>CM028130.1:1194317500-1204317500 GCA_016271365.2 Neoceratodus forsteri
ATCTGTATTTAACTATATGTAACATTTTGACTGTATTTGTATGGTCCCAGGTCATGCATAAAAATGGGCATTTGACTCATGCGTTTACCTGGTAAACAAAAGTAAAATAAAATAAAAATAAGCACTAGCAGGCAAACTAATGGGCAGGAGCTGTTCCAAAATATTTTTTTAGAACTTGCTCTAAATCCTTTGAAATTCCAAAAAGCATTATGTAGAATGTTATATAAACCACCGAATACTTTTCATCGTTTGCACTGTAAACTGCAAAACAATGTTCCTCAGATTATGTAAACTGCAGAACAATATTCCTCTTTTTATGTAAACTGCGGAACAATATTTCTCAGTTTACGTAAAGTGAGGGACAATATTCCTCCATCTATGTAAACTGCACAAAACTATTCCACGGAATAATATTCCATGCTTTACATTAAATTCCGCAGAAATCTCTGCAGCCGCAGAATTGCAAAAAACAAGGGGCCTTGCTGCCCACCACTGCCCCAATATAATGGGGGTGCTGAGGAACAAGAATGGATTTTAGTTCTATTACAGTGACTCCTAGTTCCTCCAGCAACTGTCTTGTTCTGGACAGCGTGTACTCTCTGGACAGGGCCTTCAGGAAACAATCATCCAAACAGGGGAAGACATAAAGCCCTTCCCTCCAGAGGGCTGCTGCCACAACTATTAAGCATTGGGTAACTATCCATGGTGCTGAGGACAAGCCAAAAGGCAAGACTCAGAACTGACAATGGCTGCCCTCCAGCATGAAGCAGCGGTACTGCCCATGGCATTTGCGAATCTTGATATGAAGGTATGCATCCTTCATATCCAGAGTACAGTGTCAGTCCTCTTTTTAAAACAGGGACATCAGAAACAGATGAGACACCATTCAAAACTTTTTGTTCGATGAAGAGGCTCAGGTCTCTTAGGTCCAATGCATAATGCAGATATCCTGTCCACTTTGGGACCAGGAAGCATTGGGAATAGAACCCATTGTTTCTTTCTAGAGGGGGAACAAGTTTAACAGCATGCTTGTGTGTCAGCATTTGACCTTCTGTCAGCAAACGGAACAAGTGGCCCAGAGGATAATGACAAGAAGGCAGTGGATGTACTCGAGGGGCAGACAGCAGTTCCAGTGCATGCCCTTCTTTTTCAATCAACTGTTTATGCTCCTCAGCCATAACAGAGCGGCTCCCTTCAACCAGTGCCACCACCACCTACTACCCCTCCGGCTTACCTGGCTAGGTACCCCCATGGATACCCCCCCGTGGCAAGGTCAGGAGGGGGAAGGCCACCACCTGCCAAAATTCACATCCAGTAGTTAGCCGCAGCTGCTGGTGACATGGCAGGTGGAAGTGTGGTGTGTGAGCGTCATTCTCCCTGCCATGGTATCCATTTTTCTCCATGTTTTCTTCCCCGAGCCCAAGGTTGTGGCATGAGGTGAATGCATACACATGGAGGCGTGTATGGCGCTCCTGGCCCACCTCCCCATCCACCATCTGACATTTTGTCTGCCTCCTGACATCCTTCCTCTGGTACCCGGCCTCCACCATGTGTCATCCAAGACGGGAATTACTTGTCACCACTACCCAGGATAGGAGAGCTGCCAGATGGCTAGCTCAGTCCTGCTCCTACTCTCCCCCCCAACCAACACCTGGCAACCCAAGTTTGTATCCAAACTTGGGTCACCAGTGTGGCACAAGATAAAGTGCTTGACAGCACCACAGCCCAACCATGCCGGCGCTTGCCCCTTTCTACTATTTCCAGTACCCACTAGTCAGCGGCAATCTCCCTCCATTTCTGCAGATGAAAGGAGATCCTTCCAACCAGCTGCATGCCCACAGGCAGCAGTGGAGGGAGAGGACATGCAGAACCTGCTGGCACAGGGGACTGCAGCGTCACCAGGGCTAATACCTTTAAGTGCTTTGGCATTGACATCTGGGGAAGGGAACCTGGGAGGGCACTTCTACCATTAGCGCAGGGCTGCTGATGGAAGGCACAGCCATCACGGGCAGCAGACCTATGAAAAGCACCCCTACCACACACCCCAGAGGACTAAGGGGTCAAGGATCTTAGGGACATAAAAATAATCAAGAAGGATAGCAAGGCAGATTTAACATTATCCCCAGTCTGTAACTGCTAAAAGAGACACTGAGAACAGACTGCTGCACATAAGTGGCAAAACCAGCCACATGTAGCCAGGGATATCCCCAAAGGAAGACATCAGAGGCAACAGCCCTGGCAGAACCATCAGAGGCATCATATGCAGAATGCAATAGGTATTTAACAGTGTTAATACCTGCTGAAGCAGTTTTTAGCAAATCAGCTTTGGTAGGGACATCAGGCAATGACTGGCTAGTAGTAACAGCAGGCTTCCACACTCTATTCTGATATTTAATCATGCGTGCCTGATAATTGGGTATCCTTAGCCCTAAAGAAAAAGTGGCATATGCTTTTTTGCCCATTACCTCCAGCTTCTGAGATTCCTTATCAGGAGACAAGAACTCCTATGTCTATGATACCCAGACCTATTATGAGCAACCAGGATGATCACAGAGTCAGTTTTAGGCTAGAAGGCATAGTAAGGCTTGGCAGAGTGAGCAGGGCACTTCTTGTCATTCTTTCTGTGCACTGCAGGCAGAGTATTAAGCTTGCACCATGCAGTCAGAGTAGCATCCGCTAAGGCAGGATATACAGGAGGAATAATAATGGAGGCTATAGCGGGAACCTCCAAAAATTCTAACACATTGTGCTTGGTGGAGTCCTCCTAGTTAGCTGGAAAGCTCATAGCACTTTGTATTTAACTCAATGGTGCCCGGAAAAAGGCATCTTCATGAAGAGACCTTGACGTATATATCACTCTGTCCTCACTGCAGAGGAGAGGGTGGAACTAGAACCCAGACCACCTGTCAAAGGTATGATGTTCCCCTTCCTCATCTTTCAAATCCTCTTCCATATTAAGGAGGTCAGGATTATAGTCATCATCTGGGACAACACTGTGGCATACAGGCAAAGCCTGTGTTAACTGCATGGGAGGAATTACAGGTGTGTTCTGCAAACCCATTGATAGTGATCGTGTCTATAGGGGAAGCCCAGTCAACAGCACAGCCACGATCATTGTTGGGCGCAAGACAAAATCAGCAAAACAGTTCAAAGACTGTCACAAACACAACCTGAGAATCGATGACACCTTGGAAAGGCATCAGAGTGATTGTCATCAGTGGGGAAGTGCCCATTAATGGGGGCTGCAAACCGTCCATAGTAGACATGGCAGCGCCAGAATCAGACCCCGACCTTGGTGTCTCTTGGATAGTCGAGGGGGGGCTGTAGTAGTCATCACAGCCAGAGTGGACAACAAAGAGGACTTACCCTCCGGAATGGAGCAGGAACCTCGACCACAGCAGAGATGCAGCAGACCTGTCCTTATGATTGTGGTGCTGGCTGGAAGATGAGGACTTGGGCTATTTGTCCTTATCCTTGGACTTCAACAACCTTGTCAGCAACAGCACTACCAAACTCTAGGGAGACTTCCTGGCGGTGTTCCATGATGGAGAAGCAAACTTAGAGACCGCAACATTAGCTATAGTGTCCATGGCCTTCCTAGTAATGAAGATTTCTATGTCCTTCTTACAGTGTTTCTTCATGGCATGGTTGAATTCCTGGCAGATCTTGCAGGCCCTTAAATTGTGGAATAAACCCAGACAACAAATGCAGATGGAGTGCGCTTCATCTCTGTAGGTTTTTTGGCTGCAGGTACAAAACCTAAATAAAGGTTTTTTGATGGTGGCATAAAATGACAATAACAATGCTAGAAAATAATAAAGTTGATAAAATGACAGGGTTTTCTGCAGGTCTGACGAGCGGTCAGCGGTGGAAGAAAGCACTGGGGAGTGATGGGGTGCCCACATTTTATAGGCATCAGCACTGTAAGTCATCATGGGTGACTCCAGCTAGCAAAAGCTTCCAAGTGGTCCTGATGCTGCCAACTTACAGTTCCAAAGGTGTGGACCAATGGAGAAGATACCCTTGACAAAGATCTTCCACTCCCACCTTATGTTCTCTTGTACAGTGCTTGCTACAGAAAAGTTTAAAGGTAACACAGTGTTTCTTGGCACTGGCAGTACACTAAGCAGTGTACTGAGGAATACCTTGTTACCCAGTATGTGGTAATGCATTACTGTGGTACTGCCTTCCGTGCTTAATTAATCAAATCCCCTTCATAATCTGTTTCAATCTGCCAGGTTGCACTGTCTACGGATACTTGCTTCTGAGTAAGTTGTAATGTGCCAGCAGGTGTCCCCACACTACACAGTCCAGCATATGCAGACATGTTAATTATGTGTTGTCACGGCACCACGATGTAACATCATGCAATACAGTAACTCCTGTCGTCAGTGTGGTTATAAGTCTCTCTCTCTCCCCAATCAGGCAGTGTTACTGCTGATATTTAAAATTATAGAAGTCCAATTGATTTATAAAGTAATACTTAGTTTACTTGTAAGGAAATCTAACGAAATATTTTGTACATTTTTTTTTGAAGTTGTGTGATCGTCATTTACCCCTCACCAGAAAAAGCAAGTTACAAAATGAAATACATTTCAGAAATGGTATGATAAAGGTACATATAGTATTTCGTTAGATTTAGTTATAGGCAAACACACTCCAACTTTATAAATTAATTAGACATCTTCTATCATTTTAAATATAAGTAGTAACAATGCCTGATTGGAGACAGAGAGAGAGAGACTTGTAACTACGTTTACTCGTCTTTCAGATACAGAAGATGCCCACATTTTCTACCCGCATCTTTGACACTATAAAATGCCAGCACTTGTGGTGGTGATATGCCCATTAGTATCCTGGTCCTAGAGGAAGACAGACTGTGTTTGCTTCACCCAAAACCCTGTGGGACAAAAACACTGCAGTGAACAGGTGGAAAGGAGAGGGGTTGAGAGGCTCAGAGAAAGATGCTGTGTGGACCCCCACCCCCTCATGAACCCATGCCCTTAGTTTTGAAAATTATTCCCTGGTGGCTAGTAGACCCTCCCCCCTCCCAAACCCATGCCCATAGTTTTAAAAATTAATTATTAAAATGAGAAAATTTGCAACATGTCACAATTTTCACTTTCATATTCAATACTACACTGTATTTACTGCATGATCCAAGCCTCTGATAACAGCTTCGAAATGTGCCATGTAAGACCAAATACAGTTTTCCTGCTTTTAGGATCAGCTCACACTGTGACAAGCTACCATGGGTCCTGCTGATCGTGACACAGCACAAGTTGCTAGAAGTAGCTGCCCTCATAAGATCGAGCCATCAGACACATTGTGAAAGGTGGACTCAGTTTCATATCGATCTCCTAAATGCACAAAGTAAGCAAAAAATCTAGTCCATCCAGAGTATTGTTTGCTTCTGTGTGGTCTGGAAATCAATCTGCAGAGAACTCAGACTTTTTTCCTGCATGTGGCCATATTAAACCCCATAATCAGCAGTTTACTTGCAAAAATAAAGAAACAAACATAAAAATATATATATTTAATTGCATTTCCACAAAGCCCGGTTTAGTTTTACAACAAATTACCAATAATGAGCATCCCCAGTGAAAGTGAACAGGAGATATTAGAATTCTTTTAAGATTTACTCACACTCCTTAACCCTGTTAAGATGTGAAGAAAATTACTAAGTTCAGGGTTTTATTTAACTCTAAAAATTGATTAGCGTTTTGCTCATAAAAGTGCTAAATATTTGTGAAAATGCATAGCTCTTGTCTCACTGTGTTTAACAAAGACAGCACTTCTAGAAAATCTATATAAATACCTTCTGTACAGTTAGTATCGTCCCAAGAAAAAAACTGCTAATCAATTATTTAAAACCCTGAACTTTCATATGATAATCAGTGAGCAGCAGAAGGCTTAAAACGGGTACTGCAGATCTATCAGTGGTGCCTCTATGATAGCAAATAGAACATATAAAGCAGCAAATGGACCTCAATTACAAAAAGACAACAGTTTAATTTGTAGCAGTACACTCCAGTGAGGGAGGAGTTCAAACCAGAGGTTCGGTTTCCAAGGAACCATGTTTATCATTAAATAGATTTGTCTCTGTATGTGTTGCACAGTTCATTAGGCTCTTGTTAATGAATTGTCATTGGTGTGGAGTAACCCTATCCCACTCCCCAATAACTGTTTAAGTTGTAGGAGATATGTTGTACATGTGCCCAAACTACGATAGAAATTCTACTGCATCATCTCCAGCCATTACTTTATTTTTTACAGGGTGACTATCATTTAAACCACTTTGACCTCAGTCTAAAAATTGTCCATATGTAGCAATCACTTGCTAAATGTCTGAATTAGACATATTGTGATTGTACAGTGGCTATTCACAACATAACCTGCACACACTACACATTTTTTCTCCTGCTGCCATTCTAATTAGGTCAAATATTGCTGCACTTGATTCATGAACATTTCAAAGGTGGTTTGTTCCATAGTGGTTAACACTTTCAGAAGCAAAGTAATACTTTTGTTTACCCCCCAAGCCAGTTGCTAACAATCTAAATCTCAAGATACAGCTCCAAGCGACTGACACATCGAGATATATAATTCAAAGGTTAGAGAAGTACTGTATGTCTCATCTTATGTTGCCAACAAAATTTGTTGCGCCTTCCCTCTGTAGACCACAAGCATTAAAACAACAACAGCATGCGTTGTAACAGCCCGGTCACTGCAATCAAGCATTTTAATGAGGTGCTTGCCAGCTGGTCTAGCACCTTATTCTCTTATGTATTGCTGTTATTAAATTATTACCCACACCGATGAGACTATAGGATGGGTGTGGGGTGTGCTTATTACATAATGTGTGGAGATTAAATTATTTCGTTGGGGTGGGTGTGGGGGGTTAATTTCATGTTTGCTCGTATTTTACCACATCAAGTCCACACTGTCTGAGACTGCTAAAAATCGAACTAACAACAGGTTTCACCTATCTTTGTTGAAAACATTTTAATGTTTTTTTTTTGGGGGGGGGATTAAAGTTTAATGCTAAACTCTTTGGAATAAGCTATCCTGACCTACTCTAGTGAAAATGTTAGTACAGTCATTTATGTGGAGCTTTATTCCTGAAGTTTGCTTGTTTTAATAACAAAGGTGTCAGTGTCTCTAGCAATACCAGACATTTACTAGTTGATTAATTGCTAATCAGTTGTCATGCCAACCAAGCTGCAGTTAAAAACAAACACAGTAGGTGCCACATCTCTTGCTGAACTTAGTTTCTCTGTCATTTATCATTTATATAAACTAGTTTTCTCTCTCTCTCTCTGCCACACACAGTATGTGGCTGTATTCAGTGAACACACATTACTGAGGAGCGCGAGTGAAATGTACAAGTATTCACAACTGTCACTTTCACTCTCGCTCCTCAGTAGCTGTAACCATCTAAGCTGGGAATAGAGATTTTTCATATATTACCACTGATTTTTGTTTCTTAATCAGTACATTTCACATTAAAAAAAGTGACCAGACTTTACAGAGTCAGCCAATCATCTTGGTCGCACAAAGTCACACAAACAGCCTTACTGGAAGCACTCCTCATAGAACAAGATCAGTATGCCTTTTAAACTGCATAGAGTGGTGAATGAAATATTAGCATCCTTGTAAGGTCTTTACAACAGTAGGGATGAAAATAAATCTTCGGTTGAGCAACAGATGATTAAGATTTTTATGTGGAATCACTCTGGGCATAGAAATCTAAACTCCAAAATTGCATACATCATAAGGTTTTGTTTCACTTCATTTCCAAACAGCAAAAAACCTTCAAATTCAACAGCCATACTAAACTTTGTGTGGTGTGTTTGTTTAAGTTTCACCAGAGCAACCTACTTGAAGGTGATATTTGAACATTTATTACATTATTATTTGAAATAACTAGAAGAACCTGAAAATGTGCACTTAAAATACAGAGAGGTGTCATTAAAAAAAAATGTCAAAAGGGATGATTTACAGACTCCTAATATCAAAGTAAGGTACAAGGCTGATGTCATGGACTTTAGAATCGTAAAAACTCGCTCAGTGCATTATGTATCTATAGTTACTTGTTTTACCCAGATAAAATGCTTCCTTGAGCAATGCTCATTTACAAGTACTGTAGGTCCTGGTTTTAGAACAGGTAAGGAGAACCATACAGTACATGAAAAAGCAATATCCTGTTTTAAGAATCAGTCTTGCTTCACAGGTGGCTCCTTGAAAAGGGTGCAAGACTATGGACAGAGGCAATTTATTTTAATTTTTTTATACATGTTTCTTTACCCAGTATAGCCCACCTGAGATTCAGACATCTACTTTTCTGAGAGCCCCCAATCAAACAGCCAAGAAGGGAGTAAGGCCAACATATATTTGCATTAGTAACTCTATTACAGTGTACTAAAGAACACCTTTATTAAAATTCCTAGTCTCTCCCACATTTTTGTGAATGACAAGTGATGTGAACTGTGTCACAACTAACTGTTTTCATTAAAAATTTCTTAATGGTGTGGGGTCTTGCAAATTTCAGAGTACAGACTGTAGTCCTTCTAAAGCAATAGGTCCCCAGCTATCCACACTCCCTCCATCCCCCACTCACTTTCTTTTCATATTGTAATTGAACAACTACCTGCCTTTCCATACTTTCAATGGAACTGTTAATTGCTTAACATATGAATGTGCTCTGCAATGGAGAACTAGCCTTCATGACTTGTCCAAGAGCAGTCAGAGTACACAGGGAGGGGAGAAAGGAAGGTAAATGAATGAGTTTATGTGACAGCACCTGGAATCTAACTCTGCTCAATACAGCAAGACTCAGAGCCATTGTTTGAGGGTTGGATGGGGGTAGGGGACATGTGGCTGACTTACAGTGTCTTGTTTCAGCAATCAAATAAAAATATAGTGGTTGAAATACAAAGTGCAGTGCAAATATATTTGTTTTGTGTTTTGCTTACTAGATCCCAGGTATATGTTTTTAATAGTGTATTTGGTAGGATTTGATCTTTATGTCATGTTTATGGTGGTGGAACCAACATATATCCCCAAATTTGCTAAGTGCACTAGATTCAATGAACATGGAAGGGAGTTAATGTTTCTGACGTGTGTGTGTGTTGGAGGGGGAGAGCGCAATACTGTCTTACGATACTGTGCAGTCCATAATATGGGAGAAAATGCTATTGATATGTGACTATTTATTACAACACATAATGTGTACATACAGACAGTTTGTACAGCAATCTTGTTATGCATTTCTATCTTGCTTTACTAAATGAACTAAAAATACTTGAGAGAGAAACTGATATTTATAAATAAGCAAACGGACTGGTGTGGTCATGGGTTAGGGGGAGAGACATAGGCAACTAGAGAAGGGGAGGATGGGGGGATAGGTAATAAAGGCATATGGGCACTACAGTAGAAATGAAAAGCTGGGGGCAGGGAGTGTGGAATTCAATACAACATTCTAATTGCACTTATCATACCATTGTTTGTTTGCTTAGCAACATTAGCAAAAAGCACCACACAAATATTTAAGGGAAGAACAAATACTCAAGTTTGATCCATCGAAGTGATGAGATATGTAATACAACCATGTAAAATTGCAAATCAGGTCTATAAGGAATTGAATCCACTGTTAATTTACTGGGAAAAGACAGATTTGATTTGAACATAAAAAGGTTACCACAGTACAATTCTAACCAAATTTTGAACCTAGTTTCAAGTCCGTAACAACTAGGCATAAGGGTAAAGTCTGCCTATCTAGCGACTACTCATTAAACGAAAAAAAGTAACACTGTACCATTGGATGTCTCAACCACATAATACACAGGAGTTTGTAAGACTGACAGCCAAATATGGGATATGGATTTCCGACAACATTTTAGTTCCTCAGTTAGAAATATAAATAACATTTACTACCATGAGTAGCCTCTAACAAAATCTAATGCTGGAGGTGTTGCCATTGTCTTTTGGGGCTAAGGGACATGACCCTTCAAAGATTTTTTTTCTGCAGTATTTCCTGGGCAATGCTCTAGAGGTACTGGACTAAATATGGGTCCTAATCCAATGTCCCATTACCTTTTGAAAAGTCGTCATGTTTATTCTGCATTATATTACACACAGAACTTCCCATTTTAATTATCTTTTTCATGCTATGCCTTATGACAATGTTTTCATTTATTTGCTGGTTGTCAGGAATAGCTGTCAGCACTGAAAATCTGCATTATGAAAGTTGCCGTTATCAGACAATTATATTTTTTGTGTGTGTTTCTGTTTTTCTTCCTCTACATTGTCTTGAATTATCTTGGACAGATATACTGTATCTAAATCAAGTACTGGGCTGTTCAGCTTATAGAAGTAGGAAATACTGTACATGGAAAAAAAAACATCTTTGAATGGTCATTTCCCATAGCCCCAAAAAGACAAGTGCTGCCTCGACCAAGTACTTTTTTTCAGATTCTGCAGCAGCATCACAATTATGGCTATGAAGATATGTGTTTTTTTTTCCATTTGTATTTTTACAGTAACGTATCAGTTACAGTTGACTGCCTTTCACCGAATAATGTCACACATTTCCTCAGTCTGAAATGCTAAGCGTGCTCCATACTGCTAGCATACAATTTCTGTCCTCCTATGTGTGAACTTACTGTTCCTTTCACCCTCTGGGATTTTTCTTTTTGTGAGCTATGATTTTCTTTTCTCCCATTGATTTCTCTATGTTTGATCTCAGCTGTACAACTGCAATGGATTTTGTTTGAAGTAATCTGGCTTTGAGTTGTAATTGCCAATATATTTTGGGGAGATGGGACATGACCCTTCAAAGATTTTTTTATATTTTTAATTTTTTTTTTTTTTTTTACAGTATTTCCTGGGCACTGTACTGTGTTAGGCTAATACAGACTATAATTTGATGTCTCATCAACTTATGAGAAGTTTTTATGTTTACACTGCATTATAGTACACACAGAACTGCCCATTTTATCATTTTTTTCATTCCATGTTTTATGACAATGTTGACATTTCCTTGCTGGGCTCGACTCCATGATGTGTGTAAAATGTCAGGAACTTCAACCAGCCTTGAAAATCGGCATTATAAAAGTGTTGTTGTTGACAGACAATTTTTTTTTGTGTTTTTCTTACTCTCTATTGTCTTGATTTATCTTAGACAGGTATATAGCTATATCAAGTACTGAGCTGCTTAGCTGGTAATAGCATGAAAAAATTGGAAAACACATCTTTGAAGGGTCATACCCCACAGCCCCAAAAAGACAAGTAACATACTGGGGATCATGGATAGAGATGGGGGTTCAGTAAAATATCAGGTAAAATTAATACTATAAGTATGGTGAACGGAAAAAGGATGGGGGATTAAAGTTGGGCAGGCAGGGTGAGCAATCTGGGGGATTACCTGCTTGCAGAAATGTGCTGCGGTGCCCACTCCTCATCCCCCATGTCAGCCCATGCTTCTAACATATGAATTAGCACACACACAAGGGGTATAGAGACATCCCCGATGTTGCAGTGTCTGAAAATATGCATTACCTCTAATGAAACAGGTAATATATCTTCACCCAATCTCCAGTCTCCATTTGTTGCCAAGAGTAAAAAGGTAATTGCGGCCACAACACATGTTTTAGAACATCACTCACCCCCCCCCAAATCCCGATGTTGCCCTGTAAAAAAAAAAAAAAAAATAGTATATCCCCATCACATGTTCTAGAACCAAACCCAAGTGACCGAGTGGCCTCCACCCCTGCATGTGGTGCCATATACCCCAATCCTCAGCCCCTGCCCCATCCTCAAACAGACTCGGTGCAGGCACAGCCCTACTCTTGCTTCAGCGGCCGGTGCAGAATGAACTTCCAGTAACACATTACACATCACAGTGGTCCCTCACTGAAACTTCTGTCTGCATCAGCAGTGGAGGTGAGAGGAGGGCTATGCTGGCTGTTTTGGGATTAGGGGGGTAGGAATCAGGAAGGGGGAGGAATGACACTACATGAAGGAGAGCAGCGAGGGGGGGTGCACTCAGTCACCTGGGTCAGGAACTAGAATTGTCATTTTATGACCGAACAACATTGAGATCAAGGAGGGTTTCCTTCAAGAACCTGGGATGGGTGATATACTAATTATTTGTAAAAGGGGCCAAAAATCAGGAAATGGTGTTGGGGGAAGTTCCAAAACACATGTCGTGGGCTGAAATAATTTTTTTTACACAGTGCAACATCCGAGAATGAGGTGGCACTTGATAGCAATCTGTATGCAGTAGAGCAGTTTGTTATGCACCTTGATCATCCATCCACAGAAGTTCAATTATATGGAAATTTGAGATCTACATACAAGAATGCATCATGTGCATTTTTCGTTAGATTTCGTTTTATTATAATGAAGTCCTACACCACAATTACATTTGATATTTACATGCCTACATACAGGGTCAGAAACACTAATTCAACCAGGAATGTGTGTGAGTGGGAAAAAGAGAGAGAGCGAGTTACATATAATAATAATTAGCACCGTCGAGTATTCGCTGGGCACTTCTGGCACCTTCATACACTGCTGATCCCTCCAAGGTACCGTGAAAAAAAAAAAAAATCAGGTTAGTAACAACTCGGTAGTTCTTGAAATGTTTAAACAAATTAATAGGAGTCTAATCAGTAGACAGTAAAACAAATAATCAATGAAAGAAAATGAGGTGTAAAGAACAATTCCAGTACATTTGAAAAGAACCTTCAATAATGCATTTCATTTTAGTAAGATCAGACACAAATCAAGAACAAAGATTCCATATAAAAAACATATGAAATTAATAAAGTTATGCATTTTATATGGGCAACAGTAATGGAAAAGCTGCAGTGCTGTACAGTCACTCACAGTGCTTAGTGTGGTGCAGGAAAACAGCCGAAGTAAACTACTGAAAAAAAATGCTCAAGAGACAGAAGGCATCAATGTGGGTATACAGAGAGAGAAATGCTTTCAGATATTGAACTACAATGTTGAAATTACAGCGAAAGGGCGATGGAGATGTCCAATCCTTTTGTTCTGGTTTACACTATGCCGACAATCATTGTCCTTTCAAGGCAAGGTGGTGAATGGGGGCTGTTAATTTAATGACGCTCACCAAAAATGTTTTTTTTGATTTTTTGATAATATGCCAATTTCGTACCCTCTCCTGTGGACGAAAGAATACAGCAGTAAGTCAGGTGGGCAGTTCTTTGAAAAAGTGGTTGAAGAGGTGAATGGGGGAATGCTGTGTTTGACATTTTCAGTACCAAATTTCGTAACATTTCGAAACAGTAGCTGCCCAGCTTGCAGTTAATAATTATCTAAATGCCAGCTATTCAAAGTCCAGCTATTTGTAGGGGCACAGACTACAATGCTTTGGTCTGAGATGTGTGCTGGCACTTTAGCCCACTGGTACATTTTCTTAATTACCAGGCTTACAGACCACCATCTCTTATTACTGTATTTCAAACGCAGTATTCCATGCTCACCTCTTCAACTGCTTCTTCAAATATCTGCCCACCTGCTGTTTTACAATATTTTGATTCTTTGGCAGTAAACTAATGGGGACAGTTTTTTTTTTTTTTTTAGTTTGGGAAGCATCGGGGACCGGTGGCCACTTGACAATCAGGGAAATATTTTTTTTAAAACGGGGGAAGGGGGTGGTTATATTCTTCCTTTGCAAGTAATCTGGCTGATGCATTAATGTTGGGAAAGTGGTGGAATTATTATAGCTTCTGAGGGTCTGAACTTACACTTCTTCCTTTTATGCTTGCTTGCAGCCCATATTGTACATTGGTGAAAATGCAAACTTCTGCAACTGGGGGAGATCAGGCTTGAATTCTCAGTCTTGCACTTGCCCACACCAGTGAAAACTACTGCATGTCTAGTCTACACACAGACAAATGGCTCACTTGCTTTGGGTACTGACCATAACTGCAATCCCTAGTCCAGATGTGACCCCACATATTGCACAGTAGGCTCTATGTGGTGGTGCAATTATTTTTTAACTTCTGCTTTTATACGCTCCTTAACCAGTTAGCAAAATGGTGTACAAAATTTCTCAAATGTTTTAATGTGGGAAACAGCAAACTGACAGACAACAGAGAGACAGGCTCGGTGTTCTGCCTGTCCCTTTGCCATTCTGCACATTAAAACACTGAGAGACTCACTTAATGCTTTTGTTGCATTTATTTTGGTGTACAGTACTGCACTTCTTTGACAGCGGGTTATATCATTGTTTTGGGTGCTTTGACAGAGTGCCTAGCAATTTTTTTTTTTTTTTTTTATACAGTTTATTCTACTCCTTATACAGTACTTGGACTTTTTCCAACTGCAGAAGCCACTGCTATTTGACAAAGCTCAGAAAAAAATATAAAATAAATAATGGATGATACCAGAAATGGGGGGCAGGGGAAGGACAGCATGCAGAGGGAATGAGTGGAAGTGAGTGAGCAGGAGAGATTATTTCAATGTGCCGAGACAGGAAAAAAGGGAAGATGCAAAATTAAAATATGCTGTTAATGAACCAATGGTGCATATTAATTAGCACTTTTCACACTCACCCCTCATTCTCTCTTGTCACTGTGTTCCCCAATCTACTTTAAATAAAAATAAAGAAACAATGAAAACTAGTTCTAAGCATCATTTTTATTTTCTTTCCAAACAAAAAACAAAACAAAAGTAAAGCAGCTCTCAATCTGACAGTCTCCAGTTTCACCATTATGGTAAAACAGATTGTTTTCTGAATTGCAAGGAGAGGTCATCTGCTGGTAAATTCCTAGGGGTAAAATGTATCTCAATTCTGGTTCACAGTACTGCAGTGATGGCTCGCGTAGCCATCCTGTGAATTAGTGAGGAAATGCATTTTTAACATCTGTGATAATCAGGCATCAAACACCGCAGTACTGCACTGCCAGCTCTCTACCTCACCACAACAAGTGTCACTGACCAGCATACTGAGGTACCGTTAAACTTTTCTATAGCGAGCACTGTATGTCAAACTTACGCCCGAAATCTGGAAAAGGATCATGAACCAATGTATGAAACATTCCCTAGTAAATATTATCCAAAACTAGAATGCTTTCCAGCATGCTGGCCCATCAGCACAGCAGTAGCGCTAAAAGCTCATGAAGCTGGTGACCTGGGCTCCGAAGTGACCCAAGGTCATCAGCAGCCAGTCAAAGGAGGAGGATTTAGCATCCCAGAAGGTGCTATCCTCCTCTGGGGACAGAGATCTGTGTGCTCCACTATGACATTGCCACCTGGGTGACCACATATGGCAATGCAGTGGAGCTATGATGGGTGGGTGGAGTACCTCCAGACCTGGATGTCTGCACGGCCTGCCTGGTTCTAGCCCATGAAGCAGTCAGGTGGGAACTTAAAGAAAATAAAAACCTCCTTCGTTGGAAGCAACATGATGCAGCCTCTCTCTCTCCCTCTCTCCACAGGCCCTACAAACACTCACTGGGCTGCTGACCACAACCCAGCTCTAACTCCTCCTAGACTTGGGGGGAGCGGGGGTTAAACCATGGGACACTTATCTGGTCACAGGTGAGACCCAGGGACAGTACATGACAGGGCTGAAGCAGAGAGAGGGTGGCCTAGGTCAGCCAGGCAGGGAAGAGAAAGTGAGTAAATAAAAAAAAAAAAAAAAACCAGAAAAAAAGCTCTCCAGCGCAAAAAATGAAGTGGGAACTTTGACCTTCATAGAAGGAGACCAAAGATTTTGCCACCGAGGGCAAGACATTTTCTTATCAGAACCAAGCACCACTAAGTATGAATAATCTTTAGATAGGTTAATGTACTTCTTTAAAAAAAGACAAATACAGTAGACTTTCAATCTCCATTATCGGGATTCTTTCCCACTTCCTCCAAGTCTAGCATCATATGGTACTGGATAATAGGTTGCCTTTATTTAGGAGAGACAAACCAGTGTGGGAGGATTCTCTATTGGGCAGTGACCCTGGCTGATAGATTAAGATATATTTAAATGGTATACCAAATATTGATAGACACAGAAACATTGCTTACTTCAGGTAAAAAGTAAATGGAAGGAGGAAAAAGGTTCAATGATTTCAGTGAAAGAATGGACAGCAAAGATGGCTGTGGCTGGAAGGTATCATCTTCCCAAAACTGAAGAGTTTTCTGATGTAAACTGATAATGCAGTTCTTTCGTACACCCACAATAAACGAACATTTCAGCAGTACAAAGTCATACCGATGCTGAAGGGGATGCTGGTAGATGGACAGCAATTTTTATAATTTTTGGGATAGCCCTGTGATCAGGCCTTTCTGGCCAAATATGTATACAGAGCGCCACAAGATATGGGGGTTGGTTAAATCACTAACATTACAAATTATGATTATAGAGGCCCCAATTTCAGAGCTAAGCCCTCAGAAAATTAGCTGGGCTCTTCCAGTTTTCAGTATGTGGCAGGTGGCAATCCAAAGTATTGCCGCTGAAAACATCTCTGCAGTTCTGATGTGGGTGGATAGGGTAAATGCCATCTGTGTGATGGAGAGAACTGCGTAAGATATATGACAGTCCAATGATGCGTTTTTGGCCACATGGCAGGTTTGGATAGAGTACTACACAGAATCAAACAGAACAAAAGAGGAAGCCCAGGAACCATACTGGCACCACAGCACAACTGTACTCACAGTCACTCAGGCAGCATGACGGTCACAGAAACTGGCACACAGGACAAAGCTACAACTCCAGAATAATGATATAAAAAATGCATTTAAACAGCAGAGCAGCACCCCTATTCCTCTTCCACTGTTTCGCACCAACAACTGGCACTTTATCAAGGAACGAATACTGCCAACTGGTGTGTACCTTACTCTATTTATACTTTAACCAACAAAGTGCAGAGTGTAAAATAGATTAAAAAATGTTTTAAAAAATGGTAATACCAACAACTGACACCCCTAATGTGTGTACAATCTTAAAAATGTCTCGGCGACTTGCACTGGCTGCAAGTCTATTGGTGGATCATCTTCAAGTTCAGATAATTGACCTACAAAGCCCTACACGGCCAGGGACCAAGCTATCTGCAAGATCTATTTCATCCTTATCGCCCCTCTCTGATCCCTCCGATCCTCAGACAAGGGATTGCTAGAGGTACCCAGGGTTAGGATTAAGACCTCTGGTGCTCTTTCGTTTGCAGGCCCTACCCTGTGGAACTCTCTACCTCGTCAGGTAAGGGAGTGCCTGACTGTCGAGAGTTTTAAATCAGCCTTGAAATCCCATTTATTTAGCTTGGCCTTTCCAGATGATAGTTAGAATCATATTTAACTTTTATTGGATTAATTTATTTGTTGGTTTTATTTCATTTCTATTTATTACTTTATATTTTATTGCTCTTTGTCTTATTGTACAAGTGCTTTGGTCTTAATTGGAATTGCATTTTTTATAAATAAATAAATGATTGATTGAAAATCACATAACCTGATGATACCACCCTCAACCTGATAAAGTAGAATGGAATAATTCGACTCGTCCCCATTTCTCCCTGTACCTTTGGTCTGCGATCCTCCTGAGCTGCCACAGGATGGACACAGTCTGACCCCCACCAAAGCTGTTCGCTCCAACTGCTCCTACATTTTTCAGGTCTTTGTGGCAGGTCTAACTGATAAACAATGATAACATAACATTTGCGGATGACCTTAAACTTGGGGGGGGGGGGTTAATGTGCTGCATCTGAAAGTATTGTCTCACTTCAAAAATATCTGGATAATATCAAAAATTGGACTCAAACCTGGGGCATGAAATTAAACACTGAAAAGTGTAAAATCATGCACCTAGGTCCAAAAAACAGCAAGCATCAATATACCCTAGGGAATATACCGTTAACTTGTACAAAAATGGAAAAAGACCTGGGAGTCTATCTCTAATGACCCATGCTCCTCTAAACAAATAAATGAGGTTATAGGAAAGGCAAACAGAATTATATGGAATATAAAACACAAAAACAAAAAAAAGAAACAGCCTCAAGTGAGGCAAGGGTACTTCTCCTCCTCTACAGGGCATATGTAAGGCCACACACTGATTATTGCTCACAATTCTGGACACCATATAAAAAAATAGATATAGAACACCTGGAAACACTACAAAGAAGGTTCACAAAACAAATTCAAGTACTCTGGGACATGGAACATCAGGACCGTCTCAAGGTATCAAAATTAATGTCACTCAGAGCAAGCGTCACAGGGGGGGATATGCTGCTTTTATGGGATGTCATAAATCACCCTTATCTATTTACAGAGATGGGTTTTTCTTATAAACAGGATAACATAGAAACCAGGGGGCATCCAATCCAACTACATAGGTTCATGTATAACACTAATAACCGAAAACACTTTCTTTCCCACAGAGGGTAATAGGAACCTGGAATGCCTTTCCACTGGAGATAATCATCAGCAAAAACAAGAAGATTTTTAAAAACAAACTCGACAAATGTTTGCTCAATAGTAGTTCCGACTATTGATAAGGACATTGGATGGAAAACATTATGGGCATCCCTGCCTGCAGTTTTTCTCTAACGACCTTAGTATGCTCCTCCAAGACCTGTTTAAAAGAATTTCCTATCATCTCTATCCCCCTTGTCCTGCACTTGCCGTTCATCCTCCACCAAAAAGGCCCCAGCAGGAGGCGTAAGTTCCCCCATGTCTCACCACAGATCCCCCCTCAGATTCCATAAGGGTTCTCATCCTACAGAAAACCAGAATGCACGCAGCCTTAATTGCTCCCATATCTCTAGCATGCCGCCAGTGCTTCCACTAAATCAGCAACCAGATGATCAGGCCACCAGTGTCTAATGGAGTGCAAGTTCTGCCGCATGGACAGCAGCAGGTCCATTGCCTTCCAGAACTCCAAGTCCTCACGCCGAGCTGGGTCAACAAGATGTCTGGGCACTCCTGCATGGCAACCTCCTCCAGTTACCTTGGGAACACTCTCCCCCACCACATGCCCTTCCTTCCAGCCATCGAATTTCGCTGTCTGCAGTGGAAGCAACAGGTTACTCCCCCGCCAGCTGGCAGCTGCTCCTCTTTCTTCTCACTCCCCAAGATGCTACCACCCTGTGGGCTGCCTCAGTGGTACCTCCCCCTTAGGGTGTTGCCAGAGCCTGCTGCCCACCCCAAGACAAGGCACCTCACCCTTCCTCCCAGGTTT
Organism: Neoceratodus forsteri; assembly: GCA_016271365.2. Lineage (NCBI taxonomy): Eukaryota > Metazoa > Chordata > Ceratodontiformes > Ceratodontidae > Neoceratodus > Neoceratodus forsteri. The sequence goes on from CM028130.1 coordinate 1,194,336,699, forward strand.
GGGGGGAGCAGACAAATGGCCAGCTGCTGCAAGCTTTTGACAGCCTCTCGATTCTGGACTTCCCTGGCTGCTTTATCCACCGGTTCTGATCTATAACCCCTCGTTACTATTTTACCCCCTTCCTCATACTCTATTGTCATGCTACAATTTCTTTTGAGTCTAATATATTGACTTTTTGGTGCATTACTCACTGTATAGTGGGTGTGACAACTATTATATTGCAAGAGAAAAAAAAAGATGGAGTTCCGATCAGTTTTCTTTCTAAAATGACTAGCCTGTAACGTACCATCTTCCTGCCTATTAATCATAAGATCTAAAAAAGACTGTCAGGATGATGTGTTAGAGTGAAACAGAGATTCTCACTGGTGTCCTAAAGGTATTTTATTAAATTAACCAAATTCTCCATAGTTTCTTGCCATATCAGAAGGGCATCAATGATTATATACATCTACACACACATTTATAAAATGGATGAAGAATCAATATCCAAATCCAAAGTTCTGATTGTATAAAACACATCACATGACCGTGCATATATCAGAGAGCTACCACACACCTACACTTTTACACCCCTCAAAACAATTTTGTCATTTTATAAGATAGATAACCCACTCTACGGTGTGCCATCATGCTCTGATATACGCACGCCTTGGGTGGCTGATGCACACCAAGGCATGCGATATCACAGCGCAACCATATACCTAAGAGTGGGTTACCTATTACACACACATATATATATATATATATATATATATATATATATATATATATATACACACACACACACACACACACACATATACATACATACATACACACACACACACACACACACACATATTGATTGCAACAAACTTCGTTAATGCATCAGTTAGGGTAGCCATTAAAGTGACAAAAGTTTGGAAATTCGATGGCAGGGTTACCAAGCCTGATTCCCCCCATCCCCACTCTCCACATAGCAACAGGCGTCAGGGTGTGCCTTGGGGTTGTCGGCCCTAACACTCACCCCATTCTATTTGTAAGGAAGCTGAATGATACAGTATAGGACAATCATCGAATTTCCAAAGTTTTGTCACTGTAAAGACAACTCTAACTGATGCATTAACAAAGTTTTTTGCAATTAATTTATCTTCTTTTTGAGAAAGTGTAATGTTACTCATATGTGGTTGTGGGAGTGCAGGACCATACATTTTATAACGGTCTCCAATTTTTGCTCCCATCTATACAGAAGTATACTGATATTTTAATGATTTCACATCTCTGTGTGGGAGTGCAGGGCCCACTACTGCATAATGTAAGGCCCTGTGCTTCCATTATTGCATAATGGGATCCAAATGTGGGAGCGCAGGGCCCGTCCCATGTACCCATAAGTATAACGACACTGCACACTCCAAGAGCCATTCCAGGTAACCCTTGTGCTGCAAAAGTTGCAATATCTAAGGAACCATAGCATGCTTAAAGGTGTACTAAGCTGTGGTTAGCAAAAAATCAGTTTCTCAAACAGTTGTCGAGATTTACCAGTCGAAAGGCACCATGACCACCACAATGCTATCCTATGGGAAAATTTGCAAATTCGGAGTGCTGTAACTCTGGAACTGGTGTCCATTTCTTCACCAAACCAGAAAAGGGTACATCTGAGGGGGAGGGGCAAGGGCTTGCCACCCTGTAAATTTCAGCCCAAAAGTCCTAACCATTTTCTTCCTATGAAGTGACAAAGAAACTGTTTTTTGGGTCTATTTACCTTCTTTCACTTTCAGATCATATATTTTTTCCCCATTGACTATAATGGGACTAGCTTGTACGGATTAATAATTTTGCACCAAACCTTCAAAAGGCATATCTGTGAGGAAAAGGTTTTCTATTCTGAAAATTTCAGGCCACACCCGGAAGCCGTTTCTGAGATCCAGGTGGACAAAGCAATGTCAAAAAACGCAGATTTTTCTCTTTTTCCAACATTCTATATCTCAGAAACCACACAACAGATTCCCACGAAATTTGGCAGATCAAGAGACCTACCCCTAGATATTATGCATGTACAATTTCATGTAAATCCGTTGAACAGTTCCAAAGTTATTAATGTTCAAAAATACAGGTTTAACATAGAAGTTACCTTTCACCCCCAACTATACTGGCACTACCGTGCCAGTATAATAAATATATATATTTCTATAGTGTACCAGGGAATGTAAAAAGGGGCATCATATAAATAGATATCTTAATGCATCCACAGCATGAATCTAGTATTTACATTCAACACATAATCTCAACAGCAGAGACTTTAACAACTTGAGTGGCAGCCATCTGTAACGACAGTCGGCAATTACATAATATGCTCTACAAGCTGTTTTAAAAACACCCCAATTATGAATCTTCAGATGTCAGAACTACATTAATTTTTTTGCTGACTAAAAAGTTCTGCTGCTTTAAGCATTTTTTTTTATGTTTTTAGCTTTTGAAAGTTTTTGTTCATGACAAATTTTAACTTGGAAAAATGCTTCATGTTTTCTCAGCTATTTTTTAAAACTGAAAAAGCTTCATGCTAGTATGAACATTCAAAAATAAACTTAAAGCTGGCCCAGTGGCACAGAAGGTTAAGGTACTGGGCGCACACCTTGGCATGCAAACCTGGGGCCAGCAAGGGAGCCAGAGGATGGCGTCCGAGACTGCTCTCCTCTCCTCTCCTGGGGAGGGGAGAGTTGCTATCCTGCTCCTTGGTTGCCCCCTAGTGGAGGCCAGAGGACAGCACCAGAGTTTGGGAGATACAGAAGCGCGGTTATGTGACGTGCGCATGCCTCAACACATGTACAATCATGCCATGAGGGGGTGTACGAGGAGAAAACAGAAAACAAGAATGGAAAAAAGTAATATGGAAAAAAAAAAAACCTTAAAATTAAACGAAATTTTGTTTTAAAACTCCTCAATGGAACTTCTTTGGATCTAACGCTAACAAAGCTGTACCCAATTTTTTGTTGTTCTTTAAAAGAACTAGATGACAAAGCATAAAATAGTAATGTTTCTGTGACTTACTAGAGACAAACAGCTAGGACCAATTATGAAAGATTACTGTAAGTCGAGTGATGAATTATTGGTACTTCTGTTGAAGTACTACTAAAAAATCCCATCGAAGCTTGCTAAATTTCTCAAAGCTTTGAAAATCTGGTAACTTGAAGCTCATTTTAGATATCTCATTTTCAGTGTCATTTGCTTATCAGCTTGTATAGGGACTACCCTGTATATCTAGAGGTGTAGTCAACAAGACGCAAACCTGGTTCATACTTAAAGGGTTTCATACCATGTGGGATTATCTAATGTTTGTCTCTAGTGAGCAAGTTTTTATATGATGTTTATTTTATATGCGAAGGTTGTTAATTTAAGTACAATGTCCCAATCTCATACATATAGTGATTATTACAATAAAGATTCTTATCTGTTTGCATGATATATCTTGGATGTCTGTTTTTACTCATGTAAAAGCATTAAGCTGAGTAATAAACTTGACATGAAACAAGTCTAAGTTTCATAATTTAACAACAGTATAGATTTTTTGCTAGCTGTGAGCACAATTAAAGTGTCAAAAATCATGGATTTTTCTGTAAATTCACATTACTAGCTTTTGAATCGCCATGCTAATTTTCACTGAACTTCCAAAAAAAACCAAAACAAAAAAAAAAAAAAAACACAGATTTAGGGGCTAAGATCACTGAAATATAAAACACTAGCATGTTTCTGTAATACAAAATACATGATAGGCAAGTGTGGGGTATGTGGAGCTATACTCAATGAGCGGGGCTAACGAGGTAAAAATATCATTAACCTTAAGGGTACCCTCAAAATTAATTTATTTGTATTAAGATTATATGTAATTAATGAGATGTGTTTTTAAGATGTGTGTGATTTGTGCACCAGCCTGCTCTGTAGTTTTCCTACTTTGACTAGTGTGATCCTATATATTGTAACCTATTACTGTAAATGTTCATGTTTTGTACCCTCCCGGGTCGTGCCTGAAAATAGTCATTGTTATGGTTAGCGCACCTACCCGGTCATCAAAAACTAAAATAAAAAAAAAAAGAATGGTACATTACCCCACAGCACATTTGCCTTTTATTAATTCTATATAATACATTAGGAAGGCCATTTGTGCTTTTTGATCACATTTGCTATCATTTTCAGGTTTTGTCTTTGTGCCTTTCTTACCCTACTGTCTTAATGTTTTGCCATTTTTTTTTTGGTGCAGCTTCAGTTGTGTAGGGTTCACCTACTGAAGTAAACAAGGCTGCCACAGCCCATCAATTAGTTTAGTGTGGTTGGTGTTTGAGAGTGGAGTGGTGTGGTGTCTGAGGTCAGGAGCGGAGTATGACCAGTGTCTTTTGTGTGGCAAGGAGCAGCTGGAGTCTGTGGTTGGCAGTGGGGTGTAAGGAGCATGGTGACTGCAGTCAATAAGCACCAACACGGCTTGCCCGGTGGCGCTGAGGTGCTGGATGCCACACCTCGCGCTTCGCCAGCAACACAGGTTCACATGATCTGGCAAAGCTGGAAATCTGGTCAGACACCTGGCAACTGGGGTTGAATGACAAAAAGTGCAAGGTGCTCCATTTTGGGGTGAAAAACCCAAGGAGAAGTTACCAGCTGGGGGACTGCAGCTAGCAGAGATAGAGGAGGAGAAGTATCTGGGGGTGCTCATTACGGGGTCAATGAACAACTTGGCACAATGTAGGAAGGCAGCTGCAAAGGCCAACAAAATACTGGGTTGCACTGCAAGGGGTATATCCTCGGGGGAGGGTGATTCTGCCACCGCATAGATCATTAGTTAGATCGCACTTAGAGTACTGCATGCAGTACTGGCACCCGTATCTGAAGAGGATCATTACGTTACTGGAGGGAGTGCAGTGCAGGGTGACAAAGATGATCAAGGGCTGAAGGACTTACCATATGAGAGGAAGCTGAGGAAGTTGAACATGTACTCACTGGATGAGAGAAGGGACGGGGGGATATGATTAAAACCTTCAAGTACATAAAAGGAATAAACAAGACGGGTATGGAGGGACTGTTCAAAGTAAGGAAGGGGATGGACACCCAGGGCCATGATATGAGGTTGGAGGGAGGAAGGATCAAGAGGGAGATGAAGAGACACTTTTTTACAGAGAGGGTGGTAGCTGGGTGGAATGCCCTACCGGCAGAAGAGGTATCCAGTAGAACAGTAGACTGCTTCAAAAGGGGCTGGGACATGGTGGGAGGGAGGGACAGCAGAATAAGGGGTGCTAGCTGCACATTTGAGCAGACTTGACAGACTTCTAGGCCTTTATCTACTGGCAAATTTTGCATGATCATAAAACATTAAACAACTGCAGTGTAACTATTTCTCTTTTTTTCTCTGTTACACTGTTTCCTTGTTTCATTTTCACATTTTGAATAGTATTTTGTTAAAATATAAAATAAAAATATATTACTTTAAATAAGGTGACTCTGGGAGGCAGTCTGGGTGGGGAAGGGAAGATGGTGGAGCTGAGCTGTGGAGGCATTTACCTGTATTTTTTTTTCCATTCTTTGTTTGTGCCCCTTTGTTGCCACCAGCCCCCCCCCATGCCCCCAGCTCATCCAGACCCATCGTCGACCACTTCTGAGACTTACCTTTTCACCTTGTTTTTGGTCGCACTCCTGAGGTCAGAATGCATGCCATGGTGTGGATTTGTAGCATAAAGATGCCACATGCACTCAGAGTCTGTACCTGGCCATCTCAGAGGTGGCCGCTGCAGCAGCACCTCGCCTCCATTAGATGGCAGACAAGCAGTGGCATATACCATTCCTCTCCCTTAAGGAGGACAGCTATCTGTGGACACTCAAGCCTCCTTCCCTCAGCCAGTCCCAGAAGCGACCCTGGACCATTCCTGAATCCAGGTCGCCAGTGTGGCAACCAGGATCTCAGCTCATCATGCCAATGGGCCAGCTTATTTTGGATTTTTAGGTAGAGCCTCTCCTGTTCACATTGTTCATGGACTCAATTCCTTCCCTAATGAGACATGCACATTGCTTGATCTACGCTGATGATATTATTTTGTTTTGTAGCTCAGACTCGGTAGAAGACGTAAATAAAAGATTAAATGAAAATTTTTGTGTTTTGGGTAACTGGCTAAAAAAAAAAAAAAAAAAAAGAATCTTTCCCTGAACAGTGAGACTAAATGTGTGCTTTTCGGATCGAGATAGAGATTAGATAAGGCCCCTGATCTTTTGATAATAGATTCCTGTAGTAATAAATTGGAACAGGTCAGCCAGTTCAAATATTTGGGTATCCTTCTGGATGCTAATCTAAATAAAATCTGTTAGCCGTCAGGTAAATCTAAAATTGACACCTTTATTTAAATATTTAAATTGCAGTCCATGCTTACTGTTCAGGCAAGGATGGCCATAGCAAAGGATGTATGTCTTCCAATCTTAAATTATAATTCTTTCCTTTTTTCTAATCTGGCCAAGCAAGATCTTTCCATTCTTACATCTGTATTTCACAATATTTGTAGATTTACATTTAAATTACAATATTCCACTCATCACTGTGTTCTGTATAACATTTCTGGATGGCTTCCACCGAGGCTGAGCAGCCTATACAATTTGTGTTTGATAACATTCTTCATCAAAGAGAAAATTCTCCATTGTACTCATTGCTTCATGTCAATAGCAATGTTAGGGGTCTTCGTTCTAGTGAAATTATTAGATTTATGGTGCCAAAAACCAAAACTAGAATGGGAAATTGATCATTCTCTTTTAGTGCTGCCTCAAATTGGAATGAGCTTCCCAGGCTGTTTTCTGGTAACTTAAGTCACCAAACTTTTAAAGTCAATTTAAGGAAACATTTGTTGGATCAACTATGTTGTAACTGTTTTTGATTGTGTTTTGTCCTATATTAATCTGTATTTAACTACATGTAACATTTTGACTGTATTTGTATGGTCCCAGGTCATGCATGAAAATGGACATTTGGCTCATGCATTTACCTGGTAAACAAAAGTAAAATAAAATAAAAATAAGCACTAGCAGGCAAACTAATGGGCAGGAGCTGTTCCAAAATATTTTTTTAGAACTTGTTTTAAATCCTGTGGAATTCCAAAAAGCATTCTGTAGAATGTTATATAAACCACCCAATACTTTTCATCAGTTTGCACTGAAGTGTCAATGTAAACTGCAAAACAATGTTCCCCAGTTTATGTAAACTGCGGAACAATATTCCTCAGATTATGCAAACTGTGGAACAATATTCCTAAGTTTATGTAAACTGCAGAAAACTATTCCGCAGAATAATATTCCATGGTATACACTAAATTCCGCAGAAATCTCCGTGGCCGTGGAACTGCAAAAAAAAAAAAAAAAAAGGGGACCTTGCTGCCCACTGCCACATCCAGCATTGCCCCAATATAATGGGGTGCTGACAGGGAACAAGAATGGATTTTAGTTCTATCACAGTGACTCCCAGTACCTCCAGCAACTGTCTTGTTCTGGACAGCGTGTGCTTTCTGGACAGGGCCTTGAGGAGACAATCATCCAAACAGGGGAAGACATAAAGCCCTTCCCTCCAGAGTGCTGGTGCCATGTCTACCAAGCATTTGGTAACTATCCATGGTGCTGAGGACAAGCCAAAAGGCAAGACTCAGAACTGACAATGGCTGCCCTCCAGCATGAAGCAGCGGTACTGGTTGTGGCATTTGCGAATCTTGATATGAAGGTATGCATCCTTCATATCCAGAGTATAGACTCTGTCCCCTTTTTCAAACAGGGAGATCAGAGACAGATGAGACACCACTCAAAACTTTGTGTTCGATGAAGAGGCTCAGGTCTCTTAGGTCCAGTGCATAATGCAGATATCCTGTCCACTTTGGGACCAGGAAGCATTGGGAATAGAACCCTTTCTCTTTCTAGTGGGGGAACAATGTATCAGCATTTGAACTTCTGTCAGCAGATGGAACAAGTGGCCCAGAGGATAATGACAAGAAGGCAGTCGATGTACTCGAGGGAAGATGGCAGTTCCAGTGCATGCCCCCTTTCTTTTTTCAATCAACTATTTATGCTCCTCAACCATAGCAGAGAGGCTCCCTTCAGCCAGTGCCACCACCACCTACTCACCATCCACTACTCCCCGGCTTATCTGGCAGCTAGGTACCCCATGGACCCCCCCCTCCGTGGCAAGGTCAGGAAGGGGAAGGCCATCCCCCACCCCAAATCCTCATCCAGTAGTTAGCCACAGCTGCTGGTGATGTGGCAGGTGGAAGTGTGGTGTGTGAGCATCATTCTTCCTGCCATGGTATCCATTTTTCTCCATGTTTTCTTCCCAGAGCCCAAGGTTGTGGCATGAGGTGAATGCATGCACATGGAGGCATGTATGGCACTCCTGGCCCACCTTTCCATCCACCAATCTGACATTCTGTCGCCTTCTTTTTGTTTTTTTTTATAATTTAAAGTTTACTGAATTTTTGCATAAAAGTACAACAAAATATATAAGGCATAATAAATAGAAAACTATATTACCATATGTAATACAAGCATTTAAAGATATATAACCATTTAAAATATTATAAAAAATGAAGTTGGGAAGAGTGTTTCCATAACCAAACAGAACAAGACAAATACATATAACATTAGGACAACAATTATTAATTTTTTTTTGAAAGGGGACAATCCGTCTCCTGACATCCTTGCTCTGGTACCCAGCCTCCACCATGTATCATCCAAGATGGGGATTACTTGCCACCCCTACTTGCTGGGATAGGAGAGCTGCCAGGTGGCTAGCTCAATCCTGCTCCTACCCCCCCCGACACCTGGCAACCCAAGCTTGTATCCAAACTCGGGTCACCAGCATGGCACAAGATAAAGTGCTTGACAGCACCTCAGCCCCACCAGGTCATCGCATGCCCTTTCCTACTATCTCCAGTACCCACTCGTCAGTGGTAATCTCCCTCAATTTCTGCAGATGAAGGGAGATCCTTCCAACCAGCTGCATGCCTAGAGGCAGCAGTGGAGGAAGAGGAGGTGCAGAGGCTGCTGGTACAGAAGACTGCAGGGTCACCAGGGCCGATACCTTTACGTGCCTTGGCATTGACATCTGGGGAGGGAACCTGGGAGGGCACTTCTACCATTAGCGCAGGGCTGCTGATGGGAGGCACAGCCATCATGGGCAGCGGACATATGAAAAGCAGCCCTACCATGCCCCATAGAGGACTAAGGGGTCAAGGATCTTAATGACATAAAAATCATCCTGAAGGATAGCAAGGCAGATTTAACATTATCCCCAGTCTGTAACTTCTAAAAGAGGCAGTAAGAACAGACTGCTGCACTTAAGTGGCAAAACCAGCCACATGTCCACATGTAGCCAGGGATATCCCCAAAGGCAGACATTACAGACAGCAGCCCTGGCAGAAGCATCAGAGGCATCATATGCCGAATGCAATAGGTATTTACCAGTGTTAATACCTGCTGAAGCACCTTTTAGCAAATCAGCTTTGGTAGGACCATCGCGCAATGACTGGCTAGTAGCAACAGCAGGCTTCCACACACTATTCTGATATTTAATCATGCGTGCCTGATAATTGGGTATCCTTAGCCCTAAAGAAGAAGAAGCATATGCTCTTTTGCCCATTACCTCCAGCTTCTGAGATTCCTTATCAGGAGACAAGAACTCCCATGTCTATGGGACCCAGACATATCATGAGCAACCAGGATGATCACAGAGTCAGTTTCAGGCTAGAAGGCATAATAAGGCTTGGCAGTGGGAGCAGGGAACTTCTTGTCATTCTTTCTGGGCACTGCAGTCAGAGTAGCACCCTCTGAGGCAGGACATACAGGAGGAATAATAATGGAGGCTGTAACAGGAACATACAAAAATTCTAATAAATTGTGCTTGGTGGAGTCCTCCTATTTAGCTGGAAAGCTCCTAGCACTTTGCATTTGCCTCAATAGTGCCTGGAAAAAGGCATCTTCAGGAAGAGACCTTGAAGTATAAATCATTGTATCCTCACTGCAAGAGGAGAGGGTGGAACTAGAACCCGGACCACCTCTCAAAAGGCATCATGTTCCCCTTCCTCATCCTCCAAATCCTCTTCCATACTAAGGAGGTCAGGATAATTGTCCTTATAGATACACAGATGCATAGATGTTCTCAGCAGATATGGGCCTTGTGGCCCATCCAGTCTGCCCTATCCCCCTTTCTAATGCTTAAGGTACCCTAGATGCTACAAGCCCCCTTCCCCAAGCTTGATAATTCCCATGTGCTTATCTCACGCAGTCTTGAATTTTTGATCCATGGCAACTCCCACCACTTCCTGGGGGAGACTGTTCCATCTCTCCACCACTCTTTCAGTAAAGTAGAATTTCCTCATGTTCCTTCTAAGTTTTCCTCCTTTTAGTCCATGCTGTGCCCCCTTGTTCTGCTTTTTCCCTTCATGTGAAAGATGATCCCCTCTGGTACCCTGTTGATCCCCTTTAGATATCTGAAGGTCTCTATCATGCCCCCCCCCTTTCCTCTAGGGAGTACATATTTAGAGTTCCGAGTCTCTCATACTACTCATCATCTGGGACGACACTGTGGGGTACAGGCAAAGCCAGCATTAACTGCATGGGAGGAATTACAGGTGTGTTCTGCAAACCCACCGACAATGATTGTGTCTATAGGGGAAGCCCAGTCAACTGCACAGCCATGATCATTATCAGGTGCTATGACAAAATCAGCAAAACAGTTCAAAGACTGTCACAAACACAACCTGAGAATCGATGACACCATGGAAAGGTGTCAGAGTGACTATTGTCAATGGGGAAGTGCCCATCAATGGGTGCTGCAAACCGTCCATAGTAGACATTGCAGTGCCAGAATCTGATCCCGACCTTGGTGTCTCTTGGATAGTCACGAGAGGGGCTGTAGTAGTCATCACAGCCAGAGTGGACAACAAAAAAGACTTACTCTCCAAATGGAGCGGGAACCTTGACCTCAGCAGAGATGCAGCAGACCTGTCATTATGATTATAGTGCTGCCTGGAAGATGAGGACTTGGACTACTTGCCCATATCCTTGGACTTCAATGACCTTGTCAGAGACAGCGCTACCAAACTCTAGGAAGACTTCCTGGCAGTGTTCTGTGATGGAGAAGCAAGCTTAGAGACCGTGACATTAGCAGTGGTGTCCATGACCTTCTTAATAATGAAGATTTCCAGGTTCTTCTTACGGTGTTTTTTCATGGCATGGTTGAATTCCTGGCAGATCTCACAGGCTCTTAGACTGTGTAATAAATCCACACAACAAACACAGACGGAGTGAGCTTCATCTTTATAGGTTTTTTGGCTGCAGGTACAAAACCTAAATAAAGGCTCTCTTGATGGTAGCATAAAACGACAATAACAAACAATGTTAGAAAATAATAAAGTTGATGAAATGACAGGGTTTTCTGCAGGTCCGACAAGCAGTCAGTGGTGGAAGAAAGCACTGAAGAGTGATGGGGCACTCATATTTTATGGGCATCAGCACTGTAAGTCATCATGGGTGACTCCAGCAAGCAAAAGCTTCTGAGAGGTCCCGATGCTGCTAACTTACACTTCTAAAGGTGTGGACCAATGGAGGAGAAATCCTCGACAAAGATCTTCCACTCCCACCTTATGTTCTCTTGCATGTCAAACTTATGCCTGAAATCGGGAAAAGGACCGTAAACCAATGTATTGAACATTCCCTGGTAAATATCCAAAACTTGAATGCTTTCCAGCATGCTGGCCCATCAGCACAGCAGTAGTGCTACAGCTCATGAAGCCAGTAAGTCTGGTTCCTAAGTGACCCAAGGTCATCAGGGGCCAGCCAAAGGAGGAGGATTTAGCATCCCAGAGGGTGCTCTCCTCCTCTGGGGACAGAAAACTGTGTGCTCCACTATATCATTGCCACCTGGGTGACCACAAATGGCAATTCAGTGGAGCCATGATGGGTGGGCGGCACACCTCCTGACCTGGATGTCTGCACAGTCTGCCTGGTTCTAGCCCACAAAGCAGTCAGGAGGGAACTTAAAGAGAAGAGCCTTCTTCACCGGAAGCAGCATGACGCAGCCTGCCTCTATCTCCCCACAGGCCCGCAACACTCACTGGGCTGCTGACCACAACCCAGTTCTAACTCCTCCTAGGCTGGGGGGACTCAAGTGGCTCCTCCACGGGGGGTGTGTTAAACCATAGGACACTAATCTGGTCACAGGTGAGACCCAGAGACAGTGCATGACAGGGCTGAAGCAGAGAGAAAAGGTGGCCTAGGTCAGCCAGGCAGGGAAGAGAAAGCAAGTAAATTAAACAAAACAAACAAAAAAAAAAGCTCTCCAGTGCACAAAATTAAGTGGGAACATTGACCCTCATAGAAGGAGATCAGGACTTTTTGACACCAAGGGGAAGAAATTTTCTTATTAGAACCAAGCACCATTCACCAAGTATGAATACTCATAGGTTAATGCACTTCTTTTAAAAAAAAAAAAAAAGACAAATACAGCAGACTTTCAATCACTATAGTCAGGATTCTTTCCCACTTCCTCCAAGTCCAGCATCATATTTTTTATTTATTTTATTTATTCATTTGTTAACCGGGTAAATGACACTGGACCAAAGGCCCTTTTTCAGGTTCGACCCGGAGCAAATAATACAAAAAAATTACAAACAATAAATAAACACGTACAATATACATTAAATATTAAAAACACATTGATACTTTACCAAAAGAAATTCCATTAGTTTTTTCTTAAACCCAACAACTGATGAAGCCTGTCTAATAATCAGGTACTGGATAATAGGTTGCCTTTATTTAGGAGAGACAAACCAGTGTGGGAGGATTTTCTATTGGGTAGTGATCCTGGCTGGTACATTAAGTTATATTTCAATGGTATACCAAATATTGATAAAGAGACAGAAACATAACTTACTTCAGGCGAGAAGTAAATGGGAAGAGGAAAAAGGTTTGGTGATTCCAGTTAAAGAATGTACTACAAAGATGGCTATGGCTGGAAAGTATGATCTTCCCAAAATTGAAGTTTCCTGATGTAAACTGATAATGCAGCTCTTTCGTACACCCACAATAAGCAGACATTTCAGCAGTACAAATTCATATGATGTTGAAGGGGATGCTGGTAGATGGATAGCAATTTTCATATATTTGGGACAGCCCTGTAATGAGGCCTTTCTGGCCAAATATGTATACAGAGCTCCCTAGGATATGGGGATTGGTTAAATCAATATGCACAGATTGGTAAATAAGCAGCCCACTCACCAAATGTATGTATACAATGTAAATCTTTTTTTTTTATTTCAAAAAATATATATATTGTATATACGAATAGGTGATACAGTTTTAACATTTAGAAATATTTAATTAGGTCCATTAACAAATCTCACCATATCAAAAAGAATCATCACCAGCTTGTGTATGCAGCATCTAATAATTAACAGAGAATTATAAATATACTACTGCTCATCTCAAAACAATTATTTAAATTGTAAATCAACAGTATTTAGAGAGCAATCTTGTGTAGTTGCCTTTTTAAATAATATTCTAACGCCTTTTGTTTTAGGTAATGAATCCAGTTTTCTAAAGAGAAATAAGTAAACACCTGTTTCGGTATATGTTATATCTCTTCCTTAAATATAAATATGTCTATCTATCCATTTAATTTTGTTCGCTTGAATTCATAACACAAAATATTAGTACCTTATATAAACATCTTTCTCCACAACCTGGATTTCTGTAAAATAGCACAAACCAAATCTCAATATTATAATTGTATCCTTTTCTCCTTATTTATACATTCTTGAGTTGCTTCTGAGCATCTATTTTTATAAATACTGTAGCCTTTTGTACTTGAGCTTCACCAATTTCAAGTGTAAAGGTCTTTAAACCTCATGTGCTCACACAATCTCTAGCGCATCAACTGAGTACTCAACCGACTTTACTGAAACATTTTAAACTTTTGTACTTAAACTTCACCAGTTTTAAATGTAAAGGTCTTTAAATCTCGTGTGTTCACACAGTTTCTAGTGCATTAACTGAGTACACAACTATCCTCTTCTAAAACATTCTGAGTATTTTTTTTAGACCGTTTAAGTTTTTATCAAAGTAATTCTCCGCATTAAATTAAGGCGTTTCACAATAGTTCTCGACTTGTATAGCATTAAAGCGCCTTTCAAACTAGATACATTTTATCGCAGTGAGTAAAAAACATTTCAAAACTGTTCTAAACTTAGAGAGTGCTGCTGGCATGGTGCATGACCTCTTGCTTCCTCTAGTGTAATGGAGGTAGCACACCCTCTTCACGCCATTCTATTTATAGAGCGAGATCAGAATCGGGCACTAGGCAACCAGCATATTCACCTGATTGTCAATGACATCAGTGACATGCTCAGAAGCGCTTGGAGTCCTACCTGCAATTACTGCAACACCTGAAAGGAAAATCAGGCATCTGATCTTTGAACTTATGTGTCTTAGCTTTTTTATTTTTATTTCATTCCTTTTAAATCATTCATTACAGGGGATAACATTCCTTCATTTGGTATGGAAGTTTAAGCAGGACCAAGAGGTATGAAAGCAGATGGGGGGGTCAAAAAGGTCACCGATGCATACTCCTGGCAGGGTGAGTCAATAGGCATATAGAATATACTCCTATCACCCAGTACGAGATTCTGCATGAGAATAAACACTCTGTCCTCAATATCCAATTGGCACCTATATTTGAACAGAGATAATAAAGAGATAGTACCAGGAAGGTCAAGGAAAGTGCAGGGGTCACAGAAGTATCATGTTATTAATTGCTAGAAAGGCGGATAACTTCCTTTTACTTCAACTCAAACCATGTATTGGAATTAATAACATTCCAGTCCAACACCGTATCTCATAAAAAATTCAAATGAAATGGCACAGCCATCTAGCCACTACGGGAAGTTACAGAGGTCAGATTTTAAACTATGATTTCTTTTTTCTTTCTTTGTGCACGGTATATATTAATATTGCTGAGTATAAGTTTCTGAATGAAAACATTTTGTCCCCTAGGCCTAATAAAGTGATAATAGTAGAAGGTCTAAGATAGTGCGAAGGTCACAGAGATATTGTGCAATTCACTGTCAAAGAAACAGATAACTACCTTTCACTTCAAATCATACAATGTAGTGGACATAATAATATTCCTTTCTAACACTACATTTCCTAAGAAGAAAAAGTGAGATTGCATAGTCATCTAGTTATTACGGGAGGTCAAGGAGGTCAAATTCTAAATACAAGTTTTTTTCCTTATGCACGTACATTTTCAAGTTATAGGATAGGTTACCAGTCAATCAAGTCATTTAGCCCAATATACTATTTGTTGTTTCAAACCTATCAATGCAGTATGCCTCTCTCTGAAGCAATTCAGTCCTGTAGTCACCCCCACCCCTGGGATCAGGTAATACTTTTTCAATCCCAAAATATCTGACATAGGGGAGTTGGTGCGGTTTCTCAATAAAATGTCTAGCCACTGGGAAACTTATGTCTGGCCTCCTAATATCACTTTTGTGTTCAGTTATTTGATTTTTTAACATTCTCTCCATTTTACCTACATATATCATATTGCAAGGACACTTAAGTAGATATACATCCCCAGTACTAGAGCAGTGAATGAATTGCTCTATGTGGATGAACTCATCCCTTGCTGTGTTTCTTATCTTCTTTATTTTATAGGTATTGTGACAACGTACACAGTGACCGCACTGGAAATTACCTTTTATATCTACTGCACTTAAGAAATGCTGAGGTTTAGTATCCGGTACACTGTGATTTGTACTGACTAGTCAGTCACAAATCATTCTATTTCTCTTCCCTACTGTCATAGGTTTATGGTTAAAGACATGTGCCCCCACTGGTGTGGCCTGTAAAACATCCCAGTGTTTTCTGCTTATGGTCCTTATTTAAAAAAAATACATTATTGTACATAGCGGCAAACACTGTTTTGCCTGCGTTAGCCCCAGTTACCTTTGGGGTTGCTGTAAGCAGGTCTGTTCTGTCCCGAGTGTCAATTCTGGAACTGGCTGGCTGCAAGACAGAGTCATGATAGCCTCTATCCTGAAACCACATAATCATGTCACCTTCGACTCTGTCAAATTCTACAGGGTCTGTACAGTTTCTCTTTGCCCTTACTGTCTTTCATAACGAAGACCAAATGGTCAGTACATTTGTTCAGATATATGTTGAAGGTTTCTAAGTCCTCAACTGTTTCTGTCCAAGTGACAAAAATGCCATCAATAAAGTGTTTACAAGTCCTTATTTTATTCAAAAATGGATTTAAAGGGACACTGTCAAGTTTGGAGCTGATTTTATTGCCCCTGTATGGCAGTCACGTATAGGGAGCTGTGAGGTTGCAGAAAACATTAGTGCTAATTAATTGTGAAGTACCTGCAAAATATGGAATTTTTTTGTAACCAAGTATATTAAAGTCGGTCCACTGTACATTCCCGATGCATGCTTCTTCAAGCAGGAATAGTGCCGAGCCACGGGTGAGCTTATTTATGATCGAGCTCGTGATTTTTGGTCATGTAATAGCTAAATGTTGAGCAACATACCCCCCCCCCAGCCAAAAATGCCTTTAATATGTTTCAAAAAGCAAACTGAGCACTCGATCTTTTGTTATTCATTTTGTACATGTGGAACTTGCACTTCCAGACATGCGCATTAGAGTCGACTTTAATGCGCATGCCCGGAAGTGCGAATTCCACATCTATAAAGTGGATAACACAAGACTGAGTGATTGGTTTGCTTTTTGAAACACATTAAAGGAATTTGTGGCTTGGGGGTATGTTTCTCAACATTTAGCGGTTACATGACCAAAAATCACGAGCTCGATCATGAACAAGCTCATCCGCGGCTCGGTGCCATTCCTGCTTGCGGAAGCGAGCATCTGGGATGTACAGCGGACCAACTTTAATATACTTGGTTACAAAAAAATGCCATATCTTGCAGGTACTTCAGAATTAATTAGCATTAATGTTTTCTGCAACCTCACAGCTCCCTATACGTGACTGCTATACAGGGGCAATAAAATCAGCTCCAAAATTGACAGTGTCCCTTTAAATCCCTCCATATAAATTGTGTTTCAAAATGGTTTACATAAAAGTTAGTATAAGATAGGGACATACTGGACCCCATGGCTGTTCCTCGAATCTGTAGATAAAACAGGTTGGTTAAATCACCAACATTTCAAACTGATTATAGAGGCTCCAATTTCAGAGATAAGTCCTCAGAAAATTAGCTGGGCTCCTCCAGTTTTCAGTATGTGGCAGGTGGCAATCCAAAGTATTGCTTATGACAACATCTCTGCAGTTCTGATGTGGGTGGATAGGGTAAATGCCAACTGTGTGATGGAGAGAACTGCATAAGATATATGACAGTCCAATGATGCGTTTTTGGCCACATGGCAGGTTTGGACAGAGTACTACACAGAATCAAACAGAACAAAAGAGGAAGCCCAGGAACCATACTGGCCCCACAGCACAACTGTACTCACAGTCACTCAGGTAGCATGACGGTCACAGAAACTGGCACACAGGACAAAGCTATGACTCCAGGATAATGATATAAAAATTAAAAATTAATTTAACAAACAGCAGAGCAGCACCCCTATTCCTCTTCCAGTGTTTCGCACCAACAACTGGCACTTTGTCAAGGAACGAATACTGCCAACTGGTGTGTACCTTACACTATTTCTACTCTAACCAACAAAGTGCAGAGTGTAAAATAGATTAAAAATGTTTTAAGAAATGGTAATACCAACAACTGACACCCCTAATAAGTGTACAGTCTTAAAAATGTCTCCGCGACCTGAACAGGCTGCAAGTCTATTGGTGGATCACCTTCAAGGTCTGATTACTGATCTATAAAGCCCTACATGGCCAGGGACAGAGCTATGTGCAAGATCTCCTTCGTCCTTACCGCCCTCTCCGAATCCTCCGCTCCTCAGATGAGGGAATGCTAGAGGTTCCCAGGGTTAGGATTAAGACCTCTGGTGC
This sequence comes from Neoceratodus forsteri, assembly GCA_016271365.2. NCBI lineage: Eukaryota > Metazoa > Chordata > Ceratodontiformes > Ceratodontidae > Neoceratodus > Neoceratodus forsteri. Next base: position 1,194,354,713 of record CM028130.1, read on the forward strand.
TCATTCATTTGCATTTGCAGGCCCAACCTGATAAAGTAGAATAGAATGGAACAATTAGACTCGTCCCTACTTCTCCCTATACCTTTGGTCTGCGATCCTCCCGAGCCACCACAGGGTGGACATAGTCTGACCCCCCCAAGCTGCTCACTTCAACTGTTCCTACATTTTGCAGATCTAACGGATAACATAAACAATGATAACATAACGTTTGCAGATGACCTTAAATTGGGAGGTAAATGTGATATATCTGAAAGTATTTTCTCACTTCAAAAAGATCTGAATATCTGGACTCAAATCTGGGGCATGAAATTAAACACTGAAAAGTGCAAAATCATGCATCTAGGTCCAAAAAATAACAAGCATCAATATACCCTAGGGAATATACCGTTAACTTATATAGAACTGGAAAAAGACCTGGGAGGCTAACACTAACGACCTAAGCTTCTCTAAACAAACAAATGAAGTTATAAGAAAGGCAAACAGAATTATATGGAATATAAAAAGAAACATAGCCTCAAGGGAGGCAAGGGTACGTCACCCCTCTGCAGGGCATATGTAAGGCCACACATTGATTATTGCTCACATCAAAGTTAGGCTCGATGACCCCAAGGCACACTCCGACACCTGTTGGTGTGTGGAGAGTGGGGTGGGGGAAGTAGGGTTGGTAATCCTAACATCAAATTTCCAAACTTTTGTTTTTGTAGAGACAACCCTAACTGATGCACTAAAGTTTTTTGCAATGAATTTCCCTTTTTGAGAAAGTGTATTGTTGCTCATATGTGCTTGTGGGAGCGCAGGGCCCATACATTTTGTAATTGTCTCCGATATTTGCTCCCATCTATACATAAGTAATCTTGTTGTTAATCTGTATACTGTATTTATGCATCACTGCTTTGTACTCTGTCACTGTATGGTGGCCCGGGTCATGCCTGAAAATGGTCCCTGGGATCAGCGCACCTACCCGGTTATCAAAGCCATAAATAAATAAATAAAATACTAATATTTTAATGATTTCACATCTCCGTGTGGGAGCGCAGGGCCCACTACTGCATAGTGTAGGGCCTTGTCCTCCCATTATTGCATAATGGGATCCAAATGTGGGAGTGCAGGGCCTGTCCCATTTACCCATAAGTATAGAGAAACAGCACACGCCTAGAGCCATTCCAGGTAACCCTTGTGCTGCAAAAGTTGCAATATCTCAGGAACCATAGGAAATTTGAAAAAAATTCCTTCGCAGTTGTATTCGCATGCTTGAAGGTGTACTAAGCTGCACTTTTAGAAAAATCTGTTTCTCAAATCATTTTCGTGATATAGCCACCGAAAGGCGCTATGACCGCCACAATATTATCCTATGGGAAAATTTGCAAATTCGGAGTGCTGTAACTATGGAACCAGTGTTCATTTCTTCACCAAACCAAAAAAGGGTACATCTGTGGGGCAACGGCTTGCCACCCTATAAATTTCTGCCCAAAAGTCCTAACCGTTTTCTTGCTATGAAGTGATGGGGCTGTTTACCTGCTTTTACTTTAAGATCATATTTTTTTTTCCCCCATAGGCTATAATGGGACTAACTTTTGAATGGACTAATATTTTTTCACCAAACCTTCAAAAGGCACTTCTGTGAGGCAAAGGCTTTCTACCCTGAAAATTTCAGACCACAACCTAAAGCTGTTTCTGAGATCCAGGTGGACAAAGAAACGTCAAAAAACACATTGTTCTGTTTTTCCAAAACTCTATATCTCAGAAACCACACAACTGATTCCCACGAAATTTGGCAGGTCATGAGACCTACCCCTTGATATTATGTGTGTAAAATTTCATGCAAATCTGTTGAACAGTTCCAATGTTATTAACATTTAAAAATGTGGGTTTAACATAGAAGTTACCTTTCACCCTAACTATACTGTAACTACTGTGTCAGTATAATAAACATATATATTCTTTAGTGTACCAGGGAATGTAAAAAGGGGCATAACATAAATATACATATCTTAATGTATCCACAGCATGAATCTAGTATGTACATTCAACACAATCTCAACATAAGAGACTTTTAAAATTTCTGAATGGCAGCCATCTGTAATGATGTGAGTCACCAATTACATAATATGCTGTACAAGCTGTTTAATGTGTTAATACGTCCCCCAGAGCCATTCGTTGCTGAAAACAAGTGGCTTCACACGCCTTCAGCTAAGAGAGAACAGTAAAGCGAAGCTGAGCTGTTCTGGCTCAAGCTGAAAGCAAATTAAATCACTCATTTTCAGCAACGAATGGCAACATGGGACGTATTAATATATTAATGATCGACAGCGATCAATAATATATATTTCCAAAAACTCCCCTGAACCTGCCTGTTTCCAGGGCATCTGCCCGTGAGACGTCTTCACAGAATAAGAGCGTCTCGCGCGTGGAGGAAAGGAGCACTCCAATTGGTCGGGAGAGCTCCCTCGATCTATAATAAAAACACCCCAAAGATGAATCTTTGGATGTCAGAACTATACTATTAATTTTTTGCCAACTAACAAGTTCTGCTTTAAGCATTTTTTTTTTTATACATTTTTAGCTTTTGCAAGTTTTTGTTCATGACAAATTTTAACTTGGAAAAATGCTTCATGTTTTCTCAGCTATTGTTTAAAACTGAAAAAGCTTCATGCTAGTGTGAACATTAAAAAATAAACAAAGCCAACCTGGTGGCACTGAGGGTTGAGGCACTGGATGCCACACCTTGCGCCACATTGGTGACCTGGGGTCGGGAGCAACCTCAGGTTGCAGGGGGTCGGCAGTGAGGGAGAGGATTGAGCATCCGAAGGACTGCTCTCCTCTCCCGGGGACAGGAGGGTTGTCATCCTGCTCCTTGGCTGCCCCCTAGTGGAGGCCAGAGGGCAGCGCCGGAGTTCTGGAGACACAGAAGCACAGTCACATGACCTGTGCATGCCTCCACACACGTATGTTCACACCACGAGGGGGTGTACAGGGAGAAATCAGAAAACAAGAGTGGAAAAAAGTAATATGGAGGGGAAAAAAAATAAAATAAAACAAAATGTTGTTTTAAAAGCTCTCACTGGAACTTCTTTGGATCTAACTAACAAAGTTGTACCCTCTTTTTTGTTGTTCTTAACTAGATGACCTAAAGTATAAAATGTTAGGGTGTCTGTGATTTACTAGAGACAAATAGCTGGGACCAACTATGAAAGATTACTATAAATCGAGTGATGAATTATTGGTACTTCTGTTGAAGGACTAGTAAAAATTCCACCAATGCTTGCTAAATTTCTCAAATCTTTGAAAATCTGCTAACTTGAAGCTCATTTTAGACATTTCATTTTCAGTGTCATTTGCTTATCAGCTTGTATGGGACTACCCTGTATATCAAGAGGTGTAGTCAACAAGACCCAAACCTGGTTCATACTTAAAGGGTTTCATACCATGTGGGATTATCTAATGTTTGTATTTAGTGAACAAATTGTTTTATATGTTGTTTATTTTATACTCGAGGGTTGTTAATTTAGGTACAATGTCCCAATCTCATACATATAGTGATTATTACAATAAAGATTCTTATCTGTTTGCATGATATATTTAGGATTGTCTGTTTTCACTCGTGTAAAAGCATTAAGCTGAGCAATAAACTTGACTTGAAACAAATCTAAGTTTCATAATTTAAAAACAGTATAGTTTTTTCACTAGCTATGAGCAAAATAAAAGTGTCAAAAATCATGGATTTTTTTTTTTTGTAAATTCACATTATTAGTTTTCACATTGTCATGCTAATTTTCACAGAACTCGCTAAAAAATCTGATTTAGGGGCTAAGATCACAGAGATATAAAACACTACCATGCCTCTGTAATATAGAATACATGACAGGTAAGTGTGGGGTATGAGGAACTATATTCAATGAGGGGGCTAATGAGGTGGTAATGCTATGAACCACTAAACCACGGCTAACCACTAAATTCTCACCCATTATTGCCTTCGTTATTTCTATCCTCTTCATCCTACTCTCCCTAGCACTATTCCTTTACTCATCTCATATTCTCTAACCCCTCCTTCTTATTCCACTGCTCCCCTTCTGTTATCTTTACACCCTCATCTTACTTACTCTCTCCTCCCACAGCACACTCCCAACCTGCCCAGCTCCCTACTATTTTACACTAGTAAACCCTACCTGTTCGGTCGAATTTCTGTGTCAGGTATTATATGAACCTTACTGTGCCTCAATCTGTCAGACTGTAATTTTATGAACTGATGTATAGCAATCCTATGTGTATATGTTTTTTATGTTACTTTGTATAGGTTGTCTTTTTATGACAAGCCACTTGGCTATTATTATGATCTAGGACCTCCTTGTGAATGAGCTTGCTCAACAGAGTTTTCTTGCAATAAACTTGAACTTGAAGGGCACCCTCAAGATGGTACATTACCCCATAGTATAGCTGCCTTTCAGTAGTTCTGTATAATACATTACGAAGGCCATTTTTGCCTTTTGATCACATCTGCTATCATTTTTCAGGTTCTGTCTTGGTGCCTTTTTTTTTTTACCCTACTGTCTTAATGTTTTGCTGTTTTTTTTTGTTTTTTGGTTTTTTTGTGCACCTTCAGTTGTGTAGGGTTCACCTACATAAGTAAACAAGGCTGCCATGGCCCATCCTTTAGTTTAGTGTGGTTGGTGTTTGAGAGTGGTGTGGTGTCTCCAGTCAGGAGTGGGGTATGAGCTTTGTCTTTTGTGTGGTCAGGAGCAGCTGGAGTCTGTGGTTGGCAGTGGAGTGTAGAAGCATGGTGACTGCAGTCAAGAAGCATCAACATGGTTGGCTCAGTGGTGCCAAGGTGCTAGATGCCACACCTCACTACGCTGGCGACCCGGGTTCAGGAACGACCTTGGGTTGCCAGGGTGCCAGCATGGGGGGGTGGGAGCAGGATCAATCATCGACTCTCCTGTCCTGGGTAAGGGGTGGGGTCGCCTACCCGTAGCCCTGGTGTCACCGAATGGAGGTTCGGTGCTGGTGCAGGTGGTCAACAGTGCGACTGAAAGGGAGGGGAATCCTGAATGGCATGTGCATGTGTGCGTGCCTGCACATGCACGAGCTATGGCAGGGACGCATGGGTGTAGAGGCTGGGAGAAAATCTGCAAAAACCCAGAAACTACATATAAAAAAATTAAAGAAGAAGCACCAACACAGAGAGGCTGGTGTTTGAGAATGAAGAGCTTCGAGGAACACTGCAGCATCAGCATGAAGGGACTGGCATCCAAGGAAAGAGTTGATGCTTTGTAGGACATTGCTGTTTGGTGAGAGACGGGGAATTATTAGAATACTGTGAGGCTGTGGTTTATATTATTGTAGGTCTGGGAGTATTTTGAGTGTCCTGTGGCAAGTGTGCTAAATGGTGTAACTGGGTTGCTAGGTACCCTTAACTGATGTAGTAACTTGTTTTAGTAATTAAATGTAATTAGTGTGGTACCATAGGGTTTTATGTACTGTGGATATATACTTTTCATTGGGGTGGTAAACATTTAATTTGCAAGGTGCATATTTTGACTGCAAGGCTTAAAATTTAGTTTTGGGTCCAGGAAGGGAATCCCACTCACAGGGTCTATCAGATGGGGGAATCACAAACTTTGGGGAGGGTTCCTAACTTTTGGAGGGGTCCTTAAAAAAAAAGAATTTTTGTTTGAGATTCATGAATAAAAAATGTGTTTTCACTTACAGTTGATGTCTTCTTTATTCAAGGTGATTCACCTTCGTCATCAAATTTTGTGACTTAGGGAGAATAAGTAATGAAGTATATTAAAGCAGACTGATATGACAGATAGTGTCACTAGCTAGCCAAATGAATGAACACACAAAATACTTAACTAAATAAATGTTTATGTTCTCTGGCCTGCTCCCAACTGGAACCTGGTCTGGTGAGTGAGGCAGCAAAACATTTATTCTATTTCTCCATTCATCTTTTCATTTTCCTCCATGTGGTTAGAGCTCGATCATATTTTAAATTTCCCATACCACCCAATTCTGAGATCATCACTAAGCTCTGAAGACTCCTGTTGTTCTGAGTTCCTAAACTTTGATTTTATACAATTCTGTGTACTGAAGCTACATTCAATGCTAGCCACTAGTATAACCACCGTAATCCGATAAAGGTTTTCAAACCCTGGAAACACCTGGATGCTCTTTCAGACTGACTTCTGCAATGTGTTAAAAATGACAAAGATGGGTAGCACTCATTCGAGACCATTATATGTTTTAACACATTAAATTTTCTTTCCGCAGATTGTCCAGATAGGTCTGAAAAGTGCTGTAGTATTTTAAAGAAAGATCCTTGACCATAGTTATTGAAATCTTCCGCATTTTTCTGTTTTGCGGTTGCATCTCTCTTTGATCCCGAAATACAGAAGCAGGTCAGTAGGTTTAAGGTATCCTAGGGGGAAATGTTTGCCCAATTTATCAATTAAGGAACTTGTATCTGCACGAAGTTATTAAAAGCAGGTCTTGGAGTGTGAATATCGAAGAGTTTATCACCTATGTGCTTAATACCTTCCAGAACAGTATAAAACAATTGTCTCCCCGACGGACCAGGGTTTTCAATAAAATACATCAGAGCCTCCTTGGTACTGACTACCACTGCTTGCATGCTGGAGGAATCAGGATTTTCCCTTTGGAAATGTTTTAACAGACAAACAAGATGTCCGGCATTACACATAAAAAAGAGCTACACAATTAAACTGACATACAGGCAGCAACAGTCCTTTTGCTTTGTCACTATCTGGAGTCTTTTATGCAATCATGAGTTATAACACATCTGTTAAGACTTCATGGAGTCCTCCCGCACATAACAGACACTGAACTGTAAATTAACAATCACTTCAAAACTGTTTTTTCCAGTTGTTTCTGTAGTTTGTGGCTTCTAATAGTCAAGAAGAAAATGAAGATGGACCTTGAGTCCCGCTGATATTTCTTTTCCTGTTCTAGACTGTGGTGCACCACTAGCACACAAGGACAAGCTACAGTGTATGCTGATCAATTCAGAGTTATATTCAGTTTGACGACTACCAATCATAACTGATGCTTCATTACTACACACTGCTGCAAGTTTTCCACCTTAAATTTACAAAGTTCCTGAAAAGTAGTTTCAGCCTTGCCATCAATGACTTCAACACTGCAATAAATTCTAGTGAGGGGGTGTTTTCTAAGTATGGTACACAAACTACTAGCCTTATGCCATTTTTTATTCTCTCTTTATGTCCCCTGTACTCAATTGCCTGAACTCCCTCTGGAATCCCCAATGTGCCCAGACTCTGTTGAACCTGCCCCCAGCAGCTGTCTACTTCCATGCTGCTTCGGTTGTGCCGCATGAGTGAGGTGGGGGGGGGATATACCCCTTGGACAGCTTTGTCTTCCTCTGCCAGCAAGCTGTACAGGCTAGGACCAGTTATCGTTTGTCCACTGGGGTCCATCATCCTTCATGCAGCTGGGCCATCTTCTTCTTCCTGAATTGCTCTCCATCCCTCACACTCAGGCACACTAGGGAGATCCTAGGCACGTATGCACGCAAAGCATACTGCCACGCCGAAACCCAGCCTGTGTCTATCCCTCCCACAATGCCCTCAACTGCACTGCCATCTGTGGTTACCCAGGTGGAAGTACTGCAGTGAGGACAGCAACCTGCCGTCCTCGGAGGACAGCATTCTCTGAGATGCTCAATCCTCCTTCCACCAGCCAGCCCCCGAAGAGCCAGGCTCATTCCTGAATCCTGGCTGCCGGCATCACAAGCAGTAGCTCTACCTCTGTGCTGATGGGCCAGTGAAGCCACTTGCTATTTCTTCTGTGGGCTCATCCAGTATCACACTTACTCTAGGACTGTTGATCTGAGCATTATCCTGTTTTTCCACCAAGGTCTGTGAAATGGCCTCATGCATCTCAGCTAATCCTGCTGTATTCATGTATGAGCGTCCTCTCTGCTTTAAATTCTTTGAAGCACTGGCACTCCATTTCCTAAACACATTTTACATACATTATGTTAGATCACTCATTCTCAAAAACGAAATATGCAGTTCTCAATAGCCCTTTCAGTTTATCAATGCGATCATGAGCTTTATTAATTGCCTTTGTCATTGCCTGACAGGTTGATTCAGTCTCCAGTTTTTTAAAAATGCTGAAGCATGAGCAGTGCTGCTTCAATGTCTTATTAGGGTTGATGTTTTTTTAACAACTGCTTTGAAATGTACCACTCGTAGAATGATCACATACAAAACAGTTATTCTGGCCATTGTCTATCAAACAACAACCAGTTATAAATATTTAGCCACCTTCATTGGAAATGATCTCGTTTGACAGCTTGATGCAGTGTTTGTTGCGTCACACTCTGGTTCATGTCCTAGTTCTGGAGGATCAAGAACTGGTTCAGGCTCTCATTGTTCTTCATCACGAACCCTTTTTCTGGTAATTCATTGGTGGCAGCACATCATTATTTGGCTGCTTTCTTTTCTGCTAGGTCATTACAGATGATACTTTATAAGTTCGTTTTTTTTGTTAAGGCCCAGGTCCTTTATCCAACCCTTGGTGCTTGTTTCAGTAAAATAAAAGTCATAGATCTTGCACTTATTTAATTTATTTTTGAAATTTTCTTGTTTCTTCCACGTGCTACCCAGGCCCCTCCTTACCCACCTCGATTTACAGATGCCACCACGATCCCCAAAATAGAGCCAGACTGCCTCCTTTTCATTATTCAGTTTCCCTTCTTTTATAAAAAAAATAAGCTCTACTTTTTAGGTTTGCTTGTACACATGGGCAAAGCGAACATAATGTTACTGTAGTGTATAGGGCTGCATACTTGTGTACTGTATAAACCAATGGATGTAGAAATGCAGAAGGCTTACCTCTCAAACGCCAATGCTGAGAAGGCTGGTGACAGTGTCCAGCTGGGCTGATGGATATAAACTTCTTGTAATTCAAAGAATAAAGCCCCACCAATCAAACTGTTTTTCTGCCATCAGCCAACCAGCAGGCATCATCAGGCTTTGAGGATAAACATCAAGCCTCACAGTGTGTGTGTGTGTGTGTGTGTGTGTGTGTGCGCGCACGCGGGCACACACACATGCATGCGTTAGTGTTGCTCAGATAGAAATTAGGATACCAGCAGATATCTCCAATTTGGCCAGGCAGTTGCTGTGGTAGGATAGTTGTACTATCTGGCCATGGATCCTACCCTCCAGGATCCATCACCATATGGTCCTGGATCCTAACTATTTGATCTAGGATCCCTGGATCCTAACTGGGACACTTGGATCCTAACTAGGATCCATCGCTATATGACCCTGGATCCTACATCTGTCTCTTTGCTAGGATTTCTAGTAGGATCCAATGTAGGATACCAGCACTATCTGACAGATAGTGGTAGGATCCACAAAAGCACTATCTGAGCAACAGAGAGAGAGAGAGAGAGAGAGTGTGTGTGTGTGTGTGTGTGTGTGTGTGTGTGTGTGTGTCCCCCCTCCTAGATACAGACAGGGCCTATTTGAAAGCACTAAACAGAACTGTGGAAACACATCATGCAGTATGCAAATATTATAGCTTCAAATATGTTAAGAGCATGTCAGTAATGAACAGAAAACAGCACCAATAGTGGATTTAAATTACATATTGTTTATGTTCCCTTTAAATAGCCTCCGATATCAGTCAGATAACTTTGAAAAATGTGAGAGTTAAACACAATTCAATTTATTGTTCAAATATTTTTGCAGTCTTTTTTTTTTTTTTTTTTAAATATGGACTTTACCCGCCTGTCCCTCCCCATCTGGTCCCTTCTGCTGTCGACCCCCAGCCCCTTCAACACACCTCCAGGTCTAACCCCATCTACTTCTTACCTCATTATGAGAAGGTGCCATGGATGGTGGGGATGCGGCCCCTGCAGGGTCACAGCATCATCCTGTGGACTGGGGTTCTTTTCTGCCCTCTACTCCTTGAGTCAGATGCACACACATACACCGTGAAGACGGTGCACACTTACAACACCCCCCTTTGACTTTCAATTCTGGTGACCACTGGTGTGCCACCTACCCTCCATTAGGTGGCAGCCAAGCAGCAGAACACACTGTCCTCCCACCCCGCAGGAGGAGATCTGTCGATGGACACTAAATTCTCCTTTCCCCCCAGTCCCTTAGCTTGCTGCTACCTTAGTCCATTCCTGAACCCAGGTGGCCGGTGTGGTGGGAGGGGAGGCAGCAAGCACCTCAGTCCTCCACATCACCAGGCCAATTGCAGGTTTACTGCCGTTCTGGTTTTCTGAGGCAGTATTGTTTGTGGCTGTAAGAAGGACGAACCTGCAACCCACTGGTTTACAGTTCTGTTCTTTTACCCTTCATACTATTCTGTCAGGCCAATTATTTTGCAGTTCTTTCCCCTTTTTCTTTATTTCTGAGGGAAGTGACATAAAAATAAGATTACCGTTCCTTGTACTTTATTAGCTTTGGCTGCTCATCTACACAAGACATCACAATGCCCTGTTTAAAACACTGTTATTATCTTCACAGCAACAGACTGGGATGTCCATCTGAATTGTGACTGCAGAAGTAGACAAGCAGACAGAGCAAATAGGGCAGAGATGCTGTTTTCAGGCTAATGTCCTCAGTAATACACATATAAGGGTTACAACTACAAAAAGTGGTGAAATAAGCTAATTTGTGTCTAGATGTTATGTTTTTTAGAGTCATTCCAACAGCATCAGGGGCTCTTTAAAGCCCTGTTAAACTGCATGCAAACATTCAGCATTGACAAATGCTTGTTTCTTCAGTATTGGTGCCCACCATTCAGGCTACCTACTGTATACTTGACCTTTTTCAGTCTGGCCAGTTAAAACAAAACAAACAAAAAAAAATACAGCTCAGCAAAATGCCTCTTTACACTGTCATATTTATTTTGTTACTGCTTTCCTCCCACTCACCAGAATTTAGCTCAGCAGTATGTGTTTCCATTCATTCGGCTGCCTTAGTGCTAGTGTGACACTGCCATGTCACAACCAGTCTGTGGCTACATCACAAACACTTGTCAAGATTTGTTATTTTTGTTTTCTAAGAAAAGTTGTTTCTTTTTTCTCTGTTTCACCGATTGAACAGTTTCCCACTCAACTGATGTTTCACACTGCTGTGGCATTCTCTTTTTCCACTGCTGGATCAGACGATGACACATAATTGCTGCAGTCCTTTCACTTTCCTGTGACAACACTGGCCCAACTCAACTCACAAATGTCTCACAAAGCCAAAGCAGAGAGCAGGAACTTCTCACACTTCAAAAGGCTTATGAATGCCCAAAACACCACAAAAACGCAAATTCAAGCAACAGTGTGTGGGACCACATAATTTGCAGGGGGGGGGCAACAAAATAGCTCAAAATGCACAATTCTCCCTCCCTCGAATTTTAAGCACTGAATTTTTTTTTTTCTTGTGGTTTATGACTTTAATTCTGGTGGTATACAGGGATATAGCTGTTGATCCTATGGGGGAAAATCACATCCATGTATTAACCCAACACCCTCCATCCCCTTGAGCAGGTATCAACATACAAATATCTGGGCATCACCTTTGATTCGGCGTTCTCCTTCCATGCCCATGTCAGTGCCCTATCCTCTGCCATGAACACCGGGATTGGGCTCCTCTATCAACACAAGGACTGCCTCCCTGGCTTCATCCTACAGTTGACCATCACTTCCTCCATCCTGTCATTAGTTGGCTATGGCCTCCCCATCTATGCAGCCGCTGGCCCCACTGCCCTCACCAAAATCCAGACCTCCATCAACAAAGCCTGCAGGCTCCTGGCCGGTGCCCCAAGCGGAATCCACACATGCCGGCTCTATACCACCACGAACATACTCAATCTGGAAGAACGCCTGCAATATCACACTGGTATACTAGCAAAAGACTCTTCTTGGACTGTGTCCCCTGGTGTCACTGCACAGCTCCAGCTTGCTTCCCACTTGGCCGCCACCGTCACCACCTGCAAAGCCACCTTCCAGGTGCCTAGAGCCAGGACCTCCCTTGCCCAAAGATCCTTTATTACAGAGCACCGTCCTGGTATAACTCCCTCCCCACGCACATCTCAAACACCCCTAAAATTGGTCAGTTCAAAGCTGCCCTATGCAAGCACCTACTTAGCACTCGGAAGTGTACGTGCCTACTGTAGAGCCTGCTGTGTGCCCCAAACTGGGTTACAGGCCAACAGCCCACTCGATAGCCTACCCCACGCCATTTTCCACTGGCTATTGCCTGCATGACCTGCTAGGACCTACCAATGAATTACTGTTCAAACAACATGAAGTCTTGCTATATTATGACATATGCAGCGAGTCCCAACCCTCGAACTGCTCCAGAGGTGAAAGAGTTAACTTTCCATGCCAGGCATGGAACGCTGAGCTCGAGCTCAGTTGAAACTCTGTCTGTTCTTCAAACTCAAACCGTCAGATTCTTTACTCTGCCTCACTGAACAGTCGCTCTGGAGATTTCTCCTTCTGCTCGGTTCATTTTGTCGGTTAAAGTATTATTTTTCTTGGTTTTCGACCGAAATTAAACTGTAACCGGTCGGTTCAGACTCTCTCTGTGGTATTTGTGAGTACTAGATAGGTTTTGCATTGATTTCTATTCTGTGTGGAACTTGTAAACGGTTTATCGGTTCGGTTTGAACCGATCAGGTTGTTTAAAATATATTAATCTGTCATTTAGAGTGTGGTTACTGGTTCTTATCGGTTCTAAAAAAAACGGATTTTATTACGTTTTTTTCCACGACCCGTAACACGGTTGGGAACCGATAAGAGGGTCTTACCTGGCGGATTGCCATAAATGGGTAAGTTTGGTTAGGACTGGCACTATGTCTGAGAAACCCAAAAGAAAAACCGGGCCCACTGGATTTCAACACTGCAGTGTCTGTGGGGAAGTCTTTGCCAAAGCTGACCCCCACACCACCTGTGTTTATTGTCTGTGGTATGACCATCTCAATGCAGACTGCCAGATTTGTAAAAATTTTCCTGCAGCTACCCTGGAAAAGAGAGTTGGTAGGCTCAGGGAAAGGGAGGCCAAAAAGTCCGCTGAACCGGATGGCCAGCCTAGTTCGGTTTCAACCGAACCAGAGGGAGTGCCCTCTGACCAGGGCGAGACTTCCCTCGGGCAAAAGGAGATCCGACTCCGAGGAGTCGGTTCCAGCAAAAAGGACTAGGAAATCAGCTGGTGTGGAGCCAAAACTTTCCTCTCCAACCGCTGAAGAAATAGCCAAAGCGATTAAAATTGTCCAGTCGCTTTCCCCGGTTCCGACCAAACCGGCACCATCAGGTAAGCATCCGGTTCAAGAGTATGATGTAGAGGAATATTATGAACTGGAGGAGGGGGAAGAGGAGTATGAGGAGAGTGAATGTGGATTTGAAAGTCTGGATGTGCCCATTGACCCGGACATCTCCCCAGACAGACCTTCAGGAGTGTCTCCTCCTAGGCTTTCTGAGTCCCCTTCTCATTTTATGTTTTATAAGAAAGTGGCTGAAACCCTCCAGCTCCCTATGGAGGAAGCTGTGGATGATCAAGAGGAGCCTGACTATGTGGAAATGATGGATATCCCAGAGTCAAAGAGGCTATCTATTCCTTTGCATAAATCTTTTGGGAAACAGACAGTAAAAATTCTAAAAACTCCTCACACTATACCTCCTGTCGATAAGAGAATGGACAAGAGGTACACATTGTCAGGCTCTGATACGGAGTTCCTTACACAACAATGCAGCCATGTTGGGGTAGTGCAGGCTGCAGCCTGTGATGAGGCAAATATTCCCTTGGCTTCACACCTCCCTGACAAGGACTCCAGGAGGATTGATGCCATGGCAAAGAAACAGTACATGGCAGCATCCTTGGGACTCAGACAGGCAAATTATATGGCTTATGTTGCTAGATATCAAAAATCCAGATGGGATACTGTTATGGCTCTAGAAGAACAGGTCCCTGGCCAGCTTGCCAAGGAGCTGGAGCAGGTGGCTGCTGATGGTATTGAGGCATCCAAGGTGCAATTCCATGCTGCAGCGGACTCTAATGATGTGTCATCAAGAGACATGGCTACATCTGTGGCACTTCGCAGAATGGCTTGGCTCAGATGTACTAGCCTGTCACAGGATACCCAGACTAAGGCCATGGATTTTCCTGTTGTGGGTAATTCTTTGTTTGGGGAGCAGACAGAGAATTACATGAAGAAAATGGATGAGTATAGGACCACCTATAGGAGTGCACAGGCCAAGGAAAGGCAGGCCACTCCTCAAGGGCAGCTTTCCAGGGGCAGGGGCAGGCCTTTTCATAGGCCTTTTTACTAAACCCAGGCCTCCTCTTCTGCTTACGCCCAGAGGGGGTTCTTTAGAGGGAGAGGCAGATGGGGTACAAGCAGGCCTGCTTCCACCCCTCACCCCAAAGCCCCTGCCAAGCAGGCACCCTGATGGGGTTGCCAGGGCCGATTCTCAGCTACCTGTAGGGGGCAGGCTGGCTTACTTTGTCCAGGACTGGAAGTCTCTGACATCAGACAAGTGGGTCCTGGAAGTAGTAAGCCAGGGACTGGTTCTCAGCTGCAAAAAATTTCCAGAGATGAGAACCAGATCCTTTCCACCTGCAAATCCACCAGAGGCACTTGCCCTAGAGGCAGAGGTCTCTTCCCTCCTGGCTCTCAGAGCTGTGGAAAGGGTTCCACCCCTACACCAGGGCAAAGGGTTGTACTCCAGGTACTTCCTTACCCCAAAAAAGACAGGAGAATGGCGGCCCATCCTGGATCTCAGATATTTAAACAAGCACCTTTTAAAACCAAAATTCAAAATGGTGACTCTGGGAATTATTCTACCCTCTCTAAGGCAGGGGACTGGCTAGCGTCCCTGGACCTCAAGGATGCCTACTTCCATATTCTCATCAGAAGCTCCCATCGAAAGTACCTCAGGTTCGAGCTGCCCTCAGGCCATTACCAGTTCAGAGCAATGCCCTTTGGCCTCACCTCTGCTCCAAGGGTATTCACAAAATGCCTGGCAGTAGCAGTTGCTTCCCTAAGAAGGCAAAATTGCCATCTTCCCTTATCTGGACGACTGGCTCATAGTAGGCCAGTCTCCAGACCAAGTCAGAATTACATCTACAGGTAACTCAGAAACTGCTCACTCTCTAGGTTTCCTTCTGAATCTTTCAAAGTCAGTTCTAGAGCCTGTCCAGCTCCTCACCTTCATAGGCGCAGAGCTGAACACAGAGAAAGCCACAGCCTTCCTTCCTTTGGGCAGGGCAAGGACCCTGGTCTCTCTGGCCTCCTCATTCACCCTGCGGGTCTCTCGACAAGCAAGGCATTTTCTACAGCTCCTGGGACACATGGCTGCTTCTACAGCAGTAGTGCAGGGAGCAAGATTTCAGAAGAGGGACATCCAGTTCCATTTGAGAGCCTTTTGGTCTCAAAGGAAAGACCCTCTAACCAAATTGATCCCAGTAACTCGAACCCTGATCCAGGCCCTACAGTGGTGGCAGGATCAGAGCAATCTGAGACAAGGGGTTCCCTTTGTCACTCAGTCTCACTCCTTAATCCTTACTACAGATGCATCCCTCTTGGGGTGGAGAGCTCACATGGGCGACCTCACTACGCAGGGATTTGTGGTCCCCTCAGGAATCTCTGCTCCACATCAATCTGTTGGAACTCAGAGCAGTTTTCTAGCACTTCAAGTTTTTCCAAATCTGTTCAGAGCAAAGTTGTACAGGTCAGAACAGACAACACCACCACAATGTGGTACATCAACAAGCAAGGGGGCACTCGGTTTACGGCCTTGTGCACCGAAGTAATGAAGTTGTGGTCTCTGGCTTACTCCCTGAACACCTCCCTTGCAGCAGTTCACCTCCCAGGCAAGGACAATGTCCTGGCAGATGCTCTCAGCAGGATTTCCCAGGGCCATCACGAATGGTCACTGGACCCCCTGGTCCTGGAGGTGATATTTGCCAGATGGGGTACCCCACAGATAGATCTTTTTGCAGCCCCAGACAATCACCAACTTCCCCTTTTTTGCTGCAGGCCCCCAGTGTTGGGCTCAGTCCCTCTGGATGCCTTAGTTCTCAATTGGGAAGGGAAGTTTCTCTATGCTCCCCTTCCCTCTCCTGTTCAAAGTGATAGTCAAAATCAGATCTCAGTCCTGCAAGATGATCCTGATTGCTCCAGATTGGGCCAGACAACCCTGGTATCCACTCCTACTGTCCTTAGTAGTCCATCTTCCCCTGTGTCTTCCCAGGAATCACAACCTGTTAACCTGTGCTCAGGGGAGGGTTTGGTACCCGAACCTCAAATCTCTCAATCTCAAGGCCTGGCTCTTGAAGAGTTAGAGTTTGCTGATCTACACCTCTCCAAGGTGTAATGGATATACTAAAGGCTTCTAGGAAGCCTTCCACCAGAGCTACCTATAATTCCAAATGGAAGAGGTTTTCCATATGGTGCTCTGGGAAGCATATTTCCCCAGAATCTGCTGATTTACCCACAGTCCTGGATTATATGGTCCATTTAAATACCTTGGGGCTGAGACCAGCTACCCTAAAAGTACATTTGGCAGCTGTGTCTGCTTTTATTTCAGCAGGCAAACCCTCTTCTCTTTCAGCTCATCCTGTATTCTCCAAGTTTTTTAAGGGATT
Organism: Neoceratodus forsteri; assembly: GCA_016271365.2. Classification (NCBI taxonomy): domain Eukaryota; kingdom Metazoa; phylum Chordata; order Ceratodontiformes; family Ceratodontidae; genus Neoceratodus; species Neoceratodus forsteri. Next base: position 1,194,371,356 of record CM028130.1, read on the forward strand.
GCTTCACACCAACCCTCCATTCAGGGACCCTGCCCCTGCCTGGGATCTTAATGTTTGCATTGCTCAGCTTATGCAACCCCTTTGAGCCTTTGTCTTCAGCAGAGCTTAAGTACTTGACTTGGAAGACTGTGTTTCTGGTAGCCATCACTTCTGCCAGACGCATAAGTGAATTACAGGCTTTGTCAGTGGAGCCTGATTTTATCTCCTTTCATAGAGATAAGGTGGTCCTCAGGACTAACATGAAGTTCTTGCCTAAGGTGGTTTCAGATTTCCACCTTAATCAATTGATGACTCTTCCAGTGCACTTCACTGACCATTCCTCCTCTGGCGAGAGGAGACTGCACAGCTTGGATGTGAAGAGAGCCCTTAGCTACTACATAGACCGTACCAAGGGTCACAGGTTTGACTCCCTCCAACTGTTCCTCACTTATGGTGAGGTTGGCAAAGGGAAACCTGCCACTAAAAGATCCATTGCCAGGTGGATTGTCTCTTGTATCCAATTTTGTTATGAAAAACTGGGTAAGGTTCCTCCCTCAGGCCTGAGGGCTCACTCTACCAGAGGTACAGCTGCTTCCCTGGCTGCTGCCAGGGACATCCCTATTCTAGAGATATGTCAAGCAGCTACCTGGAAAACAGTTCACACTTTACCAAGCATTACTCCCTGGACATCCAGGCTAGGAGTGATGCTCGGTTTGGCACAGCTGTGCTGTCAGAGCCTTTTTCCTAAGTAGGTTCTGTCCCTCCTCCATGGAGGTACTGCTGTGTAGTCTGCATATGTCATAATATAGCAAGACTTCATGTTGTTTGAAGAAAGAATTACTCACCTTAGTAATGTTGTTTCTTCTAATGGAGTCTTGCTATATTATGACCTCCCCGCCTGCCCCTCTCAGAACCTTTGTTTTTGGGATGTGGGTGGGCAGTGCAGTGTTGGCACTTAGATGCCCACCTTGTTGTTTCACCCCTCCTTTTTGGGGTGACTTGGTGTTGTGTTTTTCATTTTTTGGGTCTCCTGACTTGAGTCTTTGTTTTGGGACCAAAAAATGTGTTCTTATGTTTAGTAGCCAGTTGGCTAGTGTAGGTTTACAGCTTCCACACAAGACCTCAGTGAGTTTAGCTCGTAAAGATCTGACGGTTTGAGTTTGAAGAATAACAGACAGAGTTTCAACCGAGCTCGAGCTCAGCGTTCCATGCCTGGCATGGAAAGTTAACTCTTTCACCTCCGGAGCAGTTCGAGGGTTGGGACTCACTGCATGTGTCATAATATAGCAAGACTCCATTAGAAGAAACAACATTACTAAGGTGAGTAATTTTTTCTTCTGTACTTTGGTAAACTACCTATGTTTACTCTCGTTGAAACTTTATGCTATGTATAATGTATGTATCACACCTGTATTGTTCCACCCTGTCTTGCCTCACTATTTGTTGTTCCCCTCCCTGCGACTAGGTGCCTTTGTAAATGAGTCTGTGACTCAAAGGTTGTAAATCCGATTTATGAATTAAATAAATAAAAATAAAATATCTGTCATATCCATCTCACTAGTATAGAACTGTTCCTTAAATTCATAAAATGGAATTAAACTTGCTAAAACAATAATTCTAGTAGCAGCTATCTGCATTAGCTGTTGCACAAGACTGATAGCAGTGTACAGATAAATGCTTTCTTTTTTCCTCTGGGCTAAACATTTCCAGTTAGCGTGAAAACCTACAACTATATTATCATGTCTGGAGTTGCCAAAATTTCAATAAGCAGTTCAGCTGTTTATGCACAGTTTTATATTTTATTAGCAGCTCAGGTCATTGAGATATAGTATGTTATTTGCAAGGGTATACCAAAGGCAGTGGGACAGTTTCATTTACATCCATACAAAGCTATAAATACATAAAAATAATAAGAGATAGAAGTGCATGCGTGGACAAGCAAGACAGCTGCCAGAGTGAGCTGCTCTCTTCAGCCACTAAACAATCCAACTGAATCCATCAGTGTGGTTATCTTCCATCTGCCAAAAAGCACACGGTTTGATACTCCAGACCACCGCATACCTCACGGTGCCTTCATTTCTTGAATCAGCAGCAGTTCATTGAAAAGACAGACTGGAGGGGGCAGATGTTTGCATAGCTGATACAAAACTTTTTTCTATGAGAGTGGAATCCAGAACGACTGATCATGAGGACTGTGTGAAAGTTTTAGAGAAACAAGTTCAAATGCCATGACCTCGAAATCTGAGGCTCTGTGATAACCTCAGGATCATAGGGGTCCCAGAGGGTTTTTTTTTTTTGTTGTTGCTGTTTTTAAGTTTTTATCCCCAGTTTTTTCCAGAGCTAGCAGGTGGCTCCTGCCCCCTCCCCCAGGAGGGCTCATATCTGTCCGGGGCTGGCATCCCCATCACTGGAAATGCTACCAAGACCATCATGGAGCCTGCTGGCTCCACTTTTCTCCCCTCCCTGTTGTGGCTGCAGGTCTGTGTGTGGAGGAACATGCATGCTGTGGTCCCCACAATGCCCTCCCTTCTTGCCGCTCTCTGTCCTGCACTGCCCTCAGACCTCCACCTGGGGGCAGCTGTGCGGTGGGAGCAGAAAGGTCCCTACCTGGGAGAGGAGAGCGGCCTCGTGACTGCTCAATCCAGCTCCGCCTCCCCAGCCGACTCCAGACGACCCAGGCTCATTCCTGAATCTGGGTCGCCAGTGTGGTGCGAGCTGTGGCATCCAACACCTCAACCCTCAGCGCCACCGGGCCAGCCCTGTCCCAGAGGGTTCCAAGGAAAGAGATATATGTACCTTCATTCAGTTATTGAAACCTAAGGTAAAGGACTACTATTGGGACTACCCCTTTGAGGTGGAAACGGCTCACTGGTCCCTCGCTCCCAGGAAGAGGTGCTCTCCTTGCCCAATCCTCATATTTCATGACGTAAAGCATGAAAGATCAGATCCTGAAGCCAGCCCGAGAGAAGGAGACCCCAATGTGGAATTGGCACAAAATCCACATCTTTTAGGACTTTTCCAGAGACTTAGCTGAGTGCAGAAAGGCATTTATAGCCACTGAAGAAAGAGCTTGCCCAACAGAAAATACCTTATATCATCAGATATCCAGCTACCCTGAATGTTCTATGACAGAAGTGGCAACATTTTGAGACACTACAGGTGGCTCACCATTTTCTCAGAAGCAAGGGACAGAGATGAGGAGAGGGGTCATAGCCTAATATTGACTCGATGGCTGGATGTGGGAATGTGACAGAACACAGGAAGAGCATCCAAAGAGGCCCATCTAGCAAACAATCACAACTGCCACCACAGAATCCAACTACCGGCAACCTTGGAACCAGCAATGGCCCCAAACCATGGTAAACACAAAAGCAAAAGTGACAAAGGCAGCAGGGCAGAGCCAAAAATCTCAACCTCCCCCACTCCCAGAAGTCACAGCAGAAGCTAAGGATCAAGGCACTCCTCTCCAGGCTCTGGGATGCCCTCATGGGATGCTGAGTCACCTCCTAAACTGGCCCAGGAACCACCAGGAATATCACCCAGAAGAGGCTTATGTAGACTCTATAGCACAATCAGAGAATATGGAAATGGACTTGCTGTATTTGACACCTCTGGAGGAGGACACATCCCTACGCCCAAGCTAGGCAGCCATTGTGGAAAAAGAACTATGTTTGCACCTGGGAAACAAGAACTCAGGGGAAGAATACACAATTGGGGAAGGTAGTAACAACAACAAAAAAGGAAAGGAACCTGGGGGTAATCATATCAGATGACCTTAAGGTTAGCAAGCAATGTGAGAAGGCAGTAGAGAGGGCTGCGGGTATACTGGGATGCATAGGGAGAGGCATCAGCAGCAGAAAACAGGAAGTTGTCATCCCTCTGTACAGACAGTTGGTGAGACCCCCTCTGGAGTATTGCGTCCAGTTCTGGAGACCCCATCTACGCAAGGACATAGACAGGATAGAGGCAGTCCAGAGGAGGGCAACTAAAATAGTGCAGGGTCTGCAAGAGAAGCCGTATGAGGAGAGACTAAAGGAGCTTAATATGTATACCCTTGAGGAAAGAAGGGAGAGGGGGGACATGCTAGAAACTTTTAAGTACCTCAGTGGAATCAACAAAGTCCAAGAGGTAGCATCTTTCAGAAAAAGAGATGTGCAAGAACAAGGGGACACAATTTAAAGATGGGGGGGGTGGTTCAGGGGCAATGTGAGGAAGTATTATTTCACAGAGAGGGTAGTGGATGCATAGAAAAGCCTTCCTGAGGAGGTTGTGGGGTCTAAAACTGTGGGAGAATTCAAGAATGCATGGGACAGACATAAGGCAATTCTTGTGGGGGTAGGAAGAAATAGGCTGTTGGTTAACTAGGATCTGCGGCCTATCCTATAGGTAGGGAAATGGACAGACTAGATGGGCCACGCGGTCCTTATGTGCAGTCAGTCTATGTTTCTATGTTTGGCCAAGCTGAACCAAATCTTAACAACTACAGAGACCCCCCCATTCCAAACCTGCCCCGCTCACAAACCTGAGTAGGGTCCGTTTGCACCAGAATGTGGCCAAGTGAGTATAACTTTGGACTGCAAACCTGGACTGATCTTTTTACCATTAACACTTATACAACATTGTCCAGATGTGGAGAGTGGGTGATGCTGTGGAACAGGGAGGAAGAAAGGGGTGATGCAGTAATAACAAAGCTGTGTATGGCCAATAAACTCTAAGAATAAATCTGGTTCTTTCTTAAGGCTAATTCATTTTTTCTTTATTCCAAACTGTGGTGAGTCCCACAAACCACACACTTCCCCGACTTTGCCTTCAGAGAGCTGGCTAAGCACTACGGCCTGTGTCCCCTAGCACAAATAGTGACTGGTTTGAAGCCCAGCCTGCCACAATCCACTACCTCAAGGAAAAGGAGAGAACAGCACTGAAGCCCTCTAGACACCTAAGCTGTACTTCCCAGTGACTCCGTGAACGTTTGCACAGTCCTAATGGTGCCTCTGTGAAACTTTACCTTTCTCCCTCATGAATGATGCTGCAATAGTAGCATACTCTCTGAGACTGATAGAGAGACCACAAGAGAAGAAATGATAATCTCCCCTACGTACCTCACCCCAGCACTCTCCATCTTCCATACCACCATTCTGGGACCTGAGGGAACAATAGGACCCACACTGGTAAGGGAAGTATGAAGCCTGTTTCCAAACCCCAGCTGCCACTTCCCACATTCTCAAAGTACCAGCAGGAAAACCACACAGCTCATGTGATGCACAAACAGTGTCCACCTGACAAACATGCCCATATTCAACAGGGAGCGTCTGTCAAATATCCCCTATCCCTCACAATCAGTGCTAGATGAGTTGAACCAGCGCAGTTCATGGAAGTGACTGAATTCAGATAGCATAGCTCCTTCACTCATTGTTAAAATCACCCCCACCATATTCTCCCAAACTCCCTACACTTTTGGAAGATGGGTACTGGTAGCATGTACTGCTGCATCCGTTTCCACCTCAGCAGATTTGGACAAGAAGGGCTCAAAGGGATCATTCTGAGGGCCACGATAAAGGGTACTGGATAAAGGGTACCAAACAGTATTAAACTATGAGGCCACCAATCTCACTGGACACTACTCAAGCCAAACCGGTACTGTAGCCAAGCGGGGAACAGAACGAAATAAGGAACAACTCAGGGTCTCTCCTCCACACAGGCTGCCTCAGGAATGTGAAGCCTACATCCTCATACGCCAGTGAGGAACAGAACAGAGGTAAATGACATGAACCATGGAGATGTGATTGACCCTGTTACGGGACAGTTAGCCTAACACAGTATGTGCGTGGCACCAGAAATGGAGTGCTTTCTCAGCTTGTGACCCATGCACTTATAATCAGATCGATCCTAGGATCTCTCCACCTCCAGATGGGAACTCACAAACCTTTTCAAATAACAGCAGCTAGAACAACCAAAATGGAGGACCCTAACATTGCCCTCATCATACCGCAATGACAGATTGTCCCCCCTCCCTACTCCGATCTCCTGGATGACAGCTGCAGGGCACATTTAGTCACAAAAGGCCCCCTAAGGAAGACCTAATGGTCTAAGTGCAGGGGCATCTGGTTTGGAGTTTGCTTGACCTGTATAACTGTTACTGTTTTCCCATTTAGTGGATTAAGGAAACACATTTTGCAGACTTTTGGCATTAGTCTCTTTCTCTGGAGTGCAACACATTGCACTTCTGGTTTCCCAGCTATGGTAGCAACCTTGTTTGCACCCCACCTGTGCTCAGCTGCAGCACGGGTTGTCTCATTGTGTTTTATACATTTAGTCACAAACTCTCACCCACGAGGAGGAGGGGGGCACAGCAGTACATTGCCCCTATCTCACCACCCCCCCAAATACCTCTAAGCTCCCACAGCCCCACCCCCGCAAAGTACGGCATAGATATTAAAGATCACAAAAACCATGGCTCTTGAGGCTAGGTGTGGTAGCATGGGAACGCACCAAACTATACAGCGAGAGGCAGGAACCCATCAGTTGTTCTCATAGTCACTGTGATAGTGTTGCACTGGTGGCAGCAGTGCTACCAGAGAGGGAACGGAGCATAGATGTGTGAATCACATTAGTGCCCTTTCAATTCCTGTATCTGTATCATCTAAGGATGACCTTTCAGACCACAGTGCAGCACATATGTTGTGAAAGATTACATCCATTTTCGTTTTTGTATTATCTGTTGGTACAAGAAGTGAATCATCAGTTTATGAGTTGTTAAATCACAAGTTTTTACTATAAACCCAGACTGCGAAGATTTATATCAACTACACAATTCATATGTACAATAAGCCTCATGCACAACCCAATACCATATCTGCTTTTCTCCTACCGGTACTGACGATGGCAGGGAAAACTGGGAAAAACAAACAAACAAACAAAAAAAAAAAAACGGTGCTTCAATAGCAGAATGCAGAATCAGTCGCCAGTGCAGCAAGGTAAGAATGCATTTTTTGGTACTCAGTGCATCCAGTCATAATGACCACTGGACACTATGGCTGAACTGAAGATAGTCTCCTGGAATGTATAAGGGGTTAATCACCCCACTAAAAGAAAGAAAATCCTAAACAGTCTTAGCTCAGCCAGATGTGAGGTGGTCATGCTCCAAGAAACACACCTTCCAAAAAGTATCTGACAAGAGGGCCAGCCCCATTCAGGTGGAGCTGATTAGCAGACAAGGAGGGCAGGTGGATCTTATTAAAAGGGAGGGTTTATCATAGGCAACTCCTCCTAGTTAATGTGCATGCGCTGAACGAGAATGATCCAGTTTTTTGTATGCCTGGCAAAACGCAACTCAGAACCGAGCTCCCCAGATGCTGCAAAATTTCTTTGGGGGGGGCCACTATAATCTGGTCCTAGATCCACATTTAGAAAGAACCCCACAGGAAGAGGGGGCTCTCTCTTACCCCAAAGCAATGGCAACCCTGAACCACAGGTGTGCAGAGTTGCTTCTCACAGACAGCTGGAGACTATCACTCCACTATCAAGGACTACACTTTCAGGTCCTTGAGGTTTCAGACATGCAATAGGCTAGGCTTCTTTTTCTGGAGCTCTCAGGGCTCACATGATACAGTGGATACTAGCATCCACCCCATCTCTATACCAGATCATGTCCCAGTATCCATTACGGTCGAACTCCAACAAGCAACAGCCAAATCATCTGGATGGCAGTCCAACTCCACCCTTCTTTAAACCCAGCTTTTAAGGGATCGCTACAGAAGGAAATCCAGTTTTACTTAAAAACAAATGCCCAGCAAGATATCTCCCAGAGTACGTTGAGAAGGCTTTCAAAACATTTATCAGAGGCCATATTATTAGTTATGCAATGCAGAGAACAAACACAGTAAAATGGAGGTCACGGAGCTGACAGCCCAATTCAAAGCTCAAGAAGAGAAGGTGAATCACTCTCATTACTACTCAAACCGAGACACTCAATGCCTGACTAGACTGAAATATAAATTGAACAAGATACACCACCAAGAAGCGGAGAGTGCCCAGTTTTTCCTTAAACAAACCTACTGGGAGAATGGGGAGGAAGTGAGCAAACTACTCACATACCGCCTCGAAAAGAGGCAAGCAGAAATACAACTCCACACATCAAGGCAGCCAACAGTGATTTGCCATTGACCCCAAATCCGTTAGTGAAGTATTTAAAGCCTATTACAACATGCTGTATATCGGCCAAGGAGCAGGTGATCAGGGGCAACAAGAGGAATTTTTCTCCAAGATCAACCTATCATTCCAACTCCTATTGCACGGGCTATGAAGGTGAAGATCTCCCTCTGGGAGGTTTCCGTGGTGATCCAAGAACTTACCAGGGGTTAAGCCCTGGGAACCGATGGCCTAAGTGCTGACTTTTACCAGCCTTTGAGTCGTTGCTAACTGCCCACCTACTCACCCCATTTAAAACTGCAAGGAGCATGGGCAGGCTTCCCTCTGCACTACAAGTAACTACCATAACAGTGCTCCCTACACAGAGTAAGGCTAGAGCATTTTGCTGTAATTACTGACCATTATGACTTAAATATCGATGCAAACATTCTGGCCAAGGTTATGGCAAACCGCCTAGAGCAGGCACTTTCTCACTTGGTGCACAAATTGCATGTGGGGTTCATGAAGGAGAGACAAAGGGCTGATTAGCTCTGAGTGGTGATCAATCCAATACAAGGAGCCTCAAACTGGCACCTATAAATATGGGAACACACATATGATTTGGTGGAATGGGAGCACATGTGGTATACCCTAGAGAAGGTGGGCACTGGACCCATCTTCATCTCCTGGTTTCAAACATTATACTTGGATCCAACAGCCAGCAAGATCACCAATGGCCTGCTTTCAGATTCCTTCCCACTCCACTGAGGAACAAGACAAGGACATGCCCTCAGCCCCTTCATTTCTAAGGCTGCCCGACAGTCAGGACAGACTTCTTGGAATTACTATTAAAGTGGTATATGGAATCCGGAAGAGGCATTTTGTCCATATTACTACTGCAACTACTGCATGAGACTGAAAGTAGTCCTCACACAGTAATTATGGTAGTAAGATGCAGATAGCACCTACCCATTTCATCCACATCCCATACTGAGGACACACAAACATAAGCAACAGCCAGTGGCTTCCACAATGTCCCTATCAGGAGAAAAGGGCACTGTAAGGAAAGCTGTGATCACCACAAATCAATCCACACTTACGTGATACCTCCACAATTTCAGTGTGCAGCACCTCCTTCCAGCCTGTGCACAGAGACACACATCCGCGCGTAGATACACAAAACGAAGAGGGGTGACACTGCAGTAATTGGCGATCTCTCCTCCTGATCTTCTTTCACCCCCCCGCACACTAACTTAGTTAGCAGCATCTTCTCCCACTCTCCTTTCAGACCCCCAACCCCCGTGCACTGTTGTACTTAGCAGCATCTCCTGATCTCCTTTCTGACCTCCCCCCACACTGCCATAGTCAGCAGCATCTCCTCCCAATCTCCTTTCAGACACCCCTCCCCCGCACACTGCTGTACTTAGCAGCATCTCCTTCCACCCTCCTTTTTGACCCCCCCATACTGCCACAGTTAGCGGCATCTGCTCCCGCTCTCCTTTCGGATCTCCCTCTCATACACACACACAGAAGAAAGAGGGGGTGGGGCACTGCCACAGTTAGTGGCATCTCCTCCCGTTCTTCCCCAAAGCGTCAGGAAGTGAAAACATGAGATGCTTGATCCTGCTGGCTCAGAGTAAGTGGATCCGTGGCATAGTGAGCAGAAGCACTACTGATTTTGCTACTGGGCCAGTTTAAATTAACGTCAATACTGGCAGAACCCAAACTAGTTTGGACACATGCTTGCACCAGCACATGGGTAGCATTCTATCCCACCTGCGGAGTGCTCCGTGGCGCAGCCATTCTGCAGGGCATTCAGGTGTTCGGGAAATACAAAATCCTAACATTCCAACTTCTGAACTAAATCCCAATAACCCCAAAACTCCATCCTGTTCACTTCACACACCCTTTGGTCTGTCCTACGTTGTGCCTTTCGGGCTCTGGCATCAAGTATGATGATTTTTCTATCTGGGTAATAATATGTTTGTCATTTTACATACTACGCTGCCCATGCAAATACAGTGAGACACTCACTGTTGACAGGCTGAAAATTTTTTTAAAAAATATCTTAACTGCTTCAGGGTGCAAATTTTATAGTAATTGCTTAGTTTAACTGCAGTTGACTGAATCCATTTATCACAGATCATGACACTTGGCAGGCTTTCAGATGAACTGGCAGTTTTGTGAGACCTAGACATACCAAAACCCACCACACAACAGTTTAAATCTATGATGCCTTTCACTTGGCTTTTTCATGAGAATGTTCCTTTCAAAAAAGACTGGCATGAAATGGCTTCAGCTTTTGTCAAAAGTGTTTTCAGGAGGATTTGGGGAGGTAAAGGGGTTTCAACAGGAAAATTCCATCATGTAGCCATGGCACACCCAAACATTTAATTAAAAATTAATGAATGCAAAATTGTGTGGGGGTCTAGGCACCAAGACCACTACCCTGCCTCACTATGCTACAGCATCACAGGAGCAAAAAACTGTGGCAAGAATATGGCTTCAGTTTCTTGTAAAACACTGTGGATGCGACACACAGATTTTTATTTATTTAAAAAATGCATTTCACAAGAAATATACAGAATAAACACAACAAGGCTGTGTTTCCACTGAGGGGTGAGATGACATATACCCTGAGATGGAAGCATGAGGGGTCTCTTATGTCACTCTGAGATGGGAACATCAGCCTTGTTGTATATGCTTGCCCATACATAATTTTGTATAATATATGTTTGTTTCAGTTACTTTAGCCTATTTCAGCTGGTGCAGAACACGGCGGCCAGGCTATTGTTGGGTGTGTTTAGATTCAAGCATATTATGCCGGTCCTCCATGGGCTGTATTGGCTGCCAATATGGTGGAAGATTGCCTTCAAGGTTGGGATGTGGATCTATAAAGCCTGATATGGTCGGAGACCCAACTACCTGCAAGATCTCCTGGTTCCTCACTGTCAGGCTTGCGCCCTTCATTTCTCCAAGGGTGGCATCCTGATGGTTCCTAGGATAAGGCTGCAGCTGTCAGGAGACAGGGCTTTTTCCGTAGCTGCACCTGTCCTGTGGAATTCATTGCCAGTCCATCTTAGAGCGGCCCCCCTCGGTGAAAACCTTTAAGACGGGGCTAAAGACATTCATATTCGAACAAGCATTCAGGCTATTCATGATCACTGATTTTAGAAATATTAGAATCTATAGTTAACATGTTCATGCTCGGAAATATGTTCTACGATTGATTTTATAAGTGTTTGATGTATTATATATGATAAATGTTTGGATATTGTACAGCACTCTGAGCCCCTGGGAAGTAGCACTATATAAATAAAGTTTTAATTGATTAATTTCTAACTCTGTCTTAAACTGTGGTCAAATGAACAGAAAACACAAAAAGGCTATTGTTTCCATCGAGGGGTGAGATGATATCAGAGACCTAGAGAGCGAAGCATAAGGGGTCTCTATGATGGGATCTGACCCCAAGAGAGAGACCGGTGCCAGCGGGAGATGAACTGATAGATGAGAACCTGTGAAGGAGAACTGCTCCTGCTACAGAAAAGCTGTTGTACTTTCAACACTCCTGGGAGGGAGCTGATGGACTGATCATTTACCAGAGTGGAGGCATCAGGAAGAGTTCAAGGGACTGCTTTCAACAGGTAGGCTGATTCAGGCCCCATTGCTCTCCAAGCCCTTCTCCCTTACCAGTCCTCATTACACTGCCCAATGGTCTGTCAGGGCACTCTCTCCGGCTTGGGGTTCAAATGCTTGAACCCTGAGGTCGAGCCTCAACTGTTTGCAGTTTTTGGAAAGGGCCCACGCACTGGGTATGAACAGCAGTCCCAGTGCATGGGGGACATTCACCTTGAGCTGCCTGCTTTGGGGAGGAAGGAGTTCTGCACAGAGAGCAGGCAGGGACACAAAAAATTGTTTCTAAAACTGAGCCCTGGCTTGGGCTGGGCATGGGAACTGGCAGATATAAATTCTGACTGCAGGGAGGCTGGCTACAGGAGTTTTGTGGAAACTGGCTACAGGACACATGCCGATTACTCTGGTGAGGGTACTGGCTGCTACATGGGTATACAACGGCAGACAGGTGGGCCATGCTGGGGGAGTCTGGCTGTACTGGGGACCTGCAGGAGATGTACTGTGAGCAGAGGGCCCTATCTAGACAAATGTGTCCCTGCACTACTGTTCTCTGGGTCCCTGACACCACCTGCCCATTCCCCTAGCCATCTCTGTGGGGCCTGAAGGGTCCCAGAGCACCTACTGAGCTCACTCCCTACTTTCCCCCATGGTCCCAAACCTACTTCTCTAAGATACCAACTCTCGGGTACTACAAAGGTAAGCGTGAGAATAGACACAGGATTCTGTGCTGTTTTACCACAGTGGTGACATAGCTATGCTATGCAGTACATGATAATAAGAACTCACTAATAACAAATACTGTGGTACAACAGCATTTCATCACTACTGTAGTACAACAGCAATCTGACATCCCTACTGTGGTGCAACAGCATTCTAACATCACTACCAAATCAAACAAAATTTTATTTATAAATCGCTTTTCAAAATAATCAAAGTGCATATACAATATAACAAGCATTCAATCAAAAAAGAAAATACACGAGACATAAAAGAATAAAAAGGCAGCAGCGATAAAACTAGACATTGTCCCCAAAGGCTAACTCAAATAAATATAATAAATATGTTTTTAAAGAGGACTTAAAGTCTCGGTGGACAGGCACTCTCTAATCCGACGAGGTAGAGAGTTCCACAGGGTCGGGGCCACAAAAGAAAATGCCCTAGCACCCAATGTCTGGAGATGGACCCTGAGAACCTCTAGCAATCCCTCATTGGTGGAGCGGAGTGAGCGGAGGTGGCAGTAGACCCGGAAGAGGTCTTGCAAGTAGCCTGGTCCCTGTCCATGTAGGGTCTTAAAGGTCAGCAATGAGACCTTGAAGGTGATCTTCCATCACACCGGCAGCCATTGCAGTCCGCGCAGCACAGGAGTGACATGGCCAGTTCTTGACAACCCTGTCAACAACCTGGCCCCAGCGTTCTGCACCAGCTACAGGCGACAGAGACCTATTCCCAGTAACCCCAGGTAAAGAGCATTACAGTAGTCAAGTCGAGAGGACACAAAAGCTTGGACCAACATAGGAAGGTCTTCTGGTGGAACAAGGTGCTTTATCCAGGCGATGTTCCTCAGATGATAAAACAAGGATCTGACAACTGCTGACACCTGAGCTTTTAGCGTCAGCTTGTCATCAAGCACAACGCCCAGATTCCGCACCCATTCAGAAGGACTCAACTGGTGGTACAACAGCAATCTGACCTCACTACTGTAGTACAAAAGCAATCTGACATCACTACTGTGGTGCAACAGCCATTCCAACATCACTGCTGTAGTACAACAGCATTCTGACATCATAATCATTATTGTACAACAGCATTCTGACATCACTTCTGTAGTACAACAGCAATCTGATGCACTACTATGGCACAACAGCATCCTGGCATCAGTACTGTGGTGTATCAGCCATTCTGACACCACTGCTGTGGTACAACAGTATCCTGACATCACTTCGGGGACAGGAACCCCCCTCTCTCAGGACTGAAGATGCTCTACGTGTTACAGTATATACACTCTAGCTACACTACATACTGTATCTGCTCTTTACAACTTCTCTGCATATCTTAGCAATTACACATCAATTACAACTTCACAGAAATAGACTGGGAAAATATGGAAGACTAGATGGGACTACTGGTCCTTTTCTGCTAACAAATTCTATGAATTATCTCTCCCTCCCGCTACCACCAAAAATCTGCACACAGGTTGATTACCTCATAACAAGCTTCATCTAGAATACCCAATGTTCCATGTTTAATAAATGAATACACAGAGCCCCCCAGACCCTCCAACATTTCACATATCAAAACAGGTACACTTCTGTGTTGCAGTGAGCAGGCGCACAGCCCCTTAGTTGGAGGGTCTGACTGAGGATTCTCAGCTTATCTCTCCAGTTCCATCAGTGAAAGACTCAGCAATTACCCAGCTGGTTGCTGCAAGGAGCTAAGCAGAGCAACAAAAAAAGTGTTCACACAATGCATTCACAAGACTCATCTATATTTCTAGAACATCTCCCCTCGAAGTATAAATGCTGTTCAAATAACTGTTGTAATAAACAGGATTTGCTGGTGGCTCATTATAAACACTGCAGATCTATACTATACTATACAGCAGGAAGGACAACATACAGTACAAGAATCCCGACAAGCTGATAATGGCAAGGATGTGTTATTCTTTTCTCTGTGCAGTGAGGTTTGCACAGATGGGAAAAGAAATACCAAAACAAGTTACTGATCTGTGGATGGGCAAAGTGAAGCTCAGCTGTTAATACTATCTCCATCTCTGCCTGCAGCAGGGCCACTGCTAGAGCTGCAACATATCCTCACCATGACTTTATTGACTCTGTGCCCTTTCAAGTGTCTCTTGGGATCGGTCACAGTAGCACACCTGGTGGACCCCCCACCAAAGTGTTAACTACCCACCGTCCCAACCAGAGCATCACCAGCCATCACCATTCCTGTTGCACCCTGTCCCCTCACTTGCAGAGAGTGATGGTCTGGATCAGTCATAGGGAGACATGCGCCTGGTCAAAATAAATGGCACTCCACTCCTAGTCCTGCAGCGATCACCCGCCGATGATGTTCTGAAGACTCGAATCACAGCCATGCCGGTGAGAGAGTGGTGAGGTAACCCAACCAATTTTTTATTATTACATTCAGTTACAGAATCCCGGAGAAGATTGTTGGCTGCAGGTGAGAGCTGCTACAAGCCGCAGAACCCGGGAGGCATTAGAAAGAACTGTGCTTGACTATTTCCCGCATTGAACTGTCTGCCTGCTTCGATTTGTTGGGACATTACCTGGACTTCTGTTTCAAGGCCAGTTTTGGGGGTCCGGCGGCAGACCAAAGACAAAGTGGGCTATTTGCTGGGGGGGGGTGTCTTACTGAATACGAAGCCCCACGCTGCCCACGGGTATGAACACCGTGGTGCAAGCGCCACTCCGCCCAGAAAAACAGGTTTGATATTTGCTCTGGACTTCAAGGGGAATCTGTTCTCCATTTTAGTTTTTTACTTTTGTAAAGGCAAATTTATGGGTTGCTTTGTCTGTTTTGTCATTTACTTTTAACTGGGGGAAGAGTGTTAGGTCTTATGAACATTGATACATGAAGGCGGAGGGCTTTTTATAACTTAAGATAGTATTAATATTTATATTTAAGTGTGTGTTTGTCTTGACTGATATAGTTCTGAAAGTATTAATTTGGTTAGGAGAGTGTGTAGTATGCCTTAGAACTGTAGGGGGTTAGGCTAGTGGCTAAATAAATAACCTGTTCCTGCAGGTGTATTAGCATAGGCCTCTGTGGGTATACAGTATTATATTATTTTGTTAGTTTTCTTTACCTAGGATTTTGTGGGCTTAAAGTTTACGCCAATTCGCTAGTTTTTTGTTTTTTCCCCTGGGTTTGGGTGTGGAATAGTGGCTGGGCTTTTTCCCCTTTAATGACTGTTCTCTCAACTGCAATGCTCTGGCTGATTGTCCTGGGGGTTCTTGCTTCTCCCCAGAATTTTCTTGCCTGTCCCATTAAGTTGGGTGAATTTATTCATCAGGTTGATGTTAATTGCAATATAAGCAGGTCTCCTACCCTTGACTGAGATTTAACTGTTGGATTGTATTTGTACTGTCCCCAGTATGGCTTGGCCCCTCCTTTTACTATTTCCTCCCTTTGTGCTAACACCTATTTTTCTTCTGTTAGCTTTAAATCCTTTAAGTGTAGCTCAAAAAAGGAGGGATTTTATGAAAATAAAAGAGTGCATAGGCTTCTGGCCTTATTGTTATTGATTTCTGGTACGGTTCATCCTTTCGATCAAGTTTCTGATTCCAATCTAAAAAAATGTTTCTTATTCAACTGCTCCCACGTTATAAGTTGTCCATTTCAATATTCAAAGTTTACCAGCTAAATTGACTCAATTTGTAGCCTGGGTTAACTTTTATAGTTTTGATGATATTACTTTGTCTGAATCTTGGCTGAACAAAAAAAAAAAAATCAAGGATGTGGAAATATCATTGGTGGGCTATAATCTCTGTAGAACTGATAGGGTGGGTAAGCGAGGGGGAGACCCTGATTTATATTAAAACTAACTTAGATTTTTGCATTAGTGATCTCCCACGGCACTACACAGTTGTGACTTTACTTCTGTGGATTTGCTATTTGGCCAGGGATAAGCGAGTCACCATCAGTTCTATATACAGTATGCTCCCCCCAGGAAAGTTTGATTCCAGTTTGAAACTCATTTCTGAGGTAAAAATGTTCTTCCGGCCCATAGAGAGTGGCTATTGCTTGGTGACCTCAATTGTAATTGGATTTCTGACTCCAGTCTTGCTGTGAGGGATTTCTTGTTGGATCTGGGTTTGCATCAATTAATCAAAGAGGAAACCAGGCCCAACTACAAGTCTGGTGTTGGGACCCTTTTGGATTGGGCAGTGGTCACCCATCCTGAACGCATTGTTAATTTGGGAGTGCTCCCTTACGTTTTGAGTGACCACTGCCCAATTTTCTGTGAGTGGTCTGTTAGAGTGATGAAGCATTCTCCAAAGTATATTGAATTTAGAAATATCAAGCATCTTTCCTCTGAAATGGTCGAGAGGGATTGTGCAGAAATAGATTGGTCTAATCTTGTTTCTGCGAATAATTCAGATACAATGCTTGAGATTTTTACTTCTCACTATAATACTGTAATAAACTTGCTCCTTTAAGGAAAATGAGGATAAAGGCCAAAAAGCAAAAATGGATATCTTCTGAGTCATTGCACTTAATGAAAAACTGTGATAACAGCTGGAAAAAGTATAAAAAGCTTCTTGACAGTAGTTCACTTCAGAATTATAAGGCTCTAAGGCAACAATGTAAATCTGCAATTCAAAAGGCCAAGACTAAGTACCTTCTCTGAACAACATAAGGTCTTTGGTAACCCCAAGAGAACTTGGGAGACCCTTAGTAATTTAATTGGACGTGGAAAAAAAGAAGCCAATTTCTCTCTGTAGGATGGGGATCAATTAATTAATGATACCCAATTGGTCTCCGGTGCCTTTAATAAGTTCTTTGGTGACCTGGAAGGTTACAGAAAATCCTTTCAGGGTTATCTCTCAAGTGGCATCTCCTCTGACAATGAAAATGTATTGCCCAAATTTTCTTTCAATTTAGTCACTCCTGCTATTGTTAAAGAGTATATCCTGGAGGCCAGCCTGCCGGAGCAGCGGTTGGATTTCCGCTTGTGACGCCAGTGACCCGGGTTCGGGAGCAGATTCAGGTCACTGGAGGGCCGGCCGGGGGAGAATGGCTTGAGCGTCCCACAACAGCTCGCCTTCTCCGGGGGAGGGTGGGGTCTGACCCCAAGTGGAGGCTCGTGGTACTGCAAGCCCTGTTCGCAGGGGGAGCTGGCCATGACGTGTGGTGGACATCGGCGCACAGCGCCTTGACGTCAGGGCACACACCAGAAAGGGGAGTAAACCGGAGGAAATCAGCCTTCCATCAACGGGAAGACGAGGCACCAGGAGCGTGCCCTCGATGTGTCACCACCCGCCCAGACCACCTTGCCTGATGAAATCAAGTAAGTGTACAGTGTGTAGAGGCCCCATCTCATTACCCGCCCAGGGGGTATAACCACGGCTCCATGGGGCACAAAGCTGGTGATGGGTCGGGTGGTTGACAGAGGGATGACTCCCAGGTGCCTCCGAAGGGTCGGAGATGGAAGGCCAGTAGGAGAAGAAATAGAAAGTAGCGAGTACATCCTGAAATATGATCCCTGGCCATTCATCTCTATTGATGGCATTATCAGGTTATTAAGCTGGGTATTAACACCTTTTCTTATCCTTTTTCTGTACTTTTTAACATCGCCTTGTCTGGTGTTTTTCCCAGTTGTTGGAAGCTAGCTACTATTATTCCTTCATTTAAATCCGGTGATCCTACATTGTGTTCAAACTATTGTGCCATTTCATTGCTGTCGTCTCTCCAAAATTTTGGAGAGAATTGTTATGGATCAAACCCTTAAATATTTAGATAGGCATTCTTTGCGTACTGATTGTCAACATGGATTTAAACCACTGCACAACACTGAAACGGCCTTGGTGGGGTTCACAAGTGCCATTCAGGGTGCCCTTGACAAAGGAAAGACTGATGCGGTGCTGTTTGTGGACCTCATCAAGGCCTTTGACTTGGCTGAGCACTGTCTGATCAATGGAGTTCTTTCTGGCTTCTTCTTCTCTGGTAGTACTATTAATTGGTTTCAGGATCATCTTACTGATAGGTCTCATCGTACTAGAATAGGCAATAGTGTTAATCTCCTGATGCCCATTAAATGTGGTGTACCTCAAGGGTCAATCTTGGGGCCTCTCATTTTTGCATTATACATGACTGCTGACCATCTGTATGTTCTCGATCTACTATGGTACTATATGCTGAAGATGCAGCAATATATAGTGTTGGTTCATCTCCTAACGAAGCTTTGGAAAGGGTTCAACATGATTTTGACTTATTTCAGAACTGTCTGTCATCTAATTACATGGTTCTTAACTAAAAAAAAACCCCAAAGTTATGCTTGTTGCTAAAAAAGATATTTCTTCTGATAATCTTCTTACTGTTATGGCTTGGGACAGGAACACTATTGAACTGGTTAAAACCTATAATTATCTGGGAATTACATTTGATACAGTGCTTTCTTTTGAATCCCATATTATTAAACTTCGAAAGTCTCTTTACAGGGTGAAGCAATTTCTCACCAAGGATTCTGGATAGAAGATAGAAAGGAGGCCCTACAAATACTTTCTTTTTGTCGGCTGCTATGGAAACTAGGCGCCAGCTGCTTATGAAGTGAAGTGGTGACAGGGAGAGGTTTCTAGAACTGCCCAATGGGAACTTGGGGTAGCTAAGACAGCCTCATTCCTACAAGTCCTACACAAACACAGTGGGCAATGGTCAAATTTATAACGGCATAGATACCATGGCTCCAATATACTGAGACTTGAATTCTGTATGGGAAGGACCAGAAGGAAGCATCCTTTTCTTTTTATTTTCCTTACTTTTTCTCCTGTGGCCCTGGTTGGCTCCTTCTCCTTTCTCTTCTTCCTCCTCCTCCTCCTCCTCCTCTTCTGCCTGGTCCAATCCCCTCTCGGGCCACCACCTTGTACTCCCCCCATGGCTTGCCCCCCCATGGTGGGGAGGCGAGGGAGCCCCCAACTCCCCTACCAGGCACGATCCGGATCAGGTGGTGCCCGTGGAGATGGCGTGTGCTGGTGGACAGCCATCAAGCCGCACGACCTGGCTGCCACTGTTTTTCCCGTTTTCTCCCCTTGCGGGAGCATGACATGCAACAACACCTGCGGCAAGGGTCCTGCACGCTCCCGTGCGCCCAAGTCAAGTGTCTGCCATGCTCTCGACCCACATTCTTATGGCTCTGTGCCGTTGTGTCCAGCCTCCGCTAGGGGTCAGGTGTGCATTGGCCGCTGGTCTCCTCCCTCCCCAGAGATGGAACGCAGTCCAGCACCTCAACCCTCAGCGCCACCAGGCTGGCTAGGGAGCTTCCTTTTCAATGGTAGTAGCTCATAAATACCTGCCACTCACAACACCAAATGAGAGGGGCATGGGGAACTGAATACAGAAAGGGCATTTGGAATGTGCTACTAACCTCACATGGCACCCACCTAGACCATACTAGGAATAGGAGACATTCTATTGAGAAACATGCAAACGACAATCATTTCAGATTAAATGCACAGTTAATTCACTGGATTGTGAAGCGTATTTAGATTAACTTCAGTCTGCAACATGGTTTGCCATGAGCTTCAGCATTTACTCATGTGGGGCCCATAGGGCACCAAGGTACATTTCGTCACACTTCCCAATGAAACGGTCAGAAGAAAGAATGAACCAGCAGCACACAGGAGACTTACCTAATATGTACAAATACTGCACATCTTGTACTACCCAAATTAATTGGTTGTTTTGTTTTTTCTGCCATTTTACATATATGATTTTCTTATAGTAAAAGTAAACCTAATCCTGGAAACTGCTTGTTACAAGTTACCTTATTGTAATATACGGCTATTTGAAAATACCACACTAAGGCATACAAAAAAGAAATTCCCCATAATACCACACTAGCAAAGTGACAGTATTACTATTCAGAGCCTGTAATACTATCGATCAGAACTCTAAGCGATAGTATTATCACAGAAATGGGGCCGTTTTTTGTGCTCTATCTTACAAGTCTACACACTGTAGGGCTCGTTGTTATGGTGCCCAGTGTGGCTGCCAGGGAAGTGAAGCGATGATGTTCAATGCGTGCTTTATGGTTGGCCGCTTTTTGTCTGTGGGAGGGCATAACAGTTTGGAAAACATGGTGACTGTCTCTCACTTGGCGAGAGTAATTTGTAGCTGTTGTACTTCTGGTGCGTTTTTTTTGGTTTTTGTTTACATTTAAAGTATTATCTGGTTGATCCTGCCTTTGCTCGGCTCTGGAAACCAACTAATAGGTAGAACTGGCTAGTGAAGCTGATGACCAGATACACTGTAGAAAGAGCAGAAGTTGAGAGAGAGTGGTTGGATCGAGTGAGTATTCAGCGCAGTGGTTTGGCGGCTGCTGTCACAGGATAGCGGCAAAAGAATTCAGAGCTGTGGTATTTTGTATAGGATCTATATATTACAAAAAGTAACAAATACAGGACTGTGCATTACTTAGGTATAATACCATCTCGAGGTTCTGGGGATATGGGAACCCCTCAAGCTTCGCTACGGAGGTTCTCATGTCCCCAGAACCTCTCGATGGTATTATACCCTTGTAATACACAGTCCCCTAGCTATTATTCTATTTGTCTTTCTTGAAACCCTGTTTTAGAGTTGCATCTCCAAGGGACGTTCCCCAGTCAGGCCATCAGTTTTATAACATACCTCTGATGCATTCCATTGTTGTATTATTTGAAAAATTCAATAAACTTTTTCATTAAAAAAAAATAATACGAGATAGGTGCAGAAGGTAATCGGTGTCAGTGGTTCAGCAGGTTGCATACTCGCCTCAGGCTGGAAGGTCAGAAGGCTGTGAGTTCTAGCCCTGCACCTGGCACTTGGGTTAGATTCCAATACTGACACTGTAGTGCAGCTTGGGGGTGGGGGAGCTACACTCCTGAGTTGTCGTCTTTCAGATGAGATGTTAAACAGAGGTCCCATCTGCCTGTTCTGGTGGTTGTTCAGGTGGAAGTTAAAGATCCCATGGCACTTCTCGAAAAAAGTAGGGGAATTTTTATTCATAAGTTAAAAGAACAGAAAGACAGATCAATATTGCTTCATACAAAACATAAAGAAAGAGAAAACGTAAGCACAAAAAGTATTACTGCATACTGTAAACTCAAAAGACAACTAAAAATAAAAAACTGTACAACATCAACAAGAAATAAGAATACGCAGTGTTAACTTCATACGAAATAAGATGCAAATCATAATATAAGAAACTCAAAGTAGTATCACAGCAATATAATGACGAATAACAGTCTATGAAATCAAATCTATGGAAGCCCACCTAGAATGAAAAAGAGCAACAGGTACAGAAGTACTGTCCTGAAGCTTCAGCGTAACAACTGAGTTTCCAATCATAAAAAATACATCAGAGGTATAATGTAACTGTTGAATAGTACGCCTGCACCGTACAAACCATATATAACACTTAAAACAAACAAGAAATGACCATAAAGTCGTTCTATCGTGCTTAGTCCACAGAAATGGCAAAATGCCTTAACATAAAATCTTTAAAGTCACAAAATGAAAAGGAGACGTAGGCCATCTTTGTTTAAGTATCCGCCAAAATCCCTGAATAAAGGGACAATCCAGAAACAAATGCTCCATAGTCTCTACTACAGAAGGACAGGTATCCCTAGGGCAGTATCTCTCTGAAAGATGTCCATGTTTAAGATTCCCTTTTAACAGTTAATCTCCCGTGTAAGGCCAACCATGTAACATCCCACATATATACAGGGATATGAGGGGATACCAACATCTCACCAATTTGTAACTTATCAGGCATAGGATATGAATCAAAGACGTCTGTCTCCTGAAAATATTTTTGAATCAGAAAATCATACAAAACTCTTCTAGTGCAATGAATAAGATGATCCATTGCAATCCCCCACAGTTTAATCTTGCCAAAACAAGTTCTCAAAGTATCCGGTAAGTGAAGCAGAGATGTTTGCCAAGGTAAAACAGCATGAGTGGGCCACAGGAAAAAGACAGGTCCTAAAGAGTCCAAAACCCAAGGAGTATTCTTTAATACCAAGGACAGCAAATTACAATAAAGAAACATAGTGAAAACAAAACAAAAAAAAAAAACAGTTGAATCATTTTCAGATCACCATGTTTCCTATCCCATAACAACAAACTTCTCTTAATAGGATTGAGCTGACTCCCCCAAATGCAAGAAAAAACAACAACCGTATAGCTTAGTTTCCAGAAAAGGAGGGAGACTAAACACCGAACTCATATACAAAAAGCTAGGCAATAAAAATGTTTTCACCAGATAAACCCGTTTTAATTTAGAGTGCCGCCACGTATTCCACAAATTTACTTTCTGCTGTGCTTCCTGGAGCTTCAAAGTCCAATTTTGGAAAGCCAAGTCCCCAGAGCCAAATAATAACCCTAAAATTTAACACGTTCCCATGATCACTGGAATACCAAACAAAGTAGTGTCATGGACATCCTCAAGTCTAAGGGGAAGACAGCGAGACTTCTCATAATTAACTGCAGCCCCAGTTTGAGCCATAAAAGCATACAATGCTCAGTCTAGCAACCTGGCAGAAGGTAAATCACAAACTATAATGCAAATGTCATCCGCATAAGCAACACATTTAATTTCAGGATCATCTCTGGAAAAGGAAACACCATGTATATCTACGCTACTATGCACTTGTCTAATTGAAGGATCTAAAGTAAACAAATACAAAAGGGGACTTAAAGGGCACCCTTGTCAGACTCCTTTTTTAAGAAGACAACAGCGACTGAGCCAGCCATTACAATAAGCTCGAGCAGTAGTAGTCCTATGACAGGTTTTAATCCAATTAATAAAGGTCACTGGAATAAGGCCAAACAGTGCCACAAATAGTCATGGTTAACAATATCAAAGGCTTTGGCCTGATCCAGACTCAAAAGGAGACCTGTAAGTTCTCCCATAGCACCTCTATGCATTATTTCACGCAACAAAATCAGACCATCCGTAATCAGTCTGCCAGGGATTGAGCATGTTTGTGAATTATGCAATAAAAAAATCAGCACATAGCAAAAGCCTATTATTTAATACCTTTGTCAAAATTTTAAAATCAGTATTAAGCAACGTAATTGGTCTCCAGTTCGCCAAAACCACTCTATCACCTTTTTTATACATAAGGTCTACCAAATCCTCAGACATGCTGTCAGGTAATATCCCAGAGTCAAGAAACTCCTGCAGAACATCTGTAAATTCCTGTAATAAAACAGTAAAGATAATTTTATTTATGCAATAGGCGTGGACATAAATCCTATGAGATAAATCTGAGCTACTATGGGATAAATTCAACATGTTACATTTATCCACACAGTAGACGCATCATCACATATTTATTCACATAGTAGATATGTCACAATCACTCCGGAACTCATTTAGAATGTTCAGCCTGAGTACCAGTACTAACTATATTCAAATGCAAATAACTTTAAAACGAATATAGTGTAGTGCTATGAGCATGAAAGTTGTGCAGCACAGAATCATCTACAAAATGAGTGGTATTTCATTTATAGATACCTTATAGATTTTTTGGTAATTAGCAAAAACACAGCTGAAAATTCATATTTTTTTTTTCATTTTGTCCGCAAACAAATGTAAATAACTTTAAAATGAAAAATAGCATGGTACTGTGAGCACAAAGTTTATTTGGCACAGAAATATCTACAAAATGAGTGGTGTTTCATTTATAGATACTTTTTAGTTTTTTCAGAATTAGCAAAAAACAGCAAAAAATTCCATTTTTGTGCGCTGTTTCATCAAACAAATGCAAATAACAAAACAAAAAAGATAGTATGGTACTTTGAGCACAAAAGTTGTTCAGCATAAAAATATCTACAAAATGAGATGTGTTTTGTTTCTAGATTCCTTTTAGATTTTCTATAATCAGCAAAAAATGACAGAACATTCAATTTTTATTCACTTTTTTGACTAACAAATGCCCCCTACAAAAGCAAAAACAAAATAATTGCATAAATGGAATATGCAATGGAAAACTTGTGTAATAAATGATTTATCTGCACAAGAGCAGTTTGACCTCGGACACCACACTTGTGGCTTACGCCACTCGTGAGGTTACCCGAGGTCAAACTGCTCTTGAGCAGATAAATCATTTATTACACTTGCTTCCATTGCATATCCCTTATATACCTCATACGGTATTCCATCGGTCCCAGGAGCAGTGCCCACCTTTGTTTGAGCAAAACAAGCTGAAACTTCACGAGGAGTAAGGTTAGCTACCAACAGAACATTAGCAGGTAAATCGAGCGTAGGCACAACACACTGGTCCAACCGTAAAGTATAAGGTAGACTAGTAACACAGGCGTACCAAATAAAGTATACATATGAGAATCTATGGCATTCATAATATCAAAGTCAGTGGTACACCTCTTCCCCAACTCATCCTGAATCTCTGCTATATACTTATAATGCCTCTAAGGGGCATAACATTGATAAGGATCCAAGAAGGTTTTGCCACTCTGGGAACCAAACCGACGTTCAATGTCCAAAGTCTATAAACAATCATATTGTGAAATATTCATTAAATTCCATATTCTATTCAATTCGGGAAAAGCAGTCTGATCACCCTGAGAAACCTGAAAATGCAACTGCAAAAATCGGCCCCGTAATTCAAGATACTTATCAGTTTTAAACTTCCCATTAAGTCTACCTATAGTCAGAAAGTAACGTCTGACATCCAGCTTTGTCTCTTCCCACCAGTCTCTATAAGCATCATAAAGGGAAACCACTGATTTTCTAGCATGCAACAATGCTAGGAAACCATCTGTCACAGTGGGAAGTGTAAGCAACTCCAGATTTAATCTCCAATACCCTGGTCCCCTATGCATAACCTCATGGCTACCAACCGTAACTTCAATGATGGCATGGTTACAGTGTGTAACACCCTTAAAGAGTCAGATACAAACCAAAACTCAATCCTAGTAGCCCTAGTACCCTGTGAAAAAGTCTTACGCGGATTCCCCTCAACGTCAAAGACATCAATCAGGCTGGTCTGATGCATCAAAGCATTAAGACAATTAGTATCACAATACAATTTGGGGGTCCTAAACCCCCTATCAGTACGATACCTACTACAATTAAAATCTCCCCCTTAAAAAACATATTGCGATGTAAACAAATACGGCTGTATAGCTTGAAAAAGAGCAATTCTAACAGACCTAACCTGCGGGGCATAAACATTAATAAATCTACAATGCAAATTATTAATGATCATGTCTAACAGCAAAACTCTACCGGGCTCAACATCTATAAGCTGAACTAAATGGGCCGTAGGACTACTGATAGCTATCCCAACCCCAGAGCATATATCCCCACCAACTGACCAATACGTTTGCCCCCAAATCCACCTCTGTCGCCTGAGCTACCTTAAACTGGGTATGCAACCTAATATCCTGCAAAAAAAAAAAAATCCTGCTTGCCACCCTCAAAGACGGAATAAATCAAAACCCTCTTCCTATGAGAACGGATACTATTAACATTAAGCGAGGCGACACAGAGACTGTATATCACAGAAAGCAAGAACAAGAAATGAGAACTAAAGCAATAAACCATACTACATTAAGAAGACAACAGCAGTCAAGTCTTCTTAGACCCTTTCCGAGACCCAAAACGGGCCCTCTTTTTTTTTTTTTTTTCATTTTTACAGTAGCCATGTGTTCCATAGACTGTTCAACATCAGATACCCTATCAGGCAGGGAGGAGTGAACTGAAGTGGAGTCAGACTCAGCACCCATATCTTCCTGTAAAACAGTAAATGTATTCTGTAGAGGGATAAGGTCCTGTTCAGGCAAAGCCAGTCTACAGTTTCTAGATCTAAGGCTACTATGCCTATTGGAAACCAAAACATAAGGTTCCTCAGGTGGTAGTGGTGGGGGCATGGAAGTAGATACAATACTGGAATCTGCAGCAGAAAGAATCTCAGGCTGCGCCAATGGGTCAGGTGCAGACTCCATCACAGCAAGTGTAGTTCCATCCACACCTGAAACTGGAGGCCCGGCAGGTTTCTTTGGAGAATGGGTTGGGGCCAGCAAGGGGGTGGCAGGTTCTGTCTCTGAGCTGCATGAACAGCAGTATTAATATAAAAATCCTGTATACAGAAATCACCATTAGAGTTATTCTGGGCAGGCCACGGACATTCTGCACAGGAGTGGGCCTCATCACAAAGGGAACATTTAGCAGGGTGATGGCAGTCTGACATAACGTGCCCTACCTCACCACACTGCACACATTTCACAACATCACAAGATCTACTAAGATGTCGTCCCGAGCCACATTTATAACAATGGCAAGGTTGACCAGGATAAAAAATAAAGCCTTTATCCCGCCCGAGGGAGAAACAGCTAAGCAGATGTTGAAGCCCCGTCTCAGTCTGCAGGAGGTTAATTTTATATCTCCAACCCCCATTCCAGATACCTTCAGAATCAAGAATAGGTTCTGGGTTACCTTGCAATGTACATCTCTTTTCCAACCAATAAGTAAAATCTTCCACATTAACCCCTTCATTATGAAATAAGACAGTTATAACTTTAAAAGTTTGTTTCGTTAATGGAACAGCCTGAAAATGGGACCAGGCAGGATTAGTTTTCAAAAGAGAGTACTTCACCCAAAATCTATTAAGAATATCAGGAGTCCTGAAACTAATGTCAAAAGTATTATCCCCAGGGGAATGAATCAGAGCATAATCATTAAGAGTAAATCCCAACATTTGTTTAATTAAGACCTTGCCCAAGTAGAATCTATCAGGCATTGTGTCAGAAGGCCCCAGAAACCGCAGTCTTACAGCATTCCGTCTCTTAGCTAAAGAGACTGGTTTCTGGAACAGACTTGCATATGTAGCGGTAGGGGTGGAGAGACGCAGTAAATCCTTCGCATCCCCCAACAGCCCCTCAGGAACCAAAACAGCAGAACCAGGGAGATCAAGGGCAACACTGGGAACATCAGCGGGGGAGTCCGCCACTTGATTAGGACACTGCTCAACCCCAGGGTCTACTACACTAAGGACAGGTGCCGGATTCCCTGTACCATCAGTACCCTCACTAGACCCAGCTATCGGCAGCAGACCAGCACTCACCACCTGCTGAGAAATAGTATCAGTTCCAGGGTGAGACACAGCCGAACCATTCATCCCAGGGATCGGAATCACTGGGTCAGCAACCCACTGACCAGAAGCAAGCTACATCCAGCCCGCATGCTCAAGAGCAATCTTCGGGGACCAAGAATCCGTAGTAGGCGCCGTGAGGCCTACAGGAGAACAGGGCGGGGAGCGCAAAACCAAGGAATCTGCAGGAACACTCCCTTTACGAACTTTAGAGCTAGTACCTGAAGTAGCAGAGGGCGAATCCATCTCAGGCCTTTTCTGCTTCTGCAATTCCTCCTCTGCAGCAATCTGCGCCAGCCGGTAAGCGTCAGCAGCCGCTTACAAAATCCTCCATTTTTCTTCAAGACCAGACAGGGGGTTGAACAATTCTGGATTTAGATCAACAAGACCCACAGGGCCAACAAGGAGGTAGTCACACAAATTTGCAATGCCGCGCTTGTATGTGGCGTCAGAGCTACAGGAGCATAACTCGAAGTCGTCGGACTATATGTGACTCCAGCACCGTCCGACTGAAAACTTGTAGACAAGGGGTTTGGTACAAGTTGCTGGCCACCACAGGGGTGCATCCCAGCCATACCGTTCCCCTCTATTCCTGCATGCCACTGCGGGCGAACAGCCGCCCCACCTCCTCCACTTTTTACCTTCCATTAGCAGACTGACTCTTACCGGTGGTTCCACAGTGCCACCAACTGACACGAGCAGGGGAATTTCCCCTGTGTCCTGGCCAAATTTCCCCCATTCACTAAAAATACCATCAACAGCTTAATCTGGTTCAGTTTCAGTTGGTTACCATCTGTATCCTCCCCCCCACCCCGGGTGCCCCTGAAAAAGGGACTTCTAGTCTCAGTCAGCTTACCGGGTTAACAAAATTCAATAAATAAATATATTGTTGCATGGGGTATATCTGAATAGTTATGCAATAAACCTTTTGTGAACGTGCATCAACCTGGCAAACACAAATCAATGTGACTTTCTGAAGCATGCAGTGGGTCTAGGGACAACAAGGGTGCAGTAATGAATCAAGGTACTTAGCAAAGAGTATGACAAAGCCAGTCATTCTGCTGCTGCAGGACTTTTCTTTCATGTTTAAATTAAAGAGTCTGGTGCTGCTGTAGTCGTGTTTATTTAGGGTGCCAAGATAGAGGATGCAACTGGTTTTATTCACATGTCTCTGACTGCATCAGCTAGAAGATAAAGTCAAGGGAAGCAATTGCTGAAGGACACTTCAAGCATGCATTAGAAATGTTGCTGTCAGCCTTACTGCTGTCAGGTGATGTCATGCAGAAAGACCATTTATTGTCACAAACTGGTTCTCTCCTATAATTCAGTCTGCAAATATTACCAGTTTTCTCAATCCTTCAGACACTTGCAAAGGTACCTGGATATGCTGCCACCACCCAGCATACACCACACTCGAGATATCTCTAAGTCCGAATCCCACCAGAGCCACAGCCCACATAGTACAGTGCTCCTTACCAAAGGGCAAAGAACCCACCCCTTTTGTCATAGCTGAGAACACTTCACTTTAAATACGGTAACCTTAGCCTTCCTCTTCGAAGATGGATCATGACTTCTGTCAAGTACCCTGCATATCTGTACAAAAAAATGACTCAGGCACTGAAAGCCTGAAGGATATGAAAGTACTATTTAATGGTACTAAAATATAAGGTCAGATATCACAAATTGGTATATTGAGCTGATGAGGTCATTTTTAAATACTTTTACCTATTTTATTCATTATGGGTGAGAAAGAAGAATTTTCCTGGGGCAAATTGTCATCAACCAAAAATGAACTCCCCCCCCCTCCACAGAGTGGGTCTGAGTCAAGTGCTGCTGCAGCTTTTTTTGCAGTTTTGTTTAGCCCCAAATCAACCTAATTTTGCCTTTTTAAAGGCAGAATCTTAGTGTAGCTATACAAAATATAACTTTTGTAAGCCACGGACGAACAGAAGTGACAGTGACATCGCTTCCAGTGGGATACAGATATAAACAGAAGCCTCAGCGAGCGGAGGGGTCATGGGCAGAGGCCAGTGGCATCTAACAGCATCAGGCGGGGAGTAGGGCCAAAAAATCTGCCTTTCCTTATCATAATGCAGGATGTTTCGTGAATCTACACTGGTACATATGCTGTTTTAATCTATTAGATATTAGCAGTGATATAGTAAAAATTTCAAGTAGCCAAAGTGTGTTTTTTTTCATCACTGTAGTCACTCCTCCATTGCTAGTATTAGTCACTGAATTTATTTACCCATAATACTTTAACATTAATACAGTATAATAATGGTGGTAGGAGACGCATTCACTGAGAATTTTTTATTAATCTTATGTAATGAAGGTTCAGTTATAAAGTGCATTACATGTATGATGTATACCACCCCCCCCCCCAAGAATTAAGAGGATAACACTTTCTCTATTGAAGGAAATTGAACAATTGCAAATGGAAATACAGAAATTAAAAAACAAGGACCCTCAGGGCGATTGTATAGCTATCGCTGGTTCAAGTGGTCAAAATAGCAATAGAAAAAGAATCCATGATCATATTAGTAAAACCATTGATGAGACAGAAGATGAGACCGCATCTAAAACAAGTTCGACTCACAGAGGATACTAATAATGAAAATGACTGGACCCTAGTAAAGAAAAACTCATTAAAAATGGTCGTAAGAGCTGATGTTCTTAATGAAATCTCTATATCTAACAGTTTTTCTGTTCTTGAGGACATGGATCTTAATCAGGAATCATCAACTACTTCACCAGAATTTAACCCTAGTAATACACGTAAAAACAAATTGGTGATTGGAGATTCAAGCGTTTGTTTTACTGATTCCTATGTTTGCAAAGATTGTATTAGCAATAATGTATTGTGTCTACCAGGAGCTAAGATTCACAAAGTATCTGGCTGTATACAAAAATTAAAAATCAGCAAGGATTCAGAGGTTATCATTCACGTGGGTACCGAGGTCACATGAGAAAGACATATGCTATGACCTGTTGGACCTGGGTGGATCAGTAACACAAAAAGGGGAGTAATAATATCCAGTATCCTACCAGTACCTAAGGCCAATATAGAGAAAAAAATTGAACAATCATGAGAATCAATTGCAGGCATTCTAACTGGTATAAGCAAGAAAGTATCCCCTTCCTAAATAACTGGAACTTGTACTCAGGTAAGAAGGAATTATACTTAAGAGATGGCCTGCACTTCAATAAAAAAAAAAAAAGAGCAAAAATCCTGGGAAAAACTTTAGTTAATGCTCTCAGAATGAATACTTTAAACTAAGAAATTTGGGGGAATAGCTCAGATGATTCATATCCTCATCCTAAAGGCAAACAGTCAGGATCAATGCAAAGACCTGTACAAAAGCACAATTCTATAAAGTGCATTCTCTAGAATGCCTGTAGCTTAGACAACAAGTTTGATGAATTAACATCTTCAGTAACACAAAGCAATTATAATGTAATAGGTATAACTGAAACGTAGAGGCATTAAAAAAATCTATAGGACAAACATCTCGGATTATGAAATGTTTAGCCACACTAGAAAGAAAAAAAAAAAGGTGGTGGTGTGGCTTTATATATATATACACACACACATCAAGATTTGAAACCCATCAATACTAGTAATAGTAAAATCAAACAAAATCATGAAATAGAAACAATCTGGGTTAAAATTGTTTCCAGATTCTGCAGATTCCTTTATATTAGGTATTGGCTACAGACCTCCTGATTCAACTTCTGAAGTTACAAATGATATTTATTAAGGAATTAGAAAGCACCTGTAGTACCGGCCAGGTAATATTCATGGGAGATCTAAATTTCAGGGATATTGTATGGCAAGATAAAATAGCTTCCACCCCTCAATCTAAATTATTTCTATCAGCATGTGATTAAAATGCTCTAGAACAGCATGCATCTGAAGCAACAAGAGGTGACATTATACTTGATATTGTATTCGGCTCCAATGATCTGGATATTTGTGTGTGTGCCACTGGACCGCTGTTGGGTAACAACGATCACAGTTTAGGTTTATTTGGTATCTGTTTTTCTTATTTTACTTCTGTCTCGCAGTCTTTTTTGTGATTACAAAAAAGCAAATATGCAAACAATAAATTCCATTCTAACCGATTTGGATTGGGAGAGGATACTGCAAAATATGAATGTGGAAGATATGTGGAACACCATTAAAAATATTATCCTAAAGATTTGTGATAAGTTAATTCCCAAATACATGAAATACTCACAAAAAGGTAACAGATCACCAAAATGATTAAACAGAAATTTGAAAAAAGCAGCCAGCCCGCCAGCACAGCAACAAGGTGTCAGTGTGTGACGCTGACAACCCGGGTTCAGAAACAGACCTGAGAAGTCGGAGGGCCAGGTGGAGAAGGATTGAGCATCTGATGGATGGTTCTCCTTCTCGGGGGGGGGGGTGTCCAGTGCAACAGAGGCTCCTGGAGGAGGTCAGGAGACCCACGGCATCTGGCGCCTAGAGATGTGTTAGGTGGGACAGACGTAGGGCTCATTCCCTTGATGTCATTGCATGTCCTGCCCCAGGGAGAAAGCTGCATCCAGAAAATCTGGTTCCTCATGCAGGATACTCCGCTCCACTTCCACTCCTGTTATCGCCTGCCGGGGGGCCCACTCCAGTGGCCCCGCCCCTGGTGGTAAGCCAGGGTTTGTAAATTATCATCCTTTGAGGGGGTGTCCACCCAGCAGCCCTGCCCAGGCGGGGGAGCAGTATGCCCTGGGAATTGTGGAGCAGAGTAAGGGGCAGAGTCCTATGAGAGAAGGTTGAGGAGGGAACTGGGCTAAAAAAAAAAAAAAAAAAAACAAGCATATCACAACTATAAGAGAAATCGTTCCACCTTCCATTAGAATATATATAAAAAAAACTACTTAGAAAATGTAAATATGATATTAAGGCCAGCAAAGATGGCAATGGAAACAACACTGGCTAGTAATGCATCAAAAAATAATGCTAAGCCTTTCTTTGCCTATATCAATTTCTTAAAAAAAAAAAAAAAATTTAAATCTAAAATTGGTCCCCTTCTGATAAACAATAGTGTAACTAATAAACTGAATGAGATTGCAAACACTTCTAATGATTTATTTTGCTCTAGCTACGGTAGAAACAAAGGACACATTTTTGGATCATGATAACACTGATGAAAATGATATACTTGATAGTATAAAGAAAATTAAAGACAATAGCTCTCCTGGGCCAGACATGATTACTGGCAAAATGATTCAAGTTATTAGCTCCCCAGCTAGTAAAACCCTTTAAGATACTTTTTGAAATAAAGCATAAATTCAGGGGAGGTTCCCGCAGAATAAAGAATGGCAAATGTGGTTTTATTGCATAAAAAAGGCTGTGAACAGAAGGAAAACTATAGACCTATCAGCTTAAACTGCGTATTTTGTAAAATGCTAGAAGGGAACATTAAGAATATAATGAGAGCAGATATGAAGATATCGATTACGAACAACATGTTTTTTGTAAATGAAGAACCTGCCTTACAAATCTAATTTGCTTCTGTAATAAAGTAAGCAAATCGCTGGATGGAAAAACACCTATGCAACATTATTTTTTAATCGATTTCAACAAAGGATTCAATACTGTGCCAAATCACACCGTTATAGATAAATTACACTTTAAAGGAGTTAATTTTAAATTAATCAAAGGGATCAAAAGCTGACTGGAAAAGAGAAAGCAAAGAGCAGTCATCAATGGGATGTCTAATGTGGGTGATGTGTCTAGTGGTGTACCACAGGGCTCGGTACTGGAACCATACATTTTCTATTTATTTATATCAGATATCGCGTATGATTTGAATTCATGGATTACCAAGTAAGCAGATGATCTAAAAATAGGTGGAAGTTCAAAAAATGCCTGAAGACAGGGCTAGCCTACAAGAAGATTTTAATAAAATTGTTTCATGGGCCAATAAGTGGGGGTATGACTACACAGAGAAATACACCGTCATGCATTTTGGATACAATAACAATAAGCAATTGTACTACATGGGAAATTGTGACAGGGTCAGAGCCCCTGTCTGAATTTGTGCTGCTTTTTCTTTTACACTGTCCTGTTCTTGTAACTTTATTGATCTAGCTACAGGTGGAAATCTGGCCACTTTCAGTCTTGTAGTCTCTCCCCCCCCCAATCTTCTCCCAAGTACTGTATAAGGAGCTTCAAAGTAAGACAAGGGGCAGTAAGCTGCTTGCCTTCTCCTGTGCTGTACTGCAGACACACACGGAGGGAATGTCAGTAATGAAAAAGAATTGAAACACAGAGCCTTGCACTCTGTGTTTTATTCTGTGTAAACTGCTTTAGGTTTGCAAGAAGCCAAAAACAAATCATTCTTTCCTAGGTGAAGCAGAGGTGTGTAAAGGTCAGATGAGTCAGCCTGTCTGTTTATTTGGGATGAGTCAGCCTGCATGTGTTTACTTAGAGAACTGAGTCAGACAGCTCACATGGCGCTGACATCATCAGAAGGCAGGTATAAAAGCCTACCTCCTGAAATGCAAAACAGATGAGTTAGTCAGTGGAGACCTGGCTATCATGGAGAAGCATCTCATAGTGCATGCAAGTTTTCATGTGCTAGGAATCTATTTGGCTGGAAGGAAGCCTGGAAGTTGTGCGTTGAGGGAATTGTGCACGGTTTCTCATAGTGTATGCACGTTTTCTTGTACTCGGAATCTATTTGGCTGGAACGAAGCCTGGAAGTTGTGCACGTAGGGAACTGTGCACTGTTTTTGCAGAAGTGATGGACTAATCACCTATTTGCTTTCTGGATGTTTATTATTTTATTTTGGAAATTAAATACCGCAAAGTGTGTTCTACAGCTTTTACCCGAGTCTGTGCATTTGTCTCACCCACAAACCTTCACAGTAATAATGTATTAAGGGTAACATGTGAAAAGGATCTAGGCGTATACATGACAGAGGAACTAAGTTTCAAACATCATAAATGTGACCATCTGTAAAGCTAATAAACTAACTTGGACAATCAAAAATATTATTAGAGCAATAAATTCTTCTGTAATGCTACCTCTTTACAGGTCCTATGTGAGGCCACATCTCGATTTTTGCTCGCAGTTATGGTCTCCATGCAATTTCAAAGAAATCCGAGATATTGAAAAAATACAGAGGATCACGTGATGACTCAAATGAGCTAAGTGCTTCCTCAGTGCTCTGGATTTCCAGCTCTTAATTTATACATTGTGCTTTGCTAAAAAAAAAGATTTTGGGGAGGATACAACAGCATTTATACATCCCTCATTCAGTGGGAGCAGTTTTTTAATCCTCGATCGGCTGGAAAGTGGAGACAGAAATGAAAAATGTGCCTGCCAAACACATGCCACCACCAAGTCCCGATACAGCTGGAGGGCCAAAATGCTCGAAACAGGTGCTGCCAAAAAAATAACGCAGCTTCTTCAGGAACCGCCACTTTAACAGAAGAAAATTAATGATGGAGCTAAATCTATTAAAAGAAGCTGATTTAGCCCTTTTGGATGACTCTAAAGTCATCAGAGCAAAATCCGAGGAGCTAAGTAAAAACCTAGGCAATGCAGAGCTCAGAATCTCCTCAGTGAAAGGCTGGAGAGGGAGACTGGAGCCTGGACTACTGTCCCTCAGTCATAAACTTACTAAGCTGAAAGCTAAATTAGAGGACCTGGAAGGAAGAAGTAGAAGGACCAATATTGCTGTCTACAGCTTACCAGAATCAGCAGAAGGCACAGATGCTGTCCATTTTGTGCAAATTGTGTGCGAAAATGTAGCTGGGGCTTTGCCAAATGGTCAGTCATACATCAGAGAGAGAGAGTCTAAAGGTTGCTGCGCCCTATGCCAGGGCATAGAAAACTACCAGGACTGTTCATCATTAAATTCCTTAATTATTTAGATAAAATGCATGTTTTAAATAAATCTAAAGCATCACAGTCTCTCAGTTGGGATGGTAAAAAGATACATATCTCACAGGATTTGCCCCAAGCTGTTAGAATGAGAAGAGGAGAATTTACACTGGAATATTATTTAAAATGATTTACCCAGCCAGACTATCAATAAATGAGAACACCAAGACCTTCTCTTTTTACTCATGCAAGCCACGAAACAATTAGCTGAACTTTTCCCTGAACTGTTTAAACTGGGATGAAAACCTGACATCGTTTTCTTTGGGTGGGGTCATTTATATATTGTGACTAGGTTAAACATGGTTTTCTACTATATTGTGGATGGCCCATTATAATACTGAAATCTGTTCCTTTCCACAGCAGGTGAAAGTCTAGGGATGTCTTGTTCCCCTGCTTAGTTATGTTAAATTACATTTACGCCTTTAACTATAAGCATTCCACTAAATAAAGGTGCCTCATTTAGGAGATGTCCTTTATCTTTTTTCTAAAATATCTGAGCATAATTTTCTTTTCTTGTTCTACCCAAATTATTTAGACAAGTGATGGTATTGGTAGTGTAATCTTTTGTGCGTTTTGCTTATTATTTTAAGCGATCGAGTTTAGTTTGTCAATATTGTAAATGCACGTCTTAACCTGAGCTTATACCACATGAGGATCGGGCCATTTACTATGATTGCTTTAACCCTTTAATAGCTTGAGAGATCAGAGATGATTTTACTTCTACACTATGAACCTTAAGATAGATTTCGGTCCTACTTCTTTATGTTTGGTGTGGATGTCAGTTTAGCAGTCATTGTACTCATGATTTGAAAGGCGGTTTCAGTATAGGAAGATATTCAGTTTGCAGAAATCACTAGGGTGAGTGAAGTTTTGGTACTTCACATTAGTTGAAAGGTTTCGTGTTCGATTTAATTATGTAAGTCAGCCTTTGCATTTGTGTCTGAATCTTGGGGGAGGGCAGATGCCCATTCTGTTTACAAGAAATAAGTGTCTATCTTTGATATGATAATTATCTCACCCTCCGTCTTCACTAATTACAATCGTAGGAGCGCATTTGTTTTTCTGATTAATGATACAGATGCCATTTTTGGACATGCTTTATGTTTAAATCTCCCTATTATTACTAGACATTCTAGCTAAACATTCTTCTGCGATCTTAGCCAATTTCCTTTTCCTAGCGGTGTGTTCCATTTTAACAAAGAGGTCCTATGGCTGCTACTTCAAACAAAACCAAAGCTAAGAAGATCATCTTTAGTTTGGTCTTGTTTTTTCCACCCATCTCAAATGAGGGTGGCATTCAAACGTACTGGTAATTTTCTCTGCATTTGCCTTGTTATTATGGTTCTCCCTTTTAGTTTGTACTCCAAGCCAACATGGGCTTTTTGCAAGCATTAGCAAATTCAACACTGTTATATTAATATAGTTCATCCCCCTTTTCCTTTACTAGACATACTAGTACTGAAGACTAGCATTATTTAATTTCAACTTATAATTTTGACTAACTCCGTAACACTCCTAAATATAAATTCCTAAATCATACACCTTTCTGTTTGAAGCTGGTATCTGAAGTGGCAGACAGGGACAATAGAGCGAGAGTATTGTCACAGTTTGGATGTGTTTGTAGTTCAGTCTTTGGGACTGGGGGGAGTTAGGCTAAGAAAGAACAGGTTACTCACCTTTAACAATAGTTCTAGGAGTGGTATATGTTGTTCATCCACACTCTTTGGCATGTCCCTTTCCCCTTTAAGGATCACTGGAAGTATTCAAGCTGGCTCCTCCCACCTACCCGGGTGGTATATAACTCAGCTCCACCCCATGACACCAGATCTTAACCTGCTGGAAGCCAGGCTGTGTGCGTCCGCAACCGGGATGGTCGGGTGGGTCCGTGTGGATGAACATATACCACTCCTAGAACTACTGTTACAGGTGAGTAACTTGTTCTTCTAGGAGCGTGGATATGTTGTTCATCCACACTCTTTGGCAGACTCCTAGTAGTTCTCCCGGGAGGGGGGAGGCAAGGCGCACACCCCCTACTTAGGGAATAGAGATTGGAGAATTGAGGCCTCAAAACTAGCATCCCGGCGTGACTCAAGGTCGATGTGGTAGTGGGCAATGAAGGTGTTTGCTGACTTCCAAGTAGCAGCCAGACAGATTTCCTGGATAGGGATGTCTCTGGAAGCAGCCACCGATGCAGCAGTATGGCGGGTAGAATGCACTATTATCCCTCTGGGAGGCTCCTTGCCCGCCAACTCTTAGCACAGACCTATGCATGATGTAATCCATCTTGCAATAGTCCGCTTCACTGCAGGTCTACCAGAAGCGGCTTCAGCATAGGTGACAAACAGCTGGTGAGCCTCTCCCCGAATTTCTGCCATCCTCTCCTTATAATAGAAGAGAGCACATCTCAGGTCCAAAGTATGGAGCCTGTACTCAGCCTCCGAGGTATAATTAGGGTAGTACACTGGCAGGGTTAACACCTGGTTAAGGTGAAATTCTGACACCACCTTCAGAAGGAATTTCGGGTGGGGGCATAGGACAACTTTGTCCCTGTGGAAGACCAGGTAAGAGGAGTGCACCGAAAGCGCCTCGAGTTCCCGTGTTCATCTGGAAGACATGATAGCAACCAGGAAGGCTGTCTTCCACGACAGGTGTGACAATTCACACTTGTGCACTGGTTCGAATGGCTTGCCCATGAGCTTTGCCAGTACCAGCAGTAGATCCCATGGAGGTGGAGGTTCACACACCGGAGGGGATATGTGATCCAGACCTTTGAAAATGCACCTGACCACTGTCTCCTGCACCAACGTCAGCTGACCAGCCCGCACCCGGTAAGCAGAGATAGCTGCCAGGTGCACCCTAATGGTTGATGACCGGAGACCCCCTTTGGAGAAAGACCAAAGGTAGTCAAGATGTTAGCCACTGAACAGGATAAAGGGTCCAGGCCCTTACCCTGACATCAAATGGAAAACCTTTTCCATTTGAAGGCATAACATTTCCTGGTCGATTCCTTTCTAGATGCCTCCACCACGGTGTAGACATCTTCAGAAAGACCCAAAGCCTGGAACTCTAGCTGCTCGGGTACCAGGCTGTGAG
The DNA here is from genome assembly GCA_016271365.2 of Neoceratodus forsteri. Classification (NCBI taxonomy): domain Eukaryota; kingdom Metazoa; phylum Chordata; order Ceratodontiformes; family Ceratodontidae; genus Neoceratodus; species Neoceratodus forsteri. Next base: position 1,194,409,937 of record CM028130.1, read on the forward strand.
GTGCAGGGATTGACGGTCCGGATGGAATACCTTCCCGATTGAGTGATATCGGGTCCAGGCATGTACAAAGCTGCTCCGGGTGCCTGCAGCGGAGGCTGAGGAGCTCTGGATACCAGAACTAGTGAGGCCAGTCTGGGGCTACCAGGATCACCTTCACCTTGTCCTTCCTCACCTTGAGAAGCACCTTGTGGATCAAGGGAAATGGAAGGAAGGCGTAGAGAAGGCCTGGGATCCACGGCCTTGAGAAGGCATCCCCCTGCAGTGAGCACTGCTGAGGGGGGCGGGCATGAAACAGCCTTAGCTTGGTGTTTTCCCTGGAGGAAAACAGGTCCACCATCGGTTTGCCCCAACAGGATAACAGGCTGTAAGCTACCTCTGGATGGAGAGACCACTCATGGGATGACTAGCCTAAGCGGCTGAGAGTATCCGCCAGATGGTTTGAGGCTCCTGCCACATGGATGGCTAGGAGATCTGCCTCCAGCCAGCTCATGAGGATCCAGATGCAGTGCACCTCCTTGCACAGCAGATGAGACTGTGCGCCGCCCTGTTTGTTGAGGTAGTACATGGTCATGGTATTGTCCGTCTGGACTTGAACCACTTGACCCCAGAGCTGCCAGTCTGACTGCTCTGTGCTCTAACAGGTTGCTGTGGCATCGGGACTCCTCGGAGTCCAGAGCCCATGGGCCCCTTACATCCCCCATGTGGGCTCCCCAGCCCATGAGAGAGGCATTTGTCATGAGGACGACCATCGGCTCGGGGCGGACAAATGGGATCCCTTCATGCAACTGGTCTGGGGCAGTCCACCACCGGAGAGCGTCCCATATCTTCTGGGTTACAGTGACCAGCTGGTTGAAATGACCATGGTGCTGAGTCCACTGGGTGGCCAGCTCCCACTGGAGGGGGCGCATGTGGAACTGGGCCCAATGGACCACTGAGGTGCATGCTGCCATGTAACCCAGAAGGCGCAGAAAATCCCGGGCAGGGCGCAAGTGCCCAACCAGGAATGATTGGGCAAAGGAGGAGAGAACCTCCGGCCTGTCCGCCGGGAGCCGAGCTCTGGCTTGACAAGAGTTGAGCTCTGCCCCGATGAAGCCCATCACCTGAGAAGGCATGAGTTCTGACTTGGCCTCCTTAATCAGGAAGCAGAGTTGAGAGCAGGTCTGGAGGGCCAGGTCCCTGGACCTCTCCACCTCCTGTTGGGTGGAACCTGCTAGGAGCCAATCATCGAGGTAGGGGTAAATTCTGCCCCCAATGCCTGAGATGGGCCGCCACCACTGCAATGCATTTGGTGAAGACCTGTGGGGCTGTTGACAGGCCGAATGGCATGGCTCGGAACTCATATAGAGTCCCTTCGACCCTGAAGTGCAGGAACCGCTGATGGGACAGACAGAATGGGACGTGAAAGAATGCATCCTGCAGACCCAGTGAACAAAACCACATGTTTCGCTGCAAGGATGGTATGATCTGAGACAGAGTGACCATTTGAAAGGTGCATGACCTAAGATATTGATTCAGGTCGTGCAGATCTAGAATGGAGAGTCAGCCTTCCGTCCACTTGGGCACCAGGAAGTACCCAGAAAGAAAGCCTGGGTCTGCTGGAGGATCCGCCACTGGAGCTACTGCCTCCCTGAGGAGGAGGAGGAGCTGAGCGATGTTGTCTCTGAGAGCCAACTGGATCAGAGTGGATACTCGTTCCTCCCGAGGGGGCATGGGCTTGGATTGGAGAGTACTGCTCGAATTTCAGAGGCAGTTCCTGACTGACCACTTCCAGAACCCATCTGTCCGTGGTGACAATGGACCAGGCGGAAAAAAAGTGGCTGAGCCGGCCCCCCACAGGAGGACCCAGATCTGGCATGATAGAAGCAGGGATGGCAGCCCCCACCCAGTCACTGAGCAGGCTTGGAGGAGGATCCGGGACCTGAACCTCGGCCTCCTTTACGGGCCTGTTGGGGACCCTGCTTGGGCCGAGGGTGCCAAGCTTGAGCCTGCTGCTGTTGTTGGTGCTGCTGTCCACCTTGAAAGAAGGACTGCTGAGTCACAGGGGCAGAATGCCAAAAAGGCTTTTTCTTTTTTCTCTGCTGATTCTTGCCCAAAGAACTCTTGGCAAAGGTAGCATCCAAGGTGGCACTGGACTGCTCAATGCACTGAAGGTGACTGGCCACTCCCGGGCCAAACAAGTTGGTCCCAAGGAAGGGCATCTCAGCCAATTTATGCTAGGTATCCGCCGGGAAGGAGGAAAGCCTCAGCCAAGCCCTGCGACGAGAGGCAACTGCAGCAGCCATTGAATGGGCACAAGAGTCCCCAAGATCTAGGGCCACCTGGAGCTGCTGTTTGGCAATAGCTCAGCCCTGATCCCGGACCTGCTTGACCATGGTCTGCATGTTCGCGGGGATATGTGGGAGGACCTCATCCAATGAGCCCAGAAGGGCGCGAGAGAAATGTGCCATGATGACAGCCGAACTTGCCTGACAACGGCCCAAGGAAGAAGCCGCATAGACCTTCCTGGCTGAATGGTCCAAGAGCTTGGACTCTTTATCAGGAGGTCAGTCAATGTCAGCAGAACTGCCAGTATGCCTGAACACAGAGGCGGTCACCAGGCTCTCGGCTGAAGGGTGCTCTGTGAACCCTGTAAGGGACCCCATGGGCACTGCATACTTGCGGGCCATGCAGGCAGATGGAGCTGGACAAGAGGCAGGACACTGCCAAAGTTCTAAGGCTGGTCCAACAATGGCCACGGCCACAGGAAAAGCCTCCGTAGGGGTATCCCCTCGCTTGAGGATGTCGGTGAGAGGCTACTCCGCCTTTTTCTGGATAGGCTCCAGGGGCATCCCTGTAGACTCCGAGATGAGGCAGAGGATCCCTTGAAAGGACGAGGAACCTTCCTCTGTCTCTAGGCCACCGGTCAAATCATCATTCCCTGGTTGTGAATGAAGACCGGTGACGTCCAAATCCGAAGAATCCAGATACAACCGCCCATGTCACCTTCAACTTGCCAGGGGCGGTCTGGGGTGACCATGACAGACAATCACCAGGGAAGACCGGTGATGTCCAAATCCGAAGAATCCAGATACAACGGCCCATGTCACCTTCAACTTGCTAGGGGCAGTCTGGGGTGACCATGACAGACAATTGCCAGGGAAGCCCGGTGTCCAGTCTGTCTTCCTTGGAAGAAGCCCTCCCACAGGCTGCTTGGGCAGTGGTTCCACCACAATAGATGGAGAGACTGTTATGGGCCGAACAGGAGGTCTTGCCGGCTCCGCAGGCTGGGAAACCGATTTGGTCAGCTCCAAAGGAGTTGGCTTCAGCCTGAGAGGTGCAAGCCAAGTAATGGCTGGGGAGGAAATCATGGTAGGCTTGTGCCCGGACAGAATCAGTTGCTGCCACATGAGGTCCTTGTAGCACCGGAGTTTCTGCCGGAGCCTCTCCTCATCTGAGGATGACCGATGGCATTACCTCTTCTTTCAGCACTTGTGGCACTTCCTTGGCCTGTCAGATGAGGGGGTCCTAGACCTTGATTGAGATTGGGCAAGCCAACTCGGTCGGTCGGGAGACACCGGCGGGGCCGGTGACTTCCCGGAGTCCAGGACTGGATCCTCGATGGGGACTCCAGCAGGCTGGGTCTCCTCATCGGGGAAAACAAGGACTGGAGTCCTCTCTAAAGAGTTGTCGACTGGAGCCGGCGACAGGGGATCGAGTGGGTCGATAACTATTTTGACCTCATTGACCACATCCTCAGTCAACTGGCCCGATGGGAGATCAGAGAAGCCAGCGGCCGAAGAAGCGATCTCGACCGAAGTCAAGACCGCATGCTCCTGGGACAGAGACCTCTCTCGGTCCTAAGAGCACCTTCGTTGAGATGAAGACTTGCTCGGATTCTTATCCCAATTACAGGATCGAGAAGAGTGTGGGCCTGCAGGTGCCTCCCCTTTGGTGGGAAGAGACTGGCACAATTCCCTGAAGGAACCCGAGAAGGTCGAGCCCAGGTTAAGCGGAATGAAGAAGTTCTGGGAAGAGCCCGCAGTGCGAGCCGCTTCTTCCTCAAATGCTTGCATGTATTCCAATTGCTCGTCGGATCCCGCAGCCGTGGAAACCGCCCACCTAGCCTCTTTAGATTTCACCGGAGGATTCCTCTTCTCCGGTCTCCCCAGTTGTAAGTGTGCAAGACGGTCGTCCAGGACTTTGGGATGGAAGGGCAAGCAGAAACTGCAGGACGAGGTGTCATGGCTGACACCGAGGCAGTAGACGCATGCGGAGTAGGGATCGGTACGTGACATCTTTTGGCCATACGAGCACCAGCAAAATCTGGGGGAAGATTTTTCTTCCATAATCGAAGATGCGAAAAAGTGATTGCTAACTTAAAAGATACGAAGTTTCGGCAAAACCGAAGGTTTGAAAGCCAGGGCCAATGAAATGCATAAGCACGAGGAAGGCAACCTGACTCTTCCAGCGGAAAGAAAGATCTGGCGTCATGGGGTAGAGCCGAGGTATATACTACCCGGGTGGGTGGGAGGAGCCAGCTTGAAGACTTCCAGTGATCCTTAAAGGGGAAAGGGACATGCCAAAGAGTGTGGATGAACAACAAATCCATGTTCCTAGAAACCTTATATTGCTACACTTCTTTATATATATGTTTTTATTTGCTTTCATAGCTTAGCCTTTCCAATTGGTTTTTGGTTTCTTATGGGGGGGGGGTTCTGCTAAGGAGGATAGGATGGGAAATAGGAAGTACTTATAAAATAGTCCGTACATAGTTTTCACAAACTGGATGACATATGACAAAGGGTGGACCATTATATATTCTATATTTCAATTTAATAAACAATAATGTTATTAAGTATGCTTCTTGGAATATCAAAGGGGCTCGCTCCAAAGTAAAAAGACTGCAGATCCTGAACTATGTTTCCCCCCTCCCCCCTGATTGTAAAATTTAATTTCTCCAAGAGATATCTGTTACGAACTGAAATTAATTTGTTTAGAAGGTTAGATTTCAACAAGGCGTTCAGTGCTGGGAACAATACTACAAAGAAAGGGGTGGCTATTTTGTTAAACAAAACAATTGATTTCCAACATAAGCAAATTATTGAAGACCCTGAGGGCTGATAAAAGCAAATTACTGAAGACCCTGAGGGCAGATATATATTAGTTGCGGGTAAACTAAACAATGTAAATCTCCTGCTGGGCTCCATTTACGGGCCAAATTCAAATTCTGCAGCCTTTCTAATGCACCTCGTTTCTCTGTTATCTTCATTTCTGTCATATAGAATAATCTTGTGGTGGGATTGGAATTTACCTTTGGACCCACCTTCAGATAAATCCACGGCACCAGGCACTAATTTTTATGCTGATAATAAGCCTCTAAAAGATTTAATAGATCTATGTGACCTAGCAGATCCATGGAGAACAATTAATCCAGCTGTTAGAAAATATTCCTTTTCTCTAGTTCATAAGTCCTTCTCAAGGACGGACTACTTTTTACTCAGTAAATCTCTGTTGCCAAGGATAGCTGATGCCCAGATAATGACTAGAATACTTTGACCACTCGATCTGGATTCGACATAATTTGGACTCATCCTCCATCAAGCAATCCATTTGGTGTTTAAATAAAAGTCTCCTTAGAGACAAATATATAGTTAATTTTATTAGTCTATCAATCATTTTTTGGAAATCAACCTTAAATCATCTGGAAAATTAGACATGATTTGGTCAGCATCCAAATGCTACATAAGAGAGGACTTCATAAGATTTGCTTTGAAAAAAACAAAAACAAAACCTTGTAAAAATGAAACATGATTTCTAAAATTGAAAATTTAGAAAACCAAGCTCCAGATTCCTTCTCCGATCAAGATCCGCAAGAACTACAAAGATGTAAAAATGATCTTGTTTTATTATCTAAAGAGAGCAGAATATTTTATCCTTAGAACCAAAGCTAAATACATTGATTTGGGGGGGGGGGGGGAGGAGATAAAATAAAAACGAGCAAAATCTTGGTAAATAGACTCAAAAATCTTGAATATTCTAAAAACATTGATGCTGTTATTTCTGAAAAAGATAACAAAAACTTATCAGAAGGACATTTTCAAGAATTTTATGTTCATTTATATGGATCCATCTCAAGCCCTCCTTCTCAGAAAGATTTTAATGATTATTTAAGTATTTTTAAATGCCCCCAAATCAATAATATACAAGCTGAGGAATTGAGTAGGCCCATCAGGGAGCAGGAAATAATTAAAGCGATGGAGAATTTAACACCTGATAAATTACCCAGCCCAGACTGCTTTACAGCCAACTTTTATAAAACTTTTAAGGAATTCCTAGTTCCATTTTTACAATCATTGTATACTTATATTCTAACATATGGTTTCAATGACCTCACACTACTAGAAGCTCTTATAATTCTTTTAACCAAACCTAACAAACCTAAAAATAGGGTAGGTAGCTACCAACCAATCTCACTTATCAACTGTGGTATGAAAATCCTTGCTTCTACTTAAGCTCAATGAATTGAAATATCTGGCACCCCCTGATTTGTAGAGATCAGGTAGGTTTTATGTCTCATAGGCAAGCATGTGACCACATAGAAAACTTTTCCACATTTTTTCCACATCCAAGGGCTCCAGGTCTCCTGCGGCTTTGGTGTCTCTGGATGCGGAAAAAACATTTGATAGAGTGGACTTGGATTTTCTCATTGCTACACTTCATAAATGTGGTTTTCCAACCACGTTTACTAACTGACTCAAAATTTTATATTCTTGTCCCATGGCCAAAATTTTCTGTAATGGTACATTTTCCTCCCCCATCCAACTTTTTTGTGGTACACATAAAGGCAGCCCTCTATCCCCTATTCTATATAATTTTTACCTTGACCCCTTTTATATTTTTTAAACAATAATCCTTGTATTCAAGGTATAATTGTAGATCCTTTGCATCTAAAACTTTCGGCATACGCAGATGATGTTCTGCTCCATATTTCCAATAGAAAAGACTCAATCAGATCAGCCTTAGAAACTATTCAACATTTTAGTAAAATATCAAATTACAAGCTGAACATGGATAAAACTATTGTCATACCTTTAATTATCCCTTGAAGAAAGACATTATTAATCTAGGACTATCCTGGTCACCTAACAGTATGAAATATCTGGCATTTATCTTTCTGCAGATGACATGCAACTAATTAACCTTAATTTAGTCAATTCGATTAACAACCTAAAACATTATATTAGAAAATGGAAATCTCTTCCCATATCCTTTTGGGGAAGAGTAAATATTATAAAAATGAACATCTTTCCTAGACTTCCACCCTCTTAATATGCTGAATGCTTTTCTACCATTAAAATCATTCGCACCCTTACAAGCTTTAATTAATTATTTAATTTGGCAAGGTAAACCTACCAGAATTGCTTTACACAAATTAATGTGTCCTAAAACGCATGGGGGAATTAAAGGTCCCAACTTTATTCTTTACTACATGGCTACCCACTTGAAAAAAATACCTTAAAGGAATAGTCCACCCAAAACTTGCAAACAACATATGTTGTGCAGAGTGCTTTGATTTGTATGTCCTTCCCTCTGTCTACTATTAAGAGTTTTTCCCAAATTAGCCTGCTAGCTTTAGGGTAGTTTTACGACCCCTTGAGAGCTCCATCTGAGACAGCTTAATTGTATTTCTTTGTCCTTGAATGGACCTAGTCTCATGTGACAGTGATGTAGCAGAGACTGTAAATCCAGCAAAAAGCACTGCTTTACAATCAGTTCACAACAATAGAAATGGCTATATTTTAAAATCTATAGAATTCAGCTTAGTGACTACCCTCATCGTAAAGGTCTTACTGTCCTGAAGAACTTTGCTGCTGGTAATTTTTGTGCAGCTTGTAATGCTTCCAAGATATTTTCCTAAATACAGGTATGTGTGTGATGAATGTTGGGTCTGTACTACATCACTGTCACATGAGATAAGATGCACTGTGGGAACAAGGAATACAATTAAGCTGTCTCAGATAAAGATCCCCATGGGTCGTGAAACTAGCATAAAGCTAGCAGGCTAATTTAGGAACAACTAATAGCAGTCAGAGGGAAGGAAACACTAGAACTTCACATACAAATTAAAACACTCTGCACAACATATATTTTTTGCAAGTTTTGGGTGGACTACTCCTTTAAATGGATTCACCCTTCACGTAACGCAAACACGTATAAACCCATTTGGCTAGACATACAACTATACTTTCTTAATAAGTACAAAATATCTCCAAAGGCCATGCTGTACATTAAACCCACAAATGTACACACTGCTTTGAAAGATACTGTCTTGGGAACCTCGTTAAAATTTCACAACCAAATGTGTACGGTTTTAGGTATTTGTGCCTTTAATGACAGTCAACCTATTCACTATAATACCAACTTCAAAATAAACATTATTTCATAAAAGCTTGGTTACCAGGTACTCAGGATATCACTGCTGCTTCTATGTTATCAAATGGACACTTCCTTCCATTTAATATAATACTTGAGAATTTAGGCTTGAGTAAAAGATATACGAGAAACATCTTATTAGTAAAAATTGCTCTTACAGCTAATTTTGGTCCATTTGCTTGCACTAATGATTTTCACAAAATCTTTGACAGACTCAAGCTTGTCTGTAATAGATCTCATCCTATTGTAAACATTTACATGACCTTATCATTATTCAGATTTACAGAAATGCCAATTCAACCTTCATATTGGCAAGCTGAAATGGATAACAGTTCTCAGGATTCGTCTTGTTTCTAGTATAACACTTATAAAATATATCCCTTTAGACAACCTAAGGTTAATACAATTCAAAATTCTGCACAATGCCTATATGATGCCACAAAAATTATTCAAATATGGTCTCGTGGTCTTGAGTTCCAATAATTGCACTAGATGTAACTCTGCCACTGGTTCTTTAAGCCACATTTTGTGAAGTCGCCCCCTAGCTAAGATCTTATGGCAGGAAGTTAAAAAGAAGGTTATAGATAAATTGTTTTTGCAACAAGCATTTAACTTGGAAGGCTGTATCCTGGGTAACTGATTTTTTGACGTCAAACTTTGATGAAGCTACGATGGCCATAGTTGCCATTTCCACTGAACAGGTAATCCTGAGGCTCTGGCTTGATAGCGACATTCCCTCTTTCAAGGAATGGTCCTCAAATATTCTGCATAATTTACAACTCACTAAATTAATTGCAAATATTCACAACAATGTAAATTCCTTTCAAAGTTTAATGGGGTAAATTGTGTAACTTAGTACTTTCATAATTATTTATTGAAGCGAACCCTCACCCTTAAATATGCTACTGTAGTTAGGGCTGTAACTCTAATTTTCCTTTTGTCTATACCTCATTACACTTATGGATTCATATACCTATAAACTTGTATTCACATACAGTACCTGTTTTCTAACCTAGAACATCGCTTCTCATTAATTTATAGTATAGGATACATATTTCACGGTATCTTCTAGAGTTTAAATTTACTTTGCTTTTGACTTTTATTCTCATGCCACCCTTTCTATTTACTTTCATGTATGATTTCAAGTATATCATTTTATGTTTAAGCTTGGCCTTCAAATGTATTAGGGTTCGGGGGCGGAAGAGTTTTTTGAATTCGTTTTTATGTATTTCTATTGGGGGGTGCTTTGTATGCTGTATTATACTGTTCATTTTATTTTGTTTTGTGCTGATGTACTGTACTATTGACTGAAATCTTAATAAACAAGATAAAATTAAAAAAAATAAAACAGAAAATTTACTAAGTCAATCATTGAATTAATGCCTGTAGAAGTAAGGAGACACGAGGAAACTTATTTCTCTGGGACATCATAACAGATGACTATTTACAGAAATGGGTTTTGATTTTAAACAAACTGCAATACACACAAGGGGACACCTGCTACAATTAAAGGTGAAACTGTGTAATACTACACGCAGGAAATATTTTTACACTGGAATGAATAATTGGCATGTGGAATTCTCTACTACTGCATGTAATACTGAGTAAGGATAAACATGAGTTTAAAAAGAGACTGGACAATTGGTTATTGTCTCAAAATTAGGGTTAAGCGATAGGAGCAATTCTGGGCTCACATCTCTTGCTCCTGCTTCTTGTCAAACACAGTATGAGCCATAGTATGTTACAGGATAATACACACTAAGACATGGGGAATACAATATATCTACAGAAAAAAAAAAGATGGGTATTTGGAAATGGAGAGAAAACACAGGTTCTAACTCACTTTTACCCAAATACTAAACAGAACAGACTCTTACCTCAACTGGGAACTCGATGAGTTAATGCAACCCCTGATGTTTGCTCGGCGTGTCATTCCTAACTGCCTTCTCAGGGCCAAACACAGAGCCTAAATACTGATGAAAAGAAAAATGTGGTGCACTGGGAGCCTGCTTAAAGGTACTGCCCAACCAATGCCAAATCCAGATAAAAAATGGAGAAATCGGACACTCACAACATATAGGTGCAGCCATGTTTTATTAGGTAGTACCATAAATACAAACTACAGGGAAACAAACCCCTATGTGCATTCATACTGCACGGGCTTCATCAGACCCTAAATGCCCTTGGTTGGCCAGCCCACCAGGCCACATCATCGTGCATGTCTCTCTGACATCACAGGTTCAGCCATCGCTTTGATCCCTGGGGAACCACCCATTTTGAAAACAGGTCCAAACTGGAATTGCAATCTCCAGCTCGGTTATACAAATTCTAGCCCCAGCCTTTTGTTCACCCCCAAGCTGACTTTCTCCATGCAGCCTCTATCTCCTCTGCCTTTGCCTTCTTTCCACTCAAAACACAGCCCTTGATTTATGAAAAGAGCTCAGCTTCTTTTAAGTCTCCCCCAAAACAGCCACTTATTAAGCAGAAAGGGGCCCTACTGTTTACACAAGACAAAATATATTTAGATGACAGGGGTTCTTGCAGTCTGCACCCAACCTGTTTCTACAGCCCATTTTAAAAGACTGTAGTCTAATTTCCCGTATCAGCCAACATATTTTACCAACTGAAAAAAATACAAGGATAAAAAAATTGCAAGTTGCCAAAGTTATAATTTAGGAGAGGATTCATTCCCAAAGTTCTGCAGTTTGGAGGGTCCTGGGGTTCTGGGGTACTATGGAAAAGAATGTGGAATGTACATGCTTTACATCAGACACCAGCTGTGAGGACTGTAGCAATCCAGTGCTCTTAAGTGTGAGAAGCATAAGAAGGCCAGTCAGATCACGGAACAGGTAGACATCTTTCGCTAAGGCATCACAGTCATCTTCGACTTCATGTTGTAAAATCATCTTATTGTAAATTATTATTGTAAAACAGTTACATGCAGTTGGCCCAGTGGCTTGGCAGCATCAGCAAGCAGCACTGCCACACAGGACATCAGCTTCAGAAACCACTTTGGGACATTTTCTTACTCAGCTGGCCGAGGGCAGGGAAAAAAAAAAAAACCCAGAGATTATGTACTTGCTCTGAGAAGGGAGGGGTAAAAGTGTGCCACTCTTCAGCACCCTCGGTAGCGAAGAGCTGAACAGGATTTATACTCTAGGAACACTGATGAAAAGTAAAATAGAGTAAACAAGGCCTCTGGCCCCAGAATCTGAGCTAAAAATAACAAGTAATGATATGGTTCTATTTAATACATGCATTGCTGTGTTAAGCAGCAAGACCTGCAATTAGTGCAGAAGCTATCAGAAGGTCCTGTTAATTTATTCTGCAGCCTTTACATAAAAAGGACTTCACTCCAGAAATAAACATGCTGCAGAGATGCACAGTACTGTATTTCTTTTTGGATAATGTTCAGAAGCTGGATTTCACATCTTTCTGTAAAATCTGAATAAATGAGATGGCCAATTGTGATATGCATGTTGGTTTACTAGTCTGGTGATCCAGGTTTGCAACAAACGTTTCAGTCACTGCAGCAAAGGCTAGGATGACTCATGCTTTGTACACTGATGTGTTATGTCGGGTGTATGGCTACTGCTGCTACAGGACCACCCCTGGTAATCCGGGGGGAAGTCATGTGGACAGGACTGCACAGCCCATTTTGGGGAGCATGGATGTTGCAACAATGATGCACTGAAGCAACAGCTGACACAAAGCATGTCTAGTCATGCATTATTGACGGGAAGGCCAATGTGAAGTGGGTGGATTTGGTCCCAGCGCATTCTGCTTAGCCATCAGAGCCCCTAATACAACAGGCTGAGCCCTAAAGCCATGGGGCTTGGGCTACAGAACGGCAAAATTGATGGAGTTCTCCTATACAGTTGTGGCACTTGCACCACTGTGTTTGTCCCTACCCTCTTTTGAATGGTTCTGGTTGCGGACCCACCAGAAAAGGAATGTCGCGGGCAGGTAAGGAAAGTAGTCTGGGCCAGTATCAACTATTCAAGTGACAAAATCGACTGAAAGAGAGCCTAGTCCCACTGTGAAGAAGAGTAACAAAGTAACAAACTAGTGTTGTCATTTCATAGATCAGTCAATTATACTGTTGCTCAGTTGTTTGTCAAACTCATCTGAAAAACATTAAAGAGCACCTTTCTTGCTGTTTTTAGCTAGCAATTTTAACAAACAGTAGGTTCCCTTACCTGATTGGGAGTTCCTCCATTGCAGTTTTAAAACGCTATGTTTAGCACCCAAGGAAGGGAAAGGATCTTATTTTGCCCCACAGGAGCTAGCCACTCGATCCCTTCCATTCCTGACTCTCCGATCTGCCCCCATGCTCCGACGTTTTGTGATGTCATTAAAGGACCACCGCAGTGGCATACTCCATGCAAGTCTCTGGAGTGTCATTTTAAAAGCTATTTTCCCCGATTTTAATCCAACTTTTGGTACAAATTGAAGCCAGCATTCAGGTAACAAGGGCCTCGTCACTTGAATACTGGCTTTGATTTGTAGCAAAAGTTAGAATAAAATTGGGAAAACAGTTTTTAAAATGACACATTATAGACTTGCATGGAGCACCCCCCTTCCGTGCTAGTCCTATAATGACATCACAAAACACTGGAGCTCGGGGGTGGATTGGAGAGTCAGGAAGTAGAAGGAATCAAGTGGCTAGCCCTAGGGAGGGGGACAAAATACAAACCCTTCCATTCCTTAGGGGGCTAAACATAATGTTTTAAAACTATGATGAAGGAACTCCCATTCAGGTAAGGGAGCCTCCTGTTTGTTTTGTAGTGCACCGAGAAAGGTGTTCTATTTATTTATTGCTTAATTCTTTTCCTTGTGGCCCCGGTCAGCTCCTACTCCTCTCTCTCCTACTCCAGCCGCAGTCTGCCCACTCCGAACTTCTCATGGGCCACCACCTTGTACTCCCCCATGGCGGGGAGGTGAGGGAGCCCCCCCAACTCCCCCACCAGGCACGGATCCGTATCAGGTGGTGCCCGTGGAACTGGTTCACGCTGCCGGATGGCCATCAAGCCACACGACCTGGCTGCCACTTTTTTCCGGTTTTTTTTTCTCCCCTTGTGGGAGTGCGGCGTACAATGACGCCTACGACAGGGGAAGGCTAGGTTTGTTGGCCAAAGTGCCTAGTTTCACTTGAGCTCTTTTCTTCTAGGTTGCTTGAAAGGACAGAGCAAAAAACCTTATCAGAGCAAGGAAAAGGATTAAGGCTTCTTTTGGCTAGGCAGATTTACTGTGTGTTATTTTTATTTTGTACTCACAGGGATTGTTATGGTTTGTTGTTAACATTTTATTGCTTTATTTTTCTCCGATTCAAACTGTTGTTGCTGGGTATACCTTCTGCTGCATTACAGGGTGTGCCTACAGGTGTGTGCTTACAGATTATTGCTGTAATCTTCTGATTCAAATTGTCTTTTGCAAGGTATATCTTCTGTCACTGCTTCATTTTTCTCTGTAGCAAAGTGTTGCTTACAGGGTATATCTTACTGTGAAATTATTACAGGTGGTACTTTACAGATTTTACAGTTTTATCTATCATTAGGACAAGCTTTCAGGGCTACTTCATTTGTTGCTGGTTGATTGTTTCTGCTCTTACCTCCTTGTTTCTTTCATCTATGGTTCTTTTTCAGGAAGGGAAGGGCCCAACCACCCACCCCCATCCCCAACCACCCTACTCTACACTCCTTTTATAGGGTAGAACAGTTATGACATTTCCTATAGCAAAGCAGGAAGGGGCAGATCAGAGGGGTAGCCACACAGTGATCTCATTTACAGGGGTGGTAGTATTTTAACTTACTATAACAAGTTATGCAAAAACAAACAAAATAAATACAATTTTTGCTTTAATTTTCTTCCTTCTAATTACTCTGACCAGGCTATGAACCTAGCAACTTATCTGGAATGGATATCATTAACTGCAGGTACTGAGGAACACTTTTCAGAAGGGCTGTTTTACAGGATTTAGGACACTGTCCTGCATGCTGGGCCATTGGAAATCTAAGGGCTCAGCTCCAGGCAGTATGGGCAGAGACTGCGCGCCTCAAATTGCATATTCAAGGGGAAATATATTATAAGAACTGCCCGCCATTTCCCCAACATAAGCACCTTGACCACAGAGGGTAGTTGGTCTGGGAGGTTGGCAGGTGGTTAGGAGGGGCAAATCAGGTGCACCATCACTCGGTGCTCTCCAACATATCCTCCACAAACCATATAAAAACTACAAATCTGCCTCTATCTCCAAAATCAAACAAAGGGGCAGAGGGAACTGCAGAGCAGGACACTGCAGCACGGGAGATAGTACAACAAAACTCGACCAAAACAGGAACCAAAGCAAAATAGGCAAAAAGGAAATCCAAAAAACTTCTGATCATAGGAGAGTATGATTCCGGGAGTGGATACGTATCTCCAGCCAGGGGTAATGGTCACACGTCTCCCAGGTACATCAGTGTGGAAAGACACTGACCGCATTGCTAAAATTGTTCAGGAAGCAGGAGAAAACATTGATGTCCTGGTACACATAGGAACTAACCATCTTGCCAGCTGGTCAGTAGTGGAGACCAAGGAACACCTGACCAGGCTGGGTGACAAACTATCATCAATTTCATCTTGCATCTCCTTCTCTGAGATCCTGCCAGTCTGGGAGAAGGGGGCAGATGGAAGGAAGGTCAGAGAAGGGGAGACAGGGGAGCTAAACATGTGGCTTAAGGGTTGGTGCCAGGAAAAAGGACACAAATTTGTAGGGAACTGGTAACAGTTTGGGGAGCAAAAGTTCTTAAAATTTGATGGACTGCATCTGACTAAGGAGGGAGTCAGTGCATTGGGGCAGACGTTTGACGTCTTTGTAGAATATTTAAACTAGCAAATGGGGAGAGGGGTGCAGCACCCCATACGTCAAATGGGAAGAACACCTCTCCGCCCTCAGCTAGTGGTCAAACAGGAGTTCAACACGCTTTGTAGTTCATTTGCATCACCAGCTAAGGAAAAAGGTCCGGCTCCCCATACGATGCACAGAGGAAATGCCAGACCTCGCCCAATGACTAACACACCAAAATCTGGGAAATCATGTACACAAATGCTCGCAGTCTGGGAAACAAGATCCCAGACCTACAGGAAATAATGACAGAGGCTAAACTGGACACAGTAGCCATTAGCAAGACATGGTTTACCAGTAACCACACTTGGGAGACTTCAGTACCTGGCGATGTACTGTTCAGAAGAGACCAATGCGCAAAAAGGGGGTGAAGTGGCACTTTATGGCAATGAAAATATCAAAGCTACAGAAATTTAGAATACACATAAGGAGCCAGAAGAACTGTGGATCACTCTGAAACAGGAAATGGGACAGCCATAGGAATTGGGGTTGTCTACAAACCTCCAGACCGGCTGGAGGACATAGACACATTACTGTTAGAAGATATACAAAACATGACAGCTAAAGGGGAGGTTCTGATAATGGGAGACTTCAACATGCCAGATACAGATTGGTCAATACCAGAACATCTGCCAGAACTAGACACAAGGTAGATTCCCTGCAGGGGGAGGGCCTCAAACTGGTACAACAACCCACAAGAGACAGGGCTATCCTAGATCTAGTACTGACTAACAGGGAAAGCATCACATATCTCCAGGTAGAAGGTCACCTGAGGGCCAGTGACCATCACATGGTATGGTTCAATTTGGCCACTAGAACTAAATCATCCCATTCCAAGGCAAAAATATGGGACTTCAGAGGAGCAGACTTTAATAAAATGGCCAACAAAGTTAAGCTAGCCCTGGCAAAAAGAAATACAGGTGAGGTGGTACAGGCAAAGTGGGCAAGCATTAAGGATGCAATACTTGAAGCAACAGCCCATTGTGTTAGGAAGAGGAAGAGGAGGAAGGGAAGAGGAAGAGGAAGAAGAAGAACACCACCACTTTGGTTCTCAAAAATGGTAGCAGAAAAGGTCAGAGCCAAAAGGCTGGCCTTCAGGAAATATAAGGGAACGCAGCAGGATGAAGATAGGGAGGCATACCAAACTTCCCTAAGGGAAGCAGGGAAGGCAGTAAGGCAAGCAAAGGCCCAAACCAAGGAAACACTAGCACAAACAGTAAAAGAAGGGGACAAGACTTTCTATAGCTACATTAGTGAAAGGAGAAAGTCCAGAGGGGGTATTGCTAAGATCAAAGGGCATAAGGGGGCATGTGAGGAGGAGGACCATGTAAAAGCATCTATCCTAAATAGATACTTCTGCTCAGTATTTACTGAAGAGAAGGTAGGGCAGGGCCCACAGCTCAGCACCATGGGCACGGGGGTGGGAGGTGTGCACTAGTCCCTTCGCAAAAGGAAGGGTCTTACAACAGCTAGATAAGCTCAGGGTGGACAAGGCAATGGGACCTGATGGCATACATCCCAGCGTACTAAAGGAGCTAAGGGTGGAATTAGCAGAGCCATTATCAGAACTGTTTGGTGAGTCTCTGAGCACAAGAGAGGTCCCAGAAGACTGGAGAAGGGCTCATGTGATCCCGCTCCACAAGTGTCGTAGTAGGGAGGAGGCAGGGAACTACAGACCAGTCAGTCTTACCTCAGTAGTGGGCAAGATTATGGAGGCACTCCACAAGGAAAGGATAGTGCAACACCTGGAATCCATAGGAGCACAGGATCCAAGACAGCATGGGTTTACAAAAGGAAGGTCCTGTCAAACTAATCTCAGATTTCTTTGACTGGGCAACCAGAGTGGTGGACCAAGGGGGTGCAGTTGATGTCACCTACCTTGACTTCAGCAAAGCTTTCGATACTGATCCACATAGAAGATTGATTAACAGGGTTTTAAATAATTGATTAGCAGTTTTTTTCTTGGGACAATACTTACTGTACAGAAAGTATTTATATAGATTTTCTAGAAGTGCTGTGTTTGTTAAACACAGTGAGGCAAGAGCTATGCATTTTCACAAAGATTTAGCACTTTTATGAGCAAAACGCTAATCAATTTTTAGAGTTAAATAAATCCCTGGATTAATAAGCTGGGTAGGCTCGGGGTGGGTCAGAAGTTGGTCAACTGGGTGGCAAACTGATTGACGGGCAGAAAACAGAGAGTGGTGGTAAATGGTATACAGTCAGAAGAGATGCAAGTCACAAGTGGGGTACCTTAGGGATCAGTCCTGGGGCTAGTCCTCTTCAATATTTTCATCAGTTACATTGCAGATGGACTGAAGGGTAAGGTTTGTCTGTTTGCAGATGACACCAAGATCTGCAACAGACTAGATGATACAGATGGGGTGGGCAGAATAAGAAGAGATCTGGATAAACTAGCAAAATGGTCGGAAGAGTGGCAACTGGGGTTTAATGCCAAGAAGTGCAAGATCATGCACATAGGGAAGAAAAACCCTGAAGCCACCTATAGGCTTGGAGGGGAGTTGCTGGAAGGCACAAGGGAAGAAAGAGACTTGGGCATCATCACTGATGACCTGAAATCATCCAAGCAGACCATTAAAGCAGTAGGTAAGGCTAGGGGGATGTTGGGGTGTATTAGTAGGGGTAGCACAAGTCAGAAGAGGGAGGTAATAATCCCTCTTTACAAGACACTGGTTAGGCCCCATCTGAAGTACTGCGTGCAGTACTGGAGGCCGCACCTTCACAAGGACATTAACAAAATTGAGGCAGTTCAGAGAAGAGCAACCAAAATGGTGCAGGGACTGCATCAGAAAACATATGAGGACAGATTAACGGAGCTCAATATGTATAACATAAAGCAAAGAAGGGAGAGAGGTGATGTGATTGAAACATTCAAACTCCTTAAGGGCATTAACAAGGTCAAAGAGTCCAACATGTTTCAATATAAGAAAAATAGCAGGACAAGAGGACACAGCATGAGATTAGAGGAACGTCGATTAAGGGGGAATGTGAGGAAGTTCTTTTTCACAGAAAGGGTGGTGGATGCACAGAATGGCCTACCTCAGGAAGTGGTGGATATGAATACAGTGCAGGGCTTCAAACAGGCATGGCATAGGCATAAGGGAGCAATACAGAGGAGTATGAATAGATAGGCCATTGACAGAGCAAAGGCCGATGGCACATTCATAAGGTAGAAAAAGAAATGGGCAGACTGTATGGGCCTTGCGGCCCTTATCTGCAGTCATCTTCTATGTTTCTATGTTTCTCCCCTGTGCACCCATGTCAAGCATCTGCCACGCTCCCACCCCACATTCTTGCAGCTCCGTGCCGTCGAGCCCCAGTCTCCGCTAGGGGTCAGGCGTGCACCAGCTGCTGGCCTCCCCTCTCCCTAGAGATGGAGACCAGTCAGTTGGACGCTCGATCCATCTCCTCCCTTCCAACCCATGGTGGCCCATGCTTGTTCCCAAACATGGGTCGCCAGCGCAGAGTGAGGTGTGGCATCCAGTGCCTCAGCGCTACTGGGCTGGCGTGAAAGGTGCTCTTAAACTTGTGCCTCTGTGTGAATATATGCTTGCTGTGGACACTACAGGATACCAAAATCAATTTCAGGGAAAAAAAAAAACTTGAGTGTTGAAAGTCTGTCCCAAGCCGAAAACACTTCAAAGTACTGTTGAGTGTGTTCAGCAGCCATGACACTTACTGGGACTTAATACAGGCAACAATGAAACCCTCAGCACAAACTGCAATAATGCCGAGACCACATCATAAAGCAAAGCAGACACATGCTCAGCATGCTTGACACATGCACTGTACACTTTAATAGAAAAAAAAACAGGTCATGACAACAGAAGGCAAACTTGTTTGCCACCTAAAAACAGGAGGGGGGAAATCAATATGCAACACTGGAGGTTCAATTTTGGAAGCCACCTTGGATCTCTCACTACCCAGGTTGGCAAAGAATGGATGTCATAGATGTATTGCACTTATTCTTAGGGAAGGTTATCACATATAGATAAAGATCACGGCAAGTGGCTGGTTAAAAAAAAAAAAAAAAAAAACAGACTTGGAAACACCCTTGGAGGGGTACTAGCACTATCAGCTTCTCCCCATATGGTGACAGATGCAAGGGTCACATATTTATAAGTCGACACTATATGGTTCCCTTTAAAACAGAAAATCAAGAGCAGTTTGGATATCCTTTTTAACTCCTGCAGCCCTTCACCAATGGGCCACAGCGTGCTTGTGGAGTCATTCAAAGGACAGTGCTTGCAAGCTGGCATTCTAATAGACTTATAATAAACAGCATTGAAAATTGTTTCCCATTTCTAAACTGTACATTGTCTTGGTTTCATTCCTCCATTAAATACTGTAACTATTTATTTTTTAATTTTCTTCTCCTCGATTGAGTAGGTAGCTTTAGAACAAGCTGTGGACACATCATCAGGTACCGATACCCTGCATGTTGACTGTGGTGGTGTTAATTGGCGCCTAGGTGACTATTACATGACACAAGAGGCCACTTCATTTAATATTTCTTTTTACTACAAACTTGTCAGCCTCTCACGCTTCAGTGGAACCTAAAGAACTTGCTTCACTCAGGTTTCAAATGTCTTGGATAAATTAATGATAGAACTGAGAGGAACACGTGGTTTGCTACATTATTGCAATCCGTGAAAGTTTAACCATAGTAACCCAGTTGCTTTGTGTCTAAATGCATTGTCTATGCCAGTGAAATTGGCTCTGCCTTCAGTGTCACCAACACCTGAAGCAGAATAGAAAACCTAGGCAGTTTCAAAAGCTTATTTAATATTTCACTGCTACAGTAGGTAGTCAAATAAAATACATTATCCCCAACTTTGTTGCATCGATTCACTTTTCTCTGCTGCTGTACATACACATAAAACCTGTAGACTGCTTTCAAACATGAGTTTATGTTCCCTTAAAAATAATTTCTAGTATTGAGGAAAATTATTATAATATAAAAATCAGACACAATTCATCTTATATTTCATTACTTTTCTGTATTTACATCCCTCATAGCCATAGTTACTGAGGAAATGGACATGAAAACAGGATCGCACTCCCCAGACTTCAACTGTTCCTCCTGCTTTAATTTTCAATGAAATCACAATCCTCGGTTTGTGACCATAATGTAATATATAGTAGTTTAAGGATGGAAGGGCCTCTAGGCTATCAAGTCCACTCCCTTGCTATGCAAGTATGAAGTAATTTGTCCAGGCATACACTGAAGGACTGTACTGTCTTTACTGGTAGGCTGTTCCACAGGTTTGCCACCTTGTGGGAGAGACAGTGCTTTCTAATGTCAACCCTGAATTTTTGACCCTCGACCTCTAGGGACATGCCCTTGTATGCTGTTGTAGGACCTCAGATATCAGTCTGTTCAATCTTGTTGCTTCCTTTGAATACGCACATTATACAGAGATAATGTGGGTATAGGTGCTCATGTATGGAGGGAGGAACATCAGGATTGGCACGGTATACAGACCACAGTTTCAGCAAGAGGCAACTGATGGGAAACTCTGGTATGAGATTAAAAGGGCAGCCAAATGGGGAGATGCTGTTAATGCAGGACTTCAACATTGCAGATGTAGACTGAAGGATTCCATTAGTGGCAAATGTAAGGTATCAGTTGCTTGTAAAGGGCATTCTGGGAAGCAGTCCTGATACAGAGAGCTGAGAAAGCCTACAAGGGATGCAGCCATCCATGACTTGGTCTTTACCCACAGTGACAGTATAGGGGAGCTCACAGTGCAGGACACACTGGGAACCACTGATCACCAGAACATATGGTTTATTATGAAACAAGAGGTGGAAAGGAAACAGTCGAAGTCGAAAGTCCTGTACTTAGGAAGGCAGATTTTGGCAGGAACCGTTGTGGGAGAAACTGGAATTGGTCAAGGCAATAAAAGAGATGGAAAAGAGAAAACTGATCAAGCACAGGATATAGAAACGTTGTGGGCAGTAGAGGAGATGGAAAAGAAGAGGTAATTGATCAAACACAGGATATTGGCATAAAAAGCATGGAAATGAAAGACAGGAGGAGACCAAAGGTTCATCAAGCCTGTCCTCTTTACTGTACTACCTCACCCTACCAGCAGTCACAAGTCTCTGTTAAAAGAGTGGTGGGGAAAACAGGATTAGTAGGAAACCACTGTCATTCACAAGAAAGATGGAGGAAGAGGGCCTGGTGGCGCGGAGGGTTGATGCGCTGGACGCCACACCTTGCACCACGCCGGCGACCCGGGTTAGGCAGGGATGGGGAAGGATTAAGCGTCCCTAGGAGTGGTCTCCTTCCCCAGGGAGGTGGGATTCCACCTGCTGATGCACTAATGACCACTAGCAGAGGCTGGCAGTACTACAGTGCATGGCTACAGAATGCAGGGTTGGAAGCTGCGGCAGACATCTTTCGGGGGTGCACGGGAGCGTGCACCAGCCGAGCTAGACATCACTGCACGTCTGAGCTTCGGGGAGAAAACAAGTAAAATACCCCTACCCAGGGGAGGTGAACGGAACCTCCAGTGGACTGGGCCCACACATCCGTTGGCCTGTCTGGAGAAGATGCCACCAGTGTGCAGTTCGGTGGGATAGATTCCCCATGGGGCACTGTATAGAAGATTCTGATAACTGTAAATATTGGTAATCCTAAACAGATGTTACTGGAAGTTACTGCAAAATCTATCCTACAAAGATGTGCACATAGCAACTGAAATACCCACTCAAGTATCAAGTTAAGTATCAGAAGGTTGTGAGGGCCTTGGAGCCTACCTCCCCAATGGCAAGTCAGACCGCTGATTCCTCTAACCCCCCCGGGGCACAGAAGGTCGTGAGAGCCTCGGAGCCTGCCCTCCCCAACGGCAAGTCGGACCGTGGATTCCTCGAACACCCCTCCACCGGTGCATAGAAGGTTGTGAGGGCCTTGGAGCCTGCCCTTCCCAACGACAAGTCTGACCGCGGATTCCTCGAAACCCCCCCGGGGCACAGCTACGACACGGCAGCTATTGGTCCTAGGAAAGCCGCACAGGCCTGCAGTGATCAGTTTGGAGCACAGAGAGATTCAAACTTGGTGCCATTTTGAGAGTGCCACGCCACAATTTCTGTCGGCACAGCAGTGCTGATAGTTTTTCTGTTTCAATAGTTTCGGGACTTATTGCTGTGCTCAGCTAATATTAAAGGGGTGCTTTAAATCTGTATGTTAAGACCCGAGCTATAGCCATATTTTGCGCCTGTAACTGTAGACGTTTGCTCTCCTTCCTGGAGGGAGCCTTACATGTTATTAACCTCTGAAATGCATTTGGTAAATTATACTGAGCTATGCAGCATCAGGGGATCCTGTAACCGGCTCGTTTCTGCATAATTGGGAGGGAACCTTTAATTTATCACTGTGAGCCACAGTACAAGCCATCTGCTCTTTTTAACCGTAATTAATTTAATGCAACTTAATTTTATCATCGGATAAACAAAACAAAAAAAAAAGATTATTGTAAATCATTCAGCTGCAGGTCTCTTAAATCTGCTCGCTTTTACACAAGGCGGAGAAAGTGCCTTTACAATCACTAAAGCCCACAGGAAAAGCCCTCTGGTAAAGCTTGCTTTGCAAAATTTGGGAAAGGAGCCTGCAAAAACACATAATCTGATTCAGCTGATCTTTTGCTAGCTGCTGTACATTTGATTGTCCGACAAAGTCAGAGTGTTATACTGACTCTTCCTACTGCCTACCTGCATTCCGTATTTAACTTCCCTCATTTCTCCTCTTTTCTCAGAAGATCGTGAGGGCCTCGGAGCCTGCCCTCCCCAACGGCAAGTCGGACCGCGGATTCCTCGAACCCCCCCCCCGGTGTACAGGTATGACATGGCAGCTATTGGTCCTAGGAAAGACGCACAGGCCTGCAGTGATCAGTTTAGAGCACAGAGAGGCCCCACCAGTGCTATGCGCCAGCTGCCCCGCCACCCCTGCCACCACCCTTGGTGAACTTAGTCCTATATAGGCTGGGTCACGTGCGCTCACAAGCCTATCAGCCCACTTTCCCATAAGCAGCTTATCTGCTATCTCCACTAGTGGCCACCCTGCTGGCTCAAACTGTGATAGTGTGACTAAAATCGCTCACACCTCCCCCTGACTAGAATTTTAACAAAACACCCAGTCCTCTCCCGTGACTAAGTTAGTATTCAACACTGACCTAACTCTCGAAAACAACAGGATTCTGATCTGTAGCCGTGAGCACTGTGATCCCCTTGCTTGGACTGGATAAGCGTATCATAGACACCAGGCCCACCTGTGGTAATGTTAACTAGCTCTCTCATTAGGGCTTTTATAGCCCTTGTGCCACAGGTAGTGTGTTTCTAGGGCTATTGCTACCGCAACCTCCCTGAGCCTACCTGATATCTGTCCTTGGCAATGTCCTGTGCTGGTGCTCAGGGGGGTTAGCTGTCGCAAGGATGCGCTGCTTGCTTACTACTCAAGCTGCCTGGACACATCCCTGCCGACCTTGGCTGCGGTGCTGCTCTCTCAGGAATTCCCTAAATTCTGGTGCCACGTTCATATCTGTGGCTTTCCCATCAGTCGCCATGAACCTCCCTGGACTGACTGGGGTGATAACCAATAATTCAGCACCTCAGGCCACCATGCCCTACCACAATCCACCCACTGCCTAGCTGTCTGTCAAAGGTTTAAAAATGTCTCATCTTAACGTTCGCAGTACCCTGCGCAACCTAGCAGAACTAATGGCATGGGTGGTCCACTACAACCCAGATATCTTGGGGATCTTGGAAACCTGGCTGAAGCCTCACATCCCTGACTCTTTGTGTGCCCTACCGGGCTACAACCTCATCAGACAGGACAGGCTGGGAACTGGGAAGACGCATGGGGGCGGAGTGCTACTCTATTTTAAGGTGCACCTAAATGTGTATGCTGTTGGTCATACACCCCCTTCATCCCCAACCTGTGAGTTTCTGCATGCACTCCTCCTGCTAGGGAATGCAAAAAAGGTACACCTGGTCTGTGCCTACAATCCCCCGAAGGGAGGAGTGCTTGGGCTCTCCTTGCTACTCGACTGCCTTAGTGACAAGGTGGGCTCAAATGAGGTACTAGTCCTGGGGGACCTTAACCTAGACTGGTTGGGACACAACATCAAGCATTTCAAGCCCCTCCTATCTGGACTTGCCCTCAGTCAGCTTATTATGGTATCCACAAGGCTCTCCTCCCAGGGAGATAAAGGGTCTCTCATCAACTGGATACTGAGCAACAGACTGGATAGAATAGTCTCCGCAGGAATTCTCCCCAACAATCATTTTTGATCACTCTCCAACCTACTGCATATGGGGTATCTCCTCGCTCAAAATCCCCAGTAAAGTGATCCAGATGAGGGACTATTCAAAACTTATATTAAATGACTATCTTGAGGACCTACGACAAGCTGACTGGTTCAGAGTCGCCACCACCAATGACCCTGCAGAAGCCCTTGACCATTTCCTTGCGGTGTTTGTCCCCTTGCAAAGCAAACATGCCCCCTCACAAAAAGGAGGGTGAGGGGTACCGTCACAAAGTGTCTCCATGGTGGTCTATTCTCCCTCATGAAGCATAGGGACAAATGCTGGGAGAAGTACAAGATCTCCCGTAACAATAATGACCTTCTTGAATATCGGCAATTCCGAAACTCATGTGAAAGAGCCATCCGCACCGCCAAGAGCAAGTACTGTCAATCTGCCCTGCTATCCTCAGCCAGAAATTCAAGGAGTTTCTGGCAAAACATCAATAACTTGGTGGGAGGGTCAGCTAGGGTTCAGGTCACTGATGTGCATATTAGCGGGATCAGCTGCAACAACCCACATACCATCACAAATGCATTCAACTCCATGTTCTCTGACCTGCCTGCCCCCCTCCATCTCAGGCTCCTGCCCCCAAGTCCCTAAGTGGGAATACCC
Source organism: Neoceratodus forsteri (assembly GCA_016271365.2). Taxonomy (NCBI): domain Eukaryota; kingdom Metazoa; phylum Chordata; order Ceratodontiformes; family Ceratodontidae; genus Neoceratodus; species Neoceratodus forsteri. The sequence goes on from CM028130.1 coordinate 1,194,435,177, forward strand.
CCCCCGACCTCCCTTCTACTTAAAACGGGTCTCTGTCATGGAGACCCAGATGCTCCTTGCTGGACTTTCCCACTACACTGGGGCAGGGCACGACAGCCTTGAACCCAAATTGCTCAGACCAAGCTAGGACGGGAACTCCCAGGATATCACCTACATCTTTAACACCTCACTAACCTCAGGGATCATCCCCGATATGTGGAAAGTGGACAAGGTTGTCCCTGTCTTCAAACAAGGTGACTCTAAAGAGATCAAGAATTACCACCCCATTGCTATTCTGTCTGCAACCTGCAAACTTCTTGAAAAGGTTGTTGCCACGCAGCTCTCCCACTACCTTCACAGTTATGGACTTCTGTCCCCTGCTCAACATGGCTTCAGAAAAGGGCATAGTACATCCACTGCCCTTGCTGTTGTCACTTCTGAGATCAGAACCACTGCAGATCAAGGCAAATTGACCGGAGCCATATTCGTGGACCTCTCAAAGGCGTTCAACCAAGTTGACCACTCCCTCCTCTACTCCACTCTTCGCTCTCTCGGATTCTCATCCCCTGCATATGCCTGATTCTCCAACTACCTCACGGGCAGGCAGCAATTCACCACCTTCAACCGTGCTCTCTCTGACCCCTTCCCTGTCAACTGCGGGGTCCACCAGGGTTCTGTCCTCGGACCCATTCTGTTTTCCCTAGTCATTAATGAACTGTCCGCTGCTGCTACCCACGGGAGCACCACCCTCTACGCAGATGATCTCGTAGTCCTGGCCAGCTCCCAGGACATCTCCATCAACTCCAAGCTAAATTCCGACTTCACACATATCCAAAACTGGCTAGTGGGCCATAAGCTGACCATCAACCTGGATAAGACCCAGGCCATGCTATTTGGCTCCTTGGCCAAGACTAAAACCTGCCCTGCTCCTTTAAATATCTATGGAGCTGATGGTACCCTCCTGCAGGCCATGGACTCAGTCAAATATCTGGGAGTAACGCTCGACCCACAACTGGACCTCACCCTGCACATTCGGAACGTATGCAAGACAGCAAACTGCAAGCTTGGACTTGCCTACAGAGCAAAAAGCTGCCTCACCCCAGTCACACGGGTTGCCCTAGCCAGGGGGGTTCTCCTACCCACGCTCTGCTATGGGCTCATATCCTTTGCCCCAGTCCCAAAATCAAGTCTCATGAAGTGGGACACTGCATACAACAATATATGCCACTTTGTGCTCTTGGCACCTCGCCTCATGCATCGCTGTGATCTATACTCATGATTGGAGTGGCTCCCCCCTGAAAAGCACCACGCTTTTGTACTCGGCAATTTCAACAACAACATAGTAAGAACAGCTACCCCTTCTGCACTTGCCCTTCCCCTCAAACATGGAACCCCTGCCTACCACTTAAGATCTAGTGCTGCACAGGAATGCCTGGTCCCCAGGACCCGTACCCTTGCTGGGGACCGAGCCTTCTCAGTCCACGTGCCCAGGATGTGGAACTCCCTTCCTGCATCAACTCGCTCTTCCCCCTCCCATCCCTGCTTTACAACCTCCCTATGGAACTTCCTTAAATCGGCCTCCGCCTGTCTATGTGCCATATAGACCCCAGCTTAGCCACTCTCTTCCCTAACCGACTGTAGGGGGTGACTCTCCTGTAAGCCTGGTGCCAGAACTTGGTGCCACAATATGCTGAAAGTTGCCCTGGGCACTTATCCTTGCCTCCCTGTTCCTGAATGGGGTCCCCAGTAGATTACCACATATCGGTAGCCTTATTGACATTGTATTTGTTTGCTCTACCTGGCAATATGTTATCTATCTTGCCGCTATCTTCCTATCAAACTGTTATGCCAGAAATCCCACATGCTGTTATCTACCTATCTACTTGTTATGATGGATGATCCTATATGTTACCTTGACTATGCCTGATGCTTTGTATGTACCTTGTATCTTCCCGGGGTCGCACCTGAAAATAGGCACTTGGATGTCTAGTGTGCTTACCTGGTTAACAAAAGCAAATAAATAAGGGGTATAGAGAGAAATGTATTTATATTATTTATTTAGTTCGTTTTTGTTAGCCGGGGTGGGTGCGCTAGACAGAAACGGTCTTTTTTCAGGCATGACCCAGGAGGTCACAGGAGGAATGAGCACAACATTATAATACATTGACATACAACAGGCACAGAGATTGGAAGATGAAACAGCACGAAAGTAACCCAAGATAAGGTTACTGAAATGTGCACTAGCGTGAAAGCAGTAGTGGTACAGCAGTAGGTGGCATAATTTAACAGTGCACATGTCCTATGTACAGAACCATGTTCATTTCTTACAAGAGCAGATACACTTGGAGACAGCTAATAAGTGTTTATGGAGGGCATGTCGAACGCCCCCAGAAGTAGAGCTGCTCCATGATATTGTTCCATACCCTAGGCGCAAAGTTCAGAAAAGCTGCAGCTTGTCTTGAGTCTAGGTGCAGCGAGCTGGTGGAGGTCTGTGGATCTTAAAGGATAGGGGTTGATCTGTGGTTGAGGCAAGGTAACAAGTAGGAAGGGGCTGCTTGTTATGCAGGATACATATGAACGTACGAATTTTCCAGTAGATAAAGGCCTTATGGTCTATCGAGTCTGCTCGAGTGTACAGCTAGCAACTCTTATACTGCAGCTGCCCCTCCCGCCCATGACCTTCCCTCTTACCCTATCCCATCCTCTTTTGAAGCAGTCCACCGTTCTACAGTATACCACTTCAGCATGCAACATGTTTCACCCAGACACCACTCTCTCTCCGTAAAAAAGTGTCTTCTCATTTCCCTCCTGAACCTTCCCCCCCCTCCAATCTGAGATCGTGACGAGTGTCCCTACCCCCCCAACTTGAACAGTCCCTCTGTGCCTGTCTTGTTTATTCCCTTCATGTACTTGAAGGTTTCAATCATATGCCCCCTGTCTTTCCTCTGCTTCAGTGAGTACATGTTCAACTGCCTCAGCCTGTTCACACAGGGTACATCTCCTAGTCCCTGGATCATCTCTGTTGCCCTGCGTTGCACCTCCTCCAGTTACTTAATGTCCCTCTTCAGGTATGGGCACCAGTACTGCACGTAGTGATCCAGGTGTGACCTATACAACAGCAGGATCACCTTCCCTCTCCTTGAAGATATACCCCTGGCAATAAAACCCAACATTTTGTTGGCCTGTTCAGCTGCCTTCCTGCATTGTGCAGAGTTGTTTATTGAGCCAGTTATAATCACCCCCATATCCTTTTCCTACTCTGCATGGCTAGCTGCCCCCCAAGCTGGTAGCTCCTTCTTGGGTTTGCACTTTTTGGCACTGAACCCCAACTGCCAGGTGTCCAACCAGGTCTTTAATTTTGACAGATCATCCTGCAACCCATGCCACCCTCCTAGGTCATCCATTACTGCTCCCATCTTGGTGTCATCTGCAAACAAACTGATCTTGCTCTTGATGCCCATTGAAATGTCTGTTATTAACAACCCAAACACCGGTCCCAGCACTGAGCCCTGTGGTACTCTGCTTGTCACTACCCTCGGAGATGAGAGCTCCCCTCCCACCACCTCCCTCTGTTGCCTTCCCTGTAACCAGTATACTACCCATCCCACCATTTTCGCCCCTGCACTTGCCAGCCTACTACCCAGCCTCCCGTGCGGCACCATATTGAATGCCTTACTGAAGTCCAGAAACAGGACATTCACTGCATGGCCCTTGTTCAACTGTCTAGTTACCCAGTCATAGTAATCCACCAGGTTGGTCTGACAGGATCTGCCCGTGACAAACCCATGTTGCCTAACATCCTGCAGCCCATTGGTCTCCAGAAAGGACACCAGCCTCTCCTTCAGGATTGTCTCCATCAGTTTTCCCACAATGGATGTGACGCCTACTGACCTGTAGTTTCCTGATTCGTCTTTTGGACCGCTCTTAACAAATCCACAGAGTGGTGCTGTGATCAGTTTTCCCCACTAGACTGGAGCAGTAACACACAGGGCAGCCGCCCCAAACAAACCAACAAAACCAGAAACTGTTTCTGCACTCGGACTGAAGAAAATAAACAGAGCTAAACTCCACAACAGCTGGTTAAAGCTTTTAATTCAAAGCTTCAAAATCCAAACAGTCCACAATAATACACTACGCAGCTCCACAGCGTTTCGACTCAAAACAAATCTTCCGAAGGGGGTCCCTCCAGTACCCTGCCCTCTGTGATTCCATCTGTCACCCCCCAACCACTGAACCCGACCTCCGCCCCTTGGTAGAGCCCCTCCTTTCTCCTTAGTAAACATCAAGCAGAAGTATTCATTAAGCCCTTCTGCCTGCTCTGCCCTGGTTTCCACCCACCCCGCATCCCTCCCTCTTAATCCTTACTATTTTGTCCCTACAACTCCTTTTCTCCCTGATATACCTTAAGAATTCCTTCTCCCCCTTCTTGATGCCTTGCAGCAGCCCGAGTTCCTTAGATGCCTTGACTGCCCTTACTGCCTTCGTCACCTCCTTCAATTCCTTCAGGTAATCTGTTCTGTCCTTACCTCTTTCTGTTCTTTTGAACCTCCTAACAGAGACTTTTTTTATTTCTTACTTTCTCCATGACCCCCTTGCTCAACCAGCTGGGTTTCTTTGCCCTAGCTCTCTTACTCTGGATCCTGATGCAGGTTTTGGTTGCCTCCTCAATCCCCAGTTTTATGACCTCCCACTTCTGGCTAGGTGTCCATATTAGTTTGGATTCTGGCTAGATAACCTTTAACTACCTCCCCCATCCTCCCGAAATTTGCTCTCTAAAATGGTTCTACTCCCTCCTTACCCATTTTCAACATGAACCACACAGAGTGGTGGTCACTCCCTGCCAGCGGTTCTTCCACCCCCAGCTCCCTCACTAACTCCTCATTTGCCAGCATGAGGTCTAGTGTGTTCCCTAACCTGGCTGGATCACTGACCATTTGCACTAGGAAGATATCCTGGAATGCATCCAGAAGTACCTGCTCCTTTCTATTACTTGGGGCTGGCGTACTCCAATCTGTTCCTGGCAGGTTGAAATCCCCAACAATCACCATGCTACCCTTTCCGTAGGCCCTTCTGATCTGTCCCGCTAGTTCCCTGTGTAACTCCTCTGTCTGAGATTGTGGTCTGTAAACTACTCCCATCCTGAGAGTCCTATTCTTGGAAGCCTAGATTTGCATCCATAACAACGCTGTACTACCCTCCTTCCAAACACACTTCAGTCCTTCTCTCACCTACAGTGCCACCCTCCCCACCCTTCCCATTTACCCTATCTGTGGAATATCTTATACCCTGGTACCACCAGGTCCCAGTCCTGGTAATGGGTGGCCCATGTTTTGGTGATGGCTGCCATGTCCACCTCTCCTTCTGCCATGAGAGCCTGTAGCTCTGCTGTTTTGTTCCGTAGGTTCCTCGCGTTCAAGGTGACCACCCTCCACCCTTTCCCCCCCCCTCCTGCTCTCCCTTCCTAGCATCCCTATAGTACTCCCTTTTTTCCCCATTGCTTCTAGCACGCGGGGTAAGCTCATTCAACTTCCCTTCCTGTGGATTCTGCATGCCTCCTGCCCACTTGCCACCCCCTGCTCCTAGTTTAAATGCCCTTCTTTTGCTATGCAATCCCCCATCCTCTGTTTCAATACCTTCTTGCCCCCCTCACTTAGGTGAAGTCTATCCTTACCATAGAGATCACTGTCCTCCCAGGTCCCTCCCCACTCACCCACCAGCCCATAACCTTTGAATTGGCACCAGGTTCTTAGCCATTTGTTAAATTCCTTTATCCTCATGTAACCCCTAGATGGCGCTATCCCAGGGGCTACTACCCCTGCCTGATTTGCCACTAACAGGTTGAGGGGCCTGGATCCAATGGCGGGTGCCTCCACCCAGAGGTCAGGGTTTGCAATAGTTAAACTTACTTGGTCACAGCCCCTGGGACACTGCAACCCCTTTCTTCCACTAGTGGCCCACACAATATAGCAGAATTACCTTCACAGTATACACTTACCCCAAGGCTGGTTCAGGCACCGGACATCCTGTAAAATAAGATACAGTGCAACAATCACAGTACGATTACTTTAACATAGACAAATACACTCAGGCAGTATAACTTTGTTGAAACAAACAGCTCTGATTTAGTTAGGGGATATAACAAGGACAGGGAAATCAGGTTAATTAGCTATATTCACTATCTACCTGTGGCTCTGTGCACAGGCCTATCCCTACCAGTTACTGTCCCTGGGTGCCCAGGCCCTAGTGGCTAGTCCAAACCGTAGCAGCTGGTAGGGCCCCTTCACACAGAGAAAGGAAAATTAAACAGTCAGCAGTACAGTAATTCCATTTGGTTTAATGTGGCAATTCAACAGGGCCCCCGAATTAGTACTCCACCTCCAAAGAAGATATGGTCCTTCAATGTCAGCAGAGGCTACTTTTGATCTCAAGAGACTCCTCACACATTTATATGGTAAAAAGCACTATACCAGGCAGGCTGCATCTGTATCCCAATCAGAATTACTGCACAACAACCAGGAGGAACCACAGCAGCAATTCAGTTCCTGACAGACCAGTGTAATTCAACAATTTCTTCAGTCTTCTACAGGGTGAGCCTGGTTTCTACTTCAGAGATCCTTGATTCTTTTCACAGGACAGTTCAGTTCCTAACAAGCAGTTACACAAGTTGTAGACCGGAACTCTGGGCCTTGCACGTTTTTGACTGAAACTGTCACTGAAGGAGCACAGGGTTTCTTTCCCCTACTTTCAGATCTCAAACTGAAACTCCCAACAGACAAAACCAGGCACTTCCTTTGAGTTCCTCCCAGTTCTTGACTGGATGGCTGTCACTCACAATAGACTGCTGCTGTTGGTCCAAAAAGGCACCTCAAGTCTAAACCATCTCCCAGAGTCACTGCCTTACAATCCTCTTGTGGCTGGCTCAGATTATGAGTCCCAAGTTCTGATTCGTCCAAGGCATCATTTTAGAGCTAGATTTACACACTGATTGGTCCAGTTCAGCAGTTCAAAACCAGAATGGGGAACTAGGCAGACAGTTCTGACTGCAAAAGAAAGCAGGTTAGACAAACTGTAATTTTATTATTACTGTAAATGATTTCTGGCAATCAGTTACATCTTTCAGACAGGTTCCTTTGCACTCCTAGTGACTGCAAAATGGGGTGAATTGGCAGCAGCTGGTGGTACTCAATCAAAGAAACACACAGTCCCCATACAAACTAATTATGTCTGCAAGGACAGCTCTTAAAGAGACAGTACCAGAGGTTCTAAAACACTCACTGATAAATGGCTTAAGCATGAAACACCATTCAGGCTTGGAGCATTCAAGCAAGCTCCTGAAGTCTTTTGGGAACCCCATTTGCAGGGGTTACACCCTTCCTGGCCTGGGAAGAAAGCTTGGCGATCAGCGTCAAGCAGTACCCATAAGTTTCAACTGCAACCATATACATTTGCATTAGGCTCACACATAATCATCAGTCAATACATCATTTACCAAGAACCATTTCTGAAACATTGCAGTACGTCCTCTTTACACAGTATAACACACATTGTACCATAACTCAAGTTATTACCTCTTGTACATGAAACCTGAAGAGGGCCCTTCCTATCAGTTACCTTAGGGCTGGAGCGGGGCAAGGGCACCATACTTGAGGGCAACACAAGTAACTTAGAGTTAGCATTAACGCTCAGTTTGGGCAATGAGCTCGGGACACATACACTCCTTTATGGACAACATTGAGAGGCAGGTCCACTGGCCGGCCCAGGGAATCATAACTGAGGTGCACACAGGCTTTACAGCTCGACCAGTCTTTCTAGGGGGAGCTGTTGCAGTCTCTGCACTCTGAGCCTCATTTTCAGCATTGTTCTCACTTGTCAGGAGTCTCCATGGGGTAGAGAGGCTAGAACTTGGGGCACTTTCAGCTCAGGAGTTACAGTTTCTGAGTCCACAACATTTGGCTCGCATGGAGAGCTTTCAGACACCACGTGGACTGTCAGGAACTCAAAATACTCTTCTTGTTCGGGTGTATCACCAGTCTGCCCCAATCTATCATTTTCCTCCTGAAAGCTCAAACAGTTCAACCATGCACAATGATTCCATTTCATCTGATCTGATGCTTTGCACTTCACTTTCTGGGAGCATTGGCTCCGGGATGAAGCTGAGCAGACAGTCCAGAAGGCCCAGCTTTGTCTCCAGTATTGACTAGGGATTGCTCAGAAACAATTGACTCAGTTCGTAAGAAGGATAGTATTCAAAGTCACTCTCACTTTCTTCTGATATGGACTGACAGTCATGCTCAACTGGGACTTGTGCAGGGAACACTTTAACTCTGCTTCTGTAGGTGCAGACTTCCTTGATCTTTTCTTAGCAGCAGCTCTAGTCACTGGTCCAGAGGGGCATCTTCTGGGGCTCAGACTCAATCAGGTTTGTCCAATGGGTAGTAAATGATTTCTATGCATTGTTTTACATCTTTGAATTGTTCTCAGGCCTTACTTTGTACACTGGCAGATCATCTAGTTTGCCCACTACAATGTGAGGGAGATGGTGCCATCTGTCAGCAATCTTGTGTTTGCCATGCAGTCCCAGATTTCTTAGCAATACGATCTCCCTCCTGGAGTTCCTGTGCTTTCACCTTTTTATCATACCTTTCTTTGTTGGCCAGATTTCTTTTGGCAGCCATGGTTTGAGCCAGTTGATGCGCCATGAGTTAGCTGGGCCTTTAACTTGCACATACTGTAAATAGTTGTCAGCTTGAACCCCATCAGGAGACCCCAAACACACATCTACGATAGTGAGCTTCTCTTCCAAACATCAGGCGGTGGGGAGAACCCAGTGGCATCACTTTTGGTGCAGTTATAAGCATGTACCAGGGTGCTAATTTGTTGGCTCCATCTAGAGCTTGTCCTTTGGTTGCAGGGTGCCTAGCATATCTAGAAGTGCGGGTTGAACGTTCAGGCTGTGGGTCCCCTGGGAGTGGTAGGAGTGGTTCTGGACTTTCTCACTCCCCAGAGAAAGCATCTCTTTGATCAGACGACTCTCAAAGTCTCTCCCTTGATCAGAATGGATTCTTTGTAGAGCCCCATAGTGAACAAAGTTTTCACGAGTACTTTGGCAGTGGATGCTTTCTGGTCTTTTGGTGGGGAAGCTTGGGCATATCTCGTGAAATGGTCAGTGACCACCAGCACATTACTGATATTTCTTTGATCTGACTCCAAACTCAGAAAATCAATACAGACCAGCTCCATGGATGTGCACTGGTGTTATGTTAACAAGGGGCAGCCCTCTGGGGCAAAGCTTTCCTCTGTAACAGCGACTACAAGTTCGTATGTGTTGCTCCACATCAGCCCCCATCTTAGGCCAATAGAATCTGGATCTCACCAAGTCAAGTGTTCTGTCTATACCAAGGTGCCCCATGTGGTTGTGCAAGGACCTCAATACTGAGTCTCGAAGGCAGTGGGCAGCACCAGTTGTTGTTTGTCTACTTGTCCCCTCTGTCTACTGTTTCTCTATATAACAGTTTATTGATCAGTTTCAACTTAGGACCTTCTTTGTATAACAGTGCAGTTCTCAAATCAGTGGAGCGTAATTTGGACACATCTTTTCCTGCATGAGAGGCTTCTAAAGCTGATTTGATCATAGGATGTGAGATTGAGCCACTGTGAATACTGCATTGTCCAGCTGAGGCAGTGCACCAATGTCTATTGCAGAAAAGTGGCAATAAGCAGCAGGTATGCAATTCTCAGAGGTCCCAAGCAATCCACCATGCAGTCCACTGCGTCCGTGGACATTTGTTCCTCCCTGTCAAACTTCGGCAGAGTGCCCGAATGTCAGGTTCCGGCTAATCGACCCAATCACTTGTGGGAACAGGCCTCCGGGAGAGCATCAGCATCTATGTGGTTCAGACCTGCTCGGTATTGAGAGCATAGTCATATGTAGATAATGCAGAAACCACCTGTGGCCAGTGGCATCAACTTAGCTGAGGTCTGCACATAGGTCAAAGTTATTGTCAGTTTTACTAGTATTTGAGCCCCATACAAGTACTCATGGAATTGTTAACAATAGCCACTTCAAAGCTAGGAACTCTAACTTATGTACAGGATAGTTCTTTTCGGATGGGGTCAGGCTTCTACTGTGAAAAGGCCACTGGTCTCAGGCCATTCTCGTGCTCTTGGTACAACACAGCCCCAACCCTTGCAAGCTAGCATCAGTGTGCAGGGACGTAAGGTTTTCTTGGATCGGCATAGGCCAGCACTGGAGCATGGGTAGTTGATATATGATCTCATGAAAAGCAGTCTCACAATCAGGAGTCCAGTGGCCCCAAATACTTCACTCGGATGAAAATACACTCTTTCAGTCTTGAGGACGTGACTTTTGGTATTTTTTGTGGGTTGGGGATACCCTTGAGTAAGGTTAAGTAAAGGCGGGATCACTCTTGAATAGTCCTTGATGAAGCGATAATAACCACAGAATCCCAGGAATCTTTGCAGTTCTTTTAGATTTTGGGCTGTGGCCAGGTGGTCAAGGCCTCAACTTCACTTGCCGTGGTCTCTATTCCTCGGTGGATACTATGTGTCCACATACTTTACTGATGTTTGAAAGAATTGACACTTATCAATGGACAGTTTAAGGCCAAAGTCCTCCAGTGATCCAATACCTTAAATAATCTGCTCTCATGTTCCTCCAGTGAGCTGCCAAACACAATAACATCATCTAGGTATACCAGGCACTCTAGTAAGTTCATGTCCCCACTGCACGCTCCATCAATCGTTGAAAAGTGGCTGGGGCACCTGAAATCCCTTAGGCATCCTCATGAATTCATAGAAGCCAAGCGGACAGATAAAGGCTGTCTTCTCACGGTCCTCTGGGGCCACCGGGATCTGGTAGTACCCACTGGGAGATCCAGCACAGAGAACCACTTGCTCCCGTTTGGGCAGTCCAAAGCATCCTGAATGCGGGCATTGTGTACTGATCGAGGGATAGTCCGCCGGTTTAAGGTGCGATAATCACGCACATCCTTACTGTCCATTCTTTTCCTCACTACCACAATGGGGAAGCATAAGGGCTTCTGGATTCTTGTATTACACCAGCCGCTAACATCTCTTGCAGATGCCGTCTCACATCATCTATATCAGCAGGTGCCAGGCGTCGAGACCTCTCACGAATGGTCTTTCGTCATGCAGCCGGATATTGTGCTCAGCTCCTTGCCGCATCCTCGTCCCATTCCTTTAAAAGAAAACACCTGGTCTCTGGGCAAGCTCTCACTGATCCTCACTTTCCATTCAGCTGGCAGCGGGAGTTGCGAAATCAAACAAGTCAGGCCGTTACTCTGTCATTCTTCCTTGAACTCTTGCTGCTGGGTAGCACTGCAGTGTCTGCACAATGCACATTAGCCAGGATGCAACCTCTATTTACTCGAATGTCTCTTTCAGACACATTATGAACTTGGACCATTACCCTTCTGGCATAAGCATGGGCTCTAGCGGGCAAAATACTAAAGCTTGACCAGCAGTCCCTCTGGCAATTTCCATCGCTGGTGCATCCAACATTAATATTTTATTCTTAACATCCTTTCTGATACGGACCTCTCCTGTAAGGTACACTGGGCATTTGGTGCCAGGATCAGAGACTCAGGATCCTTCTTCCATACAATTCCGACCCGGTTCCTCTGGTTCTATATTTTCAGCATCTCTGTTGCTCATAGGCCTTCTTAATTAAAGCCGGAACTCTTAAAGCTCTACTAGTCTTTGACCCTGTTTTCATAACACAAATGTGCCAGCCTTCTGAACATATGAGCATTTGTTCCAATCAACAAAGGGACACCATCATACAGTCCAGTGGGGGACACACTAAGGCTAGGGTCTCTACTTGTTCGCCACCCAGCCACGGAGGTGGGAAAGACAGCCAAATTCGGATATACCCAGAATAGGGGTAGGCCTTCTCACTTAACCCCCATACATGCAGTCCTTCTAATGGTTGTAGGGCAACGCCTGACAAATGCTTCTGATACCAATCTTGAAACATAATTGTCACTTGGGAGCCACTGTCTAATACAGCCTTGTAGACACTCCATTTACCTTTACAGTGGTCTCCATGGAGGACCCACTATTCTGGACCAGTCTGGAGAGGCGGTAGTGGGGGCCTGGGCAACTGACCTTGCCACAAAGGACGTGAATTAGCATTTTGGTGCCCTCACTGGGATCATTTTGCACCTCTTAACCACTGATTTGTTCTCCAAGCTCTCCTTGTAGCCTATATGCAACTTTGTCAGTGTCTTTTGGGATTGAGCATTCCTTTTCATGTGCCCATCCTTCCCACAATTATAGCAAAACATACTTTTTGGAGTTTGAGCTGGCCGAGGTGCCACACTGGGAGCCAGGGCGGGGTATTACTAACTGGAAACCTTGGTGCCATCTCTGTCCTGCGGCGTGAGTAAGCATTTGGAGACATCTAGTCAAGTTTCTCACTTCCATGGTCAAGGAATCGAGTTCGAGCTGTTATCAGCAGGAATACATGGGGTGGTATCCCCACCCCATAGCAGATGCAGTCGGATATAGGTCGGGGCCGTACTTGCAGGCGTGGCCTTCATAAAGGGACTGTTTTTGAATTCCGGATCTCTCTCAACAGTTCGCCCCATTGTGGCATATCTTTTCCTTATCAGAGCACTCATTGACTGCCAACCTCTGCCCCTGAACTTACTTGATAGGCCACCCTCAGTCACTTCGGGTCACAGCCACAGCTATTGGTGCAGGTCCCTCCCCGAGGTCGCCTTTCTCAACTCCTCAATTTCTCTCATTAACTCATCATAGGAGGGTGGGGATTCCAGTCTGATTTGCCAGGCGTAACTGAGCAACAGCAGTTCTGAGAAGGGGCAGACTTAAGGTTCTGTCCAGTCTGGTTGGGTCCAGTTCAATCGCTGGCAAACTACCCTTTCTGAGGCATTCTTGCAACAATTTTTCAGCAGAGACATAACACAGACAACAACTCCCTTGGTACTGTTGTGCATTTCTTACTCCACCATAGGTCCTCATCAGAATCTGGGCTCCCATACACATTCTCCAAGGCCTCAAGATGAAGCGTGCAGTCGCTCAGTGGTTACTGGCCCGTTTAGCACGGATGGTAGCCAGGGCAGGACCTCGGAGGCTCTCACTAACCCTCTTCGCTTGGCTTCCGAGCATTGCCATTCTAGCACTTGGGGCAACATAGTCTATCCAGGTCTCCCAGTCATCCTCCCCTTGGGGGGTGGGGAGGTGCCGAGAAGATCCTCAACCTTGGTGAGAGTCGTGACTAATGGGTGCAGAAATAGGAGTCTGCATTGGTTCTAGCCACCATTACGGGTACTGGAGCAGGAGAGGTGTTGGGGAGGAACACCCCCAGGTGGCAAGAATAGTTTCTTCAAGTCCTCCACAGTTTCCCTTCTCCCAGCAACCATTTAGCAAATTTCTCCTCAAAAGTTTCAGATAGTGGTGGAGACTCATTCCCCAGGTCTTCTGTCCTTAGTTATCACTCTCCAAGCAGTGAGGGCTCCCTCTGGGGTAATGGTCTGTGGTACTTTGAGCTATCTATGGGATCCTTAAACTCTAGGGCCAGGAAAGTGTGGGTGAGCAGATTAGCGTGCCACCCACCACCACAGGATTTTGTAAACCTTCCACCTTGGAAAGTACTCCTGCACAGTGTCCGTATTGATACAGGGGGATGTCCAGGATAAGCATAGCATTTTGGGGTCGATCTCTCCCCAGTACACCCTCCACCAGCCAGTGCACAGCCACTTCTGTCGGGTACCCATTTATTTATTTATTTATTTTTTTCCTTAACAGTGGTTTGTAAATATGGCCACTAGAGACACACAATCCCAGCGGTGATCCTCCAACATGTAACCCTAGATGGCGCTATCCCAGGGCTACTACCCTGCCTGATTTGCCACTAACAGGTTGAGGGCCTGGATCCAATGGCGGTGCCTCCACCCAGAGGTCAGGGTTTGCAATAGTTAAACTTACTTGGTCACAGCCCTCTGGGACACTGTGCCTAACCACTAGTGGCCCACACAATATGGCAAGTGCATTCACAGTATACACTTACCCCCAGAGACTTGGTTCAGGCACCGGGACATCCTGTAAAATAAGATACAGTGCAACAATCACAGTACAGTACTTTAACATGACAAATACCTCAGGCAGTATAACTTTGTTGAAACAAACAGCTCTGATTTATTTAGGGGGATATAACAAGGACAGGGAAATCAGGTTAATTAGCTTATCCTTTACTATCTACCTTTATGGCTCTGTGCACAGGCCTATCCCTACCAGTTACTGTCCCTGGGTACCCAGGCCCTAGTAGCTAGTCCAAACCGTGGCAGCTGGTAGGGCCCCTTTCACAGAGAGAAAGGAAAATTAAACAGTCAGCAGTACAGTAATTCCATTTGGATTTAATGTGGCAACCAACAGGGAGCGTACCGAATTAGTACTCACGACCTCCAAAGAAGATATGGTCCTTCAATGTCAGCAGGGCTACTTTTGATCTCCAAGAGACTCCTCACACATTTATATGGTAAAAAAGAAAGCACTATACCAGGCAGGCTGCATCTGTATCCCAATCGCAATACTGCACAATAACCAGGAGAACACACAGCAGATTCAGTTCCTGACAGACCGAGTGTAATTCAACAATTTCTTCAGTCTTCTACAGGTGAGCCTGGTTTCTACTCTTCAGAGATCCTTTGATTCTTTTCACAGGGCAGTTCAGTCCTAACAAGCAGTTACACAAGTTGTGACCGGAACTCTGGGCCTTGCACACGTTTTTTGACTGAAACTGTGCACTGAAGGAGCTGGGGTTTCTTTCCCTTCCTTTCAGATCTCAAACTGAAACTCCCAACAGACAAAAACCGGGCACTTCCTTTGAGTTCCTCCAGTTTCTTGACTGGATTGGCTGTCACTCACAATAGACTGCTGCTGTTGGTCAAAAGGCACCGAAGTCAAACTACATCTCCCAAGTCACTGCCCATACAATCCTCTTGTGGCTGGCTCAGATTATGAGTCCCAAGTTCTGATTCGCTCAAGGCATCATTTTAGAGCTAGTTTACCCCACACTGATTGGTCCAGTCTCAGCAGTTCAAAACCAGAATGGGGAACTAGGCAGACAGTTCTGACTGCAAAGAAAGCAGGTTAGACAAACTGTAATTTTATTATTACTGTAAATGATTTCTGGCAATCAGTTACATCTTTCAGACAGGTTCCCTTTGCACTCTAGTGACTGCAAAATGGGGTGAATTGGCAGCAGCTTGAGTGGTACTCAATCAAAGAAACACACAGTCCCCATACAAACTAATTATGTCTGCAAGCAGACAGCTCTTAAAGAGACAGTACCAGAGGTTCTAAAACACTCACTGATAAATGGCTTAAACGCCAAACACCATTCAGGCTTGGAGCATTCAAGCAAGCTCCTGGAAGTCTTTTGGGAACCCCCATTTGCAGGGGGGTTACACTCAGTTTCCTTTCAGTGCCTGCCCTGGGCACTGGAAGTACTTCCGAGAAAGCTACTGATCTTTCTGCCTCCTCACATACTGGTCCTAGCTCCTCAAACCTCCAATGAACTACCTCTATCGTCTCTGTAACTAGGCCATTTGTTCCCACATGCAGAACTATATGTGGTTTCACCCTACCCCTCCTAGCAAACTTTAGAACAGACTGACCCACCCTTTCCGCTGTTATTCCTGGCATGGCCTCCACCCATATGCGACTATGCCTCTCTTCCTTGCTTCCCCATCAGACTCCTCTTAGCACGGAGTCTTCCAGCACTAGCATTCCACCCTCTTTTCCATGAGCTGTATTCCCTGGTCTCCCTTCATCCCAATCCCTTCCTCTGGATTCCCCCTCAACCTCCAGCACAGTTGTTCTCCCTTCCGCCCCTGTTGAATCATCCCCAGCTGTTCTCCTGCCTGTTCCATGTTTCTCCAGTCTATGTTTAGTTCCTCCACTGATCGCAACCTCTGTCACATCACCCAGTCCTGCCAGTACTGCAAATCGATTTTTCAATGCCCCCTCACTACCACATGCTTCCTCCTTCCTATTCCAGCCCCCCCTCGCTACTGCATCTATGTCCATTATCTCCCCTCCCCCCCATCCTCCATTCTTCCCATTTTCTGCTCTCTTTTGACCCTTGACCTGTGTCCCCCGGTCTTGGTTCCCTATCCGCCACCCTTTTCCAACTCCTTCCCCCATTGGTTCTATTTTGTCCTTCCTCCTCAGTTTCCGATCTACTTACTCCACCTTATGGGTTGTTATCCACTGCAGCTCGCCATTCCCTCCTTTGCTCCTTCTGTAGAACTCTGATCTCATTTTTAAGCTGCATTATTTTCCTGCACACCAAACAACCCCCCCCACTCTCCACGAAATTCTAATAAAGACTGGCGCTCCGCAGTTGTTACAGCCTACCACCCTACCCATCTCTCTATTCAACCACCAGCATCCCCTCCACACTCTCAGAAGGAAGCCCATCACACCCCATGCATCCTCCCTTTATCCATTTCTAGTTTTGCTCATGTTTCACCAGTACAATGAATATTGTAGCTAAAAAGATGTATATACTATCTCTGTTTAAGCTATACTTTAATTATAAAGTTACTAATATTTTCTTAAACCCAAGATTATCATGCACTTTTCTTATCCCTCTGTCCTTTTCTTTTTCTCACAAAAATGTATGCCCAGCCAAAACAGTTTTGCAATGTAATATTTACAGAATATACTTTAGATCCCTAAAAAATAGTCCCTTACAGCTTTAAATAATTTTTTTAATTTACAAGAACCACCTATAGGTGGTACATAATTGCTCCACCCCTTTTAGCTGAGCACCTAACATGTGAGGTGGAGGGGATGGGAGGGGTCAAAAACAACTAGAGTGCCCAGAGTAGCTCCTTAGTGCCCCACACAAACAGTAATGATTAATGATTGCTGAGTTTTAGTTTCATAATCCACAATACAGTGGTAGCCACAGACATTGCCAGCTATTTCCAGATATTTTGCGAAATTTCTGAAGAGCTTCTCTCTGCTGCCCCTACTGTTTAAATGCAAAAAGCATCAGATATTTCTGGAAATATCACAGAAATTTCGGGAAATAGCTGGCAGTGTCTGTGGTTACTACTGTATATTTTAAGTCCAGAACTGTGTAGGGAGAGGACTGCTCCACTCCACTGCAGGGTTATAACTTGGAAACTACTGTTCCTATTCCTTTCATTTTATGTTGAAGACGGTGCCCCCCAGGGCATGGTCCCGCATAGCACTGGGAGGAAGCCATTCCATCATTTCATACAGTTGACAGTGATGCTCAAGTCTCTTAGTACCAAGTACAAATCTGAATATATTGTTCTAAGCAACGTCCCACTTCCTCGGTGCAAGTTTGGATTCAGAATATGCATATACAGCGATGTTGTACATAAGTTTTGGAATAAGTAAATCCCTTGCAATAGACAGACAGGCAGTAACGGTTAGAGTGCTCCTAACTTTGAAAGCCAGTCCACGCCTAATGTTTACATCTTTGCATATCTTGTTTATGTGTAGTTGGAAACCAAGGGAGGGATCAAGGGTGACCCCAAGGTAGCAGAAGGATTTAACGACCTCGAGTGAAGTGCCGGCTGCACAGAATACTTGAACAGGGGTCAAGCATTTTTTAAGTCTGGGAGGAGAGCCGAAGAGCACAGTTTGTGGGGTTTTTTTTGTTTTTTTTTGACATTCAGAAGCATTTTATGTTGAAGCAACCATGCATCCACTGCCTGAAAGTTGTAAGAGAGCATATGATTAATCTTACCAATATCAGAGGAGCATGCAACAAGAGCTAGGCCATCAGCGTACAGTATGGGTGCGCTGTACTTTAGAATATCAGGTAAGTTGGTAATATAAAGGGAAAAAATGAGTGGCCCAAAACTGGAGCCCATGGAAGGCTAGTGGCCTGTATGTTGATGTAGTGCTCCTGGGGACTAATGTAACAACAGTAGAAGGTTAAATAAACCACCTACCTGCTCAACTCCAGCTACATATGGGGGACAGTCAGTTTATGAGAGCTCTCTCTCTATATTAATTGTATACAGAGGATTCTGTTGTTCCTGGCCCCCAATTCCCAAATCTGAGGAGGCAAGATAAGATGCATGATGTTGGTCTGTAATCCCCCCCTGCCCCAGACAAGAATGCCACTGAATCCCTAGATACAGGGCAGGAGGGGCTTACAAGGGGAAGGCAAGAGGGTGTAAATTAGAATCCGATTTCACAGGCAAGGGAACTGAAAGGATTAAATGTACGAAGGTGAAGAAGTCAATTGGCCCAAGCTGGCTGTATCCCAGTGTGTTGAAGGACGTGGACAAGTCCTAGCTACCCCACTGGAAAAGCTCTTTAACAGTTCACTGGAGACAGGGGAAAGTACCCAGAGACTGAAGTACAGTGAATGTAGTTCTCCTGCACAAGAGTGGAAGTACGGACGAACAAGGGAGCTATAGACCTGTCAATTAAACTTCTACTAGGGAAGTTACTCAAAATCTCAACAAATAAGAGGCTAATGGATGGCTGAGGTGCTGGGTGCCTTACCTTATGTCACGCAAGTGACCAGAGTTTGGAAACGAGCTTGGGTTGTCGGGGGTGGGACAGGATTGAGTGTTCAAAGGACTGCTCTTCTCCCTCAAGGTGGGAAGGCCTGCTGGCCCAGCCTCAGTCTGCCACCAGGTGGAGACTTGGTAGCGGTGCAGCATGGGTGGCTCATAGGGTGGGGTCCAAGTGCATGATGAGTGTGTGCCTCCACACACATGCATACACACGCTGTGGCAGGGATGAGTAAAGAAAACAGGAAATTATGGCAGAGGCTTCATGAAGCTCTGGTTGCCTGCCTCTGACAAGCACAGCTACCCAAGGGCCCCCCTGGTCCGAACTGGTTTACTGGATTGGGGGGGAAGGGAGGATGGTCCTCCTTCTTCCAGTCCTGCCACAGGGGAAAGCTGTGGGGAAACTCGCCATAATCAGGTGAGTCCTTGGGGAAAGCAGTCACCTGTCGGGGGGAGGGGTTGGGACAGGGGTGAACAGCTGCCCTCCTGATGAACTAATGGGTTTCCTGGATGCAAACAAATGTCACGATATCAGACATTGGTTCACAGGAGGGGGGTCATGTCAGGCAAAATTGATCAACTTCTTTGATCGAGTGGCAAAGATGGGGAACAAGAGTCAGGTGGTGGACATACTGTACCTCGACTTTAGCAAGGACTTTGATTCTTTCCTATACGGACCGTTGGTCATAAAGCTAGGTGACCTGGGGGTGGAGGAAAAGATCAAAACATGGACAGGGAACTGGCTAAGTGACAGAACCCTAATGGTTGTCCTTAACGGGGAATACTCAGAAGCCGGGGGTCACTAGTAGGTTCCATATCATTTGCGCGCAAAACAATTAATTGCGGTCAGTACAGCATTTCCAATACAACGCGAGCATTTTCGCCTAATGTACTTCTCAGCACTACAACATCTCAGCGCAACTGCACCTTTAATCCCTTTTAATACCCCCTCTGTAAGCCATGTCTCTACCTATCCAATTAAATCTTCTCACTGTATGCAAATTTTCCTTTATAAAAATACCTCTGTTAGGCATGGCAGCCTA
This sequence comes from Neoceratodus forsteri, assembly GCA_016271365.2. Classification (NCBI taxonomy): domain Eukaryota; kingdom Metazoa; phylum Chordata; order Ceratodontiformes; family Ceratodontidae; genus Neoceratodus; species Neoceratodus forsteri. The sequence continues at coordinate 1,194,454,771 of CM028130.1, forward strand.
CATAGAGAAAACATGCCTCTACATTTCATCCTGAGCACCAGAGGGCACCCGCTCCTCAGTCACGACGACTACCTGTACTGAAAGGAGCGAAAGTATGGCCTTAAGGAATATTGGAAAGGCATCCAATATGATGCATTCAAGTGTCCGGCAAGGTTGCACATAGAAAATTATAAAATTCATTCAGGTACACAATCATGTACCAAACTCTGCTGATGCTGCAATTCGTCAAGTGGTAAATGACATGAAAGAGAAGGCAGCAAGGTCTCAGGAGACTACTCAACAGGTAGTCGCCAGTGCCACCAGTGACATTAGCTATTCAATTAGTGGCAAGTTCCCTTCTTTTTACAGTCTGAAATGAACTGCCCAAAGGGCATGTCAAACCACTTTAGTAGCTCCTACTCAACCAGCTGCACTCAGTGAGCTATTATTATCGCCTGAGTATTGTGCATCTGATTGGGGAGATCTTTTTATGCAGTATGACTCTGGACCTAATGACGGCTGCCAGTCAGACATGCAAGGTGCTACATGCTGTGAACTTCTCCAATATTTTGGGCCTACATGAGAAACATACAGCATGAAGTTATAAATGTTTACCAAACAGAATGAAAATCTAATACATTATTCAGAATGAGACAGGCTTAAGAGCTTTACCATACAACATCAGGTGGAAAATAACCAAATGGAATAGATAAACTCTGAAGGAACAACAATCCTGGTTCCATGCCAGTGACACCAGGGAAGAGAGAAAAACAGAACTAATGTGAAATGTGGCTTTATTCCCATTGTGGGTAAACGAAATGCACTGGAGGTAGAGGTGGATATATACAAGCAGCGTCCCAAATCCTAGCTGAAACAGACAAAATGTGCAAGGGGATAGAAGCTGGGGAATTGAGATGTGAGAAGGAAACTCAACAGGTGGATCCCTGTTTGCGGGAAACTTGCAGAGCTCTCCTGAAACTTGGTAATTGTATGTGCCCTGCATGATAGACTCCGTGAGTTGGAGAAATGGAGTCCACATATATTTTTGGCTTTCACAATTCCTTAGCCTCAATAGATATTATCCACAGCCCTAATAAAAGGTTGTAAAGATGCTCTTTGTAGAGGTAAACGTTTAAATGCTTCAGGAAGGCTAGGGTAATTAACGGCAGTCCTCTTTACTGCTTTCCTGTTTATGGAGCGGTTTATTGAGCTGAATGCTTCAAGGTTAATGAAAAACCTTTTTCAGACAAATGTGAATTTTAGGAACATTAACAACTGTTTACCACTCCATATTTAAATATTGAATACCTCAAGGAACAACTAAAGTGCCAGTGTAAATTGAACCTAAATTGAACCTTAACCGTAGGCACCTGGCGCTAATCAGCATTTTGCCTGTGTTTTAGAATACCTGTTTTACTGTTGAGCTTGAAACTTACTAAAAACAACTTCTTTTAGAAGCCTAACAATACAAAAACTAGGAGATATAGTAAATTGGGAAACAGTATTCGTATTTTATCTCACTAGATATTGTGCTAATGTGTTAATATGCTAATGTCCCAATGAGTTTCATTTGAATAAGCTACAAGTTATAATTATATTATGTTGAGAGCTGCATATTGGAACTTAATAGGTTTTAAAGCTTAATAAGCACAGCATTAGGATTTTGCCTAGGAAATAGTTGAAGATAAAAGATGAAATAGAGTTTTAAATCTTAAGGGGATTCGGCCTAAAGAAAAGTAGAATACAACTAATTTTAATTTATGTTGTTTAATTGACCTAACTGGATTTTCCCTTGATTTCCACTAGGACCACTTAATGTTGGGCTTGCAATGGGACTGATTGGGCTGTGACTGTTCCGTCTGGGGCGGCTTAATCCAGCTAGGGTTAGGCCAGGAATTTGTCTAAGGAGGTGGAAATTTCTGCAGGATAGTGCAAGTTACTAGCACAATTTGCCCAGCCTACAAATTCCAGGGCAATCAGTGTGTTTAGGTACAAAATGTGCACATTAGGAAAAAGATAAAGCCTTATGACCAGTTAGCCCCTGGGCTACTCAAGAATTCCCTCCCTAAAAGTTCAGTAAGTTAGGACCTTAGTAGATATATTGTAAAATGGATGTGAATACTAGGAGTATGCCCTTATGGGATGCCATAGGGTTTCCAAGAAGGAACCCCTGGCATTGTACTTAGTACTTATAGGACACGAAATAACCTGAAAGAGTATTAGGAAATCAGATTGTGTAAGGGTAACAAATGTGCGTCTAATGAAACGTATACCCGAACTGAACATGTATCACTGTGGTTTCTCCAGAGCTGGATGGCCGTTCTGGCGGGTTTAGTAGGAGCACAAGCATGGGTCTTTAGCAAGTCAAAAATCAAGGTGGTCTCAGAATAAGGATATAAAGGATAGTGGTGATATGATTGGGCACTGAAAAAAATCAGTGTTTAAAATCAATTAGTAGGCCTTTCTATTTATAGGAACTTGGATTTTAATTTTTAATATTTCTGGTGTAATAGGCTCGAAAAAGGGAAGCAGATCATTAATAGTCTGCGCTAGCTGGAAACTGAATATTTATATTTATATGGCTAAAACATGTAATTATAACATTTTGTTCTTTATGTTTTTATATTGTGCATTTGTATGTTTGTAATTGTTTTAAGAATATTGTAATGGCATATTGTAATGGCATAACTTGCTGAACAATAAAACCAAACTTGACTTGACTAATGACAGTGAACATTTCATTATATTTGCTACAAAACAAAATTTACATTACATGAAATGCTCACCGCACTGGTATGCTGATGGAACATTTCAGGCTACTCCAACATTGTTTTCACAGCTGTACACAATACATGGTGTTAGATTCACAGCAGTAATCCCATCAGTGTTTTTTTAAATGGCAAATCGCACTTTAAACAGCTATTCAAGGGTGCTCACACAAATTTAATTATTATGCCCTGAATCACCTCCACAAAGCATCATGACAGATTTCAAGCTAGCAGCTGCAAAGGCATTTGGCTCAGAATTTCCCAACGCTGTCATAAGGGGCTACTTTTTCCATCTTTGCCAGATGGTCTGGCGCAAGGTGCAAGACCATACAGACCTAGTTAAAAACTATACTCTGGACACCGATTTCGCACTACAAATAAGGATGCTTCCATCTTTAGCATATGTGCCACCTGCAGATGTAATACAAGCATTTGAGCATCTGAGAAAGTGACTTTTACATAGCAGATGATGATCAACTGGCTCCGCTGGTTGACTATTTTGAGGACACATGGATCGGGAGGCTAGTTTGTCATTGCGGTCGTCGTAGACCACTGTTTGCCATAGATTTTTGGAATTGCTATGATGCTGTAAAGGAAGGGTTGCCAAGAACAATAAACGCTCTGGAGGGCTGGCATAGAGGGTTCAACAGTCTATTAGGTGCAAGTCATCCAACCATATGGAATCTAAGTAAGGCACTCAACGTAAAACAAAACAGCAATGAGCTTAAAATACAACAATACCTTTCTGGGATTGAACCACCAGCACCAAGAAAAAAATATAGGGACACATCGAAAAGAATCACTGCTGTAGGTGCAACTTATGGAAACACTGACTACACAGATTACTTAAGGGGAGTTGCCCACAACTTTCAGCTACAAGTGTAACACTTGTGCCTTAGAAATTATATTAGAATATGCGTCTTGTTTTAATTTATTTTCAATAAAGATTGACATTTTAACTTATCAGAAAATGAAAAAATGAACTAAAGAGAACAAACCTAGCCTTCATCCCCCAAAGAAGATGAAGCTCCCACGTACACTGGACATCTAATGAACTGTGAACTGTGAACTCTGCACTACTAGTGATGTAATAGCACACAGAAGTAAGGTAAGGTGCCAAGTTTATATTGAACGCTAACTTTTGGTGACTAAATCAGTGTAAAGCGATGTTTCGGTGTCTATTTAAAGTGATGTCTTTTTAGCAGAAGAATAGCGTGAGAACCTTGGGTAAAGCGCTGTGGTTGCTGTGCGCTGTTATGTGGAGTTCGTTCAAATTACTTACACTGTACTGTTTTAGCTGAATTTTTTTCACGGTGTTGTTTGTGCTGAAATGACGTGCTACCCACCAGTGGTGTGCCACTGGGATTGGGACCGGTCCTCTTCAAAATCTTCATCTATGCTACTGGCATAAGGTTACTGGGGAAGATCTGCCTCTTTGCGGATGGTATGAAGATCTGCAGAAGAGTGGATAGCAACAAAGGGGTAAAAATTATAAGGTTGGACCTGGAAAGACAAGAGAAGTGGCAAGCATACATCAGCCGAAAATCAATGCTAACAAGTGAAAGGTAATGCACAAAGGGGAAAAAAATCCAAAAACAGAACACAGAATGGGGCACAGTGGAAAGGAACGAGGAGATGGAAAACATCGTCACAGTACAACAGAGCAGTGGGGAGAGCAAACAGGATGCCGGGATGTATAGGAAGTGGGATTAGTGGCCAGAGTAGTGAGGTGATTCTGTCACTGTGCATGCGTCTGGTCCATCCACACCTGAAGTACTGTGTAAAACTCTGGAGCCCGCACTTGAAGAAAGACAAGACACTAGGTGGAGGAGGTGCAGAAGGGGGTAACTAAGATGATCCAGGTTTAGCATGAAAAAACTTAGAGAGATTGAAAGATCTCAACATGCGCACACAAAGCAAGAGTGTGTGTGTGTGTGTGTGTGTGTGTGTGTGTGTGTGTGGTGGGGGACATGATTGAGATGTACAAGTACCTCACCAGGATAAATAATGTATACAGTAGAGAGCTGTTCATGCCAAGTAGACACACAAGCACCGGGGGGTATCAATAAAGCAGATGGGTGAGATCTTAGAGGGCATCAGAAAGGAATTCTTCATGTAGAGGATGTTGGAGGGAAGTAACAGACTAGTAAGGGAGGCAAGTCTGTGCGAAAACAGTTGGGGAAGGGTTTCAAACATGTACAAGACAGACATACGGGGCTGATAAAAATATTGGCAAAAGGGGAGGGGGAAGGGAGATGTGCACGGCCACTAGAGCCCTCATAATCAATGTCAGACAGGGTTGACTGGGCAGACTTGATGGGCCACAGGGCCTTTTTCTGCCAACAGAATCTACTGTAATAACGGCCACCAGCTTCTCCTCTTAGCATTTGTCTTCCTTACCCCATGACCATTTTGACTGCACAGCATTGCACCTTCTTGACTGCATCAATGTTGTTTTTTTTTGTATTGGGAGCCCAGAACTGCATGCAGTACTCGGGGGTGGGGGTCCTTGTAAAAATGCAGGATAACTTTTCCTCCCATATAGTTTTTTTTTTTTTTTTTTAATTGCTATTTATCCCCCAACATCCTGCTGATCCTGACCCTTCAGGGCCACCAAGGAGTCATCCCCCTGCCTCCCGCTCTACCCAAACCTACCTCCTGGCCCCCATGGGCTGCAGCTTGTCCCTGAAGGCGAGGATGAGGTGGGGTGGCAGACACCCATAATTCTACCTTTCACCGGTCCAGAGGTGGCTAGGTGAGTGGGGCACATGGAGGCACTTCCAGGCAGTCCTTGCAGGTCAGCAGGCATTTTCCCGTTACTCCCCTCACAGCGTGTGCCCGATGTCCAGGGTACTACGGCGCTGGCGATCACAGCGATGTCTTGCCCGCCCTTCCTTGCTATGTCGTGAGTCTCCCTCAGGGTCAGGCAAGTTGCGGGCATTGGCCCCCACCCTCCCCCCAGAGAAGGGGCTGTCTTGGGACGCTCAAGCCGTTCTCCCCCGGCCGACCCTCCAGCGACCAGAATCCACTCCCAAACCCAGGTTGCCAGTGTCGCAAGTGGAAATCCAACCACTGCACTGATGAACTGGCTTCCATATAGGTTTTTATTCTCCAGTGGCAAGCTGAGCGGCTGAGTCAGCCTTGTCCTATCATTTACGGCCGTCCCTACTATCCTCCTGCCGTTACCTCCGAGACCAGGCAGGCCACTGGTACTGGGTGGGTTTCATGAAGCCCATCCCTCCACCTTTTTCACCTCTGTTTTCGCCCCTGAGCATGGCTGGATAATGAATGCAGCATGCAAGCACCATCTCCATGGAGGCACCCTCAGCACTCTGTACACTGGCTCTTCCCCATGCTATAAGACAGCGCACATATTGCCACCCAGATTCCTCCAGGTGGCAGTCTAGTGGCGAGTCGTGGAATCCCCCCTCTCCGAGGGAAAAGAGCTGTCCTACAGATGCTCCATCTTCCCTCTTCAAGCAGGCCCCTGAGCGACTCAAGTCCGTTCCTGAATTTGGGTTGCCAGTATGGTAGCAAGGATGCAGACATGCCTCAACCTGTGATGCCACTGAACCGGCTGAAATGCAGGACAACTTTCCTTGCCCTTTTGGTCATCCCCCATTTGATGGCCCCCAGCATTCCACTGGAGTTCAGACTACGGATGTGCACTGCTCGTCATCCTTCATCCTTATCTCTATAATGACCAGGAGGATCTTTTTCTCTTCAACTACAGCAAGAAGAAACGCTCACAGTATGTCGATCCTGCCTCTGTTTTTGCTCCTAATGTACAGTATTTTACATTTAGCAACACTGAATCTGAGGCCTCAGGAATCTGCCCAGTCACCCAACTTGTTTAGTTCTTCCTGAAGTTTGTCTCCATCCTCAAGAGGCTGCACTCTTCTGCCCAGCACAGTGTCATCACTGAACAAAAGTATCCTGCTAGACACCTCCGTTTCCACATCACTGAACAGCTGTGGCCTGAGAACCAGTCCCTGAGGGATGCTACCGAGTACCCCTCTCCAACAGTGTCCGTTCACCACAACCCTCTGCCACATGTCCCAAAACCTGTTAGAAGTCCAACTTGTGTAAACCCCACTGGTGCACACTGCCCAGAAGCTCATCATGTGTCACAGTGTCAAAGGCCCTGCTAAAGTTCAAATGGGTAGTGTCTGTGACCCCATCCCTGTCAACTTCATGGGCCCACCCCTCAAAGAAGGTAGGTAGTTCGGTTGGTGTGGCATGATCAGACCCTCAAAAAGCCATGTTGCGAGGTGGTGGTAAGAACATTAGCCTCAACCAAGTCCTCCATTATTCTGGTGCAACCCCCCTATAAATGGAGGTTCCCGAAAAGTCTTCCTCGAGCTTGCCTAAATGCTCACTGCCAGGCTGGTGTCTTGGGTTTTAGCAGTTTAAATGTGATTGCCAAAGAGTGCCTGTATAGCCTCTCTGTGCTGTCTCTTTAAGGGCTGCCTGGACTGCAGTCATAACTAATCTGAGAGGGAGCTCTTTTGAAAGATGCAACTATTTGCTGAAAATCATTTAGAGTGATAACGATAATGTAGTTCGTCTTACCTGCCTTCTTTGCAGCAAGGACTGCTTTGTTCATCTCCACTATCTTGGTCCTGGACTGCGAATTGGACCAATCAGTTCTGGTGGGACCTAAAGTGGAGCGGGACCTAAAGTGGAGCTGGCCTACAGGAGCTGTCTGGAGTCAAAATCTGTAGGAATTGTAGTTTTGGGCTCTTGGCACCTTTTTGCACCCGACAGACAGATCAGCCAACCAAACCTTTTGGATTCTGGGAAAACCTCCAGGCTTGCTGGCAGTTGTGTCAGATATAAGTTGGGAGCTGAAGAAGCAACATGCTTGAGGCAGTCAAGCAGCCATCAGAGTACTTTTGCACTGGAGAACTGTGGAAAGGCCTAAGTTGTGGCCTGCATGTCTGCCTGCTGCCCCTTTGAGGGAGAGAAGAGAATTATTTCAGACTAAATCCAAGTTTGTGAGAATGAAGTAAGCCACTGATTTTTTACCAGGCTCATACCTTAAGAAGGCCGAAGATTTTGCTGAATGCGATCGGCCTGTCAGGATTTCCAGCTGCTTTTGAATCCCCTGTTTGTGCAGACTTTGCGATCATGACTGGAGAGTGGTTTGCCTGGTACAGTAGAATTTCCTTACACGTACATGTGCTGTGTATTGAAAGTGGGTCATGATTTGGTTCCCCACAGTGTGAACTGTGTTCCGCTTGCTGGTACCGTGGAATCCTTTACATGTAAATGTACTGTGTATTGAAAGTGGGTCGTGATTTGGTTCCCCACTGTGTGAACTGTGTTCTGCTTGCTGGAAGCTTTATCCAGCCTAATCAGACTGAATCCGCATTCATCTCCATTCGGCCTGGGCCATGGCACGCTGGCTCTGCCAGACTACCCCACTGCACAGAGAAAGCCACCGACGAGAGACCTACCTGGGGATCAGTCCCCTGCTCCACGCTTGAACAGGAACAACGCCTCGGCAATTCGTGTGGGCCCTGCTTCTCCTGGCACTCCAGATTAACCACCTTCTATCTCGATTTTCGTCCAGCCTGTGTCCAGTCTTGGATATCATGAGTAATCATCATCAGGGTAGCTCCCTGCAATGACAGCCTAATCTAAAAGTGTGTCATCTGATTGTTTTGTTGTTTTCTTTTCACGAATTGAGCCCTCCAGCTCCGGATTACAAATAGTGTGAGTTGTGCATGTTGTTTTTCTTCCATCACAGGGGCCCAACCAGCTGCTACGTTCCTGGCTAGCCCACTGTTCTCCATCTGGGCACCCAGAGTGTGTGACTGTTTATGGACCCTAAAGTGCATGCATAACTGTTTGATTGATACAGCCTTTAAGCAAATTAACCTGATTACACCCTCCCATGTTCAAGTCCCTTAAATAAATCAGATCCAACTCTTTTTGCATTTACCCGACTGTGGTTCCAGTTTGTGCAAAGTACTGTACTACTGTTATTTGCTGTGTATAACCTTGTTTTACAGGGGTCCCCAGGGCCAAGCCAGAGGAAAGCCCTGGTGGTAAGTGCAAACAGTGTGAGTACTTGTGTGGTGGTATCAAAGGGTATTATGAAAGTGATTATTGTGTATTGTTCCGGCCACTAGTAAGGAAACAGGGGGATTACAGTGTCCTGGAGGGCTGTGCCCAGGTTAGCTTGACCACTACCAACCCTGACCTCGGGGTGGAGGCACCTGTTTCAGAACTCAGGCTCCTTAACCTGCTACTAGCCAAGCCAGCAGGGGTAGTAGCCCTTGGGATAGCGCCACCTAGGGGTTACACTGGCTTTGATAATGGTTTCCAGAACCATTCCCAAAACTGAATTCAGGCCGACAGACCTGTAGTTGCCAGGATCAGATCCTGCCCCCTTCCTGAAGGTTGGGTCCCTACTGGCAACTCTCCAGTCCACCAGCACCACACTTGCCTGGACAGACTCCTTAAAGAAAGGAACACAGAAAATGTCAGCAGAAAATATACCATTGATTTATCCAATCTGCCCAGGTTTACCCTGTCCTACCCTGGGACCTAATGTCTAGTCGAAGTTAATGCCCTCACCTTTCCCCCTTGCACCCCCCCCCAACCTGCTGCTTTCTCCTGTGTAACTATGAAGCCTTATACTTGGTCCCAGCCATGTTTAAAACCATTAACTGTCCTGACACCCACCACCACTGCTGTTGGTAAGCTGTTCCATGGCTTAGCCACTCTCTGAAGAATAAAACTTTCTCACATCCTTCCTGCATCTCCTCCCCTGCCAGCTTCCAGTCATGTTCCCATGTACTTGAATCTGCTAATCCTGCTAAATATTTTCTCACTGTCTACCTTGTTCATTTCTTTCAGAAACTTGAAGGCCCCTATCAAATCTCCCCTCTCCCTTCTGGTCTCCAATGAATACATGTTCTGGACCTCAAGCTAGTCCTTAGAAGATCTGCCCTGCTGGCGCCCCGAATCACTTTGGTTACCCTATGCTTTACTGTCTCTAGCCAGTCCGTCTTTTCTCAGGTGGAAGCTCCAGAACTGGGCACAGGATTCCAAATGCAGCCTTACCAGTGATCTATAGTGAGGTAGTATCATCTCTTTCCTCCTGCTGTCAGACCCCTCCTGAAACACCACAACATCCTGGTTGCCTTGATGTAGGCCTTGTTACATTGGCTAGATTTGTTTTAAGTATTTGCTAATGACTCCTCCCAGGTCCTTTTCCTCAGTGGTAGTATCCAACTTAACCCCTTCCATCCAATAGTCTTAGGAGCCTCTAAATCCTGCCCCTACTACCCCCCCTTTAATGCCCTATGTAGATTTGTTTTGGCCTGCCCTCCCGGTACCCACCACTGTACTGCAGGCGGCCCACTAACTGTTCTTTTAGTTCCACTATAATCCAGGGATTACTGTATATAGTAGAGCATATTCAGAGAGTGGAGTTGCCTTGATGGGTCTGGGTCTGAGGAGAGCCATGCTGGTTCTCCTGGACACTGCTACTGGGAATCATTTCAGTACTGGGCTTTTAACATCTCTAATCCAGAGTATTGGTTTCCTTTTTGAGAAGTGAAGAAAAGGCACTCATAGGGTTAAAAAAAGCCACAAGGGACAGACCAGAGGGTGATCCACATCAACCTGCATCATGCAGAGAAGCCAGGACATTAAGGGCTGAAAATTCATTGGAACAACCCTGAACCAACTTCAGCCAGGCGCAATGTGGAACAACCCCGAACCAACTCCAGCCAGGCGCAATGCGGAATAACCCTGAACCAACTCCAGCCATGAGTAATGCGGAACAACCCTGAACCAACTCCAGCCAGGCGCAATGCTTTAAAAGAGAGGCCATGAGTATGATAGGGGTTTTGTCCTGCACCTTTGTGTAAATAAGACACAAAATTAGTCAGAGGCAGTTCTGCTCGACTTTTGGCCTACATCCAGGTGGCAGTGAAAGTTCAGACATTTGTGAAGCTTTATTTTAACCTCCCCCCATGGGGAATTTTCCAAGAACTTAAGATTTATATTTGATTTTATGTTTTCGTTTACAAGTTATCCCACCCCACCAGCACTGTAACTCAACTGCATCACAGGCCTGCAATTACCTGATTCACAATTCTACTCACACTGATGGGAGACCCCACAAGAAGTGTTTACTGGTGCCCCAGTGGGTGGGGGATATTTTGAGGCTGAGAGGGCAGCTGGGATAACCAGGTGACAGGACCCAAACATATTAATCTGCTGACTACATATGTTTTTTTTCCATTTGTAATTACTCTTGATTTGTTTTTCCTCTAAACTCCCCGCTATTTGTCACTTTCCTCTAAATAACCCGGTTATTGCTTAAGCTGTACATAGTTTCCTCTGCTTTTCTATTGCAAAAGGGAGTTACTAGCTAGCCTGCGACTCATCTGAAAATTGTTTTGTTGCACTAAGAGTTAATTTTCTAGCCTGCTTCTAATTGTCAGATGCTGTTTCCTGTTATTGCAATTTTCTGTCCTGGCAACAAGGTGTTACCCTGTGTTTTGTGCAGTCTATGCCCACTGGCTCAGCTCTTTCCCAGGTATTTCTTCCCACTTGTCTGGGCATATAAAAGGGACTGCATTTCCATAAAAGGAAGCTCTAGGTTCGAAGTGGACAAGTGTTCCAGTATTTGAGCTCTCCAGCTCGGGCAGCTAAAGGTGCACTTCTCTGGCTATGATCAGCTGGAGGGGGCTTGCGGGTTTAGGATGGTGGTACTATCCTGGGTCAGGAGTGGCACTGGCTCTCTTTGACGCAGGACTCCAATGGATTAGATCCCAAAGGTGTCTGGGATCAGGGACAGTAAGGACCTTTTCTCCAGTCCTGTGTCCAGCAAGAAGAAATATCCTCAATGATGGAGAAGGAACAAAGTCCAACCAGGCCAACCTTGAAAATTCTGTGGAAGTTCAGTGCAGGAGGTGGCACCATGACATCTGAACCTTACAGCAAGGAAGCAGAGTAAGGTTAACATATGTTACTACATTCCGCTGCGACTCTGAACCTATGGGAAAGAGGTTGAGGAGCAACTGCCAGATTCTGACTCAGTGTGTCAGGTGCCCATGCGAGTATAGTATCCATCTCAGATGGCATATCCCTCCCACATTACCTCCACTCAAGGCTCTTTTCAAATGCTTTGCCCTTTAGGCAATGGGTACATCCCATGGCCCTGTCCCCTATGGCTACAAAGGTATCTGTGATTTAAAGAGCTAGTGTGCTGCTTGAAATTAATAGCAATTTTCAGATGCATTCAGCTATCACTTCCAATATCTGAGGTATTTTTGTATTTTCTATTTGCTAATTAGAAGATTTTCCAACTGGCAGTACTGGGGTGATGTGTGGAGCAGCACTCTATAGGTAGGGAAAAAATGTCAGTTCTGTTCCTTCCACTACATCTTCGGAAATTAGATAACACCTTGAGGCACCACAATTCTTGCAGCCTGAGCAGTGACTTTCACAAGCTACCAATCAAAATGCAGGAAATTGTGACATCACTATTATCCAGGGAGAGCCAGTACCTGCTGCCTCATGTGAAAGTGAAACCTGGCAGTGAGAAATGGTTCTCATTGGTTGCTAGTGATGTCATAGTCAGTGTGGTCTCAGTGTTGATGTAGTGGGAGGAACAAAACTGACTTTTTTCCCCCCTCCAGACAGAGTGTTGCTCCACACATCACCCCAGTATTGCCAGGCTGAAAATCTTCTAATTAGCAAACAGAAAAGAATAAATACTTGAGATATAAAAAGTGATAGTGACTACATCTCAAAGCTACAATTAATTGCAAGCAGTTTCCAGGCAGTACACTAGCTCTTTAAGTGCCATGTAAATATGTGTTAAAACTGCTGCTAAACTGCATCTGTGGCTAGCAAGCTTGGGATCTGTAAATATGGACCAGCTGTTGATTATGATTGGACCCGTGGCAAGTTTTTGGTTGGGGCTCCAGCCATGTAATCCCCCATCACAAATAGCAGTTGTGCACTGCAACTCTGTAAATAAAGGTTGGTATTTCTGTAAGCCAGTTTAGCCTCGAGTGTGGTGTCCTATGTTCTGTGTTTAGTGCTGTGAATACTAAAAGTGGAACAGAGTTTGAATAACAGACAGCGAACCAAATAAAGTTATGGTTTGAAATGAAACAAATTATCCACAACCCAAATGACCTTGCCGGGATCTGTGTACATAGTGCGTGCAACATAAATCTTTTCACCAAATTGGAGGGGAGGGGGCTCCCATTGTCCCTGGAGTCAGGGGAAGAAGAATATGATGGAGGCCCAAGTGGCAGAGGCAGTGCCAGCACACATGTCCCACAGGAAGAAGAGGGCCCAGTGCTGATGTGCCCAAGAGAAGTAAGACAGTGGGCGCCGGTCTCTCCATGAGGGACACAATGTAGCATGGCCACAGCATCTCCATCAGTGTGCAGCACAAAGTATTTTATAGACTGCACCCTGGCAGTCACACCTACAAGGAGGGAAACAGCCCAATAATAGAAGTCACCCCTCAGTTATTGCCCAACCCCCTCCACTCTCCTGGGCAGGAGGTAGATGTGGCTAGTCTGGGGGTATGTCTACATCTGTTTAATGGTTACTGTTAGAGGTATAAAGTATAGTTTAACGGTTAATTGTGGAGTTGCCACCAACTGTGTTAGTGCCCTGATACTGGGTGGGTGTGGACAATACCTTATTTCAGTTTCCTGGTTAAGAACCCCATGGCCTCAAACCTGTCAGAAAGCCCCTGCTACTTAAAAGGTACTGCGCTGCTTGCATGGATTCCAACTAACAATCCTGACCGTGGGCCAGCTCTCCCATAGCCAGAAGATTCCAGCCCACTACAAGAGATACCAGGCTGCACCACAACTGCAGTACAGGTGTTATATTTCATTATAAAATGGGTTAGGTGTTTTATATCCTGATTGGTCAGTAAGGTTCCGAAGCAGTGCAGTTCAGGAATAGGAATCGCGCTAGTTGTACTTTTTCCAGAAAGCAGGGCCCAGCACACTCAGATAGCAAAATCTCCCAAATTGTTTTTACTTTGTCAGATATCTTGGTACAGGAAACCCCCACCTCCTTCCACTAACTTTACAACATAATAAAATTGCCATATTTTACTTTTTACAAACCCCACTACCCAGCCCCACCACATATTTTCTATTTAAAACGCACACTCCTCTAGGCTGTTTTTTTTTATCCCAATTCATAGCACCTACAAGGCCATGCAAGCCTGGATGCTGATTTCTTTTTCTTTTCCACTCCAGCAACCCAGCTACTGTTGACTTGTTGCACCATCCCCACCCACCTCACACACAGAACTCCCATTCTAGCAACCCCGCTCTACCAATAACTGTACAAATAAAAAACAGAAAAGAACACCGACCTCACTTCTTATAAAAAGACTGGTTTCTACACCAGCGGCTTCCTCATGCCAATGACTGCACGGACAGTAAATGCACCAAAGACTAAAGACCATGCTGAATGCCTGAAGATCTTTTTTCGTGCCTAGTACGCCCTCTTATACTCCTGCTTGGATCATAATGTGGCAGCCGTCTGCCCACACAAATGTTAACACACAGTTCCTGCTCTAATGACAAGAGACAAGTCATTTAAAAAAAACAAAATATTTTAAATAAACAAACAATCTACTGCGAGACATGCCATGAGCAACATACTGTATATTCTAGCCTGTGTAACATTTGCAAGCCACAATTCCTCCACAGGCACTGCAAATTATGCCCCAACTCCATAATGTTTTTCCTTTACTACCAATGCGTACGGGTCTTGGGGGGTAGGGGAGAAACAGTAGAAACTACACTGAACTAGTGTTCAGAAACTACATGCTAATTAACCTCAGTACTCCCACTAATGGCCGTTCCAAATCTATGCCTCAGACATAATGAATGGCTTATGGGACTACTTTTTTATTACTGTAAACTGAAGTGTTTCAAAATCTAATTTAAAAAAACAACTATACCTTATTTTATTATTACTTGTCATTTACCCATTTCATAAGCGCAATATGGCATTCCAGGGTGCGAGTTCCTATTCCTGAATCGCACTTCCAGGTGTGTGAAAGTACTACCTGTAAGTGTCCAGTGCCTCACGATGCACCTGAGCCTGTGAGTCAAGAATAGGAACCCACATCCAGTCGTGTCCTATTGTTACTTATACTAGTACACACGTAACACTGGAAACTCTCCTCTGTTTTTTTTTTTTCATTTGAACGACATATGGCAGAATATACAGCAGTTTAACATTGAGCTTTCCTTAGCTTGTACAATTTTTATTTTGCAGATATAGAATTTTAAAGCTGAGAAAGGCACAATGCCAAAATGCTCTGCATTCTGCAATCTGTTGCAAATAAAGTAAAAATAAGTGGAAAAGTTTAATTAAAGAATAACACACGCAATGTTTTGTGTGCACTAGTATATTAAAAGGTTTCATAAGCACCCAAACTGCATGTACAAATGATCTGGGTATCTGTCCCTTAGCCTTGATAAAGAATTTCCTCTTAGAAAACACAAGTAGCCTTTTTTGCAAACAAGCTTGCGAGTTTCCTTCTATAATTGCTGAATAGGTTTCGTGTTTAGTTCAACTTCTTAATTAGGCATTTGACTTTCTGGGCTTCATTTTCAAATGTCTTGCAGATGCCGCAAGCCCCTGGTGCGTCGAACATATGGCACAGTGGGCTTGCGGTATTCTTTTGGCGCTGATCACAATTTCCATGCAGTGCGCCAAATTCTGGAAGTTAAACCAGTTCCCCCCGGTCTAACTGGCACCATTTGGGGGACCCTTTTTACTTGGCTTGCGGCAAAATTTTGGCACAAGCTGCTGTAAATTGTAGATAACGTTGTAACTGCGCCAACTTTACTAAAATTGGGCACAGTTGCGACAAACATCAGGGTAAACACTGTGCTTGATGCAAGCCCTACATCAGCGTTTGAAAATCAGTCCCTCTGTCTTAGCCACACAAAATGGACATAAAACATATCACACCAAAAACATACACTTTAACATATACAACCTAAATAAACATAATGTAAAGTAAAATAACCAAAAAAGGCAATGTTGATGGCCTTAACAGAACGTGGGAAAAAAAAAAAAAATCAAACAGGATTCAACTGGTCTTATTCATACTGGGGTCTACAACAGATCCGTATGTATAAGCACTACTGCCTGTGGAGCCAACAGGTGAGAAATGTTTCATGGGCTGCAGGTTGTTACAACTACACCTTGTCTATTTCTTCTGATATACAGTACTATTAAGGAACCACTTGTTTTAACTTGTCGTTTCTCTGGTCTGTTGCTTTTTAATGAAGGCCTGCTTATCATAAATTACTCTGAATGAGATGATGTTGCCCAGAGTCCTATATTACATCTTGACAAACATATCTGGATATGCAGCAACTAGCTTTGATTCAGGCTCCAAAGTCCTAGCTGTTCGTGAAGTAAAACAGACAAACCCACCGACCAGGTCTAAAAGATCCAGTGACCTAAATGGAACCCTATAAATTATCAATGGTCACTAAGCTGTGAATCTGGAGACTCAGTCAGCAGACCAGGGTTTGAAACCCACAACTGCCATTTGCATACTTCTTGATCCTAAGCAAGGCAGTTAACCTCCCTGTGCTCCCTGAATGAACCTGCAAATCAGCTTTGGCTTATCGTGCCTTTCCTGACAAAAACAAATTAGACAATTTACATGGACACATAGCCACTATTTTTTTTTTTTATCCAAACATACACACACTGGCAGTGTGGCCCTCTAGCACCTATAACAAATCAGAAAACAGGGAGAGATCTGCTCCACCAGGCCTCAGCATACATAACCAAACAGTTGAGAGTAAAGACCCACTCACTGGTTGTTTTGTTACAGATTTTTTTTTATTTCACATTTTTTGCCACCACCTGTCGGCAAGGGCTCTTGTATTCTGGCTTTATCTCCTTGTTCAGGGATCATACGGCATGGCAGTGGGGGGAAGGATTTTGCTTAATAGTGAGAATGACTTTGCGGATCCTAACCCGAGGCACACCACGACAGGGCCAAAGTCCAGGCAAGAAGCCATGGAGATGCAGTTCTGCCAAGCATCAGCCGCCTCCCTCCTGACACTGTCCGCTAACTGGATTGGTGCCCAACCCTCCCCAGGAGAGGAGAGCTGTCAGACGACAGCTCGATCCAGGTCCTCTCTCCCCCACCCAGCCGATCCCAGACATCCCGGGTTCGTTCCCGAACCAGAGTCGCCGGCACAGCAGGAGGTGTGGCATCTGCGCTTCAACCCTCAGTGCCACCGGGCTGGCTGTTTTGTTATAGATTTGATTTTTCAAATCACTAGTCACATCAAGCTAGGTGTCTATATAAGTCAATGCTTTGTGGTTTGCTCACCATTTAATCAGGAAATATGACTAAGGTTTACAGAGACAACTACTCTTATTATATACATTATTAAAAAAACAAATAAAATATTTTTTGAAGTTTCCAATATAGTTACTGAATCTCTCTACAGTTTATCAGGTATGTCTTATTCAATATTATTTCTCTAACCTAATATCAGTATCACTACCACCCAGTGTTCCTATTAAATGAGTGTAAAACAAAGTCCATCATCTTAATAACACACCTGCTATAACACAGAGAATGATTCCACTCTGATATTCTCCTTCTGATTAGTCATCGTTTTTCCTTTTCACCCTTCGATTGCATTAGCATTTCATTAGCACAATATCAGCTCACTTTTAAAGTGTTGGAATCACATAGTCATTTGCAAGAGAAAATAAGAAAGCAGCTTTATAGGTGGGTGTTTATATGGTACCGGAGATGTTATATAAAACTGATGCAATATAATAATTGATGTGTACCAAGAAACGTTTTAAAAGTTAACTGATATTGTGCTAATGAAATGTTATGCAGTCAAAGGATGAAAGAGAAAAAAGCTGACTGGTCAGAAAGGGAACATCAGAGTGGAATTATTCTCTGTGTTATGGCGGATATGTTATTACGATGGACCTTATTTTGTTCTGATTAAATAGGAACACTGAGTGGTAGTGATATTGACATTAGGTTGAAGAAATAATATTGAATAAGAAATACCTGATGAACTGTAAAGAGAGTGAATAAACTAATCCAGAGAAATTACTTCAAAAATGATTTTATTTGGGTTCAGAAACATAGAAATTTGCTGGCAGAAAAAGACCCAATGGCCCATCCAGTCTGCCCAAAAATACCCCCCCATTCCCCCCCCCCGTCTAGTTTATCCTAATAATGAATGTAAGAGTAGCTGTTTCTATAAACCTTATCGGTGTATTTCCTGATGAAGTGGTGAGGCAAACCACCAAACACTGACTTGTAGAGATGCCTAGCTTGATGTGACTAGTGATCTGAAAAATAAAATCTGTAACAAAACAACCAGTGAGTCTTTACTCTCCACACTATTTTTTTTATGCCACTACGGTACAATTACCTAAAGTAGCCACCATTTCAGGAGCTCTGGTTACTTAGAAATGGACAGGATTTTTACAGTTTCATTACCTATTACAGGAACTGGATTTCTCCAAACAGTTTCAGAATAAAAACATTCTATACATTCTGAGAAGTAGGTACAGTACCTTGGGCAGAGTTGGCCATAATACGGGGCTGGCAGTATAGCCTAGAGGTTAGAGTAATGAGCTGTGAACAAGCTTGGTACATCCAGCAGACCAGACCTTGGTTTGATTCTCACAACCTCCACTTGCACACTGTGCAACTCTGAGCAAGTCACTTAACCGCCCAGTGCTCCCAGGCTGCCCCTGAAAACAGGCACTTGTGCCTAGTAGGCCTTACCGAGTTACCAAAGACTAAAATAAATAAAAATAATACATTTGATAAGGGGCCTCCAAATGCACAGTGACAAGTTTGTTTACTTGCTATGCAGTCAACCTGGGTTTGTGTCTCAAACCTAAGACACTGAACATTGGGGGCACAGAGAAAAGAAGGGTTTTCATCCTTGTTGCTGTCTGCCTCTAGGAAGAGTGGCAGCTCCTGCCGTTGCATTACTACCCTCTGGTGACCAAGGTGGCAGTAGCCATGCAAGCAGGACGCTGCACTGGTAGGAGGCCATGATGCTGATAAGACAAGACATGTGAACTGCAATATGAAGACCTTGCATGCAGGAATGTAGCCTGACAATAACCTCTGGCACAATAAACTTCATTTATGTACACAATGGCACTGTTTATTGCCTCCTCCTGTTCACTGAAAAAAATACAGTTGCTATGCATTGCTACCTCAGACATCCACATCCCACCCCAAAGTGTCAAATGTATGATCCCTGGGATTCAAAGACAATCTTAGAGGCCAAACTCTGACTCCCAAGAATGAAAGTATAGACTTGAGTAGTTGGCCAAGTATTATGGGATATGGAACCATGGTAGCAATCTAGAGCCTTCTTGTATTTTTATATTTAAACTTGCACACCATGGAGTATGCCTTCCTACACCCATGTTTGTGTGCCTAGTCTTGTGATGGCACAGAAGACAGCTTGTTAGACTGGATAAATGTGCTTAGCCAAAACCTGCTAAGGCTACACCCCTAGTGGGTTAGGGTTTGGGGAATCAAGCAGAAGGAGGGATACAGGCAGATGAAGCACTACCGCCCCCATGCCACATGAGGGTCCACCCTAAATTCCACCTTCCACCTTGGCTCCTGCTCCACTGACTTTCTTTTGGAGAAAGTTACTCTGACAGGGCAGAACTGGAGGCTCTGAAGCCCCCTAGCTGGGTGGGGAGTAGAGGGTTGCAGTCTGAGAGGAGGTGGATGGGGAGAATGACCTGAAGCAGACAAGGCTTCTTCGGTGAGCATACATGACCTCATAAAAGATGAAAGGAGGTCCTGGGGTCGCTACAGGAAGAGAACGATGAAAAAAGTTAAAAACAAACCAAAAAAACAACAACTGATAACCAGCAGTAAATATCAATGTGTTTCAATATTAACTGTATGCTATTTCTATGCACTCCTCTTTGGCAAGCATTTGGTGTGTCAAAGACTTGGCTCACCCATGGTTCACTGTCCCATGAATTATTTATCAGAGTAAATTAAATACAAGATGAAGGGGGGCCAGTCATTAGAACTACAGCACCGTCAACCTAAAGAGCTCTTTTCCCAGATACAAAGAACATCCTCTGAGTACAATGAAGCAGTTTGCTAAGAAAAAGTGGTCGCCTGAAATACAGTACCTATAGTATCTTAGGGATCGATCCACAAAGCCCTAATCCATCCCTATGCTGTTGCATAGGCTCCTTCATGCAAATGCAGAAATCTCTGCCGCATTCGCCATCCCTCCTCCCTGCTGACATCAAGTGCCAGCAGACAGGTTGGATGGCACGTAGGAGGGCAAGGCTTGTTTCAATGGCATGTCCAAAGTTAGGTACTGTATGACATGCTTTATGCACTTGGAGGGCACAGACGTGTGGGGAGGGATCCTTGTCATACTGTTTCTGCACTGCCACAACCTCCAACAGCATCTGTACCTCAATCGGCCTCCACACACAATGTCCGAGCCTATCACTACGGCATAGAGGGCTGGGCGAGGGCAACAGGCCACATGTTTTATATTTACAAATTATAATTATGTCTTTTTCTCACCTTATTTTCCTCACCTGATCAGACAGGTGTCACCAGAGCCTGGTCAATAACCCAACTTGGGGACTTATAGGTTACCCACTTAGGTAGCCTGCCCCATAGAGTTGTGCGGTGCCAGGGCCGGGGGTATTTTCCTCTGGCTGCTTGTCCCCAGGGTCCTGTACATGGAATTAAGCGTGAGGTCTGCTGCGTCTGCCAATGCTCTCCTCACTCCAACAGTCCTCCCTGTCACTGCCATCTAGCCTTTGCTAGATGGCAGTCAAGCGGCAGAATACAGGAACCTCCCCACGTGGAGGATTCCTTCAATCTACTGGCCGGCCCCTGAGTAACCATGATTCATTCCTGAACCTAGGCTGCATGTGTGGCTGGCTGTTAACATCAACTGCTTCAATCCACCACGCCCCCAGGCAGGCCCACATTTAATGCTGCCTTCAAAGAGGATATGGAAGTCTTAACCACACTGCTGTATCCCATAATTCACTGTTCATACAGCACAGGACAGCCTCACAATGGCTGGTTCAGTCCTATATGGCACTTCTGCAGGGAGCTCCACACCTATAATACAGGGACAGCAATGGTAAGGGACTGTCACCCTTAAGCAAGCCTCATGGAGCAGCGTCAAACAGTGGAGCAGCTTGGCAACTACTGTATAGTATGTGCGATTTGTAGGTAAGCTGGCTTACTTTGTGGATTGGGACCTTAATCAGCTTCAGTCAGTCAACTCTTGGCTCCAAAAGAAGTGGCAGTGAAGGTTAGGGAGAAAAAGATAGCATTTAGGAAGTATAAGGAAACACAGAAGGAGCAGGACAGAGAACTGTACCAGTTAAGGCAGAAGGAAGCAGGGAGGGTAGTCAGAATAGCAAAGGCACAAACTGAGGAAAAGACAGCTAACTCAGTTAAGAAGGGGGATAAAACCTTTTATAGGTATATCGGGGAGCGTAGAAAGACAAAGGGAGGGATAGTGAGGCTGAATAGAATGGATGGTGGATGGGCAGAGAGTGATAGTGAAAAAGCAGCGATACTGAATGAATACTTCTGTTCAGTATTCACAAAAGAGGAAGTGGGGGTGGTACATAATCCAATTAACAGAAGCACTCTGGAGAGGAGGGTCAATCCCAGTCCTTTCACAGAAGAAAGGGTTCTGAAAGAACTCCTAAAACTGAAGGTGGACAAAGCAATGGGGCCAGATGGAATTCACCCCAGAATTCTAAAAGAATTAAGTAGAGAACTAGTAACACAACTGACTACCCTTTTTAACAAATCATGGGAGGATGGTGTGGTACCTGAGGACTGGAAGAAGGTGGATGTGATTCCCCTTCACAAAGTGGGACCAAGACAGAGGCAGGAAACTACAGACCTGTCAGTTTGACCTCTGTGGTAGGAAAGTAATGGAATCACTTCTGAAGGAAAGAATTGTTGAGTACCTAGAGGCCAGTGGGGCCAGGACCCAAGGCAGCATGGGTTCCAGCAGGAAGGTCATGTCAGATGAATCTAATTGACTTCTTTGACTGGGTGACCGAAGTAGTAGACCAGGGAGGGGCTGTGGACATGGCCTACCTAGACTTTAGCAAGGCATTTGACACAGTCCCACACAAAAAGATTAGTAGTCAAATTAACCAGCCTGGGAGTGGGTCCCAGGGTGGTAACCTGGGTAAAACATTAGCTGAACAACAGGACACAGAAGGTAATTGTATATGGAGTCCACTCTGAAGAAAGAGGGGTTACTAGTGGGGTACATGAGGAGTTCAGTACTAGGTCCAGTCCTTTTAATGTCTTTATAAGTGACATTGCAGAGGACTGGAAGGAAAAGTATGCCTCTTTGCAGATGACACAAAGATCTGCAACAGGGCTGATACACAAGGAGGCGTGGAAAGGATGAGAAGGGACTTGGCAAGGTTGGAGGAATGGTCAGAAGTATGGCAGCTTGGATTCAATGCAAAGAAGTGCAAAGTAATGCACCTGGGAAACAAAAACCCAGGGGAAGATTACACACTGGGGGTAGTAACAACAATAAAAATGGAAAGGGACCTGGGGGTAATCATATCAGATGACCTTAAGGTTGGCAAGCAATGTGAGAAGGCGGTAGTGAGGGCTGGGGGGATACTGGGATGTATAGGGAGAGGTATCACCAGCAGTAAACAGGAACTTGTTATCCCCCTGTACAGACAGTTGGTGAGACCCCATCTGGAGTACTGTGTCCAGTTCTGGAGACCCCATCTCCGCAAGGACATAGACAGGATGGAGGCAGTTCAGAGGAGGGCAACTAAAATGCTGCAGGGTCTGCAAGAGAAGCCATACGAGGAGAGACTAAAGGAGCTTACTATGTATACCTTTGAGGAAAGGAGGGAGAGGGGGGACATGATAGAAACGTTCAAGGACCTCAGTGGAATCAATAGAGTCCAAGAGGGTAGCATCTTTCAGAAAAAGAGATGTGCAGAACAAGGGACACAATTTGAAGATGGGGGAAGACAGCTCAGGGGCAATGTGAGGAAGTATTTTTTCACAGAGAGGGTGGTGGATGCATGTAACAGCCTTCCTGAGGAGGTTGTGGGGTCTAAAACTGTTGGAGAATTCAAGAATGCATGGGACAGACATAAGGCAATTTTTGTGGGGGGTAGAAAGAAATAGGCTGTTGGTTAAATAGGATCTGCAGCTTATTCTCTAGGTAGGGAAATGGAAAGACTAGGTGGGCCAAGCGGTCCTTATCTGCCGTCAAAGTCTATGTTTACATGTTTCAAGGAATCTTCAAAACAAAACTCACTCCTAGCATTCCCATGAAATGTCCAAGGAAATGAAGAGGCAGCACTGGGATGGGAAAAGATTAACTGGAAGACCCTGTTCTAGCTAAACTAGATCTCCTCCCTACTATGCAGGAGTATGACAAACTGCAATTGTCCTAGCTGAAAATAGGCCAAGATTTAATACAGGGTTCATATTTGGAGATTTTAGTGCATCCTCAGGAAAATGCAAAGTTTCACAAGAAGTACAGGACCTATAGCAGCCACACATAATCTGTGTAATTCTGAATGTCAGTTGCCAACATCCTTCTCATCATGAACTGCTAATACACACAACTCAGTGAGCTTTGCTTCTAAACTTAATCTCAAACTGCTTTCACACAACACATTTTCCCTTATAGTACTCGACTTTCTTCGTGGTCTTACTGATCTTGTTTTAGCTTTACACACCATAAGATTTACTAGCTGTAGTTTAGACATAGCTGAAGCACAGTTTTGTTTGTCACTGGCACTGTAACCCTTCCCTTATTGAAGCATTCACAGAAAGTGATGGCAGAAAAGGCCCCATGGCCCATCCAGTTCTGTATTTGTAAAAGCTTGAGCAAATGCAATAGGCTGTGTGCTTTCTAAGGCTGAACAGCCCTTACAGCCACAACTAGAGCATTACAATAGTAACAGTCTTGGCCTTCTTTATGGCCTGTTCTACACTGGGTAGAAACTAAGTTGTTTTTACCCATTTAGGTGCTTACAGGTAGATGACACTATACTATGCTGTATGTTAATGCTACTGCCGAGACCACTCTTATGGTTGTAAGAGTGGTCTCACACACATTAGGTTATGAGAAGCATTAACCAAAGGTGAGCGATTCTGATATTCGAAGGATGCAAGTCAGACTGCTCTTGCAACTGTAATAGTGGTCTCAGAAGTGATATAAATATATTATTGATCAGGACAGATCAATGATGTATTAAAACAGCAGTGATATTAATACACAGAAACACCTTACGCGCTAGCTTCTTTATCACATTTTATATTCATATTGATATAGATTTTGAAGCAGTAATTCATGTACTTTTTTTTGTATATTTTCTTCACTTTTTTACCATAAAACATTAACTGCAGTTGTCTGTGAATGTCAGTTGCATGTACATGTGTGTTCATCAGCAGTTTACGTTTCCAAAAATTACAAAATTACACATACCATAATAATGCAAAGCATCATGGGAAATACATGACAATCCCCATAAACAAATTTAGCCAGGTTCTACTTTAAGCAAGAGAGTACAGTATGGTGCCAAATGGCCTCACACAATCAGCAGAGGCTGAAAACAGAAGACACAGACACGTGTTGTGTCTTTCTTGGGACTTAGTGTGTCTCATCGGTATGTCAGCCCAAGGCAAGGGGGAATCCAGCCTCTATGATGGTCTTATTGATTTGGGTCATGGTAAGACCCAAATAGAAAAGTAAGCTAAAAGTCAAAAAGTACTGAAGCAGGGGTTACCCTGTTGACCGTGATAACTGTGATAATTTGTATTCTAAAGAAAAATAAAGCACATTTAAACGCACAAAGTGATTTTGTTTGTAGACCTCTATCAATATGAACAAATACAAGTGATAAATTAAGTCTGTTTTGAAATAAAAAAACTGTGCAATCTGGGGACACAGATCAGCTATGGTATATGTAAACTCTGTAGTGTAAGACAGTGCAGCATAACAGTGTCACTGTCAACTACATGTAAACTCCCTCAGTGTCAAATGTTATTCAAGATACCATTTGTCTCTAAACTGACAGATCTCTTAAGACAAGAATGGAATCTAAAAGTTCTGCTTGCATTTGTACGTGCTGTTGGTAAGGGTATCATTCTGCTGCTGCATTTATGGCCTGTAAAAAGCAATGCTCTCTGCAACAAACAAAGAACTACAGTATAAATTAACAGGCTGTATATGCCTCCTGCTGTGATTGTGGGAGGTTCCAACAGGGTAGGTGTGCTTGTACCCTACGTTTAGGACTGCCCCAAAGTACTTTCATACTAGTTGTACTAGTCTAGAGATGCCTGAGAAATGAACGGGATATATGATGTGGGAGTTGCAGTATGTTGCTCTCGCTACTGTTAGGTACTGAAGATACAGAAGGGGACAGCTGACTCCATATCCAAGATGACAGCCATTCTCATTATGTTTCTAATGGCAGGAAAAAGTTATCCAGAATAAAACGGGTGTCCATACTGCAACATAACATAAACCAGTGGCAAGATATCATGATTTAAACCTGCCATTAAAAGAGGCCGAACGTGTTTGCTCAGGGGGAAAATGCAAAGGTTTAAGACAGTGGGGCCCCTTCCTGAGCACCTTTGCCACTAAGGGAAGCTATGCTGACTTGCAAGGGTAACTTATAAAATACAAAGAGATTTTCATGTTACCAATACAGGGGAAAAGAGTAACTATTTCTGGACAGTACAACTTGTATGATGCTAGACTAATTAACTGTACAGTGTGTGTGTGCGTGTTTTTAATAGTTTTCTGTACTGCCTTGTTTAAGTACTTTACACCTTTTTACTCTGCTTGCAAAGTTTGTCATGTCACTACAAATTAAAGAGATGTATGCTTTACAGCATGTGTTTCCATATATGCACGTGCACAAATACTATGTCATAATCTGCATTATGTATTAAGATGAAAATCAGTAAAAGTAACTAAAAACAAAAATGCTGCTCAAAGGCCAACAAGGGCAGAAAAATAGCTGGGAACAGGTTCTGTATGAACTGGGCCCCATATACAGCTGTAAGCAACTGCCTTAAAGTTGTCAGAACAACAACTCTGCACCAGTGCTCTATTTTATGCCCCACTATGTTACACTGTGTGTTACAACCATATGGGGCAAAGGAGTGGGGCCTGGTATGCTTCTGTAGCCACAGATACGCATGCACACTGCAAGACATACACATCTACTTCTGATGCCACTGAAAGAAATCCATTATACCAAAATTATTTAATTTAATTTTTTTTTTTTTTTTTTAGTTTTTGTTGACCAGGTAAGTGCACTAGACAAATCCTGCCTATTTTCAGGCACGACCCGGGGGAGGGGGATACAGATGAATGCCAACTGACCTTCAACCAGATTAAGCTGTTGGTGGTATTTTTAGTGAATGAGGGGAAATTTGGCCAGGGCACCAGGGAAGTTCCCCTACTCGTCAGGGGGGAACCTTTGGCGGTTGGACACAAGATGGCTACTTCTTCTCTGCCTTCGGAGGAGATGGAAGTGTCTGGGACAGGGGAGTGGGCCTCCTCCCCTGCTCCTGTTGAACCTGCGGCTGTGAGTTTGGTAGCTGACCTCCAAGAAGCTTCCTTGCCCATGGAGTTTTTTGACACAACCGAGAAAGTGCTTAAAGAGGTGGTTGAGACTCCTGTGCTGTGTGCGGAGACGATGGAAAGGAGTCTAGAACTTACCCAGAAGGAAGGCTTGTTGAAAGAAATGCTTACTATTGCTGAGCAATGCACGCGTCGTAAGGCACAACTGTTAAACAAAATTGCTGCATTGCATTCTGTTTCTCCAGTTTTGGCCGTTCCGGCTTCCTGTACTTCCTGGTCGCGACACTGTGACGTTGGATTAGGATCTCCGCTGTGCGTTCCTGCTCCTCGGATGCGGTCAAGCCCTGTCTCTCTCACACAGTCTGGACCCGTTCGTCAGTCTGCCCGTAGTTCGGAGACTGGAAGTCTGAATGATGACGATACAGAACCACCAAGTTTGGTGCATTCGAGAGCAACATTATCGACTAAACGGATGGGTATGACTGGCATTATTATGCAGGGTGAGGTTGTGCTAACTGACAATATGGTTTCGGATGAGATGGGAAGGGACATATGTAAGGTAGTAGGCAATGTAAAACCAGGCATCGATACACCCAAGGACGGGTCTGTCTCGCATCTTTCCCCTGCAATTCAGCTCTCTCCCACTGTGCAGTCTTTAAAAACCTCTATGGCTCATAATGATTCTACTAGTTGGTCGCCGGAAAAAGCGATAGCGGCAGTGGGGTGGTTGCAACACGCAAATGGTAACTGGGTGCCAGATCCAGATGATGCGGAAGTGAAGCGCTATCACTCCCCTGTTGTTGACTCAGTGGCTTCTTGTGCCTTAACAAGTACTGAATCTACTTCTGTACCACCTAAACAGCCTATTTCAGCTGTACCTGTAATTGCAGTTTCTACACTGGTTGACCCATTCTCTATTTCAAGTGTATCTTCTAAAACGACTGTTTCTGACCCTGTGCAGACAGATAAGGGTCCCCTCCCCAAATTTAAGTTTTCTGACTTATTTTCTAATAAGGGTGAACCTGCTCCTCGTAGGAATGCTGTTCGTTTGATTTATAAAGGTGGCTTGGAAGAGCTGCCTGATAGACTTTATATTGCTAAAGTTTTGTTAAAAGGGTCTATGAAATTTTTGTCTGCAGATATATATGCACTGATTCATATAGGTAACTCCAACTACGACATTAGTTTCAAAACCCTTTCAGGTTTGGAACGTTTTTGGACGACTTTTCAGGTTGTTAAGAACTCTCCCCTCTAGATACCTTTTTTGGCTGTGCCCCTGACTAAGCCATCTGTTAAATTGATTACAATTATGTTTTGTAATGAGGGGGTACATATTTAAGATATTCTTTTCTGGTTGCGTAGACGATGTGAAGTTCTGGATAAACCAGTCCCGATTCTTGATAGTGAGAAAATTTGGAATGGGGGTTGGAAATTAAAGGTAAAACTTTTTGCTTCAAATAATGGCCCTCAGCATTTACCAAATAGTTTTTGGGGAAGAATAGAGGTAGCTTATTTTATGTTGGACAGCCGAAGTCCTGTTTTAAATGTGGTTCTAGGACACATCTTAATACAGCCTGTGACACCCCTCGTTGTTCTCATTGTTTTGAATTTGGGCATCTGGCCGCTACATGTCTGAATTTATTCAAATGTAATTTATGTGAACAGACTGGACATGGATATGCTAAATGTCCTTGGGCATCCCATAATAGGGAAGATTGTCCTTCACAGGAAGGCTTGATTGTAGTTGCTCAGCATACTGAGTCAGTCCCTATCCCTCCCCCTACTGGTGGAGACTCACTTCTTAAGTCACCATTACCCAGTGTATCCTCTTTAACAGTTATAGACGCTGGTTTGGGAGATTCTGTTCCGGTTGAAGTGCAGGATACCATGACCCAGCTTTCCCCGGAAGTGGTTCCCTCTGTTGTCCCATTACCCTCTACGTCTGACTTATCTTTATGTGACAAATCAGATGATCCGGAGATGCCTCCTCCTCCATCTCAAGTGTTGCCTTTTAAAAAGGTTACTGCCAAAGAAAGTCATAGATCGGGGAAGCCTGTTCCTGCTCGACATGTATCTATAGCCTCTACTAGCGGAGATACTTCTGAGTCGTGGAAACTGGGCAACAATTTTGCTGTTTTGGGGTCTAAGGAAGACTCTGACGGTGAAGACTCGGATCTTTCATCCAGAGCTTCTGTGGTCACTGAATTTTTCGGAAGGTGATGATGGTGAAGTGGCACAGGTAGAGAGTCTTCCTAGATGCTCTCAGCGTAGACGGGTTTCTAAAGTTACATGATTTCTGGTTTTATTTTCTAATGGGTATAGGTTATCATCCTAATTTTCTTTGTCTCACCATTATTATGGCTTCTTTAACATTTACATCTATTAATGTTAATAGCATAAAAAGTCATAAGAAGATGGTCACTACTATGTCCTGTTTACAACAATTACGCAGTGATGTGATTTGTCTCCGGGATACGAGGTTAAAAACTATTTGTGAAGTGCAACGTGCTCGAAACCTATGGTCTTCAGGAGTGTCTTTTTGGTCGAATGAGGAATCCCTTTGTGAGGGGGTTGGGGTATTATTTACTAATTGCGATTAAGGTTTCAAAGATGGTGGATATTTGTCCGGAAGAGCGTTACTACTAGATCTTAATTTTGGGGAGAAAGATTTCAATTAATTAATATTTATGCTCCACGCAGACAAGCGCTTGGGTTAGCTACTACATGACATTCAACCCTATTTGTATACTTCTCGTTTAATTGTTTGGGCGGTGATTTTAATTGTGCACTTAGTGTTAGGGATAGAGGTATGAAGACGTCTAAATTGTTTTGTGATTCTCACAAGTTGATACAGATATTAGATACTGCTCAGCTTCAGGATGCATATCGTAGTGTCCATTCTGAGGGTGGTAAGAAGTTTTTTTAAAAACACATTGTCCACCAGGATTGATTTCATTTTTCTTTCTGTTTCACACGTCACCTCAGTTACTTTACGGGTATGGGAATTCTCGGAGCACAAGTCTCTTACGGTTTGCTTGACCTGGGAGGATACTCCTCGAAGTAAAAAGAATTTGTGGAGATTGAATTCCTCCCTATTAACTGAGGAACCTCTTAAACAGGCTTGGAAGTCAGAATTGAGTGCCCGGCTTTCTGTTTTTGATCTTTATGAAGATGCTGCTTCTTGGTGGGAGGATACTAAGAAGGACTGGAAAACTTTTTTTTTTCAGACTTACTCTCGCTCTAAGATTAATTTAAAGTATTTGGAATATTTACGTCTCAGATCACAATTGCAAAAGCTGATTTCTTTAACTGAGACTGAGGGGATTGATTACAGTACTCAAATTAGAAATGTCAAGGCTCGTATGTTGGAATATAGATATGATAGGGCTAAGTCTTTAGACCATGAACACAGGTTTGGCCTGAAATTGCATAAGGGTGCGTTGGATCCCTTTCAAGACTGTAAGGACAGGGTAGGTAAACGTTTCATTACAGAATTAGCTACTGAATCAGGTGACTTGGTTACGACTCCTTCTGCTTTACTTGAGGTCGTTGGACGTTATTTGGAAAGTTATATCAGAAGATGATGATGTTCAGGAGCGGATTGCTTGACTGATTTTTTACAGTTACCTCAATTATCTGCAGTTGAAAGCCAGCAGATGTTGCATGATATTTCTGAATCCGAATTAAGAGATGCTATTTTTTCATTGAATGTAGATTCCTCGCCAGGTACGGATTGATTTGGAGTGTTTTTTTAACGGACTTTTCATGAAGATTTGGTTCCAGTTTTGACTACGGTTTTTAACCTAATGTTGTCGACTTCTAGGTTAGCCCCCTCAATGAATCAAGCATTGGTTGTTCTGCTTTATAAAAAAGGTTTGAAAACTGATTTGAGTAATTGGAGGACACTGAGTTTATTAAATACGGATTTAAAAATCTTAAGTAAAATTTTATTGCGTAGATTGACTATTGTAGTGGATAGCTTGACAAGTCCTTACCAAACTTGTTCAAACAACATGAAGTCTTGCTATATTATGACAGTAGCAGTTTGTCCCACCACTAGAACTGCTCTGGAGGTGAAATGGTTAATACCATTCCAGAATGGAACTTTGAGCACGAGCTCTAAGAAGCAGCTCTGTCTGTGATATTTCAAAACTGAACTGTCAGATTCTTTACTCCGCCTCAGTGAACAGTCGCTCCGGAGATTTCTCCTACTGCTCGGTTCATTTCTCGGTTTAAACAGTGTTTTCTCGGTCGATTCAACGAGAATAGCTTTATTTTAACCATAAAACCGTTCGGTTCAAGCTCTGTCTGTGGTAATCGTAAGTAATTTAAAAGGTTTTGTCTGTGTGGAACTTGTAAGTTTATCGGTTCGGTTTTGAACCGATCAGCTGGGTTTAAAACTCATTAACTTTAAAGTTTAACATTTTAGAGTGCGGTTCCTGGTTCTTATCGGTTCTAAAAAAAACGGATTTTATTACTTTTTTCCAATACCCGTGACACGGTTAGGGAACCGATAAGGGTGTCTTGCCTGGCACTGCCGTTTAAAGGGCAAGTTTTCTGGTTAGGCTGGCATTATGTCTGAGAAACCCAAAAGAAAAACCAGGCCCACTGGGTTTCAACACTGTGATGTCTGTGGGGAAGTCTTTGCCAAGGCTGACCCACACACCACATGTGTCTATTGTCTGGGGTTTGACCACCTCCAGTCAGACTGCCAGATATGTAAGAATTTCCCTGCAGCCACCCTGGAAAAGAGATTGGGCAGGCTCAGGGAATGAGAGGCCAAAAGTCCGCTGACCGGATGGCCAGCCGGTTCGGTGCCAACCGAACCGGAGGAATACCTCTGACCAGGGGAGACTTCCTCGGGCAAAAGAAAAGCTGGTTCTGAGGAACCAGTTCCAGTAAAGAAAACAAGAAAGTCAGCAGGTTTGAGTCAAAACCCTTCTCCAACTGCTGCAGAGATAGCAAAAGCCATACAAATTGTCCAGTCACTGTCTCAGGTTCCGTCCGAACCGCCACTATCTAGCAAAGGTCGGTTCGTCCGGTTCCAGTGGTTCAGGAATATGATGTTGAGGAGTTTTATGAACCAGAGGAGGAGGATGATTATGAACAGTATGAATGTGGCTGGGAAGGTCTGGTGTGCCCATTGACCGGACATTTCCCCAGACAGACCTTAGAATCTCCCCTATGCTATCTGAGTCCCCATCTCATTTTATGTTTTACAAAAAGTTGCTGAAACCCTCCAGCTTCCCTTGGAAGAAGCTGTGGATGAGCAAGAGGAGCCTGATTTTGTAGAAATGATGGATATTCAGAGTCTAGGAGATTGTCTATTCCTTTGCATAAGTCTTTTAGGAAGCAAACAATAAAAATTTTAAAAACTCCTAATTCTGTGCCTCCTGTAGATAAAAAGATGGACAGAAGGTACACATTGTCAGGTCCTGATACAGAATTCCTTTCTCAGCAATGCAGTCATGTTGGGGTAGTTCAGGCTGCAGCCTGTGATAAAGCTAATATTCCCCTGGCTTCACATCCTCCTGACAAGGATTCCAGGAAGATTGATGCCATGGCGAAAAAAACAGTATATGGCAGCCTCTCTGGGACTCAGGCAAGCAAATTATATGGCTTATGTAGCTAGGTATCAGAAATCTAGATGGGATACTGTTATGGAATTAGCCAAGCAAGCCCATGGCCAGCTGGCTAGCGAACTAGAACAGGTGGCTGCTGATGGCATTGAGGCTTCTAAGGTACAGTTTCATGCTGCTGTGGATGTTAATGATGTTGCCTCTAGGGTCATGGCCACATCTGTAGCTTTTCATAGGTTGGCCTGGCTCAGGTGTACTAGCCTGTCACAGGATACCCAAACTAAGGCTATGGATTTTCCTGTGGTGGGAAATTCTCTGTTTGGGGAGCAGACAGAGAATTACATGAAAAACATGGATGAATATAGGACTACTTACAAAAGTGCCCAAGCCAAGGAGCGGCAAGCCACTCCCCAGAGGCATACTCCCAGGGGTAGGGGTAGGCCTTTTCACAGGCCTTTTTATCAGACTCAGGCCTCCTCTGCCTATGCTCAGAGGGGCTTCTTCAGAGGCACAGGCAGACGAGGGGTGGGCAGGCCTGCTCCCACCCCTCAGCCTAAAGCACCTGCTAAGCAGGCACCCTGATGGGGTGCCCAGGGCCGATTCTCCTTTACCAGTAGGGGGCAGGTTGGCTTACTTCAGTCAGAACTGGGCTCTTTAACCTCAGACAAGTGGGTTCTGGAAGTAGTAAGCCAGGGTCTGGTTCTCAGCTTCAAAAGTTTCCCAAGTTGACAGCCAGATTTTTCTACCTGCAAGTGCTTCAGAGACCCTTGCTCTGGAAGCAGAGGTCTCAACCCTGTTAGCTCTCACAGCAGTAGAAAGGGTTCCTCCCCTGCACCAGGGCAGGGGTCTGTATTCCAGATACTTCCTTACCCCAAAAAAGACAGGAGAATGGCGGCCCATATTAGACCTCAGATATCTGAACAAGCATCTTTTGAAACCAAAGTTCAAAATGGTAACTCTGGCAATGATTTTACCCTCCCTAAGGCCAGGGGACTGGCTAGCCTCCCTGGACCTCAAGGATGCCTATTTTCACGTCCTAATCAGAAGCTCCCATTGAAAGTACCTCAGATTCGAACTACCCTCAGGTCATTACCAGTTCAGAGCAATGCCCTTCGGCCTTACCTCTGCCCCAAGGGTATTCACAAAGTGTAGTGGCTCACTTAAGGAGGCAAAGGATTGCTGTTTTTCCCTATCTAGACGATTGGCTCATTGTAGGCCAGTCCCCAGAACAGGTAAAATCTCACCTGCAAGTCACCCAGCAGCTTCTCACCTCCCTGGGCTTTCTGCTAAATCTACCAAAGTCGGTTCTGGAACCAGTCCAGCTACTCACCTTTATGGGGCAAAGTTGGACACAAAGCTAGCCAGAGCTTTTCTTCCCCTGGAAAGGGTGAAGAATTTAGTGGCTCTGGCCTCCTCCTTCACTCTGCAGGTCTCTCGGCCAGCAAGACACTTTCTGCAGCTCCTGGGGCACATGGTTGCATCCACAGCTGTTGTGCAGGGAGCAAGATTTCAGATGAGAGACATTCAGTTTCACTTGAGAACCTATTGGTCTCAGAGAGAGAGACCCTTTCCAAGTTGGTCCCAGTGACTCGAACCTTGATCCAGGCCCTCCAGTGGTGGCAGGATCAGAGCAATTTAAGATTGGGGGTCCCCTTCATTCCCCCTGCTCACAATTTGACTCTCACTACAGATGCTTCCCTTCTGGGTTGGGGAGCCCACATAGGCAACCTTTTCACTCAGGGAGTGTGGTCCCCCCAGGAATCTCTGCTCCACATCAATTTGCTGGAACTCAGAGCTGTCTTTTTAGCTCTTCAAGCATTTTCTGCATCTGTCCACAACAAGGTGATACAAGTCAGAACAGACAACACCACAACAATGTGGTACATCAACAAACAGGGGGGCACTCTGTCTTCGGCCTTGTGCATCGAGGCAATGAAGTTGTGGTCTCTGGCCTATTCCCTGAACACTTCCATCATAGCAGTTCACCTTCCAGGGAAGGACAATGTCCTAGCGGATGCTCTCAGCAGGATTTCCCAGGGCTATCACGAATGGTCCCTAGATCCTCAAGTGCTGGGGATAGTCTTTGCCAGATGGGGCACTCCTCAGATAGATCGTTTTGCAGCCCCAGACAATCACCAACTTCCTCTGTTCTGTTGCAGGCCTCCAGTGTTGGGCTCAGTCCCCCCTGGATGCCCTTCTCCTGGATTGGGAGGGGACGTTTCTTTATGCTTTCCCCCCCTTCCCTCTCCTATTCAAAGTATTAGTCAAAATCAGATCCCAGCCTTGCAGGGTGATTCTGATTGCCCCGGATTGGGCCAGGCAGCCCTGGTACCCACTCCTTCTGTCACTGACAATCCATCTTCCCCTTTGTCTCCCCAGGAATCACAACCTATTAACTTGTACCCAGGGAAGGGTTTGGTATCCGGGACCTCAAATCTCTCAACCTCAAGGCCTGGCTCTTGAGGAGTTAGAGTTTGCTGATTTACACCTCTCTCAGGGTGTTCTTGAAATCCTAAAGGCTTCCAGAAAGCCTTCCACTAGGGCTACTTATAGTTCTAAATGGAAAAGGTTTTCCATTTGGTGTGCTGGGAAAAATATTTCCCCAGAATCTGCTGATTTGCCCATTGTATTAGATTACATGGTCCATCTCAATTCCTTGGGTCTCATACCAGCTACCCTGAGAGTTCATTTGGCAGCTGTCTCTGCTTTTGTTTCAGCAGGAAAGTCATCCCCCCTTTCCACTCACCCTGTGTTTTCCAAATTTTTTAAGGGATTACTCCATACTAATCCACCCTTTCGGGAACCGGCCCCTGCCTGGGACCTTAATGTTTGCATTGCCCAGTTAATGCAACCCCCTTTTGAACCTCTGTTTTCTGCAGAGCTTAAGTATCTAACTTGGAAAACTGTTTTCTGGTGGCTATCACTTCTGCTAGAGCATAAGTGAGTTGCAAGCCTTGTCAGTAGAAACTGACTTTATCTCTTTCCACAGGGATAAGGTAGTCCTGAGGACTAATAGGAAATTTTTACCTAAGGTGGTTTCAGATTTCCATCTCAACCAATCTATCTCCCTTCCAGTATTTTTCACTGATCACTCCTCTTCTGGTGAGAGGAGGTTGCACAGCCTGGATGTTAAGAGGGCTCTTAGTTATTATATAGAGCGTACCAAAGGTCACAGGTTCGAATCCCTCCAACTTTTCCTCACCTATGGTGAAGTTGGGAAAGGCAAACCTGCCACTAAGAGATCAATTGCCAGGTGGATTGTCTCTTGTATCCAATTTTGTTATCAGAAGCTGGGCAGAGATCCCCCCTCTGGCTTGAGGGCTCATTCTACCAGGGTACAGCCGCTGCTCTAGCTGCTGCCAGAGACATTCCTATATTAGAGATATGCCAGGCTGCTACTTGGAAAGCGGTACACACTTTCACCAAGCATTACTCCCTGGATCTCCAGGCCAGGAGAGATGCTCGGTTTGGCACAGCTGTTCTTCAGAGCCTATTCCCTAAGTAGGTTCTGCCTCTCCTCCATGGAGGTACTGCTGTGTAGTCTGCTTCTGTCATAATATAGCAAGACTTCATGTTGTTTGAAGAAAAAATTACTCACCTTAGTAATGTTGTTTCTTCTAATGGAGTCTTGCTATATTATGACCTCCCCCCCAGCCTGCCTCTCTCAGAACCTCTACTTGGGTGGGGTCGGGCAATTTAGTGTGGGCACTATTTTTATGCCCTTTAGCATTTCTCCCCCCTTTTGGGGGTTTTGGGGGTGTTTTATTATCCTGTTGTTTTATTCTCTTGTTGTTAGAATTGTATTAGTAGTTCTGGTCCCCTGACTTGAGTCTTGGGTGTTGGGACCAGCAATGATTGTTAATATTTAGGTAGCCATTTGGCTAGTGTAGGTTACAGCTTCCACACAGACCTTAGTGAGTTTTGCTCATAAAGATCTGACAGTTCAGTTTTGAAATATCACAGACAGAGCTGCTTCTTAGAGCTCGTGCTCAAAGTTCCATTCTGGAATGGTATTAACCATTTCACCTCCGGAGCAGTTCTAGTGGTGGGACAAACTGCTACTGTCATAATATAGCAAGACTCCATTAGAAGAAACAACATTACTAAGGTGAGTAATTTTTTCTTCTATACCAGGTAGAACCCAATATGATAATTTATTATTATTATGTGAACTTTTTTCTGCATCACAGTCTGGTTTCCTGAAAGGTTATTTACTTAGTCTCGATCAAGAAGAGGCTTTTGATCGAGTTTCCCATAGGTTTTTGTTTTCTGTGTTGCATGCTTATGGTTTGCCACTGGGTTTTATTGATTGGATACAGATATTATATCACTCAGCTTCTCTTCTACCGAATGTGAATGGCTGGCTTGGTACTCCGGTGGCTGTACAGAGAGGGGTTCAGCAGGGATGCCCTTTGAGTCCGGTTTTATATGCGTTTTTTATTGATGTGTTTCTTCGGATGATTAGTGTTCATGCCGGTCTGGCAGGAGTACGAATTGCTGATAGGGTCTCTCCCATTAAGATTCTTGCATACGCAGATGACTTGGTTGTTTGTCTTTCGGAGTTGCGGAAGGTCCCATAGTAAGTGATGTGTTGAATTTGTTTTCTAGGGTTTCTGGTTCAAAGATTAATTATGGGAAGAGTAGAGGTTTTCCTTTTGGTACCTCTAGTATCCCGGAGACCGGTACCCTTGCTGGTATTTTAATCTCTAAAGATCCAATAACTATCTTAGGAATTGAATTTAGTGATGGTGATATGATGTATACAAATTGGTTTCATAAATTAGGTACAGCTCAGTTGATGGTAGCTAGATGGAAGGGTAAACAAATAGCTAAACGGAAACGTGTACTGCTTATTAAAACCCTGATGTTGCCTATTTTTTTGTACGTTAGTTATGTGTTTCCACCTCCGCTGTCTCTTTTTACTTCCATATATAGTGTTTTTTTCCAAGCCTTTTGGGGTAGTAGATTGAACCCTATTAAAAGAGGCTTCACTTATAGGAGTATACGACAAGGTGGGGCTGGAATGATCCATCCAGTGGCATTTTTTCCTTAGTGTTTTTATTTCCTACAATTTAAGTCCTCTACTAAGGCCTGGTACAAAGGTTTGGTTTTATGTTAGATTATGGTTTTTGGTAGGTTTACCACTGTGGAAAAGTGGCAAGTCGACTTCTTTTACTCAGCTTCCCCGGTTTCCCAAATATGGCATAGAGGTCTTTCGTCTTTTATTGAAATGGAAGATCACTGTTTCTCAATTGGAAACAATGAATAGGAAGCAACTGTATAGTTCTATTGTTGTATCTGATTTTTCTGAGACTTTGCTTTTTCCAGATTGTCCTCCTCAGTCCCAAGACAGAGTTCTATTGCTGCTCTCACATAAACGTTTACCTGACTATTTGGGACAGTGTTTGGTTGAGTTCTTATGGCAGATTACCAGTGGGTAACATGCAAAAACACAAACAGCTTAGTGATAGATGTTGTACCCGAGTGACGTGTGTATCATTGTTAGAGACGCAGGAACACCTTTTTTTAGACTGTCCCTATATTAAACCTTTTAGGGCTAGGTTGGCAACAAGATGGAAAGAGCCTTTATTTAAATCAATCTCTTATGGGACTTTAATGTACGGTACAAATAGAGGTGAATGGTCTACGTATCCTGCTGACACATTGCTATTAGTTTTTTTTTGTTCTTCGTTTTTATATTTGGCAATCTAGATGTTTTTGGTCTACCCAGCAGCGTATAGTTTCATTTGAGGAACTCCTTTTTAATATTACTACTACTTTACGAAAAATTTATGAATCTGATATGAATCTCTATGGCCGGGTGAAATGTTCTTATTTATGGGTAAATTGTGAAAAGTGGCTGTGCTGATAAATTTTTTCTGTACCTTCTGTTTATGTTGAGATGCTCTCTGTTCTATTTTTGTGTGTATTTGTTTTTTGTACCAGTTTCAATGCTTGTCTGGAGTCCTCTTTTCAATAAAAGTCCCCTTACTCTTTTCAAGAAGTGCCATGGGATCTTTAACATCCACCTGAACTACCACCAGAACAGGCAGATGGGACCTCGGTTTAACGTCTCATCCGAAAGACAGCACCTCAGGAGTGCAGCACCCCTCTCATGCTGCACTACAGTGTCAGTTTTGGGATAGTAACCCAAGTGCCTGGTGTGGGGATAGAACCCACAGCCTTCTGATCTCCCGGCCTCAGAGGCGAGTGTGCTACCTGCTGAGCCACTGACAATTATAACAAGGCCTGTGCTTCTGCAGTCACAAATACACATGCACATACAAGCATATGACAATGCCAGCAGATTTTAGGCCAAAATGTCTATCGTGTCTGCTTGAAATGCAGCTCACAGTTCAGACAATGCTGCTGCCCCCTCCCCTATTCCCTCCCTCCAATGGTTCCCTCAGAGTTTTCCCTCTATTTACTTCCCTCCCTACTTGTACCTTGCCCATGAACCTATCCCAACCAACTGCAAGACATACACACCCACATCTGCAGGAATACTGTAGATACAAATCCACGTTACCCAAATTACAACATTAATTCTGGTTGCAGAAGTGCAGGCTCCTGTGGGACCTGAGCAACTACAGCTAGAAATACACATGCACACTGCAAGACATAAGCACACTTTAGGACATACGCATCGACTTCTGCAGTCACACTATGTTTCTAAATAGCACTGATGGAGTATTTAAATAGCACTGATGGAGTATTTATTTATTTTTTTTAAAGTGTAGCATGCTGTATGTATATTTTCAAAGGTACCACATCAGTGCTGCTGCATTTGTATCAGTTCAAAACAGTTGTATGGTGCTTGTGTTACCTGATGATGGCTGTCTGTGGTTGCTTGGGTGGTGCTGTCCTTTTGTGCTTCTGCAGCCAGGAGTGGGCGTGCTTGTCATGCAGTGTGCATCTGTATTCATGGCTGCTGACACAATGGGCCTTCATGATGGCTGCCTGTGCCTGCTCGTGTGGTCTTGTCATTTTACTGCTGGGGGGGGCAGGAGTAAGTTAGGGTTCAAAACCCTAATATCACATTTCTCTACTTTTGTGATCATTAAAGGGACACTGTCAGCTCTTAAGCCAAAAGTGTCTAGTTAAAAACAAAAACAAAAAACACACATATTATGATTGGTCACATTCGGTAGACACTGCTAGTGTAGCTGGCAGTTGGATTCCAATACCTTTCTTTTTAAAAGTGAAAAGCAGATTGCCCAGTATACTGGTGTTACCAAACAAAAACGTGATTTTTTACAATCCTTGATCAACTCCCACTTCATCTTTCCCGGACTTTGGAACATCCCCAACACAGTCTAGTCCCTCATGATGCAGTTGGAGAAGAGGGGACTATAGCATCTTGAATGGCTGCACTGTTTGTGGGTGTTCCTAATGTTCGGGAACTATGCAATAAGAGTAGTTCAAAGATTCTAAACAACACAAGGTTGGGTATAATGACACCACAGCATGCTTTTTAGTTCTAAGAAAGGAAGCAGATAAAACAACCAGCAACATCAATTAATTTTAGAGAAGGTAAGTAATCATAAAACGTGGGTTTTCAAGTAGAAATAATATGATGCAAACAATGTCCCTTTTAAGTTGAACCCTGATTAGTGCATTGACACAGTTTCTTTTGCAATTAAAATTTTATAAAAATGTAATCCAGGGTCTGGGGATTGGAACCTAGCAGGAACTGGGCACCATTAATTGCAGTAACAGTTACAAACATAAATACCCACACTATCTGCAAAGACTAGATGTTACTTTATTCACACACAAATATCAGCAGGCATGTTAAGCATGGTGAACCCTGAATCCAAGCCAGGAGATTTAGAGGACCAAGTCCCAAAGAATTACTGTTAAGTTACCACTCTAGGAACTTATAGATGACTGAGAAGTTTGTATCCAAGCCATATCTACCATGAGAAAACGCTACTACACTTGAAAGGCATTTTAACAAACAGTTTGGATCTCTCTCTTAGTACATCCCGCAGGATAACTCGTGTCATCATGTGCACCTTGGGTCTTCAGCCAACCCACAGTTATGGAGTAGATCCAACAAGCTAATAACCGAGATTGCTGCATACAGCATATGGAATAGCTGTATGACTTTTCCTTGCCCACAAACATGAGAAGGGATGGTTCAGGTCCTTCTGGGCACCAACATTCCTGTATCCCCACAAACATGGAACAGAACCTTATGGCTGCAGCTCCCACCAAGAGTGAGCATCGATCCTAGCTGGGCAGCAAGGCAACCCTCCTGACACAGCCCATGGCAGCGGTCAAG
This sequence comes from Neoceratodus forsteri, assembly GCA_016271365.2. Lineage (NCBI taxonomy): Eukaryota > Metazoa > Chordata > Ceratodontiformes > Ceratodontidae > Neoceratodus > Neoceratodus forsteri. The sequence goes on from CM028130.1 coordinate 1,194,495,047, forward strand.
GATCTCTACAGGGGGCCACACCACAACAACCCATCCAAACCAGTTTAGGCTGGAGGTAAATAGAAGAACATAGTTATTACAGTTCCTGGTGAGGATAATGCAATGACAGTTCCCAATAGCGGCAGGGTCAATAAGTGAACTTTGTTTCCCTTCTAGTGCAAGGCTGCTCAGCAGCAATAAAGACAATTAATGTTCTCCAGTTCTCGCAGCTGTAAACATAAGAACTTTAGCATTACACTAGCATCAGCGAAGGCATTATTCTACACCTCTGGTGATAGATGATGACAGAAATAAACAGCAATTAACAGTCTCATGCTAGCAGGCATTCCATTGGTTGCAGTAGCAGTCCTAGAAAACTTCAGTGCGAAGGCCAAAGCTGATCATAGTCACAGCTCTGGTTCAACCCCACAGGGCACTTGATAGCTAAATGAATCTCACGGCCACTGCCACTTCACTTAAGCTTCTAGGAGATCACAGGATTCATGAGATGAAGAGGGTATCTCCCTGGCTACTCTGGAGGCTGTCTTCTGAACTCCCATTGAACTCAGCTTTCCAGAATCTGACTGATGCTCCCCCTAGAGTCAAACATGCAGCACAGCTGGCCCCTCCCTTTCAGCACCAGAGCACAAAGCAGCAGGAGCTCTCAAACCTTAATCCCTAAGGTACAGCAGCGGCCTCTCTAAATTTAGGAATCCATTAGATTCCCAAGGTTTACACATGCTTGGATACCTTTGCCTGTCCTGCACCCCTGGTCACAGGCCACAGAGCCCCCCTCCCCTTCACTGTAGAAATGCTAAAAGCAGTTTTACAGATGCAGACTGAAATCAAAGTTCCAGTGGGAGATGGGATTAGTGCCTCTGATCTCAAGAGATGAGGCAGGGATAGGGAAGGAAGAATCCACTTTAAACCAGGGAATAGGACTTACTGTACTGCATGCATGCTTCAGGGTCCCAGAGAACTACAAGGGACAATGGCCAGATGTCATGGAAACCATTCCACAAGCAGGCATCAAGGTGAGAGTTGGGTGGGTAGGGGGCCTGCAACCGTGTTGCCAGGGTCCTATGGATGGCACTGTGCCATGTAAGTGGCATGGTGCTACACACAGACCCCATCAGTGGTGATGAACCAGCAGGTTACTGGGTGCATACCTCTCTTTGCACCCACTGACTTATCACCTAATTTATATTTTATGCTGACCAGTACTGCTGCAAGAGGGAATCCACCCTGCCCACAGTGAGCTCTGGCTTTGTATGAGCACCGGGGGCACCAGACCGGACTTCTCGGCGGCTGCAGTTGGCAGCAGGCCAGGGTTGAGGGTGAAGAGCCGTGTGAAGAGGGCACCAGAGAGGACTTCCCGGTGGCTGCAGTTGGCAGCAGGCCAGGGTTTGAGGGAGCTGTTCTGCCAGAGGACCAATCTGGAGTGAGGGCGCCAAATTCGAACTGCGGCTGGGCTACATAAGTCAGGCCCAGCCACCTCATGACTCGGAAAGCAGCTGTAATTGTGTCCCACACCACCCATCCCGGCCCCGACCTCTATTAAATGGTCTGTGGGGGCGGATCCTTGGGGGAGGGCATGGTGAGACTGACAGACTGAGCAATAAGAAGCTCGGATTTGTTGTAGGATTGAGGGGGAAGGGCATAAGATTCACAAACTGTGTTGCTGGTATTGTGTGTGGGGTAAATTAATAGTTGGTGTGGGGCTGTGTATGACTGACAGTGTATTGTTGCTGGTAGGGGGTCATATTGTGCACACCCAAAATGAGGGTGGGCTTGGGGGCAACCAGATCGGGCATCTTCGGAAGGGTGATTAGGTGTACGGGGTGTGGGGCAGCCATAATATTAAACTGGGCATGGAGGTTTGGAGGGTGCCCAGTGTGTTTTCAACTGGAGGGTTTTAGGGAGGCGATCAGGGGGATCAGAAGGCAGCTGGAAGGGGGAAGAGGCGAGGGATGGGGAGGCAAGGTGGGGTACGGTCCAAGTGTGAGTAGACGTGGACGTCAAAATGGCATACCCCAGGGGACAAGTGGACAAGGCAAAAAGGGCATATCCCAGAGGATGGGTGGATCATATGGTTACTCTGGAGGTGTGGTGGCAGAACAAGCAACATACAGGAAGCATGCCGTTGGGAGGGGGCTGCTCAGAGGGAGCAGAAGAGGGAGGGGGAGGTAGTAGAGAGCAAAACAGGGGCGAGCATCAAGTTTACAAACCGTTTCACCATACTATACCCGGGAGATGAAGTGGAGGAGGAAGGTGGGAGGGGGGAGCAAGTGGACAGTGAGGGTTCAGCCAGTAGGCAGAGGGGGGAGGGAGACAGAAGAGGGAGCCTGAACCAAAGGAAAGGACAGAGGATGGAGGGACATGAGCCAGGTTGGAGGGAAATGTGAGATGGGAGGGCACTGAGTGAGGACAGGGTGGAAGGAGGAAGGAGGAAGGAGGAGGAGGAGGATTGGGGACAGGCAGACTGGGGAAATCAATCAATGAGGAGGGGGTGGTAGAGTTCTCTAGTCAGGTCAGCTTCAAGACATGAGTCACTGGATCAGGTGGAGAATAGGGTAGGGAGAAATATAGCGAGGGGTGGGAGATGCAAGTCCAAAGCGGGGAAGCAGTGGGAGGTGGGGGATTGGAGGATTATAGTTCAAGAAGGAGATGGTGGTGGAACTGGGGGTCTAACTCTGTCCACCTGGGGTGATTGGGGCAGCGAGGAGTAAACTGGCAGTGCAGATAGGAGGAGTATGGTAGGGCTCTGATATGAGGTGTGTTCTCGATTATGGTTGGAGGAGGAGCGCAGCAGTCGTCGACAGAAAGAGGAGCCTGGAAGGTACTAAATTGGCTAATAAAGACCTCAGGCTGACGGAGCAGCAGGGAGCAAGCAAGGATTGATGATAGAAGGAGGAGTCTGGAAGGAATAAAGCAGGCTAATAAAGTGGGGGGTGGAGTGAAGGTGATACTGCTGGAGGATTCCATGACCAGGGGTATCCATTGGGAGGGGGTGGGGGAGAATAAAAGTAGCCCTGTCAAGGTTAAATGTATACCAGGTCTATCCATACACAAGGCCAAATTCCACCTATATTCATTAGCACTGGATTGCGGGGGATCCCCAGACTTCCTAGTACATTTGGGGACAAATTACTTGGAAGGGAACAGTGAGCTAGAAATACAGGCTAGATTCCGGGATCTGGCAAGGGTTTGTCACTCTATAGGAACAAAATGTCCTTCTCTGAGATTCTGCCAGTACCAAGGGCAACTGGTGAGACCAAGCTAAAGCTTAGAGGGGTGAATCAGTGGCTCAGGGGCTGGTGCAGGGCAGAGGGGTATGGGCTGGTAGGTGACTGGGGGGATACTTGGGAGGATAAGGGATTACATGCCAGAGATAAGTTACATCTCAACCTGGAGGAGAGAGAGATCTTGAAACTAAAATTTACTGGATTTTTAAGTGAGAGGTGGGGTTTAAACTTATAAAGGGGGAGGGTCAAATAAAAGAAAGGCCTCAGGGGGACTGTTTGAGGGTACAGGTTTAGGGCATGTGAGCAGTGCAGGGGGCTGCATTGCAAATCCAAGGAAAATTGGTCAGAAAAAGGACTGCGCAGAGCTAGGGGGACTGGAGGGGGGCGGAGGTCGGGTGGAGGACAGTCTTGATCAATGCCAGGAGCATGAACAATAAAATGCCTGAGCTTCAGGCTGTTCTGGCCGAGGGAACAGCGGATGTGGCGGCAATTACAGAGACATAGGCCACCCAGAGAAATTATTGGGATCTAAATTTGGAGGGTTACAGGATATTCAGGAAAGACAGGGGAATGGTAAGAGGGGGAAGGGTTGCGCCGATAGTCAGAAATTACATAGTGGTTAGGGGAGTGGAGGAGGCTGGAGGGTGTGTGGAGGCGATATGGGTAACCCTGCAAACGAGGGGAGGAAAAAAATTGATAATAGGGGTGGTATACAGGCCCCCCGGAATGGAGAAGGCTCTGGAGAATAAACTGGTTGAGGACATCAAGGGTCATTGTGACCTTGGTAACAGCAGGGCGGTGGTCATGGGTGACCTTAATATGTCGGGGGCGGATTGGGACACCATGACATCCTCTGTAACCAGGGAACAGCGACTGATGGATGTCTTTCAGGATGCCTTCCTGGTGCAACAGGTGGGTGAACCAAGAGAGGGGAAGATATTGGATGTCCTAGTGGATAGTGACCAGATAAGGGGGTCTGGAGGTGTGCAGTCCACTGGCGGGTGGGGACCATGCCACAGTCTGGTTTCTGCTGTATCTGGGGGGAGGAAGTCCACACTAATACAGTGGTGGTAGATTTCAGGGGAGCAGATTTTGAGGGTATGGGTAGGATTCTACAGGTGAGGTTGGAAAGGATTAGGCTGGACATGGATGCTGGAAGTTTATGGGAGACCATTAAAAAAGGGGTGCAAGAGGCTACTAGGTCCTGTACAAAATTTAGGCAAAAGCATGGCAGAACCAGCAAGCCATGTTGGTGGACCAGAGAGGTGCAGGAGGCAGTGAAGGATAAAAAGGCTGCCTATGCACGTTTTAAACGCTCAAGGAGGGGGATAAGGAGCGAGGAGAGTATGAGCTATTGGCCAGAAGGATCACCAGAGTGGTGAGGGGAGCCAAAGCAGGGATGGAGCAAAGCCTGGCTAGGGATATCCGGAGGGGGGGTAAGGGATTCTACAGATACATAAGAGAGAAGAGAACAGAAAAGAAAGGACATAGAACAACAGGATTAAAATTGTGGGGGGATGGGCTCAGGAAGCAGGGGATCAGGCAGAAGTGCTAAATGAGTGCTTTGTCTCAGTCTTTGCAGATGGGGATAAGGGATCCTTACAGATTGATGGGAGGGATGAGGAGCCAGCAAAAGCAAGAGGTCAGTCTGAGACCAGAGGATGGAGAAAGGCTAGGGTACAGGCAGGGACTGACCCAGAAGGGGTGGGGAGGTTGCATGAGGGGGAGAAATCAAAGTGGAAAGGGTGAAGGCAGCCCTTTGGAATCTAAAAACTGATAAGGTGCCAGGGCCAGATGGGCTACACCCGAGGGTTATGAAGGAACTGGCAGAGGAACTGGCAGCTCCACTGGCTGCACTCGAACATCTCTCTGCAGACAGGATGGGTGCCTCAGGACCGGAGGGTGGCGTATGTAGTGCCTATCCATAAAGGGGGGGGGGGTCTAGGGAGAAGATGGGGAATTATAGGCCTGTCAGCCTAACGTCTGTGGTGAGCAAAGTAATGGAGGGATTTATCAAGGAGAGACTTGGGAGGCAGCTGGAAGGGTTAGGGCACCAGGATGGTAAACAGTATGGCTTTGTTCCGGGGAGATCGTGTCAGTCCAACCTCAGAGTTTTATGACTGGGTGACGAGGGCCTTGGACAGACATAGGCCAGTGCACGTCCTGTACCTGGATTTTAGCAAGGCATTTGATTCAGTACCCATAAAGGGCTGATAGCAAAGCTGGGGGAGATGGGAGTGGGCGGACAGGAGCAGAAGTGGGTTGAAAATTGGCTTTGGGGGAGAATTCAGAGGGTAATGGTCGGTGGGATAGTCTTCTCCCCTAGGAAGGTAATCAGTGGGGGCCACTCCTGTTTAATGCCTATGTCTCGGACATAGGGAGGGGGGTTAGGAGTAGGCTGTCTCTTTGCAGATGATTCCAAACTGGGAGCACTGATGGACTGGGAAGAAGCGAGAGAGGTAGTCCAAGGGGATCTGGATACCCTGGAGGGGTGGTCAAGAAGGTGGGGATTGAAATTTAATGCCAGGAAATGTAAAGTACTGCATTTGGGGGTCAGAAATCTGGGCCATATTAACACCCGGGGGGGTCACACTGCAAGCCACAATGGGCAGGAGAGACTGAGGGGTGGTGGTAGATGTCAAAATGAATAACTCTGAAAATAGTATAAGAACTGCAGCCATAGCAAACCGGATACTGGGCTGCATAGCCAGGGGAATTATGTCCAGGAAGAGGGAGGTGATACTCCCTCTATACAATGCCTTGGTCAGGCTGCAACATGAGTACTTTATTCAGTTCTGGTGACCTCATCTGAAGAAGGACATAGCACTGTTGGAGAGAGTCCAGAGGAGATCGACCAGGATGATTCAGGGAATGGAGGGAGGACCTATGAGGAGAGATTGAAGGAGCTTGGGATGTACACACTGGAGGAGAGGAGGACGGAGACATGATAGGAGTCTTCAAGTATGTAAAAGGAATAACAGAGCAGAAACAATGAGCTGTTTAGGCTAAAAGGGGGACAATGAGGGGCATGATGGAAACTGAAGGGGAAATTATAGGGGAACGTGGGAGGCATTATTTCACTGAGAGGGTGGTGGAGTCATGGAATGCGCTGCCCAAGAGGCTGGTGGAGGAGGGTACAGTGGAGGGCTTCAAGAAGGGGTGGGACATGTACAAGGGGAATTTGGGGGGCGGGAAAGCAAGCAACCACTAGGTGGCTGGCTACCAAGTGGACATGGCAGACCATTGGGTCTCTTCTGCTGGCTTGTTAGTATGTTCGTATATAGCAAAAAATGTGTGATGGCGCTATGAGGTGCTTGTTACTCCATATAATAGCCCCACGCTTTCTGCATATGGGACCCCTACTTTCTACAGTAGGAACAAGAAAAAAAAAACACTGTTGCAGAGAATTTCTAAGGTATTCTCCAGAGTTGAAAAATTGTTAGTGAGTCCTGTGATATATTTAAAGCTTCAATTCAATTACCACGTCTAGAGTACTATGTGCAGTACTGGAGCTCCTACCTTAGGAAGGATACAGATCAGCTTGAGGTGTTGCAGAGAAGGGCTACAAAAATGGTACAAGGGCAACAAGGCATCCCAAATGAACAGAGACTAGTGCACTTAAACATGTAATCATTTGTGGAGAAAAAGGAGATGTGAGGCATTGTCAAGGTCTTCAATTACCTCAAAGGTATAAACAAGGTTGACCTTGGATATCTTTTCAACATTAGAGAAAATAAGAACACTAGAGGGAACAACTACAAGCTGGCAAGGAGAAGGTACAAGAAGAATGATGCCAGAAGCAGTTACACTTCCACCCCGGATGCCGGCGACCTGAGTTCAAAAACAGACAGGGTCACTTGATGGACCGTCAGAGTGAGGGAGGCTCAAGCACCTGATGGGCGGGGGCAAACCTTGCACTGGCTTTATTTGTTATGACTGGTGCAAGGTTTCAGTTAAGAATCACAACCTGCATCTGTGTTGGGAGCGAGTGTCTTCAGCAGCCCTCTGCAGTGAGTGGCTGTTGCTTGACGGAGAAGTGACCAGCTGTTTCATTGGGCTGGTAGCTCTTCTAAAAAAAATAAATATATATTGCTGGGAAATGTCATGGGCTGGCTGGAGAATGGGCAGGTGGGTGTCCTGAGTGAGTGACTTGTGGTTTGATTTGGCTTGGTCGATCTGATCTTGAGCCAGTGTATTCTCTGTGAGCAGTGACAGTGCAAGGCTGAAAAATGCCATAATAACAAGGTATCGAGTTATTATGGCATTTACCGGGTTACTACAGTATTTTAAAAGCAGTGTGCAGAGAGTTATTATTGGATGTCACCAGTTGTTATATTCTGATAGATTAGAATCACAAACACATCTAGGCTGTTTCATGATTTTGTTTTGAAGTTTTCACCAAACACATGCCCATCCCGATTCCAAAGCAATAAATTATTATGAAGGTCTTAAAAAGCAACAATTTCATCCTAGACATTGCAACCCCTGACCTGCTGCAGTTCATGTAGAAGAGCAAGTACATGAGCCGAGGTCCAGGAAAGGTTTGTGCAAATGATCAATGCTGTCAGCTACCTGTATGACCACAACAATGTGCACAGAGATCTTAACTGCAAGAACGTGCTGCTCACTGATGAGAAGCGGGTCAAGATTACAGACTCTCTCAGCTGGTGTCCCGCTCTTTCTTTGCTAACAATGGCTACATGTCACACCACTATCAATGATCGACTCCTGGCTTGTGGTGGGGAGAGAACGAGGGAGCGCAGGGATCTGAAGCATACTGATTTTGGTGATACAACCATTCCAGTGGAATCGTAGATGCCAAATATGCATCAGTTCCACTTTTGCTTTCTCATTTTCTCCCCGAATGCATTATGTATTGCATACACACGTTATGTGGCCATATGAAGCAGATGTGTACAGTCAACAGAAACAATATGCAAATAATCTCTTATTATCAACATTATATGGTCATTTGAACTTCTGATAGTGTAAAAATCCGTCAATCGAGGCTGTTGCTGGCTATCTGGTCTTTGCTGCAAAGGAAATCAATCACAGGGCAGCTTGTGGGGAAGGTTTGGAGGTGATCTTGTGCTGGAAATACAGCTCCAACATAATCCCACTAATGATGTCAAGGCTATTATTACTGCTTACCTGCAGGTGGTTCTTGCTGAGAGGGATGGTCTCTTGAGTGCCAGTGCTGGGTTGTAGCCCAAAGTAGCCTCACCACAGCCTCCTGTATCGCTCAGTACTGCTTGCAGAAATAAGGGAGGGTGGAATGCCTGAACAGTTTGTTTCTCAGAATGGTATACTCTGTCACTGGAGAGAAGGAGGATGTGGAGTTTGAAGTTGAAAGCACTGTCTGCTAGCTCAATTTGTCCACCAGGTTCTTTGCTTTGCACAAAGGCAGCAGTATGTAGTCTTGAGGTGCCGGTAGAGGGTGCTTGTTGGTGAGCTGCATCTTTTTTTTTTGGTAACAACTTGTTGAAGCCCCTCACCCACACCTTTGTCACCAAGTATTTCAGTTTCTCATCCTCATGGCCTTCCTTTCCTCCTTTAGGTGGAGCAATTAGTGTTAAAAGAATGCTTGAGGGGCTGGGCAGTGAGCTGAAGTTGGCAGCATGGGTTGGAACTCCTGCATCTGCTAAGCTGCTGACTTCCTGCAGCTTGTCAAGTCGCACTGAATTTAAGGTCAAGATCCTGGCTCTGCAGATATCTGAGAAGGTGGTCAAAGGAGGTAGACAGCCACTGGCGAGTCCATCCTCTGGGCCTCCACTACTGTTGCCATACTGAACACTCCAGAACCACAGGTGAGGTCTCATGGTCAGGGCACTGGAGAAGACTGGGCCAGAAGACTTGGGACAGCTGTCACTGTCCTTGTCCTCCTCTTTGTCAATTAAGTCCATAGACTCTAACCTCTTCCTAAAGCTCAGGGTCTGGCTTGCAGAAATTAGGAAAAGTGGAATGCCTGAACAGTTTGTTTCCCCAGATGGAAAACTATCACTGGAGAAGAGGAGGATGGGGAGTTTGAGCCTGAAGGCACGGTCTGCTGGCTCAATTTCCCCAACAAGTTCTTTGCCTTGCACAAAGACAGCAGGATGTAGTCTTAAGGCATGTGGGAGAGGGTGCTTGTTTGCGAGTTGCATCTTTTTTGGTCATAACTCATTGAAACACTTCACCTTCTCTGTCACTGAGTATTTCAATTTCTCATCCTCATGGCCTTTCCTCCACTCATTTAGATGGAACAATTAATGTTAAGAGAATGCCCAGGGGGTTGGGCAGTGAGTAGAAGTTGGCATTGTGGGCTAGATCTCCTACATCTGCTGAGCTACTGATTTCCTGCAGCTCATTCAATCTCAGTGAATTAAGGGTCAAGAACCTGGTTCTGCACATATCTGAGGAAGTGGTCAAAGGTGGCAGGCAGCTACCAGTATGTCCATCCCCTGGGTTTCTGCCACTGTTGCTACATTTAACACTCCAGAATCATAGTCAAGGTCTCAGGTTCAGGACACTGGAGAAGATCAGGCCAGAAGACTCAGGGCAGCTGTCAATGTCCTTATCCTCAACCCTCTTCGACAGAGTCCACAAACTCCAACCTCTTCCTGAAGATTATAGGGCAATTTCTCTCAAAGGTCTGCAGAGCACGACTGCCCAAAGTGGCCACATTTTTGGACCCGATATGGAGGCAGCCTGGCTACCTCATGGTCTGAGACCTTCCTGCTGTGGCTGCACAGTGCCATGACACAGTGCTGAAGTCTCAGGTACTTGGCAATTGGCAAGGCTAGGTTCCCCACCCTGTCATGCCAGTCACTCTCCAACCCAAATCACTTAACTGCCATTATCAGAAACTCATGATTCACGATGTCAACTAGTCTGCTGTGGATATAGTCTCGCCTGGTCTGTCCCTGGCCAGACATACTTGTTAAGTATAGGACATCCACCTCTCCTCTCACCTCCCTGTCACAATGTTCATAACACCTCAGGCACGTTCTTCATTAACTTCAGATATCCAATCCTCACCCTGCATGCCAAAACAACCATGTGTGGGCTCCAGCCAAGGAACCGGCGTAAATCTTCGTTCGTGCACCCACCCATTCTCCGCTCCCAACTCTGTCTACTCCTACTCTCTGGTGACATCGAATCAAACCCTGGACCCAGTAAGAAGGGGCAGGATCACCTCCAATCTTCCGATCCAACATTGTCGGAGATAAAAGGCTTCAGGATAGCCCACACGAACATCCAAAGTGTTAGGCGAAAAATGCCTGAACTTGAAGGTTGGATTCAACAACACAGGCCAGATGTTCTTTGCTTAACTGAGTCCTGGCTAAAACCCTCTGTACAATCCCAAGAAGTTGCCCTCCCCGGGTGCTCCTCCTACCGTTGGGACAGACCCAGAAGGGGGCCGGTACTAATATACACCAGGAATGGGCTGGCGGTCGATGAACTGTCAGACTTAAGCCTAGACCCCAACATCATATCAATCACCCTTGGCAAAATCAAATGACTGACAATAGGGTGCATCTACCTACCCCCCAAATTTGCACCTACCTCCTACTCAGAGTTTTTCGCCAGTCTAGATACCCTCCATCAAAGTGACAGTCTGTGGTGACTTCAATCTTGACCGGCACAGCCCCAAAAATGCACTATACCTATCAGCGATATCAGATGCTAGGTTTGAACAACTTATCAAACAACCAGCTAGGCTCAACATGAAATCGGGGAATCACACACTTCACGACTGGATGCTAACAAACAGCAGGTCCCATATCAGAGCTGCAGGCGTCCTCCCTGATGTACAAAGTAACCACTCCCCGACCTTCTGTATATACCTTCTGGAATAATGACTTTCCACCCCACTCCAAAACATTATCAAAGCCAGAGACCTAATGTACTTTTCCACCTCTGATTTTATTCATAGTCTTGCCTCCTCAGATTGGTCACCCGTCTCCAACCTTCCTGATATCAATCAGGCTCTTGATTACTTACTCAACACTTTCATCTCTGTTCTTGACCTTCATGCCCACTTCAAGATGAGAAGAGCTAAAGGAATTCACTCCCTCTGGCTCTCTCAAGAGATCCAGTCCTTAATGCGCTCAAGAGATAAGGCTTGGCACCCATACAAAAAGTCAGAACTCATTACTGATTGGAATTCCTACCAGCAGCTACGGAACATATGTAAGGCCAAAGTAACCAAATCTAAGTGACATTATCTATAGTCCCTACAAACAAGCAACCTTAGTAACCTAAAATGCTTCTGGAAGCAAATTAACAACCTTATCAAGGGACATGAACGGAGGACCCCCCAGGTCATGTTATGGAATGGCTCAGAGCTATCCTCACCCTCCAAAATCGCTGCAGGAATAAACTCATTCTTCACTGACCTTGAACTCTACAAATCAGGTCTCCCGGCTAACAGCCCTGTGCCGCAGTCCCCCTATACTGAACCTCACTCCCCTATCTTTCACTTAAAACTTACTTCACAGGGGGAAGTCCTTAAGCTCCTACTGGGCCTCAATCCCGATAGCTCCCCTGGCTTCGACACCCCGCCTCCCAGATTCCTTAGGCTTGGTGCCCCCACTCTGGCTTACCCAATTGCCCGGTTGATTAACCGATCCTTTCTCACACACACTGTACCAGATAAATGGAAAACCGCTACCATTGTCCCCGTGCACAAATCGGGCTCGACTAACCTCATCGAACATTACAGACCCATTTCAATACTATGTCCAACAGCAAAAATTCAAGAAAGAATCCTTTACAATCACTTGTACTCCTTCCTTGAACAGACCACTGCCCTCACAATACATCAACATGGCTTCAGGAAATCACACAGCACTCAATCTGCTCTCTTGAAGGTCACCTCTGACATCTTTCATGCACTGGACCATGGTAGTGCCACGGGGGCAGTCTTTATTGACCTCACCAAGGCCTCTGACCTTGTAAACCATTCACTTCTCACTTCCAAGCTATAATTGTTAGGGCTCAATACAAACTCCTTTTCCTGGATATCAAACTATCTAGCCGACCAATTACAGTGCGTCAAATGGGGAAGGGCCCTCTCCTCCCTATCTCCACTCACAGACGGGGTCCCCTAAGGATCTATTCTCGGGCCCCTATTTTTCTCCATCTTTATTAATGACCTACCCCTTAACTGTGGGGAATCAATCCAGCTTTACGCCGATGATGCCACCCTATACAGGCATGGTACAGACATCTCGGCTATCAGGTCTCACCTAGAAACTGACTTCCATCAATTGGAAACCTGGTTCACAGAAAACCTGCTGGTACTGAATACAAAGAAAATCAAAGCAATGCTGTTCTACCACAGCTCAGCCTTCTTTGATCAGTAACACATCATCAGGCCAACGTCTCGAAGGGGTTCAATCCTTCAAATAAGTGGGTATGATTCTCAATGAACATCTATCCTTCGATACTCATGTCAATAGCATTATTAAAACCACAGATCAGAAACTCTGCCTCCTCCACCGTACTCCCCCCCACCTTACTCCGTGTGTAAGAAAAATCCTCTGCCACCCTCCTCCCCGCCTTATTCTATGGTGCTCTCATAACTCACTCCGTCAAGATCACTACCCTAAACAAGCTCAAACAGGCCAACCACAGAATTGCCCATTTCGCTGATGCAGCTCCAGTTCGAGCCCACCACTGCATGGTTCTCAAATCCCTAGGGTGGCCCTCTTCTGAGCCCAGAATGGACTTCCCTGTCTTATGCTCTGCATTCAAACTTACTCACCTTCCTCCCCTATCCATTCTCTCAGGATTCCTCACCTGAAAATCCTTCCCCTGGACCCTTCGACACTCATACCTCCCTTCCTAAGGTTCGTTTAGCCGTAAGCGATCTTTTACCTTCTCGGCTCCTCAAAAATGGAATGCCCTCCCCCACAGCATACCCTCATGTTCAACTCTTTCCCTGTTTAAAGAAATCTATATGGAACCCCCCCCCCCAAACCTGCTGCGACGACTGCCCTAATACCCTCTGATAAACCCTTTGCTCCTCACTCCTTATCTTGTATCTCTCCAAATCTCCCAGCTAGTCCCTAAGTATCAATTTCTAATACCTTACTGACTCACCTGCTTCTTCAATAACTCTTCCCCCACCTGCACCCCCTCTCTCCTCTCCTATATAGTGTAATTAGCTTGTGTATATTGTAATTCTGTGAAATATATAGTGCTTGTACTCATACTTTATAATGTTGGTCTCTCACTACTATACCGGTTGTTTGTTGCTATGTCCACTCTGCAATTGGCCTACCTGGCCTCCTTGGTCTCAAGTCTCCATCACTGCTGACCCTAGCCCTACCAAAGTCATATCCTCAATGGACGCCACAGGACCTCCACGGAACCACTGGCCAAAAACCATTGGAACGGACTACATATTCCAGAATGTAACTGCTGCTCTAACTGTTTATTTTCAAATGTGTATTGCTTTCCTGCTGCATACTGATCTCGCTGCTACTTATTTGCATTACCTCTTGTACCCAACTGTACTTGAATCTATTCTTGGAATTGTCTGCACCCTACTGTATTTGCATTCTACTCACAGAATTGTCTCTATTCCCCCGGGTCATCCCTGAAGAAGGGACTTGACTGTCTCAGTGAGCCCACCCGATTATCAAAATTCAAATAAATATATAAATAAATGATGGCACTATGGCCAGGCACTGTGACATGGATAAAGACCATGGTGCCCCAGGTGCCCACCAGCGCCTTGATGGCATCCAGGCAGCCCACCTCACAGCTGTAGATGTGGGCAGTGCACCTGGTGTCATCCTAGCAGTTCATATCAGCACCACATGCAGGCAGCAGGTGGACAAAGTATGTGGGTAACGAGCTTGGGCAGCAGTATGGCCCCCATCAGTAGTGTTCCCCGCCTTCTGCATGTGTTCACGATCTTGCCATCTAGAGCAATGAGGATAAAGTATGCCAGGCAAATATTTTCCTTGGCCAGGGCATGAAGGAGAGTCTGGATGCTACTCTGCTTGCACTGTTTCTCGTCCAGTTTCAGCATGGCCAAGTGGCTCCTGCCCCTGGGTGAGACAAGCCTCACATATCCAGCCTCCTGTTCTACACAGCTATGTCTCATCTGGGAGCCTGGAAAGTGAGCAACGAGTCGTGTTCTCTAAAACAGTGCACTGGAGGAGCAGGTCGGTGGAAACTCTCTTCTCCCCAGGAGCCAGTAGGACAGCTGAGGTGCCGCGATGGCTGTTTATATAACAAAGGTATTACATGAACTCCGTAACCAAGTACAGTACCTCTTCAGAAGTATAAGCTACCCGGCATTTCAAAGCTAAATGTCTCTGAAATCAACTGCATGGCACACTTCACAGGCCTGGGCCATCTCTGGCAACCCCACTGAACAGACCTGCAGCAAACAGGGAAGGAGACCATAACATGCAATGGACTAATCAAGATCAAAAGAAATATAATAGGAAGAAAACAGTGGCGACTTTATTGTGTCATTTTTATCCTTTAAAAATGTGCTTCTAACTTGTTTTAGAATTATCAGGTCAAATTTTGAAGCTATCCCAATCACTTTTTATTTGATTTGATTTATTAAAAGACAGTAACTGGAACCAAAACTGGAGATAGGAAAGTCTGAAGTACAATACACTGTAAAAAGGGAGCATCTCAAATATACACATTAAATACTATACACTCACTTGGATAAAAGGCTCCTGCATTTGTTTCCTCACTTTTTTCCAGTTGTTGATTATGTGTATGCTCAAAAGATGTAATACATGAGAAATAACTACAGTAATTATTTGTTAGTATTTTTGAAAATCTGTCAGATGTAGCCCAAACAATCCCCAAAAAAGAGCTCTCTTCTTCTGATACTCCTAATATTCAGCAAAATATTAAATAAGCTGGGAAAAATGACTAGCAGTTTTGCACATGAAAGGGCTACTCAAGTGTGAAAATGCATAGCACTTGCCTCAATTTGATTAGCAAATTTAACAAGCATGTGTCTATGCCGAATCGATGTGTGTACAGTGTGTGGCAGGCATGCATAGTGAGAGCAGTAATATGTGGTGGATCCTGACTTCCTATTAATTGTAGGTCTATGCCTGTGCTATAATTTAAACCGTCAGGCTATCCTACTTGGCCAGACACAGTGCATGGACCCACAAGGCCTCAACATGCACATCAACCCCCTGTGAGGGAAGGATCCCCAACCTGCCACAAGGTGTGTATGTGCCAGAATATCACTGTCCCTCCCCAGGCTGGAACCAGTGCCGCACACTGGAGTGCCTTTCTCCTTGACCCGTTCAGCCTGCTCACTGAGCTTGCACCCAAGCTCGGGTCACTGGCACAGGAAAGCAGCGTGGTTCCCACTGGACAAATGGCCATCCCTGGAAAGAACAGTTACATACGTACTGTAACAGCAGATCTTGCAGAGAAACTCTTCCACTAGGCCACACCTTTGGAATTATACCTGCACTAGTGCTAGGACCTCATGGAAACTTTTGCTAGCCGAGGGCCGCCGACAACATCATGTGTCGGCATCTATCCAAACATGGGCAGCCCCATCACTCCTCAGTTGCTGCCAGAGATTAGACTCAGAGGCCCTACAATCATAGGGAACTGAGAGAGCAGAGAAATGGTATGGGGCGTAACAGCCATGGATTAGGATACTGCACAATAACTGATGTAACCCTCATTGAAGCATAGGGGGATGGAGGGAGGGCCGGCATGGCCTAATGGAAGAAATGCTCTCTAAGATCTACTGTTACTGTAAGTAGATAACTGTTCTATCTTCTTTGAGGATCTCTCTTCCATTAGTAGGCCTTGCAGTACAGCAAGCCCAAAGCCAGACCACTTACAAGAGACCATGTCCAGACTGTAATGTTTAGTGAAGGCGTGGACAGTGTTCCATGTAGCTGCAGCACAAATGTCAGCAGCAGAAACATTTCTGAAATCGGCAACAGAAGTGGACATTCCCAGTGTGGAGTGACCATAAACCGTATCAGGAAGTACCGTACCGAACCGTACTTCCTATACCAGAACGTAATACAATGTGCCAGCCATTTGGATAGGCACTGTTAAGACACAGGGGCAAATGAAACAAAAAGCGAAGTATATTTTCTGCAGTCCTTGGTGCAGTTCACATAGTATCTGAGTATTCTATGTGCATCCAAAGTATGGAGCAAGCCTTACCCTGACTGGCATGCTTAGGGTGGTAAACAAGGTGGTGCATCTTTTGATTCAATGTAAATTCAGATGCCACCTTCGGTAGAAACTTAGGATTTATACACAAAGAAACTATCGCTGTGAAAAATAAAATAAGGGAGCTCACAAGTTAGAGCCAATAGCTCTGAAATCCTTCGAGTTTAAATGAAGTTAGAATAAACAGCAACGGCTAGTTGACGAGGATTCCTTCAGGAGGTCCAACGAGTATGATCGATGATGGAAAAAGAACTGAGGAGTGATGGGGCCGCCCACAGTTATATAGATTCATATGCATGATGTTGTAGGCGGCCCCTGGCTAGCGAATATATCCTTGAGGCCCGAGTGTGGATGTGGGTATAGTTTTAAAGGTGTGTCCTAATGGAAGAGATACCCTCTAAGATACATTACTTTATCATTTTTTTGGGGTAACAGTTTTGACCTCATAATCTAACAGTCTTTTTATGACCCCCCATTCTGAACATGACAGATGTCATTTATAAAACACTGGATGAAACAATTTCACCCCACAAATCACATTTGGGCCAGGATTTGAAAAATGACAGTTGCCGAGTTCATGAGGTGGTGCGAAAAAATGGCTATGTTAAAAATCTGGGATCAAAATATTGAACATTACCAAAGTTATGAGTGATCTCTGAAAAATGTCAATGTATCCTCATGATATTTTTTTTTTTTTTTTTTTATATTCTGACCCCAAACTTTCAACACAGTCTTCTTATGACCCTACCTCATATAAACCCGGTAGGTAAAAATTTTGAAATCTCTGCCAAAATGTCATTTTGTAACACAAGTGTGAAAACACTGAATGGCCTAAATTAAAAAAAAATGACAGCTGTCATGTTCATGAGTTGGTGTGAAAAAAAATAGCTATGTTGAAGCTTTGGAGTCAAAATAACATTGTCAAATTTATGAGTGAGCATTAAAAAATTTCAACATATCTTCATAACTTTTTTTTAATGTTTACACCAAATTTTCATTATAATAGCCTTTAGTTGACCTCACCTCATGAACCTGGTAGGTGAAAATTTTCAAATCCCACTGTAAAGGTGATTTCGCGACATGACTGCGAAATGACCTTTCATTCTGGAGTTAAAGAATTTCACCTACTGCATGAGGTGGGGTCTCATAAAAGCCCTGTTGAAAATTAGGGGGAAAACATTAAAAAGCGACAAAGTTATCAGTACAAGTTCAAAATGCACTGAAATACATTGGCTGCATACCAGATTTCCTCAGTTCCTGATGTGGCACTGAAGAGTGAAGACGTGTCTCCAATCCAGAGAGGACTGCAGTGGTGGACCCCCAGTAGGTAAGTAAAAGGTAGTATGTGCAGGGTGCTGGATGCTGAGTGGGAGGACCAAGTGGGGGGTAATGGTGGTGTCAACAGACATTGATGGACCATTTTCTTTTTTTTACAGGGATTTAAATTAAAAAAAAAAGTATGAGGCATGGTTTTCTTTATTTGATGTACCGACCAGGGCTTCAGATAATTTTTCTTTGGTGGAAGTCAGATACTTCCATGGGTTGAAATTTGGAAGTCATTTCAGTTTTAGTAGAGTCCAATTACTTCCGGCTGTCAACTTTTGGAAGTCTAAATAATTCCAGTCAACAAATTTTAGAAGTCAAAATACTTTAATTCATTCTCTCCCAGTGGCCATTTTGGGTCGGGCTCAGCAATGGATGGTTTTGATACCATATGGCGGCTATGAGACCAAAGGAGTTAAACACTCCAAGTCCTATAGTTTTTGAAGTCATATGCCTTCTGAAGACTTCACAGTAACCTCATCCACAGCACATCCACAGAAATACATTTCTGAATGAGTCTAGGAAAGGAAAATGTGCACCAGTTAAAGATGACAGATGTTTTGATATTAGACCTCATTTGTTGTATTATAAGTTGATGATGACAAGCCAGATACAATACATGAATGCAATTATGTAACCAACACATCAAATCATACTTGTTAAAGTTTTGTTTTTGTTTGTTGCTCATAATTTGCTGAGGCAGTATAGCGCAGTGGTCTAAGGCTCTGAGCTGCAAATCTGGTGACATCCAGCAGACCAGACCTGGGTTTGAATCCCACAGCTTCCACTTGCATACTGTGTGACCCTGAGCAAGTCACTTAACCTCCTTGTGCTCCCAGGTCGCTTCTGTGAAAAAGCTTTCAGCTTAGTGTGCTATACCTGGTTAAACAACTAAATAAATTAACAGCATGTTGTGGAGTATCACCACCCACTTAAGTGGGAAATTAACCACAAAAGGACCTTTCACCACCACCACCAGTTTAAGGCACCAACATGGTCAGGTACCCATATGTCTGTCACCCTCACCACCAAATGCCATGGCCAGCTTCTGTGACATGCCTGCCCTCACCAACATGTTCAGCTCCCCACACATATACCCAGTCCTTTCCACTGCCAACATAGCCACACATACACTCCACTTCTCCTACAATAGCCACCATCCCCCAGCAAGATACACACAGCCTGCTCCCCAAACCCACACACAGACCACTCCACCCTCATTCTTCATAACCAACTCACCAAAACAGTCAGGTCCTTTACACCACACACACACACACACACACCTGTACAAAGCACAAAGTGTGGAGCCACCCAAGATCACATAGCCCTGGACACACCAGCCATCTTGCAGCCATTCAAACTGTTGCCCCCTCAAAACACACACATATATATATATATATATATATATATATATATATATATATATATATATATATACATATATACATATACACACACACATACATACATACACTTCCCAAAGTGCAGCCAAGTATGGCATGCTTCGTAATATTTTTGTAAGTCAAATATAACCTTTCACCACCAGTTTAAGGCACCAACATGGTCTGGTCCCCATGTCTGCCACCCTCACCCCCGAATGCTATGGCCAGTTCCTGCAACATGCCTGCCTCCACAAACATGGTCAGCTCCCCACACAAATGCCTGGTCCCTTTCGCTGCCAACATGGCCAGTTCCCCACACATACACCCAGCTTCTCCTACAACAGCCACCATCTCCCACCAAGCTGCATAAAGCCTGCTCCTGAAACCCACACACAGACTGATCCACCCTACCAACATACACACACACACACACACACACTCTTTCTCTGAAAGAATATGGCTAGTGAGACCCCCTCCATCAAAGCATCCCACTACCCCGAAATGACCACAGCCAGTCCCCTCAGCCACTACAGCAACATAAACAGCCCCTGAACAACAATACGGCCTGTCTCTCCCCTTCCGCGAACACCCCACACCCAAGCAAACACAACCCTGGCAACAACACCGCCAACCCCACCCAAGTAAACACAGATAACCCAGGAACCAACACTACCAGCACCTCCAACAAATCCAAGCGAACACTGATGGGCCCAGTACCTATATGGCCAGTCACCCCACCTAAGCAAGCAGCCCACATCATCCCAACACTGCCAACCCCCTTGCACTACCCAAGTGAACGCTGACACCCTTGGCACTAGCACAGCCAGTCATCATTCCCAGAAAACAGTCAGCCTCATCACCAATATGCAAGCTCCTACCCCACCCAAGCAAACCCACAGCCCCAACACAGACCTGGATTGGGAGGGAGCAAGTAAGGTGTTTTTGTTTATTCTTTGGTTATCAGATAAGGCCTATAGGCACAAGTTCCTGTTTTCAGGGGTGAGCTGGGAGCACTAGGGAGATTATGTGACTTGCTCAGTCACACAGTATGTAAGTGAAGCCTGTGGGAATTAAACCCAGGTCTGCTGGACGTACCAAGTTCATTCACAGGCCAGCTTGATACTCTAACCTCCAGGCTATACAGTGCCAGGCCAGCCCAACTATACAACTGCTGGCCCCCTCTCTTATCCTTGCCAGATATAGGCAGCTCTCATCTTTCCTGGCTCTCTAATAATTAACAAAAAATAAATGAACTTACTTTTGTTCTCTCCAGATACTGATGAGTCTAAGTCCAGTAATGGAGACCAGCCAGGTCAATGCAATGTGGGAAGCTTGGTAGTGCTGAACTTGTCAGCAGCAGAACAAGGGACACACACACACACACCACACACACAAAACAGGCTTCTCGTTTCTCTTCTTTTGTAGAAATAAACTGATACACACACTGGTCCACCAGCACACAGTCATGTCAAGGCTAGCTGTAAATCTTTCAGCTGTCCGAGTTGGAGACTGCCACAGAACATAGATAAAAACATACTCCTTGCTGAAGCTGATTAGCAGGGTGGTAAATAATTTTAGTTCAATTTAGCCCCTTCACATCACACCTGAATTATACAGAAGTCAGTGCAAATTGAGTTTTAAAAGTGTGTCTTTGGTGGGTGAGGGGTTAAATAAAAAAGACAAATAAGTCCACAGTAGAAAAAAAACAGACTTCAGCCCTTAACAGGATTCCTATAAAAGGATATCAATTACTCCAATCTATCTATTTTGGGATGTTTTGCACACATTTCTGGATGTAAAATACATCTAAAATCCACTTATCTGAAGCCCTGGTACCAACACTGGAAACTGGGCATCCCAGTGTCGGTGTCATGTTTGGTGGCACCAGAGGTGGGCTCCCCCAGTGTCGCACAGTGTTAACACGCTGGATGGGTGGGGTAAATAGTTGGCACTGGTGATCGAGTATCCCAATGTCATAAAACGGCAATGGCGGTGACGCATAGTTTGATGCCGTCAGCAGTTAGAAGGAAAGCCAAGAAAACATGTGCAGAATACAGAGTGTGTGTGCATGCCTGTCACTTGCCTTTGCAAGCAAAACTTTGTCAAATTGCTTTAATCCAGGTCAGCAAGTCCACAATTCAACAGTGCAATCTCTCTGCAATCATGAAATAATCATTACTTACATCACTTTTTGGTTCAGAGTGGACATGATTGGCAGCGTACTGTGAAAAGAAAATTCATGACATTTTGAAAAGAATATTAAAAAAAAAAAAAAAGCATACTCCAGCACTAAAAATAAATCCGTTAAAAGCAACCAAATATGTGCTACTTTCAGGATACTCCAAATCAACACAGGGTTAACCAAATGAAAAAATCAGGCATGGTTCTACCAATCTTGCTGAAATTTTTGTATGGAAACTTACTGCAATCAGTTTTCCATGTCAATTTGCAGCTGGTACTCCATCAAGATGAGGAATTTGCTGACACCACCAGAACAGATTAGCTCATAATGTCATCAACCGATTTGTCTAGATTATTCCCTTAATAATGTTAATTTTTGAACCTCGTTAAGCACCACATTCTGCAAACATCCCATTATATTCTCTGAACAGTCTAACAAGCTAAACAGAAATGTATAAATTGTCAGCTTGCACACAAGTCAAAGAATGGAAATTGTCTTAGCACACACACACACACACACACACACACACACACACACAAAGCTGTCAAACGCAGCATGCTGTTTAATTAATCACTTATCTAGTCTGTATTTTGCTACTCTAGAAACAAACTATAAACTTATTTTTAGGTTTTCTTCCAGTGCATTATCTGAAACAGCCTTTGCTGTCGATTAACCTCAGGCACAGAACTAAACCCTTTTGTGACCATTTAGAGTGAAAGTTGCAGGTCTACCTTGCCTGGTGCAGTAGCAGTAAGGACTCAAGAATCCAAAATATAACCTTGACATTTTAGTCAGTAGGTGAAACTGGTCAATGCAATCCATGACAAAAACAGATCTACCATACCATTCAGCAGCAACACACCGTCTCCTTGCCATCACTATTATCACTAGTATGGACTGCACTACTACGTCTTATTGTACATACTAATAACTTTAGGAGAATGATTATAATATATATATCGCTATTCAAGTACTTTTTAAAGCTCCACATTGCACTCCTGGGTTAGTGTTTGTTACTCATCGAAAAGCCAGCCCAGAAGGGACAGGTGTATCAGACCTTCATCGAGGTTGTGAAAGTCAGAGTGATGAGGCAGCTGAGGCCATCTGAGTGACACCCACAGAGAACATGATGCGGGTCTGAGTCTACTACTCGCGGAGGTGGGACTGGGTGGCATGGCTTAGGGAACAACCAGCAACAGCAGGCACCGCACTACTTAGCAGCATGGTTTGGTTGACAGAGCCATTATACAGCTTACCAGCATTTTTTCATTTTGCAGTTTGGCTTTGAAGAGTCCAGATGTTGTTCCTGCTCCACCGAAGATTGCAGCACCAGCCCTCCAGAGATAAGTATGGGGTGAGGGTGTGTGTGGGAGGTTGAGTGCATGAAGCTTAGGTGAGGGTTGGGTGGCGGGCGCCGCGGACAAAGATCGTTTCCTTTTTCAGGTTAAAAAAAAAAAAGGACATCGTGACAGGGTTTGTTAGGCACACTGGGATGGGCTCCCAGTGTGCCACACAATGGGGGTGGGGGAAACATGCCAACACAGTTGGGTTTGCGTGAGTGGTGGCACACTGGAGTGGGCTCCCAGTGTGCCACACAATGTGGGGAGGTGGGGGACATGCCGACACAGGGATTGCACCCCGATGTCGGCTTTGTTTGGAGATCGTTTCCTGCCACCACCATGTTTGTTGGAATGTTACACCAGGAAAGACACGTACGGGAGATGTGTCATCTCTGCCACTGCATGACGAGCTTGTCTCTGATTGCAGTGGCACATTTCTTTCAAGTCGATGGCACTTTACATAAATTTTGCGTCAGCACTAGCATGCTGGCTAATTGGGGAATGAGGGATGCACCTACTAAAGCGTGCCCTGCATTTACCAACACTGTCACACCTCTCACTGTGCTATTACTACCAGAAGATTTTGCTTGCACACGAGCAAGACAACATAAAAATGGTGCTAACTGAAAATAGTCATTTAACCCTGGAGGGTTATTAAACTTAAGTTTAAATTGTCAAATAGATTCATATTGCAGCAGTCTCCTATCAATGTTGCCTCCATGAAGTATATCCCCAACTCTCTCAATGGCTTGAAAGTGAAAGGTATGGTTTTTACCCATAGCCTGCACGTGCAGTGCTAAAGTACTGACTCCATCTGGTTTCTGGATGCTTCTAAGGTGTTCACCGATTCATTCCTTAAGTTTTCTCTTGGTTTTACCAATGTTAAAGAGGGGCTCCCGTGATATTGGTATAGAGATTAGCACTTACTGTTACGTCTCAGAGGTCCACTATATTTAAATTGCAAAGCCCTTTTTTAAAAAAAAGTTAGCCCCATGCAGAGAAATTTGATTTTCTTTTCAGCTTCGTTCCTGCAGCTCCGTGGATGTGCCATGCAGCTTGAAGAGCCGGAAGTGAGATCAGCTCCAGAACCGACCAATCAGTGAGTGTTCACGCTGGAGCAGGAATCCATATAGTGATTCGTGCTGTCAAGCCGGGTGTCAAGCAGAAGAGTGGCACCATACTTTGCCCTAGAAATTATTGAGTTGTATGTGTTCTGGTTTTGTATTGTGGATCGAGTGTAGATGTGGATCGTCTGGTGGTCTAACCGACTGCGATCCTTGCTGCTGTTTTGTGTGGCTTTGTCTATTGCCATCTGTCTCTGCAATGCTATTTGGGGTAATGATTACATTCGTAAAAGCTGCGTTTTGACTTCAGTGTTCACTTGTCTTGTTTCCTTATCGTGCCTCTGAGTTACAAGTATTTGTTTTTGGTGAGAGCAAAACATACTGCTGACAAGTTGTTGTGTTACTGTTCCACACAGTCAGGGCCATTCTTCTTTGTGGTTCTGCTTGGCAATTGTGTGTGGTAAAAAGTGTTCTAGTGGCTACTTAGGCAGTGTCAGTGAATGTTTTTTTCCCTGCATGTGTTGTTCTGTTCTCAGCAGTGCTCTGAATAATTTTTGTGCATCTGTAGTGTGTGTGAGATCTCCTTTTCTGCTGTACCTGTGCAATTCTATGACTTTGAGCCAGTCACTCCGCCTCCCAAGTGGTACAGTTGTCTGTGCCCATTGAGCTTTATCCGATTACCAAAGTATAGTGCTGTATATATGAAAAAGACATTTTTTTCCCTGATGTGCTTTTGTTCCATTTCCCTATTTATCAGGATAATCTGCACCCTCTGTCGTTACTTTTTCTGTGCTGAGGTTGTTATATTGTGTGCCACACAGTGCTGTGCCTCTGTATTGTGACTCCAGGTATTGTTCTATGGACAGTAACTTTACCAGACATCAGACAGTATCCAATAGTGTAATCATGCCTGCTCGATGCATTGCAGCTCATTGTGGTAACACTACTAGATGGGGTACTCTTTATTTACATTTCCTAAGGATCCCCATTACAGGATGTTGTGGGATCGCTTCATTAAAACAAAACATGCTGATTGGCTGGGTGCTAATAACACCACTGTGTTATGTTCGGCCCATTTTTTAGAGTCATGTTTGGATCTGACAATTTTGGCTATGTATAAGATGAAACTGGCACGTGGCTTCAGGTTACTTCCAGATGCAGTGCCCACCATTCATAGCCAGCCTTCCAGTGATAGTGGCAGAACACCAAAATGCCCCACAGATTATGTCTTTCAGAACCCTGTCAAGAAAAAGAAATGTGGCAGTGCCTTCAGAAAGAGGGAATTGGCTCAGGTATGTGCCTTTTGTTTTTCAGTTCATTCCTGAAACATGCATTCTTACAGTTATCCTAAGATGGCTATTCTGGTATGTGGACATTTTGTCTCTAAGCTTTCAATCATTCACCAATTGTCTTCTGTTATTCTCTGGCAGGCCCTTCAACAAAGCAAGTTACACACCATGATTGCATTGTGCTTAGTACAACCTACCTATGCCTTAAGAGAAACATGATGTTAACCATACCGCTCACACAGGTGTGTGGTTGTGTACTTAACCACTCAATGCTATCATACATAGCAGTGTATCATGTTCTCTCTCCGTACGTTTGTGGCTGTATAAGCTGTGTATGCCATCTGTTGAATACTGCTTTCTGCATTATGGCACCACATACTGTGTTAACTTTGTGAGGTGGCAGCTCGCAGGATGGTTGTGCATGAAGTGTTATCACTGCACTGTACATGTAGTCGGACATGATGGTCATGATTGTGCTGTATGGTGTAACTTGGGCCTTATGTGTTCCTGGCTGCATGCTCAGTAATGAGAGTGTTGTTCATCACCCATTTATTTACATGCAGTTTTGCAGTGATGTATGCATTAACACACAATGAAATACATTAGGATCTGTACAATGAAACTAAACTGCGATTGTTCATCATGATGGCTGCTCTGCAATGGTATTGAGATGGTGGCTTGCCCGATGTGTTAACAACAATTGCTGTAAGGCAACACACACTACAGAAACATGCTTCCTGTCTGGCGTACGTCACCAAGTGACATATGTACAGCATGCATCTGTTGTCAGCATCTGTCATCATCACGGGTGTACACACAGAGGCTATGCTCATATGGGTGCTGTTTAGCATAGTGTTATCCAAACTATTAGTGTGCTGGCTTCTTCCTACATTTACATTCGGTCTGCACATACCTTTCCATCGCGTTATGCGGGTGGCATCGCATCTGTATGGTGACCACTGCCTACATCACGTGTGCTGCATATGTAAACAGTGCCATGTTGGCTGTGTTGCCCTTGTGTTTTTAGGTTACAGTCTGACTACTGCATCTAAGCAGCAGACTCCATGGATACCCAAATGTTCCCAATAGTACCCGATGGTGATAACTGTTTTCATATGTATACAGTACGACTAATAGTTGTCAAGTTGTACTGTTCCATGTCACTAACCTTGTCTTGCTAGTTTCTGAACATGTCCGTGGCTTGACGTGATGACCATGTGGTTCCTAGCTTGGTTTCGCATCTTCACCATGCTGATGATCTCCAATAAGAGCGAAACACGATTCACTATCTTATGATTATGTTGAATCCCTTTGATCTGCAGCAGTGAGGTAAGTAGTGAAGCCACTGTGCACATCATGTATAATTTGCATCATTAAGGCCCACTTGCATGTTACAACCGCTGACTTCACCTTTACCTTTGGAAGCTCTTGCATTGTGTATGTAGTACTGTAATATGCATGATGCCCCACACATTTTCTGTTTTACATGGTTTTTTAAGGGGCTGGTTTCATGTGCTCCTATACTACTTATTAACTTTTCAATCTTCTTGTCTTTTGAATAGGTTATGCAGCAGTACACAGAAGATCCCATAGAAGTGTTGCCTACTGAGATGATTCCAATACTGGATCCTTGTATGGGTTCAGTCCCTGTCAAGAATGAGACAGCTGTGGATTTACCATCAGATGACATCCATGATGTACAGCCACTTCTGACACTGTGAAAAAATAGTTTGTGGATAAGACAACACAGTACTCTGGACCCAAAATACATTATCGCTCCATAGGTAAGCAGTGATGCTGCATTAATGTCTAGCACTTGGTTCTGCTGCTGCAGATGTGGTTGCCTGTGTATCACATCAGCACATGGTCCATGTAATAGTACCTATGTTACTTGTGTCCTGCAGTTATGCATCACAGTTCAGTGATGGAAGTGTGAACATTTTGGCAATTACTGTGTGTCATCAAGTGCGAGACACGTCAGGAAAGAGGTGCACGTGTTTCAGAGGACCATGTCTGATACAGCATGTATCAAGCCAATTACCCCCATCTCTGCTAGATATGAACAAGGAAAAACACCAATTATACACTATTGCAGAATTCTGCATTCTACCATATATTCCTGTCCCACCACAGTTTGCCAATACGCAGTGTAAAGCTGAATGTGTTCGGATACTGTCTGCAATGCATAACATTGAACCATGTGAAGAACGGGGCTGTGAACTCATTACAAATACTTAGTACTGAGCCACCTGCTGCAGCACATGTGGTGTCCATGCCTTCAGGTTTACATCTGCAAGGTGTGATGATGCTCAGAAGACAGTATGATATTGTCAAGCCATGTTATTGTGACCATGATTATCCATTCATGCACAGTTGCAGCAGTGAGGGTTGCCCAGCATTGCATGTGTAGGTTTCAATAAAGGTGTTGTCTTATACTTGGCAAATGTCAAGAAATAATGCATTAATTTTTTGTAAATGAGATTTGTAAGGCCTCACAGCCATAAATTTGTAAACTCATAGCTTCCAGTCTGGAAGCCATGCATTGTTCACCAAGCTGTCAACTGTTGTAAAGGATTGGAATTTGCCACTAACAGTTGTAAGTGATATAACTGTGCTGGTGTTACTGCACCAGTGCTGTAAGCGAAAGTAGTGGTCGCCGCAATCCTTGTGTCCATACAGTATCAGTAGGCATTGCATACGGACAGCGGTTAGGCATGCTATCCATGGTACGCAATGACTGGTTGTCATGCTGCCAATTAAAGGTTCCATGCCCAGTACTGCCTATAGTTGATGGTCAATGGTGACCTTGGTGTGTGACGATCTGAGTAATACCTACTTCTTTTATTCGTGGCAGTAATAAAAATTGCACTTTGAGGTGCGTGTACTGCATTTTTTTTTTTGTGATGGTTGCTTTGCATGAGATATACTTATCCTGTCGGATAATATCGCACGTAGCACACTTTTGGATGCAACAGTGCACATGGAGTGATGCAGAAAGTACTGCAATGTCAATTCTTTAGTGTTTGCAGCCACTGCTGCACTGTGAGTGCTACAAATTTCCATTTTGTAGTCTTACTGCAGTGTTTGTCATTGAACTGACCGCAGCCATGTAAGGCACACTTTTCCGATGGTAAAGTGTACAGAAACACATTGTTATGTCATCCATGCTATATTTATGTATTTTAGCCTTACAAAACTTAAAAATGTCACATTCATTTATTAGGACTGTCTGCATCAGTGAAAATGGTGGATGCCTCCACCCAGACAGATGACATGGGACCTTTTCCACCTGCACTTATCAACTTCACTTCAACACCTTTGCCCTCATCAGATTCAGAATTGGACTCTGATGAAGATTTCTGTGATGAGAAAGATGTATCCTATTTGCAATCTTTTAAACGAGAATGAAGAGGATTACATTACGGAAGACAGCAGGTAAGAATTTGATTATTTCAATTGCTTTTATTGTTATGTGCAGTGCTGTAGTCATTCCACTTATCAGCCACCACGCTAAGAAGGTGAGTCAGTGGAATGGTGATCGGCAATCATGGTACAACCATTTACCCGGTTAATAGTACTAATGCTGGGCAAACTTATACTGTGATGCATGGCGGCCAGGAGTGTCACCAGTGCGGTAAGATAGGCTAAGCCGGAAGCGTACCAGAGATTGCCACAGGTGATTAGAAGGGTGCTTTACGTATAGCAGGGAAAGAAGAAAGGGTGAGTGGCAGATCAGTCGGTTCAGGATAGGTGGTGGCTGGGTGGAAGAGGCTGGAGAGAAGGCTGAGGCACTGAATTACTCTTTTTGTCTCTGTCTTTACCAAGGTGGGGGGCAGGGAAGCAACAGTAGGAAAGGGGGCAGGCATACGGTTCCTGAAGATGGGAAACAGGATGAGGAAATACCCAGAGGTAGGGTGTTGGATGCATTCAAGACCCTAAGAGGGGACAAGGCACTAGGCCATGATGGGATACAGCCCTTGGTGCTCAGGGATCTGGAGAATACCCTGGCCACCACCCTAGCCAGTCTTCTTAACTCCTGCCTGCATTCTGGGTGGGTACCTCAGGACTGGAGGATGGCCCATATTGTGCTTATCCATAAGGGGGCCAGCAAGAGGAGCCGGGTAACTATAGGTCAGTTATCCTGACATTGGTAGTGGGCAAAGTGATGGAGAGCGTCCTGAAGAAAAGTATAGAGTGGGTGCTGAGGGCATGGGATGACATACACATTCATCAGCATTGCTTTGTTAATGGCAGATTGTGCCAGACAAATCTGGTTGAGTTCCATGAAGGGGTGACAAGGGTGCTGGATCATGGAGGCCACTGGATGTCTTCTTTATGAACTTCATCAGGGCTTTGGACTCCATGCCACATCATGGGGTGCTGGAGAGATTGGGGAGTGGAGGGTGGGTAGGTGGATAGGAAATAAAATGCTGGGATGCACAGCCAGGGGGATAACCACAAGGAGTATTGAGGTACTCCTTCCGCTGTACACTAGCCTGGTTAGACCACACCTTGAATATTGTGTGCAGTTTTGGCATTCACAGTTAAAGAAGAACATTGCATTACTGGACAGGGTGCAGAGGAGAGCGACCATGATGGTACTGAGGATAGGGGAAAGGCCCTATGAGGAGCGACTGGGGTGGCTCCTCATATACTCATTGTAGGACAGCAGAGACGGGGCGGGGGAATAGAGGTTTTCAAGTATCACAAGGGGTTTAATAGGGTAAGGCTTGTAAATGGTCCTTCAGCTGAGGGAAACAGGGGACACTAGGGGAGACCCCATGAAGCTGGACGGGGTGAGGCTGAGGGGGGAAACAGGGAGGTGCTACTTCAGTGAGAGAGTAGCGGAGTCCTGGAATGCGCTGCCCAGAGAAATGGTGGCCGCTACTACTGTGGAGTACTTCTACAAGGGTTTGGATAGGTGCAGGGGGAGGGTACATCCAGGAGCCCCGGTGGGAAATAGGGGTCCTTGGGAGGGAAGGAGGGATGGCAAAAATAGGTGCCCTGCATAGGCACCGACCATCGAGCAGACTGGATAGACCATAGAGCCTACTCTTCTGGCTTGATAGTATGTTATTATGTGTTCCCTAACAAATGCAAGGATGCATAACACATGATTACTTATTTATTGGAGTAACATTAACTAATTATACATTGGAGCAACATTAACTATACAGACACCACACTGTCCTGCCATGGCACACTTTGACAGAAGATGTGTGATTGTAAACTGCATGAAAAGGATGAAAACCTGTGTACTTGCACTGAAAGCAGGTGTGCACACATTTTGACAAATGTTTACATATTATACCAGATGTATGACAGTGTACAGCCCATAAGTACACATTGACATGGGCATACATCCCATGATGTATTCTGTGCAGACACAGATGTGCATCGATCCAACATTGGTGGTCTGGACACTACGAATGCCTGACATTGTGGTGGGTGGGGAGCTGGGTGGTGGATTACAATAGGAACAGGTCATCAAAAGACAATGTGCTTCCGATGGTTTGTGTCACTCTCACTAGTGTGTATTGTACAATACCAGCTTCATGTTCAACCATAAAACATTCTGGTCTTCATTAACACATGCTGGTGGGGGGGGGGGGGGGGGAATTGGTGGATGCAGATGAGGCAGGGGATGGTGGATAGCCTACAGGTTAAAGTAAGAAGCTGTGAATGTGCTTCTTACATCCAGGATACTTGGTCTTCATTACCACAACGTTCACTTGAACCCTGTGTGACTGTGACCAAGTCCTCCAACCTTGGCATTGAAATGAGGAAGTTGTGCCTAGTGACATCACATGGCTAACATGGTGTAGTACTTTGTCATGTGATGACATATGGCAAGTGATGCTCACGATAGGCATATCAACAGTTGTGTACATGCCTTCCGAATGTGGAGAGTCTCCTACATAGGGTTCTAATGTCTTCTAACTCTGGGTATCTCTACTGTTGGTTGACAACTATCGTTTACTTGATGGTACGCTTCCGTATGTGGAATTCCACGACCTAACATTTCCCTGACATTTACCCATACAGGGAGGATCACCTAGACATGCTGAGGGAAACAACGGCATGCACAGAAAGAAAGTTTATTGTGTTTGAGAGCTGCCTAATGTCTCTGTTTGCAGTATGTCTGGAATGCAAAGAGAGATGCAATGCTTCGGTCTGCATGGTCAAAGGCTCCTTAATTATTGCTGAACAAAAATGCATCAAATGTTCATTTGAGAACACTTGGCATTCACAGCCATACAGCTCTGGTTACCCTGCCGGAAACATTATGCTTTCAGCAGCCTTAGCATGTTCTGGGTCGTCCCCCCAGAAAGTGTCAAGAATGATGGCGCACATTAATTTACAGACAATATCTTGTACCACCTTTTATGAGCATTCACGCAAGTTTGTGCAACCTGCAATTTATGATTTCTGGTCTTTGGAGAGATGAAAGGTGATCACCAATGTTCAGAGTGAAGGAAGAAAACTGCATGTTGGAGGAGATGGCCATTGTGATACACTCGTCCACAGTGCCAAATATGGCACGTACACATTAATGGACCTTGAGAAGTGCAAGATTATAACACTGAATATTGTGCAGGTTTGTGTGGTGGTGACAGCAGTGAAACACCTACTTCCACATGCATCACTTTATTTTGCTGACTTTTACTCTTTATACAGTATATGTAACATGATCCATGATGTGTGTCCTTTCACAGATATTATTGCAGCCCTCAGAGTTGCATTAGTAACAAATGGAGTGCCAGTTACACAGGTCACACAATAGTCTGTGAATTCCTCTTTGATAATTTATTTTTTTTGTTTATGCAGTGAAACGAGGTTCGCTCTGCTTATCATATGGAGATGGAAGGACCGAGGCGTGGCATGGAGGATATCCAGAGGGAAGGTTTGTCAATGCAATGCCTTGTAACAGATCGACACCCCCAGATACAAAAGTATCTCAGGGAGAACCACCCAGAATTCAGACACTTTTACTATGTGTCACATTTTGTTAAAGGTACGTTAGGTAAGACTGTTTGATCACTGTACGCTGACAGTGTCATCATGCTGTGAAACATCTACTAAGGATGTAGTAAGCATACATGTATGCCTTCTGGTAAATACTGTATGATCACTAAGGGCATTAGGCAGGACAGTGGTGTCTGATTTATGTACGTTATGGGGGTTGCTGTGTCCAGTACACGCTGACGCTGTTGTCAATGCACATCCTCATGCATGTACAGTGTATCGGCTTGAGTTGTGAGATAACCCAAAATGACTCAGTGTTTCTGCCGGTAGTTACTGTGCTGTTCCCTATGTGAGACATGGAATACACAGTTAAAGACAGTCAAGGTATGACTGCATAACTGGTTAAATTCAATGCTTTTTACAATAATGAATTTCACATGCAGGAAAGAGACTTGTTGGTAGACCAGTGGCACAGGTAAGGGAAATGGTGATGCACACATGGGTTGGCCTTACATGCATTTCTATGCTTTGCTAATCAATCTCCATCTGCTATCATGGTCATAATAGCAGATGGAGAAGAAAGGAGAACAGAGGCAATCTGGATGCAGCTCCTAGACTCAAGGGGCAGGAAACAGAGGATTGGGGTGCTATACAGGCCGCCTCCCAGTCTGAGGATCTTGACAGGGAATTAGCGGGAGAAATCAGAAAGGTATGTAGAAAATGGAAGGTGGTCATCATGGGTGATTTAAACTTGCCGGGGATTGACTGGAGCATTACGGTCACCTCCAGTCCTAAGGAGCCAGTGTTCCTGGGCATGATCCAGTATGGTTTCCTGGCACAGTTGGTCACTGTACCTACTAGGCTAGAGAACACTTTAGATCTGGTACTGTCAAATGGAGAGGCAGGAAGGGAAATAAGGGTGGAGGACCCAGTAGCCGACAGTGATCATCCCACAGCATGGTTTAATATCAGCATTTGCGGGGACCCAGAGCAATCATTAACCCGGGTGGTAAACTTCAGGGGGGCGGACTTTGGGAGGATGCGGGAAGTACTAAAAGGTAAACTGGAGGGCATAAGGCAGGAGATGGATGTGGAGCAGAAATGGAATAGTATTAGACATGGGATTACAGAGTCAACGTAGGTATGCACCAAGACAGAGTAAGAGGAGGAGAGCAAGGAAACCATGGTGGTTGAACAGCGAGGTACTGATGGTGGGGAGGGCAAAATGAGAGGCGCACTACAGGTATAGAGAACAGGAGAAGAAGGGACAGAGAGGAGTATGCAAGATGGTCCAGGGAGGTGACCGGGGTGGAAGACTTTTCACATACATCAGGGATAAAAGGAAGGCCAAGGACACAATAGTGAGGATTAAAAAAAGGGTGGGAAGTGGACAGAAAGGGAAGAACACATGGAAGCACTGAATGAATACTTTAGCTCAGTATTCACCGGAAAAAGTGGGGGACACTAACACCATGTGCTGGGAGGGTAGGACGGGGAAGAGGATGCGACAGATGGAAGAATTGAGGAAGACACATTCCTAGAGGGACTGAGGGCACTGTGGGTAAACAAGGATCCATGGCCGGATGGTATCCACCCCAGGGTGCTGAGAGAGATGGCAGAGGTGTTGGCAGAGCCACTGGTGGATCTGTATAGCACCTCACTGGAGTCAGGATGTGTGCCACTGGACTGGATGATGACACATGTAGTGCCATTACCACACGAATGGACCAAGGGATGAATCGGGTAATTATCGCCCAGCAAGTCTTACCTCCATAGTGTGGAAACTCATGGAAACAATACTAAAGGAAAGACTGGTGTCATACCAGGAGGACAGTGGCATCCAGGATGTGATAGAGCATGGGTTCGTTTCAGGAAAGTCCTGTCAAACCAACCTGATGCAATGCTATGACTGGGTGACAGGAGAGCTGGATAAGGGTCATGCAGTGCATCAGGTTGGTTTGACAGGACTTTCCTGGGTAGAACCTACACCCCAGGGTCCTTAAAGAACTAAGAGGGGTGGTGGCTGAACCTCTGGCTATCCTGTTTAGCCGATCACTGGAAACAGGGGAGGTACCCAAAGACTGGAGGACAGCAGATGTAGTCCCCTTATACAAAAGTGGGAACAAAGAGGAAGCAGGGAACTACAGACCAGTCAGCCTCACCTCGGTAGTGGGAAGATCATGGAAGCACTACTGAAGGAGAGATTGGTGGAGCATCTGGTTGTCAATGGACTACAGGACCCAAGGCAGCATGGTTTCACCAGGGAGGTCATGTCAGACCAACCTCATTGAATTCTTTGACTGGGTGACTAGGAGGTGGATCAGGGGAGGGCAGTGGACATGGCCTATCTGGACTTCAGCAAGGCCTTTGACACTGTGCCACATAGAAGACTATTACACAAACTGGGAAATATGGGTGTGGCAGGACAGTAGTGTGGTGGGTAGGTAACTGGCTGGGTGGCAGGACACAGAGGGTGGTGGTAAATGACTGTCACTCCACAGAGGGAAGAGTGACCAGTGGGGTACCACAGGGATCAGTGCTGGGACCGGTCCTATTCAACATCTTCATCAGTGACATTGCGCAGGACCTAGAAGGCAGAATTTCACTGTTCGCTGATGACACAAAGCTCTGTAACAGAGTAGACACACCACAGGGTGTAGACAGAATGAGAAGCAACCTGCAGAAACTTGAAGAATGGTCAGGGTTTGTGCAGTTGAAATTAAATGCAAAGAAGTGCAAGATAATGTATATGGGGCACAAAACCCTGGCACAATATATCAGTTGGGGGTGAGGATATAGCATGCACCAAGCAGGAAAGGGATCTTGGGGTTGTCATCTCTGATGACCTCAAGGTAGGAAACAGTGTGACAAGGCAGCAGGTAAAGCAAATAGGATGCTGGGATGTACAGGCAGGGGCATCACCAGCAGGAAAAGGGAGGTCATAATTCCGCTATACAAGACACTAGTGAGGCCCCACCTGAGTACAGTGTACAGTTCTGGAGACCATACCTACATAAGGACATAGATAGGGTAGAGAAGGTTCAGAGGAGGGCAACAAAGATGGTGCATGGATTGCATCACAAGTCCTATGAAGACAGGTTGAAGGAACTGAACATGTACTCCCTGGAGGAGAGGAGGGGAGAGGGGATATGATAGAGACATACAAGTATCTTACAGGGAGGAACAGGGTGCAGGAAAACACTATTTTTAAGCGAAAAGATGTTCCAGGACTAGAGGGCATGGGATGAAGTTGGAGGGAGGACAATTCAGAGGAAACATGAGAAAGAATTTCTTCACAGAACAGGTGGTGGACAAGTGGAACACCCTGCCAGAGGAAGTGGTGGGGGCTGAAACAATCACGGGATTTAAGAATGCATGGGATAGACATAAAGGAATTCTGGAGGTCAGGGGTAAGGGGAAATAGACTTCTAGGAAAACAAACTGAACTTACAAGCTCAAATGGGCAGACTGGGTGGGCCATAGGCCCTTATCTGCCGACACTGTCTATGTATCTATGTATCTTTACTTGAACTTCAGCAAGGCCTTTGATTCGGTGACTCGGGCGAATTGGGGGGGGGGGATAACTGGTGTAGTTGTAGGAGCATAAATTAAAAACTGGATTACAAGCTGGATGCTTGTGAGGCTACAAGGGTTGGTAGTGGGAGGGGAACTCTCAAGTCCAAGGCTGCTGATGAATGGGGTACCACAAGGCTCTGTGCTAGGACCGGTATTATTTGGCATCTTCACATCAGACATTGCGCACGGTGTGTTGAGCAATGTAAGCCTAGTCGCAGAAGACACCAAAATGGGAGCAGTGCTGGATGGAGTGGAGGGATGGAAGCAGCTGCAGGTGGACCTAAGCAAGCTACAGGAGTGGTCAAAGAGGTGGCAGCTGGGGTTCAATGCAAAGAAGTGTAAGGTTATGCGCTTTGTGGCAAAGAACACAAGAAGAGAATACTGGCTGGGAGGGGTTAAGCTGTTGATTATTGAGGAGGAGAAGGATCTCCGGGTAATGGTAACAGAGACAGTGAATAACACTGCCCAGTGCAGGAGAGTGGTTGCAAAAGCAAACAAAATGCCAGTGTGCATAGTGAGGTGGTTTATGTCCAGGCAAAGAGAGGTGATCTTGCCTGTGTACAGGTCACTAGTAAGGTCACAACTGGAGTATTGTGTGCAGTTTTGGAGGCCATACCTGGCGCGTGATATCAGGTTACTGGAGAGGGTGCAGAGGAGGGCAACAAGATAAGAGGGGGTGAGGGGAGAGACTATGAAAGCAGGCTGGGAGACCTGAATATGTACACCCTACAGTACAGAAGGGGCAGGGGTACATGACAGAAGAGTATCTGAGGAATCGTGAGGATGTGGCATATTGGGTCAGTTAAACTAGGAGGGGAGGGACACCAGGGGGCACAGGAAAAATATAGGGGGGGAGATTTAGGAAGGAAATAATGAGACACTATATTAAGGAGAGGGTGGTAGAAAAATACAGGTTACTCACCTGTAACAGGAGTTCTAGGAATGGTATATGTTGTTCATCCACACTTTCTGGCAGGTATCCTTGCCGCTTTAAGTCTTGCCGGAAGGTCTTCAAGCTGGCTCCTCCCACCCACCCGGGTGGTAAAACCCTCGGCTCCGCCCCACGACGCCAGATCTGGCCTGCTGGAAGCTCAGGTAGTGCGCTCGGCCGGGAGGTCAGGTGGGTCATGGATTAACAACATATACCATTCCTAGAACTCCTGTTACAGGTGAGTAACCTGTATTTCTAGGGACATGGATATGTTGTTCATCCACACTTTCTGGCAGACTCCTAGCAGTTCTCCGGGAGGAAGGAGGCAAGGTGCACACCCCCTACTTAGGGAATAGAGACTGGAGAACCGAGGCCCCAAAACCAGCATCCCGGCGTGACTCAAGGTCGATGTGGTAGTGGGTGATGAAGGTGTGTGCTGACTTCCAGGTAGCAGCCCTGCAGATCTCCTGGATAGGGACGTCCCTGGAAGCAGCCACCGTTGCAGTGGTATGGCGGGTAGAATGAGCTCTTATCCCTCTGGGAGGCTCCATGCCCGCCAACCTATAGCAGAGATCTATGCAGAAGGTGACCCACCTGCTTATCGTCTGCTTGGCTGCAGGTCTGCCAGGTGCGGCTTCAGCGTGGGTGACAAACAGCTGGCGAACCTCTCCCAGAACTTCAACCGTCGCCTCCTATAGTGTAGCGCCTTCTAGGGTCCAGATGGAGCCTATATTCGCCTCCGAGGTGTGATTGGGGTAGAACACCGCAGAGTCAACACCTGGTTAAGGTGAAACCCCACACCACTTCGGAAGGAATTTCGGTGGGGAGAGGACAACCCTGTCCCTGTGGAAGACCAGGTAAGGAGACTCGATGGAAGCGCCTGGGCTCTCCCATTCTTCTGGCTGGCGTGATAGCCACCAAGAAGGCGGTCTTCCACGA
This sequence comes from Neoceratodus forsteri, assembly GCA_016271365.2. Classification (NCBI taxonomy): domain Eukaryota; kingdom Metazoa; phylum Chordata; order Ceratodontiformes; family Ceratodontidae; genus Neoceratodus; species Neoceratodus forsteri. Next base: position 1,194,532,442 of record CM028130.1, read on the forward strand.
CAGGTGAGAGAGATCACACCTGTGCATTGGTTCAAATGGCTTGCCCATGAACTTTGCCAATACCAGCAGTAGATCCCATGGAGGTGGAGGTTCTCGCACCGGAGGGGAAATGTGATCAAGGCCTTTGAAAAAGCGCCAGACCACCTTCTCCTGCGCCACCGACTGCTTCCCGGCCCACGCCCGTTAAGCAGAGATGGCTGCCAGGTGCACCTTTAGGGTCGTCGACCTAAGCCCTTGCTGAGAAAGGGACCATAAATAGTCCAAGATGCTTGCCAAGGAACAGGAGGAAGGGTCCAGGCCCTTGCCCTGACACCAAATGGAAAATCTCTTCCATTTGAAGGCATAGCATTTCCTGGTCGACTCCTTATGGGACACCTCAACTACATTGAGGATCTCGTCGGAAAGACCCAAGGCCTGGAACTCTAGCCGCTCAGGAACCAGGCAGTCAGGTGCAGGGATTGAAGGTCCGGGTGGAACACCTTCCCCTGATTGACTGAAAGTAGGTCCAGGCGAGCTGGAAGCTGCCTCGGGAGCCTGGAGCTGAGGCTGAGGAGATCTGGATACCAGCATTGGCGGGGCCAGTCTGGGGCTACCAGAATCACCTGCGCCTTGTCCCTCCTTGCTTTGAGAAGAACTTTGTGGATCAAGGGAAATGGGGGAAAGGTGTAGAAGAGGCCAGGGGTCCACGGCCTTGAGAAGGCATCCCCCTGCAGCGAACCCTGCTGAGGGGGGCGGGCATGGAACAGCCTCAGCTTCGCATTCTCCCTTGAGGCAAACAGGTCCACCTGAGGTGTGCCCCAATGGGAGAACAGATCTTGTACTACCTCCGGCAGGAGAGACCACTCGTGAGACACAGCCCCTATCCGGCTTAGGGCATCGGCCAGGGTGTTGGAGACTCCTGCCACATGAATGGCTAGGAGATCCGCCTCCAGGCTGCGCTCGAGTGACCAAATGCGGAGAGCTTCCTTGCACAGAGGCATGAAGCGCGTCCCGCCCTGGCAGTTTAAGTAGTACATGGTCGTGGTATTGTCCATCTGGACCTGAACCACTTGACCCCGTAGAAACGGAGCAAAGGCGGTGAGAGTTAGACGGACCGCCGGAAGCTCCAGCAGGTTGATGTGGCATCGGGACTCCTGAGAGGACCAGAGGCCGTGCGCTCTGTGCTCCACCAGATGGGCACCCCAACCCATCAGAGAGGCATCGGTCAATAGAGAGACCGTCGGCTCAGGGCGGACAAATGGGATGCCCTCCTGCAGATGAGCTGGAACGGTCCACCACTGGAGAGCGTTCCACATCCCCTGGGTCACCGTCACTAGCTGGTCCAATGGATCGCAGCATTGTGACCACTGGCTGGCCAATCCCCACTGAAGGGGACGCATGTGCCAGCGGGCCCAACGGACCACGCTGGTGCAGGCCGCCATGAGACCCAGGAGGCGCAGGAAGTCCCGGGCAGGGCGCAATTGTCCAACCAGAAATGACTGGGCAAAGGAGGAAAGAACCTCGGCCCTGTCCGCCGTGAGCCATGCTCTGGCTCGAAGAGAGTCAAGCTCTGCCCCGATGAAAAGAATCACCTGCTTCGGTCAGAGTTCCGACTTGGCCTCATTGATGAGGAGGCCGATCTGGGAGCAAACCTGGAGGGACAGATCTCTGGACCGCTCCACCTCCTGTCTGGAGGGGACTGCTATCAGCCAATCATCCAGGTAAGGGTACACCTGGACCCCTCGGTGCCACAGGAATGCTGTCACCACTGCCATGCATTTGGTGAAGACCCTGGGAGCAGAGAAGGCCAAGGACATGGCTCAGAACTGGTAAAGGGATCCCTCCACTCGAAAGCGAAGGAGTCTCTGGTGAGACGGACGGATAGGGACGTGAAAGAACGCGTCCTGTAGGTCCAGAGAACAGAACCACATGCCCCATTCCAGGGATGGTATTATCTGAGCCAGAGTGACCATCCTGAAGGTCCGAGACCTTAGGAACTTGTTTAGATCGTGCAGGTCGAGAATGGGGAGCCAGCCCCCCATCCGTTTTGGGACCAGGAAGTACCTGGACACAAACCCCGGGTGTGAGGGAGTGCCCGCCACCTCTCTGATCACCTCCTTCTTGAGGAGCAGAGCGATGTCGGCTCGGCCAGCAGACAGCGAGGCTGCGGACCCCGAGGCTCCCCGGGGGCGACGGCTCGGAAGGGCGGGGCCTGCTCGAACTCCAGGGGCAGGCCCTTTCCCATCACTTCCAACACCCACCGGTCTGTGGTGATAGCAGACCAGGCGGAAAGGAAGTGGCGAAGGCGTGCCCCCATGGGGGGAACCTGGGGTGGGGTGACGAGGTTGGGCGACACCCCTCAACCCGTCACAGCTGAGCAGGCTTGGAGGAGGGACGGTCGAGGGACCACCTGGCCTTACCTCCTGCTTCCTGGAAGAGAGCCGGGCTTGGGTTTGGGATGCCAGCGAGCCGCTGGCCCTGATGTTGCTGGGCCGGACGTGCCACGGGCGCAGACGGATGAAAGGGCTTGGGTTGCGGTCTGCGGCCCTTGTCCCTCTGGGCAGATGAGACAGAGTCCAGAGTGGCATTGGACTTTTCGATCCTCTGGAGGTGACCTTCCACTCCATGGCCGAAGAGGTCGGTCCCCAGGAAGTGGACATCCACCAACTTGTGCTGGATATCCGCTGTGAAGGTGGATATCCTCAGCCATGCCCGACGGCGCATAGCCACTGCGGCCACGACTGACCTGGCACATGAGTCACCGATGTCCAAAGCAGTCTGAAGTTGCTGCTTGGCCACTGCCCTGCCCTGCCCCTGCACCTGCTTAACCGTGGTCTGCAGGTCAGCCGGGAGCTGAGGGACTACCTCGTCCAGGGAGCCCAACAAGGCATGAGAAAAGTGTGCCATCAGCATGGCCGAGCTGGCCTGACGAAGGCCAAGGGAGGACGCAGCGTAGACTTTGCGCACGGCATAGTCCAACTTCTTGGACTCCTTGTCGGGAGGCTTGTCCGCGTCCCTGGCACTTCCGGCATGCTGGAAGATGCTGTCGGTAACCAACCCCTCGGTTGAGGGGTGTTCCGAAAAACCGGACAAGGAACCAGTAGGGACGGCATACTTCCTCGCCATCCTGGCCAAGGGCGCAGGACAGGAAGCAGGGCGCTGTCAGGCCGACAATGGCCTCGGCCACCGGAAAGGCCTCTGTGGGAGAATCCCCTGGGTCCAATATCTCCGTGAGGGGATACTTGGCCCACTGGGATACAGGCTCGAGCTGCATCCCCGTGGACTCCGAGATGAGCCTAAGCAAACCCATGAAGGACGATGGGCTATCGTCCAGCGACTGACCTTCGAAGGACTCCAAGTCGACCCGCCTGGAGAACAGGGAGGAATCGTCGGACCCGGAAGAGTCTGCAAAGAGCTGCCTTGGGCCTGAGCCACCCTCACCTGCCGAGGGCGATCGGGAGTGAGGGTGACAGACAGCCTATGGGGCAGACCCTAGGCTGGCCGAGAATTCTTCGTCGGGGCCCCAAACAACGGCTGTGGAGGCGGAGGTTCCACCAGAATCGGTGGGGCAGCCGGTTTTGGTCAAGCAACAGGCCTGGGAGCAGGCGCCTCGGCTAGAGCGAGGGGTTGCTTCGGCCGCTCCGGTGATAGCCACTTGATAGCCGGGGAAGGCGACGACGTTGGCTTGCTCCCGGACAGAAGGAGCTGTTGCCACATGAGGTCCTTGTAGCGCCGCTGCAACTTGCGTTGAAGCCTCTCCTCATCCGAGGAGAAAGACTAGGACGAGCGGCGACACCGCTTATTACGGTACCGAGACCGAGACCGCCTATGACGGCGGGATCGGCTGGACCGAGAAGAAGTCCGAGACTGAGACTGAGAACCTCGGCATTTCCGAGGAGGGTTCTGAGGCAGGGCGGGGAAACCTGCTCTCCCCTCGGCTCGGAAGGTTCAACCGTGGACTCTGGAACCAGAGGCACAGGCAAGCCCACGGAAACCTTAATTTCCGCCGAGGGAACCAGGGAGTGAGGGTTTTCGGCTTCACCGGTCGACAGCCTATCCGACAGGTCGAGAAAAATCTCGACTGCGTCGACAGGAGTCTCGGTCAACTGACCTGACGGGGACACAGTGAGGCCAGTGGCCGAAGCCGAAGGATCGACCAGTCGATGGTAAACTACTCGGGGAGAGGGACCTCTCCCGCTCCCAAGAGCGTCGACGGAGGGACTTACCTTTGTGGTCCTTCTTCTTGGACCGAGAGGAAGACCCTGAGGATGTTGGTCCCTCTCCCTTGGTGGAAAGGGACAGACAGAGCTCCTTAAAAGAAGCTGAATAGGAGGATCCCAGGGAGAGCGGAATAAAGGCCGCGGCCGAGGTAGACGAAGATGCGGCCTGTGCCGCCTCCTCCTCGAGGGCAATCATCTGCTCAAGCTGTTCCGCCGAGCCAGCCGCCGTGGAAACCGTCAAATGGGCCTCCTTAGACTTTACCGGAGGGTAACGTTTCTCGGGGCGCCCAAGTTGTAAACGGGCGGCACGGTCTTCCAGGACGTAGGCCGAAAAGGAAAAGCACAAGTCACAAGCCTGCGGGTCGTGCTCAAGGCCCAAGCAGTAGACGCACGTGGAGTGCGGATCCATCCGAGACATCTTCTGCCTGCATGGGCACCTCCAAAAACCGGGAGTTGATTTGTCCATCGCAGCCACGAGGGAAATAAATGACCGAAGTCTTGAAAACCTTAAAAGTAATTTCGGGTAGACCGAAGAAATAGGAACCAGTCTTATACGCAGAGTGTTAAGGAGGAAACCTAAGCTTCCAAGCGGTAAGGAAGATCTGGGGTCATGGGGCGGAGCAGAGAGTTTTACCACCCGGGTTGGTGGGAGGAGCCAGCTTGAAGACCTTCCGGCAAGACTTAAAGCGGCAAGGATACCTGCCAGAAAGTGTGGATAAACAACATATCCATGTCCCTAGAAATGTAATGCACTACCAGAATGGGTGGTATCATGCAAGTCTGTGAAGACCTTCAAAATGGCATGGGACAGGAAACAGGGGAGAGTGAGGGTGGGGGGAAGTGGGTGGCAGCATTGGGATAACAAAGGGGTGGGTGGGGCAGCTGCAAACTAGGGGTGCTAGCTGCACACTTGAGCACACTTAGACCGTGTTTCTGCTGGCACATTCCTATGTTTGTATATGCATGTGTCACTGATGCAGCTTCTATGCCATATGTGTGTTTTGATTTTTTTTTGGTTTTTGTTTTCCTCTATGGTATTTATTCTCCTGTGACCACCTTGACACATCCCCTGTTGCCTCACATCCTACCATTAGGGGGATCCGGCCGCTGTCCATCTCGACCAGGACTGCTGGCACCCAGTAACCCCTGCAGCTTACTCCCCGCAGCGGGGTGGCAGGGAGCCCCCTAACTCCCACAACGGATCCAGTTCGGGTGCCAGCACCCAGCGAACATACGCAGATGGCCATCAAGCCATGGAAGGTGCCACCATTTCCTTGTTTTGTGCCACTGAGTCAGAGGCGTGCAATGACGCCATTGGGCATGAGCGTCCCCATCCAGGCGTCTGCCCCGGCTCAACCCCAGTGTGTGGCGTGTGGCCCCGACCCCTAGCCTCCACCAGGGGGCAGTCAGGCGCCGAATGCCGTGAACCCCCCCCCCCGGAGAGGAAGAGCCATCCATGGGATGCTCAATCCCTCTCCTCCCCTGCCAGCCCCCAGAGACCCGCGCTTGCTCCCGAACACGGGTCGCCGGCGTGGCGCAAGGTGTGGCGTCCAGCACCTCAGCGCCACCGGGCCGGTGCCATATGTGTGTTTTAATGACTTGGGCTGTGTACTTATGCCACCTTTTTCTTTTTTTTTGTATTATTTATCTCCCCTGCGACCCTCTCCTATCTCTCCTTCAGGCCAATTGCCACAAGGACGCTCACCTCTCACTCATCTCCACTGCCGATTCCGACCCCACATCGCAGCCACCTCAAGGTAACCAGACGTAATGCTTGCATCGGAGGGTCCTCCTCTTCTGAGGATAAGTGGCCTGTCGGCCTAGACATTGGCCCTGGGTGCTGCTGTGGCCAGGTCAGCTGTCGCAGAGCTCGAAGGGGTACTGGTCCAGGCGGCCGTCATCCAGTAGGAGGAGATGCCCTTTTCAGTTTCTCCTCCGATTTCCCCTAGTTGCGCTCCATCTGAGCTTCCCCTGGTCTCCACCAGGGGTCACTACAGAGTGACACCGATCCCCAACCCACCCCAGGAAAGGACAGCAGTCCTCCGGACGCTCAATCCTGCTCCTTCCCCTGCCAAACCTCAGGCACCTGAGTCTGTTCCCGAACCCGGGTTGCCGGTGTGGTGTGAGGTAAGGTGCCAGCGCCTCAACCCTCTGCACCACTGGGCCGGCGCATGTCATCTTTTTCAATCTGCAGCCATAACTAAGAAGTTAGAAGTGGCATCTTCCAAGGCATGATGTCATATCAGGGCCTGGATTCCCAGCATTAGAAATATGGTGTACTGGATTCTGTGATTCCACACCTGATGGCACTGCGACATCATGGCCGCTAAGATGAAGTCGATCATCAAACACATGCAGGATATCCATGTACACGATAATGTGCAGTTTCCAGCCTGTACACATGGACCCATAACACATGATAACTGCCAGGGGAAGTGGCTGAAACCATGTAATGCCTCTGTTTATGTCACTTGTTGAGTAGCTGTTCATGCACTTCACACACACTTGGGTATGGGTATTGCTTCCAACTGCTGTGTAGCTTCACCATCAAATCACTGTCACTATGGTGAGCTGTAACGGTTCACTAATGGTAATCCATGCCCATGAATTTTGCACTTCGTGCTAAGCTGTACTGTCCGTGACCGTAGTCACGGAAGCACTCCATGACACCCTGATACCCCATTATGCCTTCACGGTGATAGTATCACCTATCTCCAAGTATTCTTCATGTTACCTCAAACAGGTGATGTCCGGAAAAGGTAAGAATGGAGTGGTGAACCACCAGTGACACTGACAGTAATGCCATGCTCATTGCTATGTACTTGTCCCGATAGCTACCCTGCCTTCACTTTCCTTGTCTGGCCAACTACAAAGACCAATGCTGGTCCATTCTGGTACCCACAAATAGCACAGAATGTGTGTCCCATGACAGTTCAGTTAGCAACATACAGGAGACATGCCACACTAGATTTGGTTTTCCTTTTCTCAGAAAAGGCACCCGTGAAGTGACCTGGAAACATGGTACTATTTGGTCTAACATCCAATACATGCAGCAGCACATCACAGTATGTACAGTTGAATTCACAGCTGTGTACTAATGATGCCGCATGGTCACTGCTTCCCTATGTCAACACTGTTTGACAGCACTCAATACATTGCTGATACGGTGCATCACAGTCCCCGTCCCGTATGGAAAGGCACGATTAACAATGTTGACCTTGACTGACACTAAACTCAGTGGTACATCCCCACAGAAACTTGTTACGGTAGTGTCACAGTTAAGCAATGTCACACCATTACAGCCCTGAATAGAGGTTAGTTTTTCATTTACTGCCGCTGATATTTCACTCATAGTACACTGGTCACGAAGCAGTGAAGTTGACCGTCATGTTTATCATTGCAGATGAGAAGGCCTATATGACAGTGGGATCGATTCTCAACACCAACACAGTAATGCGGGATGTTAGAAAGCTTTTGCCTATGTACCAGACATCATGCTCAGAGGCATTCCACAGCCTAATAATACAGTACGCACCAAAAAGTGCTGCTTTTGGATATAAGGGTATGCTATGCAGGTAAGTCCTCATGTCAGTCAGCTGGTATTCATTGTTACAATGGTGACAGGATTCATTGTATAGTGAATGACCACCGCACCTCACTGTAATGGTCAAGATACCCCAGGCTGCGCGTGTTACTACCTCACTGCACACCTTTGCGGTGTTCATGGTTACACACAAGATAACGTGACCGCTGACTGACCCGCTGTTGTCTGACCTAAACACTGTCTTGTCTCCTGTCATAACCAGCTGGTGTGTGGTGTGTTCGAGTGGAGCCACTGTCAACATGGCACACATGCTGCATTTAGCCAACTTACAGTGTGCAGATGTCAGTCACTGCTCATTGTACGACCCGCTGTTGTCTGACCTGAACACCGTCTTGTCTCCTATCATAACCAGCTGGTGCGTGGTGTGTTCGAGTAGGGCCACTGTCAACATGGCACACATGCTACACTTACGCCAACTTACAGTGTGCAGATGTCAGTCACTGGTCATTGTATGACCAGCTAACTTGCCTTGTTGTTTTTCCTCCAATCTGAGGATGTCAGTCTTTCATGGCAAACCATAGATAACAAAACATTGTCTTCATGATAAGGTCGGTGTAGTACAGTGTAAATCTTACTGATGATCAATTATTACAATAAGTGCCTATTTAAACATTGCCGTACTGAGTGGTCCCCAAGGATGCCCTTGTCCCAATGGTACAGTAAACATATTTGGAACTATATGATGCAATACTGTGCCTTACCAATGTGTCTTTATCAGTGGGTGGACTTGGAAGACGTGCCAAGAAGCGAGTATTCATTGAACGTGAGGTTGCACATATGCAACACAGTCACAGCACCACTGGTCAGTACCAAAACACTGACAATATCACAACACGTATGGCATTACCATGAGGTAGCCTTAGTCATGTGCCAGTGTGTAATGTAATAAGATGTATACAGTGGAGGTACTGGTGGCTCAAAAGGTAGATGGATGTAAAACAATGCAAGCCATACTGTTAATTTCAGTATGTCATATTTAATTGTAATATGTGGAGTACTGTGTTCCTGCGATGTCTGTCGTGGCCACTAAACAAAACACCACCTTATTCAGCACTCCGTTTCACAGTTCTGGAATGCATAACAGGTGCTGGGTACAGGTAACTGTAGTAGCATGTGTTTTGCAATACTTAACACCACACGTTTAAAAAAAAAAAAAAAAAGTGGAGCACAACAAAAGTAATGGATCACTGCACCACAGGAGTTAGGCTTCAAAGTGAGCACAGAAAAACTGAAAAGTGGTCAATTCTTCTTAAAGATAAAGCCTTCATTTATTGAAGCAGGTAATAGGTGGAAATGTAAAGCGATCCACCCCTCTGATCCTGATGCTCAGCTTGGCGATGATTGCATTTTTCACCAGCTTCAATAAATGAATGATTTCACTGTGAGAAGTTGGTGCAATTTTTATGTTGCTTGCACGCATGTGCAAGAAACATAGTGCCATCATCGGAGATTTCGGAGGTGTGTCACCTCCTCCTCCAATTCAGTCAGCGAGCTGGCAGGCGTGGCCCCTGTAAGCCAATGCATTTTGGAGCTGTCTATGACACGCTCCAAAATGCAGTGGCATACAGTTGAAGAGGAGCTACGCTTCAGTGAGCAGAGATAAAGCGTGAGCTCCCCGACACGCAGGGCGCGTGCTCCCCACATACTGTGTAGCCGACGGGTGCCCAATCCCCATCGGCTGAGTCAGCGCCTCCCCAGTTGTAGGTGCCATGGGGAGCCCACTCAGCGTGGCAATCAGTCCATAGGCCAGCGGGGGTGCCCAATCCCCGTCGGCTGAACGCCCCAATGTCCTTGTGCCCATGCTGGGGCCCACCCCAGTGTGGCAAAGCGGATCCCCGACATCTTTTTTATTTTGAACCTAAAACGAAAACAGTCCCGCGGGCGCTCTCCGACCCCACAACCTGCACCACCCACTGCGCACCCAGCCTCCCACCCCCCACCCCATACTTACCTCCGGACTCGCGCAACGATCTTCAGTGGACCGGGAACACGTCTGCACTCTTCAAAGCCGACCGCGAACTGAGGAAATGCCGGTAGCTGTATAATGGCCTAGATGGGGGTTCAACTTTGCATATCTCAGGCATTTTGGGAATTTTGCAAATTTTCCAACATGGGGTTTTGGGACCCCTTCTCATGATGATGTCACTGACATGGCGTTAGCCGGGCGAAGGTGATTTCGCGCAGTGACTGCGAAATCACCCTTCGGACGACCACTCTGCGACATGACATATCATTATGAGGGGTCCCAAAACCATGTTAAATATAAAATCAAAAATTTATTTCTGGCGTGCATTGCGCGGTTCCTCACGGGCTCGTAAGTTCGCGAAATTTCAATATTTTCACTCCAGATTTTCAACATTGCCATTTTACCACACCTACTTATAGGTAGTACAGCTGTCATTTTCACATCTCACCCAAAATGTGTTTCCGCCCATATAGCGCCAGAATGGCGCGATCGGTTGATCTTGAAATCAATGTTTGGGACAAATTAAGAAAATCACAGTGACACTGTTCATGAGCAGAGGTCTTAAAATGGCTATGTTGAAACTTTGGTGAAAAATTTCTAAAATGACTGTTTTACGACGCATGCTAGCAGTTCCACGACGCCAGGTAAGTTTGCAAATTTTCAATATCTGCACTCCAATGACTTCCAAATACCTAAACAGCACATAGAAGCAAGCAACATTCGGCATTGACAAATGCTTGTTTATTGTCTTTGTGGTGTTGATTCTGCAGGGGTGTTGAAATAGAAACTGTTATTGCTTGTCCCGCAATGACTGCAGCTGAATTGCCACTTACCCACAGTCATTACATTGACATCGACTGTGTTTTGGTAATTGCAGTACCATGAAATTTACTTGCCCCTGTCTGTGGGCAGTGGGATTTGCCCACCCATGGTCTTTTAAGTAAAACTACAGAGGTGCAGTGATGCAACACAATACATCAACTAGTAACACCTCCAAGCTTTTAACAAATGTACACAAAGAGTATTCCTTCCTACCAAAGAGCTGCCTACAGAGTCAGTCTGGTGTAATAGCAATGCACCATATTTTGTCCTTTCTTCAGCTTGGGACATATTGGTTGAGAGGACAGGATGGAACTAAACTGAACTGGTGTGGAGTTCGGACAAGTACAAAGGAGCTCAATACACTCATCTGCGTGGTATTTATAGAGGGGACTGCAGGACACGGCAGATGAGGGTACTCGGGTAACTGTGGGATGACTTTGCAGCACCACTCACAAGGGTATTAAACTTGCATGGATACATGGTGTGTGGCAAGTGAAAGGAAACAAGGTGCTGACACTACATGGAATAATGTATCATTATTCCAAGGAAGATATAAATGTACTGTGAGGGGCCATAACTTCGCCAATGGGGTGATGTCAGACTGAGATAAAGTACCACAGGAACTGTTGGTGGCTTAAACGGTGGTGGGATATCAAATGGCATGGGACTGACACATGGTGTTGGTAGTTGTGGGACATGGACTGTGAGTGATATGGGCTATGAGTAAAGTGGGAGTAGTACAGCAGACTAAACAGGCTAGTCGTGCACTTTTCTGTCGTCTGATTTATATGATTCCATGATTTTATTATTCTTTGCTTGTGATATGCCACAGATCATGGCTCCATCGCAAGTATCCCAATACCAGTAACATGCCCTTCTCACACTGGACTCTACTGGCAGCACTGCATTTTAATGAGAATGCGGGAAGGAGCCAGGCAACCACTGTGAATGGTGTTTGTCGGTTTCGCGTTGACTTGCCCAAGTATAAGAAGGGGAAGGAAGTGGTCAGACCCATCAAGACACAGACCACATATGGAAGACATAAGTAGTGAAAGAAGACAAAACAGAGGTTGCTTAAATCTTGGGACTACATGCAGCCAAAGTGCTGCACATGGGACAATGCTTACACAATCATTATGTGCAGGCAGCAGGTATTAGGGCTGCAGTACCCCGATACGAATGCATGTACATCACATAGTATTGCGTATAACCTGACTGTGCAAGTACAGTAGTAAGCTTATGCTTGCCCTCATTGGTGGTTTCACAACAAGTCTTTACCTATGTGTACAGCCACCAGATGGACAAAACATGGTCATACCTCTGAAGTACCGACACCCTTGCATCATGGTGTTCCTTTTTTCGCAGTTCTATTAACTGTTGTTGTGACCACTCATGTACATCTCTGTTTACAATTCAACACAAACCATGGTTTCCACGACAGAATTCCCATGCAGCCTTAACTTACCACCACCCACACCACCAACCAATTGGCCAATCGCTGCCCCACCCTCTTATAGCCCATATCTCTAAATTTTCTTTGAGGTCCTTCTCCGGCTTTTGTCTGCTGTGGTGGGGGTGGGGAGATGTCACGACACCCCAACGAGGTTGTGTGGGCAGGATCATTTCTTGTTAATCCACATGCTGGATGAGTGATGCCGCCAATATACCAAGACACCAGCAGATGTTGTTACCCACCTCCACACTCTCAGCATGTGCTTCATGAACCAACGGCCATTGTCACAGCTCATGCATGCACAGAGTGTGCACCACTCTGCCCCTACTATCCCCAACTTGGGAAGTGTATAAACATTACATTTTAAGCTCATTAATCCAAGCACTGGACAGTCACACCATAGTGACCTGTTCTCTCTCACCAGAATGCACATCTGCCATCATGAGCAGCATCTGTACCGCTCGACGGCCATGCAGGCAGTAGTTTCTGGTTTGTGTTGACATGCCCTACCATTTCTGACATCATCAGTGGTGAAATTTCCAGTATGATGAATAACAGGGATTGCCTCACCATGTACCAAATGCCTCATGATGAGCGGAGGAATTGAACCGTACACGTAAAAGGACAACCATTGTTTGAAATAGCCTTTCTTTATTACAAGCTTTCAAAGACCATACATGGGCATGTGGACAGGAAGGAGCATCAAATCATGTAATCAGTGTCCAAACTAACATTATGGGTCACAATGTGCGAAACTGAACATAACAGTGGAATTTCAACTCAGAGGCACAATATTAAGAAAGATGGAGCATTTAAAACAGTCATTCATTGTAAATATCACTTGAGTTTGTCACCAGTTTAAATCAATGCAAAGTAGCGGCCTGGTGGCACTGTACTAGTAGTACTAAGTATTACTAAAATCTTTGTTATACAGGAAGTTTGACATTTCACATCATTAGGTCCCAAGGGCCTGCTTTCAAGATGGTCCCGATTTAACACATTTTTAGGAACAATTGAACCAGAAAACAAGAATTCACATACAGAATATAAACAATATACACTTGTACAATTTTGTAGCTCGTTGTTTCCAGGAATCCTAAATTTGTAGTCTTCCTCACTTGTAACATCTGTTTGACATAGGCAATCAAACCATAGGAGGGAAGAGGGGGTATGGTGAAAACGGATAATCCGTATGAAAAGGGGCAATGCCTGGAATGAACAGTAAATACAACAGTAATCAAGCCTACATTTATTCAATGTTTAACATCCTATAATAAGTCCTAGCATTTACTGCCATTTAGCCTGATCCTACACTTATTACTATCCAGCTTGGTCATGGAGCAGACATAAATGACTTCACAAGCTGTACACCAAGAGATGGTGACTGAAGTGTAGCAAGTCTTCACAAAATACATCCCCATATATGTACGCTACCAAAAGGTGTAGCATAGATGAAGGATGATATATTCCTTGTTCGGATGAGAAGGGCACCAGGGGACATTGATGTTGCACATCACAGTGACCAATTCAGCAGACAACAATGATGATCGCTGTGGCATAGTGACAAAAGGCATTTCTTGCGCCACCAACTGATTAGTGAGCTACTAGTTGCCATTGGTTGACTGATAGTGGCTGTGGCGGAACACAGATTTCATCCGCACAGCTTCAAGGTGTGTTGGGTGATGGCCATCATTGCATATTTGCTGTGAGGCATCACTTCTTGATGTCTGACTTGTTCTGTATAGCAAAAAAATGTTGTAGGTGCCGTATTGGTCCTTTTAAAAAAAAAAAACAGATCCAGAAACAAATGATTTGATACCTTTTATTGGACCAACATGGATGTTACAGAAAAGAACAAAGTGCTTTAGCTTTCGAACCAACCAGGTCCTTCTTCAGAAGCTTTGTGGCAGTTTTTAAAATATCCCATACTATTAACACCAGATTATATAGAAAAAGCAGAAATATTTCTCATTGGTTTAACATATACATTTAAAACATAATAGAAGATTACGTCAGAGAAGCTAATTAACACCAGTATGCCTTAAACTGAGGAGCCTCAGAAGGGCAAAGGTTATCAAGAATTCTCTACAGCCAGAGTTCTTGTCACATAAATTTTAAAATGTCTCAGTATGCCAAGAAAGCATTCTAGTGATAAAAAAAACCTTGGAGTGGCATTCTCCCTAATACATGTAAGATGAGCTTACAACTTACATTCCAATTGTCCTGGTATATTAAAGGACAGATAATGAGAGACAAAATCCTGAAATTAGGTATAACTGCAAGTTGAAATCAAGCCTCAAATTCCTTTGGGTTTTCATTTAGATTGCTTAGACTGATTCTGTGCATTTTTGTTATACACAGACTCTGTGTTGATATCTGCATTTATCAGGCTCATGGTCTCGTTTTCTTGGGGGTCCTTGACAAGGATTTTTTTTTTTTTTGCACTTACACTTACAAGTGATACTTTCAAGCATCATGTTTATATGTGTAGGTTAATTTGAGGCTTGATTTCAACTTGCAGTTATACCTAATTTCAGGATTTTGTCTCTCATTATCTGTCCTTTAATATACCAGGACAATTGGAATGTAAGTTGTAAGCTCATCTTACATGTATTAGGAGAATGCCACTCAAGGTTTTTATCACTAGAATGCTTTCTTGGCATACTGAGACATTTAAAATTTATGTGACAAGAACTCTCTGGCTGTAGAGAATTCTTGATAACCTTTGCCCTTCTGAGGCTCCTCAGTTTAAGGCATACTGGTGTTAATTAGCTTCTCTGACGTAATCTTCTATTATGTTTTAAATGTATATGTTAAACCAATGAGAATTATTTCTGCTTTTTCTATATAATCTGGTGTTAATAGTATGGGATATTTGAAAAAACTGCCACAAAGCTTCTGAAGAAGGACCTGGTTGGTTCGAAAGCTAAAGCACTTTGTTCTTTTCTGTAACATCCATGTTGGTCCAATAAAAGGTATCAAATCATTTGTTTCTGGATTTGTTCTGTATAGGTAATGTTTGATGGAGTACAGTTGCACACCGGCTGACATTCAGTATACACCTCTGTATGACCGTTTGCTGACTGGTGGAACACAAGTCGGCCAGTGCACATAGCAGCATGGAAACGTGCTTGCTGGGGAGCATACCACCAGTGAAGTGCATTAATGTGCTAGCACTACACTTCAAGACAGTCTGAATATTGTGCCCCAAAACTGACTGTAATGAATATATTTTACTTCAATTATCGACCATTGTCTTACTCTTTCAAAATATGTACTGCCTGTTTTAACATAAAGAAGCATCAAAATGCAGAAACAGAACCACCACAGTGATGCACGTCATCTGAAAATGTACACTGGAAAAATGTTGAGCAACATGAACTTCAACAAAGTGTCATGGTGGCGGCAATGTGTCAATAACTCTGGAGGTCACAGCCATGTAGTTATGACAGTCACACACTATATTACCACGGCTTGGGATAGCAGTGCGGTGAAGCTGAACACTGCACAATGACTCCGGGGAATCTGTAAATGAAAAAGTGATAGGTTAAGGAAAAAGAAGGACATGGTACGTAATTACTTACTGCTTTCTTTCCCACTGCAGACTTTGTACATCGAATTATTGATTGGGTGGAGAACAGAATCACGGAAAATGATGCGTTTTCAGAGTTAGACAACATGTCCCCTGCCACCAACGCTGTCTTCTGTATTTGATAAGCCAAGCAAAGAGGAGGCAATAAAGTTGTGGAAGGATCACCACCACCACTTTACTGGTCAGTGACTGATGGACCAAATGAAGTGATAAACTGGAAACACTGGACATTTACTGGTGTGTACAACTACTGCGTATGCCTACCACCACACGTGTCAAGTACTTGTGTGCAACCCTCAACAGTTAGCACGTGCTGAGACAGACTGCTTGATAGCCAATGCAGTACTTCAGAAATGCAAAAAAAGAAATTGTAACAATACTTGTAAGCAAACAGAATTTATAATGATACAACTACCCATTTTTTATCGTGTTACACGTTCACATGTTACCCTGTTGAATTTTTCCTCATTGGGTAGTTTAAGTAATTGTTATTTGAACACAAATGATATTGAAGCAATACAGAGTTACAGTATGGTTCAAGATACAGTATCAGTCACTAATGTTTATGCATCATTCTTAGCATTTCTATGTTGTACAGGCAAGGTGGAGATTATGAAATCTGTGTGCATGCCTCTGTCTGCCCATGTCACACATAATATACGAACAGACAAAGAAGCAAGCATAATAAGGACATTTGGTCCATCAAGTACGCTCATACTGCAGGGTACACAGCTTGACCATATGTCCCGGCCCGCCCTACCCACTACTCCCATCCTCCTGGACCACCTAACCATCGTTTCCACATCTTCCTGTAGGTTCTGCATCTCTTCAGCTGTGTCCACTTTCACACAGAGCTTGGTGTCATCTGCAAATAAGCACATTATGACATCCCCAAGGTCAATGATGAACAAATTTAACAACACCGGCCCCAGCGCAGAGCCCTCTGGGACGCCACTGGCTACCTCTCTGGTGTAAGACAACTGTCACCCTACTACCACCCTTTGTGTTCTGTCCCTCAGCCAGTTTTCCACCCATCTGGCCATCTTTTCCCCAACTACAAGATCCACCAACTTCATGATCAACCTTTTGTGGGGCACAGAGTCAAAAGCCTTGCTGAAATCAAGATACAGGATGTCTACCACTTGGCCACTGTCTACTGTCTTAGTGACACAGTCAAAAAGGTAAATCCAATTTCTTTCACACAATGTCCACCCCATGAACCCATTGCTGCTTCTCATCCTTGACACCATGCTCCTCTAGATATTCCACCAACCTTTCGTTTAGTATACACATCATGACTTGCTCTGGTGGGTAGCTGTGGCACACCACAACAGTGTGACAGAACACCACTGTTGTAAATCAGTGGTCCCATGACAGGTCAATGTGCATGGTGCCTGCCATGAAATATATGTTGTTCATTTTTATTTCCCTGTATGTCATGAGCATGGTAATGTTGTAACCACACTAACATCGCAAATGACTGGTACTTAACAAGTATTTGATGATCATGCTTGGGTAATGTGATCCTCTGTGGCTGTCAATAAAGCATGTGATACAACAAAAGAAGGGAGGCAGGTGACAGAGAGGTAAGGTGACAGCATGGACACATGTCTTGAAGGGACAGTAAGCAAACTCAGGACTGTGGGAACAGCAGCATGTTAGAGAGAGGTACGTCATCTTGCAGCTGTGGACAAATGGCCTGGCAGGGACTGGGATCTGAGCAGTGCAGCAGTAGTGTCCTGCAGTGGGGAGGGGCACTGGGGAAGTACCACAAGTTGCAACCTTCTCAGAGGGCATGGGCGTCCATGCCATGGGTGAGTGGAGGTTGCTCTGCATCTTAGCTTTCAATGAATGGTTGCAAAAGGCATGCAGACTTCAAGGTTTTTGCATCATCTTGGAGTGTGGTTAAACCCGGGAGGAATACAGGCCTATAATGCCACCATGATGTGCATCTGTTCATGAGGGCAAACAGGATCACAGGTAAAAGGTTCCAAGGATTCAGTGGCAAGCATTTTTTGGGGGTTTTGTTTTACACTTTTTGTCCCTCCAGTCACAGCTAGCGCAGCCTCTCTCAGGCATCCTGGCTGATCCTGCCCACCTGAGGTCCTCCCAGCCCGAACCTCCCCTCCCCCCCACTCCTTCAGAAGCCAGTAACCCCAGCTTGACCCCTCCAGGGTGGGGCCATCTCTCCTGTTTCGGCACTGTTAGACTGAGCACAGCTGCAGGTGACGGGCTAGGCAGACAAACTGGAAAGACGGGTGGACTGGATCCGACAGTGGGCATGGGGGTCAGATGCCCTCACCTACCCCACAAAGCAGGGCTTTTCCCTGTTCTGGTACATTCATTCCCTCCCCCCAAGCGTGCCGTGCAATGACGCCATGGCGCCAGCAACCCTGCCATCGCTAACCCGCCCATCTTTCATCCATCCTCCAGTACCCTCCCAGTCTGCATTAGGGGTCACTGTAATGGCGGACAACCCTGTAGCCCTCTCCCCTGGGAGAGGAAAGCTAATCCTCGCCCTCCTCCAGCAACCCCGGCACCTCAGCTTGCTCCAGAACTCTGGTTGCCATCATAGCTCAAGGTGTGGCATCCACTGCCTCAACCCTCAGCGCCACAGGGCTGACTTCAGTGGCAAGCATTTTCTTTCTTCTTCTTTTTTTTTTTTTTTTTTTTTTAGTTAATTTCTTTATCCGCCCGGTCCCTGGCGGCAATGCCTCCCATCAGCTCCCCCAGCCCCGTCTCCCGCGCACAGCTTACCTCTCCAGCTGCCCCACGGCTTGCCCCCCGTGGTGGGGCGGTGGAGATCTCTCAACCCGCCTAACTCTGGATCCGATGCTGGAGGGGTCACTGCCCATCACAGAGTCGGCGCCTGCGGGGACTGATAATCATTCTGCAGCGCCAGTCCCTAGATTTTCCACCTGTAATTTGTCCCCACAGATGAGGCATGCAATGACACCACAAGGAGCGAGTGCGCTCGCTCCTGTACATGCACCTCCGAGTGACTGCCTCGTCTACCCCCATTCTGTAGCGTTTCAGTTCACTAGCCCCTAGCCTCCGCTGGGAGCCAGTCATGCACCGAGCGCGGGTGTCCCCGGAGGAGGAGAGCAGTCCTGGATGTTCAGTGCCTCTCCTCCTGCTGACCCGGCCCGTGCCTGTTCCCGAACACAGGTCACCGGTGTTAGCGCGAGGTAAGGCAACCAGTTCCTCAGCCCTCAGCGCCACCAGACCAGCTAGTGGCAAGCATTTTCAGTAGAAGCGGGTGAGTCCCTGAAAATGAGAGAGGGAGTGCAAGCCAGCAACGCTGCCCCAAATCAGGGCAGTTAGCGAGGTAAACAGTAGTGTGATAAAGTACATAGGCAAGTGGACGTGGGTATATGGAAAGAAAGGAAAATAAAGTAAGGACATGCATGGGGCTAAAAGGGGTATTCCCCCCAGTCTGCACCCCCTCTCCCCCTCCTCACACCCTGAACTACCTACCTCCACGCTGGTCACTGCCCTCCTACCCTACTGCTAACACAATAGTGCGATATCTGCAGGCACAATGCAGTAGGTACCCCTCCACCACACATTATTTTCCCCAAACACTTACTATCTGTCTAAATCACATTTGTTTGCTGACAACTGACAGGAATCAAGTGTTGGGCAATGCAAGGTTGTCTGTTCGCTGAAGCACCTTCGCCCTTGACATGACTTGTATTGTGTCTTGCTATATAATCCTGTTTGTATTACATGTATATTTACAATCCTTTGTATAAGTTTCACTACATGTTGTGTTGTCAAATCCCGATGTGGAACCTATGTAAAGAGCTCTTATCTCAATTGCTGTAATATGAGAAATGAAATGGATAAAAAATAAATATGAAGAAATTTTGCTTAGTAGTGGTATACTGCATAGTTCTGTGCTGGGACCGTCCTGTGTAATGTCTTCATGGGTGACATTGTGAAAGGGAATGGAAGGAACCGTATGCCTATTGGCAGATTAATAAATCATGTGCAACAGCGTTGATACACCAGGGGTACGGAAAGGATAAGAAGGGACTTTGTAAGGTTGGTGAAATGGTCTGAAGTATGGCAGCTTACATTCAAGGAGAAGATGTGATAAGCAATGCACCTGTGAAACAAAACGTCAGGGGAACAGCACACAGTGGGATGGTGGAGGTAGCAACCTCAACAGAAATGGAAATGAAATTGGGAGTAGTGATATTACATCTCAAAGTTACGCGACCAACATGAGACATCATTATGGAGGGCTAGCGGGGGATACTCGATGCATAAGGGGAGGCATAAACAGTACAAAACATGAAGTTGTTACTGCTCTGTACAGACACTTGGTGAGACCCTGTCAAGAGTACTGCATGCCACTCGGAAGGAACAATTCCTGCAAGGACATACACAGGATGGAAGCAGTACAGAGGAAGGAAAATGAAATTTTGCAGGGTGTACACCACAAGATAAAGTAACAGAGTACAGTACGTTACTATGTATACCCTCACTGAAAGGAGGAAAAGAGTGGACATAAAACATTTCAATTTCATTGACAGAATCAACAAACCACAACAATGGTGGCATCTTTCAGAAACAGAGATATTTGAATGTCGATCCATTTGAAAATTGAGAGTTGTGGTTCACAGGCAATGTGAGTAACTATTTTGTCATGTAGACAGCATGGGACAGCCTTTCTGAGGATGTGGTGGGGTGAAAAACAGCATGGGAAACTCAAGAATGCCTCAGACAAACACTAGGCAATTCTTTGGTGTGGTGGGAGTAGAACAAAGTATGCTGTTGGATAACAGGGATCTGCAGATTATCCCATGGGTAAGGAAACTGTAAGAGTGTGTGGGCATAGTAGTCATTATGGGCCAGAGTCTATGTAATAACCACAAGTAGAACAAGCATTTGTTCATGCCGAATGTTTGCTTGCTGGCACTGGCAATGGTAGTGTAGGAGTTAGAGAGCTGCATAATAGGAATGGCAGTGAAGTACTGAACTGAAACCAACCCCACCACCACCCTGCAGAGACTGACAGGCATTGGGCTGTGCCTTTGGGTTGTCAGGCATAACAGCCAAGCCATTTCACCACACCCTACCCTGCAGACACTGATAAGTGTCACGGTGTGCCTTGGGGTCTTTGGCCCTTATGCTCACCCCATTCCATCAGGAAATACGGTGAGAGGGGTCCTGTATAGCAGAATGGGGTGAACTTTGGGGCTGAAGAGTCCAAGGCACACCTCGATGCCTCTCACAGGCTGCAGGGTGTGGAATGGTATGAGCATTACAGGTGAGAATCTCAAGCCTGTCAATCTCTACAGGCTGGGGCGCCTCAGGCGTTAGTTGGCATTTTCACTCCAAATTTTCAACATGGGTGTTTTGTGAACTCCACCTTATGAACAGTGGCAATATCAGTTTGTTAGCCGAAAGCTGATTTCACACAGCGACTACGCCATTTGGCACCATAGGTGTGAAAACACATTTCGAACAGGATGTGAAAAATGACAGCTATACTGTTCATGGGGAGGTTGAAATTCTGCAGTGAAAATATAAAAAAAAAAAACTGGTGGTCACGAGCGTGCGTAGAAAATGTGCAACGCACACCTGTAATGTAATTAGTTTTAACAGCAGATTGTCAACACAGGGATTTTGGAACCTCCGCTCATTAACAGTGTCACTGTGATTTTCTTAATCTGTCCCGAACAGTGATTTCCCACAGCGACCACGCATTTCTGTGCTGGAAGTGCGAAAACACATTTCGGCCATGGTGTGAAAAATGACAGCTGTACTGTTTAGAACGAAGTCTGGAAAAATGCCAGTGGTGAAAATCTGGACTAAAAATATTAGAAATCCATGAAGTTACGAGGATGCGTGGAAACTGTGCAATAGTCGCTCGTAACAGTCATTTTATGGACTTTTTCACCAAATTTTTAACATAGCCATTTTAACACCTCTGCTCATGAACAGTGTCACTGTGATTTTCTTAATCTGTCCCGAACATTGATTTCGCACACCGACTGCGTCATTGTGCGCTACATGTGCGGAAACACGTTTTGCGTGAGATGTAAAAAATGACGGCTATACTGCTCATAAGGAGGTGTGGTAAAATGGCAATGTTGAAAATCTAGAGTGAAAATATTGATAATTACATGAACTTATGAGCTGCGTAGGAACAGAGCAATGCAAGCTCGTAAACCAGTCATTTTTGGAATTTTTCACCAAATTTTGAACATAGGGTTTTTTTGGGGGGCCCACCTCATGAACTGTGATACTGTTGTTTCGTAAAATCGGTCCCAAAAGGTGGCTCCGTGCAGTGACCGCGAAATCACCTTTCGGGGCTGAGTAACGCCATGACAGTGACAGAATTCATGAGGTGGAGTCCCTAAAACCACATGTTGAAAATTTGGTGAAAAAATTTCCCAAAATGCCCAAGATATGCATTAAAGTTAAAAAAACCCTATTTATTCCATTATACAGCTTACAGGCATTTCCTCAGTTTGCGGTCGGCTTTGAAGAGTGCAGACGTGTTCCCGGTCCACCGAAGATCGCCGCGCCAGACTCCAGAGGTAAGTATATGGGGTGAGGTGGGGGTATGTGGAGGTGGATGCACAGAGGGTGGGCGTGGATGGGGGAGGGTCAGGGCAGTCGGCGAGGAAAGGTTTTTTTTTTTTTTTTTTTAAAGACTACGGGGACTTGTGCCGCGCTGGGTGGAGCTCCTAGCATGGCAGCTGGAAGGTTGTTTGAGGGGGGCTGTGGAGCAGGCAGGGGATTGGGCACCCCGGCCATACAGACTGCTGCCACGCTGGGGTGGGCTCCCCAGCATGGCACCTGGAACTTTGCTGGGGAGTGCAGCTCAGCCGACAGAGGATTGGACACCCCGTCGGCTGTACAGTGTGTGCATGGGGGGCATGAGCATGCAATATGCATGTGTGTGTGTGTGCCGTCGGCTACACAGTGTGTGTGTGTGGTTGGGGGGAACACGGCCACACAATATGCGTGCGTGTGCCCCAGGCTACACAGTGTGTGCATGGGGGACATGACCACGCAATATGCGTGTGTGTGCGTGGGGGAGCACGCATGAGCACATGATATCTTATCGCTGCTCACTGAAGCATAGCTCTCCCTTTCAAATGTACAGCACTGCATTTTCAACTGCTGTCATAGACAGCTGCAGCATTCATTGACAAACTGTGGCCGCGCCTGCAAACATACTGAGTGCATTGGAAGACATGGTGCCATACCTCTGAAAACTCGGATGGTGGCACTATGTTTCTTGCACATGCATGCAAGCAAACATAAAAATGGCACCTCTGACTGATGTATCACAACTGCGTACATGAAAAAGCAGCAAGGGTGAAGCACAACATGCAGTACACGTCATTACCTACCATCATAAGTTGGCATCCCTGAACTCGGTGTACTGTACTGATGGCCATCGCTGTCTTATTGACTGTACCACACAGGCAGGAAGTATGACTCATGTGGTGACCAAGCCACCCCCAGCACAATCTAGTGAAACATTTTGAGGCCAGGTAGTGATTCCTCCTGTAGAGAGAGAGAGAATGGTTAGTGCTTCAGTAATGGAGACAGCAAGTACTAAGAAGTGCAGGTGGAATATGAACACTTGTGCACAACTCAAGAACACAGATTATTATAGGGTATGCCTCTAACCAGCAGGTTATGTGACAGATGTTTAAGTAGTCACAACCTGATTTAACAGCATGCAATGAACTTCACAGTACAGCACAATGGATGGCGGAATGGAGGATTTAAAAATAGGTATGGTATGCGTGTCTATGTAATGACATGCTGTGCGAAACAAAGTCACAAAGTAATGAAGTCCAGTAAAGAAAGGGAGAAGTGGCCAACCTTTGGATGCACTTAGTGCTTCACAAGCCATTTGATAAACATTATTGAGTAGGACAAATACTATACAGTCATGTACACTGCATTGCAGGAGTCATGGGTGATAAGCACAGTTTCTGTTATGTCTGTTCTATTTGTGATGTCTTCAACAGCACCACACACCATTGCGGATTGCTGCACACTCATGAATGCATGTCATAACCGTACCAAGACTCATTACTGCTGCACACAGTCGCCATCTGTATGTTGATACTGTTGAGCTGTGGTACATGTTCAGAGACAATAATCGCTCGGTATGAGCAGCACTGGAATACAAAAACCTACATGTTATGTTTCTGTACCAATGACTAGGTCACGTGCACAGTAGTACATAGGAGTCCAGGAAAATACAGCATTGCCGTACCAATATGGAAAAACAATGCTTGCTACACCCAACAGCAGTGTTGTAGCATACAGGAAAACAACGTATAGTGAGAATGACAGGCAATAAAGGATTGGTGCCCTCTGCAGTACAAATGGTCCTGCTTTCACATGCTGCGTTGCACAGGACTACATCGCACACAGACAGCATAACAAAATCATCATCAGTGGCACATATGCATAGAAACTACTTCCTGCCGGTACTGTACATGGTGTCACAGGAACATGCATTACTATGGCAAGCTGCGTGTCTGAGGAAGTAGTACATATGTGCTGGACACAATGTTTTCATTCATTGTCAGTGGCATGTTTGGGAAAGTAATAAAACAATTCAAAAGAGTGCATGTGCATGGACTGTGCGAAAACATCATTGTTGTACGTATTGAAACTATGATGCAAATAACCATACATGTACAAGAGTAAAGGGTGTGGAAGAGGCAAGATTGCATTAGCATGTCAGTACTGCCAAACCATACAGACCGTCAGGGTACAGACGCTATTAGATGCATTGTGTATTGCCTCTTTATGCACGGTCAATTAGATGCACACAGTGTACATTGTGGACTGAGACTGTGTCCGTGAACAAGCAACTGAAATTAATTCCATATGTTGACACAGTATGCTGCCTGTCAGTGACTACATACTAGGTATGTCAAGCCTATGATACGAATGTGACGTGCACAAAGTATGCACTTTGAACACACCCTACCTGTCACAATTATGTACTGTGTAGGCCCTACATTTTTGTGACGTGTAACTAACAGGAACACAGTAATACTTACTCATTGGCTGGAAAGCTGTCACGTCCATGATACTGGCGGTATTCCGAAGAAGCCATCTCCAAAACCCACTGGCTGTGACACACCTCAGGGAACCTAGGATGCAATGTTATACAGTCAGGAATAAACCCATCTGTGAATGACTACTCTGCTCCATTTATCTTGTCCAAAACTATCTACCTCACGGCACCATATGCACTCTCTGTCTGTCGGCAAAGGACCCACATACACCACACTGGCACCTGTGACAAGAAAAGAGGCATAACACATTACATAGAAAGGGGTCAGTTGCTGGATGACACAGTGATGGCCAGTTCACAACAGAAAACAGTAAACGTTCTGTACCAACAAGTTGAAACAGTCCAACATGTTTCCAGAAAAGAAAAATAGCAGGACAAGAAAACATAGCATGAGATTACAGGAAGGCTAATTAAGGGGGAATGTGAGTAAGTTTTTTTTCCAAAGAAATGCCTTGAGGAATTTCAAGGAAATGCAGGCAGAGGGGGACTGTGAAAGATACCTGGGGTACACGTAAGGAGGCCAAAGGCACACACAAAGGAGCACATGGCTAGAGGGGTCAGAACAGGGGATCAGACTTTTTTCATAACGTCACTGAAAGGAGGAAGAGTAGACAGGGAATACTCCACTTAAAAAGAAATGAAGGACAGTTGATACAAGGGGAGAGAGAAATCGGACCTGCTGAACAATTACTTTTGATCACTGTTCACTATAATTTACTGGAGACTGGTGTGGTACTGCACCACTGGAGGCAGGCAAATGTGCTCACAGTGCATAAGGGGGAATGGAGAGAGGAGGAGGTGGGAAATTACATGCCCATGAGTTTACATCGCTGACAGGGAAGCTCATGGGGAAACTAATGAAAGGCACAATCACTAGCTACCTGGAGGAAACAGGCCTGATGGATACAAGGCAACTTGGTTTTACAAGTGGCATATAGTGACACAAAAATTGGATACACTTTTTGGAGGTAAAGACACTGGGGGCAGTACATGTTGCTTATCTTGATTTGAAAAAGGCATTTCAATCAGTGCCCCACAGGAAACTGCTGGATAAAAGTCATGAGTGGGGTGGGGGCATAGGGTGGTTAAATGGGGGGAAAGCTGGCCGGGGGACAGGAGGCAGAAGGTCATAATAGATGGGGTGTCATGCGCAGAGGGCATAGTCAGAAGCGTGGTCCCCCAGGGATTGGTGTTGGGGCACATACTATTCAATCCATTTGTAGTGGACATTGTGGAGGGCATTGAAGGTGGTTGAGCCTTTTTGCAGAGGATATTAACATGTGCAATAGGGTGCACACTCAGGAAGGGGTAGTAAAAATGCAGACACTTGGGAAGGCTACAGGCATGGTCAAAGAGGTGTCAGCTTTCATTCAACAAACAAAAGTGGAAATCATGCATCTTGGTTATAGGAACCGGAGGGCACGGTACATTATGGATGGCACAGCTCTGGAGGTAATGGAACAAGAAAGAGACCTGGACATCACTGTATTGGGGGACCTGAAGGTGGAAAGGAACTGCGGGACAGCAGTGGCTATGGGCAGCGGAATCCTGGGATGCATCATTGGGGAGGGGAGATCACCAGTAGAAATAGGGATGTCATACTACATTTGTACACCCTTCTGGTTAGACATTTGGAATATGGAATCCAGTTTTGGAGGACAACAATCACAAATAATGTGTGGAGGTTACAGCAAGTTCAGAGCAAAGTGGCCAAGTCACCTATCCTATAAAGAAAAGTTGAGAGATTTGACTATGTACTCCATGGAACACAGAAGTAAGAGGGATGACATGATTGAGACCTTAAAGTACCTTACGACTATAAACCATGTGACAGTGGAAAGTATATTCCAGCTGAAGGGTAATCAGAGGATGAGGGTACATTGCCTGCAGGTGGGGGGGGGAGCAATTCAGGGGTAACATTGGGAAGTACTATTTCGCAGAGAGGGTGGTGGAGATGTTGAATAGGCTCCCTGAGGTGGTGGTGGTTGGAGACAAAACAGTGGAGGGATTTAACACGGCTTGGGACAGACCCAGGGTAGTGTTGAGGGTAGGGGGTTCATGCAGTAGCAGATAGCTGGAAAAATGGGCATACTGGGTGGGCCTGTCGCTACTTTTCTGCCATCACACTTCCATGAATGTATGAGTCTATGAATATTTGTTTGCCATGACGGGGCCCATAATGGAATTAACACCCAACCCCAACCAGGCATCACAAACATGAGACCACTAGTTGTAGCATCACACATGAAGTGTTACCTTCACACAAGGGACATGATGCTGAGTGTTGGGAAGGCACACGATACACTGCCAATACTAGTGTATCACTGAGCTAAGACAGTTACTTCTGCTGTGCAGCGCATACAACAGTTACCACCACAGACACTACATGACATGGAAGTGCAGCAAAAAAACAGGGAACAGACAGACCTATGAAAATGTATGTGTGTCCGCCCAATGTGTGCCAAAGTGGCACACAAGACTCACAAGCAAAACCAATGCATACAGAAATAATTTGATGTTACTACCAGCATGTGACAACTGCTATGCATATGAAAATAAGACAGACTAAAATCACATTTATGTGTTGCACATTTGACATGCTCTACATGGTGCCAAGGGTCCTGCAGTGACTCACTATCTCTGCATTGTATGTGTGGAGAGTGGGCAAAGCCAACACACATGCATTTCTCCCAAAATACATATGTATTCACAGAGACCATTGCCACGTGCAGCCCTTTACCACCAATATTGACTCACTAGTGTCATTCACCAGCTAACAGTGGTGCCTCACTGGAATCACAGCATGCCACTCAAGTGTTGAGCACAGCACAGGTCATTAGTTGCAATGATACCCAGTCATCATTGGTAGTATTTATACATAAGGTACTACACATAGTGCCATACCTTCATTACTAGCTCCATATCTTTGCTGGGAGTCTGTGTGTGTGCAAATACAAGCACTTCTGTTTATATAGATATACACACACAGACAACCAACATGTGCAACCCTGCAACACTGCTGCACACTCAGAAAACACATTCACCAGCCAGCAGTGCTACCTCGTGAAGTATGTAACATGCCACTGTGAGTTGCACCACAGTAAAGACATAGTTCTGGTAATGATATGGGCTTCCAGACACTACGACTGGCTGTGTCCAGTACATTGTGCTGCCCTTTACCACTGCCCTTTGCCACTAATGGAAAAATCAATGGTAACACTCACCAGTCACTGTTAGTAGTTCAAGGCATTTGCAAACTGCCAATGTCATCGGGCGCAGATTCAGAGTCGCTGGCTTCATCACTCACCAGGGTCCAGATAGTAGGGATCCTCGTATATAGTTCGCTTTGAAACACACTATCCTCTGAAAATTCGTTCTCCACCTGCAAACTACCACAAAAAAGGGGCAAGGGATGACTCAGGAATACTGCTGTCACTGAAACAAGTGACAGAATCATGATCAACACTAGAACTACTCGCCACCATTGAGAAATGCAAGCACTGACGTTCTGGAGATGACGCGGCATGGTCTGTGCATGCGCACTCTGCTGTTTTCAGGTCGATGATGTGTACGATGCAAATGCAAGGCAAAAAACATGAAAAGGTACGAAAATATTGAATTTTACATTAAATTCACAAACATTTACTGATTCGGGGCACTAACAGCAACGGTTTAATGAACAGCACTGACAATGGCCAAATTACCTCTTTAAATGCGGGGCATGTTTTGCATGTAGCCAGGTAAATTACATTATTAGTGTTACACATCACAAAATCCTTGATTTCTTAAGCAGTGCCATCTAGTTGATGCTGAAAATATGGTCTTACAGGTATATGTGTACAGAAGTGACAAACAGTTCTGCCAGAAATATTGTCTCTTTCGTATTTAACCAGGAGCTCTATCAGTTGACACTGGACCTTGAGAAAGCATTTGTTGTGGTGCAAACACATTTGGCCATTCTTGGGGACAGTGTTGGAGCCACTGCAGATTCCCTCATAAGTTAGTTATCCTGCAACACAGCATCCAGTGTTTGTCCTTGCTTTGGGCCTGTGGAGCTGAGCTGCTTCATAACGATATAAATAAAATGTTAAAGAATCTGCAGTTGGTCTGATGGTGTTATCCTGAGTTGTCTCCTTTCCAACAGCCTTGTTAGTTGAACCATGGCTTAGATCTGTATGAACAGTCCAGTTAAAATCGGGAAATAAGCATTTAAAAAGACACTCCATAGTGCTGAATGGAGTGGTCCCTCCACTCCTCATGTACTGACATGGAAAACATGCGAGTGTGGGCAATGAATAAGGAAGTGGAAGAGACTGAGCGGCCAGCCCCTGCGGTCAAACTATGATCCCTTCCCCTTCCTTATAGGACTTATTAAAAAGCTAATGGGGCCAAGGAAGGACTCCCATACAGGTGAAGGAGCTTACTTTTTGTAGACTCTAAGCTTAAGAAAGAGCATGAAAGGTGCTCTTTAAAACTAACCTAAAGCACGTTTATATCACTTAACTGCTGTTGAAACAGAGAGGACTACTAACAAGAAAACAGAAAACAACCAGCCTGGTGGCACCGAGGGTTGAGGTGCTGGACGCCACACCTCGTGCCACGCCGGTGACCCAGGTTCGGGAGCGAGCTCGGGCGCTGGGGGTCGGCAGGGGCGGGAAGGGACTGAGTGTCCCCAGGACAACTCTCCTTTCCCCGGGGGCGGGGGTGCTTTGGGGATGTCCGGTGTCCCAGTGTCCCCAGGTGGAGACCAGGGGGTACTGCAGGATCATGGACCAAACTTGTGTGGGCAAGCGTGGTGGATACCAGCAGGGTTGCCGTGCACCATGGCGTCATGGCACGCCACGCTCGGGGGAGGGTAAGTATGAAAAAAAACCTTCGGGCCGGATAGGAGACGGCATCACAGTGCCTGGCCATTACACATGCCCGAAACTGGACCTCTGCCCCTTTATCTCCTCGCGGACCTTGGCCTGGTGGGCCCACGTGGTGCGCTAATGTCCTTGAAGAGGCAGGCGGTCACAGTGGGTGGTAGAGCGTCAGGTGAGTGGACTGCCTGAGAGAGTTCCAGACCCCGTAGGAGATAAAAATAGAATTGAATGAAAGAAAAAAAAAAAAAAAAACGAGCTTACAGTGCCTTCAGAAAGTATTCACCCCCCTTGGATTTTGTCACATTTTGTGATGTTGCAAACTCAAATTAAAATACATTTATATGGGAGTTTTTTGTCACGTATCTACACAAATTATAATGTCAAAGTGGAATGAAACTTCTGGAATTTTTTGTACATGTAATTTAAAATAAAAACCTGAAATGTCTTGATTTGATAAGTTTTTTTTTCATTTTTATTTTTTATACTTGTAAATCCAAATGAGCAAACTACCCGTTTTCATTGGAGACAAGTTCAAAGCTAAAAAACATACAAAATACCAAACAAACATATATACAAACAATACATTCAATCAATAAAATACAATGCATTAAAAATATTAAGTATTCATCCCCTTTGCTATGATACTCCAAATTGAGCTCAGGTGCATCCAATTTCCTTGTGAGATCACTCTAAAACTTGAATGGAGTCAGTTCAAATGGTCGACATGATTTCAGAGCAAATACACCTGTCTATATAAGGTCCCACTGTCTGTTGACAGTGCATGTCAGAGCAGAAACTCTACCATGAAGACCAAGGAGCTGTCCGTAGAACTCCGTGATAGAATTGTGAGGAGGCATAGATCTGGGGAGGGGTATAAAAACATTTCTAGGGTGTTGAAAGTTCCCAGGAGCACAGTCAAGTCCATCATTAGGAAATGGAAAGATTACGGAACCACCCAGACTCTTCCTAGAGCAGGCCGTCCTCCCAAACTGAGCAACCGGGCAAGAAGGACCTTGGTCAGGGAAGTGACCAAGAACCCAATGACCACCCTGACAGAACTACAGAGTTCCATGGCTGAGATGGGAGAACCTGTCAAGAGGACAACAATCTCTGCAGCACTTCACAGATGTAGCCTCCCATGGGAGAGTGGCTAGACGGAAGCCACTCCTGAGAAAAGACCACATAATAGCATGCCTGGAGTTTGCAAGAAGGCATGTGGTAGACTCAGACCATGTGGCAAAAGATTCTCTGGTCTCATGAAACAAAAATTGAACTCTGGCCTGAATGCAAAGCGCTATGCCTGGCGCAAACCGAACACAGCTCAGCACCCGTGTAACACCATCCCTACCATGAAGCATGGTGGTGGCAGCATCATGTTATGGGGATGCTTTTCAGCAGCGGGGACTGGGGCACTTGTCAGGATAGAGGGAACAATGAATGGAGCCAAATAGAGGCACATTCTTGAGGAGAACCTGCATCAGTCTGCAATAGACCTTGGACTGGGGTGAAGATTCACGTTCCAACAGGACAACGACCCCAAGCATACAGCCAAAGCAACACTGGAGTGGCTTCAGAACAAGAAGGTTAATGTCCTTGAGTGGCCCAGCCAAAGCCCAGACTTGAATCCCATTGAGAATCTGTGGAAAGACTTGAAATTGGTTCTGCGCTCCCATCCAACTTGACAGAGCTGAGCAAATCTGCAAGGAAGAATGAAAATCCCCAAATCAGATGTGCAAAGCTGATACAGACATACCCAGAAGACTCAAAGCTGTAATTGCTGCCAAAGGCGCTTCTACAAAGTATTGACTCGGGGTAATACTTAAGTAAACAAGATATTTCAGTTTTTAATGTTTCATACATTTTTGTTACACAATGCAACTATTTTGCCCCTTTCAATTGTTGAGTATGTTGTGTGAATCAAGGGGGAAACAAATCATTTCAATGCATTAAAACTTCTGGTAGTAACACAACAAAATGTGACAAAATCCAGGGGGGGGGTGAATACTTTCTGAAGGCACTGTACATACATATGAATTAGCCAGCAGACAAAGGCCTTTTGGTCTAGCGAGTCTGCTCAATTGTGGAGCACCTGATCTAAAGATTACAGTGGGCTATGCTCCCCCCATGCCAACCCTAACCCTTTCCTTTACCCTGTTTTACCTCTTTTTAAGACCCCGACTGTCTTTTGAATGACAACCTCAGATGGGAGCTCATTCCACCCCAACACTACCTGCTCTGTAAAACAGTGTGCCCTGGCACCCTTCTTAAACCTCTCCCTCCCATGACCAGTTTATAACTGTGCCCCTTGTGGTCTTGTTTTCACTGGGACAAAAAAGATCCCCGATATCCACCTTGTTTATTCTTGCAGGTACTTGAAGATTTCAATTATGTTTCCCTCTCTCTCTCCCTCCCTCCTCTTCTCGAGTGAGAACCTATTGAGTTCTCTCTGTCTGTCCCCATGTGCCCTGCCCTGCTGTCCGTGAACCATCTTTGTTGCCCTCCTCTGAACTGCCTCAAGCTGGCTGATGTCCTTCAGGTAGGGACTCCAGTATTGCATGCTGTAATCCAAGTACTGTACGTGAGGGTGTAGTGCTCCTTTAAGAGGAAAAAGCAAGTAAACAGGAGTGTAATGACCAGCACAGAAAGATCATCATTACCAGTCAAGCACTAGTTAGAATTGCTGACTGAACAAGGAAGTTAACTACATGACACGCTGGATAGCAAAAAAAACCAAAAATATTAGCAAAAAAAAAAAACACAGGAAAACAATGGTCACATGGGACTCTATCCTAAAGTTCAAGATCAGCAACTGTATTGAAGAGACATAGAAAACAAGACAGCGAAAGAAGATCAAGGTCCAGCTAGTTTGCCCATTTGCCAGAACTCCTGTTTAATGTGATTTCACTAGTCCTTTATGTACACACACCCTTTGCCTCTTTAAGCTTGTCCCCATTCTGGCCTTCACTACCTCTCCTGGGAGGCTGTTCCAACTGACCACCACTCTTTCGGCGAAGAAATACTTCCTCACATCCCTCATGAAACTACCTACCAACAGTTTTTATCTGTGGTCCCTGGTAGTGGTATGATGGCAACTCCTGAACGGACTCCCTTGATCTACCTTGTTCACTCTTTCCATATACTTAAAGGGACACTGTCAACCCCCTTTGGCTTCAAAGTGTCGCTAGTTTAAAAAAAAAAACAAACATTTTATGATTGTTCTCATTCTATAGCGACTGCTGATGTAGCTGGTTATTTGATTCAGGCTCCTTTTTCCTTTTAAAAAGTAAAAAACTGAGTGTCAACCATACTGGTGCTACCACATCAAAACATGTTTGTTTACATTTCTTGACCAACTACAACTGCATCTTTCCTGGACTCAGGAACACCCCCAACACTATTTAGCTAGTCATTATGCAGTGGGGGTAGGTGAGACTATTGTATCACAAGTGGCTGCACTGTTTGAGTGGGTTTCTAATGTTCAGGAAGTATGCAGTAAGATTACGTAAACAATTTGGAGCAAAACAAGGCTTCTGTATAACTATACATTCCTATGCATTTCAGTTCTAATAAGCAGGTAGGCAGATTAAACAACTAGCAACATCAATGAAGTTTTGAGAAGATAAGCAATCATAAAATGTGAGTTTTCACCTAGAAATATAATGTAAAAAAGGTTGACAGTGTTCCTTTAAAGGTTTCAACCATACCACCTCTTTTTTCTCTTTTCTCCAGCAAGCACATATTTAGGCTGGCTAACATCTTCCTGTATGACTTTTCCTGCAGACCAGTAATCATTTGTGTGGTTTTATCTGGACAGACTCGAGGTAACATGTAATTTGGGGGTACAAGCTCCAGAACTGGACACAGTACTCCAGGAGAAGTCTGTGGAGGGGTTGTGGGATAACAGATGGACCAGACACCGAACTTCAGTTTCAACACACAATCTCTGTGTGATGTTTATTCAAAATACAGTAGATAACCTTCAGCAATGGCATATTCCTTCTTCAATACATCAGTTTGTAGCAATAGACTATGTATGTCCTTCCTCTGCATTTGTCAGCATCTACTGATCTCAACTTTTCAGTGAAAACCCTTCATCCCTAAGGTTGGCCTTATTTGCTTGGGTGGGGGGGGCTCAAAAAGAAAAACAAAACAAGCTACAGACAAAGAACCTCAGAGCAGAAGCACTGAAACGAGGGTTGCCCCAAAGGGCACTGGCAATAAGCCAAGTTTCAAAGAAACACAATATCACACATACTTTCATAATGTAAAGCATCATGGGATATATACAAATCACGATGACATTTCAGATTGGCTCAGTTTACAGCAGGAATGCATGGTACCAATTTACATGCATTTAACACAACCAACTTAATTTCTATAATACAGTCGCCTAGCACTTTTTACCTTTATCAAAAACACCTAGTGCCATGGTATTTTCAACATTTACATGTTTCATAAACATAAGGTATATACATCAAGGTATTTTATGACATAATGCTATTACATACTAAATCCAACAATGATAAACACAGCCTGTTTTACATATGCTCGGAGGTCACCACAATAACCTCCCTGTATGAGGACCTGAGAGGGAAAAGGAAAATTAAAGAGGACACTATAGCATAGTTAAGAAAGGGGAAGGGGGCCCATAGGTGGTCAACCTTATGGACTAGAAATTGTAAAGGACAAATAAGGCTAAGAAACAGAAGAACTACTGCAACAGATTAAAGAAAGGTTGGTCCTCAAGAGTGGCAGGATCTCCCTGTCACAAAGTCTCTTACTAATGACCTGTAGAGTGGTAATGCTACTGCCTTCCTTCTGCTGGGAATGACACTCCATATGCAACCTAGCATCCCAATTGCCTTTCCAAATTGCCTTAGTGCACTGCACTGAGGATTTAGGTCATCACTACTTATTATCCCCAAATCCCTTTCTTCTTGGATGGACAAATTTCTATACTCCCAGCTGATGGTCAGTTAAAGGTTCCTTCTGCCTATATGTATAACCTTACATTTTGTGGCGTGAAAACATCAGCTGCCACAGCTAATTTCAACCATTTTTCTAGTCTATATCTTCCTTCAAATCCCTTACCCCGTCGTCCGAGTCCATCCTGACAGAGTTTAATGTCTCTGCAATGAGAGAAATATTGTCCTTTATCTACATCAGTGTTGGGTAACACCCTCTTATTAGCCCAGAGTGCACATCCTCAGCATACTATCTGGGCCATCCCTTATGGTCACTTTATTAGAATGAAGCACAACTGTTCCACCTTGCCTCTCTATAATAAACAAGAGGAAGTAGTTGTTTTTTGAACACGTGGTACCAAACAGAGCTGGTTAATAAGGCAAAATTTAGAGCCAGGTCTATTGAAAGATCAGGAACAGCCATAGTGGTGTAACTTTTGTTACAGAACACAATTCAGTATCCACACAGGTTGCCAACATAGTCAGTTAACAGTAGCAAGTCCTTCATGCAGATGAGAATTTGTATAACAGCACTGGCAATGCCCCTGCAGTTACATATCACCGTGGCACCAACCTTTGGGATAGGCTAAGTCACAGTTACTTCTGTAAGAGTCAAGTAGGGAATATGCTACCATACAGTTACTTTTGCAGCAGTCAAGTAGAATGCCTACTTGGACTACAATGGTTACCTCCCCAAACTCTGGGTAACTTTTGTTGTGGGCGCTACAATATCTGTATCTGCAGTATTACAGAGAACAGTTTTGTTCACCCGTATTGGTAAAACTGTTGAGATAAGACAATTTATCTCATGTGACACATCCTTTGTTATATATAGTGTTATCTGCAGTTGCCCACTTATCTATGCTGGGAGGACAATATGCCCTTTATGTAAAAGGATTCAAGAGCATGTCCACTCTATCCGAGTGGCCACCCCAGACACTCAGTTTGGTGAACATTTTGCCTCACACCACAACTGTGATCTGAGACAAAAGACATTTATGGAGACTGGAATGGGTTCCAGTCAATCCCAGAGGTGGAGATAGGGCAAAGGTGCTTCTTCAAAAGAAGCGAGATGGATATATACCCTTCAGGCCATCAAACCAAATGGGTGGAACGATAATGATATCATACCTTTCTTGTGAATGTCATTGCTCAGGTTTTTGTTAGGATGCACTCAATACTAGTTTCAATATATAACTTTTTTTGACAGATATTGTGATCAAGACAAGTGCTGCATCTATTTGATATGTCCTATGGCATGGTTCACCACCTCTACTGGGAGAATTTGTCTCAAGTTATACATTTTGCTGTCACATCTTGACGTCGCATATCTGCTCTGCCTCCATGTTTTCATACTACTCGCATGTTTTTTTCACTGGTGTTTTTGTTTTTAGTTTGTTTTTATTATATGAATTGCATGCAGACATACATACATACTCCAGTTGGCCCTTTTCCTTCCCTTCCCCCCTACCATCCATTTCTTATTCCACCTATTTAGGTCTACCCACTACCATGGCAACTTATTTCTGTGATCCTTTTCCAGCTAAGCCATCATAGCAGCGTCTGCATTTTTCTTTGATTTCAATGGTTACTTCTTTTACCAGTTTCCTTTTTTTTTTTTCATAGCCACTTTGGCTTTATAATACTTTTCCAGTTGATGCTTTACGCTGGTTCAGGCCCTCTATTTTGGCCACCAATACTGTGCCTAGATTATTACTGAGCCACCCCCACCTCCTAATTTTCTTGTACTCCTGCCATACCAGGCAGGTGTCTTAGTTCTATCTACTACTATGGCAACTTACTCCCGAATTGCATATTCCTTCCTTTATCCTGGGAACCTTTTGCCCTGGTACTTACTAGCACCCCCACCCCACCCCCCAAGTTCTGGCAGTATTGTAGTTCCTGGATTTTTGTGTTTCCCCCTTGTTTATTGGGTTTTGGTTTTCACAGCTATTCTGGCTTCATATTGGCTTAGTTCCCCCTTTTTGGCCATTGGCATCATGCCCATATTTTATTTCTGAGACACTCTTGTAGTTCTGGCCTATTTATTTGGTTTTTGCTTGGTTCTCATTTTGCCCGTTTTCCCTTTTCTTTTTACAGCCATTTTGGCTTTACATGGGCTCAGTTACTAATATGCCCATAATATTATTTGACATGCACCTTTGTTATCCTTTGGAGCATTTCCGTTTGTGTCTTAAGTGGGTTTCAGTTCCCTTTAACTACTCTGCATTTGTGAGTTTGCACTTTATAATATAGCAGTTTATATATATTTTTTGCAATATTTTCTTGCTCCTTTCTCGGTCACTTTTTCGTAAGCACATCATTTATTTTCACTCACAAGGGCACATTTACTTAATAGGTCTATTGATGTGCTACGTGTAACCCCTAGATGGCGCTATCCCAGGGGCTACTACCCCTGCCTGATTTGCCACCAACAGGTTGAGGGGCCTGGATCCAATGGCGGATGCCTCCACCCAGAGGTCAGGGTTTGCAATAGTTAAACTAACTTGGTCACAGCCCTCTGGGACACTGCAACCCCCCTTTCTTCCCACTAGTGGCCCACACAATATATCAAATTACCTTCACAGTATACACTTACCCCCAGGTCTGGTTCCGGCACTGGGACCTCCTGTAGAAATGAGATACAGTGCAACAATCACAGTACAGTACTTTAACATAGACAAATACCTCAGGCAATATAACTTTGCTGAAACAAGCAGCTCTGATTTATTTAGGGGGATATAATGAGGACAGGGGAAATCAGGTTAATTGGCTTATCACTCTAATAATCTACCTATGGCTCTGTGCAGAGCCTATCCCTATCAGTTACTGTCCCTGGGTACCCAAGCCCTAGTGGCTAGTCCAAACGTGGCAGCTGGTAGGGCCCTTTCACACAGAGAAAAGGAGAATTAAACAGTCAGCAGTACAGTAATTCCATTTGGATTTAATGTGGCAATTCAACAGGAGCGACCCTGAATTGTACTCCACGACCTCCAAATAAGATGGGGTCCTTCAATGTCAGCAGGGCTGCCAGGGTACACAAACCTCTTCACACATCCATATTAAAGAACGCACTATACCAGGCAGGCTGCATCTGTATCCCGATCGCAATTACTGCACAATACCGGGAGAACACACAGCAGATTCAGTTCCTGACAGACCAAGTACAATTTTCAGCAATTCTTCCAGTCTTCTACAGGGTGAGCCTGGTTTCTACTCTTCAGAGATCCTTTGATTCTTTTTACAGGGGCCGGATTCAGTCCTAACAAGCTGTTACACAAGCTGCAGACCGGAACTCTGGGCCTTACACACGTTTTTGACTAAAACTGCACACTGAAAAGCACAGGGCTCCTTCTTCACTGCCAAAGCTCAACTGAAACTCCAACCGACAAAACTGGGACTTCCTTTGAGTTCCTCCCAGTTCTTGACTGGATTGGCTGTCACTCACAATAGACTGCTGCTGTTGGTCCAAAAGGCACTGAAGTCAAACTACATCTCCCAGAGTCACTGCCCATACAATCCTCTTGTGGCTGGCTCAGATTATGAGTCCAAGTTCTGATTCGTCCAAGGCACCATTTTAGAGCTAGCTTACCCCACACTGATTGGTCCAGTTCAGCAGTTCAAAACCAGAATGGGGAACTAGGCAGACACTGTTCTGACTGCAAAAGAAATCAGGGTTAGACAAACTGTAATTTCATTATTACTGTAAATGATTTCTGGCAAACAGTTACATCTTTCAGATAGGTTCCCTTGCACTCCTAGTGACTGCAAAAATGAAGTGAATTGGCAGCAGCTTGAGTGGTACTCAATCAAAGAAACACACAGTCCCCCATACAAACTAATTATGTCTGCAAGCAGACAGCTCTTAAAGAGACAGTACCAGAGGTTCTAAAAACACTCACTGATAAATGGCTTAAATGCCAAACACCATTCAGGCTTGGAGCATTCAAGCAAGCTCCTGGAAGTCTTTTGGGAACCCCCATTTGCAGGGGGGTTACATACGTATAAAATTACTAATTCTCACTGATGGATAAGTGTTTTTTGTGATGTTATGAATATGCAAATGTCATGCTATTTAAATGATGTTTTTCCATCATGTTTCCATGCCCCTTAATGAAGTAGCGAGCTATAGATCCAAAGTGCCAAGGCTTGTTCAGTGCTGTGTTGATTCTGCTGGCTCCAATAAACAGAGTTTCTTCACCAATGCCAACTTCAGCATTTTATTTTTATTTTAAGGACTCAGTGCAGTTCATCGTGTTGCTTCCTGTTCCAGTCTTTCCACTGCACTGGCTGACTGGCTTCAGCATATGGGACCCTGTGTTTCTCCCAAAAGATTGAGACTGCAATGACTCTTCACAACCCTGTTAAGGGACAACTTCAACACTCTCAGGACAATGGAGAACTTTGAAAATGTTCTCCGATATGGAAATCTCTATTCTGGGTCTGCAGCCTTCCCAAGATCAAGACACTGAACTGCTGAACTTTACATGCTTTATGGTGCAGACTTTGGGTTTTGCTCTCCAAAATATACTGCTGATACTAAAAGTCTATCAGTTGCAGGAAAATACATTAAAAAAGCCGGCCCGCAAGTGCAATGGTAGCACTACCCCCAGCGACACCAATGACCCAGGCTTGGTAGCTAATGCGGGTGTCAGAGGGCGGACTGGGGGAGGAAGATCGAGCGTCTGTAGGACTGCTCTCCTCCTCCGCAGGGGGAAAGGGGGGAGAGTCTGCCACTTGCCTGGCCCCTGGGGGAAAGGCAGCCCAGGCCAGAAGATCATGAGTGTGAGTGACTGAATGTCGGCGTATGTCATGCAGGAATGTGTGGCATGCACCTAGTCTTCCTTGCATGCCACACCTCCCAGGAGGATCAGAACAAGGGAAATACCGGCAGGCACTCATAGGTCCCACACCCAACTAGCTGGGCTCGTCAAACTGGATCCAGTCCTCGGTGGGGATTGGGGACCCCCATGAACCCACGGGGGGGCAAGCCTGGGGGAAGATGGCTGGTGTTAAGTCCTCGCAGACATTGGGGCAACAGGGCTGGGGCACCCACCTGAAGGAGGGCCATCTGGGCAAAAGGCAAAAAAAAAAATCTTAAGCTATTATAGGTGGTGTCAGCACTGTGATAAAAAACTACCTAGTACCAGTGCAAAGTTTACAG
The DNA here is from genome assembly GCA_016271365.2 of Neoceratodus forsteri. NCBI lineage: Eukaryota > Metazoa > Chordata > Ceratodontiformes > Ceratodontidae > Neoceratodus > Neoceratodus forsteri. The sequence goes on from CM028130.1 coordinate 1,194,572,144, forward strand.
GTTCTGCAAAAGTGGTGCTAACCCCCAGATATTTGGGTACAGTCGTTTCTGAATCTGACCAGGATGTTATCCAAAAAACTGCACACATAAAGAAAGGAATGACCTACAGTATCACAGAAACAAGAGTGCAGATCTTTCCTGATGTTTATCCCACTACCCAAATCAATGACAATGGTTCTACAATTTTAAAGCAGAGAACCTAAGAGTTATGAACAATCTATAATAGACACTTTCCCTGTAAAACAAAAAGTGTAGGGAAAAAAAATTAGTCGGGACTCCAACATATTTGCTGAAGGACTGGGTGGATCGTAATTTAACCTTTAAAAATGTCAATAAATGGTTACAGTAAGGAATAACATTTTGAAGACTTAAAATAAATTCCGCACTCTCATGATGACTGTTCTAAATAGTCTCCCTTAGCATTACCCTTGCTAAAATATACAGTGTATAGCATGTGCCAGTATGATTATTATTTTTTAAAGTCCTGTTTGAATCCACTTTAAAGATTTTAAAGGGCAGTCACAGAAAAGGGGCTAAAACTTTATGAAAATATAACCAATAAATGAAAAAGCCTAAATCAAGAACATCTACGTTGCTTCATATTTAATCATTGCAGACAGTTCTTACGGAAATGTATTAGATCTGCAAACTAATTTAGGTTAATTAACCTATACTGTGACCTTGCTGGAAGACAATTATTTTTAGTTATGAATGATTGTACAGTAAGCCCAATTATTTATTCTGTATTAAATATTCAATCTATTTGGATCTAGCATGAATGAAAATGTATGGACTTTATCAAATGAATAGACAGGTAATTAACCTTGATACGTTAAGATGCTAGATTAACTATGCATAATTACTGGTGAGCCCTTATATCAATCTAAAACCAGCACTATTCTAATCATAACCATGTATTACGGCATTTCATAACACTCTGCTCACTCATGTCACTGTGTATGTCATTGCTGAACCCTCCACCCCAAACCATTTTTTTTTTTTTTTTTTTTACTTCATAGAATCACACCGCAGAAAAAAGACTCACGGCCTATCACGCCTGCCTGATAGCCCCCCACAATCACCCTTTATCACCCACCCGCCCTCCACCACCTCCCTTCCTAGTCCCATATAGCTATCCCACGCTGTTTTGAATTTCTCCACCGTATCCACCTCCACCACCCACTCTGGCAGCCTGTTCCATGGTTGCACAACCCACTCTGAGAAGTAACACCCCACACTTATTAGGTTAACCCTGCCAGTTATATCGTGCTCCTGAGTTTAAAATAAACCAATTCACAGCTTGTACCAACAAAAAATGACCATGTTGTGAATCTCTGCTTGTTTCTAAATTGAAAACATCACAGAAATGGCAGGATCAACCAGATAAGTAACTAACAAATTAAGTGGTTTGGGAGGTGGAGAGTTTGGTAACAACACACATTTATAAAATGGCAAGAAAAAAACTTTAGAAAGTTAATTGGCTGAGAGATGTCACCTGACCATGCATTAGCTCTCTATAAATTCGTGGTCAGGTGTCAAATCTCATTTTCCTCACCAAACAACCTACTTAGAGCCTTTTTATAAGTGTAATGAGCCCCTCCAGGACGTGCATCATTGTTTTTTAATGCACTTCACAGGGGTATTAGGACATTCTGCCTTCAGCCTTACTGCACCCCCTAAGGCATTCATTAAAATCCTATAATGCACACCCTGTTTTGGCTCATTACTTACATGTACACATATATATATATATTATATACATACACACACACACACACACACACACACACACACACACACACACACACACATATACATACATGAGGATATTTCTTGGCAGTGATATTTTTCCTTTCTCCCCATCTAGAGTAAGAATATCTAAATATTCTCACTCTAGGTCCTCATGAGGAAAAATATCCTCACTGAAGCTCCTGACTGGTCCCTGCTGGCAGCATAAGCTCCACAGTTCCAAAATTAGAACAGCTGGTTTTGGGCCAGCCCACCAGCACAGTGGTAGCACTACCGCCCGCGATGCTGGTGACCCAGGTTCAGGAACGAACCTAGGACACCAGAAGGTTGGCTGGGGGAGATGAGCAGAGAGTCCAAGTGGACGCTTTCCACCTTGGGGGAGAAATGGTGTATGGATGCCACTGCTGTACTGCCCCTGGGTGACCATAGGGGGAGGAGCAGTTGGCTCCATGGGAGCAAGGGAGGGAGGACATCAGCTTCTGCTGGCATAGGCGCACACCTCTACATGCGCATGCGTGCAGTCCTGTGGGAGTGGAGAAAATGGAAAAACACAAGAATGAGCAGAGTGCTGTTCGCCTCGCTCTGCGACTGCCATGCAGTCGAACCATGGCCCTCCCCCAGACACCGATCTACAGATTCGATGGGGAAGAGGGGGGCCTGGAGACCCCACATTGGGGGTATGCCAAGGAGGAACACTGGGAGGAGGGGAGTCCTGGGAAGTAAGAGACAGTGGTAGGAGTGGAGGCAGAGCCAATAGGGCCATTCTGGAGGGGTGGGGAAAATAGCTGGTTTCAGTTCACTGCTGGCTCCAAGGGAGTATTTACAATTTTGTAGCTCCTTCGAGCCTCAGCTAAAAAACACTGCTCAATATAATTTTAAATGTCCCAATAAAAACATTGCCTCCCTCCGTTTCATCCCACACAACTGTACAAAATCACAAAACATTCCCCAAAAGTTAATCTTCCCTGCAGCATAACTCCCTTCGTCAATTGACTGGCAACCTCCATTTTATCACTGCAGCTCAGTTTCTTCATACGCCAGCAACCACTGCCCTGAAGCCCGCATGCGCAGAGGCTGCACCTGCTCGCTGCTTGAGTCTCAATGACTGCTAGCTCAGCACAACCGCACACTGGAAACTTGTACGCTGACCGCGGGCGCGTGCAACAGCATCACGTGTGTCAGTGCTATCAACAACCACTCAGTCATGCTGAAAAAACACTCTTGACATCTGAACAAAACAAAAAAAGCCAATAGAAACAAAACACCCCAAAACATGAAAAAAGCATTGAATAAATGTAAGATGCCATGCCCCCCAGCAGAAATATATGTGTATTTCTCCCTCATGTGGTTGACATCATTCATGGCTCCACTACTCGTGATATCGTAAGGTCAGACTACACTTGGGAGGAAAATCACAGATAGTTCTGATGGGGGCAAGGCATATCCCATAGATTACTTATATCTATATGGGATATGACATAGGTAAGGGGGTGATAGTAGAAATATCTTCATAAGCTATACTTGACCTCCTGCTCCCATGAGTGTCAAAGCCACGAGTTAGGTCAAAAGAGGTTGCGTATGACTAGTGAAGTTTTTTCTATCTCTCACCCATGTCATATTTGATTTGTATGACAGGTGTTAAGGTGGTTTTGTGATGGAAAGGATCAAAAGTTTCAAAAAGAAACGAGCACAAAATGTGAACCATGCCCCTATCAATGGCATAGCACAAAAGAAGCAGTACAGTACAACTGAATACAGTCAGTACAATACAAGTCAATGCCATCAAAACAGATGTGAAGTAAAAGGCAACAGTCTACAGAGCATCTCATATACAGTATGCTGGCTTTTGTGCTACACATCGCTATTGTGATGTCATTAACATTGTTAAAGCAGTTCTCTGATTGGTTTAGTATTTCACTGTGACATACCCAGCTTTGCAAGACAGCAGTACTATCTTGAAAGTTGATCATGTAAAGGGGCACTGGAAAATCACGGGTGCAATTTTAGCCCTATTTCCATGATTTTGCCCCCAACGATCCTAGCACGATATTGTCTGCAAATTCATTTAGTGGCTTTAACTGGTGTAAAAACAGCACTTTGTTTTGTCTGGTGCCACGTGGTTTTGGCATCTTACTATTAGATTCCCCGCTGCTGGTGAGCCTGTTCCACCCTGCAGTCTCCATGAGGATATTAGATGTCACAAAAGGGGCGGAACAGCTCCAAACTCCAGCTGCAGGCTAAAGCAACAGTTTCCATGGTGTTTCCTTGTTTTTTTCTGTCTGCAGCCTGCTGTCTCCCCCCTCCCCCTGCGTGGTCGTTTGGCAGGCTCCTAAAAATAAAACCTACATTGTTTTTCACCACATGTTTGTGGCATTCTAGTGCTTCCCCCTCCCCGAGGACGTCTGTCAGTAAACAGTCCTTTGTTTCTTGCAGGCAGCATTGTAGTGCTCCCCCGCTGTTCCGTGTCAGCCACGGACATCACTAGAGGCGCTGAACGGTTAGTGTTCTCGGAAAACAAAATGTTACAGTTTCATGCCCTTTCTTTGCTCTCTGTCCCCACTCAGGTCTGCCCAAGTCCTTTAAATGCAGTGACTTTGGGGGGGGGGGGGAGACAGGTACAGTCACCTGGGAGTGGAGGAGACAGACTGGAGCGACTAGTAGAACAGGAGTGAAGAAGAGGAGCCTAACAGAATCCGCATTTTGTAGCACCAGTGAGGGGAGAGGACGAGTCCTGGACCCCCCCCAACAAAAATGCAATCACAAAATAACATAATTCACTTGGTTTCCAGCTGGTGGACTTGTTTCAGGGGGCTGCACAAATCTGTTCTGCCTGCTTGCCCACCCTGCCAAGTGTGCTGCTTGCTGCCTTGTGCCTGCTTGATCTTACCATCTCTGCCACCTGAGGACAACGTGAGACCTGCCCAGATTTCCTGCCGGAGTCTGCCAAGGTAAGCCTGTTTTGTGTTGGGATGGAAAAGTGAGGGTGGACTTGAAAGAAGAGGGTGGAGGGAGGGCACTAGCTGGAGGGGTAGGAAAAAAGGGTATATGGTGCCTTTGCTGAGTTTGTACTTTCAGCTGACTATTTTTGGTTCGGCATGCCATGCATGCTCCTGTGTCACCTGCATTGCTGATGGTCGGCTGAGGAGCAGGGTGGCACAGAACAATTTGTTTTCTGCATGAATACAAGCCTGCCAGGTGCGTGCCATGCTCTTGTGGTTTGTCGCTTGATGGTCGGCGGAGGGAAAGGCCTGGCAGACTGGTCCACATGCAGGAAAAAAATTGTTCTGGCCTCAGGTAATGGTGGGCAGATGGGCGGACAAGCAGGCTGGCAAAGAACAATATTTTTCTGCATGTATACCGGCCTGCCAGGTCCGTGCCATGTTCGTGTGATCTGTCGCTTCATAGTCGGCTTAGGTTCAGGCTTGGCAGACTGGTACACATGCAGAGAAAAACTGTTATGGCCAGATGCCAAACAAATTTCTAGGAAAGTGGGCGGAGGGTTCAGTTCATGTGGCTGGGCATAATGTGACAGATTAAACTGAGTGGAAAATTGTACCACATCTATAAATGTTGAAGTGATCTAATCTTATCGGTTCGTTGTTTGAAGGCTATAGAAATTATACATTAATTTTAATTTCACTGCACTTGTGGGATCCTTTGAGTGTTATACTGTTTCAAAGTATGCATATTATATACTAGTGGCAAACAGAAAACAAAAAAGGCAACTATTCTGTGTATATGATGGAAGGAGGAGGGCCAGGCATAGAGGACTGGCAGACACAAACTGCTCTGGAAACCTGTGGTTTGTCGATGGTGGAACGACAGTGTGAGACAGACTGGCATTGATGTTGAAAACAATTGCTCTGGCCTCTGATGGAATATGGAGGGCTGTCCAAGCTGGCCAGCACAGCACAATTATTTTCAGCCTGTAGACTAGTCCACTTGGTCTGTCCCTCAGTCTATCAGTACCTGGCTGTAAAGTACTAAGGCAGTTTAAAAAAAAAAAAAAATAATAATAATCAGGCTGTGAATTTTCATTAAACAATAAAACTTTTGATTTGATTTGGAATTCTACTGCATTGTATTCACTTTAGTGGGTAATTTAAACATGTCAGCCCCACCATCAAAGCATCTATGCATTTCCTGCAACGAAGCCAAGAATCGTCACCTCTCAGTACTGTTCGTGCAATCGATCGGTGCATATTTGCCCAGCAGATCTTTTTGAGGATTTTGGGGGTGGGGGAGCTGTTCTGCAGTGTTTGCTGCCACACACTGGATTTTGTTCGGAAACACACCATCCATGTTCACCTGAAGTCGCAGAAGCATCTGGAATGAAAGAAGCACAGAAAAGAATACAAGGTTTAGTAGTACTTTGCTTAACGTTTATGTAATGGAGCTGGCCCGGTGCTGCAGACAATTGAGGCGCTGGACACCATACCTCACGTCACGCCAGTGACTTGGGTTTGGGCTCGGGCCACCGGAGGGGGGGGAGCCAACTAAGCTGCCGACTGGCAGCTCTCCTCCTCGGGAGGGCGTTGAGGGTCTCCTCAGTGCATGGCAGTATCATGCAGAGGAGCCCTGCCGTTAGGCCAAGGGTGGACGGAAGAGGCAGTCACTGATGCCGTGGTGTGTGTGTGCACCTCCACGTGCACACACAGCCATGTTCTGGGGCCTCAGGTAATAGAGGTAGGAAATGTGGGGTCGAGTAAGGATGACACCTCCGGACCAGCTCCAGGGATATGCTGGGCCACGCATATCATGTTAAGTGCCCAAAAGACCCTGGAGTTGGCAAAGGCTGGCCGACATAAGCTGTGGCCTGCTGCGGAGCATAAAAAACATATGGAAAAAAATATTTATGTAATTGTTGCTTGATGCTTTTACATAACTGATAGTTACACTTAAATCTTTACCCTCATCGTTTGCCCTTTTTTTTTTTGGTCCTGTAGGTGCCAAGCAACAGCAAGCACAGACAACATGCTTTGCTAAAGCCATCTCATCCCTGGAGCGGAAAGAATTTGTCATGGACTTTCTACAGGTCTTGACGCAGGCAGACATCCCTCTGGAAAAAGCTGCAGCTTTCTAGGAGTTTCTGTGCAAGTACACAAAGCAAGGCGGGAGTCTTCCTGGGCCAGCACATCTTAGAAGTACCTACATGCAAGAACTTCAACCTCAGCATGAAGACTTCCTGAAGACACAGCTCAAGGGTGATAAAGTCTATCTTTCTTGATGAAACCATGGACCCCTGTGGACACAGTGTTTTGGCACAACCATTAAGAAATGTGCAGGAGCAGCCTCTCTTAATTGGTGTGTGGAATTCCTACAGCATGTCAACAACACAACAGTGGCCCAGTCTCTTCTCAGAGTCCTAAACAGCAACGGGGTGGAATCTGACAAAGTTCTCACTGTTAGTGACAGTGCGAGCTACGTGCCACAAGGCATTTGGCACTATTCTGAGAGGCGTGCTGCAAAATGCTGTGCATGTGACCTGTGTGGCCCATCTGCTTAATCTTGTGCTGGAAATATGGTCCGACACCTTACAAGATTTAAATCTTGTAGTTGCTCTAGTAAAGAAAGTTTTCTGCCAGAGCCCAATACGCAGACATCAGTTTTTAGAGTTCATGGAGTCTAAGGGGGGGTATTGTGCCAAAGATGCCAGTCTATACAGTGCAGACCTGGTAGAGTTCTTGGATCAGTGCTGTGGAATATCTGGTGGACTGCTTGGCTGTAACCACAGAATTCCTTGAGAAGAGCACTACATCTGATGCTGCAGCATTAAAATATCTCAAGGGCATCCTTAAAAACAAACAGAGTTGCTGACACAAGCAACTTCTGTGGCTGATCATTCTCCAGAGCTTGTCAAACTCGTTGAGGAGTTGCAGGCAAGTTCTAAGCCTCAGGGTCACTCTATATTTGGATGTTTACAGAATGTCCATTTATTTTTGGATTTCTGTGCTACAGCAGGTGAAAGTGAATACAGGCCTAAGACAGTGGAAGCGCTTTCCAGGTGCTCGGTAGATGAGAGACAAACCTGTGTAGATCTATTCCAGAGGTGATGCTACAAAGCAGTGCCAAGCTGGAAAATATTTTATGTGCACATCCTTCACTGACTACTTTTAAAGGAGCCTGTATTCTGGATCCGCAGCCACTACCACTGCTAGATCCAGATAAAGAAATGTATGTCAATGAACTCCAAGGCCTGGCAAATGTAACCAATTTTGAACAGTATGCATATAGAACTGCTGCACAGTCCATCCCATGTGAACTGGACATTGACGAATGGTGGGGAGACCAGCGTGATGCACTGCCAAACCTTAGAGCTGTGGCAAAAAAGTACATTTGACTCCCAGGTTCCACAGCAGATGTGGAACGGACATTCTCTGTCTATTCGGACCTTCTGAAAGACAACAGAAGAAATGTAACAGAAGGAAATGTTAAACTGTTGCTGATGTTAAAATATAATAAAAAGTTCTAGATGTGTGGATTGCTAGTAATTTTTTTTTCCCAGTACTGCTTGATTTATTCAAGTATTGCCGATGTTGTATTTGGTTTATGTATATTGTATTTTTGTAGAAATGTGCATTATGGACTGCACGTTTTTTTTTTTTGCTACTTTGCAGTCACTGCAAAATCAGTTAATTTTATTGCTAGAAATCCGAATAGCACCGCAGACGAACCCTGTGTATATTGTATTGTGTATACTGCGTCTAGAATGTGGAAACATGTATTTATGGATTATATTTTTGTTTTGATTTATTTTTGTTTGAATTTACTGTAAGTAGTTTATTTTGTTGATAAAATAGTAATAAAATGCAAATCCTTTCATTATTTGTCTGTTTCTTGTAAATTATAAGCATGTAGAGCATTCCATGAAACCCCTGCAATTTTTTTGCAATTTAACACTTTCTCCACATTAATTTTCTGCAATTTTCCAGTGACCCTGGTCATGTATTCCATTGTGACATATCCCGCTTTACAAGACAGAAATACTATCTTGCAAGCTGGTCATAAGATAGTTTTTATCTTGGCCAGTCCAGACCCACACCTGTTGCACAAGTGCTCCCTTTTATCTGCAAAGCTCTGTACATCCTAAATTTTGGCAGATGAGTGGGTGGCGGTTAAAGGGGCAGAAAACTTTGCTGGAAACCGGGACAGGAGCTCATAGCGATGGTTATCGAGGGTGGTGGATAAACGAGGGAGCACTGTAGATATATATCTTGTACAGGTGTGGTAACACCTGAATATTAGTGTTAAGTAAGCACGTCTATGTTAACCCCCAGTTTTTGCACCGTAATAATTCTGCCCCCATTCAACTGCTCTGCAAGACATTTGGAAAGTGTGGAGGCTTGGCCAGGGTTCTCCAGATCCTGAAAATTTTGAGTCAATCAGTTCAGGGGACAGAGGAGTTACAGAGGTGCAAAAACATTAAAATGCACCCAAATTCAGAGTTGTTTTTTTTTTTTGCGGATCTGTAACTATAGAACAGTTTTTGTTTTTTTTAAACCTTTTTAACCTGAAACTTACAGCTTTGATAGAGTCGGGCCCATGTTATGTGCTCTCGCAAATGTGAAGTTTTTAACTTGTTTTTAAAATGTAAGTGTAAGCCCCCTTCCCAGTGTCTAGGGATATACCCGGTGGTAAAGTCCATGGGGAAGGGGGCACTCACAGCGGAAGTCACAGATATTTCTTACTGGGATGGCGGGACATTGATTAGAGGTCAACAGGGCAGGTGCACAGGCATCTTCTGGTGCTTGGCTGCAATAAACTTTGGTTAGTAGCCACAGACCGTTCTAAACAAATGACCGACATCCACGCAGAAGTAAAATAACAGAAGGTTCCATTAATTTAGAACAAAGCACTCCATGGAGGTAACACACAAACAACTGACAGTCCTGACTACACAGGTCATGAAAGTTGCTCGTGTCCATTGGGGTCACCATGGCCCCATTAACTCTGGGTGGCTTTTACTTGGGCCGCGCAGCCACTTTAAAATTCAGGCAGTTTTAAAACCGGGGCTACAATGGCCTTTAGAACGTTGGGCAGCAAGCAGACTTGAATTCTCTTTCTCTCAGCTCCATTCTCAGTTCTGGCTCCTCTGACACACAGCGGCAAGCCCTTTAACCTAGGCTACCACGCCTCTCAAATTTCAGCACAAAAGTTAAGCTGTGGCAGGCAACTCCACCCTTAGCTTCAAAATGAATGTCCCCCATCGCGACTCGACAACTGGGTTGGCATCTTGAACTTTAGAATGTCTCTCCCCAAAAAATGCTTCCTCAACACAATCTTGGGCTCTGGCAAGCGACTTCACCTTGAACATCTCGAGCAAACGTCCCCACTGAGAATGCGACATCCAGTTTGGCATTTACACTCCAGCATTATGAAATAACACTCCAACATCCCAAGGACCATATTTCTTTCTGGCTCCAACATTCTCCCAATGGATATATAGGCACGGCTGTAGCCCTTTGTCCACCTAAGTGACTTCCCTCTGGTCTCTCTCTCTCTCTCTCGTGGCTGGGCGACATAGGTGGCATCATTCTTTCAGGACTCACAAATCTCTGCTCCCTTGACCTCCTTCTCACTGGCCATGGATCTCTTTCTGCACCACCATGGGGCATTCTGGTGGACCCACTCTGTGGACTAACCCTGCGGAGCTGGTTGGTGGCCGCCACCACATCACCTGCCAAACTCACGGTTGCCCCAATCCACAGAAAACATCTGGACACCTTGAGTGTGGGCAATTGGCCCTACTCTCCCAGACCCCTCAATTCCCAGGCTGTGTCTTCTGGTGCCAAAACCCTTAGTTTCTACCCCTGCTCACCAACGGTGTCCTCTGATCTGCAGAAGCTCCCGCCAGTGCGGCAGATGGGAATTAACCAATTAATTACTGGACCAAAAAGGTCCTAAAGTGCACAGAAAATGTGTGCGCGTATGTGGTTATGCAAGTTAAAAACTGTGCCACTTTCTCAGCATGCTCAGTTCAAAAAAATGAATGTTCTAAGGGTAGCTGGATTCTTCCGTTAGCAGTCTGAGTGAAAGTGATTTCCTTCAAACTGCTTTTGTCAGCCAGCTGATGAAAGTAGTTTGGCGGAAATTTAAAGTAATTTCCGAAACAGTGCTTTCATCAGCAGAATGACAAAAGCAGTGAGAAAGAAATCACTTTCATTCACACACATATGCGCAACCCCCACAGAATACCTCCCTGCTGCCATTACAATTACTGGAAGGTGTGTACCCAATCCCAATTCCAGCATCATCCTCCCAACCCAGGTTTCATTTTATATTTCAGAACAGCAGGTGTCCAATTCCACCCACTGGTAACCTCCTCCATACTGACCCATGTTTTAAAAAACTAAAAATAGCTGGTGAGTACTAATGCCACAGGACGGTACACATTTGTAAAAAAACTGATACAGGATGCCCACCCCTGGTGCCAGCTGAGAGAACCCCCCTCCCCAGTAAGAAGCAGACTGCAGGGTTTTAACTCCAAAAATTGATTAGCATTTTGCTCATAAAAGAGCTAAAACATTGTGAAAATGCATAACACTTGCCTCACTGTGTTTAACAAACATAACGCTTCTAGAAAACCTACATAAATACTCTCTGTACAGTTAGCATTGTCCTAAGAAAAAAACTGCTAGTCAATTATTTAAAACCCTGAGACTGGGTTTCCTACCACTGTAACTGGCCCCCTTCCCATCCTCTCCTGTTCTTGGACACTACCCATCCCCCCCCCAGCAATATTTATATTGTCTTACCAAGCCCCCCATGCATAAGAAGCAGACTCTCTCACTCTGTCTGTGACCAGCACTCTGGCTCAACCCATGCTGCCAGCCGCAGCACATTCCTCAGCTTCTCAATATACCAAACCTGCTTGCCTACCATTCCAGACCAACAGCTTCACACTGGATGCACACGCACAACGGAGATGACAAACAGATGCATGCAGATGAGTCAACTTTAAAATATACCAGCTCAGTCATCCTAAATCAAACAGTCATCTGAAAACAAATAAAAAAAAAAACTATTTATACAGCACAAAAACACCAAACCAAGAAAAGTTTCATCAAGGCATTGCATAAATCAAATATTCCATGGCCCTTACCCGAAATAACTCTGCTATTTCTCCCTCTTGCAGTTTGACCTTTAAGATAACTTGTGGCATCACCAGTTGTGATGTCTTAAGGTCAAACTACACTCAGAAGAAATATCAGAAATATTTCAGGTAGTGATATGACATGTACTGGATGTAAAAAAAAAAAAAAAAAAAAATATTATATAAGCCAGCCCAGTGGCGCTGAAAGTTGAGGTGCTGGTCGCCACACCTCGCGTCGCACCGGCGACCCATGTTCAGTAGTGAGCATGGGTCGGAGATGGATTGAGTGTCTGCAGGATTGCTTCCCATCTCCGGGGTGGCGGGGAACCTGTGACCGGTGCACGCCTGACCCCTAGTGGAGGTTGAGGGTCTGTGACAAGGAGCCATAACTTCTAGGGTGGGAACACGGCAGACACTTTATGTGGTGCGCACGGGAGCGTGCACGGCCACATCACCAGTGTCACTGCACGCCAGGCACCTCAGCAGGCGTAAAATGGAAAAAGGCATTCACAGTCGTAGTGGCTTGATGACCATTCTATGGGTGCCCCAGAATCGGGGGCATCGCCGAACTGGATCTGGACCCAATGGGAGAGTAGAGGGCTCCCTGCAGCTGGTGGAAAGACATGGGGGAAGAAGACGAGGGCCCTAAGGAGGCTGGGGATGGCCGGACAGTGGCCAGAAAAAAGATTGCATGGACAGAAAGGAGCTGACCAGGACATGGAAATAGTAAGCCAAAAAAAATTATATATAAAAAATAGACGTGCATAGAGAATAAATGATGGCAAAGTGTGGTATATGAGGAAATAATACTATAGAGGGGTTGAACAAGCCATAAAGTCACAAGACTGAAGGGCGAGTGGCCTTTATGAGCTTGTTCAACCCCGAGATGGTATTATTTCCTCATATACCACACTTTGCCTTCATTTTTTTTGGACACTTTCTTTACTGACACATACCATGTTATGACCACAATGTGACAATTACAGTCACTCATGCTGTGCTTTGTTGATTTTTCGTAAAAAAGGAAAAAATACAAGTACAAAACTGATAAAATGGAACACAAACTTAAATACTGCTAAGTGATAAAAGAGCCGGCATTCAGCGGGGGAGAGCCACCAAGTCTCAAGCTTGCCCGTAGTCAGTAGTAGCTCCACCCAATCAGAGCAACAGCTATTCAGTATAATGGTAGCTCACTAGTTATGACAGTATAACAGTAAAACCTGGGAAATTAAGTTCATGTAAAGTTTCCCATGGGAAGATATAGTAAAGAAATATGACCTCCTCACACAAAACAAAATTGGCAGTTCTGCCCCCCCAAGTGAAAGCCTCTCTGTCCTACACTAATCCCCAATTTCATGCGTCAGTTCCTAACAAGTCCAATGAGACAGAAAGGTCTACCTACATTCTATCTTGGACCTGAGAGGTAAGCAATTCCATCTCAGAAATTTGGGTTACAATCTTCTCCCATTCCCATCCCATTGGAGGTGTCCTCTGCAGTCATTTTCAAGTGACAGTGTTAGAGGCTACAACCATACAAATGCTCCAAAGATAAAGTACCTCCCTTCCCTGTAAGCTCTGTTGGGGAAGACCCAAAATTAATTGAAACAAAAGTGGCTTTGGAATTGATAACATTTGTTGTAGTTGTCCTATCACCTCAGCCAAGAAGGGGCGCAAAACCAGGCAGCCCCAAAATATATGACCATGAGTAGCCCTAGACTCCACACAGAGTCTGCAACAGTTTGCCATAATATGGCTATCCCATCTGGAATGCAGCACAGGTGTAACAAAATATCTGGTGTGGACCTTCCATGCAAATTCCTGCCATTGCAGGGAAGATATTGTTCTACTAGTTCCCACCCAAATCTTGTCCCATTCTCTGGACAGCAAATGGATCCAGGCACCAGTATGCCACTTGTCAATGATATACTGGACTTGCATACCTTTTAACCTGCAGTAGAGACTGGTACAGGACTGATATAGCCCCTTTCTGCTGAAAGTAATGAAGAAGGGAAGAAAGATATGGCCAGTCCTGGGGAGCTTCCTATTCTGGCTCCACCTCCATGCAGAGGTGTGGCATAATAGTATTCCTGATATAAAAACTGTCATAGTCCACCCAAATGCTTTACGATAGTCATCAAAGGTATGTATGATGGAGCCTGTCAAAATTTGTTCCGGGTACTGAAGGCCTCTAACAGGCTGCCATTTATACAAGGGATCCAAAGCAGCCGGAGGGAACCAGGAGTTCCACGCCAGCCATCTGACACTCCAAATGTGTTTCAATATCTGGGAGTTTTACAATACCGTCCACACACTTCCCATGTGACGTGCACTGCACGATAACGTTATCCAGTTGAGGTTTTTACCTAGCAGTGCATCAAACAACAAGGCTGACAAGGGGATCTGTTCTACTGTAGCCAATTCATGGGTCTGCCAATGAGCGTTATACAGTCCAACTATAAAAGGAAATGTTTCACCTGTGCCGCAATCCAGTCAGCATCCATGTCAGGTTAAGTAAAGTTTCAAAAGATTTCTGCGAACACTGGTCATAGTTATGACAGGGAGCTCCTGCCACTCTTGAGGACCAACCTTTCCTTAAATCTTTTGCAACAGTTCTTCTGTTTCTTAGCTTAATCTATTCTTTACAATTTCTAGTCCATAAGGTTGGCTACCTATGGGCAACCCCTCCCCTTTGTTGAATATGCTATAGCGTCCTCTTTAGTTGACATTTTCCATCTCAGGTTCTCATACAGGGAGGTTATTGTGGTGACCTCCGAGCGTATGTAAAACAGGTTGTGCTTATTGTTGCTGGATTTAGTATGTAATAGCACTATGTCATAATGTACCTTATGTTTATGAAACCTGTAAATGTTGAAAATACCATGGCACTAGGTGTTTTTGATACTGGTAAAGTGTACTAGGTGACTATTATAGAAATTAAGTTAGTTGCGCTATTTAAATGCATGTAAATTGCTGTAAACTGAACACGTCTGAAATGTTATGGCGATTTGCATATATCCCATGATGCTTTGCATTATGGAAGTATGTATGTATGCATGATGTTTTATTTCTTTGAAACTTGATTTGTTGCCAATGTCCTTTGTGGTTACCCTTTTTTCAGTGTTCCTGCATGGAGGTTCTTTGTTTTTAGCTTGTTTTGGTTTTTTTTTTCCTTTTTGAGCCCCCACTACTCAAGCAAATGGGGCCCACATAGGGATGAAGGGTTTTCACTGAAAAGGGGTTAGATCAGAGATCAGTATCAGTAGGTGCTGGGTAAGTGCAGAGAAAGGACATACATAGTCTGTTGCTGCAAACTGATGTACTGAAGAAGGAATATAGCATTGCAGAAGCTTAGTTCCTGTATTCTGAATAAACATCACACAGAGATTGTGTGTTGAACCTGAAGTTTGGTGTCTAGACCATCTGTTATTCCACAACCCCTCCATTGTGGTACGGTGCAAACCCTGGGCTGGCAAGCCCAAATATACAACACAAACTCCTTCAAAGGGAAGGCACTCAAAACAGGAAAGAATGCACTTGGCCACAATTAACGTTGAGCTGCTTTAATGCATTTTAGATGGTACACATGTTATAAACTCATGGAGTACCACAGACTGCCTCAGCGCTTCAGGGAGAACAGACCCTTCATCAGGAGGTGTGGCAGTAGCAAGGCTAAGCTCATTTTTATATGCAACATGAGACACTGGAAGGTTTGATACCTTTTATTGGACCAACAAGAGACTTGTACAAAGATGGAATTCTACACAAACTTTTGGGGCCTCACAGGTCCCTTCTTCAGGTGAACATCAAAACCAAGCAACATAAGCAGTATTTATATAAACTGTGGAGCAATGTATAAAAACAGTATAAGAGAATTACAGGAAGGGTAGAATGGTAGGCAGGATGAATCTCAGAAGATAAGAAAAGGAACACAAAGCAATTAAGCCCAGCGGTAAGAGTCTATAAAAGTTGCAAAGTGAAAAACAATCGGATGTGTAAGAAGAATTGAAGGGGGTGCTATAAAGAAACAGGACATCTGAAAATAAAAGGATGCTAAAATGGTTTCAAAACAGGAACACAGATAAGAAAGATGCAAGATGTCAGCAGGAAGGTTAGGAGGCAGGGAATGTTAAGAAATGAAAGGAAGCCTAGAAGGAATGAAATTACACAAAACATAAAAGGCCTGGATAAACAAAGTGGTAGGCAAGTATACACAGTGGAGTGTGAGGTGGGGAGGGGCCGGGTAGGACTAGACTGAAAGGAAAATGTGAGAGAGGCAGGAAAATAAGCAGGAACACAAAAGAAGAGAGAAAAAACTATGGATAACAAGTAGCAAAATAATTATAGTTTACCATAGTGTGTCATAAATCCAATGTCCTGATTTAGTCTTAATATTTGATTTAAATTGTGTAATATATTTAAGTTCCCATGTTCTTCTGTTCTGTGTGTTTTTGAAACTGCCTCTTAATATCAGGACAGATAAGTCAGACAGAGAATGATCTGTTTGTGAAAAATGGTTTCCTACTGGTGTGCTACTAATCTGGTTTACTACTGTGTCTCTATGGTTGTTCATCCTGGTTTGAATTGGTTGCCTAGTTTCCCCAATATAGCATCCATCTGTGCACTTTTTGCACTGAATTAGGTAAACCACATTGCTGGATTGGCATGTGTAGGATCCACTGATTTTTATTGTGCTGTTCTGGCTTGTCTCGGTAGTGGTCTGTGTGCATATGTGGGTACAGGTCTTACATCTTGTCATGCTGCATGGTGTTGTCCCTCTTGGTCCCCGGTTACTTTGATCTTCTGTGAGTTTGTTGTGAATTATTATGTCAGAGAGGTTGGGGGTCTGCTTATAGGCAGTTACAGGTGGTTCAGGGAAAATGTCCTTCAGTATTTCATCTTCACTTAGCAAGGGTTGCAGTTCCTTAATCATTTGCTGGATGAGTTTTAGAATGGGGCTATAAGGGAGAACTAAGGGTGTGCAATCAGTTTGATCTTTTTGCCTGTATTCCAGCAGGCTGTCTCATGGTACTTGTATGGCCCGTTCAAATTCTCTGTCAATTTCTCTTCGGGAGTGGCCCTGCTGGATCAAAGAATTCCAAAGTGAGGAGAGCTGTCTGTAACATGAATTACAAACACCTGGTGTGTAAAAATTCAATCACTATCCCATAACCAATGAAATCAAAAATAATTATCATAAACTAGAGCTCGTATTTACAAAAGTCAAACTGATAAAAATCACAACCGCAGTCTTTAGTTTTTTAAATGCAATATCACATAGATAGATAATACATTATATTTGACAGATTTGATATCTTGCTGTGATTTAAAAAAAATCAGAATGACTGAGGAAGGCTGGCCCGTCGGTGCAGCGGTTGGATTTCTGCTTGTAACGTTGGCAGCCGGGTTCGGGAACAGACCCGGGTCATCGGGGGACCGGCCAGGGGGAGAAGGATGGAGCGTCCTTGCCTTTGTGTTTGGTGAAACCAGACCCTGGTTAATTGCACTGGGGCACACTGAAACATATACAAATATTTAGGGAGTATGTTCATCTTGACAATCTGTATACAAGTATGGAGAGGGAACGGGAGTAGGGACCATCTATTTGCCCTTAAATATATTCCTAAATATTTAAGTTTAGAGAGACACCATCTCTTGGGGAATTGCCATTGAAACGAAAGGGAGGCATAAATGATAAAGTTAACATTTCTATTTTCTCAGTATTTAAGACGTAATCAGACAATATGGAGAATTTTTTGACCAATTCCATCAACCGTGGAAATGATGAAGTTGGTTCTGTGAGGTACACCAGGATATCATCTGCATACAAGCCAAGTTTATGTTCCTCATATGCAAGCTGGATACCTCTAATCCCTGGGTCACTTCGTATCATCTATGCAAATGGTTCAATACATAAGGCAAACAGAATCAGGGAAAGGGGACAGCCTTGTCAAGTACCTCGCCCAAGTTAAAAGCTCTCCAAGAGATGCCTGTTAGCCCCAACATATGCCATGAGAACCGAATATAATGTTTGTATATGTCTCTAAAAGACTGGTGAAAAATCAGACAATGCTTTCCAGCCTCCTAGTAAGTATGGCAGAGAAAACTTTATAAATCTGCATTCAGAATGGAATAGGTCAAGATGGATATAATGTGGGGTCCTTACCAGCTTGGATATTACAGAGATTATCGCACAATTCCAGGAGGAGTTGACCCTTTTCCAACATGGCAGCCGCATAACCACTCTGTGGGAGGGGGGATGGTTGCCTCAGGGAATTTCTTATTAAATTCAGCTGGGAATCCATTGGATCCTGGACACCTACCAGTTTTGCTTCTCCTAATTTCATGCAGTATCTCCTGACTGCAGATCAGAGAACACAATACTTCATTATGAGCCTATGTGACCTGGGGAAGGTTGAGAGATCATAAAAAAAAAAAAAAAAAAATTAGAGTTTAGGACATCTACAGATTGGGGGAGGTAGCACAGTATAAGGTTTTATAATAATGTTGAAAAGCTGAAGATCAAGCATCGGTCTTCACTATCCTCTGAGCCAGTGCGGAGTAGAAAACTTTACTTATATGTACTCTACTTCTATGCACCCGAATAAGACAGCATCTCTCACACTCTCACTCTCTGTCTGTCTGTCTCTCTCATTTCAAATTCTGTCCTACTATGTATTCCAAAATCTGATTGACAGGATAGAACAGGACCTTGTCCCAGTTGTTAGAGAAAGCATTTAAAATGCAGCGATCTTTCCTTTTCCATCTCTTCTTTGTCTGGTTGCACAACCCAATTTTCCTGCGAGACCTCGGATTGCATCACCCCAACAATCTCGAAGTTATTTGCCTCTCAGTCCTCTCTTGTTGTCTCTTTTTTCCCCCTTGCATATCTACCAATATAAAAATATGTGCAAATCATTGTATGGAAATGTAACTGATATTGGGATCCCTTTTGTTTGGAAAATGTATAGCATTACTGTTGAAATGTATATAATTATAATTTGAGATGACTGTAAAAAGCTAATGGAAAACACCAGAGGTTACATGAGAGCAAATGTTTGAGTCTTTTGCAAAAGTTATGCAAAGGGGTCCTCAAGAAGCACACTGTGTTCTAGCAGCTCCTGCCTGATATTTACAAAAACAGGATGCTTGCTAAGGATGGGGGTTGACAGGACTTATAAGAGCTAAGCTGCAACTGCAAGAGAGAGATCAGAAGAACAGGGGACACAGAGACTGAAAGAAAACTATTTTATTTTTGCTTTTGTAAATAGTTATACTGAACAAGTTTATTTTACGATACTGCTAGTGTAAATAAATAATTTTTGGTGAATTCTACAGCTGCTCCTGGCTTTCCTATGCTTCCTGACCTGTGCCTCTATGACAGATAGTGTCACAAGTGGTATTTACGATGTGCACTCTAAGACAGGAGTTTTGTGCGTGGGTACTGGACCTTGTACTAGGAAAGCACAGAAGAAGGTATGGCTTCTGCAGCAGCAAGTCCAGGAGTGGTTACCAGGAGAATGGCAGCCAAATCAGCAGAAACTGAAGTCCAGTCTGAGACTGTACAGCCAGCACAAGTTATGGAAAAAGAACAGGCAGTGACAGACCCTGAATACTTGAACTTTTTCAAATGGTGGGCTACACAACAAAAAGAGACTGAGAAGCAGAGAGAAAAAGAAATGCAACGTTTAGAAGCACAGAGGACAGAAGAGATGCTGTGACAGGAGATGCAGCAACAAGAGCAGCGATGTCTGGATGCCTTGCAAGCTATCAAAGGCAGAAGCTCTGGCACAGATCCAGATGATCAATAAAATGTAAGCAACTTAAAAGCCATTAAACTTACACAGTTGTGTCCCTCAGATGATATTGAGGCATACCTGACAACTTTTGAAAGAGTTGCCAAAGCAACAATGGACAATCAGACTGGTACCCTACCCAACAGGGAAAGCCCAACTTGCCTACAGCAGTATGGACACTGCACAGTCAGAAAACTATGACCTGGTGAAAAGCAAAATCCTGAAAAGGTATGACATCTCTGGAGAGACATACAGGCAGAGATTTCGATCTCCGAGGTACAACTCAGTCGACAATCCTCGAGAAGCCTTCACCCGACTCAGAGAACTTTTTTTTTTTTTATACTTTGTATTTATTATATTTTCATTCGCAAAACCATAGGACAGTTTTTACAGTGTATAAGTTAAGACAGCACATAATTACATCAGTCAGGTACGTAGCAATACATTATTCAAAGGTCTCAGGACAACTTACATAATTTATAAAGCAGTTCATATAATGAGCGCTAAGACATTTACAGAAACCATCATCAGGGTCAATATATTTCGAAGGTACAAAAGTAGAATCTAAGGATGAAATATATATAATCCATTTCTTCCATTTAAGCTCAAAGGCAGACCATTTATCTGAGCTTTTGGCTATTAATCTAATACATAAATTTCTCCCATTATTCCCCGCCAGCTCTGAATGTTTGTGGGCATCTTCTTTCCCCAGTTTCTAGTAACTGCTTTTTTAGCTGCCAGTATATAAGTGATTAACATGATTCTCTGGGTATTGGGAGATCCTCTGGTGGAACCGAGAGTAATACTAGCTCAGGGGTCAATACAGCTTCCACATCTACCAGTTCTTTTAATGCCTCTAAATCTCTCTCCAGAACCTGCTAACTGCGGGCAGGCCCAAAAAACATGGAACTGATCCACAGATATTTCTCCACAATCTCTCCAGCAATAGCTTGGCGTCCCAGATGAGAACTTGGCCAGCCTTGCCGGTGTATAGAAAAATCTATTTCTAGCTTTCCAGGCAAATTCTCACCAATAGGGGGCTCCCAAAAGTCCCACTGAGAATTTAGTATACTTTTCCCAATCCTCCTTTGATACCTGGGTGGAGCTCTTCATTCCAGGCATTCAGAATTCCTGAGTATAATTTTTTGATAATTCTCAATCCCTATATATTAGTCTCACAAAGTGGGGGCATATAGCCCTCTCTCCTGTGGTCATAGCTAAGGTAAGCAATGAAGGGAGGGGGATGCGGGAGCCTACTGTAGGCTAGTTCCCTCCATTTGACGCCCACTCTTGAGCTTGTATATATTGGAAAGTCTTGTTGTGAAATATTGTAATTTTCTTGGAGTTTGGTAAATGAGAGGATCCCCTCTGGCATCCACCAAGTGGAATATAAATTTAAAACCCTTTTGTCTCCATTGAGCCAAAGTACCCTCCTGTTCCAGAGTAAGAGATTGGATTCCGAAATTTAATAGATTAAGAGGGGCACCTACTGGTTCTAGCTCTCTTAAATGGATGAGTTTCCTCCAAGTCTCTATAGTAGAATTTATACTATAAATAAGTCCAGGTCTTTTATTTACTGGGGTATACATCAATTTGTAGAAGGTCGCCCCCCCCCACCCCATTAAGGGTACATTCCAGGTTCTTCCAGGGAATGTCATACATTTGGTTGTTCCAATTAAAAACTCTAGCTATCACAGTGGCGTAAGCATACATCTGAAGAGCAGGCAAATTTGAACCTCCCTTATTTTTTGGTAACATTAATGTGCACCACTTGATAAGAGTTTTTTCCCCCAGCCCAGACAAATCTCACCAGAGACTTATTCTGGGAGGGAAAGTACATTCCATCTGGCATCACCGGTACGGTATGAAAAAGATATAGCAGCCGTGGAAGGATATTCATCCTAGTAAGATCCACCCTAGAATATATTGATAAATGAAGTCGGGACCACTGATGTAGATTGAACTTTATTTTTTGTGTTAGGGGTTCATAGTTCACAATAGTGAGGTGCATTAACTGGTTCGGTAACTGTATACCGAAATATTTTATCTTGATGCTGTTCCAGCGCAGAGGTAAACTGCTTTTCAGTGTTCACGAGGGGGAGAAATGGAAGGGGAGAACCTCCATTTTAGAAGAATTTATTTTGTATCCAGAGAACTGAGCAAATGACTGTTGTATGTCGCAGAGAACTTTTGATAAAATGGATCCAACCAGAGAGTAAAACAGTCCCACAGACTGACACATTTGCCATGGGGCAATTCATCAACATCTTGCCTACAACTGTGCAGCTGTGGGTAAAGGAACACTGACCAGAGAATGAGGAAAAAGTTGTTTCTTTGGCTGAGGACTACCAAATGGCCAGACAGATGCCACAGCTGTGAGGTACCAGCCAAGCACTGGTAAGACACTCTTTTTTCCCCATTTAAATTCCAAGCCTGATAAGAACTCTGGTGGGGGTAATAAATCTATACCCAAAGACGTTATCTGCTATAACTGTAATAAGCCAAGACATTTTGCAAGAAACTCCCATAGTAAGGAGAGTGGCACTGGAGCAGATTTGTCCTTGGCAAATTGGGGCATGTACTTAACAGATGTGACGGTGGGGAATAAGACTGTGAAGGGACTCATTGATTTGGGAAGCAGATAGACCCTAGTGTATGTTAAAGTACTGGGAAAACACTGTGCAAAGGGACCAGGTACTGGTGTCATCGGCATCCACAGGGACACTTGATACTATCCCACCACCCAAGTGATTCTGACCATTAAGGGTGTGTCACACCAAATGACAGTGGGGGTAGTACCCAAGTTACCTGTACCTGTGATTATTGGAAATTACTTCCCAGGATTTACTGAGTTGATCAAAGAGGGAGTTCATCTCGGAGGAGCTAAACCCTGCAGTTTCAGCAGCAGTGGTGACAAGAGCTCAGGCAAAGAAAATTTCAGACAGTGGGGACACTTTTCCTTTCAGTGATTTTGATTCAGACTTGTTTGAGCACAGCTCCAAGATCCAGAAATCCAAGAAAGAAAGACGATGCCTGAAGAAACTGTGGCAGCAAGTGACTGATGGACATAAAAGGTTAAATATGAAAATGCTGAAACTAAATTAACTGATTGTGATTTTCTTTCAGAGCAAGCTAACGATGTTTCTCTCCACGGTTATTTCAAGCAGCTGGGGGGTGAAACCAAAACAGGGTGGACCAATGTTTAAAAAATGTAATAGGTTACTGTACAGAGCTTGTGTTAAACCTCAGACACAGGAACAGACAGAACAATTGGTTATACCACAGAAGTATAGAACAGAGCTGTTACAGATAGCACATGATAATCCTATGGCTGGTCACTCAGGGAGGGATCGTACCCTTGCCAGATCGCTGTACAGATTTTACTGGCCTGGAATTTATGAAGATGTTGCTACCTATTGTAATTCCTGTGCTGAGTGTCTGAAAGTAGCCCCAGTCACTAGAAAAGACATGGTGCCCCTACCCTTGATAGATGTGCCTTTTGAGAGAATTGCAATGGATGTGGTTGGTCCCTTAGACAAAAGTAAAAAGGGTAATAGATTTATCCTGGTAGTATGAGACTATGTTACTCGATACCCAGAAGTGGTTCCAATGCATACTGTTACAGACCCAAAAGTTGCAGCAGAGCTGGCCAAAATTTTCAGCAGAGTGGGCATACCTAAAGAAATTACTGATCAGGGTAGTAATTTTGGTGCTGCACTGCTTAAGGAACTGTGTAGGTATCACTGCCAAAAGAACCTCCCCTATCACCCCTAGACACAGATGATCTTATGATGCTTAACCAAACCCTAAAACGATAAGCGTGTTGGTTTGTCAATGGGGAAGGAAACAGACTGGTATTTGCTTTTCCTATTTTTTTTGCCTACAAAGAAGTGCTACAGGCAGGCATCAATAAGGGTTTTCACCATTTGAAATGCTGTATGGTAGGCAGCCAAGGGGGCCACTGGATGTGATAGAAGAAACGTGGAAAGATAACCCCACTCAGAAACAAACATCTTACATGTGTGCCCTAAGAAAGAAGCTGGCAAAATATGTTGAAATTGCCCATAGTAATCAAGAAGAGGCCCCAAATCAGCAAAAGACATATTATGACCATGGGGTAAAAGAAAAAGTTTTCGAGCCAGGTGAAAATGTTTTGCTACTGTTGCCCACAAGATAAAATAAACTGTTAATGAAGTGGCAAGGGCCATATAATGTTCTTAGATATACTGGCACTGTTAACTATGAGAACTATGAAACTTGAGACCCCTGACAGGAAAAATCCTACTCAGATATACCATGCTAACCTCCTCAAGAAATGGACTGAAAAAATGCCATAAGCTGCTTTGCTAGTTTTACCAGAAACTGATAAGATACTGATGTAGCTTATGATAGACTGGAACAAACTAAATGCTGATGCTATAAAGATGAATGTTTCCTTAAACTCAGAACAAACTGCAGAAATATGTAATGTGCTAAAGACATTTAACAGTACTTTTACCATGGTACCAGGCCGAGCAAAAGGGATTGAGCACGTAATAGTGACAAGAAATGTTCGCACTATTTGGCAAAAGACATACAGATTACCAGAGCGGTTAAGAGCTGATGTGGTTAAGAAAATACAAAAAAATGAAAGAACTGGGTATCATAGAGGAGTCAAGGAGTGCTTGGTCATCTCCAATGGTAATTGTAAACAAAAAAGAAGGGGATGTTAGAATCCGCCTTGATTTCAGGAAACTTAATCAAGTGTCAGAATTTGACAGTTATCCTATGCCCAGAATAGATGATTTGGTGGACAGACTGGGGACTGCAAAGTATATCAGTACCCTCGATCTCACCAAGGGTTACTAGCAAATACCTTTAGCTAAAGAATCCAGAGATAGTATCCTATAGGGGTGGCAAATTCAGTTTTATCAGTTCATCACCATGCCCTTTGGTTTACATGGTGCGCCAGCTACATTCCAGCAGTACATGGATGTAATTTTATCACCTCACACTGGTTATTGTGCTGCATACCTGGATGATGTCATGGTGTACTATATAGTCCAGACTGGAAAAGCCACCTGGAACACCTACGAGCAGTTGTCCAAGCTATCAAAAATGCAGGTCTGACTATTAATCCTACCAAATGTGCATTGGGCACACAGGAAACAGATATTTGGACTATGTGTTGGGAAATGGAGATGTTAAGCCAGAATTTTCTAAAATAGAAGCTGTAACTAACTGCCATGTCCCTAAAAGAAACAAGTCAGGTCACTTTTAGGGCTGGCTGGTTATTATCGGAGATTCGCTCCCAACTTTGCTGAGTTAGCTACTCCCCTCACTGAACTAACAAAAAAATGGTACCCAAATAATGTGAAATGGACCCCAGGGCGTGACAAAGCTTTTCAAGCCATTAAGGCTGTATTATGTTCAGCCCCTGTTTTAAGAAGCCCAGACTTTGACAAACCATGTTTGCTGCAAACAGATGCATCCGAGGTAGGCCTAGGTGCAGTATTGAGTCAAAATGTAAATGGGACAGAACATCCCATTCTATACACAAGTAGGAAATTGCATGATAGAGAGAAGAGGTACTCCACTATCGAAAAGGAATGTTTGGCAGCAAAGTGGGCCATGGAGTTCCTTAAGTTTTATTTGCTAGGAAATGACTTTGTTCTTGTAACAAAATCACAATCCTCTCTGTTGGCTTAACCAGATGAAAGATAAAAATTCCAGAATCACAAAGTGGTACCTGGCGCTACAGCCATTTAAATTCACGGTGATACACAAATCTGGTAAAGAGAATAGTAATGCTGATTTTCTATCAAGATATGGATCAGGAATTGAGGATTCTGAAGGTTGAAAAACCAATGAGTTTAAACTGTACTGTTATAGACAAACTGATAATGTAGATGTGCTTAATTTCTGAAAGCAGCAAATGTTAGTAGAGATTTAATAAAAAGTTTTGGAAACCTGTCTAATAAAACAGGTTCCCTCTTAAGGAGGGGGTGTATGTGACAGGGTGGAACAGGACCCTGTCCCAGTTGTTAAAGAAAGTGTTTAAAACGCAAGGATCTTTCCTTTTCTGTCTCTTCTTTGTCTGGTAGTGCAACCTAATTTTCCTGCAAGACCTCGTGTTTGATCACCTCGACAATTTCGCAGTTATTTGCCTCTCACTGTCTCAGTCCTCTTGTATGTTTTTTCCCCTTTGCATATCTACCAATATAAAAATATGTGCAAATCATTGTATGGAAATGTAACTGATATTGGGATCCCTTTTGTTTGGAAAATGTATAGCATTACTGTTGAAATGTATACAATTATAATTTAAGAGGACTGTAAAAAGCTAATGGAAATATCCAGAGGTTACATGAGTGCAAATGTTTGAGTCTTTTGCAAAAGCTGTGCAAAGAGGACCTCAAGAAGCACACTGTGTTCTAGCAGCTCCTGCCTAATATTTACAAAAACAGGATGCTTGCTAAGGATGGGGGTTGACAGGACTTATAAGAGCTAAGCTGCAACTCCAAGCGATATTAGGAGAACAAGGGACATAGAGACTGAAAGAAAACTATTTTATTTTGCCTTTGTGAATAGTTATACTGAACAAATTTATTTTAGGATACTGCTAGTGTAAACAATTTTGGGTGAATTCTACAGCTGCTCTTGGTTTTTCCATGCTTCCCAACCTGTGCCTCAACTACACCGATTAAGCTCTTTTTTTAAGTCAGGTCAGTTCTAGACCTCTTTTCTTATCCGGTTTAGCCTACTGTAAAAGCTCGAGGGTTTCTATTTTCGTTACTAAAATCTGTTTCTGTTGACACTCTTTCTTCCTACCTGACGCTATACCAAGTAACTTACCCCAAACCATACCCTTTACCATGTCCCTGAGGATACCGTGGGAAACAGACATTTGGTTGTTCCAAACTGCTTATTTAACATTGGTCTTTACCAGGTTCCGGATCTCCCCATCCTGCAAGAGGGAGACATCAGGTCTCCAAAAGTTCAATTTTTTTTATGTGTCTGCAAATGGAATAGTAATTGGACTGGGGCGTGATCTGAGATGCCCATAAGACCTATCGTACAAGCAGATAGTCTATCTGAATACTCCCCAGATATTAAAAAAAAAAAATCCAATCTGAAGTACATCTTATGGGCCGCAGAATAAAATATATAATCTTTCGACGGTCCACGAATGCACCTCCAGGCATCAACAATACCCAACTCGGCATGCAAAGTTTTTTTTTTTTTTTATATAATTTATTTATTTATTTTTTTTAAGTTGTTTAACCAGGAGTAGCACACTAAGCTGAAAGCTTTTTTACAGGAGCGTCCTGGGAGCACAGGGAAGTGGAAGCTGTGGGATTCAAACTCAGGTCTGGTCTGCAGGATGTCACCAGATTTGCAGCTCAGAGCCTTAAAACACTGCGCTATACTGCCTCCCTACCATGACATGTTCCCTTCTCGGGATCTGAGATGTACTATTAACCGGAGGTGTCAAAATGAGATTAAGATCTCCTCCACACACAATGATAACTTCCCCTTTTTGCAGCTATGAGGGACAGAAGCTGTCTATAGAAACCATAATCTGATCCAGGTGGGGCACAGATGGAAGCCAACGTGAGTGGCTGTCGCTCATAAAGACCCATCAAACAAACATATCTACCCTCCTTATCAGTGTGTACTGATTTAACGGTAAATAGATTTCTATTTGGAACCAGAATAGCCATTCCTCTCCTCCACCCAGCTTTATAAGAGGAGGAATGGATCTGGTTGTAGCCAGATCTAACCAACTTCTGATGTTCCACATCTGATAGGCGCGTTTCTTGCAGTAATATAAAGTTTGCTGCAGATTTTCTTAAATATGCCATAACTTTACCCCTTTTAACCGGATGGGTGAAGCCATTCACATTATGTCAACAAATTAGTAGGTGTAGTACTCATGGCAGCTCATACAATAAACCACCTTTATAAGAGACCCCCAGTTTAAACTGTTGCACCCCCTATTGGTGAAGGAAATAAACATAAAAAGTTGTTTCCATTCCAAGCAGAATTCTAAATACCAACAGTAAAATAATGGCCAATCGGGCCAGAAAACAGAAAAAACTGTAAACCACTTTCAAAGGAGGAGAATGTAGGTATACATTCTCTGGGCATGTTGAGGGGAACCACATGGCATTTCTAGTTCCCTGCAATTGAGCCGGTAGTGGTATAGCTCACCCTTTGACATGGGACCACTACATGAGCCCATCCTAACAGAAAAAAGCTCAAAAAAAGAAAATTTGCAGCGTAGAGAATGCAAGACCAAAATGTGCTCACCCACCCATCCCCCCAACCATAATGAAAAAAATATAATAATACACGCTCCGATACCCTGAAGTAGACCTAATGAATCACTATCAAATAAATAAGGGAATGGGGGGTAATCAAATTATTTTCCTCAGCAGTAGGAAGCAAACATTAGAAGCAGGGAAAATCCACAGCCCCACTACACCATAGCGACAGAACAAACTGCATCTTACTTCCCCATACAGTCAACATATGATATGCACTTGGGAGACAATATCACATACCCAGAGTATCATAGCAAAGTATAGCCCAAAGCAGCAATGTGTGAAGAAGGCCCCATCTTTCCCTATCTATCAGCCCTTAAGACTCCGTGCCTGCTATGTAAGCATAACCTGTAAAAGTAAGCAGGGTAGCAACAAATATAATAAGATAAGAGAACAATGTCTGATAATAAACAAAATACAATAGCAAAGTCCCCAGTGGCAGTCAATGACTTTGCCTCAACTGTAGTAAGCTCAGCATGGGATTACTAGAAATTAGACTTCTCTCAAGAAACCAAACAGATGTTTGGTATGAAGGTCCACAATTAAAAGTACATATGGTGCGCTCTTCAGGTGGCCAGCTGAGGGCTTTGCGGTAATATTTTCCAGCCTGGTAGGGCCTGAAGAAAAGCCTTGATCTCCATTATTGTCTAAGCAGCTGCCTCGTGTTCAGTTACTCGAAGCCGGGTTCTATGGACTGTAGATCAATCACTCCCCTGTGGCTTTGGTAGGGTGCCCAGTGCTAATTTCCTGGATTGCACTGGGATTCTTGTCTCCTTCAGGCTCTGAGGGCCTCCTTCGGTGTGTGCTAGATCGTTCAGATGCCTTCTTCCCAAATAATTATCAATTTAGCAGGGTAAGGACTCTGTACCTTGATCTGCTTCAATCTCAGTGCTCTGAAGAAATCCACGTATCGAAGGCACTGTTTCTGTATGTCCATTGGGTAATCCTGATTGAGGAAAGGCTGGAAGTCAATATAGGAACATTTATTTTTCTGCCAGGCATGTCTAAGCATGTCCTCCTTCACCCTATAGCTTGCAAACTTCATAATAATTTGGCAAGGCCTAACATTAGGATCGGAAGGGCGTGGGAACGGGGCTCTGTGTGCATGTTCCATTTTTATGCCCACAGTTGCTGGCAGGGCCAAAACATCTCACAGTAAACATAGATAACGTAACACATATGCCCCATTTCTGCACTTTCTGGGAGCCCAGAGAGACGCAGATTGTCTCTCCGAGAACACGCCTCTCAATATCAGTACATGTAGCCTGCTGGGCTTCCACATGGTGTAACAAGGCCTGCACAGCAGCTCTGAGCTGAAGTATGCTATCCTAGTAACACTGACCCTTTGCTCTGCTTCCACTAATCCCATCTCCACTCCTGTGACTCATGTCATTTTTTGAATTCTTGGCGATTTACCTTATGGGAGGCTTTGATTTCATGTAAAAGCATCTCAAATCTGTTCCTGGTAAGGCACTCAGATTCATGATCAGTATTGTCCTCTTGGCCCTTAGAACTGGCCAGAGAAAAGCAGCGACTGTGGTCAGCATCTTGAAAATTAGGTCCCACTGCTTGTAGTGACATTTTAAGCCGTTTACTTCAGGCTCTAGTAAGGCGACCATCTCCCTCACTGTCCTCAGTCATTTAGAAGGCACAAAATGTAGTTTCTAGTTGTTTGGGAGAGTTTGTAAGATTAGGGGGGGTCGGAAGCTTCTAGCTCAACCTGCTAGCCGCTCCATGACATCACTAGAAGTCGCTATCATTTTATTTTTATATAATACATAAAGCTGGACACTTTTTGCTGTGTCCTATATAGGCAGCTAGTTAGGATCATGATACCCTACTTGGCTACCATCATATATGGAGAAATAATTGGCTTTTTCAATGGGGAAAGGGTCTAGCCATGATATATATACACACACACATATATATATATATACACACACACACACACACACACACACACACACACACACACACACACAGGCTGGGATAGTCAAAGGTCTTTAGCGATCACAAATTGGGTTAGCGACTAAACATTTTGCATCCCAAGAGCAGGGGAAGAGCAAAATGCCATATTGAACGGCATGGTAAGTAAGCCACTAACCTGTTTGCAATCAGGCCTAAATTATGCCGGTGTGCCTATGCAAAGCAGCTGACAGTACCTTGTATATTGGCGCAACAATATACTGGTAGGATTGGAGACGTAGTAAATAGCTGTCAGTGCGGTGCTAATTACTGCCTCCCCAAACCTGGTCTTCCCGACTGCACCCCTAAACTCTCCTGCTGGTATTCCATCAGTAAACTCTGGTGTCCAGTGGTCCCATCACCCCTGACTATATTTATCTAGTACTGCCTGGAGTGTGTGGTCCCTCTGCCCCTCAACACCCCCGACTGTATTCATCTAGTACTCTCTGGTGTCCAGTAGTCCCCAAGAGCCCCCAGATTTGACTCCCTAAGATACAAATCTGATTATTCCATGGTGTCTAGTGTCCCCCACTCCCGTGAGTTCGAATACCCTCCGCTCACCTAGTCCCACATGCACCCCCATTCCTAAGTCAGAACCCCAACCTGCCTGCCCTGTCCCGAGTGCCTGCATACAGCCCCTTTCCCCCTTGGTGATCAGCATAGACCTTCTGCTCACCTCCATGGACAGTCACTGGCTGACATTTCACGATGCTATGCCAACTTTAATCAGTTGTGAGTGCAGTAGATGCACAATCGCAAAATGTCAGTTGGCGGACAGCCATGGAGGCGAATAGTGTCTGTGCCAGTCGCCACTGGGAAACACATGCTGGGGGGGTAAAGGGATTTAAACCTACAAGGAGTGGGGAAAAACCACTAGACACCAAGAAATGATCAGCTTAGTATCGGCAGAGGGAGTTGAACCCGGGGAGGGGTGAGGGACCACTGGACACCACAGATAATTCCAGAAATACAGCTGGGAGTTGTAGGGGGATACTGGACACCACGGAAGTCATACTGTAAGCATGGCTGGGGGTTCAGGGACAGGGGGACCACTAGCCACCAGGGAATGAGTGTTTGGGGGGCTGGGGAGGCACCAGAACACCAGTAGAGACAACCTTGACAGGTGCCGTGGGGATAAGTGGGGTCACAAACTCTGTTTGCTCCTGGCCTGTAGTGAGGCCCCAATAAGATGCAATGACCCCCACAGTGCATTCCTAGTGCTATGGGGCCATTTGCATCTTTTTGTTGTTGTTGTTGATCATCTGTTTAGAATCTGTGACCACAGCAGGGCAATGTCCATCAGCCCTGCCTCCCCCCGTGGTGGGGTCAGGAGGGGGAAGGCCATCATATTGCCTTAAACCAGCCAGTGCTACCAAAAGGGGTCCCCAGTGATGTGACGGGTCAAGGCATGGTGTGCTGATGTCATGAATCCCCGCTGTGCCTTTCTTTTTCCTCTTGTTTTTATGGAATGACAGCACAGTGGCAGTGGAAAGGGCAGTAGTTGGGAAGGGGCCTGGATTAGCCTCCCAGTTGGGAATTGTTTTTGCCCTCACTATATTTTATGTTGTCAGCAGGCACCTCTCTCTAGAAACTGTCTCTCTTACCATGTGGAACTATAGCACAGTGCCACAGCACCGGGACAACAGTTTGGAGGAGGCCTGGATTTGATTCCCAGTTGTAAAAATTTTTTTCTTTCTCACTACAATTTATGTTGTTAGTATGCATCTACGGTGTGAGAAAAAATGTTAGACTGATACCAGTAATGGGATTTTTCAGGGCTTAAAGTTGGTTTTCAGACCATGGAACTGTTTGTGACCCTGGAACTAAGAACATGGAAATCGTAACTGTACCAATCTATCAAGATTAATCAATCACAAGAGGGAGTAAGTAATAGGTACTTATAAGTCATTGCCCATGAGATTTTTTTTTTTTTAAATTATTATTATAAAAATCATGCAGACTCCAGAGGCCATAGTGCAGAAACTGATGATGTTAAAAGCTCAGAGTATGTATAGTATGTGGGGTATGCTTGTTCATTTTTCGACATGTATGTGTGTGCTTGCATGCAGGTATGTGTCTGTACTGTACAGCATCTGTGTTTACATTGTTTAGCATTCATATGTATATTTTACTATACAAAAATGACACATCCATGGTCTGGAATCGCTCAATACTGTTGGCACTTTGATTAAATACTGGTTTCAGTTCCGTTATTGTTCTATATCTATCTACAGGCTTTTTAATAATCCTAGATTTCTACAGGCTTTTAATTATCTTAGTGGGCGTTTCTGATTTACACATAGCTAGTAAGTAAGCAATAACCCACGACAGGGTGTGTGGTTCCTTGGGATCAATCAACACCCTGGGTGCGCTGTGAGGCACGAGGTGAAGCCGCATGCCCTCACAGCACCTAGGGCACCTATTAATCCCCAGTAACCATACACCCTGTTGTGGGTTACTGCGCTTATAACATGGGCTTAAAAGATAGTTTGAAACTGTAAGTAAAACATATTAAAACTGTATAAATAGTTTCAACATGTAACCTTCCACTTAAAGTAGTGCAGTGTTGAAGACGGTTTCACTGTTTATTTTAGTATTACAATGTCATACTTACTTTTTACCCGTTTTCTATTTCAACTACTTGTGAAAAATGAAACAGACTCATGGTTTTGCATTTCAGAACATTTTATCGGTAAGGATTTCTCATAAGTGCTACGTACCAGTGCTGCGTGATGTTTGCGATCACATTTACAGCAACTTACAATACAGCAATAATTCGTACAGCTTACATTTCTATATTGTATCTAGTGCTGAGAAATTAATCCTTTGTGGCAAAAATCTGTATAAAACTTTCAAAAACTAAGGAGTAATATGCAAATTACAGGACGAACGTCTTTAGCGTACCGACATGTGCAACACTGTGATATTGGACGATAGGGAACAATACTGTATCACAAAGTTCCACTTCACTCTACAGTAGTAATCAACAATTACATTGATGTGAGACATACTATATTACATGGTGGAACTTCAGTGGATCCAAAGCTTTGCGATGAGTAACTCAGAGTGCAACTGGGTGGGTGGGTGGCAAACAACAAATATTGTGTCTGAATTGATCAGGTAACAACAACAGTGCACAAGAATGACCGTTTGCCAGACAAGTTCTCAACGTTCCTCTTAATGAGTTCAGACTAATACAGAGATGCCATACGTAGCAACTGTGAGGTAGGTCTCTGTGACAGACAGCATGCGTTTAACAGACAATGTATTGACACGACTGCTCTTAACCTATCGTTTTACTTCTTTTTAAAGCCCATGTTATAAGTATCATTTTAGAACTGCATGATGTAGCTTATGTCCCTTGTTCAGTTCTTCAATTGTCGGCACAATACATCCATGTTCTACTACAGAACTCTGTGGTTGAGAGGGACATAATCTACATCACACAGTTCTAAAATCGTACTGAACACAGAGCGTAAATCAAACACTCACTGAGGTTGCCAATAGACCAGTATAGATGAAACAATAACAGAACTGGAACCTGTATTTAAAAAACAGCTTCCACAGTGAAAATGACTCATGTTCAGTGCAGTTCTCCTTTACTCTTCCTACTGCTGTTTATTAATAGGCATACTTAAATGAGGGAGTCACGTGGTGCATTCAGCCCGAGTGGAAGCTCTCCTCTCAGCTTCTGAACCACATCTGTATTAAGCATGGCTAAATTCAGTATTTTAAGCAATTGTTCTGCCAACCTGTACAGATCACTTTCTAAACTTGTCGGGTAAGCAGCTGACAGTAAGTCAGACAAAATGTTTACAGAAGAAAGCCAAAATATGGACTCATCTGGGGCACTGGAGGCAGCGCCGATAGCACTACGCTCACAACTCCACAAGAGACAAACAGAACTCGCCATGGGACTGAAAGGGATCATTTCTTTATGGAGCTAAATTCTGTAAAACTAGCTATGTTGGATATGGCTATGGCCTTTAAAGCGATAAAAATCGGCTCTAGAGACACTGACACAGTGAGTCTCTGCTACTGAGGCTAGGATCAATTCGGCAGAGAACAAGCAACTGAGAGATGAAAACTGGCTGAATTAAGAAAAAAAAAAAGTGCAGAACTCAAGGACCACATCAAGGACCAGAAAGGATACAGCAGCAACAATCTGGTACTGGTGGGAATCCCCCCAAAAAATCAGAGGGATCTCACAGCTGTGCTTCATTCAGAAGCTGCTTTAAAAACTATGGGACCCCAGAAAATGGTACAAAGTACCTCATTGAATGAGCACATCACTTGTTGAAACCGCAGCTCCCTCCAAGTGGCAAACCCAGGACTATAATCCTTCAATGTTTAAACTTTCAGGACAAAATCTATATCCAAGCCTAAGCGCAGCAGAAACAAGCGACTCACATTTTTAGTGATGTGACCCCTGCAGTTCAGTATAAGCAGCTTGCTTACAAAAATATAAAAAAATGCAGTCCACAATGCCCACATCAAGTTTTGGATGCTATACATAGTGAGACTAGAAGTCACCACTGAAAATGGGCAAAAAGAATTTCCAAGTGCAGAAGTAGCCCGAATGGAACTCCCAAAGCTGCTTCTCAAGATTTTTCCCTCAGCTGCCTAACTTGCGTCACCACGGTGAGAGCAATCAGACCTGCCAGAAAGCCTCCTCTAATTAAGCTTTTCTACATCACTCGACTAACTGTATGCAGCCACTTTTCTCCCCCAACTTGTAGACAAACTCCCGCATCTGAAAGAAGGTTCGGTATCTGCACTGTATGAGAGCATGCAATTCTGGCCATTGAAGTGGGGGACAACTCTGAATGGCACTGTATGGCTACCAACAAAATGCACCAACTACACATTCTCTACTCCTTCACAATATGAGTCAAGTAGCTTTTGAGAAGACACTCCTTCCCCCTCACTTTTTCCCCCATCTGCAGTTTTCCGCCTTTCACAGTTACAAAGTTTGAATCACTGACAGCTCCCGTCAAATTTTGACAGACACATCTGTGCTGGTATGAACTTCACACACACCCTGATTTTATTGGCTGCTCCAACGAAGGAGGGACTGCGACGCTGTGCTCTCAAATGGATATGCGCCAAGTTGCAGGCTCGAGAGGTAAAACATTTGTAGAGTTACACAGTAAATGCACCTCCCTTTTCGACCATCCTACCCGACTTCCACTGTCATTGGGGTGTTAGCTACTTATGGAACAGCTCAACGGGACAATCAGACTACCAGAGGGAAGACTGCTATACCGATCCCTCACAAAGGACTATCAATGAGAAGTACAAGGCATCAGGGACTCGGGCAGTTCAAGCATCAATAATGCTTTCAGGGACCCTTTTGAATACTGACTATCAGTTCTGCACAGGGACATGTCCTTTTCATTTATGCTTGTTACAGACCACCATCTCTACAATCGATGAAGATAGTGAGGCTGGACATATGATGGAGAAGAGATTAAAAAGGAGGGGGTCCAGAACCTTCACCTCATCAATCGTCTTAGGACCACTAGTGACCCACCTGAACTGTCCACAGATGATGCTCCAGACACCCAATTTCAAAGCTGTAAGGGCAGCAGCAAATTTAAGCAAGGCTGGATTGAAAGCACTGTGCAGCTGGCTGAACTGCCACAACTGGGTGCTGAATTTATTGGTTCAAGGGACTGGGAAGGTTTCCCTTGAGCAGACCTTCATGGACTAGCTTTCTAGGGTGTGACTTCTGTTTGTTGCCTTGCAGCAGACACCAGTCTTAACCGCACAAACCATCATTCATGATTTGTTGTTGTGTTATGTTACAATCTGTTGTTTATGTTCACAGTGGGTTTGTTTTCACAGTATCAGATAAGTGGTATAACAAGGCATTCCAGGGTAGAGTAGAGTAGAATACTAGCAGTTCCCCATGTACGTCAGCTACTGCCACAGTCTCAAAGGACTGTCTAACCCATAATAAAGGAAGACCCTCAGACAGGCATCTTACATGCAGGCCCACCCATACACCCCCCAGACAAACATGGCAAATACTGCTCAAAAGATAATAACCTGGAATGTCAAAGGGGCAAATGAAAGAAAAGTGATACCAACTCTTTGACACCTCAAAAGCACAGATGCCACCACTGCCATCCTCCAAGAGGCGCACACGAAATAATCAGATAAAAACCGATGGAGGAGAGAATGGGTAGGGCAGGTATTGGCAGCCAGGAAGAGCAATAAGAGATCTGGAACTGCCCTTCTAATCCACATGCACACACCCTTGCAGTTGCAAGAGCAAGTTACTAGGCCAGAGGGCAGAAGTAGTGGGAACTCTGTGGTGAAGGGAAACAGTACTGGCATCCATATATGGTCCCAATAGAGAGGACCCAAGTTCCTTTATGCAAGCCTCTGCAGCACTGGCCAAGTTCACCCACCTACCCATGACAGGGTTTTATTTAACTCTAAAAATTGATTAGCATTTTGCTCATAAAAGTTCTAAAACATTGTGAAAATGCATAGCACTTGCCTCACTGTGTTTAACAAACATAACACTTCTAGAAACCTATATAAATGCTTTCTGTATGGTTAGTATTGTCCCAAGAAAAAAACTGCTAATTAATTATTTAAAACCCTGCATGATAATGGCAGGAGACTGAAATCTGGTACAAGACAACAGCCTGGACAGAGACAAGGTACACAGGACTCCGATCTCACCCAGCCAAAGAGCTTGCATGGAAATGCAAGACAGCTTGGGATTAGGGAATCCATGGCAAACCCTCTATCCACACCTGAGGGAATACACATTCACCTCAGCTGTGCACCAGTCCTCTTCCAGGCTGGACTACCACCTCCTTAGCACAGAACTCCCGAGGGGGAATAATCACTTGTGAAATCCTCCCAAGAGTGGTCTCGGACCACTCACCAGTCCTCTTCAGCATACAGAGAGAGGACAATGTAGACAAGAACAGGGTCTGGAGATTAAATAATAATCTTCTTAAGGATAACAAATGTCTTAAACTACAGCTCTGTGTTACCCAGTTCTTTAAGAAAAACTCCCCAATCTGTTGTAAACAAGGCACACCTATGGGAAGCCTTTTTTTAATATACTGTTATATTGGAGTTTTTGCTAGGAGCAAGAGATGCATTCCATTGATCAATAAACACAGTACTGTTCATGCACATACACATCCGCTGTTATCACACAATTTGTCATTATTACATTCCTAATATATACACAGGTGATCTTTATCCCACACATTTGAACATAGTTAACCTTATGCTGCCTTCTATTCCTGTTCATGGGATGATGTCAGATCTATGGGTCATTATCCATAGCAACCATTTATTCCAAAATTCATTACATCTTGTCATTTTAATTTGTAGCCCTGCTGTTATTTTTTTCCATGCAATAAATCTGCTGAATCACATCTTCCCATTCCCTTTGCGTAGGTGAATCGATCTGTAACTATTTATAGGTTATTACTTTTTTAGCTGCCAACATCAAAATGGCTATCATTTTTTTCATATGCCATTCCTTTTTAGTGTTGGGAAATGCAATAATATTGCTATAGAGGACGTTAATTCTTCCATTTCTGGGAAGAGACCAATTATAGCCTTTCCTATGGATTGCCAAAAGGGATGCATCTCTGGGCAACTCAAAAAGATATGGGTGTGTGTTGCGCATGTCTCCCCACACCTTCGCCAACAATCAGAGCCATGGCTCCCATCATATTTTCCTGTCATTTGTGGAGTTCTGCAATATCCGATTACACATTTCCAGCCAGACTCCTTCCATATGTAAGAGGTTGTGACTTTGTTGAATTAGATAAATGGCATCCCAATCCCCATCTGCCAAATTAATCCCAGTTCTTCACTCCATGTGGCTTGAGTTTTCTGTATAGTTTCTATGGGGAGCCTTTAAGTGCATTATACGGGAGAACTAATTAGAATGGCAGCCACATGAAAACATGAGAGAAATGTAACATAAAACACTGATGTTGTACATTTGAGAACTAGAAAAAAAATATCTACACGAACTCCAAAGAGGAGATCTGGCTCAAATTAAATGCACTCAGGGCAATGTATGGTGAAATTATGAGGGAACGTGCAGAAAATGCTATATTTCACCACAACATGTCATATTTCAATCAGAGAGAGAAAGCTGGAAGACTGCAGGCCCTGGGACTAAGGCAACAAATAAGCTGCCAGGCTGATTAAAGGGGTGAGTTCAACGCCAAATAATACCCTCCTTACCAAACCCAGAGATACAGCAGATGCCACTGGAGCTTACTATCAAGACCTATATACTGCAGAACTCCCAGCTCCTACAGGTGCTATCCAGGCCTTATTAAATGCAGCACACATGCCCAAATTTTCTGCTGAACAAGCAACTACGCTTGAGGAGGAAATCGCATCCACAGGAATGTTAACAGCCATTAAAGAGCTCACAACTGACAAAGCCGCTGGCACAGACAGCTTCTTCCCAAACTTTTTTTTTTTTTTTTTTTTTTTTTAAGGCTTTCAGAGAGGAGGCAGCACCTCACATGGCAGCCTTATTCAATGAGGCAATCCTAAAAGGCAGCTGGACCCTCTCCTGCAATAAGCCCACATTAACTTAATCCCCAAGTCAGGGGGGACCCACAGCATGTAACCAACTATAGACCCATCTCCCTTCTCAATCTAGATATTAAAATACTAGCAAAAGTGCTAGCAACCAGGGTGATGAGGGTCCAGTCTTCTATTATTGATCCGAGCAAGTGGGATTTATGCAGTGATATTATCCATAAACCACCTCAGAAAGGTTGCCCACATCCTTTCTGCATCCAGGGATGCTGCCTCCCTGGTGGTTCTGACTTCCCTGGATGTAGAAAATGCCTTTGAAAGGGTGTGGGTTTTTCTCTAACATTCCCAGCAACCTTTCTGACATGGATCAATCTGCTGTACTCTCATCCATCTGCCAAAACTGCTGCAATGGTGGTCACTCCCAAAGCTTTCCACTAGGGAAAAGGACAAGACGAGGGTGTCCCTTTCTCCGTAGCATAGAAACACAGAATCTGTTGGCAGATAAGAACCATATGTCCCACCTAGTCTGCCCATGTCTCTACTCACTGCTGCTCCTTACTTGTTTAGCCTATACTTGGAACACCTGACTAGGTCGCTACTTGCCAATAATGACAGTCGGCGTTAAAGTGGGAAAACAAAGACAAGATCTCAGCTTATGCCGATGACATACT
Source organism: Neoceratodus forsteri (assembly GCA_016271365.2). Lineage (NCBI taxonomy): Eukaryota > Metazoa > Chordata > Ceratodontiformes > Ceratodontidae > Neoceratodus > Neoceratodus forsteri. Next base: position 1,194,611,265 of record CM028130.1, read on the forward strand.
ACTGTACTTAGAAAACCCAAACCAGTCCCTCCTCACAAGCCTAAACATCTTGCAGCAATTCAGAACACTGGCTGGGTACAAGCTCAGTTTGGTCATAACAGTAATCATGCCCTTTCATCATCATACCTACACAGTGGAGGTTATGCAATTTGGGGAAGGGGGAGGAAGAGAAGTGGTCATGAGACTCACTAAAGTATCTGGGCATCACAATGGCAAGAAGTGTCAAAGTTATGTTTACCCAAAACTTAAAGAACCAAGTGTCGGCCTGCCTGGCCCACTGGTGCAGCAATAGAGCTACCACCCGTGACACTGACAACCTGGGTTCAGGAATGAGCCAGGGCTGTTGGAGGGCTGGCTGGGAAGGGGGGCAAACTGAGTGCCCCATGGATCACTCTCCTTCTCCAGGGAGTGAGGGTTGTCAGTCCTGCTGCAATACTGCCACCTAGGTGACCACAGGTGGTGGTGCAGTCAAGAATGCCTCACAAGGGAGGGCCAACGTCGGCTGGGGGAACCACGCTCGCTACACTGGTCTCCCCGTATGCGTGCCATCGCCAGGGGAACATGGGCACCAGGAACAAAAAGCTCAACCCTGGTGCTGGCTTCTGGCGGGAACCTGGTAAATATGGGGCAGTCCTTGCCACCACTGTCAAGCCGCCAAACGATGCACATGACCAGGAGTGTAGCCGGCCACCCCTGCCCAGAGGGTAAACAGAGGCTCTATGGGGGCAGGCTGTGGTGGGTCTGGTGGGGGGCTGAGGATGGCCCAGTGGCTCCTATCCAAAGGACCAGCCCAGAGAACCAGGGTCATAAAAAATAAAGTGTTCAGAATAAACCAAGACTTTGAACGCAGGATATTTATGCCATAATTGCTATGGGCTAGGATCAATGTAATCAAAATAAATATCTTGCCCTGCATTTTTATATCCGTAAGTATGGTGTCTCAAAGTATACCCCTCAAATAATTCAGTAAACTTCAAACACTGTTGTCTAATTTCTAATGGCAAGGCAAACCCCCAAAAGGGGCATACAACAAACTCACACCACCAAAACATCTTGGGGGCTACAACTCCCGAATATCATGACCTACTATCTAGCCACCAGGGCAAGTCAATTTTTATGGTGGCTCAGGGTTGAAAATCCAGGTCTTCACAATATGTACTACCTCCACTGGTAAACCATGAAGAAAGAGCTGTGTGAACAGTATATCCTACTCATAGCACTACCCAATACACCACATGCCAAACTACCCAAAGCCCTTAAGGCTGTTAGCTCTGTGCAGGCAGCATCACAGCTCCATAAACTCATGGGCACAAAGCCACTCTTTGACCCCACCTAACCTCTCAGAGGAAACCCAAACTTCTATATATAAAACAAACCGCTCCCAAGATCTTTCCTAGGTCAGACAACTCTACATACATTAGATAACATGCTAGAAAGTAACTCTGCTCACCTTTTTTTTTTTCTCTCTCTCCCTCTCTCCAGAAAGCTTTTTGCTCTCCCCCCATGCCTTACTTGGCAACAGGAGAGCCATGGTATTTCTGCTTTTCTCCCCCATTACCCGGGACCTCAGATCGTGGTCCCACATATGCTCCACAGCTCCAGTAACAGCCCCGTCCTCCCTCCTGGCCTAATCCCAGGTTCCCCCTTGTCTTGTCACTGCCACCTAGCCTCCACCAGGTGGCAGTCAAGAGCCATGGGAAACCCCACATCCCTCCCCAGAGAGGAGAGCTGCCTTGCAGCTGCTTGATCAGACTCCCAGCCCCCCTCTCCCCGGCCAGCCCTTGGCATCCCGAGCTCGTTCCCGAACCCCAGTCACCAGTGTGGCGTGAAGGGTGGTGTCCAGCACCTCAACCCTCAGCAACAAGCCGGCCCAAACTCTTTGTTCACCTTTAACACTTTCTCCAGATGAATCATAGCGGGAGTGGGATCAGCATTCCAATTCCACCAACTACAACTTAAGCTTCCTGCAGCACTAGGCCCCAGACCATGAAACTTCCAAGCTCTCCACCGATGGGAGGAGCTTCAGAAACTAGCAAGCCAACATCATGCTACATCCCTTCTTGATCAGAAACTCAATCACAGTTTTACTCTTCAAGATTCAGATGCCTGTAATTACTGGCAGGGAGAATTTCCAGAGCTGTCCCAACAGGAAACCACAACTATAGCCTGGAAGGTTAATGCGATACAAAATTAACAACTTGTACTACACATCCATAAAGCTTGCCCGTATGGGGCATTTAACTAATAGCTCATGTACCAGATGTTCTGAACAAAACAGGCATGCTTAAACACATTCTATGGGGCTGTCCCAAGGCAAAACCACTATGGGACTCTATCCAAGCTAAGCCAAACTTGACCCTTTACTGGGGCTTGTCTCAACCTTCAGCCCACATATCCGATTACTAGGACTAGGTCTACACAACCTCATAGGTATACAAAGGAACCACAAAAAAAAAAAAAAAGATGATCCTGAAACACTGGCTAAATAACACCATCCCTGCTTACAGAGAATGGCACATGGCCATTTGGGATGCACTTAAAATGGAAAGGATGATAGCCAGCACTAGGAATACTAGCATATCAGAATAGATGGGAAGGTTTGCATACTCTGTTACTCTTGGACCTTCCAACTTATGAAGGACAAAGTTTTCCTTTGTAGTTGTCCTTCCCTCTTGCTCTTTATTGACCCACACTTGTAAATGAAGGGTCAGGCATGACCTCTAGGGTCATCCACACCACCCTGAATACCACAGTCTGTAAAACTGTACCACCAACTGTATCCCAATGATGCTCACACACTGCTCCCCCTGAATACTGACAGAGAGTTCAGGGACTCACCATACCATGCTTGTTCCGTTTTGTTATGTTCTTTGTTATGTGTTGTTCTGAAAACTTTCAATAAAGTACACTAATTTAAAAATAAACACACTTAAATGAAACCTGGGCCCTTTCACCATTGAGTTCACCTACCCCTGTAACCACTCCCCAACTGAAGTCATAACTCTCTCATTGTGACATCACAACCTGCTGCCAAGGAAATGACTGATGTCACAGGCAGAGAATTATGACTTCAGGAAGTGAATTTTTAGCCATTACAGATGAAGTCTAAGGGATAATCCCATTTATACACAAATATCCTCAGTAAGGAAGAAGGAGCAGAGAAATACAAACAATAGATACAATATAAATGGAAATGTGTCTAAACCCTCCAATTCTGCTACCGCATGCACTTTTAATGCCAAATCCAGTCGTGCCCTGTTCACTCTCCAATTCTGTTGCCTTTTGCACTATTTTTTTTTTTTTTTTTGCTTTCAAGATGCACTGCCTCACTCAGCTTGCTCATTTTGCTTCTGCTTGTTTCACTTATTCTTGATTTTTGGTACCCTACTGTTGTAATGCATTTCTGCTCACTCCCCTTTCCACCTCCCCCAGGGCGCATCTGGAAATGAGCTACAGTATTTCAGCACAGCAGGTCTTTCCTGGTAAATCTTTTGAACTCAATCAACAAAAATAAATGTCTCATTTTCAAATGCTTTCCCAGAAACATTAGCTGCATGGAAAATGTGTTGATGAAATATCAGGAACCTAATACACAGTCGATAAAAACACTGGTGGTGCAAAATGGGGCACATAGGTGCCCTGTAGTGCCACCCCCTTTTCTGCTAAGCCCAAAGCCAGTACACGGTCACCGAACGGTGGAATCCCCCAGTGACAATGTTGCTTAACAACAGCTGCCACATGGAGGCCATGGCATAGTGTTAGTCTCCAAAGGCTATGTCATGTGCCCAGCCTGCTTTGCAGAATCTTTTTCCTAAATAGAGTCTAGAATCTAGACCCATCCTCCCAAGGTACTGCTAGTCAGTCTGCAGTTGTACAGCATCACTCACGGATTCCTGTTTGAAGAAAAAAAGTACTCACTGTAGTAACAGCGTTTCATTTTGGAGATTCATCAATAAGCTTTACAAACTCTTGACCCTGCCACCCCTTCTAGAATCTGAAAATAGGTTAACACAAGAATCAGTTCCTATCTTAAGGTTCCTTGACCATTAATGTTTGCAGTTCCTCAGCAACTGTATAATGTGATCTTTCAATTTTGTTTTACATGATGTCTCCTTCAAGTTGGTATGACTTTTCAAAATGTTTAAGAAAATTAAAAAAGTATTAGCCATTTAGCTAGTTTAGTGATCACTGCTCCCCTAGCTATAGAAATAAATTTGTCACTGAAACAGAAGGGGGAGCATGGCCACAGTGAGGAGTTTGAATTAGTATTATACACTCTAATACAGTATTAGCATAACATTCTGTCTCCAGGACCATCACACTCTGGCAGGATGATGCAGTTGTAATGCTCACTGATGGATCCCTAAGAAGAAACAACATTACTATGGTAATTTTTTTCTTCACTCCCATACTCCAGGACAGGGAGTAAGGAGTGTTTTAGCCCAGTGGTTTTGGTTTGAATTTTTGACCATTATGGAGATATGTTCATTAAATGATAATTTAGGGTAAAGCCACAGACCCAAGTATTTGAAACATTTTGCATTCTCCAGGGGTTCTCCTGACCAAGATGTTATTTAAAAACGCATTGTTTTAAAACTGTTAAGTAATATAAAGTTTTTTTTCCTTCCATGTCTGTGTTGCACTGAAAGCGGACTGTAGTGAAAAATGAGGTTCACTGAAGGAGTCAAATGAGATGTAATAATAGTATGAGCAGCATAAAGTCGTACTGGAACTTGTATTGGAACATACGAGTATGTCATTCACACAGCAGCTGGACTGGAAGGTCGGAACGCTGCAGCCGGACTGATTGCCAGAGTTCCTTGCATTGAACTTCTCTCTCCTATCCTGCAAATACTGGACTGACTGCCTGTAAGGTGGCATATCTCCTTCAAGACAGGTTTGTTAATATATTAAGCCCTATATGATCAGGCCCTGGGCCACCTGAAAGAGCTCCTCTGTTTAGATGTTCCTAACCGCTCTCTTCGCTCTGAGGTGGGCCTCCTTAGGGTCCGCAGGTCTTGTGTAAAGTTATCTGGGGATACGGCGTTTGGTGTTGCACTGTCTGTGCTGTGGAACCAGCCACCTTGTCATCATAGTGCTGCAGATATTTGGAAGATGGCTTACTGGTGAGAGCCAGTCAGGTTGCGCTCTTGGAGACCTGGAGCGCATTGGACGTTGCAGACAGGAAAGGGCATAAAAAAGTACTGTACATAAAAAAAAAAGTGCTCTTATTGCAGTTTTTAGACTGATCTAAGAAACTGCAAGATCATATTTATTAAGTACACTGACCTTTAAGACTTGTGAACATTTATAATCTACCAGCAGATGATTTACTACTGTATGTGGATCATTTTCAAGCCCCAGAGATCTGTATTACATATCATTATGTTCAGAAATGTAGAGCTAATGGATAATGACCCAGTGATCCCTTATGTATGATGATGTTTAGAAATGTAGAGCCAATGGATAACAGTTGTCTTACTGCAAGATTTATCAGTTTGGAAGTATAATAACTCAAACCTTTTGAGACGCTTCTGCAGTAATATATTTTTCACATGATGCATTTTTAATTCTCCTACAATCTGACTTGAAGCATGATTCAGAACATCAGACAATATGCTAGGTGCATCAAGATTTATTATTTTTCATTAAATGTGCTCTACAAAAAAACTTTTGTTCTCTTGGTAGAAATTACCAAGTGTTGCTTTTTTCTCTTTTATAAAGGTTATGTATGGTGATAGAATTGCAATATTACAGTACTACCTATCTGTGACGGATGAAGGATGCTTGCCAGAGGAACATCTGTTGTAAAGTCAGTTGCCATCTTGCCTTCAACCTAGGTGCCTTGTGGTTATTATTCAAGCACACACAACATGGTGTCACAAGTGCTACCTACTCTGTATTAGTGATCCTGGTCTCACCGTTCATCATGAGTGCCATCAAGGTGTTCACAGGTGCCTGTGAGAACGTTGTACATTTTTTTTTCTTTTTTCCTTTTATACAACACCTGCCCCCAAGTCTGTGTGCCTGGGCAGTATGTGGTGAGGAGTGAGAGCTGAGCGGTCAAGGATCAAGCAGAGCCTGAGCACCCACTTGCAGTCAGGACCAGGTGCAGCATTGGGGCATCAGCACAACACATGCTGAGTGAGAAGAAAGCCACCCAGAGAGTGGAAGTGAGTCACGCTCAAAGGAGCTACCAACAGCCGCCAGTGGCACCCAAGAAGGCTTCTCCATTTTCTTCCTTTCCTTCCCAGCTGAACAAGGAAAAAGTCCAAAAGAATAGCTCAAGAGTTAGCATGCTCACTCCAAAAAGAATTCAACAACAACAGTAGAAGGAAGGCATCACTTGTGCTGGAAATGTACCTTTTATACCTTGTTATTAAAGTTTTGCAAATATTTCCAGCACGAGTGGTGCCTTCCTTCTACTGTTGTTCTTGCAGCTGAACAAGGAGAATGCTGGTAACCCAATCAGAGCTCTCTTCTTTCCCTCCCAGAGATAATCAGAGGGCTAGGCAGGCCAACAAGTCACCTAAAGGGAAAGACCTGAAGAGAAAGAGAAGAACTTTGCACTGCTGGAGACAGAGGGAGAGAGATTTTGATAGGCCATATACAGGCATGCAGAGGGTAAAAAAAAAAAAAAACACTAGTGGGACAAGCAAGCACTAACCTTGAGTTTTGTAAAGGTCCACCCAAAGTAAATCCAGATTATTTCTGCTGACACAGCACTGGAAAAAACCTTTGCTAACTTTTAAACTGCAGAAGCCCTACACATTAATGTAGTTACAGAGCTAGTAGATTCCAAAACAGGCAGACATGGAAAATAACACAAATTTTAAGAAGTTAGTTGTAACTTTTTGTTTCTGAAGTATTATTCTTTTTCCATTTGCTCATTAGAAAGTCTTGTATGTGATAATATTATGCTAGATGTGTGGAATAGCTCTTAGCCTAGCAGCCAACATATCTAGCTCTATCCCCACCACATCATCAGCATTGTGGTCTCACTGACAACGACATCACAGGTGACCGATATGTCAGCCACTGAGTGGCTATTCCTAAACAGCAGTGATGCCACATCAGGGAGGTTACAATGCTGATGATGTTTTTAAGAGGACTAGAGATAGATACTTTAGCTGCCAGGCAGAGCGCTGTCCCACACATCACACCTACTAACATCAGGTAAACAATCTTCTAATTTACTAAAAGGAAAAGGAAAGGTACCTTAGATAAAACTAATATTAGTTTTAAGCAGTGCAATAGCTCTTTAAAGAGTCAGTAGCACCACAAAAATAGCAGGCCAAAAAGTTTAGTAATTGATAAAAAATAGTCCCTTATTACTTTTAATTGCTGACGTGTTCTTCTGTTTCTACAGTATGTGTTCACAGATGGTTTTCTACCCAACAATACTGGATGTATTATTCACATAACACCCAATATCACCTAATAGTATTGATTGTGATGTGAAAAGTAGTGCTTTACCTGGAAGCAAACAGACATATCCAGTTCTATTCCTCCCACAAACATCAGCAGCATGTGATCTCATTCACTGTTGCATGATTGGTAACATGCATCACAAGTTACCAATCAAGCAGCAGAAGATGGGCTCTTTTTGATTACTAGTGATGTCACTACTGGGCTATACCAGCCTCCAGGTAAAGTGCTGTTCCAAACATCACAGCTACTAGGTCATGTAGAAAATCTTATAATTGACAAATCAGAAAAAGGAAAAAATTATTATTTTTTTTTTTTAATTTAGTTTTTGTTGACCAGGTAAGTGCACTACACAAATCCTGCCTATTTTCAGGCACGACCCGGGGGAAGGGGATACAGATGAATGCCAACTGACCTTGAACAAGATTAAGCTGTTGGTGGTATTTATAGTGAATGAGGGAAATTTGGCCAGGACACTGGGGAAATTCCCCTGCTCTTTTCGATAAGTGTCATGGGATCTTTAACATCCACCTGAACTACCATCAATCCAGGCAGATGGGACTTCGATTTAATGTCTCATCCGAAAGACGGCACCTCAGAAGTGCAGCACCCCTCTCATACTGCACTACAGTGTCAGTGCTGGGATATTAACCCAAGTGCCAGGTTACATCAGATGTAAGAAGTGATAGCCGACTACTTCTGAAAGCTACTAATAATTCCTGGCTGTACACTAGCTTTATAAGGACACTGTGAAAAGTTTAAAGAGACAGGCACCTAGTTTTCAAAAGGGTACAAAATCAGCTAATGCTGAATTTATTTAAAGTAATTTGGTAAAACAGCACCATGGCAATAACGGGCTACCTATCATATCCAGCTACCAGAACCTTTTGATTCCGACAACACAGACAGATTCATGAAATGGCTGATGTTTCAAATGATTTTGCCAAACAAGCAGCCTGGTGGTGTTGGTCTCGTAGAATCAGGTGAATACCCTGATCTACTGCATGGGTGATCAAGCAGACAACATCCTCAGTGGGATGGCACTGACTGATGTCCAACTGAAAAACTACAACATTGTTCAGATAAAACTAAGTACATATTTCATGGGCCTCAGAAATGTTATCTACAAAAGGGCCACATTTAATATACACAAGCAGGAATCAGGGGAACCTGTTCATGAATTCATTACAGCACTGTGCACCCTAGCAGAGCACTGTAGCTACAGGGACCTACAGGAAAAACTGATGCAGAACTGGATTGTCTTGGGGCTCCAAGACAGCACATTGGCAGTGTAAGCAGCTCAACAAGAACCTATCGGAGAAGGACATCATGACGGTCCAAAAAGGGAAGCTACAGCAGTGACAGCTCACACCAGGGACTGGCTGAGAGGCAGAGTAGCGCACCCTACAGCTGGACGCCATACATGGCAGACATTTCTCCACCCAGAGAAGTCCAAAGAAAGACAAACCTACTCAGAAAGGAATGCAGGATCAGAGACAAAGGGGGACACCTTGCCAGAGAAATAACAGACAGAAGCAGTGTGAGAAGACACTGTCACACCCAAAAGCCCAGTGTCCAGCAAAGATGTCCCTTGCCATGTATGCCACAAGGGGCACTACAAGAGTGTATGCAGGTCAAAACTACAAATGTAGGTCAAAATCAACAGTGCACTAAGTTCAACAGCTGCCAGAGTAAGACACTGGTTATGTCTTTTTGAGATTGGTTCAGGCCCAAGGCATGAGGTGAAACAACAGCCCTCATCAGCAAGATGTAGGCAGAGTTCAAGATGCACGTATGTGCAGATGTCGCAGCTGTGCCAGAGACCCTGTACACAACACTGTGTGGTAAACACCACATAACTCAGAGGGCAACATGTAATGTCCTGATGGAGACAGAAAACACTCTGGAGGTGTGTGGAGTGTTAGTTGCCATCATAACCAAAGGCAACAACAAAAGCCAGGAGGGCATTTATGTTGCGAGGAATCTCCATACCCCACTGCTAAGCAGACAAGACTAAGCAATCAAAAACTGTTATCTTATCAGACTGAACAATGGAACAAAGCGGGTGGAAGGGGAGTTCCCGTCTTCATTAACAGCTTACAAAAACTCAAATTAAGAGTACTATATCCAGCTTCTGCCTAGAGCCATACTGCTCTGACGGCACTCAGATGGGTCACAGTTTGGCTGATGACCACAGCTAAAAAGCACTATCCCAAATGAAGAACCTGGGAGTGATCACCAAGGTCAAGGGACTCTGTCACAGGGTTGAATAAGGCCCTGTCCCATTTGTTATGCAGAAAGAGTTAAAAATGCAAGGTTATGTTCCATCCTCTCCTTTTCTTTCTCTTGTTTGTCTGATTGCACAATCAAATTTTCTTGTAAGACCCAGGAACTCATCACTCTGACAGTCTCACGATTATCTGCCTCCCACTATCCCTCTGCCTTCACTTGCTCTTTCAGTCTTTTCTTCCTTTTTGCTTATCTGTGGTTGTAAAAATATATGTCAATCTGTATGTGAAATTAGGATCCCTTTGTTTGCCAGTGTACATAACTGTATTGTTGAAATGACTGCAGAAAGCTATTTGGAACTCAGGCAGAGTAACCCTGAATGCAGCCCACTCATTTGCAGGGTTGTCAACAGGAAATTACTTTTAGGACACCATGTTCTATTTTGACCACTTGCAGTAAAGAACTGACAAGAACTCCACTACATTTTGTGTGAAAACAGGATGTCTCTTAATAATATCAGGATACATAAGTTAATTGCCAGGCAACGACTTCGTATAAAGAAGGCAATCCTTTGTTAGAGAGAGACTGAAACTTAGAATTAGAGAGGAAGGACTTTGTTCTGTTTGAACTGCCTATGTTACAAAAACATTCTGTACAATTTTTTTATCATTATTAAGAATAATAAAACGCTACTTGCAAATTTTATAACTGCTCCTGGTGTCCTATGCTTCCTGACCAGCACCTCGACAAAAGACCCACATACCGGTGTGCCAAAATGGCAGTAGATCATAAAGCAAGATGGTGCTCAACGGATCTGTGTCAACCTTACTAAGCTGAACAAGTAGGTCAGATACGGAAATTTCATCCTTTTCTCAGTGGAGCAGATGTTGGGGATGCTAGGAGATGCCATTCTCTTAACCAAGCTTGACACCAATGTAGGATTATGGCAGATACATCTACCAGAGGCATCAGAGAAACTGATCACCTTCATTATGCCCTTTGGATGCTATTGTCGAAGGCTGCCTTTCGACATCTCATCTTCCCCAGAGCACTTAGAATGCGTCAGGTCCAGAAAGGCTTGGATGGGGTTGTGTACCACACGGACAATATTCTTGTCATGAGTCATACAAGAAAGGAACACGGCCAGAGTGTCTATGCAGCTCATGAATGCAAAGAAATGTGAATTTGGGAAAACCAAGGTTAGGTTTCTGGGACAGATGATCTCAGACAAAGGAGTACAGCCCAACCCAAATAAATTGGCAGTCATACAGAGGATGACAGTTCCCATAAATGTGTCCAAAAACAGTGGTTTCCTAGGAATGGTCAACCAACTGGGGAAATTTATACTATCCTAAGTGAAAAGAAAGGAGAAAAAAAGACCTTAAGAGAACTTTTCTCACAAGTAAACCAAGGTTCCAGCTCAAGAACAGAGGTCTGAAGCTCTCAGAGTGGAACATGTGTCACTACCAACCCTATCCTTCCCAATACCAGCAAAGAAATAAAACGTTGCAGTGAATGCATCATCCTTTGGACTAGGAGGAGTCCTAATGCAGAAACAGGATCAGTAAAAACCGGTTGGGTATTCCGCAAAAGTAATAATGCCAACAGAACAGCACTATGCACAGTTTGAAAGATTGACAATGGCCCATTTGATCAGTTTTTATTTAAAGAGCATGTGTTCAGTTTACCATTTCTAATCTCACTGATATTTTTAATAAAAGTACAAGTATTTCTTCACAGAGAGGGTAGTAGATGCATGGAACAGCCTTCCTGAGGAGGTTGTGGGGTCTAAAACTGTGGGAGAATTCAAGAATGCATGGGACAGACATAAGGCAATTCTTGTGGGGGGTAGGAAGAAAGAGGCTGTTTGTTAACTAGGATCTGCTGCCTATCCTGTAGGTAGGGAAATGGACAGACTAGATGGGCCAAGTGGTCCTTATCTGCTGTCAAAGTGTACGTTTCTATGTTTTATCCCAATTCCATGTTGTTGTTTTTTATGTCCTCATTTGATCGGTACTGAAACTGCCTGCATACCTTATTCCAGGAAGTGACACTATTTTTTTTAAATCTGTCTCCCGATGCAAAGTGAAGCCCAAGACTACATGACGTCAGTTACAGTAACTTCTTGGGCTTCACATGCATCCACAAAGAGGATGTCATACTCTGTGGTGCAAATCAGGGCAACGCCGAGACTTGAAGAGACATACTGTGTTGTGCACATTCATGTAGCCTGTTGCATTTTGATAGGAGTGTGGGCCAGCAGATTTGAGTGGTAGTGCGTGTAGTGGGCTGTCAGGTTGGCCAACGACTGACAGGATATACATTGCACTCTGCTTGCTGACAGCCTGAGCGACGATTTTCTCCATTTTCTGCCAGACAGTTTGTTTCAACTGCAGAACAGGCAAAAGGCTTGTTGAGAGTGTCAGAGATGGAACTCTGACACTTTTACATCATTATAGCTGATTGCTAGAGACTTATGTAGCATTCAAGGATTGTGTAACACCACTGTAATTGATAAACCTCGTACAATGCCATTATTGGGTGCTACTGAGTTCAAACACATTTTGCAACTGCATGTGTTCTGTGTCAGTGACTAGAGAGTCTCTAGTGATCAGCTATAATGACAAAGTGTCCAAGTTCTATCTTTGATGCTCTCAGCCTATTATATTCCTGTTCTGCAGTTAAAATGAACTATAAGACAGGAAAAGGAGAAAATCATCTTTCGGGCTGCCAGCAAACAGAGCACAATGCAAATCCTGTCAGTCATTGGCTAACCTGACAGCCTACTACACACACAGCCACTCAATTCTCCTGCCAGCCCACACACCTATCAAAATGCAGCACGTTAAATGAACACGCACAACATAGTATGTCTGAAGAGTTTCAGCGCTGCTCTGATTTGCATCACAGAAGAGTGTGACGTCCTGTTTGTGGATGCACATGAATCCCAAGAAGTTACTGTAACTGATTTCATGTAATCTTGGGCTTAACTTTGCATCAGAAGCCAGATTTAAAAAAAAGTGTCACTTTCTGGAATAAGGCATGCAAGCAGTTTCAATACGGGTTGAATGAGGGCATTAAAAAAACAACAAAAAAAAAAACAACACAGAATCAGTGTGAGGTACTTTTATTAAAGATTTCAGCGAAATTAGAAATAAAACCACGAAGTAAACCACTGAATACCTGTTCTTTAAATGTCTATACAGTACAAGCTGGGACGCAGATAATCGAGACATCCGCTTTATTGGGACATCCCTTTGGGTACCGATTAAGTGTCTGTATTATCCTACAGAGGCACTCGATGCTTAAATGGGACATTCCCGCCACCTAATTGGGACGATCTGAGCTGACCTTGGCAGCCTAGTCTCAAACACAGAGTAATCCCCTCTCGGCACCATTTCTCACACTTGATTAGGTGTGAATTATGGTGGTTCACAGCTCTCCCCCTCACTCCTCAATGACTTTCCTGCTCAACTGAGAGATGTGCGAAGGTCTGCCTTTTTGGGGTTTTTTTTTTTTGCTTTGTTTTTTCCCCAGTCCCTGAGCACTATTCCTTACTGGGCTCCACGGATGTAGTTCAAAAGTTCACCAATGAAGGCAGCGAGTAAGATACAGGGATAATGCTATGGCCAGTTTTTTATTTCCCTGAAACACTGCTCCATAACAGGCTGTTTGCTGCTCACTGGATGCAAAGTGTGTATCTTCTTACAGTGAGCCTATCTCTAGTCTTTTTTTTTTTAATTCAATTTTTATTACATGTTTTATCAAAGGCATGCAGAGTTTTCCAGAGAAAAGAAAAGGAACATTAGCTGATACAGAGTACTGAATACATTGGGTCAAATTGCAGCCAATCGCTGCAGGCTTGAACATTAGATTCACTGCTTAAGTTGCAGTTTACATTTTAACCAAATAACATGTCAGTTTATGAACGGTCTTTTGCTGGACTACGTTATTATTGCTCAATGTTCCTGTGCCTTTGTAGGGCCAGAACAAGACCTTGCATCTTCGAATAGTTTGTGATGAATGATGTTTCTTGGCTCTTGGTTTGAACATCCTGTCTGCAAGCTTTGCTGCAGTGCTCTCAGTCTTCTGAACATGCATACTCTGCAACACATAAAAAGCATAGGGTCGAAGAGAAAGAAGGGAGGGTAGAAAGAGAGATAGCAGTATAGGAAAGAAGGGTGGTCTGGAATTGTATAGACTGGTCATGATCCATCACACCTCTTGGTATTACAATTCTGTAATTCGGCCTGGTTTGAGAGCATAAAGAGTCCTGTTCTAGGGGGACAAAGTCAGGGTAGTCGTCTCGTGGGAATATTACCCACCTGTGCCACCTGATCTCAAATGCATCGATACTGTTCCGCAATCTTGCAGATATTCTTTCTAGGGAACAGAGTTCCAATGTAAGAGCATGCCAAATCTCTCTTGTGGGTGTTTTACTTGTATGCCATAATTTAGTAATTGCCTTCTTTGCAACCAGCAGAAGTATAGAAATATGTTTATGGGTACTCATGTTTATTGTTACGTGGTCGGGGGGGGGTAGCTATGAGAACATAAGAGGGGGTTAGAAGGTTCAGTCAGTCTAATATCTTCTCCAGATTGTGTACTACATCCTGACAGTATTTTTGAATTAGTGGGCAGAACCACAGAATATGTGAATGGTCTGCCAATGTGTAGCCACAACCCCGCCGGCAGTGTCCTGCCTAGGGGCCCTGGTAGTTAGAAACAGCTGGGGTGCAAAAGGATCTGGATCTATACTTCCAGGAATATTCCTTCCAATACTTGATAGTGGAGAGTTTATAGGCTGAGAGAGCGTATTTGTACCAGGCGCCATATGTAATTTCAATGTTAATTTCTAGGTTGCATCTAACACAGATTGCATCTGTTAACTCTTTTGTTAAGGCCTGTAAAGCTTTATATAACGTACTGATAATGTGATCTAGTGTGTGCCCATATATGTATGATTGGATTATATGAACCAAGGCAGGGGCAGAAATAAGGATTTGGCAGCCAAGAGCCAGGAATAGCTCATGGGTGTTGGCATTTTCCAGCTGACCAGGAGCTACTCTGGCAAAACCAGGAGCTGAAGGTAAAATATATTAAAAACATGACAAGACATAGTGGTCAGTCAGGACTCGGAGGCAGTGCGGCCACTAGAAGGTACTGGTCTAGTGGTTAGAGCACTGACTCGGGAAGAGAGATTGCAAGTTTAAACCCTACTAGATTCAGATACTCACCGTGTGACCCAAGACACTCATCCACCTCATCCTCCAGTCCACCCAGCTGTGAAAATAAGTAGAAACTAGGGACCCCACTGAAAGCAAGTTGTGGCATTTCAGAAGGAATAATATTCCTGATGATAATGACTACCATGGGATGGTGGCTGTAACACTCATGCATTCTGTGCTTCCTCTGGTTTTGTGGGGAGGGGTTAGGAGTTTGGGACACTCAGCCTTTATGCCATTTTTGTATGTGCATGCTTTACTTTTGGGCAACAAACAAGTTACTGTAGCAATCTGCAGGCATGGAGTAGGCAGCAAAGTAAATGTCTGCACTTGTAAAAACTGCATAAAAGCTAAGTGTCTCTTTAAATATGTCCCAGATTGTTTTTTAAATAACAAAGTAACTACAGTATTTCAGCTGCTGCTTAGGATAGTTGGCTGTTATAATTCATAACTACAACAGCTGCTCCTCTAACATTCTGTGAATTAAACAGAGTAAATATTCAAACTCTTGCAAACTGCTTAAAAAAAAACAAAAAAAACTCTACACGACCAGTTCCAGCAACATTCTATTTTGTCACATAAATTAGGGATTAAGACACTAGCAGCTGCAAGCATCAAGTTTAAATACAGAATGTGTTTTTGCAGTTTTCTGTGACATGCCTTGCTTATACTGTATTTTAACCCCCCCATCGCGTTAGTCTGTTACATTACCGTTCCCTTCTTTCTCTCGACCGCACGCTTTCCTTCTGTCTCCTAATCGCACGGAGTCTCAGTGGCTCACATTTCAGCACTCCTTTTCCTCCGGTCACATTGCTTCCTTTCTGCCTAGTCTATGCCCTGGTCTTCTCTTCTGCTTTCAGGGTATTGGCTCAGATTTCAAAATTAGGCATCACTAACTGAAGCTCAGACATTCCCACTCTCCCTATGCTGCACGGGAAACAAATGCACTGCATAGAGGCAGGAGCTGCTTGTAGCGCTGCTGACTTGCCATTACTTAAAGGGAAAAGTGCGAATTACCCAAATACAAGCACGAACTGGAGCTTAGCGCCCCCTTATTTCGGTCCCTGCAAGGAAGAGGGCTCCTTGGCTATGCCTACTAGGATCACTCGTGGTTGTAGATATGACTGAATTTGCATACATCTATAAAACGCTGTCTGTGGGAGGTGGTAGGTTATCTGTAGCATCACGAATGAGAATAAACCCGTGGGGCCCACTAATTGAAAGATACAGTATGTATAATATTGTACTGTTGCCATTTTTTGGAGAGCTATGTCCAGTTTATTAGGGTGGTATGCAGTGTCATAGGCTAAAGCTTGCAGGTAGACACATTCCACAGATGTGAGGTAGCACCTCTGCACCAATAGCCAGTGGCAAAAAGGCTCTTTTGTGTATTGTGAGAATTTGGTGAACGGGGTGCAGGTAGGTGATTTACCAAAAAGAAATGTGTTCAAGTCATGAATGTCACATAAGGTGGTTTCAATACTTTTTCAGTGCATCTGGCTATGGCAACGCCAGCCAAGAAAGAATTATTCTCAGCTGAGCTGCCTGGGCGTAGAGAGACAGATTTGGGAGGGTAACCCCTCCTTTATCCCGCGAAAGCTGAAGAATGGAGTATTTGATTCTAGGGGTCTTTCCTTGCCATAGAAACAGAGACATTAATTTATCCCATGTCTGGAAATAGAACATACTGGGCATTAGTGGAAGAGTTTGGAGGAAGAATAAAATCTGGGGCAATACATTCTGGTGAATTACCTCAGCTCTGTTAAAGAATCCTAGTGTCAGCCCGATCTCTAGTCCTACTGAGTGTTGAGTAAGAGAGGGCCATGCTGGCAGAAAAGAACGAACTGGGTTCCCCATGCCGGCATCCCCCCCCCCCCAACTTACCTACTACCATTTTTCCTACTGCCCAAACACCACAGTGATTAGTCAGTGCTATGTCTCCTCCTGCAGTAAGAAAACTTTACTAAAAAAAAAAATGATATGTATATATATATATATATATATATATATATATATATATATACACACATATATATACATACAATATATATATATATATATACACATACACATACACACACACATACATATATGTATATATATATATATATATATATATATATACATACACACACACACACACACACACACACACACACACACACACACACACACACACACACACACACACATACATACAATTTTTTGCTGACCAACAAATACTGCTGCTTCAAAGCATTAGTAATGTAAACAGAGGTATTTTACACATACTTTTAGTATTTATCAGCTTTTCCTCATAGTTTTCCATTTTCTACTGTACTGTATTGCAGCTTGGTTCTTAGTAAGAACTATCCATCTTGTGAACACTTCAGTTGTTACCTTGTGGGAGCACACTTGTTTCTGGAGACAGACCAAAAACCTCGAGTTATTTAGTTTGGCACCAGGAGCCTAAGTGACCTTCCTCTTAGGACACAGAGGTTCCGCACGAGGTTGATGAAATACACCTACACTGTTGTTCACTATCCAGGCAAGTCTTTCCTCACTGCCAATGGAAAGTTCAGAATCACCCTTTATGGACAAATCACAGAAGAAGATGAAAGTCTCATGGAAGAAACAAATACTGTACCTATGTCACTCAGAAAAAGAGACACTTTCCAGAATGTGGCAATAATCACAAGCAAAGCAGACATCAACTGTATAAGGACCAAGTGTGCTAATAGGTTATGAACAAGGCCACTGATTTACAGTGATTAAAACAATTAAATTCCGTTTTCAAGACTTAAGATTCCGGAATTTCACCGGTGATTGTTACTCTAATTTCCGGATTTTACCGGGATTCTGCTATCATTCTTTTAGTATGTGCATAAATAATCAGAATTAAAGAAGGCTTAATATACAGAGCATTAAATAAAGTAAACAGTAAATAGTACAGGAAGGAATTAAAAGAAAAACAAACTTTTTTTATAGATTTACTGATCTGATAGAAAATGCCAGATTCCATGAAATCTTCATTTTTACCGGTCTTCAGGCAGCCCTAATTCCAGAATTTTACCGGATTTTCCGGTAAAAACCGAAAAACAGTGGCCTTGGTTATGAAGTTTTATCAACACGGTTGGCAACCAAATGTTCAAGGTGCGGACCAGCCACTCTGAACCAGTTCTAGCAGGAATGATAGAGGGACCAGACTACTGATTTCTCAGTCTCTACAGGCTGCTATCCTGAGATTACTCCATGACGGACATCAGGGCATCCAGAAATACCACAGGAGCACAGCAGACTGAATAGTTTTCAGGGCTTGGAGCACAGCTGACAGGACAACACTGAAGCAACCCAGTTGAGTGATCAATTCTGTCTATGTTTCTGCACAGAGCATTGTAAAACGTTGCTTCAGATCTCTTCTATCTCAAAAGACAAACATTCTTCACAGTTGTGAACTACTGTTTGAGGTACAGTGAAGTTGCTTACTTCAACCTCACTACTCAGTCATGTGCATCAGGCATCTGAAAGTTATTTTTAACTCATTATGGAGCGCCCAGAATTCTTGTACTGAACAGTGGTCAGCAAGTCAGTTATTCAACTTTTCATGATATTTTTATAAATGTTAAATTTGTTAACTGGGTAAACCCAGAGGGCATCAAATGCCCATTTTTTTATGGGAGACCAGGAAGACATACTGTAAGTACATAAAAAATACACACATGAACACACAAGACTATGCCTTTTTGTGTCTTACAAGCAGTCAACAACATTACAACATTTGTAACACAGCTGAGAAGCAAAAAAAAAAAAAACGGTTCAAAGAGTAAAGAGACATCTCAGGAAAGGGGAGGATCTATTCAAAGACTTGCCTTTCTATTGGTTACATCAGTTGCCAATGGATACAGTCCAGCTGAACTGCTGATGGGTCAAAAACTGAAAAGAGTTGTACCAATTCTACAACCTCTTGTCTCCAAAACTTCCGGGACAAAGGAAAATCCAAGGCCACACAAGCAGTCTTCAAATTCCAAATGCAAACAAGCATATGATTCGAGGCACAGAGCTCATATGTTGCCACAGCTTCATCTCTGAATGAAGATTTCAGCACAGGACACAGAGCAGCCGTCTCCTCGTACTTAGTATAGTTTATTTTATTTTTTTTTTTTTAACCAGGAAGGGAGGACTAGGCAATTCTGCCCATTTTTAGCCTCATTCCATGGGGGAAGGAGTAAACCAACTGAAACTGAACCAGATTAAGCGGTTGGTGGTACTGTTAGTGAATGGGGACTGGGGGGTGGAGTCTGATCAGGACACCTGGGTAATTTAACTTCTCTCTTCTACAGAGTCTGCAGGATCATTTTGAGTTGCAACACTTTAACTCGTCTTTACTTTGGAGAGGGAGATGGACAAGGGTCACAAGATTATGGACTGCCATCACCTTCAGGGAGATCCACCAGATGGATCCATGTGAAGAGATACAACTGGTACCACCGGCAGTTCCAGTACCTCCACTGCAATCACAGCAGAGGTCACCAAAAGAGAGACAGCAGTTATGAGATACAATGTTGTGACCAGGTCTGCATGACAGTCAATCCAACCACAACAACTGGACTTGTAAAGAAAAAGACTGAATGTTTAAAAATAAATTTCAAGGCAAATAACCCGGAGGTATAATAATCCACTAATTTAGGCAGAAGTGCCCAACCAGTCTGCCCCAACTTTCTTTGATAGCTAATGTTATCAAATAGCTGAATGGTTCAACCAGTTTGAAAAAAAAAAAGTTTAAGCATTACAAATATAATCTTAAGCCAGGTAAGCATATTATATATATTGTAAACCTCACAAATGCCTATAAAACTATGCATCTATCCTGGATGGGGAGATGTGACAAGTGGCACTGTAACCCCGCCAGTCTACTTTATCTAGTGAACCATGTGACCTCTGGGGACGCTTACCCAGAGGAAATTCCTGTAACAAAGTTAGCTGCCATTTCACCTTAAACCTAGGTGCTTCATAGTCCTTATTCAAGCACACATACACAACAGTTGATGCAAACAGTTATGCATTTCTCCTTAACAACAAACAGTAAGAAAGAGAAGTAACAAGGCATCCCCTCTACCTGGCCAAAGCCTTTTTTTAGGTCTTGCTTTTGTTTTTAGTATGGACAGAGCAGACTGTTTTAGAGCTGTTTTTTTTTTTCTTTTATGAACAGTGCCTGATTTAAATCATCATAATTTACTGTCTGAGAACCTAGTATCTTGTTTGCTTGCCTCAGAAACCAATATACTGGTTCCAATCACGTTTCTTTCATAAACCAATATATTGGTTCTAATTATATTTTTCTCAATAGACCAATATTCTGGCTCTGATCATCTACAAAGAGAGGGACTCACTGCATTGTGTAAGCAGTGAGCACTGATCCCCTTTGTGTGTTGTGCGAGGAGAGGGGGTTATTAAAAAAATGATTGATTTGGGGCCCCCGCATTTCCTAATGATCACGTTGGAGCCTAATTAAGTCTTTTTATTTACAGCACCATCCATTAGAAGTGATCACTATTTCTGCAGTACCTTGTGATACAGTTTATAACTTCCTGTTAGATTAAAAGCATTTACTGCCATTTAATCTTGCTTCTAAACCTAAATCTTTTGGTACTGCAATATACTTCAACTGTTACTAAAAAAGTAGGAGCTTTAATAAGTCTTTCTTACCATGTTTAACACATATCACTATAAAATACAGTAGTATCAGATTATTCTGAAAATGAGTGAGTGATCATGGTAGACGCAACAGTAGATGATGCTATATTTGCTAAAGGGAAAATATCAGCAGATATTGCTCAGTTGTGTTTTTTTTTCTTAAATATGTGTTATATCCCGGATGGCTGTCAGTCTTGCAGGCATATACACTGTCCTCAGGGAAATACCCTTGTCAGACCGAGAGAATCCTGGCTGAATACACACAATAGCTGGGTTGTTTTCCCACAACCCCTCCCCCCCTTCCCCCCTTCCCCATGTGTGGGCTAATTCTGAAGGCCATGCACAGGATACCACTGTGGTAGGAGCAAGCTCCCTGGCCCATCAACAGGGGCCCCTTTGATGGCTTTAGCTGCCGCCAGCCCTCCCCAGCCAATACACACTGCTGCGTGGCAGCTGATGCAGCCTTGCCTGATCACCAATGTGACACACCAGGTTTGTTTCCAAACCTGGGTCATCTGCGTTGGAGTGCTGTTAGGCCATCAGAGTGGCCCAAAATGTTTTGTTTTTGTTCCCCCCCAAAGAGGCAGCCAACACCTTCAGGAGAATGTTTAACAAAAACATAATAGACAAAGTTCAGCATGCATTTCACATTAGTTCTGTATTTCTCCTCGCCATTTATTACTGGGGTCATTTATAAGAAAACAGGATCTTGCTCCTGAAGATTTCATCTACTCTTGTTGCTTTCTCCTTACCTGACATAATAATGTACTCCTTGTGACATAACAGTTACTCCTATGACAATAGATTGTGATGTCACAACAGATGATTATTACTTGAAGTAGGGAGTAAGCCACAGGGGTAGATGAACTCTGAAGGATAAACATTACGTATTCGTGCCAATTTCCTTAGTAATAAACAATGGAGAGGAGAAATTGATAGAATATATATGGTACACAAGCTAAATTAACCTAAATGTTATGTTTTTCAAAGATTTATTAGAGGAGTCAGCAGCTCTTCTATTTGATTTTTCTTCCTTACTTGGTTAGCCAGGCTGTTCTTCAGTCTACATGCAAGTGCTTGATCACACATGTAATGAAGCAGTCAACAATGGTCCGAGATACCCACTGCCTGTCCCTTCAGGTGCTTTACTGACCTACCCCACACTGGGTGGAGCTAGACAGCCAGAAGCTCAGCCAGCCACAACACTCCCAACTAGAGAGGGTTGGCAGTGGACTCGGAGGTTTAAACACTGCAACTGGGTAAGGAGAGCATGGCAACTTCATCCTCCTCAGCACCACCAAGAGTTCCACCTGTTTTTGATCCTTCTTTTGTCCCACACCAGTAGGCATTACCAGAGATGGGAGATCATTCTGGTCAGCCAGAAGTGGACAAGGACCAGGCTCACCCGCCACACTCTTGGTGGCCTTTTGTTGGAACAACGTTATTGCCATGTCAGCCTCCTGCACAATACAAATGGCAGAATTTCAAAATGTCAAATTTTCTGTACATATCCCTTGTAAGAACTGTAGGTCTCAGTTGACTATATTCTGAACACCAGTTTTCCATATTGCCATTTAGTCAAATTTAATACTGTAGTTCCCACTAAAATCATTTCCCTCCTCACTCTATGACCTTCATATCATTGCTTCTTTAACTATCTCGCAGAACCTGTTTCTTTAATTTGTTTTCCTCTTGTATTTCTCCACAGCTCTCTTCCAAACGTACACTGGCAGCACTCACACCCCATTAACCATGTTTCTAGCATAACCACTACAGCTCCTCCCAACCACCGCTACGTGGAAGATCAATAGGAGGTTCTTCTCCACTGGACTTACAATGCCAGTATGGTCCCATTAGAGGTGAAGGGTGCAAGAGTGCCAGGTTCACCATGCTTCAGCATCTACGAGGCATTTTTATATACAGTTTTTATCCTATGGGTGGCCGGTGATGCAGAGAGCTCCAAATGCTTTAACATTGCAGTGTGCCGGAGCAGAGTTGGCCAGATGATCCTTGCGCTTTGCTTCAAGCACAGAACTGCCCACCACCTGTAATCATCCAGGAGGTGGTAGTCCAGTGAGACCAGGCTACCCCATCCCCATCCCTCAGAGGAGCAGAGCATCCTCTTGGAGGTTCATTCCATGTCCTGACACCTTTCTAACATAAGCGTGGGTCACCAGCACTGTGCAGGGCGATGTTACTGCTGTACTGACAGGCTGACTCATCTCACAGAACATTAACCTTCTAGTTAACGTCTGAGCTCCAAATATGCCTTACACCTCCCCCAAAATGGACTGGCCATGAATAGGTAGCCCCAGTTCAACAAGGGTTATTACTGCTCCCTTGTAGAGTATCATAAGGACATGGATTAAACAGTTGTGCGTTTGTGCACTTTTGTTTATTTTTTGTGCCGGTTTATAATGGAGTTATAATAACGGGGTTGCGTTTTTTCCCCATAGGAAAACGTGTGTAATTTATCATTATAAAGGAGTGTTTATAATGGCAAAGGAGTGTTTATAATGGCAAAGGAGTGTTTATAATGGCAAAGGAGTGTTTATAATGGCATACGCATGCCACTTTCCTATGAGAAAAGTGAGAGCCACAGCATGAGCCAAATAGCAGCTCCGCCTCTCAAGCTTTTCCCGCCCTTCGGCACTGTAAATAAAATTTATGTACTACTTTTTTTTTTATTTAATAGACTAATTTGTTGATGTTGGTCTAGCGACTGGTGGCTGGGGTCCTTCCTTCTGGGGGCCTTTCTGCTCCGCCTGAAGCTCTCTTCTAACCCCCTTAGCTCACTGCAGTGACTCCGTTCTTGTGTCTCCTGCCCCACTCCCTCCTTTTCACTAGCGCGGCAGCGGCACAACGGACCAAAGGGGAAAAAAAACAACAAACAAAGCTATACAGAGCCCTCAGCACCACCGCCTGATTGCTACTCCCAGGGAACCACCAGCTCTGCTTCAGGTACTGCTGCACACATTTTATGTAATTGCTGTGGTGAAAAAAGGTGACCCCAGCAGTTATATAAAATGAAATATGGGGTGGTGTAAAACTCGAATTTTACACACACCCTCAGTGTTGGATGCTTAGATAAACCCCTTGAGCTTCGCCCTCGGGGTTTATGTAGCATTCAGCACCTTGGGTGTGTGTAAAATTCCTGTTACACACACACCACCCCATAAGTTATTCTCTATTATACAAGTGTGTGTGTGTGTGTGTGTGTGTGTGTGTGTGTGTGTGCACGCACCCATGCATGTATGCCTGTGGACATCTGTCTCACATGCTGATCGTGCAAGCACAACCTGGTTTATAGATAAAGGCAGAAAAAGACTGACTCCATAGATTCTGCACTAATGCCCTACTTGATGTACAGTACTCTGCCCTTCCAGAGTCCTCTCTGCCACCCGCCTTTCTCTTGCTCCTAATAACCCTTCTGAAACTGTCTCACTGTGTTTTGAATGCCAATATAGTCCCAGCATTGATCACATTTCTGGGTCGACTGTTCCACCAGTCCACCACCCACGTTATAAAAAAATATTTCTGATGTTCTTTTTGAACATCCCCTCCCCCTCCAGCTTGTGGTTGCACTGTTGCTCAGAATGATCAACTCTGTGGGGTCCACCCTGTTACAACCCATACACACACACACACACACACACACACACACACACACACACACGTTTCTATCATGTCCCCTTTTTCTCCCCTCTCATTCTCAGAAAGTGCATATTGAGGCTGTCCAGTTTTTCCTTGCACTTTAAGACCTGCTCTGCTGTGTCTGGTTCATTTTCGTAGCCCTCCATCAACTAGTCTCTAACCTCTCCGTGTCCTTATTCAGATTCAGGCTTAAAACTTGTATGCACCACTCCAGGTGTGGTCAAACCAATGACCTTTATAGTGGCAGTGTCACCTTCCACCCAGCAACTCGTGACCTCCTTCCTGATACAACCCAGCATCTGTTCAGCCTTTCTGTATGCAGTACTGCATTGGGAAGATATTTTTAAACTACTGTTAATTATCATCCCCAGGTCTTTTACCTCTCTCTAACTAGGTCCCACTGTAAAATATTCAACCTGCTGACTTATTACCAATGTGTGTCCCTTTACCTTTTTATGTTTGCCGTGCACGCGTAGCAAACATTTTGCTATGGTAGTTAGGTGTTGAGAGGTGTGGCACTGTCATCCAATGCACAGCAATGTTTTAGGGTCGCAACAGTGCCACACCAATCAACAGCAGGGCTGAGTATGGTAAGGCTTTGGCTTGCTGGGCAGAGACAGCATGAACTTGAAAAGAAACAGCCAACCCAATCATGGGTCTGCTCTTCCCTTTGATGTACATTGCCCACCAAGCAAGCTGCTTCGTCATCCTCAGCCTGAAATGGTTGGAATGTGAAACAGGCAGGGGCTCCAGCTGTAACAGGACACCGTCTATCGATGTCTGTTACTGGCACCGCCATCCCCATGACTATCTTCCACATCTGACACTCCCTCTCAGCACCTCTTCCCCTCAAACATAACACTGACTCTGGGGGTGCCCAATTCCCCAGTGTCTCCACCTCGTAAGTGAAACCCCCCACTACTTTACCACACCCAATGCGTGGTCACATCCTGGTCACATCCTGTAACTGTCCCGCCCACCTGACCCTCCCCCTCAGCACCCACCAACCCCCAAACATAATACTGACACTAGCGGTGCCCAAACTCAAGTGTCACACCTGGAAATAAAGGGAAACCTTCCCTTACGATTTTTTTTTTTTTTTTTTTTTTTAAACTGATACGGAAGGTGCCCAATCACCCAGTGTCGCCATCACTCTATTGTTGCCACCCTGTAATTGTCCCACCCACCTGACCTCCCTCTCAGCTTCCACCACCCCACCCCCACAAACTTAACAGTGCCTGATCCCCTGTGTTGCAACCTGGAAGAAAGAAACAGTTCTCATAGTTTTTGTTTGTTTTTAATGTTTAAAACCCTGTAAAAGAAAAGCATCCATCGATGTCTGTTGTGGCTGTTACTGTTCCCCACCCAACCCTCCCAATCAGCACCCACTACCTCACCCCCTCACCCCCCTCAGCCCTTACTTAACCACCAGGGGTCCAGTGCTGTAATCTTCTGTCGACCAGAGAGACATCTTCACTCTTCAAAGCCGGACCGCGAACTGAGGAAACAGGTATGCGGTTCAGTCTATTTCAATAGGGGTTTGAACTTAATTGCATAACTTGGCCATTTATTTTTTAATTTTTGCCCCAAATGTTCAACATGCCTTCTTTGGGACCCTACCTCATGAATGACTGCACTAACATTAGGCAAATCAGTCCTGAACTGTGATTTCATGGTCCCTGTGCAAAATCACCTTTCACCCAGGAGCCGGAAATTTTCTCTGCCCTTGTTCATGAGGCGGGGTCATAAGAAGGATATGTTGAAAATTTGGTGTAACGATATTAAAAAACAACAAAGTTATGAGCCTACATTGAATTTTGCGAACGCAGGCTTGTAACTTTGGTAATTTTCAATTACCCCAAATTTATAACACATATATTTCCTTACAGCACCTCATGAGTGTGAGAGCTGTCATTTTTCAAATCCTGGCCCAAATTTGTTTTTACATCCCGGAAGGTGATTTTGCAGTGCCTTCATGAAATCACCTTGGGTCAGGAGCTCAAAAGGCTCGTAGCTTTGGTCATTTTCAATATTTTTACCCAAAATTTTCAGCATAGCCATTTCTTTACAGCACCTCATGAATGTGACAGTTGTCATTTTTCAAATCCTGGCCAAAATGTATTTTTGTGCTCCAAAAGGTGATTTTGCAGTCCCTGTGTGACATCACCTTTCAGACAGGAGTTGAACATTTTCTCTACACTTGTTCAAGCCGGCTCACCTTATTCCTTAAGGGACATTCCACCCTTGGAGCTGCTGGGGACCCCATTTACAAGCCAGCTCACCTTATTCCTTAAGGGGTATTCCACCCTTGGAGCTGCTGGGGAACCCATTTACAAGCCAGCTCACCTTATTCCTTAAGGGGCATTCCACCCTCGGAGCTGCTGGGGAACCCATTTACAAGCCAGCTCACCTTATTCCTTAAGGGGCATTCCACCCTCGGAGCTGCTGGGGACCCCATTTGCAAGACAGGCATGGACAATGCCGACTGAAACCATGCCAGGACACTGCCTGGAATTCAAATTTGGCACCTTTTCCGAATGCCTTTCAAACTGCGTTTCAGTTTGTTTTCCATGGACAATTGCTGTGCTTAGGGTTTTTTACTGAATTGGGTAGCTCTTGGGGCATTTGCAGCCGATATATAGTACCGGAAGTCTCTCGGTTGTATTTGTTTTAGCGTTGGACTTCGGGCATATGGTTAAAACTTTTGTCGGGGTTAAAATTAATTCCGTGGGACGCAGCACTCCCTGATAACATAATACATTTACATCAGAATCCTGCTGCTCCCTAACTTTCTCCCCGAGGACTGCTCTTGATAGGGAATTAGCCAGATTCACTTCAGAGCCTGCCCCACAGCAACTATGCGGCTGCTCCCACCCACCCAATACCCTCCTCACCTTTGGCCATGTTTACTTATATAGGTAAGGAACCCACGTGATAAAGGCAGGTACCATCAGTTTCCTTTTTAGTCTGTCTACTTTCCCATCCGCAATTTATTTTAGCTCACCACTAGGTGCCGCCTCTCATTATTGTTCATCTGAACACCTCCCTATCTGGTTCTAGCTGCAGATTTCTCTTACTGATGTTCAAAATTTTTCCAACAGCGTTCTGCCCCTCTGATTGCTGGTTCCTCCCTACCCCAATTCTTTGCCCTAATTCTGCTCTTACTTTCCCTCAATTCTTGTATCCCTAACCCTTTGATCCTGCCTACTTCTATCCCCCTTGATCACTTGTAGCTGCTTCCCTTACTCCAAGTGTCTTCTCCCTTTCTAATACCTCTCTTAGTTCTGTCTTGCCGCCTTTACTTAATCCCTTTCACCATGATGACTTGGGCTGTTGTGAGCTGCCCAACCTCTACAGTCATGGTTCTACTCACCCTCAACTCCTTAGCCCTTCTCGTGGGTTCCCCCACTCCCCTGTCTGCGACGTCCACCTGGGACTGCACCTACTCTAACATGGTGGCTGCGTGTGCCTCCACTCCTACTCCCTCAATCCATCTCTGTCCCAAACCTCTAGGGTCACTACTAAGACTTACTGCCCACAAGAAGCTTACCTCCCCAGAGAAAGTATCCTGTGCCATTGCTCTTGCTATGCTATGGCTCACCATGTTATCCCTTGCTCCAGCCAGTGATATTGAACCTAATCCTGGTCTTCAGGTCAATCTCCCCCAATCTCATACTGGGGCCACCCATTTTTTGCCGTAGTCTTCGGGTCTGACCTTTGCCCACCTTAATATCCACAGTCTCATAGCCAACCTCACTGATCTGGATGCTTGGGTCCAGGTGAATAATCCGGATATCCTCGTGCTTTCGGAAACCAGTCTGAAACCCATCGTCCAAGCTCATAGCTGTGCACTTCCAGGCTATTTAATGCTCTGGGCTGACTGTCCATCCACCAAAAGAGGGGGTGGACTGGCACTGTATTACAAGGCTCACCTGGACATCGCTCTCTATCCTGCCCCCCCTCAACAAAGGCGAGGCCATACACGTGGTACTACTTCTCGGCGGAGCCAAGAAACTGCACATTATTGGGACTTATTTACCTCCACGCACTAGCAAGTTTGGTCTAGAGGAGCTCATTGAACATTCCTGCCTTGACCAAAAAAAAAAAAATGAGGTTATCTGTCTGGGTGACTTTAACCTTGACTGGCTTGGTCTGACCTCTTCCTCCCTTGCTTCTACCATCAGCAAGGCCAACATGTCCCATCTCATCTCCACCCCAACTCGGAAGTCGCCGAACAGCTCCAGCTGTACCATAATTGATTGGATTCTCACTAACTGGAAGGATTGCTACTCCTCCGCTAGGGTTTTACCTAATTCGATCAGTGATCACTGCAGTCTGTGTGCGCAGCTCCTCCCTGTCCTCTCAACCCCACAAAATCCTATCCGTTGCTAACTTTTCCCTTCTTGACCCCACCAAGTTCCTACATGATCTTAAGCACACAGACTGGTCTCCCCTATTCACTGCCAATGACATCAACCAGGCCACAGACTACTTCAATACTACCTTACTTGCCTTAGAGCACAAGCGTATCCCATACTGTATGCGCAGGGTAAGAGGGACGATGATCAAGTGGCTGAACTGCCCTCTCCTGCAACTGCTCAAACAGCAAGATAAGCGGTGGCTAAAATGGAAATCATCCTCCAGTCAGTCTGACTTTGTAGAGTACCACACCCTGCATAATGCCTGCAAGAAGTCTATTCGGGTTGCCAAAAGCAACTACTACTGCGGTCTTCTTCTGTCCTCGGACGCTGACCCCAGAAAATACTGGTCCCAGATTAATGAAATCTTGGGTAATACTAAGTCGCTGACTACCAAAGAGATGTTAATAAATGATTCAATCTGTAACAATGCCCGCACGATTGCCAACACCTTCAACTCGCTTTTCATGGAGGTTCCCAATATCTCCCCTCCAGGATCCAGTGGCTCCCAGCCCTCTCCTTCAGCTACTTCACAAACTCCTCCTGCCCTGGTGCATTCTGTCTCTTGCTTTGATGTTCTTAGGCTATTACAGGCCATCCCCCCCGTGGCAGTGCTGTTACAGATGGTATCTAGGATACTTCGAATTGGCGCCTCACTCCTAGCCACTCCAGTTACTCGGCTTTTTAACTTGTCCATTAGCACCTCCACAGTGCTTTTGGCATGGAAATCTGCCAGAATCATACAGGTCTTCAAGAAAGGAGACCCAAAAATTCTATCCAATTATCGTCCCATTGTGCTTCTACCTACCCACTGCAAGACATTGTAAAAATGTATTCACCGTCAGATCTCTGCCCATTTATTAAACTTCAATCTTCAGTCACCAGTTCAACATGGTTTCCTGGCTGGTCACAGCACCACTACAACTCTTACCCTGTTCTGTAGTGAAGTTAAGTCTAACATGGACACTGGCCTACTTACTAGGGCCTGTTTGTTGACCTCACTAAAGCTCTCAACCTGGTTAATCACCCTCTGCTCGTGCACAAGCTGCAGTCTCTTGGTGCCTCTGGCTCCACCTTATCTTGGATCAGCAGTTACCTATCAAACTGTTCTCAATCAGTCTCCTTCAATAAAGTCCTTTCTTCTCTGGCTCCGATCTCATGTGGCATCCCTCAAGGATCCATTCTTGGACCCCTGCTTTTTTCCATGTTTGTCCCTCTTCTCAGACTGCAACTCCATCATGTACGCTGATGATTTGGTGTTCTACTCAGTCACTTGTTTAGTAGCTGACCTTAATGTTTGCCTGTCGTCCGCATTCCAAATGCTCCAATCCTGGCTCCAAACCAACTATCAATCTACCAAAGACACAGGCTATGCTCTTTGGGTCTGCTAGAAAGGTTCATTCTGGGACCCCTAAGTTTTGTGTGTGCTGCTGTAATGAGTCTGTAGTCCTGTCCACGGACTCCTTCAGATACCTCGGTGACTTTGGATCCCGCTCTTATAGAATTTGACAGCAGATAAGGAACACTTGGCCCACCTAGTAGGCCCATTTCCCTACCTAACGGATAAGCTGCAGATCCTAGTTAACCAGCAGCCTACTTCCTCCTACCCCCCACTAGAATTGCCTTAAGTCTATCCCATGCATTCTTGAATTCCCCCACTGTTTTTGACTATGACATCCCCAGGAAGGCTGTTCCATGTATCCACAACCCTCTCTGTGAAGAAATACTTCCTCACATTACCTCTGAGCCATCCCTCCATCTTCAAATTGTGCCCCCTTGTTTTTGCACATCTCTTTTTCTGAAAGATGCTACCCTCAGACTTTGTTGATTCTCTTGAGGTATTTGAAAGTTTCTATCATGTCCCCCTCTCCCTCCTTTCCTCGAGGCTACATCTTTAGTTCCTTTAGTCTTTCTTCATATGTCTTCACATGTAGACCCTGCATCATTTTGGTTGCCCTCCTGTGGACAGCCTACTCCCTGTCTATGTCTTTGTGGAGATGGGGTCTCCAGAACTGTACACAGCATTCCAGATGTGGTCTTACCAACTGTCTGTACAGAGGGCCAACTTCCTGTTTTCTACTGGTGATGCCTCTCCCTATGCATCCCAGTATCCCCCCAGCCCTCCTTACTGCCTTCTCACATTGCTGGCCCACCTTTAGGTTATCTGATATGACTACCCCCAGGTCCCTTTCCATTTTTGTTCTCAATATCTTACCCCCATTGTGTACTCTTCGTCTGGGTTTTTATTTCCCAGGTGCATTACTTTGCACTTCTTTGCAGTGAATCTAAGCTGCCACACATTTGACCATTCCTCCAACCTTGCCAAGTCCCTTTTCATCCTTTTCATCCTTTCCACCCCACCTTGTGTATCAACCCTGTTGCAGATCTTTGTGTCATCTGCAAAGAGACATACTTTCCCTTCCAGTCCCTCTGCAATGTCAGTTATAAAGACATTAAAAAGGACTGGCCCCAGTACTGAAACCTGCAGTACCCCACTAGTAACCCTCCTTTCTTCACTGTGGACTCCATTTACTATTACCTGCTGTGTCCTGTTGTCCAACCAGTGTTTTACCCAGGCTACCACCCTGGGCACACTCCCAAGCTGGCTAATTTGTTTATTAATCTTTTGTGCGGGACTGTGTCAAATGCCTTGCTAAAGTCTAGGTAGGCCATGTCCACAGCCCCTCCCTGGTCTACTGCTTTGGTCACCCAGTCAAAGAATTAATTTAGATTTGTCTGACATGACCTTCCCGCTGTGAATCCATGCTGCCTTGGGTCCTGTGCCCCACTGGCCTCTAGGTACTCAACAATTCTTTCCTTCAGAAGTGATTCCATCATTTTCCCTACCACTGAGGTCAAACTGACCGGTCTGTAGTTTCCTGCCTCTGTCTTGCTCCCACTTTTGTGAAGGGGAATCACATCCGTCCTCCTCCAGTCCTCAGGTACCACACCATCCTCCCATGATTTATTAAAAAGGGTAGTCAGTGGTGTTACTAGTTCTTCCCTTAGTTCTTTTAGAATTCTGGGCTGAATCCCATCAGGCCCCATTGCTTTATCCACCTTCAGTTTTTTAAGAGTTCTTTCAGAACTCTTTCTTCTGTGAAAGGACTAATATCAACCCCCCTATCCAGAGTGCTTCTATGGATCTTGATTTCTCTTCTCACTTAAGGGAGGTGTGCAGATCCGTCAACATTAAGATTGGTGCCGCATAGCGGGTGCATCGCCCCCTAACCCCTGCTGCTAGGATCTCGCTGGACAGAGGTGTATTGCTTCCTAGGCTTCTGTATGCCCTCCCCATCTTTTCTCACGCTAATGGTGGTATTCTTCAGAAATGGGACACCACCTACAATAACATCTGCAGATTTGCCCTGTCTACCCTTCACCTTACTCACCACTGTCTCCTGTACTCCACCCTACACTGGCTGTCCCCCAAAAACTTTGCACTTATACACTCTGGGATGCTTCACTGACTCCATGACAAGACCCCTTCACCCTGACAGCATTGGGGCCACGCTCACCCCTGTGTCACACTCCCGCCTACTGAGATCCTCTACATCCTTCTCACTCTCCGTTCCACTCTGTTCTACAAAAATGAGGGAACAAGCTTTCCCTCACTTTGCCCCCAAATTCTGGAACTCTCCACTTCCCAGCCTTAAATGCTCTCCATCTCACTCCTCCTTCAAAACTGCACTTTTCTCCTAGCTACATGCACTTGATTCCTGTGACTGTACCTAACCTGCCCTCCTCTTGCTTCCCTTAAGCTAGCCTACTGTTGTCACTGTAATCACTGACTGCTCTGTCTTGTTTCCCTTACCTGCTTCCTTCCATCCCTGCGTGGATGGCTACTGGCTACATTGTATGTTTTGTTTCTATTACTATCCCTGCAAGGATATCCACTGGTTCTGTATTATTTGCTGCTTTTGTACTTCACCATTGTTTTACTACTGTAATCTGTCAATTGTACTCTCCCAGGTCGTGCTTAAAAATAAGCAGGGTTTTGCCTAATGCACATACCTGGTCAATAAAAGCGAATAAATAAATAAAGTGGGGTCATTAAAAAAAAAAAAGCAATGTTGACAATTCGGGCCAAAAATATTTATCAGTAAGGCACGACAGGGTGTGTGTTATTGTGCAATAATGTCACTCCTCGAGAGAATTGAAGCACAAGGCGAAGCCAAGTGCTTCAACCACCCAAGAAGTGATGTTATTACACAATAAACACACATACTGGAGTGCCTTGTTGCTATTATACAATGGCTCTTATTTATTAATATTGTGGGGACAAAAATGAGCACATGTAAATGGCTAAAACATTTCACAGTTGGGCAGAGAACAAGTATTGGCGCATCCCTTTTATGTGTACTTGTACAGTTTTATTTTGTAATTAATTTTTTTTTGAGGAAACACTCCCCATGTGAAAGCACTGCATCATGGGTATGCAAATAATCAATTGTTTTGTATCACTGTAGTATGTTCTGCGATACCTGACAATTAGGTATTTGCATACCCATGATGCAGTGCATTCATGTGTGGTGCATTTCCTCATGAAAAAATAAAACTGTAAACTTGATACTATAAAACCGATGTTCCCACACTACAAAGGAGATGTTCTGACACTTGTTCTCTAACTATGAAATGTTTTAGCCATGAAAAATATGTTTGTTACCACAATATTAGTAAATAAGTTTTTTTTTTTTATATGAAACTAAGCTTGTGCTACTTCACATGCAAGACATCACGTTCCCTTAGATACAGTGATGTTATTATGTAATAGCATCACTGTCTCAATGGGACAGCAGCCAATCAGTTTCTTACCATTTCCGTTTCTCCTTGCCATTGTATAATTAAGCAATACGGCATGACAGGGTGTGGTATATCATGGGATATCGTTATGCCTCGGGTGGTTAGGCATGAGGCCACAGGCTGAGTGTGTCCAACCACCCGAGAAGGACGATATCCCATGATATACCACACCCTGGAGAGATTTATTGCTATTATGAACAGAGTTTGAAGTTTTATAAATAAAAAAAATAAGACAGATTTTAAAACGTTTTATGAATGAGTTTTTGGGTGGTGGAGTACATTTTGAAAAACAGTTCTCAGACAGTAAAGGGCAAGGAGACTGGTGGCGCTGGAACTTTTTTGAAGCCTGATATCACAGCTTAAAAGCGCTCTCGGCCAATCAGATTCCTCTATTTACGATCCTCAGTTCATAATAAAACATAACTTGTGAGCCTGCATAGAAATTTACAAATGCAAGCTCCCAACTTTGGCAATACAATACATAACTCACACAATGCATCTAGTACTCCAGGTCTTCTATACCAGTGACGGATATCTAGCATTGACAAATGCTTGTTTGATGTTGAACTTCAACTGACAAATTCCAGACCACTCCTCCAACCTCTCAACATTCCTTTTCATGCTGTCAATTCCTTCCTCACTATCTAGCATTCCACAGAGTTTTCTGTTATCAGTAGTCTCACGTTCTCCTGTGACCCCTCACCGATGTCACTAATATACATGTTAAAAAGTACTGGCCCAGAACAGTCTCCTGAGGCACCCTACAGGTGACTGAGTTTTTTCTGTTCAGGACTACACTGCATCCTATCACCCAGGTCCAAATCAACCTAGTTAGCCATTCCCTTAGCCCCAAGTCTCTTACATTTTTAACTAGCTTCCTATGCAACACTAAGCCAAATGCCTTGCTCAAGTCCAGATACAAGCTGTTGACTTCTGGCCCCTATCCACCATCTGTGTCACATAATTCGGAAAATCAATCAAGTTCACTTGACTCGACCAGCCTCTCATGAAACCATGTTGGTTCCTATCCGTAAACCTGTTTTCTTCAGGAATTTCATTTACCTGTTTTTCTTTATCACCTCCAGTAGCTTACCCACTACAGACATGTGGCCCACTAGTCTAACGTTCTCTCCAGTCCCATTGTTGTGCGGGGAGATCACATTTACCACTCTCCAGTCCACCAGCACTTCTCCTGCTGGCACTTAAGTCTGCCAAGGTGTTGCCAGAGCCTGTCTCATCTCCCCTCAGTACCCTTAGCTGCAACTCATCCGGCCTGTCTCATCTCCCCTCAGTACCCTTAGGTACAGCTCATTTGGCCTTGGGGTTTTATATTCAGGTCCTGTAGACCCTTTAGCATTCTTATCAAGTGTACATACTAAGAAGAGAGGCGAATTTGGCTGCTGTAAGCAAGTCAGGATTCTGCTGTGGTATGCTTTATTTTGCATTTTGTGACCAGCAAAAAACAGCCCTGGGGAGGCCACCCCAATGGCCCAATGCGCTGCCGTGCAGGTGACCCAGGTTTCTCAGCAGGCTTGGGTAGCCTGCGTCATGGGCAGGCAAGGGCTGGGGTAGCTGCCAATTGCAGTGTGCTTCAGTACAGTGAGGGTCACTGCCAGGTTCCAGCACACAGTGACCGCTACAGAGGGCCAAGGAGCTTGCATCCCTGCAGGGACCCACTAAGCGTGCGTGAAGCCACTAGAGTCTTCACCTATGTTGTGCCAGAGGTTGGATGGTTTGGGGAAAAAACACATGGTTGGCAGGATGACTGTCAGTGATGCTTTCAGGCCCTGCCCTGTGAACCCCCACCGATAAGCATAGTGGTGTTAGTGGAGGTCAGGGCTATGCCACTGTGGAGGTTAGCCACCATGCCTGAGGACTTTGTGAGCAGCACTAGAGAAGGAGGAAAAGCCCCATGGAAAACAAAGTAAACATAACAATGACAATTGTAAAAGAGGAAAAGAAATACCCAGTTAACAGTGTGACAGGCAGCCTCCTACTCATCTCATTTTTTCAGTACAAAGAAAAATCGGGCACTTCACCAGCTAATGAACACAGACTCGACCTGATAAAATAAATACTTTTATTGCACACAAAATAAAAAACCACCGCATGGTATGCTTTACGCATTTCAGAACTCCTTGGTTCCTTTCTCATCTCTTTTTTAATATGTTCTCCAAGAGATGTCATTTATGGACGCTGGGCACAATTACCCAGTTTACATTCCTCACGCATACCAGTGAGGAATGCCACCACTGGTCCTTTAAATCATTAAAATGTTTCTTGCCAAACAACTCAAAACTTTATTTTGATACTGTTCAGCTCGTAAGGACCACCTGGTTTCAATTTAGAGAACATATTAAGAGAGTGACAGGTTCCCCCTTCACAATAACACAATTTAAAACACAGCATGTTCAAACTTAAATTCACTAATTTTACTTCAGTTATGGTCTGTACATCTCCTCACAAAAGTATATCCAAGAGTTTGTTTTGCTTAATAGCGATACACTTCATCTCTGTGAATACAAATATGACTGTTGCTTCTTTAAAACCGTAAGTTCTTTCCGACACCCTCTTTTTGCTTTAACTCACTGAAGAGCTTCTTGCACCTCAGGGAAGACTTGAGTATTTAGACACATTTCAGCCAATATTCCACATATTTTCTGTATTTATTTTCCATCCATTTGCTACTCACAAGTACATTTGCGTGGAGAAAGGTTCTTTTTCCATTGAGTGTCATCTGCTACTGCTACAGTACTTGACTACACACGTGTTAATTCTCTGCTTATGACATCACAAATCACAATGATTTCCTTGGCAACGGTTTGTGATGGAGTTTTCAACTATCCATATAGAAAATCAGGAGGAGAAAACAGCCAGAGCTCGGTGCATTACACTATTTCTACAGCTTTTTGAGGAGTGCTCTTTTCATGCAATGTATTAAACAGGAAATAACATTTGCAGGAGGTCTTGGAGTTTAACAGTCAATGACTGAGCTAGCGGAACTGGAGCCGCTACTGCCCACCCCTCCAAAAACCTTCTGGGGCTTGGGGGCAGCACATGAACAAATATTTTAGAGATGAGAGGGGATAAAGCTAGGAAGGAGGTAAAACCTAAAAGATATCTATGACCGCTGGCAGAATGCCAAGGGTCAACACATTGAATTGTTTTTTTTTTTTTTGTTTAAACAATTGGTGGGACAGGCCAGCCCACTGGCACAGAGGCAGGATTTCTGCCTGCGATGCTGGCGACCTGGGTTCAAATCCAGACTTGGGCCGTCAAAGGGCTGGCCGGTGTGTGTGGGGGGAAGGGGGCACTGAGCATCCCATGGACTGCTCTCCTCCTCCAGGTGGAGGGGTGTGTGTGATTGAGCATCCGGTGCAAAAGTGAAGACCCCTGGTGGAGGCTGGGGGATCTGATGTGACCGGCGTCTGATATGTGAGGAGGCGGGTTAGACAGACGTTGGGTCCGCTTCCTGAGGGGATTAGCATCCACAAAAAATGCTGCATCTTCTAGGGATGATGCCACCTCTGGTACCATGGCCTCCCCCAAAGAACCTGACCAAGAACGTGTTCCGCTGGATGGCCTACCCCCACGGCCCCACCTGGGGGGGGTAAGCTAGGGAGCCCCGATGGTCATGGTAATGTAGCTGGTAACCTGGACCCATCTCTGTGGGGTGTTGTCTCTCAGTGGCCCTGCCTTGGGAGGTAAGCCAGGGTGAATCGGGGATCACTTGAGGGGGGGCAGTGGATCCGGGAGGTAGGGCTGATAATATGGCACAGGTGGCACAAAAAAAATGGTGGGACAGCGGGAAAACAGAGGTGTGAATGGGATGGGGAGAGATGGTCTCGTCACGAACCCTGGGCACCTGGAGTGGGTCAGAGGGTTTATTTAATTTTTTATAATTAAAGAGCCACCCCCTCCAGTCCCTGATCCTCAATTTGTTTTGTAGAGGAGGGGATAGTTCAATACCAGACTAGCTCAGTGACTACTCTCTAACACTAGGCAGACTGAGCAATCTGCCTTGCATTATCAAAGATGCAGACAGCTCCAAGCCTCCCTTCCTTCCAGCCGTGTACTTTCTCAAGTCCATCAATAGGACTGGCAAGCTCCTTGCATATATTTGGGGGGGGGGGTGACAGAGCTAACCTGGCATTTTTCTATTTGTGCCCCCCAAATTGGGGGTCATGAGGGGGATCTCTACTCCAAATAATGGTTTGGGATTTTGGGCTGGGGATTATAAAGTATAAACCTAGGTTTGTACGTCTGCGTCTCTCTCAGGTGGCCACGTTATTTAAATGCAAACCACCCAGGTACATATGCAAACCTAGACTCAGATCCCCCTTCCTTGTCCAGTCTCCACCACTAAGACTTCTTACACCATTTTTAGTAAAAAGGCCCTACTCCTGACCCATGATACTATGATATGGATGGAGAAATAGTCCAATATCCAACTAGCTCAGCTGCCACTCTCCAATCTGCAGTGTGCATCTCAGTCCAAACGACATTTTGAGTAAACCATGACCAAGAAAAAGGGGGAAGGGCTGATGCAGTCATTGTTGATGCTAGGCAAAGGTCAGGCAGGTTAGATTATTCAGCCTCCCCTTGAATCGTGGATTGCAGGTCAAGGGAACACCCTCTATCAACAGAAAGGTATCTGAGAGTATAGGGTTGGGCTACGAAAGTGCAATTCAATTTCTAACAGTTCAACAGGAGCTCCTCTAAAAACAGATCTTGTGGGTCTTGTGGGAGTCTGGTTAAGTTGAGGGGAACTTATGTTTAAGTTGTGTAAATTTTGCATAAGTATTTAGCTAAAATATGTAATACTGTTATACATCTGGCTACTTTTGCAATTAACATACTTTTTTTAGTTCCCCCAACTAAAATCTGGTCAGGAAGAAAATGCCACCTGCTAAATCATAACAAAAGCTCACAGATTATTAAAAATAACATGTTTCATTGCCAGCTCTGTGGTACTGAATAGCAAAGGACTGCTCTGGCACACTGGCAAATTCATATTTAGCCAGGGTCTCCAGGAGGGTTCCACACCAATGTGAGTGAGTTTCTGTTTTGCAACTTGCACATTTGTACTGCAACTCTGACCATGTTTGGGGACTTCCTTTTTAATTCTAAACCTGGGTTTGCACATGAACTGGCAACAGAGGCCACAAGGGAGTATTGTTTAGCATCTCACAACTGGTGCTAGGGCAGGTTCCTGTGGTACTGTGGAGCCACACGAGCCTGCCAGAGTGCCACATGCTTTCCCTACAAGGCAATGGTGTTTGCCATGTAATGCACTATGTAACAGGAACACTGCTCTCTGTCAAAGAATCCTGCACACACAACACAGTTTAACACAGAACCAGTGAACAGATAAACAAAACATAGCAATGGTGCACTAGAGATGACCACAGACACAGTGACCCAACAAAGGTGCAAAGCCCCCAAAACGTTGCCCAAATCTGAGTCTATGTTGCAAGACACAATAAAAGAATGTGTATAAAACTGAACTAAAGTGGAGTGAGCCCTTTTAGTTTACTCATTAAGTAATATATTTTGGTGAGGGCATTCTCAAGACCAAGAACACATTATATTAGACTAGAAATGAGGCAGCCAGCAGCGTCAACATGCTGTGGAAAGCTTCTCAGACAAGCCATAAAAAAATAACTGACTTCTCAATTCAGGTTCTTTAACAGACAAAAACATGCCAGACAAATCTCAATGCATTTTTTAATAATGTGACCAAGAAACTGGATAGAAAACGTGGTGGTGGCAGTGCATCTGGACTTCAGCAATGAAACTGAAAAAGATCAAGCTGGATTCTATGTAACAGGTCAAGTAAAACAATGGGTTAAAACTTTGATTTCTTTTTTAAATGATAAAATTATTTTACGAAATGAACTTGGGCCACTCAAACCAATTATTTGCCACAGTATACTCTCAGCAGTGAGACAACAGCCAATACAATAAGACAGCTGTCTATACGGAGCTGAGGAGCAGCATCTTTATGTCATAGCCATACATAATTCAGACAAAGTGCAAGATTTATTTATGTATGTATTTATTTTTTTTAACCGAATACCAAAATCTGCTCTTGGGTAAGCCAGCACCTAATAGCCGCGATGACTAAACAGAGGTAACGGCAACAATTACATTAATGGTGCATGGTATTGAACCAGGAACATCACTAAACTAACAAAACCTGCACATACAGTAATCTCAGAATTACAACAGTCTGACCACAAACACATTCTTTTTTTTATTATTATTTGCATTCAGGTAAATGTGCCTGTGGTGTGCAAGACAGTGTCCTATGAGAGCTCCTAAACAGAAACAGTATCCTGACAGAAATCAGCTGCTCCACCGATGGCACTTTCTCAAGCTATAAATTGAAGCCAACTGTGAAAAGCTGATCCTCCGATTCCAGCTTGACTGCACATGGCACAGTGAATAAAGGGAAAGCAACACAGCTGGACTGGTTTTAAGCATGTGAACTTACTGTAAGTGATGTCAGCAAGACTTGGATTTTAACGTGCATCAAGGTCCCCAGTCCTGCTTCTGCATGAAGCGGATGCATGTGGCTGCTCAACTGGGTGTAACCCCCCTACAAATGGGGGTCACTAAAAAGCCTTCCTTGGGTGAACCTAAATGTCCTCCGCCAGGCTGGTGTCCTGTATTTCAGCTGTTTTAAAAAATATATATATAATTGAGTGCCTAATGCCTCCATGTACTGTCGCTTTAAGAGCTGCCTAACTGAAGGATAATTAATTTAAAATGGGGGTCTGTGTGTTTCCCTGCTCGAGTCCCGCTCGGCCCACTGAGCAAATCGCTCCGTTTCTGCAGTCACTATATGTGCAGAGGGAGCTCTTTCAGAAGATGTAATTGTTTGCTTGTAACCTGTTAGAGTAATAGTGAAAATACAGTTTGTTCTAACCTGCTTTCTTGTAGCAAGGACTGTGCAGAGTAGCTCTTTCATTTTGGTCCCGGACTACTGCATTGGACCAATCAGTGTGGGGGACCTTTAACCTGTAGCCTCTGTGGACGAATTAGAGCTGAGACTCTTGTGGAGCTTACTGAAGTAGGGCTATATGGAAGATGCCTCTGGGAATTGCAGTTTTTGGAGTTCTGGTGCCTTTTTGCACCAATAGAGGGAGCCTGTTGTGACCGACAGGGAGAAATCGGCCAACTGGAACCTGTTGGATCTGAAAGAAAGCCCCAGTCCTGTCTGCTGGGAAGCCAGACTAGAGGTGACTGTGAGAGGAGAAGGAGCTCATCTCCTTGCGGTGAGTAATTCATGCGGGAAGCACATGTGGGGCCCTGAAGTTCGGCCTGCAGCCGTTTGAGAGTGCCAATTCAGACTGAATCAGAGTTTTGAGAGGAGAAAAGAAGAACCAGAAGGTGGAAGCCAGGCTTAACCTGTAGAAGACCGAAGATTTTGCTTAAGTGTGATCGGCCTGTCAGGGACTGAAGCTGCTGTGTGTGCTCCCAGGTATTTTGCAGTGTTTTGCCATCGGGGTTCGAGGAGAAGCTTGCCTGGTATAGTAATTTGCTTTACATATAAATGTGTCTAGTGCTTGTGGGGAATCGCAATCTTATTTCCCCTGTACTATGAATTGTGTGCTGAAGCTGGAAGCAGAACCCAGCTTGATTTAGACTGAATCTGCCTCTTTTTCAAATGCAAGTGAGTCCTGCCACGAGGGCTGGGCCAGCTATTCTGTTTCTCCTGACAATCCAGGACAACCTGCATCCATCCAGTTTTCAGTATGGAGTCCGTGAGTACAAATCAGGGTAGCTCCCTGCAATCCGTTTATCAAATTGCAAGTGTCTCATCTAATTATTGCTAGTTCATGAAGAAATGAAACGAACCTCAGGGCTCAGGATTACAATGTGTGTGTGCATGTGTTTTTTCCATCAAAGGGCCCCAACCAGCTGCACCGACCCTGGCTAGCCCCCCACCATCCTGGGTACCCAGAGAGTGACATTTTGGACCCTATATGCATGCACAGTACTGTGATTTGAATATTTTCAAACCAAATCAACCTGATTGCCCCCTCCTTGTTACTACCCCCTCTAATAAATCAGATTTGTGGCTATTGAACTATATGCTGTTTGTGGTGTCAGTATAGGTAGAAAAAGCATTGCATTGTGTTTGTGTATGTTGCCTAACCTTGTTTTACAGGGGGTCCTCAGAGACGTGCTGCAAGACATCAGTCCTGAGGGTAAGTGTTGCTTTATGTGTAAGAAGAGTGCATCTGTGGGGTATTGGGAAGGTAACTCCCGTGTATTGTGTGGGCCACTAATGGAAACAAAGGGGGGTCACAGTATCCCAGAGGGCTGTACCCAAGCTAGTCTAACCACTATCAACCCTGACCTCTGGGCGGAGGCACCCGCCATTGTACCTAGGCCCCTCAACCTGTTAGTAGCCAAGCAGGCAGGGGTAGTAGCCCTCGGGATAGCGCCACCTAGGGGTTACATGGGTATCAGCTATCAAAAATAACCACACAAGACACAAGCTTAATTACTTGAATACAACAGAATTAAAAATCAAATCACATCATTTTAAGTGACCACCTTCTCTTTAACCCCTCTCTCAACTTTAGCTCCTCTTACTTACTCAGAAACAGTTGCCCCTACTCCCATAGCTAGCAAACCATGGGCAAGACAAAATATAATGAATACTGTACAGGGAAAGAAACTCATCTCTACAGTACCATAAAAGGAATAAAAATGGTACATGAAGGGAAGATAAAATCAGAAAAATACAGGTGGGAACCAGGGATGGAAGCCAATATGTAACCAATGTCCGAAGCCTGGCAAATAAGATACCAGACCTTGCCGCCATGATGGCAGAAGCAGACCTGGACCGAGTAGCAGTGACAGAGACGTGGTTCAATGAAAACCATAGCTGGGATGTAACCATCCTAGG
This sequence comes from Neoceratodus forsteri, assembly GCA_016271365.2. NCBI lineage: Eukaryota > Metazoa > Chordata > Ceratodontiformes > Ceratodontidae > Neoceratodus > Neoceratodus forsteri. The sequence goes on from CM028130.1 coordinate 1,194,653,618, forward strand.
ATACAACTTATTCAGAAGGGACCGGAAGGGAAAAAAGGGGGAGGTGTAACCATCTATGTAAAGGAAGATATCAAGGCTACTGAAATCCAACAGTCTCACAGTGAGACTGAGGTCCTGTGGATTACTCTTGGAACTGGGAGCAAGGCACCTAATAAGGATAGGAGTGCTATATAGACCACCATCTCAAGAGAGAGAAAAAAGGATAAGGAAATACTAGAAAATATACTAAGGATGGCAGACAAAGGTGAACTACTGCTGGTTGGAGACTTCAATCTACTAGATATAAATTGTAGCTCCTACCCAGCGGCTTCAGAAAAAAGTATGGAATTGCTAGTGGCACTCCAGGGAGCCTATACCAGCTGGTGGAAACCTCCACTAGAGAGGAAGCGGTCCTTGACCTGGTACTATCCAATAATAACAGTCTCAAACATACATGTGGAAACCCAACTGGGATCTAGTGACCATAGGACTGTATGGTTCACAGTAAACACGGCTGTGGCCATCAGTCACTCTAAACAGAGTCTCCTAGATTTCAGGAAGGCACATTCTGCCAAAATGAAACACTGCCTAAAGCAGAACCTGGCTTGCACAGCAAAAGGGGGAATGGAAGAACACTGGAAGAGACTAAAGGATGCAATTACACTAGTGACATCACAGCGTGCCAAACTAGTAAGCAAAACAAAAAGTAGAAGAAAGCCACTCTGATTTTCAAAGAATATAGCATCTAAAATAAAGGAGAAGAACAGAGCATTCAAAAAAATATAAGGAAACAAAGAAAGACAGTGGCAAGGAGGTATAATGGGAATTACTGAAAGAGTCGGGAAAGGCCATTCAGACTGCAAAGGTCAAACTGAGGAGAGGATAGCAAATGGGGTCAAACAAGGTAACAAAATATGAGGAAGAAAAGAAAGAGCAAATGTGGAGCGTGGAAAGAGGGCCAGCACACAGAGGATGACTGGGAGAAATCAGGCAAAGGACCCTCTCTCTAGGCAGAAAAAACACACCACCTCAGAGGAGCAGACAAGTCCTTTCATAGAGGAGAGAGTCCTAGATGAACTCAAGAAACCGAAGGTCGACAAAGCAATGGGTCCAGATGAAATACACCCAAGAATAATGAAGGAGCTGAGAGAAGAACTAGCAAAGCCCACTGGCAGAACTCGTCAACAAATTACTGGAAAATGGGGAGGTCCCAGAGGGCTGGAAAAGGGCTACAGTGGTGCCTTTGCACAAAAGTGGCAGTAGGGAAGATGCAGGGAACTGTTGCCCAGTCAGCTTCACCTCGATAGTAGGAAAGCTAATGGAATCCCTACTAAAGGAAAGGATAGTGGCATTCATAGAAGAGAGTGGACAACAGGACCCAAAGCAACATGGCATCACGGCAGGTGCGTCCTGCCAAACTAATCGAATTCTTTGACTGGGTCACTAAAACGGTAGACCGGGGGGGGGGGTGCGGTGGACATGGTACACCTGGATTCCAGCAAAGCCTTCAATTCCGTCCCTCACAGGAGGCTAATAAACAAATTAGAGAACACAGGTGTTGGGCCAAAAAACAGTCAACTGGATCCAAAACTGGCTGGATGGGAGGACTCAGAGTACTGGTAAATGGCACATTGTCAGGAGGGTGGAGTGACAAGTAGAATTCCACAGGGCTCAGTGCTGGGGCCAATCCTTTTCAATTTATTCATCAGAGACATAGCAGATGACCTAAATGGGAAGGTGGCCTATTTGCAGGGGATGCAAAACTCTGCAATAAAATGGACTTTGCTGAAGGGAATCAAATGATGAAGTCTGACCTTCGGAAATTGGAGGAATGGTCAGGACACTGGCAGTTAAACTTAAACGCCAAAAAAATCTAAGGTTATGCACCTAGGCAGGTGCAAGCCGGGAAGAAAATACTTTCTGAATTGTGAACAGCTGGCAATAACGGAACATGAGCAAGATCTTGGTGTCATCATCGCCAATGACTTCAGAGTAGGAAAGCAATGCGAAAAAGCCACACAAAAGGCCAGCAGCATCTTGGGATGCATAGGGAAGGGCATAACCAGTAGAAGGAGGGAGGGAGGTGATGATGCCACTATACACATCCCTGGTGAGGTCTAATCTGGAATACTGTGTCCAATTCCAGAGGCCTCACCTAAAAAGGACATAGACAGACGAATATATACAGAGAAGGGCAACAAAAATGGTGCACGGTCTGCAACAAGAGCCATATGACAACAAGGTTTAAACAACTCAACATGTATTCCCTGAAATGAAGAAGAGATAGGGGAGACATGATAGAGACAAAACAGTTATGCAAGAACTTACCGTAACAGTAGATCTTCGAGGGAATCTCAAGTCATCAAGTTACACTGTAGGAACCTTCGCCGTCAGAGAAGGGGAATCCACATGGAAGATTTTAAGCAGTACAACTGGGGCTGCCCACGCAGCTGATGTCAGCTGACATCAGCAACCCTATACAGGTGTAGGCAGCCCCGCTCCCTCCTCATTTCTTTCCCTCAGGAGACAAAGGGAGCAAAGCTCATGCCCTGGGGAACCGAGGAGAGACAGAGGGACCCAGCTCTCAATAGAAGATAGGATACAACAGCTAGCCAGGTCCTAGACAGGAGCCCCTAAAAGGGGGATGGTGGGAGGGAAAAATATATCTGATACTGAGATCCCCTTTAAGATCTACTGTTAGAGTAAGTTCTTACCTAACTGTTCCATCTTCTTCGGGGGTATCTCAGTCATCAGGTTACACCGTAGGAACGAGTACCAAGCAGTGACGAGTGCAAAACAGACAGTCTGAGAGGCTGGATTTCCATAAACGTAAGTCCTTGTAACACAGCCCTGCCAAAACTTGCACAGGCTCTTAAGGCAATGTCCGGACTGTAATGCTTGGTGAAAGTGTGAGCTGTACTCCAGGTGGCAGCTGCCCAAATATCAGCGGCTGAGACCCCTTTGAAACAAGCCACCGAGATAGCCATTCCTCTGGTGGAATGAGCCTCGACAGCACCAGGCAATTCTTTGCCGTACTAGTTGCAGCAGAATACAGTGCAATTTGCCAACTATTTGGATAAACACTGCTTAGAAACTGGAGCGCCCTCTCTACCTAGGGTGAAAGAAACAAACAGCTACTTAGACTTTCTGGACTCCTTAGTCCGAAGCAGATAATACTTAAAAGTTCTGTGCATATCTGAAGTGTTGAGCAGTGCTTCCCCTGGGTTGGCACGCTCAGGAAAACAAACAGGAAGGTGCATAGGCTGATTTAGTGTGAACTCAGAAACCCACTTAGGCAAAAACTTAGGATTTGTGTGCAGAGATACCCTGTCTTTGTAAAAAAATCAAATAAGGCTCCTCACACCAGAGTGCCTAAAGCTCTGAAATTCTTCAAGCAGAAGTAATTGCAACTAAAAATAGTGCTTTCCAAGAGAGAAAGTGCAAATCACAAGTTGCGATTGGCTCAAAAGGACACAGGGTCAAATTTTCCAAAGTAAAATTTAAGTCCCAAGCTGGGACAAGGGAACGGACTGGGGGTTTCAGATGTAGGATGTCTCGAAGAAAAGTACAGGAGACATCCAGCTGAGCAATTGTGCAGTCACCCACAGATACATGTAAGGCAGATATAGCCGAAAGGTGGACCTTGAATAAGGAATACTGGAGGTCTGAGTTGGACAAAGAAATCAGGTAGTCCGGGATATGATTCACTGGGCAGGTGAAAGGGCCCAAGGAGTGTTTGGCAGCCCATATGGCAAATAGTTTCCACTTCATGACATATGTGTGGAAGACTTTCGTGCTGCCACCAGGACATCTGCCACCCTGTCAGAAACCCCAAACCTGGTGATGGCTATGTTCTCAGGAGCCAGGCATGCAGATGAAGGGACCTGAAGTTGGGGTGGACCAAGGTCCCCTGATCCTGGGTCAGCAGGTTCCTGCAAAGAGGTAGCAGGACCAGAGGTTCCTCTGCCAGCTGTTGAAGCAGAGGGAACCATATCTGGTGAGGCCAGAATGGAGCCACCAGAATTATACTGGCCCCTTCCATTTGCAGCTTGATAAGCACCCTCTGGATCAGAGGGATGTGTACAGAAACCTCCTGCTCCAAGAGAAGGACAATGTGTCTCGCCAGAAAACTCCAGGCCCTGGATCTAGTGAGCAGAAATTAGGCAGTTTTGCGTTGTGTTGCGATGCAAAGAGGTCCAACTCTGGACGACTCCATCTGTCGAACAGACCTTCTGCTATGGATGAGAGAAGGTCCAATTCATGTATGCTGGACTAAGTCCTGCTGAGCCTGTATGCCACAGTGTTTAGGACGCCTGGCACATGGACCACAGAGTGTCAGGTTGTGCTCCAATACCCAATACCACATTCTCGTGGCCTCCCTGCAAAGGGGGTACGAGAGAGTCCCTTCCTACTTGTTAATGTAGTAGACAACACTCAAACTGTCTGACTGCACCAGCAGCTGGCTTGGAGCCAGATGTTCTTGAAACGAGTTTCCACATGTATGTTTGAGACTCTTATTATTGGATAGCACCAGGTCAAAAGGTATGGAGCACCACTCATCTCCAGGACATCGATATGCAGGGTGGCTTCAAACTGGGACCAGGAGCCCTGGGTTTGGAAGGGGCCCAGGTGTGCTCCCCAGCCTAGACCCAAAGCACCCATGGTTAGAATCTGATGTGGGGAAGAAATCTGGAAGAAAAACCCTTGAAGAAGATTCACGGGGTCTATCTTCCATTGCAGTAACTTGCAAACTAAAGAGGAGACCAGGACTTGTTGGTCTAACTCATTAGTATACTGGTCCCATTGCACTCTGAGGGTCCAATGAAGGGTGCGCATGTGAAGTCTGGCCAGCAGAACAGTGGGAATGGCTGCAGCCATTAGACCCAGCAGCCTGAGGTACAGTCCGGCAGGAACATACCGACTCTGAGCAACTTCCTGAGCTTGGGCCATAAGGCATTCCACCCTGCTTTTGGGTAGGAATACCTTCGCTTGCTCGGAATCCAGAAACATCCTAATGTACTGCAGTCTTTGGGATTGTACTAGAACAGATTTGGGCAGGTTGACCATAATGCTCAACCATAATGCTCAGAAAGTAGAAGAGCTGGAGAGTGCGCTCCAGAGTCAGCAAGAGCTGTTCCCTGGACAGGGCCTTGAGAAGCCAATCGTCCAGATAAAGGAAAACATACAGTCCCTCTTCTGTGAGCTGCTGTGACCACTGCCAAGCATGTGGCAAAGACATGCAGCGCAGAGGATAAGCCAAAGGGCAGCACTTTGAACCGGTGGTGTTCACCCTGAATGGCAAAAAGAAACAACCTCCTGTGAGGAGGAAAGTCAGAGATGTACAGGTATGCATCCTGCATGTCCAGAGAGCAGAGCCAATCCCTGATCCTGAGGAGGGGCATAAGGCCTGGTAGTTACCATCCAGAACTTTTTGTACTGGACAAAGAGATTGAGGTCCTTTAGATCTAAAATGGGTTTCTGATCGCCAGTCTTTTTGGGGACCAGGAAAAAACAGTAGTAAAACCCCTGACTTCGCTGTCACTTTGGCACCAGTTCTATTGCCTGCTTGCACAGAAGAGACTGTACATCCTCCCAGAGAATAGACAGATGAGCCATGGGATAGATGGAAGATGGGGGAGGGGGTATCTGGAGGCTGCTGAAGAAGTTCCAGGGTATGATCTGTCGCTATGATCTCCAGGATCCATGCATCTGAAGTTATGGCTCTCCATTGGTTTATGTGGAGGGAGAACAGACTTCCGACCAACACCTCCTGGGTCTGGACCGGAGGAGGGAGGAGGTCTGGCAAGGAGTCAAGTTGAGGTGGTACCAGCTGTGGAGGCTGGTTTATCATGCCTGGTATGCTTGGCCGCCGTTCCCACATTGGAGGGGGCAGGCAAAGAAGACTGGGCTCTGTGCTTATCCTGGGTACAGAGATGCAAGCCTGGCCTATTGGTCTGTCTATGAAAGGTAGGGCATCCTCTACCATGGGGCTGGGTGTGGTAGAGAGAGTGGACAGACTTAACAGCTGTGCCAGAGGCCTGCAGATCATTTATAAAGGTCCTGGATATAAAGGCCGAAAAGCTAGGTGCCATTGAAAGGGGCATTTAAGCACCTTGTTCTGCACATCAGCTGCAAATCCAAAGACTTTAATCCAGGAGTGCCTTCAAAGGCATATGCCAGTGGCATCTACCCTGGCCCCTGTGCTGGCCATATCATATAGGGCCTGGAGAAGGCGTCTACTAACATCCTCCGCAGTTTGCAAGCACTGGAGCAGCTCTTGCTTCTAGGAGCCATCTGGAAGGACTTGAGCTGCAGCCTTGCCCTTTCTCCAGTTGACATTCTGGAATATAACCATGCATGACAAATAGTTAATTCTCAGAACCAAAGTGGAGGAGGCATAAACCTTTTTGTCCCAGAGGTCAATCCTATGGGATTCCTTGCCTGGGGGAAGGAAACTAAAGTGTTTAGGCACCTTAGATCTGTCATGGGCAGCTTTGATGACCACTGAGTCAGTTTCAGCCTGTGCCTCAAAATAAGGAAGACCCTTAGGGGCATTATAGAGCTGATCTGCCCTTATGGCATAGCTGGCATGATATGTGGTCTGTGCCAGGCTGCTGTAGTGGCATTCTTGAGGGCTGGTAGCATAGGAGGAATGATCTTGGGTGGAAATTCAGGGACCTCCAGTAAGTTCACCAGGTCTATCCTGGTGACATACTCTTCCTCAGTCTGAAAGCCCATGGTGGCTAACTACTGCTTCATGACACTGAAAAAGGGAACATCCTCAGGAGGTGACCTAGGAGTATGGTTGACAGACTCCTCACCGACAGATGAGGCAATGGATTTGTCATATGGGGATTTCTTCCTCCTCCCCTTCATCCTCTGTGTCCTCAGGGAGGATGAGATCAGGGTGATACTCCTCCTTGATGTCGACCTCCTCATCTGGGCCTGGTGTAGGAGTGTCTGCAGCAGCCCACTGGGAGCCTCCCGGGGTCGGCGGACAGGAGTCAGTGACGAAGCTGCTAGTGACAGGGGCCTATTGAAAGAGCTCAGCTGCTGAATGAGCATATTAGTGAATTTGGCAAGAACTTCGTTCAGGTCTAGAGGGGGGATTCGACGGCACTGGAGCCAAGGACCTACCGTCCTGTGAGCTCAACAAGCCTGTAACCCTAGGAGAAGAAGGGGCAGGTCTCAACGGAGTGGCTGTTGATGATGGAGGTGGGGCAGATGACTCAGAGGTCAACGACCGAGCGCCCTCAATGTTGGGCGGAGGAGCTGTCAGTGTGGGTTTAGACAGAGTAGAGACCTGGACAGCTGGTCTCAGTCAGGGCAGCCGCCTTCAACGAACAACCCCCGAAGGAGAAGCTGATGGGGAATGGGATGGCGCCCGGGTTAGCGGTCGTGATCTCAGTCTTTCTTGCGACCCCGAGGACTTGTCTCAGGCCTTGGGAGGCCTGAGAGCTGGAGGATCTAGTCGGCGACTGAGTGACTGGGGTCCTAGAGGACCCCTGCCCAGAGCTGACTACCTGCTATTCTATTAAGAATTTCTTGAACCTTTTTGCGTCACCAGAGGGTAGTTTGGTTAAACTTCTGACATAGTTCACAGTTGGGGATGTTGTGATCAGGCCCAAGACAGCAGACACAAACAGTGTTCTTCTGTAAAAGCAATCTTCTTTCCGCAGTGGCGGCGACAGAAAAGAGAGGAACAAGGATTAACTCTCGACATAAAAATAAAAAATCTCAAAAGAGATTTTGGTAAAGGGGTAGTGGAAAAAACAACTGTAGGCCGAAAATCGCAAATACTGCAATGAAGCTTCCACGGAGACTGTGCATGCAAGCTGACAGCAGGAAAGAACTGAGGAGGGAGTGGGGCCACCTATGCCTAGATAGGGTTGCTGACATCGGCTGACATAGACGGCAAAGGTGGCCTCAGTTGTACTGCTGAACATCTTCCATGTGGATTCCCGTTCTCTGACGGCAAAAGTTCCAACAGTGTAACCTGATGACGGAGATACCACCGAAAAGGATCTTCAAATACCTGAAGGGTATCAACAAGGTACAGGCACAAGATTCCCTTTCAGGTAAACAACTGCACCCAGACCAGGGGTTACAGCAGGTGCCTGAAGGGGGGTAGGTTCAGGACCAACTTAAGGAAGTATTACTTTATAGATTGGGTGGTGGAAAGGAACCCTGGAATGTCCTCCCCACATGGGTTGTGGGAGCAAAGACTGAGGGAATTCAAGCTGGCATGGGACAGGCAGTGTGGTAAAACACTGATAGCCTAACTGGGGGGCGGTTGTAAACATGGGCAGACTAGATGGTCCACATGGACCCCATCTGCCGATACATTCTATGTTTCTTTGTTTCACCCATCCTGTCTTCCCCTTTCTTATGCTCCTCTGCCCCTGGGGACTTACTAGATATTGACAAAATAACGTGATTGTGAAAGTGCAGAGGAGAGCAACCAAGGTGGCTCAGACTTTGCAGAACTTGAGCTATGAGGACTAGCTACTGGAACTGGGGTCTTTTCTTATTAGAAAAGGTAAAGATTTAAGGGGAGATATGATCACAGTCTTTAAATACGTGAAAGGAATAAGGGGACCATATTGAATGTTGATCTTCCACAGAAACACAGAATTTGCCTGCAGACAGGAACTGCTTGGCCCACGTTGTATACCTGTTTTTCCCCCTGCCTACAGCATCACCGCAGATCCTACTTGATTTTTGGCCCATTCACCCCCCCCCTTCCCTTAAGATTCCCTTATACTTATCCCATGCATTCTTGAACTGCAGCACCATTTATGTCCCCACTACATCCACTAAAGACTGTTCCAGGAATCTACCACTCTTTCTGCACATCTCTGCTGAATCTACCCTCCCTCCAGCTTCTTATGTCCACGTGTTTTTGAGCACCTTTTTTTCTTAAAACATCCCTCCTGTACCTTATTTATCCCCGTGAAGTATTTAAAGGTCTCTATCATATTCCCCTCTTCCAGGATGCACATATTTAGATCCTTAAGTTTCTTCTCATAGAGCTTCTGACGTAGACCCTGCACCATTTTAGTTGCTCTCCTCTGGACTGCCTCCATTCTGTGCCCTTCCAGAGATATAGTCTCCAGAACTGGACACAGTACTCTAGGTGGGGTCTTACCAGTGATCTATACAAAGGCAATCCCACCTCCCTCTTTCTGCTGGTTATAACCTCCCTATGCAACCTAGTACTCCACTATCCCTCCCAACTGCCTTGTCACACTGCCTGGCCACCTTTAGTTTGTCCGATATGATTATCCACATGACTCTTTCCTGCTTCGTGGTTGTCCCCATTCCCAGGGTTTGTGTGTCCCAAGTGCATTTCTCCGCACAGTTTTGCATTAAAACCCAGCTGACATACCCTTGACTACTACTCAATTTTTCTCAGGTCTCTGCTTATTCCTTTCCACCCTACCCACAAGTGTCCACCATACTGGAGATTTTGGTGTCATCTGCAAAGAAGCAGACCTTTCCTTCCAGCTTCTCTGCAGTATCACTTATAAAACACATTCGAGAGGACCAGGCTTAGCACTGATACCTGCGGCACCCTGCTGGTCACTCTCCCTTCCTTGGAGTGAACTCCATTTATTACCATTCTCTGCCCCCTAACCTACTTCTTATCCAGTCTACCACCTTTGGACCCACTCCTAAGCTACCCAGTTTGCTTACTAGCCACCTGAGTGGAACGGTGTTGAAAGCCTTAATGAAATCTAGGTAGGCCATGTCCACCGCTCCACCCTGATCTAATTCATTGGTAACACAGTCAAAGAAATCCATCAGGTTTGTCTGACAGGACACATTCCCCCCCCCCCAAATGAATCCATGCTGTCTTGGGTCTTATAACCCACTGCATTCAAGACATTCCTCAATCTTTTCCCTCAGTAGTAACACCATTAACTTTCCCACCACTGTCAGACTGACTGGCCTGTAATTGCCAGGTTTCTCCCTGCTACCACTTTTGTGAAGTGGGACTACATCTGCCCTACTCCAGTCTTCTGCAGACCCTTCTGTTTCCCATGAGCTGTTAAAGGAAAGCTGTACTAATCCCCCATTCCCCACCCCACAGTCTTCCCCCAATTGGGGTTCTAAATAAAGCACCTTTTCGGACCAGTTTCATTAATATTATTATTATTATATTTTTTTTTTTTTTGAAGTCGGGCGTTCCGCAAAATGGCGCACATTGGACATCACCATTTCCTGGCAAAGTGTGGCACCGCACCTCTCAGCTCCAATACAAGTATACTGGGGCAGAGTGGTGCAGCGCCACACTCTACCATGAAATGGAGACGTGCAGCATGCGCCATTTTGCATAATGCCTGACTTTTTAAAAATATAACAAAGTGAAACTGCTCCATAAAGGGCGCATTATTTGCAAAACCCCTAATCAGGGGATAAGGTTTGCAGGGGTTGGGAAATCGGGGATTAGGACAGCTTCTCTTTAAAGAGGACTGTAAAATTTGCAGCCAGCACCTCCCTGAGCTTCCTCAATACCCTTGGATGCACCCTGTCTAGCCCCATTGCTTTGTCCACGTTCAGATTGGCAAGTCCCTTCAGGACTCTCCTCCAAAAATGGACTAGTGTCTACCTTCCTCCCTCCAATGCTCCTGTTACTTTTTTGTGGCCCCTTCCTTTCTCCTTCCTCTGAACACCGAATGGAAGTATTTGTTCAGAATGTGTGCCTTTCCCTGGTCCCCCTCTGCACAGTGTCTCCCTCCCTTCCTTTTTTAACCTTATGATCCCCCCTTCCCCAGTCTTTCTCCTTCCACTTACACATTTAAAAAATGAACGGTCCCCCTTTGTCACTGCCTGGGCTATTCAGATACCAATGGATGACACAACAAGGGGACAAATGATTCCTTGTATTTTCCACCTTTCAAGGACAAGTGTCAGGAAAAACAACTTCATGGAATAGGTGGCGTACACTTGAACAAGCTACCACTGCAGGTGGTATCAGCAGATATGGTTGTTGTGTATGAAAGAGGTATAGTCCATTCTCACTAAAATTATTCTTTTACTAGAATCAGAAGTCAGCAGAACTATGCAGAGAATTGCACCTTTAGTCACAGCAGCTTTCTAATTAGTCACTTTCCATATAGAGACCAATATATCTTAGCTGCAGAACAAAACAAGCACAGCAGCTGGCCAGGATATAGGATGCTGACTCCACCAATGTTCCAAAGCTCACACAGCTGAAGGGAACATTCTGATAAATAATCTAAATTATCTTTTTATGACTGCATAGCAACAGCAACGAGGGGCAGCAAGGCAGACAGGTACAAGAATGAACGGATATTACCTTCTACTTCCATAGAAGGCATTAGGCTTCTGAAGAACAACTTGTTGGTCTGAAAGCTAAAGCTCTTTGTTCTTTTTGTAACATCCTTGTTGGTCCAATACAAGATATCAAACCATTTGTTCTGGATTTCTACTTCCACAGTAAATTCTCATCACCTCACTGGTATGCATGAGATCCCCCATCTTATGTTACCTGACTGTGCCACTATCCCTCTCCCCTTCTTCCATCCAGATCTACTTTATTCATGAGTCTATGGTTGTGGCACGTTTTTCTGTTGTCTGTGGCTGGAAGAGTGATGCTTAACACACACAATATTTAATATAGCAGGGGCAAGTGTTAGTGACTGAAGAACAATTCTATCATCAACTAATTCAGATCTGACATACTGTAAGAAAAGTGTTTTTTTTTTTTTTTATTTTACCTTCATAGTATCTGTACTACACAGAAAGAACAGACAAAAGATGAAGAGAATGAGATAGGAAGTCCATCATTAAGCTAATAATGACTCCAATTTACATAAGTATGTAGAGAGCGGAAATGTGAACTGAAATCAGAGTCTGGTTTGACTGTTTCTCCGCTGCCTACCTTATCACAAAGGAATTGTACCAATCCAAGACCATAATACAAGTAACTATACTGTTTTGCATCAGAATACAGTAGATTAAAACACACATAGTATGTTACAGGTACATGATACCTTTTATTGGACTTTTAACTCCTGAAACTTAGTCGGGGGGTGTGGCCTAGCTGAGGAGCTGAATAGAGGTGTTTTAGCAGAGCTCCACGTAGATCTACTGAAAATCTGCACCATCCTGCATGTTATTGCCCTGAAACTCTCCAACTGGGCTAGATCCTATAGTCCTGATGCTGACTACATCTAAATCTGCAAAAAAACAGACAAAATTATGCTTTAATCAGCCTTCCAGTCTAAGCACTACATCACGGCCTGTGGAACCAACAAGGGTCCCTCCATCCCAGGCCCAAGCCCTACAAGATTCTGGAGGAGACGCTGAAAATACAACGATGGACGCAAACTAGCAAAACCTGGAAAGACTGATACGCGATCTGAAATATGATTTGGGCACGCGGATACAGTCAGGTTTTGATTATATGACTGTACAAATTCAGCATTTATAACAACTGGTGAACGCAACCTCAGAGACTGTGGAGGACCATGCTACTCACATTGCTGAAACGGAATCCAGAATCAATACTCGGGAGGATACTACAACTTAATTGTCTGTAGACGTACAACAAGCCATTAAGGACATTGAGTTTTTAAAACAAGTGGTGGATGACCATGAAAATCGAGAGCGGAGATGCAACACCCGCCTCGTGGGCCTCCCAGAGGGCTTGGAGGGGAAGGACTGTATCATTCATGAAGAAATGGCTACAAAAAAACTCTAGTAGCTCCACCAAATGTATCCCTAGAAATACAAAGGGCCCATCGTTCACCAGGTCAGAAGCTACCACCAGACCAAAAGCCAAGACACCTACTTGTAAAATTTCTCCACTTTCAAGATCGCCAGACAGTCCTTGCAGCCACCCGAAAGAGCGAACCAATCATGGCGCAGGGTCCCCGAGTTAGCATCTTTCTGGATTTCTCAAGACCATTGCAGACCCGACAACAAGCATTCATGAAGGTCAAATGCAAGCTGCATGACAAACTGCCCCTTTACACTGGCCTACCCGGGGCGGACGACTGTGTGCTACCCTGGCAGCTGGCCTTTACTGATCCTGACGTGGTGATGAAGTATGTGCGGGGATTGCGAAGATGTGAGCAGGCTGATCATGCAGGAGAAAACAAAGGGTGAACTTGACAAACTGGTGCCAATTTACATAGTTTCTTATCCAGGTAACCCCAGGGATGGGATTTTGGGGGAGGGATCTTCTTGGTCTGTAACTCCAGGGCTCGGAGGCCTATCAGGGCAGGACTTGAGAGGAATCCTGTTTTCACCCACCCCGTCCCTCGGAATGTCATGCCTCTTAGCATCACAACTCTTTTACCTCCAGGGCACCTGTATTATTCAGATTATGAAGCTTTGGACACTGACTTTTAGCCCTGAGGGGTTCGTTTTTACTGTTTACATGTTGAAGTTTGGCTTCGGTATTACTCCTATGTTCTGGGATGCTTATGGCTGTTAAAGGAAAAGAAATGTGATCGCATGGTTAAAGCACTGGCCCATGTTGGATTTGGGCTATATGTGCAACTGAATCGGTTGGGGGGACGGAGGTGTATAGGCAAGCAAACCCATACTGCTGTGCCCAAAAGCCCATCCTCTTACAAAGGGATTCTCTATACCTTGCATCTTTAGACGGGGAGTTCTACATGTGTATGGAAGAGCGATGGAGATAAGCTGTATCAAGCACATCAAAGTTACAGGGGGCGGCGTTTGACTAACGCCACTCTGGGCACACTGTGGGCCCCTCTGTCCGCTACCCCATACATACATTTGACAAATGGCTAAAGGGGCTGGGGGTGGATGGGTTGTTTTTTCTAACTGGCACCCACCTGTGGCCGGTGTATCACGCCTGTGACAGGCCCTCCCCCACATCACAAAACTGTGTTTTTAATGCAGGATGTTCTCATTTGTATTACATTCCCTCTTCAGAATCAGTGGATCTAGTGGCTCACTCCACGATAAGTAAAGGGTGAGAGTCACAGAGAACTTCCACAAGAAACTAGGGATTGAGGGAGATAATGGGGTAGAGAGAAGGGGGGGGGATGTAAACAGGGGAGCAATAGCAAACATATATGTAAAGGATGAATTTGGTTGGGGGAGGAGGGGGGTATATAGAAAAGTACAGTTACGTAGGAACTTACCGTAACAGTAGATCTTCGAGAGAGGTTCCTTCAGTAGGTCATCACATATAGGACTGGCGCCACCTGGCGTCTGGCTGCACGGCAGACTTTTCTAGCAATACCTGACGGGGGAAATCGCCCACCCGACATCACGTGACTGACATCAGCATGACTGTATATAGTGGGCAGTCCCCACGCCCGCCCTCCAGTTCTCCTGCCGGAGCCAGGAAGAAGCCTGACAGCAGAAGCAAAACAGGATTTGGAGTCCCTGTAAAAACAAAAATGAGGGGAAGGAGGGAGGGAAAAATATGACCTACTGAAGGAACCTCTCTCAAAGATCTACGGTTACGGTAAGTTCCTATGTAACTGTACTATCTTACTTCGAGAGGGTTCCTTCAGTAGGTCATCACATATAGGACAGAGTACCAAGCAGTCCCTCTAAGGCGAGACCGAGAGAAACTAGGGAGGAGGAAAACCAGCTCCAACAGAAACAACTGAAATCCAAAATGGACCCAGGCTTAGGACAGAAGGCCCTGCAGGACAACAAGGCCAAAACCAGCCCTCCACCTAGAAGCAGTGTCCACACTAATGTTTGGTAAAGGTATGGACAGAACTCCAAGTAGCAGCAGCACATATGTTGGCCACAGAAACGTTCTGTAGGAAGGCCGCGGAGGCAGTCATGCCCCTAGTAGAATGAACACTGCTAGAACCCAGCAGAGGCTTTTTGTACTTCTGGTAACAGAATCTAATGCAGTTGCCTAACCACTTGGACAAGCCCTGCCTAGAAACTGGTTTGCCCTTCGATCTCTGGGCAAAGGAAAAACAACTGTTCGCAAGAGCGGAACGGTTTGGTCTGGTGGGTGTAAACACCGGAGAATCCGATGGACATCTACTGTATGAAGGAGTGCCTCACCTCTGTTAGAGGGGGACAAATGATACACTGGAAGCTCTACTGATTGATTCAGCGTGGCTTCTGACACCACCTTGGGAAGAAACGTCAGATGAGTTCTGAGGACCGCCCGGTCCCTATGGAAAAATCAGATAGGGCTCCTTACAAACTAGAGCGTGAAGTTCTGAAATCCTTCGGGCTGACGTGATGGCCACAAGAAAAAGCGCCTTCCAAGACAGGAAGCACAAATCACAGTTCACAGCCAGCTCGAAAGGAGGAAGGAGGAAAGGCGAGCTTTTCCAGTACGAAGTTCAAGTCCCAAGGCGGAGTTGGGCTGCAGATGGGGCTTTCAGATGGAGAATCCCTTTCAGAAAGGTTTCTGAGACCTCCAACTGAGCCACAGGTTTACCATCCACTAGCTCGTGGTACGCTGAGATATGGACCTTCAAAGAAGAGTAGGACAGACCGGAGTCTGATAAGTGAAGGAGGTATTCCATGACTTGTGGGGCCGAGCAAGAGAAGGGGTTCCAACCCTTAGCGGTCGCCCAAATGGAAAACCACTGCCACTTCATGGCATAAGTGGAACAGGTAGAGAGCTTTCTAGCCTCAATGAGGACTTGAGCAACCCTGGAGGAAACCCCGAAACGGGAGATCATTATGTCTGCAGGAGCCATGCATGGAGATGCAGGGTCCTGAGCCCTGGGTGCAACAGTCGACCTTGATCCTGGGTCAGGAGGTCGTGAGTCACTGGAAGTGGAACTGGTGGTTCCCTGGAAAGCTGCTGCAGCAGTGGGAACCAGTTCTGTCTCGGCCAGAGGAGCGATGAGGATCATCCTTGCCTTCTCCACTTGAAGCTTGAGAAGAACCCTCTGCAGAATGGGAAACTGAGGGAATGCGTACAAAAATTTCCCTGTCCAAGGTAGAGACAATGCGTCATTCCAGAAAGCACTGTGCTCTGGAATGAGCGAGCAAAAGCTAGGAAGCTTTGCGTTGGATTAGGAGGCCAAGAGGTCAATTTTCGGACACCCCCAATGTTAGAAAAAGGACTCCGCCACTTCCTGATGCAGTTCCCACTCATGAGCTAGGGTCAGAGATCTGCTGAGACTCTCTGCCAGGACGTTTAAAATGCTCGGAATGTACACAGCCATGAGGACCAGATGGTGCTGGACTGTCCAGTTCCACACCTGCGTCATCTCCCTGCACAGGGAGTACGACCGGGTTCCTCCTTGTTTGTTGATATACCAAACTACCGACATGTTGTCAGTTTGGATTAGCAGTGATCCCTTTGGAAGTAGGGTCTGAAAGGCCTTTAAGGTGTACAGAACTGCCCTCAACTCCAGAATATTGATGTGCAAAGGAGTCTTCACGCTGGACAATAGTCCCTGGGCTTGGTGCTCCCCAAGATGAGCTCCCCACCCCATATTTGAGGCATCTGTGGTGAGGGTAGCTAGTGGTGCAGGGCTCTGAAAGGGAAGTCCCACAGAAAGATTGTGAGAATCCATCCACCACTGCTAGTCTTTCTGAACCGCAGAGGAGACCAGAACCAAATGGTCCACGTCGTCCAGAAGCTGATCCCACTGCACCCGTAATGACCACTGAGTGACCCTCATGTGAAGTCTTGCTAGGGGAACAGTTGTGATGGTGGCCGTCATCAGGCCCAGAAGGCATAGGACCTCCCAAGCTGGGATGGTTCTGCAAGAAGCCACTTTGGAGGCCTGACAGATAAGGGCCTCCACCCTGTCTGGAGGCAGGAAGGCTCTGCACTGGACCGTATTCAGGACTGTGATCCCTAGTCTGCTGAAAAGGTCCAGGGTAAAAGTAAGAGCCTCCAACAAAAAATTCCTAGACAGGGCTGAAATCAACCAATCGTCTAGGTGAGAGAAACCACAGTACCCCTGCGGCGTAGGAACGCCGAGACAACTACCAGGCACTTGGTAAAAACCCCTGGTGCCGAAGACAGACCAAATAGGAGCGTTCGGAACTGGAAGTGTTCCCCTTGGAAGTGAAAGTGCAGGAATTGGCGGTGGCTGGGGAAGATGGGGATGTGCAGGTAGGCATCCTGCATATCCAGTGCACAGAGCCAGTGGTTCTCCATGAGGAGAGGGAGGAGGCTCTGGAGTGTCAGCATTCGAAAATTTTTGTACTCGACAAACTGATTTAGTTGACTTAGGTCGAGTATGGGTCTGAAGTCCCCAGACTTTTTTGGAACCAGGAAAAAGTGGGAGTAAAATCCCCTTCCCCTTTGCCCGAAGGGGACCTGCTCAATTGCTTCTTTGAGCAAGAGTGAGTTTACCTCCTCGCAAACTAGGGCAGCCTAGTCCCCGAGAATAGGAGGACTTCTGTGGTAGAGTTTCCGGAGGGATTTCCAGAAATTTTATGGTGTGTCTGATGGACACTAGTTGCAGGACCCATTCGTCGGGGGTGATTGCTCTCCACTCCTGCGTATGGCGGGCGAACCTCCCCCCCCCACCTGCTCCCGTCGCGAGACTGAGGAGGCAGTGGGGCCGGGGAGTCAAGAAGTGGCTGGATGTTCAGGGGGAGGGCATCCTGAACGTCTCCGATTTTTGGAGGCAGGAGGGGTGGCTGTACCCGTGGCCTCACGCTTCCCTTGGCGGTGCTCCCGAGTGTTCTTTCTCTGCCTCCAGGTCCTTTTCCAAAGGGCTGCTGCTGTTGTTGGGAGCCCGATCAGTACATTGACCTCACAGACCTAAGTGCAAGGCCCTTGTCCTGTAGGTCTGTGAAAATGTCTTTGGTGTCCCCACCAAAAAGTACAGAGTCCCTAAAAGGGGGCATCCTGAATCACCGATGGACTTTGTTGGTGAGTCCAGAAAGGCGAAGCCAGGAATGCCATCTAAGGGCAATGGCAGTTGCCGAGGTACGAGCCACCGAGTCAATGGAGTCATAGGTGGCATGTAAGGCATGCCTACATGAAACTTTGGAGAGGTGGAGATCCTTGCCAAGTTCCTCCTTCCAAGGCGAGGGGTCCATGGACTGGACTCGCGCTTCTAGCCTGGCCAAGGTAGCCTTTTGATGGGACACCATGTGGGCCACGTAATTGAGGGACCAAAGGGCACACGTGGCAAACGAGTATATCTTTTTTCTGAACTGGTCCATCTGCCTCGACTCTGTCAGGAGGAGAGATGCTCATGTACTTTGATGTTGAGGAGCAATCATGAGCCGCAGAGATGACCACAGAGTCAGCCTTGGGATGAATCTTCAAGAACGGGGCATCCTTCGGCACCTGGTAAAGCCTGTCCACCTGTTTGGGGACAGCCAAGAGGGTATGAGGCATCTGCCAGATGGTAGTGGTGAAGTCTTGGTGAGGTGCCATCCAGGGAGGAATGGGGACCGGAGACAGAGATTCTAGGTCGAGATGCTCTGCAAGTCTCTGTCTCATGGGGTCCTGTTCCTCAGACTCCAAATCAAATTAATCCTTCATGGACCTCAACAGATCTGAAAAGGCAGGGTGCTCTGGTGGAGACTTCAGGGAATCCTTGCCTTTTGTGTCTTCAGGGTCCTCCGGAACCTCCTATGAAGAATCATCCGCCTCCTTTGAACTATCGTCGTCCACCTCCTCGACAGGACGACGTCTGGTATCCGGGAAGGAAATGTCCTGCTGAGTCTTCCCCGAGATATGGACAGTGGTAATGGAAGAACTGCTCGGGGAAGGAGACCTGAGAGACCGTGGTTGTGGGAGCCTAGTCTCCAGGTCAGAGACCAACTCCGACCGTGCCCCCTGCCACCAAGACTGGATTAAAGCCTTAAAATCCAGGGTGACTGGAGGGGGGGGGTGGAGTACACAGAGGCTGAGGGGGAGGAGGAGGAGCAGGAACTGGTGGAGGGTAATAACCCTGGAATCCCTGAAAGTTTAAGTAGGGATTGGATCCAGGTTAGAACTGCCCAAAATTACTCCAGTAAGGAGTGAGGCCCCCAAGTAGTAACCCCCAGGATACCCTTGTGGGTAACGTAGGACAGTTCGGGTCTGGTATAAATCCCGCGATTCAACTGGCCGGGTACCTAATGTCAGACCCACCGTTGTATAAATCGGTAGAGGGTCCAGCGTCAGGACAACCCTCATCAGGGGAGCAGACGTCGGAACTGGCACCACCCGATCTGGCGCTGGAAGGGGGTCTGGCGTTAGAGGGGCCTGTGTCGGATCTGGATGAAGGGGCCCTGGCATTAGGACCTGATCAGGCGTCAGGGCCACAGGCAGAGGCCAGACAACCAGTCCCGGCTGCGGGACTTTTGTCGGAACAACCAGCGTCTGAGGCACCAGGAGCCCGCTGGAAGGCAGAGGAGAGGCCTCTACAGTAAGGCCAGATGGCCGAAGAGGAGCCTCCTTCTCCTTGACCCTGAGAGGGGAAAGCAGAGCAGACCCTGAGGCATCAACAGAGTTGAGGGGCTCTCCGTTGTCATTGCCGGAGGTACCCGCCGGGGAATTGGAGGGTACGGGCGAGGAAGGAGAAGGGTGAGGTGCTTTCTCCCTCTGGTTCCACCGTACATTGGGTGAGGCACCGTCAGACCCCAACGGGGGAACTGCGGTCGTCCGGGATGACAGACTTATCAGGTGGGGTCGGGCGGGCGAGGAGCCCCCGGCCAGCTTATTGACCAGTGCCGGACGAGTACCTACAGCCTGGGTAGTCGTCTTACCGGCTCCGAAGGAGCTGGGGGCCAACTTATCAGCCGAGGCGATGTGGTTGTCGGAGAAGCCAACAGCCGACTGACCCACCGTAGATTTACCAGACTTACCGTCCTTGCTGGGTGGTGACTGGGCCTTGCTCATTGAGGGCCTGGTATCATCCGTGGAGCGCTCCTGCTCTCTAGATTTCTCCTTATGTTTTATAGATGGAGAAGCCTTTTCAGATGAAGAATGTGTAAGCCGATCCATCTTCTTCTCGAGGGAAACCAGGTGGGCTTTTAGCAGATGGGCCTCCAAAACCTGCCATCTCCTCTTTTTTGTGGCCTGGTTAAAGGTCTGGCATTCAGGGCAGGAGGATGGTGTGGGCCTAAAGAGAGGACGCACTTGAGGTGACAGTCTTTGTGCGGGATCTGCGTGCCACAGGACGAGCACTTCTTTGGTGAATACATTAATAATAAACACAAAATAGATGGAAAAATTAGCGAAGGATATTCCGACGCAAGACACTTTCGACAATTGCTATATGAAAGTCTGCAATGCAACTGACACGAGGCGACGGCAGGAAAGAACTGGAGGGCGGGCGTGAGGACCGCCCACTATATACAGTCACGCTGACGTCAGTCACGTGACATCGGGTTGGCGGTCCCCCATCAGGTATTGTTAGGAAAGTCTGCCGTGCGGCCTGACGCCAGGTGGCGCCAGTCCTATATGTGATGACCTACTGAAGGAACCCTCTCGAAGTAAGATGTTCTGTTATGAGGGGTTTTGTTAAAGTTAAAAGGTGTGGATTCTACAGATAATGTTTTACAATAATGGACATTAACCAAAGGTACTATATTATGGCTGTGGCTAGACATAATAAGATTCTCCTAAGATGGCGGACTTAACTGTGATATTATGGAATGTCAATGGACTGAAAACAGCAGTTAAAAGGAAGAAGGTGTGGTCCTCTCTAAAGAAAGAAAAAGGAGATGTGGTGCTGCTACAGGAAATTCACCTCACCAAAGACGAGGCGAACAGGCTGGTTCAGTCACAGGGCGGGGGTCTCTTGGCAGCACCATTCACCTCGAGGGCTCGGGGAGCTGCAATCAGGATCCTGCCGGCCTTCCCACAAAATTCACAAATGGGTGGCAGATCCTCAGGGAAGATTTGTGATAGCCAAGGTGGATTTTGGGGGTTACCTTTGCTTCAATATACGGCCCTAACTTTGACTCTCCAGATTTTTTCACCCACTTGAGAGTGACCTTAGTCCTTTTCCGGACAGCTTAGTGATGTTGGGGGGATTTCAACACCTATCTAGACCCGCTTTGGACCACTATGGAAATAAAACAAAACCCTACCCTAAAAGTGTGACAGCGTTAAGGGAGCTGATAGCAGGGAGGGCCCTAGTGGAAACCTGGAGATACACTCACCCTGGGAACAAAGAATATTCTTTTTATTCTCATGCCCACCGACTTTATACCCGATTAGACTACATATTCATCTCCACTCCCATGGTCACAGAGGGTATGCAGGCCAAATACGAACCCATGCTTATCTCAGACCATACCCTCTGTTGCTGCACTTACAGGTTGCACCGCAGGCCTCCACTGAGATTATCTGGAGAATGGACCCAACCATTCTCTCAGATCCCCACTAAATAACCTACATAAATGAGAAAATTAACATCTTTCTTGATCTTAATAAAGACAAAGGGACTCATATTAACTATGTCTGGATATTCTCAAAGCATATGTATGAGGGGAGACCATCTCCTATGCTGCCCATCAAAGAAAAAAAAAAAAAAAAACAGTCCCTTAGGAAAGGGGGCCTCCTTTCCCAGGATATTCAGAAGCTAGAGAAGGCGGCCATGGCTGTTCCCCAACCACACCTAATTAAAGAGCACCCTAAACCAATTAGAATCTAGAAAATTGGAGAGGGACCTCCTAATCACCAAGTCATATGTGCATTTTGAGGGGGTGAGGGGGGCAAGTGGCTAGCTGGGCTAGTGAAACATAAAAAGGTGGAAAGGGCCATTCTTCAAATGGTCAGGAGGGATGGTACCCATACCTGCGACCAAAGGGAAATAAACTATACCTTCTGGGAGTTTTACTCCACCCTGTACACCTTTCAAGTGCCACAAGATGGTAACCCTGAGACATTACTCAAGGGGGTCGCTTTACCCTCCCTAGGTGCAGACTTGAGATAACTTGAATTCATCTATTAAATCTGAGGAGATCAGAGAAGCTATATGGCAGATTAAAAAGGGGAAATTGCCAGGCCCGGACGGCATCCCTGCCGAGTTCTATAGGCATACTTGGGACTCTTTGGGCTCACTCATGACGAGAATATTATCATGCCTTTGTATCAGGCCCTGGTGAGACCCCACTTGGAGTATTGTGTCCAGTTGTAGTCCCCTCAGTATAGGGAAGACATTCTGAGAATGGAGAGTGTGCAGTGCAGAGCAACGAGATCTGTGTCTGGACTAAAAAACTTGACATACGAGGCAAGATTAACTAAGCTCAACTTATATTCATTACATTATAGAAGATTAACGGGAGATTTTTGTATGATGTTCAAAATATCTCAGGATACTACACGGAGTAAGGACCTTAAAATGTCCTATAGAACAGGACGGTCTAGTACCAGAAGGCATACTATGCAACTTAACTTGCCTAAATGGAATACTAACTTAAGGAAGCACTGGTTTACTGTAAGGGTGGTATCAGCATGGAATAACTTGCCTGAAAGCGTGGTGGGGAGTTCAAACATGGATATATTTAAGACAAGGTTAGATAAATATCTGTATGATAAAACTGCTAAGTTTTAATATTATAATAAGGCAAGCATTATGGACGTAAGTCCCACAGCTTGAATCAACTTATGTAACTTATGTAAGTCCTCTGCAATTCTCTGGAAGAGGGATAACTACCACCCACCCAGAGGTTGGCAGCCATTGTGCTACTCCCCAAGCCGGGAAAAGACCCTACGAAATGTGGCTCTTGCCGCCTCTTATCCCTTCTGAACGCCGACTACAAAATACTAGCTAAAACATTAGTGGGTAGGCTGGAAGGGGTCCTCCCAGAACTCATACATACCGATCGGGGGGGAGGGGAGATTTGTCAAAGGCCGTCAGACTAAGCACAATCTCAGACACTCCATCAACATAATCCACTGGTGGACCATGGGGGAGGGGGGCCCCAATGGAGGCCTTCTCACACTTGATGCGGAGAAGGCCTTTGACCAGGTCGAATGGCCCTTTATGTTTGCAGTCCTCCATAAATTTGGACTGGGAGGACCCTTCCTTACCTGGCTTAAAGCCCTATATAACAATCCCCAGGCTCAGATACTTACTAACACCACCACCTCAGCACCATTTGCTTTATTCAGAGGGATGACGCAGGGTTGTGCCCTGTCGCCCCTGCTCTATGTCCTCACTGTGGAGGCTCTGGCATCCACAATATGGGGAAACCCAGTAATACAGGGATGTGGGGAGGGAGGGAGAAATCATGTTAATTCCTTGTTCGCTAATGACGTCCTTTTATTTTTAGACAACCCTAGGGATGCCCTGCCGGCCCTGGACAAAATGTTTCGGGAGTAAAGGCCATTATCGGGACATAAACTTAATTGGGACAAGGAAGGTGAAGATCACCCATTATGACTGCGGGCACTACCATCTCTGCCACCAAACGAATAATATACTTAGGCATTCTCCTCCCCAGTAAACTTTCCCATATTATCCAAATTAATTATAGACCACCGATACAGAAAATCAGGAAGGACTGTATTCATTGGAGAGCCCCTCCCTTGACCCTCTTAGGAAGGGTTACTATGATTAAAATGTGTATTTTACCACGTGCCTTTTACCTTTTTCAAACCCTTCCTATCCATCTCTCTAAGAAGTACCTCAGGGCACTAGAGGTGTGCACTCAGCTGCTGCGACAGGGCAAGAAACCTAGAATTCTGAAGGAAACATTATGGAACCAGGAACAGCTGGGTGGCCTGGGGCTACCCAACATGCATTTATAATTATATTATCTAGCTGCACAACTAGCTTACATACAAGATTTGCTGATAGAGGGAGGTATTGCCCCCACTTGGAGGGACATGGAGTCTAGAGCAGACACACATCTTTACCATACCCTACTAGTTAACTCATTAAGGAATAAGGTCCCTCCTAAGATTAAGAATCCTTGCACTAGAGCAACATGGGGGCGTGGTCTGCAGCTCATGCCATGCTGGGGGTCCTTCCACATTTCTCCCCGGATATGACCTTGGAGTCAGTGCTGGCGGGGAGGGGAGGTAGCCTCTCCACTCATGAAGGTAGGGGTTTAAAAACATGGAGAGCCCAAGGCCTATTTAGATTGGACCAGTTTGTAGAGGAGGAGAAGGTGTGCCAATTCCGGGCCTTAAAGCAGAAATTCCAGCTCACCACGACATGCTACTTCCTACACTTCAGTCTTAAAGCCAAGATAGAAGCGGAGTTGTCCACAAGGCTTGATCATCAAGCCATACAACGCACAGACCTAGAAGAGTTATTTTCAAAATTTTCTAATACCCAGGGTTTCAAACCATTAACCAGATGCTACAAGATGTTATTGGGTTGCCTCCAGAGCCTATGGAGAGAATTCGGAAAGTATGGGAAGAGAACATTTACCCAGATGCTCTCCCAGGGGAGTAAATGGAACCTAATATGTAAAAACATTTTGAAGTGTTCTGTCAATAACCGCCTGAGAATTATCCAGTATAATTTCTTTATGCAGATATACCACACTCCCAAATTAGCACACAAAATTGACCCAGGGTGCTCCCCATATTGCTATAAATGCTCAGCACAAGAAGGCACCTTCTATCATATGGCTTGGGAGTGCCCAAAAGTTCAGAAATTTTAGGAGGGGGTGGTAGACATCCTATCTAAAACCCTGAATTATGCACCCAGACTGGACCTGGCTGAAATGATAAGAGGGCTTCCAAGTCAGGGGTCCTGGAAATCCAAGAGGGGACACAAGTTGTGGAAACTGGGTATTATAGTGGAGATGTGGGAACTAGCACTACACTGGAGACTTCAACAGGCCCCCACTATAGCTACCTGGATATCTTCCCTGCTCCAGGTAATGAAACTGTAAAAAACTCAGTACCTAGTCAGGAACCAACTGGGAAAATATTAAGAAATCTGGTGCCCCTTGGAGCAGGCACTCTCAAAGGATTGGTTTCCGGCCTTCTGAAATCTGAGTATAGATACAATGACATTCCTTATCTTTCTTATGCCCCATCTTTATTACTAGGCTAAATCTAGTTCTTCTATAAGTACGATTGTTGTACATAGCCACAAATGAATAATTTTTGTATATGTATAGATATCAGCATAAGCATAGTACTTAACTGATCAGAATCTGTATACTTTTATATGCATCTCACTATCAATTTTTTGCTACCTCAGTTAGAGGTGGATTACTTATGTACCCAAGTCATTTACTATACTGCACCCCTCCCAGGATGGGGGAGACTAAGTCTATCTGTATGGATCCAACTTAAAGTCTACACAAAAAAACAAACAAAAAAAAACACAACAACTCTTGAAACAGTCTCAAAAACAATTTTGTTGGGGGCGTGGTTAGCAGCCTAGCTGGAAGCAGCACTCTACAGCAGCTCTTATCCCAGACTATCTACTTAACTTTTGGCCGGGAAAAATAAAGTATTTTGCTCAGAACCTCTTCCCTTCATTTCAGCTACCTTCATTGATTCTGGACATACTAAAAGATAATCCCTTTGAAACCATGGGTCGTCCAAAAACGGCAGTTGGAGGCGATGGAGGTAAGCTGAAGGAATCGCGACAAGGTCAAGACAAGGATAAGGAGCCTACAGAATTAACCCCAAATCAGCCCTCGAACACGGCTCTGCTTAAAGCCATCCAAAGTATAGATAAAAAAATGGATGACTTCACCTCAAGGCTTGCGACTATAGAAACCAAGTTGTCAAGGGTTGAAGAAATGGCACAAGATGCAAATAAATCTGTCAAGAAGAATGCAGTGGCTACATCGGGCCTTAGCAAAGAGAACTCACTGCTCCGCTGGCACCTGTAAAATTTAGAGAATGGGGCGCGGGTGTCTCATGTTTGGCTCATTGGGCTACCGGAGATGGAGGAGCAAGAAGATTTATGCATGTTTCTTGAGCAATGGCTTCCTGAACAGCTACATGTAGTAAAGCAATTCACCATCCAATGTGCATACTGGGTGAATGTTAGAGCAAGGCCCTATAACCTGTCGGGGAGCGAGCATCCACATATTTCCAGACCTTTGCTACGCCATGAGACAGAGGCGTAAGGCCTTTGATGGGATCCACTCGAAGTTGCGGCAACTAGGGGTTCACCATGCACTGTTGATGCCAGCAAGCCTGAAGGTGGTATATGGCACTAAAACTTACCACTTTTCTGAACCGAAGGATGCGGGAACGTTGTTGGAAAAAATTGAATCGGACTATGTAACCCGAAGTCGGGAATCAGATTCCGATGAAGATGGAGACACTTGCAGGGACTATAACCCATTAAGTCTGCACATGGCTGAGATTATCATCTTAATTTGAGCCTCCCGAGACTTTAAGTCACACTGAGCCCTGTAAATGGTTCTAATAATTTGTTTTAAAGTTAAAAGACTCGGTACTCTTTTTTTTGCATATCCAAGCTTAAATACGTACAAGGTGCAGGTTATAAAATATGAAGTAAGATAGTTCACTTTTACACAGAGGGGTTGAAAGATCTAATTGTTTACCTGTACTTGTTGGGTAGTTCATGAAGTAAATTTATCACCAGTTTTGTTCAATGGTAATTGGAAGGTGGAAAGATGCAATACCCAGATATTTACGGGTTAAATGTTGACAATTTGGGTTCTGATGCTGTAAAGTTTTAGTTATGGATGGGGGAGCTGCTGGGGGGTGCTTTGCTTTAGAATTATATACTGTTTTTCTGATGATTGATAAATAGGGATGTTTTCTCCTTTATCATAGGGGTTAGCCAACTGTATTTTTTTTTATTAAAATGTCGGATATCCCTACTCATGGCAGCATACGGCCTGACTACACTGTTTTCAGTAAACTTTAATGTAACAGGTAACCCCCACTTGAAGTAACAAGTTAGGAGTACTGAAAATACTGAGTGATACTGTAATGGTAGTGCTTGACTGTGCTGTCCTACGGGAAATACTTGTATGTATGTAATGTATTTACAAATCAATAAATACAAGTCCAAAAAACAAAAAAACAATTTTGTTAGTCTAATAAAGGTTTTACCTTCAACATATATCTATCTATATGGATGGATAGATGGATATTATCTACAAACAAAAAAATAAACAAAAAGGAGGTGGGGACCTGATATAGTAAAAGGATTCCAAATAACAGGTCAGTCTCACAGGTGGTACAGAAGATAAAGACAGAGAAAATGCATGGGGTGGTGCAGTGTAGTGGATGCAGGGCCGCAGTATTCAGGAGAACATTCTGGATCATGTGGTGCTGCCCCATCTATAGGCACCTCTCTGGGTTACATACAAACATACGAAGAAGCCTACAGAAGAAGGCTATTTGATCTATCAAGTCTGCTCGTATTGCAGGTTCCATAGCTTGAGCTAATGTCCCTGCCTTCCCTCCCCACTCTTCCCATCCTCGCTACCCATGACTCTTACCCTTCCCCATGCCTGTCCCAGCCTCTCTTAAAGCTGCCCACTGTCTTCAACGAAATTACCTCTTCTGGCAGCGCATTTCAAGTGTCCACCACCCTCTCTGTGAAGAAGTGTTTCCTGACCTCCCTCCTAAACCTCCCACCCTCCAGTTTAAGACTGTACCCCCTCATGTTATGATTGCCACTCAGCTTAAAGAGACTGTACTTATCAACCTTATTTATCCCTTTTAAATAGTACCTGAAGATCCCAATCATTCTCTCTGTCTCTGTCTCTCTCCCTCTCTCCCCCTCGTCTTCCAGGGAGTACATGTTCAGTGCCCTCAACCTTTCCTCATATGCCTTACCCTGCTAACCAGCTATCATCTTTGTAGCCCTCCTCCGGACCTTCTCCAGCAGGTTAATGTCCTTTTTGACGTGTGGGCACCAGTACTGAACTCTTTACTCTAGATGCAGCCTTACCAGTGACCTGTAGAAGGGCAGTATAACCTCCTCTCTCCTACTACTATTACTGATCCCCCTAGATATGCACCTCAACAAATTGTTTGCCTTTGCTGCTGCTTTCTTGCACTGCACGGAGTGCTTCAGGCCACTAGTGATCATCACTCCCAGGTCCTTCTCCTCTGATGCAGATACTCTGACTCCATCCAGGTAGTACTCTGTCCTAGGATTCTTGGCTCCAATATGCACAACTTTGCATTTTGTGTCATTGAAGACAAGCTGCCATATCCTAAACCACCTCCCTAGCTTTTCCAGATCTTCCTGTAGGTCCTGTATCCCTTTTAGCTGTGTCCACTCTCCCACAGAGTTTGATGTCGTCCACAAATAGTCACATTTTGCCCTTAATGCCATCTCCAATGGCATTGATGAAGACATTCAACAACACTGGCCCCAGCACTGAGCCCTGCAGGACCCCACTGGTTACTTGTCTGGTGCCAGGTAAAACTCTCCCACAACCACCCTCTGGGTTCTATCCTTCAGCCAGTTTTCCACCCATCTGGCCATCTTTTCCCCAACCCCGAGATCCACCAACTTCCTGATCAACCTTTTGTGGGGCACAGAGTCAAAGGCCTTGCTGAAATCAAGATAGAGGATGTCTACCGCTTGGCCCCTGTCTACTGTATTAGTGACACAGTCAAAGTCGTCAATCAGATTTGTTTGACATGATCTCCCCCCCCCCAGGAACCCATCTATCTATCCATATCCATAGATGGGGTTGAGGAAGGAGGTTGCCTGTTTCAAAGCCGAGTTGGCTAGGATTCAGGGTACCTTCACCCCCACCCAGAGGCCACATGTCCAAAACCACAATCTTAACTGATGCTGGGGAGGAGTGATTGGACCATGGTGGGCTCAAGGAGAGTGCGAGGAGGGGGTCTGAGGCACATCCCCCAGCTGGTCAAGTAAAGTAACTCCTACACTGTACTGGAGGAATGGGACAGCCCCATAAGATCACCCACAGCTGAGACGAAGGAGGATGGGTGGGTTCTCCATGATGGAGCCCCAGGGAAGGGAGGTAGAGGACCCCTGAGGAAGAGGAAGCTACTTCTGGTGGGGGACTCAATTGTCTGGGGAGTGAAGATAGGGGCACTTAGCAGGGGGCACAGGGTGGTTAAGTGCATTCCAGGAAGCACTGCATGGAAGGATGGAGAGCGGATCCAGAGGCTCATGAGGGCAACAGTGCGGAGGAAGGAACTGAATGTTATTGTCCACTTGAGGACAAATGACTTGGCAAGGGGCATGGATAGTCAGAATCCAGAAAGATTTTAGGAAGCTGGGAGGGGGCCTGAAGCAGATGGCACACACCGTCTCCTTTTCAGAGGTGCTACCTGTCCATGGCAAGGGGGAGGCTAGGACACACTACATCCAGAAATTCAATTTCTGGTTGAAAGAATGGTGTGGAAACGAGGGTTTTGGCTTCAAGGGGGACTGGGCTCCACCTGGACAGATGCAGGCCTATACAAAGATGATGGCCTGCATCTGTCCGGGAAAGGGACCTTCGTCCTGAGTGAGAAGTTTGTATGCTTCTGCAATGAGCATTTAAACTGGCTAAGGGGGGAGCCAGGAAGGGCAGGAGGCTTAGTATCACCACCACCCCTCCCGTGGCCTATTCTGCTGGCTTTTAGTATGTTAGTATTATGGTTCTCAAAAGAGGTGGCAGACAAAGTAAGGGTCAAAAGGGAGAGTTTCAGGAAGTATAAGGGAACTCAAAAGGAGGAAGATGGGGAAGTGTATCCGGAGTGTCTAAGTAAGGCAGGGAAAGGCTGTTAGGAGTGCAAAGGCACGGACTATGGAGGGACCCGAGGGTCATCATTTCAGTGACCTAAAGGTGTCAAAGCAGAGTGCAAAGGCTGCAGGGAGGGCCAGTGGCATGCTGGGATGCATAGGCAGGGGTATCACAAGAAGAAAGCAGGAAGTGGTGATGCCACTGTATGAAACACTAGTGAGGCCTCACCTGGAGTACTGCATGCAATTCTGGAGGCCACATCTTCGCAAGGACAATGACAGGGTGGAGGCGGCCCAGAGAAGTGTGACCAAGATGGTACAGGGGTTGCACCACAGAACATATGAGGAAACATTAAAGAACCTCAATATGTACTCATTGGAGGAGAGGAGGAATCGGGGGTATATGACAGAAACATTCAAGTACCTCAAGGGCATAAACAAGGTGCAGGGGGAGACCTCTTCCAATGTAGGAGTACAAGAACAAGGATGCATGATATGACATTGAAGGGCGGCAGATTAAGAGGAAATGTGGGAAAGTTTTATGCGAAGAGATGGTGGTGGACTCATGGAATAGTCTGCCACAGGAGGTGGTGGAAGCAAGCACAATGGAGGGATTTAAACATGCCTGGGACAGGCACAGGTGAACCTTGAGGGAGGGAGGAGTGATGAAAGGCCATTGACCACATAGGGTTGGAGGCCACAAACAAGTACAAGGCTAATGGGCAGACTGGATGGGCCTGGCAGTCCTAATCGGCCAACAAATTCTATGTTACATCATAAATTGGACTAATAGGGCTGCCACGTTTCTCCATCAGAAAAGACCAAAGTAGATCCTCATTGTTATACACAGTGCCTTCTGCAGAAATCAGTGGTGGTCAGGTTGGGGCGAAGAAAGGACAAAAAACTAAATGCAATAGTTCTTTTGCATAAGTGCACTTCAGCACCTGCTTCCCAACAGTTTAATATGCTCTAAAGCATCATACCAATTCCTGATATCTTGAACCTTGCTCTTACACTTAGGTACTACAGCTTTCTCTGTATAAAAATGAATAAGTGGCTCTTGTGGGATTTGAACCTGAACTAGCTAGTTCCCAAGCCTAGGATCTAACCTCTAAACCCAAATACCATCCCACTGTAACATTTTTTAAGGTTGCTTAGTGAAGCTCAAAGCAGACAGTAGTAGAAATGGAAGGGAACCCAGGGGAACTCGGTTACAGGAGTGAAATTAAAAGTCTGACTGTTCCAAGAGTACAACCAGGGAAGATTGCTTATATGTAAAATACAAGCCCCCAAAAGGCACAAAACTGACTACATAAAGTGTAAAAAGCAACACACAATGAAGAAATATATCCCCAGACCTCTGTCAGATAGGTTCACTACTAGATCACAAGCGATGGGCTCCCTCTGTGAACCCTTTTCATTTCCAATACTGAAAGCAGACTTCTTGTTAATGTTCTGTTGGGCACGGTCCAAAATGGAAAAGGTATTTTAACCTGCCAAGGAAAAGTCAGTGAGGTGCCGAACACAGCATAGCTGTAATCAGTGCTATGGATTGCGTAGGAATATTTATTTTATTTAATTTATTTATTGAATTTTGTTGACCCGGTAAGCCCACTGGGCCTAGAAGTCCCTTTTTCAGGGGCAACTGGGGGGAGGGGGGATACAGATGGTAAGCAACTGAAACTGAACCAGATTAAGCTGTTGGTGGTATTTTTTAGTGAATGGGAGAAATTTGGCCAGGACATCGGGGAGATTCCTCTACTCTTTTTCGATAAGTGCCATGGGATCTTAAGCATCCACCTGAACTACCACCAATCCAGGCAGATGGGACCTCGGTTTAACGTCTCATCCAAAAGATGGCACCTCAGAAGTGCAGCACCCCCCTAATGCTGCACTACAGTGTCAGTATTGGGATATATTAACCCAAGTGCCAGATGTGGGAACTGAACCCACAGCCCTCTGATCTCCCGGCCTCAGAGGCGAGTGTGCTACCAACTGAGCCACTGACACTGCACATATATACCACTACTTGCCCCCTCCCCCCCCAATTTCAAGTAGTTCCCAGAGGGTAGCAGAATCCATGCCCATAAACGTTTTCCCTGATGTTCAGTAAATGGGGGATTTATATATACAGTAACTATAATACAAGTAAATTACAACTAACCCACACTTTATTCTATGTCTCTTATCAGGCTAATGCATTAGCAGCCATATTGGCCCTGACCAGAGTTTGTTATAACCTCAGGTTATAATTTAATTAGTTGGCCTGTGGCATTGATTTGACTCCTTTGGCCTTCTAAAATATAAAACATTATTTAAAAAATGGATCCCATTACTATCAATTAATTTTTTTTTTTTTTTAACCAGGAAGACACAATTGAGATACTCATTTGCAAAGTGGTCCTGGATGGACAACACAAGGTACAATAATGGAACACAGTTACAATTCACAATTAATACAAGATCAAAGCTGGCATAACAGATACCCAGTATAACAGGCCATGGCATGAGTACACATATTACTGCCCGAACAATGTAGCTGATAGAGGAGAAGGTAGGGGAGATGGCAAAGTTTAATGGTGGGGGGAAAGTACGGAAAGCATGGATTTGAGTACTATGACAGAGAGAGGGAAGGATGTAGGGTAGGTGATTGAGGGCAAGAGGGTGTAGAGAGGGCCAGTGATTGTCGGGAGGGATAAGGGATAAGTAATGAGAGGGGCGACAGGGAGCTCAGAGGCAAACTATGAAGGTATAAGTGCCACACAATGCCCCCATGCTGTCCAAAGTAATACATTACAAAATGTGAGAGCACAGGGAATTGGGGGCCAGGAAGGGGATGTGATCAGGCAGCCAGCTCCTCCAACCGTAAAATTATGACACCTTACTCTAAGAAATACACACAGTAATAAATTAAGAAGAATGGACTTTGAAGTCTTTATGAGGCAAGTTGTTGCTTGGGAGCCTTAAAGAGCAACTTTCATGGTTCTTTTGACTTTCATGCATAAATTACCCCTTCTAGCATGGATTCTGGAATTGTATTTCATTACTGTTTGCTGCAGTTAGTTTTTGCATTCTGAGGTACTAAAAACTGCAGGGTGTACCAGAGCTTCTATAGTAAGCCTGGTGTTGCTCTGATCCAGGGTTGTACTGCTGACATCAATGTAGGGCAGAGTCAATTTAACAAAAAAAGAAATAAACTAACAAGGCATTTAGATTTCGGCATAATGCATTGCTTAGGTAAGGAGGAACACTGTATGTACACAGAGTAGTGGTAGTTTTCCCTTGCAACACTGTTGCAACTGCACAGTACTGCACAGTCTGAGTCACTCCTCTGCCGTATAGTGATGTCATCAGGAGATAGCAGCCCAGCAGCTGAACAGCAAAGGCAAGTGCTGGAGGGCTCCAAAATAAATCCAAATTATGAAAGGCAGAGTAAATCTTGGCCAAAAACAACAAATGCACACACTCTCTCAGGTCTAGTACTGCATACAACAACTACAAGCTGAAATTTTTGAACCATCAGGAAAGTTGTTCTTTAAGGAAAGCATCGAAGCAGGTGATTTTAATGTAGACATTAGGGTTGAAGAATGCAAAGCAGGAAAAGTAGGGAAATAAAAAATATGTTAGGGTTTTGGGTCTCCGGAACCATGCAGAGTCAGTTGGGGAGGGGTCTTCATTGTGGTTGTCATCCCTAAAGCCCCCCCAAGCCCATAGCCGCCTATCCAAAGTCCAGGGTACAGCTCCAAGCCAGCACCTCCTCTTCAGAGGTAGAGATGTCACGGGTTCAAATATGATACAGAACGAGTACTCTATTTTGTAGGGATTGAAGACACCTGGATTATTCTGGCACAGTTCCAGGTGATTTTTTATTACTACCGTACATTCTTAACACTGAACTAAAGAGTACACACTCACAATCTCAAATCCGAAAGACTTACCAAAAACTATATGGCAATAGCTGTCAGCAAAACTAGAGCACAAAAGTACGGTTTCGTAGCCCAGCAGTCTCATGGGCCTATAACCTGACCACTAATCTAAGCAGTGGTGCAAGTGGTAGGCAAGAAGTACAGGAACTCAGGCACTGGCAAATATGACATGCATAATGAAGATCTTCAGTTTGAAGGGTAGCTGTGTGAAGACACATCTATCTGTTTCGACACTAGTAGATTCAGTTAGAGATATTGAAGTATATATAGCAAAATAGCACTGTTGTACAAGTCAAATGTTGTTATACAAACCCTGATTTCAGGTCACAGGGCCAGAAACTGCCATTATATTGCTGGCTTAAGAATTTTTAGTTCCAGTGTCGGTGGGAAGAAGTACAGAAACTCCGTTCCTGCTGCAAAAAAGGCACAGGAATGGAGTTCCTGTTCACTTTCATCACTGAATCTAAGTTGCAGAAAGAAAAAGAAAACTAACCTAGCAAAGCTATTTATTGGTATTAGCATCCATACTATTAAGCAGTTACCCCCAACCCAGTAGTCCAACTGACCTATAGTCTCGACTACTAATTCAATTTGCATGAGAGACAATCAATGCATGAAGTAATAGCTGACCAAATTCTTACCCTTCTGTGGCCCTGCCAGCAGCCTGCAGCCAATACCTGCCTCAGAGCAGCAGCAAGCAGCCATCTTCCCATGAGTCTGCTCCGAAGTCCTCTCGACTATCAAAAGTCTGGTTTTTTTATATTCTTCTTGCACAAGCTTCCTTGAGGAACCAACAACCGCTTGGTTGTTGGAGGCTAAATAAAACGCAGTAAAAGTGACCACATGGCTGTCGAAAAGTAAAAGGTAACAGCAACCACATGGTTGTTGGAGGCTAAATAAAACAAAGTGATTAAAGCTAGTCAGCTGGACTGCCTCTTGCTGCTTTCTGGTTTATATTTTTTAAATCTTTTTTATAGCTTATCAGCTTCTGTAATTTTTCATCTAGTTGGCCCCTCCAATGCTTAGCCTTGTTCAGTTTTACTCAAGCCAAGATCATTGGGGAAGACTTCCCTGGTAACAGAGAAATACGGCTCGCCACATGTTGGCAACAAACTATGTCATAGCTTTCTTTACACAGGGCTCTGTGGGCCCAGAGTGAAGGACAGATTACGTCTGACCTTGCTTGCTCACGGGAGGTGGTGGGTATCCGTGCTGACAACCCTGAGGAAGACCCCACCACCAATTTGCCAAGATTACAGAGACCCAAAATCCTAATATTTTTTCATTTCCCTACTTTGTGCACTTTGCATTCTGCAACCCTAACATCTACATTTACATAGGTTTCTGCAATGAATGTCCCTTTTTCTGGTAGTGGCATCATATACTCATTCATGCAGGTCCCAAAATAAACAGAATAGTGGAGACAGTCCTGATGCAGTGCATGGGCCCATTGGGCCTTGACAGGCAAGTCAATCCCACTGCTCTGTCTCTCTCCCAACTGGGGCCAGTGCCACACCACAGCAGTGCCATCCCCCAGCTTTGGCCCATTCAGCAGTGTTACTGAGCTTGCACCCGAACTCAAGCAACTGGCACAAGAAGACAATGTGATCCCCAATGGGCCAACAGCCATCCCTGCAAACAACATTACTTAATTTTTCTTTTGGGATGACATACTGATCCCAGATTTTCAACATAGCCTTTTTATGTTTCCCCCTCCCCCCAAAAACAGGACAGGTGTCATTTATAAAATACTAGCCAAAACACCATTTCATTTTTATTTTTATATTGGAAAGGCATGTGAGTAAAATTGGCAGTTTTTACAAGCGTCTATGCCATTTCCCACCACAAGTGCGAAAAACAAATTTTGGCCAGGATTTGAAGAATGACATCTATCACATTCATGAGGTGGTGTGCAAAAATGTACATGTTGAAAATTTTGGGTCAAAATATTGATCATTACCAAAGTTATGAGCTAGCATTAAAGAAATGTCAATGTACCTTCATAACTTTGTTTTTAATATTTTGACCCCACATTTTCATCACAGTCTTCTTATGTTCCTGCCTCATGAACCCGGTAGGTAAACATTTTTAATCCTGCTGGAATGGTGATTTCATGGAGCGACTGCGAAATCACCTTTCAGACCGGATTTGTAAAGATTTCACCTACCTTGTTCACAAGATGGGGTCCCAAAAAAAGGAAAAAAAAAGAAAAAAAGGACTATATTCAAAATTAGGGGAAATATTAGAAAATTACCAAGTTATGAGTAAAAGTTTAAAACACATTGGAAATACATTAACTGCACTTATTCCCTCATTTCGCAGTCGCAGTTCTAGGAGGATGACATCTTTTGGCCGGGAGACTGGATCTTCAGCGCTGGACCTGGTTTAGATGAATGAGAGGTATGTGTGTGTGCTGAGTGGCAGTGTGGGATGGGGTAGGGGATGGCAGCACAACAGACATCAATCAACGGTTTCCTTTATTACAGGTTATAATGAGAGAGAGAGAGAAGGAAAAAAAAAAAAAGACACGGGTGGACCATTTTTGTGTTTATAGGTTCCCACACTGGGCACTGAGCACCCCAGTGTCAGCATGATGTTTGGCGACACTGGGGGTGGGCACCCCATGCCACAGACTATTGGGTCGGGGGTGTCTGAGCGAGCGGTGGGGCTAGGGCACCCCGGTGTCAGGAAGTTGGTGCAGTGGGTCAGGTGGGAATCCTAACTGGGGGGGATGAACCCACACCAGGGTTTGGAACCCCAGTGTCAGAATATAAAAACTTTAGCTGCCACTTGGGATTGGGCACCCCGGTGTCCAGTTTCATGAAACTAGGCCGCATCAGTGGCTAATGACTAACAAATTGCCATTGAAGAAAACAAGGCATGCACAGCTTTGTTCAGCAGGGGGCCGGGCTATGGACTTACACATATTTCCACACCCACTGAACAAACACTATTAAAATACATTCAGACACTATTGGCAGCATTTGGATAGCCCACACAAACACAGTCAGTGAAAACGACCATATTAAGAAATGTGAATGTAAAAAAACTTCAGTTATCCTTAGAATACTTATGTTTCTAACTGCACATGCTCAGAAACTGAACCATTTTTCTTAAATATTTTTTTAAAATACTGAAGTTTGAGAGAAAAAAACAACACAAAGACACACACCTTGGGCCAAACTTTATCAAACCTGCAAGTTTCAGGTTTGAAACCTTTCTAGTTTTTTTAGTTATAGGCTAGCAAAAAAAGGTTTTAACTGATGTAATGTCTACATTTTTTGTACCTATGTACAGTAACTTTGCCCTCAGTGAACTGACTGTCATGACATTTTCAGGATTTTGTGATCCTGGCACCTACTCTGTCCCTCCAAAGTTGAAGTAAATCAGTTGAATGGGAGCAAGTTATTAATGTGCAAAAATTAGTGTTTAACATTAGAATGCTTACTCAGCCCTAATTTACAGGTGTAACTGTACCTGCATAATCAAGGCAGTAGCCATTTCATGGAATCTTGAGAAAGAAAGTGATGTCACCAAGGGGCAGACTAATTAACAACAAACTGCTGGCATTGACAACAAACTGCTGGCCCATCAGTGACATCACTTTGTGTCTTGAGATTTCATGAAATGCCTGCGGTCTTGATTTTATTTATTTACCCAAGAATCAGAAGTTAAGTGACCCAGATTTCGCAACAGTACCGGCTGATACTACCTGCACTGACAGTTGGTTTCAAGCCCCCCCCCCCCAACACTTGTTACACAGCATAGTTCTTCCTTACACTCTTCAATTTGTTCTGCTTTCAGCATAACCTGTCCCTTTTCTGCAACTGTATTTAGCTCTTTCACAACCAGTTCACCAGAACAAACTAATACCACTAAACAAGCCTATAAAAGATAGTGGACTCTTGTTACCTACTTTTAGGAACAGAATTATTGGCTCAACACATGCCTGCTGATTACCTGCCCCCCCAAAACTGCAGAGCCACAGAAAAGTGAACACATGCACATTTATAAATCCCTGTTGCAAGCTGTTCATATGGTCATTTTTCTCTTTCCAAGTGATTTTTGTAGCTACAGTATGTACTGTACTGTGGTGTTTTGGTATCTGGTTCGTCACTAAAACGACCCCTTACCTTCTCTGTGGTCTGCCAGACCCTTCAGTTGCTGCTGATGAGAACCCTATCTGGACCATGCGAATAACTAGACGGACACTTAAAATAATAATAAGGCAGGTTTATTCTGTGCTGCAGATGTTCTTCTCCTGAGGACAGGCCCCAGACTGACAAATTTTCTGACTGACAGGCATACATGGCACTGCCAGGCGGTGTAACAATTAGCTACATGCAGGTTCTAAGTGCTCTTGTAACATGGCTCTGGACAGAGGATGCAAATGCAGGTGAGCGATTGGTGGAAACGCGTCATGTGATCGATTCCAAGCGGTGATTAAGCCAGCAGTAGAGCCTGCATGTGTAGTACGCCCACTGTCCACTGAAGCACTACACTATTAGAGCCCGCTGGGCTAGTACCGGCACCCGCCACACTGTCTTGCGCTAACCGCTGTTGCAGTACCTTGTCAAACCACCGTCAGATGGCCATGAGACAAATTTATTTATTTATTTATTGAAAATGTTTCACCAGGAAAGGCTCACTGAACAAAAAGATGCTCGTCTCACAGTGCGACCTGTGGGGAGGGGTTACAATGGAGGCAGGTATACAGACAAAAGTTAAACTTAGAAATAGAGCACTACAGTTAATGTACATAGTTGGATGGGATTACATAGGACTTTTTACAGTATGAGAACAGTACAGAGCATACAGATAATGTACATAGTTGGGTGGGATTACATTAGCACTTTTTCCAATAGGAGAACAGTACAGTACGGAACATGAACATCAAGGACAGGGTATACATATCATGGGAACTCATCGAGGGTAATACATGATTACTTAAGTGCCAATAACAAGACTAGAGTGCCAGTAACAGGACTTGCGCTGAAGCAAGATGCACCAAGTTGACAGTAGCAGCTGGAGGAGAATATGGGGGTAATATAAGTGGGGTGGAGGGGAAGGAGAGGGGAGCAGTAGCAGTACGTAAGGCTGAAGAGTGTAGGTTTGTTTAGGAATGAGGGGGAAAGGAGAGATTAGGAGGGAATATGAGAGGGGGGAGTGAGAGTGTAAGTGCGTGGGGCATTGTATAAGCCAGACATATAGGCAAAGGCCGAGCCGCTGGTCAGGCGCTAAGGGGTGATGGGGAAAGGAAGCTATCGGGGGTGGGTCAGGGGCAGTTGCAGTTTGGGGCAAGGAAGTTAGTGAGGGCAGAGGATAGGGAGTGTTTGGATGATGAATGGCGGATCTGCGACGGCAGGCTGTTCCAGAGTTTAGGGAAGAGGTAAGAGAAGGCTGATTGGCCTGCAGTGGTCCTTCGATGAGGGATGACTAATAGCCTGGCATCAGAAGACCCGAGGCGTGGGTGGGGTAGGAGGAAGATAGGGAGGATGCGAGGTAGGAGGAGGAGCAGAGCCAGATGTTGAAGTTTAATTTATAATTACGAAGAAGCTGTTGTACAGGAGATGGCAGGGCCAGGAATGTAGAGCTCAGTGATGTGAGTGGTGGGGGCATCGAGGGCAAAGCGGCAGAAAGCATTAAAGAGGGGGTCAAGTCTGGTTAGGGTGGTCTTGGCAGCGGAGCTGTAAATGACATCGCAGTAGTCGAAGGAGGGTAGGATCATTTTCTGGACTAATTCACGTCTGATAGGCAGCGGGAGGCTAGCGCTGTTTCGATAAAGGGCACCAAGTTTTGGGCGCAGTTTTGAAATGATGGCATCCACGTGTGTGGAAAAGGAGAGGTGGCGATCAAGCCAAACCCCTAGATACCTGAAGGAAGGCACTTCATCAAGGATGGTGTTATTTAGGGTATGGAAGATCAGGGGCGAGGTGAGTTTGGATAGACGCTGTCTATTGCCGAAGGACAGAGACAGTTTTCTTGGTGTTTAAGGAGAGCTGGTTGGTATTGAACCAGCACTGGATTTTGTTGAAGTCGGTTTGAAGTTTGGAGGAGACTTCTTCGTGGGTCTGGCTGGAGGTAAAGAGGACCGTGTTGTCTGCGTACATGTGGATTGCAGTAGAAGAGCAAGAGTTAGGCAGATCGTTTAGAAGGATGGAGAAGAGGATGGGGCCAAGAACTGAGCCTTGGGGAACGCCGGTGGTGATGGGGGGGGGGGGAGGTGTGGTTGGCCATTTTAGTGGATTGGGTTCGATTTAGAAGGTAGGCACTGAACCAATTTGTGGCAGATACTGCTAACCCAGCCCCTGAT
Source organism: Neoceratodus forsteri (assembly GCA_016271365.2). Taxonomy (NCBI): domain Eukaryota; kingdom Metazoa; phylum Chordata; order Ceratodontiformes; family Ceratodontidae; genus Neoceratodus; species Neoceratodus forsteri. Next base: position 1,194,693,361 of record CM028130.1, read on the forward strand.
GGGCAGGATAGTAGGAGAGGATGGGATACCATATCGAAGGCTTTTGCTAGGTCAATGAAGATGGCGGCAGTGATTAGACCTTTATCCATCCCAGTAAGGATGAAGTCCGTGAGTCTTAGCAGGGAGGAGGTGGTAGAGTGGTGTTTTCAGAATCCGGACTGGAATGGGGTGAAGAAGTTAGTTTCAGAGAGAAAGTGGGAGAGTACGGAATCGTGAGCGCGCATCTTAGGGCTTGCAGAGAGAGAGACAGAGAGAGAGAGAGAGTGTTTCTGTTCCCAGTAGTGGAGCACAGTCACTGTAGGTAGCAGGAGAAACAATGTAGGCATTTCGACCAGCGCGATTCAGCAAGCAAAGCGTGTCAGTCTCACGAGCGAGCTACTGATATTTGTCCTGCTTAGGATCACCTCCTGCCACCGCCAGAGGTAATAAAACAGCTCCACCGTGCATAGTTGTATCACACCGAAGCACCCAATGAAACTGGGTGAATGAAAAGCTTACGTGAAAGACATCGCCACATGAAAAATAACAACAGTGTAACCGCATGCTGTAGCCCACAGATATGGAAATGTACATGTCCCCCCCACAATGCAGCAGCGCACTGGACGATCGTGATGTAACCACGAGCGGCAAAACAGGGAAACTGTCGCTGGAAAACCAGTAACACTGATGTTTCCCTGTGTGTCAGCTGCGAATGTAATCTTTCAATCTGTTGTAAAATGTCAGACACTACATAAATATATGTGAAATCTGTAACATGAATGCGCACGTCTGTACAGGATGACAGTGTATCAGAAAGACGAAAGTGAAGCATGAATTATGAAATACAATTAGTACTGTTCTAAATTGTTCCGTTAATGTAAAGCGACCAGTATTATAACAATACTCACCTTACACTTACCATGTTACAAGCGCATTAATCACCTCCAGCATCAGGCTCCACTGGGTATTAATGCCCGCTGGGTGGTTGGAAGCCCTCGGCCTTTGGCCGCATGCACCAACCCCCCCCCAGCACGGCATTAATCCACCAGTAGAGCCCTCCTCTGTCAGTGATTAATGCTTACTTAATGGGGCGGCAGCTCAACATTAAGCCCCATGCTTAATGTGTGCTTCACATCACCGCCGTAACAGTGAATGTGAGCACCACTCGAACAAGCAATGAATCCATAACGTTTCTAAGTGAGGATACTTAGAAGTTTTAAGGCAGAAAAAAATGTTCATGCATTTCAAGGCATTACGTTCATAAAACAGGATTCCACTGGGGGTGGGGGGAGAACCTGGACTACATTGGGGACCAGTCAGAGTAGCACTGGGGCGCTACAGTACTTGAGACTTGTTCATGCCACAAGCATTAAAGTGTGGGGGAAGAAAAAGGGAGGAGAGGGAAGGGTAGCAGCAGGAGGTTACCCAGAATGCAGGCTAAAACTTTATTAACAGTTGCATAACAGTATTAACAGGTGGACTGTCAATGTAAAGACATTCCTAAGGGGGGGGGAGCATTAATCCAGGTATGCAATACCAAAGCAACAGTTGGTGGAGGTACCAGAAATATTTACAGCAATCAATTAACCCAGAAGAAATTCGTCCCAACACAGTACACAGAGTCCAGTTTACAAAAGTTCAAGACCTCCGTCGACTTTTCCGGTCAGTGGGAATGGAGGCATGTGTTGATTGCACTAGTTCCTGACATGATGAGGTCAGGTCGTTAAAAGCGACCCAGGAGTTCTGCCCACTATCCAATCCACACCATTTGACTCTAAGTCCATGGTCCATTTGTGAACTACTTCCTCAATATGTTCTCGATCTGGTACACTGTGGTGTGTAGAAGAGAGTCCTGAGAAGGAGAAGGTTGAGAAGAAGAGGAAGTCCCAGGCAAATCATCTAGTAAAACTGAATCAGGAGTGGAAAGATCTGTAGGAACTAATTGCAAGTTGTCTGGGGGATCTCGGCTTCAGAGAGGATGGCAGGCTCAAGGGCATTTTCATTTCTGGGAGGGCTCGGGTCATCTGGAAGGTTGGTACCCATGCTTTAGTCGGTATATATGGACTTTGTGTACCAGCTTGCCATCTGACTTGCGTCGCAGATGAACGTGTACCACAGGAAGCTTTTCTACGATGTAGAATGAAGGCTTATGTGCCTTGGCTGCAGACATTTTTTGCATTGCCGATTTTCTTTGGCCCAACGTGGTGATTGCAACTTGTCGGGCAAGTTCCAGCTGTTCCAGCAGAGGGATAATAAAAGAAGAAGTTGACTTAGGAACCTCTAGCAGTCAGAGAGCCCTGTCTAGTGGAGTTCTTGGGTGACGTCCATGGACTAAGAAGAAGGGGGGTGTTATTCTGTGCTGTCGACACAAGGGCTGATATTGCATGCAAACTGCACAAAGGGAACAAAATGGTCCCAGGTGACATGAGTCTCATCCAGATACATGGAGTGTGCGCAGAGAATGGTAGATGACATTCTTTCACTCTGTCCGTTGCATTGTGGATGGTAACTTGTGGTAGGTGTCATTTTTATGTCCAGAAGTTTGCAAGTTTCTCGGACAATGGTGAACAGGTAGTTAGTGCCTCTACTTGAATGTAGGTACAATGGGATACCATGACAACAAATGACAACAAATGACTGTGTTGAGAAAGGCACTTGACACAGTGGTGGCTTCAATGTCTCTTAGGGGGATGAGTTCCAAATACTTTGTCAGGTAGTCCACAAAGACATGGATGTATTTGTTACCAGAGTCAGAGCATGTTGGTAAGGGCCCAAGAATGTCAGTGCTGACTCTTTGGAACGTTTCAGTGGTTACAGGCATGGGGATGATGTGTGCTTTTGTCGGTTTGGCAGGAGGCTTTCTCTGGGAGCAGGGCTGGCAGGATTTTACGAACTGGACAATGTCCCTGTTCATGTGTGGCCAGAAGAAGTGAAGCCTTGTCTTTTCCAGAGTTCTGTGTATTCCCATGTGACCTCCGAAAGTGGAGAGGCATGAGTGGAAAGAAGAACTTGAGGGATGAGAGAGGCTGGCACAACTAGCTGTACATGAGTTCTATCCGTGCGATGACCCTTGCCTTCCTTGGTCCAAATGTGAAAGAGCACACCGTCATTGAGGGAGTACTGCGAAGCAAAGAAAAGTAGATCTTGGCGATGTTTCTTTTGTTGCAGTAAGGTTCCACACTCTAAGTAGGAGATTATGTCCGTAAACTGAGTGTCAGTTCTTTGTTGCGTTTTAACAGTTGCCAGGGATAGATCGGATGTTGAGGAGATGGGAAGCTCTTCAGCTGTTTGCAGTAACTGAGGACGTGTGCGTCTCTCTGTGGAAGCGGTTGGTAGCAGCAAAGCAACTTGAGGTGCTGTAGGAGTGTCCACAGAAAGCACATCCGTGGCATGGAAGGGAAGAGCTTGTAAGCAGGATTCTTCATCTGTTGAGGAGGATGCAGAGGGATATAGTCTCTGGCTTACACCATCGGCATTTGAGTGAACTCTACCTGGTGTGTATTGAATTTCAAATTTGTAGGATTGCAGCATGGTGATCCATCGGGCGAACTTGCCTACTGGCTCCTTCATTTCAGATAACCATCTGAGGGCAGAGTGAGCAACGATAGCTGTGAAGGAGGAGTAGCGAAGGCAGCAGTCAAATTTCTTTACGGCAAATACCATGACTAGACATTCTTTCTCTGTGATGCCATAGTTCTGCTCAGATGAGGAAAGAGCGCCCGGCATAGGAGACAACTCATTCTGTTCCCTCTTGAATTTGACCGAGCACAGCACCCACTGCAAAGGAACTAGCATCTGAGTAGAGCTTGAAGGGTTGGTCGAAGCTTGGGTAGGCCAATATTGGAGAAGAGATTAGGTTTTGTCTTAAGCTTTCAAAGGCCTCTTTACATTCAGAAGTCCAAATATAGTCGCATCCCTTTTTGGTGAGCGTGTACAGTGGAGCTGCGTAGTTGCAATGAACTTCCGGTAGTAGCCAGACAAGCCCAGAGAAGCACGAAGGTCTTTGAGATTGTTAGGCTCTGGATAGCCTTTGACTGTTGAGAGCTTGTCTGGATCTGGAGAGATGCCTTGAGAACTAACCACATGTCCCAGTTAATCAATTTGATGCTGTGCAAAAACACTTTTTTGGGTGAAGCATGATATTGGCTTGTCTGAGACGTTCAAAACACTTCTGGGAGATGTTGGAGGTGCTCTAGCAAAGTTCTGCTGAAGACAATCACATCATCCAGGTAGAAGAGGCACGATTTCCATGACAACACACGCAGTATGGCTTCCATAACACTGAAATGTGACTGGACTGTTCCGAAGACCCATAGGCAGACATTTGAACTGAAAATGTCCCAAGTGGCAGCGCCATGCTGTGTATGGACGAGAAGCTGGATCAATGGAAACTTGATAGAACCCACTTTGAAGGTCTAGAGTGGTGAAGTAAGCAGGACTGGCCGCACTAAGACTCTATAAAGCATCTTCAGTTGTAGGCAATGGATGAGCATTCTGCACCATGTAAGCATTGAGTTTTCTATAGTCTACCACAAAGCGATACCCTTTGTCCTTTTTTTACCACCAGCAAGCAAGGTGCACCCCAGGGGCTTGTAGATTCTTCAACTAGGTCTTGGTCAAGTATGCCTTTGATTATGTCCTCGAGGACTTGCTTTTGTTTGTGACCCAATTTTTAGGCCTGCTGATGGATTGGTTTCTGGTTGGGCTGTACTTCAATGGTGTGTTGCAGGATATCACAGCATCCAAGCTTGTTATCTGAACCAACAAAGACATCCGGGTAATTCTTCAGGAATTTCAAAAGTCGTTGCTTTTCGGTTGGAGATGCTGATAGTTTGGAAGAAGATAGTCATTGACTGAGGGGAAACTCTGTTGAAGTTGGAGTCGTCGTGATAGTACAGACAGGAGTAGAGCTGGGGGAACCAGGCGGAGATTCTTGCATGAGATGGAGCTGGTCCCCTGAAGACAAGCAGACAAAACTTTCCAATGTTGGCACCCTTTGAAATGACCACTGGGTCATCTGTGAAGTTGCAGCATTTTTGGAAGACTGTACCGTCATGCACCACTGGTAAGGTATTTCCCAGGAAGAGACCGGATGACTGCAGCATGGGGGATCCTGTGACAATGCCAACACCACCTTGTGGAAGTGGTTCACCTCAAATCTTGGCAATCAAAACCATTTGTGACTGAGGAGGCACAGTGACAGAGTCTATAGCTGCGAATTGCTTTCGAGGATCTAGTGACAGTTTGTTTGAGACAAAGTCTAGGATGGCTTTGTGAGCTTTGAGGAAGTCCAGGCCAAGAATTATTGCAGGTTGAAGATCAGGCACTATGTAAAACTTGACAGTAGCTTGCTGTGAGCCAAAGTGGAGCTTGAGATGGACCATGCCTGTGAAAGGTACTGTAGCTGTACTTGCTGTGATAATGTACTTTATGTCGGCTGGAGAGTCATTAGGTATGTGATGAATAGCTTAGTTGTTTAGAATACTGCTGTTGATAACTGATATTTCTACTCCAGTGTCGACCAAGGCATGCATAGACCAGTCTCCGATGGTTACAGGTACATAGTTTGCTAGGAGAGGTGATCGGATGATAGGTACCTTTGCCCCTGGAAGTGAGAGTGTGCCAGAGCTTGCAGTTGGAGAAAGCGTTTTGTTTGAATTGCAAGAGTCAGAGGGGCGGTCAGTTGCCATGTTCCCCTGGTCCTGGGAGTAGTTGCAGTTATCTTGCTGATTGTGCAGCGGTGGGTGCCTGTGGTTCTCTCAATTTCTGTTGTACTTTAGCTTTCGGCAAACAGCGGCAGTGTGTCCCCTGAATCCACACCACTGGCAGGTCACTGGCTCTCGTGAAGGCGGAGGTGGAGGAGGTCGCTGTCGAAATGGTCAAAGGACATTGACAGAGGTAGTAGAAGAAGCAGTTGAGCTGTGGTGCAGAGTATTGATGCTTGTAGTGAGTGTCTCCATCATGGATTGCTGCTGCTGGATACAGTACATGTTGCGAGTGCAGCTAACAGAAAACTGGGGTGCTTGTACACTGGTAGCCTGGGACATTGCTATGGATTCTTGTATAAGTTGTGCCACTTGGATTGTGCCCATCCAGGTGGTTGGTTTCAGCTGGATTACATAAAGACTGAGTTGATGAAGCAGTCCCCGAACAAATATTGTGATTTGTTCTTTCTCAGGTTTCTGCAGACGTTTGCAGCGAGACTCAATGTCCACTATGAAAGCTTCAAAAGATTCGGTGGGTTGCATTGTACGTTCCCACAGCTGGTGCTCCAATAACCAGGGTGGCTGTGCTTGGAGAAAATGGGCTTTGAAGGTTGTGTACAGTGTGGCAGTATCTCCTTTGACTTGGTCTGGAAGTAGGTTGAACCAGGAAATGGCAGTCCCTCTCAGAAGCAAGTGCAAGGCATTGGAGATGCGCAACGGATCAGACCAACCATTGAAGGAAATCAATCTTCTTCTTCTTCCTCTCGGCAGCAGTGTCTCCTTGTGGAGCAGTTGGATGCTTGGAAAAAATCGACAGATCTGTCACGAGGTGGGAGCTTTGCGGGGGGGGGGAAGAGAGGGTTGCAGTCTGTGGAGCTCTTTTAGACACAGGGATGGACAAATTGAATTTTAACAGTTCATTCATTGAGCTGTTTGTCAGCAGTGGTAAACAGTCTTTGTTTTGAGTGTCTTGGTACTGTAGGAGGGCTGCAGGCTGCTGTATAACAGGAGACAGTTAATTTTCTCTCTGCAGCAAAAACTGTGGTACAGTAACAGACAGTTCAAGCATACTGGAGTGAGGACTTTGGGGTACCCAGTGACACAGGCAATGCAAGGTTGGGGGGTCTGGACAGAAGAAGGACTGCATTCTCCACCATATGTGGCATTTTGGTATTTGGTCTGCCACTAAAAGGTCCCTTTACCTTCTCTGTGGTCTGCCAGACCCTTCGGTTGCTGCTGGTGAGGACCCCACCTGGACCGTGCGAATAACTAGACAGACGCATAAAATAATAATAAGGCAGGTTTATTCTGTGCTGCAGATGTTCTTCTTCTGAGGATAAGCCCCAGACTGACAAATTCTCTGACAGGCATACATGGCACTGCCAGGCAGTGCAACAATTACCTACATGCAGTTTCTAAGTGCTCTTAAAGGGGCGGCAGCTTCACATTAAACCCCATGCTCAATGTGTGCTTTACAGTACAGCAAAAAGTAATTAACATCCTACATTCGTACCCTAGTGGTCAAATTCAATCTGACTAGAGTATTATTATGATCACCTTTATTTAAACTGATTTGGGTTTTAAATCCTTTCACTTTTACACAGACAATATAAAATAGCTCCTGAATTAAAACCTACACAGACAGCGGGCAACCTTTTATTATATAAAAGCAAATGTTAGTATAAAACATGATCAACAAGAAAACTTCACAACATGCTATTAAAATGTCTGCTATTATAAAAATCTGGGAATATGTACAAGAGCAATGTCAAATTACAGTTTGGACATAACTCGAACATCATTTCCTTAAGTCATAGTGTATCCGTTGTCATTTAAAAAAATGCAAAATAAAAAAAATTAACATCAAAAATATTGCCAATAATCTTTCTATATTCCAAAACTAAGATGTGGGCTAGCCTAGAGGAATTTATGGACTCTGGCTTTCTGCCCTGGGACTGGTGGGTGCCAAGTGCATTGCAGAAGTGAGGTGCTCAGTTCCCTTGGTGTGGGTGTGAGCACATCCATTTACCAAGCACGCAGCAGCTTTGGCAATGGTCACACCGGAGGCTGCTCAGCAGCAGCAGTGTGTTCACTGCAGTACACAAAAATGAGAAACTTTACAGGGACGGTATCCAAGTTGGAAGGCACTCTGAGTCTGCCTCATAGGAATATACAATACTAAGCAGCGCTACAAGGATAATTCCATTTTCAGAAACAGAAAAAAACAGAAAGGGGTACAATAATTTATGAAGCAGAGTTTACCACTATACCATCCTGAATAACAGGTCAGTTCCTGTAAACCATCGTAGGGCAGACAGTAACATTTCTGTGATGATCAATAAAACAACAGAGAAACCCCTACATCTTGATTGTGGTAAGTCATTGCTCCAATTCACTGAGGGAGATTGCTATACAGGAGGAAAAAAACAAGGAAAATAGGGGAGCACTTGCTCAAAGAATAACCCAGGTGGAGCTATTCACACAAAACATGAATACCATATACTATATATTGCAACACCAACCCATCCACAAAGTTGTACAGTGTCAGTATCCACACATGCACAACTATAAACAATGAAACACATACAAATATGCATTTGCCTTCCTACAAGTGCACATAATTTGCCAAATAAATGACTGCAAATTCAAACCCAAACCATCATCACAAAAGATTAGGACAAAACTAGCAACATTCAATTAGTGTTCCGACTTGTCGGGGGCGCTGTGGAGCCCAAGCAGAGAAGGCGCATTCATGTCGGCTCCTCAGGCAAACTAATTTTAGCAAACATAAAAAAAAAAAAAAAATTTTAAAGTCAACTTTTCGCATACAAACTCTCCTGCAGATAAACAAAAGAACATAGATCAAGATGGGCAAAACAAATCGCATCCAACTGCAAGAAGGGGGGACTAAGGACAGAGGAAAGGGGCAGGTGACTGGTCCGAGTACCCAATCAATGGCTCATGACCTGCACGAGCGAGAGGGTGCTGAGGAGACACTTCAAATCGCTGGGCCACAAGATGCATCAGCTACTAGCATCATTGAATGCAGTTAACCAAAAGTTGGATTTAATAGCCAGCACGGTGACGCTGAAGGTTGAGGCGCTGGACGCCACATCTCACCACGCCGGCAACCCGGGTTCAGAAGCAAGCTCGGGCCACCTAGGGTTGGCAGAGGAAGAGAAGAAGGCTTGAGTGTCGGCGACAGCTGCGCCTTCTCTGAGGGAGGTGGGTTCTTACATGACAGCGGTGACCCCTGCCTGAGGTGGGGGGGCACGACAGCTACTGGAGTCACAGGGCGTGATTGGTCGGGCGTGAGCCACGCGTGCCTAACCAACAGGGATGGGAACTTGAGGTGGGGACTTTGGGAGCATCAGCGCCTTCGCTTTGATGCTGGGGCACGCAGTCTGGAGGAAAAACGGAAAAATACCCCTCTGGAGTCGAGTAGACAGCGTGCCGAGCTGGATCCTGATATGCCACCACCTGCCTGCCTTGAACGAGGGACCTGACAAGAGTCCAAGGTTCGGGGGTGGTCCCACTCCGACCCAGGGCAGGGGGTAAACCGTACCATGATGGAGGACCCCGTTCGGTCAGGTAAGGCGGAGGTAGGGACAAGCTTCATTGGCATCTCCCGAAGAGGCAACTCCAGAGGGGAAGGGGGAGTATAAATAATAATTGAAAAAAAAAAAAAAAGTTGGATTTAATTACCAGATGACTTAGCACAGTAGAAAAATTGGCAGCCCTAATGCAGGGAGAGATAGAGCAGGTCCGTTGGCACTCAGAAACCTGCAAGAGTTCTGTGGCACAGCATGCAAAGGAGGCCTAAAATACCAATAATCGATTGGAAATATTGGAAAATCAGGTCAGAAGTCAAAATATACATCTGGTGGGCCTGCCAGAAGGTGCAGAGGGGGACCACATGGCCTTATTTGTTAAGGACTGATCGAGGAAACAACTTTGTGAGAATGCCCTGGACCTGGTAATCACAGTTAAGGCCTACAGAATACTGCAGTGAGTAACACCCCCTTCGGATCTTCCCAGAATAGTGATGGTGGTGCTGGACAACATGGTTTCTCATGACTGCCTAATAAATCTGGCTAAACTATACGGTCTTCTTAGTGCAGAGGAGGTGACTGCCCACATGTTCCTTGATATCGCATCTGCGGTGGAACAAATTTGGAGTTTGTGGTACCCTGAGGGAATTGAACATCCCGCACAGCATCCAATTCCAAGGGAAGCTCAGAGTAGTATATGACAGTAAAGTATTTCTATTTTCTGATCCTCAAGATGCAGGGAAATGGGCGACCAAGATGGTGGTTACTGAAAAATTTCAAGACAGGACCTCTGATGAGGAAACCTGACGAGGCTGAAGCAAGTTTCTCAATTTAAAACTTTGCCTGTCCTGGTAACATGCATGGGGGCATGCTCGTCAGCAGGCCTCCTAAGTTGCATTGCTTTTTATTCTGCTGTTTAGGGCAGAAAGAGGGAACAGAGTTTGTTAGTTCTTCTGCTTAAACGCTGGTCAGAGAGGCAAGAGTACATGGGAGGTGTAGAATCGAGTAATGAAAACAATAACTAATGGCAGTTAATCTTTTACGATGGCATTGTTGCCCTTTATCACCCATTGTACTGCTTAAACTTTATTTCATTAATAAATAGTGCTGCCAGTGTTCTGTTCCTAACCGGCAAGAATAAATCATTATTAGGTAATCGATCAACAATAATAATGGAGACTTAATGGTCTATAAAGGTATAACTGTCCCTTAGGTGTTTTGATCGTTTGAGGAATATGTTTGGCTGAGTGGAGACTAGAAATGTGACTATGAGAACATATGTTAGAAAGTAACACAACGTTATTGCATGATACCTGCAGCTAAATAGAGCATAGGATTAATGTAAGCATATAAGATTTTTAAACCAAGTAATGGGATTATCATGCACTCATGTGCTACAGTTCCACAGCTTATAGTATTGTAATTGTTTTACATTAAAAGAAATATTAGAAGATATCCCCTCATACAGGGTATAAGTAAGAGAAACAACTATCCTGTTTAGTAAGGGATTAAAGCCCTGAATGTACTGGAACTCTGCAAATTTTGTACAAAGAATGGATGGGTGTAGGCAGGCATATTCCAAGCACTCCATGGTGTGCAATTTTATTTAAGGGGGGTAGCAAATAAGCTCTGAACGGACTCCTTTTTCCATGAAAACTAAGAAAGAAAATACTGAACCTTTCTGTAATTTTATTCATAGGAGTCAAAACTAGAAGGACTGGTCACTAAAACTCTCTTTACATCCCAAAGACAATACAACTTTACAGGTTCTGGGCTGGTATGTGGGTGTCTTAGGGAACAGTGCATGGCATTTGTATTTACCCATGCATGGCAACAACCACTGTCATGAGATACAAAAGTTGTATTTATTGTGCCAAATGAGGCAACAAACACGGTCCTGGTGTACATTTGTATATTGTCTGGCTTCACACTCGGGGGGAGGGGGGGTAGCAGTTAGTCCACTTGGTGTGCAGATCTGAAATCCCTGGCTACACCCCTGCAAGAATGTACTTCTGCTATACTGTTCATTTTAAAATGAACAAAATATAAATTTAAAAAAATTAGTGTTCAGACTTGACAGGCATCCACTTTTCATAGATATGGAAAAAACAGAGTCCCTGCTAGCAGAAGTGTAGAGGTTATCCAAGACTAGAAGGCTTAAAACGGTTTAAGTCGCTTAAACCATCTTAAGTCCATCTAACACGGCTTCTGTCTGCACTACAAATTGGTTTAAACATGCGTTCAAAAACCATGTTAAAGCCTTGGCAGGACCTAGGCTTTAACATGATTCTTGAAACAGGTTACAATCAAGAACCGTGTTACCTGCAAGTCTGGAAACACAGGTACAGTCCCATCTCTGCTTCAGCCCCCAAAAAGCGTGTTTGACAAGCCCCACTCAGAATGACTGGAGAAGCAAGTATGGACCCTACAACACAGATGTTTTATCCGAGCTAAAAACACTGCTGAACTCAATCCGGACACAGCAACACGATAAGTGATATAACATTTTATAAAAAAAGTTATAACTTACCATGTTGTAGTCTGGACAGAGCCTAAAAGGAGGCAAATTTAAAAACCAAAAGAGAGTGAATAAGTCTGAACTTATTGTGTCTGCATGGTATCTAGGACCAATCACAGTAGCCCATTCTTCAATACAATAATAAAAAAACGTTTCTTGCCTGATGTATGAGGCAAGGTAAAAACTGTTTTGCCTTGAGGTCTGAAGCTAAATGATATTTGGGGGCAGGGCTGTCACACTCCTAAGCAGGATGTGTTTTTGGTTTCTGCACGTAAGCCACAACACCTGGGAACAGCTGCTCATGAGAATAGCGGTTGGCATGAGTGTCAGACTACCGGGGGTAGTTGTTGGCCTCTTGAGCCTGTTAGCCAAATAAGCAAGACAAGCCAAGAGGCCAGGTGAGGAGACCAAAGACCAGCTAGTACACAGGCCAGTATGGCAAGGCAATCAGGGAGGCCACCCACACAATTCTGGAGCAGCTCACAGATAGATAGATTGCCCAAGTTGTGTTTAAGTTACCACTGAAAATGTAAGCACATCTGGTACGATACCAGGGCTGCATGATGTATGCCATCATACCTCTGGAGGGCAGAGGGTCTACCTGCAGAGCTTTGAATTGGTTGCCACTTTGGAGAGGTATTTCACCAGTTTGAATTGGCAGCAGTCTGCTATGGATGCACTGGGAGGATAACTGGCATCTGAAGAGTTATGGTCCAGGACACCTGGAGACAGATGCACACTTGGCATGCTGCCAGGACTATGAGATGTGCGCCATTCTGCATACAGCTAGTGGGAGGCTACATCAGCAGTCACTAAGGTGTGGTTGAGGTTCTCAAGAGATATACTGTCACTTTTTTTTTGTACCGGACCCCTCCCCTCCCAGAAGGCTCAGCCCCCGCACCCTTGGTCCACAACACGTCCTCCCGGGACTTACCCCGGGTGGTGATCCTCCAGGGCTTGCCCCCCAGGGTGGGGCTACCAAGCAAGTGTGCCCCCAACAGAAGTCTGAACCAGTTTTTTCCCCACATTACTGGGATGCCTTCCTGGCTTACCCCCCCATGGCGGGGCCATGGGTTCGGGCTACCTAACTCAACACTTCCTCGGTCATCAGCAGAGTGTCACGGTGGGTAGAGCAGGACCAGAACAGTAGGGCATCATGCAGGGGGGCCAGTATTTTTGAATGCTTGCAACCCCAGTGGGAGGCATGGTGTGCAATTACATGGCGTCACCAAAGTGCCAATGTCTGGCATGCCTTGTAGGCACAGGCAGCTGATATCCCGAGTTTCTGACAGAGGTCAATTGCGTGCTGGACACTCACCTACCCTCCTCCACGGAGAGGAGAGCAGAGCAGAGCAGTCCCTAGGACCCTCAATCCTCCTCCCCAGCAGACCCTCCAACTCCTGGGTTATTTTCCAAACCTGGGATGTTAGCATCACAAGCAGAAGCCCTATGGCTGAGCTGGCAGGCCGGCATACTGTCAGACTTGAGTGGCAGTTGGAGGTACAATGTGAGTGCAGTAGAGTGTGCATACAGCTGGGGAGGATGGGGAGAAGAGGCTATGCACATGGGCACACAGCCTGGTGGGCGGCTGGTAGGGACAGGTGGGATAGGGAGGAGGGTAACAGGGGCTGTCATCTCTAGTGGAAGGCATTCATGATGGCTATGAGTGAAAAAGAGAGGCAGCAGGCCTAGTTATAAGGGAACTCTATCACCAGTGGGCAATAGCAATAGGCATCAGCGTCTGGGCTTATCAAGCTGAAGTGGGGTCAATAGGGTATCTGGGCTGGTGGGGGCAGTTTAGGCATCAGGGCAACCAACCTAATAAGGGAGAGACAGAAAAGTGTAACTCATTGGGGGACTCCACAGTTAGGGCAGTGGGTGAGGTGAAGGGGGCACTGCTGAAACAGGATGGTAGCTCAAGTGAGGTGACTTGCCTGCCTGGAGTGCCGGCTGAATGAGTGCAAAGTAATACAGTTTACTAACCCTTTGGACAGGCACCGTTTAGAAACTGGAGAGCCCTCTTTCCCAGGGGCAAATGAAACAAAAAGCTATGAGGGCTTCCTGCAGTCCTTTGTGTGGTGTATACTGTTCCAGAGTATTCTATGTACATCTAGAGTAAGGAGCAATGCTTCCCCCTGGATTGGCATGGTCAGGAAAATAAATTGGCAGGTGGATGGTTTGATTCAAAGTAAACTCAGACACCATCTTTGGAAAAAACTTAGGATTAGTACGCAAAAACATGCTGTCTTTGTGGAAAATCAAATAAGAAGGTTCACACATTAGAATGTGTAGCTCTGCAGTCTTTCAAAACAGAAGTAATGGCAACCAAAACTAATGGTTCCCAAGAAAGAAAGTCGTGGCAGGCTCAAAAAGAGCCAAAGTAAGTTTTTCCAAACCAAAATTCATATCCCAAGCCAGGACTGGATTGCAGATGGGTGGCTTCAGGCAGCCAGGTGCACTTTAATAGAGGGATATTGCAGGCCTGCATTTGACAAGGACAGCAGATACTCTAGAACCCGATTTATTGGACAGGTAAACAAATCAAAGTAATGAGAAGTGGCCACAAAGCAAACATCTTCCACTTCATGGAATAAGTGGCCCTGGTGTAAGGCTTTCTGGCATCAACCAGGACATCAGAGATCTTCCACCACTGAAGTAAACAGTTTCCATTCATGCATTCTGGACTGTGACCTGCTTAGCCTGTCTGCCAAGATGTCCTGGGTGCCTGGAACATGTACTGCTGACAGTTCTAGACCGTATTCTAGAGCCCAATACCAGACTCTCACTGCTTCCCTGCAGAGGGGGAAAGAATGAGTTACCCTTGCTTGTTGATGTAACTCATCACACTGACACTGTCCGTCTGCACTAATAAAAAAGACCCGGGGACAGGTGAGTCTGGAAGGCCTGTAGGCCATACAGAACAGCTTGCATTTCTAGAACATTTATGTGCAGGGTGCTCTCCACTGCAGTCCATGTACCCTGCGTCTGACGGGGCCCCATGTGTGCCCCCCCCAGCTCATTCCCATGGCATCTGTAGTTAAAAATCTGGTGAGGGGACGAGATCAGGAAAGGAACCCCCTTTAAGCAGGTAGCTGGGTTCCGTCCACAACTTGAGCACCGTTCTGTAATGTACCAGCTGTTATGGACCATTTGGGCCTGTGCAATCAGACATTCGGCCCTGTACAGAGGCAAGAAGACTGAGCCTTGGGGTGTGTCCAAAACTGCCCCTATATACTTTAGGCATTGGCAAGGTATCAGGACAGACTGAGGTACACTGGCAGTGACCCCTAGGGCATAGAAACATCTGCCTTGTTAGAGCTAGGGGTGTGCAGGAGCTGTTCCTTGGAGTGAGCTTTTAGTAGCCAGTCATCCAGGTAGGGAAACACAGAGAGGCCATCCCTGCAAAGGGCTGCTGCCACCACTGCCAAGTATTTGGTAAAGCCCCATGGTATAGATGATAAGCCAAAGGGCAATACTCTGAATTGGCAGTGTTCCTCTAAAACAGGAACCTCAAATATTTTCTGTGAGGTTTGCGAATTTTGATATGAAGGTAGGCATCCTTCATGTTGAGGGAACAGATCCAAACATCTAATTATAGTAGTGGGAACAGGCCCTGCAGGGTGACCATCCTAAAGTTTTTGTTATTGTATGAAAAAGTCCAGGCCCCCTGAGATCCAGAATAGGCCTCAAATCTCCCATCCATTTTGGGACTAGGAAATACTGAGGGCAGAACCCTGTGTTTCTCTGTTCCAAGGTCACAGGCTCTATGACCTTCTTCTGAAGCAAGGTATGCACTTCCTTCAGGAGCAGAGGGCTATGTTCTGGAGGATAGTGTGTAGGCACTGGTGGGTGATCTGGAGGTAGTTCTAGAAGTTCCTGGCAGCTGTAAGTTCCATAGGTATTGCCTGATGAAAGGGATATCCTCTAAGAAGATCTAATATTCTGAATTTGGGATTATTTTGTTAATTGGTGAAGGCATCACATCAATTTTTTTTTCAGTTGTTTTAACCAAGAGAGGCACACTAAGCTGAAAGTTTGTTTACAGGTGTGACCTGGGAGCACAGGGAAGTTAAGTGACTTGCTCAGGGTCACACAGTATGCAAGTGGGGGCTGTGGGATTCAAACCCAGGTCTCCAGATTTGCAGCTCAGAGCCTTAAACCACTGCGCTATACTGCCTCCAAATTATTTATTGCACTGTTAATAATAATATTTAATTTAAATTTATTTTATGCTTTAGTGCTTTTTGGTAGATCCATTTTATATTTGCAATAAGCCACTCTAAAACACAGAAAAAAGTGGGCAAATCCAACATTGACCCCCACCTTAAAGAGAACCATTCCTGCTATTTTTAAACTTCAAAACAAGCTGCATGGAAGTTCATCTGTGATAAAAGTAGCATTTTTAATTATACCCCAAGGGAAGAGATGGGATCATAAATTGCCCCTGAACGTCTAGCTGCAGAATTCTCTTTCCACTTCCTTGTTGCCAGCAATGCCCTGTTTCATGACACAGCTAGAGGGAGAGCACGGAGCATATTCCATTCAAGTCTATGGAATGTGATTTGAAAACATAGTTTGGGGCAAAATTGGAGCCAGAGTTTAACAAGACTCTTGTTAGTTGAACCCTGGCTCCGGTTTTACCAAATGGCCACTTAAACAGCTGAAAATTGTTTCCGAATCAAGCTCCACAGATTTAAATGAAATGCAGCCACATGCTCTCCCGATACCTACATCACAAAATAATGGAGCACAATGGCATGGTGCAGATAACATCATGTTAACATTGCTATCTCCCTCAAACTCGATCCGAGCAGCCTGGAAAATATTTGCCCCATTTGAAAAACTAGCTGAATTTAAATTGAACATAAACAAAACAGAAATATCATCTTTTACATACTCCCCACCCCCCCCCAGATCAGAAAAGTATTTCCATTTAAATGGAGGACCACTAAAATAAGATACCTGGGGATCCATCTTACTCTCGACCCAGGAGTTATTGAGCTCTCTAACTATGAACCCTAATGATTCAAATACAGTCAGACCTAAACAAGTGGTCCACCTATTGTATCTCTTTACACCAGAAGATTCCTAATATCAGCGCATCTAATATCCTTCCACGATACTGTACTTATTCCAGACCATTCTTTACTTCCCATCCAAATTTTACCACTTCATGGAACAAAATGATTCAGGATTTCATCTGGGGAAGGAAACGACCCCGGATTAGTCTTTCCACTCTTAAATTATCCCTAAACAGGGAGGGCTGGGCCTCCCATCTCCTCCTATATCACTAAGCAGCATTTCTTCGAACCCTAGTACTTTGGTTAACATCTTCCTATAATTCTCCCTGGAAGTCCATAGAATTCCACCTTAACGACTTACACGATATCAATAAAATCTTGTTTTCCACAGACGGTAACTCCTTAACCCCCTCATCCCTCACCGACATTACTGCCCAAACGTATAGGTTATGGAAACCATTGAGAAAGGCAGGCCCTATTCAACAGATATTTGAGTTCTGTAAATTATTATCTCATGATGAAAGCTTTGTTCTGAACAGTATGGACCAGGCCTTTCTACAATGGCGAATATTGGGCCTCTCCCATATCTATCAGTTTTTCTCACCTGAAGGCATTACCTCATTCGATAAACTACAATCTCAATTTTCCCTAAGAGCCTCTGACCCTTTCAGATACTTCAAAGTCCGGAACCATCTCCTTAGAAATAAAGTAATATCCCCCAAACTTCCTTCCCCAATCTCAAAACTTTTGAAACTATTTATTGATGCCATTGAGGGGAGACTAGGATCACATATAATTGGTCAGATTCACTCTGAACTGCAGGCTGGTCTTCCCAATACTTCACTTTTAAACGCTATCGGCTTGGAATAGAGACTTACAGCTACAAATCTCATAAGAACTATGGCTTAGAGCAGCATTGGTTGAGATAAAATCAATCTCATCCCCGTATTGGAGGGAGTTTGCCTGGAAGTGTCGCTCGAGATATTTCAGGGCCCCCTCAATCCTTATGAAGTACCTCCCAGACTCATATGGTAGGTGTTGGAGGGAGTGTGGATGTCCTCGGGCCTCCCTTTCTCATATTTTTTGGTCCTGTTCTCATCTTATGCCGTTCTGGTCAACTTTTCAGGATGAACTGTCCATTCTGTTTTCGGAGCCTATTGAATTAACAGTTGAACAGTTCCTTTTGGGGATCTACCCGGACCATTTCCCCCCTGGGAAAAGACTATACTCCCGCTATGTTTCGTGGCGGCGAAGAAAGCGATCACGAGACGTTGGATGAAAACACAGATTCCCACAATACATAATTGGAGATAAATAATGGTAGAAATGTATAAAGCCGAGACTTTTAATCTGGAGCTTCGAGGGAATTCTATAATACAGGCTCGAAAATGGAATTTGTGGTCTCATTATGTTTTCTCCCAAAATCTAGATTTGGCTCTCTAATTCTATTAACTTTGCAAAGGGTTGGTAATTTATGGCATGCCCTGGCCCAAACCTACTCCCACATTAACTACGACACCCTAGGCTTCACCCAGAATACAATCAAAATTGACTGAAAATTCTTCTGTATCTTACTAAACATTCTCTGACTACCTGTAAGCTGAACATAACCAATGCATCTTTAGCCTAAAAAAATATTGTCCTAAGTGTAGTAATGTACAAAATCTTTTGAATAAAAACAAATTTAAAAAAAAAAAAAAAAAAGGGGGAAGTGGAAAGGGATCGTTTTGCCAGCCTCTCAGGGTCAATTTATGATCCCTTTACTTCCTTTGGGGGTATAACTAAAAAGGCTGCCGTTACCACAGAGGAGCTCTAATAGAGGTAAGGGATCTTCCTCTTGTTTGTGCGCAGCACCAAGAAAGGTGCTATTTAAAGCACTAGGCTACATGTTATGCCTCACCACACAAGGGTAAATCCCACAAAGACCCATACCATGTTGTGCCATATTGCTTAAATACACCATGGTCATGTCGTCACATTCCATAAATCACAGTGCAGGATTTTCCAAAACCATTTTATAAAATTACATGCACAAATACTGTCATTTTTTGATTGTATATGGTTAGCTATTGTTCTATATAAAAATCTGCCTGCTCAAAATCTTTGTTCGGTCAAAACTGCTGTACACATTCTAATCTGTTGTGCATATCCTAAACAAACAGTTGTCCTGCTCAGTTCAAAGCTCATAATTCCTTGATCACCCCCACACCCACCTGTACAATAACCACCCAGTTCCCAAAACTGAGCCTTCTAATGTATAAAAGCCTGTAAAATGTAATTCTGATCTTATAGCAGTTCACAGCAGGAGACAATCCTGCCATATTAAGCACTTCTGTTTCAATCAGAGTTAATTAAAATGGAAACGCATATTACAACAGGGCTGTTTCCCAGCAAGGAACTTTTCTATTATAGAAACTAGACTTACAAACTTCTGCAAGTTAAAAAAGTACAACTCTGGGCCATGGGTGGATAGCCTGTGGTCACTCAGGTGGCGGTATTGCAGCGGGATCCACAGCCCACCCTCCAGCAAACCAGGCTCGCTACCAAACACAGGTCGCTGGCATCACAAGCAGTAGCGTTACCGCTGTGCCAGCAGGCTGGCCTTGAAAATGGAGTGTTCCAGGTGAATTGAAATTTAAAATTTTAAAGATGCACCTGCTATCCTCAAAATAAGTGACCCTTTCAAAAATAAGCACTCCTGAGTATCTAAAACAATTCTATGATTTATAACATCTTGCAAATCTCGCTGCGGTTCTCCAATGCAAAGTGTTTGACAAATGTTCTTTGAAAGACACCAAATAAAATTAAACTGTACACTGTGGCAAGCTCTACCTCCCCCCCAAAAAAAGAAAGTTAGGTAACAGCAGTATTCACGTTATTTTTCTCCAACCCCCGGCCAACTATGAGGTATGATAACTTCAAAGTACATGCTACAAGAATAGCTTATGAGTCAAATGCCAATATTCAGTTTCTGTACTGTTGTGTTTTTCTCCCTCATGCTTGGCTTTTGTACACCCACTGCCGTACAATTCATGTAAAAGAAACTACCTCAATAGAAGCAGTATATTTTTGAACATAATAAAAACTTAAATACAGCCTTAGTTTCACAATGGCATACTCTACACAGAATTAGTTGGCATTTCCCATAATATTCTATGACTCACTGATCTTTGAAGACAATACACTGAGCATCAAACACTGATCTGCCAAGTGTGAGCACTTGGTTGGAAATCCAGCTGTAGTAGAAATACATTCAGCAGCAGGGCCAGAACAGAGGGGCTTAAAACCCAATTAGTGTCAAGTACTATAAAATAATGATATAAAGAACAAAAAAGTGAAAAATCATTTTAATAAACTGTTGTGTATTTAAGGAATAACATACTACATGGTGTGCCAGCAGACTGCCCGCCTCTAGGAAGTGGGTGGCACAGAGCCAGGCGTCATCCTGGCCACTAGCGGTGACTGGGGATGGCACAGGGAATCGCTAGAAGAGTAGCATAGGAGTGGCAGGGATCTGACACATCATGTACAGAATCCTACAAGGTGACATCACTGCTGCCACTGCACACCGCTCCAATGGGGAGGGAAGAACACCAAGGAAAATCCCCAGTTGGCAGGATGACTTCCGACCACCTTCAGGCCCCGCACCGGATGACCAGGTACTGCCGCAGAGCTGGATCAGTTTGGGGAATCCTGTCACCACCCTGCCAGAGGGGTAAGCCCTGGAGGAACACGTTGTCTGGGTAAGTCCTGGGGATGTCAGGGTGACAGGGCTGCAGCATTAAGGGAGCCACCTGGTGCGCAGAGGGTAAAAAGCAAAGCACTAACGGCAAAAAAACAACAAAAAAATAAATTAATGATATTTAGCCCTGTTTAGCATACTAGTTTTCAAGGTGGAATACCATTCATATTATGCTGGCATTCTTACTAGAATACCACCCCCATGCCTCTGCTCTGCAGTTTAAGCTATATCATGGTCTTGTGGATAGGAGTAATACCAGACTGAGACAGAATACCACATTTTGGGATTCTGTTAAGCTGTCCCCTACTCCAGATTTTTTTTAAATTAATTTCTACCCCTGCAATTGCATATCAGCTGCTTTCTAGTTTTCATGGCTGCATCTAAAAAGTGAGTCACTCTGTGGAATATTTATTTTTATATTTAAAATGTTTTACCAGTTAGGCCACGCTGAGCAAAAGCTCGTTTCCAGATGCATCGGGGGAATAAGGAAGGATACAAACAGATAAACATCATATGCTGTATAAAAACTTACACATGATGTAATTAAGATTCTACAGCAGGTATAGAGTTTCATATGCAGTGTACATCAGAAGACAAGGAGATACTGAGTCAGCTACAGGCAACGTTATAAAACAGTGCAAAACTTAGACAAACATTATATCATCACCATATCATTGGTGCCCAGCAGCTCTAGTGTTGTGTCCTGAACAGAAAAATGTCACTGTTCTCATTACAGGGCATAACCAAAATTTTGCAGAAGCCAATTGGGCCATATAATTTGGAGCACACAGAAGATCTAAATATTTTTTTTTCCTTTTGAACAAACTTGCCATACTATCTATCAATCACAATGTGAATCTCATGGAGATTCCCAAAACAGAATATATTACATTTTGTCAAGACTATTTTCAAATACAGTATATTAGCCAGAGCATTCTACAGCCACACTATTCCATTGTCATTATTTCTAAACAGATGAGGAACATTGTGAAATCTGAGAATATATTAACCTGACCCAGTAGGTCACTAGTAGCCCTCGAATTAGGGATACACCATCGAGGATACCAAATTTGCTTCCAACTTTGAAATCAGGGATACCTTGGGGCAAGGATAAGACTGATTTATGAAGCCTTATTATAGGGCGATCAAGTGCTTTGTCCTTACAAATTCCCCAGATCTCCAATCCATTAGTAAGTTGTTCGTTAAGCAATAAGGCATGACAGGGTGTGCTTTGTGCTGTAACAATGGCACACCTCAGGTGGGTTGAAGCACGAGGCAATGCGAGTGTTCTTACCACACAAGAAGTGCCATTATTCCAGCACAGTGCACACCCTGGAGTGCCTTACTGTGATTTGCAAAGCAAAAAAATCTAAACACCCACAAAGTTAAAATGTAAAAAATAAATAAAAAAAAACACCAAAGTGAATAGAAACCAGTCCCTTTTAGCAGTTGTACTTCCTATACTGGGCAATAGGTGGCACTCGTTTCTAAGTATAAGAGTATATGAGGCTGGCAGCATGAGTACCTCAATCATGTTTTTTTTGTTTTCAGATTGCAGGATGTCATTAGCCCTTTTACAGGAGCAGCTTTTAATTCTGAAGTCTGCTTGATGTGCGAGACATGGGTCGACATGTGACAGAACAGAAACTATACTGAACTGTGGCTGGTACCAAGAGCAGGAGCTAATATTGTAAACTCCAGTCAGTGCCAGCAGGGAGAGCACAAGCCATGATGGAGCCACAAGTTTTAGCCGCGGTCAGCGGCTCCAGTGAGAGACCATTATTTGAAAAAAAAAAAAAAAAAAGTGAGCCATTTCAAAGTGCCACTCGATCATTGTGAGAGTCCTGTGTTTTACATTTGTGGCAGTTTGTAATGGCCACATGAAAAGCTGGAAACCAGGACAAGTGAGTGGGCTGTCGGCAGCAGTGGGGAGTGACTTCCAAGATGCTGATGTAACCCCTAGGTGGCACTATCCCAAGGGCTACTACCCCTGCCTGCTTGGCTAGTAGCAGGTTAAGGGGCCTGAGTTCGGAAACAGGTGCCTCCACCCGGAGGTCAAGAGTGGTAGTGGTCAAGCTAACCTGGGCACAGCCCTCCGGGACACTGTAACCCCCCCCCTTTCCCCTCTAGTGGCCTGAACACTGTACAATAATCACTTTCACAATACCCCTGGTACACCACACAAGTACCCACACTGTTTGCACTTACCGCCAGGGCTGGTTCCTCTGGCTCGACCCTGGGGACCCGCCTGTAAAACAAGGTTATGCACAGCAAATAGCAACAGTACAGTACTTTGAGCACAAACTGGAACCACAGTCAGATTACATGCAGAAAAATTTAGATCTGATTTATTCAGGGGACTTGAACAAGGAAGGGGCAAAAATCAGGTTAATTAACTTAAAGGTTATATCAATCAAGCAGTTATGCATGCGCTTTGAGTCCCCCCCCCCCACAGTCCACCTCTGGGTACCCAGGTGGAAAAGAGATGGGCTAGCCAGGACTGTTGCCCAGGGTTGCAGCTGGTTGGAGCCCTGTGATGGAAAACACAACATGCACAGTACACAATATTTGTAATCCGGAGCCAGAGGGCTCAGTTTGTAAAGGAAACAAAACAAGACAATCAGATGGCACACTCAGATTAAGCTCTTGTTGCAGGGAGCTACCCTGGTATTTACTCACAATACCCAAAACTGGACAAAAATCGAGACTGCAGGTGGTTGATCTGGAATGCCAGGAGAAGCAGGGCCCACACGAGTCACAGAAGCGTTGTTCCTGTTCAAGCGTGGAGCAGGGGGCTGATCCCCAGGCAGGTCTCTCGTTGATGGCTTCTCTGTGCAGTGGGTAGTCTGACAAGGCCCAGACCGCATGGAGACAAATTCGGATGCAGTCCATTTAGGGCTGGATACAGCTTCCAGCAAGCAGAACACAGCTCACACAGTGGGGAACTAACTCACAACCCACTAGCAGCTCATAGCACATTTACATGTACAAGAAGGCAAAGCGCTTCCCGGTCACAATCGCAAAGTCTCTGCACACACCGGGAGCTTAGGGGTAGCTGGAACTCCTGACAGGCCAACTGCATTCAGCAAAATCTTCGGTCTTCTTCAGGTGGAGCCTGGCCCACTTCAGTAGCTTACTTTAGTCACACAAACTTGGATTTAGTCCAAAATAATTCTCTTCTCTCCCTCTCGGGAGCAGCAGCAGACATGCAAGCCAAAAACTCAGCCCTTTCACAGTTTTCCCATGCGAAGCCACTCAGGATTGCTGCCCAAAATACATCTGAGCTCTTCTCATTTCACTTCCCAGCTCAGAACTACCTGAAAATGGCAAACAGCCCCGGACTTCCCCAAAATCCAAAAGGTTTGGTTGGCTGATTTGGCTGTCAGTCAAGGCAAGAGCTCCCCCTTCAGTTGCAAAAAAGGCACAAAAAGTTCAAAACTACAGTTCCTACAGATTTTGAATGCAGACAGCTCCTGTAGTCCGGCTACATTTTAGGTCCCACCAGAATTGATTTGTCCAATTTGCAGTCCAGGGCCAAGATAGTGGAGACAAATAAAACAGTCCTTGCTACAAAGAAAGTAGGTTAGACAAACTACATTATCATTATACTCTACATGATTTTCAGCAAATAGTAACATCTTTCAACAGAGCTCCCTCTCAGATTACTTAGGCTGCAATCAGGTAGCTCTTAAAGAGACAGTACACAAGGCTATACAAGCTCTGGTAATCACATTTAACCTGCTAAAACGCAGGACACCAGCCTGGCAGTGAGCATTTAGGCAAGCTCAAGGAAGACTTTTTGGGAACCCCCATTTGTGGGGGGGGGGTTACACTGAACATGAGTAAAGAGTCTCAGAATTTGTTACAGTGCTGTTGTGCTGGGATATCAGCATGGGTTTCTGAGGTTCTCAGCCAATCCGGTTAGTAGATTTTCTCAACCCATTTCATAATTAAAAATATTATTATGCATTCCGGAACATTTAAGAAATAAAATGAGTTTAAAAAAAGAAAGCACCTGGGCCAGCCTGATGATGCAGTGGTAGAGCTACCCCCTGCCATGCCGGTGACCCAGGTTCAGAAGCAGACCAGAGTTGCTGGCTGGGGGTTGGCCGGGTGGGAGAGGATCGAGCATCTGATGGACAGCTCTTCTCTTCTGGGGAGGAGAGAGTTCACCATTCCACTATTGACTGCCGCCAAGTGGAGGTCAGGTGGTACTGCAGGTCAGAGAATGAGAACAGGGATGGCTGCTAGTTTGACACAGAGTGCGCCTCCAAATGGCACACTGTGAACTCCATGCTGTAGCATGGGGCAGGAAGAAGAACAAGAAAATCGGCTTAGTGGGCTAGATGAAACCCAGCACGCCAGCCCCCAGCCTGCACTGCCACCTGAGGACACCGACCTAGACATCTGGACGAGAGTCTCTGGGGTGAGAGATGCCCTCTCCCTCCCAGCCCTGCCGTGGGGGATTACCTAGGACTGGATGCTGGCTGAGGGATACAGGGCCAGGTCTGTTAGCCACCCATTCAGGCCAAGAAGGATAAAAATCTCTATGAAAAAAAAGGACGGCATCTAAGACAGGGTTTGTTTTTAATATTTAATAAAGGGCATGATAAAAAGGAAAAATGATCCTACCAAATTATCATGAGAAGCCAACAGGAAGGTTGTTACTCCAGCAGTTCCCATACATGAAAAACCTAACTTGTTTTTGTCATTAAAACAAAAAAGTATAACATGGCGATTGAGGGGGGACTTTTTTTTTTTAAAAAAAATTCACTCATCACTTCAGAAAGATGACCAGAAAAATCAAATGCTCAACATAGGTTTATTTTTTTCTGTCCATACCATTTCTCAATTTTAGGAGCTCCTTATACAAGTATAGTACATTGGTTGACTGTGGAAACCATGGAGTGATTGTTATGTTTGCTTGCACGCATGTGCAAGAAACAGAGTGCCATCATCCAGGTTTTCGGAGGTGTGGCAGCCCTCTTCCAATTCAGTCAGTATGTTTGCAGGCGCGGCTGCAGTTCTCCAATACCTGCTGGAGCTGTCTATGACAGCAGTCCAAAATGCAGTGGAGTACAGTTGAAAGGGGGAGCTACGCTTCAGTGAGCAGCGATAAGATAGAAACATAGACTTTGACGGCAGATAAGGACCGCTAGGCCCATCTAGTCTGCCCATTTCCCTACCTACAGGATAGGCCGCAGATCCTAGTTAACCAACAGCCTATATCTTCCTGCCCCCCACAAGAATTGCCTTATGTCTGTCCCATGCATTCTTGAATTCTCCCACAGTTTTAGAGCCCACAACTTCCTCAGGAAGGCTGTTCCATGCATCCACTACCCTCTCTGTGAAATAATACTTCCTCACATTGCCCCTGAGACCGCCCTCCTTCTATCTTTAAATTGTGTCCCTTGTTCTTGCAAGTCTCTTTTCTGAAAGATGCTACCCTCTTGGACTTTGTTGATTCCTTGAGGTGCCTGAAAGTTTCTATCATGTCCCCCTCTCCTTCTTTTCCTCAAGTGTATACATATTAAGCTCCTTTAGTCTCTCCTTATACTGGCTTCTCTTGCAGACCCTGCACCATTTTAGTTGCCCTCCTCTGGACTGCCTCTATCCTGTCTATGTCCTTGCGGAGATGGCGTCTCAGAACTGGACACAGTATTCCAGATGGGGTCTCACCAACTGTCTGTACAGAGGGATAACAACTTCCTGTTTTCTGCTGCTGATGCCTCTTCCTATACATCCCAGTATACCCCGGCCCTCCTACTGCCTTCTCACATTGCTTGCTAACCTTAAGGTCATCTGATATGATTACCCCCAGGTCCCTTTCCTGTTTTGTTGTTGTTACTACCTCCCACCATTGTGTATTCTTCCCCTGGGTTCTTGTTTCCCAGGTGCATTATTTGCACTTTTTACATTGAATCCTAGCTGCCATCCGTCTGACCATTCCTCCAACCTTGCCAAGTCCCTTTTCATCCTTTCCATGCCTCCTTGTGTATCAACCCTGTTGCAGATCTTTGTGTCATCTGCAAAAGGCATACTTTTCCTTCCAGTCCCTCTGCAATGTCACTGATGAAGACATTAAAAGGACTGGACCCAATACTGAACCCTGCGGTACCCACTATGTAACCCTTTCTTCAGAGTGGACTCCATTTACAATTACCTTCTGTGTCCTGTTGTCCAGCCAATGTTTCACCCAGGCTACCACCCTGGGACCCACTCCCAGGCTGGTTAATTTGACTAATAATCTTTTGTGTGGGACTGTGTCAAATGCTTTGCTAAAGTCTAGGTAGGCCATGTCCACAGCCCCTCCCTGGTCTACTACTTTGGTCACCCAGTCAAAGAAATCTATTAGATTCGTCTGACATGACCTTCCCGCTGTGAACCCATGCTGCCTTGGATCCTGTGCTCCACTGACCTCTAGGTACTCAACTATTCTTTCCTTCAGAAGTGACTCCATCACTTTCCCTACCACAGAGGTCAGACTGACAGGTCTGTAGTTTCCTGCCTCTGTCTTGGTCCCACTTTTGAAGGGAATCACATCCGCCTTCCTCCAGTCCTCGGGTACCACACCATCCTCCCATGATTTATTAAAAAGAGATAGCCAGTGGTTTCACTAGTTCCTTCCTTAATTCTTTTAGAATTCTGGGTGAATTCCATCAGGACCCATTGCTTTGTCCACCTTCAGTTTTAGGAGTTCTTGCAGAACCCTTTCTTCTGTGAAAGGACTGGGATCGACCCCCTATCAAGAGTGCTTCTGTTAATTGGATTAGGCACTTCCCCTCCTCTTTTGTGAATACTGAGCAGAAATATTCGTTCAGTATTCCTGCTTTTCACTGTCCCCTCTGCCCACCCCCGTTCATTCTATTCAGCCTCAGTATCCCTCCTTTGTCTTTCTACGCTCGCTGATGTACCTATAAAAGGTTTTATCCCCTTCTTAACTGAGTTGGCTATCTTTTCCTCAGTTTGGGCCTTTGCTATTCTGACTTTCCTCCCTGCTTCTTTCTGCCTTAACAGGTACAGCTCTCTGTCCTGCTCCTTCTGTGTTTCCTTATACTTCCGGAATGCTATCTTTTTCTTCCTGACTTTCACAGCCACCTCTCTTGAGAACCATAGTGGCTTTTTCTTTCGTTTTGATTTGTTTGTTTGCTTCACACAAAGGCTTGTTGCCTCTGTGATGGCAGTTCTGATGATTCCCCATTGTTGCTCCACACCTCCTTCTAGCCTGTTTGCTAGTGCTTTTCTGAGGCACTCTCCCATCTTGCCAAAGTCAGCCCTCCTAAAGTCCAGTACCCTCACTTTTGTATGGCTCGACTCTGTAGCCGAGTTTAACGTGAACCACACTGTTTGATGGTCACTTGGCCCCAGATGGCAACCCATTTCTAGATCTGAGATCCTCTCACTGCCCCCGTTTGAGAGTACGAGGTCCAAGATTGCTCCCTCACGAGTGGGTTCCGAAACTAGCTGTCTAATGCCTGCCACATGTGGGCGTCAAGAATGGCCCTGCTCTTGGATGTGGCTGCAGCAAATGTGCTCCAGTTAACATCTGGCATATTCAGGTCTCCCATCAACAGTATCTCCCCTTTCTCTGCCATTCTAAGAATGCCTTCCATCATATCCTTGTCCATTCCTTCCCCCTGACATGGGGGTCTGTACACAACCCCTGTGCGGATTGTGGTGCCCTTTCCAGTCTCCAAGGTGACCCACAGTGCCTCCTCTCCTCCCTGTTTACTCTTTTGTTCAGTTGCTTTTATCCCTTCCTTTACGTAGAGAGCTACTCCCTCTTCTCCCCTGCCTGTCTCTCCCAAGGTTATGTACACCCTGGTATGTTAACATCCAGTCATGGTTCTCTGTGTACCATGTTTCTGTGACTGCTACAATATCCAGGCATCCCTCTTCCATTAAGGCCACCAGCTCAGGGAGCTTGTTGCCCAGACTACAGGCATTGGTACTCATTACCCTCCATTTCCTGATGGCCTTAACCCCTTTTGCCCCATCCCTGTCCTTCTTGCCTTTGTCACTTTCTCCATTTACCCCTGCCCTTCTCCTATCGACACCTCCATGTTGGTGTTTGCCACACTTACTACCGTGATTGTTTGGGGGGGGGCTACAATTTTCCTGCTCCTTTCCAGTGCCTCCCCCCTTGGCTAGTTTAAAAGCTTGCCAATGAAGCATTTAAACCTATCACCTAGGATCCTGGTTCCCTCCCGGACAGATGCAGACCATCATGCCAGTATAGGCTTGCATCACTCAGGTGGACCCCAGTCCCCAATGAAGCCAAATCCCTGAGCTCACACCAGTTTTTCAACCACTGATTAAATCCCATGGTACGGAACACCCTAGCCTCTCCTATGCCATAGATGGGTAGCACCTCCGAGAAGGTTACCGTGCGTGCTACTTGACTAAGGCCCCTCCCCAATTCCACAAACTCTTCCTGCACTTCTCTAATCCCTTTCTTAGCCAGGTCATTTGTCCCTAGGTGGACAATGACATCCAGCTCCCTCCCCTGTGCAGCTGCTCCGGCAATCCTGAGGATTCGCTCCCTGTCCCTCAAGCCATGGCTCCATGCCTGCTCATGCAGTCCCCACACACACACACACACACACACACACACACACACACCTGCGTGCCCCCCCCCCACGCATACACTGTAGCCAGACGGAAGTGCCCAATCCCCGTCGGCTGTGCACACCCAAAACAGAGTTCCATATGCCACGCTGGGTGCCCATCCCAAGCGTGGCTACCTCCTATAGCCAGCAGGGGTGCCCAATCCCGTCGGCTCACCTAGTCTCCCAGTACAGGTGCCATGCTGGGAGCACACTAGCGTGGCAACAGATCTGTCGCCGATAAGGTGCCCAATCCCCGTCGGCTCATGCCCCCCACTAGCCATCCTTGTGCCACGCTGGGAGCCCACCCCAGTGTGGCAAGCGTCCAAGCGTCGTCATTAAAAAACACACACAAAAAAAAAAAAAAAAAAAACAACCTGAAACTGAAAAAGGTCCCTCTGTCTCTGCCCCACCGCACCCACCCACTGCGCACCCTCCTCCCCACCCCCTCACCCCATACTTACCTCCGGACTCCAGCGCGATGA
The DNA here is from genome assembly GCA_016271365.2 of Neoceratodus forsteri. Taxonomy (NCBI): domain Eukaryota; kingdom Metazoa; phylum Chordata; order Ceratodontiformes; family Ceratodontidae; genus Neoceratodus; species Neoceratodus forsteri. Next base: position 1,194,722,968 of record CM028130.1, read on the forward strand.
TCTTGGTGGACGGGAACATGTCTGCACTCTTCAAAAGCCGACGCGATCTGAGGAAATGCCGGTAAGCTGTATAATGGGATAGATAGGTTTTCAACTTGCTGCATATCTCAGGCATTTTTGGAATTTTGGCCAAATTTTCAACATGGGGTTTTGGGACCCCTTCTCATGAATTCTCTCACTGTCATGGTGTTCGTCGGGCCAGAAGGGTGATTTAGATCTTTCTAGTGAAATCACCAACACCCGGACCGAGTAACGAAACGACACTGCCACTGTTCAGAAGGTGGGCTCTCAAAAGCCTATGTTGAAAATTTAGTGGAAAATTCCTAAAATGACTTTAAAGCGTCGTTGCATAGTTCCTCACGCGACTCATAAGTTTGAGAATTTTCAATATTTTCCTCCAGATTTTGAACATTGCCATTTTACCACACCTCCTTATGAGCAGTATAGCTGTCATTTTTCACATCTTGCCCAAAGCGTGTTTCTGCCCAGGTAGTGCACAATGGCATAGTCGGTGTGCGAAATCAATGTATAGGACACATTAAGAAAATCACAGTGACACTGTTAATGAGTAGAGGTCTTAAAATGGCTATGTTGAAAATTTGGTGAAAAAATTCCTAAAAATTACTTTCACAACGCGCGTTGCGCAGTTCCTACGCACGCTCGCAAGTTTGCGAATTTTCAATATTTTCACTCCAGATTTTCCACATTGCCATTTTATTACACTTCGTTATGAAGAGTACAGCTGACATTTTTCACATGTCGCCCCAAATGTGTTTATGCACATGTAGCGCACAATGGTGCAGTTGGTGTGCGAAAGCAATGTTTGGGACAGATTAAGAAAATCACAGTTACACTGTTCATGAGCAGAGGTCTTAAAATTGCTATGTTGAAAATTTGGAGAGAAAGTCCATAAAATGACGGTGTTAGAGTGAGCATTGCGCAATTTCCACGCACCCTCGTAAGTTCATGACTTTGTAATATTTTCAGTCCAGATTTTTACCAGTGGCATTTTTCCACACTTCCTTATGAACAGTACAGCTGTCATTTTTCACAACATGGCCGAAATGTGTTTTCACTTTCAGCGCAGAGATGCGTGGTTGCCTGGGAAATCATCGTTCAGGACAGATAAAGAAAATCACAGTGACACTGTTCATGATCGGAGGTCCCAAAATGCCTGTGTTGACAATCTGCTGTAAAAATCCCCAAACTAATTACATTACGGGTGTCGTTGCTGAGTTTCCTACGCTCGTCGTGACTTCACCAGTTTTTTTTTTTTTTTTTTAATTTTTTCTGCAGATTTGCAACATTGAAATTTTTACACCTCCCCATGAACAGTACAGCTGTCATTTTTCACATCCTGTTCGGAATGTGTTTTTGCACCTGTGGTGCTAAATGCCATAGTCGCTGTGCATAAGCAGCTTTCAGCTAACAAACTGATATTGCCACTGTTCATGAGGTGGGGGGTCACAAAAAAAAAAATGTTGAAAATTTGGAGTGAAAATACCAACGAATGTCTGAGGTGTTAGGGTTTCCAACCATAACGCCCCACCTGTAAGAGAATGACAGGCATCAGGGATGTGACTTGGGATTCTTGCCTGTAATGCTCATACCATTCCACACCCTGCAGCCAGTTAGAGGCATCAAGGTATGCCTTGGACTCTTCGGCCCCAAAGTTCACCCCATTCTCCTATACCGCACCCATCTCACCGTATTTCCTGATGGAATGGGGTGCGCATAAGGGCCAAAGACCCCAAGGCACACCGTGACACTTGTCAGGGTCTGCAGGGTAGGGTGTGGTGAAATGGCATAGCCGTTATGCCCGACGACCCACAGGCACACCCCAATGCCTGTCACTCTCTGCAGAGTGGTGGTGGGGTTGGCTTCAGTTCAATACTTCACCACCATTTCTATTATGCAGCTCTGTCACTTCTACACTACCAATGCCAATGCCAGCAAGCAAACATTCGGCATTGACAAATGCTTGTTTTATATTATACAATGGTGTGTGAAAATCCTATAACCTCATTGGTCAAAACAGGTTACATGACCGTGGGTAAATCCTGCATAACCCACAGCTGAGGAATGGCATTTGTAAAAAACAAACACATTTAAAATTTATTTTACACATGGGTCCATTGTATAATCACAATAAGGCACTCCAGGGTGTGAGTTATTGGGTGATTTACCCACTTCTTGTGTGGTTAAATCACTCGGCTGCGCCTCATGACACCACACAAGGTGTGGGTAAATCCCCAATAACCCACACCCTGTTGTGCCTTATTGCTTAATTAAAATACATCTCGAAATTTAGCTGTTAGCAATTTTATTTAACTAGACTTAGTTTAAGGAGGAATATAACTGTATCCCGCCACTCACTGTAGGAAAGCCTCAGCAACTGACAATGTGGCTTTGTTTTAACTTGTGCTCATATACTGCTTCGTAGGGTAGGTGTTACCCTATGGCGAACTTAACTTCAGCTATTAATGCGGTACCCAGTTGCCCTATATTGGGCCTGGCTATAGCTATTTTGCTATATAACCACATGCTCATGGGCTACAGTTCCACAGATTGTTTCATTATTGCCGTCTTTTAGGATTTTTACAGATACAGCACAGCCCTCCTGTTTACAGCAAGTTATCCGGAGATACACTATTTATGAAAAGTGCATGTACTTTCTTCTTGGTATATACAATGCTTTGATGTTCCCAAGCTGAGATATGTATAGTACTGTTATGTTTATTTTGAAAATCAATAAAATATCATTATAAAAAAAGAAATACATCTTGAAAACCTACTACAGGGGGTACATGAGATTATATTTATTTTTATAATTACATATCTTACATACAACGTTTAACCATGCTAATTTTTGTAGCCAATTAAATATAAATAAATCTGTCAAACAGTATACTGGTTCTTTTTTAAAAAATGTGGTTGATGCTAGCCAAAAATATTAGCATTAACAGCTGCAATTACCTAAACGATGCCAACTCTGTTTACAAACTGCCACAACTTTACACGCACTCTGTTTTATTACTGTAATAAACCCTTCCTACCAGCGGGGGGGGGGGGCTTGTGTACTATAATTCTAAAGAATGGAGCCTGCTGATCGGTAGAGTGCTTGATGAAGCAAGAGTGCCAGTAGCTGGGTGCTAGCAGATGTATCAAGATGGCATTGGGTACAGGTGTGCTTTCAGAAAACCCCTGTCTCAGGTCGCTTGCCAAGCTGCTTGAGGGGTAGAAACACAGAATTTGTTGGCAGAAAAGGACCACTTGGCCCACTCAGTCTGCCCTGATGGTTTCTGCCTAGACGCCTCTGCAAAACCTAGTCTCCGGTGACTTTCCTGCCTCCCTGCCCATTTCTTAATATTCCCCTATGCCCATCTCCTGCATGCCAGAAGTCCCCTACTGTTCTCACCTCCACCACATCATCTGGCAGTTTATTCCATGCATCTACCACTCTTTCAGCGAGGCAGTACTTCCTCATACCCCTCCTAACCCCTGCCCTCTGCTTCATAGTTTCCATGAATAATTTCTCCATACATCCGGTGTGTTCTACCTCATCATTTGAATGTGTGGCAGTGTGTGAGGGTCCAGGTGTGAGTTGCAGAATTCTCTTGGTTTACCTCCCTTCAGGGATGGGTGGAGAATTCCTGTAGGAAGCTGCAGACTTCATCGCTGACAGGGTGTTGGAGTTACCCAGATGGTTGATTCTGGGTGACTTCAATGACTGGATCAACGATGAATCCTCACAATTAGGTTATGACCTCCTCCAGCTGATGACATTGCTGGGCCTTGCACAGGCAGCTGCCTCTGTGACCCATCATCATGGCCACACCTTGCACCTGGTATTCTCACTGGGTCTCGGGGTTACAGACCTAGATATTTATCTGGTTCTTGGTCCGATCACTGTATAGTGAAATTCTTGTTTGGGGACCCTGAATAATCCCTCCCCTGTTGAGATAATCTGCTATCGCCCCTTAAGGGGATTGTCCCCAGAGGGACTGATGGCAGTAGTTGATTTTTACGATGTTAGTGCTGTTTGTGCAGCTGGCTTGGGTGAAGCGGTGGCAGCCTACAATAGGGCCATTTCCAGGGCACTCTGTGCCATCGTACTGGTCTGTATAGGACTCGGGTCCTCTCACTTGAGATGAGGCTCTCAAGGCGATGAAGACTATGGATTGGAGATCAGGGCATTGCTGGCAGAGGACTCTGTCAGTGGAGGATAGACTGGCTTTGAGGAATCACTATGCTGATTATCAAAGGGCAACTGACCATAAGAAGGCAGAGTTCCTGTCCAAGGAGACTGCAGCAGGGAAGAACAGACCAGCTCAGCTCTTTCGGACTGTGGACAGACTACTTCATCCAGTCTGTCTATAACCAAAAACAGCCTTTTTGGTAGCACTTTGTGAAGAGTTTGCTCTGTTCTTCTCTGACAGGCTATCCTCTATTCGGGCTGGGATCTCGCCAGTGGGTCTAGATCAGTCCCGCAGGGTGGGGTCTGGGTGGAGCAGAGGCGCTCCAACTTCCTGGGTGGAGCTCCAGCCGGTGGAGGTGGCAGAGGTCTCCAGGGTGATTTTGAAGCTGCGGCCCACTTGTTGTGAATTGGACCCTAGCCCGACGTGTCTCCTAGTGGGCTGCATCAAGGCCATCAGTCCAGTGTTCACCAGGATAGCCATGTGCTTGCTTTCAGAGGGGGTCCTCCCTGACGCCTTGAAGGAGGTGCTGGTGAAGCCCCTTCTGAAAAGAAAAAAAAAAAAACAGCTGTCTACCTCAACATCCTGGCGAATTATAGACCTATCTCCAACCTCCCATTCTTAGGGAAGGTTGCTGAGAAGACAGTGGTTCTGCAGCTTGAGGAGCATCTGGAGGCCATTGACATCTATGACCCATTCCAGTCCAGATTCAGGACAAGGCACAGCGCAGAGACAGCACTAGTCCAGGTGCATAATGATCTGCTCAGGGCTAGTGATCGAGGGGAGCAGTCAATTCTCATTCTTCTCGATCGGTCATCAGCATTTGACACAGGGGACCACACTGTGTTGATGGACTGCCTTAGAGAGTATTGTGGACTCGGTGCTGTCATCAACTGGTTTGAGTCCTTTCTCTTGGGTAGGAGGAAGAGGGTCTGCTCTTTCCGTTCCTCCATCGAGGGCCTCCTGGCGGTTCGAGGACCAGGCTGAAAACTTCGGGTGATTGCTCATTTGGGGTGGCTGGCCCGGTCCTCTGGAACTCACTGCCAAGATCTTTGAGGGAGGCCCTTATGGTGGAGGCATTCAGGAGGGGCCTAAAGACTCACCTTTTTAATCTAGCATTCCCTGCTGATGCCTTTTAACGCGCATATACAAATTTTATTTATCTGTTACGGTTATTGTTTATGTAAACTGATTTTTTTTTTTTTTTTTGCATTATATTTTTATTGAGCATTTTGTAAGAAAACCAGCTCACAAAAGCAACATTGCATGGGCGAGTCCATAACAGAAATACGCAAAATAGTTAACAGTCCAGAAGACACCCCTCAATATAATTCCACATTGGGGGAAATGCCAGTTAGAATAACCACTAAATTGTAACCAAAGCCCACAGCCCAGGAGGTGTCCCAGGGAAATAACTAAACCAGCCAGCTTTTTTTCGGGCCAGCCGGCATGTGGACCGAAAGACCTAAATTTAGGCCAGACAACCCACACCCCCCTGCGGAGATTTCCAGAAAATATCTACCCCTAAACTTCAACTTTGTATACAGAGTTACTTCTACAAACAACTGTCTCACACCATCTGCTTAATATTAGAATAAGTGTCTAAATAATGGCATCCCACCCTTAAACAACTGTTAAACCAACGGAAGAACAAGCTTGCTATTATAGAGTTTGGCCCATACTCTAATAAGTGGTTAATACTGTACCTTAAACATTCCAGGGCAATCATCTTGAGTATAAAATATAAGAGAGAAAAAAGGAAAAAGCACATGACTTGCCTAACCAAAGTCTGGATATACCATATATTCAAGTCCTCAATGGTTAAGCCCTACAGTCCTCTAATATCTCACTGTGTTAAAAAAAAAAAATAAAAAAATAAAGGGGGGGGGGGAATAGGCACTGTAGAGTCCCACTCTCCCACAGGTTCACCCTGCAAAAGAGGATATATTCTCATCAATAACAAACAGAAATGGAGCTTTCAGTCCTTGCATCAAGTCCCTACTCCCTTCATTCCCCTTTAACCTGTGTACGGTCAGACTCCTGCTCGATCAGTGGGAAAATCTTCTCCACCTCCTCCAGAGAGCCAAACAGATAGGTTTTATCCTGACAGACAAGTCTAAGGTGGGCTGGAAACAACAACTGATGCAGGATCTGTAAAAGGCATAGTCGGCTCCTCACTCCATTATAGGCTTTCTGCCTCTGTCTGGTGCCATAAGAGCGATCAGGAAAGATGGAGAGCTTGGCCTCCCCGTATCACAACCACCTTCTTCGCCTTGCCACTGCCAGCACATGGTCCCTGTCTCCGACTCAAGAGCAGACAACCAATCACAGCGTGAGGACTGGATGACGCTGACAGGCCTCCTCTTGGGGTACACCTATAGACCCTTTCAAGGGACAACAGGGGTTCCCCTCCTCATCAAAGCCCAACAGTCCTGGTAAAATTGTTCGCATGAACTCCAGCAGGTCATCCCCCTCAGCTGCCTTGGGGAGCCCCAAGATTCTTAAGTTCTGTTTGCGGACACGATTTTCTTCTATCTATCTTTGGATCATCCATGTGTTCTGTTTTATTAACTTAGTAGAAATGTCCATCGTTTTGCGGAGATTGGATTCCAGATTTACAATTTTCTAATCAGCCACAGTATTCTCCAGGGCCACCACTCTAGGTGTGAGTGCGTCAAACTTTTTATCTCATTCCTGCACTGACTGCACAAGCCACATCAAGGTTGAATTCACTGTAGCAAGCAAGACCTCTCCCGCATCTCCAGAGCTAGTGTCCCCTGTTGCACTGTTCCTTGCAGGCCCGACATCTCTCCTGCCTCTTGGTGCAAAAAAAGTCTGCAGATGCAGCCGCATTACCTTTTGTTTTCCCCATAGCTCGTTTCTGTAGGTTGTTTAGAGAAGGCAGGGGCAAGAAAACTGGAGATTTGTAATCAGAAAAGCAACTTTAAATATTACAAAATTTAGCAGGAGCTCTCCAAAATTGCTGCCTCCCACTGAGCTGCTCAGCAGCGCCCCCCAACTGATGGTTTTAATTTGTTTTGTTGAACTTTCTTTTACTGTACAGCACCCAGAACCTCCAGGATTGGGTGCCTAACAAATAATAAATTGACTGAAAATTGATTCATCCCATGCCATCTGGTTCTGGTGCTCTTCCTCTTTTGAGACTATCCTCCTGTACCCTGTTCACTCCTGTGAGGTACTTATATGTCTCCATCACGTCACCTCTTGTTCTCCTGTTTTACAGGGTACACATGTTGACATCTTTCCTCGTAGTGCTTTTGGTGCAATTCCACCATTTTAATTCCCCTCCTCTGGACTGCCACCACCCTGTCCATGTCCTTTCTGAGGTGTGGCCTCCAGAACTGGACAGGATACTCCGGGGGGGGGGGAAGAGGGTCTCTCACCAGCAAGAGAGAGTTAGTAGCAACACCACTTCTCTCCCCCTGCTGGAGATACCTCTCCCCTATGCATCCCTGCATCCCACTGGTCCTACCCACTGCTCTGTCACGTTGCACTGCCACTTTGAGGTCATCAGATATGAAAACCCCAAGGAACCTTTCCTGCTTAGTGACTGACAGTACTCCTACCATCCTATACTAATTTCTTGGGTCCCTATGCCCATGGTGCATGATTTTGCACTATTTTGCACTCATCCCCAACTGCCAGGCTCTTGATCACTCCATGAGTTTCCTATGATCCCTACACATTATTTCCACTCCTTCCTTATTGTCCACCCTATTAAAGATTTTGGTATAATCTGCAAAAAGGCATAACCATCCTTTTCATTTCATATTCAATGTCAGTTATGAAGACACTGAAACAGATTGGTCCCAGTACTGAGCCCTGTGGTACCCCACTGGTCACTCTCCCATCATTAGAGTGAGGGCCGTTAGCCACCACCCTCTGTCACCTATCCATTAACCAGTTTTGTTTTTATGTATGGTTTTTGCCCCATTAAACCAGCCCTCCACTTCTCAGGACCACCAGGCACCTCCTAGTCCCTTAGACCTCCCAGCCATGGCCACCTACCTCCACGAAGCCTTGGCTTTGCCCCAAGGTGAGTCAGGTTGGGGGGAGTCCCCCAGACATCTAGTTGCATCAGGTAGGCAGAACATGTGCTGACGAGGCACAGGAGCTGGGTACACTGGGTCCATCTCTGTCTAAGAGCTGCAGGGGTCGCAGTATTTTTTCCAATTACTATGCTCAGGAGACTGGACATCAAAGCATGCATGTGCACGCTATGTGTGCATCTGCATGCCGGCATCTGTGACACCACCCCTCCCACATCATCTCCAGCTGCACTGCCACCTGTGGTCACCCTGGTGGCAATAGCTCAGCAGAGAATGGAACCCTCCTTCTCTGGAGGAGGAAAGCGTCCTGTGTGACACTCAACCCTCCTCCCCCAGGCCAGTCCCCAGCAACCCATTTTCGTTCCCAAATCCAGGCCACTGGTATCACAAGTAGTAGCACTATTGCTATGCAGATGGGCCAGCCCCCCATTACCCAGTTTCTAACCCAGTTCACCACTTTGGATCCCACCACTAAGCTGCTCAATTGCTTAGTCTCCTGTGTGGCACAGTGTCAAAGGCTTTGCTAAAATCCAGATAAGCCATGTTCACTGTCCTCCCCTGATCTATCTCCCTGGTCACCAAGTCAAGGAACTCACTCAGATTCATCTGGCATGACCTTCCCCCTGTGAATCCATGCTGCCTTTGGTCTTGCAGCCCATTGGATTCAAGATACTCTACCAACCTTTCCTTTAACAGCATTTCCTTTAATTTCCCCACCACTGAGGTGAAGCTCACCGGCCCCTCACAAGAAGCAGCTGTCTGTGGATCCAGTGCGTGTGAAAACAGCAAATCTCATTATCTTTTTGTCCGTTAGCCTCCAGGAACAGTCACCAGGACAGTGATGAAGACTCTGGGGAAATGGAGTCTGAAGGTCATTTACACTGCAGATCACCATTAAATCTAGTGGGAGTATAAGCGATCACCAGGAGGGAGGAAGGAAGAGATTATCCTAAAGGGCTGCCCTTCAAGGCACATGAGGTCCCTGGTGACCTTGTGGCACACAAAGGATCTCACCAAACTGGGTGTTACCTTCCGGGCTGTGATTTCAGTCCTGTGCCTGAAAAAAAGCTGCCATCAATGTTGAAGATGAGAGCTCTGGTGACAGGTATTGGGCTGAAGATCCAGGTAGGAGATATGCCTACTACTCTTATGGGGAATCCCAAGATGGGATGTACAGTGGAGCTCGTGCTTGTGGCAAAGGGCCTGAAGAGACTGCCAACCACTGCCAAAGGGCAGGGTGAGGTAATGGTGGCAATACTGATGCCCAGCACATCATTCGGTGAGAGTAAGATCAGTTAGTGAGAGGTGCCCAGAGCAGGGGGTGGCCATTAGCCAGTTACTGTATGCAGACAAAGTCCTTACAGCAGTTCTGCCTCCTGCAGACCAGATGACTTGACCCCACTGTGTCACGCAATACGTGAGAAACCCTAAAGTGTATTACAAGGTGGGAGAGCAGATATATTCAGAATGCAGAGCAGAGAGACTCTGATTTGAGGTACAACCTCACCCACTGGTGAACAGTAAGGAACAGGTGTCATGGGCTCCATATGTGTAAAAAGGGTAGAACCTTTATGTAAGAGTCCCTGAGGTTCTGACATAATTCCAGGATCAGGATCTAGCTAGTCACAGTAGTGCTAACAAGGAAAGCATTTTGGGGACCATGGTGTTGTGTGTGTAATGGTAAATATGTTAGCAAAGATGTCAGTAACAAATTTCCATCTCAGAATAATTTGTTCCTGTACTCACTGAACTGACACCGAGTAAAGCTCCCTTAGGTGAAATGAAAACAGAAAAACTGGAAGTAATAGTCTATACAGGGTAGGCCGCCGGAGAGGAGTTACCGTCTAATCCTAGACATTGAGGGCACCCGGGGGCCACACAGGTTTCCACCTAGCACCAAAAGAGGGTTATCATATGGTGTCAGTCCTCAGGTAAAGTATTTGGCAGCAAAGGCTGGGCGGGGGTTCTCAGGAGGACTGCCTACATAGTCCGGGAGTAGGGAGAGCTTACATTAATTTAGGAAGAAGTGTAAATCTGAAGAAATTCAGAGGGTTCCTGGTGCCTAGACCCACTCTGCCAATGCTGCACTCAGCTCGCTAACCACCATTTTCACACCAGGGAACAGGAAGCCTTTGAATTTCTTTGGATTGACATGGTGATACGGATTTTTTCAGCTAAAAAAAATAATGAAGAGGTGCTTATTGTATCATCCCAAGAAAAACACTGCAGATAATATCCATCGGTTGCATTTTTTGCAACAGTGTATTTCATACAGATGTATTCACAAATTCTTAAAGGTAAGAGAACGCGTGTTTAATGTTGCTGCCATTTGTAACATTTCCATTGTCAAAAATTACATCCATTCTCTCCAAACTATCAATATCTGTACCCCAAATAAAAGTTGATGTAAAAGCTGAGTTTTGCATTGTTTTCTGTTTGTTAACAATATTCTGTCTAGTTCAGATCAAGACCAATTATGAAAAGAATGAGGAGCTTGACCAACATGGCATTTGTTTGAGCTACAGGGTGTAGTTCAGGTATACCTCCCTATCGGCATGCAAGACATGAGCTTGTGATACACTAGAGCCTGCCACACCGTGAATGCTTTCACCACAAAAACGCTGATTTTTGGCAGGAGAAGAATGAGAACACGGAGAACAAAAATTTTAAATCCTACCGGAGTTCTGGTTTAGGCACAATGTCGAAAAAACAACAAAATGGTGCCATTAAGAACATTTCTAACTTTTGGAGATGCAAACCCGACTAAAACTGGGGAAGCATAAAACCAGATCTAAAGACGTCCAAAATCTGTTGTCTCCCGAAGCAAGAGGAGTAAGCCCTCCTATACCGTCTGAGACCAGACAACAGCAAAGAATTACAGCACCCATCTTTTTTTTTTTTTTTTTTTTTTAAAATCAGCAATACCACATGGTCACAAAGGATTGCCCCGGAGAACACCATACCTGAAAATACAAAACAGTTCCAAAGACGAAGCGGGACTGCAGAGGCAATAGGCTATTGTAGCTCCAGCTAAGAAAGCTAAAGTGAATATATATCGATTGGATGAACAAAACTTTTGGATCGACTTTGAAGTAAGTGTCCTCGACTTTTCTCTGTGTGCAACACCATCTTGGACTTGCTGAAAACACAAAAACCGGAGAGCAGGAGAAGAGCGTTGAAAGGAGCGATATGGAAGAGCAGCTCCAACAACAAAGACAGCATTCACCTGGAGATGGCATAGCAATGGTGGAAGCTTCAAACAACTTGGATTCTCATCTGGAAGAGACAGACATTTCCGAACCCTCCACTTCAGGTACTGGCATCTTTTTTTTTTTTTCACTTCTCAAAAAGTACTACAGAAAACACAAACACTGGATATAAGAATGGAAAGGAAGCAAAAAATAAGGACAGTGGAGGAATTAATGACAACAAAATAGCAGACATTCGCCTACCAAACAAAACTCAGATCAAATAAGAAAATACATAAGCATGCCAACCCAGTACTAACCTCATTAATGAAACAGGAGACAGGCCAAAAGGCAGGGAATTCTTCAACTCCAACTACAAACACCAGTGAACACCGAAAGGAAGAAACGGCACCTCCAGCTTGGGCAGCACAAATCTAAAATCTGAATTATTGGATAAAAATCTTCAGAAAATAGTTCCTTTGGAAGCTAAAATTGATTTGTTTCCAATCACTGAAACAACTCAATCAATCAATATCAATCAATATCTTTATTTATCCAGGCGGGCACCATTGAGCAAGCTCATTTACAAGGTGGACCTGCGGTCCTACAGTAATAATACAGAAAGACAAGTTACAATAGTACAAACAGTAAAAATAGCTGCTATTATAGTAAAAATGCACATTTACAGGTAATATACATTGAACACAGAACTACAAGGAGTTGTGGATAATTAACTTGTGCTGGATCCAAGCCCAAAAATTGTGCATTTTGTAGTGGGAAATGTTAGGGAGAGGGTAGGCATACCAGATAGAAGATATCAAGCGCATAATGTAGGGAGCAGTGGGGAATAGGGGTGCAAGTGAAGAGGACCCAATTGCTAGAGCAGAGTGAGGGATTGGGAGGGCGGAGGACCGTACGAAAGGTGACAAAGCGATTTTTGCCCCAAAACGCGGCGACATATGGAGGAGAAAAGCTGCCGTTGTAGTAAGTGCAAGAGTAGGAATATAGTAGCAGGGGCATAACTGGGAGGGTCCTGGAGGTTGGGGCAGAGGGAGGTGTACGATGGAGGAGGGACAGGATATTTTTCGGGGCGAAAGACGATAATTATCTCCAAGTGCTGTAGCATGTGCTAGAATGAGGCTGCAGCTGTTCACAGCATCAAAGAATAAGATATGGGAGTTTGGCAATAAGTCCTGTGGATCTGTTGGGCATGCTAGAGGCAGAGGCACACATTTCAGCTGGGGGGGGGCCACCGTTTGAAGGAAGGGGGTTAGTTAGTGTCTAGCAAAGCAGTTGCAAATTTCTGTAATGCCATCATGGTAAAGCCTTTTGAACAAAAGGGTACTTACTGGGGTTTTCAGCTTAAGTATTTTTGGGGTTTTATTCCATATTGATGGGAGTGAGAATCCAAAGGCAGCTCTCCCGACTCGTGCGAGTGCCCTGGGTATATTTAACAGGAGTTGTGAGCAGCTTCTAAGGGAATAGTTCTTGGGCACAATTGGAGACAGACAGTCGACGATGTATTGAGGGAGTCTGCCACCGAGGGCTCCAAGGGCTCAACTTCTAACTGAAAATAAAGAACAAAAAAAATGAGCTGATAACAGTGCAACAAAGGATATCAGATTTGGAGGATAAACTTACCACCTGCGAGACAAACAAAGGACCTAGACCAAAACAATAATGAACTGAAGAAAAAACCTATTTACATTGAAGCCAAAGCAAAATGTAAAAACATCCGCATTTTGGATGTACTGGAGGCATGGGACTCGCAGAAATCTCTAAAAGAAATGCTCGCACAGATCACAGCAGTTTATTTGGACATAGACACTGCTAACGTTTCTTTTGACATAGACCGGATACACACACATTCAAACCTAACTTTGTGCAAGGCCCACCAAAGCCAATAATCACAAAAGTCTTTTGCTTGGGAGATAAAGGAACCTTAGTGCAGGCAGTATATAAAAAAAAAAAAAAAAAGTAGTATTAACTTAATGGGGGCATCTATTATGATCTTTAGCAACTTACCTATCGACATCGTACAAGAAAGAAAGAAATATGACCTTCTGAGGAAGAAACTCAGGGAACACAATTACAAAGCAAACATTATGTACCCAGCTAAATTAAAAGTCACTGTCAATGGTTCAAATTATACTTATAACTCACTAAAAGAAGATGAACAAGCTCCCAAATTTGTTCCAATAAAAACTTGGATTTTGTCAATTTACTCTGAAATGAGTCTTGGAGAATGGACTGGGTTACTAAAATGAGGGCATACACATATGGAAATCGGTTTAAGTATTGGTTCCTAATGGGCTACAGAAATTCTTCTCCATTAAAAAAAAGGTTCCATACTATGGCTGAAAGGAGGAGATTGGGGTAAGGAAGAGTAGCATATTTGGTAAAAGGGTTAGAGGTGCACATTTTATTTATAAGAATAACTTGAGGGGGAAGAGAAGGGGGGGGGCAGGGATAGAAGAATAATACAAAAAAGCACACTGCTTCACAGGAGTAAATGAATAAGAGATTTTAAAGGGTGGAAATATGTGCAATCTACTAAAAATGGTGGCAACAAAAATGTGCATGTTTTATGGAAGATAATGTATAATAGCAAACTATGACAAACCGATTAAGTGTACCTCCCTCAATTTAAATGGAATTAATACACTGATTAGGAGATCTAGGATACACACATATTTAAACAAGATTAGGGCAGACATAATCGCACTCCAAGAAACACATTTAGATGAAAAGGAATAAAAAAAAAAAAATCAACTAGGAACTGGATCTCGCATACATTTTTTCCCCAGGGACAAAAAAAAAAAAAAAGAAAGTAGCAATTTACTTTAAAACACAAATGGATAAATCAGGAGGGTAGAATAATCCTAATTAAGGGAAAGATTTTTTAGTGAAATAGAAATTACCATTGGTTCTGTTTATGGACAATTCACAAATTATAATGAATTTCTGGTCAACATTACTACTGGGCTAACACTAGATACAGGCCTCAAATACAATCCTAATGGGAGACTAACTCATTACCAAATCCATACTTAGATAAAAACAATTCATATGACAGGGAGCAACATTAAAATATCTAGACAACTAAGCAATTTTCTAGAAGAAAATGGGTCGATAGATCCATGGAGACTTTTAAACCCCGAAGTAAGAATATACACGTGGATAAAACAAAAATAAAAACATTTTTCTAGAATTGATGATCTTTATTTCTAAAACTCTCATGGCAAGTATATCAACAATTTCTATAGCTGCATGATCAGAGTGAATTATTGCTCTAATTGAGGTTAATCTTATACTTAAACAATTTAATACTAGAAGATCACAAAGATGGATTTTCAATAACAAACTTCTAAACAGAGAAGCATTTAATAAAAATATTCAGGAAGCCATTCAGAAATACTGGTACTACAATTACTCTGTCCAAACAATCTCCTCCTTATGGTATCCTTTTAAGGCGGTCCTTAGAGGGACTATGATGATTTCTTGCCAATCTTGGTTTAACAAACCGAACAACAAACAAGACCAGCAATTAGACCAAAAACTAAAATCACTTGATGCACTAATTGTGCAAGACTATGATAAATACTGTACATACAAGAATGGCTTGCCTACAAGGTGGAAGTGCTACAAAAGCATTAAGAACAAAATATTAAAAATATCAAAAAAGTAAAAAGGTGAGATACTTGCAAGGGATAAAGCCAGGAAACTAGTGGCCAATCTATTAAAAAAAAGGACAAGAGCAAAATATTACTGGCCTAAAAGACAAACAACGGCAATTAGTTAATGGCCAAGAAAGTATAGAAGATGTATTATAAAAAGGGTCTCAGAAATGCTGCAATGTGATTGGCTGTTAGGATTCCAACAGCCTTTCATTAATCCCTGTTGAACTGTCATCTACAGCCGGATCACCATGGCACATGAATTCTTCCTGTCAGCATTCCATTATCTAGCACTTCTGAATGACTGGAAGGATGCATTCTGATTCTGAACCAGCATTCTTAAACTGTTGGTGGAAGAACTATTTTATTTAAAAAAAAAAAAAAAAAAAATCTCACTCTCAATGAGGAAAACATTAAAAAAAGTACACCAGGGCCGGCCCACCGGCGCAGCGGTTGGATTTCCGTTTGCGACGCTGGTGACCTGGGTTCAGGAACGAGCTCAGGTCGCCGGAGGGCTGGCCGGGGGGAGAAGGATCGACGTCCCACGACTGCTCTCCTTCTCTGGGGGGAGGGCGCGGGATGTCACAGATGCATGGGGACACCTGGTGGAGGCCAGGAGTACCTCAGCATACGGGACAGTAAGGCTCCAAGGGGCGGGACGGACGCTGGCGTCATTGCACGTTCCCGCCCCTCTAAGGGGGGAGAAAACAGCCCGCCTCTCACCGCCTAGATGATGCCGCCCCTCGAGCTGCTATCGGCCCCCAGGCCGACTCGCCCTATCTCGTGTTGTGGCACCCAAGGGGATGGTGCCACGCCTCCGTCCTGGGGGTAATCCAGAGGGTCCCAGGAGTACGGCTCATGTGGGGATGCCGCAGTCGAGGGGTCCGTGACCGGGCGGACGACTGGCGGAGAGAGGAGGAGGGTGCAAAAAGTATAAATATAAAAAAAAAAAAAAAAAAAAGTACACCATTAACACTTTTCTTTTGGAACAATCTTTATAATAGCAATAAGGCACTCCCAGGAGTCTGATTAACAGTCAGTTAATCACCGCTAGGGGCAATATGGCACTCTGCTGCATCTTGTGCCATATTACACCCCTAGGGGGCGATTAGCATACTGTTAATCTAACCCCTGGTCATGCCTTATTGCTTAAGTAACAGATTATTACAAAGGACTATATAAAAAAGGAAGATATTAAAACAAGAAATCGATAAGTTCTTGGAGAAAACTCAACCTATAACCCATGGATCTAGAAAAATATACCATTATAGTAGAAGAGATTAAAAAAGTGATTGATACCCTACCCAAGAATAAAAGCCCAGGACCAGACAGGATTACCTGTGAATTTTATCAGCAATTTAAAGATCTGATTGCTCCATGGATCTATCAAATAATCAAGAAGCAGTTGGATGGGAAACCCGGAGTTTCCACCAACAATGTTACAAGTACTAATAGTATTAATACCCAAGTAATCAAAAGCTAGAGATTCAGACTTCCGGTTCGGCTCCATGGAGAATAGCAGCATAAGCGAGCAGCTCGACTTTACCCCGATTAAACAAACCTCCAAAAACCACTTTAGAAGCAGCCCAATTGTTTAAACCTTGCAGTGTCCTGAAGACGAAGTGAATTGCCAGCCTAAAGAGGGTGAAATTGTGTATAGCTATTACAGGATGGGGGGACCCTACCGCCCGATCAGATTCTGAGGCCTCTGATGACTCTGAGCACAGAGGAGAGCAGTCCAGAGACTTGCGGCATGCACTGCCCAGAACCAAGCCAAAACAAGGCAAAATAAAAGCATAAAAAGCCAAACTCGATCTAATCTAGCCAGAACTCCTCACCTTCCGAGCAGAGATTAAAGAACTGTACAGGGAGCTACATCGCGATGTAGTTCAGCTGGAACTCCGCAAGGACGAGCAAGAAAGACAGGGCACTACAACAGAAAACAGAGTCGATGATCTCGAGGTGGCAGTCCAGCAGTTAAAAGAGCAGCAGGAACAACTAGAGGCCAGACAGAAGGACTCTGAAAACCACGCTTGGAGAAAAAACATTAGGATCTATTGTATTCCGGAGGGGTCAGAAGGTTCCAATGTTAAGGAATTTATAGAGGCCTTGCTCCACACCACCTTAGAGTTACCACAGGGGTTTGAACTGCAGCTGGAGCATGTTCACTGAGCGCTGGCCCCGAAGCCCACAGGCCAGAATGCCCCACCATACTATCATCCTTCGATTCAATAGTTATGCTACAAAAGAGCAGATACTCCGCATGGCATGGCGGAAACAAGACATTTCATGGTCAAACGCGTATCTACTTCGACCATGACTATGCACCTAAAACGATGCACTTATGGAGCGCTTACTTGCCATTACTACCCACACTAAAAGCTGCTGGATACAAGTTCGCAACACCTTATCCTGCCTGTTTGGTGGTCCAGCTACCATCTGGAACGAAGGAATTTACAACTGCTCAGGATGCCCGTATGGAACTGACTGAACTGGGGCTGCAATTCCCAGACAAGACCCCTGGAACTGCCAATTGCCAGCCGCACCCCCCCCCCGAGATGGCAGACTGTTACCCCCAAGTCTACAGACAAGCAGCAAGATATCGCAACTGTCCGGAAGGCCTTGGCGGTTTATCGAAGAGATGCTCCTCCTGCAGACACCTGAAGGATTTTAAAATCTATCTGATTTCCACAGGTTAGTGGGTCTGGGGATGGGGGATAACACTACTTGGGGTACTTAAATCACCTCACCCCAGTTTAGGCTCTAGACCCTGAGCAGATCCTCAATGTAGGACTAGTTTGGAGTCATTTGCCGACTGGTTCAAGGAGATGACATCTCCTCTCCCCCCCCATAACTGTTACGAGGGGTATATTTTGGACCCCTAATCAGCTAATACTATTGGGTCTGCATCCAAAATTGGATGAAACTAATCTATATTTGATATAGGCACTTAATAGTTTATCCTATTAGATCCTGATGTTTACGATCTAGTTGCAGAGATTTACCTCGGAATTTACTTTGCATGGGCTGCAGAAATAGAGGTGGATGGGGGGCTGAGATCTGGAAAGATATTTTTCCTTCCCTCCGTTTCTCCCCTTCCCCCTCCTTCACCTTTAAAGTTACTTTTGTTTATAGTGGAAAGGTGGTTATATGCAATTATTTTGGAAGTACTCTGATAACCGGGGCAGAGGAAGAGACTAGATGGAGTCTCCTCCCCCCATAAGCTTTTTTTTTTTTTCTCTCTCTCTCCTTTCTTAATTTTTCTCTCCTTTCTTTATAGGGAACCTCTTTTAGGTTCACTGGAGGCCCCAAACTCTCAAGTGTTGGAACTACTTCTGCCATTAAGGAGTACACAAAACTGTGCAGTTCTCCTTATCGGTATAGGGAGGAGTTCTTACCCCACCCCACCGTTGGAAGTCCAATTTGCAATAGGGCTAAACTGCTGCGTTAAAGCCACTGTATACAGTTCTATCAGTTACTTGTTAATGCAGCTGTTTTGGTTGATTGTTCATGTTTTTACTGCAACTGTTGTTCAATTCCAAAATAGTGATACTTACTACTGCATATGCAGATATATACACAAAGGAAGGGTCATTTTACAGGGCACAGAGGGCAACTGTTTGCAGAGGGTGCAACACTTTTTATGTGGTAATGTTAGAAGACCTGCTACTTCCTGGGAATCCATTAATGTAACTGGGCTAAGGGATAGATTAGCATCTGCCCTTTTATACTGGACGAGAGTGGATTGTGACCCGTTTAGCTGCAGACTCTGGGATATTCATGGACGAGCACATGGTCTTGACAGCTTTCCATGGCTGTAGAACTGATTAAACTGCTGTCTCTTAATATAAATAGCATCAATAACTCTGTCAAAAGGTCCAGGCTCCACCAATATCTGTGCCGACAGGGGGTGCATTTGATATACCATCAAGAGACGCATCTGTCCCAGCTAAAGCATGCCAAACTGGCAATGGGGTTAACTATACGGTCTCATCCTCGGACAGCAGAACTGGAAAACGTCAAGGTGTAGCTATACTGATCCCCCGAGCTACCATATTTGTTAAGGAACAGGACACCTTGATGTAGATGGATACTTTGTTATAGTCCAGCGTCACCTATCTGAGCAAAGTGTTACATTAGCCAATGTATATTTTCCACCAGGGGCCTCCCCAGCTCTCCTTTGTAGGTTTCTAAATAAATTACTGGACATCCAAAAGGGACATTTGCTAATTGGGGGAGACTTTAATATCACGCTGAATCCTCAGAGGGATACTTCTCATCCCCAAGCTCATAGGAGCTTCCCAAAACAGAAACTTCTTCGAGCTCAACTCCCTAGGGTGGGTCTGACAGATATCTGGCGTCACTTCTCCCCATATGCTGGAGGGCTATACTTTTTACTCGGCCCGCCATCATACATTTTCTAGATTAGATTATATTTTCACCTCCAGAGTTCTTAGACAGAATACAAGACATTTGTATAAGGGCGCCATTCCTATCAGACCATGCCTCCCTTCTATTAAAAATAAATATGGGGGTAACACGGAAATCTACCCTATGGAGATTAAGCATTTCTCTCTTACAAGACCACATTTTTAAAGAGAAGATGAAAACGTGAATTCCCCAAATCATAAAGGAGAATTTAACCCCTGATACCCCTCATGTTTTAATATGGGATACTTTAAAGGTAGTGATAAGAGGGGAAATAATAGCATATTTGACTTATAAAAATAAACAAAGAGAAGGTCAATACAGAACTTTATTGCGACTCCTAGCTGAACTGCAAGCCAGGGGAGCTCAGGGAGAGAGGGTTCCCCCTCAGGAACTTAGGGAGGTGCAAACTGAAATACAGAAGATACTAGATTACAGGGTTCAGGCGGCACTTATGTATACCAAAAGGTTTTATCATGAGGGGGGCAAGAAACCTAGCTAAAAGAATTGGGCATTTTAAACATACAGCAGCTGTAACTATGATTAGGGATTTAAATACAGAGACAGTACTTTACCATCATGCGGAAATTCCATTTTGCAGTCTTTCTATAGCCACTAGGTTGCTGGCTTTCGAGCAGACACTGAAAGACCATTTGGCCTATTCTGCTGGCTTTTAGTATGTTAGTATAGAAACTTATGCACGGAACAAGCTCCCCCCTCACTAGCAAACATTAGGAACTTCCTGTCTACTTTGACCCTCCCTAGACTAACTGAGGAGCAACAAGCAATTCTGTAAATCATAACAGTTACTGAAATACAGTCAGCAATCAGTAAAGCCAAGACACTGAAATCTACAGGGCCGGATGGCTTTGTAGCAGAATGGTATAAAGCCTTTTCAGCTAAATTACTACAGCCCTTTGGACAAGCCTTCTTAGAGATCCAGGAGGGAGTCCCTCCTCCAGCTTCCTGGATGTATGCGGTTATATCCGCAATTTTGAAATCTGGGAAGGATCATTTAAAAAAAGATTCATATAGACCCATCTCAGTTCTTAATTGTGACTATAAGCTCTATATGTCAATCTGGGCTCAGAGACTGGAGGATACCCTTCCAGGACCGATTCATACAGATCAATCTGGCTTTTTGAGATCGAGACAAACTGCTGACAATGTTCAACGTGCAGGTCCCCTTACGGAATACATGTCAAGGAACCCCTCCCCTTCTATACTGCTAAGTTTGGATGCCTACAAGGCCTCTGACAGGGTCTCTTGGGGATTCCTCTGGGAGGTCCTGTCATCATATGGCTTCCCTAAAGAATTAATTCACTGGTTAAAAGGGCTGTACACTTCTCCTAAAGCCTACATTAAACTCTATGGGGAAATATCTTCCCCGATACCTCGAGAGAGGACAGCCCTGTCATGTGCCTCTCTCTAAACTCCTCTTTGCTCTCTATATTGAGTCCCTCGCACAGGCGATCCGGGACTCTCAGACCCTTGGGCATCGATGTAGGTAGGAGGGACTAGAAACTGGCGTTATAAGCAGATGATATGCTTACCCTGCAGGAACCTGATAGATCCCTTCCAGCTTTATGGGATATTCTGGACAATTTTGCCCAGATATCGGGATATAAAATAAATCTGTCAAAAACGGAGGTACTGCTTTTCTAATATACTCCCTCTAATATCATAAAACACAGGTTCCCCTTTAGATGGCGGAGTACCAAAGTTAAGTATTTGGGGGTTACCCTCCCTCAGAACATTCACAATGTTGTTATGCTTAGCTATGAGCCACTCCCCTTACAGACAGAGAGAGATATCCACAAATGGTCCCAACTTCACCTTCCATTTTACTCAAAGATAGATCTTATTAGAATGAATATACTCCCAAGATTGCTTTATTTATTTCAAACCATCCTGGTGTCCCCTCCACCCAGCTATTATACCTCCTGGAATCACACTCTGGCAAGGTTTGTCTGGGAGGGTAAGAGAACTTGAATCAGATGGACTATTCTACAGCTTCCCAAGGACAGAGGAGGCGTGGCTCTCCCCAACTTGTTTAAATATGAACAGGCCACTAAACTAGTTAGAATTCAACACTGGAACTACCCAAGGTATACTCTACCCTGAAAGACCCTGGAATTGGCACTCAACCAGATTCAAGCTATTTTCCTGGCACTATATTTCAGCATTCCTCCTCTCCCAAGGGCTCCCCATCACCTGCAAGGTATGTGCTCTACATTAGAGACCTGGCGTAGGTTATGCACTTCGAGGGAATTTCAGAGAGTAGCATATTTCCTTAAACTTACTAAGTCAGAAACAGCCCACTTACCAACACTTTCAGTACAGACTGTGGGCCAGTGGAGTACCAGAGGCCTGAAATTCATGTGTCAATTAATGAAACTGGAGGACATTATTTCATATTTTAACTTACGGGAAACATATGGAATACAACAGATAGATCATCAGGTATACCAACTCCTTAATGCCATTTTGACTCGGAGGGGTTTCAGTAGAAGTACTTTACCCAATCCCCTTCCTAAGATATTACACCTTTTTATTGCAACTCTGAATGGACAGTCAGTGTCACATTTCGTAGGCAAAATATATGAGGGACTGCAGGAGCTTTCTCTAGAATCCACCCTTTGAGTATTAGAAGCCTGGAATAGAGAACTGGAAGTCCCAGTTTTGGAGGAGGATTGGCACAAATATACAAGGCTTTCTATGAAGGTTCCCCTTGCTTCCTATTGGAGAGAATTCTCTTGGAAAACAAGAAATAGATTTTTTAATACCCCAGGTAAAGTGGCTAAAATTACAGGAGAATCACATGGTAAATGCTGGAGAGAATGTGGGGAGAGGAGGGCACAGCATTTTCATATTTTCTGGGCATGCCCGAAGCTTAGAACCAACTGGCGAGATATAGCCCAAGCTTTGGGGGAGTTGGTAGGAGTGGAGGCAGTCCTTACTCCATAACTGGTGTTGATTACAGTCCCACCTGAGGGGCTTCAGATTCAGAAGGGATCCCTCCTGGTAATTTATATTTTAGCAGCCAAGAAGGCTATTACACCTTTATGGGGTAAACATAACCCTCCTACGCTCTTCAATTGGTTTGAGATAGTGAGGGAGCTCTATACCCTAGAATGCCTTTCTTCCGGGGCTTAAAGCCTGACCCCTCATTCAAAATAAGGTGGAGGAAGTGTGTTCTATATGTTACACTGCTGGATCCCCTTTTTGTACCATGATAAAACTACCAATATACTGTATTCTATGAATAGGTGTAAGAGACAGTTGGGTATAGTAGGATCATTGTCTGCTGCTTTAACAGTTACTCCCCTATGTTGGTGCTCAGATGGATTTAAGACTGTCTAATATGCATTCAAGATGAATCCTCAATGGTATGAACTTCTTTGTCAATGGATCTATTGCTCTCAGATCTTATTATTTCTATGTATTGCTGTATTAATTTTGGTCAAGCCCAATTGTCTCTGTGTACTTGATATGTCACTACTACTACTACTACTACTACTACTACTACTACTACTACTACTACATTATGTTAACAACTTATAAGAGAAAAAATAAAAATTTAAGTTTAAAAAAAAAACTAGAGACTGAGAATTACTGCCAGATAGCCCTATTAAACACTGATAATAAAATAGCTAAATCCATCGCAAATAAGCTGCTTGAGAAAAAGTCCCACCCCATATTCACACAGACCAAGCAGGATTCATCCCAGGATGAACTACTGCCATGGCAATCAAGAAAGTCCAACTATTAACAGAATAAATACAGAAAGAACCAGATAGATATTCTGCATTAGCCTTGGACACCTCAAAAGCTTTGAACCTAATTCAAAGAGGTCACATGTTCACTACACTGAATAAGTGAGGAATACCAAAACATAATTAAGTTAAAACTCTTGTGTAACAACCCTACTGCTAAAATAATGTTAAATGGAAATCTCACTCAGGAATTTCCAGTATCAAGCAGAGTTTGCCAGGGATGCCCACTGTCGCCTATATTATTTAAGTATAGGACCTTTGTTAATAAATATTAGAGAAAACCCTAGGCAATTGATATTAATGGTCAACAATTTAAACTGAGTGCATATGCAGTTGACACACTGATTTTATTTATTTAAGGACCTGAATAATTCAGTAAGAGCATTATTAGATATTATTAAAACCTTCTCCTGAATTTCAGGATATAAATTAAACCAACAAAAATCTATGTTAATTCAGTTATCAAGGAAGAGAGAAGGAGAAGAAGAAGAAGAATACAAGAATATGAATCTGTTCCAGAAAGTCACACAGATTGAATACTTGGGCATCATCCTAACAATTTTGAAAAAAACTATTCACATTAACTATAATAGGGCTAGGGAAAAAGTATAACAAAAACTTCAATTATGGCAAAAACCTTCAGTTTTATTATGGGGAACAATACAAGTAGAAAAAATGATGGTTTTATCACACATTATCTATGTTATGCAAACCTTATATGGAGGATCTAATAGTAAATGGATACAAGATATCAAAAGAATTTCTACAAACTTGTTTTTCCCCTGGACAGGAGGTAAACCTCAAAATGCGTAGTCAAAAATTGATTATTCCTGGACTTCCGGTGATGTCACGGTAGTGATGGGACGCTGAACAGAGAGCTCCAGGACCCAGCTACAAGAATCAAACTCAATCCTCTTCAAAATTATGAGTGGCAATACTCTAAAGACCACAAACTGACTCTATAATGTCCAACCGAAGTAACAAGCCGAAAATTATGAAAAATAACTTTCAATTAAAACTAAAACAGCTTACAATGGACGATGTGGCCTGCTCACGTAGAGACCGCAGCATCTCGGAGTTATCGGCGGATACAGAGGATAGCGAACTATTACTACCACGGAGAGCTGAAAAGACCCTCCAGAAAATCTTATCCTCAGTACAGAAGATAGAATCCTCATTAGCAGATCTGCGCCAAGATGTGCGTAATATAGATAATAAAGTTGCTGAAAACACGACCAGAATAACCGATATAACTGAGCAACAAAACACTGAGAACAGAATCCTCATGTTTCTGCTACAAAAGGAGAGAGAAACACAAGCCAGACTGGAAGATAAAGAGAATCGCTCCCGCAGAAATAACTTTCGGATCCATGGTATTCCAGAAGGGGCCGAGGAGGGCTATGCCACTACAATCGATTTCATGCAATACCTGCTGCGCTTATTGATGGAAATACCTCCTGATCTAGATTTGACTCTGGATACAGCACACCGTTCATTAGCCCCAAAACCTACCAACGTGGATGCAAGGCCCAGATCATGGATAATCAGGATGGTGCAGTTTCAATCGAAAGAATGGACCTTGAGGGAAGCATGGCATCTTAAAGAGCTCAAATTTCAAGGGCATAATATTTTCTTTGAGCAAGATTTCTCTCCTGCCCTGCAGCAAGAAAGACTTAAAGTGAGAGCAGTACTAAAATAAGTTAGAGAGAAAAAGCAAATAAAAGGACAATTACTTTTTCCAGCTAGACTCAGGCTTCATACGGAAGAAGGTCTGCAAATCTATGAAAACATCCTGGAGGCCGCCCCACTGCTAAAAAATTGGGGTATAGCATTACCAGACTTAGATTTGGAAGTGTTTGAGAGAAAACTCCAACAGAATATATGGCACACAGCAGGGAGAGGGAAAAAAAGGATCCGACCAGGTGCAATCCTGAAGACCCTGATGAGGGAGGCAGAGAAAATAATTCACAGAGCTGAAGTGAAAGGAAAGTGCGTGGAGCAAGGCCTATACAAGGGACCGACCCCTCAACGCTGAGCAGCAGACTGGACACTATCGAACTGAAGGCAGCTTTCTGAGGGAATCAGAACAATGGACTAAAGAACTGTTACAGGGCCCAGGCTCAGATAAGTGAAGTTTGGAGGAATCAACTGCTGACTATTTGTCAATGTTTTGTTTTGTTAACTTTGGGGCAATGGAAGCGGGGGGATATATAACAATAGAAAGGAAGACAGGGGGCAGAGGAAGGAAACATAAGGATATAGTTCGGATGATTGTAAATAAGTAGGAACACGGATCCAAGTTACTAGGGCGAGAAATAAGGTATTAAAATGGGATAAGCCCACATTCTGAAAGGATGTCCAGTGGGAGATGGTGTGGCGAAAGTTCTTGATCAGACTAACTGCATGATTGCAGCAGGGGAACTAAATCTCGGGGTGGGGGGGAGAAGTACATCGTGAGCTATGATGGAGGCCCGCGTAGTTCACAGGACACTCCGGAGGAAACAAGAACCAAATGATCTGCATAGGACCAAGCACCTGTAGTCCTCAGTACAGGGGAAAGATATGGGGAACAGGAACCTGAGGGATTTCCAGAGGAGAATAGGGTAGAAGAACGGAGCGATGGGCTAACCAAAGTGATGTCACCCAGGATAGCTGGAGGGGTATTAGACACATTGGAGATAATGGGTAAAAGGAAGATAGGTTAGGGGACTTGTATTGAAATAGGGCAGCAGCAGAGTCAGAAGAGAGATGTAACAGAGGGAAATATGGAAGGAGAGAGTAATACCAATTATCACAATTCATTACTTGGTAAACTCTCACTTGGTATAGAGGCACTAACAAATGCTAACTCTCAATAAAAAGAGAGTGAAGGTGACGGCTAAGGGGGATGGAAATTATTTCTGGAAGCCACCATATTATAGAACAGATTAAAGGGTGAAGGGAAGAGGGAATAAACCGAGTTAAAATAAAACATGAGAGGTCCTGGGGAGATGGGTTAGAGTTCCAGAGAGGAGATAGGTGACTTTTTTTTTTTTTTTAGAGCGAGGATAAACATCAGCTCTAAGTCTCTTGAGGAGAGACAGTAGGTGTGTGGTACACACCACAAGAGTAGCGAAGCTACCTCCTCACTCCCTTCCCCCCTGGTTTGGGGGTGGTGAGGACCGAGGAAAACATATAGGAAGTAGAGTTTTTGTTCTAACAGCTTCCTCTAATCTCCCCTTCCTGTCCTCTTGGCGGGACAGAAGGACAGGATTCCCTATTAATAGGGAATCCTGTTTTCTGTTTGTTGAGTTTCTACCGTTTTAGACCACGTTGGTCTAGTAGAAACAGGGTTCAATGGTTGATAAAGTTGTATTACAGAAGAAAGATTTTAAGGTTTTTTTTTTTTTTTTTTTAATTTCCACTTCATTATGTTTGTGTTGGTGATTTGAAGGTTACAACCAGGTTTGAAATGCAAATACAAGAAAGGGAACAGGAGAACAAACAAAACAAGGGCAAAGTAGGGTTTTAAATAATTGATTAGCAGTT
Source organism: Neoceratodus forsteri (assembly GCA_016271365.2). NCBI lineage: Eukaryota > Metazoa > Chordata > Ceratodontiformes > Ceratodontidae > Neoceratodus > Neoceratodus forsteri. The sequence goes on from CM028130.1 coordinate 1,194,749,831, forward strand.
TTTTTCTTGGGACTATACTAACTGTACAGAAAGTACTTGTATAGATTTTCTAGAAGTGCTGTGTTTGTGAAAATGCATAGCTCTTGCCTCACTGTGTTTAACAAAGATTTAGCACTTTTATGAGCAAAAGTGCTAATCAATTTTTAGAGTTAAATAAATCCCTGCAAAGGTAGAAATAAGACAGAGGTAAGAGAATCCCGGTGCGAATACACACTTAAAGGGGCAGCTCCCCTGATTACTTATGGGAGATCTCTGGGTGTCATAAAATGAGGGGTCTAAACATTTACTCTTATAATGTTAAGGGGGTGAACTCACCAGTTAAACGGGAGAGATTATTGCAAGAACTTAAAAGACTGGGGGGAGATGTGGTCTTTCTCCAGGAAACTCACTTAACCATGCCAGAGCATCTCAAACTACGGCGAACATGGGTAGAGAGGGCAGTTGCAACATCTCACCCTAATGCGAAGAAGGCGGGGGTAGCAATATTATTTTGGAGGGGTTTACATCTGACAATAGAAACCACAGAAGGGGGGATGCAGGGGAGATATGTAAGAGTAACAGTAAAAGTTCAGGGGAAACATTCATTTCATTAATATCTATACCCCAAACAGACATCAAGAAATCTTTTTTGAGAAGGTTTTCAGAAAACAGCAGATTTACCACAGGGCCAGATACTTCTGGGGGGGGGAGGGGACTTCAATGTGGCCCCTCATCCTTGGAGGGACCGGTCATCCAAGAAAGAAGCTACGGGTAAAGCAGCCTCGAAGGTCCTAACCACAATGGTAAGAGAACTGGGTTTAGTGGACATATGGAGGGCACATCACCCAAAGGAAAGAAACTACACATTCTACTTAAATCCCCAAGGATCATATTCAAGAATAGATCTTTTTTTTTTTACAAATGTCACCTACCTACACGAAATTATAAGTTCGGACATACATAATATAACCCTATCAGACCATGCTCCAATATCAATAAGGCTGAATCTAATACCCCGGGGCAGACAAACCCTGTGGAGATTAAATGTGTCTTTATTGAACAATAAGACCCTGGTGGACAAATTAGGGGAGGACATCAAAGATTTTCAGGCGATACATGACCCAACGAATCACTCTGTATTACTTAAATGGGATACCCTTAAAGGGGTGATAAGGGGGAGCATAATTAGTTTCGCATCTGCCGGAAAAAAGTTAGGAATTATCACCCAAAATCGACTATCCGCTGAACTAGCGGCAGCTGAGAAAAGGCACAAAGCCAACCCAGATGATCAGAGGGCCCAAAAGGAATTAACTCAAATCCGGAAAAATTTACAGGATTTGAAAATAAAAAAGCAGAGGGACATCTAAGATTTATAAACCAAAAATATTATGAAGTGGGAGGAAGAGCCTCAAAGCTCTTGGCTTTGAGGTTGAGAAAAGAACAAATGGAAAGATTTATCCCCTTCTTGCAAGATTCAGGAAAACAAGGGGCTAGACATGAGAATCCGGAAGAGATAGCACTCCAATTTCAAACTTTTTATCAAAGCCTGTATAAAGAGGAAAGAGAAGAATCCCTAAATAAAAAGGAAGTGGATTCCTTTCTAGACTCAATTAACCTCCCCAGAATATCAGAGTCGATGAAACAAGACCTGAATCAACCCATTTCAATAGAAGAAACACTAGGGGTTATTAAAAGGCTACCAGGGGGTAAAACACCAGGCCCTGATGGGTTTAGTGGAGAGTTTTACAAGGCACTAGGGGGTGTACTGGCTAAGATACTAACGGAAGTATTCAATAAATGCTTAGAGGAGGGCAAATTCCAAAAAGCTGGACCCAATCACTAATAACAGTAATCCCTAAAGCAGGGAAAGATCTTACGAAATGCACCTCATTTAGACCGATAGCACTACTGAACCAAGATCTAAAAATATTTACTAAAATACTTGCTATTCGACTCCAAAAATACATAGAACTATTAGTTCATCCTGACCAATCGGGTTTCATACCGCATCGCCAACTGCATGACAACATCAGAAGACTTTTAAATATTATCCGGAAAAAAAAAAAGAGTTCCAATTTAAAGACAGACCTAGCAATTTTTTTAGATGCCGAAAAAGCTTTTGATAGGCTTAACTGGGCATATCTTTTCAGGTACTTAAAAAAATGGGTATTGAAGGGAACTTCCTAAACTGGATAAAACTATGTTATCAAAACCCACAGGCGAGGGTAAGGGTAAATGGCACTATATCTCCCCCCTTTAAAATTAGCAGAGGAACAAGACAAGGATGCACACTCTCTCCCTTGTTATTTGCAATTAGTATGGAACCACTTGCTCAAGCCATATGACAAAGGGATGAAATAAAAGGAATAGAGATTCAAAACTCAAACCATAAAATATCCCTATATGCTGATGACACCCTGATCTATGTGGGAGACCCTGAGACCTCCCTCCCACCCCTACTAGATTTACTAAACAGCTTTGGGAACATTTCAGGCTTCAAAATTAATAAAGAAAAATCAGAGGTACTGGCATTGGGGACGGCTCCAAGTCAGAAATTAATAGAATTGACCCCTTTTAACTGGGTGAATACTAAAATTAGGTACTTAGGGATACAAATCCCGGTGCAGACCGAACTAATGTACAAATATAATTATGGGCCCTTAAAACAACAGGTGTACACCGATATGAATAGATGGTCGATACTCCCTCTGACGTTTACAAACTAGAAATAGTTAAAATGAATATTCTCCCCCGCTTCTTGTTTCTATACACCAACCTTCCCTTACTAATCTCTAATAAAGATTGGAAAGATTTAAAGAAAAGAATTTCAAACTTCATATTGGCAGGGAAGAAACCTAGAATCTGCTGGGATATATTAACAGAATGCAAAGAGAGAGGGGGAATGGGACTTCCAGACTTCCCCAAATACTATCTCACAGCCCAGCTGTTACCAGTCATTAAAATACTGATGTGTGGGAAGAGTCATGGATGGCGAGAGATAGAAGAGGGGGATTGTCATCTAGGCCCACTTAACCTGTTGCCTTGGAGAATTCTCCCAAAAGAGTTGAAACAATTGAATAACCCCTTTACTCAGCATACCTTATCGATGTGGCTGAAGGCCAGGCAGGGCTGGGAGATCCCTAGACCAGTGTGGGAGTTTCTCCCCTTGTACAACATGCCGGGCTTTCCTGCACATAGTGGAGATGCACGCTTAATAGAATGTGCGATAAAGGGACTCGCATATCCAAAACAACTCCTGGGGGAGGGCAGCCCAAAACCCTTTGCAGAGATGCAAAGAGAGTTTGCCCTTAGTGAGCTAGATAGATTTAGATACGTTCAATGTATTCATTATATACAAAAGATCATTGGCCTAACAGAATTAACTCAAAGTCCAGCACCTGCAGTAATACTAACCCACCAGAGGAGTATATCACAGGATACTAGAACATATATTTCCCAAACATACAAAACACTAATGGAAAACGGGCATTTTAGCCATTCAAAGAGTAATGTCCAAATGGGAAGCGGAGGCAGAATGAAGTATTCGGAGGAGGATGGCGGAGATCTGAAGGAGTCCAGAGAACAACGAGCTCACCCTCTTGGAGAGAATTTAGATGGAAGATTAATATCCATTTTTGGACCCCGTCGGTCTCGCACCATTACTCATCCATGTCTTCAGATAAATGTTGGAGGGGATGCGGAGCAAAGGGCACTCATTACCACATTTTTTGGGCCTGTGCCCGCATAACCTCATTCTGGACAGAAATTGCCGAGGAGATAGCGGAAATATTCTCTCTGGAGACAACACTAGAGTTTGAAAACCTTGTACTGGGATCTTTCCCAAGGGGCTTGAAAAAACAAACAGAGAAATACCTGTTTGTAGTGTTGGTGGGGGCGGCATTGAAGTCCCTCACCCAGAAATGGCTTAGAGAGGATATTCCCTCAAAGTCTCAGTGGTACAATAATATTGAGCATATAAAAAGTATGGAGCCAATTACAGCAAGATTAAGATTGTCCACTGAGAAATTTAACGCTAGATGGCTCCCTTGGTTTGATCATCTAGAGAAAAAAAGAGGTGTCCCTACACTCAAGCAGTTACTATAGGCCCAGAAGGGGGTTTACCTCATTGCTTAAACCATAAGAAATCTCCTGAGACTATTGCCCTAGGGTGACTCTTAATGAAGGATTTGTACTGGAAAACCAGATGGTAAATGGAGCCATTATTCCGAATTGCTAAAATGTGAAATATTATAAGACCAAAGAAAAAGAAAGAGGTAACCCGATACCAAAGGGGTTTTTTTTTTTCCTTTTCTTCTCCTTTTCTCATTTATTTTTCTTTGTTCTTTGTCTTGTTTGGGATTAAAAATGTTCATGAATATTTGGTTTGTTGAAATAGAGATCTATAAATTTGGAGAAAGAACCAATTAAAAGTACTAGGGAACAAAAAAAAAGACATTCAAGATTATGCTATCTGTGATGGAGAAATATGAGGATCAGCAGTAATAAGGACAGCTGAATGAACTTTGTGATGAACGAATAACAAATAACCTCATGTAAATCTGGATGTAACAAAATGTCTTTTGGTAATAGATGGAAAGTATAAAGATAATGAAATAACTATGTTATATATTAAATAAAAAATTTCAAAAAAAAAAAAAAAATTTGATTATTCCCATTAAAGAGGGAGGCCTTGGCTGCCCAGATCCACTCCGATATATCAAAGCCCAAATTGTGGCCAACATGTGGGAATGCGCCTTCTGTCCAGATAAGAAAACTTTAATTCTGCAGGAGTTTTTAAACCTGGATGGTTTTAAAATAAAGATGAAGAAATTCTGCCCTTGCATAACCTGAACGGATTAAATAAATCAAAAGTATTTAATATAATTCTTAAACACACTGTACAGACAAAAAATGAATTGGTTGAAACACATTCCTTGGTTACACATACCATTTAAGACAATGTTTAGTAGCCAAATAATTTCAAATATACTATACAAGAATTATATATATATATATATATATATATATATACATACATACATATATATATACACACACACACACACACACACACACACACACACACACACAGTAAATATATACACACACACACACATATAGAAACAGCTGTTATAAGGATAATAAAATATCACCATTTCATCAATTAGCTTTAATAACTAGAAAACCCAAAATTAATAATTTTATATATCGTAAGAATATATACAATAATATGAGATTCTACATTAAAAACATAAAATAAAGGAATCCAAGCTTAATTCACAAATAGACAAAGAAAACAAAATGATTAATTTTTTGAAAGCCAAAAGATTATCCAAACTTTATGCCTTACTAGTCAAACCATGCAGGTTAAAAATAAATAAATAAATAAAATCAAACCAGCATTTGGCATGGGAGAAAGAGAAGGAATGCCAGATACAAGAAGATGCATGGAAAACTCTAGCCACAGAAGTTAAATATTTTATTTTGGCAAAAACTAGATCAATCCAACATAAAATTATGTGCAGAGCTTATATAATATTCAATGTCATGACCAAGTTCAACCCAGCATATAATAATCTGTGCTGGCATGGATATGGTAGCACTGGTACCTTATTCCATAATTTAGGTCATGCCCAGTGATTCAAAGTTGGTGGAATACTACAGTTATGAATGTCTCCCTAATAACAAAATATCCATGTAAACTGGAAATGCTATTGCTACATAATCATGAAAATGTTAAATGGACACCAGAACAGAACAAATGTCTATATTTGGGATCTATGGCAACTGAGAATGATCTTAAAATTCTGGAACACCCAAGACCGCCCTCAAAAAACTAATGAGTGGTGGTACTGTACACTATGACAAAAATCTGCAAGCTATGAAAAGATAGCATGTGTTATTGAAGACTTAGACAATGAACAGAATCAAATATGGAGAGAGCTGAACTTTATTTCCACCATTAAGACAATTATTAATTTTGCGTATCACACTGGTAAAAAGGCATGAAGAGTATTGTGATACTTTAATATCAAGAAATTAGGAAGAAGAGCTATACTTAAGATGGTTATTAAATATATGGGAATATCAAATTACTACTGTAAAAGTAAGCAATAAGGCATGAAGGGGTGTGTGTAAACCATATTTTACAGCATGGCCAGGGCCGTAGTAAGACACAAGGCCAAAGGCCAGGTGACTTCAGTTGCTGGCCGTGCTGTAAAATATGGTTTACAGACACCACTGAGTGCCTTATTGCACTTATAAAATTGCTTTTTTTTTTTTTTTACTTTTGGCTATTGGGAAAAACATGTTTATATGTAGAAAAAATAGATTTACTCATGTGCATTTGTGATAAAATAGTCCTTCCACCCACTGCAAGTGATGTCACTGATGATGTCATTGTATTATTGTCTACTTTCTTCTTCCTGTTTTTTTTTTTCCTCTGTTCTCCACATTCAAGATATGGAATGTTTACCACGGAATATGTGGATTCAAAATTCTGCTCAGTACCACTGGCAGAATGTTTCTATCCCAACACACTGTACACACAGACAACAAAGGCCTTTATTACAGCCAGAGACTCAGTTATCTCCCTGTCAGGGCAAGAAGACGAGAGTTCCCTGATAAGCAGTTAAGACTGAAGAGGGATTTTTCACTGTCAGCAAAGAAACAGTTGTAGTGAAAACTATAAACACTACTTATTGTTTCTAATTTGTTTATGTATGTAAGGAGAGTGCGATAATCAGGGAAACAGCATTTAATTCATTTGTTTTATTTTTTATTTAAGGTAGTTTTATTTTTAAGGCCCAGTTGAAGTTTTTTTTAACAATGTAAAGGTACCAGCCATGTTTGTGGTGGAAGATCAGTTCTGGCAGTAGAGGGCAACTGAAATCCCTGTGTTCCAAATACCCATTGATCTGTGTTGCAGACTCTTCACTGCTGAGCAGTCCTTTTTAACCCATGTATAAACCATATTTTACACATAAATAAGAGCCAAATTACATGATTTTACCCTGCCATTTTATAATGTATGACTAACAGATTTGGATATTATGTATAAATACAAGTAATATTGACAGAATGATTATAAAATGTATTCAATACTGTATTAACTCATTCTTCCAATGAAAATATTAAAGAAATATTCTGTCCAGTTCAATTCATGGACCAAGAATATGGCGTTTTGACCACATCACCGCTAGGCCCATCTGAAGTTTAAACCTTGCGGGTGAAATTGCCCAGTAAGCACTTGAAGTTTATTTTGCAACTTTGCCACTTCGTGGCAAAAACCTGCTAGGAGATGGTGAATGACCAAACACTACATAGATTGGTTAGTTCGTAGTGAAGTGCGTACAAACTGCATAGTTTTTTTTTTGTTTTGTTTTTTGGTTTTTTAACTTCACCCAGACTTGGTCACTGCATGGATTCAGAACTAGGACTGTGGGCTGTTGACAAATTGTATGAGTAGGGCTCAGAGTTCTGAATTCATGCAGTGTCCAAGTCAACCCTCTAAACAAACATAGTTTTTGTTCCCTTTAAAGAGAAAGGGGAGAATAAGGGTAACAGAAAACATTATATACAAACATTGATGAACTGTTATTTAATACAATAAGCATCAGCTGAGAAAATGCAACAAGATGATTACGTTGTTAAAACACTGCATAGCAGTTTTACTGTCAACAAAGTACAATGAGCATGTACCAGCACTCCTCAGGAACTTCAAAAAATGCAATACTTTTACTTAATAAATAAAATACAGGCCGCCATAAGTGCAACAGCAGTCGCGTAGTCCTTTAGCGATTTCATACGTCCTTGTGCATCATCAGGAGGATAGTCAGCCTGCCCATCTCTATATCTTTAGCTGAGACCTGTTGGGATGTACTGTATGTACAACTCTACTTTGGGGAGAAACTCTGTGATATCCTGAAGTTATATTACTGGTCTCTGCCCAGTAAAGTCATGCCCCTTGAATGCCATTTCAGCAGAACTGTTCATGAAATAAACAGCAGATAATAAAATAATTTTATAAAATGGCGAGATGCACCAGCTATAGCTGGGAGGGGTACAGAAGTAGGGGGTCTCAAGTGGTTATCATGGATCACTGATGCACAAGGCCAATACTGCAGACTCTATCATAAACCAGCCCTCATTACTTTTGAAACGCTACAATGCAGTTAAGGAAAACCAACTCACAGTAATATAAACTCAGACCTCTGCTTATACAGTGATAAAAAAGACGAAGCCGATTTCATTTCATTCACTCCAGCTCCTTGCAGAACTATATATAATAACACGTACAGAGTTCCTGGAATTTCTAAAAAATTCAATAAAATATTAATTATATAAAAAAAAGAAACAGGATGCTTGCCCCCAAAAGTAGATCTGCTCCTGCTGTTTAATCCTTTGCTAGAATCATAATTTTGTTTGTGGAATCAATCTCTATGTCAAACTATGCTGTCCATCACAGGATTATGACTTCAGCAAAGGCTTAAGTAGCACAAGTAGATGAGCTCTAGGGGCAAGGCTCAGGTTTCCATGCAGATTAACCTGCTACATAGAAACAGACTGATGGCAGATAAGGACCACTTGACCCACCCAGTCTTCCCATTCCCCTACCTATTGGACAAGCTGCAGATCCTAGTTAACCAACAGTCTGCTTCCTCCTAACCCCCTACTAGAACTGCTTTATGTCTCTCTCATGCATTCTTGAATTCCCCCACTGTGTGAAGAACACAGGCACAGCTATGCTGGCACTATACACAGCAGAAGCTGAACTGTGTCTTAATATTAGGTTTTTCAAAGCTTTTAAGCGTCAAACTCACTAAGAACTTCCCATGAAAGTCAGCCCATAACAGCAGCGGTTACATTACCACTTGTGACACTAGCAACCCACATTTGGAAAATGAGCCCAGATCATCAGTGGACAGCTGGGGGAGGAAGGACTGAGTGCTCTGCAAGGACTGTCTCCTTCCCGGTGGTGGTGGTGGTGGTGGTGGTGTGGAACACTGCCGCCGCTACAAGTCTGCCATGTGGTGGAGATTTAGGTGGGGGCACAGCTGGGAAGTGCAAAATAGAAGGCTACCCGATTCCCCCGCACACGTGTGCATGTGTCACTGCATGGACAGCACCGCTGGGGAGGAAAAACTGGACACAGAGGGAAAACTCAGTCTGGCCCTATGCTGGCGCCGACATGGCAGACCAAAATAATTATGCACTTTCATGTGATCAGGAAGTAAGTCAGAGATATTTTTTTTGAGTGACAGTAGCATACAAAGTATACTTCACTGGCACAGGCTTAAACAACACTAATTCAGTATTATCAAAACCCCAAACCACCTGATACAGAAAACACTATACGGGCAATAGTGAATTACATGTTTTATCACACACCTGAGGTGTGTGTTGCTCAATAAACCATAAGAGCTAAGCATGAGTTGTTTTTAAAACAACCCACACTAAAGTAAAAAAATGCACGTTAATTCTACTGTCCATACTTTAATTTTTTTTATAAGTACTGTATTGTTTTTTTAAACTAAAGGTGCTGTGTTGAGTTTAGTTTGTTATTAAAGTAAAATGGAGTTCCACAACGCATTGTGGGTAACCTAGTATAAAAGAGGAGACGAAAGAGGAGACAGCTGTGACAAACTTCATAAGACAAGAGTTGTAATATGTGTGTATTATGGAGTCTGAGAGCACTGGACTTTAGCATATTATTTACATTTATCAGTAATTATAAGGGAGTAAAACACTCAATAGCAGGTATTACACAAGTCAGTTTAGCAACATCCTCTAGTAATACCTTGGATGATTAAAACATTTTGGTGACAGCAACATGTTGTTTTAAAGTTACCACAGAGTGGATTTTTGCTTTCAGTGTTACTCCATGCTTAGTTTGATTTTCATGGCTTAATAGACTTATTTAAAAACAAAGGAGGTGCTCACCAGTAAAACTGACTCAGTTGAAAAATGTTTCCCCAAAGTTGCAAGGAAAGCTGCTCCAGCACACGTGACGGTCCGTTCTCCCCCAGTCTGGCTGGGGCAAGGCCTTCTCTCCTGATAACACGTCCTGAGACAGGTGATAAGCTAACACAGTAACACAGAATTTGACTGCAGATAAGGACCACTTGCTCCACCCAGTCTGCCCTTTTTCCTCCCACCTACATTATTACCGCAGACCATACTTGATTTACAGCCCTTTCTCAGTCCCTCCTTCCTTTCCACTATGATTCCCTTGTGCCTATCCCATCTACTCTCTTTTTGGCCCGACTTTTCCCCTTGTTTATGCCCAACCCTGTCCCAGCGGCACACACGCCACACCCTCCTGCTGCTTGCTGCCCGCTCACCTGCACAGACCTTGGACCTCCATCAGAGGGCAATGGAACTATGTGGGGGGGCATGACAGTGTCCTCCCAGGGAGAGGAGAGCTGCCTTTCGGCTGCTCAGTCATGCTCCATCTCTCCCCCCTGTGCCGGCTCTCCGACCACCCGGGCTAGTTGCCAAACCCAGGTCATCAGTGTGACGCGAGGTAAGGCGGCCAGTGCCTCAGCCCTCAATGCCACCAGGCTGGCATCCCATGTATTCTCCAGGAATCCCCTATTCTTTCTGTGAAGAAGTACTTCTTCACATCTGTCCTTAATCTACCCCCTTCCAGCTTCACAGCATGTCCCCTTGTTATGATGCACTGTTTTTCTGAATAATACTTTCCTCTTATATCTTAATTTACTCCTGTGAGGTATTTAAAAGGTCTCTATAATATTCCCCTCTCTCCCTTCTCTCTTCTAGGGTGTACATAGAGTTCCTTTAGTCTCTCCTTGTAGGGCTTTTAATGCAGACTCTACACCACTTTAGATGCCCACCCTCCAGACCGCTTAATTTCTGTACATGTCCTTCTGAAGATGTGGTCCCCAGAACTGGACACAATATATACATATTTTTTTTTGTGCGCAGCCAGAGCAGAGTTGAAACTGGAGTAGTGTAATCCACAAACTACTGTGGTTGTGGGCATTTAAATTCTTTTTTGTTGCAGCCGGGACAGAGGGAAAACCAGAGCAGTGTAATTCACTAAATACTGTGGTTGTCCAGGGGAATAAAGGACAGGTTTTGAGATTTGAATTTGATGCCAAGTGCCACGGGTACTTAAGGAGCCCCAGTGGTCTCAGTAGTGCAGATCTCCCTTGCAGAAGGCAGAATCAGAGGGAAGGTCTGCTAGCCTGTAGTTGCTGCCATTCAGGAACAAGAAGCAACTGAGCAGCTGAGACTTGTGTGATGGTATCTGTCAGTACTGCTTACTAATACAAGTTGTGTTTTCTTTTTAAAATCAGATTTATGCACGTTTGTGACTGTGTAGCCACTGTTTTTTGGTTGGAGTTTCTGGAGCAGGGGATGCCAGAAACAGCAGAGGGGTGCTTGGTATTTTGATCATGTCTACTGCAGGGGGCTAGGCCCAACACACCCTCCCTGATCCCACCCACCCCTGGGTGCCTCCAGCTTTATAGGCACCCCATTGATTGATACTTCCTGATACCACACAAAACAGGACTAGCACAGACAGACAGTACAGCCTCAGAGTCAGAGAGGACAGGACTAGAGAGTGAGAGGGAGAGAAAGGATAAGCCAAACTAAATAAAACAGGGCTATATCAAAGAAAACTGGGAGTCTATGTTTAGCAGCAGGGCTGGTCAGATAGCATTAAAGGAGGGTATACAGTCAGATCAAAGAGAGGATGCAGGGAGTGGTGCATTGCACTGTGTGCAGAGTGGCAGTCTTCAGGAGGACTTTCTGGGTACTACAGTGCTGCCCCATTTTCAGGCACCTCTCTGGGCTGAGGGGGAGGTGGACAGTCTCCAGACAAAGCTCGCAGGAGTACTGGAGACCTTCATTCCCACTCAGAGGCCATCATGTCACCAGCCACTGCCACAAAAGATGCCCAGGCAGATGGCAGGATGGACTACAGTGGGCTCAGGAAGGTTCGAGGGGGGCAGAGACACATCCTCCATCCGGTCAACCTTAAGAAATCCTACACTGTCTCGGAGGACTGGAGAATCCTGCAAGGAAAGCTGAAGCTGCAACCAGGGAGAATGTGAGGGTCTTCCATGAGGGAGACCCAGTGGGGGCAGGAAGAGTACCCCATAGGAAGAAGAAGTTACTCCTGATGGGGGATTCTATTGTCATGGGAATGGATCTGGGCAAGAACAGCAGGAAGGAAAGTGAGGTGAAGTGCCTCCCATGAGGCACTTCTGGGAGGGAGGGAGGATCCAGAGGATCACGAAGACAATGGCAAAGAGAAGAGGGCTGGAGGTTATTGTCCATCTGGGGACAAATGACCTATCCAAGGACAGGGTGAGTGTGGAGCAAGTGCAGGAGGATTTCAGAGAGCTCCGAGGGCACCTGGGGAAGGTAGCAAGCTCCGTGACATTTTCCGAGGTGCTGTCAGTCCACAGCAGAGGAGAAAATGGGAATCTCCATATCAGAAACTTCAACACATGGTTGAAGGGCTGGTGCAGTGAGAAGGGGTATGGTTTCATTGGGGACTGGGGCCCACCTGGAACGACACGGCGTTGTATTCGAGTGATGGGCTACATCTGTCCAGGAATGGGAAAGCAGTTCTAAATGAATGATTTAATTGCTTCCTTGCCAAGTGTTTGAACTAGCCTGGGGGGGGGGGCAACAGGAGAAGGGAGACACTAGCAGCCCACCCCCACAGGATAGTGAAGTCAGAAGTGAGGAGCAGGAGGACAAGACGCTGACAGAAACACCTAAATCAGTCAGAGAGAAGGGCAGAAGTAGGAAGGCAGCATAAAAAGGGAAATGGTGGGGGGGGGGGGAGAGAAGCAGTGGAGCAAGGACATGAGGGGAGCACAGAAAGGCACAGAACTTGGAAGGCCATGGTTAGAAGTGCTTGCAGCCTGGGAAATAAAATCCCAGACCTAGAGGCATTGTTAGTTGAGGCAGACCTGGATATTGCAGCAATAACTGAGATTGGTACAACACAAATCACGACTGGGGGTATATGCTCTATTCAGGAGGGATGGGGGGAGTTAAAAAAAAAAAAAAAAGGCGGTGACCATGTACATCAGGGGGGTATAAAAGCAACAGAGGTACTGGGTAGACAGGGGGAGGCTGAGGCACCACGGGTCACCCCTGAGCCAGGCAATGACAACAATCTGCACAGGGGTGATCTACAGGCCTCCAGCACAGGGGAGGAGGTGGACAAGGATCTAGGGGATCAAATTCATGTAATGGCATCAAAAGGTGAGGTATTACTGTTGGGCGATTTCAATATCCCAGACGTGGATTGGACCATCCCAGCAGCTGTTTCCACCAGCAGTGGAGACATTCTGGATTCTTTACAGGGGCAGGACAAAGACAGCTAGTGACCGATACCACCAGAGACTGGGCAATTCTGGACCTAGTACTGACCAATTGGGACAGAATTGCAAACATCCAAGTGGAAGGATAACTGGGATCCAGCTACCACCACACAGTGTGGTTTAGCATAGGGACAGAGATACAGTCCAGCCACACAAATGTCTTAGATTTTAGGAGGGCAGATTTTCCTAAAATGGGCAGTTGTATCAGAGAGTCCCTGTTGAGGAGAGGGATAGGAGGGGGAGTTGGAGGAACAGTTGGATCACCTGAAGGGAGCCATAGAGGAGGTGACAAAACAATGCATCACGATGGTAAAAAGGTAAGGAGGAAACCACTATGGTTCTCAAGAGAGGTGGCAGAGAAGGCAAGGGCCAAAAGGGTAGGTTTCAGGAACTTTAAGGAGACAAAGGGATGAAGACAGGCACGTGTACCTAAGAAATCTAAGGAACATGGGGAAGGCTGTAAGGCGAGCTAAGGTGCAAACTGAGGAAAGATTAGCACAGACAGTAAAGAAAGGAAACAATACATTCTTTAGGTACATCAGCGAGAGAAGGAAAGCTGGGGGGGAACTATGAGGCTCAAAAGGGACACAAGGGAGTGACAGGAGGGAGACCTGGAAAAAGTGGAAATACTGAAAATACTTCTGTTGGTATTCACTTAGGGAGGTCAGGGACCACAGCTGGTAAACAGACTTGGGGGGGGGGGGGGCACGGAGAGGTAAACACAAGTCCACTCACAGTGGAGAGAGTTCTGGAGGAGCACACAAAACTGAAGGTGGACAAAGTGATGGGGCCAGAGGATATTAAGGGAACTGTGAAGAGAGCTAGTAGCACCTCTGGCAGCCAAGTTCACAGAGTCACAACTCAGGAGTGGTTCCTGAGGACTGGAAGAGGGCACATGTAGCCCCTCTACACAAAAGTGGTAGTAGGGAGGAGGCAGGGAACTTTAGGCCAGTCAGCCTCACCTCGGTAGTGGGTAAGATCATGGAGGTACTGCTTAAGGAAAGAATAGTGGCTCATTTGGAAGCAAAGGGTGCCCAGCATCCATTGCAACATGGATTCACATCAGGAAGGTCATGTCAGACAAATCTGATAGATTTATTTGACTGAGTGATGAAGGAAGTAAAATCAGGACAGGGCAGTGGATGTCACCTACCTCAGTTTTAGGAAAAATATATCTAAAGTACACATTTACTTGTGTTTGTAGATTATTGGGGTTAGTGGGCAATATTATCAAGTATTACCTTTTGTTAGTCATCAATACTACTCCACCCATTTTATACTCTGACCCTGGGTTTCTATGCTATGACTGCATTAATTTTGCACTTTTTCGTACTGAAACCCAGCTGCCATACCCTTCATCACTGCTCATTTTCTCAGGTCTCTGCTTATCCTTTCTATCACCCCCCCTCCTGGACTGTCCACCCTACTGCAGATTTTGGTGTCATCCATAACAAAGCAGACCTTCCCTTCCAGCTCTTCTGCAATGTCACTTATCCAGCACTGAACCCTAAAGCACCCCACTGGTCGCCCTCCCTTACTCAAAGTGAATTCCATTTACCACCTCCCTCTGTTGCCTATCCCCTAACCAATTTCATACCCAGTTTACCACCTTTGGGCTCACTCCTAAGCTTCCTTACTAGTCTCTTATGTAGAACGGTGTCGAAAGGCTTACTGAAATCTAGGTAGGCCACATCCACCGCTCCACCCTGATCCAATTCCTTTGTCAGCCAGTCAAAGAAGTCTATTGAATTTGTTTGACATGACCTGCCCTCCACCTCCCACTGTGAACCCATGCTGCCTTGGGTCTTGTAACCCACTGGATTCAAGATATTTAGTTATTTCTTAGCTTTTGGTGACTGGGTAAGTGCATTAGGCAATATCTCTGCATATTTTCAAGCATGACCTGGGAGAGTACAGGATACAGTCAAACAAAAACAAAACTCAGGTAGAATACAAAAGTCCTAGACTACAGTAAACATCCATGCAAGGATGGTCAGGTAATTAAACATACAACAGTAAACCATCCACACGGGGAATGAAAAGGACAGGCAAAGACAGGCCAAGTGGTACACACGAAGTTATGAGAACAATGTTTCTAGGCAGGAAAGAGCCGGAATAGAGGGTCAAATGAGGTTAGGTACAGTCACAGGTATCAAGTGCATAAAGGTAGGAGAAAGGTGCAGTCTTGAAGGAGGAGTGGGATAAGGAGCACTTCAAACTTGGAGGAAGGGAGTTCCAGAATTTAGGGGCAAAGTGAGAGAAAGTTTGCTCCCCCAATTTTGTTAAGCAGTGTGGGACTGATAACAGTGGAGAGTTAAAGATCTCAGAGGACGCGAGTGGACCACAGGGGTAAACATGGCACCAAGACAGGCAGGGCAGGGGTTTCTAGTCATGGAGTCGATAAAACAACCCAGGGAGTAGGAGCAAGGGGACTTGGGAGGCAGCCAGTGTAGGGTGGAGTAGAGGAGGCAATGGTGAGTAAGGCAAGGGGTCGATAGGGCAGATCTGCAGATGATGTATGTGGTGTCCCATTTATGAAGAATACCAGCATTCGTGTGGGAAAGGACAGGGAGGGCATACTGCAGCCTAGGGAGTAAGGCATTTCTAGCCACAGAGATCCTGGCAGCAGGGGTTAGGGAGTGACGCACACGGTAGGTGGCACCTATCTTAGTGTTAACGGATCTGCATACCTCGTTTATATGGGAGGAAAAAAAACAGTACAGGATCCAGCATCACTCCAAGGTATTTGAAGGAGTCTGTGGACAAAACTGCTGCCCCATCACGGCAAAGCACATTTAGCTTGTTGAACTCGGCCTGAACCTTTCTAGAGGACCCGAAGAGCATGGCCTTAGTCTCTGGCAGGTTGAGGATTAGGAAGTTTGAGGAGAGCCAAGATTGAATCAGTTGGAACGCAGACGATAGATGAAGATGAAGGTCAGGGACAGACTGGGAGGCAGAGCAGAGCACCAAGTCATCTGCATACATGATGGAGCAATAGTGGGGGAGAGGAAGCAGGAATATCATTAAAGATGGAGAAGAGCAGAGGTCCTAGAATGGACCCTTGTGGGATGCCACAGGAGATAGGAGCTGGGGCTGAAAGAACCTTGCAGGAGGAGATGGACTGGGTTCGGTTATCGAGGTAGCTGCTGATCCAGGATAAGGTGGGTCCAGAGGCAACAAGTGAGAGCAGTTTATTCAAGAGCAGTGGGTGATTAACCAAATCAAAAGCTTTGGTAAGGTCAATGAACACAGCACCAGGAAGAAGGCCTTTATCCATGTTGGACTTGACCTCACTGGTGAATAGGGTGAGAGCAGTAGAGGTGCTAAGACCAGTCCTGAAGCCATGTTGAACAGGGGTCTGAAGTTTGAAATTGAGTAAATAAGCAGAGATCTGGCGGTGAATAAGTTTCTCCAAGATGTTGCTGAGGGTAGGCAGTAATGCAATGGGACGATAGTTAGGATTTTAGGGTCTTCTTTCTTGAAAACCGGAATGATCCTGGCAGATTTCCAGGCCAAGGGCACCGTGGAGGTGCTGATAGACAGGTTAAAAAGCAGAGTAATGGGTGTCGCTAGAAGAGGGGCAGCAAGTCTAAGGATCCTAAGTTCAAGACCATCAGGTCCAGCACTCCCATGAGAGGGAATTTTATATAGTAGACTTTGAACCTCCTGACATCATGATAGGAGTAAGCACCAGGGCAGGAGATGCATCAAGGGGATCTGGAGAAGGAGACTGTGGGCCGCAAGATGCAGGAGGGGAGATATTGGGAGCCTTTGTGAAGAGTGAGTTAAAGGCATTGGCAATGGTGTGGGAGTTGTTGCAAAGGGTATCATTAATTAATATGTCCTTGGGAGACTGCAGCCTGGTATTCCTCAGGATCGCAATCTGGGACCAGTATTTCTTTGGGTCAGAGGCAGGGGAGTGAAGGAGTTCTTGGTAGTAGTTGCTCTTGGCAGCCCAAACCGCCTTCTTGGGGGTATTGCACAAAACGCAATATACGTCAAGGTCGGCCTGAACAGAGAAAGATTTCCATTTTGACCACTGCTTGTCACGTTGCTTAAGCAGTTGCAGGAGAAGCCACTTCAGCCACTTGGTCACCTTCCCTCTGACCCTACGTGTAGAGAATGGAATGTGCTTGTGCTGCAAGGCAAGTAAAGCGGTGTTGAAATAGTCAGTAGCCAGGTCGATGTCATTGCTAGTGAATAGGGGAGACCAGTCAGCGTGTTTTAGTTCTTGCAGGAACAGATCAGGGTCAAGATGGGAAAAGTTAGCAAAGGATAAAACTTTGGGAGGATATGAGGAAGGGGATCCTCCCTTCACACAGTAGACTGGGCAGTGATCACTGACGGAGTCAGGTAAAACCCCAGCAGAGGAGTAGCAGTCCTTATGGTTTCTGAGGATCCAGTCCATCAGAGTATGGCTGTGATTGTTCTGCGAGATCCTTGTGTGGGATGAGACGAGTTGAAAAAGGTTGGCCTTGCTGATGGTAGAAGCAAGGGAAGAGTAGTTTGGACCGAGCCAGTCGAGGTTAATGTCACCCAGATAGATCATCTCGTTGTTCTAGGTCAAGGTAGGAATAAGTTCAGTAAGCACTTCAAGACCCAGCTTGCTATTTTGGGGTGGTAAATATATGCCGAAGATGTGAAGTTTCTTGGCCCCCCCAAGGAGCAGGAGTGAGTGTTGTACCTCACTATTATTTAGAGGTGAGGGGGCAGGAGAGTAATGTTCAGGTGAGACTTATAATACAATGCCAATCCACCACCTCTTTTGCAGGAAGGTCTGTCAGCCCGGAACATGTTATAGCCTGGTAGTGTGCAGTTAAGGTCGGAGATAGTGGACTTTAACCAGGTTTCAGATAGAACAAGGACATCTGGATTACTGACTTGAACCCAGGCCTCCAGTTCAGGGAGACTGGCTGTAAGACTTTGTATATTTAGATAAGCAAAAGTCAAGCCCATGGCCTGGGGCAGAGGATGGCTGTCACAGGAATAGGTTTGGTTGGAATTGACCAAAGGGCCAGGGTTGGGTTCAACGTCCCCAGCAAAGTTAAGAGATAATGTGATAATCCATGGAATAGCATGTGTGGCGGCACGAGAGATGTTAGTGGAGGAGGTAATTTTCCTGCGCACAAGGTACCCAAGAAGTGACCATATGAATCTGTAGCTAAGGTACATTGGAGGAATTGTCCTGGAGGAATTCTTGGCTAGCATGTTAAAGTAAGTGAAGCTACAGGTGGGTACCTCAAACAAGTGTAAAGGGGTCCCAGTAAAAAGGGATAGGGAGTTGAGGGCGACTAGAGAGATTAATGTGGAGAGAAGCTAACACATAACGAATCAGGTCATCATTGCAGGAGAGTCCAAGCAAGGGTTGGAGAAATAAATTAATGAGCTGTATTAGATCAGGAGAAATGGTAAAAACAGAAAGTGGGAGACGGATCAGGTCGCCAAAACGGAGATGACTCAAGATCAGGAAAGGATCAACGTCCAGAGCCCTTGTGGAGGCAGAAACCAGTGGAAGATCAGGAGGCTATGAATCTCCACAGGAGAATGAAGCAGAGCTCTAGTAGAATATGCACTAGGCAGCTTGTTATGCTGCCAATATCTACTGGAGAAATAGGATAACCTGCAGGTGGAAAACTCAACAGATAGAAAAAAAGTCAACGCAACTCTACCAAACACGTGATAGCCAGTCTCTATAAGGCAAGCCAACTAAGGATGGGAGGGTATTGGGGGCAGGGAGCAGCCGCACAGTGGCTGCAGGGAAAGGCTCTGGGGAGAGAAGCAGCATGGAAGGCACTGTTCCCAACTTAAAATCGGAATAATAACAGCCCAGGATCAGATTACAGTGGGCCCGAAGACAGATCCAAAAGGATTAAGTTTAAATAAAAAAAATTCTCAGCCCTGAGCAGCTATGCTGATTAAATTTAACTGTTGCTCTGCTAAGAATTTAAATCAGGAGTGAGATCAGCACAGAAACAAATCAAATCACACAGCCCCAACAGAGTAACTAAATAAAATTACATGCGAGGTTCCCTAAAAATAGGTTTAAATAGCCCAGCAGAAAGTGGACGGTAATTTAGCCCTGCTGCACAGAAGTACAAGTAAACAGTTGCAGTCACTAATTACTAATAAAATCCAGCTTAAGGAGCGAGCAGAAATGGTGCCAGTTTTGAATCCTGTGCAGACGATGAATGTATCCACCTGCACAGCTTTGTTCTGTACTTTGTTACACAGTGGGAGACCCCCGAACAGCTCTGAGGGCAGAGTGCCCTGAGGACTTTCAGGAGAGCTGTGAAGAGTATAAATAGGGAGGTGGCAGGATTAGGACTGCAATTCTTTCCTTCAGCAGTGGCACCGTTAACTTTCCTACCACCAATGTCAGGTTGACTGGCCCATAACTCCAGCCTCCTCCTTGTTGCCACTTTTGTGTAGTGGGACTTCATCCGTCCTCCTCCAGTGCACCGGAACCATTCCCGTTTCCAGTGAGCTGTTAAGTAACACTCTCAGATGTGCAGTCAGTACCTCCCTGAGCTCCCGCAATACCCATGGATGCACCCAGTCTGGCCCCACTGTTCTGTCCACCTTCAGATTAGTGAGTCCCTTTACGACTGTCCTCCGAATGTACTAGCATCTCCCACCCTCTCTCTAATGCACCCATTACTTTTTTGTGGCCCTTCTCCTTCCTCTGTGAACACTGAACAAAAGTATTTCTTCAGGATGACTGCCTCATGCTGGCCCCTCTCTGCACAGTCTCTGCCTTCCCTTTTTAAACTTTTTAATTCCACCCATGGTCTTCCTCTTTTCACTTACATACCTAAAAAATGACTTGTCCTCTTTTTTACTTCCTGGGCTATTCTCTCTTCAGTTTGCATCTTTGTGCTTCTTACTGCTTTCCCCTCAGTTTTCCGTGATACACCTCCCTAACCTCTTCCTTCTGCGTCTCATACCTTCTGCAGAAGTGTAAAATAATGCACCTGGGATGGGGAACCCAGGAGACAGCTACAGTATTGGTGGAAGTTTGCTGACAATCTTAGGAAGAAAAAGATCTTTGGGTTGTCATTTCAGATGACCTAACATGTCTAAACAGAGTACAAAGGCAACATGGAGGGACAGTAGCATGCTGGGGTGCACAGGTAGAGGTATCACTAGTAGAAGGAAGGAGGTGGTGATGCCATTATATAAAACACTAGTGAGGCCTCACCTACAGTACTGTGTACAATTCTGGAGGCAGCATCTTCGTAAGGGCATTGACAGGGTGGCGGCAGTCCAGAGAAAGGTGACAAAAATGGTACAGGGTTTGCACCAGAAAACATACGAGGAGAGACTAAGGGACCTTAATATGTACTCACTGGAGGAGAGGAGGGATTGGGGCGACATGACAGAAACAGTCAAGTACCTTAAAGGCATAAACGAGGTGCAGGGATGTGACATCTTCCCATATAGGAGGAGTACAAGAACAAGGGGGCATGATATGAAATTGGAAGGAGGCAGGTGAAGGGGGAATGTGCAAAAGTTTTTCTTCACCGAGAGGGTGGTGGACGTATGGAGTAGTCTCCCATAGGAGGTGGTGGGAGAAAACACAGTGGAGGGATTTAAAAATGAATGGGACAGACATAAAGGAACCCTAGAAGTGGGAAGGAGAAGAGAAAGCCGTTGACCTATTAGGGTCAAAGGCCAAAATAAGGGGAGGGCTTATGGGCAGACTAGATGGACCTAGCTGTCCTTATCTGCCGACAGTGTCTATGTTTCTAAATGCTACCCTTAAGCCATTACCTTTTTAGACACCTCTTTAGGGAACCATAGCAGTCTCTTTTTCTTCTTTGCTTTTGCTCACTTGTTTGACGCATAAGTTTGTTGCATTTACTATACTCTTTCAGCTTTGCACACTGTTCCTCCACCACACACAGGCCATTCCCCCTCCCCCCCACAAGGTCATCGATGAGGCATTCACCCATCTTTACAAAATCTGGTCTTCTGAAGTCCAGGACCCTCACCCTTATGTTGTCCGATTCCTCAGCCATCCTTATACTGAACCACACGGTATGGTGATTACTGGTCTCCAGGCGACCTCCCACATTGACATCTGCAACGCTGTCTTTGTTACAGAAAACCAGGTCAGTACTGCCCCATCAATAGTGGGTTCACTGACTAGTTCCCTGAGGAACACTCCTGGCAGAGATTCCAGGATGTGCCTGCTGCCTACTGATGCCACTGCTGGGAGGATCCAATCTAAATCCAGCAGGTTGAAGTTCCCCACCGGCAGCTCCTCACCCTTTTCTGCCATCTCGCCAATGCCTTCCACCAATACCTAATCTAATCCCCCCCCCCAGCTGAAGGTCTGTAGATCACTCCAGTATGAACAATGACACCATTCCCCCTCTCCAAGGTGATCTACAGTACCTCTGCCTCCCCCGTAATCCCGGTATCTGTTGCTTTTATACTTTCCCTCACATAAAGCACCACACCTCCTCCTTTTCTTCCCACCCTGTCCCTCCTGAAAAGACTACAGATTAGAATGACCATGCCCCACTCATGGTTTTCAGTGCACCATGACTTGGTAATGGCCACAATATCCAGGTTAGTCTCTGTCATGATGGCCTCTAGGTCCGGAGTCTTATTTCCTAGACTTAGAGCATTCACACACATGGCCTTCCTGAGTTTGTTTAGACAGAAACCTACTCTTGCTTCAATATAGGCTTTGTTTCGAGGATGAGGTTCCTGCATCCACGGACAAGGTGCAAAATACTTTAGGGGATATTTCTGATCGATGTGCTGTCACTGAATCGAAGGTTCAAGCTATCAAAAAATTTGCTGCCACCACTGAAACAGACCCTACAGCATTATTATGCAGATCCTGATGGCTGAAGGGGCCATGAATGCTTCTTTACATGAGCCGCTAATTTTTACCTCAAAATTAGAGAAAAATCACAGTCTCTTATTTAAAAATCTGCAATGGATTCCATCCTTGTATTACAACTTAAAGCGGTAGAAAGGATAGTCACACTAATTTTTTCCCCTGGATTACCCTCTAGTTTTGGACTCTGCTTTTGGCCAGCTGTGAAATCTGTGGATTTGCAAAATGGGAACTCCAATCGAGGTTTTCAAGGGGCCAGGTATGTCATACATACATTTAAAACCAGTTTGGAAAGAAATTGCATGTTGCAGCGAACTATACTGAGAAAAAACAGTTACGTAAGAACTTACCGCAACAGGAGATCTTTGAGGGGATCTCAGTCATCAGGTAACACTGTCGGAACCTTCGCAGTCGGTGAAGGGGAATCCACATGGCAGATTTTCAGCAGTACAACTGGGGCTGCCCGCGCCTTCAACGTCAGCAACCCTATATAGGTATAGGCGGCCCCACTCCCTCTTCAATTCTTTCCATCTGGAGACGAAGGGAGCAAGGCTCACACCCAGGGGAACCGAGGAGAGAAAGAGGGACCCAGCTCTAAATAAAAGACTGGATACATCAGATAGCCAGGTCCTAGACAAGAGCACCAAGAAGGGGGATGGTGGGAGGGAAATTATATGTGATGACTGAGATCCCCTCAAAGATCTACTGTTATGGTACATTCTTACATAACTGTTCTATCTTCTTCGGGGGTATCTCAGTCATCAGGCAACACCATAGGAACAAGTACCAAGCAGTGACAAGTGTAAACAGATGGTTTGGGAGACTGGATCTCCATAAACTTAAGACAGGAGTCCTATAAGACAGCTCTGCCAAAACTTGCACGGGCTCGAGGCAATATCCAGATTGTAATGCTTGGTGAAAGTGTTGACAGCACTCCAGGTGGCTGCCGCTCAAATGTCGGCTGCTGAGACCCCTTTGAAACAAGCCACCAAGGTAGCCATGACTCTGGTGGAATGAGCTTTGACAGCAAAAGGCAATTATTTGCCATATTTGTTGTAGCAGAACACAATGCAATTTGCCAACCATTTGGATAAACATTGCTTAGAAACTGAGGCGCCCTCTCTACCTGGGGCGAAAGAAACAAACAACCGCTTAGACTTCCTGGACTCTTTAGTTCAAAGCAGATAGTACTTTAAAGTTCTGCGCACATCTAACATATGGAGCAGTGCTTCCCCTGGATTGGCATGCTCAGGAAAATAAACAGGAAGGTGGATACCACCTTGGGCAGAAACTTAGGATTTGTGCACAAAGATAACCCGTCTTTGTGAAAAATCAAATAAGGCTCCTCGCACCAAAGAGCCTGAAGCTCTGAAATTCTTCGAGCAGAAGTAATGGCAACTAGAAAGAGCACTTTCCAGGACAGAAAGTGCAAACTGCAAGTCGCGATTGGCTCAAAAGGAAACGGGGTAAATTTCTCCAAAATAAAATTAAAGTCCCAAGCCAGGATTGGGGAACAGATTGGGGGTTTCAGCTGCAGGATGCCCCTAAGGAAGATACGGGAGACATCCAGCTGAGCAATTGTGCGGTCACCCACAGGTTCATGAAGGGCAGAAATAGCCAAAAGGTGGAATCTGAGTGAGGAATACTGGAGGCCTGAGTCAGACAAAGAGATCATGTAGTCCAGAATATCATCAACAGAACAGGTGAAAGGGTCTAGGGCATGTTTGGCAGTCCAGATGACAAACCGCTTCCACTTCATGGCATATGTGGTACGCGTGGAAGGCTCCCGAGCATGCCACCAGGACGTCTGCTACCCTGTTAGAGGCCCCGGACTTGGCTATGGCTATGTTCTCTGGAGCCAGACATGCAGATGAAGGGGACCAGAGACTGGGATGGACCAGGGTCCCTTGATCCTGGGTCAGCGGATTTCTGCAAAGAGGCAGAGGAACCAGGGGTTCCTCTCCCAGCTGTTGAAACAGAAGGAACTATATCTGGCAAGGCCAGAATGGAGCCACCAGAATTATGCTGGCCCCCTCCATATGCAACTTGATCAGCACCCTCTGGATCAGAGAAAATGCATAAAGAAACCTCCTACTCCAAGTGAGGGACAATGCGTCTCACCAGAAAACTCCAGGCCCTGGATCTAGTGAGCAGAAATTGGGTAGTTTTGCGTTGAGTGGGGACACAATAAGGTCCAACTCTTGATGACCCCATCTGTCGAACAATTCTTCTGCTATGGATGAAGGAAGCTCCCATTCATGTACGCTGGACTGAGTCCTGGTGAGACTATCCACCAGGGTGTTTAGGACACCTGGCACGTGGACCACAGAGAGTGTCAGACTGTGCCCCAGTGCCCAATACCACACTCTCATGGCATCCCTACAAAGGGGGTACGAGTGAGTCCCACCCTGCTTGTTGATGTAGTAGACAACACTCAAATTGTCTCACTGCACCAGCAGTTGGCCTGGAGCCAGATGCTCCTGAAAAGCCTGCATGGCATACAGTATTGCTCTCATCTTCAGGACATTGATATGCAAGGCAGTTTCCCCCACAGGGATCAGGAGCCATGGGTTTGGAAGATCCCCAGGTGTGCTCCCCAGCCTAGACCCAAAGCATCCATGATTAAAATCTGATGTGGGGAAGTAATCTGGAAAGGAACCCCTTGAACAAAACTCGGGGTGTCCAGCCACCACTGCAGCACCTTGCATACTGGACAGGAGACCAGGACTAGTTGTTCCAACTCGTCTGGGTGTTGATCCCATTGTACCCTGAGGGTCCACTGGAGGTTGCACATGTGAAGCTTACCCAGTGGAATGGTGGGAATGGCAGCTACCAGACCCAACAGTCTGAGGTACACCCTGGCAGCAATGCACCAACTCTAAGTGAATTCCTGAATTTTGGCCATGAGGCATTCCACCCTCCTTCGGGGCAGGAAGGCCTTCCCTTGCTCAGAATCCAGGACCACCCGGATATACTGCAGCCTTTGGGATGGAACTAGGATGGACTTGGGCAGACTGACAGCCATGACCAGGGAGTGGAAGAGCTGAAGTACACGCTCCAGAGTTAGCAAAGGTTGTTCCCTGGACAGGGCCTTGAGAAGCCAATCGTCCAGATAAGGGAAGACATGTAGTCCCTCTCTTCTGAGATCTGCTGTGACCACTGCCAAGCACTTGTTAAAGACTAGGCGCAGAGGATAAGCCAAAGGGCAGCATTTTGAACTGATAATGCTCACCCTGAAAGGCAAAACGAAGGAGGAAAGAACGAGATATGCAGGTAAGCATCCTGCATGTCCAGAGAACAGAAGCAGTCCCTGGTCTTGAGGAGCGGCAACTGCTTCATCACATTCAAAAATGTGGCATCCTCAGGAGGAGACCTTGGTGTGTGCTTCACAGAGTCGTCACTGACCGAGGAGGCAGTGGACTTTTCTGAGATCAGAATCTCTTCCTTTTCATCCTCTACATCATAAGGGAGGATGGGATCAGGGTGATAACTCCACCTTGATGTCAACCTCTTTGTCTGGGTCTGGTATCAGATTCACCGCTGCTGGCTCCAGAGGAGTCTCCCAGGGTTAAAAAACTGGTGTCGACAACTAAGATGCCGTCAACAAAGTGGGTCTATTCAAGGCATCCAACTGCTGAAAAAGAATGTTCATGAACTTGACCAGAACTTCATTTAGGACAATAGTGAACATCAACGGGGGGTGGGGTGTTCAATGGCAGAGGAGCAGACGACCCTCCAGCTAGATCCTGGGAGCCCAATGAGCCTGTAGCCCTTGAAGGAGAGGGGGCAGACCTCAACAGGGTGGTTGTGGACGACAAGCCCATCGATGACAGAGGGGCCAATGACCTGGAGGTCAACAGCTGGGCGCCCTGTGTGTCAGGCGGAGGTGCTGTCTGTATGGGTCTGGGTAGGCAGAGAGACCTGGACAGCTGGCTTCTTCATTGGAGCAGCCACAGCCAACTAAGAAAACTAAGAACTCTCCCCAAGAAGGAGAGGCAGGCAGGGAACAGTCGTGATCCTGCTCTTTTGTATGACTCTCTCCCCGTGAGGACTTGTCTCAGGCCTGGGAGCTCGAGGAGCCTGTCAGCGATTGAGTAGCCGGGGCCCAGGAGGACCCCTGCCCGAGCGGGCTACCTGCTGTTCCATCAAGAATTTGAGAGCCTTCTTGTATCGCCTAAGGGTTGTTTGGTTAAACTTTTGGCAGAACTCATGGTCGGAGATGTCATGGTCAGGCCCGAGACAGCAGACACAAACAGTGTTCGTCTGTAGAGACAATCTTCTTTCCACAACAGCAGAGATGGAAAAGAAAAGATGAAGGATTAACTCCTGACAAACAAAAAGAAGAAATCTCAAAAGAGATTTAGGTACAAGGCAGAGGAAAAAAGGCAGTAGACCAAAAAAAAGTGTGAACACAGACAAAGCTTCCATGAAGGCAACAGCGGGAAAGAACTGAGGAGGGAGCAGGGCCACCTACACCTATATAGGGTTGTGGTAGACTGCGTGAAGGCCCCAGATGTACTGCTGAAACTCCTGCGCGTGGATTCCCCTTCACCAATGGCAAAGGTTCCTACAGTCTTATCCGATGACTGAGATGCCCCAAAATATCAGAATTTTCTTAAGAGGGCACAGATTTACACCTGTATCCTGACTTTTGTGAAAAGCAGTGTTGAAACTTTTTTTTGTTATACAGTCTCAATTTACAGATGCTAGGGTCCCTGCAGTGTTACAATCTCCTGCTAAGTTAATAATAAATATTCAAGGGAAGGATCATTATTTTATGGATGTGGATACTGCTTGAACTATTTATCAGAAAAATATTTCACTGCCCACTAATCACAGCTCCGATATGGAGGACGACGAAGCAGACAACACAGAATACTTCCAGTGACACCATGAAGTTGACTGTAATTAACTACTGCATTACAACACACAGAACCATGTTTTTTTCCTAAGATTCTTTAGTTCATGGATGCTCTATGGCTAAGGGGGTTTTAGGCTGAAGAGATAAGCTGTTTAATTAAATGTACCATGGGTGAATAAGCTTGAGCATTAGAACAAAAATAATCCGATTTTAATTTACATTTCTTTAATTACTCTATAGGAATAGAGCTTCCAAGGAAGGACATGGTTTCTCTGAAAGCTTAAGCACCGTTTTCTTTTTGTAACATCTATATAGATCCAATAGAAGGTATCAAACCATTTGCTTCTGGATCTGTTCTTACATGGATCAATACGGCAACTAAATTAATTCTGTATTTTTATAGTAATGAATCAGAAACCCTTTTTCTTAGCTGGCCCAGTGGTGTGGTGATAGCAGTACTGCCTGCCATGCTGGTGACGCTGGTTCAGGAATGAAATTGGGCAGCTTTGGGGCTGGCCGAAGGATGAAGATTTGAGGATCCCGTGGACTGCTCTCCTCTTTCGGGAAAGGGGGGGGGACAGCACATCTCACTGCATCACTAGCAACTAGCAGGGCTATCTGGTATAGCAGGAAGTGCCCCACTGAAGGATACCAACTCAAATGCCTTTAACATGTACAGGTGTCTCTGCACATGGCTCAAACTCAGGGAAACAGGAGATAAACTCCAGAGGAAAATCACCACGAATAGCAGGATAACAGGGTGACCTTGTAGGACCCACACTACTGAACAAGGCACCTACCCACCACACAGTGGTTCTGGGCAAGTGGTTGGGTAAGTTCCAGAGATGGTAGGTGACGGGGGGGGGGGTATTACACCCCAATGACCACCAGCTGGGGAGTAAGGAGCATAAATAAATGATGGGAGGGGACTTTTTCCTTTAACCCCTCAAAAATGAAAAAATAATTACTCTGATACTTTATGATTTTATTTTTTGAGAATGTTTCTCTTTCATTGCTTGTTTATTATGGCTGTGGACGAAGCCTATAGGCATCTTGCTGTCTGTAGCTAGAAAAATAGAATACCGTGGAACACTTTTTTTGGAGTTTTCAATGTATTCTTCCATGACTACAAATCACTATGCCAGCTGAAATAAAATACTCCCTTCTTTCTGTTTAGAACATTGGAAACAGAATTCCAAGTTGCTTATCAGATGGCCATTAGGAAGCTGAAATAGCTTGTTAAATATTAGTTACCTATTAAACTGGAGATTTGTTTACCCCCTTTCGAAATATAACAACTTGCACATTTAAATAATTAGAATTTAAGCATTTTCTTGCTACTAGCTTCAGTTCAGCAGGTATTGTCTTTCAAGAAAGATACATACCTCATAAATGTTACCCTTTCCCAGCAATGAATCTAAAAACATTTACACTTTTTTTAACCTCTTAAGACACTATCTGATAAGCACTGTCTCAGACATATGCCGGGTCTTCTGTGAACTATCCAAGCTAAGTATATAGCAATCAGCAGGTATTTTTTACTATGCTTTTTGGTGGGGAAAAAAATATATTGAGCTACAGCAAACACACACACAGTACATCATCCTCATGGTTACAACATTCAATAAATAAATACTGCAATATAATATGTTATAAAACAAAAAGTACTTATGTCAGTGAACACAGTGATGTTCAGTTTACAGTAGATTTCCTTTAAATATTTCTTATCCTGTATTTTGTATCCTGGACGCTACATCTCCTTGTCATAGGGATCTTCATTTTACACATTTTTACACTTTATTTACTCAGGATGTCCCAGATTAGATGCAATATCTGGTTTTCAGTGGGGCCATGATTTTACCATTTTTATGTATTTATTCAGGGTAGCCTAGTCCAGATGTAAAATATTGTTTTCAATGTGTTCTGATTTTACGCAATGCAGCATAATAGTGTGTAGATATAGAGCCCCACCGAAAATAAGATGCCACATCTTCTGTAAGCTATCTATACATTATATATAGATATATATGTATACACACACACACACACACACACACACACACACACACACACACATATATATATATATATATATATATATATATATATATATATATACATACACACACACACACACACACACACACACACACACATATATATATATACACACACACACACACACACACACACACACACACACACACACACACACACACATATATATATACATACACACACACACACACACACACACACACACACACACACACACACACACATATATATACACACACACACACTACAACACACAATATATATTATGGTAGAGGAGCCATTTCTATATTAAACCCAAAACTTTTGCACCTGAATAACTTTGCAACCATTTGATGGATTTGCCTGAAATTTGAATTTATGATCAAGAACCATAGGCCTTGGATCTGCAAGTTTAGTACTGAGTCGGCTATATGACTCACGGAGTTATTAAGTGTGATCTGTGCGCGCGTTTACGCTTTTCTGGAATTCTGTGGTCGCGCCTACAGGTCGTACGGTTTGCATGACTGGCCCAAAATCTTCAGGAAACATGCAGCCGGGGTCCTCGATGTGCCTTTCGAAGATTTCGTGAAAAAATATTAAACGGTTCAAAAGTTATTCAAAAAACAGTTTCCCATTATAAGTCAATGGGAAAAGTTAACAAAAAGTTCAACACTTTCGCAAATGCATTTTTACTTTCGCAAATGGGCCTGTTACTTTCACAAATCGGCCATTTTGTTTTCAGTTGGTAATCAGAAAAATGGTTGGCATTTAAATTTGGGACCCTCTAGCAACCTAATTATTTTTGTATTCACCTAGTCGGGCCCTGAGGATGCTTGCCATGTCTTTATTTTGTGGTTAAACACCCAGAAATATGTTTTCAAATTTCTGGAAAAAGTACTTACAATGACTCACAGATATTGTCGCACATTTTGCGAGCTTCCATAAAGTGCGACAGTAATTTTCTAGTCTGTGGGAAAATGACAGCAATTCTTTGGCACTGCACTGCAAAATAACCATTAGGAGTTTTGGGCTGAAATTTGGAGGGAAAGCAGCCGACATCTCACAGATGTGCCTTTCAGTGTTGTATTGAAAAAATATTACACGGCAGCAAAGTTATGGCACTCCAAAGTTGACAGTTTTTCCCATAGGATAACATTACGGCGCCCGAAGCATTACAGGAATCCTTTGGCACCCTGCTGCAAAATAACGGTTTGGTCTTTTTTCCTGAAATTTGGAGGGACGACAGCCAACAGTACACAGATGTGCCTTTCAGTAGTTTGGTGAAAAAATATCACATGGCAGCAAAGTTACGGCACTCCAAAATTGACTTTTTTTCCCATAGGATAATATTACGGCGTTCGCCGCGCCTTTCAGGGCCCGTATCTCGGAAACTGTGCGAGATACAGACTTTTCGTCGGAAAATTTCTTAGCCCCCTAATGTGGCTAAGATTCAAATTAGCCAGAACAGTTGTAAATAATATGACTTTTAAATTTTTTTTCTACGTCGTACGGTTCCTGAGATATAATGTATTTAGTATTCCAAGATCTCATTTTCTGCGCCGATACTCATTATTTTGCATACATTATTTGTACTCACTGTCTTTCTCAATGCAGGTTTTGGGGGAAAACCAGCCTGTGCGCTTACATTACTGTTACTGTTGCCCTTTCCGCTTGCAGATCCGTACCCGTTTCACTTACCATTGATGTCTGCGCCACCATGTGCGTTATCCTTTGTGTTTTCATTTGCGCTTCTGTTATTTTTTGTCATTTCTGTCTACAGTACTGTTTATCTTACTGTTTCACTTTACATTACCATGCCCATTGACATTTCTGTTTGCAGGCACCATGTTACTATGTGACAACACATCACGTGGCAGACCATTCCCGTCTACGCCACCATGTGCGTTACCCTTTCTGTTCTCATGCGTGACGTATGTGTTACCATATGCGCCACTGTTAGCATTTCTGTTAGTGTTGCTGTCCCTGTTAGTATGCCACAACACATCATGTAGGCGGGAGGCGCGGGTCCTTTGGACCCAGCAGCTTCCGCAACACTATTCATTCATTATTTCTCATTATCATTCTCAAAGAAGGAAATTAGAGGCAAAAACCATTTAATGCATTAGTTAGGGTTGTTCCACAGCGACAAAGTGAGGAAATTAGCTGTTAGGGTTGAAAACCCCTGGACCCTTCCCCCACAACCGGCATTGGAAAAGCATTGAGATCGTGGGTCCTAACTCTCACCCCTTCTCCTATACTTCTGTTGCTTTACACATGTCATGGGTTGAGAGGCTGGATTTATCCCAATGCGCACCCCAATGCCCGGTTGGGGTGGGGGCGGTTCAAGGGTTTTCAACCTAACAGCAAATTTCTCACTTTGTCGCTGGAACAACCCTAACTAATGCATTAAATGGAGTTTTTGCTCTGTAATATATATATATATATATATATATATATATATATATATATATACATACATACATACACACACACACACACACACACACACACACACACACACACTTGCTACTGGAGAGACCTATTGTGACTCTCAGGGCAAAAAAATAAAGTGTTTCTCAGGACTATGCCTCTGTTAAGATACATATATATGCTACTGTTGGTATGCAAAATATAAAGATAGTTCATGAAGTCTATGTTATGGAAAATGTATTCAGAGTTAGAATATGAAAAATCTAATGTTCGTAACATGGTGTCTTACTTGTTTAACTTCTAGTTATGTACATAAAAGCATCCTTTTATAATACCATGACTTCTGCTTCTATTTATGGGCTGTAGTATGGATCTTTCATTGCTTGTTTCTTATTCATTCTGTGGGGGATTAAACAACAATTCTTCTTAGGACACCATTGTATGTTAAACTCTGGAATATAGCAGTTTTGTTGTAACTTGGATCTTTCTAATATTCCCAAACAACCATGCTGTGCAGCCTTCAACACCTTTGTTTCTAAGACAGACAACTCTGCATCTCCTAGTTAAAAAAGGAAATGTTATTTTTTAGAATTTTTTTTTCAGCAGTTAACGTGTGCTACAGGGATACCACATTATCACAGTGATACTGTCTCACTATACAAACTAAAGCTAACTACTACTTGTTCATAAAACAATGCCATATTAACAAACACACAACTAAGCTACTTACAAAGAACTATATACACTTAATTGCACTATGTAAAAGGTATATCATTTTGCCTATGTCTCAGCCATCCTCATACCAGCTGGTCCCAAACCCAGAAAAGAGTGATGGAATCCAATGTAGTACATTAATAAACAATAACTATCAAAATATTGCATTGATAAAATGACTGTTTTTTTTGTTTGTTTTTTTTAATTTAGTTTTTGTTTACCGGGTAAGTACACTAGCCAACACAATGACTATTTTCAGGTACGACCCAGGAGAGTACAACATAAAATAAGACAGGTACAAAACATTTCCATTTTTAACATGGGGAGAAAGCGAACAGAAGTTTTAGGCAACGGTACATAATGTAAAAACATTTTAACATAACAGAGTTAATAGGTAGCATTTCAGGTTTACACGTGGTGAGGAACAGATACCAGGGCTTAAATAGGAGGTAAACAAAACATCCGTAGGCCACAGCGGGCAAGGCAAGTAGCAATTGTTGGGGGCAAACAAGGATAGGTCAAGCAAATTACAGTTCTGCAGAGATTTCGTGTAAAAGGTCAAACTAAAGGTCTTTAGAAATTAGAGTAGAGGAGGAGAGGCAGGGGAGGAAAGTGAGAAGAGACAAGGGGAAAGAAAGAGTGGCCGGGGAAAAAAAGAAAGGTGGGTGATGGGGCAGGAGAGAGATAGGGCAGAGGAGTCACGTGAGGAGCTGGGGTAGGGAGGGAAAACATGTGTAAGAGGGAGGTAGAAAGTAGAGGTCAGGCAAGAGAGCCAGGGCAAAGGGATCATTGCATGAGGAATCTAGAGATGGGATACAGGATGAGGGAGAAACAAGAGCGGGGATACAGGAGGAGGGAGATAGAGGATTGAGAGATTGGAAAAACAACAAGGGAGGGCAAGTCTTTAGGGCTAAGGGAAAAAGTATGGGGAATCAGACAATCTGAGAGGAAAAGGAAAGGAAAGAGAAATCAGGGACAACGCATCTTAACAAGGCCATCAGGTAGGATCGAAGCAAGTGCAGGGGCCAGTGCGCAATAGATAGCAGTGAAGTTCTGTTTTAAAATTCTGATGAGTCTCAGCCGATTTGAGCTGAAGGGGAAGAGTATTCCAGAACATGGGAGCTGCACATTTGAAAGCCCCAGTGCCTTTTGTGGTAGAGCATCTAGGAACTTGGAGTAGAGAGTTTTCCGCTGACCTCAGACCGCGAGGGATGGAGTGTGGAATTAAAAGTTCAGCCAGAGATTTAGGGGGTTTGAGCCTTACAACAAAGTCAGTAAGGGAGCCAAGATAATATTTTCTTGTGGCCATAGGGGAGAGTCATCCTAAGTCATCATAAAGCCGACAGCGGTGCTTTTGTCTTGAGGAGGAGGATGCATATCGACATATGTTAGTGTAGGTGACATCCCATTTCTGGAGGGCAGTTTTGTGAGCACTAGAGAGGATGGGGGCACTGTAGGTTAGGGAAGGTAGGAGTACACCCCTGGCAATGGCTTTTTTAGCAGATGGCGTAAGCAAGTATCCAGATTTGTAAGCAGCACCGAGTTTGCAGTTTACAGCCTTGCAGATGGATTGAATGTGCAGGCTCAGATCGAGGGATTGGTCAAGCATGACACCAAGACAGTTAAATGATTAGACAGTTTCTAGTGTTGTATCATCTGAGTCATAGACTGTAAGGGACACAGGGCTCCTATGGAGTTTAGGGGCAGATCCAAAAAGCATGGCCTTGGTTTTCTTTATGTTTAGGACCAGCTTGTGCTCATACAGCCAGTTTAGTGTATTTGTGAAATCAGTTTGAAGTGCCGAGTTTAGATTCTCCACCTTTTTATCAATGGCATAAATGACAAGATCATCAGCATACAAGAGAGATGAGCAATTCTGTAGGGCACAGGGGACATTATTTATAAAGAGTGAGAAAAGGAGAGGACCAAGGATGGAGTCTTGAGGAACCCCCACATTTACTGAGGCTGAGTCAGAAATGGCCGAGTTAAATTTAACTGCTTGAGACCTATCGGATAGATAGCTACTAAACCAACGTACAACTGGAGAGGAGAATCCTAGGCTATGCAAGCAGGATAGGAGTAGGGGGTGGTCCACAAGGTCGAAAGCCTTTGTAAGGTCTATGAATACAGCACCTGTGAGTCTACCTCCGTCCATGTTAGAGATTATGTCAGAGGTGAGTTTTGATAGTGCAGTGGATGTACTATGGTTTTTACGGAAACCATGTTGGGCATCAGATAGGATACCCCACTTGTTTAGAAAGTCACGTGTTTGGATAGCAACCGCCTTTTCTAGTAGTTTGGACAAAACGGAGAGAATAGCAATAGATCTGTAGTTGTTTATGTCCTTTTTATCACCTTTTTTAAATACAGGAGTTATTCGAGCAAACTTCCACAGGACTGGGACAGTGCTAGTGATCAGGGATAGTGAAAATATTTTAGCCAGTGGTGAGGCTATGTGGGCAGCAGCAAGTCTTAGTAGACGTGGTTCAAGGAGGTCAGATCTCATACTGGTGTTTCCAGATATGGATAAAAGAAGTTTAAAGACCTCTAATGTGGTAATTTCTTTAAAGTAAAAAGGAGGTGTATGCTGAGATATTTGGAGAGTAGTAGAGGAGCCAGGTAGTCTTTGAGGTTCACTACCCCGGAGGGGAGAGGTCTGCGGCGTGAAGGCAGAGGTATACAAAGAGAGGTCTGAGAATTTCTGGTTAAGAGCATCTGCAATGGTCTTAGGATCATTGCAGTGCACCCCATTTAATATCATATCCTTGGGGGTATGGGCCTGTGGGGATCCCAGAAAGGTTTTGATATGGGCCCAAAATTTCCTTGAGTCAGATGCTCTCACAAGCAGGTCCTGGCAGTATTTACTTTTTGCTAATCTTATTTTCTTTTTGCAGAGATTTCTACTAGCCCTATAAGAGTTAAAATCATCCATACGCCTGGTTTGTTTGAAACACTTCCATAGTTTATCTCTGCGGCGTAGATCAGAAAGGAGATCCTTGTGTAGCCACTTGGTTTGTTTGCCTGTAACTCTCCTGGTGATCTTGGGGACATGCCTTGATTGGATAGCAGTGAACTTATTGAGAAAGATGTGCAGGGCCTCATCAACACTGTTTGTGCGGTAGATGTCAGACCAATCTACATAAGAAATGTCCTGGAGGAACGCCTTTTCATCAAGTTGTGCAAAGTTCGAAAAGGTGACATAACACGGTGGGGGAGGTGGTGGGGCACCAGAGGCCCACATGCAGAAAATCGGGGAATGGTCTGTGATAGCGTCCGCAAGGATCCCTGTGGAGATCAAATGTTCAGGTCATGTTGTGAGTAACCAGTCAATGAGGGTGCCAGTTTTGGTAGGATTTGGGGCCCTCGTTGGTTCAGTAATCATCTGATGTAGGTTAAAGGTGCTGGTAACTGATACCAGGGAACTATGAGCAGGACTCAGCCAGTTTAGGTTAAGATCACCAAGAATTATTGCCTCATTTTGGTTTATATTTGAAAAGGTCTTTTCAAGTAGGTCTTGTAATCCTGTGAGGCCACCAGAGGGAGGATTACAGGCACATATGACATGGAGCTTTTTTGCCACTAATGTAACTGTGACGTGTAGAT
The DNA here is from genome assembly GCA_016271365.2 of Neoceratodus forsteri. Taxonomy (NCBI): domain Eukaryota; kingdom Metazoa; phylum Chordata; order Ceratodontiformes; family Ceratodontidae; genus Neoceratodus; species Neoceratodus forsteri. The sequence continues at coordinate 1,194,785,676 of CM028130.1, forward strand.
GTTCACATACCTCAGCAGAGGTCGGGTTAAGGACAGTATTTAGGTTGAGGTGAGATCTGTAATAGATGGCTACACCACCCCGCACTTAGTTTTTAATCTATCACTTCGTATCAGGGAGTAGTTGGCAATCTTGCATAGGGTGTCAGGTATGCTAGGTTTTAGCCATGTTTCAGAGAGGCAGAGAATGTCAGGGTTGTAACCTTTTATCCATGCCTCCAGTTCATCCTTATGGCATGTTAGACTCCTGATGTTCATGTGGACAATAAGGAGCCCTTTCCTTGGAAGGTCAGATGAGGTATGAGCAGTGGGGTGAGAGAGAGGGCCAGGATTCACCTCAATGTCTCCTGCTAGGAGGAGTAATAACAGTGCCATGAGGCAGGACCTTTCCTGGAGAAAGATTTGGATCTGATCAAACCTTCTGCACCACTTATGATGGCCCAGAAGCATATAATAGGTACAGCCTTTAGGGTAAAGGATAAATAGACAAGCAGGTGCCAGCCTATGTTTGGTAACAAGTGAGTTAGAGAAAGTGAAATCCCGGGTATCAGACCCTATACCAAGATGGTCACTGGGAAATAGGAGTGACACTATGTTCATATAGAAAAGAGCAAGAATGACAAGGAGAATAACCCCCGGACGGCGAAAATCCTTTTTTCTTTGTGTAAGGTACTCTATGGGATTAGGGACAGTGTTATCATCAAGTATAGTATGTGGCATTTTGGAGTAGTTTGGGTACGTCGTGGCTCTGATAAGAGATCAAGGTAAAAATTTTTTTTTTTTTTTTTAACTAAGCTGTGGTAGGCAGCAGTCGAGAGAGGACTATGACTGATAATAGCAGTATAAGAGGATACTGATGGAGCAGAAGGAGTAAAATGCCACAAAGTAAGCAGCAATCCTCTTTGTAAGGCACAATTTGGAGGAAATACAGTGAAACTAGTAAGTGAGGGACCAGCGAAGGATTTATAGCTAGTGCAAGCTTTTTAGGAAGCCTAGTTATTTTCTGCAATTTACAGTTTAAGACAAGCCTAGTTATTTTCTGCAAATTACCGTTTAAGACAACCCCTAGTGGTAGTGCAGTATAAGGATCAAATAGGATTTTAGGGACTTAGTCATATGGCAGGCCGAGAACTATATAAGTAAGTGCCCACCCAAGGAGGGCAAGGTGGGGCGGGGGGGAGCGGCGCAAAGCGCCAGCGAGGCGTCTCCTGTGACGCTTTAGCAAAAGTCAGGGCCCGAGGGAGGCGCTCACCAGGATATCAAGTAAGAACAGCTATTTCAGTGAAACTATTTAGCAGGCAGAAAGTTCAGAAAAATACTTTCTGGCTCCCGACCAAGCAAGTAACCTAGGGGCACTCCCGACCTTCGAGTAGAGCTGAGATTGAAGGCGCACCAATCGGCAGGCAGTATGAAGGAGGCACACCAATCAGCAGTCCAGCCGCAAGTACAACAGCCAATCAGCTAAGCCGCGCCTTTTTTCGAAGCAAACTCAACAGCCCACGGAGGAACGTAACTTAGAGTTAGGTTACGGCTTTTCCGCCCGCCCCAGCAAGTTGCAGCCGGGCTCGTGGTTCCAGTAGCAGGGATGATTCCAGCGGTTGTCGCGCTCCTGCCCTGCGAGAAGGGGAAGCTGTAGTGAGGTGAAGGAAGGGTGAAGGCGGACGGTCCTGGTACCGCCGCTCCCAGGGCGGTCTCAAAAACTCCGAAGCCCCGGTGGGCTTTGAGGTTCACAGCTTAGAGTTAGGATACGGCTTTTCTGCCCGCCCCAGCAAGTTGCAGCCGGGCTCGTGGTTCCAGTAGCGGGGATGATTCCGGCGGTCTTGAGGCAAAAGGCACAGCTAAGGGTTTTGTAGTGGATATGGTGTTCCTAGACTTTAGTAATGCATTTGATATCATGATGTACAGAACATTTCTGCACAGAATGAGAGCCTTGGGCTAGCTCCAGAGATGAAGAGATGGATGGAGGATTTGCTGGAGGGAAGGAGGCAAAGGGTGATCATTAATGGAGTTCCATCAGGGCAGGGAAGGGTGACTAGTATGGTACCACATTGTCGGCACTGGGTCTTATTCTGTTCAATATTTTCATTGGGGACATTATGGAAGGGCTTAAGGGGAAGGTCTATCTATTTACAGACAGTACAAAGCTCTTCAACAGAGTAAGCACTGTTGATGGGGTAGAAAAAAAATGAAAAGGGATTTGCACAAACTAGAGGAGTGGCCAGAATGTGGCAGTTGAGCTTAAATGCCAAAAAGTGTAAAGTTATGCCGAAAGGGAATAGTAATCTAAAAGCAGAGTACTGAAAGTGATGGCGCAGGAGAGAGAACTTGGTATAATCATATGTAATGATCTCAAGGTGGCCAAGCAATGCAAGGGAGCAGAAGTGAGGGCCACTAGAATGCTGGAATGCATAGGCATGAGTATTGTGAGCAGAAGGGGGGAGGTGGCAATGCCACTGCAAACAGCTGGTGAGATCAGATCTTGACTATGGTATCCAGATCTGGAGACTGTACCTCAGGAGGGATGTGGAGAGAGTGGAGAGGGTCCAGAAGAGGGCAATGAAAATGGAGTGAGGAGTTAGTCATTTGACACATGAGGAGAGGTTGAAAGACCTCAACATGTATACCTTGGAGCAAATGATGGAAAGGGTGGACATGATGGAGACCGTTAAGTACCAAAAGAGTATAAACAAGATCCCAGATAGCAGTATATTCCAGAATAAGAGGCTCTTAAGGACTAGGGGTTATGACTTGAAAATAGATGGCAGATGATTCTAAGGAAACATCGAGAAACACCACTTCAAAGAAAGGGTTGTAGAAGGGTGAAATCTACTCCCTGATGAAGTTGTGGGGGCCAAACCAGTGATGGGATTCAAGGTTGCATGGGATAGGTACAAGGCAATTCTGGAGATGAGGGGATTACCCAGATCACCTAGGATCCTTGAGTAACATGGAGCTAGATCACTTGGGCAGATTCGGTGGGCCTGGAGGTCCTCATCTGCTGACAGTTTCTGTATCCATGTAAACTAGCTGCATCAGTAGACAGTCATGGGAGGTATCCAGCAATGTCCAACTCTTGGTGATTTTGGCCACCAGGATCTCCCAATTAATGTCTGGCAGATTCAGTTATCTGACCACCACGACTTCCTCCACTGGGAAGCAGTAAAGCATAGTCATTGGGGCACTGAGCCGCACACTATGACCTGGAAATGATAGACCTATCAGTCTGACCTCAGTGATGGGTACAATTATAGAATTTCTGCTAAAGAAAAGGATAGCCAAAAACTTTGAATCAAGTGGAGCCAAAGAGCCAAGGCAACACAGATTCAGAGCAGAAAAGTCATGTCAAACTAATCTGATTGATTTATTTGAATGGATCATTAGAGAAGTGGATTGTGGGGGAGCAGTTGATGTGGCCTACCTTGACTTCAGCAAGGCATTTAACATTGTTCCACATAGGAGGCTTGTGAACAAGCTTGGCAGCCTGGGACTGGTGCATAAGGTGGTGAATTGGGTTTGAAACTGGCTGAAAGGTAGGAAACAGGGTGCTGATAAATGAGATAAAATCCAAAGTAGGGAGGGTGATCATCAGGGTGCCACAGGGTTCAGTTCTTGGACCAATGCTGTTTAAAATCTGCATCAGTGACATTGCAAAGGGGCTAGAGGGGAAGATGTGCATCTTTGCAGATGACACAAAGATCTGCAATAGGGTGGATAGTCAAGGAGGGGTGGAGAGAATGAGGAGGGACGGAGAGAATGAGGAGGGACCTAGCAAAAATGGAAGAGTGGTCCAGAATGTGGCAACTAGGATTCAATGCGAAGAAGTGCAAAATCATGCACTTGGGAACAAGAATTCAGGGGAGAACTACATGATGAAGGGGGAGATATTAGCAGTCACAAAACAGAAAAGGGATCTGGGGGTCATTATATCTGATAACGTAATGGTTGCCAAAAAATGTGCCAAGGCAGTGGGGAGAGCCAGTGGTATGCTGAGGGCAATGGAAGAGGTATCACTAACAGAAAAAAAAGGAAATCATAATGCCACTACATAGGTCATTGGTGAGACCTCATTTGGAGTACTGCATCCCTCATCTCAGGAAGGACATAGACGGTGTTGAGACTGTTCAAGGAATGGCAAGAAAAATGGTACAGGGTCTGTACCATGCATCCTATGTGGAGAGACTACAGGAACTCAATATGTACACCATGGAGGAGAGGCAGGAGAGGGGAGACATGACAGACATCTTCAAGTACCTCAAGGGAATTAATAAGGTATAGGATGGAAGACCATCAGAACAGAAGCTGCCCTAAAACAACAAAAGGGCATAACATGAAACTACAAGGGAGTAGACAGAGGGACAATGTAAAAAAGTACTTTTTCATGAAAAGTGTTGAGGATGCTTGGAATGACCTGCCCCAGGAGGTGGTTGGGGCAAACACAGCTGGGTGTTTAAACAGGTATGGGACAGACATGAGGAAATCCAAGAGAGGGATGGAGAGGCAACAGCAGTGGGTCAGTAGCAGCTAATTAAAGGTAGGCTATACAGGCAGATTGGATGGGCCTAGCAGTCCTTATCTGCCGTCAGTTTCTGTGTTTCTAAATCTATAAAAATATGTGTCTGAATTCTCTTAGCCCCTGCTTGCATAATGTGTGATCCTGATGGCTAGCAGCTCAACACCACCTTTATTTGCTTACATCCATGATTGTTGGCATGGCAAAAGTCTATCAACTTTTAATACTTGACAAACCCTTTTTCTTAACTTGGGAATGAAATGAAGCAAAAAGAAACATAGAAACATAGGCTTTGACGACAGATAAGGACCGCTTAGCCCACCTAGTCTGCCCATTTCCCTATCTAGAGAATAAGCTGTAGATCCTATTTAACCAACAGCTTATTTCTTCCTCCCCCCCCCACAAAAATTACCTTATGTCTGTCCCATGCATTCTTGAATTCTCCCACAGTTTTAGACCCCACAACCTCCTCAGGAAGGCTGTTCCATGCGTCCACCACCTCTCTGTGAAATACTACTTCCTCATATTGCCCCTGAGCCGTCCCCCCTCTATCTTCAAATTGTGTCCCCTTGTTCTTGCACATCTCTTTTTCTGAAAGATGCTACCCTCTTGGACTTTGTTGACTGTACTGAGGTACTTAAACGTTTCTATCATGTCCCCATATCCCTCCTTTCCTCAAGGGTATACATATTAAGCTCCTTTAGTCTCTCTCCTCATATAGAAAGTCATATATATTGAGATTTTGACTTGTCTAACTGCCCACCAAGTTATTTAAATTAACTGTTACTGCTGCTTTAAGAATTTTAATCTGTGTTGGGTGGACTATCAGAAAAAGATTTGTTACTCGGGAGACTGAAACGATAGTTATGAGAAAAGGTGTGATTTGCCCCATTTACCTAATGGAACATTAACTGCAAAGCTTGCTTTTGAATAGCACAGTAAGTTTCTGTCAAGGCACGCTTTCAGTCTGAATGGGGCTGGCAGTATAGCATAGGGGTTAGAGTAACAAGTTGTGAATGAGCTTGGTGCATCCAGCAGACCTGTGTTTTATTCCCACAACCTCCACTTGCATACTGTGCGACTCTAAACAAGTCACTTAACCTCTCCAGTGTTCCTAGGCCACCCCTGCAAACAGGCATGTGTGCCTAGTTGGCCTTACCCGATTAACAAAAATTAAAATATATGGAATTTGATTCAATTGTTTGACGAGTTTGAATGGCTCTTCAAGTTATACATGTAAATGTGCTTTTGGGGGCTTTGGTAACAGTGATTCATTGCTTGGTGGTCTGGCACACATACAAAGACAGTCTTTTCCCAGGTTCCAAACAATTATTTTAATATCTCTTTTCCCAAGAGAAAGCTATGGAGGGCCTTACTTGCAGCACATGGTGTAACCCCCTGTTACCCGGGGTTACTAGAATCCCAGTAAGACCTAGTGGTAGGCCGGGAAGGCAGCTTGTGAAACTCCAGTTAAATGGATTTCACACTGTCGCACTCTGTTCTCAGTCTCAGCTGAGACTGAGAGATGACATCACCATAGAACTGTTGCAGCTGCATGAGCCACACTGGAGTGCTGCAGTTGGAAGTTAGGATAGAATGTTGGGGATTTTTGAAAAGAGTCTGTGTGCAGTTTTGAAGAGAGGAGCAGCACAGCAGTCTGAGTGCAGGCTCTCAGAGCCTTAAGCTCTGTTTTAGAGCTACTATAAGGGAGGTGTGTGTTTCCACCGAAAGAGGAACACAGTAAGCTGATTGTGAAGTGGTGGAGACCGCTGTTACTGGTCCATGTGCCCAATCCCTGAGGGGATGGGGATGGAAAGGTTTGCCTGTCTTCCATGGGCAACCCTCCTGGTTCCAGCTAAGGAAGAAGCTGCCTTATTTCAAGTTGTGCTGCAGCACCAGAAGCTGTGGGAGAGAAATTCCTGTGAGGAATCGCTTGTGGGGCACCTGCAACCAAACGGTGAGTTCGCTCTGACAGAGGGCCTATGTTTTCACCTGAACTGTTGCAACATGGGGATTGGACTACTTAATTTGTAGGAGGTCTAGTGTAATAGACATTGCCGGTTAATTCAAGTAGGTTCAAGTCCAGCACAAAGAGTAAAGTAAAGTGGGAATTGGACTGCTTAATCAGTGGGAGGCCTAGAGCAATGGGCTAAGCAAAGTAAAAGCATGTTCAAGTCCAGCACAATGGGAAAGCAAGACAAGTAGAGGAAATGTGACATACATTTAGCCTCACTCTACACTGCCAAGCTTTACAGAATGAGATGTTTAATGTCCAGAGAAATGGCGGGTATGAATTGTGGAGGCGAGAGGTGGAGGCCCCCAATCAGTAGTAACAAATTCAACTTCACGGATTTGCTCTTAGGCACCTTTACTTTCTCTCAGGTACTCAGTAGTGCCTGAGGAAAGTACCCAGACGTGGGATTAAAAGGAGAACTCCCTGATAGAGCTGAGGTGCTCTTAGGTGGTTTAGGGAGCCACCAGAAAATGTTTCCATGACACATGGAAGGTGTCCGAGTGGCCAGCAAGGGAGCCAAGCCTGGGAATCCCAGATAGTGTACAAGTTTGGGCTATGTACCCAACGCAGCGTGCAAGTCCGGATTGTGTGCCCAGTGGGTTCAGAGCCTGAGGGCTGAAGTGTTGAAGAAGGGTTCTTGTTTCTCTTAATCTGCATTATCAGAAGTGTAGCCCCGTGGGGGTCCGTCTATGCTCTGTTTGGATGTGAATAAAGCCACACTTTAGAATCCCATTCCTGGCATTGGACATTATAGTTATTGCTTCCTGTGTTCGGAATTACTTGGGTGCCCCTGTGCAGAGTAGCCAAACCTAGCCCTTGTGCCGAGTAACCTATTCCTCCCCGAACCCAGTCCCCACCTGGTACTGCTGTCTGATTTTAACAGCATACCACCTGTTGTTTGCAAAAAGGCAGGGGTGGAGGGCTTACACATGGTACACCAAAATATTACTGAAAAGCAACATCCTTTGCTTTGAAATTAAGAAAAAAAAAACTTTCAAAAAGAAAAGTGTCCATATACAAGTATGTTAGCACCCTGCAGTCATCTTGGGGGAAAACAGATGTAAATTACACATGTAAAGCTGTGTTCAGTACAAAGGAAACAGCCACTTTAGTTTCCCCTGTACTGAACATCAACTGGAGCAACTAAACAGCCCAAAGGTTTCAAAAAAGCAAAAAAAAAAAAAAGCAAAAAAGCACTAGCATTGAAGGTAACGATAGGCTAGTTACAGGCCAGAGCTGGTTCCTGTTACACAACTTTATTTTACTTCTAATTTCACCAGAAATGGCCATGCAGGGCCTTACATGCAGCACATGGTACACCAAACAATTACTCAAAAGCAGCAGAGCATGCTCTGAAGTACATTAAAACAATCTAACTTTCAAATACAAAGGTGCTTACAGATGAATTTATTAAACCTCTGCATGCATCTGGGGAAGAGAGATTTAAATTGAGCATTTAGAGATGTGAGATTGGCCCAAGCTTATGTTCAGGACAAAGGAACCAGCCTTTTTAGTTTCCTCTGTACTGAACATCGACTGAAACAACCAAACAACTCAAATGTCACAAAAAGGAAAATAATGTGAAAATACACTAGCATTGAAAGTAACTATGGGCCAGTTACAGGCCAGAGCTGAACCAGGTTACAAAACTTTATTTTACATCTCTTTTCACAGGAAAAGGCCATGCAGGGCCTTACACATATCACATGGTACACCAAAAACTTACTCAAAAGTACTTGAACATGCCCGGAAATGCATTAAAAAAATTTAACTTTCAACTACTACGGTGCTTACAGATAAACTTGTAAGAACTCTACAGGCATCTGGGGAAAAAATTATGTAAATTCATCATTCAAAGCTGTGAAATAGCCCAAGCGTATGTTCAATGCAAAGGAAACGGCCCTTTTAGTTTTCCCTGTACTGAACATAGAAACAACTAAACAGCCTAAATGTTCCAAAGAAAACCCTCAAAATGCAAAAAAGAACTAGCATTAAAGGCAACTAAGGGTGAGTCATTGGTCAGTCTTGGCCCAGGTTACAAAAAAATATTTTACATCTCTTTTCCCCAAAACACCCATGCAGGGCCTTAAGTGAAGCATACTGTACACCAAGGAGCTGCGTCTAGAATTATTGCTGGTGAAACAAGCAATGCAGAAAAGTACAGTTGTTGAAAAGGCTGGAAGGGATGAACAGAAAGCTGATGTGCATTTGAAGATAATGCTGGCTGACTGAGTAGCATGTTCATTACAAAGGAACACTGTGCGGACGACAGAACATTCAACGGCCAAAAGTGTGACAAAGAAACCAAGAACTGCGAGTCAAGCCTTTTTAAAGACCTGGTGGATGACAAAACCAGGTGCTGATGTATACTTTCAATTCTCATTTGTCTGGACTGCGGCTAGGACAGTACCTTACATGAGTAAATATGGGACACTAAGGAGGGATCACCGTAAACTGTAAAAATTAGCAAAAAAGTAAAACTAATACAAAGAAATTAATTTTGAAATGTGAAAGGGGACATGAAAATGCATCATTGCAGAGAGCTGCACTGAAATTGCACAGCTCTGTAATAAATGGATAACATCAGTCCAGCAAGGTATACAAGGACACCACATGTGAACATAAGAGGGCAATCCAAAGTGGAAAAAATTGGAAAAATACATTTATTTAACCAAAGCCTCTAAGTAGGGGGATACAACATGTTATCTAGCAATGAATGGAATCAAAGTTTGTTAAGTAGGGCACTGTGTACATGCAAATAATTACAGCACAATTTGTGATAGGCAGGAATGTCACAAATGGATGCCAATTTAAGACAGTGAGAAGGCAGTTGAAGGGCCATAGTAAACAAAATCAAATTTAACAACAGGTCATGTTATGCCCAGTATGTCTTATGATAGATCACTACAAAACAGAGATGGAATAAAAGCAATATAATACTGTTTTTAAAAATTGGATAGCAATCAGCAGGCATATTCTAGGAAAACACATTGTAAAAATGAGTAAAAGGAAGACCACATTGAAACTGCCTCTCAGCAGATCTGTATTGTGAAAATTCATTAGAAATAATGAGTAAATGCATCCCCCAAACTCTCCACAGACATATCGGCTCTGACTAGAGCTTAAGATTGGACGTGCAAAGAGAAAAGTGGTACAATGTCCTTTTTGCTTCCTGATTTGGAGACTGCTGTCCATTACTTTTTTGTTGTTGTTGTTTAATGTACGTAATAACTCTGCCCTTTTAAAACCATAAAGAACACAAAAAAAATATCAATTATAGTTGACTGCAATTTTACTAAAACAATTCAAAACAGGATTTGGAGAAAAGCAAATAAATCAACCCAAAGTAATAACTGGAAATAATTTCAGCGATTAAATATTAAGTAAAGTTGACTTTAAGCAATCACAATCTGTATACTGCGAAAGCAAAATAAATGAGGCAGAAGACCAATAAACTTGTTCCTGTGCCAGTACTCTACACCTCATCAAATGTGTGCAGTGTTTTTACTGCCTGGGTCGTTCCTGTAAATGAGTACTGTTATCCAGTGTACTTACTTGATAAGGAAAAGCAGTCAAAGAAAATAAATCAAACACACAGGAACGGGGGACTTCAAAACACAACCAAACCCAAAGCTTAAATCTACCTGGCCTAGTGATTAGGGCTCAGCTTGAGAATCAGGAGATCACAGTTTCAAACCCCACTACAGCCTAATTCTCACTGTATGACCATAGGCAAGTCACTTAACCTCTCTGTGCTCCAGTCCACCAAGCTATGGAATTAAGAAGCAGCAGGATCCCACAGGAAATGAGCTGTTGCATCTCAGCTTGGCTTGGATAAACAAACTGCAAAATATAAAATAATTTATGTTCCTTGAGCAAAGGGAAATAGTTGTGCAGATGTGTGCGAGGAGGATGCACATTTCACAATGGATGGAACTGCGTTTCTCTTCCTGGTCTCCTTAGAAATACCTGTTGCTAAAACATTATCTGTCATAATCCAATGCCAACCCCTAGCCTCTATAAGCCTTAGAAAAATCATCAAGTATGCTTTGAACTGTAAATAGATGCAATACAGATTATTAATACTATAAATGTTGTTCCTTTCCCTTCCCCCAGGTCTATTCCATATTCTGCCCCCTTCCCTTTCCCAAATGCTTCCTCTTGTATTCTTCTACATGAAGTCTGATTTTGTCCCGATATACTACATAGATAACACTGTGATGGCAGAAAGAGACCTCAAGGTCCATCTAGTCTGCCCATAGTTCACTGTATTCTAACCCCTCTCCCTTGTTACCTAGTCCGGGTAATGATGCCCTTATATATTTGTCCCATGCTTGCTTGAAGCCACCTACAGTTTCAGCCTCGACCAGCCCAGGGGCAGGCTATTCCAGGCATCCACCACCCTCTCTGTGAAATAAAACTTCCTGATATTTGTCTTGAATGAGCCTCCACATAGTCTCTGGATATGTCCTCGCGTTCTGCGGTCTTCCTTAAACCAGAAAAGTTAATTTGTCTGGGTCTCGTTTATACCCTTGGATGTATTTGAAAGTCTCCATCATGTCTCTCTCTCTTCTGTTCCAGGGAGTACATATTCAACTCCCTCAGTCTCTCCTCGTGAGGCTTCTGGTGCAGCCCTTGAATCTTTGTTGTTGCTTTCCTCTGCACTGTTTCCAATCTGTTTATGTTCTTTCTTAGGTGAGGTCCCCAGAATTGTATCCTGTACTTGAGGTGGGGCCAGACCAGTGCCATGTACAGTGGCAAGACCACCTCCTTCCTCAGCATGAGGTCATAATGTTGCAAGAATATAGCGCACTGCCAATACAGCACAATTTATAGCATGCAGCATAAGTCTTTTTTGGCAGGCATGCCACCCCCCCATGCCCTCCCCCAAATTAAATTAACTCTAACCGGGAGGGGGTTAAAGTAAATATCACATAAAGTACATGAAAATAAAAAAAAAAATTTCTATGTGTCTGGGACCAGGAATAGAACTCAGTCCCAAACTCTCTGCTTGTGTTCTTCGGTGCCAGTGGCTTATCTTGTCGAGCCACGGCAGCTACTCAATGGAAGCCTATCCCAGCAGAGGTCTTATCCTCTGCCTAGGACAGTGAGAGAGAGTGCAGTACCGCGCACAGAACCATTCGCAGTATTGCACCCTCACACTATCATGTACCGCACTGTTTGTTTAGCGCTTCCGTCATATGCTATTAAGCATATGACATATTGACCCAGTAGGCCCTTCTACTAGTGTTTTTTCTCCTGATGCAGCCCAGCATACCCCCCCACTGTAAGTGCTGCCTATTTTCACTGTCTACCCGAGTTTAGGTCATCTGTTGTTATGATCCCCAGATCACTTTGTTAGTTTTTCACACCCCAGGTAATGGTCTATTTTTGGATTGTTCCTTCCTAGGTACATAACCTTGCATTTTTTGCATTGAATTTCAGTTACCAGGCTGTAGACCACTGTTTCAGTTTTTCCAGGTCCGATTTCATTCTTTCTGCTCCTTCTGTAGAGTCCACACTGTTACATATTTTGGAGTCGTCTGCGAATAGACATCCTTCCTCTCGAGCTCCTCGGCAATGTTGGCTATGAATATGCTGACTAGTAGAAGCCCCAAGATGGAGCCCTGGGGTACCCCACTGGTAAGCCCTCATTCTCAGGATAATGCCCATTTACCTGCACCCTCTGTGTCCTATCGTGTAGCCAGTTTTGTAACCATCTCACTACTTTCTTACCTACCCCTATGCAATCTAGTTTTTTTTTTTTTTTTTTTTTTTTTAAAGCAGTCTTCTGTGGGGTACAGAGTCGAATGCTTTACTAAAGTCAAGGCAGACCACATCAACAGCCCCTCCCTCGTCTACAGCTCTGGTAACCCAGTCGAAGAAATCAATTAGGTTTGTTTGGCAAGATCTGCCTGATGTGAACCCATGCTGCCTGTGATCCTGACTGGAATCCAAGAATGCCATCATCCTTTGTTTAAGTAATGATTCCATCACTTTTCCCACCACTGAAGTAGGACTCACTGGGCGGTAGTTGCCTGCTTTTTCTCCAGCATCCAGCTTTGTGCAGTCGTATCACTGTTGGCCTTCTCCAGTCCTTGAGTACTGTTCCCTTCTCCAATGATTCAATGAAGAGTTCTGCTAGGGGTGTTGCCAGTTGGTGCCTCAACCCTTCAGGATTCTTGGATGCATGTTGTCTGGCCCCATGGCCTTGTCCTCTTATTTTGCTTAGTGCTTCTAGAACTTCATCCTCTGTGAAGGGGTTTGCATCAACTTTTGTACTAAGGGAGCTGTTGTGCTGCGTCTCTGGGTCGTATCTCTCTTTTTCCTGTGTAAAAACAGAACAGAAGTACTTGTTTAGGACCTCTGCTTTTTCGTACTCCCCTTCCACTACAGCCCCTTCTGTGGCTAGTTGTACTATCCCCCCCTTGGTTTTCTTTCTTTCTTTTAATACCTAAAAGAGGTCTTGTCACCCTTTTTTACACCCTCTGCTATTCTCAGTTCTGTCAGCTTTGGCACTTGTCTTTTTTTCCTGCTTCCTTCAATTTCAGTTGGTAATTTTTTATGTCTTCCTCCTTGTTCATTGCTCTGGCCTTCCTGTAAGCCGCCCTTTTTTCCTTCACAATCATTGCCACCTCCCTGGAATACCATGTGGCTTCTTTTTTTTTTTTCCTTGCTGTGCTTATTTGTCTGGTGTATTTGTCCATGACTGTGTCGATGGCTCTTTTGATGCAATTCCACATTTCCTCCACGTTCTGTTCTTTTCTTCCTTGTAGGATTTTTGCCATTTTGCTCACATTTGCTGGAAGTCTGCCTTCTTGAAATCTAGCACTTTGATATTGAAGTGAGAGGTTTCTTTCATTGTAATAACCTGGAAATTGATCATACGATGGTCGCTGTTTCCCAGATGGCTCTCCACCTTGACATTTTTGACCCTCTTGCTATTTGTGAGGACCAAGTAGAGGACTGCTTCTCCCCTAGTTGGGAACTCTACAAGCTGCAGAAGGACTGCCCCCTGCAGGGCCAACAAGAGGTCCCTATTTTTTGTAGTTGTGGCAGACTTAGTTGCCCACTGGATATCTGGTAGGTTGAAATCCCCCATTATCGTCTTGCCCTTGTCAGCTAGCTTGTGGATTGCCTCAAGCAGCTCCTTGCCCTCGCTGTCACCCTGTGTAGGGAGTCTGCAGGCCACTCCTGTTGGGATGCATGTATCATTGCCGGTGTCCACTGACTCCCATAGTGCCTCTGTGGAGCTTTCTGGACCCTTGATTTCAGTGGTTTTTATTCCCTCCCTGACATACATTGCTACCCACTCCCCTTTTCCATTCAGTGCTCCCGCAATCTATAACCTGAGGCTGATATGTCTGTTGCTACAATGCAATAATGTTTACAAAAAAAAAAAAAAAAAACAGTTGTAGCACTATATGCTCAGTATATATCTCACATTCTGTCTACACTGGCATTTTATTACCATAGAATAAGGACCACTGGAGAACCAATCAGAACGTAAGATTCCGCACTAAACACTCTTTATGTTAATATGGCTGTAAGAGCGGTTTTGCCCATTTTAGGATAGGTGAACTGTGAACCAAAGGTAAGCGGTTCTGATACCCTAAGAATGTGAGACCACTCTTGCAACCATAGGAGTGGTCTCTGTGAAGATATTAACATACAGAATGTTTAGTGCAGACTCTCACATTCTGATTGGTTCATTAGTGGTTCCCAAGGCAGCTGCATGTGAGACACTCGAGAGAATAACAGTGCCTCACACGCAGAGAAAAGGAGTGTTCCAACTGGTCGGGAGTACTCCCTCAATCTATAACCTGAGACTGATAATATTTCCTAAGTGCTACTGGCTGTATAAATTAAAAGCTGCCGGGCCAAGTTGAGGAAATGGAAATGGATGAGCAGTCCTAATAAAGCCCTGCCTGCCCATCCCAGGCTGTGCCATCACTGGGACCCTGTCCTCATCATTTGGATGCATCTCCAGAGAGGTGGGGGAAGGACAGCCCTCCCCCTTCTGGCCCCCCCCATGGCAAGTGAATCTGTGGGGAACCACGGGACAGTATAGTTCCCGGGGGAGAAGGAGACCGGTTGGGGGAAGCAGGGACAGTGCTGAAAGCCACCTGCTCACCTGAGGGAGAAAAAGCTTTTTTCAAGGAAAAAAAAAAGGCCGACTGCCATTCTGGTTTATATCCCCTAATCCCGAACTTATTCTCATGTCCAACAGTTTCTACTGCTTGGTTTACTGACTTTCTTCTCGCCCACTTATGATCTTATTTTGATGTCTTGCCCACTAATGGAGGAGTACTAGGCTGATCCCCTGCCTCCTCCACTTTGCCAGGAGAGCCCTCAGCCCCCCCCCCCATTTAAGTGCTTTTCAATGAAAGCATCAAATTTTTGCCCCAGTGCATCTGGCATCTCCCTTGTCAGATGGAGGCTGTCAAACTTAAATAGCCTTCTATCCCAGAATTTTCCCAGTCCCTGAAGACATTATAGCCTCCCTTATTACACCTCCCTTTCAGCCTTATTTTCTCCCGTCTCTAGACTCCCTTGTCCCACACCGGCAGGACCATGGAAAAGGTCAACGACATCAAGAATTCCCTCAATCCCTTCCCTACCACCTCTGTTTCTTGACTGATCAGATCATTTGCCCCCAAGTGCACAGTCACAACTGTACCCTCCTCCATATGCTGTACCATCCCCTCAATCTTTTTTTTTTTTGGTTAAACTTTGTTTATACTCCTTCCCTCCCGCGACACTCCACTCCTTTTGGGAGATGCCTTGGCCTTTCTAGCCCCTGCCTCCTTCCTGTACCATGGTGGTCCATCCTCCACATAACCTTAGCTTGGGAGGAGGCAGGAGGTGGGCAAGCACCCAACCTGAGTCTCATCAGGATGCCGGTCACCAGGACAGGTAGGGGCATTAGGGATCAGGTCTGGCACTCTGTCTACCCAGGAGTGCCATCTTTCCCCCTTGTTCTAGCATGATGTGCACCTAATGTCAAGGCGCAGAGCGCCGACATCCATCACACTGGTTCCTCACTGATGGCTGGGCTTGCTGATCCTCAGGCCTCCACCTGGGCTCAGACTTGCACAGAGTCCTGCATCCCCCCCTCCCCCCGGAGAAGTCAAGCAGTCCATAGGATGCTTAGATCTCCTCCCCCTGGCTGGCCACCCAGCTCCAGAGCTCGTTCCCAAACTCCGGTCGCTGGCATCATGAGTGTTAGTGCTACGCTGTGCCAGCAGGCCGGCCCAACCCCATCAGTCCTAATGGTGTCCCTGCCCACAGTGACCCCTGGTAAACAGACTACCCTGCACAGTTCTCACATTCCCCACTCCCAAGCAGGACTTACTTGGTACCCCTTACGATGGAGCCTTTGACCACTAATGTCACTTTTCATGCTCTTCATGCCACTAATCCTTCTTCCTCCTTGGTGCTGCCATTATGGTTGTCCCAAGAGTCTGGCTGATGACTGGCATGATATCAGCATCTGGCAGACTGAGATGGGTGTTAGTTTCTGTTTTCTGGGCCCCTCTCAACACCCCAATGGCAGGTGCACTGCGGTGATGCCATTGAGGCGGAGCCAGCCAACATGGTCACCCATACCAAAAAGGCTCCACATACCACCTGATGCATCATTCTCCAAACGGTGCTCTGCAGCACCCCCTCCTGGGAGGAAAGCATCCAGGCGCGGACACTTTCACCCTCCCTGCCAGCCTCCATTCCTGACATCCCGGGCTTGGGGCTCAAACCTGGGTTGTCAGTGTGCCAAGCAGATGCCTCACCCCTCAGAGCCACACAGCCAACCTGGGGCAGTGAAAGTTTAAAATTCTTCAGCCAGGGGCTCAAGGCAGTTCACCAGTGTTGGTCCTGGACTGGTACTCCTACATGGAGTCTTGGTCCTCTTGCCCGCTGTCCTCCAGCCACCCAGGCCAGCCTCTATGGCAGCGGGAGGACTAGTACACTCCCTCATTCCCCAATCTAGTCTGCTGTGTAGCTGTTAAATTTTGACTTGTGCCACAAGTTCTGTATTAAATTCTGACTTATGCTGCAACAAGTTCTGTACGGAGGATGGCCAGTATTCTATATGGGGGACATGCACTGGTCCTCTGAAGCAGGACTTGGAAGATAGCCACCCCACAGCCCCTGCAGCTAACTCCCCACCCAGTCCTCCCCATGCTGCATTCCCCCTCCCCAGCTCCCACAGTCCTGCATACCCCCACTTCACTGCAACCCTACTGCCCAGATCCTTCTAAAGCACATCTCTCTTATCTGCTTCCCCTGCCTTTCTATATTTTTATTCATTTTAAACAGTGGCACCTTTACAAAAAATTAAAAATTCTTCCAGGTGTTTCAAAGGTACTTAAAGTAACACTAATTCTGTTACTACTAGCGGAATTGGTTACTGACCAATTTGCCCATGCCTCCCAGCAACAATTGTTTTGTTGTTATTTCAGACTGTCCATTGGGGATTTCATGTAAACTGCAGTGCACATACAATTTCTGAATAGCAGGCCTGGGTAGCATGTGCCACCTCTTACTACTGATAGCTGGTCAAGTGAGCAGGTTAAGTGAACAGCAGATATTAGTGGAACACGGTTTCATGTCTCCTACATTCCTCTGCAGGGGAAATAACTTTTCAAGTGTCCAAACCTGGGCCATAGTTGTCAACAAGATAACCTTTTCTAATAGACATCTTCTGGGAGGCCCCTCAGTGCCCCATATGGTTTTTATTTCCCAATTTTGATGATGAAATTCCATGGGTACAAAATATTGGTTCCAGTTTATGCAGACAATGTAGATATTTCACCTGGAGCATAAAGTGTTTTGAGTAGAGCTGCAGTGGGACTTTGATAACAACCAAACATGACCTGTTGATAATATAAAATGGATTGACAAGAAAACCTAGCTAATGCTGTTCACAAGGTCAGCAAACAAACAGTGTCACTTAGCTGCTCCTCCCCTCTAAGATGACGTGCTTGGAACAATCACGGAGTTCAAGTACATGAATGCCAACCTTTCCTTCCACTACTGCATATGGATGAGAGGTACTGCAAAAAATGTGTGGGAGTCAGGCCAGTGTGCTGACAGACCAGACAAATCTTATACAGAGGGATACAACACTGAATGAAATAAACTTTGTGCTCCTCGTGATCACGGTTGCTTCCAGCAGCCACCAAACTATACACCAATCCTGTCTAGCGGCAGTGATGGCTCTTCTCCATCATTGCCAGCCATACCTGTTAGATAAGCTATGTACGCTGGGCCTAGCAAGCCTTCCCCTATGTTGGTTTTCTCATTATCTTATTGATTAGTTTCAAATGGTTAGCACGGAGAGGCTTAAATCTTCAATGCTACCTGTCCTAATGCGTGTTCAACAAGGGTTCATTCCGGGGCCCCTTCTAAAGTATTTTCAATCTATATAAATGCCTTAAGGAAAAATATGTCTCTTTGCAGATGACACAAAGATCAGCAACAGAGTTGATGCACAAGGTGGGGTGGAAAGGATGAGAAGGGACTTGGCAAGGTTAGATGAATGGTCAAATGTATGGCAGCTTAGATTCAATGCTAAGAAGTGCAAGGTAATGCACCTGGGAAACAAAAACCCAAGGGAAAAGTACATAATGGGGGGGTGAGATACTAACAACAACAAAAATGGAAAGGGACCTGGGGGTAGTCATATCAGATGACCTAAAGGTGGGCAAGCAATGTGAGAGGGCAGCAAGGAGGGCTGGGGGGATACTGGGATGCATAGAAAGAGGCATCACCAGTAGAAAACAGGAAGCTGTTATCCCTCTGTACAGACAGCTGGTGAGATCCCATCTGGAGTACTGCGTGCAGTTCTGGAGTCCAAATCTCCGCAAAGACAGACAGAATGGAAGCTGTCCAGAGGAGGGCAACTAAAATGGTGCAGGGTCTGCACCGGAAGACATATGAAGAGAGACTTACGGAGCTTAATATGTATAGCCTCGAGGAAAGGGGGGGGGGAGGGACATGATAGAAACTTTCAAGTACCTCAAGGGAATCAACAAAGTCCAAGAGGGTAGCATCTTTCAGAAAAAGAGGTGTGCAAGAACAAGGGGGCACAATTTGAAGATAGAGGGTGAGCGGCTCAGAGGTAATGTAAGGAAGTATTTTTTTCCACAGAGAGGGTTGTGGATGCATGGAACGGCCTTCCGGAGTAGGTTGTGGGGTCAAAAACAGTGGTGGAATTCAAGCAAGCATGGGACAGTAATAAGGCAATTCTAGGGGGGTTGGGGTAGGAAGAAGTAGGCTGCTGGTTAACTAGAATTTGCAACTTATCCATTAGGTAGGGAAATGGGCAGACTGAGTGGACCAAGCAGTCCTTATCTGCCGTCATATTCTATGTTTCTATGTAAGTAGTTTCACTGCCACAGGGGAAGCTGCATGACACCATTAGGAAGAGGACACTCATCTACAATATAGTTCAGGTGAAAAAAGCAACATGATACAGGATGCATTTTCTATACAGTTTTGACCAGCTTCAATGAGTTTTGATTATCTGCAAACTATTTATGAATCCCAACAAATCCTCCAACGGACTGGTTTTCCACTGAGCTTTTTCTCCCCTGACCACGTTCACCAAGGACAGACAATGGTCCAGGGATCTACAGTGTTCAAACTCTATATCCATACACTCACACGAACAGGGTGCTGCTGCTGCAAAGACAATGAAGACACAAAAACACAAAATAACACACACACCAAAATGTTTTTCTTTTACTTTCTAGTGCATTTTATTGCCAAATGCTGAGCCCATAAATTGCCAGATGTCCCAGTGCTTCAAGGTGCACTGCCACTTTGTCGGGGAGAACACTAGTGAAGATCCCTTAAATACCACCTCGTAAACAGCCATTTATAAGTGATTAAGTGATAAACGATAGTACAGAACAGATTGGCATCAACACCTTGATTATATAACGTCAATATTCAAATGGATCAGCTTGTAAATGTGATCACTTATGACTTATTATACATTATGATGTAATCATTGACCATAATTAATAAAAAAAAAGTACAGGTAAAAAAGGGAAGGAAAAATTAAAATATAAAAATGCATAAAAGTCACAATATAGAAAAACACCAACATCATAACAAACACATGTGTACAGTAGATGCACTGATTTTTAATACCACTGGATATGCATCCCATCCAGCAACTAGTGCTCAAGAGTGCAAGGAAACAGTTAAAAAAAAAAAATAATAATCACATCACGAGAACACGTGAAATCCTAATTCTGAATTCCTCTTCCTGAGATCCAAACAAAAAGGGATGGAAAACAAAACCGGTAATATACTGTAAAAAAATTATTGAGAATTAATTTGCTGGGGTAAAGTTTAGCAACATATATGAGAAATTCAAACATGTGAATCATACTGGCCCAAGGGAATAGCAGGGAGGACAAATTAGAGGAACACAGCAAAATCAGTGCCTTCATTAGTTTTATTTAATATCCACAGATCAATACTTTTCAACACACAATTAGAACTAGTCAAGATTTTCTGGAAACAATTTGATCATCTATTTTTGAAACAGAAATATGGGAGACCAGAGAACAGCCTTGCATCATCAGACTCCTTGGTTTATTGGAAGGACTTATTGTTTTTAAGTGCTAACGTACATACTTGTTCTGTATTTACTAAAGCTTAGTGTTTCATTCACTCTTAGTGATTCCATCACTGATGTCAGTACAGCAAAGTATGGAGGGAAACAGTGAGAGAATATGCAGTTGTGGATTACATGTAACTGACGACATGTTCCAATTACAGTAATGAACTATATATTGAAGTATCGTTCCTAAACTAACCCGATTACTTTTTGAGACATGTAAGTTTTTATGTCTCAGTAACCTATGTCTGTTATGCATGATGTGCTCAGCATAGTGTTTCTGGTGCCATCTGATATAATTTCAACAAGTCAGGAACTGGCTGTATTATACCAACACTACATTAACTGTGCTAGCATGTCCTATGATGACGGGGGATAATGCAGTTCTTAACAAGGTTATAAGATGTTTAAACATGACACTAAGTAGATGCATACAAATTTTTTTGGTGATGGTGGCACACTTGGTGTGGATATATGTATTTAAAAAATTAATGATTTTTGTTTTCAATATTAGTTTAAACAGATTTAACACCATTGAGGGCCAGATGAAGTGGAGAGTGGTCACAAAACCCTGTCCAAGAATTTTTGTGGTACTATTTAAACATCTTCAATAAAAATGTTACGACAGCATTACTATTCAGGTTCATTCCATTCATCTGGGGTTTGAACCGATCTAAGCCAATCCCCACACCTGTCAGGACATAAGAGGGGAGAGCCACAGCAGCACTCAGTAGAGGGTAAATATATATAGTCTAAACCAACTTCCACACACCTTGGGTCATGAGAGGTGAGCATGGAAGCAGCTGACAGTAGCTGTTGTAAATTTAAGTACCAGCTTCCATACACCTCAAGTCATATGGGCAGGGTGGTAGCAGCAACCAACACAATGTACAAATATATAGTCCAACTCCAATCCCACACCCCTTAGGTCATAAGGGGTGAAAGTGGTAGCAACAGACGACACTGGTACAGTATTATAGCTGGACTAGCCGCCACGCCCATCGTGTCATAAGGGAGGAGGGTGGAAGCAACAATAGCACAGATATTATTTACACTTAATCAAGCCCCCATACTCATTGGGTCATAAGGGAGGAAGGTGGAAGTAGCACAGACAGAGGAGCTGGGAATGAGCCCATTGGCACAGCAACAGGGGGCCAGGCAGGGAGAGGAATGTCGAGGGTTCCAGAGAACACTCTCCTCCAGAAAGGGTATGCAGCGTGCCCCACTCTGCTGCAACACCTGGGTGAGCACAGGTGGCAATGCAAGTGGGAGTTGAAATGGCATGGATAGGGACACTACAACACTCACGTAAGCATCCACTGTGTGTGAAAACCATGCAGCTCCTTGCCAGTGGCATCCCTGATGACTGGAGATAGAAAAATGGAAACAGCCTTGGCAGTGCAAGGAAAAAGCTGAGCTCCTCCACAGGTCCCATACCAGCACTATGGCACCCTTCCGCTGCTGTACACAGAAGCCTGGACAGACTAGGGAGTGACCCCTGATGACCAAATGATTGGCGGGGGGAGCCATGGTGTCCGGGAGGTTGGGTTAAGTTCCAGGGAAGGTGTGATAGGGCTGGAGAGGAACCAGCACAAGGGAGTATGCCAGTAAAGCAGAAGAAAAACAGATTTATATATCAGGTCATAAGGAGGGAGG
The DNA here is from genome assembly GCA_016271365.2 of Neoceratodus forsteri. Taxonomy (NCBI): domain Eukaryota; kingdom Metazoa; phylum Chordata; order Ceratodontiformes; family Ceratodontidae; genus Neoceratodus; species Neoceratodus forsteri. Next base: position 1,194,807,486 of record CM028130.1, read on the forward strand.
GTGGAACATACACTTACTGGCTCTGGGTGAGGTAGACATTTGGGTAGTATATAATGGGGAGGCCAAGCACAAGACCGGTATAATGTCTTGCAGATGCTTCTGAAAAATGCTGATCTAAGATGGTCTCCTGCTGGCTGTCCCCTTGTTGGGGACCAGTAACTTGCAAAAACCTGGAGACTGATGAGAATTTGAGGGTGGAGTTGACCCTGCCTTCTGCCACCCACTTGGGGTTCTCCTGCTCACTACAGGATGGTTGCTGACAGGATCGTGGTGGGGATAGGGGGTGCTCCAGCAGAGTTCCCTCCCCACTGCTAGTCCCACAAAACAGCTCAGCCACAGCCAACTGAAATTGTGCTAATTAGAACAAGTTTTTATTTCAGCAATCCTTTGAACTCAACCCATCCTTCCACCTCCCAACTGACTGATTCAGTGGTGGTCACAATCATAAGACAGCTGCTGATGGAACTGGAGGTTGGGAATGGGAGCTCCCATCACTGCTGCTGGGCACTAGCCCCAAGAACAGAGGAGTTGAACAGACTGGAACAGCACCAAACAGCGCAAGTTTTTATTTTGACAGTCCTTTGTTTGAAGCGGACCCCTCCTTTTGCCACCTGTTTAGTGGGCTTAGAGGGGCCACAGTCATGTGAACATGCCCTCCTGGTTATTAGAAGATGGCTGCCCATAGGAGTGATTGCAGGGTGGGGCGGAGGGAACTCTGACTACATCACTTTTCATGCTGCTTGTTTCATAAAACAGCCCAGCTTGAGCGGATTGGAATAGTGCTAAACTAAGCATCTTTATTCCAGTAGTTCTTTGTTTGAACATGACGCCTTCTTTCACCACCCAATACGGTCCCATGGGGAGTCACATTCGTGTGACTGTGTCCTCTGATTATCCACCTTTGGGATCAGTGGTGGAAGGAGGGGGAGTTGCCTACAAACTCCCACCACTGCTGCAAGCCCCACAAAACAGCTCAGCTGGAACTGATTGGAACATATGTTACCCGTCTTATCCCCAGTGAATACTGGCACCACTGTAACCATTTTCCCATTTAGTGGTACAGAACTAGATCTATTAAATGAGTAAGTCAAATGCCATCATTTGGGGGCCAGGTCAGTCAAACAACAATTCCTAGCTCCACCCTTGGTCTTTTGTATCTGGCTGCAAGTGCTACTCTGAATATGTAATTGACGTTTCATTTGGACTCCATCTGAACACCAGATGGTGAGTAAGTATTTAAAATTTAGTATTCACTGAACACTTGCTTACGAGTGCTGAGGAAGTCATATTGGTGAAACATTAACATTTCTCTCCCCTCCGTCTCTCAAGTCCTTATAATCCACCCTGTTGATTCCTCACAAGACCTTGTATATCTCAGTCATAGCCTCCTTCTCCCTTGGCTTCCAGATTATAAATATTAAAGTTTGCCAACCTTTCCTCATGTGACTTCCCCTACTGCCATTGGATCATTTCTGTGGCCCTCCTTTGTATGGTTCTTATAAGTTTCCTGTCCTTCTTGTGGCACGGACTCCAGAACTGTGTGCAGTATTGGAGATGCAGCTTTATTGTGAAACTGTACAGGGGAGTATCACCTCCTTTCTCCTACCAGCAAATCCCCTTTCTATATTGTAACAACCCTCTCCTGCCAGTAGTTGGAGACAGCTTGGTTAATAAGATGCCAGACCATGGAATCTACTGATTGGGATAGTCTCAGACACCCTGTAGATGTCAGTTGTTGGGTGCTTACAGATGTATGTCAAAACGGCAGTAGTAGGAGGGGTACAAGTGTGTCTACAGGGCACCTCTGCCTCAAGTCACTTGCCAGACTGCCTGAGGAGGTAAAGGTTCTGCATTAGATGCAGCTGCCTGTGTGTGAGAGAACAGTGTCAGATAACCTCCTAGGACAGACACTTGGACAGTGGTAAAGACTGCCTAGGATCCCCGCAGCCCTCTGGTTTAAATGACAGGCTTATTTTCTACCAACATCTTTCAGCCACCTTATGGTTTTCCACCATAGTCTGTTTTACCCCACCTCGTCATACATTTGCTTGCATTTGTGGGTATGCCTGCACATACTTCCATCCAGAGTGTGTGTGGGGGGGGGGGGCATACTCACATGGGCATGCCTGCTATATGTGCACATCTATTTTCATTTTCCATAGATGTCCATCTCTCTCTCCTTCCCCCAAATGTGTTACCTTTCAACCTTCTTACCAGTCCCTGTTAATTAGTCCCCACTTGAGGACTCCCCTCAGCTCGTTCACTCCTACTATGCCTCGTCATATCCATCATCACCTTTTTCTTTAGCAGATAATTCTCTTAACTTGCCTATTATCACTTTTTCCTCCTAGAGCCTCACCCTTTTTCTTCCCCACATACAGTGTGTGTATATATCAAAATAAATAACTCTCCCTTATTTCCCTTTACCTCTCCACCAACTTTGCTTTTTTCTCTTTTAGATAATTCCTGAATACATAAGTTCGAAATATTGATTTTAACTATTTTCAGCGAGCATTTAATATTACCGTTTTGTTTTATTTTCAGACCATATGCTGACGTAACACCTTGTTTTTTTGTTCTATAATTTAATATGGTTTGTTCCTTTAAACAGTTGTACAAATGCACACTTGCTCTGTGTAAGCAAGGTAGTCAGGTTTCATAGTGTTGTCAGTTGGACTGGGATCTGCTTAGAACTGATGTGTCAGTAATCCAGATACCACTTACCCTTTTGCTTACACAGAACATGGGGAATTAGGGCCATTTTCAACCCCAACTCCCAATTTACTTATGTTTTGCAGTTTGTTCACAACTCTAACATCATCTCAATGTAATTTTTTGAAAAGAATATACAATTATGGACTGGAGTCGAGGCTTGTGGTAGGAATAATTGCCCACCACTGAAGGTCACTTTTTCAATACAAGGGACAATAGTTACCCACTGTTAGCAGAGAACTCCAGTCCATATTTGTTTTAATAAACCTTTAAGTGAGATTTGTATAACTGTTTGTGCACAGCCGCTCTAGTGCAGTTTCTTGCTAACTCACAGCTGCATTCAATGAGCAGCAGCTACTTTTTAACAAGCATCAATGTGTAACAGACGCAGAACAATAACTTTTAATTAGCAGCTGCAGCCTGCAAGATCAGAAGCAGCTTTTAAAGATCATTAGCCAGGTGAAGGAATGCACTGCTCATGCCCAGAAGACTATTTATTGGTTTGAAGGCAACAGTTCAGAGACTATTCCCTGCTGTTATAGCAACAGGGCTACAACAGAGATTATTAAACCTTAGAATTAAATTCTTTTTTATTTTTTTATTTTATTTAGTACTTTTTTTCTACCCTGACACCTGACTGGCATATCATCGGTCCTGCCACCTCACTCTGCCCCATCACCTACCTTCTCTGGGATTTGCCTCATAGCCATATTCCTCCCTCTAAAACCTGATCACAAGACCAGCAACAGCACCACCATTTCCTCCTAAGCTCCCTAACGACAGGCAATTGTTCTCACAATGGGCAACTGTTAAACAATTTCCTGCTAAACTTGCACATACGCACAAGAAGTATAGCCAATGGTAATCTCTGATCACTGTCCAATTTCCATTACCTTTGATGATTCTAAAAACCATGGCACATCCAGTAGATGGAAATTAAGTAATTTCATAATGGAGCAGGAACATACCGTTAAAAATATCAAAATATGCCAGGCACTGGACCAGACACGTTTTGCAGCAGCTCTGTCAGAACTACGATATTCTGCCAATTAAACCTTCTAAACTGACCTACTGTTTTTCTGACGGATTTAGATCCGCAAAAGAAGCAAACTGGTATCATATTTGCTATGGGGTAGACGAAAGGTACAGCAGGAGGGCAGACTCCAAAATCTACATAGCCCACGCAGTCAAGTTTGCAGCAACTCAGCCGCAGCATGGCAAGTAATGTGGGAGACCCACCACCATGGGACAAAGTCTTAAAAACTGTGGGAGACTTGCATAAGAAGGTGGAAAATATCCTGGCAAGACTGGGTTCCCAGGATGCCAAAATTGAGAGTGCCACTGCCACAGCCAAAGATGCACAGGATGGCTCTATCCAAATGCAAACAGTCTTAAAGCTCACGACCAAGATTTCCCATCTTTGCCCCCATCTTGAGACACTTGAGAATGGGGCCCACACCATGAACCTTCAGATGCTTGGCCTCCCATAAGAAACAGAGGGAAAACAGAGTTTCCTTTATTATATTATATCCCTGGAGATAAGAGTATTGATCCATCTGATATTAAAAAGCATAGTATTAATTTTTGGACCCAGCAGCTAAAACAGAGAAACCCCTTGCACAATTCTGATTGTGACTACAGGTGCGGAGGTACAAGACAGAATCCTGAATTGTGCCAGACTTAATCACCCATTACAGGTAAAGGGCTCTGACAGACTTTTCCCAGGCTGGTCTTTTGCCACTCATACTCACTGCAAATTGTCTGACCCACTGTGCCAGCAACTGAAGACCCTGGGAGTAGTTCTTGCTCCAGCTCGCCTGCGCATCACTTATGGTGGAAAGACATTTCAATTTACGAATCCTCAAGAAGCCATGATGGGTGGATAAAATCATGGCAGAATTTCTAATGGCTGTTCCAGGTTGCACAGCAGAGGAGTTGTACTCGGAGACTGCTAAATAAGGTGCTCCTGGGACATTCTTTTCATACAGGAAATTGACACTGGTTACCAATTAACGGTCATGGGCAGAGACTCATTATCCTTATCTAATTGATTACTTTCTTATTCTTTGTATGATCGTTCTATGGGTCCATGATCCAGGTGATGTTTCTGAAAATACTGTATTTGAGTAAGTGCTTCTACATGTTTGCAATTTAGTGCATGGCTTGAAATTCCCTATTCTTTGGTGTTCTGTGCACACCAAAAAAAAACAGCACGGAACACCCAAATCGATCCCCTGGTAATCCGTAGTGTATACCGCTTTAAGGGAGCAGAGTTCGAGCAGCCGCCATTTTTTCCGGTGCTTGGGTTTTTGTCTGTTGCATTCCCCCTTCATTCTGTGGCTCTGGAGATGATTTGGCACCTTGTAAGAGGCTCCAGACAACCAGAATGCCGCGTATCTTTCCGACCTCTCCTGACTCTCCACTGTGCTCCAATTTGCTCTTGCCTGACACTGAAAATAAAGAAATAGCACAAGACCCTCGCTGAGTCACTCGCCCCTGAACAGCGTTGGTCAACTTCCTTGCCCTCTGCTCCTCACTTCCACAGGCTGTGGCCTGGCGGCATGCTTCTGTTCCCCCACTGCAGTCCAAGGCAGTCAGAAGACAGCAGGCCCCCCAGCAACCATGTCTGCAGCCTCCTCCGCTCCTCCACTCCAGGCAAGTAAACACAAATAAATGCACCTTGCACTGCACAATATAAGGTATGGAACAGCCGCATTTAAGATCTTTTCACTGTATGATTTTGTGTTCAATGTCCTGCCTCTCAGGCCTGGAAGATTTCCATTTGGATTGTGCACACTTTGGTGGCAGGGTAAGGGAAACTGCTTCTGCTTCTACTGAAATTCCATACTTTTGTGATTTTTAAATTAGTTTGAACTTTAAGTGAACCTGTTTATGTAATGTTGACAAGTGCCCTGTTAGATGAAACTGAACATTTTGGGCCAATTAAACATGAATGGCAAAGTTAAGAGAAATTTAAACTGCAGTAGCCTGTTTGAATTGCAGTAGCTTTTAAGCTTAGAAAAATGAGTTCCGATATGAAAAAGGGGGAACATAATCAACTTATGTGTATATTGCTGCTGTATTGATTCCTGCCATATTTGTAATATAAAAGTTCACAGTAGCACTGTTGATTTGACTGTCCTGTGTGTACTGAGAGACATATTTGTTATGTGCTTGTAAATATGTTGTACCACGAGTTTTGGGGGAAAAAATGCAACTTGACAGGGTCTGAAATGTGTGGGTGCATTATAGTATTTTTTCATAGAACACTTAAAACTTGTTTTTGTGCTACTAATTTAAGGAGAACTGTTAAGTACAAGATGAAGTGTGAAATAACTCAGTATATGTTTTTTTAATGTCTTAAGCGACATTGCAGAGGGACTGGAAGGAAAAGTATGCCTCTTTGCAGATGACACAAAGATCTGCCACAGGGTCGATACACAAGTGGGTGGAAAGGATGAGAAAGGACTTGGCAAGGTAGGAGGAATGGCCAAAAGTATGGCAGCTTAGATTCAATGCAAACAAGTGCAAAGTAGTGCACCTGGGAAACAAAAACCCAGAGGAAGGGTACACAATTGGGGGGGGTATTAAAAATGGAAAGGGACCTGGGGGTAGTCATATCAGATGACCTAAAGGTAAACAAGCAATGTGCAAAGGCAGTAAGGATGGCTGGGTGGATACTGGAATGTATAGGGAGAGGCATCACCAGTAGAAAACAGGAAGTTGTTATCCCTCTGTACAGACAGTTGGTGAGATCTGGAGTACTGCGTGCAGTTCTGGAGACCCCATCTCCACAAGGACATAGACAGGATGGAGGCAGTCCAGAGGAGGGCAACTAAAACGGTGCAGGGTCTGCAACAGAAGTCATATGAAGAGAGACTAAAGGAGCTTAATATGTATACCCTTGAGGAAATGGGGGGGAGGGGACACGATAGAAACTTTCAAGTACCTCAAGAGAATCAACAAAGTCCAAGAGGGTAGCATCTTTCAGAAAAAGAGATATGCAAGAACAAGGGACACAATCTAAAGATGGGGGGACGGCTCAGGGGCAATGTGAGGAAGTATTTTTTCACAGAGAGGGTGATGGACACATGGAATGGCCTTCCTGAGGTCATGGGGTCAAAAACAGTGGGGGAATTCAAGAATGCATGGGACAGTCATAAGGCAGTTCTGGTGGGGGGGTAGGAAGAAGTAGGCTGTTGGTTAACTAGGATATGCAACTTATCCAACAGGCAGGGAAATGGGCCAAGCAGTCTTGATCTGCCGTCAAAGTCTATGTTTCTTTGTATAAGGGTATACAAAAAATAGAGTTGGTATACTACTTTTCGAGACTGAATACCAAATCTTGGAAATGGTATTCCATGTGGAACACCACTTTTTAAAACAAATTTCTAGCCCTGTAGTGTATATTCCCCCTTCCCTCCATGCTTTCACAGCCTTTAAAATGGCACAGAGCTCATTACCATGCAGGCACATCATCTAGCCTTTTGGCGTGAAACATATAAGGTAATGCACAGTAGAGGGGACATTCCTGTTTTGGCAGAGGAGTTCTCAATAACTGTTCCTTTTGCACCATCATGTTGCTTTATTTTCTCACACACACACAAACACAAAAATACCTGCTCCACCTGCCCTTTTAACATTGCTGTACTTATACCATATCGGTAGAGCTCTACATCTGCATGAGGGAAGGGAGGTGGGGGGGGTTATGTGTTGCGATTATTAAGGTTGGCATTTTTTGACTAGTTCTCATAGGAGTTCTACAGACAAAACTTCATATTCTATATACAAATATTCTGGTTAAGTGGAAACAGTGACCCAAGTATGGTCACGTGAATCAATTGCGTTTACTTGTACTGTTTTTTTTTTTTTTCCTTCACAGGTTGTGGCTTGGTGAGCATGTGTGTACAAAATGTTTAGTGTTTGTTGAATAGGAATACTGATTCCCCCATATGTCATATATCATTTAATAGATTACTTAATCTGGGGACCAACATGATTGACATTGTATAACAATGCATAAAGGTATCTGGGATTTATTGCTGTATTTACTACTGGCATGTTGAGTTACCAAAGCTTAATAAAAATAAAGTTAAAACATATCAATATAAAATTGCTAAACTTTTTAAAATATAAACACAAATGGTGATATTAGCCAAGTAAACATATGGGAGTCATTTAAATACGTTATGTGGTTCATTTAATGATTCTAACAACCAACATTAAAAAGATTCAAATAAAAAATGAACAAACCTTCAAAAATTAACATTTAGAAAACGTGAATGACGTTTGTATACTGAATGGAATATTGTATGTCTTGGTGTTTTATTAACCATTTATGATCATTAAAATGTATTGTTCAGTTTGTACAGGTGCTCCAAGCCCTGGAGGGCACCTTTTATAAGTGCAATAAACCAATCAACCAGAACAAAATAGTCAGAGACAATGCTTTAAGTACTTTAATTAAGTGGACTGCAGAAAAACAACAAGATAACATTAACTAATAAAAGGTGAAGCTGAGCGGTTAATACGGAAGTCAAAACTAAAATGTATTGAATCAGACTCTAGGGCAAGCAAGTTGCAAGCAATTAGGATTAAATACAATGAAAGCAAAACAAACATTATCGCATTAAAAGAAGGTATGCACAAGCCTCTTTTCACACAAATGAGAGAAATTAATTTAAGAATTTTATGAACAGCTTTACACCTAGGATACAGTCACAAACAGGATATTACAGACCTCTGCAGAAACTTTGAATTTCTCAAAGTTACTGAATGACAATAAAAAGATTAAAAGATGATGATATTACAGGAAAAGTGGTTAAAGCTACTAATCGCCTCAGTTCAAAGAAATCACATGGCCCAAAAGGCTTCTCTATTGTTATAAACAATCTGCACAAGAATTAGCCCCTTTTACAGTTAAAGTTTATGAAAGGTCTTGTATGGAAGGCGTGCTTCCATGTACCAAGAGATGAGGAACCATTCCACTAATAAGAGGCAAAGATCCTTCATACGGTAAAAAAAATCCATCATCATCATCATCAATCCATCCATCCATCCATCCATCCATCCTCATCCTATTTCTCTACTCTATCTGGACACAAAAATACTGCAAAAATCTTCCCAAAAGACTGGGAAAAAAGTTATTATCAACCTTACTGTACCCACTAAACCAGATTCCTGGCTAATAAAATCTAGCAGATGGAGGAGGCAGATAAGCACAACATTCCGATAGGCCTTCTCTCAGTGGATGAGTCTCGTGGCCTTATTTATTTGAAGTTTCAGAAATATATGTGTTCTCGAATTAATTTAGAAATGTGCTCCAAATCTTATATGTAACCCCCCTACAAATTGGGGTTTACTAAAATGTCTTCCTGGGCTGCCTAATGCCCACTGTCAGGATGGTGTCCTGTGTCTGCAGTAGCTATATGTGTCTGTGTGAGAGTGCTACAGGAAGCCTCCATGCCGCTCTCTAAGAGAGTCATCATGCTGTGCTAGAAATTAGTCTGGGCTGGGTCAGAGTAGTTTGGGGCTCGTGACCAGCCAGGCGAGTGATATTTCTGCTCTATTCTACAGTCACTATGTGCGCAGATGGAGCTCTGTTAGGAACTGTGTTCATTTACTGTTTATCTGCCTTAATAATAATATAGAAGTTTGTTTAACCTGCCTTTTCTTGCAGCTTGGACTCTTTGCAAAACAGCCACCATTTTGGTTCTGGACCGCTAGAGTTGGACCAATCAAACATCAGGGGATCTAAAATGGAACCTGTCCCCAGAGGTCTTGTGGGATTGAAATCTGTAGGAATTGTAGTTTTTAAGGTTTAGTGCCTAAATGGACCTGGAGGGGGAGCCCTTGCTGTGAGAGACTGCTCCCTCAGCCAACCAAACCTTTTGGATCTCGGAGGAAATCACCAGAACTGTTTGCAGCAGAGTCAGTTGTGAGCTGGAGTTTGGAGAGTGAACAGCTCGAGCCATCGAGCAGCTGCTCCTGCATAGGCGCACAGGAGAATTGGCAGGAAGGCTGTGCTGGCCTGTCTGTCACATCTTCCAGTGAGAAATCCTGTGAATGTGAAAGTTGGACTTAAATCCAATTACTTTGTTTGAGATCTGAAGCCTGAAGAGAGTGTGATCACTGCCTGAATTCGGGACTGAAGACTTGCTCCAGAAGTGATCGGCCTGCCAGATATCGAAGTGAGTCATACATCAAGAGATTTGCACAGAACTTCTGCTAAATTGCAACCAGACTTTATCCTAACTGTGACTAAGTTGTGTTGCTTATAAAAGTGTGCTGAATGTACTGTGTGGGTCATGATTTGGTTCCTCACCTTCAAGTGTGTTATGCTAGCTGGAAGCTGCTCCAGCACTCACACAGACTAAATCCGAACTGCCTGCTCTTGTCTGGGCCCTGCCATCTTGGCCTAGACTGCCACTCCCATCGCAGAGACATTTCCGATGAAAGACCAGCTTGGGGATTCGGCTCCCTGCTCAACACTATCGAACAGGTAGCGACCATCTCGGTGAGTCGTGTGGGCTCTGCTTCCTTTGACAAACCAGAACACCATCCAGAGGTCTTCATCTAGTCAGTCCTGCCTCCTGGTCTGGGTAGCGAGAGTACCAAACAGGGTAGCTCCCTGCAAGAAAGCTACAATCATTGTGTGTCTTCTGATTTATTTATTTGGGTTTATTACAACGAACTGAGCCATCCGGCACCGGATTACAAATTCTGGTTTGATGTGCATGCTGTTTTTTTTTTCTAAGGGCCCCCAACAACAGCTGCAGTGCCAGCCTGCTTACCAACTGAGTACCCAGGGTTGTGTGACTGTACACAAGGGACTCGCTATGCATGCATGTTCAGCCTAAATTAATCAGATCTGTCAGTCATCTGCTAGATTCATGCCCCACCCCTGTTCACTTTCCCCTGAATAAATCAGATTTTCTTCTTTTTGCATTTGACCAAGCTAGTGTGTACCTTTTTGGTGGGGGTATTGCACTGCAGGTCTTACTTTACGGTGGTGGGGGGGGTCTCCAGGGCAGCTGCATAGGATCCAGCCCTGGTGGTAAGTGCAAGTCATTACTGCCGTATGGTACATGTGAATGTTTTGCTGCTATACTGTTTAGGCCACTAGAGGGGCTGGTGGGGGGTTATAGCATCCCGGAGGGCTACACCAACAGCAGTTATGCTACCCCAGAACCATTTCTCCAGGTGGAGGCACCCATTCAATGAGATCAGGCTCCTCAACTTGCACCTAGGCACACAGGCAGGGGTAGTAGCCCTTAGGATAGTGCCACCTAGGGATTACATCTTGGAGGCACCACTTGGGATTAGCACCCCCTAGTGGTCAAAATCAAGAATTACTGTGAAAAGTTTAATGGGTACCACTGTAGAAATGGCTGTGCATCAGTTGGCGGGATGGTGTACGGGGCATGAGCTGACCCCCACAATGCCTTGTTAATACTGGATATGCCCCTGGGCACTAGTACAGACACTGTGGAAAGGGCACTTTCAAAAACTGAATGCTTGAGAAAAAGCTGTGGTGGTAAGCAGACATGTTGACTTGACTGCCCAGACCTTAGTGGCCTTAGTGGAGTGCAGCAACCCCATGGACAGCACTACAGTGCCCCAGACTAATGCTTCTAAGGGGTCCCCAGACGCCTGGAGGGTGGTGACTAAAGATAGTAAGGACCCCTTAGAGAATGAGCCACCACTCTTATCTGAGACATTTGAGGAAAAGTTTGCCAAGTTGTTACTGGAGGAGGGTAAAACCATAGGACACTTTAAAAAGATATTAATGCCACCTGGGGGTGTTCCTTCCCCGCTGCCCACACCAGCCCCAGCACCTGTCCCTTCACCAGCTCCCATGCCCACACCAGTACTGGTATCCACTCCTGTGCCCACAGTTAGTCATGACTCATACTACAGACAGAGGATGTTTTCAGGCACTCTCCCTATCCCCCAAGGGGAGGATGACTGGGACACCTGGATAGACTGTTGCCCCCTTGGTACCAGAGTGGCAGTGTGCAGAGGCAGAGAAATGAAAACGGATCATGGAAAGTTTAAGGGGCCCTGCTTTGGAAGCGGTCAGGTTCCTGAGGTCCACAAACCCTGATGCATCAGCCCAAAAGTACTTGACCATAATAGAGGGTATTTTTGGTAGCATTGAATCTGGAGAAACTGATGTGGCAATTCAAAGGCACCAAGCAGTGGAAAGAGGAATGTTTGTCTGCCTATGTTACCGACTTGGAGAGGGCCCTACAGAGAGCTTACCAGAAGGGTGGGGTATCAGCCAGCGAACTGAACCATGTGAGATTGGATCACATACTACAATATGCCAAATATTCTAAATTGCAAATTACCCAGCTAAAACTCCAGGATAGGAAGTATAATCCACCTGATTATTGCAACCTGATAAAAGAACTCAGGGAGACAGAAGGCGAGTAAGGAGACTGGAATTCTTGTGCGGGTGCAGCCCAAGTAGCCCCGGTGCAGGAAAGCCCTTCTGAATCAGAGACTGCTAAGGATATTCCACCATGGGCCGATCTGTCGAGAGTTAAGCTGCTGAGAGAAGTCAGAGAAATGAAAGTGGGTGGCTCTACGAAGGCTCCTCCCATGGACAAAGACCCTGGTCCCTCTCAGAACGTGTCTGCTATGGGGATGAGGGTGCACGCTCACGTATCTCCTGCTGAGGGCAACTCAAAAAACTGAAACAAGTGAATTGACTGCTGCAATTAAGGGACTATGGAGACATACTGCGTCACCTTCAAAGGCGCAGGCAGAGGTCGAATCACGATTTTCTGTTAGTGCTTCAGCTCCAGTCCCAAATGTGTACTCTACCCAATCTTCTAACTGTGAATGGAGACCAGCTCCTGATGTAGTGTTTCAGCCAAGACGGACTTAAGAACCTGAAATTGTGAAAAGGATGGGCGTATGAAGAAAGAATGCCAGTATCAAACAGATTTAGGAAAGGTGGTAAACGGACTCCAAGGGAAGCTCCAAAAAACCAAACCAATTGCAGAGGGGTTCAAGAAAACCAAATTCCAATTTCTTTGTGGCTAGATCGCCCATCCAGGTACCTCCCAAAGACCCTCCAGACTGGTATAGATTGGTGGGCCCTTCAATGGACACTACTGTACACATACAGGATTCCGGCCCGAGCAGTTTTTGACAGTGGGTCTCAAGTCACAATAATTTTCTAAGACTGGTACGAGCAGCATTTATCTGCCCACCCATTACAATCCCTTGAAGGATTGCATGTGTGGGGGTTAAGTGAAATGTTGTACCTTTCTCTTGGCTATTTAAAGGTGTGGCTTTCTTTTCCATCTTCTGTGGCTGATGTGGGAGATGCTGTGGAGACGCTAGCCCTGGTCTGCCCTTCCACCAGACTTTATGATGGTATCCCTGTACTGACTGGCACCAACGCACATGTTTGGGCGCCTGGCCCAGTTATGTGAAGAAAGGCAGATGAGAAAGACAGGAAAAGCCCTGTGAGTTCACGCTCTGATCCAAAATGCCTACGAGAAGCACCTGCGCCCCAAGCAAAGTGATGAAAATGAACCTGTGGGTATGGTTTGAAGAAGGATCCTGCCACTATTACATTACCTCCCAATGCAAAATACAGTATTAGTGGTGAAGTACGGCTGCGGAAAGATGTCACCAACAAAATTTTGATGCTGGATGCCCCAGACGAGGGAAAATTACCCGAAGGACTGCTGACTAAACCCAGTGTGCTTCTGGCCCGGGCTCATGCTTACGCCCGATGAATGGTGGTACGAATACAAAATGTTACAGACAGAAACATCACAGTACACAGAGGATGCACCCTGGCTAAAGTCCATTGTGCTGACACTGCTGTGCTTACATCCTAGTGCAGAGCTGAAAAAGGATGTGAGGTATTGCCTGATATGTTTGATTTTGGGGGTTCACCTCTTCCCAACAGCTGGAGAACCAGGATCAGTAACAAGCTGGCCCAGAGAACCAAAGTATTCTCCCTCAAGGAATGGGATGTTAGTTGTGTCACATATGCTGAACACCACATTCATTTGCACGATGAGAGATCCTTCGGAGAGAGATCCAGATGCCTAACTCCTGCTGACAGAGATGATGTCTGACGTCACTTACAAGAGATGTTAGCGGCTGGCATCATAAGAGATGTTAGCGGCTGGCATCATAAGAGAGTCACGCAGCTCATACACTTCCCCAATTGTTGTGGTGCAGAAAAAGAATGGCTCTGTTCGCATGTGTGTTTATTACAGGACCCTCAACAAAAGAACTGTGCCTGATCAGTATACAGTACCACATATACAGGATGCCCTGGACTGTCTAAACGGGAGTAAATGGTTTTCCATTCTCGACCTCCGAAGCAGATACTATCAGATCCCAATGACTCCCGAGGACAGGGAAAAAAATTGCATTCATTTGTCCCTTGGGCTTCTAGGAGTTCCTTCGCATGGCCCAAGGCATATCAGGTGCACCAGCAACATTCCAGCGACTAATGGAGCATGCAGTGTGAGATATGAATCTCCTGGAATGTCTCGTCTACACTGATGATGTCACAGTTTTCGGGAAAACGAGGAACATGAGGCTCACTTATTCAAAGTATTGGACAGACTTGAAGAGTTTGGTCTAAATTATCCATTGACAAATGCCAGTTTTCCAGAGTTCTGTCAAATACGAGGGTCACACTGTGTCATCAGAAGGCATCCAAACTGACTCCAGTAAGGTAGAAGCCTTAACCAGCTGGCCAAAGCCCAACAACTTGAAAGAACTCCAAAGGTTTCTTGGATTCTGAGGCTATTATCACCGAATTGTCAAAGACTATACCAAGGTGATCCTCCCCCTACTAAACTTAACTCAAAGGTATCCGCCTACGCAGAAAAAGTTTAAGAAGAGCACTGACAAAGATGCTGACAAGACCCATTTCAGACCAAATGAGCTGTATGGGCAGAGATGGACGCCCAATTGAAACATTGTTTTTGAAGAAATAATTTACAGACTGACTCATGCACCCATACTTGCTTATGCCGATCCATCCAAGCCTTATGTGTTACATACAGATGCCAGTTTGAGTGGTCTCAGAGCAGTACTCTATCAAGAACATCTGGAAGGCCTGCATCCTGTCGCCTTTGCTAGTAGAAATCAGACGTCTTCAGAGAAAAACTATCCAGTGCATAAATTAGAGTTTCTCGCTCTCAAGTGGACCATAGTTGACTAATTTCATGAATACTTGTATGGTGCTAAAATCTTGGTCAAAACCGATAATAATCCATTAACATATGTCTAAACCACCACTAAACTAGATGTTACTAGATACAGATAGCTTTCTGCTCTAGCAAACTATAATTATGTAGTGGAGTACCGACCAGGCCTAAACCACATAGATGCCTATGCGCTTTCATGAAGACCTCCTTCTGATCAACAGTGGGTTCATATCCCTGAGCAATCTGTAAAAGCACTATGCCACAAGTCTGACCCTGAAGAAACCTTGTCCTCTGAAACTGAACTGTCTGGGAGATTGTTTGGAACTCCAGAAACGTGCATACCTGTTGCCTACTTTAACTCCGCAGCTTTAGACTTGAGTTCTTTACCACAGCCAACTCCAGCTGATATCCGCAAGGAACAGTACTATGATCTGATGATCAGGCCAGTGGTTAATGCTTTACAGAAAGGGGAAGATCTCAAAAATGCTGTCCAATGACTTCAAGACTGCCTTACTTCTTAGAGAGGGAAGCAAGCTCAAGCTTCAAGAATAGTTACTGTACCGAGAGCTTACTGACAGCCAAGGTGAAATTGTGTAAAAACAGCTAGTACTGCCAGCTAAATTCAAACATTTTGTCCTAAAAGGTATGCACGACCAAATGGGACATCTGGGTAGTGAGAGAACCCTTTATCTGGCCCATTCACATTTCTACTGGCCTAAAATGGGCCTAGACATAGAACAACATGTTAAAACCTGTAGTGGGTGTCTTCAGCGAAAGGCTCCACCACAAAGAGCAGCCCTTCTGGTCAATATTGTCACAAGTGTGCCAATGGAGCTGGTCTGTATTGATTTTCTTAGTCTGGAGCCGGATTCCAAATGTATTGCAAATGTACTGGTAGTCACAGGTCACTTCATGAGATATGCACAGGCCTACCCAAAGACCGAATGCCTCAACTGTAGCCAAAGTCCTTGTTGAAAAGTTTTTTGTACATTACGGTGCCCCCCAGCATATTCATTCAGATTAAGGCCAGGACTTTGAAAGCAGGCTTGAAGAACTGTTGTTTCTATGAGGTGTAAGAAAATCCAGAACAACCCCATATCACCCTCAGGGCAATCCACAGCCTGAACGATTTAACAGAACCCTACTCTATATGCTGGGCACTTTGCAACTCAAAGACAAACCAAAGTGGAGCAGACAAATCAGAGCCCTTGTCCATGCTTATAATTGCACAAAGAACGATGCTACTGGTTTTGCACTGTACCACCTTATGTTTGGCAGAGAAGTTCGCCTTCCAGTTGATGTTTATTTCAGAGTGTCTCCTGATGGTGTTCAATCAGACAATTACCTGCAGTATGTCAAAAATCTAAAAGCCCAACTAGACCATGCCTATCAGCTTGCAAACACCATGGCAGCAAAGAGAAACCGGACTAACAAAACTCTCCATGACAAACGTGTTAAGGCCAAAGAGCTCCAACCAGGTTACAGAGTACTAATGAGAAACTTTGGACTTCCAGGTAAACACAAGTTCCATATATACTAATCAGTAAGCTGCATGATCTGCCATTGTATAAAGTACGTCCAGAGGGGGACCCTCGTGCTCTTTAAAACCAGTCACAGGAACCACCCGTTACCTATCGGCCAAACAGTAATCAATAGTATTCAAGTGTTTGAAGCTGCTTGGCATCCTGTAACTAGGTCTGCTGCTCGGGCCAAGCAACAAAATCAGCAAACTCCTGCTTCTCAGCCTGTTGCTTCCAGTAATGTCTCCAATCCTGCAGACATTACAGATACTGAAAATCCTGAAAGTGATGACGAAAATGAATTCTATCCTGCTTTCTACCCATCTTTTGAACTTGAGAGTGTTCCAGGGAATTCCTTCCATTAACTATGGTGACAACTCAACCTCCAGCTGATTTAACAGATCCCAATTCATCCATGGTGCCTGAACCTCCAGAAAGTGATGCTTGCAGTGTGGATCTTGAAGAGGCCGAGTCTCTCTGCATGGTGGAATTGATGGCAATCAGTGAACCTGAACACAGTGAGGCAAGTAGTGAACCTACAACCGATCATGCAAGTGCTAATGAACTAAGTGGGCTAAGTGAACAGTTTCATGCTAATGAAAGTATCATTCAAGAGCCAGAAAGATGAGTCTTGTATGATTCTGACTTTGCGGAAATACCTCTGACAAGTGACAGTGAGCTTCAACAACAAGAAGTGCCAGTGCCAGTGTTGTCACGTCGCTCAGAAAGATCTGTAAAACCAGTCTTAAAGCTCACGTATGACACTCCAGGACAGCCTGTTAACTTGCCCATGAATGTTGCGCACAAAGGAGTCTATGTCACGCCCAATTCTTTACCCAAACTTGTTTTCACTGCCTCTATCCAAACCAAAGCCTCCACCCAAGTTAAGGTGCCCATTCAGTGTAACAAGGGGTATAAAGTTAAAGAGATGGGAATAAGGTGAAATGCTATGATAAAATATGGTAACATTACTGAAACTGAGATTGTTTAATGTGAAAAATGTAAATTATAAATACTGAGATACACTAGATGAAACATGTATGTATTTTTTCATATAATGTGTTCATATGAAATGTTATAGTAAAAATAGACTTGACACGGACACCACGTTTTTCCAGGCAGGGAAGTGTGTAACTCCCCTACAAATTGGGGTTTACTAAAATGTCTTCCTGGGCTGCCTAATGCCCACTGTCAGGATGGTGTCCTGTGTCTGCAGTAGCTGTATGTGTCTGCATGAGAGTGCTATAGAAAGCCTCCGTGCCTGTCTCTTTATGACAGTCATTATGCCATGTTAGAAATTAGTATGGGCTGGGTTCGAGTAGTTTAGGGCTCGTGACCGGCCAGGCGAATGGTATTTCTGCCCCATTCTGCAGGTCATTATATGCACAGAGGGTGCTCGTTAGGAACTGTGTTCATTTACTGTTTATCTGCCTTATTAATAATAGTATAGAAGTTTGTTTACTTGCCTTCTCTTGCAGCTTGGACTTTTTGCATCAGAGCCACCATTTTGTTTCTGGACTGTCAGAGTTAGAACAATCAAACCTCAAGGGATCTAAAATGGAGACTGTCCCCAGAGGTCTTGTGGGATTGAAATCTGTAAGAATTGTAGTTTTTAAGGTTTGGCACCTAAATGGACCTGGAGGGGGAGCCCTTGCTGTGAGACCGTTCCCTCAGCCAACCAAACCTTTTGGATCTCGGAGCAGCAGAGTCAGCTGTGAGCTGGAGTTTGGAAAGTGAACAGCTTGAGCCATCGAGCAGCTGCTCCTGCATAGGAGCACGGGAGAATTGGCGGGAAGGCTATGCTGGTCTGCCTGTCACATCTTCCAGTGAGAAATCCTGTGAATGTGAAAGTTGGACTTGTATCTAATTCCTTTGTTTGAGATCTGAATCCTGAAGAGTAAGAGTGATCGTTGCCTGAATTTGCGACCGAAGACTTGCTCCAGAAGTGATCGACCTGCCAGGTAATGAAGCGAGTCATGGATTGAGAGGTTTACGCAGAACTCCTGCTAAATTGCAACCAGACTTTACCCGAACTGTGACAAAGAGTTGTGTTGCTTATTAGTGTGCTGAATCTGCTGTGTGGGTCATGATTTGGTTCCTCACCTTCAAGTGTGTTATGCTAGCTGGAAGCTGCTCCAGCACTCACATGGACTAAATCCGAACTGCCTGTTCTGGTCTGGGCCCTGCCATCTTGGCCTAGACTGCCACTCCCATCGCAGAGACATTTCCAACAAAAAAGACCCGCTTGGGAATTCGGCCCCCTGCTCAACACCATCAAACAGGTAGCGACCACCTCGGTGAGTCGTGTGGGCTCCGCTTCCACTGGCAAACCAGAACACCATCCAGAGGTCTTCATCTAGTCAGTCCTGCCTCCTGGTCTGGGTAGCGTGAGTACCAAACAGGGTAGCTCCATGCAACAAAGCTACAATCATTGTGAGTCATCCAATTTATTTGTTTGGGCTTATGACAACAAACAGCCATCCGGCTCCAGATTACAAATTCTGGGTTGATGCTAATTGTTTTCTTTCCTAAGGGCCCCCAACAACAGCTGAAATGCCAGCCTACCCTGGGCATCGCTTCAGGCTAGCCTGTTTAACAACTGGGTACCCAGGGTTGTGCGACTGTATACAAAGGACTCACTGTGCATGCTTGTTCAGCCTGAATTAATCAGATCTGTCAATCATCTGCTAGATTAATGCCCAACCCCTGTTCACTTCCCCCTGAATAAATCAGATTTTATTCTTTTTGCATTTAACCCGACTAGTATGTACCTTTTTGGTGGGGGTATTGTACTACCATTGAACTGTTGCATTACAGCTCTTACTTTACAGGCAGTCTCCAGGGCAGCTGCAGAGGATCCAGCCCTGGTGGTAAGTGCAAGGGGTGTGAGCAAGTCATTACTGCCACATGGTACATGTGAATGTTTTTCTGCTATACTGTTTAGGCCACTAGAAGGGTTGGTGGGGGGGGGGTTATAGCATCCCAGAGGGCTATACCAACAGAAGTTACGCTACCTCAGAACCATTCCTCCAGGTTGAAGCACCCGTTCAACAAGCTCACGCCCCTCAACTTGCGCCTAGGCACACTGGCAGGGGTAGTAGCCCTTAGGATAGCACCACCTAGGGGTTACATATATAACAATCCAGATTCAGCAGTCTTAAAGAAAGAACAGTTACGTAAGAACTTACTGTAACAGTAGATCGAGAGGATTGCAGTCAACAGGTCCACAGATGGAACTTCACCATCTGTGACGTAGGATCCACATGGAAGATTTTCAGCAGTACAACTGGGGCCGCCCACACTAATGTCATCTGCCAGCATCACCACCCTATAAAGGTGTGAGCAGCCCCATTCCCTCCTCAGTTCTTTCCCCAGAGACTAAGAGAGCACACCGTGCCATCGGGGACTGGCAGGGGAGGAGAGGAGGGGGAGAGAGAGAGAGCAAGAGAGAGGGGGGAGGGGAGATGCCCATATACATATGAAAGGCTGGATACACCGGATAGCCAGTTCTAGGACAAAGAACCAAAAAGGGGGATGGTAGGAGGGAAGGCAGACCGGATGACTGAGATACCCTCGAAGAGCTACTGTTACGGTAAGTTCTTACATAACTGTTCTGTCTTCAAGAGTATCTCAGTCATCTGGTCCCACAGATGGAATGAGTCCCAAGCAGTTACATATGCACAGAAACTGTCTGGGATGAGTGCCATCCCTATAATTAAGGCAGGAGGCCCTGCAGCACAACCCAACCAAAACCTGCATGGGCCCTTGAGGCAATGTCCAGACTGTAGTGCTTGATGAAGGTATGAACAGTACTCCAGGTAGCAGCTGATACCCCTTGGAAACAGGCCACAGAGGTAGCCATCACTCTTGTGGCATGAGCTTTCACCACTCCTGGCACCTCTTTGCCATACTTACTGTAGCAGAACACAATGCAGTTTTCCAACCATTTAGACAAACATTGTTTAGAAACTTGAATGCCCCCTCTGCCTGGGGCAAATTTAAAAAAAGCCTGCTTCTACTTTCTGCATCCCTTAGTCCGAAGCAATACTTCAAAGTTTTGAGCAGATCCAATGTATGGAGCAGTGCTTCCTCTAGATTGGATCAGGGTAAACTCACACCACCTTACGAAGAAACTTAGGGTTCATGCCCAAAGACACCCCATCTTTGTGAAAAATCAAATAAAGGCTCCTCAAACCAGAGGGTCTGAAGCGTGGAAATCCTCAGAGCAGAAGTAATAGCAACCAAAAACAATGTTTTCCAGGAAAGCAGGAAAGGAAGCATAGCTCACAAATCGCGGCTGGCTCAAAAGGACACAGGGTCAGTTTCTCCAAAACAAAATTCAAATCCCAGAACAGGACAGGAGAACAGATTGGAGGTTTCAGATGCAGGATGCCCCTCAAGAAAGTATAGGAAACATCCAGCTGAGCTACGATGTAGTCATCCACTGGCTCATGAAAAGCCAAGATAGCCAAAAGGTGCACCTAGAGGGAGGAGTACTAGAGACCAGAGTCTAACAGCAATATCAGGTAATCCAGAATCTGGCTCACTAGACAGGTGAAAGGGTCCAGACTAGGTGGCTCGAGTGGAGGGTTTCAAAGTGGCCAGTAAAACATCCGCTACCCTACCGGAAATGACTGCATATGTCTTCAGGAGTCAAGCATGCAGATGGAGGGATTTGAGGTTGTGATGTACCAGGGTCCCCCAAGCCTGGGTCAACAGGTTCCTGCAGAGAGGGAGAGGGACCAGAGGCTCTTCCTCTAGCTGCTGTAGTAGCAGAAACCACATCAAATGAGGCCAGAATGCAGCTACCAGAATCATGTTGGCCCCCCTCCATCTAAAGTTTGATTAACACCCTCTGGAATGGAGGAAACAGAGGGAAGTCATAAAGGAACCTCCCCTGCTGCAGGAGAGGGACAACGCATCTCACCAGAAAACTCCATGCCCTGGATTGAGCGAGCAGAAACAGGGCAGTTTTGCATTGATTGGGGATGCAAAAAGGTCCAACTCTGGACGACACCATCTGTCGAACAGATCTTCTGCAATGGATGAGAAGAGCTCCCACTCTTGCATGCTGGACTGAGTCCGGCTGAGGCGGTCAGCCAGTGTGTTTGGTACCCCAGGACATGAACCACTGAGACAGTTAGGCCATGGTCTAATGCCCAGTACCACACTCATTGCTTCCCTGTACAGGAGGTACGAGTGTGTCCCGTTCCGCCCCTCCACTTGTTGACGTAATACAGGACACTGAGATTGTTGGACTGAATCAACAGCTGACCCAGAAGGAGATAGCTCTGAAAGGTCTGCATGGCATACAGGACCACCCGTATCTCCAGGACATCGATACGAGGGATGTTTCAATCTGGGACCAAGAGCCCTGGGTCTAAAAGGGACCTAGATGAGCTCCCCAGCCCAAACCGGAGGCATCTGTGGTGAGGATCTGCTGTTTGGGGAGATCTGGAAGGGCACCCCTTGCAGCAGGTTGGAGGGGTCCATCGATCACTGGAGCACTTTGCGAACAAGGGAGGAGACTAGCACCAACTGATCTCGCTCATCCATGCACTGGTCCCATTTGTACCATGAGAGTCCACTGGAGGACACATATGTGGAGCCTGGCCAATGGAACAGTGGGAATGGCAGCCGCCATCAACCCCAGCAATTTCAGCTACACCCTTGCAGGGATAAAACTGGTCTGTGCAACTTCCTGAGCCTGGGCGATAAGCCACTCTGCTCTATTCTGGGACAGGAAGGCCTTTACCTGCATACAGTCTAAGACCGCCCCTATGTATTACAGCCTTTGAGATGGAGCTAGGACAGACTTGGGCAAATTGACCGTAATGCCCAGGGACACAAATTAAGTACAGTTATGTAAGAACTTACCGTAACAGTAGATCTTTGAGAGAGGCTCTTGCAGTAGGTAATCACCTTGAGGACTCAGCGCCCCTTGGCATCTGGACCACACGGAAACTTTAGCCAGCAGTATCTGACCGGGGTCCACTCACCAGACGTCACGTGACAGATGTCAGCGTGACCCTATATAGTGCACGATCCCCATGCCGCCTTCCAGTTCTCCCGCTGGAGACCTAAGAAGAGGTGCAACAAGAGAAAGGACAAGAGGCTCCTGGAGCTCAGAATGAACCCATAAAAAATTAGCAGAAATAAAGACATAAGGGGGATGGAGGGAGGGAAAAAGGTTAGCTACTGCAAGAGCCCCTCTCGAAGATTTACTGTTATGGTAAGTTCTTACAAAACTGTGCTATCTTACTTCGAGAGGGCTCTTGCAGTAGGCAATCACCTTGAGGACAGAGTCCCATGCAGTGTGCATCAGAAGAAGCTGAAACATGGGAGGCAGGAAACCACTGCTAAATGCAGACAGTTCAGGACAGGAGTCCCTGAAGCACAGCTAGGCCAAAACCTGCTCTGCGTCTAGAAGCAAAGTCCAGACTGTAATGCCTCATGAAAGTGTGGACTAAACTCCAGGCAGTGCTGGGTAAGTTACTTTTTCTATTACTTCCTATTACTTTTGGAAATTTGTTCCAGAAAGCTCTGTGCAGTCACTAGCAAGGATGGAGAAGTACTTGAAAAAGTAATATACCTTACAGTTACAATTACTTATGTCTTTTTATACAAAAGAAAAATACGTAACTGTAACGGACTACATTTATTTGAAAATAACTAGTAACTAACCTATTACTTTCAAATAAATGTAATCTGTTACAGTTATTTGTTATTTTTGTATTGTTTTTGTATAAAAAGAAATAAGCAACTATAATTGTAGGTGCATTACTTTTTCTAGTAATTCCCTAGCCTTGCTGGTGACTGCACAGAGGTTCCTGGAACAAGTTTCCAAACGTAATAGAAAAAGTAACTTACTAAACACTGACTCCAGGTAGCAGTGGCACAGATGTCAGCGGTTGACACATTCTTGAAACAAGCAGTAGAGGCAGCAATACTCCTGGTGGAATGCCCCTTAACCTCCCCAGGAGGGTCTTACCATGTTTTTGGTAACAGAAAGTAATGCAGTTTGCCAGCCATTTGGATAAACACCATCTGGAAACTGCTGCACCCTCTCTCTTGGGTGCAAAAGAAACGAAAAGCTGGTCCATTTTTCAGACAGACTTTGTCCTTTTAGTGTAATAACGCAAGATTCTATGAACATCTAAGGTAAGACCAATCGCTTCTCCCTGACTGAAATGCTCGGGGGAACACACTGGAAGTAAAATCGACTGGTTCAGCATAAACTGAGAAACCAGTTTGGGTAATAAAGTACAGTTACGAAAGAACTTACCGTAATAGTAGATCTTCGAGAGAGGTTCTTGCAGTAGGTATTCACAGACAGAACTAAGCCACCAGACGTCAGAACCCCACGGAAAAACTTCTAGCTAGCAGTCTCTGGCAGGGAACTGCCTCCACATCAGGTGACTGGCATCAGACGATGTCCGTATAAAGGGGCGGCCTGCCTTCCAGCTCTTTTCCGCCAAAGGCCTAAAGAGGCAAGACAATAGAGCAGAGGTTATGTCCCCATGGAAGAAAAAAAGAGAAGAAACCTAGGGGGACGGTGGGCAGGAAGGCAATACCTACTGCAAGAGCCTCTCTCGAAGATCTACTGTTGCAGCAAGTTCTTCTTGTATCCCTATCTACTTTGAGAGGCTCTTGCAATAGGTATTCACAGACAGGACCGAGTCTCAAGCAGTCTGGAACAAAGAAGAAAACTAGGGAGGAGGACTGTCATCCAAAACATAAACCTCAATGCTGGACAGGTCTCATGAAAGGAGACCCTGCAGAACAGCCAACCTGAAGCCTGCTATAAGGTGAGAGGCAATGTCCAAACTGTAGTGTTTTGTGAAGGTATGGACAGATGTCCAAGTTGAGGCTGCGCAGATATCTGCCGCTGACATTTTTGAAACAAACCAGAGAGGCAGCTACTCCTCTAGTGGAGTGACCTCTGACCTGACCCGGGAGGGTCTTGTTGTACTTGTCCTAACAGAAAGTGATACAATTCACCAACCACTTAGACAGGCATTGCTTGGAAACAGCATTGCCTTCCCATTTGTGAGCAAAAGAAACGAAAAGCTGATCAGTTTTCCTGAGATCCTTAGTCTGATTGGTGTAGTATCTCAGGATTCTGTGAACATCCAGAGTATGTAAGAGGTACTCTCCATGATTGGAGTGTTGGATAAAGAAAGCTGGTAAATCAATGGATTGATTCAGCGTAAACTCAGCCACCACATTAGGAAGAAACTTAGGACTGGTGCACATGGCCACCCGTTCCTTGTGGAATATCAAATACCAGATTTTACACATCAAGTCTTAGAGCTCGGAAATACGTCGAGCAGAGGTAATGGCCACTAGGAAGAGTCTCTTCCAGGATAGGAACTTTAAGTCTGCTTCTGCTGCCGGTTCGAAGGGTGGCAGTGTGAGCTCTTCCAGGATGAAATTCAAGTCCCATGGAGGGGTGGGATTGCAGATGGGGGATCGCAGGTGGAGAACCCCTTTAAAGGAAGGTAGAGACTTCCAGTTGGGCAAAAGACCACTCTCTGAAGGGAATGTGGTAGGCTGAGATAGCTGCCATATGGACCTTCAAAGAAGAATGGCTGAGACCCAGGTCGAAGAGGTGATGCATGTAATCCAGGACTTTGTTAGCTGGGCAAGAGAAAGGCTCCAAGTCTTTAGAGCTCACCCAGATGGAAAACAGTTTCCACTTCATGAGATAGGTGAACCTGGTGGAAGGTTTTTCTTGCCTCCACCAAAATGTCCACTACTAATGGACAAACTCTGAAGCATGCCTTAGCTACGTCTGAAGGAGACATGCATGGAGATGAAGGGATTGGAGGCCTGGGTGAACTAGGGTCCCCTGAATCTGGGTCAACAATTGCTGCAACAGAGGAAGAGGAGGTTCCTCAGAAAACTGTTACAGAAGAGAGAACCAAACTTGCCTGGGCCAGAAGGGGGAGATAGACCAGAAGGGGCTCGAATGAGTCTGAGTTTGTTCAAGACTCTCGGGATCAAGGGAATGGAAGGGAAGGCATAAAACGAATCTGTCCTCCAGCAGAGAGACAGAGCATCCCACCAGAAAACGTCTCGCCCTGGAGCAAGCGAGCAAAAGGTGGGAAGTTTGGCATTTCGCCTCCCCCAAAAAGATCCATCTGAGGCATCCCACACTGCCGAAAAATGTAGTTTATGACTTGTTGGTCTAACTCCCATTCATGAGCCCTGGCTGAGGAGTGACTGAGCTAGTCTGCCAGGGTATTTTCCATCCCCGGAACGTGAACTGCAGTCAGGTGAAGGTTGTGCTGAGCTGCCCAATACCAGACTCATTGCCTCCCGGCACATGGGATAGGAACGCGTTCCTTCCTGTATGTTCAGGTACCAGACTACACACATGCCTGACTGCATCAGAAGATGACCAGGAAGAATGAAGGGAAGAAGAGCCTGTAGGGCATATACGACTGCTCTCAGAGCACATTTATGTGCAGTTTCTGCTCGAAAAGGGACCAGCTACCAAGAGTCCTGTGAGACCCTAGGTGGGCACCCTAGCCCTCCCCTGATGCATCTGTTGTCAGCATTTGGGATGGAGGGGCAATGCAAAACTGAACTCCCAGACACAGGTTCTCCTGAACCATCCACCAGTGCAAGTCCCTGATCATGGGATCCGACACCAACACCTCTTGGTCTATTTCGTCCAGAGTTTGGTCCCATTGTGACCGAACTGTCCATTGAGAAATCCTCATATGGAGCCGAGTGAACGGAACTGTCAGAATGGCAGCCGCCATAAGCCTGAGAAGATGGAGGACTGACCTGGCTCTGACCCATCTGTGAACGGACAGGAGACGAGCCTGAATTTGAAGGGTCTCGACCCTGTCCAGAGGCAAAAAGGCTTTGCCTAGGGTCGTGTCCAGTATCGCCCCTATCAATTGGAGGCATTGGCAAGGGACCAGGTGGGACTTGGCCTGGCTGACAGTAATACCCAGGCTGGTAAAAACCTGCAGGGTAAGGGAAAGGGAGTACAGGAGTTAGTCCCCGGAAGGGGCTGCCAGGAGCCAATTATCCAGGTACGACAAGACCTGCACACCCAGAGTTCGCAGGTGGGCTACTACTACTGACAGGCATTTGGTAAATACTGGGGGACTAGGAAAACTAAATGGAAGGACCTTGAACTGGTAGTGGTCCCCCTGAAAGCAAAATCTGAGGTATTTGCAGTGAGAAGGGCATATGGGGATATGCAGATATGCATCCTGCATATTCAGAGCACATACAGCCACTGTCCCTGCCGAAGTAAGGGAAGAAGACTCTGTAAGGAGAGCATTCTGAAGTGTTTGTACTCCATGAACATGTTCAGGGAGCGAAGGTCTAGGATAGGCCTCAAGTCTCCAGTCTTTTTTGGAACTAGAAAGAAATGGGAATAGTAACCCATCCCCCAAAGATGAGTGGGGATGGGCTCCATCACCGCCTTCAATAGAAGGGCTAGGATTTCTTCTAGAACCAGAGAAAGATGTTGCGGGGAGTAAGACAACTGGAGCACCCAAGCGTCTGATGTTATCCTCTTCCAACCCGGTAGATGGGAGGAGAATCTCCCCCCCCCACCAGTTCCTCTGGAATGGCCAGAGGCAGGGAGTCAGGAGGTGGAGGGCAGCGCAGCAGCAGAGGCTCCCGCAGTTTTTTTTGCTGGGGGGGGTCTTGGTTGCTGGAGGGGACAGACGTTTGTTGGTGCGCTTTCCTTGGGTAGGCTTTGGTTTTTGTCAGTTCAGTAATGATGTCCTCGACATCACCCCTGAACCCCTAAAGGAAGCATCCTGTATGGCAGTCTGCACTTCAGGGACCAATCCTGACACACTGAGCCAGGCAGGACACCGTAAGCCTATGGCGAAAGCCGAGCTTCTGCCAGCTGTGTCTACTGCATCATAGGTGGCACGGAACATGTGCCTATAGGCTGAACGAGTGGATTGGACCATGTCTTCCAGTTCCTGTTTGGTCTCTGAATCAGGAAGGGAGTCCAGCTTGGATTCTACCTGGCTAAAAACAGACTTCTGGAAGTCCCCCATGTGGCAGAGGTAGTTGGAGAGAAAATAATATCAAAAACCAGACTACAAATACAGCTTTCATAAATACGGGAATTTTGATGAAAGTAAAAATAATCAGGTAAAATGAATTCGAATTACTGAATAAATACAAGAGAATTTCTATATATGTGTATATAAAAAGTAAAAAAAGGTTTCTCTTAAATTTCAGAGAACCGTTTTAAACGGCAGCACGTACCCCACCCCCGAAGTTCACTTTGGGAATATGAAATGTTCCGAGAGATCTGTTCCACCTTCTGAACTATGTTTTAAGTAATACATGTTGTTTTGGTATTATGGATGAATTATAAGAAATAAGTTGCTTATTGAGTTTTCTTTTATTTTAGAACTGAAGGTTCTAGTTAAAGAACATAAATTATGCTCCCATGTCTGAGGAAGGAACTAATATGCAAGTTCTGAAACGTTACAATTTAATGGAGCAACAGTGAAATCATTTGACTGTTTTGGAGCAACAGAGGAATATATTTAAAATAAAGCTTTGGCACATTGTAGTGCGTGACAAGAACATTTGGGGTGAGTGAGATTTCTTTTTGGTGTCTTGGATATTTACTCCATTTACTTCTCACTCCCCTCATTCATAATTACTAAAAACAACAAGAACGTAATAAGGAACCTTGAGAGACACTTGCTGAATGGATTGTTAGAGATAGTTGAGAGCCCTGATGCCTAGGGTCGAAGATGAGTAAATCTTCTTCCCATACTGATCCCGAAGTTGGGATTCTTTGTCAGGTGGAGAAGAGCTCAGGTGTTTTGGACTGGTGGAGTGGCCATGGGCGGCGCTGATCACAAATCGAGTCCGCCTTAGGGTGGAGACTGAGAAAGTATTTACCCTCCGGAGCTTGATGTAGCCTATCCTCCTTCCTTGGAAGGCGGGGCTAGCGCAGATGGTTGCTTCCAAATAGTGGAGACAAGATCCATGTGAGGCTCTATCCAGGGTAGAATCAGTGTGGGAGCGGTCTCTGGCAGATCCAAATGTGCAGGGAGCTTCTTACGCTGTGGATCTGGCTCCACTGATTGTCATTGACATGTCTCCTGGATCTTTCTCAAGAGCTCCAGAAAAGAAGGCTCCTCTGGAGCAGACTTCAGAGGGTCCCTCTGCCCTGGTTTTTCTGAAGTATGAGGTTCACCTCCAAGTGCAGAGAGATCCAAGTCGGAATCAGAGTCTGAAGGCCCTGAAATAGAAGAAGACTCCTCCCTGGGAGGGGGAGGAATGACCCATCTGAGGACCACCCGGGGGTGCGTGTCCTCTCTGCCCTGGGAGCCAGATGGATCTCTGGCATTGGGTAAAGAGGGAAGGGTCTCTGACGTAGGGGGTCCGGCGTAAGGGCTGGCATCAGAAAAAGACTCTCGACCTCCCTGGTGAGCTGAGCCTTGGCATCGGCCCACCAAGAGGCCAAGGCCTCCTTCAGGTCCGCCGGAGACTGCAGAGGTGGCAGCAGAGGAAGGAGGAGGAGGAGAAGAAGCGGGG
Source organism: Neoceratodus forsteri (assembly GCA_016271365.2). Taxonomy (NCBI): domain Eukaryota; kingdom Metazoa; phylum Chordata; order Ceratodontiformes; family Ceratodontidae; genus Neoceratodus; species Neoceratodus forsteri. Next base: position 1,194,836,455 of record CM028130.1, read on the forward strand.
CTTGGGTATGGGTAGTTGGGGTAACCGTAATGGGAGTATCCATAACCAGATGGCGGGAAACCTGGTGCCGGGTACTGCGACATTGGGTACCCTGGCGCCAGGGGCTCTGACAGAGCAGAAGGTCCTGGTGTAGGTCCTGCTGGCAGACCAGACGGTTGGATTGTTGGTCCGGAGTGTGTCGGGCCCGGCATGGGGAGACCTCCGGGAGGATCTGACAGACCTGGTGGAAGAGCAGGTCCTCTGTCAGGCAGAGGTATGCCAGAGGGTGGCGTTAGATCGGCTGGCATCAGGTCCAGCATCTGAGGGTCTGGGGTTTGGGGGGGGGGGCACCCCTGATGGCAGCATCCCTATGTCCTCGGTCCCAGCGAGGGAAAGAGGATCAGAATCCCCGGGGTGGGGGGCCCAGAGGAGACACAGGGACCTCAGAGGGCAATGGGTGTATCCGTTGCTGGGAGTCTGAAGCATCAGGCATGATGACTGGGTCTGACACAGGCAGATCTGCTGGGCAGTCATCAGAGGGGCTGAAGGCAGACTTAACAGCATCCGGTCAGACGTCGGGCAAGCCGGTATACGACTTATCGGACTCCCTGTCCGTGGAAGGCCATGAAGGAGGGGCGGCCTTGGCGGAAGGGTGGCGAGCAGGGTATTCGCCTGAGGCGGTGAGGGTTTATCAGCCTGTCCACGCGGATATCGTTGGAACCGCGCTAGACTTACCGGACCTGGCCAGACCGGAAGGCCACAATGGAGGAGTGGTCTTAGTGAGAGCAGAAGCTTCCTTTACCGCGGAGGTTCCCGAGGGGCCAGAGCACGACAGAAGGGGCGATGCCTTCTTGGTAGCCACCAAGACAGCCATTGAGGAGCGATTCCCCAGAGGGGCAGATATCCTGGAGGGCCGCAACTCCAGCTGAAGTCACGGCTGCTGTGGATGAAGAATCCTGGTCCCAGTGCTTCTCCTTCTCATGTTTCTTTTTATGGCCTTCTGGGGAGGTAGACGCTTGCCAAAGTTTCTTCAACTCCTTCTCCATGGGTGCCACTTTCTTTTTCAGGAGATGGGCTTCCAGGGACTGCTGCCTTTGTTTGCGGGTAGCAGAGTTTAATTTTTGGCAGTGCTGACAGTCCTCCATGTAGTGGTCCGTGCCTAGGCAGAAAAGGCACAAGGAGTGCCCATCCTTATGTAGAAGCTGTGAACCACACAAGTTGCACTTGTTTTTATATAACACGGAGTGCATCGGGGACGACATACACAGCAGATGGTTATCGGAAAACGAAGGAAAAAAAAATTAAAATAATTAGCAAAGTCAAAACTTTAGGCCGAGGAAAGATGCTGACAAGTGCTGTTCTACCGTGAGGAACTTTCAAAAGCCAACAGTGGGAAAGAACTGTAAGGTGGGCATGGAGAACTGCCCCTTTATACGGACATTGTCTGACGCCAGTCACCTGACATGGGGGCAGTCTCCCACCAGAGATTGCTAGCTAGAAGTTTTTCCATGGGGTCCTGATGCCTGGCAGCTTAGTCCTATCTGTGAATACCTACTGCAACAGCCCTCTCGAAGTAAGATCTTACAGCTAGTACGAAGAGCCACCCGGCCTCTATGAAAAATTAAATAAGGCTCCTTACAAATCAGGGCTGAAGTTCAGAAATCCTTCGAGCTGACGTAACTGCTACTAGGAAAAGCACTTTCCAAGATAAATAGTGCATGTCACAGGAACCAGCCAGTTTAAATGGAGGCAAGGTCAACCTTTTTTTTAAAACAAAACTCGGATCCTACGGTGGTACAGGACTGCGCACCTGTGACTTGAGATGCAGAATCCCCTTCAAGAAAGTTTGTGAAACTTCAACTTAGGCTACTGTCCTGACATCCACTAGGGTATGGTAGGCACCGATGGCTGACAAATGGACCTTCAGTGAAGAATATCCCATGCCCAAATTATAGAGGTACAGGAGATACTCCATGACTGATGAAACAGGGTATGAGAATGGGTCCCAACCCTTTGTAGTGGCCCAAAAAGGAAAAAGCTGGTCCTCGTAGATGGCTTTCTGGCCTCAGTGAGGACTTGTGCCACCCTGAAGGATACTCCAAATCATGAAGTGGCTATGTCCTGAGGTACCACGTGTGAAGATGAAGGGATTTCAGCCCTGGATGAACCAGTGTGCCCTCCTTCAAGGTCAGGAGGTTGTAGCAGAGAGGCAGGGGAACTGGAGGCTCCACTGCTAGCTGCTGGAGTAGAAACAAAACCTGATGAGGCCAAAAGGGGGCAATCAAAACCATGTGGGCCCCCTCCACCCAATAACTTGAGCAGCACCCACTGCAGAACCAGAAAAGGAGGAAAGGCATACAAGAACCTCCCTATCCAGCAAAGAGATGGTGCATCTCGCCAAAAAACACCATGCCCTGGAGCGAGCAAGCAAAACTTGAGTAGTTTTGCATTGTATGGGGAGGCAAACATATCCGGATCCGGCTGACCCCACAGGTCGAAGATGTGGTCGACCACCCCTTGCTTGATCTCCCACTCATGGGCTCTTACTCTGATGCGGCTGAGACAGTCTGCTAGGACGTTTTGCATGCCCGGAACGTGGACAGCTGTGAGGTGAATTCGATGCAGAACAGCCCAAGTCCACACCCGCATTGCCTACCTGCACAGGGGATATGAGCGGGTACCTCCTTCCTTGTTGAGATACCAGACCATGCACATGTTGCCCGACTGGACTAACAGTGTACCCTGGAGGAGCAGATGCTGAAAAGCTTGTAGAGCATACAATGCTGCCCTCATCTCCAACACATTGATGTGCAAGGATAGCTCCGCTTGGGACCACCTGACTTGGATTTTGTGGTCTCCCAAATGTGCGCCCCAACCCATCACTGATGCATCTGTAGTGAGAGTCTGGGTGGGAGGAGGAGGCAACTGAAAAAGGATCCCCTTAGTGAGACTGAAAAGATCCCGCCACCATGAGAGACCCCTCTGCATTGAAACGGAGACCATAACCATCTGGTCCAGGTTGTCTGACCTCTGGTCCCACCGTGCTTGGAGCGTACACTGTGAAATACGCATGTGGAGCTTGGCTAAAGGCACTGTGGGGATGGCTGCTGCTGATATCAGGCCCAACAGTCAAAGAACTGACCTGGCCGAGACCTTCCATATGGAGGCCACCATATGGGCCTGCCTCTGCAAGGTTTCCGTTCTGTCTAGAGGAAGGAAAACCATACCCTGAACCATGTCCAATGCCGTCCCAATGAACTGCAGGTGCTGGGAAGGGACAAGTTGGGACTTTGGAAAATTTAACGTGATTCCCCACTTGAGGGAAAAGGTCCAGGGTTGCAGAGAGGGAGAGTTCCAACTGTTCCCTTGATGGGGCTGACAGAAGCCAGTCATCGAGGTAAGGTAATACATAGTGACCCTGATACCTCAGGGCCACTACCACCAGGCACTGTGAAAACCCGAGGTGCCGAGGATAGGCCAAAGGGTAGAGCCTTGAATTGGTAATGTTCCCCCTGAAAGGAGACCCAAAGGTAACGATGATGGGCCCAGAATACAGGAATGAGCAGGTAGGCATCCTGCATATCCAGAGCACAGAGCCACTGACCCTTGTGCAGCAGGGGCAGCAGACCTGGGAGGGTCAGCATCTGAAACCTTTTCTACTCTATGTACAGGTTTAGAGCACTGAGATCCAGATCTCGCATCTTTTTGGGGACCAGGAAGAAGTGGGAGTAGTACTCCTTTCCTTCCTGTTGCACAGGAACAGGTTCTATCACTTCCTTTTGTATTAGAGCCTGTATTTCCTCCCAGAGATGAGGAAGGTAAGCCTTCAGGTAGTGAGACTGTGCAAGAGGCCTATTTGGAGGTTTTGCCAGAAACTCCAGAGTGTGGCCCTGCTCTATGAGCTGAAGAACCCAAGAGTCGGTTGTCATTGCCCACCACCCTGGCAGATAACAAGCAAATCTTCCGCCCACTTGCTCCCCTGAAAAATCCTGAGGGAGAGGGTGGATAGTGAGTCATGTGGGGGGTTGGGAGAACTGCACCTGAAGCTCTCTGGGACTTAGCCAGGGAGCAACTGAGGAGGCTGGCTGTACCAGGCATTTGGTCTGGCAGGACCACTCTGCTGTTTCTTGGCCTTTTCCTGATGGCGAAAAGGCTTCTTGCTTGAATTTAGTTGGTACAGGGTCTGTACCGACTGGAAGGGCTTTGCCCTTTTCCTGCAGGGTGGTAATAATATCCTGCGCGTCACCCCCAAACAGAACAGATCCCCTGAATGGGGCATCCTGGATGACAGTCTGCACATCCTGGGCCAAACTCAACACTCTCAGCCATGAGAAGCATCGGAGGCAGACTGCTATGGTGGCTCCCCATGCTGATGAGTCGACAGTGTCATAGATAGCGCTGAGGGAAGGTCTACAGGCCACCTTAGCAGAACGGATCAAATCCGCCACAATGGATTTCGACTCAGAGCCCGAGAGGGCTTCAATGGCTGGCTCCAATTGAGCAAACAAGGACTTTAGGTAGACCAGCATGTGACCTGCATAGTTTAGAGCCCTTATAGCCAGTGTGGAGGAGGAGTAAAACTTCCTACCAAACTGGTCTAGCTGCCGAGACTCTTTATCAGGAGGAGAGGTGCTCATGTGTCGGGGCTTTGGAGGACTGGTCATGAGCAGCTGCAATGATGACCGAATTGGTCTTGGGGTGTATACTGAGGTGGTCCTTCCCCTCTGGAGTGCAATAGGTGTGATCCGCCCTCTTGGCTACTGCCGGAATAAAAGAGGGCATAATCCAGATGGCCGATTCCAGATTCTCATATGCCAGAGTGGGGTAAGGACCGGGTCATCGCTTGTATGTCCAGGTGCTCTGCAAGACGTTGCCTTTTGGGATCCTGGGCATTTGATTTCCAGTTGTGGACATCCACAATTTTCTGGAGGAGGTCTGTGAAGGAAGGATCCTCCAGGGGCAATTTAGGGGATTCCTTAGGCTGGGGTTCCTCTATAGGCGGGGTTATGAAGTCCAACCCTGCCGATGAGGAAGAATCCAAGCCAGAATCTTGATCAGAGTCTGAAGACCTGGAATCAGGGTGGGCCAAATCCTGTGGTCCCAGCACTGGCTTATCCAGAGGCCGGGCTGACATCGGATCCTTCAATGGGACCAACATCGGCTGAGGAAGAAGAGCCTGAACCTGCCTCACCGGCTGCACATTGGGGCTCTTGGGGGTCTCCCTGGGAGACTGACAACTGCCCAGCTCTGACACTAGAAGACTTGGTTTGCTGGCCAAGGCACCTAGCTTCACCTGAGCTCTTTCCTTCTAAGATTCCTTGAAAGGACAGAGCAGAGAACCTTACCAGAGCAAAGGAAAAGGATTAAGACTTCTTTTGGCTAAGCAAATTTACTGTGTGTTATTTTTATTTTGTGCTCACAGGTATTGCTACTGTTTGTTGCTAACATTTCATTGCTTTATTTTTCTCTGATTCAAACTGTTGTTGCTGGTATACCTTCTTCTGCATTATTACAAGGTGTGCCTACAGGTGTGTCCTAACAGATTACTGATGTAATCTTCTGATTCAAATTGTCTTTTGCAAGGTATATCTTCTGTTACTGCTTTATTTTTCTCTGTAGCAAAGTGTTTCTTACAGGGTATATCTTCTCTGAAATTATTACAGGTGGTGCTTTACAGGTTTTACAGTTTTATCTAACATTAGGATAAGCTTTCAGGGTTATTGCATTTGTTGTTGACTGTTTCTGCTCTTACCTCCTTGTTCTTTCTTCTGTGGTTGTTCTTTTTCGGCAGGGGAAGGGCCCAGTCACCCACCCCCATCCCCAACCACCCCACACCACACTCCTTTTATAGGGTGCCACAGTTGTGACATTTCCTGTGGCAAAGCAGGAAGGGGTGGATCAGTGGGGCATCCACAAGGTGAGCTCATTTACTAGGGCACTAGTAATTTAACTTGGTATAACAAGTTATATGAAAACAAAACACAAATTCAAACCATTACTTGCATTTTCTTCCTTCTAATTACTCTGACCAGGTTATAAACCCAGTAACTTATCTGGAATGGATATCATTAACTGCGGTTATGCAGAATACTTTTCAGGAGGACAGTCTTACAGGATTTAGGACACTGTCCTACATGCTGAGCCATTGGAGATCTTAGGGCTCAGCTCCGGGCAGCATGGGCAGAGATTGCGTGCCTCAAATTTCATATTCAAGAGGAAATTCATTATAAGAACCACCCCGCCATTTCTCCAACATCCAACAGAAGAACCTCGACCGCAGAGGGTAGTTGGTCCAGGAGGTTGGCAGGTGGTCAGGAGGGGTAAATCGGGTGCCCCATCACTCTGTGCTCTCCAACAGATTACCTCCAAAAAACATATAAAACACTACAAACGGGTATCTGCCTCTATCTCCAAAATCAAACAAAGGGGCAGAGGACACTGCAGAGCAGGACACTGCAGCACAGGAGCTAGCACAACAAAACTCGCCCAAATCAGGAACCAAAACAAAAAAACGCAAAAAGGAAATCCAAAAAACTTCTGATCATAGGAGACTCCATGATTCGGGGAGTTGATACCCATCTCCAGCCAGGGGGTAATGGTCAGATGTTTCTCAGGTACATCAGCATGGAGAGACACTGACCGCATTGCTAAAACTGTTCACAAAGCAGGAGAAAACATTGACGTCCTGGTACACATAGGGACTAATTATCTCGCCAGCCAGTCAGTTGTGGAGACGAAGGAACACCTGACCAGGCTGGGTGACAAACTATCATCCATTTCATCTGGCATCTCCTTCTCAGAGATCTTGCCAGTCTGGGAGGGGGGGGGGCAGATGGATAGAAGGTCAGACAAGGGGAGATAGGGGAGCTAAACATGTGGCTCAAGGGCTGGTGCCAGGAAAAAGGACACAGATTTGTAGGAAACTGGCAACAGTTCTGGGAGCGAAAGTTCTTCAAATTTGATGGACTGCATCTGACCAAGGAGGGAGTCAGTGCATTGGGGCAGAAGTTTGACGTCTTTGCAGAGTATTTAAACTAGCAAATGGGGAGAGGGGTGCAGCACCCCATACGTCGAATGGAAAGAACACCCCTCCCCCCTCAGCTAGTGGTCAAACAGGGATTCAGCATGTTTGCAGTTCATTTGCATCACCAGGTAAGAAAAAAGGTTCGTCTCCCCATACGACGCAAAGGGAAAATGCCAAACCTCACCCAACAACTAACACACCGAAATCTGGCCAATGGAAAATCATTTACACAAATGCTCACAGCCTGAGAAATAAGATCCCAGACCTGCAGGCAATAATGTCAGAGGCTAAACTGGACATAGTAGCAATTAGTGAGATGTGGTTTACCAGTAACCACACCTGGGAGACTTCAGTGCCTGGCTATGTACTGTTCAGAAGAGGCCGAGGTACAAAAGGGAGGGGGGGTGGTGGAGTGGCCCTGTATGTCAATGAAAATATCAAAGCTACAGAAATTCAGAATACACATAAGGAGCCAGAAGAACTGTGGGTCACCCTTGAAACAGGAAATGGGACAGCCATAAGAACTGGGGTTGTCTACAGGCCCCCAGACCAGCGGGAGGACATAGACACATTACTGTTAGAAAATATACAAAACATGACAGCTAAAGGGGAGGTTCTGATAATGGGAGACTTCAACATGCTGGATACAGATTGGTCAATACAAGAGGAACATCTGCCAGAACTAGACACATGGTGGATTCCCTGCAGGGAGAGGGCCTCAAACAACTGGTACAACAACCCACAGGAGACAGGGCTATCCTAGATCTAGTACTGACTAACAGGGAAAAGATCACAGATCTCCAGGTAGGTCACTTGGGGGCCAATGACCATCACATGGTATGGTTCAATTTGGCCACTACATCTAAATCATCCCATTCCAAGGCAAAAATATGGGACTTCAGAGGAGCTGACTTGATAAGATGGCCAACAGAGTTAAGCTAGCCTGACAAAAGAAACACAGGTGAGGGGTTACAGGCAAAGTGGGCAAGCATTAAGGATGCAATACTTGAAGCAACATCCCATTGTGTTAGACAGAAAAGGAAGTGCAAAAAGAAGAAACCACTTTGGTTCTCAAATACAGTAGCAGAAAGGTCAGCGCAAAAGGCTAGCCTTCAGGAAATATAAGGGAACACAACAGGATGAAGATAGGAAGGCATACCAAACTGCCCTAAGGGAAGCAGGGAAGGCAGTAAGGCAGGCAAAGTCCCAAACTGAGGAAACACTAGCATGAACAGTAAAAGAAGGTGACAAGACTTTCTATAAATACATTAGTGAAAGCAGAAAGTCCAGAGAGTGTACTGCTAAGCTCAAAGGAGAAAAGGGGGCATGTGAGAAGGAGGACCCTGTAAAAGCATCTATCCTAAATAGATACTTTTGCTCAGTATTTACTGAAGAGGAGAAGGTAGGGCAGGGCATACAGCTCAGCACCATGGACACATGGGGGAGAGAGGTGAGCACTACTCCCTTCACAAAAGAAAGGGTCCTACAAGAGCTCGCTAAGCTCAGGGCGGACAAGGCAATGGGACCTGATGGTATACATCCCAGGGTACTTAAGGAGCTAAGGGTGGAACTAGCAGAGCCATTAGCAGAATTGTTTAGTGAGTCTCTGAGCACAGGAGAGGTCCCAGAAGACTGGAGAAGGGCTCATGTGATCCCGCTCCACAAGAGTGTTAGCAGGGAGGAGGCAGGGAACTATAGACCAGTCAGTCTTACCTCAGTAGTGGGCAAGATTATGGAGGCACTCCTTAAGGAAAGGATAGTGCAACACCTGGAATCCATAGGGGCACAGGATCCAAGACAGCATGGGTTTACAAAAGGAAGGTCCTGTCAAACTAATCTCATAGATTTCTTTGACTGAGTAACCAGAGTGGTGGACCAAGTAGGAGCAGTTGATGTCACCTACCTTGACTTCAGTAAAGTTTTCGACACTCTTCCACATAGAAAATTGATAAATAAGCTGGATAGGCTCGGGGTGGGTCAGAGGTTGGTCAACTGGGTGTCAAACTGTTTGACGGGCAGAAAACAGAGAGTGGTGGTAAATGGTATACAGTCAGAAGAGATGCAAGTCACAAGTGGGGTACCTCAGGGATCAGTCCTGGGGCCAGTCCTCTTCAATATCTTCAATAGTAACATTGCAGATGGACTAGAGGGTAAGGCTCATCTGTTTACAGATGACACCAAGATCTGCAACAGAGTAGATGATCCAGATGGGGTAGGCAGAATGAGAAGAGATCTCAATAAACTAGCAAAATGGTCAGAAGAGTGGCACCTGGGATTTAATGCAAAGAAGTGCAAGTTCATGCACACAGGGAAGAGAAACCCTGAAGCCACCTATAGGCTGGGAGGAGAGTTGCTGGCAGTCACAAAGGAAGAAAGAGACTTTGGCATCATCATCACCGATGACCTGAAATCATCCAAGCAGACCTCTAAAGCAGTAGGTAAGGCTAGGGGGATGTTAGGGTGTATTGGGGTATCACAAGTCGTAAGAGGTAGGTAATAATCCCTCTTTACAAGACACTGGTTAGGCCCCATCTGGAGTATTGCATGCAGTACTGGAGGCCACACCTTCACAAGGACATTAACCAAATTGAGGCAGTCCAGAGAAGGGCAACCAAAATGGTGCAGGGACTGCATCAGAAGACATATGAGGACAGATTAACGGAGCTCAATATGTATACCTTTGAGCAAAGGAGGAAGAGAGGTGATATGATCGAAACATTCGAACACCTTAAGGGCATTAACAAGGTGAAAGAGTCTAACATGTTTAAATATAAGAAAAATAGCAGGACAAGAGGACACAGCATGAGATTAGGGGGAGGCCGATTAAGGAGGCAAGTGAGGAAATTCTTTTTCACAGAAAGAGTGGTGGATGCATGGAACAGCCTACCTCAGGAAGTGGTGGCTATGAATACAGTGCAGGGCTTCAAACAGGCATGGAATAGGCATAAGGGAGCAATACAGATGAGTATGAATAGATAGGTCACTGACAGAGCAAAGGCCGATGGCACATTTATAAGTTGAAAAAGAAATGGGCAGACTGGATGGGCCTTGCGGTCCTTATCTGCCGTCAACCTCTATGTTTCTATATGTAGTTGTGCCTTGGTCTCTTATCACCAAGACTGCAGGATGGATCAAAAATCCACTGGAGTCTGAGGCTAAGGCAACGGAGGAGGCTCATAAGCCAGGAGATTCCCAGTGGCAAAGCCCGGTGTCGGGAAACCCAGTGTGTGATAGTGCATCGACTGGTATCCTGGCGGAAAGTAGGCAGGAGTGTACCCTGGTGCATGAAACCTAGACGGTGGTAACCCGGTGGGTTATATGTTGGAGCCTGAGTTGTCGCATAACCTGGAGGGAACCCCGGTGGAGGGCCTGACAGAGGGTAACCCAAAGGAGTGTAACCTAATGGAGGGGCCAATGGGTGGCTCGACAGTTGCAAACCTGACGTAGGCCCCGATGGTGGCACAATAGGCCCTGATGGGGGACCCTGCGGTGGTGGGCATGCCAGTCTCTGAGAAGCCCCTGACGGTGGAGGAAGAAGCTGGGAACCATCCTGGTCATTGCCAGCTCCTGACTCCAAACCCAGAGGTGAGCTTAGGGGGAAGCCACGTGGTGGAAGTCCCTCATTTCCTGTCCCTCTGTTAGTAGTTGAGGGAGATAGAGCCACATCCCATGGCTAGGGAGAGTCCCAGTGAGGAGAGCACTCCAGGGGAGGCTGGGAGAGATACAGCAGCTGGGAACTGTCGGGGCCGTTGCCAGATCTCAACGTCAGGTTGGTCGGGCGTACGTTGGCAGAGCCATCTTCCGACTTACCAGCCGAACTGACCGTGCGAACATCAGATTTGCCGAAGCATGACTTATTGTTCGAAGCAGGGCAGGCTCCAGAGTCCCCGGAGCCTGAAGCAACAGCCTGAGCCAGGCGCTCGGAGGGACTGACTAGCGACTTAACAGCTCCCCTCAGCGCAGCAGACCCCCCCCCCAACGTGGAGATGGGTCTGAGCACAGCAGAGGCCTCAGCCTCAGTCGAGGTTCCCGAGGCCACCAGGACCACTGGCGGCAGGGGGCTCCGAGGATGGCTCCTTAGGCGGGGCAGACTGGGCTGTGGTGGCAGTCTCCCCAGAGAAAGAAGACCGCCTTTCATCTGAGAGGCCCGCAGGCGGCCTCAGGCGTGAGGGGGACCGGTCCTGGTTCTGATGTTTCTCCTTTTCTTCATACCTAGATTCGGTGAGCGAGGTAGAAGTGCTACACAACTTTTGGAGCTCTTTCTCCATGGTGGCCATTCCTTGCTTTAAAAGATGAGCCTCGAGGGCATGCTGGCTACACTTCTGTGTGGCCGGGTTAAAACTGGTGCAAGCCTTACAGTCCTCAATCTTGTGCTCCTGGCCTAGGCAGATGAGGGAGAGCGAGTGCAAATCTTTGTACGATAGTTGCACACTGCACGTAGCACACTTGTTCTTGTGCTCTACGTTAAACAACAATGACAAGCACAAAATAAAAAAAATACTGATTTTTAAAGTAAATGGATACTCATCCGAAATAGCAGTCGAACTGCAGTGTATGATGTCCGTGAGGTCTGACGGATCAGGTAGATGGCGGGAAAGAACTGGAAAGCAGGTTTGGGTACCGCCCACTATATCGGGTCACGCTGACATCGGTCACGTGATGTTGGGTGGGCAGTCCCCCCCATCAGATACTGCTGGCTAAAGTTTCCGTATGGTCCCAACACCCGGGGGCACTCAGTCCTCAAGGTGATTACTCACTGCAAGAGCCCTCTCGAAGTAAGATCTGAGGAGTTCTCACCAGAGTCTGCAGGAGTTGTTCCCTTGACGGAGCCTTTAGAAGACAATCATCCAAGTAAGGGAAAACATACAGTCCCTCCCTCCTAAGAGCTGCAGCTACATTTGTTAAGCACTTGGTAAAGACCTGCCATGGAGAGGACAAGCCAAAGGGCAGCACTTTGAATTGATAATGCTCGCCCTGGAAAAGAAATCGAAGGAACCTCCTGTGGGGTGGAAATACTGATGTGCAGGAATGCGTCCTGCATGTTCAGAGAATGCAGCCAGTCGCCCAGCTTGAGAAGCAGCATGAGGGCTGGCAGAGTTACCATTCAAAACTTCTTGTACTGGACATACAGACTGAGGTCCTTGAGATCTAAGATGGGCCTCAGGCCTCCAGTTCTTTTGAGGAACAGGAAAAACCTGGAATAAAATTCCTCATTTCTCTGGTACCTGGACACTGCTCGCTGGCCTGTTTGCACAGAAGGGACTGTACCTCCTCTCGGAAAACAGCCAGGTGGGTAGTGGGGTAAGCAGAGGGCAATGGAGGAGTCTCTGGGGTGACTCAATGAGCTCCAGAGTGTGACCCCTTTCTATGATTTGAAGAATCCAGGCATCCAATGTGATGGTTCTCCTTTGATTGAGATGGAGGGAGAACTGACCACTGACCACCACCTCTTGATCGAGGACTGAAAGAGGGGGGTCTGGCAAGCAGTCAAGCAGAGGTGGATCCAGTAAATGGGGCTGGTCCATCACTCCTGGGGTGTTTGGCCAGGACTCCTGCAGTGGAGGGGGCGGGCAAGGCAGCAGAAGCTCTGCCTTTACCTTGGGGCCGAGAGGTTACTCCGGGTCTGTTGGACACCGTGCGAAAGGGAGGGTGCTGCCTGGTCCTGCACTGCATATAATAGAGCGAGTGGACAGACTTGACAGCCCTGCCAGATGCCTGTAAATCATTAATGATGTCCTGGACATCTGGCCCAAAAAACAGCCACTGAAGTGGGCATTCAACACCTTCTATTAGACATCTGCTGTGAAGCCCAAGATCCTGAGCCAGGAATGCCTACGAAGGCAAATACCTGTGGCAATAGTATCAGAGATATCAGAGGGCCCACAAGAGGTGCTTGTTAATATCCTCATCATTTTGCAAGTATTTAAGGACCTCCCGTTTCTGGGTGCCATCTGAAAGGGCCTAGGCCACACGGTATTGCCCTTCCTCCATATGATATTCTGGTACTTCACCATATGAGAAAGGTAGTTGGCAACCCTGAGCCCAAGGGTGGAGGAGGCATACACCCTATTGCCCCAGAGATCTATTCCATGAGACTCTCTGTCTGGGTGAAGGGAGCAGAGATGTTTGGGTGCCTAAGACCTATCATGAGCTGCCTTTATTACCACATAATCTGATTCAGGTTGGGAAGTATAGTGTGGCAGACCCTGAGGGGCATGATATAGCTCATCGGCCCTGCAGGACGTAGCTGGCACCATGTCAGGCCTGTGCCAGGCTGCAGTTGTGGCACTCCTCAGAGTGGGAAGGATAGGAAGAATGACCTTGGAAGGGGACTCTGGAATCTCCAGGAAATCTACCAAATTTCTTCTGGTGGCATCATCCTCCTCACTATGGAAACTCATTGCTGAAGACAGCTGCTTCATAATATTAAAGAAGGCAGGGTCCTCTGCAGGAGACCTGGGGGTATGTTTGACCAAGTCCTCACTCACTGAGGAGGTTGTAGATCTATCAGAGGAGAGAGACTCTTCCTCTTCTTCCTCAGGAAAAAGATGATCAGGATTGTACTCCTTCTCAATGTCAACCTGTTCCAGCTCCAGGTCGGACAAGCAAGGTGCAGATAATGGCCCATGGGGAGCCACCCACAGAGGCCAAAGCGGAGTCAATGACAATGGGGCAATCGACAGTGCAGGTGAAGGAGCCCTAAATGTGCCTAGCTGATTGACCAAAACGGTGAATTTGGTCAAAATATCATTGATATTGATGACAGAGGACTGTATCGACAGAGAAGTGGTCGAGGGTACAGGGAGAGACGACCCATCCAATGGGTCATGAGAGCCTGAAGAGCCCACTGCCCGAGGATCTGGGGAATCATCAGGCCGCCTCAGCAGGGGTGGGGGCGCTGACAACAGTGCCATCATTGAAGGGAGAGACGACGACCCGGAGGTCAATGGAGGACTGCCATTAATATCAGGCGGAGGTGCTGTCAATAGGGGTCTGGTAGGAAGAGAGACCTGGACAGCAGGTTTAGGTGTCTGTGCACGCACAGCTGACAGAGTACCCCCAGACGATGAAGAGGAGGCAGTCAGGGAGTGGGGCCACCAGGGAAGCAGTCCCTATCTCGGTCCTTTCTGTGATTTCTCCTCGAGGACTTGTCTCACTTGTCTTAGGCCTTGAAGGCCTGGGAGCTCAACAATCCTGCCAGTGACAGAGTGAGGAACCCCAGAGGACCCCTGCCCAGAACTGGCTACCTGTTGCCCCATGAGAAAATGCTAGAGAGCCTTTTTGCATTGCCCAAGGGTGGTTTGATTAAACTTCTGGCAGAGCTCACAGTCAGAAACGTCATGGCTAGGCCCAAGACAGCTAACACAGATACAGTGTTCATCTGTAGAAGCAATCTTCTGTTCACAGCAACAGAAGAGAGAGGTAGAAGGATTAACTCTCGACATGAACAAAATAAAGGAAGCTCTTTAGAAAAGAGATTCTAAAAGACTAAGTGTGAAAAAACAATCCTAGGCAAAATGGTGCATAACTGTGTCTGAGCTTCTGCTGAGACCCATACGAACAGAGTTGACAGCAGGAAAGAACTGAGGCGGGAGCATGGCCGCTCACACCTTTATAGGGTTGGTGACGTCAACAGATGATGTCGGTGTGGGCGGCCCCAGTTGTACTACTGAAAATCTTTTATGTGGATTCTACTTCACTGATGGTGAAGTTCCATCTATGGGACCTGATAACAGATACCTCTGAAAAAGATACAGAATGACCTCAACCTACTTTAATTTGGGAAGGGGCACACAGCAGGATTGCCCTCTATACCCCCTTGCTACTTGACTTGTTCCTTGAACCTCTAGCTAAGAAAATAACTAACTTTTACATAAGAACTTACCGTAACAGTAGATCTTCGAGGGGATTTCAGTCATCAGGTTACACCACAGGAACCTTCACCATCACAGACGGGGAATCCACATGAAAGATTTTTTAGCAGTACAACTAGGGGCTTGCGCCGTCATTGTCTGCCGAGCGCCACAAACTCTATATAGGTTTGGTATTCCCACCCCTCCTCAGTTCTTTCCTCTGGAGACAAGGAGCAAGGCTAATGCCCTGTGGAACAGAGGAGAGACCAAGGGACCCGGCTCTAGATAGAAATGATAGAATACAGCAGATAGCAGGTCCTGAACATGAACCCCATGGAGGGGGACGGTGAGAGGGAAATCATCCCTGATGACTGAGATCCCCTCAAAGATCTCTTACAGTAGGTTCTTATGTAACTGTTCTATCTTCTTCAGGGGAATCTCAGTCATCAGGTTACACCGTAGGAAGAAGTACAGTGACAAGTGAAACCAGACAGTCTGGGAGGCTGCATCTCCATAAACTTAAGACAGAAGTCCTTGTTGCATAGCCCTTCCAATTCCTGCACGGGCTCTTGAAGCAATCTCCAGACTGTAATGCTTGGTGAAGGTGTGGACTGTACCCCAGGTGGCAGCAGCGCAAATATCAATGGCTGATACCCCTTTGAAACAAGCCACCGAAGTAGCCATACCTCTGGTGGAATGAGCTCTGACAGCACCAGGCAACTCTTTGCCATACTTGTAGCAGAACACAATGCAATTTGCCAACCATCTGGATAAACATTGCTTAGAAACTGAAGCGCCCTCTTTACCTAGGGCGAAAGAAAAACAACTGCTTAGACTTTCTGGACTCCTTAGTCTGAAGCAGATAATCTTCAAACTTCCGCGCACATCTAGCGTATGGAGCAGTGCTTCCCTTGGATTGGCATGCTCAGGAAAATAAACAGGAAGGTAGACAGACTGATTAAGTGTGAACTAAGAAACCACCCTAGGTAAAAACTTAGGACTTGCACGCAAAGATACCCTGTCTTTGTGAAAAATCAAGTAAGGCTCCTCGCACCAGAGGGCCTGAAGCTCTGAAATTCTTTGAGCAGAAGTAATGGCAACTAAAAATAGTGCTTTCCAAGAGAGAGAGAGAGATAGCCAAGTCACAGTTGACTCAAAAGGAGACAGGCACACCTTTTCCAAAATAAAATTTAAGTCCCAAGCCAGGACAGGGAACAGACTGAGGGTTTCAGATGCAGGATGCCACTGAGAAATGTACAGGAGACATCCAGCTGACCTATAGTGTGGTCACCCACGGGCTCATGAAAGACAGAAATAGCCAAAAGGTGGACCTTGAAGGAGGAATACTGGAGGCCTGAGTCAGACAAAGAAATCAGGTAGTCCAGGACAGGTGAGAGGGTCAAAGGAATGCTTGACAGCCCAGATGGCAAACCGCTTCCACTTTATGGCATAAGTGGAACAGGTGGAAGGCTTGTGGGTGGCCACCAGGACATCCACCACCCTGTTAGAGACCCCAAATCTAGCAATGGCTACATTTTCAGGAGCCACGCATGCAGATGGAAAGACCCGAGGTTAGGATGGACCAGGGTCCCCCAGTCCTGGGTCAGCAGATTCCTGCAAAGGGGCAGAGGAACAGGAGGTTCCTCCACTAGCTGCTAACACAGAGGGAACCATATCTGGTGAGTCCAGAAGGGAGATACCAGAATCATGCTGGCCCCTGCCATTTGCAGCATGGTCAGAACCCTCTGACTTAGTGGAAATGCAGTGAATTCATGCAGAAATCTCCCACTCCAAGAGAGGGACAACGTGTCTCACCAGAAAACTTCAGGCCCTGGATCTAGCAAGCAGAAACTGGGCAGTTTTGCATTGGGTGGGGACGAAAAAAGGTCCAACTCTGGATGACCCCATCTGTCAAACAGCTCTTCTGCTACGGATGAGAGAAGCTCCCATTTGTGCATGCTGGACTGAGTCCTGCTGAGACCGTCCAGCAGGGTGTTTAAGACGCCTGGCACGTAGACTGCTAAGAGTGACCAATTGTGCTCCAGTGCCCAATACCACACTTTCATGACCTCCCTGCAAAGGGGCTACGAGTGAGTCCCACCCTGCTTGTTGATGCAGTAGATGACACTCAGGTTGTCAGACTGCTGCTGAAAAGCCTGCAAAGGCATACAGCACCACTCTCATCTCCAGGACACTGATATGCAGGGCAGCTTCCCACTGAGACCAGGAGCCCTGGGTTTGAAAGGGACCCAGGTGTGCTCCTCAACCTAGCCCTGAAGCATCCGTGGTGAGATTCTGATGCGGGGAGGAGATCTGAAAGACAATCCCTTGAAGAAGGTCTGAGGGGGTCCATACACCACTGCAGTACCTTTACGAACTGAGGAAGAGACCAGGACTTGATGCTCTATCTCATCCATACACTGGTCCCATTGCACTGTGAGTGTCCACTAAAGGGTGTGCATATGAAGCCTGGCCAGTGGAATAGTGGGAATGGCCACAGCCATGAGCCCCAAAAGCCTGAGGTACAGTCTGGCAGGAATGTACAGACTCAGGGCAACTTCTTGAGCCTGGGCTATAAGGCATTCTACCCTGTTTTGAGGTAGGAAGGCCTTCCCCTGCTCGGAGTCCAGAACTGCCCTGATGTACTGCAGTCTTTGGGACAGAACTAGCTGTGACTTGGGCGGGTTGACCATTAGTGCCTAGAAATTGAAAGAGCTGTAGAGTGCACTCCACGGTCAGCAAGAGCTGCTCCCTGGACAGGGCCTTCAGAAGCCAATCATCCAGGTAAGGGAAGATGTATAGTCCCTCTCTCCTGAGAGCTGCTGCAACCGTTGCCAAGCATTTAGCAAAGACACGCGATGCAGAGGATAAGCCAAACGGCAGCACTTTGAACTGGTAATGCTCACCCTGAAAAGCAAACTGGAGAAGCCTCCTGTGAGGAGGAAAGACTGAAATGTGTGTTTATGCATCCTGCATGTCCAGTGAACAGAGCCAGTCCCCGGTCTTGAGAAGGGGCATGAGGCCTGGCAAAGTTGCAGTCCGGAACTTTTTGTACTGGACGAAGAGATTGAGGTCCTTCAGATCTAAAATAGGCCTCAAATCTCTGGTCTTTTGGGGGACCAGGAAGAACCTGGAATAAAACCCCTGGTTCCTCTGCCACCTTGGCATCAATGAGATTGCCTGCTTGCGCATAGGAGATAGTACTTCCTCCCGGAGAACAGACAAGTGAGCCAGGGGATAGCTGGAGGCTGCTCGATAAGCTCCAGGGTATGACCCGATTCTATGATCTGCAGGATCCATGCATCTGAAGTTATGGTTCTCCACCGATTCAGATGGAGGGAGAACAGACCTCCGACCACCACCTTCTGGGTCTGGACCAGAGGAGGGGGGTCTGGCAAGGAGTCAAGCTGAGGAGGCAGGCCTGTCATTTCTGGAACACTCTGCTGCCACTCCAGCATGGGGAGGTGTAGGCAAGGAAGACTGGGCTCTGCGCTTACCCTGGGTGCGGGGGCCCGAGCCTGGCCGATTGGCTTGTCTACGAAAAGTAGACCACCCTCTACCACAGGGCTGAGTGTGGTAGAGAGAATGCACAGACTTGATGGCTGTGCCAGAGGCCTGCAGATCATTGATGAGGTCCTGGACATCACTGCCAAAGAGCTTGGAGCCATTAAAAGGGGCATTAAAGCACCTTGTTTTGCACATCAGCTGCAAATCCAGAGACTCTGAGCCACGAGTGCCTATGAAGGTATATGCCAATGGCAGCTGCCCTGGCCACTGTGTCGGCCATGTCATACAGAGCCTTAAGAAGATATTTGCCGACATCTTCCACAGTCTACAAACACTGGAGCAATTCCTGCTTCTGTGAACCATCTGGAATGGCCTGAGAGGCAGCTTTGCCCTTTCTCCAGTTGACATTCTGGAATTTAACCATATGTGACAGGTAGTTTACAATCCTTATGCCCAAGGTGGAGGAGGCGTAAACTTTTACCCCAGAGGTCAATCCTGTGTGATTCCTTATCTGGGGGAAGGGAACTAAGGTGCTTGGGCACCTTAGACCTGTCGTGGGCTGCCTTAATGATCAGAGTCAGTTTCAGCATGGGCAGCAAAATAGTGATGGCCCCAAGGGGCATTATAAGGCTTGTCCACCCTGCGTGGCATACCAGACTGCCATGGTAGCATTCTTTAGGGCTGGGAGCATATCAGAGATAATCTTATGGGGAGATTCAGAAACCTCCAGGAAGTCCACCAGGTCATTCCTGGTGACATCCTCCTCCTCAGTCTGGAAGTCCATAGTGGCAGACAACTGCTTCATGACATTAAAAAAGGTAGCATTCTCAGGAGGGGACCTTGGGGTATGCTTGACAGGGTCCTTATTAACTGAAGAGGCAGTGGACCCATCAGAAATGATAATTTCCTCCTCTTCATCCTCAATATCATCTGGGAGGATGAGCTCAGGATTGTACTCCTCCTCAACGTCAACCTCCTCATCTGGGTCTGGTGTCAGAGTGGTCGTCGATGGTCCACAGGGAGCGACAAACAGGCGTCGACAATGGAGTCAGCAGTGGCTGCGCGCCAGCCTATTGAACTGTTGAACGAGTACATTAGTAAACTTAACAAGCACTTTTTTCAGATCCATAATCGTCATCGGGGGGGGTGGTTGACAGCACAGAAGTCAATGGCCCACCACCCTGAGAGCCCAACAAGCCTGTAGCTCTCAGAGAGGAAGGTGCAGGCCTCAACGGGGTGGCCATCAAGGATGAGTTCATTGTTAATGGAGGTGGGGCCAACGGCCTGGAAGTAGACTGCTTGTTACCCTGGGAATTGGGTGAGGAAGCGGTCTGTATGGGTCTGGAAGGGATAGAGACCTGGACAGCTGGTCTCTTCATTGGGGCAGCTGCCATCAACGAAAAGCTCCCCCCCCCCGATGGAGAGGCAGACGGGGAACAGGATGGCTGCCAGGGGGAGTGGTCGCGATCCCAGTCTTTTCTGGGACTTCCCTGGGACACTCTCCCCCACCCCAAGGACTTGTCTCAGGTGTCTAAGACCCTGGAGGCCTGGGCACTCGTAGATCTGATGGGTGACCGAGTGGCTGGGCGCCCCCGAGACCCCTGCCCAGAGTTGGCAACCTGCTGCTCCATCAGGAAGTTTTGAGAGCCTTCTTGCGTCGCCTAGGAGTAATCTGGTTAAACTTCTGGCAGAGCTCACAGTCACAGACGCCATGGTCAGGCCCAAGACAGACACAAATGGAGTGTTCATCTGTAGAGACAATCTTCTTCCCACAGCGGCAGCACCGGAAAGGAGAAGAAGAGGATGGGTTCACTCTCGACAAACAAAAAAGGAAAACAATCTCCAAAAGATATTTTGCAAAAAGTAGAAAAAAAAAAATTCGTAGGCTGAAAAAGGCATGAAACACTGCAACTGCTCTTCCGCGGAGACTGTGCTTGCAAGTTGATGGCAGAAGATAACTGAGGAAGGAGTGGGGTAGCCCATGCCTACATAGGATTGGTGACGGCGCATGTAGACTGCATGGGCGGCCCCAGTTGTACTGCTGAAAGTCTTCCGTGTGGATTCCCCGTCTCCAATGGCAAAGCTTCCTACAGTGTAACCCGATGACTGAGATACCCCTGGAGAAGATCTACACTTTAGTAACATTAAGGGAATAGATATATGCGGAAGGAAATGTGTATACTCTTGTTATACTTGAAGATATATTACTATTTATAGCAAATTCATCAGACACTATTCCACAAGGTTTAAATATTATACAAAACATCTGGAGCTATTTCTGCATACAAATTAACTAATGAAAAATCACAATTCTTAGCATTAAATTACAACTGTTTTAAAACGACATAATTAGTTGTGGAATTAGCTGCACAGAGGAGTTTCTTGATTACTTAAGTGTACAACTACATAAAACAATTGCAAAAACAAGTTCATTGAACTTGCACATTTTGAAAGAAAAAAAGGAAAGGAACTTGGGGAAAAAATGCACAAACTACCAACTGGGTTTTGGGGCAGACTAGACATAAAGATGAATCTTCTGTCACAATGTTTGTTCTACTGTTCGATGTTACTTGGTTGTATACCCAAGAAATAGTTCCTTAATTTACAAAGTCACAATACAAAATTTCTCAAGGCTTACAAAAAAGTTAGATGTACTTAAAACAAACTTATGCAACCAAGAAGAAAGGGAGGACTTATGGTACCAGATCTTTATTTTCATTATCTTTCTTGTACAGCACAGCAGTTCTTGAAATGGTTTAGACATTAAGACTAAAAACAGTTTATAGTCCTAAGTGGCTTGGCATCAAGTCAAACCTGGCATCAATTTTAGGATTTAGAATAGAAACTTTATTTATGAAACCAAAAAAGGCCATTTGGTATTCAATGTGATGGGGTTCATGGAGTTGTGGATGGGGGTGGGTGGAGTTAGGGTTCACACCCTAACATCACTGTTTCCTTAATAATACACCCTAACTTGTAGATTACCATAGCTTTTTTGCGATTTTTCTTTCTTTTGAAATAGATAGCCACTGTATCTTACTTTGTATATGGATATGTAAAGCAGCTACAGCTGCATCACATTCATTGTGTTAGACCTGTGCGTGACTTTAGCGGACTTCGCAAGTTGCGCATCTAGCTGCATTATGATCCACAACGGGACAGATCTGCAGCTTACTTTGCACATGGCCCTACTTCTTGTTTTGAAATGTAAAATTTTCTTACGAAAGTGGGTTCCGATTGTCACAAAAACAGATTCACAACTGACAAAAACAGGACTTGTTTTGTGCCACTCAGCAACCTAATATCATAAATATTGCAAAAAATTTTAAAGAGAGAACAGTTGAAGAATCAGCCTCACACCCTACACTACCGAGCACACAAGTTTCTGACGTAATAGATTTTGTTGTTTTGGATGCACAATTAAGTTCTCTCTTGTTTTACTCACTTTCATGACCACTAAGGCTCACAAAACCAAAAATCACAAAAAACTTAGTTTTGCAAAAATCCAGTTATGAAAAATCTGTGAAAAAATGAACAGCGCATGCACCAAAATGGAAATTTATTTCCCCGACTAATATAAATCTACAAATATCTCAGTAAAGCCGATCAGAATGTAGTATTTTTCAAGCCCATTTTCTAAAGAAGTATATGCATCATATCCCCTGATGTCCACAGCCTCCACCATTGGTAGGGCCATAACTGGTTGGGCACGTGTGAAGCCTGTTTAATCGCCCCAGTGTACTGTTTTGTGTTTTTGTTTTGAAATGGTTCTGTTTTCCTTATTTAGGGCCCCATATTAATGCAGCAGCCTTTTCCCCACCCAACATTTTTTTTTTTTTTTTAGTTGCCTACGCACGTGCAAGAAACATTTTGTAATAATAAATGCCATTTCAGGAGGTGTGTCACTGCTGAGCCCACTGCAGCTCAAGCTGGAAGTGGCTTGGCAGTCCACACCAATTACCACGCACTGTGGTTGTGACACCTCTTGCTGCCTGCTGGGCAGAAACTTCATGTAGTTGAAAGGACCGAAGTCGCTTCCATTAGAGAGGGGCTTCGGTCTTTTCATTTACATGAAGCCGGTCAGTAACTAGCTGATCGGTTTTCAGCTGTTGCCCCGTCTTTGGTTTCAATCTCTCCCTCAGTTCCAGAATGGCTTTCTTGATCTGCCTATCTGGCTGTCCATTAGGCGAACCAGGGAGCCCACCTCCGGTACAGCTTCTTTCTTCCCTCCATTGCAGGTGGCACACCCACCCACCCCAATTTTATGTACTTTTAATATACAAGAGGACCAGGGTGCCCCCACAGTACCACTTCTTTTGACCCCCCCAGGTTGCCTGCCCCCATTCCCCTACGAGCCCGACACCGGGGTGCCCAATCCCAGTGTCTGACTATCCCTGAAATAAAGAAAACCATCCCACAAATTATTATTTTTTTGTAAACCTGTAAAACAGAAAAACAACAGTCTCTGGCCAATCTGTCCCACACCTCACCCCAACCTCCCACTCAGCACCCATCACCCTACACACACACACACCCACCCACAGACCCCATAAACATCCTCTCTCACCTGAGCATGTCCCAAGGCAAAGATCCACTCTCTGATCAAAGACACGTCTTGTTGTTGGAACCACAGACTGTAATATGAGAAATTAAGGTACAGTAAGTGTGGTTCAGTGTATTTCAATGAAGTTTTGAACTTTGATGCATAACTGTCATTTTTGCATATAATGGCCCCAAATTTTCCACACGGCCTTTTTGAGATGCCACCTCATGACCAATGGTGGTGGAATTATGCAAATCTGGCCCAAAAAGTGATTTCGAAGTCATGTTGTGAAATCACCTTTCCAGCAGGATTTTAATATTTTCACTGCCCTTGTTCATGAGGTGGGGTCATAAGAATGTTATGTTGAAAATTTGGGGTCCAGCTATGTAAAAGTGGCAAAGTTATGCACATACATTGACATTTTTCTGCGCTCACATGTAACTTTTGCACTTCTATATATTTTGACCATACATTTTCAGCATAACCATTTTTTCACACCATCTCACGAACATGACAGTTGTCATTTTTAAAATCCTGTACAAAATTTGTTTTCGCACCTGTGGCATGAAATGACGTTTTAGTGGCATGGAATGACGTTTCGGAGGGGATTTGAAAATGTTCACCTACCAGGTTCATGAGGTGGGGTAATAAGAAGGCTATGCTGAAAATTTGGTGTGCAAATATGGCAAAATGTCCAGGTTAAGACTCAACATTACATTATTTCAATGTTCACTCATAACTTTGCTAATTTTCAATATTTTGACTCCAAACTTTCAAAATAGCCATTTTTCCACACCACCTCATAAATGTGACCGGTATCATTTTTTAAATCCTGGATGAGATATTTTTTCACACCTGTGGTGTAAAATGACATTTCTGACAATATGCTATAAATGGTACATGTCAGGTTTGAAAGGCGAATCATAAAATAAATATCTTGAAAAACTGGGATCAAAATAAAAAAAAAAAAAAAAGATAATTGTTTAACAACCTTTGTGTGTAGTGCCAGTCTTCAACCCAGCAGCCATGCTTTTTCATCCTATGCTGGTGAGCTGAGTTTGAGGGGTCAGGTCAGTCACCCAGCTGGATGGGTTGAGGGAAGGGAAATGGCTCTGTTATGCAATACCCCACCCCAGCCGAGGAATGAAAGGTGCAGAGTTGTCCACATGGGCCCGGGTACCAAATAGTGAAGAAAACTGTCCTCTTGGCATAAGGCCCTGCATCTCTCCACCCCGTGGGTGTCAGAGTGCCTAGTGCATTGGCTGACAGATGCACTCTTTGCCCTGTGCATCTGTATCTGTAGCCACATGGAAGCACAGGGACCACAGGGCCCTGCGATTTCACTGCCCACAAGACAGCCCCATAAATTTTTCACATCTGCTGCTGCTGGGCCCTTGGAGTCTTCCCTCGGTGCAGGGCATCTGCATCTGTGCACCATGAGTACCAAAACACCTGTACAGCACATACATGCAAGCAAACATTTGGCATTGACAAATGCTTGTTTTAATTACTAAGCATTTCTGGAATCCAGTGATGTCAGTTGAGCTGTAGACTACAATGAAGTGGAATCCAGGAAGTCCAGCTCAGCCAGTGTCACTCATTCGCTTACTGGGTTGGAAAAGGGCTGCATTAATAATGGACTCCATATAAGGAAAAAAATAAAACTACTGTATTTCAAAGAAAGCACACAAAACACACTGGGGTGATTAAACAGGCTATACACATGCCCAGTCAGTTATGGTCCTGCCAATGACGGAGGCTCTCCACATCAGGGGATATGGTGCACATACTTCCATAGAAAATGGAATTGAAAAATACTATATGTTGATTAGCTGAAAGTCCCATCCAGGCATACGTTTATTTTTAAAGTGACTTATCAACTTCCCCCGATGTCATGTTTGCAGATCACCTTCCCTTCATTGAGTGATACAAAGCTCAGCTGCCCTGAAGTTAAGTATTAAATATATTCAGATGCTTAGTTTTTTTTTTTTTTTTTTTTTTTTAACATTTTTGTGCCACAGTTGTCTCTGCATGTTTTTTTTTTTTTTTCTTTGTTTGAAGTTCGCACATGAGCAGTGCATCCACATGCATGAGTGACATCAGCACAGGGAAGGTGTTCCCACTGCATCTTTCTCTCTGCTTGTTCATTCATCTTTCCTGAACCCAGCCTACGTGAGTGCAGATCCAAAACTTAACTGGCAAAAATTACAGCACCAATGACAAACTGTGTTATATTGGCATCTGAAGTGGATACTTGCTTTTGGGATTGCAGAAGTGTTAATCTCTCCTGATTTTCAATTTTACTCATCTAACTAAGCTCTGTGTCCTAGGTCCATCGGTTCTAGGAACACCACAATCTACATTACTTGAGTACAGTGTTACAGTTTTAGTAAGTGCTGCAAGTACATAATTATAACAAGTCTGTATAAAAAATAATTTTTTTAACTGAGTGGAGCTGTAATCTGTAGCGTATTGGGACACAAAAGGACGACTTTTGAACTGGGCAGATCTATAAATTGCAGTAAGCTTTTCAGTATTGGTACATAGAGGTCTGTGTTAAATGGATGACTTTTTCAACAGTTCAGAGTTGTAATGTGCAGTAAGAGTATAAGCACTGAGCTGCACAGTCCAATCCCAGGAGAACAGTGCAATAAACTGTTTTTTGGCAAGTGCTGCTTCCAGTGTGATTGCTTCAGTAAACTGCCTTTGCTATTGCATTTCTGATTGTCACCATCATTATAGACAGTTTATATTTTTTCCTGTGCTCCTGTGTTTTCTTGGGCTCATTTGGTGTTTTCATGCAAGCACCATAACACTGATCACCAAAGTATGCTTAGATGTGCATGAATAAAGGGCCATGGTGCACTGAATTGTTTCTTCGGCTTGCCAGCTCCTCACTAAGTTTATAAATGAATGCAATAAAATCAGTTGTATACTGTACATAGTTTACAGTGTATCTCAAAATTAAACACTTAGTTTTTTAACATTTTAACATGCAGTCTTTATAATTAGGAGTATGCCATCATTGTATGTGCTTCGGAGCATCAGCAAAAGAAGAGACTGCAGTTGCCATCCTCTCCCGACGCTGTGGTACCAATGTACGGCTTCTATGGTGTTATATTGCAAGGTGTGCTAGTCAGTTTGGTATACTTGGGGAATAATGTCTGAACCAAAATACAGGCTATGCAGCAATGAATGCAGGGAGTCAAGACAATGCACCATGACATCGGAAAGGCATGGGAGACAGTATAGTGCAGCATCTGTTGTATTTGCTGTACACTTTACACATGTGCATCAGAGATCCACTGTAATGGAAAAAATGGGAAAACACAAACGGCTTGACACAGACCGAAGTGATAATGAAGTATGGTGACATAAGTGAGGAAGAGTGGTTCAAATACAGTCTAACACTTGAGTACCTACCGCAAGGATATGTCCCTTTTTGTAGTGGACCAATCAAACGGTACTTAGGCTATCTAAACATAAATGTGGTCTCTTTCTCCATGAGAAGGGTATTGGCAGTGTCATTTTTAACCTTGGGGGGGTTGGGGTCAATCACCGACTTCACTGTGTATTTTTTGGTCAATTCATAATGCACCTGGAGGCACACATGTAGCGGCAATAAGCCAATGCCAGGATGGTATTACAGATGCTTATGCAGACACTAATGACAGCTGCAGCCTGTATAGTTCCTGAGCGCTTAGAGGTAACACAAAGCTGGTGCAATAATTTGTAGTTTTAAATTTATAACATGCCGTAAACAGGGGACTTCAACACGTTACTCAATCACTGATACTTCTAAAGGGGAAAGTACAAGCAGGCCCCCCAAACACACACATACACAGAGAAGAAAGCTATAGCATAGACCAGTTGGCACTAGGGCAAAGACAGACCCAAACAGTATAAATAATTTACAGGTAATAAAAGTTCTTTGCTGCAGCATTTTTCTAAGTGTATGTGTGCAGCTGGGGGGTTTGGAGTGGTTGGAGTACAAGGTGACTGCTTTTAATGTCCACCCTGTGCTCCATCAGAGTGACTGACTGATAAATCAATTGGCGGGAGGTCACTAACAACTAGTACCAGGTGATGAATTTGGACAAATTGGATTTGGACAAATTTTGAGCCATTTATCCTGCTCAAGCAATGCCACCAGATCGAGCCGTGCTCAGTGTCAAGCTGGAGTGGCCAACAACTCATTTGCATAGGGAAAGCAATCCCCCCCCCCCCAAAAGAAAGAAATATAAAAACCCAGGGTACTATCACTAGCATTTGTGTGGGTAGATCGATGCTGGGAGTAACAGAACACACACCATACCTCGATTTTGCACAGTAAAATGACAGCAATGATGGGAACCAAACCATAGCACAAAGTAGCAAAATATAATATTAATAGTCAGTGTTGCTAAGTCTGCTCTCGCTGCTGTACTGGAATGGATCGGGACTACTGCTGTGACTGCCTGAGCTACTGCCCACATCATTCTCGCTGCTGTCATAGGGTCATCCCTAGGGGAATCTACTATGCAGCGGCTGTCAAATTGTGGCACTATGTCAGTGTCCGAAAGATCACCGTTAGTGCAGGACAACATAATACTTTCATCATCGGACCCTGAAAATGAACTGTTTGACATTGCCATTGTCGTGCGGCATGCTGCAACCAAGAGCTCTGTTATCAAGACAGAATTGCTGTGATCAAGAACTAATTTTAATTGCAGAACACAGATCTCCCTGAGGTGACACTGCAAAGGTAATGAGTGTCAAAGGTCACCAAATACAGGCTCCAAATACACAAAATGACACTTCCTGGTTTGTGAGGGTGAAAACCTGATTTAATTTGCTAAAATAGGCTATGCATCTTTCAAAATACATTGCAAATCAGTTCCATATGCAGTCACGTTGCAGTATATGTGTTCATATATCCAAACTTGGTAAATCGCTTTAAACAATGCCTGGTGAAAAACAAGTATCAGCTGGTAATGACTACTTACAGATACCCTTGTGCCAGGCTCCATTTTAAAACTAAGTGGCAGCCATTTGTTTCCCCTACCTTAGCGAGGGCCTCCCCCCCCATCACCAACTCCTGTTAATATCATTTTTTTTGGTTAACATCCAATGCTACCCACAGAAATGCACTGCGTCAGTAAAAGGAACACATTGAATAAAGACATTTCCCCCCTCCAGTTTTAACAAAACCACCAGTAGAGAGTCATGAGCCATTTCTTGACCTGGGCGCTCAAGAGTTTCTCATCGTGTTCACACAAAGCTCCTCCGCTCACACTCTGCAAAAGAAACCTTATTTTGGATTAAAAACACACAACAAAAAACAGTAACCTTAGTAGTAAGATCCCTCTCACGCTCCATGGTGTTTCAGCAGTTGGGTACCATTCTTGACACTACCATGGGACGCTGGTCACCTGCTCACTTTCTATCCTGCCGTTTCCCCACAGTGCGTCAGCTCACAGCACTGTACTTCCATGGTCAGATGCCCCCAGCTCAAACAAACTACAACTCCTACAGAACCGTGGGGTGGCTAAACTTGGCCAGCTCACTGTGTGGGAACACCTGTTACAGGTATTAATGTGTTTCATGTGAAATCAATGCCCCTCAACTCTGAATGCTGGAACATGGTGGGGGTGGAGGAGAAAGACTAGACAGTGCACATCAGTGGCAAAGAAAAGTGATGAAAGAGAGAGAAGAAAACTAAGGCAGGTGAAACTGGCTCTCAAACAGCAGCGCCCTCTACTGGAAAGATTACCAGTAGAGGGACTACTTTACAAGAACATGTATTTCAATACTTTTAACATTTATTTGACTTGTTTTTAATCTTATTTTATTAAAAATGTTACTTATAACTCATTTTCTAAGTGCAATAATAACCCTACAGGGTGCGTGGTGTAAGGCCCTCCGCCTGTGGCGTCAGGCCTCATTACGCCCCTGGGTGGTCTGGTATAGCCCAATGCTGCCCACCCGGTTGGGTACTACTGCTTACATTTACAACTTTACTGGTGTCCTGACTCCTCTCTCCACTCTTAGTAGGGCATCAGTATCTGGCCAACTGATGCACATGAGTAAAGAGCACTGGTGGTGGACTCTGGACCAACATTAATAGCGTAGCATGATATGCTATTCTATTTTTGGTAGTTAGAGCTACATCATATGGTTGTAGTTTTTTGTATCTTTTAAATTTGAAGGCTCCACCCTGACGCACACTGTTTTTTTATATTATATGCCCTGGAGGCTTTTAAAATATAAAAATAAACACACACACACACACACACACACACACACACACACACACACACACCCACACCCACTAACCCTTACTAGCACTAATAGCGTAGCGTACTGCTAAGCTATACTGTTTACGTTGGTCTGCAGTCCTCCACGAATGCCAGGGTAAAGTTCAAATAAATTAACAAGTGGAGTTGCAGTTCTATTATCCCAAATTGCATCACTCTTAGCAAAACCTGTAAGTTCATGATGACAATTTGAGAGACAGTGAGGCGTACCTAGCACACCAAGGTAACAGATATTAAAATAGAAAATGTAGTTACATTAACCTCAAGCAAGAGGCAGTATCAAATTCCCAAAACCACAGGTGGACAGTTGAGTATCAAAGTGCCCACTGCAAGATAGGATTCATGCTCAGCATGTCCATGAATGGTGGATCACAGAGTTGATGTTAAATGAATGTAGAGACTATGTATGAGCAACTATACACAACAAGACTGTCTTTGAATCTAGAGGTTTCTATGGTAATAAGAAACCTCCAGAGTGCAGCTCAAGAAGTCTCTTGTTACCACGGAAACCTCAAACTCAGCCTTGTATGCATATGGTTGCTCATACACAACCTTTTATAGTATATGGGCAACCATAAAATTAAAATTGGAAGAAAACACCTTTTAAAAAACAGAATCTGGAGTTGGAGTACACTACGGCTGCCATCACGCTGTGCCTTGTTAACACTGACTGAAATGGAAAAGATGACTTGACAGCACTGATCATGGCAGCCATGGATTGTGTGCTCAGAGCCACGCGAAAGTGTTCTAATCTGTTGTGCTCTGGTAGTGAGATTGGTAGTGCAGCACAACAGCATCATGATTCCCTACTGCAGCACAAGGACATTCTTGTAACAGAACTTCATCAGCAACAACGCACTCCCATACACTAAGATTCAGGCTGATCACAACATTAGCATCCCACCCTGTGCACCAATCCACAAACATAGATGGCCTAAAAAGAACTCATTTGTGGCACTTTCACTTTAGTCCTGCACAGTTCGTATACTGTTGGGAGTTGTCCTGCTAAATTAAGAAGCAAATGCAGCAAAAGAAAGGCTGCCTCTAGACCATGATCCTGGAATCAGGTCAGTTACTGCAGTCTGATGCCCTCCATGTTCGTTGGTCAGTCACAGCTGCACAAGTCACCCAGGCAGCTGCCTTATCAAAATTAGAGAGTTGTTGTCGTCATGGCCTGGCAAGACCACGATAAAGCATGGCTGGGTGGCTGGTGAAACAAGTTAGGTGGCTACCTTGGAACCATGGCTTCCTCCCAATGGATCAGTGCCTGCCCTGGGTAAAATGCATGGCAAGCCCCTGGTGATACTAGTGCATCCGATGCTAGGGACCACCTCATCACATTTAGGTGGAATCCCTTCTTTTTCCTCTTCTGCCTTCAGAATAACACAATACTCCAAGCCACTTGTCTTCCCCCAAAGGGATAGACTGAGAGTACCCTAGTAGATCACTCCTCCATCATCACTGCACACATCTGGTGCCCCCCCCCCACAGCTGTGGATGTACAGGAATCCCTGAACCTGGAGCCCTAGACCCTTAGAGAACCCCCCAATTCCTATGCCAGAAAGGGGTACTGGTCTGCAACCAAAGCTTTAAGGTGGCTCCCCAACTTAAGGTGAATTATATTTCTATATATTCCAGTCACCCACTCACTGCTGCATCATTCCCACTGTATTTTTACTTTACAGGACCAACCTTCTCATTTAGTCCAACTCCTAAGTCACCCTTATCTGTTTTACCTTAATAGAATAAGCATGATAAAAAATATGCATTTTATGGCCATGGTAGTGGGTAGCCAGAGCTTGCAGTTGTCAAACACTGGGAGTTCATCTTAGTGACGGCTGTAATGGACTACCTGGGAACCCACTGAGCTAAACTCCCTCAGTAATGTTAGCACAGAGTTCCAACATGCCTGCTCTCCCTGATCTGCACGACTACCCAACCTCTCTAAAAACCCAGTGAATATTGTAACTTTCCACTGATGAAAGACAACAGCAAATAATTACCACCTGCTACAGTCTATTATTCAATCACTCTGTACTCATTATCAACACATACATGGTCACTTCACTAGAACAATTGAAAATTGCCTTTTTTCATAGCAGCCAGACACAGGTACAGGGAATACATACTGTAGAGAAGGCATGTAGAAAATACATTCAGCAATAGAAACAAAATTTGTTCAACACTTGACAGCTATTGGGTACAGGAGTCACTTCCTGTAATTCATGCTGAGATAGTAAAGTAAGAAACCTTCATAAGGTAATCATTTATGTATTATCCTGTGCTATTTGATCTATTAATCATGAATACTGAGATAGCAACATTAACTACTGTAGAATAGCCATGTCTATAAACGTATTTCACTGTTAGTCCAATTTACTATTCATATTTTCAACTTATTTTTTATAAGCATTTTTATAAACAGCCATACAGATAGGCACATAACAGGTACACAAATAAACAATACTGACCATTGAGCAGCATACAAACAGTTCTCTTCATTGTGGTATCCTGTACAATCACATCATTGTAAACAATGACAATGTACGACAATATTAATGGTTTTAGATATTGCAGAATTTATTGAATAACACGTTAGGACCAGTGTTTAGATTATAACGAGGACTTCTAGGACCTGGCCCACAGTGGGCTGTGCAAGCTGAAACTCATCTACACTCAGATTAAGTAAGTTATTCACATTTTTTATTATTTATTTTGTACTCCTACGTGGTGGTATGCTGAAGTTACGTATGAGTCTGTTGTAGGTTCTGGGGTAGGAGTTTACCCTTTATTGGAGCTGGTATGTGCATTTTGGTGTGTGTGTGTGTGTGTGTGTGTGTGTGTGTGTGTGTGTGTGTGTGCACAGATTGCTCACACCAATGATTTTCACATTGTGAGAGTTCTGTACATTGTGAGTTATGAGTGGCACCTTCTCAGCCATTTTATTTATTTATTTTTAATTTATATTTGCTTGTTCCTCCGCAGAGCAAACAGGTTGCTCCGCCCCTTGGAGGGACTTGCACTCCTACCGAACATGTCAGGTCATCATGGACCCAGTCGGCTCCCGGCCATTTTCCACTTTTTCTCCCTGGGCACCAAAACCATGCAATGGGTGAGGCAGCTGCCCCCCCCCTCCTTGGAAGCAGCCATATGCTCTGGACAGGTGCCCTTCCCTGGTCTGGGCAATGTGCCTGTGCTGACACCCAGCCACCACTGAGTGTCAGTCTACAGCGCACCGCACTGTCTCCCCTCCCTGAGGAAGGAGAGCAGTCTACAGATGCTCAATCCTTCCTCCCCCGCCGAACCCCGAGTGACCCAAGTCTGTTCCCGAACCCGGGTCGCCGGCATGGCATGAGGTGTGGTATCCAGCGCCTCAACCCTCAGTGCCACCGGGCCGGCTTCTTGGCTGGGTTCGTTTCTGCATTGTTGGATGAGTTTGCTTCGTATTTGTCATATGGTTCTCAATTAGGGTTTGGGTGCTTCCTGTGGGGCACTTGTGTGTATGCTCAGGTATATGACCATTACAGGCATACGTGTACATTGTACTATAGGGTGGGTGTCTGTTCATTGTGGGCGTTTCATGCTTGATAGGTGCATCTACATTTTGTTGAGTCTGTGTGCCTTGTGAAGTGTGTTTTTACTTAAGGGCCTATCCGCCAGAACTGTGTGTGGGTCATCTTGTGACGTTTGCAGAGCGCAGGATGTTCATTTTGATTATTGCATGTATGTGTGTTCATTGAGTACGTGTAAATGTTGCATTACAACACAGAGACTGTACACTTCAGGATTTGCACTGGTTTCATGAGCAATCTTAGTCAAGTGCTATGTAGTTAACCTTCACATATGCTGCACTAACCAACAAGCACGTTGGTAATCCTCATGCAAGCCCTATTTCTCTGAGCACTCTCCCTGTGTCTGACACTAATGGACTGTGTGTAACCATTGTTGGGCATGTTTATGTGTGAGTATTGTAAAGGCTTTCTGTGTATGCACTGTGATATCTGTATGCATTGTGAGAGATGTCTGTGTAGCATGTCTTTCTCTGCTAAAGGGCTTGCTGGAGGTGTCTGTATGCAATACTACTAAAGCTGAGGATGGAAGTAGACCATATTCCCATCAGGATCATCCTTTACGACAGCAGTATCGGAGGAGAACAAAAGCTTTTCTTTGGGTGGACATCCAACTCTGTTTTAAAGGAGTCAACAATGGTACTATTCACCATGTTGGCTAGAAGCGTGTTCCATGGCGTAATCACCCTGTTCATGAAGTAGCCATCCCATTTTCTGTGTTAAGGGGATGCTTTACCAGTTTCTTACTGGGACCTCATGTAAAATTTTTACCATTATGGTGTTTCATGCTCATTCTATTCATCATTACTTGATCATGTACAAGCTGGTACTTTAGCAATAAGTCACCTTGGTTAAGGGCACTGAGCTGCAAACCTGGAGACCTGGGTTTAAATCCCATCCCACTTGCATACTGTGTGAGCCTAAGCAAGTCACTTAACTTCTTTGTGCTCCCAGGTCACACCTGGAAACAAGCTCTGGCTTAGTGTGCCTTTCCCGAGTAAACAATTTCCCTTTTCCCTTTCCTTACCTTTGCTTCACAGTGTACACTAGATCCAGTACAGTGAGTCAGTGGTGATAGTGGGAGGGAAAGAATGTACTCTATGTAGTGCCTGCATACTTTTTTCTGGTGGTGGTGGTGGGGGGCCTTTCTAGACAAACTACAATATCTGTATGGTTGTGGTGCCTGTTGTCTCACACATTACAGCCGTACATTGATGCCTCTTAGTATCACTGGCATTTTGAGTCATAAGCAAAGCCATTTTCTAAGCAAGCACACAGAGCAGCCAGTCAGTTAACCTTGCACCCCCCTCCTCCAAAAAGCACCAAACTCTAAAGGAATTAAGTTCTCAAACCTCTCAAAGCAAGATGACCCACCCATTTAATGAAATATTACAGCATAAAAAAGTACCTTGAAACAACCTTATTTGTAAAGTTGGGCTAATACCTTATTTTGAATATTTGGCCAAGAATGGTATTTATATTTGAGAACTCAGCTGTTCAGTATATGTTATTCGCTATGTTATTTGACCCCTTAAAAGTTGTCCTTTTGTAGAAAAACAGTGTCAGACACTTTTAAACCCCACTTTCTCTCTCCCTTTACACTTAGTGTAGTGTGCTCACCTCTCAAGGCGCCCTTAGAGCTTGTCAAGCGACAGTGATATATGATTTTATTTTTATTTTATTTAAATTTTGGTAACCAGGTGGGCCCACTGAGACCATTACAGTCCCTTTTTCAGGGGTGACCAGGGATTAATTACAAATAACACAATAGCTAGACACAGGGCTCCAGATAAGATTTTCTGGGATGAGTATTCTACTCCTCATTTTGAAGGTGGAGTGAGTAAAACCAAAATCAGATGCATACAAATGTCTAGACAGAGTAGAGCAAGGAGTACCTTTTGAAAAAATGTTTTTTTCTATATAAAAATTGATCAAGTGCTAACAATGCTCCAGATAATGTTGGCAGGAAGGAGTAATCTACTCACCAATTTCTAAATATAGTGAGTAAAACAAAAGTGGGATGCATATAAGTGCAGTAAATCTGTAAAAAAACACTCCTCTGAATCACCAGTTATGCTATGAAGCACTATTCTTTGGAGTGTGGGGTATTTACAAACGTTGGGGGAGTATTGGTACTCATTAAAACCTTTTTCTGAAGAGTATTTCCTAAAATGAGGTGAGTAAAACAGGTCGGTACTCCCCCTTATCTGGAGCCCTGGCTAGACAGGTAGAACAGTACATATTACAATTTTCAAATTACAACATTAACAAGCAGCAGGTAATCCGAAAATACATTTGTGGGCAAACAAGTAAATAGACAAATGGTCGAGGGGAACATTGTACATTACAGGGGTTTTATGCATCAACGGTTACATATATATCAATCTTATACCCTCAAATCCTGATGCCTGGGAATTCTTTGCCACTGAATTTCTTAATGTCCACAACAAACATGCGCCTTTGGCTCATGCACTGTCAAAGGACACCATTATCCCTGATCTCCAAGGAAATTATTGAATCATTCTTGCAAATGGATGCTACTTGGGCTAGATTTAGAAAAAACAAGATTCCTTAATGACGAACACTATTATAGAAAACTTCGGCATGTAAGTAAATCAGGAATAACTAAAGAAAAAGTGGACTACCACCACAACTACTGGGAGGAAAACAAACATTCAAGAAAATTCTAGTCAGGGGCTAAAGACCTATTTCAAATTAGTCAACAAGAACAAATTGGTCAAATCTAGAGCCCCTCTGGAGATCTTGTCGCTCCTCTCTTCCAGACAAGGAGTGCCTATGACACCCACTTAACTAACCTCAACATCTCCTCAAAGCTCCAGAATTCTTCAGTGCCACCTGTGTTTGGTCTCTCATCAAGCAGCCCAGAGCCTGACCCACATGATATGCCAAACTTTAACCTCCAAAAAATGCAGGGCTTTATTTAACTCCAAAAATTGATTAGCGTTTTGCTCATAAAAGTGCTAAAACATTGTGAAAATGCATTTGCCTCACTGTGTAACATACATAACACTTCTAGAAAACCTACATAAATACTTTCTGTACAGTTAGCATTGTCCCAAGAAAAAAAAATGCTAATAAATTATTTAAAACCCTGAAATCACTACAGCAGAGGCCCTCAAAGCATTAAAGGGCCTCAGTTCAAACAAGAATGCTTGTGCAGACTCTTTACTCGAAGCTTCTCTGCCTCGAAGCACATCATATCTGCACTCCAATTACCATGCTGTTAACATCTCCCTTGCTTCTGGTGAGACACTTTCTGCCTGAAAAATGTGCTAGAGTTGTGCCCCTCCACAAAGAAGGAGCTAAACAAGATCTGAATTAATACAGACCCATTTCAGTCTTTCCTGCCTTCTCCAATGTTTTTGAAAAGTGCATTCACTAAAAGCTGACTGAGCATCTCAATCTGCTCTCTCCCATACAATCTGGTTTCAGGAAAAGGAATTATATCTGCATTGCTCAAGGTCACCAATGAACTCCATATAGCCATGGATAATGGTTTCCTCACTGAGGCTGTCTATTTGACTTCTCAAAGGCTTTCGACTTGGTGGATCATGCAGCACTCCTTCTCAAGCTCAAGATCTTAGATCTCAGATGACCAGCCATCAAATGGTTCAAAAATGTCCCAAGTAACCATACCCAGCTAGTGCCCGTACATAGCATAACTTCAGACCTGCAGTGTATTAAATCTAGGGGTTCCTCAAGAATCAATCCTTGGCCCTCTGCTGTTCTTTTTTGTTAAACTCCTGAAAACACAGCAGGAGGTGTCTACATAAGTATGCAGATGATACCATAATCTATTACATTGCAACAACAATGTCCAAGGTTAATTCAGCACCCCAATCTGATTTCAGCACAATCTCCTCCTGGTTTGTCAACAAACACCTGATCCTTAATGCAACCAAAACTAAATCTATGGTACAGTATTTGGATCCTGAACTTGCCAACTCATTTCAGCTGATCCACCTGCAATCAAAATATCAAATGGCAACACTACTGAGCATGTCAGCATATTCAAATATCTAGGAATGCCATGCAAAATTATAAAAACACATATTGTGCAATGGGTTTTTGTTTGTTTCTGGCATTACGTTTGCGTCTATGCCAAGGGTTTTTTTATTTATTTATTTATTTATTTTTTAATACTTATTCTTCTCTGCCAGTTTTATAGACCATGAGGGTCACCATGGATGCACCTTTTATTGCCTTTGATCTGTTGGAATTTTCCCAGAATGCCTCTGTGAATGATGTCAGTTAGACCAAGGATCTTCAAAGATATATTGGCTTTATCATCACCCAGTGACAGCACTTTACAAAAAAACAAACAAACTGCCACACATCCACAGTAACAGTCGCCACGTAGAGAAATCTGACTTTGGTCAGAGAGGGAGGGCAAACACTTTTTCAAAGCGGTTAACTTTCACAAGCAGCTGTAGTTGAATGCTGTGATTAACTAGGATCATCCTGGACTCTTAGTTCTAGTCCTAGGTCTAATTCGCATAATTCCCAAAAGGCATTCTGGGAACATTCCAACAAATCAAAGGCAATAAAACCGCCTGAATGGCTACCCCCAATGCCCATAAAACCAGCAGGGAAAAGTTAACAAATAAATTGCCACAGACAAAAGGAAAAGAATGCCAAAAACAACAATCAGAAACAAAAAAAAAATTGCATGTGTTTTTATAATTTTTGCATGTAGCTTTCCTTTAAACTGTTGCTGGTATTTTCATAAATGAGAGAAAACTGTCCGGGGCACTGGGGAAAATCCTCTGCCCTCCAGCAGGTGGCACTAGTAGTTTCCTGTCCGGTGGGGGGTGAAGCTCGGTAATGAGGAGGAGGACATGGCAACCCAGGTGGAGGAGGCTGTTTCCCATCTCAGAAAAAGACTTGTCCAGTCCAGCCAATACCTCAAGGAAATATTTATAAATGTGTGCGTTAGTAACTGTTCTGGGGAGAGGCCACAATTACCAGTATAAGCTGCCTATAAATATCAAATGATACTGGTTGAATTGGCCCAGTCACCCTAATTTAATAAATCCACAATAAACTGTATTATTCAATCAGAATTTTAATATAGTAACTCCCAGTCAGAAAGTCAGACGTTTCAGGTAAACAAGTCATCAGGAAAAACTGGTTTTCCTGGTTTACAAACATAAAAACAACAATTATAAGTATTCTTTATCCCCATTTCATAAATATCTTAATTTATAATCATTATATACTGACAAGAGTACTTCAAAATAGGTACAGTGTATCCTTACATTTCATTTTCATTCTTATTTCTAGTCCAAGTTTTGTAATATCAATTTCATGTACGACTCCCACCTCAGGACACTGATAACACCGAAAGTAAAACAATCAGGTTTTTTTTGCAAACTGTCTCATTCTATCTAATTTCTACAATATCAAGCTACTAGCTTTGTTGCCATATTCCTTCCAAATTCATAAGGCTTACTAACCCTCATTAGTTTTTGTTGTCTAGATTGTGTAGCACACACTTTAAATCCTCCCACTTCAAGGGTGTACTGTCACTGTAATACATAAAGAAACTTTCTAGCATTGCTCTTATTCAGTTCACACTACTTTTATACTTTCTTCCACTACTTCTTAGTCCTTTTATACAATTAAGATTCCTTTCAAAACGCCGATTACTAAAATACCTTTTAAACTGCTATCTTTAATCAGTCATTTGTTTCATTTGCCTTCGCTTTGAGTATTTTTCTTCTGCTAAAAGTTCACTTGCGTTTTCATGCACTACAAGTAGAAAGAAAGAATCACAAGATTTGAGGGAATATACTTGCTTTCTTACTAATATAAAGTTACTTTGTTTGGTACTCATTTGCAATCTCCTGCTTACTGCGTAGTCTCTAAAGCATCTTGCTAAGGTGGAAGTAACGTGGGGGAGAACCACACCTAGTATTGAACTGTGGAAAACTCCACCCCCAAATCTGGCAGCCAACGCAAAAGCATAACGCAAGCAAGGTATGCTTGCCCGAGTGCCAGATCTGCCTCCTGGCAACACCAAGTACCCAATTCCTTGGTGTTGAAGGTGCTCCTCATTTCTTCCTTTATACTGCTATTTCATCTATTTTCATGAAGAGCCTTTTGAATTTTAACATTCTGCCATATTAAATAGTACTAAAAAGCATTCTGATCAGCTCCCAGTAAGATGAGGTTTTTCTCGCTAGAACCTTTTGTTTCCCTGCAGTCTCCACTGAATTTTTTCACAAAATAGGTTGCCATTCAATAGTTTCATTTAGTCCATATCTCGGATTATACGTTTGAAAGAAATTTATGAACCATGCCTCTCTTAGAAATAATTTATTAAAATTACCTCCTCTGCTATTTTTGTGAACTCCTTCTGTACCGAAGAACTATAATGATGGTAATTGGTGGCCTCTGTCAATAAAGTGTCATGCTATAGGAGAAGTTAGAGCTTTGCTCCTCATGTACCCTTTATGTTCTCCTATTCTTTGTTTTAATGGCCTCTTTGTTTTGTCTAAATACATTAAGTCGCATGGACATTTTATGCCATATATTACGCCTTCAGTTTGGCAAATCAAACTCCTTGATCTTAAAGTCCTCATTCCTACTTGTATTCCAAATAGTCTTAATTCTATGTGTATTATTACAATGCACACCTCTCCCACAGCTATAGTTTCCTCTCGAGTACTCTTTGGTAAATAAAACATTTCTCTTCACCTCAGGTATTTTATGTTCAGAATGAACTAATCTATTTGACAAAGATTTTTACCTTCTTTGCTACTATTTGGACCCCCTTATGGAATGTCTTCTCACCCATTGTTGGTGATTCTAACACCTTCCCATGTTTGTTAACTACCCTTCTTATTTCACAAAAAGTGTCACTGTATTTTAAAGACAGAATCTTTTTTTGTCTAACTGATCTTTTCCCTCAAATGTTTTTTTTTTTTTATATAAAAAATCTTTCCTCTCCTTTTCTAACATCTTTTGTCTTGCGCCTTCTAAAACCCCCTTATTATACCCTCTTTCTCTAAACCTTCCTGTCATTTCTTCTGTAAATACTTCAATATCATGGTCTTCAGAACAGTTCTATTTTACTCTTAGATATTGACTAAATGGGGTAGTTTCCACCCCAAGAACCTGGTGGAGTCAATCAGCTGTAAGTATAGTATTTCTATCCATGGGTTTTCTAAACATTTTGGTAAATAAACCCTCTGTTTTTTTGTTTGTTTTTTATCACCAAATCCAAAAATGGAATCTCTCTCATCATAATCTATTGTAAAGTTCAGATACTCAGTTTGATTATTGAGGTATCTATGAAATTCTAAAAGTTCAGTTTCAGTTCCTTCCCAAATAAAAAAAATTGTCAATAAATTGTTTTCAGTATATTGTTAGTAAAAGGATTATTCTTATGGACAAATCTCTCCTCAAACCAATTCATAAAAATATTCGCATATGATTGGGCCATACTCTACTCCATCGAGGTCCCCTCAACTTGTACATAGTAGTTCTCAAATCTGAAATAATTGTGTGTAAGAACCATATGTGCCAACTGTAATAAGATTATTTTTAAGGATTTTCTCAGTTATACATTTATCCAGAATTTCTTTGAGGGCTGCGCAGCGTTCCAAATGGGAATGGACTTTAAAGGTCCTTCATATCAAAGCTCACTCAAAATGAGATTATCTGTCACATTATGGCATTATTAACTCCTCTCAAATTTATTAAATGTGTCCGATCTCTATGATGACAAAGTTGATTCCACTATATCTTTTATGTGGAAATCAACAAATACTGAAAGTGGATATTTGTTGATTTCCACATAAAAGATATAGTGGAATCAACTTTGTCATACTTAAGAGACTGGACACATTTAATAAATTTGTTAGAGGAGTTCAATAATGGCCATAATTTGACAGATAAATCTGCATTTTGGTGAGCTTTGATATGAAGGACCTTTAAAGGTCCATTCCCCATTTGGAACACTGCGCAGCCCTCAAAGAAATTCTGGATAAATGTATAACTGAGAAAAATCCTCCAAATGAATTCTTATTACAGTTGGCACATATGGTTCTTACACACAATTATTTCAGATTTGAGAACAACTACTATGTACAAGTTAAGGGGACTGCGATGGGGTAGAGTACGGCCCCATCAAATGCAAATATTTTTATGAATTGGTTTGAGGAGGGATTTGCCTATAAGAATAATCCTTTTACTAACAATATACTTCAATGGAAATGATTTAGTGACTATATTTTTATTTGGGAAGGAACTGAAACTGAACTTTTAGAATTTCATTGATACCGCAAACACAATAATCAAACCGAGTATCTGAACTTTACAATAGATTATGATGACGGAGATTCCATTTTTGGATTTGGTGATTAAAAAAAAAAAAAAAAACAACAAAAGAGGGTTTATTTACCAAAATGTTTAAAAAACCCACAGACAGAAATACTATACTTAGAGCGGATGGTTTTCACCCCAAGAACCTGGTGAAGTCTATCCCATTTAGTCAATATCTCCAAGTAAAATGGAACTGTTCTGAAGACCAGGATATTGAAGTATTTACAGAAGAAATGTCAGGAAGGTTTAGAGAAAGAGGGTATAATAAGGGGTTTTAGAAAGAGCAAGACAAAATATGTTTGAAAAGGAGAGGAAAGATTTGTTTAAAAAAAATTTTGAAGGAAAAGATCAGTTAGACAGAAAAATTATTCTGTCTTTAAAATACAGTGAAATTTTCTATGAAATAAGAAAGGTAGTTAAACATTGGAAAGTGTTAGAATCAACAATGGGTGAGAAGGCATTTCTTAACGGGGTCCAAGTAGTAGCAAAGAAGGTAAAAATCTTTGACAAATAGATTGGTTCATTCTGAAAATAAAATACCCGCAGTGAGAAGAAATGTTTTATTTACCAAAGAGGACTTGAGAGGAAACTATAGCTGTGGGAGAGGTGTACATTGTAGAATTAAGTCCATTTGGAATACAAGTAGGAATGAGGACTTTAAGATCAAGCAGTTTATAAATTGCCAAACTGAAAGCGTAATATAGGGCATAAAATGTCCGTGCAACTTAATGTATTTAGGCAAAACAAAGAGGCCATTAAAACAAAGAATAGGAGAACACGAAGGATACATCAGGAACAAAGATCTAGCTTCTCCTATAGCACGTCACTTTATTGACAGAGGCCACCAATTACCATCATTACAGTTCTTCGGTATAGAAAAAGTTCACAAAAATTGCAGAGGAGGCAATTTTAATAATTATTTCTAAGAGAGGGGTGGTTCATAAATTTATTTCAAACAAATAATCCAAGATATGGACTAAATGAAACTATTGAATGGCAACCTATTTTGTGAAAAAATTCAGAGGAGACTGCACAGAAACAGAGGTTTCTAGCGAGAGAAAACCAGTCTTACTGGGAGCTGATCCGAGTACTTTTTAGTACCATTTAATATGGCAGAATATTAAAATTCAAAAGGTTCTTCATAAAAAATAGATGAAATAGCAGTATAAAGGAAGAATTGAGGAGCACCTTCAACACCAAGTAATTGGGTACTTGGTGTCGCCAGGAGGCGGGTCTGGCACTCAGGCAAGCATACCTTGCTTGCGTTATGCTTCTGCGTTGGCTGCCAGATTTGGGGGTGGAGTTTTCCACAGTTTAATATTAAGTGTGGTTCTTCCCCGCATTACTTCCACCTTAGCAGGATGCTTTAGAGACTACGTAGTAAGTAGGAGATTGCAAATGTGTACCAAACAAAGTAACTTTACATTAGTAGGAAAGCACGTATATTCCCTCAAATCTTCTGATTCTTTTTACTTGTAGCACATGGAAACACAAGTGAACTTGTAGTGGAAGAAAAATAGTTAAAGCAAAGGCAAACGAAACAAATGACTGATAAAGATAGCAGTTTAAAAGGTATTTTAGTAATCAACATTTTGAAAGGAATCTTAATTGCATAAAAGGAATATGAAGTAGTGGAAGAAAGTATAAAAAGTAGTGTGAACTGAATAAGAGCAATGATAGAAAGTTTCTTTATCTATTACAGTGACAGTACACCCTTGAAGTGGGAGGATTTAAAGGGTGTGCTACACACTTTAAACAAAAACTAATACAGGTTAGTAAACCTTATGAATTTGGAAGGAATATGGTAAAGCTCATAGTCTGATATTGTAGGAATTAGATAGAATGAGACAGTTTGCAAAAAACGATGTTTTTTTGTTGGTGTTAGTGTACTGAGGTGGGAGTTGAACACGAAACTGATGTTACAAACTTGGACTAGAAATAAGAATGAAAATGAAATGTGAGGATACACTGCACCTATTTTGAAATACTCTTGTCAGTATATGATGATTATAAATTAAGATATGTATGAAATAGGGATAAAGATTACTTATAATTGTTGTGTTTATGTTTGTAAAGTAGAAAAAACAGTTTTTCCTGATGAAGGGTTTACCCGAAACTTCAATGACTTTTCTGACTGGGAGTTACTATTTTAAAATTCTGATTGAATAGTACAGTTTATTGTGGATTTATTAAATTAGGCTGACTGGGCCAATTCAACCAGTATCATTTGATGTTTCCCATCCAGTATCATTTGATGTTTCCCATCCCACTCAGAACCTAAGGAAGCAAACCTGGAGTGGCTTGTGGTTTCTGCTGGCGAGGGTGATTGCGTACACTCTGGAAATGGAACGACTGCTTTAGTACAGCAAGGTACCAGCACTGGCGCTACAGTCCCGCTGACTCCTGCAAAGCAACACATGGTGGTTTTGTTGGAAGAAGGGAGAATGGCTCAGCAGCTTTAAAAAAAAAAAAAAAAAAGTCAATACTTACTTGCCATGATCACAAAAAGAATCCAAGTTTCAGATTTCCAGAATGCAACTGCAAGGGCCGACACTGACAACCAACTAGGAGTCTCTACATGGCAAGAGGATTAAACCAGCAAAGTCCAAAGGGAGTGGGCTACCCTGTCAGCAGCAGCACCAAGCGGTGAACCTGGTATCTCTTAGCTGGGTGAACCACTTACTCCACATG
The DNA here is from genome assembly GCA_016271365.2 of Neoceratodus forsteri. NCBI lineage: Eukaryota > Metazoa > Chordata > Ceratodontiformes > Ceratodontidae > Neoceratodus > Neoceratodus forsteri. Next base: position 1,194,880,266 of record CM028130.1, read on the forward strand.
ATGCTGTCAAATCTACAAGGCTGAAACCTACAGGAAAACCTATGTGGCCACCTGGTCCCGGTACAACTCCAGACTGAGATGACAACTGGTCAGTGGAGAAAATGCTGCTGGCAACCAGCTGGAGTGGGCTGGTCTGGGTGAAGGAAGGGTATCGGGGAGTTTCTCATTTGAATTCCATGACCAGGAGACCCACCGATGAAAATCCCGGGTAAGCCCTCTGCTGTCCACAGACTCTGTTCGGACTAAGACTGCCATCGTGTACCAGGGAGAAGACCGATATCCCTGTTACTATGGACTTTGGCCCTGAACTCCCCCCCCCCCCCATGAGTTGGCTCTAACCCAGAACTCAGTTCTGCAATCTGTGCAACATGTGGCAGAGATAAGTGACAGCAGACACATCCCACAACTAATTCTGATATGTCTGATGTAAATGGTCAGGTCTCCCCTCCACATTCCCAGCCTAGTGACAGTGTGTTACTTGAGGTGGGGGCTTAGACTGCTTTAAGGCAGGATGTAAGATCAGAAGTAGAACCACCTTTAATGGATCCCAAAGCCCTCCACTAGCAACCTTGCTCTGCAAATTCAATACCAGCTAACATTGCAGGCAGGCCAAGTATTTTCATATCGGACCAACAAACACCTCATGCATCCTTATTTCATGCCACCATTTTGCCTGTAAAATGTCATGATGCAGTGCAGCTCAGTTACAAGGGGGCTTAGATGAAGTCCCAGACAGGATCCATTTGGCATAGACCCTACTGAAGGACTATGACATTTTTTGCGAGTGAACTTTATGTGCTAATTCACGTGGCTGGGGAACCAAATTAGCTTCAAGATGTCAGTGTTGTTGGAGTGCCTGTGACAAAGATTTCACATCCTAAAAAATATCCGCCACCCCATTTTTGGCTACACCACTTACCAGACCAGCTTATAAACAGGATTACAATCCTACTCAGAAATGAGGGGGGGAGCTACACAGAGACTGTATATTGGCTAAAGCAGAAATGTACTGTTCTGGGGGAACCAGAGGCTATTATTGACTCGGAAAACATCTTGATTTGGGGTTGGAAGGTGTGGGTACATTTGAAACAGACTGTGGATGGAATCTAACATCTGCCACACAGTTTTTTTTGTTTGGGGGGTCAAGATCAGGGTGTCCTGTTTTATGACAGACAGCTTAAGACCTGCTACAGGTGTGCATCCCAAGACCATCTCAGTGGGGCCTGTGATAAGGTCAAATGCAGTCTGTGTGATGAGGTTGGTCATGTCGGCCTGCACTGTATCAATAAGATATACTGTAACTTGTGTGAGGAAGTCTGCCATTCTAACAGGAGGTATCCACAGACCACCCATAATCAGCCAGTTCAAGGTGACCAGCTAGAGCAGAATGTGGTGGCCAGTCTTGCTCAGATAGATTAAAGGTTGCAAAAACAGGCTAGCATGGCAACAAGGAATACCTCTTCATTGGTGGCTGACAGTTGCTGAACCTTTTATCCCGGTCTCCTAGTCTCCCCCCCCCAGGAGGGCGCTGCAATGACCCCCTTCCCTGAAAGATCGAAGTGCCTTGGCCTCTGCTGATGCCAATGTTTGAATCCAGTGGGTTACAATACCCAAGACAGCATGGATTCACAGAGGGAAGGTCATGTCAAATAAATCTGATAAAAGTTCTTTGGGTGACAAAGGAATTAGAAGGAGCGGTGGACATGGTCTTCCCAGGAGACTAGTACATAAGCTGGCTAGCTTAGGAGTGGGTACGAAGGTGGCAAATTGGGTAAAAAAGTGGTTAGGAGACAGGCAACAGAGGGTGGTTATAAACAGAATTCACTCAGAGGAGGGGAGGGTGACCAGTGGGGTGCTTCCGAGATCAGTGTTGGGACCAGTCCTGTTTAATGTCTTAATGAGTGACATGGGGGAGGAGCTGGAAGGGAAGGTCTGTCTCTCTGCAGATGACACAAAAATCTGCAATAGGGTGAACACCCCAGGAGGGATGGAAAGGATAAGCAGAGACCTGGGAAAACTAGTGGAGTGGTCAAGGTTATGACAACTGGGTTTTAATGTGAAAAAGTGCAAAATAATGCACCTGGAGCACAGGAAGTCAAGGGAAGAGTACAAAATGGGTAGTGTGTTGATGACCACAAAGCAGGAGAGAGATCTTGACGTAATCCATATCGGATGATGAAAAGGAGGCCAAGGTAGTGCAACAAGGCAGTTAGAAGAGCTAGTGGGGCGCATCGGAAGGAGCATCACTAGCAGAAAGATGAAGGTGGTGTTGCCTCTACATAGATCGCTGGTAAGACCCCACCTAGAATACTGTGTCCAATTCTGGAGACCACATCCTTGAAAAGACAGACAACAGGGCTGGAAATATAGCCTTTCCGGATTTCCATGGAAAGGCATTTCTAGCCTTGGAAATATATTTTTAATGCCAGCATTTCCATATGGAAATGCATGCTGCAGTTTACTGGCTTGGCCACTTGGCAGCAGTGAAAGTAGTGAGCCGGTTTCGCATGACTGTCCCATGTCCCGTTCTAAATTCATACGGGACGTGTATTGTCCCGTATTTACTGGTGCCCACATCTGACAAAAAATCTCTGTGGTCTTTAGCCTGGCACTGACTGTTTGGCTGTGCACTGTGGGTGGCCGTCAGGAGTGGAGGTGGAGGTTCTGTGCATGCAAAGCATCCCAGTTGCTGTGGAGCTGGAGTTCACATTGTCACATCCTCATGGACTCAACGAGAGCGAGAGAGAAGCAATATCCACCTGCCCTGCATCACTGGCATAGTTAGTGAGCGCTCTGAAGTCGTGGCCGTGCTGATGGAATGGGAGGTAGTAGTCGGCTTTTGGACCGAGTGACTGCTCCTGGATAGTGCTGATTGAGCGGCAGGTAGTGGAACAGGGGAGGAGAGTGACGAGAAGCCAGCCTGGCCCAGCCAGTAGGACAGACACTGCTGCTGCTCCCATGAGGTCAGAGGAGATGAGAGACTGTTCAGCCATCCGCAGGCAGGGCCACACTCCAGAGTTGGAGTGGAGACAGTCTTCCAGAGCTGGCTCTGGTTGTGGGGCCTGATGGGTCCGGGGAGAGCCGGGGACTGAGGAGTTGTCTTGCCTGGTCGGGAGGACGGTGGTGGTCAGTGTGGTGCAGACGGTCGGTGCTGGACCATGTCATCTCGAGGAGCCTGGGCCTGGGGTCATGGAGGAAACAACTCCAGCTCAGCCTAGGGCAGGCAGCCTGAGCCAGCAGTCAGAGCAAGAAGAGACTAAAGGCAGCAGCAGCGATACTACACTGGAGTAGCAGCACACTAAGTAATCTCCCAACTTTCAAGTAAGTCAGTGCTATGCTCATTGCTCATGCTTTAAGTCTTAGTAGTTTTGAGCAACTGAGCGAGTCTGAGACGAATTGACAGAGCCAGCCTGAGCTGGGGCTGAGCTGAAATCCCTGCACTGCACAGTGAGGTTTGTCAGTGATTTTCTTTGTTGTGTAAGAACCCCCTTTCTTATTCCCATTCTGGAGGTGCAAAACAACAATGTGGAAGTGTGTGATTTAAAGTGCAGCAATATAACATGGAGACTAGTGCAGGCCCCTAACATGAACAGCAGATCAGAACTTTTTTTTTTTGTCTCCGTCTGAGACATTGTGGCGGCCTGCATAGCAAGGACGCTTCTGAGTTTCTGTAATGGTAAAGCACTACTACTACCCCCGGCCTCATGTCAGTGCCGCTCACCCAGTCACCACCAGCCTGCAGGTGTAAATCCGAGAGTCCAATAAATAAGGACATACAAAAGTAGTTTTCAAACACATTTTATTTCACATTATTTCAGTCATAAATCATATATGTTGGGTCCCGTTTTGCTGACATATGGGTTTGGCTCAATAGCACGTAAAACACTTTTCAATGTGGAAATGACAGTGACCCAGGAAATGTAAAGTGCCAGGCTCTCATTTCCAGTGGAAGTGTAGCAGCCTGACCATTATTTCTAGCCCTGGACAGAGTGGGGCGGTCCAGTGGAGGGGAACTAAAATGGTGCAGGGTCTGCATAAAAAGCCCTATGAGGAGAGACTGAAGGAACCCAATATGTACACCCTGGAACAAAGGGGGGGATATGATAGAGACCTTTAAATACTTCACGGGGGTAAATAAGGTACAGGAAGAATGCATTTTTCAGAGAAAAAGGTGTCAACAACAAGAGGGCATTCTATGAACCTGGAGTAGGGGTAGGTTCAGGAGATATGTGAGGAAATACTTCACAGAAAGACTGGTGGATTCCTGGAACAGACTACCAACAGAGGTGGTAGGGATGAAAAAAGTGGTGGGGTTCAAGAATGCATGGAATAGACATAAGGGAATCATAGTGGAAAGGAAGTGGAGGAGGGAGAATGAGCCAGAGATCAAGCAACGTCTACATTGATACTGTGGGTAGGTAAATCTGGGCAGACTGGGCGGCCAAGCAGTCCTCATCTGCCAATAAATTCTATGTTTCTGTGTTTCAGGATTCATCCCAAGCCTCTGCCTAAGGATTCTGGCACCCAAGCCATGGCCAATTCCCCTTAAGAGGTCTCTATGAAAGTCATTTGGAGGAACTGGGGTCAACCTCGGGTCTAAGTTACTTGAAAACTGACAGTCACCCTATCTAACCGATATGACACTTTGAACTCTCAGAAAATAAAGGGGGAGACAGAGGAGGTTTCAGATGACACCCTGGTGCCTTTGTCTCAGCTGGATCTTCGTCTGAGGCTTAGAAAGTTACTTCTGATATATCCTGTAAAACAAAAAGTAAAACCAAAAAAAGGGAAGGACAGGGAAGAAAAGTTCTCGGGGGATTGTGTGGCTTTTGTTTTAGATATTATAATGCTATTACATGAGGTCACATTGGCCACTGCCAATGTTTAATAGCATTAAGAACTACAAAAAAAAAAAAGGCTCAGAGCTTTTTGCCTTTTATAGCTGTCCAAGTATGGTATTGTCCTAAAGGATAGGTGGATCCATACCCTAGCTGATGTTAGACTAATAATGCTGGACCCTCCTTTTGGTCTACTGAGACTGAAAGGTGTTCTGGGGTTAGCATACTGTTTAATATTCCAGATTTGGTGGTTATCAAGTTACTGAAACCATCTCCAGGGCGTGCGCTGCTGTTCGAAGTTACTATACATGGACAAGCTTACAGGCTGATAAAGGTGTATGGACCACAAACCAAAGCTGCTAGGACTGACCTATTTTAAGGTCATACAGCCCTGTTTATTTTCATCTATACCCATCATCTTAGGTGGTGATTTTAATTGCAGTCTTTCAGTCCTGGACCCTAACGCAGCCTCCAAAACTAGAAAGATTTTCTGCACTGTGACCTTTTTGCATAATTTAGTAAACACAGCAGGATTATCAGTTGCCTATTTTAAGGCTGCTGCCAACAGTGATTCTACAGTATTTAAAGGCCACACATCAATTTCCTGTTCACCTCACCTACTATTTCTATTCACTCATCTAACACAAAACCTTTAGAAGTCTCTGATCACTGGACTGTTGAACTTACAGTTGGAGAGAGTTCTGAAAAGTACTGTGGGCCAAGAGTCTGAAAGTGAAATGCTGCTCTCTTATCTTCCCTCATTTATTACCTTCGTTACAGGAATTAATTGCTGCTAGGAATTCAGTCTTGGTATTTTATGATGATCTGGCAATTTGGTGGTAGGATACCAAGGCTAATATCAAGGTCTTTTTTCAAAAAACAGGGTAAGGTTCAGGGTAAATCTGAATATTTCTGATGTTTGGATAATAGATGGCCACCAATTACAGAAACCCTTAGCTCTAACAACTGTGACTGGTAATGACAATGGCCCAGAAATTCAAAATATAAAGGACCCTGCGAAGGGAACAAAGCTTTGGGTCCTGTGGAGACACCCACAACTTTGCAATTTTGAAAGCTGCAAAGCCAGAATTGAAGAAAACAAAAAGTTATGTATGGGGTCTAAAATTCTCAGGGGACTTTAGTGACCTCCATGGAGCAAATGAGACTTGCAGCTGACACTTATGGCTCAACCTTTTGGCCCCAGTATCACCACAATTACACAAACAGCAGTTTTGTTCTCAATCCCAGCATCTGATAGTTCTGGATAGTGATGAACCTTTTCTTGAGACAGATATTTTGCCTGCTAAGATCCTTACAGCCATACATCCTCTCTTAAAACAAACATAGCGCCAGGAAGGGATGGCCTCACCAGTGAGCTTTACCAACGTATTGGCCCGGCTCTGGTGGAAGAACTGGCACTAGTGTTTAACCATATGTTGAAGGGTAAGGTACTTGCTCCTAGCATGCAGGAGTCGCTTTTGGTTCATTTATGCAAGTCTGGGGACAGCAGTAATTTGACCAAGTGGAGACCCATTCATCTGCTCAACACAGGCCTGAAAATGTTATCTACTATCCTCAATAATTGGTTTAGAAGCATTTCAGGGCATCTGATAACACCTTCACAGGTTTGTGCCGTCCCAGGCCATCATATACAAAACCATCTTATTCTACTTAGGGAGCCCATAGAGAGAAGCAATCTGGGATTTATTGGTTTTCTGTTATCACTGAAACAGCCCAAAGCTTCCAATTATGTCTCGCATGACTATCTCTGGTTTCTGTTACAGCACTATATAAAACCAGATTTCTTGGCTAAAATGTCTTTATAGTGATGTCTGTTTAACACCTGTAGTCAACAGTCCGTAACCTCCTTTTTGACAACCGAAGCTGCAATTGCCCCCAAGTAATATAATGACTGGGTCCCTCCCGCCTGGCCCTCTGCCCTGACAATGTCCTCTGGACTGCTGTTTCCCCCACTCCATCCCCCTTTTTTCCTCACCCACTGTTTTTTCCTCATAGTTATTCCTCCCTGGTACGTCCAGGGCTATACCTTCTATTACTTTAATATTTTTTTCGACTGTGAATTACTGTATGCAACTTTATCTGTAAACCACTGTTGTAAATGCATTCTTTTCTTATCTTTATTGCACCTGTATGTTACCACTGTTGTACTCGCACTGTATTCATGTCTACCCTCCCTGTGACGAGGTGCCTTTGTAAAGGAGTCCATGACTCAAAGGTTGTAAATCCGACTTCTCAAATAAATAATTAAATAAATAAAAAGTCAGTGGTAACTGTCGTTCCTCTTGCAGAATCTTCAATAGAGTCCAGCAAGGCTGTCCCTCGAGTCCGGTCCTGTATGCTTTGTGTCTGGACTTTTAGTTGAGAATTATTAGTTAAGATCACTGTACATTACCCACTACAGAATTCTCAGTGAAGGTATTGTGAACTGCAGTCACCCGTTTAACTGGAGACCCCCCCCCCATTCCCACTCTCACAGCGGCCCACTGGCCCAGAGGAGTGGAGAGTGGAGGGGAGGGGAGGGAAGGGGAGAAAAGGTAAGGATCAACCAAAAGGATGCAGTTTGGGCCAATGCCACTGACTGCAAACCGTTTTGCATGTTTTGCAGAGGTGCAGGAACCCAACTCTGTGGGGGCGTCAAGTCAGTCAGTGAGCCTAGGCAGAACACTGCAGTGGTATCCAATGCTATGAAGGGAAACAATGTCAAAAACAAACAAGTCCTAGTAGTTGGGGACTCCATGATTAGAGAGGGTAGAGTCAAAACTGGGTGAAGACATGCAAATGGAAAGGATAGTTAGGTGCCTCCCCGGAGCATCAGCTAAATGGGATGTGGAGTGTATAACTAGGACAGTGAACAGAGTGAGTGGAGGGCTGGAAGTTTTGCTTCGCCTCGGAACCACTGATTTTGCAAACCAGTTGGTGGAGGCAGCTTTGAGAGGCTGGGGGAATGACTGGCAATGCATGGCCTCTCCTGTGTGGGTGGGGTGGGGACAAAATTAGACAGAGAGAGTTTAATAGGTGGCTAAGGAGTTGATGTGTAGAAAAGGGTTTTCACTTTGTGGGTGAATGTGGCAACTTCTGGGATCAGAGGCTATTCTGGGACAATGGATTGGACTCCACCCAACAAGGGAGGGGGTAAAAGCACTGGGGCAGAAGTCCAACATCTATTTTGGACATTTAAACTGACTGAGGGGGGAGTCTAAGGTTAGGAGGACTATCATGGCAAGGTGGGGGGAGGGAACATAGACACTCTCCCACAAATGTGGGCTAGAAACAAAGAAACTGAATGGGAACATACTGTTAAGCCCAAGCCCAAGGCTAAAGTTAGGCTGGTGAAGGCAGGCAGGGGGCACAAGGAGCATACTGCAGATACTGCAAGATGAAGAAAGCGGAGGGGAAAATAAGGGTAATCCCACCACTTATTAAGTACGTTTAGGTGGTTCCTGGAATGGAGTCTGCCTCAATGCCAGAAGTCTGGGCAACAAAATTAGACAATTAAAGGCACTGGTGGCAGATTCTAAGGTAGACATAGATACACAGAATTTGACATCAGATAAACACTGCCTGGCCCATCTAGTCTGCCCATTTTTCTACTTTTAGCTTATGCTGCAGCCTGTAGTTGATGTGCTGCTTTCTTACTCTTCCCTTTTTCTAGGGTTCCATTGTGTGTGTGTCCCATGTATTTTTGAATTCTTCCACTGTTTTTGCCCCTACCACCCCTGCGGTGAGGTTGTTCCAAGCATCCACCACCCTCTCTGTAGAGAAATACTTCCTCACATTACTCCCGATTCTTCCTCCCTCCGACTTCATTTCATGCCCCCTAGTTCTTGTCCATCTTCTTTTCTGAAAGATGCTACCCCCTGTATCTTACTGATCCCTTTAAGGTAATAATGCATCTCTATCATGTGTCCTCTCTTCACATCTCTAGAGAATACATATTGAGGTCTTTCAATCTCTCCTCACATGGGCTTCTGGTGCAGCCCCTGTTCCATTTTTGTAGCCCTTCTTTGGACTGCCTCCGCTCTGTCCATGTTCTTCATGAGATGCGGCATCCAAAACTAAACACTGTACTCCAGATGAGGTCTCACTAATGATCAGTATAAGGGCATCACCATCACCTTTTTTCTGCTTGTGCTGCTTCTCCCCATGCATCCCAACATCCTGCTGGCCCTTCTAACCACCTTCTTACACTGTCCAGCCACCTTTAGGTCCTCAGATATAATTATTCCTAGATTCGATTCCTCTCCTGCTTGGTGGCAAACAGTAAATCCCCCCATTGAGTACTCCTCTCTTGGGTTCCCATGACCTAAGTGCATAGTTTTGCACTTCTTTGCGTTGAATCTTAACTGCCATACATTTGACCAATCCTCCAGTTTTCCCAGGTCCCTTCTCATTCTTTCCACCACCCTTGTTGTAATCACAGAAACCTGAGCCAAAAACAGCAACAACTGGGATCTCTCAGTACCAGGATACTCCCTTTTCAAAAGAGATGGGGGTAACCCTTCATGTTCTGGAGGGTACTGATGTAGTAGAAAATGGAAATATCAAAAGTGAAACAGAGGAAATAGAGTCACTCTGGGTGCAGCTCACAGCAGCATTGAACAAAAAGACTTGTATGGGGGTGCTATATCAACTACCAGGACAGGGAGAGGGGAAGGACAAGGAGCTTGCGAGGAAATAGAGAGGGACATGAAAAGGGGAGGTAGTGGTAGTCGGAAATTTAAACCTATCAGATGTAGACTGGGGTGTTCCAGTAGGTAAAAGTTCTAGAAGTCAGGCTACGTTGGAAACACTCCAGGACTGCCTGCTGACCCACTTTTTAAAGGATTCTACCAGGCAGGGATCTATTCTGGATGTGGTTCTCACAAACTCAGAAACATTCAGGACAGTAAGAGTAGGGGAACCACCAGTTAGTGACCATAATTCTATCCGATTTGAGTTGTCCCTAGAGGATGAAAGAATACACTCACAGATGGAGGTTCTGAACTTTTAGAGGGGCAGACGTTGAAATGATGAAATTGTTGTTTGGTAACAAACTGGCCAAAGCTAGGGATAGATCGGGTGTGGAAGACATGTGGAGTTTTGTAAAACAGGCCATCCTGGAGGCCACAAAACTCTATGTTACATCAGTTATATAAAGAAATAAGTACAAGAGACTCGTATGGTTCTCAGCAAAAATTAGGGAAGCAGTCAGGGCCAAAAGGGGAGCATTCTATATGTTTAAAAGGAGTCAAGTGGAGGAGTGGTGGAAGGAATACATTAAAAAAAACTAGGGAAGCAAAAAGAACAGTAAGAAAGGCAAAGGTAGCCATGGAGCTGCAGATTGCTAAAGGGATTAAATCCAGGGGGGAAAAAAACATTTCTTTAGATACATCAGGGGAAAAAAAGAAGGGAGGGGTGATCATAAGGTTGGTAGATGGTAGTAAGGTGATCAAGGACAATGGACAGAAAGCCACAGTCCTAAACTACTTCAGTTTGGTTTTCACTAGGGAGGGAGCAGACTCCCTACCTGAAAGGGTCATCAATGCAGCCGCAAGGGGAAAGTTGGCCCGCTGGCGCACCGGTAGAGTTACTGCTTACAATGCCAGCAACCTGGGTTCGGGAAAGAGCCTAGGTTGTCAGAAGGACTGGCCAGGGGGAGAAGGATTCAGCATCCCAGGGACGCTCTCCTCCTCTGGGTAGGGAGGGCAGCTGCTCCTGCTGCAATACTGCCACATGGGTCAACACGGGTGGAGGTGCAGCTGGGAGCACCAACAGGGAGGGGAAGGCATCGGCTGGGGTCTGGAGTGGTGGAATAGCTCAGCATGCTTATGCTCCTCTGATCCCCTCGCTGGTCCCCATCCTCAGGGAATAGGGAAGAAAATGGAATACGGATCCTGCATTCACTCCTGGCAATGGACCAACCCTGGAGACCCAGAGCAGACAGCCCAGTAAGACATGTGTAGGCAGGGAGGAAGTCTGAACTCCCTCCTTCTCTGCCCAGGGGGCAAACCATGGCTGGATGGGGGCTGGTCCTTCTGGGTGCTCTGGAGATATGGCCAAGCCACATGGACACCTTGAGAGACCCTGAGAGAGAGGAGCATTGCAGTGCTGAGGGAGCTTAAATAGAAAATAAAAAATAAATAAATACAAATATAGCTGCTATGAGAATCCCAAGGATGGTCACCCCTGTAGTCACCAAAGACAAGGTCCAGAAAGGGCTGGCAACCTTCAAGGTAGATAAGGCACTAGGCCCAGATGGGATGCATCCAAGACTGCTAAGGGAGTTGGCAGAAGAGCTGGCTGATCCCAGAGCGCATCTGTTCAACTGCTCATTGCAGATAGGGGTAGTACCCAGAGACTGGAAAGCGGCCGATGTGGTGCCACTCTACAAGGGGGTGGTGGGGAAAAAGAGAAACTGGGAGGAGGCGTGAACTTACAGGCCGGTTAGTCTAACATCTATTGTGAGGAAGCTAATGGAGACCCTAATCAAGCAGTACCTTGTGGACTACCTGAAGCAGCACAGGTTCATGGCAGGGAGGTCGTGCCAAACCAGTTTTATTGTCTTCTTCGATTGGGTGACGGGGAACTGGACAGGGGCCATGTGATGGATCTCTTCTACTTTGATTTCAGTAAGGCATTCGACTCAGTGCCCCATAAGTGCCTGTTGGAGAAGCTGGAGAACCTAGGAATAGCAAAGAACATAGTCAGGTGGGTGGGAGGTTGGCTTAAGGGTAGACAACAGAGGGTTGTCATCAACAGAGTGTGGTCAACGGAAGGGGAGGTCACAAGTGGGATAATTCAGGGATCAGTCCTGGGCTTGGTCCTTTTTAACATGTTCATTATTGACACTGGTGAAGAAATCCGGGGTAAACCTGCCCTCTTTGCTGATGACACTAAGCTTTGTGGAAGGGAGGACAGCGTCGAGGGAGTTCGGGAACTGCAATATGACCTCCACAGGCTAGAGATTGTCAAATGTGTGGCAGCTAAAGTTCAATGCAAAGAAGTGCAAGGTTATACATCTGGGGAAAGGCAACCCCAGACAGAGTACTGGCTAAATGGGGTTAAATTTAGTACCACTACAGAAGATAGGGACCCGGGACAAAATTAATAAAGAGTAACCTAATCTTTCTTGGCATAATTGTGGCCAATGTGCTGATTTAACTCATTGCATGTGAGAATGTCCAAATATACTGCCCTGGTGGACCAAAGTGAACCAGACATTGTCACAATGGTTAGGAATAAATCTCCCATGTACTAAGGATTTGTATTTCCTCAGTCTTGCTGGTAACTTGGACTTGGATCCAATAGAACAAAAAATTATGGCCTTAAAGAGATTGATCTTGAAGAACTGGAAAGAACAAAATCTAAAAACCCTTAATGTTATAAGATGGTGGGCAATTTTTGAACAAACCCTATTTTCTGAGAAACTGATATATACTCTAGATGAGGACTAGGATGGTATTTATGCTACCAGCTGGAGAGTTTTAGAGCAAAACATGCCACCATTGTTAAGAATCTAAAATGTTTCCTAAATACACTTAAAAATGTATGAAATAGTTTTGGGACATACTTATGAAAGAATGGGGGGGGTTGTTATAAATTTACTTTTAATGACATTAATGTAATGGTATTGACTGTATATTTTGATTCTATGTCTATATTTATTATGCTTAAACAAACGTAATTGTGTGTTCTGTTATAATAAAAATGATAATAAAAAACCAAAAGAGAAAGAGGGACCTGGGAGTCATTATTTGTGACACTCTAAAACAGGTAAACCAGTGCAACAAAGCATACAGCAAAGTATGCAAGATGTTGAGGTGTATTGGGGGGGGGGGGAAAGAGAACAGATAGCAGAAGCAGGAGGTGATCCTTCCCCTTTATCGGTCCTTGGTGAAGCCACACCTGGAATAGTGTGTCCAGTTCTGGGGCCCTCACCCAAGAAAGGACAGTGATAGGGTAGAGGCTGTGCCGGGGGTCTCCTATGAGGAGTGGCTGAGAGCACTAAACATGTACTCACTGGAATCCAGAAGAGAGAGTAGGGATATGATTGAAACTTTAAAGTTCCTGAAAGGCATAAATAGAGTGTCCCACACAGAGCTATTCAATAGGAGCACCAGCTCTTCAATATGCGAGCATAAACGGAAAACTACAGTGGGACTTCAGGAGGAAGTGAGGAAGTACTACTCTACTGAAAGGGTGGTGGAGCCATGGAACTGTCTGCCTGCTGAGGTGGTGGGTGCAAAGACCGTGGAGGATTTCAAACATGGGTGGGACAGATTAAGGGCACAAAAAGCAGGCTACGCTCCCAGTACAGGGTTGGGGGGGGGAGGATGAGCTAAAGGGGCCTCCATGCACACACAACAGTGTCCTTGTATGCCACCTGTCCAGTGCAAAGAAAATGGGAAACTGCATGATGCTGAACTTACTACCCGACCAGACTAGTACTGCTACCCAGGACTGAATGTGATCTCTGGGGTGTGGGGAATGGCCCTCCATCTCCTGGCCCTGCATAGTGGGGAATCTGTGGGGATTTGGAGGAGAGTCCTGGGGGAGGCAGGTGCTGGTTTCAGGTGGGGTGAAGCTGAGCAGGGCTTTCCCTAAGAGAAAAAGCAATATTTAAAAAAAAAAAAAAATATATATATCTGGTCCGGCCCTGTGGCGCTGTGTGGTGGTGATGGACGCCACACTGCTGACCCAAGTTTGGAAGCGAGCTTGGTCACCAGGGGTTGGCTGGGGGAAGAGACTGGAAAGCTGACTGTAGTGGCTGATGGGCTGCTCTGAGCCCCAGATTGGAGAGGATCTGTCCTCACTCAACACTTGGTGGAGGCTGGCTGTCAGAGCAGAGTCTCGAGGGCTGACATAAGGAGGGTGGAGGAAGCACTTTCTTCCACTTGCAGTGCCGGTGCTTCGGGGGAGATAGGAAAACTACAAAATTTATGTTCCCCATGGCCATCTGTGATGGCACCCCGGGGCCCTGATGAAGTAGTATGTGACCACGGGAGCAAACGGCTGTATAAAAAAAAAAAAAAATCTGATGGGAGGAGGGACTTTCTCTTCAGTTGGCTGGTGCTGTTCAAGTCTGGGATCCCCCCTTCCATGAACCCTCTTTCTCTGGGCACAGTTGATGTAATAGTCATGTTCTACTTGGTCCATCGGGTCTCCTTTATTGTAGACTGCTCAGGGACATGATCAATTTGAGCGCCCAATCTCGTCGCAGAATTGCAGTTCATGCAGTTTTCGCAGTTTGCACTTAAGTGGCCCAGTTCTCAGCAAAGGTCTCACTTCATCTTATCACACACATTCCTGAAAGGAGTAAAGGTCCCACAACGAGAACAGGCCTTAGGTTGTCCTGGATAAAATAGAACTCCATTGTCTTTTCCCAGAAAAAAGCAATTAGGTAGGTGGTAAATACCCATGTCTGAATGTACAAGACTGACCTTGATCTTCCAAATATATTTGGAGTCAGTAATCGGCTCTGGGTTTCCAAGGACTGTGCACTGTTTGAGCCAGTACAAAATGCCAATGATGCTCACCCCTTCATTTTTGAACAAGATGGTGAAGCTCATAACAGCCGGTTATGTCTATGGCACAGCAAAGAAAGGAGTCCATATTGCAGTGTTCTTTAGCCCAGCATACTTCTTTGAAAAGCAATTGAGCCCTGTAGATGACCTGAAACTCATATCAAAGAAGGAGTCTCCTACAGAATGGATGAGGTCAAAATTTCTGAGGCAAAGGTTGGAAGGCAGTTCCTGTATGCGGGGGGGGGGGGTTAGATGGGTGCCCACTGTGCCCACTGCAATACATGTTTGGGGTGGACCTCCTGATCTGAAAAATAAAAAGTTCTCAGGTTTTACATGTAATGGTTACACCAGACATTGCATTCCCCCTATCCTTGTCTAGTCAGATGACATTTGCTTCATGGTTATGGATCTGGACTCCACTCAGAACACCTCTCTGGTCACAGAAGATTTTTCACAGGTTTCTGGAGTCAGAGTGAACTTGGGTAAAAGTAAAGGTATGGCACTGGGTTCTTTACAGGATGTCTGCCCTGACAGGGCTTCAGGGGTCCCCATGTTGACTGGGCCCCTAACAGTTCTTGGAATATAATTTTATTTTATTTTTATTTAGCTTTTGTTGACCGGGTAAGTGCACTAGACAAATCCTACCTATTTTCAGGCAAGACCCGGGGGAGGGGGATACAGATGAATGCCAACTGACCTTGAACCAGATTAAACTGTTGGTGGTATTTTTTAGTGAATGAGGGAAATTTGGCCAGGACACCGGGGACATTCCCCTACTCTGTAGGAGGGGTTTCCTTTGCCAACATGATGGAGGATTCAGTTGGGACTCTGACTGGCTACGATGCAGACCTCCTCATGAACTTTCCACCAACGATACAGGATGACATGAACTCACAGGTTTTGAAACCGAATGATTGCCAGCGAGATATACAACCCTCGTTACAAGCCTTACTGGAACATTTAGACTCCATTCCTGGACCTTCACGAAGTACACCAAACGAACTGGATGCCCAGCTTACACCACCAGTGTTTGACGGAACGAAGTGCCTTGCGCGCAGAGTGTGTGACACCGCTGCTTCAGCCTCCGGATCTTGCCCAAAATAGACGCTGAGACTGGGGCTACGCTGGCTGGCGAGTTTCCTCTTTGATTCTGGATCCTTTTGCTCCTCCAGGGCTCCCAGAACCAAAACCTCATACAGTCACCACCTCTACGAACCCCACCACTATGGACCTGTTATGTTCCCGTTTTGGATTACATGCACAGTCGGACGTTGTAGAGACTTCCTGGACTACATCGGATGCCTTATCCAAGGCAGGTTAGACTCAATCGACACAAGGGACATGGATTCCGGATCCTACATGGAACGCAGCCAAACATGGTGTTTTATACTCCCCTGCCAGGCCTGCCACGTTCATGAGCTCCAACGAGGTACCAACTATTGTTACTGTTACTAATATGAACAATGCTGTACTGAAACCTAACTCGAGTGAAAATGTACATTTCCTGGGGGGACATTATGGATGCTACTGATCAGTGTATTGTACAAACACCCCGAAAGAATACAGATGTTAGTGAGGCACCACTTATCTCCTTGAATGTAGCACCTGCTGCCCCCCCCCCCATATTCTTCCCTCCACTACTACTTGTACATCTCAGGGACCCACTGTTTCCCCCTCTCTTGCCATCTTAGACTCACAACCAGACCCCATTTCCTCCTTAGAGGACCCTGGGCTAGGCACGTCTAAAACGTTGATCCCTATCTTGGACAAAAGCCCCATAGAACAAGTATCTAGTCGGACGCCCATTCTCTCCGACCTATTTAAAAATAAACTCGAACAAGCCCCCCATAGAAATGCGGTTCGCCTCCGCTATAGAGGGTGGACTTTCTGAGTTTCTGGATAGATATTATGTAGCTCGGACCCTTCTTAAAGGTATGATGCACTTTCAAACCTCAGACATATATGCCTTGATATATCTCGGGAGAAGAGACTTTTGATGTTAGTTTTAAAACCTCTACTGGGTTAGACCGTTTCTGGCATTTATATACCTCACAGAAGACTAATCCCATTTGGACCCCTTTTTCTGTCTTACCGTTGTCCAAACCCACAATACATACTGTTACAATTATGTTTAGGAACGAAGGAGTTAGTATTAGTGATATTTATCATTGGTTACAGAATCGCTGTAATGTCCTTTCTCCTCCTAAAGCTATCCTGGACGATGATGGTCTATGGACTGGTGGCTGGAGGTTTCGGGTGAAACGGTTTCAAGTAAATTCGGAAGTTGTACACCTACCCAAAAGTTTCTTTCTCGGTAAAGACGGGGGTTTGTTTCTACGGAGGCCAGCCCAGGGCTTGTTATAAATGCGGTGCTACAACACATTTGAGTAGTACATGTGACTTACTAAAGTGTAGTCTTTGTGGGGGATATGGACACCTGAGAGTTTCTTGCAGGATTGTGTTTCGATATAATTTATGTGATGAAACAGGGCATGCATATCACCAATGTCCATGGGCTAGTAAAAATCTGTCTGAGGGCTGGAATTCTGAAACCTTGGTACAGAAAGCACAAGCTAAAGTACAAGAACATATTACTTCCCTGACCACTGCTTCTGACCCTTCCATACCCCCCCCCCCCAGAGCTGCCTATTACTGTTCCTCCTGCACCCTTAGGGTCACAAGTCTCTACACCACAACTGGATCAGGTTACCCTATTGAAAGCCTCCAATGACCTTCCTACCGAGTCTATGCCTTCTCAGCCTTCCTCCACTGACATTGTTGATAAAGAGGGATTTCAAACAGGCAGACGGGTTACCAGAGCCGCTGCCCGGAAATCTCAAACTTCCTGATATTCCCCTATCCAATACTTTTGATTGCCTGAAAGGAGACCGGGAGGATTCTGATATATCTGCTATTCCATCTGATATAGATACCCCTACAATTAAGCCTCCTGATGTTGCCAGGAAAAAACTAACTGTAACCCCTAGATGGCACTATCCCAGGGGCTACTACCCCTGCCTGATTTGCCACTAACAGGTTGAGGGGCCTGGATCCAATGGCGGGTGCCTCCACCCAGAGGTCAGGGTTTGCAATAGTTAAACTAACTTGGTCACAGCCCTCTGGGACACTGCAACCCCCTTCCTACTAGTGGCCCACACAATATATCAAATTACCTTCACAGTATACACTTACCCCCAGGTCTGGTTCCGGCACTGGGACCTCCTGTGAAATGAGATACAGTGCAACAATCACAGTACAGTACTTTAACATAGACAAATACCTCAGGCAGTATAACTTTGCTGAAACAAGCAGCTCTGATTTATTTAGGGATATAACAAGGACAGGGAAATCAGGTTAATTAGCTTATCACTCTAATAATCTACCTATGGCTCTGTGCACAGGCCTATCCCTATCAGTTACTGTCCCTGGGTACCCAAGTAGTGGCTAGTCCAAACCGTGGCAGCTGGTAGGGGCCCTTTCACACAGAGAAAGGAGAATTAAACAGTCAGCAGTACAGTAATTCCATTTGGATTTAATGTGGCAATTCAACAGGGAGCGACCCTGAATTAGTACTCACGACCTCCAAATAAGATAGGGCCCTTCAATGTCAGCAGGGCTCACTTGAGGTACACAAACCTCTTCACACATCCATATAAAAGAAAGCACTATACCAGGCAGGCTGCATCTGTATCCCGATCGCAATTACTGCACAATACCCGGGAGAACACACAGCAGATTCAGTTCCTGACAGACCGTGCAATTTTCAGCAATTCCTCCAGTCTTCAAGGGTGAGCCTGGTTTCTACTCTTCAGAGATCCTTTGATTCTTTTCACAGGACGGATTCAGTCCTAACAAGCTGTTACACAAGCTGTAGACCGGAACTCTGGGCCTTACACTTTTTTGACTAAAACTGCACACTGAAAAAGCACAGGGCTCCTTCCTCCTTCACTGCCAAAGCTCAACTGAAACTCCAACCGACAAAACCGGCACTTCCTTTGAGTTCCTCCCAGTTCTTGACTGGATTGGCTGTCACTCACAATAGACTGCTGCTGTTGGTCCAAAAGGCACTGAAGTCTAAACTACATCTCCAGAGTCACTGCCCATACAATCCTCTTGTGGCTGGCTCAGATTATGAGTCCAAGTTCTGATTCGTCCAAGGCACCATTTTAGAGCTAGCTTACCCCACACTGATTGGTCCAGTTCAGCAGTTCAAAACTAGAATGGGGAACTAGCAGACACAGTTCTGACTGCAAAGAAAGCAGGTTAGACAAACTGTAATTTCATTATTACTCTAAATAATTTCTGGCAAACAGTTACATCTTTCAGATAGGTTCCCTTTGCACTCCTAGTGACTGCAAAAATGAAGTGAATTGGCAGCAGCTCGAGTGGTACTCAGAGAAGCACACAGTCCCCCCATACAAACTAATTATGTCTGCAAGCAGACAGCTCTTAAAGAGACAGTACCAGAGGCTCTAAAACACTCACTGATAAATGGCTTAAATGCCAAACACCATTCAGGCTTGGAGCATTCAAGCAAGCTCCTGAAGTCTTTTGGGAACCCCATTTGCAGGGGGTTACACCCTTCCTAGCCTGGGAAGCTTGGCGTCTGCGTCAAGCAAGTACTATAAGTTCAACTGCAACCATATACATTTGCATTAGGCTGCGCACATGTAATCATCAGTCAATATATCATTTTACCAAGAACACATTTCTGAAACATTGCAGTCGTCACTCTTTACACAGTATTACATACACATTGTACCATAACTCAAGTTATTACCTCTGTACATGAAACCTGAAGAGAGGGCCCTTCCTATCAGTTACCTTGGGCTGGATGGGGCAATGGCACCATACTTAGAGGGCAACACAAGTAACTTGGAGTTAGCACTGATGCTCAGTTTGGGCAATGAGCTCGGGGACACATACACTCCTTTATGGACAACATTGAGAGGCAAGTCCACAGGCCTCCCAAGTGAATCATAACTGAAGTGCACCACAGGCTTTACAGCTCGACCAGTCTTTCTAGGGGGAACTGTTATAGTCTCTGCACTCTGAGCCTCATTTTCAGCATTGTCCTCACTTGTCAGGGGAGTCTCCATGGGGTAGAGGCTAGGAACTTGGGGCACTTTCAGCTCCAGGAGTTACAGTTTCTGAGTCCACAACATTTGGCTCGCATGGAGCTTTCGGACACTGGCAGTGGACTGTCAGGGCACTCAAAATACTCTTCTTGTTCGGGTGTATCACCAGTCTGCCCCAATCTATCATTTTCCTCCCTGAAGCTCAAACAGTTCAACCATGCACAATGATTCCATTTCATCTGATCTGATGCTTTGCACTTCACTTTCTGGGAGCATTGGCTCAGGGATGAAGCTGGGGGCTTAGACAGTCCAGAAGGCCCAGCTTCATCTCCAGTATTGACTAGGGGATTGCCCAAACAATTGACTCAGTTCGTGAAGAAGGATGGTATTCAAAGTCACTTTCACTTTCTTCCGATATGGACTGACAGTCATGCTCAACTGACTTGTGGAGGGAACACTTTAACTCTGCTTCTGTAGGTGCAGACTTTCTTGATCTTTTCTTAGCAGCTCTAGTCACTGGTCCAGAGGGGGCATCTTCTAGGGCTCAGACTCAATTAAGATTTGTCCAATGGGCAGTAAATGATTTCTATGCATTGTTTTACATCTTTTGAATTATTCTCAGGCCTTACTTTGTACACTGGCAGATCATCTAGTTTGCCCACTACAATGTGAGGGAGATGGTGCCATCTGTCAGCAATCTTGTGCTTGCCATGCAGTCCCAGATTTCTTAGCAATACCCGATCTCCTCCTGGAGTTCCTGTGCTTTCACCTTTTATCATACCTTTCTTTGTTGGCCAGATTTCTTTTGGCAGCCATGGTTTGAGCCAGTTATACGCACGAAGTTAGCTGGGCCTTTAACTTTGCACATACTGTAAATAGTTGTCAGCTTGAACCCATCAGGAGAGACCCCAAAACACACATCTACTGGTAGTCGAGCTTTCTTCCAAACATCAGCGGTAGGGGAGAATCCAGGGCATCACTTTTGGTGCAGTTATAAGCATGTACCAGGGTGCTAATTTGTTGGCTCCATCTAGGCTTGTCCTTTGGGTGCAGGGTGCCTAGCATATCTAGCAAAGTCGCGGTTGAAACGTTCAGGCTGTGGGTCCCCTGGGGGTGGTAAGGAGTGGTTCTGGACTTCGCACTCCCCACAGAGAAAGCATCTCTTTGATCAGATGACTCTCAAAGTCTCTCCTTGATCAGAATGGATTCTTTGTGGAGCCCCATAGTGAACAAAAAGTTTTCTACAAGTACTTTGGCCACAGTGGATGCTTTCTGGTTTTGGTGGGAAGCTTGGGCATATCTCGTGAAATGGTCAGTGACCACCAGCACATTACTGATATTTCTTTGATCTGACTCCAGACTCAGAAAATCAATACAGACCAGCTCCATGGGTGCACTGGTGGTGATGTTAACAAGGGCAGCCCTCTGGGGCAAAGCTTTCCCTGTAAGCAGTGACTACAAGTTTGAATGTGTTGCTCCACATCAGCCCCATCTTAGGCCAATAGAATCTGGATCTCACCAAGTCAAGTGTTCTGTCTATACCAAGGTGCCCCATGTGGTTGTGCAAGGACCTCAGTACTGAGTCTCGAAGGCAGTGGCAGCACTAGTTGTTGTTTGTCTACTTGTCCCCTCTGTCTACTGTTTCTCTGTATAACAGTTTATTGATCAGTTTCAACTTAGGACCTTCTTTGTATAACAGTGCAGTTCTCAAATCAGTGGAGGTAATTTGGACACATCTTTTCCTGCATAGATGGCTTCTAAAGCTGCTTTGATCATGGGATCGTGGGTTGAGCCCCCGAATACTGTCATTGTCCAGCTGAGGCAGTGCACCAATGTCTATTGCAGAAAAGTGGCATAAGCAGCAGGTATGCAATTCTCAGAGGCTCCCAAGCAATCCACCATGCAGTCCACTGCGTCCGTGGACATTGTTCCTCCCTGTCAACTTCGGCAGAGTGCCCGAATGTCAGGTTCTGCCAATCGGACCCAATCATTCTGGGGAACAGGCCTCCGGAGAGCATCAGCATCTATGTGGTTCAGACCTGTCCCGGTATTCGAGAGCATAGTCATATGTAGATAATGCAGAAAGCCAATTTATGGCCAGTGGCATCCAACTTAGCTGAGGTCTGCACATAGGTCAAGGATTATGGTCAGTTTTACTAGTATTTTAGCTCCATACAAGTACTCATGGAATTGGTCAACAATAGCCCACTTCAAAGCTAGAACTCTAACTTATGTACAGGATAGTTCTTTTCGGATGGGGTCAGCTTCTACTGGCAAAGGCCACTGGTCTCAGGCCATTCTCGTGCTCTTGGTACAACACAGCCCAACCCTTGCAAGCTAGCATCAGTGTGCAGGACGAAGGTTTTCTTGGATCGGCATAGCCAGCACTGGAGCATGGGTAAGTTGATATATGATCTCATGAAAAGCAGTCTCCATTCAGAGTCCAGCGGGTCTCAAATACTTCACTCGGATGAAAATACACTCTTTCAGTCTTGAGGACGCTGACTTTGGTATTTTTGTGGGTTGGGGATACCCTTGAGTAAGGTTAAGTAAAGGGCGGATCACTCTTGAATAGTCCTTGATGAAGTGCGATAATAACCACAGAATCCCAGGAATCTTTGCAGTTCTTTTAGATTTTGGGCTGTGGCCAGGTGGTCAAGGCCTCAACTTTACTTGGGTCGGTCTCTATTCCTCGGTGGATACTATGTGTCCCACATACTTTACTGATGTTTGAAAGAATTGACACTTATCAATGGACAGTTTAAGGCCAAAGTCCTCAGTCGGTCAATACCTTAAATAATCTGCTCTCATGTCCTCCAGTGAGCTGCCAAACACAATAACATCATCTAGGTATACCAGGCACTCTAGTAAGTTCATGTCCCCCACTGCACGCTCCATCAATCGTTGAAAAGTGGCTGGGGCACCTGAAATCCCTCGAGGCATCCTCATGAATTCATAGAAGCCAAGCGGACAGATAAAGGCCGTCTTCTCATAGCCCTCTGGGGCCATCGGGATCTGGTAGTACCCACTGCGGAGATCCAGCACAGAGAACCACTTGCTCCCGTTTAGGCAGTCCAAAGCATCCTGAATGCGGCATTGTGTACTGATCAGGGATAGTCCACGGTTTAAGGTGCGATAATCCACACATCCTTACTGTTCCATTCTTTTCCTCACTACCACAATGGGGAAGCATAGGGCTTCTGGTTTTTGTATTACACCAGCAGCTAACATCTTTGCAGATGCCGTCTCACATCATCTATGTCAGCAGGTGCCAGGCGTGAGACCTCTCACCGAAATGGTCTTTCGTCATGCAGCCGGATATTGTGCTCAGCTCCTTGCACGATCCTACATCCCATTCCTTTAAAGAAAACACCTGGTCTCTCTGGGCAAGCTTCTCACTGATCCTCACTTTCCATTCAGCTGGCAGCGGGAGTCGCCGAAATCAAACAAGTCAGGCATACTCTGTCATTCTTCTCCTGAACTCTTGCTGCTGGGTAGCACTGCGAGTGTCTGCACAATGCACATTAGCCAGGATGCAACCTCTGTTTACTCGAATGTCTCTTTCAGACACATTATGAACTTGGACCATTACCCTTCTGCATAAGCATGGGCTCTAGCGGGCAAAATACTAGGCTTGACCAGCAGTCCCTCTGGCAATTTCCATCGCCTGGTGCATCCAACATTAATATTTTATTCTTAACATCCTTTCTGATACGGACCTCTCCTGTAAGGTACACTGGGCATTTGGTGCCAGGATCAGAGACTCAGGATCCTTCTTCCATACAATTCCACCGGTTCCTCTGGTTCTGTTTTTCAGCATCTCTCTGTGCCTCATAGGCCTTCTTAATTAAAGCCGGAACTCTTAAAGCTCTACTAGTCTTTGACCCCTGTTTTTCATAACACAACTGTGCCAGCCTTCCGAACATATGAGCATTTGTTCCAATCAACAAAGGGACACCATCATACAGTCCAGTGGGGGACACACTAAGGCTAGGGTCTCTACTTGTTCGGCCACTCCAGCCACGGAGGTGGGAAAGACAGCCAATTCGGATATACCCGAATAGGGGTAGGCCTTCTCACTTAACCCCATACAGCAGTCCTTCTAATGGTTGTAAGGGTACGCCTGACAAATGCTTCTGATACCAATCCTGGAACATAATTGTCACTTGGAGCCACTGTCTAATACAGCTCTTGTAGACACTCCATTCACCTTTACAGTGGTCTCCATGGAGGACCCACTATTCTGGACCAGTCTGGAGAGGCGGTAGTGGGGCCTGGGCAACTGACCTTGCCACAAAGGCGTGAATTAGCATTTTGGTGCCCTCACTGGGATCATGTCGTGCACCTCTTAACCACTGATTTCTTCTCTGAAGCTCTCCTTGTAGCCTATATGCAACTTTGTCAGTGTCTTTTGGGACTGGCATTCTTTTCATGTGCCCATCTTTCCCACAATTATAGCAAAACATACTTTCTGGAGTTTGAGCTGGCCGAGGCGCCACACTGGGAGCCAGGGCGGGGTATTACTAACTGGAAACCTGGTGCCATCTCTGTCTGGCGGCGTGATAAGCATTTGGAGACATCTCGTCAGTTTCTCCACTTCCATGGTCAAGGAATTGAGTTTGGAGCTGTTATCAGCAGGAGATACATGGGGGGGTACCCCCACCCCCATAGCAGATGCAGTCGGATATTGGTCAGGGCCCGTTCTTGCAGGTGTGGCCTTCATAAAGGGACTGTTTTTGAATTCCCGGATCTCTCTCAACAGTTCGCCCCATTGTGGCATATCTTTTTCCTTGTCAGAGCACTCATTGACTGTCAACCTCTGCCCCTGAACTTCACTTGATGGGTCACCCTCAGTCACTCGGGTCGTAGCCACAGCTGTTGGTGCAGGTACCTCCCGAGGTCGCCTTTTCTCAACTCCTCGAATTTCTCTCATTAACTCATCATAGGAGGGTGGGGATTCCAGTCGATTTGCCAGGCGTAACTGAAGCAACAGCAGTTCTGAGAAGGGGGCAGACTTAAGGATTCTGTCCAGTCTGGTTCGGTCCAGTTCAATCGCTGGCAAACTACCCTTTCTAAGGCATTCTTGCAACAATTTTTCCAGCCGAGAGACATACACAGACAACAACTCCCCTTGGTACTGTTGTGCATTTCTTACTCTCCACCATAGGTCCTCATCAGAATCTGGGCTCCCATACACATTCTCCAAGGCCTCAAGATAGGCCTGTGCAGTCGCCCAGGGTTACTGGCCCGTTTAGCATGGATGGTAGCCAGGGCAGGACCTCGGAGGCTCTCACTAACCCTCTTTCACTTTTCGCCTTCCGAGCATTGCCATTCTAGCACTTGGGGCAAATAGTCTATCCAGGTCTCCCAGTCATCCTCCTTGGGGTGGGTGGGAGGTGCGAGAAGATCCTCAACCTTCGTTAAGAGTCGTGACTAATGGCAGGTGCAGAAATAGGAGTCTGCATTGGTTCAGCCACCATTACGGGCACTGGAGCAGGAGAGGTGTTGGGGAGGAACACCCCAGGTGGCAAGAATAGTTTCTTCAAGTCCTCCACAGTTTTCCCCTCTCCCAGCAACCATTCAGCAAATTCTCCTCAAAAGTTTCAGATAGTGGTGGGGCTGATTCCCCAGGTCTTTACTGTCCTTAGTTATCACTCTCCAAGCAGTGAGGGCTCCCTCTGGGGTAATGGTCTGTGGCACTTTGGAGCTATCTATGGGATGCTTAACTCTACTAGGGCCAGGAAAGTGTGGTGAGCAGATTAGCATGCCGACCCACCACCACAGGGTTTTGTAAACCTTCCACCTTGGAAAGTACTCCTGCACAGTGTCCGTGTTGATACCAGGGGATGTCCAGGATAAGCATAGCATTTTGGGGTCGATCTCCCCCCAGTACACCACTCCACCAGCCGGTGCACAGCCACTTCTGTCGGGTACCCATTTTTCTTTAACAGTGGTTCTGAATATGGCCACTAGAGGACACACAATCCCAGCGGTGAGCCTCCAAGATGTAACCCCAGATGGCACTATCCCAGGGCTACTACCCCGCCTGATTTGCCACCAACAGGTTGAGGGGCCTGGATCCAATGGCGGGTGTCTCCACCCAGAGGTCAGGGTTTGCAATAGTTAAACTAACTTGGTCACAGCCCCTGGGACACTGCAACCCCTTTCTTCCCACTAGTGGCCCACACAATATATTCAGAATTACCTCTCTCAGTATACACTTACCCCAGGTCTGGTTCCGCACTGGGACCTCCTGTGAAATGAGATACAGTGCAACAATCACAGTACAGTACTTTAACATAGACAAATACCTCAGGCAGTATAACTTTGCTGAAACAAGCAGCTCTGATTTATTTAGGGGGATATAACAAGGACAGGTGGAAATCAGGTTAATTGGCTTATCACTCTAATAATCTACCTATGGCTCTGTGCAGGCCTATCCCTATCAGTTACTGTCCCTGGGTACCCAAGCCCTAGTGGCTAGTCCAAACCGTGGCAGCTGGTAGGGGCCTTTCACAGAGAAAGGAGAATTAAACAGTCAGCAGTACAGTAATTCCATTTGGATTTAATGTGGCAATTCAACAGGGAGCGACCCTGAATTAGTACTCACGACCTCCAAATAAGATAGGGTCCTTCAATGTCAGCAGGGCTCACTTGAGGTACACAAACCTCTTCACACATCCATATAAAGAAAGCACTATACCAGGCAGGCTGCATCTGTATCCCGATCGCAATTACTGCACAATACCGGGAGAACACACAGCAGATTCAGTTCCTGACAGACCGAGTGCAATTTTCAGCAATTCCTCCAGTCTTCTGGTGAGCCTGGTTTCTACTCTTCAGAGATCCTTGATTCTTTTCACAGGACGGATTCAGTCCTAACAAGCTGTTACACAAGCTGCAGACCGGAACTCTGGGCCTACTACACGTTTTTTGACTAAAACTGCACACTGAAAAGCACAGGCTCCTTCCTTCTTCACTGCCAAAGCTCAACTGAAACTCCAACCGACAAAAACTGGCACTTCCTTTGAGTTCCTCCCAGTTCTTGACTGGATTGGCTGTCACTCACAATAGACTGCTGCTGTTGGTCCAAAAGGCACTGAAGTCTAAACTACATCTCCCAGAGTCACTGCCCATACAATCCTCTTGTGGCTGGCTCAGATTATGAGTCCAAGTTCTGATTCGTCAAGGCACCATTTTAGAGCTAGCTTACCCCACACTGATTGGTCCAGTTCAGCAGTTCAAAACTAGAATGGGAACTAGTAGACACAGTTCTGACTGCAAAGAAAGCAGGTTAGACAAACTGTAATTTCATTATTACTCTAAATAATTTCTGGCAAACAGTTACATCTTCAGATAGGTTCCTTTGCACTCCTAGTGACTGCAAAATGAAGTGAATTGGCAGCAGCTCGAGTGGTACTCAATCAAAGAAACACAGTCCGCCCATACAAACTAATTATGTCTGCAAGCAGACAGCTCTTAAAGAGACAGTACCAGAGGCTCTAAAAACACTCACTGATAAATGGCTTAAATGCCAAACACCATTCAGGCTTGGAGCATTCAAGCAAGCTCCTGGAAGTCTTTTGGGAACCCCCATTTGCAGGGGGGTTACATAACAAAAACGAAAAAGGGTGGTAAGAAACGGAAAAACATGACAGCGACTGATGGGAGTGGCTAACCCTGACAAATCTGCTGATGAATATCCGTATAGCCTCTCTAAAAGTCTGTAGCCTAAAAGGCTCTGAAAAGAGAATGGGCTTTTTGCATTATGCTAACTCTCTTCCAGTTGGATATTCTATTATTACAAGAAACTCATATCTCTACTTTATATGACATACAACAATTGAAACGGGGATGGTATAAAGGGCCCTCTTTTTGGACATTTGGGGATGATGCGGCAGATGGTGTGGCTATTCTTTTTTTTCTCATCCCAGTTTTCCATCACCCGCATTATTGATATACACCTAGGTAGTGTGCTTGTTGTTGATTTCACCAAGCACACAGTGTCTTTTCGGGTTATAGTTATTTATAGTCCACAAACTAAAGCAGCCCGTATAGTTTTGTTAGATTTAATCAAGCCATTTCTATGTACACGTAAACACATTTTTTGGGGTGGAGACTAACTGTTCCATTGATACTAAAGACAGGATTAACTCAGGGAAAAAAGTTTATTGCGACTCCCTGGCTTTATCCACATTAATAAAAGATGCAGGTTTGATAGACGCATACCGTCCTCTCCACTCCGATGCAGGATATACATATCATAGATCAGTATATCACACCAGAATAGATTATTTTTTCATTTCTCGCCACTGTACCCCACGCCATTTTTCAGTACCTCCTAATGAGATTTCAGATCATTGTCTTCTTATTGGTCATTTTTTCATTGGTTCCCCTATTGTATCTATATCATATCACTCCCAGTGGAAACTTAATAATTCTTTATTTACCCCGAAATCTGTCCAAACTCACATACACACTCTCTTTCAAGCACGAATATCGGTTATAATTTGTTATGATTCTATGTGGGACTGGTGGAAAGACACGAAGAAAGATCTGGGCATTTTTTTTCAGGCTTTAGGGAAAAAGACTGTCAGGGACGATTATCTTACATATTTAACATATCACAACCAGTTATATAAATTAATGTCTCTTCAAACCACATCCTCGGTTGATTATTCATCACAAATATCCAGAGTAAAAGCCTGCATGTTCTCTCACCAGTACAATAGTGCTCGAACACTAGATTACATTATGCAAACAGGCACTTCTATTTCCCCGTCTGCTCATCCTTTTTATGCCTTCAAAGACAGACTTCATTCGACTGTTATGCATGGTTTAAAGAATGCTCACGGTACTGTACTGACCTCTATCCCTGATATGTTATCAGTCACAACTGATTATTTACGGACCCATTTCTGCACCGTTCCTAACTCCCATCAAGATATATCCCACCTTTTTTCGGCCCCATTTCCTAAACTTTCTGTTCATTTAATTCCTGACCTAATCAAGAGGATTTCTCAGGAAGAAGTTGCCAGTGCCATTTCCCGTTTACGGTTGAAGGTTTCTCCAGGGCCAGACGGTCTAACACATGAATTTTATAAAACATTCCAAGTAAACTTGTTAGAAATTTTGACTCAGGTCTTTAATTATGTGCTGGATAATATGGATGATGCATCTGGGGTTTGGCTTATCCACCCTGAAATTCTTATATAAAAAAGGCGATATAGTCTCTCTTGCAAATTGGAGGCCACTACATCTCCTAAATATGGATTATAAGATTTTTTCCAAAATTCTTTGTTCTTGTTTAAGAATGGTTGCACCGGATTGGATAGATGCGGCTCAAACCTGTGCTATACCTGGTAGAAACATTCAAATGAACCTTTTTTTATTACGTGAAATTTTTGAAACAAAAATGCATGATAAGTTATCTGGTTATCTTTTTGTCCTAGATCAATCGAAAGCATGTGATTCTGTACATCATGACTTCTTATTCCGCATATTGACACTGTATGGTATTCCTGACCGGTTTATATCTTGGATTTCACACATGCTCTCCTTAGCCTAATTTTTTCCTATGATAAATGGATTTCAAGGCCCAACCCTCTTACAAAGGGTAGGATTCCGCCAGGGCTGCCCTTTTAGCCCATTATTATATGTTTTTGCTCTAGATCCCATCATTAGACAGATACAATGGAATCCAGATATTGTAGGTATTACACCTCACCCCAGCTTACTACCTGTTAAAATTTCTGCTTATGCAGATGGTGTAGTCTTATTTTGTCTAAATCATTCTTCGGGTGATAAAGCTATTCAAACTTTTCAATCCTTTACATTAGCACTCGGGGGTAGGCTTAATCTCAAGAAAAGTGTATGTATCCCATTACATTGTATTACTACTGATACAACGGTAATGCATGGTATCAGGGTATGTACTACACCCCAGAAAATCCTAGGGATATGGTTTAATACACCGAATGATGCTACCTACAACTGGGAGAAACGCTTGGCCCTAGGTGACACTAAAGTCCGTCTCTGGAAGACATGGAGGCCGAGTAAGAAAAAAACGGGTTATGGTGATAAAACATTTTTTATCCCCGATCTTTTTATTTCTGAGTCACATTTATGGTCCACCCAAACACCTAGAAACAGGGTTGTTTAGCCTTTTTTTTCCAAATGTTATGGGGCAGTCGCCTAAACCCTGTTAAGAGACATATTACATATTTGCCCCCCGAATCAGGGTGGTTTAGGAATGATAAACTCTCTGTCTTTTTTTCTTTCCTTTTTTTTAAATCACGTTTTTCAAAGCCATAAATATGTATTAACTGTTTGTGACTCCTGGGTGGCTAAAGCTGTGGATTCTCTAATGTTAGCTTGGATTGACCTTCCACCCATAGCTTCCCGCATACCTACTGTACCATCTTATATTATAGATGGTATCCGTACACTCCGGTCCTGGAAAATTAGTAAATCCTCTATATTAGGCCTAACTAGGAAACAGTTATACGTTAGTTTCCTAAACATTGATAAACCAATATTACGACTTCCACTATGCTCTCCATCCCACATGTCGTTTGCACTAAATATTCTCAAAGATAAAAGAATCCCAGCTCATATGTGGGATGTTTCTTGGTTATGCTGCCATGATAAGCTACAAGTTCGTGGTAACTTAAAGCATAAATCAGCACAAGATAGGTATTGTCCTAAACCACTTTGTATTGACATTGAAGAAACTATGGAACATTTTTTCTTTTCCTGTACACATGCCCTCTTATTTTGGAAGACCCTAGCGAACAAGTGGAAATGGCCTTTTCTGAGTACGATCACATATTCAGTCCTTATTTTAGGAGTTTTTTCTGGCTCTTGGAATGCATTCCACCCCAGCACCTTGAGGGTATTGTTTGCTGCATGCAAATATTATATGTGGCAAGCTAGATGTAAATTTGTTCTACAACAGATACCGACTTGTCCACTGGCTATTATTAAATGTATTGAGTCCACAGTTTTGAACCTACAAGAATTAGAACTGAAATGTCTTTCTCCTAAGCAATTTGCATCCTATTGGGCAGGTATTACCTTTCTGACTTGATTTAGAAAGATAGCTTTTGGTTATCAATGCTGCTTGGTTTTTTTTTCTCTCCCTCACCTGTATTATAACATTTCACGATCTTTAAATGTTTCAGTATATGCTTTCTGTTGTTTACTTTTTTTTTGTATTTCATGTACTTGATGTTATGTGTTTTTTCAATAAAAAATTCCCCTACTCTTTTTCGATAAGTGCCATGGGATCTTTAACATCCACCTGAACTACCACCAATCCAGGCAGATGGGACCTCGGTTTAATGTCTCATCCGAAAGATGGAATTTGGAGAAGGGAATATGGGCAAAATAAATTTGGAAATGAAGCCATCTTCAGCTGAATAGTGGGTCAACCTCTGCAACAAGTGGTCTATGACAACAGCAAAAAGTGTTTTATTATTAAAATAGTTAGGGTTTCTATGTTTTTACATACTATATTAGCTTTTCCCTCCCTCTGCCTTGAGAGTTAGAAGCCAAGATTTATAAAAAAAAATGTTAGGCTCCTTTGCGGGAGCCATTTAAACCCCATTGATAGGGCCCATACTTACAGGAGCATCAAGCACGGGTGGTGCTAGAGATGTTAAATCCCTAGTGGCCAAGAAGTTATGGGTGCCATTAGGGGGTTGTGGTTTTCCTCACTCCAGAGAGACTGGTAAACTACGTGAGATATACCCCAGGGCAAGGTCAGAAAACCTCCACCCAAAAAATAAATAAAAATTATTCATTTTTGCTTGATTAAGGCTAGACTGTAGAAACTGACTTTTAAGCAGGTGTCTACTTGCTTCAGAAAAAGTCTGTATGTACATGTTTTTAACCTCCTTTTTCACGGCTGCAGTAGGCGGAGCCTGCAGACGTTTTGCATGTACAAAAGGACTAATGTCATGTTTTCTGTCCATGGAACTGACTGAAGGTGTAAATAGTCTCCTCTGCCTTACCCTCCTCCAAGAAATGTTTTCCGCCCTCAAATAAATACGCTTTCATGTTAGTCAATGGTTGCAGTGCACTATTTTCTTTCTTAAGTGGGAGGTACAAGAACTGGACTCTGAGTAGTGGGAGGCAGCATTAGTTTTTTGGGGGGAGTAAGATCCACCTCCACCTCCAGCCAAGAAGCTCCTAAAGATCCACCCCACCTTTTTTGTTTTTGGTTCATGTGGGAGGGACAGGAGGTGGATCTATCATACTGGAACAATTGACTATAAGAGCTGCCTGGGGAATCAGAGCTTAAGCTTTAGAAGTAAAAGCCTAACACTGCATCCCTATACAGCACTTGTTTAACCAGCATTGGCTCAGCTTTCATTCCTCTCCTGGTCACACATTTTCACAAATACATTCCAAGAGATGGAAAGTCCCTCCTGGTGGGTATATGGTGTTATTCAGACCTGTCCTCCAACCCTGCCCCCACCACCTTACTCTGTATTTTGCATCAGCTGTAGCATGTCAGTATAGCAAGAGGCTGCAGTGTATATTTTTTACTGAGTTTGCAGTTTTAAAAGTAGTCCGCAGTCCAGTCAGAATTTGCAAAAACATATGTTATGCAGAGTGTTTTGATTTATAGGTTAAGTCCTAGTGTGTCCCTCCCTCGGTCTACTATTAGGAGTTTTTCCTAAATTAGCCTATGAGCAGATATCTGAGAGCTAGCTAACTGGAGTTTCTGTAAGAAAACCCCTACTAAATTAAGCTCTAATTCACTATTATTGTTTTCTGTGTGTGTCAGGTCTAGCTTGCAGGAGTATTTTAATTTTAATACTTTCAATTTCATCAAACTATACACAACCATAAAAGCACAGAAATTGTCCAGATCATTAGCACTATAAATTAGTTAAGACTCTAGCCGTTTTCTTACAGAAAACCCACTCAGTTAGATTTCAAGTATTTGCTAAACTATAAGTGTAGGTACCAGCTTTCTATTAGGTAGAACTAGCATTTAGTACTGATTTTGGTCTGTGACATGATTTTCATTTTTTTTTTTTTTTTACAAATGAAGTGTATGGTATGAAGCTGCAGCATAGAAACTGCAAAATACTGTAATCACTTTTTCTCCTTTGTGTGGTATAGCATGAACACAACAGGATGACAGTGACTATTTCAGCTACACATTTGATCCCATTTTACAATGGTTCATTGCACTACACATTTAGTATATCCCACTTTTTCAAATAATAAAACAAATATTCGCCAACTTAAATAACTTGCACACACATTTTTTTTATACTTTATTGAAAAGATACTTCACATTTGTAACCAAAAAAAAAAAAAAAATGAAAATCACGTCACAGAACAAAATCAGCACTAACTGCCAGTTCTACCTATTAGAATAGAGGAGGCAGTATAGTGCGGTGGTCTAAGGCTGCGAGCTGCAAACCTGGTGTCTTGGGTTTGAATCCCACAGCCTCCACATGCGTACTGTGTGTCCCTGAGCAAATCACTTAACTTCCTTGTGCTCCCAGCTAAAAAAAAAAAAAGAAGACTGCTGGTACCTACATTTACAGTTTAACAAATACTCTAGAGCTAACTGTGAGTTTTCTGTAAGAAAACTGCTATAGTCTTTACTAGCAGTGATGACCTGAGGCAATTTCTGTGCTTTTTATTGTTGTGCGTAGTTTGATGAAATTAAATTTTAAAAATGAAAATACACATTACTGCTAGCTAGACATGACACACCCAAAAAACACAAATTGTGAATTAGAGCTATTTAGTAGCAGTTTTCTTACAGAAACCCCAGTTAGGTAGCTCTCAAACATCTGCTAAATTGTAACTGTTGCCATTTGTGCTCACTGGATAAGAACAGTTACAAAGCTCTGCTGTTGGGAACTGATTTTAAAAAGCACTGCATATGCTAAATCTATGGGCCTGGCTACATCACTGTCAAATGAGACAGGGTACATTGTAGGAGGCAGAAGGCAATAAACCTATTTGTGATGGAGATCCCCAGGGGTCATAAAACTACCCTAAAGCTAGCAGCCTAATTTAGGAAAAACTCCTAATAGCAGACAGAGGGAAGGACACACTAGGACTTTACATACAAATCAAAACACTCTGCATAACATATGTTTTTGCAAATTCTGGGTGGACTACTCCTTTAATTGAACCATCCCCAATCTGTATCCTTCCAAGAACCACTTTGTGGCATGCATACCAGCGTGGTTATTTCACTCTTATTTACAGCTTTACACCTTTATCAGTTTTTAATTGCAATTGAGCCTAAATGCTCCACCATGTAGCTTCCAGTCTCCTACTATACCCGCATGCACTGCAGCACTGTTTCACTGCATGCAGGGAGATCGGAGGCTACCAGGACATATGCAGATGGCAGTGTGAAGCACGGGTGTAGGCTGCAATACTGGGATGCCTCCATACCACAGTAACCTGAGAGCTGTATACACACACCCCCTGGGTGTACCCCCATGTCCCCACCTAACCTACCTCTCTGTCTGCACTTGTCTCCCCGAGGGCCACCTCCTGATGGTATCTGTGTACTGTCCTTGATTACTCTTCTCACTGTGCCTAGTGTTGGGAGTACCCTGCCTGCCCATGTGTGATGTGGCAGCAATACTACCTGCAGAGCAGTGCCACTAGTGAACACATACATTAGTGGAGCTCCTGACTGCATCATGGAGCACTGCTGCGGTGGACAATAGACGTGTGGCACTGTGTATAGTGGAGCAGTGGGGAACACTGAAGGCAGTAGTAGAGGGTCTGCCTTCAGCCATACAGCAGCAGTACATGAACGTTTGTTGTGCCCAGGTGCCCTAATACTGGCAGAACTGATGCCATGTCTCCTCTCTCCCTCCCCTTCCATCCCCTCCCTCTCACGGACATAGCTCCCAATTCCAACATACAGATCTCCCCCTTCCTCGAACCTCTCTCTGTCACCTCCACAACATAAGTGTGTCTCATAACAGTGAAATATGGTTATTTACATAATATGACTGTGCCATATACACAGTACTCCATAGGACATGTAGGAGGGCATCTCAAAATGCAGCTGTCATCACCGAGTGCACCATGGGATGTGCACTGCTACTACAGGGTTGAGATCACACACACTATCACACTCAGTGTGGACAGGCTGTAATGTTTTCAAACCATTATCCACACTGTTCACTGGCAGTGTGGACACACTAACGTTTACAGACTATCAATTGGAATCCGCTACAGCTTTTTCGAGTGTAGTGTGGACAGGGCCTGCATGTCTATGTAATTATCTATCTTTCTATCAATTGCATGTATCGCTATTTTTACCCATGTCTAAAACAAATCTGCATATCACATTTGCCTGCACTCTGAGCACATACTTATGAAACTGTGCATATTTGTACTCCACGTCTGCATAGACCTCATACTTTCCTAATATTCCCATTATCACAAGCATAACTACCTTGCCCTTATCAAAAGCAACCCCCTCTGAAAGTTACCATCACATTTTCTCTGCCAACAGTCCATCATCATTACACCCGACTTCCTGACATCAACACATTGCTTAAATATAACTTACATTACCTCATGGACAAAAACCCTGTTTCTCAAAAAAAAAAACACCTGTGTAAATAATCCCAAGGCTGAACATATGCCAGCCATTACTTTTTCATGTACTGACACCTTCTGTACCATCATGGGGATTTGCATATGTTTCCCATAATGCTTTGCATTATTGGGGTATGTGCAATTGTGTTTTCTTTAAAATTTGTCTGTCCGGCCAATATCGTCTAGCATAACAGATACATCAGAGGCATTTGCTCTGGGGTTCTTTTGTAGACCTATCCTATTCCTTCCATTAAAATGTACACCTCCACGTATTTTCCTAATAACGTGTATGCCTTCCTTAGAACAGAAACTAAAACAAATCTTACTACTTACAAATCATTGTGTTATTTCTCCATACCTGCTTAACAATTCCACACAACTTCACTAACTTCATTATGCAGTCGTGGTGGATATGACCAGAATTTGTTTATAGAGCCTATACTGTATATGGCTCAGTAAGTGGGATTTTCCCATCTACCATTAAGAAACAGCTCCAGCACGTCAGGATTTCAAGGAAAAGTAAAGACTTTTTATGGCTCTGTACACAGGGAAAATTACAGGTCAGAGGCAATCAACACACACTGTAAGAGTGGATTAGAAAGATTTTGCCTTCAGGACCTGTGACCAGTCAGTTGAAACTATGCAGCATGTACCAGTGTTATAAGTGCCATCTATGTGGCCCAGGTCATACCTGCAAACGGACCCTAGGATCAGTGTACTTACCTAGTTGCCAAATATATACATACATAAAAATTTGTTTTCCACATGCCCATACATCCAAGATTTCTGGAGACTCTTGAGCGGACGTGGAACTCCCCAGGTTTGTTACTATATCATATCAGGGCTTGTTATACTATTCTTTAAAAAGTATGTGGTCTGGTTGTGATTATAGTATCCTTCATCTGATAATGGCCTGCTTAAAATGGAACATCTGGCACACCAGATGTTCTCTCCTTTTTCAGCAGAAGACGGTCTCATTACCTTTGCTGATACTCATGGTTGAAAAAGAACTTGGCAGAGTGTATGACAGCATTTAAGAGTTTGCCTGCTCCACAGTTCCATGCATATTGATGAAAGCTGGTACAGATGGCTAAGTTGCTGAGGTAGTATTTTCATTTAGACGTCTGTGTGAGGTCATTAGGAACAGAGGAACATAGGAAAGTGACAGCAGAAAAGGACCTCCAGGCCCACCTAGTCTGCTTATTTGCCTAGCATCCCCTAGGCCTGCCCCAGATTCCTCCCCTCCTTTCAACAACCCTCTATGTCTGTCCCAAGCCCTCTTGAATCCCCCCACTGAATTCCTGCCCTCCACTTCCTTAGACAGCACATTTCAGGTGTCCACCACCCTCTCTGTAAAGAAGTTCTTCCTGATGTTGCCCTTAAACCTACCACCCTCAGTTGGAGATTATGATCCCTTTTTCTGGGACACCCCATCAATTGGAATGGGTTCTCTATAGGCACTTTGTTGATCCCTTTTAGGTACTTGAAAGTCTCCATCATGTCCCCTCTTCCTCCTCTGCTCCAGAGAGTACATGTCAAGGGCTCCCAGCCTCTCCTCATACAGCAAGTGGTTAAGCTCCTTGACCATCTTGGTTGCCCTCCTTTGTACCCACTCCACCCTCTCCGCATCCTTTTTTTGTTAAGGCCTCCAGAACTGGACCCCATATTCCAGATGAGGCCTGACCAGCTGGGTGTACAGGGGAATCAGGACCTCTTTCTTCCTGCTGGTGATCCCCCTCCCAATAAAACCCAAAAACTCTACTGGCTTTTGCCACTGCCCTGCCGCACTGCCCAGCCACATTAAGTCCTGAGAGATGATGATGTCCAGATCCCTCTCCTCTATGGTAACCGCTAGCGGTTTGCCCCCCCATTCTGTATTCCATTCTCCCATTCTTTCTGCCCAGGTGCATGATTTTGCATTTCGCTATGTTGAGTGATAATTTCCACTTCCTGGTCCACTCCTCTAGTTTCCCTAGGTCCCTCTGCATCCTCCCAACTCCATCCTGTATGTCTACTCTATTGCAGATTTTTTTTTTTTTTTTTTACATCATCCACAGACAGGCTCACTAACCTCCAACCCCTCCGCTATGTCACTTATATAGATGTTGAACAGTAGGGTTCCCAGCACTGACCCTTGGGGCACACCACTAGTGACCCCCAACTCACCTGAGGGGAACCCATTTACTAACATCTTCTGCGTTCTGCCCTCCAACCAGTTGCGCACCCACCCTATAGCCACCTCCCACCCCAGGCACACCATTTTGTGCACAAGCCTACTGTGCGGAAATGTATCAAAAGCCCTCCTGAAATCCAGGTAAGCTATGTCCACTGCTCCCCCCCCCGATCCACCGCCCTAGTGACCCAGGCAAAAAAACCTGACCAGATCTTTGACAAGATCTGCCCTTGGTAAAGCAGTGCTGCCTTGAGTCAAGGAGGCAGTGTGCCTCCAGGTAGTTGGTGATTCTGTCCTTTAACAGTTTTTCCACGAGCTTGCGGACCACTTAAGTCAGACTCACTGGCCTGTAACGAGTCATGTCTCGCCTCCCCCCCTCCCTTATGCAGGGGTAGCACAACCACGCACTTCCAGTCCTTCTGGATTTCCCCTATGCGTGAGGGCTCATTGAACAGACAGGTCAAGGGGGCACTAGCACCTCAGCCAGCTCATTTAGTACTCTTGGGTCATTATTAGGGGTACTTGCTTTTCCAATTGGTGGCAGCTTGTTTCTTCTGCCCTGCCCCCCCCCCATTTTGATCCGTTCTGGGTTCGTATTTTAAGATTTTTTTTTTTTTTTAAAGTAGCATTTTAAGTCTGCTTGTTATATACTGCGTTAAGTAACTGAATATTCCCCTTGTAAATTATTATTGTA
Organism: Neoceratodus forsteri; assembly: GCA_016271365.2. Taxonomy (NCBI): domain Eukaryota; kingdom Metazoa; phylum Chordata; order Ceratodontiformes; family Ceratodontidae; genus Neoceratodus; species Neoceratodus forsteri. The sequence continues at coordinate 1,194,918,176 of CM028130.1, forward strand.
CATATTTTATTACTAATAAAAACACCCCTACTCTTGATTGGGTTTGGTGGAGGTTCCTTCTACCCTTTTTCTTTTTCCTATGCATGTTTGATTTTAAGTTTTGTGTTCTGTTAGACATTTGTTAGGAATTAAAAAGGATTTTTTATGCACTGTTTTGATGTAGTGATATTTGCTTTTAATAAAAATGTCCTAACTCATATTCCAGAAGTGCCATCAGATCTGTAATGTCCAGCTGAACAACCACCAGAATAGTTAAATCAAGTACTTTGGTTTAACGTCTCCACCCTAACTGAATTACAAAGGCAGAAATCTGCCCCCCAAAAATACAAAATCCTGTCACAACATTCCAGTATGTTGAAAAATGTCTCTAAGCAGTGTTACATTTGCAGAAGAAACAGGTTAGGTCTCAGATTGTAAAGCATATAGTTGGATGTCTCTCTCTCTCTCTCTCTCTCTCTCCTTTTCTATGTTTAAACAAGTGAGATGGTCACACAAGCCAATTTCAGTTAGCTTCCATATTGTTCTCTGAATGGCCAGGAAGCCTCGCGAGATGTTCAAATCTCAATGGACAGTAAATCACAAATACTGCTTACTATTCAGTGCATTAGTCATGATATTCGGGTGGAAAATTTTCAGTTCTGTGCACAGCCCCACTAATTTCAAAACTTATTTTTTCTGATTTGTAAAGCCATCCTCTGACCAAAGCTATTTTATCAGGACATTTTTATAAGTACAATAACATAATCCAGGGTGCTGCAGTCATTGAGATAGGCACTCCTCCAGTGTGTGCTGAAGGGTACTTGGCCACGCCTCTATCCCTAGCAGTGAAAGGCCCAACACAGACATTGTATGTACATACAGTAGCTGCTACAGTACACAAGTTTCCAGAGCTGTATAAGTTCATACATAAGCCATACCATGTCTACTGTATGTTGGTCCAATAAAGTTATCACAATTTCCAGTCTGTCCTGCTGGTCTTGAAAAGCTTCCAATTAAAAATGTCCTTAACTCTTGCATCTTTCTACGATAATTTATTCTTTTGAGACTGACATACAAGAGTAAGAAGAGCTGAAGCAAACGGAGGTGCTATAAACTCAGGTTGCTTTTACCCTTTTATATGGACTCACTGGTTTAGTAGCTTCTAATATGAAAAATAAGATACTGAAAGTCTGAAATAAAATTGCACAAGTATATTTAATGTCGTTTCTATAGCAACCAGTTACCATAAAAGCAGTTCCTTCAGTATCAGGCAAAGCAACAGTAGCTGTCATTGCCAGTAATTTTAGCAATACTCCGCTTCTTTTCTGCAGGAATTTTAAGTGCAAATAGCTAGTTTTGGTGAAAAAGGATTACTAGCAGGACTTCAAAGGGACACTGAATTTAGGAAAGAGAAGTCCATTGTGCCATCGGGTTCCTTTCCCCAACAATTCAGTAGGAATGCCCTGTCTCCCCATTTTCCTCATTGTACTTATCCAGTGTGTGCTTGAAGATGGAAACAGTGTTGGCTGACACCACCTGCTCTGAAAGTCTGTTCCAGGTGTCCACACTCCTTTGGTTAAGCAGTTATTACCAACATTTCCTTTGAATCTTCTCCCTCTGCAAGATATCAAGTGCTCTCCTTGTCCTTTCATTTTTGTGCATCTTAAAGAGCTGCATTTAGTATGTTGGTGGTAACTCTTTCACATATTTGCCCCCAACCCCACAAGCATTCAAAATTGTTCCTACCCATCTATGTTTAAGAGAACCCTCAAGGCCCATCTACCTAGATTACTGCAGATGCAACTGCTGACATTACTTCCTGCAACACCCAAATCTACTGGCTAATGTGCCTGCTAAATTAAATGGTCTCCTGTACCTCTGCTACCTGGTATGCACGTGTCCCTTTTTCCCCAAATGCATGTGCTGCTGGAAGGTACCCTATGTCTGTAAGCAACCGTTAACATATCTTGCAGGGTTTTAAATAGCTGTTATCGCATAGCAAAATGCAATGCAGAACAGGGGGTAATGCTAACCATTTCTAAAAATGCATAGTAGTAGACTGCTAACCATTTTTTTCAGAGATTCTATGGCACAGTAGACAAAATAAAAAATTACATATACTTTTAAATTTTGCCAACCATTTTGTGCAGAGTCATATGCATTTTACAGCTGATTAGCACTTTCATGTGTAAAACTGCTAATCAATTTTTTTTGGCTTATTTAATACCCTCTTGTATGATCTTATATGTGCAATAGCCCCAGTGCACAACGTGACTAATGTATGTTTTTTGTGTAATATTATCCGTGATGGTTATTACTGTGTATTATGTTATGTGTACCTTGAAAGTATGTAATGTACAATATGTTTACCCTGAATGTAATTAACCCCAAGTTGCCCCTGAAAAAGAGACTTCCCGTCTCAGTGGGAGTACCCCGTTAACAACACTCAAATAAATAATTCTCTGACATGGAAAGCTGTGCCAGTTCTGCCATTCAGGCCTCTGAGGCCATATTTTGCAAGCCTAGGACCACTATGGCTGCACGCCTCTTGATATCTTTCCTCGAATACAGGACCATAACTGTACAATGTTCCCATGATGAGGCCTGACCAATTATTTGTACAGGGGTATGTTAACACCATTCAAATTATTCTGAGTACCACTTAGTCCGATGATGTCCACGATTGAAACAGCCTGTGGATGCGAGTGGGAGTGGCAATCGCCAAACCAGAGTTGTTGTTTTTTTTAAAGATCTGTAGTATATTTGCTCACACAATCTCCCACAGCTAATTTCAGATTGTGATATAGTTCATGGGGTATTCTGGGAAGGTACCCAAGTGGCATGTCATGCAAAAATGTTGGGAGGGGCAAGCTGGCAAGACCAACCAGATAAACAAAACAAAACATTAAAAAAAAAAAAAAAAGGAAAATAGTTATGCACTAAAAGTGCAAATCAGGGCTGCCACACATCATGACACCAAACGTATGTTGATAGTACTGTATATGCACATTCCCCTATGGTGCTAGTGCTGTACATGGTGCTGGTAGTGTACATGCACATTCCCCAATGGTGCTAGTACTGTACATGCACATTCCCCAATGGTGCTAGTACTGTACATGGTGCTAGTAGTATACATGCACATTCCCCTATGGTGCTAGTGCTGTACATGGTGCTGGTAGTGTACATGCACATTCCCCAGTGGTGCTGGTAGTGTACATGCACATTCCCCTATGGTGCTGGTAGTGTACATGCACATTCCCCAATGGTGCTAGTACTGTACATGGTGCTAGTACTGTACCTGCATATTCCCCAATGGTACTAGTACTGTACATGGTGCTAGTACTGTACATGCACATTCCCCAATGGTGCTAGTACTATACATGCACATTCCCCCAATGGTGCTAGTACTGTACATGGTGCAAGCAGTGTACATGCACATTCCCCTATGGTGCTAGTGCTGTACATGGTGCTGGTAGTGTACATGCACATTCCCCTATGGTGCTAGTACTGTACATGCACATTCCCCAAATGGTGCTAGTACTGTACATGGTGCTGGTAGTGTACATGCACATTCCCCAATGGTGCTAGTAGTGTACATGGTGCTAGCAGTGTACATGCACATTCCCCAATGGTGCTAGTACTATACATGGTGCAGGTAGTGTACATGCACATTCCCCAATGGTGCTAGTACTGTATATGGTGCTAGTACTGTACATGGTGCTGGTAGTGTACATGCACATTCCCCAATGGTGCTAGTACTGTATATGGTGCTAGTAGTGTACATGCACATTCCTCAATGGTGCTACTACTATACATGGTGCTGGTAGTATACATGCACATTCCCCTATGGTGCTAGTACTGTACATGGTGCTGGTAGTGTACATGCACATTCCCCTATGGTGCTAGTGCTGTACATGGTGCTGGTAGTGTACATGCACATTCCCCAATGGTGCTAGTGCTGTACATGGTGCTGGTAGTGTACATGCACATTCCCCAATGGTGCTAGTAGTATACATGCACATTCCCCTATGGTGCTAGTACTGTACATGGTGCTGGTAGTGTACATGCACATTCCCCTATGGTGCTAGTGCTGTACATGGTGCTGGTAATGTACATGCACATTCCCCAATGGTGCTAGTACTGTACATGCACATTCCCCAATGGTGCTAGTACTGTACATGGTGCTGGTAGTGTACATGCACATTCCCCTTTCAACAATTTACAACAGGACTGCTGTAATGGATTAGGAACACCCTCAGTTCATTCATGTAATCACAGATGATGTTCATCTCCATCTCAGGTGCAGATCGCACAGTGAAATTTAAAACAGTAGTATTAGTAGTAGCAAAATGTGTTAATGAAGGACAGCCAACTGAGCATATACTGTAGCTCATTAATAATCTCTTCCCAGAAAGGACCTGGTTACAGAGAAGAAAAACATGATGTGATAATTACATTATAAACTTACACAAAATTAAGTAAGAAAACACATGCAAGTAGAATCAGCCATTTGGACAATTTAAACAGCAATTCTGTGACATTTCCAAAAACCATGGTTTGATAGAAACATATAATCCGATGGCAGATAAGGGCCACTTGGCCCACCAAGTCTGCCCATGTTCCCTACCTACAGTCACACCATAGCCCCTACTTGATCTCCAACATTTCTACCCCCTTCCTTGCTTCTAAGGTTCCCTTATACCTATCCCATGCCTTCTTAAATTCCATTACAGTTTTTGCTCCCACCACCTGCTGACGGAGGCTGTTCCAGTCATCCACCACCCTTTCTGTGAAGCAGCATTTCCTTACATTTCCCCTGATTCTACCCCTCCAGCTTCATCGCATTCCCCTTGTTCTTGTGTACCCTTTTCTCTGAAAAAGGCTTCCCTCTTGAACCTTATTTATACCCTTGAGGTATCTGAAAGTCTCTATTATATACCCCCCCTCTCCTCCAGTCTGCACGTATTGAGGTCCTTAAGTCTCTCCTCATAGGGCTTTTGATGCAGATCCTGCTCCATTTTAGCTGCCCTCCTCTGGACTGCTTCAACTCTGCGTGGTAGGGGCGGTCCACCTTTTTGAGCAATGCTGGCGTGGTAGAAGGGTGGTATCAAGCCACCCTAATGACATCTTCGTAAGTCTATGGGGGGAGACCATAACAGGGAGGGTGTCAGGCTTCCATAAATACACAGCCAGATGGCGCTGCTCCGGGACTTGTTCCTCCATTTCCCAGCCCATAGTTGCCTGGATGTGCCCATGACATCCATGAAGGAGGGATCATCAGGAGGGGACTACCTTGGCAGGCTCTTTGCCTTCTGGAGAATCCCATAGGGTGGAGGAAGACTATGAACCGTCAAAAGTCCTAATCATCTAGCTCCTCCTGGCTCACGTTCGACCAGTGGATGGTCATCCTGGCAAGTGCCAGAGCAGGTACCAGGTCTGAAGCCCATGGACCCTGGCGTATGGGGGGCACCAGTGCCAGAGTGTCCTCAATCCGAGAGTGGGAGGTCCCCAGCAGGCCATCTAGAGGAAGCTGGAGGAGAGCCCTGAGGGCTGGAGGTCTGCTTCTGCACGAGCGGCCACCACGTGGAAAACAGGGTGTTATAGTCCACCAGGAAGGATAGTTGTATACTGGTGGGTAAGGGTAGGCCAGCACCAGATAAGGAAAATATGGTGTCTGGGCTGGAGGAGCCAGCATTGGGTATGCCAGGGTAGGGCCAACCGGTGCCGGCTGTGGGCCAGTGACAGGCCCACAGGCTGCGGGTAGGGTAGCATTGGCACTGGGCCTGCAGGCTGTGGAAGAGGAGAACTGGGGCTGGACCCATGGGCTGTGGCAGGTCAGGCAGTGGCCCAGCAGGTGTCGGGCAAGGGCGTCTAGGAGGAGAATCCACTAGGCGCAGGGGTGAGGTGATACATTCACCTGGGGGGAAGACCTCCCTGGAGAGGCCAGCGGCAACGACAGGCTAAAAGAAACAATGGTGGCCTGCTGTGAGCGCTGCCTGGAAGGACTGGTATCAGATCCAACAGAAGGGACTGACACAGGTGGCACCTTGGCTGGGGGGGCGACGACAGGAGCCAACAATGGTCGAACCCATGCCAGCTGAGCCCCCTGGCTGAGGACCAATGGATGTGATGGACCTGAGCGTCAGGGGCTGGTTGGCAGGAGACAAAGTCCCCTGTCCCAAACAGCTGCCACCTGTAACAGAAATCAGGGCATGTGGGACCATGAGCAGCCCAGCAGAACTGAGGGCAGGCGGGGCCCCCCATGGGAGGCCAGCCCCATCGTGGTCAGAGGTTTCTGCTGGGCCCATAAGCGGGAAGCAGACCGGTCCTGATCCTTGTGTTTATGCTTTCCGACAGATTTTTCCCAGGACTGAAAGGAGGATGAAGCCCCAGAAGACTGGGCTGGAGAAGTCAAAGAGCTCCTGACCTGCAGCTCCTTTTCCATCGCGACAAGCTTCTGCTTGATAAAATGGCTCTCCAGGAGCTTTAGACGACATCTCCAAGTGGCCTGGTTGAAATTCTGGCAAATCTGGTGGGCTTCAGTGGCATGACTAAGGCCTAGACACAGAATACAAGATGAATGTCTGTCTTTTTCAGGAATCAGTTTGCCACAGGCACACTTCGAGGAGCAGTCGAAAGACGAGACAGATGTAGAAGATATAAACTTGATGGCTGAAACACCCGTTAATACTGGCAGAAAAAGGTAAAATAAAAAGGTGCAGCAAGCACGAGTAATAGCAGTCAACTGTAGCTGCAGCATCCCCTGTGGTCCTAAGTGTGCAGGTCAGCAGCGGGAAAAGAACTGGAATGGTGTGGGGGGACCACCCACCTTTATAGGATAGGCCAATGTCAGAGGGTGACAGACGATGGGCGATGCCCAGTGGTAGACTGCTAGCTACAAAGCTTTCCATGTGGTTCTGGTGCCTGGTGGCTTAGTCCTACCGGTGTTGGCCTGCTGCAAGAGCCTCCCTTGAAGTAAGATCAGGGTATTAAATAAGCCAACATTTTTTTTTTCTCTCTACTCAAGAAGCTTTTATTGTTCATATATAAATCCGGTATACCGAATATTAACAAATATTCCATGAAACTCTGACATCAAATGCTTAGCATTTTTACATCTCTACTATTACAAAAAATACACAAATATTAATATCCTCGTAAGTTTCAGTCCAATAAGTCCATGAAAACAGTTAGGAGAGAACATGTCCTGCACTGAGTCATGGACCCTTCAAGATGGTTATAGTTCTGCGCTATAAGGCCAAGTCTCTATCTTTCCCAACTTGATTTCTGTGATAGGATTCCAAGGATTGTTCAGACCAATAAAAAAGATAAGTTAGAGGAATAGTTCTGCATTCTTTTTCAAATACAACTTTCAGGCACACTAACAGAATTAGTGTGCCTCCCATTACAACTTAACTCCTCATTATTTATATACAGTCATCTACTAACCATACGATTACATTGTTATCCTACTGTTTTTTATTTTTGTTTGTTTTGACAGCTGTGTTTCCCATCATGTTGTATAAGTGGTGTGTAAGCCCCAAGTCCCATTTCAATGTCAAGAACCCCTTATTTCTCTCATTGTCAGTTTGTCACTCCTTCCCCTCATTCTGCTCTCCACCTCACCACTTCCACCATCTCCTAGTCTTGCTATCCCTGTGTTTCCCTCCAGATGTGCCATGATCTCTAAATGTCTAAGAATTTCTCCTTGTCTAAGTGCACTATATGTGTAATGTGCTCCATCCTCTCTACCTCACCTACCCTAGTTATCCATTGCTCCTGTGAGGGAGGCTCTAGCTGTAACCATCTGGTTGTGATACAGTTTAGGGCTACAACTCACAAGATCTGACCCAACTCTACCATTTTTCTTTTATTTTGCTGACAGGGTCAGGAGGCCAAACACTAAGCCATGAAAGGTAAAAGGAAGGGGGAACCCCAACATTTTTTCTATGTGTTGGTGTACCTGCCCCCAAAATTGGTGTAGTTTGGGACAAGCCCAGAAGATATGAAAACATGTTGCCCTGGTGGCACCACACTGTCTCCAGCAAGCTTGAGACGCTTGTGGTGAGAAATGTTTCGCGATTACCAGGGTTCTAAAGAACAGTGTTATCTTCCAGTTAAACTCTCGCCACCCCGACGAGGATGTAACTTGCCAATCTCTCTGAAATCTATGGGCCCAGCTTGCTAAAGTTATGGTATCCCCACTGTCGTCCTCCCATTTCTTCCTGATAGCTTCCAAGATTGGTGGAATAACCGGTGGATGGATCACTTTATATAATATTGAAATATAGTTAAGTTTATCTTTGATTCTAATTGTATCCCACCAATAGTCCTCCAAAGGGGTCTTGTCCCTGCCGACCCTGAAGACATTATCCTCTAATGTTATCAGGTGCCTAACCCGTAAATATCTGAAGAAATCTTCCCGGTGGAGGGAAAATCTCTCCTGGAGGGTGGTAAATGTAATACAGCCCGTCCTATCTAACAGTTGGGCAAATCTTGTAAGGTCCCTGATTTCCCAGAACTCAAACCCCAGGTCTGTCAAGGAAGGGATAAATCTATCTTCATGGCGTATGAGGGAGAGTGGACTTATAGAATTTGGGGTATTTGTCACCTTACGCAGTTTAAGAAGGATCCTAATGGAATGGTTCACCCATGGGTTAGAAGACAAGGACCATATCTTAGGTTGAATAGCACTGGTAGGCAAGGTCCATAGCTTTTTACCCCTCAGGGCCACCTCTTCCAACAGGTACCACCCTGAATCTGCTCATTTTTTGGCCCATGTATTAAGCTGGGCGCCCTGCGCAGCTAAACTGTCATACCAAAGATTTGGAAGACCCAGACCACCTCCATCCCTAGAGCTTTTTAAGATTTGTGAAGATATTCTAGGGCGTTTACCTCCCCCCCAAATAAATTGCATTATTTAGTTAGTTGGTTCCAGAAATGGATGGAAATGCCTATGAAAATAAAAATCTTCATAATATGTTCATTTTGACCGTATGCATCCTCCCATACAGGGTAAGTGGCAGTAGCTTCCATTGTGCTAGATCCACCTGTCGAGTGTTATATAGTTTTGCAGAATTGTTTAAAAAAAGCTTGGTTATGTCTGCCGACACCAAAACTCCTAGGTATCTAAATGTATTCTTTTTAGCACACGTAAAGGGAAAATTATCTTTAAATCCAACTGGAGGGACCCCACTCAATATCATGGCCTCAGATTTGGCAAGATTTATCTTGTAGCCAGCTAGAGTATCAAACAGCCGCAAAGATTCCAGGTGGTGGGGCAGTGACCGTTGAGGATCTTGTAAACAGAACAGAGAATCATCAGTGTACAGAGCCACTTTCTGTTCTTGTCCGCCCACCATCACACCTGTGATATCAGGATTCTCCTGGATCCAAATGGCCAAAGGTTCTAATGACAAGGCAAAAAGTAAAGGGGAAGAGTCTAGTCCCCCTCTTCAATGGAATGCGTTCTGAAAAATATCTATTTACCTTGACCCTCGCCTCAGGTTTGTAGTGAAGAGCAGATATTGCTGGGTAAAGTTCTTGCATAAACCCACATTTCGGCAGGGTGGACGACGTAAATGTCCAGTCCACCCTGTTGAAAGCTTTCTCAGCATTCATACCAATGCTAACTGAAATGAGGTGGAGTATCAGTGGGCAGAAATTATATTAAGAAATCGGCGTATACTGTCTTCAAGAAATTGCCAGCTATGAAGCCAGTTTGATTATGATGTATTATAGTAGTCATAAATGTTTGTAATCCGTTAGGATCCCAGAAAAGATCTTTAGATCCACTGGGAGGAGGGAGATAGGTCGATATGAACTAAAAAGCTGGGGGTCTTTGTCTGGTTTAAGAATCACCGAAATTTGTGATAAAATTCCAAGATGGTGGGACCTGCTCATGATCTACCAGAATTTCATTATATGTTGCTTGCAGCAAGTCTATCAACTGTGAGCGGAATACCTTAAAAATTCTGCCGGGAAGCCATCTAGGCCTGGACCCTTCCCATTCTTCATGTGTTTGATTTTAGTCAGGATTTCTTGCTTAGCGATAGGGGAGTCTATAAGTTGTTTTAGCCATTTAATCCAGTTTGGGGATAGGTAAGGAGTCTAAAAAATGTTGTATTTTAGCTTGATGATCTTGTTGGGTAGTTGAATCGCAGAGCTCCAAATAAAATTTTGCTAATTTCTTAACTATTTCTGTCGGGGAAGTTATGAGGGAAGGGGTACCCTCATCCTTAATATGAACTACTGCTCTATTAGCCATTTCCTTTCTTAATTGCCAGGCTAATAATCTACCGGCTCTATTGCCATTCTCACAAAATTTCTGTCGTGCATATCTTAGGTAGCCCTCACTTTGTACATTTAGCAACTGGTTTAATTCCCGCCGGGCTCCATCTAATTCCTCCTTCATGTGTGTTCCTTGGTCAGACTTATGTAACCCCTCTAGTTCCGCAATTTTTTGTTCTAGTCCCACTCTCCGGTGTATTTGTTCCCTTTTGATCCGTGCCGAATATTTAATGATTTCACCCCTTAAACAACACTTCATGGCATCCCAATGAATACCCTCCTTTGTGTCACCACTGAGGTTGTTTTGTAGGAAATTCTGTATTGTGTTGGATATTATTTCTTTAAAATCATCTCTGGTAAGATGGCTAGTGTTCAGTTTCCAACAGGACCCTGGAGGGGTCACCACCGTGATGAGGCAGAGCGCAACCGAGGCGTGATCTGAAAGCGTGATATTTCCTATCTCACAACTATGAACTTGGGATAGCTAATTAGTGGATGTTAAAAAATAAATTCTTGAGTACCCTTTATGGCAGGGGGGTAATAAGTATAATCTCCACCTCTGGGGTGTAAAAACAATCGCCACATCTCTGTCAATCCTAGCTCTTGGCATAGTCTCAAAATAAGTTTACCTGTCCTAGTGGTGCCCCCTTGGGTGTTCCCTGAACATTCGTCACCCTCATGTATCACCTTGTTGAAATTCCCCCAATCACAATCAAGCTTTGGGCATCTTGCACACTCTCCTTAATCACCTTCTCTAGGAAGGTCTTATTCCTCATTTGGGGCATATAGATTTATCATGGTACAGTTCTGTCCCAGATACGTGCCCTCCAGATGAATAAATCTGCCCTCTGGATCTGTTCTGACTTGTGTTACGAGAGGGGTGTCCCTTCTAACTAGAATAGCCACTCCCTTGTGGTGAGGAGCAGCCTCAAAGTGTGATGTGTGCACTTTACCCAACAACTATCAACGTAATTTGAGGTCTTCCTGAGTGGTAAAGGTGGGTCTCTTGTAAGAACGCTACTACAGTGGCCCTTTGTCTCTGGAGGTCTTGTAAGATTTTAGTTCTCTTCACTGGATTGTTAATACCCCTTACATTCAGGAAAAATCTCTTTAAATCAGCCGTAATCAACATGAAAAGAATATAGAACAATGGTCTGAGATAGGGAAAAAGAAATGCTGTCAAATATAATGTAGGATTGTAGATGAATAAGTAACTTATTAAACAGTAACATACTTTAACAGATGATTAGCTACTTAACAAATATACACTTGTAATAACTTCAAGGCGTGTCAGCCCTTTCATCACACACTACGCAGTGTTGTCACTATGAGGTGTGGTTGAATACCCAGATAATTTGGGAATCCAATCCAGCCTGGACAACCACTCAGCCCAGTAACTGGAACGGCAAATGCTCAGGGTCGTACCAGAGAGTACTGTACTCCTAAATCCAGTGCTGAAGACAGCTCTAATGGAGAGTTCTCCCCTTCCGCCACTCCTTAATTCTGTCCTCTGTAGGTAGTGGGGAGGTATATCCCGGACCATATCGTGGGGGTAGGAGAAGACACCTAGTCTCTCCCAAGGGTCACAGAAGAATGAGAGGGAGGTACAGTCCCGGTATGCCCCTCGGCTGGTCAGCCAATCGGAGTCTGAGCGAGTGGGTCCCCCGGACAATCAGGTCGGTTGGCTATATTTTATACTCTACTGCTCAGTCTGTGGGTTTGTAAAGGCAGCCTCCGTCATGTAAAACCTTTGGGTGGAGCAGGGGCCGTCAAGCGGTCAAGAAGCCAAAGCAAGAGCTGGGCTGCATCAGTAGAAGTAGTTTAAGCATTAGAATCTGTCCTGCGCTCCTTGATAATACTGTTTAACAGTGGGTTCTACATTAGTGGACACACCCTGAGGGCAGACCAACTTAATCTCCAGAGCCCAATAAGTCTTTTTTTTTTTTTTTTTTTAAGCACAGTAATCATCATAGGAGTCCTTCACCAATGCCTACCATTAAGGTCAGCAACCTGGCCACCAAGTCTCCTATCAGACTATTAATGATTATAGTGAGCCTCCACTACTCCATATGAATCTCTAGCATCCCACAACTCAGGCAAGAGCCCCGCTCACACCCCTCGGGATAGTCAAATAATAGCTGGTTACCTGATCCTCCAATGGGGATCCCCCCCACCTCCACAGGGGACTATACCATGCAGGGCCCCAGAACCCCCAAGAACCCACCCACCCCGTACTCAAATCAAGAAAGACTTCTTTGTCCCCATTCTAGTTGACAAATATCCATCCAAACCGGATGTCTCCTGCAAAAGAGTAAGCGGGATCTATGCTGATCTATTTATTGTTACAGGCTTGCAGTCCTACCCTTCTCTCCCAAAACAGATCTCCACAACATTAAGCAGCAACACAAAGTCCTCCCTTAGGTACACTCATGGCCCCTTTGGATTAGTTCCAAAATCAATTCAATGGTAGGCATTCAAATTGGCTTAACTGACCGTGCATCAGCTTCTACGTGAGGGGTAGATGCCCCTCGCTCCTCCGAGGTTACACCATCAAACACTGTGGGGGACTCTTTGTGGTGGTGCACCCTGTCCCACACTCCTGATGGACCTGAAAGGGACAGCAAGATCAGTCATTTAGTTCCTGCCATCTGCCAAGAATGCTCAACTACTCAGTTCTTCCGCTGTATGGCAACATCTTGTGGTATTACTACATCTAATGTCAGGAGAAATTTCTCTGCTGCTGTTAAGTCTGGAAATCTCCTCGGCCCATTTTCTGTGAGTATTCTTATTTTAACAGGGTATTCCAAGAATGCTTTGACCCCCTTAACTTGAAGTACTCGAACCACTGCTAGCACTTATTTCTGCTCTGCAAGTAGCGGGGTGAAATCCTGCTCAAATAACAACCTAGTGTCCCCAAACAGAATTTCTTTTTTGCCCCAGGCAAGTTTCAAGATTTCTTTCTTGACTCGGAAGTGCCAAAAGGCCAGAATCAGGGATCGTAGTCTAGCCTTAGTCTCCTTGGTTTCCTTGGTTTGGGGACCAGTGAACGATGTGCCCTAATTATATTCACTGGTTTCTCTTGGGGCCAAGATAAGAGCTCTGTGAGGAAATATTCTAAAAATGCAGGTACTGGGGTAGGCTGTTCCTTCAGGCAGACCATGGATTCAGATGTTATTGTGCTAGTTTCTATTTTCCAGCTCTTCAAGCTGTTTTTCCAACTGTTGTTCTTTGCAATGTAGATCTAGTAGGGCTGAACTGTGAACATGTACAGTGGTGACGCAGACTGTTTTCTCGATCTGTTCCGTTTTATGCCCCAAGGTTTCTAATTTCTAGTGATCATCCAGAATTCTAATCTCTAATCTTTCCAGGGTAGCATTAATTTTTTGTAAGTTGGCACAGAGCTCTTTTGATGTAATTGTGCAGGTGTTTTCTTCCGCGCCGTCTGGGTCCGGATCCAGAGACTGAGAGGCCCTGTGGATGTTGCGGCCTGGACAGGCAGAGTATATTCGAGCAGTGTTTTATGCTGCTTCGGTAGCTGATGGCCCGATTTGTCTTTCACTTTGTTCTTTTGTTGCCATATTCATCGGATTTTCTCAGTTTGAGAGTTGGATGGGTAAGATAGCCTGTTGATTTCGATGGATGGTGTTCGCCGCAGTACAGAGCGCTAGTCTCAAGCTGCCATCTAGGTGGCATTCACACTGGAAGTCCACCATAAGCTGAAAAAAAATGATTCAGTTTCACAAGTAAAAGTACTAATCAACTATGAAAATGCACAACATAGTCTCTTGTACCACAGCACAAAAACCAAAAAAACTTAAGTCTACTGCTGCTATGCAGTTCTAGAAAAGGATAGCATTACCTCCTGTTTTGAATAGCATTTTGCTATACTGTACCAGCTACTGTATAATGCCCGGAGGAATATTAAAATTAAAACCATTTGAAGAGCGTAGATCAGGTCTAGAGTTCCTGATACTCAGAAAAGATGTTCAGTACTTGGGAATCATCTGTCATGCACATTAAGAATTATGCTAGTTGATACTGTTGTCTATATTTTTATTTTCATTTTTTTGTCTGATGAGCTGATGAGCAAAAGGCTGCCCATTTTCACAAGTGACCACATTTATCGTCAGCTAATGTACTGCTGTATAAAGACGGCAGTAGCAGAAATTTCTGGGGTCTTTCAGAGTAAATCGTACAAGTCTATTGTACAGGGTGTCAAATTTAGCAAGCATTTGTATATAAAAAGTCTGCACAGATAAAAAAAGCAGAATTAAATAAAAAAAAAAACAAAAAAAAAAACATTTGCAATGTGTAGTTTAACACCGAGAGAAAGACACAGCTGGTGCCAATATGGGGCACAAATTCTCACGTTCGACACCATGCAAAACACGCGCCCTGGGACATGACAGATACTTCTGGAAAATGTAGTGGAGCCTATGAGAGGCTGAGAGACTACATTGTTACAAGGCAGGAAGACTTGGTTTGCTGGCCAAGGCACCCCGCTTCACCTGAGCTCTTTCCTTCTAAGACTGCTTGAAAGGCAGAGTAGAGAAACTTGCCAGAGCAAGGGAGAAGGATTAAGACTTAGTTTGGCTAAGCAGATTTACTGTGTGGGGGTGTTTTTATATTTTTACTCACAGGGATTGCTACTGTTTGTTGCTAACATTTCATTGCTTTATTTTTTCTCTGATTCAAATTGTTGTTGCTGGTATACCTTCTTCTGCATTATTACAAGGTGTGCCTACAGGTGTGTGCTAATAGATTACTGCTGTAATCTTCTGATTCAAATTGTCTTTTGCAAGTATATCTTCTGTTACTGCTTTATTTTCTCTGGAGCAAAGTGTTTCTTACAGGGTATATCTTCTCTGAAATTACTGTATTACAGGTGGAGCTTACATGTTTGTGACTTTTTATCATTGGGCTAAGCAAAAATTACTGTTTGACACTGTGTTTTATTTTATTCTTGTTTGTTGAAAAGGTTTGTTGTCTCAGAGGTGTTTCAGTCTCCTTCTCACATTGAAGGAGCTAATTGCTTTTCCTCCCACAGCTCTTCCAAAGGATTAGGTGTGTATGTGGGGTGGAGCTGGCAAACTGTCAGTAATTTCCAACAGAAAGAAGGGTTAAAAGTCAGGTTAGTTGATATCTTGGAGGTAGAAGACTTGGTTTGCTGGCCAAGGCACCTAGCTTCACCTGAGCTCTTTCCTTCTAAGACTGCTTGAAAGGCAGAGTAGGGAAACTTGCCAGAGCAAGGGAGAAGGATTAAGACTTAGTTTGGCTAAGCAGATTTACTGTGTGGTGGTGTTTTTATATTTTTACTCACAGGGATTGCTACTGTTTGTTGCTAACATTTCATTGCTTTATTTTTTCTCCGATTCAAATTGTTGTTGCTGGTATACCTTCTTCTGCATTATTACAAGGTGTGCCTACAGGTGTGTGCTAAAAGATTACTGCTGTAATCTTCTGATTCAAATTGTCTTTTGCAAGGTATATCTTCTGTTACTGCTTTATTTTTCTCTGGAGCAAAGTGTTTCTTACAGGGTATATCTTCTCTGAAATTATTACAGGTGGTGCTTTACAGGTTTTACAGTTTTATCTAACATTAGGATAAGCTTTCAGGGTTACTGCATTTATTGTTGACTGATTGTTTCTGCTCTTACCTCCTTGTTCTTTCATCCGTGGTTCTTCTTTTTAGGCAGGGGAAGGGCCCAGCCACCCACCCCCATCCCCAACCACCCCACGCTACACTCCTTTTATAGGGTACCACAGTTGTGACATTTCCTGTGGCAGAGCAGGAAGGGGCGGATCAGTGGGGCCTCCACAAGGTGATCTCATTTACAGGGGCACTAGTAATTTAACTTGTTATAACAAGTTAAACAAAGCACAATTAAACAATTACTTGCATTTTTTTCCTTCTTTTTTTCCTTCTAATTACTCTGACTAGGTTACAAACCCAGCAACTTATTTGGAATGGATTTCATTAACTGCAGGTACTCTGGAACAATTTTCAGAAGGACAGTCTTACAGGATTTAGGACACTGTCCTACATGCTGGGCCTTTGGAGATCTTAGGTCTCAGCTCCGGGCAGCATGGGCAGAGATTGCACACCTCAAATTTCATATTGAAGAGGAAATACATTATAAGAACCACCCGCCATTTCCTCAGCATCCAACAGAAAAATCTCGGACCAGCAGAGGGTAGTTGGTCCAGGAGGTTGGCAGGTGGTTAGGAGGAGCAAATCAGGTGCCCCATCACTCTCTGCTCTCCAACACATTACCTCCAAAAACCATATAAACACTACAAACAGGTATCTGCCTCTATCTCTGAAATCATATAAAGAGGCAGAAGACACTGCAGAGCAGGACACTGCAGCACAGGAGCTAGCACAACAATACTCACCCAAATCAGGAACCAAAACTAAACAAGCACAAAGGAAATCCAAAAAACTTCTGATCATAGGAGACTCCATGATTCGGGAGTTGATACCATCTCCAGCCAGGGTGATGGTCAGATGTCCCAGGTACATCAGCATGGAGAGACACTGACCGCATTGCTAAATTGTTCACAAAAGCAGGAGAAAACATGATGTCCTAGTACACATAGGGACTAATGATCTCGCCAGCTGGTCAGTTGTGGAGACCAAGGAACACCTGACTAGGCTGGGTGACAAACTATCATCTATTTCGTCCGGCATCTCCTTCTCCGAGATCCTGCCAGTCTGGGAGAAGGAGCAGATGGACAGAAGGTCAGAGAAGGGAGATAGGGGAGCTAAACACATGGCTCAAGGACTGGTGCCAGGAAAAGGACACAGATTTGTAGGAACTGGCAACAGTTCTGGGAGCGAAAGTTCTTTAAATTTGATGGACTGCATCTGACTAAAGAGAGAGTCAGTGCATTAGGGCAGAAGTTTGGCGTCTTTGCAGAATATTTAAACTAGCAAATGGGGAGAGGGTGCAGCACCCCATACGTCCAAATGGGAAGAACACCCTCCCTCAGCAAGTGGTCAAACAGGAATTCAGCGTGTTTGCTGCTCATTTGCATCACCAGGTAAGAAAAAGGTTTGTCTCCCATATGATGCACAGGGTAATGCCAAACTTCACCCAACAACTAACACACCAAAATCTGGCCAATGGAAAATCATGTACACAAATGCTCACAGCCTGGGAAATAAGATCCCAGACCTGCAGGCAATAATGTCAGAGGCTAAACTGGACATAGTAGCAATTAGTGAGACGTGGTTTACCAGTAACCACACTTGGGAGACTTCAGTACCTGGCTATGTATTGTTCAGAAGAGACCGAGGTGCAAAAGGGGGGGAGGGGCCCTGTATGTTAATGAAAATATCAAAGCTACAGAAATTCAGAATACACATAAGGAGCCAGAAGAACTGTGGGTCACCCTGGAAACAGGAAATGGGACAGCCATAAGAACTGGGGTTGTCTACAGGCCCTCAGACCAGGGGAGGACATAGACACATTACTGTTAGAAGATATACAAACATGACAGCTAAGGGAGGTTCTGATAATGGAGACTTCAACATGCCAGATACAGATTGGTCAATACCAGCAGGAACATCTGCCAGAACTAGACTCATAGTGGATTCCTGCAGGGGAGGGCCTCAAACAACTGGTACAGCAACCCACAAGAGACAGAGCTATCCTAGATCTAGTACTGACTAACAAAGAAGGATCACAGATCTCCAGGTAGAAGGTCACCTGGGGGCCAGTGACCATCACATGGTATGGTTCAATTTGGCTACTACATCTAAATCATCCCATTCCAAGGTAAAATATGGACTTCAGAGGAGCTGACTTTGATAAGATGGCCAACAGAGTTAAGCTAGCCCTGGCAAAAAAGAAACACAGGTGAGGAGGTACAGGCAAAGTGGGCAAGCATTAAGGATGCAATACTTGAAGCAACATCCCATTGTGTTAGACAGAAAAGGAAGTGCAAAAGAAGAAGGAAACCACTTTGGTTCTCAAATACAGTAGCAGAAAAGGTCAGAGCCAAAAGGCTGGCCTTCAGGAAATATAAGGGAACACAGCGGGATGAAGATAGGAGGCATACCAAACTGCCCTAAGGGAAGTAGGTAAGGCAGTAAGGCAGGCAAAGTCCCAAACTGAGGAAACACTAGCACTAACAGTAAAAGAAGGTGACAAGACTTTCTATAGATACATTAGTGAAAAGGAGAAAGTCCAGAGGGGTATTGCTGCTTAATGGAGAAAAGGGAGCAAGGAGGAGGAGGACTCCTGTAAAGGCATCTATCCTAAATAGATACTTTTGCTCAGTATTTACTGAAGAGAAGGTAGGGCAGGCCCACAGCTCAGCATCATGGACACAGGGGAGGGAGGTGAGCACTACTCCTTCACAAAAAGAAAGGGTCCTACAAGAGCTTGCTAAGCTCAGGGTGGATAAGGCAATGGGACCTGATGGCATACATCCCAGGGTACTTAAGGAGCTAAAGGAGGAACTAGCAGAGCCATTAGCAGAATTGTTTAGTGAGTCTCTGAGCACAGGAGAGGTCCCAGAAGACTGAGAAGGGCTCATGTGATCCCGGCTCCACAAGAGTGGTGGTAGGAGGAGGCGGGAACCAGAGACCGACAGTCTTACCTCAGTAGTGGGCAAGATTATGGAGGCACCTTAAGGAAAGGATAGTGCAACACCTGGAATCCATAGGGCACAGGATCCAAGACAGCATGGGTTTACAAAGGAAGGTCCTGTCAAACTAATCTCAGATTTCTTTGACTGGGTAACCAGAGTGGTGGACCAAGGGGAGCAGTTGATGTCGCTCACTTGACTTCAGCAAAGCTTTGACACTGTTCCACATAGAAGATTGATAAATAAGCTGGGTAGGCCTGGGTGGGTCAGAAGTTGGTCAACTGGGTGGCAAATTGGTTGACTGGCAGAAAACAGAGAGTGGTGGAAATGGTATACAGTCAGAAGAGATGCAAGTCACAAGTGGGTAACTCAGGGATCAGTCCTGGGGCCAGTCCTATTCAACATCTTCATTAGTGACCTCACAGATGGACTAGAGGGTAAGGCTTGTCTGTTTGCAGATGACACCAAGATCTGCAAAAGAGTAGATGATCCAGATGGGGTGGGCAAAATGAGAAGAGATCTGGATAAACTAGCAGAATGGTCAGAAGAGGGCAACTGGATTTAATGCAAAGAAGTGCAAAATCATGCACATAGGGAAGAGAAACCCTGAAGCCACTTATAGGCTGGAGGAGTTGCTAGCAGTCACAAAGGAAGAAAGAGACTTGGGCATCATCATCACTGATGACCTGAAATCATCCAAGCAGACCTCTAAAGCAGTAGGTAAGGTTAGGGGGTGTTGGGTGTATTAGTAGGGGTATCACAAGTCGTAAGAGGGCGTGCAATAATCCCTCTGTACAAGACATTGGTTAGGCCCCATCTGAGTACTGCATACAGTATTGGAGGCCACACCTTCAAAAGGACATTAACCAAATTGAGGCAGTCCAGAGAAGGGCATTCAAAATGATGCAGGACTGCATCAGAAGACATATGAGGACAGATTAACGGAGCTCAATATGTATACCCTTGAGCAAAGGAGAGAGGTGGATATGATCGAGGCATCTCAAACACCTTAAGGGCATAAACAAGGTGAAAGAGTCTAACATGTTTAAATATAAGAAAATAGCAGGACAAGAGGACACAGCATGAGATTAGAGGGAGGCCGATTAAGGGGGAATGTGAGGAAATTCTTTTTCACAGAAAGGGTGGTAGATGCATGGAATGGCTTACCACAAGAAGTGGTGGCTATGAATACAGTGCAGGGCTTCAAACAGGCATGGGATAGGCATAAGGGAGCAATACAAATGACTATGAATAGATAGGTCACTGACAGAGCAAAGGCCAATGGCACATTTATAAGGTAGAAAAAGAAATGGGCAGACTGGATGGGCCTTGCAGTCCTTATCTGCCGTCAACTTCTATGTTTCTATGTTTCTATGCAGCCATTGTCTATACGTAGCATTGAATATGATCCGGCACAGAGTACATGAAGACTGAATTTGGATTTAATCTCATGTCAGCAAGGGTCACCATTCCCGGATGAAGCCCGACCAGACAAACAGTTGAGTGCAGTATATGGGGCTCATCTGGAAGAGAATACAACTTGAAAAGGAATAAATAATAGTTTTTCCACGTGGCTGATTTTCTACACTTGCTTGGTCAGTGAACGCACCCTGATATGATGGGCCTAACAGGTGTATTCACCAACACCAATGATTTATAGAAATCCAGCAGAAGATAAACCACCAGTCTCAATGAATGATCAGTGATGGGTAAATCTTTAAGCTGTTTTGATATGTTGCCCTTTTCAAAAGCTATCATTATGAAATCATCAATTAAGTATTTAAAGAAGAATGTCAGACCACTGGATAATGGGCTGTATGTCCCACCTTTCCAAGCTGTCACCTGATCCCTGCAACATACTGTACAAATGTAGGTTGCCAGTCAACCAAATATACTGAATGAACTTGTTTTTATATTCAGCATGGCTCAGTTGGTAGCACATCCACTTCTGGACCAGAAAGTTGTGGGTTCTAGTCCCACACCGGGATAGGGCTCATAACTAAATGCTGGCACATGAGTACAGTACTGCGGGGTGCTGCCCTGCTGGGGTGTACCGTCCTTTGGATGAGACATTAAACCGAGGTCCCTTCTACCCATCCTGGTGCTGTCCTGGTGGGTGTCCAGGTGGAAGTAAAAGAACCCACAGCACTTTTCGCAAAGAGTAGGGGACTTGCCCTGGTGTACTTGCCAATATTCCCGTTCCCATACAACCAGTTCATGCAATTGTTTAAGGCTGTGTGGGGGTGTTGATGTGTGACATGGCTACCACTACATGCTCAGGCACTTCACTACCAGTCTAGCATTACTTGTAAAGCGCTTTGGGATACAGTGTGTATGAAAAACACTATATAAATGCTGACAGTTCGGATTAGTTTTCCTGTATTTATACTTATTAGCACATTTGTACTTTGTTATGACTGCACACATTTGTATGTACTATTACTTTAAATGTATGTCATTGATACTGCCCTCACTTGGTAATCACTTAAATAGCAAAGTGCCTGAGGGATAGCGTGCAAAAATGATAGTTCCATTGTGGCGGCCTCCATGTAGCAAGTTTTTACTTTAAATTATTTCAGATATCTCCTCTCAGAATCTTGGGTTGGGGGGGTTGTGTCTGTGAATTTGAGTGCCAAGCCCAGCTTTCTGATTGTGTTTCAGGCCGTAGCTCCACCAATCAGGAGCAGCCATTTTGTTGTCTGGCAGTGGTAACCATGCCTGCAGGCTATTAAGGCTACATGTCTGCATCCACCCCTACAGATGGAGAAAATACTGTGTTCATTGTCTGCAAAGGGAATTTCGCAAGTCTACCAATAAGATACCATTTAGGGAGGTCTCCTTCCAAGTCAGCAGGCTCATGGCTGCTACAACCACTATAGGATAACAGGATGCTATGATGAGTTAGATATACGTTTAGTAAACTAAACCATCTACTTGCAGTATCAGTCTGGACAGCGACTTATTTGGAGTCGGTGTGTTTCACTGGTGCCCTGTACCCCAGATCCCTGATGATTCCCTGGTGTGAGAACAAGAACCCAAACTGGCCCTCTCATCATTTGTGGAGCCCCCCCAAGGGTTCCAGGCTTAAAAAGAAGACTGTTAGTGGCTCAGACACTTGGCTGACTGGTGCCTTTAGTAATCTGGTTTCAAACCACTGGCTCCTGCACTCAAATATGACTAGACCTAGCAATAAACTAGTCCCGCAAATTTCTAGTAAATTAGAACTTCCACTAACAATAGTTGAACTTTTGAACATTACTTGAAATAAACACTAGTGTCTTGTTAAATTATTATTAAAGTACATAATGTTGCCCCAGTCAGGTGCCTCTCTTTGTCACTTAGTAAAGGCACTGTGGTTGTTTTCACTGAACACACTGGAAGGAGGCATAGCTGAAGACCCAGTTCTTAGCTGCAATCTGGAGTGACACAAAACAGAAACACAGAAACAGAAATTTGACGGAAGATGGGGACCACATGATCCATCTAGTCTGCCCATGGTTTCCTACCCCCCCCTTACTTAACTAGCTGCCTACTTGAGTGCCTCACACTGCCTATCCCCATGCTCACTTGAATTCCCCCACCACCCCCGCCAGCAGGCTATTCCATGGTTCGATCACGTGCTCTGTGAAGAACCTCTTCATGTTGTTTCTTAACCTCCCTCCCCCTTAAGGTGAAGGTTGTGCCCTCTTGTCCTGTTGTGTTCTTTCACCTGAAAGAGGTTCTGCACTTGCACCTTGTTGTTATCTTTCAGGTACTTAAATGTCTCTATCATGTCTCCCTAGATTCCTGTGCTGCTCTAGGGAGTATAAGCCAAGTTCACGCAGTGTTGCCATGTATGGTTTTTTTTTTTTTTTTTTTTTTTTTTATTTATAGTTTATTGCTTTTGTAGAAAAGATAGCAGCAGAAAACCATCTCATGCAAGAGATCACATAATAGTGCAGTTGATACATTCAGTATAATAGTAGCCACAAGTCTATGCATTCTTGTTTAAGGATCTGAGGGTATTTCAAGAGTAACCAGTCCATATAAATTGTCCAATATTAGCTGCACCCTACAGGACTATGGGTGGTCAAGTCCAAATAGAAAATATTCGAACCAAACTTTGACACAGAGGCATGATAACTTCTTGCCTCCTGCCTGTGATGCACCTTTCTATGCATCGCAGGATATCACTAGCCAGTTTGTTGACCAATCTTCTGTGCAGAACGGAGTCAACAGCCTTACTTAAAGAGAACTACCAAGCTTTATTGAACTGCCTCTGCACCTAATAAACAGGTGTCTTACTGCCACAGCATTCAGTTGTTAAGATTTCCCCAAATCATGCCGCCAATAAAAACTTACAGTACTCATAAATTGAATTAAACCGGGTCCCAAGGACTTCCCGGCTAGTACGGGCCGCCACGCTCCGCTTCAATGTACTAACATTATGACGAGATGCCGGGAGAGTGAGCACGCTTCCATTATAGCAATGGCGGCGATTTTATAATCTAGTTTTTATTAGTTGGTAATGAAACGGGCACCGGCCGACTCAACAAGGCCTCGTTATTCGACCGGTGCCCACATTTCATTACCAACTGGCCAATATAATGTTAAAATAGATTAAGTGCACGCCATTGCTCATACTGATAGCTGCACCATGCTCCCTGGCACCTCGTCATAATGTGAGCGGGATGGAGCATAGGTAACCCTTACAACCGGGAAGTCCTTGGGACCCGGTTTAATTAAATTTACGAGTGCTGTAATTTTTTTTTTTTTTTTTATATATAAAAATCAGTGGCATGATTTGGGGAAATCTTAATTGAAGAATGCTGTGGCAGTAAGGCATCTATTTATTAGGTGCAGGGGTGGTCTTGGTATATCTCTTTAAATTCAGGTATTAAAAGGAGGGCAGGTGCTTTTTACGTGTTGAAAGGGGGTACGGAAATGTAATACTACCCCTTTAACATACACAATTGCCTACAAAGTCATAAAATACATGTAAAGGCAGGTTATTCCCCCAATTAAGTTGATAGTCTATTAACAGCACTATCAAAACATGGATTTTGGGGATAGGGCTGTGGCAATCCACGTTAGCTCAGACTACTAGGAACAGAGATTGAAAAGCAGCAAGTTAAAACACTTAATGTCATTATACCAAAAAAACAAACAAAAAACACAAAAAATAATAATGGGTCTATTAGCTCCTCGGACAAGCTGCTCCCTGTCATGAGTTGCCTGCCCCGAGGAAATATTCATGTAAGGAGCTCTTTAAATCCTTCAGTTCAGATCTACTTCTTAGGCAGATTTCATTTTCCAACAGACTTCAGGACTGTGATACTGGGAAGTGGGGCCTTCCCCACATACAGCACTGCCAAAACCAGCTGCAACTGTTCAAATTAAAAAAAAAAATTGTGCTGGATGGGAGCCCTCCTTTGTATGGCCATGTTCAGCAGACATTCTATGGGGTTGGTTAGCTCACCACTTTTTATCAGAAAAAGTCCAAATAGGAGAAGATATAAATGAATTAAAAATTAAATATTTTTTCTGCATAAATGCATCTTCTCCTTTCTGGACTTTTCCTAAGAAAAAGTGATGAGCTACCCCAACCCCTAGAGTGTCTGCCTTCTACATAGACTGAAAATACATGGCACAATTTGTCATCAGAAAAGGACCGCTTGACCCACCCAATCAGTCAGATGTTCCCTGCCTAATCCATCTCCGCAGACTCTACTTGGTCTCAGATAACCCTCCCTCCTGGCTGCCTATTTTCTAACACACCCCTGTGTTTGTCCCATGCATGCTTGAAGCAGCCTCTCACTGTTTTTGCCATCACCACTTCTGCTGATAGTCTATTCCAAGTGTCTACCACCTTTTCAGTGAAGTATTTCCTCACATCTCTCTCAAACTCCCCCTCCAGCTTCATCACATGTCCCCTGGCCCTGGTGCTCTTCTAAGGCACCACTCCTGCACCCTGTTCACCCACGTGAGGTACCTATAGATCTCCACCATATCACTTCATGCTCTTCTATCTCCCAGGGTGTACCCGAGATTCCTCAGTCTCTCCTCATAGGGCTTCTTGAGCCATCCCTGCACCATTTTAGTTGCCCTCTTCTGAACTGCCTCTACCCTTTATTTTATTTAGCTTTTGTTAACCAGGTAAGCACACTAGACAGTCAAGTGCCTATTTTCAGGTGTAATCCAGGAGATTACAGGGTACAGGTAAAAAACAAGCATAACAGAGTATCAAGAAAGGAAATAGACGCAGCTAGACTTGATAGGAGGGCACTCAGCAAAGTATTACACAACAAGGTAGTAATTGACAGTCAGGTGTTGCACGTAAGATAACATTTAACATAACAAGAACTATAATCTCATAGACACATCGGTCTCTGTGACTGGACCATAAAGTGCAGCACTGTCCGGAAAAGGGGGATGATACCTTAGATACAAAGACAAGATGAGGCAAGTTTCAGGAAGCCCCAGAGGGAATTTCTGAAGCAGGAATGGGAGGGGGAGGAACGTACATGGGCAGGGAGGGAGTTCTACAGTCTGGGTGCATACACGGCGAAAGCCCGATCAACGGGACCCAAGACAAAGAAGTTTGAGCTCTATGTTGTCGTGACCAGCGACAACATGGGGAGGAGAGGCCAGCAAGGATTATTTGAGTTTCACTGACGGAGACAGCCTTAAAGTAAAAGGGGAGGTTGGGGGGTCATCCCACTATAGGAGGGGCTTGGTTCGTTAAGTTTGGGGAACTGGGAGGAGTAGGCAAACAGATATGAGAACTGGGACTTAAAAGCATTTGCAATAGTCAAGGCACTGTTACAGCTGACCCCGCCAATCAGCATGTCAGTGACATGGGCTCTGGAGGAACCACTTACAGTATTCTTGATGTTATGCCAGAAGCTCCTTGGGTCCCTAGTTGAGGATAACAAGGTGGATTTACAGAATTAGCTCTTGGCAGAGTGGATGGCTCTTTTACACGTGTTTCTGAGCTGCCCATATTCCTGGAAGACAGACATATCGTAGGAGGCCTTGAATTTAGCTCAGCATTTGTCCCTTAGCTTCAAAAGGGAAAATAAGCCACCATGTAGCCATTTGGTGACAGTGCCAATCACTCTCCTTTTAGTGAGAGGGGCGTGTTTATCTTGCAAGGGTGTGAATATTACAAGAAAGTTGTCAAGGGCAGCTGAGGGGTCGTTTGTGGCTTTGACCAGGGACCAGTCTGTTTATAGCAGATCAGCATGGTAGGCTTCGATGTTGAATTTGGAGAAGTCCCTCATCTGGATCACTTTGCAGGGAATTTTAGGTGGGGAGACTCTCCAAATACAATAGGTGGGGGGGAGTAATCAGAGATAGCATTGGGGAAGATACCAGATGAGACAATCTGCTTGCATCTACTGCTCAGTATCCAGTCTAGGAGGATGCCTTTTACCCCAACGGAAGAGAGCTCGTTGGCTCCGTAATAAGTGGTCAGAGAGCAAGGCCTGACAACAGGGGTTCAAATTGCTTGATGTTAGAGCCCATCCAGTTTAGACTGAAGTCACCAAACACTAATTGTTCATTTGAGCACACCTTAGAGTGGAGGCTGTCAAGGAGGAGAGTCCTTGCACGCCACCTTTGGGAGGGTTATAGGCACATACCAGGTGCAGTTTTGTTTTTGTTTTGTTTTTTTTGTTTAGAGTTACCTAGTAAGAGTAGAGCATGTAGGAACTCTCATGTAGGGGATGGAGGGGACAGGTGTGATATGACTGAAACATTAAAGTGCATCTTATAGTACAGCAACTGCCCTGGAGCGACATCCTGGTGATCCACACAAAGGGAGAGGAGTGCCCAAGTGAATATAAGTAGAGCTCAAAACCGTAACTACTGTTATGGAGCGAAGTAAGGGGTGTGGGAAGACTGCACATCCACTTAGCATAAATTCATAAGAAACTTTGAAATCCCCAGACACTGGACTACCCACAATGGCAGGAGTCCTGGCACATAAGAATACTATTAATAATCCAGGATCATTTTTAATCAAAGGAATATATAGCAGTTTGAGTACCCTGTAGACTAGTCCCTCCAGGTGTGTAATGCAAAACATGGGTGCAGCCCCACTAGATTGATCCACCAAGGCAAAACTGTAACCAGAGGTAGAGACTAGTAAACCTGGAAACAGTGGAGGTACAGGAATATCACCAAGAATAATATGATCAGTCAAAGTGTATAACACAGGTTAGAGGCTGCAGTACACCCAGCAGGAGAATGATCACCACCAATCCTGACCCCAGGACAGAGCAAAAGCCCATTTAAATTGTAGTGGGGGTGGCGAGAAAAAAAAAAAAAAAGTCAGGCTCCAGTCCCAGACAAGGTGAGTTGGCTCTGTGGAGCTTCTGACCCACCTGGCAAAGTCCTTCAACAAAATAAGCTCCGAGGAGCTCCGGTGCACAGGGCAAAAACCACAATTTGCAGCTCCAAGGAGCTGCCTGGAGAATAAATCCCTCGATGTCCTCACTGAGCTCCATTGAGCTCCATTATGGCCTTTTTGAGGTACGGCTTCCAAAATTCTACACAACACTCCAGATGGGGTCTCACAAGTGAGTGATACAGTGGCAACATTACCGCTCTCTTCCTGTTGGAGATGCCCTTCTCTATGCACCCCAGCATCTCACTAATCCTCCCTATGCACTCCAGCATCTCACTAATCCTCCCTATGCACCCCAGCATCTCACTAGTCCTAATCACTGCTTTGTCACACTGCCCTGCCACTTTCAAGTCATTAGATATGAAAACCCCCAAGGTTCCTTGCCTGTTCAGTAACTGTCAATACTTCCCCTTCCACGTCCTATACTCAGCTCTTAGGTTTCTATGTCCTAGGTACATTATTTTGCAGGTTTTGGCATCGATGATTGCACCCCAACTGCCATGTTCCTGACCACTCCTAGATTCCCATGATCCCTGCACATTCTCTACTCCCTCCAGAGTATCCACTCTATTGCAAATGTTGGTATCACCTACAAAAAGGCATACTTTCCATTCCAGTTCTTTTGCAATGTCACTTATGAAGACATTAAAGAAGATCAGTGCCAGTGCTGAGCCCACCCCAATGGTCACTCTCCTGTTAGAGTGGGTGCCGTTAACCATCATCCCCCATTTCCTATCCATTAACTAGCTTCTAACCCAATTCACCACTTTAGATCACACACCTAAGCTGCTCAGTTTCTTTATCAGCCTCTTTCACAGCACAGTGTCAAAGGCCTTGTTAATGTCCAGATAGGCCACATCCACTGCCCTCCCCTAATCCATTTCCCTGGTCAACCAGTCAAAGAAATCTGTCAGATTTGTTTTACAGGGCTTCCCCCATGAATCCATGCTGCCTGTAGTCTTACAGCCCATTGGATTCAATATACTCTTCCAGCCTTTCTTTCAGTAGGGCTTCCATTAAATTTCCCCACCACTGCAGTAGGACTGACCAGCCTATAGCTGCTACCCTCCTCCCTACTGTTGCTCTTATATAAAGGGACCATGTCAGCTCTTCTCCAGTCCTCTGAAACCATACCCATTTCCAGTGAACTGTTGAACAAGGCTGTCAGTGGTGCAGCTAGCACCTCCCCAAGTTCTTTCAGTATCCTTGGATGTATCCCATCAGGACCCATAACCTTGTCCATCTTTAGAGCTTCAAGTCCCTTCAGGACTCTTTCCTCTTGAAATGGACTTGTGTCCACCACCACCACTATTCCTGCTATTCCCTAGTGGCCCATCCCTGTCCCCCTTGTTCATCCCCCAGTCCCTCCACTGTGAAGACTAAGGTGAAGTACCTGTTCAGGATGGCAGCTTCTTCTTGGTCCTCTTTGAAAAGTCTCTCCCTTTCATCTTTCTAAGCCTCAATATCCCTCTCCATTCTTTCCTTTTGTCACATATGTATCTGAAGAAAGTCTTATACCCTTTAGCGACACCTCTGGCCATCATCTCCTCTGTGCCATTGCTCCCCTCACTGCATTTCCTGATTCCCTCTACTTCACTTGGTATTGCTCTCTGTCCTCTTCCCTCTATATTTCCTTATACTCGCTGAATGCCACCCCTTTTTCCCCTTCACCACCTTGGTAAATTCCTTAGAGAACCATAATGGTCTCTTTCTCCTGCTTTTATTAACTTCCTTCATGTAGAGGTTGGCTGCTCTAATTATGCCCCCCCAGGTAATTTTTCCCCCCACTGTATATACCCCTCCAAGGCAATCCTTCCCCACAAAACAATGTCTAAGGCAGTCTCCAATTTCTTTAAAAGCAGCACTTTAAGTCCAGGACCCTTGTCCTTGTGTGGTTTGCCTCTGTTCTGGTCTTTATGTTAAATGACTGCCCACTGTGATTCATGCAGTGCTGCCCCGTGCACAAGCACAAGGTCCAGCACTGCCCTGTCCCTAGGGGGTTCTGGTGTCCCACCTGCAGAGTCTCCAGCAGACTGCAGTCACCACGTAGATGTCCCTGGGGTAGATGGCTCCACTCTTGCTCTGTGCCATAGCTCCACTCCTGCTCTGTGCCACTCACACGATGGGATACCAGCGCACACCATCGGGATCGCTGTTTCACAGGAAACCAAATTTAAATTTCAACAAATACCCTAAAGATATGTTTTAGAAATATAATATTTGGACATAATCCAGCTTCTAGTTAATATATTTCTTTGTATTTCTCCAATTCTTTGTCATGGGCTTCATCTGTTCTTGCTGCTTATAACCTAGCTGAAATCATAACCCTCTCTGTGTGGTATCATAAAGATGTCCTCATGACTTCAGGTGGTAAAGCAACAGGAGCAAATGAATTCTAATGAACAATGATGTAATTTTCTTGCACCTGTCCCGAATAAAGAATAAGGAAGGAAAAAAAAAAAAAGCACATCTAAAAAGCAGAATTATGTACAAATATTATGTTCATTTTAGAGGCATCAGTTGCACATAAAGAAAAATTTGATGACAGGACTTCGAGATTGTCTTGAGTCAGTTTCTTACACAGGGTGATATTACAAGTTCTGTATGGGGCTGGCCCTTCTCCTTGAAGTCATGATCCCAAATCTGCTGGGAAGGAGAGATGACATCATGATGAGCACATCCGAGTATAGAATCATTAAAAACTATAACTAAAGAAACATGTCTACTCTGTTAATAAAATGTAATTTGATTTGCATTTAGAAAAAGTTTTACAAAAGCCAGCCCATCGGTGTGGCAGTAGCGCTACTGCCCATGACGCCAGCAACCGGGTTCAGGAACGAGCCTGGGTAATCGGGTGTCAGCTGGGGAAAGAGGTTCGAGTATACCACAGGATGCTCTCCTCCTCGGGGGGAAGGGGGCTGTCACACTGCCCTGTTACTGCTGCCTGTGGATGCACGGGCGGCGACACAGAACTCAGTTTGGGGAGTGTGTGTGTGGGGGGGAGAAACACAGTTAGGCGCTTGGCTGAGACCTGCACCAGCATGTCTAAAGCCTGTACTCTTGTCCTTCATGCCAGCATCCTCAGGAGGTGGGGTTTCAGGGATCAAAAAAGCATCACGGTGCAAATACAAAACTCAAGCCCCCTCTGCTGCACAGCATGATCCCTAACAAGCTGGAGGGGAGATGGAGCACAGATGGTCAGTATTACCCCCACCAAGCCCCACCGTCAGTGGGAGATAAAAAAAAAAAAAAAAAAAAAAAACTGTGCTATGCATAAAAAAAAAAAAAAAAACCTGCTATACAAAAACAAAGTTAAAATTCTTACAGGTTGGGGTTGCTACAACCCCCGCACTCATCACTGCTTGCTATACTTCTCCTCTCCATCTTCCCTTTTCCCGTTGCCTGCTCCGTCTTCCCTTTTCTCTCCCATTGCCTGCTCCGTCTTCCCTTTTCTCTCCTGTTGCCTGCATCACTGTGCATATTTCATCTCCAAATACTTGTCTGAGCCACTGCCCTCGCACCTATCCGCACTCATCTATCTCTCAGATTCCCTCTGCCTCATATTCTCTTCACTCCATGGATCACCACACCTTCTCCCTCCCCCACCCTCACTCCTCCACTGGACAGTCAACCTTCTATTACCGCTCCCCTTTTGGAACATCCTCCCCTCTTCCATCCATCTCTCACCCTCCCCAACTTCCCTTAAGCATCAGCTTAAATGCCTGCCCTTCCCCTCCTGCACCTGTCAGCTCCCTACCTCACCTGCTCTTTGATCCTATCCCCTCCCCAGTTCAGACCCCTTCTCCGGGATCAATTTTACATCTCCTAATTTCATTATTACTAATGTTACTAACGTATGAGGACCTGATAAGGCATAGCCCAAAAGTAGCACCTTATGATCCATAGTAGTATTTAAGTTTTCCACCTTTCATTACATACTTGTCCAATTTTTTTTTTTTTTTTTTATTTCTTTGGTTTCACTTATAATTATTTCCTCAAGGAGACAAATTCAGAGGTTCGCCACCCTTTCTGTATAAAAAATAATACTTCCTTTTATTTGTTCTTAGCCTTGTAGTCATCACCTATAATACATGCCCTCTAGGTTTTGAATTAATTTCTTTAAAGTTAATGTTCAGGCCGGCCCGGTGGCACTGAGGGTTGAGGTGCTGGACGCCACACCTCGCACCATGCCTGTGGCCCGGGTTCGGGAATGGTCTTGGGCCACCGGGGGCTGGCAGGGGAGAGGGAGGACTGAGCGTCCGACGACTGCTCTGCTCTCCTCTCCTCTCTCTGGGGTTGGTAGTGGGGCTTGCATTGCCTTGTAGCGGCAACTGGTAGAGGCCAGCTGCACTACAAGTGGCGTGCAACAGTAAGGAGGGGGGGAGAGTGCAGCGGGCATCAGCACTATGTGCGCAGACGCCATTGCACGTCCGGCTCTCTACTGGGGAGAAAATGTGGACAATGCGGAGGGCGATCTTCACGGCTGATGCCCGCACCTTGCACCCCCAGAGAGACCCGAGAGGGGCGTGTGCCCAGTGAGTGCGAGCGCGATAATAGCCAGCCCACTGGGAGAGTGGGAGAGTGTGGCCCTCATGCACAACCGGGTCCGGGGGGTGCAGGGCAGGCAGCCGGAGATCGTGTAGGGCCACTCTGCCGAGGAGAATAAACAATAGTATGATAAAAAAGTAAAGTTAATGTTCAGCTCATTCATAAGATAAGGGCCACATACCACCTCACAGAATAATAGTAAATCACCTCTTTTCCTATGTTCCTCTGAAGTATGCAATTTTAGTTTTTCTATTCTTTCTTCATATGGCTTATTCTTTGTGCCCAGTATAATTGTAGTCACTCTGTGTTGTACCATCTCTACCCCATTTACATCCGACCTCCTGTACGAGCACTAAAGTTGACTACAAAAATCAAGATGCAGTCATTTACCACACTGATATGTTGAACCAGTTATATTTTATCTCAGGATGTAGAGCAGATCATGTTCCATAAATCCACTTTTGTCATTCTGCACTTTTGCCATGCTGCAATACATTAGTTTGCACCTTACTTGTATGGTATGCATCAATACTACTGTTATTTGCTCGATTGTATCTCCAGTTACCAATTTTAATGAAAAAAATAAATAAACCAGCAGGTAGAGATTTAAAAAAAAAAAAAGAAAAAAATGATAGGAAAGGCAACATGAGATGATACTTTTTCATTACACATATAAAAAAAATAAATTTGGCTGGCCTAGTGGCGCAGAGGGTTGATGCACTGGACGCCACACCTCGTGCCACACTGATGACCCAAGTTCAGGAACGAGCCTGGGTTGTAGAGGGTCGGCAGGGGGGAAGGGGAGGAGCAGGACTGGGCTCCAGCGAGGCAGCTCTCCTCTCCCTGGGAGAGACTAGGTGATTCCCCGGCCCTTGGCTGCCACCCGGTAGAGGACAGATGGCAGTTCTAGCAATGGGGGAGCCTGGCGATAGCCAGGGGTGGGTGGCCAAGCTGGTACCCGGAGTGAGTGAGCGCCTCCACACGCAAGCACTGCGTGTGAGTCCCAGGTCATGAGGGGAAAAATGCATAAAGTACAAATTTAAAAAAAATAAATTTGTAGGCAAAAAATCAGTATAAGTGAAATTTCTTTTGCAGATGCAATACTACGTAAACAAGTTGAGAACTGAATGTTCTACCCATATTTTTTGTGATGTACTTAATGTTGAATCGTCAAACATGAATGCATAACTACAGCTGCAGAACCTCATTTCAGATTGTATTTATTCATACAAAGTCCTAATTTTCCACTGACTAAAACTTGCAATCCCCAGTGTTAGAAGTTCAATACGTAAACACACCTTTGCACATGCTGGCGGAGTGCTGTGGAATTATTTTAAAAGCAATAGAGTTTCATAAAAAGGGTCTCACAACAGTTTCAGCCCCTGATAAAATGAATATTTTTGCATGTTAAAGCAAAAGTCATTGATACAGAAAGTTTGTGTTACTCTCCTATCACCGGGCATTGGTTAGAATCAGACCTACAATGGCAGCTTGCTCATTTCAATGCAGCTTTAATTCAAACATATTTTAATAAAGAAAACAATAAAAACATCATAAATAAGAGGTCACTTCAAGGGCTTTAAATTGTCCCCTGCACCTATAAAAAGACTTTCAAAGATTAAAAATAAGGACATTAACTGAAAGATCACACACACAGCTATTACACTGAAGAGATTTCTGAAAATAGTACAAAACAGGCTTAACCTATCAAAACATATCTTCAAACTCAGTATCCATTATCTACTTTACTGCAAAACACAATTTGACAGGAGGAAGGCATGAACCTGCAGGAAAAAAGAAACTTGAAAAGTTGGAAGTTCCTCCCTAAAGTCTCTTCTTTATGACCTTTTTCCTACCAGCAACTATATAGGACCCTCTCCTCTCCTTATTCCATTTTCTCTATACATACGAGTGTTTATTTGATTACACTACTGAGAATCGAAACCCACAATGTCGACATCCACCAGCCCAAAACCAACATCCCGACTCACAGAATCCAGACTATTGGGAATTGCCTGAGGCAGAGGTTTTTACTATGTTTCGGGGGGCACCCTCCACCCCTTATTTTTGATTGTCAACTCCGCAACGGGAAATTCTCGACAATCGGAATTCCGTGTTGTCGGGATGTTGGTTTCGGGTTGGTGGGTGTCAACAGTGTGAGTTTCGGTATCATGTAGCGATACATTTTATTTTCTACTTGTATTCATTAATTTGCTTCCTAATTATATTTATGCTTCATGTATTACTATATTACTGTAATTGACTTCTTATTTTTATCAGTTTATTGTTTAGCTATTTCCTTCTCCCCTTTACCCCAGGACGCATCTGGAAATGAGCTGTTCTCAGCTCAGTATGTCTTTTCTGGTTAAACTTCTATAAATAAATAAGCTCAGTTCAGCTTTCTTCTAGTATCACCACATCTGTATCACATGACTACCTCAAAAAATGTTCACAGTCCATAATCATGACAACTGTGAACTAACAAAAGCTCAGTCGACAACTCTTTTCAATCAGCAACCATGAATACTACCAAGAAGTCATTGGTACCCAACAAGAAATAACTGCCTGACATTTTTAAACCTCTCAAACAAATTTGCATCCAACCATTTTTCAGCAAATCAAATGAATCATAATACAAAAGCTAGGAAAGTGCTGTATACTCATGAAATAATGCTATCTTGAGGTGCTACAGAGCTTACAAGTCCACTCGTCCTTTGGGCTTGTGGTTTATTAGCTCATTAGCTACCTCTACAGCATTATTTCCTTGGACACACAATGTCCCTGGCATTTGTTCTGTAAATATTGGTGTTATGTAGGCATAGGAGCACCTGTATGTTAGGACTGAGTTAGTGGTTGTGTCAACACAGGATTTTCTGACAGCTTATATCTTGACAGTCTTAGCCACCAAGATTGTAACATTTAATGTACACAGCCTCAGTCCTAGGGGTTAATTTTAAGCATGTTTAGTGAAAATCAGTTATTTATTTTTTTACTTGCCCTGGAGACCCCCTCTGGCTCCTCCGCCTGGTCCTGCCATACCGAGATCCTGGCATCATAGTACACGATGCCCCGGGGATTTTCTGCATTTTTTCCCCATTTTGTAGGTCCCAACCCTTAAGGGTGCTGACGTGAAGGACTTTGACATCCAGACTGATGGCATACTACTAGGTTGTACCTGAAAATAGGCATTCCTTGTCTAGTGTGCTTACCCGGTAAACAAAAGCTAATAAATAAATGCACGCCATAGTCAAGCACCCAGCAGCACCCTTCCCTCCCCGACTAACAGCTGTGCACCCTACTGCCCATGCTACCACTGGCAGTAATGCTACGGGCAAGTCAGCTGCCCAGTAACCCACCCCACCCTGGAGAAGGAGTGCATCCATTCGGATGCTCAATCCTCCTCCCTCCAGCCAACTCCCGATGGCCCTGGCTCATTACCAAACCCGGGTCACTGGTGTAGTGCGAGGTGAGGCATCCAGGGCCTCAACCCTCAGCTCCATTAAAGAATGTATGTAAAATACATTCAGTTTTTGTCATTTTAGTTCCAGTTGATTAAAAAAAAAAAACTAGGCAGAATTAAGTGATAAAAGTTTGTTAGAGTTTGATCCAACAAAGTGCTTTGGGGTAGGGGTGGTTAAAATAACATTTTATTTTGCTTTTAAAATCATAAGAACTCACCTGGAGGAAGAGATACTAGACATTCAAGACCTGGAGAAAATAACAGCAGAGCTGAATCTCAGGAGATCACTTCCTAGAATTATGGCAACCATGAGATAATGGGACTTTCTTGAACACAACAGTGGACATAATATGACTCATCCCTCATAATATGGGTGCCTGTATTGGGCAGGCACCAGTATACACAAGTACAAGCTTAATCATCTTTTTTCCCCAGGAGAAATATTTAATGCTTGAAATATTGGACACAAACATGTATTTCAACCAATGTTTTATATAGAGGATAATGATTGAGTAACAGTAGTTGACCATGATGTAATCACCTCAAGCAGTTAACAGGACAAACAAGTAAACATCGAGAGCACAGCTCGAGAGGTTTACAGTTATCATGGCAACCTTGAGAGGCAATTATGTCCATGGTTGACCACTGTTATTCAGGCATTATATTTAATAGTGTATGGAAAAACTAGCCACTGTGGGGGAAACAATACATTTTTTTTCCATTGTGCATTTTTTCCTACTGCTTGGCTATGAATGCCTCCTGGCTTAAATGTTGAGCAACTGAAGTGCTGAAATTAGCCACTGTGATCTATACTGCAGTGGGTCTGTAACTGTCTGAATGGAATCTGTGCGTTTTGAATGAATTTCCAAGCAGATGATGATTACCTTTCCTTTCCAAGAATTTTGACAGGCGGTGACATTCTATCCTGTAATCTCATCATTATGACATAGTTAAGCAAAGTTTACAGCATACTGGTGTCATAACAATGGGATTATCAGGTTATAATCTGGTTGAATACAGGGGTTAATAGACACTGTCCATACATTATATATAGAATAACCAACCCCCCCTTCATTGAGAATGAATGGATTCTCAACACAGAGATAGTTCTTTGACATCAGGGGCACAAGAGCGAAGCTCGAATGCCTTACTGATGTCATAAGAACCAACATCATCATCATATTTCATTGTTCATCCAATACAAAACAGTTTTGACATTACAAGAATATAAAAACCCTTATACCATCATTTAAAATCCAGCATTTGATAAAATTGCACATCAAATAATATAAATATCTATAACCAAAATTATTAGACTAACTCTATACAATTAAACTTGCACCTCAGTTATGTATTGCACTCATTGTGTTTATTTTATTTTTTTTTTTTTTTTATAAACGAATAACAGAAGCAATAAATTTAGCAACCATCATTGCATCTTCCAAAATCAAGGGGTGCATTAAAAAGAATACAGATTCATAATTTCCATTCATATATCTTAAAAATTGTTTTAACTGAGGATATCCCAATAATAGTTATATAGGAAGACACTGCATTATAATATGTTTCAGTGTACCTGAAAACCTCTATTACATAAACAATAAGATTCTGTTGAGCCGTTGTTTGTCTTAAACCAATTAAAATACATGTATTAGGAGGTAACAATTCCAAAACTTGCCCATGTAATCATTTTATGAATTCTCGGGGGTATAGGAAGTAGTAAATAGTTCTCAATCCTTAAGTCAATTTTGTTTTGACTATCCAAATTGCCTGTCTTTGGCCTCTAATTCCATCTATTTCTTTTGTGCCAAACCAAAGATTCTCTGTTATTTTACTTCTATGTTGCACAGGTATAGTTCTTCCCATAGGTAATCTCTCCATAAATGATAAGAGTTAATACTCTTGAGGGTGGTAATCAAGTTTTTTAACCAAGGAGAATAAAAACCTGCATACGGCCATTATGTTTTCTCAACTAGACAAAGAGATGGGATATCAACCTTTTTTTTTTTTTTTTATATATATAAACACTACTAATAATTCCCCAACCAATACGAGACCAATCTTAGGCTCATTATAGCTGTCACTGAATTCTTCCCAACTCAGAACATGCAACTGGATTAGAAGTGTAAAGAGGGACTTGTAGGATAGCCTTATAATAAGAGGATAATGGGAGTTCTAGATTTGGCAATTCTTCAGTTCCTACACCTCTGCACCATAAAGGAGAAGTGGGGCGATTTTGGCTTCCCCCGCCCTAATGACAGGCAACACTGAGTAGCTTCCAAACTTAAAATGAAATCATAATAATGCCTTTACAATATACTTTGCCATGATAACCTGACCTTTTACATGAGTGGTCCATAACCCATTCAATGCAAATGTAACTCCCAAATAAGTATATAGTGGAACTACCTCAATAAGTTGTTTAGCCATATAAATTCTTGGGGCCAAAGATTGATTGCCAAAAACCATAACTTTGGTTTTATTTAGGTCGATTCCTAATTGAAGCTGGTTACATTTTAATTTAAGCTGATCCAATTTCCTTTGGAGTCCTATAATTGAAATGGAAAGCAATATCAAGTTATCTGCATAAGCTAAAATGGGGATATGTACATTATTAATTTTAGAGGAATCCAAAGGCAGAGGTGCTTCAAAAGAAAGTAGGGAGTCAATATAGATATTAAATAATGAAGGGGCCAAAAGACACCCCTGCTTGACCCCCTTATTAGTGGGGAAGTAATCCGTGATATTATCCATATTATCATACCTTACTGCAGTGTACGTACTGGAATATAATAAAATAACAGGATTAAGTATTTCTAAGAGAAGACCTCTCTTGTAAAGTATATCCCATAGGATTTCTCTCACCACGGAATCAAATGATGCCATAAAATCCATGAATAATACATACATAGATTCTCATTTTCCTATATGACTTACATTTCTCTATTAAAGTGAGCCAGAGTAAATATATTATCTAATGTAGAGCAGCCATAGCGAAACCCAACTTTAGAAAGCGAACTACAATTGTCAACCTATGTTTGAAGTTTGTCTAGAAGTATTCCAGAAAATAATTTACAACTAACATCCAGCAAACTTGTAGGGCGATAGTTTGAAGGAGATTGATGTGAACCTTTTTTATGTAAAGGAACTATTGTATTTTTGATCCATGAATGAGGAATATACCTCTCTCTAAGACATAAATTAAAAAAAGTTTACAAAGAACAGTACCCAATAATTTTTATGATTCTTGTAGATTTCCCCAGAAATGGAATCCAGGCCAGCAGCTTTATTGTTAGCAATTTTTGACATAATACATTCTACATCATTAAAAGTAACGACCAAAGGCTCACAATTAACAGAGGAAGTCCAGAGTGGCACCGATTGAGAACTGAATGGTTGTAAATCTGTGGTAAACAGTTTTTAAAAAAATAGGTAACCCAGATATCTTTGGGAATATACACTGCTAAAGAAGAAAAATTCATTTTTTCCTCCCTTTCAGACCATTTGTCAAAAGGCTTTCATCTCATTGGAGTCGATAATATCTTGCATTTTGACCCACTGATTTTTGTATATAATCAAACTTTTTAAGCTTGAGAAATTTTCAGTATGATTTCCTAGCATTTTTTTAAATAAGCAGAATTTTCTTTTGATGGAAACTTCTTAGTATATCTAATAGTTTTCCCCAGGTTCTGTTTTTCTCTTTTACACTGACCATCAAACCAGGTAGAAGAGGTGATTGATTCAGTCTTAAAATCATATATTTTGGATCTAATCATTTGGAAGCATTTCTCAAGTTCTTTATAAATGTTTTGAGTGGAAAATGAGTTTTGTGTAAGTGAGAACAGGGAGGCCATCTGTTGGGAATAAATCATGTCAAGCACCCTGGCCTTATTTATTGAATTTAATGATAGTTTAAATCTACCTCTTACTTCTAACTGAATTGGATAACATTCTTGTATTTCAATCTTTTCCTTATTTCCCATCTTATCAACTTTCACTACTAATGCTGCATGATCGCCTTCAGGTCTCATTAATATAGTAAGAGAATAAAAGTGTAGGCAACTCTCTTGTAAGAGAAGAAAATAATCAGTAACACTTCTTCCTAGTGATGAAAACTATGTACAATTACCCTCTAGATCTCCCTTTATCCTACCATTTAGAATTAGCAAGTTATTATTAGTAACAAAGTCAATCAACTGCCTCCCAGCACTATTTAAAACAGTATCAGTGGGCGGCACGGTGGCGCTGAGGGTTGAGGCGCTGGATGCCACACCTCATGTCACACTGGTGACCCAGGTTCGGGAATGGACTCTGGTCACTCCGAGGCCAGTGGGGGAGGCAAGGATTGAATGTCACAGCTCTCCTTCCTCGGGATGGGGGAAGGGTCTGTGCTGTGAATGGCATAGCTAGGAGATTCACCCATTCCTAAGGTGCTTGGCTGCCTCGGTGGAGGTGGAGACAGCTACTGCACCCATTGTGCGGACACAAAAGGGGCGAAAAAGAGGAGGAAAAATCCCCGGAGGCAGGATGACACCCAACTCCCCGCAGGCACCGCTCCCAGGCTGGGCATAAGGTAAGCCCCAGTAATTCAGGGGGTGGAGCTTGGAGGGGGTTGGGCAGAAGGGGGTGTCGGGGGGAGGAGGGCGTAGAAACAGCAGCTGTAAAACTGTATCAGTGGACTTTCTTGTTCCAAGCTCACCTAGATATACTATCGATTGCAGTATGGATAAATTATCAAAATTAGCAATACAAGCATTGAACCCGCCCCCCCAAATAAAACTATCTGATACTTCACCAAAATGATATCTCTACAGTTAGTTAATTTAGTCCATACATCATATTGTGTTAAGGATTGAGAATTTGGTG
Source organism: Neoceratodus forsteri (assembly GCA_016271365.2). Taxonomy (NCBI): domain Eukaryota; kingdom Metazoa; phylum Chordata; order Ceratodontiformes; family Ceratodontidae; genus Neoceratodus; species Neoceratodus forsteri. The sequence continues at coordinate 1,194,958,303 of CM028130.1, forward strand.
GGATATAAACATTAACCACCAGAAACATAAAATTATCCCATTTAATAACATGCAGCAACATTTCTTTAATTGGCGAAATGTAGTCCAGAACCTGAAGGCCCTTCCATATTTTTATAAATGGTGACAACCCCCCGCCTACCATTATATTTTACTTTTCTTGCAGGTACAAAATAAGAATCATATCCATTTAATAAGATTGGTTCCATAGCCCAGGTTTCCTGAAATAACATTATTTCAAATTTTTGGGAGAATATTCACCAATCAGGATCCGTTAGTTTTGAGGTCAATCCTGCTATATTCTGGATAATAAATTAGGTTCGCCAAATAGTAAGGAAGTATCAGATGACGTTTCTTCCAAAGATAAATTAAACTGTATAGAGTTCAAGTTAAATAGTCATGGACTGACTTCAAAAGTACTGCTCTGGTAAATTTTCAGATTCCCAAAAATCCACTACAAAAACTTGCTCTATCCAGTTTGGACAGGTTTTGCTTTATAGTAGCATAACGATTTAAATTTATAACAACAATGTCAATGTAAGTCTCAGAGGCTGCAGCATAAACTCTGGACATTGATTTAAAATCTGACGTGGTGATGTCAACATTTAAACAAAATGTCAGCAGTTTACAAATACATTAAGTAAACATTTGAGTTTTCTCCCTCAAAATGCTCTATACCAAAAATGGACAGAGACTTCAGGGCTTTTTTGTGATCAAAATCCCAGTTCAAAATGGACAGTGTGTCTCCAATACTTTCAAGTGGGAAGATTAGTCATCTGTTTATCACCATGTATCAATTTCCAAATTGTAGTCCAATTTACTGGAGAAGATAACAAAATTCCCAGTTTATCTAGGTCCCGTTTTGCCCATATTTTTTTTCCAATGTCCATATTAGATAACAGAACATATACAGGGTTAGTGACAACAGAGCCGTCTCTATAAAAACACAAACACATCGAAACAATAGTTTAATAAGCTCAGTCAATATTTCAGTCGTTTCATAGGATTTAACAAAAATATTTTCAAGTTTAAAGACAACTTCCCTTCCTTTAATAACTTCACTCTTAGATTGGGTATAGATCGGGTTTCAGGATCTACTAAAGGGGTGTTATCCTGACTAGTTGTTATATGTAAAGCACTCCTGGTGGTGCTTACTTCACGAATGGGGGCAGTAGCAACACTAGGAGCAGTACCAGGAACAGTACTAGACTGATGTGGATTTGCACCCATTATTCTGCTCTTCTTCAGAGGAGGAGGATGAGGGATTATTAATACATCTGTTGTAAGATTTTTTACCAGATCCTTTTGCAAACTGACAGCAGGTAGCTTCTCACCTTTGTCATTGTGACACAGTACTTTATTATTTTTAGTAGTAATCTTACCATTTTTGGGGGGGGAAGGGACTCTTATTAACTTTCCTAGATTTCCTTCCCTTTTTCCCCTTCTTTTTTTGGGGGTATTGGGAATATGAATAGAGGGAAATGAGCGATGACGAGCTCTTCCCTTCAAGGTTGCCACTTCCAATTCATCTATTCTCTGTAAGAGTTTAGACTGGCTTTCTAAGAATAGACTAGTCAAATCCTTTAACAATGTTTTAATTCATTGTATACTTCAATCAATACTAAATTAGCTATTATTGGGTGTGCCAAAGCTTTAATTGTATATTGAAAAAAAGTATATGGACATTGTGCTATAAAAAGTCAGGTGGAATACTCATTTTCTCCACTTCTTTATCCAGTCTTGCAAATACCTCATCAGGGGAGCCTGCCAAGATTGAAAAATCTTCTGGAGAAGGGGATGGTGTATAGGGAAGTGTAACATCACTAAAATTGCTAACATTAAGCTCCATCGGGCTGAAAAGATTCAGCCTTATTGGGTGTAAAGAAATTTCATCATCCTCCTCTGAAATCATCTCCTTTTTGAAACCCTTTTCCCCCCAGAGACTTCTAGAAGATATTCTTGACTATTCCCCCGATTTCCAAAATTAAATCCGATTTATCTTTCGGCGTTACATTAAGAAATTCATCTCTTGAAAGGGGAAAGAAAATAAATAAAAAACACACGGTATTTTTACCTTGGACCTAGTGCTTAGTGCTTAGATTGAAGAGCAAGGGGGGGTCAGAATTACAAAGTTTACTTTTATTATCCAATGAGGTATAAATTACTTGATTAAGTGCATCTAAGATTCCACAATCCTGTGACTCATCGTCCACAATGGAGTTTGTGTATTTTCAAAATTAATTCCCCCTTCCTCAGCATGTTCGTGCTGAGAATGCGAAGGATGATCTAAAGGGGGTGTAATATGGGGCAAAGGGGAAAGATTTGAAAAGACTGGTACTTGTCTATAATCATGGGTCACTTCTTCCTCAGTACAAAATGTAGGGTTGGATATTCTATCCTTAGGTGTAGAAGATGATAGCAACAGTTCTTGTGAATAAACCCAGCAGTTTTTCCTTTTCCTTTTAACTGTCTGCTGAAAAGACTTAGTTTGGTGTTTAAGCAATGTTTCCCACTTCTGGTAAACAGGACTTAAAAACAAAAAAGCAAATATCGGGCAAATATCAAGTAACAAGTACCAATTTACCAATTCACCAGAGCGTAAAATTCAGTTTTCTATAGAAGTATAGATATACACATAGGATCAATCAGTAAAAAGACAGAATAGAGAAAATAGAACCATAACATAAATACAGACTCCTCAGATTACGCAATCAAAAACATTTACCCAAACCTAACCTAGTATCCAATAACCCCACAAAAAAAGAGAAACAAGTTCAGAAGTCCATCAGGTGTCCATAGGGAACTTAACATCAACTCCGTTTGAATATAGAGTGTCTAACAGTTTCTGATGACTTCTTTCCTACTTCTCTTTTGGCACTCTTCAACAGCCACAATGTGTAAAAGGACGGGAGCAAGTTGAATATTGCAGAGCTTGAATAAAAGCTAAAGTAAAAACATTCCACGACGCTCAGTTTTGAAGAGCTTAGGATAAGTTTATGCTTCTCCTGAGCAATAGAATCGCAGTTCAGATATCCCAGCATCCAATGTTCAAACATCTTGATGAGAAAAAAAGTGGGATGACTAATATACAGTTGAGACCCCCCATGACTCCTTTCCTTCTTCAATCCTTCTTAGGGCTTCTAAAGACTTTTAAGGGCTATCTTTATCCCACTCACACTGAATTGCATCCCAAAGACTGTTCACAAAAAAAGGGTGCAAAACACCAATATAGAGCAGTCAATAGGGAGAAGGGCAGGGGTAAATGGAGAAAAAGACAAAGGCAGTAGGGACAGGGATAGGGCAAAAAGAAATAAAGCCATAAAAAAAATGGAGGGTAATGAGTACCAATGCCCGTAGTCTAGGTAAAAAGCTCCCAGAAATGGTAGCCTTGATGGAAGAGGGATGCCTGGATATCATGGCAGTCACAGAAACATGGTACACAGAGAACCATGACTGGGATACGAGGGTACACAATCTACAGGAGGGACAGGGAGGGAAGAATAGGAGGAGGAGGAGGAGGAGCTCTCTATGTAAGAGAAGAGTTCAAAGCAACAGAACTAAAGGATAAACAGGTAGGAGAGGAGGCACTGTGGGTCACCCTGGAGACTGGAAATAGCTCCACAATCCGCACAGGGGTTGTATACAGAACCCCGTCTCAGGGGGAGGAAATGGGCAAGGAAATTATAGAAGGCATCCTTGGGATGGCAGAGAAAGAGGAGATATTGCCAATGGGGGACCCGAATACGCCAGATGTTAACTGGAGCACCTTTGCTGCAGACACATCCAAAAGCAGGGCCATTCTCAATGCCCTACAGGGGGCATGCCTCAGACAGCTAGTTATGGAACCCACTCAGGAGGGAGCAATCTTAGACCTGGTACTCTCAAATGGGGACGAAGGGAGGGATCCGATCTTGAAGTGGGTAGCTATCTGGGAACAAGCGACCACCAAACAGTGTGGTTCACGATAAACTTAGCTGTAGAGTCAAGCAACACAAAAGTGAAGGTACTGGACTTCAGGAGGGCTGATTTTGTCAAAATGGGAGAGTGCCTCAGAAAAGCACTAGCAAACAGGCAAGAAGGTGGGGTGGAGCAACAATGGGAAAACATCAAGACCGCCATCACAGAGGCAACAAGCCTTTGTGTGAAGCAAAATAAACAAATCAAAACGAAAAGAAAAAAAACACTATGGTTCTCAAAAGAAGTGGCAGGGAAGGTAAGGGAGAAAAAGGTAGCATTCAGGAAGTATAAGGAAACACAGAAGGAGCAGGACAGAGAACTATACCAGTTAAAGAAGGAAGCGGGGAAGGCAGGCAGAATAGCAAAAGCCCAAACTGAGGAAAAGAGCCAACTCTGTTAAGAAGGGGGATAAAACCTTTTATAAGTACATTAGGGAGTGAAGAAAGACTAAGGCAGGGATACTGAGGCTGAACAAAGAGGAAGGTGGTTGGGCAGACAGCGACAGTGAAAAAAGCAGGGATACTGAACGAATACTTCTGTTCAATATTCACAATGGAAAAGCAGGGGGAGATACCTAATCCAGTCAATAGAAGCACTCTAGATAGGGGGGTTGATATTAGTCCTTTCACAGATGAAAGGGTTCTGAAAGTGAAGGTGGATAAAGCAATGGGGTCTGATGGGATTCACCCCAGAATTCTGAAAGAACTAAAAGAACTAAGGGAAGAACTAGTAACATCACGGACTACCCTTTTTAATAAATCATGGGAGGATGGTGTGGTACCAGAGGACTGGAGGAGGGTGGATGCGATTCCTCTTCACAAAAGTGGGAGCAAGACAGTGGCAGGAAACTACAGACCTGTCAGTTTGACCTCAGTGGTAGGGAAAATGATGGAGTCACTTTCTGAAGGAAAGAACTGTTGAGTACCTAGAGGCCAGTGAGGCACAGGACCCAAGGCAGCATGGATTCTCAGTGGGAAGGTCATGTCAGACAAATCTAATTGATTTCTTTGACTAGGTGACCAAAGTAGTAGACCAGGGAGGGGCTGTGGACATGGCCTACCTAGACTTTAGCAAGGCATCTGACACAGTCCCACACAAAAGATTAATAGTCAAATTAACCAGCCTGGGAGTGGGTCCTAGGGTGGTAGCCTGTTTAAAACATTGGCTGGACAACAGGACACAGAAGGTAATTGTAAATGGAGTCCACTCTGAAGAAAGAGGGGTTACTAGTGGGGTACCGCAGGGTTCAGTATTGGGTCCAGTCCTTTTTAATGTCTTCATAAGTGACATTGCAGAGGGACTGGAAGGAAAAGTATGCCTCTCTGCAGATGACACAAAGATCTGCAACAGGGTTGCTACACGAGAAGGCATGGAAAGGATGAGAACGGACTTGGCAAGGTTGGAGGAATGGTCAGAAGTATGGCAGCTTGGATTCAATGCAAAGAAGTGCAAAATAATGCACCTGGGAAACAAGAACCCAGGGGAAGAATACACAATGGGGGGGGAGGTAGTAGTAACAACAACAAAAAAGGAAAGGGAGCTGGGGGTAATCATATCAGATGACCTTAAGGTTAGCAAGCAATGTGAGAAGGCAGTAGGGAGGGCTGGGGGTATACTGGGATGCATAGGGAGAGGCATCACCAGCAGAAAACAGGAAGTTGTTATCCCTCTTCACAGACAATTGGTGAGACCCCGTCTGGAGTACTGCGTCTAGTTCTGGAGACCCCATCTCCGCAAGGACATAGACAGGATAGAGGCAGTCCAGAGGAGAGCAACTAAAATGGTGCAGGGTCTGCAAGAGAAGCAATACGAGGAGAGACTAAAGGAGCTTAATATGTATACCCTTGAGGTAAGAAGGGAGAGGGGGGACATGATAGAAACTTTTAAGTACCTCAGCGGAATCAACAAAGTCCAAGAGGGTAGCATCTTTCAGAAAAAGACGTGCAAGAACAAGGGGACACAATTTAAAGATAGAGGGGGGGAGGTTCAGGGGCAATGTGAGGAAGTATTATTTCACAGAGAGGGTAGTGGATGCATGGAACAGCCTTCCTGAGAAGGTGGTGGGATCTAAAACTGTGGGAGAATTCAAAAATGCATGGGACAGACATAAGGCAGTTCTTGTGGGGGGTAGGAAGAAATAGGCTGTTGGTTAACTAGGATCTGCAGCCTATCCTGTAGGTAGGGAAATGGGCAGACTAAATGGGCCAAGCGGTCCTTACCTGCCGTCAAAGTCTATGTTTCTATGTTATAACTAGTAAACTGTTATACTGTACACAGCCGAAAATGCAATGGTCTGACTCAGAATGCTGCGTTTATCACCACCTGTGAGCGGGCAGAACTCTCATAACTCAATCATTTAGCTACTCAAGAGTTATGCTCCTGCCCCGACACATGATGATTAATTGCATATTTTGAGTCACACACACACACACACACACACACACACACACACACACACACACACACTGTACTCAAGAGTACAGTAAAAAAAAATTCAGACAGGGGCAACAAATCAGGCAGGGGCAACAAAGAGAGAAAAGCAAGGACATTGCAAGTCACACTGTGTGTGGTGCCGAACCCTTTTACCTTTGTTCTCTATGGGGCACTGATGCCACCTGCAAAATACACAAACAAGAGCAACTTAGCAGGCAGGCAGAAAAACAAAGGAAGGAGGATTACAGGAGGAAACAGATTACTTGAACTCAGACATGGCTAGCGGGGGGGGCATTGGTGTGGTGTGGCAGTGCATATTTTGGTTTAGGTTTACATAACAGGGGGCAACAGTGCATCAGTTTTGAGTACAAGTTTAAAATTCCTGGCTACACACACTTTTTGCACTGCAAAGTCTGTGTTAATGTAGACATCAGAGTTAAAAAAACGCAAAGTGCACAAAGTAGGTAAATGAAAAATAGGGTTTTGAGTCTGGTGAATCAGTGGTGGATTGCTCCCTAGAGTTGTCAACCCTAATATCCACACCCTTCCCCACTGCCCTTAGGAATCCTCTCTGAAGCACAAGGTACAGCTCCAAGCCACTCCAGAGACCCAATCTGTGTGCTTTGCATACACATCTGTATCGATGCAGTTTTTTAGTAATGTATTTCCCTCATTTTGTGATAGAATCATATCCCCATTCACACAGATCCCAACAGTGGAGATATTTCAAGCTCAATTTTTTAATGTCAGCTGACATCTCCTGACATAGTACATCGCCCCGTAAGGCCTTGACACACACATCAACCCCTTGGAGGGAAGGCTTCCCAGCCTGCCGCAAGATGTTGTCTATGCGGCAGAACACTGTGCTATCTCATCCCAGGATAAGAGCGGGGACACACAACAGCACCAGCCCGTATCCTCATACTACCCAGGAGGGTCCCCGAGCTTGTCCCTTAATTTGAGTCGGTTGCACAGGAACACAACATGCTACTTGCTAGGCCAACAGCCGGCCCTACACACAACGCATCTTTATAACCTTTTTTGGTAGTTTGTCCCCAAATTTTCAACACTGTCATTTTATAATCCCCCCTTCTGAACATGGCAGCTGTCATTTATAAAATACTGCCAAAAGTGTTATTTAGTGCCACAAGTGCAAAAGAAAATTTTAGGCAGGATTTGAAAAACGACAGCTGTCTTGTTTCTGAGGTAGGGGAAAAAAATGGCTAAGTTGAAAATTTGGGGGTCAAAATATTGACAGTTACCAAAATTATGAATAAGTGTTAAAAAATGTCAACGTACCTTTATAAAACTTTCTTGTATTTTAATATTTTGATACCACATTTTCAACATAGGTTTCTTATGACAGACTCATGAACCCAGTAGGTGAAAATTTTCATATCCCACCCAAAAGGTGATTTTGTGGAGCAACTGCTAAATCACCTTTTGAGTCAGACTTAAAGAAAATTCATGTACCTTGTTCATGTGGTGGGGTCCCATAAAGGAAAATTTGGGGTCAAACTATTAAAAATTACAAGTCGGGAGTAAATGTTTAAAACGCACTGAAATACAATGACCGCACATACCTTGTTTTCTCAGTTCGTGGTCCAGAGTTGGAGGAGGAAGACAGGTCTCTGGTCCAGAGAGGATTTACATCGTTGGACCCTAGTAGGCAAGTATTGGGGGGGGGGGGGCTGTAGGGTGGTGGGAAGGAACAGCTACAGTGCACATGACATTGATGGACCATTTTTTTCATTACAAGAACAACAGAGAGAGAGAGAGAGAGAGAGAGAGAGAGAGAGAGAGAGGGAGACCCTGTTTATATATTACAGGTACAGACACTAGGGAATGGGCACCACAGGGTCGGTTTGGTGTTTGGCAGCACAGGGGATGGGCACCCCAGTGCCACACACCATTGAGGAGGGTAGTGTGGAGCTGGCACTGGGTACTGGGCACCCTGTTAGACAATCGTGTGTGGCGGACAGTCAACAATACCAGACCGGGGGGGGGGCACCCCGTGTCAGATATGCTTTGTTGTTATTGTTAATATTGAGCCAACACCAGGGATTAGGCAGTCCAGTGTCAAGTGACTATATGTTACGGACGGGGGGGTGGGACAATACTGAATGGGGGAGTTCTTAACTGTCACTGAGGTGGGCAACCCAGTGTCATGCCAACTCATCCTCTAACCCACCCGCCTAAATCATAAAACCCTTAACCACTCCCTTATTGGTCTCTCTCTCCCCTCTCACTCCCATAGTGTCATTAAATCGGGCATCCTCCCAGATGCCCTCAATAGTCATCATCCAATCTTTGTAGTCAGGAAAGTCCATAGACCAAAACCGCCTCACAAAATTCTGCAACTCTGTTCCTTAAACCTCAATCCCCTTCTTAATGAACTGGCCAGCTCCGATTGGTCCCCTATTGCCTTTGCCCCTTCCATTGACCAAGCCCTTGCTTATTTTAAAAGATAACATTTCTAACTACATGGAACTCCTACACTCCATTCAAACACACTAGAGTTTGTGGCAACCATCATCCCTGGGTCTCCCCTGAGTTACTGACCTGTCTCAGGGATCGAGACAAAGCTCGGAGGAAACATAAGGCCTCCCAGATTCCCCCAGACTATTTTAGGTATCACATGTTAAGAAATGCCTGCACAAAAGCTACCCGACTTGCCAAGTCTGAATATTTTAAATCATCTTATCTCAAAAACGTCAATTTCCCCCTTCAAATTCTGGAAAGTGGTCCATGCCCTATTCCCCTTCACAACCTCCTCCTCCCCTGTGCTTAAAACAAACTCCTCAATGGTCTCCGAACCATGCACAATGGCTGAAGAGTTTAACTCCTATTATATCTCCTATGCAGACTCCTGATGCAGCTCTCAGAGACAATGAGATTTCAACAACCACGAAATGGACCCTCCCAGGAGAGTGACAGAGCCTAGTATGAAGTGTGAAAACTAACTGAAGCAGTTACATACATCATTAACAGCTACATGAAGAGAGTTGTCTGTTGACATGGAAACAACATTTAGAAGATAGGAGGGTGCAGTTTTCCTTTAAACCTTTCTCCACCCCGAGCCTGCTTCTCAGCATGCTCTCCTCTCCCTTCACTGCTTACTAACTCACTCCTACCCCTAACTTTTTTCCCCCATTACCAACTGCCCCTGCTTAGTTTTGACCTCTGGCAGGGTTCTCGGCATCCTGGAGGGGTCTAGCACTGGGCAAGCCTCCTCCTTCCCCTCCGCTTCCCCCTCCTTCCTTTCTACCCAACTTGTCCGCACCTAAATCTGCCCTCTGTTGGGATTCTTAGCACCCTGGCGATGTCTACTCAGGTAAGTTTTCTTCCATCCCTCCTTTTCTTTCCTCTTCTATCCCCCATTCCCTCTGCCCTTCTTTTCTCCTTTCCTCTTCTATCCCCCCCATTCCCTCTGCTCAACTTGTCCTCGCCCAATTCTATACCCTGGCATGGTTCTCTGCATCCTGGAGGGGCCAGCACTGGGCAATTACTCTTCCTTCACTCCCCCTACATCCCTTCTACCCAACTAGTCCTCACTTGATTCTGCACTCCGGCAGGGTTCTCGGCATCCTGGAGGGGCCAGCACTGGGCAATTACTCTTCCTTCACTCCCCCTACATCCCTTCTACCCAACTAGTCCTCACTTGATTCTGCACTCCGGCAGGGTTCTCGGCATCCTGGAGTGGCCAGCACTGGGTAATTACTCTTCCTTCACTCCCCCTACATCCCTTCTACCCAACTAGTCCTCACTTTATTCTGCACTCCGGCAGGGTTCTCGGCATCCTGGAGTGGCCAGCACTGGGTAATTACTCTTCCTTCACTTCCCCTACATCCCTTCCACCCAACTAGTCCTCACTTGATTCTGCACTCCGGCAGGGTTCTCTGCATCCTGAGGGCCAGCACTGGGCATTACTCTTCCTTCACTCCCCCTACATCCCTTCCACCCAACTAGTCCTCACTTGATTCTGCACTCCGGCAGGGTTCTCGGCATCCTGGAGTGGCCAGCACTGGGTAATTACTCTTCCTTCACTCCCCCTACATCCCTTCTACCCAACTAGTCCTGCCTGATTCTGCACTCCGGCAGGGTTCTCGGCATCCTGGAGTGGCCAGCACTGGGTAATTACTCTTCCTTCACTCCCCCTACATCCCTTCTACCCAACTAGTCCTGCCTGATTCTGCATCCGCAGGGTTCTCGGCATCCTGGAGTGGCCAGCACTGGGTAATTACTCTTCCTTCACTCCCCCTACATCCCTTCTACCCAACTAGTCCTCACTTGATTCTGCACTCAGGCAGGGTTCTCGGCATCCTGGAGTGGCCAGCACGGGGCAATTACTCTTCCTTCACTCCCCCTACATCCCTTCTACCCAACTAGTCCTCACTTGATTCTGCACTCCGGCAGGGTTCTCGGCATCCTGGAGGGGCCAGCACTGGGCAATTACTCTTCCTTCACTCCCCCTACATCCCTTCTACCCAACTAGTCCTCACTTGATTCTGCACTCCGGCAGGGTTCTCGGCATCCTGGAGGGGCCAGCACTGGGCAATTACTCTTCCTTCACTCCCCCTACATCCCTTCTACCCAACTAGTCCTGCCTGATTCTGCACTCCGCAGGGTTCTCGGCATCCTGGAGTGGCCAGCACTGGCAATTACCTTCCTTCACTCCCCACATCCCTTCTACCCAACTAGTCCTGCCTGATTCTGCACTCCGCAGGGTTCTCGCATCCTGGAGTGGCCAGCACTGGTATCTACTCTTCCTTCACTCCCCCTACATCCCTTCTACCCAACTAGTCCTCACTTGATTCTGCTCTCCGGCAGGGTTCTCGGCATCCTGGAGTGGCCAGCACTGGACAATTACTCTTCCTTCACTCCCCAAATCCCTTCTACCCAACTAGTCCTGCCTGATTCTGCACCCGCAGGGTTCTCGCATCCTGAGTGGCCAGCACTGGGCACTACTCTTCCTTCACTCCCCACATCCCTTCTACCCAACTAGTCCTGCCTGATTCTGCACTCCGCAGGGTTCTCGCATCCTGGAGTGGCCAGCACTGGGCAATTACTCTTCCTTCACTCCCCACATCCCTTCTACCAAACTAGTCCTCACTTGATTCTGCACCCGCAGGGTTCTCGGCATCCTGGAGTGGCCAGCACTGGGTAATTACTCTTCCTTCACTCCCCCTACATCCCTTCTACCCAACTAGTCCTCACTTGATTCTGCACTCCGGCAGGGTTCTCGGCATCCTGGAGTGGCCAGCACTGGGTAATTACTCTTCCTTCACTCCCCCTACATCCCTTCTACCAAACTAGTCCTCACTTGATTCTGCACTCAGGCAGGGTTCTCGGCATCCTGGAGTGGCCAGCACTGGGCAATTACTCTTCCTTCACTCCCCCTACATCCCTTCTACCCAACTAGTCCTGCCTGATTCTGCACTCCAGCAGGGTTCTCGGCATCCTGGAGTGGCCAGCACTGGGCAATTACTCTTCCTTCACTCCCCTACATCCCTTCTACCCAACTAGTCCTGCCTGATTCTGCACTCCGCAGGGTTCTCGGCATCCTGGAGTGGCCAGCACTGGGCAATTACTCTTCCTTCACTCCCCCTACATCCCTTCTACCCAACTAGTCCTCACTTGATTCTGCACTCCGGCAGGGTTCTCGGCATCCTGGAGTGGCCAGCACTGGGCAATTACTCTTCCTTCACTCCCCCTACATCCCTTCTACCCAACTAGTCCTGCCTGATTCTGCACTCCGGCAGGGTTCTCGGCATCCTGGAGTGGCCAGCACTGGGCAATTACTCTTCCTTCACTCCCCCTACATCCCTTCTACCCAACTAGTCCTCACTTGATTCTGCACTCCGGCAGGGTTCTCGGCATCCTGGAGTGGCCAGCACTGGGCAATTACTCTTCCTTCACTCCCCCTACATCCCTTCTACCCAACTAGTCCTGCCTGATTCTGCACTCCGGCAGGGTTCTCGGCATCCTGGAGTGGCCAGCACTGGGCAATTACTCTTCCTTCACTCCCCCTACATCCCTTCTACCCAACTAGTCCTGCCTGATTCTGCACTCAGGCAGGGTTCTCGGCATCCTGGAGTGGCCAGCACGGGCAATTACCTTCCTTCACTCCCCTACATCCCTTCTACCCAACTAGTCCTGCCTGATTCTGCACTCTGGCAGGGTTCTCGGCATCCTGGAGTGGCCAGCACTGGGCAATTACTCTTCTTCACTCCCCCTACATCCCTTCTACCCAACTAGTCCTCACTTGATTCTGCACTCCGGCAGGGTTCTCGGCATCCTGGAGTGGCCAGCACGGGGCAATTACTCTTCCTTCACTCCCCCTACATCCCTTCTACCCAACTAGTCCTCACCTGATTCTGCACTCCGGCAGGGTTCTCGGCATCCTGGAGTGGCCAGCACGGGGCAATTACTCTTCCTTCACTCCCCCTACATCCCTTCTACCCAACTAGTCCTCACTTGATTCTGCACTCCGGCAGGGTTCTCGGCATCCTGGAGTGGCCCCTTCTTAGGAGAACTCCTTTCCCTTGATCCTTTCTTTTCTCTCTTCCCAGCTTGTCCTCACCTTTTTCTGCCCCCTGGCAGGGTTTTCAGCATCCTGGGGGGGTCCAGCATTGGGAAATGACTTTCTGCCCTCCCCTTTCCCCTCCATCCTCTCTACAGAACTAGTCCCCACTGGACTCTGCTCTCTGGCAGGGTTCTCAGCATCTTTAAGAGGCCTAGTCTTAGGCAACTTTCTCCCACTCCTCCTTCCCTTTACCATCCCCTCTACTATCTCTACCCAATTTGTCCCAGTCTACCCCTCGACCCTCCTTGATGTCCACCCACTGGACCTCATTTATTTGATAATTGATAAATAATTTGCCTCTTAACCATGATCCATTCCTGCAAGGAGTTGGCTCCAAGGCTACATTAAATTTCTGTATTATGTTCCTCAGATGTGCCACTAATTACATGCATATTCCACAGGTATGATATATTTAATTGCATGTTACGTTACAAACGAGACTGTATGATGTATGATATTTTTAACTGTTTGCCTTGTTACAAATGTATTTGAATATTTAATTTCTCAGATATGTTAAATGTTAAACTGTATGTCTAATTCTTTATCCAGTTGTACCTCCTTGGGTTACACCGGGAGACAAGCAACTTGTTGTTCAGTGTGCCTTCCTGGTGAAACATTTCAATAAATAAAAATAAATAAAATAAAATTAAAAAAGTTGATAAATTATATAAATCACCACTTAGCAGGACAAGACACATGGCTGCCATACAGCACCCGTTCAGCAGATGTGGGGCTATGCAGAGACCCAGAGTCCTTCCCTCATTGAATGAATGTTGTTTCATAGGAAACATATGTTGTTTACAGGGTCAGACATCACCTTGTGGTGATGCCTATAGCCCAGACCCCCTGACACATGCACACATTTTTGGCAAATGACCTCATTTAGAAATGCAGGCACAGCCCGGTGGGGATGAGGTCTAGATGCTCTGCTCAAGGCCACCCTGGCGGCCAATTTGGTTCAGGAACAAGCTAGGGTTGTCTGAGAGCTCAGGGGCGGGGAGCAGGATTGAGCAGCCGTGGAAGGTAGCTATCCTCTCCCAGGAGGGAACCCTGTCACCCACTGTAGTGCCACTGCCCCCGTGCCGGTCCAAAGGCAGTGTAGGTGGGTGGGCAGCAAGCAGAGGGAGGGTGCCTCAGAACCACGGCGTCACATGCCCACACGTGCGCAACAGACAGGAGAATTGGGGAAACTAGGGACAAAAAGCTGATAAAATACAGATGGGGGATTAATCAGTTATCCTTAGACTATTCAGTTTTTAAACTGAGCATGTATGTAGTTCTTCCCTAATTTCTAAAAGGGGCAAGTTAGGACAACAAAAGCACACACCTTCGGCAACATTATCAAACCTGAAAATTTCATGTTTGAAATCTTCCTAGTTTCTTAGTTATTAGTGAGCAAGAAAAAAATGTTTTAATTTTGGCCAGTTTTACATTTTTTGTATCTCTAAAATTTTGTGCCCAGGAACCAACTGCTACAACATTTTCAAGATGCAGTGATCCAGAAACCAATTCTGGACCCGAGAATGGGAGCAGAGTTATTAAAATGCAAGAATCTGGTTTTAACATTAAAGTGCTTACTTTTATATACAGGCACTACCATGCCTGTATAATAAAATAATTCAAATAAAAGTCAGAGCTACAAATTCAGAAAAAAGTCTAGTATATTTTTTATGGAATTACCAGATGCCATGTTTTAGTATTCAGTCTGAAAATCTGGCATGCAAACTAATTTTTTTTGTATACTTTTTTTTTTATATAAACTATTGCACTATTAAAAACATGCATTATTCATCTGTTCCAACAGTATTATTGAATAAAAGAACTAAAACTACAAATGTGAGTATCCTGGTATTTACTTCTTTACTTATTCCCCCTCCCAACACCACAGTTAATTATATCCCTCTGTCACTGAACAGGATTTTAGAGGCAAGTTGTTCATGACAGAAATGCAGCTGGAGCTTGGGAATTTAGCAGAGAGGACAATAACTATAGTACTTCATCAGCATAGCTCCCCCTCCCCCCCCCCACCAAACAAAAATTTATATACAGTAGGCAAAACGGTTTCCATCTGGGCTTCAGTTTGTCTGGGATTAATTTATTAATTTTTTTTTTTGTTTGTTAAAATAACAGACTATAACTAAACAATTTTTTCCCCGTTTTTTTCCTCCATATAGCTCCCCCCCAATGGTTGGTTCAGGCAGGCTCGTCATCCTGTTCCTGCCCCCTCCACCTGCCATTCCACTTCAGCCACAACTAGGACCCCGAGACCCCCATGGATTGCCCCCAGTGGCTGGCAGAGGCAGGCCATCCTCCCTCCCCCCCATCTGTAAGTACGCATCCAGTACTGGAGTCCCAATCGGGCAGCAGTGTGGGGCAGAGGGCCAAAAACCAGGATTTCATGGAGCCAGAGCCAACCACTTTTCTTTTTTTCTCCCCGAGCTCCCCTAACCGTGGCATCACAGGAAATGCATGCGGGTGAAGGAGCACATGTGTCCCGGAACCATGGCTCCCCCTTCCCTGACCTCAGTCTGCCGCTCATGCATCTGCACTACCACCAGGCCTCCACCTTGTGGTAGCCAAGATCCATGTGAACCAACCATCCTGATCTGGGAGAAGAGAGCTGCCAGACAGCTGCTCTAGCCAGTCCCAGCCTATCCCCCTCACCTTAATTCATCACCAGTGTGACAGGGAGATCCTGCCACTCTTGAGGACCAACCTTTTCTTAAATCTGTTGTAACAGTTCTTATATTTCTTAGCCTAATCTGTCCTTTACAATTTCTAGTCCATAAAGTTGGTCACCTCTGGGCACTCACCTCCCCTTTCTTGACTATGCTATAGTGTCCTCTAATTTTCCTCTTCCCTCTCAGGTCCTTGTATAGGGAGGTTACTGTGGTGACTTCCAAACTGATGCAAAACAACAGGCTGTGTACCGCATTGTTGGATTTAGTATGCAATGGTACCATGTCATAAAATACATGGCTGTATATACCTTATGTGTATGAAACCTGTAAATGTTGAAAATACCATGGCACTAGATGTTTTTTGATAAAGGTAAAAAGTTTTGGGGGGATTGTATGATAAAAATTAAGTTAGTTGTGCTATTTAAAATGCATGTGAATTGCTCTAAACTGAACAAGTCTGAAATGTCATGGTGATTGCATATATCCCATGATGCTTTGCATTACGGAAGTATGTGTGATGTTGTGTTTCTTTGAAACGTGGCTTATTGTCAATGCCCTTTGGGGTAACCCTTGTTTCAGTGCTTCAGCACTGAGGTTCTTTGTCTTTAGCTTGTTTTTTTGTTTTTTTATTTGAGCCCCCACCACTCAAGCAAACAGGGCCCGCGCATAGGGGAGGCTAAATCTCAACAGATAAGTTAGATCAGAGATCAGTGAGTCAGTAAGCACTGGCTAAGTGTAGAGGAGAGACTTGCATAGTCTGTTGCTACAAACTGATGTACTGAAGGGATATACCATTGCTGAAGGTTATCTGCTGCATTTTGAATAAACATCACACAGAGATTGTGTGTTGAACTTAAAGTTTGGTGTCTGGTCCATCTGTTATCCCACAACCAGCACGGTGAGAAGTAAGTTGCTCAGCGCCTCAGTCCTCTGTGCCACTGGGCCAGCTGACAAAAGTACAATTTAATGCACATTTTGGCCTAGAGTACAAACAAAAACCTACTATTTTTTTTCCCATCAGGGCAGCATATCAAAACTACTGAGAGATTTAACAGTGCGCCTCTTATTTTCTAGCAAAACAGGCAAATCAACAGATTTTTGCAATATTATATTATATATCTGGGTTTCACTTGGTCTGTGATTAATTTTTTTGTTTGTTAAAATAGCAGAATATGACTAAAGATAAATTTTTTTAAACAATCCTGCATGTGTATAATTCAAAAATAAATTGCAATCTCAAAGTCCTTTCACTGAATGCTAGAAGTTTGAACTTACAAAAAATTTGTTGTTAACTACAGGGTATCCTTCTTAAGGATAATGTTGATATTTGCGCCATTTGCGAAACTTGGTGGGATAATAACATGGATTAGGTTAAAAACATCCCTGGTTATCAGTTATTTCACAAGGGCAGACAAAATAGGAAAGGTGGAAGGATAGTTTTCTTTATTAAAGAAGGTACTGAATGCACAGGCACAGATACTATAAATTATTCCTGCCAGTCATATGAATCTCTATTCATCAGTCTGATTGGTAGACATAAAAAAAATTAAATTTGGGCATTTTCTATAGACTCCCTAATACACCCTTCAGTTCTGATATTAAATCAAAGAGATAAACTGACAGATATGACAAATAACCAGGTGCTATACCTGGTTAAACAACTAAATAAAAAAAAAATAGAAATAATTTAGTCATTATGGGGGATTTTAACTTCCCCAATATCAATTGGGCAAATATGGAATCTAAATCAACGGGAGATAAATACTTTGTTGATATCACACTCGGGCTAGGATTGGAGCAATTATTGAGTGAACCTACAAGGGGTTCCAATACTCCAGACTTAGTCTTAACTAATGACACATATGATAAAATATTTGCATAGAAGAGTGCCTTAAGTAATGCAGGTCATTGTATTGTAGAATATACTATTTGCTTTGGCACTGAATAATCAGGGCCAGACAGTTGGTAAAAATTATAATAAAGCAAATTTTTCCAAAATGAAAGAGGAATTGGCCAAGTGGGATTGAAAATCTGAATCTGAATCAAAAGGAGTGGAAGAAATGTGGAACATCTTAAAGACAAAAATGTTGGAGCTAGAAAGTAATTTTGTACCAACAAGGGTCTTGCATAACAAAAAGAGTAAAATTCCCTCATGGTGCACTAGAAAAGTCCTAAAACAAATTAAAAGAAAAAATAGCTTAAACGAAAATGAAGAAAATAAATCTGATGCCAACACAGTATCATGCTATAAGAGGGAGGTTAAAAATTTAAAACAACTGATTGAATCAGAAAGATAAAGGATTTAATTTGGCATGGTACCTATAAAAGGACAATAACAAAATTTTCTACTCTTACATTAACAGCTTAAACTCTGTTGACACTTCAATCTGCCCAGTTCTTTCTGAGGGGGTGGAAACCTCCGACCAATTAGAAATGGCCAATGCTTTTAATGGTTATTTCTGTAAGGTATTCAATAATGAACCACAGATAAATCTAATACATTCACTGATCAATGATAATACATGTGATTTTTTTTTTTTTTTTACCATCCTAGAAGTGATGAAACTGTTGGATGGAGTGAAACCTAATAAATCTTTTGGTCCAGACATGATTTATCCCAGGATGATCTGTGAATTAAGATCTTTAATAGTACAGTCTTTAACTAGTATCTATAATTCATCTTTTGTGAGTGGTGAAATACCTTCAGATTGGAATAAAGCAATAGTCATGCAGTTATTTAAGAAGGGTGATAAGAAAATGCTTTCTAACTATAGACCAATCAGTATGACAGCTATTGAATACAAGGTTTGGAAAAATTAAATCAAAAACAAAATTGAACTTAATTTACTAAAGTTGAACATTTACGATAAATCCCATCATGATTTAAAAAAAGAAAAAAAAAAAAGACAGGGCAAGTATTACCAACATGCTCTGCTTTTATGAAAAGGGAGACAAATGCATTAATGATGGCAATCCTGTGGATGATATTTTTGGGGGATTTTCAAAAAGCATTTGACAGGGTGTCTCATACCATTTTAATAAACAAGATAGTAAAAGTCAGTCTAGACATGCTAATTATTAAATGGGTTACAAATTGACCGAGTGGCAGATCACAAGTAATGCGTTTAAAAGGAGCTATGTCAGAGGGTGCAGTCACGAGCAAGGTTCCTCAGGGGTTCGTTTTGGGCCCCGTCTCATTTTCACCATTCATTAGTGATATATATATATTTTTTTGTTATTCTTTTGGTAACCGGGTTAGGCCCACTAGGCACAAGTGCCTGTTTTCAGGGGCAGCCCAGGAGCACTGGGTGGTTAAGTGACTTGCTCAGAGTCACACAGTATGCAAGTGGAGATTGTGAGAATTAAACCCAGGTCTGCTGGATGTACCAAGCTCATTCACAGCTCGTTACTCTAATCTCTAGGCTATACTGCCAGGCATATTGCCTATATTGACACTAATATAAACAGCTTTATTGTGAAGTTTGCAGATATCATCAAAATTGTGGCCCCTGTTAAAAATTCCAAGGACAGGCTCAGTTTGGCACATGACCTTTTGAAAATACAGCAATGGGCAGTCGAAAATAAAATGTCCTTTGAGATCAATAAGTGCTCGGTGTGGAGTTCAGGGAAGGAAAATAATAACCAATCCTATTTTCTAAGCAGTATTCAGATCAAACATGTCGAGCATGAAAGATCTAGGAGTTGTTATAGACAGGGACTTGAAATGTTAGCTCCCATTGCACAAAACTAGTGCACAAAACCAATTATTTTGTTCACTGTGTTAAAGCATTTCTCTCCAGAAACAGACAGTGCATTATCCCAATATATCAAAGCTTCATTAGACCGCATTTAGATTATTGTACACAGTTGTGGAGTCCTTATTTGAGGAGAGATGTTGACAGGGTCGAAAGGGTACAGAGACATGTTACTAAACTGGTCTCTGGTTTGCAGAATATGGCCTATGAAGATAGGTTAAGTACCTTGGGGATGTATTCACTGGAGCAGAGACGTATTAGAGATCTACTAATGATGTACAACATCATGCATGATCAGGAACTGATGGCCGAGTTGGGGACTGTAATACAGAATAAACCACTAGGATTGAGACTGCATAAAATGTAGTTATTATTACAGCATATTGAAAGAAATGGATGTTTACATTCTTTCATCCTAAAGGACTGATAGATTATGGAATGTGTTACCTGAAACCTTGATCCTAAGTGCCAACAAAGAAGCTTTTGAAAAAGGACTAGATGTATACCTACTAGGAACTAGGGTAAAATGTGCCCACTAGTGTGGGTGGACAGACACGATGGGCTATTGGCCTTCTTCTGTCCATACAACCCTGTATAAACCCAGTATATTATAACCCAAGAAAAATAAAAATTGTTCTCATTGGTCAGAACACCAGTAAAGTCATGTAATTATGTGCTCATAATTACATGCCTGTCTTGTTTCAAACTGACAGCCTTTGTATTCATCAAAAAAGGATCAGTACACTTTTTTATATTCTTTATGTATAATATTATTACATCAGGAATACATGTGTACAGTAATATCATTGGATATAATTACATTCACAGTAGAGATATAAATACAAAAAAGGGGCAGTTTACACAATCAAAGGGCATTTATATTCAATATGCCTAGGATTACATCTGAAAGGGGAGCAAAAAAAGAAAAGAGTTCATCTCCTCAAGGGAAAAAGGAATCATCCAGCGGGGAAATATAAAACACCCAAAGTCTCCAATGTAATTCAAATTGGTGTGTGCGGTCTGCCCTGCACGCAAGTAACCTTTCCAAATAGTAAATCTCAGACATTATGGAGTGCCAATGTGTCAAAGTAGGGATTATGGGCGTCCGCCAAAGGCTAGTTATCACCTTTTTTGCTGCGGCTAAATACAAATACAGCATACTCTTTCAGGGGGACTAGGCCATGTTTCCCAATGTATAAAAGGATAATTTGATTTGTTAAAACAAAAGCTGGATCTATTAAAAGTTGGAGGCTCTTGGAGATATCCTTCCAATATTGGGAGATTTTCGGGCACATACAAAATATATGGGAAATATTTGCTCTAGTTTGCCCACACTTTCTCCAAACACCTACCATAGCTTTCTGGAGGAAATCTGGTCAATTTATCTGGGGAAATGAAAAAATGTATAAGACATTTCCAGATGTATTCAAGCCAGTAGGGGGCATGTGAGGCCTTCATGGAAAAGTTAATTGGTTCTAACCATCTGTCATAAGAAATGTGAATATTTAACTCTTTATTCCATCTAGCCAAAACATTTTCAGTTGTCTCCTTCAAGTATTCCCCAAGGGATCTATAAAGTACACCAATTAAATGTATTTGTGACTTTCCATCAATTGCCTCAATCAAAATCATAAAAGCTAGCATCGGAGAGGGTAGAGTTACTCAAGTAGAGCCCAAGCCCATCAGAAAAGAACAGGCCTGCAAACATCTGAGGTGATGTGTAAGAGAGGGTCCAAACCTAGACTGCAATGTGACAAAGGGAATTACCCCATGCATATCTAAAAAGTTGATAAATCATAGATGGACCCATCCTGTACCACGCCTCATATGCATGGTCTAGTCGAGGAGCAGTAAATTGTTTTCCCTTGGCTATCAATCTGAAGTAATAGAAAACCTCTGCCATTTCCTGGCACGACTTCACCTCATACCATATTTTTAAAATATTATGAGTTCCCCAGGAGAAATCCTTGAGGCATGGTGTAGAGTCCAATAGGGAAAACACTGGAAGAATATCATGTAGGTCGTTCAGTGTAAATTCTATAAGCTTCCATGTAGGCATGACATGATGATTAAGCCACATCAAAACGACCTCATATGTCACGGCCCTATGATATTCTTTTAAATTAGGGAGGTTTAAACCTCCCTGGGCAATAGGTAATTGCAGTAATGACCACCTAATCCTTGGATGCTTCCCCACCCACAGAAACCTAGAAAGTATTCTGTCCCAGGAACAAAAGTAAAATTTTGAGGGTATTAAGGGTAAAGTTTGAAAAAAATACAAGATCTTGGGGGACACAGTCATTCACATGGCCTGTATACGCTGATAAAATGATAAAGAAAGGTGTGCCCATTTCCCAATTAACTGTTCTATGCCTAACGTCAGATGTTCTAAATTAAGGAGCTCTAGAAGTTCCAAGTCCCTGGGAATAAAACCCCCCAGATATTTACTTTTGTTATTTCGCCACCAGGCTGGGAGCTGCACTTTCAAGCCTTGAGATGGGACAAAATTGAGAGCAAAAATCTCTGTCTTTTGAATATTGATTTGATATCCGGCTACGACTGAAAACCTCTCAATTACCTTTAAGGTGGCCGGAACTGAAATTTCTGGGTCCAACAGGGTCAAGAATATTTCATCAGCATATAATGAGAGAGCAAATTCTCTCCCTCACAAGGGTATCCCATGAATGTTAGTGTTCTGCCTTATTGCCTCAGCAAGTGGCTCTATATATAGGGCAAATAGTAGCGGCGATAGTGGGCAGCCCTGCCTCGTCCCCCTCCTCAGAGGGATCCTGGTCGAGAGCTGTCCATTCACCTTGATATGAGCCTTCGGAGCAGCATAAACACTCTGCAGCAAGGAAACAAACTCCTCTGGGAATCCGAACTTGGAGAGGGCCTTCCAGAAAAAGCACCAACTGACCTGGTCAAATGCTTTGTCAGCATCCAAACTGACAAAGGCAGCTGGAATTCATCTCCGATTAATGTGGTCAAGTAGGTGAATAGTCCTATGGGTGTTGTCCACTGTTTGTCTAGACTGGACAAACCCCGATTGATCCGAGTCAACCAGACCAGGAATCATATTTTCTATCCTATGGGCCCATACAGCCATGAACAGCTTATAATCCATATTTAATATGGATATTGGCCTATATGATGTAACCAAGTCATGGGGTTTGCCCCGTTTCAGTATAGGAGAGATATTTGTACAGTCCCATGAAGGTGGGGGGGGGGCTCCTCCCTCCTGTATCTCATGAAACGCCTTAACCAACACTGGGGCTAGCTGCTTATAAAAAAGGTTTTATACCACTCAGCTGGCATCCCATCCGGGCCCGGGGTTTTTAAGGTTTTACTGTCTGAGACCACTCAAGTTCTTCTAATCTAATTGGGGTCTTCGGTCTCTCCGCCATCCCCTCAGTCAAGCAGGGAAGCGCGATAGACCGAAACAAATCCTCCACTTTAGAAGTGTCTGGAGTCACCGGGGCAGTGTACAGCTGAGAGTAATATTTCTTAAAACATTCCATTATTTGTTCTGTATGAATGACTCAATTGTTGAGTCAGATCTGTTAAATGTGAAATATACGTAGCCGTCCTCTGTCCCCTCAATTGTCTAGCCAGATTTCGAGCCCCCTTTGGACCTCCCTCATACCTATAGGATTTCAAATAAACAATGCCTGTTGTGTTTTCTCATCTACAAGCTTTTGCAGACAAGCTTTCTTTGATTAATCTGTAACCTAATTTCTTCAGTTACAGGGGTTTGGGGCCTGTAATTCTCCAAGTTGGCGATGGAGTTTGGCGTATTGCTGTTCCCATTTATTTTCCCTTGCTACAGCATACACAATAATCTCCACACAATCACCACCTTGACCGTATTCCACAAAATAGGTGCAGTAACCTCTGTCCCAGAGTTATCAGCTATCACCTGAGCGATTTTAGCATTAAAGATATCTCTAAAGACCCTGTCTTTTAGAAATGAAGTGTTTAGACGCCACCCAATGGTTTTTCTATGTATTTTAAAGTCTAATTTTAAAAATAAAGGGGAATGGACTGAAAGGAATCTGGGGCCAAGGGTGCAATCATGCAAATAGTCTGGATATTCCTTTGAAATAAAAAAATAATCCAATCTAGATTGAGAATTATGTCGGGTGGAATAAAATGTATATCCCCTTGAAGAGGGATAAAATAGTCTCCAAACATCTATCAGGCCGAAGGCCTCCAGGTTAGAGCGAAAGAGTTTTAGTGCAGCCGAGGTTCTATGTCTGTGTGGAGAGGATGAATCCAAGTGTGGATTCAGTGTAAGGTTAAGATCACCTCCCATTATCAAATAACCCTGTATATTATCTGTTAATTTAATCAAAAAATCTTTTCAATGCAGTCACAGGTATCACTGGGGTAAAATACATGTTTACCAGTGTAACCAGGTTTCCCAAATAATGTCCCAGTTAGGATGACATGATGTCCCTGGGAATCGATAAGTTGTGAGGACAAGTGAAAAGGAGAGGTCTGGGGAATCATTATCACCACTCCACAGTGTTTCCCCTTTGAGAAAGATGAAGCATAAATACGAAAGCGACCTCCCCATGAAAATTTAGAATGTTCCTTGTCTGTCAAATGGGTTTCTTGTAAATATATGTGATCATTCAGGTGTTTCTTTAGATATTGAAAGAGTCTAGCTCTTTTAATCGGATTATTCAATCCATTTATATTGAGGGACAACGCCCTAATTAATTGGGATGCCATTATAAATTATTGAAAGATAAGAGCCTCTCCAATGTACCCAATCCAACCAACATGACTCAAATAGGAGAATCCCCATCTTACTTAATACTGGCCCAAAATTTTGCATTCTTTCCCTACTATATGTTCTGTAACCCACAAAATCTCTAAAAATGCCCCCCCTTCCTCAAAGTAAACACATCTCAACATTTCTCTAATAACACTGCTAACTGTACCATCCTGCTGTAACTGAATTTCACATCGGAAAAACAAATCAACTTTTTTTTTTTTTTTTTTATTATAGTTACTATATAGTCTAAGCTTTAAAAAAGTATTCTTAGATATCCAAAGTTGTATTAACTGTATATCAAGCTGTATTAACTGTATATCGAGGGTAAGCCAACCCTCAATGTAATAACTATTTACACCAACTATGACTTCCAAGGCAGGGAAGTATATAAAAGTGCTTCCTATTCGTGCCTCCTGAACACCAGGAGGAACTGGAGGAAATCAGAGTGCAAATAGCTCTCGGCCCTCCAGAGGGTATATGTTCCCTCTAATATAAAAATGAAAAAGAAAGGAGAATACTGGCTATTGGTCCAGAAACAAACAAACAAAAAAAAAAAAAAAAAAGACAACCTTCAGCCCATTTTAAACAAACATGAGCCTGTTAACTTAGTGGCGGTGGCAAACTCCCCCTCGCTATCCTTATAGTGCTTTGTCTAACAAACATTTGATTATTATGAACCTCCTCCACAGATTAATCCATGAGCCCATTATTACTCTCCACTCCAGCTCCCCTCTTAATAGTTGAAATAAAGCAAATGTATGCATAAATCATCCCCCCCCCCGACCCCAAAGGCTTGAAGCACTTAGGCATCAAAACAACAAGCCTGAAAGTTTAAAGCAGGATCTCCATGTGTGTGTGGGGGGTGGAGGGGGAGTCCCCTGGTTGGCATTCCCAGTCCCAAAGCCTCAACGGATTCAACTGACACCTAAACATCGCCGGCTAGTTTTCCAAATAATTTGCCTCTCCAGGTTTCAGTCAGGTTCTGCCACGTGCAGAGTGGCAGAATACCGCTAGTCGGTTCTTCAAACTCTCGGATCTCAAGTCTCCTCCTTTTCAGCTATTTCCACGTTCCATCACTGTTTGTCATCTGCGTAAATTTGGGGATGAAGGGGGCCTTGTCTCTACTCTCTTCTTAATCTGGATCCCCAACTTGAGAAGCTCCTCCCTGGCCTCCTCCGCTGAGTGGAATTCCTTTCTTCCAGTTGGGAGCTGTGCCAGCAAATGAGCCAGGTAAGGGATAGTAAATTTAATATTAGCTTCTTTCAAGGCTGGGAGTATATCCGCGTAGGCCCTTCTGTTCCGCATAGTTTGGGGAGGGCATAGTCATTGTCTAGATAAATACGGATTTGGCCATAAAAGATCTTCCCCTTATACCATGCAATGGTCAAGACTCTTTCTTTTACAGCGTAGCTAAGAAAACAAAGTACAATGAACCGTGGTCTGGCCCTCGGATCAGTGGGACGTGGGCCCAGTGCTCTATGCACTCGTTCCAACTCCAGGGGCATGTCTGAGGGCAATTCCAAGGCCGTTCTTAGGACAGTTGTCATGAAATCTGCAAGGTCTTGGCCTCCCAAACCCTCCGGAATGCAGTAAACTCGTAAATTCTTACCGCAGGCCCCATTTTCCACGTCCTCTGGTCTTGAGTGAAGAGAAGCAAATTGATCCGGCAGTTCTTGGATGGACTCCTTGATATCACCCACCCTATTTTCAACCACAGTAATCTGCCTCTCCATGGCATCAGTATGTTGTTCTAAATTGGCCAAGTCTTGGCGCAGCTCAGCATACATATCTTTTATTTCGGCCCTAAAGGAGAGTAACACTTTATAAATTGTATCAAGCTTCACCCGTTTACTTTCAATTTTGCTATGGGCCAAAACTGCCAGATCAGGTTGTTCAGTCGTTACAACCGAAAGCTCAGAGTCAGAAGGCTCCTGGGCAGACATCCCGACAGTCGTGCCGAAAGCTCCAATTTTCTGTGGTTTGTAATTTCACTATAACAGTTCATCTCGAAAGTATATCCTGCACTTTTTAGCCAATTCTTAATCTCCTCTCTAGCAAAACTCTGTTGATGCATGGGAATTAGCAGAGAGGGGTCGTGGAGCTCGAAGTTAATCTGCCATCTCGGTTGCAGGCTCAACCGGAAGTCCCAATCGGTACACTTCTGAGTGCAAACCTCCCAATTCTATTCAACCAGGCAGTAACTAAGCCACGACCAGAAAGGAGGTTTTAAAATACCCTGTGAGATTATCCCAAGACTGCCATTTCCAACAGAAAGAGTTACGTGCAGCTCCCCTTCTGTTTCAGTTCACTCGGGAGCCATGCTATCAAGTGAGCCAGAAGTACTGGGGAGGTCAAGTGAGTCACGCATTCAAGACAGCCATGCCATCTGGAAGAGGAACTTTGTTTTACTCATGGCTCCCCATCCAGGTGTCCTTTTACTTTATAAAATTTGTAAGGAACATCACTTGCTGTGATTTTTCTTACACAACTTATAAAAGTGCAATACTCTAGGGATGTGCAATTATGGTCAATAACTACACTTCTCCCAGGTATCAAGGTTCTCAGCACAAGCGCCTCATGCCTACCAACACCCTCAAAGAGGTCTGTGATTACTCACCAATGAACCGCACATCCTCTCGTGTATTACTGCTTAGAAATCAACCGATTGTATTCCACCCCCCCCCCCACCTGAAGTGGTATTTAATTCCCAGTTCTATTTATCAAGAGTAGGTTGAGTGGAGTCACCTAGGAGATCCTGGAGCCCCCTATACATGTTACTGATCAAATGTTGCCAGGTGTCTCCCTGAACAGTTCCCATCGATAATCGCAGGAGCAATGGGACCAAATCCAGTAGGTAGGTCCACTCCACCACTTTATGTAATAGGATATGTTCAAACTTTGTTGGTACTGTATCGAAAATGCTCAGGATCTGCAAGACCAAATTTACAGTGCGTGTTGTATGTCCTCGAAGGGAAGCACCCCCTGTGTATCTAAGAACTGAAAAATATATATTAAGCTCAATTGTCATCTTTGAAAAGTGCAATCAATGTGGGTTGGAAGAAAGTCAGATTATTTGCTGCCAGTACACTGCAAAAGTAAAAGATCTGAGAAAGTTTAGGGAGGAGTTGTTACTTGAACCAAACCGCTAGAGTCTGGGCAGTTAAACAAGTATAATCTGCCAGATGAGGAG
This sequence comes from Neoceratodus forsteri, assembly GCA_016271365.2. Taxonomy (NCBI): domain Eukaryota; kingdom Metazoa; phylum Chordata; order Ceratodontiformes; family Ceratodontidae; genus Neoceratodus; species Neoceratodus forsteri. The sequence goes on from CM028130.1 coordinate 1,194,985,682, forward strand.
CAATTGAGGAATTGGAGAAAACAGTCTGCATTTAAGAAAAATTGTACTTGCTTCTGGGGATTGTCGGCCAGAGGGCAAAGCCAAGCAATACACAGTATGGAGAGGAGAAGCTCTTGTTTAATTTTGTAAATTAGGGAGGTTAACCCCCACCTAAAATGGGAGGTAATTGCAGCAAGGAGTATTGTATTCTAGGGTGATATCCCCCCCCCCAAATGAAGCAGAAAATCAACCTGTTCCAACAAGTAAAGTAACAAGGGGAAGGGAAAATGAGTAGAGTCTGCAGAAAATATAATATGCAGGTAACATCCACACCATCTCCAGCCTGGAGAAAAAGGGGAGTTGTAACTGACTCCAACGGGAAATATAGTAATTGTAAGGGGTTCATAGTTGAGGAGTTACACTTCCCAAATCTTCAGGAAAATGAACACAAATATTTTAACTTCACACTTCTCCCTCTAAGAGGAAGCTCCTGTTGTATAGTAACACAAGGGGAATAATTGAAAACAGCAAAACCTCCATTTTGCAGAGGTTATGAGAACATCCAGCCAGTGAACCACAGGCATTCAGCACAGTCCATGCCACTGGGCTGGAAGCTTCGAGACTCAGCAGGATAAGGAGAATATCATCTGCAAACAGGGTCACTTTATAGTGAACACCACCCAAGGGTATCCCTTCCACCTCACAAGCCAGGCATAGAGCCACTGCCAGGGGGCTCTATATACAGAGCAAACAATAATGACAAAAGAGGGCAGCCTTGCCTGGTGCCCAGTTGAAGAGCGATAGGGGGAGCATGGGAGCCACTGGCTCAGACACAAGACCGGGGGCTGGTGTAAATATTATGAAGCCAGGTAAGAATGGGGGCTGGGAATCCAAAGGTGGACAGGGTGCCCAAGGGGAAATTCCAGTACACCGTCCAACACCTTTTCAGCATCTAAACTGATAAACAGCAAAAACAGAGCACTGGACTGCATATTCCATTAGTAGTAAGGTAAGGCATATATTATCTATTGTCTGTCGACATCAGAGAAAACTAGCTTGGTCAGAATGAACCAGGGAGGAGAGGGGATGATCAAGCCTACGTACCCAGATCGCCATGTACAGTTTGTAATCAACATTTCAAATGGAGACTGGGCAGTAGGATGCGGAACATGGAAGGATCCTTCCCTGGCTTCAGAGTGACAGATAGGGTAACAAATTTTCATGAAGGAGGAGGACAGTCTCCTTTATTGACCTCCTGAAAAGTGCAATGTAAATGGGGAAGCAGAAGGTCAGTGAAAGACTTATACCACTCCATCTGATAGCCCTTCAGGAGGATCAAACTCAAAAATGTACAGGCCCAGATTGCTATGAGTACTTTGTCTCTCTGAACGGAGGCCAATAGAGACTCTTGTTGGGAGTCTGTGAGAACTGGAAGAGACAGACAGATCTGAAATAAACTACCAAGACATGAGAAGGAACAGGAGGGGAGGATTCCATGTAAAGATTCTGATAATATTCCTGGAATATTTTCATTATTTGTTGGTTCTCGTGTGTTAGCTATGCAATGGTTTCATTCCAGCCTCAATGCTGTATTTTCTGGAAGGGACAAATGGCCTTATCAAGAGTCTTGATGGGCAGCAGTGATGACTGGGATTGCAATCACTAGACGAAGGACCTCAAGAGAGCCCTACTTGTGCTGCTGCAAGACACGTGACAGGTGGAGTGAAGAACGTGCAGACAAAGTGACCCAGACTGGGACAGTGATCGTGGGTGCTTTCCCATGAGATTTGTATCAGTTACCGGACAGAAGTACTAGAGGTAGTGGCATCACTAAAATACCTTGGCCTCACCCTGGACCAGGGTTTCACCCTCAAGAACCATGTGGACCAAGTCACTAAAACCTTACATGGGAAATTAGGCAACCTGTACCAACTGAAAGACCAGCTGATACCTGAAGCAAGGGTCTATCACCTCCAGTGTCCTCCTCCCGACAATCACCTATGCAGCCCCAGTAGTACATGGAGTAGCAAGGCTTGAGATGAATAGACTCCAAGTCCTGTACAATAAGGTGGCTTGATTCACCACCCAGACAAACCCCAGGAACCACCACTGTGACACGCTATCCCTACTAAATTGGCCCTCACTGGACACTCATCTCCAGTACCCTCTGCTATGCCAAGCCTTCAAATTAATCAGCCCAACTCCCCCTCCTAGCCTCTCTGGACTCATTGCACTAAAGACTAATCCCTGGCTCCTCCAAACAGACTGCATTCTCCTAGCTGTCCCCAGAGTAAGAATCAAGGTGGGGGGCAAGTCATTCGCCCACACCGCTCCCACCCTGTGGAACTCCCTTCCTCCTGGGGTGCAGGAAGCACCTTCTATCAAAAGTTTCCACACTAGGCTTAAGGACCACATGATGGCAACTACCAATTGCCATTGTAAGGGCTCCTGGGACCACCACACGGACAACTGAATCTCACAGTCCAATACTACCCTTAGTGTGTAATATGTATCAGCAATGTGGCTCACCCCGTCCCCTTTTATTTTCTTGCCAGTCCCAATGTTCTGCTACATTCCTGTATACCACCATGACTATATGTTGTTTGCATCACATGTAACCAGCAGACTGTATCATACTGTGTTATTTATCAATGCTATGATATCTCGGGTCACCCCTGAAAAAGGGACCTCCGGGGCTCAGTGGGCTTACCCGGTCACCAAAATTTTATTAATTAATAAATAAATCTCACTTTTTTGCTGCAAGGAAAATAATGCAAAAATAAATAAATGGCTCACAAAATCTGCACTGTAACAGCAGTCAGAGACTACAAATTGGTATTACAAGTGGGTTACCAGCTGACAGTATTTGTTGGTGAACTGTGCAGGATTTGTGAAATACACAGAACATCAAATAGTGGTGAATTTTGATCCCTGTATCACACACACACACACACACACACACACACACACACACACACACACACACACACACAATGTTCTTACTGCCTTGTTTAGTTGTTCCTGTAATTAACCTAAATTTATATAAAAATACATACAGGGCAAGACATTAAGGAGTTGGGGAGAAAATACCTCACCAGAATCTGCAAGACGGTATTACTAGAATTTACGAAAGATCGAGGACATAGCCAGCAGCAGGGAGAACTAGATGCTCTAGACAGGGATCCAGCTCAACTAAGCATTCTTGTTACATTAATAGTTTTGAATCTGGGTCAAACTTTTTAAATAAACTGTATGCTTGAATAGATTTTGTTGAGCTGAACACTTTGATACCCATCTTGAGGATTTTAAAGTTGGGTAACCCCCGAACAACAGGATCACAGGACTCCTGGAAAGGCAAACAGTTGAAACTGTCAGATCACACTGCAACAAGCGGCCAGAGTCAAGAGGGCACAGGGGAAGGGGAGCCCTCTAAAATCAGCCTTTCTAAGCACCATTCGGGACCAATATTAAAAAGTAGAGGCACTCGAACAATAAATTCACAATGATGGAGACAAAGCTAAATATGGTATTGGATGAGGCTTAAAACGGCGGAGACAGCACAGAAGTCAGCCACAGCAGTCACTGGACTATTCAGTGAGAGCAAACTCGTAAGACGCCGACTTTAGCACCTGGGGAACAGATCCCAAATGAGCAACGTGCGTGTGTTGGGAGTTCCTGAAGGAGCAGAGGGGCTCAGACTTAGCGGCATTTATTAAAGAAACTGTGGACACTGTACTGGGATTGCAAACTGCACAAAATATTTTACAGGCTTCCTGGATTTCACTCCAGTGGAAACTAAGTAACACAAAACTACCCCGAACCATTCTGCTGATTATGACTGGATTACACATAAAACAATCCCGCAAGCAGTGATGCAAAGTCAAATAACTTTACCTGATGGCAGACAACTTTATTTCTTCCCTGACCTTAGCTTCACTACAGCACAGCATAGAAAGAGCTTGGACTCAATCTGATCCTGCTTAGTACTCCTGGTATCGCTCACTCCTTCTAACTTCCCACAAGACTCGGGATTAATTGTTCAGGCAAGACATTTATCTTTTCAGACCCAATAGAAGCCGGACAAAGACTGGATATTATCAAGCAATATTTCCTACAGAGAGGACAGGAAGCTAAAGCAAGGGCAGAGGAGGACTGAGTTAACAGAACTGCTGTTATCTTTATTATATAGTATGTGGGGTACGGTCTATGTGGGTCTATTTCTAACATAATTTAATCTGGGTTTTTTAATAGAAAATAGATAGCGAGCTGCTATACACCAGCCTTGTCAGCACACGAGTTTCTTATGCACTTTCCTTTCCAGTTAAGGCAACACAATGTTAATTGGGCTCAATCACAGCTTGGGGCTATTTGAAGTTGGAAGGGAGCTGCAGATTTCAAAATGGTGGTGCCTCGTGGCGATACAGTACTGCGCTATATGCATGAGAAAGGGTTCACAGCACTCAGTGTTTAACCTAGTAGCTCACAGCATGTGCTCAGGACTAACACGAGTATCCACAATTCGGATAACAGTGAGATGGGGGGGGGGTTATCTGCTTAACTGTTCATTTAACCCATTTCCATAGAGTTATACGTTATGCCTTAGACACTATGTGCTAAGCACTGCTGTTTACAGCTAGTTTTAGAGTGCAGTTCAAAATTTAAATAAAACAGTTCAGCTACAGTCTGTATCTAGATTCTTAATTACAAAAATGGCTAAAGCCTCCATTTATGGTTGTATCTGCAACAAGGTTCCTATAATGTATGGGGAGCCCTCAATACTGCTAAATAGTGGCAAGATTATTTCCTTGTAATCCCATCGCTATGATGTCAGGGGTCGTTAACCCCTCGAGTATGTCATAGTGATGAGATTACTCAAGGTCCAATCTCCGCATGCACTTTGTGTTTTTAGCATCTCTGAGCGGCTGCTGCGGTGAGTGCTGGCCCCAATGGAGATGAGCTTACAGCTTAAAAAAAAAAAAAAATCCACCACGGCAAGTACATCTTATTACTACTGCACTGGAGGGGGGGAGGAAGAGAAGTGACCGTTATGTAGGAAATATGCTGGTCTGGGTCAGCAGTCACTACAGACTGTCATGCTTGGCCCTGTTAGGTATGAAACAAATGTGATTGTGGGAGTGGTATGGAAACATTATTAGGGACAGTGGTTACCAATGCTGTTTTTATTCCCCAGACACTAAAAGACAATGCCCAACTTTTGGTGGTTAACCATGGACGTAATCCGCTCTCGCGGTTGCCAAGACAACTGTAAACCTCTCAAGCCGAGCTCTCGAGGTTTACTTGGTTGTCCTGGCAACTACTTGAATAGATTACATCATCATTAACCACTGAAACTCAGGCATTATCCTCTATATAATCCATAGCTGTATACTGAGGACTCTTATAAGACTGTTCAAGAACGTTCTAATAACCTGTTGAAATTCCTATACCTAAAAAGTTTCGTAATGGCATGGACACTCATCTCCATGAGAGCGGCATTATAAAGTGCAAAAGTCACAAATTAACTTTCTGGGAAGTTTTGTTCATGGTCACTGCTGCATTGGCTATTTTTTTTTTTTTTTTTTTTTTTAGGGCATTTATTGGACTGGCCTTTTAGGCAAATATATTAAGTATAGCCTCCCAAACAATGTAACAAAACGGAGAAAAGTGATGTTTCGATCCTAATTATACAATATAGTTGTGTGTATTCTGCTATGCTTGGAACCAAGTTTCATGTACTTGGTACTTTTGAAACTCGAAAATAAATCAAAATTAAAAATAATTTACAAGAAAGATACAAATTGACACTTCCAGTGATGTCATAAACAGCAATGGCTGCTTGAGCTATAGCTCCTGCACCTCCAAAGACTAATCGAATCATATCCTCCATTGAAAAGATATAAAAAAAAAAAAAAAACACGAATATTGAAAATGGAAAGTGGACCACTAAACCTGCCAGAATGGGTCCACCTAAGAAAAAAAAAAAAAAAAAAAATATATGCAGAGAAAATATACCAGAAAACAATAATAAAGTACCAATCAAGTTCGTGACAGAGCCTCAGCCTTTCTTCAATCGGGGGGCCTCAGACGGCTCAGCCAGCTGGGAAAGGGAAGATGACAGTTTCAATAATCTGCTCCAGAAGTGTGGATAAATCAAGCACAGCAACAGTACTTGCAATGCTGAAACGCACAGTTGAAAACCTATGTGACATAAAAACAAACATTAAGGAATTGGAAAGCCAACCTCAGTAGCAAAGTGCATAGTAGCCGAACTTTGTGAGGAAACCTGTTACGCAGATAGTACTATATGCCAAAGAGAAAGAATTAATGGTGAGGGCAGAGGACGCAGAAGCCAGAGCTAGGCAAAAGTACTTAAGAAAATTTGGAGTCTTTGAGGGGCTGAAAAACTAGGCCTTTTAAAATTTCCTATGTGCCTTTCTTTGATGACACTGGTACTGCCCAAGGGAAAAGACCTAGAGCTGGAGAAAGCACACAGCACTCAGCCCTCAAACACTAGAAGGTGCACCACCTAGATCCAACATAATAAGATTTTTGGAGATCTTCAACTAAACAGACTCCACCGTAAAAGGCCTGGAAAACAAATAACTACATTATGAAGGCAAGAAAGTCTACATAGATCAAATTTACCCCAGGGCCTCCTACCCAAAGGAAAGCAAGTACAAGGAGTCACTAAAGCATTAAAGGAAAAAGGGCACGGGCACAACTGACATCCCACAAAGATTAAAATCCAAACTGATACAGGTATCACCTTTGACACACTGTTGAGTGCTACTAAAACTTTACATAAAATGGACATTGTGGTTCCGAAGTTGGATACATAGGCCTATTAGAGGGACTTGGTGCAGATGGCATGGGAAACCGAAAGTAACAGAAACAAGGCTCCAACCTAGGAATGGACCCCCCACAATATTTGAAGGCAGACTTAAAGAAGGTGAACCGAGCAGTGGGAGAGGGGAGAGTCAGTGGGTGGAAAGGAAGGGTTGGTACAGGGTAAGAGTTAAACCCCAGAGCTAGACAAGCTATGTGCCAAAATGTCATTAGATTCTTAGCTCCCACCTGTAAATATGCCCTAAACTTACACTGGTGCATGCCCTCCCCCACCATGTAACCAGGACTTGGAATGAAAGTAACACTTTAAATGGGGTGAGATTTGCTGCACCAAACTGTAAGCACTTTCAAACTTCCCATGTGCTCATGGGGGATTAAGATTACCTCGTTTTGTTGTCACCTACAAAGGCGTTGCTGATTGATGGTACTTGCAGGGAACAGGAAAGCCCTATAGTGCTCCAACATGGGCAAAAGATGGTAAGTCTGCCTGTCACTGAAAAAAAAAAAAAAAAAAAAGCAGGTTTCAGAGCCAAATTGAGGTAAACAGCTCTGGGCCACAAGAATATGAGGCGTCTTGCAGATCTGCCGATGTGCAGACTTGAGCAACAGCCTCATAACTGGGACATAAAGACATACAAAGGTGACGCAGACTAGGACCAACCCATGCCTTAACAGTGAATCGCATGGACTAATCCTTGATTAACTTTTTTCTTTTCATAACCCCAAAATGTCATGTATAAAAGTTGTGGTGAGGGCAAAAGAGACACAATGGGAAACAATAACTCCAAATGACCCTCAAGGTGCAGCAAACTACAGTGCCCCAGTTAGATACAGACACTTTTGAATCAGTAACATAAATTTGCTGTCTATGATCGCAGGGGAATAATAAAAAGAAAATCAAAAATGTAAAGTGAAAGCTTCGGGGGGGGGAAAAGAGGGGATGACTGAAGAGGAGGGTGACACAGTGATCCAATTGGAAAGGGGTCTGGGAACTCTAATAGTAATGATGGGAAGAGCACTACGATGCTGTATTATAATACAGCCACCTGTACTTGCCACCCAACTTACAGAATACCTAGCCAAGTATGACATTCTATGCCCAGAGCAGCATGGCTTCCGTTCGGCCCACAGCCCTCCTAGAATTCACCAACTTCCTGCACTCCTCCCTAGACACCGGTAACATTGCAGGAGCTGTGTTCATAGACCTATCCAAGGCCTTCGACACAGTCTGTCACCCTCTCCTTCTCGACTCTCTCCACCAACTTGGTTTCTCCACAGGCCCCCTAGCCTGGTGTTCCAGTTACCTTTCTGCCCAGTCCCAATGCGTCAAAATTAACGGAACCCTATCCAACATGCTACCCGTCCGCTCCGGGGTGCCCCAGGGCTCTATCCTAGGGCCGCTTCTTTTCTCCCTCTATCTAAACTCCTTACCAAAGGCCTGCTCCATAAATATCTTGCTATGTGCAGATGATGCAGTGCTCTTTGCTTCACATCATAAACCTACACCCCTTCAGGACTCCCTCCAACATGCCTTCTCCCAGGCCGAAACATGGTTTAAGGACCGTTGACTGGTCAAAAAACTAAGACTAAATCAATGATCTTCTCTCACCGCCAAAAAACAAAAAGTGCACCTCTCCGCATCCTCCCCAGCACCCAGCACCCCCCTTGAACAGGTATCCAACTACAAATATCTTGGACTTACTCTCGTCCCGGCCCTTACTTTCCATGACCACATAAACACCCTTGCTGCTGCAACAAACACCCGGATTGGACTCATTTACAGACACAGGGACTGCCTCCCCCCAACACCCTTAGGCTGGCCATCACCTCATCAATACTGTCCCTAGTGGACTATGGGCTCCCTGTACACGGGGCAGCAGATAACTCCGCACTCCAGAAAATCCAGGTCTCCCTAAACAAGGCCTGCAGGCTCCTAACTGGTGCACAGAGGCTCACTCACACCTGCTCCCTCTATACCTCTGTCAATCTTCTCAACCTCGACAAAAGGCTCCGCTATCAGACCTGCATACTGTCCAAGAAAATACTGCTTGGACACTCTTCCCCCTGGGGTCTCCACCTCTCTTCATCCAGCTACCCCCACTATGTCCACCCGCAACTCAGAGAAAGCAGCCCTGGTTGTGCCCAGGGTTAAAACCTCCCTTGCCCAGAGATCTTTCCACTCCAGGGCCCCCACATGGTTTAATGCACTCCCAAACACCACCACTCGTGCACCCAAGATCGCCCACTTCAAAACCACTCTCCGTAACCACCTCTTCAATATCCGCTCCTGTAACTGCAACCAACATTTCACTCTCTCACCCTCTCTGATTCTAATTCTCTGACAAAGTCCATTATGGATTGCAACCTACGTCAAGAATTACCAAGCCCATGAATAGGACTGATTGCTCTGCTTAGATGCTTTCTCAAGCTAATAATGTCTCTCTACTGTGATGATGTAAATATCATCATCCAAATATTGTAAATAAAGTTTGTACTTACTGTAAATACTATAAATAATGTCTGTAGCATATGCTCTATGCAACTGTTATACCCTGTCTGTATTACCTTCTGTCTTACATGTGATGAGGTACCGATGGAAGTGAGCCTCTGGCTCAAAGGTTATAAACCGATATAGCAAATAAATTAAATAAATAAATAAATAAATAAATAAATAAATAATGGAGAGTTGTAAAGGTAATGACAATATAATTATATTCCAAGTGCATAGTCCACATGGAAAATTAAGAACTAAAAAAGGAGGGAAAAACAAGGGAAGTTTTCATTGAAAGGGAGCTACAGGAGAGGCCTAGAAATTGGCTACTGGATCCAGACTGCTGCATGCCACAGACTACAACCCATGAGGTGGTTAAGTGGGTCACAGAAGATCGGAGCCAGAAGCTGCAGTCAGAAGGACATCACCCTCCAACACTTAATGTGAACTGTAGCTGGCCACACTATGTTTAGCTGAGACTTTGTTTGGTCAGTTTACAAATCTGTTGGTTAATAAGTTCTAAATGTTGTACTGTATGTGGTACAGAAAGTAACTTCCAGCTGTTGACTCCAGAGGTTATAAGGGCACATGCCAAGAACTATGCCATGTGTGAGGAAGAAAACAGAGGCAATGCAAGACTAGGCAAAGGGTATATCCCCAAAGGGGAATACAATCTCCTTAAAGACCATAATATGTAGTCTGAACACTATCCTACAATGTCAAGGAGGTTAACTTGGTCATAAAGAGAGCCACAAGAGACATAAGCAACCAAAAGAGCGACACAGGCTTCCTGCTGGAGATGCATCCCTCCCAATTAGAACATTTCAAACCCCAGAGGGGACTGGTGGTGTAGTACATGCTGCATCACACCTTAAAAACAAAAAAGGCAGGAGTCACCATTTTAAATCAGAAAAGTTTGTACTGAAGGTTATTAAGTAATTTTCAAACAAACAGGGTTGCCTTGCAACAGTAACAGGAGAATATGCAGGAAGGATAGAACACTACGTCTATGTATATGCTCCAGTTGCCCATGCAGTCTATTTTTAAAGATCTATTCCACCACCTCTATGCACTACCAGAAGGTCAGATTTCTAAGGGAGATTGAAATGCAGTGGAAACCAGGCTCAGTGGCTCAGCAGGCTGCACACTTGCTTCCCAGCCCGGACAATCAGAAGGTTGTGTATTCTAGCCCACACCAGGAACCTGGGTAAAATCCCAGTACTGTCACTGCAGTGCAGCATGAGAGGAAGGTGATGCACTCCTGAGGTGCTGTCTTTCTGATGAGATGTTAAACCAAGGTCCTGGCTGCATGTCTTGGTGGATGCTAAAGATCCCATGGCACTTTGGACTCTTCCACTGCTGTTGAAAAATCAATTTGCATCTTGCCTGCCATAAATAAAATTTAATACATGAAAAAAAATTAACCTCAAAGTACCCTGATCATAATTATGCCCAGAAGCAAATGCACCTATGATTATCTTCGTAAGTTAAATTCCTCCAGTTCTTTTCTCTCCACTTATTTGATAAAGGTTCCAAAAAGACTTCACAAAAGAACACAATACTAAAATTAATCAATTTTATACTGGATAGTATGTGTGCAAAAATGCCAGTTTTCACAAACACCCAGTTGTACAAGTAGTTACAAAGATACAAGGGAAACAATATACAGTATACATAGTACATACAAGTTGCGTCATATACACAGGAACTAACAAAACAGGCATGAGAGAGATACATACAGGTTTTGGTAACATCTTATATACAGGAACTAGCTAATAGGCATGAGAAAAAACAAGTGCATAGTACAGTAATGATTTGCAGGACAACACTTACAAATGCATTAAGATTTATTAGCATAATCAGGATAACCAAGGCAATAAAGGGGGGGCAAGGAGGGTGGTGGGAGGAGGAGATGCTGGGAGATGGGGAGAGGTGGAGGGAGGATGTTGAGGAAACACAGACAGGGAAAACACATCCGAGCGGAAGGGGGAGTAAAGATCAAGTGTTAGATTCTACCGGTAATAGGAGAACAAGTGCAGGCGAGTTTTGCATGGAGGTGGCTCAAGAGACCTTTGAAAGGCATAAGTAGTGCTGCAGGCAAGGAGGTTGGGGGGAGCTGGTTATAATGTTTGGTGCCATTGTAAGTAGTGGCATTTTGCACAAGTGTGGTGTAAAAGAATGGGACGCTGAAAACATTGCTAGTGGCTCCTCTGGTTTAGCAGGCAGGAGCAGATTTGGGGAGCACAGATGTCACGCTGGGTGGTAGTTTGTTCAGATGAAGTTTATAGAGGAAGGAAAGTTTTTTTGAGGGTGAAATGCCCCTCAAGAAGGAACCAGTCCAGTGCTTTGCAGAAGGTGCAGTGGTGCGTTCTCCAGGGAAGTCCGGTGACAAAGCAGACGATATTACTGTATTTATTTATTTTATTTATTGCAAAGTTTCACAAGGTAAGGTACACTGAACAACAAGTTGCTCATCTCCTGGTATGACCCGAGGGATTTGCATAGTAGGATACTGTACAAGCAATCCACACATAACATATAAAGCATAGTTTACAAAGTAGGTAGTTACAACATTTACGATGACCTTATAGATGACCTATAATGTATAGCTGTACAAATGTTCCGAAAGCATACATGGAAATAATATACAGACAGGACATTTGTCACTTTAGCAGTAGCAGTTTGTATGATTTATAGAGACAAATACAAATAAAGGAATTTACACAGTACTTTAGCATAAGTGTAGGAGAGCTGTAGCACTGAGAATAGAGAACACCAAGGCCTACACGCAAAGGCTAATAGTAAAAATTCCATGTAGGGTGAATAGCAGTAGAACAGAGTCAGCTAGTAGACCCTGGTGGAACACACAGGCTCCGAGGCAGAGACAGACAACAGAAAACAGTTTGCAACAACATAAAATGAGGAGCAAGATTAAGTGCTTATTTATAAGGGCTACGAGTAGGTCATGCTTAGGACATGCGGGGCAGCAGACAAGGTGTTAGATCAGGAGGGGTGGGAAGTTAGGGGCAGGTGCAATTAACAGAAAGGAAATGATGTACAGTAGAAGTCACATTAAACTGTGTCATCAATGAGTTGGTTTAGCATTGTTTATTGTAGTTGGAAATGCATTGACAACTAATACTGCATTGTTTTTCAAATGCTTAACCAGCTCAAAAACAATGTTTGTAAAATGTTTTTGTAGCTCATTTGGAATGCATCTGTAGTCCAGTCACAATGCAATGAAAAACCACATTTTAACTCTTAAGAAAGAGTTTATGCAGGATCCAGCAACACTTACTCAACTCAGTCAGAAATGCTAAAACAACTCACTGGAGGAACAGTTTAATGTGACTTGTGATGTAGTGCTTTATTTAGGGAGCCGGGCTAGGAGGAAAAATCGGATTTGTGTAGGAAGCAAGTTCCACAATTTTGGGAGACAGTAGGAAAAAGGACTGGCCAATTGAGGTGGATCTCTGGGGAACTGACATGGTTCTGTAGTCATGGATCGGAGTAGGCGAGAGGGTGTGGGTGGAGAGGAAAAGGAGGAGGCAAGATAAGGAGGGAATGTACCAAGCCAGTAGTTTGAGACAAACTTTGCACAGTGATGCAGCTGGCTATTAGCTAGAGATGGGAAAGCTAAAGCGTGGTAAAGGTGACAGTGATGGGTTAGGGGAGGTGCATCAAGGGCAAAGCGGCAGAAGGAGTCGAAAAGGGCATCCAAGCTAGCTAAAGAGGTGGCGGGAGCTGAGCAATCGCAGTAAATCGATGATCGGGAGAATCATCTTTTGGACCAGTTCGCACTTTGCCTGGGGCAGGAGGCAGAAGCAGTTTCTATATAAGGCGCAGAGTTTAGGGCGTAGCTTTTTCATTATGACATCTATATGGTCCGAGAAAGTAAGATGTTGATCCAGCCAAACGCCAAGACACCTGAAGGATGCCATGGCCTCAACAGTTGTCCCATCGAGGGTAGTGAAAGAGGGGAAGGATGGGAGCCTTGACAGTCTGTCTTGTGCCGACTGTCATGGCCACAGTCTTCTTAGCATTTAGGAAGAGTTGGTGAGATTGAAACCAACTGTAACTAGATCCAAGTTTGTTAAAAAAAAAAGTTGCAAATTGACTAATTGACTGGGGAGAGGCACCTAAATGATGGATCCATATTCGAGGAGTGGTAGGAGAATGGAGCTAGCTAAGCGGAGTCACGATTCAGGATTAGGAACTTCATCCTGTATAGGAGCCTAGCTCATGTGAATCTCACTTTATCACATTAGAGACATGTTGGTTGAAAACAAGTGGAATCAAGCAGAATACCTATGTATTTAAATTCAGAGACTAGCTCTATACAATTTCCATGGTTATCGGAGAGGGTTAGTTGTGGGTTAAAGGTTTTCCTGGTCCCGGAGAAAACCCATGTATTTTTGGCGGGGGGGGGGGGTTGAGTTAAGAACCATGCCTTTATTGGTGAACCATAAATGTAGATTCTGGAAGTCCAATTGTAAGTTGGTGAGTATTTTGTCTGGGGTTTTGTTGCTACAGTACAGCGTGGCATCATCCGCAAAGAGGACCATTTTGTTGCTGTTACAGACTTAGGGAGTGTATTGATGAAGACGGTGAAAAGGAGGGGGCCCAGGATAGAGCCCTGGGGAACCCTGTATTTAATAGTGCATTCCGAGGAGAGACCACCATCTATATTGATTATCTGTGTTCTGTTAGATAGAGAGTTCCCGACCCATTTGACAGCGTTAGAGAAACAGAGGTCGAATAGGGTATTCAGGAGCAGATCAGGGTCGACAAGGTCGAAAGTCTTAGTCAGCTCCACAAAAAATTGAGCCAGTATACAGGCCATTATCTATGGCTCCTTAGATATCCCTGGTGAACCTAACTAGGGTGGTCTCAGTGCTGTGAGCTGCTCTGAAACCATGTTATGCATCGGTGAGAATGTTACAGCTGCTGAGAAAGGAGGTGACCTGGGAATGCACTACTTTTTCCAAAGTCTGGAGAGGGGAGCAAGGAGAGAAATTGGCCTGTAGTTTCCCACCTTGTTCTTGGAGCCAGATTTAAACAGGGTTTGACTATGGCCATTTTCCAGATTTGTGGGAAGGTACGGGTGCATAGTGAAAAGTTTAAGATGTTGGTAAGGGGGACTGCTGGGGGGGGGGGCAATGGCAAGTTTAAGAATTGTGAAATCGATCCCGTCCACTCCTTCACTGGGTCGGGGATTATTTGAGCAGATAAGCTTAATGGTGTCAGAGGGGAACAAAGTCCAGATGTGAAAACTGGGAATGGTACCAGGGTGTGGCATGGAGGGAGGGTGATTTCGCTAGACCTGGGTGTGGGGCAGGTTTGAATCTGTCCAAATTCCCAAAGAATTCATTAAACATGTTGGCTACATCAGAGTAAAAAATGCTCCACTGTCCATGTGTCCTCCACAACTTTCCCTAGGACACATTCTACCATTTAAACTTTTATGTTTTGCATTCCTTTTTACAGCTATTTTCCTTTGACCGCATAGCCACATGACATCCCACATCCTTACGGGTATTCTTTTGTCTGTTAAATATCTTTCTAACCTATTGTGATTTTCTACCGAGACTCCACTATATTCTGCTGATATGTGAAATCCATGTTTTTGATTCTCCCCATATAATTGTATTCTTGACAGATTTATTTATATGAAGACTAGCATCTACGGTCTGATCTTTTCCAGCGATATTATGTATCCCGGTGTAGTCTGATTTTTCTTTAATTTACAAAAACCTTGATTCCATTTAATAATCACGGACTGAAACCATTCTTTAGTTAGTGGCTGCCAAATTTTATCAACTCTTCTTAACAGGGTATTATATTCCAGTAAATAAACTATACAAAAAGGATATAGGATTTATGAAACTTAATACTCAATTTTATACTGGCAGATGCATTTTTTTTTTTTTTTTAATAGGGTTTAATCTACTTCCCCAAATTGTTTGAAAAACTAAACTTAAAATCTTGGTCTCCAATTCTTTAGGGGGCAGGTAAACCACACTCAAGTACTGGTAGAAATGTTTGTACTAGAAATACCTTTTTCCTCTTTAATTGCTGTCAGTTTTTCCCATACTTTTACCTTCTTTCACATTCTTTTATTTTTCTTGTCCAATCCCTTTTTGCTGTTTCTGACCCACCAAAGTCAGTTCCTAGAATCTGTAATGGATCTGCTGTTGTAGGTATTCCTTGAATTTCATTAACTTTAGGGGTACTACTACTTAATCTACTGCCTTTACTTTTTTGTACATCAAGTTTTGATCCATATATTTGTACACATTCCTGTGAACATTTGATAGCTTGTTTTCTTGACTCTGCATCTTGTACATATAAATATATATGTCATCTGTATATGCAGTCACTGTAAGACTTTGTGTTCTCCATGCTGTTTAAACCATGGACTGCAGAGTGACTTTGTAATAGTTGTAATACTGGATCTAAGCAAAATACATAACAGTAAAAGGACTAAATGGGCATCCTTGTTTAACTCCTTTAAATACTTTGATATCAGTACCTTAAAATACATTAACCATTGGTATTAGTTTTGACCCTTCATATATTTAGCTATTTACAGACTAATGGTGAGACACCATACCATTTTAATAATTAAAAAATATGCACGAGATACCCTGTCAAAAGCTTTTTCTACATGTAATGATAATACAGCCCATTACCTCATTCCTCTCTCCTTTTTCTATAATGTCTCATCATAATCAGGTTGTCATTTATACTTCTTTCTGGTATCGAACAAGACTGCATAGGCGATAAAAATGTTGCTGTCCTTACGCACAGTATTTACATTAATATTTTAAAAATCATTATTTGATGAGCATTGGAGGGAGTCTCCAATGTCGGATATCAGTTGCATCCCCTTTTTATGCAAAAAAAAAAAAAAAAAGTAATGCTACCCTAAAGGAATTTTCTGGTGTTCCTTCAAAACAGAATCCAATTAAAAATAATCTGCAATATGCAATATTGGAGATATCTCTTACACAAACATTTTTATAAAATTCTGATGTTAATCCATCTATTCCTGGGGCATTATTATTAGATAAATGTTTTACTGCTGTAATTACTTCATCCATAGCAATTTGTTTCTGTATATTCCATTTATTAGTATGAGATAACTGAAATTTGATATAATAATTCAGAAGGTTACTGTAAAGTAGTGCCTACTGATCCAGAGACCCATCATAATATTGTATTACTTTCAAAATGTCCTCAGTATTTGTGACTGTATGGCCATTCCTAGCCACCAATGACTTTGTTTTTCCTCTACTCTTTCTTGCAACTCTCAAACATATTTTGTGCATGTTTTACCTTGTGTACCACTTCTATGTTCCATGAGTAACGATGCTCTATTTTACTGTTTTTTTCTCATGTCATTCTTTATATCCTGTATTTGATTATAGTATTTACCAGGAGTGTAATTATTTAGGGAAATTAAGGTCAAAAGCTGTGATCTAAGAGATAAATATTCCATACATTCAGTTATTTGTTTCCCTTTCTGATATGGTCTGAAATAGCTGTGGTAATTCCTTTGGTTTCCATCCACCATGCTCCTGTCTTCATATAGGCATGCTATAGATTATCTAGCTAATAATAATGTCTGTAGTTTACCTTTTATTATGGTATCTTCTAAAAGCATACTGTTTAACTTCCATGTTCCTCTTCCTATTTTTGGTATAGTACCACCCCCCAATACCACCACCACCACCACCACCACCACCACCACCACCACCACCACCACCACCACATGTATCTAATGGTAGTAAACCATTTTCCCAATGCTTAATGTTCAGATATGAACAAGAAATCTATTAAAGTGTGTTATATATATACATATATATAATATATATATACACACATATACACATACATACATACATATATATATATATATATATATATATATATATATATATATATATATACACACACACACACACACACACACACACACACACACGTTTGATGGCAGCCCTATATGAATCTTTCAGTTCTGCATCTGATATCATTTTAATTAGATAACCCGAGTCAAAGCCAGTTTTTGCTCCTCAGTCACCGATGTCCACTACACAGTTAAAATCTCCCCCAATATTAATTTTCTAGCTGTATACAAATATGGTTTTATTAAACCAAACACATCAACTCTTTGCTTCTTAGTTTGTGGAGCATATACATACCTACTTTTTTTTCATTTTGAAATAAACTGATTAATTCTCATTTTGCTGCAAGTCAGTGGGTCTGGGATATAGAGTTATTTTTGTTCTGATATATATATATATATATTATATATGCAATCTCATTTTCTGTTCCATATTCAATATGTCATTTTGGTTTGGCCAGTCTTCTCCATTACATGTGGCCCACTGGCAAGTTCTAAAAGAATGACCTGGCTCTTCACAAAGGTTACATCCAACAGTAACTCAACAGTATGTCTCCTTCACTGGATGTATGTGTTATGTTGTTATAAAACACTAATAAAATGTATTAAAAAAAAAAAAAAAAAAAAAGGTTACATAGAAGGTCATTGGAGCAGTGGATATCAATATGCCTGGACTATTAACAAAAACTACATCTTATTTTATCACACACATTGCCTAGGTGATCCAAATATCCACATCTGAAGTTTATTTTAGGTTGCCTTGATCTACATAAAAGCACTGACCCCTGTCCCTTCCAATATAGGAACAACTTGGCAGGTGTTTTATTCCAGACTGTGTGTGCTTCAGTTTAACTCTGAACTTCCAACTACCTGTCCACAGTTACTCAGCATCCATCATTGGTGCAGGGTTCTTCACAACATAGTGTTAATCAGCACTTTGTATCAAAAACATTTACCACTTCATTAAAAATAAATAAACACCATTTTAACTGTTGGTTTAGTCAAAGGTATAGCTTGAAAGGGCATCCATTTTCAGTTCATTGTATTTTTTCCCCAAACTCTTTCTAAGAGAGCCATTGAATATTACATCACCTGGTGTATGTGTCAAAGCATATATTTCTGTATTAAAAAAATTAAAGGAGTCATTTAATAACACCCTGCCTACATATTGTCTGGCTGGTAGATCATCCAAATCACCTCTGTGTCTTAAACGTACATAATTTCTCCTCTGAGCGGGGTGGGGGCTGTGGAAAAGGCATCTCTAGCCTTGAATCACTGCCATTTCTGTCTAGCTGTTGGTTATTCGCTGGTACATGATCATTTAAACTCATCCTGGACTGCATTTCTTGTTCAACCCTGTCTCCCCCCCCCACCCCAAGACGGGCCATCATTGGAAGTACTCTGCTCCTTTTCAGCTATAAAATCTTCCTAAGTTCCAATTAATGTGTCCGTTTATAAGGGGGAGGTATGTCCAAACTCAGAAGTAACCTCTCTATTGCTTTCTATTCGAATACTTTCTTCAGTTACATAGAAATATAGAAGTTGACGGCAGATAAGTACCGCAAGGCCCATCCAGTCTACCCATTTCTTTTTCTACCTTATAAATGTGCCATTAGCCTTTGCCCTGTCAGTGGCCTATCTATTCATACTCATCTGTATTGCTCCCTTATGCCCATCCCATGCCTGTTTAAAGCCCTGCACTGTATTCATAGCCACCACTTCCTGAGGCAGGCCATTCCATGCATCCACCACCCTTTCTGTGAAAGGGTATTTCCTCACATTTCCCCTTAATCGGCCTCCCTCTAATCTCATACTGTGTCCTCTTGTCCTGATATTTTTCTTATATTTAAACATGTTAGACTCTTTCACCTTGTTAATGCCTTAAGGTGTTTCAATGACTCGATCAGATCACCTCTCTCTCCTCCTTGCTCAAGGATATATATATATATATATATATATATATATATATATATATATATATATATATATATATATATATATATATATATATATATATATATATTGAGTCTGCTAATCTGTCCTCATATGTCTTCCAATGCAGTCCCTGCACCATTTTGATTGCCCTTCTCTGGACTGCCTCAATTTGGTTAATGTCCTGTGAAGGTGTGGCTCCCCAGTACTGCACGCAGTACTCCAGATGGGGCCTAACCAGTGTCTTGTAAAGAGGGATTATTACCTCCCTCTTACGACTTGTGATACCCCTACTAATACACCCTAACATCCCCCTAGCCTTACCTACTGCTTTAGAGGTCTGCTTGGATGATTTCAGGTCATCAGTGATGATGATGCCCAAGTCTTTTACTTCCTTTGTGACTGCCAGCAACTCCCCTCCCAGCCTATAGGTGGTTAACACATTATTCTCGAACAACAGTCTCAGCATTATTCCTTTCCACTGTTATGTCTAATTCTTGATTTGGAACATTTGTTCAGTTTCCTTCATTTGACTTTATTAATATTTGTTCTCTGTTCCATCAATTCTGTGCTCAACAATAAATGCAGCTCAGCAGTTTTGTTTGCATCATTTCTTTGCATTTCCTTATTCTGCTTGCATTTCCCTGCTATCTAAATCTTTATGTCCCATGTCTTTGTATTCCACTGTTGGCTGCCATTTTCAATCAGTTTTTACCCCACCCTGCTCCCCTTAATGCATTTTCTATTGACCAGTTACCATCTTCTTCAACAGTTTTTCTGAACAGCTGTTTTTTAGCCATGCCTCAGTCCTAACTAGCATCCAACTTGCACTAACCCCATTCTATCTGAAATGTGTTTTTTCTTCCAAAATCTTTTTTGCTCCCAAATAGGGTCAAGAAAGAGGCAGTACCTGTATTGTGGAGTACTGTAGTTTCCATTTGACACTGGTGTGTGGGCATTTTCTGGCAGCTCAATCTTTCCCACTGGTTCTGAATTTGGTGGCTCCTTTTGGGCTACATAATTTGCGCCAGTCAATATGCCCCATGGCAACTCGTGCCCTACTATTGGCTCCAGTGTCAATGAGCCCCCTATACAAACAGCTCCCCAACAATTTGCTTCCCACACAAATTTAAAAAAATAAACTCCAGGGGGGAGTAAATCAGGAATGAATTGTGCAGGGAGCCAATTGATGTTGGAGCCAATAGCTTGGCACAAATTGTTGCAGGAGCATATATACGGGAGCAAACTGACGCCATCACCCTCCTTTGATAACTTCACATTATCTGCTCCAGCTGATTCAGACGACTTGTCAGATGCATCTGTAGCCACTCTGCTGCTCATAAGCTCTGCTGAGGATTAAAAACAACACACACACACACACACACACACACACACACACAGGTCCTTTAGCATCTACTTTGCTGCAAGCTGTTTACCCATCTCTCGGAGACAGCTTGCACCAGAAGTTGGCTTATTCTGCCCCATTCTTAGCTGTTTTTTCTGCCATTCAAACCAGTCCTCTGTTTCAGTCATTAAGATCAGTAAACAATGCTTTCTTTTAATACTGCTGCCTCCAATTTCTTTTCTGCTATACACATATCCTCGCCACTTGAGGATTCTAAACCATTTTCGAGTGCACTAAAATTCAGAAACCTTTTTTCAGCCATTTCTTTAAACTGTTCCATTGTTTGGCTTTCCAATACTGCAGATAGAATATTTTCAAATGTAGTCGCACCTGCCCCCTGCCCAAGGCAGACAGCTTCCCCTCAGGGAGAGTAGGGGAGGTTTTTTTTTTTTTTTTTTTTAAAAAGATTGGAGGACATATAGTGGCAGTAGTAAACCATTTTTATTCAAATCAATTGAATTAAGAGGACTCCCTGAGCATAGCTCATTTTCAGCAAGGTCCTGTTGCACATAATTACAAAGTTCAAACAATACAAAAGGTTCCAGGATAAAAAGCACTTAGTTTCATAGATATACAAAGATTACAGTTGTTAAATTATACAAAAATTTCACAAAGACAGACAACCCACACGGCCCCTCAAAAACAAAATAAATAATTTCATAATTTATGTAACAGCATCTCCACAGCAATTGACACCAGAGTATCAGCTTTATACTTATACAGTACAGATATATTATACATTTAATATTTTAGGAGGAGTATACGAAACAGTCAAAGAAAAAAAAAGTCTTCGTTCATATAGGTAAATCTTCCTATTACTCAGGTCAGAGTGGTTTATACCACCATCCTGTACAGTTTTTCTCCATGTGACATTGAAATTGTCTTCTCAATTAGTTCCCCTTTCTCATATTTTTTTGTACATGTTGATGTATAGTTAAAAAAAAATTCTAGCTGTGTATAATATTTGTTGTATTATCCATTTACACCTTATTATCCATATATAATATTGATGAGACCACTAATTAGTCCTAATGCTTGCATTATATTTTCCCCCCCCATTACCCTGCATATATTCACACCTAGTACAAGTACACCATATATTCTAGTTTCAAATTCAGGTTGTTTTAATTTATTAGCCAAGTAATTCCAGAAAGTTTTAATGTATGGACATTCTAAATACAGGTGATTTTGTCTCACTAAATGTACATTACACATGTCTCTGGGACAGAATCATTCCAATATCTGCTTATGTGTGCCTCTAACTCCTAATCTCCCATGGCAAGTAAACCAAATTGTATACCATAATTGTTCTGGAAGTCTTGGTTCCATTAGTATAGCTAAAGTTATGTTTGGCAGTATTTGTGTTCCATTGAGGAAACACTAGTTCATCTGTGAAACTTCCTTCCAATATATTTTGGTATAACCGTTTCTTTGTTAGTAGGAGTTCCACTGCTTTATTTCCTTGAAGATGTCTGTTGTGTACTTAGATATGAAAACGTTTTTCCATATGCTATGAAAATGTTCTTTCCCACCATCCCTTATAGGAAGCACATTTTTTTATCCAATCATTTGTCCATATATGCCGTTACCTTATGTTTGTTCGTTTGTGTAAGGGGCAGTTTTATGTTATAAATATGAAAGTATATAAAAATAAAAGACTATGGGATTAATCATATTTAGACCTAGTTCTTTTATGTGCAAATATGTAAAATTTCTTTTCACAGGATTGAGGCAGCTCCCCATATGGCTTGGAAGAACAAACTGTAAATCTGAGTTTCTAATTCCATGGGTGGAGGAAAGACCATACTTATAAAAGAAAAAAAAAATGGGTAGTAAAAGGGTTTTAATTAAAAAGTATTTGTTTCTTCTCAGCTATTTGCATATTTTTCCATTTCCCTACAAGTTTTTCCCCCTTATTGTATTTTTAACTCCCAGTTTCTTTCCCATATTATTCCCACCATAAGTAATCCCTAGTATTTTCATTTTATAATTTACAACGGATATCTGGCTGATTTGTTGTATTTTTAAATCTACAGTTGTTCTTAAGCATAGAGATTGACTCAGTTTTATTTTAGCATTTGGTATGTTTGAAAATTCTTTGAAAAGTGTCTAGACTTTTTCTATTGATGGGATATCTGCCATAAAAAGGCAGACATCTGCATAGGCTAAAATTTTTGTTGAATTTGTAGGATTTGTAAGAGCAAGTCATCGGATGTCTTCTGTGTCATTTATTTTTCATAAGATATCAATTCCAAAAATATATTAGTAAAGGATTCAGGGCATCCTTGCCCAACCCCCTAGTAATATTCATGTCTTTTCCTAAGATTCCATTTATAAGAAGTCTAAAGTGGGCTGTATGGTACAACAGTCCAATCCAGGATATAAATGTTATTTGGTATTTCTAAGTATTATAAAGCTTGATATATAAACTTGTGTGACATTCTGTCAAATGCTTTCTCTTGGTCTATTGTAAGAAGGAACCCTGTCAAGAGATTTGACTGCCCTCTGGCTATTATTTCTCTTATTTGTATAAGATTATTAGCTACAGATCTTCCTGGTATTGCACATTTGACATTGAGTTACTATGTGGGATGATACTGAATTAAAACAAGGATGGAAATGAGAAAGGAAAATGTGGGCGCACAGGGATTTGAACTCCGTACCTCTGGTATGCCGTTCCAGCGCTCTAACCATTAAGCTACAGGCCCACTGGTTACAGTGTCCGAAGAACTTCCTATTTCACAGTCACACATTCCTGTCTCTCTAGTGTTGCTTAATCTGCAACCAGAAACCAATTTAGAAATTCCACTACTTCTCAGTGCAGTTTAACCCTGCAAGGATATATGGTTTTTAAAGCCATATACCTTGCAAGGGTAGCTACACAAGAAAAGGAAATTATTTCAATCAAAATGTAACCTAAAAAGACTAAAATAAAGTTCTTCAGTTGAGAACCTACAATAGTAAACACTAAACAGTCAGTTAAAATCCAATAATCATTTCTCTTCCATCACAATTAAAAACTATATACCTTGGGGTTAAACTGCATGAGTCGTAAATTTCTAAATTGGTTTCTGGTTGCAGATTAAGCAACACTAGAGAAAAGGAATGTGTGACTGTGAAATAGGAAGTTCTTCGGACGCTGTAACCAGTGGGCCTGTAGCTTAATGGTTAGAGCGCTGGAACGGCATACCAGAGGTCCGAAGTTCAAATCCCGGTGCGCCCACATTTTCCTTTCTCATTTCCATCCTTGGTTTAAAAAACTATATACCTTGCAGGGTTAAACTGCACTGAGAAGTAGTGGAATTTCTAAATTGAATTAAAACAAGGATTTTTAAGATTTTCAAATCAGTATTTAATAAAGAGATGGTGTCCAGTTTTTGTTATGTCACCTTTTTTGTATAACAAAATCATCATGGCTTGAAACCATTATTAGCATTTTTAGTTTCTAGAATTCCATTGTATAGTTCGTTTAATTAGTTCTTAAAATGTTTTGAAATTTCCTATAAAATTCTGTGTTTTATCCATCCGGTCCAGGTACTTTAATTTAATTAAAAAAAAACTACTTCATCCATTACAATAAGGGTAATTGGTTTTATTAATTATTTTTCCTCTTGTGTGGTTAACTTGTTATTAAAGGAAGATGATAAAAAATATGTTATGTTCCCTGTACATTCATCACTTCCATTGAAAAAATGTTCATGTTTTTCAATGTAGTTTAATATTTTTTCACTTTTCATATATGTATTCCTATGTGTGACTTGAAGATCAATTCGTTTGTTTTATTTCTTTCCATATTACTTTCATAAATGTCTACAGATCCCGATGATTTTACTTCCATATTGTTGCTCTGCTGCAAGTGAATGCGCTCCATCATAGAAATTCTCATTTCTGTTCTTATGTTTTCTATTTGATCCTAATAAGAAACTTTCCCTTTTGTTTGCTGCGAGATAAGTTTATTCAAAGGAGCTCTAGACTGTAAATAATATAACATTTTTCTTCTTTAGTTTCCCTATTCTTTTAAAACGTTCTTCAATTTCCTTTTTTGTATCAATCCACCACTCAATTATACTATCATAATAAACAGATACTGAGATTCTAGCTTTAAATGGTCCCATACATGTCTCAGTTATTTCATTATTTCTAATAAAAGTGAATTTAGTTTCCATAAACCCCTCCCATACGGTGATGTTTCTTTCATATCTTTATGTGTAACTCCATGTGATCAGAATTTGCAATACATTAGCTGCAATCACTTTCCCGCTTTGTGAAATAAGAATATAATCTATTCTAGGAGCCAAATATGTATAACCACCTTTTTGGTGTATTTGCCTGTAGGAGTCAACTAGGTTAGCAGTAAATACAATTTGTTTTAGAAGAGTTGTGTCGAAAAACAGTTTTTTCGTATTTCCAGTTCAATCTTCTAAATCCCAAGAGCAGTTAAAATCTCCTCCTAATATTATGCACTGGCAGTGGCGGAGTCAGGTTTGGGAGCATTTGGGAGCTGGGGGGGGCATTCAGTCAATCATGTAGTCCACAATGGGCACTAAACAGTGAATAAAGATGGTAGCAGGGTACCACTACGCACACTGGGGCAGCCAGGAGGGGTGAACACCCCCCAGCCCCCCCCTTCTGTCTCCGCCACTGTGCACTGGGATGTAAGCAAGTATGGTTCCATAGATTTCAAAATATCAGTCCTATCCATTATAATTTGTGAAGCTTATTTATTTATTTAAAAGTTTTATCAGGAAGGCATACTGAGCAGAGTACTGCTCTATTCCAGATGCATCCTGGGGTGAGGAGTAGGGGAGAAATACAACTAAGATACAGGACACATACAAGTACAATATTTTCAGGGGAAAGTACAACTAGAATACAGAATAGATACAAAAATACAATACAAAATTACAGAATACAGTGCAGTAGCGAAGGCAATTAGACAGTCTACTAGGCCACACATATAGTACTGAACACAATCGAATCAACACTTAGTACAGTCACGTAGGAGGAACTGGGTCTGGATGGACAATGTATTTAGATGCATGTGCAGGTGGAAGGGAATGAGCTTTGAGGAGGGAGTTGAGGTGCTGGGTGTGGGAGGCATGCTGAACATCCACAGGGAGGGAGTTCCTCAGTTTAGCCATGCGATATTTGAAGGCTGCCTGGCCAGCAGCAGTGGACATGTGTGGTACCAATAGGAGCCTGGCATCATTATTCCTCAATGAGTACACTGGAAGGGTAGGGGCAGATAATTCAGAGGTGAGGTAAGTGGGCAGGGACTGGGCCCAGAACTTGGCCATAATCTGGGCTCAGTGGGACAGTCTTCAGCCCTGGAAGGAGGGGAGGCCCAGGGTCTGGTAAAAAACTGTGCAATGGTGGGTGGTGGGAGCACAGTCAAGGGCAAAGCAACAGAATGAGTGGAAGAGTGGGTCCAGTCTGGCTAGGGTGGACTTGGGTGTGACACTGTAGACTATGTCCCTGTAGTCAGTCAAAGATAGGGAAGATCATTTTCTGTTCAATGGCGCGGCGAGCCGGCAGCGTGATGCAACCACGATTACAGTATAGGGCGCCCAACCTAGGGTGGAGCCTACTGTGGATGGCAACAATATGTACAGAAAAGTCAAGGTGCTGGTCGAGCCAGACCCAGAGATATCTAAAGGAGGTACAGGTCTCCAGAGAAGTCCCATCCAGGGTGTGGAAAGTAGGGGTGGAGGGGAACCGAGAGTGTCTCTGCCTGGTGCCGCAGGTCATGGAGACACTTCTTGGCATTGAGGGAAAGCAGATTTGTGCAAAACCAGAGCTGAACATTTTTGAAGTCCTGTTGGGGTCTAGTCACCACATCAGTGGTTGTGGGGCTGGAAGTATACAGCACAGTGTTGTCTGCATACATGTGAATGGATGTGTGAGGGCAAGCAGACGGCAGGTCATCGAGGCAGATAGAAAACAAGAGCGGTCTGAGGACGGAGCCCTGGGGCACACCAGTAGTGACAGGAGGTGGGGGCGCAGGCAATGTTGCCAGTTCGGACCAATTGAGATCTACCCACCAGGTAGGAGTGGAACCAGTTGGTCACCATGCTGGAGAGTCCTGCGCGAGAGAGCCTGGAAAGGAGGAGTGAATGAGAGACCATGTCAAATGCCTTAGCCAGGTCAACAAAAATAGCTGAGGTTATATGGCCTCTGTCCATATCTGAATGGATTGAATCAGTGAACCTTAACAGGGAGGCGATGGTGGAGTGGGTCTTCCTAAAACCAGACTGGTAAGGTGTGAAAAAAAGATGAAGTCAAGGAAGTAGGAGAGTTGCGAGAGGAGTAGTTGTTCCAGAAGCTTAGACAGAATGGGAAGGAGGGAGATAGGGCAGTAGTTACCAGAAGCGGATGGGTCGCCTCCCTTAGGAAGTGGGATGACAGTGGCGTGCTTCCACTCAGATGGGATAGAAGCTAGTGAGAAGGAGAGGCTGAAAAGTGCAGCCAGGGGGAAAGCTATTGGAGGAGCTGACGGAGCATTTTGGAGTCCAGGCCAGTGAGGCATTTACCTTTGGATGGATTTAGGGCTAACAGTGCAGTTAGTACTTCTTGCATGGTAACATGGCAGAAAGAGAAGGAGGCGGCGTGTGGAGTGGCTTGGTCAGGTGTGAAGGGGAATTGAGGTCATGTGGAAGAGATGACAGGAGAGATGCTGGTACAGCCTCTGAAGTAGGAGTTGAATTCAGAGGCTACTGCATGAGGGTCAGTAGCACTGGAGCCCCCAATGTTTAAGGCTGGGGTTGGTGGCTGGGATAGTGTGGGGGGGGGGGGAACGATTTGACCACCTTCCAAAATTTAGCTGGGTGCTCTAGGTTCGTGAGGAAGGTGGATTTGAAATAGTTGGCTTTTGCCTGCCTGATTGGATGTGTGCAGGCGTCACGTAAAGCATGATACTGTAGATGATCCATGGATAAACCAGACACCTTAATGGTCTCCCATGCCTGATCTCTAGATCCGAGATGGGCCATGTCAGCTGTGATCCACGGCAGATGAGCACCCCTCACATGCATCTGTTGGGGGGGGGGGTATAGTGATCCCAGACAGCAATGAATCTGGACTTAAAGTATTCCAGGGCACAGTCGATGGAGGTGGCACCGAGGATACCTGACCAGTCTGTGTTGGCCAGGTCATTTAGCAGAGAGGCAAGGTCCAACAATTTAGAACGGACCTGGTCAGAAGGGTTTTCGTGTGGGGGGGGGGGGAAGAGGTGCCTTTGGCCTGTAGATTTTCCTTACCAAGTAGATCACATGATGATCACCAATGGAGTCATGTAAGAGGCCAGAGGCTAGTATCTGTTGTGGGTGGGTGGTGAGTGACCAATCAGTGAGAGAGTGGTTTAGAGATTTAGGGTTCAGCCATGTGGGCTCGGTGACCATTTGAGACAGACTGAGAGTGGTCACTTGGTTGCGCAGTCTTGAGCTAGCACTGGAAAGCCAGTTCCAGTTGAACTCTCTGAATATGTAAAGCTCGCCCCACCCCCCAATGCCAGTGTTTCTAGGTTGCTAAGGTGTACCGAGATGTTGGGCATGGTGGCATCAGGTGAGCAGCAGGAGCCTGCTATGTATATGGGTCGTGTGGGGGAGGGATAGTTTCAGCAACAGAGCATCAATGGACTGCGTGGGAGCGGGTACTGAGACTTGGGTGAATTTAAGCATGGATGCGACATACATGGTTATGCCACCACCCTGTTTGCCACCAGGATGATCGTGACGAATGACAGTGTAGCCAAGAATATTAATTTCAGTGTCTGATGTGACGTTTTAACCAGGCCTCTGAGATAATCAAAATGTCAGGATGTAGGGATAGGGCAATTGGTTGCAGCACGGTTCATTTGTGTAGAAGGCTGCAGATATTTAGGCGGACCAGTTTTAGGCCCTTTGGGGAGTTTTTTTTTTTTGGGGGGGAGAAGAGATCCTGGGGTGGGGTTTGGTCCAGAGTTTGACTTGTTCCTGGACAGGAGTAGGAGGAGGCTTATCATAAATTTAGCGAAAGACCCGGGTCCATGGGAGCTTGCGGGGAGAGGCAGGTGCCTGTATGGAAATTTTAGAGCCAACAGGCCTGCATGGAAGGAGGGTGGAAGAATGGATAGGCCTGCAAAATAGAAGTGGAGGTGCACCACATGAGGTAGGCCAGCACAGGAGGTGGCGGAAGGAGGAGCAAGAGCAGTCAGGGTGCTGGATGCCAGCAGGCAGGTTTCCATTTTGGGGTATGAAGATGGTGGGAGTGATCCCAGAGAAGTAAGAAGGTATATTACTGTTTATATTACTGTTAGTAAGGAGAGTATAGTGGCACTGCTTAGAAGAGGGAGATTTTTTTTTTGTGCTATTATAGAGGCCACTAGTGGCAGCAGTGGATAATCTGCAAATGAGAAAATAAACGGATTGGTTTCAGCCATCATGTGATGCCAAATATATAGAGCGATGTTCACCAAGGGTGGTTTAGGGGGCAGCGGGGCCATCCTCTGTCCAATCGAGACTCACTCGTGCCTCTCCTCTGTCCTGTTAGCGTACCTAAATTTGGATTGGGGGGGGAATCTGAGCAAACAGCGGCTTGCAGCTCTGGGGAGGGCTCCTTCAATCTGGCCCTCGCAACCACCCTCAGGGAGCCAAGAAACTCGTATATGACCACAATTCTTATTTAATATGACTATCAATTATTAATAATCTTTCAGGCTCAATGTCCATAATTTTATGTATTTTTACTTTGAAAGAGTGATAAAGGATTCCTACATCAGAGCATGTTTCATCTCCCAGTGACCATATCGCCACACTTTTTGTGCACTTATCACTATTTGTGTCTAATCTAGTGTCCTGCAGTAAAATTATTTGTGCCCCTGAAACCTGTAATGCAGGAAAAAAAAAATGGTTAAACTCCATTTGACATTTTTTTAAACTGCTGACATTTAGCATTATGTTTAAATCAGGGAGCAGTTGTACCATGCAAATTTCAGGTGGGATGTTTCACATTTCTTTCTAGTCCTTTTATCTTGTTTAGGTTCATTTTTTAGTTCTCCTTCAGTGTCAGATAGTTCCTTTTGGGATGATACAATGGAAATTTTTTCTCCTTCTTCATAGTCTCCTTCATCGTCTTCTGTGGTATTTTGTAGTAAAGTATAAGTGTTTCTTGTAATGATGGGGTCTCTTCTAGACACTTTGGATTTAGGCTGATTTTTTAGCGTTCTTCTCTTTTCCCCACCACAGTTTTGAAATCTTCCTGGGGTTTTGCTGGAGGGAGCATCCTACTGTTTTCCTCTGCAGGGGTGTGTGAATTTTGTTCTGGATGAGGATCCCAATATCCCCCGATTCCTCAGGTTTATCATTTTCCAGGATTTCAACTTCCATTTTTGTTTTCCTTTATTTATTTTTGTTCTGTATGCATATCAGGTTCAAAATCCTCTTGTACAGATTGGGGGGTTGCTTGTGCTTTTCACTTTTTCTGCATCCAGGCAGGACCATTTATCATTTCATTTCCTTTTTTTTTTTTTTTTTTTTTTTTTTTTTAATACTGGTAAGTCTGTGGGACAAGCCCATTTTCACAAACGACCAGTTTATACAAAACATACATACAAAATTTAAGACAACAACAAGGCATAAATATACATTACACATAACATTTACAGTTTGAGTTTTCTAACAACATTTTTCTTAGTTCCAACTTGAAAGTTGACAATTTCTTTTGTCTTATAACATTTTTAGGAAGTTGATTACACATCTTAACAGTAGCAAAGTACAATGAATTTTGGCCAAGAGTTGTTTGGCAAAATGGATCCAAAAAGCCCTCCCTACTCTGTAATTTTGTACAACAGAATAAACTAATAATGCTTTGAGGCAGAATACCTAAAAAAACCTTGTGCAAAAACAACACTGCTCTATAATTAAACCACCCCTTTAAAGACAAACAACCTAATTGTTTATAGATTGAACAATGATGGGTTAACCTTGATTGACCAGATGCAAAATGTAGAATAGAGTGACACGTTACTTGAAGTCTAGATAAAACTTTTTCAGAGGTAAATGAATATATTACGGACCCATAATCCACCATAGATAATAAACTATGAGTAAGCAATAGTTTAACATCTACCGTTAAATTATCCCAAATTTGATAAAGAAACCCCAACCTTTTATGAATCCTACTAATTAAAATCGGTTATATGAGAATCAAATGCTAAATGGCAATCAATTAGTACTCCCAAATATTTAAAATTGCTTAACCGGCTCAATTGCATTACCCAAATTATCAATAATTTTTAATTCTTGATTTTGCACTTTTCTTGGATGGGAAAATATCATTGTCTTAGTTTTTGTTGCATTTAACACCAGTGTATGATTATCAAACCAATAATGCAGCAAACCAAAATCATGTTGCAAAGTATTGTGTAAAGACAAAACATTTGAACCAGAACAAAATAAAACTGCATCATCTGCATACAATAGTAACTCATTTTTAAAATTAATAGCCAGGGAATTTACAAATAAAGAAAAAAGCAAAGGGCCTAAAATGGAGCCCTGAGGGACTCCACACTTCAGCAGAAAAGGTTCAGATAGAATTCCATTAATTAATGTCTTCTGATTCCTATTAACCAAATATTCACTAAACCAAGAAATAACCCCTTCTGATATCTACTTTGAAGTTAACTTTTTCAAAAGTACCTAATGATTCACTAGATCGAAAGCCTTGGTGAGGTCCACGAAAGCCGCTACAACAACATCTCCAATGTCTATTGCTCTAGCGACTTGACTAGTGAACCTCACCAAGGCTGTCTCCGTGTTATGATTAGACCTATAACAATGTTGCGAGTCTGACCAAAGTTTGTATTTTATTAAATGCTCTGCTAACTGAACTGAAACTATTTTTTCTAATATTTTAGGGAAGGGGCAAACATTGAAATTGGACGATAGTTATTTGGATCAAGTCTAGATCCCGATTTATAAATTGGTTTTACCACTGCACTCTTACACACATCAGGGAAGGTCCCATAACATACAGAATAGTTGAACAATTTTGTCAACTATCCAGCAACACTATTAATAACTCTCTTCAGTATCCTATAATCAAGATCATCAGATCCCTCGTAAGGTCTAGGATCCATTTTAGACACAAACTCAATTACGTCTTTAGTTTGTAAGAAACTAAAATAAAATTTTGGAATGCCATTACCATTTGATTGCAGGAGTGCATCCAAATGGCTCCAGGAACTATCCATACTACCCACATTAGAACTATACCTATCCAAGTTTGTAAAGTGTGAATTAAAGGCTTCTGCCACAGTTTTAGGCTCCATAATAATACTACCATCCTTCTCCAATACACAATTTTCACTCCCCTTATGTTTACCCATTAACAGATTAATTGTATTCCAGGTTGCACTTGAATTCCCCTTAACTTCTGTAAATTTTTGCTTAAAATAATCCTTCTTTTCTGCACGAATAGCTAATTGACATTTTATTCCTAAGCTTTTTATATAGTAATTGATGATCAAATTGTTTTGTCCTTCTGTAAACTTTCCATGCTTGATTTCTTTCCCTTTGAATGCTGTAGGAGAAGCACTGACACAGTATATAGAAACGTTCTTGCAGCTCTAATTTAAAACAGACAGCAAGACTCACAGTGCAGAATAATTTCTAGTGTTATCATCATGTACCACCCAGGGGTGTGCTTTGTACATGTGGACAGTTTCCTCACAAAGATTGCATGCATTGCTAAGATGTGACAGAGCCACATCTATGGCTAGATTTTGGCTGTCCTGCATAAAAGTAGAAACCTCTGTCCTATAAAGAAGCTGCTGGGCAGGTGCTGTATGCCACCATCCGTTTTCAATTTTACCTTTATTCTCCATCCTCCCATCCAGATGTTTTCCGAGTCCATTATTGGGTAGATTCTTTCTGTAATATCCACTCATCGTTTGACCCAGTGCATCACATCTGAAATGTGTACCCTTTCGTTCTTAAAAATAATTTTTAGTCTTCTGCATTGGTTTAGTGAGTGGAATCACAATAAAAAGGGGTCCAAAGGGATGTAGTTTTAACCATGTGGTATTTCATCCAAAAAAATCTGTCCAAAAGTATTGTTGTCCTAAAACCGACATCAAATTGGACATCTGCCGAGGTATGGAATAGGACGAAATTTTCTTGAGCTGTGAAGTTTAAAGATTCTTTCAAAAGTTTGAGCTACAGTGTATACAATATAATACAATACAATAATACACACACACACACACACACACACACACACACACACACACACACACACTCTCTCTCTCTCGCTCGGGTCTTCCAGGCCTCCTTTATATGTTATTCCAATAGCATTTTTCCCTTTAGCTGGTTCCAAAAGATGAGAAAAAAAATCTGACAGTCTGAAAGTTCTAGCGACATCCTTGATATAGGAAGTGTTTGGTTGATTTTGTTGAAAGTTGCTTTCCCCCTGTTTTTTTTGGGGGGGGCAGGGGGGGACTGCCCTTCAACATGTTTGTAAAGGATTTGTTTGCTCTACAGTATCAGTCCACGATGTGGAGGGTTTTGTTTCTTTACTTGTTCCTGGTCTTTCTTCGAATACATTTTTTTCTGTATTTAGATTTTTAATCTAATGTTGGAGTGTCCTCTGCTTTATGTTTATTAATATTTTGTATGCTTTCCATTTTTGTTCTATGGTTTTGTTTTTCATTATGGTTTAGTATTACTGGTATGTCATCCTTCTTGCTCTGTTTACTTATGCCGGCGCAGTTAAAAAAAAAAAAAAAAAAAATGTCCCTGTTCTCGCTACCTTCAGTTGCCATGGCAACCGGTTGGAGTTAAACGGGTTGTCAACGTAACATACAGAATTTAATAAATTAGACACCATACCTTCTGTTTTACTTTGTGCAGTGTTCAGCATTTCTTTTGCAGTAGGAGCCTTGTCAGACATCCAGATTTTTCCATTCAGTGCCTTCCTCCAACCTGCAGCCATCAGTGCACTTTTGGACATCCATGGTTCCATTGGTAAGTCCAGTTTATTTGTAGATGTATTGTTACCAAGGTTTCCCATGGGCGCTGTCAAGTTTTGTACAGTTCCAGAGTGTGGTGATTTTGGACAATTGTGAGCGGTTTCTAAAGTCCCTAGCATTTCCTCCTCTATGGCAAGCATTCCAAATAGTTTTTTTCTGCAGTTCCAAGCGGTAGTTCAGGTAACCGGGCAATTGTCCAGCACAGTTTGGGAGGTGGTTCTAAGTTGTTCTTCAAAAATATTATTACTTAAGGCAGCTGCCGTTCTTTGTTGAAAGATATTTTAGCCCCCCCCCCCATTGTCTGTTCTGTGTGCATATTTCCGTTGCCACCATCTGAAAATTCAGAGAGATTCACTGGGCATTCTTTTTCATGCAATATATCAGATTCTCCATTTCCTGCTCCTACCCCTCCTGCTTCTCCACCATAATCTCTCTGATCAGCCATTTTGCTGACCAGGCAGACAGTGGTTCCCCTTGTATTAGTGTCCTGTGTCTCAGTAACCATTTTTTTCCTGCTCCATCTTTTGTTTACAATCGGCTGATGTACTTGGGTGACAAGTATCCCAATCCTTGCCATCAGGAGAAGTTAACCAGTCCATGTTTGCTGTTGCTGCATGGCCAATCTGGTGTGTTTGGGAGATTAACCTCCATTTTGTCCCCCCGACTTCCTGGTGAGTTCACCTCAGGACTTTAAGTTGTTCAGGGGAGCCCCCCCATTTTTTCTAAGTGCATCCTCCTAACCTAATTCTCTTTGTTGTATTTGCGGAGCAACAATTGGGGTGCCAGTCTTAGGCCGATCCGTTTCCAACTCCCATTTGCCATTCCACTTAAGGCACCAAATTTTACCGGCATCCAGTCTTCCTTTCTTTTTTAAATTTTTTTGTAACACTTTTTTGTGCTGCTTTGTTTCTGTTCCACCACAATACTGTTGTCAGCAGCAGCTTCGTTTGATGTCTTTGCATCATTAAGAGAGAGAGAGAGAGGGAGAGAGATAGATAGATAATCAGCTGGGTCAGTTTGTCAAGACACCAGCTGATCTGTCTCCATTTCCTCCTTTCTTTCTGTGACTGTCTGCAAGTTATTTTCTCATTTCCATTGCCCGATTTTCCTTCATGCAATATATCACTTAAGACCTCAGTGTCAAAGCTCTCAGTGTTCATCACATTTTCCTTTATGTCAAAAAGGTACCTTTTTTCCTATCACAGAACAACCATCCTGGTCAGCCTCCTCTCGCGGCGTCTCTTTGGCAACTACTGCCATGCCCATTTCTTCAGTCTCTAACTTGCCCGAGATCAAGGAGGAGACCTGCTCCCTGGCCTCTTCAGCTTTCATCCTCTCCGTTCTCCACTTAGGAATGGATTGCTCTGCAGCATTCCTCACTCCCGCGTGAGTTCCCCCTACAGAAGAGTAGAGAATTTCCCCCAGTGTTATGGACAAATTTTCCCCATTCAGTAAAAATACCACCAATAGCTCAATCTGGCTCATTAACAGTTGGTTTCCATCCATCTCACCCCCACAAAATATGACAAGGCTAAAAATAGGCAGAATTTCCTAGACTTCTTTCTGGTCAACAAAAACTAAGAAATCAAAATAGGACAGATCAGAGGGAACACACAAGAAATTTTCCACAGGGCTAGCACCCTTAGTAGCTTAAGTGCAGAAGTAGGTAAGAAAGATGTGTGGTGCCAACATAATGGACTACACATTTTACACCACCCCCAAGTAACAGCGATGTAATACTGGACAGGTTCTATACACTGCAGACTTAGGACCATACGGTGATGGGATGTGATATACTTCCTTAAACTGCCTCAGACAATGCACCAATCAAAATGCAGACCGATTTTGCTCCCCTCAAAAAGCAGATGCAGTAAAGGTACAATTGGAGATTGGTAAATCACTTTTTTTGTCTCCAAAATGCAATACACTATAAAAGAATACTTGTGTAACAACTGGGAAGGATACGCAAAAACTAAAATATGGTTGGGATGGGTTAAAAGCCACACTCACGGGACAGATCATCTTTTATGCAGCATACGAAAACAAAGCAGCTTCTATACAAAGCCCAAGTAGAAAAAAGAAGCACAAAGATTATAGAAGCTGCACAAATCCAACAGAGAAAAGCAAGCTAGGAAAAAAAAAAAAACACTACTGAAGACAGTCCAAAAGAATTAGCTGCCCTCAAATTAAAGAAAGTTGAAACAACTCCATTTACTCAACCGAATAAAGTACTATGGATACGGCAACAAGGCCAACCACCCTTTGCCTTACTGACTGAGGAAACAGGAAGTAGAACATCACAAACCAAAACAATTAAGAACCCAGGAAGGCTAGGATGGCTCACCAAATCACAGAGGATTGCAAACAGAATTAAAACAACATTTCTACAATGCACTATATAGGACAGAACCAGAAAATGGGGCAGAAGGGGCTAGCTCATCCTTCCTTAAAGTGATAACTTTACCAGAACTTAGTCAGGAATGGCAAGAACGTTTAGAGGGTCCAGTGTTCTTAAGCAAAATAGCATGGGTGATACAAAATTGTCTGCTGAAGCATTAGGCCTAGATGGGTTTTGGGAGGAATTTTCAAAAAGTTTCAAAAAGATCTTATCCCAACATTAGCCAATGTATTGAGTTTGGTGCCCAAGGTTGAAAAGATCCAAGATACATGGCTAGAAGCCACTGTAACAGTGCTCCAAAACTGTGCAAAGTTGATACAAGTCGCAGAGCATACAGATTGATTTCTTTTCTAAGCTAAGACGTGAAGATCTTTGCTAAGGTAATAGCCAGCAGACTAAAACAAGTGATCCCACATGCCATGCACACTGATCAAACAGGCTTCATTCCCAGTCAGTGTATACATAACATTCAATGTCTACTGAGCATCACAACAGGGGCCAAGAAACAGCACAGACAAAATGTGGTCATAATGCTGAAAATGTTTCAACTGCTGGACTGGAATGTCTAGGACACCACCCAACAAAATTTCCAATTTGGCAGTAAATTCTGTGATTGGATGAAAGCACTGTACTTTGCCCGAGCAACCGGAGTCAAACCTAATGGAACACTCAAAAGCTTTCCATATGCACAGTGGAGCCAGTCAAGGATGTTATTTACCCTCAACACTGAACCTATGGTAGAAACCGTTAGAATACCCCACAGTAAGGGAGATCAGATTTAAAGGGGATGAATTCACGTATACAGTACCTCTGTATAGGGATACTACTCTGCCATTCTTACAGGACTTGCAAGGAAACTCCCCTAGCCTGAATGCACTCTTAAAGGACTATAGTAAGGCATCAGGCTACAAAGTAAATATAGATAATTCGGAGATGTCACAGAGTGGCCAGAATACACCAGAACTAAAACAGTTATGCAAATTTAAATGAGCAAATAATGGCTTTAAAAAAAAATACCAGGGAATTAATGTGTCCGCTAACCTTAACATCTAGTAATTAAAATGAGCAAACCTGATAATGGAAATCCAACAAGATCTAGGTAAATGGAAAGACCTCCCATTAGCTATCTTGGGAAGAGTAGAAACATTATGCATGAACATGCTACCCAGCCTATTGTACCTTTTCTCCTCGTACCCTATAGCAGTCCCCAACTCTAGATAGAAAAAAAAAAAAAAAAACACAATGTACTCCAAATTCATCTGGGAGAATAAAACGCCCAAGTTTAAAGTGGTGCAGAATAAAAAGCAATAAAGTTTTTTTTTTTTTGTTAAATGTTATTTCAGGAATTTCAAATACAATAATGACACACCTGACAGAAGGTAATGGTCCAGGGTGACTAGCACTAGAAGCAAGCGAGCTCACAGAAAGATGTCTCAGAAATTGTGTTTCACCAAATAGAAACAGGAAGCATCAACGTGTTCCAAAACCCTTGAGAGAGAGATTTAGCCGCCAAAACTAGGCACAGGTAAAGAAACAATTAAACATAAAAGTCAGGGTCTGCAATCTTATACTCAGACTTTTCAGAAACTTTCCTCCAGAAAATCTGGACACCCCACGTATCGTAGATGAAAGGGGTGGATTGGGTACATTGGGGAACTTGATGGAGAAAAGGCGTCAAGTCCTTCCCAATCTCAAGCGAATCTTGTTGGATTTCCATTATCAATTTTGCTCATTTTAATTACTAGATGTTAAGGTTAGTGGACACCAGCCTATACTGGCAGGACGGTCTGCATCTGTCCAGGAAGAGAACAAGTCTTTTGGGCAATCGGTTTACATGCTTCATTGGCAAGCCTTTAAACTAGTCAAGGGGGGAGGCACTGATAAGCAGCAGGAAAATCCCAGCCTTCCCCTACAAAACAGGGTACTAAATGAGAAAAAGACCAAAGTAGAAAGGTCAGTGGGGGTTGCCGCTACAGAAGGTAAAGCCATCAAAAATGGAGAGCAATGAGTACCAATGCCCGTAGTCTGGGTAACAAGCTTCCTGAATTAGTGGCCTTGATGGAGGAGGAAGATCTGGATATCGTGGCAGTCACAGAAACATGGTACACACAGAACCATGACTGGGACGAAACATACCAGGATACACTATCTACAGGAGGGACAGGAGGGTAAAAGAGGAGGAGGAGTAGCTCTCTCACATAAGAGAAGAAATCAAAGCAACAGAACAAAAGGGTAAACAGGGAGAGAAGAAGCACTGTGGGTCAATTTGGAGGCAGGTAATGGCACCACAATCCACACAGGGTTGTATACAGACCTCTTCTCAGGGGAGGAAATGGACAAGGAAATGATAGAGTATACTTAGAATGGCAGATAAAGGGAGATATTGCTGATGGGTGATCTGAATATGCCAGATGTTAACTGGAGTGCAGTTGTAGCAGCCACTCTAAGAGTGGGTTATTCTAGATGCCCTACAGGGGCATGCCTTAGACAACTAGTATTGGAGCCCACTCGAGAGGGAGCAATCTTAGACCTGGTTCTCTCAAATGGAGATGAAGAGAGGATCACAGATGTAGAAGTGGGTAGCCATCTGGGAACTAGCGACCATCGAACAGTATGGTTCACAATAAACACAGAGAGTCAAGCCATACAAAGACAAAGGTACTGGATTTTAGGAGGGCTGACTTTGCCAAAATGGGCAAGTGCCTAAGGAATGCACTAGCAAATGGGCAGGAAGGAGGGGTGGAAGAATAATGGGGAATAATAAAAACTGCCATCAGAGAGGTAACAAGCCTTTGTGTAAAGCAAATAAACAAAACGAAACGAGGTAAGAAACCACCATGGTTCTCAAAGGAAGTGACAGTGAAGGTTCAATAGAAAAAGAAAGCATTCAGGAAGTACAAGGAATCACAGAAGGAACAGGACAGAGAATTGTATCAGTTAAAGCAAAAGGAAGCTGGAAAGGCAGTCAGAACAGCAAAGGCCCAAACCGAGGAAAAGATAGCCAACTCAGTTAAGAAGAGGGACAAAACCTTTTATAGGTACATCAGGAGCGAAGAAGACCAAGGAGGGATAGTGAGGCTTAATAAAGGGAGGGAGGGTGGGCAGAGGTGACTGTGAAAAGGCAGAGATACTAGACAAATATTTTTGCTCAGTATTTACAAAGGAAGAGGGGAGTTACCTAAACAAACAGTAGAAACACTCTGGATACAGAAGTTGATACCAGCCAATTTACAGAAGAAAGGGTTCTGAAAGAGCTCTTAAAACTGAAGGTGGATAAAGCAATGGGGCCTGATGGATTCATCCCAGAATTCTAAAAGAACTAAGGGTAGAACTAGTGACACCACTGACTACCCTCTTTAACAAATCATGGGAGGATGGGGTGGTACCTGAGGACTGAAGGAGGGCAGATGTGATTCCCTTCACAAAAGTGGGAGCAAGGCAGAAGCAGGAAACTACAGACCTGTTAGTTTAACCTCAGTGGTAGGAAAATGATGGAATCACTTCTGAAGGAAAGAATTGTTGTGTATCTAGAGGCCAGAGGGGCACAGGACCCAAGGCAGCATGGATTCACAGCGGGAAGGTCATGCCAGACAAATCTGATAGATTTCTTTGACTGGGTGACCAAAGTAGTTGATCAGGAGGGGCTGTGGACATGGCCTACCTAGACTTTAGCGAGGCATTTGACAGTCCCACACAAAAGATTAATATATAAGTTAGCCAGCCTGGGAGTGGGTCCCAAGATGACAGCCTGGGTAAAGAATTGGCTGAAGAATAGGACACAGAGAGTAATAGTAAATGGAGTCCACTCTGAAAAAAAGGGGGGTTAGTAGTGGGGTACCGCAGGGTTCAGTATTAGACGGTCCTCTTCAATGTCTTTATAGCGACATTGCAGAGGGACTGAAGGAAAAGTATGTCTCTTTGCAGATGACACAAAGATCTGCAACAGAATTGATGCCAAGGTGGGATGGAAAGGATGAGAAGGGACTTGGCAAGGTTAGAGGAATGGTCAAATGTATGGCAGCTTAGATTCAATGCTAAGAAGTGCAAGGTAATGCACCTGGAAACAAAACCCAGGGAAGAGTACACAATGGAGGGTGAGATACTAACAACAAAAATGGAAAGGGACCTGGGGTAGTCATATCAGATGACCTAAAGGTGGGCAAGCAATGTGAGAGGGCAGCAAAGAGGGCTGGGGGGATACTAGGATGCATAGGGAGAGGCATCACCAGTAGAAAACAAGAAGTTATTATCCTCTGTACAGACAGCTGGTGAGACCACATCTGGAGTACTGCGTGCAGTTCTGAGACCCAATCTCCATAAAGACAGACAGGATGGAAACTGTCAGAGGAGGGCAACTAAAATGGTGCAGGGTCTGCACCGAAGACATATGAAGAGAGACTTAAGGAGCTTAATATGTTTAGCCTCGGGAAAGGAGGGACGGGGGCATGATAGAAACTTTCAAGTACTTCAGGGAATCAACAAAGTCCAAGAGGGTAGCATCTTTCAAAAAGAGGTGTGCAAGAACAAGGGGCACAATTTGAAGATAGAAGAGGCAGCTCAGAGGTAATTTAAGGAAGTATTTTTTCACAGAGAGGGTTGTGGATGTATGGAGCGGCCTTCCAGAGGAGGTTGTGGAGTCAAAAACAGTGGTGGAATTCAAGCATGCATGGGACAGTCATAAGGCAATTCTAGGGGGTTGGGGTAGGAAGAAGTAGGCTGCTGGTTAACTAGGATCTGCAGCTTATCCATCAGGTAGGGAAAAGGGCAGACTAGGTGGGCCAAGCGGTCCTTATCTGACGTCAAATTCTATGTTTCTAGGTTTCTAGAAAGAATTCATCCTATCACAGCAAGCCTTCTTCAGTATCTGCAAATATGCAGCTACATGAATGCTAAGCCATAAAAAGCACAGCCTCCTCACAACAAGCTCTAGCAGATGTCCTAAGGGAGGTGACACCCAATACAGCCAGCACAACCAAGGGCCTCCTTACAACAAGCTCTAGCAGACGTCCTAAGGGAGGTGACACTTAATCATCGATTCTCCAAATTCTATCCAAACATAAAAAAACTTGACAAAAGTGCTACCCACTTTACATTTGTTTCTGCTTTCCACTTTTCTTGGTTGTAGTCAAAGAATGAAAGTAAGAAGGTATACAGCACCAGATACCCAAAACCACTTCCTCCAACAACTGGAAGGTACAAAGATAGAAATTGCTGGTAAATATTTTCAGGACCCATGTAAATCACTAAACATTTTGTAATTACTAAAACATTTTGGGCAGAACCCCTCAGATGAATGCTGGAGATAATGTGGGCAGGGAGCCCATGGCATACACATGTCCTGGGAATGCCCCAAGTCTGGAGGAAGGAGGCAAATGCCACATGAGATACAGTGCTCCCTCGTAATAACAAACGAAATGGGAGCCATATAACGCATTCATTACACTGACGTATTTGTTACATCGAGGGAGCTGCTTTCTCTGGTTTGGGGCTGGCAGTATAGCCTAGAGGTTAGAGGAATGAGGTGTTAACAAGCTTGGTATATCCAGCAAACAAGATCAGAGTTTGATTCTCACAACCTCCACTTGCATACTGTGTGACTCAGCAAGTCACTTAACTGCACAGTGCTCCCAGGTCGCCCCTGAAAACAGGCACTTGTGCCTAGTGGGCCTTACCTGGTTACCAAAGACTAAAATAAATACCACGGTAACCATCATTTAATGTGCAAATGTCACTTAAAAGTCAGTTAAAAGAAAGTGAAAAGCAATTTAAATAACTTTAAAAAACAAATGCTGTAAAACTATTGAACTACTACATCAAACTGTTTAAAATTTAAAACATAGCACACAGCATACGTTCACAAATCGGCAAACCAGCAAAACAATGACAGTGCTGTGGCTCGTTTTCAACTAAAACTTGAGGCATGCCATGATGGTGCAGAAAGCGCCAGAGCCAGTTGGAGGAGGATTTGAAGCAGC
This sequence comes from Neoceratodus forsteri, assembly GCA_016271365.2. NCBI lineage: Eukaryota > Metazoa > Chordata > Ceratodontiformes > Ceratodontidae > Neoceratodus > Neoceratodus forsteri. Next base: position 1,195,027,617 of record CM028130.1, read on the forward strand.
AGTCCTCGCCATAGATCTGCTTGGCAAACTGGTCCACTTTCTCCCAGACAATTTTTATTTTTTTTTATTTTAGTCTTTGGTAACCGGGTAAGGCCCACTAGGCACAAGTGCCAGTTTTCAGAGGCGACCTGGGAGCACTGGGCAGTTAAATGACTTGCTCAGAGTTGCACAGTATGCAAGTGGAGGTTGTGAGAATCAAACTCTGATCTGGTTTGCTGGATGTACCAAGCTTGTTCACACCTCGTTCCTCTAACCTCTAGGCTATACTGCCAGCCCCAAATTAACCCAATAACTGGCACTCAGTTTGCTCATTGCTGACTGAACCACAACTGAGTGGCTGTATCAATTGGATTTTCATCACCAAGTTTTATTTATTTATTTTTCCCCTTAACAGTCCTTCCAGCCCACCACACTCAGCAACAAATTCATGGAGAGTTGCCTCCTGATTGTACCAAGTGCAGATTGTTGATTTTGAAAAGCCAGTCTCAGAGGATACTTTTTTTTTAGGCTTTCAGCAGCCTTGAGTCTATCTAGACCTGCCAGCTTAGTTTGTACAGAGTAAGAGGAGTGCTTCATCCTTACAACAGCACTGTAAAAACCACATTACATGTCCCAAACTGCGGCAGCATTTTAAAATCTTTTTGTAAATCGACTACTGGGTCCAGGGTGTTTTGCTAATTGAATGATTCACTGTAGTTCACTGTAACTGACAACAGGGTATGGTGGGAAATTGAGTGCGGTCAACAGAGTACAAGTACAGTGCTCGATTGGACGCAAGGATAAAGGCGCTAATACAGGAACGTATTTACTATGGGGCAGAATGTTTTCTTTTTGGGAGCCAAGTGGACAGTTTCTTATAACCTGGGGATTCGCTATAACGGGGTTCATTGTAGCGAGGGAGCACTGTAATAGTTAAGATACCCACCCAAGACTTTCTAAATATGTAGTCCAGAACAACCACCCACTGAGTGACAAAAAAAAGTAGCATCTATTTAACATATTCATTGCCATTGTCACCAAGACAATTACACAATCCTGGCTCCAAATACACCTGCCTACTTTAGATCACTGGGTAAATATTGGTAAAACAATACAACTGATGGAGCATCCAATGGCAAAGTTAAGGTGCACAACTAGTAAGAACCAAGTTAACTGGTTGCCCTTTATGGAACACCTTGAAAAAGATGGCTGGTCTGACAAAATTTCCCACCTCAAAAGAGCCAATCGTATATCTCAGTGAAAGCTCTACATTAAAATTTCCATCCTCAGATTAATATTTAACATGTAAAATTGAACCAACAATGAAGTAATGAAATTTAGCAACTGGGTAAAGAATGTCCTGGAATCTGACTGGCTGAAACACTTTGCAAGCCATAAATGTTTTTAGAGTATTGCACAGACACAAGTGTCAGTATTCACTGTTTACTTACCCAAAAAAGTCCTCATGCCAGTGATGAAATTTAAAAATTGTTTGGCAGTTATTTTTACTCCACTGCCCGCTCAGTAAAACCCCTTCTTTGCTCCAGCACAAAACAAATACCACAGTACTTCAAATAGTAGAGAAAGTTTGTTTTTCAAATTTACATGCTCCATAGCAATTGATGTGCACAAAGCATGTATCCCAATTGTGTTATCTCTCTCATGGCCTGCAGAGCACTCACCAAATCTCTCTAGGTGTCTCTCTCTCTCCCCACCCTCTCCCCCTTCCCCCGCCATGCTGCAGACCACTCGCTGCAATCGTGCGTCCCCCAGGTCACAAAGCACTCACCTTGATTGCACTGTTTCACTCTTCCTCCGGCCCATCTGAGCTCACTCATGGTGATCAAATTACACTTCAGCTCCATAATCAACAGTGGTCGCTCACCCCACTTGCTCCCCTACCTCCCTCTCCTCAGCACCATAAACAAGGAAACAAATAGGACAGTACCAAACAAATGTGAACATAAAAAAAATTAAATAAAATGGAACAAAAAAAAAAAAAAAAAATCAGACACTATACAAATGATGACTAGTACTGAGCACAATAGCCCCCCTGGCAACCCAGTGGCAGAAGAACTATTTTCATATAATAACCATATTGAAATATTTTAACAAATCATTTTAAAGACGTTCACACAGAAAAATAATTTAAAGTGCAATAACCATTTTGCAAGCACAATAAGGGACTCCAGAGTGTTGATTATGCTAGGATAAATGCATCATATATTCATCCCAGCATAACCAACACCCTGGAGTTTATTGCTTATGCGTGGCATTTCTGTACCTCACTTTTATGTCTTATGAAAACAGATAAAAACTTCTGTTGCCACAAACAAAAAAAAAAAAAAAATACAAATTCTGTCAGATGTACCTTTAGACTTTTTGTTCACTCCCACTGTACCTCCAGCAACCCACCCTTCTGGGACCTCCTGGAGCCCCCAGTGGAGCCCCCAGATTTGCTTTCTACTGCTATCACCTTCATTCAAGCTCCCGACAGTCCAACAGTGTTCCAGCTTCAGTCCCACCCTCCCCCATGAGCCTCCAAGGAGATGCTGTTCATATCCAGCAGTGGCGGGGGGGGGGTAATACTATGGCAAGAGGGAGGGTGGCATGGGTGAGGACATGAAGACCATCATCTGGTATACAGAGTCAAGCAGCATTTCCACTGTCAGCCCTGCCCATCCACCTTCCAAAGGATGAGAATGTCAGAGTCCTCAGAGTACTGTATGCAGCAGCGCAAGGTCAGCCATACCACCATGCACATCTCCACCAGACTGCCACAAGACTCAGGAGCGGTGCTCGTCATGCCTTCTGTGAGGCAAGCATCTGCGTAGACACTCCTTCGACCTCCTGCTGGCCTCTCTGTTCCAGTTGTCCTGGGCTCAGAGCATGAACCAGTGTGTGCCAAAGACACACACACACACACACACACACACACACACACACACCCACCCATTTAAATAGACTACCTGCAGATATTTTCTACAAAAAAAAAAAAAAAAGACATTGTTTACCAATTTACATCTGATCAATTTCAAATGGCTAAATGACATGCATGATCTAAGCGTCTTTTAGAAAGCAGGCCTCAGTAATTTATTTCAACATCTTTGGATTTTTGCGTTCTATCTGAATAAAAAAAAAATGCATTTAGTGATTCGGAAAAGACATTTGAGCACGAGCTCTTTTACAAAGATTCCACATCACAGATTGCAAAGGTACATCACAACGAACGACAGCTTGGATTCAGAACATACAGAATAACTCGAAACAAAGGTACAAGTTAAAATAACAAGAAAAACACTGTGGCTGCTTATTCCTCCCCATCTCTACCCTCAAAGTGCCTTGTCAGTAGTTCAGAGGGACGGGGATAGCTGGCAGTGGGGTGAAGAAAGGAGGTACGAGAGAGAGAAGCAGGTACTGTAGTCAAGGGTGGGGGAAGAAGGGTGATAAAGTATAGGGAGAAATGGGGGGGTGAGGGGAGGCTGAGTGGAGAAGACGTGCTAGGGTAAATGGTGGGGTGCGAAGAGGCATGGTCAGGCAGCTTGCATTAGTAGTGACTGTTAGGGAAACTCATGGGACTGGGAGTTTGTGGGGGGAGAAGGTGGGGTGGCGGGTGCCGAAGAAGCATGATGCTAACTGATAGCTGAGGCAAGTCACGAGAAGGGACAGTGGGAGGGGATACCCAAGGCCTGCCTAGTGCTTACTGGGGGGGCAGAGAGAGTGGGTGTGGCTGAACTTGGGGCAGGTGCACTTACAGAGTGTTATTAGGTGATTAGGTGCTGTTTGAGGTCAGTTTTGAATTGGGCCAGACAACTGGTGGCCAAGAGGTGCCCAGGAGTTCATTCATCTACAGGGGGACCCAGTAGGCAAATGCACGTTGCCCAAGTGAGGTGCAATGGAAGGGGATAGCCAAGGCGCCTCTACTCCTCCCCCTGGTGACCTGTAAGGGGTTTGCCACCTTGACCAAATTGCCTACACAAGGCAGTGTTTTACCCAATAGAGCCTTCTTCCCTAGGATGCAAGTCTGGAATTTGACCTGGTTTCTTAAAGGACAGCCAGTTTGCATGGTCGTACAGAGTACAGGTGTACGTGCCATGCTCAGCATCCAGGGCGAGTCTGCAGGCTTTGTTGAGTGCAGTCTGAACCCTCTTTAGTGCTGTATCCATTGCCACCCCGTAGACCACTAGTCCATAGTCGATAATAGATATGATGGAGCTGTGGACTAAGAGGCAGAGGGCCCCTGGAGAGAGGTATTGCCTGTGCAGGACACCAATCTTGGTACTGACTGTCTTGACCAGAGAGTCAATATGGTGTGCAAACATGAGGGCATCATCAATTATGACCCCCAGATACTTGAATAAGTGGACTTGTTCCAGCGGCTCACTGCACGAGTTGGAGATGATGAGGGGGTGGTGCTTATTTTTGCTGCGAGGGCTAGATATAAGTATGGCCTTGATCTTCTTGTAGTTTAGTAGCAACTTATGACTACAGAACCAGTCCTTGAATTTGGAGAAGGAGTTCTACAGCTCAGACTGTAGGGCAGCCTGAGATGTGCGGCTGCTCAAGAGCACAGCATCATCTGCATATAGTACGAGTTTGGTGTCACAGGTTGTGGGAAGGTCATTTAAGAAGCTGAAGAGTAGGGGCCCCAGTATTGATCCCTGGGGTACCCCTAATGATACCTCTCTTGCACTAGATATAGTTTGCCCAGTTTTGGCACATTGGATTTCTCCATATCTAGTAGTCATGGAGCCAGCAAACGGCACTGGGTGCCACACCTATGTTTTGCAGTTGGGTCAGTAACAAGGGGTGGTTGACTATATCGAATCCTTTAGTGAGGTCAATAAAGACAGACCCCACCAGTTTGCCTTAATCCAGGGCCTTATGTGCATAGTCCATGTAGTCTGGAAGGGCAGTGGTGGTACTGTGATTTTGTCTGAAGCCATGCTGGTTGGGGCATAGTAGATTATACTTATTGAGGTAGTCGATGAGTTGACCCACCACAATCTTTTCCAGTGCCTCAGACGGGGGAGGGGAGAGTATAGAGATGGGTCTGTAGTTGGCTACCAGAGACATGTCACCTCCTTTATGCACTGGTGTAACTAGGGCCCACTTCCAAACTGCAGGGAATTGGGCAAGGGCCAGAGACTTATTGTACAGCATGGTAATGGGCACTATAAGACTGTCCAGGGTGAGGGACAGAAGTTTCATGTCTAGTCCGTCACTGCCCAGTCTGGTCTTACCTAGTACTTTCTTGACCATAGTTAGGACCTCCCTCACAGTCACCCTTTCAAAGTTGAAGGTCGAGTGATAACACTCGGTAGATACATTGTTGGAATAGTTCAAACCAGATTGAAAATGGGCAGGTGGTAGCACTGGGGTAAGATTGGTGAAGGCCTTATTGAAGGCTTCCACAATAGCTAGAGGGTCTGTAGTTGGGGTGTTACTGATACTGAGCAGCTGAGGGTGCTTCTTGCCCTCCTTTCCAAGGATGCTTTTGATGCTATCCCAGAATATCTTCTCCCCCTTCCCCCATCACCCCAGGAATTGCATAGCTGGGCCTTTTGATAGTTGGCTTTGGCGAGCTGGATTATCTTGGTGCAGCGGTTCCTGGCTGTTCTGTAACACTGGTAGTCCTGCTTGCTACCTGTGTTTCTGGCCTTCTCCCAGAGTATGTCCCTTTCTTTCAGGTGGGAAAGGAGCTCCCCATCAATCCAGCCATTTGCCTGCCCCCGAATTTTTCTTTTCGTGAGCAGGACACAGATGTCACAGATGTCGTTAAGGCCCTTAATGAAGAAACTGAGAGCTTGATCAGGGGTAGGCGCCAAGTTGATAGGGGTCCAGTCATGTAGGGCAAGGGCTGATTCGAGGGCTCTACATTTACCCTTCCTCAAGACCCTGCTTTTAATGAGGATGGGTGGGCTTTTAGTAAATTCATTAGACGACAGGAAGGTGATTGGGGAGTGGTCACTTAGCGTGTCCGGGAGAATGTTCATCTCAAGACAGCCAGGATGGCAAGCTTGCTAGGACCCAGTCCTGTCTTGTAGTTCTGCCAGGTGGGGCAGGTGACAAGTTGTGTCAGGTTGGAAGTGGCCATCAGATCCCTGAAAGAGGCAACCTCCTTACCATCCCAGTTTATGTTAAAGTCCTCGGTAATGATGAGCTCCATCCCCTTTGGAAGGGTGCTGATAATGTCCATAATTGTGGGATGGCCTGCCGTGGCTTTCTTGGGGGGTAGGTAGATCATGGCAAGGATGAGAGTTTTGCCATTCTGACCGACCTGTGCCTTTATCACTCTTATCTGATGGTCCTCAGCCACCCTGGTTTCAGGGAGGAGGGAGCACTGCAGAGAGTCCCTGGCATAGAAGAGACATCCCCCACCTCTCTTGCCTATTTTACCAATCCTGTAGGCTTGGAAGCCTTTGAGGGCAACTTCACTATCTTTAATCCTACTGGTCAACCAGGTCTCCGTTAGGCAGAGGATGTCAGGGGTATGGAAGGCCATCCATGCCTGTAGTTGGTCAAATTCTGCGGTTAAACTGCAGATGTTCAGTGAGGTTATTTTTAGGCCTTCAACCTTATGAACACCAGGGCCCACTGAGTGAAAAATAGTACCCAGCATACCCATATTCTTCCATTCTTATAGCTGTGACCACAGGATTATAGCTCTGTCAGCCTATGGAACCTGTACACCCCTAGCTGTTGCTCTAAGGGGCCAAAAGAGAAGTGGCCAATACACACACACACACACACACCTGTAATGTGTATGTACAGATATATACATGCACATTACAAAAAAATATGATAAGGAAGGGCCCCATTTACGGTGTGGAAAGTGGACTAGTGCATGATGTATTAGGTAATAAGAACCAAGTAGTTAGCATCCTCATAATGTGTTACCTATGATTAGATTGTGGCAGTGCAGGCAATCATAACTGGATATTACATGATTATTATTCATTATGAAATTAAATGCCTCATTAGAGACAGCTGTCTTCAAGGTTACTGGACAAAAACAAAAACAAGCAACAGAATTTCACAGAAAAACATTTCAGCATTAGCTTCAAGTAAGCATATCACATACTTGGATGAAGGTTTATGCCAAACTGTTTCTTTCTAGGGATGTTTCCTATAATGTAATAAAGAGCTTTTTAAAAAAACATTGCATGCCCTGGTTCTCTTTTTGTTTTATGCATTATATATTTCATAGTGATTCATATCACTCACTTGGAGCACCAGTAACAGAAAGAATTGCCTTGAAATTGTCCACACTGGGATAGCCCATGTAAGCACAACACCTAGTTTATAGAGGGGCCCAGGGGAGCAGGCAGCAGTACAGTGACGCAAATTACACTCATTATGTTGTAGCAAACAGATTAAGACAAGTAGAAAATTATATACCATGTGGAAGTACAGCAAGACAATAACAAATCATTACAAACAAACAATAAAACAAGGTAGGCAATAACTGAAGGTTAACTGGTAGGAAAGGGAGTTGCATGGCTCATGTAAGAAATTATGAAGTGCATTTCTTTCCAGTGGTTTAGGTCACTGAGGTTTATAATGGAGTCGAACAGTGAGTTCCAGCTGCACACTTTTTCCTAACTGTTCTTTTAACCTTTGGGATGTGGAAAATTTCTCTGACCGGAGATCTTAGGTGATAGAGGCTTGAAGAGCGGACAATATACTGGACAAGTAAACAGAATAAATTTCCACGTACACAGTTGAGGATTATTTTTAGCTGGAGGGAAAAAAAAAAATTTGTGATGGTTAGGCAGGGAGAGGAGATCCAGTTCTTCATATAGGTCACATATTTACACGAATTTGCTGCACGCTAAAACAGATCTGCATAGCTTATTACTGTATATGCTACAGTAAGCTTGTGCAATGGTCGCAACAGCCACCCCAGTAAATAGCATCCAAATGCTGTACCCAGGGCCCACATTACAGACTACTTTACAAGGGGTTTCAAACTTGAAACCATGCAAATTCCTATAAAAGGATGCTATAGTAGCCCTCCAGGTAACGCAGCAGTGGCGCTACCACTCACTACACAGGCAACCAGAGTTCAGAATTGGACTTGGGTCATTCAGGGCTGACCAGGGAGGATAGACCGAGTATCCACAGAACAGCTCTGCTCCCTCAGGGTGAGGGGGGTATGCTGTGTCCCCCTGCATGACTGCCACCTGGTAAAAGTCAGGTGGAAGTGCAGCTGGCACACGCTGCAGGGAAGGGACTACCATTGGACGCCAACATGCACATGCGTCACTGCCTGCATACACGAGTGTCACTGGACACCCACACCCTTGGGGAGGAAACCTGGGAGAAAAAGCCCAGGTCCACCAGAGTCAAAGGAGGCACCCCCAGCAGGCCCACGCATAACCAAAATCACAGGCCACCCACTACCACTGTGGTCCTGGGTAAGTGGCAGTTATTCTGCAACTCCATAAGGTCAGTGATGGCGCTGGTAGGTTGTCAGAGGGTAGTGAACTGGGAACCAAGGAGTACAAAAGCAGGATGAAAATAATAAAGGAGGCTACATTTCTAAAACAAAGAGACCCATTTTAAATCACGGTTGGAAGCACTCAGTAGTCAGTGCAACCATTTAGCACATCCAGTGACCTTGCGACCCACTAGTGCATGCTTAGCCAGAATCTTAATCTCTCTATAGCCTCAAGGAAAGGGGGACATGATAGAAACTTTCAAATACCTCAAGAGAATCAACAAAGTCCAAGAGGGTAGCATGTTTCAGAAAAAGATGTGCAAAAATAAGGGGGGCACAATTTGAAGATGGAGGGGGGATGGCTCAGAGGTATCGTGAGGAAGCATTTCTTCACACAGAGGGTTGTGGATACATGGAACAGCCTTCCTGAGGAGGTTGTAGAGTCAGAAACAGTGGGGGAATTCAAGAATGCATGGGACAGACATAAGGCAATTCTAGTGGGGGTAGGAGGAAGTAGGCTGTTGGTTAACTAGGATCTGCAGCTTATCCGTTAGGTAGGGAAATGGGCAGACAAGGTGGACCAAGCGGTCTTTATCTGCCATCAAATTCCATGTTTCTATGTATCCAATCAGTTAGAAAGGTCTTTGTGGTAGTCCATGTAAGGGGTGGAGTTAAAATTCAAATGGCTTGCAGTTCCATTCAGAAAGAGCATGGTGTGCCTCAAAAGCCGAGTTACAGCCTGCCGTGTCTGTCCTGGGTCATCACCTCTTAAAACAGCAGTTCATGATACAGTGAAAATGTTGTGCCCATACTGTTTTCCATTATCCTTTCTTCTTTTTCTTTTTTTTTTTTTTTGGTTGCCCTCTTTTATGCCCTCTTCTCTCCTAGAAATATTGAATCTGTTGGAAGATGAGGACCACTTGGCTCACCCGTCTACACGGTCACTGTAGATCCTACCTGATCAGTGGCTACTCCCAGTTTCCCTACTAAGAATCTTTTGTACCTGTCCCACATATGCTTGAAGCCAACCAGTGTTTTCATCCCACCACCACCTCCAGTGCAAGACTGTTTCAGGCACCCACCACTCTTTCAGTGAAGTACTTCCCCACATCCCTCCTAAAATTCCCCCCTTCCAGCTACACTGCATGCCCCCTTGTTCTCATGCACATTCTCCTCTGAAAAATACTCCATTTCTTGTACCTTATTTGCCCCCATGAGGTATTTAAAGGTCTCCATCAGGGTGTACACACAGATTCCTCAGCCTTTCCTCATACATACAGTTTCTGATGCAGACCCTGCACCATTTTAGTTGCCCTCCTTTGGATGGCCTCTATCCAGTCTATGTCCTTCCTGAGATGTGGTCTCCAGAACTGGAGGCAGTCCTCCAGGTGGGGTCTCACCAACCATCTATACAGGGGTAACACCCCAACCCTGCTGGTGATACTCCTATGCATCTCACCATCCTGCTGGCTCTACCTATGGCCTTTTTGCACTGCCCTGCTGCCTTGAGATCATCCAGTATGATTATTCCATGGCCCCTTTCCTGTTTTTGTGGCCATCAACACCTCTTCCCTATTTTATACTCCACCCCTGGTTGTTTGTGCCCTGGTGCATGATCATTTTGCACTTTTTTAGCACTGAAACCCAGCTGCCATACCACTGACCATTCAGGTCTTTGCACATTCTCTCCACCCCCTCTGGAATGTCTACTCTGTTGCAGATTTTGGTGTCATCTGCAAAGAAGCATACCTTCCCTTCCAGCTGTTCTGCATTGTCAACTATAAAGGCATTACAGAGGACTGCTCCCAGAACCGAGCCCAGAGATAAATGCTAGTCACTCTCCCCTCCCCCAAGTGCAATTTACCACAACCCTCTGCCAGCAATCCACCAAACAATTTAGTACCCAGTTTGCCACCTAAGGACCTACCCCCCCCAACTGCCCAGTTTCCTTATGAACCTCTTGTGTAGTACAGTGTTGAAGGCCTTGCTGACTTCTAAGTAGGCCACATCCACTGCCCCACCCTGATCCATTCCCTTGGTCACTCAGTCGAAAAAAAAAATTGATCAAGTTTGTTTGACATGACATCCACACCCCGACTCCATGCTGCCCAACTCACTGGATTCAAGATCCTCTACAAGCCTTTCCTTTAAAAGGGTCTCCATTAACTTCCCCACCACTGATGTCAGATTGACCACCCTATAGTTGACAACCTCCTCCCTGCCGTCACATTTACGAAACGTGACTACATTTATCCTCTTCCAGTCCTCTGGAACAACTCTTGTTTCCAGTGAGTTGTTGAACATGGCTGTCAGAGTTGCAGACAGTACCTCCCTGAACACACCCTTGGGTGTACCCGTCCAGCACCACACCCTTAACCAGTTTCAGATTTGCAAGTCCTTTCAGAACTCCTTCCTCTGTGAATGGACTTCTGTCTGTCTCCCCTCAGTGTTCCTGCTGCTTTTATGTGGTCCATCCCCTTCCCTTCCACTGTGAAAATGTCATCTTCCTCTTCACTTACGCACCTTAAAAAAGGTCTTGTCCCCCCTTTGGCTATCCTTTCCTCAGTTTGTGCCTATGCACCCATCACCTTTCCCCGTACACCTACTTATCCTCTTCACTTTGCATCTCTTGGTACCTCCTGAATGCTACCCTCTTAGCCTTAACCTTTGCTGCAACTTCCCTCGAGAACCGCTGCAGTGTCTTTTCTCCTGTTTTTGCTCACTTATCACCCAAGCCATCTCCCCTCCAACAAAAAAGCAAAGTTTCAGTGTCACTCGAGACAAAAGATAATATCCAACAGAGTCTCCCCTCCTCGCCAGGTCATCTCTGGGGCATTTTTTTTTTTTATTTTTTTTTTTTTTTTTTTTTTTTTTTTTTTATAAATCTGCCCTCCTGAAATCCAGGACCTTTGTCCTTGTGTGGATTGCTTCTGCTGTCATTCTTATACTGAACCACACTGTACAGCGATTGCTGGTCCCCAGGTGGCCTCCAACCTTGACATCTGCAATGCCGTTTCTGTGAGTGCCAGGTCCAGTACCGTACGATCACAAGTCCCTGACTAGTTGCCTGAGAAACACCCCCTGCAGGGAGTCTAGGATGTTCCTGCTTCTACCAGAAACTGTGGCTAGGATGCTCCAATCCACATCTGGCAGAATGAAGTCCCCCCGCAGCAGCACCTCCCCTTTTTACAGTTGATGTGCACCTGCACACCAAACGTTTTGCAATAGTGAAAGGGGATTTGGGGGGGGGGTTACTGCAGAGCCCACTGCAGTTGAAAATAGCAGGGGCTCAGCAGTCTAAACCAGTGACTGGACGGTGTGGTCCTGACACCACTCGCCACTTTCTGGTTGGAAACTATTTTAAAGGACCCGAAGCTGCTCCAATCGGAGAGTGCTTCAGTCCTTTGATTTGCATGAAGCCAGTCAGCAAGCAGCTGTGGCTTTCACCGTCAGGGCCCACTGCTAGGATCCTTCAGATTTTCAAGTCTTTTCCCTGCCCCCCCTTCCCCTTTCCTGCAGGCCTCAGGCTGACAGCACAATGTTTCTTACTCAATTATGTTCTTCCTGAGGCAAGCGGTTTTGTCGACTGAGGACTCATTAAGTGTTATGGGTATCCCTTATTTTAAAAATGTTATCATCTGTCCTGACTGATTAAAAACTGCAGTGCCATTTTGTTTTGAAACTTTATGTAATCTGCTGCAGAGTTGCTAACCTTTTTGCTTCCATGGCTGAAATGGACCGCAGTTAGGATCACCATCTTTAAAATAGCCTCAAAACGCTGATCTAGAGACAAGCACATTTCCACAAACGGTGGAAATCCAATCAGTCTTCACCTACTTCTCTAGTGTGGGATAGTGTCAGAGTCACCACTAAAATTAGTTATGCGCACTCCACAATAGAGCCAATAAAGTACAAATGTGCTTCTGCCTGACAATAGCCTTTTTTTCCCCCAATTAAACTGAAAGCAGCGACCTTGTTATTAAAGTGTCACAGAATCCAGTAATGGAATCAAGTCACTGATATTTCTTGCAGAAATATTCACTTATTTTAACACAGACACCAGACAGAATACAAATTAACAGGTATTCTACCTCTGCCCCAGCGCTTCAGATTAAAACCACCCATCCTCAGGAGGCATGAAATAGTGTGCAATCACCAACATTTAAATAGTACATCCTTAACCCAAAACACCTGGTAACAATCACTATTATAATAAAGTGCCTAAAAATTCATTTCCAATTACAAGAGTCCCAGGTGAAGGCTTTTCTACACAAATAGAGAAGTTCCTTTTTATCCATGGTGATATGCTATTACTGGTCACTGAAAGGAGACTGTGGCTGTCAATATTCTGTGATAATTATTACATCATTTTTCTTATTTCAAGTGAGCCAGTCTATTAATCCTTCCTTTTACCCATTATTTACAATGCAGAGAATAAGCTATTTATTTTCATACTCTCATTGTAAAATTCAATGACATTGTTAGAAACACTATACAAAGTTATAATACACTGTTTTAAGAAATCTATTCAGTCTGCCTAAGAATCCAAAACACACGAGGATACAGATGTATAGAATTGTTTACAAAACTAGAAAACTATTAGATATAAAGCAATTCAGATTTAAATACCCTCAACATTGAACCCTGGAGCAGTACAGTTTAAATTCCAATACACTTAATGGTAACTTGTGGGCCAGTGCTTCCAACAGTGTCAGAGTCAGCCTGCAGTCTTCACCTACTTCTCCAGTGTGTGCTAGTGTCAGAGTCAGCCTGCGAGCATGCCGTGCGCTCTTTGAAAAGCTGTCACTTGGTAATTTTCCACACAGCTGTGTGTGGAGCTCACTAGTGGAAATTAAAATGCAAGCGGATGCTACCAACAAAATGAAACACAAAACACACGCTCCATTCCTAGTTGGAAGGTCAATTACACATTGTCTGGGTCACTTTTTTTTGTACATTTTATTATGCCGATTTACTTATATGCAGGTTTTGCTGTGTAGTATTAATGTTCTAATGAAATGCAATTTAAATACACAGAAAAGGCGGTCTACTGATCAAAGTCACTTTTCTGGGTGAAAATTTCACACAAATTAACAACATCGAGGATAATGTATGAGCATACATCGTTAACCAGTTTGTTAACTGGCAAGAGGTTTCCATGGTGACTGTGTAAACCATTGAGAGCTAAGCTAGAGAGGTTTACGTCACCATGGCAACCTTAAGCCGGTTATTCAAACTGGTTGGCGATGTATGACCATACGTTATATTTAACAGCGTATGGTCATACCTTTGAATTTTGAAAATTAAACAAGATCCTTACCATTTCAATTTAGGCACTGCTGCAGCCATTCCGGGTCATGCATTCATCGCCGCGGCCATTTCTTGGAGGCTCGGTCGTGTAGTGCACATGCGCAAACTGACCCCTGTTAACCTATCGATGTGATGTAGCATCGATAGGTTAACATTGGAATGGACAGATGATGGTTAACCTTAGGAAATTATGATTTCCTAAGGTTAACAGTGTTCTACCATACACTATTAAGAAATATCCCCTCGGTTGGATTATGGTGAAATAGTTTGCCTGCTCTGACAGTTCCCATTGTTGAGCTGTTAAGGCTTCTGACAGACACCACCTATCCTCTACCTAAGAAAATGTGTTGATGCTCAACCATGTAATCTCTCTATACCACACAGTAATGCCACAACTAAAACCGCACTGCAGGTACAGACTTGGAAACTCTTGATACGGATACCACCCCCACAAAACAAGTTGTTGAGCCACTTAAGATCTGTGCCATCAGTACTTACTTTGCACTTCTTCTTGGTCAAATTATGATACAATTTTTAAAATTATGTAGTTAAAAGTGAATATCAAGCCAGCCCAGTGGCGTGGAGGTGATGGACGCTACAACTCGCGCCACATTGGCGACCCAGGTTTAGGAACAGATTCGGGCCACCAGGGTCAGCCAGTGGGGGAAAGAGAGCGAGACTTGGACTGAGCTGCCAGCAGGCACTCTCCTTTCCTGGGGAGGATGGTTTGCACTGCGCAGCTTTGGTGGACCCTAGCGGAGACTGGGGGCTTGCTGACAGTGCACATTTCAGAGGGGTAAGGTGACAGCAGCGGACATTCTGCAGGTGCTGCTGGGAAAAACACAAGAAAGACCCCCTTCCATTGGTAGGTGAAGGCAGGTCCAGAGGTTGTGGCCCCACGTCCCTCACCGGGCACCAGGACATCCACTCCGGTCCCTCCTCCTGTAGCAGCAACCCTACAGCACTATAGACAGAGCACCAGTAAGGAGTGTGGCGGTCCTTCCTCCGGGTTAGGGTAGGCTGCACATGGAGTGGGGGGTGCCCCCCACCGGAGAAAGGATGTCTGGCCTTCAGGTCAGACGGGCAGAGCCAACACACCGCATGTCCACATTGGAGATAGGCCAATGGTAAGGGAGAATAAATAGTTAAAAAAAAAAAAAAAAGTGAATTTCAAACAGATTTACTTCTTTGCAATGCCTTCCTAGCTTAATACTTCCTTGAAAAGCTCAATCACAACACTCTCTCCAGTCGATCTCCTACCTATCCATGTGTACGATTATCAGACTCCTTTTTACGTTTGATGCACGTCTTTGCAAACATTTTGCTATGGTGAAAGTGGATTTTTTTTTTGGGGGGGGGGTCACTGCCGAGCCAACTGCATCTGAAAATAGCAGGGGCTTGGCAGTCTAAACCAATGACCAGGCATTGTGGTCCTGACACCACTCACTGCTTTCTGGGTGGAAACTTTGTATTTCAAAGGACCCAAAGCCACTCCAATCAAAGAGGGCTTCAGTCTTTTGATTTGCATGAAGCCAGTCAGAAAGCAACTGATCGGCTTTCAACATCAGGAGCCTGTCTTGTTGCTAGTGTCCTTCAGTTTTTCAAGTCTTTCCCTTCCACCCCCCCCCTTTTCCCCGTAGGCCTCACGCTGACAGCAAAATGCTTCTTACTCAGTTACATTCTTCCTGAGGCAAGCGGTGTTGTCGACTGAGGGCTCATTGATTAGTGACCCACTCCCATGATTATGGGCATCCCTCATTTTAAAAATGTTATCTGTCGTACAGACACACACAGACACACACTTGTCTGCAGGCCTCTGGTCCATAACCAGCATTATTTATTATTATTTTTTTTTTAAATTAGATGTGCCCCGAGGCAAACAGTGTCATCAGCTTGGGGGGGCTCGATCAGTGATAACCCCCCCACCCTGTGATCTTGGGTTGACACCACCACCACTTTCTGCTCATTTCATTCAAATCAGTCTATTAAAATCGGTCTTGTTGGCTTAGAGACCCCCTATTTACAGTACCAGAGTACAGTGTTCTGTGCAAAGCGCAGTGTGTCTTGTGCTGATGCAAGGGCAAACCGGGTCCAGACAGTGACTGATGTTTTGAGAGTTGCTGGGAGTTGGGCATTAATTCCATTCCCTTGGCTCCAGCTTTGTTTTTGGTGGTTTCACGGGTGAGTCAGTCAATTTGCTGGCATCCCAAATTGGCTTGCTCCTTGGTTCGGGTGCCTGGTGCTCCTCTCTGGACTATTTCCCCATGCCGATCGCAGAAGGAGTTCTGTTTCCATCCTGTCTTTCTTTGTAGGAGGAACTGAATGTCAAGGTCTTCAAGGTAAGGGGCAGCATTCTGTGAAGACTTTTATTCCATTGGCGGTTTCCACTCAGAGCCAGGGTGGGCAGAGGGGCTGTGCCCTTATGTTTCCAGCCCTCAGTTGGTTCAGGACTCCCCACATCACCCTGCGTTTTCCCTGGACCAGGTTGCTGTCGTCATTGTCCAGGGTGATGCAGTGGGTCTCGAACTTTAATTCTCTGTGCTGCCATGCTCTCCGGTGCAATTCCTCTTTGCTGATGTACAAGCACGACATGGGGTGCCCAATCCCAATGTTTGAATGCATCTCGGCCTCTATTTTTTTTATTAAGTTTAAACTCTATAAAAAAAGAAAACTATCCATCAATATCTGTTGCACAGTTAGTCCCCCCCCCCCACGACCCTCCCACTCAGCACCACCCCAATACCCTTACTTACCCATTGGGGGGGGGGGTTAAAAACCGTAATCCTCTCTGGACCACGGACAGGTCTTCGATCTTCAAGGACAGACAGTGAACCGAGGAAATCAGGTATGTGGTTCAATGTATTCCAATGGGGTTTTGAACTTAGTGGCATGACTTGGGCATTCTTGGATATTTTTGCCCCAAATTTTCAACATGCCTTTGTGGGGACCCCACCTCATGAACAATGGCAGTGAAATTATGCAAATCTGTCCCAAAAGGTGATTTCGGGGTTGCAGTGAATAATATATATAAATAATCAAATCACCTTTCGGGCAGGAATTGAAATTTTTTTTTAACCCCTGTTCATGAGGTGGGGTCATAAGAAGGCTATGTTGAAAATGTGGCATAAAAATATTAAAAGAAGAAAAAAAAAAAAAAAAAAAAGTTATGAGCCTATGTTGAAATTTGTAAATGCAGGCTCGTAACTAGTAATTTTCAATATTGTGATCCCAAATTTTCAACACAGCCATTTCTTCACAGCACCTCATGAATGCGATAGTCGTCATTTTTCAAATCATGGCCAAAATGTGTTTTTGTACCTGTGGCACAGAATTACGTTTTGGCGGGGGATTTGAAAATTTTCATCTACCGACGTTCATTAGGTGGGGTAATAAGGCTATGCTGAAAATTTGGTGTACAAATACAGTACAATGCCCAGGTTATGACTGAACATTACACTACTTCAGCGTTTACTCATAACTTCACTAATTTTCCAATATTCTGACTCCAGACTTTCAACATAGCCATTTTTCCACATCACCCGATAAACGGGGCATGTGTCACTCTTAAAATTCTGGATGAGATTTTTTTTCCACATCTCTGGTGCTAAATGACATTTCAGCCAATATACTACAAATGGTTCAGGTCTACAAGGCAAATCCTAAAACAAATATCTTCAAAACTTGTGATCAAACTTAAAAAAACAAATTGCTTAAAATGCATCAAACACCTGGCATTAACAAATGCTTGTTCTGCAATTGCGCTGATGGCTTCCCCTGGTGCCTTATAGCTTTCCTCCCCCTGTGCTGCAGGTCTGTGTATCATGACCCCAGTGCAAACTGTGGCTCCGACTCCTGTCTCACCCACAGCATCTCCAAGCCCTCCTTTTCACCCTGGTTCCCTTGCATTTCTGTCACCCCGATACCCTCCCTTACAAACAGCACAACCCCGCCTCCCTTCCTCCCCACCATATCCTTTCTGAACAGAGTGTAGCCTGGTATGGCTATTTGCCAGACGTGGTTGTCCATGCACAGAGACTCAGTAAATGGTCACAATCTCCAGGTCTGCCTCTACAATGATAGCCTCTAGGTCTGGAGTTCCCCAAAAGACTCCTTGCATTGCACATATGGCCCTCCACACCTTACTCATACTCTTCCTGCAACCAGCGCCCCCCGTTCCCTCCTGCTTTTCCTCTCTTTTTGCAACTTTTGTTTCCATGCCTTGTCCTCTACTTCACCGATGTTATCATTATCCTGGTTCCTGGGGATTCTCCTCCTCTCTGGCCCTAATGTTTCAGTCTGGTGGGGGAATGTCAGTTATGATTTTCTTTCTGCCACCCCCCCCACCTAGTTTAAAATGTTTATTAAAGTAACACTTAAACTGTCCATGGAGGACTGCAATTAAGACAGACGGATGCAGTCCATCACCCGTGTATAGGCCAATATCCAACCAGGTTGGTCCCCAGTACCCAATGTACCCAAACCCCTCTTCTCTGTCCACTCCTTGAATCACGAGTTGAAGTTCCTGGTGTGGAGTACCCAGTCCCTCCCCTCCCCCCCAATCATATAGGCCGACAGCACCTCTGTGAAAGCAGACTCCCTGCACAATCAGAGCCTCGTTCCTTGTAAGGTCATTAGTCCCCAGGTGGACAATGACACCCAGATCCCCTCCATGCCGCCCTAGCGATCCTTAGGATCCGCTGACCATCTCTCCAAGCTGTGGTGCCAGGTAGGCATCTTACCTCCCTCTCCCCTCACCTTCCTGTTCCCAAATGCACCTCACCCAACAACAGAGTCCCCCCACCAGACGCTGCTTCTTCCTCTGCTGGGGTCCACTACCTCCCACCTTGGGGTCTCTTATGGGATGCTCTTCTTTGCTGGTCCTATGATGACCTAAGCTCCTTCCCGAACCCAGGTCACCGGGCTGTAAGCAGCAGTGCTCCGCTGCGATGATGGGCCAGCCATTTCTCCCTTGTTTTGAGACTCGTTTTAGCATTTTGTTTTAGGTATTAAATAATGATGCACATTATAAAATTACTGCTGCTCCAAGTTTTCATCAACATTCTGAGCCATTCTGCCAGCACTCATACGTCATAGCTTGGCATCCCTTTCCTTGAAACTTTGTTAAGTTAGCATGTAACAGACACTACTTTCTGACCTTATGGGACACTGTGGAGATCAGGACCAACTCCAGGTCAAAAAACATACAGCAAAAATCCTGCCAAAACCAGCAATCAGAAAATGTTATACATTTTTTTTCCCCACCGATTGTTTATTCTCCATTTACAAACCAGACCCTATCCATACTGGCCCACCCAGCGAAGGCACGCACATGCGTATTTATAAATGAAGAGGGGGAGGTACCTAAAAACAAACAATAGAAACACTCTGGATACAGAAGTTGATACCAGCCCATTTACAGAAGAACGGGTTCTGACAGAACTCTTAAAACTGAAGGTGGACAAAGCAATGGGGCCTGATGGGATTCCTCCCAGAATTCTAAAAGAACTAAGGGTAGAACTAGTGACACCACTGACTACCCTCTTTAACAAATCATGGGAGGATGGGATGATACCGGAGGACTGGAGGAGAGCAGATGTGATTCCCCTTCACAAAAGTGGGAGCAGGGCAGAAGCAGGTGTAACCCCTAGATGGCACTATCCCAGGGGCTACTACCCCTGCCTGATTTGCCACTAACAGGTTGAGGGGCCTGGATCCAATGGCGGGTGCCTCCACCCAGAGGTCAGGGTTTGCAATAGTTAAACTGACTTGGTCACAGCCCTCTGGGACACTGCAACCCCCCTTTCTTCCCACTAGTGGCCCACACAATATATCAGAATTACCTTCACAGTATACACTTACCCCCAGGTCTGGTTCCGGCACTGGGACCTCCTGTGAAATGAGATACAGTGCAACAATCACAGTACAGTACTTTAACATAGACAAATACCTCAGGCAGTATAACTTTGCTGAAACAAGCAGCTCTGATTTATTTAGGGAGCTATAACAAGGACAGGGAAATCAGGTTAATTAGCTTATCACTCTAATAATCTACCTATGGCTCTGTGCACAGGCCTATCCCTATCAGTTACTGTCCCTGGGTACCCAAGCCCTAGTGGCTAGTCCAAACCGTGGCAGCTGGTAGGGGCCCTTTCACAAGAGAAAAGGAGAATTAAACAGTCAGCAGTACAGTAATTCCATTTGGATTTAATGTGGCAATTCAACAGGAGCGACCCTGAATTAGTACTCATGACCTCCAAATAAGATAGGGTCCTTCAATGTCAGCAGGGCTCACTTGAGGTACACAAACCTCTTCACACATCCATATAAAAGAAAGCACTATACCAGGCAGGCTGCATCTGTATCCCGATCGCAATTACTGCACAATACCGGGAGAACACACAGCAGATTCAGCCTGACAGACCGAGTCAATTTTCAACAATTCCTCCAGTCTTCTACAGGGTGAGCCTGGTTTCTACTCTTCAGAGATCCTTTGATTCTTTTCACAGGACGGATTCAGTCCTAAAAAGCTGTTACACAAGCTGCAGACCGGAACTCTGGGCCTTACACACGTTTTGACTAAAACTGCACACTGAAAAAGCACAGGGCTCCTTCCTTCTTCACTGCCAAAGCTCAACTGAAACTCCAACCGACAAAACCGGGCACTTCCTTTGAGTTCCTCCCAGTTCTTGACTGGATTGGCTGTCACTCACAATAGACTGCTGCTGTTGGTCCAAAAAGGCACTGAAGTCTAAACTACATCTCCCAGAGTCACTGCCCATACAATCCTCTTGTGGCTGGCTCAGATTATGAGTCCAAGTTCTGATTCGTCCAAGGCACCATTTTAGAGCTAGCTTACCCCACACTGATTGGTCCAGTTCAGCAGTTCAAAACTAGAATGGGGAACTAGCAGACACAGTTCTGACTGCAAAGAAAGCAGGTTAGACAAACTGTAATTTCATTATTACTCTAAATAATTTCTGGTAAACAGTTACATCTTTCAGATAGGTTCCCTTTGCACTCTAGTGACTGCAAAATGAAGTGAATTAGCAGCAGCTTCAGGTACTCAATCAAAGAAACACACAGTCCCCCATACAAACTAATTATGTCTGCAAGCAGACAGCTCTTAAAGAGACAGTACCAGAGGTTCTAAAAACACTCACTGATAAATGGCTTAAATGCCAAACACCATTCAGGCTTGGAGCATTCAAGCAAGCTCCTGGAAGTCTTTTGGGAACCCCCATTTGCAGGGGAGTTACACAGGAAACTACAGACCTGTTAGTTTAACCTCAGTGGTAGGGAAAATGATGCAATCACTTCTGAAGGAAAGAACTGTCAAGTACCTAGAGGCCAGAGGACCCAAGGTAGCATGGATTCACAGCAGGAAGGTCATGCCAGACGAATCTAATAGATTTCTTTGACTGGGGGACCAAAGTAGTAGATCGGGGAGGGGCTATGGACATGACCTACCTATACTTTAGCAAGGCATTTGACACAGTGCCACACAAAAGATTAATATGCAAGTTAGCAAGCTTGGGAGTGGGTCCCAAGATGATAGCCTGGGTAAAGAATTGGCTGGAGAATAGGACACAGAGGGTAATAGTAAATGGAGTCCGCTCTGAAGAAAGGGGGGTTACTAGTAGGGTACCGCAGGGTTCAGTATTAGGACCAATCCTCTTCAATGTCTTTATAAGCGACATTGCAGAGGGACTGGCAGGAAAAGTATGTCTCTTTGCAGATGACACAAAGATCTGCAACAGAGTTGATGCACAAGGTGGGGTGGAAAGGATGAAAAGGGACCTGGCAAGGTTAGAGAAATGGTCAAATGTATGGCAGCTTAGATTCAATGCTAAGAAGTGCAAGGTAATGCACCTGGGAAACAAAAACCCAGGGGAAGAGTACACAATGGGGGGTGAGATACTAACAACAACAAAAATGGAAAGGGACCTGGGGTTAGTCATATCAGATGACTTAAAGGTGGGCAAGCAATGTGAGAGGGCAGTAAGGAGGGCTGGGGGATACTGGGATGCATAGGGAGAGGCATCACCAGTAGAAAACAGGAAGTTGTTATCCCTCTGTACAGACAGCTGGTGAGACCCCATCTGGAGTACTGTGTGCAGTTCTGGAGACCCAGTCTCCTCAAGGACATAGACAAGATGGTAGCTGTCCAGAGGAGGGCACTAAAATGGTGCAGGATCTGCACCAGAAGACCTATGGAGAGAGAGGACTAAAGAAGCTTAATATGTATAGCCCCGAGGAAAGGGGGGGACATGACAGAAACTTTCAAGTACCTCAAGGGAATCAAAGTCCAAGAGAGTAGCATCTTCCAGAAAAAAAAAAAAAAAAAAAAAAAAAGAGGTGTGCAAGAACAAGGGGGCACAATTTGAAGATAGAGGAGGGGCGGCTCAAAGGTAATGTAAGGAAGTATCTTTCCACAGAGAGGGTTGTGGATGCATGGAACCGCCTTCTGGAGGAGGTTGTGGAGTCAAAAAACAAACAGTGGTTGAATTCAAGCATGCATGGGACAGTCATAAGGCAATTCTAGGGGGTGGAGGTAGAAAGAAGTAGGCTGCTGGTTAACTAGGATCTGCAGCTTATCCATTAGGTAGGGAAATGGGCAGACTGGGTGGGCCAAGCGGTCCTTATCTTCCGTCAAATTCTATGTTCTATGTTTCTATGTAATTCTATGTAAGCAGGGCCCCTAATGCTCTGTGGCAGCATTTTCCGATTTGTGTGGCAGGGCTCCTAGGCTTCTGCGTCAGCATTTTCTGATTTCTACGGCATGACATTCATTTCTGTGGCAGAATGCAGTCCTGCCATTGGCTAAAATATGATACGATGTCACCAATGACATCATAAGCTGAACATGGAGGAGCGACTTTAGAATGAGACAGGTAAAGGACCTGGACACCATGGAAAAACTGCATATTTGAATGAAAATTCACCAAAACAGTGAATTATGTGGCGTTCTAGGTATTCTGTGGCATGATGCAAATTTGTGCAAAATTCCGCAAGTCCAGAGCTGCAGAATTCCAGGGGCCTTGATAGTAAGTAAGTAAATGTTTATTTATACAACACCCAATCCCAGGTGCTCTGGGCGCCTTACAAGGGTCAAACAAACAGGGTTATACAGACATAAATAAGTAACATTAAAATCAGCAGCAATTGTCCAGATATGCTTTTTTAAAAAGCTAGGTTTTCAGACCACTCTTAAACACCTCCACTGACTGGGCCCCCCTCAGAGATCTGAGGAGCGAGTTCCAAAGAATTGGGCCAGCCATCTTGAACAAGGCATCACCCGAGGCTTTCAGACTGGCCCTTGGAGCCACTAGGAGGCCCCTGGGTGGAGGAGAGGAGGGAGTGTACCGGGATGGCGGGTGTAAGGAGGTTAGACAGGTAGCCAGGGCCCAAGCCGTATAGGGCCTTATAGGTGAGCAAGCCCACCTTAAAGATGATCCTTCACCCGAGAGGCAGCCAATACAGGTTTTGCAGGATTGAGGTCACATGACAAGACCTAAGTAGGCCTGTCAGCAACCTGGCCACCGCATTCTGCACCAGCTGCAGTTGGCAGAGGTTCCCTCCACTGACCTCAAAGTACAGAACATTACAGTAGTTCAGCCTAGATGTAACAAAGGCATGCAACAGTGAGGATAGGTCCTTAGATGGAATTAGTGGTTTAATCTGGGCAATGTTCCTTAAGTGGTAAAAACCACTCTGGACAATAGAGGACACCTGAGCATCAAGTGTCAGCCTGTCATCAAGGATGATGCCCAGATTTTTCACCCTAGAGGATGCCATCAACAGGGTAGATCCCAGGACTGACCCCGTTACCACCCTGGAGGCACCCCATCATGTCCATGACCAGGCTCAAAAATCACCAGTACCTCAGTCTTGCCAGGATTCAGCCTCAGCTAGTTAGAGGACATTAAATCCTGGATTTTGCCCAGGCACTTATTCAGCACTTAAACGGCATTATTCGTTCCGGGGCAAATGACATATGCAGCTGGGTATCATCTACATAATGGTGAAAGTCCAGACTAATGTCTAATGAGCCCTCCCACGGGCAGCATGTACACCGTGAACAATATCGGCGATAGGATCGAGCCTTGAGGAACTCCACATGACAGGGGCTTCGGAGAGGAGGAGAAATTCCCCATCACCACCCATTGCCTCCTGCTTGAGAGATAAGACTCAAACCAGTGGATGACACTTTCAGAGAGTCCACAATACTCTCTAAGGCAATCCAAAAGTATGAAGTGGTCCATGGTGTCAAACGCTGATGAGAGATCGAGGAAAATGAGAACTGACCAGTCTTCTCTATCCCTTGCCCTGAGGAGGTCATTTTGCACCTGAACCAACGCCGCCTCAGTATTATGCCTAGCCCTAAACCCAGACTGGGATGGCTCATAGGATGTCAAAGGCTGCAAGGTGCGCCTTGAGTTGCAGTGCCACCACTTTCTCTACAACCTTCCCTAAAAATGGGAGGTTGGAGACAGGTCTATAAATTTGCCAGGACGTCAGGGTCGAGAGATGGTTTCTTCAGGAGGGGCTTCACCAACACCTCTTTCAAGGCATCAGGGAAGAACCCCTCTGATAGCAAACACCAGACTATCCCGGCTAACACTAGACCACTAGTCCCGGCACATCCCACTAGGAGAGGAGTCGAGCCAGTGTCCATTTCACAAAAGGTGGGCCGCAGCTTCAAAATCACCTCAACGACCTCAGCCACCTCCACATGCCGAAACTCCTCCTAGACAACAGGAAAGCCCCTGTACATCTGAATGCAAGCCCTTCCCTGTATGGATTCTCCTGCTGTGCTGCCACTTCTGCCAGGTGGCAGGCAGACAGCACTGTGATGTCCCCCCCCCCTTAGAGTGGAGCTCAGTCCACGGGATCTTCTATCCTCTTACCCTGGGCTATCCCCCATGGGCCACTACATGAACAAAGTCATGATTGTAAACAAGGGGACCACACGAACCAGCATAGCAGGGTGTAGTTCTCCGCCGTGCTACCAGGCAGGCTAATGTTATTAATTTTTAGACACAGCCACGCCATGCCACTAGGCATACTAATGTTATCAGTTTTTAAACGTAGCCAGTAGTTGCTTTTTATTTTAGATGCATTTTTGCCTTTTCCTTTTACCAATTAGAAGATTTCCTACTTAATAGTACTGGGTATGATGCTTAGAACAGCTCTTTACCTAAAAGCGGACAGGTTTAGTGCTATTCTTACTTGTATCTCATCTGAACTATGACCTCACCTATTGTGTCATTACTAGTGACCACCTGCAGAATGTGAGTGGTTCTACTTAGTCATGACTCATATGTGATATGATCAGTGAGACTGCCATGCTGATGAGTTATGAAGGGGAACAGAATTAGATTTGGCAACTTCCAGGCAGAGTACAGTTCTACACCTACACATCACATTTAATACTTGTG
The DNA here is from genome assembly GCA_016271365.2 of Neoceratodus forsteri. Lineage (NCBI taxonomy): Eukaryota > Metazoa > Chordata > Ceratodontiformes > Ceratodontidae > Neoceratodus > Neoceratodus forsteri. The sequence goes on from CM028130.1 coordinate 1,195,052,787, forward strand.
GCAAATGGAAAATCTTCTGATTAGCAAAAGGAAAACAAAAAAGTGTTTCAGATATAAATGGCAGCAGCTGGATACCTTTCACATATAAATGGCAGCAGCTGGATACCTTTCGGTACTATGTGTTTTCAGAGGGTATACTAGCACCATGTGCTCTAACATGGTGAACATAAAATGAAATTTGGTGCCATTTAAATGGAGTTGATAAAATGGATGACCATTGGGAGTCTCAAAGGAGTGTATAATGAAATACATAAAATAAACTTTCAACATGAACTGCCACTTTTAAAGGACACCAACCGAAACAGCAGTGCAATTACATTAGTTGTAAAGACGTAGGACTGTACAGCAGTGCAACTAGAGTACTAGAGCATTTACTCATGTCGGCAGTACCCATTTAATACTGGTTAGCGATCATAAAAAAAAAAAAAAAAAAGGAACATCTCAATTTGGCTCAAAGTGCATCTTAACTACCTTAAGATGGCCGTGCCATCAGTGCAAGGGGGAGCTTTCCAGCTGTTACACTACTACAGGGTACAGTGTACTATTAAGAACTTACTGGCTTTTTCAAAGTAATTAGTCATAGAAAATTATGGTTAGCTTGTGTATTAGACTGTAATAATCTGCAAGACAGGTGAACACCACTTTTCTCTTTGTATTTTCTACATTTAGAAAGCTTAATTTAACAGCAGTGTGATTTAGTGGTTAGAGCACAGGCTTAGGAACCAAAAGACCCAGGTTCGAATTTTGCCATAGCCACTTATGATCCTGAGCAACAAACAACCTCCCAGTGCTTCACACCACTCAGTTGTCAAATGGTTGACAGCAGGGCCTCAGTGAAAATGACATATTTCATCTTAGCTGGGCTATCCTGGGTAAATGAATTATTTTTTTGGGGGGGGCGGGGGAGAAACCTTCAAGGACATCCCAACAATAATCCAAACCTTGGCCCCTAAGCCCTGGGCAAGAAAATATCAAGCAGTTTACACTACCAGACCTGCACCACTGTGAGCAGCACAGATGAGCTGCACTGGTGCAGATCAGGTTGTCTAAACATCATCAGTGTTGTAGGCCGCTCTGTTACAGCAAACCGCGATCACCATTTTCCTGGGTTCGTGTCCCAGGAAAGGCGCTTTCTGCTAGCGTGTAAACACACTGCTCCACTTGCACTGGTGCTGCCCCGTAGCACTGCATGGCAAGCACCATATGGTACTCACAGCATCCCACTTGCATAAATCCATTTCTTTACTAGGGACGGGAACAGCTTCTCGAGTTCCAACATGTGGGACTGGGAGCAGCTTTTGGAGTTCCGATATGCTTTACTGACTCCTTTGAGTTCAGCTGCACAACTATAGGTAAGTAATGGCATATAATTTCCCCCATATGATAAAAAAAAAAAAAAAACGATTAGTTTTTTTTTTACATTTCCCAAGTACAGTACAATCCACTTAATAGGGACGCGGTTAATGGGGACGTTTGTTTAATAGTGACATTTCCCCAGTAACCGATTTTTTTCCTAATTGACTTTCATTATGTTCTAATCTGGTTATAAGGGACACAGGGGCCACTTAATTGGGACGTTTTACATTAAAATTTCAACATCCTTGTGCTGTATTCATCTTGTCATCATGGCTTCCAAGCGAGTAGAGCTCACACTCGCGAAGCGAGTAAAAGTAATTGAAGCTTTGCAGATCCCTAAGTCTTCTCTTGCTTCTGTGGCTAAAGATTTTGGGATTTCTTAAAGCCAAGTTGGTCGCATAAGCCAAAACAGAGAGGCAATTGTGACAGAGTGGCAGTCAAATGCTAACCCGGCAAGGAAACGCAAACGCGAGGGCAAGGATGGTGAAGTGGAAGAAGCCCTCCTTTTATGGTTTAGCGGTGCTGTCTGTCGTGATGCCAGATTGTCCGGCCCATTTTTTTTTTTTTATTTAAACAAACAGCGAAGGAGCTTCCCACACAGCTCAGACATGAAGATTTCGAAGCTACTGACTGGTGGCTAGCAAGGTGGAAACAGAGGAACTCCATTGTTTACAAGAAAGAGCATGGCGAAAAATCGGATGCTGACACAGGTACAGCATCAGACTGGATCTCTGCCGTGCTTCCCACCCTTCTTAAAGATTACAGTCCCGGGTGTGTGTACAATGCTGATGAGACAGGACTGTACTTCAGGAAATATCCTGATCGTGGTCATGTTCTCAGACAAACAGAACTGTTTGGGGGGAAAAAGGCAAAGGACAGAGTCTCTCTATTGGTATGCGCCAATATGGATGGGACAGACAAGAGCACCTTGCTTGTCATTGGAAAAAGTAAAAGACCTCGCTGTTTCCTCAGAGATCTTGCTACACTGCCAGTAGCTTACTATGCTTCATCAAATGCTTGGATGACAGGGTGGATCTTCAAAGATTGGCTGGGCATGTAGGAACGTGAGCTGAAGCGCAAACGGCGCTATGTCCTACTGTTCCTAGACAACTGCTCCGCACACCCTGCTGAACTGAAGTTACAAGCTCAAATGGGCAGACTGGGTGGGCCACAGACCCTTATCTGCCGACACTGTCTATGTATCTATGATGCTGTGGGGATGTACCCACACATAAAATTGTTTTTTTGCCACCAAACATCACCAGTCTGATCCAACCCATGGATATGGGTGTGATCAGAAATTTAAAAGGTCACTATTGTGCACTTATGTCAGCACGAATCGTGGATGTGATCGACCAAGGAGGAGAACTCACTGCATCTGCAATCGTTAAAGCCGTCAGTATCCTGGATGCCACCTACATGGCTGCCAAAGCTTGGCAATCTGTCTCTCCGACTACACTCCTGCACTGTTTTAGGAAGGCAGGGTTTCTGAGTAGCGTCGCAGAACCGGTGGGCGAAACACATCAAACAGCAGCAGAGGATCCACTGTATGATGTTCAGCCACCAGCTTACATGACTGCAGATAAGTTCTCTACTTTTGTGGACATCAACACTGATGTTGAAACTGAGGGGAAAACTACAGGTGGCGAAATCTGTGAAGCAGTCAAACGTCTGAGACTGGACGCAGGAACACAGGAAGCAGAACATGACTCAGAGACAGAAGAAGATCCAGTACCCGATCCCATTTCTAACAAAGATGCTATTGATCACTGTAGAGCGCTTATGACATGATGCATGCAAAATGGTGACATAGCATCCTGGGGAGCACTGTCAGCTATTGAGAGACACATTTCAGGTATGATCAGCACTGACTCAAAACAAAGTTCGATCACAGATATTTTTTTTTTTTTTTTAAAATCGAAGTGAATGTCAGCTGAAGTGAATTTACTTTATTTTTGTCAGTTTTGAGCACTTGCATAGAAAAAAAAAAATTTAATGTATGCACAGAAATACATTAAAATAAAAAGTACTTAACTGAATTTTGCTCTCTGACTTTGTTTGTTGATTACAATATAGAACATAGGGTACCTGTTAATCGGGATGATCACTTAATAGGGACGATTACTCAGTCACGGAGCCGTCCCTATTAAGCGGCTTCATCTGTATTTGTGTAGTAGACACAAACACACACACACACACACACACACACACACACACACACACACACACACACACACACACTTTATCCAGCCCAAGCAAACAGGGGAGGGCGTATGCTGCTGGAAGTGTGACAGGGACACCACGGAGCACATTCCTAGTACATGTTCACTATGACGTCCCCAACCCCCTGGTGGAAATGCTCATGTGCAACCCTGGAAGTGCAGGGTACAAAGCTGCCAGAATCTGCACCGGTGCAGATGGGCAGCCTATAAATGACCCGAGGTGGCAAGCATCTCTACTGGGATGCTGAACCTCCCCCAGTCATCCTGGGGCTCATTCTAGAACCCGGGCCGCTACCTTTACAAGCAACAGCACTAACTCCCTGCCATTAGGCTTGCCCCAAGGAACCAATGTTGCCAATTCTGCGGGTCATGATGAGCCCAAAGCTCAGTTAAGTATGCCGTAATCCATTCATGGCTCTCCACATATACCATCTATGATGCTTTACATATGGGAATATGCATAAAAGTTGTGCTCTGTGAAAACTGTACCGCAAATGTGTTCAACACTCCCCAAAAATCTGTATGGCAACACACTGCATTCTCCATCACTAAAGACATTTATATCACATTGTTTATCTGGCCGTTTGCTCACGTGGATAATTTTAACTGCGTATTGGGGAGCATGTTAGAGCTATTTAAAATAATGATGCTACTAGTGCCCTTTCAGTACATGTCCGCTCCCAGCCTGACCCAGCTAAACAACAATTTCAGTTTTGTGGTATTGAAAACCTTAAACTGGGTCAGAAAGGATGGAATTGGGATAATTCAATATTGGAATGTGAGGAAACGTGGATGCTGGCATTTCCATGCCCAGCGCGATTTTTATGGCGTACATATGTCGATTTGGCTAATTCTGTAAAAACAGCACTGGGCATGGTAGATACAGCAATTACTACATCTCCATACATATGGGCAACAGTCCACAAGGGGTAAAGGCGTGTCATGTTCCTGCAAGGCTAGCCGCATGATATTGGGGAGGAAGGACCACCATACTACAAAATGCTGGCTGCATCAGAGGTTTGGGCACTTTTTATGACTCTTAAGGTAAAAAGAAAAAAACATATATATACACACACTTCATTTAATATCGTGCCGGGGGGGGAGAGAAGAGATCTGTGAGGTGAAGCCCCAATCTGTGCAGCGGTCAGGGCTTCCTCAATGCCGGTGGTTCTCCTTTAATGCTCATCAACTGGATGCTAAAATGTGACAAACTATTGCTTTTGTAATAGTGACAGTATCTCCAATGCCATTATTTGTATGGCTACGAGGCTAAGTTAACTATATCTCAGTCTTGTACAGGTTACTATAGGAGATGGAAGGACATAGCCTGAACAAGGTCAAACAGCAATGGGAGAAGGAAAAAGGTGGCCCCATCTCTAGATGAACACCTGTCAACTAATTTAGAATGGGGGTGGAAGGTGACAGCAGCATTATTCTCCTGGAGGGAATATAGATGGAAGACTATATCCAGATTCTTTCACATTAAAACAATTACCACACATTCTTGATCAGGAGCCAGGAGATAGGTGCTGTAGGGGGTGCGGTGAGAAGGGGATGTACCACCATATCCTTCTGGGATTGTCCTAATGTGGTGCCTTATTGGCAACTAATAGATACTGATTTTATTTATTTTAATTTGTTAAATTTTGGTAACCGGGTGGGCCCACTGGGACCTATAGAATCCCTTTTTCAAGCGGCCCGGTGGTGCTGAGGGTTGAGGCACTGGACTCCTCACCTTGCACCACGCCACTGACCTGGGTTTGGGAATGGATTCTGGTCACTTGGGGGTCATCCAGGAGAGAAAGGATGGAGTGTCTGGAAGTCTGCTGTCCTTCCTCTCGGGATTTCACCATCGGCCGATACCTAGCAGTGGCTGGGAGTCAGCGCAGGTACACAGCCACGTTGGAGGGGGTTGGCCCACATCCAGGGCAATTGGCTGCCTCTGCAGAGATGGAGACTGCCTCCCCACCCATTGCATGGACATGGGTGCAGGAGAAAAACGGCGGAAAATTCCGATACTCTACAGGACACGTCATAGTCCGATTGCTCCAGTGAGTCCCCCAAGACACCAACCAGACTAGATGTACGGGGGGGGGGAGGGGGGAGAAGAACACACTGGCACCCCTGGCCCTGATGCAGAGGAGGAATCTGCGGGGAACTCCGGGGGAGGGGGGCGGACGAGCTGGGGGATCGTGGCCGGTGCATGTACCCTCTGTGGCAGCATAAAAGTGTATATGGAAGAATCCCTTTTCCAGGCACGACCGGAGTTAATTACATAAATATAATACAAACAATACTTTATGATACAGTACAGGGTTATCAGAGCAAAGATACAGTAGAGCAATCAGGAATTAATCACTGAACAACAAAGTGGGATGCGAGACAGATTGCTTGACACCATTTACACAAGTACAGTTGGTTGTTAATCCGCACAGTATAACAAAGATATATGGACCAATCAGCACAAATCCCTAAATACATGAAATAAGCAACAAATGAACTAGCTAGCCATGAAAGAAATGGTAGCAGTAACAGCAGCCGTGATCCAGTCCCAGCTGGTAGTAAACTGATTAAAGTACAGTAGAGAGGAGTTAATAGTGGGGAAGGAGGGGACAGAGACTAGGGTTACCACCTTTTAAGAATCCCAAAGTGGGACATTTCTTACTGAAACATGATTTTTTGTAGGACAGTACCTAATTTCGACTGATGTAACAGACTTGTTTTCTCTATATAATCAGAATTAAGGCCAAGTATTGTAGTTTCTTAGTTGCTTCTATTTTTTATCATGTTAAGGTATTTTAGTTAAGCTATTGTAGTTTTCTAGAACATTTAGTGGAAAGTTAGGAAATATTTTTCCTACTGTAAGATCAGGACATTTAGTATTTTTCATGTTTTTTTGTAGGACACAGCTGCCCAAATCAGGACTGTCCTGCAAAAATCAGGACAGGTGGTAACCCTAACAGAGGCAGCTGCAGCCAGCCAGAGCAGCAGTGTCAGCGGTTACAGGTACAACAGCTGAGCGCAACAAGGTAGGCCTTAAGCCCTCTTCCGAATCCACCAAGAGATGTGCATTCTTGTAGGTTATTGGGAAGAGCATTCTGGGAGATGGGATAGAGAAGGCAAAAGACCCAAGACCTAAATAAGTCTTTACCCTAGGGACATTAAGGAGACAGTGGTCAGAGGACCAGAGTGTCTGCCCAATTGGTTTATTTGTTAACATTCCCACCAGACTTGGAGGGGCACTATTATTTCTAAGCTTGAAGGTGAGGCACAAGGTCGGATACACCAATTTACTTTCGACTGAGGGCCACTGTAGGAAAGATAACACATTGCAATGATGCTCCAGGGGAAGGGCACTAGCGGTAATGCGGCCAACCCTATGAGATAATATTTTTAGCCTTTATAGTTCCATATCGCTAAGCATGTACAATACCAGGGACCTGCCAAGTAGTGTGGGTAGGAAAGTTCCATGGGCGACTTCAAGCGAGATTCATTCTTAAGAAAGGGACTCAGCTGATAAAGAAGGCCTAACTTCTGATTTATGGACTTGGTCAGGTGGTCGATGTCCATTTTAAAGGTACTATCATGGTCAAGGTACACACCCAGCTATTTGAGTCCACAACCGTGATTAAAGAAATCATAGTCGCAACCAATTCATGTTAATCTTGCGATGATGATGCTGGGTGTCCCTCCTCCCAGGATTAGAAAACATCAGCAAAAAGAAAAATTTCAAACACTCTGCCTAATAGCGGTCAAGGGGCTCATCTGTAATTGGCTGACCACTATAATCCTCATGGCAGTGGAGTGGCAGGGTAGAATTCAACAGGTGACGGATATGGAGAAAATTACTGCTGACCTGAGGCTATGTGCAAACACATTGAGTTATGGAGGTATGGACTACTTAAAGAATTGGTTAGGGAAACAGGGTGGAAGACATCTAGTCTGAACACCTCTAGAATGTACCCAATAGTTATACACATGCCATGTAAGGAACAAGTCCGACTACTTGGTGACTGTTTTCCTTATTTTGTTGCTGGTGTGTGTGTGTGTGTGTGTGTGTGTGTGTGTGTGTGTGTGTGTGTGTGTGTGTGTGTGTATACATATAGATATGTAGATATATATATGTATATATATACTGACTCTACAATGGTGAGCTGTCAGATAAATGATTTATCTACACAAGTGCTGTTTGACCTTGGGTAACCTCACGAGTGGCGTAAGCCATGAGTGAGGTGTCCGAGGTCAAACAGCACAAGTGTAGATGAATAATTTATCTGACAGCTCACCATTGTATATTTCATTTCTGCAACAGGGATGCTTTCTATCAGTGCAGGAAGATTTGGTTTTGACTGTTTATCTTTATTTTAAATGATAATTTCTGGGAGTTTTGGTTAACTTTCATAGAGTATGTCTGCCTAGCATAGTGGTTGCTAGTAAATGAAACACCACTCATTTTGTAGAAAACTTCTTGCTGAACAAATGTCATGCTCACAGTACTATGCTACCTTTTTCACTTTAAACTTATTTCACATTTGTTTGTCAAAAAAGGGAAAAGAAAATTGAATGTTATGCTTTTTTTTGCTAATTATAAAAAAAAAACTAAAAGGTATCTATAAATGAAACCACTCATTTTGTAGATATTTTTGTGCTGAACATTTTTCCTGCTCACAGTACTATGCTATCATTTTTTGTTTTAAAGTTATTAACATTTGTTTGTCAAAAAAGTGAACAAAAAAAATGACATTTTCTTCTGCTTTTTTGCTAATTGTAAAAATCTATAAGGTATCTTTACATGAAACACCACTCATTTTGTAGAGAATTGTGTGCTGAACAATTTTTGTGCTCACAGTACCATGCTATCTTTTTTCGTTTTAAAGTTATTTCCATTTGAATATGTTTAGTACTGCTTCTGAGGCTGAACATTCTAAATGAATTCTAAAGAGACTTGTGACATAGTAACTGTGTATAAATGGACATTGTATGTATAAATGTATTTATACATACAGTGACTCAGATAAACGCATCACACTGAATATATGTCCACCCCATTGCATAAATATATTATACACACACACACACACACACACACACACACACACACACACACACCACCACCCCTCATGTTTCTTAATTTGTTCTCATTACTTTGCATCTATGCCTCAGGAAGTAGAGCTGTAGCCTCCCTGGAGGTCAAGAGAGATCCCTTTTCAAGTACAGATGGACTCCTTCAGCTGTATGGACTCTTTTGCTGGACTGTCCCTCACTGATGAACTCTAATGGTATCTAAAACAGTAAAATAATTTTATACTATGCATGTAATTCAAAATATGTGTACTCATCTGTCTCACAAGCTGCAATGTTCTCTTTTAATATACCAGAGTTACCAAAAACTGTAAGGCGAAATGTTGGACGGATAGCACTGTGACATAATAAAGCTATCTGATCAAGAAAGGGCATATAAAACTGGTATTTGTGCGTCCCAAGCTGCTTCTCCGTAAACAGACAACTACAGAGAGTTCCTACAAAGTCACTGGCTCCAATAGCACTTTTCAAAGTCCAAGGATTTCATTGCTTAACCTTAATTCAAAACGGCATCTCAGAGCTGATGACCGTCGACCCCCCAGGTCTCCAAGTCTCTCTAGTTTTAAAATCACATTTCATAATTGCTCACATTCGGTTACAAATTTGCGGATTAGTTGGTCAGTTTCATTCTGAATCATTTTTGATTTTTAAGTGAAAAACAAACTGCTCAACATACAAGTGTAACCACACAAAAACGTGTCAGTTTGCAGCCCTTGATCAACTCCCACTGCACATCTTCTGGATTTGGGAAAACCCACTACATAGTCTAGCCATTCATGATGCAGTGGGAGGTGAGGAGACTATAGTATTGAGTAACTGCACAGTTTGGGGATGTTCCTAATGTTCATGAAGTATGCAAAAGGATAGGTCAAGGATGCAAAACAAAGCTGGGTATAAATACTCCATTAGTATGTATTTCAGTTTTACTAAGAAATGAAGCCAATAAACAAAAAATTGTACAGAAGAAAGCAATCGGAAAATGTGCATTTTCAACGAGAAATAGTAGGATGCAAAAAAAGTTGACGACACTTGTTGGTGCAGGGGATTGATGGAGAGAAGGGGGAAAGAGAGCAAGAGAGAAATGATCAGGTACTGCTACCAGAATAAACATTGCCCTGGGGAAGATACTATTTGTGCACTGAAACTGGGCTCAAGAGCTTGTTTTTGATCGAATCTTTCTGGTGACTTTGCGAAGAACAGAGTAGCAAATGCCAATTTTCTTCTACAACTAAACACTTCACTTGACAAAAGTATGTTTTTGTAATTAACACCAACATGATTTTATTACCTAGAACTCAGCAGTAAAATCCTGGTGACAGAATATGTGTTATTCTCAACAAAACTAGGTACAATCTATGTTTAAGTTATATATTTTGCCTTTTAGAGCACGAGCACCCACACAGTGTGTTCTAAAGTTCCAAGAAGTGTTCTGTGCATCATTTTGCTTTTAACTTCTGAATCCTGCATCCTAAACAACTATTTCAGTGATAGCTTGTACAGAGAAACATTAGAAGCAACATACGGAGGTGATGAAAGCATATCTTGTGGGACCAAACGTACAACACTGGGAAAAGTTTTAACTCTAATACCCCAGATGTACTGTATAAACAGAAAGGAAACATCAGCCAATAATGAGCCACAAAAACAAAAATAAATAATATAATAAATCCATGCTCTCTTCTCAGCAAAGTACAGTTCAAAAAGAACATTTTTTTTTTTTTCCAATAAATGTTACTGATTTTTCCAGGAATATAATAGTTACTTCATTATTGTTTATACTATACTGCAACAGTGAAATAGAATGAATCCTTTGTTCCATTTTTCTCTGACAGGGTGTTGGCTATGTGGTCGAGGATTCTGCCAGTGAGAAATTCGCCTCACAGTGGCCGGACTGAGAGGTTCAGAGGCACGAGTAGTTTAGGCCAGTGGGGGTGGCAGAAGTGACTAAGGTGATCGTAGAGCTGAAGCATACATCCCGTTAACTAGACTAGGCCCCAGTGCATTTCTTAATGGGATGTGTAGAGGCTGCAGGTCCGGTGTTCGCCAGGACTGCCAGGTGCTCAACGATGGAAGGTGTTTTCGTAGTGGCTCTAAAAGAAGTTCTGGTGAGGCCCCTCCTCAAAAAATCTTCCCTCGACGCTGATGTCCTTGCGAATTACTGTCCCATTTCCAACCCGCCTTTTTTGAGCAAGGTTGTAAAGAAAACAGTAGCACAACAGGCTTGAGGATCGCCTGGTGTCCTCTGACATCTATAAGCCATTTCAGTTGGGTTTTCAGGCCAGACACAGCACAGAAACAGCTCTAGTGAGGGTGCATAATTATCTGCTCAGAGCTAGAGATAGAGGAGACAGGTCAGTTCCTGTGCTCCTCGAGCTCTCTTCAACTTTTGACACTGTGGACCACGTTGTCCTTCTTGATCGGCTCCGAGTTTTGTGGACTCACCAGTGCTGCCATCAAGTGGTTTGAGTCCTATCTCTCCGGACATGGTGCAGAGGGTGATGATGGGGAATTTCTCCTCCACCCCAATGCCTCTGTCCTGTGGAGTACCACAGGGTTCGATCTTGTCGCCGATGCTGTTTGTGGTGTATTTGCTGCCCCTGGGTGAGATCATTAGACAATACAATGGGAGTTTCGCTGCTATGCAGATGATACCCAGCTGTATTTGTCTTTTTCCCCCAGAACATCCAGAGCGGTTGACGTACTTAACAACTGTTTGGCTAAAATCAATGATTGGATGGCTTCCACCTGGCTGAGACTAAACCCAACCAAGACAGAGGTACCGGTGAACGAGCCTGGTCGCAGGTATGATGGATTCCCTGTGGCATTCTCAAGGATGTAAAATCTTGGTGTGATCCTGGATAGCAGATTGACCTTTGAAGAGCAGGCATCATCTGTGGTCAAGTGTGTTTTTTTACCACTTAAGGAACATTGCCAGGATGAAGCCCCTCATTCCGCCGGAGGATCTACCAACACTAGTGCATGCCTTTCTTACCTCTAGGCTCGACTACTGCAACTCTCTGTACTTCGGGGTCATGGGAGGGACCCTTCGCAGGCTGCAGAACGCAGTGGCCAGCTTGCTGATGGGCTTATCGATGTCCTGTCATGTAACCCAGTCCTACGTGCCCTGCACTGGCTGCCAGTCAGGGGGAGGGTCCTTTTTAAGGTGGGTCATCTCACCTTCAAGGCCCTATACAGACTGGGTCCTGGTCATCTGTCAGAGCTCCTGTCACCGGCAACCTCTGCTCGCTCCCTCCGCTCCTCTTGAAGGGGTCTCCTGGACGTTCCCAGGGTTTGGCTCAGGACCTCGTGAGATCATGCTTTTAGTGTCTCTGGGCTGATCCTGTGGAACTCGCTTCCACCTGCTGTCCAGGAGGCCCTTCCTCAATTAGGTGTTCAAGCATATGCCGAAGGCCCACCTTTTCAGTCTGGCCTATGTAGACTGCTGAATTTTATCAGTCTTGTCCAGTTTACTTACTGGCAAGCCAAAGTTTTTAAAGTTGCTAAGTATTATTATAATATTGTGAATTTTTTTTGTATTTTAATGTGTTTTTCTTTGTAGTGAATACTGTAAAGGCACTCAGAGCCCCTGGGAATGAGCGCCCTACAAATAAAATTGTTTTTCCTCATGAAGGTGAAATGGGTAAGATCCACTTACAGTGGTTGCCATCGCCACTGGTAGTTACGGCAAGTCACATCATGATAATGGCCAGAATATTCACACTGATACTGGCAGGGTCGAGCAGCACGATTTGTCATGGAGATGACCACCACTGGAAGAGTAAGTTATACAAACAGTTTAGATCCAATGCATTTTAACAATGTCTAACACGAGTTGAAATATAAAATCACACATGAATTTCTGTTAAATATTCTGAGCATATCGGGGTTACTAGAGTCATTTCAACAAATCAAAAAAGGGTCCCCCATACAGATTCAAATACTTTATTTTACTGCAGATATAATTTAGGTTTTCATTTAATGCAAGCTTTGTGTAGTTAATACGCTCATGTAGGTTGGGTCCTATTGGATCTTTCCATTCTCCTAACAGAATTCTTTTGCATCTAGAAGTGGCTAAAAGAATCCCTTTTTGCTTATCCCTATCCACATAAAACTGTGAGCATCTCGTACAACAAAAAACATTTGTATTGCAGCGCACTGGAGCCCCACAAGCGTCTGCCATACTTCCAGGTCACGGACTTTTTGTAATTAAAATAAAAGCATGTTGCGGCATGAGAAAAATGCCGCAAGATACTTAAAAGGCTTAACCAGAGGGTAAGCCTCCTGGGGGCAGGAGGCTAGAATGATGACAGCTTTCCTTTAAAGATGTTCCCTGGTGTTTTGAATTCCCTTTTTTTTTTTTGATGCACTCGAAAAAGTCTTCAAGGCCGTTTTCTGGCACAAATACATTCTTAAATATATGGAAACATTATTAGAGTAATGATGTATCCCAATACATCATATCCAGCTAAGAATATATATAGGACGGCAGCAAGGAAATTAGCTCCCACAATTGCAGCACGTGGGTATCATTTAAGGTGCTTTATCTACATTTCTGTCTTTGGTTACACTGTTTATGTTAAAGTCCTTGCAAGAAAGCTATTCAAAAGTACATGTAGAATGGCAAGTTTTATTTTTTATTGGGATGTTTCATTTATTTTTTTCCTGTGTCAACCATCTCTGAAACTGCAACTCAAAGCAAATATAACCAAAAGAAGCATGGAAACCCCTTCTTCTGTTTTCATAACTATATTTTACATCTATCTAAAACATTTTATGAGAACCACATGGGTTTGAAATGGTTTTATGTATAAAAATACACAGATATGTCCCCCTTTTTGGGGAATATCAGTTCAAGAGGGTGTTCTAGCATTATTAAATGTATTTTTTTTTTTTTTTTATTTGTTAAAAAACAATGCAGCAAGCAACAATACAAATCATGTTCCCTGTTTCACTTTTTCTTTCACACTTATGTTGACATGCAAAATATGGATGTTAATCATAAAAAACAATTTTACTCCTTCCGGATTTCTTCCATTAAGAGGGACTGTGTTTCACCAATGTAACTTAAAAACAAGCATGGCAACCCACATTTCTGTTGTGAATTTCAAATTGTTTAAATGACACATCGTGTATTGGGTAAAACATTATGACTGACATGGGGTTGCTGAAACACCAGGGAACGTCCTTAACATGCCCACAGTTCCAGCATGCTACTACACTGTCTAGACCCATATGTTTTAATTTCTCAGGAGTACAATACCAACTGTGTAGCACTATAGTGTAAGACATCCTTATGCACCTTGGAAGAATGCTTATAACGACTGGACCACCATCTATTATCAATAACATATCCTTAATAATTCTCAAATTTTTCTTTAATTTTCTGGGCAAGATCAGGTTTGATATTAACAATTTCCCTTAAGCAATTTACTAGCACCTCCTTTAGTACTGGTTATGGAGAGTATAACCCCCAGTCTGAATACACAGGTGTGGCCAAATTATGATCCAAAACAAATAATAATAATGCATAGTTGTTTACAACTTTTCTTCTTATGTCCACAGTGGAGGAATCATAATCTTCTTGGCACCTTTCAAAACCCAAGGCGCCTAACAGAATAAAAATGACACTTCAAACATTCCAACATCTTAAAAATATAAAATAGCTAATAAAATTTAAAATAAAATCAATTATCAAATGCCTGGTACCACAAATATATGTCTTTTAGGCCTGTTTAAATCCCTCCACGGCCATGCACTCCCCTAATTGGCGGGATAGAGAATTCCATAGGGTTGAGGCTGCATGCATAAAAGCTCGGGCCCACGAAGATTTCAAGAACACCCTAGGAATCTCTAGCAACCCCTCATCAGCTGCGCAGAGTAATCGCCCAGAGCAGTAAGGAACCAGGAGCTCTTTCAAGTAGTCTGGGCCCTGTACATGTTGGTCTTTAAAAAAGTCAGTAAACAGACTTTAAAGGTGATCCGCCACTGTACTGGCAGCCAGTGCAGTCCGCATAGAACCAGCGAAATAGGACAGGACCGAGAAGTTCCAGTCAAAAGGCGGGCTGCAAGCAGCAGATCTCCACCCCAGGTAGCCCTAGGTAAAGGGAGTTGCAATAGTCCAAGCGCGAGGTCATAAAGGCATGGACCAGCGTAGGTAAATCACCAGACGGAACAAGGTGCTTAATCCTGGAGAATTCCTCAGATGGTAAAAAAGGACTGAACGAGGCGGCTGACACCTGACATGAGTCAACCCTTTGTCAAAAATTACCCCAAGTCTCACACCTGTTCAGAGGCCGGGAGTGATACCCCCTCCAAGGAAAAGCCCGGAATGTAAACCAACCCCCAGCCCCCCATCCAGCGCACTGGATCCACAACCAACACCTCAGTCTTTTCCAAGTTCAACTTCAGCCAACTTGAATCCATACAATCCTGGATTTCTGCGAGGCAGTTGCTAAAGACAGAGAGTTCCATCCTGGTTGGTTGCAAAAGAAAGGTAGAGCTGGGAATCATCAGCATAGCAGTGAAACCTCAGCCCATACCTTCTTACAAATGTCTCAGAGGGGTAGCATGTACACTGCGAACAACATGGGGGACAACACTGAACCCCGAGAAACCCCACACAATAGAAAAACTGGGTCCAAAGAATAAACTCCGGGCACCACTCTGAGTTCTTCCGGTGAGGAAATATGTAAACCACTGAGGACTGTACCAGACAGTCGACAGATGAACCTCAGGCGATCAAGTAGAACCCCTTGGTCTACAGTGTCAAATGCTGATGAGAGATCTACAAGAACCAAGATGGAATGTTTTTTCCAATCTCTAGCCATCAGGAGATTGAGCACCCGAACCAGTGCAGTCTCAGTACTATGCCTCTTTCAGAAACCGGACTGGAGGGGTTCACAGATGTCATGAGCGGTCAAATGGTTCTCCAGGTGTGCAGCCACTACTTTCTCAATCACCTTCCCCAAAAAAGGGAGGTTTGAGATTGGTCTGTAGTTCGCATGGCAGATAAATATGCTTGATAATGATCCATCAATCTAAGGCGGTCAGCAACAAGGGCAGATTTCCACCAGCAACGCTCTAACCTTCGTCCTAATTGCCGCATCTCGCTCAGAGTCCCATCAAACCATGGGGAACGAGGGTGAAGGGAGACAGGACAAACACGGACAGGAGCAATGACATTCAGGTTGCCGAGATTGCAGTATTATAAGCCACCACAAGAGCCTCTGGGTCACTGTTTGCCACTGGAATGGATGATGGGTCAAGTACCCCTGCCAGGCCTACATAACCAATATCTCATAAAGGGCGATACCTGACCATCTCCACTAAGGTAAGCCTACAAAGGGGGTGCTACAACTAAATTCCACGGTGTAGTGATCGAACCATCCAACTGGTTCCACTCCCAAATCAGAGGTCTCAATCCCCAAGAGGAAGACTAAGTCAAGAGAGTGGCCATGTTTATGGGTAGCAGAGGTAACTATCTGTGTAAGGCCCAGAGATATCAACTGGAGGAAGTGCTGTCCAAATTGCGAGAATTCGTCATCGACCCAGGCATTAAAGTTGCCCAGAACCATCAGTCTGGGCAACTCAAACGCCATGTTGACAACGAAGTCCTCCACTTCCTGAAGGAATTGCTTCTCATCATCGGGCGGATGGTAAATGAGAGCGCTCCTACAATTGCTACCACAGCACATTCAAATGACTCAGTCTCCTCAACTGGTACACTCGTGAGATTAAATTTGGTCTTGAAACAGACCACCCCCGATCAATCCTTGGTGGAGAATCACTGAGTACCCGACTGGAATTAAGGCCTCCAATATGGGGCCAGAGTTCTCATCCAGCCAGGTTTCGGTGATGCAAGCCAAGTCCACTGTTCCCACAAGATCTGCAATGATTGCAGTCTTGTTCTTAATGGACCTGGCATTGCGTAACACCGCCCGAGTTGGATGAACCTCCAGGGCCGCCCGAGCTATTTGCCCACCAAAATTGGTGGTGCCCTTGGGTATGGAAACCAGACATGGTGGACCACGATCTTAGTTCCATTTCACCCCAGGGTGTCTCCTGGACCTCATGACCCCGATGCGTTGACCCCACTCATTCGCCCTCCACTGTTCGCACCTCCCCAGCCTCCCCCCCTTTCTATGAGCAATACCCAGCACTGGTAAGTTGTCAACTGCAATGGAGGGGGGAAAAAAGGCCAGAGGGCATGGAGAGCAGAGGGTGAATAGTGCACCACCATGGGGGTAGGCCTCAGACACATTCTGGCAGCCAATAAAGCAATAACCCCTACTAACCAGCAAAATTCCTAAAATATTAAGACAATTAAATAACATAAAATAAAACAGAATTACAACTGAAAATATAAACTCACCACTTAAAGAAAATAAATAAACCTCAAACACCCATCCCTATTATAAAATAAATAAATAACCCACAATTACCTCTCCATTAACATTAAACTTTTAAATAAAAGATATAAAATATAAAACAAAGTCTCGGACAGGGCTAGATCAACTTAGTAACAATTTAATCACAAGAAATAATAAACTGATGTAAATTAAATCCAAAATGCAAAGCAAATCAAACATAGATAGCAAATATCTTCAGCCCCGGGCCCTCTCACTGCCTTAGGGAGTTGACAAAGTACAGACCTTTCACGGTCTGTCCAAGCCAGAAGAAAAACAGAATTATAAATGTTTTTCAGCTCCCAGGTCCTCTCACTACCCAGGAGAACGACGAAAAGAAAAAAGCACAGGTACTCTCACTGTCTGCCAAGTAGCAACAGATAATTAAACAAAATGAAAATCTGACTATGTGCAGATAGGGGATCCTTGGAACGAACGTCCTCACTCACGGTCCATGTACCAAAAGCTGAAACCCAAATACTCCCATATGAGGGATCGCAGACCAAAAATATCCACCACTGCTCCACTCTGTTCTCTATCAGCGCCAGCCCACCAGCTGACCCCTGCAGAACTTGAGCAAACCAACAGGCCGTTCCGTCAACTACCCAATGGGACCACGGCTCAGTTCCCTAAACAGCTCAGAATTCAGGCTACCAATCCCCTTGCAGAGTTGGACACTGCTGCAAGATCATCCAGGTCCTGTGCCCAACAAAGTGCTATTACAGGACGCTATTAATCTCTGCCTCTATTGACGCAACTTATCAATCACCTCCAAGGGGACTTGGTTCCGCATTTAATCAGTCAGTTAGTGCAGACTCTACAGAAGTTTAACCCCACAATTACCAAACATATCTTGCAGAGATGGAATTCTGACCTTAATGCAAATATTACCCTCCACATTTGACATAAATATTCTCTCCCAGCCCACCATTTGATGGCAACCATAGTGTGGCATGAATTTTCTTGGAAATGCAGTTATCGATTTTTTAGAACACCAAAAGCAGTAGCCAAATATATCAGCCCAGGTCGGGTGCAGGGTTGGAGGGTTTGAGGAACTGTAGGGTTAAGCCCAGTGAACCACACCCATATCTTCTGGTCTTGCTGCCCCGTGCTGCAACCATTCCGGACAGCGGTGATACAGGACTTAGAAACAATAGTCAATGCTTCTGGAGCAATTACTCCCTCACTACTACTTCTAACCATCCCACCCCAGGGAGGCAGGTTTCAAAGACAGACTCTAAAAAACTCCTCACTTTAATATTAGTCACTAAAAATACTATAACCAGATTGCTGTTAACCACTACAATCCCTATGGTAAACAACTAGCAAACCATGGTAGCCAAAATACATGCTTCAGAGTGATAAACATTCTCCCCACAATCAAACCCTTACTTTTGAACTTCGCTGAAGACATTGGGTTTGGCATCACATGAAGGTCGATCCAACTTCTGTGCCTTAAGAGGCCCCTCTCCCCCCAACCCCATCTTACATGCTATCTTTTCTTTTTCCATCTATTTCTTCTTATCATTTGTTCCTCAGAAGGTCTCTCGGACATACGCCTTTCAACGTTTATTTCTGCCTGGCACAGAGATTGCTCAACTATAGAATATCTTTATATTAATAGCCATGCCAATGTATTATCCATAGTTCTCAGGTCATAAGAGGTCGACACTAGTTGACTCCTCTTCTGTAGCCATATGCTTCCATCTATATGGCATTTGCATATTAGTCCAAGTTTGCCATGCCTTAAAAAGATTTACCATAAGAAATTGTATTCTTTTGCATATGGCTGTTCAGCAGTTAATTTTGTTTTACTTTGTTATATTCTGACATGTTTCTTTTATCAAAATATTAATAAACATTTTAAATACAAAAAATATAATAATAATGCAGATTGTAACTGAAGATGTGTGAAAAACTGTGTAAGGATAATGAGAACTTATTCTTAATGTCAGTGAAGGAACACAAAATTCCTATGCTAGGCTCACTTATATTAATCCCTTTCTTTTCCTCAAAAGTATGTTATCATGGTTAGGTCATTATATTGGACACCGAGATTTGATGGCAATAAGGAGTATGTTCAACTAGGAAGGAGGCATAACCTAATAATTTACTAATGTGGAGGCCAGTATCACAGTATTACAAATGCAAGGATGCAATACTAAACTTCTAGTTAAAACCTTAAAGAAGAAAGAAAAAAATACGGTTATAAGGTGAAGTAGATTCTGTTCAAAAGCAACCCATGACCAGTTAGTTATGAAACCAATGACTGGCGTGTTTAAAATGGGGTATTCAAAAACTTCCCCCAATTTCTTCTCCATGCTACAGTAATTTGGGGGGGTTGTGTTCTAATAAAAGTCCCTTGTTTATTCAATTTAGAAAACCAGACTATATCTCTTTTAAAGGTAATAGTACTTTTGAGGTTGAGATCAACTTAAAGGCACTTATTTGCCCCTGAAAGAAATTCAACTCAGCCCATTTATCTTTTTCCAATTGTATTTTGCCTATTAGGGAGTCCATATTTAATGTGTTCCACTGGTGTAAAGCCAGAAAAATGTTAATACCCAATAATAAGTGATGGAATTATGGAACCAGTTTCAAATTGAATCCAAGACAAAACAAGATTTGTGATATTAAATAGGTCATGGGGGGGGGGGTGCGGCAGAGCCAGCAGCCGACGGTAGTGGTCACACTTTGGTGGAGATCCAGAGACTCGCATTACAGCAATTAATGTAATAAGTTTATATTTTGTTAACTTTGGACAAAAAGTGCTTATTCGTAAGATAGTGTACAGCTTCTGGACATACCGCAATTTGGAGAGAAAAGAACAATGAGAAACCCAAGAAAAACCAGGCAAAGATACCAGCAAGGGGACACAAGGAAAGCCCCATGAATTTGCAAAGCCGAGCGGTGCACATGGCAGGTCGAACGAGGGGTTGGAGCCTTCTAATGGGGCCCTTAAGGCTATCAGGGATCTAGACAAAAAATGTGGAGACCATCTCCACTAGGTTCACTCTCCTTGACACAAAGTTGGAGACAGTATCAAGCGAAGAGAGTTCAGCAACTGAATTGTCTGTGAAATCGATCCTAGCAGTAGTGATAGCAGAGAACCGGAACATGAAGATGTGACTGGAGCAGCTAGAAACAGGGCATGCCAGCCCAATGTCCGAATTCTGGGCCTCTCTAAAAAGAGAGACCAATAACACCATTGAATTTCTACAACATCTGTTGGGACAGTTAATGGGCTTAGACCTGCAAAGTAAAGTGGTTAAAGCTTACAGGGTAAATCCAAGGAAATGTCCACAGACCCCTGAACACTATGCTCATGATTACTACTGGAGTACAAGTCGGGGATGAAATTCTTGCAGCAGCAAAAAAGGATCAGAGAACTTAGTCTTGAAGATGGTACCCAGATCTACTGTTTCCCCAGACCTTAGTTACACGACAAGACAGCACCACAAAAGTTTCAAAGCGTTGCGAGCTGGACTACAAGCACTGAGGGATAATCACACTCTCGTTTCCTGCAAAACTGAAGATCCAGTATGCTGGTAAATCGTTTATTTTCTCTGACCCTAATGAAGCTGGCAAGAGACTAGAATTAATCAAAAATGACTTTGCTCGAATGGGAGCATATGAAGCGGACCTGGAAGGGGAGGACTGAAGTCTCCAAATGCCCAAATGACAGCACATCAGTTTGTTTAAGTGCTGTGCTTTTGAGTATATGGGTAGATGGGTATGTATAGTGAATTAAGTTGATGGCCAGCCGAGTTTTGGGCTAGGATTTACTATGTGATAGGGAGCAAGGCCTGCAAGGGATGAGGTATCTGGGGATCTACTTTTAGCCGTGTCTAAACAGGTGGGAAGCTGTGAGCTCAAGATGGCACTGGCCACATAGTGATGCCTTGTGGAGCTTGCCGATACTGCATACCCCAGTACTCTCATGGAGCAGAGATACAGCGTCACCCACACAGTAATTTAATATTTTATTATATCTACTCAGATCAGAACCAGTATGTGTAGGAGTCATACTTTTTCATAAAAATTTCTGCCGTTTCTAGAATTTTGATTCAGAAGTAGAGGCTCCATGTCCTCTGTGCTGAGCTATTGTTTAAAAACGTACTTTCATGTGTATGGTTTCAAGTATGGTACAGTTCACAAGCTGTTACAAGTTTAGAGATTTACCTTTCAGTCCAGTTGAAGGCTTATCTGTCCTTTTCTCTGGACTTTACAAAGTGCAGCCATTATATTTGTTAAAATTATTCTCATTTTAGATCATTTCATGGACTTATCGTCACAGAGGCGTGGCATCTTTAGTGCTGCGGCACTAGTCGAACTTACTGGCCATTATTTAGGAATAAAAGTTTCTTAATCATATTAAGTATCAAATGTTAGGATGCCCTCAAGCGTGGTAACAATAGGTAACAGTGCCTTCTCCTATGTTTTCAATATCTTACATACTACTATACTGTGTACCATGAAGTTTATGTAATCAATGCATTTTAAAACTAAACAAAAAAAAAAAAAAAGTCATTTAGGGACACAATTTCAGTTTTATTCCAGTTAATGATCAGACCAGAGTAACTGGGCCACTGAGGCTGTAACAATGATTCACAGCTGGATCACTGGTGCAGCGATAGCACTACTGCTCAAGACACTGGGGTTCTGGAATGAGCCTCAATTGGCAGAGGGAGGAGGACTGAGTGCCCCAGAGGATACTCTCATTCTCTGGGGAGGAGGGTTCTGTCCTCTGCCATGTTAATGCCACCTGGGTGACCACAGGTGGTAGTGTGGCTGAAGTACCTAGGGGAGTGTGGGGACATCACTGACATCAGTATGTGGATACACACACAGCGTCTGCAGGCATGCCTTGATATCAGAGCATGCAATATCCTCAGGGGCTGGAAGGGAAAGAAAAGTAAAGAAGAAAAATGGCATCAGCACACCTACAATGACATATCCAGGTATATCAAGGCCCCTGCCTCCCTCAGCACTGACATCGACAAGCGATGTTTGGGGAAATGCACACCCCCAACCCCACCTGAGGGGAACCACAAGGTTCCATGGAGGTAGTTGGCTGTGGCTGAGGAAGGCAAGGCAACTGGGGGGTGCCTGAAGGTCCTGCAGGGAAGGGAGTTGGTGGAGAGACAGGGTCATAAACAAAGTTTTAAAAAAATAAAGATTCATAAGAAAGAGATCCAATGGTAGGATTACTTCCCCTGCTCTATTGGTTACCTCTCTTTTGATGCACCCACGCCTTCTCCCCATCTTCTTAACAGCTGTGCACTCAGAATAATGTTTTAGCTCCATATTTACTGTAACCCCCAGTTTCTTTCCCTCCATGACTGCAGGAAGAGCCCCACAAATGTGTAGTTTCTTCCTCCATTTTTCTGCCCCAAGTGTAGCAACTTGCATT
The DNA here is from genome assembly GCA_016271365.2 of Neoceratodus forsteri. Taxonomy (NCBI): domain Eukaryota; kingdom Metazoa; phylum Chordata; order Ceratodontiformes; family Ceratodontidae; genus Neoceratodus; species Neoceratodus forsteri. The sequence goes on from CM028130.1 coordinate 1,195,075,265, forward strand.
TGGCCAAATTGAATCCAAGACTGCAGAAGTTAGACCACTTACCTTGCCTGTTCAGGTACTCCTGAAATTTGTCCCCATCCTTAGGGGAGTCCACCACCCTGGCTAGCTTAGTGTCATCAGTGACCTTAACCAGCCTGTTGGATATTCCCGATCAGTCATAAAAATGTTGACAAGCAGGGGACCTTGCACCAATCCCTTGGGGATGTAGTCAAGAACCCCACTCCACTCGGGAATAGTGCCCATCAACCACAATCTTCTGCCTCTGGACCACCAAGCAAGTTAGCAATCCACCTTGTATATGCCTCATGTATACCACACAGGTGTACTCTGCCCAGTTGCTGGTATGTACCAGTGTGTCACCAGCCTTGCTGAAGACTGAAGAGACTATGTCTATGAGCTCTACGCTATCTCACTGTGATTATATGAAGAATAATGCCTGTGAACAAGGTGGTATACTTCAGTAAGTGAGGCTGAGTGCAAAAGAAGCAGAGGGTCAAGATTTACAATACCTACACAAGTCACAATTACCTCCAAGCTGTTCACGAGCACCCATGTTTTATTAATCATATTTCATGTTTTGTGAAGTTTAAGACACTTCACAGCAGTAACAGTTCAAACTGTTATTTACAATCCACACTTATGGGTGTGATATCACATCTGTGAACAACAAAGTGTCAACTGACTAACAGACTGTAAATGGTGAACATTATGTAGAATGAGATGAGATCAATCATGTAATATAAATCATTGTTTCCAAATATTTGATTTAGATTTAAAAAAAAAAAAAAAAAACACACAACAACTGTTACAAGGGTTTTATAAGGCAATGTGGCATCACAGGTTTTGTGTTTGATTAAATACCATCATAGGCAAAATTACTATTTGGCCAATCTGGCAGCAGTATGCCAATTAATTTTTGTTTATAACAGCTGCCTTGCTCCTTATAAAGGCTAAGTATCTTCAGAACTTGCAGGTCCCTTGTCGCAGCTATTTAAAGACTCAGTGGAGTCAGGAATAGTACCTGGGGACAGAAGGACAGTCACAGTCCAACTCCACAAAGGGGGACAAGAAGGATCCAGGCAACTATGGACTAGCAAGCCTTACCTCCACTGTGGGCAAACTGATAGAGATCATTTAGAAGGAATGCCTAGAGGCCTACTTAGAGGATAACGATTTGCAGGACAGCAAGCAGCATGGGTTCGTGACAGGAAGATCGTGCCAGATCAACCTGATCGTGTTACTCAACTGGGTCACTAGGGTGGTGGACAGAGGCCAGGTGATGGATTTGCTGCACTTAACTTCAGCAAAGCCTTCAATTCTGTGCCCCACAGGAGGCCCTCAAAGAGCTGTAGGACTTAGGAGCAGAGAAGGGATTAGTAAAGTGGATGGGAAACTGGTTAGTAGAAAGGCTGCAGAAGGTGAAGGTTGATGGGGTGAAATCTGGGGACAATGGCATCATAAGTATGGTGCTGCAGAGATCAGTCCTTGGACTTCTCCCATTTAATATGTTCATTAGTGACACAGGAGAAGGGATCCAGGAAAAGGTAGGTCTCTGTTAATGGCACAAAGCTATGCAGCAGGATGGACAGTGAGAAAGGAGTGAGGGAACTTCAGAGGAACCAGTTTTGGAGCCCTCACCTGAGCAGGGTCATAGACAGGCTGGAGTCAGTGTAGTGAAGGGTCACAAAAATGATTTAGGGCCAGCAAGGCATATCTTAAAGAACGTCTAAAGGCCTTGAACACGTACTCACTGGAAGTACGACAGGAGACGGGGGACATAACAGAGCATTTCAAGTTCCCAAGTAGTATAAAACAGGGTAAATTATGAAGACTGGTTTGTTTAAAAAAAAAAAAATAAAAAAAAAAAAAGATGCAATCATCAGGGGGCATGGATGGAGATTAGTGTTAGGTAAATTCAGGAAGGATGTGAGGAAGGCTTTCTTCACAGGGGTGATGGGGCCTTGGAACAGATTACCAGCAGAGGCTGTGGAGGCAAGGACCATTAATTGGTTCAAACATGGGTGGGGCAAGGCCAGGGAACTCATAAACCCACTTGAGTAACCAGGAAGGGAGGGAGAAAGTGGAATGGAGGGAAGAGGGTGAATAACCCACTGAGACACTACACCGGGGTTGGGGGGTAAGGTAGTAACAATTATAGGCAGACGTGATGGGCTATCAATCTCCTTCTGCCATCAGATTCAATGTATTCTGTGTCCCCACAGGCACAGAAGAAAACTGTTTTCTTTTTAAATAAGATAGGGCCCTATAGGCTGCCTAGACTGAAATTATATAAAATTCTAGTCTATACAGTACTAGTAAGATCCAGACCAGCACAATTTCTATTAGGTCATTACAGACACTGTATGGACGATTGGCTTTTTTCTGCTGTCATTGTCTTTTTCCATGTAAGTGAATTATGTGTAACATGTATGAACAATGAAAAGGCCAGAAATCAATTTGAAAACTAAATTTCATTAAACAGTCCACATTAAAACTATCTCCTATAGATCGAATACCTACAGTACAGTGTAAGAGAATAGATCTTCACAGACCATGGCTGCATATACACCCAAGTCAGCACATAACCGTTGGCCCTCATCAGGCTCTCCCATTTGTCTGTGTGCAATGTATATACTGGCATAAGAACCTGGGGCAACATACCACATGGGAGGGGAGATAACAGTTACAAAGCGGGAAAGGGACCTGGGGTGATCATTTCTGATGACCTGAAGGTAACGAAGCAGTGTGACAAAGCAGTGGAGAAGGTTGGAAGGATGCTGGGTTGCATAAGAAGGGGAATCACCAGCAGAAGAAGGGAGGTAATAATACCCCTATACTGGTTAGGGCACACCTAGAGTACTGTGTACAGTTCTTGTGGCCCCATCTCTGTAAAGACAGAGAGGATGGAGGCAGTACAAAGGAGGGCAACCAAAATGGTGCATGGCCTGCATCAAAAGCCCTATGGGGTAAGGCTCAAGGAACTGAACATACTCCCTGGGGAAAAGGGGGATACGACTGAGACATTCAAATACCTTACACGCAAAAACAAGGTACAGGAGGGAAGCATTTTCCACAGAAAAAGATGCTCAAGGACAAGGGGTCATGCTATGAAGTTTAGAAGAGGGGAGGCTCAGAGGAAATGTGATGGAAGTACTTCTTCATGGAGACAGTGGTGAACACATGGAACATCTTACCAGCAGAAGTGATGGGGTCGGAAATGGAGACAGGCTTCAAGAACGCATGGGATAGACACAGAGGGATCTTAGTGGTGGTGGTGGGGGGGGAGAACCAGAGAGAGTGGGGTCCGTGGGCAACACTACAGTTAGAGAAAATAGGGCAGACTAGGTGGGCCATCAGGTACTTATCTGCCAACAGATTATGTGGGTCTATGTTTTCCTCAAAGTATGTATACTGTATCACAGTTAGAAATTAATAATATTTTGGTGGCATACCACCAGGCTTCCAACCCTTATGTTTTCGGAAGCCCATGCCCAAGATGAAGAAATTTAACATGTAAGCCCTTGTTTTCTACAAAACTTGTGTTTCAGCTACAGGTTCACATTCTGTTACTGTTCCATCTTTACAAGCCATCTTTTTTGTATTACCCCTTTCCCTCCTCAACCAGTTGCAGTCCCCATCAGGCTCCTGGCTACCACCCAGTCCCACCTACTACATCCCAGGGGTCCTTACCAGCCCTGCGGGCTACCCTTGGTGCTAGGGACTTCAAGACGGACTCCTTATAAACACACACAATCTAGTGGCAGGACCACTCAAGTTGGGAAGCTAGGCCATGCAGGGCCCAAACTTGCTGAAGCATCACCCTGCTGTATTGAGCTTGTATGTACTTGTCTTTACTTGGCTTGTATTATATTTAACGAGTGTTCCCGATTTATACAGTGGTATTAATGACCATTTAGAACAGTTTGATGTAGTTTATGTCCTTAAAATCTTATGTTGTTATCTCAAGTCATCCATGGTCTACTAAAGAACTTCATTGCTGCAAAGGACATAAATGAAATCCTGCTACTGTACTTACTATCAGTGTGTAAATCAGAAATACCCAGAGAGTTCATTAAAAGGCCAAGAACAATTACAGGGAGGAAGCTGCACCTAAAGCTCCTTGCTTGCAAGTCAATTTATTTTATTTTCTACCATTTATTACGGAGTTTTTAAACAATGAATTATAGGAATACTGCCTTCTGCATTGACCGTGCAAATTGAAAAGGATAAAATTAGCCTTCAGAAAGAAGCATAGGCCACTGGAGGCACAGTTAAAGCAGCCTCCACAAAGAGCAGAGGCAGTAGAGATCATGATCAGACATTGGCAGAGGTGTTGAGGGTAGTACAGGCCCACCAGTTGAAGGTTCTAATGCAGTCAGGAGCAGCTGTTACAGACTGTCTTAATGGTGCAATGCTGGCAACCCAAGTTCAGGAATGAACCCAGGACAAGGACTGGTATGGGAGAAAGAAGGAGCAAGCATCCCAGAGGATGCTCTTGTCTCGGAAAGGTGGTCCACTACCGTAAGTCTGTTACCACCCCCCCCCGGAAGGTGCACTACGGTGCAACTGCTCAGGGTGGGAGGATGTCAATGAGCTCAGTGACAGCATGGTCCCATGGGCGCTCATTGTCTGGTTTGTCGATGTCCTATAAAAAAAAAAAAAAAAAAAAAGGAACAGCTCCAAAAGGAAAACAATGTCAGGCAATGCAGCAGCATAAAGCTGTAGTGCACTCGAAGGCCCCACACTGCCGCAGCCAGAGGGTCTGGAAAAAAAGGCTTCAGCTGTACCATGGTGGTACACAATCGTGAACCAGACAACCCCTAGGTTTGGTGAACAATGTGACTGGGAAGTCATCTTTCCTGAAAAAAAGCGGAGAAAGAAAACCATGTGGGGGGGGGGGGCGCGCAGGCATTACCAAGGCCAAGGAAGCTAATAAAACAGTGGTGAAGATGCTATTCATGACTACAGATCATGTCAAGGAAAAACATATGTAACCAGCTAGTTCCTGGGGTTATTGGGGTCCCACCAGTTTTAAAATCAGGCAGGAAGCCTGTGCAGTTCCACAGGGTGTATAACTCTCAAATACATTACATCATCATCTGCTTAGCTCTGCTGGGGCAGGGGATGATGTAATGGAATTTAGAACTCTCGCAGTAGCCTCAGTGCTCTACTGTTGGGCTTTTGTGAGAGTCTGAATTTGGAGTTTGGAGCTGAGAGTTCTACATGCAAGTGGTGCTCTACCAATGCCTCTTGTCAGATGGAGGGACCCTCAGTTTGTTATTTTTCACCTTAGTACCGTAAATCAGCAGTTAGTTTTGTGGGACATGGTGGCTACCAGATCCTGTGAAGCCCTGAGGGTGTGAAGATTGCGCAGCCGGAGAAATGGGATTGAAAGTTCAGCGAGTAGTTTGGGGCAACTCCCCAAATTTCATTTCTTTTTCATTTAATTTATTTATAATTGCAAGGAAGTACACTGGAATAATAAAATTCCATTTTCAGGCACAACCTGAAGTTAGCAGTTACAACGTGAACGTAAACTGACAAAAAAAATTACAGTTTGACAATTTATGCATAAAACAAAATACATCAAAGTGCACAGATGCACACATTCAATTTTTTAAAATGATTATAAACAACAGTAGAAAAAGTGCTAATGGCTGAACTAAGCTTAACAGCTTCAGGTAAAGAATTCCACATCATGGCAGCTCGATAGGCAAAAGACTGACAACTAAAAGAACTGCCCAGAACAGAGACTGTTTTTGTAAACAAAAAGCTATGGATTTTGTATGAGAACTGTGGAATCCAAGAGTTTTAACAAATGTCTTGGGGCACAACATGCTGTTAAGTACAAGATTCATTTGTTGTTCTGCTGTGGGTTGGCTGGTGCCTTGCTGGGAGCCCAACAAGGTTAAGGCCCTGTCCACACTACGCCTCTGCAACGTTACAGAGTGCCCAAACCGTTACCGCAACGGTTTGCATTTACACCTGTAATGTTACAGAAGGAGTTTTCGTAACCGTTGTTGAAACCACATGAGGTGGTTCCAACAATGGTTATGAAACCGGTCCCGCCTCAGTAACATTACCGGCGGTAGTGTGGACGGGCGGTAACAGTCCCCTGCAGGGCCCATAGCGCAGCGCGAGCTGCACTGTGGGACTGGGCACTGCGGTAACGGTCGCCCGGTTCTCAAGGTGTGGACTGGCGGTACCAGTCTTGTACCGGTCACCGCTGCAGTGTGGACACATTGTACCACTCCCCGGCTGTAACGGTTTCTGTCCATTACGGGGTTTGAGTGGTGTAGTGTGGACGGAGCCCAAGATGCAGGCTCTCAGAATCCTTGCACAAAGAATGTGCGGTAAGGATGTCTTCTGTGGCCCCTGTGTGGCTGGAGAATCCTATGGTTTTCCTAAAATGTAATGGCAGAGACTCTAGCTTTGGCCACCATGAGCTGACACCCTCACTTCAGGTTTCAAGGGACCCAACTAATGGTCAGAGGTGTTAACCTAGCTCACCTAGTGGTGCTCAAATTTAGTGCCATGGCAACAACCACTATAAATGCACTGGTAGAGTACAGAGATTCCTAAACAAATGGGTGTACGTCAGTGGGAAGCGTTCTTGTGAGAAGTCTCAGTACTGCAAGAAAGAATTGTGACATGTTTCTGCCTGCTACAAGTGTGCCATCTGTTCATACAGCTACAAGCCCTGGTGGCACCATCGTTTTTCTGTTACCATTCTGTTAGGAATAAAGCAATACAGCACAATCAGAATTGTCTGGTTGTGAGCATTGCATCTCAGAGTAACCTGTGTTGAGTTTTTGGGGCCCCCACAGATAGGAGACACACCACAGTCCCAGCACCTCTCCCCCAGACTTGGGTATAAACAGAAGTGTTGTTTTGTAACACTCCCCTGGCACCTAGATGCCCGAGCCAGGTGTTGCCCTAATGCCAGGGGCGATACCTTTGTTGTGGAAGTTGCCTTGATGACAAGCTGCCAGTAAAAAAAGGGATGCACCCCTACAAAAATGGGGGTGTATGGTTACACATGTTCCTCCAGCTTTAGCTGCAGCATTTAGAATATGTATTATGCTGCCCCAATATCTGAATAATAGGCCTTCCATGGACTTGAAAGGTGATACCCTGGTGAACGTGCTGTTACCCTGCTTTCGGGCCAGTTTACTTTTGAACCTACCATAAAAATATCCTGAAAGATATCCTGAAAACAAACCGAGTCACTCCCTTAAAGTATTCAGATTTAAACACCCCCAAAACCTTTTAACGGTTGCTTCAGACTCGTGTGAAAAGGACTGAATTATTAAAACCAGCTCAGAGATGTGAAAAACTCTGGCCATCAGATGACACCCCATCTTCCTGAACCCAGATCCAAGTTAAGTCATCTGGAAACAGTGGATTAAATTTGATAGCATTAGAGCATCACTAAGCTAGGAATTTCCAACAGTTTACAAATACCTGTAACTCTGCATTACCCCACTTCAGTAAATACCTGTAACTCTGCATTAGTGCATTACCCACTTCAGTAAATACCTGTAACTCTGCATTACCCACTTCAGTAAATACCTGTAACTCTGTATTACCCACTTCAGTAAATACCTGTAACTCTGTATTACCCACTTCAGTAAATGGTACATTCAGAGACTGAAAAACTGTTACAGTGGATTAGGAAAGACTCAGACTCACGCAGAGTTGGAAGATGTGGAAGTTCCACCTTTCTTACCAAAAATGGCCGCAGAAGGCAAGGGCTGGTTAAATCTGCTACAAATGTTTATTTAATGTGGAGCTGGAACCCTTTTTCTCTGGCTGCAGCATACATTTGAACTAAACCATCTTCTTGGGTTTCATCCAAAATGGGCTTTTCTTTGGTGGGTATAAATCAGAGCCGGGGAATTCAAGCTGATCGTCGGCCACATGGTGGTGGGTATCATTTCCCCTTTGGCCCCTTTACAACAGGTAAACAACTGTTCCTGGGCTTTTCTTCAAATATTTTATGATATACTTAATGTTACAAGTGATACTGATATGTTTGGTTTGTATGTTGCATTTTTGTTTATTGCACTAGGATAGCTTAAACAAAATAAAAAAAACAAAGGGATAGAACTGTACAAGTGGCTTGCAGATACAGTAGGCTATGCTGATCTTCCTGTAGCCTCAGCTTGAGGCATTATGCACTTCGAAGGCCAGGATTTCATGGCCCTCATGGAGACCTGGCTGGAGGGGGAAAAGACTGCAACACTAGGAGAGGATGCAGACAATTCTGAAGGGACAGGCCAGACAGGAAGGAGATGTGGTGGCTCTCTTTATAAAGGAAAGAGTAACTGAAGGACAAGCAAGACATTCTGGGTCAAGCGAAGAAAAAACTACACACACAAAAAAAAAAAAAAATCATCCTCGGTGGGTGCTACAGACCAACATCTCAGTGGAACATGGTACCGCACCCCATACGTCGAATGGGAAAAACACCCCTCCCCCCTCAGCTAGTGGTCAAACAGGGATTCAGCATGTTTGCAGTTCATTTGCATCACCAGGTAAGAAAAAAGGTTTGTCTCCCCATATGACGCACAGGGGTAATGCCAAACCTCACCCAACAACTAACACACCAAAATCTGGCCAATGGAAAATCATGTACACAAATGCTCACAGCCTGGGAAATAAGATCCCAGACCTGCAGACAATAATGTCAGAGGCTAAACTGGACATAGTAGCAATTAGTGAGACATGGTTTACCAGTAACCACACTTGAGAGACTTCAGTACCTGGCTATGTATTGTTCAGAAGAGACCGAGGTGCAAAAGAGGGAGGGCCCTGTATGTCAATGAAAATATCAAAGCTACAGAAATTCAGAATACACATAAGGAGCCAGAAGAACTGTGGGTCACCCTGGAAACAGGAAATGGGACAGCCATAACAACTGGGGTTGTCTACAGGCCCCCAGGGCCCAGACCAGGGGGAGGACATAGACACATTACTGTTAGAAGATATACAAAACATGACCGCTAAAGGGGAGGTTCTGATAATGGGAGACTTAAACATGCCGGATACAGATTGGTCAATACCAGCAGAAACATCTGCCAGAACTAGACACATAGTGGATTCCCTGCAGGGGGAGGGCCTCAAACAACTGGTACAGCAACCCACAAGAGACAGGGCTATCCTAGATCTAGTACTGACTAACAAGGAAGGGATCACAGATCTCCAGGTAGAAGGTCACTTGGAGGCCAGTGACCATCACATGGTATGGTTCAATTTGGCTACTACATCTAAAATCATCCCATTCCAAGGCAAAAATATGGGGCTTCAGAGGAGCTGACTTTGATAAGATGGCCAACAGAGTTAAGCTAGCCCTGGCAAAAAGAAACACAGGTGAGGGGGTACAGGCAAAGTGGGCAAGCATTAAGGATGCAATACTTGAAGCAACATCCCATTGTGTTAGACAGAAAAGGAAGTGCAAAGAAGGAGGAAACCACTTTGGTTCTCAAATACAGTAGCAGAAAGGTCAGAGCCAAAGGCTGGCCTTCAGGAAATATAAGGAACACAGCGGGATGAAGATAGGAGGCATACCAAACTGCCCTAAGGGAAGCAGGGAAGGCAGTAAGGCAGGCAAAGTCCCAAACTGAGAAACACTAGCACGAACAGTAAAAGAAGATGACAAGACTTTCTATAAATACATTAGTGAAAAGGAGAAAGTCCAGAGAAGTATTACTAAGCTTATTGGAGAAAAGGAGCATTGAGGAGGAGGACCCTGTAAAGACATCTATCCTAAATAGATACTTTTGCTCAGTATTTACTGAAGAGAAGGTAGGGCAGGCCTACAGCTCAGCATCATGGACACAGGGGGGAAGGAGGTGAGCACTACTCCCTTCACAAAAGAAAGGGTCCTACAAGAGCTTGCTAAGCTCAGGGTGGATAAGGCAATGGGACCTGATGGCATACATCCCAGGATACTTAAGGAGCTAAAGGTGAAACTAGCAGAGCCATTAGCAGAACTGTTTAGTGAGTCTCTGAGCACAGGAGAGGTCCCAGAAGACTGTAGAAGGGCTCATGTGATCCCGCTCCACAAGAGTGGTAGCAGGGAGGAGGCGGGGAACTACAGACCAGTCAGTCTTACCTCAGTAGTGGGCAAGATTATGGAGGCACTCCTTAAAGAAGGATAGTGCAACACCTGGAATCCATAGGGGCACAGGATCCAAGACAGCATGGGTTTACAAAAGGAAGGTCCTGTCAAACTAATCTCATAGATTTCTTTGATTGGGTAACCAGAGTGGTGGACCAAGGGGGAGCAGTTGATGTCGCCTACCTTGACTTCAGCAAAGCTTTTGACACTGTTCCACATAGAAATTGATAAATAAGCTAGGTAGGCTCAGGGTGGATCAGAAGTTGGTCAACTGGGTGGCAAACTGGTTGACGGGCAGAAAACAGAGAGTGGTGGTAAATGGTATACAGTCAGAAGAGATGCAAGTCACAAGTGGGGTACCTCAGGGATCAGTCCTGGGGCCAGTCCTCTTCAACATCTTCATTAGTGACCTTGCAAATGGACTAGAGGGTAAGGCTTGTCTGTTTGCAGATGACACCAAGATCTGCAACAGAGTAGATGATCCAGATGGGGTGGGCAGAATGAGAAGAGATCTGGATAAACTAGCAAAATGGTCAGAAGAGTGGCAACTGGGATTTAATGCAAAGAAGTGCAAAATCATGCACATAGGGAAGAGAAACCCTGAGGCCACCTATAGGCTGGGAGGGGAGTTGCTAGCAGTCACAAAGGAAGAAAGAGACTTGGGCAGCAGCAGCAGCATTATCACCACCACCGATGACCTGAAATCATCCAAGCAGACCTCTAAAGCAGTAGGTAAGGCTAGGGGGGGTGTTAGGGTGTATTAGTAGGGGTATCACAAGTAGCAAGAGGAAGGTAATAATCCCTCTTTACAAGACACTGGTTAGGCCCCATCTGGAGTACTGCGTGCAGTATTGGAGGCCACACCTTCACAAGGACATTAACCAGAGTGAGGCAGTCCAGAGAAGGGCAACCAAAATGGTGCAGGGACTGCATCAGAAGACATAGGAGGACAGATTAACAGAGCTCAATATGTATACCCCTGAGCAAAGGAGGGAGAGAGGTGATATGATCGAGGCATTCAAACACCTTAAGGGCATTAACAAGGTAAAAGTGTCTAACATGTTTAAATATAAGAAAAATAGCAGGACAAGAGGACACAGCATGAGATTAGAGGGGAGCCGATTAAGGGGTAATGTGAGGAAATTCTTTTTCACAGAAAGGGTGGTGGATGCATGGAACGACCTACCTCAGGAAGTGGTGGCTATGAATACAGTGCAGGGTTTCAAACAGGCATGGGATAGGCATAAGGGAGCAATACAAATGACTATGGATAGATAGGCCACCGACAGAGCAAAGGCCGATGGCACATTTATAAGGTAGAAAACGAAATGGGCAGACTGGATGGGCCTTGCGGTCCTTGTCTGCAGTCAACTTCTATGTTTCTATGTTACCCAGCTGGTCAGGAATATAGATTCTGCTGGCAGAAAAGGACTGCAAGGTCCATCCAGTCTGCCCCAACCCTACCATCCCTATGTGGTAGCAAGAGGTCCTATACAACCCCCAGCTTCCCCCACCTCTCTTGGCGATTCTTCCTTTTAAATTATACCCTTGGGCATGTGTCGCACTCAGTCACAGCCTCTGCCCCCACCACCTCCCTAGCCAACCTGTTCCATCTATCTACTACCCCTTCTGTGAAGAAATGCTTCCTCACCTCACCCTTGAGACTTCCCTCTTGTAACCATGTTTGTGCTCAACCTAAAAAGCTCCCCACACCCCACCCTGTTCATCTCACAGAGATATGTAAAGGTTTTAATAATGCCCCAACTCTCCTGTTCTCTATACGTTACAATTTGAGGCCCTTCATCCTTTCCTTGTAGGACTGCCCGTTGCATCATCTTGGTTGCCATCCTCTGCACAGCCTCTACCCTGTCATTGTCCTTTCTAAAGTGAGAGCTCCAAAACTGCACTAAGAACTCAAAGTGGGGGCAAACAAATGATTTGTGCAGAGGGAGTTTAAAGTAAGGGAAAGTACTATAACTGTTACAAAAATGAAAATATCTGGCTTGATTTATGCTGTGGTGGTCCCGAATACAGGTCGCTGGCGCCACTAGTAGCACTACTGTTGCACAGACTGGCTGGCCTCACTTGTGTTTCTTAACCTGGCTTTGATGACTGTAGTTTAAATTCAAATAAGTGAAAGATGCGAATATTAAGAGCTCACCTTTTAATTCTGCTCGCTTTTTAAATCCTAATCCTATTTTTGGCAGACATTTCTCATCTGTCACCATTTCTTTAATGGAGTTTCTCTTTCTGGTCTCGTCTTTCCACATTGTTTGTAATAAGTGTTGGCTATTCCTTTTGTATTTATTTATTTATTTATTATTGCAACTGCAAGTGTGACTTTATTTAGTTTTTGAATTACCAGGTAAGTGCTCCAGACAATGAAATTGCCTATTTTCAGGCATGACCTGGGAGAGTTACAGGCATAAAACACATTACAATGGAGACACCATACCTGAAATCAGGAAATTACGCTTAAGTTAGGCATTTCAGCGACACATGGGAAACAAATACAGATTCGAGGAGATCAGCTATATGTATAAGCTGGACAGCGCAAAGTAAATAGTACAGTATTCCAGACAGACAGTTTTGCAGTGGGAGATACATGGACCCAATTGAAAAGAACATCTGCTCAATAGAGCAATCCTTTTCTGAGTATTTGAGTAAACTTATTTACTTCTACTACTAATCAGAATTAAAAAAACACACACACACACACAAAAAACACACAACACTGGTATACTCAATCAAAAATCAAATCCATTCCAGGATTTGACCTCAGATTTCACAAACTTGGGGTACTGACAAGACTGAATAATCCCAAGTGGTTTGAGCTGCTGTCCTGCAGCAGGATAAGGACATGCCCTGAAAGGCTAACATTAGGAGACATTGTTTTTTTCCCCCTAGTGAGAGGCGAACCTATGGACCAGCCTACCAGTGGAGACCATCCATAGACAAGAAGACAGTATAGACCTTTAAATTAAGCCTATACAAATTTCTACTTACCCTGGAATTCAGCACGTTTCCACAGCATATTTATTTCCAGTTGATGAAGTGTGGGGGTCCAAACATGATGGACCCCAGACCCTGAATTACTATTTGATTTAATACTCCACTGGTCCTCTGGAATTGTGAGCTTTGTCCCTGTTGTGCACTTTTATGGCACAACAATTTGTTTACAAGTAATGCATGTTTTACTTTTTTTTTTTTTTTTTTTTGTATATAAACACATATGGATTTGCACTTGAACGCTCCTTGGACATTGAACTCTTCCAGATATATCTGCCTAGAGGCACGTTATGTTCCAGGCTCTATTGTAATTACAGTTTACTGTGAAACTTAAAGTAGTTAGCCCTAGTGTGAGAAATGAATGAGACTTTTGCCAATCAACTCCTACTGCAAAGTTGTGTCTATTATGGTCGTGTGCTTTCCATGGAATGGATACGTTATACAATTGAGGAACGTAAGCCAATATTTAATGAACAACTTCAACAGAAAAATTTCTTCAACACATTTATCTCTTAGGGAATAAATGATTTTGCAATAAAGTTCTCTTCGTGAAGGTGTCCCGATTCAAAGTCGAGGTGGTGAATGCTGGAATTTTTGGTTTTGTCCTCTGGACTTTTCGTATTAGCAACACAGATTGCTGTGTATAAGACTGTGGAGGTTGGAAGAATGTTTGATTGGAAGGACATCTGCGGCTATTCACTCCAGAAATTAAGAAGCCTCAGGAAGCAGGGTTAAACTGCATATTTTAACTTTACAAAACAGGTATGATACCATTGCTTAAGAGCATGTAACCTTTCTAGACAATCTTATTGCAACCTCATCTTTGCCACTCTACCTGTCCTCTTCTCTGTTGCCCCCAGAAAGAAAGTTACGGTCAGCAGTCCGAGCTGGAGCTCAGGGCCTGCCAGAGAACCCGGTCGGATGGCATGGAGGACAGAAGAGGCTTTCCTTGTTAAACAAGCCATGGGCAAGCCGTGAGCTGTGAAACCCTTGAACCGACAGAGCGGCTAACTAAAGGAAGTATTCCATCCACTCCTGATACCCGTACCATTCACTGTTTTAACTCAGCAGTATAGGCTGCAAACCAGACTATAACAGAAAGTTTGGTTTAATTTTTGTGTTTTTATGCTGCCCTGCACATCGCTTTACTAGCCGATTTATACAGGATTGTGACAGAGTTAGAGAAAGATAGATGTTACGGTGTTTGTTTCATCACCCATACCAGTGTTTTTATTTTTAAGGTTCTGTTTATTTTTATCTGTGAGTTCTGAGTTTTTAATTTCCCCGAGAAAGACACACACAATGTGACCTACTTAAAGTGCGCATGCTCAGCCCTAGCAATCCGATTGCCCTGGCCACCATCACTGTTGCATCGCACCACAGTCCTATTGAATGTATTGCTGAAAGTTGCTGCTTACCGGCTTTGCTTGCGAGCTGTCTGTGAGTTACTTGTGAATTACTCACAAGTTGCTTTGATTAGTCTGTTCACTCGTTCTTTTTTGGCCAGATGGAAGCTGCAAGTCTTTCTGCTCGCTTGATTATAAGTACTGTTGGACGGGTGGCGCAGCCACAAATCTTGGGCTACACCTGTGTATTCCAACTTGTTGGTCATGCAGAGAGTAATTCTGACACTTTTTGAAGTAAATGTTATAAATTTATATTATATATTTTAATTTATTCACCTGGTACGTCCTGGCTTTGTTTTACCTGACCTGCCAACTTGCCTCATGTTTGCCTTTCTGTTGCGCTTAGTGAGCTGAATGTTCATTGCTTAATGTTATGCTTATTCTTTCTATCATGGACTTCAAATTTAGCATTTAAGAGTGAGTTTCTATTGGAACTGGGAGCAAATCGGGGGAGCATTCTTCCTAAAAATGTCTCTTTTCTTTTTATTAATAGTATTCTATACTGAGGGGAGAGCCTGGCCAAACACTAAGATAGCAGACACGATCCACATAGTCCTCCTTATAGTCTACTGTGACTGGTGACTGAGAAAAATTGACTGAAGTTCCAGATATCCACCTGTTTGAAGGAACTTTATTTTGAGGCAGTTTTCCCCTCTGCCCTTGATTAACCGTTTTAAGCCTTTCTGTCTTGAAGAACTCTGGTAACATTTCCATTTCTCTCCCTACATTGCAAACGATGTGACAGAGCTTTGTTACGATGGGAGTACCTAATTATAAGTGACTTCTAAATTTCAATATTTTGGACAATTATTGCTGAAGGATTTGATTCAGTGGCAGGTCAGCGCTTCAAGCAAGTGATCAGTCTATCTTTGCCTATTTTGTATTAAGATTATCGGCAAAGAGTTGTACTGAACTTTTGGGCACTTCTACTATTTATTAAATAACTGGTGCATTATTCTGATAATCTAGCTTGACTGTATGAGACAAGCACTAATCAGTACTTTACCTAGCACTTTAGCAGGTGCTTATCAGCACTAATTAGCACCTTATATGTATCCGTGTTAAGCCGTATATAGCATCTTTGCACCTTATATCATTATTTGCTAACGTGTATAATATTCTTGTGATATATTATATTATTGATAAATTTGAGAGTTTAGAAAATGGTTCTAACAAGAAGACAGAAAGTACTGGATGCGGGTGTATCAAACTCCTCTAATGTATCACTTGGTACTTCAAGTTCACCAAATAACTTAGAAACTTTGCATAGTGATAAACCGCAGCATTCTGACAGTCAAAACCTGGCACCTTATATTGTAGCAGATTTACATTCCACATCTATTCTCTCGGTTACAGGAAAGGGTAAAGCTAGGAATAAAACTAAAAATTGCAAGAAAAATGTCACTTGGGCTAAAACTAATAAACCTGAAAATCATGACAAAGTTACTAATACTAAAAAGGCAGCAACACATTCAAGTAAGGGTAAAATGGAGAAAAAAAAAAAAAAAGCAATCAAAAATAAAAGATTACTTTTAATATCTTACAAACACCCCATGTCTCAAATATCAAGGGGCACACCAGGTGATACTTTAGATGTCACTGGCCCTGGCAATAAAATCAGCTAATACTGCTCTGAGCATACCTTCCATACATTAGTATAATTAGTGTGGAACAGGACGTTCATGGTGATCAGCAGCAAATTAGGGAAGATAACTTTATGAAGCGGAATGTTGGCCCACAGCTATCAAACAAGCAGTCCAGGCAGTCTATAGATGTAGAAATTAATCCTGATACAAGTAAAGATTTGGATGAAACCCCAGTTATAATTGGAGACATCAGGGAGCTTAATATATGATACTATTAATCCTTCTGATTCTCTAGAATTTTCCCCGGATTATTTCTATGAATCTAATCCAAAACCAACCTGGCAACATGATTTAGAGAACATAGCCAGTGAACTACAGGAGACTACAAATGGAATTAAACAATTCATGACTCCGGGGAAGTCTAGAGTTGAAACATCTCCTAGGCACCAGTTAAGACAGTCTGCGACTACATATCCGTTTACATTAAGCAAGGATTTAAAGTTTGTCTGTAATCCATATACTGCACATCTAAGGATTCTGGACCATATAATTAATCTCAAATTTGAGCTGGATACAATTAGAGAACACAGCAATCTATGGTTCCAGATTGGATGGTGTTTTACAAAACTTAAAATAGGCTAACCCCTTCTGAGGGTTCTCATCATTTATTTTGGAGAATTCCACTTCAAAACGACCCAACTTTCCCACAATAGTTATTCCAGATTCTCTTGTTCATAAAGCTGAGAAGAAGGTACACAAAATTAACACTAGGAAACATAAGAACAAGAAAAAGAAAAATCAAGGACACTTCTATTCAAATATCAGTTAACAGTTCAGTTAAACTTGCTAAAGCTCAATTGATGGTTGTAGAACAGAATGCTGTTAAGCACGCTAGTGCAATACTTAAGTGCCCTGACCAAACAATTAATTTTCACTGAGCAGACTGATGGTGCCACAGATGGTTTATCGCAAACAGGAGCTCCACTACCGCTTCTGCACCACTGCAAGTGGTGCAGATGAATTTACAGCAGTGCCAATGTTGCCAACTGAACAGGATCTGGAGTGTTGTAGTGGCGCTCCGATGAAGCATCACTGAACTAGTGTTGGGAATGGGGAACAGTACAGATGTAGGCAATGTAGTTGTGTGTGCAAATCCTCTGCACAGTTCACAATGTTACAATTGCTCCAACCCTGTGATACTCAGTCTCCTGCAGACTGGAAACCAGGAAGCTACACTGGTCAAGCAGTTGTAATGTGAGAGCCTGTTACCCAGCTAATTTAAATCACAAAGAGTTAATGCTTTTATGTTCTCTCAGCACCTCTTCCAAAATTCTACATCAGCTTCTTCTTTCAGCTCCTTAATCTGTTTATTTTCTTGAACTGCTGACCTATCACCTATTTTCAGGCATTTAAGAACCACAAAAGTGGCAATGGCACCCCCCAACTGGTTCTGGCTCCTGTTGGTAGAAGGAGAAACTACCCCTATACAACTGTCTGCTCTGGGATGCCAGTGGACCATTTTCACCCAACCACCATTGCACCCCAAGAAATTTAATAGAAAAGCCACAAATATACTTCCACTGATGATGGGACCAGTAGTGTAAATGCACTGCAGCAGTTTGAACGGCACAGCCTGCACCGTATCAGAACTGCAAACTGGTAGGTAGTGTACACACAACTTAACTGCTCAGAAAACCCGTAGCTCAAACAGACTCTCTGCATTGGAACACACTGCAAAAGAACTGTCTCCCCTGATGCTTTACTGGAGGACCTCCTAATGGACAGGCACTACTAGGCCTGTTTAGACTGAGCATCCTGCACTGGTGTGAGTGGTGCAGAGTAGCTGAGGAGAGTGCAAGTGTAAACATGTTTGAGAGCACTGCACCTGGATCCTTTTCAGCTCTTGTGAAACTCTGCAATGGTGGGGAGCTGAAATGATGCAGGAGTTTTAAATCCCTGTGTAAACACTCCACAACACCTGAGGGGGATGCACCTGCAGCACTGGAACCCAGCAGAGAGGACTACATAAAACACAAGGATGACAGGGAACCAGGCTACCTGCAGCACCTCCACAGCTTCAGCACAACTCCTGTGTATGGACACACTGGAAGTGGCTACAAAAGTGCACTTCAAACACAGGTACTGTAATGGTGCCAAAATGCAGCATGTATGTAAACATATCTACTGCTCTGCACTGTAGTCTGCAGCGCACCTGGTTAGTCTGTCTGCCATCTGAAATGTACTGTCTTAATTACTGCCATCCCCTGGGCTCCCCTTGCAAACAAGATGCAGCATCTCAAAAGGGTAATTTACTATCCCATAGTGAAACTGCCAACGAATAACAGAACCGTTTATGAAAAATAAACAAAGCAAAGTAATGGCAGAACAATTCCATTATGGACTATTTTTGTTCCTTTTCGTGTTTGAACCATTAATATTGGAACTGAGAAGATGCAGCTTGACCCATGAAGTCTTTTTGGACCAGCTAGGATGCATTAAAGGCCATTACATATATGTTTAGGATTCTCTGTGCGACTCTTCCATCAGATTACAACTTAAGTATGGCATACTAAAGCAACAGACCTTAAATATATCTTAAATCATCTTACCTGTCTTTTGTTACCATACAAACTACATCTATCTTTGAGTGCATCTATGACTAAAATGTATTTCTTGTCAAACACTGCACATGTTGACACCAACAAACTCCTCTTTATTCTTTAACTAATCTAGGAGACAAAAATCCTTCAGGCGCATTTAAATCAGGGCTTACAGTCCCCCTTTCACCATTTGTAAGAATAGTTGTTGCTCGCACAAAGCTGGCAGCTAAGAATATACTGTAGTTGTGCCCATTTTCCGCACATATTCTTTGCAAAAACTTTGAATGCACTAGTTAGGGCTGAAGCGACAAAAGTAGGGAAATATGGCATTATGGTTTCCAACCCCAACACCCACCCTCACCCACCAGACAGCAACAGGAAAAACCATTACTGTTTCATCTCTCCTGCGCTCTTCACTAATCAGGCATGGGAAACGGGACTTGGGGTTGTCAACCCTAATGCTTTCTAAATAAATATTTAATTTTCTGCATTTATCTCCTCCCCTCATGCTTTATTACCAAAGAGATTTGCATGAAAACAAGTTATTTTTTACCCCAGGACTTCATCTGTTCCTTCTACTTTTCCGTCTAGTGAAGTCATAAAGTAGAAGAAATGAGGATGAGATGAAGTTGAATAAAAAAAGATCC
Source organism: Neoceratodus forsteri (assembly GCA_016271365.2). Taxonomy (NCBI): domain Eukaryota; kingdom Metazoa; phylum Chordata; order Ceratodontiformes; family Ceratodontidae; genus Neoceratodus; species Neoceratodus forsteri. Next base: position 1,195,094,636 of record CM028130.1, read on the forward strand.
TGGAAATGTTCTTAGTAAGAATAAAGGAAAATAAAATTCAAAAACTGAATACAAGCCAAATAACAGACACATATAAACAGAGAAGTTGACGGCAGAGAAGGACCGCAAGGTCCATCCAGTCTGCCCATTTTTTCTACCTTATGAATGTGCCAGGAACATGGCGGGTCTGGCTAGCAGCTGACAGTGCTAGATGCTTTCTACTGGTGCTCTGAACCACTTCAACTAATTTGGTAATTAAGACTGCTAAATCTAGAGCTGGCCCTGTGGTGCGGTGGGTTGAGGTGCTGGGCACTGTGCCACACCGGCGACCTGGGTTTGGGAGCGAGCCCGGGTCATCGGGGCTGCAGGGGAAGAAAGAGATTAAGCATCTGTATTGACTGCTCTGTCTTCCTGGGGATGGTTCAAGGTGCGATCGCTCATAGAGCAACCTCTGCTGGCGGTCAGAAGCACACGATGTAGCAACGCTGCATATGCAAGGGGAGGTGGAGCTGCAGCATAGCGATGCCTTGATGGCTGCGCTTTACTCGGGACAGAAACACATAAGGGGAAAATACCTTCTGGAGCCTGGTGAGATAACAGAGGCCTCGGGGGCATGCCCACATCCCAACGCCAGTACAATACACTCAGGACTCTCCACAACCAACCTGACAACCAGTAAAGTACCTCTAATTTCAGAAAGCAAAGTCAAGGGAGGGCAGGCCCTCTCCCTGGGGGTGATCCAGGGGGCTGGACCCCACCAGTCATTCAGGCAAGAGCCTGAAAGAAGTGAGGATTTAGGCAGGCAGTGAGAGGCACAGCCGAGTAGGTACTCCTGAAAGATGCCCGGGTTCCAGGGAGAAAAAAAAAAAGACAGCTAAATTTAGGAATCTGCAGAAATGTTTGGCATCATTGTCTGTTACCTTTGAAATGGTAAAAGAGCCAACTTTTACACTATACTTTTGCCAATTTTGTACCAAAATATGAGAAATCCTAAAATGAATGCAGTAGCTGGAGTAAGGGAAGGGCCTGTCAAGTAGTGCTGAAGTTGAACCATCCAATGGAGCTGTTCTGAAGGCTAAGGACCTAAAAGCCAGAGTTAAACTGGACAAAAAAGTTGATTATTTTACCAGGAGGATAACTACTGTTGAAACAAAACTGGACCCTGTTGTCACAGACTCTCAGCAATTGAAAACACTGGCAGGAAAAAAAAAAAAAAAAAGACGGTGACTGCTGCTGCAGGAAAATAAACTACTGCAGCTCCATCTTGAGGATCTAGAAAATGTTGCTTGCCTTGCAAACAAACATCGGGCTCTTAGGGGTGCCACAGAAAAGAGAGAGATCTGATTTATTAGCCTTTGTGTGTTTGACCTTCCACATTACACGCCATTTCCAGTAGGAAGGGGCCTTACTTCGAGAACACCAGATTAACTCCAGGAGAAGACCAGGACAGAAGGAGATGCCTTGGGCTATTACTTGGGTCACCTGGGGACACATGGTGAAGGAGCAGGTCTTACAGGCTGCAAAGGACTGGGGACAGCTACAGTCCCCAGACATAACTTGCATTTTCTGCTTTCCAGACCTCGGATTCTCAACCAGACAGAGAAATTTATTTTGATGCTGTACACGTGGAACTTAAACGACTGGGAATTTCATATGCTCTACTTTTTCCTGCAAAACTTTCGTTTGGCATATGCTGGTAAGATCTACATATTTAACGACCCTGCTGAGACAAGTAAGATGAAAATTAAAGCAGACTTTGTGAGTAAATCTGTCAGTCAATGAGGATACTGAATGAGAAGGGGACTGATGTTTAGGGCTAATACTATTACCACCATGTTGTATTTTCTATATGCATACGTATGGGATTACTAAAAATGTATTTGAAATTATTAATTAGCATTCTGATCAGGGACCAGCTGTGTTCTTCGATGCTGACATTGGTTGGTGGTTGCATTATAGGTTTTAATTCCCTTCACTTTTGGGTACTTCTTGGATCCATGGGTGGAGACCGGTGACTCCAAGATGGCAAAGACTACGTGGTCACATTCATGAGCTGCTACATGCGCTTTCACTATCAGACACAGCACAGAGCCTTCTGTAACTATGGTCTGCCTCATGGTATGCTACACAAGTTTAATACAGGCTGTTACTTTTGATGTAGACCCCAATGTTTAGGGAATATACTGACCTTGCAATCTGGGTCATGATTGTTTACTAATTACTTGTTTTAACTATAAAAAGTATCTTTTAATGTGGCTCAGTTTGCATAAAGACATCCACCAGGAATCCACTTTATGTTTTCCAATCTAGTTCTCCAAATGGACTTGATTAGCAGTATATAGACTAGTTTTGCTATTCTGAACTATTTTTCCTCAACAAATTTAAATTGGAGTAGGAGTTCAGTGGAGAACATTTTATTTACTGCTTGGGAGACATCATCAAGAACATGGACTTCTGAAAGTTCACTGTGACCATTTCAAGCATTCTGTACTTGGGGACTTATCAGTATTAACTATTAATCGGTTTCTAGTCCATCATCATAGTGCAGATGGCCATTTCGGAACATTACTGGTTACAAATGTATTGATGCATGGTTTGATGAAGTGAAGACGCCCTCTTGTGTATAAGTTATATATAATTACTGGCAGGCGCTTTTTCCCATAGGGAAACCAGGTTATAATTTGCGGTTATAACGGCAAACACGCGCCAGGTTTCTCTCTGATCAAGCATGCGCCAGTCACAGTGTTCCCTTATTATGCCGTTCAGTTCATTCTTCCGAGAAGCAATGCCGCTCGCTGTCTGCATTTTTTTTTCTTCTCTTTGTATTTGAGGAAAAAAAAAAAAAATTCTCACAAACAAAAACCAGCAGAAAAGGAACACACCCTCTGGTTTCCTTCTCGAACCGGAAGGCTGAGGGGGGCTCTCCTCATCACACCTTAAGCTCCATAATCGCTGTTGCCAGTAAGTAAGAATACGGGAAACAGAAAAAATATACACACAGCTACCGTTACTTTCTCCACTTGTTACCTCACATAAGCGGAGTACTAGAACTTGTCAGACCACAGAACACTAAGACTTTTGACTGCTCCCTGGTTGCCTGAAAGCGGATCATTTTATTTTCTATGATTGCTGAGGCAAAAAAGCGCATGCCAGCAATTATAAAAAATAAAATAAGAGAGGTAGTGTGTGTAAAACTCAGTTTACACACCTATAATTAATAGGATGGTTATAAACCCCTAAGACTTTGCCCTCAGGTTTGTGTAGCATCCCACAACTCTGGTGTGTGTAAAATCTCGTAACACACACCACCCCATATATTATTCTATATATGTGCGCGTGTGCGTGAACATGGTTTCCAAAGTTTCCCTGAATTCTAGAAAAATCACTTCAAAATCCTATTACTGTTAATGTTGTGTACTTTTGTTTCCATGGTAACTGACTGATTCTGCAACAAAAGGGCCACAATGTAACTAATGTCACAAACATAGGGTTAGGATGTCATTGCATGCTCATGCAACTGCAGCATCTAATATTTATATGTACCACATCATTGGTGAATAAGCTGTGTTTGTGTAAATAAAACTTGTTTTTTCAAACACTTGGGATAAAAACATTTTCACTCAGACCAAGTTATTTCCACTTAATACATGTTATCTGTAAGTTAAAACCTCCTCCAAGACGACTCTTATGGTTGCAAGACTGGTCTCATGCACATTCTTAGGGTATGAGAATCATGAACTGAACGTAAGCAGTTCTGATAGCACAAATATGCAAGTGATTTCATTCTTACATCCATAGAATTGGTCTTGGTGGACACATAAAAACATTAAACTCTTACTATAAGATAAACAGATATTCACTCTGTCCAGTCAAGACAGACAATATATAAGCCCATGTTCATAATGATCAGTGCTAAATATCTTGGAGTTTCTTAAATGTTAGCAGTCTTTTATAAGACCACACTATGTGAACTGTTCCATATTATGAATTTTGATTACCTGTAGTTATGTTTAGCTTCATTTGAAGGGTATCCCTAAGATACATTTTTTAATTCTAAAAGAGCTAGTGTGCTGCCCGGAATTTTTAGATGCATTCAGCTATCACTTCTTGTATCTGAAGCATTTTTTCTTTTCTGTTTGCTAATTGAAAAATTTTCCACCTGGCAGTATCGGGCTGACGTGGGGTGCAGCAACCTGGCAGTATCGGGCTGATGTGGTGTGCAGCACTTTGGAGACTAAAAAAATAAAAAAAAAAAATGAAGTTTCTCTTCCTCCGACTACATTATCAACACTGAGACCACAACGACTGTGACATCAGTAGTAACCACGGAGAACCATTTCTCACTGCCAGATTATTCTCTTTACATGAAGCAGCAAGGACCAACTCCTCTTGGTTACTAGTAATGTCACAATTTCCTGCATTTTGATTGCAAACTTGTGAAAGTCACTGCTCAGGCTGCAAGGGTTCTGGTGCCTCAGTGTGTTGGTCACATTTCTGATGCTCTAGTGGGAGGTAGAGAACCGACTTTTTTAGCCTCCAGAGTGCTGCTCCAACATCAGCCCGGTACTGCCAGGTGGAAAATCTTCTAATTAGCAAACACAAAAAAAAATACTTCAGACATAAGAAGCGATAGCTCATTGCATCTGAACATTACTATTAAATTCATGGACGTACACTAGTTATTTAATGCTTTAAGAAACAAACCAATCAATGCTATATATCATTATATACACACACACCTACAACACTCATATATAAATAAACACAATTATACACACACACCTTTTTTCTGTACTGTTTCATTGATTATTAGAAAATGTTAAATTCTCCCCTGAACCTGCATGCGAGACATACTTTATAGCATTAAACTGTCTCGTGCAGGGAAGAGCAGCACTCCAACTGGTGCATACTGCTCCTTCCAGCTATAATCCACTAGATATTTCCACTTGGAATGTGGAACTAGAACACAGGGAACAATAAGCCAGACAGCGAGTATATACTGGAATGAAAGTTAGTTATGAGCTTAAACAGGGTAAACATCTACTAAAAGCATTAAAACTTTTAAATAAAGTTTTACTGGAAAGGGCCTCTTGAGGTGAAACAGCTAATTTCCCAGAGGTGTCCTCAGGGAAGAGGACATGGGAATATAGTTTACACAGTACGGTAATACAAAAAAGGCACAAAGTACAGGAAGAGACATAAGGGAGTAGTTACAGAACAGCAATTCAGGACTGCAAGTACACGAAGGTGAACAGTGCAATGCAGTGTAGCAGCAATTAACAAGATGCAGAAGAACAATGTAACAGATAAATGTTAAGCTATGCAAATTCCCACACACAAACAGCGCAGCACAGTGTAAAAAAGAATATTCCAGTTAGCCAAATAGGAGCCAAAGTAGTAGCGGATAACGGGAGGTGTGGACACAGGGCAGGCATTTTAATGTGGGGGGGGGGGACTAGATAACAAGGGGGAGGCTAAAACAAAAACAGAGGAAGACATAATGTGACATATTTAAAATCCATAATGGTTTGCAGTGGAATTTCACATTTATCCCCAAACAAGGCGGTAAGTCCTTCATAATCAACTTATGGCTACAGCACTCAGGTTATGGATCTTACCACTCAGAGACAAATGTGTTATTCCACTACAGCCCATTACATACCCCATTTACATTTGTTTTCACTGTCACTTATCACTTTACGTATGCATTGCTTGTACACAGAGATGCCTAGAATCTTAGCAAGCAGATACTTTACCTAGAATTAAATGGGTTGTGAAGAAAGCTTGTGTTTACACATTATGTTGAAATACTGTAAAAGCAAAAAGTGGAGACAGATGCAAGGAAAGAATACGGACTTCTTTGCTGTGAAACAAAAATCACTCTTACAGCAGCACTTTGTTATTAAATGTATAGACTTATGATAGGGCTCTCCTATCATACCAGCCCATACTGCACATCAATAGACTCAGTTTTATGTCCGTTTTTTATCCCTGCTAGTTATCCAGTTAGCCAATCCAAAATGTATTAGCTTAAACCTGCAAGCAGGACAGAGGAGACTTGGAACATGTGTAAGACTGAGTTCTAGGCATAGCATGGATTCTGACTAGTTAACTTCATTATTATCAGTAACTGTATACCTGTTGCTGCCACCTCTAGGACTCACCTGAAAACAAAGTGGCTACTCCATCTTATTGTGGCTTATCCTAGCATGAACATTCTCCAATTTATTTGGAATAAAATAATTATTTCATGCTTAAGGGGTACAGGAGAAGTTTGGAAGAAGAGTCTTTTGGCCTGAACACAGTGGTGTTAAGAAGAAGAACTGGGTTTATCATTGGTGCTGTGGCTACAGTGATGGCATGTAACCGCTATCCATAACATGAGAAAAATACACCTCAAAAGACACCTATGTGACCCCAAATACTTGTGTACAATAACAACATTGATTCACTAACAAATTATAACAATCGTCAAGGAATCCAGAATTCCAAAGGCTAACATTCTCTCTCCCATATTAAAAAAAAAAAAACCTGCATCAATGTAAACATCGCTGGTATAATCTGAAAATAATGGTGACGGACAATGTAGCTGAAGTCTCCTTTTGCTGATGAAGTGGAACACCAAGAAGGTGTGCTGTATTTAGTTTCACAGTACTTTTAAAGGGTCTCTATCACCCACTTTAGGCCTCAAGATGTCAAGTTTAAAACTGCTTTTTTTATGATTGGTCACGTTCTGAAAAGATTGTTTAATTCAGTTTCCTTTTTTCTTTTAAAAAGTGAAAACATACTTTCCACCATACTGGTGTTACCACACAAAAACATGTTTGTTTATATTCCCTTGATCAACTCGCACTGCATCTTTCCTGGACTTGGGAACACCACAACACAGTCGGACAGCCAGAGCCATAGGATCTCCCGCCCTCTCCCCCCCCCAAAAAAAAATAAATAAAAACACACACACACACACACACACACACACACACACCCTGCAGCTGTTCAGGATTCAATAGGGTACTCTCCTCCTGCAGTGAGAAGAGAAGAACCCACTGAACCAGGAGTTACCCCACTGTGTTTTTTTTTTTGGGGGGGGGGTTCTAATGTTCTGGAAGTATGTAATCGGAGTAGATCAAAGATTTACAACAAAACAAGTCGCGTATAATTATATCATTAGCATGCATTTCAGTTCTACTAAGACAGGAAGCACATAAAACAACCAGCAACATCAATAAGCTTTAGAAAAATAAGCAAGTTTAAAATGCGCGCGCGGGGGTGGGTGGGGGGGGTTCTACCTAGAAATAACATGATGCAAAGAAAGCTGACAATGTCCCTTTAATATCAGCAATGTTAAGATCCTGCGACAGTGCATACATGCATACATACATCTACCATAAAGCTAGCAGTGCTCTCGCACCACAATAAAGTTCATAACATCAAACACTTCTGATTGTCCGACACGTCTTTGTAGAAAATGGTAACGTTAAGTTTCCATGTGTGCGATATTGTTTTTATGTTATTTATACTGGAAATGTATCGATTTAATAATTTAAATACATGCACGCACTTACATATCTTGGCCAGGCTTGCTACTAGGATCCACACTGCTATGAGGTAGGGTCCCTCGACATGCTCCCATTGCCATTTAACAATGTCAAAGCCAAGAGATGTCCTCTCACTAACCGGGGGCGTGATGCTTGGTTCAGGATCAGTGCTGGGAAGCTGGGGGCTGCTACCTGTACTAGAGATACTGCTACCAGGATGCGAGTCCCGAACTCCTCCTGTAACACTCTGCCTCCTAGGCAGTTTCTGGGATGACACCGAGGTCTCGGTCTGCGCCAGAAGCTGCTCCACGAAAACCGATGCTACCTTTACCCCACGAGCACTCAAAGCAGCCCAGAGTCCTAGCATCAGTAACAACGGGAGCTTCTGCATTTTTTAACAGGAGATGCTTCTGCTTGCTAAACCATCGTTTTTGACTCCTGGGAGCTGGCGGTGAGAGAGGCGTTTCTGGTGCTTCTTTGTTCCATATGAAACTGCTCTTGCCGGCCGGCCGGCTTTCTTTAAGCGAAGGCATGAGCTAGCATAGTGCCGCACGTGATCGCACCTCTTCCCACGCGGGAGCGGTGGCAGCTGTAGCTTAAAGGCGCCTGCCTCGCTCGCACAGCATGAAGATCACAGACACCTGGCTGACACAGCGCAAAAGCCAGCAAACTCGAGATCCCTCACAGACTGAAGATGAGGGGCAACCGTATCTCTCAACCTAGTGTAGCTGAGCTGTGGGACAGACACTCAAAATTTGGAAAATTAGGGACACTGGCCGTCAGCTTGTAGGACAGTTAAATGATCTGCCTGCCCTACATTCTAGCTCTGAACACTGTGGCAACTACTGTAATGCCTTTAGTTTAGGGTTACCACCTGTTCTGATTTCCACAGGACAGTCCTGATGCGCAGTTATTTCCTGAAAAAGAAAAAAAACATGAAAAATGCATGTTTTGACCTTTTAGTAGAAAAAAATATTTTCTAATTTTCCTCAAAACGTTACAGAAAACTATAATACCTTCAGTAAAATATCTTAAAAGAATAAGAAACAATAGAAACAACTAAACAAACTACAAAGGCTTAATTCTGATTATTTGGAGAAAACAAGTGTGTTTCACAGGTCAAGGTTACAGATTGTCCTGTGAAAAATCATGTTTCAGTAAGAAATGTCATACTTTGGGATTCTTAAAAGGTGGTAACCCTACTTTAGTTACCTAAATTGAATGTTGCTTTAGTATCACTGAGTAGCAAGAATTTTGGTTTTAAAGACACTGGGCTAGATATTCAAAGGTCCCCAGCAAACTCGCACAATTGCCTGCGCCAAGATGCGCTGGCCCAAAAGAATGAGATATTCAGAAGATGTGCCATGAGATGCGCTTGCGCATGTCCGACTGAGTATCTTGAGGATGCGCGATCGTGCACTGGGAGATGCGCAGCACAGCAGGTGACCTGAGCCCTATGCAGAGCATGGGGAGATGCGCGATGCAAAGCCACTGGTGCAGTGTGCAAAGTTGTAGTATTCAGCCAGGATATGCAGATGTCCTCATTGCACATTCCAAGCCCATGTCCCATATTTGCATCACATTACTGGAATGTATTCAGACCATTTGCATACCCCGGGCATGCTCAGCTCCAGCTTTGCGGGGCTGCCCCACCACTTCACAAAGGTGAGCAGGAGGAACTTACATTTATTTATTGAACTGTTTCACCAGGAAGGCGAGCTGAGCAACAAGTTGCTTGTCTCCTGGTGCGACCTGAACTGCAGCCTACTCCCCTGCGTTGGACACAGGACCTGGTATTTCTTGTTTGCTTGCAAGTTATGTACTTTATGTCTGTTCTAATGTTTATTCCTGTGTATGGTACTACAATGATGTTAATTAATGTTGACTTTATGCTGTCATGGTGTTTTGCCGCATGTACTCTCCTCTTGCCTTGCTATATTATTGTGATTGTGTACTCTGTATTGTCTTACTGTACTATTGTAAATTGTATTCTCCAGGGTTGTGCCCGAAAATAGGCAGGTTTTTTGCCTAGTGCACCTACTCGGTCGTCAAAAGCAAATAAATAAGGCAGGTGTGATGGAATGTTTGTGTATGGGAGTGTGGACTGCATTGGCCTGGGTATAGTGCTACACGCCATAGCCATGTACAGGGTTGGACTGGGGTAAAGGGGGCCTGCTCGGACAGTAGCCACAGGGACCCACCTGAACATGCTACAGGGGAAGACACAGGGTGACACAGTCTGATCGGTATACCCTATGCATGAGATACATGAGCTCCGTATGCAGCATAAAGTCGCCTGCAGTGCCCCACACCCCCCAATATGAGTTGAACATGGTGATGACTGCAAGGAATGGCAGTGTGCAAAGGGTGACCAGGTACACTAGTGGGTGGGTCCCACTTGTGTGCATCTGTAGTGTAGCACTGTGTGTGTGTGTGTGTGTGTGTGTGCCACAGGTCAGTCCCTGGACCGTGCTAGACTGCCACCCATCCACCAGACTACCTGGGCAAAAACTGCCCCAGATGGCACCCTGGGTGCATGCCACCGCCAGGTTGCACCCTGTAGGCATGAAAGCAGAAAATAAAGATGCGTCTCAGGTGATTTCCTGGGTGCTGATACAATGAAGGAAGGCAAATCCCAGAAAACAGACTTTTAAAAAAGCTTGTAGCACGCATGGTCTCACTCAAACTCAGGATGAAATAAAGCGGACAAAATGGCAGCAATCCAGGTTCAAACAGCAGTTTAATGACTGAAGAATAACTGCTGCCCTAGCACCTCACCCCTACAATCAGGCCTTCAGTTAGGGGTAAATCCATTTTTACTTACAGGTGCTACCTTTATTCTGGTAGCTTAAAGAGATACATACACACACACACACACACACACACACACACACACACACACAGTACAAATAACCAAACTTATATAAAATAAGATAATAATGTTCATCAGAAAATCTTATCTACTATTAATAAGGAAAGAAACTCATTATATCTTATACAATAAAAACAATATTAAATATTATAAATGTTCCATCATTACAAGCTACATTACTGCATCATGTTAAGTGATAAAAAGAACACAAATCAGTTTTTTTATATTAAACTATTTTTTATTTATTTATTTCAATTTTGTTAACTGGGTAAGATAACAGAGACAATAAAAGTCCCTTTTTCAGCATCGACCCAGGGTCACGTGTTACATAGCAGTACAACAAGTATCACAGAGCACTACATTACATTTCATAGCAGAACAAGTACCACAGAGCAGTATAGTGTACAGACAGTAAATGCAAGACATCTGAGAAGCATCATGAATTCCATGTACAACTGTTATATATACCAATATATTACATTGTATGTATTACATTTTATAGTAGCACAACAGGTATCACAGAGCAGTACAGTGTACAGACAGTAAATGCAAGACATCTGTGAAGCATCACCATGTACAATTGGCATATATATATATATATGGTATATAGCCATATCGTGCTATACCCGGCATAGATGCTACATAGCCTGGGTGTTATAACAAGTGGGTAGGAGCATAGTGCTATAAATGTATAAAGGGAGAGGGTTAGAGGGAAGGGAAGAGGAGTGGGATAGAGTGGCAGCGACTGTAGAGGTAGAGGTGCATCAGCGAGAACAGGAGCAGGAGGGGGGGAGACAAGGGAAGCAAATAGGTTGGACTTAAATAGAGGAAGAGAGGTATTGTTCAGGACACATGGAGGAAGAGAGTTCCAGCTAGAGATAGCAGCAAATGAGAAGGACCTTCTAGTGTAGGTTAGGCGCAGTTTGGGTATTTCCTGGAGGGGTAGGGATGCTGAGCGAAGGGTGCGGGGAGTTTGTTTTAAGATTATTATATCCCTTAGGAATGGAGGCATGACGTAATGGACACATTTATAAATAAGGCACATGGAGAAGTACTTCAATTTAGATTCATAGGTTAACCAGCCCAGAGAGGAGAGGACTTCACAGTGGTGCAAACGGGAGTTGACTCCCAGCGCGAACCTCCCAATCCTATGGTAGGCCAGGGAAAAGAGAGCGAGAGAGAGGAGGAATTAGTAGTAAGCAACAGAGGGGCTCCATAGGTCAGGAGGGGAGAGAGCGATGCAGAGGCAATTCTTAGGCTGGAGGCAGGGGTGAGAAATAGTCAGATTCGATAGAGCAACCCAAGCTTCCAGTTCATAGATCTGACAATGTTGGCGACATGAAGATTGAAGGAGAGTGCAGTGTCCAGGGTGAAGCCCAGATATTTGAAGGACATGACTGTCTCCAGGGTGTCACCCTTGTTTGATATGATATTGAGGTGGGGTGGAGTGTCTTTTGTAGAAGGGTTTTGGGAGAACAGCATGCATTTAGTTTTCTTAGTGTTGAGGACCAGCTAACGACAGCTGAACCAGTCCTCAAGGGAAGCAAAGTCATTGGCAAGATCCCTATTAATTGTGTCAGAGTTTAATGAGGAATGATAGTAATGGCATCATCTGCATAAAGGTGCACTGAGGCACCACCACAAGAGCAGGGGAAGTCAATAATGAAGAGAGAAAATAGAAGTGGACCTAAGATGGATCCCTGCGGTACTCCATGCGTTATGTGCTGGAGTTCAGAGAAGGAGCCATTCCATTTGACTCTCTGAGAGCGGCAGGATAGGCAGCTTTTTACCCAGTTCCAGGCATTGTTATCCAGACCTAGGGTCTGCAGCTGGTGGAGCAGGAGATCATGGTTTACCAGATCAAATGCTTTAGTAAGATCGACAAAATGGCACCTTTAGCACGACCCTCATCCATGGCATGGTATATGTCTGTTGATACTTCTATCAGAGCAGTTTGGGTGCTGTGTTTCCTTCTGAATCCATGTTGATAGGGGGATAGAAGGTTGTGTGATTCAAGGTAGCCTTGGAGGAGGTTGTAGACTATGCGCTCCTGTATCTTTGCCAGGTGGCAGAGGAGGGATATAGGTCTATAGTTGTCGACGACGGTATTGGAACCTCCCTTATGTATAGGTACTACCACTGCAATCTTCCACTTATCAGGTACTATGTTGGACAAGAAGGACCGACTGAAGAGATCTCAGACTGGGCGAGCAAGTGCTGTTGCTCCCATTTTGAGAAATGTTGCTTCTATGGAGTCATGTCCAACCGAACTGTCAGAATTAAGGTTTAGGAGTAGCATCTGGGCCTCTTTGAGCGTGGCAAGTTTCAGGTGGAACTCCTGGCGCCTGTCAGTGGTCACTTTATGAGGTGGGGCCTGATTAGGGGTGGAGGAATTATGGAAAAGTGAGGTGCATTTGTCAAGATCTGTGAAGAAGTTATTAAATCCTGTTGCTATGGATGCAGAGTCGGTGAGGGTAGAGACATTGGCGAGGATTGAGTTGGGGGTGGAGGCAGTTGTCCCTTTCAATAGCGAGTTATTTTGCGCCAGAACTCTTTGGTGACAGAGATTCTCCATTTGGAGAGATTTAAAGTGTGAGTGCTTGGCTTTGTGAAGGACTGTTGCATTTGTTTCTGAGGTGTCAGTAAACATGCCAGTCAGAGGTAGGTCACTCTTTTGTAGGTTCGCCTAGGCTTTGTCCCTATGGGACATAATCATTCTAATTTCCCTAGTGAGCCATGGTGCCTTAATACCCTTTGATCTACATTTTTTCAGGGGTGCATTTTGGTTAATTATGTGTGTAAAAGTTGTGATGAAGAAGTCTAGGGTATGATTTAAGTCCGGAAGGGCATTAATGGGTGACCAGTCCGTGTTAGTGATGGAGGTGACAAAGTGGCCTGCGTCAAATTTGGACATGTCACGGACTAACAATATCTTGGGAGGGGGGTTAGGGAAGTTGTTTCTCCATATACAAAAGGTAGGTGAGTGATCACTTAGGCAGTCATGGAGTACACCGACTGCTTTTATCCTCGTTGGGCAGTTTGTAACTATCCAGTCTAGTAATGTATGTTTCCCTGATTTGGTGTTGACGCGTGTGGAGGCTTGTATGAGCTCGGTCAGACATGAGTCAGCCAGCGCTGCATGCAGTTTCATGGCATCTGGGTGTAGCCAGTCCTGGTTAAAATCTCCACAGAGTATGAGATCATGGCCAGGGAGTGTATCTAAGTACAATAGGAGGGAGGGCAGACTGGAAGAGGCTGTACTGGGGGGCATGTAGACACATCCAATGGTCAGTTTCTTGACATTTCCAAGTGTTAGGCAAAGAGTGAGTCAGCTATAGGCGTATCCCCACCAGGATTAGGGAGTTCAGTGACATCCAGATTAGACCTGACATATAGTAGGACACCACGCCCCGGTTTCCTATCCTGTCTTTCCTTAGACAGCTGTAGCCATGTATGTCCACCTCATGCTGCTTTATGGCTGGCTTGAGCCAGGATTCAGATATACAAAGAACATTTGGTACCATCTGCATGACCCAGGCAACCTTTAGGCCTTTGATCTGAGGTATGGACAGTGTAATGTGTGGGGAAGGCATAAGACAGGTGGGCCCAGGGTTGGTTTCAATGTCGTCTGTGCAAGCAAACAGGAGGGGGACTGAGAAATGGAGCCCTAGAGAGACACGTGCGGAGACCATTCCTATTACTGATGTAACCCATATGCCCATTTTTGTAACATGGATATACATATGGTATCTACAGGTTCGGGGAAGGATGAGGTTACCTGGCACAAGAGACCTAGGTTTGGCTACTCTGCACAGAGGCACCCAAGTAAATCCAACTACAGGAAGCAATAACTGTAATGTCCAGAACCAGAATTGGGATTTTTCAGTGTGGCTTTATTTATTAACTCACTGAACATAAACAAAGCACTGCATGGTCCCCACAGGACTACATAACTGTAATGCAGATTAGAGGTTAAACACAGCGGTCCATTTGAGGAATGAACACAATACAACAGTTGTCTGGCTTTGGACCCCCAGGCACTCAGCCGGACTTGCATGCGCATTGGATACACAGCCGACTGGCCAAGCTCCCCTGCCCGGCCACTCTTCAGCAGTCACTGGCGAATGGACCCAAACTCTACTTGGAAAGACATCCCATCAAACAAGGAGGCTCCCAAACTGTGGCTCCCCACACCACTTGAAGTCTGCGACTCCTATAGAGATTTTGTTTTCATACTTCCAAATGAAACTCCCATCCAACAAGGAGACTCCCATCCAACAAGGAGTAATTTTCCTATCCTGTGGCTCCCCACACCACTTGAAGTCTGCGCCTCCTGGAGAGATTTTCAAGTTGCGACCCACGTCTGGGTACCCACCCCATCACTGGCCAAGCGCATGAGGCAAGTAGTAAAAACACAGAAGAAATCCGTAGAGGTGGACCCGGTTACTAAAGATGGGGGGTTTTCCCACCTCCAGCTCCCACAGCCCATACCCGGCCATTTCTCTGGACACACAAAACTTTAGACTTTAAAATGTAGATTGACGGTGGATGACCTGAAGCACCCCCTCTACAATGAACTTTAAATCCATTAACACTTTAAACAGATGACTGCTCTATTTGTTTGTCCTAGTTGACATAGTCCTCCCAAATAGCAGTCCCAATACTTGAAATCCAACTGAAGAAAAGAAGTTGTTTGCCCTTCAATAGGGCCAAACACTCACCCATTCGTTATAGGTGCCCCACAGGCGAAAACTGTAACCTTTGCTGTTATACATGAACAGACTGAACTTAAATTAAAACAGGCAGCTTTCTTCCCAGGGTGGGAGAAGGGGATTGCCCCTTGAACCCACAAAGAACTTTTCCTCACCCCCAGAGGGAGGGGGGTAAACAGACAACTACTGGTATCCTTCTTGTTTGCTTAAGCACAAACTGAAGACTCCTTTTGAATTCCCAAGGTTCTAAACTTACTCTGAGCTGAAGATTCCAAATGTGGCTCATGCAGCTGCGACAGTTCTATTATGATGTCATCTCTCAAGTCTCAGCTGTGACTGAGGACAGAGTGAGACAGTGTGAAACCCATTTAACTGAAGTTTCACAAGCTGTCTTCCCTGCCTACCACTAGGTCTTACTGGGATTCTAGTAACCCCGGGTGACAAAGGGGTTACACTGATAAACCTTGAGGTATGCGGTGGTGCTTATAAAGCCAGAGCCTCAATAAGGCAGTGTCCCACTTTCGTAGACGGGGGATGTAAAGGAGCACCAGAGAGGATTCCGGCCATATGAGGCATGGGGGGGGGGTGCGGAGGGACTGTTCCAGGAGTTGTGATGCGTTACCTTAATACTACTTATGCAGTAACTGAGGAAGATGATACAAGTTAAGGATGAGATAGTATATAGATTTTTCATGATGCTTTCCTATCCAGGCATGGTAACGCAGAGGTAGAGAGCTAGGCCAGCGCCTGGGGGCACCTGTATTATGGTGCAGTTGCTAGGTAATACCGATTGGGGCTAGTTCTGGAGATTAGCATGTTAAGTTTACAGAGGAGAGGGGATTCGAGGCAGGAGCTATGATCAAAATACTCAGCTTTGAGGAGCTGGAATGGGAAGTAAGATAGCTGAGGGAAGACTACCAATGAGCAATGGAGGGGTGGGGCTTCATGCGTATTTAATAGAGGCCGGGGTTGAGGCAGGCGTGGTGGGAAGAAAATACAGACAGACTTCACAAGTTGGAGCTACGCTTCAGAGAATTACAGAGCTACTGAAAATCAGATGGCCAATCAGGTCGAAAGCCGTAGAAGTCTGCAGCCAATCTGAAGTGTGCTGGAGACTCGTGAGCCAGTCGGCATTCAGGGAAAGCCTCAGAGGTGTACTGCAATCTTACCCTGGCGCTGTGGTCCTTTGGGTGGGTGGCGCGGGGTTCACAGCCCGCTGGCTCCACCAGCCGCTGCAGTCGGAAGAAGAGATTCAGCCCTAGTCACGGGCAACCCTGGAAGTGAAGAGTACAGGTTTAGGAAGGTAACAGGAATTGAGAACCAGCAGCTGGCCGATTAAGCTTGTCGGTGGGGGCAGAAATATGTGACACAAAGAATGTAGAAGGTGGGCATGAACAACTACTTGAAATTAAGCTATCACTGGCGCGGGGAAAAGAGCAGTTTAACACAATAACAGTGGGTGGGAGGAGGAGGTAGGGTCAGAAGAAGAAAATGAGAACAGGGAGTTAGGCA
Organism: Neoceratodus forsteri; assembly: GCA_016271365.2. Taxonomy (NCBI): domain Eukaryota; kingdom Metazoa; phylum Chordata; order Ceratodontiformes; family Ceratodontidae; genus Neoceratodus; species Neoceratodus forsteri. The sequence continues at coordinate 1,195,111,249 of CM028130.1, forward strand.
AGGTGGATGACAGACAGAGAGGAGCGTGGGGACACTGGTATTGTCATAAAAAAGATAAATAAAAATTATTTCAACAACTAGCGCAATGTTGTCTTCTGGCATGCTAACACTATCTATGCAATGCAGCTATATCTAGAGGGCGAGCAGGAAAATTAGAGCCCCTGGCATACTTGGATCCCCTGAGCTGCCTAACTGCTGCAGCAAGCTTTCACAGTACAGTCCCCACTTTCATGCGCAATTACTTTTAAGCTGTGTTACATCCTAGCTTAGAAAACCGTGTACATTCTAAAATACAGACAGACTTCATAAGCTGGAGCTACGCTTCAGAGAGTTACAGAACCACTGAACATCAGATGGCCAATTAGGTCGAAAGCCATAGCAGTCTGCAGCCAATCCGAAGTGTGCTGGAGACTCATGAGCCAATCGACATTCAGGGAAAGCCCCAGAGGTGTACTGCAGTCTTACCCTGGTGCTGTGGTCCTTTGGGCGGGTGGCATGGGGTTCGCAGCCCACTGGCTCCAGCTGCCGCTGCAGGCGGGAAAAGAGATTCTGCCCTAGTCACGGGCAACCCCTGGCACTGTGGTCCTTTGGGTAGGTGGCGCAGGGTTTACAGCCCGCTGGCTCCACCAGCCGCTGCAGGTGGGAGAAGAGATTCAGCCCTAGTCATGGTAACCCCTGGCACTGTGGTCCTTTGGGCAGGTGGTGCGGGGTTTGCAGCCCGCTGGCTCCACCAGCCGCTGCTGGCGGGAGAGAGATTCGGCCCTAGTTACGGGCAGCCCTTTAAGCATTTTATTTCATTATACTGCTATAAATACTAGTATATTTCAATCAAATAACACTATTTGTGCCATTGTGTCTTAACTCACTATAAAGGCTAGAAAGGGGGGGAGAGGGGAAGGGCAGCATGGGTGGAGGCCAGTACATTTGCTGTATTGTGGATGTTCACACCTCTGATGTGTTCAGTGGGCATACAACAGCACTGGCATGCAGCTGCCGGATGTCTGTGTCCAGGATATGGGGGTTGCTCCCTGGACGGTGACTGTGGTGACATGGCAACTGTGGCTTAGGGTTCATCCATCCCAGCATGACTGTTGTGTGTGGGTGCCTGGAGCATGTCCTGGTGTACCTCCCAAGGGCTGTATTCAGATGGCATGATTGCAGTTCTGCAGCCTGCCTGTGGGTGGCAGGCCATTTAGGCATGCTTTTTCCATGCCTAACTTTGGGCTGCTCATCTCTAAGATGCACTGCACATTTTGGCTGACTATAGGGATGCACGGCACATTCATGGGAACGCCCCTCTACATGCGCCGCATACATTATAGATGTGCAATGTCAGGCTCCTAGCATGTGGAATGATTAATGATTTTTCCTTAAGAACAGTTAATTCTTACCCAGTGTTTAAGTCCAGATTTAAACAGTATTTAGTAACATTGTCAATTTGTACCTGTTATGATTGATGTTGTTGATTGTTGTATATTTGTTATTGCACTTTTTGTACTTTGTCTTGTGTTGTTTATGTTTATCAGAGACAAGCGCGTCTGTGTCAGCTGTGTCTGCTGGAGGGCTGGACCTAAAAGTGCTTTTATAACAAGTAAGAGTACTACTAAATATGGGGTGTAGAAAATGTCACATGTTTAAATTAGGAGAGGAGCAAAAAGATTGTGTGTGTGAAAAATGTTTACTGATAGAAGAACTTCGGTTAGAAATTGATAATCTAAAACAAAGGATTAAAACACAGGTAGAAATAAATACATTATAACAGTTTATTGATTCAATGGCTGAGGAAGCTACTGTTGTAGGACTACAGGAATCAGTTGCAATAAAAGAACCCCCGGGTACTCAAACTGTCGCAGAATGGAGCCTAGTAGGTAAATCCAGGAACACAAGGAAGGGTAGAAGAAATATAGGGGGCTCTTCAAATATACTCACTCCAAATAGGTATCAAGCTCTGGTTCCTACAGTTGATGGAGAGGGAAAAATTACAACTACTGACATCATGAATGATCAGAAACAGCATAATACTTGTATACACGTAAACATAGCCAAGGACAATTGCAATAATGCTACAATACCTCAACCTTGCAAAAAGTTTCCTCGAGATTTGTTATATATAGGTGACTCAATGTTGCGCTATACTGACAGTGTATTATGTAAAAATCAGAATGATTACACTACGGTCAGTGTGTTACCAGGGGCAGGCACCAGGGATATTAAACAAATGTTGCCAGGACTCTTGGATAATACAGTCACACCAGCAGTCATAGTGCATATAGGAGTCAATGACGTAGGGAAATTAGGAATGGCAGAGATTCAGAGTAATTTTGAATATGTCGGAGCTTATTTAGGCAGTAAAGCATGTGATTTAGTAATTTCAAGCATATTACCTGTCCCCAGTGCCAGTAAGTTGTTGAATAATGACATACAGAGACTGAATGGTTGGTTAAAGAGGTGGTGCTATAGAGAAGGGCATGCCTTTATTGATCACAGTCAAGCCTTTAGAGATTTCAACCTATTTGCACATGATGGACTGCATTTAAATGGACATGGCAAAAGAGTGTTGACCCAAAGATTGAGACATATTGTAAATCTCCATTTAAACTACCTACAGAAGGGGGAGGAGGTCCCTTAAATTCAAGGCTTAATTGCTCGGTAAGGGATATGCAAACAGGCTGGAAAATGTTATTGATCAATACAAGAAGCTTAACTAATAAAATGGAAGAATTAAAATTAGTCTTACAAACCTCTTCAATACACATTTGTGCTATTACAGAGACCTGGTGGATTCCAAACGACACCTGGGGCAGGGAAATAAAAGGTTATACACTGTATTCCAAGGATAGAAAATCATCTAGAGGTGGCGGAGTAGCTATATATGTTTCAGATAGTATTAAATCTGCTAATATTGAAACTGATAGCTGGGGCAACTTAGAAATACTATGGATCAAATTAACACCACTTAATGATACTGCTATTAATTTGGGAGTAGTTTATAGACCACCATCCATTAGTTACTCTGATGATGTTATTTTATTAGATTTCATTAAACAGATCTCCAAAACAAAAAATGTTATCTTAATGGGTGACTTTAATTTACCAGGAATTAAATGGGACACATTAGAAGTCTCAACATCAGTGGAAACCAGTTATCTTGAAATTTTTACGTTAGCTGGACTGGAGCAATATGTATTTGATAGCACCAGGGGACACAACACACTGGATTTGGTCTTAAGTAATGTAACTAATAAAATCCATAACTGCATAACACTGCCCCCATTAGGCTCCAGTGACCATACTATGGTGAGTTTTGAGTATAAGGGAGAATTGGCTCAATGCACAGGGAGTACAATAATTCAAATGTATAATAAGACACATTTTGGTTTAATGAGAAATGAGCTGGCTGCCTGGAATTGGCAACAAGAATTTAATAATATATCAGCAGCAGATATGTGGAACAAGCTAAGTACTACAATTAATGCATTGGTGCACAAGTATGTACCATCAAAAAGAAAATACAATAGCTGTAAAAAAGCTCTCCCCTTATGGATGACCCCTTCAATCAGGAAATTAATAAAACAGAAAAATAAAGCATTTCTAAGGGCCAAATCTAGTAATAACATGCTAAGCTGGGGGCTATACAAAAAGTACTTAAAAAGCACCAAATCAACAATTAATCTTGCAAAAAAAAATTATGAACATAAATTAGCAGACAAGGTACAGGATAATTACAAATCTTTTTACTCTTACATTAGATCTAAAAAAAGTACAAACAGCGGTATTCTGTCCTTGAAGGATCCAAATGGATGTGTAATATCTGATAACCTAGAAATCGCAGAGAAGTGTAATCTGTACTTTTCTTCGGTCTTCAATAAAGGTTTGCCGACTCATACAATACAACAAAAACTGACTCAGGCTTCTACCATCACAATAAACGCTTCTGATGTATTAAAAGTCTTAAAGAAATAAGCCTAACAAAGCACAGAGGTCAGGCAGGATACACCCTAGAGTCATTAGGAATTGCTTTAGAACTGGCACTACCTGTAACCCATATTTTCATAGAATCCTTGGATACATCTATTGTGCCTGATGATTGGAGACAGGCTCTGGTTATACCTATTTTTAAGAAGGGTTCTCATCAACTTGTTGAGAACTACCGTCCTATTAGCCTGACTTCAGTTTTGGGGAAAGTCTTGGAAACCCTTATCAAGGAACATATCCTTGATTATTTAAGTAAAAATGGTTATTTAGATAAAACACAGCATGGGTTTACGAAGGGTAGATCATGCCAGACAAACCTTTTAGAGTTTTATGGAAAGGTCAACAGGGCCATGGATCTGGGTAGTTCAGTGGACGTTGTTTACCTTGATTTTGCGAAGGCGTTTGATAAGGTGCCTCATGTGGAGTTGATAGGTGCTCTTAGAGAATCTGGAGTCCATGAAAAACTTTATTCCTGGGTCAAATCTTGGTTGGCTGATAGAAGACAGAAAGTCTGTGTGAGGGGGGCGGGTTCTGGTTGGGCTGAGGTGACTAGTGGTGTGCCGCAGGGGTCGGTGTTGGGACCGTGCCTGTTTCATATTTACATATCTAACATGAGAGTAAATAATGAAGTTTGGCTATCCAAATTTGCTGACAACACACAGTTGGGATTTACAGTCAACAACAAATTTGAAGCCACCAAATTACAGACAGCACTCCTTGAATTAGAGGAATGGGCAAATTATAAGGGATCAACATTCAATATAGATAAATGTGTGGTTATGCATTTTGGTAGAAACAATAAGCATTATGAATACAAACTTGCCAACAAGGTACTGAGGACTGTACAAGAGGAAATGGATTTGGGAGTGGTGGTAGATAATGAACTAAAATGTAGTCAGCATTACATCCATATGATAAGGAAGGCAAGTGGCCTTCAAAACTGCATACGCAGACATATCAAGAGCCGTGAAAGTGTGGTGCTGTTGCCCCTATACACCTCACTGGTACGTCCTCATCTTGAGTACTGTGCCCAGTTTTGGGCTCCAGGTTTTAGGAAGGATGTGGCGGCTCTTGAGAGGGTACAGAGAAGGGCAACAAAATGTATACAAGAGGTTCGGGGTTTGGATTATGACCAAAGATTGGAAAGACTAGGACTGTTTTCATTAGAGTATCGTAGACTACGAGGGGATATGTGCCAAACATATAGGGCACTTAGTGATGACAAGTTACGTGAATTACTGGATATCAACATTAGGCAACAAATCTATGATACTAGAACACATTCTCTTCAGCTGATTAAAGATAAGTTTAATACCAAAGAAGGAATTGGTTCAGTATAAGAATAACAGCTATCTGGAATACACTACCAAGTGAGGTAGTTTCCAGTCCCGCTATGAACATCTTTAAAAAAAGGCTAGATACTTATATGATTCGTAAGGATATTCGTGGATACAGTTATTAATCAGGCGAGCTGTATGGACATAAGTCTTCTATGCTCTGTATAAACCTATGAACCTATCTGTCTGGGTGGGACCTGAAGGCTTCAGCCCAGTGTCCCTACCCAGTTAACAAATAAAAATGAAAATGAAATGGGACATCTGGAGATGCGCAGATCATCTCTCCCATTTGAATATTGCAGTTCCACTCATTTACTGAGATGCGTGGTGCATCTCCATTTTGCACAGCGCATCTCCTTTGACTATCTAGGCCACAGTTTATAGCACCTTCTCTCTTTGGGCAGTGACTTTTCCATGAGGGATAGATGAGGGGCAGTGCAGTTCTAAGGGGTTAAAAAGTGAGGGACAGTTGAGAGATTTGGAAGCAAGGCAAGCAGGAGTTATTGAAGAGTGAATTGGTGCATAGTGGCTGGATGTAACTTGTGAGCATCAGCTGTGGCAAGCAGAACCATCTGTTGTCAAGGTTCTACAATTTGGAAGCAGTTAAAAGCCTGATCTGTAGTAGCTATGGCCATCAGGGCTGAGAGATTCGCCTTTAGCTCAGGTGGGGCATGGTTGCCTACTCACCCAATATGCAAGTCTTAACTTGTAAGCATCTAATTATGTAGTACTGATCTTAAAAATGCAAAGCAAATGATTAGAATGTATAGGATATTTCCTAATGAGAAAAGAAAACATGCCTGGTGGTGGCACTCTGTGTGCACTGGGGTACACATCCACATCTCCAAAATCAAGGAAGGGGAGGGTGCTACCTCAGTGTTTTTTTTGTTAGGTAGGTGTGTGTGTGTGTGTGTGTGTGTGTGTATGTGTGTAATTCAGTAGCCACACCTGCACTAATCTCGCTCCCCATCCCATGCACCACCCATCTGAGATCGTGGCAACCTCGAAAACGTCTCACCCACAGCAACCGCAGCCCCATGATGCGTTTAATTACCCTACTTCTCCTGCTCTCAGGAAATGTGCACCCAAACCCTGGGCCGGGTAATACTGCCATGCCACGGCCCACCCCTGGCAAAGGTCTCTACATTGCATTTATGAATATATGTAGTCTCCCCAAGAAAACCGCAGCACTCCAATGCTGGGTTGCACAACACTCCCCAGACATCCTTATGCTAGTGGAAACCTGGCTCTCCCAGTCTACGCCTGACTCATCTGTCTCCCTCCCAGGTTTCACCCTATTCAGGGCTGATCAGGTGGGTAAGCGTGGAGGGGGGGGTGCGCAATCTTCTTGCGCGACTCCATTCTAGGCCATGCGCTCCCAACCCCTGAGCTCGGCCATGGGGCACAAGCTATTACTTTGAAAATCACCCCACACCCCAGTCGTGGCCCCCTATACCTAACTACGGCCTACATACCCCCACGTATGAAAAATATAGCTATCCACTCCCTTATAGACTATCTATCCACCTTACCACATAAGGCTGAACAACTAATCTTGGGAGAACTAAACACCAATTGGCTCAGTCCCTCATCAGAAAATATAAAGGATGACCTCGAGGCCCTTGACCTGTCTCAATTGGTCACTCAGCCCACCAGACTTAACCAAGCGAAAGGAACAAGCTCCCTCCTAGACATGGTACTCTCTAATTGACCACACAAGCTGAAATCGGTAAACATCCTAGCGGACTCACTTAGTGATCATTCCCCTTTCCTATGTTTCTGGTCCTCCCCCACACTCAGCCCTGAGTACTGCAGCACCCCTCATCATCGATTTCTTCCCAGGGACCTTGACAATCTCAAGCGTCACCTTGCACAAGTCAACTGGACCCCAATCACCCTTGCATCAGATATAAATACTGCCCTAACCTATTTCACTAGGGCCTTCAGCAATGCCTGTGACCTATTTGCTCCCATCACCACATCTCGTCCAAAAAAACGGGCTGCTGCATGGATATCCCCCGCACTGATCCAGCAACTAAAACAGAGGGACAACCTATGGCACACTGCAGCTGACTCCAGTAGAACGGCAGACAGGCAAGCCTATAGAACAGCCCGCAACCAATGCACCTGGGCCATCAAACAAGAAAAAGCCAGACACTATCAGGCTGCTTTAACATCCTCCTGGGGCTCTGCCAGAGCTTTCTGGGATAATATCAATCAATCAAATCTTTATTTATCCAGGTGAACATCGTTGATCACAGCTCATTTGCAAGATGGACCTGGTAAGGTCAAGGTTCAGTTTACATACAGTAGATAGATAAAAAATATTCAATATACACACACTCTAGGATACTACATAGAATATTCAGTATACACACAGTCTAAGGATACATTCTAATCAGACTATACATTAAATTCAGGTGAATGGTAATAAGGGGTGAGGGGAAGGGGAGCGGGAAGTGGTGTGCCTGGCTGGTGGGGAGGAGGAAGATGGTGGGGATCCTATACTGTGGAACGGATAAAGTGTGGGCCTTATGAAGAGGGCAGGAGGGCGGCACTGTGGGGTTTGTATAACTGGGGTATAGGGCTGTGATATATGACAAGGGATTAAGGGGAGGAAGATGGAAAGGAGGGGTGCATGGAGTGTGAGGGGTGGTGAAAGAACTGAATGGCAAAACCCACTCCCCTCCCCCCAGATTGTTATCAATGGGGCTGTTTCGACGGACCAAACATGCATTGCAGACTGCCTAAACAAAACTTTCTTGGACCTAAGCGTGATACTTCCTGCCCAATTCTTTGACCCCATCCACCCACACCTCTACCTCCCGGACCCTATTCCACTTCCGAACAATCTCACCCCATGACGCCAAACCTTTCCTCCTAAAAGCCTTCACCCCTCACAACCCGAGTTGTGACCCTCTTGACTCCAGGATACTCCGCCTCACGCTGGATGTCATGCTAATCCCCCTCACGAATGTCATTAACAGATCCCTATGCCTTGGTCAATTCCCGGATGCATGGAAACAGGCTGAAATCACCCCTATCCATAAGTCCGGGACCGAACACTACCAAATAACTACAGACCATCTCCATCCTCCCCCCCCCCCCCTCTCTAAAGCCCTGGAGAAAATAGTATCCATACAGCTCATAGAATACCTATCTAAATATAACATTCTATGCCCTGAGCAACATGGATTTCACCCAGGCCACAGCACATCCACAGCCTTTCTGGAATTCTCCCACCAAATCCACTCTGTGCTTGATGTTGGGAAACTTGCAGGTGCAGTATTCATCGACCTATCCAAGGCCTAAGACACTGTGTGTCACCCCCTGCTGATAAACTCCCTTAGCCAACTGGGTTTCTCATCCAGCCCACTGAACTGGTTCTCAAGCTACCTACAAAACAGATCCCAAAGAGTCAAGCTAAATAGGACCCTGTCCACCAACCTACCAGTACGCTCTGGGGTCCCCCAAGGCTCCATCCTTGGGCCCACCCTTTTCAGTCTCTTCCTAAACACCCTCCCAAGCTCCTGCTCTGACAAAATACTTCTTTATGCAGATGATGCAGTCATCATAGCATCACATTCGGACCCTCTTCTGCTCCAAAGCACACTGCAACGCACCTTCCACCAAGCAGAAAAATGGTTCAACAGCCATCGGCTAGTCCTAAACCTGAAAAAATCTGCACACCATCAAAATAGCACCAGGGACTCTCCCCTGCTCATCACCCCCAGCACACTCCACCCACTTGAACAGGTAACAACATACAAGTACCTGGGCATCACCTTTGATGCAGGCTTTACCTTCCACACCCATTTAAAAACCCTGTCATCAGCCATGAACTCCAGGATTGGTCTCCTCTATCACCACAAAGACTGCCTCCCAGAATTTGCCTTAAAACTGGCCATCACCTCATCTGTGTTGTCACTGGCAGTCTATGGACTGCCGATCTATGCAGCTGCGGACCCCACCACCCTTACTAAAGTCCAGACCTCAATTAACAAAGCCTGCAGGCTCCTGACCGGTGCCCATAGCAGAACCCACACATGCCTGCTATACTCTGCCACAAACATACTCACATTTGAGGAATGGTTGAAATACCACACCTGCCTGCTGGCAAAAAAGACCCTATCTGGGCTATGCCTCCCAGGGGTCTCCGCATCCCTGCAACAGGCCTCCTGGCCCATGCTCACCCGTAACTCCACTAAAGCCACCTTCCTAGTACCTAGAGCAAGGATCTCTCTTTGCCAAAGATCCTTTCCTCATAAAGCACCAGCCTGGTATAACTCTCTCCCAGAGCGAATCACAGACATTCCCAGGATTGGGCAGTTCAAAATAGCCCTTTGAAAATACATTGTTGATAGTCGGTGCTGTAACTGCCCGAAGTGGAACAGTATTTTGTCTAAACTAGTCCCTCACAGACTTCACTGGGTTCCACGGATGACTAAGCACTGGTTCTAGTTCAGAGTATGACTCTTCCTGTATAACTATAACAAACTGTGTTTGTTTATCTATGCCTGTATTTCACCTGTACTGTAACCTCTGTCTAAACATCACTTGCTTGTTGTCCACCCTCCCTGCGACGAGGTACCTTTGTAAATGAGTCTCTGACTCAAAGGTTGTAAATCTGGTTATTCAAAATAAATAATATGGGGTGGGATGGGGTCTCCCCCCTTCAGATCAGGGTCATGCAAGGAGGGGGCACCTGACAGATGGTCACTTTTTTTCACCCACTGATTGACCTTTCCTCAGACCCAGCCATCTGACTTGTCCCTTCCTACTACAAGCCACTCACTTGAGGGAATCCAAGGAGCAGGGTTGAAGAGTGTCTAAAACTTAGGTCAGTTGTCCTAAAACATTATCAGAAATTGCAGCTATAGTGGACTGTTGTATCACCCAATTTCTACTGGATCCTCCTGTTGTCAATCATTCCTCTTCCTCTCAGGTGCCGGCACCCTTTCACTACAAGATGGGTGCCAACTCCCCATCTGCAGCATGGTCCTGAGCAGCTGATAACATTTGATAACCTGAAGCTGTCACTCAGGAACTAATTTAAGATCTTAATTCTGCCCCCGTTTCTGCCAATGAGCCAAGTAACAAGTGGTGCGGCAGTCGATCCAGGCGGTGGAGTCCAGTGGGAGTATTCTGTGCTGTGGTCAGGAGAGAGCCCAGTGAAAGGCTAGGAAAAAATGAGCCAGGAGAGATGGCTAAGGAAAGCTGAGGAGACTGGGCATGGAGAACTGCCTTGAGTCATGTGATGCTGGGGAGCCCTGGTGTGAGTGGTCTAGCAGGTGCATCAGCATGATCAACATTAACAGGATCGGGGATCTGCCTGGGCATATGCCCCACTTGTTGGTAGGTTTGGGTCTGGAGTTCAGAGAACAGTTGAGGGGCAGGGTGCTCAAGAAGGGAAGAAAAGCACACTGAAGAAACCTGAGTAAGCACATGTACTGCACAGCAGGGGCAGCAGCAAGGGAGAGCAACACACCATGCAGTAAGGCTGGAGTAATGACCTGGTTTATTGCTTTAATCGTGTCTCAGCCCACAGATATACAGGACAGTGAACAGACTGGTGGGCTGCTCCAGCCTGTCTGTTTACCTCCCTTACCTCAAATTCACCCTGGAGACTGTACACCTTGATTGTGTTACTGTTTGCTCCAGACTGCTGTGGAGTGCTGCCTGAGCACTGCACTACTTTGCATGTGTTTCTTCATAGCTTTAAAGAGCACCAGTTTCAGTGCACTCTCAAAGCCCATCCCCCTCCCAATAGCTAACCTACTAAGGTCTTAAATGGTCCTTGATTCCTAATTTCTACCTCAATAGTTTGTTTGTTTTGGGGGGGGGTCATAAGTAAATCCTCGTATCGAGGAGCTGGCATCCAGATCCCTTCCCCTTCTTAGTACACTGAAATTAAAGTTCTACTCCCGTGCTTATACATTTTGTGACATGAGTGTGTAGAGCATGGGGCGTGCTGTACTGAATTCAAAGGGGTGGATTTTGAATGGTATACTGCGCCACTGTAGTTAGGGTTGAGTAGGCTGTTTAATGTTAAACCCCTAACTTTGCACCATAATAGCTTTGTCTCAGTTCAGTGGAATTGCACAACATTTTGCATGCACAGTCTAGGGAGTAAGGTCTCTTGATTTGTTAAGTTTTGTTCCATTTGGCTGTGCAGATTCTGAGATTTGGATAATGCATTTTTAGAAAAATCAGGGTGTTTTGCTGTTTTTTTATCATCTCTACAGCCCAAACAGTTTAGTATTTTGGTCTGAAATTTTCAGGATAGAAGGGGCTTGCCCCAGAATGGTGCATTCCATTGGTTTGGTGAAAAAATATTAATCCATTTTCATGTTAAAAGGATTTGAAATTTTGGTTCAGAGCATACTCATTAGGGTCTGTTGGATAGGTGTTCGATACCCTACTGAACATGATCAGAACCAAAATGTCAGATCCTTATAACTTAGGAATGGATTAATGTTTTTCACCAAACCAATGAAAGGTGCCATTCTAGGGCAAGCCCTTTCTACCCTGAACATTTCAGACCAACTTCCAAACCATCTGTCCTGTTGGAGAGGATGAAAAAAAATAGATTTCTGTAGCGCTCCACATTGTCAGTGGGTAGAATGTTGGGGACATGAACAGTCCAGACAGCAGCGACTCTCCAGTCTTTGCTGTGCCATCAAAGGGGAAACAACTATCAAACTTCTCTGAAGAAAACTCAGCTGCTAGTTCTTTGGGGATGCAATTCTGTATAGCAGGTTGGGGGTTCCTGGTGACAGGGAGCACCCCTAAATTAGAATCATGCCTATTAAGATGCGGCTTTCAAACTGACAAACCTGCTCTTCCCATTTCCACTGCCTGTGCTTGGATTGGGTGCCATCTCTGCCACATAATTCAGTGGCATGTTTCTTAATCGGGTCTCTGATTTCTTAAAAAAAAAAAAAAAAGCACCTCAGGTAAGTTCCTGTTTTTTCTCAGGGAAATTTTAGTTTAGGGCATTCCCAGGGGTTTCCCTCCATCTCTAAGTGGCGGTGACCCTCTTCTCCACCCCTCCACAGATATTTTTTATCATTTCTTGGTTGTGTTTTAGCCTGGCAGGTGCTTGTTTTGAATTTTTTTTTTTAGCCTCTGCTTTCACCACATCCAGTCCCTCTCTTGGGGCTCCCAATGCACAACCCAGGCTATGCCGAGAAAACTGGGGTTTTTACTCCATTAGTGCCCTGGTCCATTACATCTAGAAGCCCGGATGACCCCCCCAGGTGGGGTGCAGGAGGCCCCCTTTACCCCCTCTGAAATTCAGGGGGGGCGTACATCTGGAGTCCCCCCGGTTCCTTTTCAGTCGCTCGGTGCAGGAGCCCATCGCCTGGTCCAAATGTGAGGTCTTTTCTGTGTTCTTATCCTTGTCACCTGCGAAGGTCAGCACTCAGGGAGGACCAATGAGATGGAGGTGCTTAGAGACATACCTCCACTCTGGTCCTCGGCCGATGCCTGCCCCTCCCTGCTATTCTGTCTGCTCTGCTGCACCACAACCCATGGTCACCCAGATGGCAGTAAGGCAGCAAGGAGAACAGCCCACCCCTCCCAGAGAAGGAGAGCAACATGTTGGGCATGCAATCCTTCTCTCCCCAGCCTGCTCTCTGATGACCCTGGCTCACTACTGAACCAGGGTTGCTGGTGTCGCAAGTGGTAACGCTACCACTGCGCCAGTGGGCTGGCCCCTTTTGTTTTGAATTCTGAGGGGACACAGAAACATAGAATTTGATGGCAGATAATGACTGCTTGGCCCACCTAGTCTACACATTTCCCTTCTTAAAAGATAACCGGCAGATCGTAGTTAACCAACAGCTTATTTCCTCCTACCCCCCCCCACTAGGACTGCCTTATGTCTGTCCCATGCATTCTTGAATTCCTCCACTGTGCTTGACTCCACAACCTCCTCAGGGAAGCTGTTCCATGCATCCACAACCCTCTCCATGAAAAAATACTTCCTCACATTACCTCTGAGCTGTCCCCCCTCTATCTTCAAATTGTGCCCCCTTGTTCTTGCACATCTCTTTTTCCGAAAGATGCTACCCTCTTGGACTTTGTTGATTCCCTTGAGGTACTTGAAAGTTTCTATCATGTCCCCTCCCTCCCTTCTTTCCTCAAGGGTATACATATTAAGCTCCTTTAGTCTTTCTTCATATGTCTTCTGGTGCAGACCCTGCACTATTTTGGTTGCCCTCCTCTGGACAGCCTCCACTCTGTCTATGTCTTTGTGGAGCTGGGGTGTCCAGAACTGCACACAGTACTCCAGATGGGGTCTCACCAACTGTCTGTACAGAGGGATATCAACTTCCTGTTTTCTACTATTGATACCTCTTCCTATGCATCCCAGTATCCCCCCAGCCTTCCTTACTGCCTTCTCACATTGCTTGCCCACCTTTAGGTCATCTGATATAATTAGCCCCAGGTCCCTTTCCATTTTTACTGTTGTCAGTATCTCATCCCCCATTGTGTACTTTTCCCCTGGGTTTTTGTTTCCCAGGTGCATTACCTTGCACTTCTTTGCATTGAATCTGAGCTGCCATACATTTGACCATTCCTCCAACCTTGCCAAGTCCCTTCTCATCCTTTCCACTCCATCTTGTGTATCAACTCTGTTGCAGATCTTTGTGTCTTCTCCAAAGAGACATACTTTTCCTTCCAGTTCCTCTGCAATGTCACTTACAAAGACATTAAAAAAGACCGGTCCCAGTACTGAACCCTGCGGTACCCCACTAGTAACCCTCCTTTCTTCACTGTGGACTCCGTTTACTACTACCCTTTGCGTCCTGTTGTCTAGCCAATTTTTTATCCAGGCTACCACCTTGGAACCCACTCCAAGGCTGGCTAACTTGTGTATTAATCTTTTGTGTGGGACTGTGTCAGATGCCTTGCTAAAATCTAGGTAGGCCATGTCCACAGCCCCTCCCTGGTCTACTACTTTGGTCACCCAGTCAAAAATCTATTAGATTTGTCTGACGACCTTCCATCATGAATTCATGCTGCCTTGGGTCCTGTGCCCACTGGCCTCTAGGTACTCAACTATTCTTTCCTTCAAGTGATTCCATCATTTTCCCTACCACTGAGGTCAAACTAACTGATCTGTAGTTTCCTGCCTCTGTCCTGCTCCACTTTGTGAAGAGGAATCACATCTGCCTCCTCCAGTCCTCAGGTACCACCCCATCCTCCCATGATTTGTTAAAGAGAGTAGTCAGTGGTGTCACTAGTTCTACCCTTAGTTCTTTTAGAATTCTTGGGTGAATCCCATCAGGCCCCATTGCTTTGTCCACCTTCAATTTTATTAGTTCTTTCAGAACCCTTTCTTCTGTAAATGGACTGGTATCGACCCCCTGACATTTCCCTTTTAATCTGTTCACTTGCCTTAGAGGGACATTTCCACCTTTAATATTTCCTCAGCAGTGTATTAGAAAAGAAAAAAAAAAGCTTGTTGGACAGAGAGCTTTTAGACCCTGGGTAGGCTGAAAGTCTTTTCTGTGGTTTATAGTGTTTTCTTTGCTGTTTGGGTGATTTAGCATTTTTTTGTACGCTCCATTGAACCACGCAGCTTCCCACCATTTTTCCACCTTCTGTCCATCTGCTGGGCATGCACCTTTTCTTCAGAGGCTTCCTCATCCTCAGCGCACCATTTGCATGCCTGTGTTGTGCGTGTGCCCCCCTCTGGCATGCGGGCACCACACACAACATCGTGACATCACACGCTTGTACTATTTGCGAGAGCACTCGTACACCTGTACTTTGCTTTTGATGCAGCAGCTCTGTTCTTTATAGGCATGTTTTTCTCTTCTGGCTGTTTTCTTCTAAATTTTGCCATTTTTCCCCATAGTCAGAGGTGGAGATCACAGCAGCACTCTTCTACATTTGCTGTTTGGAAACACTACAGGCATTTTACCCTTTGGCACCTGCAGGGCTAATTTACATGGCACCATGGCTTTTTAGAAAATAGGTAAAAGTAATTCAGCCTTCTGATTGGCTGAGGCACTTCTCTAGCTGGGCATCTATCAGACAACAGATGCCCGGCTATTAAAAGTACCAGCCCAGCCAACCCCATTACCAGAATCATACTGCCCAGCCTGATCTGTAATTGGGTAAACCCTCGCATTTCTTTTTTAAACGTCTGCCATTTTTTTTCTCTTGCTTAGCGAGAGACGCTGACACACAATGCCATGGATTAAAACTACATCCTGGACTGTAATCAGTGCCTGTCTTCCTCATTGTCAGCATATTTAAAAAAAAAAAACTTCAATTTTAATTACTCCCGACACCATGTTCTACAACTCGGCTCCACTGCTCAGCCGTTTTTAGTCCACGGTGCCAAATGTAAATTCAAACCAGATGCCCGCCCCTGCCAGACAACAGCTGTCTCTCACACACCCTGTACAAGCAGATCATCACTATGCCTGCAATCTCTGCTTCCTTCTTACCACTGATGCGATCACATTCCTTCTCCATCATGATTCTCTCAGTAAGCAGGTTAATGAAAATTAACTAAATGGAGCAGGAGGAATGAGGGCTGCATCTAAAGAACAAATGCTGTAGTTCATTTAAAAAATGCCACGGTTAAAACGACACTCCCTCCCTCCCTCTGCAACGTACCTCTCACTGTTCCCACAGTCTTTCACACTGCTTTCCCTGAAAGCAGCAAAAACAACATAGAACTTAGTTTTCTTTCAAAGATATTACTTTCCTACATGGAACAGCAGTAACCTGATTGCACTCCATCTGAAGTGACCGTGGGGTTTGTAAACTGGCGCTGGAGATGTGCTTACATTTTGAAATTTGCTCCTAACACAATACATAGCCTAGCAATTGTGCCCGCTGCCACCAGATTAGCTTCCCTGTGTGTTCAGTTACCAAAGCATTGCTTCATTTAACAGAAAATCAAGCAGATACCTTTCTCTGTAGTGCTATTAAAGCCTACAAAAAAAAAAAAGACTCGCGATTGTAGGAACGGCCGACGGCCAAGCAATCAGTCTGTTAATAGGCATGTAGGCAGGCGGCTTGGACCGCGCTTTCTCCTCCTGGCTGCAACTGAAACAGCAAAAAAGCATCAATAATAAAACAAAATAAAAGTGGAGACGGGTGTGTGGGGGGGGCAGTGAAGTAACAGCCTACTGTGGAGGTGGCAACTGCAGAGTCTCTACTAGGACTAAAGGCCTAATTGTAAAGTAGGCGGAGGAACTATTTTATTACAAATCTTATTTTAAATTAATTTCTTAACAACATTTTTTATTAAACTTCTTTTCTTTTAGAGTGCCCATTTTCTAAAGCGCAATAATACCCTCCAGGGTGGGCGGTATTGTGCTATACCAGACCTTCCAGGGGCTATAAGGCCCTCCGCCTGCGGTGTCAGGCCTCATTACGCCCCTGGGTGGTCCGGTATAGCATAATACCGCCCACCCTGTTGGGTATTATTGTTTACTTAGAGACCTTTTCATGTTTCATTTTTTATTTTTTATACTTGTTAGCAAGATGGGAAAGACCTCTTACTTTTAAAAGATGTAAGACCTACAAAAAGGTAATATAACCCTCTCCTCTGAGTTCCTATTGCCCCCATTGGGTTACTCAAGCTAGTATGTCTCTTATGGTTCCCCCCAGTTGGACCTCTGAGCTGGAGGGGGGTACACCTGATGTACCAGCTGGCAGTTGCAAAGCAGAATTGCATAAATCTTTTTTGTTGCTGTTAGGAGAACTTTTGGGACTCGATGTTCAGTAGGACATCTCATCAGACATACCTGACCCTAAGCCAGGCCCTCAGGTCACAGGGGGGCCACACAGGCACATACAGGTGTGCAGCAGCAGGATAGAGCTACTAATTTGGATCTGTAGGCAGACCCTGACCATACAAAGGGTCAGGATGAGGATATCAGGGATCTTGGAGAAAAATCCTGACCCTAGGAAGCTACTTGATAATGAGGAGGATGAACCTTCTGAGGAGGGGGAAGGGGAGTGGATGGAGCCAAACAGGAGGATTCCTATCCCTTCCCTGTTTAATACCAAGTCTTTGTCCTATCTTACAACTGAGGCATGTAGGACATTACAACTCATGGAGGTGCAATCCATAGAAGTATTGGATGTTAACCCTATCCTGTCCGCATCCTCCTCCGCTCAAAGTGTTTTCCAAACTTTGTTCACTGTAGCCAAATTATTGAACAGAAATGGGCAGGTGTGGACCAAAGAAAATATTGGATGAAACCTAAGGTATGGTGTTTCCCTTTTTGGAAGAAAATACCCACAAGTGGGAAACCCCTCATCTGGCAGATAAAGCAGTTCATAATTCAGTCAGATACACCACTAATCCTATGGAAGGGTCCTTGGCTTTAACGGATTGGCATGACAAGCAAGTGGATGCTTTGTGCAGAAGAGCTTTTGCCTACAATGGCGCACACCTCCACACTTCTTATGCCTCCTTCATTGTTGCCCGAGCTTTAAACTTGTGGGTTACGACCCTGGGCAGCTTTGTTCCCCCGGATTCGAAGGGGGCAAGAATTTTGCAATTGGTATCCATGACTTCCATCTTTTTAAGGGATGCCACTGTGAAGAATTTGTACATGTCGGCTCACTCCGTGTACCACATTAAGTCCACTTTGCGAGGAGTGTGGCTTCGACATTGGGTTGCTGGTCAGGCTTCGAAGACCAAGCTGTTTAATTTAGCTTTTTAGGGAGGCTTGTTGTTTGGTTCTGGCCTGGATGATATTTTGAAGGATATCCAGGATAAAAAGGGCCACCTTTCAGTACCAAAACAACAGCAAAAGGCTGGTTCAACTCCAAAAGGTCAAGGAGGCAGCCAACAGTGACAGTATCGAGGGGGTTTTCATCTCTTTTGGAACTTTGGGAACCAGAGGAGTAAAGGAGCCTATTCTGGTTTCAAGAGCAATAGTAGCAGGAGGAGCCCTTACCCGAAGATGTAACAGAGGCCCAGGGCAAAAAGCGGGCACTTCACAATGAGGATATGTGGGCCCATCTCTGCCTACCTTCCCTTGGTGGAAGACTGCACAGTTTTTAAACAAGATGGGCCCAGATAACATTGGATGCTTGGGTTCTGGAAATTCTGGCTTTAGGTTATGCAATAGAATTTTCAACAATTCCCTCAAAGGATCATTTTCTGCCATCCCTGGTTCCAAAGGACCCTGTGAAGAGACAAGCGGTGTCATAGACCCTGGAGCACCTCACTGAAATTGGAGCAATTATTCCAGTGCCTCCCAGTGAGCAAGGCGAGGGATTCTACTCAATCTATTTTATAGTTCCCAGGAAGTCGGGGTGGGGTGGGGTTCAGGTCTATTCTGGATATAAAACACCTAAACAAGTTTGTTCGCTACATGACCTTCAAGATGGAGTCCCTGTGTTCAATTATTTGAGCGGTCCAGCCAGGGAATTATCTAGCTTCCATAGATCTGAGGGATACATATCACCACATCCCCATCCAACAGTCTCATCAGAGATTCCTCAGGTTCACGGTCCTAGAACAGCACTTCTGGTACAGGGTGCTCCAATTTGGGCTGGTAACAGCCTCCAGGGTTTTTTTGAAGGTACTGATAGTCCTGGTGGCTGAACTCTGACTGGATGGACATCATGTCTATTCCTAACTGGATGATCTGCTCATTCGAGCGCTGTCTGTACCATTGGCAAGGACGTCAGTAACCAGGACTTTGGAGGTGTTGGAGTCCCATGGATGGGTAGTGAATCAGAAAAAGAGCTCTCTTGAACTGTAACAGACCCTGGAACTCCTAGGAGTGGTCTTCAAGACTGATGAGGGGAAGGTCTTCCTCTCACCAGCCAGGAAGGAGACCATGTTGAGAGAGGTTCAGTGGCTGAGGAGCCAATCATTGGCTTCAGCTCACCACCTTTTGCAAATTCTGGGCCTCATGATGGTGGGAATAGCACTAGTTCCATGGTCTCACCTTCACATGCGGCCCCTACACATCGAGTTACTGTCATCCTAGGATCTGACCAAGGAAGATTATCAGGCAAGGATCCCAATCTGACCACATCTGTGGCAGTCTCTGAGTTAGTGGATGAGTTTGGAGAATCTGAACAAAGGGTCTCCCTTGGAAGTCCCCCTGGAGTTAATTCTGACCTCCAGTGCCAGCTTGTCAGGTTGGTGGGCAGTTCTGGACCACCTTCTCGTTCAGGGGACTTGGTCAGCAGAGGAACAGCACCTATACATAAAAGTTCTGTAGATGAGGGCTTTGCACCTCACTTTCCTTCATTTTCAAAGTCAGGTGCAGTCAAAAGCCATGAAAATAAGGTCAGACAACACTGTCACGGTGGCGTACTTAAACAATCAAGGGAGCACAAAAAGCAGGGAGATGCTGAAAGAAGGCACCAGTCTCCTACTGTGCTACTGTGGGCAGAAGAGAATCTTCTCTCTCTGTCAGCAGTTCAGTTAGTGGGGGAGTTGAACATTCAGGCTGATTGGCTAAGCTGCGAAAATGTTCATCTGGGGAGTGTATAGGTTGAACCCAGAGGTGTTCAACCTTCTGTGTCTAAGGTTTGGTCATCCTCAGATCAATCTATTCACTTCCAGCCACAGTGCTCAAGTTCAACAGTTCTTTAGCCATTACCAGTGTCCACAGGTAAAGGCAGTTGATACCCTGTCTCAAGCGTGGACATTCGACAGAGTGTATGCCTTCCCTCCTCTGCCACTCCTCCCCAAGGTCATTTGCAAAATAAGGCACTCAAGAGGAAGTTCTCTTCTAATAGTTCCAGAGTGGCCCAGAAGACTGTGGTTCTTAGACTCAGTGAACGTAGCTCAATGTGCACCATTTCTTCTTCTAGTGTGGGGGGACCTTCTCCCACAAGGCCCCATTCTGCATCCAAATCCAGGAGCCATGCAGCTTGTGGCCTGGCTCTTGAAAGGAGTAGACTCCTGAAACAGGGTTTCTCTAAAAAGGTGACATCTGGAACAGGGTTTGTCTAAGAAGTTGGTGGACACCCTGATGGCTGCCAGAAAGAATTCCACGTCAGCAGCTTATGCTTGCATATGGACCACCTTTTCAGCTTGGGCCAAGGAAAAATATATCTGGCCTTCTAAAGCCATGGTTTCACAGATTTTGGATTTCCTGCAGGAAGGGGTAGATAAAGGTTTGGCCTTGAGCACCTTCAGAAGTCAGGTGTTGGCCCTTGGAACCTTCTTGAGTTTGTCCTTAGGAACTAAGAGGTTATTTGTTTTCTGCAGGCTGTCATCAGGAGTTGATCTCTGTTTCAGTCCCCTGTTTCCTCCATGGGATCCGAATCTGGTTCTGAGTGCTCTTTGTTAGGAGCCTTTTGAACTGCTTCTGTTGGTAGCATTGGACATGCTGTCTTACAATGTGTGTTTCTTAGCTGCTGTGTGCTCAGCCAGGAGGACTGGTGAGCTCTAGGCTTTGTCCCACAAAGAATCATACCTTGTCATGCATGAGGACAAGGTGGTGCTCAGAACAGTCCCATCGTTCATTCCGAAGGTCCCCATGGCCTTTCATGTGAACCAGGAAATCTGTTTCCCATCTTTCTGTCCACAACCTACTCACTCAAAGGAGAAGGAGTTGCACAAGTTAGATGTGCGACAGGCCATTAGGACATACCTTAGATGGACTACTGAGTTCCAGAAATCAGATAGGTTGTATGTTGTTTTCAGAGTGTCCAAGCAGGGACAAAAAGCCTTCAAGGCCACCCTAGCTAGGTGGGTGAGGGCCTGCATCGCCAAGGCTTATGTTGCAGAAAAGAAGAGGCCTCCGGCTCTTATCAAGGCTCATTCCACCAGGGCCTTGGCCAACTCCTGGGCACAGAGCATTGAGACTTCTGTTTTAGAATTGTGCAAGGCAGCTACGTGGTCCTACACCCATGCATTCAGTAAACACTACAGATTGGATGCTCAAAGTTTTGCTGATGCGGCCTTTGGTCATAGAGTTTTGCAGGTGGCAGTCAGCAGGTAAATTCCTTTCCTGTATGTGGTTGATGTGTGGGACAATATTCCCCCCTCCTGTTTTTTCATGAGTATTACTTCTTAGAATCTATCTGTAATGTCTACCCATTGACATTGTGGAGCACAATAGAAAGAAGAAATTTCTTCATACTTACCATAATTTCCTTTTCTGTTAACACCTACATTTTCAATGGGGCCCACCTGGTAAACCTCGATCCTGCAGGAGAATATTGTCCAGTATGCCAGCATGGGGATGTTTGTTGTTCTGTTATAAACTCTAACTCTAAGTCTGTCTGGACATTCCTCTATAGTTTACCTGCTGTACTTGTGTTTATATGGATATATAAAAAAAGAGCAGTTCCACATTAGAATGTTGGTTGCTAGCATGCAGATTTAACAGATTCCAATTTGATGTTAACCAAGAGTGTCTATTTTGTTACAGGTGAGTGCTTACAATATGTTCAGTCTTTTTCCCTGTGTTCTCTGTTTACCTTAACCCTTTTAATAAGTATGTTCTAGTTGATTCAATGCTACAGTGCCCTCTAAGACTTTGAAGAATTGGAAGACAAGCTTTAATCACTTACCTCTGCCATCTGTTGAGGTAGGCAACTGTTTACTGTATTTTATTCTGGCTGAAGTACTTTCTGTGCAGGTAGCTGATTCGTGTGCTCTTGTGACAAGTAGATCGGTATGATATTTTTTCCATATTTAGAGGCACTACATGGACAGTAGTGACTGGAGAGTTGCTGCTGTCTGGAATGCTCATGTGCCCAACATTCTTGGCTGTTTCAGCCTTTGGGCTGTGCCATTTCCCCTAGTAGCTGTGCACAATACAGATCTGTAATGTCTACCCATTGACAGTGTAGGAGCTAATAGAAAAGGAAATTGTGGTAAGTATGAAGAAATTTCTTCTTTTTCCTAAAAACGCACTATCCAGATCTTGGGATCCGCACATCCGACTGGAATGAAACTTGGCAAATCAAGATACCTTGCCCCCCCAGACTGCGTGGTATACCATTAGAATAATGACCCCCACAGTGAATCCATTACATCGACAACAACCCGTTCGACATCCACAGTGTCAAATGGGTTGTTGCAGTGATGAATGGATACAGCAACTTTGCTGTAAGCCGCTCTCCCCCATAATCCTCTCTCTCCCGCCCTCCCCAGAGTTGATTATATTTAAGTCCAGGGGATGTGGGGCAGAGCCCTCCACGTAGGGGGTGCAGGGGGCAAAGCCCCCCCAAACAGTCTTTGTCATCCCATTGCTGCGGTGGTTCTGCAACACATTTGCTGGATGATGTGATCACCATTAGCAAAATGTCGCTGTAAAGTTGGTCGACAACTTTGTTGTCGATGCGACTTGATGGAACCAGACTGCGCATGCAAAATTTTGTGCAATTCCATTGAATAGGGGTGAAGCTATTAAATATATTTATATACAGCATATATATATATATATATCTATATATATATCTACATAAAGTATTATAGAGGTACGGTAGCGCCACGGTAGTTAGGGTTGAGACTGTTTAATGTTAAACCTCTAATGTTGCACCACAATAGCTTTGCCCCTGTTCAACGGAATTGCACACAATTTTGCATGTGCAGTCTGGGGGAAAGGTCTCTTGATTTTCCAAGTTTTGTTCCAGTCAGATGTGCAGATTCTGAGCTCTGGTTAGTGCATTTTTAGGAAAAAACTGGATATTTTTATTTTTTTTGTCATTATCTATAGCCCAGATGATTTGGAGTTTTAGTCTGAAATTTTCAGGATAGCAAGGGCTTGCCCCAGAGTGGTTCCTTTCATTGGTTTGGTGAAAAATATTAATCTATTCCCATGTTATAAGGATTTGATATTTTGATTTTTGAGCATGCTCAGTAGGATCTGTTGGATAGATGTTTGATACTCTACTGAGCATGCTCAGAACTGAAATTTAATTAAATTAAATTAATTAAATTTAACCAAAATTAAACCAGAAGATGGTCAGTAGGTACTGGTATAAGGACACTAAAAAAATAAATCTTCATTTTGCTAATTATCTCAAGATGTTTAACATATCATAACAGACTGCAAATATCAAGTATGTACAATCTTTGTAACAGTGGCAATCATAGTCATAATACAGTATTACACACCAGCACTCATCTCAAATGGTAAGTTTCCTCTCAGATGGTAAGTTTCCTACATATAATGAACAATCCATTCAGGCTAACATTATTGCAGATGACCACAAAAACACAAACTGATGACAGTGTGGCTACAAAAAAAAGGAAAAATTAAAAACATGCTGCATTTTAGCATTATTCATCTGTAGCAGAACACGCTTTGTGAGCTGATTATATGAATCTCCTTTGCATAACCCTGCTGACTCACTAAAACCAAAACTGATGAACCAGCATCAGTATGCCATTAATGAAAATAGAAACATTGATTGAAATAGTATGAGTATAAAATAAAACATTACTGTGACTGATCTCAATTCAGAGAAATCAGTAAAATAACTTACAGTTTAACGTTTACTTCATTACACTGCTTACTGTGCTGCTCACAACTTAGAATAAGAGGTTGTACTTGTATGAATAACACTCAGATACTCACATAAATAAAAATGAAATTGTGCGTCACGCTTTTGAAAATTATGAATGAGTCAAGATTAATTGCTAACTGCACTTCTTAATTACTGTATTTCACAGCTGGTTAAGATGAGTGTCATTACCTACGTGGTGTGAAACTGAAATTAATGTTGCCAGCACATTTTGTCTATAGTTCTAAACTCAGAAAAAGTGGGTTAAAACTTGCGGTACTGATAATAGTAGCAACAGATACTATTCTTCTTAGCTGCAAGCAAAGAAGTCCCGTGAAACCAAAGCAGTTCTCCTTTAAGTGGACTGGGGTGCCCAACCCCAGTACCACTTATTTCTCCCCCCTCCACTCCAGATCGCCCACTCAGTAATTTCATCCAATATACTATAAATGCTACATGTTATGTTTATAAAGGCAATCATAAAATGACTAGCTTGAAAATTTGGGGTCAAAATTAAATAAAAAAAAATAAAGATAGGGCCGGTCCACCAGCGCAGCAGAAAAATTAACCACTGCAACACCGGCAACCTGGGTTTGGGAATGGATACGTGTGTTGGAGGGCTAGCTGTGGGGAAAGAGTTTGAGCGTCCGACGACTGCATGCCTTCTCCCGGGGGGAGGGAGGGGTTCACTTGCTGACTCCTGGCAGAGGCCGGGAGAACAGCAATATATCAGGCTCTATTGCTTAGGGGAGCATGATGGACAACGGCGTATGCCTTGACATCAGTGGCACACCATGCTCCCATAGGAGAAAAAAGGAGGAAACATGCTCCCCAGCTGACCGGATGATGGTTGCTGGCCACCGTGAAAAGCCCCAGACAGCCAAACCACTTCAGCAGTACCCTGGGTCAAGTAGAATGCACTGGCCAGTCCCCACTGGTGCCTTTCCCCTCAGAAGGGGGGACCCATCTGGCAAAGAGTTACGCCAGGTTACTCGGGGAAGGCTCCGATGTGAGGTGGTGACTGGTGGCAGGGATGAGTGCCAGCGAGGTCCATGGTGACCCGAAGGAGTGGCCGGTTGGGGAAGCTTGGGAGGAGCAAGGAAAAATAAAGATTGAACGTGTGAATAGTGACTGCATAAAGTGTGAATGTATGAAGAGTGAATGTGTAAAGAATGAATGTGTAAAGAGTGAATGTGTCAGGCTCTGCATTTCTGTAGGCAGACAGAGTCTTCTCATGGCGTAGGGCCCAAAGGGCTCTGTACATCTGCACCTGTTCATGCAGGTCCCTAATGAGAATACAATTCCAATGACATCATAGAATATCTGAAAAATAAAGGAACTTCTTTGCAAAAAACTAAGTGCACTAATTAGGGTAACTTAATGCCACAAATGTAGAAAAATGTGGCGTTAGGGTTTCCAACCCTAACTCCCCTTCCCCACTCCCAAGCAGCAAAAGGAAAAAACATTAGAGTTTGGGGTCTCTGGAGTCTTGGGGAATCAGTGGTGGGGTCTTCCTTTGGGTTGTCAACTCTAATGCTCACCCCACCAGCCCATGGCCTCCAGTCTGAAGCACAAGGCATAGCTCCAAGCCCGTTTCTCATAGTGATACACTCCTCAGAGGTAGAGAAGTATGTCTTACCACATGTTGCCAACATCACTGATTCACCCAGACTCCAGAAACCCAAAACCCCAATATTTTTTCCTTTTGCTGCTTGGGGAGAGGGGGTTGGGAGTTAGGGCTGGAAACTCTAACACCACATTTTCCTACTTTTGTGACATTAGGTTACCCTAACGGGTGCATTAACATGTTTTTTTTGCAATGCATATTTATAATACTACCTACAGTGTGCTCTCCTCCTAACTGAGTCAATTCTGTCTCAGTGATCATACATGTCTGCACTTGTTGGGGTCCATAGATTGGAATTCAAGCTATTTTAGGGCTGCACTTTTTATTGTTCAATATCTGCTTTATTTGCATGCTGTTTACACTTGTATCCCTTCAGTTTTGTACTACTATTTGGTCGTTTTGTGTATATGTATGTTAAGTACTCCTTGTACCCCTCTCCCCCAGGACACACCTTGAGATGAGCAACTTGTTTTTTCAGTGTGCCCTTCCTGATGAAACATTTCAATAAATAAATAAAAATATATTTTAGAGCGCCACTGAGTTTAAATCAATACCGCTACTCAACTAACAAGAGTCTTGTTAGTTAAGCGGCGGCATTGCTTTAAAGGAGAACTGCACTGAATCTGTAGGTCATTTTAACTTGTAGACTGTGTTTTTAAATATGGGTTTCAGCTGTTATATTATTTCATCTTTACTGGTCTTTTAGTAACCTCAGTGGGCATATGTGATTTACATCCTGGTGGTAAGTACCATTTTAGAATTCTATGATGTAGTTTATGGCCTTTTCAATACCAGAATTCTCTACTGGAACAAACATACGTTAGACAACAATCTAAGAACTGAATAAGGAACATAATATACATCATGCAGTTCTAAAACAGCCCTTACTACCAATGTTTAAATCAGAAACACCCAATGAGTTCATTAGAAAGCTAGTAAAGTTGGAACAAGAAGAGAATGTGGACTAGGATTTGAAAAACAATCTGTGCATAAGATAAAGGCTTGATGATTCAGTGCAGTTCTCCTTTAAACCCAGTGGCACTCTAACATATTTAAATATGCCATTCAAATTCTGCCCCCATTGAATTCAATACAGAATACACTCTACAAACTCATACATCACGAACATATGAGTGCAGGGGTGGCACTTTCATTTCAGTGTAGCAGGAAGGGGAAGGAATCTGGCTGTCCGCTCCTCGATATGAGGATTTACAATCCCTTCTGCTAAAAAAAACTATTGAGGTAAAAATTGGGAAACAAGAACAGTTTAGGTTAGTTATCAGTGGACTGCTTTGGGACTGATGCAAACATTGGCTCAGTTGTTGCTCTTTAAATGTACATGTAAGTTTTTTTAAATTCTGCCTTCTGGTACAATTAATCCCAAATGCAAAACGGATGGTCAGAAATCACCAGTGAGGATTCTTCTGTAGTAGGTTTCTGTGAAATGGAAGAAGCCTAGCAGATTGTTGATTGCATGGGTGTTGCCAAAGAACCTTTTGCTGTTGTACTGGAGTTTAAAAAAAAATGTTTTTCTATATTCTCTTAGCAATAGCCTCCTTGTATGGCAGTCTCTGATGTAGGCAATGAACTTTCACAGTCATAAGGCACTCTCACCTGCAGCTTGGAATGCCTACAGCCCCACCTACAGTATGCAGTTTTAATGTTCCAGAATATAATGTGCTCAAACCAGGGCCCTTTAGATATTTAATTTCCAGATTACAGACTGAAGTGTGGGCCAGCTTGGCTAGCTACGTGACTCAAGGTATTTCCCAATAAGCCAAATACCTGCTGTATTTAAACTGCAATAGTGATCTGGAGTAAGGCTGTTTTCTCTCTGTTTCTGAGGACTGGCAGAGGCAGAATGCCATAACTAGGTAAATTCTCAATCTGGGATCTAGAGCCCTGAAACAACTGCATTTATTGCCCTGTTTGTTCTCTTATGTGTTATGCTTGATGCTGAGCAATAAAAAGTGTGGCCTTTTGCCATCCACTAGCTGCAAAAAAATAAAAGATTTTTAGCTATGCAAACTACATATATGAGAAAACTACAGAGGTGCAGTGTTTAAAGATGAAGTACTGGAATACTCAAAGCAGTCACTGCTGCATAGATCAGGAATAAGAGAGATGCTTGTTTTGAGTCAATGAGTGAGGCTGCCACATGTCAGAATTGTGCGGTTTCAGACCTCAGTGGAGTACTGGTCTAACTCATTCAATCTCTGACTGCTGTTCTGCCCCACTTTATATACTCTGGGGTGTGAACATAAACAGAATTTGTCTCTGACCCCATTTGTATACATATACTTATTTGTATACTTTTCACAGCAAGATGAAGGTCTTCTGGAAAAGAGTTCCTGTGTCATCAAACATTGTAAAACATACTCTGTGCATCTGTTGCAAACCTGTATTCTGGTTCCTCATTTTAAGCTAAAAGGGGGAGACAGGAGCCATAATTGACTCATTCAATTTGTACTTAAGGAGTGCAAATTTATAGGCCAAAAACAAGGAAAGGGGTCATTTCTAAAACATTCAGATGATCATGGGTACCACTCAGTACCACCACTGCGAAAACACGCTTTACCTTTTTATTTTTTACTTGCGAAGCATGTGAACATATTGGTATTGATCTGAACTGTGAGATGGCATTTGGAGGCACAGCCCTCCTCCACTTATCACAGCTTCAGAATATCAAGTCTCCTCCCTAATTGTACCCACTCTCCCTCTTACTCCTCCTTTTGTCTTTGAAGTCCTTAGCCAATGACATGGCTGGAAAATACAAGCTGCAAGATTTGCTTCTGTAACTCCCTAATTCCTGTTTGAATCCAGACATGTGCTTTTGGTTCCGCTGCTCTCGTTTTACAGAGGGGCACTATGACAGAGTAGGGAACCGGGCAGCATCCTGGGGAACACTCACAAAGAGAACGCTCCAGACACCAATTTAAATTAAATGAAAACTGCTTTATTTGAGGTAAAATACCAAAAAACAAAGTGCTTATATTCAGCTTTACAAAAAGGTTCTTGCAGTTCAGGCTCTGGTTGTCTCCCCATTACAGAAAATGAAACTTCCTTTTCTGCCTTGTTCACCCTCCCCCTTTACTGGGCTCAGGTGTTACTTGTTAACCCCCACCCCTCCATGAGGGATAGCCAACAAGTAGAGCATGCAGTGCAGTGAGGTCTTAATGGGCCAGCTTGGAAGCAAGAGAGGTTTGGTACAAATCCCCCCACAGCCCCTCTAAAAACCTTTGTTGTAGGGTTGTGAAAATGTTTATGGGTGAAAGTAGCATGATGGACATACACTGGCAGACATGCATTCCATCACAGGAGCTGTCAGATTTTAGTATTTTTTATTTTTGGTCCTATAAGACCAGTGTGCCTGCTAAAGATTGTATGCTTGCTTATTGTATCTAGGCTGCCCATTTGCCCTATTTATTACTTTACTGTTAATTTTCAATCAAAATGTGATTTTACTTGGGTCAAGCTTCTGACTTTGTAGCTTGTCTGAAGTTTCTGCCATATGTTTATCTCAAAATGCTTAATATATGCACAACTCGTGCATGCATGAGTTTATGTTATTTCAGATCCGCCTTGCTCGGACATGCATTCTCTTCTCCACAGGAACTCGCAGAGGCAGTGGGTGGGTGGAACTTTGGATGAGCTACGAGGTAAGAAGCTTGGGCCTAGTAAAATCATATTTTGATTGAAAAATGACAATAAACTAATGAATAGGGAAAATGAGCAACCTAGATACAGTCAGCAAGCATGCAGTCTTTGACAGGTACACTGGTCCCATAGGACCAAAAATAAGTATTAAAAGATGACTGTGCCACAATGGGAACAGAAAATACAGCGCCCCAAAAAAAGAAACACAAATGCACAGATGGCACCTTTCCTCTTTTAGCATTTGGTTTAAAACACCGTTTTAAACATCAGTAACATGATATGCATATTTCAACATAATTTCATTAAGGAAATTAAATTAAGAGACAATGTTAAAAGTATCTGCCTGCACAAGTCACATTGCCATAGCACACATTTAGAATTCTTACATAACTGCTGTGCTATGTATGCTCAGCACCTACACAGCGAATACCAGCAAGCAAACATGGGTGGCGTTGGCCACTGTTTGTTCAACATGCTGTACACTGGTATAAAAAAGCCAGTGGGTGGAAAAGTCCCGCTACTGAGGATATATTTCCCAGCTATGAAGGCGTCCAAACAAAATAATTTCATTGCTTTACTTTCCCAAATAATTGCGTTCTCCCCTTTGTAGGAAATGCTCTCCTATAGGGGTGATCATAGAGTGTGAAAAATGCATCAGGACACCTGTGAGGATAGCTGGTTGGTAACTGAGATGTTAGTTCCCATAGAGCGGAACTGGGTTTTTTGCCAAACAGCGAAGGGAGAAGAGCATATTAAATGTGGATGATGTACGTCATAGCGGCACTTGGGTGAGGGGTCATGCCTGCTGGCTGGCAAAAACAAAAGTTGAACAGGTACTACAATTGGTAGCATTGTACTAGCTTGGTGTTTTGTTAGCCAACCAGTCTTACATCACCCTGCCCAAACATGAAGCACCTATAGGACACTCACACATTCAAAACATTACATCATGGACTTCCGGTGGAGACATGGCAGCATAAGCACTCGGGGGCTCAAGCTCTAACCCCACCACCATTAACTTAGACACGTCCTTCCTGACAAAATGTTTATCTCTCTACAAAACCTAACAAATCTACTACCCCTAACCTCGGGAAGGTCGACCATACATTTATAACATATCCCTTTGGGGCATGGCACAACAAGAAAGAAACCGCTACCAGCTCCTGCAAGACTTACTAGAGGAGGAGGAGGATCACAGCCCGCTAGATTCTGAGACTCCCTCCCTCAACGCTCCTCAGTCAGAGAGCAAGCAGGGCAGAACAGGGGAAAAAAAGTCAATGCCTGACAATCTGCAATCGGAGGCAATCCTCTCTGCCATATCTGACTTTCTAACTGAAATGAGGGACACGCTGAAGGATATTCAAACAAACCTAGTGGATCTACAAATGCGGGTAATGGGGACAGATGCCCAAATCTCAGACAATACAAATAAAATTGCTATTTTGGAACGAGCTGTTCAAGTTCTGGCAGAGGAACAACTTCATACCTCAATAAGGCAAGAAGATATGGAAAATAGGGGGCGATAAAAAATATCAGGGTGTACGGGATCCCAGAGGGAGAGGAGGGGGAATGACCCACTGTCATTTGCGGACTGTCTACTATGCTTGGTCCTGATTATCAAACTGACTTTGACCCAACCTTCAAAACCAGAGGCCAGGCCCAGATCTTTTGTCATGCGATTTCTGAACTTTTACCAGAAGGATCAGTTCCTTATAAAAGCATGGCACAAACAGAAAGTAATGTTGGGAGACCACCGTATCATCTTCAACAATGATTATGCATCTGCCACTCAACGTTTGCGATGAGAGTATTCCCCCTTGTTCCCTTGCTTATGAGCTAAAAATTTAAGGTTCCGCACTCCATATCCCGCTAAATTAACAGTTCGGTTCTCCAATGGCTCTGTTACCTACAATACAGCCTCTGAGGCCAAATCAGACTTGCTTCAGCGAGGGATCTTATCCAAAAATGACCCCAAACAAGGTCTGAGGGACCTAACTGCTCTTTCAAGGCCTGGTACCCAAGAGAAACCCGATTGGAGACTGGAGACCACCAGTTGCATAAGTTAGCGGATAGAGTGCGTTTACTCAGGAATCTGACCTTGCAGGCTGAATAGGAGCTAACATTTTCTGAGACAGTATGAATGGGTTGAGAGGGGGAAGGGATCGGCTACACTTCTGGGTTTGGGGCTGAGGGCAGGTTATTGCTCCTATTTAGGCCTCGCTGTTATTAAACTACAACTGCTAACAGCCTCTATTTATCTGGCTAGCTGGTGGGGCCAGTGGAGTGCCTCACTCTCCCCTTCCTATGTGTGAGTCAACTCAGAGATACTTCCCTTCCCCCGACCATGAGGGTGAGTTTTCTCTCTCCCCCCTCCCTTCGTGGACCATGGAGTATTACTTTGTGAGTTCTTTACCTGCTGACCTATATGTGGAAAGAACTGTGAATGAACTGCTAAAACTACAAGTAATGTGTCCATTTTTGTTTCAAACCCTCCAAGTGGACTGAAGGGGGATCACATGCCAAGAGTATGAGATCAGAACATTGATGTCTTGTTGGGGTGTGCATCAGTGGGAAAACCTGACGCCCCACCGGGGGGTTGGGGGGTGTATGGGGCTGAGACTGTGGCTATAGATGGTCCGACACTCTCTGGCAACCTTAGACTATCATAAATATGCATTTTCAGTTGGTAACAATAACCCTGCCATAGTAGACCTGGTTGGGGGGTATGATTTGTCCCTCCTCGAACAGGGGGGAAGCCTCTCCATTCTGCAGGGTTACTATCCAGCGGGCTGCCCAACCCTACCTTCTGAGACATTGCCGATCTGTGCTCCTGGACTTACAGTACCCATGTGGGGTCTCTCAGTCTGGCAGTCTAGAGGGGAACATAGATTTCCAATATGAGGATTTAGTGAAGTCACCATTACCTCTCTCCCCTTATACTGTAGGTTGGAGGTAGTTTGGGGGGTTTAACTTTATGCTCCAAGAACTAGAGCTGGCTCTATAGATACAGGAAGGCACCAGCTAGACCAGGGCATCTCAATCGTCTCTCTGAAAATAAAAAAGGGCTCCTGGTCTCGGTCCACCAGGGGATCTTCATTTATCTTCTTTTTTACATTTGTGAGTTAACTTTTTATTTTTCCACCCTGAGGGGAGTTATCTAGTTTCAACAGTGAAGGGGTGACTCATCCCCCTAACATTTAGGGTTATTTATCACTTTGTGATGAACGCATAACATCTATGTCACCACCACTGTAGGGACAGTTATTATAGTGGGACTGTTCCTAGAGGGGGGGTGCTCCCCCTCAAGTGGGTCTCTATCCATCCTCGGTGGGTAGTGTCCCACTTTTCTAGGAGAAGGGGCTTCCTCCTGCCCTGGGGCCCGGGTTGGAGATGGTCAAATCTCTCCCAACAGTGCAAGAATGACTGTACATACTTTTCTCCAAATGGAGATGGGTTAATAGACAAGGTTTTTGGTTGCTGATAACTGTTCTAAGTTTTGTTTATGTGTTTAATTTAAAAATGGATGATTATACAACTCTCATTATGAGTCATAACACCCCCTCCTTGGCCGGAGATGCTGAAGGCCAGAGGGCTATCATGTACTGGGATATCACTCTATCCAGGTTTTCTGGAATTGGTCTACTTAGACCACTGGTTTTGGGCTGGGATACAGTGAGTATACTCCTTACGATTTATTTATGCCCTCTTGGGACCCAGCATTCTTCTAGGCAAATAATTATGACATTATTTCTCTGAGATTATGGTTAATGTACTGGTCATTCACAAATCTGGACTGTCATGTACGGAATGGGCTGCACGCCCAATGGCTGTAGCTCTGCACCAATGGGCGTGCAGTCCTACCGGACAGTCAGTCGGCGGGCAGCGGGGCAGCAGGCGGGTGGGATGCTGCCGCCCGCCCGACTCCCGAGAGGGGCGGGTGGAGGGAGTCATTGGGTGGGTGGGTGGGGGACACTGGACACCAGGGAGATGTTTGGGGGTTGTAACTTGACATTCTGCCTGCGATCGGGCATTACGGTCCACTGGACCACCAGGGAGATATTCGGGTTGGGTGGGGGCTTTTACATTCTGCCAGCGATCGGGCACTAGGGGGTTGATACGTTCTGCCAGCAGCGGGCTCGGAGATGTGGCAGGGGTTAATGTTATTTATTGCCCGCGATTGCGCTCTCGAGAGATGTGTGGGGGTTCATGTTACTTTATTGCCCTGTGATCGGGCTTCAGGAGATGTGGGGGGGTTCATGTTACTTTATTGCCCACGATCGGGCCGGGAGATGTGTGGGGGTCATGATACTTTCTGCCCTTGATCGGGCTTGAGATCTGTGTGGGGGAATGTATACACAGAATACCCTGTGATCGGGCTGCAGGGTGCGTCGAGTCCCCGACGGCTGCTGACAAGGCGGCCAGGCACAAGTCCTCGAGGATCGGCACACTACATGCTAATGGCATGCAAATGGGGCCATAAATAGATGCAAATGGCCCCCTATATGCATAAATTATGGCCCCATTTGCATGTCACCTTTTGAATATCGGAGTTGCGCGCTAAGCAATGGTACTTGCCACCTAGAGTTTAATGCTCAACTCTGGCAACTTGCGGTGGCTGAGTTTCACTTGCGCTGTGGCTGGGGGGTGATATTCAAAGGAGTTGCTCAATAGCGCAACTCCTTTGAATATCGCCCCGGCCACACCCCTGCACAACTATTTTGAGCAACGCAGGGGCTTGCGACTCAGAATGGCGCAGTTTGAATATCTAGGCCCTAGAAAACAAAAGGCAATGAATGCCAGGCTTAACTTTTTAACAGACCACCTGGCTTCATATCAACTCTTATATAGAGAGGGAGATATAGTCCTTCAATGGCAGATTAGAAGTCTAAAACAAGAAATACAAAAAATATTACATTTTAGAACTCTCCAGAGCCTGAATTATTCAAGACAATACAACTATGAGGGGATGCAAGAGGAGCTCTAACTCTGGCTAGGAAATTAAGAGCTAATAAACGGGCCTCTACTATTTTAAAAATAAAATCTACTCTATCTGGTACAACTACCTATAAGGAAGAACAAATCAGACAGGTTTTTACACAATTTTATGAATCGTTATATGCAGCCCCTCAGCCATCTTTGGTTCAAGATAAAGTAATAGAATTTTTAGATAAGCTCCGCTTGCCTAAGCTACCAGAGTTCCATAAAGGATTGTTGGAACAACCCATTGGACCTGAAGAGATACTTCAACAGGTAAAAGATTTAAAACCCTTGAAGTGTCCTGGCCTAGATGGTTTTGGTCCAGAATGGTATAAGTTTTTTATCCCTCAGTTACTTCCCAGTTTGCTATTGGCTTGCCGAGCAGTGGCAGAGGAAGAGTCCCCCCCACCCTCCTGGAGTTATGCTGTTCTTTCTCCCCTACTTAAACCTGAAAAGGACCCTACTCTTACTTCATCCTATCACCCTATTTCAATTTTGAATTTGGATTACAAAATATTTATGGCCATTTGGGCCAAACGTCTGGAACCTATACTCTACAGTTAATACATCAAGATCAATCAGGTTTTATAAAACAGAGAAGTACACCTGATAATTTACGCTGAGTCATGTTACTGTTGGAGTATATACATTCCAGAAAAATTCCCTCCACTATAACAAGTTTAGATGTCAATAAAGCGTTCGATAGGGTGGGGTGGGGTGGGATTTCCTGTGGGCTACCCTTTCAAAATTTTCTTTCCTGGACTCCTTCCTTACTTGCCTGAAAAATATCTATTTCCAACCGAAGGACTATATCCAAGTTAATGGCTCTTTATCCCAACCAATACCAATACCAATACAAAGAGGGACAAGACAGGGTTGCCCCTTATCCCCACTACTTTTTGCTCTCTACATTGAGCCCCTAGCTGAGACTATTTGGAGGAATGTTTGGATTGAAGGGGTCCCTCTGGGTCAGAGAGAACATAAGGTGACATTGTTCGACGACGATATTCTGGTCACGGCTCTCTCCCCGGAGACCTTTCTTCCGGCACTATGGGAAACTTTGGAACATTTTATGGCAGCTTCAGCTTTTCAGTTAATCATGGCAAAAATGGATCTCCTCCCAGTATTCTTTACCCCATTCCCATCCCTTAAAAACAAACACCCCATAAAGTGGTATCAAACAAAATTTAAATATTTGGGAATCTATATTCCAAGCAACTTGGACAATCTGGAGCTGTTAAATTATGAACCGTTATCAATCCAGATACAATTTGACTTATCTTGTTGGTCCAAGTTACCTTTAAATTGTTTCCCAATAATCAAGACCATTTGCATGATAATCTTGCCAAAATTATTATATTTATTTCAAAATATCCCTGCCGTCCCATCTAACTTTTATTTTAAGTCATGGGACAAACTTATATTGAACTTTATCTGGAATGGTCAGAGGCCAAGGATTAGGATGTCTCTTTTGCAACTTCCGCTTTCCTTAGGTGGAGCTAATCTGCCAAACTTGAAATTCTATGCAATGGCAGCCTTTTTTGGAAAGATCTGGAATTCGCAATAAATGGCCTCTATGATATCACTAAAATAACCTTGGCCTCGGTAAATAAGCTGCCCCCCCCCCCCGCAGTATTTTACACCTTTTACAGCCCAAATTCTAAAATTATGGTACAAGATAAACTTACATAAGGGTTTCAGGGAAATTTCTTTCTTCTAGAGACACACATCTCAGAAGATGCGCGGTTTGTTCCGGCAGCTCTGGACCATACCTTTTTAAAATGGAGAAGGGTGGGGCTTAAATGTTTTAGGCAATTCCTTTCTCCAGTAGGCATTATTCCATTTGAAACCCTCAAAATAAGTTATGATTTATTATACAATGGGGTATGAAAATCCTGTAACCTCACTGGTCAAATCACATCACATGACCTATCCTGCAATAACCCATGGCTCAGAAATGGCATTTATAAAAAACATACTTGAACACATTTAACATTTATTTTACACATGGGCCCATTGTATAATTACAATAAGGCACTCAGGGTGTGGGTTATTGGGGTATTTACCCACTTATTGTGCAGTTAAGTCAGTCGGCTGTGCCTTGTGACACACCACACAAAGGTGTGGGTAAATCCCCCGATAACCCACACCCTGTTGTGCCTTATTGCTTAAACTGACACTGACCTTTTCAGATATACCCAAGTTAAAAACTATTTACTGAGACAAAGGGACATAACCTCTAAGTTACCGGACCTCCTTCTAATGTCTTGGAAATATTTTGAAAATAATATTAATGAGCATATGTGGGGACACCTGGTGAGCCACTTCTACAAATTTCTTCCGGGACAGGATGGGTGACTCATTTATCTCTGTGTTACATAGTTGGTGCAGGGACCTAGAGTTAGATATCTCAGAACAGGACTGGTTATGAGCATCCCCATTGGCATGTAGAGTAACCCACTCTAACAGATGGCGCGAATTCACCTGGAAATGCCACAGCTGATTTTTTTCACTCACGGGCAATCCTAACCAAATACCTCCCTTCCTCATATGGCAGATGTTGGCAGAGATGTTCATGTTTGCTGGCCAATCTTGGCCATGTCTTTTGGACATGCCCCCAGTTAACACCACTCTGGTGTTCAATACAGCAGGAGAAGTGACTGAGCTCACTGCTGAGTTTGTTCTGTTGTCTTTATTTCCACCCCATAGACCACCCTGGTATTGAACCCTATTACCCATTTATATTCTGGCAACCAAAAAGGCAATAACAAAGACGATGGATGTCTCCTATTATTCCAGCTATCACAGATTGGAGGGGGGTGGTGTCAGATATCTACTATATGGAATCCCTTACGGCTAAACTCCATAATAAACAAGTGTGCGAGGTGCTCTGGAGACCATGGGTGATGTATTTATCTAGACATGATAAGGACTTTGTCCATTGACCCTCTCTGTAAAAGCACCCTGTTTGTATCTAGGGTGATGAGGTCTTGGGAGCTTCCCGGGTACAACATTCACATCTGTTATAATAAATTGCTAGCCCATAAAGAAATTTAATTAGTGATATACTTTGGATATATCACCCAGAAACCCAGACATTGAGTAAAGGTATAGCCTTTAAAAGTAACAAGGATAAGTTCTCTGTATATGCTCATTATACAAGGTTTTAATGGAACTGAAGAATGTAATAATATTAAACGATGACTGTATCATTTGCTGTCTGTCACATCTAACTAATAAAAATAAATAAAAAAAAAATTACATCATGGGCCAGCCCACTGGCACAAGTAGTAGCCCTGCCACTTGCAATGCCAACATCAGGAACGAGTCTGGAGTATTGGAAGATCAGTTGGAGGGAGAAGGAGCGAGCATCCCATGGACAGCTTTACTCCTATGGTGTGGGTGGGCTGTGGCGCTTGGCAAAAATCTGACCCCTAGTGGGAAGCTGGGGATCAGTGAACTAGAAACCGCAAAACACAAGGGGATTGAAGGAGAGGCAGATGTCCATGTGTCAGGCATTGGAACATGCCTGACATCACCAGGATGTCACTGCACATCCTGTCCTCTGGGGAACTGCAAAGCAGATAACCCCAATGGCTGGGCTGGTGGCACTGCTCCCTGCTACCATGCCCGCAACCAAATTCTGCTTTTCTGGACCCGCCTTCTCTCTGGTCTTTGCTTCTGCTTGCTGGGAATTAGACTGATGCATAGCTGTGCCAAGGAGCTAAAAGTGACCCTGCTTTGGGGAAGGGAGTCAAGCCAAGAGGTTACTGAGCAGGTGAGTCACAGGGGGACTGGGGTCACAGGCCAGGAAGGATCTCAGTGGGATGGGATCAGGCACCAGGAGATGACCAAAGGAGGTCCTGGCTGTGGCATAGTAGGAAAATTAAAGTTGAGAACAGAAAAGAAATTACATCATTTGTTGTACTAGTTGGAGGATGCAAATGGAGCTTTTATTTTTAAAACACATTTAAAGTGGTAGGTGAGGTAGCCGGGCTCCTCATATTGTAAAAGCTAATGGAAAAAATCATTGAAACAAGATGTTCGGCTTTCCTGTAGGTGTTAGCAATCCATAGATATAAATACTACATTTAAATCATATGTAAATGAAATCAAGGGAGTGAACATTTGTTATACTGAGACAGAAAGTGATGTCACTGAGGCAAAAGCCTGCTTTAGTGTGAAAAAGTAAAGAGCATGTGATGCCTCTGGGAAAACTTTTGGAATTATACATACCATAATTCATTGAATAGAAGCTGCAGCTTCTATTACAATTTTGACCTCTGGCTTGTATTAAAAAACATTTCTAAGTGCTAAAAGTAAAATATTTCACATCCTGGATGTGATCAAAATATTGTAATGGTCCACTGCATAGCAAAGTAAGCTTTTAAGAAACATCAACTAAGAGCATACATTTAAAGGTGAACTATAAAGAACCACTGCAGCCCACTCCCGTCCCCACATACCTTGCAATGCTGCTGCAGGAGTCTGGGGCTGCAGTGGTCATAATTTTTAATCCTCTGTTTTTTTTATATAAATTGCCGAAACTTTCAGTTGAACCCGGAAGCGCCGTGCGGTTCCCAATTGAGCAAGTGCAAGGAGACATTTGTATTACACCCATTTAGTGACATCTCTGCCACCACTGCTCTTATTATATCAGCAGTGGTGGTACTTTATTATGTATTTTATGGCTTCCAAGTGGGTCTTGATACCTATAATGTTGCTTACAGTAACAGCCTGTCCAGGTGTTGCTGTAAGTAACATTATAGTATCAAGACTATAAAACCATAAAATAAACATAATAAAGTACCACCACTACTGATATAATAAGAGCATGGTGGTAGCAATGTCACTAAATGGGTGTAATCCCCATGACTCCTTGCGCCCACTTTGAGAAGCATCTATCCCTCACTCAGTGGTGTTCCCTGCCAGATTAAGAATCATGCATGAAGGGAAACTATGGCTGTTTTCAGATCCTTCTGAGGTGGGGAAACGTGCCGTGCATTTTGCCTCTTCACCTGCCCGGTGTAGTCGAGAGTCGGGTAATGAGGAAAGAGATTTAGATGATCAGGGTACTGGCTGAATTTTTTTGACTATTCCCTATAACCAGGTACTCTAATTTAGATGGAGAGTGACCCACCTGGTCATAATCTAGTTTAAGAGACAGTTTGGGACATTTCAAGTTACCGTGGATTTCAATGTTATTTAATTACCTTTTAGCCCCTCTGTGCAGTTAACATGAGGGCCTCCTCGAAGTTAAATAAATAGAGAATACTGGCTGAGCAATTGTGCTGAACCAGTGTGTTCAACCACAGAGGGGTTTATGATTCCACACAACTTCGAGAGTGAAGCTCGAGAGGTCCAATGGATTCGTAAACCCTGAGGTGGCTGAAAACACACTGGTTTAGCGAGATTGAGAAGCCAGTATTTTTTATAGTGTATGGTAAGATTTTTAATGAGAACCACGTATGATTCGTGGCGGTTCCTTGTGCCCAGGGCTTACATTTCAAGATAGAGTCTCTCTCATTTCAAATGAATGGAATGCTGTTCTGCACGTACAGTCAGTACAGCATTCCATTCATTTTTGACTCTGTGGATGAACAGTGTTTCTGTATGGTGGGCTTTTTAATGAGAACAATGTTCCACCATACACTGTATACATTAAATACATTGCTATAAGTTCAGTATTCGATGGTATAAGAAATTTTGTGGCAGGGTATTATATGAAAATTTGCTGTATGTGTTAACTTTTATGGGTTTTAATTAATCTTTAGGTATATAGTGTAACGTCATCAACCCCAGTATGGGGATAATAATTTGGGACTTTGAACTAGAAGGACTTTAGAAATTCGTAATTAGTCACACTGCTCTTGGGCTCAATTTCATGGCTAAATACTTTTTATGTGCTTTTTTAGAGTGAATTGTATTAGTTATCCCCTCCAATGAGGTATCTCAATGTTCAGGATGTAATTTTCTCCTTTGATTAA
Source organism: Neoceratodus forsteri (assembly GCA_016271365.2). Classification (NCBI taxonomy): domain Eukaryota; kingdom Metazoa; phylum Chordata; order Ceratodontiformes; family Ceratodontidae; genus Neoceratodus; species Neoceratodus forsteri. The sequence continues at coordinate 1,195,151,280 of CM028130.1, forward strand.
GGAGGGGTTATGCCCCTCTGGGAGGGATATCAATGTACTACTCTGGAATGTCTTGAATATGGAATGTTATTCTTGTACTAACATTTGAAAATATTGAAAATAAAGTATAAAAACAACAACCCCCGAGGATTAAAAATTATGACCACTGCAGCCCCGGACTCCCATAGCAGCATTGTAAGGTATGTGGGGATGGGAGCGGGCTGCAGTGGTTTATTTACAGTTCACCTTTAAGAAGAAATGTGATAAAGACCATATTTACATAGATAAAAATCCAGCCTGCAGTGCTTTATGTGACATGACTTCAACCCTGAGTAGAAGCTACGGCTTATGTTTGAGGGTAGCTTTTATTAAAAGTATTCATAGAGTCAGCAGAAAAAGATATTTGGTCCCTCCAGTCTACCCAGTTTTCCCCTACTCTACCCTGGGAGCTGTTGTCCAGATGGGAGTTTTGCCTTCCTCTCCCCTTCCTCCTTTCTTCCTGCCTTACTGCTACCCCCCAAGTAACTATTAAACCCTTTTACTCTGTCCCAGGTCTGCTTGAACCCATTAATGGGTTTTGTACCTCCCCCCACTTCTGCTGGTAGGCTGTTCCACAGCTCAACCACTCTCTCAGTAAAGTAAAACTTTCTCACGTTCCTCATGACTCCACCCCCCCCAGCTCGCATTCATTTCCCCTTGTTTTTTTGACCCATCATTCCTGTTAAATATATCCTCACAATTTACCTTATTTATTCCTTTCAAGAACATGAATGTCTGTCTAGATTTGTGGAAATAGATCCCGTACACTTAAAAGAAAATATTTCTATACACAACATATTGTCAATCCTTGAAATTTCCTACCCATTGAAATAGTAGTCAATAAGAGTGAAGCTGAGTTCAAAGCTAAATTAGATCGATACATCTTGGATGGGAATAATTTACACGGGTACTATAACAGTTAGACGGCGCTTCCCATGGGCTAACTGCCCTCACATCTCAGATACATCTTAATATTCACCTTAGTATTTCCCCACCTTCTGGTTTCTAGTAAGTACACGTTCAGTGCCCTAAGCTGATCCTCATAGGATCTGCCCTGTTTGCTCTGAATCATTTTGGTTACTCTATGCTACACTCTCTCTAGCCTATCTTTATCTTTGCTCGGGTGAGGACTCCAGAACTTTATTTTATTTATTCTTTATTTAGAGTCTAGGATTACAAGTACCTTTGAGCCAAAGCTCTTTTACAAAGGTTCCACGTCAATTGAGGTACAATACAAACATTAAGTAGAGTTCAGTAACAATGCAGAAATGGTGCACAGACATTTTTAAGCAGCTGAAATACATTACATTGAGGGAGAGTGAGTACCAGGGGGCGGGATAGCCAGAGGTAACTGAGGCTTATAATGGACACAAAAAGAGCGGTGCAGCCATGGACATTTGTCAGGCCTCAAAAAAGTGCTTGGGGGTAGGGTGCAAAAACAGGAGGGGAGGGTAGGCTGTAGAAACAGGAAGACAGGGGTAGGAGTAGAAGTGCTAGGAGGGAGATCAGATTAAGAGGGACAGTCGCAGGAGCTAGAGGCAGCTAGGTGGAAATGAAGGTTGGCTTTGAACGAGCCTAGCTTTTGCAGAGAGATGTCTTTGTTGAGTCCACAAAGGATCTTTGGTCCTGTGTGGTGCAGCACCGAGGAATGTGCAGCATTTCATTTTCAGAAGCCCTGGTTAGGCGGGGGTTGCGTGCTGTATGGAGAAGACTTTGGACTCTGGGGGGAGCAAGATGTAGCATAATTTTCTTAGCCATTAGACAAGTTTGGTACTTGATACGGTTTGATAACTGGAGCCACCCAGTTTGGGCATAGAGATCACACGAATGGGTGAATCGGTAGGGTCCTGTGATGAGTCGGCAGGCTTTGTTTAGGGCCAAGGATAAGCGCCTGAGGGCTGTGTCAGTTGCAGAGCCATAAATAATCAGACCATAGTCGATTAGAGAGACCACTGAGCTCTGTACTGCTATCCTTAAGGCATCCGAGGTAAGGCATTGCCTGTGCTTGTAGAGGAGACCAATGTGTGTGTTTGCAGCTTTGGCAATGCTATCTATGTGGATGCTGTAGAACAGGTTGCTGTCTATGGTGATTCTCAGATATTTAAAGGGATGAACCTGTTTGAGGACAGCACCAAGGCAGTTTGTAATATTAAGGGGGTGAATCCTATGTTTGTTGTGGGAGCCACAGTAAAGCATTGACTTGGCTTTCTTATAGCTGAGAACCAGCTTTTGACTGCTAAACTATGTTTCAATGGAGGTGAAACCCTTCTGAAGCTTGTTTTGGAGTAGGTGGAGGTCCTGTTGGGTGGTGTGAATGACAACATCGTCAGCATAGAGTAGGATTTGTTGTGGACAGGATTGTGGAAAATTGTTCAAAAACAGGCTGAGGAGGAGTGGCCCAAGAATGGATCCCTGGGGGACTCCTGAGCGTACTGGTCTAGCATCTGAGAGGACATCAGCAATTTTCACTCTTTTGGAATGGTTTTCCAGGTAGCTCTTAAAATAAGCTATAGATTCAGGAGAGAGCCCAGCTTTTAGCAGTTCTGTGAGGAGTATTCGATAATGGACGGTGTCAAAAGCCTTGGTCAGGTCTATGAAGACCGAACCAGTGAGGTAATTATTATCCAGGGAGTTGTGAATTGCTCCTGTGAATTCAAGGAGAGCAGAAGTGGTGCTGTGGCCTTTTTTGAACCTGTACTGTTGTTTACAAAGGATGTTGTACTTGTCCAGATATTCCATTAGCTGGTCAGATACCAGACATTCAATGGCTTTAGAGATGGGGGGGGGTAGTATGGATATAGGCCCATAATTTCCATGAAGGGACTTGTCCCCACTGTTGTGGACTGGTGTCACAGTGGCAGATTTCCATCTGTCGGGGAACTGGCCAAGGATGAGGGAGAGGTTGAAAATCCAGGTTAGAGGAGATAGCACTTCACCAAGAGTAAGGGACAGCAGTTTGAGGTTGAGTGAGTTGCCACTTATTCTAGATCCAGCAATTGCTTTACAGACATATCTAAGGACTTCATGTGTCCTGACTGCTCTGAAGTAAAAGGCGACTTGAAAAGGGGGCGGGGGAAGGTGCAGTAGGGAAGTCTTCATCAAAGAAGTCTGGAGGAAGAACACTACTGAGGTCAGTGAACGCGTTATTGAACGTGTTAGCTATAGTGGAAGGGTCAGGAGTTATAGTCCCATCCACGTCCAACATTGAAGGTGATGTTTTGGGCAGTATTCCTGTAACTTCCTTGAGATTATTACAGAAGGACTTCCCCTTCCCCTTTCCCCAGGTGTTTTTGAGGGTAACTTTGTAATAGTTATTTTTCTTCAGGTGTATTTCTTTGGTGCAGTCATTTCAGGCACGTTTGTAGTTTTGTATATTTACTTGCCAATCAGTGGCCCGGGCCTGAAACCAGAGGTGGTCCCTAGCTTTCAGCAATGTAAGGAGATCAGCAGTGAACCATGGATTGCTAAGGGCTTTTACTTTCCTCTTTTTGAAGGGGTCTCAAATGTCACAGGCAGCATTGAAGAAGCTGATGAAGAAGTCAAGTGCAGAGTTGACATCTGATGCATGGAAGATAGGTGACCAGTCTTGTTGTCTAAGGAGTAATTTGAGGTGCTTCAATTGACCATGTGGAAGGATTTTGCTGTTTATTAGTTTGGGTGGTGGTGGGCTGAATTTGTTAGACCATTCACATGTGACTGAGGAGTGGTCACTTAGCATATCTGGGAGAATGGAGACTTTTGAGATGCTGGATGGGTGGCTGGTCAGTATCCAGTCTAGGAGAATGTTTGTCCCAGTCTTATAGTTGAGTCTAGTGGGGGAAACAACCAGCTGAGCAAGGCTGGCAGCTGAGATGGCATCCTTGTAGCCACCTGTATCTGATCCAAACCAATTTATGTTAAAATCGCCCATTAGGATTATCTCAGTGCCTGGTGGTTGGGAACGGACAAGGTCAAGGACGGAGTTGAGACCTTTACCTTGATCCTTGGGAGGGATGTAGACAGTAGCAATAGTCAGTGCCTTGCTGTGAACCCCAAGTAGAATTCAGATGGGTAGTATCTGGGCGGTAGAGACTGAGGCGGGGGGTTGAACATGGTGCCCCAGGAGAGAGTCTTTGAGGTAAACAGCACATCCACCACCTTTTTAATGGTCCTGTCAGTTCTGAACATGTTATATCCTGGCAGTGGTGGAAACTTGGCTGACGCCTAAAGTTCCTGATTCAGCAGTAACAATACAGGGCTACAATGTCCACAGGCTGGACCAGATATCCAAAAAAGGCGGTGGTTGCGCAATCTATATCAAAGACTCCCTGTCATGGCACCCTGTAGCAACTCCATCACTTTCTGCCTTGGCCCAGATTCTACCAATAAAAATTGTCCTAGGTCCCAACCATAAAGCCCTGACTATTGTCTCCATATAATCCCACCCAGGGACCCTAAACAAGGCTTCAATGACGTACTAAACTTTATCAACTCTCATCCTCCTGAAGCTGAACTTATTCTACTAGGGGATTTCAACATAAACTGGTTAGCATCAAGTGCCAGTGCCTATAAAGACTCCATCTCAGCTGCTAACCTCAAACAAAGGGTAAACTCCCCTACTAGGATTAACTACAAGACTGGCACCAGTACCCTCCTGTATTGGGTCCTCACCACTGACCCCACAAGGATTTCTCGCACGACCGTTCTCCCAGACTCTCTCAGTAACCACTCCCTACTCATGTGTGCGTGGTCTAACAAATTCCTTAAGCCCCCTCCCAAAATTATCGCTAGCAGAGTCCTTCCTCATGGAAAAATTCCACATCTCAAACAATACCTGCTTCTACAAGACTGGCTACCCATCAATGAAGCAACAGATGTTAACTTGGCTCTTGATCACTTCATCTCAATTTTCAACAAAGTCTGCGACCTCTTTGCCCCTGCTAAAAGGTGCAAAACAAAATTTCTCTCTAACCCATGGCTCTTTTCTCACAGCTGAAACTAAGGGACCACCTCTGGGCAGTTGCCAGGGCTACTGGCAAACAGCTGGACATCCAAAATTACAAACAAGCACGAAATGCCTGCACTAAAGCCATCCGGCTAATGAAATCCACCCATTACAAAGACGCTCTCACCAATACATGGGGAAATGGTCGTGCTTTCTGGGACAATATCAAGGATGTCACAGGGAAGCAGCGAAAAACATCTCCGGCCATGTTAATGGTTGATGGATCCTCAACCCTCGACCCCAAGGTGATCACAAACATCTTTAACACGACTTTTTCAGACCTTAGTGCTGTCCTACCCCATGACTTTTTCGAAAACAGGGCCTACTCCCCAAATACCTCAGCCCCTCAGTCTAACCATCCCCTCTTCTACTTCAGGGAGGTAAGGCTGAATGAAGCTCGCCGCTATATTACTGCAGCTATCTCTAAATCTAGATCTAGTAGCGACACCCTGGATCTTAAGCTTCTGTTGCCTACCCTCGATGAGGTAATTCATCCATTAACAAAAATCCTAAACCTCTCTCTCAGCTGTGGAAAATTCCTGGACTTATGGAAAACAGCCACTGTGACACCTGTCCATAAAAGTGGGGATAAGGCGAATCACTCAAATTATTGCCCTATCTCCATACTGCCCCCACTCTCTAAGGCACTTGAGTGCATAGTGGCTGATCAACTTACCGACCACTTGGATAAGTACAATATACCTTGTCCACAACAACACGGTTTCCGGAAAGGTCATAGCACCACCACATTCCTTCTTGAGTTCACTGGAGCTTTGCACAAATCCCTTGACAATGGCCTTCTCACAGGGGCCGTTTTCATTGACCTCTCCAAGGCCTTCGATACAGTACACCATGGACTACTAATTGACCAACTACTGAATGCCGGGCTATCACCTGACTCTTCTCTCTGGTTTAAAAGCTACTTAGAAAACCGGTCGCAGACAGTAAAAATTGCTGACGCTCTTTCTGACACCCTGCCTGTTCGCTCGGGTGTCCCACAGGGATCCATACTGGGCCCCCTCCTTTTTAGCCTTTTCTTAAACTCCCTCCCTTACCACTGCTCTGAGCAGATCATACTATATGCCGATCATGCTGTTGTATACTCTACTCACAAAGATCCTGCAACTCTTCAACACAACCTTCAACTTGGTTTCAGTTCTGTAGAGACATGGTTTCTTAATCATAAACTGGTCCTCAATGACAAGAAAAACAAAGCTATGCTCTTCTGCAGCTCTCATAACCCACACAAGCTACACCGCTTGGCTATCTCCACCACCCAGGGGAACACTCTAGAGCAGGTGGGGTCCTTCAAATACTTAGGGATACAGCTTGACCCTAATCTCTCCTATGGACCTCACGTAGATAATGTAGCTAGAGCTGCTAATACATGGCTTGGTCTCCTCTACAAACACAGACAACACCTCATGCCAGAAGCTTTAAAGGTTGCAGTCCTGAGCTCTGTGATCTCTGTAATAGACTATGGTCTCAGCATTTATGGCTCGGCTACAACCACAACCCTTAGACGCCTCTCAACTGCCTTAAATAAGGCATGTCGGCTCATCACAGGTGCTCACCGTCTCACCCACACATGTGACCTGTACACCCAGACCGACTGGCTCCAACTATCAAACCGCATAAAGTTTCTCACCTGCTCCATGGCGAAAAATATCTACCTTGGCCTTGCACCTTCTGGGGTCTCAACTCTATTACAACACCGAACCAACAAACGGTGCCTTCGGAGATCCACGCTACAGCTACTGAAAGTCCCCCACTGTCACACTTCACAGGGACAACGCTCTTTTGCTTATCGAGTGCCACTCTGGTTCAATGGTTTCAGACCCATTATCTCCTCTGCCCCAACAATTGGTATGTTTAAAACTAGGTTCCTGGACTATCTCACTACCAACAGCTCCTGTGACTGCTCAACTTAACCTTGTTTCTCCACTTCCCCTGCCTGCTCTAGTGGTCCCCCCTCCCCTCCTCACTGGATTCTACCCTCACATCTTGGTACCCCAATGCTGCACTTTTCACCCTCTCCCCACCCTACCTACATTCCTTCTCCCCCCTCCCCTCTTCCCTCTCCCTATGACTCTGGCATGTCTTATCTCTTGTCTGTTTTCTCTGACAAATGCCGCTGGCTGCCTTGCTTACAGTGCTACCCTTGAATTGTATTAATCTGTAATCTGTTTGCAATGTCCACATTGCTGTAATATCTGTCTTGATGTTCCCCATAATTTGTATTTCTCTGACGTGGAACCTTTGTAAAAGAGCCTTGACTCAAAGGTATTTGTAATCCTAGACTTAATAAAATAAAAAAAATAAAATAAAGGATAATTGCACTGTCGGGTATTTTTGTGGAGTGAGCCAGGTTTCAACAATCACGAGAACATCAGGGTTGTGTTGGTGTGCAAATAATTGTAGGGCATCAAGTTTGGGTAGAAGGCTATAGATGTTAATCATTGCAAACGTGAGTCCCCCAGAGTGACTCTGCTGGAGGTCAGAGCTTGGGATTGTGGGGTCAGGATTAGGGCGAATATTGCCAGACAGAAGTAGTAGTAGAAGCAAGAGTTTCAGGGTGCACCAGCGTAGCTGTTTGATGGAGATTTTATTCAACCATTTCTTATTGGAGAGAAAGCTACTCTGTAAATGATGATCCCAGTAAGTGGTGACGTAAGCCAAAAGTGAGAGCGGGAGCGGGAACAGGCGAACGTAAATCACCCCATCTTGATTCCAGGAGCAGTGCAAGCCTGTCCTGGCAGTGGTTAGATATGGAGGGCATAGTCCAGTGGGTATTGTCCCTGAGTGCCGGTAGATGTTGTCCAGCTGGAAGCACAGTGGGAGATTGGGATGGCAGGCTCCAGGCAGAAATGTCATGGGAAACAGGGAGGAGACAATAACCAGACAGAGGGGCAGAGAGGGGAGGGCCGTAGTGGATAGAGAGGCGAGGATAGTAGAGGGTGAGAAAGGTCTGAGGGAGGGGGAGAAAAAACAGTCAGGAATGGAGGTGAAACAGGGGAGGGGGATGCAATGGGTGCAGTAGGAGATATGAGGAGGGTGTCAGGCACAAAAAGGAGGCAGGGGCAGTGAGGGGACGGAGTTGATTAGTAGAGGGGGAGGAGGATCAGGGAGGAGGGAGAGTGGGTGGTAAAAAGAGGAGGTACAGGAGAGAGAGTATCCAATAGGAAATGAAAGGGCAGGTCCCTAGACAGAAGTGGGCAGAGCTAAGGCCTATTTAATCAAGGTGGGAGGTGGGGGAAGGGGTGGGTGAAAATTGTCTTCCGAAACCCACTGAAGTCTATGGGCACAGAGCCCAGCAGAACAGTTTGAATCAGTCAAGAATGCAGGGCCAATCAGTGGACGTGCGGAGCACAACAGTCCAACAGGAGATGGAAGCAACAGGCGGTGGCCAGTGGGAGCCTTTCAGCACTTCCCGGTTTGGCCTGGGAGCTTACCAGCAAGAGGAGGGTTCCTTGGCAGCGAGCAGTGGTGGTGTGGACCACTGGCCCAGGTAGCCCTGGCTGCTCAGATGTTTCCCCAATCAGGGGCTGAGAGATCTGAGGGAAGGAACAGAGCAACAGATTGTGAGTCACAGTAATAGCAAAGGGTGATGCTGGAGAGTAAATCAGGGGTGTGGCAGTGGAGAGACAGAGGGGAATTAGGCAGAGGGGTGGGGGGGCAGCCACAGACAAGACAAATAAGCTGGAACTGGCACCAGATGGAGGACAGGGAGATTTAGTAGAATATGAAATTTAAAAGGGGAGGAGAAGAGAGATGAACTGTCTACCCTGTCACAGAGTAGAGTGTCACTTGCGGAGAGCACCATCTTATACTGTATTACTTCTGTGTTGATAATGAACATATTAAAAAAGATGGGGCTAGCCAGCCTGGTGGCGCTGAGGGTTGATGTGCTGGACGTCACACCTCGTGGCATGCCAGCGACCCCAGTTCGGGAACGGACCCGGGTCGGTGGGGGTCAGCAGGGGAGAGGAAGTATTGAGCATCACACGACAGCTCTCCTTCCTCTGGGGTGGGTAGCGGCACTGCATCGCTCTGCAGCAGCACCTGGCGGAGGTCAGGGGCACTGAGAGGGCATGCACAGTTAAGGGTTGGAGCACAGCGGGCATCTGTACATTAGTGCCCCGACGTCATTGCATGACCAGCTCCATGGGGGTAAAAACATGGTGGAAAATTGTGGAGTGATTGTGGTGGCTGATGGCTGTGCCCTGCACCCCCGGACATGAGAAGTGTGCCCCCCAAGTCCCAGGTTTCCATGTCTCCAAGGGGGGGTCTCCGTGCACCAGGCTTGTGTGGGGAGAGCATGTCGCAGGCCAGACCTGGTCCAGGGGTGTGGGTGCCGGCGGCCGGATGACTCGCCACCCACTCTACAGCAGAGGAGAAATAATGGAATGATAAAAAAAAAAATGGACTGGGCTGGTCCAGTGGTGCAGAGGGCAGAGGCACCCATGCCTCATCTTCTGACATGCTGGTGACCCGGGTTCGGTGATGGACTTGGTTAGCCAGAGCTGGCTGGAAGAGGTAGATTAAGCATCTGGAGGATGGCTCTCCTTCTCTGGGGAGGGAGGGAGGTTGCAGGTCCTAGTGCTCATCTGGCCCCTAGCAGAGGCTCGGGGATAGGCATCCTGTGCCGGCACAATGGAGGCATAGAGGGATGGTGGCTGTCAATGTCCCACATATGGTGGCATGTGTAATAGATATGGATGGCATTGCATGTTCATTCCTCCAACTAGAACAAGAAAAATGGCCAGGTATGATGTGTGGATGACATCAACCTCTCATAGGCCCCACATTGGCCCCACTCCCTTGCTTTCTCCTCTCTACAAAATCGCCGCCACCTCCATTGTGCTAAATTCATGTCTAAATTTTGGTTTGGAATGCTCCCCCATATCTTACTTCCTTACTATCCATCCTCCCTCCTCCTGCTTATTCCCTTAGATCTTATGACTCTTGTTTAATGGAAGTTCCTCATTGGTCTACTACTACAGGCCAGATGGCCTTCTCACATTGCTTCCCTGAATTATGGAACACCCTTCCTCCCAGATTTGCCACTCATCTTACCCCCACTCCATTGCTTTAACCCTACAAAACTACCGCTCGGTAAATTGTACCTGCAGTTAATTTCCCCCTTCCCTTTACCTTACCTTGCTCTGTGCACCTGCTAGCTGGCTCAATGCTTTTGTCTCCCTGCAGACAAAGATGGACAATATAAGGCTGCACTTATCTGTTCCTTGAGTTTGCCAATTTATAATTTCATGACTGCACTTATAATGTACATTACTTCTTTAATTGTCAGCTCTGTTTACACATGTATGTATTTCTGTAATTTTGTATTATCTCTGGCTGGATCTATGTATGTATGTATGATCTCCGTGATACCCTCTCCAGGAATGACCCCCGATACCTCATTTGTGACCACCCATTCCCCTGATATGACCCCATTTACCACACCCTCTGCTGTCTCTCTCCTAACCAACTTCCCAACCATTTAACTAGGTTCTTTGCTGCTCCTGGATCCTCTAATTTCTTCAACAACCTTCTGTGTGACACTGAGTCAAATGCCTTGCTGAAAACAAAATAGAGTAAATCTACTGCTTGTCCCTTATCCACTGCCCTTGTTACCCAGTCAAGGAATAATGTTAGGGTGGTCTCACAATACTTCGCTTCCACAGATACATGCTGCTTACTGTCTTGGAGCCCATTTTTCTCATCCACTACATCCTCTTTGGCTAGTATCTCCATCAGTTTACCTCCACTGGACACTGGAAGTAAATCTGATAGTCCTGTAATTTCCAGGTTGCTCCTCATCCCATCTCTTGTGGAGGGGCACCACGTCTGCTATTCTTTAATTTTTTGGAATCATCCATGACTGTAGTAAGATATTGAATAGCCCTGCCAGGAGTTCAGCCAATTCTGGTACCAGTTCCCTGAGCCCTCTTGGATGCATCCCTTCTGGCCCTGGAGTTTTGTCTATTTTCTGGGTTGCAACCCCTTTTCTAACCCATTCTCCTGTAATTACCAACTGTTCCATTTCTTGGATCCCCTTGTAGCAGCCTTTATGCTGCTTTCTGGCAAAGATCTGCTTCTGCTGTGAATACTGAACAGAAGTAGTAATGTAGAACGGCTGCCTTCTGCTTGTCCTCTTTTACTACCCTGCCCCCATCAGCTTAACAATCTGCAATAGGCAGCTCTGAGTCTGCTTTTGCATCCCTGACTGCTTTCTTGGCCTCCTTCATCTTCTTCCTTTATTATGACCTGCAGTTTCTATTTGAAGATGGCTCCTGTTCAAGTTTAGCTTCTATTTAGTGAAATTTGAAATTTTATTTTCAATACTTCCTATCTTTATCTTCCTCTTACTCTTTACAACTAAGGAAATTTGTATGGTAACAGGATTTGTATCCTTCGAACGTCATCTGTTCCTGCTTCTTATCTACACAAGATTTCCTAATCTCCTGCTTGTGACATCATAATCATTCCATTGGAATCCAGTTGTGTTTTATAAACAGAATTATGACATCATGTGCAGACAGGCAGTGGAAAAATGTGATATTTTGGGGATAAGGATCCTATTTTCAATCAGCTGTCATGTGTAATAAAGAAAGAGGAGATGATAAATACATAAACTATGTGATGTACAGTATAAGCAGAATTATGTGTAAATATGTTTTGCAAAGTCCCCCCCCCCCCCCGCAAGATGTCACATCTCCTTTAAAGCTAGTTGAAATACAGAATGATCACACTGGAAAGCAATGAGAGTTGGCAGCTGTGGGTTACTTTTCTGTGGGAGGCATTATTCTTGGGGGGGGGGACTGTAGGGTATGGAGGGCTTTTGGAGTGAAATCTACTGTATTTTGGCATAATTCGTACAGCGCTTAGTCACAGCCTGTATAGCTCTTCCCTCAGAGCAGAGGGATGTGCTACATGCCTGAGATTATGTAGTTGATCAGGCTGAGTGTGTAAGTATATAAATAGAACTGATACTTGATAAGAAAGTGTAATTCCTGCTTATCTCATCTGAAGGTAAGCAGGAGCACTAAACGTAAATCAGAACCCTTACTAGTAATCCCCAGGCAACTCAAAAACATACATGAATTAATTGCTTAATAAGTGTTTTTATAATCATTGAGTGATGTGCACGTCTGTGCTGTGTTGTTTTGCCACTGGCGGCCTAATGATGGAACTTGAAGTAATTTAATTGATCTGCCTCCCTTTAAATAATAGACACCAGTAAGGGTAGATGAAGGACAGTGATCCTTTCAACTCCCTTGATAGTCTGTGAAATAGTAGGGTCCTGGGTGGATTCACTTTCTCCAGATGGCTATAAACAGAGTTACTTTCAAAAGAACTTTTAAAATAACCACTTGATTAAAAGAAATTATTTTGCAAAGTCAAATTATCCTTGTTTGTTCTGTTGCTTCTGCATAGTAAAGACTCCTGTAATTTAGGGTAGAAAAGAGACCACATAGGAAAAGCATTATAGTACAGGGCTCACTGTTGTGTATGGAATTCCATACTCTCCCAGATGTTGTACCACAGTAGTGATATCTGTATACTGTTGAACCACAGTAGTGATATCCGTATACTGTTGAACAACAGTAGTGATGTCCATATACTGTTGTACCACAGTAGTAATATCCGTATAGTGTTGAACCACAGTAGTCAAGTCCATGTACAGTTGTACAACAGTAGTGATATCCGTATACTGTTGTACCACAGTGCTGATATCTGTATACTGTTGAACCACAGTAGTGATGTCCATATACTGTTCAACCACAGTAGTGATGTCCGTATACTGTTGTATGACAGTAGTGATATCTGTATACTGTTGTACCACAGTAGTGATATCCGTATACTGTTGTACCACAATAGTGATATCCGTATACTGTTGAACCACAGTAGTGACATCTGTATACTGCTGAACCACAGTAGTGATGTCCGTATACTGTTGTATGACAGTAGTGATGTCCGTATACTGTTGTACCACAGTAGTGATATCCATATACTGTTGTACCACAGTAGCATCCCACGTCCGGCAAGGCGCGATCTGGTACATAAAATGATTTTGCCGACTTTTGACTATTGCGATGTTGTATACGGAGTTGCACCTCAATCCTCCTTATCCAGGCTTGAACCCCTCTTTAACTCCTTCTGCCGGTTTGCCCTGGATGCCCCTGCTCTGACACATCACTGCACTCTATACCACTCTCTAAATTTTCCCTCACTTATTGACAGGAGAACATTGCATGTGGCAAAGTTTACCACAAAATTCTGGCTAGGCTCACTCTCCTCTTACCTGTCCTCCTCCTCCTCCTCAACCCTCGAAATACACCCTCCGGTCTGATGACTCTCACTCACTGAATATATCCTACAGAAATACTACATCCAGCCAAATGGCATTCTCCCATCGCCTACCTAAGCTCTGGAACCAACTACCATCCCAAATCGGCCACTCCTCATCAGCTTACTCTCTCTACATCCCTAGCAAACTACCTAGTCATGAATTGCAACTGCATCTAGCCCCTCGGGACCCTGCCTAGCTGCTGGTCTATACCTCCTCCTTCCTCCAGTTGGGCCAAATATCTGCCCCCTATCCCAAACCCCTCTTGCAATTCTAGCACTTCTGCAACTTAGCACTTTTTATCACCCCTACTGTTCCAACCCCCCCCGCGTACCTTTGACTATACCCTTGTCAGCCCTCACAAATGTATCCTAATCTAGAAATGTTACTAGCTATTGTTGGTGTTAACTGTACAGTCTGTCTATATGCTGCTAAGCTAATTCCTGATGTATGTATCCTGTTGTACTACTTATTGTTCCCACTCCCCTTCCCCCAGGACGTACCGTGAGATGAGCATTGTTGCTCAGTGTAACCTTCCTGGTGAAACATTTCAATAAATAAATAGTGATTTCTGTATCGGTTCAACCACAGTAGTGATCTCTGTATACTGTTGAACCACAGTTGTGATGTCCATATACTTTTGTACTGCCATAGTGATATCTATATACTGTTGAACCACAGTAGTGACGTCCGTATACTGTTATATTACAGTAGTGATATCTGTATGCTGTTGAACCACAGTAGTGATATCCGTATATTGTTGAACCACAGTAGTGATATCCGTATACTGTTGTACGACAGTAGTGATGTCCGTATACAGTTGTATGACAGTAGTGATGTCCGTATACTGTTGTACAACAGTAGTGATGTCCATATACTGTTGTACCACAGTAGTGATATCTGTATACTGTTAAACCACAGTAGTGATGTCCATATACTGTTGAACCACGGTAGTGATATCCGTATACTGTTGAACCACAGTTGTGATGTCTGTATACTGTTGTACCACAGTAGTGATGCCTTATACTGTTGTACCACAGTAGTGATGTCCGTATACTGTTGAACCACAGTAGTGATGTCCATATACTATTGAACCACAGTAGTGATGTCCGTATACTGTAGAACCACAGTAGTGATGTCCGTATACTGTTGTACGACAGTAGTGATGTCCGTATACTGTTGTACCACAGTAGTGATGTCCGTATACTGTTGTACGACAGTAGTGATATCCGTATACTGTTGTACCACAGTAGTGAAGTCCGTATACTGTTGAACCACTGTAGTGATATCTGTATAATGTTGTACAACAGTAGTGATGTCCATATACTGTTGAACCACTGTGGCAATGTCTGTATACTGTTGTACCACAGTAGTGATATCCGTATACTGTTGTACCACAGATAGTGATGCTCGTATACTGTTGAACCACAGTAGTGATATCTGTATACTGTTGAACCACAGTAGTGATGTCCGTATACTGTTGAACCACAGCAGTGATGTACGTTTATTGTTGTAAAATAGTAGTGATATCTGTATACTGTTGTACGACAGTAGTGATGTCCGCATACTGTTGAACCACAATAGTGATGCCCATATACTGATGAACCACAGTAGTGATGTCCGTATACTGTTGAACCACAGTAGTGATGTCTGTATACTGTTGAACCACTGTGATGATGTCCGTATACTGTTGTACCACAGTAGTGATATCCGTATACTGTTGTACCACAGATAGTGATGCTCGTATACTGTTGAACCAAAGTAGTGATGTCCATATACTGTTGAACCACAGTAGTGATGTACGTATATTGTTGTAAGTTAGTAGTGATATCTGTATACTGTTGTACGACAGTAGTGATGTCCGCATACTGTTGAACCACAGTAGTGATGTCCATATACTGTTGAACCACAGTAGTGATGTACGTATATTGTTGTAAGTTAGTAGTGATATCTGTATACTGTTGTACGACAGTAGTGATGTCCGCATACTGTCGAACCACAGTAGTGATGTCCATATACTGATGAACCACAGTAGTGATGTCCATATACTGTTGTACCACAGTAGTGATGTCCGTATACTGTTGTACAACAGCAGTGATATCCGTATACTGCTGTACCACAGTAGTGATGCCCATATACTGTTGAACCACAGCAGTGATGTCTGTATACTGTTGAACCACAGTAGTGATGTCCGTATATTGTTGTACGACAGTAGTGATATCCATATACTTTTGTACAACAGCAGTGATGTCCGCATACTGTTGAACCACAGTAGTGATATCCGTATACTGTTGTATCACAGTAGTGATATCTGTATACTGTTGAACCACAGTAGTGATGCCAGTATACTGTTGTACCACAGTAGTGATATCTATATACTGTTGAACCACAGTAGTGATGCCAGTATACTGTTGTACCACAGTAGTTATGCCACCACTGTGATACAACAGCACAGAATATCATGTTCAAGTAAGATTCCTCATGTTCGCCTACACTGCAGAATCCTCACAATGAAATTAGCAAGACTAAAATCACCCCATGTGAACTGTTTATTAAAAGAAGAACTACTACAGCCCATTGATTCAGAGAACTGAGGTGCCGTGAGCACCTTACCTCGCCCCACGCTAGTGACCTGGGTTCAGGAACGGACTCTCATAGCTCAGGGTTTGGCCAGGAGATGGAGGATTGAGCATCTGCAGGATTGTTGTCCTCCTTTTGGCAGGGGGATCCTGGGCCTTGCTGCTTGACTGCCATCTGGAAGAATCCAGATGGTAGCACGTGCGAGACCCAGTAATTAGGAAGGGCGTGCATTCAGAGCACTGGGAGCACCTCTGCAGAGACACAGTACACACGTTGTGCTCATTGCATATCTGTGCAGCCCAAGGGGAGAAAACTAAGGAGGAAAATGGAGGTTGGGCTTCATGAAGCCCTGCCCGCTCACATCAATGGCCCGCTCGGTCTCACTGGCTTCACGGGACATCTGGATGTGTGTTCTGGGTGGGGAGGATGGCCCTCCCTTCCTTTCCAGCCCTACCGTGGAGGACAATCCACAGGGGATTTAAGTTCTCGAGAGAGGAGGAGACACGGGATGGCCGCAGATGATGGGGCAGGGCTGAGCCAGCTGCCCATACCTGCCAGGAGGATAAAAACCTATATGGAGAAAAACAGATGAACTACTAGAAATGTGTCAAGTTCATGTAGCTATTACTTCAGTGTTTTTAATGTTATCTGGTTTGCTCTGTCTTCTGTTTATTTAGCCACATCAGAATAGAGTTAGAAAGGAGGCAAACAAATTAAAACAAACACATTCTATACAAAATAATGCAGGGGCAACCATACACAGCAAGGCTGATGTTTCCATCTCGGGATGAAACGACATGATAGAGACCCCTCAAGCTTTGTTCTAAAGGTCTATGATGTCATCTCACCCCTAGATGGAAATACAGCCTTACTGTGCATGGGGAGTCTCTTTCAAATGAGAACAAGCACCAGGGGAGTTGCTGTGGAGCAGCAACATGGTGGCAGCTTCCTAAAACAGCTCCAATCATGTTAAGTTTTAAAGTCCTGAAAACTATTGACTTTTCTTTTTTTTTTACTTTCTGTTTATTGTTTTCAGTGAAACAATACAGTAAGTAGTCTCATGCAAGAGAAACCATATCATACACTTGTGTAAATTACATCACATAGACATACTCTTACATTCTTGCACAAAAGGAAGTGGGGGTAAAGTCACAATATTCAACGGCAAAGGTAGTGTCCATCAAAGTATGTCATAGGGACAAATAATACACCAAACCAGCGGTGTTATAAACCTTATGTTGCCACTGTATAAAGTAAGGAAGATGCTTCCCTCCACATTTCCCAACTGAGCTTCTTATATAATTACAACAAGGTGAAACAGGCACTTTAACTTGTAAACTTATTAACTTGTGAGGCTACAACACATTGTAAAGCCCACAGGAAATATTGGGGCAATAGAGAAAAGACATATACAGAGCAGGAATTCAACCTCAGAAACCAAAAGAAAAAAAGGACTATGGCTAAATAATTTAAGTTTCCCTAATTATTGTTTAAATAGTAGTCCATTAAGCACTGCAGAAGCACCCTTGCTCATAATGCATCCCCAAGCTTCAAACTCACGATCAAGGAACAAAGAAAATGCAAGAGCTTAAAGACCCCCTGTACTCAGCCCTCATCAGAGTCTACCTCTTTTGCTTCTGTACAAGTCTCTCGGGGTAGCGGTTTTTCAAATTCTGCTTCTGTTTTTTCCACCCAGCGACCCGCGTCTTTCGGGTCGGTGAATTGCCAGCTCTTTCCACCATAGGTGATGCGAAGATGAGTGGGAAGCAAGACCAAGTGAACAATCCCCAATGTGCGCAGTTTCTGCCTAACAGCGTCAAATTGTTTGCATCTTGGCCAAGTCTGATAGGAAAGGTCTGGAAAAAATTTCACATCTTGCCCTTGAACCTATGTAAGGTTTTGTTGACTGTGCTTTAAATTGCTTATTTTTGCATAACTTAATGTAATTGATGTACTCTCTCATTGTATGACTGTTGACTGTGCTTTAGATTGCTTATTTTACATAACTGAATGTAATTGATGTACTCTTTTACTGTATGACTACTCCTTGTCTAATTTCTTGTGTCAATGAATGCACTTCAATGTACTGCACTTACCAGGTTGCCCCTGAAAAGGGACTGTTTTGTCTCAGAGGGCCTACCCTGTTACCAAAATTCAATAAATAAATAAGTTGCCCGAGCAGCATTAATGATTATGTCCCTCACTTCTGGACCAACAGTTTTGAGCAAAATTGTTCAGGGTTGGTTTACCTCAGCAGGCCGCACTCTGACGTTGATTCAGTATGCCATACGGAGGTCCCTCCAATCGAACTCCTCGGGCATCGTGAATGTCTCTTCCATCCAGCTTCGCAGAAAGATCAGTAGATGGGCCCTTCTGAGCCCTTTGGTAAGCCAATAATGTGAACATTTCCCGCCTACAGACTAGTCTGTACTGCCTCAAGACTCCCACCTCAACTGTAGGTTCTCCTTAGTCAGCAGGGCCGCTGTAGCCTGAGTCAATATTGATCTTTTATCGGCATCTGTAACCAAATCTTTTACTGCTGCCAAAGCGATCTTGTGTGCCTCCAGCTTGCTTAAAGTTTTTTCTGTTTTGACATGCATGGCCCTTACTGAATTCAGGATGACTTGCCATGGGGGTTCCTGAGATGGGCTGTTCAATGAAGGCCCAGGAATTTTTGCCTCCTTGCCCATCTGAGTTCTGGATGTCATGGGTCTCTGAGTCCCTGTTGTCTGCTGCTGTGTATTCTTATGACCCATAGCAGAGTTGGTATCTATATGGTGCTGTTGTCCTCTAGAAGTCTCAAAAAAGACACAAACTTTGGTCAAAATGCCTTTTTATCAAAATATTTGTAATTGTTTGAAGCCCTTGTGTGGAGCTGCAAAGGAATGCATCCTGCCTGGAGGCTGGCTCTCTGGTGCCCCTCAACTATTGGCTTTTCTATCAGGAATGAGCCAGGATTGTACTGGAATACATCGGAAAGGGTCCTGCATCACAATGAGTCCAAAACAGGATGCCAAACATTCATCACAGAGCCTAGATGTCTTTTTCTCCTCACAAGGTTCAGGCAAAATCTTGGGGCCTGCTGCAGTGAGTGGCCTGGTGGTGCTTGAACTTCCAACGGTGCAAATACCATGTTAACAAAAATTCAGGCTACTGGCAAGGAGACTAACAAAAGATTGGCAGCCCTTGAAGCAAAATTACAAAACAGAAACAGAGAAATACAAGAAAATGCCTCCGCTATAAAAGAACTGCATGAAGTGAAGGATCGGCAAGCAGATTGTAATGCTTCTTTTGTAAGAGACCTTTCCTTGCTAAAATCCAAAATGGAAAGTCTAGAAAACACTCAGCAACAAGCAAATATTAGGACTATGGACTTTACCTTAAGCTTTGCAAGCACAGCGGAAATTGTACAGGCGGTAAATCGTCAGATTTTTCAAGACCTACGGCTATTATTTCCGGATTCTGGAGTGAAGATCCTGAAAGTATTCACAGTTCCTCAATGACACTGACCATGAGGCAACTCACAGCAAAGGCCACTTACCGTAATTGCCACCTTGTCTGCTCCAGATCCTCGGATAGCCTTCCTTCAGGCTGCTAGCTCTCGGGCAGAAATGGTGTGGGAGGGCTGCTGTCTCTCTATCTTCCCTGATTTATCTGCATAAATGCAGGCTAGAAAAAAGGAACTCCAGGTAATTAAAAAGGAGCTCCTGCTGCACGGTGTAGTCACATGGATCAATTTTCCAGCGTGGCTGCAGATCTGCCATGCATCAAAGACACACATTTTTGTCAATCCCACTGCAGCGTCTTTGTACACTGAGAAGATCATAGGACAATTAACCCTCCTGAAGCTACTTCTGATGAAGAGGGGTGATGTATGTGCTGCATTACATGGACTTCCCGGAATGTGGCTGTTTAGTGGACCGGGATCTGGCTGGGCCAAAAGGTGACTTTACTTATGACAACTTTTTTCTGAGTCCTGGTGGATTAAAGCTTTTTAACTTGTCATTTGGTTGAGGGGCTGTTTTTTAATATTTGATATGCCTAGCCTGGTTAGCGTATAGTTTATTATGCTTTGTCATTACTGCAAATGTTAATTTCTGTTTTCTTTCTCCTGTATATGTCGCCATTGTTGCTGCTTCATAACAATGATTATTACAAGGTATCCTTTTTAGGCTAAGCTGTAGATGTTGTAAGTGTTGGTGCAGAAGAACACTACTCAGTTTGTGGACTTTAATTATTTCCTCTAGTTCTATACTGTACCCGTAGGGCAGGTTGCCATGCTTTGCCAGAAACTATGGGGTTCTAAGGCAACTTAATTGAGACCAGGCCATTGTTTCAATTGCCTGTCTATAGTTCTTTAAGCCACTCTGCCGCCCAACTTTTTCTCTAGTCCTACATGGGGACCTGGCAACTTGGCTTTATTGATGTGTTTGTTGCCTGTTATGATGAGAGTGGCATTGCTCTACAGGTTGTCTAGCTCGAACTTTACTCCTGTTAACTATTTTAGGGCAGCCTTCACACTGCTTGGGTTTACTGACCTTTTTTAGTTCCTTGTTTTTAACTATTAAGTTCCTGTACAAGTGATATGGAGAACTGCATACCTCATTTCTTCTATTTTATGTATTGCAGTATATGCTGTAGTATCATAAAACATATAAATAAAAAGTAAAACAAAAAAGAGAGAGAACAAGCACCAGGAGCAGGGGGCATGCAATGAACCTAGAGGAGGAAAGTCAAGAGTGATGTGAGGAAATATTTCTTCACTTAAAGGGTAGTAGATGCCTGGAATAGATGGCCAGCAGAAGTGGTGAAGGCTAGAACAGTGGAGGGCTTTATCCTTGCACGGGATACAAATAGTGGTATATTAAATAGAGGGTGGTGGGAGGATCGATGGAGACCACATAGGGCCTGAGGAGACAAAATAGTGAGGGAATTGCTGGGCAGACTAGGTGTAGTAGTATATTTATTTATTAGTCGACCAATCCCACAGGCTCTGGGTGCCTTACATGTCAAAAATACATACAGTAACAGCAGCACAATAAATAACTTTCAGTCAGTAATGCCATTAACATAGTCACAGTTTAGGACAGTGCTAGGTGATCTAAGCAGTCTTTTTCTTCCATAAATGCTATGGTTATCTATACAGTATTCCACATATTGTTAAGGAGGTTATTAGATGTATGCTATTAGTATAGATATAAAAAAACAAATCCTAATTTGCCCAGTTCAGTGGTGCCAACTGGTGGTGCACTGCATCCCCACATGTGGGACTCAGGTTCATGCTTTGATCCCTGGGTTAGTGAGATCTAGTGCACAATGCAGAGGTCTTGCGTTCTGGTCCCAGGGGAATGGTGATGTGTGCTCCACCGGTTGAGTGTGTCCTAAGGTGGGAAGCAGTGGAGGCATGGATGTTGTTTGTGACCATGTGACATCAGCTGCCATCCTCTATTAGGATGGCATGGCAGAGGACAAAGGATTTGAATGGAAAGGAAGGAGGGCAAAAATGGGAGAGAACCACCACTCCCACAAGGATGATGGTGTCAGTGACCATCCACTCCAGATGCAGCAGAATCTATTCAGGAGAGAGAGTGGGAAAGAAAGAAGGAAGGGTTATATTATTTGTGAGAGAGGGTATCAAGGCCAAGGTGGTACAAGAGCACAAAGAAGAAAATAAGGGATTGGAAGTACTATGTGTCAACTTGGAGACCAACTCTGGGTACACTGCCCATACATGTGTAGTGTACAGATCCCCAGCACAATGCGAGGAGATGGATAAGGCACTTGCAAAGCCATAATCAGAATGGCAAGTAAGTGGGGGTGGGAGTTCTGCTAGTTGGCAACTTCAATCTGCCAGATGCGGAGTGGGGCCTTCCAAATGTGGCTTCAACAAGGAGCAGGGCCATTCCTGACTCCCTACAAGGGGCTTTTCTGAGGCAGTTAGTCAAGGAACCCACAAGGGATGGAGCAGTGCTGGACCTGGTGAGTACAACAGGGGCAGCACTGAAAACCTCACAGTGGGCAGTGTCATTGGTATCAGTGATCACCATACAGTGTGGTTCAACATAAAGACAGGAGCACAGGTGAACCACATGGAGATGAAGGTTCCGAACTTTGGGAGGGTAAATTTTAAAGAAATGAGTGAATGCTTCAGGAGCTGCCGAAAGGGCAGATGAATGCCAGGGAAGGGTAGAGGCACAGTGGGGGAGAATAAAGGAGGGCATAACTAAAGCAACAACCTATATGTGAAAGAAGTAAGCAAAAGCAGATGGAAAAGAAGACCATTATGGTTTCCCAAGGAAGTGGCAAAGATGGTAAACGAAAAAAGGGCAGCGTTCAAGAGGTATAAAATAACAAAGAGAGAGGAGGACAGGGAGGTATACCTAGGAAAGCAAAAGGAAGCAGGAAAGGTGATGAGGAGTGCAATGGTGCAGGCAAAGAAAAAGATTGCCAAAGGGGTTGCTATGGGTGATGAGACTTTCTTCAGGTACATAAGTCAGAAGAGGAAAACAAGTCTAAGGCTAGTAAGCATTAGAAGGGCAGAAGGAGAGATTGTGCAGAAGGAGACTAAGAAAAAGCTGACATTTTAAACAGGTACTTCTGCTCAGTCTTCACAGTAGAGGGTGGAGGGGACTGACCACCACAGAGTTGCAGGGATAGGGTGGGGAAGGGGGGGATGGACACAGGTCGATTTGCAGAAGAAAGAGTGCTGAAAGAACTTGATGTTCTGAAGGTGGACAAGGGTATGGGACCAGATAGGGTACACTCCAGGGTACTTGTAGAGCACAGGGAGATTCTGGCTGCCCCACTGACAACCTTGTTCAACAACTCACTAAAAACAGGAGTGGTTCCAGAGGACTGGAGAAGGGATGATGCTATCCCTCTACATAAGAGCGGCAGCAAGGAGGCTAGCAACTATAGGCTGGTCAGCTTCACTTCTATGGTGAGGAAATTGATGGAAACACTACTGAAAGAAAGGATGATAACATATCTTGAAATAAATGGGCTGCAAGACCACAGACAACATGGATTCACGGTGGGGGGGGGCATGCCAACTGAATCTAATAGTTCTTTGACTAGGTGATCAGGGGGAGAGCAGTGGACATGGCCTATTTACACTTTAGCAAGGCCTTTGACACAGAGCCACATAGAAGGCTGATTAGGAAGTTGGCCAACCTAGGAGTGGGGTCCATAGTGGTAAACTGGATTAGAAACTGGTTAAAGGATAGGAGACAGAGGGTGGTGGTTAATGGCATTCATTCTGGAGAGGGGATTGAGACAAGGGGATACCACAGGGCTTGGTACTGGCACCATTCCTCTTCAATATCTTTATAGGGGACATTGTAGAAGAGCTGAAAGGGAAGGTATGCCTTTTCACAGATGATACCACAATCTGCATTAAGGTGGACACCCAGGAAGGGGTGGAAAAAATATTCAGGGATGTTGGGAAACTCAAGGAATGGTCAAAAACATGGCAGTTGGGATTCAGTGCAAAATAGAAACATCAAGAGCTGAGTATATGATGGGGGAGTACTAGCAGTCATTAGGCTGGAAAAGGACCTCAGGGTTATCATATCTGAGGACTTCAAGGTGCAAGGGCAATGTGACAAGTTTGTAGGTAAGACTAGTGGAATGCTGGGTTGCACAGGGAAGGGTATCTCCAAGAGATGGAGGGAAGTGGTGTTGCCATTATATCATTCACAGACGCAGCCACACCTAGAGAACTGTGTTCAGTTCTGGAGACTGCATCTCAGAAAGGACATAGACAGTGCAGAGGTGGTCCAGAGGAGGGCACCTAAAATGGTGTATGGTTTACACAGGAAGTCCTACAAAGAGAGACTGTGGGATCTCAACATGTACTCACTGGAAGACAGTAAAGAGAGAGGGAATATTATAGACACCTACAAGTACCTCAGAGAGGTGAATAGGGTACAGATGTGGAGTCTCTCAAATAAGAACAAACACCAGGACCATGGGGCATGAAATGAAGCTGGGAGGGGGAATTCAAAAGTGATGTGAGGAAATATTTCTTCACTGAAAGGGTGGTGGATGCCTGGAATGGATTATCTGTGGAAGTGGTAGGGGCTAGGACAGTGGGGGGGCCTTCAAGAATGCATGGGATAGACATAGAGGTTTATTAGATAGAATATAGGGAGGTTGAAGGGTCGACAGAGACCAGAGAAGGTCTGCAGGGACAGAATAGTTTGGTAACATCTAGGCAGACTGGGTAGGCTAAGCAGTCCTTTTCTGCCATCAAATTCTTTGTTTCTATGTAACAGTCCCCCACCCAGGTGCCCTCCTCACCCCCATCACTAAAGCTGTTCCTTGTTTGCAAACAGTGTGTAAACATATGGGCCCTGCTGGGAGGAGTAAACAAACCCGGGAGAAACTGAACAGCGGATAAGGATCTGGATGAGGAGTATCAGGGGGAGGTATGCATGTTTGGGGGGGCTACTGCAGGTGCAACTTGATTGTTATGTGTCTAATGTTGGTACAATTAAAATAAAATTTAAAAAGAAAGTTCACATTTTTAGGTTGTGAAAATCTGTTGTGAGACTGCAAGTCAATTGTATTTGCAGTCTGCAGAAACTGAATACAACCAGCAGAGGAGGAAAAAAAAACTATTAGATAAATAATTAGATGGTCTATCATGGAAAAAGCTGCCTTGTTAATAACAGTCTCTATAGCTCTTAGTGGGCTTTTAGTGATTCTTGTGTAAATACTAACATTAGTGACAGCTGTACATTGCATGATTATTATGCATTAGGCAGCCAGGGTTGCCACCTTTGGATGAGGCAAAAACCGGATCCTAAGCTCCGCCCCTAGCCCCACCCCTTTTCATGACTCACCATGCATTGTTCCTCCTAGAAGTCCATTTGTTATATCAGTAAAAAACAATGCTTAAAGCAGTTCAACAAAAATGTGAAGATGCTATACTGTATCTGTTAAAGTTACTGTCCTAGGTTCTTCCCAATTATTTACTTATGTATGTATTTATTTATACTGGTTTACCAGATAAACATACAGTGATAAGAAAATCTCATTTACAGATATGATCTGGGGGAAGACAAGGGAAATACTTTAAATAGCACACAATAGTATACATACCTTATATCTTTTTCTGGCTCCATTTCCTGTTCATGTCCACAGTACTATTTAAAAGCCAAATAAGTGACTACACTTTTTTCTTAAGGAAATAAAATATTTTTAAAACATTTAAAAATGCCTAAATTCTATTAGAGATGAAAATGTTTACCAGCAAATGAAAGTGGCTCTGTTACTGTTACAAAAGGTGGGGGCAGCTGTCCTGCTATGCCACTTTAAGATGCAGTGGAAAGATTAGCTTAAGTAAGTGCTAATGGTGTTAATGGCCATACTTTACACCTCCCAGGGTGACTGCATTCACAAACAAAAGGCTATATTGACAACAGAACTTGTTTGTAACTTAAACATGTAGCTGAAACAATGAGTGATATGACAACATTTATTTTAAAAGTATGTGAGCACTCAAAATGGCTCAAATACCTGACCAGCACAGAGCAAAACCGGATTACCTGACAGGGATCCTGAAAACCTGACCACCAGGAAAAAAACCTGACAGGTGGCAACCCTATAGGCAGCTTGGTCTAGTGATCAAAACACAGAGCCACGAACCTGGCTACACATGTTTGAATCTTACCATCACTGAAAACTGTATGACCCTGAACATATTGTTTAACCTCTCTGTGACCATGAGGAAATCACTTAACTTCCCTGAGATTAACCTTTCCATAATCTACCTCTCTGACATTTGATTCTCTTTGTGCATCTAATGGCAGCAGCAGCATTCACTACCCTCTGTCCCCTGGATTATAGACCAAGGGAGCATTCCTGGCCAACCCGAGTGCCTCTTTCTACTGTGTGACAGACACTGTTATTCTATTAAGAATGTCTCAAGAGGGCCTGCTCAGTGGTGGAGAGGGCTGAGGCACTGGCCGCCTCACCTCCAGCTGCATCGGCGGCCCAGGTTTGGAAAACTGACATGGGTCACTTGGGAACTGTCTGGGGAAGGGAGGATTGAGTGTTCCAAGGACAGCTCTCCTCCCACTCAGTGGCTGCCACATAAAGGATCTGGATGGCATCACAGTGGGATGCCAGGGAAGGGTCCCCACCCTCTTGTTCATTCTGCTGGTTCTATAAATGTCTCTATTTCTTCTCTTTTATTCCCTAAACCTTTTGCCACTAGTGTCCAAAATTTCCTGTTATCTTTTTTATAGACAGTACTCTAACTGTTGTCACAGCTCCTGCCTATGTTTTTCCTTATGTGTCTTGATTATTTTATTGTAATCACTTCTAATTTTATTCAGTTCTTTTCTATTCTCGATAGTTGGACATTTTTTAGTTCTCCTTGTTTGTATATTCAATTTTCTTTTAGCCTCAGCTAGTTTGTGTTAGTTTTGGACTAGGTCAGTTTGTTTACTTACTGTGTTGCTATATTGTTGTCCCAGATTACTTGTAGTTCCAATGGAAAATATTCACTTTCCCCATTATCTTCTATGTTTTTTTTCAATAAAATCTTCCACCATATTTATGCTTATCCAAATCATATAGATTATTGAGGCACCTCTGTGTTCATGAAAGTACAGTATAACCACCCTTGCAATCTGAGGTAGATCTTGCATTAACTAGGAGAAAAATTATTTCTCCAAACATATTACATATTGTTTTTCCCATTTTATTGCACTTATTGTCCATGGAACTTTTTGAGCCTCTCACTCTTACAAATCATTATAATTTCAGAGACATCTTTTGTGGTAGTTGGTAAATTATCTACGCTAGCATTGAAATCTCCTAAAAGAATTATTCTTTCTAGTGGATTAACTACTTCTTTATCAATAATATTTTCTAGATAGATGTTCTATAATTCTGCATCTTGTACTATTATGTTTTGAAGGAGGTATGTAAACATGTAACAATATTATTTCTTTATCTTGGTTCTTGACTATTACCCCCACAATGTTGTTGCTATTAGTATCCAGTTCTATAGATGAGTAATTATTGTTTAATCTACTCAATATTACTAGTCCCCCACTGTTTCTTCCCCATTTCTTATTCCTTACAGTGGTTTTAGAGTGTGATTTATAGCCATTCAAATTTGGTTCCTTGCTTACCCATGTTTCTTGTATACAAATTAAATCAAATTTGTTGAGATATTTAATCACCTCCTTGTCCTCTAATTTGTTTTTAAAACCAGATATGTTCCAGGACAATACTTTCAAGAACTTACATTCCAGTTCCATTACTTCCCTGTTCAACCACTTCCTATCTGGTCAGGCATCAATAGAAGTTTCCGATACTGCAAATCTGTTGGCATTTGCCAACATTTTTACCCATTCAGGTTTTGCACTCAATGGTTCTCCCTTGCCTGATAGTTCCTTATCTTCACACATAAATACCTCCAAATGGTCTAACTCATAGGTATTTTGCACTAGCTGCTTGTAAACTATTTCTTCTTCTATCCAAATTGTTATCTGGCCCCAGCAGAATGGATACAACATTTTAAGGGCATTTTTCATGATAAGGACAATGTAAATACACAAGAGCAAATAATTAATGAATGGGTTCCACTCAAACTGAGAATAGCTGCATCTGAAATATATTATTCAATCAAGAAATTTAAAAGACATAAAGCCCCCAGTCCAGATGGTATACCTATTGACGTTATCATTAACTGTCTAGATTTATGAATTCCAATCTTGGAAAAACTAATTATATAGGGAAAACAGGAAAACTTCCAAAAACTTGGGCTAACTCAATTATAGTCCCTGTTTTCAAAAAAGGAGAAAAAAGGATCTGGCCTGTTGTAGACCCACAAATTTATTGGACAATACAGAGAACATTTCCACAAGAGTATTAAACAACAGATTAATAGATTGGATGAAAGAAAATGATCTAATAGAAAAAGCAGAGGCAAATTTATAGAAAAGCACTCAACAATTAATCAATGTTTCGTACTGAGCCATCTAGTATATAAATACACTGTAGTTAAAAAACAGAAGTTATTCTGCACATATATGGACTTGAAAATGGTGTTTGACAGTATCAATAGAAATTTACTTTGGGCGACCCTAGAGGAAC
Organism: Neoceratodus forsteri; assembly: GCA_016271365.2. Lineage (NCBI taxonomy): Eukaryota > Metazoa > Chordata > Ceratodontiformes > Ceratodontidae > Neoceratodus > Neoceratodus forsteri. Next base: position 1,195,179,329 of record CM028130.1, read on the forward strand.
TGGGAATGGAGATGACAACACTAAACTTAATAAGGACCCTCTATAAAGATAATCTAATTAAAATTAGGAACAACAACAAGGGTGAATACATGAAAGAATTTAAAGGTAATAGAGGAGTAAAGCAAGGATGCGTGCTGTCGCCGATATTATTTAACCTATTCATAAATAGAATTCTGGTTAAATTATACAAACCAGAATATCATATGCCTAAAATAGGGGAACAATATTGTACATGTCTGGCTTTCACAGATGATATTGTATTAATTTCAACAAGTAATTTGGGAGCAAAAAGATTATTTGAAACATTTCAATTAGAATGTAATAAGGTACAATTAACAATTAATGCAGAGAAGACCAAAACCATGGTATTTGGGAACAAGAGCGGAAAAAGATACAATATAAGATTTAATAACCATATACTAGAGCAAGTGAGAGATTTTGAATATTTAGGTGTCAATATGCACAAAAATCTTCTATGGAGTAAGCACGTAAAAGAAATTGAAACAAAAATTAAAATGTTTTACCGGCTATAACAAGCTTCTGTTACAAATTTGGAGGTAGTTCAACAAAAGGAGCAATAAAAGTAATAAATGCCAAGTAAGGTCATAGATATTATATGGAGCAGAAATATGGGGCCAGAAAATAAATAGCAAAATAGAGACAACTACAAATGTATTCTATAGGAAAGTAATGAGACTGCCACCAGGGGCTCCGGCAGCATTAGTAAGAGCTGAACTGGGTCAGGTACCAATAGAATGCCTGGTACAGGAAAGAATAATTTGATACTTTTTAAAAGTATATAGGAGGCCACATTTTCAATTAACACAACAGTGTTTGGATGAGGCTATAACTCATCATGACAAAACATTTAGATTTCCTATAATAGAAGTACTTGAAAGGTGGATTAAACCATATGGGCTTATATCACACATTGTAGACGCCTATAGAAAACTCCAGGAAGAGATTTATAGGGATACAAAAACCAGGATAAGAGACATATTTAAACAGAAGGATTTGGAAAGATGCTCAGAGTACAAAATTAGTAAATGGTTAGCCATTAATAAACAGACTTTTGGTGTAGAAAAATATTTAACTAAAATTAAAAACCCACATACTGTAGAAGGAATCTATTTGTAAGATACAGATTTGAATATCATAAAAGTGAGAGATTAAAACATATTATAAGCAAAACACTAGATTCAAATGGAAAATGCAAGTGTAACCTAGATACAGATGGTACAGTGCATCTACTAATAGTTTGTCCCCTCTATCAGAAGGCAGGAGTAAAAATATTGGGGCAAATCCTAGGTCAACAAAAGTTTTAGAAAGAGTAATATCTTTCTTAAAGACTATTGATTTACAAAAGTTACACATTAAAGATAAATCTGGTTAAACATACATAAAGTCTAGAGGAATAAGGAGTATAAACCAGGACATTAAAAGTTGTATAGAAAATCAGAATGAAAATTGAAACATGACGATCAGCAAAATGTGAACAAATAAGGAAATTGTAAACAAAGTGCAATATTTTTAATTATGTGTGTTTTGTATTTATGCATATTTTGTAAGTGTAAACATGAGTGAAGGTAATATTTATATGTTTTTAATTGTAATAATATAACTTGTTAAATAATAAACTTTTTGACCCACCCACTTGTCACCAAGAGACATCTCTGCAGAGGTATAGCTCGCACCATGTCATTGCATGCTTCATGGGTCCAGGGACGATAAACAGAGGAAAAAAAAAACATGACCAGATGAAGGCCCAGCCAGTCATAGGACCCAGACTGGTGACTGGGCACCTCCAAGGTCCTGTGGCAGAGGACCACCCAAGAAGCATGGTAAGTCCCAGGGAAGCCAAGGGGGGACTGGGAAATGATCTCATGGGAGCTGGTTGGCAGTTGAGGTAGAGAAAAATACTGATTTAAAAAAATAGAACGTCTAAAGTGCAGTTGCCCTGGAAACTGCAACATTTGGAATACATTTTAAAAACCGATATTTTATATATTATTAAGCAACGTCAATCAATAATATATTAACACAGTAACTAAGGCCACTTACTGTTGCAAGACTGATTTCACTTACAATACACAACTGCTCTCCTTTGGTTTCTGATTCCCCTATAGTAAAAATGGATGCAACCACCCTTACAACAGTAAGAGTGGCCTCAGAGGCCATATCAATAATATACAATGGGTGGGATATTCAGACTGTGCCAGGCAGGAGTACAAGCCTGGGCACAGAGCAACTCAGATAAGCCAGGGCATGGACCAGGTAATATTCAATGGAGCTGTGCCATGGCTCAGCTCCATTGAATATGGCACTGAGGGTGCATGCACTGCACACGGTGCAGTGGCACAGTGCCGGCGCAAGTGGCAGAAGGGGAGCAGGGGGCTGTGCCAGTGCAAGTGGAGTTGTGCTAGGTGCAGCAACTGAGATATTCAACCGTGGGCATGCAAATGAGGCTATTATGCATGCAAGGTGCAAATGGAGCCATTTGCATGTCATTATGACCCCATTTGCATGTGGTGCACCGATCCCCAGTGACTTGCATCTGGCGCCCTGCCGAACTGCAGCGATCGGGACCGGCTCTGCTGCCCCTCGGTGAGCTCTGCTCCCTTAACAAAAGCTCGATTATGACGCGTGTAGGGAATGAATCCCGGTGGTCAGTGGACCGCTATCCATTGCCCGATCGCAGGCATATGTTCAAATAAACCCTGGTGGTCCAGTGGACCAATCCCCAATGCCCGATCGCGGGCATATGTTTGATCCATCCCTGGTGGTCCAGTGGACTGCACCCCATCACCTGATCACAGGCGTACATTAGAACTCCCTGGTGGTCCAGTGGAAGCCCCCCCCAGTGCCCGATCATGGGCGGAATGGCAAGGCAAGGCAATTTTATTTAAGAGACACCCATCCCAGAGGCTCTGGGTGCCGAACATTTAAAAATATAAATACTATACATTATAAAATGGAATACATAACAATATATCAGACATAAAACAATACATCAACAAAAAACAAAATTTATATATGTACAGTAACTTAGGCAATAACAGCCAGTGCCTGAAGAGCCAGGGCTAACCTAACATAGGTTCTAAAACAGTAAGGACTATAAGACGCAGTCTGGGAAGGCCTGATTATACAAAAAGACCTTGAGGCAGGCCTTCAATACCTCCACGGAAGGGGCCTCCCTAACAGCTGGAGTGAACAAATTTTTTTTTTTTTTTTTACTTAGTTTTTGTTGACCGGGTAGGTGCACTAGACAAATCCTGCCTATTTTCAGTCACCACCCGGGGGAGGGGGATACAGATGAATGCCAACTGACCTTGAACCAGATTAAGCTGATGGTGGTATTTTTAGTGAATGAGGGAAATTTGGCCAGGATACCGGGGAAATTCCCCTACTCTTTTTGATAAGTGCCATGGGATCTTTAACATCCACCTGAACTACCACCAATCCAGGCAGATGGGACCTCGGTTTAACGTCTCATCCGAAAGATGGCACCTCAGAAGTGCAGCACCCCTTTCTTGCTGCACTACAGTGTCAGTACTGGGATATTCCACAGGATGGGAGCGCCGACACTAAATGCTGTGTCTCCTGCTGTTTTTATCCTCGTCCTGGGAATTGCAAGGAAGCCCCTAGAGGAGAAGTGGAGGGAGCGGGCCGAGACAGCAGGAGTGAGAAAGTGCTTCAGGTAACCAGGGCCCAGGCCATGTAGGGCCTTAAAGGTGAGTAAACCCACCTTAAATGAACAACGGACACCCTGGTGGTCCAGTGTTACCCCTCCTCCCCACCCGCCCACTGAGTCCCCGACACCCTGCACCCTCCTGTCAGTGGTGGGTGGCAGCCTGTCCACAAGCTGCCCGGCCCGCCCACCGACTGACCCCAGCAGCCTGTAAGGCTGTATGTCTGTTGGTCACTGTGTGGGCCAATGGGCGTGCAGACCATACTGTACTACACAGTCCTGGAATGTGAATGAATGCTCATTCACAGTTCGAGGACTATGTAACACAGTATGGTCTGCCGCCAGGGCTACCATGCAGTGGACACAGGCGTGACAGCCCTACTGTATGCTGTCAGTCAGTGGGGGCTGGGTGGCTTTGCGGGCGGATGCGTCACCTGCTGACGGGGGGTGCAGGGTGGCGGAGACCCAGTGGGAAGGAGGGGAGGAGGGTACCCACTGGACCACCAGGGTGTCCATTGTTCATTTCGCCCACGATCGGGTGCTGGGGGGGGGTTCCACTGGAGCACCAGGGAGTTCTAACATACACCCATGATTGGGCAATGGGGTTAGGTCCACTGGACCACCAGGGATGGATCAAACATATGCTCACAATCGAGCAATGGATAGCGGTCCTCTGGACCACCAGGGATTACGTTTACACATGCCCGCGATTGGGCAAGGGGGGCATGATGCCTCCTGGGCAGGGGGCATGTGGACTGTGTTCTGGGTGGTTGGGTGGCCACCCACAGCAGGCGGCTGCCGTGTTGCACCTTGCAATACAGCAGCTCACCTGTTGGTGACCGGGACTTGCTCCTGGTTTTGCCAGGCACATCTTTACACCCCCCTAAGCGGTGCAAGGCAGGTATGTGCCAGCATATGCACCGCACATCCTGGGCTGAATATTGGGATGTGCCGCATATGCATGGGCACCCCCCCCAATTGTGCCGCATACATTACTGGTGCACCCCGGTGCATCGGGAGTTGAGCAGCGCAACCTGCCCCTTTGAATATCGCAACTCCTTTGAATATCCCACCCAATATGTTTAAGGCAATAGCAATAAGACTGAAGTTTTATGATAGGGAGGTCTCACAAGCCATTGAGCCGGAGCTTAGTTCCACTGGTAGCCCATGCAAAAAAAGATAAATACAAAATAATGTAAAGTGTCTGTGCGATACAAGTTTATTTACACTCTTGAAATATATTTTACCACATAAACCATGAGAGCAAAGCTCGAGTTTTATAAAGGCAAAACATACAGAGGATATACCAAAAAAAGTAATCACACAGTCACTCATATTTTATTTTTTTTATATTACCTGTTAAGGTCTGATATCAACCAGAACTAGGAGTTAGTGAGCATGTATTAAAAAAAAAGAGAGAGAGAGAGAGTATGTGGTGTAAGCTGACAGATGATATCGCAGCTGTCATCAGTTACTATGGCAGCATAATGGTTTCCTGTGTTTCCTGCATTTGTGATTGATTAGCTGTGTCTTTCTGTGTATGGACTTTGTGGGACCTCATACCAGGTTAATACGAAGAAAACAGGGTCTAATATCTGATTGATATCAGACCCAACCAGTTAATATAATACAGTATATCATGTTACAAAGTAACAACACAGACATAAAATTAGTCATGTTACAGCCATAATTGGTACATACAAGATAAAACACAAAAAAGGACCTCTTCTAAAAAGAGATTTCAAGAGCCGGCCTGCCAGCGCAGAGGCAGGGCGTCCGTCTGCGATGCCGACGACCGAGATTTGGAAATGGACTCGGGATGTCAGAGGGCTGGCCATGGGGAGACAGATTCAGCATCCTAGAGACTGCTGTCCTTCTCTGGGGGGGGGGGGATAGAGTTTCCGGCACACTACGGACCACTTGCGGAGGCTGGAGGGATCCATTTGTGCCAGTGCTGTCACATGATGGGGGCGAGGCAGACACAGGTTGTCATTGCATGTCCCCACCCCCAGGTACTGCCGCTGTACTTGCAAAAATTCCAGCCCCCCCCAGCATGATGCTCTGTTCTGCTACTGCCACCCCCGCTGCCAACAGTGTCCACCTGGGGGTTAAGCCAGGGCACACTTCAAAGGACTGTGGGGAGGGGTGCCCACCCAGTGGCCCTGCCCAAGGGGGGCAAGCCTGGGCGTGGAGGGTGGTGCACAGGAGGGGCTGAAATCCCTTCAAGGAGGGGGGTTGGACTACAAAATGGAAAAAAAAAAAAGATTTCAAGTTCATGGACTAAAATCCAGAAAGGATAGAGGACAAGAGAGAGGAAGAGTAGAGGGATGGGGAGAGCTATAGAGGAGAAGCACAGTCAGAGGCATTGTCGTAGACATAATATTGGGAAGTGCGTGCTGAGGGGTAACCAAGTGCTAACAGGAGAGAGAACTGCATAAGGTTAGGGAAATATTCATGGGGTCAGCTAGTGGAGGCAGTCACAGGAGCTAGAGGCAGTGAGAGAGAGGCGGAGCCTTGATTTAAATGCACCAAGGGTGGGAGTGGAGGAGATGTAACTGTTTAGCCCATTTAGCCAGCTGGGTGGCCTGTAGGCAAAAGATCTTTGACCTTGTGAGATACGACAATGTGGAACCTGCAGGAGCTGTGATTCAGACCCCCTGGTTGAGCAGGGGTTATTTCTATGGTGCAGGAGTGCACACACTCCAGGGAGTGCAAGGCCCATAGTTATTTTCTTCGCCATGGTGCAGGTTAGGTACTTTATCCAATTGGTGAGTTGCAGCCATCCAGTTTGTGCATAGAGGTTGCACATATGTGTGAGGTGGTGGGATCCAGTGAGAAGTCAGCAGGCCTTATTGAGGGAGATGGATATGTGTCTAAGAGTGGTGGCGGGGGCAGAGCTAAGATGATAAGCCCATAGTCAATAATGGAGACAACAGAGCTCTGAACGGCGACAGTCAGGGCTTCTGGGGTAAGATGTTGCCTATGCTGGAAGAGAAGGCCAAGGTGAGTATTTGCTGCTTTGGCTATAGAGTCAATGTGGGCATTGTAAGTTAGATGAGGGTCTAGAGTGATCCCAAGGTACTTAAAGGCTTGAACCTGTTCCAGGGTGACTCCATCACTGGTTGTGATGGATAGGGGGGTGCAGCTTATGCTTATTAAAAGAGCTGCTGAACATCATAGACTTTGTTTTCTTATTATTGAGGACCAGATAAGGCAATTCTAGTGGGGGGGTAGGAGGAAGTAGGCTGTTGGTTAACTGGGATCTGCAGCTTATCCTGTAAGTAGGGACATGGGCAGACTAGGTGGGCCAAGCGGTCCTTATCTGCTATCAAATTCTATGTTTCTATGTTTCAGTAATTCACTGCCATGGACTGGAACTTTATCACTGACAAATCTCACTATAAAGCACACGAAGTGAGGCTCCTATTTCTCAGTGGCAGCCAAAATATCTGAGCATGCATGTCACATTATTAGGGATGGGAGAACTGGCTAGAATATGTTCTTAACCACCCAGAACCTCTGCCATGTTTTGTAACAGAACCTTAGCAGAAACTTTTTTCTAGCAGATCCTTATCTAGTAAGAAGGCTGGTGGTGGTGTGGCAGAAAGACTCAAAAGGAAGCTGGAAGTACTGTAGTACTACTCCAAGTGTTGTTTTTTTTAGACTCCTTTCCCATCACTGGCAATAGCTTGAAGTTGAAAAATGATGGTTAAAGCAGTTTTTGTTCTTTAAATTGAAATGTTCTGAAAGTTCTGATAAGGCTCGGATAACTATCAGAACCTTTTATGGCTTACCAGAACCTTTTACAACCTCAGAACCTTTTGTGCTTCTCGCAAACTTAATCACAGTGGTGTACATCCTTTGTTGTATTCAGAATAAAACAGCACAGTCAATTTAATATACTGTAACATCCAGCTTAGCCAGTAGGGGCAATGAAAGTTTACTTTGGATTCTTAAGAACCAAAAAGATAAAACTGATGCATCAGAAATTTACTGTAATTCAATGAGGGATTATAGCTCAACCTTTTGTGTAAGGAAATGCAACTGGACCAAAGAATTACTTTTTACTTCACAGTCTAAACATACTATACAGTAACATCCTCATATGTAACAGATGAACGTAATGGTTATTATAATGACTGTATGAGAAAATGTATTTATTCAAGCAATAATGCATGACAGGGCATGTGTTCTCAGATAACATCACCCTTCAGGTGGTTAGGCATAAGGCCCCAGGCTGAGTGCATCCAACAGCTAAGAAGTGATTTTATCCCCATGAGTCATGACACATACCCTGGAGTGCTCTGTTGCTATTATAAAATGCCTCGTTTGGAAAAGAAGAAAGTTGAAGAAATCGAGTTTTAAAATAGATTTTTAGCTGATTTTTCAGTGGGAAGATATCTGTAGGAAAAAAGGTCTTAATTTGTCTTTTGGTCAGAAGAGGGTGCTGCTGCTGTATGCTGCTCCCCATCCATCTTCACTCTCTCTATCACTTTGCTTATTCAGTTGGATGCTGCTCCTCCCTTGCTGTCTCATGCTCTTTCAAAATCTCTTTTCTTATAGTCAGCAGCCAGTCATCTTTGTATATGTAGGTATTTTTCCGAGAAGTACTTTTGTGTCCAGCACACGTAATGCAGCAAGTTGAAGGCACCACTTGGTAAGTGGAGACAGCACTGATGACACTTGGGCTGCTGACTGGTGGGAATGTGTAACCTATCAGAGTGAAGGCTTTGATTTACATTCCTTTTTTTACAGTGGACAAATTGAATGAATAAAAAGCCATATTGTGAATCTGGGGAACTGCATGAGTGTTTGACATGGTTTTTGAATAGTTTTGATCCAGTTTGGAGTGAGAGATTTATGTTTTTTTAAATTCATTATGTACTGGCAAAATTTAAAGCAGACTAGCCAAGTGTGGTCAACTGGGACATGCCAAATGTAGATATTTTTTTTGATGCTGTTATATGTCTGCCTGATTTTTTTGATGCTGTTATATGTCTGCCTGACCTTCATACATTTATGTTGCACTGGGATAACATCAGTGTTGAAGATGGGCACTGACCAAGTAGATTCCTGGATTTTTTATTCCATTTTATAATTTCCCTTTTTATTTCTTTTCCTGTGTGTCTCCTATATGCTTCATTTGAAAGTCCTCTGCAGAGATCAGGCATTGTTTGGTGCTGATTAATGGTTTGTGGAGTACTCAGATAAAATGTGAATGGAATGGAGCCTAGCTGTGTGTGTGAAGGCCAGTCCACAGTGGACCTTTCTCTGTGTCTCTAGCTAACCTTTACAATAGCAGGTAGTTAAGGTAATGATGTGTGGTTCATTAGAGCAAGGCCACTGATTAACATGGATAGCTGCAGAGTTAAGCTGGTCCAAACTTCAGAATCCTGTAAACTAAATGTATGGCTTTATGTAGAAGTCTCTAGCAGACAGTGGACTAAACATTTCCACTGATGTGGCTATATGCTCCAGCCCCGAGGGGTATATCCAGATGAGTCTCAGCTCCTGCAGACAGATTTGGAGCCACACATAATAGAGAGTAACAGCCTGGAGAAAGGGATGTGTAGAGTAGCAAATCATTAAGGCTGAGGGTCATACCTTTGCTGAAACAGAAGAGACTGAAAGAGTTTTTTTGGAGTCAGGGAAAGAAGGAAAACACAAATCAGGACATTCAGCCTGTGACACAGACAGTCTAAGAATCAGAACCCTGCACCTTTAACCAAATAATTAGTGCAGAACATTCTTTTGTAAGTCCCCTGCATGTAATGGAACTGACATATGTAAATAGAAAATAAAGAGGTATTATTTTATCTTGTGTATATGGACTGAATTCCCTACTCAAGGCAGTAATAACCGCACTCTGAAGACCTAGCTACTGAAGGTAGTCTGATGCTATCCCACAGCTTTTTGCCTTTTGATGTACCAGACTGCCTTTAACAGAAGTGAGCCTTACTTACCCCAAAAAGTGTGCAAATAAGGATGTATGCAGGTAACAGGCCAGAGGCGAACCTGTTAAGTCACATCTCTTAGTCACATTCCACAAGGATAACAGTGGAACATTGCGTGAAAGACTTCAGATTGTGCATAACCGTCCCCTTTTTTTCATCTTTTATTTTTATCTCCTTTTCCTTCCCGCCAACCCCATTCCAATGGCAACCTTCAGCTCTGTCACTCACTTCTTCCGGAAGTTACCATCTGCTTCCTTATCTCTATGGATCAGTGGGTGCTTTGGTAGGTGGTGCAGAGCCTTCAGCATCACTGACGACATCCTGTTAGTGTAGGTGCTTTCCCAGTTTTCGGCCCTGCCCTGCCTGGCCTTAACCTACCTACTAGGCGGGTGACTGCTGCTGTGCCACCTAGCTCCCACTAGGTGGCAGCCATGCAACAGTATGCACTGTACCCCTCCCTGAAGGAGGAGCGTCATCTCTGGATGCTCAGTCTCCTTCCCCTGGCTGACCCCTGAGCGACCCTGATACATTCACGAACCCAGGTCGCCATTTTGACAGGCAGAGATACCACCTGCCATGCTTTTGGGCCAGGCACGGCCATCACACTGTATGCAAAGACAAAAGTTATCCAAGAGAAAAACCAAAAATATACGGGCAGGAGCAGGTTCTCCAAAGGCAAAGTAATCCAAATTCAAATGGAAGAGAACTGCATCACTCACCACAAATTGATGTACTCAGTAAGTTTATTTTTGAAAATAAATTATCACGCTATAACCCAGGTAGAAGACCAGTTAACCAAAGTTTCAGGGCCTGCTGGCAATATTCTCAAGGTATTATTAAAAATACAAAAATAACTCTACATGCAGAGCAGTGATTGCTATAGGGTACTATAACTATGCAATATACTTCAAGATTTACTTGTTTTTATGCATTTATCTGTCATTGACAATATTCTTCATCTAGTCCATTTTTGGGGCTCCTACGAGCCCCCACCTTCATTCCTTTTGGGCTCCATGCTGGTGCCCCCCATGCCACAGACCAACCCTCGCTGCCGCACTGCTGTGTTGGGCTCCCTTGGGGCTCCGCTGACAATCTCATGGTGGTCCTGCTTATCCCTGTTGGGCCCTCCCTGGGAAGGTGGCAAGGGGGAATTAGCAAGCATTACACTAAGATGTCGGTCAGGGACCAGGAACGGTGTGCTGGGCAGTCAGCAGCAAGGCATCCTACTGGAAGGACTTCATCTGGTGCTTCAGGTGGCCATTTTCCTTTTTCTGGTGCACCCACCCACCACCCACAATGCGTATGGCTTTGCCAGTGTCCTGGAATGTGGACATACAGCAGGCTGTGGTCACCCACGCCACCAAGTACAGCTCTAGTAGCCACCACCAGGAGTCACTACTTGAGTGGATTGCCATGCCCCCCCCATGGAAGGGACACATCCATAGGATGCTATCAACTCCCTCCCTGATGGCCTCTGCTCCTGGCATTGGGGCTTGGGAGGTGAACCCAGAGCGCCAATGTACCAGAATGATGCCCCATCGCTTGGTGCCACAGAGCTGGCATCCAGTCCATTTTAAATAATTTTAGAACCTGTAACATTGTGATACCTACTGTACTACAAACAATAGTAAACACATGTCTGTGTGCCATTATGTACTAGAAATTATATCCGGTAGCATGGAATGCTAGTCCTTAAAGAAACAAACTCTGGTTAGAGCCAATATGGCTGTGGAGAGCTTTTGGGATGTTTTTACCCATTATTTCTAATGAATTTGCACAATGCAGATCTATGGAGAGTCAGTTTCAATGTGGTCTTCCTTTTACACATTTTTACAAAGTGTTTTCCTAGAATATGCCTGCTGATTGCTATATATTTAGCTTGTATAGTTCACAGAAGAAATGGCATCTTATTTTCAGTGGGACTCTACATCTACACAATATTATGCTACATTGTATAAAATCAGAACGCATTGAAAACAATATTTTACATCTGGAGGTATATATTAAGTGCCGGATTGATGCACAAGCAGAAAGATGTGTTGCACAAAGAGGGTGCTCCAGTCGGCACCGATACAATATTCAAAGAGAATGTGCCACTGGTATAGGGTGTGCATACAGTGAAGCCCACCAGGATGAAGCACAGCACTGCAGAATTCTGCAGCACAGTTACTGCAGCAAACAATGCAACTTCAATGGGAGTTATTCCCTTTTGTCATGCAGTAAACCTTTGACACTGCGCTTCATCCTGGCAGGCTTCATCGTACCTGTTGAAAATGTGACCCTGGACAGGAGTAGTGCAGGCAGCCACCAAGTCAGGTGCATCCAGGGTGACCCTGACTGAGTACCTTCCAGGGGGAATGCATGACACATACTGGTATGCGCCGCAGCCCCCATGGGCAATATTCAGCCCAGGAATGCAAATGAACTACTTGAGCATGCAGGGTGCAAAGGGACCTTATGCATACTCATTACCAATTCATTTGCATGTTGGCATGGGGATGAAGCCCCGACCCCAGTCGCTCCAATGTGGGACAGGCCCTGAAATATCTGGTGTTATAGTGGCACCCCCCCCACCCATTCTACCAACCCTGATTGTACTAGAGTCCATGCTCTATCAGTTCCATATTGTAGGGACCCCAGTGCCATCCCTAATTGCACCTGAATACACCTACAGTCCATGTCCATAGAGTAGTGGCCCCCGCTCCCCCTTAACGGTGCACAGACACCCCCCCTCCATGCCCCCCAGCCCATCCCATTGTGGTGACTGGCTCTGTAATGATCAGCGGGTGGCACAGCACTCACAGTAGGATGCTGGAATGTGTTATATGGAGGCGTGAGCTGTGTGTGGATGATAACACCCAGTGGCCATATACCTCAGGCATTTGCATGCGGATCCATCATCCCGGTGCCATTGAACTGATTAGTGTGGGTGACAGCCAATGCTTTACCCACTCACACAGGTCCCAAAACAGGCATGTTACAGCTGACCTCCCATTCATTTGTACAACTGGGGAACTGCAGATTAACTATTCATAGCCTGAAGCGTACACTGCAAATGGCATTACAGGATACCGCAAACCATGGCACCCGGGATACCTCAGCAGTCCGGAGGATGGCATGTTACACAGGGGAAAAGAGGAGATTGTGGACTTGCAGCAGTGTATGACAGCAGAAAGATACAGCATCACCAAGGCATGCATTGGAGGTATGTAAATTCCCTCTTTAGTTTGCCAGGGATGTACACACAGCTGCATACTCTGGTGGATCCGAAGTTGGCATGATGCCTCAATGCACGGTACAGACAGTTGGGTCATTCCAGAGTGCAGGTCCCCAGCCTGGGTTTAGTGCAGTTAATGACTAGGCATGGCAGGATGTGGAGGGCAGTGCCAGTCTTTGCAACAGGTCAGGTATGGGGGGAGTGAGGGTGTCTTTGTACAGGGGCAGTGGATGGGAGTCCTCTAGACTATGGATGTGGACCATGGTTTCCTCTGGTGCGATTGGGTCTGGGGGGGCCTTATACTATGGAGCTCTTCAGGGATGGAGCTGGCTAGATTTGGGATGGAAAGGGGGTACCTCTAGTCCACCAGGGCTGCCAGGCTGCTGTGCACCTGGGTGCAAATCTGCAGCCTGCCTGTGGGTGGGTGGCTGGCCTGGTTAGACCAGCTATTTGTGGCCTAACTGTAGGCTGCAGTGCTCTGGACTGTGAGGGACACATTCCCACTGAATATGCTGCAGCACGGCATATGCATGGAATTGCCCGCTCAACTTGAATGGCATACCATTTGTGTGTGCCCTGGCCCATTCCTTTCCGGCTGGCACATCTCGCATGTTTGAATATTGCGCTGCTGCGCATTGTTAGAGTTGTGTGGCACATCTCCCTTTTCCACCGGGATGTGCTACTTATCTCCTTTGAATATGGGGGCCCTGGACTAGGTACCCTGAATAAATACATTATAAAAATGGTAAAATCATGATCCCACTGAAAACAAGATATTGCATCTAATCTGGGACAGCCTGGGTAAATACAGCACAAAAATGTGTAAAAGAACATTCCTGTGACAGTGAGATGTAACATCTCCCCTGCCCTATCCAGGATACAAAATATAGGATAAGAAATATTCAGTGCTCCCAGATCCAAATAACCATTACTGTGTAAGAAGCTTTCATTTTCCCTGTGTTTTCCCTACCGTGGCAGAATCAAATCCCTGTAGATTTTTCCATAAGCCACTGGTTCCTTATTTATAACTTTGTTCTTTATTTATTATATCAGCAGCCTTTTATTAGGAAAAGAGCTCTGATTTGCTGATCAGTATTAATATATGTCAAGATGGTCTTGGAATGATTTGGATTTGCATAAGGCATAATGGGGTCTATATGAAATAACAAATATCACACTCATTATTTCATGAACTATGCTCAAAATTAGTAACTACAAGTCAAACAATCTTTCGAAAGATACTAGTAATGCCTGTAAACAAATTTATTGTAAATAGAGACATTTCCATACACACACACACATATATAATATCTAATATATATATATATATATATATATATATATATATGCTATTTTGCATCTTATAGTTGTTAGTTTTCAGACAAATTCTCATAGACTTTTTTCTGTCCACCTGATGGAATCTTGAATGAGTTAACTAAATGTTATTATTTTCTTCAAGGCCCTGACCCACCAACTCAGTAAATACACACTTAGTATATCATATTATAAAATGACAAAAAACAGTCTTCTCTTTCCAGTTGTTTGATCAGGAATTTTATAAATGGTATAAATTATTTTTGTTACATCCATGTTGGTCCAATAAGAGGTATCAAATCATTTGCTTCTGTATCACACATGGTTTGTCAGCAGTTAATTCATTAGATGAGGTCTCCCTTGCCAGGAGTGTGACTGTTTCTCCACCCCTCCCCCAAACATAAACACACACACACACTTACTATACGAGATCTCAGTAGCTCTTATCTGTTATGTTTGGGAAGCAGGCCGCAGCCCTTCTGTCAAAAATAAGTTTTATATATTTAGTCTGGGTAGTTCACTGAAGACCTGGCATTTTATCAGATAGGTCTTGAGAGGTTAAAAAACAGTTTAAATCTTTACAAAATTTGCTGGGAAAGGGTAACATTTATGAGGTATGACTCTTTCTTGAAAGATATTCATCCCCAACTGAAGTTAGTAGCAAAAAATGTTTAAATGCTAGGCATTTAAATGTGCAAGCTGTTGCATTTCGAATGGGGTAAACAAATCTCCAGCTTAATAAACAACCAATATTTAACAAACTGTTTCAGTTTCCTAATGGCCATCTGATAAGCAGCTTGGAGTTATGTCTCCAACATTCTAAACAGAAAGAAGAGATTATTTTATTTTAGTTGTCATAGTGATTTGTAGACGTGGAAGAATACATTGAAAAGTCCCAAAAATGTGTTCCACGATACTCCATTTTCAAGCTACAGATAGTGAAATGGCTGTAGGCTCTGCCCACAGCCATAAAAAGGAAAACATTTTAAAGTGGATTTTTACCTTGTGGTCCATAAGTTGTTTTCAAAGGCATATATTACAAATCTCAACTTTGTTATTATTTAGTTATCATTTCTTTTTAATCAGGAAAGGCACACTAGGCTGTGATAGCATGTTTACAGATATGTCCAAGGGAGAGGGTTACATGAACCTGTTTTAATGACTGGGAGAATGTTGTGGGAAACTCCTCGTTCTTCTTCGATAACATACATCCAGACAGTGACCAGAGATGAAGTGAAGGGACCTCATATTATCTTATCTGAAGGACTGCACCTTAGCAGTGCAACATTCCCTTTCATACTGCACTACGGTGTCAGTTATGGGTATTACCCCCAAGTACCTGGTGCCAGGTTAGAACACATGTCCTTTTTGATCTTCTGGCCCCAGAGGTAAGCATGTAACCTACTGAGCCACTGACACTTCTCACCAGTGAACATGCATTCAAATCCTTATACATTCAAACTGTAATGTGGGATCAGGTGCTCATTTTAGTCTTACAATAACCTTTTCTATTGACCTTTGAAATACTGAAAAGTATTGATTGACATCTTTGTGCTGTTACACATCAATAAGCAATTGAGAAACACTGTTGCTAAATTGATGGGACTTCCCCTTTGTCTCTTCTGCTTCTGACCTTGCTATATTCCTTGACTCCTGTTTCTCATTTTTTTGTGTCTATAAAACTACCTATCACCACCTCTGTAACAATGACCATGCCTGTCATACACTCAACCATTCCTCTGCTGAAAGACTCATTCGCCTCGCCATCTCACTGCACCTTGCAACAGTAACTCTTTTGCGGCCTCCCCGTGTCCTAGCCTTCCAAACTCCTGCATAGCCAGAATGCTGTTGCACTGTCTTCTCAGACCTCAAGCACTTCAGAGAGATTAGCTGCCGTTTTTACACTCTTAACCTTGTTCTTCAGTCTTTTGCTAAGTCATGGCAAATTACCTCAGATATGGAAACATGCAGTTGTAACTCCAGTACACAAAATTCCTGATTTGGGTCTGCCTAGGTACCTGGCTGAGAGAATGGCTGCACTACACTGAGGAATCCAGACAGGATAAAATACATGTCTGTAGTTTGTCATTCTGAGCCAATACTGGATCAAATGTACACTGTTTTTTTTTTTATTTTACTGTACTTTATTCTGCCTCATCTCTTGACCAGCCCACTTCAGTCTGCCACTCCACCCAGCCCCGTCACCCGCCATCTCCAGACTTACCTGATGCTCCTATGTTCTCCCATGGATAACCCCATTTGGAAGGGCCACTGGAGACCACCCTTACCTCTGGCCAGAAGCTGAGGGTCAGTGAGGGAGGGAGAGCCCAGTTGGCAGTGCAGGGCCTGTTGTGAGCGATTTACAGCATACTGCACGTTCGTTTTTTTTCCTACTTATGTTTCCCCAGCTCACGGATATCATGGAGGTAGGGTCTGATGCAGAAGCATGAGAGCCCTGATTCCCCCCTTCCTTAATGCTGGCTCCAGCCTGCAGCACCACCTCTGGTCATCCAGGAGGTGGTGCTGCGGTGGAGACTAGAAGCTCTCCCTACCTTGAGCAGGCAAGCATCTGCTGGAATGCTTAAGCATCTTCCCCCAGTCAGCCCTCTGATGACCTAGTCTCTTTCTCAAACCCAAGTCGTAGCAATACCACTGTGCTGATGGCTGGCCCAAATGTACACTCATGTTTAAAAGGAAAGACTGTTCTAGCAAAGCCTTGTCAGCCGGCCTTGCAAAAGTATTCACATGCTCATAATGATCTGCACTAGCATTGAGTCTTATGAGTACGTGTGTGTTTTGGAGAAAAACACAAAAATATGATGACGTGACGTTGCCCGTTCCTGTATTCTGCCGTTATGCTTCTGGAGATTTAATAATCTCCGTATCTCCCATGCCATGCTCTATTTTCACAGACTTTGCCTAAATGCTATGTGCATACATGGCCTACTGAGGTGTTCTTGTCTGGACTCAAACCCACAGTCTCAGGTTTATCAGGATGTAGACCATTCCACTACACCATGAAGCTGGCACTGCAGTGCAGTTCAGCTCTTTAGCTGTAGATGTTTAAGCCCTGCTTTGGAGGCAGCCTTATCCATAATGTCTGCTTCAGAGACAGACCTACCTCACAGATAGGGCCGCCTTGGAGGCAACTTTTGTTAAAAAAGTGTCTCTTGCGAATGGGCACCACAACACATACAAATGCACAAAACAGTTTAGAATATCTACAGCATAGAGGATAATGTATGGGCAGCCATACACAACAAGCCTGTGTCTGCATTGAGAGATTTCTGTGGCAAACAGGAGCCTTAGCAGCAAAGCTCAAGAGGTTCCTTGGTTGCCATAGAAAACTCAGGATGAAGACAGAGGCTCATCTGTGTGTGGATGCCCATACATAATCTTTTACAGTGTATGGGTATCAATAGCTATTTCAGCTCGATTAGCTAGAGGCAAGCAGCTGCGTGGTGGCAATCTAAGTTGCTGTGCTGCAGTAGTGACATCACTACAGCAGCACAACAACATATTGATGTCCCTACTGCAGCACAACAACCCTATTCTAATCATGGATTTCCTTGCAGAACACAATTCCTCCATGCACTATAAGGATTTTGAGCAGGTTGATTTTTATACAGAAGAAAGGCTAACCATATACTATAATGTTTTATATGTGGAGGCTGACACATCTAGTTCTATTGCCCTTCTTCCCACAACAGCACTGTGACCTCACTCATTTTGACATTACTAATGACTGATCTGGCAGAAGATGAGTAGCTGTTCTTGGGCAGGCGTGATATCTTAATTAGTGAGGTCACAGTGCTGATAATGTACAGTATGGGGGGAATAGAACTAGGTGTGTCAGCCTTCAAGCAGAGTATCGTTTTACACTTCACATCTAATAATGTTTAGTGGGAAATCATCTAACTGGCAAAGGAAAAAATGTTTCTGATTTAAAAAGCAGTAACTGGCAACTTTTAAAAAAAAAATTTATGATAGGTTTTGCATAATATAACACAAATACAAAAATATCCAAGTGGACCACAGAAATTCATATAGGAGGTGGTGATTATTTATTTGTTGCTTGAGAAAGAAGGGTTTGGCAATTCTGCCTATTTGCAGCCTCTGCCTGGGAGGAGTGGAATACAGATGGTAACCAACTGGAATTGAACAAGGTTAAGCTGTTGGTGGCATTTTTAGTGAATGGTGGAAATTTGGAAATTTGGCCAGGACACCAGGGAAATTTCTCTGCTTTGTGGAGAGGGCACTGTTGGTGCAAATCTCAAGATGGCAGACCCTGGGAGTATGGAGAAGGATGCTGTGCAGCAGCAGGCTGGAGATTTGTCCTCCGCTCCAGCCTGTGTTTCCTGAGAGGACAGCCTGTCTGACTTTTCAAATGTAGGTGAACAAGCTGATGATCTGATGATAATTTCTACTGAAATGGATGAGATTCTGCTGGCAGAGAAAAAACTAGTAGCAAAAGTAAGCCACACCGAGAGTGACTGGTGCTGTTGACTATATTTATTTATTAGCTTTTGTTAACCAGGTAAGTACACTAGACAAGACATTTGCCTATTTTCAGGTATGACCCGGGAGAGTACAAGGAAATATGACTTCAATACAGAGGACAACATGATACACTTTAGGCAGTTTCACAGAGTAAGGGGAAACATAACATAACATATTCAGTAGGTACACACAGTTAAAAAATGAACAGAACATATACATTGAGTGCCCAAGGCTATGAGCAGTGCATTGTTTACAATTATATACAGTTCAGGACCCCAGAAAAGTAGATCCACAGTCAGAGCAACACCTGATACATACAGTGGAATACATTATGTACAGGGCTAGACCCAAGCAGGCAGGTGCATCTACAGGACCGGCACCAGAGCTAAGAAAGTGTATAAATGAGCAACAGTAAAAAAAGTCAGCACCCAGTCTGGTCACATAAAGTGATTTAATATGGCAAAGTGCAACAGGGCAAAATATTCTGGCTCACTGACATAGTGTCAAAAAGCAGGCAGGCTACAAAAAACAGTCTTACGTTTCACTCGGCTAACCACCAAGCTTCATCAGAGATGTGCGGCAACAACACCAACAACTTTAAATAGTGTAAAATACACCTGCATATGTATTATAACAGTAGTGCTTCTAATTACAATTTAAACAACATCAATCAGGTTCCTATAGCAGAGGCCGCCTATGCTCTGTTATAGAGAATAATTGACACTGATGGTTGCCATGTTAGCAAACAACAGATTCATGTTGTCATGCCATTCCATTGCATGGTACCAATAAAATAAGACGAGGTTTAAATAATTTTTCTCTCATCATGTTAATTTCATTGCTCCTTTAACTTTATAATAGAATCAAGTATTTATTACTCATTCCTCAGTTCAAAGAAGGAAGGGGGGAGAAATATAACTCACACTCCTTACAGCCAACTGCTATAGAACATGAGTAGGGCTGTAATTTTTTCACAGTAAAAAGGGGAGAAATTGACGGCATGATCACGGTAAAAATAGCTTTTTTCACAGCCTAGAAATAGCCCTGTGTCCCATCCGTATTTTGCCTAGTGAAACATGCTGCAGCTACAGGATTCTGTGCAGCACATCCTCTGTTGTGCCGTGCATGCCATTTAATGTAACACTGTTACCCCAATACTGTATAACATTGTTTCTTTCTCCTGCAAGCCAGCACTTAAAAAGGTAACTGTACTCTCAGTACTGTCCGAGAAAGTAGTGCATATGCAGGCATGTAGCAGCGGGTCTCGATATGCAGATGTGCGGCAGAACTATGTTACTCTGTCACTGTGATAAAGAGGGAGAGTGAGAGCAGCGCATTTTTTTTTTGCAGGGTCCTATGTTCAGCTGTCAGAAATGTAAAGACAAGCCATCCCGTCCCCATCAATGCAGTAGTAGAGACAGCAGATCGTGATACTGCCTACTGACATGCTTTAAGTAAACCCAAGTGCCTCCTCTGATTCTCCGGTAAGGGAAAGGTGGCATACATTAAATAAATAAATGGTATACATTAAATAAATAAATGGCATACATTAAATAAATAAAGGAGGATTAGCTGTGGTTAGGTGTGATTAGGAATTTGGTGAATTTCACAGGGGACTACTAATTTCATGGTAATCGTGAAATCCGTGACCCCCATGAAATACTTACAGCCCTAAACATGAGTAATAAATATTTGTTTCTATTTAAAGTCGCTGGTGTTGTTGCCACACATCTCTGATGAAGCTTGATGGTTAGCTATGTGAAACGTAAGGCTGTTTTTTGTATCCTGCCAGTTTTTTGACACTACTGTATGTCAGTGACCAGAATATTTTGCCCTGTTGCACTTTGCCATATTAAAGCACTTTAAATGTGACCAGACTGGCTGCTGACCTTTTTTACTGTTGCAGAGAAAAAACTAGAAGCTGAAATGCAAGAGCGTAAAAGGCATCCACTGAGTATAATGATGGATGATGAACGATACAGCAAAAGGAAAGCTTCATTAAAACAAAGAGTTTTGCCCATTGCACCTGAAAAAGTTATTTTCCAGCAGCAGGAAAATAATGGCTTTCTTGACTAGTGACATAGCTGAGACAGAGGTGGATGGCTTAACAAGCAATACTGAGCAGCAGTTGTGTTGGGACAATCAAAGGAGTGGCTTAACAGCTACGAGACAACGCCCCTTACGATCTCCACAGCAGGATTCTGTGGAACTTAATCCCCTCTGGTCACCTGAACGAGTCCTCTGGAATGCATTATGGACTCAAGATGGAACAGGCAGGGAAATGGATTACTGACCCAGACTGGGATGCTGAGCCAATTTCTCAGTCAGGATTACAGACATCACTGCTGGTAGCAATGGAGGCAGCCTCAGCCTCCGAAGCGGATAACCTGGATGTAACAACAGCATCTGTTACCGAGAGCAAAATACAGAAAATAAGTGGAAATATAACTACTTATAAGCAGATAAGTATGCAATAAGACATGCCTGGGTGTGTAAATATGCTATAATAATTGCACTGCTCAAGGGTGTTGTTAGGCACGAAGCGCTTGTGCCAAGTGTCTTTAAACACCTGAGAGCAAAGTGCAATTATTACAGTGAAATTATACATCCCTGCAGTGTCTCATTCCACTTATAAAATGTTGAGAAACCAGTGAGCCATTTACTGTTGAAAAAATAAAGCTACACCACTGATAATGCTGCTATAATGCTGAAGTTATTTTTCTTTGCTAAAGTAGTCCCTTGAAAACAGTAAGGGAATTGAAAACAGAGCTCAACGGAGCCCCTACAGTAAGGACATTGAACTGAATTGACAGTGGAGCCCCTACAGTAATCTATTTAACTTAACACACAGTCTGCATTTAATGAAAGTAACGGAGCTCCTACAATAATCTTTTTAACTTAACACACAGTCTGCATTTAATGAAAGTAACGGAGCCCCTACAGTAATCTTTTTAACTTAACACACAGTCTGCATTTAATGAAAGTAACGGAGCCCCTACAGTAATCTTTTTAACTTACCACACAGTCTGCATTTAATGAAAGTAACGGCACCCGTACAGTAATCTTTTTAACTTACCACACAGTCTGCATTTAATGAAAGTAACGGAGCTCCTACAGTAATCTTTTTAACTTACGACACAGTCTGCATTTAATGAAAGTAACGGAGCCCATACAGTAATCTTTTTAACTTAACACGCAGTCTGCATTTAATGAAAGTAACGGCGCCACTACAGCAATCTTTTTAACTTAACACGCAGTCTGCATTTAATGAAAGTAATGGCACCCCTGCAGTAATCTTTTTAACTTAACACACAGTCTGCATTTAACGAAAGTGAAAGACCACATCACCAGTGAAGTTGCAGTTAATTAGGACAGTGCTGTTCTTCACACATTATATTTCTGTACAGGGGCGTAGCCAGGATTTGGTGGTGGGGGGTTCCCAAACAATTGTAGGGGGGGTCTGGGGGCATGCCCCCCATAAAATTTTGAAAATGTGGGTGTTAAATGGTGCAGTTTCGTGCATTTTAGGCAATAATTGTTGAGTCACAAAATGTTCAAAATTCGAATCATCATTCTCATCCATCCCTGCAATCTCAAGTATTTCAGCCAGGTGTTCCTTCTAAACTTTCTTTTTTTGGTGGGGGAGAGTAATTTTCATTTCCCCAAATTTAATTTATTTGTTCAGCTATTGCCTTGCCCTTTATGTTCCACCCTTCCCACTGCATGTATTCCCCTTTTAAAAATTGCTCGCAGTTTATATGGTTTCTGTTAATTGTCTTCCTCCCTTTGCCTCTACATTACATGCATGACCCCAACTCTTAAGGCAAACAAATAATACTCAGGTACTTTTTTATTTTTAAATGTTTATTGTTTGTGTGCAGCTCACATATTAAATAGTAATGCATTAACAATATTTAAACATATATAAAGTGCCTGTCTATAATGTGCGCAGCAGGGGATACACAGCTTTTCCCATCAAAGTACTGTGCAGCCAGTGAATGACACATTTGACAGCTGGGTGTTAAGAGTGTTTTTTAATGTTAACTACAAACATAACATAACTACTTTTCACATTGAACACATATAGTTATTTTCCTAGAACTCTTGTTTGTTTATCAAGTTATCTTCTGTACTCGTTGCGTTTTTTCAGTCTGTGAATGACACAATATAAGGAGTCCCAGCTTCGAAATAACAACATGTAGTATGGAAATAAACAGAAAAATCATGCTGGGTAGGAAGAAATTAGTGGACTCCAGCTTTCTTACTCTAGTTCTAATTTTGTTACTGCCATCACACAACCACCACCCTGGATGTTTTGTTGCAAACCTTGCAACTTCATCAGTGTACACTTTTTCTGCATATGAACGTGCATTAAGACAAGGCTGGCTTTCTGTAAGTATCAATGTGATTAAAATGATCAAACCAGTAGAACAGATACAGATGGTAGATTGAATTATTTGACAACTGGGTGCCATTAGAGTGTAAGAATAAAAAGTAACAGGCACAATCTACAACTATAATCCACAATTTCACATAGTTATTTGCCAGGCTGTCTTCTTTCTTTATCAGATTTATCTTCTCTAATCTAGTTCTGTATTTAATAATAATAATAATAATAATAATAATAATAAAACTTTTATTTTTTAGCAGGATAATAACTTTAGGACTAGAGGCCCTGTTTGTCAAAGTTGTCCTGTTTTAAAAATACGGTTTCAGAAACAAAGACATCATGTAATATTACATTACAGGAACAAATCTTACGTTTTTAACAAACAATTCCACTACATATGAAACATACATAAATACTCAGATATCAGAGAAATTCAACCATTTCATCATTCTTTAAGTATAGACTATCCAGACAAATCAGAAAATTTAAATGTCTAATAACATACAGAGGAAGTTTTTCATTTTCATTGTTATCATTTAGGAAACAGAAACATCAAGGAAAAAGAGAAGAGAAAGGGAAATAAGATAAAAGAATATTATATAACCTAGGGAACACCAAAACAAACACATCTATCTCTCCAAATACTATTCAGGGAGTACTTAAATTTATTAAAGCTATCAATTATTCTAATATCTGGATCTATTTCATTCCATATTTTCGGCAAATAAAAATGTTGTTGCATTTTACTGTAACCATTTATTTCTAAGGGAACCTTTTGACATCTATGCTTTAAATGCCTTAGATTATATCTATAAGAAATAAGGACACCAGGAGAGATCGCACCATGTTTAACCTTCCCCCTATATTCACAAAAAGCTTTATACCCTACAAGTTTTTTCCGGCGAAGTGCAAAGGAATCCCAACCAAGATCTTGAAGTAAATTACAGTGATGGGTATTATATGGGCATTTCATTACATATCTTGCTATTCTAGTATATGTTTTATCTAGGCTATTTAATAGATATTTAGGGGCAAACTGATATATTAAACTACCGTATTCTAATGTTGGTAAGAGTAGTTGTACAGCCACTCTATTTCTTGTCTCTCTTGGTAGTATAGATGTTTTCCTTCTTAACACACCCAATCTAGAATTAACTTTTTTAGTTATATTTGTAATATGAGAAGAAAAAAATAAGAGAACTATCCATATAAACTCCCAGATACTTATATATCCAAACTTATTCTAACATTAAGCCCCTTAAAGAAAAAAATATTTAATGTCTGATGCCGCAGTTTATTTTTAGAATGGAAAAGCATTACCTGAGTCTTCTTAGTACTAAGAACCATTTTTGATTGAATTAACCAATTTTGTAGAATGTCAAAATCAAATTGCAACATTTTTTGTAAATCATCCAAATTTTTTGCTTTCCCTATAAGGGCCATATCATCAGCGTACAAATAGATCTTACTATTTTGGATACATGATGGAAGGGAGTTTACATAGATCAAAAATAATAGGGGACCCAAGATTGAACCCTGGGGAACTCCTCTAAAGGTACCCTCTTTATCTGACATTATTCCATCTATGTATACCTGTTGTGTACGTTCAGTTAAGTATGATAATATCCATACCTGAACAGGTTCTGATATGCCCATCTGAGCCAACCTTTTCATTAATATGTTAAAGTCAACTAAATTGAAGGCCTTCGAGAGGTCGACGAACACCGCCCCAACAGACTCCCGAGCCTCGAGGCCACTTGCCACAGAGTCAAGGAAATCCATCAGGGCAGTGTCCGTTGACCTCCCCCAACTAAAGCCTGCCTGACAATCAGTCAAAAGATTGTACTTCTCCAGATATTCATATAACTGGGCACAGACCAGGCGTTCAAAGACCTTCGAGACAATAGACAATAAAGCTATCGGTCGATAATTTGATTGATTATTCCTATCTCCTCCCTTAAAAACAGGAACAATTTTGGACTTATTTGCTCTACTGAAATTTTCAAAAAAGTTGTCTCTATTCTATCCACCCCTATTGCTTTCCGTGAATTTAACTGTCTTATTTGCTTCTTAACTTCGCCAATTTTAATTGCTCGAAAATAAAAACATGGTGCGCTCTCTCTATATTGTGTCTCCAGGGATCTAATCTGTTGAAAATCAAAATTCTGATCACAATCAGCTTGTTCCATTTTTATATCTGAAAGACAACAAAAATACTGATTCAAATTATTTACTACTTGTGTTGTAGGCATCTCCTCTCCCAATTCATTCTTAAAAATTATTTTCGAATGTTTCCCTTCCCTACCCTCCATATCCTTGATTAAATTCCAGTATTGAGCTGGATTTTTGGTTTGATTCACTTTATTTCTGTGATAATTTTTCCTTGCCTTTCTTATCAAACTTTTACTTTTATTCCTAATCCTCTTAAACAACTCCCAATCTTCTACTTTTAAAGATCGGTTTGCCTTTTTCCATATCCTATCTTTCCATCTTATATATTTTTTAATTTTTTCATTTACCCAAGGGTTATGTTTAAGTCTTTCTCTAGATTTTTTGAAAGGAGCATTTTTATCACATACTTCTAGATAAATCTTTGTGAATTCTCTGACTGCCATATCTACTGCTGGAATCAAGTCTATATGAGCCCAATTTACTTTTCCCATTTGAGTCTGAAAAACAAGTCTGGATTGATGCAAAATAAGGATTCCCAGCTTCAAAATGGCAAATATACATAAAAGTATTTTAAGATGCCTGGTAGGAAGAAATCACTGAAATGAACCCCCTGCTTTCTTACTCTATTTCTCATTTTGTTGCTGTGCCATCACATTTACAAGCAACATCCGTCTTGGATGTTTTGTTGCAAACCTTTCAATCACTTTATCAGTGTCCACTTTAGCTCCATAATGAATTTGCATTAAGGCAAGGCCTGACATTCTCTCATTTCCCATTCTGCTTCTGACATAAGTTTTGAGCCTGTGAAGAGCACTGAAAGAGCACTCACATTGTGCACTACTGACTGGAATTACACAGAGTATCTTGAGTAAAGTGTATATGTTTGGGAAAAAAGATGCATCACAGGCTCTGAATGCTTCTACAGCAGTATCTGGTGGGTTTTGATTGTTTTGCCATTTAGTTTTCCATGTTAGCAGTTCCACATCTATAACCTGAGGAGAAGGAATATATTTTTCATAGAAATTGATAACTTAATCTAGGTTGATGTTTCCACCATTGGATTTAATCACTGATGGAATAAGGCCCATTAGCTTAGCCACAACTTGCTGTGTTCTTGAAAATTTCACAGCCAGTGCCTCAAGAAGATAATCAAGCATTGGAATTGCAATCACCTTCCTATAATACTCTTCAGGATCGCTTGCAGGAGTATTGCTTTGGTGTGTCTGTCTCTCAACAGTGCATGGTATTTCAGGTTGAACATTGACCTTTTCTGAAACACTGCATGCCTCAGTGTACCAGCTGTGGAACAGAGTCTCAATTTCTTGTCAAGCTACCTTCATATTGTCCTCTACTGTGGTAATCATGTTATAAGCATTAATTATATCAATTGCACTGTTTTGCAGTTTTACACTCAGTGGTTGCACAAGCTTAAGTACCTTCATGACTGTGATGAAGCAAATAATGTAATGAAAATTCTCCATAGAATAAAGGATCCCATTTGCTAATGTCTTAGTCTCAGCATCCCAATTCCATTCTCCATACTCATCAACATATTGCTGTCCATTACTGATGACATGCAGTGCAATGAAAATACATGCAAAAAGATCATAAAATATCTTATATGCTGTATGCCTCATTGCCCATCTTGTTCTGCAAAGAGATTGCAATGTCACTCATTTAGCTTCAGGATAATTACGCCCTATTACTTTCAACAGAAGCTCATTTCTTTTGGGTGAGAAATTGAAGAAGTTACAGCACTGGTTAAGCACATCATGCATGTTCCAGATTTCAGGGTGTTGACAAGAGTTCACTATGCACAAATTGAGGCAATGCGCATTGTGATTGGTTGGCATCCATGGCACTCCAGACATTACCTCATGGGTTTTAGCCCACCTGATAGGCTAGTGATGCACATGACCCAGATCAAATTTCTAGCATATCTAGGTCCCAGAAACCCCTGCTCTCCAGTTTCGAATCATGCATCTGATCAGGCAAGAAGCACACCAGGAATCCCTGTCTGCTCCTACAAGGTAAGACCTTGAATCAAGTTTATATCCTTATTGTACTCATCAGGCTAAGTCAGAAGGCAGGTACAACAGTTTTCTTTGGGGCCTTACAAGTTAGAAATTCCTGGATTTTAACCAGGAGGAGTAACCTAAGCTAGCCCCCTGCCTTGGTGTTAGCCAGATCAGGTGATTTTCTAGTGCAGCCATGAAGATGTGTATCACAGTAAGCATGACTGAAAGAAGTGGACTTTTCTTTCTTTTTTTTTTTTTGGGTTATTCCCTAAAATGCTTCTGGTTTGTCCTGCTATCATTTAAATTATGGTTGTGTGTGCAACGATTTCTAGACTTGTGATGGCCCTATGGGCTAGGCTTTCATCTTGGTGCTAAGATTGCAGGTTCAATCCCCAAGTTACTATTTTGTGCGCTTCTCTCGTTTTGTTCGAGCAAACCAAACACTCACAGCAGCGCTCCTAGGCCTTGGGACCTAACGCTCCGTTTGCCTCCCGCTTCTGGAGTTCCTGGCCTCAGTGAGGCCACGGGTGGACCAGCGGCCTGTCCCGGCCGAGCGCCGACCGAGTGGCCCCTCTCTCTCTCTCTCTCCATTACCCCCTCGTAGCTTCAGGCAGGCCTGCCCCCTACCTCTTATTGCCTCCACGGATGCAGGAGACTCCTTGCACCCTTTTCCCTCGCACCGTGGTGAGAAATCCAGCCACGGGCGCTCTCTCCCCTGGGAGGCAATGAAGCACATCAGCGCGTACTCCATAGGCCTGTTTGGGCCTACTGCGGCCTGTCCAACCTCCATTCCTAGTGGCTTCGGGTCCTCTTCTCGCGATGGCTCTGCACCTCCTACCGCTAGGCCGCTGCTCTCTGAGGAAGCTCCTCCTCACAGCTTATCTGGAGCGGGGGGAGTTCAATCTAGGCTATTACACCCGGCCCCCTTACACTGAGCTGCTAGCTCCTGGAGGGTGAAGGGAGAGACTCCTCGCACTCTGCTCCAGTGGGACATCCAGACAAGTCTCTGTGGCGCAATCATTTCTTCCACGCACCCTCTCTGGTTCCCCCCCTCCGAGCTCTTCGTGGGGGGTGTGAAAATCTCGATCCACCTTCGCCCTCTATCCCCTCATAGGGAAGGGGTATGGCCTCTGGATGACCAGGGGATGCGGCCAGGGTCATATGCAGACCATGTGGCCTAGTGGCCAAACACTGCCCTACGCTAAAAAAAAAAAGAATTTTTCAACAAGGGAGGAAGATGGCTGGCCTCTACCATTTTCCTGGGGGTTCCCCCCATAGGGTCCCTCCCATAGCGACCTTCCGGTGGCCCCCACTCCTCCCAAGCCTCCTGCTCCTGTTCTTCTCTCTGGGGCTTCATTCCTACCCCTACCACTCGGGTCCCTCCCATAGCGACCCAAGTAGGTAGCCTGATTCACCTGGACTCCATCCCCAGTCACCACGGCTCCCTCCCATAGTGAGCCATGGCACCAGACCACTGATCTCCAGCCCTCCTCCTCTGGCCCTCGTTGCGGGGGTCCTCACATAGCACCCACCAACCTACATACGGTCTTCTAGAGAAGAAAAGGCCGTCTGCCCCAGTGGCCTAATGGATAAGGCACTGGCCTCCTAAGCCAGGGATTGTGGGTTCGTGTCCCATCTGGGTGCAATGTTTTAAAAAAAAGGGGGATCGCCCATGGGGCACCATACCAGCTCCATTCTAAGTATACCTTTCTCTCCTTCCAGATGGTGAAAGCGAAGAAATGCTCCTCGTGCAACGCTACCCTCCTGCCCCAGACTCCGGGTCCCCTCTGTGTGGCCTGCCTCCTGGATGACGATGATTCCTCCCTGGAGTGAACCCTGCCCCTGGGCCCTGACAACCCAGGACCCAGCAACTCTATGTGGATGGACCCGGGCTCCCTCCTGATCCAGAACCAGCAGGCCGCGGTCGCCATGATGGAGAGCCAGCAGAACTTTATGCTCAAAATCATGGAGAAACTGGAATCCCTCACCCAACACAGGGCAAAGCCACCGAGTTCAGAACCCGACAAGGTGGGGTGGCAACCGGAGGAGCTTACGAACCCTGAGGACACCCTCCCAGACACCCCACGTGACAACGCGCATGAGGACAGGGAGAGGGATGGCCTTGGGGAAGAGGATGAGGCGGACTCAAATGGAGAAGATATGGAGCTGCAAGCGACACCTTCCCTGACTTCGAAGTTATGCTCCTTTGACACGATCCCAGGGCTCATGAAGATCATCAAGGCCACCATGGGTTTCGACACCGAAGAAAGCAGGCCCGAGTCAAAGCTCGACCCCATGATTCAGCTGAGACCTTCAACCACAGAGACCTTTCCCGTATGCCCGGCAATCGAGGACATCTTCAGTAAAGAATGGCAATCCCCCAAACCGGGCAGGATGTCGAATCGCAAGAACCTGGACAGAATGTACCAGGTCCAAGGGGAAAAATCGGATGCCTGGTGCAAGGCCCCCACCATTGACCCCCAGGTGGCGGCCCTTAGCAAAAAGACCGTACTACCATGCGGCACAATAGCCCTCAAGGACCTGACGGACAAAAAGGTTGAAGATATGCTCAAGAGGGCATTTGAGATTGAGGGCGCCGCTGCTAAGGCGACCACCACAGCCATCTATACGACCCAAGCACAGATCCGCTGGCTCGAGGAGCTCCAGGAGCAGGCCATCCCTAAGTCCAGGAAGGCAGAACTGTTGGAGTGCACCTTGGATGCAGCCAAATACCTAGCTGATATGGCGGTAGACACCCTGCGTCTTCAGGCCAGGGCCACCGCCATCACCAACCGTGCTCGTAGGGCACTGTGGCTGAAACTGTGGAATGCAGACCATGAGTCAAAAACATTGTTACAAAATTTACCACTGCGGGGAAAACATGTTTTCGGGGAGGGTCTGCAGGATTATTTGAAGCAAAAGGAAGAGGGCAGAGACCTCCTCAAGAATAAGTCCAAGTTGTCCTATCTCCCCTCCTCGAGGCGGAGGTTTCGGGGAACAAACCATACCAACCCCGCAGGGATACACAACAACAGGGCCACTCCTTTTGAAGCAGAGGCCCCTCTCCCGGCTTCCATGGCCCGTACCCTCAGAACTATCAGTCCTCCTCCTTCAGACCCCGGGGCCAAAGAACCAGAGGTCGAGGTAGAGGTTACAGGGGAAAGCAACAGTGACTGCCCCCTCCCAACAGCACGGGGCCAGGACCCGTATCCGCCAGTGGGACAAAGGCTAACTCTATTCGCCCATCGCTGGATCCACACAACATCGGACAGATGGGTCCAAGACGTGGTAACCAAGGGATACTCCATAGAGCTATCCCACGCCCACATTCCACACAGGTTCGTCTCCTCCCCCATAGCCAGGAGAAGGGCATCCCCACATCAGGTCCAACAAATCTTGTCAGAACTAATTTGGAACAGGGCCATTCAGCCTGTGCCAGTGCCAGAGCAGAATCTGGGGGTTTACTCCATATTCTTCCTGGTGCCCAAGAAATCAGGGGAACTCAGGCCCATCCTAGACCTGAAGCACTTGAACCGACACGTGGTTGCGCACTGATTCAAAATGGAGACCATCCGATCCACCCTACGGTGCGTTCGGGTAGGCGATTTCCTGACGTCCATAGACCTAAAGGATGCCTACCTCCATATCCCCATCATCCGGAAACACAGGCAATTCCTCCACTTCCACACCCTAGGTCACCACTTCCAGTACCAGGCCTTGCCGTTTGGCCTGTCGTCGGCCCGAGTCTTCACCAAAGTCTCCATAACCCTGGTGGCCAGACTCAGGGAACAGGGACTGGACATCATCCCGTATCTGGATGACTGGCTCATCCGGGCACGGTCCGAAAACCTAGCATGGATACACACGGAATCTGCCATGCAGGCACTCGAAGACCACGGTTGGGTGGTAAATCAAGAAAAGAGCCACCTCAATCCCACTCAGCAGATCGAGCATCTGGGAGCGCTCATCAACTCGGCTCAGGGGTGGGCAAAACCATCCCGCTCGAGAGTTCACAACTTGATGGAGCTGGCCCGCCAGATGAAGGCCCGCCACCACGCAACAATGGGAAGGATAGCTCAGTTGTTGGGCTGCATGGCCTCATGCATAGACTTCATGCCCTGGGCCAGGTGGCACATGCGTCTGCTCCAAACTTATGTCCTATCACGGGGGGCACCGAGCGAACACAATCTACAGGTTGTGGTACCACTACCCCATGCAGTGAGACTCTCCTTGGCATGGTGGACGGTGGAGGTGAATCTGACCAGGGGAGTCCCTCTGGAGCCCAGTCGCCATAGAAATGGATGCGAGCCTCTCCGGCTGGGGAGCTTGCCTGGGAGACACAACGGCACAGGGCCTATGGTCACCAGCGGAGGCGAAGCTCTCCATCAACATCCTGGAGATGAGAGCCGTGTTTCACGCCCTGAAGGCGTTCAAGTGCCAGGTACACTGTCAGTCGGTTCTGATCCGTTCCGACAATCGAGTCACGGTGCCCTACATAGCAAAGCAAGGCGGGACCAGGAGCAGGGCCATGATGAGGGAGACAACGGCAGTCCTCAACTGGGCCCAGGCCAACCTCACTCACCTGGGCGCGGTCCACCTGGCAGGAAAGCTGAACGTCCGCGCGGACTGGCTCAGCAGACAACAGGTACACCCGGGGGAATGGCGATTACGCCCGGCCCTATTCCAGATGATCTAGGCGACATGGGGGCCCGTGTCCATGGATCTCATGGCGTCACGGGAGAACGCTCCGGTCAGGGAGTACTACTCGCGGTTCAGGGACAGTCTCTCCCAGGGAACGGATGCCCTGTCACAATCCTGGAGGCGGAGGAACTCTTATGTCTTCCCACCACTCCCCCTGATCCCCCAGGTCCTAGCCAAGATACGGGAGTCAGGCCACATGGTTATCCTGGTGGCCCCTTACTGGCTGCGCAGGGCATGGTTCGCAGCAGTCCGAGAGATGTCGCTAGCCAGCTTCAGGATACCCTACTGAACAGACATGCTCTTGCTGGGGCCAGTGCTCCACCCGACCCCGCGGACCTTGAAGCTCATGGCCTGGCTCCTGAGAGGAGGAGACTGAGGGCAGTGGGGTATCATGATTCCGTCATCAGCACCCTACTCCAGTCCAGACGGGCTTCCACCACTTCCACGTATGGGAGGCAATGGTCCATCTTCACTCGGTGGTGCCGGGAAT
Source organism: Neoceratodus forsteri (assembly GCA_016271365.2). Classification (NCBI taxonomy): domain Eukaryota; kingdom Metazoa; phylum Chordata; order Ceratodontiformes; family Ceratodontidae; genus Neoceratodus; species Neoceratodus forsteri. The sequence goes on from CM028130.1 coordinate 1,195,211,773, forward strand.
GGGGCAAGGTTCCCAAGCAGTCCGACATGGCCACCATCCTCCTATTCCTCCAACAGGGAGTGGACAAGGGACTAGCGCACTCTTCCCTTAGGGTGCAACTATCAGCCATAGGGGCGGCCATAGGCCTCATTGACGGATACACCCCAGGAGCTCATCCTGACGCTGTACGCTTCCTAAGGGCAGTAGAGATCCTCCGACCGAGGACTCGACTGACCATCACCTGAGGACCTCCCACTGGTCCTTGAGTCCCTCAACTCGGCTCCTTACGAACCCCTCCGTGAGGCGGACCTGTTCTGGGTTGGCCTCAAGACATGCTTCTTGGTGGCAATCTGCTCGGCTAGAAGGATCGGAGAACTTGGGGCCCTATCCTGCGCAGAACCCTACACAGTATTCACCCCACTAGGGGTCTGTCTGAGAACAGTCCCAGCCTTCCAGCCAAAGGTTCCCACCAGTTTTCACAGAGAGCAACCCATCGAGCTGCCCACCTTCCCAAGAGGGTCCCTGCAGGGCTCCAGCGTGCTCCCACATCACCTCAATGTGGGATCTGCCCTCTCTGTGTACGTAGCCAGAACCCATCTCATACGCAAGACAGAGAGACTGTTCGTCATCTCGAAGGGGCAGAGGCAGGGTAACGCCGCCTCCAAAACCACCATCGCCAGGTGGCTAAGGCGAGTCATCTAGAACGCCTACACAGCAAACCGGATGACTCCACCCCAGGGGATCAAGGCTCTCTCCACCAGAGCGGTCGCCACTTCCTGAGCGGAGAGAGCCAGTGTATCCTCAGAGGACATATGTAGGGCAGCCACATGGAGTTCCCTCCACACATTCACCAGACACTACAGGCTGGAACAATTACAGGCCATACGGCCCACCTTCGCCACCCAGGTCCTGGCGGCAGCATCCTCAACCACTCACTCTTAGTCCACTCTGTTTCCCACCCTGGGTACTCACTGCTTCTTATCTACCCATGAGGTAATGTCTGGAGTGCCATGGATGCCAACCAATCACAATGGGTGTTTACTCACCTGGTAAAGGTGATTGTGTTGGTTGGCATCCATGGCACTCCAAGACCCTCCCTTCAGAGTGCTCAGAGTGACCGGTTCCGAACTAGGGGATCTTCACCCATGTTAGGCACACAGGGGAACAGACAGCGTGATTGTTTCTAATGATAAATGACCAGTCGGACCCTCGGGTTCGAGACTAGACTGTAAATGATAGGAGAAGAATAAAGAATCGGCCCCCAGGCCATTGCTACCACATCGTGGTCCATTTTCCTCTGTGTCTCCAATCATCTCTCTTAGTACTTTCACTTAGTTGTACCTGCACTGTATGTTTTCTCTAGTACTAATTAACCTTATTTCAGCTATGGAAGATTCGAACTGGAGAGCAGGGGTTTCTGGGACCTGGATATGCTAGAAATTTGATCTGGGTCATGTGCATCACTAGCCTATCAGGTGGGCTAAAACCCATGAGGTAATGTCTGGAGTGCCATGGATGCCAACCAACACAATCACCTTTACCAGGTGAGTAAACACCCATTACAGTGCACATAAACAGCGGATTCATTCTGCTGGCAAATTAAACCTTGTGTGCCTCGAATATTTGAGGACATGTTTGAGGCCCCATCACATCCTTGGCCTCGGCATGCTTGAATGTCAAGACTCCATTGTACCAATTTATGTAATATGTTCTTTGCAAGTGCCTCACCAGTTATTCTCTCACAAGGTACAAAGTCTAGGAAGTCTTCTCTTATATTCTGAGTTTTGTCAATATATCGGAGTACCAGAGACAAAACTTCTCTGTTATTTACATCTGTAACTTCATCACCAAGAATAGAGTAGTACTCAGCATCTTTTATGTCTTTAATTATATTGTCTCGAATCTGATCCCCAATAATCTCTATCAACTCATTCTGAATATCTGGCGAGTGATATTGTACATTTCTCCCACCGAACTGTAAATGTTGAGCTAAACTTGTATCTCCAGCATTTACCCTGAGTTTTAACAGGGAGATAAAGTTTCCTGGATTGTGGGTATCATCATCTATTTTCTCAATATGGCCATGTAAAGCTATATTCTGGCGACCACAGACAAGTATAGTTTCTATTACTGATCCTAATATTTTCCTGTTTTCTTCAATTCTTGCAGCACACCTAGCATCAAGTTTGCTCCTCACTGATTTTTCTGGGGTTTCCATAGTTATTTTAAAATTCTGAGCCTTTCCCAATGCATTCATGTGATATTGTTTCTTGCAGTGTTCTTTTAGAATCTCCTTTGCTTTTGTCAGTTAGTTAATGGTTTACTGACAAATTGCCCAAACTATCACTGTAGCCAAACAAGCTACAAAACTTACACAAGCCACCCCTCAACGATTCACTGTAAACTAGCCAAAGGTATTCAATACACCATTTGTGTTGGAAGGATCATTGTTTAGCATGCATCATTGTCTTTGGAAACATATAAGTAGCTGATGGACTGAAGTGCTGAGTGAGGTATTTATACTTCTCAGAATCATTGAGTGAGGTGCCAATGATTCTACCAATATCATAAGGGCCCTCTTCTGGCATACTGCTACTCTCATTTTGCACATTTTGCACTAGTGTGCTATTATTGCTGTTTTCATTGGACAAGCTTTCTTGAACAGTGCTTCTGTTATCACTGCCTGCTGCAATGCCTGAATCTAAAAATACAAAAGGCATTGTTAAGTTCTTCATGCACATGGGAAAATGAAAGCAGAGTTGAGACAAGCTTTTTTTTTTTATCTGTTGCTCAAATTCTGTTTCCAAAATAACAGTATTGCAAAACTGGGGGTTGAAACAAGGGGACATGCAAATGGCGAAGTGTAGGTGTTAATGGGAATATTTTAGTGAGAAAGATCATATGACCAGCAGGATTAAGTCTGTGTAGAAACTACGTGAACCTTTCATTTTCTGCCATAAAATATTTGTAGCAATAAGTGCATTCAATGCTTGAATGTGCTTATTACTCAGACTAATGTCATTAATGACAAGTGCAAACTACCTATGATAATATGAAAACATGGAGTGGTGGGGAGCACAATGCAAGATAGAAAGACAATCATTCTTATGCAAATAAGAACCATGACTCTGTTTTCTGTATAATTCAGTTGTTTTAGAAAAGACTGATAATAAAGATTCAACAGTGCGTTTCCAATATACAAGAGACACACCTTGAGAGCTCCCACTTTCTGATGGGCTTAATGGTCGTTTTGTTCCAAATCCAAATGAAGAAAGAGTTGTCTGATTGGTAAATCCTCACTTCTTAGTAGCTGCCATCTCAGAGACTGATCCAAGTCAATGTCCCTTTTTGAAATGGAGGAGCAGAGTTTTACTTAATGCATATGGTTTCAATATCAATCACATTACTTTAAATGTATTTGCCTTGCAAACAGAACAAACTTGACAATATTTTTTTTTTTGAACTTAGATTTTTATTAATTTTTCATTATTAGACCATTTACATTTGATTCTCTTTACAGGGTAAACATTACAGAATTCCATTCGTCTTGAAGTTAAAATCATTTTGACAGGACAATACATAAAACAAATGACATAAATTTCCATTATATTTCTTCTTGGGTATGGGAGCATCCTCTTATACATTTTGCAGGCTGGACTGAGTGGTAGAGTCCTCACTCAAGGTGGAAGGGTGAGCCCCATTTTCTCATGTCGAACCAAGTCTATAGTTCTCTCAGTCTTCTTTTCTCTGCTCATCTAATAACTTCCCTCCCTTATCCCATCTGATTCGTCCTCATACAAAGTAATAAAACTGTGGTGTCCTTCTTTGTCTTTATTAACTGACTGCAACCCTTCCATTTCTTATTGCCCTTCTCCTCCCAGAAGATATTCTAAGGTAGGGGAGCGAAGAAAAAAAAAAAAAACACCCCTACACAACCCTCATTTAATTTATAGAGGAAAAAAATGGGCCTATGTGTGCCGGTCTAAGGTATACTAGAAAAAAAAAAAATAATCTGCGACAGTTTACCTCTGTTGTCAGAACTGATTGGTTAAGAGCAGGCGTCTGTAGTTTAATGACATTTCTGGGCCTTCTGCGGATATCTATCTAGTTTATTTATCCAGCTCATTTTGTCAGGAACTGGTCGAGCACGGTGCCACTTTTATTCTCCACATATTCATAGAATGAGAGCCATCTTGAGTTAAATTTATCTGTTTGCAACCTCAGTATAGCTGTGAGGGCTTCCATTTTCTTAATATTAATCACATTAGACCACCATTTTGAATATGTCACTTTCCTGGAAAGCCATCTTTGTGTGATAGCTTTGGTAGCAGCTGCTATTAGTATAAAGAACAAGTATCTTTGGGCTTTAGTTTTAACCTCGGGGGTGGGGCCCCAATACCACATGAGAAAGTCTGGCTTATCTTTTAACTGCAGTATTTCTTTTATAGCTGGGTTACCTCTTCCTAGTACTCCGCCAGCTTCCGACAACTCCAAAAAATATGATATTGAGACCCTTTCTCCGTGCAACCCCTCCAACATTTATAATTTCGGAAGGTGTCAAATTTGGCAGAGATCTCTGGAGTTATAAAGTATCTAACTGAGATTTTCCATCTAAACTCTCTCCATACTGGTGAATTGGTGGTTTTATGTACTCCTTGCCATATAAGTGACCAGTCCTTGTCTGATATTTGGCCCTCAAATTCTGCCTGCCATTTATTTTCTACAGCTTGAACCTGGAGTATCCCTGAGCCCTCCTGCAGAGTCTGCTGTAGATATGAAACAAGTTTTTTGGAGTCTCCTTTTTGGCTTCTCAGGTGCATGCATTTTAGCGGTGGGGCAGAGCCATTTTGTATAGCACTTATCCCAACAGTGTTATTGATAAAGTGTCTACACTGAAGGTATCTAAAAAAATCTTTTGGGGGTAGTTCAAATTCCTCTTGGAGCTGCAAAAATGTTTTAACCCCCTCCACACACACTATCTGGCACCGATATTGGAGTCCTCTGTCTGACCATCTTTTCCAGCAAGCATCAGCTTGTGTTGCTGAAATTATGGCAAATACTTCAGTGGGATATACTTCAAGTGGAAAATATCTCCACCACTGTCTAACTCTAAGCCAAATTTTCAAGGTGTTTCTAGCCCAAATGTTACTTAAATTTTTAAGGTCTGCAGCTCTAATTACCCATGGCAGGTACCTCAGGGGACCGAGGTGTGCTCCTTCCTCCATTCCGTACCATCCTTCTCCGTTCTTAGGCGACAGCATTTTTAGTATAGGAACTGTCTGGGCCGTTAAATAATATTTTAACAAGTCTGGCACTCCCATTCCCCCCTTTTCTTTCATCTCCGTTAGTATGCTCCACTTCTTGCGTGGACGACGTCCTGCCCAAATAAATCTGGACAGCTTTTTCTTTAGTTCTCCCCATACCCCCTTATCGATAAGAACAGGTAATGTCGAGAATAGGAACAAAAATCTAGGTAGAATGTTCATCCTGATAGCTTCCACTATGTTCATGAAGCTAAGGGGAATGCTCTGCCACCTCTGCAACTCTTCAAAAATTCTTTCTTTTAGTATCTGGTGGTTATAAGAATATAATTTGTTGATGTCTAATGGAATCGTCACTCCCAAATATTTAATTTTGTCCTTAACCCACTTAAAGGGTACTATATTCTTTAGCTCTGTATCTGGCGGTCCACCCAGACTCAAACTCTCCGTTTTTTCTATGTTCACCTTAAAACCTGAAATTTGGCCAAATCTACCCAACAATTGGAGCACCGCTGGCACAGAACTAACTGGGTCCCCCAAATACAGCACTGTATCATCTGCATATAACGAGATCTTATTTTCAATATTGTTTATTAGTATCCCCTTTATATCTGGGCTTTGGCCGAATAGCCTGTGCCAGTGGTTCCATAGTCAGTGCAAACAGTAGGGAGACAAAGGACACCCTGTCTTGTTCCCGTTTTATGTCGAATCTCTCTGAGCACAAGCCATTAACCCTGACCTGGGCAGTTGAGTTCTGGTAACACATGTTCACCCACTTAAGAAAATTTCCCCCACCCCCATTCTCGACATCCCTCCTGCATATACACCCAGTTCACTCTGTCAAAGCCGCCTTTTAAGTCCAAGAAAAATGCCACTGGGTTTGTATTGCTGGTGTGTTGTACGAGACCATATTCAGGAGTTTCCTGATATTGTCTTGCAAGTGCCTGTCCGGTATAAATCCTGTTTGGTCTGAATGAACTATGAGCCCTATACATTGCTGCAGTCTAGAGGCCAATATTTGGGTTAGGATTTTTGAAGTCTTGGTTGAGGAGAGAGATGGGCCTATAGGATGAGCACTGAGATCTGGGCTTACCAGGTTTTGGGATAACTGTAACAAAGCTTCTTGCCATGATTTTGGGGTGACCCCTCTTCCAAACTAGCGTTATAGATCCGCACAATTTGGTACTAATAACTACTGAATGATTTGTACTTCCATTCCGCTGTGAACCGTCAGTCCCTGGCGTCTTACCTGTCGGAAGGCTTTTAATAGCTATATAGTTTCTTGCTCTGTGATTGTGGCTGAAAGTGTCTCCTGTATCTTTGCGGAAGAACAGGTAATTTTATGGAGTCCAGAAAGGCAGAGGTCTCGATCTAACTCTTGTTCCCACCTACTCTCTGTAAGTTCTTTGTAGAATGCTCTGAGACTGTGAGGCAATTTCTGGTGGCTTGACCAAATTTTATCCATATTCACACTGTCATTATCATTGAGACATGTCTCTCAGCTTGTCTCTTCTTAAGCCGAAAGGCTAATAGTCTCAGGGCCTCCCACCCACCTATGCGATACTTTTGATTACAGACCCTAATGAGGCCCTCGGCCTTCCTACTCTCCAGATCATGTAGGCTCTTGTCTGGCCTGATTTAAATCTTTTAGAATCTTTTTCGACCCTGTGTTTTCTTTATGTCTTGCTTCTAAGTTTGAAATTTTTTCTCTTAAGGTTTTTCATTCTTTTTCATCTGTTTCTTTGCTGAGCATAGCTAATTATTTGCCCTACCACTGCCTTAAGGGTGTCCCACCACATCATAGGTGAACATTCTCCTACAGGTGAGTCCTGTTCCAAGTTGAAAGTGTCTTGTCAATAAGTTTTTAAAGATTCATCATTTAACAAGGATCGTTTAGCCTCCAAAGGGGTTTTCCTCTTGCCCAAGAGGAAGTTTACTGAAATTGGGCTATGATCAAAAGGTGATGGTATGTATCTTAGATTGTTCAACTGTGTGTAACTCTGTTTTTGGCATTAGGAAAAGGTCTATTCGTGAGTATGAGTTTTGTGCCCCGAGTAAAAGTATAATCTCTTCCCTGTGTGTGTTGTACTCTCCATACATCTACCAGACCTGATTCCGACATCAGGGCTTAAGCTTTCTGCTTGCCATTTTGTTAGTGTTCTGGTTGCCTGATGAGCGGTCTAGGTGTGGTGAGGTTACTGTAAAATCACCCCCATCAGTATTAGTCCTTGAGGTAGGCTAGCCACTTTGTTAAAACTTCTCCAGAAATCTTTCAGTTCCACATTTGGAGCATATATATAACTAGGTGTATTAGTTTGTTGCACATTGAACAGGTCGCCTAACAAACCTTCCCTGAAGCCCTTCTGTTGAGTCAACCTTCAAGGGCTGTCACGTCTAATAAGTATACGCCACCCCTGCCTTTTTTACTTTTAGGGTGTGAGGCTGCCACCACCTGATTCACCCATCTCCTCCTGAGCTTAAGGTGCTCCATCTGTGAGAGGTGTGTCTCCTGTAGAAAGGCCACATCACAACCCAAGAGCTGAAGTTCTGACAATAACCTAGCTCTTTTCACTGGAGAATTAACTCCTTTACATTGTATGAGATTATATTCAACAGAGGCATTTGATATCTGGAGGTTTATCCTTTATGCACCAGTAGCCAGCCCTATGCAGTTCATGAGTCCTCAGTCCAGCCTGCAAAAGCCAAAATTAACCTCAAAAAATTTCAAGACTTTAAAACATAAAAGTTGTGATACAACTTGGTACCAATTCGGTACTATTAAAACCAATAACATTAAAACTATATACATTATATTGGTGTTGTTCTCGATAATCCATGTGAAACCCACGGCAAAGACCCGTGGGGGGTCTTTCGACCCAAAATGGTGCCCCCCTAAGATTGGGGCAGGAGGTCAAGTGAGTTCCTGTCAGGAGCCCCTACCACCCCCTCAGTACGTCACTCCGAGATCAGGCCGAGATCTAAACCAACTTCAATTTCCGCTTTCTAGGAGCCCCAGCTCCCACCATCTTCCCCTTCTCTCTCTAACTCTGTCTCTTTCTCCCTAACACGTGTTGTTACCTCTTAAGACTCACGTACTTATCCTCTCTTCTTTCCTTAATTTCTACATTGTCTCTAGGAAATTGTTTCATCCCTCAGTCTGACATTATATTAAGTTTCTATCTGTCCCCCACTTCACATCTAGACCTTCTTGGGTTACTATTACTTATAGCCCTTTCCTTCTTTATCACTTATCCTTTCTCTTCTAGGGCCTCTCTTACCCCATTAGAGGGATAGTTCCCCAGTGAGCGAAGACTTCTTCCTCCCAATTCCTCCTCTTTATATACCTCAGGTTACTTCAACCATCTGGGTTTTCATTCTGTAGGTTATCCTTGCTTCCTTCCCTTCCCCCTCCCCCACTAATGGAGCTAGGTCCTTTCCCTTTACCTTTTAGATTTAGTTGTCTTTATCCATTTTTCTATCCTTAACTACTACGTCAATATCTGGTATTCATCTTGTGGGTTGCCCTTACCCCCCAACCCCGGTAAAGATAATTCTGTATATTTGTGCCCCTTTGCTTAAGATTGTCCCTCCTATTTGCCCTCCCATTAACTTATTTTCTTAGTGTGTCCACCCCCTCCCCCCAACTTCTCTCCTTGCTTTTACTTGCATATAACCACCTCTATGTATCTATATTTTCCTTTCACCATTGCTGAATCCTTTTCCTTTTTCCTAATATTTTGTCCCCCCCTCCCTTCCCCATCTTCTACCCACAACCTTAACTAAATCTCTTTTGTCTCAGTTTTCTTCTGCTCTTACTGTGTTCCATTTTGCCTGAAAGGGGCTCTTCAATGTCGTCCAGGACCCATCTCCACCAATGCGCTTTTATAATAATGAGAACTCTTGTTTATTTCCTATCATTCTCAAATGTCTTTTTCCATTTCGAAAGGGATCTGCCATTAGGTAGACCTTAAAACTCTCCAAGTTTATATGCAGCGAACCCTCATTCCCTAGGTCCAGTAATTTAAAGCGTTTATTTCTTCAGTAAGTCTATGGTGGTTCCAAACTCTTCAGTCAGTCCTTAATCTTGCCCATTTTTTTCTCCTACTATGGCGGTCCTTTGGCTCCATATGGCAAGTTTTATTTTTGATTATCAAGTCCTGGATATCGAACGCTTCATGTGGGAAGAACCTGGGTTAGCCCTCTTTCTTCCTCTGAGATTCGAGACTCTAGTCCACATTCTGCTTTCAATTTACTCTCAGCCTCTGCATATCTAGGTCAGAGGACGTGTTCTAAACTTTGGAGAACTTGTGCTGCTTCACCAAATCTGAAAAGACTTTGACCCCTCTCTAGATGTATTTTGATTCTGGCTGAGAATAGCATTTGGGCCCTCATGTCTTTCTTGAGTTTTAACTCTCTGATAACCCCTGACCTTTTGTCTCTCTAACTGTAGTGCTGATGAAAGTCTTGGTCAAAAAGATTTGAGCACCTTCCATATTTGAGGTCTCTTTGTCTCCACGCCCTGTAGAATCCAATCTTTACTTTGGAAAAAGACCATCCTGACAATAATAGACCATGGGTCTTGCAGCAGGGTCTTGGGGTTTAGCAACTAGAGATCTGTGAGCCCTTTCAATGTCCATTTGATATCTGGGGGTGAGAGCACTACCGTAATAAATGCAGTACCATGTCTGCTGTTGGGGAATCCTGCCTCTCGTCCTCTGGCACTCCGTATTGAAAATTATTTCTCGTGATCTGTTTTCCAGATCCTCCAGTTTCAGATTAGGTTTCTCTGTCCCTCTGTAATAACAGCAAAAGGAGCCTATCTGATCTCTTTCTTGTGTTTCTGAGATCAACGTAAGGTTGAATGCATTAGTAGTTACTTTTTTATTTAAAGTTTGCACCTCTTTTTTAAGTTCTGATAGAGATAGGTCGATTCTTGCGTCTGTGGAAAGTATTTGCTGCAAGGTCCTCTGCGTCGTTTCCGAGTCGGTGCTTTCGGCGAAATCTGGCTCCCCAGAGGACTCGGAGGATGCGCTCTTAGCTGGGACTCAGCCGCGAATCCCTCCATGTCCTTTACTCCAGTTACTGCTGTTTCAATTTCTGCAGGCTACTCGCTGATTTAGCGCTTTTGTTTCTCTGCTGCTTGCCTGCCATCCTCTTTCCCTTCGGGGATCGATCGTTTTTAGCTTACAGGAGTCGCGATTCGTTTGGGAGGTACTCTTTTTAAGACAGCGGGAGCGGAGCTGCTGAAGTTAGCTTGCGGCCATCTCCGTGACATCACCGGAAGTCAAACTTGACAATATTAACTCTAACCCCTGCCAAAAGGCCCCAGCCAAGTCCAATCATCTGTGCCTGTCAACTAATGGCAGCAACAAGATAAGAACTTAAGTAAGAAAGCAGGGTGTTGTAGTACAGTGAGATGTTCGTAACCTAGCATTTTACAGGGATTTTCTCTGTATTTATTCATGTACTCAGTAACTGACAGCAATATGTTGATAAGCATGGAGACAACTGGATGCTGAGACTAAGACAATGGGAAGGGTATCCTTTATTCTACGGAGAAGTACCGTTCCATTATTTTGTGTTAGTGATTCTTAAAAACTGATGGCAGCAACAAGATAAGATCTTAAGTAAGAAAGCAGGGTGTTGTAGTACAGTAAGATATCCGTAACCTAGCATTTTACAGGGATTTTCTCTGTATTTATTCATGTACTCAGTAACTGACAGCAACATGTTGATAAGCATGGAGACAACTGGATGCTGAGACTAAGACAATGGGAAAGGTTAGGAGGTCTGGGGGATCTTGAGATAGTCAGTGTCTTCACCAATAAAAAACAGGAAGTTGTTATCCTTGTACAGAAAGCTGGTAAGACCCATCCTGAGTACTGCGTGCAGTTTTGGAGACCTCTCTGCAAGGACATAAAGACAGGATGGAGGCAGTCCAGAGGGCAACTAAAATGGTGCAGGGTTTGCAGCAAAATATGAAGAGAGAGAGACTATAGGACCTGAATATAACCTCTAGGATAGGAGTGGGAAGCCTGACTGGGGGACATGAGAGAAACTTTCATGCCTAAAAGGAACAAAGTCCAACAGGGTAGCATCTTTCAGAACAAAATGTGTTAACAAGGGGTCACAAAACAGATAGAGGAGGGTGACTGAGGGCAACATAAGGAAGCATTTTTTCATGGAGGGGGTGATGGATGCATGGAATGGCCTTCCTGAGGTTCTGGTGTGAAAAACACACAGTGGAGTGGGACTTAAGAATGTATGGGACACAGGCGCAAGACAGTTCTAATACTGGGGGTTGGAAGTGTATGCTGTTAGAACTGATCTGCCAGCTTAGCCACTGGGAAATGGTGGGCGGACCAAGTGGTCTTTATCTGCCAGAATAAAGTATTGTGAAATTATAATCTTTGTGTGCTATTTTTTACTACTCTCATTGTCACCCAGCATGTTGTGGAATAATTTAATTCAAATCACCATTAATCTTATGGGTCTCTATAATTTTAATGCAGTCTGTGTGCAACTGCCACAAATACAACAATAATTTATTTCCCCCCATTAAGCCAAACATTTCCATTTTTCTCAGGCAGTGAGTAGTCTCCCATACTGGACTTAAGTTCAGGCTTTTGCACATTCCCTGTGATACACTGTGTGACTCAGTACAATCAAAAGCTTAGAGCCACTAATAAATCGAATAAAACACACAACCTCATTATTATTCAGAATTCCACAGCTTGTCAACTGTGTAGTCTGTCATCCCTAAGGGCCTCAGATTTTCCAATCAGCCATCAGTAATTTTAATCAGTACTCCATGAATGAGATGGATTACACAGGCAGCTCACAGATCAGCCCACCACCCTGACTGTATTTTAATATGCAGTCTCATGAGAGTAATACACACAGCTCACAGATAGAACCCCTTTATGTTTTTTGACTCGTGTGTGACTGTGATCAGATATAAGTAACCTCACTACATTCTGAGTCCAGTTAGCTGTGTTAATTCATAAGCCAGCCACACTTTCATTTCCTATTCCCCCAGTCCCTCAGTCACAGACATAACAGATGGACTGGAGGGCAAAGTTTGTCTGTTTGCAGATGACACCCAAGATCTGCAACACAGTAGATCCAGATGGGGTGGGCAGAATGAGCAGAGATCTGGATAAACTAGCAAAATGGTTTGAAGAATAGCAACTGGGGTTTATAGAAACATAGAAGTTGACAGCAGATAAGGACCGCAAGGCCCATCCAGTCTGCCCATTTCTTTTTCTACCTTATAAATGTGCCATCGGCCTTTGCTCTGTCAGTGGCCTATATATTCATAGTCATTTTTATTGCTCCCTTATGCCTATCCCATGCCTGTTTGAAGCCCTGCACTGTATCCATAGCCACCACTTCTTGTGGTAAGCCATTCCATGCATCCACCACCCTTTCTGTGAAAAAGAATTTCCTCACATTCCCCCTTAATCGGCCCCCCTCTAATCTCATGCTGTGTCCCCTTGTCCTGCTATTTTTCTTATATTTAAACATGTTAGACTCTTTCACCTTGTTAATGCCCTTAAGGTGTTTGAATGCCTCTATCATATCACCTCTCTCCTCCTTTACTCAAGGGTATACATATTGAGCTCTGTTAATCTGTCCTCATATGTCTTCTGATGCAGTCCTGCCCATTTTGGTTGCCCTTCTCTGGACTGCCTCAATTTGTTAATGTCCTTGTGAGAGGTGTGGCCTCCAATACTGCATGCAGTACTCCAGATGGGGCCTAACCAGTGTCTTATAAAGAGATTAGTACCTCCCTCTTACGACTTGGATACCCCTACTAATACACCCTAACACCCCCCTAGCCTTACCTACTGCTTTAGATGTCTGCTTGGATGATTTCAGGTCATCAGTGATGATGATGCCCAAGTCCTTTTCTTCCTTTGTGACTGCTAGCAACTCCCCTCCCAGCCTATAGGTGGCTTCAGGGTTTCTCTTCCCTATGTGCATGATTTTGCACTTCTTTGCATTAAATCCCAGTTGCCACTCTTCTGACCATTTTGCTAGTTTATCCAGATCTCTTCTCATTCTGCCCACCCCACCTAGATCATCTACTGTGTTGCAGATCTTGGTGTCATCTGCAAACAGACAAGCCTTACCCTCTAGTCCATCTGCAAGGTCACTAATGAAGATGTTGAAGAGGACTGGCCCCAGAACTGATCCCTGAGGTACCCCACTTGTGACTTTCATCTCTTCTGACTGTATACCATTTACCACCACTCTCTGTTTTCTGCCCGTCAACCAGTTTGCCACCCAGTTGACCAACTTCGACCCAATCCCGAGCCTTACCCAGCTTATTTATCAATCTTCTATGTGAACAGTGTCAAAAGCTTTGCTGAAGTCAAGGTAGGCGACATCAACTTCTCCCCTGGTCCACCACTCTGGTTACCCAGTCAAAGAAATCCATGAGATTAGTTTGACAGGACCTTCCTTTTGTAAACCCATGCTGTCTTGGATCCTGTGCCCCTATGGATTCCAGGTGTTGCACTATCCTTTCCTTAAGGAGTACCTCCATAATCTTGCCCACTACTGAGGTAAGACTGAATGGTCTGTAGGGCCCCGCCTCCTCCCTGCTACCACTCTTGTGGAGCGGGATCACATGAGCCCTTCTCCAGTCTTCTGGGACCTCTCCTGTGCTCAGAGACTCATTAAACAGTTCTGCTAATGGCTCTGCTAGTTCCCTTTAGCTCCTTAAGTACCCTGGGATGTATGCCATCAGGTCCCATTGCCTTATCCACCCTGAGCTTAGCAAGCTCTTGTAGGACCCTTTCTTTTGTGAAGGGAGTAGTGCTCACCTCCCTCCCCCTGTGTCCATGATGCTGAGCTGTGGGCCCTGCCCTACCTTCTCTTCAGTAAATACTGAGCAAAAGTATCTATTTAGGATAGATGCCTTTACAGGGTCCTCCTCCTCACATGCTCCCTTTTCTCCATTAAGCTTAGCAACACCCCCTCTGGACTTTCTCCTTTCACTAATGTACTAAGAAGATCTTGTCACCTTCTTTTACTATTAGTGCTAGTGTTTCCTCAGTTTGGGACTTTGCCCTTACTACCTTCCCTGCTTCCCTTAGGGCAGTTTGGTATGCCTCCCTATCTTCATCCCGCTGTGTTCCCTTATATTTCCTGAAGGCCAGCCTTTTGGCTCTGACCTTTTCTGCTACTGTATTTGAGAACCAAAGTGGTTTCCTTCTTCTTTGCACTTCCTTTCTGTCTAACACAATGGGATGTGGCTTCAAGTATTGCATCCTTAATGCTTGCCCACTTGCCTGTACCCCTCACCTGTGTTTCTTTTGCCAGAGGCTAGCTTAACTCTGTTGAGCCATCTTATCAAAGTCAGCTCCTCTGAAGTCCCATATTTTTGCCTTGGAATGGGATGATTTAGATGTAATTAGCCAAACTGAACCATACCATGTGATGGTCACTGGCCCCAGGTGACCTTCTACCTGGAGATCTGTGATCCCTTCTTTGTTAGTCAGTACTAGATCTAGGATAGCCCTGTCTCTTGTGGGTTGCTGTACCAGTTGTTTGAGGCCCTCCCCTGCAGGGAATCCACTATGTGTCTAGTTCGCAGATGTTCCTGCTGGTATTGACCAATCTGTATCCGGCATGTTGAAGTCTCCCATTATCAGAACCTCCCTTTAGCTGTCATGTTTTATATATCTTCTAACAGTAATGTGTCTATGTCCTCCCCCTGGTCTGAGGGCCGTAGACAACCCAGTTCTTATAGCTGTCCCATTTCCTGTTTCCAGGGTGACCCACAGTTCTTCTGGCTCCTTATGTGTATTCTGAATTTCTGTAGCTTTGATATTTTCATTGACATACAGAGCCACTCCTCCCCCCCCTTTTTGCACCTCGGTCTCTTCTGAACAATACATAGACAGGTACTGAAGTCTCCCAAGTGTGGTTACTGGTAAACCACGTCTCACTAATTGCTACTATGTCCAGTTTAGCCTCTGACATTATTGCCTGCAGGTCTGGGATCTTATTTCCCAAGCTGTGAGCATTTGTGTACATGATTTTCCATTGACCAGATTTTGGTGTGTTGGTTGTTGGGTGAGGTTTGGCATTACCCTGTGCATCATGGGAGACAAAAGTTTTCTTACCTGGTGATGCAAATGAACTGCAAACATGCTGAATCCCTGTTTGACCACTAGCTGAGGGGGGATGGGTGTTCTTCCCATTCGACATATGGGGTGCTGCACCCCTCCTATTTGCTAGTTTAAATATTTGCAAAGACGTCAAACTTCTGCCCCAGTGCACTGACTCCTCCTTAGTCAGATGCAGTCCATCAAATTTAAAGAACTTTTGCTCCCAGAACTGTTGCCAGTTCCCTGCAAATCTGTGTCCTTTTTCCTGGCACCAGCCCTTGAGCCACATGTTTAGCTCCCCTATCTCCCCTTCTCTGACCTTCCGTTCATCTGCTCCCCTCTCCCAGACTGGCAGGATCTCAGAGAAGGAGATGCGGATGAAATAGATGATAGTTTGTCACCCAGTCTGGTCAGGTGTTCCTTGGTCTCCACAACTGACCGGCTGGCGAGATCATTAGTCCCTATGTGTACTAGGACATCAATGTTTTCTCCTGCTTTGTGAACAATTTTAGCAATGCGGTCAGTGTCTCTCCATGCTGATGTACCTGGGAGACATCTGACCATTACCCCTAGCTGGAGATGGGTATCAACTCCGTGAATCATGGAGTCTCCTATGATCAGAAGTTTTTTGGATTTCCTTTTTGCTTTTTTTGTTTTGGTTCCTGATTTGGGTGAGTTTTGTTGTGCTAGCTCCTGTGCTGCAGTGTCCTGCTCTGCAGTGTCTTTTGCCTCTTTGTTTGATTTCAGAGATAGAGGCAGATACCTGTTTGTAGTGTTTATATGGTTTTTGGAGGTAATATGTTGGAGAGCAGAGAGTGATGGGGCACCCGATTTGCCCCTCCTAACCACCTGCCAACCTCCTGGACCAACTACCCTCTGCGGTCGAGGTTTTTCTGTTGGATGCTGGGGAAATGGCGGGTGGTTCTTATAATGTATTTCCTCTTGAATATGAAATTTGAGGCGTGCAATCTCTGCCCATGCTGCCTGGAGCTGAGCCCTAAGATCTCAAAGGCCCAGCATGTAGGACAGTATCCTAAATCCTGTAAGACTGTCCTTCTGAAAATTGTTCCACAGTACCTGCAGTTAATGATATCCATTCCAGATAAGTTGCTGGGTTTATAACCTAGTCAGAGTAATTAGAAGGAAAAAAAGGAAAAAATGCAAGTAATGGTTTGATTGTGTTTTGTTTAACTTGTTATAACAAGTTAAATTACTAGTGCCCCTGTAAATGAGCTCACCTCGTGGGCCCCACTGATCCACCTTCCTGCTCTGCCACAGGAAATGTCACAACTGTGGTACCCTATAAAAGGAGTGTAGTGTGGGGTGGTTGGGGATGGGGTGGGTGGCTGGGCCTTCCCCCACAAAAAAGAAGAACCCGCAGACGAAAGAACAAGGAGGTAAGAGCAGAAACAATCAGTCAACAACAAATGCAGTAACACAAGCTTATCCTAATGTTAGATAAAACTGTAAAACCTGTAAAGCACCACCTGTAATAATTTCAGAGAAGATATACGCTGTAGAAACACTTTGCTACAGAGAAAAATAAAACAATGAAATGTTAGCAACAAACAGTAGCAATCCCTGTGAGTAAAAATAAAACAACACCACACCACACAGTAAATCTGCTTAGCCAAAATAAGTCTTAATCCTTTCCCTTGCTCTGGTAGTTCTCTACTCTGCCTTTCAAGCAGTCTTAGAAGAAAGAGCTCAGGTGAAGCTAGGTGCCTTGGCCAGCAAACCAAGTCTTCTACCTCTAAGATATCAACTAACCTGACTTTTAACCCTTCTTTCTGTTGGAAATTACTGACAGTTTGCCAGCTCCACCCCCACATACAAACCAAATCCTTTGAAGAGCTGTGGAGAAAGCAATTAGCTCCTTCAATGTGAGAAGGAGACTGAAACACCTCTGAGACAACAAACTTTTCAACAAACAAAAAAAAGAATAAAATAAAACACAGTGTCAAACAGTAATTTTGCTTAGCCCAATGATAAAAAAGTCACAAAAATGTAAGCTCCACCTGTAATACAGTAATTTCAGAGAAGATATACCCTGTAAGAAACACTTTGCTACAGAGAAAAATAAAGCAATAACAGAAGATATACCTTGCAAAAGACAATTTGAATCAGAAGATTACAGCAGTAATCTGTTGGCACACACCTGTAGGCACACCTTGTAATAATGCAGAAGAAGGTCTACCAGCAACAACAATCTGAATCAGAGAAAAATAAAGCAATGAAATGTTAGCAACAAACAGTAGCAATCCCTGTGAGTAAAAAATAAAAACAACACCACACAGTAAATCTGCTTAGCCAAAATAAGTCTTAATCCTTTTCCCTTGCTCTGGTAAGTTTATCTACTCTGCCTTTCAAGCAGTCTTAGAAGGAAAGAGCTCAAGAAGTGCAAGATCATGCACATAGGGAAGAGAAACCCTGAAGCCACCTATAGGCTGGGAGGGGAGTTGCTGGCAGTCACAAGGGAAGAAAAAGACTTGTGCATCATCATCATCACAGATGACCTGAAATCATCCAAGCAGACCACTAAAGCAGTAGGTAAGGCTAGGGGAATGCTAGGGTGTATCAGTAGGGGTATCACAAGTCGTAAGAGGGAGGTAATATTCCCTCTTTACAAGACACTGGTTAGGCCCCATCTGGAGTACTGCATGCAGTACTGAGCTCACACCTTCACAAGGACATTAACCAAATTGAGGCAATCCAGAGAAGGGCAACTAAAATGGTGCAGGGTCTGCATCAGAAAACATATGAGGGGGCAGATTACCCTACAGCAAAGGAGGGAGAGAGGTGATATGATTGAAACATTCAAACACCTAAAGGGTATTAACAAGGTGAAAGAGTGTAACATGTTTCAATATGAGAAAAATAGCAGGACAGGACACAGCATGAGATTAGATGGAGGCCGATTAAGGGGTAATGTGAGGAAGTTCTTTTTCACAGAAAGGGTGGTGGATGCATGGAACGGCCTACCTCAGGAAGTGGTAAATATGAATACAGTGCAGGGCTTCAAACAGGCATGGGATAGGCATAAGGGAGCAATTTGGATGAGTATGAATAGACAGGTCATTGACAGAGCAAAGGCTGATGGCACATTCATAAGGTAGAAAAAGAAATGGGCAGACCATGGGTCTTGCAGTCCTTATCTGCCTTCAACTTCTATGTTTCTAAGATGATTTTTATTTAGCCCCCTTTATGTTGTTCATGTGATCAGATAGTCACTCGGCCAGGCAACCACAGTTTCATTTTCTAGACCCCTGGTCATATCAGCCCCCATTCAGTGTGTGAGGAATCAGACAGAATAGAAATACCCACCTCCAGGCCACTTTAGTTTGTCAAGACTGCTAGTGCCCCACCCCATGGTCATTTTTTCCATGCCCCAATGGTCATTCCTTACCCTCACCAAGCACATCATTTTTTTATTTGATAGCCGCCTTATGTCTTTTGTCTCACTTGTGACCAGAAAAGTCACCTCATTGCATTGTGCCCATTTAGTAAGCTGTAATGAGCCAGCCACACTTTCATTCCCCGGCCCCTCATGTCATCACTGCCCCTTTCAGTCAGTGAGATGAAAGCAGAATAATATCTACTGAACCAGGGTCCAGTGGCGCTGAGGATTGAGGCGCTGGATGCCACACCTCACTTCACACTGGCAACCATACGGTGATGGACTCAGACCACAAGGGGTCGGTGAGGGGGGGGAGAGAGGGATCGAGTGACCAGCAGTGGCTCTCCTTCTCTGGGAAGGGTGGTCTGTCTGCCTCGTTACTATATCACCATCTACCAAGTAAACCGGGATTGAAGATGCAGGTTGCAAACACACACAACGGGAGGGGAAGCATCAGCTGACAGCCCAGGGAGGAGTTGCATCTCAATGCATGCCTCCCAAATGGCTCTCCTAGCAAGCCAATGTCTACGGGGTAAGGTTACCAGAAAAAAAGGAAAATCAGGAGACTGTCACTCCTAGGTGACAACTCCTCCAGTGCCGGACCGCGTCACCATCCATCACCAAGGGCAGACTCCGCTGTGATCCATCCAGTCCACTGTTGTTTGAGGGAAGGTAAGGGGGTCTCCTTCCCTCACCCCACCCGGGGGGGGTATACCAGAATATCTGTGAGTGCGGGGACAGTCTAGGAGCAGATTCCTGGGGAGGTTAAGGGATGCTGTGAAGGTTTGGGGATCCAATTGAGTGGAGCAACAGTACAATAATACGGTGAATAAAGAGAAGTTAAAAAAAAAAAATTTAACCAGAAGACAAGAACCCCATATCCTTATTTTTATTTAGCCCTGGTCAGTCCAGGGGGTCTATGAAAATGTGGCTGGCTGGCCATCAGCCCCTCAGTGTGATGAATCAGCACATATAGAAATCCCCACCTCTAGGCCACTTCTGCCAAAATTGCCCCCCTGGTCATTTTTCCTTAGCACCCCATCCAATCATGTTTGTGAGTTAGTTTGCCCTATCTAATTTCCTGCTAAGCACTGAAAATTGCCAAGCCCCCCTCCCAATGGTAATTTTTCCTTAATTCCTAGCATGCCAGTCGTCTTTTTCTGTTTATTGTTCGTTTACCACATTTCACATCAGTCACGGAGTGGCACATGCTACCTGAAATATCCACCCTGGCTGAAGTAATTTTTTCCTTAATTCCTATGTCAGTCTTTCCTTATTCCCCTCCTGAACCTGATTATTTGCCCCATTTCTCCTCACTCACGGAGCTGCAGTGCATGATGCTACCAGAAATATCCTCCCTGGCTGAGGTGATTTTTACCTTAATTCCTAGCTATGCCAGTCCTTATTCCCCTGTTTATTTGCCCCATTTCACCTCAGTAACGGAGCTGCAGTCATGCTACCTGAAATATCCTCCCTGGCTGAGGAATTTTTTTCCTTAATTCCTAGCCATGTCAATCTTTTCTTATCCCCTCCTGAATCTGTTTTATTTGCCCCATTTCACCTCACAGTCATGGAGCTGCAGCAGTGCATGTTACCTGAAATATCCTCCCTGGCTGAGGTAATTTTTAACCTTAATTCCAATCCTAGCCATGCCAGAGTCACTTATTTCCCTCCTGAATTTGCCCCATTTCACCTCAGTTACGTCAGCTACACAGTGCATGGACCTGAAATATTCCTTCCTGTCTCTGAGGTAATTTTTTATCATTATTAAGTCATCATGCCAGTGAGTCTTCTTCCCTTACTTTCCCCCATTGAATCTATTTATTTGCCCCCTCAGTCATGGAGCTGCAGTACAGATTGCTACCTGAAATAATTATATCCTCCCTGGCTGACTTCACTGCGCACCCGCTTGGTCACCGAGCCTGCCTCTGGCTTCTAAGGCCTTATGCCCCAAGTTTTACTGCATGCCTGCACTGAGATGTCCCCCCGCCTCAAGTCCAAATTAACATGAAATATTTAATCAGTACTACTTGAGAGACTTAGATCGTTCATTTAACTCTGACAAACAACACTACACATGCTGGTGATGGGCAAGCTGCTCTGAGCACTAGTAGCCTGACCCGACCATTCAAAATCCTGCCTGAGTGTGCGGCTGAATGAGATTTGGTGCGACGCGGCGGCTCTCAGCATCATGTGACTGCCAATCTGCACTCACATGTGATGCAGAGCAGAGGCGGGCTGAGGCCTCTTCGTGAACAAGCCACACGCGTCTTCAGCCGACTGGGTGCCCTTCTTCCCCGCATGCACCAATGTGGGTTTAATTAAAGTGCCAATTGCGGTGCCGGTTGGAAAGTTATGGCAGCAGGCAGGGCTTTAAGACACAGGATCATTCATCACGGTGCCAGGTCGGAATCTTACGGCCACTGACGGTCAGTATCATTATGTTATAAATCAGGGGTCCAGGAGGTGGGATCACAAATTGCACAGTCGGCAAGTGGGGGGGGGTTCTGAGCACCAAGGAAACCCCCCTAGCTATGCCCCTGCTCTATCGGCAGCTGAGAACTCAGCTGTGGTACTGACTCCAGGACGCTCTGCTGTGGTGCTAACTTTGCAGGCAGACTTTAATTTGACTGTGGGAGTGGCAAACTTTAACTCTGGAGAAATGGCAGCTGTGGTCTCCTTAGGTGGTTTACTACAGTTGGTGTTGTCATGGAAGACTCTGACATCACTTCCTTTATTCAGTTTCACAGCTGAAGTCTGGGTAGGTGAAGTGGTGTTGCTGCAATGTAGCTGTTGCTGGTCATTGCTGTTATGGCCTCCAAGAATGTTACTCCATGTATGTCTGTTTTCAACAGATGCAGTCCAATAACTCTGTAGGCTGCTCTCACTTTTATGGCCAGTGATTGCCATAATTTCCCTTGACTCCCTTGACTCCAGCCCTGCATCTCTTGGGAGATGTACACTGCTGTACTCCTTAGTGAGTGGTTAGTGTATCAGCAGCTAAGTGATGCCTCATCAGAGAGTCGTGGAAGCATTGCTGCCAGGTAGTTGACTCCCATTGTCTCTCTACTGTACAACTCTGGTTGGTTATCTAGGAATGGCTGCGGTAATCTTTTGGGATGCCAAAAAAATAAACCTTAGCATCCTCAGCCATTTCTTTCTTTATTTCTTTTAATATTGTCTTTGTGTTTTCTTTTTTTGTAGTTTCATTGAAACTCAACGAAATGTATTTCAAGCCATTTTTATCTGTATTTATTGTGAAACTGTCTTTTGTTCGCTGTCATTGTCCTTCCAGGCCTCTTCCTGCAAAGTGTAGCTGCACATAAAACCAGACCTTGTGCACAAGCCCTGTTGCTGAGTCAGGTGAAAGAGCTGAAAAATTTTGGAGACGAAGGATATCATAGTCTGAGATTTTCAGGTAGTGCAGTGTGGTACCTTGTCTAGATTTTCTATATTTTTTTACCATAGCCACAAAAATGTTGTTGGATGAAATGAATGTTTTGTCTGAAATAATGTTTATGTTTCTTGCAATTTCCAGTGACCATAGATAATTTATTGCTGCTCTCAAGCAACTGTAGCTAGGCAGCCCATATGGATTAAGCAATAAGGTATGACCAGGGGTTAGATTAACTGTCTGTTAATCACCCCCTAGGGGTGTAATGTGGCACAAGGCGCAGCCGGTGCCATATTGCCCCTTGGGGGTGATTAACTGACTGTTAATCTAACTCCTGGGAGTGCCTTATTGCTATTATAAAAATGTTTTCCAAAAGAAAAGTGTTAAAAGTATCCTTTATGAATGTTTTCCTCATTTAGTGGGAGATTTTTAATGAAATAGTTCTTCCACCAGCAGTTTAAGAATGCTGGTTCAAAATCAGAATGCGTCATTCCACACATTCAGCTGTGCTGGAGGATGGAATGCTGACAGGAAGAATCCATGTGCCATGGTGATCAGGCTGTACATGACAGTATAACATGGATTAATGTAAGGCTGTTGGAATCCTAACAGCCAATCAGATTGCAGCATTTCTGACAGCCTTTTTATAATCCCCTTTAAATGTTCTCACTGTTGCACAAAACTCTCTTAGAATGTCATTTAATCTCTCTGGGCTCAGAGGTTTTTTTGTTAGTTTATTTCTTTATGCTTCTTGCCGACCTGCCCTCATCCACCACCACCCCAGCACCGTTACCCCGATGTCCACTGGGACTTACCTTCTCCAGATCCTCCCCCAGGGCTTGCCCCCCCCCCACTGGCAGGATTGGTGTGGCCCCCAAAAGCCCCACTGAGACCAAATCCAGTTCACTGGAGGTGCCCAGCTGGCCAGATGCGGAGCCTGAGGAGGACCGGTTGCATCCTACTGGCCAGTAGCCTTTTTCCACCCTGTTTCTCCCCTGGCACAGAGGAGGTAGAATGCAATTGGTGGTGTCATGCACACTCCCGCACGCAACACACCAGATGTCTGCCAGTATGGTGGGCATACCTTCCACTTCACTGACCAGGAAGAGGCAGGAAAGAAAGTGGACACAATTGGCAAAGAATTTACTCGGGCTGGACCGGCTGGACTAACTGAATCAGATTCTGAAGAGGACACCTGAAGAGGGCAGATATTGGGACTCTATTCAGTTAAAAATGGACTCAGAGTACAAAGTAGTGTAGCAGCATTCTACTAGGACCTTGACGATGCCATGTTTCCAAGGCCCAACACTTAACACTTTACAGCTGAAGGTATTTGTATTTTTCTCCATTTAGGATTTCCATGAGGTTCTTTATGAACGTTTTTTTGCTAGAAGGTGGAGCAAGTTTGTTATGTTGCCCTGCACAATTCAGTGCGGTCGCGAGGGCTGGCAGTTCAAGCCCTTCCCATTGCCTCCAGAACCCCCCCATGGATGGAGCCGTTCCCCTGCACAATTCAGTGCGGTCATGAGGGCTGGCAGTTCAAGCCCTCCCCACAGCCTCCAGAAACCCCCCGCGGATGGAGCCGTTCCCCTACACAATTCAGTGCGGTCGCGAGGGCTGGCAGTTCAAGCCTCCCACAGCCTCCAGAAACCCCCGCGGACGGGCCGTTCCCTGCACAATTCAGTGGTCGCGAGGCTGGCAGTTCAAGCCCTCCACAGCCTCCAGGAAACCCCCTCGGGCGGGCCGTTCCCTGCACAATTCAGTGCGTCGCGAAGGCTGGCAGTTCAAGCCTCCCCACAGCCTCCAGAAACCCCATGGATGGAGCCGTTCCCCTGCACAATTCAGTGCGGTCGCGAGGGCTGGCAGTTCAAGCCCTCCCCACAGCCTCCAGAAACCCCCGCGGATGGAGCCGTTCCCCTGCACAATTCAGTGCGGTCACGAGGGCTGGCAGTTCAAGCCCTCCCCACAGCCTCCAGAAACCCCCCACACGGACGGAGCCGTTCCCCTGCACAATTCAGTGCGGTCGCGAGGGCTGGCAGTTCAAGCCCTCCCCACAGCCTCCAGAAACCCCCCTCAGATGGAGCCGTTCCCCTGCACAATTCAGGTAGAGTTCCCTGCTCACAGCTGCCTCCCAGAGCTCCGGTGAAAGCCATTTGAAATTGGCACCTTTTTTCTCTGCATCGAGACAGAAATAACAAGGGAGCCTGAACTTCTACTGCCGTGCACCTCATTTGTGCTCTTTCTTGAGCAAGATTCAAACCACTGGACTGCACTAGATTTTTCCCTTGCAATTTAAGACTAAATTCTCCCAGAAAAGCAAACAGCAGCACGTTCTATGCTTCTTTTTACCGTTGCAAAATCTGTTAAAATGAGCTTAGACTAGCCTGCTTAGCAGCCTGTTAAAATAGTGCAAGCTTTAGTCTGTATTTTTGTCTCTCAGTTAATCTGCCAAATACAATTTGTGTGCATATTTAGCAATCTTAAGCTCCTCCTCCCCACCCACCTAACCTGATTATTAATAGCTGCCTTTTTTGTCCTCCTCCTGCAGTGCGGTCGCGAGGGCTGGCAGTTCAAGCCCTGCCCACAGCTTCCAGAAACCCCCCGCAGATGGAGCCGTTCCCCTGCACAATTCAGGTAGAGTTCCCTGCTCACAGCTGCCTCCCAGAGCTCTAGCCCCACCTGCGCTTCGCGCAGGCTCCTCACCACCCCCACCACCACCACCCTTGGTCGACTCCTACTTATATAGTGTGACCTCACGCGGTTCTAAACCAATCAGCCCACTTTCCCATTAGCTCCTTATATCTTCCTACCACCAGTGGCCACCCTTGAGCTGTTTCTCAAATCTCATCCTTTGGGTACACATTGATTCAAAAAAAAAGAGAAAATGCTGTTCCTTACCTTTACAATCATCATGCTTGGCCCCACCATATCCTCCCTCCCATCTTCTTCCTATCCCAAGCCCCGACACATCACCATTTCTCTCTACAGTTACCAAGCCACCCTCCCACTCCTCCTCTTTGGCACAAGTAGACCAAAACCTGCCCCACTGGAGAAACTGGCCACTGGGGGCCTCTATCCTCCCTCCTGCGTTCCACGTTGAGAAACCTGCTCTTTTTATCCCTCTCTACTCGGGCCCTAGGACTGATTTATACTCACCCAACCCCTCCACTCATCGTGAGATCCACATTAAGTCCAAGCGGCTATTAAGGCACATTCTGGCCCTCCTTCTTATTATAGCCGGGGACATTGAACTTAACCCTGGTCCACCTGCATCCATAGCCTCTCAGCCCCCAGCATCAGCTACGCACCTCCCTAAAGAACTTAGAATTGTCCAGCTAAATATATGTAGTCTCCTAAACAAATTAGCAACCTTGCAAATGACCGTCCTTGCCCTTCGCCCTGATATAGTTATCATCACTGAATCATGGTTAAAGCTGCACAACCAAGATGCAGAAATCTCCATTCCTGTGTTCTCCCTAATCCGCCAGGACAGACAGGGCAGAAAGAAGGGTGACGGCACTGCCATGTATATCTCCTCCAATCTCCAGTTCTCTAGAATCCCCCTGCCCGCCACTACTCTTTCTATGGACTCCCTTCTAATCAAAATCCCCCTGCATCACTCCATCCCAATATATATCGCAGGGTCATACTGCCCACCTGGTACACCTCTGGGTTGCATTATTGACTATCTTGGCAACCTGAGGTCGCACACAGATGGCGGGGAACTTCATATCCTTGGTGACTTCAACCAGAACTGGCTAGGCAGCGCAGCCTCCAAGTCGCGTCAACAAATAAATGCCCTAAACTTGTCCCAGCAAATAGTGGAACCCACTCGTCTAAACCCCAAAACCAACAAACACACACTCCTGGATTGGGCTTTAACTACCCACCCCCATCGGATCACTAAAGCTGGCCTTCTACCTGACTCCCTTAGTGACCACCATATGATTTATATCGTGAGAAAAATCTTCCAACCCTAAGCCCCCCACCCGCGTGCTGCACAACAGAGCCTATAAATCCCTTAACCTGACTGCTCTCCTAAACGATCTCTCTAGTATTGACTGGTCTTACATCCCTAGTGCCACCTCTATGGATGTTGCCCTGAACTTTTTCTCTGTAAATTTCCTCGCCATCTGGAACCGACATGCACCTCTAAGAAGATCCCGGGTTAGAGGTTCCCACCTACCATGGGTAACAACCACCCTCATGGAACACCTTCGTTCCAGAGACCGTGCCTGGAAATCCTTTAAGGCTACAGGTGACCAAACTGCTCAGCAACACTACCGGTCATTAAGAAATGCCTGTACAAGACTCATTCGACAGGAAAAATCAAACTACTTTAAAACCACATTCAACAACAACTTCTCCCACCCCACTCAGTTCTGGAAGTCAATAAAATCCCTCCTCTCCCCACCTGCCCAACCCCCTACTCCCACTCTTAACATTGGGGGGAATTCCATTACTGATCCTAGCTTGGTAGCCTCCGAGTTTAACTCCTACTTCTCCTCCCTGGCCTCTTCCCTCCACTCCTCTCATCCCTATCCCTTGTCCACCACCCCTTCTGTAACTACCCGGCCACCTTCTCTCTCTGTCCAGTTGCATCTAGCCAGGTGCTAAAAATACTGCAGGCGCTAAACCCAGCAAAGGCAAATGTCCATCAGGCCTCGATTCCAAAAGCTCCTGCTCTCTGCACCTGCCATAGCACACCCACTAGCCCTGCTCTTTAACTTGTCTTTTAAACTAGGGATGTCCCCAACTTATGAAACAAGCCACTGTCATTCCACTCACCTAAGGAGGGACCTCTCCTCCCATCCAACTACTATCCTATATCCTTGCTCCCTGTCCTAGCTAAGATTCAAGGACTCGTTCTCTCCCAGCTCTATCACTATCTTGATTCTATATCTTTTTCACCCCTTCCAGGCGGTTTCAGGAAAAATCACTCCACCACCACCTTCTGTCCTTACCAATGCCATCCTCACGGAATAGACAAGGAAATAACAGCTGCCATTTTCATCGACCTGGCAAAAGCCTTCGACACAGTCTCTCATCCCCTGCTGCTGGCTAAACTTGCCCAAGCAGGACTGTCTAATAACGCAATTAACTGGTTCCACTCTTACCTGTCCAATAGGTCCCAATCAGTCCGCATCGGCTCGGCCAGATCCAGCTCACTCCCTGTCACCAGTGGTGTCCCCCAAGGGTCTGTACTCGGCCCGCTGCTGTTCTCTATCTTTCTAAATGACCTGCCTGCAGCCTGCCTACAATCATCTATTCATATGTATGCTGACGACACGGTGCTGTTCGCCTCTGGCCCATCTACTAGTGCCGTGACAGCATGCCTACAGAAAGACTTCGACTCCATCCAACGTTGGTTCACCTCAAATCAGCTATACCTAAACCCTAATAAAACAGTCTCCCTCACCTTCGGCTCCCGGCCCAAAATAACACGGCTTCCTGCTCCTCCTACTTTCTACACTCTGGATAGCTCCCCACTTGAGGCCTGCACCACTTGTCGTTATCTTGGGGTCTGGCTTGACCAGCATCTTGACTTTTCAGTGCATATTGATGCCTTACACAAAAAATTGCACCCTATGTTGGGTGCCCTCTACCGGAATAAAAATTGCATTCCTCTACAAACTAGACAAGAAATAGTGCAAAAAATGATCCTACCTATTATTGATTACGGTGATGTCGTTTACTGTGCCGCCCCCCAAACTTCCCTAGCTAAGCTAGATCCCCTTTTTAACTCTTTTTGCCATTTTTCGTTAAACCGCCCTCCCAACACCCACCACTGTGCCCTCTACCAATCCTTGGACCTCCTATCTCTTCATAACAGAAGACTGCTTCACTGCGCTAAAACCGCTGCCAAGTTCTGGTCACACTTCCTCCCCTCCTACTTGTCTTCCTCCCTAGCCACCCTGTCTCCTCCTGCTTATGCTCTTCGAAATATTGATGCAAGGCTCCTACACATCCCCCACAGATCTACCCGGTCAGGCCAGGCTGCTTTCAGCTTCAGGTTGCCCAAATTATGGAACTCCCTGACTGCCGATATTAGACATTCCACAGGTACTCTTCAACTGAATGCTCTTCTCAAACTGCACTTTCGCTACCAACTGCAACTGTTACCCTCCCCTTAGTCCCCCCTCTGCTCCGATATCCCCCAGTTGTGCTGCAACTACTTCTGACTCTAACTCGTAGTTCTGCTCCTTATGCTTGTCTTGTAGTTCATACAATATGAAGTGTTTTATTACTTATGCATCTGTACAAGTATTGTCACAACCATTGCTTGTAACTGTCTATGTATTTGTTCTTGTTTTTTTCTGCTGTTATTTCCATACCTTTTGTAACCCCCTACCCCCAGGGTGCATCTGGAATCGAGCAGTACTCTGCTCAGCATGCCTTCCTGGTAAATCTCTTAAATAAATAAATAAATAAATTATGTTAGAAGTTAAATGATGGCTGGAGATAACAGCTGTATTTACTTATTAGTATTTTATCCACAAGGGGTGAGGGCTTTTACTGTGTAGTTACACTATGCAGTTGCTCCTACGTTCTTAGGAAAGTAACTTTTGACCATAGTGTATAGCCACTGAGTATAGTATAAATCTGTACGCTACTGCTTGATTAATAGATTTCTCTCCCACAGCACAACCAATGCTTGGATTTAATTGTTTAAAAGGGGGTCACATCAACACAGGCTGTTGAATATAAACATATGTGTATTATTTTTAGTTTGAGTTGACCACCCAAAGTTTTGTAGGGTGCAGCATATATTGGTAAACATTTGGACTTGAGTTTAATGGAATACCCCCACATCCAAAATCCAGATTGCATAGACCATGTCTCCTTTATACAGTGGATGTATCGACTGATGAAAATGTTGATTCCTTGCATGAGATAATTGTATACCATTGTTTTTTAATGTAAAAGCAATAAAATATAATTAAAAGTCTGCTGTGATTTTTTTCAGCCATCCAATCTTGAAACACAGTGATTGCCCATGCTGTTTGCTTAATGGTGTTCAACTCGTTTTTCTTCTCTCTTTTGAGCTGATCTAATTGCTCGTTCTATATTTCAGTATGCTGACTTACAGTTGGTGAAGTCTGGGAAGCTGGTTGCTCTGGCATGTCTCAATCTAGTTCTGGATCATCTACTTGATTTTCTAGCCATTTCTGTAGACAAAATCCCTCAGGTAGCCTCATTTGTGAGCAAGATAATTCCAGCATTTCATACATTTTGTTTCCTGTTGTTGGCAGTGACTGGCACTCTGAGATGCAGAGTTCTGTGTAGTGATTTGTAATTGTAACTTGGGCAGAGGCTTTTGGTTGAGAAAGAAGCACCAGAGTGTAATTATGGTCTCATAATTTATTTATTGAAATTGTTTCACCAGGAAAAACATACGGAGGAAGAACAGCTCATCTCCCGGTGTGACCTGGGGGGAGGGGGTACAGGTGGGGAAGAGGACAAGGGTAGTCCAGATCCTGACATATATACATACAATTACAATACAGATTAAAACATTTGACAGAAATAGTTGGGCGTAGATGACAATTTACTCTTACTTATAGTATAGTAGCAATTACATGGGGAAGTCATGCCTTATACCTTGAAAACATATAATTAGATAATACAGCAGCATATGTTTGACAGGAATAGGTGAGTGTGGATTAATACATGTACCCTAATAGTCAAGCGTAACAGTTACAATGAGGAAATCCTGCTAAGGTATTGGGTTGTGGTATATCATGAGACAAGGGTAACTGCAAGCTAGCTAGCTCAAAAGTTGGGATCAAGTGCAGTAGTTAGGTGTGGTTAGTGAAGTAGCACCATTGGGCCTACTAGGAGAAGAAATATAGGAGTATCTGAGGTAGAATAGATTGGAGCGTTAGCTACAGGAGCAGTTTATTGTTCAGTGGTTGGCAAGGGCATAGGATAGTGAGCGGATAGAGGAAGAGTGGTGAATTTCAGAGGGGAAAGAGTTCCAGAGTTGAGGGAAGCGGTGAGAGCAGGCGGCCTGGCTAGCTTGGGTCTGACGTCTGGGGACTAACAGGAGCCGGGAGTCTAGGGACCTCAGAGTATAGGTGGGTGCCAGAGGGGGTGATAGTATGGAAGCCAGATACACTGGGAGGGTTCCAAACCAGTTCTTTGAGATAAACTTGGCACAGTGTATTAGGTGGCAGTTCTCAAGGGAGGGGAGAGCAAGGGAGCGGTATAGCGCGCAGTGGTGGGTGCGAGGAGGAGCGTCAAGAGCCAACTGGCAGAAATCATTAAAAAGGGTATCCAGTTTGGATAAAACTGACTTGTGGGTGGCACTGTAAACAATATTACAATAAAAGAAAGAAGGGAAGTATCATCTTCTGGATATGCTTACGATGGACCGGATAAGGGAGGCTAGAATGGTTCCGATATAAAGCTCCAAGCCTGGAGCTGAGTTTTGTTAGTATAGAATCAGCATGGACTGCGAAGGTGAGGTGGCGGTCAAGCCAAACTACAAGATATCAGAAGGAGGTGACGTCCTCCAGCTCTGACCCATCAAGAGTGTGGAAAAGTGGGAGGGAGGGGAGCCTGGCTAGTGGCACTCCTCTTCAAGTCTCTCAGCCAGTCAAGTGGCTGACTGATTTCTCAATATGTTATAATAGATAATAACATGAGGGGGCAGTTTTCTAAACACAGCAAGGATAGAGGTTGTTGGACAAACAGAAATGCAAGACACTTGCAGTAAGTACCCAATCTTTTCCACCCTTGACAGATTATAGGATTTCAATACAGGAGATTCAGCCTACCACTCCAGGACAAGTCCAAATAAGAAATGTACCTCTTCTAACACATGGTAATGAGGAAGATAATAACAGGGGCAGCACAAACTGTTTCTGAGTCACAAAATGAAGTCACTGAGCCGACCAACTGGGTTCATACAGATAACTGTTGGGGCTGAAATGAATGGTCCTAGCAAACAGGTTACTGTAAACACTGAAGAGTTAACACAAAAGACACAGAACAAAATTAATACAAGTCATGGGGAAGGGATTTCTGAGATTTCAGCAATAAATAATGAGATCCCAGAAATATCTCAGTGGAAAGGATTGGAGTTTTCCAGACACAATGGTACTGAGGAGGATGA
Source organism: Neoceratodus forsteri (assembly GCA_016271365.2). NCBI lineage: Eukaryota > Metazoa > Chordata > Ceratodontiformes > Ceratodontidae > Neoceratodus > Neoceratodus forsteri. The sequence goes on from CM028130.1 coordinate 1,195,243,043, forward strand.
AAGATTGGAAGGAAATGCCCTTGAGCCCTCTGTGGACTCTGAAACTAGCCCTTCTCATAGTAATTCCCAAAAGACTAGCATGGGACCCAGTTTTGCTTATTTATTTTGCAACAGACCTGAAATGCTATCTAGATGAAATGCAGTGTGTCTCAAATATAAAGGGGGGGAGGAACATCCTCTTAGGGTGCTTGTAGCACGGAAATTACTAAAATAATCTATTTTTATTTCTTGTGAAATATATGTCCTGATTCATTTATCAGGAGAAGATGTATTTGATGTGAGCTTTTGGGCAGTATGGTATCAAGTTAAAATTTTCTCCACTTTGGACATCTTTCATTGTAATTCCTCTCACAAAACATTTGACAGAAAGAATGACAGAGTTATTCAGAAATGAAGTGGTCACTGGCCTGGTGGCATAGAGGGTTGAGGCACTGGTGCCTTACCTCGACCCACGCTAGTGACTCAGGTTCGGGAACAAGCCTGGGCCATCGGAGATCAGCACATGGGGGAGGGTGGAGCTGGATAGAGCTGCCGGCAGGCAAGCTCTCCTCTCCAGGGAGGAAGTGTGGCATCCCTTGGCTGATGGCGACCCCCCAGTGTAGGCTAGGGGTGGCATGGGCCTTAGGGTGCCTAGGCATTAGGTCACGGGCTGTGGGAAAAGGGTTGGAACTCTGGCTGTACGATGCATGCGCACCTCCACGCGCATTCGTGCATACTCCTGGGGACCCTGAGAGAAAATCAGAGGGGAAAATATTCCAGTAAGCAGGATGAAGACTGACTCCCCGCAGGTGCTGCTCCTGGGCCGGGCAAGGTAAGCTTCAGTAATTCCGGAGGATGGGGCTGGGGGCTGACTGGCAAGGCGCATAAATACAAATGTTAAAAAAAAAAAGAAATGAAGTGGTCCATGGGAGAGTGACATCCAATTCTGGTTAAGACAGAGATGTGAGATCATGGAACCTCTGGAGCCCATTATGGATATTGAAAATATTTGGGCCAGGGGTCGGAAGTTGAAAGTAAAGTTAAAGCACAACAATCTTGGAGTGGAGCATTTACTCAATATTTTTTTTTTCTGGCATGAGATCAGGAGGTTTGTTTCTATGCGGGACAACCTCGAGCGTGTTTCAAATGTGGAGCAAAAACACGCCTGAGTAGTTCCTTCCTGCAATAAACTGAAGTGTGGCCTATGTGGTGACTTTGGCCACATTAGTGTGAGATGCAAAAATATGTTTTGGTGCAATTTATGTGAAGAACATGGTCACATTTTCCCAAACTGTCCCTGGGCATCAAAAATTGATCAGATGGTTATAATCAAGATTCAGTTTTAAAGAAAACACAATATGATGCCCCAGGCACTGCTACACCTCAGAATGTCGCCCCTCAAGTTACCTTGGATCTGCCTGATAATAATCGGGCTCCACCTTCTTCTGATTCCTTGATCCCTCCAGTCCCATCTGCAAATAAGAACCAGCTTAAACTGTTTCCCTTCCTGAAATCTCCCTTGCTGCAGTACAAATACAGGAGGTTCCTACTACACAAACTAGTCTTTCAACACAGTCTGCAAGTGGAGAGGATTGTATTTATTTATTTATTTATTGAATCTCAGAAATTAAGACCTTTGAGCCAGGGGCTCTTTTACAATGGCTCCATGTCAACAAGGAATTATACTGAGGAGTAAGTAACAGGCACGAGTACATTGGGTACAAATAAGCTGGCTGGGTGAGGTACAATAAACCCAGGAGACATTTGATAATAAACTTAGTACATACAGTACATAATAATACTGATATTAAGTGCTAGGGTTACAAATACATAATAATACTGATATTAAGTGCTATGGTTATACAGGAAACCAGAAGTTGGTGGAGGGTAGGTGTACAGGCAAAGAAAGCCAGTCAGAAGCAAACTAGAGTAGTTATGTATTATGAGGCATAACAGGACAATAGGTGGAGGAAGAAAAGAAGAAGAAGAAAGAACAGTCAAGGAGGTTGACTTTAGACAGGGGATAATAGTGGTGATTTTCCAGGTTATAGTGTGGGAAACATTGCAGATTACAGTAGACTCAGTGGTAACACAGAATAGCAGCCCAAGAGGGCATTGTCATTAAAATGGCAGGATAGGTATAAGCAGAGGGCCACCAAGGTAAAGTGAGGCAGTCACAGCTGCTGCGGTTGGCTAGGTGCTGTCGAAGACAGGTTTTGAGAGGACCAATTTTTGGAGTAGATTGAAGGTGTGCTGGGAAGTTGTTAAACAAGCTAGGTGCTCTGTACATAAATGCTTTTTGTCCTTGCGATGTCTGGCAGAAAGGTACCTGAAAAGTTAGGTTGGGCACGCTTCTCATGCAGCACATCTTAGTGTGGGCCCTGTTGAGGAGTTGCTGGGTAGACCGGGGCTAACCCTAAACAGACCTTTATACCCTCTTCCCCAGATGGAATGAAATAGTAACCAGGAGGTCAGCAAGAGTAGCGGCATAGGAATCCAAGTCTGCATTTCTTCCGTTAAGTAATCAATTTGAAGTTCTGAATGTGCAAAAAACTTGGGAGATTCAGATATTGGTGACATAGACTTGGCCGTGTCCGCTAATTGTAAATCCTAAACACAGTACTTTTTTCTGGGATGGAGGATGATTTGCAGAATACTACTAGGAAAATTAAAAAGGAAAATGCAAAGTCCACCAAAAAACTTGTGTCACATATGAGGCCTAAACTTTCATTGCTACTGTAACTGTTACCATGAGTCCCCTAAGTGTTGTTTCTTTAAATGTCTACAGCATGAAGAATCCAAAGAAGAGGGAGGCAGTCCTGGATTTTTTTTTATTTTTTATTTTTTTGCCATTCTGCTCTTGACATTTGCTTTTCACATGAAACTAGATTTTCCTCTTAACATGATGTTTCATAGGCAAAAAGAGCTTGGGTGTGGGGCCCTTCTTATTGGACTTTTAGGGAGGATTTGGCAGATGGGTTGGCTATTTTATTTAAAGGAATTTGGTTTTGAGTTACTGAATTAATAGATTTTAGTCCTGGTAAGGCACTTTTATTGGATGTCACTTATAATTCAGAAAAATGTTGTATATAAATGTATGTTTCTCAGCTAAAATCAGGAAGGGTAGCCTTGTTTGATGAAATGACTCCATATTTATACATGGAGAAGCATGTGCTATTAGAATGGAACTTTATTTCACAGTTAGCAAAGTTAACTAAGGTTTGACAGGACAAAAGGTGTATTGTGATGTGCATTCTTTACATCAAATTATTAATACAGCTGGTTTACAGGCTGTATGTAGGTCCCTTTATCCCATGGGTGGAGCCACCTATTTTTGAAATATATTTTCCACAAGGATAGATTTTCTGTTTAAGTCTACATACTTAAAAGTGCCATCTTCTACAGTGCCCCTGTTGAATTCTCAGATCATTTAATGCTACAAGGTACCTTTCATTATAATGCTACTCTTTTAAAGAAAAGAAAAGCAAGGTGGCGGAGGAACACTTCAATCTTAGAATCTATGAAGATGCAAGAAGCTGTACAGCAACTTTCTGTAGCAAGACACTCTGGCCCAGATATTCAAAAGGGCTGCGCATGGCGCAACAGTGTTGCACCATGCACAACCCACTGATGCTCCCCGGTGCAATATTCAAAAGGGAAAAGTATACTACACAAATCGCAAATGCGCCAGAGCGCATCAGTAATGTCTGAGCACAGGTAGAGGGCATGCCCATGCATAACCTGCACAGCCCGATATTCAGCCCAGGATGTGCAGAGTCATGCTGCTAACCCCTACCTGTGCCTGCACAAAGTTAAGCCAAAAAAGGAACAAATGATGCCCACCACAGGTGAGCTGCCACATTGCAGGGGCCAACACGGCAGCTGTGGCCACCTGAGCCCTGCGTCAGCATCTGGCGGTGCCCCCCATGCCCCATCGTGGGCATCTGTGTAACTAAACCCCCCCTCCAATATCCCCGGTGGTCCAATAGACTGCTATGTGCCCGATCGTGGGCATCTGTTTAAATCACACTGGTCCCCTGCAGTCTGATCGTGGGCATTTGTCTAAATGAAAACCCCCCTCTAATATCCCTGGTGGTCCAGTGGACCGCTATGTGCCCGATCGCGGGCATCGGTATAATAACTCCCCCATCCAACATCCCTGGTGGTCCAGTGGACTGCACTCTGCCCGATCACGGGCATCTGTAAATCATAAAATAGTCCTATTACCCTGGTGGTCTAGTGTACCCCCCTCCTCACCCACCTACTGAGCCCCACTGCCCCGCTCCCCCCCTGGTCAGCCAGCGGGTGGCAGCACCCACCTGCCTGCCCCTGACACCCGCCGATCATGACAGCTTGGTAGGGCTGCACTCCCATTGGTTCACAGCATGAGCCAATGGGCATGCAGCCCATACCGTACTACACATTCCAGATATGTGAATGAATCATTCATAATCATACATACATACAGGGTAAAGAACAAACCTGTGCAACTCCATAGCACTGTGCACATGTTGCAAGCCCCCCTCACCCCCTGTGGTCATATAGTAATCCTATCAACATGTCTGCTTCACTCATAATCCTTCTTCTTCTCATTCCGCTTAGCTGTGATGACACAACAGCCATCATCCCTCTCAAGCACAACCTAACACCTAGACTCATCCCCTGGAGTACAGCACCTTACAGTACGGCACACACTTCCACACCCATGCATCACATCCTAGGTAATTTGAAAAATACCCAGCTGGAGTATCCCCTTCTCTTCCAGGTTCTTGCCCCTTGTAGTAATCTTCCCACTGAAAAATCTGCTTACAGGAGACAGCATAAGGCAGCAAAACTTCTTGCCCACTATCTTGCAAGAATTACCTTTCTCCTATTACTTCTTGCTGGGAATGTCCACCAAAACCCCAGCCCCCCCCCATACTATCCTTCATGCAACCCCGCAAACTAGGGTCCCTAGTGACTGCTGCCATTAATATTTTCAGCCTGCTGCCCATGCTTGATGACCTGCATGTCTGGGTGACTCACCATAAACCTGACATCCTAGCTCTTAATGAAACCTGGCTCTCCCCCCAAAATCCCTGACAATGCAGAATCCATCCCCAGCTTTGTCCTCTTTAGGCTAGACTGAATAGGTAAATGAGGTAGTGGATGCACCATCTACCTGAGGGATTCCCTCAAAGGACAAGTCCTCCCTTTATCTTCTACCCACAAGAACTCTCAAATGCTGGCAGTCAAAATAATTCTGGGCCAGCAAGGTAAGATACTCACCCTTGTATCTATGTATATTCTCCCTTGTGAACAGGCACCAGGATTTCAAATGGACTTCCTTGACAATCACCCACACCGCAGTGAGACAATTGTTATGGGTGACTTTAATATGAGCTGGCTGGCACCTGAATCCTACCCATACAAAGACACCATTGCTGTAATAGATGTAACCCAAATGGTCCCTACCACTACAAGATTCAACTATAGAACAGGCTGTAGCATCCTGCTTGATCTAATCCTCACCACCCACCCTAGTAGAATCACAAACACTCAAGAACTCCCTGACTCCCTAAGCGACCACTCCCCTCTTATCTGCCAATGGTCAAACAAGGCACCCAAGTCAAAACCCACTATCTGCAACTGGCGTATACTAAAAAAAGGAAAGCTTCCCAATTCCTTGTCGCTCTCTCACAAACTGACTGGTCACCCCTCGACTCGATGAGCTGCATCAACCTTGCTCTCAATTTCTTCATTACCCGGTTTAACAAAGTCTGTGACAACTTTGCCCCCGTAAAAAAAAGAAAACACACATCCTGTAGTAACTCCTGGATTACTCCTGAACTAATTGCCATAATGAAGCACTGGGATAACCTTTGGCAACGTACTTTGGCATCTGGGCAACAACTTGATCTGCAACGCTATAAAGCAGCCAGGAATCAGTGTACCCAGGCCAATACAGAGAGCCAAGCAAGAATACTTCAAATGTGAACTAACAGACACCTGGGATAACAGCAAATCCTTCTTGCATAACATAAAAAACCTTATGGGAAACCAAACAGATCCTTCCCCTCCATGCTACAGGAAAACGGGTCTGTTCTACTTGATCATAATGAAACCGCCAATACTTTTAAATGTGCTTTTACTGATCTTAGCAGTATAGTTCTTCCAAACATTTTTGACAAATCCACCCTGATAAGACCCGAAGGTAAGACCAATCCACCAAAGACCACCCCTACCCCCTTCTATTTCAGGAGAATCTCTTTCTCTCTGAAGCTAGGAATACCTCCAAAAACTCCTTGGTAAAACTAAATTCAGTAGTGACACTTTGGATCTTAAACTTCTCTTACTCTCCCTCGATGCCGTCCTACTCCCTTTTACTAAACTTCAAAATCTTATAGTCTCCTTCAGACAGTTTCCCTAGCTTTGGAACTCAGCCACTGTCACTCCTGTACATAAAAATGGTGATAGGTGTCTGCACTCCAACTACCGGCCCATTTCTATCTTACCATCGCTTTCTAAAAGTCCTAGAAAGTGTTGTGGCAGACCAGCTGTTTGAACACCTTGAGAAATATGATCTACAATGTCCACAGCAACACGGCTTTTGTAAGGCCCATAGCACTGCCCTTCTGGAATTTACTAGCCATATACATAAAGCCCTGGACACAGGTAATTTACTTGGTGCGGTGTATTTTGACTTAACAAAGGCCTTTGACACTGTGAGTCATCGGTTTCTAGTGGACTCCCTATTTGCTGTTGGCCTCTCAGATGCAATCACTATGCAGTTTGAAAGCTACCTCATAGATAGGAGCCAACAAGTTAAGATCACTGACACTCTTTTCAGTAGCCTCCCAGTGCGATCTGGTGTTCCCCAAGGATCCATACTTGGACCACTTTTATTCAGCCTCTTCATTAATAACCTCCCCGCAGTTTGCAAAAGTAAAATGTTACTCTATGCTGATGACACTGTCCTCTTTTCTACCCATTCTGATCCTGCCCTCTCTCCCTGGACCTACAGAAAAACTTCAGTCGTGAAGAGTCATGGTTTGATTAGCATAAGCTGCTGATGAATTATAAAAAAAAAGATCATGCTTTTCCATAGCTCCCATAGCAAATTTAGAACAGCTGGCCTTGTTATCCACAACAGACAACAACAACCACTCGATCAAGTGCTGGAATTTAAATATCTTGGTATTACCCTTGACTGCACACTCTCCTACAACTTGCATATCCACCACATCTCTAAAACCATTAACTCAAGAATTGGAGTCCTCTACCACTATCGCCACTGTCTGACCATTGAAGCCATGCATACCACAGTAACTAGCTCCATTCTGTCCATAGTTAAATTATGGGCTAGTATTATATGGTGCTGCCTCAGATACCACCCTAAATAGAATTAGGACCTCCGTAAATAAGTATTGCAGGCTTGTCACAAGAGCAAGTAAGGGTACGCATACCTGTGACTTATAAAGACTCTCTAACTGACTCAACCTTTATGGTAGATTAGCCTATCAGACCTGTCTTCTGGCAAAGAAGATATGCCTTCGCTCACCCCCCTACCACACGTGCCTTCATGCAACTCACCCTTTACTCTCACTTTACATGCAGCTCGCTCAAATCCTCATACCTTGTCCCTTTCTGTAGTATATCTCAGGTCCAATGAGCCTTCTACGATAGGGCACCATCGCAAATGAATGGTCTCCCATCTGAAGTCATTGATGAGAACAATGTAGAAATGTATTTGTTTGACCAAAAGGTCATTACAAACATAATGCATAAAATGCATTATTAAATACAAATACAAATACATTGAAGTAAAAACATATCCATTACAATATGAACAGATTTCTAACACCTCATATTTACCGTATAGCAATCAATTAGCTTTAACTATTAATGGTCTGCTAGGATATTATCCCTATTTTAAACAGAATAATAAATCAGTCCAAACCAACTTTCCGTAGATAAGGTCTAGATACCATACTACCTTTGATCCCTATGGCACCATTTCAGTCCAGAATGTCTCATCACAGTCAACCCCATCCGCTCACTTCCTGTCCCATCTATGCCCATCTGACAGCCAAATGGACATGCTGCATTTATAGGATAATCAAGGGTACCATGCAGCGCTAGCTGCTCCGTACCCTACAGACCACCTCCTATCCCACCACTCCTACTGGCCATACCAGAGGCACTTAATGAGATTACGTGTATCAGAGGGACTCATCTGGCTACACATGTCTCCACCAGTCCTACCCAGGGGCCTGTTGGACCTGCTGGCTTTGAGGGTACATCCTTCAGGGACACCATGCAGTGCAGGCTACTCCGCATCCCAAAGGTCACCCCCGCCTAGTTATTCCTTTTGGCCACTATCGAAGTGCACGATAGAACACTTTGTTGCAGTCTAATCCCTTCCATCCACATCCTGTCACAACTGTACTTTCCTGATGGCCAGCTGGACACTCCGAGCTTGAGGCCCATCCTCTGGGGCATCATGTGACACATGCCCTCCATGCCCCATTAATCACCCATAATAGAGCCACTCCTATTGACTGCTCCTTAGGCACATAATAGGAACCTGAGTTATTGGAGGGGCCACCCCTAATGGGTCATCTGTTCCAACTGGTACCAGTTGGTCACAAGCCGGTCCCATGGCCTCACTAACCAATGTTGTTATCTAAACCGAAATAATCCAGACAGTTCTAAACACATAACAAGCATTAATTTATCAAATTCATAAAATTCTAGCTAATATTAATATCCCTAGAGCACCCTTATAGGTGCAAAATTAATTACACATGATTGATTAATAGCTTTAATAACCTGAATGACTGCTGATTTCATACTAGATCTATATAAATCCAAATCAGCTGTCAAAAAAGCTTGACATATCATCTGCTAATTAAAAGAACTCACAATATAAACCAATATGAAATAATAATAGGCGTTCAATACTTATGCTTCTCATTCAAGAATCCAACTAAATAGAAAGTCAACTTTACATGATAACTATCTAACTATATAATTAAAATCTATACACAGTTTGGTATCCATTTGGTTTTGCTTCTAATATTCAGACTCTATAAATTAAAAGACCCCCAAAAAAAAAAACAACAGTGATTAACATATTAAAAACAAAAATGAAAAAAATGCTTGCTCCATATTATGAGTTTTTAACTATATCAGTCCCCAGTGAAGAAAACATCATCAGCATCAGAACTGTACATATATTCACTTTAAATCGCAATGCTCTTGTCTACTCAATCAAGAAAGGCTGACATGCTGACATAAAGCTGACATAAGCTGACATGAGACTTCTCTTAAAGGGTTTTATCCCACAAGTCCCACAAGCATTAAGTAACAGCTTCTCAAATACTGAGGGTATAGTTCAAGAAGTCACATTAATCTGAAGAGCTTAATTTCTCTCCTACAAGGGAGTCTTTTCAAAAATGTACTGCAAAAATAGCAGAAATTGACCCACCGAATTGTCAGCTTTATCCTTGAAATTATTCCAGTCCCCTACACCGGGGAACTCATTACTTATCTCAGATATTTATAAGTTCCTTTTCATTGCCTTCTTCTCACAAAGCTCGCGTACTCGCCTCTCCAAAAATTCCTCTCTCCGACCCTGTAATATACTCGTGTAGGCACCTGCAAAATAAATCAGTAAAAAGCACTCCACTAAGCGCAGTAACCTCAGGTTCCAAACCAAACCCCAGTGGTGCCCAGACCCTAGGCAACACTAGCATACCTTTAATAAGGTTTAGCAGATTTACTAGCACCCTAAGTGCTGCCGTAACGAGACTCCTTCCTCTGCAGAGTGATTGTTCTCCATCTACCTCGTCAATAACCAGGACTTGACTCAAAAGATATTCCAAATGTTCCTTCCAGGGCAGAAACTATCGACTCCAAGCCAAAATAGGGTGATTAAGCAAACAGGCAGGATTAGGCAGTCAGTTCAAAACTCCCGCCAAATGATCCTCGCCAAACCCAGCGCACCAACTGGTAATAAGTGCAGCTTTTTTGGCACCCTGATTTTTCAATAAATTCAATAAGACCCCATTTCACCACATAGTGAATAAAAATAAAGATACGTTTCATTCACTGAGAGCTTGTACAATAAAATTTTGGGGTAGTTTCTTGTTTTAAACACTTGAACTCCCAAACGTCACACTGCACAGCGTAAAAACACAAAACAGCAAAAATATGAATAAAACCAGCTACTAGACTCAGTACTATCACACCACTAGCAAATAAACACTATTTAAATTCAACATTTGCTTGCTAAAAAGAAGATTAAAAGAAACTTTAAACTGAACGCTCCCACTCATCTCGGCGTGGAGCGGAATAGCAGCTTGGCCCCATTGATGAGAACAATCTTGGCCCATTCAAGCAAAAACTGTGCCACTACCTAACTGACCTTACCAAGTGTGACTATACCTTCTAGGTCTGTGGTATGTCCCTTCCATTTGTGCCACCCCTTATTCCCGTCCCACTTCCCTGCCCATCTCCTCCCTCAATCCATGGCTCTATTCCCCTTTACCTCCATCTCCCCTCCTTTCCCCTGCCAACCTCCTGCTATGCCACCCGCATCTTTCCTCCTCCCCTCCCTCTTTCTCCTTTCTTCCCCTCCCCTGCCATATTGCACCTGCTCCCCTTCCCTTCCCTTCCTTTGCCCCTTGTTCTCTCCCCTTCCCACTCTCCTAACCTCCCAGCTACTCACACCTGTTTCCCTCTCCTCCATGTCCATTAATCTCTCCATTACTCAGGGGGGCCATTTCAGTTTTCAACAGGGGAGCAACAACTGGTGAGAGGGGCTGTGGGGGTGGAGCCAGGAGAGGAAAAAAAAAAAAAACAACAATGACCTGCAATGCGGGAGGGGGTGACTTCCCCCCACCCCCATAAATGGTGCCCCTGCTCTTACTCCTCCCCTCCCTCTCCCGTCTCTCCACCCCCCTTTTTTTGTGCTCCACTGCACTTCATGTGAATTGCACTTTATGACAATGTCTTGTTTCTGACAGCTTTTTTCCCATCTTGTCTATTTCCACATTGAATGCACCCTGGTGCACATTACGCTCACCTACACCCCTGCATTTTTGCTCAACTAACTCTCTCCTTGAGGTGCATTTCTTAGGTTATAACTCCCTGTAATCTGGTATTTTTGCTTCCTTATCCAAGGGCACCTACTGTTATTATCGCATGATGTTTAAACTTTTGTCTATGTACTAATGCATCTCTGTATCATGTAACCTGAATTCGGCTATCTATTACTTTTTACTGTATGATTATGTATGACCCCATACTGTATGACCCCGTGCCGACAAGTTATATGTGATAGAAATGAAAATCAGGGATAAACGGGTTTGGAACCACTTGACCACCATGATGGTGATGTGGGGGGAGGGGTTTGGAGCAACACCATACTTACATGTGGGGGGGGGGCAACACCATGCCAAAAAAGGATGTTAAGGAGCAGACATAACACTAACGTCAATGAATCTGAACATGCAATAGACATGCATGACAATGTCCATCAGGACTCTGTTCTAAATGAGTGATGGTGAACGAGTATGCCCGTCTTTTTCTTTTTCTTATTTTTTCGAATCATCAGTTTTTTTATGCTCGTCTAACATGTCTGCTCTCACATTCCACTGCAGTCCATGGTGATACAAAACTGTTAGTGAGGAATCAATGCACTATTTGTTCACTGACCGTGACTGTGAGGTGAAAAGTAAACAACAGTCTAAGCATCATGGTAGGGAATTAGAAAGTGGATGGGGTGTGTATGTACGGTCTTAGCACAGCCTGATACAGACATCAGAAGTGAGATGAGAGGATTGTGGGAGACACTGGAATGCAGCTGGGAAGTGATCAAAGGGTAAGATTGTATGGACAACAACAAACTTGGAAGGAGGGGATGTGAAAAAAAAGTACCAACTACCACCACAATGCTTATATGCTTAGTGCTAGTCAGTACTGTATTAATAGAAACAGTGTTGCCTTACTGATGGAAAGTTAGTCTATGATGAAGTGAAACGATTATGTCAGAGCAATGACTTATGCTAATAATGGAGGAACCCTTAAAATCACATTTATTGAGGCATCCAAATAAGGCCCACTTTGTTGTATAAGGTGAAACATGCTGATGGCAGGTGAGTTAGACAAATTCAAGTACCGTAGGCATATGAAGACAGAACAGAATGTCTTAACAGTAGCCGTTTAACTTATTTTAAAACATATAAATGTATCATCCACTAATTTTAGATGGAAACGCACACACTTTCATCATCAATAATAGATTGTTTCAATGATTAAAAGTACCTAGATGCTCAGCTTGTAAAGCCAAGCCAGTGGGCTCCCACGATCAGCTTCTTAGCATGTGCAGGGCTCGTTCATGGGAGTGTCTCATGAGCGAGTAAAAATGCATGTCAAATAACATCGAACACTTAAAACTGCCTTGTGCGCATGTAAACAAAGAAAGACCACAAAGAGACTGTAAGAGAGCGGTCCAAACAAGATAAAACAAACCAAAAATAAATAAATGGGTTTTGACTATCACACTTGTGCCAGGCATTCCAAATTGCAGACTGCAGAATGTGTCTAATGAAATAAATATCATTCTTAACTATGTGAATTTTTTAAAATATGGGTAGTTCCAGACAGTGTTCCTTTAATTAGGATATGGTGTTCATGTTTACAAGTCTTTAACTTCTTAGCCTGTAGAGATGAATATAGCCAGGCAATAATTTAGATACTGTTCAGGTGCCTTATTTGGGGTTATAGGATGTGGATCTACATAGTAGCTCTGTGGAGCAGGTGTGGGGACAACACTAGGGAAGGCCTGGTGGAATGTATTGTGAATTGGCCATATTAAAGAGCAGCTGACATCTTTATACCCTCAGGTCAGGCAACTCATGACAAGGAGTTGCCTACCTGAGGACCTAAACCACACCTATTGTGATTTTTTTGTTTATTAGGCATTAATCAGATATTTAATTTACTTTACCTCAATCTCACCTTCTTATTGTTTAAAAGCACTCAGCACCCGCCACAGACCCACCTCTGAAAACAGCATCTTGATGACGCTAAGTGGGGAAAGGGCTACGGGGCTACTAATGGCTGTAGATAGTAATCGGAGGGGGGGGGTGCAGCACCCTGTAAATGGATGTAATTTACTTTGTAGTCATTTACTCATGTTAAGTGGGGTATATAAATGTAATACTACCCCCCTTAACGTATGTAAGTGCCTGTAAAGTAAACTATGTGAATTTACAGGGCACCACTACCCCGATTACTGTCTACAGATCTTAGTAGCCCTGCAGCCCCTTCTCCACCTGATGTCATCAAAATGTTCTTTTTAGGGGATGGACTGCAGCAGGCACTGAGCAGCTTTGAAGAAGTGTATTCTCGTTGACTGGGGTTTATCAATATGTGCAGGAGACCTGTCCCCATGGTAGTGCGCTGTTCATCCTCCATCCTTCATGCCCTCCACCCTTTTGTCTCCCCCCCCCCGCTGTAGTTTACAACTTACCAGCACTGCAGAGCACTAGGTATTGCCCGCTGTAGGGGGGGTCGGGTGCGAATGGTGGGGGGTGAACGAGCAGAGCCATCGCATTGTGGTAGTAAAATCCAGAAGACGCAATGGGGCAAAATGGAACCTGGATCGTGGCTCACCATGCCTGGTTTCCATACCCGATGGCACCACCAATATTGGTGGGCAGGCAGTTTGGGCAGCCCAAGAAGTCCATCCAACTTGAGTGGTGTTATGCAATGCCAGGTCCATTAAAAATAAGACTGCAATTATTGCAGATCTTTTTGGGACAGCGGACCTGGCATGCATCACCAAGACCTGGCTGGATGAGAACTCTGGCCCTGTATTGAATGCCACAATTCCAGCTGGGTACTCGGTGATACGCTGCTCGAGATTGGATTGTGGTGGGGGGGAGGGTTACAGTCTGTTTCAAGATCGCATTGGGCCTCACGAGTGTACCAGTTAAGGAGGCTGGGTCATTTGAGTGTACTGTGGTAGCAGGTGTAGGTTTTAGGATCGCCCTTATATACCGTCCACCTGGGGATGAAACGTGTTTCCTTCAGGAAGTGGCAGACTTCACGATTGACATGGCGTTTGAGTCACCCAGGCTGATGGTCCTGGGTGACTTCAATGCCTGGGTCGATGACGAACTCTCACAATTTGGACAACACTTCCTCCAGTTGATGACATCTCTGGGCCTCACACAGATTGTTACCACTGTTACTCATAAACAGGGTCACTCTCTTGACCTAGTCTTCCTCCTGGGGGTGAAGCCTTGGACTTGGGAATGAAACCTGTTGGATGGTCAGATTGCTGCACTGAGGGGTTCAATTTTCATGCCACTCTTCATAGGCCTACCCCTGTGGAGATAGTCAGGTACCACCCTTTTTATGAGATGTAGGCTCTGAAGGCCTGGTGGCGATGCTTGACCTATCGGTTCTTCCAGTGACAAACAATGACCCAGAGGCTTTAGTTGTGGCCTATAATAAGGCCATTTCTGTGGCTCTGGATGTCATTGCTCCTGTCTGAGTTCGTCCTTTCTTCCTTCACCCTCGGTCCCCCTGGTTTGATGGGACCTTGAGGGAGATGCGGTGACTAGAATGAAGGTTAGAGCGTTGCTGGCAGAAATCCGCCCTGGATGCCGACTGCCTTAGATTGATGGAACATTATCAAGTCTATCAATCTGCAGTCACTCGTAAGAAGGCAGAGTTCCTGTCCGGGGAGAGTGTGGCTACCTAGAACCAACCAGCTCAGCTCTTTCGAACTATAGGCAGACTGTGCAACCCAGCCTGCCTGCAAATTCAAAGAGCCTTTTCACAAGTGGAGTGTAATGAGCTTGCTCGATTCTTTGCAGCTAAGGTGGCTGATATCAGGGCACAGCTCCAACCAGCACACTCTATGGGAAATGCTTTGGATTGGCGCTCGGTCACTGTCCCTCAATTTTCCTGACGTTCATTCGACCGGCCGGAGTTCATGGAGGTCATGTGGATTGTCCAGGGTATGCACCCTACATGCTGTAGTTTGGATCCAGGACCAACTACCCTGATTATGGGTTGCAGTGATATCATTGGTCTGGTTCTAGCATGGATAGTCTAGTGCTCCTTGGAAACAGGTGAGTTTCCTAGCTCCCTGAAGGAGGCGGTGGTGACACTCCTCCTGAAGAAAGCTTCTTTGGGTCCAGACTGCCCTGCTAACTATAGACCAATCTTGAATCTTCCCTTTACAGGGAAGGTGATTGAGAAAGTAGTGGCCCTACAATTGGAGAACCATTTGACCATCTATGACACCTATGAACTTCTCCAATCCAGTTTTCAAAAGAGGCACAGTACCAAGACGGCACTGGTTCAGGTGCTCAATGATCTCCTGATGGTGAGGGATTGGAAAAACTGTTCCATCTTGGTTCTTCTAGATCTCTCATCAGCATTTGACACTGTGGACCATGTGGTTCTTCTCGATTGCCTGAGGTTCATCTGTGGCCTGTCAGGTACAGTCCTCAGGTGGTTTATATCTTACCTCAGTGACAGAACTCAGAGGGTGGTGTCGGAGATTCATTCCTCTGACCCAGTCTCTGTCATGTGGGGTTCCTCAGGGTTTGGTGTTGTCCCCCATGTTGTTCACAGTGTACATGCTACCCCTCGGAGACATTGTAAGAAGGTATGGGCTGAGGTTTACTGCTGATGATACCCAGCTCTTCCTTTCTTTTGCACTCAACCAGAATAGAGCTTTCTCGGGATTTAACAACTGCCTCACTGAAATCCAAGACTGGATGAATTCAAACTGGCTGAGGTTGAACTTGGAAAAGACTGAGGTGCTGGTCATGGACCCGGGGCACCGGATAGAGGGGTTGGGGGCAGGTTCGCCTTCGGGACTTTTCCTTGGGGGCTTGCCGCTCCTTACTTCTGAATGGGTGTGAAACCTGGGGGTGATTTGTGACGAAGGGCTGACACTGCGATCGTAGGTGTCAGCAGTAGTCAAATCCTCTTTCTACCATCTGAGGAACATCTCCAGGGTTAAGCACCTTGTTTCATCTGGTGACCTCCCTACATTGGGCCACGCCTTTGTGACCTCGCGCCTTGATTACTGCAATTCCCTTTACCTAGGGCTACCTAGGGTGGATGTCCGCTGTCCGCTGCCTGCAGCTGGTGCAGAACTCCACAGCCCGGTTACTGACAGGGACTCCTCGGTCTTGTCACATCTCCCCGGTGCTGTGTGAACTGCACTGGCTACCAGTGGAGTGGCGGATCACTTTTAAAGTCAGACTTCTGACTTATAATGCCCAACATGGACAGGGCCTGGACTACCTGAAAAAGCTTCTGGTCCCCTACCGTCCCAGGCGATCGCTCCGCTTGACTGACGAGGGGTTGCTAGAGTTTCCAAGGGTTTCCTTAAAATCTTCTGGGGCCTGTGTACTTATGTACGCGGCCCCAGCCCTTTGGAATTCTCTACCCCATCAGTTACGGGAGTGCACGACTGTGGAGGAATGTAAACATGCCCTTAAAAACACATTCATGGCATCAAGCCTATTCTGTATAATTTTATTCTGTTTTCTATCTGGATTTTATAAGTTTTATATGAGCTTGTATTTATTGTTTTTATGTGTTGTTTTAACCTACTGTTAGGTGCCTTGGTTTGTAGAAAGGCACTTTACAAATAAAGTATTATTATTATTAAGAATATGGAAGGAAGCCGGCCTGTTGGCACAGCAGTTGGATTTCTGCTTGCGACGCCGGTGACCCGTGTTCGGGAGCAGACTCAGGTCGCTGGAGGACCTGCTGGGGGAGAAGGCTTGGCGTCCCATGACTGCTTGCCTTCTCTGGGGGAGGAGGGGCTAAAGCCCGCTGCTTGCCTGACCCGAGCAGAGGCTCGGGTATAACAAGTCACTGCCCCGCAGGAGGCTAGCCGAGATGCATAGTGGGGCGTCGGGCGACAGGTCTTGACGCTAAAAAGGGCGCACACCATGAGAGGGAGAAAAAAATGGAGGAAAAACGCCTTCCATGTCTGGGAAGTCAGGGCATCGGAAGCGTGCCCTCAATGTGCCACCACCCACCTAGACCACCTTGCCCGACACAACCAGATGTGTACAGGGTGTAGGAGCCCCACCTCGTTCCCCACCTGGGGAGATAGCCATGGCTGCATGGGGCGCAAGGTAGATCATAGGCAGGGTGGATGGTAGAGAGATGACTCCCTAGGTGCCTCCGAAGGGTCAGAGATGGTGGGAGGTAGGAGGGGAAAAATAGAAAGTTAAAAAAAAAAAGAATATGGAAGAAAGATCATGGATAAAGTAAATAAAATATTAGATTAATGCCTGAGTAAATAAAAAATCACAGTGGGGCAGTTTAGGTCCTCAGGTCAGGCAAATCCTTGCCATGAACTGCCTGATCATGGGTGTCAATAGCTCTAACGCCTCTAGAAAAAGGCTATCTATAGTCCTGTAGAGGGGCGGTGTACTGAGTTATGTTTTAGGCCAATTATTGAACCTTGGGTCTGAGCAAAAAAAAAAGGACCTGATGTGAGAATACAGGCCCAGTCCCAGGGCCTTATACTTGATGACCAGAGTACAGGCCAGCAGAGAGCGTCCACTTTGGGGGGTCATCTATAGGGGTATGAGGCAGCATGCACCGCAGGATGTCCTTTTAGGCCCCCCTGAAGTAGGAGGTTCAGACTGGTAGTTCAGGTTAACTAATTTTGGTCCAAGTGGCAGTGGTCTATCAGATTGGATTGGGATAGAGTAGTCTGAAGCACTCACCTTTGGCCTTTGGTTAAGAGGCCTGGTATCTGTGACTCGGTTCTGTTCCTGGTTAGAGCATACTGATGGTTCTCTGAATGAGGTATATACTGCCCAAAGTGGCAAGTTGCTCCCTAGGAGAGCCCAGGAAGGCTTCCTCATGGACAGCAGCACAAAATGGCTTACTTTGGGTCCTGTGCTGATATTCTTAATGAGTAAATGGATGAATACCTTGAACTGGTGCTTAGAGCAGTTGTTAATGTACTAAAAAACTTATATTCTTTCTTTTATATTTTTGAATAATAGAAGGAAATTAATGGAAATAAATATACCTCTAGGGGTCAAGGGGTCATGAATTAAACAAAAGATCAAATGTGAGGCTAATGCCAAACCTTTTAACAGGTGCAACACTTGTGAGTTTAAAAGTGGACGTAGCCAGAAGAAGTAGTATAAAGCAGATTGATTACAAGCTGCTCTGATTGTAATGTACTAATACTGATCAGCTGCTATGGAAACACACTGTAGGTAGGCAAAATTCCTAGGTCTTGTATTAATAATGGTTGTCAATTCTGAATGAGGATGTCAAATTTCTTTTTAGTATATGTTTTGTTTTTTAAAAAGAAAGGTAGGATGTAATGGTTTTATTATTTAGGATTTATAGAATGTCTTAATGGTTTTCCAACCGATTAAATTAATAAACTAAATTGAACTGAGCTGAAACATCAGATCATTTAGCTGTTATAGTGTATAGCAGTACGACTAAAAGTCCACTGCCAGATCAAAGGATTTGGAGGCTAAACAATAAATTATTGCAGGATGATATAGTAGTATAGAATATCATGGCTTTAGGCCGGACAAGGCAGTCTGTAATATAGATAGATAGACAGACAGACAGACAGACAGAAACTCTGTTTATTGAGCACCCCTTCCCGGAGGCTCGGAACGCTGCACAATTTCTTAAAACATCATCACAGGATTTACAACAAAATTTGACAACAACTCATTACAGAATCTAACAGTATTTAAAATCTATCTGTCACATAAAAACACGACAGTCCATATAAGACATTCAGCAATTATATATCATGCAGGTCATAGGTTTGATTAAATAAAAATGTTTTAAGCCCTTTTTTAAAGGTTTCCACTGAGGGTGTCTCATTTAGATGGACTGGCAGTGAATTCCACAGAGCCAATGCAGCAATGGAGAAAGCACAATCTCCAGATTGCCACAACCTAGCCCTGGGGACCACCAGGAGGCAACCCTCGGAGGAATGGAGAGGGTGAGTTGGGTGGTGAGGCACCAGGAGGTCTTGCAGATAGTCTGGTCCCCGGTCATGCAGGGCTTTATAGGTCAGTAATCCAACCTTGAAGGCAATTCTCCACCTTGTCGGCAACCAGTGCAGTCCACGGAGGATAGGCCTGACATAGTCAAATCTCGAAACACCAGTCAACAACCTGGCTGCCATGTTCTGCACCAGCTGCAGACAGCAGAGATTGTCTCCAGATTGCCCAAGGTACAGAGCATTTCAGTAATCTAACCTAGACATGGTGAAGGCATGCACTAGAGTGGCAAGATCGTCAGCTGGTATCGGGGCCCAGATAGGGCAATGTTCCTGAGATGACAGAAACCACTTTGGATGATGGACAACACCTGAGTATCAATTATTAGACCATCATTAAGGAACATGCCCAGATCCCTAACCCGAGTAGAGGGAGTCAAGGGAACACCTCCCAGTATCAAACCAGGATCATTCCCCAACCTGCCAATGACCAGGACCCACTACCAGTACCTCCATCTTGTCCAGATTGAGTTGCAGCCAGTTTTGGGCCATCCAGTTCTGGATCTCATCTAGGCAGTTGTTAAGCACAGAGGCCACCATCTGGTTACCAGGTGCACAGGACATGTACAGCTGGGTGTCATCTGCATAACAATGAAAACTCAGCCCATACCACCTGATAGTGTCTCCTAATGGCAGCATGTACACCATGAGCAACAGAGGTGACAGGACCAATCCCTGTGGAACTCCACAGCATAGGGGCATCGGGCTAGACGAGGATAACCCCATCATCACCGTCTGCACTCTACCCATGTGGTAGGACCCAAACCAGCTGATGACATTGCTGGTTAGTCCACACCAGTTCCACAGTGAGTCCAGTAACACTTCATGGTCCACAGTGTCAAATGCCGCAGAAAGATCCAGGAGAACAAGGATGGTACGCTCTCCCTTATCTCTCACTATAAGGAGATTGTTTAGCACCTTCACTAGGGCAGTCTCCATGCTGTGCCCAGATCTAAAACCAGATTGGAAATGCTCAGAAGTGGTAAAGGAGGTGAGTCGATTCTCAAGATGAATGGCCACCACCTTTTCTGAAAATGGGAGGTTTGAGATCAGTCTGTAGTTGGTCCAATGACGGTGTCTTCAAAATGTGCATTTGATTCTCTCACTGACTGGTGGGAGGATGCTAAGTCAGAATTCAAAAAAGCTTTTATTTCACTGAGTAAAGAGCTGACATAAAATTCCTATTTTAAATGTTTTGGTCTTAGGAAAAAATGTCAACATTTAATTTCACAACAGGTGCGAGGCAAACTAACACGTACCACTGTACTATGATTACTGAAATGTAAGAAAGTATGAAAGCTTTTCAATATATTTCTGGGAAACCCTTGAAATTTGAATTGCAAGCTGGCACATGGAAAATGGCAGGTTTTGGACAGTTTTAAAGAGTGTGAGGACAGGGTTGGTCACAGGGTTATAAAATCCCTGCAAGGTGCTCAGGGGCAGACCACCTTGAACCCCCACAATATACTGCACACAGTAGAAAACTTGGCCAAAAATGTGTCTGGAACACAATTACTTGAACCATTTGCAGAAGAATTCTTTCCAGACATTTCAGTGACAGCTATTCCTAAACAAATAGCAGAGAAACTGATAAGCCCAAGTCAGCTGAAGGAAGCCTTAGCAGCTATTTAAAATCCGTGGCAGCATAGCACCAGGCCCTGATAGACTAACTTGACAATTTTATAAAACATTTGGGGCCAGTTATTCAAAGCTTTGCGCCTGGCACAAATCCATTTAGCTGGAATAGCGCTAGATTTGCACCAGGCTGCAATATTTAAAAGCCCCAGTAGCACCGGCGCTGTGTGATAGCACGGACGCTAAAAGATAATCTACTCAGGGGTTGGGGTTAGGTGAGTGGCCATGAATGCTGGCACAGCGGCATATTCAAAAGTTTAGCACCACACTACAGGACTTAGCACCACCTGTAGTGCAGTGCTAAATACCACCTGCAAAAACCATGCGGTAATGTGGTGGTGTTACGCATAGTAATTTGAAGTGTAACTTCGATACACTTAAAATTATTACTGTGTTAATCCCTGGTAGTCTAGTGGTCCTCCCACTCCCCAACACGATCCCCAACCCCAATGAACTGCACATAACATGGTCCCTTTGTAATGCAGCAGCTTAAAATTAATACAGCGTTTTATTATTACACAGCAAGTATACAGCATGAGAGGCAGAGAGACCGTGCAGTGGGGCGGCAGAGAGAGAGAGAGAGGGTGACAGCAAGCACTGAAGCCTTGGTTTTGGTCTGTGTCTGTCAGTTGGCTGTGTGTCTCCACACTGGAGAGCTGTAACTGTTGATTGGCACAGTGGTGAGAGATGAACAGGGATGAGTGCAGACAGCAGCATGTTGTGCGGACACCGGGATGCTCGAGAAACACAGTGGGAGCAGCCTACAGCAGTAGTGACAGCAGAGAGCAAATGACAGGTCATCTCAAATGTGTCCCGCAGATGTTCTGTGGTGGAGAGAGAGACAGACTGTGTGGTACAGAGAGAGAGAGAGAGAGAGAGAGAGAGAGAGAGAGAGAGAGAGGAGACGCAAATTGGAAACGGCAAGGGATCCGACTTCACCATGTGTGTCTTGCACTGGATAAGGTGCCTCCCCCCAGCCCCACCTGACACATAGAGAGTCAATAGCAATAATGTGCAGGTCAGTGTCCCACAGTATCTGTTGAGGGGGAAAGCAAGTGTCGACAGGAACACTGTGGTGAGCAGGAGGCACAGAGATAGGGAGACGTGGGTCAAACAGGGTTGCCGTGGTCAGTGGTAAGTGTGCGCCCCTCTCCTCAGTCTGCAAGGGAGACAGCAACTACATGTGGGAGCATGACCGGGAGTAGCTATGGTGTAAGTCCACCCCCCATCCCCCCGGCACCCGAGGCTGAGACAGTGCAGTGTCAGCCATGGTACAGCTGCCAGGGTACCACCAGAAACAGTAGTCGGAGCAGTCTGTGTCTCTGTCTTCAGTTCTTCTGTGCTGTGGGCATCTGCGAGTGTGGGAGACACAGAGTTCAAGACAGTGAGAGTATTCCCCTTCCCCCAACCCCCAGTAGTATCTGCTCCCCATCCTCCTGACCCACAATTTGTATGTCATCACTGTCCTCTGCGATGGAGCAGTGTCAATGTACAGGTTATGTGCCGTGATTGTGGGAGTTGTGGGGGGGGACACAAAGTCATATACCATAATTGTCTTGCAATGGCTGGCAAATGTCCCATGTAGCCTGTCTCTTCGTGCATGGTATAGTGAGGACAGTGGGACCAGGGCATAGATGTGACAATTGCAGCAATCTCCCATGCACCGTCCAGGATACATGGATTACAAAACTAACACAATGCCCCATGTTCAGTGCAGTTTGTTGTGTGGGCGAGAGACCATCTACAGCAATACGCAGTGAGATAGACAGATGGGAGCAACAGAGAGGGACAGCAACACACACTGCCCCTGTCATGGGTTGCCGAATGGTGTGGGAAAGGGAAAAGCGACACGGTGTAGACACAGAGGCAGAGTAGCACAGTGTCTTTTTGGCAGTAAATCACAACCCGTATTCCCCACAGCGAGCAGTGCAGTGAATGTTCTCTGTGGAGCGAGCAACCTTGCTCAGTCCTGTGCAGCTAGAGAGACAGAGGCAAAAGGACACACAGGCAGCACACAGTGAAACACAGCACCTGCAAGTCAGCTGACTTCTATATCATAGTCACATTGCTGTTATAAACAACATGTTGCAGAAATGAACGTAATAGTACATTTCTGCCATTTGTGTCTTCATCACAACAGTGTGCTATGCATTATTTGTTGTTGCAGTGTCCCTTTGTCTGTGTTCTGGGGGCCACAGTAAGGGTTGTTTGACATGTAACACAGCATGTTATGCATAGCAAATGTCACTAATTCTGTCATTAGTGTATTTGTATGTGCATAACAGAGCTGTGATATGCATTTTCTTGTTCGGGACTATTCTGCAGGGTGGCAGGATACAGTACCTTTTTGGGTCTGTAAACATGAGGAAAATTCTTCTCTGTGTGTTTTCCCATGTTTTCAACATAACACATGTTATAAGTGCAATAATCCACTACAGGGTGTGCATTTATAGGCATTTAATGCATGCCTGGGGTGCTGTGAGGTCACCCGGCCTGCGGCCTCATGCCTCACAACGCACCCAGGCATGCACTAAATGTCTATACACGCACACTCTGTCATGGGTTATTGCTTACTTATCCATTTCCATGGTAGTCCAGTGGCTCCCTACCCCCTCACCCGGAAGTGCTGTCCCCCCAGCTCCCCCCCAACTATGCCCTGAATGGAGCCAAATGGAGCCGGCAACTGGCTCAACCCACCACTCAACTCTGCAGCCAGCCACCAACTGAGTGTTGAATGAGCATGCATTCATTCATTACTCACTACAGTACACTCATTCAACACTCAGTCGGCGGCTGGCCGTGGAGATGAGTGATGGGTTGAGCCGGTCGCCAGCTCCATTCGGGCATAGTTGGGGGGGTAGAGGGTTGGCACTGCTGGGTGGGGGTGAGGGGACCACTAGACTACCAGGGATTTTTGGATATATAAAACAGAACGGGAGTCGGGGATCGTGCTGGGGGGGGGCACTAGACTACCAGGGACTGTAACACACACACATACGAACAGATACTTTGACAGCAGAAAAGGACTGCTTGGCCCACCCAGTCTGCCCAGTTTCCTACATAATGGATATGCTGCAGATTCTAGTTAGCCTACAGCTACAGCCTTTCTCCTCCACCCCTCCCCACCAGGATTGCCTTATGCCTGTCCTATGCATTCTTGAATCACCCCACTGTTATTGCACCCACAACTGCTGTGGGGTGCCTACGTTGGTGTTGGGGGCCCGGGGGGGCCGTCTTCCAGGGCACATATGAATGCAGGCAGTATATATATATATGTTGTAGTGATGCATGGGTGGGTTTGTATGCACTGCTTGTGCGAGCCTACACCCATATCCTGCAGCATCCAGCCTGTACTTCTATTCTGACCAAAAGGTGGAGCTGTGTGCTCCATGCAGTAGCACTGGGAAAACTACATGGACATGTATGGTAATCAGCATATAATGAGATGCAGATGTGACTGTTTGCCCATGGATTACCTAACTAGGCTCATTTGCATATGAACTTTGAATATAGTTAACTTTTGGCCCGGGCTAACCTGTTTGCACTGGGCTAATGTGTTAGCACTGTGCAATTAGGTTAGCCCAGGGCAAACCACACATTAGCACAGCACAGTTCTGCAGTGTGTGGCCTAATTTGTTTTTTGCAGTTGGTGTGAGACACCTCTTTGCAATCACACACATTGTCTTCCACCTGCAGCTCCGACTTGCTTCACCTCTGTGTCCATTGGGCTGCCGTTGCATTTTGCACTTTCCTGTTGCTATATTCAGAGCTGTCTTATTTTCCGGGCTGTTTCAGCACTGCACACCCAGCCCAGTTTGCCCAGCTTTCTTAGCATGCTATATTGAGCAGGTTTAGCACTGGGGCTATTCCTTTTGAATATGGTGGGCTATTTGTTCCGAGTTAATTTAGCACGCCGGGCAGTGCTAATTTAGCCCCAGGGCAAAGTCTTGAATATCTGGCCCAATGTGACTTGTTAAGCCCTGACCTTGTACTTCTTTATAACTGCATACTAGAAAATAAGGCCTTGACCCCTACTATGCTGCAATCCTTTTTAATTTACATTTTTAAGAAGGGAGACGAGAGACCTGAGAAATTGGCACCCCCCCCCACACCTCTTGAATACTGACCTGAAACTTTTATCCAAAATTTTGCATGCTAGACTGATCCCCATAGCAGCTTTGGTAATCTTCCCTTTCCAAACCTGCTCATTACCAAATAGGTCAAGCCAGGACAATTTGTTTCTAATACAAGAGAAATTACATAAAGAAATCAGATTTCTACTGGCATTTTTTTTTTTGTTTTACTTTTTGGTAACTGGGTAAGGTCCACTAGGCACAACAGCCTGTTTTCAGGGGAAACCTGGGGAGGTTAAGTGACTTGCTCAATGTCACACAATATGCAAGTGGAGGTTGTGGGAATCAAACCCTTGTCTACTAGATGTACTACACTCATTCACAGCTCATTACTCTAACCTCTAGGCTATACTGATACTTAACCAGGAAAAAGTGTTTGACAAAGTAATTCATGATTTCTTTTTCTTGGTTCTACAAATATATGGTCTACCAGTAGAATTCATCTCTTGACGGGAGTTTTAGGGGGAAAATATCCATCTTATTAAAATGTGTGCACCTAATGAGAATACAGCCACATTCTTAAAGGAAGTTTTCCATAAAATAGTTGCTTTACCACAGGGTCAGTTAATCTTGGGGTGGATTTTCATGCTGTCATGCAACTGAGCATAGATAGATCCTCTGGTTCCTTAACAACTAACAAACAGGCATCTAGAATTCTAACTTCATTGATGGAAGAAATAGGGCTTTGTGATATTTGGAGACGTCAACATATGGGGGAACTGGATTTCTCTTTTTACTCAGCCTCCCAGGGGTCTTATTCTAGGATTGATTTTTTTCACACACAAAAAACATATATGCACCACATTGTGAGCTCAAGATACACAATATCACTTTATCGGACCATGCCCCTGTTTCCCTACAACTTACATTATCGCACAAAGACAGACAAACCTTATGGAGACAATGTCTCTCTGTTGAATGATGAAAGTTTTGTAGAGAAACTAATGGATACCATAAAGGAAGGCCACTCTGTTAATTTGCAACAAGGATGTTCTGTTCTATCCACTTGGGAGGCTATAAAAGCAGTAGCCAGAGGGGAAATTATTGGATATGCCTCAGCCAAGAAAAAGTTAACCAATTTAACATATAACAGGTTGCTAGCAAAAACAGAGGAACTCGAACAAGCCCATAGACAAAATCCTAGTCAGAACTCTGTGATTCAAGAGTTAACTAAAGTGAGGGATGGACTTCACCAAATAGAAAACCAAAAGGCAGGACAGTTAAGATTTATTGGTCATAAGTATCATGAAATAGGCAGCCAGGCAGCCAAATTACTGGCCTTCCAACTTTGCAAAGCCAAGGTAGATTGAACTGTACCGCTTATAACTAACAAACAAGATCCTACTAAACCATAAACTAAACCAAAGGATACTGTACATCAGTTCCAGCAATTCTACCAAAAATTATATGCAGGGGAAACTGGAGACATAGACATAATTCCTGAAACTGAATCCTTTCTACAAAAACTGAATATGCATAAGTTACCTCCCACAGCCATGCAAGAATTAAATGCCCCCATTACAGATCCAGAGGTTAAACACATTATTAAATCCTTGCCTTCTGGAAAAACCCCGGACCTGATGGGTTCAGTTCAGTTTTATGAGAAACTTAAATGTTATTACTCCAATACTGACTCGGGTGTTCAACAACTGCTTGGAAGAGGATAGAATCCCTAATACCTTCAGAGAAACAATGATTAGTGTGATACCTAAACCTGGGAAGCCCAGAAATATCTGTGAAGTATACAGCCCATTTCTTTATTAAACCAATATTTAAAGATTCTATCTAAAATTTTCTCCAGCAGGCTTCAGAAATATATGGAATATTTAATACATCCAGACCAAATGGGATTCGTACCGAATAGACACTTTTCAGACAACATTAGAAAACTTCTAAATGTCCTTACTTACAGATCCCCAACTGAATCTGCTCAGTTAGCCATTTTTGTAGACGTGGAAAAGGAATTCAATCGCCTAAACTGGGATTTTTTGAGGACTGTGATGGACCATATGGGTCTGGGGAATCAATTTTTGCAATGGGTAACCTTATGCTATACAGATCCTACAGCCAGTATTAGAGTCAATGGCACACTCTCTGCATCTTTGAAAATAGAGAGAGGAACTAGGCAGGGGTGCCCTTTGTCACCTCTGTTGTTTGATCTCAGCCTGAAGCCCTTTACGGCAGCGGTTAGAGCGACACAGGAGATTCAGGGGATTAATGTGGGAAAGCACCATTGCAAAATATCATCATATGCAGAGGATACATTGCTGTATATACTGTAGATAACCCCAAAAGGTAAATTCCACACTTACTACAATTACTTGATAGATATGGGAAATTGTCAGGATTCAAGATTAATATGGACAAATCAGAAGTTTTGATGGCTGGAGGTTAAAGCCCAGATTCTCTTCAGGTGGGTTAAGGACAAACTTCGATACCTGGGTGTATGGATACCAACAAACCTCTCAAAGCTGTATAAATATAATTATGGAACTTTGACACAACAGATTTTCGCTGATCTGAAGGGATGGGAATCTTTCCCACTTTCCCTCTCCAATAGAATAGACTCTA
The DNA here is from genome assembly GCA_016271365.2 of Neoceratodus forsteri. Taxonomy (NCBI): domain Eukaryota; kingdom Metazoa; phylum Chordata; order Ceratodontiformes; family Ceratodontidae; genus Neoceratodus; species Neoceratodus forsteri. The sequence goes on from CM028130.1 coordinate 1,195,270,445, forward strand.
TAAAAATGAATGTTCTGTCCCGACTACTGTTCCTTTTTTCCACCCTTCCAATACCTGTCCCCCAGTTAGAATTGTCACAAATAAATAGGAAACTCACACATTTCATATGGGCTGGTAGAAAACCCATGCTTAGGCGAGCAGTTTTACTTGTGGTATAGCAGAAGGGGGGCCTGGGGTCTTCCGAACCTTTAAACTTATTACCAGGTAGCTCAACTAATACCATTGGTTAGAATGCTTAGCCCAGAGCATCGAAACAATTGGAGTAGGTTGGAGGAAGGGGCTCACACTAGCTTACCCTTGGGTCTGCTTCCATGGTTGATTTTGCCAAAGGACTTAAGGGACCTTAAAAACAGGTGGACCAGACATACCTTATCCATTTGGCTGCAGGACAGAGCAAAATGAGGATTACGCTCTTACATATGGCAAGTCATACCCCTGCAGTATCTTCCAAACTTCCCAGTACAGGGAAAGGAGCATTGTTTCAAAAGATGGGCAAAACTGGGTCTTAAATTCCTTTGCCAGTTTGTAAAAGGGTAAATACTTCAGGATTATTTATCGCTGCAACATGAGTATGGTTTACCTAAAAATGACTTTGACAGAGGCTTAGGATGTCACCATTACATTACAGAATATGTCGGGATGGCTGCTCTGACCACTGCAGTACCAGAAGGTATCTCTATGCTATATCACAGGGATAAACTCTAGGACTCCACGCATTTAATATTTCAGTTTTATAAACTCCTTCTGGAAGGAATAGGCCTATTAGCAACCCAGAGTATTCAAGATAGATGGAAGAGGGAATAGGGACAGGATAGTTTGGAACAAGAGTGGAAAAGAATATGGCAAAGCACACTTAAAACTACAATGTCTCTAATGTGGACAGTTTTGTTGGAAGGTTTCTAGTAATTTTTTCATTATTCCTAAACTTTCCAGACACTATGCCACCTTTCCTTAAGACACCTGCTGGAGAGGATACGGAATAGCAGGCACACACGATCACATATTTTGGGGCTGCCCCAGAATTCAGACCTTTTGGACCCAGGTGAAGGATAAAGTTAAGGTCATACTGGGACTGTTGCAAAATCTCACATTCATACACATGGTCCTGAGTTGTACCCCAGTAGAGATTGGTATTTGCAGCTATGGAATATTTGTTTTTGATCCTTACCATAGCAGCCCTTAAGGTCATTACTCAGAATTGGCCAACTCCTAAAGTTTTGTCACTGGCCCAGTGGACTCATAATCTGAAAGCTATTATCAATATGGAAGCAATTACGGCAAAATTAAGGTTTCAAGTAGATAAATATAACTCCAGGTGGCTCCCCTATTTTAATTACTTGGAGGACACAGGGAGCAGGTCTGTGCTGGAGCAACTCCTAGGTTGATGGTGGGAATGCACTGCCTTGTGGGATTTTACTTCTGTTGATAAGGTCCTGTTTATTACTAGTTGAGGTGCTGTGTCATATCACCCTGCAAATAAATTTTAGCAACTGAACTTTTTTGTGTAATTAAGTTAGTAAATAATGAATAATGAGCCAGAAAGAAAGACATTTTAAGAATTCTAGTTTTTTTTCTTTATGTTACAATGGTCTGTTACAATTTTTATTACAATAACTTAAGGCAGTTAAATGTTCATAATACTGAGTTTATGTTATAGCAAAAAAGAGAGCAATATTCTAATTTTTTGGGTCCAAGAAGGCTAATGACATGAAGGAACTAAATGGCAGATATTTTGGCACACTGAGTCCTCTGGGATCTCCTCCTTGTACTTCCATCTTGGACATACAGAGATCGCTTGGAGATCCTAAGCCAAACTGGATAGTCCTGCAAGAAAACGGACATGGTGATTATTTTTTTTGAGTAAATCATATTATTTATTTGTATTTTAACCTTTTTTAGGGCCAGGCATACTATACTTGGATGGACTTTGAAAATAATTGTTTAATCTGAATTTATGGTTGATGAGACACTTCTGGTTTCCAAAAATTGATATATGACTATTTATGTATATACTGAGCACTCAATAAAGTTATAAGTTAAAAAAAAAGAATTCACCTCTTGGATACGAGCACTTTATAAAGAAGCTTCCATTCTCCCATACATCAGTCGATGGATAGGAAGCACCATGAAAACCACTGTAGGTGTAAAGCAGGCACTTTCTCTCAGTCTCTTGCTTTACCCCTTCACAATTGATCCTGTGTTGAGGACGAGTCATGGAAACACCTGTAGCTGTTTTAAGGATGGCTAGCAATTCCATCTTTCAGATTTACAAACACAGATACGGGTACCATCCAAAGCCTGGTTTTTGACTCATTGGCAAAACACTGAGTCAGGTCCAAGTGTAGGGGAATTGGTTTCTAATTTTCTTTGCTTTACTTTTTTCATTTGTGTGTATGTATCTGGACAAGAATCTCTATTGAACATATGGATATGTGTATCTTATACCTCTGTTAGAACATTTCTTTAATGTGATTTCCTTTGTACAAATGTGTAAAAATGTATTATCTTGATTGTAAATAATGTTGTTTTTTGGGAGATTTCTTTAATAAAATTCCCCTACTCACTCTGGAGGCACCACTGGCCATTTTGGCAGTCTGCCAAGAAAGCCGACCAGGTGGGAGGATGGGTAAATGTTGAAGGTGTAGGAGAGAAGTCCTCCTCTCCTACAACCTTTCCAAAAGAGGTCTCCACTATTCCAGTTGTTATGCCTGTAGAACCCAAAACAGAGATGGAGGTGGACGAAGCAGAAATGGCCAAATCTGCTTCCAAAGGACTTTGTGACAAACCAGACCCTGCTGGAAGAGGAAGAAAAGCTTAAAAAGGCTTTGAAAGAAAGGAAACGCCACTTGCTTTCTCTAGTGGCCAAAGAAGAGGTGAAATTCCAAGCCTATAAAAAAAGAATAAACATTGCTTTGGCACGTACATGCTCTGAAGAAACTCAGCCGAGTTCCAGCACTGTCAAGCAAGGACAGCTGATGTCTAAGTCATTGACTGACATTTCTGCTTCAAAGGAACAATCTCAGCATGGTGCTGTCAGCCAAACACTGATGGAGGAAACTGGTACTAATGCTGTTATTCAGCCCCAGATAGCTACTGCTTTGCCTGTTGAAGAAAACAATATGGAAAGTGCAGTTGTTAAACCTCCATAAAGTCAGAGAAAGCCATACTCCCCAACTCCAGCCAGAGCTGATCCTGCAACCCAGCTTGACAAATGGAGCTTTGTGCATAAGCCCCCTCCCCAGACCATCAGGTTGTGCACTGCCACAGCAGGTGGTGCAAGGGAAAGTTACAAAGCAGCCTGACGGTGAACAGCTATCCTTGTCCAGAAGCAGGATGCCCAGTGTGTCCAGAGTAGCCAGAATGAACCACTGGCTTGGCCTAAGATGCGGCATCCTGCTGAACATCTGCTTCTGAAAGAGAACAAACTGTGGTCTGTAGTGTCAGCACTGCTTGCTGCTAGGTAGGCCAAGGTGCCAGATGTGATTTTGTGGCTTCCAGATGCTGCGGGCAACATGCAGAAGCAGATTACTGTAGAAGATTCAGAGAATAATGTGAGTACCACTAAACAGACTCATTTTGTGGGAAATGACTCTAATGGGCATAAACATTTTGCTTATTATGTTCCAGAACCCTCTAAGGAGCCGACGGGGGTGGGGGTGGATACAAATACCACAGACAAATGGGATAGACAGTAGGACAGTCTTGTGATAGTGTATGTAATGATGTAAATAACATTTCAGAACATTCTCGACTGCCACAAGATCACTTGTCTCCCCTACTGATCCTCAAGGAACAGAATATGTGGGCTCTCAAGATGAAGATAAAGAGGTTCAATCTGAGTTATAGGACTCTTCCCCTGATAACTCAGATAAGGACACTGCACATCCAGAACAACTGAAAAGGCAATTTACCATTGCTGACTTGTTTGCTGCCCCAGGGCAACCTGCGCAGTGATGTAGTGCTGTGAAATTGAAGTACCAAGGAGACTTAGAGTTACCCCCAGACAGAGTTTATGTGATAATGAATTTGCTAAAGAATTCTGTGGGTTTAATTTAAACTGATTTATAAGCGAATATTCATGTTTCGAGGGAAACCACATTTGATGTGAGTTTCAAAGCTCTTAAATCTTTGGAGAGATTTGGGATTAAATATGATAAACTGCAGAATTCAGCTTTGTGGTCACCTTTTAAAGCAATTCTTTTGTCCAAACCTTCAATTAAAACCATCGCAATACTATTTCAAAACAAGGAGCTGAATGTCTCCAATATTGTTTGTTGGTTAAAACAAAGATGCTGGCTAACCTGGTGGCATGGAGGACTGAAGCGCTGGGCACCTTACCTCCTGCCATGCTGGTGACTCAAATTCAGGAATGAGCTCAGGTTGCCGGTGGTTGGCCCGGGCAAGGGAGGATCGAGTGTCCGAAGGACTGCTCTCCTCTGCCAGGGTGGGGAGGCATGTTTACCCAACCCTTGACTGCACCAGGTGAAGGTCTGCTGGCAGTGCAGCTCAGGCAGCAATGTAGGTAGGGTACACAAGTCCATGATGTGCGTGTGTGTGCCTCCACACACACATCCATGCACTGCGGCAGGGATGGGACCCAGAAGGGTGGAAAAGTGATGGTGAGAGCTTCCTGAAGCCCTGCCTGCCTACCTCTGGCCTGCACTGCTACCCAGGACAGCAGGTCTACACTAGATATTTGGAGTGAGGAGATGAGAGGATGGCCCTCCTCCCTCTGGCCCTGCCTTGGGGGGGTAATCTTTGGGGGTACTGAAGAACAGGTGAGTAGCTGGGGAAGCAGTCACTAGTCAGAGGAGGCGGGGATAGGGCTAAATAACTGCCCCAGCCATCACAGAGGTAGAATAACCTCTACAGCAAAAAAAAAAAAAAAAGATGCAGAGTTCTACAGCAACCAATCCTGATTACAGATACGGAGCAGGTTTGGACAGGAGGGTGAAAATTTCCAGTAAAAGTGAAACAAACATGGGAGATTGTCATTTACCTGGAAGCTTCTTTTTAGGGACAGAGGGGAATGTGCTTTTACCCTGCTCAGCCTCATTTGTGCCATAACTGTAGTTGGACTAGAATCCATCTCAGTTCCACTTGTAACATAGACAGGTGTAGTATGTGTCTGGAACAGGGTTGTCTGAGCCATAGCTGTCCAAATCCATTAAAGTGCAGTTTCCGTGAGGAACAGGAGCAGTTATATGGGCAGTGCCCCTGAGCCTCATATAATCAAACAGATGGCCTTAATCAGGAGGAATTGATAGTATGATGGCAAGCACAGGGCTCAGCCAGAGCCTCAGATAAGAGAGAGGCTTAGAGAGAGCAGGCTCAGGCCACTGCAGAAGTCAAAAAAAACTACCGAAGCCTCAGATGCTGCAGACCCTCGTGCACACAAATGTCCCTCCTCAAAATCTCTAGGTAATGCCTGATCCAGAACATGATAGCATGGAGACAGACCCTAAGCCCACAGCCTCCTCTGATAACGAAAAAGATCCATCTGGATTAAAGAAAACTGTGGGTAAAGGACAGGTGATGTCTCTCAGGTCACCTTAGAAAAAAAACCTGATGTTGCAAATTCTGTAATGCCTCCCCCTCCCCGGTGGATGCAGAAATTGAGACCGTGACTACAACAAATGGGGAAGGCACAGGACAGTAAGTCAAAAACATTAAAACCCCCTGAAACTGTGCATCACAAATGGGTTTGCTGCCCTACCTCACAGCAGGCAGTGGGGAGATACGGAGGAAAAAGAAAGGAACTTGGAGGCTTTCCCCATCTCCAATTCCCTTTGAAACCAGTCCTCTGACTGGAATGAGTCCCTTGCAAAGAAATCAGCAGCAAAAAAGAACAGACGTCGAGCTTGATCTCAGATTAGGAAAGCAGTTGCCTCCCACCATAAGATTACATCTTGTGTATAGGCTTTACCATCTCACTCATTACATTAAATGTTACTAGCATTAAGACCTACTATAAACACGTCTACTATGGCAGTTCTATACTCTTTACAGAACAACATTGTTTTTGTACAAGATACTTACATTAAAACAACTTTCGAGTTATTTGTGGTAAAGAAGTTGTGGACACAAGAACCATTATTCTGGTCCCAAGGAATAGATAAATGCGATGGCATTGGTATAGTCCTTTGAGGGTCTGCATTTAAGGTTGACAGATTGGTTGAAACAGAGCCTGGTAGAACCATGATGTTAGATTTAAAGTATGAGGGGAGGAATTTTCATCTGATTAATGTATACACCCACCAGACTAAGGTAGCCACAGTTATCTTCTTTTAAGAAATGTCTTTTCTTGCACACATATAAATTGGTCATTCCGGGGGGAGACTTTAACTGTGGGCTGACACTGAAGAACAGAGGAGCACAAACAAAAAATATTCTATGACTCCTCATATTTGAGTACTCTGGTAAGGTTCAGTGCCAAAACTGCTAATTCTTAACAGCGTGGTCGAAAAGAGCGTAAACAAAACCACATGGGAAAAGACCACAGCAGGGAAAAGACAGCGAGGCAAACAACTGCTTGATCCAGCAGGCAGCTCCGCATGCTCCCCGACACCACACACCACATGGCACAAAATAGGGAATACCATTTTTAATGTGGAGGACTATGCCCCCCATTAAAAATATAATCAACTCCAAAGGGGGGCCACACTCAGGAAGGGGGTAAAATTGGGATGAGGGTGGATTTTGTCCAACACAGTAAAGGTGGTGGGGGACCAGCAAGGATCGGGTGCAAGATCCAAAAAATAAATAAAGAGAAGACATCGGAATGAAAAAACACACACAGTGCAGGGGTTGGACTCAAACCCCTGATACCTTGATCTGTACTGCTTTTCCAAACTGTGACACTATTCACTGAGCCATGATGGCAGCACAGTGTTTCTGCACACTGTCGCACACTTCAAGTGGTCAGCCTGAGTGAGCACTGCTACAGGTACAGCACTGTAATGCTCAGCGCTATAGTTTCCCTGCAGCTGTATTTGCTCATGCTCTTTTCCATGTGGTTTTTACCATGTTCATATTGCTTTGCTCTTTTGGCCAACTACCATATGGTAAAGGTAACAAGCCTGCAAGATAGCCTTAATAGGAGATCCCTGTCACCTTTACAAAAGAAAAATTTGTTACCAGGATTGATTTCCTATTTGTTTCAGAAGTTATAAATGTAAATGGGGCAAGGACCATTGCGATAGAGACATTTGATCGTTTGGCAGCAACATATGTTTGCCAAATAGAGCCTGAACCTCCCGATAAGTCTACACAGTGTAAACGTAATACTAAAGTATTAGAACAGCTGGAGATAAATGATAAATGCCAGGATTTGTTTAAAGCTAGATTTTTTATATTAGCTGCATATGAATAATTTTGTGACATGGTGGGAGGACACAAAGTAGGATCTGAGATACTTATTTCAGTTACAATGCAAGACAATACATAATGAAAAATACCTTCATTATTTGAAATAAAGATCTCATTTACACAAGTTAATTTCCCATATACATAAGGGAAAGGCTGATTTGCAGGAAGAAAAAAATAAAAGGGAGAAATGTAAGTATCTCAGTATGAAAGAGCCTTCTCCCTGGAGCAAGAATGACAATTTGGAACACAAGGGCATACACAACATCTGAATAAGTTTACCAGATGTCAAGAGAGAGTAAAAAATAGAAAGATGCTAGGGATAAGTAAAACTGAACATGGCCCATTAGCCACTTCTTGGGAGGATATCACAGATATTATTCATGAACATGTAATCAATACTTTTGGGACACTGTGTGGGAGTCTGAAAAATTAGCACATTTGAACATTCTGCCTATCTTGGATCAGGCTAAAACTCAACTTCTAGCACCCATTCAGCTGACAGAAGTAGAAAATGTAGTGAAAAGTTCAGCCAGTAATACAGCTGCAGGGACAGATGGGTTACTGGCAAAATTTAATAAAGCTTTCTTACCTTTTTGGGGCCCTGTTTTACAAATACTGTTTAATACAATCTTAGGGCACAAAAAACTATCCTCATAAATGGCTTCAGCATTTTTAATCTGCATCTTTGAGAAAGGAGATAGGTTTAATTTAGGAAATTGGAGACCACTAAGTCTGCTGAACTTATAAAACATTCTAGCCAACAAACTGTCTCAGATCAACCCAGTAGTCCTTGCTGCTACACAGACAAGTGACATAAGTCAAAGATCAATTCATGACCATCTCGTACTGTTAAGGGAATTGTTCCGGGGGGCGGGGGGTTATTATTTGTTTTTTTTTAATTTTGACTGTCCACTTATCAGGAAAAAGCCTTTGATCATCTACCCCACACTTGCCTGTTTTAACATTTTCAGGATGTATGGTATTCCAAATATTTGTATTTCTTGGATACCTGTACCATGTGAGGGAGCCCTAATCTATCCATTAGTAAATTCTAAAAGGGCCTCCTTACGGATAAGGAGAATTGCAGAGTAGGTGCCTTAGCCCCTACTGAATATCTTCTCTTTGGATCCTCTAGTTAAATTACTGCAGCAGAATACAGCTGTAAACCGGGTACAGTTAGCAAGTTATGCACTGGAGTTAAAAAAAAAGTTGCTTACACAGTTGGTCTCTGTATAGTGTTGAGGGATCAATAATCTGGTGATCAGGTGCTAGAAATTTTGCACGACTTTTCAGAGATAGCTGGATCAAAAATTATTTCCCAAAGAAATACAGGAATCATTATAGGGAAACACTGTGTACACAAAGAAACAGGAATGATTGCAGGTATCAGAATTAGTTGGGATCCAGTTAAAATCATGGGCATCACTTTTGGACATGGAACATAGCTGAAGAACAATGGTTGGAATGTATTAGTAAGGCAGAGAAAAGTTGTGGAAAAACAGACCATTATCCAAGTTAAAAAGAGTATTCCTAATTAGACCTTTGCTAGCTTCCATGATTCTTGTATATAAGTGTGGTCTTCCCACTACCTGAAGCTTTGGAGGTAAGAGTGTACAAGGTGTTCTTTTAAGGTTTATGGCAAAGCAAGTCGACCCAGTGGTCTTTTTTATGAGTATGTTTATTTTTTGTAATTTGATCTCAGTACTGAAGGGAATAGTGAAGCCCTGGCTCCCGTTGTTAGAAGGCTAGTTTATTCCTTGACTATGTAGGTGGAAAGAAGAGATTTACAGGCCCTGACCAAGAATGTAATACATGTGATACCACAGTACATATATTTGGCACTTTTGAAAATAAAGAAATGGGAACTTCAGCCAGATACAGTGCAGTTGATGCAACAGGTGCTGGCTGTATCCTAAAACATTAACATCCTCATATTCCCCACAGATTGAACTAAAGGGAACCAAAGGAAGAAGACATGGAACAATTAATTACTAAGAGACTCCCCAGGAACATGTGGGGCATCTCATGGTTAGATTTGTACAGTATAATGGCAGTAAAAAAAAACTCTCTTAAGCACATGTGTGGAAGAGAGAGAATGTCCTAGGCACACATGCAGTGGCATACTTGAAATACAGCAGCACTTTTTAGTAGACTGTCAGTTTGCCTTTGCATTTTGGAGGGAACTATTCACAAGGTGGAAGGAACCATTGTTTTGTTGTGTTACGTATCAAGAAATAGCACTCTGTTTGTTTTCAGGACTCTGGTTGAAATATGATAAATCCACTCTACATGTTATGTTTGCATAAACATAACATAACATTTGATGGCAGATAAAGACCGATTGGCTCACCTAGTCTGCCTATTTCCCTACCTAACGGATAAGCTGCAGATCCATGTTATAACTATTACTTATGGCAGACAAGATGAGCCTTAACTGGACAGAAAAAACATACAACCCTGCAGGTAGTAGTGGATATTGTGACTAAACTGACTCTGTGTTACATCTCCCGTATGACTGATGCAATGCTAAAATAATTTGTGCATACTTTGTATAATATTTGTATTTGAGATTTTTGAATTATTGAAATAAACTTTAATGTTATATTGCAGAGTTTTAAATAATTGATTAGCAGTTTTTTTCTTGGGACAATATTAACTGTACAGAAAGCATTTATATAGATTTTCTAGAGGTGTTATGTTTGTTAACCATAGTGAGGCAAGTGCTATGCATTTTCACAATGTTTTAGAACGTTTATGAGCAAAACGCTAATCAATTTGTAGAGTTAAATAAAACCCTGTATTGTGTTTTCATTTTTAACTAAAATTCCTCATCTGTTTTCCAGAAGTGCCATGGGATATTTTAATGTCCACCTGAACAACCACCAGAACAGGCAGCCAGGACCTCAGTTTAATGTTTCATCTGAAAGATGGCACCTCAGAAGTGCAGCACCCCTGTCATGCTGCACTACAGTGTCAGTATTGGGATTTTACCCTAAGTGCCTGGTGTGGGGCTAGAACCCAAAACCTTCCAAACTCCCAGCCTAAGAGCCTAGTGTACAACTGACACTGATAAATGATATTAAGTGATATAGTGGAACTTGGTATCCTATCATGCCTTGCATATGGTACATCCTGGGGTGATAACAGTTGATCAGAGACAATTTAATTAGTAACATTGTCTACTGCAGTGCACAACCTTCTTGTATTTAACCATTTTGATATACACACAAGCAGCTTCTAGAGCTGTATTTAGCCAAATTCCCTGCAGCTATTAGACAATCAATTACATGGGCTCCAGAAGCCCTATTCTCCCGGCATCAAACATTTCTGGGATCTTTATGATCTGACCTGTCAGAGGTGCTACCCCTCCCAGCCTCACTGATGTTTTGGCTATTAAAATGCCCAAGAGGACACTCTGTTCCTCCTTCAGCACCCTATTAGTTACTCCAAGTCCAAGGTCTGGTGTAGCTAAGAGATCCTTCACTAGTTCTGCCCCCTCCCAATGGAGTGCCCTTCCAGCCTCTCGTCTTAACTCTTCCTCCCTAAATGGTTTTAAAAAAGGACTCAAAACTGTCCTTTTGGAACGCTGTATCTTCACCTGTTACTATTGAACAATAAACACCTGTATTCTGCACTCCACCTGTATTCTGCACTCCACTTAGCTATTGCTACTCAACTAATTGTCCATGCTGCTCTATTCTCTTAAACTCCAAGGTATGTTGCACACTGCTAGATGAATCTTGTTAAATTACGTTGACCTTATGTTCTTTACTGTTGTCTACTGTCATTATTAACTATGGTAGCTTGTATTATTTCCTTGATGTACCTTTAAATGTATCCTGTACTGCCTTACCGTATATATATTTAATCCCATGTCACCCCAGAAAAAGGGATTTTTAGTCTCATTGGGTCTACTCAGTTAACAAAATTCAATAAATAAATATATAACTAGAAAAATAATCAACTTTCAACAACAAACAAACTATACTTCCATGCATGGCTGCATAAAAGAGGATATTAGACCAGTAGACTTTCCTTTTTCTGGCATAATATATGCCTACTTAAAAACCAGGAGAAAGCAAATATTGTACAGCCATCGTGTCATAGTCATGTCCATACCCTTTCATGCACAAATGCTAGTTAAGTGAAGCTGCAGCACCATTTTTCTGGTATCCTGAGGGCAAGTTGTTTGTCAGCATGCAACTTGCAACTCTCTCCTTAACCCTGCACAATCGAGTTTCCGGTTCAAACACAGCACAGTCACTGCATTGGCAAAGGTCACTAATGGCTGGATTTCCACCATGGACTCCAAGAAGGTCACCGGCGTAGTCTTGCTGGACCTTAGTAAAGCCTTTGATACTGTTGACCACACCCTCCTAATCAACTGCCTTTCTAGCCTAGGTGCCACTCCTCCTACTATACTGTGGTTCACCAGTTATCTTTCCAGGAGGATGCAGAAAGTCAAAGCAGATGGCTGTCTCTCAGACCCTCTTCCAATTGCCAGGGGAGTCCCCCAAGGCTTCATATTAGGCCCAGTCCTATTCTCCCTATACATCAATGATCTTGACTCCAACATAATGAAGTCCAGTATTCACTTTTTTGCAGATGACTTTGTATTATATACCTCTGGCACAACTCTAACGGAAGTCAGGGATGTTTTGCAAGCTGACTTTGTTCAACTCGAAAATAACCTGATTAAAGCAAAGCTCCTTCTGAACACGAAGAAAACTAAGGCAATGTTCATCTCGCATAATCCCGTCGGTGGATCCCCCCCTTTGCAGCCAACGAACCTTATCGTCACCTCACTGGGGGAAACCCTGGAAGTAGTTCCCAGATTTAAATACCTTGGTTTCTGGATAAACAACAAGCTCACCTTCCTTGACCACATTGAGGACCTATCAAAAAGGCTCAAAGCACGGCTAGACTTCTTCTTTTGAAACAGATCGCTCTTCCCTGTTGCGACCCAAACCAAGCTTGTATTGGCCACATTTCTTCCACTTCTTGACTATGGAGATTTCATCTATGCCACCTCTGCAATCACAGGCCTAAGTAATCTAGAAGTTCTCTACCACCGTGCTATACGGTTCATTACCAGTGCCCCCCACAGAACCCACCACTGCGACCTATACACAGCTGTTGGCAGGACCTCACTTGCCACCAGACACCTGCTCCATACAGGGATATGGACCCTCAAGATACTCCTACACAAACTTCCAAGCTACATCACATCCCTTATCGGTATCTCCCGCAGTGCTTACTTACTTAGGAAATCAAACTACATCCTGCTCGACATACCAAGAACTCGGATCGCCTTTGGACAACGCGCCATCTCAGTCGCACTCCCCACATTCTGGAACCAACTCCAATCCATACTAAAACTAACCAGCACTGTCCCTATAAATCTATACAAAGCCTTATCCTCATCGAAAATAAAAGATACCTGTCAATGCCACTAAACCCATCATACCACCCTTATGTTACTTACTCTCACTCCAAATGACACTGCTAGGACCATAACAGGTCTGCAATCACACAGGAAGTAGTAGACTAAATACAACAGCTATAGATTTGATCCCCATGACCAGCTTACAATACCCATCACCTTCAGATCTCCTTATCACACATTTTTTCCACTCTACTCCACTAGTCACAATCCTCATCTTCTGCCTCCTTACCCTGCCATTCCTTCTTAAACTCCCCCTGCTGTCTTCATGCCTTTCACATCTAGATCTCCTTATCACACCTCTTTCCACCTTACCCTGCTAATCCCTAGCCTCATCTTCTACCTTCTTTCCCTACAATTCCTTCTTGTACTCCCCTTGCTGTCTCTGAACATTAACTTTTACCTATAATGCGCTTATCATTTATGTATGCAACCTTACCCAAACACTTGCTGATACAGCATCAGACTCCAACACCAGAACTGTGCCTTAACCTGGCTGTATCATGTCAAGAATGGTCAACTATGAACTGTGTCTGTGTAAGTATTGTTTGCTCGATTAACAATGATACCTTGTACGATACATTTGACTCAATTAACAATGTTACCTAGTATGTTACGTTCGTATATCTATGTAAATGACCCAGGACCTCCTTGTGAATGAGCTTGCTCAATGGAGTTTTCCTGCAATAAACCTGAACTTGAACTTGTCCCTAACCATTATGCCATGCAAATAAACATACATCTTGAAAATTACATCAGATCATGTTAGGATGCAAAATTCTCTACACTTAGGAATAACACTCTCTTGATCCCTACATTTGCAACCATTTGGGGCCATAATACAATCATTAAAAACTGTTGTGCTGTTTTACTGATCATAACAGCCAGTTATGAAGCACCACCATTAGACTGAAAGGTATCAGTATATACTGATTAGGCATATAGGACAGATTTTTCAAAATATGGTAGTCTATCTAGTGATACAAAAGTCCTGGTATGGTATCGAGTCTTTCCAAGACTTGAAAACATTGTTCATACTCAAAGGTATGTAAATGTGTTTCATACCCCAGGGGTCGTTTAATGTGCTTGACTATAGCAGAATGTCAGCTCGGTTCAGCTGCCCCAGAGGTGGAGTCAATGGTAATGAGCTTCAGGAATTGACCAATGAGGAGAGAGAGAGAGAGCAAGAGAAGGTTTGCTCCCAGCAGTCAGCCTAGAGGGTACCAGAATTATTTCTCTGCTGACTGAGCAACACTGCCCTGGAGTGCTCTCTTCACTTCGCTTGAAGAAGGTTTATTTGTTTATAAATGATTGTTTTCTGACTTTTGTGCTGCCTTTAGTTATTTTTAGAGATATTTTTATATATTTTCCTGTTTTTTTCCACAGATCTTTTCAGTTCCCAGGAACCGCGGATTCACTGTGCTACAGTGGTTGCCTTTGCGGTTCCCGCTCTTTTTCTCAGGTAAAAGTATATCACGTCTGACAGGAAAAATCTGCAGTTTTACTTTAAAATAGTTTTTAACGTTAGAGGTTCCTTTTTCTTTAGATGAACCACGTTTTTACTTAAAAAAATGTATTTTCGTTCTAGGGAACTGTTTTAATCGTGGTTCTATTCCTTCATGGAACCAACCATTTTGTCTTCATTTCCCTTTGGTAAACATTTTTAGAGGGTTTTCTGACAAATTGGCATGACAGAAAGACCAAAAAAAAAGAAGTGGACCAACAGGTTTTAAAAATCGCTTGAAGTGTCATAAGATAGTGGCTTAGGCAGACAGCCACAACCTTTGTTTAACTTGTCTAGGTCCAGGCCATACCATGAGATTTGCTCTAAATTTTGTGCGAAAACTGTAAAAAAGAGGGCCAAAAGATTAGAAATAATGTCATCCCAGTCTGCCTCTTCCTATAACAAAGGTGCTGAACAGGGGTCTTCCTCTCAACATAAGTCTAAAGATAAGTCTTCCAAGGACCCCCTTGAGAATAAGTCTTACAAAAACAATAATAATAATGACCAAGTCAAAAAAAAGACAACATGAGCAGGTTTCTGATTCAGTGCCTGCTAAAAAGAAACAAAAAGAAAAACATATCACTGCCCCTCCCGCTGAAAGGCAAAGGGAATGACACAAAAAGAGGACCCTCTGCTGAAGAAATGGCTAAGGCTTGACAAATATATCAGACTTTGCAGAAAATGAGTGGCCTATTTAATGCCCTGGACAAACCTAAGATTACGCAGTTCTCTGACCCTGGTTTTTCCCAGGGCTTTTACTATGGTGATGGTGATGATGATGATGATGAACCAGACGTATCCCCTGACCGTGGTGATGATGATGATGATGAGCCAGACGTATCCCCTGACCAAGAGCTAGGCAATTCCTCTAATGACCAGGAGGATTTTTCTTCTTATTTCACCTTTGTACAGCATATGGTGAACACCCTGGACATTACTATCCAAGAGACCACTGAACAAGAGGAGAATGCAGACTATCTGGATATGATGGGTCTCCTTTCCTTCTAGAAAGTTGCTTCTACCCATCCATAAATATCTTCACAGGGCAACTTTTAAACTACTCCAAAATCCCACTTCTGTGCCTGGAGCAGATAAAAATATTGAAAAGAAATACCAGTTAGAGAGATCAAATGCAGAATTTTTGTATGTGCACCCAGACCATGAAGGGGTGGTATAGGTTGCAGCATATGACTAAGCTTAAGTACCACCTTCCTCTCAACTTCCTGAAAAGGAGTCAAGAAAACTGGATTCCATGGACAAGAAATCTTACATCACAGCCTCTTTGCTGCTTCACCTTTCTACATCTATGGCCTGTGCAGCTCAATATCAAAAGGCCCTCTGGAACTCTGTACTTGTCAAAATACAGCAGGCCTCTGACAGAATGGCCCAAGACCTGGCAGAAACTGTAAATAGAGCATCACAGGCTACCAAATATCAGTTCCATATGGCTGTGGACACTAACGACACTGCCTCCAGGGCCATGGCACAGGCCATCTCCCTGAGGCGTTATGCTTGGTTGAGAACCACTAATCTTTCACAGGATACTCAGACCAAGGCTATAGATTTCCCCTGCAAGAACAATTCTTTTTTTGGTGACAAAACTGAGGCAAACATGAAAAAGGTGGAGGGATATAAAACCATCTATCAAAGCAATGCTGCTAAAGAGAAGGCCTCTACTTCTCAAAGGTCCCAGAGTAGGGAGAACAGAGGCAGGGGCTATTACCCTAGGGCTTTCTACCCTATGCCTATGCCCCTAGACTACTCTCAGATGAGAGGTTATTTCAGAGGGAGAGGTAGGAGAGCTCAAAGGAAGTCTGACTCCTTCCCTTCTCCCAGCAACCAGTCCAAACAAACCTCCTGACTGCAACGTCCAGGTCACCGCCCCTCTCCCTTTCGGAGGCAGGCTAACCCACTACCTCCACAAATGGCACCTAATAACCACAGACAAATGGGTGTTAGAGGTGGTGGGTCAGGGGGCTCACCCTGCAGTTCAAAAAGTTTCCCTCTCTGCAGGGTGCCAAACTTTCCAAACCCCTATCCCCAACAGAAAATTTCTTGTTGGAGCTAGAGGTGAAAGCTCTTCTGTCTGCAAAAGCAGTGGAAAGAGTCCCCTTTCCCCAGTGGAGAAAGGGCCTTTATTCCAGATACTTTCTCACACAAAAGAGAAATGGGGAATGGCGATCCTGGACTTAAGGTAGCTGAACAAGCATCTACTGAAACCCAAATTCAGAATGGTCAGCTTAACTTTGGTGATCCATTCCTTATGGCAGGGAAACTGGCTAGCCTCCCTAGACCTCAAGGATGACTATTTTCATATCCCATAAGGCTGTCCCACAGAAAGTTTCTCAGATTCAGGCTGTCATCAGGCCATTACCAGTTTGCAGCCCTACCATTTGGTCTCATCTCAGCTCCCAGGGTCTTTACAAAGTGCCTGGCAGTTGTGGCAGCTCACTCAAGAAGACAACAAGTCTCGGTCTTCCCACACTTGGATGACTGACTGATAATGGACAAGTCCCCAGACAAGATCAGAGAAGGTCTCAGGCTGACAGTAAGCACCCTGGAGTCGCTGGAGTTCATCGTCAACAAAGAAAAGTCACACTTCAAACCAGTTCAGATACTGGCCTTTATTAGAGCAGAATTGGATACCACCAAAGGGAAGGCCATGCTTCCTATGGCCAGGGTATAGAACTTCCTCCAACTGGCAAATTCCTCTGTCTTGGGTCAGTCAAGACCAGCGAGACGTTTACTCAGACTACTAGGCTACATGGTTTCTATGACAGCCATGGTCCCAGGCACCAGATATCAGATGAGGGACATTCAGTATCACCAAAAGGCTCACTGGTCCCAGAAGAACAATTCCCTCTCAAAGTCAGTTCTAGTCACAAGAACCTTGCTTCAGGCTCTGGACTAGTGGAAGAAAAGGGAAAATCTAAGGAAAGGGATCTATTTTCAGCAAAGACAGCCTTATAGGACTCTTACCATGGATGCCTCCCTCCTGGGATGGGGAGCTCATCTAGAGGACCAGTCCATAAGTGTAGTAGTAATTATTTTTATTTGATCAATCATATAAAAAAGATTATTACAAACACAGAATACAACAACATATGAAACAGACAAAAACAATACATATTCAAATCTTTACAAGAAAAAAGGCACTATATGCTAAAAAGGACTGCTGCAGTACAGAAAGTGCTTATTTTTTAATATAAGAAACAGTTCTTATTTTTTGTACATTAAGGAGAAACAAAGCTGTCTTTTTTATAATTTGTTCATCTTCAGTAGTCAGGAAAATCCTCAATAATTCATGATTGGGGCAACCTGGTAGAGAATTTATAATAGACCCCAGCCATTTACTTCTAGCTTCCTTGTACCAGTGAAATTTCAAGATAACATGTTCAATATCCTCCTTCTCATTTCCACCACAATAACAAAGTGCAAATACAGGGTTAGTATTTTTGGTAAATTTACAGATCAAGACATTTGAGTAAAAAAAGCCAATTCTAAATTTAGCGTAAATTCTTCATAAATTTTTACATGTCAAAAATTCTAGGTAGTACCGAAAGTGATTAAAACAATCATTTTCAGAGTACCACACAACAAACCTGAAAGACATTATATATTGTAAATCTGGCGACCCGGTTTCATGCCCCGAGCCCGGGTACCAGGAGCAGAGACCGTCAAGGGAAGGGTTCCATAAGCGTCCATTGGATGCTTCCCTCCCGGGGGGGGTTTGCCTGGGGACCTGCAGAGCAGATTGGTGGTGAGCTTGGGGACGTTGCCTCACACTTCCGCTGGCACGCCCCCGCCTCAGGAATACCCTGCGTGCTTATGCAAGGCTGAGAACTGCGGTAGCCAGGGCATAGAAAAATGGAAAAGGTATGCCCAGGTCTGACCGGATGACAAGCACCATGGCCCCTGCCACCCAAAACCCCGGAGCCAGCCCGGATCCAGCCCCGCAGCACCTGGGATGCTAAGTGGGCCATAAAGGCCATTCCCCCCTGGAAGAGAGGTACCCTCCCGACATATGGATACGCTGGACTACCCAAGGTAGGCTGCAATTGGGGCTGGGAGTAGGTGGCAGGAGCTCAGAGGGATGGAGGTAGGAAGGCACTGGCGCTCCGAAGGAGTGGCCGGTCAGGGTGTGGGAGGCGCATATATTGTAAATCATGTGTTTTGCATTTTTTTAACCAATAATTTTTATATATATAGGGTTTGTACTCATCTGAAATTACTATATTCTGCACATTTAACTTAAATAGGTTCAAAAGCCCTATAGAGGCTAGCAATTTCTGTATGCGGGATAACCATTCAGATTTTCTACATCCTAGTGACTCTCATTCTGTTTTCTCTTCCAAGCATTTTTTTGCTCAACGCTGATTTGAAAGATGATTCAGTTTAATCCAAAAATTTATCGTTCTAGATTCTGCCAGGGCTAATATATTCATAAAACCTCTCTCTGCTCTAACAAAAGGGGCAGGCATGGATTTTGGAAATCCAGTAGCCCCTCTCAGAATTTGAATAGCTGTTTTTTCAAGGTTAGGTAAATAATTATGTTCCCAGATTTTGATACCATATAATGCCTGTGCATTATATTTTGCTTCAATTGTTCTAATAAGAGATAACAGGGAGTTCCCCATATTTATAATTAAAAGCTTTAAGGGCTAATGTTGTCTAAGAATTTTTTTCAAATATTAATTTGTAATGATTCTTCCATTTGAATGTAGAGGAGATGACCGTACCCAGGTATTGATAAAGCTTTACTAGCTCCATCTTTTCTGATTTAATTTTCCAGGTGCCTTTAGAATTTATACCACCCAAAATCCTTACTTTAGATTTATCCATACTGATTTTTAAATATCTGTGGTCTGTAAAATCAGACAGTAAGTTAAGCTTTAGTTGCAAGCCCTTTGTAGTAAGAGTCAGTAAAAGAAGATCATCAGCATAGGCCAAAATACCACAATATTCCTTACCAATTTTTGGAGAATCAGATGGAAGAATAGTCATTTTCTCTAGCAAACCATTAAGATAAATTGAGAATAGGGTAGGGGATAGGATACAGCCCTGCCTCACTCTGCTGTTAGTCTCAAACGCTCTGTCATACCACCTTCATTATTCCTAATCTTTGCCCAAGTATGTGAATAAAGGGCTTTTATAGCTTCAATGAATGCCAAATTAATACCCCCATTCTTTCATTGTCAACCAAAGAATCTTTCTATTGATGGTATCAAAGGCGGAAGAAAAGTCAATAAAAGCTAAATATAATTTTTGATGCCTTAATTTGACGTATTTTTCATTCAGATGCTGTAGTATGAAAATATTATCAAGGGCAGAATATGATTCACGAATACCAGCCTGAGCTTGTGAAAAGTGACCTAAGGCCCGAACAGAAATCAACAATAGTTTGAGAAGAATACTGGACAGAATTTGTTCCATTATATCTATAAGACTTACAGGTCTATAGTTAACCAGTTTAGTTCTGTCCCTTTCTTTTTTTTTTTTGTAAACTCTATTTAGAATAGGACTCACTCAAACATACCTTTATCTCCCAGACACAGGGAGGACGCATTCAAAATCCATGAATTAAGTTACATTACCTGAGCCATTAATTACAATAACCATTATAAGAGCTGAATTACCAAGGTGGTACAGACAATTGTTAATAGTGTGAAAAAATCTATTCCTGAGACTATTAAGCTAATCAGATATTGCAACAGAATAGCACTGGAAGGAAAAAAAATAACAGGAACTGTCAATGGATTAACACCAGAGTTTCAAAAGCTGAGGAACCAATCCTTGGGCAGGGCCTGTTCCAAGGGGAGCCAAATATCTTCATATTTACCTAGCTGTTCCCTAATTAAGTATTGGGTCCTTTCCAGTTTCATTACCTGCATGAGCGAGGTGAGCCAGAAGGCCACTGTTGGGACCAACGTAAGTCTCCAATACAACGCCAATTCCCTCAAACCCATCACTATGCCAAGTCTCCATAGTTTTTGGCCTGTCAGGGATCTCAAATTCCCATGGGCTGACAATCCTAGCAGTATTTCAACTGGATCAAGCTGAAAAGGACTATTTAAGGTTCTGGAGAGAATTTCTATTATGCCCTTCCAAAAGCTTAGGACTCTGGGGCACTCCCAAGCCATATTTAAGAAAGTGCCGACCTGGGTTGAGCATTTATAGCAGTATGGAGAGCTATCTGGATTAATTTTGTGTGCTAATTTAGGGGTATGGTAAGATTGCATAAAAAAGTCATACTGAATAGCTTGCAAACGGTTGTTGACTGAGCTTTTTAAGATGTTTTTTAGGATTAACATCCAATCCCCTCCTGTGAGCCCATCCGGATAGATGTCCTTCTCCCAGGATTTTTTTATTCTCTCTATAGGGTCCAGAAGGCTAGCCAATAATAGTTTATAGAGCTGAGTTAAAGGTTTAAAAATAATGGTATTAGAGAATTTTATAAATAGTTCCTCCAAGGGGGAACATCTTAAAAACAAAGTACCCTGGTGAGGCAACAACAGGCCCGTCACCCTGGCCTTGAGCCTGAGGTAGAGAAAATAATGGGATGTGTCCAACTGATAATCCATTTTCAGGCCAGCAAAATGATGCACCCGTCCCCCCTCTATGATCTGACCCAAGCAGAAGCGGCCCCGGGCACTCCAGTGTTTGAGACTTAGGGTGCTAGACCTAGAGAGGTTATCCCCCTCTGCTAGTATCAACCCCAGGGTTGTGTCAGGTGATAAGTATGGTGTCACCCCTAGCAATAAATGTGCTGAAGTCCATGCTTTCCAGGTTGCCCTGGTACAAGGATTCAGGATTTTGGGAGACTGCCTCTCCCCCTGGGTGTTAATTAGTAAGTTGTAGTAGAAATGTGTGTCTCCTTTACTCTTCATATGTCTCCATGATGGGATTTCTCCCCCTTCCCTCAGCAGGTCCTAAATATGGGCCAATTGAGCAGCCAGATAATATAAATGCAGATTAGGTAAACCCAAGCTCCCTTATTTCTCTGAGTTCCACAGTATCTCTTTTCTTATTCTGGGGTTCTTTCCCTGCCACAGCAATTGTGTGCAGACCCCTTCAAGGGCCTTCAGGTATTTCTGTGGGGGAGAGAGATTGGTAGGGACTGGAATAAATAAAGCACCCGTGGTAAGATGTACATCTTAATTGGGTTAACTCGTCCCAGCAGAGTCAGTGGGAGAGCTCGCCAGTTAGTACAATCCTCCTTGATTTTCTGTATCAAAGGTTTGTAATTAACTTTAGTTATTTGAGAGAGTGTTTTTGGGAGTATGATCCCAAAATATTTTATTTGCTTAGTGATGTTGATGGTAGTACCAGCTATCATAATTGATGTTCCCCTTTCCCCTAGCGGAAGCTACTCGCTTTTCTCCTAGTTGATTTTGTGTCCGGACAATGGTCCATATACCTTAAAGATCCTGCCCAGAGCTGGCAGGGCCTCCCCAGGACTATCCAAGAATAAAAGTATGTTGTCTGCAAAAAGAGGTATAACATGATTTTCCCTACCCACCGTGCAGCCCTTGATGGCTTTATCACCCTGTATGGCTGCTGCCAGGGCTTCTATGGTAAGTACACATAACAGGGGTGATAGGGGACATCCCTGTCTGGTTCCCCAGGACAGAATGAAAGGGTCCGAGAGAGTACTGTTGGTTAATATCTGGGCTTGGGGGTTAGAATACAGGGCTTTTAACCAAGTGAGGAGGGGTCAGGTGACTTTCCGTTATTTGTTTGCCACACAGCCACCTTGATTTCCTCAAGGGAAATTGGAGAGTTCAATTCTTCTCTTAATTCATCACCCAAAGTAGGCAGTGTAAGCCCTTGGAGGAAACTCTCAAGGTTACCATCACTCGGTACTTGAGAGGTGTACAAGCATGAGTAGAATTCTTTAAAAGTATTAATTATCTCTTTCTGGTCAAATGTACAGGACCCACCTGGTGTAGCCATCTTGAGAATTGCCCTTTCTGATCTCTTGTGATTCACAAGACTGGCCAGCCACTTGCTGGTTTTGTCACCCTCAAAGTTTGTGCGGGATTTTGTAATTAGCAGATCCCTTTCTAGTTTCCTAGATTCTATCTAGTTTAATTTACCCGTAATGCACTTTAACTTCTTATCTAGCCGCAGCTGGGGGTTTGTCATGGCTACCCTCTCCAATCTCTGAATTTCTTGCACTAGTTGTCCCCCCTCTCTAAAAGTTAAACTTTTTTTATGCACTGAGTAAGAAATTGTCTCCCCTCTAATGAAGGCCTTTAAAGCATCCCACACATAAATAATGTGTGTCCCTTTCCCTTTTTTAAGGTCAATAAAATCTTTAATTTTCCCATGTATTTGTTCAATGTATTGGTTATCTAGAAGCATTATAGGGTCCAGTCTCCATTGGGTTCCTGTGGGGGCCTGTGGCCCAACCATTAGATCCGCAAAGGGGCATGATCAGAAATTAACATGGGCCCATAGGTTGCCCGCATGTCACCTGATACTAGGGGGGGTGGAGAGGAAAATATAGTCCAGTCTAGTGTACACCCCATGAGCATGCGAATAAAATGAATATTACTTATGCCTGGGGTGGTCACGTCTCCAGGCTTCAACTAAGGCTCTCCTCTCTATCAAACCCCATAACGCTGCAACGCTTTTGGGGTATGGTTTTGATTTAGTCCCTGAGTGATCCAGCCTGGGGTCGAGATGGGTATTAAAATCCCCCCCAACACTATATTGTCTGGGAAAGGGGTCAAGGTCACTCCCAAGTGGGTAAAAAAATCTGGAGTCTCAAAATTAGGTCCATAAATTGAAGCAAAGGTGTATATCTCCCTCCCCAAGTCTATTTCGGCTATAATATATCTTCCCTTGGGGTCTGCCATAGTGTTAATGACTTTATGTGGGAGATTGGGGCGAATCCAAATGGCTACTCCCCGAGCCTTAGAGGTGAAAGGTGCCACCAAGAGGACCCCTCCCCATGACTGGGCTAACTTGTCCGCCTCCTCTCTTGTAAGATGAATCTCCTGTAACAACACCACATCTCCCCTTGATTTCTTAATATGGGACCAAACCCTTTTCCTCTTAACTACAGTTTTCAATCCATTAACATTCCATGAAATTATTGTTAAGTCAGTCATTGCCATTTTTTCACAATATGCATAGCTTCACTGACTATGTAGTACCAAAAAAGAAAGTTTATAGCCTCTAGGCTCTGCCTAAGCAGTCCATAATTTTTAACTTTAAACATATCCAACAAATCCCCCTCCTTGTCTCTCTCTCCCCCCCTTCCCCTCCCTTGGAACATACTGGTTGAACAAAACCTTACCCCCCTGCTCCCTTGATTCCCCACGGAAGAACTAAACTCTTTATGCCAGGCACCCTCATGGGGCCTGCTGTGCTTGCTCATCCTCTACGTCTCGTGGATTGAGCTGACGAATCCACTAACTTACTTTAAAACAATATTACAAACACAATTAGTATCCTGCTCTGTGCATTAAATGGGTTGGGGAGGGCCCAACGAGTGGTACCAACTCCCCAAATGCAGGCTCCTAGTGGGCGAGCATAGTACCCCCTCTTACAAGACACCCCACCGCACTCCACTTATATCCAACTATATGGGACTTCTTGGGTGTGAATCCGATCATCACCCTGAGTGGTGGGAAAAGGATCCCATCTCCTAATACAAATACATTGTTCAGTTTTGTCTCCATTGCTCATCCTTAAAATAAAATAATGACCTCTCTGAGCTCAAGGTTGAAATAGCACTGAAGTGAATGTAGTGCAGCTGGTGGTGTACTGAAAATCCACCACATTTTCCATCCACCCCACCGAAATATAAGCAGCTGCCCTATGTATCTCCATGGATGACTAGAGCTGCGAGGCCCAGGGGGAGTGTGCACTAGTGTGCAACAGTAAATCTGCGACCGTAACAGCTCTGAATTGCCTCTGATTCCACCCTTCCACACTAACCCTCGAAACTGTGTCAATAAGGATCCTGTAATCTGGATGTAGTAATAACCCAGAATCGGTGGAAACGTGAAGAGGCAGGGCACAAACTCCTCCTAGACACTCCCCCCCTTCCCACTGAACATCATCCATTCAAACTATCATACAGGAGGTATGCAGCTTTGTTTATACCCTGAAAAAATTGTAAATTAGGCTGTCCAAGATCCACAGAAAACCGGACTCGTAGCGTAGGGGTCACCAGGTGAACGAACTCACATAAATCTAGTAACGGAGGCAATCCTGGCCCAAGGAACAAAGAAAAATGTCTGAGATCTGGGTGCACTCCTCCGGGCATAAAAATAAATGTCTGGGTCCCTTTACTAGGGATTGAGCCCCCATGCAGTCGTGCCCCAGTTGGGACCCGGGTGAGGAGGGTGGGAGAGCCTGCAGCTCCTCTTAGGCCCTGCCCTGATAGGCCACTGATCCGCGGTGTTGTGGGTCAAGTAGAACCCCTCCCGAAATTACACTTCCTGGGATTTCTACCACCAGGAAGAGAAAACAATACTTAAAGGGTGTAATTAATAGTCACTCCTCCTGCTACCATTTCTGGTTGTCACCTCTGACCTGTCCCAAGGTCTGTACGTATTCCATGGCTGCATCTGGATCGGTGAATGCTCTCTGTCTGCTCCCTGGATACCTCACAATCAACCTGGCAGGATATACCAGTAAAAAAGGACATTTCAGCTCATGAAGCTTCCTCTTCACCTTCAAAAAGGCCTGCCTTCTGCCCTGAAGTGGTCTTGAATAATCCGGGAATATGCTGACCCTGGAGTTTTGGATCATAATTGGGCCAGTTTTCCGGGCCACATCAAGCATGGTCTGGTGATCTTGAAAGTGGAGGAATTTTACCAAAAGATGTCTTGGACGTTGCTCCGGGAGGGGTTTCATCCTCGGAGAGCGATGGGCCCTCAATCTCCAGAGATATATCAGGAGCAAGGTTAAGGTGCTGTTTGAGCCATTTTTGCATGAATGTAAGACAGTTTCTCCTCTCCAGGCCCTCCAGGAGACCCACCACCCTAATGTTGCATCTCCATTCTCTATTTTTGTGGTCATCAAGCGTTTGCTTTAAGAGTTCATTGTCCTTCAGGGCTTTCTGTAGGTCTGAGGAGAGTCTATTTGTATGGTCTTCTTGGGAGCCGATTCTGGATTCTGCTTCAGTGAGCTGTGCAGCATGCATTTCCACTATTTTCACTGTTGTATTTACTACTTGCTGCAGGTGTTGGAGCTGCACAGTCAGATTGTCAAACCTGGACTGCATACGAGTCCCTAAATCGTATTTTAAATCCTTAATCAGTCTCTCCAAGTTGTGATAATTCGACTCCATTGCTGAGGTTGCGAGGGATGTAGCAGGATGTTCCTCTGTGTTACTTGCCATGGCCAAAAGCTGGTGAGTTGGCCCGTCTGGGCCCGCAATTACACTGTTTTTTTAAAGGTGGATTGAAGTGCAATTTAGCCTGTTTTTTGCATATTTTGACGAATTTGGCATTAGCGCATTTGTATCTGAATCTAGAGGCAGCCTGGGTATAGGTAGGTTGCAGGATACTGCAGATTTCGAGTGGATTCATACAGAGCTGTCTTAAAAAACCTCCGTCTTGCTCTCCAGCTAGGCCATGCCCCCTCTCTGTCCCCTTTCTTAAAGATAGGAATGATTATAAACCCTCTCCATGACTCGGGGATATAATCTTTTGCAATACACTCACTGAAAAAGCCAGTCAAGAGTTCTGCCCATTTTGAGTCTTGACATTTAAAGATTTCACTTGGAATTAAATCAGGGCCTGGAACATTATTATTTTTTAGTGACTGAATGACGTCTAGTACCTCCAAGGGTGTAATTTCCACAAGTTTTTTCAGGAACAAAAGAAGATATATTCGGGACAGATGCTCCATATTCATGAAAAAATACATTTGCAGAGTAATCAAGCCAAGAATGATCATCAATAAAGTTTTCTATACTGTACATATTTTGTTTTTCAACCCTTTGTGACTAGTTGCCAGAAAGCTTTATTGTCCCTGTTATTAACTGCATCATTCATTTGTTGCCATAGCAATTCAAAATGTACCTTTTTTTGTTCCAAAGATATTGTTTGTACTTTTTTCTCCCTGTCTTTAAATGTCCATAATTAAATGTATTACGTGATACCTTATATTTCCTAATTAGGACTGTTAATTTATGTTTCTCAGTAACACATTCATTATCAAACCATCCTTTAGCAGTGATACTTTCATTCCATTATTTGGTTTCCTTATATTTAATTTCCTGAGCTTTTATAAGCGCAGCCTGTAAAATACTGTCTCTGACGAGCAGATCTGCATCTAGATTATCCTGATACTAACTAAATAATAAGTTCAGCTCATTTGAGACCAAACTCTTGCAGCCACTGGACCAAATGATTCTTTTCCTATTTCTAATTTCTAAATTATTCTCCGTCATAGGAATAATATGTTCCCGAGCGTCAGAGGGTGCTATATCGTAGTGCGCCAAAAGACAGATGGGGATGTGATCACTCTCAGGATGACAATTAACTTTCAATAATCTCCAAAAGTCAGGAGGGCTGCTCCATAGTGCTAAATCTAAAACAGATTCAGTTTTGGTAGTATGAAAGGTACCTCCACCCCCAAGATCACCCAACAGGCGCCCATTTAGGGGAAAGATGCCATTTATTTTCAAAATCTTGATTAATTTTAAGCCATTAGCATTAATTATATTATCCTTGGAACTTCTGGAATGAATATTAGCAGACCAATATGTATAATTTAAAATAGTATAATCAGCAGGCCCATCATAGGTACCTATCATAGTGTTTAGGTTTCCTATAAGCAGAAAATAATCATCTGGGTATTCACAACTAAGTTTAAAAATAAGATCCTCAAGTATCATCTAAGTCTGGGGATTATAGAACTTAGATTTAGCAGGAGGGACATAAACATTACATAATAATATCATAAACTAGTTTCCCTTAAGTCTTAATATATGAAAAAAATCATTTTTATCAGTTACTGTTATTTGTGATAAAACGCTGATCCTAACAAATGTAATTAAACCTCCCACACATCTACCAAGTCTTTAAATTCTTCTGCCAGGAACGTGGAACATATGGTACCAATTTAGATGAAGCAACTCATCTTGGGAATGCCATGATTCTTGCAGACAAATCACAGAGAAACTGTTTAAATACTCAGTGAATTCTCTGTCAGAAATTTTTAATTTGAAACCTGCAATATTCCATGAAATTAAGGATAACCCCTGGCTCAGATCTAAATAAATGGACTCATTTGATGACACACCCTCTTTCGTAGAACTAGTTTAAAAAGTTAACTGTCAAACATTAACCCCTGAATCAATTTTATGTTTATTTTGACAATTAGCCTCCAGATTCTGAGTGCCAGGTGCTGGAAGTCTTTCGCATGGCTAAAAAGCCCAGCACCAAGAAATCCTGTGCTTCAAAATGGAAAAGGTTTTCCTTGTGGTGTAGAAGTGAGCACATAGACCCTCTCAAGTCCTTTCCACCAACTCTACTAGACTACTTGGTCCACCTACAGTCTTCAGGTCTTAAGGCCTCATCCCTCAAGGTACATTTAGCAGCCATATCAGCCTACCTCTTTTGCTGGGAAAGGAAAATCTGTGGTTTCCCACTCTATTTTCAAAATGTTTTTCAAAGGCCTGCTGCACCTTCAACCCCCACTAAAGGAGTTTGACCCTTCCTGGGACTTGAACCTTTGCATAGCCAAGCTCATGGAACACCCCTTTGAGCCCATGGCTACTGCTGACCTGAAGTATATCACCTGGAAAACTGTATTCCTAGTTGTCATCACCTCTGCCAGAAGGATTTCAGAGCTACAGGCCTTGTGTGCTGAACCTAACTACACCATTGCCTGCAAGGACAAAGTAGTACTTAGGAACAATAGGAAATTCTTGCCTAAGGTGGTCTCTGAGTTTCACCTGAACCAATCCATCACTCTTCCAGTCTTTTTCATAGAAAAATACACACCAGGTGAATGTAAGCTCTGAAGATTGGATGTAAAAAGAGCCCTGACCTACTATCTGGAGCATACAAAGCAGCTCAGAGACTCCCACACTGCTTTTTCTCACCTTTGGTGAGGTGAGCAGGGGAAAACCAGCCACCAAGAGGACTGTTTCCCACTGGATAGTCTGTTGCATCCAGTTTGGTTACAGTAAAGCTGGCAAGCTACCCCCTTAGGGCCCATTCCATTAGGGGCATGGCTGCCACAGTGGCAGCCTCAAGAGATATTCCCGTGCTTGATGTCTTCAAAGCAGCCACATGGAAGACTGTACACATCTTCACTAAGGATTACTGTATAGATATAGAGTCCAGATATGATGCCAAATTTGCATTGCAGTCATGCAGAGCCTCTCCCCTAAGTAGGATCTGTACGTGCCTCCTAACTGCACTGCTTTGTAGTCTGCTATAGTCAAGTATACTAAAGGACCCCTGGGGTGAGAAGAAAAAATTACTTTCCGTAGAAATATTGTTTCTTCCAAGGTGTCCTTTAGTATGCTTGACTTCCCGCCCATCCTCCCCTAGATAACCTGACTGAGGATGGCTCTCCATCCCTTTTACCTTTGCCAAATTTTTCTACAGTTTTTGCCTTGAAAGCAAAGTTTTCAGTTTTTAATGTTTTTTCTGTTTTTGTGTATTTTTGAAATTTTTATTCCGGTTGTTACAGTTCACATTTAAGGGCCATTTTTTTTGCCCTTCCAGCTTTGAAATAATTCTGGTGCCCTCTAGGCTGACTGCTGGCAGCACACCCTCTTGCTCTCTCCTCATTGGTCAATTCCTGAAGCTCATTACCACTGACTCCACCTCTGGGGCACCTGAACCCAGCTGGCATTCTGCTTAGTCAAGCATACTAAATGACACCTTGGAAGAAAGAATATTACCACGGTGAGTAACTTTTTCTTCTCTGCTAAAATGTGCCTAAATTAACTTTTCTACCTATTTAACATATAAAAAGATTAGGATGACAACATGTCTTCAGTTCTGCCCACTAGTTGTGGACAATGCTTTGCAGCAGGTAAACAAGCGGCTGGAGCCACATGAAAAGGGTGTTCCTCTATGCTATTGGAAAATGGGTTGAAAGAATCGTGGTCACTGATTGGCTGAGTCCTTTGTCTAGGCATACATTTATGTGCCGGCAGAGACTGGCACATGACAAGTGCTAGTGCCAACCTGCCTCAGCATATACTGGTATTCATGTGTCCAGTAAGGAATTTACAAAACTGTGAAACCACCGTATTATTTTGCTTGCTTTGCACTATTACTCCCACCACCCCCACTTCCACTCGCTCAGCTCGCTCTGAATCAATGAAACTCACTTGCTCGTTCATGCCCAAAGTAAACATTAGTGCTATAGTGCTGTCATGCACTCATAGAAATATAGCAACATAGACAATGATGGCAGAAAAAGATCCATGGTCCATCTAGTCTGCCCATGTTCCCTAAATCCCTGGAATCATTTTCGAAACCTAATGTTCCCCAGGGTACCAACCTTCCCAGACCCTTCCCTATTATCTTCTCTGATCCTGTTGACCCAGGTTTATTTATTTATATTAGTACTCAGAAAACCATTTGAGCTCAGAGCTCTTTACATAGGTTCCACGTCAGGAAATTTCAGTACAACAGACTGGTGAAATTATACAAAGGATTGCAGAAATACAAAGGTAAGCAAACAAGATTATATATCAAACACAGTACAGGTCACAGGAAAACAGGCAATTTACAGTGCCCAACGGTGAAACCAGTCAGTTGTCAGCAAACAAGAGGTTGTTTGGAGCATTGCTAAGTGCTAAAGAAAAAAAAGAAAAAAGGATGTGAAGAGGAGGAGCCCAAGTGCAATGTGCAAAAGGAGAGCGTAATATCAGTACAGCAGTAGGGATCGGAGGGAGGTGACTAGACTGGAAGCAGAGAGAGAGAGGGTGCTAGATGTAGGGAGTGAGCAGAAGGGCCTACTCAGGGGAGAGAGAGGGAAGGGTTGAGGGGGCAGGGGATGGAAGCAGTGATGGGGGGGTGGAAAGGTGGTGCTAGCGATGGCAGGCACATCGAGATTCACGTATCATAAGGAGCTTCAAGTTTGTTTTGAAAGTGCCCAGTGTGGACAGGCGCTCAATGTTCTCTTGGAGGGAGTTGAACCACAGCGGTGCATGGTAAGCAAAGGACCTTTGTTTTTGAGATGTTTGGCATTTCAGAGTTAGGAAGGAGTGGTGTTTGGAGTTACAGGTGTGCCGTGGATTATTGCTGGGAACCAGAAGTTGTTGGACCCCTGGCGGTAGCTGACCAAGGCAGATCTTTTTAGCCAGAAGGCATGACTGATGTTTTAGTCTGCCATTGAGAGTGTGCCAGTGTGCCCTGGCATAGAGATCACAGGTGTGAGTCAGTCGGTGTGCACCTAAGGTGAGCCGGCAGGCTTTGTTGAGTGCAGTTTTTATAGTGCCGGAGAGCAGTATCTGTGGCAGAACCATATATAGGCAGCCTGTAGTCCACCAGGGAACCCACAGAACTGTGAACAGCTATGCTGAGGGCTTCAGGGGAAAGGCTATGCTTGTGACGATAAAGTAGCCCTATGCGCTTGTTGATAGCTCTGGCCGTGTTGTCAATGTGGAGAGTCTAGGAGAGTGATTTGTCAGTAGTGATATCGAGGTATTTAAAGTGTTGAACAAGTTCAAGGGAAACCCCGCCACTATTGCATACTAATAATGGGTAGTTTTTGTGTTTGTTTAGAGAGCTGGAAAACAAAGCATGGTTTTTGTTTTCTTGCAGTTCATTATCAATTTATGATCTTTGAACCACGTCTCTACACTGGTGAAGTCGCTCTCTAGTTGCTGCTCAAGGGCACTGGGGTCTGAGCCATTTGAGAAGACAACCGCATCATCTGCATAAAGGAGGATGTGGCCTTGACTGGCTTGGGGAGGCAATTCAAGAATAAGCTGAATAGGAGGGGACCCAGTATTGACCCCTGCGGAATATCTGAGCAGACAGGCTTGCTGTCTGAGAGGACAGTACCTATCCTGACTTGCTGGGAGTGGCAGTGCAGATAACTGCAGAACCATGCAACCACCTCAGAGGCAAAGCCTGTAGCAGTGAGTTGGTCAACTAGGAGGGCACGATTGACCATATCGAAGGCCTTTGTTAGATCGGTATAGATTGCCCCAGCAAGCTGTCCAAGATCAAGAAATTTATGGATGAAACCCGTGAATTCCAGGAGGGCTGTAGTTGTGCTGTGCCCTGCCCTAAAGTCATGCTGCTCGGGGCATAGAAGCTCATGTTTGTCCAGGTATTCGACAAGTTGGTCCATGACAATTCATTCCGGGGCCTTCAAGAGTGGTGGAAGTTTAGAGATGGGTCTATAGTTCTTGTGCATGGCCCATTCCCCGCTCAGGTACACAGGGGTAACTACCGTGGCTTTCCATTTGTGAGGGAATACTGTGAACCGGAGTGATAGGTTATGGGTAAGGGGAGACAGGATTTCTTCCAGAAAGAGCAAGATTAGTTTCAGATCGAGGTTATCTCCACTGTATTTCCCCTTACTGAGTACCTTACGTAGGTATTTCCTGGCTTCCCCGATAGTGATAGTCTTGAAGCGAAAAGGGGGATGCACTGGGGTCTGCGAAGGTACAGCAGGGTTGGTAAGGGAGAAGAAGTCGGTAGGGAGGACATTACAGAGGTCAGTGAAAACAAGGTTGAAGGTGTTAGCTATAGCTTTAGGATCAAGGATGGGGGATCCATCAACGCTGGGTATGGTGGGGGCCATTTTGGGCTCACGTCCAGTGACCTATTTTAGGTTTGCCCAGAATTTATGACCATTGTTCCAGTTTTTGGCTAGGGCCTCCTTGTAGTATAAGTTTTTGGCTATTCAGATGGTCCTGGTACAGTTGTTCCTGGCCCGTTTGTGATTCAGGATGTCAAACTGCTTCACTGTGGCCCTGGCTACATGCCAGAGATGGTCTCTATGTTTCATAAGTTCAAGGGTGCCTGGGCTCATCCAG
The DNA here is from genome assembly GCA_016271365.2 of Neoceratodus forsteri. Classification (NCBI taxonomy): domain Eukaryota; kingdom Metazoa; phylum Chordata; order Ceratodontiformes; family Ceratodontidae; genus Neoceratodus; species Neoceratodus forsteri. Next base: position 1,195,302,746 of record CM028130.1, read on the forward strand.
GGGTTGAAATGGCCTTTGATTTTACGCTTTTTGAAGGGTGCGTGAGTGTCACAGATCATATTGAATAGGAGGATGAAATGGTCAAGCATGCTATCAGTGTCAGAAGCCCCAAGCACTGCTGACCAGTCAGCATTGGGGAGATCAGCTTCAAAGTGGCCCGTGTGGCCAGGCTTGAGGACCCTGTTGGTGACTGTTCTTGGAAGGGATTTGGTGAAATTATTAGCCCAACTGAACATGACAGGGGAGTGGTCACTGATGTCGCCTGGAAGGACAGAGACTTTGGAAATATGCTCAGGTCGGTTCGTGAGTACCCAGTCAAGCAGAGTACTAGTGCCCATTCTATAACTAGTCCTAGTGGGGGCTTCAATGAGCTGTGTAAAGTGGACAGTCTGAATTGCATCTTTGAAGTGGTTAGCTTCAGGGGCAAGCCAATTAATATTGAAATCACCAAGAAGTATAACCTCGGAGCTTAGGGTCAGGCTTCCAAGGCAGCCTATGTTGGCTTGGAGATCTTGGGCCAAGTTCTTTGGTGGGATGTAGACTGATAACAGTGTAATTGTTTTGTTATAGGCCCCAAGAAGGACCTTAATGGCAAGGGCCTGGGAGAATGACCCTAGGCTAGGTAAATTTAGGACTATGCCCTGTAAGCTATCCTTAAGGTAGAGTGCACAGCCACCACCTCTTTTAGATACTCGATCTTGCCTAAAAATTGTGTAACCCAGTAGACTGAAAGCACCTTCAAGGATCCTGGAAGAGAGCCATGTCTCGACAACTGACAGCACACCAGGATTATGGAGGACTACCCATGCTTGTAGATTGTCAAACTTTGCTGCCATGCTATGGATGTTTAGGGATGCAAAGGTTAACATGCCTGGATTCTGGGCAATCGTACCCTGATTTTGAGGAGGGCCCGGATTGGGGTGGATGTTGCCTGAGAAAAGTAGCAACAGGAGGGCTAGTCTAACCAAGTAACTTCTAAAGTATTTGGTGTTAGCTTTGTGCTGCCTTCTTGAGTTTATTCTGATGGTGTGCTTGTAGGAGAGTGAGGGTAGTCTGAGCAGGAGTGTGGGAGAAGGAAGCCATGGCTGGGCACACTGAATTCTGGACCAGGCATGCCAGGCTGTGTTGTCAGGTCTGCAAGTAGCAGGTAGGTCAGAGTCAAGCACCGATGTTATGGTGCAGCAAGTATTGCGATAGGTATGCTCAGTGATAAGGAGGGTAGGCGGTTTAGGAGCATTGCGTGGCTGCCCTGAGAGCAGACAGAGAGTGGTCAGAAAAATATAAAAATGGCATTAATCTGGTTACCCAAGTCATGATTGGTGGTGGTGGTGGGGGGTGTCTAACATTAATACTACTCTAGAAAAATGCAAGGACTAAAGGGCTGATAAAGATAAGGCAGCAGCAAAGTTTGTTAAATTTGAGCACAAGAGAGGATGACGCCTTTAAGAAGTTGCAGGAAAGGAGAGCCCCTTTAAGAAGTTGCTGTAATTGACTAGTATGAGGCTTTGGGGTGGGATAACTGGGGAAGTGTATTTAATAAAGGTGGGAGGGGGAAGTGGGGGGGTGAGCAAAAAAACTGGCCAGAGAGTAGTACAGCAAGGCAGTGACCGAGCTGTGATTTGAAAAAGGTGCCTTGGGCACTTGCTTTCCCAATGGGGATCTGCAGCATCCAATCAGGAAGCAGCCACAGTCTCCAGGAGCCAGTCCAATTATGGGAATTGAAGCCTGGCAGCTCCAGGCTAGGAGCTGACCAATTGTACCTGCTTTCCTTGGTCGGGGGGATGATGGGCTGGATGCAGAGGTCCGGCCGCCGGGGCTGCCCAGCTGAAGTGGAGACCCTGATTTGGGTTTGTGGCTAAAAAATAGAAAAAAAAAAAGGTGGGCTGTTAGTTAAAAAAAACAAAGACAAAGCTCAAGTTTCTTTTGTTCTCACCTCACCACTCAGCTGTTGTGTCAGAACACTTGCTCCAGCCTCTACTGTCACGTCAGTCGGGGTTTCACTGGTGCAAATCACGTTCAACTATGCCACTTCTTAAAAGGAGCAGTACAAGGGAAAGTGAAAACCAGACTGTATTTTAAATTCTCACTGTTCACTTTCCAGCAGCGAGCAGGCTGGGAGGGGGGAGAGATAGGGCTGCTAACAGTACAAAAAAGAAAGTGAAAAGGGGGCACTGCTGAGCAGCCTAAGAGGAAGTAGCTCTTCACAGGCTCCCAGGAGAATTCATTTACAACTAATTTTTTACTTCACTTTCGGTGCTAAGTACCAGCTCAGTTTATTGTGTACAATTGATGGTTACTGTCACAGCACAACGGGCAAGTCTAAGGACTCTAGTCCTCCATCTGAGGGCTTTTGCAAGCCCAAAGGTCAGAAACATGATGAGCGGCCTGTGCAGCGTGGTCAAGCCGGGACATTGGCTAAAGCTCCAGCAGGTGAAGTGACTCTGGCCACCATCCATCCCATGTTGGGACAACTAGTGAAAATGGTCCAAGATTTAGACTGTAAATTTGATGCTCCTCACTCGAGGGTAGCCACTCTGGAAACCAGAATGGACATTATAGAGTAATCCTTTCAGCGGACTGAAGCTTCTGTTTCCAAATCTGTCGACACCCCAGCTCGCCTTGTGAAGGAGAACTCCCTGTTGCAACAGAGACTTAAGAATGTGGAAAACCAAGCCAGGGAATATGTTGTTGGCCTCTCAGAAACAGCAGAAGGGGAGGACTGTTTGGGTTTTGCTAAAATATTTATTTCTAGTGTGCTGGGATTTTCTGAAAATGACCCCTCTGTGTCTATCAAGAAGTAATTTCGCATCACACTGTGATGGGAGGCTGTGGTGTCAACTACCCCCCAAACCTTCATGCTGGCGTGTACCAGGATAGGAGACTAAGACAGAATCCTAGCTGCAGCATGACAGAAACGGTCTCAGACCTCTCTTTCAGTTCTAGGCAAAGACGGAAAGCTTTTGATGGGATCAGGACTTGGTTCCAGCAACTAACGTTGCAGCACCAGCTCCTTCTCCCAGGGAAACCATGCCTGCAATGGAACAATCAGTTGTACCTTTTTACTGACCCAAAAAAGACTGAGAAACTGGTGCGGCATATCAAAGCCAAAATGGAGTTGCAGGAGGGAGTGGCAGCTTCTTCAGATGGCGATTAACTACTGACTGGACTTATTTGATTGTGCCTTTATTGATATGGAGGTTTGGGCGGTGCTGTGACTTACACCATTTCTTTTGGCTCAGTGATTATACTATTTAATTTCAATTCTTAGTAAGAAGATAAGAGCGAACTCACTCTACTTACACTATGGGAATTCATTACAGACAGCTAACTTTATTTTCCATGATGGCAGTATTTCCTGCCAAATCTTGCTGTCAGACTGCAGTTCTGTGTTCAACATGGCGATCTTTAGTTCGTGTATCATAGTGTGCAGTGGGCACATAAGACAATAATTATGCTCTTGTGGATATAGTTCTTGTTCAAATCCAATGGACACAGTGGTTAAAATGTTGTAGTTTCCCATCTTTCCATGCCAGATTACTGCTAATTACATGGCTTGAGATGTGTTCCTACTGGTTGTTTAGCTTCTGTCTCAGCTACTGTTTTTCACTGAGTTGAACCAAATTTGTTTCATATTTCTTTCATCTGTTGCACAATATCGGTATTGATTTTTCCTGGAAGGCTAAGGGGAATTTCTTTCTGATTGTACTCCTCCTCATACAATGTGGGATCTATAGACCCATAGGTCACTGTGGTAAAAGGCTAAATTGGGACCATACTTTACCAGATCCCTAGTTTGTTTCCCTGGCTGCATGCATTTGCTGTCTTTATTATTACTGACGTGGCTATTGGTACTTCCCCCCATGCTGTAACGAATGAGGAGGTGTACTGCATTATATCCTTTGGCAAGGTAAAGGACATTTTTATTTTTATGGCACCCAATCCCAGAGGCTCTGGGCACCTTAAAAATTAAATTTATACAGACAGAGCAATATAAAACACCAAGAAACATAAAACAAATAAAGTCATTAAAAACAGTAAGATAAAATGTTGCAGCAATAAGAAGAACAGTAGCCTATGATATTATTATAATTCAGTCCCCAGGCACAGGTCGGTGAGGATAGGTCACATAGCTTCATCAGGGAATGTCTGCGAAAACAAGTAGGCCTTCAGCTCCCTCTTGAAGGCCTCAGCTGTCCGGGACTCCTCTGACAAAGGCTGGGAACAAGTTCCATAGGGCAGGTCCAGTGACACTAAAAGTGAGGTCACTGGAAGTTTTCAGCCTGACCCTAGGAATGTCGAGGAGCCCACTAGATGAGTACTGGAGGGAGTGGGTTGAAGTGGCAGGTGAGAGGAGCTCAGCCAGATAACGAGGATCCATCCCATATAGGGCCTTATAGGTGAGCAAGCCCACCTTGAAGAGGACCCTCTACTGGACTGGCAGCCAGTACAGAGCTCGCAGGACAGGGGTCACATGACTGGACCAAGCCAGGCCAGTCAGTAACCTCGCGGCTGCATTCTGCACACTGCAGCAGGCAGAGGGTCCCTCCAGTGACCCCAAGGTATAGAGAGTTAAAGTAATCAAGCCTTGAAGTAACAAATGCATGTAGTAGCGTTGGAAGGTCATTGGGCATAACTAGAGGCTTAATCCTGGCAATGTTCCTCAAGTGGTAGAAACCACTTTTGACAATAGAAGACACCTAGTCAATCTGCTGTCGAAGATCACGTCGAGATTTCACACTCTAGTGGAGGCCGGCAATGGTGCCGATCCCAAGAACAGTCCTGTATCTGCTCCAGCTATGCCTGCATCATGCCCTTGACCTGGCTCAATCACCCGTATCTTCGTCTTATCTGGTTGTCACAACCAGCTGGAGGACATCCAGTCATTGATTTCAGCAAGGCAGCTGTTCAATACATCCACGGCATTGTGTGTTTCCGGAGCAAAGGACAAATACAGCTGGGTGTCATCAGCATAACAGTGAAAACCCATGCTACAGTATAGAATGAGCTCTTCTAGGGGCAGCATGTATACCGCGAATAACATCGGTGACAGGATCAAACCCTGAGGAACTCCACACGACAGTTGCTTTGGGGATAAGGAGAAATTCCCCATCGTCACCCATTGCATCCAGCCAGTGAGATAGGATTCAAACCAGCAGAAGACAGTGCCAGTAAGTCCACATAACTGTCAAAGGCAATCCAGAAGGATGTTGTGATCTACGGTATCAAATGCTGAGGAGAGATGAAGCAGAACAAGAATTGACCTGTCCCCTCTATCTCTAGCCCTAAGGACGTCTTTTTGCACCTTAACTAATGCCATTTCTGTACTACGCCTTGCCCTGAAACCCAACTGGAATGGCTTATATATCTCAAAGGACACAAGGTGGTCCTAAGGTTGCTGTACCACTAATTTCTCAACAACTTTGCTCAAAAATGGCAAGTTAGAGATTGGACGGTAATTCACTAGGATGTCAGGGTCAAAAGATGGTTTGTTCAGGAGAGGTCTTACCAGAGCCTTCTTCAAGGCATCTGGAAAGACTTCCTCCAACATCAAACACTGGACAATCCCTGCGAACACCGGGCCTACGGTCTCAGCGCATCTAATAATGTAACGCGTCAGGGCCGGGTCCAGTACGCAATAGGTGTGCTTCAGCTTTAAGATCACCTCAATGACCTCAGCCACCTCCACTGGTTTAAATTCATCCCAGATGGACAAACGGCATCTGCTTCTTGCAGGCTGGTTACTGTGAGGCAATCCTCATCCTGATAGGGGGCACCCTGTCAGAGAAAAACAGAGCAAACATCTCCCACAATGTGATTGAAGCAGCTTTCTTCCGCTGCAGACAGACAGGGTGTAAAAGTCTGTCTACAGTCTGAAAAAACTGAGCTGGTCTGTTTTTTCCCGCAGCAATCTCCCTAGACAGGAATTCTGCCTTTTTAAGGTTGATTGCCCCTTGATACTCACCATAGTGAGCACACAAGGCCAGTTTATCCTCCTCCGACTGGATCGTCTGCCAGCAACACTCCAACTTCTGACCTTTGATCTTCATTGCCTTGAGATCCCCATCAAACTAGGGGGATCTCAAGTGAGAAGATCTGGGTCATGTATGGACTGGAGCTATGGCATCGAGTACTTCGGAGACCGCCTTATTTTAGGCTACCACCACCTTGCCCATGCCCACCACACAAGCAGTATCTACACTAGATAGATCAGCCATTGCCAATAATCCCTCAGGGGACAGTCCCCTCAAAGGGCGATAGCTGACCATCTCAGCAGGGGAAGGGTTGTCAGAGGGGGTCTGCAAACAAGAACTTCACAGTGCAGTGATCAAACCAAATGAACTGGTCACTCATGAGGTTAATAACCTCAAATGTCAGGGAGAACACCAGGTCTAGTATGTGGCCATGGTGATGAGTTGCAGAAGTAACCACTAGTGTTAGTCCCAGTGATGACATCAACTGGAGGAGATTTTGTCCAAGTTGTGAGGATTTGTCATCAACCCAAGCATTGAAGTGTCCCAGAATTAAACATCTGTGGGACTCTAGTACCATGTTGACAATGATGTCTGCATTCTCCTGTGGGATCTCCCCTCCATGCCCCAGAGCGTGATAGATAAGGAGGATCCTGCAGCCTGTACCTGGACCCCCACACACCGCCACACACTCAAAAGACCTAGGCATCCCACTGAGTGCACCGTGAAGCCCAAGCAGGATCTAAAGCAGATGGCTACCCCCCCACCCCTACATTCCCTCCTTGAGCAGTGCACTATGGAGAATCCAGCGGGGACAGCCACCTCCAAAACCGGTCATGTGTCATCACCCAAACAGGTCTCCATGATGCAAGCCAGATCGACGGAAGAAATCAAGTCCGCCAAAATTGCAGTCTTGTTCCTCATCAACCTAGCATTGCACAGCACTGCCCGAAGTGGGTTGTTGGATGCTGCTGGCCCTCCAGCTACCTGCCCACTTGGTCTGGTGGATACCCTAGGGACAGAGACCGAACATATTCGGCCTTTATCTAGGCTCTTTTGGTTCCATGTCATAATAGAAATCACGGAAAGGTGATCGTTGTTTTGGTGAGTGTACATTGCCAAAAATCTATTTTGGCGATGTACACCCCCAGTGGAAAACAAAAGGGCACCAAACACTCTCATTTTTAATGTTATGCAGGGGGCTGTGCCCCTCCCCGTACCCCTTATATTGGATTATCCACTCCCGGGGGGGGTGCATGTTGGGGGAGGCAAAACTGTAAAAAAAAAAAACCTACTCGGGCCGGGCACAACAAAACATACCTGCGCCCAGACCAGAACTCACCATCCTGGACACCCCAGCCCAGCACCCACCCACCACACCATGGAGCCAGCTTGGCAGCTCACTGCAGCACCACCCCTCACAAACCTTCCCTCCCGCCCCTCGCTTAGCGTACTCACTCTCCCGTGTGTGTGTGTGTGTGTGTGTGTGTGTACGTATAACGACAGCCTGTTGTTAGTCGCAACCCCCCCCATCCGATCGCCCCTCCCTCCTCTCTCACCCTGTCAACATGTCACCATTTCAGTAGGCACCCACTCACGATTAGCGCATGTCACAGGATACCAGCTCTGTCTAATCCCAGGGCATCTCCTACACCTGACCACCCCTAAACCACTTACCTCTGCCATGCCTGCTGCACTCCATTGCTGCCAATCAATGTGTGCCCCCATAATACCTACCTCTCTACAGCACCCTGCTGTAGTATCCAACACTGGGAGGTTGGAAAAGGGATGTAGATCATGTAGTTGGGGTGCAGCATAAACTAGGTGTGAGGGGCCAGAATTCCTACACATCCATGTGCGACCAATGCACCAAACAGCCTAAGTCTGCTCACCTAAACTTGTTCTCAGTTTAATTCTTATCTTTATAGGATTGTCACTCTCTACACATCCAATTAAGTATACACTTAAAGGAGAAGACTCCTGTATATTTATGATTTGGATATTTCTGATATATTTATTATACATTACATCAAGTACTGTACATATGTCAATAAGAGATCAGCCATTTCTTCTGTTGCAACACATATCTAGAGTCTGAGGCTCTGAAACAAGGTAGTAAAATGTCAAGCAAGCCTCCATTTACATGCAAATGAGTCACTTGTAATACAGCCCCTCCCATTCCTTGATGTCACTGCAGCAACAGTGCAGAACAAAACATAAGGGTATCAATAGGGTTACCACCTGTCCCTATTTTCGCAGGACAGTCCTGATTTGGGCAGTTGTGTCCTGCAGAAAAACATGAAAAATACTAAATGTCCTGACATTATAGTAGAAAAAATAGTTTTTGATTTTCCTCTAAATGTTGCAAAAAAATATTTTACCTTAACTAAAGTACCTTAAAATAATAAAAAACACAAGAAACAACTAAAAAACTACAACACTTACTCTTAATTCTGATTATTTAGAGAAAACTTGTCTGTTGCATTGTTTGAGATGACATACTGTCCTGCGAAAAATCCAGTTTCAGTAAGAAATGTCCCACTTTGGGCTTCTTAAAAGGTGGTAACCCTAGGTATCAATGCTGTCTATCCTGATTTTAGTTTAAGTTTGCAATGGCTTAAGACAGTTCTGTCATGCAACTCATACAGGGAGTAGTACTTGTAGCCTTAATACTGCATGTGTAGAGCAAACAATACATCTAATAGTATTTCATTCACAGGAAACAAAAGCTGTTCCTGTGTACTGCTCATTTCTCTCTGTGAGACAGTTGTAACATGTTGTGGAAAGCAGTAGACTGAATCAGTTAATCAACCAATCAATCAATCGAGCAGTCAATCAGTCACTCTGTAGTGAACCAGGTGAACATCCTTGAGAGGATTCATTTACAAGGTAGGCTTGAGCAGTTTCCCAAAGACTGAATTCCTCCTTTGCACAAATTATACACTCCCCTTTCAGCAGCCTGAACGTGGAGAGCTAGATCACTTACTTTATAAAGTGTATTGTTTTACATTTCAAATGCTCCTTACAACTGGGTTCTGACTGGGAATACCAAGACACAGAATGCATATGGCATGGGAGGAATGAGTACTACAAACACTGAGACTGATTAGTTTCTTTACCTACAACAGCTGAAGTGTAGCATCTGATTTGTGAGGGACATCCTACTTCAAATGCTGGCATTACAAAGTGTGGGGGGCTGCCACAGCTTGTTTTCAGTACCTTCGAAGTGAAGTGCTGTAGCTCTCACATCACTGCTAACGATTTATACTGGGAATGGGGGCACTGTTAAAGTCATGGACTTGAGGGGCCATCACAGTTCCCCAGGAGGTTAGGGGAACTTGTTAAGGGTTAGAGAGTAAGGGACTTTGGCAGGATTTGAACCAGAGTTTCCCAGTCCTTGTGTCTGTGCTTTAACCATTAGATTACCCTTCTTCAAATGGTGCAGCTGATGTTCTGGTAACCTGTTCCTTGTTATAGCCGAACTCTTTATTGCCTTACATCAGCAATCCAGTCACTGACTGCCTAGTTACAAAGTGAAGAGCATTTTTGCAAGATTGTGTCTCACTGCTGGTGTCAATCAAAACAGAGAATGCTAACACACACAGAACATAACACAACAGCTATATAATACCACTTAAGACTCTTGTTGTACCCAGAGTCATTATTGGGTAAACTGTTTTTGCTAACAGAAACATTAACACAACACATACTGGCACTTCCTTACAGGCATACTGCATATACATGTCAAATCAGTGCTGAATCACACTCATATGGTCCTTGTCCCTATTAGACCTGCACTTCAGGATGTGCACAACACTTAGAGTTCCCCCATTGCTCAAGTGGGGGACCAAATACTGTAGGTTCTGTTTACTGGTGGAACAGCATTTAGTGTAGCACCATTATCTGTTGCTCTGATGACATCATCCTCCAGCAGCATTGATGATAAAATGGAGGACAAACACATTGATAACTTCTGGGGGCTGTATATTTTTATTTATAATCTAGATTTGGACAGCAATAGGACTGCTGGCAACTAGAGGAGGAACACAACAGTTACACATAAAGAGTTGGGAAAATATTTGTGTGAAACTATGGGAGACTTCCCCTTTAATACAGGTTTAAAACTAACCACTCATATACTGTACATCATATATACTAATTACACCCTATTTTAAAATCACCTGCCTCTAAACACAATCATCCACACCATTCACCTTTTCACAATAGAGCTAATCACATATACCAAACCATGCATTTACTAACAATGTACTAAAATAAGTAACTGAATCTTTAAGTTTCAACCCCCAGCCTTCACAAGTCCACCCCTTATCCCACAAAAAGTAACTCACCCAGCCCCAGAAACCCCCAAACAAAAGATTTTAAAAACACTATCTTACACTCTTAAATTGACTGTCATACTAACTAACTAAAATTATACAGTGCAATATTTTAACAAATACTGTTGATTTATTTAAAGGGAGAATCTATCCCAAGTCCATACAGAGCTCAAACTTACTGTTCTTTGTCAGAGAACAGTATATTTTGGAAAATGTATTTGTGTTATCCTCCTGTGCTTTCTTTTGTGAGCTTTTCTATTTGCAAAATCAATAAAAAAATAAGTTGAAAAAAAAAAGAAAGTAAAAAAATTATTCTAAAAAGCAGCAGTGCCCACTACTTGCAAGTGTTCAAGTAGAGGGACTACTTTATAAGTAAAATTTTTTTTTGTATTCATTTTACTCATTTTTTGTGATTTTTGTTACATTTTTATTTAAATTTCAACTAACACCCATTTTCAAAGCACAGTAATACTCTCCAGGGTGGATGGTATGGGCTATACCTGCACTTCCAAAAAGTCAAGTTTGGGAACTGTACAAATCCACAGGGGGTAGCGAGCTCCTGGTTAGGTGAGACATCACTTTATCTCTAGACATGGAAGTCACCCTGGAGGTTATTGCCCTCCCTCCTCTACATTGGGCACAGTGGTAGAGGCAGCACAGAGGCAGGTTTGTTAAACATTTCTAAGTATTTACAAACACATTACTTTGCTCTTTTATTGTTTTGTTCCATAGGTAAAGACTCTAACACCAATTAACCCAGTTGTTGATGTTATTTACTACAGGTTATCATTAATTCAGACACTAACATGTCTAAAAAAAAAACTCTGGCCAGAGCCAGTATGGCTGCAGCTGAGCTGATGGAGGAACATAGCACAGTCTGCTGTGTCCAAGATGGCCACTGGAGTTCATTGTGCATACGCAAGTCATTGCGCATGCGCAGAAAACTCTGACAGGATTTTGAACATGGTAGACAGTACTGTGTTCTACCGACCAGTCTTTTAAATAGTACGGTGAATGCACAGTGATTGCCGTTCACCTCCACTATTTAAAAGTCTGGTTGATATCTTGTAAGCTCCCTACTGTGCTCACAAGATGGCTGCAGGGCTACGCCCACTGCAGCCGTAAAAAATGTGGGTAGTGTATAAAATCTATGGCACACCCTGGGATACTCTCAACTAAAATAGAACAGCAGCATTCTGAGCTTTAGATGCTGTACATGCAGTTTAGATGGTTGTTACTGTGTGGTACTGTGTCTTATAGCAGCACTTAAAATGTGATCAGGAAATTGTAGTCACGCATCCCTGAGGAAGTGGCAGCGAGCTATGAAACACTGCATGTGAATGAGTTGCTGTCTCTGCTGATTTTCAACACAAAATAAAAACTGGGTACATTTGAAACTTAAATTTGCAACTCACTTATTTTCATTCATTCACTTCATTTTTACATTGGCTTGCACGCACGCACAAGCAACATCTTGCTGTAGTAGCACATTTCAGAGGTGTGTCAGTGTTGTGGTGAATGCAGGGAATGCTTTAGTGGGTGCGTCCCTCAGCCGCCAATCAGCGAGCATGCTGGCAATGACAGCAGCTTTAAAGAGAGCCAAGGAATTGAAACGAATCTGCTGCTGCAATCATGGACAGTTTCATCATTGCAGCAGGATTCCCCCCTTGCAACCTTGTCAGCGCCTACTGCGCACTGAGCACTCTGTCCCTGGGCCTTGCTCTATGAGAGCAACTTGTTTGTTCACTGTGCCTTTCCTGTTGAAATATTTCAATAAATAAATAAATCAGCCCTTGTGTAGCTTTCCACATTGGCAGCTCCTGCCACCTGCCACACACTCCCTGGAAAACTGACATTGGAGTGCCCAATCCCCAAGTCAGCATGTACCTTTCCTCCCATCATTGTGGCACACTAGGAGCCCACCTCAGTGTGCCCAGATGATTTTTTATATATTTATTTTTCCGACACTAGGATGCCCAATCCCGCTGTCGGATGTCCCATACCCTCCCAAGCTCACTGTCTTTGCTGACAGGGGTGCCAAATCCCCATTATCATCATGTTTCTTCTCCCCCCAAGCTCACTTTCTTTGCTGATGGGGTGCCCAATCCCCATCGGCATCATGCCCCCCAAACTCATATGGCACACTGGGAGCCCACCCCAGTGTGCCCAAAAGGTTTTTTGGGGGGGGAGAGTTTGAACCTGTAAATTAAGAAAACCATCCCCCAGTGTCTTTTTTAATCTGCAAAAAAGAAAATGGTCCCTCGTAGTCTCCCCACTGCCCCTTCCCCATCCCCACCCTTCCACTGAGCACCCACTTCCTTGCACCCCCCATTATCCCACACTTATCTCCGGAGGTTGAGAGCAGTGATCTTCTGTGGAGCAGGACACGTCTGCACTCTTCAAAGCTGACTCGCATACTGAATAATTAAAGGTATGTGTGTATAATGGCTGTCAATGGGAGTTTCAACTTATGTTGATATCTCAGCCATTTTTAGAAATTGTGGCCCCAAATTTTTGACATGGGTTGCTTGGAGCCCACCTCATGCATATGTCACTGTCATTTCATTACGCAGTCCCGGAAGGTGATTTTGCAGTTGTGCACAAAATCACCTTTCAGGACCGATTAACAAAATAACAGTACACTGTTAATGAGGTGGGGTCCCAAAAAGCCCATGTTGCAAATCTGGTGAAAAAATTCCCAAACATAACTGCGTTATGAGCGTGCATTGCACAGTTTCAATGCACCCTCGTAACTTCACCAATTTTTTATATTTTCACTCCAGATGTTCAACATTGCCATTGTTTCACACCTCCTTGTGAACAGTACAGCTGTCATTGTTCACATTCTGCCTGAAATGTGTTTTCGCACCTGTTGCATAGAATGGCACAGTCGCTGTGGGAAATCAACTTTCGGGACAGATTAACAAAATTGCAGTGCCCCGATTCATGAGGAGAAGGTCCCAAAATGCCCTTGTTGAAAATTTGGTGAAAAAATTCCAACAATTGATTGCGTTACGGGCGTTTGTTGTGCAGTTTCTACACACACTCGTAACTTCGCCAATTTTTCATATTTTCACTCCAGATTTTCAACATTGCCATTTTTTCACACCTCCTCATGAACAGTATAGCTGTCATTTTTCACATTCTGCTCAAAATGTGTGGTTGCACCTATGGCACCAAATTGCGCAGTCGCTGTGTGAAATCACCTTTTGGGAATGAATAATGAAATGATAGTGCTGCTGTTCACGAGGTGGGGTCCCAAAAAGCCCATGCTGAAAATTTGGAGTGAAAATACCAACAAACACCAGGGGTGTTAGGGTTTCCAACTATAACACCCCACCTAGTAGAGACTGACAGGTGTCAGGGGTGTGACTTGGGTTTGTCAGATGTAATGCTCACGGCATTCCATCCCCACCCTGCAGCCATTGACAGGCATTGAGGTGTGCCTTGGGCTCTTCGGCCCTAACGTTCACCCCATTCTCCTATACTGCACCCGTCTTAGCTTATTTCCTTATTGAATGGGGTGAGTGTAAGGACCGAAAACCCCAAGGCACACCGTGACACCTGTTGCTCTCTGCAAGGTGTGGTGAGGTGGAATGGCTCAAGCTTTATGGCCAATGACACAAGGGCACACACCCAGCACCTTTCAGTCTCTGCAGGGGGGTGGTAGGGGCTGGCATTCCTATTACGCATCTCTCTAACTCCTGCTCTACCAACGCCAACAAGCCAACATTCGGCATTGACAAATGCTTGTTGAAAGTAGGAGTGTGATGTGCACTGACAATCTTTTACATTTCTGTTGTTTAAGAACAGCCTTTTTGCCCTGTGTGGTAACAACCCTTCATGATCTGGGTTTGGCAGTACATTTCTCTTTTGCTCAAGGTACTATAGGCCTGTAAACCTATTGGTTGTTTAGGAGACAGTGTGGAAACACAGACTTACAGCACAATTATATAATTTACTAGAGGATAATTGGCATGGATTCACAATAAGAAGATCATCACATCACAGAAATCTACTAAACATCTTTGACTGCATAACACAAAATTGTGGACTAACATGAACTGTTCAGTGGCAAGGTAGCACTGGGACTAGGTACACACTGGCAAGTAATTGCAACAAGAGAAAGTCAAAGCGATCACCACCCAAATGAAAATTGCACTGTGCTGCTACTCTTCAAAAGTGCAGGTTTTTATTAAAGTATATGCAGTGCAAATCTAAGTAAAGAGAACATAGCAACAGAGAACCTTCAAAACAAGCCATGAGTATCAAGGGAAAAACGTAAGAGTCAGTACACCAAAGAATTCATTATTACTTAGTTTACTGCATAAAAATGCAACTGTTTCAACGATGCTTAGTGAGGTACACAGTGAACAAACACTGAGGCAGTGGAAAAGGCAGTAACCTGGTGCTTCACCTCCAAAGACTGAGGCTTGGTCAAGGATAGTAACAGAGCCCCTGGTAACACACCTGCTGCATTTCATGATACCAGTGCTTTAAATAACTTATTTATGTATGTATTTATTTAAAATTGGTAACTAAGAAAGGCACACTGAGCTGAGGCTCATTTCCAGGTGTAACCCAGGCAGGCCACAGAATAGATCTGTTCTTGTGTTCTCTTTTAGATGTGGCAGTGCTCAAACTGTATCTAATAAAAACCAGCACATTTGAACAGAGAGGCATTAGTGCAATTTTCATTCAGGTGGTGAGTGCTGCTTGACTTTCTTCTGAACAAACGTGAAGCATTTATCTAGAATTCCGAAATGCTTTTGATACACAAACTACTGATTTACACGATCAATAAGCATTATACAGTACAGGGGAGAATTTCAGGAATGATTCAAGACCTGGCTGAATGACAGATGGCAGCATGTGAGAAGGTTAACAGTTCAGACTGGGAAAAGTATGTAGTGGAGTTCCACAAGGATCATTATTATAGCCACTTTTAGTTACTTTATATGTTAATGACCTGGGAGAGGGAATTACCCTGAATCTGTCAAGGTTGTCAAGGTTTGTAGATGATGCGGGCGGGGAGGGCATAATGAAGCAATATAATCGAATTCTGAAAGACTTGAATAAACTTGGATTATGGGATAAAAAAGGGGGTTATGCAATTCAGTATAGAAAAATGGATGATAATGAGACTAGGGATTAAAACCATACATAGGGGATCTATCATAAATGGTCACGTTGTACAGAACACAAATTAGGAAAGAGGCATATGAGTTTTATTAGATAAAACACTAAAACTATCTGCATATTGTTTTTCGGTCATAAAAAAGCAAATCAAATACTGCAAAATAAATCTGGTTATAGACTAAAAGTTAGTGGAAATTATGCAATCATTGTCTACACTGCCACACTTGGATTGCTGTGTTCACTTCTGGTCAACATATTTTAAGAAATACATTTTGAAGACAATTAAAAAGGTCAAGAGGAGGGCAACCAGAATTGCTAGCAAACTTAAGGACTGAGTTAATAAGGACTAGAGATTAGGTTAGGTCTGTATTTCTTGGGAAAGGATAGATGTAAGTAATGGGTTTGAACTGATACCAATTCAAAAATACAGGCACACAATAAAGCTAAGGAAAGTTGAGGCCTAAAGCAATTCAAGGGAATTTATTTCATGCTGAAGGCAGTTAATACATGGAATAGGATCCAAAGTGGCAACAGATGCCAGTTATATAAATAAACTGGGTGTTTTTTAGTTTTGCTGTTTTTACGGCTGCAGTGGGGGAGACCTGTAGACATGTTGCAATGACAGTAGCGAGAGGGAGCTATGAAGATTCCTAATGGACTAGTTAAAATTGGAGGTTTTGTGTTATTTCTCCACCCTGCTGTATTCACTGAGCTCAACAGTGCTGCAATGCACTACTCTGTGTGATAAGCGTCAATGTGGGTAGAATTGTCTTAGAAGAAAGGTTGATAGCTCATAAACTTGTCATGTCAGCTTAGTCACCCTTTCCCAGCAAGAGTCTCTTAAAAAGATTTACACTGTTTTTTTAACCTCTTAAGACACTATCTAATTAGCACTGTCTCAGGTATAGTTTATTATAGCAGAAGACAGCTGTTTCTTTAACAACTTTCACTCAGACACACACATATACTCCATCCTCATGGCCACAACATTCGAAATAAATACTGCAGACCAATGTGTTATAAAACAATGAAGAAACTGTTTATGTCAGTCTTGGTTATATGGAACACAATGAAGTTTAGTTTAAAATTTGGAATTTGCTACCATGGTAAATGTAATTATTATTAGTTACATTCAGCTGTTTAATAATTAAAATAACATATTCATCAACTTAGCCTCCTCCCTACTTCCACCACATTTCTATCCTGGATAGCAGAAGGGAAATGTTACATCCCATTCCCATAGGGATCTTTATTTTACACATTTTTGCACTGTTTTTAGTCAGGATATCCCAGATTAGATGCAATATTTTGTTTTCAGTGGGGTCAGATTTTACCCATTTTTACAATGTATTTATCAAGGGTAGCCTAGTCCAAATGTAAAATATTGTTTTCAGCGTATTTTGATTGTACTCAATGCGCACAATAATATGTAGATGTAGAACCCCACTGAAAATAAGATGTCACATCTTCTGTGAACTATCCAGGCTAAATATATAGCAATCATCAGGCATATTCTAGGAAAACACATTAATAAACAGAAGGGCAGCATTGAAACTGTCTCTTGGCAGATCTGCATTGTGCAAATACATTAGAAAAAATGGGTAAAAGCATGACCGCACTGTAAATGACATATTGAATCTCAACTGGCATATCCTGTAAAAATTCAATATTTAAAATGGGTTAAATGCTTTACTCAAATGAAATATATTTTAAAAATCGGCTTGGCTAGTCTTTCCTCATAGGTCTTATGCCATAGGCCTTGCACCATTTTAGTTGCCCTCCCCTGCACCGCCTCCACCCTGTCTTTGTTCTTTCTCAGATGGGGCCTCCAGAACTGGATGCAGTATCTCATGAGTGTCTTATACAAGGGTAAGATGACCTCCCTATTTATACTCCTGTTACAACTCCTTATGCATCCAGTCATCTGGCTAGCATTTCCAGCCGCCTTATCGCACTGTCTAGTTTCTCTTAAGTCCTCTGACATGATAACTCCCAGGTCTCTTTCCTGCTTCATGACTGTCAGTATCTCCCCACCTAGTTTGTAATTTGCCACTGGGTTCTTGTGCCCTATGTGCACGATCCTGCACTTCTTTGCACTGAATCCCAACTACCATTCTTCAGACCATTTCTCCAGTTTTTTTAAGGTCTTCCCTCATTCTTTCAACATTCCCTGGCATGTACACCTTATTGCATACCTTTGTACTGTCTGCGAAGAGGCATATCTTTCCCTCCAGTCCCTCTGCAATGTCTCCAATAAAGACTATGAAGAGGACCGGCCCCAATATGACCTCTGCAGCACACTGCTTGTCACCGCTCCCTCTCCAGAGTGCTCCCTGTTTACCACAACCCTCTGACTCATGCCATTCAGCCAGTTCTCCATCCACAGAACTATTTTAGGATCCACCTATAGGCAGCACAGTTTGTTAATCAGCCTTCTATGGGAGACAGTGTCAAAGACCTTTATGAAGTCCAATAAGGCCATGTCCACTGCATCTCCTTGGTCCACTACATTAGCTACCCAGTCATGCCATAAATTAGTACAGTGAGTTAGTGCAAAACACAGTGCTTATCCTAAATACAGTAAAAGTTAGGGTTAGATGCATAAGTAAATAAATGCCATATAAGGCAGTGTATGTGTGTTACTGTGTGTGTGTGGCAATGCTTTGTGTATGTAGACAATTCACTGCTATGCGGTACTGGAATATATATGCAGATATATGTATATGTATTAGTCAGTGTGTGTATTACAACAATTAGAAAGTGCAGTTAGGTGGCTCAGTGGTTAGCGCAAAAATTGCTATTCTACATTTCCCCACTATCTAGATCATTTTCAGCCTTATGCATGTAATTGCTGATTAAATGAGGTATCTAGTAGCAGCCCCCACCCTCTGATGTCCCTTGAAGCCTGAAAAGAAGAAAACAGTCCCTCGATGTCTTTTTTTAATCTGTAAAAATGTGTGTAGACAGTGCACTGCTATGTTACACTGGAATATATATGCATATATGTGTATATGTATTAGTCACTGTGTGTATATCACAACAATTAGAAAGTGCAGTTAGGTGGCTCAGTGGTTAGTGCAAAAATTGCTAGTTTACACATTTCTCACAGCCCACAATACCATTATTGTGCAGCTGTATTGGCTCTTGCTAGAGTTTGTTTACAGAGGAAGGGATTTGGAGGGTACAGACACTAATCATTTCCACACTCAGATGGGGAAAGGAATACAGGGTTTCAGTCAACGGAAGGGGCAGACTTTAAAGGATTATTTTGGGCCTTCTCTTAGTTCCTGAATTTCTAGTGTTCCTGTGTACAGTAGAACTATTTCTTCCATGAACAGACTAGTCTGGCTATGTTCTAACTGCATGTAAAGTAGTGATTACTTGAACAAGTGCTGGGATAGGATGAGGCCCTCTTGGCCCACTCAACAGCTTACTTATTGGCATCTAGTATTAGAGATATGACAGCCTTTTTTATTGAATGTAAACTTCTGGCTTCTCTGTTCATTGCCATCAGTCATGCATAGAAAAAACCTCAGCCCTTGACCGTTAAGCTCTCTGCTATACTCTGCCTGCCTCCACCTCTATAACAAGCACATTAATTTGTGCTTTTCTTAGCTTTTAAATCTTCTTTACTCCTACTATGCCTCCCAGGTGTATGGTGATTCTGTATTTTTATGGGGGCGAGGTCATTTCCACCACCTACTGTATTAGCAGAAGTATTTATCTTGAACATCGTGCACATTTGGAAAAAAAATTTGTGAACAGTATGCGAAGTCACTCGCTCAGGTTAACATGCCTCTCTTTCCATTGTGCTGCATACTTTTGGAGGCATGGAAACTAATCTCCACAAGCCATACTAGAATACAATGCTCACTATTAAAAGAAAACCGGCAAAAAACAATACACACACCTTCTCTGAGATGTGTGATAAATTCAAACATATTAAGGACATATTTTTTAAACATGTTGTACTGTATGTTGCTCAAAGACGTTTGAGAGTAGGGCTCATGGGCCACATTGCACTGGACACATTTCCTTAAAAACCAAGCCCTTATGGAAACATTGAAGTTGTTGGCAGGAAAAGACCTGCAGGCCATCCAATCTGCCCTGCCCTACTTATTGTTGTTGGTGAGAGCCCAATTGGCCCTTCACTCCTCTCCCCCCATTTTGTTCATGTCCCTACTAATCCCACTGATGTTTGAATTCCCCCACTGATTGTGTACAGTCAGCATCCCTTGGTAGTTGGTTCCACATACCCACCACCTTTTTTGTAAAGAAACACTTCCTGGCATCCATCCTAAATCTCCTCTTCCCCCTGCCAGGTTCACTGAGTTACTCCAGTGAGGGTGCTTGCATTCCCACTCTGCATGAGCAACTCTCCACTATCTACCTTCTTTATCCTGTGGAGGGATTTGTATGTCTCCATCATGTCTCCCCTTTCCTTTTGTGCCTTCACTGTGTACATGATGAGGTCCTCCAGTCTTTGCATGCAAGCCATTCCATGCTGTCCTTAAATTATTTTGACTACCCTTTTTATCACTACCTCCATCTTATCCTTGCATTTCTCAAGTGTGGGCTCCAGAACTGCACACAGTACTTCAGGTGAGGCTACACTGTGGATCTGTACAAGGGCACAATTACATCTCCCTGCTGCCAATACCGCTTCCCATGCATTCTAGCTCCCTGTTCACCCTCCCCACTGTGCTAATGCATGGCACTGTTTTCAAATTGTCCAATATTATCATCCCCAGGTCCCTCTCCTCAGTCGTTCTCACCACTGTTACCCTCCCTAATCTTGTATTGTTTTCATTTGTTTTACCCCATTTGCATTACTTTGCACTTACATCAAAATACTCTTTACCATTTCTCAAGCATTTCCTGATCCTGCTGTCCACTCTTCTGCAGATCTTAGTATAAAAAGAAACATACAAACATACAATGGTCTGTGAAGAGGCAGCTCTTCTCCTGGATCTTTTTATTTATTTATTTATTTTTGACCGTCGGATTTACAGCCTTTGAGTCAGGGACTCATTTACAAAGGCACCTCATCGCAGGGAGGGTAGACATGGTTACAGTGTGAGATACAACAGTGGTAACATACAGGTGCAGTACAGATAACAAAAGAACACAATATAATAGTGGTTTACGGAATAAAGTTACATGCAGTAAATAGCAATCGTATAAAGTATAACAATAGTAGAAGTCACAACCCTGGTCATACCAGGGAAATACTATGTGGAAGGGTGGGGGGAACAGGGTGAGGAAAAGAAAAGGTGGGGAAGCAGTCCAACGGACATTGTCACTGCTATGGGCCAGAAATGGGGAGGGACCCCAACATTAGGTTGATTAAGGGCAACTACAGCTTCGGGCACCAAAGAGGTGGTTACGGAGAGTGACTTTAAAGGGACCAATTTTGGTAGACTTAGTGACAGAGAGTGGGAGGGAGCTGAACCATGTGGGGGCGTGGTAGTGGAAGGACCTTTGGGCTAGAGAGGTCTTGGTACAGGGCATCAGAAAGGTGGCCTTAACTGAGCTATGGGTGGCAATAGATGGGGATGCAAGCCGCAGGAACACGGTGACCTCTGGGGGGAAAGTCCTAGCAGGGATTTTTTGGCAAATAAGCAGGTTTGGTAGCGCAGGCACTCCTCCAAGGTGATCTGGTTGGTGGTGGTGGAATAGAGCAGGCAAGTATGAGTGCAGAGGGATACACCAGTGAGGAGCCTGCAGGCCTTGTTTATTGAGATCTGGATTCTGGTGAGGGCGGTTGGCCGCAGCATAGATAGGTAGGCCGTAGTCCACTAGGTACAGGATGAAGGAGTTGATGGCCAGTGGGAAGGTGGTTTGGGGGAGGCAATCTCAGTGGTGATAGAGAAGGCCAATCCAAGAGTTTATGGCTGAGGACAGGGTATTGATGTGGGTGTGGAATGTAAGAGCCGACTTGAAGGTGATGCCCAGGTACTTGTAGGACGACACCTGCTCGAGAGAATGAGCATTACTGGGGAGAATGTAGAGGGGGGCATTTTTGGCCTTATTCTGGTGATGCGAAAAAAGCATAGATTTGTTTTTTTTGAGGTTAATGGCCAGCCAGTGGTCAAGGAACCACATTTTGGCTTGGTTGAATGTGTGCTGCAGGGATTCCTGTAGAGATGCGGGGTCAGGGTGGGAGGCAAGGAGAACCGCATCATCGGCATAGAGTAGCATATTGCCCGAGCAGGAGCTGGGGAGGGTGTTGAGAAATAGGCTGAACAGAATAGGGCCCAGGATGGAACCCTGGGGGAACCCCGAGTGAATGGGCAGGGTACTGGACAGGGTGCCGTTTACCTCCATGCACTGTGATCTGGTAGAGGGATAACTGGTGAACCAAACTAGTGGGCCAGGGGAGAAGCTAAGTTGGTGGAGGGAGTCAAGTAGAAGGGGGTGACAGACAGTGTCAAAGGCCTTGGAGAGGTCAATGAACACTGCACCCGCAACATGACCAGAGTCTAGAGCAGAGTGGAGGTGGTGCAAGAACTCCAGGAAGGCTATAGTGGTGCTGTGTCCAGGGCAGAATCCATGTTGTTCCGGACACAACAGGTCGTATTTGGTCAGATACTCGGAGAGCTGAATGGCCACTATTTTTTCTAGTGCTTTGGAGAGAGGGGGAAGAATAGAGATGGGTCTGAAATTGTTAGAGGAGGTTCTATCTCCACTCTTATGGATAGGGGTGATTTCTGCAATTTTCCAGGCACTGGGAAATTGACTAAGACATAGTGATCAGTTTAAAAGGTTGGTGAGAGGGACTAGTACAGTATCTAGAACTAATCAGAGAATCCTGAAGTGCAGGGGATCACAGCTGGGGTTGTTGCTAGCTAAGGCTTTTTGCAGATGAGGCCTGGCTTCAAGGGGTGATATGGCATGCAGGTAGAAGGGGGGCGATCTGAGGTGGGGGTGGAGGCAGGGATAGGGTCGAAAAAGTAGTTGGGGAGGACAGAGCTTAGATCTGAGAAAGCCATATTGAGACACTCAGCTATGTAGGGAGGATCAGTTGTGATGGTACCATCTATAGAGAATAGTGAAGGTGGAGGGGGAGCGGGTCTTTCCATTGAGCTCTTTCATATTGTCCCAGAAGGCACAGGATGAGCCCCAAGTGGATTCAAGGGTAGTTTAATAATATTTAGCCTTAGCCTGCCATATAGCCCAGGTGCACTTGTTACGTGCTGCATTATAGGCTTGTCTGTGAGCCAGTTTGCCTATCTCGACAGCAATATGCCAGAGATTATCTCTTTGTTTCAGTGTTTGGATGAGGGATGGGGAGATCCATGGGGCGTTGTGTTTCTTGGTACAGATTCTGTTCGGGGGGCGATAGGGTCACAGGCCTTGCTGAAGGCACTGGAGAAATAGGCTAGGGCAGAGTCAATATCCATTGCGAGTAGGATTGGTGACCAGTCAAGCTGGGATAGGTGCATTTTTAGCTTTCTGAGACCCCCGGGGCAAAAGTGCCAGTGTGAAGTGACCTGGGACGCTGGTTTTGGTGTGGGGTAGACCTGTGACAGAGGACAGGAGAGTGGTCGCTAAGAGAGCCTGGTAGTATATTAATACCCCTGACTCTTTTGGGGCGTTTCGACAGAATTACATCTAGGAGGGTGCTGGAGCTGCCTGACTGGTTAAATCTAGTAGGTGAGGTAACTAGTTGGGCCATATCTAGGGCAACGAAGGAGTTCCTGATATGGGGGCAGTGGTACGCAGCCAATTGACATTAAGGTCACCTAGGATGAGCTGCTCTGCCTTGTGTGGGAGTGTGGTGAGGTAATCAATGAGGGAGTGGACAGCTGGTCCCTGGTCCCTTGGGGGTATGTAAGAGACTGTGAGAAAAAGAGGGCCCCTGGCTGGGTCAGGGGTAACCTTAAGGGTGAGGGCTTGGACACTAAAACTGAGCTTGGGGGCAGGGAGAGCATGGTCTAATAGTGTGTCATGCATAAAGACTGCACACCCGCTCCCATGTTTGCCTATACGGTCTTCCCTGAACAGATTGTAGCCAGGGAGGGAGATAACCGAGTCGGGAGTTTTTCTCGAGAGCCAGGTCTCGACTAGTGCTATAACATCAGGATAGTGTTGCACAGCTCAGCACTGGAGAGTGGCAGATTTTTTTAGGAGGCTGCAAATATTCATGGATGCAATGCTGCGGCCAGTACCAGAGTGGGGTGTGGGGTGGCTAGTTGACAACGGCCCCGGGTTGGGGTGTATGTTCCCGGAGAGCAGAAGGAGCAATTAATCTGATGAGCGGTCTGTGGCGACCAGGATCCTTAGCCAGGTACCGATGTGAGGTCCTACTAGTTGGGGTACAAGGGATGGGCAGGGAGCAGAGGGTAGGTATGGCAAGGAAGGGGTGGGCCCAGAGTGTCCCAGGGGGGAAGGGATATTGGTTGTAGGTGGTGCCGTGGAGAAATAGGGGTGTCCAGGGTGGGGGGTTGGCTGCTGTGGGGTGGTAGAGGGAGATGGAGCTCAGGGTGGAGGGTAGGGGGCAGGACGGGACATGGGTAGAGCAAGAAAGGTAACCATGAGTAGGCTGAGTGTGATAGCCATGGTGCCCATTGCTATTTCTTATGGGGGGGGTAAGGGGAATAACTGACCTTCAGTGAGGGTGACTGCCGCTGTGGAATAGTTTTTTTTTTTTCTTCAGAATACAATATGCTAAAAGTGAGAACAAGGCAGGGGATAATGGTGATTAGAACAGGAAAAAGACAGAGGCAAGTTTGGAGGATTAATAGGAAAAATAAGATGCCTCTAGTGGCAGATCAGTATAAACTGCAAATGGGAAAATGGACACTTACTACCCCAATACCACAAATGAAAATATTAAAGAGGACCAGTTCCAAGACCAATTTCTGCGGCACTCCACTGGTGATGTCCCTGATTCCTGAGTGCTCCCCAGTGAGGACATCCCTCTGGAGTCTTTCAATTAGCTAATTCCTTATTCATGATGTAATCCTATCCTTCCCCTCCAGGTTGTTGTTACCAACCATTCATGAGGGACAGTAAAAGGCTTTACTGATTTCATATACAGAACGGTCACCATTGTCCATTGCCCTCGTCATTCAAATCAAAGATGTAGGTCATGTTCATCTGATATGACATCCTTCCCATGAATCCATGCTGTCTAGTGTCCTGAAGTGCATTTGCTTCCAGGAAACCTATTAGCCTGTCCTTTACTTTGATCTCTAGTAACTTCCTTGCTATAGACATCAGGCTGACAGGTCTATAGTTTCCTGGATGGTATCTATATTCATTCTTATGCAGGGTCACTAAAACTGCTGTCATTAAATTCTCTGACACCTCCCCTGTCTCCAGTGAGCTATTAAGGAGCTATGCCTGCCCACCCAGCACATTGCACTGCGGCGCAGGTGACTCGGGTTCAGGAGGGCACTCAGGTCATCGCGTCAGGCCCAGCTGAGGTAGCTGCCATTCTGCAGTGTGCCTCAGTTGGGGCGTGTTGGTGGTGGGTTCTGGAGCTACAGTGACCCCCTGCCATTGGGCCAGGGAGCTGCTTTGTGTAGATTCCCACTAGCTGGGACAGTGGTGGCAGTGGCTGACAGGGCTGAGGGGTCACCGACAGCATGATGCAAGACCTGAAGGAGGGGTGTAGGTAAGGTAACTCAGGGGCCAAAAAGCTGGACTGATAAACAAATAACAATAAAGAGTTCTGCCAGTGGTGCAGCTGGGACATATCCCATCTCTGGCAGCACTTCTAGATGTAGCCTATCTGGGACCATTGATCTGTCCACTTTTAAGTGTGTTCAATCCTCTCAAGACTTTTGCCTTCTAAATCAGTTCTGTATTCACACCCTATCTCCTCCCCCCCATAATGATAAAGTCAGGCAGCGGACCATTATCCTGCACCATGAAAACTGAACAGAAATACTGGCTCAGTATATCTGCCTTCTTGTCCTCCTCCTCCTCCCACCCACCCCCTTCCTCAGTCTGATTATCCCTGCCTTAATTTTGTGCTTCTCCCATATTTATTTATTTAATTTATTTACTAAAGTTTCACCAGGAAAGACATACTGAGCTGGAACAGCCCGTTTCCAGATGCATCCTGGGGGGATGGAGGAGGATAGCAATAAAAAACAACTGAATAAGAAAATGTACAGTACTAGAGCTAAGCAAGTACAATAGGCAGTATATGCTATATGCAATATATACAATAGGTAATATATACAATAAGCAACATGTAATGCAAGAGAGTTTTGTTCAGTAATATGGTGAAGAGCTAAAAAAGGCTAATGCCCATTGAGACCTTCTATATCTAGTTACAATATTTAAATATTGTTACCACATGTGATGTATATATCAAGTTGATTTTTAACAGGTTTTTTTTGGTATCACAGATAATCACATATTCCGGTACGTGAATAATTTAACAGAGGTCTTACATAAAACCAATACAGAGGTATCAATACTTCCTTTCTAAGACTGCTGATATTGCATCTAATTGATCCTAACATCCTGTTACCGTTCGCTGTGGATATGGCAGTGCTTCATTGTTCTGCTTGTTCCAATTTATTATTAATAATTATATCAAGGTCTTTCATGTTTTGCCTCTTTCATTATAGTATTACTCAGTGAGTATTTATGTGGTATAGTATTACTCAGTGAGTATTTATGTGATATAGCATTTCTCAGTGAGTATTTATGTGGTATAGTATTACTCAGTGAGTATTTATGTAGTATAGCATTACTCAGTGAGTATTTATGTGGTATAGCATTTCTCAGTGAGTATTTATGTGGTATAGTATTTTTTCTAGATGTACTATTTTGTAAACCTCATGCCCCATTTGTATGCCCACTTGTAAACAGAGTCTAGGTCCTTCTGTAGTCTCTCTCTCTCTATGTCTTCTAAGGTGTTACTTGCCCACCCCCCTCCCCATCTTTAAATCACTAGCATATTTTGCACTCCAACTTAAAACCACAGAGTTTATATCTGCTATGAAGATCTGGAAAAGACCAGGACCCAGGACCGGCCCCAGGGTCAATTCAGTGGTGGCCTGCCCAATGTCAGAGAGGCAGCCGTTTATGGCAACTCTTTGGGTACATTCAGATAGCAAATTGTACACCATAGTACGATGTTTTTATTTAAATCCATTTTTGCCATTTTTTTCTATGACCGCCCAGTGGAACAGTATCAAAAGCATTACAGAAGTCAATAAAATCCAGTGCCCAGCTGACCTGTTGATGAAAACATAGTAGATTCATTACACATGAGTGTCTGGACATGAAACCGTGTTGTTCCATATCTACTTTATAATTTTGGCTTATGTGGGTCATTCTTTTGTTTATTAGTGTAGATTCCAATATTTTCCCAGGGACTGAGGTGAGGGTTATGGGATGGTAATTTTGTATGTTCTGTTTGTTTCGCTTTTTGTGTATCGGAGTCACATATGGAGTTCTCCAGTCCTGTGGTATGAGTCCTTCTCTTCCTGATTTTCACATAGTAGCCTTAATGGCCCACTGATGCTCTGTTTCATTATTTGTAGCATATGAAGAAAGATGCCATCTGACCCTGGGGCACTATGTGTTACAAAATTATTTAATTTGGTCACTATCAGTTCTTCAGTGATGCTTAATCCTTCATTGTTGTTTTCAATATTTGCACTAAGGGAATACTATTTTTATTATATACCGAGCAAAAATATGTGTTGAATGTGTCAGCTATTATTTTATGTATTTATTATTGTATTGTTTATGTCAATTGCTTTACGTTTATTGTCTGTCTTTTTAAGTGAGTTTATGTAACTACAGAACAATTTGTTGTTTTGCTTGGTGGCCATTGTTGCAATTTGAGAAAATGGGTAAGGAGATTTCAAGGCCTCTGATTGGTTAAGACCCCTGGCAAAAGGTACGTTTACTGTATGTGCCAAAAGAGAACTGGAAATAACTAGTCCCAGTGACAGCCTGCCCTTCCAGCAAAAATATCAATGAGCCCACTGAATTTCAAGTTCTGCCAACAGCCATATTTGTTTGCTTGCTTAGTGAGATTAAACCATAGAAACCCTTAGTCGCTTCTCAGCATTCAGAAATCAATGTAAGAGACTTGCACATATTTAAAATTTCTTCTTGGCTGTAATTGTATTTTATGTCCCAATTAGACCACACATTTAAAAAAAAAAAGCACTCTGGGGCCGGCGTGCTGGATCAGCGGTAGCACTACCACTTGCAGTGCCCATGACCCGAGGTCAGAAGTGACCTCAGGAGTCAGAGGGTTGGCTGGGGGGGAATTGAGCATTCCAAGGGCTGCTGTCTTCCTCTGGGGAGGGAGGGGATCAGTGGCTGATGTTAGCCTGACCCCTAGTGCTGGTTGTGGGTTGGCACACCAACACTGCAGTGGGGGGGGAGGAGGCAGGGCAGATGGCCAGCATGCTGTACACTCGAGTGTGTGTAGTACTACCATTTGCACTATTGCACATCCTGTCCTTCGCATCAGGGGAGAAAAATAGAAACATCGACTGGTAGGATGACACCAGTCTCCCACAGGCCCTGCACCCAGCTATCTGGGCTGGTCCTGGATAAGATGAGTCCCAGGGGATGATGGGGTGACAGGGTTGAGGGGGATCAGTAGATGGGGGCCGGTCAGCATGGGGAGCATAAAGAAACTAACAAAAAAAAACTGCATGCAGCACACAGCACACCATACATTTGCCGTCAAATGCCCCCCTGCTCTGGTCCACTCCACTCCACGACCTTTTGCCTGCCAACCACCAATAAATGACCCCACAGCTTTAATGAAATTAACTGAGATAGTTCCCTGGAAAATGAAGGTGCCTCTTTTTGTCTCTTGCACAGTCCCTCAGCCAACTGCAGTCTTGCCTTCCGATCGCACCTGAAACGCATGTGGCACCATTCTCGTTGCAGCACTCACCCACTTGCTCCCCACTCACACTCTCCCAACAATTAATCATTTTTTTTTTATTTTAAGAACTCTATAGCACTAGCCCCATTTATCAGCTTTCACCCCCATCACTCTTGATTTCTGATGGGGGGGTGATGGAAAGCTAATCAATAGGAAAGAGTAACACTCCAATGCAAAAAAAAAAAAATAGTATGATAAGGAACAGCAGCTCTACTGGCAGTCGAACCAGTCCAGGGACTATTTTATAGGCATTGCTGTTTCTATTGATTTTTATTAATATTTTACCTTCTTTATTCCTTCTTAAATTATTATTATTGAAAACAAATTCTTGAAATCCCATTTTCTAACTGCAGTAATACCCTCCAGGGTGAGTGCATGGTATGGGCTATACTGGACTTTCCAAGGGCTATAAGGCCCTCCACCTAGAGTATCAGGCCTCATTATGCTCCTGGGCAGTCTGGTATAGCCCAATACTGCTCATCCATAGAAACACAGAAACATAGAAATTGATGATAGATAAGGACCACCGGGCCCATCTAGTCTGCACATTTTTCCTACCCAGTGCATATACAGCAGTCCCTCCTTGACCTGCGGCTTACCCTGTCTTCTCTGTTGCTAGAGTTTCCTTATGTTTATCCCATGCATTTTTTTAATTCCCCCACTGTTTTCATCTCCACCACCTCTGCCGGGAGGCTGTTCCATGTATCCACTACCCTTTCCGCAAAGAAATACTTCCTCACGTTACCCCTGAGTCTACCCTCTCCAGTCTCATATCATGACCCCTTGTTCTTGAAAATCTTCTTTTCTGAAAGATGCTACCCTCTTCTACCTTATTTATACCATTGAAGTATTTAAAAGTCTCTATTATATCCCCCCTCTCTCTCCACTCTTCCAGCAAATACATATTTAAGTCTTTTAGTCTCTCCTCATATGACTTCTGATGCAATCCTTGCACCATTTTAGTTGCTCTTCTCTGAACTGCCTCTACTTTGTCTATGTCCTTCCCGAGATGCGGCCTCCAGAACTGGACACAGTACTCCAGATGAGGTCTCACCAGTGATCTGTTCAGTGGCATCACATTCTCCTTGTTTTTGCTAGTGATACCTCTCCCTATGCACCCCAGCATCTCACTCACTGGCTCTCCCTACAGCCTTCTCACATTGTCTGGTCCTCTTTAGGCCATCAGATATGAACACCCCCAGGTCTCTTTCCTGTTTGGTGGCCGTCAGAAGCCCCCATTTCATGTACTCCTCCCCTGGGTTTCTATGCCCAAATGCATGATTTTGCATTTCTTTACATTGAATCTTAGCTGCCACACTCTTGACCACTCTTCAAGCTTGCTTAGGTCCCATCTCATCCCCCCTTCCCCGGAGTGTCCACCCCATTGAAGATCTTAGTGTCTTCTGCAAAGAGGTATACCTTCCCTTCCAGCCCCTCTGCAATGTTGCTTATGAAGACATTAAAGAGGTCTGGCCCTAACACTGATCCCTATGGCACCCTGCTGCCACCTCCCTCTCTTCAGACTGAGTTCCATTCACTACTGCCCTCTGTGTCCTCCCGCTCAACCAATTTCTGACCCAGTTTACCACCCTGGAACCCACACCCAAGCTACCCAACTTGTTTTCAAACCTCCTGTGTGGGATGGAGTTGAAGGCCTTGATGAAATCCAAGTAGGCCTCATCCACTGCCCCTCCCTGATCAACTTCCCTGGTCACCCAGTCAAAGAAATCTATCAGATTTGTTTGACAAGACCTTCCCACTATGAATCCATGCTGCCTCAGATCATATGCACTGCTGTCCTCAAGATATGTCACAATACTTTTTTTTAGCAATGATCCCATCAATTTCCCCACCACCGAGGTCAGGCTGACTGGCCTATAGTTGCCAGTCTCCTCCCTGCTCCCACTTTTATGGAGAGGGACTACATTTGCCCTCCTCCAGTACTCCAGAACCATACCTGTTTCTATCGATTGTTGAACAGAGCTGTCAATGGTGCTGCCAGCTCTCTTCTAAGTTCTTTTAGTATTCTGCTATGTATCCCATCTGGCCCTATTGCCTTGTTTACTTTCAGCTTTGCTAGCTCCTTTAGGACACTCTCTCCTCTGTAAATGGACTGGTGTTCGGCTCCTTTCTCTTGGTGCTCCTATCTCCCTAACTGTGGTCCTTCCCCTCCCCCTTCTTCTATAAATACTAAACAAAAACATTTGATCAGAATTTCTGCCTTTCTAGCTCTTCTTCCGCATACCCCCCTCCTTCTCTTTTTGGTGTCAGAATCCCTCCTCTGGGCTTTTCTCTTTCACTAATATGCCTAAAGAAGGTCTTACCCCTCTCTTTATTGCCTGCGCTGTTCTTTCCTCCATTTGTGCCTTTGCGCTCCTAACCGCTTTCCTCGTCTCTCTTAGCTTTTCCAGATACAGACCCTTGTCTTCCTCCCTCTGTGTTTCCTTGTACCTCCTGAATGCTAACTTTTTCTCTCTCACCTTTCCGGCCACTTCCTTTGAGAACCATAGAGTTTTTTTCCTTCTCTTCACTTTACTTACTTGCCTAACACAAATGTTTGTTGCTTTTGCTATGGCTCCTTTAAGATTTGCCCACTGTTCCTCTACACCCCCCTCTTCCCTCCTTCCCTACTATGGCTGTCATGAGACATTCCCCAAACTTTGTAAAATCGGCCCATCTGAAATCCAGGACCCTTGCCTTCGTGTGGTTCAGCTCCTCCGTTCTCATGTTGAATCACACTGTTCAGTGATCATTGGACCCCAGGTGGCTACCCATCACTACATCTCTAACTCTGTCTCCATTAGTGTGCATGAGGTCCAATATCGCTCCTTCACATGTGAGCTCTACCACAAACAGTCTGAGACGTGCCCCCCTTCAGCGCTTCATGGATGTCTCTGCTCCTTTCTGTGGCTGCAGTATGGGTGCTCCAATTGACTTCCGACAAATTGAAGTCTCCTAACAGCAGCACTTCCCCTTTAGTTGTCATTTTGTGGATGTCTTCCACTAGTACCGCGTCCAGCTCTTTCCCTTGTGCTGGAGGCCTGCAGATCACACCAATGTGAATGGTGGTGCCATTTCCCATCTCCAGGGTGACCCACAGTGCCTCCGCCCCTTCCTGCATTCCCTGTACCTCAGCTTGAATTCCATCCCTAATGTAGATAGCCACTCTTTCTTCCTTTTTTCCCACCCTATCTTTCTAGAATAGCATATACCCTGGTACAGCCATGTCCCAGTTATGGTTCCCTGTGCACCATGTCTCGGTCACAGTGACAATGTCCAGGTCTGCCTCTACCATTAGGGCCACTAGGTCCGGGATTTTATTTCCCAGGCTGCGGGCATTCGTGCACGTGGCTTTCCAAGTTTTGCTACCTCCCCTCTTGCTGTTTTCCTTCTTATCCTTATGCCTTCCCTCTATACCCCTCCTGTCCTTACTCCCAGCAAGTGTTTTTCTCCTCTCTACCTCAGGTTGCTGATTGACCCCTGTCTTACCTCCTTTTCCACCCTCGTTTACCTTCTTTCTATTCCTGTGTGTATTTCCTATTTGTGGGGGAGTGACAGCTAAATCCCTACTTTTTTTTTTTATACTTTCCTTTTTATCCCATCTATTCTGCCCTCTCACCCCACTCCTTCGGACTTGGTCAATTCCCCTTAGTGGATCCCCACCCACGGTATCTTGCCCCTAGAGTGCCTGGTCAACTCCTACCTCAATCCTCTTCCTCCATTGGAGTGCCTGCACAGTGGAGTCTTGCCGATGGGTAGGAGATCCTTGGGTGGGACCAGTCATCATCCAGGGTTGGGAGGGTGTTTTTCCGTTTTCTCCCCTGTTAGTCCCTCTACCCCTGAGGATGTCGGCACGCAGGACTGATGTCCAGACAGATGGCGTGCTAATGCATGCCGTTGTCAAGTGCCCCAGATGTCCTCCTCTCCCTGACTCCTTAGAGCCACCCATCTTGCCCGGTGCCCGTGCTTTCACGGCACCGGAGCATCGGGTGCACGAAGTACCCATTGGTCCAACGCCTGGAGGAGGACAGCATCCATTGGGACACTCAATCCTCCTCCTCCTCCCCTCCAACCCCTGGCAACCGGAGTCCATTCCTGAACCCAGGTCACTGGCGTGGTGCGAGGTGTGGCGTCCAATGCCTCAACCCTCAGCGCCACCGGGCCGGGCAAATCCCTACCTTCTAAAGTGTCATTGATAGGTTCCTTAGCCTCAACCCCCCCCCAAATGCTTTAAACACCCGATGCTGACATCAAACTTCTGTCCTAGTGTTCTTACTCCTTCCTTGGTCCAGTGTAGTCTGTCATATTTGAAGAACATCCTTTCCCAGAAGTCTCCCCAGGTGCCTGTGAATTGAAATCCTATTCCATGACATCAGCTCTGTAACCATGCATTGAACTCTTCAATTTCCTTGCTTCTGATCCTGTCTGTGCTTCCACCTTTGCCCCTCACTGGAAGAACCTCTGAGAAAGCCAGGGAGGTCAACCAAGTGGCCAGTCTTTCATCTAGTTTCATTAGGTTCTGTTTGGCTTCCTCTGTTGACTGATTTGACAGGTCACTCATTCCAAGGTGTATCAGGATCTTAAGGCCATCTCCTTCTCTCTCCACTATCCTCCTGATGCAATCCATATAGTGTTTTGCTGAGGCACCTGGGAGGCATTTGATTAGCACAGTCACTCATTGGGTCTCCACTCCTCTTATCATGGAGTTTCCTACAGTGAGTACTGTCTTACTCTTTTTCTTATTGCACTTTATTCTGCCCCCAGTGTTTGCCATTTCCGAGTGCAGTCTTGGCCCCTCAACTGGCTTGCTGTCCTTTTCCATGTGGCCGTGATCCTTTTCCTCTGATAAAGGTGCAAAACAATTTGCTGTTGGGATAGTCTTGGCATGGTTGGGGTTCAACTGGTCCATTCTGCCGATTTTACCTCCTTCTCTCTTTACCACCTTCCATCCCCCTGGACCGGATTGTCTCTGTGGGAGTGGACTTCTTGGTGGGGGGATCTGATGGTGTAGAAATTGAGGGTGTAAATTCCAATTCCTGTACTAATATAGTTTATGCTGCAGCTGAGCTATTTCCTTCCATGCTGTACTCAGTTGCTCCTTTAGTTTGTTTAGTTCCCTACATATGTGGCAATGCCCTGCTCTCCAGAGAAGTCCTCTGGGGAAGAGTGCCCCACACACAGCAACCGCTAATATCCATACCGAGTTTGTAGGATATTATTGCTTCCCCTTGGCTTGAGTGTTGATGCTGGAAAAAAAAAGAATTTGCTGGGAAATTTTGTTTTGTTTTCTTCATTGGAGCTGTCACTGCTCTTTGTATTCCTTGACTCTAGTACATGAAGTAGTATTTACCTAGCTCCCTTGTTAGGAGGTCTTTGTCCCTCCCTCTGCTGCAATTAATTCTACTGCCTGTAGTTGGGGTTGCAGTTCGGGCTCAGCCGGGTTTCCCTTCCTCTTCCAACAGAAAGACTCTGCTGTCAGTTAACTGCAGTCCCTATATCTTGGACAATGCCCAGGTGGGCGGGAGGAAAGTATTAAGTACTAGCCCCCTTCCCCTGAGGCTGTTTTTTCCTTTAGATCTCTGCCTCCTTTATCAGACATATGGCGTTAGTCTGTTTGAGAAAGCCACTGCTTTCCCCATAGTCCCGCAGCCCTGAATCAATCAGATGCGTCATCTGACTTAATTTGCTGCTCTCCTCTCCTGGATGAAAAAGCAAAGCTGCGCCGCTGCTGAGCCTCGGTAAACGTTTAAGGCTGGAACAACAAAGCTGCACCCTGCTGGGTATTATTGCTTGCTTAAGCTCCATGTTTGGCTTTGCCATTTTAATTATGTGTTTACATTTCCTCCACATATTTGAGATTTTTTCCTTATTCATCTGTATTTGGTTTTTATGCTTTGCATAAATTCTTTTCTTTTTTTTATATTAGTTTTATCTTTTTATTAAATGATTTCAGAATGTGACCTTTCTTATTATATTTTGTTAACTTTTTTTAATGTACTTGTACGTTGTTATTATAATGTTTTAATTAGTGCCCAATATCCCTCAGTATTTCTAATCATTCAGAACTGCTTTCAAATTAATGCCATTTATTTCATCATTTATGCTTACTGTGTTTGATGTTTTGTAGATGTAAATTTCTGTGTAGCTTTTTAACACAACCAACTTATATGTTAGGGTAACATGTATGCTTGTATAGTCACTCCCTGCAAGTAGAGTGCTTACACACGACTGAGAAATGTCTATGTTTGGTTTACCTACAACAATATCTAATATATTATCCTCTCTTGTTGCCTTCTGGACATGTTGTTCATTCAGTACACACTCTAACAAATTCAGTGCTTTGTCTAGAGGAGGCATTTTTGGTTACCCAGTCAATATCTTCACAGTTTAGGGGCTAGATTTTCAAAGCCCCCAGGGACTAAGTCCCAGTCCACAGCCAATGTTGTGGGACAAAATCTCCGCACCTGAGGAATTTGGTATTTTCAGCTGGCGCAGTTGCAGGGGATGTCACACCTGGTCCCACCAGGCATACCTTTTCCCTGCAGCTATGCTGAAAAATTGGTCACAAGCTGCTGCAAATTGTGGAGCTGGTCATAAACTGGCTTTGCCTTTGAAAATGTCATGGCTGTGAGACAAACTGCAGCTCCGCAAGTGGAAATCCACTTGCGCCATTTTTTTCCCCGCAGCTGCTGGAATTTCAGGGTCTTTGAAAATCTAGCCCTAGGTCTCCTACCACTAATACCACTCCCATTTCTCAGGCGGTTTCTATTCCTTTGATTACACATACATTTTTTTCATCTTCAGTTCCAGGCGGTGTGTAGCACAACCCATAATTTCATGTGCAGAATTTTTTTTGTGCCAATTTTCAGTCATAATGTTTTTGTGTTTGAATTTAATATTTTATTTTATTTACTGTCACTCATGCATCAAACTACTATACTTCCACCTTTTCTCTTTTGCCTGTCTAATCTGAAAAGCTGACACCATTCTGTGTTCTTTCCTCAGCTTTCATTAGAAGACCACCGTGTCTTGGTGATTAAGATCATATCGATATCCCTTTCAGACGCTATTAAAGCCTCTCGTTTTTGTTGCTTAAGCACCTGGCAGTGCACACGTGGCACTTTATTGAGTCCTTACACCTATCTCTTATTGTTTTCTTTCTGAAATCTATTTGGGAGTATTTGCTGCTGGTATTTTATTAAGGAAATTACTCCTGTCCACCTTCGAGCCTACATTAAATGGTTCTGTTCAAAATGACTATTTGTGAAATTTCCAAGAATAACTACACCATCTTTGTTAAAGTAAATTTCTCAGTTATTTAAAAAAATTTCTCCATTAGTATTCAATAGTACATTCCCTAACAAGCATTTTGACACAAAAATTGCATCAGTCTGATGTTTTCTCATGTAAATATCTTGTTTTATGTATCTGTCCCATTATCAAGTACTCTCGCTGTTTGCCTTCCAGCAGTCTTGCCCACAATGCATCACGGCAATGCTCAGACACGTCATAGCAGGTAGCATTTCAGCTGCCAGAAAATCCATCTCCTCACCCCGCGGCTGGTAAGCGCTGCTTGCTGACAGATTGGTGCCATTGCGGTTGAAATTTATTATTGAAATAAAATTGCCTAATTCAATTTACACCCTATTTCAGTGGGTCTTTCACTGAGGACTTTCAAATTAAATATTTATGCTGTTCTCAGTACAGTTTGAAGCTCCCTATCATAACACACTGTGAACTGAATTGTGGCATAATTGAAGTTTCTTCACTGGCACACTGCAGGCTATTCTGTAGCCCTGCCTGTGTATAAATTTATTATTGTGGTCATTATTTTTATACTGAGTGGCAATTAGAATAATTTTGTTATATAGCATATCTGTCAGTGTTTCATTTTAACATACAAGGACATAGACTGGCAGTAGTAATAGTAGCATAAAACTGTGCCATTACATGAGTTTTGTGTGGTCCT
Organism: Neoceratodus forsteri; assembly: GCA_016271365.2. Classification (NCBI taxonomy): domain Eukaryota; kingdom Metazoa; phylum Chordata; order Ceratodontiformes; family Ceratodontidae; genus Neoceratodus; species Neoceratodus forsteri. Next base: position 1,195,339,043 of record CM028130.1, read on the forward strand.
TTCTGTGAACGTCTGTAGTAACATCAACAGTTACCCATTACAGATCACACTGATCAAAATACTGCACCTCTAACTGTATCTTATACAATATTTACAGTATACCAACAGGGTAGTAAGACAGTATTAGTGACAAAGTAAATCTGCATAATTCCATTTGTTTCTGAGTGTCACTTTCAACCCATTGTTCTTTTAAAAAAGGAAAAAATGGCAGAAATAAGGTGGTGGTAGGTACTTATATGCACTACTTTTGGGATTGTACAATTCTTAATCCATACTGGGCTTCCGTGACACAAGAACTCACCAGAATGGTGGGCAAAACAATACAGTGTACCCCACCTTCTGTACAGTTTGGGATGGAGGATATGAGAGAGGAGGGGTGGGCCTCTCCACCCAACGTGGATACAAGTATTGCTAGTATTAGCCAGGCAATACATGCAGAACATGTGAGAGTCCTGTGTTACACTTACTGTTGTGAACTGTAAGACTCTCACACTCCAGGCCCTTGCCCTAGAATGACTGTCATACATCCTTAAAGGGTAGGAGGAGATGTCCCAGCATACTTGAGACACATTTCTGAACTCGTTGCCAGTGGTAGAGCTTCTTCTATTGTAGGAGGATATGATCTAAGAGTGGAGTTGGGGAGCTGTCTGATGGGTGTGGGAGAGATGGGTGCTTGAGCTGCCTTCCCCAGGCCTGATGTCTGACTTAAGGTTAACATAGTTGTACTAATTTGTAGACTCTGAAACACATATCCAATAGGGTGGGGTAGGTGAGTCTTTCTCTTTTTCTTTGCCTCTTAGTCTTTCCTTCTCCTAGCTCTTTTTCTTCCTAGGGTATGTTACTGAATGTTAATTACAATTTGTATTTAATGCACTGTGATGTAATCTTTCAACATTAATTGTAAGGATATAAGTGGTATTATGAATGCAGTATGATATGTATACCTCTGTAAATCTGAATTTCCTATTTTTCTCATTACTGTTGATGTTTTTCACAAAACTCAATAAACAAATTATAGAAAAAAAGATAGGAAATGATGTATTATTGTGTGGTTGCAGAATGTAGCAATAAACTTGTCTACAGAAGTTTCAGTTTTTTTGATTTTCCCAATGTACGCTGCCCATTTCACGCCAATGCATTTACCAAAGACATGCAGTTTAAAATGGGGTTTGCAAAGTGTCTATAACTTGTTAAAGGTGCAATCCCCACAGTTCATCCAATTGTCACTAAAACAAAGTTGCTTGCTGAAAATGTATATAAACTCTCCTTCTATTTTTTATCTGTGTAAACCATCAAAAAAGTGCTGTTATCCACTATTGTATTGCAAGGGGAAACTGCCATTTTACTGCTCTTTAATGTAATTACAACTCTTTGTCTGCATATGTAAGGTGGGCCAGACGCTGAGTCGCCACAGGACCCCCCCCCACAGTCCTTTTGTAGTGCAGATTTGGTCAGTGACGCTCAGAAAACGCTTGCTACTGCCCTTTATTAATTGCTGCACCCTCCTCTGTCTCCCTCCAGCCTGCATCCTTCATCCCACAGCACCCACCTGAGCGCCGGGGCTTCGCTCCGCCAGCGGGCAGTCGGTGGCACCTACTTCAACTTGGGAACCCCAAGACTGGGAGGAACAGCTAGGGAGAAGTCGGGAAGGCGCAAAGTTTTGCCCACCCACCCTTCCTTCTTGTGTGTTAATTATAGGCATCTTTCCGCCAAAATCTCTTCCCCCCTCAGCATTATTCTCTAAACCAACAGAGAGTCACACCAGCCTGCTGATCCAACCAATCAGCAACTTCACTACTCCCCACTGCCAACTATCATCCCCTCAGAATGGGAGCTGCATTTCTGATAATCCTGTCACTATCAGCCATAGGGTTCCACAAAGAAGGTGACCCTATTATACAATTTAGAGTGGTCAATCCACCCAGTTTCCCTGGAACATCCCCCTTGGCTGACACTCAAACCCTCATATATGCCTTGCCATTGCTGCATCGACTACAGTGGTACAATCACCATAAAGATACACATATCACCACATATGTGTTTCAGTCAAGGCCCCACTGCTGGATATATAGATCCCCCCTAAGCCTAGTCGACAAACTGCTAATTGGTATCCCAATACTCTACCTTAAATCCAGGAGCACCCAAAAAAGAGTGGCAACAGAATAAAGAAGGAGGACCAAAGACAGCCCTCTCCCTATCACTGGCAGCCCTCATGAAACTACTGATCTTTCTATTGCTCTGTATTGGTAATGGGGAAATCAACCCTGGACCTCTTGAAAGTATCACCTCCATCAGACCTAACCTCAACTAAAGGTCTCAGTTTCCTGCATATTAATGTATGCAGTCTGTTGAAAAATGTACATTGTTACAAGCCTGGGTTGCCCATACCTTGCCAGACTTTCTTGTGATAACTGAGACATGGCTCAAGCCCACCACAATGGACAGGGAAGTTAACCTACCTAACTATCAGCTATTCAGAGCTGATTGCCAAACAAGGGGAGGTGGAGTAACCATATATGCAAAAGCTGGTATAGTTGTATCCTGTACTGCTGCAACATCTATGCCCAAGGAATTTGAATGCCTATCCCTAAAAGTCTCTCTCCCCAATACAGCAGCTTTCCAATTAATTGGATGCGACAGACCCCCCTCTGCTGAACACAAGCTCTTATCCCACCTGGGAAATCTGGTCAAGTCCAGTACTGAAGAAGTCATTATCCTAGGGGACCTGAATTTCAACTGGCTCACCCAGGCAGCTACACCTCTGGTATCATTCTGTGACACCTATGGGCTCACACAGTTAATTAATGAACCAACAAGATTAAATACAAAGAATAGTAGTAACAGTACACTACTTGATATCATGCTAGTGAGTAAACCACATCTATTCACACATGCTGGAGTGCTCCTATGCGACATAAGTGACCACTACCCCATTGCAGGGGTAAGATCCAACAGCATTAAAACAAATCCTGCAAAATTCCCTCATGAGGAGATCCAAGAAAAACATCAATATTGAAGGATATCTGCATGATCTAGCTTACTCTCCACACTGGCAAAAGTTCTACCTTGCACATTCTGTAGAAAAAACTCAGCAGGTGCTAAATAGCATTATAATAAATGCCCTTAATACCCATGCCCCAATCTCTAGTATCCATATAAAAAACAAATCCTGTTGCTGGTTTTCAGCTGACCTCAAAGCTGCACTGCTGGAGAGAGACAAACTCTGGAAAGTAGCAAGAAAAAACTAAGAATACAAGTGACTGGATGATTTTTAGGAAAGCCAGGAATAAATGTACCAGGAAAGTCAGGGATGCAAAGGCTGCCTACTACCTGGCGAGTTCGACTCCTCCTACCATTGGCTCTGCTAGATTTTGGGGCACCATCAAGGTATGATGATGGGCCAGGACGCTAACAACCCCTTTCCAACTCAATTACACAATAACTATGGCCCCATTACTGGCAAATGGAAATCCTGGATGCATTCAACAACCACTTCACAACAGCTGGCCTTGCCTTTGACACCTCCCAGCTAACCTATTAAGGGACCAATTAAGCTCCCACTACATTGGTGATCAAAGAGTTGACTCTTCCTTTAGCTTCAAACCTATACTGTTGAAACAAGTTGAGGATCTATTATGGCATCTGGATACCAAAAAAAGTGCAGGAGCAGGCCTTCTGGACCCCTTCTTTCTAAAGATTGCATGCCATGTGCTTGCAGTCCCCCTAACACACCTCTTTAACCTTTCCCTAAACTCTGGCTCTATTCCCACACTGTGGAAGACAGCCCAAGTAGTCCCCCTTCTAAAATCAGGGGACCCTATGGATCTTAATAACTACAGGCCCATTTCCATTCTACCTGTGTTATCCAAGATGCTGGAGAAATTAGTGAGTATTCAGTTAAGGGAATATCTGGACAATACTAACCTATTAAATCCAGCTCAATCTGGATTCAGGGCCAAACATAGCACTATCACTGCATTAGCCAAGGTCACAAATGATTGGCAAACCGAATTGGATGAAAAGAACAATGTCTGTGCAGTATTCCTGGACCTGAGCAAAGCATTCGACACCGTGGACCATGAACTGCTACTCTCATGCCTACACTCCATTGGCCTAGATCCATCCTCATTAAGACCACTGTTAAAAGGAGTCCCCAAGGCTCTATTCTGGGTCCTATCCTTTTTGCCATTTATATAAATAAAATTGATTCAACCCTTACCAAGTCCTCAGTATACCTCTTTGCTGATGACACTGTTCTGTATGTCAGCAACCCTTCGCCTACAGTTGCTCATGAAATCCTACAAACAGAATTCTCCCTGTTACAACATCAGCTACTCGAGAAAAAGCTTCTGCTAAATGCAAAGAAAACCAAAGCAATGATGTTCACAACTCAAAACTCCACCAACACATCCTCTTCAATCAATCTCCCCAGCTATGCACTATACTTGAGAAAATCTGGGTATGTTGAAAATTTCAAATACCTAGGTGTGTGGATTGACAACAGACTTGACTTCACTCAGCATCTAGAACAACTGTTAAAAAAGCTCCGCCTAAGGCTTGGCCTCCTCTATAGATTAAAACCCTTCCTTAACAGAGACTCAAAGATGAGATTAGTCCAGGCCATCTTTCTATTAGTCATTGACTATGCAGACTTCCTCTATAGTCACTGCCCCATTTCCTACCTTCAAAAGTTGGATACCTTATCATAGGGCAATAAGGTTCATTACAGACCTGCCATATAATACCCACCATTGTTCTCTCTATGCCGCAATTGGATGGGTTTCCCTTCATGTCAGGAGGAGCAGAAATGCAGCTCTATGGATCCACAGAGCTTTATCAAAAAAACTCCCAAGCTATATCCTGGACTGCTTCAACCAGAACACTCCTAGCTCCTATGCCCTAAGAAGCAACAATATCATCCTGCTCAAATTGCCCAAAGTCAACACCAAAATAGGGAGGGCAGCAATCAGCTATTCTCTAGCTATAGCATGGAACACCCTACAAAAATCCCTAAAACTGTCCATTATCATTCCATTTACATCCTTTAAGAGCACTGTACAGCCTTCTTCACAGAGAAATGCAGTTGCTACCGCTAGAGATAGAATAGTCATCCCACAAACTATATTCCAATCACATATGGCATATTCCTTCCAGTCAGACACCCCAGTATATGGCACCAATATTCCCTTCACCATCCTTGTACTCATTATGTGTGTGACTGTCATGACCCTCATTGGGATATATATGTACTGTACATATTGTAGATACTAGTTTAACCTTCTCTTAACCGAGTTTCAACATGTGAATTCACTGTATAATACTGTGTTATAAACATCATTTTTTTTTGTATGTATAACTGTCTTATAAGTATGTGATGTAATTGCTGCGTATCAACTCGAACCTTGACCTTATCAGGTCCATCTTGTAAATGAGCCTTGCTCAATGGTGATTGCCTGAGTAAAAAAAGATTTGATTGATTGATTGATCGATTGATAAACATATGTATGACTGAAATGGAACAATTGACACATTAACAAAAAAAGAGGGTGCCCATTGACAAACTCTCTGTGACTAGAGTTAATATTACATTTAAGTGTTGTAAACAAATATTGTTGTGTTGATTTTTACTGACTGTAACAAGTTATTGATTCTCTGTGTCACGAGTTATTAATTAGTGGATAACATTTGACACATCCCGAATACTGTGACTTGGATGTGATTCTTGATGAGCACAATAGAATACTGATGCTGATTACTCCTTCACTGATCTGTCATAAAGTCATTTTTTTTAATTTTTTATTTTTATTATTTTGACCTGGTTCCATGGGTGGAAGGCCTTGTTGTGGTGGTCCAGCTTGTAGCTAACACTCCCCCCATTGTCCATGATTACAAAAAGAGTACCACTTTAGATGCCTATCTGGTCATTATTTGTGGTATCACTTGCGGCTTCCACTACCATTATTCTGGAGCGAGCTCTAGAACTTGGGATGTTGCATTGAAGTGGTATTGTTCAGTATACTTCTCATACGTCACAGCTTTGATGGCTGTGTTGACCCCCACCCCCAATGTCCATCATTCCTTCAGATGATCATCATGTTTGTACTGCCGTTTGTACAATGTTTTCACAGCACATAGACGCTATTAATAAAAACCTCCACCCCAAGCTTGGCACTCTTTATAGAAACAAAAGCTGCATCCCACTTCCTGTCTGCCATGATATCATCACTAAAATGATCCTCCCCATTATTGATTATGGTGACATTGTCTACGGTTCTGTCCCAAAGTCCACCCTTGCCAGACTGGATCCACTCATTAGAACATTACAAGTAGATGGCAGATGGGGACCGTACAATTGATCTAGTCTGCCCCCCCCAAAAAAAACATTTCTACCCCCCCCACCTGGTTTATTTATTATCTCCAATGTACCCACATTACCTGTCCCATCCTAGCTTGAATTCTATCTCATTTCTTCTGCCATTTTGTTTTGGACTGCCCTCCTCACACTCACCTCTGTTTTTTGTATTCTGCCTTCTCCCTCCCCTTCCTGGAAAATCACCACCTAATCCACTGTGTCTCTTTTATCTCTAAATTCTGGCTGACTTCTCTTCCCCCCTACCTCAGCTGTCTCCTCTCCCCACTGCTCCCCTCCCCATACTCCCTTCACAACTGAGGCTATCGTTCCCTCATGCTTCTCTGTCGTAAATCCCTTGCTGGTCAGGTTGTCTTCCCTTTACACTTTCGTAAAGTCTGGAATTCTCTACCAGTAACCATTCACTTTGCACCTTCCAAGCACTCTCTCTCCTCTCTTCTCCATATTCACACTGCTCCCTCCTGTAAATGCCCTTAGTCAGATCCCTTTCCCGATCCACTTTTCCCTCTTCCCCCATTTTCTTCTACACCTTGCTACTCCCCACTCCTACCCTTTCCTTTCACATCTCCTTCCCTATCCTCCTCCCTCTCCCATCCTTTCCACAATGCACTTCTATCTTTCTCCTTCACTCTTCTTCCCTTCCCTCCTTGTCTCCCCTCCCTCCCCTATCACATCCATACTTCTTTACCTCCCTCCCTCCCTTCCTCCTCCCCTCCAGCACTTCCTCATGCTACAACTAATCCCTTTCTACCCACACCACTAAACGTTCCTTTCCCTGTTCCTATGGGACATACCTCCCTCCCTGGACTTGTATTATTTATTACTTGTTATTTGATATGTATTATTCTTTGCATGTGCCTAGTTCTCTCACACTCCTTATGTACAGCTTGCACTGTCTAATTTTATATCTCTATGTGACATTGTTTTACTGTATAATCAATTGTTCTATTCTGTACTTATATCCCTGTTTCCCCCCTCCTCCAGGACACATCTGGAAATGAGCTATTTTAAGCTCAGTATTCCTTTCCAGGTGAAACTTTAGAAAACAAATAAATAAAAACTACACCACATCCAGCAAATGTGCATATGACCCACTGTGCCCCCCACCCCAGCCCAGTTGACTCTTTCTGTAACCATCTTCATTCCCTGTATCAACAACCCTCCAGAGACTATCATTCCTGTCCATGTATCAGCCACATCCATCCTGAAACTTGCTCCTCGCACACGCACAGCTGACTACCCTCTATGCAGCTGCTGGGGAGAAGGGTGTTTCTAGATCATCTGGTGCCTTATGTAAGCCTTCTAACTGACATATAGTGCCAGCATGCACACATGAACAGCTATCTTTGTATGTCATTAGTTACTCCTACTGATTTACAGCTCTCATGAGTGTACACATGGCATTGTCCAACTGAATATTCTGGCATGTTGGCATAGTGAGAAATGATTCTTTGCTGCATCTGCATGGATCAGACATTTTATTTGCAAATAAGTAATTGAACATGGAACTGATACTACTACATTTCATTTGTAGCCACTACCCCTCATTTGTTTTGTTTTAATTTTCCTGTTTAAACCTTTCCCTATCACTCAGTCCCCTGTAAAATACCACCACTACCATTGTGAGTTCCACTAGCTGGTGGTTTTTTTTGTGTTTTTTATATTTATGACTGCATGGTGATGTCACCATGCTGACGTATTGCTGTAAGTAGGGGAAAGGACTGACAGGACTGTGAGAATGTAGTCTTCCACTCAGTAGTTTGGTTTGGCTGCATGACTCATATTACTCCGCTGTTCTCTCCATGTACTACATGGTGTGTGTCTGCAACCCTGCCTGCAGTAGATAGCACTATTTCTAGAGCCCCTTCAATAACTGGGACTGTTAAAAGAGCTTAAGGCAGTAATAGCTGTAATTCCTATTGAAACACATTCATCATTCTAAGGGCATATAAGATAAATAGCTTTGGAATAGTTAACTTCCATAAACAATGAAAAGATGATTTTCTTTCAGTGGTACTTCTTTCCCTGCACTCTGGCATTGCATTCCACTGTGTAGCATCCCAGACTCTGCTTCAGCTCAATTCAACATTACAAGATTTTTGTCTTTAAAGAGCATGCTCCTATTTTGTGCTTATTTTTTTTTTTGCTGCATATTTACCCGATTATGTGGTATATGTGCTGATTTCCTGCAAAATATGTCTTTAAAACAAAGATATTTATAATGATTACATAGTTAATGAAGCTATGTGTGCCTTTTCTAGCTGGCTTTTTTTTTTTATTGCTTCCATCTCCCCCTGCTCTCAGATTACCTTGCAACATGTTTGAGTTTTAACCTTTGATTATCCTTGTCGTTAATCTTCAGCCTTCTTGCTTGCTTTTAAATACATATAAGTTGACATTTTATTTTAGCTGCCTGTTCTTTAGTCCTTGTTCAGACCCATAAAGGGATTGTTCTTACAGTGTTTTTTAAATTCCTCACCTGGCTCATTTTATTTTGCTCTCCAATGTCCACCTCCACATTTACATTTTTTATTTCTATTTGATCAAGCTTCACAGCACGTGAGACTAGCTAGGAGGAAGGTTCATTCATAGTTGCAGCTGTAGCAGTCTATATATTGAGGGCCCAACAATCCTCAAACAGTTCACTGCCCCTCTGTGCATCCAGGGGTCCTGAAAAACTTGTAAGGGAATCTGGGTCCATCACGTCCAATTCCTCAATGTAACAAAGTAATTTAATGTTGTAAGGGACTCTAGGTCCATCATGTTTAACCCCTCACTGTAACATAGTAATTTAATGTTATAAGGGACACAAGGTCCATCATGTCTAACCGCCCACTGTAACATTGTAATTTAATATTGTAAGGGACTCTAGGTCCATCATGTCCAGCCCCTCACTGTAATAAAGTAATGTAATGTTGTAATGGACTCCATGTCCATCATGTTGAACCCCTCACTGTACAATAGTAATTTAGTGTTGTAAGGGACTTTAGGTCCATCATGTTCAACTCCTCACTGTAACATATTAATTTAATGTTGTAAGGGGCTCTAGGTCAATCAAGTCCACCCCCTCACTGTAACATAGTAATTTAAGGTTATAAGGAATTCTAAGTCCATCATGTCCAACACATCACTGTAACATAGTAATTTAAGGTTGTCAGGGACTCTAGGTCCATCATGTCCAACCTCTCACTGTAACATAGTTATTTAATGTTGTAAGGCACACTGGGTCCATCATGTACAACCCCTCACAGTAACATAGTAATTTAATGTTGTAAAGGACTCTGGGTCCATCATGTCCAGACCCTCACTGTAACATAGTAATTTAATGTTGTAAGGGACACTATGTCCATCATGTACAACCCCTCACTGTAACATAGTAATTTAATGTTGTAAGGGACTCTGGGTCCATCATGTCCAATCCCTCACTGTAACATAGAAATTTAATGTTGTAAGGGACACTGGGTCAATCATGTACAACCCCTCACTGTAACATAGTAATTTAATGTTGTAAAGGACTCTGGGTCCATCATGTCCAGCCCCTCACTGTAACATGGTAATTTAAGGTTGTCAGGGACTCTAGGTCCATCATGTCCAACCCCTCACTGTAACATAGTAATTTAATGTTGTAAGGGACACTGGGTCCATCATGTACAACCCCTCACTGTAACATAGTAATTTAATGTTGTAAGGAACTCTAGGCCCATCATGTCCAGCCCTTCATTGTAACATATTAATTTAATGTTGCAAAGGACTCTAGGCCCACCCCCTCAGTGTAACATAGTAATTTAATGTTGTAAGGGACTCTAGGTCCATCATGTCCAGTTCCCTCACTGTTTAACAAGAGGCATTGTAAGTCTCAGTAGGTATCTGCATTCCAAAAGAGACTTACTATGTTATATCAATTAACTGAAGAAAAGTTAATCCTGCATGATGCAGGAAAGTGAGTGGATTAATATTTTATAAAACCAGACCCACATTTCACCTGGGATTTGAGCAGTCAGCCTTGGCTTGATGCAGGGGACTGATGACTGGGCTTCAACTATCCAGGAGTCCAGGGCATGCCACTTTCACTGAGGGGGCTGGGTGTGGGCACAGGAAATGGTGAGGGGGCAAACACAGGTGAGGGTCTGCAGCAGCCAGGTGTGAGAGGCAGGCTTCTAAAGGCATGGGTGGGGGATTTATGACACAAACACAGAGCAGCAGAGGCATATGTATCTTGCTTCTGTTTAAAAACCTGAAGCTGCCACTATTAATATAGCTAGGCAGTCACAAGGAGCCAAACCCCAGTGCCATCCCCCAACACTGGGTGCCCAGTTCTGGTGCTGGATGCTAAACTAAAATGAAAAGTAAATAGCCACTTGCTGTTCAACCCTGGTGCCGTCAAACCCTCCCATTCTAACACCAAGTACCCAACCCTGGACTCAGACAGTAAATGAAAAAAAGTAAGTGGACAATGACAGCCAAACCCTGGTGTTGTCAACCCCCCATTCTGACACTAGGTGCCCAGCCCCCAGGTCCAAGAGTCAATGAAAAAAATAAGCAGATGATGGGAGCCCAACTCCAGTGATGTTTTAGAAAGAAACATTGGTTGTTTTTTTGCACTACTCTATTTTAGCATTGCTTCCTGCTATTCATTATTATTGCACTATTACACTTTTGTGTACTTGCCACTCGTACATCAAATAAAAAGTGGCTTTATTCCATAGTCAGCAGTACAACTTTAACCACCTTCATAAAATAAGCATATGCAAATTCATAGGATGAATACTCAAAACAACAAAAATGCACCAGTGCAATGAATAGCAGGGAGCAATGTTATGCCAGATTGGGGCAAAAACAACTAACATTTCACTTCAGAAGCAGCGCTTCATCAGAGTTAGTAACTTAATGCAGAAATGCCCTTATATTATCCACCACCAGTGATGTGTACAAATTAAAAATTTAAAACAACGAATGTGACACATCCTCAGGATATGAGGAGGCACTTATAAAATTACAAATGGGAATTTAGGTAATGAAAAGTATAATACCAAGCCTGATATAAACTACCCACAAGGCATATGCTCACAGTTGGTTAGTGCATGTAATTAGAAAAAAAAATCTTTACATATAAACTACAATCTCAGGAAATATAAATGTATATAGAAATCCATTTTGTGGATGTTGCAGTGAAGCATTGATGATATAACATGTGCAGTATTCATTTATATATCCCTTTTCTTAAGAGACATTTTCTTTAGGACTGTGGAACCAATGAACTCTGCAGTACAATGATTCCAAATGTCAGGAATCTAGTCTACAAAAAACAGATAAAAAACAAGGCATTATTATATCAGATGCTCAGCAAAAACAGAGCTATACCTTGGGGGGCTTACAATAGCCCAGGTTTGAATGCTTGCTTGTTTTGAACTTGTGCACTTTCTATAAGATTTCTATAGACGATCTTTATTTCCAGTATATAAAGATGGCATACTTTTCAATAGAAGTGTTTTTTTTCTTGTATTATGTCTAAATGACCATCTGATATAATAATGTCCTGTGTTTTATTGTTTTTTAGAATACATGCCTGACATTTGTATTTTGTATCACAGAGTTCATTGGATTCACAGTGCTAGAGAAAATGCCTCTCAAGAGAAAGAATATATATGAATGAACACCGGAACATATTATATCCTCAGTGCTTCACCCCAACATGTGCAAAATGGATTTCTATTTACCTGTATATTTACTGATATTGTGGCTTATATGTATAACTTTTTTTAGTAATTACATCTACTAACCAACTATTGAAAATATGCCTTGTGGGTAGTTAATACCAGGTTTGATGTTATACTTTTCATTACCTTTATTGCCAGTTGTAACTTTATGAACCTCCTCATATCCTGAGGTTGTGTCACATTAGTAATAGACTGCTAATATCTCTTTCATATATGACACCGTATGCGATATTATATGTAATATGACACATTTTAAATAGAACCTTTAACAACAAAACACCGTACTAATTCCTGATATCATGAACAGTCACTAAAATCATTTTGCAGCCGTATTGGCTCTGACTAGAATTTGTTTTAACCTGAGTTGATGGGAGGATGGCCTTTTTGTGGCAGCCCAGCTTAATACCAACACCCCCCCCATATCAACTGCTAAAACAAACAAACAAAAAAATATTCGTTACTTAGCCTGTCCACAGGCATAGCATTACTGATAACATTTGTAACACACATTTCCATTCTTCAAGTACTAACATGGGAAGTCTTACATTGCAATCATGTACTCCTTCTCAATTTGGTGTTGTGGTGGGGGGGGTCAGTGTGCAAAATTCCTATACCTTAGGTGCCCCAGGGCAGGCAGTTTTGCCTAAGGACACCTACAGCTCCTAAGTGCCTGCCCAATGTGGCACCTAAGGTATTAACCTGATTCACTACCACCTGGAAGGCTGTAACTTTAAATTACTCCCCTTTTTACCCCTTCTTCTCATTCCTGTGGTATACCACCTCATTGAGTAGCACTGTCTTTTGTGACTGCATAGGATAGCTGCTACGGCACTGATTCAGTACTTGAGTGGGTACTGTCTGCCACGTACCCTGCATCAAAGAAGTGGAGCAGAGTGGCCAACCAAGAAGCAGTGTGGAGGAGATTTCATCATTTGACTGGAAAGTCTGTCATACATGCAGTCACATGACAGGAGGCAGAAGCAGTCAGGCATTGGAGGACTGTGTCTAGAGAGGCCCTGATTGGCTTCTGCTGATGATGACTAATCCTTCCCTCAGGAAGCATTGCTGGTGAATGATCTTCTACCCAACACAATGCATCCTGGATGATAGTCAGTCAAGCAGATCAGTTATTGTTGCAGCAATAGCACATGGGGTTTTATCCTATTATATGTTTTCTCCCCATTTATTTACAGAGTGGCTCCACCTTCTGACAGTGACCCCCAACCCTGTCTCACCATTCTGGGCCTCACCCAAACTACTTTCTTACTTCAATGGGTGACTGAGTGCAACAGGAGATGGAGTGGAGCCTGCGTGGTCACTGCCCATCATCCTGGTGCACTCTGGGTGCTTTACCTTATTTGGTTTTTGCCCATGTCCCTGAGGTTTGTAATGCATGCTGTGTCACAGGCATATGACATGACGCCGCTGTACATACTCAAGTGCCTGCCACCTTTGTCCTCTAGGAAGCATCCACTGATGCTTTTTCACTCAGCCTCTGCTTGGTAGCAGGCAAGCAGCAACTCACTGTGTCCTCCCTCTCCAAAGGAGGACAACCATCTATAGACACTCAGTCCTCATTCCTCTGGCCAATCCCCAGTGATCCTGGTCCACTGCCAAACCAGAATTGCTGGTGTGGAGGGTGGTGTGGCACTCGGTACCACAGCCCTGCGCACCAATTGGCTGGCCCCTAATTTAAGTCCTTTGAAGGGCTGCCTGCCTACTTCACCACAAGCAGCAGGAGCATAAAGTTAAAAGCTCTTAAGGGCTGGGGGATTAATCCTGTGAAGGACCAGTATGGGTCATGCAGGAAGGAGACAGGCAGATCAGATTATTTCAAAAGGCCTTTACAGGGCTTTGTGAATATTAGAGTCCTTTCGGGGGACATGAGGCAGTCTTGTACAAAACTTAATACCGAGAAATCAAGAAAAAATAAGCCCTTTTAAGGGCTTGGGCCTTAATATCAGGAACTCATGCAGGCAGCACGTTAATTTAAGAAGCCCTTTTCAAGGCTGGGATGCTATTATTGCAGATTAGCAGGCAAGCAGGAGGAAATCAAGTGAAAAAAAAACCTTTTCAGTGCTTGGGAGCTGCTAATGCAGGCTTATTAGAGCATACAGGCAGGCATTAAGCCCTTTTCAGGGCTTGGGGTTAGTCAATTGTTCCATTTCAGCGGAATCATAGGGGATTGCAAAGCTTCCCCCCACCATTACAATTGTATATGATCAAACCCTAGGGAAACCTACGTTTAGGGGGTTCTAGGGGTAGCGGTGGCAATTATAGGGGTTGCAAACAAATCATATGGGTCTCAGCTGCAACCCCTGGCTACCTCTAAATGATGCCCCTGGGGCTAGCAAGTAATTTTAAGATCTGAGGACAGGCAGAAGGCATTACATCTCATTTCAGGGCTCAGGGACTAGTGAGTCCACTCCTTTTAAGGAGTGAGGGCACATTGCCAGGCCTGAGAAAAGTAAAGTAAAAAATTAAAATGCCCTATTCATGGCTTGGGGGCTAAGGCTTATTAAACTAAAACTGTTTTTTTTTTTTTAAAACTGGGGTGGCATGCAAATAATTTATTGGTCATGTATTTTTAGTTCTTACTGTACATGTCCAAGTCAGCATGTACTTTGTTTTCACAAATTTCAAACCCTGTAGGGGTTGGTGGGCATCAGGTGGTGTAATCATGACCAACAGAAGCTGCTTCTTGGTTGGTATTTGTGGTTATCAGTCATGTAGGTCACCCACCAACCACACTCATTCTCACCTGGCGTCAGCCCATGATCACAGATACATCATGGTCTCATCTTTGGCGGGGGGGGTTTGGAATTTATTAATGTAACCTTGTTCAACAGGGTTATGGCCTTGTCGTGGCAGTTAGGCTTAATACTAACACTACTCTCTCTCTCTAACCTTATTGAAACTGTAAGCAAAAAACAACAACAAAAAAACAAAACAAATGAAAGGGTTACTTAGGCTGCTCACAGGTGTAGTGTTACTTGTAACAACTGCAACACAGGCTACCCTTGTTCAGCAAGTAACACGGGAAGTCTTACAGTGCAATCACGTACTCCTCTTCAGTTTTTGTTTGTGTTAGGGGGTGGCTGGTCATCAGGTGGTGTAATCCTGACTAACTGAAAAGTCTTCTTTGATGTGGTTTTGTTTTTTTTTAGCCAATATTGTTATTTTTTATTGGCAGTTAGCATTCTGCGGTACAAATTACAGTTTATTTTTTTATTTTAATTCAGATGTTTATCTTTTCTGCTGCCTGCTGGTGCTTCTCTGTCCTCTTACCAGCCTCCTGGTCATCGCCATGCTCCCCCAGATCCCCTCTGGCCCTATATCCCCCATATATTACCCCACACACATATCCGGAGGGGGGCCCGAGAGCTCCATGAGGCCATGGCACCGGAGCACTGGAGAGGCTGTCATGGAGCTGGCAGCTGATTTCCTCTCTTCTGTGTTCTCTCCTCCTTGCAACCATAAACATGTGCATGTGTCATGATGCCACACAACCTGTCTCCCTAGCTCTGGCACTACCCCCCATCCTTCACCGGAGGGCAGTCAAGGAGCAGGACAACATACCCACCCTTCTCCAGGAGAGGAGAGCCGTCATCTGATGTTCAATCCTCTCCCTCCCCTGCCAACCCTCAGCAGCCCGTGTTCGTTCCCGAACACAGGTTGCCGGTGTGTCCTGAGGTGTGGCATCCAGTGCCTCAACCCTCAGCGCCACTAGGCCAAACTAAATTACAATTTCTTAAGATGTCATTTTCAAGGTTCAACTTCCTTGCTCAGGCTTTAAGATGTTTTGTTTTGTAAAGACATAAAGAGCATTGCCTCATGCAGCATTGAAGACTATGAGACAGTTTTTCAATACATTTTTGCAGTCATTGTTTTCAACACTGTTTACGGCTTCTTTTTCTCTCAATCATGGAACTCAGAAAAATTAAAATCTGTGATACAAAACACTAAAAAATGTCTGAAGGCTATGATGTATATGACCCGAACTGCTTGGCAAACTACAGACCTATCTCTAACCTCCTCTTTTTAGGGAAGGTGATTGAGAA
Source organism: Neoceratodus forsteri (assembly GCA_016271365.2). Lineage (NCBI taxonomy): Eukaryota > Metazoa > Chordata > Ceratodontiformes > Ceratodontidae > Neoceratodus > Neoceratodus forsteri. Next base: position 1,195,355,191 of record CM028130.1, read on the forward strand.
AGTTGTCACGCTGCAGCTGGAGAACCACATTACCATCCATGATATCTACCATCCTCTCCAGTACAGTTTTCAGAAGAGGCATAGAACTGAGACAGCTCTGGTTTGGGTGCTCAATGATCTCCTGATGGCTAGAGATCAGAAGCGCCATTCCATCTTGGTGCTTCTGGATCTCTCATCTGCTCTTGACACCGTGGACCACGGGGTGTTGCTCCAGTGCCTGAGTGTCATCTGTGGTCTGGCTGGTTCAGTCCTCAGGTGGTTTCAATCTTTCCTCTCTAGCAGGTTTCAAAGGGTGGTGTCTGAGTTGTTTTCCTCGGACCCAGTCTCCTTGTTTTGTGAGGTCCCCCAAGGCTCGGTGCTCTCCCCAATGTTGTTTGCGTTGTATATGCTGCCTCTAGGTGACATTATAAGACAGTATGGGCTGAGGTTTCACTGCTATGCTGATGATTCCCAGCTCTACCTGTCTTCTGCTCCTGACCAGGATAGTGCTCTCTCAGTCTTTAACAGATGCCTTGTAGAGATCCAGGACTGGATGAAATCCAGCTGGTTGAAATTGAATTCTGATAAGACTGAGGTGCTGGTTGTGGATCCAGGCCACCGGATAGAGGGTTTGGTGGCATGGCGTCCCTTTGGGCTTCGGCCCGGGAATAGTCAGCTGCCTTCTTCTGAACAGGTGTGTGACCTAGGGATGCTCCTTGATGACAGGCTGACACTGCATTCACAGGTGTCTGCAGCTGCCCAGTGCTCATTTTACCATCTTAGGAACATCGCTCGGGTCAAGCACCTTGTTCCGTCCAGTGACCTGCCAACATTGATCCATGCCTTTATGTCCTCACGCCTGAACTACTGCAACTCCCTCTACCTAGGGCTGCTGGGGGTTGATATGCACTGCTTGCAGCTGGTGCAGAATGCTGTGGCACAGTTGTTGACTGGGGCTCCTCGTTTGAGCCACATCACACCTGTGCTGCACAAACTGCACTGGCTGCCTGTTCAGTGGCAGATCACCTTCAAGGTCAGTCTTCTGACCTCTAAAGCCCTACATGGACATGACCCGGGCCACCTGCAAGAGCTCCTTGTTCCTTACTGCCCCACCCACTCACTCCGCTCAGCTGACGAGGGGTTGTTAGAGATTCCCAGGGTACGGCTGAAAACTCCTGGATCGCGAGCTTTCATGTTTGCAGCCCCGACCCTGTGGAATTCTCTGCCTCATCAGATTTGAGAGTGCCAGGCCGGTGGGAGCTTTAAAAAAGCTTTAAAGGCCTTTTTATTCTGCCAGGCATTTGGTGACTGGGTTGGTCATTTGCTCCTGCTTGTTTTGTATTTTATTACCTGACCTTAATGTGTTTTTCATATCATGTTTTGTTCTTTTAATTGTTTTTATGAATTGTACAGTGCTTTGATTTTAGAGATTGCGCTATATAAATAAAATTATTATATTATACAGGTGTGGTTGCGCCTGTATATTAGGGTTGAGAAGTTAATGTTAAACCCCAATTTTTGGACCTTAATATTTTTACCCTTGTTCAACCAATTTACATGAAATGTGGAAAGCACAGTCTTTGTGCCAAGCTCTCTTGAGCCTGAAATTTTCTTTTAGATTGGATCAGTGGGGGCAAAGTTACAGAGGTGCAAATAACAAACAAAATCACATTTTTTAAGGCTTCTATTTGCCCCCCAATAACTGAAAAAATATGAAGATTTGAAACCTGAAACATTCAGGTTTGATAGAGTATGGTTCAAGGTACATGCTTTTGTTGTTTTTACCTCTCACCGTTAAGTAGTTTTTAAATTATTTAAGAAAAAGGTCCATTTGTGAGCATGTGCAGTTTAAACAAATGCTGGTCAGAGCCAACACGGCAGCATAAAACCATTCACACTGCTCGGGGAGAGCAAGGAGCTCATGGGGGAAAGTTAGAAACATAGAAAATTGATGGCAGATAAGGACCACTAGACCCATCTAGTCTTCCCTTTTTCCTTACCTGTAGCAGTGGCTGGTGACTCTATTTGGGCATCAGCTTAGCCTCTCCTTCCCTTCCCACCTCCAGGGTTCCTTTATGTCTATCCCAAGCATGTTTGAATCCCTCTACTGTGATTGCTCGCACCACCTCTTGGGGCAGGCCATTCTATGTATCCAGCACCCTTTCAGTAAAGAAGAACTTCCTCATATTTCCCCTTATCCTGATCCCCTCCGATCTCATATTGTGCCCCCCATTCTTGTACTCATTCTATACTGAAAGATGTCACCCACTTGCACCGTATTTATGTCTTTAAGATATTTAAAGGTCTCTATCATATCACCACTTTGTCTTTACTCCTCCAGCGAATACATATTGAGGTCCCTCAATCTCTCCTCATATGTCTTGTGGTGCAAGCCCTGTACTCTCTTAGTTGCCCTTCTCTGAACCACATCCACCCTGTCTACATCTTTACAAAGATGCGGCTCCAGAACTGCACACAGTATTCCAGATGTACCTCACCAGAGTTCTGTACAGTGAGTGGTATCACCACCTACCTTCTTCTACTTGTGATAGCCCTCAGTGCACCCCAGCATGCCTCTGACTCTCCCCATAGCCATTGCACATTGTTTGGCCACTGTTAGGTCATCCAAGATTATAATCCCCATGTCTCATTCTTCCCTAGTGACTGCCAGCAATTCCCTCACCCCCCATTCTGTAGCTTTCTGCAGGGTTTCTGCACCCTAGGTGCATGACCTTGCACTTCTTCACATTGAATCTCAGTTGCCACACTTTGGACAATTTTTCCAGCTTATCTAGGTACCTCCTCATTTCCTCCACCCCTTCTGGAGTGTCTACCCTGTTGCAGATCTTGGTGTCATCTGGCAAGAGGCAAATCTTTCCTTCCAGCCCTTCTGCAATGTCACTAATGAAGACATTGAAAAGGACCGGTTGCAGGACTGATCACTGAGGTACCCCACTGGTCACTTCCCTTTCCTCGGACTGGATATCATTAACCACCGCCCTCTGCTTTCTATCCCCAGCCAGTTCCTAACCCAGTTCCTGCGGTGAAGTTCTGCATGAAGATAGAGTTCACGGCCAAAAAGTGTGCCATGTCCAAGATGGCAACTGGAGTTTGCGCATCCACACTAATTTGAGAGATCCATGCCAATCAGAATCACGAGGTGGCATAATACAGTGGTTGTGAATAAAGCTGTTCATCCTGAATTTTTATAGTGTATAGTATTATTTATTTATTCATTTGTTAACTGAGTTGGTGCACTGGTCCAATGACCTTTTTCTGTGGCATGGCCTGGGCCAGAGACTGGCACAATCAATTTTAAAATACAGTGAACAACAGCAGTGAATAATACAAAAGCAAGTACAAAATCCAGTACAGTCAGGCAATATACAGAGGTGGACAAATACAATACAAGCACACAGTGCAAGATACAACAAACAAGGTGGGCAATATACAAGTTATATAAATACATAAATACAGGCAAGGTATCAATGTTCTGTAACATAAGTTCATGTCACAGTTATGTGAAATGTGCAGTGTTACAGTCATGTGAAATGTGCATATAGCAGTTCTTTGGCTTTCAGAATTAAACTGCAGTGTGCAGTATCTAGAGGTTCCAGAATGCTATTGTACCACAGAAGGGTACAGTCACATTCTATGACCTTTGAAGTTTGGTAAAACAGCATTTTGAAAAGGATGGAATTCTATGCAGAGCAATGCTGTACTATATACTGTATATCAGTTATTGGCAGATAAGGATGTTTTCCCCACCTAGAGAGCCTGTTTTCCCTACCTCCTGTAATGCAAAAGACCCTACTTATTTGCCAGCTGTATCACCACTTCCACTGCATCAATGTTCTATTTTGCATATCTTATGCATTCTTGAATGCCGGTGTCATTTCAGACCCTACCACCTCTGCTTTAAGGATGTTCAGTGCATTCACTGACCTAGAGAAGAAGGACTTTCACACATTTTGCCTAGTTCTGCCCTCCCCCAGCTTCATATCATGACCCCTTGTTCTTGGACACCTTTTCACCTAAGTATGCTTCCCTCTTGAACCTTATTTATACCTGTGAGGTATTTGAAAGTCCCTATCATATCATACCACATCCCTAGTTACCGCCAGAATATATATAATGAGATACTGTAGTCTCTGGTCATAATTATTTTATAATTAATGGGTTCCGTTTTTTACAATGGAAAAAAACGTGTTAAATACCGTAACACCTGAGTAGGTGTTACGGCATTCACGTGGCTTCTTCCAATGCTAATGCGCTCGAAACAAAAGTAGAACTCAACAAGAGCCTCACACTGTGTTTTCTAACACAAATCAGTCAGCATAACTCACCTCCTCACTGTCATTCGCTCCATAAAGAACAGTATCCGGTACTCTCAATAACCGATATGAAAAAAAAAACAACATTTTCAGCACATTTCAAATCGCGGACTAAACAGAAACACAAAACTATTACCATGCTCCATAACCACTCTCCCTTTCAACCCTCACCTTTCCCCTGTAGGTCAAATGACGCCAGCACTTGAAAACACGCGCTTCGTGAGAAAGGACACAATGATCAAGACAGCTTTTTTTTTTTTCTTTGTAAATACTTAAATATTTAGTTACTTGTTAAACCTGTTCTCTGTTCAGAATTACACCAATTACTCAACAGAAGGTAAGAGTCCTGTTTCTTTTTTACCTTTTCTGCCAGAAAAAAACGGAACTACCAGAAAAAAACGGAACCCTTCAATTATATAAAATAAAGTATAGGGTGCAGTATGTTTAACTCGAATTTAACACACACCCTTGTTGTTGGATGGCTATCATAAACCCCTCGAGGCCCGCCCTCAGGGTTTATGTGCATCAACTTCGAATGTGTTAAATTCTCATAACACTGCACCCCATACTTTATCCTATATGTAATAACTGCCATGTCTTTTTACCCATAGGGAAACTGACACATAATTCACCGTTATAACCTGCAGTTTATAACGGTGAACATGTGCCAGGTTTCCCTTACTGTGTGCATGCTTACAGCGCTCTCGTGCTGACTACTAGCAGCCGTTTCCTTAGTATGGCACTGGACCAGCAAAGGCCACAATCACCCACTTTAATCTCCACACTCACCAAAACAGTCTGTCTTCTTCTTTCCTGGCTTTTGTTTTTTCTTCTGTGTAAACTGGAAAAAAACTTTGTTTGCGACTTCAACTAACAAAACTCAACTCGACCGTAACTACCGTCACCGTGTGGCTATTTAATGCACTGCCTTTACGCACTCCAGCTACTACAACCCAAATTTCAGTAAATTACCACAAGAACAACAAAAAAAATTGAAACGGACTGGGAAGACTTGAAAAATTGAAAGACAGTCTCCTTGAATAAGGACAAAGCACAGCAGTTCACAGCAGCACCATCAAGTGGCCAGTAAAAACTGCAATTTCAGTAACAGAAAATGGAAAAAAAACTGATGCCAGCAATTACACATAACAATGTATGGAGATATGTGAATAAATGAGAAATTATATGCACCCTCGGTGTGGGATGCTCATATAAACCCCTTGGGCTTGGCCCTCGGACTTTATGTAGCATCTCACGCCTGGGGTGTACATAATTTCTCATTATACACACAGACCCATACATTATTGTATATATAATAACTGATCAGCAACTTTTTACATAGGCTGACAGAGTTATAATTTGCCATTATAACCCACTGGTTATAATGGTGAGCATGCACTGAGTCACTCAAAAAACAGTTGCTCCCTGATTGGCTTTTGCTTTAATGCTGGGCGGGGTAGACAGTTTCAGAAACATGGCGGCTCCTTATCCCATGTACCGAGGAGCCGCCAGACCAAGAGTCATCATCGTTTTTTTCTTTTTTCAATCAGCTCAACATCTACAAACAAAATCGATCTGGTTGATCCCACCATTCTGAACCCGCAACAACTCCCCGACAAATTCTCTTCCCAGTTTATCATTTTAGTGCACACTCCCTGGCTGCCCAGCTTCTTTACTATTCTGCTATGTGGAATGGTATCGTGGGTCTTACTGGAATCCAGGTAAGTCACGTCCACCACTCTACACTGATTAATATCCCTCATCACCCCTCAAAGAAAGCTAATAGATTACTTTGACTTCCACTTCCCCATCCCCCCAAGTGAATCCATGGAGCCACAGATACCGTAAGCCACAGGATTTAAAATATTCCCCAATCCTTTCCTTCAACAGTGTCTCCATACTTTCACCTCCACCAAATTCAGGTTGATGGGCCTGTAGTTGTCAGCTTGCTGCCTGCTGCCAGCCTGCTCCCACCTTTGTGCAAAAGAGCCCATTATGAGAGTACAGCTCTGCAGTGGTGTAGCTCACTTGCTACCTGATGCCGCAAGCATTACACAGGGAGGAAGTGGTGCACAGCATTGCAAATGTGATGAAGAATGCACTTGAATATAAGGTCTCTGACAATGAGCCACTTTTGTCACATTCACTTGGCACAGTAACCGAGAATGGAACTCCCAGCTTTGAACATTTAGATCCCATGGATTATCTTACGCTCTAACATAGTACCTCACAACAGTAACTAATTGGTATTCCCGTACATACTGATTTCATATGAAACATTTTTTCCTGACATGTAGTAGCTTGTAGTATTATACTGTTAGACTCCTCCCAACAAAGTCTGATCAAATGTCCAAGCAGTGTACCACACTTTCAATAAAAAAATTGTATTATATCACCACCCATAAAGTTGCACATTTTCAGCATAATTGTAAGTCCTCTTGTGGTTGTGTGTCTACACACACACACATATACACACACACACATATGCACAGGTGCAACCATGGCTAAAAGGTTGGGGGGAACACGGCTCTACCAGGCCTTTGTGCCAACACCAGTGCCACTGGATGCCCACCACTAATCACACACACACACACACCACTGGGGCACTCACAAATGTACTCCCAGTTCATCCTCACTGTACAGCTAGCAATTAGGTGGTTATCAAAGGCTTGGTTTAAGTCCTTAGCATCCTAGCCATCACTAACACTGTATGGTTACTATGGAAAGAGAGACCCCACCACACACACCTCCAAAAGTCAAACAAAAAATTGGCAAAGGAAGATTGCCACTGATGGCACTGAGGCAGACTAGAATAAAAAACACCACTTTAGCCAGTAGCGGCATAACTGTACATAAATATAAACGTACATTACTGGTTTAATCAATTACAGATGCTATGGCTGATGGGAGAGCTTTCCTCTGTAAATGAACTGAAGATGGGAATGGAGAGACTGAAATAGATCAACAATCATCGCCTCTCATACATGCGACGATGTGACAGAAGCTCATTAATACGTTCAACTGCTTTCTTTTATGTTTTGAAACCGTATAATTCTGATTAACAAATGGGAATGCATGTGATGTTGGATCTATGCTTCTAACCCACAGTATACATAATAGTAGTCAACCTCACTTAGGTAACTACAAATACATAACAGCTTCAGTCCTCCTTACAAGGAATAAAATAGTGCAATACAATACATCAGTGGAGATGACTTTTTATATTTTGGACTTGCCAAACAGAGTTGCTGCCTGCGTAACTGCTGCTGTTTTCTCTCCTATAGATGTCTGTATCTAAACTGAAGCCTCCCGTGCAAGAAAGATCAGATAAAGCATCTGGACTAATAAAATGCCCACTTGTTGAGAATCAGGTACACTGAACATACACACACACATATACACACACACACACACATGGGTGCTATAAGATTGTAAATGTTGGGGGTGCTAAAGGTCGTAAGGGCACTTGTTACAGTATAAAGTGCACTTTTTCCGAATCAGTTATTGATATACAGAAATACAATAAATACACATTTATGATGACAGTAATAATGTTGAGAGTACATTTACAGCATATGCGAATATTTAATATTAAATATTAAGACCTCAGCTGTTAAACCCATAACCTCCAATAGCTCCATATGAAGCCAGAACTTTCCATTGTTTAAGCTGATGCCAAATGGCTGCCCAGTCGAAAATGAAGCATATAGTCTGTATACAAATGTGTTAGGAGTTTTTGGCTCCACTCTCTTCAAGATAGAAATTAGCAGTTCCCTTCAATCTTACATACTGCAGTGCATTTAGCAATAAGATGCAACATATTACAGGGAACAGGTGCCCCCCCCCCTTCTCACAGCACAGAGGAGGATCCTTTGGAATAAATACATTGAAAATATAAAAGGCAAACAACAATCCTTGAAAAGGGAAAAAGGCCATTACAACTGCAGTTACTGAGCTGGAAAACATGTTTCATGTCTTCCTTCCTGAACCCACCATCTGCCACCCCTGACTGCAACTGATCAACACAACAATAACAACAGCAGTAACAACTTTGAGTAGTGACTGATATGTAAGAAGAAAAAAGACCTGGCTAACATTACCCAGCTGAATAAAGCTCCAGACATGTTTGCTAGCCAAAATGGTGCTTCTGTGCCTACCACCATGTGCAGCAATACCAGAGGACTCCGGGACCCCAATGCGCTTCAATTGGGGATTCTGTGGTTTTTGGTAAAGTGTCATCTCATTCTGCATCATCACGCACTTGGACTAAAGGTATTAGGCTTTACGATGTAGTTTACTACACTAAACTGTAAAAAACTTTAAAAAAACATAAAAAGAAGTAGTTTACAAACTCTACGTCTAATACAGGGGTGTGTGGAGGGCACAGCCCCCCAAACTAAAAACTTTAAAAAACAGCAACATTTTAAACTGAGTACAGAGATTGCAAGTGTACTCAATAAAAAGAAGTTAAGAACTAAAAAAATAAATCTGAGCCACCCCAGTGGCATGGAGGGCTGAGGAATCATACCTTACCTCCTGTCACACTGGTGACCCATGTTCACGGTGTGAGTAGGCCACCGGGGGTCGGCTCAGGAGGGAAAGAATTAAGGATCCAAAGAACAGCTCTCTACTCCCGGGGAAGGGTGGGGATGGAGTCCGCTGCCTGCCTGACCTCTAGCGGTGGTTGGCGGCTGGCACAGTGGGTCCACACATAGGGGGTGGATGCAGGGCAGATGCCCAGTGTGCCGTGTAAGGAAGCAAGCACGGTTCAGCCACTGGCATCACTGCACGCCGCCACGCTCAGGGAATGGGGAAAAATGGAGGAGAAAACATCGGATAGGATGAGGCCGGCCCCTCGCAGGCTCCGCACCTGGCTAGCTGGCACCTCGCTAGTGCAAGAGAGGTAAGTCCTGTGGACTCTAGGGTGACAGGGCTGGGGGGTGCCGATAGAAGGGGACTGGCTGCAGGAGCATAAAGAAAAGAGGGGGAAAAATCTGCATATACAAATAAGAGCTTCTGGCATCCAGAGAACCAGAGAACTGACACATATATATTTAAACAAATTAATATGAGCTTCTGGCAGCCAAATACGGGGGTGTGGGGGTGGAGCTCCCCAAATAAAATAAAATCAATAAGATGGGGGTAGAGGAGAAAACATGCCACTTTATTTATTATTGACTCAGTAGGCCCACTGGGACTAGAAGTCCCTTTGTTGGGGGATACAGATGGTAAGCAACTGAAATTGAACCAGATTAAGCTGTTGGTGGTATTTTTAGTGAATGGGGGAAATTTGGCCACAACACCGGGGAAAATTCTCCTACTCTTTTCGAGAAGTGCCATGGGATCTTTGACATCCACCTGAACTACCACCAATCCAGGCAGATGGGACCTCGATTTAATGTCTCATCCGGAAGACAGCACCTCAGAAGTGCAGCACCCCCCTCATGCTGCACTACAGTGACAGTACTGGGATATTAACCCCCAAGTGCCAGTTATGGGAACTGAACCCACAGCCCTCTGATCTTCCGGCCGCAGAGGCGAGTGTACAACCTACTGAGCCACTGACACTGATAATTTAACTGAACTTGATTCAGGAAGCCCAGCTTGCAGAACAGAATGCTGAGAATGTGCCACCACCACTGTAAGTAAGAACTTTTTAACAAGGCTTGCTCAGTCGCAAATGCTGCCAAACAACTGCAGATTTCGATTTCATATTTGTGTGCCTTGTATTGCCTTTATTTCTTGTATTACTATGGGAACTTTACCCAGACAGACTTTCTTACCTGCAGTTGCTGCCTAAAAGACTTCCAATTGATTCAGATTTCTGATCTATGTGCAATAAATGCTCCCTCACAAATGCTGCCAAATGATTGCAGATTCATTTCGATTTTACATTTGTGTGCCTTTGATTCAGATTTCTGATCTGTGTGCAATAAATGTTTAGTTCTTTTCTCACTGTGTGCCGTAAATATTTCTTTCCCTAACTGTATTTGTGTTGCCTTGTTTAGACGTTGCTGTTGCTTTCCTTTGGGTTATATTTAGACATGTAAGCGTAAGTACCGTATTTCTTTTAGAAGTGCAAGGAGTCCCGGAGTCCTCCAGTAATGCCCCCTGTGCTTTAATAAATTGCTTCGTTCTGCACCATCTCCAACCAATACAACAGCAGGACCATGGCCAGGAATCTATATCCAACAAAGTAAAGTCCCCCAACAGCAGCTTCTCCCCCTTTTCTGCCATTTTTGCCAGTGACTTCCACCGGTATCTTATCTAACTCCCCCCCCCCCCCGCTTGAGGGTTGTAGATGACACCAGTCCAAACAGTGGCTCCATTCCCCATCTCTAGGGTGACCCACAGCATATCACATTCAGCACACCATGATTCTGTATGTAACTGAGTGTGGTAGTAATAGTGTATATGCTTTTATTACAGTCAGCACAGTTGACTTTTATCACATTCAACACTTTTGTTCACTGTATTAGTTCCTTAGCTCTCAGCCCACCAGAATCATTTACCTGTTAGCAATGTATCTAATAGGTGCCATCATGCCTAGTAATTGTGGAAAATGAGAAGCTTAGTAAGTAACCATTTTTTATGTTATTTAAAAACATATTTTTGCAGGTAGGTAAGCAGAGACAGAGAAGGGCTTCCAGCTGTGACAGAGCGTGAGTGAGTGAGTGTGTGTGTATATGTGTGTGTGTGGGGGGGGGATCTGTGGAGTAAAGAGGAGAAATACAACAGAGATATGCAACTCTACAAACTGCAAAACTTACAGCAGTTACAGTAAAACAAAACTATGAAGATATGTGTAATAGGCTTGGGACGTGAAGATCTGGGTTCAAATCCCATAGTAGAGAAATTTAATGGCTGTATGATGCTGAGCAAGTCAATTAACACTCAATTTCTCCTTGCTTTACTCTGCTTATCTGCAAAAAAATGAGAAAAGCCAGACTCCTCTAAGTTTCAAACTGCGCTATCCCGTGTCAATAAATAGCAAAACAAAGTGGGTCTATACTTATTTTTATGTTTACTTGCATGCATGTGCAAGAAACATAGTGCCATCATCCCAGTTTTTGTACACGTGGCACCCTGTCTTCCAATTCAGTCAGTGTGTTTGCAGGCGCAGCCACAGTTCACCAATGAATGCTGCAGCTGTCTATGACAGCAGTTGAAAATGCAGTGGCATACAGCTGAAAGGGAGAGCTCCGCTTCAGTGAGCAGTGATACGATAGTGCTGATTAGCATATTGCCAGCAATCCTGTTTGTAGACATCTCTGCTTTCTCTTCCTGGAACATAAATTCAGTTTGAAGTGAACTACGGCCGACGAGGGTGCCGAATCCACCGTTGGCTCAGCGCCTCCCCCACATACTTCCAGGTGCCACGCTGGGAGCCCACCCCAGCATGGCAAACGTCCGTCTCCTGCCTCCCCCAAACACACTTCCAGGTGCCACGCTGGGAGCCCACCCCAGCATGGCAAACCTCTGTATGGCTGACAGAGATGCCCAATCCCCCATCAGCTCCACTGCACCCCCAAAAACAAAAGTTCCAGCTGCCCCGCTGGGAGCCCACCCCAGCATGGCAAAAGTCCAGCGTCATCTTCCTAACAGAAAAAAAGACCTAAAAACAAAAAGCGGTCCCTCATTGCTTGTCTTGCCCCTCCCCACCCGCGCCCACCCTCTCGCACCTGCCTCCCCACACCCCACCTCATCCCATACTTACCTCCGGAGTCTGGCGCGATGATCTTCGGTGGACTGGGAGCACTCTGCACTCTTCAAAGTCGACCGTGAACTGAGGAAATGCCGGTAAGCTGTATAATGGAATAAACAGTTTTTTTTTCAACTTTGATGCATATCTCAGGCATTTTTCAGATTTTTGGCACCAAATTTTCAACATGGGGTTTTTGGGACCCCTCCTCATGAATTCTGGCCCTGTCATGGCGTTAATCAGCCCTGAAAGGTGATTTCGTGGTCACTAAGCGGAACCACCTTTTGGGAATGATTTATGAAATGACAGTGTCACAGTTCATGAAGTAGGCCCCCAAAAACCTTATATTGAAAATTTGGTGAAAAAATTCCCCCCAAAATGACTAATTTACGAGAGTGTGTTGCGCAGTTCCTATGCATGCTCGTAAGTTTGCAAATTTTTAATATTTTCACTCCAGATTCTCAGCATTGCCTTTTTACCATACCTCCTTATGAGCAGTATAGCTGTCATTTTTCACATCTCACCAAAAGTGTGTTTCTGCGCATATAGTGCACAGTGGCACAGTCGGTGTGCGAAATCGATGTTCAGGACAGATTAAGAAAATCATAGTGACACTGTTCATGAGCAGAGGTCTTAAAATGGCTATGTTAAAAATTTGGTGACAAAAGTCCATAAAATGACTGTGTTACGAGCGAGCATTGCGCAGTTTCCACGCACCCTCGTAAGTTCATGAATTTGTAATATTTTCAGTCCAGATTTTCACCACTGGCATTTTTCCACACTTCCTTATGAACAGTACAGCTCTCATTTTTCATACCATGACCAAAATGTGTTTTCGCACTTCCAGCGCAGAAATGCGTGGTCACTGTGGGAAATCACTGTTCGGGACAGAGACAGGAAATCACAGTGACACTGTTCATGAACGGAGGTCTCAAAATGCCTGTGTTGACAATCTGCTGTAAAAAATCCCCAAACTAATTATATTATGGGTGTGCGTTGCACAGTTTCTACCCACGCTCGTGACTTCACCATTTGTTTTTATATTTTCACTCCAGATTTTCAACATTGCCATTTTTTACATCTCTCCATGAACAGTATAGCTGTAATTTTTCACATCCTGTTCGAAATGTGTTTTTGCTCCTGTGGTGCCAAATGGCGTAGTCACTGTGCAAAATCAGCTTTCGGCTAACAAACTGATATTGCCACTGTTCACGAGGTGTGGGTCACAAAAAACCCATGTTGAAAATTTGGAGTGAAAATACCAATGAACGCCTGGGGCGTTAGGGTTTCTGACCGTAAAGCCCCACCCTGTAGAGACTGACAGGCATCAGGGGTATGACTTGGGATTGCCGCCTATAATGCTCATGCCATTCCACCCCCACCCTGCAGCCAGTGACAGGCATTGAGGTGTGCCTTGGATTCTTCAGCCCCAAAGTTCACCCCATTCTCCTATACTGTACCCATCTCACCATATTTCCTTATGGAATGGGGTGAGCGTAAGGCCAAAAGACCCCAAGGCACACATTGACACTTGTCAGAGTCTGCAGGGTGGGGTGTGGTGAAATGGCGTGACCGTTACGTCTGACGAACCAAAGGCACACCCCAATGCCTGTCAGTCTCTGCAGGGTAGTGGTGGGGTTGACTTCAGTTCAATACTTCACTGCCATTCCTATTATGCATCTCTCTAACTCCTACACTACCAATGCCAATGCCAGCAAGCAAACATTCGGCATTGACAAATGCTTGTTTACATTTGTATGCCTGCCATGTTGTTTCCCAGACCTGTGCTGCCTACTGCACAAACACAAGGACATTCTGCTTTGTTTACAACTGGAATGGTTACGCTTCCTGTGTGGTGCATGCATTCCTTCAAGAAAGTATACTGAAGTCAGTGGTGAATGGACTAATTTACAAAGGAATGTGACTAAAAGTTGAGCTGTTCCTCAAGACATCTGATGTTACACAGATGGGGAAAGTGAGCCAGTAGGCTGAAACACTAGTCTCATACATGCACTGTGTTAGGACTGAGAGACACAGCATGTGTGTGTGTGTAGGCATCAGAAGGGTGGAGTGAAGAGTGGTGTAACACCCCCAGCTTCTTAGAACATAATAAACTGCCCTTTTAAAACTGCTGTCTTTACAGCACCAGCTGCTCTTATAACCCCTTCTTACTAGAATTAAATAGAAGTCAATTGAAAAAGAGCCACATATGTGTCTTTCAGGTGTGAAGGGGTTAAAGCCGCATCTTAGGCAGAGATCAGAGGAGGCAGTTAATTAACTCTTTCCTTTGCAATATAGTGGGCTGCAATTCACACTCTGTTTTTTGTTTTCATTTCTTGAGCCTTTTGCTGAGTTTGCAGAGAAATGAAAACAATAGTCCCTAGCCCAGCCATACTGTCTCCTTGCCACATCCCCCATCACCACAATTGTGTTGAGTCAGTGACAACATCACCAGCCGAACCCATCCAGAGAGAGAACTACATCTGACTACTCTCAAGTAGGCAAGCTGAAAATGATAGAATGCAATGTTGTTGTTTTGACAGTCAGTCAGCACTGCACAGCATGGCTGTATGGTTTCAAACTTAAGTTTCTTTTCTGTTCCAGTTGAACTTGTGCATTGTGCTGGACATAGTTATTCAGGGAGGCTGCCCGCAAGTTATTGTTTGTTTCCAATGGCAAGCAACTACTACTGGTACTTTTTTGATTGTATCTTGATTCTGTAGTTATTTCTTGTAGGAAGTTATACTGGCTTGGCACGGTTATCACTGTGGCTCAGCAGGTAGCACACTCGCCTCTGAGACTGGGAGATCAGAAGGCTGTGGGTTCTTGCCCCACACCAGGCACTTGGGTTAATATCCCAATACTGACACTGCAGTGCAGTATGAGGGGGGTGCTGCACTCCTGAGGTGCTGTCTGTCTATGACAGCTGCATTCAGGATGCAATGCTGAGTGTAGGCACTTTGCATACTGCCAACAGCAGTATGTAAATTACCTGCTGACGGCAGTATGCAAATTGCCTACATGTTACAACCACTGATTGCAGCGGTTTTTAGATTTCAGCTGTATGCCACTGCATCTGAACGACTGTCATAGACAGCTTGGACATTTATTGGTGCTGTGTAGCCGCGCCTGCAAAAGGGAGCAGGCCATTGGAAGTGGGGGAGGCACAGCTATGAAAACTCATATGGTGGCACTATGTTTCTTGCACATGCGTGCAAACATAACAAAAACAAAAAAGAAACTGGGCACTTTTTAGCCAAATGCTGCACTGCTCAACAGAATTTTAAACAGCTATGTGCTCAACAGATCAGAAGGTAGACATCTTCATAGTACTGACTTTTTTTATGTAGTACTGCTGCTTAAAGCATGAAGCAGAGATCTGTGCCGCAGCACCAACCGAAACACTTAGCGGAGGAAAACTGCCTCACATTCCTGTCACGGTAATTTTTCTCTCCTACATCATAGCAATACAACAGCATGGCTCCGCCCATGCTGCTGTAAAATAAGCGTTTCTAAGGTTAGCTGAATTTCTTCATGTAAAGTATTGCAAAAACTATGTTAATGCAGACATTAGGGTTGAAAAACAAAGTGCACAAAAAGGGAAATAAAAAAACATTCGGGATTTGAGTCTCTGGAGTATTGATGAATCAGTGGTGGGGTCTTACTTGGGGCTGTCAACCCTAATGCCCACCCGATCCCCTGAGCAAATAAGGTCAGATGTGATCTCTGTGGGCCCTGCGTGAAGAAAGCTAGGACACAATCTTTACCTTTGAAGAGTGTATCACTTTGAGACACTGGCTTGCAGCTGTACCTTGTGTTTTGGGCAGGAGGCTACAGGCTCAGGGGAGAGGGTGGGCATTATTGTTGACAACACCAAGTAAGACCCCACCACTAATTCATCAATACTCCAGAGACCAAATCCCTAATATTTTTTCTTTTCCCTTGTTTTTGCGCTTTGCATTCTTCAACCCTAATGTCTGAATTAATGTAGTTTTTTTGCAATGATATATATATATATATAGATATATATAAATTAATTATACTGGCATGGTAGCACCAGTATAGTTAGGGTTGATAAGGGTGTTTAATGTTTAAGGGCAATTTTTGGAGGCTTATAAATTTGTGTTGGTTCAACTAATTTGCATTAAATTTAGCATGTGGAATTGCTGAGGGCAGGTCTCTCTGTATGCTAAATTGGAATACCTTTTGTAGTTTTTGAGATACAGAGTGTTGAAAAAACAGAGGATTTTGTGGTTTGGGGTTGTTTTTTTGCTCACCTGTATCTCAAAAATGGGTTAACATTGTTGGCTGTAATTTTCAGGGTAGAAAACCTTGGCCTCGCAGATGTGTCTTTTGAAAATTTGGTGGAAAAATATTAATCCATTCTAGAGTTATGACATGTTGAATTTCCCATTATGTTCTATAGGAAAAAAAATAGATGTCAGGCATGAAATAGGAGCTTGCTTGGGGAAGGAGCTGTTGGGAGAAGGACTATGCATCAAACAACAATTGTATGTCACAGGGTGATACATCCTGTATCAAAGTAGAATGACAAATCCTAGTTCGGAATAGAAACAAGAATAGCAGCAGAAATTTACTGGAAGTAGCGCTGTCCCCAATAACCTGCACAGACAAGGATTTTGTGTGTGTGTGTGTGTTTCTGTCTCTCTCCGTCTGAGTCGCAAAACAGATTTTTTTTTTTTTTGGCAGAGTGAGAGAAGGAAAGAGAAAGGCACACATCCATCCTGGGGATCGCCACTAGCTGCCAGTATATTGGTCCCCCCCATCTCCGGTACACTGCTTTATCTTTTTTTTTATCCCCGAACTCAGAGACATAGAGTCAGTGAGACTGTGAGTAAATGAGAGAGAGGGAGACAAGAGTGTTTAATGCAAATGTGCCACAGTGCTGTAGTGCTGTAGTAGTGGTCAGTGCCAGAATTTAGCTGTGTCACTCCCTTCCGCTGTTTGCCTATTCTCCAGTATCATCACCAATCACCAATCACAGATCTACATCCTCATTTCTGCAATTGATGCACAGTTCTCCTAGTGAGCAATCAAACCCACTGTTTTCCTTTGTGTCCCCAGTAGCAGCAAATCAGCTGTACCCCTCCAGACAGGCCCAAGGCCATGGAAGTATCAGAGCCAGCGCCATGAGGCTTGAAAACTTTGGGCTTGCTGTTACCGTACTGTATTCCTTCGAGGGTTCCCGATGTCAGAAAATGAAATTTTTTTTTTAACCTGAAACAAAACCATCCTTCGTCATCGCCGCTGCCCCCTGCTCCATCCCCACTCTCCTAATGAGCACCCACCTCTCTGCACCCCCCATTACCCTATACTTACAGTCATCTGCTGTGGGCCAGGACACCTCTGCACTCTTCAAAGCCAAACCAGGAACTGAAGAATGCAGAATCCTGCATTGAACTGGCATGTTAGATGTAGAATCCTGTATCGAAGTGCATTGTACCCAGCAAAGTTCAGCTTTGAAGAGCACAGATGTGTTCCGGTCTACAGGAGATGACCGTGAACAATCTCCACAGGTAAGTATAGGGTGGGGGGTGCAAGGAGGTGGGTGCTCACTGGGAGGTTGGTGATGGGGGAGGGGGTCACCAGCAATATGAGGGACAGTTTTCTTTGTTTCAGATTAAAAATAAAAAAAATTATAAACCCACACTACATACTGTTCAAAATGCATTATCATTGGAAAAGAAATACTCCCAAATCCCTTAGGGCATAGGTCAGTTTACTGGAATTCACTTAATGAGAGAGGCAATAACTGTATTCACTCCAGCTTTTTGAAATTTTGACCCGCAGCCAAACTGAAATTTAAAGAGCTATTGTA
This sequence comes from Neoceratodus forsteri, assembly GCA_016271365.2. Lineage (NCBI taxonomy): Eukaryota > Metazoa > Chordata > Ceratodontiformes > Ceratodontidae > Neoceratodus > Neoceratodus forsteri. The sequence continues at coordinate 1,195,373,045 of CM028130.1, forward strand.
TTGAGCTCTGTTTGTTTCAATGGATTAATAACTGGTTGACTAAAGAAAGTATTCTATCTGCAATAAATCTGCTTGCCTTAATTTGAAGTGGGGGACTTCCAGTATTGGTATTATACTTATATTCCATACAGTGCCAAGTCAGTTAATATGCGTCTTACACAATATCATATAAATGTATGCTTAAACAAGGGTACTGTGTATAACTGTGTTTAGTTTAGGTTCCACAGCGGGCTGTCATTTAAAAAAATCCCTCCCGCTCGCTCCCTCCCTCTGTGCAGTTCCGCCCGCCACCCTCGTAGCCGGTCCCACTGTCATTTGAAAAAATCCCTCCCGATACCTCCCTCGGTGCAGTCTCACCCACCACCCTCCTACCCTGGTCCTGCTGTCAGGAAGTCAAGGCTTGCCACCCCGCCCTCCCCAGCACTGCAGGACAGAAATCCCTGTAACATCCCCCAACATCTTTTTTTCTCTTTTTTTAACCTGTAAACAAGTAAATGGTCCCTTGTTGTATCCCCTGTCCCCCTCTCCCATCCCAACCCTCCTCTGTGCACCCACCTCCCTGCACCCCCACCGCATACTTACCTCCCAAAGTTGGCAGCTGTGATCTTTTCTGGACCGGGACATGTCTGCAGTCTTCAAAGTTGAACCGCAAACCGAGGATTCAAGGTACTGTAAGTGCTGTATAATGGCTGTCAATGGGGGTTTCAACTTATGTTGATATCTCAGCCCTTTTTAGGTAGTTTTTCCCCAAATTTTCAACATGGGGTTTTTGGGACCCCATCTCATGAACACTGGCACAGTCATTTTGTTACTCAATCACAAAAGGTGATTTTGTGGTCACTGTGCAGAATCATCTTTCAGGACCAATTAACAAAATGACAGTGCCATTGTTCATGAGGTGGGGTCCCAAAAAGCCCATGTTGAAAATCTGGTGAAAAAAATTTCCTAAAAATGGCTGCGTTATGCGTATGCATTGCGCAGTTTCTACGCAGGCACATAACTTTGGCAACTTACAATATTTTCACTCCAAATTTTCAACATTGCCATTTTTTTATACCACTTGATGAACAGTAGAGCTGACATTCTTCAAATCTGGTCTGAAATGTCTTTTCTCACCTGTAGTGCACAATGGCATGGTCGCTGTGTGAAATCACCTTTTGGGACCAATGAACAAAATGACAGGGGCAGTGTTCATGAGGTGGTATCTCAAAGATACCATGTTGAAAATCTGGTGAAAAAACTAATAACAATGGCCAAGTTACAATCAGTCATTGAAAATAGATTGTGGGGGAGGGGCCACAGAAATTTCACAGTCCTAGAAACCCTAAATAAAAGTTTCTATTCCTTCCTGGCATTAGTGTGTCTGCTTATACAGGACAAAGACAGGCTGGCAAAATAAAACTTTGACTTGTGCCATCCAGAGGGGAGAGAAACACACTATGGGAGGGGGGGTTAGGGAGCCCATTAGAAATGTAACAGTCTTGGAAATACCAAATAAAACTATCTTTTTTCCCCCCTTACTTCAGTGCGGCTGTGTGTACAGGGCAAGGGCAGGCTGCCAGACTCAATCTTTTGGGCTGGCCCACCAGCACAGTGTTTGGATTTCCACTTGTGACGCCAACAACCTGAGTTCAGGAACGGACCCAAGAGTTGGAGAGCCAGCCAGAGGGAAAAGGGTTGAGCATCCTAGTGGAAGATGTTTTTTTTTCCAACACCTGTCATATGCGATGTGGCAGAGGCGCCCCTGTGACATTGTGTGTATTGAGACAGTCCACCTGATCCTGATGAAAAAAATGTATTTATTTTTCAAAATGGGACACTCACTCACAGATGATGGAGGAGCCTGGGGAGGGCAGGAGCAGCTCAGCAGTGGGGTACTCAGCAGGACGAGGCTGGTTTGTGTTCACTTCATAAAAAGTGAGGAAATTAAATGCAAAAAACTACATTAATGCACTAGTTAGGGTTCATATCATGCTTTAAAAGTATGGAAATGTGATGTTAGGGTTAACTCTAACTTACCTCCAACTATACCACCCCATCCCACCCCTCCACCTCCACACCAACAAGCGCTGGGGTGTGCTTTGGGTCATTGGCCCTAACGCCACCACATTCCATAACTACATGATCTGAGATGGACCCTGATGCACATCCTATTGTCCTATACTGTGTCCATCTCAGCTTAACTAGTACGGAATGGGGTGAGCGTATAAACTCATGACCTGACACCTGTTGGTGTGTGGAGGTGGAGGGGTGACATGATGAGAAGGGGAGAGTGGTGTTAGAGTTAACCTAACACCACATTTTCAGTACTTTGAAAAGCATGATATGAACCTAACTAGTGCATTAACATAGTTTTGCATTTAATATATATTATATACTGTATATATATTTTCATTGCAAAACCTTGTTAGTGTGCTAGTTAAGGTCAAAGCAACAAAAGTACGGAAATGTGGCATTAGAGTTTCCAAACCTAACACTCCATCCCCACCCTGCATGCAGCGATAAGTGTGGGGTGTGCCACCCTGGGGTTGTCAACCCTAATGCTCACCCCATTCTCATATACTGTACCCATCTCAGTGTACGTACTCATGGAATGGGGTAAGCATTAGGGTTAACAACCCCAAGGCACACCCCATGCCTGTTGCTGCCTTCTGTGGGGGGGGGGTAGGATTGGAAACCCTAATGATACATTTCTCTGCTTTTGTCACTTTAACCCTAACTAGTGCATTAACAACATTTTTTGCAATGAATTTCCTTGCTTTTTGAGATTGTACTTTTTCAGTAATTAGTTTTTATAAATGCACAAGTGTTTTTCTACAATTAGTTTTTATAAACGCATGAGTTACTATAAAAAAAAAAAACCTTTTGACCATATTTAGTAGGGGCTGTGGGATTCAAACCCAGGTGTCCAGGCTCATAGCCCAGAGCCTTGGCCACTACACTACATTTGATACTTTGATATCACTGTATCAATGTTCTGTTATCCAAAGTCAAGACAATTCCAAACTAAAACACCCAATGATACTTTCCTGTTTCTCTGTATTGCCAAACGTCTTTTTTTTTAACTTTGCATGTTTCTAAGCTGTTCAATTGTCTGAAATGTTTTCAATTCACATGAACAGAAAAATCAATTCTCTAATGTCTATGTTAACATAAGTTAAACAAGCATTTGTCAATGCCGAAGGTTTGATGCTTTGCACAAGTACATCCTCAGATGTCACACGGGCACTTGGGCTGTGAGTGCAAGGAATGTTGGGGACAGCAAACAGCTCTCTTACAGGATGCTATGGACAACACTGAGTGCGCAGAATTCACTTTGGGAAAAAATTCATTTTATTTTTTTACACCTAGACAGATATCAAGAGTGGAGGCTGTTCAGAGGAGGGTAACCAAAATGGTGCAAGTTCTGCACCAGAAAACATACGAGGAGAGACTAAAGCAGCTTAATATGTATACCCTTGAGGAAAGGAGGGAGAGGGGGGACATGACAGAAACTTTCAAGTATCTCAAGGGAATTAACAAGGTACAAGAGAGTAGTATCTTTCAGAAGAAGAGATGTGCAAGAACAAGGGGGCACAATTTGAAGATAGAGGGGGGACGGCTCAGAGGTAATGTTAGAAAGTATTTTTTCACAGAGAGAGTTGTGGATGCATGAAACAGCCTTCCTGAGGAGGTTGTGGAGTCAGCAACTGTGGGAGAATTCAAGAATGCATGGGATAGGCATAAGGCAATTCTAGTGGGGGGCAGGAGGAAATAAGCTGTTGATTAACTAGAATCTGCAGCTTATCCATCAGGTAGGGAAATGGTCAGACTGGGTGGGCCAGGCGGTCCTTATCTGCCATCAAATTCTATGTGTCTATGTTTCTACTGAACAGACAGGGCATTTAGGAGAATAGTAACTGTCTTGAGGCTCGGAGAGCGCTGGTGCCGAGGAACAGCATGGACAGAAGGCAAATACTGGGATCACTGCAGGAAGGATGGCAAGGAAAACAATTGTGCACAAGAAAAAAGAGAATACATGTAGGGATCTGCCAATCATTCTTTTTATTGAATTTCAATATATGTAATATCATAACCATGCTAAGATATATGTATCACTCAGATCATGACAGGTCTTAGTATATATGCAAGAGCTAAAAAGGAGGAGGTAAGGGTAGCATATGGGGAGGGGTATGGATGGCTAGGGCATGGGGAGGGGAACATAGGAGTTATGGGAGGAGGGGTGGTGAAAAAGGAAATAAGGGGGTTGGGGAAGGAGAGGATTGCAAAAGTTGGTGACATCCATATATCCACAGTTCTATAAGTGTGGGTTCACCTTTCAAATGGCATTCATGTAATATAGACACAAAAAAGTTTAGAATGAATATGTGTCTTTGCCTAGGTTAACATTGTTTGCAATATACACTTGCTGGTGGAGAGAAACGGAGGTATATTATTATGTTTTTCCCTATATTTAAAAGTTTCCACAATAAAGAGACTAACTTCCATACTACAGATAGGCAGGCAGGGTTAATTTTTCTTTAGGAGACTTGCTAGCTTAGGAGAAATAAAGGTTGTAATTTGAGACATCATGGCCAGTTTCAAACTGCCTACTGACTAGGCACAAGAAGCAGGAAAACCTTTAACAGTAATAAATAATAAAGACTGACACAACACAGTTCAAACTTTCAGTAGATCTCCCCTCAATTTTCTGATGTAGTCTGGTCAGCTTGTCACTGATGCTGATTTTAATGACAGGTTGCTGGTGTTGACAGCCCACCAGCTGTTTGTTGAACAGCTTCATTCCCATCAAAGGACTTAAACCTTCTAATTCATTGGCTTGGTTCTTTTGAAGTGCATTCAGCCGAAGAAGAGTGGTGTCACAGTTAAAGTGCATGGTTATTGGTCTAGACTGCTTCACCCCTAGGGCCAGATATTCAAAACTTTGCCCCGGGGCAAAATTAGCACTGCCCAGTGGGCAAACTTAGCCCAGAGCACAGAGCAAGCTATATTCAAACGGAATAGCCCAGGGCAAACAGCTTCCAAATATAGCATGGTAATGAGGCCATGCAAACTGGGCTGGGAGTGCAGGGCAAACATTGCCCTGGAATAAGACAGCACTGAATAAAGCAACCAGGAAGTGTAAACCACAACAACAACACAGTACACAGCAACGTGACGGCAGGTACACACGAACTACGTGTGCCAGTGTGTGCCAGCAAATGCATGGACTCAGTACAGCTGCAGGAAGCAGCAGATGTGAAAGAACAGTGATCAAAACTGTATAATATTCCCTGTACGTTAAGCTGGCCAATACATTAGCACGGCATTACGCTGAGCTAAGAAAGTTAGCCCGGAGCACACGCTGCCCGGAGCTAAAATGTGCCATATTCAAAAGTGCCATGCAAATGAACCTACTTAGGTAGTCTCTGGGCAAACAACTGGATTAGCATCTCATTATACTCTGATTTGCATGCAGTTTGCCCAGCGTTACTGCAGGGTCCTACAGAGCCACCTGTAGGTCAGTCTTTAAGTACAGGGGCTGACCAGGTCCAACCGCAGCTCCACCTGTAGGTCAGTCTGGCAGTGCACGATGATAGCTACAGGCTACATGTAAACAGTACAGCATAGCATAGCATATTGTATCCCAGGGGACAGGACAGCATAGGCACAGGTGGTGGTGGTGGTGTTGCATGCAACTGTCACACTGTAGGGCATGCTACAGTGCACAGCAGCAACTACAGTAGCAAGGGGGCTAGTAGTGTGTGGACACAGCAATGCCTAGGTGTGTAGGGCAGTGATGATGACTGCACTATACACAGTGAGAGGCCCAACCCGCGGATGTTTACTGACACTGGACATTACTGTGCACGCTGTTGTGTGACCCTGAATGCTGCACCTGTGGCATGGATGCTCACAGTGACATGTACATTCCTGGCTTTGTGTGCTATGGCAGTTGTACAGCTGTGAGGTATGTGGCCGGGGGATATATTATCCGAAGGCACACTGGTGTTGGGGTATTCCCAATACTGGCCCATGTACACTGCATGATGTGTCCCAGCCTTGTGGCCACACCTGGTCTGTAGCACAGCCTCGCACCCATAAATGTTCCCTCAACATCCTCCATGCCCACAGTGCTGCATGTGTGTGCTGGCATCTGTTGGTGTCCACGCAGTGTGGTCCACAGGTGTGCTGTATGGCCACACTGCCATGCTGTCCACTGGTGGCAGGGTCACCACTTACTGCCTGGCATGGCTGGGACTGGTGGCAGATGATGGCATCATTGTGATGCCATCAGTTAGCAGCATGCTTCCTCTATGTTTGGCTTTATCTATGTGTCATATTTATTTGTTATGGTCGTGCTAAACCCGAGCAAACACCGCGCAAAGCCACAGTGTCGCTATAAGGCTGCTTGCCTAGGATTAAGACGAGCTTTTCCTGGGCGTGTAAGGTGCACTGCGTAAGTGTCGCTAGGTCGACTCAACTCCATTTAGTTGGCCAGCCACTGAATATAGCATTGCGCCTGTATTCATGTCAGTTTGCCCTTGCATACATTATAATTTTGCCCGGCGCTAATGCAGTTTGCCCGCGCTATTTGGCCTTTTGAATATAGCAGACCCGCGCTAATCCCGTGCTAAACCTGCGCTAACGGTTTTTGCCTGGTGCAAAGCTTTCAATATCTGGCCCCTACAGTTTTAACTGCAATAGGCTCACAGAGACACACCTCTGAAATCCCCTTCCACTCATAACTAAAAGTTTGTTGCACATGTGCAACAAACCTAAAAAAAAAAACTACTTTAATTCTATAGCCCTATTCAGCATACTGGCTTGTAGCCCATGTTTCAAAACAATTCACATCTTCAGTTTGTCAGTATCTAAAAAGTTAACCAAAAAGAAATTGTTGTAAACAGTGGTTTTGAACAGACCAAGCTTCCCAAAGGGGGCATAGGTTGTAGTTTTCACCTGATTTTTCTAATTCCCTCAGTTTTAAAAAAATGGGTATGCAAATCATCTCATGATTATTCATGAGCTACAGTTGCATACTGACATTTTAAAAACATGGGGCACATAAGGGGCTGTTCTTCTTACAATGTGAACAGGTGAAACAAAAAAATAGTTGTAAACAGTGATTTTAAACAGAGCAATCTTCCCAAAGAGGGATAGCTTGTAGTTTTCACCTGATTTTTCTAATTCCCTTTATTTAAAAAAAAAAATGGATATGCAAATAAGCTCATGATTATTCATGAGCTATGGGGTGACTCTAGGTGCCCATGCCACAACCCTTCATACAGTCATTCTGAAGTGCTTACTGAGCATGTGCAGAACTGGAATTTTTTTAATTTAATAAATTTGGAACAGATTAATATTTTTCATCAAACCTGCGAAAGGCACATTTGTGGGCCAGGCACTTTCTACTTTGAAAGTTTCAGACCATAATTCCAAACCATCTGGGTGCAAGACGATGACAAAAAAAACAACAAAAAACAGTGATTTTATACATTTTCACTGTCCGCATCTCAGAATTCGCACATCCGAATGCAATGAAACTTGGCACATCAAGATAGCAACCCAATGAGACCACTTATGGAAAATTGTGTGTAAATCCATTGAACAGTTGCAAAGATATTAAAGTGCAAAATTTGAGTTTTAACATAGAACCCACTGCTCAACCCTACTGTGGTGCGGTTGTACCGCCACTTCTATGTTAAATTCAAAACGTTGTACCTTAGTAACTTTGGCATATTTTGACAAAACTACCCAAACATTGCCATGTGCAGTCATTCTGCCAGTGTCTTAATATGTGGAAGTTTTGAGAGGGCATCTTGTATGGTTTTTGAGATGTGGAGTGGTAAAAAAAATTGAAAAAAATACAAAACACCTTTTTCCCAGTGGTTAACATGGGATTTTTTTGTCCCAATCTACAGCCCAGAATGAATGACACTTTATTTTGAAATTTGTAGGGATGATGTGGTCTGTGCCTTTCGATAGTATAGTGAGAAGATATCTCGCCATTTTGAATTATAACAGTTTTTGTGATAACCGCTAGACAGTCAGGTAAATGAAAACTGTTTGAATAAATTTTTTTTCCATATAGGTTTTTATCTTCCTGGCAGGCTGACGGCTTGTGTCAGCTGTCTGTACTGGACATCTGCGGTCCCTTCTGCCCCCCCACTTCCCTGGCAGGACCACCGGAGCCAGCCTGGGGGTGTCATCCAGCCATCACCCCCACTTTTTCGCATTTTCTTCCCCTTACTCCTCAGAGCTCCAATCAAGGTTGGACACGTGCATGGAGGTGCACGCCTTGGCTTGGCTGACTCTGCTCTGCCCACCCCTGCCCTTGCGTCCAACTCCCTCACTGCCTGCACCACCATCATGCCTCCACGTGGTGGTGGTCTTAGGCTGAGAGACATAACCTCCCTGATCTGGGAATGGAGAGCTGCCTGTTGGCTGCTCTATCCGCTCCCAGACACCTACGTTGACCTGTGCTCATTCCTGAAAACAGGTCACCCGTGTGATGAGAGGTAAGGCACCCAGAGCCTCAGCCCTTAGTGCCACCAGTCCTGAACTGTTAATTATTAAGGATTTACTGTTTCTGCTCAGAGAAATACTGTTGGTGTTGCCCACCATAAAAACCTATCTTTTTAAACATGCATATAATGATTTTTAAATGTTGTAGGATTGGATTAATTTTAATGTTTTCTGCTTTATCGTTTTTATTTTGTCATGTACAGGCACCTTGGTTCTGGAAAGGTGCCTTTTATAAATAAAGTTTGTCTTGACTTGACTTGACACCATCTTGGTTTTTTTCCCTTTTAAAAACTGATTGCTAAAGAAATGCTACTTGGTAAGGAATGACCAAGACCTCTATTTAGGTCTCAGTCACATGCTTAGTCCCATTATTGGATTACTATTTAAAACATTTGATATCAAGTATGTCTTTTGGGGGTGAGAATCATATCGCCAGTCACTCACTTAGTTAAGGATCAATTGATACAAAAATAACCATTTGCAATTCTTTACAGTTCAAACTTTACTGTTTGAACCAAAAAGACTGCAAACAGTAATGGTCCATGACAGTTGAAACTGTCATAGCTCCCTGGTGTCTAGTGGCACCCCCAACCACCGATTTCCATTCCTTGAAGATAAAATAATGTATACATGGTAGTCTACTGGTCCCTCCTCGCTCCCCTGTTCTCCGAGCACTGTTCCCTTAGTACAGATTATATTCCCTGGTAGTCCAGTGGTCCCTTTCCCCTTCCCCATTCTCCAATCGCCATCCCCATGTAAAAAAATGATAACCCCTGGCAGTCCAGTGGTCTCTCCCCTTCCCCATTCTCCGATCGCCATCCTCATATAAACATTAATATTCCCTGGTAGTTCCGTGGTTCCTCCTCCCTCTCCATTCTCTAATCACATCCCCTCAAACTTATATTCTCTGGTGGTCCAGTAGTCCCTCCCCCTTCTCTGATTGCCATCTCCTTGTCAAAAATATATTCCCTGGTAGTCCAGTGGTCCCTCCCCTCGGATCCATTCTCTGATTGCTGTCCCCATGTCAAACTTATATTCCTTGGTAGTCCAGTGGTCCCTCCCCCCTCCCTGTTCTCTGATCACCATCCCCAAGTCAAAATTAGATTCTCTAGTAGTCCAGTGGTCCCTCTCTCTCTCTCTCTCTCTCTTTCTCCCCCATTCTCTGACTGCTGTCCCCGTGTCAACATTATATTCCCTGGTAGTCCAGTGGTCCCTCCCCCCGGATCCATTCTCTGATTGCTGTCCCCATGTCAAACTTATATTCCTTGGTAGTCCAGTGGTCCCTCCCCTCCCTGTTCTCTGATCACCATCCCAAGTCAAAATTAGATTCCCTAGTAGTCCAGTGGTCCCCCTTCCCTTACTCTGATTGCCATCCCCATTGTTTTCTTTTGTTTTTAACCCTGCAAAGAAAAAGGCCCTCGCCGATCAGCACCCACCACCCCATACCCCCCATTACCCCCACACACCCTCACTCACCTGAACTCATCCCAGGTTCAAGATCCACTCTCTGATTGAAGACACATCTTGCTGCTGGAACCGTCGACTGTAATATGAGAATCTAAGGTAAATGCGGTTTAATGTATTTCAATGGGAGTTTCAACTTATATGCATAACTCGTCATTTTTTTACATTTTGACTCCAAATTTTCAACATGGCCTTTTTGGGGACCTCACCTCATGAACAATATGACTGACATTATGCAACTCCCACCCAAAAAGTGATTTCGCAGTTGGGTGGTGAATTCACCTTTCGGGCAGGATTTAAAAAGGATTTTTACTGCCCTTGTTCATAAGGTAGGTTCATAAAGAGGCTATGTTAAAAATTTTGGGTCAAAATACTGTATGTTAAAATAGAAAAGTTGTGCCCATTCGTTGCAATTTTGCTACGCACGCTTGTAACTTTGGAAATTTTAAATATTTGAATATAGATATACACTGTGGCCCAGATATTCAAAAGAGTTGAGCCATGCGCAATAGGGTTGTGCCTGCGCAAGTCTGAAAATGCGCCATTCTGCGATATTCAGCAGGAGGCAGTTGCACCCCCCAAATCACGCTGAGCAACAGCGCAATGATAATGAATGCATGCGCAACTGAAGGGGGAGGAACCATGCATAAATGGCGCAGTGCGATATTCAACAACATGCGCCATGTGCAATAGGGGAGCCAGCGGAAGTTGCGCCATAGTGGAAATGAGCCAAAATAAAAGGGAGCAAGGGAGAGGTGCAAGAACACTACAGGGAAGGCACATGAGGCCAAAGTCTAGCAGGACAAACTGGGCAGCAGGGACACACAGGGCAGGCCAGGAAAGGGCACCTGGAATCAACAGGCTCAGGGGAAGGTGTGGGGAGCCACAGTGCAGAAGGGGGAAGTACGCCACACAGCAGTGAGGCCAGCACAGGCAGGTGTTCCGGTGCAGGGAAGTAGCAGCCAGGACAGTGGGGAATACAGAGCAGCTGCTGGGGGTGAACACAAGCCAGGGACATGGCCGGTGCCACCATCCAGATGGAGGCAGTAATGAGGGGGTGAGAAGGTGGGCAGCAGGGGGGGCGTGGTCGTGGAAGGGCCCGTCGGCGGTATGCCCCCAACAGGCAGTACCGAGCCCGCACCAGCTTCGAGCTGTATAGTGATATGGAGATCGTGGGCTGGTACCACCTGAATCGGGCAATTCTGAGCTGTGCAGTGATGTGATGCAGGCACCCACATGACGGAGCCATGCTCTGTCAATGGAGATGAAAGTGACAGCTTGCACGTGCTTGCCTGAAACGGGTGCCTTCCAGAGACCAACTGGGGACACCACAGGCATAACCCAGTCAGCCACGTCATGCCACCTCACCCAATTCCTCAGCGCACTGCTGCCACATGCTGCGGAGTACATTCATTTCCCCAGCACACCAGCGGAGTGCACAGCAAACATACAGGAGTTCCACAGGGTAGCACGTATGCCTGGCATGCGAGGGGCAATAGACTGCATCCATGTGGCCATCCGCAGACCACCTGGCCCCAAGGGGGCCGCATATATAAATCGCAAGGGCTATGCCAGCATCAACTGCCAGGTGGTGTGCGATGCCAGGGGGCGCATAATCAATGTCTGTGCCACGCACCCTGGGGGAGCACATGATGCCTTCATCTGGCACCAGTCAGCACTGTGCCACAGATTCGAGAGTGGGGATATCTCCACTGGCCACCTAGTGGGTGAGTATGCAAACCACACGGACAATCATAGGGCCTGGGGGGGCATGGTCAGAGGTGGTCTACATGGCCCGGGGCAGGGCGATGCTGCTCACCATACAACCTCCACCCTCTACATACAGGTGACAGTGGATATCCACTCCATTCCCTGGCTGCTCACACCCTACCGGTGGCCCGCGACCCCATCGCAGCAACACTACAATGAGGCACACGCCACCACACATAATGTAATCGAGTGGGTGTTCGGGATGCTGAAGGCACGTTTCCGTTGCCTGGACACCTCTGGCGGTGCCCTACACTACAGCCCCTCAAAGGCCTGTGGGCTATTCCTGGCCTGTTGCATCCTGCACAACATGGCCAATGAATGTGGGATAGCCGTACAGGTCGAAGAGGGGGACAGCGATGGGGACGATGAGGATGCCGGTGACAATGGTGATAGGCAGCCCCCCCTTGGGTGACGGGACCCCCGACTGCTCCGGCTGGCACAGCTGCACCGGGACACCATCACGGAGGAGCACTTCAGCCAACCCAGGTAAGTCATGGTGCCATGTGCAACCAACAGTGGCTAAGGCACAACCCACAAACACACATGGACACACACCAGGAGTGCATGCCATCAAGGGAGCTGGCCGGGCATGGAACCACACACACCAGGGATGGGTGAGGTCTAACATACTCTGCGGACACACACACACACACACACACACACACACACACACACACACACACACACACACACAACGCAGACATGCACAAGGGTAGGAGGCACACTGACCCAGAATAGCACCTAGCCACACACATAATCCACAGACCACCACGCCCACTGCCTGTCCTTGTGCGTGTGTCAGATGCTGAGCACCATTGCACATTGGTGTACAGCGCAATGCAGGCATCATCATGCACATGCAACTGCGGACAGCAGCTGGGAGGGTGTGCAGATGGACTGTGTGTCCATGTGCAGGGCCGGGTACCCACCCGTGCAATGCCCGCTGAATGACACAATGCACACAGGGCAGTACCAGACAGTAGCCATGCTGGGAGACAGGTTAGTCATGCACCACAGTGCCCCAGCTGCCACAGATGTGTGGGCGGCCCCATCAAGACCTGCCAACACTGACAGGCTGACCACTGGCCTCATGGGGTGGCATCGATGGTCCCCCAAGGGTTCCACTGCGTGAACGCGACACCCTGGACCCTAAGCTTCTGTTGCTCACCCTCGATGAGGTAATTCATCGATTAACAAAAATCCTAAACCTCTCTCTCAGCTGTGGAAAATTCCCGGACCTATGGAAAACAGCCACCATGACGCCCTATCTCCATACTGCCCCCACTCTCTAAGGCACTTGAGCGCATCATGGCTGATCAACTTACCAACCACTTGGATAAATACAATATACCTTGTCCACAACAACATGGCTTCTGGAAAGGTCACAGCACCACCACAGCCCTTCTTGAGTTCACTGGAGCTTTGCACAAATCCCTTGACAATGGCCTTCTCACAGGGGCCGTTTTCATTGACCTCTCCAAGGCCTTCAATACAGTACACCGTGGACTACTAATACACCAACTAATGAATGCCGGGCTATCACCTGACTCTTCTCTCTGGTTTAAAAGCTACTTAGAAAACCGGTCACAGAGAGTAAAAATTGCAGAGGCTCTTTCTAACACCCTGCCTGTTCACTCGGGTGTCCCACAGGGATCCATACTGGGACCCCTCCTTTTTAGCCTTTTCTTAAACTCCCTCCCTCCCTTACCACTGCTCTGAGCAGATCATACTATATGCCGATGATGCTGTTGTATTCTCCACTAACAAAGATCCTGCAGCTCTTCAACACAACTTTCAACTTGGTTTCAGTTCTGTAGAGACATGGTTTCTTAATCATAAACTGGTCCTCAATGACAAGAAAACCAAATCTATGCTCTTCTGCAGCTCTCATAACCCACACAAGCTACACCACTTGGCTATCTCCACCACCCAGGGGAACACTCTAGATCAGGTGGTGTCCTTCAAATACTTAGGATGCAAGCTTGACCCTAATCTCTCCTATGGACTTCATGTAGATAATGTAGCTAGAGCTGCTAATACATGGCTTGGTCTCCTCTACAAACACAGACCACATCGCACGCCAGAAGCTTTGAAGGTTGCAGTCCTGAGCTCTGTGATCTCTGTCATAGACTATGGTCTCATCATTTATGGCTCGACCACAACCACAACCCTTAGATGCCTCTCAACTGCCTTAAATAAAGCATGTCAGCTCATCACTGGTGCTCACCGTCTCACCCACACATGTGACCTGTACACTCAGACCGGCTGGCTCCAACTATCAAACCGCATAAAGTTTCTCACCTGCTCCATGGTCAAAAAAATCTACCTTGGCCTTGCACCTTCTGGGGTCTCAACTCTGTTACAACACCGAATGAACAAATGGTGCCTTAGGAGATCACGCCAGCTACTGAAAGTCCCCCACTGTCACACTTCACAGGGACAACGCTCTTTGCTTATCGAGCACCACTCTGGTTCAATGGCCTCAGCCCAACTATCTCCTCTGCCCCAACTATTGGTATGTTTAAAACTAGGCTCCAGGACTATCTCACTACCAACAGCTCCTGTGACTGCCAATTTAACCTTGTTTCTCCACTTCCCTTCTGCTCTAGTTGTCCCCCACACTGGATTCTACCTCACATCTGGTATACCCAATGCTGCACTTTTCACCCTCTCGCCACCCTTCCTACATTCCTTCTCCCCCTACCCTCTTCCCTCTCCCTATGACTCTGGCACTTCTTATCTGTTGTCTATTTTCTCTGACAAATGCTGCTGGCTGCCTTGTTACAATGCTACCCTTGAACTGTATTAATCTGTACTCTGTTTGCAATGTCCACATTGTTGTAATGCCTGTCTTGATGTTCCCCATAATTTGTATTTCTCTGACGTGGAACCTTTGTAAAAGAGCCATGGCTCAAAGGTATTTGTAATCCTAGACTTGATAAATAAATAAAAATAAAACTCGACCGTGCTCATGCAGGGGTCTGCAGCACACCAAACATGCCTGCGCCAGGCGTGCTCGGGATGCCCACAGCTGAACCCAGCATCGACAAGGATCGCATGATGCTGGGAATGGGCAGTGGACAGTGCACTGCGTGGTGTCTGCGACGCATGGGCAAATAACTGTGTGCCCATTGTGGCCATGACAGCAGTGAATGCCTGTGTCTGCCTGTCAGTGGCAACGGTCACATCCTCCCACAACCGGTCCATCCCTGCCAGGATCAGAGCGGTGTCCCTGCTGCGATGCTCCTCTGCCCGCTCCAGAGCCGCACGCAGTGCATCCGCCGACGTCACAAGCCACATCTGCTGGTTGACTGATGCTTGCAGTATGCGGGTGTGCTCATCCAAGAGGTCATCTGCCTCCTCAGCATCCTGTCCCTCAGGGTGTGTGTGGCCCTAATGCTCAGCACCCCTTGAGGGTGGGCGCTGCACACCAGGACCAGGTCTGGGCATGTCCACAGGCAGTGCACTGACGCCACCCCCTGACCCTGTACCCCCAAGCCCATTGGCCGACTGCTGATGCTGCCTCTCTGGCTGCCGCTCCACAGGGCTCACTGGTGCCACTGCAGCGGCCACAACAGTCCCACTGTCCTGTACACACACCAGTGCTGCCCCACTGGTGCTGACAGGCACAGGCTGGGACTGTGATGATGCGCAGGCCTCCATGGTGGCACCACCCACATCCATGGCCGTGATGTTACCTGCTGTGTGGTCATCCCGTGGCACACACGTGTCACTGCCCATGGCATTAGCGACATCATCATCGGTGATGGACCTGGCACCAGCCTGAGTCACAGCATGCTGGCATCCATAGATGCTGGCACGCTGGGACACGGGCAGGGCCTCCTCCGCACCTGTTCCAACAACATCAGTCTGGACAGCCAGGCAGGCCCACTGTCGCACTGAGCAGCATATACCTGTGGAGGTGGATGGGCCCTCCTCCATCTCCATCTGACTGGCCGCAGTGGACAGGCCCACCACCGCCGCTGATCCATGCAGACGATCAGGATCTGTAAGGGAAAACAAAGTCGCATTACTGCCTGTGACCTACCCTGAGCCCCCCACAATAGACAGACCATGACCTACCATGCAGTGATGGGCTACGACCCGTCTGGAAGCCACCACCCGGAACACCCTCAATGGCACAATGCTGCATGCTGCCAGCAACCCTCTCCTCCTGTGGGGTCAGGTGTAGCACCTCCGTCATCCCCACCTGTTGCAGCTATCTGCCCTGATGGCAACCACCTTCTCCTTATCCTCCTCCTGTCTGTGCCCATCTTCTTCTTGCACTCCTGCATGGAGCGCTGGTGGCTGCCATGCAGGTTCACTGCAGCGCCATGTCCTCCCATGCAGCAGCACGGGCCTGTGCTGTTCCCTGCCGTCCGCTGAGAAGCGGCTCCTGATCCAGGTAGGCCTCAAACAGGGCATCCATCTCAGCCTTGGTGAAATTAGGCCTCCTCCTCCTCCCACCACTGTGTTCCTCCTCTCCCACAACTCTCTCGGTCATGATTTAGCCTGTGAGAATGACAGTTGTTACCTGTGACTGTGCAGTCCCATGCATGTCCCAAAATCCACAGTCCCCACACCCCAAACAGCATACAACTCACCAATAGACTGCAGTAACCGACTATGGCCAGTGCAGCCCATACATGGCGCCCTCACACTTTATAGCGCAACCCCATACCAAATGAGGTGGCGCAACTTTAAGTGGATGCAAGTGCAGTGCTGCACCATTGAATAGCTGATTAGCTGATTTACCAAACATACGAACATACAAAATTTGCCAGCAGATAAAGGCCTCGAGGTCTATCAAGTCTGCTCGATGTGCAGCTACACCTTTATCCTGCAGCCCCTCCTTTCCACCCTTCTCTTCATTAACCCTCCCCTTGTCCTGTCCCATCCTCGTTTGAAGCAGTCCACTGTTCTACTGCATACCACTTCAACAGGTAACGATTCCGCCCAGCCACCACCCTCTCTGTAAAAGTGTCTCCTCATCTCCTCCTGAACCTTCCTTGCTCCAGTCTCATATCATGGCCCTGGTGCCTCCCCTCCTTACTTTGAACAGCCCCTCTGTACCCGTCTTGTTTATTCCTTTCATGTATTTAAAGGTTTCAATCATGTCACCCCTGTCTCTCCTCTCCTCCCAGTGAGTACATGTTCAACTCCTTCAACCTCCCTCGTATGATAAGTCCCCAGCCCCTTGATCATCTTTTGTCGCTCTGCGCTGCACCCCTCAGTAACTTAATGTCCCTCTCCAGATACGGACGCCAGTACTGCACGCAGTACTCCAGGTGTGGTCTAATCAGCCTATACAGTGGCAGAATCACCTCCTCCTCCTCGAGATATACCCTTCCAATACAACCCAGCATTTTGTTGGCCTTTGCAGCTGCCTTTCTACATTGTGCCGAGTTGTTCATTGACCTGTAATGAGCACACCCAGATCCTTCTCCTCCTCTGTCTGGGCTAGCTCACCCCCTAGCTGAGTAACTCCTCCTTGGGTTCTTCATCCCAAAATGCAGCACCTTGCACTTTTTGGCATTAAAGCCCAGTTGCCAGGTGTCTGACCAGGTTTCAAGCTTTGCCAGATCATCCTGCAACCCTGCCATCCCCTAGGTCATTCACCACCAGCGCCTACCTTGGTATCATCAGCAAACAGACTGATCTTGCTCTTGATGTCCCATGATATGTCTGCAATGAATATCCAAACAACACTGGTCCCAACACTGAGCCCTATGGAACTACTCGTCCCTGCCCTTGGGTGTGAGCTCCCACCCACCACCACCCTCTGTTGCCTTCCTGCAGCCGTTCCTACCCATCTCACCAGCTTTGCACCGCCCTGTGCCTACTAACTTAATTCCCAGCCTTCCATGTGGCACTGAGTCGAATGCCTCACTGAAGTCCAGATACAGGACATCCACTGCATGGCCCCTGTCCAGTTGCCATTACCCAGTCATTGAACTCGACTAGGTTGGTTTGACAGGATCTGCCACATATGAAGCCATACTGTCTGCTGTCCTGTAGTCCTTTGGCCTCTGGGAGGCCACCAGCCTCTCCTTCAGGATAGTCTCCATTAGCTTACCCGATGTATGTAGGCTCACTGGTCTGTAGTTTCTGGTTCATCCTTGGGGCCAATCTTGTGGAGGGGCACCATGAGCCATCCTCCAGTCCTGAGGTACACCCCGAATGTAGTGAGGCATTAAATAGGTCTGCCAAGGTCCTGCAAGGACCTCTGCCAGCTCCTTCAGTACCCTGGGATGGATGCCATCTGGCCTGGCGCCTTGTCCACCCTCAGTGCCTTCAAATCCTCTCGAACTCTGCTCTCCATGATTCCCCATCTCTCACCACTCCCCCCTGCTTCTGCCATTTCTCCCACCTTGGGTGTCACCCCTCTTCTCTTTAGTAAATACTGAGCAGAAGTACTCATTTAGTGCTTCGGCCTTATCGCAATCCTGCTTCCACCCAACCCCTCCTTCCTAATCCTTACTATGTGGTCCTTAAGCTCCTTTTCTCCCTGATGTACTTAAAGAAGTTCTTCTCCACTCTAACGCCTTGTGCCAGCCTGAGTTCCGTAGATGCTTTGGCTCCCTTACTGCCCTTGTCACCTCCTTCAATTCTGTCAAGTACTCCTCCCTGTCCTCCCCTCCTGTTTTCTTGTACTTCCTAAAGGCAGCTCTTTCCTCCTTACTTTTCCATGACCTCCTTGCTCAACCAGATCAGTTTCTTAGCCCTAGCCTTCTTACTCTGGGCTTTGCAGCAGGTTTTGGTTGCCTCCACTATCCCCAGCTTTATGAGCTCCCACCTCTGGTTAGTGTCCATACTAGATTGAATTCTGGCCAGGTACCCTTTTACCACTTCCCTCATCCGCCCAAAGTTGGCCCTCCTGAAGCCCAGCACTATTGTGCCAGATTTCACTCCTTCCTTGCCCATATCCAATGTGAGCCATACTGAGCGGTGGTCACTCCCTGACAGCGGTTCCTCCACTGTAAGTTCTCGTACAAAGTCCCCATTTGCCAGCACAAGGTCAAGAGTATTTCCTAACCTGGTTGGTTCACTGACCATTTGCAGCAGGAAGCTGTCCTGGAAGGTATCCAGCAGTACCTGCTCCCTTCTGTTCCTGGTTGTTGGGGTGCTCCAGTCCAGTGCACATGACGGCTGAATATCGTGCTGTTGCGCTTTGCACAATTGTGTTGAACGTGCTGAGCCAAGGACGCAGTTCTGTGACATGCGCAGTACACACCTCACTGTGCATGCCCGGGTTGCTGACGCAGGTGTCTGCCATGCTGCTGATGTACTGTGTACGGCAGGCAATGCAGGGCATGGCCACCATTGTGCCAGTGATGCTACAGTGATGTTCACCTATATGGCACTGTGGCACTGGGGCATCGTAGGTGCACTCGGGCAACAGCATGGTAGGCCGCTACTGGAGGTAGCACACAGGCACCCAATTGTGCTACATGCATTGTGTTCCAGTGGCGCTGTGCCCGTCCATGTGCCAGAGACCCTTGACCCTGTGCCCGACCTTTGCCCCCTAGGTGCCATGCATTAGGCATGGGTGCACCACTATCGCGCTGTTCGGTGACAGCGTGATAGGGAATGGCAGCACTGTACTGCGCAGCATCTGCACATGGTGGAGCCATGCTGCAGAGTGCCATTTTGAGCCTATTGAGCAAGTGAGATGGTGCGGAGGAGGGCTTCCCAGTGGATACAAATAGAGCTGGCTAACCTGGTGGCAATTGTTGAGCCACTTTATGGCCCACTGTTTGGGGAGGCACCCCTGGACAGGTCCAGGAGCCAGGTGTGGCAGGAGGTGGCCGATGCCCTGGAGGAGGCCACAGGAAGGGGGCGGATGGTGGAGCAGTGCCGCCACAGGTAAGGCGACCTGAGGAGGAGGGAACCGGACCTGCTTGCCCACCTCCGGACACATCACATGCCAGGAGGGGCACGGTACCACAGCCAGGTAGATGTTACATCCACACACTTTTATCTTCCATATGGGTATCACGGTTGCATGTGTCCGGAACATGGGGGAGGGACCGTCCAGTGTTGGCTGTGGTGGTGCTATCAGGGTGTGAGGTGGGTGGGTCTGGCTGGGTGGGATTGCACACACATGTGGGCAAGGGGACTTTGCTACAGGATTGTAATGATGTTCCTCTCTCCATGTTTGCACCACAGGGCCGGAAGAGAGGCAGCTGGCCAGGGAGCAGCGGCACCAGCAGGAGGACAGGGCCAGTAGGAGGGGCGATGGTCCACAGCACCAGAGGGACCGGCCTGATGATGGTGAGTGCCATACCTCCATGATTACTATTGCATGCTGTGTAACAGGGTGGGCAGTGGGGCATGGCTACCATCCATTGACACCACTGCCATGTATGCAACTTGTTACAGTCAGCACTGTCCAGTGGTACTGCATGTCTGGGAGTGCATCAATGGTGGTCCATGCGTGCACCAGGTACATGGCTGTGCCACTGCCTTCGCACCACATAGCCATGTCACTAAACAGCCACAGTGGTGCTGTGCAGGACTTGGCCAGTGGGTGTGTGCAGCGGTCCGCATGGCTGTATGTGCCTGGGTGGGCAGGTCTTGTGGACGTGATCACTGTGGGTGGTCACACACCATCACAGGGGCATGTCCCATGGCCGTATGCCATGCACAGTGGGTGGGCTGTATGGGGCTGTGCATTCACACCAATTGACTGTGCTCCCTTGTCCTAGGTGTCCGCCAGCTGCAGGCTATTCATGAGGCACTGTGGGAGATCTTGACAGTGGTGAGGGCATTGCTGGACATACTGCGGGAGTTTGAGCAGCTGGGTGTCCGGCGGAGACACAGCAGGCGGAGCAGCCGGAGCGGGGCTCCCAGTGACCATCCCTATGTCCCTGATTTCCCCTATTGCCCTGGACCCACCCTCACACCCCTCCTTTCCTGTCCCATTTGTTCACCCCTGCCCCTTACCCACCCCCACCTTGTTTGTGGCCCTCCCCTCACACATCTGTACATACTTGTAAATAGTTTTGTTTGATGTTTTTCATTACAAGTCTTTTGATATGAATACTGTGGTGGTCTCTGATTTGCAGTGGGCTATAGGTGTTCAGCTGCAGTGGTGTGCATGGCATCAGGGGTGGTGCAGTCATGGGTATGTGTGTGTGTCCATGGGGAAGTGACTATGGTATGGGAGTAGCTATCAGTCAGTGTCTGTGGTGTGTGTGTGATGTTCTCTGTGCACTGGATGACTGTGTGCAGTGGTCCATGGTGCATGCTCTGTGTCCATGACGCACCTGTCAGCCCATCCATGGCCTGTGCAGCTGACATCCTTGCATGTCTGTGACCTGCACAGCCTGCTGGCATGTCAGTGGTGGCTGTCCATGCAGGGCAACCTCTGTACCCGTCACAATGCTGGGTTGCCTCCTGTCACTGGTGTGGTGCATGTCTGCCTCGGGTGACACTGTGGCCTCCGCGGTTGTTGCCCCACCTCCATGCTGTGGCTTGTGTGTGTTGCAGGGGATGTGCACCACTGTCTGTGACTTGTGCTCCGGGCAAATGATGGTGGCATACAGGTCCACAGTTCCTGTGCAGGGTGGCTGGCACTCCTGTGCCATGGAGGACTGCAGGCCGTGTGTACACAGTTTCCATGGGCCCATGCTGGGGGCTTGATTGCCCCGCTACTGTGTCCCTGTGTTGTTGTGCCCTTGGGTATGGGTGGGTGTTTGTCCATGCACTGTGTTGCATCCGGTGTGCTGCATGCTTCCACACACCACTGTGGATGTCTGCGCTGGCTGTTGTGGCCAGTGCTGGGTTGGGGTGTGTCCTTGGGAGGGTGTACAGGGTGCTGTACCACTGGTGGTGGGGTCTGGGGCATGCCCTGTCACTTGTGGGGTACCTCATGTGCCGACACATGGTCGGTCTCTCAGCTGTACCTCGGGGGGGCTGTGTGTGGTGGCACTGTGTATGCCATTGTTGCATCGCTGTGTGCTGCCACCCGCTGATGGGTGCTCATGGTGGGGCTGCTTTGCATGGTTCTGTGGTGCACAGGGTTGCATTGTCACAGTGGGGGTGGTGGCATGCATGGGGTTTCCTGCAGTGGTGGACGCTGCTCCTGGGCAGGGTGTCTGGGGGTCACGGTGCAGGGTGTGCTCTGCATTGGGGGGATGGTGTGATACGGGGTGGTCGGCCCTCCTTGTGTGCCAGTCATAGCTTTCCAAGGGGTGTGATGGGGCACCATGGCCCAGCTGTGGGTTGGTTGCTTGTCTCCGTGGGCCAGTGGTTATTCCAGCCCTCCCCCAGTTGTGCAGTGCATGGGGTGTAGGGGGACGATGTCTGTTCTGCTGTGTGTTCCTCTGCCCATCTGTGGCATGGGTGGTGGGCCCCTACATCCCTGGTTGTGCAGTTGCCTTGCAGCACTGCTGCTGGGGGCATCCTTGGTTGCGCTATGGTGTCTCTGGACTGCTCAGCTGAACATCCCTTGTTGCGCTATGGCGCATCAGATATGCTCAGCTTCCCCTCCCTAGTTGAGCTATGGCGCAGGTGGTGCGATATTCAGTCATCGGCTGTAGGCGCATCTTGGCTGGCTCAGTTTTTGAATATCGTGCCTCTTGCGCATGGGCGCAATGGACTTGTGCTTGCTCCTGCTATTGCACACTTTTTGGGTGCAGTTTGAATATCTGGGCCTGTATATACATATATTAATAGCATCACCCCTGTTCAGTGGAATTGCACTACATTTTGTATGCACAGTCTGGAGGGCAAGGTGTCCTGATTTGCCAAGGTACCAAGTTTCATTTCAGTCAGAGGTATGGATCTAAAGATCCAGACAGTGCATTTTTAGAAAAAAATTCTGTTTTTTTTTCTCTTTTTTTGTCATCATCTCCAACACAGGTGGTTTGGAATTGTGGTCTGAAATTTTCATGGTAGAAAGCATATGCTGCAGAATGGTGTCTTTCATTAGTTTGGGGGACAAAATATTAATCCATTCCCAAGTAATAAACATTTTGATTCTGAGCATGCTCAGTAAGGTATCTTTTGATACCCTATTGAGCATGATCAGAATTGAAATTTCAAATCCTTATAATTTGGCAATGGATTAATATTTCTTCACCAAACAAGAAAAAGGTACATCTGTGGGCCAAGCCATTTCTACCCTGAAAATTTCAGACCAAATTCCAAAATGTCTGGGTGCTATGATGACAAAAAAACAGCAAAAAATTGAGATTTGTAAATTTTGTTTTGCTATCTGGATCTCGGAATCCACACATGCAAACTGGAAGGAAACTTGGCAAGTTAACAGATCTACCTACCAAGACTGTGCGTGCAACATTTCGTGCAAATCCATTCAAAAGTTGTGACGATATTAAAGTGCAAAGATGGTGTCTCATGAAAAAGTATTTTTTTCTCACAAAAAAGGATTGGCCCCTCACAGCAAAGAATCCTTTTTCATTAGACCAAATTCTTTTGCCATTTCAGGAAGCTATCCAAAAGACTGAACTGAGCATGCTCAGAACTCAAAACTTTAAAATTAAATAACTTTGAAACGGATTAATATTTTTTCACCAAACCAGTGAAAGGCACTTCTGTGAGGCAAGCCCTTTCTACCCTGAACATTTCAGACCAACATTCCAATTCCTCCGGGTGCAGCGAGATGACAAAACAAAAAGTGCAAAAAAAACCCAGTGATTTTTAATGTTTTAGCAGCTCAGAATCCGCAGATCTGACCAAAATGAAAACTGGCACATCAAGAGATCTACCACACAAGACTGGACATGCAACATTTTGTACAAATCCATTGAACGGTTGCAAAGTTATTAAAGTGCAAAGTTTGAGGTTTAACATACAAACTCCTGCTCAACCCTAACTATATATATACACATATACATATATACATACATATATGTGTATATATATACTTATATACACATATATATTCATACACACACACATATATACATATATAGGCACGAGCGAAATATTCAGTGCTCACGATGCAGGAGTGAGAATATTTTCCATATTCCATCATCTGACCATCATGTGTGCTATTTATACCATGGAGGTGAGACCAATTTCAGTGAGAGAGGTATGCTTGTTATTATGAGGATCATGTCACTTTAAATGATGCTGGTGCTGTGGTAGTGTGTGAACTTTTATGAATGGGTTGTTGTAGTGAGCTGTTGTTGGTTGGTGTGTGTGTGTGTGTGGGTCTTGATTAGGTGTGCTGTGTTTTGGTAATTGGTTGCCTGAGGGGGGTTCTGTTCTGTGACAATGAGGAAGATGGTAATGATTTCTTTTGGCAGGTTTGTGTCTTCATGTTTGGCTGTTTAAGATTTATTTAAACATTTCAGGCATCATCTGTTTGATTCAGTAATGTACTAAACTTGGGTTTTGAAATACAGCACAAGAGATTTGGAGATTGTTACATTTAGAAGGAGTGCTGCAGCTGACTGTCATTATCTATCTCAATTGTGTTCATTTCAGTGTAGGACCTGTTTTAAAACTCAGAAAATTACAGGGGTGTTTCTTAGTGTTTTCAGATGCAGGTGAGTGATGTCAGCAGAGTAGGTATAAATGGTATTTATTTTAACTCTGCTGATGTCATCAGGATTTATTTCACTCCAGTGAAAATAACATGGTTTATTTCACTGGAATTGGTCTCACCCCCATGGCATAAATAAATATACTGGCATGATGGGCTGCATCTGTCAGGGAGGGGAACCAGGATCCTAGGTGATAGGTTTAAATGCTTCATTGGCAAGCTTTTAAACTAGCCAAGGGGGGGAGGCACTGGAAAGGAGCAGGAAAATCTTAGCCCCCCCAAATAATCATGGTAGTAAGTGCAGTAAACACCAAAATAGAGGTGTCGATAGGGAGAAGGGCAGGGGTAAATGGAGAAAGTGACAAAGGCAAGAAGGACAGGGATGGGGCAAAAGGGAGTAAGGCCATCAGGAAATGGACGGTAATGAGTACCAATGCCTGTAGTCTGGGCAACAAGCTCCTGAGCTGATGGCCTTAATGGAAGAGGAATGTCTGGATATCGTGAGCAGTCACAGAAACATGGTACACAGAGACCAAGACTGGGATGTTAACATACCAGGGTACATAACCTACAGGAGAGACAGGCAGGGAGAAGAGGAGGAGAGCTCTCTATGTAAAGGAAGGGATAAAAGCAACTGAAAAAAGAGTAAACAGGGAGGAGAGGAGGCACTGTGGGTCACCTTGGAGACCGAAAGGGACCACAATCCGCACAGGGTTGTGTACAGACCCCCATGTCAGGGAAAGAAATGGACAAGGATATGATAGAAGGCATTCTTAGAATGGCAGAGAAAGGGGAGATACTGTTGATGGGAGATCTGAATATGCCAGATGTTAACTGGAGCACATTTGCTGCAAGCCACATCCAAGAGCAGGACCATTCTTGATGCCCTACAGGTGGCAGGCATTAGACAGCTAGTTTCGAACCCACTCATAAGGGAGCAATCTTAGACCTCACTTCAAACAGGGGCAGTGAGAGATCTCAGATCTAGAAGTGGGTTGCCATCTGGGGACAAGTGACCATCAAAAGTGTGGTTCACGTTAAACTCAGCTACAGAGTCAAGCCATACAAAAGTGAGGGTACTGGACTTTAGGAGGGCTGACTTTGGCAAGATGGGAGAGTGCCTCAGAAAACACTAGCAAACAGGCTAGAAGGAGATGTGGAGCAACAATGGGGATTATCAAACTGCCATCACAGAGGCAACAAGCCTTTGTGTGAAGCAAATAAACAAATCAAAATGAAAGAAAAAGCCACTATGGTTCTCAAAAGAGGTGGCTGTGAAAGTCAGGAAGAAAAAGATAGCATTCCGGAAGTATAGGAAATACAGAAGGAGCAGGACAGAGAGCTGTACCAGTTAAGGCAGAAGGAAGCAGGGAGGGAAGTCAGAATAGCAAAGGCCCAAACTGAGGAAAAGATAGCCAACTCAGTTAAGAAGGGGATAAAACCTTTTATAGGTGCATCAGCGATAGAAAGACAAAGGAGGGATAGTGAGGCTGAACAGAATGAGCGATTGGGTGGGCAGAGGGACAGTGAAAAACAGGAATACTGAATGAATATTTCTGCTCAGTATTCACAAAGAGGAGGGAAGTGCCTAATCCAATTAACAGAAGCACTCTTGATAGGGGGTCGATCCCAGTCCTTTCACAGAAGAAAGGGTTCTGCAAGAACTCCTAAAACTGAAGGTGGACAAAGCAATGGGTCCTGATGGAATTCACCCCAGAATTCTAGAATAATTAAGGGAGGAACTTGTGAAACCACTGGCTACTCTTTTTAATAAATCATGGGAGGATGGTGTGATACCCGAGGACTGGAGGAAGGCGGATGTGATTCCCCTTCACAAAAGTGGGACTAAGACAGAGGCAGGAAACTACAGACCTGTCAGTCTGACCTCTGTGGTAGGGAAAGTGATGGAGTCACTTCTGAAGGAAAGAATAGTTGATTACCTAGAGGCCAGTGGAGCACAGGACCCAAGGCAGCATGGGTTCACAGTGGAAGGTCATGTCAGACAAATCTAATAGATTTCTTTGACTGGGTGACCAAAGTAGTAGACCAGGGAGGGGCTGTGGACATGGCCTACCTAGACTTTAGCAAGGCATTTGACACAGTCCCACACAAAAGATTAATAGTCAAATTAACCAGCCTGGGAGTGGGACCCAGGGTTGTAGCCTGGGTAAAACATTGGCTGGACAACAGGACACAGAAGGTAATTGTAAATGGAGTCCACTCTGAAGAAAGGGGGGTTACTAGTGGGGTACTGCAGGGTTCAGTATTGGGTCCAGTCCTTTTTAATGTCTTCATCAGTGACATTGCAGAGGGACTGGAAGGAAAAGTATGCCTTTTTGAAGATGACACAAAGATCTGCAACAGGGTTGATACACAAGGAGGCGTGAAAAGGATGAAAGGGACTGGCAAGGTTGGAGGAATGGTCAGAAGTATGGCAGCTAGGATTCAATGCAAAGAAATGCAAATAATGCACCTGGGAAACAAGAACCCAGGGAAGAATACACAATGGGTGGGGAAGTAGTAACAACAACAAAAAAGGAAAGGGACCTGGGGGTAATCATATCAGATGACCTTAAGGTTAGCAAGCAATGTGAGAAGGCAGTAGGGAGGGCTGGGGGTATACTGGGATGTATAGGGAGAGGCATCATCAGCAGAAAACAGGAAGTTGTTATCCCTCTGTACAGACAGTTGGTGAGACCTCATCTGAGTACTGTGTCCAGTTCTGGAGACCCCATCTCTGCAAGGACATAGACAGGATAGAGGCAGTCCAGAGGAGGGCAACTAAAATGGTGCAGGGTCTGCAAGAGAAGCCGTATGAGGAGAGACTAAAGGAGCTTAATATGTATACCCTTGAGGAAAGAAGGGAGGGGGACATGATAGAAACTTTTAAGTACCTCAGTGGAATCAACAAAGTCCAAGAGGGTAGCATCTTTCAGAAAAAGAGACTTGCAAGAACAAGGGACACAATTTAAAGATAGAAGGAGGGCAGTTCAGGGGCAATGTGAGGAAGTATTATTTCACAGAGAGGGTAGTGGATGCATGGAACAGCCTTCCTGAGGAGGTTGTGGGGTCTAAAACTGTGGGAGAATTCAAGAATGCATGGGACAGACATAAGGCAATTCTTGTGGGGGGTAGGAAGAAATAGGCTGTTGGTTAACTAGGATCTGCGGCCTATCCTGTAGGTAGGGAAATGGGCAGACTAGATGGGCCTAGCAGTCCTTATCTGCCATCAAAGTCTATGTTTCTATGTTTCTGTATACATATATTAGTGGCACTGTCACGTCACTATAGTTAGGGTTCAGTGGTCAGTTACGTACCAAAGTCAAAAGTTTGGGCATTAATAACTTTGGACCTATTCAATGGATTTGTCTGAAATTTGGCACGCACATTGGAGCATGGTAGATCTCTTGATATGCCAAATTGTGTTTTGGTCGGAGTGCCAGTCTTTGTGTACGAAAGCACTGAAAAATGCAAAATTATCCATTTTTGGAGGCACCTTTTGACATTCTGAATGTGGTCCTGCATGGCTGTTGTGTGGCATGCCACTCTGTGCAATGGCTTGTTTGAAAGAGCTTTGGAGGCCGAACATGTCAATTTTTGTTTGGTGAAAAAATATTAAGGCATTCAAAAGTTATGGCACTTTTAAGTTCCCATTATAAGTCAATGGGAAAATTTGTATGTATATCTTGCGATCAAAGAATGGGGTTCTGGCCATCTCGTCCCACCTGGCGATCAAACAATTTGCAGCCTCACGGTTCAAGAATCTTTGTCCTCAAGGAATTTCAAAATTCTTTGATTGCAAGGTCTGCCATTTTGTTTTTAGTTTTCCGATAGGAAAAACACAAATATCTAGTCTCAGGGGTCACTCCTGAAGTAAAACTTTGATGGGTTTTACTCAGGGGACCACAATCTATCGAGGCATGGCTTTGGTTTGAGGTAAATCGGTCAAAAAATAGAGTTATATGATTTTGAAAATCTTTGTTCGCGGCTCGCTAATGGTCTTTGATTGCGAGCCTGCAAATTCTTTAATCATAGATTGCTTGATCGCCATCGTGCATTGTGACCTATTTTCACAAATATCTCAGCTCAGGGGTGATCTAGGGACAGAAATGAGAGTGGGTTTTGATCAGGGGGCTTCGTCCTATCGAGGCATGCTGTTGGTTCAGTTGAAATCGGTGATAAAAAATACATATCAAACTTTTCCGTTCTTTGGCCATGAACGTGCGCTTTCTTTGATTGCGAGGCTGCAAATTCTTAGACCGTCATCGTGCATCTCAAGTGAGGGACGAGATGGCCATATTAAAAATAATTATTTTGCAGCCGAGGGGTGTATTAAGAAGACAAATGAGGGTGGGTTCTACTTAGGGGGGCTTCCGTTCTAATGAACCATGGTGGTGGTTTATCACAAATTCTTTTAATTTTTAAGATTTGAAGAGTTTTCATTCTTTGATCGTGAAGCTGCAAATTCTTTGATCGTGAGTTTGCAAATTCTTTGATCGCGAGATTCTTTGACCGCCATCATGCATCGCGAGCAAGGGACGAGAAGGCTGTATTCAAAAGAATTATTTCTCAGCTGAGGGGTGTACTAGGAAGACAAATGAGGGTGGGTTTCACTCAGGGGGCTTCGTTCTGAAGAACCATGGTGGTGGTTTACTGCAATTCTTTGAATTTTTTAAATTACAACAGTTTTTAGTCTTTGGTTGTGACCCTGCAATTTCTTTGATCATGAGCCTGCTAATTCTTTGATCATGAGATTCTTTGATCACCATCTTTGATCGCAAGGGAGGGACAAGATGGCCAGATTTTCATAATGGAATAGATAGGGAAATTTCACAAGTGTTTACCATTGAATATCTTGGAAATGGTTTGGTCTTCTAACTTGAAATTTGGAGGGTGTTTACAGCATGTCTTGTGGATGAAAATTGCAGTGCTAATGCATTGTCTCATATTTATTGGATTGAGTATGTTGCAATCTGGAACACAGATTGCAAGAACCTGCATACAAGCTGCTGTCAATAGGTAGTGGAGATGTCAACAAGATACAACTTAGATAGCAATTGCCCCTATTGTGAGGCTAGCTCAATAGGTGCCCTCCCACATGGTAATTCACAGTAAGTGGCACTTGTACATGCATGGATAGAGCCACAGAGGGCTATCACCTAGTCATTTCAAAATTTGCAATGATTGCCCCCATAGACGTACTGACAGTCTTAGTACTGGAGATGCTGCATTACAAAATGATGCTAAGAGTGCATTGTCATCCTTGCTACTTCTCTCCTAAGGCCTGAGTAGGTGACTGGGAATGGAATGAATGAGTTGAGAATACCTGATACTATTGTGGACTGCACCCATGTGACATCTGTACCACAACATACTGGATTTGTTGTTGGTTGTTTTGTGGGGCAGCTATCAAGGGTAGCTTGGTATGGAGCCCACTTGCAATGTATGTTCTGACATGCAACCATGTCTGGTGAACTGTGGGTGTATGTGGCAGGCATGGTGAATGTGGAACATAGATTGCAAGAACTTGTATATTAAGTTGTTCTGAATAGGCAGTCCACACGGTCCTAAGAGACTAGACAGATTGTAAGTGCTCTCTATTTCAAGCTAAGCTCAATAAGTGTCCCCCACATGGTAAATCATAGCAAGTGGAGTTTCACATGTATAGCTAGAGCCACAGAGGGCTACCAACCTACTCATTTAAAAATGTGCAATTACTGCCCCATAGAGGTACTGACAGTCTTAGAACTGGAGATGCTGCATTGGAAAATGATGCTCAAAGTGCACTCTCGTCATCATAAGTTGTCCACTGAACCACTTCCACCCCCCACTCAGTTGGTGACTGGAAATGGAACAAATAAATCGAGAACATCTGATACTATTGTGGTGCAGCACCTATGTGCCAGCTGTACTACCACACACACCACAGACTGGATTTGTTGTTCATTGTTGTTGAGTCAGGTATTGAGGGTATCTTGGAATGGGGCAGACTTGTAATGTGTGTTCTGACATGCAACCAGGTCTGGTGAGCTGTGGGTGCATGTGGCAAGTACAGTTATAGCCACAGACATTGCCAGATATTTCCAGATATTTTGCTAAATTTCTAAAGAGTTTCTGTCTGCTGCCCCTACTGTAGAAATGGAGAAAGCATTAGATATATCTGGAAATATCAGAGAAATTTCAGGAAATAGCTGGCAGTGTCTGTGGCTGCTACTGTATGTAGAATCTGGAATACAGATTGCAAGAACCTGCATGACAAGTTGTGATTAATAGACAGTACACACATCCACAACTCACTACACAGATTGCAAGTGTCAGTCATTGTGAGTTGGGCTCAATGTGTGTCCCACACGGCAAGTCACAGTGAGAGACACTTCCACATGTATGCATAGAGCCAGAGAGGACAATTAACCTCCTTTCTGCAAAATCTGCAATGACTAGATCCACAGATGTAGTCACAGTGTCGGTACTAGAGATGCTTCATTGGAGATTGATCCTCAGAGTACACTGTTATCCTCGCTATTTCTCCCCATTATATGTGAGGTGGTACTGCTCCCATAGAGGTAGTGACAGTCTTAGTACTGGAGATGTTGCATTGGAAAATGGTGGTCAGAGTGCACTCTCATCATCGTAAGTTCTCCCGTAAATTCCTCCCACCCCCCAGTTGGTGACTGGGGATGGAACAAATAAGTTGAGAACACGTGATACTATTGTGGCACAGCAGCCAGGTGCCATCTGCACTACCACACACACCACACACTTGATTTGTTGTTGGATGTTTTGTGGGTCAGGTATTGAGGGTATCTTGGAATGGGGCACACTTGCAAAGTGTGTTATGACATGCAACCAGGTCTGGTGAGCTGTGGGTGCATGTGGCAAGTATGTAGAATTTGGAACACAGATTGCAAGAACCTGGATGACAAGTTGTGGTTAATAGACAGTACACACATCCACAAATGACTATGCAGATTGCAAGTTCCAGTCATTGTGAGCTGGGCTCAATATGCGGCCCACACGGCAAGCCACAGCAAGACACATCTCCACATGTATGCATAGAGGCAGAGAGGGCAATTAAAGTCCTTTGTGTGAAATCTGCAATGACTGCATCCACAGGTGTAGTCACAGACTTAGTATTAGAGATGCTCCATTGCAGATTGAGCCTCAGAGTACACTATGATCCTTGCAATTTCTCTTCATAATCTGTGAGGTGGTGAGTGGGAATGGAACAAATAACTTGACTAGAATTGATACTATTGTAACTCTGCACCCATGTGAGATCTGTTCCACGATACACTTAGTTAGGTGTCTGTCCCACCCATTCCCCAAGCCCCTCCCAGGAGATCCTCTCTCTAGTGTTCTACTTTCTCTGCATAGTCAGGGCCATGCAGCCACAGTGCAATACAAGACATGTAGATCAATATTACAACTCTATAACAGTAACTGCTTAAAAATAAAACTCAGGAGACATAGCATAAGGTTAATAATTAGTTTATTATTTAACTATTTATATATATTTAGTCAAATTGTTTGGTTGCTCTTGGGATGGGCAAAAAAACAGTTTGTTGTATATATCCGTGATCATTTTTGGGGATGTTTTTTGTTTGTTGGCATTTCACTGACTTTATCTACGCTGTTTCTTTTCTATATGAATAGCGGTTAGAATTAAGATTGTATATATATTTGGTAAATGGTTTATATGGGTGTTAATGTTACAGAATATTTAGTTGGCAAATATTTATCTTTCTTACATTTTATTGCTGAGTGGTATTAGTTATGTGTCTATTGATAGTATTTTATTATCACATTCACTGACCACTTAGATATTAAGAGAATGGAGACAGACAAAATATTATTTAACATATGGTT
Source organism: Neoceratodus forsteri (assembly GCA_016271365.2). Taxonomy (NCBI): domain Eukaryota; kingdom Metazoa; phylum Chordata; order Ceratodontiformes; family Ceratodontidae; genus Neoceratodus; species Neoceratodus forsteri. The sequence goes on from CM028130.1 coordinate 1,195,405,167, forward strand.
TTCAACATTTTACTGGTATTTTGTGCAACTGATTAGAATATTGTTAGTTTTTTACCTAATTATTGTTTAATGGCGTTTAGTTATTGACTACATGTTCACATGAGACAGTAAGAAACATTTAGGCCCAGATATTCAAACTGCGCTCAAAATGAGCGCAACAGCAGGAGCAAGCACAAACCAGTTGCGCAAATGCGCAACAGGTGCGATATTCAAACATGGAGCAGAACAAATTGCACAAGCAAGCAACCAACGTCTGAATATCGCACATACTGCACCATAGCTCAACCAGGAAGGAGAAGCTGAGCTGAAATGTTGCGCCATGGCGCAACCAGGGCAGCCCAGCTGAGCATTCCAGAGGTGCCATAGCGCAAGCAGAGCCCCCCCCAGAGCAATGGAACTGCATTATCCAGGGAGGCAGGCTGGGCCACCGCCAGCCATGCCACACATGGGCACAGGAACACACTGCAGAACCCACACCACACCTGCACAACCCTAAGCACAGCATCACTGGGGGTGGACGGATGATCACTTGCCCATGGGGACAAGCCAACAAAGCATAGCAGAGCCATGACACCCCAGCACAACCACTGGCAGACTGAGAGTACCACACACAGGGGTTGACAACCACAGTGCACATCAGCCCCCGTACGCATAGCACACCCCTGCATTAGACCCCAAGATGACCACCTATGTGCAGTGGACTGGCACTGGCAGAAAACCATGCAAGCCCCAGCACGCCAACCCTGCAGCACAGAAGCCTCTACAAGCCAGACACACCTTGTGCACCCAGCAGTGGTGGCAACAGACGGCAAGACTAACCGAAGTCACTGCCATGCTGGAGATACCTCCCCATGCACACACACGCACGCACACACACACACACACACACACACACACATACCCAGGACCATACCAGCCCAGATGGCATGTACCCCCTGCAACTGAGCACCCATAGGCAGTTGCAAATCAGAGACCAACACATTATTCGTATAAAAATATAAAATGTATTTCAACACAACAAACATTAACAAGAACAAGTACAACTATTTTCAAAGGGGGGACGGGTACAAGGTAGGGTTGGTCAAGGGTAGGGATGACAAACTTGGAGAAGGAAGGCAGGGTGGTAGGGATGGGAGAAGTGGGAAGGAAGAGAGGTCATAGGCACAGCCGCCGCCCATCCTCCTGCTGGTGTCTTGCAGTTCTCTGCCGCCTCCTCCACATGCCATGGCGGTGTACTGATTGCAGGATGTCGCTGTTCTGGGCCACAAGCTGTCGGATGGCCCTGACATCCCTCGACATCCGATGGAGAACCTCGAGGCCTAGGAAAATGGGAACACAGTCAATGGCTGACTGACCACAACCCTGAACACCACCCAACCTGCAAGCCATATAGCCCAATGTCCTGCACCTGTGATGGCATGCACCCACCCACAGTGAACATGCACATACATCGCTAACAGGCGGCACTAGCTATGTGCACCACTGCACACACACACACTGCCCATGTCCATCACAGCACAAACAAGGCTGGCAAGTGACGTGGCAACGTGGTGCAATGCCAGTTACCCAGCTATGTGCCCAGTGCATGCATGGACCACCAGTGATGCATACACAGACGTGCTGTGAACTGACAGTGATGTATGTCACCCAGTGTCATGCCTAGCATAGACATAGATACATAGCCAGTGTTGGCAGATAAGGGCCTATGGCCCACACAGTCAGTCCATTTCAGCCTGTAAGTTACTTTGTTTACCTAGAAGTCTGTTGCCCCTTACCACTGACCTCAAGAATTCGCTATGTCTATCCTGCAGTCTGAAATCCCGTGAGGTGTCCGCCCCCCACCACTCTCTGGCAGGGTGTTCCACTTGTACACCACCTGTTCTGTGAAGAAAGTCTTGCTCATGTGTCCTCTGAATCGTCCTCCCTCCAACTGCACCCCATGCCCTCTAGTCCTGGAAACATCTTTTGCACTTCAAAATAGTGTTTCCCTGCACCCTGTTCCACCCTGTAAGATACTTGTATGTCTCTATCATATCCCCTCTCCCTCTTTCCTCCAGGGAGTATAGGTTCAGTTCCTTCAACCTGTCTCCATAGGAGTTGTGATGCAAGCCATGCACCATCTTTTGTTGCTCCTCTGAACCTTTCTGCCCACTCTACGCCCCACGTAGGTATGGTTCTCAGAAATGTACACTGTACTGCAGTGGGGCCTCACTAGTGTCTTGTATAGTGGAATTATGACTCCCTTTCCTGCATGTTTGTATTGTGCAGGGCTACTGGCCCCCAGCATGCAATAGCATCCATGAAGTCATGATACTCACACTGCTCAAGCAGCTCTGATTGGCGCTGTTGCTGGCGCCTGCTGCTGCTGGTGGGGTCCAACCCCTGCTGGCACCGGGTCCCTGGCACGGCCCATCACTGTTGCCCCACGATCCTCACATCCTGGCCTGTGGGAGACATATGTTGAGACAAACATCAGTGTGACTCCAAAGCAGACTGCCCCCTGCCCCAGTGACAGTGCCCGCCCACACAGCCATACCCATTCATCTCACAGCACACACACTGACACAGCAACCGTGGCTGAGCCATCACCTATGCACAGCCACCAAAACACACACACACACCCCTACAGATAATACAGGTGCATAGATGGCACACCCACCTGGCCTAGGCACCACGCCCCACCTGGCACGTGAACGCAGCCGCGTTTAAAGCTCTGGCTCCCTCCGGCAGAGGTCACTGTACTGGTGCTGGCACTGCTCAGCAGACCAGCACTGTCCAGTGACCCCCACCAGGTCAGTGGCCACTTGCTGCCACACCTCAGTCCTTGCACTGGTGAGGGGCACCTCACCATAAAGGCCATCATAGTGTGGCTCAACTAGGGCCACCAGGTTGGCCACTTCCAGCTGGCTCCAGGACACCGCCCTCCTCCTAGCCATGACACCAACTTTACAGCAGGCAATATGGTGCCCAGCTGCGCCGTAACCCCACGCGGGAGATGTTGTGCAATAGACCACCACAGGTTCTTCCAATCGTCGCTGTTCAAACAGCGCCAAGAGCCATACATAGCGCTGTCACCAGATACGCAGCTAATAGGGACGTATACATGGCAGGTATGAACAGTGCCAGGGGCAAAGGTCAATACAAGGTCATGGGCAATGATGCAAGGCTACGCACAGTGCTATTCGACATATAGGCATCCTGCATGACCGACCAGCTGCGTACCAGTGCCATACAGTGGAGTATTGCACAGAAAAGCACAGTGCCATATATAGTGCCTATTGCTGTAGTGCCACTGGTACAATGGTGGCTATGGCCTGAATTGCTGATCGCGGCCAGCACGCCAGCAGCGTGACAGATGCGCCTGCATAAGTTATCTGGGCATGCGCACGCAGTACCACAGGCACAGATCTGCGCCATTGGCTCACCCGACTCTTCCATATTGTGCAAAGCGCAGATTCGCGATATTCAGCCGACACATGCAAATCATCTGATCAGCCATTCAAGGGTGCAGTGGCGTGATTTGCATGTCATTATAGTTGCTCCACTCCTAATTTGCATGTATTGCACTATAAATGTGCGACATTGAGCTGCGTTGGCCAGATTCGGTTACTGCAGGTGAGAGGTGAGTTGCATGCTGTGTGATGTTCAGGACGATGGTCATGGGAAAATGCTGTAGACTGCACAGTGACAGGTGTCCACTTCCATACAGATCGGCATGACCGAGTAGTGAGTCATTGTGAGGTGAGGACGGGTGGACGTAGGAGGAGGCCCAACTTTACAGCAGTGAGATGGAGGCTCTTCCAGGCTTCCCTGGATGAGAAGCAGTGCTGAGTGGACAGAGGGGCACCCCTCAGTCTCCTGTGCGGCTGCATGGGAGGGGTAGCCAGGCCGTTAACCTGATGGAAGCCACCAGCGCCCGATGGGAGGAGGAGCAAGAAAAGATGGGACAGACCTCAGGAGGTTGAAGGGAGGTAGGTAGCCTTCAGGGCGGTGACGTGCTGGCACTGGTGGGGGCCCACCAGTGGTGTTGCAGCTGACCCCAACTGAGGAGACACTGTCGCAGCCATGCAGCCGACGCCTATTGAGGGAGTACCAGACGGAGGATTCCAGACAGGTGGAAGCCCATCACTGCACGGGTATGACATGGTGGTGGTGTTTGGGGGCGGTTGTTCACATGCACCTCACATGTACTCTCTTTCTGTTACAGATCCTGTTCGCCTTCAGGAGATGTCGGTGTGTGGGTTCATACAGTGATGCTGACCTGCTGACATGGAGGAGGGTCCATCCACCTCCACCACCAGCCAGCAGGCACTGCAGCAGCATGCACGCCGCAAACTCTGGGTGTCAGTGATAGATGGTGTGGGGGTGCACAGCCTGTGTTCAGCAGTCTGGCATGCGCATGCCAGCACACTGTGACCATGGCTAGCACGTATCTGCACCATTGATGATAGAAGGCTCAATGGGTAGTGATGGCTGTGTGTCCCATGACGGACACACGTAGGCCAGCACGTGCCTTGGGCCCGTCTGTTCCAACTTGTGTACCAGCATGTTGAACGGTCCCAGGCTGTGCCTGTCATCACCCGTAAGGCACCGGTGGCTGTGCAGGTGTCTGGTACTGTTGCCAGCACAGCGGTGGAACGAGTGGACCCGAGCACAGCGGTTGAGGGGCAGCAGCAGCAGTCACCCACCAGGTCTGGGGCAGTGTCAAGCAGTGGCACATGTCCGCGCGTCTTTGATCCACTCCATTCCTGGTCCTGGTGAACAGCGCCCACCCTCAAGGGTTAAGCAGTATCAGGACCGCTCTACACCCTGGGGTCAGGATGCCATTGGGGCACAGTACCATTGACGAGCACACCCGCCTGCTGCAGAATCAGTACAGCTGCAGAGGTGGGTTGCAAGGTTCTGTGGAGGCACTGTCTGCGTCCCTGGAGGGCACGCAGGGGTGTGCTCGGACCGAGCCGAGCTGGTCCGTATGCGACGGATGTGACCGCCGCCATTGACAGGCTGACCTTGGCAGTGGTCTCTGTCGGGACGCATTGGGCACTACAGTCAGGTGCCCCTGTACCGTACACCCCCACAGTGCACTCTCCACTCCCGCTCTCCCGCGCCGCAACACCAGCCTGCCGACGCCGGTTCTGCTGGGCATCCCGAGCATCCCTGGTGCAGGTTTGTTCGGCATGTTGCAGACTCGTGCGGCAAGGTCACATTCACGCAGTGACCCCTGGTGGTGCAACAGTGCCACCCCATGTGGACCCTCTGCCACCGCCCTGTATGTTGTCATGGCGGGCTGTGGCCACGATCCGCGGTGGCCTGGGACAGTGCTACATGACTGAGCTGTTCCCTGTGCAGGCCCCGTCTGGTGCTGCCATGTGTGTGTGGTGTCATGGTGGCAGCACTGCTGGGTGTTTGCTCCCCATGCTGACACACGATTACCTGCACACCTCCCAACTGTCCAGTCGCTGGTGTGCATGATGATGCCTGCATTGCACTGTGCACTAAGGTGCAATGGGTGCCCAGGTTCTGACAATACTTGGACAGTAACGGGTGGTGGGGTGGTCGGTGGTGCTGTGTTCTACTGTCGGTTCTGCAGTGCTGTGCATCTGCCCATGTATGCTCTGTGCCTGGTGGGTGTGTGTCCATATGAGTGCTCACCCTCCCTGATGGTGGTTTGTATGCCTGGACCCTTCCACCCCCTGACCATCATGCACCCTGGTGTGTTCCCCGTGTGCCTGTGGTTTGTGCATGGACAGTGTTGGTTGCACATGTCCCTTGACTTCCGTGTTGTGCGAAAAGCCCTCTGTGATGGTGTCCTCGTGCAGCTGGGCCTGCTGATCAGTCGGGGTTCCTCCATCCTGGGGCTGCTCACCATCATCACCGACGCCACTGGTGTCCCCATCGCTGTCCCCCGCTCAACCTGTACGGTTATCCCATGGTCTTGGCCATGTTGTGCAGGATGCAATGTGGCCAGGAGTATCCCACAGGCCTTTTGGGGTTGTACTGTAGGGCGACCGCCGGAGGTGTCTAGGCATCGGAAGTGTGTTTTGAGCATCCCAAACACCCGCCTATGATGTTGCATGTTGATGCATGTGCCTCATTATAGCATAGCTGTGTTGGGGTCATGGGGCTGCACGGTGTGAGCAGCCAGGATGGAGGGTATCCGCAGTCACCTGTGTGGAGATAGTGGAGACTGTGTCATGTTCTAGTCCATATTGGCTTCATCTCCCTGTGCCACTACCATGGCACCTGTGGTATTCTACCTTGCCCAGAGTTTGCATTCTATACATGTGTACCACCCACTAGATGTCCTGTGGGGATGTCCCTACTCTCGAATCGATGGCAGTGCAGACTGATACCATATGAAGGCATTGTGCTCCGCCAGGGTGTGTGGCACAGAATTGATTATGCGCCCAGCGGCATCACACACCACCTGGCAGTTGACACTAGGAATCCTTTCTGTTCTGATATGCGGCCATCTGGGCCAGGTGGTGATGCGGATGCCCACGAAGGTGTCTACCAAGAGTGGCACCACCACAGGCTTGGGGTCCTTCTGCCGAAGATATTTCGCAAGGCATAGCCTTTCGGGGTCTAACTCTTCCGCATCCCATCCCATGTTCTCTTGGATGTGTCTCATGATGTCCGAGAACGAAGGGTCATCCGGAGGAGACCTTGGAAGCTCACGTGGGTCCAGAGAAGGGATGTGGAGGGGAGATGGGGATCTAGATCCTGTTGAAAACTCTGATCCCGTGTCCTCCGTCGTAGGCGAACGGAGGCATCTCCTGGGTCTCTTAGGGCTGGGTGACCCAGAAGAGGATCTGGACAGAGGTCTCCTTTTATCTGGTCTCCCCCTTGGAGGGATCCTGGGCTCCTGGGGAGGAGGTAATCGGCCTGCAGACCCAGATGGAGAAGGGGTCGCAGGAACCGGAGGAATAACCGGCCTAGGAGGAGGAGGAGGTGGAAGCGGAGGTGGGGTGGGGACCACGTCCTTTTTAATGGTATCCCACCAGTAAGTGAAAAGCTCCCTAACCTCTGAGAAAGATAGACCCGACGACGGACCGGGCGCCGGTGGTCAGTCGTCGGGTTCCGGCATCGGCTCCACAGGGGCCTCGGGTTGCGGGGAGGGTTCCCTGGGAGGCTCCACAGGACCGGGGTCGCCCATCTGGTCCTCGGGCTGTGTTAACTCCTCCTCTGTAATGGTCTCCTGACCGACGTCGGTCGGAGGCATCGGGGTCCTCTTTTCAATCCGGACAGGCACGGACGTCGGCCCCCCTACTGGCATCCGGGGGTGCGTAGGCTTGGCCGGCAACGGTTGTCTGGTGGTCGACGGCTCTGGGGACCTGTGGCGAGAGGCCGACATCGGCCGGGTCGACGTCGGGTCCGACGGTCTCTTAAGAGAGGTGAGCTCCTTGGTCTTTCGCTGGGGAGGGGGAGGCAAGGAGGCAGACCTGACGTCGGGTTCAGAATGGCGGGAACCCGACTTGTGGTGATGGTGGCGGTCCCCACTTGACCAGGGCCTTGGAAGACGGAGAGGCCTAGAAGTCTTGGCCTGAGAAGAGGAGCCCAAGATTTTCTCACCACAGCAGGGGAGGCTGAGAACTGGCCCGGGAGGCGGCGGTGGGACCTGGGCAGACTCTGAGAATCAGAGGCCCTAGGCGGGGACCTGGAAGGGCCTTCTCCCTATCTTCTCCGAATGTTTGCGGGCCTTCTCGAAGATCCTCCTTGGAGGCTATGGTCTTGAGTTGTTCCTCAAGCAGGAGCGCCTGTAGGGCCTTCTGGCGACGGATCCAGGTTCTGCTGTTGAAACCTAGGCAAAAGGCAGAACCGGGTGTGGTCTGAGCCTAAGCACCCGGACCTGAGCAGTCTGGCGGATCCTTGAAGGATCTGCTTCCCACAGCTGCCGAAGAATGACCGGAGGTTAGCGAGGACATCAGACAATAAACTGACCGAGAAAAATCGAATTTTCCGAAGGAAAAACTTTACCACGCGTCGCGCGCTAGAATTGGAACCGAAGGGTCGAGATTTGCAAGTCGACGACGGGAAAGAACTGGGGAATCTGGCGGGACTGCCCCCTTATGTACTACGCCTGACGTCGGAGGTGGGACCGACATCGGGGCCGGTCCCCGCTGAAGATAGCTAGCTAGAAGTTTTCCGTGGGGTCCTGACGCCTGCCGGCTTCAGTCCTAATGGTGTTACCTGCTGCAAGAGCTGTGTCTCGAAGTAAGATCAACTATACCACCAGAACATATTTTTATTTTTCTACAGGATGGCAATCAGAGAGGGGAGGGACCACTATACCATCGGGGACATATCATCTATGGGACGGCGATCGAGGAAGGGGAGAGGGACCACTATACCACCAGGGAGATGCTGTTTTATTTATCATTGGGCCAATGATTGGAAAGGGGGGGGCACTAGCCACCATAGCAGGGATTTATTTAACTCTAAAAATTGATTAGCATTTTGCTCATAAAACTGCTAAATCTTTGTGAAAATGCATAGCTTTTGCCTCTCTGTGTTTAATAAACATAGCACTTCTAGAAAATCTATATAAATACTTTCTGTACAGTTAGTATGGTCCCAAGAAAAAAACTGCTAATCAATTATTTAAAACCCTGCATAGACTGTTTATTTCTTTGGACGGCAATCAGCAATCGCAGGAGGGGCCTCAGTACCTCTGCCACCCATTCGGGTTGTACTGGACACTGCCAGGTCTCGGTCGGCGGTGTCTGCTCCATGCAAACAGACCACTCAAGAGGCCCTTGCGTGAAGCAAATACTTTGTGAATCGGGCAGTGTCAATATTCACGTCCCCTCTTCCTCATATGCACTGTGGCCCCCTCCACACTTTGCCCGAGCACAAACCCAGTTTATGGGCGCAAACCAGGCTTTTGTGAATAGCAACTCGGGGAAAAAACCCAGTTTGTACTGGGGCAAAGTTTTGTGAATCTGGCCCCAAGTTTCAACAGCACTGTGACACTCTTTCATCCAGATTTCATGATAGGGACTATAGTGAAAAGGTCACTGACAGAGAAAGGGATTTTGTCATGAGGAAGAACAAACAAGACCTTATTGTACCTGCACGGTGGAATAAGAGTGTGGATAACAAGTGCTTGCTTTGCCAGCCCAGTGGCGCTGAGGGTTGAGGTGCTGGACGCCACACTGGCGACCCAGGTTCGGGAGCGAACTCGGGGCCACTGGGGGTTGGCAAGGGAGGAACAGGACTGAGCGTCCGTAGGATGGCTCTCCTGTCCCGAGAGGGAGGGGGGACTCAGTCCTGGGCTCTGGAGACTCCTGGTGGAGGCTAGGGGTACAACTAGCCCAAGATCTGCTGTCATCGGGGATTGGCTGCGGCAGTGACCTTGCATGCATGCACGGGAGCGTGCGTTCCTGCGCTGGGACGCACTGCCGTCCGAGCCAACAGGGAGGACCAAAGCAGAAATACCCCGGTTTGCCGAGGAGGTGACAAGGGCCTCAGGAACCTCCTCACATCCCCAACACCGGACAACTCTGTCGATGATCCACGGCCAACCTCCAGAGAGATGGACCTCTAATCCCAGAAGAGGCTGCCAAGCTAGGAGTAGTGGGACCTACCGGGGTGATCCATGGTGCTGGGAAGTTTCTCAATGGAGGGAAAGTCGATGGTGGTGTGTCACGGTGGGGAGTAGCAGGGCTGAGAGTCGAGTGGGCATCTCCGAGAGATGCCTTGGTGTGCAGGTGAAAAACAGAGTTTGGGGACAAAAAAAAAAACAAGTGTTTGCTTTGTTACACTTCTCCACACAACATCTGCTGTGAAAAAAATTATCAGTCAGAATTAGGGTACCCTTAAGGCAGATCCTGCACTTGGAGAGATCGCAAAACACCCACTATGCACCAACGGTTGTATATCGCTGAGGTAAAACCCTATGGAATGCATTTGTACACTGTAACTAACGTGCCCTGAAGAATGATCAATTGACTCCAGCACATCCAAGAATTTAACATAGAAACAGCATTTGATGGCAGATAAGGACTGCTTAGCTCATCCAGTCTGCCCATTTCTCCTGCTTTCCTATCCTGTCACCACAGACCCTACATGATCTCTGGCTCTCCCCCACTTCCCAGGTAAGACTCTCTTGTGCCTATTCCATGCATGCTCGAAGCCCACCACTGTTTTGCCCCACCACCTCTGCTGGAAGACTGTTTCACACATCCACCACTCTTTCAGTAAAGTACTTCCTCACATCTCTCCTAAATATTCCTCCTTCCAGCTTCATTGCATGTCCCTTGTTTTTGTGCATCTTTTTCTTGAAAAATACTCCCTCCTGCACCTTATTTAAACCTGTGAGGTATTCTCTCCCCCCCGTCTCTTCCAGGGTGTACTCATTCAGGTCCTTTAGTCTATCCTCATAGGGCTTCTGATGCAGCCCTGCACTACTCTAGTTGCCTCCTGTGGACAGCCTCCACCCTATGACCTTCTTGAGATGTGGCCTCCAGAACAGGACACAGTACTCCAGGTGGAGTCTCACTGGCAATCTATACAGTAGCAATAGCTTCGCCATCTTTCTGCTAGCGATTCCCCTCCCTATGCACACCAACATCCCACTGGACCTACCCATTGCCTCTTCGCACTGTCTTGCCACCTTGAGGACATCAGATATGATTAACCCCAGGTCGCATTCCTGTTTGGTGACCATCAATACATCGTCTCCTATTCTGTACTCTGCCTCTGGGTTTCTGTGCCCTAGGTGCATGATTTTGCACTTTTTTGCACTGAAACCCAGCTGCCATAGCTTTCTCCAGTCTCCGCACATTTCTTCCATTCCACCCACTCTGGAGTGTCTACTCTATTGCAAATTTTAGTGTCATCTGCAAAGAGGCACACCCTTCCCTTCCAGTTCATCTGCAATATCACTTATAAAGAAATTAAAGAGGAATGATCCCAGTACTGAGCTCTGAGCCATCTTGCTGGTCAATTTCAGTGGGCCACTGGATGTCAATGGACCACTTCTGGGTACTGACATCCACAATATGGTGGTGCGCTTTGGGCAGCCCTGATAGGCACTGCAGTTCTAACATACGAACATACGAAAAATGCCAGCAGATACAGGTCCTACGGTCAATCGAGTCTGCTTGAGTGTGCAGCTATCAGTTTATTACTTTGCAGCTGCCCCCATTGTATAGTAGTGACCTTCACCTGACTCAGTCCCACCACCTCTTAAAACTGCCCACCGACTTTAAGGATACCACCTCTGCTGGTGGTGCGTTCCACCCAGCCACCACTCTTTCAGTGAAGTAGTGCCTTCTCATTTCCCTCTTCAGCCTTCCCCCCTCCAATTTCAGACTGTGCCCCTTAGTGTCTTTCCCTCCCTTCAATCTAAAACCCACCTCTGTACTAACCCTGTTTATGCCCCTCATATATCTGAAGGTTTCAATCATATCCCCTCAATTTCTTCTATCCTCAAGGGAGTACGTTTAGCTCCCTCAGTCTCTCCCTGTAGGGTTTGCCCTCCATTCCTGCGATCATCCTGGTTGCTCTGCACTGGACCCGCTCCAGCAGCTTGACATCTTTCTTTAAGTAGGAACGCCAGAACTGTACGCAGTACTCCAGGTTCGGTCTGACTAGCAACCTGTACACTGATAGGATAACCTCCCTCCTCGAGTGAATTCCCCTGGCAATACACCCCAACATCTTATTAGCTTTAGCTGATGCCTTCCTGTACTGTGCTGAATGGTTAATTTGCCCTGTGATTAGCACCCCAAGATCCTTCTCCTCCGTAGTAGTGGATAACTGTACCCTCCCCCAGCCTGTAGCTAAAACCTTGGTTTGAGGCTCCAAGCATATGACTTTGCACTTGCTCGCTGGAAACCCAGCTGCCATGTGTCTGACCAGCGCTGAGTTTAGCCAGATCTTCCTGTAGTCCTAGCCACCACTCTGTGTTGTCCACCACTGCACTGATCTTCATGTCATCTTCAAATAGGCTGCTCTTATTCTTAATCCCATCTGCGATGTCAGCAATAAAGATGCCAAGCAACACTGGACCCAGCACTGAGTTTTGTGGAACCCTGCTGATCACAGCTCTTGGACCTGAGAGGTCCCCTCCACAACAACCCTCTGCTGCCTATCCGCAGCCAGTTTCTGACCCACTTCACCAGCTTCTCCCTGCCCCCAGGTAACCCATTTACTAATCAACCTCCATGTGGCACTTGAATCAAAGGTCTTGCTGAAGTCCAATCACAGGTCAACCATAACCTGGCCCCTGTCAACTGCCCTAATTACCCAGTCATAGAAGTCAACCATGTTGGTCTGGCAGGATCTACCAGAGATAAATCCCTGCCGTCTGCTGTCCTGGAGACCATTCTGCTCCAGAAAGGCTACCAGCCTCTTCTTGAGGATAGTCTCCATAAGCTTCCCCACAATGGAGGTGAGGCTGACTGACCTATACTTGCCTGGCTCATCCTTGGGCCCACTTTTATGGATGGGTACCACGTACACTACCCTCCAGCCCTGGGGCATGCAACCAGCCCCTAGGGAAGTGCTGAACAAGTCTGCCAGCGGTCCTGCCAGGACCTCTGCCATCTCCCTCAACACCCTGGGGTGCATGCCGTCTGGACCTGGTGCCTTATCCACCCTCAGGGCCGTAAGCCCGTGCAGCACTCTGCTCAATGGGATTACACCTTCAGTTACCTCTGCCACCCCCCATACCTACCCCTCCCTTCCCCTGAGGTATTGGCCCCAGCTTCTCTCTGGTGAATGCAAAACAGAAGCAGTCATTAAGCACTTTTGTCTGCGCCACCATCTCCTCTCATTCCTTGTCTACCTTGATTCTAACAATTTGATCCTTACAGCTTCTTCTCTCCCTGATGTACTTGAAGAAATCCTTTTCCCCTTCTTTGATCACCTGTGCCAGCCTAAGCTTCCTTATTGCCTTGGTTGCCCTGACTGATTTGCTCACCTCTCTTGATTTCTTCATGTACGCCTCTCTATCCTCCTCCCGTTTGGATATCATGTATTTTGTGAAAGTAGCCCTTTTCCTAATCCTCCCTAACACCTCCTGCTTAACCAGCTTAGCCTCTTAGACCTCTTTGGACATGAGCTGGTGGCCTCCTAACACAAGTTTGATAATTTCCCATTTCTGGTTAGCATCCATACGTGGGTGGATACTGGCGAGTGCCCTCCAGTATGTCCCTCATCCTCCCAAAGTCTGCCCGCCTGAAGTCTATCACCTTTGTCCTGGTTCTGGCTGTCTCCTACCCACACTAAGTGAGAACCACACTGTGTGGTGGTCACCCTGCCAGGGACCTCCACCCCTACTCCCAGACGTTATCTCCATTTGCCAGCACACGGTCCAGTATGTTTCCTTCCCTGGTTGGCTCCCTACATCTGCTCCAGGAAACCATCCTGGAAAGCCTCAGGAGGACCTAACATACTAACAACATACTAAAATGCTAGCAGAATAGGCTAATGGTCTTTCGAGTCTGCTGCTTTTCAGCACCACTGAGGGCCGATTTTGGTGGCCTCCCTCCCCTTGGGTTATACTGTCCCCCTTGCAGATGCACCAGCTGTATTAGGCCTGGCAGATTTATCTCCCTGTACCTGTCCCATCCCTCTTAAACCCGGCCACAGTCTTCACCTCTACCAGCTTCCTGGGCAGTGATCCCATGGCTCCACCCACCTTTCAGTGAAAAAACACCTCCTCCTCTCTCTCCTTGAGCCTGCCCCTTACACCCATTTCCCCACGCTGTCCCCGCCTCCTTCCTTTGGAGCACTCTGACTGGGCCCTTTGATCCCTTTTATGTACTTAAAGACCTCTATCATGTCTCCCCCGTCCTCCTCTCCTCCAGGGTATACATGTCAAGTTTCCTGAGCCTCTCCTCATAGGTCCTCTCCCCCAGGCCCTGGACCATTTTGATTGCCCTCCTTTGGACCCTCTCTAGAATTGTAACATCAATCCTTAAATGTGGTTGCCAAAACTGCACACAATACTCAAGGTGTGGCCTAACCAAGCAGTTGTACAGGGGTAGGATCACTTCCGCTTTTCTGGAGGTAATCTCCCTGGCGATGCATCCCAGCATCCTATTTGCCCTTGCCACTGCCCACCTACAGGTCTCCGAGTTGTTCATTTTGACATCTACCACCACTACCCCCAGGTCCCTCTAACACTCCATGACTTGAATTTTTTCTCCTCCCACGGTATATCCCTGGCATGGATTTCTGACTCCCAGGTGCAGAACCTTGCACTTCCCCACACTGAATTTTAGTTTCCATTTTCCTGACCACCTTTCCAGAGCCTCCTGATCCTCCTGCAAGGCCACCCTCCCCTCCTCCTCATCCACCACTGCACCCAGCTTTGAGTTGTCTGCAAAGAGACTCATTTCACGTCTGATCTTCTTCCTTATGTCTGAGACATTAGTGTTGAACAGAACTGGCTCCAGCACTGACCCCTGGGGCACCCCACTAGTAACCCACCTTGGGGATGAGGCTAGCCCCCCAACCACCACCCTCTGAGTACACTCAGAAGGCCAATTTCCCATCCATCTTAACAACTGTCTCCCTACCCCCATTTCCTTCAGTTTAGCCAGCAGGCCATTGTGGGGTACCGAATCAAACGCCTTGCTGAAGTCCAGAAAGAGGACGTCCACCGGCCTACCCCGGTCCAGGGCCCTTGTCACCCAGTCACAGAACCTCACAAGGTCTGCCTGACACGATCTTCCCGGGACAAAGCCATGCTGTCTATCATCCAAATACACATTTTGCTCCAGTAACCCCCTAGCTTCTCCTTGACAATACCCTCCATCACCTTGCCGACCACCGACGTCAGGCTAACAGGCCTGTAATCCCCCGCCTCCTCCCTTGACCCCCCCTTGTGGATCAGCATGACATGGGTCACCCTCCAGTCTTGGGGCACCCATCCAGTCCTCAGGAAGATGTTGAAGAGCTCCACCAGGGGGACTACCAGGACATCCCACCAGTTCCCTCAGCACCCTGGGATGTATCTCATCTGGCCCAGGTGCTTTCTTTGTCCGAAGGGACCTAAGAGCTTCCCTTACTCTCTCTACTAGGATTTCAGCCTCCACCTCCTTCCCCATTTCACCCTGTACTGCTGGCCCCCCCACCTGTCCGTGGTGGCAACTCCCTTTCTCCAGACTCATCAGGGCCCCTGATCGCTACCGGTCCTTCTCTTCCTCCAGATTTTCTCCCATAGGGTGCAGCCCCTCCATCCCCCTTGTAAAACTGATGCAAAGCACCAGGCACTTGGTTAATATCCCTAACATTGACACTGCAGTGCAGCACGAGGGGGCGCTGCACCCTGAGGTGTGCCGCTTGATGAGACATTAAACCGAGTCCCATCTGCCTGTTCTGGTGCTAGTTCAGGTGGATGTTAAAGATCCATGGCACTGAAAAAGAGTAGGAATTTCCCGGTGCACTGGCCAAATTTCCCCATTCACTAAAATAACACCAACAGCTTAATCTGGTTCAAAGTCAGTTGGCATTTATTCTGTATCCCGGTTGTGCCTGAAAATAGGCAGAATTTGTCTAGTGCACTTACCCTGTCAACAAAATAAATTTAGGATCTCTGCCTGTTCCCCACCTCCCAGCCCAACCCTCCCTATCCTTATCCTGCTGATCTGCCCTTTACTTTACTTTTTCCCTATGTATCTAAAGAACCCCTTGTCCCCCGGGATCCCCTGGCCAGGACTGCTCCTTTTCACTTACCTGCTCTCACCACTTGGTGATTCTTTTGGCTGTCCGCTCATACTCCCCGATCCCTTTCACTCATTGAGCGCCTGAAGTGCCTATAGGCCACCTTCTTGGCCCTCACCACTTCCTGAACCTCACAGGTCCAGCAGCAGGGTTTTCTGGCCTTACTGAACTTGTGCCTTTCCCTTGAGCAGGATCTGGTAACCTCCTGTACTCCCCTCCTAATGATCTCCCACCTGCTATCAACATACAAATCCGGCCTTATCCTGTCCAAACGATCTTTAAGGAACCTTCACATCTCCCTGAAGTCTGCACCCCTGAAGTTGGTTACTACCGTCCTTGTTCAGCTTTCCTCCCCACCCCAACTCGGTCCAGGAAGAACCAGACTGTGGCATGATCACTCCCACCAACGGGTCCTCACCCTAGGCCCTAATCTGATCACTGTCCACCAGGACCATGTCCAGTGTCCAAGCCTCCCTAGTTGGCTCACCCACCTGCTGGGTCAGGAACGTGTCTTGAAAAACATCCAGCAGCCTCTGCCCCTGGCCCTAGTGATGAACAGTCTCCCAGTCTGTTCCCGTCACTGCTGAGGTCCCCCATTACCACTGCCCTTCCCTTTCCCAAACTACAGTATCCCTCGAGATTTGCCACCAAACTTTCTTCCAGAGCCTCCGCCAGTGCAGGTAGTCTGATACCACTCTAACCTTTACACTCTTACTACTCGTGTCAACTTGAGGGTATTAAATAGCCTCCATGTTCCTTGGCCTCCTCTACCCCTCCAATACCAATGCCATTTTGACTAACAGTGCTACATTACCCCACTTCCTTCCCCCTATCTTTTCTGAACATAGTGTAGCACTCCAAATTTAGGTCCCACTCGTGTCCTTGGGTAGCCCAGGTCTCAGTGACTGCTGCCACATCCACCTCCCCTTCAACTAGCATTACCTGGGGCTCAGACATCTTGTTTCCTAAACTCCTGGCATTTATCAAGACCACCCTCCACTCCTTCTCCCTCCTCTCCTTTCCTCCCCTTGAGCTTCTGTTTATCAGCTCTTGCACCCTACCTGGTGATCTATTTCCATACCTCCCCAGCCCCCTAGAGGAGCGGAGACCTTGTCCCTCTTGGGACCTTTTCCCTGACGCTCGAGGTGACAGGGGTGCTCCACTCCAGCCCAGGCAGGTTGAAGTCCCCCACTATCACGGAGTGACCGTTTGCACTGACCCTTATTTGTTCCCCAAGCTCCCTATCAATATCCTCGTTTTGAGCTGATGCCCGGCCTATACACAGCACCAAACCTCACCCTCCTCCCTTCTGGGTCCTGGATCTGTATCCATAAGGCCTCTGCAATGCCCTCCTCCATGTTTTCCTTATAGTTCTGTGGTCAGAGCCTTAAAACAGTAGGGTGGCAACAGGCCCAGCCCCATTGAGCAGGGCTTCAGACCCACTGCCCGACCCCTACGGGCTCCCGGGTCCCCACTCCTTAAGTTTTCTCAGGTCTGTGAACATTCCTTCCACCGAAATCGATCGTTTTCCAAACCTTGTAGCCACACAGTAGTGACGATCACAGAGCAGCAGAACTATCAGTCTCACTGCATCATGCGCCACAAACCATGTCCTCGAGCACAATTTGACAGGGTTCATTCATTTGACAGTACAGATAGCGTCGCTAGCAAATGTCGTGCGCGGTACTCCTCTCAAAGCCACTTTCTGTGAATTGCTGTGCTGTTCCGGTGCTGCTGTATGTGAGTTTTCAAAAGTTTAAATGTTAATCTAAACATTTCAAGCGTGAAAAGCATAAAGAATGTAAATTTAAGTTGTTCCAGTAACCAAGTAAACATTTTTGTAAGCAGCAATACAAGGTAGTGATTGTTTTTATGTCAGAAAACGCGTTCCACCATACACTATAAAGAAAGTGCATGAGGGGCGGTTGACAACAGGGCTTCTTCCACCTCGTTGGCACTATGACAACGGCTTACCTTTCGAGCTGCGCTCGCGAGGTAAGCCGTTGTCATAGTGCCAACCCGGTGGAAGAATAGTCCTGTTGTCAACCATTCCCCATGCACTGTCCTATATGTCTCCCCTACTGCAGATTTTAGTGTCATCTGCAAAGAGGCATACTTTCTCTTCCACTTCATCTGCAATATCACTTATATAAAGACATTAAAGAGGAATGGTCCCAGTACCGAACCCTGAGGCATCCTGCTGGTCAATATTAATGGGCCACTTCTGGGTACTGACATCCACAATATGGCGGCATGCCTTGGGAAGACCTGATAGGCACTGCAGGATATAATCATGATCAAAAAACATTCTGTGATGCCCCCACATCACAGTCTTAAGTTGCCAAGCTGTGGACAGAACTTTCTTTTTCATCTGGTAGTGCAGGATCTTCATAATTATGAACCGGGGTCTCTCTGTGTGGACTGACTTTGGGCCTAGTGTGTGGTGAACTCACTCAAGCTCTAGTTTCATTATCTATGGGGAGACAGAGGAGTTTTTCCATTTGTTAAGTGACAAAATCTGTAATATTCCAACCTTCCTCTCCCTCCAGTAAGTGGAAGTTTTTCCTCCGGAGCCTGCCCTCCAAGTCCTGGCATTTTGCATCAATTTGAGTTTGCCGGTAATGCAAATGAAGCAATAGTTCTGCCATTTAGTCAGACATGGAGTCAAGAGAGTAGAATGCCACCTGCAGCACATGTTCCTTCTGTAGGGAGTCCACGACCGCAAGGATCGTGTGGAAAGAGTTCTTTATTTCGGCCTTGAAAAATAAAAGCTTCAAAAGTATGCATTTGTTTGTATCTGCTTGACCGCAATTAACGGCAGCAGGAGACAAGTTGGGGGGGGGGATGCAATACTGCCTGCAGGAGTAGAGGTCCCACTGCAATCACACTGAAGCATGACTGGTAAGGAAGCAAACGTTTTAGTCTTTAAGCAAGTTTTGTGGCTATTTTTAGTAGCGGGAGAGTGGAGTTCTGAACTAGCATGGCATCCTAGGCAGTTACATCACTGGAAGCCCTACTTTTAAAATTTCTCTGTTTAAAGTGGGATCAACTGTTTTTAAGTTTGATCTCAGATTCCCCACTCCCCCACTGAGGACATATCAAAAGGATAGCAACTATCTAGTCTAATATAGCTGCTCATTTATGTATTTCAAACTATCTTGCTATCCTGAGTTGATATGTGCTACAAAGTGCAAATTCAATAAATACAAAACAAAAAAAAGTAAAACTTATTCAACTGAGCAACCACATTTGTTTTACCAGGAAGAAACTCTGTTTAGCAAACTAATTTGCAAGGAGGTCCTGGGTAGGACAGAAAAATAAAAGCAATACGTACACACTGGGAGTTACAGTTTTCAAAGTATAATGTGAACTGGTAGTGCATAATACATAAAAAAAAGCAATTATACACAAACAAAAAAAAATAAATAAATACAAGGAAGGGTAACAAGTTCTAAACATGTGCTTGTACGAAAGTTTTGAAACCTCACAGAGTACTGATGATGAGGATTAAGATGGTTTCTGTATAGTCTCTCTTTTAGTGCGCTAAACCATCATAATCCAGAATACATGAACTTTAAAGTCACTAGGCATTACTGTTTAATGTCCATGGTCTTGCTGTATCTATCTCACTTTGTCACTACAAGAGATAACCTTAAATTTAGAATTCCGCCACCAAATGTAACAATGGATGAAAACTGATGCATCCTAGAAACACAGAATTTGATGGCAGATAAGGACCGCTTGGCCCACCTAGTCTGCCGATTTCCCTACCTAACGGATAAGCGGCACGGCAGATCCTAGTTAACCAACAGCCTACTTCCTCCTACCCCCCCACTAGAATTGCCTTATGTCTGTCCCATGCATTCTTGAATTCCCCCACTAATTTTGACTCTACGACCTCCTCAGGAAGGCTGTTCCATGCATCTACAACCCTCTGTGACTTTTTCAGTATTAACTTCTGCACGCTGTAATTCAAGTCTTATTCTGTGCGTATCTGTATACATTTCAAAAGAATACAAATAAAATTGAAAAAAAGTTTCTATGGACCGAGGCTCATCCACAACCGATATCAGCACTTTACCTCAAAGAAAAGCTGAACAAGAAGACAGACTGGCTTATCAGAAACGAAGTCTTAATAAGGGAACAGTCACTTCACCAAGAGGTCTTTAACTGTAAAGTAGGCAACTGCCCCCCAGAAGACCTGTTTGCACCAGCAGTAAGCATCAAATTGCTGGAACTGCGACAATGAGCCAAGACATAACAGCCATAGCGACCAACATTTTCAGCCTGGACTGGGCCAATGCTGAAGCATACGCTCTATCCTTTTGTAACAGTCCACAGGGTAATATACTTAAAATCATCCTAGACTGGAACAGAATCATGCTTTCAGCAACATACTGATCCTGGTGCCCTTCGCTTTCTTCACTCTTGAAACTCTCAGTGAGATTTCATCTCAAACTGTCACTTTGACCAATCCCTAGGTCCAGCCACTCACACACACCACAGCAGTCTGTGACTAACAGCCTGAATTTTGAACAGGGTTCTCTGACACAATGCGTCTATTCAAAAGAGAAAATATAGTCACACTGCTCAAATCATGTAAAGACTCTACTAATAACTATCACATTTGGCAGTGTGTTTTTCAAGTGGAGACACCAGTCAGCAATGGTCTTCACCTACACTGTGGCTGAAATCTTGATCCGTTACAAAGGGTTTACCCTGGAACTCAGCACATTGACCCTGAGAGTACAAGTGGGGGCATTAGGAGCCCTCCTTCAAACTTAAGACTATTCCACCACTGGAGCCACATCCCCAAACAGCAAGGTTCTTTAAGGCCATCTCGTTCATATTTACGTCGGTGAAATCTCAAGTTACAACTTGGGATCTGCCTTTATTTTTTTATATTTGGGAGGCAGTATAGCGCAGTGTTTTAAAGTTCTGAGTTGTAAATCTGGAGACCTGGGTTTGAATCTCACAGCCCCCACTTGCATACTGTGTGACCCTGAGCAAGTCACTTAACTTCCCTGTGCTCCCAGGTTGCACCTGTAAACAAGCTTTCAGCTTAATGTGTCTCACCTGGTTAAACAATTGGAAAAAAATATATATATATTTTCCACATACATTACACAGTGATAAGGCAGACACAATAGATAGGGACAATAACATGTCCCCATGTGACAGTAGAGTATCCCACTGGTACTTGACAGAGATTGTAACATGACCATTAATGCCTGTCAAAATAAAGTTTGTAACACGGCTCTCAGTCGGGCGGCGGAAAGGAGCGCGACGATTGGCCGAATGGCCACAGCTGACTGAAACCGAGCGGGTATTAAGCCACACATAACGCCCGCTCGGTCAGTACCAGCTGTGGCCATGGAGGCACCCGAGGGTAGCAGCCCGCTGGGGCAGTACCCAGAGTGGCCAGGAGGCAGAGGGTGCAGCACTGAGCAAAGTGTGACACGCCCGGAGATGCCACCGAAGGCGCAGCCCCCCCCCCAACCGCAGCTAACCAGAGGCTGTCCCGGTATGCCTGTCGCCTCTAACAAGCCAGCAGATCACAGCACCTCCTGCCCCCGATGCACACAGCGGCGTCCTCGAGCCTCTGTGAACACGCCCGCGACTTCGCCGCAGAGCGCTCGCTTGTGTGTGACGGTGGAGAGGCCAACCATTGAAATGGGGCTGCTCGCCGAGGTGATGTGGTAATATAGGCTCTGCGGCGCCGCGATTTATAAGATTATACAGACATCACTCAGCCTGGGCTCTTCGTGATTAATGCTCGCTGGGGCGCCGTAACTTCCTCTAGCGGCATTTATCCACCGTAGAGCCTCAGCTGGCGGTGATTAATGCCTACATATTATGTGTGTGTATGAAAAAGCCAATATTGAGGAGATGGAAAAGTCATTGGACAAATTGATTGGAATAAAGCACATGATGACTTACCCATTCAAGAATTACAGGAATTACTTTATAATCCCTTATTACATATAAAGGACAGGTTTATACCTAGAAAGCATAAAAAATAAACAATCCTAAATGGCTTAACAAATCTGTTAGAAGGCGTATCAAGTTAAAAAATAATGAATATGCTAAATACCTAAAATCTAGAATTACACAAAACTGGTCAGCTTATCTTTCAACTCAGAAACAATGTAAATCTAGTATCAAAAAAATAAAAGAAAATGGGAAATTAATTTAGCTAGGAATGGAAATAAATTCAATAGCAAGTATTTTTCTTATATATTAACTCCTTAAAAACACCAAACTACAAAGTTGTGCCAATTCAATTCAACAGGGAAGCAATTCATGATCCCAGAGACATGGTGAACATTGTTAATGAAAAATGTTGTAAAGTATACACTGGTACCATGACCACAAGGTCCTATTCTTCTTACACCTGTGACGCCTCTATTGCTTTTGAAATTGAAGCAATATTTGAAAAACTACTGTTGCAGAAAGGCAAAACCTGTATGGGGCCTGATAATGTCACTGGACATCTTCTATACTTACTTGCTAAGAGTCTGGTGGTTCCCCTTAAGCTTTTATTTGATTCATGTCTTACAAAGAACTTTGTCCCTAAAGAATGGAAAATAGCTAATGTTATACCTAGTGACAAAAAGGGTGTGAAATCAGACTGGTCAAACTATCGACCCATCAGCCTCACCTCACTATTATGCAAAATCTTTGAAAGCTTGGTTAAGGATATTTTATCACAAATCAGTCACTGAACAACTTGGTTTCACAAAAGGTAGAGGCTGTTTGACTAATCTAATGTGCTTCTATGAAAAGAATAGCCAGCTACTGGATAGTAGAATACTGTGTGATGCTGTTTTCATAGACTTTAGCAAAGCCTTTGATGTCATGCCTCGCTGGGCCCTAAGGACTAAACTTACATATTAATAAATATATTTTCTTCACCCTGTTTCACCGTGCTCCTCTCTGGACAAATGGCCTACCTCCTGACATTTCCAATGCCACTACACTGAGATCCTTTAAATGTAAGCTGCATCAGCACCTCGCTGATAGTAGTTTCTGTATGTGTCACCGCTAACTCCCTGCTCGCAGCAATGGACTACCCCCAGCACTTTCCCATTCGTATCCTACCAGGATAGTCTCTTGGCAGCACTTTGCCTCATCCCCCCCACGCACTCTATCACCTCCTCACCCATGCCCTGTCCTACCCCCCGCCCCCACTCCTGGCCTTCTTAGCACTTCCCCCTATCATATTATCCCCCTCCTCTGTCTTTGTCACTTTATAGGACTGTAGCATACATTGTACAGTGTCTCAGCACACCTTAGTTATCTCTTGTTTGAGCCACCAACTGTATTGTTTGTACACTGTATTTTGTATATATATGCCTATCAAATCTGTATTTTGTCCACCATGATTGTGACTCCTCAGGTAATGTAATGACGTGGATCCTCTCAACGAGCAACCGGTCACAGGTGTCTTCCAAGATCTTTAATAAAAAAAAAAAAATATTGTTGTATGGATCAGTAATTGGCTTGCTGATCATACACAGAGAGTTATTATTAACCCTTGCTGTGCCGCGGACTGATATGTCAGTCACAAATTCTTATATGTTCCAATTTTGTTGGCAGCCCAAGGATTAATGGTCAGTTATCCGATGTGGGCTATGTTACTAGTGGGGTACCTCAGGGCTCAGTGCTCGGCCCATGTTGTTTCAGGCCACATCTCTGATCTTACGATGAATTGCCTTTCTACATCTATTAAATATGCGGACAATATCAAAATTGGAGATCCTAGTGCCAATAATGAAGACACTAGCACTATTCAACGTGATTTGGATTTAATCACTGCTTGGGTTGTAAAATGGGGCATGAAGCTAAATAATAACAAATGCAAGGTTATGCACTTGGGTCTGCAGAATTCAATGGCATCGTATGTCTTGGGAAATTGTACTTTATTGACTACAACTTATGAAAAGGATCTGGGTGTGATGGTTTCTAACAACCTGGAATATGCCCATCATATCAACGATGCGGTTAACAAAACAAACAAAATTATTTGGTCTGTTAAACATAACATAACAACTAGAGATCCTAGGGTGATGATGCCTCTGTTTAGGGCCTATGCCAGGCCACATTTGGAGTATGTGTCACAGCTTTGGTGCCCATATAAGAAATCCTGTATAAATCAGTAAGAAAGAATTCAGCGGAATTATACTAAACACGTAAAAGGAATGTATAATTTGTGTTATACAAATAGACTAAAAAGTCTGACCCTTCTATTACTAGAGACACACCGTCTATGCAGGGATTTAGTATTTCTGTATGACATTATCCAGGACCCCGTTCTAATGACGGATTTAGGATTACAATTTAAGAATGACAAACATGATACCAGAGGTCACCCACTTCATTTAATTGGTAAATCTTTTAATTATCTGAGGAGGAAATTTTTCTTCACATTGAGGGTCATCAGTCCATGGAATAAACTACCACTCAATATTATTAGTAAAAGCAAAACAGAATGTAAAGCCTGTCTGGATGCTTACTTATTAACAGGAATACACCCAAGATATTATGATAATTGATTAGCATGGGAGCACTTTATGGCCTTTTGCCTCTAGCTCCATTTAAACCTTAGTATGGACCTTAGTATCTAACTTACGTGGGCAGGAAAGACTTACGCCAAATTGTCATGCCTGAACGACAAAGGAGGGCTAAAATTTCCAAACTTCTTTCACTTTTATGTAGCAGCACATGGTGTCAAGTATTTGCAATGGTATAAAGTGTCAGAAGATGATCAGTCACCTGGCTATTGGCCACTGTGGTTAGCCATAGAAGCTGATATCTGCCACTTGAAGGGTATTGACCTTAAGTCAATAACCTACTGCCCTTGGAAAGAATCTTGAAGGAGCTCAGGCAATACACCTGTAGGAGCCCCAGTACAGGGGCACCAGAAGCTGTGCAGTGCCGTACATGACCACCCACAATGAGACTTGGGACAACCTGTGCTTACAAACTCAACTTCACCATAGATAACAAAC
Organism: Neoceratodus forsteri; assembly: GCA_016271365.2. Classification (NCBI taxonomy): domain Eukaryota; kingdom Metazoa; phylum Chordata; order Ceratodontiformes; family Ceratodontidae; genus Neoceratodus; species Neoceratodus forsteri. The sequence continues at coordinate 1,195,429,856 of CM028130.1, forward strand.
CAGTTTGCATTGACCTATACGGTTCTTGGAGCATTCCCTCGGTGGGACACCTTACCCTCGCACGGAATATTATCCCATACCAAACTAGACCAGGGGTAGGTGGAAAGTCAGCTTTCCAGTTCTTACAGTTGACTCACTCAGTAGCACACCATATGGGACCACCCTGGAACAATACTTGCAGCTAAATAATAAAAAAAAACCTTAAGGGTCTAGCAAATAGCCGGAATGCCATCTGCAAACTATATGTCTCTGTCTTGGGGAGTTGCTGTCCCATAGGCGCAGAGACAGGACACTGCTGGATGCAAGCCATACTGAAGCCTGTCACCCAGTGGTCCGGGGCAGAAATCGGGACAAATGTGTACAGATTTATTTAGGTGGAGAACCTTCGCCTTAAACAGTATTAAAAAGTGCATAGTGTATAGTACACACCTCACAAGCTTTACTAGATGGGAAAGATAACTGCACTAAATGTAGTGAGCAGGGGCGAAATCTCTACCACATTTTATGGTACTGCCCCCAAAGTGAAACCTTTATGGAACAAAATTATAGAAACGTTGCACACCTACTAAGTATAGAAGATGCCTTCACCCCTGAAATATGCCTTGTAGGCCATTATGGAAAACCACTTCTAATATCCAAAAAGCTTCACATAGTCATAATAACAGGGATAGCTAAAAACGTAATTGTAAGGTATTGACTGGATGATAGTATTCCTCCCTGCTCACAATGACATAGTGAAATTCTGTCCACCCTAAGGATAGAAAAAGCAAGCACTAACAACGGACTTAGCAGGTTTTGGGAAAGATGGGAGAATTACAGGTGCTGCTCTCTTTAAGAGGTAATTCCAACCTAATGCTGTAATGGTGACCGGGGGCTGCACGTAAGCCCAAAGAAATGGGGAAAGGGCTACAAGATCTAATTGAATAAAGGTATATTTCTGTTCATGCTCAAGCAGTGTGTGTAAAGATAGAATAACTAATGCATTATGTAAGCATTAAACCACAAGAAAGTAGGCTTCTACTAGGGAATTAAAGCATTAATTCCCTAGTAGAAGCCTCCTTTCGAGTGGTTTAATGCACTTGTAACATGGCAAGCGTTGTGAAATGTTGTATTTATACAACAAAGTTTCAGTTTTTTGTGTATAATGATGGAGCCTTCGTGAGATAAAAAGAAATACACGTTTTCATGCAAACCACATTTATTTATATGGTGATGTGTAGTTTTCTTACACTACAACATGGTCTACTTTTACAGAACTGTCTTAATTGTATAGCAACATTTCAAACTGTAAAATATGTGGAGTAAACACTTACTTTTATATTAATAAAATTTGTGTTTTATGGTTTGCTTTGCATTCTGTGATAGCATTTTTGTTGCATACTAAGTTTTTGCCGTTCCCCGTTTAAACACGATTGATTAATGCACACAGAGAAACAGCAGTTTACACAGAGATACCTTTTGTTTTGCTCCCGATTGAGCGACTCAAATGCCACACAACGGCTTGTTGCAGGTACTGATTCAGTAACTCATTCTCCGTTCTCGTCTGTGGATGTTGGGCTGGGATTTTAAGGTTGTTCTATGGGGATATGGTTCTAGGCTGTTGTACAGCCACTACCCATGCCTATTAACTTTCTTTCCGTGTTGTGTAGGACTGCTTTTGTGTGTCGAGAGGTGCGTGGAGAAAGTCGCAGATCGCTGGAGCGGGCAGGTGGGTGGGGAATTAACAGTACTGTCCTGTGGCCAAATTGATGTGGATTGTTTAGGTACTCCACTACCGGGCAGTGTTCTGCACCCTGAATCACATTGTGGATTGCACCAGTGAGACCTTCCTATAGTGTGCGAGCATGTTTGTGGTGTGGATTATCGAGGTACTACAGGAGCGGGGATTATTGCATGCGATCGCAGTTACATGTGGCGCTGAGAGGGATTGCAGTAGCGGGCATTACTAGGGGATTATTACGTGCTCCATATGCATCACTTGTCGCCATTAACCAGTCAATATGTAAGCATTAATCACCGCCAGCTGAGGCTCTACGGTGGATTAATGCCCGCTGGGGGTTCGTGCGAGGCGCAGCCCGAGCGCCCCAGCGGGCGTACTCACCGTAGAGCCCGAGGCTGAAGGTGATTAATGCGCTTGTAACATAGGCTCGCCGCCAAGCACCGCAGAGCCTATGTTACCGGCATCACCTCCGGCGGGCAGCCCCGTTTCAGCGGTCGGCCCTCTGCCGTCACACACAGGTGGGCGGCTCTGCGGCGGGGCGGGCGCGGCGTACTGCAGGCTCCCGAGACCGCCACTGTGCATCGGGGCGGAAGGTGCTGTGATCTGCTGGCTTGTTAAGGCGACAGGCATGCGGGACAACCTCTCTGGTTATCTGCGTTTGGGGGCGCGCGCCTCCCGATGGCATCTCGGCATGTCTCCTGCTTGCTCAGTGCTGCACCTCTGCCTCCTGGCCACTCTGGGTACTGCCCAGCGAGTCTGCTACCCTCGGGTGCCTCCATGGCCACAGCTGGTGTACTGGCCGGCGGGCATTATGTGGGCTTAATACCCGCTCGGTTTCAGTCGGCTGTACATTCGCCAATCCGCGCCCTTTCCGCCGCCCGACTGAGAGCCGTGTTACAAATACATATATATGTACACGTATTATGTGTGTGTATATATATATACATATATGTCACTGCCGATCCAATATCTACTGAACAAATAGTCACTAAGATAAAACCAAAAGAATTGTGATTATTATTGCCAAGTGGAGTTTCTATCTGTACATCCTTGATATTACGGATGTCATTATGTAAAACAAAGTCCAGTATATTACTGCCTCTGGTGGGGAAATTAACAGCCCGTTTTAAATTCAGCTGAGCACATGTGGCCAAAAATTTTTGCTATCAGTAGATGTGGCTAAGTTAGTACTCCAGTTGATGTCACTGAAGTTAAAATCCCCCATGACCAAGATGTTTCCAAATTCGCTAGCAGTCTCTAATTCACAAATAACTGCTTCCATGTATTCTATAGAAAAATTTGGGGGATGATAGCAAGTACCTACGATCAGTAGCAGAGTGTTAACTGGTGTAATTTTAACCCACATAGATTCAGTATGTCTTTTATTCTGCCTGTCGTATCTATTGTGTCCAACCAATCACTCATAAATAGGGCCACACCACCACCCTTTTTACCTTCCCGATTATGTGAAAACGTATTATAACCTTGTACATGGGGATCCCAGGCAGACTTAGAGTCCCACCAGGTTTCAGTTGTAGCACCTATGTTTGTTCTTGCCAAAACCACTCTAGATTTTAATTTGTCTTTTTGTTTAAACATCTGGCATTTAGACACAAAAAATTAAAATGAGTTGAGACGGGGGGTAGTTTTTTCAGAGTTAATGTTAAGAGTGCGGTAACAGTCAACCCGTCCCCCCTTGTCCTAGTTTAAATTGCGATTTATTACCTCAGAAAGTTGTTTGCCCAGAAAGGAGTTACCCCTTCTGCTTAAATGGAGCCCGTCACCACAGAATAGTTCGAACTTTTCATCAAACTCCTCCCAATATGTAACACAGTGAATATCTTGGTGTATGCACCATTTGCGTAGCAACTTATTAATATGCTTGATTTTATTATTGATAAACTCTGGTGTGCCAGGTCGAGCTAAAATTTCTGAAATATAAATATCACACCCTAAGGATACCAGCATGTTAGTAAGTGCTACATAGTCCTCCTGAATGGAGTCACCAATGATGTTGTTGGTACCAGCATGAATGATCACAAGTGGATTATCCCCGAGTTGTGCAAAATACCTTTAACCATACGGGTGATGTCTGCTATTTTGCCCCTGTAGGAGGGGCAGATTCGACTGAACTTATCCTGGTTACTAACAGCCCTGTCTAAATGCTTAATTATGGAATCCCCAAGACAAACAACTGACAAGTATTATCTGGGTCTTAAATCCATATCAGGAACATCATGTATCAACATCATGGCTCACTGGTACCACAGGAGCCATTACAGATAGACAGATATCAAGGGCCCCATTTTCAGAGCCAGCCAGATGCATGCACATAACGGTGCACTGTGTAAATAAGTTGGGCCAGCCGGCTCTGGCACGATATTCAAACATAATGCACGATCGGAACAGCCCAAGCAATCTGTTTGAATATTAGACCCTGGTTGCACAGCGCATGGTAGGGCTCACCACCACAGGGGAACCAGCACACACTGGTATGCGCCCGCATCACCCATGGGCTTATATTCAGCTCACATATGCAGATGACTCCATTAGGCATGCATGGTGCAATGGGGCTATTTGTATACCCATTATGGGCCCATCTGCATGGCTGCACCGCCATAATGTGCGTCAGACCAGCCATCTCCAGCCCCAAGCACTTGCATAAATGAAAATAACTCCGATCCCCTTTTCCATAGTGTAGCGGCCTCCCCAACCCAGTACTTGCATAAATTAAAATAACCCTGATAGCCTTTTCCATAGTGTAACAGTGTAGCATAAATGAAAATCGGGGCTGGAGGGGCGCTACACTATGTAAAAGGGGATCAGGGATACTTTCATTTATACAAATGATCAGGCTGGGGAGGGGGCCGTTACACTATGGAAAAGGGGACTTGGGTTCTTTTAATTTATGCAAGTGCTTGGGGCTTGGGGCTGCTACACTATGGAAAAGGGGATCAGGTATTTTGTACTTTATACAAGTGATGGGGCAGGGAGATTACTGTGTACCCGGCCCTAGACTGTGCGCAGGGCACCACCCTACCAAGCGCGTAGTTAAAGAAGGATTTGGAAAGCGTAACTATGCACCGGTGCAGACGGCTAGATTTACGCTTTGGGGGGATTCAATACTGTGATGCGCAGCATATGCATGGGGGGGCCCCTCCTTTGCATAGGCGCAGCACTATATTGTGCGCAGCGGTGCAGTCAGGGGTGCATGGCACATCGGTGGCCTTTGAATATGGCCACGCCTCCGACAGCCCACACAAGTCCAGAGATGCCTGCACATCCAGGGATGTGCCACACATCTAGTCTGAATATGTGGCCCCAAAAGTGGTCCTTTTTAAACCACCCTGTAGTCAATACCAGATTAGTCATGGACAATGGGGAATAAGAAACGGAGACTCTGGGCTCCTGGCACGTGGAAAAAAGGCAGACCAGCCTTCTGATGTGGTCTGCTGAGTTTCTGCCCCCATGAACCTAATCTGTTAACTGCTGACCAAGCCATCCCATATTTTACCCAACCACAAAGCCATCCCTTTAGTCAAGATTTTAACATCTAAGGTAATAAGGGAAATAAGGTGGTACCTGTTGTGCATCTTTGCCCATTTTGGACAGAAGAGTTATAATTGCCTCTGCAATGGAGGAGTCTATGAGACTGTTTCCCAATGTTCCCAGATTGTTAGAAAAAAAATTCTCAATGAAGGTTTTTAGGTGCTCCACTGTTTTTGTGTCTTTCAACAGCTGGCTGCTCATATGCCAGCTTCCATCTTGCTCGGTGGCAGATGTAAACTGGTGCGTAGTCAGATATTATTCTGACCTCAGTTTCACGTGTTAAGCCCTTGAAACCATTCTCTGGTGGCAAGAAAGAAGTCTAGCCTGGTCTCAGTGTGGTGTACCAAGGACGTAAAGGTGTATTCTTTTGACTGAGGGAGGAGAAGTCTCCAAATGTCTAATAGGCCTAGGTGATCCAGCATGCCTCTCATGCTTTTCTTTCCTACAACACCTAGATCAGTCCACATCTGTTTCTTGCACCAGGCTCAACTCCTCCTAGTAGGAGTGGGATACCTGTAAATGGGCCTAATGTTTTAAGGAGGTCCATAAGGAATAAGAAGTCATTGCTAGCCATAGATATTGCCCAGTAAAACCCTGGTGTTATTTAGCATGCCCTGCAGGAAAAGGTATCTGCATCAGGGTAATTATATCCTTTTCAACTTGGAACCTGGTGGTTGTCACGATCAGAATTGCCACCCCTTCTTGTTTGTGTGTGTACCCACAAACTTGGCCAATCCACTGTCTGCGAAACAGGCTGACCCTCAGTGAGAGTACATGTTTACTGCAGTAATCACACGTTGGTTTTAAGATATTTGAGATGTTGTGGCACTGCAATTCTGCTTAAAGTTGGACAAGCATAACATTCTGTGGTGATTTGCATATGCAGTCCATGATGCTTTGCATTGTGGGGGCATGTGAGATTTTGTATTTACTTGGTAGTATGTCTGTTTAACTACTACCTTAAGCGTTAACTCCTGATAGAGGCCATAAATGGGTTGCAGTTATCCTGCTCTCACAAGCTTAGTATTTAGAAAGAGGGGTATGCCCTGCTCTCACTAGGGAGACCCCATACGGTTTACTCCTCCTCCTCCTCCACTGCCCTACAGTTCTGCTACTGCGTGTGACATGGGTGCAGGTAAGAGGGGTCCAGAAAATGTTGGCATATTGGAAATTTTAATTTAAGGGGAAAAATCATTATGGACTGATTTAACGTAAAACTCCTTACATTTGAACAGTGAAACACCATAAAGCACAAGACTGTTGAGGACAGCCACAATATTCACTCCAAGGCTCATGGTGAGCATGCATTCCAAAACACTCTGATGAGTGCCCTTTGCTACCCTGCGAGACAGCACTCTGCATATCCTTGTATTCCCTCATTCAAAGATTCCTATACAGTCTCACATAGGAGTTCACACGTAGTCTCATGAAGACTGGAACCTGACATTAATCCTCAATGCTTTTACCAGACCCTCTGTCTCTAGTCTCTATTAGATGGCTCACCCTGAAAGTTGCCGTCCTGATTGCTATGGGCTAGAAGAGTGGGAGAATAGGGTGCACTCTCCACACAGGTACCATATGTTGTACTTCACCAGGAAAAGGCGATACTTGAAATATATACAGAGTTTATACTAAAGGTCAACTTGGTCTTCCATATCAAATCAGGCATCTCTTTCCCATCTTTCTGCTCCTATCCGAAGAACAATCTGGAAAGCAGTTTCCATACCTTGTACATCAGGAGAGCCATCAAACACTGCACAGAACTCAATCTCGTGGGCAGTCAGGTAATCTAGTTTTGCACAGCTCTAAGGTTACCACCTACTCGGTTTTTGACCGAATGATTCGGTTTTCTAGGTCCAGATTCGGTCCTCCTGTTTTCACCATTACAAATTCGTTTTTTACGGTGGGTCAAGCAGCACCTGTTAGCTTCCCCACTAGCTGTTTCATTTTCTTCTCATCTGACTGTAAGCAAGTGTCTGACATTTTAGTGTGCTTGCTTGCAGTGCATGCTAATCAAGAAGTGCCTTCAAGTGCAGGGCACTTAAAGGGCACTATCAGCTTTTACCTAACGTTTTTGCACATTTCTAGTCAGTGTTCCCGAGGCACATACTAAACAATTACTAAGTAAAAACTCCTGCATGTGCCAAAAGTAACAATGTTTACAGTTTACCTTTTATTTTGCATTATTTTATATCAAGCGGTCTCGATCGGTAGCCGACCTCGGAGTATCATCACCTGACTGCGCATTTGTAACGCAGCGTCGTCAGCGGTGCAATTTATGCATGGCCCATAAACTAAACACTTTAGTTGTGTATTTTCTGTCAAGTACTTTATCTATGCTTTTCCTAATACTGAGCAGTATTTCATAATTAAACACAGTTGAAAAGTCATCCTATGCATGCGCGCATTAGGCATGGTGTCTGCTCTGTCGCAGTCGATACGGATTTCGCTCCACTTTTCAACTGTGTTTTTTAGTTATAGTACTGCTCGGTTTTTGTTAGGAAAAGCATAGATAAATTGCGGCTTAAGAAATACACAACTAAAGTGTTTAGTTTATGGGGCATGCATAAAATTGCACCTCGCGACTGCGCTCTGTTACAAATGCGTGCAGTCAGGGTGGATGTGCTTCCGGAGGTCGGCTTACTTTCGATCGGACCGCTTGGATATAAAATAATGCAAAATAAAAGGTAACGAGTAAACATTGTTACTTTTGGCACATGCAGGGGTTTTTACTTTAGTAATTTGTTTAGTATGTGCCTCGGGGAACACTGACTAGAAATGTGCAAAAACATTGGGACAAAGCTGATAGTGCCCCTTTAAAGAGCCAAATGTGTCCCTGTCTGCTCAGTTGTCACCTGTAACTTCACACCAGCAAACTGGAAGAATATTCACGGGAAGGGTAAACAATACCACCTTAATTAACACCTTCATTTTTCTGCAACCAGACAGGTACCACATTAGGGTAGCTTCCTGTCCCAGTATGGACTGTACAATGTGTTTCAGAAACTTTACCTGCTAATGTAGTTTTATTCAGAGGTAGTGCTTTTTCAGTCATTTTGAATGCTCAAATGCTTGTAAAACAGATTATGTTAAATCCTTCACCATTTTACTTGCATGGCCAGATTACAAACAAATTCTGATGTCATTGTAGACCTTTGTTTGTATACCAGTCAGTCTGAGAGGTGTAAAGTAGGGCTATTAAGACCATTAGCAGCAAATCAAACTAATCCTTTCCAGGCTGCACTGTGAGTATGGTCTTTGACTGCTGTGATAAGGGAATACTTTTATACCTTTAAATGTTCACCATTTTTTCTTTTAGGGTCTGTCCTATATTTTAATATTTGTTACCCTTTTTTGTTGTTAAATTAATAATCTAATATTTTATTTCATTTCTAGCAATACTATGCTTCTCTCTCCTCAGTAGTTATTGTTGTCAATGTTCATACTACTTGGATATTCCAGGAAGACCAATCCAGGCCTTTCAGATGAACAGCACAGAATAATGTGACTAATGTCATGCTAAACTACAGAAATGAGAAAAGGAAGAGAGAGAGAGCAGTAGCTGATGAGATGACAGGAACACAATCTAGATTTGATAGCACTGCAAATTTAGGCAATTTATCAACATTTTTTCAAAACATTATTATTTTTTTTTTTCCAGAAGAGACACACTAAGCTAAAGCTCGTTTACAAGTGCAACCTGAGAGCACACAAGGAATTAAGTGATTTGTGTAGGGTCACAAAGTATGTAAGTTTGGGCTGTAGGATTCAAACCCTGGTCTCCAGAATTGCAGCTCAGAGCTTTAGATCACTGTGCTATACTGCCTCCATGCTACATATCACATATCATGCTGTCTGCTATGTATGACTGACATGGGAAACAAAATAGGGTATTTAACAGCATAGGATAGTTCCTACCACTTTTAAAAACTTCTCTGACATTACAAATAACTTTAGAGTAGGAGCAATGGGAGGGACAGCAGCACATCTTAAAATAGCAGATGATATTTGAAATTACATCTCGTCCACCATTACTGGTGTAGTTTATTTATTTATTGAAAGAGTTTTACCAGAAAAGGCCACCTGATCCAAACTAGCCAATTGTCAGTGGTGTCCTTGTAGTCACTCAATTTGTCAGCTAAGCTGTGTACACAGGATGGGAAATCCCCCGAACCCCCTCTCTAACCCCACCAAATGTTAACACACACTGAAATGTTAAATATTTAAATCTAAATCAAATAAACCAAAAATAATAATCATGATGTAATTTAAAGAAGTTGTACACAATGCTATATCAGCAGCAACTGTGAATAAATCAAGTGAATCAGAGTCCAAGCGATGCCCTCGGTCATAAAAGAGGCGGGGTTCGGGGTAGAGTTTGGGAGTGTGGTTTAATATTCGGTTTTCATCTCATCCAAAGGTGGCAACCCTACACAGCTCCAGAAAGTGGGGTCCCAAAGCCTCAAAGTCCTCTATCTTACAACAGATGACAGAATGCACTTCAGAAGCACAAAAAGCTTACAGAAAACAACCACTAGAGGGACTTAAGGAGCTAGTGTACTGCCTGAAAACTGTCTGCCATTAATTGTAACTTTCAGATGTAGTCAGTTATCACTTCATATATCTCAAGTATTTATTCTTTTCTGTTTGCTAATTAGAAGATCTTCCACCTTGCAGTACTGGGGTGATGTGTGAAGCAGCACTCTGGATGAAAAACAAAAGTCAGTTCTGTTCCTCCCCACTACATCAACATTGAAACCACACTGACTATGACATCACGTAATCAATGAGAACCATTTCTCACTGCCAGGTTTCACTTTCACATGAAGCAGCAGGGACTGGCTCTCCCTGGTTACTAGTGATGTCACAAGTTCCTGCATTTTGATTGGTAGCTTGTGAAAGTCACTGCTCAGGCTGCAAGGATTGTGGCACCTCCAGGTGTTTGGTCTCATTTTTGACGACGTAGTGAGAGGAATAGAACTAACTTTTTTCCTCCCTCCAGACAGAGTGTAGCCCCACACATCAACCCAGTACTGCCAGGTGGAAAATCTTCTAATTAGCAAACAGAAAATAAAAAAATACTTCAGATACTGGAAGTGATAGCTGACTGCATCTGAAAATTACTATTAATTGCAAGCAGTACACTAGCTCTTTAAAGCTTATTCTACCAGAACCATGGCGGCTTCAAAGGCGAAATGGAACAACTATGTGGGCATTTGCACGATGGCTACCTGGGTGTCACTGTACACATCCATCAGACTGTTAAAGTTGGATGTGGCCACCTCTGCTGGCGTGACTCTTGACTATAAGATTCTTTCAGCTCTCATTTCCTAAACCTATCCACTTCTCGGACTTGGGTTAAATCTGCACTACCTTCAGTGTTATACTATGTTATCCTCCCCCAACCCCCAGGGATTACTGCTACTGATAATACACTCCTAGGGCTAGTAGTGAGTAACAGATGCACCCTGCTGTGGAGAAAGAAAAACTGCTCACCTTTCAATAACTGTTTTCTTCCAGCTGTGCATCTGTCACTCTGTTCCTTTCCCACTTTTATCTACAATGCTTCCCTATTTCTCCCATCCGGGGGGGGGGGGCTGTGTACATAGTTGAGTTTGATGGGAACAATTTCACAAGTTATCACTATATTGTTTTTCTGGTTGTTGCCTAATAGTTTTTAGGCTAGAAACTCTCACACTGGAGAGGAAGTTTCGGTGACCTCTCTAGGACACCATGTGGGATGTCTTTGCTTTTGCAGTCTCCTGCCTGCCTGCAGCGAGGATCATCTACCACTCACAGGAGTGGTAGATGCACATCTAGAAGAAAGGAAATTATCATAATTTAGGACATTTTTATATGTATATTACAACAAAAATAAATACACAGAAAACATACATAATAATGTTATCTTGAGATTCTGGAGACACATAGGAAGCACAGATCCAACAAAGGCATCCAACCTGGTTAACCACGACATACTACTCAGCAAGCTTCAATATATGGGTATTAATGACAACACTCTAAAGTAGGTAAGAGACTACCTGTATGGGAAATCCCAGAACACAGCATGTAAAGAGGTAACTTGTAAACAAGCTAGCCTATGATTTGGAAACTGGAGAACTACAGCCTGAAGGACTCTTCGGCCAAATGTGGGCTAACAAGACAAGCGATGTTTCTCCGTGTAGTCACTTCAGGTGTAAGTTATTCACGACTGTGCTCATTTTTTTTAAATTACTATTTATTGCTCTCATACTTCTATCTCAGGCCCAGGAAACTTAAGGCATGGTTACAAGCATGGCAGTTGAGTTCAATGTCAAAAGTGCAAAATCATGTACCTAGGACGTGGGAATCCAGGAAATGAGTACAAGATGTGGCAGGAGGTACTGACAGTCACAAAGCAAGAAAGGGACCATGTGGTTATCATATCTGAGTACCTCAAAGTGGCAGGGCAATGTGACAAAGCAGTGGGTAGGGCTAGTGCCACAGGATGCTGGGATGAATAGGGAGAGGTATCTCCAGCAGGAGGAGGGAGGTGGTGCTGCCAATGTATTGCTCGCTTGTGAGATCCCACCTAGAGTATTTGTCCAGTTCTGGAGGCCACATATCAGAAAGGTCATAGATAGGGTAGAGGCAGTCCAGAGGAGGGCAACTAAAATGGTGCAGGGGTTGCATCAAAAACTTTATGAAGACAGACCGAGGGATCTCAACATGTATATCCTGGAAGAGGGGAGAGCAAAGGTGGGTATGACAGAGATCTACAAATACCTCACAGGGGCGAACAGAGTGCAAGACGGGGGTCTCTTTCAAATAAGAAAGAGCACCAGGAACAGAGGGCATGCAATGAGGAAGGGGGTTGTCTAAGAGGATGAGAAGAAGTACTACTTCACTAGAAGAGTGGTGACCACCTGGAACAGACTGGCAACAGAAGTGGCAGAGAAGAAAACAGTAGGGGCTTCAAGTGTACACAGGACATAATGGAATATTAATAAACAGGCAGGGAGGATCACCAGAGACCAGTTAGGGTCTGCAGAATCAGACTAGGCAGGGACCAGCTAGGCAGACTGAGTAGGCCAAGCGGTCCTTTTCTACTGACAAATATGTTAAGTACATTAGGCAGTGCATGCCTATTTTTCAGGAATAACCTGGAAAATACATACTACGCAATACAAATAGAACAGAACAGCATAACAACACCCAACATTCAGAGTACATATAACAGCTTAACATTAACCTTCAAATGATCAACTTAACCTTCTCAATTTCTCCACTTACACAGCAGTCACTTTGACCCAGGGGGCCAAATTTGTACGACACCTGCTCACTCTTCCCTGCTTTGGTACTGTAGTCTGCTAGCAGAGGACAACGAAATTACCTATCTACAGTTAGATATATCCTTCAAGCGCTGGAGACATTTAGATTGGGTTCACCATAATATATCCAAGCACACTGCCTTAAGGGTAGCTGGTCCCTGGGGGTGTCAAACAGACAGGCATACTGATGAGTCCTGGTAGGACCTAAACACGGGTCTGTGCCCTGTTAGCACCCTTTGCAAACTGTGTGAGTGGTCTTTTGGCACCATGCAATTCTGCTTAAAGTTGGACCAGCATAACATTCTGTGGTGATTTGCACATGCAGCCCATGATGCTTTGCATTGTGGGGGCATGTGTGATTTTTGTATTTCTTGAAACTTGGCTTCCCAGCCAAATGCCCTTTGGTGTGTTAACCCTTGCCTCAGTGTTTGCGCACAGAGGTTCTTTGTCTTTTAGCTTTTTATGGTCTTTCAGACATTAAGAAATCCTGTTGATGACAGTTCCCCTTCAAGGTGAGGGAATGTAAGAAGTTAATAAAAAAGGCAGAGAGACTTTGAACTAAAATTAGTGACTAGAACTGCAGATAACAAAAAATAATTTTTCACTTATATTGGAGGGATAAGGTTCAGGTTGGGCCACTAGTGGTTAATCGATCTACTATCACGGATTGTAGAGAAATGACTGTAGAGCTGAACAAATATTTTATTAGTATAAACCAATCTAGAGAAGTAGAACTCCATGCACAAGATCCAAGTGAAAATGGACGTAAAACCAATATTACAATACAAGATGTTGCAACTAGATTAAGAGGCTTTGACACAAGGACAAGATGGTTTACATCTGAGGTTTTTGAAAGAGATAGTGGAGATAATTGCTGCTGCAGTTACTGACATTTTTCAGACTTCCTTGAGCTAAGGTTATGTAATGGAGGATTGGAGACTAGCTTTTGTTACTCCGATCTACAAAAAGGGTAATTGAGGTAAACAAGAGAACTATAGACCAGTTAGTATTACATCAGTACTATGGAAAATGCTTGAGTCAATAATAAAGGGCAGTAATGAAACTCTTTTAGTCAGCACTGGCCAAGCAGATATATTACAGCATGGTTTTAGAGAAAACAGGTCTTGCCTTACTAGCCTGGTGATTTTTTTTGAGTCGGACGGGCTGTATAGATCAAGGAGTTTCTGTGGATGTTGTCTCTATGGACTTCTCGAAAGCTTTTGACTCAGTGTCCCACACTGAGTTAATGAATATATTAGCTGGTACTGGTATAGTCAATAATCTGTTAAGTTGGATAGGCTCCTGGCTCAAAAACAGGAGACAGAGGGTTAATGTGAGGGGGCATCTTTCTAGCTGGGCAAATATTACAAGCAGGGTCCCACAGGGCTCAGTTCTTGGGCCATTTTCCTTTAACCAGTTTGCAGCTTCTCTAAATTGTAGTAGGAATGCATGGTTGAGTAAATTTGCAGACGATGTGAAGATGTGTGCATTAGTCGGTTCCATGGAAGATGCTGCACGTTTCCAGCTAGAGACTGCCAGACTAGCAATATGGGCAGGTAATAAGAAACTTTCCTTCAACATTCATAAGTGTATGGTGATGCACTTTGAGGCAAGAAACATCAGGGCCAAGTATTCTCTAAATGGAGTAGAACTGAAGGTTACAGAGGAGCACAAGGACCTGGGGGTATATATTAATAGTAAGTTGAAATTTGACAGTATAAGGAGGTGATAAACAAAGGTAATAGGTTGCTGGGATGTATAGGAAGAAACATCAGGAGTCGAGACAGGGAGGTGGTGATGCTATTGTATTGAGTTTTGGTGAGGTAGCATACGGAGTACGGTGTGCAACTCTGGGCCCTCTGTAGTGAGTTAAACCTCAGGAGATTGGAGGGACTTTGGAGAAGGGTAACTAAGATGGTGAAAAGTGTAAAGTGGATGAGTTATGAGGAAAGGCTGCAAGAGTTGGATATGTATCCATTGCAATATAGAAGATTGAGAGGGGACCTCTGCCTGGTTTACAGAGCCTTTAAAAACAGTGATTTATGGGAGTGCCTGGGACTAGATAGAAGGGAAAGTCATAGGGACATTAGAGATCATGATCTGAAGCTTAAGGGAGAAAATTATAAGGGGAATGCAAGAGGGCACTGGTTTAATCAGAGGGTGGTGGCTGAATGGAAAGCGTTGCTGGATGATGTAGTTCTGAGTACAAATATGGAACAGTTTAAGAAATCACTGGATAAAATTATGATGACCAGGGGAAGAGTGGGCTTTATTAATTAGTGAGACAAGTCACTATGGCTAACCACTGCTGACTTGGTAAATTCTATGAAAGCAAGGCAGGTACGGGGACCAAGCTGGCTGCTTAACCAGAGTGGTTAAGACTTGGCTGGGGAGGTGAAAAGAGGACATGTGACAGGAACAGATTGGGAGGGGTTGAAGTTTCAAGTAGTACCTGAGGGAGCTGGGGAAGGGGAGAGGCAGCTAGAAGAGGGGAGTTGGCTTCAGAGTGAGGGAAGTCGATAGGAGAAGGCAGATTGCCCAGCAGAGGAGTAGGGGTGTGAGGTAGCAAAAGTGTGATGATCCCTGGAATGGAGGGAACAGGAAGCTTGGTGAGGGGGAGTTGGGAGAGGACAAAGAGCAGTAAGAGGGAAGGGAGCCAAACCAGTGTTTGGATAGGAAGGTGATACAGTGAGCCTGGTAGGCATGAAGGCAGAGGGAGGATGATAGTGACTTAGTGCTGTGAACAGTGGTGGGTGCAAGGGGGTCTTGTAGAAAAGCAGCAGAAGGAATTGCAAAGTGTGTCCAGTCTGGTGAGGGAAGTGGAAGAGGCAGTACCATAGGTGACATCTGCATAGTCGAAGACAGGTAGCACCATCTTGGTAACAAGCTCCCTGCATAAATGTGGTGATTAGGAGTCTTTGTTGGGGTAGAGGGCACCGAGCTTGGGATGGGATTTTATGTGGATGGTATCAGTGTGGGCTGAGAAGCCAAGCTTGTTGTCGAGCCACACACCAAGGTACTTGAAGGACTGAACTGTAACAAGAGGAATGCCATCTAGAGAGGTGAAATAAGGGTGGATGGTGAGTCTCGCCAGTTTCTGACTGATACCAAAGGTCATGGACACATTGTTTGTGTTACTTTTGAGTTGGATGGATTATAACCAGTTCAGAATGTTGTTGAAGTCCTGTTGGGGTAGATCTTCCATAGCAGCAGTGGATGGACCAAAGGTGGTGATGAATCTGTCATTTGCATACATGTGGATATGTGAGTTGGCACAGATTTGGGGGGGAGATGTCATTCAGAAAAATGAAAAGAGAACCACTAGCACCAGGAACAATTAATTCTTTCTACTTGGGCTGATGAGCACGGGGGAGGGTCCACTAGCACCAAGGAAAATTATTTTTACTCAGGCTGGTGATCAGTGATCATGGGGGGATCACTAGCACCAGGGACACTTAATTCTTTCTGCTCAGGTCAACAATTGGTGATCACAGGGGGCACTAGCACCAGGAAACCTTTATTTTTACTCGGCCAGGCATCGGGTGGGGTGTGGTGGGTGGAGTGCAGAGGGCCACTGGACGTAAAGACTATTTTGCTGGAGTTGGGTGGGGAGCCACAGTACCTCCACAAATCACTAGGGTTGCCTGGGATAAGACAAGGTCTTGGTTGGCATTATTTGATCAGTGCAAGGATCCCCCAAAGGCCTTGCCACAGCAGATGCTCTGTGGTGGCCTTGCTCAATTTTGAGGTCCCATCCCCGATCATTGCACTGTGGCCCCTCCACATTTTGCCCTGGCACAAAACCTGTGAATACCAGCTTGGTGCAAAACATGCTTTGCTCATGTAAAACCAGATTTGTGCCAGGGCAGAGTTTTGTGAATCCTGGTCCAGGTGCCTTTATATCAATACAGTTAATGACTACTTGAAAGACCTTCTGTCCGAATGCACTCCTGGACACCCCCTTCATTCTTTGAATGCGGGACTCCTCATATTTTAACATTCCTGATTGGAGTCCCCTGGGGATGTGGCCTGTGGAGTTGTTGCCCCATTGATGTAGAACTCCCTTCAGCCTGACATCAGAGGAGCCCCATCAGTTGACATTTTAAGATTCTCTAAAAAATAACTTTTTAACTTAGCTTTTGGGTCCAACTAGATTACTGAATCAGCTCTTACATGTTACTTTGTACTTTGTTTGCAGTGGTTTTTTTTAACTTTATATTCTTTTATTGTTAAAGTATATATATCCAAACATATTAGCTATAATCCAGTTAACCAAAAATCTCATACATCACTTAACCTTATTATACAATGCTAGTTAGTTAATCTATTTTGACAATGATCAAGTTATTATTATTACAGTCCTTTGTATTCGCTCTTAGAGATGCTGGGGGAGAGGGTTTCCTGTATTCGGTGAAGAGACCTTCTGAGATGGGCACAGTTCAATGCAGTATCATGCTGCTTCACTACCAGGTTTGAGGTTAGAGTTGAGGAGAATAAAGTTCATCTTGAGCAAATGAAGGTAGCTTACCAATGAGAGTTTATAATATTAAATCCTCAGACATAATAACCAATTGGTATCTTAAATTTTTTGTTTTTTCAAATAAGAAAACAGTCCAATTCAGCCTTTCTATTTCTACCTGTTGCAGAACTTTATAAACCAAAATAAATCTTAACTCTTCAAACTATAATACAATCTTCTACAATAAACGTTATATATTTAAATGATCAGTGTACTTCGTCCCTATTTTTCCTTATTTCTACATGTAACTAAATCCTGAAGTTGGTTTTCCTTATTTCTTCACCTTCTCCTCCCCTCCAGTTCTTCCACAACAGACTTAATTTGTTTTCCTGTTCATCTCCCCTGCCTGTGGGGCTCCCTCCAAACCTGCCGAGGTCTCCAGATATCTAGATATTTTTCCGTGGATAGGTGAATAATATGAGTAATGTGCACCATCCCCTCCACATCCTCTACCCGAGAAATCCACTGCTCTCTCGTGGGAGGACTAGATTGCAACCATGTGGAAGTGATGCATTTTAATGCTACCACTCTTAAGATCCGACCTAACTCAACCACCTTCTTTTTATTTGTTAAAGTTGGAAGACCTAATATCATATCTTGAAATGTGAGTGGTAGGGGGAACCCTACCATCTGTTTTATGACAGCATGTACTTGTTGCCAAAACTGTTGTAATTTGGGACATTCCCAAAAAATGTATTAGAGCGTTGCCCTAGGGGCACTACATTGTCGCCAACAGGCCTGAGATGCCTGTGGGTGAAAGTGCTTCGTGATGACAGGGGATCCAAAAAAAAAAAAAAAAGGGTTATAACCTTCCAGTTGAACTCTCTCCAACAAGCCGAAGAAGTCACCTGGCATCCTCTCTGAAATCTACGGGCCCAACTCACTTGCACCACCCTCTCTCCACTGTCAGTCTCCCATCGTTTCCTGATGTCATCCAGAATTAAGGGGGCAGAGGAAGGAGTAGTACCTTATATAGTAAAGATATATATATATATATATATAGTTTAACTTATCTTTGATCTTAATCTGGTCCCACCAGTATTGTTCCAGAGGGGTCAGGTCTCTACGAATCATCTGGAGAACTTCTCAAGTGATCATATGCCTGACCTGTAAGTATCAGAAAAAATCTTCTCTACAAAGAGAAAATTTATCTTGCAAAATCATGAAGGGAAGGCAACCTGTTCTGTCTTTCAGCTGGACAAATCTAGTAAGACCTCTACCCTCCCAATATTGATACCCCCGGTTTGTCTCGGGGGGGGGGGGCAGTATGCAGCCTCATGACGTATGAGGGAGAGTGGGCCCACCAGATTGGGAGTGTGTGTTACTTTGCGAAGTCGAAGGAGAATTCTAA
Organism: Neoceratodus forsteri; assembly: GCA_016271365.2. Classification (NCBI taxonomy): domain Eukaryota; kingdom Metazoa; phylum Chordata; order Ceratodontiformes; family Ceratodontidae; genus Neoceratodus; species Neoceratodus forsteri. The sequence continues at coordinate 1,195,448,305 of CM028130.1, forward strand.
TAGAGTGCTTTACCCAGGGCCTCAGGGTTAGCAACCAAATATTAGGGTATATGACACTGGTGGGGATGGTCCATAGTTGTACCTTCTGTATCGGTTCTTGTTCCAAGAGATACCATCCAGACTCTTTCCTTCTCTTAGCCCAAGTATAGAGCTGGGACCCTTGTGCAGCTAGATAATAGTAATATAGGTGCAGGAGACCTAGTCCCTTCCCCCTCCCTAGCTGTTTGTAGGATTTGAATGGGTATCCTTGGCTGTTTTCCTTCCCAGAGGAATTTCTGTAGTGTTTTAAGTTGGATCCAAAAATATTTTGGAATAGCTACAGGGAGGGTCTGAAATAAAAACAGAATTCTTGGTAATATATTCATTTTAATCATATGGATTCTACCGTACAATGTGAGGGGCAGCATTTTCCATCTAGCTAAATCTGCTAGTAAGGTATTATATAATTTAACATAATTATTCTGAAACAGTTTTGTGGTATCTGCTGAAATCTGTACCCCCAGGTATCTAAATGTGTTACGTTTGGCCAAGGCAAATGGAAAGGTATCTTTAAAGTCCACCGGAGGGGTACTGTTAAGCACCATGGCCTCTGACTTGGAAAGATTTATTTTATATCCCGCCAGAAGTCCAAAAGTCTTCAGCATCTCCAAGAGATGTGGTAAGGAATGTTGGGGGTCTCTCAAAAAGAAAAGGGAATCATTGGCGTAAAGTGCTACTTTTTGTTCCTGTTTACCAACTAGTACTCCCAAGATATTAGGGTCATTACGGATCCAAATTGCCAGGGGTTCTATTGTTAGGGCAAAAATCAGTGGGGAAAGTGGGCAACCCTGCCTCGTACCCCTTTTTAAGGCTATGCGGTCTGAAAAATGGCCATTGACCCTGACTCTGGCCTCTGGTACAGGGCAGAAATAGTAGAAGTGAAATTGTCCCCTAGACCAAATTTTGACAGGGATGGCCAACATAAATTGCAAGTCCACCCTGTCGAAGGCCTTTTCAGTGTCCATGCTGATAGCCACTTGAAAGGAGGTAGTCTTTTTGTGCAGAGATAATATTAAGTAACCTCTGTATGTTATCTCGAAGGAAACAACCTGCTATAAAGCTGGTTTGATTCTGATGGATTAATTTAGATATGTATGTTTGACGTCTATCCACCATAATCCTGGTGAAGATTTTCATATCTACTGGGAGCAGAGAAATTGGCCTATATTAACTATAGAGTTGGGCGTCCTTCCCTTGTTTCAAAATCACAGAGATTTGTGCTAAATTCCAGGAAGGGGGAACTGGCTTATGATCTGATATGACCTTCATTATATGTTGATAACATCAGGTCTGCTAATTTAGAGTGGAATTCTTAAAGAATTTGGCCAGGAAGCCATCTAGCCCTGGGGCCTTCCCATTTTCAGTTGTTTTTTTTTCCACTATTTCTTGTTTCATTAGGGAGAGTCTAGGTCAATTTGGATGCCTCATGCAGACAAGGAATAGACAGAGAATCCAGAAACTTTCTGACTTTCTCTTGGTGATCCGGTGTAGGATTTATATAGGAAGAATAGAATTTATCAAAAGTTTTAACAATATCTAGTGGGGAACATATTTGGGGCAAGTTGTCTTTAGCTTTTAGTTGTATGACCACTCTGCTTGCCATTTCTTTTCTCAATTGCCAAGCTAGTAGCCTGCTGGCCTGCTTCCATTTTCAAAACATTTCTGTCTAGCATAGCGGATCTGTCCCTCACTTTGAAAGTCCAATAATTTATTAAGGGCCTTTCTTGTCTGTTCTAGTTCAGCTTTAGGCTTTTCATGTCCAGATTAGATTTATATAAAATTTCTAGGTTATTTATTCTGCTTTCTAATGTTGCTCTTTTTTGTATCCTGTCCCTCTTCAGCCTGCTAGAATATTGAATTATTGCACCCCTTAGACAGCACTTCAAAGCATCCTACTGGGTGCCCTCCATAGTGTCCCACTGGGGTTGGCCTGTATAAATGTCTGAATCGCCGTGGCATCAACTCCTTAAAATCTTCCCAAGTGAGGAGACTTGTATTTAGTCTTAAGCAGGTCTCCAAGGGGGTCTTCACCATGGAGAGAGTGAGGGTTACTAAGGCATGATCAGATATGGTAATGTTCCCTATCTTACAGTTAGAGATCTTTGGTATCCAGTTGGTGGATGTTAAGAAATAATCAATGCGTGAATAACCTTGGCATCTGGGGGAATAACATGTAAAGTCTCTGTCCCTATGGTGCAGAAACTGCCATATTTCTGTCAAGCCTAATTCCTGAGTTAACGTCTGAATTAATTTACCCGTCCTCGTGATGTGACCCGAGGATGCCCCGAACAATCTTCTGTAGTATTTATCACTTCATTAAAATCACCCCCGACTATGATCAGGCTCTGCATGTCCATAACACTTTCCTTAAGTATCTTCTCCAAAAATACTAAGCAAAAGGTTTCTTCATTTGGTGTGTATAGGTTCACCAATGTACACCTTTGTCCCCTGTAGTTACCCTGTAAAAGAATAAACCGGCCCTTTGGGTCTGTCTTTACCCTGTCCATTTCTAAAGAAGTATCTCTTCTTACCAAAATAGCTACATCTCTGTGGTGAGGGGCCACCTCATAATGTGAGGAATATACGCGACCTACCCAAGATTGCCTTAACTTTAGGTGTTCCTGAGGGGTTTGATGGGTTTCCTGCAGGAATGCCAAGGTGGCTTTCTGCCTCTGGAGCTCCTGTAGGATTTTAGCTTGTTTCACCAGATTATTGATCCCTCTTACATTAAGAAAAACAATTTTTAAATCAGTCATTTTCCTGAAATGAGGGTGGAAATTGCCATGCCAGTAGGGGGAGGTGGTGAATTATTCCAAAAATACCTCTTTGTTGTAGAATTACATAATTACTCATTAACTCTAATATAAACAACATTTAAACCCTTAACAATAACACAATAAGCTATATTATTCGCTTTAAGATGTAACAGCTCTGAATTCACACTCGCCAATATGATTGAGCTATGTGGTGTGATCGGATCCCCAGCAAGATTGGTGATTCAGTCCAACTTGGGCCCCTAGTCAGCCCGAACACTGGAAGGGCTTTATTGTACCAATGCACTGGCTTATGGGTAGAGTGCTCTAGCCTGATGCTTTTTACAGCTTGTCAAACGAAGATGTCATTCCCATCTTCATATGTTAAGGGTTGTGATATGCAGGCAACCGAGAGATCTAAGTTGCTGTGTTTTTTATTCTTTCTTTCCAAGGTGGCGGTGCGCGGATGGCAGGAGGCCCCACCCCCCCGGTCCACCATCCGTCCACCGCGAGGCAGGGGAATCCGCAGATCAGCCATGGCAGTCACCCCATCCCGATTCTGATATTAAGGCAACCATGAAAGGCAGAAAGGCGGAACACATTGCCAGGCAATCCTGGCGTCGATGGAGCAAATTAAGGGTTCTAGTTCAATTTAGTCTCATTTCCAGAGATGCTTTGTTTCTTTCAAGCTCTTTGCCAGTGGAACCATCAGAAGGTAGAACCCAAACTGGCCACTAGAGCCCATCTGTGTGTTTTAGGATGTGCTGAGATATAAGGTAAACAACTTTCAGGGGTCCTACACCAGTGCCCACTCTGTAAGGTTAGCAACCTGGCCACCAGTTCCCCTCCATTGAAATGGGTTTCCAGAATCTCTGAAAGACACCAGAATCAATCTCCCTCTCTCCAGCCAGTATTCCATTCCCTGCCCTCCACATGTATGGGATGTCAAGACCGCCCAGCACTACCATGGACCCCCCCCCCCTGCAGAGACAGCACAAGGGAAGACCAGCAGGGCGGTGGAAGCACCCCACATTGGTAACCCTCCACAATCCACCCAAAAAGAATTTCTTATTCAATCAATGGGGACAAACTTCATACTGTAAACAATAAATAGATCAGTTTGTCTTCAAGTCCCTCTGCCTTCAAAGCCACCCTCAAGGAACACTCACGGTTCCGGTAAATGAGTCCCCGATGCACGGTCCTTGCTGTCTTCAATCGGGTTCACTGGTGTTAGTTGCCTACCACTAGGAAGTTGTGAGTTGTTGACCCATTGCCCCAATCCATGCCATCGCCTGCTACCTTGATGGATTCTCTGTGGAGGTGGACCTTGTCCCATGGACCGGAAATGCTAGATGCGGTCCTGAGTTCCTTCTGACGTTTGGTTCCTATCCTCTGCCACAGTCTCTCTGCTACGTTGATTCATTGTTGGGTCGCGCCATCTGGTGGTAGTGAAATATCAAAGGTATGTAGAAAAGAGCTAGAAGCCCCTAGATCGGGAAAACTACATGTGCCTTTCTCTGTGCGTACTTTTAATTTAGCTGTGTACTTAAGAAAAGCTTTGTGGCCTTTTGTTTGAAGGAGGCGAACCACTGACAGGACTCTGTTTGCAGTGTTTTAATTGTAGTTGACCTCCTGACCTTATTGTGACTTGCTGTGATTTGCTGCTCCCATTGTACAGCAACCGGAGCCATCTGGGATGGTCGCCTAACAAATAAGTTGCCTTGCCTGGAAAGGAACATAAATAATAAATGGATAAATTGAAAGTATTAATTAAGGATTTCAATCCAGATATCAGTATAGCAGAAACATGGTGGGATACACTGGGTTATTTCTTGTTCCATGCATACATAGAAGGGGAAGAGGAGTACCAATGTACAGTATGTGTAAAATCCCTTGAATAGCACAGACATTTCAAATATGATAGTGGGACAGCAGAATCCTCATGGGTTAAAATCTTCACAAAAAAGATAAATATGAAGTAATTATGGGGGTATCTTATATAGATTCAAATTCTGACCTACACAATACTGAGGTGTCACTAGATGAAATTATGAGAATACAGGCTCCTCCAGTGTGATGATAATGGGCAATTTTAACTGTCCTAGTATCAAGTGGGAAGGGAGACTGGATCAGATATGATGGAATGTGCATTACTATACATAATACAGTTCAGATATTAAACATGGACCAGTATGTAAGGAGCAAAACAAAGTGGAATAACTTTCTGGACCTAGTCATGTACAACTGCAGTGGCTTGATTAGCAACCGTGAAGTAGAAGAAAACTTTGCAGACAGTGGCATTTGATGTGGCAGTCGTTAAAGGGGTGGATAAAGGTGAATCCATGAGATTAAACTTAAAATAAGCAGAAAATGGTATAGAAACATTCCTTCCTGACTGGGATATGGAATCTGATATAAAAGGTACAGCAAATAAACCAGGGAGGCACGTAATATCTTAAACAACAAATTAGGAGTGCAAAGCAAATTTGTTCCACTTACAGAGGCTTACAGAAGCAAGGGTAAAAAAAACCATGGTGAAATGCTAAGGTAAAAAGACTTGTAGAATCATAAAAAAAGGCCCAAAAAGGAAGAAACAGAATCAGAATGCAAAAACTGAAACTGAGCAGATCTGTACAATGAAATGTAAATATGAAATTCAAAGAGTGGAAAAAATGTGATGCAAATCTAGCAAACAACTGGAATGCTAAATATTTTTCCGGGTATATTAATTCAATTAACAAGCCAGGAAATATTATCAGTCCAATAAACGATGGTGAAAATCTAATTTCGGACCAACAGGGAATGGTGAATTTCTTAAAAGCAGCATTATTGTAATGAGTTTAATAAGGACTGTGGATCTATTGAATATGTAATGGAGGCAGAGAATTATTAGCACCAATGACAGAAAATAGAAATAAAGGTACGGAGTGTACATCATCAAAAGGGGTCAGTCAAACTAGGGATAATGTACTGGAAGAACTGAGCAAAATCCAGCCAAGTACATCTTGTAGACCTGACAATATTAGCGCTTGTTGTTAAAAATTGCTCAACTATACAGTACATTGTGGAACCACTGGTCTATATTTTAACAGTTCTAACTGGTCAGGAGTAATGCTGAGTGACTGGAAAATGCCCTTGTGATTCCAGTTTATAAAAAGGGAGATAAAGTGAGAGCTGTAAACTGTAGGCTAATCAGCTTATCTTCCCTGTTGTATGAATGAGGTATAGAAGCAGGTCTGCCCTCCAGGACATTCAAAAAACCACTGCTAGGTCACTGATAAAACTGTTTTTATTCTCATAAAAATCACTTAAAAACCGAACACAGACACTGCATGTAACAAATAGTAGCACCTCCAAACTACTGTTTGTTACATGCAGTGTCTGTGGTTGGTTTTTAAATGATTTTTATAAGAATAAAAACAGTTTTATCATGACCTAGCAGTGGTTTTTGAGGATGTCCTGGACAGGGAGCCAAAGCCAGCAGCTTCTTTACCTCACTCAGTATTAATTTGCTTACAGCTCCATCCCAGTAGTGTCCTGAGCTGCCCCCTTTTTGTTTCCCTGTTGTATGACTGTCTGGATGGTATCATCAAAAACTTCACCACTGCCTTTGTAAATGAAAATAATTTAGTTGACAACATACGGCATGGGTTTAGACCCTGGCATGTTGTTTGTTATACTGAACAAGTCCAATTACATTTTACGAGCAGCTTAGCAAACATTTGGACTTGTGTATACTGGTTGATGTGGTTTCTCATAACTATTCAAAGGCATTTGATTGGACACTGCACAGGGCAATAATATACAAAATACATGGGATGGAATTTGCAGTATTATAATAAATTGAATAAACAACTGGCTCACCAATAGAAATCCAAGAGTAAGAATTAAAGTGAAGTTATTGGAGCAGGGAGCAGTAGAGAACAGGGTACCTCAAAGGTTTGTTTTGGGGCCAACACTGTTCCAGATTTTCATATCGGAGATTGTCTGAGCAATATGCTGATTATACCAAGTCAGGCATAACAGTGTATTCAAATGATAACGGTATGAACTTCAGAAAGATCTAGATAAGCTGTAAAGATGGACGAAGGAATGGAGTATGAGACTTAACATATAAAAACGTTTGGTGATGCACCCTGGATTAGAAAATGGTAAACACCAGTATTTCCTCAACAGCATCCAGTTACAGAGAAAGAAAGGGACATTGGAATTGTAATAAAGAATAACCTGGGAAATTTCAGACACTGTGATGAAACAGTGGGTAGGGCATATTTTATTTATTTATTTAGTTAGTTTTTGTTGGCCGGGTAAGTGCACTAGACAAATCCTGCCTATTTTCAGGCACGACCTGGGGGAGTGGGATACAGATGAATGCCAACTGACCTTGAACCAGATTAAGCTGTTGGTGATATTTTCAGTGAATATAGGATAGTGGGGTGCAGGTTAGTGACTACAGATTTCCATTGACCAATGGAAGAAGCCTAAATGTGATTAAAATAAAAATGAATTAAAATGTATATTAATAAGGGACAGCATTGACTTTGTTGCCGTCACCGAAAGCCGGTGGGATCAAACAAGCCTCTGATCTAGAAACATCAACGGCTATAAATTTTCTACAAAAACAGATCTAACAAAAAGGGCCAAGGAGTTTGCATACAGTATATATTAACCAACAATATGAAGGGCTGGGTTACACTAGATCCTGATCCCATTGGTGACACTGAGTCAGTTTGGATCCAGATACAACTTAATAACAAAACAATAACAATAGGTAACTGTTACAGGCCACCCTCAAATAATAGTGACTATAGTAAAGAACTAAACAAAGAGATTAAGTTCACTTGGATAATTTTATGTAATCATTCTTATTGACTTCAGTCTGCCAGGAATTGATTAACAGACCCTCACCAGTAAAAAATAAATAAATACAGGAAGCATCATTTTAAATACTCTCTCAAGTTGGTCTAAAAAGCTAGTCATGTTACCATCTGGGAAATAACATCCTTGCCCTAGTAAATACCAATATAAACATCCATCATGGGTAAGCTAATGGAGACTATCCTGAAGGAGAGGCTGGTGGCCTCCTAGAGGCCAAAGGACTACAGGACAGCAGACAGCATGGCTTCATACGTGGCAGATCCTGCCAGACCAACCTGGTGGAGTTCTATGACTGGGTAACTAGCCAACTGGACAGGGGCCATGCAGTGGATGTCCTGTATCTCGACTTCAGTAAGGCATTCTACTCAGTGCTGCATGGAAGGCTGGGAAGGAAGTTAGTAGGCACGGGGCGGGTGCAAAGCTGGTGAGATGGGTAGGAAACTGGTTTCAGGGAAGGCAACAGAGGGTGGTGGGTGGGGAGCTGTCACACCCAAGGGCAGTGACGAGCGGTGTTCCACAGGGCTCGGTGTTGGGACCAGTGTTGTTTGGGATATTCATTGCAGACATATCATGGGACATCAAGAGCAAGATCAGTCTGTTTGCTGATGATACCAAGGTAGGCGCAGTGGTAGATGAGCTAGGGGGATGACAGGGGTTGCAGGATGATCTGGCAAAGCTTGAAACCTGGTCAGACACCTGGCAACTGGGGTTTAATGCCAAAAAGTGCAAGGTGCTGCATTTTGGGATGAAGAACCCAAGGAGGAGTTACCAGCTGGGGGAGTGTAGCTAGCCCAGACAGAGGAGGAGAAGGATCTGGGTGTGCTCATTACAGGGTCAATGAACAACTCGGCACAATGTAGGAAGGCAGCTGCAAAGGCCAACAAAATGCTGGGTTGTATTGCAAGGGGTATATCCTTGAGGAGGTAGGAGGTGATTCTGCCACTGTATAGGTCATTATATTAGACCACACCTGGAGTACTGCATGCAGTACTGGCGCCCATATCTGAAGAGGGGCATTAAGTTACTGGAGGGGGTGCAGCGCAGGGCGACAAAGATGATCAAGGGGCTGGGGGACTACCATACTAGAGGAGGTTGAAGGAGTTGAACATGTACTCACTGGAGGAGAGGAGGACAGGGGTGACATGACTGAAACCTTTAAATACATGAAAGGAATAAACAAGATGGGTACAGAGGGGCTGTTCAAAGTAAGGGAGGGGAGGGCCACCAGGGGCCATGATATGAGACTGGAGGGAGGAAGGTTCAGGAGGGAGATGAGGAGACACTTTTGTACAGAGAGGGTGGTTGCTGGGTGGAATGAGTTACCTGCAGTAGTGGTATCCAGTATAACAGTGGACTGCTTCAAAGGAGATGGGACAGGACAAAGGGAGGGTTAATGAAGGGAAGGGTGGAAGGAAGGAGCAGCTGCAGAATAAGGGTGCTAGCTGCACATTGAGCAGACTTGATAGACCTCTAGGCCTTTATCTGCTGGCAAATTTCATATGTTCAGTAAACAACGGAATTTCTGAGATCCATACTAAAGAACCACTAGGGGCAGCGATCATTCCAGACTGACCTTGCTTACACTGCTGGACGTAGATTAATAAACAAAAAATACATAAAGAATTATAGCAGGCAGACTACCAGAAAATGGAGAGAATACTTGGCACCATCGAATGGGAAAGATACTAAACAATAAAACAGTAGAAGATAGCTGGAAATCCATATGTACTATATTTAAAACTATTGAAGAGTGGTTTGTACCTAACAAACTAATAAACAATAACAAGGGTAAAGCTCCACACTGGATAATGAAGATATTGAAGAAACAAATCAAAATAAAAGAAAGGGATATTTTGAACTTAAGAATAAAAAAAAAATTAGCTAAGAAAAATTGCAAAACCGAATTATGGAAAACTAAGAAATGAATAAGACAGGAGCAACGTAACCCAGAATTCATAATAGCCACAACAGAAAGGAACCAGAAAGCCTTTTTTCCTATGTCAACAATATGAATAAAAACAGCAACTCCACAAGGTCTTTGATGGTGAATGACTCAATAATAAAAGAAGCGTCAGCAATTGCCAATACATTTAATAGATACGTTACTTCTGTATGTAATAAAAAAGAAGAGTCTACTATCTTATGGAACTCTAATGACTCGGACATAAAAAGCTTTACACTTGAAGTAAATGAAGTTATAACATCTTTAAAGTCTAATTCATCTCCAGGAGTTGTTACATCCCTGCTTTCTTAAAAACCTAGCAAACAGTATATGCAAACCATTATGGTTATTGTTTAATAAATTCATAAAATCAGGAATAGTTCCAGCTGAATGGAAACAAGCCATTGTTACACCAGTACACTAGAAAGGTAGCAAGTCATCACCCCAAAACTATAGAACCATAAGTCTAACATCAATCCCTTGCAAGTTGATCGAAAAACTATTAAACAGATTTGAAAGAGAATCCAGCACACTTGGCATACATGGCGCCACTCAGCATGGGTTTCACAAAGGCAGGTCCTGCTCGACTAACCTGATTAGTTTCTAACTGTAAACTTAAGCTTGGACTTAGGAAACCAACAGATGTAATCTATTTAGATTTCAAGAGGTGTTCATACAGTGCTACATGAAGAGTTCTTGCTAAAACTAACAGCTTTGGGGTATAGCACATATCTGACTAGATGGGTAGACATAGATACATAGACAGTGTCGGCAGATAAGGCCTATGGCCCACCCATTCTGCCCATTTGAGCTTGTAAGTTCAGTTTATGTTTTCCTAGAAGTCTGTTGCCCTTACCCCTGACTCCAGAATTCCTTTATGTCTATCCCATGCATTCTTAAATCCGTGATTGTTTCAGCCCCACCACTTCCTCTGGCAGGGTGTTCTACTTGTCCACCACCCGTTCTGTGCAGAAATTCTTCCTCATGTTTCCTCTGAATCGTCCTCCTCCAACTTCATCCCATGCCCTCTAGTTCTGGAACATCTTTTTTCACTTAAAAATAGTGTATTCCTGCACTCTGTTCCTCCCTATAAGATACTTGTATGTCTCTATCATATCCCCTCTCTCCCTCCTCCAGGGAGTACATGTTCAGTTCCTTCAATCTGTCTTCATAGGACTTGTGATGCAATCCATGCACCATCTTTGTTGCCCTCCTCTGCACCTTCTCTACCCTGTCTATGTCCTTACGTAGGTATGGTCTCCAGAACTGTACACTGTACTCCAGGTGGGGCCTCACTAGTGTCTTGTACAGCGGAATTATGACCTCCCTTTTCCTGCTGGTGATGCCCCTCCTATACATCCCAGCATCCTATTTGCTTTACCTGCTGCCTTGTCACACTGTTTCCCTACCTTGAGGTCATCAGAGATGATAACCCCAAGATCCCTTTCCTGCTTGGTGCATGCTATATCCTCACCCTCAACTGATATATTGTGCCAGGGTTTTTGTGCCCCATATGCATTATCTTGCACTTCCTTATATTGAATTTCAACTGCCAAACCCCTGACCATTCTTTAAGTTTCTGCAGGTCCCTTCTCATTCTGTCTACACCCTCTGGTGTGTCTACTCTGTTACAGAGCTTTGTGTCATCAGTGAACAGTGAAATTCTGCCTTCTAGGTCCTGCGCAATGTCACTGATGAAGATGTTGAATAGGACCGGTCCCAGCACTGATCCCTGTGGTACCCCACTGGTCACTCTTCCCTCTGTGGAGTGACAGCCATTTACCACCACCCTCTGTGTCCTGCCACCCTGCCAGTTACCTACCCACCACACTACTGTCCTACCCACACCCATATTCCTCAGTTTCTGTAATAGTCTTCTATGTGGCACAGTGTCAAAGGCCTTGCCGAAGTCCAGATAGGCCATGTCCACTGCCCTCCCCTGATCCACCTCCCTAGTCCCCCAGTCAAAAAATTCAATGAGGTTGGTCTGACATGACCTCCCCCTGGTGAAACCATGCTGCCTTGGGTCCTGTAGTCCATTGACAACCAGATGTTCCACCAATCTCTCCTTCAGTAGTGCTTCCATGATCTTCCCCACTACCGAGGTGAGGCTGACTGGTCTGTAGTTCCCTGCTACCTCTTTGTTCCCACTTTTGTATGAGGGGACTACATCTGCTGTCCTCCAGTCTTTGGGTACCTCCCCTGTTTCCAGTGATCAGCTAAACAGGATAGCCAGATGTTCAGCCACCACCTCTCTTAGTTCTTTAAGGACCCCATCTGGCCCCATTGCTTTATCAACTCTTATTACTTTCAGTTCCTTCAGGACCCTTTCTTGTGTAAAGGGACTTGTGTCCATTTCTGCACCATTCTCACCCCTTGTACTCCCTTCAGACCCATTACCCTCCTCTTCCTCAGTAAAGACTGAGCAGAAATACCTGTTCAGTATGTCAGCTTTACTGTTGTCATCCTCCACGTGGCCCCCATCCTCCCACTTCAGTCTCACTATCCCTCCCTTTGTCTTTCTTTTTTCACTTATGTACCTGTAAAAGGTTTTGTCCCCTCTACCCACTGATTTTGCAGTGTTCTTCTGTCTGAGCTTTGGCTTCCCTTACTGATCTCCCTGCCTCCCTTTGCTTCTCCTGGTACTTCTCCCTATCCCCTTCTGCCTGTGTCTTTTTGTATTGCCTGAATGCAATCTTTTTGGCTTTCACTTTCTTTGCTACCTCTTTGGAAAACCATAATGGTCTCCTCTTCCTTTTCCTCTTATAACCTGCTTAATGCATAATTCTGTTGTTCTTGTAATCCCCATTTTAAATACTGCCCACTGTTCCTCAACCCTGATTCGTGTCCCATTCCCCTTAATGACCTCTTTCAGTATCTCCCATTTTCCCAAGGTTTGCCCCTAAAATCCAGGATATGTGTTTTGTGTGGTTTGGTTCTGCTCTTTCTGTGATTTCAAACCACAATGACTGGTGGTCACTGTTCCCCAGGTGCTCCCCCACTGTTACCCCCATCACACTGTCCCTGTTTGTGAGCACAAGGACCAGTATTGCCTTCTGCTGAGTTGGTTCCATGACCAGTTGCTTGAGGAAGACACCCTGAAGGGAGTCCAGGATAAATCTGCTCCTAGTTGATGCTGCTGCTGGGATGCTGCACTCCATGTCTGGAATATTGAAGTCTCCAACCAGTACTACCTCACCCTTGTCTGCCATCCTTTGGATGGCTAGCATCAACTCCTATCTGTTTCTTCCTCCTGGGCTGGTGGTCTATAGACCACACCTGTGCAGATGGCTGTCCCATTTTCCTTTCCAGCTTAACCCACAGTATCTCTCCCCATTTTGTTCCTCCTGGATCTCTGTGGCCCTTATGTCATTTTTCAGATACAGTGCCACTCCTCCTCCCTTCCTGCCTGCTCTGTCTCTTCTGAATATGTTGTAGCCAGGTACAGCCATCTCCCATTCGTGGTTATCATTACACCAGGTTTCAGTGATGGCCACAATGTTCAGGTCTGACTGCACCGTGACAGCCTCCAGATCTTACATCTTGTTGCTAAGGCTCCTGGCATTTGCACACATGGCTTTCCATGATTTGACCTCCCTAGACTGTTTCGCTGTTCTACTCCAGCCCCTTCCTCGGTTGTCCTTTATCCCTGGTTCTCCTTGCTGTCTGCCCTTCTGCTGAATTTTTCCCCTTTTCTGCCTATCCACCTCTTGGGCACTAATCTCCATCTTTTGCACACTGCTTTGCAGAGATAGCCACTCCTCTGGTTCACTGGTTCCACTGCTAGCTGTGGGGGGTGAGCAAGTAGATACCCTCCTTGCTGGCCTGCCACCCCCCTTTGCTAGTTTAAATGCTTGTCAATGTAGCATTTAAACTTATCATTGAGTGCTTGGATTCCCCTCCAGGATGGATGCAGGCCGTCAGGCTTGAACAAACCTCCATCCCTCCAGGTGGGTCCCCAGTCACCAATGAATCCAAACCCTTCCTCACAGCACCAGTTCTTCAACCATGAGTTAAAGTTCCTGGTGCATGCACTCCTATGCTCTCCTTGCCCCCTCGCAGGAAATACATCTGAGAAAGTGACAGAAGTAGCTACTTGCTTGAGACCCTCCCCAATTTCCTAAACTCTTCCTGAACTTCCTTTGGCTCCCCATTTGCCAGGTCATTAGTACCTAGGTGGATAATGACATCCAGCTCACCCTCCCATCTTGCCTTCCCAGTGATCCCAGGATCTTCCTTCCATCCCTCCATGCCGTGGCACCTGGTAGGCACCTCACCTCCCTGTCCTCCCCTCCTGTGTTCCTAGCTGGATCCCTTTATGATGGAGTCCCCACCAGGATTCACTTCCTCCTCCTCTCGCCCACTGCTTTCCGCTGAGGTCTCCTTCTTGGCTAACCTCCACATCCTTTCCTTCCACTTCTCTGGGTACCTCTATTTGATTGTCCTCGTTTGCCAGTGTGGCATATGAGTTCTTGAGTGGAATAGGATCTGGGATGTGCCTCTGCTGACCACTCTAACCCTCCCTGAGCCCACTGTCATCCAAGTGCTCCTCGTTCTCGGCATCCTTTGAGGCAGTTACATTGGACTGGGTGGTCTCTGGATAGGGGTTATGGTACTCCTGACCCAGTTTACTTACGCTCTGAGTCTGGCTACCTCATCCCGCAGTCCAGAGAGATGCATGCAGATAGGGCAGCACCTCAGTGTCCAGAAGGCCTGCCTGAATATGGCTGCCCCACAGCCACTGCATTGCACCACTCCCCACTTTATACTGCTATTCCACTACTTATCTGCTACTGAAGCTCTCTTAGTTCCCTTTTTATTAATTTACTGTCCTAAAAATCCTGCCACTGATCCTCAGATAATTTTCTTTAAGAAAAAAAAAAGAAAAGAAACCAATAAATAAATAAATGAGTTAAAACACTTGTGGTGCTGAGGGTGGGTTTCTTCCCCCTTATGCTCCTCCTACTTCACACCCCTTACTATACCCTGTGTTTAGCTCCTGTCAATCAGATTTAACAGGGCATATAATTAAGAGATGGGGGAAGGGGAGGCTAAAATTTGCAGCAATTAAAGACAGCACAGAATTACACCACCACTACGTTTTAAATTTTCAACAGCCCAAAAACAATTCTAAGTAAAGACAACAAAGAAAGTACAGTGTCACTAAAAGCCCACAATCTAAGTTTAAAAGAAAAATAGCAATTACCAATTACTCTAAAGCACTGAATTGAATATGTTTCCTTCCTTCCCTTCTGGCTTCTTCTGAGAAAATAAAACTCACTTGTTACCTCAACTCTGACTAAGCCCACCTCCAGTTATCACGTAGCTGAGGTCAGAGGCCAGACAATTAACACCCCTCACCCAACTACAGGGCAGTCAGACAAGCCAAGATAAAATTTGCAGCAATTAAAGACAGCACAGAATTACACCACCACTACGTTTTAAATTTTCAACAGCCCAAAAACACTTCTAAGTAAAGACAACAAAGAAAGTACAGTGTCACTAAAAGCCCACAATCTAAGTTTAAAAGAAAAATAGCAATTACCAGTTACTCTAAAGCACTGAATTGAATATGTTTCCTTCCTTCTCCTTCTGGCTTCTCATGGCTCCAGGGTAGAACTCAGAGGTAGGATCATGGAGCATTTCTCAAATGAGGGACAAGTTGCAAGTGGGGTTCCACGGTGGTCTGTGTTGGGCCCCTTTCTCTTCAACTATTTTACCTCGACTTCCATAATGATCTTAAGAACAAAACAACCAAGTTTTCAGATGACACCAAAATAACTTGTGAAGTGGACACAGAAACAAAATACTTTTCATTGGTGAACTGACCTTAAACTTATTGAAAACGGTTACTAAATAACAAACTGGAACTAAACCTAGACAAATGTACCATATTACATTTAAAACAGCATAATCCCATGCAGTCATACCACCTGATGAAGTGCCAATTACCGACAGTGACCAGCGAAAGGAACCTTGGTATCATTATTGACAATTCCCGAAACATGCATGCACATGTACTCAAAACCACACAAACTGCAAACAAATTTATAAACATTAAAAAAGCATTCGTCACTACAGACTAGCATAGTATTATTAGCCTGTACAAATCATATGTCAGAGAACATGTGGATTATGGATCCCCTTTCTGGGTAGCTTATCAAAGGCAAGACATTAAGCTTCTGGAAAATGTTTAAAGAAGGCCAACTAAACTAATCACCAACTTGAAACATAGACCTTATAAGAACAGGTTACAGGAATTACATTTAATGTCATTAGAGCAAAGGGAGGGTAAGGGGAGACTATGTGCATGTCTACAATATAACAAAGAACCAAGAACTAATTTCAGCTTACAACATCACTCCCCTGGCAAGGCCACTCACGCTTAGATCCCAAAATAAACAATTTGAAACATGCAGAGCAAACAGTACTAAAAGACAACATTATTTCACCAATAGGGCCCCAGGACTCTGGAACAAACTCCCTCAATGTTTGGTACAACTTAAATGACACTGGTAAATTCAAAAGAGAACTTGACAAATACATGGGATTCTAATGTAATGCCACACAGTTCTTCTGTCTACAACCACTAGCAGAAGGAAGGAGGTGATATCTCTATACAAAACACTGGTGAGGCCACATCTGGAGTACTGTGGGCAGTTCTGGAGGCCACATCTTGGAAGGATGTAGAGTGAGGCGGAGGCGGTTCAGAGAAGGGTGACTGAGATGGTGCAGGGCTTGCATCAGAAGGCTTATGAGGGGAGATGAAAAGACCTCAATATGTACACACTGGAAGAAAGGAGGGAACGAGGAGATATTATAGAAACCTTCAAGTACCATAAGGGCATAAACAAAGTGGAAGGCATCTTTCACTACAGAAAAGGTACAAGAACGAGGGGGCACAATATGACATTGGAGAGGTGCAGAATAAGGGGGAATGTGAGGAAGTTCTTTTTCACAGAGAGGGTGGTGGATGCATGGAATAGCCTACCCCAGGAGGTTGTGGGAGCAAGCACAGTGGTGGGATTCAAATATGCATGGGATAAGCAAAAGGGAACCCTAGAGGTGGGAAGACAAAGCTGAAGTTGATGACCAAGAAGGGTCAGTGGTCACCATGACAGGTAGGGTATATGGGCAGACTGGATGGGCCTAGCAGTCTTTATCTCTCATCAATTCTATGTTTCTGTGTAAGGCGGTGATGAAACCACTGTGCAAAAAATTATAAAAGACCACACCTAGATTACGTGTCCCAGTTCTGGTGCCCATATTGTGAGAAGGATAAGAAAAAAATGAGAGTCCAGTGGAAAGCAACTAAAATGATTACAGTACTAGTATCAGGAATAAGGAATACCATGAGGGGCCTTATGGATCTTGAGGTTAGCAGGAGGGGTGACCTGTTTTTAATATATTATACAATGAAGAATGAGATATTGCAGGATCCAATGGGTATAACCCTTACAGAAAATATAGTTACAGCTAGGAGTCATTCAAAATGAGTAAGGATGGGTGTGATTATAAGAAAAGAAGGCCAGCTCCGTGGTGCCAGGTGATGGTGGATAGCTGTGGCATGCTGGCAACCTGGGTTTGTGCCTCAGCCCAGAACATCAGGCGTGGAGGCTGACAGGGAGGATCCTGAGCATCTGTTAGATGGTTTCTTCTGGGGGGGTTGGCGCTGCATCATTATGCAGTGGCTTCTGTTGGAAGCATGCAGTGATGCCTTCGATGGCAGAGGTGAACTCACACCATCAGGCATCCCTTCCACAGGTCAGTCACAGCTTGCGCATCCTTGTGAGTGGTGGGTGGGGCAAAAATGGAGGAAATAACTGCACTGGTATACCAGATGACAGTCATGTGGTTCCTCACATGCCAGTAATATGGAACCCCTCAGCCTTCACCCAAGCACAAGTTTGTTCCTCCATGTAGATGGTGGGGAGGCTTCTGGCAGGGACAGAGGGTAGGTAGAGGCTCCAGATGTCTTTCCCCACAGGACCATCAGAGGAAGCCCTTGGCAGACATAAGTTAGCCCTGGGGGCGCTGGCTGAAGGTGGTCTCCAAGGAACTGCAGGTCCAAGAGTGAGTCTGGTGGATAGAGGGTGGCATTGATGGCCTGAAGGAGTGAGGTGCCGGTGGACACAGGAGGCAGAAAAAAAAAAAACAAGAATGACATTTTTATGTTTGCTAGCATGCATGTGCAAGAAACATAGTGCCATCATCCGAGTTTTTGTAGGTGTGGCACCCTGTCTTCCAATTCAGTCACTGTGTTTACAGGTGCAGCCACAGTTCACCAATGAATGCTGCAGCTGTCTATGACAGCAGTTGAAAATGCAGTGGCATACAGCTAAAGGAGACCGCTTCAGTAAGCAGCAATAAGATAGTGTTGATTAGCATATTGCCAGCAATCCTGATGGTATCGTCTCTTCCTGGAACATAAATTCAGTTTGAAGTGAACTTTTCCTAGGACTATCTTTCTGGGAGGAGGCAAATGACTAAAATGACATCCTTGGAATGTTTCCAAAAAAGATCTAATTGCCATCCTTAGAATGTTGAGTCAGAGTTCAGGGTAGGAGCGGCATTGACAAAAGCAGGAAAACAGAACCCCAAAGAGACTGAAAAAGTAAGGCATGATTGTCTCTCTTGGCACCCTGATCAATTGTAATAATATTCCCAAGCCTCTGAGTGTCTCTGAATAGTGCCCCCAGCCCGCTGCACACAGTATGGCTGATGAGGGTGTCAATCCTCTGTCTGCTCTGCACCCCCACAGAGTTCTAGGTGCCATGTTGGGAGTCCATCCCAGCATGGCATAAGTGAGAATGCGACGGGGTGCCCAATCCCCGTCGGCTCAATTAACCCCCAAAAGAAACAGACTTCCAGTTGCCACGCCTGAGCCTACCCCCAGCGTGGCACACGCCTGTATGGCCAACCAGGGTGCTCAATCCCCATCGGCTCCACTGACCCCCCCCAAAAATTACAGTGCACTCTGGGAGCCGACCAGCATGGCACAAGTCCCGTCATCTTCCTAAAAGAAAACAAACACATGAAAAGAAGAAAAAAGGTCCCTCGTTGATTGTCTTGCCCCCAACCTGCAGCCATCCTCTGCGCATCCCCTCCCCACACCCCACCTCACCCCATACTTACCTCCAGAGGCCGGCGAGACGATCTTCGGGGGACCGGGAACATGTCTGCACTCTTCAAAGCCGACCGCAAACTGAAGAAATGCCGGTAAGCTGTATAATGGAATAAATAGGGTTTTCTTCAATGTTGATGCATATCTCTGGCATTTTTTGGAATTTTGGCACCAACATGGGGTTTTTAGGACCCCTTCTCATTAATTCTGGCACTGTCATGGTGCTAATCGGCCCCAAAAGGTGATTTTGCGGTCACTGCGCGGAACCACCTTTCAGGACCCAGTTACGAAACAACAGCATCACAGTTCATGAGGTAGGTCCCCAAAAACCCTATGTTGAAAATTTGAACAAATTCCCAAAAATGACTGATTTACGAGCATGCATTGCGCAGTTCCTACGCACGCTCATAAGTTCACAAATTTTTAATATTTTCACTCCAGATTTTCAACATTGCCATTTTACCACACCTCCTTATGAGCAGTACAGCTGTCATTTTTCACATCTCACCCAAAATGTGTTTCCTCACATGTAGCGCACAATGGTGCAGTCGGTGTGCGAAATCAATGTTCAGGACAGATTAAGAAAATCAGTGACACTGTTCATGAGCAGAGGTCTTAAAATGTCTATGTTAAAAATTTGGTGACAAAAGTCCATAAAATGACTGTGTTACGAGCGAGCATTGCGCAGTTTCCACGCACCCTCGTAAGTTCATGAATTTAATATTTTCAGTCCAGATTTTCACCACTGGCATTTTTACGCACTTCCTTATGAACAGTACAGCTGTCATTTTTCACACCATGGCCAAAATGTGTTTTCGCACTTTCAGCACAGAAATGCGTGGTCACTGTGGGAAATCACTGTTCGGACAGATTAAGAAAATCACAGAGACACTGTTAATGAGCGGAGGTCCCAAAATGCCTGTGTTGACAATCTGCTGTAAAAAATCCCCAAACTAATTACATTACGGGTGTGTTTTGCACAGTTTCTATGCACGCTTGTGACTTCACCAGTTTTTTAATATTTTCACTGCAGATTTTCAACATTGCCATTTTTTACACCTCCCCATGAACAGTACAGCTGTCATTTTTCACATCCTGTTAGAAATGTGTTTTCGCATCTGTGGTGCCAAATGGTGTAGTCGCTGTACAAAATCAGCTTTTGGCTAACGAACTGATATTGCCACTGTTCATGAGGTGGGGTCACAAAAAACATGTTGAAAATTTGGGGTGAGAATACCAACGAATGCCTGAGGCATTAAGGTTTCCGACCATAATGCCCTACCCTGTAGAGACTGACAGGCATCAGAGGTGTGACTTGGGATTGTCACCTGTAATGCTCATACCATTTTCCACCCCCACCCACACCCTGCAGCCAGTGAGAGGCATCGAGGTGTGCCTTGAACTCTTCGGCCCCAAAGTTCACCCCATTCTCCTCTACAGCACCCATCTCGCCATATTTCCTGATGGAAAGGGTGAAACATAAGGGCCAAAGACCCTAAGGCACAACGTGATAACTTGTTGGTGTCAGTGGTATGGTGGTGTGGTGAAATGGCATGGCTGTTATGCCGGATGATCAAAGGCACACCCCAATGCCTGTCAGTATCTGCAAGGTGGTGGTGGGTTGGCTTCAGTTCAATACTTCACTGCCATTCCTATTATGCAGCTCTGTAACTCCTACACTACCAATGCCAATGACAGCAAGCAAACATTTGGCATTGACAAATGCTTGTTTGTTTTGTTTTGTTTTAAACAAAGGGTTCCAGGGCTCTGGAATAGCTTAGCACAAGAGTGAACTTGGACTGCTGGAGGTCAGCTAGGATGGGAGAGAATGGAGTATCCAGAAGACTGCTGTCTTATCCCGGGGAGGGGGGACATGATGCGCCGCTCGTAGACTGCCACCAGCTGGAGGCATTGTAGCAGGGCAGATGGTGCATCCTGGGGCAGGTTGTCCGCTGTCAGCATGTGTTGTGTGCTTTACATGCACTCACATCTGAGTCCTGTCACACCACCAGACCGGAGAAACAAAAAGCATGAAAAGCCTGGCTCCAGCTAATGAAGCCTGACCTGTGCTGCTGACTGGGACCACCAACTACTGGATTTGTGCTTCGGTGGGGAGTACAGACCTCCCTCCCTTGGCCCTGCCATAGGGCAAAATCTGTGGGGGTACTGTGGTAGGTCCCAAAGAAGGCACTTGCCAGTGGGGTAGGGGTTGATAGACTGCTGGAGCCAGGGCCATAAAAACAGCTCTACAAAAAAAATTGATAAACTAATACAGGAAGGGAAACTGCCCAGTTATTACCACAGAGAGATTGGGTGGTGGGGTATTCTCACTGTGTCATGCTGACCTACTGCTACTACCTAATAAACCATAAGTATAAACAGTGTATAGTAGTGGCCACTCACCTCAGTTGCTAATATAGTGGTCTCTTCAGCAATAAGATTTGGTGCTCGTGGCATAATTCTGCCAGCATGTCCATGTCCAGCTTGTGGCTGCCCCTTGGAAAGTACTGTTAGCTGCGACTGCTGTGTGCCACTGATTCCAGCATGGTTGCCGGTACTACATGATTTACCATGCCATCATTTTCAGGTATTTCTGTGTAAGTCATCCATGCCAGGGACAAAACTCCATATACGGTGGGCTTAGTGAGCAGTTCAGGGGAACGTCAATCTGCCCTTTTACCGTTTCACTTCTCTTTATGCATTTCTCTGCATTGCAGTCCAGTGTTGTTCATTACTTCCAGAATTATATGACTGGTTGCTGTGCAGACTGCTGCATGACTATGTCTGTTACTTGCACAATTAATTTGTATATTACAGCCTATTTCAGAATCTGGCCTTTATTGTCACTAAAAAAAGAAAGAATTTAAGGGAAATACCAGGAAGAATAAATTGACAGAAAGGCTGATGAACACTTGGAACAGACTTCTAGGACAAGTTGTGTTAGTTGACACTGTGATGCTTGTATAGCTGGTTCTGATTAATCTATGCTTTTTGTAATATAAAAATGTGTTATTGAGTGTCTCTCATGAGACATGCTGTTTCAGCTAAAAGATAAAAGCCAGGAGATAATTATAGGCTAGAAGAGACTTAAAGTAAGGATCTCCTGTTTATCTAGCTTTATTGTTGCTGCCAGCTGCTGGGCTAGAAATGATCAATTTTATGGCATTTAGAGGAAGAATATGGATATGGCACTTAGGTGCTGCATCATAAAAATCATTTGATGTCCTTGAGAGAGGATGCTGCTCATGGATGAAAGAAAGGACTTGGAAAATTATAGACTTAATTGGGAAGTCATATGGGGAAACAAGTTTTTTCTGCTGATGTCACCTATTAATTTACCTCCTGACACAAGACATCCTGATTGTATAATTTTAATAAAAGAGGAGGAGCTGGGTGACATCATGGGGAAGCAGGGTCAAGACAGTGTTTTAACTATGCTGTAACAGACCTTTAGAGACGCACATGTTTGGACTCTGAAAAAAGAAACATCTACAGCACCATAAGAAGATAAGAATACATTAGGTAGACAGGTCTAAGTGTATTATTGGTAGGAATTTGCACTCTTTAAACCTTATTGTTTTAAAAGATTGTATGTTTTGTGATACATGGTTCTGTGTTTTACATTTTTATCTATTTTAAGTAAACCTCTATTTTTACAGACTACCTGGTGTGCCTTTGAAATTCTTTCTTTGACAAGGGAAGCATATATGGTTAAAGCTGACACTGTACAAAGCTTACTGGTTTTACCAAACTGGGAAAAGGTAAGAATTTTTCCTACAGTCTTCCACAGAGTTTTTAAGGGTTCATTTTGTACCTGGTTAAGTGCCCTAGGCGAAAGATATCTGGCACCCCTCGAACAGCAGATTAATCTGAGCCTGTATATTGGGTATGCTAGCAAGAGGGTCACAATTTGAATCCCTCCAAAACTTGAGACCAAAGGTTGATTCAAACCCACAAAACAGACAGGAGGGTTACCCTGTTCTGTTAACTGTTCACAATACAGCGCTTGGAGGGTGGCACTGTGGGAGCAGAGGGTCTGACCTCCTGAGTGAGATTGTGACAGATTGGTTGGCAGTGGTGTGTATAAGTTTGGTATTACAAGCTTTTTTTGTTCAGTGTGTCAGCTTGAGACCGTCCGCTCACTTGCAAAGAAAGAAAAAGGCAGTGATTTATTTTTAAAAAGGAAGCGGAACTATATTACATGGTGTATAGTCAAGTTCCTACCCGTTTGTTTATTTTTTCTCTAAAATGCAAGTCAGAGTAGCCGTAGTTAGGGAAGAAGATGGCTTCAAACTACAGCCGGCACACTGTAGGCTACTTAAAGCAGTTGTGTGAGGACAGAGGAGTTCCGTTCGAGGCAAAAACCACTGAGACTTCGAGACCACACTTATGGGGACTGGGCAGAAGGCAGCAACATCCCTAGGGCAGGCAGTGGGGCTGGTGCTGTGATCTTCCATGCCGATTGCCATGAAAAGTTGATTGTGGCTCTGGTGTACATTGGAGAACCATGATTGGACTTGCTGCCTGTGGAGAGGGATGGAGTGTGTGTGGGCTCATGCCTCTAGGCACAGAAAAAGAGAGCACATGCAGCAGAGTAAGCACGCCACCAAGGGACCTGCAACAGTGACAGCTTCATGTTGGTTCATGGCCCACAATTAACCACAATCAGGGTCAGGGCTCAGAGAGCATGTTTGCCTGCAGAATCCATTCAGTATGCTGTAGGGAGCTTGAGTTAAAGTGGTGGGCCAGCAATGTTGGTGGCTTGGCAGCAGTGTCAAGGGACTGGCCCACAGTTTACTCCAATATAGGAACATAGAAACAGAAGAAGTGACTTTCCTGGGGACAGTTCCATGCATATTTTTTCTCACTGCAAAAAAAAGGGAGTCCTAGGGCTACTAACTGCTTTTTCACCTGCCACCACTGATTCTGCCTTCCTCCTAATCGCAGTCCCTGGTCCACACATTTGTACTCTCACCCTTTGCCTCTGATCCCACCCTCCTCTCAATTGCCATTCCCCAGTTCACATTTATAGTCCTACTTGCTGAAGATGAGAATGGAAGATCAGGACAAAGCAAGCTGTAGTTTTGTGCAGCAGACTATTAATGTGGAATGGGAAGCAGTGATGGGGGGGTTGGCAGCAGGTGGGAGTTTAAATGTAACTATGGAACAGGGGCTACAGTTGGGAGGAGGGCAGGATTGGCAGTGGTGGGTGAGAGTACAAATGTGAACCAGGGACAGTGATCAGGAGGAGGGTGGAATCAGTGGCAGCATAATGACTATTTTGAATGTGAGGCCTTGGGAGGAGAAAGTACAGATAACCTGGGGGCTGGGGAAGTAGCAAAAGAAAAGTTTAGGGGGGTGGGGACAGAGGGGGAGAGAGAGAGAGAGAGAGAGAGAGAGAGTACAGTAGTTCATGCATAGTCATTATGTGCTTCAGCTCCAGTGTGTGGAGCAAACATTTTCTGATGTGTTCAGTATCTGGTCGTGGTCTTCCAGACCCTCAATATTCTCTCCTCCTCTGTTTTTTTTTTTTTTTTTTTTATTTTACTTTTTATTCATTTTGAAACGAACAGTACAAGTACATTTTTTTGCAAATGTAACTCCTAGATGGCGCTATCCAGGGGCTACTACCCCTGCCTGATTTGCCACTAACAGGTTGAGGCCTGGATCCAATGGCGGGTGCCTCCACCCAGAGGTCAGGGTTTGCAATAGTTAAACTAACTTGGTCACAGCCCTCTGGGACACTCAACCCCTTTCTTCCCACTAGTGGCCCACACAATATATCAGAATTACCTTCACAGTATACACTTACCCCAGGTCTGGTTCCGGCACTGGGACCTCCTGTGAAATGAGATACAGTGCAACAATCACAGTACAGTACTTTAACATAGACAAATACCTCAGGCGGTATAACTTTGCTGAAACAAGCAGCTCTGATTTATTTAGGGGGAATATAACAAGGACAGAAATCAGGTTAATTAGCTTATCACTTTAATAATCTACCTATGGCTCTGTGCACAGGCCTATCCCTATCAGTTACTGTCCTGGGTACCCAAGCCCTAGTAGCTAGTCAAACCGTGGCAGCTGGTGAGGCCCTTTCACACAGAGAAAGGAAATTAAACAGTCAGCAGTACAGTAATTCCATTTGGATTTAATGTGGCAATTCAACAGGAAGCGACCACAATTAGTACTCACGACCTCAAATAAGATAGGGTCCTTCAATGTCAGCGGGGCTCACTTGAGGTGCACAAACCTCTTCACACATCCATATAAAAGAAAGCACTATACCAGGCAGGCTGCATCTGTATCCGATCGCATTACTGCACAATACCGGGAGAACACACAGCAGATTCAGTTCCTGACAACCGAGTGTAATTTTCAGCAATTCCTCCAGTCTTCTACAGGGTGAGCCTGGTTTCTACTCTTCAGAGATCCTTTGATTCTTTTCACAGGAAGATTCAGTCCTAACAAGCTGCAGACGGAACTCTGACCTTACACCGTTTTTGACTAAAACTGCACACTGAAAACACAGAGCTCCTTCTTCTTCCACTGCCAAAAGCTCAACTGAAACTCCAACTGACAAAACCAGAACTCCCTTTGAGTTCCTCCCAGTTCTTGACTGGATTGGCTGTCACTCACAATAGACTGCTGCTGTTGGTCCAAAAGGCACTGAAGTCTAAACTACATCTCCCAGAGTCACTGCCCATACAATCCTCTTGTGGCTGGCTCAGATTATGAGTCAAGTTCTGATTCGTCAAAGGCACCATTTTAGAGCTAGCTTACCCACACTGATTGGTCCAGTTCAGCAGTTCAAAACTAGAATGGGAACTAGCAGACACAGTTCTGACTGCAAAGAAAGCAGGTTAGACAAACTGTAATTTCATTATTACTCTAAATAATTTCTGGCAAACAGTTACATCTTTCAGATAGGTTCCCTTGCACTCCTAGTGACTGCAAAATGAAGTGAATTAGCAGCAGCTTGAGTGGTACTCAATCAAAGAAACACACAGTCCCCCATACAAACTAATTATGTCTGCAAGCAGACAGCTCTTAAAGAGACAGTACCAGAGGCTCTAAAAACACTCACTGATAAATGGCTTAAATGCCAAACACCATTCAGGCTTGGAGCATTCAAGCAAGCTCCTGGAAGTCTTTTGGGAACCCCCATTTGCAGGGGGGTTACACAAAAATTCCAATAATAACATTACATTTAGGGTACAAGACCCATATTTAAACAGGATGTTCGTATCTCACCTCTGTTAGCAGTACATCAGCATGGCTTTTGCGATACCGCTGTAAAAAGGGGAGAAGGGGTATTCCTACTGAGTTTGTGGGGGAAAGAAGTCAGTGGATAGATGGCCTTCCTTCCTTCCTACCTACCCTAAATTAGTACATTTGTAACTCTATACTGCTAGCAGCAGTGCAGATGGGTAAGTGTCAGCAGGCTTCTAGTATCTAGATCTTCTCCCTATTACTAAGCTTTTTCACATCACAGGAAGAAGTCTTTGCGACTTTGAAAACTTTTGTATGTAGTTCTCTGTTAGACTAATAAAAAGCATTTCCATCAACATTTTTGCACTGATTAGCATAAATGGCAGTTTCCAGAGTCCTGTCTGTTATCAGTTATCAAATTATCTTAACACCTCTGCATCAGTTAGGGTCAGAATTTTAAGGCATTTAACCAGAAGATGCCACTTATCTACAGTCATTCAAGTTTAAAATATGTCTGCAGTCTCAAGAAATGCTTTTTCCCTAATATCATTCTAATCATTTGTGTTTTAAAAACATAGTAACACTTGTATTGAAGGGAGGCCAAAGCACCCGAATTTATCTGTTCTGGCGTACAGTATGTATTCGACAACTCGGAAAATGCAGCAGCATGGAGGGGAACACTAATGGGCTGCATTTGTTTCATGGAAGTTTGTTGGCACTTTATGTTGGAATTACAAGGGGGCTTGCCAGGGCTTGGTCTCCCCCCCCCCCCCGCCAAGCTCTGGAGCGAGCCTCGGTAGCGCACACATCACTGACATTAACTTACAGTGGAAGGGGGGCTCAGTATAAAGATAGCAGCCTTATGGGTCCCCCTAGCTCATGAAGTGCAATTCCAACAGTTTGTTACAGTAGAACACTTTCAACCATTTTACTGCCAGTTGCACTTTTCCGAACGGTTGGCTTTTGATATGCTACATTTTGCACTACTTGATCACTCTGTGTCCTCTTAATTGTCTATCATGTATTTTTATAATTATTTAATCATTGCTATTATAACTGTAACATTACTGATGCAACTGATTGAACTCTCCTCATCACCCCAGGACACATCTGGAAACTATCTGTTTAGTTCAGTATGTTTTTCCTGGTGAAACCCTTGAAATAAATAAATGATACGACTGTTATAAGTGTAATAATCCATACTGGGTATGCATCAGTGTTGTAACAACCTCACTTCCTGGGTAGTTGAAAAGCCTCGAATGTGCCTCGGGCCTCACAATCCACCCAGGTCATTAGGTTATTACAGTGTTGCTGCACACCCGACCACAGATTATTCCTTACTTATTTCCTGTTCAACCTACAATCTTTGAGTTAATGATGTCTTCAAAACCCTTTGAGCAAAATATGGCTGCAGATATCAGATATACTGTACATTTCATACAGTGGTACAACAGTGAATATCAATGATAAATCTCCAGTACAATGAACGTTAATCAAATATCTATTGTTGTCTGTTTCCTTGTATTGGAGAGTTATTTATTTTAGCATGTATTCTACATCTAAGATGATTTTATTTAAGTATATAATGAAATGTTTGAAGAGGCAGCATAGTTTGGTGGCTAGAGGAAAAGCTTGGGAACCAGGATATTACACACTGTAACCCTGAGCAAGTCACTTAGCCTTGCAGTGCTTCAGTTTGTTAGCTATTAAAAAGGGTAAAGACAGGACCCTGCTGAAAACAAGATAAGGCATCCCAGCTGGACTATGCAGGGTAAACAAAATGTTAAGAAAAGCTAGCAAACCATGAAACTGTATTCCGATCTGTCATTACTAGGTGAAAGTGTATGACATCATTGTCTTTACAATTACAGTTCACCATTCATGCCTATATTGATTTCCTATGCAACCACCTGCTGGTAGCATATCAGAATGTGGTTACAAGGTTTTTTTTTTTTTTTTTTTTTGTTACAGCTGAAGTTCATTCTGTGTAAAATATATAACACTGTAACATTTATATCAAAGGGTGCAGAGATTAAAGAGATGGGGCCATTTAGGAATAATAAATGAAAATGTGAGACTCTATAAACCATTTTTGTTGCCTTTAATTGAGACAGACTGTAGGTACTTGTACATGCTACACTACGTATCTTCAAGAGCTCCTGGTTCCTCACAGCCCTGGCGACCTCTCTGCTCTACTTGACGAGGTTGTTAGAGGTTCCCAGGGTGTGGTTGAAGACATCTGGTACAAGGGCTTTTATGTTCATGGTGCTGTCCCTGTGGAACTCTTTACCTCATCAGATTAGAGCATGCGGGACCGTGGAAAGTTTCTAGACCAATTTAAAGACGTATTTATTTAAACAGGCTTTTAATATTTGAAGTATTGTGAAACTGGAAGTTTTTAATTGAAGTTATGTATGTTTTTGTGATTTTATTGAATTGTTTTAAAAAGCCGTATGTAAAGCGCTTTGATACTTGAATTGCACTATACAAATAAAATTAGTATTATATACTACAGTACTCGGTGCAAATCATTTATTACTGGTTTGCTGTAAACATGAGTAGTCATAATAGTGTACTGGGTTACCAGCATTTCTTAAAAAAGATTACTTTGTCCCCATTTGAAACTGTGGCATGTACATGTACTTGTATCTTAATTTGTTGTCTTATCTAGTCACCAACACTGGCATCAGCTTTTGTGCAGTCATACCAGAAACTAACTCCAGGGCAGGATTTTCCAGAGCCCCAAAATTTCTTGACTGGAAAAACTGGTGTAAGTGGATTGCCACTTGCGGAACCGCAGTCACAGTATTTTCAATGGTGGAGTTGGTATACATCTGGCCCCACAATTTATGGCTGCTTGCGGCTGTTTTTTTAGCACAGCTGTGCTAAAATGTTATGCCCGGTGGGAGCAGGTGTAACATCCCCTGCGCATGCTGAAAATACAGATCTCCACAGATGTGAAGATTTCATCCGTAACAGTGGCTGTGGAGTGAGACTTATTCCCTGCACTTTTGAAAATGTAGCCCTAGGTCTTCCATTCAGTCCTATGCAGGAGTAATAACGACTGTCAGAAATTACATTCATTTGGTGTTTCACTATAGGTGATCAGGTTCCCAATTTATTGCCATTCCCAAACTGTCCTGATCTTGTTCCTGTTGAAATATAAAATGTTCATCTGCAGCTGTGATGACTGTTGCCTGGGTTACCCTATTGCAATGACTGCTTTGAAAAATAGACCCTGGAGAAAACCAATAAGGACCCTCTAGTAAGTCTTTTTTTTAATTAACCCACTGGTCCCACACCAATCTTTATCCACTTACCTTCCCACTGAAGCTGATGATGGCACTTTGGTTTTTATAACTGGCATTAGGCCACAGCTGTTGTTGCAGTCATGTCAGAAATAAAAGCTTCTGTCTCGCATAGAAACCTGTAGATAGCACAATATAGTCCTCAAATACATGCAGAAAAACAATCATCATTTTTAGAAAATGTACTAACTACTTTTCTTCCATAAACCTAAGAATCTTGTTGAACATTAACCCATGTCTTTGTCATTATAAATTCAGGTGCATTTAGAATTGCAGAAAAAAAGGAGCATTTCTGATCAGTCACTGATCAGAGCATTTCTTTCCCTTGAGCGTGAGACTCTCATTCTGTAGTGTGGCTCACATGCAAGTGCCCTGGAAACAAGCATGCTCGGGAGTTTTTATTATTTTTGAAGTATCACTGATCGACCCTGATCCATAATATATATATAAATACTGCCACAGAGCTCACCCTTACTGTTTTAAGGGTGATCTCTCATTCTTAGGGTATTAGAACCTCGGGTTCAAGGTTCTCATAACCTAAAATGGGGAAATTAGAGGTATCTGTGTAGCAATATCAACATACAAAAGAAACAGTTTCTGCAGTATTGTTGAAATTTTGGATCTGCAACAATGGTTAAAGTTCAGTGGCTCCCAGACTAGAGAAATTCTGTTGTTAATACATTTGTTTTCTCGAAGAATTTTAGACCTTTGAATCTGTCACTAACACTTCCAGCTTAGCTGTCCTTCTCCAAACCACAAAAGACCAACAGTTATTCCTCCCTCCCCCATAGCTTCACAATCACTCTGAAAAAACTTTACAATCCTTCTAAAAACACAGATCCCTTATTATGATTGTGGGTGGAGCCTACAGCCAACTTGTTGTCTATAGCTGGAAAAATGGAGTATCATGGCACACCTTTTTGTAGTTTAAATGTATCCTTCCACATCTACAAATCACTATGCCAATTGAAATATAATACTCCTTCTTTCTGTTTAGAATGTTGGAGACATAACTCCAAGCTTCTTATCAGATGGCCATTAGGAAACTGAAACAGCTATTTTATATCTGCATGTAGTCTATGTATATTTAAAGTGTGTTTGTATTTAATTGTGTGATTATCTTTATGTAATAACTGAAGTATGATTATGTATAACAACTGAAGCAATCGTTATACATTTTGGACCTCACTGAAAATGAGCTTGTCTCAACTGAGCTTCCAATTCATGTACTGAATAAAGGTTTTTACTACTACTACTTGCTAAATATTGGTTGCCTATTAAGCTGGAGATTTGTTTATACCCTTCAAATGCAACAACTTGCACATTTAAATACTTGGCATTCCCTCTTCAGTTTGGGCAGGTATTGTCTTTCAATAAAGATTCATACATCATAAATGTCAACCTTTCCAGCAACAAATCTAATAAGATTTACACTGTTTTTAGCATCTTAAGATGCTATCTGATAAACACTGTCTCAGACATATGCCAGGTCTTCTGTGAACTATCCAGGATAAATATATACCAATCAGCAGGCATTTTTACTATGCTTTTTGGGGAAAAAAATATATTGAGCTACAGCACACACACACACACACACACACACACATACACACACACACTGTACACACCATCCTCATGGCCACAACATTCAAAATAAATACTGCAGTCTAACATGTAATAAAACAATAAAGAAGCTGTTTGTCAGTGAACACAGTGAAGTTCAGTTTACAGTAGATTTCCTTTAAATATGTCTTATCCTTAGAGTGCCGGTGGGGTTTCCAGGTGGCCCAAAGGAGTGGCCGGCTGGGGAGCAAGGGAGGAGCAAAACATTTGCATCACATTGTCATATGGATCTTCATTTTACACATTTTTGTGCTGTATTTACTCAGGCTGTCCCAGATTAGATGCAATATCTTGTTTTCAGTGGGATCATGAATTTAACATTTTTATAATGTATTTATTCAGTGTAGCCAGGTCCAGATGTAAAATATTGTTTTCAGTAGGGCTTGCGAATACCTTTTCCCAAATATTCGGTATTCAGCCAGAAAAGGTGTTTATTTAAGGAATCTTTAAAAAAAGCACTTCAGTAACACCATTAACCTCACATCGAACCTGGTATACCGTATACACCTCAATGACACTTCAACCACCAACATAGAGCTCTCACTAATGCAATGCAAGCTTCAT
Source organism: Neoceratodus forsteri (assembly GCA_016271365.2). Classification (NCBI taxonomy): domain Eukaryota; kingdom Metazoa; phylum Chordata; order Ceratodontiformes; family Ceratodontidae; genus Neoceratodus; species Neoceratodus forsteri. The sequence goes on from CM028130.1 coordinate 1,195,479,748, forward strand.
GTGGTGCACTCGATCCACCACATCACATACACAGCACTCTGAAAATGATATCAAGCATTGCATTGGGTCAGAATTAGAGGGAGTTCATGGTCACAGACACGGTGTAGAAGGTGCTTTGGCCATGGGCATAGGAATAGTGGTAGCAGTGGCTGCAGTAGTGGGGACAACTGAAAGAGTGGCTGCTGCAAGAATGGCACTGATGGTGGTGGGAAGCACACTGGCTATGGATGTAGCAGCCATAGTGGAAGCAGTGGAAACACTGGTGGTGGTGTTTGCTGCTTCCTGCACAAAGCATGTATGCCCTAATGCCCCCCCCCCACTACTGCACAACAGGATGTGACAGTGAACATACAGATGGAACAGGTGGTGACACTTGTAGTAGTAGTACTGCTAATGGTATTAGTAGCAGTAGTACTATTACCAATGCTGCAAGAACTAAAGGCTTGCTTGGGGAGAACAATATTTGAGCCACCAAACAGAGACACACCTGAATGTCATTGGCTATGTAGTCTATCTCACCACCTTCTCCAGAATTGTATTATGCATCAAGTAATATACAGTGGAGCAAGACAAGATGTAATTGAATACTTAGTAAAATGACATGCCACAAAATATTGGATGACTAGAGGGTTAATTGCCATGAAATTACACTGCTCCTTGCAGCATACTGTGGCATTTTGTGGTAATTTGCAAGATACTGCATTGCGTACTGTCTGGCACTACTGTATGAACAGTTTTATAATCTTGATGCAGTGTTTCATCCTTGGGTATGTTAGTTGTGGATTGTTTTGTTACAAGGGCATCTCAGTAACATTCATTTTAACTTCACTTATTTATGGTGTGTGTTTCTTTAAGGGTTGTACATTCATAGTGTGTTTGTATGTTCCTGACATGCACCCTGACAAAGGCCAGGTTCTGGTCAAAACACCAGGGTTCTATTGGCATCCCCAGCCTTAGCACAAACAAATGTATTGTCAACTTTATGCTCCACTGCTCCCAACTGTATTTTATTGCCCCGAATGCTTACTTTGTTCTGCATAGATTGTTTGAGGGGTTGGCAGTCCAGGGACAACACTAGCAGTAATTGCCTGGATGTGCTGTACGTTTGTTGGTCTATCATCCTGTCCCTCACCACTTGGGGCCAGCGGTGCAGATGCTTTGCTGGGGCTGGACCAAGCATGTTTACAAGATTGCTAAAGACATGCTGGATCAGGTCACTACTGGTTAATGTATAAAACACAAACTATTACTATGCAGTACCTGTGTGTGTGTGAAGCTTTACTTTAGTGCTTGTGGAACTACAGTAATACTCCAACATTACCAGTTATATTGCACCACAAAAAAGTAGCAGCAAAGAAAAACACTGTTACTAAGAAGGGGGAAGTAAAGGACAATCTATTTAGTCAAACATGGAACCGAGCGAGGAACAGACAGATGACATACAGTCAACTCAGTGAGACAGATCTGCCCCACTACGTGCAATGGTTTAATTAACAAAACAAACAAAAAATGTATGTGCACAGCTGTGCACACACAAGGCACAGACTTGGGGGGATATTTTTCACAAGCACAGGTTAATTGTGTGCAGTGGACTGTAGAAGTGGGGGTGGGGAGAGTCAGCCAACACAATCCTCATGTACAAGGATCTATCCCGGAAACAGAGGACTAACAATAATAATTCAGTGAGTCAAGCCTGACTGGATTAGAACTGAAGAAGTTGATTTCAAAACCTGTGTGCACACAGCTGTGCTACGTGTAGCTACCTCATGAAAAAATATATTAAGCATGCACATGTAGGGCAAAGCCTCACAAAATCAAATATTTTGCACATATACAACAGCAAATCATAAGCAGTGACCTTCAGGAGGGAGTTAGCAGACACCCTCATCAGTCATGCAGGTAACCAATCCTGGAACCAGACAACAGCAAAAGACAAAACACAAAAATAAAATGCTTCACCCCAAAAAAATCACACGGAGCTATGTCAGACAGCAGCAGAGGAGGGGTGTTGGCAGACAGCCCTCCTAGCACCTGTAACTGAGTACAGCAATAAGGACAAGATACTTGTCAGAAAGCCAAATATAGCTTTTCCGACACTGATCAAAAAAAAAACTATACTGACCCAAAAAAGCTTGTAAAGCAAAAATCTTTCTTTTTTAGCAAGTTTAAGGTCTCAAAGTACTACAGAGCAGCTCTCAGAAACCACTGTCTCCTGTGCTTTACCAGCTCAAAGTGAGGGAGTCACATGGTGTGCTTGTCTTTGAGCTCAAGAAACAGTTTTTGATTGGCCAACAAAGTTCTCAGAGACTTGGAAATCTCACTGAATAGTAATTCACGAATAGTGGCCGAATAGAGAACTATTCTGAAAATGCATCCAAATATTCGGGAAGCCTACTATTCGTGGTATTCGGAAAATACTGTTCGGCCCATGCACAGCCCTAGTTTTCAGTGTGTTCTGATTTTACACAATGCAGCATAATATTGTGTAGATGTACAGCCCCACTGAAATAAGATGCCATGTCTTCTGTGAACTATCCAAGCTAAATATATAGCAATCAGCAGGGGTATTCTAGGAAAACACATTGTAAAAATGTGTAAAAGGAAGACCACATTGAAACTGCCTCTCATCAGATCTGCATTGTGCAAATTTTTATTTTATTTAGTTGTTTAACTAGGACTAGCACACTAAGCTGATAGCTTTTTTACAGGTGTGACCTGGGAGCACGGGGATGTTAAGTGACTTGCTCAGGGTCCCACATTATGCAAATGGAAGCTCTGGGATTCAAACCGAGGTCTGGTCTGTTGGATGTCACCAGATTTGTAGCTCAGAGCCTTAAACCACTGCACTTTACTGCCTCCCTAATTCATTATATTATATAAATGCATTAGAAATAATGGGTACAAGCATCCCAAAAGCTCTCCACAGCCATTTTAGCTCTGACCTGAGTTTGTTTTCTAATAACAATCCCTCCGCAGAACACCACAGTATCTTCAATAACAGACACCTGACTTTTAAAATAGCTATCCTTTTTTACTTACAACCCTGTGACTCTAAAATTTAAATAGTACTACACCAAAAATGTCACACATGTCCGTTTCAACACAGGCTCAGTTATTAGTGATGTGAGACAACTCATGGTTTAGGTTTTATTTCTGGGTATTCTGGGCTTAGTTCTTAAAAAAAATAATACAAATAATGCATGATCATTAGACATTATACTACTGTCCATGCATTTATATGTGCTTAAAAATAAATATAATAATAACTTACCAGTACACAGACTACAAACTGATGGGGGTGTCCTGATTAGGGTACCATAGCCATTTGTTAACTTTAAGCACCTCGGTCAAAGTTTTGATATCCTTGGCTGTCCAAAATGTATAGCCCATTCAAACAGTTTTATAGCATGACGGAGGTTTAGTTCATTGGTAGTCCTTTTGTACATTTATCCAGCAAAGCAGCCTGTAAATTCCAAACTAAGCTCAAAACTTGAACATTTGTTTTCCTCTTTTTTATACAGGGTGACATTTTGTGTTTTGTGCTGTAAGAAGTATGTGGAGGCCAACATTTCTCAAGTCTCGGACTACCGTTAAGTACACCATGAAAACCTTGGCCAGCAGTGCAGAGACCATTATCTTCATGCTTTTGGGAATCTCAGCTGTGGATACCTCCAAGTGGACGTGGGACACTGCACTGGTGCTCAGCACACTCCTGTTTATATTTGTCTTCAGGGCTAGGCAAGTATTACATTTTACATTTGCTTGCACATGCACAAAAATGTTTTGTTACAGAGCACAGCATTTCAGAGGTGTGTCACTACTGAGCCCACTGCAGCTCAAGCTGTAAGGGGCTCGGCAGTCAAGACCAATGACCATGCACTGTGGTTGTAACACAACTCGCTGCTTACTGAGCAGAAACTTAATGCAGTTGAAAGGACCAAAGATACTCCTATCAGAGGGGGCGCTGGTCTTTTTATTTGCATGAAGCCAGTCAGCAAGCAGTTGATCGGCTTTCAACATTGGGAGCCTGAGAGTGATTGCGCCATTCGATCTCTCTCTCTCTCTCTCTCTTTCTGTTTGAATGTCTGTCCATCTATTAAATGGATCAGGGTGCCCACCCCGAGGTACCACTTCTTTCTTCCCCTTCCCTTCAGGTTGCTTGCTGCTTGTCCCACTTTAATCTTTATATATATATTTTTTTTAATATATAAGTGAACCAGGGCCCCCGTACCACTTCTCTTGATCCCTTCCTCCAAGTCGCCCACCCCGTGTTCCCTTAATGTAGGTGGCAGCACATATGTGCTTACCTCTGATGCTGTGGAACATGAGCCCAACACTGGGGTGTCCAGTCCCAGTGTCGGAATATCGCTAAAATAAACGGTCCATGTTTTTTTAAAACCTGAAAAACAGAACAGTCCCTCGCCAATCTGCTACCCCATGTCAATCTCCCACTCAACACCCACCACAACACACACCCTCACTCACCTGAACATGTCCCAGGATGAAGATCCACTCTTCGACTGAAGGCACATCTTGGTGATGGAACCGCCAACTGCAGTGTGAAAAACTAAGGTGAGTGTAGTTCAATGTATTTTGGTGGGGTTTTGAACTTGATGCATAACTTTGTCATTTTTGCATATTTAGGCCCAGATTTTCAACATGGCCTTTTGGGGACCCCACCTCATGACCAATTGCAGTGAAATTATGCAAATCATGCCCAAAGGTGATTTTGTGGTTGCATTGTGTAATCGCCTTCGGGTGAGATTTGAACATTTTCACCACCCTTTTCCTGAGATGGGGTCATAAGAAGGCTGTGTTGAAAATTTCGGGATCAAAATATCTAAAATTGAAAGATATGCTATACATTGGCATTTTTCTACGCTTGCTCATAACGTTGGTAATTTTAAATATATAGATATATAGATATATATATATATATTTTTTTACTTTTTTTCTTTTGGTAACTGGGTAAGGCCCACTAGGCACAGGTGCCTGATCTTCTTTTGGGGGTATCTCAGTCATAAGGTCTCACCGTAGGAACTTCACCATCGGTGAAGTAGGATCCACACAGAAGATTTTCAGCAGTACAACTGGGCCACTCACGCCAACGTCATGTCATGATGCACCAACCCTATAAAGGCAAGAGTGGCCCTGCTCCCTTTTCAGTTCTTTCATACTGGTGACTTGCTTGCACAAGTCTCCACGGAAGCTCCGTCGCAGTTTTGCGCCTTTTTCAGCCTACGGCTTTATTATTTCATTTACCTTAGAATCTCTTTTTTAAAAGAGATTCCTTTCTTTTGTTTGTTGAGAGTTAATCCTTCGACTTCTCTCTTCCTTCACTGTCACTGCAGAAAGATGATTGCCTTTACAGATGAACATTCTGTGTCTGCTATCTGGGGCCTGACCACGAAGTCTCTGACTGTGAGCTCTGCCAGAAGTTTAATCAAACACTCCTCAAGTGATGCAAAAAGACTCAAAAATGTTCTAATAGAGCCGGCCTGGTGGTGCTGAGGGCTGAGGCACTGGACACCGTACCTCGTGCTACACCGGTGACCCAGGTTCAGGAACAACTTCAGGTCACGATGGGGGGGGGCGGAGCGACATTGAGCTACGGTAGGCAGCTCTCCCCTCCTGGGGGTGGTTGTCCGCTCCCCCTGTAGTTCCACTCCTACCGAATGGAGGTCCGGTGGGACGCGTAGGCAAGTGGGGGGAGCAGCAGCGAATGCTAGGGGTGGGGCTGAGCCGGTACCCAGCGTGCTCCTCCACTCATTTGCGTGTACGTGTCTGCTGGGGTCCTGGGTCTGGGGCACACAACGGGGGGGGGGAACAAAAAATTATTTATATATATATTTCTGATAGAGCAACAGGTAGCCAGTTCTGGTCAGGGGTACTCTGGGGTCCCAGCCTCTGAGTCACCGGCAGGGATATCAAGCTCTAAGGCTCGTGGCAAGTCTATAGGTAAAAGTCACAAAAAGAATCAAGATTGGAACCGCTCCCCTTGGTGGCTGTCCCTCTCCCAGCGGTGGTGGTCCCACTCTCTGATGGCCTCTCTTTCATCCAGGGGTTCCTTGTAGGCTACAACTGCACCAACGTATACGTCCGCCGTCCTGGTCTCTGTGCCCACCAGACCCATACCAACAGCGCCTCCGCCCAATAGCCAGGGCAGCCGTCCATTGACCTCTGGGTTGTCGGCCCCTTCTTCATTGTCGATGGCTGTCCCGCCAAGGCCTTTTCCCAGTCCAGGTCCTCTGCTTACAGCTTCTTCAGCATCTCAGGCCCCTCCAATGGGTTGTTGCTAGTTGCGCCATTGACCCCCCCACCCCGTCATGCAGTCCGTTGTCACACCCTTGAAGTGAGATCTTGACTAAATTACTTTGGTGATTGTTCATCAGCTTGGCACCTTTATGCCTTCATCGCTGGCACTGTCTATGGCAAGTTCATTGTTGACTCCTCCTAGACGGCCGCGGGCAGTCCCCGGCAAGCAGTCATCTGTCCCTCACACGGCAGACCTGAACCTCAAAGAGGTCGATGTTGAGGAGGAGTACCATCCTGATCTCATTCTTCCTGATGAGGAAAAGGAAGACCACCTTTCTTGTGACAGGTCCACGGCTTCTTCTATCAGTGAAGACTCTGTCAAGCACATCCCTATGTCTCCTCCAGAGGACCCCACTTTCTTCAATATTGTGAAGCAGCTGTCCTCAGCTATGGGAGGATATCACCAGAAAGGATTTAGTGGACTTCCTGGAGATTCCAGAATCTCCTCCCAATATCATTCCTCCTATTGTGCTTGCTTTGAGGAATGGCACTACAACAGTCAGGCACAGGCCTGACATGGTGCCAGCCATGCCCCATAGGGCAGATAAAATGTATCATGCCCCCCAGGGTTTCCCTCATTATGCTGCCCAGCCTGAAACCGATTCAGTGATTATTAAGGTAGCTCATGACAGTTCTAAGACACCTCTGCCTTAGTTCCTTCCCCCCTGACAAGGAGTCACAAAGGATTGACCTTTGGGGTAAGCGGGTTTATGCCTCCTTCCCCAAGGGTTGAGGATTGCCAGTTATCTATTCCATATAGTAAAGTACCAAAATACTAACTGGAAGACTGGCAAAGCCACTGCCCAAGTCCTCCCAGAAGGAGTGCAAAACCAGGAGATTATCAAATGCTTCCAGGCCGCTAAGGACGTTAGCAAGCACCTCCTACGTGCCCTCAGTGATATTTTGGATACTATTGCCAGGGCTGCTGCCACCCGCATTTGCCTATGTAGGCACTCCTGGCTGAGGGTCTCTGGATTTGCTGTAGATGTGAAGCAGAAGGTGCTTAATACCCCTTTAACGGCTCTAAGCATTTTGGTCCAGATATCCAGGCTATCATCAATGACCTACAGGCATCTGGCACGGCTTTGAAATCAGTTCATTTGCTCTACCATACGCAACCTAAGAACAGGCAGCACCCTCCTTTTCTTAAGGCATCCAGTAGGCCAGGAGCAGCTTCTTGGCCTCAAGGCAAGCACAGATCCTCTGCCACCTTGCCCACTCCCTCCTCTGCTGGAGCTGCGGCCATGCATCCCAGAAGTGATGGACCAGCCCCAGCAGCTGGATCCGCCTCTGCTTGACTCCTTGCCAGAGCCCCTTCTTCTGGTCCCTAACCAAGAGGTGGTGGTCAGAGGTCAGTTCTCCCTCCATCTCAATCAAAGGAGAACCATTGCAGCAGATGCCTAGATTCTGCAATTCATAGAAAGGGGTCACACTCTGAAGCTTATAGAACAACCCCCAGAAACTCCCCCTCTGCCCTCCAGCTAACCCCCCCACAACTCACCTAACTGTTCTCTGGGATTAGGTACAGTCCCTTCTGTGCAAGCAGGCCATAGAGCTAGTGTCCAGGCACCAGAGGAACAAGGGGTTTTATTCCAGGTTTTTCTTGGTCTCCAAAAAGACCAGAGATCTGAAGCCCATCTTAGACTTAAAGGACCTCAATTTGTACATTCAGTACAAAATGTTTCAAATGTTAACTCTGCCAGGGCTAATGCCCCTTCTTAAACAGGGTGACTAGCTGTGTTCTCTGGACATGCAGGATGCATACCTGCACATCTCAGTGTTTCCTCCTCACAGGAGGTTCCTCTGGTTTCTTTTTCAGGGCAAGGATTGCCAGTTCAAGGTGCAGCCCTTTAGCATATCGTCTGCACCGCGTATCTTAGCAGCGCTTTCCCGTACCTGGATAATTGGCTCCTTAAGGCCACATCCAGAGAAATGCTTTTGGGGACTTTAGAGAGAATTCTCCAATTGTTTCTCTCCCTGGGCATTACCATCAGTCTGCCCAAGGCAGTCATGGTACCATCCCAAAGACTGCAATACATAGGGGCGGTTCTAGATTCGGCAGAGGGGTAGGCTTTTCTGCCTCAGGCCAGGGTGGAATGCCTTATTGCTGAGGCTCAGGTGGTGGCCCAGAGTTGTTATATCCCGGCCAGGGTGTATCTGAGACTATTGGGCCTGATGGTGGTGGCCATACCCACTGTTCCACTGGCCAGGCTCCATATGCGCATTCTCCAGTCCTTTCGGCACCATGCAATTCTGCTTTAAGTTGGACCAGCATAACATTCTGTGGTGATTTGCATATGCAGCCCATGATGCTTTGCATTGTGGGGGCATGTGTGATTTTGTATTTTCTTGAAACTTGGCTTCCCAGCCAAATGCCCTTTGGGTAACCCTTGCCCCCAGTGTCGCGACAGAGGTTCTTTTTGTCTTTTAAATAGTTTTTTATTTTAATGGGCTCGCCACAATATACCAGAGCACACTGCCTCTAGGGTAGCTGGTCCATTCCACTGGGGTGTCAAACAGGCGAGGCATACTGATGAGTCCTGGTAGGGCCAGACTGCGTGTCTATGTCTTCTGTTAGCACCCTTTGCAAACTGTGTGAGAGGCCTTCGGCACCATGCAATTCTGCTTTAAGTTGGACCAGCATAACATTCTGTGGTGATTTGCATATGCAGCCCATGATGCTTTGCATTGTGGGGGCATGTGTGATTTTGTATTTTCTTGAAACTTGGCTTCCAGCCAAATGCCCTTTGGGTAACCCTTGCCTCAGTGTTTGCGCACAGAGGTTCTTTGTCTTTAAATAGTTTTTTATTTTTAATGGGCTCACCACAATATATCAAGGCACACTGCCTCTAGGGTAGCTGGTCCATTCCACTGGGGTGTCAAACAGGCGAGGGCATACTGATGAGTCCTGGTAGGACAAAACACGTGTCTATGTCTTCTGTTAGCACCTTTGCAAACTGTGTGAGAGGCCTTTCGGCACCATGCAATTCTGCTTTAAGTTGGACCAACTATAACATTCTGTGGTGATTTGCATATGCAGCCCATGATGCTTTGCATTGTGGGGGCATGTGTGAATTTTGTATTTTCTTGAAACTTGGCTTCCCAGCCAAATGCCCTTTAGGGTAACCCTTGCCTCAGTGTTTCGCACAGAGGTTCTTTGTCTTTTAAATAGTTTTTTTATTTTAATGGGCTCACCACATATATCCAAGGCACACTCTCTAGGGTAGCTGGTCCATTCCACTGGGGTGTCAAACAGACGAGGCATACTGATGAGTCCTGGTAGAGTAAACACGTGTCTATGTCTTCTGTTAGCACCCTTTGCAAACTGTGTGAGAGGCCTTTCGGCACCATGCAATTCTGCTTTAAGTTGGACCAGCATAACATTCTGTGGTGATTTGCATATGCAGCCCATGATGCTTTGCATTGTGGGGCATGTGTGATTTTGTATTTTCTTGAAACTTGGCTTCCCAGCCAAATGCCCTTTGGGGTAACCCTTGCCTCAGTGTTTGCGCACAGAGGTTCTTTGTCTTTAAATAGTTTTTATTTTAATGGGCTCACCACAATATATCAAGGCACACTGCCTCCTAGGGTAGCTGGTCCATTCCACTGGGGTGTCAAACAGACGAGGCATACTGATGAGTCCTGGTAGGATGAAACACGTGTCTATGTCTTCTGTTAGCACCCTTGCAAACTGTGTGAGAGGCCTTTCGGCACCATGCAATTCTGCTTTAAGTTGGACCAGCATAACATTCTGTGGTGATTTGCATATGCAGCCCATGATGCTTTGCATTGTGGGGGCATGTGTGATTTTGTATTAACCTCAGCGTTGTCAACAAACAGAGGGAAACTCATTCTTACCCTTTGTGCAGGGAGGCCATGAGAGTGTGGTATTGGGCATTGGACCACAGCCTGATTGTTTTGGCGGTCCACCTCAGGAGTGCTAAACACTTGGTGGACAGCCTCAGGCGAACTCAGTCCAGCATGCAGGAGTGGGAACTTCTTTTATCCATTGCAGAAGAGCTATTTGACAGATGGAGTCTCCCAGAGTTGGACCTTTTTGCGTCCCCACTCATAAAACTGCCCAATTTCTGCTTGCTAGATCCAGGGCCTGGAGTTTTCTGGCAAGACACGCTGTCCCTCTCCTGGAGTTGGGAGGTTTCTTTATGCCTTCCCCTGTTTCCTCTGATTCAGAGGGTACTAATCAGCTGCAGATGGAGAGAACCACCATGATCCTGGTAGCTCTATTCTGGCACCACCAGATATGGTTTCTACAGCAGCTGGCAGAGGAGCCTCTGGTCCCTCTCCCCCTCTGCAGGAATCTGCTGACATAGGTTCAGGGGACCCTGGTCCATCCCAAGCTTGGGTCACTCCATCTGCACATTTGGCTCCTGAGGACATAACCATCGCCAGATTTGGGATTTCTAACAGAGTGGCGGACTTCCTAGTGGCCACCCAAAAGCCTTCCACCCGAGCCACTTATGCCATGAAGTGGAAGTGATTTGCCAGATGGGCTGCCGAGCATAATCTGGACCCTTTCACCTCTTCGGTGAACCATATCCTTGACTACCTGATTTCTCTGTCGGACTCTGGTCTCCAGTACTTCTCCCTGAAGATGCATCTTTCTGCTGTCTTGGCCTTTCATGAACCCATAGGTGACTGCACCATAGCTCTGCTGGATGTCTCACGTACCCTTTTGAGGGGCATTCTGCATCTGAAACCTCCAATCCATCCTCCTGTCACGGCTTGGGATCTGAATTTTGTTGTGGAGAAGTTGACCCTGTCTCCTTTTGAGCCTGTTGAAAGTTGCAATCTGCACTTTCGTTCTTGGAAAGCATTATTTTTAGTTGCCATTACTTCTGCTCACATAGTTTCAGAGCTTCAGGCCCTCTGATGTGCGAAGAACTTTGAAATACTACCTGTTCTGAACCAAGGAAAGTAGAAAGTCGAAGCAGTTGTTTGTTTCTTTTCCCTCAAGTAGAGAGGGTGTGCAGGTTTCCAAACAATGTTTGTCCAAACAGTTGGCCAACTACATTGTATTCTGCTACAAGAAGTATGGCAAGGAATTGTCTGGAGCTGTCAAAACTCATTCCACAAGAGGCATGACTACCTCTGTGACCTGTTTCCGAGTGGTCTCAGATGCTGATAGTTGTGTGGCTGCCACCTAGAGTACTTTCCACACTTTTACCGAGCACCACAGTCTGGACATTGCCTCTAGAGTCCATGCAGGATTTGGCAGGGCTGTGCTGCAGGGCCTCCTGTCTTACGTTTAGGGTTGGCCTTCATCCCAGACCGTTTGTTTGCACCTGTAATAGCTTGGGTCTCATTCCTATGTTGAGACTTGATGACTGAGACACCCAGGAAGAAGTTGGAACAGTTACATAAGAACTTACCGTAACAGTAGATCTTCAGGGGGATATCAGTCATCAGGTCTGTCTTCCCTACCACCATCCCCCTTTGGGGGGCTCTTTACTGGAACTGGCTATCTGGCCTATCCAGCCTTTCTCATTGGTCTGGGCACCTCTCTCTCTCTCTCTCCTTTGTTCCCCATGGCTAGAGCTATGCTCCCTTTGTCTCTGGGGGAAAGAACTGAGGAGGGAGTGGGGCTCACGCCCTTATAGGGTTGGTGAAGTTGGCACAAGATGTTGGCGTGGGCAGACCCAGTTGTACTGCTGAAAATCTTCTGTGTGGATCCTGCATCACAGATGAAGTTCCTACGGTGAGACCTGATGACTGAGATCCCCTCGAAGAGCTACTGTTACGGTAAGTTCTTACATAACTGTTCTTTTTCCATCGTGGCTCAGATTTCAGCATGAACTAACACTCTCCTACTCCTCTGTAGCTGCACAGATGACAGGCTTCTTAGAAACTCGGAGCTGCAGGAAGTGCTTTCCAGTAGCTGCTTCTAGCAGCAGGTGCTGATGTGGAGCTGGTAAGCTGGCCACAGATCAGCTCTCAGGGGAACAATCTTCCAGGAGCTTGAACAGAGCTGTGCAAAGCCAGACAAAACAGTATTCTGGGACTCTCCCACCCAGGAATTACAAAAGTTGCAGGAAGCCTCCAAAACTACCGTGAATCTCGCTATCCTGTCCTGAAATTTAAGCCCTGGAAAGATAGCTATATGCACCACTGGAATTACAAAGGGCTTGCCAGGGCTTGCGCGCCCCCCCCACCAGCTCTAACATGAGCTCATGCATCACTGCCGTTGACTTATAATGGAAACGGGGGCTCAATTTAAAGATGGAGGACTTATGGGCCCCCCCTAGCTCCCAAAGCTCATAAGTTGTAATTCTAGCACTGGCTATATGTGCAGTTTCACAGCTCCCTGCACTTAGCTCACCACCTTGGATCGTGTGAGTTGCCCGCTTGTTTCCAGGGATTACAGCAGTGGGTACTTTTGTATTTGATACTAATACCATGTTCATTATTATCTTACGAGTTGTAGTTAGAAGACCTGCTTCTTTTATTTATAGTTCTGGAGGGTAACCATTTGCTAATCTAAAATGTTATTACCATAAAGAACGGGTCCCTTTTTCTAAGTTTGTGTGTTCTGTGATTGTTTGCTAATGTCAATCAAATCTGGTGCCAGATATTCAGTAATGGGCAAAAACGGAGCACAAAGGTTTGCACTGCACTTGCCTCCAACCCTAAGGATGCAGTATTCAGTCGGATAGCGCACCGGCACAATCTGACTTGAATATAGGACTATGTTGGTTCAACACTAAGTCAAGTAATGCTGCACCGAAAGGGATCTGGGCTGTATGCAGCCCACAGGGATGTGCAGGGAACAGTGCCTCCAGACCTGATAGCACTGGGAACCCCGCATGATATTCAGCCAGAAAATGCAAATGAGATCGTATGGCATGTAAGGGGCTATATGCATGCCCATTATGGGCTCATATGTATGGGAAGTGATGGCAGGTTTGCGCCTCCTGTCGCTGCCTACCATGTCAAGCATGATGTTGAGTGCCCCCCTCCTGAATGGCCATCCCAGCTATGCAAAGTGCTAACCTAGTTTCTAGTGGCACTCCCTTCCCTCAGATCACCTGCTGCTATATGAGAATCCATGTACCTGGTGGCTAGTTGTACCTCCCACCCGCTGATGATATGTGTCAGTGCCCCCTCCGAGCAGACCCCAGTGGTAGTCCCCCCCACACTGTCAGAACTGTGCCCAGCAACCAGCTAACCCTCCTTCCCCCATGCCTGTCAGGAAGGCCATATGAACCTGATACAGATGGCTGGAACAACCTCCTCTCACCTCTTCGACGGGCCGCTGTGGGAGTGTCTGAGTATAGACCCCACCCACAAAGCAGGCACAAAACACGGTAGCATGGGGAAACGCCCTTAGTGCTCTGGCTAAGTTTTTAAATATCTTGCCCCAAGCCCCTGCTGTTTTAGGCTGGATGAAACTCTTTCTATTTTAGATTCAAAATCGAAAATGTTGGGGCCATGGGGAAACACGTTTTTCATTATTGGATCTCATATTATCTTTCTAAGGATCTATCTACATGGACTTCTGAAAGTCATTCAGAACAACTTTAAGAGTGTAATCACTCAGGACATTATCAGGTTACATGTTTTAGACATACAGTCTGTGTTCTTGGTGCTGTCTGTCACAATTTTGAACATTATTGGAACCTTATCTGTATTTTATAGGCATTCCCCCTATATGTCATGTGAGTGGGAGACCAGAAAGACACTTTTTTAAATATGTCAGTACTTTATTCATTACTATGCCTTTAAACCAAGTGACTGCTGAATGTGTATTACTTTGATAAATGCCATAAAAATAAAATAAAACAAAACAAAAAAAACAGCAACGAGTGCTCATACTGGTCTCCTGTACCCTCTCCAACCTGATCTTTACTAAAACAGGAAGCGGGTGCCCGTCCCCACCTCCAGTACCCTCTCCCACCCAGTGTTTATTAAAACCCGCAAAAGGTACCCAACCCTGCTGCCAGTATCCCCCCTCCTGCCAGCCCAAACTACAGTTAACATTCTGGTCAGTTCCAAACCCCATTGCTGGTACCCCCCAGACACCAGGTCATAGAAAACTCTGCACCTCATTAACAGGCATTGTTCCCCTCCACACTATTTTCCCCTGCCATATAATTATTAAAAAACAAAAAAACAAAAAAAAAAACCCTTCATCCATCCACTAGCAACCATGCCACCCTTCCCCCTCATTGGTATCTCCATTATGGTCCCCTGTTGAAAATCCTGGGTCCATAGTTCCTATTCCTCTGTGACCCTCAACACATGCCTCTGCATGTAGCTAAGAAAAAAAGAAGGAAAAAAAAACTAAGTCCTGAAATTGGAACTCAAGTTTCTTTAAGGGAAGAAAGGATTGTCTGAAATCGGACTTGGGGACAGTTTGGCAAAATTCCACTTGCTTTTTCTTTTTTTGGGGGGGCCTGGTAAGAACCCCAACCCTCAAATTTGGTAATGAAAAACCATAACACAGTTATGGATCTTAGAAAAAAGGCTCTCCAAAAACCTCTGACTTAGTTTTTTATCAAGGTTTTTGTTCTAACGCTCATAACTTTTTCTTAATATTTTTCACCAAGTCTGAAGATGGGGACACTTAGTACTCCTCTATGCATTCTCATTTAGCATGGCTCAGGTCTGCTTGGTGGGTATGCTGCTTCATGTAGGGCTTGGGGGCCCAGCAGGAAGTATGTTACAGCTCCAGGGCCATGCCCAACAAGTGTGTTTCTTCACGCACGATGCAAACTATAGGTTTTCATCCTGGCGGATGTGACTGCTGCATTGCATACAACCAGCAGGGTCTGTGTGAATCAAGCTACAGGTTTGGCACAATAAACATCTTTATGCAGCTGTTTCATGAGTAGCCAGCAAGGCCACGTGTGAAGCAAGCTACAGGTCTCGCCCAGTGCATATCGCTATGCAGCTGCTTCATGAGTTGTCCACAGGGTCACCCACAAAGCAAGTCAAGTATCTGTGGCAGTGTGCATCACTATGCAGCTGCTTCATGAGTTGTCCACAGGGCCACCCACAAAGAAAGTCAAGTATCTGTGGCAGTGTGCATCACTATGCAGCTGCTTCATGAGTTGTCCACAGGGCCACCCACAAAGCAAGTCACGTGTCTGTGACAGTGTGCATCACTATGTAGCTGCTTCATGAGTTGTCCACAGGGCCACCCACAAAGCAAGTCACGTGTCTGTGGCAGTGTGCATCACTATGTAGCTGCTTCATGAGTTATCCACAGGGCCACCCACAAAGCAAGTCACGTATCTGTGGCAGTGTGCATCACTATACAGCTGCTTCATGAGTTGTCCACAGGGCCACCCACAAAGCAAGGCACGTGTCTGTGGCAGTGTGCATCACTATGCAGCTGCTTCATGAGTGGGCTGCATGGAGCAGTGCCTGTTGCTATATAGCTGCTTTGTGAGCCTCAGAGCAAGCTACAAGTTTTGTGCAGTGAGCGTCATTATGCAGTTGCTTCATGGTGGCCCAAAGCTACTCCAGAAGAAAGCCACAGGTCTGGTGCACTGCGAGTCACTATTCAGCCACATCGTAAGTGGCTCATAAGGCCACTCACGAAGCAAGCTACAGGTCTGGCGCAGTGAGCATCATTAGGAAGATAGTTTTATATATCATTTTTTAAAAATTGTGATATTAATTGCAAAAAAACTGTTAATGCATCAATTAGGGTTGAAATGCAAAGTATTCAAAGTAAGGAAATAAAAAATTAGGGTTGGAAATCTCTGGCGCCTTAACAAATTGGTACTGTGATGTTCTACTGGTTTCAACAATCATGCGACACAGTGAATTATAACACAAAGTAAGTGACACAGCTGTGCTTGTGCAGTGTGCACTGATGTTAGGGTAACACCAACTAGGGTTGCTTGAATCCGTGAAATAGATTTTGATTCAGACCCGATTTGCAGCCTGAAAATCATAAACCAAGTCATAAAACCTATTTTACTTAGGCATTTAGGATTGCAAATCCATACCTGATTCCAGTTTATATGTCCTTGTAGGATATGAAATAGAACTGCATTAAGACTGGGAAATTCTTAAAATCTTAAATCCAAAATCGGAATGGAATCAGAGGATTCCAAGCATCCCAAATTCCAGCCTGCATCGCATGATCATAGAAAGCCAGAGGAAAACCACAGCACAGATTTGTCAAGGTGCCAGGGACTTACGACACTCATTTTTCATTTCATTACTTTGTGTGGTTTGTGTTTCAAACTTATACAGTAGATGTATTGACATAGTTTTTGCAATAAATATATTTGTGTATAAATTGCAAAAATTATATTAGCCTACAACAGAGTTGCAACACCACACAAAGTATGGACATGAAAACATTACGGCTTCAAGTCTTATGAGTCTTGACAGATCAGTAGTGTGGTATTCCTTGAGGTTTTCAACCATAACGCCGCCCTCCTGCCCCAGCCCCTAGCCTCATGACCCTGGACAAGCTTCAGGTCCAAGTCAGTGCCCCATAAGCCAGGTACTTGAATCTAGGCAACAGTGGTTCGCCACATTGGGCCCTCAGAATAAATCACAACTTTTTTTGCACTGGTCCCTGCTGGCCCTATGTAAAGCAGGAGAATAACTCATTACTTTCTTTGCATAGGGCCCTGTGGGCAGGCCCTGGGTGAAGCAAGAGATCATGATCATTCATAACTTTTGGACCCTCCATGAAGCAGGAGATCATGCATAACTTTCTTTATACAGTTTTATCGCATGCCTTGAACCTGTATTTTGTTCTTGGGTTACGAGACTAGGAGCTGTGGAAGGGGGCAGTGGGTTTAGGGTTGAAAACCCTGAGGAACACCACATTACCGATTTGTCAAAACTAATGAGGCTTTAAAACCTAGTATTTTCATTTCCATACATTGCTCATTTTGTGTTTTTACAACCCTAATGTATGCATTAATGTAGTTTTTGCAATTAATTTCCTTACTTGAAGGATGTTCCTGGTGTTTTGGCAACCCCATGTCCGATTCAGAATTTTTTTGCCCAGTACATGATGGTCATTTAAACAGTTAAAATCCACAACAAAAAAAAATGGGTTTCTGTGCTTGTTTTGGAGTTATATGGTGAGACTTGATCCCTCTTTATAGAACAAATCTGTAAGGGGTCAGATTGTTGTATGTAGTTATAACGACAATGTTTTGGGTGGCAACATGAGTGTGAAAGAAAATGTGAAACAAGGACATGTCCTGTCATGATATTTGCTTCATTTTTTAAAGAAATGCAAAAATAGTCAATTAACAATGCTATGTCACCCTCTTGAACTAGCATTCCTAAAAATAGAGGAAATATCTGCACGTTTTTATGCATAAAATCAGTTCAATCCCATGTTATTTTCATAAAACTTTTTTTTTTGATAGATGTAGAATTTGGTCATGAATATAGCAAAAAAAAAAAAAAGAAAGGTTTCCATGCTGATTTTGATTATATCTGCTTGAGTTGCAGTTTCAGAGGTGGTCAGCTCCGGAGAAGAGCAATTAAAAAATCCCAGTTAAAAAAAAAACTTGTCAGAAAGCTATTCAAACAGTTTGCAGAATGACAAGGACGTTAATGTAAAAGAAGCAAGTTAACCAAAGACCGACAGACATGCACGTAAAGTGCCCTGAATGATGCAAATGGCTGCTATTATGAGAGCTAATGTCCTAGCTGCCATCCTGTATATATTCTTATCTGGACATCAAACAATAGGATAAATGATTATTCTAATAATGTTTCCATATATTTAAGAATGTACTTGTGCCAGTAAACAGACTTAAAGCCTTTTTGAGTGCATCAGAAAAATGGGAATTTGAAACACCAAGGAACATCTTTAACTTGCTTCACACAGGGCCAGAAAAGAAAAACTAGTAACAAGGTATGTCCTATGTAGCTTTGTGCAAAACAGAATGTTGTCACATAAGCGGTAAAACTTAGCAGGTTAGGTTTCACAAAAATGTGCTTATTCTTGATGGTCAGTTTTTGCACTGTGCATGTGCAACGGCAGAAAATATATATACAGTATTTCGCTAATTTGTATATGGGGCTTTGAGAGGAACCTGTCATCTCTGATGAAATTAACAATCAGTACCTCTCCAGGACTGATCCTTGAAGAAGATACATGGATGATATATTGCTCGTGTGGTGGGGTGCGACTGATGAGTTGGCAGGGTTTGTGGATTACTTGCATCTAAGTAATCCCAATTTAAAATGTGTGTTTAACAGTAGTTATACAAACAATTTTTTTAATTCCACAGAAGATGAGCGCGCTCTGAAAACGGGCCAAGAGTACTCGTGAAAGGTTGCAAACCAACCGCATAATACGTAGAATGAAGCACAAGCACTCCCAGAGAGTATTCCTGAATGGAAATGTTTTGGAGTAAACAAGAAAACGCCAACTGACTCCTCATATTTGGGTGCAATAAAAAATTGCCATTCAGGAATACTCTCTGGGAGTGCTTGCGCTTCATTCTACTTATTATACAAACAGTTCTTTCCTGGGTATCTGTATCATTAACAGCCAGGAACAGGGTGTAGAAACAAGTAATTTCCACAAACCAGCTGATGAGAAATGCCATGTTGTTGGCCTGCTCCTGTCATCCCCATCACACCATCAAGAATATGCCAGCTGGACAGGTCTTTAGGTTCTAGCCAAAATTGTAGCCAAAGAAAGCACATTTCAGGCACATGCCAGAGGTCTTTCTGACAGGTTTATAGCAAGAGGATATGCTGAAGGTGATTCTGAGTTGGCTTCCAATAGAGCTGTAGGGGCTGAAAGATCAGACCTGTTATATCCACAACAGAACACCAGTAACAGGGACACATACTGTAGAGTAGATTATAATCGCAGTCCGTTTATTTTCGCTCTGTTCATTATTTCAGTATATCAGCAAATTTAAATGGCCCGCAATTATAAAAAGAAAATCACTTCCGCATACAGCACTTATTCAGCTATGTGCCAAGGTTGCTAATGCTGCTAAGGAGCTGTTACACTGCCGCCAATTATCAGCCATTAACACTGTTACCTCACAAGGTACATATAACAAAGAACACCACAGCATTTTTTGTTTTCTTACGCTTTTGTGAGTACCTGCTGTCTACCAGCCTTCAATGAACCTGCTATCTTCATTTTGTGCCATCTGCTCACTGAACAAGCTACAATGATGGCAGTTTCAACTTTTCTGCTTTGGGAAGGGGGCGGGGAAACATAGAGGCATACTGTAATTAGCAGTTAAATATTTTATTTATTTCAAGCCAGCAAATTTAAATTATAATAAAACTAAGTAAACTTTGAATGTCTGCTTCATAGTATCACCAAAAGAGGAAGCAAGTAACAAAAAACAAATCGAGCTGTTCCAGCACAGTCCTATTTCTTCCTGCCTTGCTCTGTGTATTGTGGCAGGCTTTGTAAGACATACTGTAAATAAATGAACAGACCACCATCACAAATACTGACTGACTGACTATATAACAGCCAGGAATGCAGGGAGTGTGTGTGTCAGTCAGTCATATACCTGATTGCCAAGTTGATTAATTGTTTGCAGCCTGACAGTGCTGATAGCGCATATAGTGGCACCGTATTTTACCACTGATGCGCTAATTCAATCTGACCCAATATGCAGGTGTGGTAGCAGCCACAAAATCTGCGACCATGAATACAATCAGTTCTACAGTATATGCATTTTGTTACAACATATAATGTCTGTTCTAGTGCTGTGAGGCCACTGTTCATAAGAATTGGGATCCTACATGCTAAACCAAGCTGGATTCCTTCTCTAGTGAGCCCCATGTCTGGTCTTGTGCAGAGGAAGAAATCTGGGTGACCGCCACGCACAGTTTGCAACCCTATACTAGATCTAGCACTTGGCTGTGAGGTAAAGGTAATCGCTCACAGGCTTGAAGTGATATCCAAAATGGATGCACTTTATTAGAAAGCGAGCAACCACAGAAACAGATTTACAGAACACAGTGTGCACACAAGCAGGTGCCCCAATGCTTCACTACTGAGAGATTTGTCATGGAGCCACTTGACAAAGCTCTTAGAAGTGAAGTGCCACTGAACTTACTTGTGTCCACACTGTGTTGTAAATCTATCTTTTCCGTGGTTGCATGTTTTCTAATAAAGTGCATCCATTTTTGATATCACTTCAAGCTTATGAGTGATTACTTTTACTTACTGAGTTTTGGGCACTAGCTTGTCAGAATGTGCTGTGTCCTTGTTCTTGTGTCTGTACTTATGGGGCTAGCAACCCCATAGCTGCACCATGTGTCGGTACTGTGAGAGCACGGGTTCTCCCTCCTGGGCTGTTCATGGGGTTCGACATTAAACTACCAGCTCAACCCTAACCTTACCACTCCTGCATAATCATTTCAGTTTCATCAGCCAGCCATAGCAAATATGTTAAACCCAGTAGTGCACAAATGCATCACTGTCACCCACAGAAGGAAAAAAGTAACTTACTGTTTGACAAGCCACAAATCCCCACAATGAGTTTCTTTGGTTGTGACTTACTATAACCATGGCCATCATGCCCACAGAATCAGAGGCGCACATTCCCCAACCCCCACCCCCAGTTCCAATCCCATTATTGCTTTTTGAAATGAGTAGTATTGCAAAAGCATACTGTATGTTAGTATGCTGCCTTAATTAATTGTTACTTTTGTACTCCCCAGCAATTCTTTTGGTACGTTATTCTGACTGTAACTGTATGGGTACTGCAGATTGTATCAGCTAATGATGTTTGGAATTAAATACTTTGAATAGAAATATATTTACCATAATTGATACTTTTTTTTTTCCTTTTCATTCTAGGTGTTCTCTTCCAGACATGGGTGTTAAACCACTTCCGGCTTATTCCTCTGGATAAGATTGATCAAGTAGTGATGTCGTATGGTGGCATCAGGGGGGCTGTTGCCTTTGCGCTTGTAATTCTGCTAAATGGGTCAAAAGTCAAGGCAAAAGACTACTTTGTTTCAACAACTATCATTGTTATTTTCTTCACAGTCATCTTCCAGGTGAGTGCTGTTGAACAGATTCAGTATCCTCTGTTGATCTCCCATTTACCAAATCCTTAAACCAGTGTTAAGAAAATAAAAGAATATGATTACTGGTTAGTGTATATAATACAATAAAACTGAGGAAGGGGGCCCCAAGGAGGGGGGAGCATGGAGGGCTGAAGTCCCCTTTAAAATTGTATTTTTATCTTATTGTTCTAGGCCAATAATGAATTTTTTTTATGAGCTGAGCCCCCCTCACCTGCTTCAGCTGTTGGGTCTTCAGCCTCCCTGAAACCAAGGGCTTTCAAACTCTGTAATACAAGAGTGTATTATGGAATGCCACAGCTGTCTCTGTGCCAGAGTAATCATAGTGCCATTGTAATATGGAGTTTTCACTTTCATTCCTCAAAAAAAGACGAATAAACTTGGGACTGCACACTTGCTTTTTCTCCTCAAAATATTCACTTCAAAACCAGCAGTAATAAAAAAATAAATTATGGGCAGCAGAATTACTGTTTTGTTTTGTTTTTTGTTACTCACCCTTAGTGTGTGTTGCTTTACAACCACTCGAGTTGCACTTTTGTAGTTTGAGTACCACACACCTTGAGTGCGTTAAAAAAACAATCTTTTAATGCACTATTGCCTTTATATTACTGTATTCTATATTTAACTACTGAGCATTTTCTTGTTAAGTGGTTTTGGTTTTTTTTGGTTATTTTTCTCTCCGACCTGTCCTCGCCTTCCCTTGACCCCATCACCACTACCAGAGACATATCGCCATCACCTCTCGCAGATTTTTGAGGCGCCAGCTGGCCTGGCGTGGCGGGAGACCAACTTCCATCCTGCCAGTCAGCTTTTTTTCTTCTGTTTTCTTTTGTCCCTTGAACACAGAAGCCAGGCATGCAGTGGCCGCCAATGGCCGAGCCAAGCATGTTTCCGTATGCAGCGGCGTCGGACATCTAGCTAGCTCCACCCCCTTGTGTGGGTCCATTGCGCTGGCCCCCAGCCACCGCTTAGAACCCACTCAAGCAGCGGACTCTGTCCCCACCCTCCCGGGAGAGGAGGCTGTCCTCCGAATGCTTGATCCTCTCCTTCCCAGCCAACCCCAAGCATCCATTCGCACTCATGAACATGGGTCTCGGCATGGCAGGAGGCAAGGCATGATGCCCAGCCCTCCACACCACTGGGCCGCCCTTTCTTTGTTCAGTTCTACTGGAAATAATGTTTCATTCATACAGATACAAATGTGGTAAAACTTTTCTGCATTCCATCAGTTGTGTGATATAGAAACATAGAAATTATGGGCAAAACGGACCCTTTAGCCTACCCAGTCTGCCCAGATTTTCTCTGCCTATTCTGTTTCCACAGCCCTTCCTGGTGTCCGGCAGCCCTCATTGCCTATGTACTAATCTTCCTTGTAGCTATCCATGCATGTTTAAAGCCTCCACTGTTCTAGTTCCCAGCACCTCTGTGGCAGACTGTTCAGGCATCTACATTCTTTCAGTGAAGTAGTATTACCTCACATCTCTCTTAAACTCCCTCTCTTCCCCTTCCAGCTTCATTGCATATCCTCTTGTCCTGGTGCACTTCCTCATTTGAAAGAGTTCCCTCCTGTACCCTGTTCACCCTCGTGAGGTACTTGTAGGTCTCTATCATATCCCACCTCTCCATCCTCTCTTCTAGGGTGTACGTGTTGAGTTCCCTCAGTCTCTCCCTGAAGGGCTTTTGATGCAACCCCTGCAACATTTTACTTGCCCTCCTCTGGACTGCCTCCACCCCTATCTGTGTCCTTTCTGAGATGTGGCCTCCAGAACTGTACAATGCACCAGGTAGAAGTCCACACCAACAAAGACATTAGGCAGTAACACCGTCTCCTTCTTCAGCTGGTGATACCTCTCCCTATGCACCCCAGCATCCCACTGACCCTGCCCACATTCTTGTCACACTTTTTCACCACTTTGATATCATCAGATATGAGCACGCCAAGGTGTCTTTCCTGCTTAGTGACCTTCAGTACCCTCCCCATTTCATACTCAGCCCCTGGGTTTCTATGCCCCTAAGTGCATGATTTTGCACTTTCTGGCATTGAACCCCAGCTGTCATACCCTCAACCACTCTTCAAGTTTTCTAAGGTCCCTACTCATTTTTCTTCACCCTCCTGATTGTCCACCCTATTACAGATTTTGGTGTCATCTGCCAAAGGCATACCTTCCTTTCCAGTTCTTCTTCAATGTCATAAGGAGACTGGTCCCAGTACTAAGCCCTGCGGCACCCACTGGTCACGCCCTCATTAGAGTGAGTGTCGTTTACCATTACCACCACCCTCTGTTGCCTATCCATTAACCAGTTTTTACCCAATTTAAACCTGCTGGATTTAAGATACTCCTAGCCTTTCCTTTAACAAGGTTTCCTTTAAGTTTCCCACCACTGATGTGAGACTCATCAGTCTATAGTTGCTAGCCTTCTCCCTGCTACTACTCTTATGGAGCGGGGCTATGTCAGCTGTCCTCCAGTCCCCTGGAACCACTCTGTTTCCAGTGAGTTGTTGAATAAGACTATCAGTGGTGCAGCAAGAATCTCCCTGAGTTCTCTTAACACTCTTGGGTGTATCCCATCCAGTCCCATGGCCTTGTCCACTTTCAGATCTGCAAGTCCCTTCAGGACTATTTCCGTTGAAAATGGACTTGTGTCTATCTTCCACCCTCCCCATGTTCCTGCTGCTCCTTGGTGGTCCATCCTCCTCTCCCTCCACTTGTGAAGACTGAGCAGAAGTACCTTTTCAGGATGTCTGCTTTTTCCTGGTCCTTTACATGATCTCCCCTGCCATCCTCCTTATCCTCCCTAGTTTTGACTACGGTGATGTAGTCTACATTGCTGCTCCCAAGTCCACCCTAGCCAGACTGGACCTTCTCTTCCACTCCTTCTGTCGCTTCACCCTTGACTGTCCCCCCTCCACCCACCACTGCATCCTCTACCAGTCCTTGGATCTCTCCTCTCCTCTCTCCAGAACCGGAGACTAATCCACTGCGCAAGTTTCATGGCTAAGCACTGGTCCCAGACCCTACCTCGCCACAGTCCTAACTGCCCAAGACCCCCCCCAGTCTGTTCAGTCAGGAACTATGACTCCCGACTCCTGTCTATTCCTCGCAGGTCCACTGCCACTGGTCAGGCTGCCTTCACATTCTGCATGCCCAGACTGTGGAACTCCCTTCCTGAGGGTATTTGGCACTTCACCTCCTCTCAACTCCTTAACTCCCTCCTTAAGGTACACTCCGCCTCTACCTGCACTTGTACCCAAGTATGATGTATACTAATCCCAGAACTAGGGCCTAGCTTCTAACATGAGCTGTGATTATTGTACTTCTGAGTATATGTTGTCTAGCACACTCTTATTACTAATTGCGCACTGTATCTGTATTGTTGTTGTTATTGCACACTTTAACTTGCATCCCTTACCCTAACCCCCAGGATGCATCTGGAATCAAGTGGTAGTCTGCTCAGTATGTTTTCCTGGTAAAACGTTTTAATAAATAATAAATTAACTATCCCACCCTTTGCCTTCCTCTTCTTGCTTATATGCCTGAAGAAGGTCTTGTTCCCTTTTGCTTCCCCTATGGCTATCCTTTCTTATATTTGCGGCTTTGCTCCTTCACTGCCTTACCTACTTCCCTCTGTTTTACCTGGTACACCTCCCTAAATACTGTATGATCATTTACAGGCACAACAGAAACTGGGGTTACTATGATATGGGGTGTACTACAGTAACATAAATAAGCAGATAGCAGATGGGCATTCATTTGAGTTACTTTCATTATAGGACTTAAAGTAGCAGTATTTGTTAGTCAACATGTATTTTTGTTTGGCAATATCTTTCTGTCAAAATATTAATATACCCATTTTATTTTCATTTTTGTTAATGCCTGAACTGAGATACAGGATTTATGCGTTCTGACAAGTTCCTGCTGCCTTGCCACATCCACTATACAAAATATAATATCTTGGTGTGGTTCCAAGCTATTTACCATCAGAGACATGTGGTAGCACCATCCTAATATATCCACAGTTTGAATACTGTATACACATTAAAATGGTAACCTCTGTGGAAGCGATTTTTAAAAATGGTGACTGGTTGTCAGCTTTATGGACTTGAGTCATTAATTACAAAATTTGTTTTCATAGCTGTTTTAAAATATCTGGCCCGGTGATGAGGGTTGAAGTGCTGGCCGCCACACCTCGCGACCACACGGCGAGCGGGTTCGGGAGTGGACTTGGGTCACTGGAGGGCCAGCCGGAGGGAGATAGGCTTGAACGTCCCATGACAGCTCACCTTCTTGGGGGGGACCTCTGCCCACGCACTTGCCTGACTCCAAGCAAAGACTCGGAATACTGCAAGCCCCAATTGTAGGGGATGGGCGGCCACTACGCAGTGTGGATGTCGGCGCCTTATGCCATGACGTCAGGGGGGTTTCACACTGTAAGGGAGGGGAGAAAAGAGAGAAACTGCCTGCTGATGCCGGGAAGATGGGCTTCCAGGAGCGTGCCTCCAATATGCCCCTGCTCACTCGACCACCTCCAGACTGATGCAATGAAGGATTGCGGGGCGTCTGGTACCCCACGTCATCCCTGCACGGGGGGCAAGCCGCAGCTCCATGGGGCTGGGAGGTAGGAATGAGTGGAGCAGGAAGTAGGAGAATGATTCCTTGAGGAGCACTGAAGGGTCGGAGTCTGCAGGGCGAGGGTTGGATAAAGAGTAATAAAAAAATATATATCTCAGAAAATCAAAAATGCACTGATTATGAATCTAAGAATGCCACAAATACAGTTTTGATTAAAAAAAGAAAAAATATGATGACATTTTTTGTTGGCTAACAAATATGCTATTTTAACAACCTTGGGCTTAGCACCACATCAGTCCTGGTTTCCAACAGCTTCTATGGTATGTAAGGGATCCCCTACAAACATAATAGTTTGGCAGTGTTTAGCAGTAGCCACATCCAAACTACTTCTGACGTTACATGGATCATTGCCACATCTAAATTATATGACGATACACAATACTGTGGCAGATTCCGTGGACTGTAAGTAAGAAAGTAAATAAGTAAAGATTTATTTGTTGAGTGCCCATTCCCAGAGGCTAAGAGCACTGTACAGTACAATAACATGTTTAAAAACACAAAATCAGAGTCATAAACAGTCCAGCATAACTATGTGCAAAAGGCACAACTTAATAAAGCCATTTCAGCATCACATCCGGCAGCAACATCCCAGGAGCTGTCTCCATGTCTTCCTCTAGATAACTAGTTTAAATCTGGCTTGGGTCAAAAGCAGGCAAACAGTTGACGTACTGTATGTGAAATCAGTTTGTGGTTATCTCAGTATGGCTCATAGTGGGCAGGTCACATGTTAAAAAAAGTACAAGCCTAATCGCTTATCTCTGTGAGCAGTTTCACATTAGAAGCCAAGCATCGAAAGGACATGAAGTCTGAAATACTCTTTCACCAACTAGGAGAGAATCATTCCCACCATGGTTCAGGAAATTAATATCTCCCAGTTTGGAGTAGCTCTGATGGATTTTGGACACAAGGAGGATATTTCCTGACTCCCCTGTCAAGGATTGCACTTAGGGGAAGGCACTGTGAGCTCAGTGGACCCGGCCCCCAGGAGTGGGTTCGTGACACCAGTGTAGAGCACCCTTCCATTTTCTCCTAGGGGTGCTGCGCGTGATGCGCAATGCACATACCTGAAGTGGCCTGCACCCATGCCAGGGTATCTTGAGGAAGCCCCTCTGCCTTGCGTGCGACCCTGACTGTGCTACCGTCTTTTCTCCACCAGGCAGCAGTCCTGCAGTGAGAACCTGTCGTTCCCTACCCCCCAGGAAAAGTGAGCAGTCCATGGGATGCTTGATCCTTCCTTCCTTCCTGGCTGGCCCCTAACGATCCATACTCATAATAAGTAATGGTAAGGGAGGTTGGAGGAAACCTAATTTAGTTATACATTTGGAATCTGACAATGTAGCTGGAGAGGAGGTTGAGGTAGTGCAAAGTAGGTTCAGGAGTTAGGGAAGATCTACAGGGAGGAAGGAAGTTCGCTGACCTTCTTCTCAGAGGTGATACCAGTACCAAGGCCAGCACAGCCAGAAAAAGAAGAATAGAGGATTTTAATGACTGGCTGAGGAAGTGGTGCAGGGAGGAGATGTTTATCTTTATTGGGGACTGGGAGAAGGCTACACCTCAGTAGGAGGGTTTGAGGGTACTCCAGGATAAACAGGGGAATACATAACCACTGCACTTAATTTAAACTACTGGGGGCAGCAGCACGAGGCCCACAGACTCTGAGAGGAGGAGGTCAGTGAATCTTCTCCCCACAGTGATGGAAGAGGTCTGGAGGGAGGCGGTGGAAGGGATGAGAACACAGTTAACAAAGGGTGGAGGGGGTGAGGAACACATAACAAAGGTACCTGGAGGGGCGCACACAGAGGGGATAAATGTGAATAGAAGAATAGAGGGAAGAGAAGGATATTCAGATTCTAGGTGGAGGGTGGTGTCTCTAAATGCGCTGAGTCTTGGAAACAGGATGGGTGACCTGCAGGTACTATTAGCAGACGGGAGGGTGGACATAGCTGCAGTAAGCGAGACTTGGACAACATCACACCATGACTGGGACCTTGCAATCCCTGGATATATACTCTACAGGAGGGACAGGGTAGTTGGAAAGGGGGGAGGGTTGGCAGTTTATATCAGGGAGGGAATAACTTGCATAAGGGAGGAGTCAGAGGAAGGGGAG
This sequence comes from Neoceratodus forsteri, assembly GCA_016271365.2. Taxonomy (NCBI): domain Eukaryota; kingdom Metazoa; phylum Chordata; order Ceratodontiformes; family Ceratodontidae; genus Neoceratodus; species Neoceratodus forsteri. Next base: position 1,195,507,825 of record CM028130.1, read on the forward strand.
GTGGAGGCATTATGGGTTCAGTTAAGGTCCAATAGAGGGAGAATGGTGAGGTTGGGAGTGATTTACAGACCACCCGATCAGGATGAGGAGAGGGACAGGGAACTGAGCTCACAAATATTGAAAGCTGCGGGGGAAAGGAGAGGTGGTAATTGTGGGTGACTTTAACCTACCGAGGTGGACTGGAGCATACCATCCACAACATGTGCTAGGAGTCAGGTGATCCTGGAAGGACTGCAGAGTGGGTTCCTGATTCAGGGCGTCACTGAACCAACAAGAGCTGAAGCAATTCTTGATCTGTGCTCACAAATGGGGAAGCATGTACAGGAAATAATGGTTAGGAGCCACTGGGTGGAAGTGACCATTGCACAGTGTGGTTCCAGTTGGATATGGGCGGAGAAAGCATCTGACTAAGACCAAAGTCGTGGCTTTCAGGAGGGCAGACTTCAGGAAAACAGGTAAAGTGCTAAGGAGCCATCTGGCGGGCATCAGACAGATATGGGTGGATCAAAGTGATCCATAATTAGAAGGAATACTGGTTGCCACAGATGAGTACATTAGGCTCAGGGAGGAAGAACAGAAGGGCCAAAGCACCCAGCTGGTTCAGTTTTGGGGTTACCCAGACAGTAAGGGAAAGGAGGTTGGCCTATAGAAAATTCAGGAAGACCAAGAGAGAGGTGGCTAGGGAACATTACCTAAGGTTGGATAGCGAGGCAAGGAATTAAGACGGGGGAGAAGGCTTTCTTTGCTATATAAGTGAGAAAAGGGACAAGAAGGAAGGGATTATTAGGCTTAAGAAAGGGGTGGAGTAGGTGAAGGATAATGGAGGGGGGGGGAGCAGAGATACTAAATGAATACTTCTGTTTTGTCTTCTCCAGGGAAAAGGATGGTCCAGTGCCTTCAGGAGGGAAAGAAGGAGCCGGGGGGGGTGACACAGATGTAGTAATAGAGGAGGATAGAGTGAGGGAGGGGCTGCTGGCATTGAAGGTGGACAAATCACCAGGCTCAGACAGAGTACATCCAGGGGTACTAAAGGAACTGGCTAAGGAGCTGGCAGGATCACTGGCAGACCTATTTAATAGTTCACTAGAGTCAGGTATGGTACTGCAGGACTGGAGAACAGCACATGTAGTGCTCCTCCACAAAAGCGGTCCTAAGGATGTCGAAGGAATTACAGACCAGTCAGTCTGACCTCCATTGTGGGCAAGCTCATGGAGACCATACTAAAGGAAAGGTTGGTGGAATATCTAGAGGAGCATAGTCTCCAGGATGCGAGGCAGCATGGGTTCATTGGGGGGAGATTGTGTCAAACGAATCTGACTTCTTTGACTGTGTTGCTAAGACAGTAGACAAGGGCCAAGCGGTAGACATCCTCTGTCTTTGATTTCAGCAAGGCCTTTGACTCTGTGCCCCACAAAAGGTTGATCAGGAAGTTGGTGGATCTTTGGAGTGGGAAAAAGATGGCCAGATGGGTGGAAAACTAGCTGAGGAACAGAACCTAGAGGGTGGTTGTGGGGGAGAGTTATCTGGTACCAGAAAGGTAATCAATGGGTCCCGCAGAGCTTGGTACGGGGGCCAGTGTTGTTCAATGTCTTTATCAGTGACATTGGGGATGGCAATAAGGGCAAAATGTGCCTATTCGTGGATGACACCAAGCTCTGCGGGAGGGTGGACACAGCCGAAGGGATACAGGACCTTCAGGATGATCTGGAAAAGTTGGGGAGGTGGTCCAGGATCTGGCAGCTTGGCTTCAATGCCAAGAAATGCAAAGTTATGCATAGGAGCCAAGAATCCCAGGACAGAGTACTACCTGGGTGGAGTCCGAGTATCTGCATCAGAGGAGAAGAACCTGGGAGTGATGATCACTAGTGACCTGAAGCACTCCTTGCAGTGCAAGAAAGCAGCAGTACAGGCAAACAAGATGCTGTGATGCAGATCTAGGGGGATCAGTAGTAGAAGAGAGGAGGTTATGCTGCCCTTGTACAGGTCACTGGTAAGGCCATAACTAGAGTATGGAGTTGAGTACCGGTGCCCACACCTCAAAAAGAACATTAACCTGCTGGAGAAGGTCCAGAGGAGGGCTACAAAGATGATAGTGGGCCAGCAGGTTAAGGCGTATGAGAAGAGGTTGAGGGTACTGAACATGTACTCCCTAGAAGACAGGGGGGAGAGAGAGAGGACATGATTGGGACCTTCAAGTACTTGAAAGGGATAAATAAGGTTGATAAGGAGAGTCTCTTTAAGCTGAGTGGCAGCCATAACATGAGGGGGCACAGTCTTAAGCTGGAGGGTGGGAGGTTTAGGAAGGAAGTCAGGAAGCACTTCTTCACAGAGAGGGTGGTGAACACTTGGAATACGTTGCCAGAAGAGGTCATCTTGTTGAAGACAGTGGGCAGCTTTAAGAGAGGCTGGGATAGGTTTGGGGAAAGGTAAGGATCATGTGTAGGGAGGATGGGAGGAGTAGGGAGGGATGGCAGGGACAGTAGCTCAAGCTGTGGACCCTGCAATACAAGCAGACTTGATAGACCAAATGGCCTTCTTCTGCTGGCTTCTTCATATGTTCGAATGTTCATATTCCACAATACGGGTCACTGTTGTTGTGACTGGTAGCGCTACCACCACGCCAACAGACCAGCTTCTTTGTAATAGCAATATTTTCCCTAGAACTGTGTTTCTGTGGTGTGTTCCCCTTCTCCAGTTGGGAGGAGCATAGACTGGTTTGTGAGCGGAGTCCTGCTACAAAGTGTCTCATTCAAATAACTGCAGCAGATACTCGTGTGCTTGCAGGGCAGTGGTTTTAGCAGCCATGGGAATTGACTGTGGCATTGAGCCATGCTTGCAGGGCAGTGGTTTTAGCAGCCTTGGGAACTGACACTGGTACTGAGCCGTGCTTGCATGGCAGTAGTTTTAGCAGCCTTGGGAACTGACTATGGCATTGAGCCATGCTTGCATAGTAGTGGTTTTAGCAGCCTTAGGAATTGACTGTGGCATTGAGCCATGCTTGCAGAGCAGTGGTTTTAGCAGCCTTGGGAACTGATGGTGGCATTGAGCATTGCTTGCAGGGCAGTGGTTTTAGCAGCCTAGGGAACTGACTGTAGAACGGAACAGTGCTTGTGGGGCAGTGGTTTTAGCAGCCTTAGGAATTGACTGTGGCATTGAGCCGATCGGGTACATTTGGCTGGTGTTAAACAAAACTCCTGTTGTCAGTGCTACTCATTTTCCCCAGAACTGTGCTCCTGGGGTGCGTGCCCCTCCTTCAGTTGGGAGGCAGAACCGGTTTTTGGAAGTTCTACTCTCCCTGTTTAATCGACTGTGTGTTAAACAGGCCTCGGCACTGCGGGCCATAAGGTAAGGGCTTGTGCATAAGGGTGTCTCAAACAGAGTATCTGCGTGTGGTGGCAGTCTACAAAAAACACTGCACCCAAGGTGCAACACTTGAAGGGTCACAAATTGTAGTGAGAAAAAAAATAATGTGACCAACTGGGAATTGAACCAGGGCCCTTGGAATACCATCCCGGTGCTCTAACCATTAAGCTGCATGCTCACATGGTTGGACTTGAGGTACCTGGGCACACTTCTTTTCTCTGGTATTTCATATCCTGCAACTAAGAAAAATCAACATGACAATTAGATGTTTTTTGGTGCAGCATTAGCCACTGCTAAGCAATTTAAAGAGGAACAGTCACCACCAAGGGCCCACACCTTCAAGTGTGGGGCTGGTCCCAACATGCACTTCATGTAAAAAAACATTTGGTTTATTTACTGTTTACTCTAGTGTACTGGACTGTCAGACACATTTTGCTTAGCCGTAGGCTGACATATTCTGTTGCTACAAATCCCAGAATCTCCTGCGGATTACATCAGAGCAGTAGGCAACAGTGAGAAGATTCAATAGCCTGCAGTGTTTAGAGTTTATATAGAGGTATAGGTGTATCGCACATTTTATTTATTTCAGCATGAACTTTATGCCAGAATGGGTGGATAACTGGGCATGCCCAGAAAATGTGGTAGTGATTACCCTATCTCCCACACCCCCTCCAACAGAGATTTGAATTACCTGCCCCAAAATGTTGAGCGATCGTGGAGTATGGAAAAACCTCATAATGTATCTCCATCTGTAGTTCTCTAGCTTGATGAGGCTGTCACTATCCACCTTTTTCCCAAATCCAAGCCCATTCCTTTACTGAGACGTTTATTCCTGACTCTGCTTCCCATTGTGCCTGAGTTCTGTCTACTTCTGGGTGTTCTCCCCCATATGCTGAAGAGATAGTATCCTTCCACCCCTCAAGCATAGCTGCTTACATAAAAAGTTCTCAAGGAAGGATGAAATCTTGGTCTACTTTAGCAATTAGGTTATGAGAGGTGAGATAATGCCTCACCTGCAAGAGTCTGATGAAGTCCAGCTGTGGTAGGCCATATCTTTCCTGGAGTTCTCGAAAGGTAAGACATGTTCTGGACCAAGGCTTTAGATCTTGTTAGGGTAAGCCTGGTCCATCTGCAGAAACCTGGGTCTGTTCATGGTGGTAGGAAATTGGGGTCTCCAGTTACGATAGTTAGGAGGCCTACCTCATTCTGGGTGTTTTAGGGTTCTGGCCATACCAGGGCCCTCAGAGTGTGTTTAGTCCATGGGTTGGTTATTTCTGCCCATATCTTTAGTTGCAAGATTGCATGTGGCAGGAGGGTGGGCAGCAGTTGGAAAGCTTCAATCTCCAGCAACTCTGTATTACTCCTTTGTTTAATCCATGCTACTGTGGGGGACCATCTGAACCGCTGTGCAGTATAGGCGGAATTCAGGCATTGCCAACTCCCCTTTCTCCCTAGGGAGGGTTAGGATTCTTTTTGATATTCTGTGTCTGCCCTTAGCCCAAATGAAGGACAGCATCAGCTTTTGTAAGCATTTCCAGAAGTGTTCTGGACTCTTAATGGGCAGGGCCTGGAAGAGAAATAAAAAGCAAGGGAGTATATTCATTTTCGTAGTGGCAGTTCTCCCTCCCAGAGTGAGTGGGAGACATCTCACCTTGCCACCTCCACTTTAACCTCAGCCATTAGTTTCTCATAGTTAAGAATAAATAAAGAGGCCAGATTTGGGGAAATTCTTACCCCCCAGGTACCGAATGGTGTTATTAGGGGCCCATTTAAACAGGAAATTATCCCTGAAGTCCTGTGGGCATGTCCCCCCAACTTCATTGCTTCAGATTTCTTTAGATTAATTTTATAACTGGATATCTCTGTACATTTTTAGTTCTTCTAATAGGGCTGTGACAGAGGTCTCCAGGGATGTTAGAAAAAACAGTGAATCATCCACGTACAGTGAGATTTTGTGATTTCTGTCCTGTGCCCTAATACTTTTTATTTGCTGGTTTCTGCGTACTGCTCTTACTAGGGGCTCAATGTATAGTGCAAAAATCAGTGACGAAAGGGGTCACCCTTGTCTGGTACCTCTTGTTAGGTATAAATGCTTAAACTGAATCCCATGAACTTTCACTACCACTGGGAGTACTTTGATGCTGGCCTGTAACATTTGTCCTAATCCCATTTCCTCAGGGGTCCAGCTTAAGAATCTCCTGTCCACCCAGTCAAATGCCTCTTCCATTTTCATGAGGATGGCCAGGGCTAATTCTGTGAACCTCTATTGCCAGGCCATTACGTTTAGAAGATGTCTGATATTATCAAGGATTAGCCTGCCATTTATAAAGTCTGTCTGATATGGGTGGGCTAGGGACCCCATACAGCCCTGAAGTCTAGCTGCCAGTATGGAAGTAGATACTTTCTGATCACCATTTAAACAGTGGTATGGGCCTATATGACCCGCATAGCTTGGGGTCCTTCCCTGGCTTTGGGGTAATTCAGACATGATCATATTGCCAGTTGGTGGGGCACCCTCTCACTTCTGCACTGCCCTACATAGCCTACACAAGTGAGGTGTCAGCTCCTCATGGAAAGTTTTGTAGAACTCTGGAGCAAACCCATCTGGGCCAGATGCTTTTCCTGCCCTTAGTTTACCCAGGTTTGAATAAAACTCCTCCACTGAAATGCGTTCATCTAGTTTCACGAGCTTCCTGACTAAGTTTCTTAGGTTTTTATCCTGCTAAAAAGGCATCTAGATTACTCTGGTAGCTATGCACTTCCTGCTGAAGGTACAGCTTCTTATAGAAAGATGCAGATTCCCCCACAATTTTCTTAGGGTCTGTTTTGATGTGTTGTGAGGTTGTAGATTTGCACAGGTGGAGTACCTTCCTGACTGCAACTTCTTTGCATAGTTGTCACACCAGCAGTGTACCTGCCTGATTCCATGCTTCAGAGAACCTTTGTCAGAAATATCGTGATGTTCTTCAATTTTGTTATCTAGCAGTTTGTTCAGTTTTCCCTGTGTTCCTTCAATCTTTTTTTAACCTCTTCATTGATAACAATTTTGTGCTCTGCTGCTAAATAGGGGAGCTTTGCTTCTAGTTCAAGCTGTTCCCGTTGTCTCTCCTTTTTAAGACTTGTGGGCAAGGCTAATGGTTCTGCCTGTCACTACGGATTAAAGCACATCCCACAAGATAGCAGCTGTAGTACCCATTTGGGGTTTATAAGCCGTGTACTCCTCTATACACTCCTCCACCATTGTTCTGTAATCTGGGTTGTTCATTAGTGAGACATTCAGTCTCCAGGATGTTGATTTTATACTGGATTTTTGGGCATGTGTGTAATTACAGGAGCATGGTTGGATATTTGCGTCAGTTTTATTGTGCGGTGATTTACTGTGTGCAACCATTCTGAGGAGATCTGAAAATAATCTGTCCGAGAATAGGCTTGGTGTGGTGCTGACCAGCATGTGTAGTCACAAATTTTCAGATGCAGAAAACACCACACCTCCACCAAGCCCAATTCACTTGCCATCTTCTTAGGCAAGAGGTAGCTTTACTGCCCATCCTGTCCCTGATTTGTCTAATTTATGATCTAGGACTGCACTGAAGTATCCCCCCAGTTAGGTAGATTTTCCCCAGGATTAGGGGCCATTTTCAATATTGGGGCATGTGTGATTTTGTATTTTCAATATGGCATTTTCAGTATTGTATGCTTTAGGAAGTCTGCATTCTCCTTCTCTCTAGTTGGGGTGTAAATGCTCGACAGGGGACAAATTTGTATCTACCTTTAACACATATTTATATCCCAGCCAGTCACCTCATCAACTTCTGTTGGGCAGTGTTTATGAATCAGGATGGCTGCTTTCTTTTTGTGCGTATGCTCCAAATACATGGAGGCATACACCTTGCCTACCTTTTTTTTGTTAAGGTTAGCATGTTCTCCCTCACTGAGGTGTGTCTCTTTTAAATAGGCAATGGACACGCTTTGTTTTTTGTTAAGGTTAGCATGTTCTCCCTCGCTGAGGTGCGTCTCTTTTAAATAGGCAGTGGACATGCTTTGTTTTTTGTTAAGGTTAGCATGTTCTCCCTCGCTGAGGTGCGTCTCTTTTAAATAGGCAATGGACACGCTTTGTTTTTTGTTAAGGTTAGCATGTTCTCCCTCGCTGAGGTGCGTCTCTTTTAAATAGGCAATGGACACGCTTTGTTTTTTACGTACGCTGAGCATGCTGGTATGCTTATTGGGGTTGTTTGGTCTCCTTATGTTGTATGTTATGGATCTACCCTCCTCCATTTTGGCATTTTATAGTCACCTTCTCCTGTCCCCAACTGCTACTTTCTCTAGGGGCCATTGCTGTGCTGCAGTTTGCACTGCCTGTTGTCTCATGTATTGTTTTGACGCCTCAACAAACAAACCACTAACAGAAACATGTGAAACAGTTAGAGATTCAACAAATTAACTAAATTCAGATTTGCACCACATATTTTGGTGCCTTTCCTGAGTGAAATGCTGCCTATCTGAATTTGCCCTGAAAATTTGCAATAGTGTTGAAGAAAAATCATTGGTAAATTCACATTTACTGGGCCACAGTTATTTCCCGGTCTCGTAGATCCACCCCCGCGCTCAGCCATTGTATGACGTGAAGCCAGGGAGAGCATGGAGACGAGCTCCATTGTAGTCTATGGGGAGCAACTTCAAGAACATTTTTAGACATAGCACTGGCCGTGCAGTGATTAATCAAGGACAGCGGCCCGGTTCCCTTGATTAATCACCAAACGGTCAGTGTTATGTCTAAAAATGTTTTTAAAGTTGACCCCCAGAGACTACAGTGGAGCTTGTCCCTGTACTGTCCCTGGCTTCGTGTCATACAGTGGCTGAGTGTGGGGGCAGATCTACGAGACCGGGAAGTAACTGTGTCCCAGTAAATGTGAATTTACGAGCAATTTTTCTTCAACACTATTGCAAATTTTCAGGGCAAATTCAGATAGGCAACATTTTGCTCAGGTAAGGCACCAAAATGTGTGGTGCTCAGGGCTAGCCTGGTAGATCTATTTAAACTTTGCCCATCTGGAGCCGTACACTTTAACTGGTCAGATCTGCACCCTGCAGGACCTTTTGGTGTCAGTTGGCCTGTAGGGTGTTGCCCTCTTGTGTGGGTCCATGTGCTTGCAGGTGCTTCATGAGCCACTCCTATCCCAAATCTCCTAGTAGCTCTGCATTCAATGCACTCTACCATCTCTTATTCTGTTTTCTTTAACAGGAAAATTCCGATCAAGTCCCCCCCTCCCCCGGATCTCTTAATAAAGGAAGATCTAGGGCTGGCACAGTCAGACCCCTTTCAGCAGGGGTGGAGCCAGGGATTTCAGATCTGCACACCAGGTGGACTCACTGCTCCCCCCCCCCAGTTGTAGCCAGACAATGTACAGCAAGACCGTGTTTGTTGCCTCATTTGGCACAATAAATACAACTTTTGTATCTCATGACAGTGGTTGTTGCCATGCATGGGTAAATACAAATGCCATGCATTGTTCCCTAAGACACCCACATACCAGCCCATAGCCTGTAAAGTTGTATTGTCCTTGGGATGCAAAGACAGTATTAGTGACCAGTCCTTCTAGTTTCGACTCCTATGAATAAAATTACAGAAAGGTTCAGCATTTTCTTTTAGTTTTCATGGAAAAAGGAAGCAGTTGAGATTCTATTTGCTACCCCACTTAAATAAAATTGCACACCATGGAGTGCTTGGAGTATGCCTGCCTACACCCATGCCTTTCAGGACAGGGAATCAGGGTCCCCACCCAATGTGTGCCTCATATAAATGCACTTCATTCCATATTTACTCCTCAGTTATAAGTCTTTATGTGAGTTCCCCCCATGCCCTCTGGTTTTTGTACTTGTGACCCACCTGCCACTGACCGTTCATACTTTCTTCGATGCTGGCATACCTCTGGATGGTGCTACCCTCCTACCTGATCTGAGAGCATTTTCCCTTGCTTTGGGTTGTACCTGCAGTATTTTTCCCAGCACCACATCCCCTACATTAAGGTGTCTAGGTCACCCATTGGTCTCTTACTCTGTGCCATTCTTTTCCCATCAATCGGCATAATAGCAGCCCATGCTAGATCTTTTTACACTGAGACCAAAGGAGCCCTGTGTCCCCGACAGAGCCACAGGTCATGACCCTCTCCCACTGGTTTCATAGAGAGACCCCCCAACTGCCTTCTGTATGATTCACTCCTTGGTCTTGTGCCTTACACCAGTCAATTTGCCTAGGGACCATTATGCAACTACTTGCTGCTAATTTCAATTGTGCTTCCTCTAAGAACCCTCTGGGCACCCTTTAACCTGTCCTATGTTGAACTTTGCAGTGCAGTGCTAGTCCAGACCCACAGGTATTTCCCCTTGGCATACCTTGGTTGCACCAGTCTTTCCAACTCCGTCACCATGTAGCATGAAACTGAAAGTTCAGCGTTGTCTGCCATACTGGTCTGGACATAACTGGACCTTCCTGAAACTCTGCAATATAAATGAGAGCACATTAGTGTTTTCTTTAATTATGTTATAGGCTAAAGGGGTGGTCATCCCCAAATCCCATTCAAATCTTTGCAAAGGCTTAAGGCATTTCTCTTTAAGGCCCTCCCACCAGTGAGACTACCCTCTTCGTGCAAGGTAGTTGTAACCATCTCCATTCCTAAAGCACATGGCTTATGCCACATGTAGTTAATTAAACCATTCCCCCTATGTATAAATCCAGCTACACAGAGTATCTTAGTCTTATCTGTTATTTAAGTCCTCAGTTTCTTTGGTCTCTAAAGCCCTGCAAACAACCAGCAGAGAAAAAGAAAAAAGGGAACGCTTGTGGAGATCCTCTGTTTTGGTCAGGTATCAGGTCTCTTTGTTTGGGGTAGCTTGAGGCCTCAAAATGTCTTTTGCTGGAGAGGTCTTTAGTTAGATGGCCATATCTGTTCCCTCCTGTGCCATTGTTGATCTAGCCACCTGTGAGAGTCTGTTTCTTTTACAAGGGCAGCAGGCCTTTTTCCTTGGGGTCTGACCTGGTGGCAATGTCCATATTTGAGTCTGGAGGGGTGTACAGATCTGCAGAGACGCCTAGTTTTTGAGGGTAGGCTTTGCATCCACCAGTGACTGAAAAAACTGTGGGTCCTCCAGTAGAAAGAAAGAGTTTAAATTGAACTGGTGCCTGCAGAAGTGTTTTGATTCCTGCAGTCCCCAGATATTTTGATATGGCAAGTAGGGTTTTATGCTTTTGTAAAGGCATGGTCAAAGTACAATTTATTCTCCCAATAGATCAGCCACTCCCCCGGCTAGTGCCAGAACCTTTGATTTTGTTCTGATGTTCAGGAATTGAATTATGATTGATCGCGGTCTGTCCTTATGGTACGGTGGTTTTGGCGTGAGGGCTCTATACACCCTCATTGTGTTCAGGGGTGTCTCAGTTGACTAGTCCAACATTCTTTTAAAAATGACTCCAAAAAGGGCTCCATTGCTCCTTCTCTGTTCCTTCTGGCAGCCCATGAATCTGCAGGTTGTCTGTTCGGGAGCAGAGCTCTGGATCATCCAGTTTTTAGTTAGCTCCTGCTCCCAGACATGTAGATAGCTTAGTGCTAAGTCATGGGGTTGAGTGTCTCTGAGGCCTCCTGAGCCCCATCTCAAGGTCTGTTGTTCTTAGCGTCACCTCGACCACACTATGCAATGTCCCATTGACAGTTTTTCCAGGCGCTGCATTGTCGCTAACCTTCCCAAGCTCATAGAAGAGCCACTGGGAGGTTATCATAAATTTTTCTTTCCCTTTGTTCTCACTCTTCTCACTGGTTTGCCCCAATGTTGCTGAGGCCAACTTGCTCCTGCTATGGGCCCTGGTATCCTGCATCTCTGAGGCAGTTAGGCACCTCACATAGTCAAGGAGTGTTTCTTTTTGTTTTGGTACAGGCAGCATTGTGTCCACAGTTGATACGGCTCTGCAGTTTATGTGGATATCTCTTAATTTGAAGTGGATTACCTACGATTGTATAGTCTGAGGCTTGGAGTCGACATTGATCGGGTCTACATTTATGGCAGGTGGAACCAGAAGTCCTGCTTAGCAATTTAAATCACAAATTGTAGTGAGAAAGAAATAATGTTACCTACTGGGAATTGAACCCAGGCCTCTGGAATACCATCCCGGTGCCCTAACCACTGAGCTACATACTCACATGGTTGGACCTAGGGTTTCCTAACACACTTCTTTCTCTAGTGTTGTATATTCTGTAACTAGAAATAATCAAGATGACAATTAAATGTTTTTTTGGTGCAGTATTAACCACCACTAAGCAATTTAAATCACAGACCGCACTCTTGAAGGGTATATAATTTGATGTATTGAAATGACAGTAAAACATATGTAAAGTGTTAGCATTAGTGCAACCTGTTTTATGTGCATAAGTGTGAGGTGCCCTAAGAAGGGTGAGGACAGGACTGCACTAAAGAAAGAAGAGGCAGGCAAACTGTCGTAGTTTACAACTTTGTCTATCCTTTTGTAAATGGTAATAGTTAAAAGGTTACAATAGGCCAGACAGACAGAAATACTTGGAAGATGGCCACAGACACAGTACTGATTGAGGGTAGGCTGGTCACTGCAACAGAGGAAAGGGATCCAGGGATCATCATCTTCATGACTCCCTCAAGCAAACCAGTCAGTCAATAAGGCCTCTACAGCAAGGCAAAAGGATACTGTGGTGTATTGGAAAGGGATTCAGCAGTAGGAGAAGGGGAAGTGATAGTGCCCATGTACAGGTCACTGGTCAGGCCTCACCTGGAATACTGTGCCCAGTTCTGGAGTCCACACTTGAGAAAGGACAGAGATAGGCTAGAGTCAGTGCAGTGAAAGGTCAACAAAATGATCTAAGGCCAGCAGAGCAGATCCTAAGAGGAACAGCTGGAGGCCATGAACATGTACTCGGTGGAAGGTAGAAGAAAAGGGATGACATTATACAGATCCATATGAGTTCCTAAGGGAACTAAAGAGAGTGAACAGTGAAGATCTATTTATTAGAAATAGGGGTGTAGGTTGGTGGGTTGGAAATTTTGGAGGGATGGGAAGAAATCCGTCATTAAGACTGTGGTGAAGCTGTGGGACAGATTGCTGGAGAAAGTGGTGGAGCTGGGTACTATAAATGGGTACAGACACAGTTGAAACTAAGCATGGGGACTCCTAACTCCACTGTGAAGAACCAGGGATGCAGGGAATTTTTTGGGGGCAGAAGGAGATACCTCCAGGACACTAGGTTGGGGTATGAGTTAGAAATACCAGTCTCACTTAAGTGTCGGTTTCAATGTCCAATAACTGCGGGGTAGGTAATCATTACATGCAACAGGGGTACTTACACTGTAGTTACATGTTTGTTGCATGTAACTACATCACAGTTGCAGTGCAGTTACAGTGTACTTAAGGGAACTTAAGTGTTACTATAATACTTACTGTATATAGGCAAAGTGGGTGGACCCTCAAGCTTTATCTGCAGGCAGGGCATGTTTCTTAGTGGGAATTTACCTTAATTGATTGATTGCTGCAATGTTTTTCTGAACTACTGTTGATATCGTAAAGGCTATTTGGTAATAGTTAAGGAGTGGGAAGGCTATGTGGCAATAATTAATAAGTGTGAGACTATGTGGCAGTAGTCAATAAGTGTGAGGGTGTGGCAATAGTTAAGTGTGAGGCTATGTGGTAATATTTAATGTATGAGGCTATGTGGCAATAGTTAATAAGTGTGAGGCTATGTGGTAATATTTAATGTATGAGGCTATGTGGCCATAGTTAATGAGTGTGAGGCTATGTGGCAATAGTTAATGAGTGTGAGGCTATGTGGCAATAGTTAATAAGTGTGAGGCTATGTGGTAATATTTATTGTGTGAGGCTATGTGGTAATATTTAATGAGTGTGATGATTCTTAGACTTTAGTCTACTACTGCTACTCACAGAAAAAGCCTTACCAGGCTCGTGGTGCTCTCAATAACAGTACTTCAATTACAAAACAACAAAATTGGGCACTCACCACCTTGTCGCAAATAGACGCAACTCTGTAATGGTTCTCAAGCGCAATAGCGCAAGATCTTTATTCGTGCCAGAGGTGACCCACTCCCACCTAGAGTGGGTTGTCTCTGGCACAAATAAAGATTAGTGTACTACTGCTGTTGTAACCTGCCTTGACTTGAGTGTATATGAAAATGAGATGCTCTCGGTTCAGTGTATTTTCTTGGCACACAAATTTTAAATGAATAAATAAGATTGAGCAACAATGACAAGAAAATGTTGTAAGTTTGCAGTATGTAGATTGAGAACTTCAGCTTCCAGTGCTGTTAGTATGCCATCTTTCACATGCAATTACAACTAAATAAATAGTTTTTGCCAAAGAGTAGCATTAATTATTGGGATTCTAAGGAATCATATGATATAGGTAAATTATGTAAATTAAATGTGTAGTGTTGCTGTAGTAGCATATGATAAATGAATGATGACATTAAAGGAGGAATGGAAATCTGAAGACCTACTTAACCATAGCACTTCTTTACTGGTTATACTGATTCCAATATGAATTTCTCTAACTAGGATGCAGTTTCATGGGATAATAAAAAGAGAATACTGTATAGCTAAAGGTGTGTAACGGGTTTTTACAGACAACTAAAGTATGTGATGCCACATAAACCCTAAGAGTGAAGCTTGAGGGGGTTTATCAAGGAATCACTGAGGGTGTATGTTTAAAAGAAAACATAACCCCTACCTAAGCATTGTTTTTTATAACTGCTGACTTTTTATCTCTCAAACCTGCACTGCTCATCGTGTGACATCTGAAAAAGATAGTATCTAGCTCCCAATTTCTCCTGCACATATCTTGAAAGAAAAATAACACCATTCATTACCATCCTTCCCATATTTTTAATTACAGAATAGATTTCAGACTGAGTCTGAAACAACTTTACCCTCAGAGTCACAGCGTATGTCATTCCCTAGGCCCACCATTAGTAACATGCCAGTACGTCCTTCAGCTGCAAGCCTGGTCTTATTTTCTGGTGGGTATGTCCTCCTAGAGGCACAGCAAACCAGGAGACATCACATTTGCAAATAAGGCACCCATACACAGTCACATAGCCCACTTGCTTCCCTCAATCCTGTCTGTGGATCTTATACAGTAGTCTGGGATCCCAAGTTCTCCTGACAAAGGAGGAGACAGAAGGAAAGGAGGAAGTGGGACTTCTATTGAGGGGAAGGAAAAAAAGAAGCAAGTTATAAATGTGTGTTTTGACTGGGGCTTAATTGAAACTTAAAGATAATAATTATAGAACTGCTGGAAAAATTACACTAACATTACCTACAGAATGTGGTAAGTATGTTCTTACCCGTAAGGAAGTACTGGGGAAGTGGCAATGGGTGTAGTCCATACTTGGTCGTATTGTAGTCCTTAGTAGTTCCTGCCATGCCCAGTGGGCATTGCATGCATTGTGCCACTCCAGGAATAACAATGGCCATGGCTTGAAGCTGCTGCATCTTAGTCGATCTATACCTAACCCCCAACTTACTACACGGAACATGGTGCTACTTATTGATTTCCAAACACACCGCTGGCCAGCAATGCATTTTTAATTTGTTTGCTTTGTAAAAAAATGGAACAAGATAAATTTGTCTTAATTTGTATGTAAAGTCTAAACTAACATAAGGTGCCATTGATAGAGACAAAGTGAAACAGTGCCATTTCAGTGCATCAGAAGTCGTAAAAAGAAAGCGTGAGGCCAGGAACCAGTTACTACACTGTTAACTAACTAAACAAACAAATACAGAAGGGGTAAGAAATCGAGGTTTAGACTGATGAACATTCAGGGAGAAAAATATTTAGATCAAGGGTAGGCACAGGTATATTATAGAGAAACAAAAGGAGCTAAACAGCCATGTAAAATACATATATGGGCTCGAGCAATGTGAAAGGGTATGCAAAGGTATATCATATGGATGCTTTAAAAAAATCATACTTCTTTGGTGACCTGGGTTCAACTCAGGTTGTTGGGACGGCAGGGGGAGGAGGATTGACCATCTCAGGGGATGCTTTCCTCCGGGGGAAGGGAAGGTCATTGCCCGCATTGCTATACTACCACCTGGGTGACCATGGGTGTTGTAAGTCAGGGGGAGACATTGGCTGGGCTCCAGACCAGTATGGACATGCCTCTACATGCCCATGCTCCCTTGAGCTACTTGCAGCCTGATGTCTTTGGGGGGGATGGAAAAACAGAAAATGGCCCTACAGCCAGGCCAGATGATGAGCCCCTGGTGCCTTAGCAAGGACCCGACTCAGACTCATGGACACCAACCTGACTCAGCTAGGATTAGGAGAGCAATGAGCAGACCCCCTCCTTCCCCACCTGGAAGATAAACTGCGGCAATATGGGGATACAGGCTGCCGGTACCTGGAGTCTGGCAGAGCTGCAGGATGCCTCAGGGGACTCAGAAGGGAAGCCCGGCTGTGGAGATGAAGGGAGCATAAACAGAAAGCAAAAAAATAAAAAATCATGCTTCTTGTAGCCCCCATGCACCCCATTATCCTTTCACATTCGACTGAGCTTCCCCCAAATCGCCTCAGTCCTGTGCTTATTGAATCTGTGTGGCAACAATGTATTGGTATGCCAGATCTTCTTCGAGGTATCTGTCATCAGTTACACCTTAGGACCCTTCGTCATCGTGAAGGAGAATCCACAAGGAATATTTTCAGCAGTACAACTGGAGCGCCCATGCCAGTCGACGTTACTTGACATCAGCGAAACCCTGTAAAGGCTGGCGGCCCCACTTCCTTCTCAGTTCTTTCCTGCCATTGACTTGTAGGCACAGTCTCCACGATAGAGCTGTCAGTGTTTCATGCCTCTTTTGACCTACAGCCATTTTTCTTCAATTTCTCCGCAAAATCTCTTTGAGATTTTTTCCTTTATGTTTATGTCGAGAGTTAATCCGTCCTCTCCTTCTCTTTTCTGGCACTGCCCTGTGGGAAGAAGATTGCCTCTACCATCAAACACTCAGTTTGTGTCTGCTGTCTTGGGCCAAACCACGAAGTCTCCGACTGTGAGCTTTCCTAGAAATTCATCCAAACAACCCTCTGGCGATGCAAGAAGGCTCTCAAGAAATTCCTGATGGATGGCTGGCCCGGTGGCACTGAGGGTTGCGGCGCTGGATGCCACACCTCATGTCATGCTGGCAACCTGGGTTCGGGAATGATCTCGGGTCATCAGGTGCCATCACGGGAGGGTGGAGCAGGATCATGCTGCCTAACAGCAACTCTCCTCTCCTACAGTGGTTGCTGCCCCTGTAGTTCACTTTACCACACGGGTGGCAGTGCAGGTGAGGGTGGCAAGTCGGGCGCCTTGGAACATAGTGCAGCGTGCCTCTACACAAGTGCATGCACACACGAGAAAGGCGGGCGGCAAGCGGGCAAAACCACATAAACACATAATTGAAAAAATTCCTGATGGAGCAGCAGGTAGCCAACTCTGGGCAAGGTCCTCCGGGACTTCGCTGCTTCATTGCCAACCAGGTCCTTGACCTTCCAGGCCTCCAAGGACCAAGACAGGTCCTCTGGGAAAAGTCATAAAAAGACTGGGATCACGATCACTCCCCCTAGCGGCCATCTCATTCCCTGTTGGCCTCTCCTTTGTTGAGGCTCTCTGTCAACTGCCGTTGCCTCGATGAAGAAACCAGCTGTCCAGGTCTCTATCCCTGCCAGACCCATACTGACAGCTTCTCCGCCTGAATCTCAGGGCTCCGGGCCGCCGACCTCTGAGTCATTGGACCCTCCTCCATCAAAGATGAGCTCATGATCGGCCACCCCACTGATGCCTGCCCCTTCCTCTCCGAGGGCTGTGGCCTCATCGGTCACTCAGGGTGGCAGGCCGCCGGCGTCTGTGCCATCAACCCCCCCCCTCAGTCATTGAAAACCATGGACCAGAATGAGATCTTGGTCAGGTTCACCAGTGTTCTTGTCCAGCAGTTTAATGCCTTTAATAGGCCATCGTCACTGGCACCATCGACGGTAGCTTCATCATTGATGCCCATTCATCACCCAAGGGAACCTCCCCATGGGATGCCGATGACTGCTCCGATGCCATACCCAGATGAAGAGGATGACATTGAGGAGGAGTACCATTCCGACCTCATCCTTCCTGATGACACAGAGGATGAAGAGGAGGAGGAGGAGGAAATCCTCCTTTCTGATAAGTCCACTGTCTCTTCAGTTAGTGAGGACTCAGTTAAGCATACTCAGAGGTCTCCTCCTGAGGATGCTACTGTCTACAGTGTCATGAAACAGCTGTCTGCTGCTATGCGCTTCCATACTGAGTAGGAGGATGTCACCAGGAAAACCTGGCTGACTACTTGGAGATCCCTGATTCTCCACCTAAAATTATCACTCCTATTCTGCCAGCCCTGAAAATGCCACTACGGCACCCTGGCACAGGCCAGACATGGTGCCAGCTATGCCATGCAGGGCAGGCAGACTGTGTAATGCCCCCCAGGGCCTTCATTACTTTGTAACCCAGGCTGAAACTGACTCAGTTGTCATTAAGGCAGCCCATGACAGGTCTAAGGCACACAAGCACCTTAACTCCCTTCCCCCAGACAAGGAATCCAGCAGGATTGATCTCTGGGGTAAGAGGGTTTATGTTACCTCCTACCCTGGGTCTGAGGATTGTAAACTGTCTTTCACATATGGTCAAGTTCCAAAATGCCAACTGGAGGAAGGACAAAGCGGCTGACCAGGCCCTTCCTGAAGGCACCAAGGAGCAGGAGTTGCTACAGTGCCTGTGAACTGCAGAGGATGTCCACAAACCTCTATGGTTTGGCCAACACAGTGGCCAAAATTGCTGCCACAGGCATTTGCCTTCATAGGCATTCATGGCTGAGGGTCTCTGGCTTTGCAGTTGATGTACAGAATAAGGTGCTCAACTTCTCATTCAGTGGCACGGGCTCTTCGGCCCTGATGTCTGAGACCTCATCAATGATCTGCAGGCCTCTGGCATGGCCCTCAGGTCAGTCCACTCTCTGTACTACACTCAACCCCATGGTTGGGGATGCTCTACGTTTTGTGGACAGGCCAATAGAACAGACTCAGGCCCTTGCATCCAGGGCAAACACAGAGCCCAGTCTTCCTTGCCCAGCCCCTCCAACTATGGAGCGGTAGCCAAGCATCCCAGAAATGATGGACCAGCTTCCTCAGCTGGCCCTGCCTCAGCTTGACTCCTTGCCAGACCCCCCTTCTATGATCCAAACCTAGGAGGTGGTGGTCAGTGGTTGGTTCTCCTTCCATCTGAATCAATGGAGAACCATAACTTCAGATACATGGATCCTACAGATTATAGAGAGCAGTCATACCCTGAAGCTCATCCAACAGCCTCCAGATACGCCCCCCCCTTTTAGCCTCCACCTATTCCCTGGCCCACTTATCTGTTCTCTGGAGGAAGTGTAGTCTCGTGCACAAGCAATCAATAGCTAGTGCCAAAACATTAGAGAAATCAGGGTTTTATTCCAGGTTCTTCCTGGTCCCAAAAAGACCAGCGATCTGAGGCCTATTTCAGATCTCAAGGACCTCAATCTCTTTGTCCAGTACAGAAAGTTCTGTATGGTAACTTTGCCAGACCTCTTGCCCTTCCTCAGGACCAGGAACTGGCTATGCTCACTGGACATGCAGGACGCTTACTGCACATTGCAGTCTTTCCTCCTCACAGGAGGTTTCTTTGCTTTGCCTTTCAGGTGAGCATTACCAATTCAAGGTGCTGCCCTTTGGCTTATCCTCTGTGCCACGTGTCTTTACCAAATGCTTAGCAGCGGTTGCAGCAGCTCTCAGAAAGAGAGACTGTATGTCTTCCCTTACCTGGATGATTGGCTTCTCAAGGCCCCATCCAGGGATCAGCTGTTGCTGACTCTGGATCGTACTCTCCAGCTTTTCCACTCTTTGGGCATAACAGTCAGCTTATCCAAGTCTGTTCTAGTAACATCCCAAAGACTGCAGTACATTGGGGCGGTTCTAGACTCCGAGTGGGGGAAGGCCTTCCTACCCCACAACAGGGCAGAATCCCTTATAGCTCAGGCTATGGAAGTAGCTCAGAGTCTGTATATTCCTGCCAGATTGTATCTCAGGCTCTTGGGTCTAATGGCTGACGCCACCTCCACCGTCCCACTGGCTAGGCTTCACTTGTGCATCCTTCAGTGGACCCTCAGAGTGCAGTGGGACCAGCGCACAGATGAGCTGGACCACCACGCCCTGGTCTCCTCCCCAGTCTGCAAAGTTTTGTAGTGGTGGATGGACTCCTCGAATCTTCTTCAGGGAGACCCTTTCCAGGTTTCCTCTCCCCAACAGATCCTCCACATGGATGTGTCTGGTCTGGGGAGCCCACCTGGGTCCCTTTCAAACCCAGGGCTCCTGGTCCCAGTGGGATGCCACCCCTACATATCAATGTCCTGGAGATGAGAGCAGTGCTCTGTGCCATACAAGCATTTCAGGGTCACCTTGCTTCAGACCAACTGCTGGTGCAGTCAGACAATCTGAGTGTATGCTACTACATCAACAAGCAGTTCAGGACTCACTCATACCCCTTTGCAGGGGAGGCTATGCAAGTGTGGTACTGGGCATTGGAGCACAGTCCACACTCTCTGAAGTCACATCCCAGGTGTTCTAAACACCTGGCAGACAGTCTCAGCAGGACTCAGTCCAGCATGCATGAAGGGGGAGCTTTCACCCATAGCAGAAGATCTGTTCGACAGATGGGGTCATCCAGAGTTGGACCTTTATGCGCCCCCACTCAACACAAAACTGCCTAATTTTTTTTTTTTTTTTGAAATATCTATTTATCCACCCCCATCTCTGCAGGCTCTGCATCATTGGGAGCATCCATGAGTCTGCCCCGCTTCAGCCATCCTACCTGAGTCCTCCGGTCTCACCCCATGAAGCCGTGGTTCTTCCTCTCTCCCGGTGGGGTCAAGATGAGGTGGGCTTACACCCTGTACAATTCTGGTTTCATCAGGGACCACAGAACCAGGCAGATGGGAGCAATTAGGGTCTGCTTTGGTGCTGCATCTTCCCAGAGCTTGCAGAGTGATTTTCCTTTGTTCTTGGGGGAGTGGCACATACCTAGATGCCATAGCATCACCGCGGACATCACCACTCCCCATCTCCTATACATCAGCTCTGTGCTTGCCATGCCTCTGACTTCTGCCAGAGGCCAGCCAAGTGCTGAGTGTGGACCCCCCTCCCTCCCAGGAGAGGAGAGCCTCTGGAAGCTCAATTCTCCACCTTCCCCTTGCGACCCCCGATGGCCTGGGCTTGTTCCCGAACCCAGGTTGCCGGTGTGGCACGAGGTGTGGTGTCCAGCACTTCAACCCTCAGTGCCAATGGGCCGGCTAAAACTGCCCAATTTCTGCTCGCTAGATCCAGGGCCTGGAGTTTTATGGCAAGACTGTTGTCCCTCTCTTTGAGTGGGAGATTTCTGCATACATTCCCTCTGTTTCCTCTAATTCAGGGGGTGCTGATCAAGCTGCATATGGAGGGGAGCCAGCATGATTCTGGTAACTCCATTCTGGCCTTGCCAGATATGATTCCCTCTGCTTCAGCAGCTGGCAGAGGAACCTCTGGTCCCTCTGCCCCTTTGCAGGAACCAGCTGACCCAGGACCAGGGGACCCTGGTACAGTCCAACCTCATGTCCTTCCATCTGCATGCATGGCTCCTGAGGACATAGCCATCGCCAGGTTTGGGGTCTCTAACAGGGTGGTGGATGACCTTGTGGCTTCCCGCAAGCCTTCCAACCATGCCACTTATGCCATGAAGTGGAAGCGGTTTGCCATCTGGACTGCCATGCATTCCGTTGACCCCTTTTACCTGTCCTGTGAAGCATGTCCTGGACTACCTGATTTCTTTGTCTGACTCAGATCTCCAGTATTCCTCCCTCAAGGTCCACCTTTTGGCTATTTCTGCCTTTCTTGAGCCCGTGTGTGAATGCACTATAGCTCAGCTGGATGTCTCCCATACATTTCTCAGGGGCATCCTGCATCTGAAACCCCCATTCTGTTTCCATGTCCTGGCTTGGGACTTAAATTTCATTTTGGAAAAGTTGACCCTGTCTTCTTTGAGCCAATCGTGACTTTCATTTGTGCTCTCTCTTGGAAAGTGCTATTTTTAGTTGCCATTACTTCTGCTCGAAAAAATTTAGAGCTTCAGGCCCTTTGGTGTGAGGGAGCCTTATTTGATTTTTCACAAAGACAAGGGTATCTTTGTGCACAAATCCTAAGTTTTATTTAAGAGGTTTCGAGTTCACACTTAATAAGTCTATCCACCTTCCTGTTTGTTTTCTGGAGCGTGCCAATCCAGGAGAAGCACCTCCATACGCTTGATGTGCACAGAACTTTGAAGTGCTATCTGCTTCAGACTAAGGAGTCCAGAAAGTGTAATCAGTTGTTTGTTTTTAACAGTGTTTATCCAAATGGTTGGTAAATTACATTGTGTTCTGCTACATCAAGTACAGCAGAGAGTTGCTTGGTGCTTAACAGCTCATTCCACCAGAGGCATGGCTACCTTGGTGGCTTATTTCAAAGGGGTCTTCACCACTGACATTTGCACGGCAGCCACCTGGAGTACCATCCATACTTTCACCAAGCACTATAATCTGGACATTGCTTCAAGAGCCCATGCAGGATTTGGTAGGGCTGTGCTGCTGGGACTCCTGTCTTAAGTTTATGGAGCTTCAGCCTCCCAGACTGTCTGTTTGATCCTGTCACTGGTTGTGATTCATTGCTATGGTGTAACCTGATGATTGAGATACTCACAAAGAAGACAGAACAGTTATGTAAGAAATTACTTTAACAATAGATCTTCGAGGGAATCTCAGTCATTAGGTATGATTTCCCTCCCACCATCCCCCTTCTTGGGGCTCCTGTTCAGGACCTGGCTAACTGCTGTATTCCATCTTTTTATCTAGAGCTGGGTCCCTCAGTCTCTCCTCATTTCCCCAGGGTATTAACCTTGCTCCCTTCATTTCCGGAGGGAAATAACTGAGGACGGTGTGGGACCGCTCGTGCTTTTATAGGGTTACTGATGACAGTGGACATCTTTGGTGTGGGTGGCCACAGTTGTACTGCTGAAAATCAACTGTGTGGATTTCCCTTCACTGTCGGCGAAGGTTCCTACGGTGTAACTTGATGACGGAGATCCCCTCAAAGACCTATTGTTACAGTCAGTTCTTGCATAACTCTTCTTTCCTCAGTATGCTTTGAAAACTACATTTCTTAAAAACTTCAAGTTGAAGGAAAAAAAAGAGGGGTTGCCTTAAATGAAAAGATGTTGTGAGCCAAGTTGTTGAATGGGAAGCAGTCTGTAGGATAACCTTGAACAGCATATACTTGAGTGATTTTTGAAGTAACTACATAAGAGATTGTGTGTTCTGAGTGTTTATTAACAGACATGTGCAAACATTTTAAAGTTCACTTGCAAGCCATGAGGAGTTTCATTAACATCACTGGTTTCACAAAACCTGCAAGGTCAGTGCATGAGTCATTTTTCATGTAAGTACTACTTTATCGTCCCTCTAGCATCCATTCATCAACCCGTTTAGTCAAAGTTAATTAAGATGCCACTTACTGAGGCTGCGACCGCCACCAGTAACAACGGTTAACATCCTCCTACTCTTTGTTCAGAGCTGACAGGCAAACCAGAGGTGGTGGGTAGACTACATCAAGGATAAATTCCTGCCTCCATAATTGACTCGACCTCTGTCCCAAAAGAATTCAAAGCTTGTCATAAAAGAATGAAATTGCCACCGGTGTCTCATTATGTATAATAGGATGCTACAGACCCCCATCAGCTGGACTACAGTTGTTAAAACATCTCGAAAACATCCTGGGTTTGGCATCTTCAGAGTGTGTCATACTAGGGGACTTCAACTTAGACTGGCTCTCCAGTGCATCCACCCCACTTAAAATGTTCTGTGATTCCCTTGGGTTGTCATAGCTAATAAACAAATCTACTCATCCTAACAAGCTCAACCCTAATAACAGTACTCTTTGATATCATTTTAGTTAACAAACCCCATTTATTCTCCCATGCTGGCGTCTTTTCTGTGATATTAGTGACCATTGCTTCATCGCATGTGTCAGACCCACTCTTAAATCCACAACTGTACCAAAAATTTTCCTTAAAAGGTGCATACGCAACTTTGATCTTCATGGTATATATCAGACCTAAGAGACCCATGCGATGGCAGGACTTCTATCTAGCCAAGTCCCTGACTACGGCTTATGATATTTTCTCAGAAATTGTGCTAGGGACTCTCAACAAGTATGCTCCCATAGTAAAAGTCTGTGCCAGAAACAAATCCTGTTGGTGGTTTACAGAAGACCTGAAAGATGCTTTGCGGAGTAGGGATGTACCGTGGAGAACTGCTAGGAAAACTAATTTAATAAATGACTGGAATTCTTTCCAGAGGGCGAGGAACCTCTGCACCAAAATGGTCAGAGAAGCCAAAGCTAATTTCTACCGCTCTCAGCTGGAGAGTTCCTCAAGAAATGCCTCCAAATTCTGGAGGACTATCAAAGACATTGAAGGTCACACCACTGTAAATTCCCTACTTACTAAATTATTGATCGACAATACTGTCATCTCCGACAGACCGTCTGTCCTCGATGCTCTCAATAATCATTTTACCACTGCAGGGCTAGCCTTTGACTCCTCTCCCGCGAATATCCTCCGCCAACAACTTAGATTGGATATACAAGAAAAACATCCCAGTCCATCCTTCTCTCTGCAGCTACCTCCATGAAAGAAGTCGAAGATCTTCTCCTTCAGCTGGACACTAGGAAAGTGCTGGGGCCAACCTCATTGACCCGCACTTTAAAGGTTGCTACCATGTCCTCACAGTCCCAATTACTCATCTCTTCAACTTATTCTTGTCCCAGTGTGACCTACACCCATTTGGAAAAATGCACTTTTGGTCCCTTTGTTTAAGTCAGGAGATCCTAGTGACCTCAATAACTACAGGCCAATCTCCCTACTTCCAATCCTGTCAAAGATGCTGGAGAAAATGGTGAACTCCCAGCTTCGGAAGTACCTGGAATCAGAAAAATTGCTCAACCCATTACAATCCGGTTTTAGAGCACAGCACAGTACAATCTCTACTCTAGCCAAGGTGACAAATGACTGGCAGCTTGAATTAGAAAAAAACTTTGTCTGGGCAGTTTTCTTGGACCTAAGCAAGGCATTCGATACCGTTGATCACAGACTGCTTCTGTCACCCCTGGAACATTGGTTTGGATTCCCTATCCCTTAAATGGTTCTCCAACTACCTCTCAGGACGACTTCAACAAGTAAAGGCAGAAGGGGAAGTTTCTCCACCAAAACCCCTATTGAGGGGTGTACCACAAGGTTCCATTCTGGTCCCTTGCTCTTCACCATTTATATTAAGAACGTACTGTAGATGCCCCATCAAAGAAGCACAAATACACCTATTCGCAGATGATACTGTACTCTATGCTAGTAGCTCACACATGAAGCGGCATGTAAAGCCCTCAAAATTAATTTAATCTGCTGCAACATCAGCTTATAAACCAGAAACTGCTCTTAAATGCAGAAAAACCAAAGAATGTTCCTCTCTCCCTTCAAAATGCAATAAATCCTGCAATTGCTGGGACACTCCTGTTGATCACTACCGTGCTAGGTGAGCAGTTGGACTGCGATCAAAGTTCAAGTACCTGGGGGTCTGGGAAGACCATAGACTTACTTTCTCAGATCACTTAGAAGAACTGGCAAAGAAACTTAGACAAAGACTTGGTCTGTTCTTTGGATTAATAATCTCCTCACAAGAGACGTTAAACTGAAACTGGCTCAAACTACCTTTCTTTCCCTATTGGATTACGCAGACTTTCTATATAGTCAGGGACCTGCAGGTACCCTAGCCAAACTCGATACGCTTTATCAGAGAGCCATAAGATTTATCACGGGTCTTCCATTCTCAACCTACCATTGTGCATTGTACACGGCAGTGGAATGGTCATCCCTTGCTTACAGACGGCAAAAAATGCTGTGGTTTGACATACAAAGCTATCTCAAATAAACTGCCCCAGTATATTTTCTGTCTGTTTACCTTTGTGCACTCTGGGAAGTATGCCCTGAGAAGCACTTCATGTATCTACCTTTGTGTTTACAAAGCAAAATCTGCATTGGCAGAGCAGCCATCATCTTTGTGCTCTCTCAACTGTGGAACAAGCTGCCAAAAACTTTGAAATTAGCTCACCCCATCAGCCTAGCAGCTTTTAAATCTCTATATCTACATCATAATAAGGAGTCATGTGCCTGTCTCACCCTAAATAGTGATTCCTATAAGTCCAAGCACACACTAATTACTACTGTTAAAAGACTGATCACATCTGTAATTGACTCTTCCCTCTCCCCTTTTTCTACCCCCGTCCTTCCACATTCCTTTGACCCTGGTTCCAGCTCTAAATTCTCCATACCGTATCATCACATAGCTATTTATATTAGGTTTTATTTGTGCTAGGTGCACCTGGTAGGTATATTCTTTCTTTTATGAAAATTGTGTCCTACCCAAAACTAGCTGTATCTTCTGTTCCAAACATATACACTGTCAGTGCTACCTGCTGATACTTTATTTATACTGTATTATTGTATCTCACTTTATTTGTATTATTACTATTTTCTTATGTGTTGCATCCCATGTATATTGTCCCTTGTTCCTTGTTAACAAACCCAGGTCCACCTCGAAAATGAGCTTGCTCAACGGTGATCACCTGGTTAAATAAAGACTTTGATTGATTGATCGATCGATTAGATTCTTTTGAAAAGTTTTATTTTCCGATTTATTTACCCAGGATAGTTCAGCTTATAAATAGCATCTCATTTCCTGTGTGATCCTGTTTCTGCCCATGTCTGCAGCTGGGTGGACTAGGGCACTGAGAGGGTAAGTGATTTGCCCACGGTCCCAGGCTTAGTATTTGGTTCTAGTGGGTTTGGACCCATGATTTCCTGGTTTCTAAGTCACTGTTATAGCTTCTAACCACTAGGTTATACTGCTGTAAGAATTCCAGGAAGCAAGAAAATGGCCTTTTAAAAACCTTGTTCTGTATCACGTCAAGACAGTGCATCTGAAAAGCATTTGGCCAAATATACAAATTTTGGGCGACTATTTTCACAGGATTGTTCTAGAAGCTTCCAATTTTCAATGCAGAATTTGTGTCAGGAGGATTTTATTTAATGAATTTTGCAAAACCGCATGCAAATTCCTCCTTGTGAACTTTTTCATTTATTTTCATGGTGTTGATATATGACTGCAGTGTTTTTCCTTTTTCGGTTTTGGCTTGGAACACTTTTGTTTGCTCACAAATAATTAAATAAGCATTTGTCAGTGCCGAATATTTGCTTGCAGTGTAACAGGACTTTAAAATGGTAAACCCTATCCCTACCTAAAATGATGGAAACCCTACTTAAGGAAAGGCTGGTGGACTACCTAGAGACAAAGGGGCTGCTGGACCCAAGGCAACATGGATTCACTGCAGGGAGGCCATGCCAGACCAGCTTGATTGAGTTTTTGAGTGAGTGACAAAGGAAATAGACCAGGGCAGAGTGGTAGATGTGGCCTATCTGGACTTCAGGAAGTCCTTTGACACAGTCCCATACAGGAGACTAATCCACAAGCTGGCAAACCTGGGGATGGGGACAGAGGTGGTCACGTGGGTTAGAAGCTAGTTGAATAACAGAACACAAAGAGTGGTGGTAAATGGGGTTAGCGCACAGGAGGGACAGGTAACAAATGGCGTACCCCAGGGATTAGTGCTGGGACCAGTGCTCTTCAGTGTCTTCATAAGCTATATCACAGAGGGTCTAGAAGGGAGGGTTATCCTGTTCGCAGTTGATACAAAGCTATGTGACAGGGTAGATGCACAGGAAGGTATAGAAAAAATGAGGAGGGTTCTGAAGAGGCTAGAAAACTGGTCCGAGGAATGGCAGTTGGGTTTCAGTGCAAAAAAGTGCAATATTATGCACCTAGGGAGAGGGAATCTTAGGGCTGAGTATGAACTAGATGGGGTAACACTGGAGGCTACCACAGAGGAAAGGGATCTAGGGGTAATCATAGAAGACAACCTCAAAGTGGCTAAACAGTGCATCAAAGCAGTTGGAAAGGCTAACAGAATGCTAGGGTACATAGGGAGGGGTATGACAAGTAGGAGGGAAGTGGTGGTACCATTGTACAACTCCCTAGTAAGGCCTAATCTGGAGTAGTGTGTTCAGTTCTGGAGGCCTCATCTCCAAAAGGACATAGAATGGAGATTACACAGAGGAGGGTGACAAAAATGGTGTCAAGAATGCAGCATGAGTCATATGATGAGAGACTCAGAGCTCTAAATATGTACTCCTTGGGGGGGGGACTTGAGAGACGTTTAGATATCTAAAGGGGATCAGCAGGGTACCAGAGGGGAGCATCCTTCACATGAAGGGATATGGCAGAACAAGGGGGCACAGCATGAGACTAAAAGGTGGAAAACTTAGAGGGAACTTAAGGAAATTCTACTTCACTGAAAGGGTGGTGGAGAGATGGAACAGTCTCACCCAGGAAGTGGTGGGGTTGGCCACGGTTCAGGGATTCAAGAATGCATGGGATAGGCACATGGGAATTATCATGCTAGGGTGAAAGGGGAGCTTGTAGCATCTAGGGTACCTTAAGTATTAGAAAGAGGGATAGGGCAGACTGGATGGGCCACAAGGCCCTTATCTGTTGACATATCTGTGTATCTTAAAGAGCCTCTGATGTTGTTGGGGCAACTCTGAAAAACATAATATCTACATGGTATCTGTACAAAATCCTGACAGCCAGATTCCTGATTGTGGCAAAATCTTGATGTGTGGAGATATGTGCAGTTTTGGGGATTGTTTATGTACAGTCCGCTCAGCTTGTAACTGGCACATCCGTGCGGGACTGATGTGCCCGTTATAAATGATGGTCGAAATAACAAAACAGGGGAAAAAAACGCAGTTGTGCAGGTAAATGCATTTTTACTTAACTGTATGTTTCTCAGGCCGGAACAGATGGATGGCCAGAAAAGTTGTTCAGGGATCACAGCAATCTTCCGTCCTCCAAGTGCCCTATCCACTGTCGCAGCCAGTCCATAAAATGGCAGCTGACATCCAGGCTGACTGATTGGCACGATACAGAACTGGCAAGTGGTGCACGCCATGAAAACAACAAGGACTCAGTGATTTTCCAACCACAAGCAGCTGCTGTTCTCAGTGCCAGTCATGTTACAGCAGGCTAGCACTGAGACATGCTACTTTGCTTTCTTTTAGCCCATCAATGCTTCAGACTTGAAAGCTATGGTGCCGCTGCCCACACAGTCAAAAAAATAGCACGGTCTCATCGCAGTTAGAGGTCATCCGGGTAGTAAAATGAGATCAAACCAGGCAAGACTTCTGTCACCCAGTGCTGTGCAGCATCTTCGTCAGCATTCTGGTGCTCTCCATGAGCTTGGCAGAACCCAATGTTCCGAGTTTTCCCGCACTGGAGTCACCCATTTGAAGGATTAAAGTCTGGGTGAATCAAGGCATCTGCAAGCTGCTTCACTTTCTGCATGAGGAGAGGCCCACTTATCAGGGCATCTCTCCTGTGGGCATTGGTGAACCAGCAGAGGAGAACCTCCTTCACCTCCCCATCTTTGTTATCGCGTTTGCGATCTGGGTTCACATTTTGATGCCAGTCATGCATAATCTGTTCCTTCTGGTGAAGCAGGTCCCCAGTTGTTGATTTGGGTAAGGAGAAATGCTGCTCGCTCATCTTGGCATGCTGCTGATTTGTTTAATAAGTCCACTTATTCAGTAAGGGACATGGTAAAGAGCTGTGAATGAGGTGTTTGTGTGGAATGGAGGCTTAAGTAACAGAGGTGCAATGGCCATTAATTGCATTGGAGCTGAGGTGCAAATGGGTGCTTAATTGCTGAATTGTGGAGGAATAGTGCCCGAGACATACGGCAGCCAAGAATCATTATAAGTGGCAATATTAACATTGGCGTCAATGGTAGTGGAAAGTGGTTTTGAACTTTCGCCCGCAGTAAGCGAGCGCCCGCAATAGCCATAGTTGCTATAACTGGAGCAGACTGTTTTGTACTTGTTCTCCTGATGTGAAACCTTTGTAAATGAGCTCTAGCTCAAAGGTTGTAATTCCAAGACAAAAAATAAATGAAATACTGCTCATTTGGTAGATATTTTGTGCTGAACAACGTTTGTGCTCACAGTACCATGCTATAATTTTCGTTTTAAAGCTATTTGCATTTGTTTGTTGCAAAAGTGAAAAAGAAAATAAATTTTCTCCTGTTTTTTGCCAATCATAAAAAAAAAAAACTAAAAGGTGTGTGTATATATAAATGAAACAGCATTCATTTTGTAGATATTTTTGTGCTGAACAAATGTCATGGTTACAGAACCATAGTATCATTTTTTTTTTAAGTTTTCACATTTGTTTGTTGAAAAAGTTTTAAACTAAATTTTCTGCTGTTTTTTTTTTTACTAATTATAAAAAAATTAAAATGTATCTATACATGAAACACCACTCATTTTGTAGATATTTTTGTGCTGAACAACTTTCGTGCTCACAGTACCATGCTATCATTTTTCTTTTTAAAGGTATTCGCATTTTCATGTGGTCAGTACAGCTAGTATATATCTGCAGAGCTGGCCATAGAGAGCAAGAGAGAGAGAGAGAAACACACACACACGGGTTATTCCTGTTACAGCTGGCCTGAGCCCTTGGATGTTTGAAATTCCAGACTGATCGGACAGAACAGCTCTGCTGCCTACATCAAAGGAAGAGCTGACCCAGGATTGGGTCAGATTTTTGTTTTGAAGTACACGACAGGGAGGAAGCAGGGAACTACAGACCAGTCAGCCTGACCTCAGTAGTGGCAAAGGTTATGGAAACACTACTGAAGGAGTGAATAGTGGAACACCTGGTTATCAAGGGGACTAAAGGACCCAAGGCAGCATGGTTTAATGGGAGGGAGGCCATGCCAGACTAATCTCATTGAGTTCTTCAACTGGGTGACCAGGAAGGTAGATCGGGGGGCAGTGGATGTGGCCTACCTGGATTTCAGTAAGGCCTTTGACACCGTGCCTCATTGAAGGCTGTTAAGCAACCTGGGGAACATGGGGGTGGAAAAGAATGTGGTGAAGTGGGTGGAGAATTGGCGGATAATAGGACCCAGAGCATGGTGGTAAATGGCATTCACTCTGCAGAGTTAAAGTGACCAGTGGGGTGCCATATGGATCAGTGATGGGCCCAGTCCTCTTCAGTGTCCTTATCAGTGACATTGCAGAGGGTCTAGAAGGACGATTTGACTGTTCACTGACAACACTAAGCTCTGCAACAGGGTGAACGTGCCAGGAGGAGTGGATAGAATGAGGTAGGATCTAAAGAAGCTGGAGGATTGGTAGCTGGGTTTCAGTGCAAAAAAGTGCAAGATAATGCACATGGGGCACAAAATCCTAGGAGCAACATATCATCTGGCAGGGGAGGAAATAGAATGCTCCAGGCAGGAAAGAGACCTGGGGGGATCATCTCTGATGACCTTAAGGTTGGTAGGCAGTGTGACAAGGCAGCAGAAGAGGTTATCATGATGTTGGGATGCATAGGCAGGGGAGTATTCATCAGAAAAAGGGAGGTAATAATTCTACTATATAGGACATTAGTGAGGCCACATCTCATGTACTGTGTCCAGTTCCGGAGGACCCACCTATGCAAGGACATTGATATGGTGGAGGCAGTTCAGATAAAGGCAACCAAAATGCTGCAGGGACTGCATCACAAGCCCTACGAGGCTAGGCCAAAGGAATTAAATATGTACTCCCTAGAACAGAGGAGGGAGAGGGGGAATATGATTGAAACATTTAAGTACCTCACAGGGAAGAATAAGGTACAGGAGAATACAAATTTTCAGAGAAAAAGATACTCAAGGATGAGGGGGCACAAGATGACATTGGAGGGAGGGAGGCTCAGGGAACTGTAAGGTGGTGGACAAGTGGAACTGCTTGCCAGCAGAGGTGGTGGGGCAGAAATGATTACAGGTTTTAAGAATGCTTGAAATAGGCATGGAGGGAAACAGGTAGTCGGGGGAGGGAGACAACCTAATACCAGCAGAGCATGAAAGAGAGCAGTTGTTCGAGGTAAACAGGCAGACTGGGTGGACCGAAGGCCCATATCTGCCGACAAATTCTATATTTCTGTTTCTATTTTCTATGACTTCTCTGCCCAACAAGCCAAAAATCTGTCGTCATTGGAATGTATGATGACTGGTGTGGTACTGGTTCACCCCTTAAACACTGCTCTGCATTGGACAGACAGTATCACACCCCTCAAATGGCACTATTATAGCAAGATGTTGTAACAGGATGCTCTTGCTATAATAATAAAAAGTTTAAGAATTGTGCAACCCCCTCCTCATTTCCTTCACTCTGTGCTGTCTTCTAGTCTTTCTTCTTCTGTCCTTGTTTCTTGTCAGGGTGGCCAACCTGACAGTTCTCATCTCTTTCTTTTCTGTCCCCTTTATCTAGAATCCCCCGTTGTTGTTAAGGTTACCTCCTACTCGTTTTTTGACCGAATGATTCGGTTTTCTAGGTCCAGATTCGGTCCTCCTGTTTTCACCATTGCAAATTCGATTTTTATGGTGGGTCAAGCAGCACCTGTTTGCTTCCCCACTAGCTGTTTCATTTTCTTCTCATCTGACTGTAAGCAAGTGTCTGACATTTTAGTGTGCTTGCTTGCAGTGCATGCTAATCAAGAAGTGCCTTCAAGTGCAGGGCACTTAAAGAGCCAAATGTGTCCCTGTCTGCTCAGTTGTCACCTGTAACTTCACACCAGCAAATTGGAAGAATATTCACAGGAAGGGTAAATAATACCACCTTAATTAACACCTTCATTTTTCTGAAACCAGACAGGCACCACATTAGGGTAGCTTCCTGTCCCAGTATGGACTCTACAATGTGTTTCAGAAACTTTACCTGCTAATGTAGTTTTATTCAGAGGTAGTACTTGTTCAGTCATTTTTGAATGCTCAAATGCTTGTAAAACAGATTATGTTAAATCCTTCACCATTTTACTGGCATTCTCAGATTACAAACAAATTCTGATGTCATGTAGACCTTTGTTTGTATACCAGTCAGTCTGAGAGGTGTAAAGTAGGGCTATTAAGACCATTAGCAGCAAATCAAACTAATCCTTTCCAGGCTGCACTGTGAGTATGGTCTTTGACTGCTGTGATAAGGAATTAGGGTTACCACCTGTCCCTATTTTCGCAGGACTGTCCTGATTTGGGCAGCTGTGTCCTGCAGAAAAACATGAAAAATACTAAATGTCCTGACATTATAGCAGAAAAAATATTTTCTGATTTTCCTCTAAATGTTGCAAAAAACTACAATACCTTAACTAAAATACCTTAAAATAA
This sequence comes from Neoceratodus forsteri, assembly GCA_016271365.2. Classification (NCBI taxonomy): domain Eukaryota; kingdom Metazoa; phylum Chordata; order Ceratodontiformes; family Ceratodontidae; genus Neoceratodus; species Neoceratodus forsteri. The sequence goes on from CM028130.1 coordinate 1,195,540,677, forward strand.
TAAAAAACACAAGAAACAACTGAAAAACTACAACATGTAGTCTTAAATCTGATTATTAGAGAAACATGTCTGTTGCATTGGTCGAGATGACATATTGTCCTGCGAAAAATCCAGTTTCAGTAAGAAATGTCCCACTTTGGGCTTCTTAAAAGGTGGTAACCCTATAAGGAATACTTTTATACCTTTAAATGTTCACCATTTTTTCTTTTGGGTCTGTCCTATATTTTAATATTTGTTACCCCTTTTGTTGTTAAATTAATAATCTAATATTTTATTTCATTTCTAGCAATACTATGCCTCTCTCTCCTCAGTAGTTATTGTTGTCAATTTTCATACTACTTGGATATTCCAGGAAGACCAATCCAGGCCTTTCAGATGAACAGCACAGAATAACGTGACTAATGTCATGCTAAACTACAGAAACGAGAAAAAGAAGAGAGAGAGCAGTAGCTGATGAGATGACAGGAACACAATCTAGATTTGATGGCACTGCAAATTTAGGCAATTTATCAACATTTTTTCAAAACATTATTATTTTTTTTCCAGAAGAGTCACACTAAGCTAAAGCTCGTTTACAGGTGCAACCTGAGAGCACAAGGAATTAAGTGATTTGTGTGGGGTCACAAAGTATGCAAGTTTGGGCTGTAGGAGATTCAAACCCTGGTCTCCAGAATTGCAGCTCAGAGCTTTAGATCACTGCGCTATACTGCCTCCACGCTACATATCACATATCATGCTATCTGCTATGTATGACTGACATGGGAAACAAAATAGGGTATTTAACAGCATAGGATAGTTCCTACCACTTTTAAAAACTTCTCTGACATTACAAATAACTTTAGAGTACGAGCAATGGGAGGGACAGCAGCACATCTTAAAATGGCAGATGATATTTGTAATTACATCTCGTCCACCATTACTGGTGTAGTTTATTTATTTATTGAAAGAGTTTTCCAGAAAAGGCCACCTGATCCAAACTAGCCAATTGTCAGCAGTGTCCTTGTAGTCACTCGATTTGTCAGCTAAGCTGTGTACACAGGATGGGAAGTCCCTGAACCCCTCTCTAACCCCACCAAATGTTAACACACACTGAAATGTTAAATATTTAAATCTAAATCAAACAAACCAAAAATAATAATCATGATGTAATTTAAAAAGTTGTACACAATGTTATATCAGCAGCAATTTTGAATAAATCAAGCAAATCAGAGTCCAAGCGATGCCCTCATTGGTCATAAAAGAGGCGGGGTTAGGGGTAGAGTTTGGGGGTGTGGTTTAGTATTCAGTTTTCGTCTCATCCAAAGGTGGCAACCCTAGTTGTTGTGCACAAGGCATTCCTGTAAAAATCCTAAACAGATTACCAGAAAAGTGCTGTTGCGCTTTGTACATGGAGGCACCAGGAGCGCTTGTAAATAAAAGCATTTTTGGTTTGCTTTTGGTAGCTGAGTCTGTTCCACTTTAGGGAACCAGGCAAATAACAGAACTAAAGTGCCTGTAGCAAAGGACACTAGAGACAGAGTGCTGCAGTCCCCAAGTGTGTCCCAGAGGTGGAAGGCAAACTAGTTAAATGAATAAAACAGCTCAGAGGTATTGTAACTGGGCTGTTCCTTAACAGAAAAAGGCCCAAATAAAATGTAAGCCAGTGGCTGCAGTTTCAGCCATCAGGAACCTTGTTAATTCAGACTGTGTAGCTGGGGCTCAATAGGAGTTTGCAAAGAGTCCCTGAAGAATAAAATGAACTGGGTACACAAATCTAGTGCTGAGAAATGTTTAGAGAAACAAAGCAAGAGTTTTAAACATACAGAATCCAAATGTCCTGAGTTAACAAAAGAAGGGAGATGAGGAGCGTGCCCTCTATCCCCCATTCTTTTTGTTAACCCAGACATTTGCAGACAGTCATGAGAAGGGATTATTCCAGAAATAATAAAACTGTAGTTGCCTTCAAAAAGGGCTCACTGCTTACTAAAGGACTGGCTGGACCCAAAATAGCTGTTTTAAAGATACAGAGATGTGTGATGTCAACCAGATGGGGTGCACCCCAGGGTCCTTAAAGAACTAAGAGAGGTGGTGGCTGAACCTCTGGCAATCCTGTCTAGCCGATCACTGGAAACAGGGGAGGTACCCAAAGACTGGAGGACAGCAGTTGTAGTCCCCTTATACAAAAGTGGAAACAGAGGAAGTGGGGAACTACAGACCAGTCAGCATCACCTCGGTAGTGGGGAAGATCATGGAAGCGTTACTGAGGGAGAGATTGGTGGAACATCTGGTTGTCAGTGGACTACAGGACCCAAGGCAGCATGGTTTCACCAGGGGGGAGGTCATATCAGAACAACCTCATTGAATTTTTTGACTGGGTAACTAGAGAGGTGGATCGGGAGGGCAGTGGACATGGCCTAGCTGGACTTCAGCAAGACCTTTGACACTGTGCCACATAGAAGACTATTACACAAACTGGGGAATATGGGTGTGGGCAGGACAGTAGTGCAGTGGGTCGGTAACTGGCTGGGCGGCTGGACACAGAGGGTGGTCGTAAATGGCTGTCACTCCACAGAAGGAAGAGTGACCAGTGGGGTACCACAGGGATCAGTGCTAGGACTGGTCCTATTCAACATCTTCATCAGTGACATTGCACAGGACCTAGAAGACAGAATGTCCCTGTTTGCTGATGACACAAAGCTCTGTAACAGAGTAGACACACCTGAGGGTGTAGACAGAATGAGAAGGGATCTGCAGAAACTTGAAGAATAGTCAGGGGTTTGGCAGTTGAAATTCAATGCAAAGAAGTGCAAGATAATGCTTATGGGGCACAAAAACCCTGGCACAGTATATCAGTTGGGGGTGAGGATATAGCATGCACCAAGCAGGAAAGAATCTTGGGTTATCATCTCTGATGACCTCAAGGAAGGAAACACTGTGATAAGGCAGCAGGTAAGCAAAAAGGATGCTGGGATGCATAGGCAGGGGCATCACCAGCAGGAAAAGGGAGGTCATAAATCCATTATACAAAAGGGTAGAGAAGGTTCAGAGGAGGGCAACAAAGATGGTACATGGGTTGCATCACAAGTCCTATGAGGACAGGTTGAAGGAACTGAATATGTACTCTCTGGAGGAGAGGAGGGAGAGAGGGGATATGATAGAGACGTACAAGTATCTTACAGGGAGGAACAGGGTGCAGGAATACACTATTTTTAAGCAAAAAAGATGTTCCAGGACTAGAGGGCATGAGATGAAGTTGGAGGGAGGACGATTCAGAGGAAACATGAGGAAGGTTTTCTTCACAGAACGGGTGGTGGACAAGTGGAACACCCTGCCAGAGAAAGTGGTGGGGCTGAAACCATCACAGATTTAAGAATGCATGGGATAAACATAAAGGAATTCTGGAGGTAAGGGTTAAGGGGCAACAGACTTGTAGGAAAACATAAAGTAAACTTACAAGCTCAAATGGACAGACTGGCTGGGCCATAGGCCCTTATCTGCCGACACTGTCTATGTATCTATGTCATAAAGGGGAGGGGCTTTGCCCTAGTCAGCCGACAGTGATGTCATGCTGTGGAAGGGATAAATACCCAGCCTTTGAGAGAGAGTACAGTGGTAGGCCAGTAGGTTGCTGGTCTCAGAGGAGAAGGAGGTGTGCTAGAGTACACACCAGCAGTATATGGTCACTAAGGAAAGAGTGAGCTGCAAAAGGTTGAAGATTTTTTTTTTGTTTTAGGTGTGATGCTTAACACAAATTTTCTTTTTGTTTTCTGCAAATATTGACTTTCAGTTTGAAATAAAATTATAAATGCAAAGTTGTGTTTATTTTATGCATTATTCTCCTGTCTTTGTGTCTGTTTAATCCCACCATATTACAGTGGTGTGAGAAGTGGGATTTCTGGTGGTGTCTAGGCTGCTTGGGAGGCACTATCAGGGGTACTGGATCTAGTACCCAACAGATGCAGAAGAGACAGGAGATGGTCTTTCACCTGATGAGAGCAATGGCAGAGAAGACAGGAATGGCTCCTGGAACCGGATTGGATTTTAGTGTGAAACCGAAGAAGAAGATGGAAAAGGACATTGTAGAGGATATACAGGAACCAAGGAAGATGGACGTCCCAGAAGACATAAGTGAGCTGTTACGCTGGCTGTGCATTCGCCAACAGGAAATGTACCAGCAATAGCAGGAAGACAGAAGACAGTGGGAAGAGGATCGATGACGACAGGAGAAAGATCACCAGCACCAGGAGGCAAAATGAGCTGATATTATCCGTCAGCTTCAGGCATTAATTCAGGACAACCTGACTGGTCTGTACCCAGAGACATAAAATTAAGAAATTAACTGAAGGGGATGATATTGAAGTGTATTTAACCACGTTTGAACGGATTGCAGAGACATGTACTTGGCCTAGGAACCAGTGGGTTATAAGACTAGTACCATATTTACCGGGACTTGCCCAGCTGGTCTATAACCAAATGAGTGGACTGGATGCAACAAATTATGAAAGGGTTAAGAAAGAAATCCTGTGCCAATATGACATTAACACAGAAACCTATCGGCAGCGATTCCGGTTATTAAAAATGTCTTCCACTGATGCAACCCGGGAAATATATGCGACGCCTAAAGACTATTGTTGTAAAAGGTTACAACCATCCTCAAAAACAGTTGCCCAACTAACTGAACTAATAGTGATTGAACAGTTCATACAGGTTCTCCTGCAAGAAGTTCAAGTATGGGTCAAGGAACATAAGCCGGATACTGCTGAGCAGACAATCAAGCTTGCAGAGGATTATCTGGCAGCACAACCTTCCTGACCAAGAGGATGAGGGATATCGCATCCAGCTGAGGTGGTAAGATCTTTCTATTCTAACCCCAGAGACAGTCAACTTATAGAAGGACAGAGGTGGAAGAGTTGCCATGATCATATATGTCATGGATGCTTTGAGAAGGGGCAGATGGTCAGGAATTGTCCCAGTAAACATACAGAACATTCAAATTTAGCACTTGCCAACATTGGATGTGTTACCTCAGTGGGAGTGGGACCACGCCAGACTTTAGGCTTGATAGATTCGGGAGGTCGCCAGACCTTGATGAGGGCAGATTTCTTACCAACTGCAGATGTCATTCCAAGAGATACTTAAGTCATATGTTTTCTTGGGGATGTGCATAGGTATCAAACAGTGGAGGTAACTGTTGAAGAGAGTAAACATTGTCTGACTGTGGATTTAGTACCTAGACTGCCCATCCCAATCATTATAGGACAGGATTACCGTAATTTCTCTACCCTCTTAAACCAACATGCAGCCACAGATAGTCTGGTACCAATGGTTACTCGATCCAAGGCAAAATTTGCCCAGATACCTGATATTTTCTCGTTTGATGATGGACTTTTTGACCAACCAGGGAAAGATAGGAAGTCCCAGAAACAAAGAAAAAAGGAGACGGAGGGACTGGATGGAGAGACATCAAACAGCAGTTGTTGGAGTGTCCAGCAATTAGTTCAAAAAGGAACAATTAGCTGATATAATATTAAAACCTTTTTTTTTTTCCACAGGTTCAAGTTACAAAGATTAATGGACAACCTCATTTGGTGTTAAAGAAAGGGGTACTACCGGTATATCAGCACTGTATGAACCCAGTAACTAAAATGAGTGTAGGGCAATTGATGGCACCTACAGTATACAGAAACTAATGGAGTTAGCACATGACTTACCGATGGCAGGCCATGAAGGGAGAAATAGGACCCAGGGTAGGTTAACACTAAGGTTTTCTGGCCAGGCATTCACGAGGATGTGGCACAATATTGTCGTGCCTGTCCAAAATGCCAGTTAGTGGCGTCAGGAGGGAAGAGACAAGGTACCCCTTCAACCTATACCCTACATCACAGTCCCTTTCGAGTGAGTTGCCATGGATATTGTGGGACCGTTAACCACAAGTACCAAAGGGAACAGGTTTATCTTGATCATCTGCGATTACACCACTAGGTAACCTGAGGCTATACCTTTATGGACTGCTAAGGCTCCCCAGATTGCCGAGGAATTAGCCAAAGTTTTTAGTCATGTAGGTATACCTCAGGAAATTCTGACAGAGGAAGTAATTTCAGTTCCCAAATGCTAAGAGTTGTATAGGCTAGTTGCCGTATCTGCAGTTCATACCTCTCCCTACCATCCCTAGACAGATGGCCTTGTTGAAAGGTTCAACAAAACCTTAAAGGGATGTTAAAGAAATATGTAGGAGGAAGAAGGAAGAAACTGGGATAGATTTTTACCTTATCTAATGTTTGCATAGAGAAGTACCCCAGGCCACAACAGGTTTTTCCCCCTTCATGTTACTCTCGGAAGAAATCCAGGGCTCCTTAGATGTAGTGAAGAAACACTGGAAGAGGTTAGACTGTCAGGTTTTCTAACATCTTGGATTATATGACCTATCTAAGACAAAACTGGTAATTTGTAACCATGGCACGTGAAAATGTAACTGATACTCAGAATGAACAGAAGGTGTTTTATGATGAAGGTTTGAAGGAAAAATGTTTTATTCCAGGTGAAAAAGTTTTATTGTTATTACCAACTGTTGAAAACAAACTTTTGATGAAGTGGCGAGGTCCATTCACAGTTATCAAAGGACAGGGTGGTTAACTATGAAATAGTACTACCAGATAGGAGGCATCAAAAAGGATACATCATGCCAACCTATTAAGGAAATGGGTGGAGAAAATAGACCCCTCCTACAGTGTTTATACACCCCGAACAAAAAGATTTGAAGTTGGACGCAGCATATGATAGGCTAAGTCCCACAATAAAGGATGAGACAGTGCAGAGTAACCCTGACCTAACCCCAGAGCAAAAGAAAGATGTAGCACAGTTGGTACAATATTTCCAGGATACTTTCACTACTACACCAGGACGCACGAAAGGGGTTGTACATGATATTTCACTTACCCAAAAAAAACTCATACATCAGAAACCCTACATGTTACCAGAAAAAATGAGAACTGAGGTCATCAATGAAGTTAGAAAGATGGAACGAATGGGGGTAATAGTTCCTTCACGTAGTGCATGGTCATCACCGGTAGTAGTGGTCCCAAAGAAGGAAGGAGGATTGCGTTTTTGCCTTGATTTCTGCAAGTTAAATGCTATCTCCTCCTTTGACGTGTACCCTATGCCCCAGATAGATGATTTACTGGATAAGATTGGCACCGCAAGATACATCAGTACATTAGGCCTGACCAAGGGGTACTGGCAAATACCTCTAGCCACACATGCGCAGGAGTTGACTGCTTTCTGCACCCCTATTGGCTTATTTCAATTCAACATGATGCCTTTCAGTCTGCATGGAGCACCTGCCACATTTCAACGCTATATGGACCATGTACCCAGACCTCACACACAGTACAGTGCAGCATACATAGATGACATAGTCATCTTTAGCCAAAACTGGCACTCACATAAAGAACACTAGAGGGCAGTCATCCAAGCCATAGCTGATGCTGGCTTAACTATCAATCCGGCCAAATGCGCATTAGTCAATACTGAAACCAGATACCTAGGTTTTGTGATGGGTAATGTGTGGTACAGCCTGAAAAGGGTAAGGTAGAAGCCGTAGCCAACAGTTCTGGACCCTTAACAAAAAAACATATATGCTCTTTTTTTATGTTTGGCTGGTTACTACAAGTGGTTTATTCCAGACTTTGCTACCCTGGCCTCGCCTTTAACAGAACTGACCAAGAATAGGTACCCCAACAAGGTCACATGGAGTCCTGAGTGTGAGGAGGCATTTACCACCCCATTCGAGGTACACACAGACGCATCTGACACTGGTATTGGAGCAGTGTTATCTCAACACAACAAGAAAGGAGAACACCCGGTGATATACATTAGTCAAACATTACATGAACGAGAGAGAAAGTACTCGACAATAGAAAATGAATATTTGACTATGAGATGGGCTATTGAAGCCCTAAAATATTACTTATGGGGTACAGAATTCACTGTTCTAACAGATCATAATCCTCTGGTATGGTTAAACCAGATGAAGGAGAAAAACTCCAGAATAATGTGGTGGTACTTGGCATTACAGCCATATAGATTTACAGTGAAACATAGAGCTGGGTCTCAATATAAGAATGTGGACTTCCTGTCTAGATTTGGGGCCAGTGAAGTGATTATGAATGAGACTCTGCAGGATGAAAGATGAAATGTTGTTTTTAAACCTCAGGGAGAGAATGAAGTGACAGTAGAGTAATCTATGTTACTAAGTTATTTTTTTAGAAAATTTAATGGGTCCCTGAGGAGAACTTCTGCAGTGGGTGGGTGGAAGTTCCGACCCTTCCTAGGGTGAAGGGTACTGACAACAAATGTATGTGTTGCCTTCTTTGGTGGGGATGAGTATAACAGGAATGCAGCTGTTATAATAATAAAAAGGTTAAGGATTGTGCAACCCCCCCCCCCCCCATTTCCTTCACTCTGTACTGTCTTCTATTCTTTCTTCTTCTGTCCTTGTTTCTTGTCAGGGTGGCCAACCTGACAATTCTCATATCTTTCTTTTCTGTCCCCTTGTCTAGAATCCCCTTTGTTGTATACAAAACATTCCTGTATAAATCCTGAATAGATTAATAGAAAAGTGCTGCCTGCTGTTGTATATGGCGCCCTAAATAAAAGCATTTTTGGTTTGCTTTTGGTAGCTGAGTCTGTTCCACTTCAGGGAACTAGGTAAATAATAGAATTAAAGTGCCTGTAGCAAAGGACACTAGGGACAGAGTGCTGCAGTCCTCTAGTGTGTCCCAGAGATAGAAGGCAAACTAGTTAAATGAATAAAGCAGCCCAGAGGTGTTGTAACTGGGCTGTTCCTTAAGCAAAAAAGGCCCAAATGAAATGTAAGCCAGTGGCTGCAATTTCAGCCATCAGGATCCTTATTAATTCAGACAATGTAGCTGGGGCTCAATAGAAGCTTGCAAAGGGTCCCTGAAGTGCAAGTCACAAGTGGGGCACTCAGGGATCAGTCCTGGGGCCAGTCCTCTTCAACATCTTCATTAGTGACCTTGCAGATGGACTAGAGGGTAAGGCTTGTCTGTTTGCAGATGACACCAAGATCTGCAACAGAGTTGATGATCCAGATGGGGTGGCAGAATGAGAAGAGATCTGGATAAACTAGCAGAATGGTCAGAAGAGTGGCAACTGGGATTTAATGCAAAGTAGTGCAAAATCATGCACATAGGGAAGAGAACCCTGAAGCCACCTATAGGCTGGGAGGAGTTGCTAGCAGTCACAAAGGAAGAAAGAGACTTGGGCATCATCATCACTGATGACCTAAAATCATCAAGCAGACCTCTAAAGCAGTAGGTAAGGCTAGGGGGGTGTTAGGGTGTATTAGTAGGGGTATCACAAGTCGTAAGAGGGAGGTAATAATCCCTCTGTACAAGACACTGGTTAGGCCCCATCTGGAGTACTGTGTGCAGTATTGGAGGCCACACCTTCACAAGGACATTAACCAAATTGAGGCAGTCCAGAGAAGGGCAACCAAAATGGTGCAGGGACTGCATCAGAAGACATATGAGGATAGATTAACGGTGCTCAATATGTATACCCTTGAGCAAAGGAGGGAGAGAGGTGATATGATCGAGGCATTCAAACTCCTTAAGGGCATAAACAAGGTGAAAGAGTCTAACATGTTTAAATATAAGAAAAATAGCAGGACAAGAGGACACAGCATGAGATTAGAGGAGGCCGATTAAGGGGAATGTGAGAAATTCTTTTTCACAGAAAGGGTGGTGGATGCATGGAATGGCTTACCACAAGAAGTGGTGGCTATGAATACAGTGCAGGGCTTCAAACAGGCATGGGATAGGCATAAGGGAGCAATACAAATGACTATGAATAGATAGGCCACTGACAGAGCAAAGGCCGATGGCACATTTATAAGGTAGAAAAAGAAATGGGCAGACTGGATGGGCCTTGCGGTCCTTATCTGCCGTCAACTTCTATGTTTCTATGAAGAATAAAATGAACAGGCTACATAAATCTAGTGCTGAGAATGTTTAGAGAAACAAAGCAAGAGTTTTAAACATACAAAATCCAAATGTCCTGAGTTAACAAAGAAGGGAGATGAGGAGCGTGCCTCTATCCCCATTCTTTTGTTAACCCAGACATTTGCAGACAGTCATGAGAAGGGATTATTCCAGAAATAATAAAAATGTAGTTACCTTCAGAAAGGGTTCACTGCTTACTAAAGGGCTGGCTGGACCCAAAATGTCTGTTTTTAAAGATACAGAGATGTGTGATGTCATAAAGGGAAGGGGCTTTGCCCTAGTCAGTCAACAGTGATGTCATGCTATGGAAGGGATAAATACCCAGCCTTTGAGAGACAGTACAGTGGTAGGCCAGTAGGTTGCTGGTCTCAGAGGAGAAGGCGATGTGCTAGAGTATACACCAGCAGTATATGGTCACTAAGGAAAGAGTGAGCTGCAAAAGGTTGATGATTTCTTTTGTTTTAGGTGTGATGCTTAATGCCAATTTTCTTTTTGCTTTCTATAAATATTGACTTTCAGTTTGAAATAAAAATTATAAACACGAGTTTGCATTTATTTTATGCATTATTCTCCTGTCTTTGTGTCTAATTCCACCCTATTACAGATGTTCAATGCATGCACACACGCATGGCAACATAAAAGTGACTGAACAAAACTCACAGAAAGTTGACCAGGGGAAAAAGGCCTCCACTTCCTGCAGATCATATTTTAAACCTTTCTTTTATGCTACTGCTGACAAAAACAAACATTGTTCCACTATTGCTATTGTAGTGACACTAAAACTTATAATGACAGCAACCTCTGTGTGTATCCATTGTCTCAGCAAAGACCACAACACCTGCTCAGTTTGCCAGAGCTTTAACCATGCTAGAAGACTTCACAAGAAGGCTTTAGTAGTGCATCTAAAGCTGAAAGAAATGGAGAAACAGGTTCAGGAGTCGATCTTAACATTGTTTTACTAGCCCAAACCCTAGTGCAAATTGTCCAGGGCTAGTGCAGCTAACTCTCTACTTGTCCATTTTGACTAGTGCAGATTTTCATGGCTGTTAATGAAGTTAAAAAAAGTCTCTACTATAGCAGGCTCTAGTCCTCATGCTAATGTCTTTCAATGTTCCAGATGGCCTGGTGTGATTAACAGCTCATTAAGAGCTGCAATTATCTTGCAGTTCAAAAGGGGTCCCATAAAAGACAAAATGTGAGTCATTATCATGTCACTGTTAGGACATTCAGCTAGTGTCCAAAGTGTGATCAAGGGTAGAGTGCTGTTAAGTGACTAGCTTCCAGTTTTCTGAATGTACCTTTGTCTAAAAAAAAAATTCCCATATTATTAAGACCAGTGTCCCTCAGTTCCCTATATTTTGAGTGTCTATATCCAACATTTCAGTGACAAAATACAAGGAGGTATACAGGATCAGCCCTGCAGGTGGTGGGTTTTATCCCAGCCTCACCATAACTTCCCTCTCCCCTCCAAATCTTTTAATTTAGTTCTTTGTTTGAACTCCAGTGCAGATCAGACTCTGAAATGACCATCCACAGATCCATAGCTGCCATTACTGGCAAGTGTAGGGGGTCCCCAGTTCTTCTAAATGGACCATGCCAGCCATCACTATTCATACAGTTCCACCCTTATCCCACCCAACATGCCCTTTCATACTAAAAACAAAGCTTTAGATCATGTGTGTTACAAAAATAAACCTTAATAAAATACATAATTTGAAAGCTTAAAATAGGCATTCCTGGGGTGCATAGATCATCCTATATAGAAATAGAGATAGTATAGCATTATGCCCATGTACTGTTTCTCCTGGGCTGATGAAATAAAAAATGTCATTGTTTTCTGTTTCCCAAGCCCCTTAGGTTTGTGTAGCCCCCAGCCCAACGAAATCTTAATTGTGCTCCTGGCCCACTTGAGACTGTACAGAAAACTTCCAGAAGTGCAGGTCTCCAGTTGACTATAGGGTGGGGGCTGAGAGTGTCTTTCTCTGCCTGACTCTATTCCTTGCCCCGTGGGTGGTGGTGAGAGTGTGGTGAGGTGCATGATGATGTCAGCTATTGTGTGTGCAGAGCTAGGACTGCTTGATTGAACATTTACTGTTGTGATGTCCTCTGGTTTGGTGGTGGGCAGGCAGAAAGAGGAAGAGAGGAGGCAATGGTACAAAACAATTAAGGGGCTCACTGTGTGTGACAGCACTGCAATCTTTTTTTTTTCTGTTGGGGAGCTGGAAGCAATGTAGGAGCAGGATAAATGTGCAATAATCAGAGTATTTCTTGGCTTGCGTTGTTTCCTGTATAAGTGATCAAAATTTACCATTACAGTATAATTAAGGGCTAGTGCAACCATCTGCAGGCTAGTACAATTTTGAATCAACTTGCCCTGCTGGCTAGTGAAAAAAAAGGTTAAGGTTGACCCCATAACAGGTTGCAGAGAAGGCAGCTTCCCCATTGTCAAACACTTCTGTTCCCAGTTTGTCAAAAACACAGTTGACAGTATCCGTTGCTGACTCATCAAAGAAAAAGGACAAGCCCTCAAAGTCAGTGGAGAAATACTGCCACTCTGAGAACAAGTGCCATAAGGATAAGGCTGCTTCCCCAGATCATTCCCCTTTGCCTCTAAAAAGAGGTAAGTCTGGTGAAAAAGATGGGTCCTAGGCTTCAGCGGTGGGTTCTACCACCCCACCCAACCACTTCTCAGATGTCAAGGTCAGGGTCTGTCATTGGCTTTTCTCCCCCGCCGCAGAATTTGCAGCACATGCCGCTGTCGGGCACAGATCTTTTAACGGTTCGACCATCAGTGACCACTTCGGGCCCGTTGACGCACAGCTCCTATACCAGACGATGTCAGACATTTTTCAGTGCCTTTTAAGAGTTGTCAACAGGAGTTTTGTGACACCGTGTTCCATTTGCTCACCTGCAAGAAAGAAGCTGATACATTTTGTGTGAAACAAGATGTCTCTTAACGAGATCAGGATGCAGAAGTTAATTGCTAGGCAAATACTTATAAAAGAAACCAATCTTTGTTAGAGACTGAAATTTAGAATTAGAGATACTCTGAGGAAGTATTTTGTTTAGTTTGAACTACCTATGCTAAAAAAAATTCTGCACAACTTTGTTTACTTTTATTCTATTGTTATTGAGAATAATAAAACACTACTTGCAAATGTTATAACTGCTCCTGGTTTTCTTGTGCTTTCTGACCTGCACCTCTATGATAGATGGTGTCAGGCTAAGTGGAATTTACACCATGCAAACTCTAAGCCAGGAGTTTTGTGCATGGGTACTAGACCTGGTACCAGGGAAGCATAGAAGAAAAGTATGGATCCTGCAACAGCAAGCTCAGGAGTGATTACCAGAAAAATGGCAACAAAACTAGGAGCAGAAGCAAAAGTCCAAACTGAGACTGTAAAGCCGGAACCGGAGGTGGAAGAAGAAAGGCTGGGACAGAACTTAAAAAGCCTGTCTGCCTTCTTCAGATGGTGGGCTATACAACAAAGAGAGGCAGAGAAAAGAAGAGATACAGTGACAGGAGCAGAAGAGAAGAGAAATGGCTGGATTCCTTGTAAGCTATCAAAGCTGGAGGATCTGGCACAGGTCCAGCAGAGCAACAAAACATAAACAACTTGAAAAACATTAAACTTACAAAGTTTTGTCCCTCAGATGATATCAAAGTATACCTGACAACTTTTGAAAGGGTTGCCGCAACCTCTCAGTGGCCAAAGCAGCAATGGGCAATCAGGCTGGTAGCTTACCTGACAGGTAAAGCCCAACTTGCCTACAACAATATGGACACTGCACAGTCAGAAAACTGTGACCTTGTGAAAAGAGAAATCCTGAAGAGATGCGACATCTCAGGAGAGACCTACAGGCAGAGATTTCAGTCTCTGGAGTACAACTCAGTCAACAATCCTTGAGAAGACTTCACCTGACTCAGAACTCCTGATAAAATGAGTCCAACCAGGGGCCAAAACGGTCCCACAGATCATTGACACATTTGAAATGGAGCAATTCATCTACATACTGCCTACAGACATGCAACTTTGGTTAAAGAACACCAACCAGAAACTGGGGAAAGGCTGTTTCTTTGGTTGAGGACTTATCAGATGACCAGATAGACCAGGCAGCAGTGAAGTAACAGCCAAGGACTGGTAAGAACCTCTTTTTCCCAATTTAACTCCAGGTCACATAAGAACTCTGGTGGGGGTAACAAATCTGCAACTAAGACTTTTTTGCTGTAACTGTAATAAGCCAGGCCACATTGCAAGAAACTGTCATAAAAATAAGGAGGGTAACATCGGAACAGATTCAGCCTTAGCAAATTGTGGCACGTATTTTAACAGATGTCAAGGTGGTAGATAAAATTGTGAAGGGACTTCCTGATTCAGGAAGCAGACGGACCTTAGTGCATGTTGAAGTGCTGGAAAACACTGTGCATGAACTGGTGTTATCTACTATGGGGCACTCGACACTATCCCACCACTCAAGTGACTCTGGCTATTAATGGGGTATCGCACCAAATGCAAGTGGGGTAGTACCTAAATTACCTGTACATGTGATTATTGGAAATGACTTTCCGTGATTTTCTGAGCTTAATCACAGAAGGAGCAAACCCTATAGTTTCAGCAACTGTGATGACAAGAGCACAGGCAAAGAAAATCTCAGATGGTGGGGACACTTTTCCTTTTGGTGACTTTGATTCAGACTTGTTTGAGACCAGCTCCATGATCCGGAAGTCTAGGAAAGAAAAAAGACGCCTGAAGAAACAGTGGCAACAAAAGACTGATGGGCATAAGAGGTTACTATATGAAAATGCTGAAACTTAAATGACAACTGATTGTGATTTTGTTTCAGAGCAAACTAAAGATGTTTCTCTCCAGGGTTATTTTAAGCAGCTGGGGGTGAAACAGAAACAGGGTGAACCAGTGTTGAAAAAATGTAATGGACTACTGTTCAGAGTCTGGGCTAATCCTCAGACACAGGAACATATAGATCAATTGGTTATACCAAATAAGTATAGAACTGAGTTGTTAGAGATAGTCCTATGGCTGGTTACTCAGGGAGGCCCTTGCCAGACTGTTGTCCAGGTTTCACTGGTCTGGGATTCATGAAGATGTTGCTGTACATTGCAGTTCTTGTGTGGATGTCAGAAAGTAGCCCCAGTGACTGAAAAAGACAAGGTGCCCCTATCCTTAATAGATGTGCATTTTGAGATAATTACAATGGATATGGTTGGCCCCTTAGACAAAAGTAAAAAGTGGTGGTAGTATGTGACTATGCTAGTCGATACCCAGAGGCAGTTCCAATGTGTACTGTCAGAGCCCCAAAAGTGGCAACAGAGCTTACTAAAATTTTCAGCAGGGTGGGCATACCTAAACAGATTATTACTGATCAGGGTAGCAATTTTGATGCTGCATTACAGAAGGAGCTGTACAGACTACTAGGCATCACTGCCATAAGAACCTCCCCTTATCACCCTCAGACAGACGGTCTTGTTGAGTGTTTTAATCAAACCTTAAAATGCATGTTAGAAAGGTTTATGAAAGGTGAAGGGAAAGGTTGGGACCAATACTTACCTTACCTGCTTTTTGCTTACAAAGAAGTGCCACAAACCTCAATAGGTTTTTAACCATTTGAAATGCTGTATGGTAGACAAGCTAGAGGGCCACTAGATGTAATAAAAGAAACATAGAACGATCACTCTACTCATAAAAAATCTGTTACATCTTATATGTGTGCCCTAAGAAGGAAAATGGCAAAGTATTTTGAAATTGCCCATAGTAATCAGGAAGAGGCCCCAAACCAGCAGAAGGTATATTATAACCATGGGATAAAGGAAAAAAAAGTTTTTGAGCCAGGTGAAAAGGTCTTGCTACTGTTACTCACTACAGAAAATAAAGTGTTAATGAAGTGGCAAGGGCCTTGTAAAGTACGTAGACATACTGGCACAGTTAGTTAACTATGAGATTGAGACCCCTGATAGGAAAAATCCTACTAAGATGTACCATGCTAACCTCCTCAAGAAATGGGTTGAAAAGACAACAAAAGCTGTGGTGTTAGTTTTACCAAGAAACCTCCACAGAAGATACTGGTATAGCTTATGGTAGACTGGGATAAACTGTAACTGCTGATGCTATAAAAGTGAATTTTTTTTTATTGTATGACGAGGATCCTTCATAAAGGAACTTTTAGTTCAATGGATGTACTTCTGACCTTCCTAATAAAAAAAATAAAATAAATTCCTTAACCTCCAAACAAACTACAGAAATTCATAACTTGGTAAAGACATTTAACAGTACTTTTACTACAGTGCCAGGCTGAGCAAAAGGGATTGAGCACATAATGGTGACAGAGAATGCTTGCCTTATCAGACAAAAGACATACAGATTACCAGATCGGTTAAGAGCAGACATAGTTAAGGAAATAAAAAACATGAAAAAGTTGGGTATCACAGAATAGTTAAGAGGTGCTTAGACATCACCAATGGTGATTGTAAATAAAAAAGAATTGGGTGTTAGATTCTGCCTTGATTTTTAGGAAAGTCAATCAAGTGTCCGAATTTGACAGTTATCCTATGTCCAGGATAGATGATTTGGTGGACAGATTGGAAAGTGCCAAGTATATCAGTACCCTTGATCTCGCCACGGGTTACTGGCAAATTCCCCTAGCAAAGGAATCCAGAGACAAAACTACATTTGCCACTTCTGTTGCATTCTATTAGTTCACCACCATACCATTTAGTTTGAATGGTGCACCCACTACATTCCAGCAATACGTGGATGTAATTTTAGCTACTCACGCTGTTTATTGTGCTGCTTACCTGGATGATGATGATGTGGTGTGCAGTCCGAACTGGAAAAGCTACCTGGAACACAAAAGGCAGGTCTGACCATCAGTAGAAACATAGACTTTGATGGCAGATAAGGACCGCTTGGCCCACCTAGTCTGCCCATTTCCCTACCTACAAGATAGGCCGCAGATCCTAGTTAACCAACAGCCTATTTCTTCCTACCCCCCACAAGAATTGCCTTACGTCTGTCCCATGCATTCTTGAATTCTGCCACAGTTTTAGACCCCACAACCTCCTCAGGAAGGCTGTTCCATGCATCCACTACCCTCTCTGTGAAAAAATACTTCCTCTCTATTGCCCCTGAACCGCCTCTATTTTTAAATTGTGTCCCTTGTTCTTGCATGTCTCTTTTTCTGAAAGATGCTACCCTCTTGGACTTTGTTGATTCCACTGAGGTACTTAAAAGTTTCTATTATGTCCCCCCTCTCCCTTCTTTCCTCAAGGGTATACATATTAAGCTCCTAAGTCTCTCCTCATACGGCTTCCCTTGCAGACCCTGCACCATTTTCGTTGCCCTCCTCTGGACTGCCTCTATCCTGTCTATGTCCTTGCGGAGATGGGGTCTTCAGAACCGGACGCAGTACTCCAGATGGGGTCTCACCAACTGTCTGTACAGAGGGATAACAACTTCCTGTTTTCTGCTGGTGATGCTTCTCCCTATGCATCCCAGTATACCCCAACCCTCCCTACTGCCTTCCCACATTGCTTGCTAACCTTAAGGTCATCTGATATGATTACTCCAGGTCCCTTTCCTTTTTTGTTGTTGTTACTACTTCCCCCCCCATTGTGTAATCTTCCCCTGGGTTCTTGTTTCCCAGGTGTATTGTTTTGCACTTCTTTGCATTGAATCGTAGCTGCCATACTTCTGACCATTTCTCCAGCCTTGCCAAGTCCCTTCTCATCCTTTCCGTGCCTGCTTGTGTATCAACCCTGTTGCAGATCTTTGTGTCATCTGCAAAGATGCATACTTTTCCTTCTATTCTCTCTGCAATGTCACTTATAAAGACATTAAAAAGGACTGGATCAGTACTGAACCCTACAGTACCCCACTAGTAACCCCTCTTTCTTCAGAGTGGACTCCATTTACAATTACTTTCTGTGTCCTGTTATCCAGCCAATGTTTTTACCGGGCTACCACCCTGGGACCCACTCCCAGGCAGGTTAATTTGACTATTAATCTTTTGTGTGGGACTGTGTCAAATGCCTTGCTAAAGTCTATGCAGGCCATGTCCACAGCCCTTCCCTGGTCTACTACTTTGGTCACCCAGTCAAAGAAATCTATTAGATTCGTCTGACATAACCTTCCCACTGTGAACCCATGCTGCCTTGGGTCCTGTGCCCCACTGGCCTCTAGGTACTCAACAGTTCTTTCCTTCAGAAGTGACTCCATCACTTTCCCTACCACAGAGGTCAAACTGACAGGTCTGTAGTTTCCTGCCTCTGTCTTGGTCCCACTTTTGTGAAGGGGAATCACATCCGCCTTCCTCCAGTCCTCGGGTACCGCACCATCCTCCCATCATTTGTTAAAAAGAGTAGTCAGTGGTGTGTATGGCTAGTTCCCTTAATTCTTTTTAGAATTCTGGAGTGAATTCCATCAATCCCCATTACTTTGTCCACCTTCAGCTTTAGGAGTTCTTGCAGAACCCTTTCTTCTGTGAAAGGACTGGGATTGAGCCCCCCTATCAAGAGTGCTTCTGTTAATTGGATTAGGCACTTCCCCCTCCTGTTTTGTGAATACTGAGCAGAAATATTCATTCAGTATCCCTGCTTTTTCACTGTCACCCTCTGCCCACCCACCGTTCATTCTATTCAGCCTCACTATCCCTCCTTTTGTCTTTCTACGCTCTCTGATGTTCCTATAAAAGGTTTTATCCCCATTCTTAACCGAGTTGGCTCTCTTTTCCTCAGTTTGGGCCTTTGCTATTTTGACTTCCCTCCCTGCTTCCTTCTGCCTTAACTGGTACAGCTCTCTGTCCTGATCCTTCTGTGTTTCCTTATACTTCCTGAATGCTATCTTTTTCTCCCTGACTTTCCCAGCCACCTCTTTTGAGAACCATAGTGGCTTTTTCTTTCATTTTGATTTATTTGTTTTCACACAAAGGCTTGTTGCCTTTGTGATGGCAGTTTGATGATTCTCCATTGTTACTCCACTCCTCCTTCTAGCCTGTTTGCTAGTGCTTTTCTGAGGCACTCTCCCATCTTGTCAAAGTCAGCCCCTCTGAAGTCCAGTACCCTCACTTTTGTATGTCTTGACTCTGTAGCCGAGTTTAATGTGAACCACACTGTTTGATAGTCACTTGTTCCCAGATGGCAACCCACTTCTACAGCTGATATCCTAGCACTGCCCCCATTTGAGAGTACGAGGTCTAAGATTTCTCCCTCATGAGTGGGTTCCAAAACCAGCTGTCTAGGGCCTGCCACCTAGGGCATCAAGAATGGTCCTGCTCTTGGATGTGGCTACATCAAATGTGCTCCAGTTAACAGCTGGCATATTCATATCTCCCATCGACAGTATCTCCCCTTTCTCTGCCATCCTAAGAATGCCTTCTATCATATCCTTGTCCATTCCTTCCCCCTGACATGGGGGTCTGTACAGAACCCCTGTGTGGATTGTGGTGCCCTTTCCAGTCTCCAAGGTGACCCACAGTGCCTCCTCTCCTCCCTGTTTACTCTCTTGTTCAGTTGCTTTTATCCCTTCCTTTACATAGAGAGCTGCTCCTCCCCCTCTTCTACCCTGCCTGTCTCTCCTGTAGGTTATGTACCCTGGTATATTAACATCCCAGTCATGGTTCTCTGTGTACCATGTTTCTGTGACTACTATGATATCCAGGCATCCCTCTTCCATCAAGGCCACCAGCTCAGGGAGCTTGTTGCCCAGACTACGGGCATTGGTATTCATTACCCTCCATTTCCTGATGGCCTTACTCCTTTTTGCCCCATCCCTGTCCTTCTTGCCTTTGTCACTTTCCCCATTTACCCCTGCTCTTCTTCCTATCGACACCTCTATGTTGGCGTTTACCGCACTTACTACCGTGATTTTCATCAATTGAAAAGAAAGGAATTCCAGGCTGCCATTAATATAAATTGTAATTATTGGGTCATCCATTAGCACCAAAACGATTGTGAAAATAGAAAATAGTTGATGAATTCCACTTTCAAAAGTGGAATTCATCCATTATTTTCTATTTTCACAGTGATTTTCATCAATGCTACTAAATGTGCATTGGGTATTCATGAAACCAGATATTTGGGATATGTTTTGGGAAATGGAGAAGTAAACAAAGAAAACAACTCCAGCAACACCCACCATAAGAACACAAGTGCAAATCCAAATCGAGAATATAATTCACAAATGTATTGCCAAAGTGTGCAAAGAGCCTCTTACCAGGGGAAACAAAGCATGACCCACTACCTCTGACCGGTTTTGCCCGAAAGTGTCCGCAGGGAGTAGCAGTCACACAAGAGTGACATGATTTTAAACACATGATTTAAAGTGGTACTGACACATAAGTACAGTTTAATAAGTACAACCATAATAATAAATTATTAAATATAATGCCTGCACATAATTTGTATAAAAACACCTTGTGCAAGACAAATAAATATACATTTAGTGGCAGGCAGTGTGATTGCATTATACTGTATACATTCTGTGAATATCACATAGTAAAACTGTATCCAAAATATACATGTATACGTATCGTGCATAAGTACCCCAAGACCTGTGATCAGTAAATATACACTGGGTGACAGCTGCAAATTCAGGCATGTGATAGGCTTATTCATAGTTGTACGTAAATAGACTTTATGACTTTATATTAGTAAATACAGGCTCTATTCACTATAGCCTGAAAAATCAGTGACCTTTCTTTGCTGGATAAGGTACTGTATGTATATGCAGCACATAAGAGCCATGGAGGTAATCACCTAGAAATTATCAAAGCGTTAGACAATATTCATTTCCTCAGGAAAACAGCAAGTTCAATCCCCTTAAAATGTATTCCCTCTTAAAGAGGGGGATATGTAGTGACAGGGGTTGAATAAGACCCTGTCCTATTTGTTATGCAGAAAATGTTAAACACAAGGATCTGCTCCACCCTCTGCTTTTCTGTCCTTTGTCGTTCTGATTGCGCAATCACATTTTCTTATGAGACCTAGGAACTGGTCACTGTGACTGTTTCACGATTATCCGCCTCCCGCTATCTCCCTGCCTTCACTTGCTGTTTCTATCTTTTCTTCCCCCTTGCATATCTGCAGGTATAAAATGTATTTGAATCTTTATGTGAAACTGGGATCCCTTGGTTTGAAAATGTATATAGTTATATTGTTGAAATGGTTGCAAAAAGCTGTTTGGAACTTGGGGTTAACTTTGAGTGGCAGTTTGACTTCCACAAATTCTTTTACAGAGTTGTCAACAGGAGATTAGTTTTGGGATGCCATGTTCTGTTCATCTGCAGGAAAGAAACTGACAAGAACTCTGAGACATTTGTGTGAAAATAGGATTCTCTTTTTTTATATTGCTTTTTTCCATTTTCTCCCGTCGCCCCTTCCCTCACAGCATGAGCGTGTGTGTGTGAAGGCACGTGCGATCATTACTGCCTTCTGTCTCCCCATTGTCCAGTGCTGCCCTCCAGCCTTCACTTAGGGGCAGCCAAGGAGCAGCTGACAACCCTTCCCCTCCCCAGGAGAGGAGAGCAGTCCATCAGATGCTCAATCTCCTCACTCCTGTTGACTCCTTGGTAACCTGAACCGCCTCCTGAACCCAGGTTGCCGGGCATGGCACGCAGTTGTGGTGTCCAGCACCTCAACCCTCAGCACCACTGGGCCGGTCAACAGGATGTCTCTTAGAATCAGGATGCAGAAGGTAATTGCCATGCAAAGACTTCTTATAAAAAGAGAGCACTCTTTTGTTAGAGACTGAAATTTAGAATTAGAGATACCCGCAGAGGAAGGACTTAGTTCTGTTTGAACTGCCTTTGTTAAAACATTCTGCACAATTTTTTAAACATTTTTATTCTATTGCTGTTGAGGATAATAAAACACTTCTTGAGAATTTTGTAACTGCTCCTGGTTTTCCTATAATTCCTGACCTATGCCTTAAGGACACTGCCATTTTCATCGCCTCTGTTGGTGCCCTCAGTCTGCCGTCGTCGACCTTACCATCAGCATTTTAGTTCTTTGTCCCTGCTGGGCTTATCCCATTGATAGCTTCTCTTCCATTGCCTCCTCATACTGTCAACCCTCAGCCAGTGGTGGTTGATGTCAATGATGAACTGGAAAGTAATCCGAGTATATGGAAGGGGAAGAGGGGGGTCATTGATGAAGTAGAGTAAGCAATTGATGTAGTAGCTGAAGCTCCACTCCTCCTTCCTGCTCAGAGGAGAGTGTAAGAAACACTCATAGGTCTCCGCTTGAGGATGCTTCATTTCAGGCCATTTTAAAGTGGTACTGACTAAACTAGGGTTTCAAGCAGAGGGTGGGAATTGTTGCAAAGAGAAATCTCTGAGTTCTTGGAGGTCTCTACTTCCCCTTCGGTTATTATTCTGTCTGTGTATTCAGCTTTAGAGGAAGCCAGTTTGGCTGCTTGGCATAGACCAGCTCAGTTACCAGCACTTACCAGAAACGCTGATAAACAATATCTACCCCACATTGCAAAGCCCTATTATTCTTCATAGCCTGAAACAGATTCAATGGTGATTATTGCTGCTCATGATAGATCCAGAGCACCCAAGCACATGAGTTCTCTTCTTCCTGATAAGGAGTCAAGGAAAGTAGATGTGATGGGATAGAGGATTTTGCTTTGCTTCGCTTCGCTTGGCATAAGGATAGAAAAAATAGCTCACATGGTAAAATATTAGAATCGCCAGGAAGACTATGGCCTCCTGACTGATAAAATGCCAGAATGCCAGGACAATATATTGGCCAGGCAGGCTCTTCCTGATGGACAGAAACTGAAAGCACCTGCTCTGGTCTGCATATGATGCTTCAAATACTGCTTTCAGGGTTGCTGCCTCTGGAATCTGCCTTTGCCACTACTCTTGGCTAAGAGTGGCTGGTTTTGCTTCTGATGTAGAAACAGTCTGTGCTAAAATGCTCCTTTAGAGGAAAGCAATTATTTGGCAGTGTTGTAGAAAATGCATTGAGGGATTTACAGCCTTCAAAAATTACTTTTAAGTGGCCCAGTGGTGTGGAAGACTGAGGCACTTCCACCTTACCTACTGCCATAGTGGTGACCCTTGTTCGGTCACAGTCACAGATTGCTGGGGATTGGCTGGTTAGGGAAAGGATTGAGGACCTGATGGCTGCTCTCCTTTTCCGGGGTTGGGGGGTGAGGACCTGCATGCTGTGCTTGAATGACAGCACCTGATGGAAGCCAGGTGGTAATGCGAGTCTTGGAGGGCAGCGGAAGGGAGGGCTGTGGGACCGTGGCATGCACGCTATACGCCATAAGCTTCCAGCATGGGGAATAGGACGAAAATGGAAAAGAGAAGGCTCTGGATTAGTGAACCCCTGCCTGCCTGCATCCGCTCCTATATTGCCATATGACCACCATCTTAGGGTGGTTGGTCAGGTTGGTAGATGCTGGGTGGGGGTGGCAGGGACTGGGCCGAGAGACCCAACCCAACTGGGAGAAAGACTGTATGAAAAAAAGACTTTTAAGGTCCCTGCATACTTTGAACCTAAATCCCAAGGACAGGGTACAGGTTCTTTTCATAAGCCCTATGCCTGTCTAGGCTGTGTTTTTCAAGAGGCCCAGGACATGGTTCCCAGAGACCTCATCCCTCCACTTCCCAAGCTGCAAACCCTGTCTCCCAGTACTGTGCCAGGATTTCAAAAGGTTAGATCGTTACAAGCACTCCTGCTGCCCTCAGTGCTTTCTGACTCCTGTCTCCTTCCTCCATCCTCAGGAAGTTCTGGTGTGAGGCCAAATCTCCCTTTTCCTACAGAAGTGGTGGGAGATAAATAACAGATGCTCGAGTCGGTTCTGCAAGGACATGCTCTAGAATTCCTGACTTTCCCTACAGTGACACCCCCAGTTGTTGAATAGATATCCTCTGGGGCAACCTGTCTCCTGTTGCAGGAGGTTCAAACCTCCTCCATAAGAGGGGCTGTGGAACTTGTCTCTGTTTCAGAACAGAACCAGGGTTATTGTTCCTAGTACTTTCGTGTCCAAAATGGACCTAGGATCTAAGGCCCAATTTAGACCTTTGAGACTAAATCTATTTATCAAATACAAATAGTTTTGAATAGTCTGTCTGCAGTCCCTCCTCTCCCTCTTACTAAAAGGGGATTAGATGGTTGCTCTGGACATGAAGGATGCATACCTTCATGTCAGGCTCTGCAAGTTGCACAGAAAATACCTGCTCTTCATACTCCAGGGTTCACACTACCAATTTTATGCTCTGCACCATGTGTATTGACCAAAGTTTTTGCTGCGGTGGCAGCTGCCCTCCCCAAACAGGGCCTCTATGTCTTTCCTTACATAGATGACTGGCTGTTGAAATCCCCATCTTAGGAAACCATAGTATACACATTGTTTTGGATCCGACAGTGGTTCGACCAACTAGGTATACTGTCAATGAACCAAAGTCGGTCCTTACCCTTGCCAGTGGTTTCAATACAGGGGCCATTCTGGGCACAAGGCTGGGCCAGGCATTTCTACCTCCAACCGTGCTGCTGTACTGGCAGCCCAGGGCCCAGCTGGTCTCATCCAACAACCTGCCTCGGCCAGATGCCTTCCAAGGTTAATTGGCCTGATGGCAGGTGCCATACTGATTGTACAAATGACTTATCGCTATATGAGGATCCTTCAGTGGTTCCTCAGGGCACAGTGGGTACAGCATTCCATGAGTTGGAGTATCTCATACAAGTGACTTCTCCTTTCTGTCACCTCCTACTCTGGTGGTTGGACTGCTCTATCCTAGAGATGGGGTCTCCATTCTGCAGGCCACCCCACCCCTCCTGGTGATGACCACGGATGCCTTGGGTTCAGGATTGGGTGCCCATCTGGGCTCCTTCAGAACTTAGGGCCAGTGGACCTACTGGATATGGTTCTGCACAGCAGCACTCAGATAGGGCTGTTCTGCATGGTCTACAGGCCTCACCACCACCTTCTTTCTGGGAATCATGAGTTGATCCATGTGACAGAGATCCTGCCACTCTTGAGGACCAACCTTTTCTTAAATCTGTTGCTACAGTTCTTCTATTTCTTAACCTAATCTATCCTTACAATTTCTAGTCCCATAGGTTGGCCACCTACTGTATGGGCACCCTCCCTTTTCTTGATTCTGCTATAGTGTCCTCTTTAATTTTCCTTTTCCCTCTCATGTCCTCCTACAGGAAGTTATTGTGTGAACTCTGAGCTGATATAAAATAACAGGCTGTTTTCCTTGTTGTTGGATTTAGTAAGCAATAGCACTATGTCATAAAATACCTTGATGTATATGCCTTATGTGTATGAAACCTGTAAATGTTGGAAATACCACAGCACTAGGTGTTTTTGATAAAGGTAAAAAGTTACTAGGGGACTATATTAAACAATTAAGTTAGTTGTGTTATTTAAAATGCATGTAAATTACAGATTGTTTGAGAGGCCCTTTGGCACCATGCATTCCTGCTTTAAGCTGAACAAGTGTAAAAGTTCAAGGTGATTTGCATATAGATCCCATTGCATTGTAGGGGTATGTGTGATGATGTGTTTCTTTGAAACTTGGCTTTATTGTCAAAGCCCTTTGGGGTAACCCTTGCTTTAGTGCTTCTGCACTGAGGTTCTTTGTCTTTAGCTTGTTTTTAGATTTTTCTTTTTTTGAGCCCTTCATCACCTAAACACACAAGACCAACATAGGGATGAAATAATTTTCTAAAGAAATAGATCAGTAAATCAGTGGGTCAGTAGGTCCTAAGTATAGACTGAGGAAGGACATGCATAGTCTGTTTCTGCATACTGATGTATTGAAGACAGGATATGCATTGCTTAAGGTTATCCTCTGTGTTTTAAATAAACAGCACACAGAGATTGTGTGTTGAACCTGAAGTTCTGTGTCTGGTCCATCTTTTATCCCACAACCCTCCACAGACAATATTTTGGTGATGCACTACATCAACCAATAAGGCAGAGTATCATTCATATCCTCTCTGCAGAGAGGCGTATGAGAGCTTGGCACTGAGCAGTAGAATGCGACATATTTTATCAGCAGTGTTCCTGTCCGATACCCTGAACGGTGACTGGCGGGATTGCATTAGTCAATCCCGTGTGCTCTGCCATGAATGGGAATTCTCAAACTCTGTTGTGGATAATCTCTTTGAGCAATGGGATTAACCAGACACCCATTGTACCTCATAGTCACCTAAATGTATTTGCCATTAATCTTGGGCAAAGCCTTAGTTTTTAACCCCCGCATGGATGTAGGGCTGCTGAATGGACTTGCTTTAAATAGGAAAGTTTTAGGAATGGGGCAGGGCTTTTTTATAGCAATTTCTATTGTTTTTTACACAGTGCAAAAAAATGCCACTTCATGGTAGTATACCTTGAACACTGTTTCCCAAGCTAGTGTTCAGTGGAAGATATTACGTTAAGACTTGTACCATATAGAAGACATAAAATTGTTTTGTAAATGGCAGACAACAGTTCAGTGGGTTACATCTGTCTTATCTGTACCACCCAGAACATGCTTTCCTCTCTCCTCTGCTTCCCACCACGCTCATCGCTTTCTGGCCCTACTAACCTCCTTACCCCCTTTGCTTAATGATGCTTCCTTTGGCTGACCTGCCCTACCCACAGACTTCATGCCAAGTATATTGTAAACCTTGAAACTTACTTGCCTTTTGGACTCCTAGTGAACTATGTATTATTCTGTGATTTTGCCTCAGTATTTGTACTAAGTCTTCTTATACAATGTGTAGTCTAATTGATGTAACTCCTATTGTAATTCAAAATGATGCAATTCCCTCCTACAGTAATTTCTGCCCTGTCCTAGTTTTAACTTTTTTGTCTGGATTTGTCTTCATTACCCTCTGACGTGGAACCTTTGTAAAAGAGCTCTCAGCTCAAAGGTACTTGTAATCTGAATCAATAGTGAATAAATAATTGTGTGATTTTGGGGTGGGGTGGGATGTCGGAGGGCATCATATGAAACAGGGAAATCATAAGTTTGATATAAAGGAATAAAGCCTTAGCAGGGCATACAGTTCACACCAGTACCAGTCTCAGAATCTGTGTTTGTATCTGTGTACATTCACCAAGATGGTATTTCTATGTTAAAGTGAAGTCATTCTTTTATTGTGTTACTATCTTGACCCGTCAATAATGGATATTTATGCATTGATCTGAAATTATGTGATTATTTGATAAAGAAAGAAAGAGTCAGCCCGAGGTCAGTCGTTGGCTGGGTATGTGGCTCCTTCTTTCCCGCTGCATGACTATCGCATCTGCCTCTCAATCTCTTGATTCTGCTTGATACTGTTTTGCTCTCTCCTCATCTGGTTCAGTCTCCAACAGTTTCTGTTCTTCAGTTCCTATTGTTGGAGCCCAGTCCCTTATGATTATTTAGTTTAAACTGTTGTACCCTTAAGGTGTTGCTTATGCACTGATATGCTAGCTTTTATTAATCCTTAGTCATGGGCACCTGCTTCTAACTGACAATACCGTAAGTATGTGCTAGTGTAAGTTTGCAGTCTGTTTGAAGTGCTCCTAACTGCCAATACACAGAGTTGTTTTACTGCAAACTTATATGCTTTTGGTTACTTTAACATCAGGCAGGAAGACGATTCTTTGCTAATTCCCTAACTGGGTCACCTTGCCCTGAACTTCCCTTACCTGCAATTGTATAGTTAGCTGCTTGGTTTATTTTTCTCCTAGGCCTGCCTGTTACGCCTCCCATATTTCATTTGTATACAGTAGCTCTACTGCCATTTTTATTCTTTTTACTTGTACATTTTGCTTTGCTGTGCTTGTCTATTCCTTAGTTGAGTAACTGCTGTACTTTAAGTCACTGTAATGTTACTTGCTTTTGCCTCATCCTGGCTCAGACACGTGCCTCTAATTTGTCATATCATTATGCTCTTCTCTCCTCCTATCTACCTTACTCTCCTCTCCTCTCTCTGCTATTCTTGCCCCGTCCTCCCCTCTCCACCCTCTCTCTTACCTTGGCCCACCCCCTCCCTCTCATCTCTCCCACTCTTTCCTTCCTTCCTTCCCTTTGTCTCTCATCCCTTCACTCTTTTCTTCCCCTCCCCACCTGTTGCACAGAAGGACTGCTGATCTCCATCTACCCTGGACTCTTCCTTCCCTTCCCTCAACCTCGAATTTCTCCATTGTACCTTTTTCTCATGTCCACTATTCCCCCCGTTCAAGTAAGCTGAAATCTCAGTTCTTTCTCCTTTCCCCTTTTTACTCCTCCTTGCTGGTGACACTGAACCTAACTCTGGCCCTCTGTTTTCAGTCTCTTCTCTGGCTCTCCCAAAGGCCTCAGTATTTAACACCTAAATGCTAGAAGCCTCCTCCCTAAGCTTGATGCCAATAAAGTTTGGGTCATTTAGCATTCCCCAGGTCTCCTGTGTATCTCAGAATCCTGGCTCTCTGCCAAGGTACCTGACTCCCACCTGACCCTCTCTTGCTACCACCTCTTCCATCAGGACTGTGGTAAGCATGATGGCAGTATTGCTTTATATGCATGGCAGAACCTATCCTGCTCCACCACCTTAAAAGAGTCCGTCCCTTTGTCTCATGAACTCCTTCTTGCCAAGCAGTCTCTCCCCTCTCCCTATCTTTGTTGGTGTTTTTTATGCTTCTCCTAAAATCTCACCTTCCTTCCTTCTGGTAGAAGCCCTCATATCTTGAGTTTCCCACGGTGGTTCTGGTGAGCTCATCCTAGTAGGGGATTTCAACATGAATTGGCTTTCCCAAGCCTTTAGGCTTCCACCACAAGATTGAGGTCCTAAACCTCTCTCAACTGGTATCTGAGCCCAACTGGCACAATCATCACTCCCCAAATCACTCCCTCATGGATTGGGTGCTTTCTTCCTACCAATACCGTATCACTGCAGCTGGCATTCTTCTGGATGCCTTAAGTGATCACTGCATGAACAAATGTATCAGGAAAGTGATGCCCGTTCACTCCTCTTCTACATATACTTAGTGCAGATCATTTAGTTCTCTTGACACTAGGCCCTTCTAAATGAATTGGCTACCTCTGACTGTTTCCCTGTCTATTTCTGCCTCAGTCGTGATACTGCCTTGTCCCTCCCGCCATATTTATTCACTCCTGGAATACTTACGCGCCCCTCTGGAAATCTAGGGTTAAATGTTCTCACCACCCTTGGATTACTCCTGACCTTCTTGATTTATGCAAGTCACAAGATGGAGCTTGGGCCCGCTATAAATCCTCCCACCCCCGTTGGACCCTCAGACATACCGTCACTCTGGAATTCCTGCGCCATGGCTGTCTGTGCCTCAAAAGCCCACTACTTCAAATCTAACCCCCAGTCTAACCATAACTCACCCTCAAAATTCCAGCAGGGTATACACTCCCTCTTTGATCCCCGGCCCAGTCTGCTACCGCTGCCCTCCTGATGGATGACTCACTGGTCTGACCATCCTTCAGTGGCTGCTCAATTCTATAAATTTTTCACCATCTGTGCTTTACCCTCTCCTCTCTCTTCTGTCTCCCCCCCCCCCCCAGTTGATGCAGTTTATCCTCAAGTCTTTCTCATCCTCACCTCGCTTAACCCCTCATTCCAGTCCTGATGGTTTGGACCCCAAACTTATACAGATCTCTGCTCTGCCAATAGCCTCTCCATTTGCTCACATTCTGAACCTCTCCTTCTCCCTCTGTACTGTTCCTCAGGCCTGGAAGTTGGCAAAGGTTCTGCCTCTGCACAAAGGGAGTGATCTCTCCTCCCCTGAAAACTACTGGCCGATCTGTCTCCTTCCTTCTCTTGCAAAGCTGCAAGAGACTGTTGTCTACTCCCTTCTTGCTGACTTCCTGCACTCCTCTAACTTCCTTTCCCCTTTCCAGTCTGGCTTTAAGAAGCACCACTCCTCTGTTTCATTAATGCTGCGTGTAACTGACTCTAACTTCTCGGGGCTGGAACAGAACCATAACACCACAGCAGTATTCACTGACTTGGCCAAAGCCTTTGACTCTTGTGTCTCACCCTCGCCTATTCAATAAATTGAGATTGGCTGGTCTGTCAGCTTCCACACTGGACTGGTTCCATTCTTATTTCACAGGCAGTCAACAGTCAGTTCATGTGTGCGGTGGCCTGTCCCCTCCCCATCCTAGCTGGGTTCCCACAGAGCTGCATCCCGGAACCTGTCCTATTCTCAGTCTTCCTAAACTATCTCCCCTCTACATGTGCCTACTCATGCATCCACATGTATGCAAATAACACAGTCATCTTTCCTTCTGGACCCTCAGCCGCAGCTGTGAAGAGTCAGCTCCAGCATGATTTCCATAATGCACTACGGTGGTTCTGCGCTAACTAGCTCTGGGTCAGCACAAAGAAGACTCTTTCAGTGACCTTTGGCACCAGCCAGAAGCTGGCTAAGCTCTTATCTCCTCTGTCCCACTCCATGTTTTCTCCACGTTGGAAGGCACCCCAGTGGATGATGTCCCTGCCTTCAAGTACCTCAGTGTGAGGCTTGAAAGCAAGCTTCTCTTCTCTGCCCGCATCAATGCTCTCTATACCAAGTTTCATCCTAGACTGAGTGTCCTCTACCATCATTCACAAGGACTGCCTCTCCCTCCAGGTCTGCTGGGAACTGATTACCAAAATGGTTCTTCTGATCTTTGACTACACAGTCATGGCCTGTGGTACCACCCCTCCTTCTGCCTTGCCAGATTGGACTCACTCTGCAATGCTTTATGCCCTTTTGCCACCAACTATCTCTCCCCCCCCACTCATCATTGTTCTCTCTATTCCTCCCTCCCTCCCTCTCCATCCTCTCGCTTCTGGGTCATCGCAAGTCCTACTGTGCTTCCTGTATAGCCAACTACTGGTTTGGGTCCCTTCCCTCCTACCTCTCCTCACTAATCTCCCCTGCTCCATCCTCTTCGTACGCTCTCCACTCTAGTGACTCCTGTACCTTCTTCATCCCCCACTCTCACTCCTTTGCAGGTCAAGCAGCTTTCTCTTACTGCTTCCTCTCCTTCTGTAACTATCTCCCCTCCCCCTACATCTGTCCCCCACACTTCCTGCTTTTAAATACTAACTAAAGTCTATTTCTTTTCCTCCCTGTACCTTCCAGCCCACTCCTTAATCCTAACCCCTCTCTTCTGTCACCCCGTCCTGTTAAGTCCCACCCCTGCGAAGCTGCCTTTGACTTCCCCATGGTCAGTTTTCCCTCCCGGATTGTGCCATCTCCAACCCCAACAAGTACTGAGCACTTTTCTTGACTCTCTAACAAGTGTCCGTCTTTACTGAGTGATGCATCTGTTGCTGCTATTACACGTAGAGTTGCATGTGCTTTTCTCATCTGTAAAGATGCTTGTTGTTACTCCTATTTCATTTGTATTCTGAAATACTTTTATGTTCTCAGTTACTGTTCTCAGATATTGTATGTTTATCCTCTCTCTATTCCCTTCCCCTGGGTCGTACCTGGAAATGTGCCTTGGTTCAGTGTGCCTTTCCTTGTTACCAATTTTTTAAATCAATCAATAAAGGAAAGAGAATGCTGTACCCAATTTAAACTTTTTTTCCCCATATTTAGGTTGCTACCAATTATCCTGATGGAAACCCAGCAAAGAAAAATAATTGTTTCTATGCTAGTGATGGGCACAGGAAGGTGGACTATATGTACTGCTTCTTTCACCATTTACAGATGCATTGAAAGTATGGCTGGTTTGATAATTCTTGTACCTGTCAAGAAACAAAACAATTCCTGGAACATCATGTATGATGTTAAAATATGATTTGTAGTGGGAATACATACATGATATAGTATAACACTGAAGAAAACTAGCGGTTGATCTTTTTACAGTAGGTAAACCATTGGCAACTTACTTCATTCAGATATTAATAACAAGACAGCCAGTAATAATAGTAACACATGACTGAATAATTGTTAGTCTC
Organism: Neoceratodus forsteri; assembly: GCA_016271365.2. Lineage (NCBI taxonomy): Eukaryota > Metazoa > Chordata > Ceratodontiformes > Ceratodontidae > Neoceratodus > Neoceratodus forsteri. Next base: position 1,195,572,591 of record CM028130.1, read on the forward strand.
TCAGATATTGAAGTATTTCTTTTCATCCATATCTGAATTAAGATAAACACAAGGCTGCGGTTCTACCTATGAATAAGTTTGTGCCAGCAGCTATATGCATTGGGTTTGTGATGGCATACAACAATTACACACACGTGTGTGTGTGTGTATGTGTATGTATATGTGTGTGTGTGTGTGTGTATATATATATATATATATATATATATATACTTTGCAAAAAATTGCATTAATGCATCATTTAGGGTTAAAGAACAAAAAGTCAGGAAATAAGACCTTTAGGGTTCCTCTTACCCCATATCGTAGCACCCCCCCACAGACTGACAGGCGCCCGAGGGAAGAGGATGTCATTGGGGTTGTGAGCCCCAAATGTCACCCCATTCCATGTGTAAGTATGTTGACATGCCACAGTAAAGAAGACTGGGGTGACATTTAGGCCTCACAACCGCAATGATACACCCTGGCGTCTGTCAGTCTGTGGAGGATGGGGGAGTACATGATATAGGGGATAGGGGCGAACCCTAAAGGTCTCATTTCCTGACTTTTTGTGCTTTAACCCTAAATGATGCATTAATGCAGTTTTTTGCAAAGAATTTCCTTACTTTTTGAGAAAGCAAAGAAAAGTACAACATCACGCTCCCACCAACTTGCAAATTTCTGCCTGACATAACAGTACAAGTGCTGAATATCATATGTATTGGTGGGAGCCACCAGCTTGAAACAAAACAAATTTTCATTCATCGGAGTGGCATAATTCCACACTTGTTTACATTTTACACACCTAGCCACTGAAAATTACCTCCATGGCAGTAAGGCTAGCTGCCCTATAAATGTCAAGCCACTACCACGATGGAGAACCCTATCACATCTACAGGACATCCCTGCAACACCCTCCAAATTTTATGTTAAATCACTAAACCGTTTCCGAGATATTTAATTTTAAAGTTTTAGCACCTTTAAAAATACTTTGATCGTGAGAATCAACCGTGAATTTGCGATCAAAGATCATCTTTAATCATGAGGGAACATCTGGTCATGAAATTTGGGCTATCTGGTCCCTCCCAGAGACATCTGGTCCAGCAAACATCTGGCCATCTTGTCCTGCCCTCACAAACGAAGCTTGCGATCAAAGAATTTGCAGGCTCGCGATCAAATAATTTAAAAAACATTAAAACTCCAGTTTTTGACACAACTACATTAAACCACAAGCATGGCTCGATAGAGGGAAGCCCCTAGTTTGACTTCATAAGTCATCCCAGGGCTGAGATATTTGTTTTTTTCCCATCCCAAACTAAAAACATGATGGTGGCCATCGCGATCAATAAATTTCTTGCGATCAGAGAAGATTCTTTTGATCACAAGACTGCAAATTCTTTGATTGTGAGGAGTGACCAGATGGCAAAACCCCATTCTTCTTTTGCAAAATAACCATATCAATTTTTCCATAGACTTATAATGGTAGATAAAAAGTTTAATAACTTTTGAATGGATTAATAGTTTTTCACCAAACAAAAAGTGCCATGTTCCTTGACCCAATCTCTTTCTACAAGCCAAGTTTCAGACCAGCAGACGACACGGCCGTGCAGTGCCATGGACAAAATCAAAAAAACTGCCCACAGAACTGGCGAAAAGTGCATTTTTCAGCGTTTTGGTGCGCAAAAAATGTAAGTCCAACCAAGATGCAATTTGGCAAATCAAGAGATCTACCATGCCCCACCATGCTTACCAAATGTCATGCAAATCCATTGAACGGGTTAAAAGTTATTAACATGCAAATTTCAAGCTTAACATAGAAGTGCCTTCATAACCCTAAATATAGGGGTGTGACTGCACCTATAATATATATATATATATATATATATATATATATATATATATATATATATCGATATTCAGAATTGCACCTGGCAATGACACAGTGGTTGCACAGTGCAACTGAGTTGCTGTGGAGCAACAAAAGGATATATTCAAAAGAGATGTGCCATGTCTCATCTCTTCTGAATATAGCAAATAATGCACATGACACAAATACAGTGTGCCGTCGCATCCCCCAGACTGGTCTGAATACCAGGAATGGGAAATGTGCCAGCATATCAGAGACATGCCATGTGCAAATTCCTGATGTTCAGACACAAGTATGCAAATGGAACCATTATGCAAGCAAAGTGAAAATGGGTCCATTTGCATATCATTATGGCCCCATTTGCATTAATGCATATTCCTGGCACAATCAGGGTGAAGGGGTCCCCAAGACAGTGAATCCATGGGCAGAATGGCTCTTTTTTACTGTAGTGTACATGAAAAGCAGCAATTTGCAATTGGCAGCTTGCACTATCACCTGACAACCACTCCACCAATCACCTAGCTCCCTCTGCCTACCCATGTTATAAGTACTGTTACCTGGTAGCACTGGAACCATGGAGCACAGCTTGCCACAGTGAGGAGCTCAAGAGTGGACAACATGTTGCTGTCCCTTACTCTGTGAGACTCCTGGTGATCTGTCTGTCTCTCAGTGTTTCTGTGTCTCTGTGTGATGCTGATGTCTGTAGCAAGGTAATTGCCTGCGGTGTCACATTACAGTACATCGAGACCGAGGATGGGGGCACTAAGCTGCAGGGAGCACTGGAGACTTAGAGAGAGAAAGAAGGAGGGGCGAACACTGCTCCATGTGGTTCCAATGTAAACAATGCCACTACTGTACAGAATAGACCAGCAACAACTGTTTGTCCCTGTGGTTACCCAGTCACGCCCTTGCGGATCTCCGTGCACCGAGTGGGCAGTCAAAGGTGGCCAACAGTGCTGAATTCTTATATGGAGAACATAGCGCGATGACAGGAAGAGACACAGTGACAGTGTGCAGGCTCCTCCCCCAACTGGCTCGATGATCTCCAGTACCTATCCTCCATTGCAGAAAGTGATAGAGTATAGCTGAACAGCAGAAGTAGCGCATGTCCTGAGTAGTAGAAGAGGTCAATGACAAGTGTTGTAGCCTGATCACTTGCCAATGGGACTTCAATCTGCTGTGTGTCTGTGGCACTCTTCTTCCCCCCATGATGTACTGTAGTGCCCCACTACCTCCCCAAGAGACACAGCACTCGCTTTGTGGGTCCTGACTCCTGCTCCCATGGCGGGAGAGAGTCATGTAGTATGCACACAGCGAAAGGCAGCACAGAGAGACACCAGGTGCAGGAGGTAAGTGGGAAGGGACAGAAAATCCTCGTAAGTGCTGCACTCTCATCTTTATCTGTCTCTCTCTTTCTTTGTCTGTCTCTCTCTCTCTTTCTCTGTGGATTCCCCAATTGCTGAATGCTTTCTCTCTCTTCTCTATGTCTGTGTGTTTGTCTCGGTAAAGATCGGCAGTGCACTCCGAAGCTGAGTGCTGTGGCTCTCCTGTAAGCCCCAGACCTCTTTTCCACATGCTAATGGAGGGCAGTCAGAGTCAGTCATTAAGTGGGAGGGAAGGTGAACATAACCAGTTGTTCTTCCTTGCTGTAAGGTGTGTGGCTGAGCTGTGCTGCTATCTGTGCAGCATGACAGAAAGAGGTGCACAGCAGGACATTTAGTTGAGCAGTACTGTACTCTACTGCTGTGTAGTCAGTCCAAGAGACATTTTGGTCATGTTTGAGGAAGCTGTCATTGTGGCAGCAACCACACGAGAGAGATAAAACAGACATTACATGTGCAGGTGTGTTGAAGGAGGCGTATGAACCTCGTGTTGAAGGAAGCAGACATTAATATGCACAAGAAATGTCATAAACCATCTCGATGTATGTGACACTTCTATGTACACGACATACTCACTAGATGAATTATTAGTTAGGGACTGTTTTGCAAGGTGGCAGGATACTGTATCTTTTTGCTGTTTAAACAGCAAAAAAAACATTTAAATATGTTTTTGTTGTTTAAACATAACCCATGTTATAAGTGCATTAGCACTCCAGGGTGTGCTGTTAATGGGGATTAAAGCACACCTCTGGTGCTGTGAGGAGACTCAGCCTGCGGACTCATGCCTTGCAATGCACCCAAGCTATGCATTAATCCCTATTAACAGCACACCCTGTCATGCATTAATGCTTACTGTTTACACTTGATTACAAAGATAATTAAAGAGCACGTATCCTCGCTATTCTGACTGAAATTTCAACAAATCCGAGGCACCCTTACCTGAATAGGAGTTCCTCCATATGAGTTTTAAAATGATGTGATCTGCCCCGTTAGGAAGGGGTGATTCTCCCCCTGTATTCATTACTAGTATGGCTGAATCTCGAGTACTGTGTGCAGTTCTGGAGACCCTGTCTCTGGAGGTACAGGGACACAGTGGAGATGGTGCAGAGGAGAATGACCAGGATGATGCAGAGGAAGTCATATGAGGAGAGACTTGACGAATTGGGCCTTTACTCCCTGGAAGACAGGAGAAGGAGGGGGAAATGACTGAGACATTTAAATACTTAAAGGGGATCAACACGGCTCAGGGACACAGGCTGTTTCAATTGAGAGGAAATATTAACAGCAGGGGACATTGCATGAAATTGTTGGGTGGCAGGGTCAGGGGCAGCATGTGGAAGTTCTACTTCACTGAGAGGGTGATGAGTGACTGGAATAGTTTGCTGGAAGAAGTGGTGGGGTGACTACAGTCACGCAGTTCAAGTATGCATGCATAGGACAAGCACATGGGTATACTTGAGGGGAGGGGCAGGGTTGGTGCCCCGTAGATGGCACACTGAGGGGCTCCCACGGGCAGACTAGGAGAGCTATATGGTTCTTTTCTGCTGGTTACATCTATAAATCTATGAAAAAACTCTCATTCAGGTAGGGTAGCCTCCTATTTGTGTTGTAATGCACCAAGAAAGGTGCTCTTTAAAGTACCCAAACTGCCCTGTTCATCATGTAACTGCAGTATCTCCCCTGATACTGTGGATCGTATTTTCATATAACCCGTGGCACTGAGTGTTGTATTTGCAATTCTGTATGAGTACATTATTCTAAGAGTTGTGTTACAGAATTTCACAATCTAGCCCCTGATTTAGGCATAATACGTATGAAAGAAAATGTTTCTTTTCAGATAACTATGTGCCTTATTGTATCGTACATTTATGTATCTGTAATTTGCATTATCCTTTTCTTCGTGACTGAAGAATGTTGCAGTAAAAATATAATGTACCCATTAGTTGCATAAATTACACACGCACATCATTCAAACAGCTATGACAGTAGGAAACAAGATTTATGCAGTGGCATTATGCACATGAAATAGTTCCACATGTCAGCCTGTACCCATTTATCAATCCACAACTTTCTTAAAAAAAAAAAAAAAGCATTTCTGTGGCTGCCCATTGGTACAAAGCAGACTGTGCTTTTTTGAAGATGACCCAGATCTGGCGGAATTTTCTTGGATGCCCATGACTGACTGTAATGTTGAAAAATGGTAGCATTTCATAGCTAGTGGTAGACACTATATCCAGTAGATGCCCTGGGTATAGCTACCTTGTGAGGAGTGTAGTAATGCAGCCGCTGTGTGCACATTAGTTTAATACAGATATGTGCAGGACACTAGTAAGGCAGAAGGAAGCAGTGAGATGACAAATGTTAAATACTGAATCATGTGCAGTTAAATCTACAATGGGATTAAAATACACCTGCAGTAATGATACGCGGGGTGATTGTATCAAGATGAGTGTCATTCTAAAAGGGTAGTATTTGTGCAGTCAGTCAACTAACATCCAGTTGCAGTTGTACTCTGCAATTACAGTAACTTAGACCTTGTTGTATTCTTGACATAATTTTCATACTATATAGAAAAAAAATGTCTTTAACTGTGAAGGGCTGCTAGAGCAGAAGTAGTAACCCATGTACATAGAACAATAGCAGTACATAGCAAGGTGAAATAAGCACTCAGCACAGTCTAAAATAACTAACAGGTTTAACCGACACTAACACCAGCTCCTGTTGGAAAATGTTGGATACTTTTAAGCAAAATAATAGTTTTAACTTAGAAAACATTCCAGTTGGCTGCCCAGTGGCCTATTGGGTAGTCGCCTGCTCCCATGCTGGTGACCTGTGTTCAGGAGTGGACTCTGGAGCTGGCAGGGCAGCCCAGGGGCTGGGGTAGCACAGCCAGAGACTGCTCAACACCAGGTTCTGCTAGGGTTGGGCCAGAGAGCTTGCTGCCTTCTCTGCAGGGGAGAATGCTATGTTTGTGTGGGGTCTGTTGAGCACTGCGATTGTGGTGAGCATGGTGAAAACAGGCTAAAAACATATGTACGATGTGCTGTGTCTATATGATGGTCACTGGCACTCTCTGGCCCTGTCCATGTGGATCCTTGCTGGTCATGACAGTGGGGGGAGTGGCAGTCGGGGCTGGGAGGGCACCAAGACCTAAACAACAGAAGGAGGTCACAAGCTCGAGGGCAAAAAGCATTATGGAAAAAATGAAAACCTTCATTACAGGCAGACTATAAGTCCTCCAAACAGTAGTGTTCAAGGGCAATTTTTTTCTTTCCGTTTCCTTCCATTTTCTCTTCTCTGACTAGCCCATGTCATCGTGATGGTGCTTATTCTGATGTTGTTTGGTATGCATGTGCAGGATTTTCTCACCTTGGGGACTCAGAGTAAACCTACATGCAACAGCAACTAAAATTCTTATTCTCTGTTGGGGGCTTTGCCCTACCATTTATTGCAGAACGCAGAACCAACATATACTATAGCAATGTATATAAAATACAGATGCTAACTGATGTTGTGAAAGCAGTGAAATACCCTGTCTCACCCAAACTGTCTGTAAAATGCTATATATGTATGTGATCTATTTCATCTGCCTGTCAGACATAATAAAAAAATTAAGTTAAAAAATAAATTTACTTTCATTGCTGAAAATTTTGTATAAGTGTACTATGTCTGACTTCTACTTGTTCCCATGATGTTTTCTTGTATCTACTATTGTCTACATACCCTTTGCTGTAATCTCCCAGGTCATGCCTGAAAATAGGCAGCTATGCTGTCTAGTGTACCTACCAGTTAACAAAAATTAAATAAATAAATATAACCCTGGCTTGAAGATTGGCAAGTGATTCACCCCCCAAACTCTGATTTGCATTCCTCCTTTTCTGCAGGGGCCTTTGTTGATGTGTTCTGGAATTCAGATCCAGGATCTTCACCATGTGTCTCTTGGCAAGCCCACTTAACAACTGTAGACTCAGCTTATGCTTTGTTTTCAGGTCCTTTTCCCTTCCTGCTGTCATTGTCAAAACTTTGAAAAAACATAATTTTACACACATTTCTGCTTAAAATCCTATTTCCAGCTTCCCCTTTTCACAGTAGTGATGCAGACTAGCACTGAAACAGGATCACAGTCCGCTCGACTTCAGCCACTCCTGCTGCTTGTCTACATCTGACAGCACAATCCCTGCTTCTGACATCATAATCTGCTGCTGGGAAAAGTTTATGATGTCATTGACAGATGATTATATCAACTGTAGACAAACAGCAAGAGCAGATTACTGCTAGGGAAGAGTGATCCTGTTGTCCAGGTCCTTGGTCAGGCTGCACTTGGAGTACTGCATGCAGTACTGGCGTTCATATCTGAAGAAGGATATTAGACTGCTAGAGGGGGTACAGCGTAGGGCAACAGAAAGGATACAGTGGATGGAAGGCAAAACCTACAAGGACAGGCTAAGGGATCTGAGTTTGTACACCCTGGAGGAGAGGAGGGATAGGGGGATATGATTGAAATGTTCAAGTACTTGAAGGGGATCAACAAATCTAGCGCTGATGGGTTATTTAGGCTGAGGAGAGGAAGGGACACGAGGGGGCATGGGCTAAGATTAGAGGGGGCCAGATTTAGAAAAGAGATGAGGAGACATTACTTCAGAGAGAGGGTGGTGTCGAAATGGAATGCCCTACCAGAGGGGGGTGATTTCATGTAAGATGGTGCGTAGTTTTAAGAGGGCATGGCAGAGGGTCTGGGTAAGTAGTGCTGAGAACTTCCTGGGGGTGAGGGGGGGTGGGGCAGCTACAGTCAAAGGGTGCTAGCTGTGCACTCGAGCAGACTTGAGAGACCATGAGGCCTGATCTTATCTTGTCAGTCTTCACCATTCATTGCAGCTAGATATGTGGCTGGAGGTCACAACCCGTAGGAGCTTTTTTTCCTTGGATGGGCAGAGTCGATGCACTGTCGGCGCTGCCTCAAAATAAAAGCACTGCATGGCTCGCGGGTTAGCCGTTAAATTGTCATCAACCCCACCCTCCACCAGTTCTTCATCTCCTGCCATTGAGGTCGCACTTGTGAGGGAGCTCCTGAAGTTTCCGGCCTGTTGCCGACTCACTTTTCTCGATGCCAATCCTTCCTGTTGGTTCTATCGCCTACTCGACGCCACTGCCTGGTAAGATTGTTCCTCTTATTATTTTCAGCGATGTCGAGTCTGTTTTTTCACTTTACCATCAAGCATGTCTAGGTCAGTGGGCAAAAAGTCACTGAAAGCGGAGTGGCCTCCCATGTGCCTGTGCCTGTGCGGCTGCAAGTATTCTGTTACCGACCAGCATGATCGTTGTCTACGTGTCTTGACCCGCTTCATGACATGGATTCATGTGGCGCCTGTTTCTCTATGGATCATCGTGTCCTAGTACAGCATCGTGGAAAGTTGGATGAGTTCCACCGACTTGGAGGATGGTATGCGCCATCGGGCCAGCCGTGGTCTCTCAGCCCTTTCCTCGGGTCCTCCCAGTTCTATATGAACCACGGAGGAGGATGGAAGGTGTCACTCTGATTCTGGCACTGAGGAGGCAGTCTGCACCACACTGTCTGCACCATCCCTGACCCAGCAGCTGTTCACGGCACTGTGGGGGGACAGTGCCATGGTCAGCTTCGGGTATGGTTCCGCAGCTGCTCTCGGCACCATCTCTTCCTTGGGCACCATTCGCGGTGCCATGGGGTTGTTCGGTACCGACTCTGGCGCGGATACCCAGATTGGCGCCTCCCTCGGTCCAGACAGGAGCAGGCGTCTGCGTACAGTCTGGCACCGGACTGCGGTCTCTACCTCTTTGGAGATGGACTCTGAGTCTGGTTCGGACTCGCTGTCTGATTCTTTGGAGTTGGCAGCCCATGTGGACACCTCACGAGCTGTCCTGTAGCTTGGACTTGCAGGGTTTTCTGCCCCCTCGGTTGGGACACCCCCTCATGTGGTGTGCCTGGATCGCCTAACTTTAGGGCCGACCAGGGCGCTGCTTCTTGGGTGGTTTCCTCGGGGACTGACCAGGGTTGCCAGCTGCCCAGGCCAGTGTTTTTGAGGTGGAGGGCTCTCTTGGGCCCTCAGGAGTTGAGGGGCCAGGGTTCAAGGAGGTGGCCCTTCTCTGGGACCCACCGGGGAGGCATTGCAGCACAGACCCCTGCCCTTCCTTCTCTGTCTCCTCAAGAGTGCTCTGGTCTTTGGAGGGAAGGAACAGTCCTTTTGGGCTCACACGGTCCGGTCATCTCATGGGGATTGTTCAGGGCACAGTCTAGGAAGTTCCAGCATGGTTGATTAGCTGTTGGCTGTTGGGCTCTCCAGAACTCCTCCTCCTCCTCCCTTGGAGGCTTCTGGTGGGCTCTCTTGCCCGGACAGAGGATGTTCCTCTTCTTTTGTGGATCTGACCCCCATTCCTCTGTTGCCATCTCCTGCTCTCCCAGACATTTGTGGTCCTGTGGGATCTCTCTCCTGGGAACAGTTCAGGGGTGCGGCTGCTCATTTCCCTACTTATGTCAAGGCCATGGACAAGCGGGTGTTCCACCCTCCCCTGAGCATCCAACCTCTGGATCTCCGAGGTCTTCTGCTTCCTCATCCTCATTTTCTGGAGGAGAGAAACCTTCTGTCCACATCTCCCCTGCTGCTCATCTCACCAAGTATCAGCGTTTCCTTGTGAGGATGATGGAAGACCTGCGTATCACCCTACCCACTCCTCAGCACAATCCGGAGCATTCAACGTGTGCCTTTTTAGGCAACTTCAGTGCGGCCACCCTTGTGGTGCCCACCTGGCCTGTTCCTTTCCAGGAGGTGTCATTGCGATTCTGGCAACAACCCTTTACCGGAGTCCCAGCCCCTAGGGATCTGAGCCAGAGGTATCGTGCCCACCCCCACCCCGAAGTCTCCAGGTTGTATGCCTCATCCTCAGTCAGGACTGACACAGCTGGATACTCCTGAAGGGCTTCTTGCCCTCCACCATGACTAGCCCCCAGATCAAGATTCAGATTATGACTTCTGGGAGAGGAGGACCTTCTACTCGGCACGGTGGTGGTTGTTTTTTTCTGCTCATCAGGCCCACTATGCTTCCTATGATAGGTTCTTGTGGTCCAGGGTGGGTCAACTCCTAGCCTCCTTGCCTGATTCGGAGGTAACCAGGCAAGCCATGCACTCTCTGCACATGGCCTGGAGCTAGCAAGGCACCAAGCGAGGGCATCTTATGATGCCAATGATGTAGCTTCCACGGTTGTAGGGACAGCGATCTGCATTAGGCAGACGGCATGGCTGCATCTTTCCCGGTTGTCACCCTTAGCCCGGCATTGTAGCAGTTTCCTCTGCCTGCTGGAGACCACCTTTTCTCCTGTGGAGTAGGGGCGAGTCTTAGCCGAGACAGCCTCCGCCCCCTCCGAGTGCCCGTCTCACTCTCCCAAGTCTCTGGCCCTGCAGTGCCATGGGTTCTCCCTCTCAGTGTTCTCTCCCCCACTGGGAGCTAATGGACTTAGTCCTTTAGGGTCTCAGGCCCCTACGGGGGGCTTGGTACTCACCCAGCTGTGATGGATGGTGAAGACCGACACAGATAAGATATGAAAATTATGTACCTACTGTACTTCTTGATCTTTCTGTGTATCTTCACCATTCATCACAAAATCCCACCCTCCATCCCCCTGGGGCTCAGTCTCTGGGTCCCCCTCCCTTTGTGTGCCTATTCCCTCCCTTCCCTCCTTCCCTTTGGCTAAGAGTTGGGGGACCTTGGAGACACACGGAGGAACCAAGTTCTGCAGCTTAGTGAATGGGGGGGTGGGGGCTTTTAGTCTTATTGCCTTGTGGCTTCCCCGCCCCTTCTTAGGGATGGGGTGCTGCAGTTAGAGCCCCCTCTTTCCCCTTCTCCTTTGTCCTCCGGGACCAATTTGATTTTTAATTATTTTGGGGGAGGCTCTTCTCTTGAAGTTCCTCCACCCACGTTTTCTTTGGATGGGGGGGAAGACATGCCTTGGCTTCTGGACTTCTTTAGTTGCATTTTGTGACTAATCCCTTAGAGATAGTTGCCCTCTGCCTGGAGCTGTTTATTCTGTGGTTGATCTTGCTTGCCTTGCCAGGATTTCTTCTCTCTCTCCTCTCCCCTAGGGCAGAAGGTCTGAACTTGTTCAGTCTTAATTAGGAGGTCCATGTTGCAGGGTCAGTTGGCATTGTTCTCCCCCCTTCCAAGAAAGATGTTTGTTCTCCCCTTCTTCTTCTTTCCCAGAGATTGGTTCCTCCAAATCCCTTAGATTCCTCTTCCTCCTTTCCTGTCCTCTCAGCCATTATTCTTCCTTTTGTTTTGTATATCTTTTCCTTTTTATCTGTCCTTGGACTCCTTGTCCCACCTTCCCTATTTTCCTTTGGTGACTCAGAACTGGTGGGAGGGTGGGGTCGATGGCACCTAACAGTTATCTGTGAGCGCCTAATGTAGTATCGTTATTTGCCTCAAGGGCGGGCGCTAACGGGTGCATTGACCTACCATCCATAAAAATCCTAATAAGTTTCCCACAGGGTCATGTCCTCTGGCCTATACCCAACTGTGATGAATGTGAAGATACACAGAAAGATCAAGAATTACGGTAGGTACATAATTTTCATTTTCTGCTGGAAGATGTGTATGTTTGGATGTATGTTTTCATATTGATATATAATTATTATGAAAAAGGAGAAACTAAAGACAAAGAAAGGGGCCTATGCACAAAGCCTGTATGCTGCACATATGGGGTGCATGGGCTTCCCTACAACTAATTGCTATGTACTGGTGATCCTGCTGAACTCCCACAGCATTCACAGAAGGGACATGCCTCTCCAACAGCAGTTGTTCCTGTCTGTCCTGGCTTTGCTCTGTATGGACAGACCAGTGGATTGGCTGGCATGTGGTTATACCCATGCCTTGCACTAAGATAGGGAGTGCCAGTGGAGGACGGACATGGGCAAGGACCCTGCCATAGCTGCTATGTGTCCCCCCCACCCCAGTGGCTGGCGATGAATGGGTAAGTGCCCCCCCCACCGTAATGCTTCCCTAGCCCTTTGGACTTGCACTGAAGGGTTGGGGCAACCATAGAGCACTTGCTCAGTATTGTTTCCCTTTACAGGACTACAGGACGCACTGTGTCCCACAGTCCCTGCTCCCGGAAACAGGATCCAGTGGGCAGCAGGGCAGGCATCCAGGCATCCAGTTGGATGCCTGCCTGTTCCACCACATTCTGCCTCATGTCACCTCTGCAGTCCTATGTGCCCGTGGAGCAGGGCAGTGGACAGGCGTCTGGCAATTGTGCATGGTGCTCTATGTGTGCTTGTCCAGGGGTACAGGTGGGTATGGGTTATGCACATGCCGGTCATGTACCCGGTCTGCAGTGGTGCATATAATCACCAAAATATGAGGAATTAAGCTGCAATGATGTTTTTCCAAAGTTTCATTGAGAAGTCAGGGGCACTTTTACTCAGATGCAGTGTGCCATAGCTAAGAGAGCAGGCATGCTACTTCCATTAACAAAACTGATGTTGCTCCATGACTGTGTCAGGACATTTTGAAGTACAGTACAGCTAGCACTCCCCCTCAGGGAGGCTCCGCTCCACCATCACTTCCATGATCTACTTTCACATCCACTGGCCCAGCACCTAAAGACCCAAGTCTTTTTTCTGAAGCCAGGTTTCTTGTGTCACAACCCAACAGTTAGTAGATCGGGGCTTGTGAATGTTCTTGCCAAAGATGTTGAAAATAAATGATGAAATAGCTCATTAAAAATTATGAGCCAATACATTTTGTTTTTAAATATTCCATTGAGTTCTCACAAAATCATCAGTTTTGTAAAAACATCAATTATATGGTTGTTTACACAGTGGTCCAAATAACTGGGACTGTTCCCTAGACACTTTCTGAAGATTTTTAAAATATGGTAACCAGAAGCTTGCAAACTCAAGTTGCTGAAACAAAAACAGGACATATTCATATCAGGCCTTAGAATTTCATGAGAACTTGTATGGAACCATAAACAATGTTTATATTCAAATTCCTTAATAAGGAAAATAAAGGAAAATAATTAGATTTTATGTAGCATCTTTCATACGGCCTGTATCCAAAGCACCCGACAGTCCAGAAGAGTGAGAGGAGAAAGTGTTACTGTAGGCTTACCTGAAGATTCAAACAGCACAGAGGTAAATTCAAGGGAGATTACTGAGGGGTTAAAGGGATACTGTCAGCTTTTTTTCAAATTTTGAAACCCACATTTTACATGTGATCCCAGATCTGTATGAAATAACCATATTTTGCAGATTTAAAACTACATGCATGCCTGAATCGTGGCTTCATGTTTAAACAGACATTTAACTAGGCTCTAGCTCTTGTTTTTACACAGGACTTTGTTTAAATCGATTAGCTTAATAAATACTATCAGAATAAATCTTTACCTGATCTTGTATGGAAATTCAGAAACTTGTCAATACATGAATTTACTGTCTCATCAGCATCGTGTTGTTTCTGAAACACACGGGACTATCGGGCTGCTGGAGATAAAGCCAGGATGCTTAAAATGTAAAAATGTATTACATCTGCAATATATGGCGATTTTAAAACTCTGCTTTATTGTGAGATTCTGCAGCGTTGCAAGTTACACATTCATATAACCAACAAACTATTAGCTTTTACAAGAGTTTGAACATTTGATACAACATACTGTAGGTAGATTAACAAAGACTCTGATCAAACCATTAACCGGTAACATCTCTGTGTAATGCAATCTTCATTGATAGTGTACTTCCTCACTAGCTTGCAACAACGAATTCGAAAAGGAAAACAAAACGTTTAAATGCCAATATGGGCATAACATGTGTAACAACCCCAAATTTATTATTCATTGTATCATTACTCCCCTTCAGAGCATTGTCCACCTACAGATTCCCCCAGAAATGAAATCACCTAAATGACCCCGCCTTCAGCATTGTGTGCTATGGTTGAGTTGGCATCCAGTCCCTAGAGTCCCATCTGATTACGATAAGCAGTGTGCTGATTTAGTGTAAAGTACAGTTTATCCATTAGAGACTCCATTCTTTTAATTTTCTCAATTCTCTTGCCCCAAAATTCAGATGATGGAGATGTGGTCCAAAGCCAGTTAGAGGTAATCTCCTTAAATGCCGCTACACATAGAAGTCTAAAAAAGCTTTGTTTTCTGAGGTTGCCCAGCTCCGGGACCTTTGCCACTAATACCAAATATTTAAACTCTAAGGGGATATTAAGCTGCCATAATCACTGGAGGTCACTGTGGTTTTGGGACCAAAACTGATGAATCCTTGGACAGGCCCAGAATATATGGTAATGGGTCCCCATGTCACCACATCCCCTCCAGCATAGATTAACATTACCCACTCTAAAGTGCTGAGTAATGGATGGGGTGGGGAAATGTCTAATCATGAATTTCCATCTATAAATATGGCTATTTAATAGAAATCTGGGACCACATTTAAAATTCATAGCCATATACCTGGTTGCAGACACCTTGTAAACATCGGGTTCAAAATTTTGAAACAAGCTGTCCATGTCCCTTTAAACATAGTGAGGCTGATGTAGCTAGGAAAATAAAATTTGTAAGTCAAAACTCTTTGGTGCTTCTTGGGTGTCAGCGTGGCTCAGTTGGTAGCGCATCCGCCTCTGGACCAGAAGGCCGTGGGTTCTCATCCCACACTGGGATTGAACTTGCACCTAAAATTCGCTGGCATCTGAGTGCAGTATTGGGGGGTGCTGTACTGCTGGGGTGTGCCATCCTTTGGATGAGACGTTAAACCGAGGTCCCTTCTGCTGGTGTTGTCCTGGTGGGTGTCCAGGTGGAAGTAAAAGAACCTAGGGCACTCTTCGTGAAAGAGTAGGAACAATTCCAGTGTCCTGGCCAACATTCCCCTTCCCATAAACCGGTTCATGCAATTATCCAGGCTGTGTGTGGGTGATGATGTGTGATATGGCCGCCACCACACATTCAGTCACTTCACTACCAGTCTAGTATTGTTTGTAAAGCACTTTGGGATACTGTGTATGAAAAGCGCTATATAAATGCTGATTCTTCTTCTTCTTCGCTACCCTCCCCTCCCCTTTGCTGTACACGTGCCCATATTTGTTACCCAGACCCCTTTTACCCTCCAGAAACTGCGTAATAAGAGAAACACTACAGTATTTCATTTTATGCATGTAACATTATGTTTAATCAGAGCACGGCATTCACATTATAATACCAGTTGGGGTAGATATTCGAGACAGTAGGAGTAACCAAAATCAATAGCCAGGGCCCAGATTGCCAGTTCCTCTCCGATCAGCTTGCAAAGCATGACTTACTTGGCATACACCTTCTTACACACAGTGAGTATATGGCAGTTGTTGCATTCAAAACTGATTTTTGGGGTCTTCTGGTGACACTACAGGGGGGATTGGCAGTCTGATTCCTCAGCTCCATCCACCTCCTGATAAGTATCTGCTTCTATCACCCAGAAAACTCAATGGATTTACCTGCAAAAAGCACCTGCTCAACAGCCACCAAACTTAAGAGCACAACCACACCATCTCTGAAACTGAAAGATAGGCTGCAGGCAGAAAAAATGCACAATGCCTCACCACACCATAGGGGACAGAGCTATGGGCTTTCCTGAGGTGGAAACAATGGCAGGAGAATACGTGGAGGAGGAGGATATAGATTTTATCAATGCAGTCAAACAAACTGCCAGAATGGTCACCAAAATATATGGCACCTTCTCACAACTCACAGCAGATTTCTGGAAAATCAAATGGCAAACAGAAGAGATGGAGGAGAGAGTGACAGACCTCTCCACCACCACGGACAGACATGACTGTCTCTCTTTATAGCTCCTCACCTGGGAACAAGAGCTTACAAACAAGATGGGATGACCTAGAGAGCACAGCAGAAGGCACAATCTTCCCATATTTGGAGTACCAGAGGATGCCAAAAACTCAGTGGATCATATTACCTCCATTGTGCAGTCTATCCTAAAAAATCTTACACCTCCCTGATGGCTATGACCTCAGGATGGATCGCACTCACCACACACTAGGTCTGAAGCCTACTGGCCCAAGGGCATGTCCAAGATTCATCCTGACCACACTGACATCCTACAGCAGTAAAGAAGACCTACTAAAACTCTGCTTTAACCCACACAGGATCACCTTCGAGAAGGAATACACCTCCCTGGCACAGAAGTGGAGAACCATGTGGGCAGTAATCAAGCAGCTAAGAACCAAAAATATCAAGACCCAAATCCTTTACCCAGCTCAATTAAAGGAAAAAAATCCCAAATGGCCTCAAAATATTCTCAGACCTGTTGGATACTACCATATACCTGGAATGAGAATTCGCTCCTGTAAGTTCGCTCCCTCCAGATTCACTCCCGACAACTCGCTCCCGTTAAACTCAAACCCATTCTAACTCGCTCCTTCACCAATTCACTCCCGTTCCCGCTGTGACAGTCCATGCAGCCTAAGCAGACATAATCGCTTGATTGTTTGTGCTTCAATCAATTGTAATGTGACAGTAATGTGGCTGCTACAGCAGCACTGTAATTATTAAATTGCCAATGTTCCCAATGTTCATATTGCCTGCTGACAATAAATTAGAAGTGATATGGTGCTAATAATAATAATAATAATAAATTACTGCTTTGTTTTGTTGTCTGAAGACAGAGAGAGCAGTGAAGTAAAACTAGTTTATTTTGTTAGATTTTTCGTTTGTTTCGTTTACTTTACAGCTGCTGGTGCTGAATTAATTTGTTTTGTTGTATCTAGCATATTTTGTTGTATTTTCATTCATTTCATTTACTTTACTGCTGCTGGTGCTGAATTAATTTGTTTTGTTGTATCCAGCATATTTTGTTGTATTTTCATTCATTTCATTTGCTTTACTGCTGCTGGTGCTGAATTAATTGGATGTACACACAGGGAGCATATTGAAAGGAGCGGTCCCTTTTTCTACTGGTGGTGCTGAATTAATCTGTAGAACACACAGGGAGCCTATTTGAAAGGTGGTGCTGAATTGGCTAATAATTTGTACTACATTTTTGTTTGTTTACTTTATTGCTGCTGGTGCTAAATGAATTTGTTGTACACACTGGGAGCTTATTGAAAGGGTCATTTACTTTACTATTGCGGGTGCAGAATTAATTTGTTGTACACACTGGGAGAACACTGAAAGGGGTGTTTACTTTGCTACGGCTGGTGCTGAATTAATTTGTTGCTCACACAGGAAACAATTTTGTTCATTTAGTTTACTGATGCTGGGAGCTGGGAGCATATTTGAAAGGAGCGAGTTTGTAACTGAGTGAATTGACTTGGGGATGAACTGTCGGGAGTGAAATATCATGGAGCAAATTGTCGGGAGCGTATTGTCGTGCTCCCGAATGCCAAGGGGTCCAATTCACAAACCGGGACAAGGAAGTGTTGGATAGGGATTTGCTCCATTCTGCCTATGAGGTGGCTGGAGGAGGTTCCAAAAAACAATGGAACCAGAACCAGGCGGGGCCACTCCCTCTCCGTACAGACATCCACTCAACGCTGTGCCCTCATCAAGATGCCGAAATTGGGAGTGGGATCCTCCAGTATGACATTCAACCCAACTGAACACATGGCATAAAGGGAGAGAGAACTGCACCAAGGGTCATCCAGACTACATCACCATAAAAACTGCAAAGCAAAATAAACTCGCAGTCAGTCTACCTTAGCACTCATAAGTGCTAACCATGGTTGACCTGTGGTTGCAAAAAGAGCAAACTTTGAAAAATGCTAACTCAGAAAAAAAATCATTAAACATGGCAAGGAAATCATTGATGGGTATAAACTCATCAACACAATTGCTCTGCCTCATCCGCTACCCCCGCAAAACCGGTCAAGATGGTGACCACCAGGCGTAATGGCAAGGACCTGAAGGGGAACCTCCAAGTACATCACTAATGGTGCCAGGAACACAGAGCTGCAGCCTAATGGCCACAGTCACCATCATGGGAGTTAAGGCGGCTCCTGAAAACGAACTGAAAGATGGCAGCAGCTGGCTGGCCGGGTAGAGACTGAGTAGTGCCCCTGCAGAAACATTGCACACTGAAATGACATGGCTACCCATGCAATCTGTAGTCTCTTTACCAGCTCGACCTTTTGCCCCTATCGAGAGAGGGGCATATATAACTCACAGTCCTACCTGTGGAGATGTAAGATATATGTTACATCCTAAACATGACTTCTTGGTCCTGGTGCATCTTTAGAGGGGGCGTTCTTGGCTCCCATGGGCTGCAGAGTGTTCCAAGTTTGGAAGACAAATGTTGTGATTGCTAATGTTTTGTGGGGCCTGCTGATATGGGTGTTTGATTCTCGGTCTCCTCTCCCCGCTTGTTGTCTCTCTCTCTCTTTTCTTTTCTCTGGGGCATTGGGAGAAAGACTGCCCGCAGTACTAGCCTTGTCACATGGAAATGTGAGTGCTTGCATGCCCTAGTCTGCTCCTGCTGCATCTTTCTGGGGCTGTGTGATGCCCCCAGTGCAGTTAGGACATCCATGCAGTGTGAGGAGGAGATTACTGAAATAAGGGTGGTTGGCTGCCTGGGGGGATGACTAACATCTGGGGGTGCTGTGGGAGGCGGACCCGAAGACCTGAGACAAAACTAGGGTGATTGTTACTGTTACTAAGCTGTAGCATGCATTTCAGTTCTGCTGGGCAGGACACACACCTCAACCTGTTTTTACTGAAAACAGGGACATAAACGCTTAAAATGAGGGACAAGAGGAACATTGATCCTCATAAAGAGGGACACATACTCAAGCATGGAGACATAAGCTCAGGCACTGTGGAAACCATGGTGTTTACCTCTGAATAGTTTATATTTGATTTGGCATCTTAGACTGTTTTGAATGTCTGCCTCAGTCTGAATTTACAGTGGGGGTGGAGGTGGGGGTGCAGAGCAGCACACAGCCGAATCCAGAAAATGAAGCCAGGTGCGGGGGGGGGGCATTGGGCTTGGGGGGTGGCTCCGGGGCATGCTTGCATCCTGGGGTGGCTCCCCCACAATCATCAGCTTGCGCATGACTCCTCATGCTGCAAAATGCTGCACGCTCTGTGGCCACACCTGCCAGATGAACTAGAGAGGTGCTCCCAATGGGTCGGTCCAAGCTGGACGCCCTAGCATCGATAGTATTGGAAGCAAAGACCCCTCTCACACCCCATGGTAATAGGGAGAGGGGAAGGAAGCCAAACAACTGGTCTTATCACCCTACCAAGGTACTTGCTTGTTCGTGGGGAGGGGAGGCATAACCTGGAGTCGGGAAGTTGGGTCATGTAAGGGCAGGCATCTGTCCTACAAGTAGGATGAGGCCAAGCAATGCTTGGCTGGTGGATCCTGCTTAGTCCCCTTACCAGCTGGGACAGAGGTGTCTCAGGGATGACACACCACAAGGGGGGGAGTAGGCTACCCCCACTTGACCTAGGAAGCAAGGAAGTGGGTTGGAGCTATGGGAGGGGTCATCATGACCAAAGTATAGTTGGATGGCGAGACCAATGAGACTTCAGCCAGGGCCAGCCACCATGCCTACACTGGGTTAGGGCAGCCATACCAACAAAACACCTTCACAAAAAAGGTCTCTTTCTTGAATGCTTTTTTTGTCTAGTGTTATCTTGGTTTATTAAATAGTTTATGGGATAGACTTCAGTCCAAGGTACAGATACAACGGTCAATAGTCACTTCAAATTTAAAACACAAAACTCTTCACTAGAAAAATTGCAGGAAATCAATCAGTCTTTATTTTACCAGGCGAGCACCACTGAGCAAGCTCATTTGCAGAGGTGGACCTGGACAAGTGCACATGAAAGTAAACAATATACAAAGGGAAAAGATGGCTGTACAATCAAGGAATACAATGTGGAAGAGGACATAAACATAGTAGAGTATTAAGCAAGGTATATAGAGGCAATATGCAAGAGGCTAAGAAAAAAATATTGTCAATATACATTTTATAGTATGTACATGAACAGTTCAGGAAAAAGGAAAGCAGTGGTGATAGGGAAAGGGAGGAGTGATAAACAGGGAATCCACAAGGCCAGGGACAGATTTCTGACACTTATTCCACCTAGCCTTCCAGAGGCGGTTACAGGATTCTAACAAGGAATGAGAGAATAGCTTTTTGAAGGAGGAGAAGGTTGTCAGGGCAGCCAGCTTCAGGGTTTTTTTTAATTTGTTCCATAGGTGAGGGAGTACATAGCTTATAGATGCTTTACCAAAATGAGAGGCTGCGCAAGGAGTAATTGCCTATAGTGCATAGGGGCAAACAGTCAGAGATATACTGGGGAATCTTATGTGTGAGAGCTCTGAAAGTCCAAAAGGCTGCATTTCTTTGCCTTCTGAACTTGAGGGATGTCCAGCCTACTGCAGCACACAGAGAGCAGTGGTGGGTGAGGTATGGTAGACCAAGATAAAATCTCAAAGCTCGGTGATGGACTGAGTCAAGTTTAGAGAGTGCAGAGGCAGAACCTTGGCCATAGAGGAAGTCAGCGTAATCCAATAAGGACAGAAAGGTAGCTTGGACCAGTCTTTTTTTGGCGTCATGGGATAGGAGATGCTTGATCTGGAAGAACAGGCCCAGTCTCTGCCTTAGCTTCTTTGATAGTTCCTCAGTATGGTCAGAGAATGTAAGCTTGTGGTCTATCCAAAGCCCCAAATATTTACATTTTGTCACATATTCAATAGATTCTCCTAGAAGTGATAGAATCTGCGGAGTTAAGCTGTGTAGAGATGGTTTTTGACCTATGGCAGAAGGTGAGAAAAGTATGGCCTTCATTTGTTCTGCATTTAGAAGTAGTTTTTGGCTCAATAAGTTTAACTGCCGCTAATTAAAGTCCACCTGTAGGTCCATACAGGCCTGCTCTGGGGTAGACCTAGCACTGTATATGACCATGTCATCGGCAAAGAGATGAATGTCCGCTGCTTTGATTCCAGAGTCAATGTTGTCAATATAAAGAGTAAAGAGCAGTGGTCCTAAAATGGACCCTTGCAGCACACCGCTTTGGAGCAGTTGTTAGGGGAGAGAGATCCACTTGGGCTTTAACCTGTTGGAATCTCCCAGAGAGTAACCATTGAACCACTTCAAGGCAGAAGAATCTAGGCCAATGCTTTGAATTGTGTCCAGTAGCAGGCCATGGTCCACTGTACCAAATGCCTTGCTAAGATCAAGAGCAAGGCACATACATATTTCTTGACATCCAAAAGAATTTTGCCAGTTGTTGGTCACCTTCGAATAGCGGATATTGTACTGTGACAAGCTCTGAATCCTGATGAGAAAGGCAGGGTTACAGATTGGTGGAGTCCAAGTACTCCTAAGTTGTACATTAACCACTTTCTTGAGCAGTTTAGAAAGGATGGGAAGTAGAGCTATCAGTCTGTAATTATTTAGATCACTTGGGTCATCAGATTTGAATAGGGAATAACATGGGCAATTTTCCAAATGGGAGGAGGTCTCTTTGGGCAAGAGATAGATTAAAGAGGAGGCTGATAGGTGCTGATAATACATGGGAGGCCAGCTTCAGAAAATAGGGTCAATAAGATCAGCACTCACTTTTCCTGGTATCCAGGACTAGAGTAGATCTTCCACTTGTTTCAATGACACAGGCTAAAGAGAAGGCCATGTCAGGGATGGAGGTAATGCTAGTGGGTCTAACAGTATTCTGACTACAAAGTTGTGTCACGGGAGATTATAGGCGGGTGAGGAATCCAAGGTGAGCCCAGCAGTGGCAAAGTGCTTGTTAAGCAGATCTAGGATTCTTTGTCAGTGAATGTAGAGCCACCAGAGAGAATTTTGGTTGGGAGAGAATTTGCCGATTCATGCCCTTCTATGTTCTTAATGGTCTTCCAAAACTTAGAAGCACACTTAGATGATGAGTCCAGTTCATTCTGAAAATACCTAACTTTTTTGGATCTGACAAGTTTAGTACAAGTGTTCCTAGCCATTCTGAAAGCCAGCCAGTCAGCAGGGAGCTTGGTTTTACATGCTTTTTTCCAAAGAACATCCCTCTGAAGTAAAGCAGCCTTCAGGCTGGCCATAAACTATGGGCACGATTTTTTCTTTGAGTGAACTTTAACCAACGGAGTGTGTCTATCTATAGCCGAAAGTACAATTCCTTGAAAGGATACATATGCTTCGCACACTGAATTGGCTAGATAGAAATCTTGCCAACTAGAGTTTTGTAATTCAGAAAGGAATGCTAGAGGAGCAAGGTTACATTTGCTTCTTTCGTAGATATATCTTGAAGAGGAGACTGGTTTGGGAGCAGACCTCACACAAGCAATGGAACTATGGTCAGTGAAAAAACACCTGAATGGGTGAAAAGGTGAGGCTTATTAACTAGAATAAGGTCAATTAAGGTACTGTTGGTAGGGTTTTTCTTATTAGGGCGTATGACTTCAGGAGTTAGTTGTGTAAGGCCAAAAGTGTCACATAGTTCTTTAAGAAGTTCAGAGTTGAGGTTGAGGTCTTCCAAAATGATGACTTCAGAGGTCAGCATGTTCAGTTCATTGAGTATGTGGTCTAGCACCTTTAGGCATGCAGAGGGTGGGTGGTAGCATCCAATAACACAGAGAGATTGGGAGGAAGGCAGCCAAACAGTCAGGGTCAAACTTTCAAACTTCTTAGGCAAAGAGGTTGAATTGGTAGTGGTCACCAAAAATGTATCTAGTATATGTATACAGCTACTCCACCCCCTCTGGTAGGTCGGTCAGTTCAGAAGATGTTATAGGACAGAATGTTAATGGCAGAATCCAGAGTAGAAGGGCTGAGCCAGGTTTTGGTTATTATCAGTATGTCAGCCATAGTATGGAGGGTCCAGGACTGAATGGAATCAAACTATTTCAGAAGACTACAAACATTAATATGAAGGAATTTTATACCCTTGAGGTGAGCCAAATCCGAGGGAGCTGTTATTGAAATGAGTGGTCCAGGGTTCAGTTCAACATTGCCCGAACAGAGTAATAATATCAGCAACATTTTACTCAGGGCACTTAGTAACAGTTTAAAGATACGGGTACGTTCTCTTTTGCGATGGGGAGAGAGACTAGACAAAGAGTAAGCACCCTGGTAACTAAGTGGTCCTAACACTGCATAGAGCAGTACCCTAGCCTCACAAAGACTGAGTGAAAGAGGGACAGGTGACAATTGGGTGGTTAAAGTACGGTAAAAGGAAGACAGAGGTTCTAGGATTCCAAGGCGGCTGAAAGGAAGGTTCCAACAAAAAGAGGAAACCAGGTAGTGGATCGCAGTGAACATCCTCCCCCCAAAGAGATATAGTGTACTCCACCTGTAAATGGTCAGTGCGTGGCTCTAGAGGAGTGAGGAGGGAGGTAGATACAATGCAAAGTAATAATAGAGAGGTCTGCATTGTGTGGACCTGGATAAGTGGGGAGTATAAGGCCGCCAGACAGATAGCAAAGTTTAAGTATTGCTGTGCGTAATGCAGGAAAATAGTAGTGGTAATATGGGTGCTGTACAATGGTCATGAGAGAAGCTGGAATAGTAAGCTGCTTCACAGGAGCTGTTGAGCTAAGCTGTATTATGTAGCTGGAATGCAACTACACTGGAACGCAATCTAGTTACACTAGATAGGGAACATGCTTGGCAAGAAAGTGTTACTGTCACTTTAAGCTTGAGGAGCTGGCTGGCAGACACTTGTACGAGTGAGGTAGTAAGCTGGGGCGGTGTATTTAAACAGGACCGGGAGTGGGTAGGAGGGTGGGCCAAAAAAATCAAGGTCCTAGGGCTCCCTTCCTGGAGGTAATCAGTCCCCGAGTGAGAGTCCGTACCTGGGCTTCTGTGAGGGGCTGTTGGCTTCAGAACCGGACCACGGATGGCAGTCTGGCAGGTCAGGTTAGTCAGAGAGCCACAGCTGTGACACTCTGACCACCTGAAAAGAGAAGGACAGGGAGACATTAAATAAGAGAGGCGGGGGGCTGGGGGCTGTTCATGGAGCTAAAAAGGAATGCAAAATGGCTTAAATGGGGGTGGCTCACAGACCAAAATGTTAGGCAAGGTGCCACAAGGTCTGAGAAAGCAAGAGCAGGCTAATTAAAACACAATACCAAAGTAAAAAGGTGAAAAATGAGGGGCGTGAGTTTAAGACCTGAGTTGAGATCGCTGCTGGGTCTTAAGAGGGAACACACTACAGGCAATTAGATTAAATCAGCAAAACTTAAACTCTAAAATACTAGCAAGACAGTAATAACAGAAATCAAAATCCATAAAAATGTCATTCAAGCATTCACATTGCAGAGCAGTGCAGAGCTGTGTGGAGACGATCTGAGTACTCCAGGGGCTAACTGCAGCCAATGGGTCACAGCAGGACTAGATGCTGGACTTAAACCCAGAAACCACTGTCCTCATGTAAAAAAGGAAAATCAAAGTCCTAGGGCTCCCTTCCTGGAGGTAATCAGTCCCCGAATGAGAGTCCGTACCTGGGCTGGTGGCTTCAAAACCAGACCGCAGATGGCAGTCTGGCAGGTTGAGTTCGTCAGAGAACCAAAGCTGTGGCACTCGGACCACCTTGAGGGGCTGATGGCTTCAGAACCAGACCGCGAATGGCAGTCTGGCAGGTCGGGTTTGTCAGAGAACCACAGCTGTGGCACTCGAACCACCTGGGCTTCTGTGAGGGGCTGGTGGCTTCAGAACCTGACTGCAGATAGCAGTCTGGCAGGTCGGGTTCATCAAGAGAACCACAGCAGTGGCACTTCGGACCACCTGAAAAAAGAGAGGCTATACATTTGGTATTATCAATAGGGTTCTTAACCAGGGCTATAACTTATTGTATAACATTATTGAGATAAATAGTCCAAGTAAGAAGCAGCTGCTGTCATTTATTAAAAAAAAGGAGGAAATTATATTCATTCAGTAAACACACCTGTCCCCATGAGGAGGCCCAGAAATTTCAGAAATTGGGATTTTCTAATGTACCACTCCTCATTAGACAGAGTCAAGAAGGGAGGAGTGCTTACATGATAGCAAACACAACTACTCTTAAAGAAAAAGGAAGTCGAGCTAATGAGGGACAGTACCTAACTGTACTGAAAGATACAAGATATCCCAGTCACTTTAGTTAATGTATACACACTCACCGAGCTCACCCTGTGACTTTTTGCTAGGGTGCTGAAGCTGGTGGCTGAGAGGGTGAGGGACTTGTCATCGTGGGAGGGGACTGAAGCTTGATTTTTAACAGAACACTGGACACCACATCTCAGATCCTGGGTCAGAATGGATTGGTGAGTAAAAGGTCTTATGGAAGAGTTGGGGATGAGTGATATTTGGAGAATGAAATATCCTCTAGCAAGGGAATATACCTGTTGCTCCCTTCATTTCAAAATCTTCTCCAGGATGGATACTTTTGTTGCACTGAGGCAAGATGCCTCAGGTTTGCTCCATGTGGGTGGGCACCTCTGCCCTATCAGACCACCAGCCGGTGTTCTTGGAGGTTAACCCACATCCCCAGGAAAAAGAGACACAGGAGACTGAATGTCTCCCTCCTAAGGGACCCTGCACTGTTGACTGGCAGTAAGGAGGAGTTACGAAGAGTGGTAGAGGAGAAAAACAGACATGGGACCAGACTGCAGATCCTATGGAACACTGTCAAAACAGTGCTTAGGGGCAAATTTATCTCAGAGGCATCCCATAGGAACAGAGAACCATAAAAAACAACTGGACATACAAACTCTTAGCCTGGGATACCTTAAGGCACCACAGAAGCTAGGTGGGAGATGCATAGTGAAAGAGAAATTCAATAAGCAAGGTCCAGACTCCAAAAGTTGCGGAACGCTGCAGGGGAAAAAGCACTCATACTTCAGACAGAGGTATCATGAGGTATTTATGAGGGTAAGCCTAGGGCCACTAAGCTGCTGGTCTCCATACTCAGATAAGGCCGCCAAGGCAGTGACAGCCAAAATTCACCACCCAAGTACAGGGCAGCTGCAAACAAAAACAGAACAGATGTCAGTAGCCTTAATGAACTACTGCAAAACATATTACTTTCCACAGCTGGCCACCCCAGTCAGGGATATAAGAGCTTGCTTGGAAACCCTAGGCCTTCCTAAAATAATAACAGAGCAAGAAGCCCTCCTGACAACCCGGATTACTGATCAGGCAATAGGGGAGACTATCAAGAGCCTCAAAACCAACAAATACCCTGGTCTAGATATGGATACAGTGGGGAATTCTACAAAAGTCTTTGGGCTGAAATTTACCCCCCCCCCCACTCAACAGGGTTGGCAAGGAGGGTGGGATCCTGCCACCCACCTGGAACTACTCCATCATTTTAGTGCTTCCCAAAAAGGGCAATGATCCAACACATGTGCAGCTTCTACTGCCCCATAGCATTCCGGTCACCTCCAGTGCTAGGGAGCAAGTGCTCCTGGATGTGATCCAGGAGGGTATCCTGATGCAGTTGGTCAGCGTACCTACTAGGCTAAAGAACACTTTAGATCTAGTATTGTCGAATGGGGAGGCAGTAAGGAAAATAAGGGTGGAGGACCCACTAACCGACAGCGATCACCAAACACTGAAGTTTAATATTATGATGTGCAGGAAGCCAGACAAATCGGTAACCAGGGTGGTAAACTTCAGGGGTTGGACTTTGACAGGATGCAGGAAGTACTGAAAGGGAAACTGGAGAACATAAGGCAGGAGATGGATGCAGAGCAGAAATGGAATATTATTAAACTGGGGATTACAGAGGCAACGGAAGCCTGCATCAAGACACAGAGTAAGAGGAGCAGAGCAAGGAAACCATGCTGGTTGAACAGTGAGGTGGTGAGGGCAAAACGAGAGGTGCACCGCAGCTATTGGAGGATGGGGAAGGAAGGGGACAGGGAGGAGTATGCAAGATGGTCCAGGGAGGTGACCAGGAAAGTGAGAGAAGCCAAAGCCCAGAGGGAGCTGACATTAACACAGGGAATTAATGGGAAGGGGGGGAGAAAA
Source organism: Neoceratodus forsteri (assembly GCA_016271365.2). Taxonomy (NCBI): domain Eukaryota; kingdom Metazoa; phylum Chordata; order Ceratodontiformes; family Ceratodontidae; genus Neoceratodus; species Neoceratodus forsteri. The sequence continues at coordinate 1,195,599,792 of CM028130.1, forward strand.
GACTTTCAGATACATTGGGGAAAAAAAGAAAGTGCAAGGAGACAATATTGAGGATAAAAAAGGGTGGGGAGGGACAGAAAAGTGGGAGGAACAGGCGTTGACACTGAATGAATACTTTTGCTTAGTGTTTACGGAAGAAAGGGGGGACTGCTACCACCATGGGCTGGGAGGGTGGGGACAGGGGAGAAGAGGTGACAGATGGAAGAATTGAGGTAGGTAGAGTCCTAGAGGGACTGCGGGCACTGAGGTAGACAAGGCACCAGGGCAAGATGGTATCCACCCCAGGGTGCTAGGGAGATGGTGGAGGTGTTGGCAGAGCCGCTGGCAGATCTGTACAGCACCTCACTGGAGTTAAGTTGTGTGCCACTGGACTGGAGGATGGCGCATGTAGTGCTGTTACACAACAGCGGACCAAGTGACGAACCGGGTAATTATCGTCCGGTAAGTCTCACCTCTATAGTGTGCAAACTCATGGAAACAATACTAAAAGAAAGACTGGTGTCGTACATGGAGGACAACGGCCTCCAGGATTTGAGGCATCATAGGTTCGTTTCGGGGAAGTCTTGTCAAACCAACCCGATGCAATATTATGACTGGGTGGACAGGTGAGCTGGATAAGGGTCATGTGGTAGATGTTCTTTACTTCGACTTCAGCTAGACCTTTGATTCGGTACTTCATGGGTGGCTTGGGGGAAGCTAACTGGTGTAGGGGTAGGGGCAAAAATGATGAACTTGATTACAACCCAGCTGAGTGGGAGGTTGCAACGGTGGTGGAAGGGGAGCTCTCAACTCCGAAGCTGGTGATGAGCTGGGTGCCACAGGGCTCTGTACTGGGACCAGTATTAGTTGGGCTCTTCATATCAGACATTGTACACGGGGTGGTGAGCAAGGTAAGTCTGTTCGCAGGCAACACCAAAATGGGAGCAGTGGTGGATGGAGGGGAGAGACCTAAACAAGCTAGAGGAGTGGTCAGAGAGGTGGCTGCTGGGGTTAAGCGCAAAGAAGTGTAAGGTTATGCACTTCAGGGCTAAGAACCCACTGGCTGGGGGTTAAGCTGGGGATCACTGAGGAGGAGAAGGACACAGGTAGTAGTATGGGGACCGCCAAGCCAGTACTGCCCAGTGCAGGAGAGCGCTGCAAAAGGAGCAAATGCTGGGGCATAGCGAGGGTTTTTTCATCCAGGCAGAGAGAGGTGATCTTGCCCCTCTACAGGTCACTGGTAAGGCCACACTTGGAGTATTGTGTGCAGTTTTGGAAGCCATACCTCAAGCAGGATATCGGGTTACTGGAGGGGTGAGGAGGAGGACAACAAAGATGATATATGGAGAGGAGAGACTATGTGAGCAGGCTGGGAGACCAGAATATGTACACCATGGAGGATAGAAGGGACAAGGGGGAACATGATAAAGACATTCAAGTATCTGAGGGGAATCAGTAAGGATGGGGAAGATGGGGTCTTGAAGCTAAGGAGGGGGAGGGACACCAAGGGCATGGGCTAAGAATAGAGGGGGGCAAGATTTAGGAGGGAAATGAGGAGACACTATTTCACAGAGAGGGTGGTAGAAAAATGGGCTGCACTACCAGAATGGATGGTATCATGTAAATCTGTGAACAGCTTTAAAGGAGCATGGGACAGGAACAGGGGAGAATGAGGGTGGGGGACGGCAGTGGGATGACAAAGGAAAGGGGCGTGGGGCAGCTGCAAACTAGGGGTGCTAGCTGCGCACTCAGGCAGACTTAGATAGATCGGGTGGTCTATTTCTGATGGCACATTCTTATGTTCGTATATTGCTACTTAATATGGACTGTAAACTGTGCATGACCAGTCTGGCAAAACACCTGAATGCCATCCTCCAAGACATCATACTCCTAGACCAAACAGGCTTTATTACAGGAAGATGACCAGACAATGTGTACCGCACACTAAACATCATAGACTCTGTAAGGTACCCAAAATTTGCTGCATGTATTAGAACCTTGATGCTGAAAAAGCCTTTGACAAAGTTGTGTGGCAGTTCCTTTTCCTATCCCTGGAGTATTAGTTTCCTGGAATAATTTATAGAGGGGTTAAAAATGTTTTATTCCTCGCCAGAGACATAAGTCTGTACAAATGGTGGCATGTCTTGTACATTTAGCAGGGCTGCCCCCTTTCACCTCTCCTAGTTGCCCTATATATTGAGTTGCTGGCCAGCAGGATTAGGACCAACCCCAAGATCCACTGAGTGGAGGTAGAGGGACACACAAAATTGCAGTGTACACAGATTACGTAGTACTCTATCTGACAAAGCCAGAAGAGTCCGTGGCCAAGGTTTGGAGCTGTTCAGGGTGCACGCAGGTTGTGTACTAAACAAAACTAAAACCGAGGTCTTCATTACAACCCTTTGGAGCAGTTATAACAAAGTCTACCTCTGAAGTGGCAAGCTACCAAAATGCAGTACCTAGGAATTCAGTGAACAAAGGATCTCTCTGAACTTTACAAGGCCAGCTTTATTCCATTAACTCAGAGGGTCCAACAAAACAAGAACAGGTAGGCCCTGGTTAACTTTCCTCTCTACTCGCGGATAAGCTCACTAATAATGAATATTCTCCTCTGTTATTTGTACCTATTTTAGTGCCTTCCAACTCTAATCCCTAAAAAACAATTTGTATTCTGGTGCAAACTCATAACTAAATACATTTAAGCTGGAAGAAGACTGCGTATACGGTATAAATTACTGCAGCAAGTGAAACCCATGGGAGGGCGCGCAATCCCTGACCTGGAGCTGTATTACCTTGTGGTACATGTAAGAGCACTCCTACTATGGTTAGTCCCAACATATAAATCAACATGGAAAACAGTGAAGCAGAAGGAGGGGAAGGGCACTCCATTTGGAGCCAGAGCCATGGACAGATTATTTAAAAAAAGACAACTCCGATCTCACACTCACGGTGACCCGTAACAATCGGTTCTTGATCCTGGGATAAATTGCACATAACTCCACACTTATAGCAATTTAAATGGCTGGAGCAGAATCCAGAGTTCCCACCAGCAGTGCTGCACCCAACCTTTAGACAGTGGGCAAATGAAGTCTGTGTTCTCCAATCTAGTTCCTGAATAAGGGAACAGTATTAGACTTCCTCACTTTCCACCAAGCATTCAATCTCTCCAACATGGATCACTTTAGATTTATCCAAGTGCATTGACCAGACAAACACCACTCCCACACCCAGCTGTCCAGTTACAAGGGATTCTGCAGGCCATTCTGAGAGGAGCAGTAAGCAGGATAAATCTCAGCCTTATATAAAATATTTAGGAACCAAAATGAAGACCACGCGCCTTCCAAATCAAACAAAAATGGGAAGGAGAAGGTGGCACAGAACTCACAGCACAGGAGTGGTCCCAGGCTTTCTTTTGGCAGCTAAGACCACCTGCTCCCCTTTATGGCAGGAGTACAGCTGGAAGGTCAGGACCCACTTTTTTTCTATACCCCTGTAACACAAAGGGCATAGTCACTCGCACACAGAGTTGTTGAAGGCTGTGCTCAGAGAGTGAAGCACACCACACATACATCTTCTGGCCCTACCCCAAATTGGCTGAGTTCTGGGGGAACAATAGTAGAAGCCCTCATTGAAATCTTTGTTCTCACTAATCCCTGGACATTCCTCCAGGCCATACTGGGACTAACATCAAATGGAGTGAGAGGCAGGGACGCCACATACCTGTGATGAATATTGTTGGTGGCAGCCCAGAAAGCCATCACAAGAAGGTGTTTGACACCTGACATCCCAACACTCCAGAACTGGGTGACCATGGTGGAAGAGATATACCTAACAGAGCAACTAACATTCCAAATAGACCAGCATACATCTAGTTCTATGACCAAATGGACGAGATAGATGATATATATATAAATGTATATGTATATAGCAAGAGCTCTTGCCCACGCCCCATAATCACAAAGCCCAGAGAAACCCAGTGGGTGGAGGGCCACCTAAGGTTATGAACTAAAACACCATAGGCAGCAAAGGTGAATTGAACCTGATTCACAGATTGTGTATGAATGTTACAAAATGTTAGTGCTAAACCCCTCGAAATGGAATGAAGGAAAAGAATATAATGTATGGGAGAGGGTGATTAAGGATGGAATTCGATAAATTCCTGTCCTTTTTATAGTATCATTGTGACATCAAGAGGTTGTTAACCTCTCTTGACCATGTCAGTGATGGGCACCAATGTGCATGCACGTCCCTCGGCATTAGCATTTTTTTTTTTTACTGCCGACAAGTTAACAAACTGAGCAACCGAGAACATTACGAACAAACAAAAATAGCAAGCGCTCCTCATATGATGTTCCACAATCTCTGCAGAGCCCTGCAATGGAATGAGTAATAGTTTGCACTCTCCAAAGACTGCGTGGTGACGCTACCCACAATCCAGTGCCATATCGGCTCCGACCAACGGGTGATTTTCAATTGTCTACTTTTAAATTTGCTCCTTTTTCACTCTACTGTCATTTCTTAAAATGTTTTAAAATGTTAAGATAGTTTAATTACTAAAGTAAGCAAGTAAGGCTGCATTACAGTTTCAGAATTTCAGCAGTATGTTAAGTTTCAGGCTCCGCTAATAATATAAAAATAAACGTGACTTGATCATCTTGCCTCATCAATGACTCACTAGGGTAAGATCTACAAAGATAAAGAGTATAGGATAGGAGTGGCTAGGGTTTTTGACCCATATACTATAAAACAATGAATGGAATTTGGTTAATAACCGTGCTGAAATCACTTCTCAAGGTTGCCATGACAACAGTAAACCTCAAGTTTCGCTCTCGAAGTTTTATTGTGTTGTCCTGGCAACCTCTCAGTGATTACAGCATGGTTATTAACCAAATTCCAGTCATTATCCTCCATATAATGTATAGGAGAGGGTGATTAAGAATGGAATTCGATAAATTCCTATCCTTGTTATGGTATTGTTGTGATAGCAAGAGGTTGTTAACCCTTCTTGATCATGTCACGATTATACCATAGCAACACTGTCACCATTGCACATGCGCGTCCCCTTTTATTGGGGATCGAACTGTGAAAAATTCTGAATGTACTATGAAATAGAATGCTGATATATGAAATGAAATGTATGCTGTACTATGTTGTTCAGTAAACTTGAATTAAAAAGTGTTTTCAGATTCATAGCTTTGTGCTCTAACCACTAGACAATCTTCCTAAATTAAAAAGTTTGTTTTGCATATTACTAAAGCAGCAAGTAATATATATTAAACATTCAAGTCGTTTTATGTCCAGATCTGGCATTCAGAAGTAATTGGTTTGAAACATAGAAACATAGACTTTGATGGCAGATAAGGAGCACTTGGCCCACCCAGTCTGCCCATTTCCCTACCTATTGGATAAGCTGCAGATTCTAGTTAACCAACAGCCTACTTCCTGCAACCTTGCACTATAATTGCCTTATGTCTGCCCATGCATGTTTGAATTCCCCCACTGTTTTAGACCCCACAACCTCTTCAGGAAGGCGGTTCCATGCGTCCACCACTCTCTCCATGAAAAATAATTTCCTCACATTACCCCTGAGCCGTCCCCCCTCTAACTTTAAATTGTGCCCCCTTGTTCTTATACATCTCTTTTTCTGAAAGATGCTACCCTCCTGGACTTTGTTGATTCCCTTGAGGTACTTAAAAGTTTCTATCATGTCCCCCCATCCCTTCTTTCATCAAGGGTATACATATTAAGCTCTCTCAGTCTCTCTTCATATGGTTTCTGATGTAGACCCTGCACCATTTTAGTTGCCCTCCTCTGGACTGCTTCCATCCTGTCTATGTCCTTGTGTGGATGAGGTCTCCAAACCGCATGCAGTACTCCAGATGGGGTCTCACCAACTGTCTGTATAGAGGGACAACCACTTCCCTTTTTCTACTTGTCATGCCCCTCCCTGTGCATCCCAGTATCCCCTCTGGCTTTTCTTACTAACTTCTCACATTGCTTACCCACCTTTAGGTCATCTGATATGACTACACCCAGATCTCTTTCCATTACTGTTGTCATTAGTACCTCCCCTGCTATTGAGTACTCTTCTCCTGGATTTTTATTTCCCAGGTGCATTACTTTGCACTTCTTTGCATTGAATCTAAGTTGTCATATGTCTGACCATTCCTCCAACCTTGCCAAGTCCCTTCTCATCCTTTCTACTCCCCCCTTGTGTATCAACTCTGTTACAGATCTTTGTGTCATCTGCAAAGAGGCATACCTTTCCTTCCAGACCCTCTGCAGTGTCACCTATAAAGACGTTAAAGAGGACTGGACCCAGTACTGAGCCCTGAGGTACTCCACTAGTAACCCCCCTTTGTTCAGAATGTGTTCCATTCACTATTACCTTCTGTGTCCTGTTGTGCAGCCAGTTTGCTACCCAGACTACCACCCTGGGACCCACTCCCAGGCTGGCTAACTTGATTATTAATCTTTTGTGCAGGACTGTGTCAAATGCCTTGCTAAAGTCTAGGTAGGCCATATCCACAGCCCTCCTGGTCTTTTACTTTGGTCACCCAGTCTAAGAAATTAATTAGATTCGTCTGACATGACCTTCCTGCTGTGAATCCATGCTGCTTTGGGTCCCTGTGCCCTGCTGGCCTCTAGGTACTGAACAATTCTTTTCTTTCAGAAGTGATTCCATCATTTTCCCCACCACTGAGGTCAAACTAACAGGTCTGTAGTTTCCTGCTTCTGCCTTGCTCCCACTTTTGTGAAGGGGAATCACATCTGTCCTCCTCCAGTCCTCAGGTACCACCCCATCTTCCCATGATTTGTTAAAAGTGTGGGTGGTGTCACTAGGTCCCCTTAGCTCTTTTAGGATTCTAGGTGAATCTCGTCAGGCCCCATTGCTTTGTCCACCTTGAGTTTTAGGAGTTCTTTCAGGACTCTTTTCTTCTGTAAATGGACTGGCGTCAACCCCACTACCAGAGTGCTTCTACTGTTTGGTTTAGGCAACTCCTCCTCCTCTTTCTTTGTGAATACTGAGCAAAAGTATTTATTCAGTATCTCTGCCTTTTCACTGTCTCCTCAGCCCACCTCCCTCTCCTTTATTAATCTTCACTATTCCTCCTTAACCTTTCATGCTCCCTAATGTACCTATAAAGGTTTTATCCCACTTCTTAACTGAGTTGGCTGTCTTTTCTTGGTTTGGGCCTTTGCTTTTCTGACTGCCTTCCCACTTCTTTCTGCTTTAATTGATACAGTTCCCTGTCGACTCAGTCTGTGATTCCTTATACTTTTGAATGCAGCCTTTTTCTCCTTAACCTTCCTTGACACCTCTTTTGAGAACCATAGTGTTTTTTTATTCCGCTTTGTTTTCTTTATTTGTTTCACACAAGGGCTTATTGCCTCCATGATGGCAATTTTGATTTTTCTCCATTGTTCTTCCACCCCTCCTTTCTGGCCATTTGCTAATGCATTCCTCAGGTATTCACCCATTATGCCAAAGTCAGCCCTTCTAAAGTCCAGTATCCTTGTCTTTGTATGGCTTTTCTCCATGGTTGTGTTTATTGTGAAGCACACTGTGCAGTGGTCACTTGTTCCCAGATGTCTGCTGACTTCTACTTTTGTGATCCTCTCTCCATTTGAGAGTACTAGGTCTAATATAGCTCCCTCCCGAGTGGGTTCCACCACTAGCTGTCTAAGGCATGCCCCCTGTAGGGCATCAAGAATGACCCTGCTCTTGGATGTGGCTGCAGTCCATGTTGCCCAGTTAACATCTGGCATATTCAGGTCCCCCTCAACAGTATTGCTTTGTTTGCTGTAATGCAGTATAAGGATGTCAGCTAATGTGATGAAGGTTTCCGTCTAAATGAAAAATGGCACTGCTGTCATTGTCCTAATTCATTTACTGTTTTTATAGCTACCAGCAAAATGTAATTCATATTTGAGGCATTCATCAATGAAAGCTTCAAGTGTGAATTCTTGAAAGCTGTAAAGATTTCCAGAATCCAATTTCTACAAACTTTAAACACATCTTGACTGCTGAGAATAATGAACTGCTGTAGCTATTAATGGTGTCTTTTGAAATTTAAAACCAAGGTGTGAAATCTTGTTATTCAATGCATGTTCCTATCTTACTTGATTTCATAATTAATATTTGGAGTTCAGTTCATGAAATAGTCACTTACTGTGTTGCCTTATTAAAAATAAAATTCAAAAAGTGTCCCCCAAGTGGCCAGCACTTTCTACAGTCTCCATGAATGATAAAGATTTTAATACTGGTAACTATTATAAATTTAATTTATATACAGATGACACATTTGTTCTACAACTGCTGCTGTCATAAGTTTGTACGTTTGCTTTGGTACCATTCAGGGTAACTTAATTAAATTTAAATTTGAGCTCTGTTTGACTGAAACCCTGGCTACTGTATGCTCTTTTCATAATGTGACTGGAAAGCTTATCTATAGCCAAGATAGTACCACATTAGATTTAAAGGAAATGGAATCTTTGAAGTACCTGGTCAAGTTTAGACCTAAAGTCATGTTATTCTCCCTAATATAAAAACTTTGGATCTAAACTGCTTTTTTATAACTTGAAATCATGTTTGGCTTTTTTCAGTACATCGTCACTATCACTTAAGTCTCTTCCTCTGTTTACATGTTGAAAGAGCTGGACTTTTTTTTATTGATAACTGCAAGAAATGGATTGAGGCAAATAGCCCTGTTTTTGAGCATGTCTCAGGAGAGGAGGTTACAGTCAGTAAGCAGTACAAATCAATTACATACCACACTTAGTATTATAGTGGCGTGGTAGCACCATGGTAGTTAGGGTTGAGTAGGCTGTTTAATGTTAACCCCTAACTTTGCACTTTAATAGCTTCACCACCATTCAACACATACACACAAAATTTTGCATACATGGTCTCGGGGCCAATGTCTCTTGACTTGTCCAGTTATGTTCAGGTCAGATGAGTGGGTTCCGAAATATGTGTAGTGAAAAAAATCAGGTTTTTTTTTTGGTCATCACCTAGCGCCGAAAGAGTGTAGAATTTTCCTCTGAGAGATTTTCAGGGTAGAAAGGGCTTAGGCTACAGTGGTGCCTTTCGCTGGTTTGAAGAAATATTAATCTGTTTCAGAGTTGTAAGGATTTGAAATTTTGGTTCTGAGCATGCTCATTGTAGTCTTTTGATATGAAAAAAGAATATGGCCCATAGGAAAAAAGATTCTGTTTCATTGGGGAAGGGGAGTAATCTTTTTTCATGAGAAAAAAATATTTTTTCTTATGGCCACCACCACCTTTCTATTTTTTTTTTTTTCAAAACCTTTCTTTGAAAAGCCATAAAAATGATATCCTGCAGAGACACCAACACATGTATCTTGCTAATTGGGCACCTAGGTGGATTCTGCAGTTAGTTTTTGGAAAAAAACTCCCAGAAATGTGTGTGCAACACATTTTACAATCTTTTTTCATGACCCGAATTTCTTTTTTCATATGGCCATACAAAAACAGATTCCTTCATTTGAAAAAAGAATTTGGACTTAGTTTTTTCACATTCTTTTTCATGTGAAGCAATCTTTTTCGTTTGAATGACACAACTTCATGAAAAAATCTCTGATACTGTATGAAAAAGAATTTGACTTTTTTTCACATTTTTTTCGATGAAGTAGTCTTTTTATAAACAAGACAGCCTCATAAAAAAGTCCTTCATATGAAAAATAATTTGAACTTAGTTTTAACTTTTTCCCACTTTTAACTTCAACAGGCCATAACTCTGTCAGTATATCCAGTTATGGGACAATCTATATAATAATTTTATTTATATAGCCTTTCACTATATCAAGGCCGAACAAGTTAATAAAACTTCAACATACATACAAACATCAAAACCATAAAACATTATAAAATATATCATAAAAACATAATAAATTACAATAAAATTTCACACACTTTACAATACATTTAACCTTCCAAGAAGGCCATTATCCACAGATGTGTTTTCAATTTCTTCTTGAAAATCTCCACGGAGGAGCATTCCTGTAACCGGCATGGTAGAGAATTCCAAAGAGTGGGTGCAGCATGAGAAAATGCTCTGCTGCCAGAGGATTTCAAGCTCACTCTTGGAATCTCTAACAACCCCATGTCGGCTGAGCGGAGTGATCGGCCAGGGCAGTAAGGAACCAGCAGGTCTTTCAGATAGGACGGACCCTGGTCGCGAAGGGCTTTGAAAGTCAATAAAATGACTTTAAAGGTGATCCGCCACCGTATTGAAGCCAGTGCAGCTTGCTACATCCGGGTACGTGACAGACCTGCTTGTCTCAGTCATAACCTGGGCTGTCACGTTCTGCACAAGCTGTAGGCGGCGGATTTCAACCCCAGAAAGCCCAAAGTAAAGGGTGTTGCAGTAGTCGAGGCGTGAGGACACAAAGGCGTGGACCAGTGTTGACAGAGAGTCAGATGGAACAAGGTGCTTAACCCGGGCAATATTCCTAAGATGGTAAAAGGAAGTCTTGACGACGGCTGACACTTGGGATTGAAAAGTCAGCCTATCGTCAAGAATCATCCCAAGGTTGCGCACCCATTCAGAGGCCGGTAGTGACACACCGCCAAGAAAAATTCCAGATGGTGCGCCAGCACATGACCTCTCAATCTGACCACCGGGTCCACAATCAAACCTCAGTTTTTCCAAGTTCAACTTTAGCCAACTAGAATCCATCCAGTCTTGGATTTCCAGACAGTTATTAAATACCAAGAGAGCTCCATCCTGGTCGGGTGCAAAGACCGGTATAGCTGGGTATCGTCTGCATAGCAGTGAACATCCAGCCCATACCGTCTTATAATGTTTCCTTGAGACATGTACACTGCAAATAACATGGGCGACAGCACAGAACCCTGAGGCACTCCACACAACAAAGAGACTGGGCCGGAGGAAAAATTCCCCGACACAACTCTTTGTGATCTCCCAGTGAGGAATGACTTGAACCATTTAAAAACGGTTCCAGATATTCCACAAATTTGCCCCAGGCGTGCTAGAAACACCATGTGATCCACAGTGTCAAAAGCTGAAGAGAGATCAAGGAAAACCAAGATAGAATGTCTCCTTTGATCTCTCGCCCTCAGAAGATCATTTAGCACCCGAACCAGTGCAGTCTCGGTACTGTGTCTTTTACGGAAACCAGACTGGAAGGATTCGTAGATATTATGGATGGTTAAATGGTCATTCAATTGACCAGCTATGACCTTTTCAATAACCTTCCCAATAAAGGGGAGGTTAGAGATGGGTCTATAGCTGGAAAAACAATCTGCGTCCAAGGAAGCTTTCTTCAAGAGAGGTGTCACCACCGCCTCTTTCAGGGAGCTAGGAAACTCACCCAACTCCAAGGAGCACCAGACAATTTGCTCCAGAACTGGACCAATGATGTCTACACAACCCAAAATTAGGGTAGTCGGTCCAGGATCCAAGCCGCAGCTTGTAGGGTGCACACTATGGATGATCCTCATAATATCCACGAACTCAGGTCGACAGAAGGAACTCCAGGAGAAGTGAGGTCCTGTGCTCTCGCACTCTCCCACCACATCACCCTTAGAGGTTGTCAGACACAAGTCCGCCCTGATGTCAGCCACCTTAGTTGCAAAGTATCGAGCAAGCTCATCGCACTCAGTTTGCGAAAAGGCTTTCCGAACTTTCAGACAGGCTGGGTTGCACAGTCTATCTACAGTTCGGAACAGCTGAGCCGGTCAGTTCTGAGCAACTGCAATCTCCCTGGACAGGAATTCTGCCTTCTTATGGGTGATTACAGATTGATAGCTGGTATAATGTTCAATCAATCTAAGGCGGTCGGCATCAAAGGACTTAGCCAGCAACCCTCCTAACAACTTCACCCTTGTCTCGCATCTCCCTCAGAGTCCCATCAAACCAAGGGGCCCTGGGGTGCCGGGAAAGAGGGTGCTCACGAACAGGAGCAGTAGAAGTCAGCCCTCCTAAAGTCCAGTACTTTTGCCTTTGTATGGGCTTGACTCTATTGCTGTGTTTATTGTGAACCATACTGTTTGATGGTTGCTAGTTCCCAGATGGCTACCCACTTCTACATCTGTGATCCTCTCTTCATCTCCATTTGAGAGAACCAGGTCTAAGATTGCTCCCTCTCGAGTGGGCTCCAATACTAGCTGTCTAAGGCATGCCCCCTGTAGGGCATCTAGAATAACCCCACTCTTTGAAGTGGCTGCTGCAACTGCACTCCAGTTAACATCTGGCATATTCAGATCACTCATCAGCAATATCTCCCCTTTTTCTGCCATTCTAAGTATACTTTCTATCATTTCCTTGTCCATTTCCTCCTCTGAGAAGGGGGTCTGTATACAACCCCTGTGCGGATTGTGGTGCCATTGCCGGTCTCCAAATTTACCCAAAGTGCTTCTTCTCCACCCTGTTTTCCCTTTTGTTCTGTTGCTTTGATTCCTTCCCTTATGTAAAGAGCTACTCTCCTCCTCTTTTACCCTCCTTGTCCCTCCTGTAGATAGTGTATCCTGGTATGTTTACGCCCCAGTCATGGTTTTGTGTACCATGTTTCTGTGACTACCATGATATCCGGATGTTCCTCCACCATCAAAGCCACTAATTCAGGAAGCTTGTTACTCAGACTATGGGCATTGGTACTCATTGCTCTCCATTTTTTTATGGCTTTACCTTCTTTTGCAGCATCCCCCACTGACCTTTCTACCTCGGTCTTTTTCTCATTTGGTACCCTGTTTTGTAGGGAGAGGCTGGGATTTTCCTGCAGCTTATCAGTGCCTCCCCCCTTGACTAGTTTGAAAGCTTGCCAATGAAGCATTTAAACCGATTGCTCAAAAATCTTGTTCCCTTCCTGGACAGATGTAGACCATCCTGCCAGTATAGGCTGGTGTTCCTCCAGGTGGAACCCCAGTCCCCAATGAAGCCAAACCTCTGTGCTCCACACCATTTTTTCAACCATTCATTAAATACCAGCAGCAAACGTTTGACAATGACAAATGATTGTTAAGATTAGATTCAAAAACAGTTAAACTTGACAAACCAACTATAAGGCTTTGGGGTAATGAGTTATAAAATCTAGGTGGCTGAAACAACAAAGAACTCTGCCTTAAGCTAGTTTTAACATTAGGAAAGCAAAATATAAAGAAAAGTGAGCTCTGGTATTAATCATCAAGATCTTTGGTTCGAAAAACTATAACAGTTTCAAGGACCTTCTTGAATGTCACCTTTTTAGCTTACAAACCAAGTTGCAGTTTAAACCTGGTTGTTAACGTGGGCCACTGAAGTGAATTTAGAAGAACTCAATGATGTACAGTATACGGGCTGGCATCTGAGTGACAAACCTTGCAATTTGATTATACAAGGTCGTTACTCCAGAAATTTCAACCTCACAGGCAGCAAAGTATAACAACATTCTGTAAACCATGATAGGGGGCAAAATAACGTTGACATAGGGCCAACAAAGAAATGGGCCTATAGTTCGAAATTGTAGATTTGGATCCAGATTTGTGAATAGGGTATACTGTGGACTGTTTCCACACTGAAGAATATACATTATAACAAAGGGAGAAACTTAATTTGGTAAGGGGAAGAAAACAATACTTTCTTGTGCCATTTTAAAAATCCTACAGTCCAGACCGCCAAAGCCAATGTATGGATGTGGATTCTAATTACCCAAATAACTGAAAAGTTGATCACGTGTAAGAATCTTAAAGAAATATTATGGATGAGATGAAAGAACCTGGGCACCATTAAACATCAATTTCAGAAGCATGCTTATCTGCCTTTGTTCTATAACAGGATAAATCACTGAAGAAATGATTAAACTTCTAGGCCAAAACAGTAGGGTCACTTATAAACCTCACTGTTCAAAGAAAAGGAGGAAGGCATATCTTCCATCCCATAACTAGTGAAATCTTTAAGTGCTTGCTATAGATTATGGGAGCTCATGGGCTGTGTTCAACTGTTTGCTTTTTAAAATTCCATTTTTACTTTATGGATGTAAGGTTTACAATGATTTCTGGATTATTTATACTCCAACATAACCAATTGGTCTTTTTTTTTTTTTGTTATAAGCCCAGTTCTTATTGCATTCCCACAAAAGTCTCAATAAATCATGAGCTAGCCACTCACTTCTGTAGCCTCTGGTATAACATTCGATTTAGAAGAACCAGTAGGCCACAGATGCCATTAAAATTTTACAAAACCGTTCATACACAACATTAAAGTCAGAGACTTTGTCAAGAAATAACCAATCCATGGCAAAAATATCCACATTCAGTTTTGTTGACATAGTTCTCTGAGGTTTCTAGAGGCGGTGTACTCAGGATTAGATCTGTTTAATTTAGCAGACCAGTTGCAGTAGACCGGACTGTAGTCACTCGAACCACCAGGAAGAATACCATATTATAAATAGAGTAATAGATAGGTTCTGGTGTATTACAAGGTGGTAATTCCATTGAGAGGTTCTGAGGACACAGAAAACCTCGTCGAGCGGAGCTCAAGAGGTTTCATGTGTCCCCAGAACCTCGAGATGGAATTACTACCTTGTTATGCCAGAACCCATTTGTTATTTTTTTAATATATGGATACGAGGTGAATTGACTCACCTCTGTTGGAACAGTGGATTCAGTGGGTCCATGTGCATGCTGGCAGGGTTCCACAGTGCTGTGTGCATGAGCGGGTGCTGTGGGATTCATTTAGCGCTGCTTTTTTTTAACCGTTTGTTGGCGGTGGTATCGGGCAGCAGAGGAGCCGCGGGGAGAGAGTCGGATTGTTGATGATAATACCAAAAAAAAATTTTAGAAGTAAAGAAAAATGGTTGCTGTTGTTGAGTATTCTCTTGCTAAGCGAGCAAGCGAAGCTACCGACTCTGTTCAGCCCGCCCACAGAGCAAAAGTGGCCAATTAGAAGGCAATTCTTTGTAAGACGCCGGGATAGACTTCATGCGGTTTTCTTCAAGTTTTGTTGATATTACTATCGTCTGGCGCCTAACCATAGTATTATCACCAGGAACAGTAGTATTATCATTCCAGAGCAATGGTATTACCAGGATTTTTTGTATGCTTTTCAACTATATTATTTCAACAATCCATATATTAAATCCATATATTAGCATACTGGTCAAATTTACTTTTCTAGATACCTCCCATGCTGTGCACCATGTCTTTTTTTTTTTTCCCTCAATTCTAACTCTTACCAGGCCTTAAAGGTATTTCTAAGTCAAATGTAGTGGATATGTTTTTTTCTTGAGGAAAAAAATATATATATTTATAAAATACTCAAATGCTTTTTTTTTTTTTGGGGGTGTTACAGAGGATGCATTCTACTACATGTTACCATACGTATGAGTGTATTTGTACATGTTTGTACTTGATGTTTTTGGATTTACTCTCTGTAACCAAAAATGTAATAAAAACTTAATGGAAAAAAAAATACTCAAATGCTGGTGGTACTAGAAAATTTTACCACCAACTAAAACTGGAAGATGCCTGGATTCTTTTATAGTGAAAAAAAAATGTTTGAGTCAAATTGTTTTGCCCAGTTTGATTGCACTGCTGCTTTAAAGCTTTCCTGTATTTCTGTATAATTTATTCATCATTACTAGATTAGTTTACACAGAAACATGATCCCTTTTCCCGTACAGTTGCCCTACTAAAAATTACAGATTTATTGGCTACAGGCCACTGTTCAATAATGTAACAAATGTGTACAAACTTTTTTTCTCTTTATAATTTTCATAGTGGGGGGGCAATTGTCCACATGGGGAGCGGATAATAATGTTAAACAATAACCCACTGGGGTTGGTCTATTGCCCTTGGGCAGTGTCCTGGACCACTCTGAAGTACAATATCCATGAGGGGAACATTCTTTAAATAACATACTAGATAATGTGGAAAGAAATAAAAAGGAGTGGTCTTACCCAGTTGAGCCCTGTTTATTTCTTCCTCCTTACCATCCTTGGACCAGGGTGTATAGAAATATTTGGAACCTAATTGGCAACTGGAAACAGCTGATGAGACCTCACTTCCCACAGGGGAGGTCCAATTGGCAGCAAAACATGCGCTGCTTGATGGCAGGTTAGCAGTAATGCTTCAGGTGCCAAAGGCCAGCCCCATTGAGTCCTTCTGCCCATCTGCTTCCAGCAGCCAAGTTGGTTTATCCCTTTAGGTCCTTCATGCTCAGTTAGTAATAATGAGGTTCTGGCTTCCTGCAAGGATCACTATCATAGCTGTCGAAAACTAACAGCACTTCCCTTCCTCCTTCCAGATTGTAGTGCATGGTGCTTTATGATTGTGAGTCCTTCATACATCTGAGGGACCATGGAGTGAGACATACTCCATGCCTCCTCCTGGTGGAAGGGATCTGAATGTTCATTAATGCCATGCTTTGTATGGATTTTTCTCAAGGGCTAAATTTATCCAGCCACACCTCTCTATTGGCATCTATCTTGCCCCACAACTACTCTGGGACATATAGATAGCTGAATTGTGGGTGTTCCTGCCTGATCTTACGATGGATCATACACTTTGCTTGGGACCAGGGTGGGATTTGTTTTTGACAGAGTCCTCCCAGAGAGCCATTCCAGGGGTCAGCCAGCTGGTATTGTGTTTTCTTTCTGTTGAGCAACCATTACCTCATGGGAGTAAATCAACTCATTCATTCCCATAGATGCCATATGGCATCAGAACCATCCATTGCTGGAATGGACCCAAAATGCCCACTGGGAGCAAATGAGTTAAGCTTTTGGCCTTGTCCACAGCCCATACCTGTAGATGGTATAGGGGGAGGAGTTTCTTCAGGCATCAATATTTTAATTTTACTCCTATCTCTTGAGGACAAAGGTGGGGTCAACTACAACATATAGGTTCCAGGGTGCCTAATGCCTTAGCTAGGCTGTATCAACAGCTCATGCCAGTGGAGTCCTTTAGTAACAGTTTTATGTACTAAATACAAGAAAATGATCGTTCTACTCCAAAAGTCTAAAGCTTCTTCATTCTTATTCATACTTTTCTTCCACCAATATAGCAAAGTTTATTGGTTTTAATACCACTGATGCAGGTTTGAGTCATACTGTTGCAAGTAATTACTATAGGGGAGTTGTTGGTAGGTGAAAATATAACCCTCATAGAGTTTTACCACTGGCACAAAGATTTTGCCAGATCCACTGGACAGTACAATATAGGTTACTGGATGCTCAATGCTTTAGCCAGGCTGCATTAATAGCTCATGACAGAGGAGTCCTTCAATAGCAGTTCCATACGCCAAAAAAAAAAACTGAAGGCTATACTCCAACAATTTAAAGCTTCTCTGTTCCAACTTTTCTTCCACCAGTATTGCAACATTTGGTGGTTTTGATACCACTTCAGGCACGATGGTTGTATTCTGTTAACACATAAGCATACACTTAAAAGAATTCAGACATATAAATGTGGGTTCAAGCCCATCTGATTTAGGCTCTTCTCAGTCTGGGCAACTGGGTCTTTGGAGGCAGACCATTCCATAGCCTGATCCTCCCCCACTGAGGGTTTCTTGGAGGGCCTGAGGGAGGTGATACCCCCTGGCAGTCTTTTCAGCCTTGGTGTGCACACACATTGATGGTTATGACTCCCCACCCACCTGATGGCAAAGTTGGGGGTCATCTGATTCCTTTTCCCGCTCCTTGGGGTTCTCTATCTTGAGTTCATGGTTCACAAATTCTGGGGTGTCATCAAAGGAGTTTGCGTCTCTGTTTTCCAGAGCGTGGCCCTGAGGGGATCAGTAGGTTCAGAGCTTGGGAGCCCTTCAGGCTGGGAAGTACATTCCCAGCCCATTCTTGGCTCCCTAGACAGCAGCATGTTGGGTAGCTATGCTCTTGGGGTGGGCTTACTGACCACATTCAGCAGGGAAACTGATATTAATTCTGCTGTGGACAGCACTCCTGAGTCTTGAGTTTGGTGGAAATCGGTAAAAGAAAATTGATTTATTGCACTCCTTCCCTCTCCTAATGCCCTTAATATGGCATAGGGTACTGAAGCGGGTGGAGGTATTATCCAGTGGGCTGAAGGGGTTCATGCTGTAGCTGGTGATACTGCAGCAGGGGTAATGTTTGTAGGACATAAGGTTCCAGGAGCCCATATGCAGGAGGTCCTGTTCCCTCTCCCTCCGATACCGGGCTGGCAGCTTCCTGGAGCTTTCCTCAGTTGTGGAAGTGGGCCGTCATCCCTCCCCTTTCATACATCCCAGGTAGCACAGACTAGCCACCACATCTCCCTTATAATGGCAGAAGTCACAAACAGCATCCACCAACTGGGAAAAGCATTAAACATACAGGCCCCCAGCCTTTTTTCCCAAGGGTCCATCTCCTTAAGCACAAGCCACTCTGCTAAATGTTTTGACAGGGCATTTTCACCTTCTGACCCACTCCTGCTTTCCATTTCTCTCTCACAAGAAAATACTATGCAGGGGATGGCTACCTCAGTCAAGTTCGTCTTCCCCTTGAAGGTCCTTCGCTTCCCCAATCAGGCATACACCTTGGTGCTTACACTACAACATAAAGAAAATTTAACGCCTAATTACTGTTTGTCCTTTTGAGTACTGATCAGTCCCTGCCTGCCTGTCTGTGATCTTTTGTGTAATTCTAGCAGCTTGCACAGTCACCTAAACAGTAGCTGAAGTTGAAACTAGTTACTTTATAAATGGCTTTAGTCCTAGCTTGCTCTCGGGTTTAATTTGTGATTCCTTTGGCAAGACTCACACTCTCACTTCACACTTTTATCTTCCCCAGCCTGCCACACACTGCACTGATCGCTGTAAAATCCCCGACTTACAGATACAAGCAGGCTACTCTTGCTCCTTGCACATCACATCATTATCTCTTAACTGAATTCTGCTCGCATTGACTAAGGTTCAACATTTTTGTTTAAACTTTAGGTGGTACTCACGGTTTACTTGTTCTAACAGATAATTTTTTTACCCACTGGATATATGTTAAACGGTGACAGGCTAAAGCACTGGGGAAATATGAAAGGTTTGTTTACTGGGGAGTTGTTGATAAAATGTGTTTGACACTCAGTTGGGTGTGGCAGAGAGTGCCCCGGGTTTCTTCCACTTATGATCCACCAAAGATAGCCATTAACTCCTATGTAGCAGGCACTACTTTGCTGTTAGCCACACTCCCTTGAAATAGCAGCACATTATGGCTTACAGATGGGGAAGGGGGCAGTCTCCAAATTTAAATATTCATGAGGGCAGCACGTGTTTTGGCACAGACCAGTCTAGGCAGTAAATGAAATCCAGAAAACATGAGTATATTACAGCCAGTGAGGAATATTTGATGAAGGCATATAGGATTTGCACATGAGTGCACTCCAGATCCTCAGGCACTGCTCCACTGATTCCATTAATGGCAACATGTCTATGCTGATCTGACTTGGGGCACGAGCAATTTGTGGCACGTTACTGTTCAGCCCTATTTAATTGCTCCATACTGCACAGTTTATCAGAATCTTTGGGGGTAATTTTGAACTTCAGTAAACACGATGTTTGAAAACTTGCTAACTTTTCAGGCAGGTGCATCAGTGTTTTTGTTCATGCTTCTGCACCAAGGGGTACCTCAAATCAAAGGAGTGTCAGTGGCTCAGCAGGTTGCACTCTCGCCTCTGAGGCAGGAAGATCGAAAGGTTGTGGGTTCTAGCCTCATCCCAGGTACTTGGGGTAAATCCCAATACTGACACTGTAGTGCATCAAGAGGGGGATACTGCACTCCTGTGGGTGCTATCTTTCAGATGAGACATTAAACCAAGGTCCCATCTGTCTGTTCTGGTGGATGTTAAAGATCCCATGGCATGTCTCAATAAGACCCATAAGAGTAGGGGAATTTTTTATTTAAACTTCAAAGTAAATCATAAAGCAAACATGTTCCTTCACGTCACATAAAATACAAAAGGAATGGGAACAAAATGCAATAACAGCAAACAAAACCAGTATTCAGTTCACGTATACTGTCACTGCAGCGAATCCCCGACTGCGAAGACCACCACAGCACCAGAGATCGGGCAGAATCCGCCCGTCGCTATGGTGGTCCATGTGGCGATTGGGACAGCCTCGCTGGGTGCCTCCCCCCCCCCGGTCCAACTCAGACTTGGAGTTAGAATCCTAGAGACCGTGGGTGTTGGGCGGAGCCCCCACATGGGGGGGTTCGGGGCACAGCCCCCCTGATGAAAACACGGAAGCATCCCTGACACTGCATTGCCGATACTTGCCAATGCGGCTGTCGCTGTCTGGGATGTCTTCGTAGCTGCTGTCGCTTGCATGGTAAAACCTTCAATTCATACTAACATTTGTAAGAAAGTAACATGTCCTGTCAAAAATTCATAAGACTGTACCTTATTATTCTAAACCATAATGTATAACCTTGTGAGGACTTCCATATAAACCCCCATCTCCCTCTACAAAAAAACGTTGGGGAATTTTTATTTAAGACTTCAAAACTCACTCCTATAGTAAAGCATGTTAACATCACTGTATCGAGAAACTAATGAGATAAAAAACATATTGGTAAAGCAAATAAGAATTAAGTCATACCCCCTTTCCTATTCATTCTTCTAAGAAATTCATAATACTATACATTTTTTCATAGTGAAAGGATACAAAAAATCTTCCACTAACTCAAAATAAGTATTGAGACAAACTCACCCTAGCCCCCACCACAACCACTGCTTAACAAATAGAGGAGTTTTTTTCATTTGAATTTCAATGATACTTTATACATAAATATGTACTCATTCCAAACTTAAGCAATTAATTATTCTGCAATGTACCCCATATTCCCCCAGTCTATTGTACTATCCAAAATAGCTTCATGATTCGAGCTCATTAACTTCAAAACACTTGTAGTTTACACCAGAGTTATACTATGCAGTATGTCTCCTAGTTCATCCTGTATCCAACCACATTGTACCTCTCCATAATTGTTCATGCATTTCTCTATCATAGTACCTTTTATCTTTCTCTTTTTAAGGCCAATATCCCTGTTTCGATTTTACGAAACAATTGTTCTGCGGTAGTGTCCTTTTATTAATGAAAATATCAAAGTTACAGAAATTCAGAATACACATAAGGAGCCAGAAGAACTGTGGGTCATCCTGGAAACAGGAAATGGGACAGCCATATGAACTGGGGTTGTCTACAGGCCTCCAGGCCAGGGGGAGGACATAGACACATTAATGTTGGAAGATATACAAAATATGACAGCTAAAGGGGAGGTTCTGACAATGGGAGACTTCAACATGCCAGATACAGATTGGTCAATGCCAGCAGGAACATCTGCCAGAACTAGACACATGGTGGATTCACCGTAGGGGGAGGGCCTCAAACAACTGGTGCAACAACCCACAAGAGACAGGGCTATCCTAGATTTAGTACTGACTAACAGGGAAAGGATCACAGATCTCCAGGTGGTAGGTCACCGGGGGGCCAATGACCATCACATGGTATGGTTCAATTTGGCCACTAGAACTAAATCATCCCAATCCAAGGCAAAAATATGGGACTTCAGAGGAGCTGACTTTGATAAGATGGCCAACAGAGTTAAGCTAGCCCTGGCAAAAAGAAATACAGGTGAGGGGGTACAGGTAAAGTGGGCAAGCATTAAGGATGCAATACTTGAAGCAACATCCCATTGTGTTAGAGAGAGAAAAGAAAGGGCAAAAGAAGAAGGAAACCACTTTGGTTCTCAAAAACAGTAGCAGAAAAGGTCAGAGCCAAAAGGCTGGCCTTCAGGAAATATAAGGGAACGCAGCAGGATGAAGATAGGGAGGCATACCAACTTCCCTAAGGGAAGCAGGGAAGGCACTAAGGCAGGCAAAGGCCCAAACCGAGGAAACACTAGCACAAACAGTAAAAGAAGGTGACAAGACTTCTATAGATAATTAATGAAAGAAAGTCCAGTGGGGTATTGCTAAGATCAAAGGGATAAGGGGCATGAGGAGACCATGTAAAAGCATCTATCCTAAATAGATACTCTGCTCAGTATTTACTGAAGAGAAGGTAGGGCAGGGCCCACAGCTCAGCACCATGGACACAGGGGGGAGGGAGGTGTGCACTAGTCTCTGCACAAAAGAAAAGGTCCTACAAGAGCTTGATAAGCTCAGGGTGGACAAGGTAATGGGACCTGATGGCATGCATCCCAGGGTAATAAAGGAGCTAAGTGTGGAACTAGCAGAGCCATTATCAGAACTGTTTAGTGAGTCTCTGAGCACAGGAGAGGTCCCAGAAGACTGGAGAAGGGCTCATGTGATCCCGCTCCACAAGAGTGGTAGCAGGGAGGAGGCAGTTAACTACAGACCAGTCAGTCTTACCTTAGTGGTGGGCAAGATTATGGAGGCACTCCTTAAGGAAAGGCTAGTGCAACACCTGGAATCCATAGAGGCACAGGATCCAAGACAGCATGGGTTTACAAAAGGAAGGTCCTGTCAAACTAATCTCATGGATTTCTTTGACTGGGTAACCAGAGTGGTGGACTAAGGGGAGCAGTTGATGTCACCTACCTTGACTTCAGCAAAGCTTTTGATACTGTTCCACATAGATTAATGACCTGGGTAGGCTTAGGGTGGGTCAGAAGTTGGTCAGTTGGGTGGCAAACTGGTTGACGGGCAGAAAACAGAGTGTGGTGGTAAATGGTATATAGTCAGAAGAGATGCAAGTCACAAGTGGGGTACCTCAGGGATCAGTCCTGGGGCCAGTCCTCTTCAATATCTTCATCAGTGACATTGCAGATGGACTGGAGGGTAAGGTTTGTCTGTTTACAGATGACACCAAAATCTGCAACAGAGTAGATGGTCCAGATGGGGTGGGCAGAATGAGAAGAGATCTGGATAAACTAGCAAAATGGTTGAAAGAGTGGCAACTAGGGTTTAATGCAAAGAAGTGCAAGATCATGCACATAGGGACGAGAAACCCTGAAGCCACCTATAGGCTGGGAGGGGAGTTGCTGGCAGTCACAAGGGAAGAAAGAGACTTCGGCATCATCATCACTGATGACCTGAAATCATCCAAGCAGATCACTAAAGCAGTAGGTAAGGCTAGGGGGATGTTGGGCTGTATTAGTATGGGTATCACAAGTTGGAAGAGGGAGGTAATGATCACTCTTTACAAGACACTGATTAGACCCCATCTGGAGTACTGCGTGCAGTACTGGGGACCACACCTTCACAAGGACATTAACCAAATTGCAGCAGTCCAAAGATGGGTAACCAAAATGGTGCAGGGACTGCATCAGAAAACATATGAGGACAGATTAACAGAGCTCAATATGTATACCCTAGAGCAAAGGAGGGAGAGAGGTGATATGATCGAAACATTCAAACACCTTCAGGGCATTAACAAGGTGAAAGAGTCTAACAAATTTCAATGTAAAAAAATAGCAGGACAAGAGGACACAGCAGGAGATTAGAGGGAGGCTGATTAAGGGTTAATGTGAGGAAGTTCTTTTTCACAGAAAGGGTGGTGGATGTATGGAATGACCTACCTCAGGAAGTGGTTGGATATGAATACAGTGCAGGGCTTCAGACAGGTATGGGATAGACATAAGGGAGCAATACAGATGAGTATGAATAGATAGGCCAGTGACAGAGCAAAGGTTGATTGGCACATTCATAAGGTAGAAAAATAAATGGGCAGACTGAATGGGCCTTGCGGTCCTTATCTGCCGGCAACTTCTATGTTTCTATGTAAGGAAAATACACATCTGGCTTGCCAGACATAAAATTTAATACATGCTAAAATGACATGCATTCTGCTTAGATCATACTCCTTCCAGCTCTTAGGAAGAATCCTTAGAAATAAGATATCTGGTATTACAAAAAGCAAGGGTGATTTTTTTCCACTTGGAATGTATTAACACCCAGAGCAGGAGTATGTAAGGACAATTAAAGAATGCATGCTCCATGGTTTCTGGAACAACCTCACATGGTCTGACCTGAAACAAACCCTCTCTTTCTGCTCCTTATGTTTTAAGTTATTTTTAATATTAAGTTTTCTATGCGCACGTAACCATAGCACGTCCCACATTTTCCTGGGTGTCTTTTGTTGCTATCATGCTGCTAGTTAGTTTTACCTCCTGAGGAGCCTTTAAGTAGTTTCTTGGGGTATCTGAATACTTTCCTGTTGCTATATTCCCATAAACCTCTTTTCTGGTATACTTTTATATAATATTTGTTTAGTAACGTTCCATGCCTTTATTTTACTGAAACATTGCTGAAGATAAATTGGCAAATCCCAAGGGTTTTTGTTTCAGAATTGGGGTCGATAACTCCCACCATTTACAAGATGAGTGATTCTACCTCGCACCCATGGGGCCCATATATTGGTGGATGGCTTCAAAAGTGACTTCTGTGATTGCTAAATAGGCTACCCCTCTTTTTATAGGATTTAACCTACTGCCCCAAACACACCTAAAAAAACTACTGAAAATAGAGGTCTTAGGTTGTTTCAGGGGTGGAATTACTACACTAAAATAAAGAAACATAACTATTTATTTGAACATGTTCCATTTATTCCATGTACTTGCTTTCTGTTGTGCTCTTTGTAATATAAGCTCCCAGTTATGGAACCCCATATCTTCATATCCAAAATAAATCCCTAACATTTTATATGCCTCTCTTTTAACCTGAATCCCCATTACCTCCTCCTGGTCTTGTCCTATGTTACCTATTGGGAGACATTTGCTTTTTGTAAAATTTATGTTTGGCCCTGTACTGGCTGAAAATTTCCCTAAGGTCTCTTCTGCTGTCTTGCACAAAGAGACATCCGCTAATACTAAGCATATATCATCTGCTGGCCCATCAGCATAGTGGTTGGATTTCTGCTTGTGATGCTGGCGACCCGGTTTCGGGAGCGGACCTGGGAGTTAGAGGGCTGGCTGGGGGAGGATGTCTGAGCATCCGATGGACCACTCAGCTCTTCCATGGGGAGGGGGGCACACTGGCTCAGGGGTGACTAGAGGTGTCGCAGCCCCGATGCCCACACCAAGAGGAGAGAGCATGATGGACAACCAGCATAAGCCTTGGCGTCATGGCACATTCCGCTCTGGGAGGGCATACATTGAAAAATGCCTCTCCCAGTGTGACACTGACACAAGGGCCCAATAGTGGGTCCTCCGCTACCTGTGGCTGCAATACCACCCCAGATCCCAATGACTACTTGACCTCTCTGGGGATGAGGTTTAGGGGTGCTCCTCCCACTGTGTTCCCACCTGGGGGGGGGTAAGCCAGGGCTCCATGGGGGGAGTCCTCGGTGGGAAGAGGGGCCAAGGTAAGGCAGTCGGGTGACAGTGCTGGGTTGGGGCGAGGTAAAAAATAGAAAATAAAAAAAAGGCATACATCATTTGCATAGGCTACGGTATTAATTTCCTGATAGTCACTTGAAAAGGATAAACCTGTAATATTCTGTTGATTTATTGTGGTAGTGTAGTAGGGGATCTAATTTTATTATGTAAAGCAGGGTGCTAAGTGGGCACCCCTGCCTAATGCCTCTCTTCACCTTTCATTGTTTTCCTATCCATCCATTTACATAGGGTCTTATAACAGCCTTTTTATAAACTGATTTTGCTCACCTAATAAACTGCCATATTTCTCCATACATTTCCATAAATACACATGAGAAATTTTATCAAACACCTTATTTTGATATAAGCTGAGAAGAAACCCCATTAATTCATTTGAATGACCTCTAACCATTATTTCCCGTATACAAATTAAGCCATCAGAAATACATCTATTTGGAATCCCACTGAATTGGGAGGGGTGGATAACATCTAATACGTTACATAATCTTTTGCTCAATAATTTCATTAGAATTTTACAGTCGGAGTTTAGGAGAGGAACTGGCCTCCAGTTAGAGAGAAATTTTTTATCCCCTGACTTATGTAATAGTATAAGTAAACCCTGATACATGCTATCAGGGAAATTACCAGAATTTAGGAAGTAATTAAACATTTGAACCATTTCATCAGCTAAAGTTGCACATACTGTCTCATATATTTCATTAGGTAACCCATCCTGTCCTGGGGCAACCCCTGTTTTTAGTGATTTAAGTATGCCTTCTAATTCCTGTTTTGAGACCTCCTGGATTAATGTCTCCTGTATGTGTGCAGGAAGTTTTTCCAGTTTGCAAGATTCTAGCCATTCCCTCATTTGCTCCTCCTCCAACATATACCCTTGAACCATTTTAGTGATCTATTCTTCCACTTCAGACATAATTCCCTTCTGTTTAGAGATCATAGTCCCAGAGTGTGTTATTAATTGATCTAAATTCTTCCCATCTCTTAGAGGCACAATAGTCAAAGGGGTTAGTGTGCGCCTGAGTCCCTGTGTCTCAAACTTATGTTCTCTTTCTAAGGATTTCATCCTATCATATTGCATTTTATTCATTTCATCCTTGATCTCTTATCTGGGTTGAGAAATCCATCTTGGTATCTCTCTGTATAGTTAGGAACTGGTACAACTTGTTTTTCAGAAGCACATACTGTTTATTTTTTGCATTCCCATTTATTTTCCCTGTGGTTTGGAATAATTTTCTTATATAAGCCTTGCTTTCCTCCCACCATTCCTCTGGGGAATTGTACAGAAAAAAAACAGATTTTCTTGCTGTTAAGATGTGAAGTAGCCCGCCCTGCAACTCTGGGATCTCAAGGAGAGTCAAGTTCAGTCCCTAGTATCCCGGACCCCTTTTTGTTTCATCAAACCCAGAGAGAAAACAGGCCGGGAGTCCATAATCCAAGGAACTTATCGGTTCCACCCTAGCTTCCTTTATCGGGAGTGATCCTGAGATAAACCAATAATCTATTCTAGTGGAAAGAATTACCCTAGAATAGGTATGTGGAGACTTTGTGTATTGTGACTCAGATACATCCACTAACCCTATCTGAGCAATTAAATTATTTAAAAAGGAAGAATCACAAAATACTTTTGAAGTTTTTGACCCTCTGTCCTTATCTGACCTCCCACAATTAAAGTCCCCTCCCAGTAAAATGTGTCTAGAGGTAAATAATTAAGTCGGTATGAGTTTTAGCAACTGAATCCTGTGTGCTTTAGATTGTTGTGCATATACATTAATTAATCTGAAATTGGAGTCTAAATAATTAATGTCTAACATCAGGGCCCTACCTGGAGAGATATCTACTGTGTGTATAATCTGAATAGATGGGTCACTGAAACAAATTCCCACCCTGCTGCATAGGTCTTTGCCCATAGACAAAACACTCGGACCCCATATCCATGTATCGCTTGCCACTTGCAACTAATATGTTGTATATAACCGTGTGTCCTATAAAAATATGATTTCATAATGACCCTCTGCAAAAAGCCCAAAGGTAACCAGTCTCTTCTTTTCTGATTGGATGCTGTTTGCATTCAGGGATGCAACTGACAGCTTGAAATCCAAAGCAATCATTATTCAAAAAGTACACAACGTCATGGCACAAGATTTTCTGCTACCGTCATTAATGCCACCTCAAAACCTAAACAGTTCAAAACCCTATCATTAAAACTCTCCATCTCTTCTGTAGAATTCCGAAACATAATCGGATATTATAGACCTCCCTCTGAGGGGTTGGATAGTCTACCTCACCTGCATCGTCTCCTGATGATACCACCAACAAATCACTTATCCTTGGAGACTTGAACTTGGATTGGGCTACCACCAAATCTGTTCCCCTGAAAAACATATGTGACGAAAATGGGGCTGACGCAGGTAATATCCGGAGCTACCAGGCCTTTTCGTAAAAACCCTTTGACAGGTTCACTTTTAGTATACTTATGACTAACAGACCCCATAAAATCATGCATCAAGCAGTTTGGCATGATGATTTCAGTGACCATAGTATAGTAGTCTGCATTCGAAATCTACCCAGGTCAAGGATTGAAAGGTAATAATAAAAAGGCCATTCAGGAAATTTGCCCCAAACAACTTCCTAATGGATCTATGAAATGTTAACTGGCAGCAATTCTACTTAGCCCGTACAGTAAATGAGGTGTTGGACATCTTTAACTCCACCTTTAATGGGATAATCAACAGACAGCTCCTATAAATTACCTGCAGGGTAAAGAATGCTTCCTGTCCCTGGTTCAACGGTGATATTAAAAAACTGATGCAAAAAAGGGATAATCTATGGGCCACCGAAAGATGCACTAAAACTCCGGTGGACTTTGTTGCATTTAGGGCATGCTGTAATGCTTGCACCAGCCTGATCAGAAAAACTAAAGAAGCCTACTACTTAAATGTGCTCGAGAAAGCAAACGGGAATCCAGCTAAGATTTGGTGAACTTTTAAACTTATGGAAGGCAGCATTGCGCCCCCAACCCTTCCTACCACCATCAACTATCAGGGTATCCCTATCTCCAACAAAGACATTATTGTGGATAAATTTAATGAGCACTTTGCTACTGCAGGCCTGGCTTTCGACTCCTCGCAGTCAGCCATATTGCATCCTACCCCCACACAGTTACCGATGCCGGCTTTTTCCCCCCTGCACACCCAATTCATGTTTGCAGCCATCACCTATAAACAGGTGGAAGATCAGCTGCTGAAGTTAGACTCAAAAAAGAGTGCAGGGTCCGACAATTTTGACCACTTCTTTCTGACGTTAGGTTCCCTCTTCCTCACTGCTCCAATCACTCATCTATTTAACCTGTCCTTAGCAGAAGGCATAGTATCACAGGATTGGAAGGTTGCTCATCTAATACCACTCCTAAAGTCAGGAGATCCTGGCAATTTAAACAACTATAGACCGATATCAATCCTTCCAACCCTCTCAAAGATGCTCAAAAGCTTGGTCAGCCTGCAAGTCAGAGATTTCCTACATAATCATCAGTTGATAAATCCACTGCAGTCAGGTTTTAGACCACACCACAGCACTGCTTTGGCACTTCCTAAAGTCACTTGTGACTGGCTCGAGGCAGTGGATAACATAGAGAATAATGCATATGTAGGTGTGTGATATGTAGTTTTTTTTCACACACCCAAGGTGTGTGATAATATATAAACCTCGACAGCAAAGCTTGAGAGGTTTATATATTATTACACACTGAGGGTATGTAAACAAAACTGCAGATAACACACCTTCATATGTGTTATTTTTTTATAATAACTAGTGCTAAGTAAACAAAGCTCAGAGTCTTAGCATTATGTGCTTCCTGCATTGCTGATTCTGACTTCTGTATGGGCTCCGTGGCATCTTATAAAGACAAGGTGAAGGTTCAGTGGCTTCTCCATTGTTAAACGTTTAAAATAAAAAAAAAAAAAGAAGCTGTGAACAGTTCAGTTTTCCGAGTCGGCAAGTACCTTAGGGTGGTACACACAACCTGGCATGAGACAGTAAAAGTTGAATCAACTTGCAAGCTAATCTGACTTTGCCATATCAACTTGCAGGTTGCTATGACTTTTTACAGGTTTCAAAAACAGGTTGACATCTGGGGTCGCCAGTTATTATAAACAGATAACTGGTGCAGTCTTTTTGTATCTAAGTAAGGCTTTCAATACCGTTGATCACTCCCTTCTGCTCAATAGCCTTAAGGTATTGGGACTAGCCATCTTGGCTGTAAATTGGTTGCCAACTACCTGGAAAGTAGGCAGCAATGGATCAAAATCAATGGAGCCCTTTCCTCTTTACTACCCCTCTTACGAGGAGTTCCTCAGGGTTCCATCCTGGGCCCCTTGTTGTTCCTTATATATAAACAACTTGAGTGAAGGCATTGTTAACTCCAGCATCCATCTATTCGCAGATGATACCGTCTTGTACACATCTAAGCCATCCTTTGAACAAGTCTGCCCTGTGCTCCAGTCTGACTTCACCAAACTACAGCATAACCTGCACACGTCTAAACTACTACTCAACACCAAAAAAACTAAGACCATGTTTTTCTACCCACCTACTCACTCCACTCTTAGTCCACCTGCACCTATTTCACTCTCCTTGGGGATACACTCGAGGTCATGGATAAATTCAAATATCTAGGCTTCATGCTTGACTGCACTTATTGTTCTCCTTTCACATCGATTCACTCACTAAAAAGCTGAAAATGAGATTAGGCTTCTTATTCAGAAACAAAGCTCTTTTCTTTCGAGACTCGAGAGTTAGACTAATGCAGGCTACATTTATGCCATCACTGGATTATGCCGACATCATTTATAACAGCTCTCCTAATATAAACTTAAACAAATTAGATACTCTATTTCACCATGCCTTCCGTTTCATCACCGATGCCCTTGCCAGAATGCACCATTGCATACTGTATAAAGAGGTAAACTGGACATCCCTAGCAACCAGAAGACTCATCCATATCTACCTCTGGACATACAAAGCTTTACTGAATAGGCTGCCCCTTACGTTACCTCACTCCTCCACCGGCTACATAGTACCTATGGCCTCAGAAACTGTACCTACATCTCCCTGGAAGTATCCAAATTTCATATGTGCTTCGGCATGGTGGCCATGAGCTATATTCCCCCTACCATCTGGAATAAACTCCAATCTACTCTTAAACTTCAGAATTTAATACCAATAAATGCATTCAAAAAGATCATCCATGGCATTACCTCTGAATCCTGCCAGTACATGTAACCCTCCTCTCCACTTTGACCCTTGATATATTGCACCTCACAGCTGGGGTCTCTTTTGTTTTTTGTGTTTCTGCACTCCCCTCCATCTCTGCACTCCCCTCCATCCCTGCTCCCCTTCTGCCTCATTGTATTGCTCATTCTGTGTATTTTATTATTTATTCCAATGTTGCTATTTCCCCCGACAGTTGTAGTCCTACCCCTATTTTTGCTCTGATATATTTTACTGTATACTGTATTTTGTATCTTGCTTTTGTGGTGTTGTTGTATATAATTGTATACTTCTCAAGGGACATCCTTGCAAATAAGCTTGCTCAACTGATTTTTATCCCTTCATAATAACCTGAACTTTCCTTGTACTGGCCCTGATCCCCCATTCTACTTTTTTGGGATTTTGTGTTGGTTTCACTAATATTTTCTTGTTGTGACAGCATGTCCACAAAGGATGAAGGGACCAAGACACTATCAGAATCATCTTCAGCTTCCTAATCTCACCACTGTAGAGCAGAAAATCTGTTATGTGTGGGCAGTTCCTCTGTTAATGGAATCAAGGAGCCAGATTTCTGTTTGGCTTCCCCCCTTATGCTTGACTTTCTGAAATTGCGGTTCCCTTTCTAAGGGAGGTGGTGGAAGCAAGATTGTGTTCTCTGGTTCTTGTTCAGTCTGGGAATTTTGTGGGGGGTGGGGGGGTTCTGTGGTTACTTTATCAGATGCAGTTTGATGCTCATCTGGAGGGTGTACAGGTGAACCTGATGCCTGCGTTGTCTTTGGTCTTGAGGGTGCCGACTCCCTTGTGGCCTTCTGAAAGTAAAAGTCCTGAACACCAAAATCTGCGTTGTCCATGTTATGAGCAGCCCATGGACATTCTGTAAAGACATGCTCTTCATCCTCACATAGATTCCACCTCTGATTCTTCGTGCAATGGCACCCAGAGTGACCCATTTATCCACAAAAGGAACACTAAGTGATTTCACAGTTGGTACTGATATGCCTCGGAGAGCCGCACTTGTAGCGGGGCTGCCTGGGGTAAAAAAATGAAGCCCTGGAAGGGGGTCCACAACGGGTTTGTTTTAAGGGACATGTGTTTACACCAAAAATGCTTGAGAAGTTCAGGGGTACGAAAGCTTTTGTCAGATGTTGACTTCCCTGGGGCATGAATAAGAGCATAAATGTCTGAAGGTGTAAACCCCAAGGATTGTTCTGTTAAGACTCTGCCTACATAAAAGTGATCAGAGGGTATGTCTATGCCTCCCAAATATCTTATTCTTATGGCATTCCTTCTGTTAGCCAGATCTATAGACTTATGTAATAAACTAGCATAAGTAGGATTTGTATTGTTCTGTGGTGCAGGGCCCCCATTGTTATTTACAATGGCCTCCTCCATGACTGGAGGGAGTGAGGAATTATTGACATTGTTTGTTGTCTCATTATCTGTCCTGGCATCATAAAAAAAACAAAAACTTATGCCGCTGTCTCCAAAGGAGAAAACGAAATGTTACCTGACTCTGTCCCAGAGGTGTCTTGCTGTGTTCCATCAGTCATTGTTAGCTTCTGCCCCTGTGTTACTGTAGAGTCCGAGCCAAACCCGGGAAGAGGAATTTTGGGATCTGGTATCCACCAACTATCCTTCTTCTGCACCTAGTCTGCTGCTTTCAGGGCATTGTCCGGAGACCAGATGCTTAGATTTGTGGTTTGCTGTGCCTTGTTTGCTGGCGTTTTCCCTTTAGAATTAATATTGCCGCCTGCCCAGCCCCAAAAACAAACAATTTTACAAGTCCCGCAGCTGCCGGTCCTGTTAGTGAGTCATTTGCTCTTTTCCTTTTTCCTCCTCTTCCACAGATTGTTTAGCAGCTGCCAGCTCTTTCTTGACCCTGTCCAACTGAGCCTGCAGCCTCGCTCTAGAATGCTCCAGATATGTAGTTTGTGTAGCTGGGTTAGTACCTTCTTCTGGTTCTGTGCACTCATTTGACTGTGACTCCGATACTATTATTTGTACTTCTGTGTTTTGTGGCAGTTCAGTGTCAACCGCACCTCGCCCATTCAGTTCTTCATCCCCTTTGCACATCAAACCAGGGGTCGAGGACTGAACCCTCATCTGCTGCAACACATCCTCCTCTGCCTCCATCGTGGAGACTACCCTTCATCAACGAACTGCAGCGGCCCCTACCCAAGAATAGGGGAATTTCCCTCAGTGTCCTGGCTAGATTTCCCCCATTCACTAACAATACCACCAACAATTTAATCTGGTTCAGTTTCAGTTGGTTACCATTTGTATCTCCCCACCCCCCCGGGTCGCCCCTGAAAAAGGGACTTCTAGTCTCAGTGGGCCTACCCGGTCAACAAAATTCAATAAATTAAATCAAGGACTCCAGCTCTGAAGTGTAACCCCTTCCTGGCTTAGGGGTAGTTTTTTTTTTTTCCAATTACTGTACTTTTTGGTCCTCTGCCAACCATCGGGATCCGCTCTGGTCACGGACCCCTAGCCTCCACCTCTGGACATCCGCATTCACCCTGTCATCCCTGGCTTGCCCCCCAGAGAGCGGGGTCACGGCACCACCCCCATATCAGGCCACGCTACAACATCTGGTCGGGAGCCAGCTCCTGAGGCTGGATCGAGGCGCCAGGGGCTGAGCTGCATTGAGGACGGCAGGCATAGGCTGATTTTTTTTTTTTCTCCCTTGTGAACAGAGGCGAGGGGCGTGCATGGCGGCCGGCATCCGACCAGCCCAGTTCAATTTTGGCATCGATGCTTTGCGATGCAGCCAGCCTCCACTAGGTGTCACTGTGGCACGAATACTAACCCCCACACCCCACCCGTAGAAGGAGAGCAGTCCTGTGGACGCAAATCCCTTCTCCCCGGCCTGGCCCTTCAACAACCCGGGTCCATTCCCAAACCCAGGTCGCCGGCACCGCAAGCAGAAATCCAACCGCTGCACCGGCGGGCCAGCCACGGCCTAGGGGTAGTTAACTTCTTTCATTTTCAGGTAGGCAGTCCACAAAGTACAAATCCACTTACTTGACCTCCCATGCCTGCAGTGACTTCCTGGGTGCTCAAATATCTTTGGAGGTACTGAATTCTGCAAACTGACTGGTTAGCGGGCATCTACTTTGTTTCTCTAGTAAAAGAGTGTCCAAATTAAGTGTAAAGTCTAAACAGAATCCATTTTAATAAAAATAAAAGCTCATGAGCACATTATTACAAGTTGGAAAAAAATCATAATTCTCAGCCAGGAGGATTTCAGGCAGTCAGTATCTCAAGGGAGGGGTAGATGTCTTTTTGTGTGAACTTTTTCATCCCACAAGGAAGGCACTTTGTTAGAGCACTGGTTCTCTAACCAGCATCTTCAAGTCTCGGTTGGGCTGCATACAATCGTGGGGCACAAGGAAATTAATTGTAGCTGTGAGTTTCATACCCAAATTACTAGATAGGACCTAGTATGAGGTGGGTTTACACAGAACTTGTGTCTGTAGGATTTAAACAGCTCTAGCAGTGAACTATGGATGTAGCTATGGGATGTATTACTCAGAAGCTTACCCAGGGTTTCCATCCTTCCAACCTCTGCTACACCTGGTACCCTCCTCACTGCTGCCCCTCATGGGAAGGTCCATGATAGCCCTCAGGCTTCCAAACAGCCATTCCCTGGGGGAATTACAGCAGCCCAACTATGGGGCCCTTTAGCCTACATAATCTCCACCACTTCTGCACTTTGGTTCTGACTACTCCAGGACCTGGGTGGAACACCATACAGTTTAGAAGGGTACAGAGGGACATTTCTTTCTGGGGGACTGCAGATTCTGGGAGTCCTGTCACATTACCCTCTACTCCACCAGCCCCCATGGAGCAAAGGATCGTGGGTGAAATGGTAGCACCATTCTGTCACAGCGTTACATGTACCCCCTACTACCCAGCCAGGGAGGAGAAGGTACCGGAGTACCTAATACATTTCTTTTGGAAGTCAAGGACAATTGCGTTTCTACCTCAGAGGCTGCACACTTACCTGTAGCTTTGTGAGTAAAGAAATATAGTAACTTCCTTTGAGGATCTGCACACTGTGGGGATTCAATACACAGGGCTCCATGGTGAAGGCTGTCACCACAACCCCAAGGCTTTGATCGGTTCCACTTCTAGCAAGACCTCTGGCTCTTTCTGCTGCTTTCTGCAGCTGTCCTCCTCAGATTGAGCTGACCACATCCGAAGACTCACCAGTCTCCAGGAGCTGACCATACACTCTGAAAACTCATAGCCAATCCAGCCAGCAAGGAGTCTTCAGGCTGGCTAGAGTTAACTCTTAGAGATCCATAGCTACCTGGAGGTTACACATTGTGTTGTGTTTTTATTTTGAAATAGTGCTGTTGTTTTCTTGTTTAGGGCCCAATATTAATGCCGCCTTTTCCGCCGCACAATATTTATTTTATTTAATTACTTAGTTCTAGAACCTAGTGACATCAGTTGAGGTGAAGACTACAGTGAAGTAGAACAAAGTGGCATAAGCTCAGCCGATGTCACCGTGTTCTGCTTCATTGTAATCTTCAGTTCTACTGATGTCACTGGGTTCTGGAACTAAGTAATAAAAAAATGAATATTGAGTGGGGAAAAAGGCTGCATTAATATTAGACCCTAAACAAGAAACAAATAGGACTATTTCAAAACAAAATGCAAGAAATACACTGGGGTGACAAAAGAGACTTTACACATGCTGAGATTTACAATTATATCAAAAAATGTGTGTGTTCCCTTTAAGGTGCACCAGGGGTTGGGTTGCCTTTATTAATCTTCTAACTCTAGGAGCATAAGATACTCTGCTATGCCTCGTGTCTCATGACCCCCTTCGGTTAGCCTAATGGATGGTAGCCTAACCCTTGCCCATTCCTTAAAGAGTTTGTGTTCTGCCAAAAAGTAATATTAGTTTTTTAAAAGCAGTCAACCATTAACTTTTATATCTGAGGTACTTTTTATTTTCCCTTTGTTTAATTAGATGATTGTTTACTTGGTGTGATGTGTGGGACAACACTCTGCCTTGCAACTGACATATCTATCTCTGCCCCCCGCCCACACACACACACACACACACATATACAACATCATCAGCATTGTGACCTCACTGACTGTGACATCCCCGCTGCTTAGGAATAGCTTCTTAGTGGCTGCCAGGTCAGACTCCTGTGATATCACTGTCAGTGAGATCACAATGGTGATGACATAGTGGAGGGCTAGAGACAGGTATGTCAGCTGCCAGGTTAAGAGCTGTTCCACACATCCAGCATACTGCCGTCATACAGAAGACTTTCTAATGTGCAAAAGTGTAACCCCTAGGTGGCGCTATACCAAGGGCTACTACCCCTGCCTGCTTGGCTAGTAGCAGGTTAAGGGGCCTGAGTTCAGAAATGGGTGCCTCCACCCGGAGGTCAGGGTTGGTAGTGGTCAAGCTAACCTGGGCACAGCCCTCCAGGACACTGTAACCCCGCCTCTTTCCTTACTAGTGGCCAGAACAATAAACAATAATCACTTTCACAATACCCATGATACACCACACAAGTACCCACACTGTTTGCAATTACCACCAGGGCTTTCCTCTGGCTCGGCCCTGGGGATCCCCAGTAAAACAAGGTTATAAGCCGGCCCGGTGGCGCTGAAGGTTGAGGCGCTGGTCGCCACACCTCGCACCATGCGGCGACCCGTGTTCGTGAAAAGGGCATGGGTTGCCGGGTTTGGCGGGAGGAGATGGATTGAGCATCCAAGGGACTGCTTTTCCATCTCCGGGAGGGGGATTTGGGCGGCGGGGCTTGCCTGACCCCTAAGGCTGGGGTTGACAGCATGTAACAAGCTTGGGGGGGTGGGTCATGGCAGGCGGCAGTTGGGAGCACGCACGGAGCATGTGTGCACTCCAGTCGCTACGCCATTGCACGCCATGACCCTTCGGGAGGAAACAGCTTTCAAAAAGTGAGCCCGGTAGCACGGTTGTTCCTCGCGGCACCATTCCTGGGAGGGTGCCTCCCGGCATGGATCCATTGGGGTGGGTTGAGTCGCTCCCACCACCCTGCTGTGAAGGGTAAGTCACGGGTGCACAAGGGAGGGGTCTGATGTCCGGGATGGCGCTGGGGGGAACAACGGAGGGCGGGGGTTGTAGCCGGAGCTCTGGAGGAGAGAAAATAATACCCCCAAAAAAAAAAAAAAAAAGGTTATACACAGCAAATAACAGCAGTACTCTTTCACAAACTGGAACCACAGTCAGGGTAAATGCAAAAAAGAGTTGGATCTGATTTATTTAAGGGGCTTGAACAAGGGAGGGGCGTAATTAGGTTAATTTGCTTAAAGGCTCTATCAATCAAACAGTTATGCATGCACTTCAGGGTCCATAAACAGC
Source organism: Neoceratodus forsteri (assembly GCA_016271365.2). NCBI lineage: Eukaryota > Metazoa > Chordata > Ceratodontiformes > Ceratodontidae > Neoceratodus > Neoceratodus forsteri. The sequence continues at coordinate 1,195,636,731 of CM028130.1, forward strand.
TACACACTCTGGGTACCCAGATGGAGAATGGTGGGCTAGCTAGGAACGTTGCAGCTGGTTGGGGCCCTGTGATGGAAGAAAACAACATGCACAACTCACACTATTTGTAATCCGGAGCCGGAGGGCTCAGTTCGTGCAAAGAAAACAAGACAATCAGATGACACACTTTTAGATTAGGCTGTTGATGCAGGGAGCTACCCTGATGATTACTTACGATTCCCAAGGCTGAGCACAGGCTGGACAAAAATTGAGACAGCAGGTGGTTAATCTGGAGTGCCAGGAGAAGCAGGGCCCACACGATTTGCCAAGGTGTTCCTGTTCAAGAGTGGAGCAGGGGGCTGATCCCCAGGCAGGTCTCATCAGTGGCTTTCTCTGTGCAGTGGGGTAGTCTGGCAGGGCCAGCGTGGCATGGCCTAGCCCAAATGTAGATGAACACGGATTCAGTCTGATTAGGCTGGATAAAGCTTCCAGCAAGCAGAACACAGTTCATACAGTGGGGAACCAAATCACGACCCACTTTCAATACACAGCACATTTACCTGTAAGGAAATTCTACTGTACCAGGCAAACCACTCTCCGGTCACGATCGCAAAGTCTCTGCACAAACCGGGAATTCAAAAGCAGCTAGAAATCCTGACAGGCCGATCATATTCAGCAAATCTTCAGTGGTCTTTAGGTTAAAGCCTGGTCACAGTCCAGTGGCTTAAATAGTCCTCACAACTCGGATTCAGTCTGAATAAACTCTGTTTTCTCTCTCAGGGGCAGCAGGCAGACAGGCAGGCCAAAACTTAGCCCTTGCAAAGTTCTCCCATGCAGAACTACACAGAACTGCTGCTCAAAATTACTTGAGCTGTTACTTCTGCACTTCTCAGCTCAAACCTGAAACTAGCTGCAGCAGCCTGGGAAATTCCCCAAGATCCAAAAGGTTTGGTTGGCTGATCTCCCTGACAGTCACAACAAAGGCTCCCCCTTCAGGTGCAAAAAGCCCCAGACTACAGTTCCTACAGATTTTGACTCCAGACAGCTCCTGTAGTCCGGCTCCATTTTAGGCCCCACCAGTACTGATTGGTCCAATTCGCAGTCCAGGACCAAGACAGTGGAGATAAACAAAACAGTCCTCACTGCAAGAAGGCAGATTAGACAAGATACATTATCACTCTAAATTATTTTCAGCAAATAGTTACATCTTTCAACAGAGCTCCCTCTCATATTACTTATGACTGCAATTCAGGCAGCTCTTAAAGAGACAGTACACAGAGACTATACAGGCACTCTCGGGCAATCACATTTAAACTGCTGAAACGCAGGACACCAGCCTGGCAGTAAGCATTTAGGCAAGCTCAAGGAAGACGTTTCAGGAACCTCCATTTTAAGGGGGGTTACAAAAGGAAAAAAAGAAAATTACTTCAGAAATATAAAGTTACAACTGACTACTTCTGAAAATGTGTGCTATTTTTCTGCCTGCCCGTTTCGGTTCCATTATCTCTTTAATGCTGAAAAATATTATTTGAATGGTGTCTTAATATTAAGTTTTCAAAGCTTTCTCATGTAGAGAAAAAAAACAAATATGTTGCAGATGATGCCTTTTATTGGACTAACAAAATTATTTTTAAGACTAGCTTTCTCTCAAAAGCTAGTCTTAATAATTTTGTTAGTCCAATGAAAGGTATCATCTGCAACATATTTGTTGTTTTCTCACATTGTTGCTGACTAACACTGCTACCACATTTCTTTTTTTACAAAGCTTTCTCAATAATAAGAACCTTGAAATCTGTATTATTTTTCAAGGACTAGCTAGCTATCCAGTAGAAATGTGTCCCAAACAGAAGTTTCCTCAGGAAACCTCTTTTACTTTATAGAACCAAAAGCAAAACTTCTAATAGATTTGCAGTATGTCTCCAGAACAAGCAACTTGGTTTTAGACATCAACCCTGCTTATTTACATAATTTACCCTCAATTGCTGGTACTGTGAGATTGAACATCAAAGGAGTGGAGCACAAAGACATCAAAGAAACCTGTACAAAAGACTGCAGTGAATATGTGCTTCAGCTCTGGAGCCATAAACAGTATAACATATGCCACAGATGAACCCAGCTCTACCCTCTGAACCATCTCAAACTTGTGAACTGAGAAAGGAAGTTAAATATAACCCTAATAAATAGAGCAAAAAACATTGGAGACATCTCTTACAGATAAGAGGGCAATATTTCAGAGGTTAAACAGAAGAAAAATGATTTATTTATGTATTTCCTTCAAACTGGTGGCCAAGAAAGGCACACTGAAAGGCTTGTTTCTTGGTGTGACTTGGGCGAAGTGAAACAATGTAAATGATACAAACAATCGCTATATGAACTGCAGTAATGCAAACAAAAGGGTACAGTGTGCAAAAATGAGAGGTGGTAATTTACAATATTAGCCTGGAAGCAAAACTGTGCTAGAACAAAGCTATGTGGCGTTGAGGAGCAGCAAGGGCTGAGGGGGGTCAAAACATGGAACAGCCTACCAACCGTAGCTCGGTGATAGAAATGTAGTCTCTCAAGTGTTTTAAGGCTAGACTGGATAGGTTTATGCAAGAGGGAATTATTTCAAGTCACAAAACTACTGAGAGGCAGGGAACTGCTTCGTTGGGCACAATAGCCTGCTACCGTCTACAGTCCTTTGAGCCTATCTGAGTTTATGCTGTTCTACAATTTACAGCTTCATTGATTTTATATTCAACATGCCTGTGAGGATCAATTATTCACAGTTCATGGAAACAATTTAGAGCTTTTGCTTATGTGATTAAAGTTTAGAATGACATCTGACAAATGGATTGGCCTCACTATAAATGTAATTATATATTTAGTGTTTGCTAACCAGGTGATTGCACTAGGCAATCCATTGCCTATTTCCAGGCAAGACCCAAAGGTTACACACAAATGATAACAAGGCAATACATATAGTATTTTATTTATTTATCGTTTTTCTACCAGGTGGGCACACTAGGCAGTAAGTTGCCTATTTTCAGGTGCAACCCGGGAAGAGTACAAAACTGAAAGTACAAACATTGGAGGATACAGTATTGTAGAACATACTGTATAACGCAAAATATTAGCGCATCTTATATTCTGCGCTCTCTAGGTAGCAGCGTATATCCGCGTCAATTTATATTAGCGGATTTGTATCTATCTATTTACTGTATCTATCATTGCTGGAGAGCTTACTGTGTAGCTGTTTGACAGCAGACCCTCTGACATGGTGACTGAGCTCAGCCAAGCAGCGCAACATCCGTGAGCACTGTGCATCTAGCAGGGAGCAGTGGGTGTTTGCTGCTAGGGTTACATCAAGCAGGAGGTTGAGAGCTGTAGTTCCTGGTCATGGTGTTTTACATTTTAAAAACACGCTGTTTGTTGGGTACCGCATGACCCAGATGTGGTACTTCTGGGTCACGTTATAAATTTATTTACCCTCGGCAAGGCATGCCGTTAGAGACAGGCGTGTATGTCTGTGTTCCAGCATGACCAGCCAGACAGCTGGGCCAGGTACGCTGGTTTTGTTGATTATTGATGTTGTAGACCAAAGATTTTAAAGTGTCCCAGGAAAGAAGTGGTATACAGCTCGATCTCCCACAGGCTGAAAAAAAGGAGCCATGCGGATGGGACATTTATAGATGGCAGGACACGGAGGTTAAGGGGAAAGGACAAGGTACAGTTTTTACTCACACACAGTGGAGAAAATGTCAGTGGTGATGTGGTATTGGTACTAACTCGTTAATAATACCTAATGCAAGTATTTTTTCACTTCAAATAAATATTAGCTGTCTTTATATATCCACGCTTTACTTCAGTCCCAGCGGATAAAGCTAATATTTTTTGACAGTGAAATTAAGCAGTTATACAGTACATGGTGAAAAGATACATACAGTACCTGGAAAGAACATGTGATACAACAAGGTATAATATGGTAAGAAGGCACATAGTGTAAGGATGCAATAAGACAGGAATATACAATGACAGGACTGACACAGCATATAGTGCAACTAAATTTTTAATTGACAGTTGGGGAATACATAACACTTGCTTGTATAGTTCCTTTGGGGCAGGTTTGTGGGGAAGCTGCTCATGTGCTGAGACAGGAGCAGAGTGCCTGGCTGTGGAGGTGTCCCTGACACTTGGCACGAAATGATTGAAAGTAGGGACATCGCCGAATGTCAGGGGGAATGGCATTCAATAGTCTGGGGGCAAAGTAGGCAAAGGATGCTCCGCCTACTCTAGATTGGATTCTTGGGACAGCAAGCTGTGCGTTATCCACTGACCTAATGGGTTAGCCATTTGTTACTGGCCGGAGATTGGCTGCAAGGATCTAGGCTGACCGTTTCTTAATATATTGGATAACAGGCAGTACAGTATAAAATGAGTAGAACAAGGCATAACAAATGTTATATAGCAGCATGAAAGAACAAATTCAGGAATGGCATGGATGTTAATATGAAGTTACACAAAGGACATAGAAATGCCAAGGTGTAAAGGCAAACAGTAGTTATTCAATTAGATACAAGTTAGAGCAGTACAGTTAGAGGGCAAGAGCAGCTTGCCATGATTTTTTTGTTGCTGTAAACGTTATTTATTCAGCTTTTGCAGAAACCATTTATTGCATTGTATTAGTGCACACAATCTGATAATAAAAGTAACAGCTGACATTAAAATGGATGGAGCAGAGAATTGACTAAGATAATACATCTCACGTATTACAAATTAAAGCAGTAATACAACCGCTTCAGACAGACCACAGGGATCAAAATAAGGGTGTTGGATGCTAGTTGCACCTGTGTTTCCGTGATCAGCACCTGCTACTTTAAAAGGCAGTAACTGAGAAGTGCTATTAGCAGTTCCATTTTCAGCGGAAGCAGTCAGAGTAAAGTTGCCAACAGTGACATGACGCAACAGAGGAGGAGGAGGATTAAGCAATCAGTGGGAGGGGGAGCAGCCAGAGAGTGGAACTGCCAACTGTGACATGGCACAAGGGAGGAGGATTCCTGGTTGGCTTCCAAATGTTTCCTGTCTGCAATCCTTGCTCTATCTCTCCTTCCTGACAGATGATCTCACACTCTCCCACTGTAATGCACATGCGTGTCTGATTTTTGTGTTAAAGAGTGGGAGCATGTGACACACTTAGGAGAGAATCATAGAATCAGAAGGGTGGGCGGACAAATGAGCAGCGGTGGTAATATCCGTGATGTGATAAGCAGAGGAGCTTGAATCAGCAGATAGAACGCCGGTGGACAGCATGCAACAAGGGAGTGCATCTGAGGGTAGGATCGCTGACTGGAACTGTTATATTGTGAGAGAGGAGGCCAGACAGTCGTCATCATCATCATCATGTGTTGTGTTGTAATGTGTGTGTGGGGGGGGCAAATTTGCATTTGGGAGTCTGGATATCAGATTTCTTTACACTGTCTATGGTTAGAGTGGTTGGATATCAGATTTCTGTACAGGGTCTATAGTTAAGGGGGCTAGATATCCGATTTCTTTATGCTGACTATGGTTTATTTTAAAAATAAATGGTTGCATGGGCTCTGTGTCTGTACACAATTTGTTTAGCACTTCAAATTTAGTTAGCAGCTAGCCCAGCAGGCATGTATTGTTTGTGTGTGTGTGTGTGTGTGTGTGTGTGTGTGTGTGTGTGTGTGTGTGTGTGTGTGTGTGTGTAGGGGTATGGGGATGGATGAGAAAGTTGGATGCTGTTGTTGGGGCTTAAGGAGATGAGACCACACATGAATGGATGTGAGAGTTTGGGTGCTGATGGGGGCGGGTATGAGGAAGGAGACCACAGATGGATGGGAGAGGTTACATATGGCTGCTTGTGTGTTAGGAGTGTGTGTATGTGTGTGTTGGAGAGGCAAGAAAGAATAAGGGGATACCGTGATGGTAACTTATGTGATAGCTGATATATCAACACGAGTGGCAAAGTGAGCTTGTGGTTATGACAAGTGGCTCTGGTAGCAGAGCCACAAGTGATTGAACCGCAAGCTCACTTGCCACAAGTGCTGATATAATCAGCTATCACATCAGTTACCATCACGTATTCGTTTTATATAATAGGGGTTTGCTGATATTGTGTTTTTCTTTTTACTTGTATTTTTGTTATTTGATGTTTACCTTTCTTTCCGATGTTCCTTTTTGCTTCATTGATACTCTACGGGGGGTTCTGAATGGGTTTAACTAGTAGTTTCGCATTGGATAGTTGATTTTACATGGTGTGCCATTGGTTGTGTTGTGCTTCATTGTTATTGGTGTTAGCTGTCTGTTGTTGGTGAATGGTTTATTTCTGGGTTCGGTGTTCTGATTGGCTGCTTGGCAATGTAAATGTGGTCATGCGGTTCTGGATGTTAACTTTTCCGACGGCTTTCGTTATTGGGTTTGTGTTTCTAATCTTTACTTGAAGGCTTGCTTCTGATTTGTACTGTGTGGGCACGAGGAGTTTTAGTTAATTTATTTATGTCAGCCGTGAATTTCTTTTGGTTTTAAGTATAGCGAGGTGTAGGGGGGGAACAATGTGCTCCAGTAACTTGTTAATTGGTGAACCATTGAAATAAAGCCAGGGGAGGCGGGTCACAGCTTTAATGTAGTGTTGCAGTTTGACATTTGGTTTTCTGTTTATATGAAATGGGCGGGAGAGGTCCGGTGGAATGTAGTGCAGCACGTTAGGTTCCTGCGTGTTGACGTGTACATAGTGGAGATAACAGCAGTTGTGTAGAGAGAGTGCTGATAAATGATGCCGTTTTCCACTGTGTACATGTCATTCCCTCACTGTCAGTGTGTGGTAGTGATCTGGGTTTTTATCATATAGGTTATCGGCAAACCCCTGTTATATAATTAAAGAAAGCTGAGAAGAGAAATATTCAAGTCAAGGTAAGAAAGGTCACCGCGGATGGTGATGTGGATGAAAGGGCCAGTGGAGGAGCTGTCAGGACCCATAAAGCAAAGTAAGTTTAAAAAAAAAAAAAGCAATGCCAAAGGTTATGTATGAAAGATGTGGGCACTGAGCAAAGAACAGTAAAACAAACAAGTACAAAAAAAAAGAGACGAAAAATCACACTGACATTACAAACATTAATTTATTCTATTTTCATCTTTATATGTGGCTTCTCCATGTCTTCAACATAATAGCATTAGTCTTTGCTTAACATACAAAACATTTATTAAAGCAATACTCTTTTAATGTAAGAAGTTTGTCATTGGTACACATCTAGATTTTATAGCATTAAGTGGCTGGAATTTTGTTGTCAGTGTTCTAAACACCCAACTGAAAACTACTAGTTATTAACCGAAAATTACATCATGCAGGCAATGTTTTAGTTTAGTTTCCCCCTGCTGAAGGAATACAACATGGGCCAAATAAGGATTTGGTTGCCAAAAGGAACTTAATTTGGAGAACTTGCATAGTTCTAACTGCTTTAGTGTACCTTGACAACATGTAATTTGAACACTGTCAGACTCTTTTCATTGCCAGTTTTAGTGTGGCATGAGTGTCAAAGTATGTTTAAAAATGTACTTTGCAATTTGTCAGCTATTTTTGACATTAGCTGCTAGGTTGGCCTAAGTAGCTCCTGGTTGCCTGGAAAATGTTAATTCCCAGAAGCTATTTATAGCTCCTGATTGCCAAATCCTTATTTCGGTCCGGGGACCACATGCCATCACTGTTGCATACATTGCACATCCCCTGGAAGAATACTTGGCTTTGTCCTGTAGGCCCCCACAGCGCAGGGCTCATCACTCCTCACCCTTATCTTCCTACCTAGAATGGGTAGTGGCTTCATGAGATCCTTAGTGAACAATGTCTGTCTCTAGGGCCTTGAGCAAGGGGGCCCACATTCTGTTAAACTTTCACTGTGCCCTATGGCACTGAGTTGGCCCCTTTCTAGTTTGGGACATTCTAAGAAGTGGGACATTCAATGGACTACCAGTGGAGGGTGCACGCTACTCCAGTGCTGTGCTGTTGTCTTCCTTGCATTAACCAATGCCAGGTTCCATAGTGCCTGTTCTGCATCTCCTGCTTCTTTCTCCCCCACCCCCAACATTAGCACAAGGGGTGAGTTCACTAGCTTCTGTTGAGGACTTGTTTCATACACTGGTGGATTCCCCTGCCAAAAGTCTTCGACTGTAGGGCACTCCAGCACCATATGGATGTAGGATCCCTTGGCTGATTTACATCTGGGGCATTCATGGCTCAGTGAGGGTTTCATCTGACTCAGCTTTTTGGTCAACAGATAAGTTCTGTATGGATACTTAAACTGAATTTGCTCTAGTGCGTGTAAATGTGTACCCAATTGCCTGTTTCCAGTCGATAGCACTTAATCTGCGTGCCCATACCTTTCCGCCCCAAACATTTTTGTAGCACATGGATTTAGCCCCCCCTTGATAAATTTGTATTGGGCAGCTAGTGGCCTAACCAATGGGAGGGTGACGGATAAATATTTTCCACCGGTGACATCCTTGAGATGATATCTTTCCCTGTTTCATCCCTCAGTAGCCCCCTTACACATAGATAAATGAAGTAGGAGTGTTTGGGTATGCCAAAGTCCTGCTTAAGTTCACTAAAGGAGGAAATTATCCCCAAAACATGTCCTCCATCCAGGGCTCCAGATAAGATTTTTCAAATTGAGTATTGTACTTCTCATTTTTTTAGGGAGGTGAGTAAAACCAAATCCGGATGCGTACAAATGACAAAATCCAGCAAGCAAGGAGTACTTTTTTAAAGTACAAAAAAAAGTTTCAGCACCACAATCCTGTTATTAAGCAGTCTAGGTATCAAACTGAGGCAGTTACAGAGTGCAGCCTGATGATGACTGGACCCCCCAACCCCGAACAGGCAGAGCTGGGCTACATGCTGGTAGAGGAAGCACAAGGAGGCTGCAGCTGTACTGTACTGAATCCTGCCTGTGCTTTCTCTGATTCTCAGCACTGAGCCCCACACTCATGCACAAAATGATCAGCTGGCAGTGGCATTCACTGTCTGCAGCAACCTGACTCATCCTCCGTTCCAGTCATTCCTGCTCTTTTCAGCATATGATGTAGAGACTCCCACATGTATTACCTTTTCCATCCAACTTGAAATTGTTGCCTTCAGCTTAGACTCTCTTATCAAGCCATGGGATGGCTTCATTCTCATCCTGGCTGTGCTGTTCTGTACCATGCTGCTGCTGCTGCTGCCATCGACTTCAGTGGTGGGGATTTTGCCACTTGCGTTTATACAACACATGGTTGCTGCAGCCTGTAGTACTTGCTCCCACGCCACTAACAAAATGGCTGAGGACCTGTGCATTGCGGTGGGAGGGAAGGAGCACATTAAACAGCAAGGCGAAGCAAGGCTGAAGGTGCAGTGGCATAAATTGGAGCCAGGGAACTCTGTGCATAAGATTTGGCTGGGTGGAGAAACAGTAACCATAGCAGACACACAGAGCTGATCGGTGCTCGCAGAGGGGAGTTTTTAATCCCTGAAGATTGTGTAAGTAGTACGCGAGCTAGGCAAAGAAGACTGGGAAATGCCCTTTTCTAATGTGTAAATAGGGCCAGTATGCACCTTATCTGGAGCTGTGCCCCCACTGTAGAAGTCCTTAGTGGACGAAAACTGTGTAATACCTTAGACCTTTGAATGTATCCACCAAGTGTGCTTCCGGTGAGATGCCTGCAGGATGATTGATATACCCATGCACTTTTCTCCAGACCTCACATGTGAATTTTGTGAAGGGGTTTTTCACCCTGGGTAGCCCCTCCCCATAAGTGAGGCACAGAGTATGCCCCCCATGAAGTCCTCATTGTTAAAGGAGGCTTCTTCCAGCTGCAGCCGGGAGTGGGGGTGCTTCCTCTGAGGACATGCTTTTCTCAGATAAGCCAGCTGCACTGCCCAGCAGTAATTCTTGATGTGGGGCAGGCCTAAGCCACCCTCCTTGGTTGAGGCATGCAGCACAGAGGCCTGTATATGTGCTGGCTTGCCCCTCCACAAAAAGTTATTAAAGAGGTTGTTTACTGTTTTGAAAAGCACTTTGGGGATCTTGATGGGTAGAGCCTCGAACAAATACAATATTTTTGGAAATGTGCACATTTTTGATGAGTACACTCTGTCAGTGTTGGAGGTAGATTTGTCAACCCCTGCATGTCATTTTTTATGCTTTTTATTAGGGGTGGGAAGCGGAGTTCATACAGCCTAGATAATTTTTGGTATATGTAGATCCCCAAAATAGCAGCTTGCCATGTTGAGAAGATATTTACAATGTTTACTATGAAGTGAGGCTACAGAGAGGCAGAGACGAACACCAGAGGATATGAAGTTCCACAACGTTGGGGCTGTATAGGAAAAAGAAGATTCACCTGCCCTGATTCTAAGTTTAGGGATAGTCAGTAGGGCATTTTCAACAGACCTCAGGGGATAAGCATTGTGCACAGATTTGAGTAGCAAGGCAAGGGATTGACAGATGATTAAACAGGGTGCTAGAAATTATGCCACCAAGAGTATGATGATGAAGAGAGGAGGACAGGAGCCAACTGAGCCTGTCATAAAGGGAGCAATGATTGTTGAGACAATGGGTTGTCAGTGCAAATCGACAAATATTATTGTAAGTGACAAAACTAGGTCATCTGCATTGTGGGTGGCAGAGCAGTGTGACCGGCATTAGTTTATGGAGTTAATATGAAGGACAAACAGAAGGGGACCTAAAATAGAACCTTGAGGAACCCCCACCAATGTTGAGGCATGTTCAGATAGGGAGGACCCATATCTGACTCTCCAGGATCTGTTTATAAGACAATTAAGAAACAGAGACAATTTTTTCAAGAGTTTTATTTAAAACAGGAAGGATGGCAATTGACCTATAGTTATTAATAAGTTTGTGATTACCTTTCTTGAATACGGGAACAGCATGAGAGGGTTTCCATAAGTCAGGCACAACACTAGATGATATGGTAAGTTAATTAACCTGGCAAAAGGGGAGGCTAACTCCTATGCAGTAGTCCTAAGAAGTGTGGGCCCAATGCCATTAGAGCCTCCAGAGTCAGTACCTGCATGAGTAGTTTGAAAACCTCAGATGTGCAAGCCCACTTAAAGTAAAAAGGGGGATGTACATAGGCTGGAGGGAAACCAGGTAGGGAGCCACCACTAGACAATAGTAAAGGCAGGCCAGGGAAGGCCTAGGTATTTATTTATTTAGTTTTTGTTAACTGGGTAAGTGTACTAGCCAAGAAATCACTATCTTCAGGCGTGACCCAGGAGAGTACAGCAGTTACACAGAACAATAGGAAACAGACATTGGTCAGTATAGACCACAATACAGGCAGGTACTGTACAGAAATAACAAAAGCAGTATGTTGACAAAATCAGTAGGAATTACTTAGAGTTTACCTAAGCAGTCATCTATGATACATTACAATTAGAAACATGTGTTGGTCAAATAGACCACGATAAGAGATGGACACTGTACAAAAATAACATAAGCAGCATGTTTACAATAACAGTAGGAATTTCTTACAAAGTAGAGTTGTACAGTAGCATATGATAGTGTGTGCTATGTGATCACAAGATCATAAGTGCAAGCTAATTGTGGGGCTACAATAGGTATAGGAGTAGAGGTCAGATAAATATCTGTAGCTGTTTAAAGCATTAGCTATAGTGGAGCCAGTGGCGGCTCTACACCAGGGCCCACCAGGGCACGTGCCCCGGTAAAAAAATGCTGTGCCCCAGTTGGTGCCCCATATGGTGCAGAACTTCCCCCATAGTAACAATATATCAGTGCCCTGGCTGCCATCTGTTGTGCCCCAGCTGTGCCCTGGTAACCATTTGTGGCTAGAGCCGCTACTGAGTGGAGCCACTATTACAATTTATATCACTAAGGGTCCTGGCAGAGGGAAAATGACTGACATTAAGACTCAACGTTCACTTTACACACTTCCAAAAAAAAAACAGGATTCACAGCAGAGGAGTTAAAAAGTTGCTTGAAGTGATAACCCTTGTTGTGTCAGATAGCTCTTTTGCATTAATTCCAAAGTGCCCTATAAGCAACCCGGTCTATTTCAGATGAAGAGGCCTTCAGTTTAAACCAGGATGGTACAGCCATTTGGAGACAGGACCACGCACTGTTCTGTTTGAAATAGGGGCAGATTTGTCTTGCAGGTCAGTAAACACTAAAGTGAAAAAGGTAACTGCCAACTTAACATCTGCAGTCTCATAAAGATAGGACCAATCATTGCTTGCCTGACAAGTTAAGGATCAAGGTTAGAAAAGTTTCTGAGTTGGGTAGTTTCAGGGTCTTGGCATGCCATACACAGTACACAGGTGACCAGTTACTTGTGGTATCAGATAATACACCAGAATACCTGAGTCTATCAAGTCTAGGAGTAAGTATCCAGCCAATCAGGGTTAGAGTATTTACATTATTAGAGTGTCTGATAAGTTCAGAGATGTGTGGAGTACAGAGTTGAGCATGGGGCTAAAGATTAGCTGCCACCCCTTTAACTAGGAACAGTAATGGGCAGCCAGCTATGGTCACATGTTATGCTAATTAGTGTCTGGCTAGGGGAGGGCAAATTCCTTTGTCCTCTGGTCAGTCTAGGATGTTCCCTGTGCTGATGAGATGTGCCTTCCTAAACTCCTAAATAAACCTTATCTTGTTCATCATTTTATGCGTCCGACTCAGTTCATTCAGTACCTAGTGGCTCCTGCAACAGAAGCACCAGATGGGAAAGCAGAATACCAGGAGGTAAGCAATCCTAGTGGCAGACCAAATACCAAAACGCCACACATGGTGGAGAATGCGGCCCTTCTTCTTCTGCCCAGACCCCCATCTCGCGTGCTCTGCGTCACTGGGTACCCCAAAGTCATCACCCAAGTATGCCTGAACTGTATGCATGCTCAGAAAGAATAAACTTGGCAGCAGAGAGGAAAATTAAAACTGAACTGTTCTTTGTTAAAGTCAGCCTCCTGTATTCTGCCTCCACATATATGTCCCTTTGCATATAAATGTGCTCCAAATTAGGACACTGTCTGTGCAACTAAGGTATAATGTTATTTTATGGCTCCACCATCCCCATGGAGCTGCATGCTACAAACCTTGGAAGGATTCTGCAAACTCCATGTCTAGAAAGCACACCAAAATCTAAAACTCGGCTCCCAGCCAGCAAAAGCACAGAATATATACTGCAATCCCTACCCAACTGCCCTCTGCTGCAGGGATCAGCCACCAAACTATAAAACCAGCAAAGCAGCAACAACATTTTAAATTATTTTTCCTATTGCTGTCTCTGAATTGCAGCTCCAACAATTGCAAATTCCATACTAGCCCTGCTAACTAGTAGCCTGCAGCCCTTCTCTAACATTGTAGGCTATGAGAAAAAAAAAAGTGTGCTACATATTACATGCCTGTAAACTGAATGAACTGTGATTTACAATCATGCTAGCCTGAGCACCACGGGCTGGGGACTGCCTGTTCATTAACTCTTAAACCAGAGACCTATGGCTTTCTGTTATTTTAAGTCGAGGTGCCTTTCAATACACAGACATTTGTTTTGCCAGTTCTGCCTCAAGAAAGTATTTGAGGCTTCTAAACCTTGAAGAGAGCAATAAATCTCTCAACACAAATACTTTGGATAACCTGGGTGGGAGTCACTCAGCTAAACCAAAGCCTGCATTTATCTTTTGAACAGATTGCAGAGTGGCCATCTTGCATTCTTTCATTTGCCCTAATATAAGCCACTGCCTACAACTACAAAACAGGAAGCAACCCTTGCCCCCTGTTGGCAGCCATATTGGGAATGTCAAATTAGTCAAGAAGCCTATGTTACAGGTCCAGTGGCCATCTTTGTGAGGGGCATCAGCTTGTTCAAAATGACCTCACTCCATGGGAAGTAATGGTGGCCATGGTTTTGAGGGGCACCCATTGAAATGAATGAACACTGCAACAAATAGCTGCATCTTGCAAAATAAAAGTTTATTTTAGTAATAGACAACACTAAACTAGAGTGGAAGTTGTTTATTGAGATGTCCATTGATGAAAATTGCTTACATATAACTGTACTTGTCTACAAAAAAAACAAAAAAAACTTTTTCTTCTCTCAATGAATCATTTCTTCCAAGGCGTCTCCTCCTCTCCATGACAACCACTCCTACCCATCCCTACGACCTTCGTTCAGGGCCATGCAGCCCCTCTACAACCATTTCTTCCAAGGACACCAATGCCCCGAGCACTGCCAGCTCTGGGGCTCCACCTTCACCTACCTCAAGAGCATGGGGTCTCAAGATTGAAACTATGCTGCATAACATCCTGTCATCCATTCCAGCCCAAGGGACACCCACTATATAGGCCATCCAGGATGACCTCGCCTACCTTAAAGCTACTTCCACACACTCATCGGTCCACTCCAGCTTGCAGACAGTACCATTCTCAGAACTACCTCATGAAGATGCTGTCACCTGGCTCAAGCAATTTCAGGCTTGGATCTCCTTCAGTGGTTGGACGGATCCCTTGCGAATTTCCAACGCTATGCTCTTGTTCCTGAGAGGGACGGCCATATCGTGGTTCAATGCCCTTCCAGACCAGACAAGAGGGAACAATGTCACCCTGTATTCCACCTTCAAGAACCATTTCTTACAGGCTCATCCACCCTGGTTGTTAGAACAGCAACTATGGGAGCGCAGTATGCAACCCTCCGAATCATTGGAAGCATTTATAGTAGACATCGAATCACAGTGCAAACGCCTACAAAAATCAGAAAAAGACCAGATTACAGCATTTGTCCAGGGCCTGCCTCCACAATTTCATACCTACGTTATCCAACAAAAGCCAACCACCTGGCTAGACACGATCCAAGCGGCCCATTTAGCCCAAGAGTCTATTTCCATGCTTCAGTCTACCACTGTTCAGGACCCACAGTCCTCACAGTTGGCTGCACTTGCTACTTGCATCCAACAGCAACAAAAAATGATTGACCAGCTCATTTCAGCTGTCAACAGCATACATTTCCCCACTGCAGCTCCTGTTAATGCCCTACAGCCACCTCCACAGCGATCTGACCTCCATCTTCACGGGAGCCAGTGACCTGTCAGTGGTGCGGGTTCAGGGGGTCACATTGCTGCAGACTGCCGCAAACTGCAAAACCTTCATAGGAATTAAGACAGTCACATGCATCCGCCGCAGTGCAATCAGCAATATGCTAGCAACTATTCACAGGACCAGGGAAACGAGGGCCGCCCAACAAACTAGGGGCTATTGTTGGGCAGGAAAATGAAGCAACTGACTGCCCCACTGACTCGCATAACACAAACAGCTCCCTCTAGCTGCTAAGTCAGGCACAATCTCTCCTAAAGGAGACAAAGTTCCTGTCATCAGATCACCCCTCCTTGCAAACTACATCCCCATCACTATTGCCAATTGGTCCACGCATGCCTTGGTTGACTCTGGAGCAGAAATCTCTGTGATCCACAGCAGTATCCTAGACAATCCAGCTATTTGCCATGTACCTACTGTTGCTCCAGCCAACCTAAAATACATCTTCACTGCAAGCACTGCTACCGTACCTATCACCGGCGTGGTCCATCTCAAGCTCCACTTCAGCCCACAGTAAGCTACGGTTAAATTCTACTTAGTGCCTGAACTGCAAACAGACATGATCCTTGGCCTGGACTTTCTCAAAGCACACAAAGTCATACTGGACTTTGCCTCAAACAAACTGTCACTAGATGCCTGAAGGCAACTTGCAGCTATAGCACTGTACCTCCTAAGTCAGAGATGATTTTGATTGCCAAGATTCAAGGGAACCCCCTTCCCCAAGGTGTTGTTGGCATTGTCACAGGATCCCCAGCTTTGCCCTCCTCAGGTCTCCTTCCAGGGAACACCCTGTCTGCTGTGCATGGTGATTCAGTATTCCAAACGTGCTGCAACTTCATGGATGAACCAGTGGTCATCTTCCAAGGGTGCCAGTATCAGGAAGTTTGTTTGTCTGTCTTCAGGGGATCAGCTTCATCTTCTACCCGAACCTCAGCCTGGTTCCATTAACAGTCATCCTGTCAGTACCATCACAACCACCCCCACTTCACAAGAAATGCACATGCTCTTCAGCCAGTGTCTCTCTGCCTCAAAGCTCCCAGCCTGTCCCACAGAGAAACAGCAACATCTGGAGTCCCTGGAAACCTACTCAGATGTCTTTGTCGGCCCTGATAATAAGCTTGGATGCTGCGATACCCTGCAACACACCATTGAGGTGCAGCCCAACCAAAAGCCAATTTGTCAGCGAGCCTATGAAGTGGGACACAAACAAAAGCAAATCCTAGAGAACTTAATCACGGATATGCTCGAACAGGACATTATTGAGGAATCCACCAGTCCCTGGGGTGCACCTTGCTTGCTGGTAGTCAAGAAGGACAAAGGGTATTGGTTTGTGGTAGACTACAGAAAGCTCAATGCCCTCACGGTACAGGATGCCCATCCCTTACCCACTACAGAGGATGCCTTAGAGAGCCTTGGTGCAGCCAGCCCAGCCTACTTCACCACTCTAGATCTCCAGAGTGGATTCTATCAAGTTACTGTTGATCCAGCTTCACGTCCGTATACAGCCTGGTGCTGCCACTTTGGGCTTTTCCAGTTCAAACGTCTGCCTATGGGACTTCAGAACAGCCCAGCCACCTTTCAACGCATCAGGGAGGCTGTGTTACGTGGACTGTCTTGGAAATCTTGCCTAGTGTATCTCGACAATGTTATTGTCTTCAGCAGAACTTTCCAAGAACACCTCCAGCATCTCAAAGAGGTGTTTGAACGTCTCAGGCAAGCCAACCTCAAACTCTGTTCAGAGAAATGTTGCCTCGCTCAGCCTCAAATCCATTACCTGGGACATGTGGTCAGTTCGCACGGCATCTCTCCAGACCCAGATAAGCTTTCTGCAGTAAAAGACTATCCAGAACCCACAAACCTCAAAGACCTTAGAGCTTTCCTAAGTTTGTCTGGCTACTACAGAAAATTCATTTGCAATTATGCTAACATTGCAGCTCCCTTGTATGCTCTCACAAAAAGGGGATGCGACTACATATGGACTTCTGATTGCAAAGAGGCCTTTGAAACCTTGAAAGACAAACTTATTTCTTCCCCAGTATTGGTCTATCCCTGCTTTGACCAGCCATTCAGGCTTTACACAGATGCTAGCTCCTTCGCAGTGGGTGCTGTGCTGTGTCAAATCCAAGATGGAATAGAACGAGTTGTTTCCTATGCAGGGCACTCTCTTTCTTCAGATGAGCAAAACTACGGCATCACAGAAAAAGAATGCCTAGCCGTGGTATTTGCTGTAAAGAAGTTTGACTGCTACCTTCGCTACTCCTCCGTCACAGCCGTCGTGGATCACTCAGCCCTCAGATGGTTATTCAGAATGAAGGAACCAGTAGGAAAGTTTGCCCAATGGGTTGCCATACTGCAAGGCTACAATTGTGAAATCCAATACCGACCAGGTCGAGTTCACTCCAATGCTGATGCTGTAAGCCAGAGATGGTATCCCTCCGTAGCAACCTCTCCTGACAAAGAAGCCTGCCTACACGCTCTCCCCTTCTGCTTCACAGATGAGCTCCCTGTGGACACTCCTACAGCACCACAAGTCACTTTGCTGCTCCCAAATGCTTCTACAAAAAAGAGTACCAATCTTCAACTATTGCAAGCAGCTGAAGAGCTTCTTACAACTTCCAGCACTGATATCTCCCTGTCCATGATTAAACTTCAACAAAGAACTGATCCTCAGTTTACAGACATCATCACTTATCTTGAGGCTGGAACTTTACCACAACAAAAGAAACACTGCCAGGATGTACAGTTCTTTGCATCACAGTATCTTCTCAATGACGGAGTGCTTTTCACATTTGGACCAAGGAGAGCAAGGGCCATCGCACAGACAGAACTCATGCACAGTTAGCTGTGCCAGCCTCTCTAGTCTGTGAAGTTCTTCAATCCACTCATGCCTCTCCACTTTGTGGAGGTCATATGGGTATTCACAGAACTCTCGAAAAGACAAGGCTCCACTTCTTCTGGCCTCACATGAATAAGGACATTGTCCATTTTGTAAAATCTTGCCAGCACTGTTCCCAAAGAAAGCCTCCCACCAAACCAACCAAGGCACACATCATTCCAATGCCTGTAGTCACAGAACCCTTCCAAAGAGTCGGCACAGATATTCTTGGGCCCCTGCCTACCTGCCCTGACTCCAGCAGCAAGTACATTCTTGTCCTTGTGGACTACCTAACTAAATCCTTGGAACTGATCCCATTAAAAGACATTAAAGCTGCTACAGTGGCAAGTGCCTTCCTCAATACAATCATTTGCCATCACGGTACCCCAGCATACCTGCATTCAGACAGAGGCACTAACTACCTCTCATCTATTGTACAAGAAACCTGCAAACTTCTCGACATCAAAAAGACTTGTACAACCAGTTACCATCCACAGTGCAATAGACAAAGTGAGAGAATGATGTCGACTATTCTTAACACACTATCCAAGTACTTGGATGAGACTCACAACACTTGGGATCATTTTGTTCCCTTCATTCAGTTTGCATACAACTCCAGCCCTTGTGTCAACAGCACAGAGTACACCCCGTTTTTCCTGGTCCATGGACGTCACCCAAAAACACCTAGGGACAAAGATCTCTCATTGCTAGAGGCCCCAAAGTCAGCTTCCTCCTTCGTCATCCCAATGATGGAACAGCTTGAACTTGTGAGACGGGTTGCTATTGACACCCTGGGACAGAGAAAAACGGCAATGCAAAAAATGTCTGCAGCAAAGTGTCACGATCCTTCATTTTCTGTGGGAGACATTGTATATTTGTATCAACCTGTCCTTGTTCCAGGCACCACCAGAAAACTGCTTCGCCCCTGGACTGGGCCATTTTGCATTGTGGAAAAGATTCTCCCAGTTCATGTTCGCTTGCGCCAAAGTCAGATGGGAAGCTGGTACACAATAAAAATTCACATTAACAGGTTGAAGCATGGGTACTTGCATGATTCCTTCCCTGATGATGCCAGTCCCCCAAGTAATGAAGCTTTTTTGGAACCTGCAATCCTTTCAGAAACTGAACTTCCTGCTGACAACTTGACAGCTGTTCCACCAGCACCTCATGGTACTGACACTTAGCCAGATCCCGTTCTTCCTGCCCAACCAGATAAACTTTTTGGAACTTCTCAGCCTCTTGCGTCTTCTCAGGACTCTCTCATACCCCAAACAGTATATCAGATTGAGAAGATTCTGCGCAAAAAGTACATCAATGGATCTTGGACATACCGTGTTAAATGGTGCGGGTATAACAGTGCTCACAACTCATGGGTCCCCTTTTCTGACTTGACCACATCCTGTGAAGAACTAGTTCATCACCCACTCAGCAATCCCAACTGACCATAAAAGCCAGCAGAATCCAGTGAACTTATTATTTGTACTCAGTGCAGTGATTCTGTTAATTCTTTGTCTTAATCTGCAAATTGTTTCTCAATTCCTGTATGATTTTAAATTTTTTTCTCTTCTAATATTTAGCATTTTCAATTAATCAACTAATCAATCGTCTTCTAGTAATGTCTCCACAATACTGTTAAATGTTATCTTACTGTTACTAAGGTTTTGCTACTTTCTATTGTTGTTCATGCATAACAATGTCTTTACTTGTTCGAGTGGTACTCACATTTACAATACCCGGGGTGATGTGGAGTACAGAGTTGAGCATGGGGCTAAAGATTAGCTGCCGCCCCTTTAACTAGGAACAGTAATGGGCAGCCAGCTATGGTCACATGTTATGCTAATTAGTGTCCAGCTGGGGCTAGGGAAGGGCAAATTCCTTTGTCCTCTGGTCAGTCTAGGATGTTCCCTGTGCTGATGAGATGTGCCTTTCTAAGCTCCTAAATAAACCTTATCTTGTTCATCATTTTATGCGTCCGACTCAGTTCGTTCGGTACCTAGTGGCTCCTGCAGCAGAAGCACCAGATGGGAAAGCAGAATACCAGGAGGTAAGCGATCCTAGTGGCAGACCAAATACCAAAACGCCACAGATGAATATGAGCCAGACTGAGTTTACTGAGGGCCTACAGCACAGGTTTATTCCAGTCATTAAGCAATTAATATTTAAATACCCAAAAAGAATGAATTTGTCATTGTTGACAAAGGAGCCAAAATACTTAAAGTGAATTTCTGACATAGTGCTATAAGGTATTGGGCTTCATAGCCCAATACCTTTTATCAGTGTGAGCAGACTGATACACATATTTTAATTTAAAAGCCTGTCCTTTTAGTAGGGGAAGGGATCGTAACTGGTGCCAAACTCATGGCCAGCCAATCCCTTCCAAGTTCCTGGTGAGCCTGCTCCGCCCCCGCACTCTCAGATTTTGTGGTGTGAGAGCAGGGAGAGCACAGGGGTGAGCCCCATACAAGTCTATGGGACTGTTTTAAATGCAGTTTTTTAGTACTGTATCTTTAAACACTCCTAGAGGAAAATTAAAGGCATTGCTTAACTAATGTGGTCCCTACTAGTTAAGTGATGGCTTTAATTTTCCTGTAGTGTTTAAAGATACAGTACTAAAAAACTGCATTTAAAACAGTCCCCATAGACTTGTATGAAAAGGAAAAATGATTTAATGAGGCTATATACACAGAATGCTAGGACAGTCAAAGTGGTCCAGCAAAGTCTCTAGAGAAAGAAAGAAAATGCAAAAAATGATTCCCCAACAGAACCTGATGTCTCGGCCAACATTCCCCTGATGAAACAGGTACATCTAACCCACTGCCTAGGATGCACTTGGAAGCGAGATGTCACAACTCAGTGAGTCTTTCTGGTCCAAAACTACAAATGCAGTAAATAAAATAAACATCACAAAAAAAGGTTTATGCCCCTACCCTCTGCTAGGGGTCTACCTGATCTATGGAGAGGAGTACCTATGCTGAGCATTTATATTTTAACAGGGTCCAAGATATTCACTGACTTGCCAGGTGCAGCTGTGGGACTACAAAGATCTTTGTTGGGGGTATCTCAGTCATCAGGTCACACTGTAGGAACATCATCGTCTGTGAAGCAGGATCCACACAGAAGATTTTCAGCAGTACAACTGGGGCCGCCCATGCCAATGTTGTTTGCCAGTGTCACCAACCCTATAAAGGCGTGAGTGGCCCCGCTCTCTCCTCAGTTCTTTCCCGCCATCGACTTGTTCACATGGGTCTCTCCGAAGCTCTGATGCAGTTTTGCACTATTTTTCGCCTACGACTTTTTCAACCTAATACTTGAGAATCTCTTTTTTTAAGAGATTCCTTTATTTTTGTTTATGTCGAGAGTTAATCCTTTGATGTCTTTCTTCCGTCACTGCCACTGCAGAAAGAAGATTGCCTCCACAGATGAACACTTTCTCTGTGTCTGCTGTCTTGGGCACGAAACCTCCGACTGTGAGCTGTGCCAGGAGTTTAATCAAACAACCCTCAGGCAATGCAAGAAGGTTCTTAAAAATTTCCTTATGGAACAACAGATAACCAGTTCTGGGCAAGGGTCCCAGCCTCCCAGTTGCCAGCAGTGTTGTCGAGCTCCCAGGCTGAAGGCCCAAGACAAGTCCTCAGGGGAAAAGTCACAAAAATGACCGAGATTGAGACCACTCCACCTGGCGGTGGTCCCACCCCCGATGGCCTCTCCTTCTTTGTCCATGGGTTCTTCATAGGTTGCTGCTGTGCCAACTCAAAAATCTTCTGTCCAGGTCTCTGCCTACCAGATCTATATCGACAGTGCCTCTGTCCGAAATTCAGGGTGGCTGGTCATCGACCTCTGGGTCGTCATCCCTTTCTTTGTCAATGATGGGATCATTGTTGATGGCCCTCCCATTGAGGTCTGATCGTACTGCAGGTCCTCGGGATACAGGCTCTTCGGGTTCTCAGGGCCGTGTGGCAGGTTGTTGCTCCCTGCACCATCGACCGCCATGCTGTCGACACAGTCTTCGACCCTCATTGACCTCAATGAGATTTTGACCAAATTCACCATGGTGATTGTTCACCAGTTAGGTGCATACAGGCCCACATTCACCTGCGCCATCGATGGCAGCCTTTATATGTGAGCATTTAGGGAGTTGATTGTCAAGTGAGAGAGCACTTTCACCAGTTCTCTCAGAAGCCCATTTAAGTTCACTTTCTGCATGGCCATCTAAAATCCTCATATATTTGAATTTAAATCCATTTAGAATTAAGGCATGTATTGTATACAAGGAAAAACTTATCACTCACAAAAAGGCTTTGAGGCTTGTACTGCATTTAGGTGAATTGTGGACTTTGCACTTTAATTCACTCCTATTGTTCAGTCTATGTGGCAACAGTGTTTTCAGATAGACTGCTTCAACACAGGATGTTAAAGGGAAACACTCAGCAATCAGAGCCCACACCCCAATATGCACTTTGTGTGAACATTTTTGATTTTATTTTTAACTTACTGTTTACTGCAGTATAGTACATTGTATCTGGCTGATCTGCTGACTTCCAAGCTGACATTTGCTGTAACCACAATGGACCCGGAGGGTCAACTCTTATGGAAAATAGGACAGACCAGATGGGGCCTACCAGTCTTTTCTGCCAACCCATTCTATGTTTCTGTGTCTCCCCCCACACATACACTCCAGCTGACGTCAGAGCCTGGCTGCAGCAGTGGGAGATCATAGCTTGCAGTGCATGTTGCTCCTTTCATAAGATTGGAGCTTATAAAGCTTTTACATGTACTTCAGGCTGTTGCATCATCCACAACTGCAACCCAGCTCTGATGACAGCTGCAGGTGATTCTGAGATTCCTGGTTACAGTAAATGTCAGGGTGGGAGTCAGCAGAATTGGCCAGATTCAGTTTATCATACTATAGCAAACAGTAAGTAAAAAACCAAAAGTAGCATGCACACAAACTGTAAACTGGGACCAGCACTCGCACTTGGATGTGGGTTTTTAATGCTGACTGTTCCGTTAAGTGTGTGTGCTATGTGTGTTGCCAGAGAATTCTGAAACCAAACCAGGCAGTGAATAAGATGAAAGCAGTGTAATAGAGAACTCCTTTGAAAACCTGTGCCCACATGGCAGTGTATTGTTTGGACAAAACTCAAATCAGTATGCCAAACCTTCCTCGAAAATTGTAATATGCTGGCTCCGTGGCACTGAGTGAAGGGATTCACTTGGTACGCTGGTGACCTGGTTTCACACTCCGAGCCCAGGTGTCAGGAGCGGAGACCAGCAGGGAGGGAATTCAGAGCATCCTCTGGATGCTTCCCTTCTGGGGGTCCTTAGACACCTGGAGGTGGTTCGGGTGGTGTTCTAGGTGGCATGATGCCTCGACACACCACCAAACATCCCCGCCCCAGGGTTGCCTCTGTGACTGGCTTATGAGGGAGGGGATAGGGAGAGCAGACAAGTGGAAAATTGTCCACCTGTTGACAGGATGATGGCCGGTCCTGTTGCCACAGAGTCTGAAAAGTGTCAGAGCCCTGCACGCCTGGTTATATATCTGTGCGTATAGGGCACTTCTCCTGGGAGGACCCACCCGATGAAGGGTTATGTCAGGTCCCCGGGGGCAGCAGCATAGAGGGACAGTGGATGGCTACAGGGTGATGGGGTGGCAGTGGAGCCTAGGCGGCCCGAAGGAGTGGCCAGCTGGTGAACCTGGGCAGGCGTGCAAAAAAAATTTGTTTAACATTTATTATACAATTTAAGGCAAAATGCAGAAAACTGAGGAAAATGCCAGTTTTAAAAAAATGGTGAAAACCTTTGATGCAGTTTTCCAGTGACCTAGGTTGCAGACACACAAAAACAGGTTGTAGCCAATCCTGGATATAGGATAGAGAGAATACTGGATGGGCAACTATACACAACCAGTGTGTTCTGCCACAGAGGGTTCTGATTCTCTCTGACCTTGAGAGCGGTTCTCTACAGATCCGCAGGAATCGGATCCCTGAGGTGGCAGAACACACACTGGTTATGCATAAAGTTGCTCATCTTGTATTTTTATAGTGTACAGTATTATGTGAAATGTGTGCATTGCGTTTTTTTTGTTGTTTTTTTATCTCTTTCACAATGAAACTGACCTGTACAGTCTGGAGGTTCTAGAATGATGTTCAACCACAGAAGGATACAATCACATTCCACAACCTTTGAACTGTGGTACAACAACATTTTGAAAAGGATGGAACTCTGTACAGAACAATGCTCTACCATACACCATATTGAGGATTGTGTATGATGCGCTAATACACAACAAAGGGTATTTTTTCACTGTAGAGGTTTCCATGGTAACTGGGAGACCTCAAGGCACAACTTCGAGAAGTCTCATTACCATGGAAACCTGAAAGTTGAAAAATACCCTAGTTGTGTATGAGCGATCATACATTATCCTTATAGTGTATGGTAGCTCATAAAAAGTCTGCCTTTACTTTTCTTTAGATTCCGGTGTGGTTTTCTGTTCCTCCAGCCCATTTCACCGTAGCGGCCGGTCGCCCAGTCACGCATGCGCACACACACCTTCTCGGTGTTATGCTGCACTAGCTACGTAGCTAGTGCAGCACAACAGCTACGATGACGTAGCTAGTGCAGCACAACTATGCTGTTGGGAGCATGGATTTCCATGCTCAACAGCGTTCTACCACACACTATAATAGTAGGGAACACTGGGTCATATTAGCTAGCTGGAGTGCGGCTCTAGCATGGCTTGGTGTAAAAGAACAGGATGTAACTAAGTTACTGCCTTTCACTATGGTAGAATTTATTGCTTTTACTGGCTGCTGTTACCTCAGCATTACTAAAACCACTTATTCATGAGAAGTGGTCCTGGTAAATTTTGTTGGGGAGAATTTATAACCTACAGTATTGTCTGGATGGCCTCATCCCTTGCAGTATTCTGGACCAAACGGCAGAAATGACTCAAACAGATATACTGCAGAAAAGTTTGTAATATATGGTAAGTGCCTATTAACCACCATAATCAGCAATCACACAGCTTTGTTATGCACTGTTTAGAATTTTAAAAGTTGTTAACCACACTTCGGAACTTCCAAACAGTGGCATAACAAAAAAGAATGCACCAGAGTTCCATAATTCTCACATAGAATACAAGCAGTGCTTTTTGACCATACACTATAAACGATGATGGCTGGGGATCGAGTGACAACCATGCTGAAATCTCCTCTCTTGGTTGCTAGGGCTACATAAACCTCCTCCAGCTGTACCTCGAGGTTTTACCATGTTGCCCTAGCAACCACTCAGATGATATTACAGCGTATATCTCCGATTCCCAGCCATTATCCTCTATGTTATGCTGCAGTAGCTATGACATCACAGCTGTTAAGCTGCACTAGCCATGTCACTACTGCAGCATAACAACTTGAATGCTGCCACATAGTTGCTTTCCTCAATCCAGTTAAGCTGGAAGTTGCTGATTTTTTTTTTTTAAACTTGAGTTTACAGAAACATTTGCAGCACACTGTGTCAGTTAAAAAAAAGAAAATGTTACATTTCTATTCTCTTCTGTCTTCTCCAGCTGGTTTTGTGTGATTTTCTATGTTGTGACTGCCCATACAATATAAAAAACTGTGTATGAGCAGTCATACGCAAACAAGGAAATTCTTGTATCTTGAGGTTCCCTTGGTAACAGAGCACCTCGGCTGCGCTCTCGAGGTCAACTGTTACCAAGAAAACTTCTCGATACAAGAATATCCTTGTTACGTATGACTACTCATACACAATCCTCTATATACAGTATTATCTACCCTAAAGACAAGCAGAACAGTTTACCATAGCTGGGAGCGAAAAAGACCTCGTATCCCCAGAAATTTATTTATTTATTTACGAGATTTACCAGGAAGGCATACTGAGCAACATGCTCGATTCCAGATGCGACCTGGGGGCCTAGCCCAGTACATGTCAGTAGTAGAACATTTAACATACAGAAATGAAAATAACGAACATTGTCTATGATTTCATAACAGAGTAGTACAGTTTTTGAGCAATCACAAGCAGGAAGAAATTACAGACAGAATCATATACAGCAAGAGGTACTCCTGAACAAATTATGATTACTTAGTAGCGGGCAACTGCAAATTAGCATAAGCAGCTGGAGGAGAAGTGTGCCTGGAGTAGTCTGGTGCGTTGACCGGGATTTTGTACATGTCTGATGGGGGCTGGAAGGGCATTCCATATCTGGGGGATCCTATATTTGAAAGCTGACTGGCCTTTGGTAGTGCGCATTAGTGAGACGTGTAGAAGTCTGGGGTCGGCGCCTCTTAAGGAGTACGCAGGGGGAGGTTGTTGAGATAAGGTAGAAACAAGGTAGGAAGGGAGTGAGTCCAGAATTTAGCAGCAAGCCTAGCACAATTTATTAGTCTCTGGTCATGGAGAGATGGCAGGGCTAGGGAGCTGTATAACGTACAGTGGTGGGTGGATGGTGGGGAGTCTAGGATGAGGCGGCAGAAGGAGTGGAACAGGGTGTCTAGACTTGTCAGGGTAGACGCTGGGGCAGTAGAATATACTATGTCACCGTAATCCAGAACTGGGAGTATCATTTTTTGGACTATGGCAAGCCTTGTTTCCTTGGGAAGGCATGTTTTGTTATGGAAGAGAGCCCCCAGTTTAGGGAGCAGTCTCTTATGCAGGGAGTCAATGTGGGAGGTGAAATCTAGGTGTTGGTCAAGCCAGACGCCCAGATATCTATAGCTAGTGCATTGTTCAAGATGTGCCCCTTGGAGGGTAATGAACGGGGGACAGGGTGTTTGGCGGGAGAGTCTTTGTTGGGAGCCAAATGTAAGCGACACAGTCTTTGTTGGGTTAAGAGAGGCTGATTTGACATGAACCCAGTGTTGGACGGCTGAGAAATCCCCTGAAGGAGAGATGCCACACTGCTAGTTGAGGGACCAGAGGCGTACAGAACAGTATCGTCGGCATACATTTGGATGGATGAGTGGGAGCATGCTGCAGGGAGGCCATTTAGAAATATAGAGAAAAGTATCGGTCCGAGGACAGACCCTTGGGGGACACCTGAAGTGACTGGAAGAGGGTTAGAGGTGGTGAGTGGTCAGTCTACCGCTTGCATCCTTCCTGCTAGGTAATCTTGGAACCATTCTATAGCTGGGTGAGCTATCCCTGCATCAGAGAGTTTGGAGATGAGTAGGGAATGTGAGACGGTATCAAACGCCTTGGCTAGATCTAGAAAAATGGCCGTGGTGATGTGACCATTGTCTATGCCAGTGAGGATGTCCCCGGTGACTCGTAGAAGGGAGGTGATGGTAGAATGGGCTTTGCAGAAGCCAGACTGGTAGGGAGTAAAAGGAGGAGGAATCCAGGTACTGAGTAAGTTGGGACAGGACTAGTCGCTCCTGAAGTTTTGCCAGGATAGGGAGGAGGGAGATAGGTCTATAGTTGCTTGGGGATGAGGGGTCACCACCTTTGGGGGGTATGACAGTGGCCATTTTCCAAGCCTTTGGTACCTTGCCCAGTGAGAAGGAGAGGTTGAGGAGTGCAGCCAGGGGAGGCTATGGCAGGGCTGATAGGTATAGCATCTTAGCGTCCAGGGATGATGGGCATTTACCTTTGTTCAGGTTAAGTGCACGAGGAGTGGAGGACTTCTACTGGGGAGACTGGTTGGAAAGAAAGGAGGGGCTGTGGGGTGAGTGCTAGGGGAAGAGGGGTGGGCGGGTGGGCTGGGGAATGCATACCCAGAAGGAGGATATAAGTTTGTCTCCGCAGCTGGAGAAATGAGTGTTGAAAGCTTGGCAACACTGCTTGGGTCAGAGATGATGGAGCCATTTACAAGTAGTGTGGGGGTGGTTGGGTTGGGGAGAGATAGAGGATTTGAGGATTTCCAAAAGTCCATGTGGTGATTAGATGTAGTACTAAAGGTAGATAGGAAGTAGGACTTTTTGCTAGGCATATGGTATTTGTGCAGGCATTTCTTAGGGCTCTGTAAGTAGTAAGGAGGTCTGGGAGTCCAATTTCTTATAGGCTTTCCAGGCAAGGTCCTGGAGTGGCATTTCCTGATTATGTCAGCTGTGATCCAAGGGAGGTGTGCTCCTCTAACTCTTTTGGTACGCAGAGGAGCGTGCTTGTCCCAGATTTTTAGGAAGCTGGATTGAAATGCATTAAAGGCAGTGTCAATGGAAGAGGCCTTGGTGATACAGGACCAGTTCACCTTTCTAAGGTCAACTAGGAAAGAATTTAGGTCCAGGGAGTTGTACGACCTGGTGCGTAACGTCTTTGGCGGGGGGGGGGGGAGGCTGTGTACCTTCCTGATCAGGTATATTATGTGGTGATCACTAATGGCGTCAGGAAGTAGCCCTGCTTCAAGGATTCTATGCGGGTGCGTAGTGAGGGCCCAGTCCAAGAGGGTGTGTTTTTTAGACTTATGGTTGAGTCTGGTGGGCTCGCTATGAGTTGTTTGAGGTTTAGAGCTTTATTTTTAGTTTTCAGGTGGATTTTGTCAGCTCCTAGCCAGTTGGCATTATAGTCCCCTGTGGCATGGAGTTCCCCACCTTTGGTCAGGGACTGTAGAGTGGTAAGGTGGGAGAGGATGTCCTCAGTGGGTGTGCATGGGGGACAGTATGTGCTAGACACGTATATAGGGGCGGAAAATGGGATTGATAGTGTAACTAATGAGGCGTCTATAGTTGCGGGAAGGGAGGGGATTTCCATCCTAGTGAATTGGCGACTGTTTGAGATATATATGGCTGTGCCCCCACCTTTCTTAGACCCTCGCCTGTCATGCCTGATTATGGTGTACCCAGGGATTGAGACTTCAGCATCTGTGTGGTGAGGCTTTAGCCAAGTTTCAGTGATGGTCAAGATGTCGGGGTGCATTGTTAAGGTGATAGGTTGTAGTAGCGAGATTTTGGCTAGGAGGCTGCAGGTATTTAGGTGTAATATCGTAAGCCTTTGGGAGAGTGATAGGGTGGGGAGTTGGTAGAAATGGGCCTGGGTTTACCTCTATGTCCCCTGACAGGAGTAGAGAAGGGCATAGAGATACATTGTTTTAGTCCTGAAATGGGTTTTGGGTGTGTTAGTTAAGCAACGAAGAGAGGAGGCTGGTGGGAGGCTGAGGTTGAGGTGTTAAGATCGAGAGTCCCTGGTAAAAGGAGGAGGTAGGATTACTGCATTGATAATCCCAAAGTGGTCGAGGGCAAGTCCTGAGCCGGCAATTGAAGGGAGGAATAGGTGTGTGTCTGAGGGGAGCAGTGGGGGGGGGCAGGAAAGGAGAAGGCTCCCGCATAGGGAGGGTTGAGGGGGGTAAGGAGAAAAGTGCTGCCATAGAGAGGCAAAAGCAGGCAGTAGGAAACAGCATCCTGGGACATGTATACTGGTAAGGCTGTATTAGGATCTGATTTGCACCCTCTAGAGGAAGCAGCTGATAAGCTGCAAATGGAAAAGTGAGCTGATAGATTTTAGCTAGTCATGTGACTGCGAGCAATCTATAAAAGAAAAAGCCGACCAAGAGTGGTGGTGGGGGCGGCGGGGAAGAACCACACACAGCGCAGAGAAGCAGAAGCCGCCCTCTGAAGAGCTGTTTGGAAGTTTGAATTTGGCGCCTGAAAGAGCGCTTCTTGAGGAGCTTTCCCGTACCTTGTGCTTCGGGGGGGGGGTCCACGGTCCAGTCGGCAGGGGAAGGCAATGTCCTGTGTGCCCTCACGACCCCTGTGCAGTTTCTGTGGAGAGAAAGAGGGATTTATAACAACTGCAGTGGGAGGAGAAAAGAGCAGATTCAGGTAAGAGCAGCAATTGGAGCAGGGGAATTAAACAATAAATTCCAATGGAGCAAGTGGGTTTGTTGAGCAAAAAGGGGAGTGGGGTGCCTTGCAGACCACGCGGTTAATGGCCTCGGCATGGTCACACTATACTGTGCAGGGGAAAGAGAAGTGAGCAAGGCAACTGGGGACAAACGCTCACCGGGAGTTTAGGCAGCTGCTGTACTCAAGCTGCTCGTCTGTACACAGTCGCGAGGGATCTAAGCTGAATAACTCCTATTTCGTCCAGATTACCACAGGAACACAGTGCACAAATTACATGGGGAATAAATACAGGTCTTAAAGGCACTAATGGAAACTTTACAGTATTTAGTGAGGAAACACAGTAGATTACATTAAAGCTCTTACTAATAAACAGGTATATTCAGGGAAAACGGGAAAAAAGTACTGGCACAAAAACTATCTGTACTCCTATCGACATAAAATTATACAGGAACCACACACAGCGCAGAGAAGCAGAAGCCGCCCTCTGAAGAGCTGTTTGGAAGTTTGAATTGGCGCCTGAAAAAGCGCTTCTTGTGGAGCTTTCCAGTACCTTGTGCTTGGTTCGCGGTCCAGTCAGCAGGAAGGCAATGTCCTGTGTGCCTCACGACCCCTGTGCAGTTTCTTGTGCTTTGGGGGGTTCCGTGGTCTGGTCGGCAGGGAAGGCAATGTCCTGTTGCCCTCACGACCCCTGTGCAGTTTCTTGTGCTTGAGAGGGTTCAGCGTTCGGTCGGCAGGGAAGGCAATGTCCTGTGTGCCCTCCGACCCCTGTGCAGTTTCTTGTGCTTGGGGGTTTCAGCGGTACAGGTCGGCAGAGAGGCAATGTCCTGTGTGCCTCACGACCCCTGTGCAGTTTCTTGTGCTTCGGGGGTTCCGTGGTCTGGTCAGCAGGAAATGCAATGTCCTGTGTGCCCTCACTGACCCTGTGCTGTTTCTTGTGCTTGGGGAGGGGTTCCATGGTCCAGTCGGCAGGAAGGCAATGTCCTGTGTGCCCTCACGACCCTGTGCAGTTTCTTGTGCTTGAGGAGTCGTTTCCAGCAGTCGGTCGGCAGGGAAGGCAATGTCCTGTGTGCCCTCCACGCCCTGTGCAGTTTCTTGTGCTCGTGGGGGTTCCACGGTCCGGGTCGGCAGGGAAGGCAATGTCCTGTGTGCCCTCATGACCCCTGTGATAGTGGAACTCAGAAAACAGTTGCCATGGTTACTCTTGCTAATTTGTACTTTGGTGTTACAAATACCTTGCTATTGGTTAATACAGTAAGTGGCTCCCAGTCTTGTACAGTTATCTAAGATATACATAAAATAGCAAACTCAATAGTTTGCGAATAACAATGGGGTCTCTTCTCTTACAATAATACAGTGTAGTTTGTGCGGCAATCCACAAGGTGGTGCTGCAGACCATAATTATTTGGCTTACAGTAATACAGCTTCGTTGCTAATACTGTATTGGTAAAATATTAGTTAGTTATGGAACATTATAGAACTTAAAATCATATTGTCATAATCACACATAAATCACATATACATCCTGGTCCCATGATGATATTGTGGTTGTTGGTTCCCTAAGGTTCATTAGTACTCATTATAGCTCTCATTTGGAGTAGTTAGTAAACATAATACTATTATCTTTAGTTATGATATCATGGTTGTCATGTTGGGGTACCAGAAGGGGTTTGGGCAAGCCAACACTTTATTGAGATGCTGTTATATATGGGATGTGTAACAGGGACCTGTGAAATACTTGATTTATTTTCACAAGAGATGTTTGCCCTTGGGTAACCTCACGAGTGGCATAAGCCATGAGTGATGTGCTCAAGGTCAAACAGCTCGAGTGAAAATAGATCATGTATTCCACAAGGTCCCTGTTATGTACTCCATTTATGCAATAGGGATCCTTTAGGATAGTGCAGCGAGTTTTGTTTTAAATTGTTTATTTAATTTTTAATGTAAACTTATATGGACTTTTTGTGGTTTTCCCAGGGTAGCACCACTTAGCATAGTGGTTTCTAAACAGTTGCTGTGGATGCTCCAGCTTTACATTATGGACAGTAAATAGTGAAAAAGTGTGATGCATAATTCTTTTGTGTTTTACTTTTCTTGGGGGAGTGGGGCATTTGTTAGTCAAACAAGTGAATATAAATATAATTTTTACCATTTTTTGCTGATCATAATGTAACTCCCCTACAAATGGGGGTTCCCAAAAAGTCTTCCTTGGGTGTGCCTAATTGCCCACTGCCAGGCTGGTATCCTGTGTCAGCATTTTAAAAGTGTTTTATGAGGGTGCCTTAATGCTTCTATGTTCTGTCTCTTTAAGAGCTGCCTATAACGTGGTGCTCAGTTAATCTGGGAGGGGACCGAGTGTTTCTATGCTCGAGTCCCACCTGGGCTGCCAGACAATCGCTCTGTTCTGACATCACTATTTGCGCAGAGGGAGCTCTATTAGAAGCTGTACTTATTTGCTGATTATCTATTAGAACAGTAATGATATTGTAGTTTCTCTAACCTGCGTTCTTTGCAGCATGGACAGTTCTGTTTATCACCACTGTCTTGGTCCTGGACTGCCAGAATGGGCCAATCAGTACCTTTGGAGACCCTAAAATGGAGTCTGTCCCCAGGGGTCTTGTGGGAGTGAATTTCTGTAGGAATTGTAGTTTTGAGACTTTGGTGCCTAAATGCACCTAGATGGGGAACCCTTGCTTTGACAGACTGATGGATCAGCCAACCAGAACCTTTTGGACTAAAGGGAAATTCCCAGGCTGCCTGCTGCAGTGAGTTATTCTGGAGGTAGAGTTTGGAGAGTGAACAACTCGAGTAATTCGAGCAGCTGCTCCTGCGTAGTTCACACGGGAGATTGGTGGAAAGGCTGAGTTTGGCCTGTTTGCCTGCTGTCCTTCGAGAGGCAATCCTTTGAAAGCCTTAGCAATCGGACTGTATCCGAATTGGAATGTGACAAAGCCACTGAAGAGTGACCAGATTTAAACCTAAAGAAGACCGAAGATTTGTTGTCGTGATCGGCCTGTCAAGACATCCAGTTGCCACAGAATTCCCGGTTTTGCTCAGAGACATTGATTTTGCTGCCGGACTGTTATCCGCATTGTGGTATAGTGATTGCTTTACTGTAAATATGCTGTTTGCTATTAGTGGGTCATGATTGGGTTCCCCACTGTTTAATTGTGCCACGCTTGCTGGAAGCTGCATCCAGCCTTCCCGGACTGATATCTGAACTTTCTTACCTGGGCCCTGCCACACTGGCCCAGCCAGCTACTTCAGGCGCAGAGAACATCATCGATAAGACCTGCCTGGGGATTAGCCCCCTGCTTAACATCACGAACAAGAATGACACCATGGTGAATTGTGTGGGCCCTGCTTCTCCTGGCAAACCAGCAAGTCATCCTGCAGTCTCCATTTCATCCATCCTGTGTCCTGTACTGGGTAGCGTGAGTAAACACCAGGGTACCTCCCTACAACAACAGCTCAATTAAAGTGTCATCTGATTTAATTGTTTTGCCTAATCTTCACAAACTGAGCCTCCTGGCTCTGGATTACAAATTGTGTGTGGTTGTGCATGCCTTTTCTTTTCATCACAGAGCCCCAACCAGCTGCTATGCCGGCCTACCCTGGGCAACATTCCAGGCTAGCCCACCTCACTTCCAACTGGGTACCCAGTGCACGTGACTGTGCAGGGACTAAAGGTGTATGCATAATTGCCTGACTAGATCAGTTTTAGAATCACTCAACCTGATTACGCCCCTCCCTTGTTCAATTCCCCTGAATAAATCAGATCTCACTCTTTTTGCATTTAATCTGACTGTGGTTCCAGTGTGTACCAAAAGCACTGTACTGTTGTTGTTTGCTGTGCCTAACCTTGTTTTACAGGGGGGTCTCCAGGGTTGAACTGGTAGAACCAGCCCTGGTGGTAAGTGCAAATAGTGTGGGAATTTGTATGCTGAATAGGGGCCTACTGTGAAAGTGTTTGCTGCATATTGTCTAGGCCACTAGAGAGGAAAGAGGGGGGTTACAGTGTCCCGGAGGGCTATACCCAGATTAGCCTTGTTACTAACAACCCTGTCCTCCAGGTAGAGGCACCTGTTTCGGTACCCAGGCCCCTTAAGTTGCAAATAGCCAAGCAGGCAGGGGTGGTGGCCCTGGGTATAGCGCCACCTAGGGGTTACAATAAAAAAATCTAAAAGGTACCTATAAATGAAACACCTCTCATTTTGTAGATATTTTTGTGCTGAACAACTTTTGTACTCAAAGTATCTCGCTGTAATTTTTTGTTTGTTATTCGCATTTGTTTGTCGAAAAAATGGAAAACAAAATTTAAAATGTTCAGCTGTTTTTCTGCTAATTATAAAAAATCTAAAAGGTGCAGTATCTATAAATGAAACACCTCTCATTTTGTAGATATTTTTGTGCTGAACAATTTTCATGCTCACAGTACCATGCTATCTTTTTGGTTTTTAAGTTATTAGCATTTGAATATGGTTAGTACTGCTACTGAGGTCAAACATTCTAAATTAGTTACAAGTGCTTGTGCTGGATCTACTGACAGAACAACTATGTGAATAAATCGACTGATGACATAGCAGCTGTATATGTAAATCCTGATGATGTAGCTACTATGTAAGTAAACAAAATTTACATACACAGTAGCTCAAATATCAGGATTTATGTTATGGCTATTTTGTCCACACCTATTACATAAATGTTTTGTGTGTGTGTGTGTGTGTGTGTGTACATATATACAGTTCCTGCCTCTCTTATGATTTTAAGAGTGCTTTCTCGAGTTCTTTGGGTAAGAGAACTACAAAGGAATACTGTTCTGTTGTGCTCCCATCTGCTTCATCAGAAGACTGGAAACATGGGAATCCTAGAAGCAATTCTTTCTCAAATTCACAAATGTTAATTACATTTAATCAACAGGTGTGCGATGTGCACATGTATGGAATACAGACAGACAAAAGTGAAAAAGAAATGAATGCCCTAGCTGGGCTTTGAACCCAGGCTGCTCGGAATAATGTTTTGCTATGCTACAAGCTGTGCCATCAGGGCAGCTGGTAACCTGAGACTCCCATAGACACCAATGATTTCTCAAATGCACAACCTGGAGTTACTTTTAATGAGATGTGGAGTCCTGTTAAATTTAATTTAGAAAAATTGGTAACCTGTATCCTAGGTGTTTTTGTGATGATTTTAGGCTTTGTTTTTTCTCTCTTCCACATAGCCTAGCCTTTCATAGGCCAGCCATGCAGACATCATTTTTATCCAATGACCGTAAGAATTTCCCAGCCAGGAAGACTATCCCTTGCTCTCTCTCAAGTTCGGCATCTGACATCTGTTATGTCAGACCTGAATGAAAAATTAGTTGGTACCATAACTCATACCATGCTCTTTACGTAGGGCTATCTGCGGGGGCCAGTGCATTGCTTGCAGCTCGTGTAGAGCTTGGCAGCCTTGCTCATAGCTGGGACATCCAGGTCTGGGCGTGTCATGCCAGTTTTGTGGGAACTGCACTGGCTGCCAGTGAGGTGGCGCATCAGCTTCAGGATACGTTTGTTAGTTTACAAAGCCCGGCATGATTTGGGCCCTGGCTTCCTGATAGACCTTCTGACCGAATACACTCACACCTGCCCTCTCCTTTTTTCTGAGGTGGGTCTCTGTTGTTCCACTCTCCAGACTAAAATCTTCGGAAGACAAAGATCTTACTTCAAGTATGAGCTCCTGCAGCAGGCCGTACCTTAAGGACTATGCTGTCAGGCACTAGGACTCTGTGGCAAAGTTCTAGCCAGCAGTACCCAGCTGGGGTCCACCAACTAACGTCACCCTGTGTATAAAGGAGGCAGTCCCAAGCCCTACTTCAGTTCTTTTCCCACCATCGACACGTGCACCTCGGCTCCTCGGATGCCCCATTGCATCTGTCAACCACCATCTTTATCCTTCTGGTCAAAAGTACCCATTTTTTCTTCGAAAAACTAATTCAAGTTAATGTCATCTCCATCTTCTTCTACCAAGTGATGGAAATCTAAGTGTTCGTGCAGGCAGCAGATTCCAGCAAAAGACTATTGCTCTCAGTGCCTCTTCTGCTTGTGGCCTGACCACGATGTTAACGCCTGCCTGGACTGCAGTAAATTCAACCAATGAACCCAGACCCATCGCTGCAAGACACTGCAGGCCTACCACATGGAGCAGCAGCTTGCCGCCCTTCAACATCTGTCAAAGGCCAGCTCCTCAGCCTCCCGGTCGCTGACTTCCCTTAAGGAGAAACACTCAGAAGGGAAACACCAACAATGGGACAAGGAGCACAGTAGGTTGGAGTCTCAATCCAAATCTCCTCACAGAGAGAAGCATTCCCTCTTGCACTCAGGCAAGAGAGTGGACTCTGCCCCCCCCCCCAGTCAGGCCTGTTTTCCTCCTGCCTGCTGTTAGTGAATGCTCCCACCATTACCCTCTCAGTGGGCGGCAGCTCTTCGGGACAAGGGCCCGTGGGTCCCTCCCTAAACCTTAGGCCCTTCCAGCACTCCTAGGGGTCTAATGCCAGGACATCAGCTGACAAGGCTCAGGCATCTTCTTCCTCCTCCCTCTAGCTCGTCGTTGGCCTCAGATGACCGGTACAGACGGGGATTGTTCCCGCTCTGGGAAGTTCCCCCCCCAAGACAAGTCATCAGCCACTAAGGTGAAGACCCTGGTGCAAGTCTTGGATGACCAGCCTTCCGATAAATAGAAGGACCAGAGGCAGATGCCACAGGGTAAGGCATCAAGCAACCAGACAAGGGGTGACTACCCTAACTCAGATGCCTGCAGGTCCACTGCCTCAAAAGCCGGCATCAAGGCTAACGTCTTTGACAAATCAGCAGCCTGACGACTGGGCACCTGTCAATAAGACTCCAGATCAGACGCCCTCCATTCTGCTACCTGATGACCAGATGTCAGGGAACCAGATGACAGGTGAGCAGGTGACAGGTCTTAAAATTGTGCTGAATCCTGACGCACCCCAAGAAGAAATGCCAGGACTGAGTAACACTCCAAAGGCTCCCATTGGCCCCATTAGTATGTCACCACTGCAAGTACCGATGGTACCCCTGGTGGACATTGGGCAATTGTTTATATCTTGGTGGAATACGGTTAAGGGGTATTTACTCAAAAAGGATGACTCCTCAACCTCTCTGCGGCCACAGCCTCTCACCGTGGTCCTGGATAAGACACCGGTTCTGGATACTCAGCCACCGTCTCTGTTCACGCCCAGGAGTCCAGCTCCAAAGGGTCAGATTCAGAGCACCCCAGATGTAGGGGTAGGCGTCAACGCCCCTCCTCCAAGTTGTCTTCCTCAGGCAACAGGAGCAGACGCCAGCATGGGTGCAAACGTTCAAGGTCAGCCTCCTCTTCCTCCTCTAGAGGTTGCCCTCAGACTCTTCATCTAGGAGCTACTCTCCTGAGCATGAAGGTCATCGCAATTCACCCAGGTCTCCTCCAGAAGACCCGACCTTCATGGATGTAATGCACCACGTTCAGTTCCTGAACCAATGGGATACAGAGGAATTGGATCCAGAGAGGAAAAGGCTGCACACCTTTTTGAGCATGAGTGACTCGAAACCCTTGGTCATTCCCCCTCTGGTCCCTCCTTTTCAAGACCTAACCAAGCTGGCATGGGAGCACCCTTCCTCTTTTTTGGCTGTTCTCAAAAAGGCGAACAGACTCTACAAACCTCCGAAGGCTGAGCCTTTTCTGGGAGAAAATCCGAGGGAAGATTTCATGGTCCTGACTGGAGCTCATGGCAGGACCAAGCAGCCTAAACACATGAGCTCACAGACCCCCAAAAGGAGTTTAAGAAGTTGGATCAGTTCAGGAGGAGAGTCTATGCTTCTTCCACCTGCTCCATATGGTCTCTAAGTTTTCTGGCACACATGGTATTATACCAAAAATCTTTCTGAAAGAAAGCCATTGAGTTGGCCCAAAAGCAGCCTGACAATTCATCCCCTACGGAACTTTTGGACATCCTTCAGTCCAGCCTGGACATAGGGAAACATGTGCTGAGAGCATCCTACAATTCCGCGGACACAGCCGCCAGAGCCGTGGCCACTGGGATCTGCCTCTGTCACCACTGCTGGATGAGGGTATCTGGGTTTAGGCAGGACCTCCAGGATTCTGTTCTGGATGCTCCATTCACTGGGTCCATCCTCTTCAGAGATGAGGTACAGAAAATCATAACGGACCAGCAAGACTCAGGAAAGGCAGTGCAGTCTGTCCACCATATGTACCGGTCGACCCTCAGCAACCTAAGCGCAGGCCCTTTCAGTGCCAGGGTGCCAACAGACAGAGAAACCAACAGCCCTGAGGTCTTTTCAAGAGAAAGGCTCCCTCCCAACCATCTGGGAACAGCAGGCCTAGGGATGCCAAATGCTCTTAGCCCTCGCTTCCCACCCCAGCCACTCATGCATGACTCCCTGCCAGCCCCCCTCCTCCGGCGGAGTCGATGGGAAAGGCAGTAGGGTGTCGGTTCTCCCTCTACCTAGACAGATAGACATTTGGGTTCAGGACATCATCGAAAAGGGTTATATGCTGGAGTTTGCTGAACTTCCCCCCGGACAACCCTCCAGCCCCCTCTCAATATCCTCAGACCCACACCTCCCTCATCAAGGAAGAGATCCAGGCCTTGCTCTTAAAATGAGCCATCGAGCCTGTTCCTCCCTCCCAATGGGGAACCGGGTATTACTCCCACTTCTTAGTTCCCAAGAAGACGGGGGACTTAAGATCCATATTGAACCTGAGTCAACTGAACCAGTACATAGAATACAAAAGGTTCAGAATGGTGACTTTACCTGAACTGATCCCCATGCTATGTCAAGGGGATTGGCTATGCTCCCTGGATATGCAAGACGCATACCTGCACATACCGGTGTTTCCAGATCACCAGAGGTACCTTTGGTTCACCTTTCAGGGGAACCACTACCAATTCTGGGCTTTGCCTTTTGGTCTCTCTCCGGCTCCGAGGGTGTTCACCAAATGCCTCATGGTAGTGGCAGCTGCTCTCCTCACAGGGTCACTTCATCTATCCTTGCCTAGATGATTGGCTCCTAACTGCTTCTTCCAGGTCACAGTTAATCCACACCCTCTCAGACAAGTTCCAAATGTTCCAACAGCTGGGGATAATGATCAGTCTCCCAAAGTCCTTCCCTTGGCCCTGCCAATGTCTGCAGTATGTAGGAGCTATACTGGACACACAGCAGGGCCATGCATCTGAGAGACTGGGCCTCCAGAATAGCTACTTCCAACCTAGTCACAGCAAGAACCATGTTGCAGGTCCTAGGGCATATGGTGGCTGCCATACCCATGGTACCGCTGGCATGCTTGCATATGAGAGTTCCCCAATGGAACCTAAGGGTGCAATGGGACCAGAGGTCCAACAACCTTGAACATCCCGTATGTGTATTGAGGGCTGTCCAGCAGTCGCTATCATGGTGGCTGACTTTTCCCAATTTGGAACAGAGAGTCCCATTCCAATCAGACTTCCCAAGCCAGATCCTAAGCACAGATGCATTGGGTCTAGGATGGGGAGCTCACTTTCAGAATCACCATACTCAGGGGACATGGTCAGACGTAGAAGTGTCCCTGTACATCAGCATTTTAGAGATGAGGGCAATTCTGTATGCCATGCAGACCTTTCAGATGCACCTTTCCCAGGGTCCCCTGCTTCTTCAGACCAACAGTATGTCAGTGGTCTTTTATGTCAACAAGTTGGGGGGGGGGTGCACTCCTACCCTCTGCACAGAGAAGCCATGAGTATGTTATACTGGGCCCTAGAACACGGGCTCACATTGACAGCAGTTCATGTTCCAGGCATCCAAAACGTCCTGGCACACGAGCTCAGACACTCTCGGTCCAGGAAACATGAGTGGGAGCTGCTTCAAGAAGTGGTACATAACTTCTTCGAAAGATGGGGGTGTTCAGAGCTGGACCTCTTCACATCTCCATGCAATGCAAAACTGCCCAATCTTTGCTTGCTAGATCCCGGGCCTGGTGTATTCTGATGAGACGCATTGTCACTCTGCTGGACAGGGAGGTTCCTTTACGCTTTCCCTTGCTGTAGAGGGTGTTACTCAAGCTACAAGTGGAAGGAGCAACAATGATCCTGGTAGCTCCATTCTGGCTGCGTCAGATATGGTTCCCCCTCTTGCAGCGATTGGCAGTGGAACCTCCTTTCTAACTACCTCTTGTCATCCAGCTTGCTGTCCCAAGACCAGGGCACATTAGTTCACCCAGATCTTCGATCCCTACACCTTCATGCATGGCTCCTGCAGACTTAGGTGACTCCAGGCATGGAGTTTCACAGAGGGTAGCTGAACTCCTAGTAGAGGCAAGAAAGTCTTCTACACGGGCTACGTATGCCATGAAGTGGAAACGCTTCTGCATCTGGGCAGCTGCACTTTCCCTGGACCCACTTTCTTGCTCGATGAAGTCAATCCTGGATCATCTCCTATTGCTTTCAGATGCGGGGCTGATACTCATCTATTAAGGTGCATCTCTGTGCTATCTCAGCTTATCATGCACCTGTGGAGGGTAGGAATATTGCTCAGTTAGACCTTTCCCTTACATTCCTATGGGGCATACTTCATATGAAGCCTCCGATCAGGGATCCTGTCTGCCTGTGGGACCTTTTATTTGTTCTAGAGAAATTAACCTTGCCTCCCTTTGAACTGGCCGTGGACTGTGACCTTCGCTTTCTCTCATGGAAAGCGTTATTTTTAGTTGCCATCACTTCACCTCAAAGCATCTCAGAGCTGCAAGCACTGATGTGTAAAGAACCTTATTTAATTTTTCACAGAGACAGGGTGTCTCTTCACACTAATCCTAAGCTTCTACTGAAGGTAGTGTCTGAGCTGACACAGAATCAAGACATCTGCCTTCTTGTTTATTATCCCGAGTATTCAAGTCAGGGGAAGCCCTTCTCCACACTCTAGACATCCATAGGATCCTGCGCTACTACCTGAACCATACTAAATCGTTCAGATAATCGGATCAGTTGTTTGTGTCTTTTGCCCCCAGGGCTCTGGGGAGACCAGTTGCAAAACAAACCATGTCTAAATGGTTGACCAATTGCATTATTTTCATTTACAACAAGTATGAAAAACCCTTGTCGGGACCGGTCAAGGGACATTCCACAAGGGGGATGGCTGCACCGTTCACAGCTAGGGAAAATGTTTCGAAGGCAGATACATGCACTGCCACAACATGGAACTCGGTGCATACTTTCATCAAGCACTACACTCTGGACATTGTTTCCAGAAAGAGAGCAGGATTCCTCCTAGCTGTGCTCAAAGGCCTATTTTCATAAGAACCTAATGGGATTTGTTTCTGCCTCCCTGTTTTTTCTTTCTTCTGTTTTGGGACACTGCTTGGGACTCTGTCCTTAAGGTGTAGCCTGGTGCAGGAGCTCGTACTCGAAGTAAGATAGTACAGTTACGTAAAGAACTTACCATAACAGCAGATCTTCGAGAAGAGCTCCTACAGCAGGTGCTATTTTCCCTCCATCCATCTCTCTATTCAGTTTCTCCCGTTGGGAAATTTCAGCACCTGCCTCAACTTCCTTTCTGCTGATCAACCTCCGGGTCTCTGGCAGGTGAACTGAGGTGGGGCTAGGGACCGCCTCCTTTATACACAGGGTGACGTCGGTGGGTGGACCGACGTGAGGGGCAGACCCCAGCTGGGTACTGCTGGCTAGAAGTTTGCCGTGGAGTCCTTGTGCCTGACGGCATAGTCCTTAAGGTGTAACCTGCTGCAGGAGCTCTTCTCAAAGATCTACTGTTACTGTAAGTTCTTATATAACTGTACTTTTTTTTTGCGTGGTAGCTGTGGCTGTGTGGAATACGCTTCTGCTTTGATTTGAGGAGCCTCCTCTTTGGTATGTTTTAAGAGTTTACTTAAAACATATCATTTTTAATCAGGCTTTTGGACCATATAAAATGTTTAATTTCTTAGCTACACACGGGATATGTTTTTAATTTTATGTACTGTCCACTTGTTTTGATCCCATTATCTGTGTGGAGTCTAGAGCCTTGGATAGCTAACTAACAAATGAATTTGCCTTGCTTTGCCTCATGACAGCAGGGCAAAATACATTGGGGCCTCATTCTGGGATGCAGTAGGAAGTTGCACAGAATGAGTGCTTTACATCCACTCTGTTTCACTCCCACCTGAAATTGATATACAAAGTGTAGTCTTACACTTCAGGGGAAAGGAGTTCCCACTGTGATTGTGGCACAATGCAAGTGGCTGATCCAGGTGTTGGCTGGTGCTATTTGGGGACAGAGGATGCTAAAATTGCTGTGAGTTGGTGAAGCAGTGGAACTATGAAGCACTGGACATGGCACATGGCACTGCGATGCATTGGGCTATGTCTGTGGTGCTGGGCAGCCAGCCCATAGCACCAAGTATTCATGGTGGGAACAGTGTCAAAACAGTGTGGAGATAATAGCGCTAGTCATATCAGCGTGCACATAAAGTCACGGCTATTAATGGCGCTCTGTCAGTGTAGCGCTAAACGATTATATAGCTATAGAATTTAAAAACACAAAATAGTAATCGCTTTGACTGCAAAACTTTATTGGTTGCAAAAATCACAGCACAGCACACAATTAGATTAAATACAAAGTCACAGCATAGCACATAATTATATTAAATACAAGTATGCAATGCATTGTACTTTCAAGGTAAACTTTATAGCAGCACTCCATAATAATTATAATAATTAATAAAAAACAGTCACAGCACACAATGAAATCGTGAAGCTATTCCAAAATTGAGCACTTTTTGTTATATCATTATGCTTGCAATTGGAAATTGTATGCAATTCCCTTGACATATTCGTAAATGGATCTGGTACCATAATTACAGACAGTCGCCTCTATTCGCTTTGCAGTGTCTTTGTACCTGACATAGATGAACCAGCAATTAGTTGTTCAGCAAAGCAGTGTTATACCACTGATCTGATTTCACAAATTCAACCTTCAGATAGATGGGTGATGCGCTCCAACAAAGTGGTTCAATTTGCGATGCCAGGCTTCCACCGCGTCGATGGTTCGTGGTAGTTCTGATAGCACTGAGTCGTAGCAATTCCACAAATCGATTGGAAACATTGGTCTCCGCCTCCCACCTCTGTCAAGCAGTCAACCCAACCACGTATCCTCATAGTAGTCCAATAGTGGCATAAGTATTTCGGCATTTGTTACGTAAAACTCGTGTGATTAAGTCGTCAAATGCTGCTATAACATCTGATTTTGGGACATAAGCCAATGCTGGTAAGCATCTTATGTTCAGGGCAAAGACTGGCTCCGACTTATAATGGCTACATATTTCTGCATGCTCCTGCACTTTTCTCCACACCGACTGGCACAATCTAAAGAAACAACCTTGCAACTGTATAATGGGGAAAGACTGTCTGAATGACTTTATTGCGGCCTGTTCAAAGTCTGTTAGCACTGTTTCAGGATTGAGTGTGGAGCAAAGGTTATTTATTTCTGCAAGCACCTTATTGTACGTTGCAGCTGTGCATGTTACATTAGCACATAAACAAGGTGAATTACAGTGCAGAGTTTTAAGGCATGTATGGTGTATAACGGACCGAAAATTGATGAGCAGCTTTTAGAAAATTCCATCTGCAAACAGATGTTTACTCGCCTT
The DNA here is from genome assembly GCA_016271365.2 of Neoceratodus forsteri. Lineage (NCBI taxonomy): Eukaryota > Metazoa > Chordata > Ceratodontiformes > Ceratodontidae > Neoceratodus > Neoceratodus forsteri. Next base: position 1,195,680,149 of record CM028130.1, read on the forward strand.
CAATATTTCCAGATCCTTAGAGGTAGCAAATATCAGGAAATGATCTGGTACCGGTCCTGAATCATAACAAAGGAACTTCTCCCCATTATCTGTAATGCAGTATTCTGGGGGCAATACCAGAGAAACAGTGTCAGCTGGCTCCGGTGGAGAACGTGTGGCAACTTGCCTTGCCACCTCACAGTTCACTTCAGCAATAGCACTGCGGGAAGCTGTGCAGAGACTTCAAGCACTAGTTGTGAAAGGCTTGCAACCACTATTTGGTAGTGGTTTCGGTGGTCGATGCAGCCTTGCATTTCATTTCAGCAGTAGCCTGTTTCTGCATAACTGAGGCTGGATCAGGGACGTGGTTATGTTCACTCAAGGATTTAATAACTTTATCAGCGATTATATGTATCCTTGCTGCACAGTGCCCATTCGCGTACACTAGACACATTCAATATTATTTTTCCCTGCATATGCGCTCTCTGTGGTACACAAACCCATGCCACAATGCTAGATCTCCTACCTTCTGGCTTTTAATGTATTGCACCTCCATTTTGCACTGTATACTGTGACATAGTAAACAAGCAGTAGTCGTAGATTCTACGTCAGCATACGTCAGGAGAACCTGAAGTCAATCAATCAATCAGGCAAGTAACAGACTGTAATTAGGATTTATTAAAGCTGTAACATAGACCGTGCTTTACCAAATTCTTGTGTTATATTGTATGTTGTGATGTTAATGCATTCACTATTATGCCAGCGATATTTTGTTCCGCGATATTATTGTTGCGCTATTATCACCAGATACCTCCATGGTGCCTAGTTGTACCCAAACATGACCAAACACTACTGTGCTCCACAAGCTTCAGGTCACTACTGTCGTCCCCCACTCTGACCCACCAAGTAGTCATTACTGTTTACCCCACCCACCCCATGATCCCAGTCCCTAGTGTCCATTGGTGCTGTATCCCTAATCCCATAACACAGATCCCTGGTTTCTAGCGGTTCCCAACCCAGCTGTTATCCCACCACCCCTGACCTGTCCAGTCATCAATCATCCTGGTTTCTAGTGACCCCTTTCTGTAGCTATCTAACATAATTGCAAGCAATTACACAACTGGTTTTACTAGATGGTAACCCTGTGCATTGCTTATGCATGTGATGCTCTCTGTGAGGACTGTAGTGCACTGATGCGGGTCATTAACATTGGGCCCCTGCCCTCTTTCCATGGTACTTGCAGATAACTTTGTGGGAACTAAGCAAAGTGTTTGTGATCCCCCTCCCCAGTGAGCACGGTCCAACAGGGTCACAACCCTTGCAGGCGAGCAAATTGGTCTTTATGCTCATATATGCATCCCAGAAAAGGGCCTGTTGTCTTATATCAGGGGAGTGCATTTCATAAGATTACAGTTCAAAACACAAATTGTATTTTATGTGACAATATGACAAAATTAATAATTGCATACCTCATGCCAGTGATCTTGTGCAATAAGATTACAATGCTGATAGTGTGCTGTCAGATTCTCCTTATTTTCTGAGGGCTCAAATAAGTGTATCTGATCCATTTAGCTTGTGGTATTTTTTGTTTGGCAAGAGTACTAGCTACTCCATTAACTTGGATAGTTAGTACTATCTGAACGATCAGATATATAAAGGATAGTATCTGCATATGCTTAGCTGTCAAGTTTCTCATGTAAAACTCTTCTGAAAAAGATTCCACACACGTGTGTATTCAGTTGTGGGACCCCTCCAAATAGGGAGCCTACCTTAGGCTTCCTACCTGGGAGCACCACCAGATGCCCTTCTTCTTTGTGGCAGACTGCACAGACTTGCTCCCAGACCCCGCCCCAAACTGCTGCATTTAGACCAGGCAGTATAGGAGAGAGAGAGAGAGAGACCTTCATTTCTTTTATTCCAGCTAAGCACCTGGAGGTGGTGGCCCAAGCCACCACCACAGAAACAGACTTAGGCATGCCTGCACATAAGGACCTGGTGATAAAAATAAATAAACGTGTCTCCCTTCATGCCACAGAATCAACAGAGAAAAAGCTGAGCATGGAGCAGAGCACAGGAGTGCTCACAAACGCTCTTTGTACATGCCTAACCCCCATAGGCAAACAGTGTGTTGAGTACTATTGTGCACTGGCCAGTTTGTTTATTCAGGTGCACTAAGGCCCAGGATGGTTGGACCTGGAAGCCATGTCGATGGATGGCATTGTCTGAATAAACAAAAAAGAACTACATGGTATGAGAGAGCTGCCATATTTGTTAACCCTCTGGCTCCACAGGATTGTGAAAAGGGACCAGTGTTCACCATTTCACCTTCACTATAGGGAATCAGTTAGGTTCTGAAGGCCTCAATCAATCAATCTCTTTATTTATCCAGGCGGACACCATTGAGCAAGTTCATTTACAAGGTGGACCTGCAGTCGTACAAACAATAATACAGTTGGACAAGTTACAGTCATATGAAGCAGTAAAGATGCTAGCTTTTACAGTAATAATGCGCATATACAGATAATAGACATCATACATAATTCAGAAGACAGTCATCAGTATAGTGCTTGTGCTGGATCCGTGACCAAAACTGTGCAATTATGAGAGGATTTGTTAAGGAATTGGCAGACACTCTGGATAAAAAGAGGTAGGTACTGTATAATATCAGAGGGGCAGGTAGTCAAGGTGAATTGGGTATGGCGGGCTGAAGGTTGGGGTAGAAAGAAAGAGGGGGCAAACAAAGAACTGTCGGGGGAGAGAATACCAGCTGACTGATACCCGTTGCAGCATCGGGGGGCTACGAGCTGCAGGGTTGCTGTGCCCGACCAGTTGGGGTAGAGCAGGTTGGTGGTGGGAGCCGCAGGAGGATTTGTGGATATACGAATAACTTGAGGCAGGAGCACAAGAGAGAGTAGAAATATAGCGAGGGGCTGCCATATAGGGGGAAGGTGGTTAGCTAGCGCCGAGCAAAGCAGTTGCAGGTTTCCGTTATGCCATCACGGTAAAGAGTTTTGAACAAGCGAATACTAACTGGAGACCTCAGCTTTAGGGAATTCTGGAATTTGTTGCAGAGTGAGGTGAGTGAGAAGCCAATGGCGGCTCTCCCGAAGCATGTGTGAGCCCTAGGTATATACAGCGAGATCAGGGAGCAGCTTCTGAGGGTACAGTTTCTAGCCACAATTGGAGTCAGACAGTCAGCTATATATTGGGGGAGTTTGCCACTAATGGCTCTAAGTGTCCAGAGTGCCGCATTCATGTTGCGCCTATATTGAAGGAAGGTCCAGCCCATGGCGGCATAAAGTGAACAATGATGGGTAGAAAGTGGGAGGTCGGTGATGAAGTGTATAGCTCTGTGGTAAAGCGTATCCAGTTTTCCAAGGTATGAGGCAGCGCAGCTACTATATATGAAGTCCGCATAGTCAATTAAGGACAGAAACGTAGCTTGGACTAGCCGTTTCTTTACGTCTGCAGTTAGGAACCGTCTTATCCTATAGAAAAGGCCAAGTCTTTGCCTTAAGTTTTTTAACAGGTCGTCCAGGTGGTCAGCGAAGGAAAGTTTGCAATCTATCCAAACCGCCAGGTATTTGAATTTCGAAACATACTCTAGGTTCTCTCCCAGGATCGTGGTGATTGGGGGGGGGACCTGATTGTAATTGGGTGAGCCAGATGGATGGCAGGGGAAAATAACATGGCTTTTGTTTTCTTGGCATTTAATAACAATTTTTTGTTGATTAGTTGAAGTTGCAGGAGGTTGAAGTCTTTTTGTAGATCAGTGCATGCCTCTTCAGGTGTTTGGCGACTCAGGTAAAGCACTGTATCATCCGCGAATAGATGAATACTTGCCTCCTTGATTCCCACATCTATATTGCTGATGTATATGGTGAAGAGGAGAGGTCCCAAAATAGATCCCTCAGAACACACCTCCACATGGCAACAGCCACTATCATGAAAGTGCCTTGCCAGACCAGGGCTGTTGGACAGTGGAATGCAGTAAAGGATGTGCGTGAAAATCGGACTAATGAGAGAGCTCCTGTTCACCCCATGACTGCCTTAGCCAGTAGACATTGGAGCTTGAAAAGTGGGACATCTACAGGGTGCTAAGTTGCTCAGCCTGCCATCCCAACAAGAGTATGCACATTCTTTCTGCTGTTCAGCCATTGGTTTCGTCCCTGCCTGGAATTTTCAGCAAACAGATTCTGAGCCTGAAACTAAAGTGCCCATCCTGGACTTCAGTACTTGGCACGAGGCAGCCCTTGCTTAATGTACTGTTCTTGAGTGGGATGTTAGCCATGTCTCTGACAGATCCTTCTGCTGGATTTGTCCTGGTAGAGAGCTCTGTCACCAAGGTTCTGTGTGACTTCCTACCCTTGGTTAGGTGAAGAAAAAACACCCCCTGTTAGGTAAAGAGGATCTTCAAGGGATTTTGTTTTTCAATTGGAAGCCTTTCTACATGGCTCCCACCATTCAAAACCTGAAGTGCATTGGAATGCTAGTTTAGTTTCAGCTGTCCAGCTAGGATTACAGAGGAAGAAGCACCAGAGTGACAGAGCCAGCTACCTAAGGTCAGTCAAGAGTACCATATGAGTGCCCCCCACCCAAAAGCCCTGCCACTCACTAGGTAGTCAAGGCCTCACTAGATAGTTTCTCTGAGCGAGCACTGCACGATTCTATGGAAAGACCCAGTAGAACAGCCTCTGGAAGTTACTGTGCATCCAGTTCAATGAGCATCAGTTTCTGTGCTATCCCCAGCCGCCCTCCCCGCCAATTGTTAGCTTACCCAAGAAGTAATTAAACAGTCCATGTTTCAGAATTTTTGACTTTAGAGTTTTGCTAGGAGGAGGGATCATAAATCATAGTATTGAGGAGCAGGCAGTAAAGAAAGGGGACACGGCATTTTATAGGTATGTTAGTGAAAGGAGAAAGACAAGGGGTGGGATTGTAAGGCTCAAGGGGGAAGAAGGGGAGTGTGCAGAGGGGGACTTGGAAAAAGCAAAAATTTTGAACAATTATTATTTTTGTTCAGTATTCACAGAAGAGGGGAAAGGTGAAGAACCACAATTAAATGGCAGGAACAATAAGGGGAGGGAGGTGGGCACCAGTCCATTTACAGAGGAGAGAGTTCTAAAGGAACTCGCGAAGCTGAAAGTGGACAAGGCAGTGGGACCAGGTGGGATACATCCTAGAATATTATTTATTTATTTAAAATATGGTAACCAGAAAAGGTATACTGAGCCAAGGCTTGTTTCCAGGTGCGACCCGAGGGAGAGGGTAATGGGATTTACAATAGATTAGAGTGACAAAACATACATTGTAGACCAATAAATATACATACAGGGTATATATTTGGAGTAGCACAGATTTACAAAGTGCAGAGTGCTATAGGCAAGAGTACAGTATGGACCAGTTTTACATAGTCAGGGTAAACATACAAGGCACAATTTGAAGTAGCATAGAATTGCAATGTACAGAGTGCTATGAACAGTATAATTGCATGAGTACAGTTATTACTTAGATTTACAAAGAGCAGAGTGGCATTGGCAAAATCATACAATATAATACAGTGTATGATTGCACACATGAGACAGTTATATATAGTCCAGAATAAATATCATCAATTAGGCATGCCGGGAGAATCAACATAAAAAGGAATAAGGGAGGATCAGGTGGGGAGGTGCAGGCAGCACCACTGGTATCTCTGTTCAGTGAATCGCTGGAAACAGGAGTGGTTCCAGAGGTCTAGAGGAGAGCAGATGTAGTCCCTCTACACAAAAGTATGAGTAGGGAGGAGGCTGGAAACTATAGACCAGTCAGCCTGACCTCGGTGATGGGGGAAATAATGGAATTACTGCTAAAAGAAAGGATTGTGGAACATCTTGAATCCAGCAGAGCACAGGATCCAAGGCAGCATGGATTCACAGCGGGAAGGTCATGTTAAACAAATCTGATAGATTTCTTTGATTGGGTGACCAGGGAAGTGGATTGGGGGAGCGATGGATGTGGCATACCTGGATTTCAGCAAGGTATTCTACACCAGTCCACATATGAGGCTTGTAAACAAGCTAGGCAGCCTGGAAATGGGTCCCATATTGGTAAACTGGGTTAGGAACTGGTTGAGGGATAGAACACAGAGGGTGGTGGTAAATGGAGCTCAATCTGAGGAAAGGAGGGTGACCAGTGGGGTGAAACAAGGATCAGTTCTGGGGCCAGTCCTATTCAGTGTCTTCATAAGTGACATTGCGGAGGGGCTGGAAAGAAAGATATTCCTCTTTGCATATGACCCTGAGATCTGCAACAGGGTAGACACTCTGGGAGGGGTGGAAAAAATGAGGAGGAACCTATGTAAACTAGAGTAATGGTTAAGAGTGTGGCAGCTAAGATTTAATCCAAAAAAGTGCAAAATCATGCATTTGGGGCACAGAAACCCAGGGAAGGTTTACACGATGGAGGGAGAGATACTGATGGCCACCAAACAGGAAAGGAATCTGGGAGTGATCATATCAGGTGACCTAAAGGTGGTCAAACAATGTGCCAAGGATGTGGGGGAGAGCCATTGGGGTACTGGGGCGCATAGAGAGAGGTATCACCAGCAGAAGGAAGGAGGTGGTGATGCCTCTGTACAGATCATTAGTGAGAACTCATCTGGACTATTGTGTCCAGTTTTGGAGGCCACATCTCTGTAAGGATGTAGGCAGAGTAGAGGCAGTTCAGAGAAGGGCAACAAAAATGGTGCAGGGCCTGCACCATAAGTGATATGAGGAGAGACTGGAGGACCTCAATATGTATATCCTGGAGGAGGGGAGGGAAAGGGAGATATGATAGAGACCTTCAGATATCTCAAGGGCAGAAATAAGGTACAGGAGGGGATAGCATCATTCAGAAAAAAGAGATGTTCTAGAACAAGTGGTCATGACATGAGGCTGGAAGGAGGCAGACTAAAGGGTGATGTGAGGAAGTATTTATTCACAGAAAGGGTGGTGGATGCATGGAACAGCCTCCCAGTGCAGGTGGTGGGGGCAAATTCAGTAGGGGAATTAAAAAATGCATGGGATAGGCATAGAGGAACCCTAGTGATAGGAAAGACATTAAAACTGGAGATCAATTAGGGTTTATGGTTTTTGCAGCAGGTAGAAAATGGGCAGACCGGGCCAGCAATTCTTATCTGCCGTCAATTTCTATGATTTTATGTTTCTATAGTGAAGTCGTGATGTGACAAATCACAGGTACTTGCAAATCAGGATCATCAGGCAGAAAGAAAGACCACAATTGGGTAATCTTTCTTAGATGGTAAAATACACCCTGACCTTCACCAGCAGCTGGTTTTCAGGATTTTGTTTAGTAATTCCTTATATGCCCTTGCATAGCCTCTGCAGAGTTCTTGGGCTGCAGATCTAGGTATCACATTGTATTTCTAGGTGAGCAGCAGTATTCTGCAACAAGGTAATTCATTCAACATGGTTGTAAGAAAACAGGGACACTAGGTGAAAATAAGCATTTGTCAGTGCCAGATGTTCGCCACTTGCACTGCTGTTGTACCAGGTCTTGCTTGTACACATTTTCACTGTATATTTACCCAGGTAGATCAGCAGAGATGCAGTATCTCATTTTCAATGATGTCCTTTACTGACACATTTTTAAATTGTATGTATGCAGGACAGGCCAGCTGAGAGGCAATATCTAGTTTTCAGCAGGCTCCCAGATTTTGAACCCAAATTTCTGAATCTTTTTGTGACCTGACGTTATGATCAAGACAGGTGGAATTTTTTAAATGCCATGCGAAAGGTGATTTCGCAGTGCAATTGTGAAAACAAATTTTGAAGGGGATTTAAAAAAATGACACCTGTCCTATTCGGAAGATGGGGTAACACGAGGTATTTGTTCAATATTTGGAACCAAAATCTGCAAAAATAAAGTTACAAATAAACGGAGCAATTAAACATTTCTTCATAACATAGTTGTTTTCACATTTTGACACCAAATTTTCAACCTAGTCTTTTTATGAACCCTCCTTCTGAACATGATGGTGTCATTAATAAATGAGTGCCTGAAATGTCATTTTATGCCACAAGTATGAAAATGCATTTTGGCCAGGATTTGAAAAATGACAGCTGCCACATTTGTAACCCCCACCGACCTCTTATTTAACTAGTAGGCACACCTCACATACTTTTTCTGTCTAGGGGAAAAGAGAGGGGTGGGTGTACAAAGCAACTGTAGCAGAAACACAAAGTGTGTACTAGACACAAACAGACCTATACCAAAACCCAGGTCCTGAGGAGAGAACTTGCACTGAGGGCTGTGCTAGGTTTGCTACTTCTGGACAGGGGTACCCAGTAAATCTACACACAGGGAGCAGTAACTAGATTGTCCATACCAGGTTTGGATTCTAGAGTGTGGCTTAATACCAAAAACAAAGTTGGAACACAAAAGCAAAGATAGACCCCCAAGGGTTTGCACTTTGGTTTACAAGGCAAAGCAGAATACATCTGTAGAAAACAGAAACTCAAACCTCACATGTAACATAGGATTAAACATATGGAATTGTGGAAATAGCCACGGTGAAAACACACAAAACTCTTCTGTAAGTGGCACTAGGCCATTACTTAGAACAGTTCCCATACGACATAGGATTAGACATCTGGAAATGTGGAACTAACCATGGTGAAAACGCACAAAATTCTCCTGGAAGTGGAACTAGGCCATTACTTAGATCAGTTCCCGTATTGTGTAGGATTTACTGAAAGGAATGTGGCACACCGGCCACTACAGAGCACATTAGGGCTCAAAACTAGCAAAACTCACATACCAGGCATAAACATCTTCAGGCATTGGCCACATACACTGACAGAAAACAGGCGCCCTTACAGAACACGAAGTGCTAAACTGGTCACTCCAGATGGGGGTCTCCCACCTTTTGCTTCCTCGTCCATACTCCGCCATTTTTTCAGAGTTACACCTCAACAAATACTAAACTGTAGAAATTATGCTTTCTTTAAATGTTTAGCACATTTTAGCATCAGAAAACACCACTAGGGTGTAAAGTTAAAGTTCTGAACAAAGGGCACAGTCGCATATGGGACATCCACTGTTGTCAGCAAACTTTGAAACAAACTCCTTGAGAAAATCTCACAGAAATGGGTCCCTTTATCAGAGTGTCACCCCACAGAAACAAGTCAGATACATATCCTGGGTTATTAACAGTTTCTACACCAAAGGCAGCTTCAGAAAGATCTAGGTTGGATCAGGGGATACCCCTCAAATCCTCTGCAGTCACCCTCATCTCAATGGGAATGAGGGCATCAGGAAATCCTGGAGACGGTTTTGACCACTTCACAAGTCAGGCAAAAGATGTCCTCAGGCTAGATTAAGAAAAACTGGCACTGCTCTGCTCACTCTCCGAACTCTGGGCCAAGACTAACTGAAAATTCTAAAACTCCCCACACTCCCAGCAAGCTGTGGCTTATGTTGCTGCAAGAGTACTAAATGACATCACTGCTCTGCTCTCAGCTGAGACCAAGTAAATGGAGCAAGCAGGTGAAAATCCATTTAACTAGATCTTCACCAGATGCCTTCCCTACCTAACACTGACACTGATGGGATTCTAGTAACCCCAGGGAACCGGGGTGGGGGGGTTGCACATTCATGAGGTAGTGTGAAAAAAATGGTTGTACTGAATACATGGGGTCAAAATATTGAAAATTTCAAAGTTATGAGCATACATTGAAAAAAGTCAATGTACACTCATAACTTTGTTGTTTTCTAATATTTTTACCCCAGATTTTCAGCATAGCCTTCTTATGAACCCACCTCATGAACAAAGGTGGAGAAAATGTTCTAATCCTGCCTCAAAGGTGATCTCGTGTCACAAGTGCGAAAACACATTTTGGCAAGGATTTCAAAAATGACAGCTGTCACAGTCATGTGGTAGTGTGAAAAAATGTTGAAAATGTGGGGTCTTATTCATTCAGTTTTCCCACTTCACAGCATGCTGCTATTGTTCCTATAACCACCTACCTTCACTGGAACCCCCCCCAACAATAACCCTATCGTTTCCTCCCATCCTTACTACTGACTCACCAACCTAGCCTTCCCTAACCTCTGTCACAGATTCCCTCAGCAGGTCAGGCCTCTACTTCCAAAGTGCCAACCTCTGAGCATAGAATTGTGAACAGTGAACAGTACAAGGTAACCCTCTTGTCTGTTTTGTGGGTTCGAGTCACCTTAGTCTCAAGTTCTGGAGGGATTCAAACTGATAACCTATTGTTAGCATACCCAATTATCAGGCTCAGATAATTCTGTCTTCGGGGGGGCCAGATATCTTTGCCTATGGGCACCTAACCAGGTATTGCAAAATTAACCCTTGGAACTTTATGTAAGACCTTAGAGAACTCTATTTGTTTCTCTGTTTGGTATCACAGTAAGCTCATACAGTGTCAACTATAACCTTCAAAGCTTCACTTATGAAAAGAAATTTCAAGGCACACCAGGCAGTTTCTGTTTTTAAAATGTATATCTGTACTTAAAAATAGATAAAATAGGAAAACAGTAAAATTACAGAATAAAATATCCCAACACATACAGCCTTAAAGCAAACAGGTTTAAAAGTGCAGATTCCTACCAATAATAACACTCAGACTAGTCTTGTCTAAGGTCCTTACTTCTTAATATTTTCAGTGCTTCATGGTCTCTCTTCTCTCATTCAGATAATGTGAAAAAGTGTGTGTCTTTAAGGTTTGCTTAGTAGGTTTAAAAACAGTCTTGAGCTGGCCTTCTCTCCGAGGTCACCTAACTCCACCTTGTAGTATTAAAAGTTATATTCCATAACACAGGATGTCCAAACAAGATATTTAAAAAAATAATAGGTGACATCAATGAAGTTCCTCTTTTTCTGTCACCTTTCAAACTGGTCTGTGATCTACAGACATCAAAGGCTCTTTGATGTAATGCTGGGTTCCCTCTGATGGCACCCCCCTCCACACACACACACATGCATATTGGACTACAATGCAGTCTGGGACCTGTACATCAAAGATCTATGATGAAATGAGCTGGCTTCCTGGGAGACACCCAAAACACATGCATGCTCTTTCCATTATGACACCTGGTACAAAATCAAAGGATTTCCCTGAGGACTTCATGAATGGCTAATTTTATTTCCTGGGATCAAAGCAAATTGACAAGGTAATTGCATTTTAGAAATCTGAAGTTTAAAATACTCCTGTGCTTTGAACTTATCCCGGTGGGGGTTGTGTCAACTTCAGCAAGACAGTGGTTTCTCTTGACACAGTCCATCACACATTTTTTATATTTAAAAAATGATACAGGGATCAGAACAGCTGTCCAGTGTGACAATTCCTCCCCACAAGACTGAATTTGGGGGCTCTATCCCCTGCATGGGATGAGCTTCCCAAATCAGTTCCTCCTCATACACCCTGGACAACCCATCTGAGTTCAGATTTTGTTTTCTAGCCCTATGTAGAATGGTCATATCATATCCTTGCAAAGCAAGACTCTGTCTTAGTAATTAACCATTGTTTTTCCCCATCTACGTCAACCAAACTAGGGGGTTGTGGTCAACTGCACCACAAAATACTGCCCATACAAGTATGGCTCCAATTAATTTAGGGCCCACACTATGGCAAGACACTCTATTTCCAACGTGGAGTATGACTGCTCCTGGGAAGTAACTTTTTACTCAAGGTAGGCTGTTGGGTGGTCCTTCCTTACCGCTGGATGTGGCTCAGTACTGCCCCAATACCCACGTCTGAGGCGTCAGTCTGAACTATAAAGGTTTTACTATAGTCAGAACTTGTCAAAACAGAAGCACTGCACAGTGCTGCCTTCAGTCTGGTAAAGGTTTCCTCACTGGCTGGGCCCCAGGTAATTTTCTTGGGCATCCGTTTCTTTGTCAGGTCAGATAGGGGAGCAGCCAGGGCACTGTAATTGGATACCAATTTTCTATAGTACGCTGCTGTCCCGAGAAAACTCCTGACCTGCTTCTAAGTTTCTGGTCTGGGCCATGCCCAGATTACCTCTGTCTTTATTTGGTTAGGACGGAGCTGTCCCTAGCCTACCACATGCCCGAGGTATGCCACCCTCTCCCATGGCCACCTGGCACTTCTCAGCTTTGACAGTGAGCCTGGCCTTCTGTATCCTGTCCAGCACTTCCCTATGGTGGGATAGGTGTCCTCCCAGCTGGTACTAAAGATGGCAGTGTCATCCAGGCACGCCACAGGGTACTCCTCAGCAGCATTTAACACCTGGTTCCTGCAACCTTTGGAAAGTGGCCGGGCGTTCTTCATTCGAAGGCATTACTTTGAACTCAAATAAGCATATCGGAGTGATAAAGCTGACTTCTCCTAGCTTGTCATCGGCTCTACCTGCCAATACCCCTTTGTCAGGTCAGTGGTCGTAAGGTAAATCACCCCTCCCAACTTGTCCAGGAGTTCATCCGTCCGGGGCATCGGGTGGGCGTCTGACTTTGTGACTGCATTCAGTCCACGATAGTCTACACAGAAATAAGTCAAGCTATCTGGCTTGGGTACAAGGACTACGGATGAGGCCCAGGGACTGTAGGATCTCTGGATTACCCCTAAATCCAGCATCTCCTCCACTTCCCTCCTAATGTCCTTTTGGACAGCCTCTGACACCTGATATGCTGTCTGCCGTATGGGCGTTTGTGTTCCTGTCTCCACATCGTGTGTCACTAAGGGGGTTAGTCCAGGCTTGGTGCTAAACAAGGGGGCAATGTCTACTAAAACCTCCCTTACTTTTTGGATCTAGCCCGGGGTCAGCTGGGGAGACAATTTTACTGCCTCCACAGAGGACTCCCACTTACTCTCTTCCAGCAAGTCCAGAAGGGGGTCTCCTTCATCTGTCCCCTCCCCATGACTACAAACTGCAAACACCATGTCAGCCCTATTTGCATATGGTTTCATTATGTTGACGTGGTACATTTTTTCTGTCTGTCTACGGTCAGGTAACTTCACAATGTAGTTCACATCATTTACCTTCCTAACCACTTTGTACGGTCCTGCCCACTCAGCCTGCAGCTTGTCTTTCTGGACCGGAATAAGGACCATGACTTCCTGACCCACCATGTACGAGCAAGCTCTGGCTCTGCAGTCATACCATACTCATTGTTTCTGTTGGGCAGCTGCTAGGTTGCTCTGGACTGCCCCCATAAGCCCCTTCAGCCTTTCCCTAAACCTAAGGACATAATCCACAATGGGAGTTCCCTGGGTGGCATGCTTGCCTTCCCAGTCCTCCCAGATCAAGTCTAGGGGCCCACATACTAGGCTTCCATACAAGAGATTGAAGGGGTAAAATCCTGTCGACTCTTGGGGCACCTCCCTGTATGCAAACAACAGGTGGGGAAGGTATTTCTCCCAGTCCCTCCCATGCTGTTCAGCAAACACCCGGAGCATTGACTTTAGGGTACCATTGAATCGTTCCACAAGTCCATTGGCTTGTGGGTGATACGGTGTCGTGCAGATACAGTGTCGTGCATCTCTGCACCACCCGGCACTTCTCCCATAAACATTTCATCAGGTCCGACATGAAGGAATCCCCTCAATCAGTGATTACCTCCTGCGGAAATCCAACACGGGAGAAAATCCCAAGTAAGGCATCTGCCACTTTGTCTGTCCTCGGAGAGGTTGGGGCGACTGCCTCTAGATACTGGGTGGCATAATCCACCACAGTCAGAATGAATCTCTTCCCTGAGGAGTTGGGGGGTCTTAAGGTCCCCACAATATCCATTACTACCCTCTGGAATGGCTTCTCCACTCTGGGCAAGGGGATCAGGGCAGCTTGGGTTTCTTGCCGCCTTCCCTATTTCTTGGCACCGGTGACAAGACTTGCATTACTCCTTCACCTGCTAGGTGAAGTTAGGCCAGTAGAAATTCTGGGCTAACCGCTGCATAGTGCACATGATTCCCAGATGACCAGACAAGGGAATATCATTGGCAACCTTGAGCAACTGCTCGATATACCTGGGGAGCGACAAGCTGCCTGCCTAGCATCCCTCCTCTGTCTGCACTGCCTGTGTATACATAAGTCCATTTTCCCAATAAACCTTATGTCTGCCGTCACCTCCCTGTGTGCCATCTGCATCCTGCCCAACCTTCACCTTCTCTAAACTAGGGTCACTCCTCTGAGCAGCTGCAAGCCCCTCACACAGTCCCAAGGCATGGGACAGGTCCCCTTCAGTTGCTAAACTAGGGTCCCTAGCACTAGCGTTCAGGGGCCCTCAGGATCCTATCAATCCCAACCCTCTGACACAGGGTTACCCCTCCCTCTTTGGAGTAACTCTCTGTAGCTGTGTGGTTACTTGCTACTGGGAAATTTCTACCCTTTTTATCAGTCTCCCCATCTGGAGACACAGGCTGAGGAACCAGCCTCTCAGCGGTTTTCACACTGGTTTCTGTGGGGTTCAGGGAACTATTATTTTCCCTTGCCGCTTGGCTATGGGTAACTGCACATACCATCCCCTGTTGGAGATTGTTACCCAGGATCACATCCACTGCTAATGTGTTGGCTGCAGCCACCTGTTGCACAGTTCCCCCGTTTCACCCCAGTCCAGGAGGACACTAGCGAGGGGCAATGTGTTTTCCCTGCCCGTAAAGTCCTGTACAGTTAAGTGTTTATTGGGTATAAACTGACCAGATCCCCCTTTACTAATGTCAGGGATGCTCCTATGTCCCTTAACCCCTGCGTATGTACACCATTGTCTATGACTGGGTGCATGTGTTCCCTCATGTTCATTGGCATGCTTCCAGGGACACACAAACAACCCATTTACTTATTTTCTAGCACCGGTTGTGTATTATGGCTCGCCTTTTTGGGGCACTGTCTGGCAACGTGCCCAGTTTCCTTACACAACCAACATTCAGTTCTTCTCTCAGAGAAATCTTTTCTCTGAAACCTAGGGCTAGCTAGTTTCAGTGGAGGCAGTGAGGGTTTTAGCTGACCTGAAGGTGTGCTTTTCCCTTTCTGTGCTGCCACGCCCACCTCATTTGCTCTCAGAGCAGGTCTGCTCTTGGCATAGAATTCTGAGAGTTCAGCAGCCTCTTGCACTGTTTTTAGATCTCGGTCCTCTAGCCAGGATTTTAGCTCTATTGGGCATGCCCAATAAAACTGTTCTAATAAAATCACATTTTCAATTTTATCAACAGAGCTTGCCTCAATTCCTTCCCACCAACGTTTTAAAAACTGATGTTGTTTCATGGCTAGCTCCCCGTAGCTCATATCAGGGCTTCTCCTGAGCTTACGGAATTTAGCTCTGTATGATTTAACAGTTAATTCAAACTTTTTTAACAGTGCAGCTTTTACCCAATGCATCCTGAGCTTTCCCGGTAACTAGTGGGGATAGCTGGAAGCTCCAGGACTCTCTAGGAATTTTAGCCTGAATATAAACTTTTTCAAAAGAATTTAAAAAAGCGTCCATATCTTCCCCCTCCTTAAATTCAGCTATTAATTTGGAGTTCAATTTGTAACCTAGTCCTTCAGTCCCAGTTAAACCCAAGCCACTTACCTGCTCTGGTGCCACTGGTTGGAGTTGTAGCTTCTCCAGTTCATGTTGCACTGACGCTCTTTTGCTCTTCTCTCATCGCCTCTCCATCTCGCTAGTGCTCACGCTCCTCATGGTCTGCCTCCCTCTGTTGTCGCTCTGCCTCTTGGCTCTCTCACTCCCTCTCTTTCTGGAACTCCGGCTCCATCCTGCGCAACTCAATTTGCAGTCTGAGTACCTCTGGATTCAGAATACTGGTGACCATCCCCTGCTGCCGTGGCCCTTCACTGACAGTGGCCCTGCTGTCCTCCTTATCGGATCTGGACCCTTCACTGGCTGCTAGCCCTTCCACACTTGGGGTTTGGTCCTTTCCAGTCACGGTTGGTGACTCTTTGCTCTGGGTATCTACTGCTGTCAGGCTCTGACGATGAGGTTCTGCTTCCTTGCTTTCACCTCGAACGTGACTCCTCTGTCCCCGCACAACTGCCTTAAGTAATCTACATTGTGCCTTTTGTAGTTGGAAGCCATATTTCCTGACTACTGCTAATCTGACTGGCACTTTAGAAAAAAAAATAAAACAGGTAGGAACTTGACTGTAAGCCAAGGGATATAGTTCTGTTTCCTTTTTAAAATAGAACACTGCCTTTCTTTTTTCCAAGTGAGCTGAATAGTCTCAAGCTGACACACTGAACAATGGCGCTTATACCACCAAACTTTATATGCCACCATTGCCAACCAATCTGTCACAAATTCACTCAGCAGGTCAGGCCCTCTACTCCCAAAGTACTAACCTCTGAGCGTAGGATTTGTGGACAGTTCTGGAGGGATTCAAACTGATAACATATTGTTAGCGTACCCAATTATCAGGCTCAGATAATTCTGTCTTCGGGGGGCCAGATATCTTTGCCTACAGGCACCTAGCCAGGTATTGCAAAATGAACCCTTAGAACTCTATGGAAGACCTTAGAGAACTCTATCCGTTTCCCTGTTTGGTATCACAATAAGCTCATACACAGTGTCAACTATAACCTTCAGAGCTTCACTTATGAAAAGAAATTTCAAGGCACACTGGGCAGTTTCTGTTTTTAAAAGATATATCTTTACTTAAAAATAGATAAAATAGGAAAACAGTAAAATTACAGAACAAAATATCCCAGCACATACAGCCTTAAAACAAACAGTTTTAAAAGTGCAGATTCCTACCAATAATAACACTCAGACTAGTCTTGTCTAAGGTCCTTCCTTCTTAATCTTTTCAGTGCTTCGTGGTCTCTCGTCTCTCAGTCAGATAATATGAAAAAGTGTGTGTCTCTAAGGTTTGCTCAGTAGGTTTAAAAACAATCTTGAGCCGGCCTTCTCGCTGAGGTCACCTAACTCCGCCCTGGAGTATTAAACTTTATATTCCATAACACAGGATGTCCAAACAAGATATCTGAAAAAATAATAGGTGACATCAATGAAGTTCCTCTTTTTCCTGTGACCTTTCAAACTGGTCTGTGATCTACAGACATCAAAGGCTCTTTGATGTAGTGCTGGCTTCCCTCTGACAACATCCCCCCCCCCCACACACACACATGCATATTGAACTACAATGCAGTCTGGGACCTGTACATCAAAGATCTCTGATGAAATGAGCTGGCTTCCTGGGAGACACCCAAAACACATGCATGCTCTTTCCATTATGGCACCTAGTACAAAATCAAAGGATTTCCCTGAGGACTTCATGAATGGCTAATTTTATTTCCTGGGATCAAAGCAAATTGACACGGTAATTGCATTTTAGAAATCTGCATTTTAAAATACCTCCTGTCCTTTGAACTTATCCCTGGGGGTTTTGCAACAACTTCAGCAAGACAGTGGTTTCTCTTGACACAGTCCATCACACATTTTTTTATATTTACAAAAAATGACAAAGGGATCAGAACCAGCTGTCCAAGTGTGACAACCTCGGTCTTACCCTCTCCTAAATTTCTCCTCTCCCCCTGACCTCCAGTCTCCTCACCCTATTGCCTGCTCTGGCTCTACACTGTCCACCCCTGGCATTTTTCCTCCCTCTTCCTCTCTTGATCCTATCACCTTAACCTGCCCGCACTTCTGGTCCCTCGTCTATGTCTCCCCTCCCTCCCCCCCATTCATACTCTCCCTCTCCACTTTTTTGCCACTAATAGATTCCTTCAGTCTAATTACTGAAACTAACTCAAATGATAATGCCTGGGAACAAGGCAGCTTCTGGTACATCAGCAACTAAATGTTTTCTGACTCCATGCATACTGATTTGTCCTAGCTAGAATCCCTATGTTAGATAGCTCTATCCTTGTCTCTGTAACCTGTGATAATGTTACTGCTGTCTTGTCTCTGGACGTGGAACCTTTGTAAATGAGCTCAAAGACTAAAGATATTTCTAAAGTAATAAATAAAAATATTGAAAATTACCAAAGTTACGAGCATATGTTGAAAAGTTTCAACCCACCTAGTCTGCCCTAAAGTCCCTAGCTACTGTACTACCGTAGACCCTACTCAATCTCTGGCCTTACCCCCACCCCCAGCCCTGTTATTGAGGTCCCTCTGTGTCTATCCCATACATGTTTGCATCCTGCTACCATTTCAGTACCCACCACCTTGGCTGGGAGGCTGTTCCAGAAGTCTACCACCCTTTCCATGAAGAAGTCTTTCCTCATATCCCTCTAAGTATGCCCCCTTCTAGCTTCATATCATGCCCCTCATCCTTGAGCATCTCCTTCTGTGCAAAATGCCCCCTTCCTGTACCTTATTAATACCTTTAAGGTATTTGAACATTTCCATCATGTCTTCCCTTTCCTTCCTTTCCTCTAGGGAGTAAATGTTTAATTCCTTAAGTCTTTCCTTGTAGGGCTTCTGATATAGGCCATGCACCATTTCTGTTGTCCTTCTCTGTACCACATCCACCTAATCTGTCTTTTTGGAGATGGGACCTCCAGTAATGGACATAGTCAGTACTCTAGGTGGGGCCTAAACATCGATCTGTGCAGAGGTAACACTACCTTCCTCTTTCTGCTGGTGATACCCCTCCCTATGCACCCCAACATTCTGCTAGCCTTTCCCACTGACTTATCACGCTGCTTTGCTACTTTCAGGTCATCAGATATGATGACCCCCAGGTCCCTTTCCTGTACCCCAAATTTTCAACATAGCCTTCTTATTATCCCACTTCATGAACAAGGGCGAATAAAACATTCAAATCCTGCTCAAAAGGTGAGTTTTCACCACAAGTGTGAAAACACATTTTGACCAAGATTTAAAAAATGACAGCTGTCACATTCATGAGGTAGTGTGAAAAAAAAACAGCTATGTTGAAATTCTGGGGTGAAAATATTGAAAATTACCAAAGTCACAAGCACGCATTAAAAATGTCAACGTACACTCATAACTTCATTGTTTTTAAATATTTTTACTCCAAATATTCAACATATCCTTCTTATGACCTCACCTCATGAAGTGGGAGGGTCGAGTGGGGGTAGGGTAATGGCGACGGTGGGCCGGCAACAGCAACAGACATCGATGGACATTTTTCTTTTTTACAGGGCGTATAAAAATAAAAAAGTCTATCATGACCAGTTTTCTTTATTTCAGGTAACGACACTGGTGATTGGGCACCCCAATGTCAGTGTTTTGTTTGGCGGCACCAGGGGTCGCACAGTGAAAATGGGCAGGATGGGGGGGGTAGTTGCTGGCACTGGGGATTGGGCACCACCCCAGTGTCAGAAAATGAATTTGTTGCTGAGTGGGAGGGTCAGGTGGGAGGGTAATGGCAGCAGCAGCAGACATCAGTGGACTGTTTTCTTTTTTACAGGATGTATAAAAAAAAAAAGTCTTCGAAAGATGGTGTTATTTCAGCTACTGATATTGGGATTGGGCATCCTAGTCTGTGTTATGTTTGGTGGCACCGGTGGTGGACTCATCGGTGATGCACAGTGAAAACAGGTGGGGGGGTAATAGTTGGCACAGAGTACTTGGCACCCTGGTGTCGGAAAATTAAGAAGGAAGGGGTGGGATGGATTGAGTGACATTTTTTTTTCTATGTTTTTTTTATTTCAGGTTACTGGGGTTGGGGGGACCACAGCTGGCTGATTAGTATGTGAATCGGCTCCACTTGCTGGGCAGCATTATGTACATCAAAGGAAAGAGCTGTCCTATGCTTGGGCTGGTTCTTTCCTTTGAACTAGACACATTTCTGCCCTGCAAGACCAGAACAGTGTTAGGATCAGCATGGCAAGAGCCAATAGGACTGCAGCTGAGGAATTTGGGGTAAAAATATTTAACTTTTTTTTTTTTTTAATATTTTTACACCAAAATTTTCAACATAATCTTGTTATGACCCTGCCTCATGAAGAAGGGCAGAGAAAATATTCAACTTCTGGACTAAAAGTGGTTTTGCGCAGGGACTGCGAAATCAACTTTCAGGATGCAAAAACACATTTTGGGCAGGAGTTGAAAAATGACAGTGGTCACATTCAAGAGGTAATGTAAAGAAATGGCCATGTTGTAAATTTGGATCAAAATATTGAAAATTATCAAAGTTACGAGCCTGTGTTCTCAAAATTCAACGTATGCTCATAACTTTGTTTTTTAAAATTGTCTACACCAAATGTTCAAGATAGCCTTCTTATTACTCCACCTCATGAACAAGGGCAGAGAAAATTTTTAACTCCTGCCCGAAAGATGATTTTGCACAGGGGCCACAAAATCACATTTCAGGATGTACAAAAATATTTTGGTCAGGATTTGAAAAATGACAACTGTCACACTCATGAGTTGCTATAAAGATATGGCTATGTTGTAATTTTGGGTACAAATATGGAAAATTACCATTGTTACAAACCTTGTTTGCAAAATTCAATGTAGGCTCATAACTTATTGTTTTTTTTTAAATATTTTTACACCAGATTTTCAACATAGCCTTCTTATGATCCCACATCATGAACAAGGGCAGATAAAATGTCCAACTCCTGCCCGAAAGGTGATTTCTCACAGGGACAGCAAAATCACCTTTCGGGACAGACTTGTATAATGTCAGTGCCATTGTTCATGAGGCAGGGTCCCAAAAAAGGCATGTTAAAAAATTTGGGTCAAAAATATGCAAAAATGCCCAGGTTATACCACTAACTTCAAACCCCATTGAAATACATTGAACCACATACCTGTTCAGTTTGTGGTCCGGCTTTGAAGAGTGAAGCCATGTCTATAGTCCAGAGAGGATTACAGTGTTCGACCCCTGATGGTAAGTAAGGGCTTAGGGGGGTTCAGGGTGGTGGGCGCTGAGTGGGAGGGTTGGGTGGGGGTCAGGTATGACGACAAAAGACATTGATAGATGGTTTTCTTTTTACAGCTGACAGTTGAAAAAATAAATCACGACCGAGGATTCCTGAATGCGACACTGGGTGATTGGGCACCCCCAGGGTCATTATGTTTCTTTGGGGGGGTGCTGAGAGGGAGGGTCAGGTGGAGGGGATATGTCTAATTTAAAAAAAAGGAAATCTGTGGTCATGGGCACAGCACAATCCGTCGTGACCAAAATGGCCACAGCACTGTACTGTGCATGTGCTAGTAGTCGCGCATGCGCAGTGAAGTGTGGTAGCCATCTTGGACACAGTAGAGTGTGCCATGTTCCACAGTGACTATTTCCTTTTTTTTTTTTTAGTTAGACATATCTCCCCCACCCGACTCTCCTCTCAGCACCCCAAAGCTGTAGTGACACTGGGAGGATGCCCAATCCCCAGTGTCACGATCAGGATGCCCCCAATTATTTTAGTACAAAATAGTGCAGTGCGACTGGTAATGGGGACAACGAGCAGAGTGCTCCACGGACACGGAGGCGACTGTGGTGCAACTCGAACAGGTTGTTCGGTCGGAAGGAATGCAAGGCATGTTGGGTCTTTTATGATAGCAAGAGGACTGCAGGGCTCTGCCCACTGCAACCCTAAAAAGGAGTTACCAAGACCCACCAAAAGGGGGTTAAAAAAATATACACTCTCCAGCCTCTCAAGACAACTTGAAGTTTCTCCACGTATGTACTTTTTTATATTGTTTGGTTTCTTAGTGTCAAAGGCAGAAACATGAGTACTTGTTGAGGTTTCAAATCTGCAAGGAAAATGTACAGTATTTTAGAAGTTTTGTTTTGCAGTTGTACTGCATTATAAAAGGTTTCCTCACAAATTATCCTGAGTGCTCACATGAGCTCCAGGTCTGCTTGAGAAGTGTGTGGCCGTTTTCCACAGAGACCATTTTGAAAATGGGCACGGAATTTACCCACCAGTTCATGTACTTTGCTAATGATGACTTCCTCCCAGGGCACAGTTTTTAAAAATTCAGCCTCCAATTTGAAATGAATACAAATTATTACATAAACAAATGTGCAAACTGAGACTTGCATATATCATAGGATGCTGTATAAGAAACCCAGTTTATGGTGTAGTGGCACTGTTTTCTGATTATTTC
This sequence comes from Neoceratodus forsteri, assembly GCA_016271365.2. NCBI lineage: Eukaryota > Metazoa > Chordata > Ceratodontiformes > Ceratodontidae > Neoceratodus > Neoceratodus forsteri. The sequence continues at coordinate 1,195,702,110 of CM028130.1, forward strand.
TTGTGACTATGTTTCAGGGTTTAACCATCAAACCTCTTGTAAAATGGCTAAAAGTGAAGCGCAGTGATCACCACAAACCAACCCTAAACGAAGAACTCCATGAGCGGGTAGGTATTGTTAAAACACTATTTAGAATGTGTTCATGACAGAGATGGTCACTAAGTGAAGGAACAGTATTTAACCTGTGATGACAGGAATGTAAGAGTCTGTATGTAGTTCATCAGCTGTAACTGGATAAATCAGTTTCCCGGATTGTTTTTAGTTCAGTAACTAATGTTTTTCCAGTGAACTGGAGTTCAGTCAGATTCTTCAGGGAAAACATCTGAAATAAGAAATTGTCTGCATTTAACTTCCCTTTGGTTGTTATTCCTAAGGACGTTTGCCTGAAAATAGGATGTTTGCTCCATGTATTTCATGTGCCCTTGCAGCTTGTCTATATACAACATCATAAACTTCTAAACCGCCCGGTGGAGCTGAGGGTTGAGGCGCTGGACACCACACCGACGACCTGGGTTTGAGAGCAAACACGAGGTGCTGGGGGTCGGCAGGGGGAAGAGAGGATCGAATATCTGGAGGACTGTCCTCTCCTGGGGTAGGTTAGAGGGGAGTCCCCCACCTTGTAAGGCTCCCGGTGGAGACAGGGAGGACTACATCCAAGTGAGGACTTGAAGGGGGCGAGGCAACGGTGGACATCTGTGGGAGGGGCTGGGAGCACACCCTCCACACACTGATGTTATTGCACATTCACACCTCGGGGGAAACGCAGCTAAGGAGGAAAAACCCCAGCTGCCAGGGGGCCGATGGCGAACCCAAGTGACCGGCCCCACATGCCCACCACCAGTCCTGACCTGTCTTGACTCTCCCCTGTAAGGGCCCACAGTTGGGAGGGGATCCAGCACCCAATTCCTAGGTAGGGAAGGGATTCAGGACGGGTGGTAAAGGGTCGATTGAGTGGGTCTGGCCTGAGAGAGTGTACCTGGCAGCCAGAGACTGGAAAGAAAAACTTGACAAAAAGGGAAAAAGAACCATCATAAACTTCCACCTGTAACAGAAAGAATTGGGGGGGAGTAGAATACAAAAATATATGAAATACATGTTGAATTGTGTCTAAGTACTACAGCTTAAAATGAATGTTCCTGAAGGAGTCATTGTCGCTAGTATTTCCTCTGTGCATTTATTTATTTATTTAGATTTTGATAACCGGGTAAGCCCACTGAGACCAGAGGTCCCTTTTTCAGAGGCGACCCGGAGTTAGTACAGAGAAGACATTTCGAGACAATAATTTTTTACAGTAGCTGCATTTGTTGCACAAATAGACTTTAGCAACACAATATATTATCGACAATATACATGGGTAAAGGATACACAGTAAACTCAAGTGTTATTTACAATAGTTACAATATGGTACACAGGAGTAGAGAAGTAACAGTATACTAAGCACAGTTCCAGATAGGTTCTTATGACATCAAGTTTCATCTCCATTTAGTAGGGGAGAAGGTAACAACAGAAAATTGATATAAAAGCATTAGGAGATACTTCAAGGAAAGAGAGGAGGGGAGGGTCAGGCAGTGCAGAGGAGAAGAGACCTGGGCTTGGGAGCTAACGATTACAGCCACAGAGACTGAGGTTTAGAAGATATAGTTTGAGTCCAGACTTGAATTGGGTAAGGTTGGATGAGTCAGCCAGGCTAGGAGGAAGAGAGTTCCATAGGTGGGAGGCAGCAAATTTAAAAAGCGTTTGCCTTGGTTGGAGCAGATCCTAGGGATGTTGAGGGGATGATTCGCTGATGATCGTGGGATTTGGATTTGTTCCTTGGGGAGAGTAGCCTCTAAGGTGGGGAGGGGAGCCGAGGGTAGTGAACTTGAAGGCAAGGCACGCAACAGGATAGGCAATCTTGTGTCGAAGTGTGGGCCAGTTTAGATCCTTAAGTGCCTCACAATGATGCCTCCTAGGAGAGGAGCTTGTGGCAAAACGAGCTACTTGGTTATAGAATACGGAGAGTTTGCTAAATTCTGTCTCTCTGAGGGACTGCAGAAGGGGGGCTCCATATAGGATGGAGGGGAGGAGATTGCAGGTAGCAATTGCCCGTCTTGCAGCTGAGGATAAGGAGTTTCCCGGATGGCAAAGGAGGCCAAGTTTTTGGTGGACGGATCGAGTTATGGAATCGATGTGGGGTCGGTAGGTCATTTCCTGGTCAAGATGGATCCCAAGGTATTTGAAGCAGGCCAAGACCGCGACTCTCTTTCCTTGGTTAGTATAGATCTGGAGCAGCTTACTCCTGTCAGGGCCCAGACGTCTAGAGCCAAACAGTACGGCTTTAGTTTTTTCCTCATTAAGTTTAAGGGAGTTAGCAGAGAACCAGGTCTCAAGTAATGAGAGACTATTCTGCAAATTTGCAGCTATAACACTAGGTTGGGGATCACTGTAGTAAATGACAGTGTCTTCCACATACAAAATGAGTTTGCTGAGTGGGCAGTTCCCCTCAATGTTATTGAGGAAGAGAGAGAAAAGCAGAGGGCGCAGGATTGAGCCCTGGGGCACCCCTGCAGTATCGGGTCTTGGGACAGACTGGGTACCCTTCCAGCGGACTTTTTGGGTACGGTCACTCAGATAGCTCTCAAACCAGTAGAGAGAGTGGGAGTCTAGTCCTAAGTGCAGGAGTTTAGATAGTAGGAGGTTATGACTGGCCAAGTCGAAGGCCTTGGACAGGTCAATGAAGAGGGCACCCGTTGGGGAGCCTTGGTCCATAGCGGCAAGGATGTCCACAGTGAGCCATATGAGGGCAGTATCAGTACCATGGCCCTTCCTAAAACCATGTTGCACTTCAGCCATGAGAAGGTGCTGCTCCAGGTAGTCCTGAAGCTGGTTGGAGACTAGTCTTTCCTGGATTTTCCCAAGGGGACTAAGTAGGGAGATTGGTCTGTAGTTTCCCAATTTGTCTCGGGACCCGCTTTTGTGGACAGGGACAACTGTCGCTACTTTCCAAGTTTTTGGGACAACACCTTCTTGGAACGATCTATTGATGAGGAGGGTGACTGGGCGGACAATAGCCGGTGCGGCAGCCCTCAGAAGGCGAGGTTCAAGCTGGTCATGACCTATCGAGGAGGAGGGGTTTATTTTGTGCAGGAGAGGTAGTACCTCTGACTGATTGACCAGCTTTAAATGGAATTGAGGCCGAGGGTGCAGCCAGGTACCTCCAGCTAGATGTGAAAGCCTGGAGGTACCTGGCTCATTTAAAGGATTTGGATTAGGATCCCTGGTAGAATGTCCACAATTCAGGAAGGCCTTGTCCTTGAAGTCCTGAACAGTGAAATAGGAGAACACAGGTTCACAACCCCTTAGCAAGTCATGTGACCTCCCAATACTCCAGTCCTCCTAGCTGTGGAGCTGGGCAGAAATTGGACTCCATTGATGATCATATGTTGCCACTCAGGTGGAGTATTCTGGGCAAATTAAAGTGAGAGAGAGAAAGAAGGGAAATTGAATCAAATGTAAAATGTAGTCACTAGCAGTAGTAAATCTAGAATTTTATGATGGGGGACCAGGGGTTGGAACTTTGGTTTTTTTGAATGGGTTTTAAATTGTTTGTATAATCTGCTATTACTTTTTTATTACATGTAACCCAGGTGCCACCTCCCAATGGGCTAATACCCCTGCCTGCTTTCCTTAACTGCAGGTTGAGGGGCCTTGGTTCTATTGTAACTAGCCCATGGGCCACATGGCTAACAATAATGCTAATGACACAGTCCCGCCACCCAGAGTAAATTTCAAGTGGGTTAGATGTTAGACTACCACAACCCTCTAGGAAGTTGTACTCATCCACAGCCCCATCCAGTGGACCCACACATGGAGTTGTATCAAACACTGTACTTAACATTCAGGTTGCAATTAGTAAGAAGAGCTGATAATATGCACACAGTTACCGCTCTTACCAACAGGGTCTGGACTGCTTAGGCACCCTGTGCACCTGGGAAGAAAGTTTGATAGTAACAGCAGTGCGCTTTTATACCTTCTACAATAACCATCATTCGGCAATAATATGCTGAGAAGGCAGTTTACCATTTAAATAATAAACTGATTTATTCAGGGAGGTTAGCAGGGGATGGGCATAGATAGTTGCTGTAAAGAAATTATTAAACTTTTATACTAAATTTACAAGGACATTTATACCCATGACTTAATTCAGTTACTGAATTCTGGGTACCCAGGATCTAAGTTGTTGCAGGCCTGAGCATTGCTGCGGGCTGGCTAGCATTGCAGCTGGTTGGGGCCCTTAAATAAATGATTATTGATTCTTTTGCCACATTCACCAGCGCTTTAACCCAAGAAAAATTGTAATCCACAGCCCCAATGGCCTGCAAACACAGGTAAACCACAACAAGAACTTTGAACACAAATTGGAGGGCATTGGCTTTGTATTAGCTGTTGCAGGGCTAGAACCCAGTTGTACTCACTGCACCAAGACCTCGGAAGCTGGCTGATTTTCAGGCCGATTCCTCCTGAGGACTGACTCTTTAACTGATGGCTGCATGTCTCTTCTTTCTGGACTGAGATCAGGACCCAGGATACAAGGACCAGGGCTTACATGACTTAACCCCACGTCATGGTGTTGCTCCCAAGGATGGCCACAACCCGCAATGATCTTTTCCACAGGAGCCGACTTCCCCATGCTGGTTCTGTAGCAGCTTGTTTTTTCTGGACTAACAGCAGTCTTTTAGCGAGATTATTTGGCATCACCAGTATTCACCCTGGTACAGTCTCAGGTAATATGCACAGCTTACCACTTGCATACTGCAGTCTTGGAGTTGTAAGCTGGCATCACACACTTGCAAGTCTCCCTTCTGTAGCACTGAATACAGAGGCAAGTCTGGTGGCTCCAGGATCTGACTATAGGCCACATGCTCTGGTAAAACTAGGACTCTTTCAACACGCGCCTTTAGGGTCTTTTGGAACTCTGACTCCCCCCCCCCCCTCGGTCTGGATGTTTGGCCCTGAGGAAAAAATGTATTCTCCTCATCTGGAGAATCTTAAAATCAGTCTGCATTTCGGCAGTCCAAACAAGGTACACAGGTTCTTAGGCAGAGGAGAAGCAAACAGGCCTCTCCCCTAGTTCCCTGAGCTGAAAAGCAGAGAGGCTCCTTGCAGCACAGAAGCTCGAGACAGACAGTGTTTTCAACCATTTCTTTTGGCTGAGGGGAAATGGAATACTGTAATCAGATTGGTTACCCAGGCTGGCAGTCACAGTCCTGGCACTCTGATTGGTTAAAATGGGCACCAAGGATAAAGTTCACAGCCCTTTCCCAGCACTCATAGTTTGAGGACCCATTAGGACCCCTGCAGTTCTGACTGGCATACAACAGGGTCAAAGTACTGTCATGGCAGTGGGCTGCTTGGAATGTAGACAGACCCAACATCAAAGTTCATTTTAAACATAATTTGGATTTAGCAATAAACAATCACAGCATTCAATAAGGCTTCATATACACTGGTAAGCGACTGTACAATGAAACACATCGGGGTGCTGCCCGACCGGTCACCGGCTTTGATTTTCCCAGACCCAACACAGGCTATTCACTGCGAAGGAAGAGCTGAACATCTTAAAGTGGCAGCGCAGTGGCATCCATTTGCACACTCACATAGGGACCAGGATTACAGCAATACTTTACACTGGACTGTATTTGCAGTACTGGACTTGGCCAGGCTCTCAAAGGTAGCGCACCAGCTGGCACCCTTTTCTGGCAGAAGAACACTGCAATGCCGAGGGAGAATATTAAGGTAAGCCCACCATTTGGGGGTGGGTTACACTCTCCCCTGCCCAGGAAACTTGGCATCTGTGCCAAGTCTATAAAGGCATGACAAAACATACACTAGCACTTCACTATACACTTTTTAGTACCTTACTGTAATATATAGAAAATGTCTGTGCGTGTAGGAACTATGTACAATATAGCAAGCTATTTTATAGGGTGTCACTTTACTTTAGGATATTCCACCATACTTAAGTTATTGTCATGACAATTTTTAACTTAGCTATCACTCATTATGTACTTTCCAAACTCACATGGCATCAGATAGAACATTTTCAGAACTGCAATATACAGACATGGACCACTTAGATATGTTAACACTATGCTTCACACAAGTCCCCTATTTCTGTTTGAATAACCCCTATAAGGCTGAAAAGAGGCTTTGCTTTTGGTGGAGGCAGAGAACACTGTTCTGGGCAAGGAATTAGCTATAATATTTACACTTCTTTGTGGACAACATTCATGGGTAGGTCTGCAGGCTTTTTTGGAGTGTTATATGTGGGCATTAGGATGGGTTTAACAGTTCTTTCTGAGCGACATGGTAAACTTGGTGTTGACACTAGCACTTCTATAGTAGCACTTGGGTTTGTAACTCCCGGTTCATTGTCCAGCAACGAAACAGCATCTGAGGAAGTGGGCACCACTACCTTTTCTTGGTGATTATCAGTATCGTTAGGCTCCGAGTCTTGGTTATCACCATCATTCTGTCTCTTTAGGCTCATCGTCTTCAATGGGTGTATATCCACAAAATTGGAATCATCCAAAACACAGCTGGCAGTCTCTGGGACAGTGATACTCTCTTTTGAATGAAATAGTTAATTTAGCCCACTTAAAGCAGTTGTGCTCTCTGATCTACTGACATGTTCACTGGAGTCTGTGCTTATGCCTGACAATTCCACTATACAGAGAGAATCATGGATCTCAGAACTTAAACTGCTGCTATCACTATCTGGAGGTTCGGGCACTACCAACAGGTTAGGATTACTAAGAACCACAGGGCTTGCAGGAGCATTACTGTGAGCAGAGGAAGGGAGCCCTCGAAACAATTTGGCAAGTTCAGACGAGGGATAATAAGCAGGACAAGACTCTTCACTATCATTCTCGGACTCATCATCATTAGTAGGTGCACCATTATCTGTTTGCTGGACATACTGGTTAGTTGAGGGTGGCCCACAGATTTGCTTTTTTCATGCAGCATTAGGTACTATTTGGCCAATAGGCAGCGGATGATTTCTATGGATTATTTTTGTGATTCAGTTGTCTCCATCTGGCCGCACCTTGTATACTGGTAATTCGTCCAGCTTGGCAGTCACAATGTAGGGGGTATGCCTCCAATGGTCAGCTATTTTATGCTTGCCCGTAAACCCAAGATTGCGGATTAACACATGGATACCAGGCTGGAGGTTGTGGGCTTTAACACGCGTGTCATGATGGACTTTATTGGCTAAGTTCCTTTTTTCAGCCATAGTGTTAGCTAGCTGGTAGGCATGGTTTAATTGTTATTTAAGTTTTTAACATACTAGACAGAAAAAATTACTCACCTTAGTAATGTTGTTTCTTCTAATGGAGTCTTGCTATATTATGACAATTGCAGTATGACCGCAGGTTAGAACTGCTCCGGAGGTGAAATAGTTAACTTTCCATGCAGGCATGGAACTTAGAGCGCGAGCTCGGTTGAAAACTCTGTCTGTTGTGCTTCAAATGCAAACTGTCAGATCTTTACGAGCTAAAACTCACTAAGGTTCTGTGTGGAAGCTGTAAACCTACACTAGCCAACTGGCTACTAACATAAACACTCATTTTGGCCTAAAACAAAGACTCAAGTCAGGAGACCCAAAATGCAAAACACAACACCAATTCACCCAAAAGGTAGGTGAAAAACAACAAGGTGGGCATCAAAAAGTGCCAACCCTGTACTGCCCACCCACACCCCCAAAACAGAGGTTCTGAGAGGGGCAGGCAGGAAGGGAGGTCATAATATAGCAAGACTCCATTAGAAGAAACAACATTACTAAGGTGAGTAATTTTTCTTTTCAAACAACATGAAGTCTTGCTATATTATGACAATTGCAGACTACACAGCAGTACCCCCATGGAGGAGGGACAGAACCTACCTAGGAAATAGGCTCTGAAGCACGGCTGTGCCAAACCGAGCATCACTCCTAGCCTGGATGTCCAGGGAGTAATGCTTGGTAAAAGTGTGAACTGTTTTCCAGGTAGCTGCTTGACATATTTCTAGAATAGGAATGTCTCTGGCAGCAGCCAGAGAAGCAGCTGTACCTCTGGTAGAGTGAGCCCTCAGGCCTGAGGGGGAACTTTACCCAACTCTCATAGCAGAATTGGATACAAGAGACAATCCACCTGGCAATGGATCTTTTAGTGGCTGGCTTCCCTTTACCAACTTCGCCATAGGTGAGGAACAGTTGAAGGGAGTCAAACCTATGACCCTTGGTACGCTCTGTGTAGTAACTAAGGGCTCTCTTCACATCTAGGCTGTGCAGCATCCTCTCCCCAGAAGAGGAGTGGTCAGTGAAGTACACTGGAAGTGAAATAGATTGATTAAGGTGGAAATCTGAAACCACCTTAGGCAGGAACTTTCTGTTAGTCCGAAGGACCACCTTATCTCTGTGAAAAGAGATAAACTCCTGCTCCACTGACAACGCTTGTAATTCACTTATGCGTCTGGCAGAGGTGATGGCTACCGAAAACATTTTCTAAGTCAAGTACTTGAGCTCAGCTGAAGACAAGGGCTCAAAGGGGTTGCATAAGCTGAGCAATGCAAACATTAAGATCCCAGGCAGGGGCAGGATCCCTGAATGGAGGGTTGGTGTGAAACAACCCCTTAAAAACTTGGAAAATACAGGATGAGCTGAAAGGAAGAGGATTTACCTGCTGAAATAAAAGCAGACACAGCTGCCAAGTGCACCTTCAGGGTAGCTGATCTCAGCCCCAAAGAATTCAGGTGGACCATATAATCCAGGACTGTGGGTAGATCAGCAGAGACTGGGGAAATATGCTTTTCCGAGCACCATATGGAAAACCTTTTCCATTTGGAATTGTAAGTAGCCCTGGTGGAAGGCTTCCTTGCGGCCTTCAATATATCCGTTACACCTTGGGAAAGGTGTAAATCAGCAAACTCTAACTCTTCAAGAACCAAGCCTTGAGATTGAGAGATGTGAGATTCGGGTACCAGACCCTTCCCTGGGCACAGGTTAACAGATTGTGATTCCTGGGAAGGGACAGGGAGATGGACTGCTAAGGACAGCAGGAGTGATACCAGGGCTGTCTGGCCCAATCCGAGCTATCAGAATGACTTTGCATGATTGGGATCTGATTTTGACTAGCACTTTGAACAGGAGAGGAAGGGAGGAAGACATAGAGAAACTTCTCCTCCCAACTGAGGGCTAAGGCATCCAGTGGGAGTGAGCCCAACACTGGGGGCCTGCAGCAAAAAAGAGGAAGTTGGTGATTGTCTGGGGCTGCAAAAAGATCTATCTCTGGGTGCCCCATCTGGCAAATACCACTCCCAAGACCAGGGGATCCAGTGACCATTCGTGGTGGCCCTGGGAAATCCTGCTGAGAGCATCTGCCAGGACATTGTCCTTGCCTGGGAGGTGAACTGCCATAAGGGAGGTGTTCAGGGAGTAAGCCAGAGACCACAACTTCATCGCTTCGGTGCACAAGGCCGTAGACCGAGTGCCCCCTTGCTTGTGGATGTACCACATTGTAGTGGTGTTGTCTGTTCTGACCTGAATACTCTTGTTCTGAACAGATTTGGAAAAAGCTTGAAGTGCTAGAAAAACTGCTCTGAGCTCCAACAGGTTGATGTGGAGCAGAGATTCCTGGGGAGACCACAGACCCTGAGTGGTGCGGTCACCCATGTGAGCTCCCCAGCCCAAGAGGGACACACCTGTAGTAAGGATTAGAGAATGAGACTGAGTGACAAAAGGAACCCCTTGTCTCAGGTTGCTCTGTTTCTGCCACCACTGTAGGGCTTGGATCAGGGTTCGGGTTACTGGGATCAGCTTGGTAAGAGGATCCTTTCTTTGAGACCAAAAAGCTCTCAAATGGAACTGGATGTCCCTCATCTGAAATCTTGCTCCTTGCACAACTGCTGTGGAAGCAGCCATGTGTCCTAGGAGCTGCAGAAAATGCCTTGCTGGCGGAGACCTGCAGGGTAAATGAGGAGGCCAGGGAGACTAGGGTCTTTGCCCTGTCCAGGGGGAGGAAGGCCCTGGCTTCCTGTGTGTTCAGTTCTGCGCCTATGAAGGTAAGAAGCTGGACCGGCTCTAGAACTGACTTTGAGAGATTCAGAAGGAAACCTAGAGAGGTAAGCAGTTGCTGCGTTATCTGAAGGTGTAGATTGACCTGGTCTGGGGACTGGCCTACTAAGAGCCAATCATCCAGGTAAGGAAAGATGGCAATCTTTTGCCTTCTTAGGTAGGCAACTGCTATAGCCAGGCATTTAGTGAATACCCTTGGGGCAGAAGTGAGGCCGAAGGGCATTGCTCTGAACTAGTAGTGGCCTGAGGGCAGCTCGAACCTGAGGTACTTTCGATGGGAGCTTCTGATGGGAATATGGACGTAGGCATCCTTGAGGTCCAGGGAAGCTAGCCAGTCCCCTGGCCTTAGAGAGGGTAGGATAATTCCCAGAGTCACCATTTTGAACTTTGGCTTTAAAAGATGCTTGTTTAAATATCTGAGATCCAGGATGGGCCACCATTCTCCTGTCTTTTTGGGGTAAGGAAGTACCTGGAGTACAAACCTTTGCCCTGGTGTGAGGAGGAACCCTTTCCACAGCTCTGAGAGCCAGGAGGTAGAGACCTCTGCCTCTAGGGCAGAGTGCCTCTGATGGAGTTGCAGGTGGAAAAGATCTGGTTCTCAGCTTTGGAAATTTTGAAGCTGAGAACCAGTCCCTGGCCTACTTCCAGGACCCACTTGTCTGATGTTAAAGACTTCCAGTCCTGGACAAAGTAAGCCAGCCTGTCCCATACAGGTAGAGGAGAATCGGTCCTGGCACTTCCATCAGGGTGCCTGCTTGGCAGGGGCTTTGGGCTGAGGGGTGGAAGCAAACCTGCTTGTACCCCATCTGCCTCTCCTTAAAGAACCCCCTCTGAGCATGAGGCGGAGGAGGAAGCTTGGAGCTTGGTAAAGGCCTATGAAAGGCCTGCCCTGCCTCTAGGAAGCTGCTTTTGAGGGTGGCCTGCCTTTTCTTGGCCTGTGCACTCCTATAGGTGGTCCTATATTCATCCATTTTCTTCATGTAATTCTCTGTTTGCTCCCCAAATAGAGAATTTCCCAAAACAGGAAAATCCATGGCCTTAGACTGGGTATCCTGAGAGAGGGTAGTACATCTGAGCCAAGCCATCCTGCGAAGTGCCACAGATGTAGCCATGACTCTTGATGAAACATCATTAGAGTCCACTGCAGCGTGAAATTGCACCTTGGATGCCTCAATACCATCCATAGCCACCTGTTCCAGCTCCCTGGCAAGCTGGTCAGGGACTTGTTTCTTAGAGCCAGCACAGTATCCCATCTGGTTTCAGGTACCTAGCAGCATAAGCCATATAATTTGCTTGTCTGAGTCCCAAAGATGCTGCCATGTACCGTTTCTTTGCCATAGCATCAATCTTCCTGGAGTCCTTCTTAGGGGTGTGAAGCTAGGGAATATTAGCCTTGTCACAGGCTGCAGCCTGCACTACCCCCACATGGCTGCATTGTTGAGTGAGGAAATCAGTGTCGGAGCCTGATAAGGTATACCTCTTGTCCATCCTTTTATCCACAGGAGGTATAGTGTGAGGAGTTTTTAAAACTTTTACTGTCTGTTTCCGAAAAGATTTATGCAAAGGAATAGACAGTCTCCTAGACTCTGGAATATCCATCATTTCTGCATAGTCTGGCTCCTCTTGGTCATCAACAGCTTCCTCAACAGGGAGCTGGAGAGTTTCAGCAACTTTTTTATAAAACATGAAATGAGAAGGGGACTCAGAAAGCCTTGGAGGAGAAACCCCTAGGGGTCTATCTGGAGAGATGTCCGGATCAATGGGCACATCCAGATCTTCAAAACCATATTCACTCTCCTCATATTCCTCTTCCCCCTCCCCAGGTTCATAAATCCTCAAAATCATAATCTTGAACCGAGTGGAACGCCAGACGAGCAGCTTACCTGAAGGTGTCGGTTCGGTCGGAACCGGAAGAAGAGAGACTGGACAATTTGAATTGCTTTAGCTATTTCCTCAGCAGTTGGGGAGAAAACTTTGGCTCTACACTAGCTGACTTTCTAGTCCTTTTTGCTGGAACCGGCTCCTCAGAACCGGCTCTTCGTTTGCCCGAGGAAGTATCGCCCTGGTCAGAGGGCACTCCCTCCGGTTCGGTTGGCACAAACCGGGCTGGCCATCCGGGTCAGCTGACTTTTTGGCCTCCCTTTCCCTGAGCCTACCAACTCTCTTATCTATGGTGGCAGCAGGGAAATTGTGACAAATCTGGCAGTCTGAATTGAGGTGGTCAAACCCCAGACAATAGACACATGTGTTGTGTGGGTCAGCCTTAGCAAAAGCTTCCCCACAAACACTACAGTGTTGAAACCCAGTGGGTCCGGTTTTTCTTTTGGGTTTCTCAGACATAATGCCAGCCTAACCAACATGCCCATTTATGGCAATCCACCAAGCAAGACACCCTTATTGGTTCCCAACCGTGTCACGGGTCGTGGAAAAAAACGTAAGGAAATCCGTTTTTTTTAGAACCGATAAGAACTGGGAACCGCACTCTAAAAGCGGACTAGTAGATTTTAAATACACCTGATCGGTTCAAACCGAACCGATAAAGAATTAAGTTCCACACAGAAAAATAAATGTAAAACCTATCTATTACTTACATTACCACAGACAGAGCTTGAACCAACGGTTTGCGGTTTAATTTCAGCTAAAACCGAAAATAATACTTTTAAACCGACAAAATGAACCGAGCAGAAGGAGAAATCTCCGGGCGACTGTTCAGTGAGCCGGAGTAAAGAATCTGACAGTTTGCATTTGAAGCACAACAGACAGAGTTTTCAACCGAGCTCGCGCTCTAAGTTCCATGCCTGGATGGAAAGTTAACTATTTCACCTCCGGAGCAGTTCTAACCTGCGGTCATACTGCAATTGTCATAATATAGCAAGACTTCATGTTGTTTGAAATGGTTTTCTGATCTGGTACCATCAGGAGAAACGCCAAAACACACGTCCACTGGAAGGTGAGCTTCTTGGCCAAACATTAAGCTATATGGGGAAAAAACAGTTGCATAATTCTTAGTACAATTACACGCCTGGACCAGTGCACTAATTTGTTGACTCCATCTGGGTTTGTCCCGGGGATCAAGTGTACCTAGCATATCCAGTAAAGCACGATTAAATCGCTTGGGTTGGGGATCTCCTTGAGGGTGTATGAAGTAGTATGGGATTGTCTCACACCCCAAAGCGACAACAGTTCTTTAACTAACCGATTCTCGAAATCTCTGCCTTGGTCAGAGTGAATACGTTGAGGGGTGCCATAATGCACAAAAAACGTCTCTACCAAGACTTTAGCGACTGTTGAAGCCTCTGGATCCTTGGTGGAATAGGCCTGGGCATATCTCGTGAAATGGTCCGTGACCACTGACACACTGACAATAGTTCATGAATCAAGTTCCAAACTAAGGAACTCTATACATACAAGTTCCATTGGGGTGCTGGTTATTATATTGACCACTGGAGCAGCTCTCTGGGCCTGGGCTTTTCTCTGTATGCATCTGCTGCAGTTCTTGCAGTATCTCTTGACATCAGTATTCATTCGAGGCCAGTAAAAGCAAGACCAGAGCAAATCCAGAGTCCTTTCGGTTCCCAAATGCCCCATATCATTATGCAGGGCTTTCAGCACAATAGCCTTGAACTTGGAGGGCAAAACCGGTTGGCTTTTGGTTGGCTCATCTGGGGTACTGGCAATCTCTTGATACAACAATTGAGCTTTCATTTTTAATCTGGGCCCTTTACGCAGCAATAGACAGGTGTCATGGTCAGGGGAACACATAGTGGAGACATTCCCTCCTTGCCTCAGAACAGAGATGGCCTTTCACAACATGGGATTGCATTGCTGCTTTCTTTGCAGATCAGCTTTTGTTAGCTGGGGCAGTGTACTTGGGTCCAATGCGGCAAAATTACAGTAAGCCACTGGAGCACAGGTGTCCAGTGGTCCCAGGCTATCAACACGGTTGACATTGTCGGTAGCTGCAGATTCATCTTTGTCAAACTTGTGATACAATGCTTTCACTGACTGTTCAGCGAGGTCGGCCCACTTGTGATTGGTAGCAGGTCTGCGTTGGTATGATTTGAGCCTGGTCATTATTCTACTGCATAATTGTAAGTGGAAAGGGCGGAGAGTCATTGGTGCCCGGTGGCATCCAGTTTAGCTGAAGTTTAAACATATGTTAATGGATTGTTATTGGTCTTTACCAGAATCTTTGCCCCGTACAAGTATTCATGAATTTGTTCTACTATAGCCCACTTAAGAGTGAGAAATTCCAGCTTATGGACAGGGTGTTTTTTTTTCGGAAGGTGAGAAACTTCTACTGACAAAAGCTACTGGATGCAACCCCTTAGTATACTCTTGATAAAGCACAGACCCTAAACCATTTAAGCTGGCACCTGTATGTAATACATAGAGCTTTGAAGGATTAGCATAATCTAATACAGGGGTGTGAGTCAATTTGTAGATGACCTTCTCGAATGCAACATCACAATATGGGGTCCATCTCTGACCAAAGGGTTCATGGGGCCTAAAATATGTTTTCACAGTTTCTTTGACAGTGCCCCTCTTGAATGTCGTGTGTGTGTGTGTATGTGTGTGTGGGATACCCTTGAGTCAAATTGAGCAATGGTCGTACTACCTTGGTGTAGTCTTTTACAAATTGGCGTTGTTAACCACAGAATCCAAGGAATCTTTGCAGTTCTTTCAGGTTGGATGGTCTGGCCCAGTCTGTCAAAGCTTCTACCTTACTGGGGTCTGTTTGGATGCCCATGGAAGATGTAATGTGGCCCACAAATTTTACAGAACTCTGGAAAAACTGGCACTTATGTATTGATAGTTTAAGGCCAAACTCCAGTCGGTCAAGTACTTTGAACAGACGTGTCTCATGTTCTTCAAGAGTCATTCCAAATACAATTACATCATCAAGATGGATTAGACATTCATGTCCCCCACGGCATGCTCCATGAGTCTCTGGAATGTTGCTGGTGCGTCCGAGATCCCATGTGGCATTCTAAGAAAGTCATAAAACCCCAAATGAATGCAGTCTTCTACCTATCTTCTGGGGCCATTGGGATCTGATAATACCTGCTGCATATATCAAGGATGGAAAAGCACTTACTCCCATTTAAACAGTCCAAAGCATCCTGGATACGTGGCATGGTGTACTGGTCGGGCACAGTTCTTTTGTTAAGTGTTCTATAATCGACACACATCCTCACAGAGTCATTTTTCTTCCGCACCACAACGATTGGGGAGGTATACGGACTGTGTGACTCCTGGATTATCCCTGCAGTGAGCATTTCTTGCAGGTGACACCTCACATCATCTGTGTTGGCTGATGCAAGTACCCTAGACCTTTCTCTGAAGGACCGGTCATTATAAAGACAAATGTGGTGTTCAGCTCCAGTAACACATCCAACATCCCACTCCTTAAGAGAATACCTTGAT
This sequence comes from Neoceratodus forsteri, assembly GCA_016271365.2. Taxonomy (NCBI): domain Eukaryota; kingdom Metazoa; phylum Chordata; order Ceratodontiformes; family Ceratodontidae; genus Neoceratodus; species Neoceratodus forsteri. Next base: position 1,195,717,627 of record CM028130.1, read on the forward strand.
CCTCTGTGCCAACTTCCGTGCTTTCCAGCCGCCCGAAATAGCTGACTCTCGAAAGTCAAACATGTCTGTGGACACTTCACATTGTTTGTCATCCTTTGCCTATGTAGATAACACAGCAGTGTCTGCGCAGTAGACCTTAGCTAGGGTGCATCCTCTAGGAAATACAATGTCCCTATCTGTGACATTTTGAACTTGTACCGCCACTCATTGAGCATAAGCATGGGCTTGGACAGGAAGCACACTTGGCTTAACCAGTAGTGCATCGAGCAGCTTCCCATCTTCAGGCACGTCCAGCATCAGTATCTGACTGGTGACATCCCTTTTCAAATGAACCTCTCCGCTGATGCTGCATTCAGCATTTGGGGGCAGCATGATAGGAGAAGGGTCATTTTTCCATACAATACTCACAGCATCGTCTTTATCACCTTCTCCAGGATGCAGTTGTAGCTCGCAGGCTTTCTTTACCATGGCATGAATGTGTAGGGCTCTACCAGTTTTCTTCTGTTGTCTGTCTTGACACATTTGGGCAAGACAACTGAACATATGAGCATTGGTGCCTATTAACACAGGTATGCCATCGTACAGTCCGGATGGAGGGCAAACCAAAGCCAGTGTCCCCACAGGGTCTCCCACACCAGCTACAGAGGAGGGGAGTGATAGCCATACTTTGAGATAACCCAAATGTGGATAAGACTTTTCACTCAAGCCCCAAACAGTCAGACCATCAAGACGCAGCAGCAGATGATTAGATAAATGTTGGTTGTACCAATCTGTTGGTATTTGAGACCCACTGTCAAGCACTGCCTGAACAGGAATTCCTTCTACATGCACCGTGGTCTCTATGGAGGGACCTTCCAATTCCGCTCAGTCAGGGGTAGAACTATCAGAAGACTTGACTGTAGATTTGGCCACATAGGGCTTGTAAGGAGACTTGGAGGAAGGCTTTATATTACTTTGTCTAACTTAATTAAGCAACTTGACGGTGACTTTTCTCAGGTCTTCAGGAAATTGAGACACCCTTTTTGTGGCCATCCTCACCACAATGGTAGCAGAAAACAGTAGGCCTTGGACTTTGGGTTCGATCAGGCTCCTCGGCTGATTTACCACTGCTGTACTGACATGGCTTAGTCATCTTTGGGCCTATGGGCCTTCTCCAGGGTGAACTTGGATGAGATAACCTAGCAAGGTCAGCCACTAAAGCTCTCAATTCTCTTATTTCTTTTAGCATATCACCATTGCTTTCTTCACTGGGGACTTGAGCACTTGCACCCTTCAGAGTTGTCTGAGATTCACTGGCTGCTTCAGCAGCATGCATTGAGTTGTCTGTCCTTTTACCATCTCTACTGTTCTTTGGGCACTTGCTTTTACTTCCCTCGATTCTTTTAACAAATCTTTAAGTTGTTGTGGCTCAATAGCAGTCTCTTTCTCCCTGGGTTTTCAGGTGCTTGAGCTACTCTGGCAGCACCCTCATAGGGGTCCCAGATTTCCTCCTCATGTTCAGCCTCCCTGATTTCTTTTATAAGCCACCAATTTCAGCATTGACACACTGGAGAACCGGGCAGATTTCAGAATATGGTCCAACCTTACTCTGTTCAAATCACTGGTCAGTACCCCACCTTTTCTAGGAGCTCTCTGCAATGCTTTCTCTAGCCGGGTAACATAGGCAGACAATGGCTCACCCTCTCACTGCTTGTTGGACTTATTTCCACATCAAATCTTCCCCAGATTCAGTGCTGCCAAAAACACCCTCTAAAGCAAACAAATACACTTATGCAGAAGCATCAGGGTTAGTGGACCTCAAAAACTGAATTGCTTCTAGTGCAGGGCCCCTCAAACTTTCCATGAGCCTTTTACTTTTTTCTGCCTCAGCACATTGCCATTCTTATACAAGGGGTGAAGCATAATCCATCCATGTCTCTAGGTCATCCTCCCCAAGAGGTGCAGGGAGAGTGCCAGAAAATACTCACAGCCTGCAGTGTAAGTTAGAGTTAACTGAGGGCACAGGTGCTGGAGCAGGTACAGAGACAGGAGCTGGTGATGGGGTTGGAGCAGGCGCAGGACCTGAGGGAGGGGTACTCTTGGTGGACTCTAATACCCTTTTTAAGTCTTCAAAGGTTTGTCCCTCAGCAAGCAATAACTTCCCAAGCTTCTCTTTCAACCTTTCGGTTCTAGGGGATCCCCTGGGGTGGACGATGTACTATTCATGGTAATTACTTTCCATGCCCCGAGGATTCATCTGGGAGAATGGCACTGGGCACTCTTTTAATTGTCTATAGGGTTGCTACACTTAGTTAGTGCCATCAGAGTCTGGGCAAGCAAATCAGCAATTCATCCCTTCACAGTGGCTTGGCCCAAACATTTAACTTTACCCAAAGCTCTCTCAATGGTACCCTTATCTTTGCCCAGAGGTACGTCCAAAAGTAGCAAAGCTTTGGGGGGGATCTATCTCCTCTGCATCATCAGCCCGTCAAATGATTTATAGCCATTTTACTAGCAGAAACTTCAAACTCAAAACTGGTAACCTCGTCTCTTTTTGTACCAGACTCCATGTGTGATTCAACTGGTATTTTGTGGTTTGGCCACTAGGGGGCAGTTATCCCAGTGGTGCCTCCAAAGATGTAACCCAGGCACCACCTCCCAATGGGCTACTACCCCTGCCTGCTTTCCTAACTGCAGGTTGAGGGGCCTGGGTTCTATAGTAACTAGCCCAAGGGCCTCAGGGCTAACGATAATGCTAATGACACGGTACTTCCACCCAGAGTAAATTTCAAGTGGGTTAGATGTTAAACTAGTACAACCCTCTGGTAAGATGTACTCACCCACAGCCCCAACTAGTGGACCCACACACAGAGTTAAACCAAACACTGTACTTAATATTCAGGTTGCAATTATTAGGGAGAGCTAATATGCTCACAGTTACTACTCTAACCAACAGGGTCCAGACATCTTAGATACCCTATGCACCTGGGAAGAAAGTTTGACAGTAACAACAGCGCACTTTTATACCTTCTACAATAACCAGCACTCTGCAATATTATGCTCAGAAGGCAGTTTAACATTTATTTATTAAATTTTGTTGACCCGGCAGGCCACTTGGCCTAGAAGTCCCTTTTTCAGGGGCGACCAGGGGGGAGTGGGAATACAGTTGGTAAGCAACTGAAATTGAACCAGATTAAGCTGTTGGTGGTATTTATAGGGGATGGGCATAGAGATCGATAGTTGCTGTAAAGAAATGATTAAACTTTGATATTAATTTAACAATCAGACATTTATACCCCTGACTTAATTCAGCTACTGAACTCTGAGTACCCAGGATCTAAGTTGTTGCCGGCATTGCAGCTGGTTGGGGCCCTTAAACAAATGAATGATTATTGATCCTTTTGCCTTTAGAAATTGCCACATTAACAGCGCTTTAACCCAAGGAAAAATTGTAATCTGCAGGCCCAATGGCCTGCAAATACAGGTAAACCACATCAAGAACTTCGAACACAAATTAGATGACAATGGCTTCGTATTAGCTGTTGCAGGGATAGAACCCAATTGTACTCACTGCTCCAAGACCTCGGAAGCTGGCTGATCTCCAGGCTGATTTCTCCCGAGGACTAACTCTTTAAGTGATGGCTGCAGGTCTCTTCTTTCTGTACCGGGACCAGGGCTTACAAGACTCACCCCCACGTCGCAGCATTGCTCCCAAGGATGGCTGCAACCCACAATGATCTTCTTCATAGGAGTCCACTCCCCACGCTGGTTCTTTAGCAGCTTGTCTTTCAGGACTAACAGCAGTCTTTTAGCGAGAATATTTGGCATCACCAGTATTCGTTCTGGTACAATCTCAGGTAATACGCACAGCTTACCCGCTTGCAAACTGCAGTCTTGGGAGTTGTAAGCAGGCACCACACACTTGCAGGTCCCCCTTCTGTACCAATGGATGTGGAGATGAGTCCGGTGGCCCCAGGATCTGACTATAGGCCACACTCTCTGGTAAAACCAGGACTCTTTCAACACACACCTTTAGGATCTTTTAGAACTCTGACTCCCTCTCGGTCTGGATGCTTAGCTCTGAGGAAAAAACGTATTCTCCCCTTCTGGAGAATCATAGAGATCTACCAGCCTCAGCCTCTGCACCTGATATGTAGGTGCTGTACCTCATGGGGCTGCTTCTAATGTACAGCTTGATTAAAATAATCGCTGTAGTAAAAAATTACAACGCTCATAAAATTAGAAATACCAGATCCCAAGGTCTTTCTGGTTTCTGGTGCCGTCCACGCTCCGCCCCTGTGCTCTGCAAATTTGTGATGCGATGCTAGGGAGAGCATGGGAACGCACTCCATATACTCTATGGGTGGCACCTTTTTGATCTTTTTGTATATTATAATTGCCATGTGGTGATAAAACATGGGCACTGATCGACTAACGAGGCCCTTGTTGGTCAACCATTCATACCGTTTTATCACCAAATAACCATCATAATAAAAAAAATTGAAAGATACCACCCATGGAGTATAATAGATGCGCTCCAGCTCTCCCTAACATTGCATCATAAAGCTACCAGAGCACAGGGCGAGCATGAAGTGGCACCAGAAACCAGGAAGACATTGAGTTACCGTCAACCCTAATTTTAAGGAGTGTTGTAACTAATTACACAGCAATTATTTTCATCAAGCTGTACTTTACGTAAAGCTAACCCCATCAAATACAACACCTATGAATCAGGTGCAGGGGCTGGTTTCGTTTAACTTGGTAGGTCTCTTTAAAATCTGTCTGCAATTCAGCAATCCAAACAAGGTACACAGGTTCTTAGGCCAAGGAGAAGCAAACAGACCTCTTCCCAAGTTCCCCGAGCTGAAAAACAGAGAGCCTCCTTACAGCACAGAAGCTCAAGATAGACCAAGCGTTCAACCATTTCTTTTGGCTGAGGGGAAATGTGATACTGTAATTCTATTGGCTACCCAGGCTGTCAGTCACAGTCTAGTGGTCTGATTGGTTAAAATGGGCATCAAGGATAAAGTTCACAGCTCTTTACCAATAATCACAGTTTGAGGACCCATTAGGACCCCAGCAGTTCTGGCGGTGGGCTTCTTGGAATGTAGACAGTCCCAACATCAGAGTTAATTTTAAATATAACAATTTGGATTTAGCAATAAACAATCACAGCATTCAATAAGACTGTACAGTGAAACACATCGGGTGCTGCCCGGCTGGTCACAGGCTTTGATTTTCCTGTACCCAGCATAGGCTGTTCACTGTGAAGGCAGAGCTGAGCCTCTTAAAGTGGCAGCACAGTGGCATCCATTTGCACACTCATACAGGAACCAGGATTACAGCAATACTTTTCACTGGACTGTATTTTCAGTACTGGACTTGGCCAGGCTCTCAAAGTCAGAGCACTGGCTGGGACCCTTTTCTGGCAGAACAACACTGCAAGGTCCAGGGACACCATTAAGGTAAGCCCACCATTTGGGAGGTGGGTTACATACATTTTTAATTGTAACTACCCCCACCCACAAGGTGTGCTGACTAAGCCTGGAGATGGTAAAGGGCAAAGTCTGTTATGCCTTAGGGTGAATGGTGCCTTGGTTTCGTGGTTAGATATGGACCTGGAAAGTGGCATGGTGCCTCCACCTATGGGAATCCTCATGGCAGAGCCCTGCCAGGAGGGTGTTCCTTCACAGAAAATAAATACAGCCCCCACCCTCTGTGACAGGGAACACAGTAACACAGTACCATCCCCACTTATCACTCTAAGCATGCAAATAAACAGCAAGACAATAATGGCAGAATACATCAGCAGTTGCAAATAAATAACCAATGAGTTTATTTTGGAGTTGGAGAACAAGGATAGGGGACAAGGGAAGCAGAGGTAAAAATAAAGACAGCAGTTTGCATTCACCCCCACCCCAAGGCATGTCTCAGCACTCTTCCCACCCACCCCCACTAGTGCACCAGTTCACCTTACAGTCCCTCTGGGAGCTCCCAGTTACAATCTTGAGTGCTCACACTGATGCAGAGTTGCAGGTCTGTGACTCTTGGATCTCGGTGCAGTACCGTATAAATTTGGTTGTAGGCTACAGCGGCTGACTGGCAAATTCCTCAATCTGATGGATAATAAAACAGTTGCTCCTAGTTGTAGGTTTTAGCTGTGCACTTGGGTCTAAGATCACACAAGAATGCCCAGAAAGCATCTAGATAGATAGCTAAATAATAGGAATGATACATTCTGTGGGTAAAACCCAGTATTCACAATCTTTAGATGACAGGCTGGTGCTGTTTCCATGGGGATGTCTCCCCTGCTTAGGCAGATGATGGCTGGATGGTCTTTCCTGTAGGCTGGATACAGGTGTGGCAGACCCAATGTGCTGCTGGTGGTGAAGGGTGTGGACCATGATGACTTTGGATGATGGGAGCTCTGCTCTGCTCTGTAAGCTGATTACAGGTGCAGTGGACTCAACGTGCTTCCGGATGGTGAGGGGTATCGGCTGTGATGCTCCAGATGATGATGCTGTTCACTCCACAAGGGGATTTGCCTTCACCCACCTTGATAGGTGGGCAGTTATTTCAGTAGTCAGTCCTACGAGGAAAGATTAAAGAACCTCAATATGTACACTCTGGAAGAGAGGAGAGAGAGAGGAGGGGGATATGATAGAGACCTTTAAATACCTCACAGGGGTAAGTTAGTAAGGTACAGGAGGGAAGTATTTTTTCAGAAGAAAAGGTGCTCAAGAACAAGGGGACATACTATGAAGCTGGAGGGAGATAGATTCAGGAGAGATGTTAGGAAGTACTTCTTCACAAAAAGAGTGGTGGATTCCTGGAACAAACTTCCAGCAGAGGTGGTGAGGGCAAAGACAGTGGTGGGGTTCAAGAATGCATGGGATGATAGGCATGAGGGAATTATAGTGAAAAGGAAGGGGGGGGAGAAAGAGTGGTAGATCAAGTACAGTCTGTGGTAACAGTGTAGGTAGGGAAAAAGGCCAGAATGTGTGGTCCAAACGGTCCTTATCTGCCATCAAATTCTGTTTCTCTGATTCGGAACCTCAGCTGGTTTGATCCCATGTCAGGATAAAATCCTAACAGCAGAATGCGGGGGCATGCCACCTTCCCACATGCAGAGCAGCTTTTGAGGCAGCCCCTGCTCTAATTCGGTGCCAGAGCCCAGGCTTGGCACTCTAGCTGAATCAGTCTCCTTTTCCAGGAGTCTCAAGTCTGTTTTGGGCAAACTTTTTAGTTAGACAGAAATAGCAAGTGAGAGCTATTCTCAAATCCTCTTCTTATATTGTAGGTTTTGTTTCAGGCAAATCTGCTCTACTTGCACGTCTCTCTAGTGCAGAAATCCAGGGATTAAATATCAGTGGCTAGCATCTCATGCATTATTGATTATGCTAAACCCTGGCTCTTACTGATTGTCAGTTCCAGGAGGTAACGCATGCATACAAGTCCTGAGCCAGCTTTCAATTCAGAGCTGTTCTGCAGACCTGCGCCTCATTTAGATGTAATTTTCTGGAGACATTTGCGGAGCTGAACTAGTCTCCAAATTGATGTCAGTTTCACTGGGACAGGATGTACTGTATTAATTTAATTGTTTTCAACTATGTGCAGCTTTGAGAGCCGCTTGAAACTGAGCGATCTCCTTGCTGTGGGCTCCCCGATCCTGAAGGCAGTCTAGAGGCTGGTTGAGTGAAGAGAGGTGTTGACACACTGAGCATGGTGAGAAGGGCACTGAACATGCCTGCAGAACAAATGACCATGTCAAGTCTGCCCCAGGTCCAGCAGCTGCAGTCTGGACCAGGACCGAGGTGAAGGAACAGTGCTGGGGAAGGCAGAAGCTGTGTTCCGGAGAGAGCTAGAGGCAAGCCCCCTTTTAGGAAGGGGTTACATAATAAAAAATACAAATTGTGCAGTTTGGAATAGTTTGGAAATTAGATGCTAGAGAAGGGAAGGATGTCAACAAGTAGGTAAATTGTCCAATTTGGGGGGGGGGGTGACTGCCTCCTCTAGATCTGCCACTGATCACCTGATACTTTTTTTTTTTTTTACTTCTGAAGTACTTTTGTTTGTTTATTTATTTGTTTTCACTTTAGTTTTCTGCCAGACGGTATAAAGTGTGTTGTGTACAGTGGTGCTTTATATAGAAGTTGACATCTCTTACGCCATTTATCTTTATACTATACCTCATCTGAATTGAGGCCTCACTAACAGTGACCTCTGTTGACCAGCCAGGCAGCATACTGAGAGGCAGGGACTCTCTCTATGTCATAAGGATGTCACAGTCAGTGAGGTTATATTGTTTATGTGGCAAAGGTAATGTACACTGGTTGCCATCCTAAACTTACCTCTTGCTGCAGTTACACAATGGGTTAAAGTGGAACAGTCAGCACGGGACCCACACTGAAGTGTGGGTCTGGTCCCAATGTGCACTTCCTGAGTAAAAGAAAGTTCTGATACATTTACACACCTTGCACTTTATGCAAAAATTCTTCCAACAGACAAAATAAAAATGATGACAAATTCAGTGGTGGGGTCTTCCTTGGGGTTATCAACCTTAATACTCCCCCCTCAGCCTGTAGCGTTCTGTCTGAAGCACATGGTACAATTCTAAGCCAATGCCTTATAGTTATACACTCTTCAAAGGTAGGGAAATATGTCTTGCTACATGTTGCTAACTCAATCTGTTGTAGCTTTCTTCATACAGGGCCCTGTGGGAAGAAAGGAGATCACATCTGACCTTTTTGGCTCAGGGAACAGGATGGGTATTAGGGCTGACAGCTCTAAGGAAGACCCCACCACTGATTCGCCAACACGCTGGAGACCCAAAACCCTAGTGATTTTCCCTTTTGCTGCTTGGTGGGGTAGGTCCTCTTTGTGGCATTAACTTGAACCCTAACTGGTGCATTATTGCAGTTTTTTACAAAGAAGTTCCTTTCTTTTTGAGATAGTGGAACTCTATCCTCTTGAACACATGAAGGGTCCTGTGCCAAGGCACCAAGGGAAGACTCCATCTACCCACCTACGGAGGTGCAGAGCCCTCGTGGGCCTTGCATTTCCATGCAGCGACAGATGCCAACAATTCATGGAACTGTCTGGTGGGCTGCGAGATGGCCTTGCGCTTCCATGTGGCTACAGATACACAAGGCAAAGAGTCCATCTCACAGCCAATGCACAGGGCCCTCTGCCACCCATGGGTGCAGAGGTCCAGGGCCCTATGCCAGGAGAAGAGTTGTCTTCAGTAAGAAGTACAAGGTACTACATTTCAGTGCAAAAAAAGGAGGAGGAGCTACATGCTAGGGGGGATTCAACTAGCCAAGACAGAGGAGGAGAAGGATCTGGGGGTGATCATAATGGGAGCAATGAACAACTCAACTCCGTGTAAGAAGGCAGCTGCAAAGGCCAACAGGATGCTGGGTTGTATTGCCTGGGGCATATCTTACAGAAAGGGGGAGGGGAAGGTGATCCTGCCACTATATAGGTCACAGATTAGGCCACACCTAGAGTACTTCGTACAGTACTGGTGACCATACCTGAAGACGGAAATTGGGTTACTGAAGGGGGTGCAATGCAGGGCAGTGAAGATGATCCAGGGGCTAGGGGACATACCCTATGAGAACAGGCTGAGGAAGTTGAACATGTACTCCCTGGAGGAGAGGAGGGATAGGGGGACATGATTAAAACCTTCAAATACATGAAAGGAATAAATAAGATGGGCATGGAAGGGCTTTTCAAATTAAGGGGGCATGAACTGAGATTGGAAGGGGGAAGGTTCAGGAGGGAAATGAGGAGACACTTTTTTTACGGAGAGAGAGTGGTGTCTGGGTGGAACACATTGCCAGAGGAAGTATCATCATGTAGAACAGTGGGCTGCTTCAAAAGGGAATGGGACAGGGTAAGGGGGAGGGTCACGGGAGGGGAGGGGCAGCTGCAGAATAAGGGCTGCTAGCTGCACAATCAGGCAGACTTGATAGGCCATAAGGCCTTTCTCTGCTGGCAGTTTCATATTTTCGTATGTATATGATACATGGGCCAGTGTGGGCAACCCTGCACATTTGATCCCTGGCTGGTGGGGTGTCATATAATAGCACCATCCCCCCACCCTCAACCCATCAAGCTGGGTCATTGAGCTCACCCCAGAACTCAGCTTACTGGCATGGGATCACAAACACTACCCACTGGGGTCAAAACTAACACTACACAAAAAGCTTCTTAATAATTATAATTTTTTTTTAATTTTGACCCCAAATTTTCAAAATAATAATTTTATGACTCATCTTATAAACATGACATATGGCATTTATAGTAGATTGACTGAAACATCATTTATTTCACACCAGAAGTGTGAAAACATGTCACGTCCAGGATTTTAAAAATGACTCCTGTCAGGTTTATGAGGTGATAAGAGAAAAATGGCGATGTTGAAAACTTAGTCAAAATATTGAAAATTAGTGAACTTATACGTGAACGTTGAAATATTGCAACGTTCACTCATAACTTGGTAATTTCACCTAGTTTTACACCAGATTTTCAGAATCGCTTTCTTGTGACACTCACCTCATGAACCCGGTAAGTGAACATTTTCAAATCCCTGCCAGAAAGTAATTCCATGACACAGGTGTGACAACACAGTTTGGCCAGGATTTGAAAAATAATAGCATCACATTTGTGGGGTAGTATGAAAAAATGGCTGTGTTGAAAATTTGGGGTCAAAATATTGGAAATGACCAAAGTTATAAGCAAGCATAGAAAAATGTTAACGTACACTTATAACTTTGTTGTTTTTTAATATTTTGACCCCAAATTTTCAACATAGCCTTCTTATAACCTCGCCTCATGAACAAGAGTGGTGAAAATGTTCAAATCCTGCCAGAAATGTGATTTCGCAAAGTGACCGCAAAATTGTCTTTCGGGTCAGATTTGTATAATTCCACTGCCTTTGGTCATGAAGGTGGGTCCCAAAAAGGCAATTGAAAATCTGGTGTAGAATATAAAAAAATGACAAAGTTATGAATAAAAGTAAAAGTACAGACCCCACTGAAATATATCAAACTGACTTAACTTTTCTTTTCATATTGCAGTCGCCAGTTCCAGCAGCAAGACATGTCTTCGGTCGGAGAATGGATCTACATCATGGGACATGTTCAGGTGAGTGAGGGTGTGTGGGGGGTGTGGAATAGTGGGTGCTGAGGTGGGGGTGTTAGAGGGTCAGATCAGCAAGGACCATTTTCTTTTACAGTTTTAAACAAAAAAAATCGACAAGGACGGTTTTCTTTGTTACAGAGACTTACGACACTGGGTATTGGGCCCCCAGTGTTGGGCTATTGTTTACGGCATCGGGAAGTGGGCACCTCGATACAGCTTATTTATATAATGGAAATGGGGAGGTGACATGGAGGGAAGTGGGGGTGAAGACAAGTGGCACCGGGTGGGCACTCCAGTCTACCTATTCAACATGAAATCAAACATAGGAAAAGGGGGTGGGTGACCTGTGGGGGATGGAGGAGAAAAAGCAATACTGGGGGGGGGGCAGACACCCTGGTCTGCTAGTAATTTACTGTAGATATCTAGATAGATAGCTAGAGATAGCCATATACAGGCCAGCCCATCAGTGCAGCGGTAGAGCTGCCACTTGCAACACCGGTGACCTGAGTTCAGAAACGAGCTTGGGTCCTTGGGGGGCCATTTGGGGGAGGAGGATTGAGAATCCCAGAGGATGCTCTCCTCTGAGGAGGGAGGACCCCATTCTCTGCTGCGAGACTGCCACTTGGGTGACCACAAGTGGTATTGCAGCTGGAGATGAGCTTGGGAGAGGGGAAAGTTGCAGATGTCAGTGAGGGGATGCACACAGCGTGTGCCTGTGCAGGCTTGGACAACATTGCATGTGACATCGCTGGGAGGGGTACTTACAGGGAAAGGACCATGACGCAGCATCTCTGCGACAGTGATGGCCCTGGTATATCCAGGGTCCCCCACCTCACCAGCGCTTGCCCTGCCTCACAAGATCAGAATGTCCAGGGCCATCATCCCACCCCAGCCTCACCTGGGAGCAAAGCCAAGGCTCAATGGAGGTAAGTGACCATGACTGGGAGGTAGAAGGGGATAAGGAGGTGACTGGAGGTCCCGTGAACAAGCAAAGTCGCTTGAGAGTATGGGGGCATAAATAGAAAGTAAAACAAATGAGAGAGAGATAGCTGTACAGAAACCCAGATCGATAGACAGATAGACAGACAGAGAGAGAGGTATGCTGGCTCACTGCTCCAACTGAAGCAAGCAGCGGGATTCCAGCTGTGACTTAGAAGGTCCCGCTGTTCTTATACTGAGAATATGGGTGAATGACTTCTCTTGCTAAGCTGGGCATCCAGGATTTTTGGGTGCCCAGAAACATAATTTCCAGGGCAATTTTCAAAAAACAAACACCAGAATCTAGCTAAATGGATCCCATTTGCCTCAGTTCAGGTGATTTTGGTTTTTGAAAATATATGAGGGGTGTTCAGTTACATTTTGTGGTGTGCCACATATGCCCATGTGAAACCCTCGGCGGGCCAAAGAGTTATCGTCTCCTCCCCCACAAGAAAAGTACTGCACGGCTCACATGCACTTTACATACTGACTCTTTTGTTTATGTTTCAGCCACAAGCATCTGATGAAGCGCATGTTTAAAACTGCTGTACTTATTAACTTCGAGATGTATTCTCCGACATCTGGAAACAGTTCCTCTGAAAGTGGCGGCTCCATTTCTCTTTAACAGGATCCATTTTTTGGTGCTTTTTACATTTCATTTCAGTTCTGTTCAGCTGTCCACTAACTGCAACTCATGGAACTAGCTCCAATTATGTTTAAAAAATAACCAAAAATTAAATTAACTGGCAGGCATGACGGTGGGTAAATGGCATGGCAGTGGGTAAACTGATTGGACAACGCATCCCAGAACGTGCCCCCTGATTGTAGTACTACAGTGCACCTGTGCAGAGTTTGCCAGTTCCTGTCGGCTAGGCAAAATAGTGGCACTATCTGTGTGCTATTTCTTGTCCCGCAGTTAGTGTGTCAGACAGTGAGTCAGTGAAAATAAGCCGCTACAATGGCTCTGTCAGGCAAGTTGTTACTGATGCCTGACAGTGATTTTGTAAGCAACAAATAAAGTTGCTGTGGTCCGTTAATTTATTGCAGTAAGTGTACTGTTTTCCTCTGTGTGTGTGTGTGTGTGTGTGTGTGTGTGTGTGTGTGTGTCTCTCTCACTTTTGTCCCTCTTTCTGTCTCGCCATCTCTGTCTCACTTATTTTCTCCCTTGGTTGCATATTTTGCCTGCTACACTGGGGAACGGCTGACAGGCCAAAGAGAATTCCTTTGCAGGCCAGATGTGGCCCATGGGCTGCCAATGGAAGTTCCCCCGAAATGCATCATTTTTATGTATTTTCAATTATTTTTAGTTAAGAAAGCATGATGGCAGCTGCCACCATAGTTTTTTCTTTAATCTTACTATAAGTAAATTTCTCACAAGTAAATCACGAAAACAAGCACTCACGATCAGTGTTTTTTACCAGTTGAACTAGAGAATTATCCAAAAAAATTAACTTTAAATCCTTATAACTCTAGAGCAGTATAATATTTTTTCACAAAACCTTTGAAAGTCAGCTGGCCCAGTGGCGCTGAGGGTTGAGGCGCTGGACGCCACACCTCGCACCACGCCGGTGACCCAGGTTCGGGAGCGAGCTCGGGTTGTCAGCGGGGGAGAACAGGATTGAGCATCCAGAGGACTGCTCTCCTGTCCTGGGAAGGATCTCTGATCCCAGGCTGGGTGACTATCAATGGAGACTGGGGTTCAGCAGCCTAAGGATCCTGTGTTGAGGGGATGGCTGTGGCGGCAATCCTGTGTGCATGGGAGCAGGAGCACGCATGTGCTAGATGCATTGCATGTCCGAGCCTTCGAGGGGGGGGCAGAACAGAACGAGGAAAAACAGCCTGGCCTCGGTAGGCAAAGGTGGGTCAAGTGGCCAACCCCCACGCCCAGTGTTGGGTCCTCCAACCTGCCTGCCTTCAGTGCTCCCTACGCTACCTGGTCGACCCACTAAATTACAGAAAGATCACCAAGAGGAGTAGGTGGCCCCACCCTAGGGGGCTTAGATTCAGGGGGTCGGTGGAAAAAGGTGTGCAGAGTAGAGTTCCCCCTCCACCGGTAAAAGGTAAGGCCGGGGACTTCAGACAGGTGGGATAAGGCTGGTCAGATGTTCCTCCTGAGAGGGTCAGAGTGCCAGAGAGAAGGAGTATAAAGAAGTTTAAAAAAAAAAAAAAAAACCTTTGAAAGGCACTGCCTCATTACAGGCTGCTTTGACCCCAAAAGTTTCATGAAAAAATTCTGCACCATCTAGGCTGTGTGTGAGAGCAAGAAAACCCCATGTTAAAGTACATTTTCAAGATTTTGTGTTTGTTTTTGGCTTTATAGCCGATTACCTTATGCTGGCACTAGGCTCCTGGTGGGAAAATTATTTAATTTCATGTCCTGTGCTGGAGGGAAGGGATCATAAGTGCAGCCGAACCAACAGCCAGCTGAGCCCTTCCACTTCCCAGTCCGCCAACCCTGCCCCTATGCTCGGACATTTTGTGACATTTAAGCAGGGAGAACGTGGGGGCACACCTCATGGGGAAGAATTTCTGTACTTTTTTCCCATGTGTCTAAGCAACTTTGGAGAAAAATGAAAACCACTGCTCAACTAATAGGGGCCCTATTAGGTGAGTGGTGACTCACGTTTCTTCAAGGTTGCTTACGCATACAGAGAAAAGTATTGAAATTCTTCCCCATAGACTTCTATGGGGCATGCCCCCACACTCTCCCTGCTTAGTAGTCATAAAATGTCAGAATGCAGGGGCAGGGCCAGTGGACCGGGAACTGAAAGGGATCGGTTAGCCATGGGATCGGCTGCACTTACAATCTCTTCCCTCCAATACAGCACATGAAATAAAATAAAATTTTCCCACCAGGCACCTAGTCCCAACAAAAGGTAATGGTCTATGAAGGCCATATAGAAATCTTAGAAATTTCCTTTAAGTATAGGAAAACAAAACGTATTTTTTTCACTTTTTAACATTCTGTTACATGAAAACCGAACAAGATGCTGTCATGAAACTTTTCACGTCTTGAGACCCTGGCAGCCAGAGTGCAATTGCCAAATTTTGGCTATTTCTTCCTGATTTGGGTGCCCGGGCACAGTCCCAGTCCTGTGGCAGAGGACAACGGTGAAGGTAAGTCCCGAGGAGCTGGGTGATGGAGCTGTGGGGGTCAGTCAGAAGGGGGTTGCCAGGGAGAATCAGGAGATAAGCGGAACATGAAAAAAACATACATTTTGGGCTAGTTTGTCAAATGCCACCAAAGATTTAAGGTGCAAAAATTAGGGTTTAGCAATAAGCAGCCTACTCAACTCTGACTATATGGATGCTACCATGCCCCATAATTGAGAGAGAGACCGACAGACAAACTGTTACTCCATTACAGGGTGTGGGGTCATGCTCTGATATACACATGCCTTGGGTGTGTTATGAGTCAAGAGGCAGCAGACCGAGTGTGTACAACCACCCATGGCATGCATATGTCAGAACATGATCACATGCCCTATAGGGGATTATCTGTCTTATAAAATGTCCAGAAGGTTCTGAGGATTGAAAAGAAGTGCAGGCATGTGGTCTTTATGGAATAATGCACAGTCATGTAGTGCGTTTCATCTAATCAGGAGACTAGATTTTCAAAGATTTTTCTTAATCATTTTGTAAATACATATATATTTTGTATTCATCTGACATCATTCTTTATTACTGAGGACACTGGCATGAAGGCATGATTTTTGAGTCTCAGACTTAGTTTCATATTCCTGCTTCCTGAAGTGATAATCTTGTGTATGACATCACAATTTGTTGACCTGAAAAGAATTATGAGCTCACAAAGGGTTATGACTTCAGCTGAAAGAAACACAGAATTATAAGGATAGATAAAGACTGTAACTCCATCAAGTCTGCCTTAATACTCTGAATTAGACTTCCTATTAGTCTTCCCTGTCTCCTGCCACCCTCTTGTTCCTAATAGCCTCCTTAAAGGTGTCCCATTGTGTTTTGAGCCCAGTTATACTGTCCCTGCACTAACCACATTACTGGGTAGACTATTCCACCCATGCAGCACCCGCTCTATAAAAAAAAAAAAAAAAAAAAAAAAACTTCCTATTGTCCTTTCTGAATTGCTCCCTTCCAGCTTGAGATTGTGCCCCCATGGTAGATGAACTGATCTACATAGTGAGACTTCCCAGTTTCTCCCCATAAGGACTACCATGCTTAATGATTTTCTTTATCTTCTGCTTTAGTTTCCAACCTATCCTTTTCCTTCCTCTGATGTGGGCTTCAGCACTACATATAATACTCCAGGTATGGTTGAATCAGTGACTGTACAGTGACAGTATTACCTCTCTCCTGCAACTGGTAAAAGTCCCCTGATGCACCCACACATACTGTTTGCCTTCTCCATATTCTTTACTGTATTGGGAAGAGATTTTTAGGGTATTGCTAATTCTCAACCCCAGGTCAGTTTCTTCCTTTTGAGTGCTTCACCTTTACCCATTTGGTACAGTAATCTTTATGTGCATATCTTCTACCAGTGTTCATTACTTAACATTTCTTGACATTGAAGTTCAGTTGCCAAACTCTGGGCCACTTCCCCAACCCCTGTACGCCCTCTTCATGCTTCTAATTACCTCTTCGTAATCCCACAGAGTTTTGCGTAATCTGCAAACCGACTCTCACTTTACCCTGCATCCCAACCCCTGTATCACTTATGTATGTTTTCAAAAACAGGATTAGGTGATGTCTGAGACACAAAGTGCCTGTTTTCATGCAAATATCCTTGGCATTAAAGAATAAAGAGAGACGCATACTGAAAATGAAAGATATAAGCTGATCTGTTTGTGAATATTCTATTTGAAAAGGTGTTTCTGGATATGGGAATCTTCCTTCATGAGTTTTCTAGCACTTGTTTTGTTTATTTTTGATAACCGGGTAGGTGCAATAGACATAGAAATGCCTATTTTGAGGCACGACCTGGGAGGTTACAAGTCAGAATGCAAAAAAACAATAGTGGATACAGTACAATAGTGGGCGGTAGGTACAAGTCAGATTCAGTACATCAGCAGTGGAAAATAGATACAGGTGGTACAAAGAAAAATACAAAAACAAGCGCAATTTCACATAAGAGCACTTGCTGCAAGCATTAGCATTTCATACCTAAATGGAGAAAAAACATTGTCGGACATAGGAATGCAAGTAACTCATTGGAGAAAAAGTCAACGATACAAAATAGGAATGCAGCAGTTGATAACAAATAAGGAATAGAGCATTTTATTACAAATAAGTGTGACCGGGTTATATGGGTAGGGTAAAACAGTGAGATGCGACACCAAAAACTCAGGTTAACACACCTTTTCTAGGCGTGATGTTTATTTGTCCGGTTGGACTATTTTTTAAGAAAAATATATCTTTATATACATAACGAAAAAGCAACCATTTCTGAAATCAGTCTTAATCGTCAGACTTCAATATATAAAAAAAATAAATAAATCAAAAGAAATCGACTCCTTTTTGAGCTCTCAGAACTATTCTTCCCTGGTAGTTCTGCCACAGGTAGATGACCTTCTCTTACAGTTTCTACTATTGTCTGTGCTTTTGAGATCACCTCTCCTCACTCACTCTTAGGCTTATCTGATTTTTCTGTGATCTAGAGCTGCTTTTATACAAGTCCCTACAGCATCATTAGGTCAGCTGATCTGCCCCTTTTCTAATCAATGGTCAGTCCTCCTCTAATACAACCATTTGGTTAGATCAGCATGACTTCACTTATAGCTTTAAGACATCAACCAATAGCCATTCCTTACTTTAAATTCACTCTGTAGCAAAAGATATTCAGTAAAACATCTTAATTATCTCTCTCCTCCCCTTTTCAGTTAATTGATAGCCAGGGAGTTTCTATATAACAGCCTCCACCTGGGGCTGCTAGTTCTTAAGAGCCCATTTTGCAGGATTGCTGTGCTCAGGCAAGAGCTCTCTTCAATTTCAAAGTCAACAAGTTTGTACCCAGTGCAGCCTTTCCCGTTTATCGTTAAACTGTCTTTTCTGCTTGCACTGTTTCTTTTTGCCAGAGCGCAGTGCTCGATGTATACAACTCTAGGAGAAGTGTTATTAGGAACTGCCTTCTTTTACACTCTGCCCAGAAACAAACACTGTACTCTTTATGTAGGCATAGGCAGGGAATGAAAAGGAAATAAAGAGGTCAGTCAAGGGAGCAGAAGATACTATTATGGGTGGCCTTCCCATAAGGGTAGAGTTAGAAATGTATAGTTTAGAAGAGAGAAAAGTTGCTACTGCAGTAGACTTTATAGGAAAGAAAGTATGCCATAGCCTTCAAAATGGGAGATCTGCCACAATAAGAGGCAGGAATTACAATATAACCAGATAGACATCAGGTAGGTAAATATTTAACATTTAGGACTATGCTGAGGAGGGGAAGAGGTAGTAGTAAAGCTTAGAAGTGGGGCTAGAGAGAGTAATGGGGCAGGGGGCAATGAAAGTAGGAAGGAGGCTTCAGGCAGAGATGAAGGCGAGGATGATCAGAGAAGTGCAGGAGGGGGCAGAGTAAGTGAGGAAGACTAGAGGTGACAGTGGTGTCGTGTGAGAAGGGGGGTTTAAGGCAGATTAAAGCATATACAAGGGGACAATTCAATCAGGTGATTACAAAGTTGCCTTTTGAAGCAGGCATGATTAGGAGCCAGTTGGGTGACTGGATGGAAGAGTTCCAGTATTGTGGGGCAGTGAGGGAGAAAGCTCGGACTCCCATGGATATTTTATACCTAGGGATATGGAGGGAAGTTTGGTCCACAGATCTAAGACCATATGGAGAGATTTGCGGGTGGAACATGAAGGCTAGGAATAGGAGGGTTCTTGATCTGATAATGCTATCAATTAGTGAGCCAAAGGGGAGGGTCATTTTAGGTCAGAATAAAGCTGATAGTGGTGCATACGGCGAGGGGATGCTGAGGCATATCGGCAAATATTATTGTATGTGGAGTCCCACTTGTGGAGTGTGGCTTTCGGCACACCAACATATACGTGAATGCCCCGTAGCCAAGGGCTGGGAGCAGAATACCCTGGGCAATAGCTAACCTAGCTGAGGGGGTTAGGGCATAGCTAGTTTTGTATGCAATCCTGATTTTGGCATTAACAGACTTGCAGGTGGTTGAGATATGCTGATCATAGTCCAGGAAAGCATCAGGCAAGATGCCCAGATACTTGAAGGAGCCATCCACACAAGAGATTTGGAGTCTGCCCTGGTTAGCTCTAAGCCTGGCGGCAGAACCAAAGAGCATGACCTGGGTTTTGCCAACATTAAGGACAAGTTTGTTGTTGGAGAGTCAGGACTGAATGCAAAGGAAGTCGGATGAGAGAGGGTGATTAATGTCAGAGATGTTCTTGGAGCTGAAATAAAGAACCAGGTCATCCGCGTACAGCACAAACAAGCAAGTAGGGGTGTTCAGAGAGATATCATTAATGAAAATGGTGAAAAGGAGGGGGCCAAGAATGAATCCCTGAGAAACTCCAGTATTTATAGTAGTGAGATCAGAGGTGGCAGAGTTGAATTTCACAGGCTGCTTTCTGTTTGACAGATGGCTATTAAACCAGGCCACAACATCTGGGAAGAAACCAAGGGACAGTAGTTTGGTAAGGAGAAGGGGGTGGTCAACCAGGTCATACTCCTTAGTTAGGTCTATAAAGACCACACCTGTCAGAAGGTCATTGTCCATGGCAATACTGGTGTGGTTTGCGAATTTAGGGAGGGCTGTGGCCTTTATGGAAACCGTGCTGGGAGTCTGAGAGGAGGTTATACTTAAGGACAAAAGAAATAGCTTGTTGGGCAACCAGTTTCTCTAGGATCTTGCTAAGAACTGAGAGTATGGCGATTGGTCGATAGTTAGAAATGGACTTGGGATCACCCTTTTTAAAGACAGGAGTGATTCTACCAAGCTTCCAGATGCTAGGGACTGTGCTGTGGCAGAGAGACAGACAGAATATTTTTGCCATGAGTGATGCAATAAAGGGAGCATCAAGTTTCGGGAGCCTAGAGTCAGGACCGTCTGAGCCAATGCTAGTACAGTCAGAGATGGTATGTAGGTGAAGGACATTTGCCCTAATTATGGCGTGAAACCGGAAAGGTGGGTGCGTGTGCATGGATTCAGTCTCGGTGTGGGGGGGTGGAGGACTGAGTGAAAGAGAAAGAAGACATGCTTAGACAGATCTGAGAGGTGGAGGTTAAAGGAGTTAACAATGGTGGCCAGATTATTACAGTGCACACTATTTCGGACCATATCGTTAGTTGTTTGGGAATGTTTGTCTCCAAGAAAGGTCTTAATGTGTGACCAAAATTTCCTTGAGTCACCTGCAGCCTCTATCAATAATCTTTTAGAAAGGAGCTCTTTGCTAAGCGAATATTTCTTTTACATACATTCCTCCATGTCCTATAGTCATTGTAATCAGATGGGAGACCAGAGATCTTATAGCACTTCCAGCTTTTGTCCCCAGCTCTAATCTGGAAGATCTTTCCGGAGCCACCAAGTTGGTGTGCAACAGATTCAATGTGTAGTTAAGGTGGTGTGCATGTCCTGGAGCACCCCAAGCATGGTTAGAAAATAGTCAAGAGTGAACTGACATCATTGGCTGTATAGATGCAGGACCAGTCGACCATAGAGAGATTGCACAGAAATAGTCTGATCTAAGTTGTTAAAGTTGCGGAAAGTAATGTATTTAGGAGGGGGAGAGGCGTTTACTATAGAATGCCAAATACAATATATCGGAGAGTGGTCAGTTATGGCATCAGAGAGAATACCAGTAGTAGCTATTCTGTCAATCCAATTTGTCAGGGCCCAGTCAATTAGGTTACTAGATCTGGAGGTAGACATGACCTTTGTGGGGTCAGTGACAAGTTGGTGAAGGTTATGTCCCTGAACTGCAGTATGGAGAGTTTTGTTGGCTTTTGCAAGCCAGTTAAGGTTTAGGTCACCTAGGATGAGAACTTAATTGCGGCCAAGGCAACCTGGGAGAGGCGTTCCACCAGACCAGTGGTACCCCCTAGGCGAGGGTTCTAGGCGAACACAATTTGTAGTTTCTTGGATCCTAAGAGGAGGATAGCATAAAGAGATTCGCAGTGGCAGAGGGCAGGGGAAGAAAGAGCAATGAGGTTGAGGTGAGATTTGTAACATATGGCAACACAGCCACCCCATTTAGAGGTGAGCCTGTCATACCTGATTAGGTTATAGTTTGGTAATGAGCAAGCTGTGTCAGGTATGGATGGTTTAAGCCATGTCTCAGACAGGCAAATGACCTCAGGGTCTATTTTGTCACAATCACTGTCATCTAGGCTTACTTTTAAGCTTCCATCACCTTTCACCAACTACCCATCCTGGACTCTGTCTCCTGAGTTGGGAATCCCCACAGTAACCCCCTTCCTTCTTTTGGTCTCTGCACTCACAGAGTAAGTGTAGGTAGCCCCCAGAGCCTACTCAGCTGTAGCTTCTGTTGATGTACTTTCAGCTGAGGCTGACACCATATGACAACCCTCTCTTGGCATCAGGTAAAGACCTGTGTATATGGCCCCCAGGTGTACCCCCCCCCATATCTAGGGATGCGTTGCAACTACTCACTGGAGGCATATCCTGGTACAACTAATTACATCCTGTCTTTGACTTTACAGTGTTACTTCCACCTTTTCCCATTCACTCCTTGGTGAGCCTTCACTCGGTGCCCATTCTGTTAGACCAGAACTAAATTACTCTGATACATGATGGGTTGTTGTCATGTCTTGAAAACATGTTCCCCCCAAAAAACACTGTCAGCACTACAAGACAGGCTTGATCCTGAGCCCTGACATAAGATGGAACCTCAGGGACCATTAAGAAATGTTGTACCCTTTACACATATCTCACTGGAACCCCATGACTCCACTTATTCCTAGCTATTCACCCATGGTTGAGGTTATATCTCGGGACACAGCCTTCCTACTCTGCCTTCTGAATTTACCAGATCTCCCACCTTGCCACATGCTTTGAGTTTACTCATTTTCTTACATACTAACTAACAACTTGGTGTCAGTTCAGCTGGTGTACAGGAGGCAGCACCATTGTAGGGGCTTTCACTGTGGCATCCCTGGCTAATGGCCACCGCTGCCCCTGGGACCTTACACTAACAAGATCCTTACTCTGTCTCACGAGATGGTGTTCTGAGCACTGGCATGGCCCGTGTACCTCAACCTGCTATCTGGGACTGTCTGGCAATATCACCAGTCTCACTGCCAGAGGCAGTATATCTGATATCCATCCCAGCTTGGGACTCCCCACACAAATATTAGGCACATCCCCTGCCTGTTTCAGCAGCTCAGCTTCTGTCACCAGAGCTCTCACCATCTTCAGCACAGTTGGCAACATTCTCATTTGGCACAGGACTGAAATTTCCCCAAAGGGTAAACACTCCATTTTCTGAGATCCTCCATCTGCCGAAAAGTTGCTAGGGACATCCTTTGCAGGATAGCCCCATAGGATACTCATTCACTCACTCCCAGTGACTCCCTTACATTCCCACCAGAATTTATACTGATCTATACTAAACGGCCTTCAGACTCCAAATCCTCCGTCATCACTGCAGTCCTAGTGGCCATCCCTGGAGGCTACCTGATGACTAAGCATGTTCCGTTGTTCTCCCACACTGGATCCACGGACGGCTGCTTCAAATTGGGGGAGAGGGGTCCTTGCCTCCTCGGGTGACTCAAGAACTGAATTGAGGCAAGGCTGATTATAGCTCACTAGTGAGGCCCCACCAGGAGTACAGTGCCCATTTATGGAGCCCTCACTTAAGGAAAGTAAGGACAGGCTGGAGACAGTACATCATAGGGTGACCAGAATGATTCAGGACCAGCAGGGCAGATCTTACATGAATCGGTTCAAGACGCTGAACATGTACTCCCTGAAGGCCAGAAGTGAGAGGGGGGATATGATGGAGACTTTCAAGTTCCTGAAAGGAATAAACAAGGTAAACTATGAGGAGCTATTCAGCATAAGTAGTGGAACGACAGGAAAACTGGGACATGAGTGGCAGCTAATTGGGGGGCGGGGTTCAAGAGGGAATTAGAAAGTTTTATTTTATAGAAAGGGTGTTGGATCTATGGAACAGTCTGCCAGCTGATGTGGTGGGTGCCAGAACTATCAGTGGTTTCAAACATGGCGGGACACAGTGAATGGCTTAGTAGTTTCTCAGGGTGGTAGTGGTAGGGTTGGGAGCATGGAATTGGATAGTGTGGGTTAGAACCCTGTGTGGACAATAGGTCCTGGGTTTATTAGGGTTTTGTGGGCAAACTGAATGGACCAATGCTCTTTTTCTGCCATCATTACCTATGTTTCTATGTTGCCCCAAAGGCACAGCTGTAACCTCCCATCACTCTGCCATCTTGACACCTATCTGCCAGTACCAACAACTGGCACTCTAGTGCCATCCACTGTCTGCCATAGGATCTACCAATCAGTAGGCTCCATGGTCTGGCATTAGTAGTAAACCAGTCATCTCTCCTGCTGGCTTACAAATCAGTTCATCCACCCCCTGCCACACACCAGTGCACAACCTAGTTTACCTCCTAAAGTGGGATCCCCATTTTTTCAGTCTGGCCAATAGTGGTAGTGAAATAAATTTTTATTTAGGAAGAAAACCATTGAGCCAAGACTCATTTTCAGTGGTGTCCTACACAGTTCAAATGTATTACACATGGAAGTTACAAAAGACAGCATTAAATGTAAGACAAGATTCATTTATTTATTTCAAAAAGTTTCACCAGGAGAGACATACTTATGAGCTGTAAACAACTTGATTCCAGATGCGTTCTGGGGGAAGAGGGTAGAGGGATAAATGCATATGCAAACAGAGTTTAAAAATAAATTACAGTGTAACTATTTACGTGGTAGGATAAAACTCAGTTACATACATTATACCATAAGTGAAACATTGAAAATACATTGCAAGATACATAGCATTTACAAAAAGATGATTTACAAAGATAATCATCAACATAAAAATGCAGTGAATACAGTAGCCTTCAAGATCATTGGGGAGTGGAACTAGGGAGGGCATCGAACCAAAAGGAAAATAATTGCAGGGAAGAGTAGAGAGGAGGGGAGGCAGGGTGTCAGTGGAGGTCAGGAGGCAAGGGTTAGGGTAAAGGAAGAGGCGGTGGAAGAGCAGAGTGAAGGTAAGGGGGGAAGGGGGAGAGGAAGATCTGAAGATGAGAAACAGGAGGGAATGGGGAAAAGCAGGAGAGTTAGAGTGAGGAAATCGGGTGAGTGTACTGGGACAGGTGCATGAGGGAGGGAGTCTGGGGCAGTTACAGGAGGGTGCAGTGTAATCATGTAGAAGACTGGAGAGTGAGAGGATAGAGGAGGCAGAGCGGATAGAGAGAGGAAGGGAATTCCGTAGCTTAGGGAGGCAGAAGGAGAAATCAGCTTGCCCAACCGAGGTCCTCCTAGGTGGGAGGGTTAGAGAGTGGGGGTTAGAACTACGGAGGGAGTAAGAAGAGTTAGAAGGGGAGAAGAGAAGAGAAGAGAGGTAGGACAGAAGGGAGCTCAGCCAGTGTTTAGCAATGTGGGAGTAACCATGAATAAGCCATCTGACTTCAAGAGAGGGGAGGAAGAGGGAGGTGTAGAAGTGGCAGTGATGAGTCTTGGAGGGGCAATCCAGGCAAACCTACAGAAGGAGTGGAAGAGGGGGTCCAGTCTGACGAAGGTAGACTTGGACGCACTTCCATAAATGGTGTCCCCACAGTCAGAGAGAGGGAGAACTCTGTACAATGGCTATGTGGGCCAGCAGTGGGATGTATCCATGATTCCTATACAGTGAGATATACACAAGATACATTAACTCATCAAACAATGCATATACAGAATAGACCATTTGCATTATTAAATCACATATCAAGATTTGTGGGCATTTGCTTGGGTGATAAACCAATTTTCTTCTTGGAGGATATCTCTTTTATCAGGCCACACCTATGGAACTACAATGGAATTCAGATTATCCAAACCCCCCATTATTCAGAAATCCCTGTCTAACGGACTGCCAGCATGTCTCCTGAGCTATAATGAGGTGTTAGATTTAGAATAGCATGCGCTAAGTATGGCGGTTACAGCAGGTGAATGATGACTGAATGGCGATTGATTGCTGCTGATTAACAGGCTATTAACATGAAGCCTCCCTGCTCCCTTTCTGTCACACACATAGTACACAGCAGAAAGGCTCTGCAGTTCCATACCATTCAAGCAGTGCGCGCACTCTCTCTCTCTCTCCCCCTGCCTGCCAGATCTTTCCCTCCAGTCTGTCCAGCCAGGATATCAAGTGTGCTCCCATGCAAAACAGCAAGAGTGGTGTCTACATTTAAACACCCACAGCCAACCAAGCAATGTGTGAGCTCTCGCTCACCCTCAGATGTGACTCTCAGCTCCTGCCCCAGCTGGTGTACCCCACCAAATCATAGTCTGTTTTTGTTAGTCCGGGGCTACAGGACTAAGGAGAAACTGGTGCTGTGTTTTGTTTTAGTTACTGCAGATTTGACAGGCTTTTTTTTCCTGACCCTCCAAAAGTTTCCTCGATCATCCATGACACACTGGCTGCTGCAGATTGTTTTTTTCCCCCTCGAGCCTCTGAAAGAGCTGTGGAGCCATTGGACACTGGCTGCTGCAAATATTTTTTTTTTTTTCTCTCGATCCTCCAAAAGAGCAATGGAGTCGTGGGACGTTGGCAGCTGCATTACTACAGCAACTAAACCACAGTACAGGTACTGTAATACATTTGCTAACCAGTGCTGGCAACATGCGGCTTTTATTCTTATTTTCCCCTCAGCTTTTAAGGTGATACAGACTGTGGGTAGATGAAATCCCGACTATCCGGACATTTATCATGTCTCCCATGTGGTTCGAATAATCGGGATTCTATTGTATAAGCCATCAGGCTCTAGGACCACATGGAAACTTTTCCAAGTAGTTCACCAGGGGCCACCCATGATGATATCAGATGTCAGCTGCTACATAAATGTGGGTGGCCCCTTCCCTCCTCAGTTCTTTTCCCACCATTGATCATACTGATTGGACTGCTGATGGAAATGCTGCTGCAATTACCACCACTTTTGTTTTTATATATAGCACAGTAATCACTTTCATAAGTGATTTTCGATGACCTGTATGTCATCGAAGGAAACGTTGAAATTGTTCTGGTATTGTGAAAAGATAAGATCTATACCAGCAATTCTCATGACATCTGCATCTGCTGCCTCAGCCCGGCCACAACGTGCAAGCCCGCCCGATCTGCAGGGGTTTGAACACCGCAACTTGGTGACACTGAAAAGGGGCCCTAGGGAAGCACCTATTGAAGCAACAGGTAGCTCACATGGAGCAGGATCTCTAGCAGAAGAGCATTGCCGCATCGCCGGCCCACTCTTCCAGGTCCAGGTTCTCGAAATCCCGGAAAAAGTAATCCGGGAGTTATAAGTATAAGCACCGGGAGATGAAAACCTCCCCAGTGCATTTCAGGTCGCCACTCTACACAGCAGGTATGAGTATGACCTCTGCTGCACCGTCTAAACTCCCCTCCCCAACAATCAACACAACTCCCAGGTCAGGGCATGGCATTGTCGCTACCAGGCCTAGTGTGACTGGTACGTTGCCGTCAATGTTAGGGACTCTGCCTTCCCTGTTAACTTTACTGATGCACCCATCGACCACATGGATGCTGACGTCCAGACAGTTCTGTCATCCTTTACAGACATACTCAGATGCCTGCTGCCTCCTCCTCCTGTTCCAGAGGGCCCATCGATGAGGCTTTCTACTAACCCCCCTACGATAACACAAACTAGAGTTGTGCCTCAGCCACCTCCTAGGGCACCACCGATTTCGCTAGTGTGTTCCCTGCTACCCATCGACCAGGTCGACGATGACTTTGAATATAGTCCTGATTTAATAATGCAGGATGAAGCTGGCCCGGTGGTGCTGACGGTTGAGGTAATTGATGCCACACCGCGCCTACACCGCGACCCTGGTTTGGGAAAAAGCTCAGGCGCCAGGGTTCGGCAGGGGAGGGAGAGGATTAAGCATCTGATGGACTGCTCTCCTCGGGGAGGGATCCAGGGCATGCCTGGTGAAGTAACAGCCCCTGGTGGTGGCCAGAGGCACTACACATGCCTGGGCTGATGAGTAGGAGGAGAGCAGCGGAAGTCTGTAGTGTCATGCCGCGCTGACTTCATTGCGCTGCTGCACTCCTGGGGGAAACCCAAGCGCACAATCCCTCCACGACTTCAGGAGATGATGAAGGCTCCAGGAGCAGGCCCACATCCCATTGCCATCCCATCACTCCAGGGGACTCCATGGCCGACCTGATGCTCAGGTAGGCCTCTCTTATTCCAGAAAGGCTGCCACAGGGGGCTAGACCTGCCTGGGTGTTTTGGGGAGGAAGCTGGAAGTGATGGGTTTAGGCAGGGAGTAGAGGTCTCACCAAGAGAAAACCTCGGAAGGATGCCCAGGCCATGCAGGAGCAAAAATAAAATAATGCTGGATGAAGAGGAGGAACTTGAGGGCTATACTGAAAGACCTCATGAGAGGGACACCAGCTCTACTGTGTCCACCTACAGTGAGGACTCAGTGGTCCACACTCCAAGATCCTAGCCAGAGGACCCAACTTTCCTCACCATGATGCAGCTATTACAGGTGACCATGGGTTTTAATTTAGAGAAGGACAACACCAAGAAAAATTTCATAGATTTCTTGTAGTTACCTGATTTTTTTTTCACTTTATCTTTTTATTGAAATCTGAGTATATAAGAAAGCACACATCTAATACACTAGAAAACTATCCTCCATGTAAGGTATAAAATATCACTTAACAAAACACAGTATTTAGGGTAAACATATTGGAGAAGCCTTATTTATTTATTTATTTCAGAAGAATCAGAAATACCTTTGAGTCATAGACTCCTTTACAAAGGTTCCACGTCACATATAACAAATCAGTTACACAAATACAGTTAGAACAGATACAGATACAAATACAGTGATTATTACAGAGTAAGGTTAAGTTACAACAGGAATGCTAGGCTAGTATTCAGGATCTTAGCGCAGTTTGAGACAGTTAAGAGACTGGAAACTTAACATCCCTGAGTAAGTGGAGCAGAGAGGAGTATGCAGAGGCAAGCCAGAGGCCATTGTCAGTAATAGAGGGACAGGGGCACTAGTTCATATGCAGTCGCAGTCACTTGAGGAGTAAAGATGGGCCCTGAGGTGCATTTTGAAATGACCAATTATTTGATCTAGACGCAAGAAGGAGGGTAGGTTATTCATCCACAAGGGTGCCCTGTAGCAAAAGGATCTTTGAAATTGAGTAGTGTGACAGAGAGGGATGGAGAAACGAAGGGTATCAGAGCTACGGGTATGTTTAACTTTAGAGTCCAAGGTGATTAAGGAGGTGAGGGATGCAGGGAAGAGGCCAAGGGTAATTTTTTTAGCTAAGACACAAGTGTGGAATTTGATTCTGTTATCAAGGTTAAGCCAATTAGTGTCCTTATATAGCACACAGGTATGGGTGAGTCTGTCACACCCTAATATCAGACAACAGGCCTTGTTTAGCACAAGTCTGAGATTATCAAGGGCTGAGGGGCTCGCCCCTCCAAAAGTCAGAAGGCCATAGTCAAGTAGAGAGAGAACCGAGGAGGAGATAGCAAGTTTAATGGGCCTCTGGGGTAAGGCAATGTTTATATCGGTGCAAGAGCCCTAGCCTGATGTTTAGGGCCTTGGATAATTGATGTATATGCTCATGATAGGTGAGGCCAGTGTCCAAAGTGATGCCCAGGTATTTAAAGGTGTGCACAAATTCCAGGGGGGTCAAGGACGCTGATAGTATTTGGGGTAAAAAGCCCTTTCCTGGAGTTCTGCAGATGTGCGAAGAGCATACCTTTAGTTTTTTTTATAGAAGGTGTTGTGAGGTGAACCAGCTTTCGACAGCGTTTAAGGAGGACTGGAGGGAATGGTGGAGTTGAGAGGGTTCTGGGCTGGAAGAGAAGATGACCGCATCATCTGCATAGAGTAATATGTTGGAGGTGCAGGATGCGGGGAGAGAGTTTAGGAAGAGGCTGAAAAGGAGGGGACCCAAAATGGACCCTTGTGGGACCCTGAGAGGACTGGAGATTTGGAGGATAGTGTATTGCCAGTTTTAACTTGAAGGGTCCGGTTGGTAAGATAGTCAGAAAACTATCCCACAGCATCCTGTGAGAGATCCAGGTTGAGCAAGGAGGTTAGGAGTAGTGAGTGGGGATGGTATCAAAGGCCTTAGTGAGGTCAATGAAGACTGCACCTGTGCTGTAACCTTTATCCAATGCAGAATGGATGTGTGATGTTAGCTCAAGCAAGGCCGTAGTTGTGCTGTGACCTTTATGGAAACCATGCTGTTGTTTGCAGAGTAGGTCATATTTATTGAAGTGGTCGGTGAGCTGATCCGAAACTATCCTCTCTAAGGTCTTGGAGAGGGTGGGGAGTATGGAGATAGGGTGGTAATTGTTAGCAGAGGAGTGGTCACCCCCTTTAAATACACCCCCTTATATACATGTATTGATAAAACACAAACCTAGACAGGATGTAAGTGGAGAGCAGAAGGGTTACAGTCAGTAGGGTATTATAGGATCAGAAATAGCAACCATGTATGAAATACATGCTAGGGCAGGCTATGGCAAGGCATTCAGTAAATTGCAAAAAGTGATAAATTTGGTAATATGAACAATGTTCAGTAATGGAGAGGTGAAGATAAGAAAAATGTGCAAAGAAAGAAGAGAGAAAAAAGCAAGGAAGAAGGGAAGGAGAGAGGGAGAAAACAGGGAAGAAGGAAAAAAAGAGAAATCTGTGCACAAAAGTTTTGAGAATACCTAATCTGAGAGCAAAATAAGAAGGAGGGCTAAATATCCCTAAGAATTAGGATCTAGAAGAACTAGGTTCAATGTACTTGAAGTAATCCTGCCAACCTCTGTCATATACAATGAGTCAGTTGAGTAACATGAGATAATCGGTCTAGTGAGGTATATTGAGAGAGGCTTTGAAGAACATCTGAAAGAGAAGGCACCAGAGTGGATTTCCATTTCATAAGAATCAGACGTTTGACCAGAAGAGAAAGTATGTTTAGCCATATAAAATGTGCATGTGAGAGGAGAGAGCTATTAGGGATAAGGATGCCTAGAAGGAATAGCTTGGGGTCAAAAGGTAGTTTTTGTCCTGTTACTCTGGAGGCAAGTAAACAGACTTTATGCCAGAGCTTATTAATGGGAGAGCAAGACCACAAGGTATGAAGTAGATCCCTGTTGGCCAAATTGCAGCGCTGGCAATTATTTAATAGGCCCGTTTGTTGAAACACAGAGGGGGTTCTATACCAAAGATGTAAGATTTTAGTTTGTATTAAAGAATTACAGGCATCTTTAAAGGTATTATGTGCAGTATGCCAACAATTACTCCATTGTGCGTCTGAAATATTGTAGTTAAGAAGAGTACTCCATTTATTTTTGACCTGTATAGACTGATCAGGTAGATTATCAATAATGTTTTTGTAAATGGAGCTATTTAATTTTACTGATAAATTAGTCAGTCACGGATGTATGGGTTTAGAAAGTATGCCTATACACTAAACTAGAGAGAGAGAGTTATAAGCTGCCTGAATTTGTAAAAACTTCCAGAAGTCCTGTTTAGGAAGTTTCCATGTGACCTGCAAGTCTGAGAATGATCTAAGAGTGAATGAATTCTGGTCTAAGATATCTCCGAGAAAGAAAATGCCTTTGTTCCTCCATGTATGACAGAAAATTGGGTAATCTTATAGAGTGAGCAGTGGATTGCCCCATAAGGGGGCATAAAACCAGGGTGTTGGATTGGATTTCAGGAATTTGTGGGTTAGTTTCCAATAAAGAACAGAGGGTGATATAGTCGGGTGAGCTTTTAGTTTAGTGGAAATGGGATTAAAAATAAAGGAAGTGGGAACTCCTCCCGGGCACAATGCAATTCCATTGCAACCCATAGTGGTGAGTGTGGGAAGGGTTTCTGAAACCATTTAATGGTTTGGGCCATTTGGAAAGCCCAGAGGTAGCCTTTGAACCAGGGGAGTCCGAATCCCCCTTTTTTCCCAATGTGATTGAAGTTTGTTGCGGTTAAATCACAGTGGTTTTCCATCCCAGATAAAGTTACCTATTAATTTATCAATTTTAGCAAAAAAGGAGGATGGTAAGACTAAAGGAATATTGGCAAAGAATCTTGGGAGAAATGGACATCTTAATGGCTGCAATTTTCCCCATGAAAGAGAGATTAAGAAGCTTCCATCTGTCCAGAATTGTTTTGATGTCATCAAATAAGGGGTTAAAGTTAATGTCCCATATCTTCCCTAAGTTACTAGTAATTTTGATTCCTAGATATGTTATCCGCTGTGGTGACCAGTGGAATCCAAGAGGTATGTTCATAAAGGCTTTACACTGGTCGTTAAGGGGCATAGTTTGTGATTTGCCATAATTGAAAGCAAGGCCAGAAATTTTAGTAAAATTATTAAGCAAATCAAAAGGGGCCCAGTCTCTTTCAGGTTTTCAAGTAAGATTAAGAGGTCATCCGCGTAGGAGAGAGAAACATATCTTGAATTGCTCACAGGTATGCCCATAATGCCAGAAGATTGACGTAAACAAAGCAGTCAGGGGTTCCATGGCTAAAATAAACAGGGAAGGTGACAGGGGACAGCCTTGTCTAGTTCCCCTTGCTAGATGAAAGTAAGAGGAAAGGGTGGAATTAGTAAGTACTTTAGCAACAGTGGAGTTATATAATAGCTTATTCCAGGAGCAAAAGGTATGAGAAAGACCGAAATAAGATAAAACTTGATGAAGGTAGTCCCAGTTTAAGGAATCAAAGGCCTTCTCGAAATCAATAGCTATGGCTGCTGCTGGTGTCTTGAGGGATTTGGCTTTGTGCATTGAATTAAATAAAGAACACAGGTGATCAGAACAAGATCTGTGTTTAATAAAACCAGCTTGAGAACAGTGAGTTAGCTTGGGAATAAAAGATTCAAGTCGAGAAGTTAGTAGTTTAGCAAACATCTTCCCATCCATGTTTAATAAAGAGTTGGGCCTATAATTTG
The DNA here is from genome assembly GCA_016271365.2 of Neoceratodus forsteri. NCBI lineage: Eukaryota > Metazoa > Chordata > Ceratodontiformes > Ceratodontidae > Neoceratodus > Neoceratodus forsteri. Next base: position 1,195,749,853 of record CM028130.1, read on the forward strand.
CGGGGTGAGTAGGGTCTTTTTCTTTCTTGGGGATTAAGGTTATGATTGCTTCCATGCAAGATGGGGGAAGCTTGCCAGTATTGGAAGCTTCTTGATAAACATCAAGAAGAAGGGGACATAAGGTGCCGGAAAACATTTTATAGAAATTGACAGGGAATCCGTCACCCCCAGGGGATTTGCTGGATTTCAAGGAAGACAAAGCTTTCTGAATTTCCTGAAGCAAGAAGGGTTCATCAAAAGAATTTGTTTCAAGAGTAGAAAGATAAGGAAGATGTAACGATTTAAGGAACTGTTGAATTTGTAAAGTAGATGGAGGATTTATGTTAGAGTATAGTTTTTGATAAAAGGTTTCCGTGATACAATTTATAGAGGGGTTGTCAGAGTGAATCGTACCCTGTTCATCTTTTAGGCTTAGGATGTGTCGTTTTATTTGTTGTGCTTTGAGCTGGTAAGAGAGGAGTTTCCCGTTTTTATCGCCGTGTTCCCAAAACTTATATTTAAGTTTAAACAAGGCCAGTTCGGTTTTACAAGAAATTAATTTGTTAATTTTAACTCTAAGTTGAAGAATTTCAAGATGAAGTTGAGAATCAGGACAGTGCTTATTAGATGAAAAGTATAAATTGTCTTTAGCCGTAAGAGATTTTTCCAAGTCAGCCAGCTGTTGTTCCCTTACTCTTTTCCTATGTGCAGCATAACTGATAATTTTCACTCGAATCGTAGCTTTAAGAGCTTCCCATATAGAGGACATAGAAGATTCGGTTGGGATATTGTGAAAGAGGAAGTTCTGAATTTGTGCTTTGATCATGGGTAAGAAATTGGGATCCTTGTGAAGGAGAGGATCCAGTCGGCAGTAAGAAGATTTAGGTGCTAATGGGCCTCACAAAAGTTGCAATTTGACAGGGGAATGGTCCAAGATTATGATGGGAGAGATGGATGAATCAATAGTTTTTTTCCATTATAACAGGAGATGCTAACCAGTAGTCAGTTCAACTGTATGTCTTATGTAGAGAGATGTAAAAAGTAAATTCTCGACCACGGGGTGACGGAGGCGCCATACATCAGCTAATCCAACATCTTGCGTTAGTAATGAGAGGGCTTTAATACTTCTAGGGTGGGCCTCTGTAGAGAGGCTACTTCTGTCAATGCTGGCTTCTAAAGCTAAGTTAAGATCCCCTCCAAGAATAACTGGTATATTATCAGTGTTAAAGGATAGAATCTGTTGAGCTAAATTATGAAAAAACTCTGGGGAATCGGAGTTGGGTGCATAGACATTAACAAGCAGAAGAAGACCAGAGTTGGTATTCAGTTTGACCATCACCCATCTGCCATCAGTATCGGAAACAGAGTTTACAAGGGACCATTTAAGACTCTTATGAATAAGAATAGCAACTCTTTTTTTTTTTTTTTTTTTTGGTATAGGAAGATTCGTAGATGTGACTGACCCAATCTTTTTTAAGTCTATGAACATCCTCTGCTAATAATTTTGTTTCTTGAAGGAAAGCAATTTGTTTTTTTATGTTTTTTGAGATGTGAAAGAATTTGCTTCCGCTTACAAGGAGAATTAAGTCCCTTCACATTCCATGTATATAAAAGTATGTCACTCATATTGTTAGTGTTAAAAAAAGGGAATAATCGCTGGAGTGTGAAGGGACAAATAAATGAGGCAGAGGATGATTAGAATACAATGTAGAGAGCTTACGCATATGCAGAGAGTGGCAGGAACATTCAAGCCAAAAAAAGTGAGATGTATGATACATGAGTAGCACAGATATCTTATTAAAGTTAGAATTGAGATGGGAAGGAGAAAAGTCATTAACAACAACAACAATATTAGTAAGCTAAATAACAAAGAAACGTTTTATGGGTGTGAGGAGATATGAGTCAGCCAACTGGACTGCTCTCACCACACTCTGGGGCGTCGATGTAGGAAGAAGACTAGGAGGACTGGTTATAAATATCAGCCCAAACCTAAGTCTGATCCCAGTAATATAATAAAGTAAGTATTCCTGATAAGCTAAACTGAAAGGAATAATACCAAGAAAGGCAGGGACTGTAATAACCTCAACAATTCTTAGCTAACAGGACAAGGTATAAGGATAAAGCTAAACACCAGAACTTATTTATAAACAGTAGTAGTAATAGTACAAGATAGACCAACTCGAAATAACAGTAAATTAAAGAACCATATACGAGATGCCAGTATAGCCTAGACATAGAACAAGGAATTCAGGGAGCCAGGTGGAATGCAAATGAACAAATATAAAAGGAAAAGTAGATCATTACCACATTAGAGTGATTCTGAGTATACTTTGCAGTGCAACAGAATAAGTACATAATAAATACAATATTGAGGGGGAAAGAAGAAAGGGAAGGTCAATTTAAGCCCTTACGGCCTGAGCCAAATGCAAATCGGGATTATGTGGAAAGGTATAGGCTTTGGTGATAACTGTAGGCAGAAGAGACAGTCATAGTAAAGATCAGCTCCAATTACTGGAAAATCGCCTAAATAGGTGTTATATGGGGTGACTAGGTCTAGAAGACTAGGCACAGTGAGCTCCAAAACAAGAGGGACCACACAGCAGTGGCTTTCTATAATATCTGTAGGCTTCGAGTAAAATAAGGAGCATAAGGAAGATGTAGATTGACAATCCTTTGCAACAGTACACCAAACATAGCCCACTTCTTTGAGTGCTAATGATAGTTCCATATTGTAAACAGGAGGTAGTAAGAATAATGGAGTGTAGGGAAGGAGATAGATTAAATGTAGTTGCCAATAATAATTAAGAACCTGTCATCAAGAGAGGGAAGGGGTAAGTTGCCTTGTAATATATAATAATTCACATATGACAAAAGAAAAGGCAATAATCAGGATGCATACCGATTGAAGATATGTAACTGAACAGCCAAAAGACTATAAACCTGATGCACTGCAAAACTGGAGAGTAAAAGACTGGATACAGACAGCCTGTTTAGTGAGGTAATATATAAGATCTAACACTAAAATAATGGGTTAGAAAAGCATTGCTGATATACCAAAGTTCCCTTGAAGACCTTTAAGCTGCTTGTTTAAGCACTGCAACAAAAAGTGAATTGATCTTGCTGCGATGTACAGCCTTTGCTTTCTGCACCCGCTGGGAGTGAAAGCAACCAGGTAGCATAGACTGTAGAGCAGGCAGCTAGGCAGAAAAAGTGTACTGGCACTCCCTTTAAGTATCCTGGAAGCAAAACCTACCATGATATAGCAACTGTGACCATATTACTGACCATATAAGCTCATGACACCTTAGCTTTATGAGCAGGATTGTGACTATTGAAGGCTGGATGAGGTTAGATTGCAGTCATCCCTGTAGAGATTCTGATCTATGCTGCCATCTTCTGCCTGGTCAGGCCCCAGTTACCTGATTCTTCCCCCACTGCAGTACCACATCTCCTCCCTGCTCTAGAGGATGCCACCTTTGCTGCCTTGTATAGGCTGAATGTCATCCCAGCCATACCACGGAAAGGAGACAAAATGTACATGGCTCCTTCGGTGAAACTATTTTTTTGCCACCCAGCCAGTCAGACTCTATGGTCACTAATGGTGCCCATGATAGGTCAAAGGCACTTAAACACCTGAGCTCCCTGCCTCCTGATAAAGAATCCAGGAGGTTGAATATTCTAGGCTAGAGTACTTTTGCCTTGGCTTCCCTGGGCCTTAGAACTGCTAACTGTCAGGCCCACAAGGTTAAGTACCGAACTCTCTGGAGAAAGGCCAAGGCAGCTGCACAAGCCTTACCAGAAAGCACCCCCAAATGAGAGCTCCTTAAGGCTCTTATAGCTGGGGCTGATGTAAGAAAACACCTGCCTTGCATGGCCTATGCTGTTTCCGCTGCTTCTGCCAGGGCTGCTGCCTCGGGCATCTGTCTCAGGAGGTAATCCTGGTTCAGGGTGGCAGGGTTTGCTGAATGACTTGCGACAGTCCATTCTAAATGCCCCCTTTAGAGCACATATAAACTATTTGGTTCTGATGTCTAGGACATTCTTTCTAATCTTCAGGCTTCAGGCAGGACCCTGAAATCCATGCACTCCCTCTACCATACCAAACCAAGGGTTAGGCAAAGGGTACTTTTTCTTCCAGCTGATGCTAGACACCATCCAGACAAAGTAAGGGCAAGGGAACAGGAGCCTTGTTCACCCAAGGCACCACTCCAGGTACACATTCAAAAGCCCCTAGAGATGGTGGTGCAGCAGGGGCTGCCACAACTGGCTCTGCCTAACTCCTTGTACACCTCCCAACCAACCCAGGGGTGGTTGTAGGGGGTCATCTCTCCCTTCAGTTAACTCAGTGGAAGAAAGTGACATCAGATGCCTGGGTCCTTGAACTCATAACACAAGGTCATGCTCTAGAACTTTTGGACACACCTCCAGATCATCCACTGATGCCAACTCACTATCCTCCAGACCACATTCCTCTGCTTTTGGAGGAAGTTCAGACTTTGCTTCAGAAGAAGGCCATACAGCCTGTGCCCTTCAAACAAAAAAACACAGGATTCTACTCTCGCTACTTCCTAGTCCCTAAATGGACAGGAGACCTACGGCCTATTCTAGATCTCAGGGACCTGAACTTTTTTATAGAGAACAAAAAGTTCAGAATGATCATCCTGCAATGCCTGTTTCTGCTGCTACAAGGAGATGATTCGATCTGTTCCCTCGACATGAAGGATGCCTACCTTCATATTAAAATTCACAAACCTCACAGAAAGTATTTGAGGTTCTTGTTCCAGAGGGAACACTACCAATTCAGAGTATTGCCTTGTGTCTTGTCCTCTGCGCCATGGGTTTTTGCCAAATGCCTGGCAGTGATGGCAGCAACCCTTCACAAGGAAAGCCTCTATTTTTTTTCCCTACCTGGATGACTGGCTATTGAAAGCCCACTCCAATGATCAGCTTCTGCACACCTTAGCTCGAATGAGACAAATGCTTGATAATCTGGAGGTCATTGTCAGCATACCTAAGTCTGTCTTGACACCTTCTCAATGCCTGCAGTACATAGGAGCAGTCCTGGGCACAGCTCAGGACTCCGCCTTCCTGCCCCTGGACAGGGCTGACTGATTGCTCAGGCCAAGCTGGTACACAACAGCCATTACGTCTCAGCCAGGACCTTCCTTCAGCTGCTGAGCCTTATGGCAGTGGCCATTGTCACAGTACATTTGGCCAGATTGCACAAGGATCCCTCAGTGGACCCTAAGAGTTCAATGGGACCAGCTCACAGACAATCTAGAGCAAAGGATTCTAGTACCCTCTCCGGTACACTCAAAATGCTCAAGTGGTGGATGGAACCCAGCAATTTGTTAAAGTGGGTTCCCTTCTTGAGCCCCCTTCCCTCACCAGATTTTAACAGATGCCTCAGAGATGGGCTGGGGTGCAAACTTAGAGCCCCATCAGACACAGGGTACCTGGATCCCAGGGGAGAGCACCTTACACATTAAATATTCTAGAAATGTGAGCTGTCCTGTATGGGCTACAAGCCTTCCAGGCTTATCTGTCCCTGAGTCCTCTGCTAGTACAGACAGACAATGTCAGTGTGATGCATTACATCAGCAAGCAAGGGGAAATTCACTCTTACCTCCTGTGCAGGGAAGCGATGAGAGTCTGGTACTGGGCTCTGCAGCACGGTCTAGAACTGTCAGTAGTACATGTTTCAGGTGTCCAAAATATCTTGGCAGATAGGCAAAGCAGGTCACAGTCCAGAATGCATGAGTGGGAACTGCTGTCCTCAGTGGTCAAAGACCTGTTCTACAGAGGGAGTCATCCAGAGTTGGACCTTTTTATGTCCCCACACAATGCAAAATTTTTCTGCTCACTCGGTCCAGGGTCTGGAGTTTTCTGGTGAGACATATTGTGTGTCTCTCTCTCTCTCTCTCTTGGAATGGGAGGTTCCTGTATGCCTTTCCTCCCTTCCCTCTAATTCAGAGTGTGCTACTCTAGCCCAAATTGAGGGGACAGCTATGATCCTCATTGCTTCCCTATGGCCTTGACAGATCTGGTCCCCCCCTATTGCAGCAGCTGGCAATGGAACCACCAGTGCCTCTGCCCCTGTGCAAGGGCCTACTGTCACAGGAACAGGGAACCCGGGTCCATCTGGACCTCAGATCTCTTCATCTTTATACATGGCTCCTGAAAACATAGCCATTGCCAGGTTTAGAATTTCCAAAAAGGTGGCTAATGTCCTGGTGGTTGCCAGAAAGCCTTCCACCAGATCCAGTTATTCTAAGAAGTGGAAGTAGTTTGCTCTACGGGTCGCTTCTCATCATTTGGATGCGTTTACCTGTCCAGCTAACCAGGTTCTGGAGTATCTGCTGCCTTTATCAGATTCAGGCCTGCAGTATTCCTCCATGAAAGTGCACTTGGCTGCCATTTCAGCTTTCCATGTGCCTTTTGAGGATTATACAGAAAATGGCTGTGGAAAAATTGACCGACTCAATTGAGGAAAAAAAAACTAAAAATGGTTGTCTCAGCTGGCTAGGCTACACGCCACTCAATAACACCCCACTGAACAAACCCTTGGTAAGAGAAAAAACAATTCTTATTTCAGGTCTGTCTCAGTCACACCAACATTTGATTTGACCTGACCGACATTTGCCTACATTTCAGCACTCATCACTGCAGTCCTTCCCACCCTCACAAGATGAGTAGGCAAACTGCGCCAAAACTGAGAATCTGCGTTCCATATCATTGGTCCCTACTGTGCACACGCAGCACTAAATTCACTTTCTAAGCTGACAGGAGGGTGCTGGTAGGGAAGGTAACTGTTGTGGTTGTGGGTGGACAGTGTGTGGGGATTGGAGAAAAAAAGAAAATAGATGTTGCTTTCAATGAACCCACCCTCCCCAAAACTTCACTGACTTGGCTCTGAATTTGGCATGGGGGAATCAATGCATGCATTCACACACATAAATAGAACAGCTGACAAGGGACCCAGAAGTCATTGCCCTGTGCACTTTGTGTTACTGTAAATCTGGCCCTGCTTTAAGGTATCAAAACAGTATGGCAAAAGACAATTAATGAACTAGAAAAGAGTACAACATTTTGAGCTGAAAAGTCAGCTCTTCTTCAGGTAACAGTTATGGATCACATACTGTAGTGTGTGGAAGTAGGAGAGGGGTTGAATTGTTAGCATGCCAGTCAAACGTAGACAGTGATTGGCCGACACTGTCATTCTGCAGTCACTGGAAGGTTGTTCTCCTTTTCTGGGGGGTCCTTTTCACCTCCAACCATGAATTGGTACACCTGTAATATAACCTGGGGGGTGCTAGACAACACACGGTCACCTGAAACTCCAGTGGCATTGCTGTCATGCCTCCCCAGGAATCACTGTATTTTTATTTTCTGTTTATTAAAATATTTCACCAGGAGAACCCAGCTGAGCTAGAACATTTACTGTACAATAGTGTCCTTGGGGAGAAGCAGCCAATGATACAATTCATGTTACGGAAACAATCACGTTTAAAGCAGCAGTGCAACGAAAATCTAAAAAAATAGAGTACTGTTTAAAAATGTTGCTGCACTTAAGATGTCTGGTTTCTGTCTACGGTACTTGTTTTCGTCAAAACCAGAGCATTTTAGAAATATTCATATGTAACCCCCTTGTTACGCGGGGTTACTAGAATCCCAGTAAGACCTATTGGTAGGCAGGGAAGGCAGCTTGTGAAAATCCAGTTAAATGGGTTTCACACTGTCTCACTCTGTTCTCAGTCTCAGCTGAGACTGAGGGATGACATCACCAATAGAACTATCGCAGCTGCATGAGCCACATTGGAATATGCAGCAAAGGGAGTTAGATAGAACGCTGGGAGTTTTCAAGTCAGAGTCTTCAGTTGGTGTTCAGTGAGTAAGTGTGAGGTTGGGAGCTTGCTGATAAAACAGCTCAGTGACGACTCCAGGAGCCTCAGCCCTGACAGAGGGCTACTTTTAAGTAAACAGTGTGTGTGTGTCCACCTTAAAGAGAAACACAGAAGATTACTGAAGTGGTGAGACTGCTGTTTCCAGGTCTCAGTGCCCCTCTCCGGGGGATGGAAAAGGATTCCCTGCAGATTCCTGGGGCAATCCCCTAGTTCTGCTTGTGGAGGAAAAGCTGCCTGTATGTTGCAGTATTTATTTGGGAGAAAAGAAGATTTGTGAGTCACCTGTGGGGCACCTGCAAAGTAAGGGTGAGTGTCTGCTCTGACTAAAAGAGCCTATGTTTTTCACCCTGGGACTTGTGTGACAATGTGGGATTGAACTACTAAATATTGGGAAGCCTAGAGAAATGGGCTAAGCAAAGTAAAAGTAGTTTCAAGTTCTAGAGTTTGTTGGGATGCAAATAATATGTAGAGGTGATGTGACAGACGTCTACCCTTAATCTACATTTAAAAGTTCAGTACAGGAATTGTTCAGTTTCCAGAGAAATGGCCAGGTATGGGCTGTGGGAGCTGGATGTGGGTGGTCCCCCATCTTTAGTGACCAGGTCCATCTCTATGGATTTCTTCTGTGGATTTCTACTTTGCCTCAGGCACTTGGCCAGTGATGGGGGAAGTACCCAGATGTGGGATTGTAAGGAAAATTCTAAGAGTTGCAGACTCTAGTGTGGTTTGGGGAGCCACAACAGGATAATTGTTTCATTCTTCAAATGGACTGTGGATCAAGTGGCCGGCGGGGGAGTCGGGCCAATGGGGAAAACCCAAGTGTGTACAAGTTGGACTGTGTACCCAAAGCTGCATGCAAGTCCGGGCTGTGTGCCTGGTGGGTTTAGAGCCTGAGGGCTGGATTCTGTTGTCTCTAATCTGCATTATCAGGAAATGTAGCCCCATGGGGATCCGTCTATGCTTTGTTTGTTCAGCTAGGATGTGAATAAAAGCCACACTGAAGAATCCCATTCCTGGTTCTGGACATTACTGTTATTGCTTCCTGTGTTCGGATTTACTTGGGTGCCCCTGTGCAGAGTAGCCAAACCTAGGCTCCCCTGTGCCGAGTAACCTCATCCTCCCCGAACCCAGGTCCCCACCAGGTACTGCTGTCAGCTTCAACAGCATGCCATCTGTCGTTTTGCTAGAAAGGCAGGGGTGAGGGGTTACACGTACATTTAATTCACATGAAAAAACTACTGAGTTGATCTGTTTGTAGTTTGCACTTTACTCCCATAGTACTTCTGGGAGCCTGTGCTGTTGCTAGTGCATGCTCATCCCCGTACTGATGGTGGGAAAAACTACAGAGTTATTGAATACAAGCTGAACTGAGACTCTCCATTGTACAGGAAGTTTACAATCCAAAAAAGGATTATCTGGCTCACAGCTCTGCTCTCTCTTCCTCCGCCAGCTGGATTCCGATAAATGCAGACCACGCTTTCTGCTTTGCGGTTTGAATTTATCAGATGGCAACCAGCCAAGGACATCTGTGTTGCAAATGGCAGTCCCAGCTCATGGCCGAGTGGTGGCACAGCCCTCTCCACTCTACACAGCTCATCAGGTGGACTTGAAGTCTTTACTGGGAAACTGCTGCAGCCAAAATATTTCCTTTTAACTTTTTGTCATCGGCAGCATCCTAAAGGAGGAAGGCAAAAAAAAAAATGCGTAGAAGAAATTGGATTAAAAAAAAAAAAAATTTAAAGGTCAGAATTCCTAGTGGTAGCAAGCGCTGCTTCAAAATGCTAATGCTGCAAGATTTCTGAACATTGTAGTAAACGACAAGGTGAAAAGACGGGTCATTGATTCGAAATCCGGGAGAAATTGGCACAGCCCATCAGCTCTGTTCCACCACAGCCCTGAAGGGCCAAGTGAAGAGGGAACATTCTGTATAAATAAATAACCCTCTTCACTTTGTCGTTTACTCCATTTTCACATGGTAGAATTCTTGTAGCATTAGCATTTTGAAGTGGCGCTTGCTACCCACTAGGTTTCATGGAGGAAGACAACTGTGTGGCAACTGTGAATCTGAGCTGTATCAGATAATAGTAAACACCATCCTAAATTTCACAGAGCTCAGATTTGTTCAGCCAAGTAAGTGAGGGTGTGAAGTAACGCCGTGTGTGTAGGAGTAGTGCTGTCAGTACCCGGCTTTCTACAGTCCCACTCTCCGACCTTCTCACCCCTGTCTTCTCCTCTGTGTTGTTTGGCCAAGTAAGTGAGGGTGTGAAGTAACATCATGTTTGTCTGCATGTGGAGGGGGTAGTGCTGTCGGTACCTAGCTTTCTACAGTCCTGCTCTCTGACCTTCTCACCCCTGTTTTCTCCTCGGTGTTCTGTCAGTCAGTGAGCAGTTCTTTCTTGTGCCCTGTCCGAGTGTACTGGTTCCCTCTTTTAATGTTGCTTGGCTAATGCTCATGCTGTCTCGGAGATGCCCGGCTTACACATATCCTGTAGCTAACCAACTTATTTTTTACAATAGTGTCTCATGTTTCTCTTTACTGCTCGCTGCACTTTGTGACATAGCTCCATTTTCCCCGACTGCTCTTTGTAACATGGCTAAGAAAAAGCATTGCAGGACCATAGTCAAAGCTCTGCGCAGTCTTGCTACAGTGCAGAACCCTTTTTCTTAGCCATGTTACAAGTGAATTAACCCACAACAGAGCATGGGTTAATTTGAGAATTAATTCATGCCTAGGTGGTTGGAGGCACTCGTGCCCCAACTAGGCTTAGATTAATTCTCAAGTAAACCCTCGCTCAGTCGTGAGTTAATCCTTACTTATAAAATGGTTTCGAAAATCCTGTATTCTGATTTGTCAAAACAGGTCACCTGACTATGGATTAATTCTCGAAAAACCCACAGTTGGGTTACCAGACTACATTATGCTGATTGACAGCAATGTAAAGTGACCTAGTCAGATCACTCCATCAGAGACACATGTAAAATAACTACAGCTACGGCATCTTCATTAGGACAAATCCACTTAGTAGAGAACTATGTGCACGGCCTCCTCAGTAGGACAAACGCATTAGGCAGAAGAACTATTTTATTTCAAATGTATTTTTTTATATTTATTTAGGTAAACCTCTAAAATAAAGTTGCCTATTTTGTAAGCAAATTAACCCCAGTCCAGGGCATGGATTTAGTGAGAATACTGTGGCTTTGTGCCTTACAACCCCCCAACCCAGCATGGATTCGTTCTCAGTAATCCCATGCCCTGGGTTAATCCTTGCTTAATTTACCATGCAACTGCCCCTGGTAGGGACACTGTATAATCAGGTGTCAAGATTTGCTACACAGCTGTATGTGGGGTGGCTGCCACTAGAACAAAAATACTTAAAGAATTTGGGCATTCTTGTGAAAAAAGTCACTCTTGACCTTGTTCCTTAGATATTCCACTCAATTTAAAAAAAAACACCTTAGTAGTGTTTCAGCTAGATCTTCCTTCTACCATCAGTTTGCTGTTCTTGGGATGAGAACCTGTCGATCAAAAAACAATGTTTTCCAAACTGCCAGTGCTTTGCAGTTCCTTACCTTTGTCTTTAACTGGTGCATGCAATACTGTTTTGAGTTTTAAACATGTTTTAAAACATACCCTCTTTGCTACATGTCAGTGCAAATGTTATTCTGATTAGATGTACTTGCCTGTGTACCTGCATTTGGACGCATCATTTGTTACATGTATGTTTTGAATTCTGTAATATGTTCTGGTTGCCCTTGTAAATGGGCCCTTGGCCCAAGGTCTTACCAGATTTTAAATAAACAAAACAAGTTTGTAAGTGGAGGGCAGGGTGAGTAATTTGGGAGTGAGAGTTAAGTTTATTTCTGAAGGAAGGAAGGAAAGGTGGGGCTCACCTGCCCTTCAGATAGTCCTGATAGGCTATAGGATGTATCACTACTCAGGATCACACACTTGGGGTTGGGATGAGGGGAAGAACTTGGAAGGAAAAAAACACCACTGCAGGCCAAGGCAGATGAGACTATCCCACCCACCCCCCAGGGGTATTGGCAGGTAGAGTTAACGGACACAGCTAGGGAGAGGTCTGCCTTCATCACTCCGATAGGCTTATTTGAATTTAAAGTAATGCCTTCCGGAATGAAGAATGCCCCGGCCACTTTCCAAAGGTTAGTGAACCAGGTGTTAAATGGTGCTGAGGAGAATGTTGTGGCTTACCTGGATGACATTGCCATCTTTAGTGCCAGCTGGGAGGAACACCTGTCCCACCTTAGGGAAGTGCTAGGCAGGATACATAGGGCTGGGCTCACTATCAAAGCTGAGAAGTGCCAGGTGGCCTTGGCTAAAGTGGTATACCTTGGGCATGTTGTAGGTTGGGGACAGCTCAGTCCTAAGCAAATAAAGATAGAGGTGATCAAGGCATGGCTTAGACCAGAAACGCGAAGTGGGTCAGGAGTTTTCTAGGGACAGCAGGGTACTATAGGAAATTTGTACCCAATTATAGTGCCCTGGCTGCTCCCCTATCTGACGTGGTAAAGAAAAAGATGCCTAAGAAAATTACCTGGGAACCAGCCTGTGAAAAAGCCTTTACCAGACTGAAGGAGGCACTGTGCAGTGCTCCTGTATTGACAAGTCCTGACTATAGCAGACCTTTTATAGTCCAGTCTGACGCCTCAGACGTGGGTATTAGGACAGTACTGAGTCAGATATCCAACCAAGGGAAAGATCACTGTGTAGTGTACCTGAGTAAAAGTTACTTCCCAGGGAGCAGGCTTACTCCATTGTGTAAAAAGAGCCTCTTGCCATAGTGTGGGTCCTAAAGAAGTTGGAGCCTTACTTATATGGGCAGCATTTTGAGGTACAAACTGACCACAACCCCCTGGTTTGGCTGACACAAATGGGAAAAACTAATGGTAGACTATTAAGATGGAGTCTTGCCTTGCAAGGGTATGACATGACGATCTTGCATAGGGCTGGAGCGACCAGTCAGAACACAGATGGCTTATTGCATTTGTAGGAGGAGTGAACTAATTTGGGAAGCTCATCCAATGCAGGGGATAGAGCCCCTAAATTCAGTCTAGGTGGGGAAGACTGAGACACTTGGCCAGCTGGTTATGATTGTTCTGCAATATTTGTAATATAAAAGGTGCTATGTGAGTGTCTCACATGAGCCCTGTACTATGGGTGCAAGGCGGGAGATGGGATGGAAGTTGCCAGGAGAGATGGAATTACCCTCTTTATAAAGTGGAATAACTCTGGCCAGCTTCCAGGACTGAGGAACAGCATAGAGGCAGAAGGAAAGGTTGAGCAAGTAAGGGGAGCTGCAGTGGCAGGAGCTGAGAGGTGGTGGAGCTTGACATGTTGAGGGAGGAAAGGGCAAGCAGGATTGCCTAGGTGGTGACATGGGGGAAGTGGAAACTGGGGAGGAGTGAGATGGGGAGGAAGGGGGAACAGTAGAGGTAGGGAAAGGAGAGGAGCCGGGGGGGGGGAGAAGAAAGGGGGAGAAGCAGGTTGTGAAAAACTTGTTGAAGTGAGCACCAACAGAGGTAGGGTCAGAAACAGGTGAGCCATTAACCATGAGGACTGGAGGAGCAGACTGGACAGGGGGGTCAAAAAGGGAGTAGATAACCTTCCAGAATTTAGCTGAGGCGTTTAGGTTTTTCAGGACCTTGAAATAGTGTGATTTTGAGGCCTGGACAACCTTCGTACAGTTGTTCCTCAGAGCCCTGTAAGAGATGAGCTCAGGAGAGGAGTGGGATAATTTGTAGCAGGCCCAGGCAAGTTCACAGGACTTGCACAGATTGATGATTTCAGAGGTAATCCAGGGGTGGTGGGAATTTTTGACTCTGGATCCACAGGGATACATTCTTGTCACAGATGGAGGAGAATTTCGAGAGAAATAGGGTGAGGGCCATATCAGTATCACAGGCAGAAAGGCTGGCTGACCAGTCTATTGCAGCTAGATTGCTTGGTAGAGTATTGATGTTTAGCGACCAGAGAGACTTAGACCAGATGTACTTTGGGAAGGCGGGGGGGGGATGCTGCATTTTTCTGTTGTAGAACGTCATGCAGTGGTCACTAAATTAATTTGGCAATATACCTGCTGCAACAATACGGTGAGGGTAAGAGGTTCAAACCCAGTCAAATGGGTATGGTTGGTGGAGTCGGGACTGAGCTGAGTGATTTCTGAAATGACCTGAGATAGATTAGGGGACTCATTAATATGAAGGGGTAGATCTGGGGAATGGGGAGAGCTAGTATATGTTAAAATCCCCAAGGAGGAGGAGTTCACCGGTGGATGGATGAATGAGAGGAGATAGTGGAAAGGGAGTCGGTCAGGGAGGAGAAAGCAATTTTAGGAGAGGCGCAGAAAAACAAAAAGTGAAAATGGGTATGGAGGAGGGAAATGAAAGTCCGACCAAGAGAAATTAATGGGAGGAAGATACGGCCTCCCTGATGATCATTGTGCAGGAGAGACTCTGGTGAACATAGATAGTGATGCCCCCTCCACATTTTCTCCTGTCCTGCTTGAAAAGATGGTAGTCAGGAAGGGACAGGCTTAAGTCAGGAGTTCTGGAGGGGGGCCAGGATTCAGAAACACAGGGAACTTCAGAAGAATGTAGTTGAATCCAAGCAGAGAGGAGGTTGAGCGTAGGGAGAAAGCTCCTAGACATCAGAAGGAAGATGCTAAGGCCCTTGGGAGGAGGGGAGGAGGGGGAGGAGGGAGGGGCATGACCAAGGTTGATCTCCATGTCACCAGACAGGAGGAGCAGGAAAATGAGAAGGATGGAGAGAGGCTTTCTGCCCTTGGAATGGATAGGAGAGCAGAGAGGCAGTGAAGGGAGGAGGGCACATGGAGAAATCCAGGTTAAGGGAGGGAGAAAGAGACCAGGGTGGATGAGGGAGAGGGGGTATGGGTGGAGGGGGAGAGAAAGGAGGGTAGGAGAATTGGATGGGGAAGGGAGGTGCAGGTGGTAAGAGGAGAAAGGGAAAATGGAGAAGGCAGAGGAGTGCAGGGAACAATGTAGGCAGAAGATGGGATGCAAACAACATCAGCAAAAGATAGACAGTATAAGTAAGTAGGCAGTGCAGTCTACAGTTACTCTAAGCAAATGAGCAGTAGCAGATGGCTATGCAGTAAGCAGTATGCAAAGGTGACCCAGACAGGGAGTAGCTAAAAAAACAAATACTATAGGTGAGGGGTTAGGCAAAGTAAAAAAAATTAAGCTAAGCAGTGGAAAATAAACTATGCTTTGCAAAACATAACAACTGCAGATGGCTAAGGCAAACAACAGTTTATAGAGGAGACCCAGATTGGGAGCAACCACAAAAAACAAATACTATAATTGAAGGGAAAGGCTGTGCAATATTCAGCTAGGCAGAGCAATAAATAGCTAGGCTATGTACTATACAATGGTAGGTGGCTATGGGGAAACAGTAAGTAAGAGTGACCCAGATGTGGAGTAACCCCAACAGTAGTTTTAATAACAGAAGATCTAGCTAGGGCAACATAAAGCAAGGTGGTGCAAAATGTCTGGTGGCAGGTGGCTATGGGGAAGCAGTGTGCTAAAGATATTTGGAGGACCCAAGCAGCAGGAGCGAGCAAACCAGTCAGTCCAAAACTCTCTGTGTGTGGAGCAGCATGGCTGGCCAACAGCCAACCATAGGCTGGCTCTAGGCAGACTCTTCAGTGATGATGTCCTTTGCGCTCAGTCCTTAGTGCAGAGGACTGCTAGTGGTATGCAGCAGAAAGGGCCACAGACCCACCCCAAACCACCCCATTGGTATAGATTTCAGCTGCTGAATTCAGGTAATCTGGGGAGCTGGCAGGGCTGGAGCCTTTGCTGTAGGGGCAAGGGAGAACCACAAGGCTGTCCCTTGCATGGAGGTCTGGGTCCAGGACACAGTCCAAACAGACTGACTGCACCTACCTTGAACCTGACCATTACATGGACTGGTATGATGCCTGTTTTTCCATGAACAAGCATGTCTTTGAATTCCACGCATTAAAGTAGGGTCGTTTGCCCCCCAATTTTAGAAGCAGACGTTGCACCTGTGATGCCAAGGTTAGGTCTCTGGACCTTTCCCCTCAGCCACTTCCCAATATGTCTGGTACTGAGGAAGATCAGGATGCTATCTGTGCTTGCTTCGCTGAGATGTTGGAGGTCAAGGGGGGTGGAGGTCTGGTGGACAGTTGACTCCTTCTGAGGGGTCAGTTCAGCACCCTCCTCAGTCTGGTTGTTGATAGCAGATTCCCCTGGTGGTGAGGCAGAAGCTATACGCTTGGTCTACACCAGTGGGCACCTCAGTGCCATGGCCTGGTGCCATCCACAGTACCAGTAAGTGGAGTGGTGCCAGTCATGAGGCTAGGTCCCCTTCTGGCACAGTTTACGGTGCCAGAAGAAGGGTGGATTCCAGAGCTGAACCTGAGCCTGAGGTAGTTATCTTCTCCCCTGAGCACCTTTGTGGCCTGGGAGAGGATAAGGACACTGGGCTTGAATTCAGGAACAGGAATGCTGGCACTGACCCTGGGTCCAGTTCTGAGCGTGCTGCCGGTGATGGTGTCACCCTCAGTGTTGTCCCTGGGCCTGGTTCCAGGGACAGTGCTGGGACCAGTTCTGGTCCTAGTGATGTCCATGGTACCTGGTCCAGACCTAGCACTGTTCGCAGTGCTGGGTCAATTCCTGGTGCTGTTCACAGTGCCGGGAGCAGGCACGGTTCAGGCGGTGGCACTGTATCTGGTACCATGCTGAGTTCGGGGGGACAGTGCCAGCTCTGGTGATAGGATGAGACCTGTCACTGAGACTGCTGCTGGCCCTGTGACCAGCGGTGGGAGCAGCACCAGCCATGGCTCTGGCAGTGGCCCGGTGGCCAGTTTCTCCCCAGACCTATACAATGAGTGTGATTACTGGTGAGGCCCAGAGCTGCCCCATGGGACATGAATAGCTCCTGTCTCCTCACCTGTGGATCTTCCCCCAAGAGCACCATCTGGGTGGCACTGCTGAAATTGGTCGGCTCTACTCAGGCTGGTTTTCCAGGTTCTCTCCTTGGGAGAGGTCCCCTGAGCACTCTTGCAGCCCTGGCAGAGAGCCTAGAGCCTCTAGCTTTGTTATTTCTCTCAGACCTCTGCTCACCCCTTATTGAGTTTCTGGGTATTATGGTCCTCTTGGGCCCATGACCTGACAATAGCATGGGAGCAAAACTGGTGCCCTCACCAATTGTATCTGCAGTCTGACTGGGTCCAGTTCAGACCCATAGTCCCAGCAACACTAATACCTGAGTTCAGCCCCTCCTCTCCTACTTTATTCTCTGAGGATGAGGATTTCTCCCTCCACATGCCCGCATATGCTGAGTACTAAGTGTACCAATGGTTCCTCACTCAAATGCTGAAGGAGTTGAATGTGACAGTCCTTTGTAGGCTGCAGTCCTGTGTCCTTGTTGCTGAGATTCCTTTGGGATTTCAGTGATGACTCTTGTCAGCCCTCCTTAGCCTCAGGCCTTGAGGAGGCATCCAGGACTGTCTGACGTTGTCCTGTTTTCCCCTTCTCAAGCCCCAAAGGACATCCAGTGCAGGTATTTCACTCCTGCAAGGTCTGCAGGGGCTATTCTTCATCCCTTTTCAGGGATTTTGGTATTGCAGACCCCCATTGGGCCAAAACACCCTGTGCGTGACTGCCCTCCTGAGGCAGATTTTATAGAGATAGATGCCTGGGGGAGGAGGGTATTTACCATGGCATGCATCATCATGTGCATTGCTGCACACCAGGCCAATCAGGCAACTTATGACAAACGACAACAAACAGGGATCCCCCCGTGCACAGTGTACACCATGGGTGCACAACCTAGGCTAAAGCCTTGCCCCTTGAGAAAGGTCATGAGACGAAGCCCTGGGGGCAGTTGCGCTGTACAATTGTTGTTTGGCCGAATAAATCATTACATACTTACTATTTGGAGTTTGCAGTTCATTCATGCTTGAAGGAGTGCATCCACATCGTTGTTTCTAGCTTATGACATGCACCTGTAGTTGCAGCTGGGTCAGGTCCTAGCTGCAATGCCTGACTGCAGGTTAACCTGGCAACCAGATACCTTTCCATTAGCCTTTTTGCCCAGGGCCTGGAGCTGGCAAGGCACCAATGAGGTAGCTTCCAGGTTGGTAGAAAAAGCAGTCTGCATTTGGCAGATGGAATGTCTTTTCCTTTCCAACTTCACACATCTGACCCGTCATAAGGTGGTCAACTCACATTTCAAGGGGACTCGCTTCTCTTCCCGCAGGATCAGGCATGAGCAATCAGGGCACCCTCTTGCTCCCAGGCCATAGGAATCTCTGCCTACCCCCAAGACCAGTCTCTGGTCCCACCAGACCTGGAAAGAGTCCCTGCCCTCGGATGGTCTCCTCCTTGCAGAGGGCTGAGGGACATCATTCCTCAGGGTGAGTCAGCTTGTCCCTTTTTGAGAAAGCTTGGTACTCTGACCCATTAGTGTGAATGAATGGTGAAGACTGATTCCTGACTTGGCCCATTGGCGCAGCAGTAGTGCTACCATTCTCAAAGTTGGCGACCCAAGTTCAGGAACAAGCTTTGATCAAGAGGGGTGGGGGGGTTGCCAGGGGGCATGAGGATTGAGCGTCCCAGGGGATGCTCTCCTCCTCCGTGGTGGGTGGGTTGATGCCCTCGCTGTAAAACCTGAACATGTCTCCTCTTTTAAGTACCTTGGAGTCTGGCTTGACCGTCTTCTTGATTTCTCTGCTCATATTGATACCATACACCAAAGGCTCCACCCCAAGCTTGGTGCATTGTACAGGAACACAGTGAGTATACCACTCTGTGTCTGCTGACAGATTGTTTTAAAGATTATTCTCCCTATATTGATTATGGTGACATAGTCTGTAGTAGAGCTCCCAAATCCTCTCTTGTCAGATTTGACCCCCCTCTTCCATTCTTTTTTTTTTTTGCTTTACATTGCTCCCCTCATACCCACCATTACTCAGCTCTACTCTTCCCTTTCACTTCCTTCTTTTGATGCCAGATACCTCTCCATTAAGCCTCCTCTATGTCTAAATCCTGGTTTAGTTTGGTTCCCTTCCCTCCTACCTTACACCCCTCATATCCTCTCCCTCAGCTTCCTACTACCGTCTCTACAATAATACTTCCTATTCCCTCTCTATTCCTTCTAGAAAATCTACTGTTGGGCAATCTGCTTTCTCTTGCCAGTATCCTAAACTCTGGTCCTCCCATCCCCATCTATTTGCCCTGCCTCTTCAGCTTTCTCCTTAAAGTCTCTTCTTCATGTCTTTTCTTCTGTTTTGTTGTTTTATTTTTATACTTTTTGCAACCAGGTAAGTCCCACGAGGCACAAGTGCCTGTTTCCAGGGATGACCTGGAAGCACTGAGATGGTTAAGCGACTTGCTCGGTCACACAGTGTACAAGTGGAGGTTGTGAGAATCAAACCCAGGTCTGCTGGATGTACCAAGCTCATTGATAGCTCTTTATTCTAACCTATAGACCATACTGCAGCCCCTCCTGCAACTGTCCATGACCCCCCAAAAAAAACTCGTTCTGCCCTTGTAGTCTGTTTTCCTCTTTACTTGTTCACTTTTCTGTACTTGTAAGGTTAGTTACCTCACTTAAAGTTTGTCAATTTTATCTACCAGATGTATCTGTAATACTGATTTACCTTCAATGTTTTTATTATGCTCCTTAATGTACAGTATTTGCAGTATATGAATTACCACATCCCCTTAACCCCAAGACGCAGCTGGAAATTAGCTGTTGGCAGCTCAGTATGTCTTTTCTGGTGAAACTTTTGAAATAAACAAACAATACTGCCATCTGGGTGACTACAAGTCGCAGTACAGCCGAGGGTGCCATGGTAGAGTTGGACATAGGCCAGGGTCTGGTACGGCACCACATTTTCACTTGCACACATGCCTAGGACCTCCCATGCATGCCTCATGCTTGCATTCTTGGGCAGGGGAGAAAACATGGAAAAGACCCAACTGCTGGGTAGATAATGGCCCCGGTGGACCAAATGAAGGACTGACTCTGTACCCGCAAGCTGCCAGCGTGACAAACATATGTTAAGGTGGGGGGGGGGTTCCTTTCTCCTTCCCCACCCAGGAAGGGGAACTATCTGCGGCAGCATGATGATGGTTGGCTGGTGAGACACAGGGATCAGCCAGGCCAGGCGCCTAGGGGACCCGGAAGGAAGCCATGGCAGTGGCGTAGAAGGGGGCATAAACACAGACTATAAAACAAACAACAGAAAGGATTGATTCCTGGAAGATATGAAAAGTACATACTCACCATAGTTGTTGATCTTCCAGAATATCTTTACCGTTCATTTATACCCGCCCACCATGCCCTAGTAAGGTAAGAGCCAGAGCCTCTGGTACCTTACCCTTTTATGCCTCTGCACACTGGAATACTTCCTGCCATTCCTTCTTAGTAGGTGTTCTTTCTTCTCTTTCTTTTAGTTGAAACATTCTGTTCCCAAGACAAAATCCTAAAATGGATCCCTGTACCCTCTTTCCAACTAAAAAACACTTTTTTTTTTAAAATCCTTTGGGGATTTTTTTCTCTCCCGTCTGCCTTAATAGTTCCTCCCTCTCCCTTCTAGGGATATCTCCTTGATATATCCTTGTTACTGCCTGCAGTTTGGCTTCAGTTTGTGCCATGTGAAGATTTGCTTAGCACTTGGGGCAAGGTGCAGCAATTTTTCAGTGTTCTGCATTACAGAGAGAGGCAAGTGCTTTAGGTTTTTCTATGCCATACTCCTCAGCTTGTTGGAGTATGCCTTTCTGTGCTTTACTCCCTAGATGGTTGGAGTTCACTTTCGAGCTGTTACCTTCTTTCTTATTCCTTTGAAGTAGCAAGAAGATAGTTTTTGTGCTCCTGGACTCTGTCCAATCACACCTTTTTTTTATGGTCCCCTTGAGGAACTTTGACATTATTACCCTACTAAATTTATTTTGTCCTCTTGGGAGTTGAAAACTTGCTGTTGGTTAAGTTGCCATGCTGCCTTCTTATTGCACAGAGGTCTTTTTCCTGGGTCTCTGTGTACAAGCCAGAGCTATATGCAAGGGCTTCTGTTCCTCTCTCTAATCTCTATCCTTCCAGTCTAGATAGCTGATAACAGGCTCTGGCTCTTATTACCCGCTACTCATTTGCTGCCCTGTATGCCCAACCCTTAATTCTTCTAAGTTGGTAGTCAGGTTTTATTATTTTATATCCTATATCCTCTGCCTGTCCCTTTTTGGGGTAGGAGGCTATATACCTCTTTCTTTTTTCTCGACCACTTGTTTCTTTTCTACTAGCAAACAAAACTGAGAAAGGGAGGGTGCCTATATCAGTTACTGGCTGGCTCAGGTGCACTATGTCAGTACGTCGGCCTCATGGGCAGTGCCAGCACCAACATTGGTCCCCTCCAAGCTGTAAAAGACTTTGCTCCCTTGGGCACCTACGGCTAAGGCTCATTAGTGTGAATGAATCGTGAAGATATTCTGGAAGATCAACAATTAGCCGGCCCAGTGGTGCTGAGAGTTGAGGCGCTGGATGCCACACCTCACGCCACTCCGGCGACCCGGGTTCGGGAACAGACTCGGGTCGCCGGGGGTCGTTGGGGAGAGAGAGGATTGAGCGTCCAGAGGACTGCTCTCCTCTCCCAGGGTGGGTAGCAGGCCAACATCACTCTGCAGTGGCCCCCGATGGAGATCGGGGGCATGGCAACAGAGACGTCTTACGACGGGATGGAGCAGCGATGGATGCCTGCACGTTGGTGCACTGACACCATTGCATGTCCGCACTCCAGGGGAAACATCAAGGTAAAATAGCCTGGTCTCTACATAGGTGACGGCAACCACTGGTACTCCACTGCCATACACCTAACACCAGGCATGACTAACTGGCTGTCCCGATCCCCGGCCCGCCTTGGTCCAGGCAAGTAGGGAAAGGCTTGTCAGGCTAGGTAGGTGGGGAGTGTCTGTCCTCGATTTCCTAGGAGGGTCGGCTTCAGGCAGGTTGGTAGGTGGTTGGCGGTGTGAGGAGGTCTGCTTGAGAGTCCAGGGGCAGTGGCAGAAAGAAAGTTGACCAAAAAAAAAAGAGATCAACAATTACAGTGAGTATGTAATTTTCATTTCCCACCCATTGAGATAATTTGTGGGTTAACAGTTTGGGAGATCTGAAGAGGGACATCAAGCAGAGGCTGGCTGCGGTCTGGAATCCTGGAGGACTCTTACAGTGGGCAGAAGGGTTTGGGCAGGTGGAAGGTGTACCTGGTGTCTGGAAAGGAGAAAATAGGGGGCAGTAATAAAAAGTGAAAAAAAAAAAAAAAAGAAGAAGAAAGGCTTAAGCAGATCAGCTGTGTGTATAGGTCCCAGTGGTTTTGTAAATTTGGTTCTTCTTGTCAGGTGCCTGACTGGCCAAGCACTATTGCATCATTAGTTTACCAGTGGCTTGGCTAATTCTGTATCACTGCTCTGCTCTATTTAACAAAACCAGTGTGGCATCTTTCTTACGTGTGAGATGCAAAGAACAACCATTGCAATATGCAGACTTCTAGGAATGTGACACTATTGCCTTACTTTGTTTCTCTTTTCTAGGCCTTTGACCACATTTTGGCAGCTGTAGAAGATATTGCTGGTCACCACGGTTACCATTATTGGAGAGACAAGTGAGTGACATGTAAGAAACTGGAAAGAAAAATGCACTTGTATTCAGTATAACATTGCAGTACAGCAAACATTAATAATCAGTCTTTGTGCAGAGCAGTCTATAGTTCATCCCTGTTTTTCTCTCTCATACATTTTCCATCATTTGCCCCCTTTGACGAGCACTCAGCACACCACTGCTTTAACACCTGCTGTTACCAGTGAACTGTGACACCAGTGTGAGCAGCAAGTGACCTCAAGCTGGGGCTATGCGTATGCTAGCTTTTAACCTAGCAGCATGAACTTCATTGAGATGCAGTGGAAGTGTCCTCCCCTAGTTTTGCTTCCTCTACCTACCTGACAAGGCCAAGAGCCCCCCTGATTGCTACGAGTTCTGCCATACTCCCTGCAGTCCCTGTTCCTTAACAGATCAGCAGCCTGACACCCGATGCAATGGCAGATGTCTCTCCCAAGGTTGGAGGGAGGGTGCAGCCATGACGACCCTGATCTTCAGGATAGTGGACCTTGGGATCCAGAAGAAAAAAAACAGGGAGACAACAAAGGAGTAACAACACAATAAAATGAATGTTCTGGCCAATATCAGGGCCATATGTAAGCCTGAAAACATGTGTACTGAAACACATATTTTATCATTTATTTACCCAGAATAGCCCAACAGAGTGCAGTGTCTCGTTTTCGGGGGGTACTTGCTTCTACCCATTTCTGCAGCTGGGCTGACTTGAGCACTGAGTGGTTAAGTGACTTGCTCAAGGTCACATAGGGAGTGTTTATTTCTTTGGGGGTTTGAAGCTGTGAACCTCTGGGTCTGAAGCTGGTGCTCTACCCACTACACAATACTGCCTCCTATTTATAGTACACGCTGGTCAAAGAAAAGATATACATTGCCATCACCCCAGAGAAGGACCCTGTAGAGACCCGAAAGCTTGTATACCAAAATGTACACATTGATCCAATAAACAGTATCACACTACTGACTTTATCTACAAGTTACGAAGGCATTCCATCTTTTTCCTCTTTCTCCAAGGTAAGTATAATGTGGTGGATATAATTATGATGGAAATGTTTTATTTAATTGCAGTTGACAGATACTAAAATATTATTCAAAGTAATCATTAGCAAACTGATTTTGAGGCTTGGCGAGGAATACAAGTTTACACTTTATTTCCAAGACTGGATTATTTTGTGGCTGTCCCTATTAAATGATTATGCAGCCAATTATGTGGTTGCCAGTATGTTTTGATTATGCGAGTAAACTGATTATTCAGCTTAATCAGACATCAAGATCAACTGTTTCCTCGGCCACCGAAGCTGTACCTGAACAATAGTCATGACCATTTTTAGTTGGAATAATACAGAATTAGGGAATGCAGTATTATTCAAATGTGTCTGCACTTGCTAGTAGTCTTCTGCGCTGAAAAGAAATTGAAAACATCAATCATTCCAGATTGCAGTACAGGACAGACGCTGAAACACTTTAATATTGGCCATGAGAGAAAGTACAGCAGCTGCACCTGCCTGTCTCTCCCAGCAGGGGTCACTGTGCAACACAGCATGAATATCAGTCTAATAAAGTAGGGCACTTCAATGTCTTCTATGGACTCTTGACAAAAAGCATCACAAAAATTAGCTAATACCATCCTGTGCCAGCAGATGGCAATGTAGTGCTTGATGAATTATGGAAACCTGCTAAATTTCAGTTTAGTGTTTGACTGACGCAAAATCACCCCCAGTACTGTCACGAAAGTGCAGAGAGAGAGAGAATTGATGTCACTGACAAGGCAGTTGAACAGTGCCATATGCTTTGTGAGTTTGCTAAATAAGGTTTTTTTTTTTTTTTTTTTACTTTCTATTTTTCCCTCCTTATGCCCCCAGTCTCCGACTCTTCAGGGGCACCTGAGAGTCATCCCTCTACCAACCACCCTACCCTCGGGCCACCCTGTGCCCCATGGAACCGCGGCTATACCCCCCAGGCGGGTAACGAGGTGGGGCCCATACACCCCATATGCTTACTTGTCTTGTGTGGCAAGGTGGTCGGGGTGGGTGATGGCAAATCGAGGGCACGCTCCTGGTGCTCCATCTTCCCTGAGATGGAGGGTTGTTATCCTCCTGGTTTTCTCTCCACGTGTGGTGTGTGTGTGCCCTGATGTCTAGGCGCAACGCGTCGACATCCACCACACATCATGGCCAGCCTTCCCTGCAATCAGGGCTTGCCGTACTTCGAACCTCCGCTCGGGGTCGCATAAGTTGCGGGCTTTGGCTCCCTCCCGCCCTCTGAGAAGGCGAGCTGTCATGGGACGCTCGAGCCTTCTTCCCCGGCCGGCCTTTCAGTGACCAGAGTCCACTCCCGAACCCGGGTCACCGGTGTCACAAGCGGAAATCCAACCGCTGCACCGACGGGCCGGCTCAAGTAAGGTTTTCTCTTTATAGATCCTCCCAATCCAAGAAATTTCTGCTTCCCAGATGTAAAACGAAGACAGGTCACACTGCTTTCAGTTATAGGTTGCCCTGACTGCTGTTCAGTGTGCAAACATCATTGGAAGCCATAACCTAAGATTGTACTCCCACCTCACTCCATCCTGTCTGTGTAACTGGTAGGGCTGGCCTATACCCTTGTACTTCTGTGACCCCTACATATTTATCATGCAATTGTTTACTTGCACTTGGCAATTGAATATCAGCAAATTATAAGCACACCTTCAGATAGCCACTGTTGTATCTGTACATATGTATATCTTGATACTTTCTTGCTTTGTTAGTCTCTTTACATTTGTGTGTGTTGTATCCCAGTTCCCTTTCCCCCAGGACGCCTCAGTAAATGAGATGATGTATATGTCTCTCTCAGTGTTTCTTCCTGATTAAATAGCTTAATAAAAAACAGATCAATACATTGACGTATATGAAGACAGTACAGGCCTTTAAGGTAGACCTGAACACATTTTTGCTTACCAAGGGAATCTCAAGGTGCCTTGGGTCCACGCCTCTCACCATGACCCCCTATTACTCCAAGAAAAGCTCCAGATGGGTTTCAGTTTCACCTCCATTGAAAAATGGTTCAACAGACAAAAGCTGGTACTCAACTACAGGAAAACAAAGGTAATGCTATTTTGAGGCTCCCGCAACAAGCATGGGTCTCAACCCATCGCAATTACAAACTGCCATGGTGCTGTACTAGACAAAGTACACTCCTTTAAATATCTTGGCATCACTCTCGACAGCCACCTAACCTATGGCATCCACACTGACATTGTTGCCAAAGCTGTTAACAAGTGCATTGGCCTTCTCTACAGGTACAGGCAATGCCTTACCTCAGATGCCTTAAGGATAGCTGTGCAGAGCTCTGTGGTCTCACAGTTTGATTATGGGCTGGTTGTCTATGGCTCTGCTACTGACACAGCCCTTAGGCACCTGTCCTTGGCCCTAAACAAAGCCTGCCGTCTCATTATAGGATCCCACCGTCTCACCCACACGTGTACACTCTACACCCAAACAGGCTGGCTCCAACTATCCAACCATATTACGTTCCATACTTGCTTAATGGCCAAGAAGATCACATTAGGCCTTGCACCCCCAGGAGTCCAAGCTCTCTTACGTGCAGCATGCATCCCCCACCTCACTAGGGATTCTGAAAAACAAATTCTGCATATCCCCCGGTGCTGCACCACACAGGGACAAAGGTCATTTGCACACCGTGCACCCTCCTGGTTTATGGACTCAACAAAGACATCACCTCGCTGCAAAGGCTTGGCCAGTTCAAAACCAACCTTCGCCTCCACCTCTGCCTCCAGCTCCTGTGACTGTCTCTCCTAATCTGCTAACCCCTCTTGCACTTACATCTCCCTCTCCATGACACCTTTCCCCTACCCCCTACCCTCCCCTCCCTGGCTTTAGCACTTTAAACCTGACAATGCCCTCGGCTGCTCCTCTGCTTCTGTTGTCCCCTCAATCCCTCAACCTTCCCTGTTAACCCTTGCCCTGCCCTGGTACATCTCCTTCCCTCTACTGGCTGTTCTCAAGCTGCCTCAGACTGCTTAGAATCCCTTGTACTATACATATTTCTGTCTTGTAACTCAGATGTATTGTATTCAACTACTTGAATTGCCTATTTCAAAGCTTGTCATGTTTGCATTGTTTCCCAAGTTGACGTGGAACCTTTGTTAAAGAGCCCTGGCTCAAAGGTATTGTAATCCTAGAATATAAATAAAAATAAAATGAAAAATAAATAAATTGGGTAGCAGAGAGGGTAGGGCTATAAATCGGTACATGTTTGGTCAGCATATATTTTTTTTTAATCCCCTGCGTATGAAGCAGAGAGCAGAACTGATGAGTTTAGCGTCCTGTAGGACCTTAAATGACTATTTTCTGTTACTAACTGACTTGGAAATCTAAATGCAGAATCTGTCTATCAGCTGTGCAGTATGTGTGCGGATCTTTCATGTGTGCTGTCTTTAATCATTTCCCGAGGACCTCCCTGAAAATGAGATGCTGCATATAATGGACCTAGACCAGTGAGCTAAAGTTAATGAACAAGCTTCAGAGCATACAGAAAAATCATGTTTTTACACTTCCTCTAACTACTAAAGGAATTAAAAACATTATGTCGTTTGTTCTAAATTAAAGTAAGATTCTACCACTAGTTTTATTGTGGTGTCTTTTACAATTGGTATTCTTGACACCCAAATGTCCAGCAAGGAAAAAAATAATCTGGAGCTGAAGCAATATCAAATAACTGAAAAGATGAGTTAAATACTGATCTGGAAGTGTAATCAGTCTTATTCCCTTCCTGCAGAGCTGCTCTATGTGGTGACTGTTTTTCCTGACACCGACAGAAAACACTGCCCAAGGGAAAAAATGACTGCCATTAAATTAATGTAATCATAGTGGGAAATCTAACAAAAAAAAAAAGTATTTGTGTGGCCTTGGAACAGGGTTTGCCAGACTGAAGTCAATTTGAATTGTTCCCCATTGCACTTCTGAAAGACCATTTCTAATTAGAAGAACCATCTTTCAATAACGCATTGTGTTCTTGGATTTGAAGATAGTGACACTGATTAAAGAAAAGGAGGCAAAGGTTGCGCCCTTGGCCTTCCTTCTCAGACTAATGACATTGAACAGTCTGACTTTGATTGTTGTTGTTTAGTCACAGCATATGTTGAATGTGAAATACAGCGTATGCAAAATGTGAATAATTTAGGTGCTGTTTAAAAGGACATTGCTGGCTTTTGGCTGTCTTTTATATTCCCTTTTGAAACAAGAGCCTGCAGCCCTCTAGATGTACAGTGAATGCATATATGTTGCCAGAGTGGCATATTATGTCATACAAATAACCAGTTTTAATCGTTATTTGACTGCCCACTGGCTCTTATTCCTGGCCACCAACACGTTTGCAGGGTCAGTATGGCACCAAAGCACCTGTAAACTCATGCATGCACATGTTTGCCAAATATTAAGCAGTTTGGGCTAAGTACATCTTCTGATACTGCACAGAGAGCTGAGCTTAGCGAACTAGCTCACAGCCATGTGCATTGTTTCTACAAGTGAGCTACTTTGCTAAGCTCAGCTCTCAATGCAGTATCAGAAGATATACTTAGCCCAACTTGTTTAATATTGGTCAGACTTGTAGAGGGACATGTTTACAGACACTTTGGCATGATATTGCCACTGTGAACATTCGTCGTTGTGGACAACTGGGAATAAGAGCGGGTCGGTAGTCCACCGCCACTACTGCCTTGCCTGCAGCTGTACAGGCTTCAGAATGCTAAGCCCAAAGGTAGGCTTTGCCCGGGGTGTAGGAATAGTTAATGATAATCCTTATCTACTGCATTTGCTATGATGAAACTTTGAAACAATGCTATTGATAAAAGTTACTTTTTTAGTGTTTTTAGATCACATTTTCGTGTGTGTATGTGTGTGGTGTGTGTATATCAGAGATTATGTGTTTTGAGTCTTGAAAGCCAGTCAGGTTTGAGCACTCAATGCACAGGTGTGGGAATATCGGATAGAGACATTCTGACCAAGTTGAGAAGGTTATGGGACTTCGAGGCAGACAAGCAGATTGGTATTTGCCCCCAGCATTTATTATCAGGATGAATTTCTTTTGCTATAGGGCTGCCATGTTGCTTCATGTAAAAGATGAACAAAAAACATGTTTCTGTTAGTCAAATATCTGAAACCTAGGAGAAATAAAAAAAGGGAATCATTTAAAAAGATTCATTTGTTAGTAACCATCTTATCATATTTGTCTGACCTGGGTATGACTCCAATAACAACCACCACTTGCATACTGTATGATCGTGAGTACATCAGTTTAACATCCCTATGCTCCGGGATTCACCTTGAAACAAGCTTCAGCTCATCGTGCCTTCGGTGGCCAAATAGTCCAAAATAAAAAATATTCATGGATCTGCAGGTTTTCAGAGGATTTTGTTCACAAGTTCTGCACTATAAAACTTTTCAAGAATTTGTAAGCTTTCTGTGGGGTGGAGTAACTAAGTATGATGAGGTAGTGACAGGAAGCAATTAAAGTCCTACATCTCCTTGAGCCCACGAGCCTACCTGACCCAGCTAAAATAGCTGGGATAGATGCTGGGGCATTTAGAGTGCAGACTGAATGATCTCTCTATGTAACATAGAGAGTAATGTGTGGATAACAGTCCATAACTTTTTTTTTTACACTCCCGAGGTATGTAATATCACATGAACCACAAGACTGAAGGGAGAGTGGTTTATACTGGTATCACACACTAAGGGTGTGTAAAACAAATGAGGTATCACACTGCTACCCATGGTTTATTTTATATAATTGCTGGTTTTATACAAAATTTTGCAGCATTTACAAAATAGAGCAAAGCTCAAGAAACAGTCTCCTGAACTGTGTACTGAGCAATTCAGTTCAAAATTAAAATAGTGAAATTGCTGAATAATTAAATTCATGGGTACAACTGTGATTGTCATCACCATTGTCAGCTCACTGTGAACAGTGGTTCTTTTTTTGTTACATTTTGTCTCTAAACCATGTAAATTTCAGCACTCAATTACACTAAAACAAGTTGGGCTGTAAGGAAAAACTTGTGCATATCCTTTCCTATCAGAGCATGGCAGTTTCTCTTAGTTTCATCATTATGTGGAATGCTGATCTATAAGAGGTTGGTGCCATGAGGACAATTCAGCATCCAAATTTTTCTTCATTTTTGTGAGGGCGGGTTGCAGAATTTAGCACAAGGAGGTATTCCTTACACACACTCCTCCATGATGCAGGATGTGTAATGTTAAAAACCAGGTACTGGTTTTGAGCTGTAATCCACTTTAACCAGTAATCATGGTACATTATACAACAGGGTCCGAAAATGCCACAATCTGATTGGCTAACTGGCATCTTTCTGCCGAGGTAAATCCTAGCATAACCACCACAGAAGTTGCCAGTCAGCCACTTCACTGATGAAAACTTTTTAAAAAATCATTACGATCCCTGAAAATCAAAACATTAAAACCGCCATATTGCTAGACTTCAAGGAGAAGTTCCCAGTTACCAAGAGAGCCAGTGAATTACCACCAGCTGTGCCTGGCCGCGTCAGCAGAGAAGAGGCAGAACCATCATCAAAAGGCTCGTGCTGGCTGCACGAGCAGGTACGTTACCCTGCTCGAATATACAACAGTTGCAGTCAGGCAGAATACAAGAACTGAGCAAAAGAGACTGTGTGGTGTATAAACGTGTATGAAGTGACATTGCTCCACTCTGCTGTGTACTGTATTGCTAGACTTCAAGGAGAAGTTCCCGGTTACTGAGAGAGCCAGTAAATTGCCACCAGCTGTGCCTGACCGTGTCAGCAGAGGAGGAGGAGGAGGAGGAGGGACAGAACCATCATCAAAAGGCTCACACTGGTACTGCGCGAGCACCACTCGGAACAGAAAATGACAAGTTGAACTGAACCAGTTAATCCTAGGGGACTTCTTTCCTCACTTTTGACAGGACATTCTCAGGTTGAAATTTAACTTAAATTAGCCAGCATTATAAAAGTTTGTGTAGCCTGTAAGATGTTTTAATCTGGTTGAAAATTAGTGAGTATTTTTAAAGGGGTTAAACGTTAATGGTTTCAAGCTCCCGGTGCTGTGATTTAATAGTAAGCTAGTTTTGGGGTTTGAGAGCCTTGCCCTGGGAGCGTGATATTTAGAAATAATTTATTCTAGATTTAAAGTAATGAGACAGGATTGGGACAGTTTATTGGTTTATTTATTTATTTTGTAGTTTATAGTACCTCTGGATTTAACTTTGGGACAATGAAGGGGAGTTCAATGCATAAAATGATAGGATTAGCTGTGGCGTTAATTTGTTTAGCACAATTGAGTGTTTTAATAGGCTCTGATGTCTCAGTAGAGAGATCCTGTGTTTACCTAAGCTGTTTCCAGAACAGACTGAGTCAACAACAGGTATCCAAGCTAACTATGCAAATAAATCGCTTTAATTTGATTAGACAGGAACTGAAAAAAACATACATTATTCCATCTTCAAGGAATTATTTATCATGTAGTAAGGTCCTGTTATTGTCCCTGGCCCTTTGTGGTGATGTAGAACTAAATCCAGGCCCAGGAGGGGTAACTATTAAACTGATTTTGGATAATGCTAGAAGTTTAATAAATAAATTGGGTCTTTTTAGATCCTGGGTTGATTGTGAAGTGCCAGATATAGTGATTTTAACAGAAACATGGTTAAACAAGGGGATACAACAGAGAGAAATCTATCTTAAAGATTTTTATTATCACAGTCAGGATTGTGGCTCACGGGGAGGAGGCATCCTAATGTATATAAGGCATTCAGTCGTTTTTTTCTAAGATCTTGTTTTCCGGGAAAATAGAAGGGTTTGAATGTCTTTTAGTTGAAATTCAGGCATTTAGTTTGATTATAGGGGCTGTTTATTCCCCACCCAAAGTTAATACTATTCATTTGGACACATTTTTTGCATGCTGTGATGGAATATATAGGTCAGTCATCATCAATTCTAATAAATGCCTTTAATGCAGCTTGGGGTTGCCCCAGGGGACAGAAATTGGAGAATTATATGAGTAGTTTAAACATGGTCCAGATAGAAGATAGCCCTACAAGAAAGGGCACTTTAACCAGTAAAGGACATATCATGGACCTGATTTGTACTGCCCCAGAACTGGTAGTAGTGGAAAAGAATGTGGAAAAGAGGGCCACCATTCGGCAGTTTAGCTCACTACAAGATGGCGGTGCGTGAGCTGCCTGAGCTACTTGTTTAGTCTTATTTGTTTTTTATTTGACTTTTACATTTGTATTGTATTGTTTTAATTAGTTGTTAGGGTTCAAGAAGTGAGGAAGTTTAGATTTACTCAGGAGGAGTTGCGATGCCGTTTGGGTTTAGAACGCTAACCCAGAATTAACTGTTTTTACCACGCTTGATTGCTGTCAGTCAGGACATCGAACGTTTATTAGAATTAACTGTTCTCACTACGCTTGACTCCTGTTGGTTGGGACACTGTTTTCTACCGTTAACAGCCTTAGTGTGTGGTATGTTGCATCATTTGCCTGGCTGTTTTCGGGACTGGTGAGCATGTGTTACTTGAAAATTTACTGAGGCTCTGAAGGCTCTGGAGTTTTGCAGGTGATTTACCTGGAATGTGGTAGTGTACGGGATTCAAGCTACGGACATTGCTACGAACATCGCTTTACTTACTCTTGGTTTGGTTGTGGTGAGAGCACAATTGGGAGGAAGTAACTGTCTGGAAGACCTTTACTGCTTTTGCAATGGGGGTTTCATTGTTTGGTTGACCTGAAAGCTACAGCTGGAAGAGTGACTTTGGCAAGTCGAGAATTGCCTAAGGAGGGTGTTGTCAGCTGGAATACCGAATATGGGTCTCTCCGCAGGTGGCTGCTGTCTCATAGGGCTGTAGTGATCGTCAGCCAGGTAGCTGGCTGGGATGCCCAAAGAATCCCTAGATTCCTGGATCTGGTTATTTGTTTGATCAGTTCCAGGGATCGTGGTGGCACAGTAGCATTATCAGGCGGGGACTCCTTAGGTTGCTGTGCTCCCTCTTGGGCTCTATAAGGTTTGGCAGTCTCATTCTCTGGATCCTGGCTTCCTGATCCTTTTCTGACTTTTGGATCTAAAGTTGATGCTTGGATTACTGCTGTGCTCTCTTTTGGGCCCTATAAGGTTTGGCAGTTTTATTTCCTGGATTTTGGCCTCCTGACCCTTCTTGACTTTTAGATTTAAAGTTGATGTTTGGATTACTGCAAGTTTTGCTTTGATTTTCAAAGGAATTTTTTATGACTTTGTGACTTCCCCTACTATTGGACGACTTCCTTCCCAGACTTTTATTTTGCTTTATGGTCTCCTGGTTGTGAAAGGACCAGGGTGTCCACATTTATTTTATTTTATTTTATTATTTTTTGACGTGTATTTTAATTTCAGTTGCTGTTTAATTATTTTGTGTTTTCTGGGCAGTGGGAGTGCCTAGAACTCTCCCCTTTTCCCTCGGCTGTGAGAGGGCTGCGGGAGGGGGCGAACTCACACCTATTTTCTTTTACAGTTTTGGACTTTGTAGGTCAGTGAGAGTGCCTTACAATGACACTGTAGGAGGAAAGACTGAAATAACTTTTATATCTGTTCAGAGGTCTCTAATCCAGTATACAGGGGTTAGGGCAATACTTTTAAAGTTAGTTTTATTTTGGTGAATTTTTTTTTTTGTTTTAGTTTTATTTTGGGGATGGGGGTTGTATTTGTATTTGTTATAGATTGTATTGTTTGGGGTGGTCATATATTATTTAGTTTGGGATATTTGTTTTAGAAAATGTGTTGGCCAGGGTTGACGGTTAGGCATTATTCCCCTTCCAGGCTGAGAGATCTCCGCCCTTTTTTTTTTTGCCCCCCCTTTATCCCCAGAGGTGTATAGACAATGTAGGGGTTTGGTAATAGCAAGGAGGGTTCGGGTGGAGACGCGGCCTGCCGGGGGAATGGAGAGGAGTGGACGTATTGGAATAGTGGGGACAAGGAGATGCCTTGGAGCGAAATGGGTCCAGGAAAGGGGTTCTCCCTGTCTGGTTCCCATACCCAAGGGTTCTGCCTATTGCAGACAGGAAACTTGGTCTTCCTCGGCTGCTTATCGAACTCTGGCAATGTTATGCAATGCCAGGTCGATTAAAAACAAGACCACCATAATTGCGGATCTTGTTAATTCAACCGACCTGGCTTGCATCACCAAGACCTGGTTGGATGGAAACGCTGGCCCTGTTTTGGCTTGAGCGGTTCCACCCGGGTACTCGGTGATGCACCGCCCGAGGATCGATCGTAGGGGCGGGGGTGTGGCCCTTTGTTTTAAATTAGAACTGAACCTGAGGGAAATTCCAGTGGGAACCACCAACTCCTTTGAATGTATCGTGGGTGAGGGTGTGGGGTGCAAGATTCTTCTCGTCTACCGTCCACCAGGAGACGGGAATGTTTTCCTGCAGGAAGTCGTGGACTTCATCCGACTCAACATTGGGACCACATAGATGGCTGATCCTTGGGATTTCAATGCTTGGGCTACTGATGAACTCTCACAGTTTGGACAAGACTTCCTCCAGTTAATGAGTTTACTGGGCCTACACAGGTTGTTTCCTCCTCGACCCACATTGGTGGTCATTCATTGGACTTGGTGTTTCTCCTGGGGATGGAGATATCCGACTTGGTGGTGGAACCAGTCGGATGGTTGGATCATCATACCATTGGCTTCAGTTTTGAGGTCCCCCCCAAGAGGCCTGCCCCTATGGAGATGGTCGAGTACCGCACTTTGAGGGGTGTATCCCCAGATGGCTTGATGGAGGTGCTTGACCTATCGGGCATGCCGAGGGAATGCAGGGATCCAAGGCATCTATAGTATTATAGATAATAGGGCGGTGACAGAGGCCCTGGATTCCATTGCTCCTGTTCATGTTCATCCACTCTCCCTTCACCCTAGGTCTCCATGGTTTGATGAGGACCTGAGGGAGTTGAGGAGAGTTGGACAAAGGCTAGAGAGGCGATGGCGGCGGTCTGGCCTGGTATGTGACAGGCTTAGTTTGATGGACCATTATTTGGTCTATCAATCAACAATCTCCCATAAGAAGGCAGAATTCCTGTCCAGGGAGATTGCTGCTGTGCAGAATCGACCGGCTCAGCTTTTCCGGACTGTGGACAGATTGTGCAATCCACTCTGTCTTCAGCCTAGAAATGCTTTTTCACAAGAGCAGTGTGAGGAGATTGCTTGATTCTTCACAGATAAGGTTGCCACGATCAGGTCTGATATCCGCCTGATCCTTACTCTAGGGAGTAGCAGTGGTCAGCAGGAGATGTTGGACGCCCGGTTTGAGTGGTGTGTCTTTGGCCAGCCTACAATCAGTGATATTGTGATGGTTATCCAGACTTTATGTCCTACCAACTGTAGTTTGGCTGCGTCGATGTCATCAGCCCGGTCCTTGCTGAGATAGCCTGGTTATCCGTGGAGAGGGGAATTTTTCCAGCTCCCCTTAAGGAGGCCGTGGTTTGGCCCCTCCTTAAGAAACCCTCCTTGGATCCTGACTGTCTTACAAAGTACAGGCTGGTCTCTAACCTTCCCTTTTTGGGTAAGGTTATCGAGAAGGTGGTGGCTTTACAGCTGGAGGACCATTTGACCAGCCACAATATCTTTGATTCTCTCCAGTCCGGTTTCAGGAAGAGACATAGTACAGAGACTGCTCTTGTTCGGGTACTAAATGACCTCCTGATAGCGAGAGATCGAAGGACCTGTTCCATCTTAGTCCTTCTTGATCTCTCTGCAGCATTTGATACTGTGGACCATGGTCTGCTTTTGGATCGCCTGCGGCTTATCTGTGTACAGTCGGGGACTGTCCTCAGATGGTTTCAATCTTACCTCATGGGTAGGACTCAGAGAGTGGTGTCTGGGGTTTGTACCTCAGCTCCATTCTCCCTGCCCTGTGGGGTTCCGCAGGGATCCGTTTTAGCACCCATGTTGTTTGCAGTGTATATGCTGCCGTTAGGAGCGATTATTAGACAGTATGGCTTGAGTTTTCACTGCTATGCAGATGATATTCAGCTATACATGTCTTTTGTCCCCGAACAAGATGATGCTGTCTCGGTGCTCAACAGCTGTCTGACTGAAATCCAGGCCTGGATGAATATGAGCTGGCTGAGGTTGAACCCTGATAAAACTGAG
This sequence comes from Neoceratodus forsteri, assembly GCA_016271365.2. Taxonomy (NCBI): domain Eukaryota; kingdom Metazoa; phylum Chordata; order Ceratodontiformes; family Ceratodontidae; genus Neoceratodus; species Neoceratodus forsteri. Next base: position 1,195,785,579 of record CM028130.1, read on the forward strand.
GTGTTGGTTGTGAACCCAGGTCATCATGAGGTGGGTGTGCTGGCAGGTTCACCTTCGGGCTTGTGGCTTGGAGGTGTCCAGCTAGCCACCTCAGACTGGGTACAGAACCTGGGCATTATGTTTGATGACTGTCTGACCTTGAAATTACAGGTGTCAGCAGTTGTTAAAACTTTTTTACCATCTGAGAAATATCACCCGGGTGAAACATCTGGTTTCTCCCGATGATCTTCCAACGTTGGTTCATGCCTTCGTTACCTCCCGCCTTGACTATTGCAATGCCCTTTACCTAGGGCTGTCGGGGGTTGATATCCGCCGCTTGCAGCTGGTGCAGAACATGGCTCCCAGGCTATTGACTGGTGTTTCAAGAGCCAGTCATATAATGCCTGTGCTCCGCGGTCTGCACTGGCTGCCGATTAAGTGGCGGATCACCTTTAAGGTTGCTTTGTTAACCTATAAGGCCCTACATGACATGGGGCCGAGTTACCTGAAAGATCTCTTTTGTCCCTACTGTCCCTCCCATCCTCTCTGATCCACCGATGAGGGATTTGCTAGAGGTTCCCAGGGTACGTTTGCAGACATTGGGTGCAAGAGCATTTAGCTTTGTTGCTCCGTCCCTGTGGAACTCTCTGCCTCATCGGGTACGAGATTGCCTAACTGTTCAGAGTTTTAAAATTGCTTTAAAAACTTATCTTTTTAACCTGGCTTTTATTGATTGATGTGGTTATTTGTTATGTGGTTTTTATATTGTTTTTTGTTGGAATTTATATGTTGTTTATAGTAATTTATTTTATTTTATGAATTTTATTGTACGGGCACCTTGGTTTTAGACAGGTGCCTTTTTATAAATAAAATTGATTGATTGATTGATGTGCCCCTAATTTGGGGGACCACAATATTATTAAGTGCACTATTTCTACTGGAAAAAAAAGTTGTTTCTAAAATTGCAGCACCAATAATGTATAAGAGGAGTTCTGTTAAATTTGATAAATTGTTGTTTAGAAAGTACCTACACGGGTTACCATTTTATAGGATTTTTGTAATCCCTGACATAAACTTAGCAGTTCAGGAATTTACGACAATGTTTATGGAGGCATGTGATAAATTTGCACCCTTTAAAAAAGTTACTCAAAAAGCAAATCATTTGCCATGGATAACTATTAATATTAAGAAATTGATTAGGACAAGAAATAAACTTTGGAAAAAGGCTAACAAAACTTTGAAAAGTGAAATTTGGGAAAATTGTAAAAAAAAATGAGAAATAGGGTCATTCAGGAAATAAGGAAATCAAAATCATCCTACTATAAATGAAAAATTGAAGAAACAACCAATCCAGGTACCTATTGGCACTTAATAAAAAATCTTATAAATTCAGTAAAAAATCAAGTTGAAGTTAAACTCAGTCAAAAAGGTAAGATGCTTACAGCAGAGAGTGCAGCAGATTTCCTAAACAACTATTTTATAAACCTCCCTGACTTAAAACCAGTAGCTGTATCAGGTTCAAATCAAAAAGAAAATGTAAAATTAAACCAAGACCTAGAGGACCCCCAAGTCAGAAAATTCACCCAAATTTAGATTTAAATTGGTTACAAAAAAGGAAGTATTACAAATTATAAATTAGCTAAAGAACAATAAAGCTAGTGGTCCAAATAAAATAGATAATAGACTGCTGAAAGAAGCTGCCTTAAAATTATCACCACTATTAAGGGATATCTTTAATTGGAGTCTAAAGGAGGGTCAGTTTTCACAAAGTTGGAAAATTACCAAAGTGGTCCCTGTAGATACCGGGAAGGGGGGGGTGCTATGGAAGTTTCAAATTATTGACCAATAGCATTATTGTCAGTGGTTTCCAAGATACTAGAAAAAATTGTCCATGGACAATTAATGGAGTACTTTGAAAAAAACAATAAATGAACACAATCTCAATCGGGCTTTAGGCAGGGCAAGTCCACGGCTACTGCACTCAGACTTTTTAGACCTTATAGCTACCCCTCTTGGGGATGCAAAGTCTATGGGTGCCGTATACGTGGACCTGTCAAAAGCATTTGATTTGGTTGAGCATGGAATTTTAAGTTCTTTGAGGAAAATGGGTATAGAGGAGGAAACTTGTTCTTGGTTTGATTCTTATCTTGATGAAAGATCTCTTTGTTTTGAACGGTCAGCAGTATGGGATGGGCTTTATAACAAGAGGGGTTCCCCAGGGATCTATCCTGGGTCCCCTCTTGTTCATAGTCTATTTAAATGATCTACTCAACTGCATTAAGCATTCAAAAATCAGTCTTTATGTGGACGACACCGTGCTGATATCAGTGGGTAATAATCAGGAAGCGGTAGAATGGAAACTGAAAAATGATTTTTTGGATATGCAGGGATGCTTTTCCTCCCTGGGGCTACTAATAAACAGCAAAAAAACACTCTCTGTGTTTTTTGCCCCAGGAAGGAAGTGTCCCAAAATTAAGAATAAAGACACAGGAGGGTAGAATTTTGTAACAAACGGAAGTGTACAGATACCTGAGGATTCAAATAGATCAACATCTAATGTTTAAACACCATGTCTCAGAATTAATAAGGAAAACAAATGCAAAAATAGGTGCAATGAGACTTGTATCACAGTGCATGACAAAACAAATGCAATTAACCATAGCGAATCAACTGGTTTTACCAGTAATTGACTACGGAAGTCATATTTACAGGCATACTACAAAAAAACAATTACAAAAACTGGACGTCCTATACACTAGGATAGCACATTTTGTGTTAAGATGTGACTGTAAAACTCACCATTGTACAATGTACTCAAACCTTGGGTGGAAACCATTGGAATTGAGGGCCAAGGTTACCTGGATAGGACACGTCCGGGATTATTTAAAAGTAAATTTTTACATAATTTAGTAACCCAATTACAAAAGCCAAATCAAAAAGCTAAATTTTAGGAATAAGGGTGCTAGGGAATTGATCATCCCAAAAATAACAAACCGATTTAGTGAGTGACCTTTCAGTTTAAGGCTGCTTCCTGTTGGAACTGACTTTCTCCTCCTCTCCGTAATCTAGAATCCTCTGACACTATTTTTAAATCTGCAGTGAGTCAAGAATTGAGTTTTCGCTGTCACTGTAATAGGTGATTAGACCAAAATAGTTATTTGTGCTTTTCTAACTGTCTTGTCTTACTCAAGTAATTGTTGTATTCATTGTTGTATATGTTTTAAGTTTGGTACTTTTGTTATTTGGAATCATTTGTAAATTATACAAACAGGTGTGCCTTGTAAATAGGGATTCTAGGATCCCTAATGGCAGTCTCACTGTATAAATAAAATTTTACCTACCTACCTATATTGGATTCTCGGTAAACCACGATGGAGAACTGCACCGTACAAAAGGCTGAACTTAATGTAAGCATTTATGACAACTGCAAGCTCCCAAGCCACCTTTCTCCACAAAAACACTTTCCAAACCAACTCCCTACAGCATTAACAATTTTTTTTTCTTGTACATCCTGAAAATTCACCATCACCACTCTCCTCCCACCCACCACGCTTCCTTGCTCACTAATGGCTTCATCCTGGCGCTCTGCACATGACCATTACCTGCCTCCTGCATCTCATGAGAAACACAGCAGCACTTGCATTTATTTATGATAGCTCCAAAAAATAGCTCCCAACTGAGTTTTCAAGTAAGATTTTTTCTTACTAACTTCTTTGGTAGTTTGTCACTGTTTCAGGCCTTCTCACCACATGCATGATACTGGGGTACGGGAGCTGGTCACACCACACCAAACTACAGGAGACGCTTGCAAATGCTGTCTATTCATGGTTTGTACCAGGTTATATTTATGTATTTAGTTTTTGTTGACCTGGTAGGTGTACTAGCCATAAAATGACTATTTTCAGGCACGACCCAGGAGAGTACATCAGAGAGAAACAATGTGGTGATACGTAAGTACGGTCAAACAAAATAGAGAAAACAGCACAGCAATGCTACACAAAGTACATTAAGTTGGAGTACACATTAAGGGAAGTAAAACAGACAATGTATCATAACGGCAATAATTTAGCATAATAACAGTAAGAGTAATAAATAAGCAGAGGCAGCACTATTATAATAAATGCAGAACACACACACACACACACACACACACATATATACACGTATAAAAAAAGATGCCTGCATGCTCAGAACACTAAAATAGGGACCAAAAATAAACAGGCCACTACCTAATGGGGTGGAGGGAGAATAGGTTTTGCAACAATATTCTGCCTAGCAACAAAGCACTTTCTAATATCAGAGGAAGGATATTGCAATGAAAAATCAATACAAACCACTTAAAAGTTTTTAAATTCATTTGTAACAGATTGTATAATCACAACAATCCACTCCAGGTTGTGTGTTCTGGTGGAATTTACTCACTTCTGGTATGGTTTAATCACTTGGCTTGTGGCCTCGTGGTCGAACCACAGCAGGCATGGGTAAATCCCACCATAACCCACACCCTGTCATGGATTATTGCTTAAGTAAATGCAGAGTGCTGTGCAAGTGAAGTGTTCTACTCTGGGTCGGGGGAGAGAGGGCACAGGCCGCCCGGAATTCAAGTACTCCATGATGACAAACTGAGGAGTGGCATTGGTGTCTGCTGTGAAGGCAGATGCTTGCCATTCTGACCAGAAAAAGTGTGCAGCTGTTGTGGCCCTGATTCTTGTAGTGGGAGAGGGGGAACAAAAGGGACAAACTGGAAACGCTAAGTAATGAAAAAATGCAATATATTATTGTACTTAATGTATTATGTATTTTGTTATTCACTCCCCTCTGCTTCATCTCCTCCTGGGCCCTCCCTGGAAGCAAACCTAGGATCTTCATCGAGGATATATCCTAAATTAGACCACAGCTTTGGAACTATAAGCTATCAGCATCAGGACCACTCAGAAAATTTTTGCTAGCCTGGGGCTGCCCATAGTGACGTGCAGCATCGATGCATATATAACGTGGGTGGCCCCATCACTCCTCAGTTCTTTCTCCCACTGGTGGTCATCCTCATTGGACCTGCTAAAGGAAATGCTGTCAACCAAGTCGTTGCTGTTTTATTTTATTTTTATTTATTGTCATATTTGTATGCCACCGAAGTTGAAAGAACCTTTGTTTCGATATTATAAGTGTGGATATAAAATTTACAAGGAAAACACAAATGCAGGTTTGTGTGTGCTGTCTGGGCCTGTCTCACAGTGTGAGAACTTGAGATTTGTTAGAGCTTCAATGTGAAGCTGAAAGAAAGCTCTAGAAAACGTCCTTGCATTAAATACATTGAAAGCCATGGAAAAGGAATAGGTCTCAAAATCTGCTTCTCCCTCACCATCTGCCGAGAAGCCGTAAGAGTCTAAAGGTAAGGACAAGGAATGGTCAACATCATGGGCTTCATTGTCGTTTAGTCATAAGCACATGCACAGAGACAAGGATAAGTCTGCTTCACTGGCAAGGCCCCGGTCGCCATTGAGAAAAGGTACTTCCTCATCAGTGCCCACTCTGGCGGCGTCAACTACAGCCTCCCGACCATTGTTGAGTCACCAATGTTGGGCTTTACTGAGGCAGTGCCATACCGTCTTTGGACGTTATGACATCATCGTCATCAGCCTAAGGCCCAAGAATGCAAGTGGTCCTATTCCCTTTCTGGGTGCTGTTAACTCCCAGGCTCCGCTGGAGTTGTTCTCTGAAATGATTTGATGCATTCTGCCAGCGTTGCCATTGCAGGCAGTTATTCTGCCAGTGGGGCCTTCTGGTGCTCAGCCCCTTTGATGGATTCCACTAACACGCCCTAGATTTCCTGCATCTCAGCCACTGTCACTGGTGAGTTCTGTGACTCCCATCATCACTTTTACTGACAAAATTGAAGTGGAATAGAATTCTGACCTGGACTTAGAAGTGGATTTAGAGAAGAAATATGAGGGTTAGGAACAATTTGTGGAGGGTCCCCCATCCTCTAGTTCTGCCCTCTAATCCTTTAGTGAGGAGTCAGTGGTATGTACTCCGAGGTCTCCTCCTGAGGATCCATCTTTTCAAGCCGTGATGCAGCGAATGCAGTCTGCCATGGGCTTTGATGTGGAACAGGAAGATTCCACTAAGCAAAATCTCATGGAATTTTTGGAGGTGCCCTGCTCCTCCTCCATGATCATTCTACCTATATAGCCAGCATTAGAGGATACTACTTTTGCTGTATGGTACAGACCACACTTTCTGCCTGCAGTCCCTAGAAAGGCTGATGAGCTGTATCCTGCACCATCTGCAAAGCCTTATTATGCTGTCCAGCCAGAAATTGACTCTGTGGTCATCGTGGCTGCTCTTGGTAGATCTAGAGCTCTTAGGCATATGAGTACTTTGCTTCCTGATAAGGAACCTATGAGGCTAGATGTGATGGGCAAGCATGCTTATGCTTCTGTATCACTGGGCCTTAGGACTGCAAACTACCAGGCCCCCATGATGAAATATCAGAAAAGCTTGTGGAAAGCTGTTCATACTGCAGCTCTGGCTTTGCCTGATGGCTCTGCCAAGACTGATTTGCTTAAAACTTTATCTGCTGGTGCTGAGGTTGTCAAACATTTACTGCACTCAGCTTATGATGTCTTTGATGCTTCTGCCAGGGCTGCAGCTTCTTGCTTTTACATGAGAAAATATTCTTGGCTCAAAGTTGCTAGTGATGTGCAGCAGGCAGTTTTGAATTGTCCCTTTAAAGGGTCAAAATTGTTTGGCTATGATGTTGAACAGGCCCTATGTAGCCTTCAGCCTTCTGAAATGACGTTAAGGTCTGTGAAGTCCCTGTATCCCACTCCTGCTAGAGGTTGTGGTCAGGGCTTCTTTCCTCAGCCTCCTGCCCAAGGTAATCATGCCTACCATCAGCAAGGCCGTGGTAGTCCCCTTCCAGGTCTCCTCCCTCTTGGTACCCATGCAAAAGCACACAAAGGAACTGGTTCTGACGTACTTCCGCCCCCAGTTCCTCCTGACTCTTTTGTCTCCCCCTCAGCTATTACCTCTAGGGGTCAGTGTGGAGGGGGGCAGGATCTCCCTGTATCTGAAACAGTGGCAGGAAATCACTACCAAGAAGTGGGTTCTGGAGATGATTGTAAGGGGACATGCTCTGGATCTGTTATAAATCCCTCAAGAACATGCTTCACCTCCTTCCTTTTATCCACCAGTCCATTTGTCCCTTCTGAAGGAAGAAGTTCAATAATGTGCCATAGAACCAGTTCCTTCTCAGGAGAGAAACAGAGGGTTCTATTACAGATACATCCTAGTCCTGAAATGGGCAGAGGATCTGCATCCTGTGTTGGGTCTCAGGAATTTCAGCCTATACATTGAATACAAAAGGTTTTGAATGGTGTCCCTGCAGACTCTAATTCCCCTACTGCAAACGGGCAACTGGCTCTGTTCTCTGGATGTAAAGGATGCATACCTTCATATAAACATCAGGAAATCCCTCAGACAATACCTTTACATTGTGCTGGAGGTCTAATACTATCAGTTCAAAGTATTGCTCTTAGGCTTGTCTTGTGTGCCACACATCTTTACCAAATGCTTGGCAGTAGTTGCAGCAGTCCTTTGCAGGGTAGACCTGTATGTGTTCTCTTATCTGGATGACTGGCTTCTGAAGGTCAGCTAAAGGGAAGCTCTGCTACATACCCTGTCTCAGACACTTCAGTTGTTCAGTGACTTGAGGGTCATAGTAAATGTGCCAAACTCTGTGTTGGCTCAGTGCCAAAGATTGCAATACATAGGAGCGGTCTTGGACACAAAGAAGGGGTGTGCTTTCTGGCCACAGGACAGACACTTGATTGCTCAGGCAGACTTGGTATACAGAAGCCATTCTGTCTAGGCGTGAACAATGTTACATCTCCTTGGCCTCATGGCTGCAGCCAGTAGTGACTGTGCCACTGGCATGTATTCATATGAGGATACCTCAGTGGATGCTCAGTGTCCAGTGGGATTAGTTGACAGACGAGCTGGACCACAAGGCTCTTGTCACGTCTCCTCTTCACAGGGAGTTGTTATGGTGGATGGATCACAAAACCCTACTGAGGGGTTTTCCATTCCTTGTACCAGCTTCTGTACAGAGCCTCACCATGGATGCCTTGGGCTGTGGCTGGGGTGCTCATCTCGGCCCTTACCAGACACCGTGGTCATAGCTCAAGGTGGCGGCTGAGCTGCACATAAATATCCTGGAAATGTGGGCTGTTCTGTACAGCCCCCCATGCCTTTCATAAGCATCTCTGCCCCGGTTCTCTGGTAATCCAGACAGACAACATCTGTGTGATGTATTACATCCACAAGCAAGGGGGCACTCACTCCTATACCCTATGCAGCGAAGCAGTGAGAGTATGATACTGGCCTTCTGTCTCATGGCCTTCAGCTGTTGGCTATGTTTCTTCCAGGTCACCAAAATGACTTGGCAGACTGGTTAAGCAGGTCCCAGTCAATAGTTCACAAATTGGAACAGCATTACTGCCATTGTAAATGACCTCTTCGCAAGATGGGGTCATCCAGAGTGGGACCTTTTTTGCATCCCTGCACGTTCACTCCAGGGCCTGGAGTTTTGGGGCAAGACGCATTGTCCCTGACCTGGAAGGGGAAATTCCTATATGCATTTCCCCCCATTCCTCTAATAAAGAGCCTTCTGCTGAAGCTGTGGGTGGAGAGTGGCACTTTTATCCTCATTGCTTCGTTCTGGCCTGGCTAGATTTAGTTTTCACGCCTTCAACATCTGACAGTGGAGCATCCTGGACTCCCTCTATCTCTGTATGGGGGTCTGTTGTCACAGAGCAAGGGGACTCTGGTACATCCGGACCTGAAGGCCTCACACCTGCATGCATGGCTCCTGAAAACATAGCCTTCATATGTTTTTGGGTATCCCCTAAGATTGTTGATGTCCTGCTTATGGCTAGGAAGCCTTCTACCAGACATACTTATTCCCTGAAATGGAAATGCTTCACTCTGTGATCTGCTTCCCAGAATATGTACCCATTTATATGTCCTTTGAATGCTGTGTTGGAATACTTGCTTTCCTGTCTGACTGTGACCTGCAGTTTTCTCTGTTAAATTGCATTTGGTCACTACGTCAGCTTTACATGCCTCTACTGATGGTCATGCATTTTCCCAATTAGAGGTGCCCCATACGTTTCTGAGAGCTATTCTTCATATGAAACCTCCTATATACAATCCAGCCTCTCATTGGCACTTGAATTTCATTCTTGAAAAAGTGACATTGGTTCCTTTTGAGCCTGCCGTCAGTTGCAGCTTATGTGTCCTGTCATGAAAAATGTTATTTTTAGTTGCGATGACCTCTGCTCATAGGATTCCGAGCTTCAGGCTTGAATGTGTGAGCCTCCTTATTTGATTTTTTACAAAGACTGAGTCTCTTTGCATAAGAATCCTAAGTTTCTACTGAAGGTCCCGGTGGTGGTATCAGTATTTACACTGAATAAAACTATACACCTTCCTGTATATTATCCTGAGCATGCCAAGCAGGGCAAGGCATTGCTTCATACTTTGGATGTACATAGAATACTGTGATACTGTATTTATCATACCAAGGACTACAGGAAGTCCTCTCAGCTTTTTGTTTCATTCACCCCTAGGAAAGAGGGTGCTGCTATGTCTAAACAGTGCCTGTCCAAATGGCTGGCATATTGTATTACGTTCTGTTATAGGCACTACGGTAATAACTTCCTGGTGTTATTTATGGTCATTTCACAAGGGGTATGGCCACTTCTGTTGCTTATTTCAAATATGTCCCTGCTGCCGACATATGTGCTGCAGTCACGTGGAGCACTGTTCATACTTTCACTAAACATTGCAGTCTAGATATTGTCTCATAGATATGCTGGTTTGAGGCTTGCTGTACTACAAGGCCTTCTGTCCTGATTACATATCAGACTGTACCATCCTCCCTGCTGCTTTGTACTGCTTAGGAGTCATTCTAAAAGTGTGGCCTAATGGAAGTGATATCCTCGATGAAGATAGAACATTAACAAAAGAACTTACCATAACAGTAGATCTTTGAGAGAGTCTTCTCCTCCATTAGGCCATACCATACCCTTCCTCCTTTCCACTTTCGATTTCAGTGAGGGTTATATCAGATTCTGTGCTTAAAACCTCACTCCATGCCTTCTGCCTCCAGACCCATACCTATCCTTGTATGACTGGTGCTGGTCTGATCTCCTGATTCCTCATGTTTGGAGGCCCTCCGAGACTAATCTTTGGTGAAGAACTGATGAGTGATGGGGCCACCCACATTATATATGCATCGATGCTGCATGTCGTTGTAGGCAGCCCCTGGCTAACAAAAATGCCTAGTGGTACTGACGCTGACAGCTTATAGTTCCAAAGGTGTGGCCTAATGGAGGAGACTCTGTCAAAGATCTACTTTAAATAAATAAATATAAATAGTATGTTCCTGAAGCAGGCGCTCAGACATTCATGGCACACATCAAATGTTGTATTTGTGGTGTTACTCTCATCTTCTGTTTTGTTTTTTATTTGCTGAGCTTTGATGGCCCTTTCCCTTTTTTCCTAAGAATCCCAAATCCCGATGCCCTGACTGCTCTTGAAGCACATTACAACACCCAGCCTTGGCTAAGAGGAGCTTGAGCACCCCACACAGAGAACTGTCACACCCAAGATACACCCATCCTCCTGTGTAGTAGTGCTGTGCACTGCTGCAACCTGCTGAATGGACTGGTTCTTTTCTTTCTCATATATATTTTATTTCTGGATGATTATCAGTCTTCCAGAGGGCTATTGATCAGGCCAAAAGGATCCCGGCCACCATATAGATGGCAACCGAGTTTTTTCTCTCATGCCCCCGCCCCCCAGATGGGCAGTGCCTTAGTCAGGTCACACACACACACACACACACACACACACACACACACACACACACATACACAACCTCTCACTGTGACAGGAGTGTGCTCCCCTGGCCCAGTCGCAGAGGTCACTGTGGTGGTGGAACCCTCCACTAGCCCTTCACAGTCAAGACGTGCTGCTGGTTGGCAGCTGTCTTGGCCTGGCCTGTTCTCCAACAGTCAGGTGACGCACCAAGTACCCTCCTGAACCTGGGTCATCTGCAGGGCAGTGCAGCACACTGCCACTGAGCCATTGGGGTAGCCTGATGGCTCTTTTCTTGTTCACTGCTTTTCAAACTATTCTTTTCATATTTGATCAACTCAAATAAACAAAAACTACTCCACGCTGGCTCCCCACCTCTCACCCTCCTGCCCTACTCCGCGCAACTGTTACATAGCCCTGTATAGTCACGTGGCTCGTAGCATTAGATAATTTAAGTGCTGGCCTGGCTGGATACTTTTGGGCACTTCCCAGTAATTGCATGAACGGCTGTGTCACTTGGGGTAGCCCAAGGGACACGCCTTCATTATCTGGGGGAGATGTGACAGAAATGGGAAGGAAAGAGTTAATGGTTTGGATTCTGTAGGTGCCTTATTTTTTTAGCAGTGTGGAAAAAATACACTGAGGCTGAAATCCTCCAGCAGCAACCAGCTTGTGGAATTCCTAGCTGCTAGATAAGAGCTGGGTCATAAATCTCGAGTGGACATCTCCAGACACACCCAGACCTTGCAGACACGGACACAGGGCAGTTTGAATGGATTGGATCATTCAAATATAAACTTAAGGTGAAAAGGGAATATAATTGGTCACCAATAGGTGTTCACTCTGATTGGGACAATTAAATAGATACATGTTAGTTGGTTGGTGCATTTAAGGGAGAATAGGAATGACCTAGTCTCCATAGACTATTAAGCTTCTGTAAGACAGAGAACTGGCTCTCTTGCCCTGGAAGCTGTGAGGGGAAACATAAGCTTGGAGCTTACCTGGTATGTCCGTGGGAGCTGGCAGTTAGAACAGGGTCCAGTGTCTCTTGTAAGGACAGGGGAGGGTAAGTTTAGTGATAGTATATTTCAGTAATAGCCTTCTTCTTTTGCCATCTGTTGTTTAAAAACATTTGTTTACTTTTCCTGTATGAGTGTTATTCTCTTGTGTTGTAAATACATTTCCTGTAAATGCTCATTGCATTTTCAGCCGAAGGCTTTTGCCCAGAGAGGAGGCATACGCCACAATTGAGAAGGAATGCTTGGGAATAGTGTGGGCCCTTCAGAAGCTGCGGCCTTACCTATATGGGAGAGAATTTACTGTGGTCACAGATCATAATCCCCTGATTTGGCTTCATAGGTCCAGTGGACAAAATGGTAAACTACTACGTTGGAGTTTGGTACTGCAGGCATACAACATGACCATACAGCATCGCAGTGGCAAACAAAATGCAAATGCGGATGGGCTATCTAGGCAGGGCTAATGGCCTGGCTGGATACTTTGGGCACTCCCAGTATCAGATGAACGGCTGTGTCACTTGGGTAGCCCAAGGACACGCCTTCTATCTGGGGAGATGTGACAGAAATGGGAAGGAAAGAGTTAATGGTTTGGATTCTGTAGATGCCTTATTTTTTTAGCAGTGTGGAAAAAATACACTGAGGCTGAAATCCTCCAGCAGCAACCAGCTTGTGGAATTCCTAGCTGCTAGATAAGAGCTGGGTCATAAATCTCGAGTGGACATCTCCAGACACACCCAGACCTTGCAGACACGGACACAGGGCAGTTTGAATGGATTGGATCATTCAAATATAAACTTAAGGTGAAAAGGGAATATAATTGGTCACCAATAGGTGTTCACTCTGATTGGGACAATTAAATAGATACATGTTAGTTGGTTGGTGCATTTAAGGGGAGAATAGGAATGACCTAGTCTCCATAGACTATATAAGCTTCTGTAAGACAGAGAACTCTCTCTCTTGCCTTGGGAAGCTGTGAGGGGAAACATAAGCTTGGAGCCTACCTGGTATGTCCGTGGGAGCTGGCAGTTAGAACAGGGTCCAGTGTCTCTTTGTAAGGACAGGGAAGGGTAAGTTAGTGATAGTATATTTCAGTAATAGCCTTCTTCTTTTGCCATCTGTTGTTTAAAAACATTTGTTTACTTTTCCTGTATAAGTGTTATTCTCTTGTGTTGTAAATACATTTCCTGTAAATACTCATTGCACTTTCTGTTAAGTAAAAGCTATTTATTTGCTCAACAGTTGTGACTCTGATGTCATTTTTCTAAGGTAAGATTTGGTTTTCCACTGGCTAAGGTAAACTCTGGTAGCATCCGCCACCTGAAAGAGACACACTACCAGACTTTAACTTGTGCAATTGCACGTGTGATTATTCAAGTTTGTACACTTGAAAGAGGTGCCGGAAGGAAAGTCCGGCTGGTGGCAGCGAATACCGAAGGACACACACCTCTCTAAAAGCTGTTTCAGCCCAGAGGGAGAGGTAGGTTGTCACAAGGGTTATATCAGATTCTGTGCTTAAAACCTCACTCCATGCCTTCTGTCTCCAGACCCATACCTATCCTTGTATGACTGGTGCTGGTCTGATCTCCTGATTCCTCATGTTTGGAGGCCCTCCGAGACTAATCTTTGGTGAAGAACTGATGAGTGATGGGGCCACCCACATTATATATGCATCGATGCTGCATGTCGTTGTGGGCAGCCCCTGGCTAACAAAAAATGCCCAAGTGGTACTGACGCTGACAGCTTATAGTTCCAAAGGTGTGGCCTAATGGAGGAGACTCTGTCAAAGATCTACTTTAAATAAATAAATATAAATAGTATGTTCCTGAAGCAGGCGCTCAGACATTCATGGCAAACATCAAATGTTGTATTTGTGGTGTTACTCTCATCTTCTGTTTTTTTGTGTTTTTTATTTGCTGAGCTTTGATGGCCCTTTCCCTTTTTTCCTAAGAATCCCAAATCCCGATGCCCTGACTGCTCTTGAAGCACATTACAACACCCAGCCTTGGCTAAGAGGAGCTTGAGCACCCCACACAGAGAACTGTCACACCCAAGATACACCCATCCTCCTGTGTAGTAGTGCTGTGCACTGCTGCAACCTGCTGAATGGACTGGTTCTTTTCTTTCTCATATATATTTTATTTCTGGATGATTATCAGTCTTCCAGAGGGCTATTGATCAGGCCAAAGGATCCCGGCCGCCATATAGATGGCAACCGAGTTTTTTCTCTCATGCCCCGGCCCCCCAGATGGGCAGTGCCTTAGTCAGGTCACACACACACACACACACACACACACACACACACATACACAACCTCTCACTGTGACAGGAGTGTGCTCCCTGACCCAGTCGCAGAGGTCACTGTGGTGGTGGAACCCTCCACTAGCCCTTCACAGTCAAGACGTGCTGCTGGTTGGCAGCTGTCTTGGCCTGGCCTGTTCTCCAACAGTCAGGTGGCGACCAAGTACCCTCCTGAACCTGGGTCATCTGCAGGGCAGTGCAGCACACTGCCACTGAGCCATTGGGGTAGCCTGATGGCTCTTTTCTTGTTCACTGCTTTTCAAACTATTCTTTTCATATTTGGTCAACTCAAATAAACAAAAACTACTCCACGCTGGCTCCCCACCTCTCACCCTCCTGCCCTACTCGGCGCAACTGTTACATAGCCCTGTATAGTCACGTGGCTCGTAGTATTAAATAATTTAAGTGCTGCATTTCCCATCTGCTCATTATCGTTCATAACCACTAGAGGGAGTCTTGTTACTTCTCGGTGTTTACACTCCCCTCCCGTGGTGCACTCTCCTATTGTTCTGGAACCTCCTCAAGAGCTTTTGGGTTGTCCTCAAATGCTTACCATACTGAGCCTGTTGACAATTTCCCTCCCTCTATTCACCATATCCCCTACCACTTTAACTCGAAGCCCTCCACCCCCCTTCCACTGTACTCCCACCTTACTTAGCCCTCAGTTTCCCTTAGTAGTGATTCCATCACCCCTTCTAATAAAATGGGATCACTGTCCATACAGGCCACTCGCTCCACTTCTAATTATGCCTAACTCTTATGTCCTCCTACTGCAAATAATTGCACGGCCGCCATCCTCACCTAGCCTCCATGTTTCCCCTAGGCAGCGGGTTCTTGTTTCTGGTACAAAAACTCCAAACTCCATTTTATCATTATTGCATTACTCCTACTCTCTTCTGGGGATATTAACCCCAACCTGGGTCCTACCCCTACCATCGCTTCATTGCACAGTAACTCATACCCTTGCGTGTCCTCATCAACCACTTCACGCCTTCCCTGGGGTCTTAAGATCATTCACCTTCATATAAGGAGCCTCCTTTCAAAGCTCAGTCTGTTCCAACCACTAGTTATCTTACTAAAACCTGACATCCTCATCCTATCTGAGACCTGGCTAAACAGCAAAATCCCTGATTCTGCCATCTCTATCCCAGGCTATACACTTTCCTGACAAGACTGGGCAAACCGAGGTGGCAGTGTGACAATCTACACCTCCTCCGCGCTTCAGGTCACTACCATTGTATCCTCATCTGTTCCCTCTGCATATGAGGCACTAGTTATAAGACTAGCCCTGCCTTTCTCTATCCTCATCTATGTAACTGGAATTTACTGTCACCCAGGCCTCAATTCGGCAATCGCTGTTGACCTTGTTACCTCCATTATGTCACACACAACTAAAGGTGAACTATACATGATGGGTGATTTCAGTCTCAACTGGTTGTCACCGTCCATAGGTAAAACAAAAAATGAGATGACTGCTCTAAACCTTACGTAGTTAATTCATGAACCAATGCATCTTAACCATAAAACCCTAAACCGCTCCCTGATAAACTGGGCTCTCACCCTCACCGCATTACTCTGTTCAGCCTTCTCCCCGATGCTCTAAGTGACCATCATATGATCTTCCTGGTTCGCAAGATCCACAGACCTAAAGTCCCCCACAAATTACTGATGACTCGTTCTTACAAATCACTTGACCTTGCCCCCCTTCATCACGATCTAACACAGCAGACTGGACACCAATTGCTTCAGCCAACTCTTATCGACATTTTTTTTTTTTTTCTATTTATTGATTTATCAATATTCCATACAGACATGACTCTGACATTGCATTTTAGGATGACAGTTTATAAACTGAGGTTGCCACTCCTCTTAATATACACAACTTAAATCAAGCATGCAAAGTCCATAAGATATGTCACCTGAGGGGTAACAATCTGTAACTTCAATTCCATAACACAGTTAAACGAATTGCTGTTCCTAGAGTCCAGGAGCTGCATGTAATTTAATCAGAACTGAAGGATCAGTAAATCAACAATGTCTCTCATTCCCACTAAGGGAAATAAGATTTAAACATGCAGTATTCTGAATTTATTGTGTAAAGGGCATTAGGGCTCTCTATAACAGTGCTACTACAGTATAAAGTAAACAGCCTATTGTTATGTCAATGACAGTCGTCATTATCAAAGACAGTTCTATCGTTAAGAATATCAGTGTATAACTACTGAGGGAGGGCAGCAGGTGTGCAGACCCACAGACACCGAGAGAAGGAGTTCAGTGAACCTCCCCACAGTGATGGAACAGGTCTGGAGGGAGGAGGTGAAAGGGGCAAGAACACACTTAGCAAAGGGTGGAGGGGGTGAGGAACACATAACAAGGGTACATGGAGGGGTGTACACAGGGGATAAATGTGAACAGAAGAATAGAGGGAAGAGAAGGAAGGTCAGATTCTAGGTGGAGGGTGATGTCTGTGAATGTGCAGAGTCTTGGAAACAAGATGGACGACCTACAGGCACCTTTAGCAGACAGGAGGATGAACATAGCTGCAGTAACCGAGACTTGGGCAACATCACACAATGACTGGGACCTTGTGATCCCTGGATGTAAACTATACAGGAGGGACAGGGTAGTCAGGAAGGGGGGGGTGGCAGTTTATATCAGAGAGGGAATAACTTGCACGAGGGAGAAGTCAGAGGAGGGGGAGGTGGAGGCATTATGGGTTCAGTTAAGGTCCAATAGAAGGAGAAGGGTCAGGTTGGGGGTGGTTTACAGACCACCCAGTCAGGAGGAGGAGAGGGACAGGGAACTGAACTCACAAATATTGGAAGCTGCAGGGAAAGGAGAGGTGGTAATTGTAGAAGACTTCAACCTGCCCAAGGTGGACTGGAGCATACCATCCACAACATGTGCTAGGAGTCAGGTGATCCTGGAAAGGACTGCAGAGTGGGTTCTTGACTCAGGACATCACTGAACCAACAAGAGCGGAGGCAATTCTTGATCTGGTGCTCACAAATGGGGAGCATGTTTAGGAAATAATGGTCAGGGAGCTACTGGGTGGAAGTGACCATTGCACAGTGTGGTTCCAGTTGGATATGGGCAGGGCAAGCACCCGACTAAGACCAAAATCTTGGATTTCAGGAGGGCGGACTTCAGGAAAATGGGCAAAGTGCTAAGAAGCCAACTGGCGGGCATCAGAACAGATATGGGGTGGACCAAAGGTGGTCCATCATTAAGGAAGGAATACTGGTTGCCACAGATGAGTGTGTTAGGCTCAGGGGGAAGAACACAAGGGCCAAAGCGCCCAGTTGGTTCAGTTCTGGGGTTGCCCAAGCAGTAAGGGAAAAGAGGTTGGCCTATAGAAAATTCAGGAAGACCAAGAGAGAGGTGGATAGGGAAAATAACCTAATGTTGGCTAGTGAATCAAGTAAGGAAGTCCAGAGAGCAAAGGCACAAAAAGAACTGCAGATAGCTGAAGGAATTAAGAAGGGGGAGAAGGCTTTCTTTCGATATATAAGTGAGAAAAGGGACAAGAAGGAAAAGATTGTTGGGCTTAAGAAAGGGGTGGAGTGGGTGGAGGATAATGGGGGGGAGTAGCAGAGATACTAAATTAATACTTCTGTTCTGTCTTCACCAGGGAGAAGGACAGACCAGTGCCTTCAGGAAGGAAAAGAGCAAGGGGGGAGGGAAACACAGATGTAGTGATAGAGGAGGATAGAGTGAGGGAGGGGCTGCTGACATTGAAGGTGGACAAATCATCAGGCCTGGAAACAGTACATCCAAGGGTACTAAAGGAACTGGCTGAGGAGCTGGCAGGGCCACTGGCAGACCTATTTAATAGTTCACTAGAGTCAGGAGTGGTACCGCAGGACTGGAGAACAGCACATGTAGTGCCCCTCCACAAAAGCAGTCCCAAGGATGACCCAGGGAATTACAGACCAGTCAGTCTGACCTACATTGTAGGCAAGTTCATGAAGATCATACTAAAGGAAAGGTTGGTGGAATATCTAGAGGTGCATGGTCTTCAAGATGCGAGGCAGCATGGGTTCATGGGGGGGAGATTGTTTCAAAAAATCTGATTGACTTCTTTGACTGTGTCACTAAGGCAGCAGACAGGGGCCAAGCGGTAGACATCCTCTATCTTGATTTCAGCAAGGTCTTTGACTCTGTGCCCCACAAAAGGTTGATCAGGAAGTTTGTGGATCTCGGGGTTGGGGAAAGATGGCCAGATGGGTGGAAAACTGGCTGAAGGACAGAACCCAGAGGGTGGTTGTGGGGGGAGAGTTATCTGGCACTAGAGAGGTAACCAGTGGGGACCCACAGGGCTCGGTGCTGGGACCGGTGTTGTTCAATGTCTTTATCAGTGACATTTGAGATGGCATTAAGGGCAAAATGTGCCTAGTCATGGATGACATCAAGCTCTGTGAGAGAGTGGACACAGCTGAAGAGAGACAGGACCTACAGAAAGATCTGAAGAAGCTGAGGAACTGGTCCAATATCTGGCAGCTTGGCTTCAATGCCAAGAAATGCAAAGTTTTGCATATTGGAGCCAAGAATCCCAGGACAGAGTACTTCCAGGGTGGAGTCAGAGTATCTGCATCAGAGGAGGAGAAGGACCTGGGAGTGATGATCACTAGTGACCTGAAGCACTCCACACAGTGCAAGAAAGCAGGAGCAAAGGCAAACAAGATGCTGGGATGCATATCTAGGGGGATCAGTAGTAGGAGAGAGGTTATCCAGCCTTTGTACAGGTCACTAGTAAAGCCGCGTCTAGAGTATGGAGCTCAGTACTGGTGCCCACGCCTCAAAAAGGACATTAACCTGCTGGAGAAGGTCCAGAGGAGGGCTACAAAGATGATAGAGAAAGCAGCCATAAGCTTCCTTAAATCAAGGAGGTAAGGTAATAGACTACACTGAATTGAATTATTAATTTTTGGGCCTGTGTAACTAACTAGTTTTGATTCTCTGTTTTTGGGGTTGACTTTTCTTAGTTTAACTTTTATTTGCCAGGGAGGAACTCTAGCCGGGAGAGATTTGCTGTCATTTGTGACTAGACCTGTTACTTAACCTCTGTGAAATAGGTGTCTGAAAGGAAGGAAGGCACTCCCCGGGGTGGAGGGTCAGAGTCGTAGTTGATTTGTTTCTGGAGGGCACAGGTTTACTCCCACCTACCCTGCCCCTCACCCCACCTGCCCCAGGCGCATAACTTCCTTTATAGCAAGGGTTCTGATATCTCTTCCCCAAAATTGCTAACAACATACACCTGCTCATATCCTTAAATGCACAGCACACCAAATAGGGGGTAGACACACTCATAAGCTTGCACACACTAAAACAAGAACAAAAAAAAAGAAAAACATCTGAAACAGAAAGGAAGACAGACATGTGGGGAGTGGTGCAATGCACTGGCTGTGGAGCAGCAGTCTTCTGGGAAACATTCTGGAGACTGCATTGCTGCCCTATTTGCAGGCACCTCTCTGGTCTGAGGGAGGAGGTTGCTCGACTCCATGCTGACCTGGCAGGGATTCGGGAAACGTGCTCCCCCACCCAGGGACCACCCAGGCTACTGCCACTACCTCAGAGGTTGCCAAGAAGGAAGAGTGGTTGGACCACGGTGGGCTCAGGGAGGGTGAGGGTGTTGGAACAGAGGCGCATCCCTTCAGTTGTGCCTCTCCACAAGTCATTCGCCACTCTGGCAGAGCAGGGTTCCTCTATGGAGGCACCTGTAGTGGAGACCAAGGAGGATGCTGGGAACCTCCACAATGGAGACCCACAGGAGGGTGGCACAGGACTCCACATGGGAAGGAAACAACTCCGGGGGGGGACTCAGTTGTTAGGGGGTAGAATTGGGGGAGGGAGGGGAAAGGGAGGTAAGGTGCCTGCCCGGCGCCATGGCTTAGAGAGACAGGAAATTAATCCTCAGGATCGTGGAAGCAGCTGCAAGGGGGAGTGAGCTGGATGTCATTATCCACCTAGGGACAAATGACCTGTCTGAGAATGGGATCAGAGCAGTGCAACAGGAGTTTGTGGAGTCGAGGAGGGGCCTTAGACAAGTGGCACACATGGTAACTTTCTTGGAAGTGCTACCTGTCTATGGCATGGATGAGGCTAGGGTACTCCGCACCATGGGATTCAATGACTGGTTGAAAAACTGGTGCATAGCTCAGGGATTTGGCTTCACTGGGGACTAGGGCTCCACCTGGAGGGATGCAGGCCTATACTGGCGCAATGTTCTGCATCTGTCCTGGAGGGGAACCAGGTTCCTAGGTGATAGGTTTAAATGCTTCATTGACAAGCATTTAAACTAGCCAAGGGGGGAGGCACTGAAAAGGAGAAAGGAAATCCTAGCCCCCAAAAATCAGGGTAGTTAGTGAGGTAAACATCAAGATAGGGCAGTCAATAGGGAGAAGGGCAGGGATAAATGGAGAAAAAGACAAAGGCAGTAAGGACAGGAATGGGGCAAAAAGAAATAAGACCATAAAAAAATGGAGGGTAATGAGTACCAATGCCCTTAGTCTAGGTAAAAAGCTCCCTGAAATGGTGGCCTTGATGGAAGAGGGATGCCTGCATATCACGGCAGTCACAGAAACATGGTACACAGAGAACCATGACTGGGATGTCAACATACCAGGGTACACAATCTACAGGAAGGACAGGGAGAGTAGAAGAGGAGGAGGAGAAGTAGCTCTCTATGTAAGGGAAGGGAAGGGATCAAAGCAACAAAACTAAAGGGTAAACGGAGGACAGGAAGCACTGTGGGTCACCCTGGAGACTGGAAATGGCACCACAATCCACACAGTGGTTGTATACAGACCCCCGTCTCTGGCGGAGGAAATGGACAGGGAAATGATAGAAGGCATCCTTAGGATGGCAGAGAAAGGGGAGATATTGCTGATGGGGGACCTGAATATGCCAGATGTTAACTGGAGCACCTTTGCTGCAGCCACATCAAAGAGCAGCCATTCTCGATGCCCTACAGGGGGCATGCCTCAGACAGCTAGTTTTGGAACCCACTATGGAGGGAGCAATCTTAGACCTAGTACTCTCAAATGGGGACAGAGAGAGGATCTCAGATCTAGAAGTGGGTTGCCATCTGGGAACAAGCGACCACCAAATAGCGTGGTTCACAATAAACTTAGCTGTAGAGTCAGGCCACACAAAAGTGAAGGTACTAGACTTCAGGACGGCTGATTTTGTCAAAATGGGAGAGTGCCTTAGAAAAGCACTAGCAAACAGGCAAGAAGGTGGGGTGGAGCAACAATGGGGAAACATCAAAACCGCCATTACAGAGGCAACAAGCCTTTGTGTGAAACAAATAAATCAAAACGAAAGAAAAAAACACTATGGTTCTCAAAAGAAGTGGCGGGGAAGGTTAGGGAGGAAAAGATTGCATTCAGGAAGTATAAGGAAACACAAAAGGAGCAGGACATAGACCTGTACCAGTTAAAGCAGAAGGACGCAGGGAAGGCAGTCAGAATAACAAAGGCCCAAACCAAGGAAAAGACAGCCAGCTTGGTTAAGAAGGGGGATAAAACCTTTTATAGGTACATTAGGGAGCAAAGAAAGACTAAGGCAGGGATACTGAGGCTGAATAAAGAGGAAGGTGGTTGGGCAGAGAGCGACAGTGAAAAAGCAAAGATACTGAACGAATACTTCTGCTCAGTATTCACAAACGAAAAGCAGGGGTAGATACCTAATCCAATCAGTAGAAGCACTTTGGATAGGGGGTTGATATTAGTCCTTTCACAGAAGAAAGGGTTCTGAAAGAACTCCTAAAACTGAAGGTAGTTAAAGCAGTGGGGCCTGATGGGATTCACCCCAGAATCCTAAATAACTAAGGGAAGAACTAGTAACACCACTGACTACCCTTTTTAATAAATCATGGGAGGATGGTGTAGTACCTGAGGACTGGAGGAGGGCAGATGTGACTCCCTTTCACAAAAGTGGGAGCAAGACAGAGGCAGGAAACTACAGATCTGTCAGTTTGATCTCAGTGGTAGGGAAAATGATGGAATCTCTTCTGAAGGAAAGAATTGTTGAGTACCTAGAGGCCAGTGTGGCAGAGGACCCAAGGCAGCATGGATTCACAGCAGGAAGGTCATGTCAGACAAATCTAATTGATTTCTTTGACTGAGTGACCAAAGTAGTAGACCTGGGAGGGGCTGTGGACATGGCCTACCTAGACTTTAGCAAGGCATTTGACAGTCCAGTACAAAAGATTAATAAACAAATTAGCCAGTCTGGGAGTGGGTCCCGGGGTGGTAGCCTGGGTAAAACGCTGGCTGGACAACACGAAACAGAGGGTAATAGTAAATGGAGTTCACAGTGAAGAAACGGGGGTTACTAGTGGGGTACCGCAGCGTTCAGTACTGGGTCCGATCCTTTTTAATGTCTTTATAAGTGACATTGCAGAAGGACTGGAAGGAAAAGTATGCCTCTCTGCAGATGACACAAAGATCTGCAACAGGGTTGATATGCAAGGTTGGAGTAATGGTCAAATGTATGGCAGCTTAGATTCAACGCAGAGAAGTGCAAAGTAATGCACCTGGAAATAAAACCCAGGGAAGAGTACACAATGGGAGTGAGATACTGACAACAGAAATGGAAAGGAACCTGGGGGTAGTCATATCAGATGACCTGAAGGTGGGCCAGCAATGTGAGAAGGCAGTAAGGGGGGGCTGGGGGAAATACTGGGATACATAGGGAGAGGCATCACCAGTCGAAACAGGAAGTTGTCCCTCTGTACAGACAGTTGGTAAGACCACATCTGGAGTACTGTGTACAGTTATGGAGACCTCATCTCTGCAAAGACATAGACAAGGTGGAGGCTGTCCAGAAGAGGGCAGCCAAAATGGTGCAGGGTCTGCACCAGAAGACATATGAAGAGACTAAAGGAGCTTAAGATGTATAGCCTCAAGGAAAGGAGGGAGAGGAGGGACATGATAGAAACTTTCACATACCTCAAGGGAATCAACAAAGTCCAAGATGGTAGCATCTTTCAGAAAAAGAGGTGTGCAAGAACAAGAGGGCACAATTTGAAGATGGGGGGATGGCTCAGAGGTAATGTGAGGAAGTATTTCTTCACAGAGAGGGTTGTAGATGCATGGAACAGCCTTCCTGAGTAGGTCGTAGAGTCACAAATAGTGGGGGAATTCAAGAATGCATGGGACAGACATAAGGCAATTCTAGTGGGGGGGTAGGAGGAAGTAGGCCGTTGGTTAACTAAGATCTGCAGCTTATCCGTTAAGTAGGGAAATGGGCAGACTAGGTGGGCCAAGAGGGTCCTTATCTGTCACCAGATTCTATATTTCTATGACAGCAGGTCAGCAGGTTAAGGCATATGAGGAGAGACTGAGGGCACTGAGCATGTACTCCCTGGAAGACAGGGGAGAGAGAGAGGGGGGACATGATTGGGACCTTCAAGTACTTGACAGGAATAAATAAGGCTGATAAGGAGAGTCTCTTTAAGCTGAGTGGCGACCATAACATGAGGAGGCACAGTCTTAAGCTGGAGGGTGGGAGGTTTAGGAGGGAGGTCAGGAAGCACTTCTTCACAGAGAGGGTGGTGGACACTTGGAATGCACTGCCAGAAGAGGTCATCTCATTGAAGACAGTGGGCAGCTTTAAGAGAGGCTGGGATAGGCATGGGGGAAGGTAAGGATCATTGGTAGAGAGGATGAGAGGAGTGGTGAGGGAGGGCAGGGACATTAGCTCAAGCTGTGGACCCTTCAATACAAGCAGACTTGATAGACCAAATGACCTTCGTCTGCTGGATTCTTCGCATGTTCATATGTAATGTAGTTGAAATACCTTCCAGACCTCCTGCCAGTTGGTAATATAAAAATGCCTCAAGAGGTGTGTGTAAGTCCACATTATTGAGCTAATCAAAATAGTTGGCAGAGGCTGCTGTGAATATTGTGAATGAGAGAATAGTTGTCCTGTTAATAACATCAACTAGGGACAACAAGCAAACTAGTAAAGCTATAATTTTTATTTATTTATTTATCCAGGGGACCATTGCCAACCTGCCACTAATGTCCATAAAGTCCTTCATGGGTCATCGGTTTCCTCCGCTTCCGAATCAGATGCCTCTGTCCTTCAGGTGCATGCTGGAGCATTTCTCTGTGACCACTTCAGTGCCTCAGCAGGATCTGAAAAAATGAAAATCTTCTCCTGATGGAAGATGGGGATGCGTGCCGGGAACAGCATGCCATGTGTGATGTCGGCCTCTCGTAGAATCGCCTGAATCCCATCAAACTTTTTTTCTTCATCCTCATCGCATAGCTTAAGTCCGGGTACAATCGCACCTGCTGTCCCTCGCACAGTAAGGTTCTCTTTTGTCTGGCCAGATTCAAAATAAAGTCCCTCAAACCTATTCCATCAAGCACCATAACCACCACACAGGGTGCGTCTTGATTCTCGGGTCTTCTTCGAGCCGTCGCCCGGTAGGCCTTCTGGATAGAAAGATTCATGCTGCAAGGGGATCACCCAGCTGCTGTGTCAGCCAAATTTTATTTTTTTTTATTTAGTATGCTTTATGTCGTTGTCCTGCTGTCGATACCTCTGCCAGGTCACGAACCCCTTCTTCACTCCCAACTTCAGGCGTGACTTGATACCCCTGGCACTTTGGGGGTGGGGTTGCAGCACCAGCCCGAAGTGCTACAATCGACGGGATAAGTCGGGGAGCTGGCCCTGGGAGCTAATTGAAGTGGAAGGGCGGTCTTCATCTAGGCAGCAAGCAGCAGAGTTTTTTTCCCCCCGTGTGTGGGGGCAGGGACATGCAATAACAACCAAGTGTCCGCCCGGCCCCCCGAAGCCTGTTGGTGTCAGCACTTTATGGCACACTCAGCCTCCGCTAGGTGTCCGTAGTGCACCGAGCACTCCACCCCTTCCCCCCTGGAGAAGGAGAGCAGTCACTGGACGCTCAATCCTTCTCCCACCGGCCAGCCCTCTGATGACCCGGATCCGTTCCTGAACCCAGATCACTGGCATCGCAGGTTGGCACCCTGCCCATGCGCCAGTGGGCCGGCCTATCAGCCATTCTTTTAGAAATAGTACGAAATGGTCACCTTCGGAACGTTCCGGTAAGCCAATTACCCGAATATTAGAGGATCTGGCTTGGTTTTCTAGAGATTCAAAGCAATTCTTTAAGTGGAATTTTCCTTTATCAGAGTGGCTGTAGCTCCCAACACTACTTACGAGTGCCTTTTTGAATCGACTGTCTGTTTTTACTGCCTCTACATCCAGTTCTAGAGCACTTACTCTGTTCGTTAAGGAGTCAAATTTTCCATCGAGTCCCGAAACTGCCTGTACGAGCCTCACTTACTCTGTTCGTTAAGGAGTAACATTTTCCTTCAAGTCCTGAAACTGCCTGTATGAGCCTGTTAATTTTTAGGCCCGGGCTTTACAGAGTTTCCTCATTTCCTGCTGTCGATGTGGTAGTGGCTTGATTGAGAGCAGACCTTGTGGTCAGATGGTCCAAAGTTGTTTTGCTCTTATCCCCCCCTGAATTTGCTGCTTTTCTTTGCAGGGTTTTCCCATACTGGAGCCAAAGTGATCATCTTTCGATTGCTGTGTTTGTGTCTGTATAGTTCTACCAAAAAGTTAAGTTTATAGCTGCTCTTCAATGTTCAGAATATAGAGCGCTATAGTTCAGCCGCCATATTGCTCAGGCTCCACAGCATCCCACCTCCCCATCGTCCTTGCTTTAGCCAATTTTAAAGATGCTCTCCTCAATATCTTGAACAAGCACACTCCACTAAAACGCTCCAAGGTCTGTGGCAACCATCTGCCATGGGTCACCCCTGAATTACTGGCCTGCCAGCAAGCCCATGACTGGGCCTGGAAAAAGCACAAACTTTCCAAGCTACTTAGCAACTTTGCAAAATAACGTTCCCTCTGTAACTCATGCACCAAAGCCATCAGGCTTGCAAAAGCTGAATATTTCTGCTCCTCATTCCAATCCAATATAGCCAACCCTTCCAAGTTCTGGAAGGTCATTCACTCTCTTTTCTCCCCCCTTCAAAGCCACCCACACTGGTCCTAATGGTAAATAATGCCCTCATTTCCAACCACACCTCCTTTGCATCTGAATTCAACACCTACTTTACTCCTTGTGCTACTGCCCACCTATCATCACTCCCTCCAACCCCTCCAGCACTACTCCTGATCCCCTCACTCCTCTCACCTCCTTCCGGCCGGTTGTTTCTCCTTCTCCCCTGTCTCACAAAATGACGTCTTTGAAGCTCTAATTGCACTCAATCCTTCCAAAGGCAGGTCTGTGGATGGGCTTGACCCTAAATTGCTATATCTCTCCGCTCCTGCCATTACCTCCCCTTTTCAACCTCTCCTTCTACCTTACATCTGTCCCTAGTGGCTGGAAACATGCTACAGTCCTCCTTCTATCTAAGGGAGGTGATTCCTCCACTCATAGCAATTACCGCCCAATTTCACTCCTTCCTGTACTGGCTAAGCTTCAGGAACATCTGGTCCTACCCCAGCTTTCCTCCTACTTATCAGACTCCTTCTTCACTCCTTACCAAGCTGGCTTTAGGAAAAACTCATTCCACCACAACTTCCCTCCTTAGACTCACTGACTCTATCCTCACAGGGATGGACAGTGGTCTAATCACTTATGCCATCTTTGTTGACCTCACTAAGGCTTTCAACAGTCTTCCATTCCATCCTCCTAGATACCCTTACCTCGGCTGGCCTGTCTGACTCTGCCACTAGCTTGTTCAGAGCCTACCTGGTAGGTAGGACACCATTGGTCAGGATAGTGGATGCAGTCTCCCCCCCACATACACACTGGTGTGCCACAGGGCTCAATGCCTGGCCCAGCATTATTCTCCATCTTCCTAAATGACCTTCTGACAGTCTCCATCTTCCTCCATTCGTATGTATGCAGATGACACTGTCCTGTTCACCTCCAGCCACTCCTCCTCTGATGTAGCAACCAGACTACAACTTGACTTTAACAAAGTTCAGCACTGGCTTTGCTCTCATCAACTCTTCCTAAATGCTAAAAGGACAGTCTCCATGACCTTTGGCACTAGGCAGAGACTCTCCAGGCTAAACCTGCTACCCTCCTTCTACACCCTAGATGGGACTGTCATCAAGGACACATCCTCATTCAGGTACTTTGGGGTTTGGCTCAACCAACACCTCAGTTTCTCTGGACATGGTGACTCCATCCTGAAAAAACTGCACCCCAAACTTGGTGCCCTGTACAGGAACTGTAGCAGTTTACCTCTAGCAGCCCGGTGGGAACTTGTCCAGAAAGTGATCTTACCTATTTTCGACTACTGTGATGTGGTCTACAGTGCTGCTCCCAAGTCCTCCTTAGTCAAATTGGATACCCTTTTCAACTCTTTCTATTGTTTCACTTTAGACTCACCCCCTCTCTCCCACCACTACGACCTCTACTGTTCCTTGGCTTTTCAATCACTGGACAACAAACATCTCTCCCCCACTGCTCCAAATTTCTCTCTAAATTCTGGTGTGGCACACTGCCCACCTACCTCTC
The DNA here is from genome assembly GCA_016271365.2 of Neoceratodus forsteri. NCBI lineage: Eukaryota > Metazoa > Chordata > Ceratodontiformes > Ceratodontidae > Neoceratodus > Neoceratodus forsteri. The sequence goes on from CM028130.1 coordinate 1,195,813,275, forward strand.
TTCTGTCCCTCCCCATCACTTCCTTAGATCGATCAACTCTCGTACTGTGGCTGTCCCTGACCGCTCCACCACCATTGGACAAGCTGTGTTCTCGCATTGTTTCCCCAAATTCTGGAATTTATTATCACCTCAAATTTGTCACTCTTCATCCCCCTCGTACTTATCATTGGCACTACTCAACTTCTTCTCCCTTAACTGCATCTGCTCCTAATCTTTCTCCCTTATCTGTCATGCACATGTTTTATGTCCACTCACCCTCACCCTTACTTTTTGCCCAACCCTAGCACTTAGTCTTATGTTCTGTTCATGCAAATTGTTCTGTACACTCATAAAATTGTGCATTACCCTATCATTATGTATAACAAATGTATTGTATTGTTTTTATTATATATTGAGTGGCCAGCATTGGCAAATGTACATGCATTATCTTCTGTAACCCCCATCCACCAGGATGCACCGGGAGACGAGCAATTCCGATTGTTCAGTGTTCCTTACTGGTAAAACTTTTCAATAAATAAACAATAAAATAAATGTAAGCATTACATTCATTACGTTGTCCCAGAATGCACTTAACTAGGGTACTATGGAGTGAATTAATTTCAAACCTGGTTGTTGCATAGGACTGGTTAGTTAGTTAGTTAGTTAGTGGCTGATCCACAAAGAGTTTGGGTGCCTTGCATGGCCTTGTAGTGAAATTGCATAGACATATCCGAGCCAAAGTCACCAAAGTCAACTGGGCACCAACCCATAGTGCACACTGTGCACTGGGTGAAATTACATTGCACACATGTCTACACGGTGTAGCAGCCCCACTATGCATGTGGGCATGCCCAGACAATCTCATGATTTGCATGTGTGGATGGTGGCCCACAGCAGAAACAAGGCATCTGTCATAACACTAGACTGGAACCTTCAATCAGAATGTCTCACCTTTATTTATAAAGAATTCTAAGGAAATTATTTAAAAACTTTTTCATATTATGGCTCCTTTATATTCATTCAGTCTAAAGTATAGTACAAGTTTCTGATACAACTGAAGACTTAAATTTGCCACCAAGTAGTAGTACACAAGTAAGTTTCATTTAAAATGTAAAAGCACTGTATAATCTGCTTATTAAATCTAAAAATGCTTGGTATGCTGGAAAACATACCACTACAGGTTTGAAACGTCAGCAGCAAAATCAAGAACTAATGCAAATAATTTTGAAGGCATTGAAGCACGTATTTTGTAGATAACATTGGTTACTTTATCTTTCAGAGGTACTGTATAAACTAATCTTTTAAATATTGTTGCATGTATACCCATTTATAGAGGGACTCCAGCCAAAAGAACTACACTGCAGAATTAGAATAGGCATACTTCCAATAAAACTCTTACCAAAAATCAGGTTTCTACATTACTTCATTTTAAAGTTATGAGCTATTTTGTAACCCTGATTTCAATACCTGTTCAAAAAAGTAAGTGTCAGTGAAGAGCTGCTGCTGTCATCTCCTGAATTCAGTCTAGTCCTCACTGTCAGCAAGCTTATAGGACCTGTTTCTCCAATCATGTGCACTGGTTTTCACAAGTAAAACAGGTAGCACCATTCAATAAACATTGTTTTAAAAACTGTGTGTTTCAGGTTTTGTAACAAAGGTGGCAAATTTTTTTTTTTAATGCCCTTTTGTTGCACATTGCACATGATCTTTAAACTTTGGAGTAACAGGTCATATAACCATGCTGACAGGGAGGACTAGACTGAGTTCAGGAGATGACATCATCAGCAGCTCTTCACTGAAACTGATTTTTTTAACAGACAGTGAAAATAGGGTTGTAAAATGACTTGTAACTTTTAAACAAAGTAATTATAGCCCTGTTTACACCGCTGACTTTGAAGTGCATCAGCCCATGCACACGAGTTGATGTGCTTCAAAGTCTGCAGTGTGGATAGTTAGGGGAGTGACCTAAGTCCACTTTGTATCGGGTTTCTGATGTGACCCAGGAGAGGGGACGCATATAGGGGCAATGACTTACAGCACCTTATACATGTGGTGTAGACAGTTCAGAGCGCTCGCTTTGATTGAGCATCTCCTCTCCTGGCATCCTCCAGTGGCCCCTTGAGCTTCTAATGCAGGGCTTAGCACACCCGAGTTCAGCAAAAAGCGTGTTTCACAAGAAGAAATAGTGCTGAACTCTGGAAAGTATATACAAATATAAAACTAGGACTGCAAGTATGACAAATTAAGTTCATAAACTGGGACCGCACTATTTAGATGCGCTAATGCATATGCATGTCCTCTCTCTCCCCTGGGACATGCATATGCATTTGCACATGTCTAGTATCGCAGTTCCCACTTTATGAGCCTAATTTGTTACACTTCTAGCCCTTGTTTTACATTTAAATGCACTTTCCCGTGTTCAGCTTTATTTCTGCTTCTTGAAAATGCTCTTTGCTGAACTCAGGTATGCAAAGCATGACACAAGCTTTTAACTTGTCAGCACGTCCAGTAGGTGGAACAACCTGGCCACTTTGCGTACAGCCCCGCTGGAGCAACCTACAGCGTTGACTGTGTAAACAAGTAATTGAGCTGCTGCTGCCATCGTAGCAGAAGTGGAGTGCCGCAAATTCCGGAACACTGCAGTGTTGTAAACAGGGCTTTTAAGATCTAATTTTTGGCATGAGGCTGATTGGGACTATGCTGTTCCAAATTTGAAATGTATTGATGCCAGAGATTTTGACCATAGCCCCTCTTTAATCATATTAAGGCAATTGCATTTTTGTGCCCCTCATTGCAATGCTAAGAAAATGTATTTGAATGGAAGAACAGTTATATATTATTTCAGCGATGACATGAATAATTTTCTTTATCTTCCATCTGGTGGATTTCATCTACAGTTGTGGATCTGTTGGTCTGACGCATGCATCTGTGGCAGCCTTGATCGCTTTTAGGCTGCAGAACTGGGAACGACATTTTCCTGGGCAGAGTGTCTTTATTCTGGTTTCTGGTCAGTATCATCATCAAGTGGCAGCTTCCTGGGGTCTGTCTCATCTTGCAAGTCCATTAGAGCACTTTTACTTCAGTGATATTTTCAAGTTCAAGTTTGTTTATGTGGGATAAATTCATTGAGCAAGCTCATTTACAATGATGCCCCGTCATTAAAAAAAAGTACAATTTGCATATAAAATATATGAATAAACATACAGTTTAAAGAGATTTTGAGTACACTGACAATAAGGACCTAGCAACACTCAATATATTGTACATAAAGTCATATATCCACATATTGTCCCTAAGTTACCCCTATTGTGAGGTAACTACAATTTTCACAATGAGCAGTGACAGGCAAGAACCATGCCTTTATAACTGCATAGGATGGAAATTTTCCATCTTTCAAGCCAAATCTAGCTAGCAAGATATTCCATTCACGAGGGATCATATGGCTATAGAAGTAAGTAGCCCTTAATGTGTTGGACCTTGGAATTGCCAGCTCCACTAGGTTTGAATTTCTTAGGGAACCTTTCCATGTCCTATGCTCTGAACATTCTACCAAATAATCAGGAACATCGCCCCAAATATTTTTCAATGCAAACAGTATTTTATGTAACTGTCACCTTTCATGTAGAGAGAACCAGACTAACTGGTTGTATAATATACATCTGTGTGTCTCGCATGAGCCAATTGCACCTTCCTTTTATGTGGTATATCCAGTTTTGTAAGCTTATCCTTTGTATTGTACTCATACACAATATCGGCATAATCTAGAATGGGGAAAATTTGAGACTGCACTATCTTTAATCTTCTCTCTTGATTCAAGCACTCTTTATGTTGATATAGTGTTCCTAAACATTTCCCAACCTTATTTATCAATTTGGCCACATGAAGGTTTCCCTTATCTTATTGTATCCATCCAATACCCCAGCTACTAGTAACCCTATACTTGTTCCAGTTTTGTACCTTCAAATGTATAAATATCTAATGAACTATTAATAGGGTAATTCAATGTACTTGAAGACCCAATCAACATCAGATTTGTCTTAGTTGAATTTAATTTTAAATGGGAAAACTTAAAAAAGTGAAGTTTATTAAACATCTGTTTACTGCAGTATATGGTTGTATTAGGCTAATTTTGCTGCCTTGTAAGGTGCCATTTCCTGTAACCAGAAATCCCAGAATCCCATGTAGCTGACATCAGAGGAGGGCTGCAGAAGTAAGAGAGTCAATAGCCTGCAGTATATATGTTAAATATTTTGTAAACTGAAATCAGATGTTTGCTGGTCCTGCTGGGCTCACTGGACTTAGTACAGTCCTCTGTGACTGTACCTAGCCCCAGGAGAACAGCAGGCCAGCAAACAAAAGATTACAGTTTATAAAAACTCTAAAATTCACTGTAGGCTATTGAATTTCCCACTACTACAGCCCTCCTATGGTGTCAGCTACAGGGGATTCTGGGATTTCTGGTTACTAGAAATGTCACCTTACAAGGCAGCGAAATTAGCCTGATACAGTCTACAACTCTGCAGTAAACAGTAAGTAAATAAAAATATTTTTGCACACAAAGTGCTAATTGGGATCAGCCTCACACTTGGGTGTGAGGCTCTTATTGCTGACAGTTCCCCTTTAAGTTTCATATCGTCAGGCTCTGGTAGCCTGGTACAAAGGTTTTAAAGCTAGTAGTGTTAGCCCCCTTTGGCATTCATTGGTTCTTTCTTGATCTCCATCCAGTCATTGAAGACTTGTTGTACAGTATATTTGTGAGACTAACTTAAGTCCTTTAAATAATATTTTATGACTTGTCTGTTGCTATTGGTAAAGTTTGAAACTTCTGCTGATTTCTGTAAGTTAAAATATCTTTGTAAGATTAAGATACATTCATAAAAAGTACATTCCCATGTTAGTCCTAATGAGAGACTTGAAATAGTTTTATTTAAAGGAGAGCACTTGTCTTCCCAGCAATACCAACCCCCAAACCAGAACCTCCCTATTAGGCTTTTCAGCCTACAAAATAATTTTTTAATTACAGCCACGTAATAAGAGCTCCTCCAATATATTTGGCTGTAATATAAATGTGGCCAGAGCAGCATGGTGCCATCAGACGTGCTCAGCACAGCTCCGCACTGCCCCACTGTATTACTTATACTGTGGAGCAGCGCGGAGACACACTGAGCATGTCAAATGGCGTCACACTATTCAGACATGTTTACATTATGGCTGAACACAGCGGAGGAGCTCTTATTCGATAATGAATTAAAATTATTTTAACTAATCTTAATGGAGGTTCTGGTTTTGAAGGTAACGTACTGGGAGGACAAGTGTTCACCTTTAAAAGTTTGTAGAATAAATACTTTTGACGAAGGGTGTTTTCAACTGTATTTAAGTTCCTAGAGGTTCTTGCTGGCTTCAAAACATGTCATTTGATTGTGAAAAACATCATTTACATGAGGGTATAAGATAGGTGATAAAAAAATGTGGCATTCTTTCTTAAAATGCAAAGATTTTTCAAAGAATCCTTGCGTTGTTTTTCTCTGTCTTTCAAACCAGCATTTCTTTGATAGCTTTGGCTAATGCCTCTATAGGCACTTTTACACTGCACTTTCTGTTATGGAATTCACGTAACAGAACCAATCTTCCTTGTGTGCAAAATTAATTTCTTGCATTTCCATGATGAACGCTCGCCCGAACCACGGTCCCTTCTCTCCATGGTTTGTCCCAATTTCTTCTGTTGTGCCCTGTGTTGTAAACTGGCCATTCCATTTTACCTCCCTCCACCCACCACCCACCACCATCTCCAGAGGAGATCTCAGCTCATGCCCATCATGGCTGACTCCCCTTAGGATGCCAGAGGAGCAGGAATTTCGGAACAATGGTGGGGTGTAAAAGGAGAAGTGAACAGAACGACATGCAATGACACCACACAGGTACAGAATAATTCACAAGATATAGTGTGTGTAAAAGCGTCTTTTGAGTAACAGTGTGGTAGCCATTACATAGACATTTGACATTATCTGGTGGAAATCTTTGTACCAGATAACATGGAGGCAATCATGCCAATGAACTGAACGTAAGTTTCTTGTACTTTTCCTGTTTGCAATGTAGCCCTTCTTTCTATGTTCACACAGGGCTAAGTTCTTCTCCTGTGGTCTATGTCCATATGATAGCGACTTTCTGCCTATGAATTGCCACGTCAAAACAGTAGTATGCTTAGCCATGTATTCCTTCATCTTAACATATTTTGATAAGGTGTTATAATAAAATAATAAAACCCAGGGTATTACTTCAAACTAATTAAATGTATTGTATCTTAAAGTAGTTGTTCCTACACATCTGCACATGTGGATTGCCAGCCCAGAAACTACACTACCACCGGGGAGCTGTAGCTCTAGTATTGTAAACCCCCTTAACCTTAGTGTATAGTACACCCAATATACAACTAGTGCGCTGTGCACAATGCAGCAGGTGACTTTCCACATGCACCATACAGTGCACCGCCACACATGCCCTCATGGCTTTTGGGAGGGGCATGAGCATAAATGTCAACACTATGACCACCTACTAACACCAGACGCAGCAACTGAATCAGGCACACTGCCCACATCAATGAATACGAGGGTGCTAATTCCATACAAAAATGATCTGTATTGCAGAAGTATAAGTTTACTGCATAACAATAATGTACAATGGATCCATGGTGACTGTCTTGGTATCTGGAACGCAACAAACCTAAGCCAGGATCTTGTCCTGGCCCACAAGGCACACTGACAACCTACCAGTGGTACAGGTGCTAGTCTTGGGGGCAGGGATGCAGAACACCATGGGCCCCCACCGCATCAGAACCCCTAATGCTTCGGGCAGAGCGAAATCCTTCCTGCAGCCACCACAGACATTGTTGCCAGTGTGCCCATGCAACTGGTCCCCCTTCTGGGCCCTTCAATGTCAACAGTCCCCCAAGTCCTGGTACTCTGCTTCCAACTCCTCTTCTTCCAGCTCTTTCTGTCACCACTCTTCTTCCTTTCCTTCTGCTCCCCGGGACCCCCCACAACCATAATAGCATTGTAAACAAACGGAAGGAAGGAAGGAAGGAAGGAAGGAAGGGAGGGGCCTTAGCTGGGATTTGACTACAGTAATAGCACTGTGCAGATGCTTTGCGGACTGGGCTGTAATACCCTACCAAGGCATAAAACCAGTACATTACATTAACTAAACCAGGACAAAACTCATGTATGCAAAAGAATGTTACAGTACCTACCAGAAGTGGGTCCACCACCCTCCACTACCCTTCCATCTTGGTACCCACTACCCATACAGGTTAGCAGCTGAGACGAAAGCAGAAGGGGACCATTGCCATTGCTTTTGTAGGACCCTCTGCATTCTCCCCATCTGTAACTGAGGTACTGGTCCAGTATGCACAGTGTCCACAGTAGTTGGACCACACCCTATAACCAGTGTTGAATGTCAGTTGGCTAGTGGCCAGGATATTCACACACACTACAGCAACCCTTAAAAGAGACACATCCACACTCTCATGTGTGTGTGTGTGTGTGTGTGTGTGTGTGTGTGTATGTGTGCATATATTTATATAATATACATATTATAGTGCACAGTAGACCACTATAGTTAGGGTTCAACAGTCACTTCTATGTTAAACCCCAAATTGTGCACTTTAATAACTTTGCTACTGGGGGCGTGGCCTGGCTGGCAAAGATGGCGGAGAGCTAATTGAGAGCTCCGTGTGGAGTCACCTGATATTTCGAGCATCCTACCTAAAAAAGAGACCAGAATAACTAAAATAGTCTGCCAATACCTTCCTAATGCCAGGTCCATCTAAATCGGGGGGGAAAAAGCAGTTGAAACTCCGCTTCTCCACATCACTAGAAGAGGGACGAAGTTTGGGCCCAAGCAGGGCTGGTGCATAACCCTCCCCCATCTGTGGAGCCAAACCCTGAATAAGCTAAAATAAGGGTGGTACAAACTAGTAACCATTATATCACTCTGGAATGCCTTATTAAAGATCTAAAGTGCGATCTAGGTACAAAAATGCAAGTGGGATTTGACAATCTAACGGCACAGATGCAACACCTCCAGCAGACAGTGAACGCGGTTTCTGACACCGTAGATGCCCATGAGGGGAGAATAACAGAATTGGAGATCCCGGGTTAGCACTCGGGAGGACCTTGCTACCACCACGTCCTCCGACCTGAGAAAAGCACTAAAAGAAATAGCTGACCTTAAAGATCAGATTGACGATCATGAAAATCAGGAAAGGAGTAATAATGTACGTATCATTGGTCTGCCAGAGGGTATAGAAGGCAAAGACTGCAACAAATTCATGAGGCAGTGGCTTAGGCAAGTTTTTACCTTACCCGAGGACTGCAGCCTTGAAGTGCAAAGAGCACATCACTCTCCCGGTACTAAACCGCAACCGGATCAACGTCCGAGACATATGCTAACAAAATTTCTGCAATATCAGGATCGCCAGAGAGTTTTGGGGGCAGCTCGGAAGACAGACCCAATTATGGCAAACAATTCAAGAATTAGCATCTTCCCCAACTTCTTCAGTAGTGTTCAGACCAGACGACAGGCCTTCAGGGAGGTTAAGAAGCTGCTACATCGGCTGAAATGTCCATTCTCTCTTGTCTACCCAACTCAGTTAATTGTGAGGCCTCCTGGGGGCAGACAAAAGGCGTTCACTGACGCGGTGGCAGCAGCAACTTATCTCAACGACTGGGAAAGCAGGAGTCCAAATAACAACGAAGCTGACGAAAATCGCTGAAATTTGATGATGGAGATAAATTGGTCATATTCAAGGTTTTATTTTAAGAAGCGGCCTTGTGTTATGGGGAGGAGTGGGTATTTTGGGGAAGGTGGCTCAGGAGCCCACAACACTGGAGGTGGCCTATTAGGGCAGGTGGAGAGCCCCGATACATCCCTTACCCCTCGACCTTAAAAGCACTCTGACGGAGCGTGATATAACCACAAACTACCCACCAAGTCGAGCAGAAGAAACCCACTGAAATGCAGAACACTCCTAGGCCTCTACTTGTTTAAAAATACAGGAACATTGACTGATCAGTTGGACTAATAAGGAGAGGGACTTTGCATGTACAGTCTCATTTCGTTTTACAAGTATCCCAGATTATTTACCCATTTAAAGAGGATACTACCCTAGGCATTAATGTCTAGAATAATGAGAGAAGGCTCCTCTTTCTGGGGGGGTCATGGTTTCTGCTCAGAGCAGCTATGTATTCAAGCCGAGTTGAAATGTTTAAAAAATGTTTAAAAAGTTAAATAATTTAAGGTTAAACTCAAGTTATATTAATTTGTTTTATGACTTGGTACTAGATTCAGGGTAACTGATATTGCATAAATATAATACTGGTATTCAATATGTTGGTCTTACAGTATTAAGTGAGCGTTAAGATCTCGGGGGTGTTTTCCTGAATGGTAGTCAAGGGATGCGGGGCAGCCTCTCAGGAACAGACTTTATGGAACAGCAATAAAGGAAAGCTGTGAAAGCATTTAAAAGGACCTGATGACCTCCTCTATACAGGGGCGCACACTTGAGGGTCCGGGGGCTGCACTACCCCAGATGAGTCCATTTGCCTAATATTAAGGCCGACTGTTGGAAGGACCTGGTTTAAGAGGGGGAATTGACCCCGGCATTCCCCATCCTCCCGAACGACAGACAAGAGGATGCGCTTAATTGTTGTGTTCTTTAATTTGATTACCTGGATGGATCCCCAGCCCTCTCCACGAAGAGTATTGGGAAGAGGAACAAAAGTTGTATAGGGACATCACTACAGTTTTTTCAAAGTAAAAGAGTAGATAAGGGGGAAGGGAGAAGTGGGGGGTGGGGGAAAAATTTGGGGACTCTAAGGGAGGAAAGTTTCAAAAAGGAAGACACACTGGAAACCTTAATCTTGTGGCAAAGAAGGTAAGAGAGTTTCACTTTAAGAGGTACTGGACAAGATATAATGGTTATGATAATGGCTGAATTGAAGTATGTGACTTGGAATGTTAATGGGCTCCGCACAGTGGTAAAAAGAAAGGTTTGGACACAACTTAAAAAAACAAAGATGTGACATAGCCCTACTTCAAGAAACCCACTGTACAGGGGAGGAGGTTTCATCGATGGCTGGAGCATGGGGAGGAACATTACTGGCGGCTCCTTTTACATCCCGTGCGAGGGGAGTTGCGATCTGGATTCGTCCGGGGCTCCCCCACCATTTAATTTCTCAGTGGGCTGATGCCCAGAGCAGATTTCTCATAGCCGAGATTGAGGTGGGAGGTCAAGAACTGACTTTAGTCTCGATCTATGGTCCGAATTATGATTTATCAAATTTTTTTCACCCACCTACAGAAGACCTTGGCCCCCTACAAAGATAATTTGATAATAGGAGGGGACTTTAATATATGCCTAGACCCCCAGTTGGATCACTCCCACAGTAAATCTAACCCAATACAGCGTGGAGTGGTGGCATTCAAAGGCCTAGTGGAGGAGAGGGCCTTGGTGGAAGTATGGCGGCACATGCTCCCAGGGGAAAGAGAATACTCTTTCTACTCACACGCCCACCAAATTTACTCTTGCCTCGACTATCTATTTGTTTCACCTTCCCTAATGGGACACGAAATGGAGGCATCTTATGAACCCATGGTAATATCGGACCATGCTCCGCTTAGGGTGGGCATCTCATTAGGCCCTAAGGAACCATCCAGCTCACAATGGAGATTGGATCCGACCTTGCTCCAGGACCCTTACTATATAAATTTCATAAATAATAAAATTAGGGACTTTATCTCCATAAATCTCCATAAATCACAATCGAGAAGTACATATTAAATTTGTATGGGACACATTAAAAGCATATATTAGAGGGAAACTCTCTCATACTCGGCATATAAACGGAATGATGAAAGTGATGGGGAAGGTACTCTAGACGCCCACATTTTAAAAACGGAGAGGGAGAATATGATGACTCTCTCTGAGGAGGGTGCCAGGATTTTGAGAATCATGAAGGGTCGCCTTAGTCAAATATCCAACAAGTGTATTGAGAGGGATCTTTTAATCACCAGCTCTCATTCACATTTTGAGGGGGACTCAGCTGGAAAATGGTTAGCTAGTCTAGTAAAGAAGAAAAGAGCAGAACACACCATTATGTCGATGAATATGCCCTCTGGCCTACCTACATATAATCAGGTTGAAATTAACCATCTCTTCAGAGACTTCTGTGTCTCCTTATATGCCTCTCAAACCCCGAAGGACGCTGACCCTCAGAAATTTTTAGACCAGCTAAATCTCCCCACATTAACCTCCAAACAGAAAGAATATATAAACGGCCCCATCACAAAGGAAGAAACTAAAAAGGTCATAACACATATGAGACGAGGGAAAGCCCCGGGTCTGGATGATATCCCGGTGGACTTTTATGGGATAACCTGGGAAGCACTGGGGGCCCTTATGGGAGAAATTGTAGAGACAACATTACAAGAGGGGGGCCCTGCCTGAATCTATGTCTGAAGCGACGATAGCTGTGCTACCCAAACCAGGGACAGACCCGAAACTTTGTGGTTCCTACAGACCTATATCTCTCCTCAACTCAGATTATAAAATAGTGGCCAATATTTTGGCTGGGAGACTTGACCCCTTCCTTCCTGATGTGTTACATAAGGATCAAGCGGAGGTTTATGAAAGGCCGCCAAGCAGAACACAATTTGAGAAGGGCAATGAATATTATACATAACTAGACTAAAGGGAAAGATAGAATGAGGGGGGAATTCTTGCCCTCGATGCAAAAAAGGCATTTGACTGGGTGGAGTGGCCATACATGTTTGCGGTCCTTGAAAAATTTGGCCTGGGCAATACTTATGTGGGATGGCTAAGAGCTCTATATAGAGCCCCAAAGGCACAGATCCTGACCAATAACACACTATCAGACCCCTTTCCACTCACCCAGGGTACTCGCCAGGGCTGCCCACTATCCCTTCTTTTGTATGTTCTGTGTATTGAAACTGTGGCTGCTTACGTAAGAGCAAACCCCAATATAAAGGGGCTTAGAGAGGAGGGGAGAGAGAGCATGTAATATCGCTCTTCACGGATGATGTCCTACTATTTCTGGACGACCCTGAAATGGCTCTACCAGAGCTAAATGGATGTTTTGAGTTATAGGGCCCACTATTGGGACATAAAATAAACTGGTCAAAGAGCGAATGGCTTCCTGTGGGGAAGATCAGGTGAGCGATTAAGGTAGCAGGGATGGATGTCCAACCAACTAGCGCAGTAAAATATCTAGGGGTTCTTCTTCCAAATAAACTATCTGCTTTAGGTGGAGATCACTTCCATTGTCTCTAATAGGTAGGGTGAACCTTATTAAAATGTCCATTCTACCACAGGTCTTGTATCCATTTCAAACTGTTCCCCTCTCCCCCTCCTGAATAAATATATAAAGTCAATAGAAGGGGCCATAACACAGCTATTATGGCAGGGAAAACGACTCCACGTTAAGAAGCAAGCCCTATGGCGCAAAACAACTGAAGGAGGCTTGGGGCTCCAACACATAAAACATTACTATCTGGCAGCTCAGATGGCACAGATCCCTGATCTATTGCAAACTGACACCAACAAGCACCCCAGTGGACGAGTTTAGAGGAGGAGGGAAAGATCCCTATATACTATTCAATACTGGTAGACTCTGCCCTGGGTAATGGGGAAGCGAGGATCCTCAACCCCTATACTAGAAACTCCCTGAAGGTCTGGAAAGCACCCACCAGCTAATAGGGGAAAGGAAATACATTTCACCGGATACTACACTGGGATCACTGATGGAGGGAGGGAAACAAATCCCAAACATATCAAGACAACACTTGAATTCATGGGCCGGAAAAGGCCTGTTCAAGGCCAAACAAGTGCTGCAGGGAGGACAGGTTCTTTCATTTCCAGAGTTAAAGGCGAGATATGGGATACATACTTCACACTATTTTACATATTTGTTACTGAAAACAATGTTTGAGCGTCAAAGGGGGGAGAAGGAGGACCCAGCAGAAATGCATCACTCGCCTCTGGAGGAATTATTTGGGAAGTTCTCCAAAATACAGTCATTTAGGCCCCTGAGATCTTGTTATAGACTTCTCATGGGCTCCCTAGAGGACCCATTAGAGGCAATAAGGCACCGCTGGGACACAGACCTATATCCAGATACCTTAACAGGAGGAGATTGGTCCCTTATAAAAAAAAAAAAAAATCTACTCCGGTGCTCTGTTAATAACAGACTTTGGGCTATACAGTATAATATGGTGATGAGAGCATACTTTACCCCAGAAAGAGCTATAAAATAAATCCTGAATCCTCACAGTTTTGCCCCAGATGTAATGTACATGTAGGTACCTTTTTTCATGTAATTTGGGAATGCCCCAGGATTCAGCCCTTTTGGTTGGGGATTACGGCAGTCTTAGCCAGAACCTTATACATAAACATATGATTGGATCTCTCAGAGATCCTTCTGGGACTCCCAGGACTGGGAGGTCAGCACTTAAAGGATGGTAACAAATTGATAAGAATAGGGGTGGTAGTAGGATTAATGAGAGAAGTGGCAATTCATTGGAAGCACCCAAACCCACCTTCGGTTACCTCAGAACTGATGCGCCTTATGAAACTTGAACATACCCAATATTTGGTCTCAGGCCAGAGACAAAAATATGAAGAAATATGGGCACCATTGGAAATAGCCATTGCATCAAATTGGTTCCCTGCATTTTAAATAGAGGTAAGAAATGGAAATAGCTTAGAGGGCCCCTGGGGGGAGACAACTTTGTTTATTCACAAGTGCGATATCTGACATTCCAGTAGCATAATGACCATAATTTCTAGCCAAAATAGTATAAAGAAGCCTAGTTACAGTATAGTAATAAAAAGGAATGCTGGTACCTATTGCTTAAAGTGAATGAAATTAACCTCAATTCTTCTACAAGAAGAATGATGTAACATGTGACATCTGCACAAAGATAAGACTGTAAGTGTTAAATAAAGTTTACCAAAAAAATAAATAACTTTGCTACTGTTCAACTGATTTGCGTCAAATTTTGCATGCCCCATCGGGGACCAAAGATCTCTTGATGTAGCAAGTTGTGTTCCGGTCAGATGTACAGGTGCAGTGATGCGGAGTGTCAAAAAATGTAAAAATTACCATTTTCATTTAAATCCTTTGTCACGCCGTTTCTCAGAAATGGCTTGGGCATTTGGTCTGAAATTTGTAGGGTATATCGGGCTTGGGTCACAGGTGTGACATCTGAAGGTTTGGTGAAAACAATATTAATCTGTTCCAAAGTTAGTTTCAGTTTTCCCATTTCCTATGGGAAAAATTAGATGTGCTGTGTGAAACAACTGTTTTGTTGCTGCAAAAGCATTATCCATTGTCTCAAATGTGGAATGTAATGTTGACATTCTGCTATCTTGTTTTCAGTTAACAAGGCAAACAAATTTAAATATTAAAAAAAAATACTGTCTGATGGTAAACACCAACAGTTGTGTTTACCTGCAGTAATTGGAGCCAGAGGAATCAGATTCTGGGGTCAATTTGCCCCCTAAATGCCCAGAAACATGTTCATTTTGTCCACTGACATATTTGTGTTGCAAATTGCAACAGTTGTTTCGCAAAACAAGAGCAGTTTGTGCCACAAATTGTGGCAAAATCCCATTGTTTCGTGGAACAAGGAAGGGTGTCTCGCGAAACCACTGCTGCATAAATACGTTAGTGGACAAAATTAACACATTTCTGGGCATTTTGGGAGAAAACTGGCCTCAGAATCCAATTCCTCGGGCCCAGATTAGGTAAACGCCTACTGGTGTTTACCTAATTAAAGTAGTATTTTTTTTAGGTTTTACTGTAAACAAATGCCAAAAATAGATGGGGCAACATAAACAAACTGGGCAGCAGCATAATTTTTTTAGCGAACCACAGTTTCTCTCTTTATGTTTAAGAGTATCTTTATGTTTAAGAGTATGCACCGTCAACTAAGTCATTGGAAGGGGCAACAAAAACGGCAGGCAGCCAGCACACCAAACCATGCGGTCAGTGGTTTTGTTACTTTTGTTTTAAGTAGTTCACTGAAAGGGAGGCGTGATTGTGTGTCAGCAGTCTGGATCTCAGTCTCCAGTTCCCAGTATATGCCGACTGGGCTGTGCTTCATAGAACAACATTATTAGATAGTATAGGTTGGTTACCCATCATCTCTGTCTGCTGATTGGTTGTGTGCAGCATCAGGTCAGTGGGAGTTTTAAATTTCTGGCTCTTTTCATATCAGCACCACTTTGTTGGTGGCGTGGAGGACTCTGAAGACTGTGGTGGCATTACAAGATGATCTACTTTGCAAAAAACAGGCAACCGAAGAGCCAGCGTGTTCCTTGAGAGAGCAGCAGCAGTGGTGGGTGGCTGCAGGCACCAGGGAACGGCTCATTAAATATGTACCAAGTGAGCACAGAGGAGTGTACATCAGTACAGATATAAAATCAGATGGACCATTAAGGGAGGCAGGAGGCAGCAAAGCTGGATTAAGAGTCAGAGGTAGATAACGCACCTGAAGCACCCTGAAATAAATCTACTCATTGCAATCTGGCAGCGGAGTGTGTACCGCCATGCCAGTGCCAAGAGTGAGGGTCAGGACTTGGGATTAGCAGCACTTACCTTTGTGGCAGCAGCAGTATTCATTCACAGTAGCATTCAGGAGCAATCAATAAAAAGCAGATATTCTGAATTCCAATACCTGCCCCCAGTCCCTTGTCTAATTGTTTGCTGACAATGGGGGGGCCCAATCCCCATGTCAGCACTAATTGCCCCCCAGCAGTGTGGAACACTGGGGAGTTCACTCCCAGTGTCCCAAAATATTTTTTATTTTCTACCTATAAAGAAGGAAACCGTCCCTCAATGTCTTCTTTATTTTCCCTGAAAAAAAGAAAACTGTTCCTTGTCATCCCCCACCGTCCTCCTTCCCCATCCCAGCCCTCTCACATAGCACCCTCCTCCCTTTACCCTATACTTGCCTTCAGAGGTCGCATGCTGTCATCTTCCTGTGGACCAGGACACGTCTGCATTCTTTAAAGCCTAACCGCGAACTGAGGAATCAAGGTAGGTGCCATATAATGTAGTTCAGTGGCGTTTTGAACTTATGTTCATAACTTTGACATTATTAGGTATTTTTTCACCAAATTTTCAACATGGGCTTTTTGGGACCCCACCTCATGAACACTGAGACTGTTTTTTTGTTAATCGGGCCTGGAAGGTGATTTTGCGGTCACTGTGCAAAATCACCTTTCAGCACTGATTAACAAAATGACAGTGCCAGTGTTCATGAGCTGGGGTCCCAAAAAGCCTGTGTTGAAAATCTGATGAAAAGATTCCTAAAAATGGCTGAGTTATGAGCTTTCATTGAAATACTTCTACTCACGTGCATAACTGATAATTTTTTATATTTTAACTCCAAATTTTCAACATAGCTATTTTTTCACACCACCTCATGAACAGTACAGTTGCCATTTGTCAAATCCTTTCACACCTGTGGCTCAGAATGGTGTTTTGGCACGAATGTTGACACTTTCACCACGGGGTTTATGAGGTGGGGTCATAAGAAGATTATGTTCAAAATTTGAGGTCAAAATATGAAAAAATGCTAAAGTGATGACCATTCGTTGCAATTTCGCTATGCCTGCTCATAACTTTGGACATTTTAAATATTTTGACCCCAGATTTTCAGCATCGCCATCCTATTACCTGACCCGATGTCTGTCACAGCTGTCATTTTTCTAGTCCTGCCCAAAATGTGTGTTCGCATCTGTGGCACAGAATGGCATTGCAGTTGCACAGAATTACATTTTGGCATGTATTTGAAACTTTTCTGTACTGCGGTACATGAGGTGGGGTGATAAGATGGCTATGCTGACAATTTGGTCACTGTTGTCCTATAAATGGAAGCACAGCACCAGGGGCCCTGCAATCCCACAGACAAATAAGGATATCATTATACTATCTGTAAAGTAAGGAAATTCATTGCAAAAAACTTTAATGCATCAGGTACTGTTCTTACTAAAGCGACAAAAGCAGGGAAATGTGGTGTTAGGGTTTCCAGTCCTAACACCCACCCCCCCCAACACAGACACGGACAAGCGTTGGGGGTGTGACTTGGGGTTCTCAACCCTAACGCTCACCCCATTCTCCTGTACTGTACTCATCTCAAATTATTTACCTATGGAATGGGGTGAGCATTAGGGCTGATGACCCCAAGGCACACCCTCAATGCCTGTCGGTGTCTGTAGGGTGGGGGTGGGGTGTTAGGGTTGGAAACCCTAACACCATATTTCTCTGCTTTTTGTCACTTTACTAAGAACCCTAACTGATGCAATAATGAAATTTTTTGCAATGAAAAAAATGTTATTTAGAGATGTGTGTATATATATTTGTATGGCTTATATAATATGGCATGTGATGGCTGTGAACTGTGTGCATCCGTGAGACTGTCACAACAATGACTTGGCATTGTCCCCAACAGTGAGGATGTGTCCCTGTTACAATACCCGACGAATGTTGTGCTGGCAGAGACAGGACTGGAGTTGGAGTGACACCTGCAAAAATGTATGTGTGTATGCACGCCCAGACTGGACACTGAGACACTAAGAGAATTGTAGTGCATAATCTGGTTCCAACTCGACTGTGCCACCATTGACAAGCTCTGCATCCTTCTTTGATCACAACTGCAGAACAGGACATGACAGAGCCATGCATTAGAGTAGTCAGGGCAGCCAAGGCTTCAAATGAGGTAAGGCTGGCACAGGGGATCAGAGAAGGTGAAAAGGCTTTCTTCAGGTACATAAGGGAGAAGAGAAGCTGTAAAGATCAGATTGTCAGAATCAAGAAAGATGGAGGGTGGGCAGAAAAGGGGGCAGAGCAGGCAGAAGCACTCAGTGAGTACTTCTGTTCAATGTTTACCGGGGAGAGGGGTATGCCTGTGCCCCAGAGGAAAGACAGTGTGGACACCGTGGGAGGAGGGGTAACAGATAGGGAGATCCCAGTGAGCAGGGTGTTGGAGGGCCTTAGGTCTCTGTGGATGGATAAGGCACCAGGGCCAGATGGCATGCATCCAAGGGTCCTGAAGGAGTTGGCAGAGGTCCTGGCAGGACCTCTGGAAAACTTGTTCAGCACCTCCCTGGGGACTGGATGCATGCCCCAGGACTGGAGAATGGCACATGTGGTGCCCCTGCATAAGGGTGGGCCCAAGGATGAACCAGGTAACTACAGTTCAGTCAGCCTTACCCCCATCATGGGGAAGCTAATGGAGACTATCCTTAGAGAGGTTGGTGATCTTTCTGGAGGAGAATGGTCTCCAGGATGATGGGCAACATGGGTTTGTCTTGGGTAGATCCTGCCAGACAAACCTTGGTTGACTTTTTGACTGGGTGACAAGGGCACTCAATAGGGGCTATGCGGTGGATGTCCTGTATTTGGACTTCAGCAAGGCCTTTTGACTCGATGCCACATGGAAGGTTGACTAGTAAGGTGAAAAACATGGGAGCAGGGGGAAACTGGATGGGTTAGGAGCTGGCTGCAGGACAGACAGCAGAGAGTAGTTGTAGGGGGAGAACTCTTGACTCCCAGAGCTGTAACCAGTGGGGTCCCACTAGGACTGGTGCTATTTAGCATCTTCATTGCCAACATATCGGATGGGATTAGGAGTAAGATCAGCCTTTTTGCAGATGACACAAAGATCGTGGTGGAGGTGGATAGTGTGGAAGGGGGGTAGGTACTCCAAGATGATTTGGCAAGACTTGAGCACTTGTCAGACATATGGCAGCTGGGGTTCAACGTTAAGAAGTTCGAAGTCATGCACTTGGAAGCCAGAAACCCTGGGAATTGCTACTGGCTGGGGGAGTGCAGTTATCCACTTCATTGGAGGAGATTGGATCTGCGGATAGTAGTTACAGGGGACATGAGTCACTCAGCACAGTGTAGGAAGATGGCAACCAAGGCTAATTGCTGAGGTGCATTGCCAGGGGAATCACCTCTAGGAGAGGGGAAGTCATTCTGCCACTGTACAGGTCACTGGTGAGACCTCACTTGGAGTACTATGTGCAGTTCTGGTGCCCCTATTTAAAGAAGGATGTCAAACTACTGGAGGGGGTCCACACAGGGCAACAAAGGTGATCCTTGGACTGGGGGACACACCATATGAGGAAAGACTGGGGAGTCTAACATGTATTCCCTTGGAGGATAGAAGGGAGGGAGGGGATATGATTGAGACCTTCAGATACTTAAAGGGCATGAATAGGATTGGTACTGAGGGCATGTTTAGATTAAGAGGGGGAGGGACACAAGGGGACACAGTCTGAAACTGGAGGGTGGAAGATTCAGAAGGGAAATGAGGAGGCACTTCTTTACGGAAAGGGTGGTAGTGAGGTGGAGCACACTGCCAGAGGAGGTGATATCATTTATTTATTTATTAGCTTTTGGTAACCAGGTAAGTGCATTAAGCAGATGACCTGCCTATTTTCAAGCATGACTCGGGAGAGTACAACAATTACAATGGAACAGAATTTATAGAGAACAAAACAGGTAAAACAATACACAACTCTGGGCAGTTTTCAGAGGGGGTGGGTGGGTGTGGAGAGGTTGTGGGATAACAGATGGACCAGACACCGAACTTCAGATTCAACACACAATCTCTGTGTGATGTTTATTCAAAATACAGGAGATGATCTTAAAGCAGTGGCATATCCCTTCTTCAGTACATCAGTTTGCAGTAACAGACTATGTATGTTCTTTCTCTGCACTTAGCCAGCACCTACTGATACTGATCACTGATCTAGCTACGTTTCAGTGAAAACCCTTCACCCCTATGTGGGCCCATTTGCTTGGGTAGTGGGGGCTCAAAAAGAAAAAAACAAAAACAAAACAAGCTATAGACAAAGAACCTCGATGCAGAATCACTGAAAAAAGGGTTAACTCAAAGGGCATTGGCAACAAATCAAGTTTCAAAGAAATACAACATCATACATACTTCCGTAATGCAAAGCATCATGGGATATATGCAAATCACCATGGAATTTCAGACTTGTTTGGTTTACAGCAATTTACATACATTTTAAACAGCACAACTAAATTTCTATAATTGTCACCTAGTACACCCGGTTACCAAAGACTAAAAACAAACAAAAAAAAACCTTTTTACCATTATCAAAAACACCTAGTGCCATGGTATTTTCAACATTTACAGGTTTCATAAACATAAAGTATATACATCTAGATATTCTATGACACAGTGCTATTACATACTAAATCCAACAACAATAAACACAACCTGTTTTACGTACGCTTGGAGATCACAACAATAACCTCACTGTATGAAGACCTGAGAGGGAAAAGGAAAATTAAAGAGGACACTATAGCGTAGTCAAGAAAGGGGAGGGGGTGCCCATAGGTGGCCAACCGTATGGACTAGAAATAGTAAAGGATAGATTAAGCTAAGAAATAGAAGAACTGTTGCAACAGATTTAAGAAAAGGTCAGTCCTCCAGAGTGGCAGGAGCTCCCTGTCACAGTGGGACAGGGTCAAAGGGAAGATCAAAAATGGGGGAAGCTGGCGAGGGGGGGAGTCAGCAGATGGGGGCGATAAATCAGATGGACATGTAAGGGGTGGGAGGGCAGCTGCAGTAGATTAGACTGGGAGCTGCACACTCGAGCAGACTCGATAGACCATATGGCCTGCATCTGCGGACATTTTTTGTATGTTCGTATACATTAGACAAGTTTACCCAAATGCTTACAGCTCTGGCATGCTATGCCATGGGGTCATTCTAGTGCATAGGATGTAACTAGGATGAGCCAGTCCTCCATGAAAGATGCCTATGCTTCTGTTACACATGCCGGAATACATCACATTCCACAACACAGAGCCAGAACTGAGGGATATTAGTGGCAGGTACATTCCAGTGTCTGGAATGCCTAATGTGGTTGATAAGATTAACTATATGCATGTGGCCACTGTGCCACCATTAGAGCATGAGGATGGTGCTACAATGACACATGCATACAGTGGTCATTGTAGAACCATCAGAGCATGAGGATGGTGCAGCAATGACACATGAATACAGTGGTCATTGTGGCATCATCAGAGCATGAGGATGGATACTGCAGTGACACATGCATACAGTGGTCATTGTGGCACCATCAGTGCTGCAGTGGTGCTTGCACACAGTGGTCACTGTGCCACCATCAGAGCATGAGGATGGTGCTGCAGTGACACATGCATACAGTGGATATTGTGCTATCAGAGCATGAGAATGGATACTACAGTGACACATGCATACAGTGGTCATTGTGGCACCATCAGAGCATGAGGATGGTGCTGCAGTGGTGCTTGCATACAGTGGTCACTGCACCACCATCAGAGCATGAGGATGGTGCTGCAATGACACATGCATACAGTGGTCATTGTAGAACCATCAGAGCATGAGGATGGTGCTGCAATGACACATGAATATAGTGGTCATTGTGGCATCATCAGAGCATGAGGATGGATACTGCAGTGACACATGCATACAGTGGTCATTGTGGCACCGTCAGTGCTGCAGTGGTGCTTGCACACAGTGGTTACTGTGCCACCATCAGAGCATGAGGATGGTGCTGCAATGACACATGCATACAGTGGTCATTGTGGAACCATCAGAGCATGAGGATGGATACTGCAATAGACATGATTTCCATTGCCTAAACACACAGGTTGTCTGTGAGGCAACAGGACTTATCGTCCAGGTGAACAACGCAGGAGATTTGCAGTTATAGCCACATTTGCTGCCCTGACCCCCGAACAGGGATGACTGATTGGTAAGCATACAGTGACATTACATGTACTGTGCCCACATATGTGTAGCAGATACCACATCTGACACACACTTGTTCTCTGTTCTAAAGGTGACAGCCGCTGTCCATTGTGGGCATTCATCCTGACACCATACCTGCAAACCCAGAATGAGACATAGTCATGACACTGTGATACTCGCAGAAAGACCAGAAGTGTCACTGAACATGTGATTGACATGTTGAAACTGCACTTTAATTGCTTGAATAAAACCAGTGACACACTTCTGCTGGACCCATGGAAAGGTGTATAGGGTCTTTGTAGCATACTGCATGCTTCACAACTAGGCAGTAAGTACAACCCTTGGCTGGAAATATTGCAGATCCAGCAATTGACAAAACATCTGGAACCAAATAAGCCCTGTTCACCTGCAGTGCACAACCTACACGCAGCTGGGGTACAGGTAGTATAGCGCAGTGGTTTAAGGCTCTGAGCTGCAAATCTGGAGAGCTGGGTTTAAATCCTACAGCCCCCCACGTGCATACTGTGTGACCCTGAGCAAGTCACTTAACTTTCCTGTGCTCCCAGGTTGCACCTGTAAGCAAGCTTTCAGCTTAGTGTGTCTCACCTGGTTAAACAATTGGGAAAAATAAAGGTCAGGACGTTATGACATGTAATACTAGTAACTGACTACTTCACCTAGTTAGCGGTGGGTGGAGGTGATAAAGGGGGCATGGGACATTGGTGGAAAGGGATGTGCTCTGTTGTATAGTGACAGTAAAGTGACTATGGCAAACAGTTGTGTTGCATGCAGTGGCATAACTCCATGTGATGTCCAAGTGCCTATTCATGAGTATCCCAGTAGACTGGTTCCTGCTCCTTGGAAGGAGGCATGCTCTGTATCTAGTGTTTTGGCCCTTCATTTGCCAGTTGATGGGTCCATGCTGTTGTCATGCGTGTGTCCTTTTCATTGGTAGAATGTGTGATGGCAAGTGCAAATATTGATGAACCTGGGATCCCTAAGGGACATGGCTGGGAGACCTGGCTAGCTATAACAGCCAGTGTAAGGGCTACAAGGCCATGTTTAAGCAAAACAGATACTCTGTCAAAGCCAGCTTCCACCACCAGTCTGATGGCACCTATCCTTATGAGCACATAACCCTGTCTCTGTACGCACAGAATCTAGCTTGGTATACACAGTGCTCAGCCATGTGCTGAGGACACCCAGTTGTGCACTCAGACTAGCCACCTATGTGCACAGGGCAAACGCCTTGCTGCACATGTGGTACACCTCCTGTTAGCCTGCCATTGCATGTTGTAATAATGTTTCCTTGGTATAGATGATGAACAAGCCCTGCTTCCTGTTACCATTGGGTGCTGATATGGTCCTTGACAGTCCCTTCTGGAGATTGCTGCTGTGTGTATGTGAGGGATCTGTGGTGTGTGACTGGGATATATCAGCAGGTTTGTGTTGGGAACACTTTCAGATGTTCCTGTTTGGTAACATGGGTGTAGGGTGGCTGTGGTGGTGGTGGTGCAAGGTTTTCCAGTATACTGCTTTGTGTGGCTGTGCCAGGTGAGATGGGCTCTGATGGGGTGGCACTACCTATGGTTATGTGGGAACATGTGTATTGAGCTTGTACCTGTGTTACCTGTGTAGTTGGCACATACTCTACACACGTATACTCACTGTTAGGCTGGCAGAGGGGACCCCACTGGACCTGGGTTTTGCATATGTCCAGCTCATCTGGGGCATCATCCCTGTCCTCATCTGGTATCTGATGAGGGTGGAGCCACAGCAGTGGAAATCAAGAAAGTCAGTCATTCACATGTTGCATACTTACAAGTTATTATGTGACACACACTGTTGCTTATGTTCAGTGGTGTCCAGTCCATCATCTTTCCCATCTGTGGGCTGTTAGCTAAACATATCCATCACAGTGTCCTGCACTGGACTGAGGTCTGGGACATCTTTATCACCCTGTCAACTGGTGCCCACCTAGGCCTGGTGACAGCAGAGGGAAAGCTTTTCTTCTCAGTGCCACAGAGGTTTGCACCATTAATGCTGTGATGTGGTGATAGTGCAGGGGGCATTACCAGAAGTAGTCATGGTTGCCTGTATCCCCATCCACACTACTTGCTTGTGTGCTGGTGTCCATTTTTATTTACCAGTCGTGTACAGGGTTTGGTAATGGTAGCGTACCTCTGTGGCAATAATTGTCATTTACTCTATGCTAAAGTTTGGAGCACAGACAACCATAACTTACCCATTCCTCCTGCCTTCATATTTGTAGGTCTGGTGGTTCTGGCCTACCATGTGGCTGTTTGTCCAGTGGTCATTCTGCAGGCTGTATCACTGCAGGCCTTACCTGGCTATCCCCAGATGACATTTTCGTGTTGCTCCGAGCAGGGCATTCTGTCTCCGTATGTGGTGGCATCAAAGTGTGTTCCATGGTCATGTCCTTCTCTCCACAGGTATGGCCTCTACTTACTCCATCCTCTCCACATTACCTTGCACACATGTTGTACCAACCCACCACAGCTGTCAGTCAGGTGGTGTGTATAGGGATTGTGTGGCACGAAGCTCCATGGCCCATTTGCGTGCCATATTCATGCATCTTCCTCACCTTTGTGGATTGGACCATTAGTTCATGTAAGTGCTGTTTGAAATTTTCATCAAACACATGGAGGGCTGGCCCAGTTTGTTACAAAGTCTAATTTTAATGGGGGTTCCATGGTAAAGCAGGGTAGAAGCATACTTGGATTGTAGTGCAAATGCAGGAGAATAAACAAGTGGTAACTCCAAAAGTATACTCAAATGCAAGTTACTTACAGTACAAAAAATGTCCATGGCAGCTTTGTAAATGGTTACGTCATTTTTAGCCAATCAAGATTGTTTTATTTTGAAATATTCCAGACACACTTGTAACCATAAGAGATACAAGAACTGTACATATAAGCATATGCAGCAGATATGTGGCTAGCCACTAAGGGTGTGCAAGTAACAAATATTAATTCCCACAAATAATGGAGTATTCAGTACTCATGTCTGATTCCGAAGACCAAGTCGTTTCAACAGTTGGGGTTATTTGGCCTCAGAAACCTAATAAGCATTTGAAAATAAAAAAAAAAACATTAAAAGACTCTCTCTTGCCCTCTAAAGGTGGCCAAGGCTAGTCACATGGCCACCCCTATCCCTGCCCCATCTTCCAATACAACTTTTTTTTTCCTTTTTTTAAAGCTGCCAAGCTCCTGGTTTGGTGCCAGGAGCTGACAGCATCTCTTAATTGCATCCCCCTCCCTAGCTCAACCTACCCAGGCTCAAGTTGGCCATTCATAACAAGTGCCCCCCCCCAACCTGACTGCAGATCCATTATTTGTGGTCCATATGTAGTCAGAATTCAGCTAGCTGAGTTGGTCCCCTTCCCTAGCCTGGGCCTCCCACCTAACTCCAGATCCATGATTTTGGGGCCAATAGTAGTCACAATTCAGCTAGCCCAGTTGCCCCAGACCCACAGTGCGCCTTTCAGTTAAAAACTGTGAGGAAGGGTGGAGGAGCAGTCCACATTATTGATGACTGGTGGGCGACAGGCTAAAACATCTGTCTAGTATTGTTAATATTGTGGACTGTTCCTCTGTCACCCAGGCATTTACACTGCATGCTGCTAGAGTCGGATGCCAGACTTTGAAAGGAAAGGTGCCTTGCGCTGTAGTGCAAATTATAAATCACTGTATAGTAAAACAAATATTGTAGTAGCACATCAGAATGATCAAGGTGCCAGAGTTGCAAGATAAACATGAAATAAATAATGAAGGACAAATCAGTGCAATACTGTACTATGGAAGTGAAATACAAAGCAGTAACCGTGAGTTAAAATAGAGTAAGAGGGAATGGGGCGGTAAAGAGTATACAAATTGGATTGTGATGACAGCAAAAGGAACATGACAGGGGAGGAGGAGGAGAAAATGCAGCCAGACTAGAGGGGAGAAGTAATGGAACAATATGACAGAGAAAGGGAGGATATTCGATACTGTATCACATAGGGAATTGTTGTGTATTTTGGAGTGGGTTTCTATGTAGTTAGGTGGATTGCTGCTTAGTTGACTGATAGGAAGCAGCGGGTCTGTATAAAGGGAGAGCTGTCTGATTGGACTATGGTACTCAGTGGAGTCCCTCAGGGATCTGTACTGGGCCCAGTCCTGTTTAATGTATTGGTCTCATCTATAAATTGTGATGCTAATGCATGGTTTGCTAAATTTGCTGATGATATGAAACTTGGAGCAGTTGTTATGAACGAATTAGATGCTGAGCAATTATAGAATAATATTGATCAAATATACAACAGCCGTGGGGAAAAAATGTAAATTTAATTTAGCAAAGTGCAAGATTATGCATTTGGGAAGGAATAACTGTAAATTTAAGTATACTATGGATGGAGCCCATTTATTAGAAACAGATGTAGAAAAGGACTTGGGAGTATGGATAAATAAAGATCTGGTGTTTACTTACCACTGTAATGTTACTACCAAAAAAGCCTATGGCATCTTGGCCTCTATACTGAGAAATATAAAGAGCAGAGAAAGGGATGTGATTATGCCATTTAACCGGTCCCTTGTCAGACCCCACCTGGAGTATGCTGGTTATGTATGGAGACCTAGACTGAGACGGGACATGGGGAGGTTGGAGGGGGTTCTGAGATGGACAACGAGGAGGGTGAGTGGCCGGCGATACTGAAGGATTAAGGCCAGATTGTGGTCGCTGCGCGGCTTTCAGAGACTACCGTAACGCCTCTTTGAAGCTGCGAGCGAAGTCATACCATCCGGCGAGAGAGTAAAACTGCATGCGCTTTCTGCACAATCAAAGTAGGCATGACACTAAAGTCAACTCGGTAAAGTGTTACTGAGCCAGAATAACCACTGAGGAGCCGAGGGGTGTGGGGGCGGAGCACCCCCACAGAAGAAAGCTGCAGAGCTGAAAATATTACTGAGTGCAGAATAACCACTGAGGACCAGGGAGGTGTGGGAGGCGGAGCGCCCCCACAGAAGAAAGCTGCAGAAATCCTAAATCATTGTTTAAGGCAGATATTGTACTGGAGACATGAAACGCGGCTTAAGGCAGTGTTCTGTGGGATCACCCCCTTTCCGTTCCATTCCATTCTGATGTACTGCATTGGTGCACAATATATAATATACAGCACAATATTTGTTTGTTTGTTCTATGGGGGCGCTTCACCTCCCACACCCCCGGGTCCTTTCAGAAACTTTAAAAAAATGTTCAGATTGCAGAACTGAATAGTTAATCCTTCAGTATCGCAGTTTTTTTTTTAAATTATATTATTTGTTTGTTCTGTGGGGGCGCTTCACCCCCCCCCCCCACACACACACACACCCCCGGGTCCTTTCAGAAACTTTTAAAAAATGTTCACATTACAGAAACTGAATTATTGAGTGACATCGCTTTAGATGCCAGCCTTCTACTGTAATTCTTTCTGGTTTTCATGCACAACTGGCCTTAATCCTTCAGTATCGCTGAGTGGCCTTGGGGGACTCTCCTTTGGGGATAGGCTAAGAAGCCTCTGTCTGTATTCCTTGTAATATAGAAGATACCGTGGGGATATGTGTCTGATGATTTACAGGACATGTAGAACTCCTGATATAAAAGATTAATAGACAAACTAACCAGCCTGGGAGTGGGTCCCAGGGTGGTAGCCTGGGTAAAACATTGGCTGCACAACAGGACACAGAAGGTAATTGTAAATGGAGTCCACTCTGAAGAAAGAGGGGTTACTAGTGGGGTACCGCAGGGTTCAGTATTGGGTCCAGTCCTTTTTAATGTCTTCATCAGTGACATTGCAGAGGGACTGAAGGAAAAAGTATGCCTTTGCAGATGACACAAAGATCTGCAACAGGGTTGATACACAAGGAGGCATGGAAAGGATGAAAAGGGACTTGGCAAGGTTGGAGGAATGGTCAGAAGTATGTCAGCTAGGATTCAATGCAAAGAAGTGCAAAATAATGCACCTGGGAAACAAGAACCCAGGGGAAGAATACACAATGGGTGGGAGGTAGTAACAACAACAAAAAAGGAAAGGGACCTGGGGGTAATCATATCAGATGACCTGAAGGTTAGCAAGCAATGTGAGAAGGCAGTAGGGAGGGCTGGGGGTATACTGGGCTGTATACGGAGAGGCATCAGCAGCAGAAAACAGGCAGTTGTTATCCCTCTGTACAGACAGTTGGTGAGACCCCATCTGGAGTACTGTGTCCAGTTCTGGAGACCCCATCTCCGCAAGGACATAGACAGGATAGAGGTAGTCCAGAGGAGAGCAACTAAAATGATGCAGGGTCTGCAAGAGAAGCCGTATGAGGAAAGACTAAAGGAGCTTAATGTATACCCTTGAGGAAAGAAGGGAGAGGGGGACATGATAGAAACTTTAAGTACCTCAGTTGAATCAACAAAGTCCAAGAGGGTAGCATCTTTCAGAAAAAGAGACTTGCAAGAACAAGGGACACAATTTAAAGATAGAAGGAGGCGGTTCAGGGGCAATGTAGGAAGTATTATTTTACAGAGAGGGTAGTGGATGCATGGAACAGCCTTCCTGAGGAGGTTGTGGGTCTAAAACTGTGGGAGAATTCAAGAATGCATGGGACAGACATAAGGCAATTCTTGTGGGGGGTAGGAAGAAATAGGCTGTTGGTTAACTAGGATCTGCGGCCTATCCTGTAGGTAGGGAAATGGGCAGACTAGATGGGCCTAGCGATCCTTATCTGCCGTCAAAGTCTATGTTTCTATATGTGGGAATGTCTGGAACTAAAAGCAAGATCTAGCGTAATTACAAATCGGGGTCACTAGTACCAACTCGAGGGAGAGAAATATAACAAGAACTAGAGAGGGGCTTGGTTTTCACAACGTACAGTGGATCAGTGGAATGCTATGCCTAGTCAGGTGGTCTCTAGTGAAACCATGAATCAGTTTAAGACAGCTCCAGATAAATATAAAAGTAATTATCTTTATGATGTGAGTCTATAAATGGTGGAGGACGATAATGGCCTAACGGCTAAAGTACCTGATTTCTTCCTATGAATCCTATGAATGATCCTTGAGGAGAGCTTTGAAGGGGGAAGGAGGGAGGAAGAGGAGGGAATAGGGACGTGGAAGCTGTTCCAGAGGTGGGGGGAGGAAAATTTTTATTGTCTAGCAGAGGTTTTGCAGGGAGGATAGAGAAGAAACAGGTGTCAGATGAAGGGAGGGGGTCAGGAGTGAGGAGAGCAAGCAGGGAAGTGATCTAATCACAAATCAGATGTTCATTTTCTAAGGGCGATCTGTTTGCAGAGCTTTAGTAAAGACTATTATATAGTGACATAGTAGTGTAGGTTGGAATAGACTCTAGGTCCATCATGTCCAACCCTTGCTTCACAAGCAGGTAAGAATAAGAATGCAGTGCATACATTTACTAATTTAAAAGGAAAGTCCAGTCAGTCTATTTTCTATCCCCGTTATTTCATCTTAAATAATTTTTTTAAACTTGTATTTTATTTTGTTTTTCAGTGGTACAAAAATATGGTTGCATATTCACACATCTTGGGCCCAGTATTCAGAACTGCACCAGGCAATGGAGCATCTCTTCTGAATATATCAAAAATTGCGGGCGGTGCAAATACAAAATGCCATCACAGCCCTCCAGACAGGTCTGAATACCTGGAATATGAATGCGCCATTTGGAGATGGACCGGGTGCAATTTCCAGATATTCAGGCCTGAACATGCAAATGGGGCCATTATGTATGCAAGGCACAGTAGGGCCATTTGCATGTCATTATGGCCCCATTTGCATGAGTTGTGCAGGGCCAGCTGGTGACGTACGCCTGGTGCCCTGCATGGTAAGCGGTGCTGTCAGTGGCATTCCAGTAGTATCCCCTTCCCAGCCCGGTGCCCGACCCCCATTCAACTGTACATTAAAATATCCCTGGCAGTCTAGTGTCCTCCACCCCACCCCCATGTCTGATCCCCATAGTATGCAGGAATTAAAGTCCCTGGTGGGCTAGGGTTCTCCCCTCCCCACTACGTTCATGATCCCCATAATGATGATACAGTATCCCTGGTAGTCTTGTAGTTCCCCCTCCCCATCCCTACCCCAGATCCCAGGAGAATAATGTGAATGAGTATCCCTGGTGGTCCAGTGGTTCACCCCACCCCTCCTTCCCTCAGGACCCCATCCACCACCCCTGACCATCGTTGAGCAGCACAACTCACCTGCACACCTCCACGGCTGCCACCAAATGACAGGTACAGTAACGACTAGCAACCCCATTGGTCGAACAGTGTTGATCAATGGGCTTGCAGTGTGTGTTGTCCCATTCAGTCACAACTTTGAATGAATGCTTTCATTCACAAAGTTACAGCTGAGTGGGACAGTACACACTGGCCATTAATCGACACTAATAAAAACCAATGTTCACTAACATTACTATCGTCAATACAGATGGAAACGCCTCTGCCCGCCAATGACTGAGGGTGTGGGGTGGAATAGGGTCCTGAGTTGAGGATCACTGGACCACTAGGGGAGAATTATCTTACATTATACTGGCAATCAGGGTATGGGACGGGAGGGGGGGAACCACTAGACTACCGGGTATAATTATCTTACATTATTCTGGCAATCGGGCAGGGACGGGAGGGGAACCACTAGACTACCAGGGATACTGTAATATTATTATGGGGATCGGCTATGAAGTGGGGAGGGGGGAACCTTAGCCCACCAGGGACTTTACGTCTTGTATGCTACAGGGATCGGACATGGGGTTGGCAGGGGGGGACACTGGACTACCAGGGCATGGGGTGACTGCTTGTGTATGGTGTTCTGGTGGTGGTAGCCACCCACGACTGGCGACTGCTGTGTTGCACCCTGCGATACAGCAGCCCGCATGTGGGTGGCTACCAGTTGAGCCATTTTTACGGCTCAACTTTGTGCCCATGTATGTGGCACATCTCTGGGATGTGCTGGCAGATATACTGCACGTTCAAGGCTGATAATCGGGATGTGCTGCATATTCATGGGCATGCCCCCCAGAGACACACTGCATACATTCTAGATGAACCTCGGTGCATCTGGAGTTGTGTGGTGCATTTCCTGGGTTTGAATGTGGCCCTGGGGCGCAAGTCTGGAGATGTGCCGGTGCAACTCAGTTGTGACAGGCGCATCTCCTTTGACTATCTGGAACCTTATGTTTTAGAGAGAAATTCACAGTGTAAAGCTTCCTTCATGATGATAGATTGGTATACGTATATCCATGTATGAGCAGGAGAGAGCTGGTTCTCAGCTCACCCTTGTGAGGCCTTCATCTAAATACAATTATAATGTACTGTACAACATCATAAAAAGATAGGACCATACAGCCCGGTATTCGCGCCCCCTCTCTAATCCCCTCCCATGTCTTAAGAACCTGCGATTCTTGTGGAATAATGCCATTTCTATAATTTGTCACATATAACAGCCACTCTGTCCATCTATTTTGCATAATAGATGAAGTATTCTGCAAATGTGCTGTCATTTTTCCCATTCAATATATATTACATATTATGTCCTCCCGTTGTGAATCCCTGTGGTGTGTTTTTTTTTTGTAGCCACATCTTAGTTATGGTCTTTTTGGCCGCTACTAATAATAATACTTTCGTTAGGTATGTAAGATGTTTTTGCTTAAATGATGACGGGTATTGTAGCAAAAAAGCTTTTTCTGGGGTCAGGGGGCCCAGATCAGGTATCCGCTCTCATAGTATTTTATCAACATCATTCCAAAAGGAGGTGAGGACTGGTCAGGACCAGAAAATATGAGTGTGTGTGTGGCAACCTCACAGCCACATCCTCTCCAGCAGGTGGAGTCTGTTATGAGGTGGAATTTGGCTGTTATCTGAGGAGTTTGAAAGTATCTATTAATCACCTTCCAGACGAATTTTCTCCAGGTGTGAGAACCCGTGACTTTATGTTGTCTGAGCCAGATCTTCATCCACTATTTCGGTGTCAGGGAGATTGACATTTCAGCCTCCTAGGTTACTTGCAAAGTGTCCATAATAATCTGTGGGCACATTTAAAAGTGCCTGATAACAACGTGAGATAAAGTGTGTTTGAGTGCCACCATCTCTAGCTGTTAAAATGAAGGGGAAGATGGGGGCTACTGATCGTAAATCCACCTGTAGACCAAGCGTTCTAAAAAATGCCTGATTTATAGGAATCTATACGGGTCTGTTTTTTTTCTTAATTTAATCAACTTTATTAATTTTATAAAAGGAAACGAGAAACATCAGAACTGTAAATAAAACAATGAGCAACCCCCCTCCCATAGTCCCCACCAACACCCCCCACCCATCCCTTCCTGTGGAGTGTGTCCCTGACCCAACACAAGGTAAACACCTACAAAAGGGCTAATGAGTTAGCAGAGGAGCAGGAGACAGCACAGTAGAGTGGTTCACTTCAGATAAAGGGTGTATAGTTTCCCCCACTTTTTGTCAAAGCGAGCCGACTTGTGATGAATGCTGGCTATCATACGTTCGGTCCATAAACAAAAGGTCAACTCTTGTAACCATTCCTGAAATGCGAGGGAAAACCAGTCCAGCCAGTGTCTAAGAACCAGCTTCTTAATGGCAAGAGAGATTAAAGCCAGATGGTATCTTCTCTCTTTCACAGAAATTGAACTATAGTCCCCAATAATGCAGGTTTCTGGTGTAAAAAACCTGCGAGGCCCAATCGTGGATCCGCAGTAGTCTCAGTATGTTTCCAGAGGGGCAGGGGGCTACCTTACTGCAAGACCAGAAGACGTGCCAACTGGAAAACCTTGAAAATATGCGCTGGTCCCAGCTGGAATTTCTGTAGGATCTCAGGTGAGGCAAGAAGCAAGCCCTGACTTAAGAATTCTGCCAGGGTATAAGGGTCTGTTTTTGATAATTGAAATTCTGATTGGAGTTCGTAGAATTTAAAAGTCCCATTCAGGTAAAAATGAGAGGTTTGAACTGATCCTTGTCTTAACCAAGAATGAAATCTATGATTCCATCTCGCTGGAGCAAAGGTGGCATCTAAGGCTGGGATACTAATCCACTTTGCCCCTGTTAGATTCTCAGAGCAGGCCAGAAAAAGTTTCCAATGGTGTAAGAGATTAGCTGTGAATATCAAAGGTTCTGGCTCTAAATTTGATTGAGAGAGTTGAAAGACTATGGTCTCATCCAGAGCGGCAATAGCCAGGTCACTTTCGACTTGCACCCACTGGAGGGTGGCAGAGTGGGGACGCAACCAATGGATGAAGCGGTGTATTAAAGCTGCTGTTGCATATAGCATTAGGTTTGGTAGAGCTCAGCCTCCTTATATTTCGGTAGGTGCAGTTTTTTATACAGTACCCATGGTCCGGTCCCATTCCATACGAATCGGGATATCATTCTGGCCCTTTTATGGAATTCCTTTTTTGGGGGTAGTTAAGGGATGTTTTGGAAAAGGTACAAAATTTGAGGTAAAATATTAATTGTATCATTTGTATTCTGTTGATGAGGGGGAGGAGTAAATGGCACCGTGTTGTGAGATCGAGGTTAATTTGGTCTATTAAGGGCTGAAAATTTTGTGTGTAGAGTTTTGTTAAATCTGTTGTAAGGTAAATCCGCAAATATTTAATTTGTGATTTATTCCAATGGTATGGGTATTGATATTGTATAAACGGAGATGGGAGTTAGTTTATCTGTACCACCTCTCTTCCGGGTTTGTTATGTAAAGCAACAAGTCATCTGCATAGTATGCTGGTTTGTGAGTTTGATCTCCAATTTGATAGCCTTGTATTTGCAGATTTTGTCATAAAAAAAACTGGGCCAGGGGTTCTTCATAACAGGCAAAAAGATATTGGGAGTGAGGGCAGCCTTATCGGGTGCCATGAGCTAGGGTGAAGTGAGTGGAATGGGAACCATTTGCTTTCCCAGTATCTTGAGGGTTGGTGTAAATGCCTTGTATACTATCGATTAAGGTTTTTGAAAAGCAGAATTTATGTAGAACGCTGTACAAAAATGACCAGGAAACCCTGTCTAGTGCCTTTTGAGCATCGAGACTTAGGTGTTTTTTTTTTTCCTTGATGCATGCTCATTTCATCGTAATATAAATTAGGTTGCTTCACTCTATTTAGCCCTGATGCTAAAGCCTGTTCATCTCCATTGCAAAGGTCATGACCCCACTCATGCAAGGCATCATGGAAGTTAATGATGCATACCTGCACAAGCCAGCAGAAGTTATACTCTCATTCAGTTCTGCTACATATCTTTTGAAGTCCCTGTATTCTCTAAAAGCACTTTTTTCTAACTCTGATACAATTTAAACTACAGAAAACATCAGGGCACTATGCCTTGAAAAGTTTCATGGCCACCTTAAGACAAGAATATAGGGACTGTAGAGGATAGTAATGGCACTAATACAGTGTAAGTACTGCAGGCTTTAGCACTAAAACATCATAAAATTACAGGATGCTTACATGAGTCTGGTCATGACCTCTGCAATGGAGTCAAGCAGGTTTTCACACCAGACTTCACTACCTTCGTTTACATTTAAAGGAGAACTATGGGGATATGTGAAGCCCTGACTGCTGCACAGATCAGGGCTGCAGTACCCTGATTCCCCCGGCTGCAGGCACAATATTAATCAAAGAGAAGATAAAATTAGAAAGGTGAAATAGAGGCAATCATTGTTCATGCCTACAGACTATACAGGTAAACAGAATAAAAGACTGTGGGGACCTTCCCTATGCACTTTACTTCCCAGGGTATCCAGTGATTCCCTTTGTAAGTATAAATGTGTCCAGGCTTACCTGAAGGACTGTACAGTCTTTGTGTCCACTGTCTATGCTCATAGGCTATCCTGTACAGTAGGTTCATTACCCTCTGGGGGAGGTGTTTCATATATACAGTACATAATGTATAAATGAGCCCTAGAAGTATGTGTAAAACAGGTTATGGATTAAGCAAGAGTTCCGGATAAAGCTGACCATAATACTTTACATTGGATCCAGTTTTTAAAACCTTTTTGGTTGGGGCTTTGTGTGCCACTGCAATAGAGGGTTTTGAGAGGTGCGGTTTTTTTCAGATAATGTATCTGGAAATGTTGTGAATGTAAGTCTGCCACAGTTGTACCACCTAATGACTTTTCCAGCAGTAATATAGGAGCAACTTCTAAATCACTGCTTCAGAGTTAAAAAACACTACTACCTTGCAATGCTTTTGTAGTTGCACAGAAGGGTAGGGATTCGGCTGGGGGAGAGATGGAACGTTCCTAAAGCCATTAAATGTATACAATAAAAGCGTGTGTAGATAAAACTGTTCTAGATAATTATTTTTTCATCTGATCAAGAATTTTAAAAAATATGTTTAAAAAAGCCTTTGAAAGCTTCAGATGATGATAATAAATATTTATCAGTAGTTTTGTGCTTTCTACTGGTAGCACTCATTACTCATAATTATGCAAATAAGGCATTTTGGGAGAGCAGGACTGTGAAATGAAAATTGTGTATTGAGTGAGGACAAATTAAAGAAATCCAGTTAGGGCCCCCCAGCACCTACTGGCAGTCTATAACTGATCTCAGTATAGCACCAAGATATGTACATTGCATGCCGGAGCTATTAGTAGCTCTTACTATACAGGATCCCTGTGCATCTTACTGCGACTGCTCCCTGGCTCATACGTCATTCTCTGGACAGCCACAGAAGGTTGTGGGTGCACCGGCTACGGGATGTGTCCTTTCAAAATGTCGTCAGGAGGGATGGGCAGGATCAGTCAGATAAAATCTTAATTACTGCAATCACAGTAAGTCGAAACATTTAAACTTTTTGTAAAAATGCTAACCAGGTCCTGCCTCACACTGAGCTGGGGCCTGATTACAGGTGGAAGTTTCCCTTTAAGGCAAGTATAGTATTATACTGATGAACTGAACCTGGCCCTTGGTGCCATTAGGACACTGTATCTCACCACCACATCCCATAATTTATTTTTTTGGCCCTTTGTCTCTCAGACACTAAAAGAAAGGCCCTGCAGCCCCTACATTTAGTAAATGCTTAGTAGATGCCCTTTCTAACAGTGTACTGTATTACATTTAGGAAATCTAGATTATTTGGAGGGTAAAGAAGGTCTCAGAGCCCATTTCAGTGAATGTTAAAGTATGTGACTTGATTTTAATCATTTTCTGTCCTCAACATGTCACCAGATTGTTTTGCTTACCTGGGCCAATCGGGTCCTGATTCTGCTCTCCTGGGCTTAACACTGGGGTATGTACTGCTGTAGTGTCTAGCTCACATCTGCTCTGTTCTTCATAGCAGCAGGGTAGGCAGCCCAGCACTGACCACCTAACTTGACCTTCACCAGTGGGGTGCAAACCCTGTGAGTAAAAATGCTGCTTTTAAGGTCTCCCATATGCTATAATTAACAACTGCTGCTATAGAAACAATGCCTGGGGTAATCCCATTCTTATTATTTCAGTAACATCATAAACTGCTTAAGCTGCACTCTCGGGGTTTGTGGACATTGTCAGAGTAACTTGAATGTGGTTTACCACTATTTGTTTTCATATTACAGCAGAAGTTATTGTCAGTATTTTAAATAGTCCATAAAAAGGAATAAAGGTGGAAGAATATGTGTCCCCCACTGTGATTGGGAGGATTTCATAAGGGTGGGTAATGAGCAATTTGACCAAAAGGAATTTCCTCCTATCTCTTCTAGGGGAGCTTCTTTACTATAGTGGGTACTAGAATTCTGAGTTAGAAGCCAGAAGGTTGCCAGTTCAAATCCTGAGTCCCCTAGTTTAGAAATCAAGCTGCAATACAAGGAGTTGTTCAGCAGGTGGTGATTTTGCCAGAACCATCATACCCAGGGAAACAGAGACATCGTACCTTGAAATAACCCCTTTGGTTACCAAACTCACAACAAATGCTAGGTATGCAACCCCCCTGTCTAACACCTACAGGCACAGATTCACAAGGGTGCTTCAATTTTGTTTGAAAATAAGGCAAAATGGTGACGGGCATTCAATGGTGGGTAAGTCCAGTAGCAATATTTTGACCTTGTCCCGAGAAGTGGGATAGCTGAGGTTTTTATCTCCCCCCCACACACACACTTCTATATGTATACACCTTCCAGGGAACAGCCTGGTTAATGTACAAAGCTGTAACCTTTTGTTATAAATCATAATTGTTAACATGAATACGATGGGTAGTTGGAGGATGGGATAGACGCGCAGCCAAAAGTTGGGCCATGTTAGGCCTTTGCTATTTTCTTGATATTTTTTCTTTGGATTGTTAGTTATTCCATTTTACAACAGTTTCTCTTAAGATTCAGGATACTAATTTTAGTGTCTACAATTTGGGTAGACACAGCCATATATAAGTTCTATTATTCATGTGCAGCAGTGTCAAAGTTCATACATACTGTATACCAAAATTGTCAGTATTTTATCCCAGGTAATGGATAATGGTTTATCTTGCTTGGAGATGGATCACATAATGTATACATATTGTAGTGTAGTGAGCCGTATAGTTGTACTCAAAAGGTTGGTGTGAAATAATGTTCTGTACACTTTTGTGATATGCTGCTGTACTATTGTGTGGAATAAAGCTGAGTTAAGAAAAAAAGAAAAGTCAAAATGGCCACCAATTCTACTGCACCTTCACTGCTGGCATTAAGTACATGCCACTTGTTAATGGTGTCATAGGCAGAATATACTCTGTTCCTGAACTGAGAGGGTTAAAATGTCTTAACACAAAGCATAACTGTGCCAACATTCCTGAGCCTTGGCTCAGGTTTTAGGCTTTACAAAATCCATGCTGTTACATGTGACCACAGGGCCACTTCAGTGCTGAAGTCAGGAATGTCTTTAATAACGCTTCATCTTTTATGGATTAGGTAATGCAGTTTCTCTAATTTTCAGTATTTCTGAAATAGGTGGGAGCAATTTGACAAGAAGTATCTGAGCCAGTTACTGATGAGGAAGTCGGCATACCGGATCAAAGATGAAATCTGGGAAGTTTATCAAAAGCTGAATATCCGTGATGCCATCAGCTTCGTTGATCAGGTAATTTGTTTGGGTTTTTTGAGTTGAGGGCTACATTCTTCAGCTGTTGAGAGACCAGTGTGATGCAGCACCAGTAGAAAACAGCTGAGAACTACTGAATGTAAAAAACACTTTTTATGTTTGTGCACTCTCCTAAATAAACAACCAAGGAATGAGTCCCTAATAAGGCTAATGCTTGCCAACAATTCCTTACCATCTAAAGTGTACCCACCTAAAGGATTCATAGTTTGGGAGAGAAAGTGACTGTAGGAAACACATGTGAGTCAGTAGGCCTGACACGTCATTTGGAAGAGTATTGGAAGGTTATTTTGAGAGCCTGGGTTTAATTCCCAGTTAGGTATACCCTCCGGGACCCTGTGAGCTCCTGTAGTTACAAGTTTGGGCCTCCAGACCATAAAGGGTTATTTTCAGAGACCTCCCTGAGTTCCTAGGTCAGGTGACCTGAACGTGAGTACCAAGGAGTGTGGCCAGCCACCTGGAGCTGCAAGAATCCCGGCAGTTGGTGAGAGGGCAGCATGCTACCTGCATCTAGGGGTGCCAGTGCTTATTCACAGCTTCTAATGGAGAAGAAGACTCCAGCTGTCCAGATTGTGTTGGTGGACATTGTTACAGCTGTCCCTGTTGGGGCCTAGTCTACCTAAACCCTTAGCACTGTAAGAACTGTGAGTAGAGAGAAAAATTTGAACTGAGAGGAATTTAAACTGATTCAAGTCTGAGAATAAATTTTGAACTGCGATTTATGACCTGTACCCCTCCAATAGGAGTGCATTTCAGTTCAGAGGCTGCAGCCCCAAATATTCAAACCAATAGTGTGTCTAGAGGGGGGACCCTGTAGCTGTCCTACTTGCCCAATCAGAAGTAGGTTCTGGCCTGTGGGTAAAGATGTCCATGGGCTGGTTCGGTAGAAGATGGAGGCCACCAACAGAGCAGATACTTAAGTGAGGGTCGAATCCCCCCCGGTCCTTCTGATGTGGAAGCATGTGCCAGTGTCAGGACAAAAGATGCTAAGCTTGGAACTGTCTGAACTTTGAAACATAAAGCATATGCCAGTGCCACCTGTACACACCTAGAGGCTGAGAATTTAAAGTAACTGAGATTTAGACATTGTACCTTAATGTGCTGCAGCCACAAACAAAATTAAATTGAAATGTGATAAAGTAGTACTCTGCCTGCTGATGCCTTAAAGCACAGAAATTGTAATAACACATTTGAAAGGATTTGCCCCATGGGAGAACCACATTTAAACCATGAACTGGAATTTCAGAACAGGTGTGAATTGCGTGCGCCATCCTGCCTACAGGCTAAATGAATTAAATACTATGATTATAAATTAATCTAAGTTGCACTCTACTTCCACCATTATGAACCTTGGTTATTGCATCGGAGTGGATGTTTAATATATATCCAAAACTGTACTTCTCTGTTTTGATATCACAGACAATGTTCGCTATTTTTCATTTCTGTATTCTGCGACAAGTATTCTGTCTGTATTGTTACCTTCCTGCTTGTGATATTTCTGTATTTAAATGTTCTACTACAGACATGTACTGGGCTAGGCCCCCAGGTCGCATCTGGAATCGAGCATGTTGCTCAGTATGCCTTCCTGGTAAATCTTGTAAATAAATAAATAAATATATATATATATATATATATATATTTTTAATTCTCTTTCTCCTTCAACCGTGGCATCTCTCAGAGGTACTCGCTCAGTCTGCCCTCTACTCCCCACCGTGACTTCCCCCTGAGTCCCCCACAGGACTTCCCAGCCCCCTGGATCACCCTCCCAGGGGAGGCCCTGCCTCTCCTAGCTGGCATCTCTTTCTGTGATTAGAAGATCCGTCCTGTGGGTGGATCCAGGACCATCGGGAGAGAGTCCGGTGTTGGGGATGTGGGGCTAGACCCTGGAGTCCTCGTCGCCTCCCCGGTATCCAGGGTTCTCCTCCGTAGGTTACCCCTGTGGAGCGTGGCCGTGCAAGGCGTCAGTGGTGCTGGTGCACCAATGCCTGCTGATGCTCCACCCCCAGCATATGTATGTGCAGATCGTTCCATCGCTGCCCCCGGCTGCCACCAGGAGCCGCACTGGAGTGGCACAACTCCAAATCCCTCCCCAGAGACGGGAAAGCAGTCCTCCGGACACTCGATCCCTTCTCTCCCCTGCCGCATCTCAAACCCGGGTCGCCGGCATGGTGCGAGGTGTGGCATCCAGCACCTCAACCCTCAGTGCCATCGGGATGTTTAATATTGCTAACCACTTTTAGCCCTGTTTTAATGCAGCGAATGCCCGGGAGATATCCTCAGATCGGAGGTTAAGTAACTGGTAGAAGTTTGATGTACAGTATACAGCCCTCCCTGAAAATGAGTTGTAACCAGTAACCCCTAAACTGAGTAGGGAGTTTTTCATTATAGTTTAAAATACTGCACTGCCCATTCCTTGTTATCAAGAAAAAGAAGATACAGGTAATTTGATACCTTTTATTGGACCAACAAGTAAGTTTCAGGGTATAATTTTTCAGGCCCACACAGAACCCTTCTACAGATAAGGTGACACTATAAACAAAATTAAAAATAACCTCGGGCCACACTGGCAACCCATGTTCGGGTATGAGCTTGGGCCCGCCAGGAGTCGGCAGGGAAGGGAGAGGATCGAGCATCCAGAGGAAGAAGAAGAAGAATCAGCATTTATATAGCACTTTTCATACACAGTGTATCCCAAATCACTTTACAAGCAATGCTAGACTGGTAGTGAAGTGATTGAATGTGTGGTGGCAGCCATATCGCACATCATCATCCACACACAGCCTGGATAATTGTATGAACCGGTTTATGGGAAGGGAAATGTTGGCCAGGACACCAGGAATGTTCCCTATTCTTTGCAAAGAGTGCCCTGGGTTCTTTTACTTCCACCTGGACACCCACCAGGATGGGCAGAAGGGACCTCGGTTTAACGTCTCATCTGAAGGACGGCACACCCCAGCAGTACAGCACCCCCCAATACTGCACTCGGATGCCAGCTATTTTTAGGTGCAAGTCCAATCCCGCTGTGGGACGAGAACCCACGATGTCCTGGTCCAGAGGCAGATGTGCTACCAACTGAGCCATGCTGACACCTGGGGAGGGAGGGAGGACTGGCGCTCCCACCAAATGACTGCTCCCAGGTGGAGGTAATAGGGTCGTGCAGGTCTGAGGACGCCAGCGGAAGGGAGGGTGCTGTGGGACTTCCGCAGATGTACCCGCGTCTCCATGCATGCACATCAGGCTGTGTGCACCCCAATATGGGAAACGGGACAAAATGGTGGAAAAATCCCTCCGGCTGCAGGATGATGGCTCGACTCTTCACAGACTCCGCACCCGGACTGGGCAGGAAGGTGAGTCCTGGGCGACGGGCTGGAAGGATTCGGTCAGAAGGGGGCAGCTGCAGATGACAGGAGCATAAAGTATATATAAATATATATATATTTTTAAATAAACAGGAGAACCCAGCTGTGTTATTGAATAAATCTGTGAAAGTAATCTCTTTAATGAAGTCAGCCAATGACATGGTGGTAAGGAGGCCTGGGTTCATGTTCTGAGTTAGTTATTCCCACTTATAGCTGACTGAGAAACGATATACATCCCAGTCAAATGCCATCTGTCTCCAGGGCAGGGGGCCTCCTGCAGGTACACAGAGGCCCCTGGTTGCCCAAAGGGAGGTCCATTAATCACTCCTGCCACTGTTGCTAAGTTTGGCATTGCTACTTGGGGGTCTCTCACATCTTGTCAGGTATTCAAGTTGCACGTATGGGGACAAGAACCACTCCCTGAGTGGGAAACTAGAGGGTTGAAGTAAAATGCTACTGCTATGCTCTAACTCACCCAGTTACACAGTTTGCCCCCATCAAACTCAGTGGTGCTGGTCAATCCCCTGGAAGAGCAAGTCTAAGAGGTATAGGAGGAATCAGATCAGGGTTACATGGAAACAAGTTAAGATGCTTCAGTGGTGATGGTGTCTTATCTTTTGTAGGGGGTAGAAGGAGTTCCTGATGCCAGCAGAGCAGGATGAAAAAACAGCAAGTTGTTGGCCTGGTGGCACTGAGGGTTGAGGCGCTGGATGCCACACCTTGCGCTACGCTGGTGACCCAGGTTCAGGAACAGATTCAGGTGGCCAGGGGTCGGCAGGGGAGAGGGAGGATTGAGCATCCCAGTGGATGCTCTCCTCCATCAGGGGTGGGAGACCAAGAATGCGCCAGTGTTCTGCATCCCTTCAAGCCAGTGGAAGCACTGACAGTAGTAAGGGATGGAGGCGGCTCCGTTCTGTGGAGTCGGAGAGGGGAGACATTGGATGGGGCATGAGAGGTAAGGCATGCGTCAGCACGCCACCCCTCGGGACGTATGTCCCACGCACCGGACGTCTCAGAGGGTAGGGAATTACAGGGGAGAAAAATCAGAAAAACTCCTCTCGGCAGCCCTAGATGAAAGCCGATCCAAGACCACCGAGAAGGGACAGACCCCGCTGTGCAGAAGGTAAGAGAAGGAGGCACTCTAGGGGCAGATCCCAAGAAGGTGGGGTGGTGGAAATGAGCGGACGGAAGGAGTGGGCACTAAGAGGAGATAGGAGGGAAAAACACAAAGTTTAAAAAAAAAAAAAAACAGTTAAAAAAACTGACTACAATATGTAACAAATGGAAGACTTAAATAATTATCTGCAGTGTCAAGTGAATAAGTATGGTGTGCACTGATTTATGTCAGTGCAGTGTGTACTGTGAATTTTAACAAATGGCCAGTGGACATTAACTAGATAAAGGGAATATCCCCAGTGTGTATCAGAACTATTCATTTAGGAGTCTTCCGCTCTAATGGTTTTCCACAATATAGAAGAGCCCTGCCCATTACTGGTAATCTAGGAATGTGCTGAAGTGCCTTTTGTGTGCTGACTTTTTTCTTGACACTCTAAGCATTACTGCTTGGCACAGAACTACATTAAATATATTTGAGGAGCATAGTTTAATCAGCTTAGAAAAACAGGAGAACAATGGTGGTGGAGTTCTGCTGAGATGAAGAAGGTACAAGATTTCTGCATTGCAGCCAGAATGAAACTAATTTAGTAGTAGTAAAAATGTTTATTTTTATACAGGATTAAAGATGGTACAAATACACCATTAGGACAAAAATCCTATTTTCAGGGTGGTCCTGTAGTAAGTAAATACAATTTAATTTGCACATTTACAGTCAATACAATTAAGTAACTAGTAAACATTACATCAATCCTATATTAAAGATAGTTCAAATATTGAGAAAATGTATATAGGATAGACAAAACATGTTATTAATGGACACACATATATTACCAAAAATCATTTAGATACAAGAGATCCAGGGACACACCAATTGTACATTACCCATTGCACATGTGTCTAAAGGCTAGTTCCTATTTCATCAGTATCAGAGGCCTTTTTTAAACTATTAACAGTATTTTTAATAGAATTTATTAATAAGTAAAGGTCAAATAAATCCTATATTAGGAATGATTGGACACAAACGTACTATGTATGTGATTATTTGATTTTAAGGTAAGCAGCACATATTGTGCATTGAACAGCACTTACTAAACAAAAATCCTTAAGATACAATTCCTAAGAAACATTTTTAGCAACATTGTCAATTACCAGTTGCACATGCTTCTAAAAGCCAGTTCCTGTTTCATCAGTGTCACAAACCTTCCTGAGGATTTAGCGGTATTTTTGACCTCTTCACTAGTATTGTTCCGTATAGTTAAATTGGGTCAAGTAGCCGCCATATGGCGTCGGAACCATCCATTGCTGAACCTGACCCAAAATGACCACCCAGACCCAACTTAAAGCTACATAAGGAAATGTCATTTTTCCAAATTTGTTTTTTTGGTCTCAGTATTTTATAATCCTCTGGGTAAATGTCTTGCAGTCCTACTCCCTCTGCATAATAAGTGATAAAGATGTGGTGGTGGAAGTTTTAATAAAAAGGGACTGCAGGCACATTTATACACACTTGTCATTGTGAGCCATTTTGGCTCCTAGGGAGCATCACAGTGACCTGAATTGTTTCCAGGTGCCTCCACAACTAGCTGTAGTGTACCATTCTACAAATGCCAGGGTGGCATCTTTTAGTATGTACCTGTCCACTCCCACTGACATTGTTTAACTTTAGGTAAGTTCTCCTTGAAACACTACAGGTAGTGGGGAGCGTCAACAACAAACTTGAAGATGCCTCAAGCAGTTTTACTCCCCACCCACTAAGTTTCTCAGTGCTCCAGCAGCAAGTATGGATACACCAGAAAAGGGATCCTTCTGCCGCAGGACTAACTGGGAGCTGAAACTGAAATGGTCCACAAAGTTCAGGCAGTATAAATGCAGTTTTAGGAGCTCAAAATGTTGCAAACTGTTGAGTTGTAAATACATGCCTAAAGGAGGTGTCTGATGCTAGCTGCAGCCAGAAGTATGTAATGTGAGACCATAGGCAGTATTTTCAAGCCATCAGATATTGTGGGCAGTTCGCCCACATACTGCATTTAAATCTTTTGTTTTGTACAGTAGCAGAATTCTGCTGTATTTTAGACGAGAACTGTGGCCACTAAAATAAGCAATTTGTAACACATCGTGACATCTTTAAATATATTTTGGTACATATTGCAGAATAGCAATATTAAATATATGTCTAAAAAGATGGTGGCGAAGTTTAAAGTTCTGAACATTTTCATTAAGTAATTTATTTTTTACTTTCTAGTTCCCCTTCCTTACCCAGTGGGCCAAGTTCTCCTTCAGACTACCAATAAGCCCTACCTACCAGAACGATTGCTTCTGGCCCTCAGATACCCACATTCTCTCCCTGCCTATGCTTCTGTCACCTGATAAACGTAAAAGGGGATCTTCTTCGGGGGTATCTCAGTCATCAGGTCACACCGTAGGATCTTCAACATCGGTGAAGCAGGATCCACATGGAAG
The DNA here is from genome assembly GCA_016271365.2 of Neoceratodus forsteri. Taxonomy (NCBI): domain Eukaryota; kingdom Metazoa; phylum Chordata; order Ceratodontiformes; family Ceratodontidae; genus Neoceratodus; species Neoceratodus forsteri. The sequence continues at coordinate 1,195,858,116 of CM028130.1, forward strand.
ATTTTCAGCAGTACAACTGGGGTCTCCCATGCCATCGACATCCTTCAACGTCACCAACTCTGTAAAGGCATGAGTGGCCCTGCTCCCTCTTCAGTTCTATCCCACCATTGACTCACTCACATGGGTCTCCACAGAAGCTCAGACACAGTATTCACGCCTTTTTCTCCTACGTCTTTTTCTTCAGTCTTTTTTCAGAATCTCTTTTATCAAAGAGATTCCTCTAACTTGCTTATGTCAAGAGATAATCCTTTGACTTCTGTCTTCTGTCACTGCCACTGTGGAAAGAAGATTGCCTCTACAGATGAACATTCTCTATGTCTGCTGTTTTGGGTCTGAACACAAAAGTTTCTGATTGTGAGCTCTGCCAGATGTTTAACCAAACAACCCTCAGGCGATGCAGAAAGGCTCTTAAAAATTTCCTGATGGATCAACAGGTAGCCAGCTTCAGGCAGGGTCTTGGCCTCTCAGTCGCCAATGGGATCGTTGAGCTCCCAGGCCTCCAAAGCCTGAGACAAATCCTCATGGAAAAGTCATAAAAAAGACCGAGATCACAACTGCTTCCCTCGGCATCAGTCTTGTTCCCTGACAGCCTCGTCTCTTTTTTCTGGGGGCTCCTCATTGGCTGTGGCTGCACCAACGAGGAAAACTGCTGTCCAGGTATCTGTGTCCTCCAGACCCATACTGACAGCACCTCTGCCTGATTGTCAGGGCTGCTAGCCATCGACCTCCAGGTCGTCAACCCCTCCTTTATCATTGACAAATTTCCCATCGAGGGTTACAGGCTCTTTGGGTTCTCAGGATCCAGCCGGTGGGTTGTCAACACCTGTGCCATCGAACCCCCCCCCCCTTCATCGACAAACACCATCATCTTGTACGAGGTCCTGATAAAGCTCACTAATGTGATAGTGTAGCAGCTGGGCACGCTTAGGCCCTCCTCGCCGATACCATTGATGGTAGCTTCGTCGTCGATGCCTACTCATCAGCCGTGGGAAGCTGTCCACCAGCCATGGGCGGGCATCCAACGCCAGACCTTCATTTAGAAGAGGTCAACGTCGAGGAGGAGTACCATCCAGACCTCATTCTTCCTGAGGATGAGGAGGAAGAAGAAGAAGAAATCCTAGTCTCTGACATGTCTACTGCTTCCTCTCTCAGTGAGGATTCAGTAAAGCAAACTCCTAGGTCTCTTCCTGAGGACCCCATATTTTTCAATGTGATGAAGCAGCTGTCCTCAGCCATGGGCTTCCACACTGAGGAAGAGGATGCCACCAGGAAAGGGCTGGTAGACTTCCAGGAAATCCCAGAATCTCCCTCTAAAATCATTCCTCCAACCTTGCCTGCTTTGAGGAATGCAGCCACAGCAGCCAGGCACAGACCAGACATGTTGCCAGCTATGCCTTACAGGGCGGATAAACTCTATCATGCCCCCCGGGGTTCCCCTGCTATGCTGCTCCGCCCAAGATGGACTCGGTGGTTATTAAGGCATCCCATGACAGGTCTAAGGCACCCAAGCACCTTAGTTCCTTGTCCCCTGATAAAGTCTCATAGAATCGACCTCTGGGGTAACAGGGTATGTGTGCTTCCTCCACACTGGGTGTGAGGGTTGCAAACTACCTGTCTCAGATGCTAAAGTACCAAAAGGCCAATTCAAAGAAGGGCAAGGTCGCAGCCCGGGCCCTCCCAGGTGGCACACAAAAGCAGGAGCTGCTTCAGTGCCTTCAGGCAGCTGATGACATCAGCAAGCACCTCCTCAGAGCCCTCTATGATATGGCTGACACCACTACTAGGGCTGCTGCCACGGACATATGCCTATGCAGGCACTTCTGACTGAGAGTATCTGGCTTTGCCACCAATGTTCAGCAAAAAGTGCTTAATGTCCCCTTTAATGGAACTAAGCTGTTTGGTCCTAATGTTCAGAACATTATCAATGATCTGTAAGCCTTGGGCAGGGCCCTCAAATCTGTCCAAACCCTTTATCATACCCAACCAACAGGTAGAGGGTGCCCTCCCTTTCACAAATGAAACAGTATGCCTGGTCCAACCTCACGGCCCCAAGGGAAGTGTAGAGCCTCAGCTGCCTTGCCCTCCTCCTCCAGTGCTGGAGCTGCGGCCAAACGCCCCAGAAGTGAGGGACCAGCCCCTGCGGCTGGCTCCACCTCTGCTTGACTCCTTGCCAGACCCCCTTCTTCTGGTCCCAGACCAGGAGGCGGTGGTCAGAGGTCGGTTCTTCCTCTATCTGGATCAATGGAGAACCATAACTTTGGATGTATGGATTCTGCAGATCATAGAAAGGGGACACACTCTGGAGTTTATCAAGCAGCCTCCAAAAGCCCCTCCCTGCTCTCCAGTTACCCTCCGGCTCACCTGTCTGATCTCCGGGAGGAGGTGCAGTCCCCTTCTGCACAAGCAGGCCATTGAGCCAGTACCCAGGCACCAGAGAAACGAGGGGTTTTATTCCAGGTTTTTTCTGGTCCCAAAAGACCGGCGATTTGAGACCAATTCTAGACCTAAAGCACCTCAGTCTGTATGTCCAATACAAAAGTTCTGGATGGTAGCTTTGCCAGGCCTGTTGTCCATTCTCAAAATAGGGGATTGACTCTGCTCCTTGGACATGCAGGATGCTTACCTGCACATATTGGTCTTTCCCCCTCACAGGAGGTTTCTCTGTTTTGCCTTCCAGGATGATCATCATCAGCTCAAGGTGCTGCCCTTTGGCTTTACCAAGTGCTTAGCACAGAGGCATGCACAAAAGCAGTGAACAAGGGGGCCCAAAATCCTAACAAAGCTAGGGTGCTCTGGGGGCATGCCACTCCCAGGACGTTTTTGAAAATAATCACTGTAAATGGTGCATTTTCCTGCATTTTAGAGTTAGGCAAGATACATTACAGCCCACCATGATGAAGCACTATGTTGTAAGGATGTTACATTTTCTTTCATGGCTGTTTGAAAATGTCAGGCAGCACACCTTATGGATGTAAATCCCTCCCTAGCAGCACATCAGAAAATGCTTCAGAGAAGCTGAGTGTAAGTGTGGGAGAGCAAGAGAGACTGAACGTAATGCAGCAGCAACAGAGCAGCTGAGCCTGAGCATGAGAGGGTGTCTCAGAGTGCCAGCAGCCGAGAGAGACAGTGACCAAAGACAGGCCAGTATGGGGAGAGAGAACTATAGCAGTGAATCCTATTTTTTCAGAGAGTTTAGAGAGTGTGGGAAAGAGAGAATGAGAAGGCTCACTCCATAAAACAGTTTGCCTTGTGTAGAGTGGAATAAAGTCACTGTTGCAGAGAGCGCTATTACATACCAAAGTCCAAACACCTATTTCGGTAACAGCAAATTCATAAAGAACATCATCAATACTCAGGGCATCAACCAAGTCCTGTTCTAAATACAAAGTCATCGAAGCGAGCATACGTGACTGACTCATGGTAGAGCATAATTTATTTTTCAGAATTCCCGTTTTGGGGAAAGTGCACTCACAGCTTGCAGAAGGAATGGGCAAAGTATCTAAGACTTGAAAAAAGTTTAAACACAGCTGGGTATACTTGGGCTCGACCTTCAGAGTAAAAGGTATTCAGAAACTTTGGGACAGTTGCACATACTAAGGAGTCATGGACTAACAATTCCCACTCTGTGCAAAGCTCAGTCCTTGGTACATGAAACCTATCTGCCAATACTTCAATTACTTCTCTGTCTGGAAGCTTTTTTTTTCAGAAATAATCCCATAGCCAGCCCGGTGGCGCTGAGGGTTGAGGTGCTGGATCGCCACACCGCGCACGGGCGTTCGAACGCACGGGTTGCCGGGGTCGGCAGGGCGGAGATGGATCACGTCCGAGGACTGCTTCCATCTCCGGGTGGGGATTCTATCGGCTGGTACTTTGGTCTGACTCCAGCGGAGGCTGGGGATCAACAGCACGTAGCGTAAGACAAGGGAGGGTGGGACGTGGCAGACAGCTGACTAGGTGCGGCATGCGGGGCGCTTGCGCAGATCAGTCGCAAGCGTAGCCATTGCACGCCATGGCCCGGCCAGGAGAAAAATCAAGAAAATGGGTGTCCGGCTGCATGGCATCGTTCCCTGGTGCCATTCCTGGAGGACGCCTCCCTGGCATGGATCCGTTGTGGTGGGTCGAGTCGCTTCTCACCACCCTGCCGCGAAGGGTAAGTCGCGGGGTGCGGAAGGGAGGGGTCATGTCCTGTGGGATGGCACTGGGGAGCGACGAGTGGGGGTTGTAGCCGAGATCCGAGGAGGAAAATAACACCCAAAAAAAAAAAAAGAAATAATCCCATGGGATTAAGAACTTTACAAGACTCCTCTCTAAATCTTCTTTTTGAGTTCTGTCCCAACATGGTCAAGAACGCTGTAAAACATTTTTCCTCTCAGTTCATCCTCTTGAGATTGAAACATGTGTTGGTCACAGCTCTGTTATCAAGACGTCTTGACACTTACTTTTGTCTTGACACTCTTGTTTCAGTGTTGATACCAAGGTTTTCACATCTCAGTCCTGCTTTTAAGAAGTACTCATGAAATTTTTCATCTGTTCAGCTACTCTATATCCAGGTTTTGAGAATGTCAATGGTTTCAGTTGCACACATGATATCTAATTCAATTTTTTGCAAGTCACTGACAGTATGGTATTTGTCAACTGTATATTTCAAAACTTCTAAACAAATAATGAATACAGAAGTTTTAATTTGAAACAATAAACCTCTAGCATCTGCAGAAACTTTAGGAATTCTATGTTTCTTCAGTTTCTTCCAAGGCGTTCATAATGCCTTCTAAGTTTTCATCTGCTGCAGTAATAGCTTCACTCCAACAACTCCACCGAGTATCACTAAGACTCTTAATTGGGTAAAGTATCTAAGACTTGAAAAAGTTTAAACACAGCTGGGTATACTTGGGCTCGACCTTCAGAGTAAAAGGTATTCAGAGGATGCTGGGAACCTCCACAAAGGAGACCCACAGGAGGGTGGCATGGGACCCCACAGGGGAAGGAAACAGCTCCTGGTGGGGGACTCCATTGTTAGGAAGGTAGAACTGGGGGAGGAAGGGGAGAGGGAGGTAAGGTGCCTGCCTGCCTGGCACCATGGCTTGAAGGAACAGGGAGCGAATCCTCAACATCACAGGAGCAGCTGCACGGGGGAGGGAGTTGGATGTCATTGTCCACCTAGGGACAAATGACCTGGCTAAGAAAGGGATCAGAGCAGTGCAAGAAGCGTTTGTGGAGATGGGAAGGGGCCTTAGACAAATAGCACACACGGTAACCTTCTCGGAGGTGCTGTCTGTCTATGGCAGGGATGTGGCTAGGGTGCTCCACACCATGGGATTCAATCAGTGGGTGAAAAACTGGGCAGAGCTCAGGGATTTGGCTTCATTGGGGACTGGGTGTCCACCTGGATGGATGCAGGCCTATACTGGCATGATGGTCTGCATCTGTCCAGGAGGGGAACCAGGAACCTAGGTGATAGGTTTAAATACTTCATTGGCAAGCATTTAAACTAACCAAGGGGGGAGACACTGGAAAGGAGCAGGGAAATCCTAGTCCCCCCCAACAAAATCAGGGTACTAAGTGAGGTAGACACTAACATAGAGATGTCAATAGGGAGAAGCGCTGGGGTAAATGGAGAAAGTGACAAAAGCAATAAAGACAGGGGTGGGGCAAAAAGGGGTAAGGCCATCAAGAAATAGAGGGTAATGAGTACCAATGCCCGTAGTCTAGGCAACAAGCTCCCTGAACTGGTGGCCTTGATGGAAGAGGGATGCCTGGATATCGTAGCAGTCACAGAAACATGGTACACAGAGAACCATGACTGGGATGTTAACATACCAGGGTACACAACCTACAGGAGAGATGGAGGGTAGAAGAGGGGAGTAAGGTCATGTAAGGGAAGGGATAAAAGCAACTGAACAAAAGAGTAAACAGGAGGAGAGGGAGGCACTGTGGGTCACCTTAGAGACTGGAAATGGCACCACAATCCGACAGGGGTTAGATACAGACCCCATGTCGGGGAGGGAATGGACAAGGATATGATAGAAGGCATACTTAGGATGGCAGAGAAAGGGGAGATACTGTTGATGGGGGACCTTAATATGCCAGATGTTAACTGGAGCACATTTGCTGCAGCCACATCCAAAAACAGGGCCATTCTTGATGCCCTTCGGGTGGCATGCCTCAGACAGCTAGTTTTGGAACCTACTCACGAGGGAGCAATCTTAGACCTTGTACTCTCAAATGGGGACAGTGAGAGGATCTCAGATCTAGAAGTGGGTAGCCATTTGGGAACAAGTGACCACCAAACAGTGTGGTTCACAATAAACTCAGCTACAGAGTCAAGCCATACAAAAGTGAGGGTTCTGGACTTCAGGAGGGCTGACTTTGGCAAGATGGGAGAGTGCCTTAGAAAAGCACTAGCAAACAGGGGTGGAGAAACAATGGGGAAATATCAAAACTGCCATCACAGAGGCAACAAGCCTTTGTGTGAAGCAAATAAACAAATCAAAACAAAAGAAAAAGCCACTATGGTTCTCAAAAGAAGTGGCGGTGAAGGTTAGGGAGAAAAAGATAGCATTTAGGAAGTATAAGGAAACACAGAAAGAACAAGACAGAGAACTGCACCAGTTAAGGCAGAAGGAAGCAGGGAGGGTAGTCAGAATAGCAAAGGCACAAACTGAGGAAAAGATAGCCAACTCTGTCAAGAAGGGGGATAAAACCTTTTATAGGTATATCAGGGAGCATAGAAAGACAAAGGGAGGGATAGTGAGGCTGAATAGAATGGATGGTGGGTGGGCAGAGAGTGACTGTGAAAAAGCAGGGATACTGAATGAATACTTCTGTTCAGTATTCACAAAAGAGGGAGTGAGGGAGGTGCCTAATCCAATTAACAGAAGCACTCTGGAGAAGGGGGTCGATCCCAGTCCTTTCACAGAAGAAAGGGTTCTGAAAGAACTCCTAAAACTGAAAGCGGACAAAGCAATGGGGCCAGATGGAATTCACCCCAGAATTCTAAAAAGAATTACAGAGAACTAGTGACACCACTGACTACCCTTTATAACAAATAATGGGAGGATGGTGTGGTACCTGAGGACTGGAAGAAGGCTGATGTGATTCCCTCACAAAAGTGGGAGCAAAACAGGCAGAAACTACAGACCTGTCAATTTGACCTCTGTAGTAGGAAAGTGATGGAATCACTTCTGAAGGAAAGAATTGTTGAGTACCTAGAGGCCAGTGGGGCACAGGACCCAAGGCAGCATGGGTTCACAGCGGGAAGGTCATGTCAGACGAATCTAATTGATTTCTTTGACTGGGTGACCAAAGTAGTAGACCAGGGAGGGGCTGTGGACATGACCTACCTAGACTTTAGCAAGGCATCTAACAGAGCCCCACACAAAAGATTAGTAGTCAAATTAACCAGCCTTGGATTGGGTCCCAGGGTGGTAGCCTAGGTAAAACATTGGCTGAACAACAGGACACAGAAGGTAATTGTAAATGGAGTCCACTCTGAAGACAGAGAGGTTACTAGTGGTGTACCGCAGGGTTCAGTACTGGGTCCAGTCCTTTTTAATGTCTTTATAAGTGACATTGCAGAGGGACTGGAAGGGAAAGTATGCCTCTTTGTAGATGACACAAAGATCTGCAACAGGGTTGATACACAAGGAGGCGTGGCAAGGATGAGAAGGGACTTGGCAAGGTTGGAGTAATGGTCAGAAGTATGGCAGCTTGGATTCAATGCAAAGTAATGCACCTGGGAAACAAAAACCAAGGGGAAGATTACATAATGGGGGGAGGTAGTAACAACAACAAAAATGGAAAGGGACCTTGGGGTAATCATATCAGATGACCTTAAGGTTGGCAAGAAATGTGAGAAGGCAGTAGGGAGGGCTGGGGGAATACTGGGATGTATAGGGAGAGGCACCACCAGCAGAAAACAGGAAGTTGTTATCCCCCTGTACAGAAAGTTAGTGAGACCCCATCTGGAGTACTGCGTCCAGTTCTGGAGACCCCATCTCCGCAAGGACATAGACAGGATGGAAGCAGTTCAGAGGAGGGCAACTAAAATGGTGCAGAGTCTGCAAGAGAAGCCATATGAGGAGAGGCTAAAGGAGCTTAATATGTATACCCTTGAGGAAAGGAGGGAGAGGGGGGATATGATAGAAATGTTTAAGTACCTCAGTGGAATCAACAAAGTCCAAGAGGGTAGCATCTTTCAGAAAAAGACACGTGCAAGAACAAAGGGTCACAATTTGAAGATGGGGGGACGGCTCAGGGGCAATGTGAGGAAGTATTTTTTCACAGAGAGGGTGGTGGATGTATGGAACAGCCTTCCTGAGGAGGTTGTGGGGTCTAAAACTGTGGGAGAATTCAAGAATGCATGGGACAGACATAAGGCAATTTTTGTGGGGGGTAGGAAGAAATAGGCTGTTGGTTAAATAGGATCTGCAGCTTATCCTCTAGGTAGGGAAATGGGCAGACTAGGTGGGCCAAGCGGTCCTTATCTGCCGTCAAAGTCTATGTTTCTATGTAACAGGGGTTGAACCCTCTACAGATCTTAGTGTTTTCATAAGTACACTGTGTCTCTGTTGACTGCCCTCAATGAAAGTATAAAGAGCTTACAGATTACCAAAGAAATTCCTTGCATATGAGTTTTCTATCATTGTGGACACTAAAACCAAGCTCAAATAGTGAGCAAAGCAGTGCAGATATGACACTTGGTAGCATATCTATTACTCGAGCACGCAAACCACTCACTGCACCACTCATAACGCTTGCTCCATCATAGCATTGTGCAATAATCTTGTTATCTATTTTTAACATATTCAGTGTTGACCAAAGAATATTAAACAAGGTTTCAGCGTCAGTTTTTTCTGTTTGTCTAATATCAATTAACCATTCCTTGATTTTGCTGTTTCTGTCCACGTATGGCATCACTATACTGACTTGCTCAGTATTGCTTACATCACTGTGTTTTCCCTTCATTTTGACGTGGAACCTTTGTAAATGAACTGCTCTTACTCAAAGGTAATTGTAATCCGAGAGTTTAATAAATAAAGAAAATAAATTATAATTGTGATAAAGTGAGCCTTGCTGAGCTCTTTCTGAAGCTGATGTAATAACAGTCCATATGCTTCCTGTATCATATCATTCTGCTTCTGTTTGAAAGATATGTTGCATTTTTTGGAGCAGACTCGTAAGTGCTTCTTCAGCACAGTATCATAGCGAGCTGGTAATTCTGTTATCTCTAAAACAGTCCTTTGTAATGAGATTCAGCATGTTCACTTTGCTCTCTCAGGGGCTGTCCACACCTCCCTAGTGTTACCACAATATCAATCAATCTTTTAACTGCATTTCTGTTTTCTTCTTGTACTTTCTGTCTAGCTGAAGATGCTGCAGCCACCTGATCATCTAACTGACTATCAATAGGGGCAGATTTCATGAAAGTAGCATATGCAAGGGCTGCATGCTTGTGGATTGCAGAACTTTCATGTTCTCATATTGTGGCCCTTGCATCTTTCCAACAATTTGCTTGTGTTCCCAAAGTGGTAAAAGCAGTACAGGTACTTCACCAGCAGAAAACGTGAAGTTGTTATCCCTCTGTACAGACAGTTACAGAGACCCCATCTGGAGTACTGCATCCAGTTCTGGAGACCCCATCTCCACAAGGACATAGACAGAATGGAGACAGTCCAGAGGAGGGCAACTAAAATGGTGCAGGGTCTGCAAGAGAAGCCATATGAGGATAGACTAAAGGAGCTTAATATGTATACCCTTGAGGAAAGGAGGAAGAGGGGGACATGATTGAAACTTTTAAGTACCTCAGTGGAATCAACAAAGTCCAAGAGGGTAGGATCTTTCAGAAAAAGAGATGTGCAAGAACAAGGGGACACAATTTGAAGATATGGGGAGAGGGGCGGCTCAGGGACAATGTGAGGAAGTATTTTTTCACAGAGAGGGTGGTGGACTCATGGAACCACCTTCCTGAAGAGGTTGTGGGGTCTAAAACTGTGGGAGAATTCAAGAATGCATGGGACAGACAAAGGCAATTTTTGGTGGGGGGGTAGGAAGAAATAGGCTGTTGGTTAGCTAGGATCTGCAACTTATAGTAGGTAGGGAAATTGGCAGATTAGGTGGGCCAAGTGGTCCTTATCTGCCATCAAAGTCTATGTTTCTATGTGTAAAATAGGTAGCATTCTCTTTAGAAGTGGAGAAGGGGGCTGGTCCATCAGTGCAGTGTAGGGTTACCGCTTGCAATGCCATTGCCGCAGATTCAGGAACTAGTCTGGGTTGTTCGGGGCTTGCTAGGGGAAGAAGCACAGAGTATCCCAGAGGATGCGCTCCTCCAATGGGAGGGAGCATCCTCCACTGCAATACTGCCACCTGGTGACTGCAGCTGGTAGTGTGATCGGAGGACCAAAGGAAAGTGGGGCATTGTGGATGCTGGCACTTTTGCCTTAGTTCCAGTGATGGTAGACTCCTATGTATGCAGCCTCTCACCACCAGATTAATCTATATACAAATAATATATATACATAAATATTTTTAAAAAAATTCTACTTTGTCCAGAAACCATCTTATACACAATGTGTATCATATTTCATAAATACTCCACAATAATATAAAACCTTCACGAAATCACTGCACACAGAATGTATTCACAACTTCATAGAGGCAGAGCAATATTTCAAGAGACAGTCATTTTATTTTTTTGTACTTTTTATTTATGAGATTTTATGAAATACAGCAAACACTATATTCACATAATAAAACATGAGCATTGGGACACATGCAATCTGGAGGGCTAATGTACAGGTGTGATGGCAGTCATAACAGGATAATACAATACTATTGTCCATTCACCACTTCAGGACAGCCAGGGGCTGCAAAGGAGTAAATGTCCAGCAAGATAATTGTGTAGGTTACAAATGGGATTATAGATCGAGGGAGTGCTCCCGATCAATCGGAGCACTCCTTTCTTCTGCACGTGAGGCACTCTTATTCCGTGAAGAGCATCTCATGCGCAGATGCCCGGGAAATGGGCACATTCTGGGAAATTTATTTAAAAAAAATATATTTTTGATCGCTTTCAAGCAATAATATATTATTACGTCCCCCATCGTCACTCGTTGCTGAAAACGAGTAGTTTCACTTGCCTTCAGCTGGAGCCAGACCAGCTCAGCTTCACTGTTCTCACACCTGCTGAAGGCGTGTGAAACCACTCATTTTCAGCAATGAGTGGATCCGAGGGATGTATAAATACACAGTGTGATTGCACTCCACTCAGTCTGTGAGCTATTATGTTTCATTCCTATTTTTATCCTGTCTCCCTACCAGCCATCCTGTATGCGCTTAAGAGGTAGGGGTGTCATGCAGCTTAACTGAGTTCAGGACATCTACTGTGACTTCTTCATGGTCTCCTTTATGAGTGTCCCAGCCCTCCACCTTATAATTAGAATCCTACAGGGGGCAAGAAATATTGGCAGATACCCTTCAAGTCATAGAGAAGGTGAAAGTGGACTCTCCTACACTGTCAGGTTTTTGATAAATTTTCAGTACCCCCGTGGTGATTGTGCCTGATAACAGAACTCTAGCAAGTAACTGGTTACATTCGATTTCAAATCCCTAGTTGTTACATTTATTCACTATTTTCACAAAAATGCAATCTTTCTCCTCTTGACCCTATGTATGTGATTCGCTCCTTCCTACACGTCCCTGATGGAGCTATGGCACTGAATTGTGTCAAGCTTATGTACAAATGATTTTGGAGGCATATCAAGTAAATACCAGGCTGTATTAAATGAACTGTGCTGTTTCGGCAATATTACTGGTTTTAGAAACTGAGGGTTATTTCAGATTGATATCGCTGTTAGAATACTTAAACCGGGACTCATGCATTGAGTCCAGGTTTCATTATTCTAACTGTGATTTCTATTTGAAATAACCCCTCGGTTTATAAAATTAGTAGAATTGCCAAAATCACCACAGTTAATTTAATACAGCCTGGTATTTACTTCATATGCCTCTAAAATTTCTAGACTCATTTGTGCACAAGTTTGGCGTGATTTAGTGCCATGACTCCATCTGGGACTCGCAGGAAAGAGTGGATCATGTATGTAAGGTCAGGAGGAGTAAAATGGCATTTTTGTGAAAATACTGAATAAATGTAACAACTAGGGATTTAAAATTGAATGTAACCAGTTACTTGCTAGAGCTCTGTTATCAGGCACATTCACTACAGGGGTACTGAAAATTTATCAAAAATCAGACAATGTCCCTGTAAATAAAATTCCCACCTAATGGTGTTTTCTTTTTTAAGGCTGCAGTGGGCGGAGCCTGCAGACATTTTACACGTAAAAAAAGGAGTGATGTCATGTTGTCTGTCCGTGGAACTGACTGAAGATGTAAATAGTTTCCTCTGCCTTACCCTCCTCCAAGAAATGTTTTCTGCCCTCAAATAAATACGCTTTCATGTTAGTCAATGGTTGCAGGGCACAATTTTCTTCCTTAAATGGGAGGTACAAGAACTGGAACCTGAGTAGTGGGAGGCAGCATTATTTTTTGGGGGGGGGTAAGATCCACCCCCACCTCTACCCGAGAATCTCCTAAAGATCCACCCCCACCTTTTTTTTTGGTTCATGTGAGACAGGCATGAGGCGGATCTATCATGTTGGAACAATTGACTATCACAGCTGCATGGGGAAGCAATTAAGGAGTGCCTGAAATTGCATCTAGGCATATCCTGCCCCCCCCCACACACACACACATAGACATCATGATTTTTTTTTTTTTTTTTTTAACTTTAAGCATGTCAATATTTGGCTTTTACAGTATGGGCAAGTTGGGCATAAAAATAAAATAGGAAAAAGGATCAAGCAGGTGCCTTTTCCTTTGTCAGATACATGCAGACAGAAGGTCACAAATCCTGTATGACAAGTTCATTGTATGGATGTTTTCCATGTAAAACAGAAATTTTGTTAATGTCATGTCTGTAGCATCGTTTATAGCCAGTAAACTATTATTTACATAGGTACTGTAAATGACAGTTTTTAATTCAGAAATCCAGTCTTGATCATTTTTTTTTAGCAGTTCTGTAAGATTTGTCTCTCTGATGTAAGAGTGCATAGCACAGAAATGAAAGGGTTTCTGTAATTGATTGTTGTTTGCATGAGAAGTGGGTGTGACAGTGGCATGCAAGAGTGAAGTCTAAATTGTTTCTTGGCCATTCTGGGATCTGAAGTTTAACAGTAATGTGTGAAGAAAATAAAGTCTTGTGTTTTATGCATTTGAATAGGTTTAGTGCTTTGAAGTTAAAATATATAAATATATATACATAGTGTCATGGGCACCTGAAAAGGAAGGAGATACTACTGAAATAAATGTTATTCTGATGATTTATTTATGTGCAAGATTTTAAGTGTAGTCAAAGCTTGTAGTAGCAAAATAAAGCAAGAAAAATATATTGATTTTTTTTGTTTGTTTTATTATTTCAATTGTTTAACCAGGAGTGGCACACTAAGCCAAAAGCTTGTATACAGGGGCAGCCTGGGAGTACATGTGTAACCCCTAGATGGCGCTATCCCAGGGGCTACTACCCCTGCCTGATTTGCCACTAACAGGCTGAGGGGCCTGGATCCGATGGCGGGTGCCTCCACCCAGAGGTCAGGGTTTGCAATAGTTAAACTAACTTGGTCACAGCCCTCTGGGACACTGCAACCCCCTTTCTTCCCACTAGTGGCCCACACAGTATATCAGAATTACCTTCACAGTATACACTTACCCCAGGACTGGTTCAGGCTTTGGGACCCCTGTAAAATAAGCAGACACAGTGCAACAATCACAGTACAGTACTTTAACACAGACAAATACCTCAGGCAGTATAACTTTGCTGAAACAAGCAGCTCTGATTTATTTAGGTGGATATAAACAGGAGAAATCAGGTTAATTAGCTTATCACTTTACTCCTCTACCTTATGGCTCTGTGCATAGGCCTATCCCTACCAGTTACTGTCCCTGGGTACCAAGCCCTAGTGGCTAGTCCAAACCTGTGGCAGCTGGTAGGGCCTTCACACAGAGAAAAGAAAAATTAGTTAAACAGTCAGCAGTACAGTAATTCCATTTGGATTCAATGTGGCAATTCAACAGGAGGGACCCTGAATTAGTACTCACGACCTCCAAACAAGATAGGGTCCTTCAACGTCAGCAGGGCTACTCTTGAGCTCACGAGACTCCTCACACATTTATATGGCAAACTGCAACAGGCAAAAGTCCTTTAATGGCAGCAGGATTCACTTGAGCTACACAAGCCTCCTCACACATTTATATGGTAAAAGAAAGTACTATACCAGGCAGGCTGCTTCTCATCCCGATCACTTAATTACTGCTCAATACCCTGAGAACACACAGCAGATTGAGTTCCTGACAGACCAGTGCAATTAAGCAATTTCTCCAGTCTTCTACAGGGTGAGCCTGGTTTCTACTCTTCAGATATCCTTTGATTCTCTTCACAGGACGGATTCAGTCCTAACAAGCAGTTACACAAGCTGCAGACCGGAACTCTGGGCCTTACACACGTTTTCCGACTAAAACTGCACACCGAAAAAGCACAGGGCTCCTTCCCTCTTCACTGCCAGAGCTCAACTGAAACTCCAGCAGACAAAACCGGGCACTTCCTTTGAGTTCCTCCCAGTTCTTGGCTGGATTGGCTGTCACTCACAATAGACTGCCCCTGTTGGTCCAAAAAGGCGCCGAAGTCCAAACTACATCTCCCAGAGTCACTGCCCATACAATCCTCTTGTGGCTGGCTCAGATTACGAGTCCAAGTTCTGATTCGTCCAAGGCACCATTTAGAGCTACCTTAACCCACACTGATTGGTCCAGTTCAGCAGTTCAAAACTAGAATGGGGAACTAGGCAAACACAGTTCTGACTGCAAAGAAAGCAGGTTAGACAAACTGTATTTCATTATTACTCTAAATGATTTCTGGCAAACAGTTACATCTTTCAGATAGGTTCCCTTTGCACTCCTAGTGACTGCAAAAATGGAGTGAATTGGCAGCAGCTCAGTGGTACTCAAGAGAAGCACACAGTCCCCCCCCCATACAAACTAATTGTCTGCAAGCAGACAGCTCTTAGAGACAGTACCAGAGGCTCTAAAAACACTCACTGATAAATGGCTTAAACGCCAAACACCATTCAGGCTTGGAGCATTCAAGCAAGCTCCTGGAAGTCTTTTGGGAACCCCCATTTGCAGGGGGAATACACATGGAAGTTAAGTGACTTGCTCGGGGTCACCTAGTATGCAAGTGGGGGCTGTGGGATTCAAACCCAGAATTGCAGCTAAGAACCTTAAATCACTGTGCTGTACTGCCTCCCTAGTTATGGCACTTATTTGTTTTATGGTTCATGATGTTGGTGTAGTAAGCAGCAATACTTTGCATGGCTGTTGCAAAATGTCAATAAGTAGGTCATGCAACAGATGTGCTGAGCAGTTACTGAAGCAAGAAATGTATTTAGGGTAATAAAATATTCCTGATTAATGTGTGACATTTGCATCTCAATTTTAAGGAGGTCCTTATGGGGTGTCAATGTACTATATAAAGTAGTTATAGTTTTCAAGTTGTCTGAGTAATTGCTTTGTATTACCATTGTTAGTAAATTTAAATTATGCATGCATTAAATGCTGTTGCTAGGTTAAGAAGTCACAACAGCAGTAGAGATGAAAACAATGGGATGCATAGGAATTTGAAAAAAAGTATACATTAGCAGGAGCAGTGTTATGACTTCACCAAATTGTTTATAGTTTCACGCTACATTTTCAACATTACCATTTTTTACACCTCCTCATAAACAGTACAGCTGTCATTTTTAACATCCTGTTCAAAATGTGTTTTTGTACCTGTGGTGCCAGATGGCACAGTTGCAAACACTGGTGATCAGAGAGTTGACTCTTCCTTCAGCTTCAAATCTATACTGTTGAAACAAGTAGAGGATCTATTATGGCAACTGGATACCAAAAAAAGCACAGGGGTAGACTCTCTGGACCCCTACTTTCTAAAGATTGCATGCCATGTACTTGCAGTCCCCCTAACACACCTCTTTAACCTATCCCTAAACTCTGGCTCTATTCCCACACTGTGGAAGACAGCCCAAGTGGTTCCCTTCTAAAATCAGGGGACCCTATGGATCTTAATAATTACAGGCCCATTTCCATTCTACCAGTGCTATCCAAGATGCTGGAGAAATTAGTGAGTAATCAGTTAAGGGAGTATCTTGACGATGCTAACCTCCTAAACCCAGCTCAATCTGGATTCAGGGCCAAGCATAGCACTATCACTGCACTAGCCAAGGTCACAAATGACTGGCAATCCGAATTAGATAAAAAGAATAATGTGTGTGCAGTATTCCTGGACCTGAGCAAAGCATTCGATACTATGGACCACGAGCTACTACTTTCATCCCTGTACTCCATTGGCCTAGATCCATCCTCCCTTAAGTGGTTCAGATGCTATCTCACCGGTAGGTCACAGCAGGTAAAAGCTGAAGGTGATCTATCCCCATTAAAACCACTGTCAAGAGGAGTCCCCCAAGGTTCTATTCTGGGTCCTATCCTTTTTGCCATTTATATAAATAACATTGATTCAACCCTTGCTGATGACACTGTTCTGTATGTAGGCAACCCTTCGCCTGCAGCTGCTCGTGAAATCCTACAAAAAGAATTCTCCTTGCTACAATATCAGCTACTCGAGAAAAAGCTTCTGTTAAATGCAAAGAAAACTAAAGCAATGATGTTCACAAATCAAAGCTCCACCAGCACATCCTCTCCAATCATTCTCCCCAGCTATGCATTATACTTGGAGAAAATCTGGGTATGTAGAAAACTTCAAATACCTAGGTGTGTGGATTGACAACAGACTTGACTTCACTCATCATTTAGAAGAACTGTTAAAAAGCTTACGCCAAAGGCTTGGCCTTCTCTATAGATTAAAACCCTTCCTAAACAGAGACTCAAAGATGAGGTTAGTCAGGCCATTTTCTATCAGTTGTTGACTATGCATACTTCCTTTATAGTCACTGCCCCATCTCCTACCATCACAAGTTGGATACCTTATATCATAGAGCAATAAGGTTCATTACAGATCTGCCATCTAATACTCATTGCTCTCTTTATGCTGCAGTTGGGTGGGTTTCCTTCACCTCAGAAGGAACAGAAATGCACCACTATGGATTTACAGAGTTGTCAAAAACTTCCAAACTATATCCTGGACTGCTTCACCCAGACCTCTCCTAGCTCCTATGCCCTAAGAAGCAACAACATCATCCTGCTCAAATTGCCCAAATTCAACACCAGGCTAGGGGAGGGCAGCAATCAGCTATTCTCTAGCTATAGCATGGAACACCCTACAAAAATCCTAAAACTGTCCAATATCATTCCATTTGCATCCTTTAAACAGCATTATGGTCTTCTTCAAAGAGAAATGCAATTGCTACCACTAGAGCTAGCATTGTCATCTCACAAATCTCCTTCAAACCATATATGGCATATTCCTTCCGGACAGACACCCCATCTTATGGCACCCAGTAATACCTTCACCATCCTAGTATTACATTATGTTGAGTGTCTGCCATGCCCCCACTGGGATATGTATATACTGTACATACTAAAATATTAGCTTAACTTTCCTGTAACTGCTTTTTATCATGTGAATTTACTGTACATCATTGTGTTTATAAACGTTATTTTCCCCTGTATGTACAACTGTCTTATATAAGTGTATGATGTATCTGTTGTGTATCAACTATTGAACCTTGACCTTATCAGGTCCATCTTGTAAATGATCCTTGCTCAATGATGTTCGCCTGAATAAATAAAGATTTGATGATGATGATCACCTTTCGGCTAATAAACTGATAGTGTCACTATTCATGCAGTGGGGGTCACAAAAAGCCCATGCTGAAAACTTAGAGTAAAAATACCAAGAAACACCCAGGATATTAGGGTTTCTGACCATAACACCCTGCCCTGTAGGGACTGACAGGCATCAGGGATGTGACTTGTGATTGTCAATAGTAATACTCATGCCATTCCACCAGCATCCCCACCCTGCAGCCAGTGACAGGTGTCGAGGTGTGCCTTTGACTCTTCAGCCCCAAAGTTCACTCCATTCTCTTATACTGTGTACCCATTTCAGTGTATTTCCTTATTGAATGGGGTGAGTGTAAAGTTTGAACACCCCAAGGCACACCTCAACACTTGTCTGTGTCTGCAGGGTAGGGTGAGGTGAAATGGCATGAGCGTTATGGGCAATGACCCAAAGGCACACCCCAATGCCTGTCCATGTCTGCAGGGTGGGGGTAGGGTTGGCGTCACTTCAATACTTCACTGCCATTCCTATTCTGCCTGTCTGTCTCTCTCTCTCTCTCTTTCTATCTATATGTCTATATAATTATCTATCAGCTGGCTTTCTGTGTTTGTCTCTGTCAGTAGTTTAGTTTTTGTGGATTTTCATGTGTATCTGCTTGGAAGAACCGGACCATTCTTGGATATGGCATCTATGAATGTTTCCTGGACTAAGAAACAAAAACGTCACCACCAGATATTAGCATTCTCATCATAAATCAACTTTTTTGGAAGCCATTAAAAGCAAAAGTAAGGTCAGTAAATCTGTTATACAAGCTCGGAGTTGTGAAGTGCTGCATTGAATCCACATTTCCGTCTGACTTGTTCCTTAAAGGATCTGTGATTGTCTTTGACGTCTATTCACAACCATTTTGGAGAACAAAGGAAAGACACTAACAAAGGATTTTTACATCCTGCATATGCCCCAGGCCAGTGTTAATCACCTTCAGGAATTTAACACATTCTGGGTCTTTGATCTACAGTAACAACAGTTTGCTGGTCTCCAGTAGTTCACCATTTCCTGTGGATTTGATTATTTTTCATCATTTGACTCCTGGTACCTTGGACAAGATTACTATATTACATATCCCTGAACATAACTATCTGCATGGTTTAATATTACTACATCAAGAATGCAACCTAACCCCATGAGCGGGTCTGGGTATACCAGGCCGAAGGGAAATGGCTTGAAACTTGCTACAATGAATATCTGCAGCCTAATTCCAAAGATGCCCCAACTGCAGGCGTGGGCCGCCCTACATAAACCTGATATACTTTGCCTGACTGAGACCTGGCTATCCACCCAGGTCAGGGATAATGAGATAGTGCTCCCAGGTTAAAATACCTTTAGATGTGATAGGAATGGGAAAAGAGGTGGCGGCTGTCTCATTTATTTACAGAACACCCTACAAGGCGTTGTGCTCCCCATCACAACCTGCAGCGCTGACCATGAGCTCCTTGCAGTTAGAATAATTTTTGCTGAACATAAAAAAAATCTCTGGTCATTGCATGTGTCTACCTTCCACTGAAAATGGCCAAAGACAGTCTAATTAAACTACTAGGGTCCTTGGCTGGTGTTAACAACTGTGAGCTCATCGTGACTGGGGACTTCAACATTAGTTGGCTTAGTAATGAATAGCCCAACCAGAAGGATACCATAGCCAGTTCCCTCCTCACGCAATTAGTCATGAAGCCTACTAGAATGAACCATAAGACCGGTAAGTACACGCTCCTGGACTGGCTCCTTGCAAGCTCACCTGACAGGATTACCGATGTCTTGGCACTACCAGATTCACTAAGCGATCACTCCCCTATCACCTGTCTGTGGTCCAATAAATTCAAAAAAGCACCACCTGTCTTTGTGAACTGCAGAATTCTCAGGAAAGGGCAGCTCTCAGCTTTCAAGGAGGCGCTTTCTCATATTGATTGTTCTCCCCTCAAGGTACTGCATGACCTTGACATAACACTCCAGTACTTTATTGATAACTTTAATCGCATCTGTGACAGATTTGCACCGTTCAAAAAAAAAAACACACGGCCATAACAATGGGTGGATTACTAGTGACCTTCTAGATCACATGAGGGCAAGGGACAACCTTTGGTATCAAGCCAGGGCCTCCGGTAAACCCAGTGACCTTCATAGATACAGGGCAGCCAGACACAAATGCTCACATCTCATCAGGAATGCTAAGGCTAATTTCTGTAAGGATCAATTGGGAAGAACCTGGGGTGATGGGAGGTGGTTTTGGGACAATATAAGGGCACTCACAAGGAAGGACGGCAAAACACAGCCATCACTGCTAAACATTAATGGCACAAATACCATGGACACCCACACCACTGCTGAAGAGTTCAACTCTACCTTCACGGATCTTAGCTCTGTTCTACCAGCTGAATACCTCAAGCCTATCAAAGCTGATAATAGGCACCCACTGGACATCAACTCACACCCTCAATTTTACTTCAAGAGAGTCACTGTCAAAGAAGCACTAGGTTATGTTAAAAAGGTCCTGGGAAAACCCAGAATGGGGTCTGACAACATTGACATGAAACTGCTGGCACTGGCAATCAATGAAGTCATCACTCCCATCACTACGATTTTCAATAAATCCCTCCAGCTCACCAAATTCCCTTCTCCTTGGAAACAAGTGCTGGTGACCCCGGTGCATAAGGGAGGCAATAGGTCACTGACTGCAAACTACAAGCCCATCTCTATCCTCTTCCCGCTCTCTAAAGCACTGGAAAGGATTGTGACAGACCAATTTACTGACTATATTCACAAATACCAGCTGCAGTGTCCCCAGGAGCACGGCTTTAGGAAACTCCACAGCACAGACACTGCACTGGTGGATTTCACTGAGTATCTCCATAAGGCACTGGATGAGGGAAAACTGGTTGTGTCCCTTTTCATTGACCTAACACAGGTATTCGACACAGTCTGTCACCCACTCCTCTTGTCTCAACTGCATGCCCTTGGTGTTTCCCCAAATGCAACTCTATGGTTCCAGGACTACTTAACATCCTGGTCTCAAAGGGTCAAGATGGGTCACTCCATATCTGCATTCAAGGAAGTCTTACTAGGGGTGCCTCAAGGGTCCATCCTGGGTCCACTGCTCTTCAGCATGTTCTTGAATGACCTACCCGATGCCTGCACTAGCAAAGTCATTCTATACACCGATGATGCTGTCCTACTTAGCTGTCACTTTCAAATAGAGCACCTACAGGCTGAGCTACAGTCATCCTTCCAGCAGCTGGAGACCTGGTTCTACTCCCAAAGGTTGCTACTAAACTACAAAAAAAAAAAAAAAAACTATGCTCTTCTCTAGCCCCCAACTAAAAAGGAGATGCCCAGAACTAACGATCACAAATCACCTGACTGTCCCAATGGAACAGGTTCACTTCTTCAAGTACATGGGTGTCATTGTGGATGATACCCTCTAGTATGTTCAGCACACTGTCTGATCTTCTCTACTGTTTTGCCTACCCTGGACCCCCACCTGCCATCCCTTGCCACCTCCCCCTCAAGGTCCCTCCCAACTCCCTCCCCTCAATGTCCCATCCACCTCCCTTTCTACCCACTCTCCCCTAAATATTCTACTTCTCTCAGTCCTCTCTCTCTCTCTCTCTCCTCCCTCCTCCTCTCTTGCTCTCTCGCTGTCTCTCCTCTCTAATCTGCCCCTAGTTTGCACTTTTCCTCCTTTTCTCTCCTACCCATTCCGATACTCTACAGCAGGCCCCAGTGACGCTATGCCACACACATTGCTAATTAGGAAACCTTGTTCGCATTCTCCCCCTTTCTTTCTCCTACCCTTTCCAATACTCTACATTGACAGCCCCCCCCCGGGGCAGCTATGCCATATGTTGCTAATTGGGACTCTTCTCATGCTGTTTAATTTCAGTTGTCTAGGTCACTCAAGTGTATTATTTAGCTATATTCTGTATTACATAGCAATCTTATGTTTTGTGTTAACTGTAAAATTGTTATGTTTTACATCCTGACGTGAAACCTTTGTAAAAGAGTGTATACTCAAAGGTTGTATCAGAATTACCAAATAAATAAATAAATCTTTCTATCAATTGCATGTATTGCTATTTTTACCTATTTCTAAAACAAACCTGCATATCACATTTGCCTGCACTATGAGCACATACTTATAAAACTGTGCATATTTGTACTCCACTTCTCCATAGACCTCATACTTTCCTAATATTCCCATTATCACAAGCATAACTACCTTGCCCTTATCAAAAGCAACCCCCTCTGAAAGTTACTATCACATTTTCTCTGCTAACAGTCCATCATTACGCCTGACTTCATGACATCAACACATTGCTTAAATATAACTTTCATCACCTCATGGACAAAAACCCTGTTTCTCTTAATAAAAAAAACTGTGTAAATAATCCCAAGGCTGAACATATGCCAGCCATTACTTTTTCATGTACTGCCATCTTCTGTACCATCATGGGGATTTGCATATGTTTCCCATGATGCGTTGCATTAGTTGGGTATGTGCAATTGTGTTTTCTTTCAAATTTGGCTGTGCGGGCAATATCATCCGGGATAACACATACATCAGTGGTATTTGCTCTGCGATTCTTTTGTAAACCTATATTGCTTCCTATTCCTTCCATTAAAATGTACACCCCCATATATTTTCCTAATAATGTGTATGCCTTCCTTAGAACAGAAACTAAAACAAATCTTACTACATACAAATCATTGTGTTGTTTCTCCATACCTCCTTAACAACTCAACACAACTTCACTAACTTCATTATGCAGCCGTGGTGGATCTGACCAGAATTTGTTACTTAATGTAATCACTCAAAGAAACTTGTTTTGTTTTCCAATTCTATTTATGGCTCTCATGGCCAGGGTGGGGATGTTCCCCATGTCAGCCCACAGATGCCGCCCCCAGTCCATGAGGACCGTGACTTTCCCTCATGGAGGGGCTGACCTCAGGAAGAGGCCGAGATCACCTTGAGTCCCGGCCAAGACTTACTTGTGGTTGTTTCGGTGGTATGGAGGCTCCATGGATTGCAGGCTTTCATTCTGCACCTGCTGGAGGGATTTTTCTTTTTTATGTTTCCCCAAGAGGGATCATCACTTGGAGGTGCGTGCACATCCTTCAAACATCCGCCGCCACCTCTGCCCCTCTTTTGTGTGGTCTTGGCCTGTGTATACCCAGTCTTCATTGCATGTCACTAGTGCACCAGAAGCCTACAGCCCCCCACCCTAGAGGAGGAAAGCTGTCCATGGGACGCTCATCCTACCTTCCCCACCTGGCCCTTTGATGCTCCTGGCTGGTTCCCAAACCGGGGTCGTCAGCATCACAAGCAGTAGCACTACTGCTGTTGCTTAGCTGGCAGGCTGGCATTCCAAAGAAACTTCCTTTAAGTCTCTGAATAACCTGTGGGTCACAAAAGTGCTATTTTAGTTCATTTCTGCTGTCAGTACCTCCCTTTAAGAATATTACATGATGTAACACATTTTGTTTGACAAAATATGTCTCCCGTGGCTCTTTTTACTATAAATTTATGTTTACCCTCATATGCTAGAAACAGTCTCTACATGTAGGTTTAAGAACTGGCTAGTTTTTTTTTTAACTCTTTAAATTTCTCCTTTTTAAGTTCACTATGTGCACACATGTGCAGTGAACGTCTTGAAATAAGTTGCTTTTGAAGGGTGTGACACTGCCTGTCCAGTGCAGAGTGGTCTGCAAGGGGCATGACAGTGCCACTCCAGTCATCAGTCAGGCTGATTGTGACTGTGTTTTGCCTGAAATGTTCTCTACTTGAAAAGAAAAAGCCAGTTGCCTGAAATGTTCTCTACTTGAAAAGAAAAAGCCACACCAATCATATATGGGCTTTTTCCTTTCATCTGCAAGACACTGCCCAGCGAACAGCTGTTCGGTGTCCTGATTATCCTGGCTGTGTAACCTTCCCCCCGGTCACCCTACTGTCCCTTCCCTCATTGTCGCTGCACATCCCGCTGGCCGTCTTCAGTGTCAGAGAGTAGACTTGCAGCTGAATCTCCAGCCCCTCGTTCCACATCCGATCCTCTGGAACTCCAGCTTTCTTACACTTTTCCCCAATCTTCTCTGCAGTGCATCTTAGTCAGCTGTCTACTGGTACCCCCTCACCCTCCCATTCAACTTTTTTTCTTATAATAATATTTGTCCGACATTGGGGTGCCCAATCCCCATGTCGGCGATCCCACCACCTGTAGTGTCTGACTCGAGGTGCCAATCCCCGTGTCAGCCATCCCCTCAGTAGTGTACGATATCAGGGTGCCCAGTCCCTGTGTCAGCGATTTCCCCCCTCTCCCCGTACTGTCCGACATCTGGATGCCCAATCCCTGTGTCGGCGATCCCCCGCACTGTCCGATATCGGGGTGCCCAATCCCTGTGTCTGTGACCCCCCACTGTACTATGGAACACTGGGGAGCCCACTCCAGTGTCCCCAAACATTTTTTATCCCTGAAAAAATAAAACAGTCCCCCGACGTCTTTTTTTTTTTTTTTTAATTAAACCTGTAAAGAAGAAAATGGTCCCTTGTCTCCTCCATACCCCTCACACTTGCCTCCGGAGGTCAGTGGCTGGCATCTTCTGTGGACCAGGATACGTCTGCGCTCTTCAAAGCTGAACTGCAAACTGAAGAATCAAGGTAAGCGCCATATAATGCCTGTCAATGGCGCTTTGAACATATGTTGATATCTTTGCCATTTTTAGGTCTTTTTGCACCATATTTTCAACATGGGCTTTTTGGGACCCCATCTCATGAACTCTGGCACTGTCATTTCATTACTTGGTCCAGAAAGGTGATTTCGCAGTCGCTGTGCAGAATACCATTTTGGGACTGAGTAATGTAATAACAGTGCCACTGTTCATGAGATAGGGTCCCAAAAAGCCCATGTTGAAAATTTGGTGAAAAAATTCCCCAAAATAGCCGCGTTATGAGCATACATTGTGCAGTTTCTACGCAGGCACATAACTTTGCAAAATTTTAATATTTTCACTCCAAATTGTCAACATACAGATTTTTTCACACCACCTCATGAACAGTATAGCTGTCATTTCTCACATCCTGCCCAAAATGTGTTTGCGCACCTGTGGCGCGGAATGGCATGATCCTTGCGCAAAATCACGTTTTGGGGCTGAACAATGAAATGACAGCACACTGTTCATTAGGTGGAGTCCCAAAAAGCCCATGTTGAAAATTTGGAGCAAAAATACCAAAAACGCCCGAGTTGCGCACGCTCATTTACATTTTCCTATGCGTGCACGTAACTTTGCCAATTTATCGTATTTTCACTCCAAATTTTCAACATAGCCATTTTTTCACACCACCTCACGAACACTACAGCTATCATTTCTCACATTCAACCCAAAATGACTTTCCGTATCTGTGGTGCAGAATGGCGTTTTGCCATGGATTGATGTTTTCACCTATGGGGGTTTATGAGGTAAGGTGATAAGAAGACTATGTTGAACCTTTGGGGTCAAAATGTGTAAAAATTACAAAGTTATCATGGTAATATACAAGCGTCTGCTTGCTGCGCTTACATTCCGGGTTCAGAGACGGACTCTGGAGTCGGAGGGCTTGCTGGGGTCAGTAGGATTGAGTGTCCCAGGGATTGCTCTCCTTCTCTGGGGGGAGGGAGAAGAGTGTCTGGCACATTGTGCAACTCTGGCGGAGGCTGGGGGTACCGTCACTGCCAGAGCCTCACGCAAGGGGAGGGACAAGGTAGATGCTGGTGTCATTGCACGTCTCCACCCCCAGGGATCTTCAAAAATGAGCATACAAAAAATTCCGGCCCCATTAATGACACAATTGCCACCACTTCTGCCGCTCCTTCTGCGACTAATAAAAGAGAGAGCGAGACTATTGCGGTCCAAAGAGAAATGTTATATCCACAGAAATCACAAATAAAGTTTATTCTTGGCACCAATATGGCTGTGTGTGTACACAGGGCAAGAGCTGGCTGGCAAAATAAGTCTTTGACTTCTGTCACCATCCAGAGGACAAAAAGAGAGAGACTATTGGGGGCCAGTGAGAAATGTTACAGTTACAGAAATCACAAATAAAGTTTATTCTTTGCCCCAGTGTGGCTGTGTGTGTACACAGGGCAAGAACAGGCTGCCAAAATAAATCTTTAATCTTGGCCTCAGTGTGTGTACACTGTACAGGGAAGGCAGGCAAAATGGTGCTTGCTTCGTTCTGTGTCTCTCGCTCTCTCTCTCCCTCCATCTCTTTCTCCCAGCACACTCACATCATGGGCCCGAGCAGGATATACCACCAGTACATGTGAGCGCATGGAATGGTCTGCCACAAGAGGTGGAGGGAGCAAGCGCTGTGGTTGGATTTAAACATTTATGGGACAGGCATAAGGCAACCATAGAGGTAAAGCAGAGTGAGAGACAGAAGCCATAATCAAGTACGGGGCTTATGGGCAGACTGGATGGGCCTAGCGGTCCTTATCTGATGGCAATTTCTGGGTTTCTATGTTTCACAATAAAATGGAGATACCATTATACTATCTGAAAAAGTAAGGAAAATAATCGCAAAAAAATGAATGCATCAGTTATATTAAAAACAGGGGAGGCTTCTAGACACCCAGGAGTAACACTACAAACACCGCACCTCCTAAAAACCCAAGGAGATCCATTATGAGCAAAACATCTCATAAAAAGCCATAACGAACTACACGTAAAAACATAGTACAAACGGGCAGATCTGCACAGGTTAAAGCTACGTACCAACAGAACATCTATCCAGCAATCATAATAAGAAATTTACAAAAAAAAGCAGACAAATTGATGATGTCATTAAAACCCCCACCCACCCATGCTCCCGGTTCATAAATCCAGTAGCAGCCATCACGGCAGCACTGAGGGCTGAGGCACTGGATGCTTCAACTCGCACTATGCTGGCAACTCATGTTCGGGAATGAGCATGGGCCACCAGGGGTCGGCAGGGGAGAAGAAGGATCGAGCGTTCAAGGGACTGCTCCCCTTCTCTGGGGAGGGGTGGTGCTGGTGGTTGGCATATGACCAGTCCCTAGCGGCAGCTGGGTGGCAGTGCGCCAACGTTACAGAAGTGGATGGAGATGGGGCCGGTGCCTGGATGAGCGGGTTCGTGCGCGCTCCCTCAGTCGGCGTCATTGCATGCCCCATCTCCAAGGGACAAAAAATGGAGGAGAAAATATGTTGCTCTGGCGCATGATGGAGGGAGCCTCGCAGGACCCTTTCCCGGCTAGCCACGCCACTGGCCACACTGGATCTGGTCTCCAGTGGGGGTTGGGGAACCCTGCCGGGGGGTAAGCCCTGGGGGTATGGGTTAGCGCTGGCTGGTGGATGCCGGGGGATGGGGCTGGGGGCTCCTTCCGGATGTAGGGGTCACAGCAACAGGAGCATAAACTAATAGCAAAAATAAATAAACAAATCCAGTAGCAGATCTGCCCATTTGTTTTGTATGTTTTTTACTGTGTGCTCACCACTATACTCTATAATATGTATTTCTTGCAGTAGGGCTCTTTGAAGCTAGTAACATTCTTGCCATACTTTCCTTGGCATGGTTTATATATAATTTTTTCTTGTCGGGTCATGCTAGGGAGTTAGACGCATCGGTGTAAGTACAATTAAATTGTATTGTTTGGGGTCATTAATATTTATTTGCCTCTGCGATAAATCCTTTTTTCTGCCCTCTAAATATTTGAATAGCATTGAGTAATCTTTGTGTACTTAGTTTTAGCTACCCATAAGTATTTTTAGCAGGATGTTTTTTAAGCATTCTTTTAGAAGCTTTGAATTTAGCTGTCTTTGCTATATGCTTTTGAAGGGCATTGCTTGACCTGTAAAAACAGTGCTGCCATTACAACAGCAGTTGGTTTGAGACACATTGTTGTGTATGACTTTATCATATTTGCATATGAACTTCTACATAAAGGGCACTTTTGCTGTATGGCGGTTACACTGAGAAAGCTTGAACCTTGCCAAACGTCGCTTTATGTCCGCCGTGACATCATAGCCTCAGAGGGTTGTTTGTTCACACTGCTGGTGTAGGACTGTTATCTGCACTACTTTTCAATAAATGGTAAGAATATTTTTTTCACTATTACCCCTATTTGTGTGGAGTTCTTATGAGCCAGTACTTGGGAAGTGACTAAAACCTTGGGAGCATACCTCTCAACTGTCCCTGATTTTTAGGGATGTCTCTGATTTTGCCTCAACATTTCCCTCTGCCCCTCATTACAGTTGTGTTTCTGACTGTGACTGAACACTGGTGATTGTAAGCACAAAATAATCAAGGCCACTGTTTTTCGGTTTTTACCGGAAAATCCGGTAAAATTCCAGAATTAGGGCTGCCTGAAAACCGGTAAAAACAAAGATTTCATGGAATCTGGCATTTTCTATCAGATCAGTACATCTATAAAAAAGTCTGTTTTTCTTTTAATTCCTTCCTGTGCTATTTTCAGTTTGCTTTATTTAATGCTCTGTATATTAAGCCTTCTTTAATCCCGGTAAAATCCGGAAATTAGAGTAACAATCACCGGTGAAATTCCGGAATCTTAAGTCTTGAAAACGGAATTTAATTGTTTTAATCACCGTAAATCAGTGGCCATGAAAATAATGCATTACAGATACAGACTTGTTCTACTCCACCTAATACAATACCAATACCAAAGGTGAACTTTGGCATGCTTGTTGGTTCTGAAGCCTGCATACAGAGGTTCTTTCTAGTATACGAGTGTAAACATAAATTCATAGAAAAAAAGTGCACTATGCATTCTCTAAAATTCACTGTTTCTCCTACAGTGTAGAGAGGGCCAGATACAGGTCAGAGGCTTCAAACAAGTCAGTTGATTTGTGATACAATGGGTGTTAGGCATGTGGGTGTGTAAATCATTGTGATACATGAAAATGATTTTTAAATTGCCTGTATATTGTCACAGGAGAAATATTTTCTCAAACGAGTTGTAGTTTGGAACGTTACCAAAATAGTCTACATTTGTTCAGATACTGAAAAGTATGAAAATTAAAAAAAAAAAAAAAGGATTACTTTGAAAAATAGAGTGGATAATGTAGGTGAGACATCAAAATTGTATTTCACCATATAATATTCTTAAAGGGAGGTACTGAGAGGACAAATTAATTACAATAGCTCTTTTGTTACCCACAGGATATTTATGGACTTGAAGGAAGTTTCTTTGAGTGATCGCACTAAGTTAAAACAAAAAAGACCATTAGGTGGGAATTTCATTTAAATATTCCCTAGGCTGTATGAAGTGGTAAATACACTCTGTGTGCTATGATCTGGTGAAGGTTATTGTATTGTTATGGGGCACTTATGATATATGTTGTGTACAACATGGCTTTTGGACAAAGTATTATTTTTTGAAAAAATATTTGTGTGTATAAATTACTTGTCTATTAAGGCTGAAGAAGTGGTAAGGATGGCATAAAATGTTGATCCAGGGTATACGGGAGTGATTTCTGAAGTACTGCAGAAAATAAATACTATAATAATCCAAACCAGTAAGCAGGTCTTTGTGTCTCCAGTTTTGGACTGCATATTTGCCTGAGATTGGAGCCAGATCCCTTGTGGTAGTTTGTTTTATATTGCAGGTGCCAGCTGGGCCACATGGTAACTGTGTGAAGCCTTTACTGCAGACTGCCTGTGTGCCTCTGATGCTTATGCCCATGCTACCACCTCTGGTATCTGCCTTCACAGGTACCTTTGGCTGCAAGTGGCTGGTATTAAAACTAATGTGTAACAGTCAGTTCTTAACTCGCCTTTCCTTGGCCAAAAGCTGTTTGGCCACGATGTGAAAACAACATAAACATAGAAACATAGAATTTGACAGCAGATAAGGACACTTGACCCATCCAGTCTGGCCAGTTTCTCCCTATTTACACTATTACTGCAGATTGTGCCAGATCTATGGCTCTTTCTCCCTCCCCCTTCCTTTCCACTATGACTCCTCTGGGCTTATCCTACGCATTCTTTTTTTTTTTTTTTTTCCCAACTTGCTATGTTTACCCCCTGAGCCAGACTCACCAATCACCAACCCAATCCGTTCCTCAAGCCACCGGCCGAACTCCCATGTAGCTTTGGTTATGCCCCCCAGGTGGGGTTGGGGTGTAGGGTACCCCCAGTCTTCCTTGGTTGCATCGGGTCCCCGTTGTGGCCTCGCAGGTCTGTTGATGAGGGGCACCTTCCTCTGCCAGTGGTGGTGCTTGCTGGGCTTCGATTTTTTCGCCTCCGACAGCCTCAGAGTCATAGTTGCGCCATGATGTCTAGGCCTATGCCGATGTTTTGCCACGCTCCTCCCCTGCTGTGCAGAGGTCAGGCCAGTGCCAGGCCTTCATCTCCCCCTCCCTCCCAGAGGAAGTGACCCATCCATTGGACATTCAGCTTCCCTCTCCGGCTGGCCCTCCAGCTCCCCAAGCTTGTTCCTGAATCCGGGTTGGTGGCATCGCAAGCAGTAGCGCTTCCGCTGTGCCAGCGGGCCAGCCTATCCCATGCATTCTTGAACCCAACCACAGTTTTTGCCCCCACCACCTCTGCTGGGAGGCTGTTCCAGGAATCCATCACTCTTTCTTTGAAGAAGTACTTTGTCACATCCTTCCTGAATCTACACCCCTCCAGTTTCATAGCATGTTCCCTTGTTCTTGAGCACCTTTTCTTCTGAAAAATACTCCCCACCTGTACCTTACTTACCTTTTTGAGGTATTTAAAGATCTCTATCATATCTCCCTCTCCCTCCTCTGTTCCAGGGTGTACATACATGTTGAAGTCATTTAGTCTCTCCTCTTAGGGCTTTTGATGCAGACCCTGCACCATTTTAGTTTCCCTCCTCTGGACTGCCTCCACTCTATCTAGGTCCTTCCAGAGATGAGGTCTCCAGAACTGGACACAGTACTTTAGAAGGGGGGGTCCTACCAGCAATCTATACAGAGGTAATACCACCTCTCTCTTTCTGCTGGTGATACCCTTCCCTATACACCACAGCATCCCACTAGCCCTCCTTACTGCCTCGCTGCACTGCCTAGACACCTTTAGGTCATCCAGTATGATTACCCCAGGTCTCTTTCCTGCTTGGCAGTTGTCAGTACCACTCTACGTCAAGGAGGGAATTAAAGCAACTGAAGTTCAGGGAATGTAGGAGGGAGTGGAAACACTGTGGGTCACCCTGGAGACAGAAAATGGCACCGTGTGGCAGAATAAGATAATTGCCCAGAACTCAGCGTTGTTGTTTTCCTTTTCACTCTATCCTACACTATTCTTTTTTTCTGTGTATCCTTTAAATTCATGTCAGGGTGGCCAACCTGTCATTCTCTTAATCTGTACTACCCCTGTCAATTAAAAATCAAAAACATTTTTTTATTAATGGTTGAGTTCTGAAAATAATCTGCCCCTTCAGTAAACTCTCCTGGAAGGATGTGTTATTTAATTATAGAATTTATGTTTAGCTTTCTTATTCACTTAAAAATGCAGCCATTAGAAATGGCGATATTGGTCCAGCAGACACTCGCTATTTGGGAGACGTGTGCACATTCACACGATCAAGAGGGAGATGAGCGCACGATCGCACATTCATGCAGGAACTGTGCGCTCAGTCACGCAGTTTAAAATAATTTAGAGCCTCAGAGTTTCAAAGAGAAGGACCGCATGCTAAGGTAAAGCAAGGAAGCAAGCGTGGTCCTGATATAGATGCGGCAGGAAGCGAGAGGGCTATTACTAGAGAAACAGTAAATAGTCCCTCCAGCTGCTCGCTCTTGCCGAGACCAAAAACAATTAAATGTTTTAATTTTGAACAAGCCTTCATCTAGGGAGAGTTGTAGGCTTATGTGGAGGCTGGAATCTATATTTAAAAGACATAGCGGCATTTCTTTGGGAGAATAGCCTTGACAGGCAAAGGGAATGAGTTCATGCTACCAGCTGAAAGAAAAGCAGACGGATTAAATGGCCAAAAGGTTAACAGCATGAAAACAGTGCTTACAACTTGAAAATGTGTCTTAGGCTGTAAAACACTGTTAATTCTAGATAAATTAAAGTCATGGACCTGTTTTTTAGAATAATAAAATGATTTAAAAATGTGTATGGTTAAGTTAAAACAGTAGGAAGATGAAACTTTTGGACCTCTCCTACTTGGCAGGCTAAATGGATGGGGAAGCACGCCCCCAGTCTATTTAATACTGAGAAGGCTGGAGATTTCCACATTGTGAAAAAATTAAAAGATGTATTTTTTTTAACCTGAAAATGGCAAGGTCCTTCTATAGGCAAGGCAGCCCAGAAAATGGCTGTCTTTATAGAAAGAGATGTATGATGTCAGAAAGAAGGGAGGAGCTTAAAGATCCCATTATGATGTCATATAACTAATTAAGGATTATTCTCATTAAATACAGTGTTATATTAAATCTTTTCTGGTATATAAAATGTGGGTGAAATGTGACAGATTATGGAGGGACTCATAGCATTGTGAAACCCTTTCTAGATCCTAAATTAAAACATTTCAACTAAATTAGTTGGTCACATGTTGATGAGGTAATCAAACTTTTGTTATAAAATGCTTCCTCTAGAGGACTTTGTGAGAGTTGGAGGACAGTCAGTATCTTCCAACCAGCAGGAAGGAAGGAGGTGTGAGAGCTTAAACATATGAGTTACAGAAGTAAGGTTATTGAATGTACAGAAAAGAGAGGAAGTCAAAAAGAGGACTTGCCTGATTATTGAACTTTGTGTTTTCAAATGGTGTGAAGGATTTAACACCACAAATGATTTTCTTTTCTGTAAATATCTGGACTTTTTATCATTTGAAGAAATAAAACAATAAATGTTGACTTAAGTATTTTTTATGCACTTTAAAAAACTGTCTGCTATCTGTTATTAATCCCACACGTCCACACACCGCCATTCGCACTGGCATGATCTACAGACCTCCAGCACAAGGGGAGGAGATGGATGGGGTACTAGTGGAAGCCAGACACAAACTGACAGTCAAAGGTGAAGTGCTGCTGGTGGGAGACTTCAGTTTGTCTGAGGTGGATTGGAGCACCCAGGCTGCAGCCACAGTCAGGAGCAGAGGCATCCTGCATGCCCTGCAGGGGGTGTGCCTCAGGTAGCTTGTGGCAGAACCCACCCAAAAAAGAGCAATATTGGACCTGGTACTCACCAATGGGGGCCGAGTCACCAATGTGTAATGGTTGGTAGCCACCTGGGGTCCAGTGATCATTGTATGGTGTGGTTCAATATGAGAACAGTGGAGGAGTCAAACCCCATGAAAGCAACGGTCCTGGATTTCAGACGGGTTAACCTTGCAAAATTGGGGGAATGTCTCAGGGAAGCCCTGGCAGGGGAAGAAGAAGGGGGGATGTAGAGAAACAATGGGCTAGCCTTAAGGGAGCCATAGCTGAGGCAGCAAGCCTTTGTGTTAAGCAACTAAGCAAAACAAAATAGAAAGAAAAAAACACCATGATTCCCAAATGATGTGGCCGGGAAGGTAAGAGGGAAAAGGCTCACTTTCAGTGGTACAAGGAAACACAGAGGGGCGAAGACAGGGAATTGTATCTGGAAAAGTAGAGGGAGGTGGGGAAAGCAGTCAAGAGCGGAAAGGCACAAACGGAGGAAAAAATAGCCCAGGCAATTAAGAAAGGGGACAAGACTTTTTTCAGGTACATTAGTGAAAGAAAGACAACCAGGGTTGGGATTGTGAGGTTAAAAATCAAGGGAGAGGGGTGTGTGGAGAAGGATCTAGGAAAAGTAACAATCCTGAACAAATATTTTTACAAATATTTTTGTTCAGTATTCACAGAAGAAGGGGAGGAGAAGGACCCACTATTGGGTGATAGAGCACCAGTGGGAGAGTGGTGGACACCATCCCATTTATGGAGGAAAGAGTCCTAAAGGAACTCAAGAATCTGAAAAGGGGACAAGGTTATGGGGCCAGATGGGATGCATCCCAGAATATTAAAAGAACTTGGAGAGGTGCTGACAGCAACAATAACAACCCTATTCAACAAATCAATAGAGGCAGGGGTGGTTCTAGGGGACTGAAGGAAGACAAACGTAGTCCCTCACCATAAAAGTGGGAACAGGGAGGCGGCTGGCAACTACAAGTCAGTCAGCCTGACCTCGGTGGTGGGGAAATTAATGGAGTCACTGCTAAAGGAAAGAATTGTGATATTTCTTGAATCCAGCAGAGCACAGGATGGATTCACAGCAGGACGGTCTTGCCAAACAAATCTGATAGATGTCTTTGACTGGGTGACCAGGGAGGGGCGATGGATGTGGCCTACCTAGATTTCAGCAAGGCCTTCGACACCGTCCCACTTTGAAGGTTGGTAAATAAGTTGAGCAGCCTGGGAGTGGGCCCCAAGGTGGTAAACTGGGTCATAACCTGGTTGACTGACAGGACACAGAGGGTGGTGGTAAATGACATTCAGTCCAAGGAGAGGGGGGGGGGTGGCCAGCAGGGTGCCACAGGGATCTGTGCTGGGGCCAGTCCTCTTTAATGTCTTCATAAGAGACATTACAGAGAAGCTGGAGGAGAAGGTATGCTTCTTTGCAGATGACACTATGATCTGCAACAGGGTCGACAATCGGGGGGGGTTGGAAAAAATGAGAAATGACCTAAACATGCTTGAGGAGTAGGTGAGAGTGTAGCAGCTAAGATTCAGTGCAAAGATGTGCAAAATCTTGCATTTGGGGGCACAGAAATCCAAGAGGAGTACAAGATAGGGGGAGAGAGGTACTGACAGCCACCAATCAGTAAAGAGACCTGGGGGTAATCATATCTGATGACCTAAAGGTAATCAAACAATGTGAGGAGGATCTTTTTCAGGGCATCCGCATTCAGGGAATGGAGGTCAGGATCTCACTGTATGCTGATGATACGTTATTATATATTTCTAATCCAGTGGTGGCCATTCCGAAGATCTTTGATTTCCTCTCGGAATTCGGAGCCTTGTCAGGTTACAAAATCAATGTAGACAAGTCCGAGTTGTTACCACTGGGCGGTCCTTTGGGTCAGTCCTTGCTGGATGTACACTTAGTCAAGTGGTGCAACTCTGGGTTCAGATATTTGGGGATCTGGGTTCCTAGGGACTATAAGGCGTTATACCTCACAAATCACTTGAGAGTGCTTCAGGAGATTCTGGAGGACTGCAATCAGTGGAGGGAATTACCCCGCTCTGTCTCTGGTAGAGGGGAGTCTATCCGCATGAAACATCCTCCCTCGCCTGCTGTTCATTCTAAGTGCCATTCCGCTCCGGCCCACAAAGAGATTCTGGGAGGAACTGAAGTCTACTCTCTCTAAATTCCTGTGGTGTGTGATAGGAGGCCTCGAATAAAATGGAGGGTCATGCAAGCTCTTATTGATAAGGGGGGTTTCGGACTTTCAGACATCCAGAAATATTTTTGGGCCACACAACTACAACCTCTGATCACTATGGCTCAAGAATCCTCCACACCTGATGGGTTCGTGATTGAGTTGGCAGCCTCACCCTTGAATAACATCTCAGATTTGCTGTTCTTGGATAGTTACAGATTAAGTAAGTTGGATTTTAGAAACCCCCTCACGAGGGTCATCTCCCAAAGTTGGAGAGATATGTATTGGAAACTCGGGCTACCACTAACTCTTAGTCAATCTACAACAATAATAAGTTGTCAAGATTTCAGCCCATTAAAATGGGATCTGGCATTTCGTCGTTGGGGTAGAAACGGTTTGAAAACTCTGGGTCAATGCTTTAGAGGGAACCAAATTAAAACCTTTCAACAATTAAGGACTGAATTTGATCTCCAGCAAACTGATTTTTTCCATTACCTTCAGTTAGGGCATTATATCCACCACAATGGACTTGAGCAAAGGTTTAATGAAAGGCCAAGGGAGGACTCAGTGCAAACAATTTTGCTTTCTTTAATTGACTTTTCCTTCCAACAAAAACTGATTTCCAAATTAGTGCAAGGGATGAATGTAGTGGAAGGGGATCACCTATCGCTGGTTAAGGAATCTTGGCAGAAATATGTTGGTTCGGCCCTATCTGAATTGGAATGGGTTTCCATATGGAAAGGTGTCCAGGCCACCTCAGCCTCTTTCTTCTGGCGAGAATTCAGATGGAAGATAGCTGTCAGGTACTTCAGACCCCAAGGGGTGACAAAATATTTTGGGTTACTTCACTCCGACCTTTGTTGGAGTGAATGTCAATCAACTGGATCTTACATCCACATTTTGTGGGAATGTAATATCATTAGGGATTATTGGAAGGTCATAAGAGACATTATGGGAATGGTATTCGAGACCTCACTACCAGAAGCCCCCCCAGTATTGAGGCAGTATGGCGCAGTGGTCCAAGGCTCTGAGCTGCAAATCTGGTGACATCCAGCAGACCAAACCTGGGTTTGAATCCCACAGCTTCCACTTGCACACTGTGTGACCCTGAGCAAGTCACTTAACCTCCTTGTGCTCCCAGGTCGCTCCCGTAAAAAAGCTTTCAGCTTAGTGTGCTATACCTGGTTAAATAACTAAATTAAAAAAAAAAAGTATTGGCTTCTGGGGCTGCCCCCATCCTTTCTCAGATCTAAATCTTCCACTTATCTGTATGTAATTTTAGTGGTGGCAGCCCTCAAGGCCATAACTTTGTCCTGGCTTACCCCTGACAAACCCTCTGTCACTTCCTGGTATGATATTTGTATCAGGATTTTAGATATGGAGTACCCGACGGCTAAACTTAGACTATCCTCTGATAAATTTAGAGGGAGATGGCTGCCTTTTCTACATTACATGGCCTCCCAGAGGGGAAACCTATCCTGGAGCTATTGGCCAGATATGCTTAGGGTAACGTCTAGGGATTAAACTGAGTTAATGATATGTGACAGCAATTGTGAGGTCCCTACCTCAGAGGTTTACATTTCCCATGTCTAATTCCTATTTATATTTATATATATTCTTCTATTAATGCCCCTTTGTTCCCTTTATATAGACTATTGTATACATGAGTGTTATATATTATGTATTATTTCAGAAGTCTTAGTTTATGATTGATAGATTAACATTGAATGATGATATTCTCTCTCCTTTCTTTCCTTCGCTCCTTTCCTTCCTCCCTACCATCTCTTTCTCTTTTCAGTTTTCTCTCTCTATCTCTGTAGGCATAGTTTTCTCTATTTTTCCTTTTTATTGCTTAAGATGTTGGACAAGTGTTATAGTAAATTTGTGTATACGTGTTTTTTTACTGGAAAATTCTTCAATAAACTTTGATTTCCAAAAAAAAAAAACAATGTGAGAAGGCTGTGGGGGAGAGCCTGTGGGACACTAGGAAGCATAGGGAGAGGTATCACCAGCAGAAAAAAAGGAGGTGGTTATGGCACTGTGCAGATCACTACTGAGACCTCATCTGGAGTACTGTGTCCAGTTCTGGAGGCCGCATCTCCAGAAGGACATAGACAAAATAGAGGCAGTCCAGAAAAGGGCAACAAAAATGGTGCAAGGACTGCATCAAAAGTCATATGAGGAAAGACTAGAGGACCTCAATATGTATTCCCTGGAGGAGAGGAGAATGAGGGGGATATGATAGAGACATTCAAGTACCTAAGGGGTATAAACAAGGTACAGGAAGGTAGCATCTTTCAGAAAAGGTATACAAGAACAAGGGGGCATGATATGAGGCTAGAGGGGGGTAGGCTCAGGGGCAATGTGAGGTAGTACCTTTACACAAAGAGAGTAGTGGATGCTTGGAACAGCCTCCCTGTAGAGGTTGTGGGTGAAAAATGGTAGGGGAATTCAAGAATGCATGGGATAGACATAAGAGTACTCTCACAATACGGAAGAGAGGGTAAGACGCAGATCAACCAGGGTCTGCAGTATTGCATTAGGTAGGGAAAAGGAGCAGACTGGGTGGCCACAAGTTCCTTATCTGCCATCACCTTCTTTGTTCCACCCATTTTGTACTCCACCCTGGGTTTCTGTGCCCTAAGTGCATTATTTTGCAGTTGGTCGCATTGAAACCCAGCTGCCATACCCTTGACTACTCTAGTTTTCTTAGGTGTAACCCCAACCCCCCTGCCTTTCTGCAAACTGACAGGTGGTATGCTGTTTGAATCTGACAGCAGTACCAGGTGGGGACTGGGTTCGGGGAGGAATAGGTTACTCGGCACAAGGACTAGGTTTGGCTACTCTGCACAGGGACACCCAAGTAATTCCGAACACAGGAAGCAATAACTGTAATGTCCAATACCAGAAATGGGATTCTAAAGTGTGGCTTTATTCACATCCAAGCAGAACAAACAAAGCATAGATGGACCCCCACGGGGCTACACTTCTGATAATGCAGATTAAAAAGAATCAGAAACACTTCTTCAACACTCAAGCCCTCAGGCTCTGAACCCACCTGGCACACAGCCCGGACTTGCATGCTGGTTTGGGTACACAGCCCGAACTTGTACACTACCTGGGATTCCCAGGCTCTGCTCCCTTGCCGGCCACTCGGATACCTTCCATATGTCATGGAAACCTTTTCTGGTGGCTCCCTAAACCACATAAGAGCACCTCAGCTCTATCAGGGAAACTTCTTTTTAATCCCACATCTGGGTACTTTCCTCAGGCACTGGCCAAGTACCTGAGAGAAAGTAAACGTGCCACAGAGCAAATCCGTAGAGGTGAATTTGGTTACTACTGATGGGGGGTCTCCCACCTCTTGCTTCCACAATTCATACCCGGACGTTTCTCTGGACATTAAACATCTCATTCTGTAAAGCTTGGCAATGTAGATTAAGGCTAAAGGTATGTCACATTTCCTCTACTTGTCTTGCTTTCCCATTGTGCTGGACTTGAACATACTTTTACTTGGCTTAGCCCATTGCTCTAGGCCTCCCACTGATTAAGCAGTCCAATCCAATCCCCACTTTACTTTACTCTTTGTACTGACTTGAACCCACTTGAATTAACCGGCAATGTCTATTACACTAGACCTCCTACAAATTAAGTAGTCCAATCCCCACATTTCAACAGTTCAGGTGAAAAACATAGGTCCTCTGTCAGAGCGAACTCACCCTTTGGTTGCAGGTGCCCTACAGGCGATTCCTCACAGGAATTTCTTTCCCACAGCTTCTGGTGCCACAGCACAACTTGAAATAAGGCAGCTTCTTCCTTAGCCGGAACCAGGAGGGTTGTCCCTGGAAAAAAGGCAAACCTTTCTACCCCCCATCCCCTCAGGGATTGGGCACGTGGACCAGTAACAGCGGTCTTCACCACTTCACAAACAGCTTACTGTGTTCCTCTTTCGGTGGAAACACATACCCCCCTTACAGTAGCTCTAAAATAGAGCTTAAGGCTCTGAGAGCCTGCACTCAGACTGCTGTGCTGCTCCTTTCTCCAAGACTGCACACAGACTCTGTTCAAAAATCCCCAACATTCTATTCTAACTTCCAACTGCAGATTCCAGTGTGGCTCATGCAGCTGCGAGAGTTCTATGGTGATGTCATCCCTCCGTCTCAGCTGAGACTGAGAGCAGAGTGAGACAGTGTGAAATCCATTTAACTGGAGTTTCACAAGCTGCCTTCCCTGCCTACCACTAGGTCTTACTGGGATTCTAGTAACCCCGGGTAACAGGGGCGTTACATAGGTATCTGCTCATTCTTTCTACCCCCCCCCCCGAGTGTCCACCCTGTTTCAGATTTTGGTGTCATCCTCAAAGAGGCAGACCTTCCCATCCAGCTCCTCTGCAATGTCATTTATAAATTAAAGAGGAGCGGGACCAGCACTGATCCTTGAGGCACCCAGCTAGTCACTCTCCCTTTGTTGACGTGAACTCCATTTACTACTACCCTCTGTCACCCAACCCCTAACCAATTTCTTATCCAGTTTACCACCTTTGGACCCACTCCTAAGCTACCCAGCTTGCTTACTAGTCTCCTATATGGAACAGTGTTGAATGCCTTACTGAGATCTAGGTAGGCCACATCCACCGCTCCACCCCAGTCTAGTTTCATGGTCATCCAGTCAAAGAAATCTATCAGATCCATTTGACATGACTCCCCATGCAACCATGCTGCCTTGGGTCTTGTAACCCACTGGTTCAAAATATTCCACAATCCTTTCCTTCAGCAGTGATTACATTAACCTTCCCACCACCCATGTCAGGCAGACTGGCCTATAATTGCCAGCCTCCTCCCTGCTACTACTTTTGTGTAGTGGGACTACATCCACCCTCCTCCAGTCCTCTGTAACCACTCCTGTTTCCAGTGGGCTGCTAAGAACTTTTAGAGGTGCAGCCAGTATTTCCATGAGCTCCCGCAATACCCTTGGATGCACCCCATGGCCCCATTGCTTTGTCCACCTTCTGATTAGCAAATCTCTTCCGGATGCTCGCTTCCAAAAAAGGACTAGTGTGCACCTCCCTCCAAAGCTTCTGTTACTTTTTTGTGTGGCTCTTCCCCTTCTCCTTCCTCTGTGAACACTGAACAAAAGTATTTGTTCAAGATGTCTGCCTTTTCCTGGTCCCCCTCTGCACAGCTCTCCCCCCTCCCCCCTTCACTTTATAATCTTACAGTCCCATTCCTGGTCTTCCTCTTTTCACTTACATACCTAAAAATGTCTTTTCCCCTTTCTAACTTCCTGGGCCATTTTCTCTTCAGTTTGTGCCATTGCGCTCCTTACTGCTTTCTCTCTGTTTCCCCTGATGCACCTCCCTATCCTCCTCCCTTTGCATCTCCTTATGCCTTCTGAATGTACCCTTATTAGCCTTTACCTTTTCAGTCACTTATTTTGAGAACCATAGCAGTCTCTTTTTCCTCTCACTTTTTTGATGCAGAGGTTTGTTGCCCTTACTATGCCCCCTTTTAGCTTCACCCACTGTTCCTCTACCCCACCCAGGCCATCCTCCCTGCCATGTCATCTCTGTGGCATTCACCTATCTTTATAAAATGTGCTGTCCTGAAGTCCAGGACCCTCACCCTTGTGTGATTCGATTCCACAGCCATCCTTATATTGAACCACACTGTACGGTGATCACTGGCCCCCAAGTGGCTTCCTACCTTAACTTCTGCAGTACTATCCCTGTTGGTGAGTACCAGGTCCAGTATTGCCCCCATTATGAGTGGATTCACTGACTTGTTGCTGTGGCGATGCCCCCGAGAGTCCTGCATGTTTCTGCTTCTAGCTGAAGCCACTGCTGGAGGCTCAAATCTACATCTGGCGGTTGAAGCCCCCCCTCTAGCAGCACATCACCCTTTCTGCCATTTTGCCAGTGGATTCCACCAGTACCTTATTTAATTCCTCCCCCTGTGCTGGAGGTCTGTAGATCACTCCAGTATGAATAGTGGCTCCATTCTCCATCTCCAGGGTGACCCACAGTACTTCTGCCCTCCCCCCCACCGTATTCCCTGTATCTCCATCGCTTTTATGCTTTCCCTTACGTAAAGCACCACAGCCCCTCCTTTCCTTCCCACCCAGTCCTTCCTGAACAGAGTATAGCCTAGTATGGCCATGTCCCAGTCATGGTTTTCAGTGTACCATGACTCAGTAATGGCCACAGTATCCAAGCTGGTCTCTGCCATGATGGTGTCTAGGTCCTGAATGTTATTTTGTAGACTTCTAGCATTCACACGCATGTCCCTCCAGATTTTGTTTCCACTCTACTTGTTGCCTCCTTTTTTTTCCTTTTTGCC
Source organism: Neoceratodus forsteri (assembly GCA_016271365.2). Taxonomy (NCBI): domain Eukaryota; kingdom Metazoa; phylum Chordata; order Ceratodontiformes; family Ceratodontidae; genus Neoceratodus; species Neoceratodus forsteri. The sequence continues at coordinate 1,195,899,659 of CM028130.1, forward strand.
CTCCCTCCTTCCTGCCTCTTTTTTTTTAATGCTCCTGTTCCTTTCCTTCTTATCTCTACTACACTGCTTCCTTTATTCAGCTGCACTCTGGGGGATTCCTCTCCCCTCAGGTTCTCCTTGCTCTCTACTTCAGCCTGTTGAGGGGACAGTTTCTGACTCCCTGATTCCTTCCACCACCACCCCCTTGGTTAGTTTAAATGTTCATCGAAGTAACATTTGAACTGTCCGCTGAGGACTGCGGTTCCCCTCTCGGATGGATGCAGGCCATCAACGTATAGGCTCTTATTCTCCCAGGTGGGTCCCCAGTCTCCACTGTAGCTAAACACTTCCTGTCTGCACCATTCATTCAATCATGAGTTGAAGCTCCTCGTGTGGAGATCACTGTCCTGTCCCCTGTCATAGGCAACACCTCAGCAAACGTCACTGAGCGCGCTACCCAAGACCCCTCCCCAGCTCCTTAAACTCCTCCTGCACTATCCCATCCCTAGCCAGATCATTAGTCCCCAGGTGGACAATGACATCCAACTCTCCCTCTCATCCTGTTGCCCTAGCGATCTTTAGGATCTGCTTCCCATACCTCTGGGCAGTGGCACCAGGTAGGCACCTAACCTGCTCCACCTTTCCTATTCCCAAATCTATCCCCCTCACAATGAGTCCCCCTCCTGAAGTTGCTTCCTTCTCCTCCTAGCAGTGACTGTTTACACAGTAGTGAACAGGTGCCTTGCCTTAGCTGACCTGCAGAGTCTCCTGCTTCTCTTCTTCCTTCTGCCAATGCCTATGACACCAGTCACCTGTTCTACTCCTTCGCTGGGCACGAACATGTGGGACACATTGGCTGCTTTTATGCAAAATCTGCTCCCTTCCTGGTGGCATGCTATTGGCTGTGAGAGGTCAGTTATTAAGTAGCTGAGGCCCCAGGCCTGACAGTTAGCACCCTTCCCCCAAACTACAGGACTAGACAGAGTTCTTATGGCCCCTAAATGTGGGCTACTCTGGCTGGTCTCAAATTTACTCTTGAGTCAGTAATAAATACACTAATTCAAACAAGTTTCATCACAACTTACCCTACCCATGGTGTCTCCAAAAAACACAAGCCTTTTCTGCCCCTCCTGTGGCAAAAGCAGACAAATTCTGCTTCATTAAAATGTGGAGTTGACTCTTTAAGGCTTACAGTCCTCAAACATTACTCTCTGCTCTTTGAAGTCTTTTACATCCCAGCCCTCATGAGAGACTGGCCATGGCTCATTTTGTAGGGGTTCCCACTCCTCCCGTGGATGAGCTCCTGAATGAGAATAATAATGATGCAGTTGCATATTTATGCAAATCAAAAGTTGTCTGCATCCCCAGCTTGTGAGGAGTGTAACCATGTGCTGACCTAAGGGATCGTCAACAAATTCTGAGGGACAAAACTGGAGAAATGTCACTAGTAAGAAGTGACCTCAGCCCAAGAGTGCAGGAGGAGGCCTCGACAGTGAGAGTGAACTAAATGTGGCCAGACTTGGGCAGAAAATAGAAATGATCTACAAATCATTGGCAGCCAAGGACAAGACACTGGATATCTTCACCAGCAGATTAACTACCACTGAGCAGATGGTGGAGACAGTATGGTCAGAGGTCCAGGATTCATAATTGGCAGTAGGACATGGGTAACAAACCACCACTCAGCTGATTCAGGAGAACTTGCTACTATGAGGACGCCTGGAGGTGCTCAAGAATGAGGCCTGGGCAGCGAACATGCAGTGGTCGGACTACCTGAGGGATTGAAGGAGATTTCCTCAATCTGTTTATCAGCGAGTGGTTGATAAAAGCATTGGGAGCCAGTCTGGAGGAGAAACCCTTGGAGAAGGCATACAGGCTGACATCCCCAAGGCAGCACATCTGACAGATCTGAGAACTATGCTAAACACATCATTGCTGGGCCAAGAATGAGAGCTGGGGTCCTCCAGCTCACTTGCAGAAATTGGAACATTTTGATTAACGGTGCCAGTGTTCCTATTCCCTGATTTAAGCCGCTAAACAAGGCAAAATGCAAACAACGTGATGGAGTATGAGCAGTCTTAAGAAATCGTGACTTCACGCACTCCATGTTGTTCCCCACTTGGCTGAGAATTATGCACAGAAATGATGTCTACCAGTATAATGACCCTAAGGACTCTGGTCAGTGGGCCAGAAGACTGAAGGAAATCTTAAACAGATGCAGGATGGCGAGGATTCTGACATCAGCTCAAAGAATGCTGAGGATTAATGAGAAATGGCCAAAGTTGATAGTTTTGTTACTCACCAGTAAAAGTAGATCTTCAAAACTGTCTCCTCCGTAGAACTACAGCCCACCCATCTACCCCTTCTGTATTTCAGGTGGAATACTGTGGAAGACATGCCTGTTAGTGTACGCTGGATCTTCTTATCTTATATCTACACTTACGTCTCCTCTTCCCTCCAGTCAAGACTCGAGTTGGTATACAGTAGCATCTGACGATTTGCCCTGTCCGCCCCTTACCCACCACTCGACCTTCGCCCCTAAACTGGCTCTCCATACAAGGTCGCTTCGACTTTACTATCGGCTGCCCCACCGATACTTGTATCAGGAGCGGTCCTGTTTCCCTCCTATCCGCCTTTTTCAAGCCACGCATCCTGCAGAGACCCCTCCATTCCTCCCTTGTTCCAACCCCTCTGGAGACTCCACATACCGCCACAATTATGGGTAGTAAAGCCCTATTGGTTGCAGCCTTCATCCTATGGAATGGACCACCTGCCCCTCCTAGATCTACTGACAAACATCTTGCCTTTAAACGAGACTTTAAAACCTGGCTTCTCACTAGGGACACCTGCACCTGTCTGTGCAGGTAATTGCCCTTCCTCCTAGCCTTCCACTGCCATGATCCACAGATCTCCTTCCCTGACCTTGCTCTGGCCCTTAGACAGCCAGAACTTGTTTGAAGGGGAAATAAGCGTCGCTACCTCCCTCAACTTATTGCTGCCTAAACCTGCACGTTTCTCTCACTTATTCTCAATCTGGTTGTCTGTTACCACTGCCTGGATCCCTACTGTATTGCTTGTAATTTATTGCCATCTCACTTGCTATTTTGCCTCCCTGCTACTTTGTCTGACTTTTTTTATACATATCTGTTACATGTTATCTCACTGACATTTGTTTGTTTTGCTACTGCCATCTTGTCCAGGAAATTGTTTGACTGTACTTGTATACACTGTTGTGGTTGCCTATTGGCATATGGACTGTACATTGCTGTTACTAATTGTATTATGTACTGCTTGTACTTATTTATTCTGCTCATGCCTTTTGGTCCGAGTCGTGCCTGAAAATGGTCTGTTGGATCAGAGCACCCTACCCGATCAACAAAGCCATAAATAAGTAAATAAACAAGTCTTTTATGGACTCTCTTTGTTTTCAGAACCAACACCTCTCCTATATGTACTTCTGGTTTACCCTCTATATACAACTCAGAAATGCTAGCACCAAGGCCACAAGGAAGACTAAATCAAATTACTCTGGAACAAATCTCCAGGAAAAAATTAACACCCTTGTAAAATACTGGAAGGTCATTCACTCCCTTTTTGTCCCTCTGACACAGCAGACCACCCCAGCTTTGAAATCTAATTGTGCACACAATTCTGATCCACCTGAGGTCACTTTTAATTGACTTAGCAAAAACCTTCAAAAATATAGCCTGCTCGCTCCTCCTGACTAAGTTAGGGGGCTTGGGACTGTTGGAGCTGATGATCAGTTGGTTTCACTCCTTACTTATGGACGGGCATCAGTCACTCCAGGTTGGTGACGCCGTATCCTCCCCCATCCCATCAACTCTGGTGTCCCCCAGGACTTTATACTTGGCTCAGTCCTCATCTCCTTTTTTCATAACAATCTCCGATAGCCTGTGTCTCCTGGCACAGCCACATGTACACTATGTAGCTGACACAGTACTTTTTGACTAAGGAACCTCAGTCCCTGAGCTGGATTTGTTACTTCATTGTGGTGTTGACCACATCCAGTGCTGGATCTGCTCAGATCAGCACTCTCCCTCTCTCTCCCTTTCTCATTGCCAGAAGGACTGTCTTTATGACCTTTGGCACTAAGCAGAGGCCCCACTCCACACCAGTCTTCAGGACTCTTGATTGCACCCAGCTTTACGAAGTTTCCCACTTCAGGTGTGTGACTGAACCAGCCTCTCAACCTCTCCACCCATGTCCATGCCATCCATAATAAAACTCCCAGTGCAAGCTTAGCTCAGTGTACGACAACAAATCCAGCTTGCCTCTCCTCGTCTGCCATAAGATAAGCCTCAAGATGATCTTACTGGTGTTTGACTATGTGTATGTGGTCTATAGTGCTGTCCCTGAATCTTTCCTTGACAGGCTGGACCTCCTGTTAACAACCCCCTCCTTACAGTAGTTTAGGTGGATTTTTCCAGATGTTGGCCAGTGGAGGGTTGATGCCTTTGCATCCTTCTGTATGGGTGTAGCTGGTGAGTGAGATGCTATAGGTAGTATATAGATAGGTTGCCTTCATGGTGCCAGTTTGCCTTGAATGGTAAGGCAGGTGAGAGAGAATGTCAATGCTCCATGGCCCTCACCTGGCAGATCCCTCTGGGGCACAGGCAATGGGCTGGCTGTCCCACCCTGTGTATGAGTGCAAGCCAAGAGAGGTAACCAGGCACTGCCAGTAAGATGGTGTGTCATCAGATACTCCAGTATGTTTGGGCAGGAGTGGGCACTTGCTAGTGTCCACTGAGTGGCTGCCACAGGACTTTGGCCAGGGGCTCAGGAAGCACCCAAGGTATGCTTCTGCCTGGAAGCACTGATGCTAGTTACTCATAGACCCTGAGAGTGTCATGAGATCCCAGACATATCACATTGATGAGGACTAGGCCAGGGTGTCAGTGTGTCATTGAATGAAACCCTGGAGGCTTCTGGGAAGGGGCCTCAGGCACCTGAAACTGATCTGGACCTGCCAGGAATCATGGGAAAAGGATCAGTGACATTGCCCATAATGTGGGAGTTTAATGGGGCCACCTGGAGTGTGTGGGAACCTTAGGTGGTGTCCCCTGAAGTGGTACTCTCTGGCTTATGGGCCTTGGGGGTTCACCCGAAGATCATCGTGGCACATCCTTGTGGCGGGGCAACTCCATAGACCTGTTCCAAGCTGAGAAATTCAAGCAACCAGAGGAAAATTTGGAAGCAGGTACCATAGAGTAACAGCAGTAATAATGTAGGAGACGTCCCTCAGAGCAGCATGGAGGAGTCCACAACCTAATTGCCAGACAGAAGAAGATCCCAGGAGGATGGACCATAGGGTTCGCCTGTCACATAAGAGGACATGATGTGAGTGAGACCCAGGAAACCATGCTGTAATCTGTGTGGTGAAGGAGGGTTTGTGGAGGGACATGCTATTCCCCTGGTGGTGTTCTCACCACGTTTAGAAAACCCCATTTAATGTACCACTATAGAACCTAAGTGAAGTGCCAAAAGATTAAAGCAGTACCATGCTTTATTTTCATTGCGTTTTAATAACTGGTATTAGCCAGTTTTCATGGACAATAAAAGTAGTAAACTTCGAACAATTATTATTTTTTTTTTTTTTATTACATACATCGCGAGAAAGAAAATATATTCTTAACAGGCTCTTAAAAGTATGATTGAAAGTAGCTTGAGCAATTAATGATGGCAAAGACTTAAAAAAAAAAAAAAAAATCTGTGGGACCCTGTACATAAGGGCTCTTTTACCAATTGAGGTACTCCTCCTGGAGACATGGTTAATGATGTAAAGCACCGAAATTGATGCTGAACATGGGAACAGCATAGAGGGAATAGGGAAACCCCGGGCACACAGAGAAGCCTTCAGTAGGCACCCAGTCAACCAAATGGAAAGAGAGAAAAAGCGTCAGACGCTATAGTGAGACAAAAAAGTCTAGAAATACAGCAGGGTGAACATGTGCTGCAGCAGAAGACTGCATGCACTTGGCATAGATATGGATTGGAGATGGTCACCCAGGAAAACTATAAGGCATTTGGGGTAGAGATGGTTACTAGTGAGAACCTGTGAACAGAAATGAACTACCTGTGGTCTAATGAATTGAGGTCCTTAGACTTGAATCTGTTTTTGTACAAATTAACTCTAATATAGCCCCATGTGCACCACACAGAGAGCAAGAAGGAGCTATTTGGATTGCTAGCTGCCACAGGAGTCACCCTGAGGTATGCTTGGGTGCCAGTTAGTCTCATGGCCTGAGACTGACATGAGGTCCCAGTCAGACAACTCACAGAGGGAGGCCTTGGATAGGGTGTCAGTGCGTCATTGAGTGAAACCATAGGGGCTGTTGAGGAGGAACCTCAGGCACATGAAAGTTACAGATCCTGACCTACCAGGAATCATGAGGAAAGGATCAGTGACATTGCCTGTAACTTGGGAGTTTTATGGGACCACCTGGAGGGTGCAAAAACCTGTGTACAGAAATGAACTGCCTGCAAACTAATAAACTGATGTCCTTGGACCCAAATCTGTTTTTGTACAAATGAACTTTAACGTAGCCCCATGAGAAGAGTGAAGTGCTTCAAGAATTGCCCTGTTGCCATCAGAGAGAGAGAGAGAGAGAGAGAGAGACTTGGATTGCTGGCTGGTGTCCTACAGAAGATCAGTGACCCTTGTCCGGCTATGCCAGGTGGATCGTAAGCTAGCCAACCGGGTGTATTACAACTGGGGTATTAATTATCATAGCTGCTCGTGTGACTGTGGTGCATGGTGGAGCTCTGATTTTTTTCCTTTTATAACTGTACTACCACTAAAACACTTGGTTCCCTGCTCCTTGAACAATAATCCAGTCTTTCCTACTGTTTTTGGAATCAACATGCCATGTTCATTCGTATTTGCCATTTGCACCGTCCCCCCCCCCGTTGTCTCGTATTTTCCCTACCCCATTCCCCCAGTGTAAATCTGTAATGTACTCTTGTTCTCTCAACACTGTTGAAATTACAGTGTATCTGTTGATTTTACCCTGACACATTTTATAAACTACACTGTATTCAACTATTTTCTGCCTGTACATTGATTGCACCTATATGTATATTTTGCTGTATATGTTGTACATTGTATATTTTGTTGTGCCACTTTGTGGGTCCGGGTCATGCCTGAAAATGGTCCCTTGGATCAGTGCACTCACCTGGTAATCAGAGACTTAAATAAATAAAAAAATAAATAAAATTGTCGGTATGCATGAGATCCCTGCTCTTCTGTGTCTGCCTGTACTCCCATCCCGTTCCTCCTACCAAATCTACTTTATTCATGAAACTATAATTGTGGCACGTTTACTGTCTTCTGTGCCACCTCAGCAGCTGGAGAAATGCTGTTGACTGCACATAGTGCTTAACATAGCGGGGTCAAGTATCAGTGACTGAAGAATGATTTTGTCATCAGCTAATATAGATCTGACATCACAGAAACATTTGTTTTATCTCAATATGTACTAAGAGAACAAATGGTGGAGAAAATGAGACCAGCATCAGTGGCTCCAGTTTACATAGGTGTGCAGAGAGTGGCAATGCAAACTGAAACCTTTACAACTGAGGTGGATCTGTTAGAACTGTGATTGCAACATGTCAGATCCCTACCAAGGAACTGTACCAATTCAGGATCATAATAATACAAGTAATTACACTGCTTTGCATCAGAATAGATAAAAAAAATGGAATCAGAGCAAAACACAGTTTAATCTGTTGCAGAACACCATACTTGTTCCTGATCTCTCATGAACCTTGTTCTTACACTTAGAGCTAATGCTGCTTGTTCAGGGCAACAGTGAGTAAGTGGCTGTGGGATTTAAAGTTGCTGGCTCCCAAGTGTGTGATCTTACCACTAGACCCTAATACCATCCCTTTGTCACATTTTTAAGGCTGTTTAGTGAAGCTGAAAGAAGACAGTAGGGAAATGGGAGGGAACCCGGAGTGAACTCTGTCCCGGGAGTGAAAATAAAAGTCTGACTCATTTACAAGAGTAAAATGTAGGACTGCTTCTACGTAAAATGTACAGCCATAAAGGCATAAAATTGACAAAATAGAGTGTAAAAATGCAGCATGCACTGTAATGAAGAAACATATCCCCAGACCTCTCTGATATGTTCGATTCTAGGTCAAAGGTGATAGGTTCCCTCAGTGAATTCTTCCCATGTCCAACACTGAAAGCAGACTTCTTGTTAGCAGTCCGCTGGGCATGACCAAAATCATAAAAGGTAAATGTTGTTATTTTAACCCCTCCGAGGGGAAAAAAGTAAATGGGGTGCTGACCACTGCACAGCTGTAATGCAGTGCTATACAGTAGATTGCGTATGAATCTGTACCATTGCATACCACTTGATTGACACCCCCATTTCAGGTAGTTCCTGGAGAATAGCTGAATCCATGTCCTATAAACTTTTTCCCTGTTGTTCAGTAAATAAGGGATTTTTACATCACAATAAGGCAAGAAGTAAATTACAACTAAGCCACACATTATTCTAAATCTTTTATCAGACTACTGCATTAGCAGCCTTATTGGCTCTAACCAGATTTTGTTCTCAAATTACATTTGCGTGGGACACTTTGTGTGCCAGGACCCACCTACCTGTGAAGAGCCATGCTTGCAAATGTGATTATGCCCATTTTGTGCAATATTATGTGGAGTGCAACTTGCTGTGTACTGTACTGTACCTTCTGTAGCTGCAGGTTTGCAAGGAGGTTTGTTACGTTGCAGTAAATAGCGGGACTGCCATTATGTTTCAGCTGAGATATGCTTCTGTGTCATCTTTGAAGCCAAGTAGTGGCTCCTACTAGGTCAGTAAGGACTGCCAAATCACTGAGAACCTGTAAAATGTAAGTGTTTAAGCCGGCCTTGTGGCATGGAGGGCTGAGGTGCTTAGCACCTTACCTCCTCCCACACTGGCAACTCGAGTTCAGGAACAGAGTTGGGTAGTTTGGGGGCTGACCGGGGAAGGAGGATTGAGCATCCCATCAGACAGCTTTCCATCCTCAGGGGAGGTGGGGTTGTGTGACCCACTGCTTGCCTGCCACCTGGAGGTGCCCAGGTGGTAGTGCAGTTTGGGCACACACAAGCAAGCCAAACAAAGGCGTTTGAGGATGTTTCTGTGGAGGCACAGCTCATCCATTATGCCACTGCACGTGGGTGGCTGTAGGGGGCAACAACTCAGAGAAGAAAAAATCAGGTAAAAAAAATAAATGGAGCTTGGGCTGCTTGAAGCCTGACCTGTGAGCACCAGCAGCCCACCCAGTCTTGAGGGGGAGAAATGGAGAACGGAGACTCAGGATGGCAGGGGACTGTCGGGTAAACCCATGCCCTGTCATTGAGGGATAAAAATCTATATGAAAAAAAAATGTGTTTCAAGATACTGCACCGGACAGGGTCCCCTATCACACACTGGTTCTCTACTCATCACCATACAAGCAAACGGTTCCCCTGGTTTAACCGAACATCCTGGCCTCACTGTACTCCTGTGCCACACACCCGCAAGGGACGGGAGTGGCAACTGCTTGAGTTTCTTTTTGTGACCAGTCTACTGCTTTAGTTTGTGCCCATAACTCTTCTGTATATCAGACAATTAAAGTCCTGAAAGATTTCTCCATATTTTCACATTAATTTTTTTTCTTTTTTTCTATAGAATTCTTTTCTTCCTGGCCTTGCTCATCCTAAGGATATACCCTGCTCCCAGGGCTGTGCCCTGTTCTGCTCTCACCACCCCTCTCCCCATCCTGGGCCCAGTTCTGGTTGCCCAGTGCCAGGGCTGTGACCGGGGGGCTGCAAGATATGCAGTTGTAGTTGGGCCCCACACTATCGGGGCCCACTGCTTCAGAGGTCAGCATTAAAAACAAACTTTTATTGTCACAGCCAAACTTACAATTTTCTATTTGTACATTGCTTATCTATTTGAAATTGTGGCTGTCATCAGTGACAGCAACGGAGTCTGTGCCATGAATTCCAAGTCCAGTTTCACGGGGTGTGGGGGAGAGAGTACAGAACAAAGAAGCGATAGGGCCCTATTATGCAAAAACTCTGACCTTTGAGCTGGTGTCTCCAGGAGGAGCAGGGACAATTACTTTATTCAGTTCCTTGATCCTGGTGCCAGCAAGGGGGAAAGAGGTTATCATGCAGAAACTATGGATGCTCAGAGGGACTGATACAAAAGAACCTGCTTTATAAATATTTAATGTTCGCTAGTGGTTATTTTACACTTTTTGGTGGGGAGGTAGGGCCCCATAAAATATTTTTCAGGGGGCCCTTAAAGTGGCCATGCCTCCTGAAGAAGGGTTGTTTGAACCCGAAGTGCCGAGGCTAGTGTGGTGCTAAACTATTTCGATTCAGCAATAAAGCTGTTTAAATCGTTACTGTGAGTGTCAACCTGATTTTATTTGGTGTGCGAGTTGTCTGGATTTGGGCCCTTAAAGTAGTTGGCATAGCCCTGCCCAGTGCCATCCTTCCTGACTGCAGGGCACTGCCAAGCGGCAGTTATTTCATCTGGCTTGCCTCCTGACGTGGTGTCCCAAGCTCACTACCGACCTGTGATTGCCTGCACAGCAGCATGGCACACTGCCACTGGTCCATCGGGTGACCTACCATTTTATACTTTTAAGTGACTTAATCCAGTTAATCAAAAAAAAAAAAAAAAAGGGAGTGGGGTCACAGAGCATCTCTGAAATGCAGCATTCCCTAGGCCGCCATCTTTGATCTCTCTCTCTCTCTCTCTAGCTTTCAGTTAGAAAGAAGGCAATATTTTATTTTAACTGTTTTAATTATCTAAATACATTGGCATTACTACAGTATACTGTACATGGGGGAATTCTTTCACTTTTCCATTTCTGTGTTCCCTCTCTGTGTCTTATCTGTGAGCTTCTGAAGCCACAAGAATGTGTCTGAATTATAGAAGGAAAAAAGCAGACACTCCTCCAGAGGCAGGCATTGTGTGCTCACTAGTGGGAGTACCAAACTCAGAGAGGTAGGAGGGGCTCACCGTTCCAACTCTGGCAGTCAGTTATGTTAGTCACCTGATAAAGACATCACACAATGATGTCAAAATGTTGTAACCAGTGACAAACTAGCTGCAAGACTTAATCTTTCTGCTGGTAAATTTTGGTGTATGCCTTTTGAAATTTTTACAATCTGTGTATGGGAGTTTTGAATTGTTAGCATGTCTACACAATGATCCAACATGGCACTGCAGGGAGAAGGTGCTCCTAACTGGCCTTGCTGGACACCGAGTCGAGCAGTGAGTTCCTCTTTTTCTAGGTGTCCAAATTATGTCACAGGAAGCACGGGTGTAGGAACACATATGCCAAGTAAGCCACGGCTTACAGGTTTATTGGAGAGGTGGTGGTATTCTGGGCCCTGACCCCTGAATTTGGTTACTCCTACTAGTGTTCTAGTATGATTTGATTGTAGTGCTTTGTTTTAACTAAATATGCTAATGCATAAAACTAAGTAATGAGGAATGCAGGCAGTGGGAGGCAGTATGGCGCAGTGGTTTAAGGCTCTGAGCTGCAAATCTGGTGACATCCAGCAGACCAGACCTGGGTTTGAATCTCACAGCTTCCACTTGCATACTGTGTGACCCTGAGCAAGTCACTTAACTTCCCTGTGCTCCCAGGTCACTCCTGTAAAAAGGCTTTCAGCTTTGTGTGCTACTCCTGGTTAAACAACTTTTAAAAAAAAAAAAAGGAGTGTCCAAGGGGTCTGGTTAACAAATGTGGGTTATGTCTACAATGGGGAGGGGGAGTTGTAAAGAGGCACTGAAGGGCTCTGGTTTACAAACTTTATTCTCCTAGCGACACCACTGACAGGGAGTGTACAGTTGGTGTTACCTTTGAGGCTTTTATTTTTAAAGAGTGAACACACTGCACTGAATAAAATGAATGTCAGATTGTCAAAACTGGCTTAGACAGTCGAGTGAAGTATTAATTTTCCATTTGCGTTGGGGTAGCTTGTAAAAGACACAGAAATCCCACAGTAATGATAAAACTCTGTTAAGTATGAATCTGATTATAGGTAAAAGGAGAAAAGGTCTGTCTTCATTTGACAAATTGTCTGTTAAAAAAAAGCAAACTGTGGCTTAATTCTAGCCTAACAGATGGATAAAAGAACCATACTCCTTGAGAACCCATCATGTTTAGCGGAGTCATTAGTTAGTTACTGTATATACTTCATGATAACATCTCAGAAGATAAGAAATTAATTAGCTTCTTTTATTATACGATTCAAAGACGCAAACAAATCTGACAAATCTAAGACTAATTATTCCAATACAGTGGAGATAATTAAACTTGTCATTCAGTTCCAGAAGGCTTTCAAAAGACCTGTTCTTGGCTTCACACAGCTAGTTGCTCACTCCATGACCTTGAGAAAATCACCTGACCTTCCTGTGCTTTGGTCCCTCAGCTGTAAAGTTGAGTAGAAGCAGAACCCCACTGAAAATGAGATATTACGTCTCAGTTGAGCTAGCCTGGTAAATAAATGTAAAAAGAATCAGACTGGACAAGAGCAGTCCATGTTAGCCATAACAAAAAAAATAGTTGGACATGCCCTCTGCAGCTGGAGACACTGTGCATGATTTTTAAATGGTAATTTGAATAAAAGTCCTCATTGCGTTTGACTTTAAACACTGCAGACTTGTATTGGAAACTTGGGATTTACGAAACTGGTCAACAAAACAGAAATAAAATAGTCAGACACAGGTTACCTACAAAGTAGTGATTATTCTTTATTAGAAGAAACACAGTGAATTAGACACCAGGTAGTAGAAAAAGCTAACGTTGTATAAATTACTTGCCAATATCATTTGTACCCCTTGATTTTATTATTGTATGACTAAATGTTTGAATGACTATTATTAGTTTTTTTTTTTTTTTTAAATATGTATTAGTTTATACTCCTCTGGCCAAGCCAGGGTTGGGCTCCCTTCAGCCCTGCCCTGACGATCCCAAATGTCCATCACCTCCCCAGGACTTGTCCAGGCGGTGAGGTAGATGGGGGATTGGCGAGCAGGGTGTCATGAATGCCTGTCCTGTCACCATGTCCACCATTTTTTCTCCTGCTTCCACTTGCTGTGGGCGCACATGTCAGCATATATGCGTGGAGGCACAAACATGCTGCAGGTTCCAACAGCACCACCCACTTCTGCCACTCCCAACCTGTACTGCTGCCAGTCCTCCCCTGGTGGCTGTCATTCAGCTGAGCCAGCAGTGCTCCATCCATGGGAGAGAACAGCAGTTCCATGGACGCTTGATCCTCCTCTTCCCCCACCGACCCCTGGCCAACCCATGCTCATTTCCAAACATGAGTCGCCGGTGTGGAGCGATGTGTGGAGTAGAGTGCCTCAGCGCCACTGGGCCAGCAGGTGACTTTTGGTTTTACATATTTTTGTTGTATGCTATTAAAAATTCAATAAAATATGACTATTAAAAAAAAAAACCTTGGGGCTGTTCCATCCTTATGTCCAAGGGACACCTGTTAAACGACTTCACTGTGTTGTGGCATGCTTTCGTACTGTGTCAACTTGCATCCGTACTGAGAGGTCACTTGTGTCCAACCTTAGACACAAAATGCTCCACCTACTTATAACTGCTGCAAAACTGATGACTTTAGAAACTCAGGGAAAGGTGCGCCTGATAGACTAGATGTACCATCAGCGTCTGAGTTCACAAATACACGTACATTCTTGGGTATCCCATCCACAAGAAAAAATCCTGCCCACTGCCTTTTTAAACCACAAAGTGAGTTCAACTTTTGCCATATTTGAATACAAATTTAAGTCGTTGGAGGGAACAAAATTATATACAGTTGCTCTTCTTCAGTCCTGAACAGCTCCTTGGCAGCTAAGCCAGTCACGAATGCTTAAATGCAAAGATCGATTAGGCAAACTGCAGTAAGGTGGTGCAGGAACATGGAAGAAGTAAGAAATGGCGTGTCCAAGTCTCAGTTGCAGTGGGTGGCCACACAAAACCTGGTAATGCCTCCTCAGTAGAATAGCTAGCACCAACCCCCATTTTGCTGTGCACAAAGGTTGCTCATATTCACAGAGGAAGGAGAACCCCTGCTCCTCTCTCTCAATACAGATCAGTTTGTCAGATGTTAATTGGTGCAAGCCATGCTGGTTGGTATCTCCCACAGTTGATGGCATGGTATAGTACTAGTCACAAGGTGCAGTGCCATACTACAAAGCTGTGGGTGCAGATGGTGCCCCAGCAGTACCTTTAAGCTCAATTTTGGACCATCCTCATCCTGATTTTTCCTATTCTGATGGCTGCATCTCTGGTGTCCAGTGGACCCCACTCGTCACAGCTCATCTGCCCCCAAAATAATTCCTGGTAGCCAGTAAAATATGCCCTCAATAGTTTTTCTCTCATTATGTGGTCTGACTACTACATTCTATAGTTTTTCTCTTCCCCTGCTGGCTGCCACAAACCCTTTTTCATCTTTGTGACACCTCTGCCACCTGCCTGCAGTGGTTCTTCTGACAGGGTTTTGCAAACGTCTGCAGTGAGTTTGCACCAGTTGCCATGTTTTGGTATAGCTCTGTGGGCCATTTGCATGGCAGCCTCTACCCCCTTTTCCCACGCTGTCACAATGTGTTCTGCAACCGCTCAAGAAACGGTTGTGACCCATGTTATGCAGAACAACGTGGGGGAAGGTTGCAAAGTCACCAACTAAGAGTTCATCGTAACCACTTAGCGTTCCTCTTGCAACTGAGAATAGGGACCTGAATTTGCTTAGATTTACTCTTCTGCAGATTGCATTATTTCCTAACTTTTCAAAAAAGAAAGAAAGCGGACATACACAAATGCATGCATCACGTGGGTCTGAGTAAAGTAGGGCAGCTGATTTTCTGCTGCTGTATCCATTTGCAAAAAAATTGCAACTTTTTTCCCTTTTTTTTTGTGACTACATAAATTCAGAAGCAAATGTGGATGGACAGATGGGCATGTTAGACAATCTAGAAGATAGTCTAACAAATATACCAACAAATGCAGATGTAAGTCGGCTGATGAAAATGTGGGCAACAGATCCTGGATGGATTGACAGGAAAATCCCATCCACTGCTGCACTGACCAATTGAATTGAATGATTGTAGCCAATGATATCACCTGTTGAAGTACTTATCATGGGATAACAAGGACACTACATGCAGAGCCGACTTTAAAAACAAGGGAGATGGAAAACAAAAAAATAGAGACATATACAGAAGGAAAACCAGGTTGTGCAAGCGGGAATTGGGAATGTTGCTATGCCTCACATATCCTCTAATCCTTTCCAGCCATCTGTGCGCCAGTCTGAGTGCACCGAATTTCAAAATTCACCACCCCTTCTCCAAGGTCCACCCCCCCCCCCAGAGTTAGAATAATGGGTTTGGGGGGGAGTGAGGGGCACAGCCCCCCACATGAAAAGCAAGAGGAGAAATAAAATCCCTGGCTCCCTAATGATGGGAGCGCTCGGACTGGCACGTTCCGTTGGTGGAACCCCCTCTAATACCCACTGCTGTCTCGATGAGACCTATCCTGCATTTGCAGAGTCGGACTGGCCCACCTGAATATGTGGAAATCTCCAGCTGGGCCCCCTCTGTTGGGTACCTGGTCTCCTTCTGAACTCTGAAAATCTTTGTATTCATTATCAGTTTTCTAATTAAATTACATTTTTGGGTTACTGCAAGTAAATTTAAGATGCAAACATACAGCTAATGTATCAAATGTAAGTGGAAAACTGGTAAGAATGTGTCACCCTGGGCCCTCCCGTACTGATTTTCCAGGTGGACCGTTGCATCAGTTTTTCTGGTGGGCCCCCTTATACCCCAGTCCAACCCTGTGAATTTGCAACCTGCCAGGAAGGTCTTGGAGGCAACAGATGTCTTTGCTGGGATACCCAGGGACTCCTGGCAGACCCTCTAAGATTAAAATTGGCAAGGGGCTAAGCATTTTTGATTGCTGCTCTTACACTTTGAATGCTGTGTGATGCTCGTGATGTGAAGGAGCTGGGGGGGTGCTCTGTGAAGTGCTCTACTCTAAGGTGGTGAAAAGAGATGAGCGAGGCACCAAGGTCCGAATTATGTGGATAGGATAATCGTTATCCAGACAAGGAGAGGCAGGAGTCAACTGAGTGCTTCAATGCCCGCAGGGCGTTTATTTTGTACCAAGGGTAGACAGACACAGTCACAAGGAGGAGGAGGGGTTGCCCGAGAACAATAGGGCAATAGAACAGGGAAATACTTTTATCTACCACTTCTAAGGTTACTACCATAAGAATAAACTTTAGGCCTACTGCCACTCTTATTCTGACACTATTCTATACTTCAATACTCTAAATGAGGATCAGGTGACATAAGCTACTCAGCACTGCATTAGGGTAATTAGCATCACACATTTCCATAAGAGTCCAGATATTGCAAAAGTCCAGAGATCCGGCTTCTTTGTGTACACCGTCGTTCTTCATTGGTAGCTACAAGGAAGTAAAACAGAACTGTAGAACCCTAATCTCAATTCCCAGCAAGGATCTAGTTAAGGCCACTGGGGTGGTGAGAGGTTTGGTAAACAGACCATATATTCTTCGGCAAAAGCCCACTCTCTCCAAGGCTGCCGGAATGTAGAACCAAAGCAACTGGTTCCTGAAATAACACACTGAAAACAAAGGGTTCCTCGGCCAAAACCCACTTCTAGGGTTGCCAAGGACGAAGATAGATCAAGATCTGACTGGTGATGAATCCAATGGAGGACTACCACGACCTGACTGATGCTGCGGCACTCCAAGGGCCAACTGAACTCGGAAGGAACTCTGACAGGACCAGGAACCATAAGAATCTGAAGAGATGATGGTTGACTCTGCAATCCTAGGATCAGGAACTAACACAAAACAAAGAAATGGCGGACGCGTCCCGGACTGGGCTTCGATGGACTCGACTTTCGGTGAACAACCAGGTGGGGCACAGACTAGGTTCTCCAGGATGAGCTCACTCTTCTGTAGAGGGCGACCAACCTCGGGACATCTGGAACAGAAACCATACGGAATGACACTGTCACGGCTGTCGTGATCGTTTCCGGCGGGCGTGCTTTCAAGCTGTGAAAACAAAAAAACGGCGGGTTCGACTTGTACGACTGGCGACGGACTCGACTTCGGCAGACGACACAAACGGACGTGATGAGCTGATGGATGATCATCCAGGAGTGAAGAATGCGGAGAGGACGTCGTCTTCTGAGTAGAGACTGATTCTGAGTATGTGGTGTTACAGACCACACTATGAGACTGCAGTGTGGTAGAAGATTGAGACTGTCTTCCTACAATAGTAAACATATAATGGAACAATGCCCAAAGAACTGCGGAATGATACAATAATTTGCCGGAGGAGGGCAAATTATACCTTCCGTGGTAATTATTACTGGTGAGAGCCAATGTCCAGGTGCTTAGAGCAATAGTTCGGGTACTTAGGACAATAGTTCAGGTACTTAGGGCAATAGTTCAGGTGCTTCGGACAATAGTTCAGGTATTTAGACCAATAGTTCGGATACTTAGACCAATAGTTCGGATACTTAGGGCAATAGTTCAGCATAAGCAGTACAGTAATCACAGTAGTTTCACAGTATAGGTAAATCAAGCACTCTTAGATGAACCCCTGTCTCTAAATGTAGGGTCTTCCTGAATAGGATCTCTTTCTGGGTGTCGTGGCTAAGGAATCCTATAGTACCACTAGGCTGGCTTGCCCTATTCCGCTAGGCCGGGGCCTCCCTTTAGTACCACTAGGCTGGTTTGCCCTATTCCGCTAGGCCGGGGCCTCCCTTTAGTACCACTAGGCTGGCTTGCCCTATTCCACTAGGCCGGGGCCTCCCTATGGTACCACTAGGCTGGCCTGCCCTATTCCGCTAGACCGGGGCCTCCCTTTAGTACCACTAGGCTGGCTTGCCCTATTCCACTAGGCCGGGGCCTCCCTATGGTACCACTAGGCTGGCCTGCCCTATTCCACTAGGCCGGGGCCTCCCTATAGTACCAGGCTTTACCTCTGGCCTAATGCCCTACGTTAGCTTGGGCCTGGTGCCCCACTTTACATTGGGCCTAGTGCCCCTCGTAATACTGGGCCTGGTGCCCCATGTTACTTTGGGCCTGGTGCCCCACTTAATACTGGGCCTGGTGCCCCACATGACTTTGGGCCTGGTGCCCCTCTAAATACTGGGCCTGGTGCCCTACTTTACTTCTGGGCCTGACTTGCCCTTTTAAGTACTCGGAGTGGCAGGGCCCCCTTTAAATCTTCAGGCTCCCTGAACCTGCTATCATTTAGTGACTGAAACCCCGCCTTAAATCCCACCCCTAATGCATATTTATAGGCCTTTGAACTGTCCTTGCTTCCTAGCCCCTCCCTGAGGGCATCACTAACCCTGCCTCCACATAAATATTAAAATCAAGGGTCCTAGTGACCCGATGCCCCTGCGGCACTCTGCTGCCTCTTCTAAGCGCCTACTGCGCTCTTTACTGCAAACAGAGTCTCCTTCTTAAACAGGCGGTCAGCACCACACGCTGCCGCCGACTCACCGCTCCTGCGAGCTGCTCCGGAGGACCGGGAGGCAAATGGGAGGTGGGAGGTACTGTAGCAGAGGAGGCACCACCAACCACGGACTGAAGCAGAAGAGGGAGTCTTCGGGCAGGGGAGGCAGCACAGGACCACAGCAAGCCCAGAGGGATGGCTTCAACTCAAGGTAAGCCCTAAACTGTCCCCCTGACTTCTGGGTCCTGTCTCCTCAACCACTGCCCAGGATCAACTGACTAAAAGAACAGATATTTTTTTAAACTTGAACCTCCCTGGGTTCTAGATTGGCTGGAGTGGAATGCTGTGCATGAGCCACTCAGCACAACATTCCATCCAGACCATTGTGGCATCTATTGCTTTTAAATTCTGACTTTTGACCAAGCTGTAAGTGCACAGGGCACTTTTCTACTATTTACAGTGTTTCCCTTTACAAGGAGGCGAATCCTTATTTCTCAGGGGCCCCTTATCCTAGTACCCTGCTGCCTACACCTGCAGCAGGTACCCTGAGCACCTGTGGATTCTTGATTTACTTAATTATTTTATTTTTCTGGAATGCTCCAACTTTGGGGCATTACAGCTGTTACAAATCTATCCATACTGCCTCCTCAGTAGTTCTTAGCTTTTTAATATTGCATTTGCGGGTGATTGATATGTTGGTCGATTCATGGTGTTCCTTAATTTTAGTATGAGTTTAATAGGACCTCCGAGGGGTGTCTTTTGTGGTATAAGAGATTTTGAGTGTGAGGTTTAGGCAACGAGGACTGCAAAGGGAAGCTGAACGGTTCTGTCTGCCCAAACCCCATGAGAAGAACATACGAAACTGCCAGCAGGAAAAGGCCATTTGGTCTATTGAGTCTGCTTGATTTTGCAGCTAGCACCCCTACTCTACAGCTGCCCCTCCAACCTTCCCCCCCCCTCCCATGACACTCCCTTTTGCCCTATCGCAGCCCCTCTTAAAGCATCCCACTGTTTCACAGTCCACCACCTCTGCCGATAGTGTGTTCCACTCTGCCACCTCCCTTTCTGTAAAGAAATGCCTCCTCATTTCCCTCCTAAACCTTCCACCCTCCAGTCTCATGTCATGACCCCAGGTGTCTCTCCCCACCCTCCCCTTGAACAGTCCCTCTGTGCCTGTCCTGTTTATTCCTCTCATGTACTTAAAGGTCTCAATCTTATCCCCCCCGTCTCTCTTCTCCTCCAGAGAGTACATGTTCAACTCCTTCAGTCTAACCTCATATGGTAACTCCCCCAGACCCAGGATCATCTTTGTTGCTCTGCGTTGCACCCCTTCCAGCAATCTAATGTTCCTCTTTAGGTAAGGGCGCCAAAACTGAATGCATTACTCCAGGTGGGGTCTGACCAGCAATCTGTATAATGGCAAAATCACCTCCTTCTAGAGGTTAAACCACTTGCAGTACAACCCAGCATCTTGTTGGCCACTGTTGCTGCTTTCCTACACTATGCTGAGTTGTTGATCCCATAATGAGCACCCCCAGATATTTCTCCTCCTGAGTCACAGCTAGCTGCACCCACCCCAGATGGTAGCTCCTCTTTGGATTCTTTGCCATGAAATGTAGCACCTTGCATTTTTTGGTGTTGAAACCAAGTTGCCAGGTGTCAGACCATGTCTCCAGCCTTCTTAGATCTTCCTGAAATCCCTGCCACCCCCCTTGGTCATCCACCACTGCTCCCATCTTGGTGTCATCCACAAATAGACTGATCTTGCTATTTATGCCTACCAAGATGTCTGCAATAAATACCCCAAATAACACCAGCCCCAGCACAGGCCCCTTTGGGACCCCGCTCGTCACTGCCCTTGGGGATGATAATTCTGCTCCCACCACCCTCTGCTGCCATCTCTGCAGCCAGTTCTCCACCCATCCCACTAATATTGCCCTCGCCCCTGTGCCCCTTAGCTTACATTCTAGTCTCCCATGTAGCACTGCGTCGAATGCCTTACTAAAGTCCAGGTACAGGACATCCACCACATGCCCTTTGTCCATTTCCCTGGTCACCCAGTCATAGTCCACTAGGTTGGTCTGGTAGGATCTGCCCTTGACAAAGCGATGCTGCCAACTGTCCTGCACCCCACTGCCCTCCAGCAGGGTCACCAGCCTCTCCTTCAGGATTGTTTCCATCAGTTTCCCCACTATGGACGTGAGACTCACTGGTCTATAGTTCCCTGGTTCATCTTTGGGACTGCTCTTATGGAGTGGAACCACATGAGCCATCCTTCAATCTTGAGGTACACACCCTGAGTCTAGAGAGGCATTAAATAGGCCTGCCAGTGGGCCTACCAGGACCTCTGTCAACTCCTTCAGTACCCTGAGGTGTATGACACCCGGTCACGGTGCCTTGTCCACCCTCAGTGCCTTTAACCCCTCTAGCACTCTACCTTCTGTGATTTCCCCATCCATCACC
This sequence comes from Neoceratodus forsteri, assembly GCA_016271365.2. Lineage (NCBI taxonomy): Eukaryota > Metazoa > Chordata > Ceratodontiformes > Ceratodontidae > Neoceratodus > Neoceratodus forsteri. The sequence goes on from CM028130.1 coordinate 1,195,920,631, forward strand.
CCCTCTGATACTATCCTCCCCCAAACCTTGGGTATCCCCCCTTTCTCTTTAGTAAAAAATGAGAAGTAGTCATTAAGCGCTTCTGCCTTTTCATCCCCTTTTTCCACCCATTCCCCCTACTTCTTAGTCCTTACTATTTGGTCTTTACAACCCCTTTTCTCCATGATGTACCTGAAGAAGTCTTTTTCCTCCGCTTTAATTCCCTTCTCCAGCCTGAACTCCCTTAACGCCTTTGCTGCCCTTACTTCTCTGGTCATCTCCTTTGCTTCCTTCACACACTCCTCCCTGTCCTCCCCCTCCCAGTTCTCCTGTATCTCCTATAGGCAACTGTTTTCCTCCTCATCCTGTCTGACACCCTTGCTTATCCAGCTAGGTTTCTTCACCCTAGCCTTTTTACTTTGGGTCTTGCTGCAGGAATTTGTTGCCTCCACTATCCCTAGCTTAACGAGTTCCCACCTCTGATTCATGTCCATATTAGGCTGAATTCTCTCCAGAAACCCTTACGCCACTTCACCCATCTTTTTGAAGTCAGCCTTTCTAAAGTCTAGCACCTTTGAGATGCCCCCGCCCAACTGCAACTGGAACTATGCTGTCCGGTGGTCACTCCCCACCAGTGGTTCCTCCACCCTCAGATCCCTCATCCACTCCCTGTTAGACAGTATGAGGTCAAGGGTATTCCCTTCCCTAGTTGGTTCGCTGACTAACTGTATCAGGAAATTATCCTGGAAGGCATCTAGCATTATCTGTTCCCATCTACACTTGGTGGCAGGTGTCCCCACTCCACTCCTGGCAGGTTGAAGTCACCTACTATCACCACCCCACCCTTCTCACAGTTCCTCCAGATCTGTTCTGCCAGTGCCTTATCTGTCTTTTCCGATTGGGAGGGCGGCCTGTACACCACCCCCAACCTTAGTGTCCTACTTTCTGGATATTGGATTTGCATCCGTAGAGCCAAAGCATCTCCCTCCTCCCCCTCTTCCCTAACACACTTTCGCCCCTCCCTCACATAGAGCGCTACCCCCTCTTTCCCCTTAACTCTATCCTTGTGGAATAGTCTATAACCTGGAACCTCCAGGTCCCAGTCATGGTTTTGGGTGGCCCATGTCTCGGTAATGGCTGCCATGTCTGCCCCTCCCTCCACCATGAGAGCCTGTAGTTCCACATTTTTATTACCCAGGCTTCTAGCATTTAAAGATACCACCCTCCATCCCCTTTCTTTCTTCCCCCTCCTTCCTCCTCCTCTCCCTTTATGGCCCTCCCTGTATTGTTTGCTCCTCACCTTATCTCACTGTTATGGTGGGTAAGCCCATATGGTTTCCCATCCCGAGGTCTCTGATCATCTTGATCCCTTCTGTCACCCCCATAGCTTAAATTTTCCTCAGTATACTCCCCAAGCTTTTGCTTCAGTACTTTCTTCCCTCTTTAAGTACAGTCTATCTTCAGCATATAGACTGCTGTCCTCCCAGGTCACCCCCCACCCTCCTACCAGCCCATACACTTTTTCCTGACACCAGATTAATAGCCATTCATTAAACTCCTGAATCCTCAGTTTTCTTGCCGTACTAGCCCTTGGGATTGGAAGTACCTCCGAAAAGGTAACTGATCTCCCTGCCCCCTCGCAAACTGGACCTAAATCCTCAAACTTCCTCTTCACCTCATCTACCGTCCCATCAGCCAGGTCATTAGTCCCTAGGTGCAGAATTAGATGTGTTTTTTTTCCTGCCCTTTCTGACATATTTTCGTACTGATTGCCCCACCCTTTCCGCCTTCATTCCTGGCATTGCTTCCACCCAGACCCTTCTATGCCTCTCTCCCTTGCTACCCCACCTGACCCCTCTCAGTATTGAGTCCCCTAACACTAAGATCCCACCCCTTTCTCTCTTGTCACCCTTCCCATCCTCCTTTCCCCTCCCTGTCCTAACTCCTCCTTTCTGCTGCACACTGTTGCCTCCTTTTGCCCCTGTTATACTGCCCTCGTCAGTACTCCCTCCTGTGCTCATTCTATCTTGACACACATTTGGTTCTTTTTGCTTCTCACCCCCCCATCCTGTTTCTTTCTATTACCCTGGATTGTTCTTCCACAGCACCTTCTCCCCATCTGTCATTCCCATCAATGGCCAGTACCTGTTTGAGCCTATTGTATGCCTATGTGCAGTAGCTCTGGCCCCCTATCTCCTGTACTTGTATCCTCCCCTTTGTCCCCAGTGTGGATTGTTCTCTCTATCTCCAGTCCCTACCCCTGTCCCTTCTTTGGTTTACCCAGTTACAGTCTGTGCTTCCCATTTCCTCTCCTCTTTCTGTCCAAGACATTTCCCTCTTTAATCTTAAAATCTCATCATTCAGCCTCCCCATCCTTTGACAAACTGAGCACTCCCCCAGCCTCCACAGGGTGCCCAAGAATATGGCTGCTCCACAGTTATTACACCCCATGATCCTCCCACTTCCATATCCATTGCTCCCCTCCTGCCACCGATCCCCCTTCCTTAATGCTGCCACTGTCCCTCCCTCTGGTGCATCACCCTTCCCTGTCTTTTTCACCAACTTCCCCAATCATTTTCCCCTATCCATTCTCTCTCCTGTGTGCCCCCCTGCTCCCTGCCCACAGCTATTTTACCCATGTTGGCCCTCCAGGTGTCCTGCTGCCCCGTGGCCTACCTACCTTTCTGCAGTCCTGAACCATCCCACAAGTTGCCATACCCCCCCAGTACATCCTTCCCTGTCCTGCTCCATTTTCCTGCTGCAATGCCGCTCTAGCCCTCTTTATTATTACAGTGGTATGAGTCAGGTACAGTATTACCCAATCAGCTTCAAATTCACAGATTTAGCTTCTCACAGTACTAGATTCCCTGTACCTTGATTCTACTTACTCAGCCCCAAATCCCCAGAGTCATAGTTCCTTGATCCCTGTCATCGAGGCACAGGTCAGGAAGCATAGGGAAAACCAGGAGCAGTTGTAGAATTCACCAAAAATATTTATTTACAGTAGCGGTAACATAAAAAAAAATAAACTTGCTCAGTATAACTATGTACAAAGGAGGAAAAACAGTAGTTTTCCTTGAGTCTCTGTGTCCCTTTTTCTTCTTCAGCAGTTGCAGCTTAGCTCCTTTATAAGTCATTTCAACACCCTTTCTTAACAAGCATCCTGTTTTTGTAAATATCAGGCAGGAGCTGCTAGAACAACAGTGTGCTTCTTGAGTTGAGGGCCCCTTTTTGCACAGCTTTTGCAAAAGGCTCAAAGATTTGCACTAAGGTGACCTCTAGTTTCCAACAGCTTTTTGCAGTCATCTCAAATTATAAATATATACATTTCAACAGTAACACTATATATTTTCTAAACAAAAGAGATCCCAACATCAGTTACATTTCCACACAATGATTTGCACATATTTTTTATTAGCAGATATGCAAGGGAGGAAGACAGACAGCAAGAGAAAACTGAGAGACAGTGAGAGGCAAAGATGTGCGAGCCTGTTGGGTTGATCAAGTCTGAAGTCTCACAGGAAAATTTGGTTGCACAACCAGACAGAGAAGAGACAGAAAAGGAAAGAATAGATCCTTCCCTTTAAACACTTTCTTCATAACAACTGGGACAGGGTCCTATTCCACCCTGTCACATACACCCCACTCCTTAAGGGGGAACCTGTTTTATCAGACAGGTTTCCAAAACTTTCTATTTTCTAATAACATTTGCTGTGTTCAGTAATTAAGCACGTTTGCATTATCAGTTTTTATATAACAGTACAGCAAAGTTCAAACCCATACATTTGTTTTCAACCTTCAGAACCATCAATTCCTGATCCATGTCTTGACAGAAAATCAGCATTGCTATTCTCTTTACCAGATATGTGTATCACTGTGAATTTAAATGGCTGCAGTGCAAGGCACCACCTTGTGATTCTGGAATTGTTATCTTTCATCTGGTTAAGCCAACAGAGAGGATTGTGATCTGTTACAAGAACAAAATCAGTTCCTAGCAAATAAAACATAAGGGACTCCGTGGCCCACTTTGCTGCTAAACATTCCTTTTCTACAGTGAAGTACATTTTCTCTCTGTCATGCAACTTCCTACTTATGTACAGAATAGAATGTTCTGTCCCATCTACATTTTGACTTAGTACTGCACCTAGGCCTACCTCTGATGCATTTGTTTGTAACAAAAGTGGTTTCTCAAAGTATGGGCTTCTTAAACAGGAGCTGAACATAATACAGCCGTAATGGCTTGAAAAGCTTCATCACATTCTGAGGTCCATTTCATATTATTTGGGTACCGGTTTTTCATGAGTTCAGTTAGGGGAGTAGCTAACTCTGCAAAATTGAGAACAAATCTCTGATAATAACCAGCCAGCCCTAAAAATTACCTGACATGTTTCTTTGCTTTAGGACAGGGCTGTTAGCTAAAGTTTCTATTTTAGAAACCTCTGGCTTAACTTCTCCATTTCCCAACACATAGCCCAAATATCTGGTTTCCTGCATGCCCAATGCACATTTGGTAAGATTAATAGTCAGACCTGCATTTTTGATAGCGTGGATAACTGCTCGTAGGTGTTCCAGGTGACTTTTCCAGTCTGGACTGTACACCACAACATCATCTGGGTACGCAGCACAATAACCAGTGAGAGGTGATAAAATTATATCCATGTACTGTTGGAATGTAGCTGGCGCACCATGTAAACCAAACGGCATGGTGGTGAACTGATAGAATCCTATAGAGGTGGCAATTGCAGTTTTGTCTCTGGATTCTTTAGCTAAAGGTATTTGCCAGTAACATTTGATGAGATTGAGGGTACCGATATACTTTGCACTTCCCAGTCTGTCCACCAAATCATCTGTTCTGGGCATAGGATAACTGTCAAATTATGTCACTTAATTAAGTTTCCTGAAATCAAGGCAGATTCTAACACCCCCTTCTTTTTTGTTTACAATTACCATTGAAGATGACCAAGCACTCCTTGACTCCTGTATGATACCCAATTATTTCATTTTTTTGTATTTTCTTAACCACATCAGCTCTTAACCGCTCTGGTAACCTGTATATCTTTTGCCTGATAGGACGAGCATTCCTTGTCATTATTACGTGCTCAACCCCTTTTGCTCGGCTTGGTACCATGGTAAAAGTACTGTTAAATGTCTCTAGCACATTAAGAATGTCTGCAGTTTGTTCTGAGGTTAAGGAAACATTCACCTTTACAGCATCAGCATTTACAGTTTGTTCCAGACTATCATAAGCTACGTCAATATGTTCCTTATCGGTTTCTGGTAAAACTAGCAAAGCAGCTTTTGGCATTTTTTCAACTCATTTCTTGAGGAGTTTAACGTGGTATATCTAAGTAGGATTTTTCCTCTCAGGGGTCTCAGTCTCATAGTTAACAGTGCCAGTACGTCTAAGCACTTTATAAGGCCCTTGCCACTTGATTAACAGTTTCTTTTCTGTTGTGGGCAAAAGTAGCAAAACCTTTTCACCTGGCTCAAAATTTTTTTCTTTTACCCCATGGTCATAATATACCTTCTGCTGGTTTTGGGCCTCTTCCTGATTATTATGGGCAATTTCAACATATTTTGCCTGCTTCTTTCTTAGGGCACACATATAAGATGTTGTTATAGATTGTTTCTGAGTTGTATTATCTTCCCACATTTCTTTTATCACATCCAGTGGCCCTCTTGGCTGCCTACCATACAGCATTTCAAATGGTGAAATCCCTGTTGATGCCTGTGGCACTTCTCTGTAGGCAAAAAGTAGGTAAGGCAAATATTGGTCCCAATCTTTCCCTTCCCCTTTTACAAACCTTTTTAACATGTGTTTTAGAGTTTGGTTAAAATGCTCAACAAGACAGTCTGTCTGAGGGTGATAGGGGGAGGTTCTTATGGCAGTGATACCTAGTAGTCTGCACAGCTCCTTAAGTAATGCAGCACCAAAATTATTACCCTGATCAGTAATAATTTCTTTAGGTATGCCCACTCTGCTGAAAATTTTGGTGAGCTCTGCTGCAACCTTTGGGGCTGTAACAGTACACATTGGAACTGCTTCTGGGTATTGAGTAGCATAGTCGCATACTACCAGAATAAATCTATTACCCTTTTTTACTTTTGTCTAAAGGACCAACCACATCCATTGTAATTCTCTCAAAAGGCACATCTGTCAAGAGTAGGGGCACCCTGTCTTTTCTGGTGACTGGGGCTACTTTCTGACACTCAGCACAGGAATTATAATAGGTAGCAACATCTTCATGAATTCCAGGCCAGTAAAATTTATACAGCAATCTGGCAAGGGTGCAATCCCTCCCTGAGTGACCAGCCATAGGACTATCATGTGCTATCTGTAACAACTCTGTCCTGTACTTCCGTGGTATAACCAATTGTTCTGTCTGTTCCTGTGTCTGAGGGTTAACCCAAACTCTGTACAGTAACCCATTACAATTTTTAAACATTGGTCCACCCTGTTTTGGTTTCACCCCCGTCTGCTTAAAATAACCCTGGAGAGAAACATTGTTAGCATGTTCTGAAAGAAAATCATAATCGGTTATCAATTTAGTTTCAGCATTTTCATATTTTAACCCTTCATGTCCATCAGTCATTTGTTGCCACAGTTTCTTCAGGCTTCGTCTTTCTTTCCTGGACTTCCAGATCTTGGAGCTATGCTCAAACAAGTCCAAATCAAAATCTTTGAAAGGAAAAGTGTCCCCACCATCTAAAATTTTCTTTGCCTGAGCTCTTGTCACCACTGCTCATGAAAACTCAGGATTTACTCCCTCTTTGATCAACTCAGTAAATCCTGGAAAGTCATTTCCAATAATCACAGGTACAGGTAACTTATCCCCACTTTCATTTGGTGCGACACACCCTTAACAGTCAGTCACTTGGGTGGTGGGATAGTATTGAGTGTCCCCGTGGATGCAGATGACACCAGTACCTGGTCCCTTTGCACAGTGTTTTCCCAACACTTTAACATGCACTAGGGTCTGCCTGCTTCCCGAATCAATGAGTCCCTTCACAGTATTATCCCCCACCTTCATATCTGTTAAGTATTTACCCCAATTTGCCAAGGGCAAATCTGCTCCAGTGCCACTCTCCTTACTATGGCAGTTTCTTCAAAAATGGCCTGGCTTATTACAGTTATAGCAGATAACATCTTTGGGCACAGATCTGTTACCCCCACCAGAGTTCTTATCAGGCTTGGAGTTTAAATGGGAAAAAAGAGTGTCTTACAGGTGCTTGGCTGTTACCTCACTGCTGTGGCATATGTCTGGCCATTTGGTAGTCCTCGGCCAAAGAAACAGCCTTTTCCCCACTCTCTGGTCGGTGTTCCTTTTCGCACAGCTGCACGTCCGTAGGCAAGATGTTGATGAACTGCTCCATGGCAAATGTGTCTATGATCTGTGGGACTGTTTTGCTTTCTGGTTGGATCCACTTTTCATCAGAAGTTCTTTGAGTCAGACGAAGGCTTCTCGGGGATTGTTGACTGAGTTGTACCTCAGAGATCGAAATCTCTGCCTGTATGTCTCTCTGGAGATGTACCTTTTCAGGATTTTGCTTTTCACCAGGTCATAGTTTTCTGGCTGTGTAGTGTCCATACTGCTATGGGCAAGTTGGGCTTTACCTGTCGGGTAGAGTACCAGTCTGATTGTCTATTGCAGCTTTGGCCATTGGCATGCTGTGGCAACTCTTTCAAAAGTTGTCCGGTATGCCTCAGTATCAATCTGTGGGACACAACTTTGTAAGTTTAATGGCTTTTAAGTTACTTGCGTTTTGTTGCTCACTGGGGTCTCTGCCAGATTCTCTGCCTTTAATAGCTTGCAAGGCATCCAGCCATCGCTGCTTTTGTCGCTGCACCTCTTCTCTCATCTGCTGCTCCTGTCACTGCATCTCTTCTCTCCTTTGTGTTTCTAAATGTTGAATCTCTTTTTGTTATATAGCCCACCATTTAAAAAAGTCCATCAGGTTTCAGGTTCTGTCACTGCCTGTTCTTTTTCCATAACTTGTGCTGGTTGTACAATCTCAGACTGGACTTCTATCTCTGTTAGTTTGGATGTAATTCTCCTGGTAACCACTCCTGGACTTGCTTCTGCAGAATCCATACCTTCCTCTGTACTTCCCTGGTACTAGATCCAGTACCCACACACAAAACTCCTGTCTTAGGGTATGCACGGCTTAAATCCCACTTCGGCTGACACCATCTGTCATTGAGGCACAGGTCAGGAAGCATAGGGAAAACCAGGAGCAGTTGTAGAATTCACCAAAAATATTTATTTAAAGTAGCAGTAACATAAAAAAAAAAAATTGTTCTGTATAACTATGTACAAAGGAGAAAAAACAGTAGTTTTCCTTGAGTCTGTGTCCCTTTTTCTTCTTCGGCAGTTGCAGCTTAGCTCCTTTATAAGTCCTTTCAACACCCATCCTTAGCAAGCATCCTGTTTTTGTAAATATCAAGCAGTAGCTGCTAGAACACAGTGTGCTTCTTGAGTAGAGGCCCCCTTTTGCACAGCTTTTGCAAAAGGCTGAAAGATTTGCACTAAGGTGACCTCTAGTTTCCAACAGCTTTTTGCAGTCATCTCAAATTATAAATATATACATTTCAACAGCAACACTAAATATTTTCTAAACAAAAGAGATCCCAATATCAGTTACATTTCCATACAATGATTTGCACATATTTTCATATTAGCAGATATGCAAGGAAGGAAAATGGACAGCAAGAGAGAGAAAACTGAGAGATAGTGAAAGGCAAAGAAGTGCGAGCCTGCCGGGTTGATCAAGTCTGAAGTCTCACAGGAAAATTCAGTTGCGCAACCAGACAGAGAAGAGACAGAAAAGGAAAGAGTGGATCCTTGAATTTAAACACTGTCTCCATAACAACTGAGACAAGATCCTATTCCACCCTGTCACAATCCCACAGTACTCTGCCTCAGTTTCCCAGAGTTACGGACATCGTACCCTAGTAACAGTTCTAGAATCACATTACCTTGATTTCATTTGACCAACCCCCAAATCACAGAGCCACAGTACCTCAGTTTCACCCCAAAGATCCAGATATTTTCCTACACAGTTCAAAAGGCACAGTACCTTGATCCCAGAGGGGGTCCAGACAAATTTGGTGATCACAGACCCTTTAAAATTGGTTCCTTCTTTCCTTGCACCCCTGGCTATCGAGCAGTACCGTAATTTACTTCATGACCTCACCTATTCAGTAGCTCACAGTAAAGTCTCTACTCAATTTATGTTGGGGTGTGGTGTGTGGCTGCGTATGTAATTGTTTAAAGATCAAAGGCAACCATTTTACACATTGTTTAAAAAAAGCCTAAAAAATGTCTGAATTAAAGTCCTGTGTTATGAGTAGTGTTTTCTGAAAATTTCATACTATTTGTAGTTTTCTTTAAATTAGTATTTAATAACCTGTTCTGCCCTGAAAACAGTCGGGCTGTTTCTGTCCCTCTGACTGAGCCTGGGAGAGTGATGACATCATATGGGACTAGGCTACAGCTTCAGCAGTGTAAGTACCCGCTTGACTTATTTAGTTTTTGTTGACCAGGTAAGTGCACTAGTCAAATCCTGCCTATTTTCAGGCACGACCTGGGGAAGGGGGATACAGATGAATGCCAACTGACCTTGAACCAGATTAAGCTGTTGGTGATATTTTTAGTGAATGAGGGAAATTTGGCCAGGACACCGGGGAAATTCCCCTACTCTTTTCGATAAGTGCCATGGGATCTTTAACATCCACTTGAACTACCACCAATCCAGGCAGAACCTCGGTTTAACGTCTCATCCGAAACACGGCACCTCAGAAGTGCAGCACCCCTCTCATGATGCATTACAGTGTCAGTACTGGAATATTAACCCAAGTGCTAGATGTGGGAACTGAACCCACAGCCCTCTGATCTCCTGGCCTCGGAGGCGAGTGTGCTACCTACTGAGCCACTGACACTGCAATGCACTGACTGACAAGCTGTTAACTTCCCAATTAGAACAATGTGTGAGGTAATTGTTTGTTGTCCAGGGTTTTTACAAACTCAATCTCTGGGGTTTGTTTTTTAGATTAATTAGCTGAAAATCCACATTGTGTCCTTCTAAAGAGCTGATCATTTCAGTTTCAGTGCTGAATTGAAGTGATATGCATTTGAGAAATCAGCTTATCTGTATCACAGCTGCCACCAGTTCTTTTATATTAAAACTCTTTTTTTTTTCTAGCTATATAACATTGGGTTGTTTATTTAATGGATATAAAGGTGGATGCAAGTATGAATAACCTGAGCAGTGCAGGAGAGCGACTGTCAGAGCAAACAGGATTTTGGGATGCATCGAAAGGGGGATCAACTCAAGGAGCAGGGAAGTGATTCTGCCACTGTACAATGGTCTGGTTAGACCACACCTTGAGTACTGTGTGCAGTACTGGAGACCGCACGTGAAGAGGGACATACAGCTCCTGGAGAGGGTTCAGAGGAGGGCTACCAAGATGATATGAGGACTAGGAGATTTAATGTACAAGGAGAGACTTGAGGAGCTTGGCCTGTTTTCATTGGAGGAGAGGAGAGATGGTGGGGACATGATTGAGGTCTTCAAGTGCCTCAAGGGAATAAATAGGGTAAACTCAGAGGGGATATTTAGGCTAAAGAAGGGAGGTATCACCAGAGTGCATGGTTTGGAGTTGGAAGGTGGAAGGATGAGGGGGGAAAGAGGAAGAGGTTTTTCACTGAGAGGGTGGTGGACCCTTGGAATGCGCTGCCTGGCAAGCTGGTTTAGACTTCTACGGTGGAGGGCTTCAAGAGGGGTTGGGATAGATACAGAAAGGGGAAAAATCAGAGAATGGCCTGGCCCAGGGGGGCTGGGATGGATGATAGGGGTTTCTGGAACACAAGAAAGGGGGAAGGCCTCGGTACCCAACAGGGATCTGAGGTTCGAGCCGACTTGATAGTCCGTAAGGCCTAATCTGCTGGCAATCAGTATGTTAGTATGTTAAAATAAATCTAAAGTTTGTTCATTCATACAAGTAGTTTGATGTAGCCTCAATAAATAGATACAAGTTAAGAACAATTTTTCTTCTCAGATTGACGTACATTTGCCTTCCACACTCTGCTATTTCAGGCACATGTACAATATGAACTCACAAATTTCAGTTATTTGGTTTCTGTGTGAAAATACATAATGTGTAACAAGAAACAGTGTATAACATCCTGATGTCCCTTGTCTTCTGCATCATAGTTGAGGCAGCTGCACTCTGATGCCCTCTCCTCTACCCCCACAAGCCCCGTCTCTTGCCCCAGATTCGAGGCCACTGCACCCTGCTGCCCACTGTTTTCTCCCATGTAGTTGGGGTTGCTGCACCCTGTTGCCCACCATCAGCCTGAACAGTCAGGGCTGCTGCACCGTGCTTCCCATGCCAGAACAGTTGGGGTTGTTGCAACCTGCATCCACTGTCCCCCAAACCCACAGTTGGGGACATTGCACCCTGTTGCCCTTCTTCCTGTCTCCACAGCCAGGGCTGCTGAGCTCTGCTACACCCTAGGGTCCATTGTATCTTGCCTCTACAGTTGAGGCTGCTGCACTGTGCTGTCCCATGCCACCAGAGGTGGGGCTTTTGCTTTACCCTGCTATCCACATCCAATGTTCCAAATGAGCCATGCTGCTGCACCATGAGCACCCCATCCCACAGTCAGGGCTGCTGTACCCTGATGCCCCATGTGTCCTGCCCCACAGTCAAGACTTCAGCATTATGCTGTCCACAGTCCCCTAGTACCATAGCCAGGGCTGTTGCACCCTGCTCTGGACTACTCAGGCAGGGCTGCTGTGCCTAGAGCCCCTTGCCTCTGCAATTAGGGCTGGTGCACCATGTTGCCATTTGCAACAAGGGTTGGGGCATTTGCTGCACCCTGTCCTCTGCCCCCATAATTGTCAGTTCCACCCAGGTGTGGCTGCTGCATCCTGTCCCACAGCTTGGGCTGCTGTACTGTAATGCCACCCTTGTCTCCTGACCAAACAGTTGAGACTTCTGCACCCTAATGCCCTCTGTCCTTCACCCCCATAATACAAGATGAAAGCATTTTTCTTTTTTTTTCTTTTGGGCAGTGCAGCAAACAAATCTGACTTTGGTGGCAGGGGGCAGCATGGTGCAGCAAACCCCAACTGCGGAGTCATGGGGCTGTGGAGGGATTGGGTTGTAGGGTGCTAGAGGGTACATCAGCCTTGACTGTGTAGACAGGAACAGGGTGCAGCAACTCTGGCTATGGTGGCAGGAGACAGACGACAGCATGGTGAAGAAGTCTTGATTGTGGGGCAGAACATGGGGGGGGGGCAGCAGGGCACAGCAGCCCTGACTGTGGGATGGGATGTGCATGGTGCAGCAGCGCTGCCCATTTGGGAAAATGGATGTAGGTAGAAGAGTGCAGTAAAAGCCCCACCTCTGATGGCTTGGGCATCATGGTGCAACAGCCCCAAATGTGAAAGCAGGGGGCATGGGATTCTAGGGTATAGAAGTGCACAGCAGCCCCGAATATGGTGACAGGAACAGGGTGCAGTGGTTCTGATTGGGGGGGGGCACAAAGGGCCACAGCAGGGTGCAGTAACCTCAACTGTTCAGGCAGGGGGCAGCAGGGTGCTGAGGCCCTGATTGTTCAGGCAGGACATGGGACAACAGGGTGCAGCAGCCCCAACTCTATGGGACAAGAGAGTGGACAGCAGGGTGCAGCATCCTTGAATTTGGGGCAGGAGACAGGGTGCATGTGGGGCAGGTGACATGGGGCAGCAGAGTGCTGCTGCCTCAACTGTAGGTAGGAGATGAGGGTATCAGGATGCCATGTAGTGTTTCTAGTTATACATATGCATGATGTATTTTAACTCATAAACCATCAAAGAACTGAAATTTGCGAGTTCATATAGACTAGTATATGTGCCTGAAATAGCAGTGTGTGGCAGGCACCTGTCTATCATCATGTAGATTTCCGCAAACCTCCCAGCATCTTACTGCCCACCACAAATTCTACGGTATCATGCAACAAACAAAACAGCTGCTAACTCTACTGCTCCTACTAGCAGGGGACGTCGAACTAAACCCTGGACCAGCCCCCCCCCCCCAAATTACCAAAGGGCTTTAAGATACTGCACCTGAGTATATGCAGCATCCTGAACAACCTCACAGCGCTGCAGCCAAGTGTACTAACCCTGTGCCCAGATATTTTGATAGTAACCGAAACCTGGCTCAAACCCCCACAACCTGGATGCAGAAATAGCAATCCAGGGCTACTCTACCATTCGGCATGACCGCCAGGGCAAAAAGGAGAGGGAGGCATTGCCATGTTCATCTCCTCGCAACACCACTTCACTCTGGTCCAGCTCCCTACGCCGTCCATAGACTCCTTGCTAATCAAAATCTCACTACCGCACACTATTCCATTATACATAGCAGGGTCTTATTGTGCCCCAGACACACCTATGCCCGTCATTCTGGACCACCTGGGCACCCTGAAATTGCTCGCATCTGGGAGTGAGCTACATATCCTAGATGACTTCAATCAAAACTGGCTCTCCGCTGCTAACTCTAAACTACGTAGCCAGGTAAATGCCCTAAACGTGACCCAACAAATATCTGTACCCACACGCTTAAATCAAAAAATCCCAGAACCACTCCTTCTTAGACTAGGCCCTTATCTCCCACCCCCAGCGAATTCTTGGTGCTGGACTCCTTCCAGACTCTCTAAGTGACCACCACATGATCTACATGGTACAGAAAATGTTCTGGCCAAAAGCACCCCTGCCCCCCAAAGAACACTGCTCACCAGGTCATACAAATCACTAGACCTTGGAGCACTTTTAACTGACCTATCAAACGTTGATTGGTCCTGCATCCACTGGCATCCTCCATCAACACCACCCTTGAGCTCTTCAAGTCCAGATTCTTAGCCATCTGAGACTACTATGCCCCACTCAGAAGGACTAGAGTAAGGGGAGGCCACCTGCCCTGGGTCACAGCCAATATCATAGACCAACTCCATGCCAGGGACCAGGCCTGGTAAACATACAAGTCAACCGGGACCATGGCGGCTCTCAAACTATACTGGTCACTCTGCAACTTCTGCACTAAGCTTCTACAGCAGGCCAAAGCCAACTACTTCAAGGCCTCTTTCCACACAAACATAAACCACCGAGCAAAATTCTGGAAAACAAATCATTCCCCCCCACCCCAGCCCTTAATGTAGAAGGCTCTGTCATCACGGATCTGGGCACTGTGGCCGAGTTTTCAACACATTTTCACTAGCTATGCATCCTCTCTCATATCCTCCCTCCTCCCCCACCCCACAAGCCCACCAGCCCACCCCTCCCTCTCAGCCCACCCCTCCGGCCTTCAGTTTCACCTTCCGCCTGGTTACCCTGACCGAAGTCCATAAAGTTCTGTGGGCTCTCAATCCATCCAAAGGCAAATGCCCTTCGGGTCTGGACTTCAAAATGCTCTACCTATCTGCCCCTGTCATCGCCGCCCCTTTGGCAGCTCTATTCAATTTCTCTTTCTCACTTGCTGAAATCCCATCTGACTGTAAGTGTGCCACCGTCATCCCCCTCCCTAAAGATGGTGACCCTCCCTACCTGGAAATGACCATCCTATATCTTTACTCCCCATCCTAGCTAAACTGCAGGAGCACCTCGTTCTCTCCCAACTTGCCTCCTTTCTTGACTCCTCCTCCTTCACACCTTACCAGTCTGGATTTAGGAAGTCACACTCTACCATCACTTCCCTTCTAAGGCTCACTGGTGCCATCCTCACTAGGATGGAACATGGGCACACCCCCTCAGCTATCTTTATTGACGAAAGATTCAAAACAGAGGTTGCACATGGAACAAAGGTGCAGGGATAAGGACAAGCATAAATACAAAAAAATCCTGCACTCAAAAAACGGAATGAAAAGACTGCTTCATCAATATCTGAAAGTGCTTCATTTTATTATTAGTGCCATAGGCCGAGCCCTGACGCGTTTCGGAACCAATTTCCTTTCTCAAAGGCAGAAATAACACCTTATTTCCTTTGGGTTCTCCTCATGGTTATGCATAACCATCCTTTTCAGGTCTGTACAAAAAACATTCTGATGCTTATGCACAAAGCATTTGCTCAGGTCTCATGAGAACTCCTGTCATTAGTACCTCCAGATAATGCATAAAGTGTGAAGAAAAAACTGCCACATCTCTAAGGGTCATAATTATGAAAACATGTAGAGACACTACTATGGAACTCCTTTTCTTTCCTTCATAGTGTGGAACTTGCTTTTTCATTAGTATCCAGTTTTTCAAGAATAAGTCTAAACGCAAGCACAAAACATTTATTTATATATTTAAAAGTTTTACCAGGAAGGCATGCTAAGCAGAGCACTGCTCAATTCCAGATGCATCCTGGGGAGGGTGGGGGGTACATGTATAATAATAATAATACAAAGTGCAAAGTACAAACAGGTAAACTTACAATCAGATCATTAAGATACTGTAGGAAATTGAGGGACAAAGGAACTAAGGGTCATACTGCCCTCTTGAAGTCATAGTAAGGGGAAACAACCATGGAATAAAGGTCCTGCTTATAAACCCTGTGAGAGCCCCCTTATTTCCCTCAAAATGTTTGTGCTGGATCTGAGACCCTGCCAGACCTAGACCACTTTAGGCTCTGCACCTGTTTTCCGTCTCATGTTCATCACATTCAGAGGTCCCTCTACAGTATTTCAAACTTTTGGGGCCTTCACATTAGAAGTGGTTCTTTTATAAAACGAAACACGTATCACCTGCTACTTTCTCATCAGTACATACTAGTGCTGTATCCGTATAGACATCAATACCTACTAGCAACTGACTCAATTGCTTCCTGCATTTTAGTTCAATTTTTGGCAAAATTCAATGCATATCTGGCCTTGTGGTAGGTCACATATTAACGTTCACTGTGTACCCTACGCTTAGTTAATTTGTGCTTTTGTGTCTAAGTAATGTATAAAATGCAGTTTATAACTATTATTTGCATCAGCCATTTTAAAAGGCCCTCATTTAGATGATATTACTGTCCTCTGAATGTCCTGTATAAGCATCTGATTAATGAATAAAAATGAGGAGACACCCCCTCCCCCAAGGGAAAGCACAGCTACTGCATTTAAAAGATTGGAAAAGACAAGCTCCTCAGTGGTGGTTCTTTTATTCTGGTGCTATTTTAGCACTACAGAGTGGAATTTGTTAACTTGCTACACAGGAGGTCATAAGGATGTTATTTTGATGGCATATGGGTGAGTGTGGGGGATCATTAAGGCAGATGCACTTTGCACCTGGTCTAATTAAAAAGAATAAAGACTAGTCAAGCTGCAAACATTTAGCATAATGCAGTTTGAACTGATGTACATCCATTAGTTAGGAATAAAAGTAATACTGTTCAACAGCTACTGACACTTTTGCCATTACTGTTAAAACACAATATTTGATACAATTCACTTTACACGTCATATATTTTCCTATATTTCTCTTCTTCTTACTTATTACTACGGATATTTGCGTAAAACAGTCCCTTTGTCCCTTAAAATGTGTCTGCTTCTGCTGCTTATCTACACATGTAGTCAGAGCCCACTGCTATGGCATTCATTGCAGTGTATTGCTCTGAAAATGATTTCGATCTGACAGAGGATTTGACTTCAAGTGTATTTAATTATTTAAAAATGCTCCCACCCAGGATAACCCCATGAGATGCAGCTTTTCATTTACATGGCAGGTGGGGGGGCCCAGAAAGACATCAGCAGACATTTACAATGTAGCTCCATTACATTCATCACAGTCCGTATTCTCTGTAGCCAGGCTGGATGATTCGCCCTGTCTGAAAATCGTAGGGAACAGTATTGCACTCTTTACAGAAACCTGAACTGGCTTTTATTTGAAGACATATTTATTGGAAATATTGGTGTGCAAATCTCTCGAGGCCCCAAATCCTTTACCTGAACTTCTGCTTACCAAGATCTAAAAAGGCAACTGTGTTCATTAAGCGAACCATTTTCTGTCTGCCCCAATGATGCACTCTAATATGGGGAAAAAAATGATTCTCCTATGTACATTGTCACCACAATCTGAAACATTCTTCGCTTAGACCTTAGACAAACCAAACCACACACCACTTTGAAATTGCACTTAAAAGATTACTTACACTGCAAAACAAAAGGGTCACCCATCTCCAAACTGGCCCACATCGATCCGCTGCCCTGCCCGGCCTTGTTACACACCATCTTCGAGACTTACCTGATACTCCTTTGTTCCCCCATGGACCACCACCTATGAGAAGGGCAGTGAGGGTGTCACCCCTAATTCCTCCAGATAGCGGTTGAGGTGCGGTGCAAGAGAGAGAGAGAGAGAACCCAGTTGGCAGTGGGGGACCTGTGACGGCCAGCATATGGCACAGTACGTTCTACTTTTTTCTCCCCAGCCTATGAACGTAGTGAAGGTTCCATCTAATGTATGATGCATCAGAGCAGTGATGTCACCCTCCCTTAACACTGGCTCCAGCCTGTGTTGCTGTTTATGGTCACCCAGATGACAGTACTGTGGTGGAGACCAGAAGCACTCCCTCCCCAAAGTGGCAAGCATCCACTAGGATGCTCAACCATTCTCCCCCAGGCAGCCCTCCGATGGCCCAGGCTCGTTCCTGAACCCAGTTCACTGGCATCACAAGTGGTATCGCTGCCCCAGTGCCAGTGGGCAGGCTTATGTTCAGCTCCTTCTTAAAATCAGTTTTTATTGTTTCTCAACTGCCTACAGCCATGGTTCATGTTACTTTGTCAGATAATTGTTGTGTATTTTTAATCTGTTTTTTCTATCGGTGCTAAGATTTTGTCAGAGGCTACCATCATATCATTATGATCAGCTTACAGG
Organism: Neoceratodus forsteri; assembly: GCA_016271365.2. NCBI lineage: Eukaryota > Metazoa > Chordata > Ceratodontiformes > Ceratodontidae > Neoceratodus > Neoceratodus forsteri. The sequence continues at coordinate 1,195,938,490 of CM028130.1, forward strand.
CATTTGTTTATACTAAGTGTTCTATTTTTGTTTCCTGCAGTCCATCACTTTAGGAAGCATGAGTACCTCACCTTTGTGGGGTGCCTGCCAGGGTTGCCAATTTCTGGAGTTGGATTTGAAGATCACTTACATTTCAAAGTGTATTTGTATGTAGCTTATATCACTTATACCCTACTTGTGCTACAAATTGAAAATTGTCCTACTGTTGTCTGTGTAGTGTTATGTGTCTGGGATGCACCTGTAAAAGGGGACTAGTTCCCCAGTGTATGTGCTGGTAAACAGTAATGAAAAAATGAATTGTATTAATACTCATTGTACATGAAAAATAAGACATTCATACATGTGCCTACACAATATTAGGTACAAGCATTTGCACTGCAGCTGACTGAAAGGTTAATTTATACTGACTTGGGTTTGAATCCCACAACTTGCATACTGTATGATCCTGAACAAGTCACTTAAACTCCCTTTGCTACCAGTTCACACCTAGAAACGAGCTTCACCTCAGTGTGCCTTTCTCAGGCTAAAATTCTAAAATGAAAATAAGTGGATGAAGAGATTTGCCTTATTGACAGTTTAGATGATTAGAAATAAATGCTATGGGAAGATAATTTTATTGATGCAAATGCCCTACGTGATAAAGAGCAAAGAGGAATGTCGATAAAATGTGAAATGCTCTACAAGTTGCACTGCAAGAATTTAACAATTTCTTTACCTTGTCCGGCTAAGATGCTGTACCTTAGTTTCAGTGGTTTCCGGTTTCTACCTGTTTGATTACTGGATGGGCTGAAACACAAGGGATCCATTTAAGGTCACACACTGAGTAAACGGCTGTGGCAGGATTTGAACTTGGGTCTCCTGGTTCACAATACTGTTCTCTTATCACTAGGCTATACTGCCCCCACCTTTATATACTTGAAGTAAGCAGTATAAAGCAGTTAACATTTCCTTAACGATTGGAAAGGAACTTTAAAAAAAGTGAAACTGGAATGATAACCATGCTTCTCACTGTGCATTTTTTACAGATGATTTATCACAGCTTATGTTTCATGTGTCCCCACTGGTTCAGCATTGATTACAACCTCAGCTTTGTGTTTCACACTTCGGTGTGCTACAGCTGTAAATCAAAATGAAGCATGCAGGAAAAAGTCAACCTCCTGAAGTGACATTCTCCTGACCAAACATGAGGTGTAGGACGTTTAACGGCCTTGTAATGGCACCCTCTGTCTTGTTTTATTAGCTTCCTTTTGAATGGAGCTGGTTTCAGCCATACCCTTGTTAGTTCACTCACCTCTACTTCCTACTAGCAGTGCAGCTAGGCAGTTTTAGGATCTTTTGGGGGGGATGGGATTGTACACAACATAATAGCGATGCCCCTATTTGTTTATACTACATAACAAAGTAATAATCAGATTTACATAAGGGAGTAATGCCTCTAAATTGTCAGAATAATTTTATTGCTGCACACATTTTTGTGATTTCTTTCATACCGGCAAATGAAAATGACAAATTGAAGCATTTTATACTTGGTTCATAGTTTAATGTTCCTATTATTGCCGGCCCAGTGACGCTAAGGGTTGAGGCGCTGGATGCCACACCAGTGACCTGGGTTGGTGTGGACTCTGATCGTCAGGGAGTCGGCCGGGAGGAGGAGGATTGCTGCGTCTGTAGGACTGCTCTCCTTCTCCAGGGAGGGTGGGGAGGGACTCCTGCGATGGTGTTGGCTCCTGGTGGTGGCTAGGAGGTAGCGTAACTCGCAGTTCACTGGTGAGGTCGATGTGGGCAGACGTCCGACGTACAGTGCAGAGCAACATCCCTTGGCATCATTGCACACCCATGCTGTGAGGGAGAACTCGGGGGTAAAACTGCCTTAATCCTCTGGCACTCATTAAGGGCTGTCTGCGGCGCTGCACTGGACACTCCTAGGTACTCCCTCTGTCCTGACCCCTCAGTCTTCTGTGCTGTAGGGGGCACGATGTGGCCTATGAAAGGGTGATGCAGGAGGTCAGAGCTCTGGCACCGTGCCCAATGCAGGTGCCACCGAATAGTCTAGATAAGGGGACCATAGGGAACACCCCTGCTGAGAAGGTAAGGCAACACAAAGAAACAAAAAAAATTTCCTATTATTCAGAGACACTAAATCTGCTGGTATCCCGTGATAATATCGACTATATAATCGCTACTGTTAAAAGGGCGACTAAAAAATAGCGATCCATTGAATGGCGACTGGACACAACAGCGCATAGCATGTTACAGCGACTACTACTGCCATTTGCACAACAACAATCGCGACTGTCTAATAAGCGAAAAATGCATTTTATCATGCTGCTTCTCTCAGCAGTCTGTTTGAAAGTCCTAATCATAAACTTTATTTTCATTCTGGGCACTATTTCCAGCCTGTGCATGTGCACTTGTACTCACTAGCTAATACACAAATTAATTGGGGTATTTTATTTTATTTGCAGTTGCACTTAGTTGCGAGTGTTGTGTTTGACCTCTGACTTACTTCAGAGTCACTGAGCACATTAAAACGAGCCCTGCTACGTCCCCAGACACAGCCAAAAATGCATCTTATCATGCTGCTGCTTCTCTCAGCAGTCTGAAAGTCCTCCCTACCATCTGCTGTCCCGGGGCGTTGCCTACCAGCTGGGTGCCAGTGCCTCATCGCAGCTTACATGATATCCCTGCTCTCCCAGTCCCTGCAGTGACCGACTGACAGCACAGGGGTAAAGAGTCTCGGTGGTGCCCGAGACTCCCCCTGTCATGCCATCGCATGGAGCATTGGATCCTTTCAGCCTGCTGATCAGGCATTTGAGGGGCATAATTCTATCTGTTCCCCACTCCCCCTGCAACTCTGCAGGTCTGGTTCACATCTACTCCTGTCTCTAAGGCAGCCAACTTCACAGGGATGTGAGACTCTGTTGTGCCGAGACTCCCCCTGGTTTGTCCCCGATCTGCTGTGACAACAGATAGCTTTCGGAATATTGACTGCCTAATTAGCGTAAAATGCAACAGTGCTAATTCAAACAGGCCTTCCCTCACTGTATAATTAGCTAGGTAGTAAAGGGGAAACAGACAGCTTTAGGAATAGCACAGGAAAGCATGGCGCTATTTTGACGGTTTAGCTAAAATTGCAACGCTATTATGATCGCTCGCTAACTTGCCATTCGCGGTTTTGAATTTGCCATTGTTTCTGGCGCTATTTTGCAGTCGCGATTTTAACATGGAACCAATCTGCGTAGTGATTAATGTGGTTTTCCTTGACCACAGTCTATACAGAACAGTTACATTTTTTGATATATGGTGCACTGTGTTGCATTCCTTTCGTTAGACTCTGCTCATGGCTACTGTAAGCTATCTGCAGTATTTTTTGGACAGTTTAAAAAGTTGAGTTCTTCCCCTCTGTGTGGTACCAGGTTCAGAGTAACCGATGTATCCTTGCTTAAAAATGATGGCTGTACTTTAACTGGTCGCTCTAAGGAAATCAGTGCATTGTTTGTTACATAACTAAATAAAATGTAAGTTACTGAAGAAAGGAAATTCAAAGTTAGGCATTAAACATATTTCACAGTATTCTGTTGTAAAGCTTTGAATGTGTTGTGGCGTTCTGTATTTGTAGTGGTATCCTGTGCCATACTGGTGACCAGGTCATTCCTGAAAAGGCATCCTTTGTGTGTACTTACCTGGTTAACAACATTTCTATAAACAAAGACTTGTGGTCTGTATATGCACCACTGCTTACAAACCTAACTCCAACCTTTATATTATGCCTAGGTAATTATTATTTCATGAATGCCTGGTGGACCTCCCGGTTCATGGCATTCCAACTTAGGGTTGTCTACGCACCGCAGATAATTTATATAAAATGTCCTCACTGTTTGGTGGTTTATTATTTAATTTCTGTTGACTGGGAAAAGGGTGGGGGGGGTACATAATACTGCCTATTTTCAGCTTGCAGATACAGATGCAAACCAACTAAATTGAACCAGATTAAGCTGTTGGTGGTTGTGTATTTTAGTGAATGGGGAAATCTGGTCAGGACACTGGGGAAATTTCTGGTTAAATTTAGAGTTAAAGTAAGTTAACTCTAGCGGGCTCAATCAGTAATTGGATGTATGACCTGCTATGGAAAACACTAATACTATATGTTACTTTATACAAATATGTTTTTCTGTTTTTTTTAGTTCATGTGAACCCCCAACCCCCAATGCATTTAAATGTCTCATGTCATTACTATCCTTTGTTCCAGTGAGGATGCCTTTCAAATTAACACTTCAAGGCGCCTAATCAGGCTCTGTTATGAATATCTTAGCACTTCCTGCTAAGCACCCCCTCACAGTTATAGACCTGTTCTTATTCATTTCCCACCCTCCCTTCCTTTTAAGTCTTCTCACTGTCCTTGCATTGCAGTGTATATAACTTCAATTTATTTTGCTTAGTTTGCTATTTGCACCTGAAGAAGGGACCTGTGGGGCCCCGAAAGCTTGTGCACTATACCATCTTTATACAAATTATATGTTGGTCCAATAAAAGGTATCACACTTTCCAGCAACACCTGAGTCAAATTAGTTAAATTTGATATCCCATGTTTTCCCATTTCCTACTGTCCCCACCAGACTATCAGTATTGCTAGGGTGGCACCCTGCTCAGATGAGAAGCAAGTGAATAACTGCCTTCACAGCCCATGCTGTCACTCTTGCAGCATTTCCCACTGGGGCCATTGTTGGATTCTGTGGCTTGTATTTGAACTCTTGATTTCCAAGATAGCAGCACAACATGCTGCCCCCTCCCCCCCGTCACACTTTATCTTATAGGACACATACCCTTTATTCCACCTGAACAGACTGAGACAGACAAGCATTAGAGAAAACCGGCCACAGCCATGTGTTTATTACCCATAACAACAGTGCAGCCAATTCAGCATGACATGCATATGTAACCCCAACCCCCTTGGCCCCCTTGTCTAGGGGCATAAATCGTCATTGCAGTTGTTCCAGAGAGGGCACATAGAGAAGGCTACATCAAGCGCTAACTCAAGCCATTGCACACTTATACGAGATAGGAAAATGATGGTCCTACCTTTCAGACTACTCCATACACCAGTGCACCCTCAGTCTCGCCTCCAGATCTGGATTTTGTCCCCGAACACTGACCACCAAACCAGGGTCTCCCAGCTGTAACCTCCTGAATCTTTGCACCTATGAGCCCCTTGATCCGGAATGCAGGGTGACAGCATCTCTCCTGGAATTAAAACTTATGAGACAAACTAGACACAGGGAGGGGGAGTTCCTATTTCATTCTGTCCCCCTTCCAGCTTAAATAAGGCAATGTCCACTACCAGTTTCTTCCCAAACTATCTTCTTTATTTAGCTCCAACATCCCTAATGATTTCAGGAATGCAGGGGTCACATCCTTCATAAATAAATAAAGCAGCTCCATGGGGCTATTGAAACTTTGTACAATTCATCCTGACTGGACACTCGGAGCAGCACATCGCATACAGGCAGTACAGCAGGGCTCCTTCACCTTACCCTACTTGGATGCTTTACCCAAGGAACCTTCCTTCTCAGAAACCCCCAGGCTTCTGACTCACTGGCGCTGGTAAGCCAAAACCTTTTTTCTACTCTTCACTGGGTTACACACAACACTCTGGCGTTGGTCGCTGCCCCAACTCTGGCATGGGAAAGCGTGCTGCTTCCCCCACCTGGCCACTGGACCTTGGCCCTAATACCAGGGATACAAGAAATTTTTCCTGTGACCCAGGCCCTGCAACCCCTCATTCTCGCTCTACAAGGAGCCTGCTCTATAAGGTGTTCCCACTTTCACAGCACTCACTCCCTCCTTGCAGTTCAGCCCTTTCGTCTACACGGCTCCCACTGGTGCAGCAACCCTTAAACCTGGCCCTGCACCAGTACGTGAGCCCCTTGCTTCAGGCTGCCCTGCCATGAGAGAAGCCCTGGGCCCAGCCACCGCCCAGGCCTCTCCGAGCATCCCAAACCCTGCAAGCAGCGCCATACTCTCTTCTTCTCCCAACTGACCCTTTTTTTTTTGGGGGGGGGGATCCATGCCCAGGCCCACATCCCTCTCGCATCACTCTTGGGCTTGCGGTAAGCTTCAGCCAGTAGCCACCCTCCAAGGTCTGTCCTATGACACTGTGACCCACCTGGTCCTTTAATGCTGGCGTCCCAGGACCTGCCCCTCCAAGCACGCTCCAATTATGGGTGAATGGCTCCCTGGTTCCCACTGCTCTCAGGCCACCCTGCCACACCAGGTACCGGGGAAAAACCACTGCCACTAGCCTTCCCCCTGTGAGGACCCTGCCACCATCCCCACAGCCCTGGCAGCCTGAGTAAACTACCTCACAGAGATCTCTAAGGGCTCCTGCCTATCCTGGCCTACTACACCTCCCTTACCCCCAATGACGCAGGACCTGACTAACCATCCTACCCCTTGGAGCTTCCTCCCCGGCACCTCGACACCACATTTCTGCAGAGGCTGTCCCTATCTGCCACCTACCCCCCCTCCCAGCTGGCCCACCCGGACCGTCGAGATCTCCTAATCCTGCCTGCTCTGCTCCTCCAGCTGCCCCCTACAACCACAGGCTTACTGCCTGGGCTGGAAAAGGCTTCAAAACTTCCTGTCTCCTGCCTTACATACCTCCCTAAACCTACTCTCTGCTGCATCCGTGAGGCATCCAGCAGGTACTAACCCCAGACCACTAATAAATTGCCTATCTCGGGTGGGGGGGTGGGAGGAGAAACATATGCCTAAAATAGGAGCATAAGCCCCTCTTTCATGGGGTGTTTACATGTAAAGTGGTCAGATCGTCTTCGGGGATATCTCTGTCATCAGGTGCTAAGATCCCACAGAAGCTTTTCTGCAGCAATATACTAGGGCCCGCGTGCCAACATCAGGCTGCAATGGCACTCACTCTATAAAAGTGTGGGTGGCCCCGTCCCTCCTCAGTTCTTTATCTCAGTCGAATGTTCACGCACGGACTCCGCTGAAGTTTCGCTGCTCAGTTTGACCACCAAAATTTACTTAACTTTTATTTTCTTTCGTCAATAAATCACTTTTTATTTAAAAGTGATTCCTTTTTCCTTTGTATGTCAAGAACTACTCCTGTGTTGGCACTGTTCCATCGCTATTGCTGCAAAAAGTTTATTTCTTCAACCGACAAGCACCAGCTCTGTGTCTGCTGTCTTGGGTCTAGCCACAACATTTCAGCCTGCTAATCCTGCCAGAAATTTAACTTTACCACTCAGCGCTGATGAAAGAAAGCCCTGCAGAAGTTCCTCATGGAGCAGCAGGTAGCCAGAAGAGAGCTCGGGTCTTCCAGGGCCCCCTCCACCTAGTCGCTGTCGTCCTCCACGGGCTCACAGGCCACTAAGGTCTGGGACAAATCCTCGGGGAAACACACTCGATGGGACAAGGAGAGATCCAAGGACCACTCCCCCTGTCAGCGATCCCGATCCCCACTGGATTCTTCCTCTTCTTCTCATGGGATTGCCCCGTTGACAGCTTCATGTCAGCACCTCGTCCCATGCAGGCCTCTGCTTCCTCCAAGCCTCCCACTGTGGATTCTCCTCCCACCCATCATTGGGCAGTGGAAGGGTCATCAGCCTCCAGGTCATCGGCCCCTGCCCCACTGCTGAGACCTTGAGACTCAAGGTCCATCAACACCAGGCCTACCTGTTACCTCTTTAGCTAGCAGTTAATCAACTGACCAATGCCTCGTGTCCCCTCCATCGATGCCTGTGTCTATGACAGTCCCCTTCCCTGCTGTTGACCCTAACACTCTTCTAACCTCCAGTACTACTTCTCTTATTCAACAGCTAGCTGCACAGCCTGGGCCGGCTGTGCCGCCTGCTAGGCCCACTTGCCTTGTGCCCCCTATGAAGTCATCGGTGTGGCATTCGTTGGCCCCTGCTCCAGAGCAGTCCAACGACAAAGAAGAGTATCATTCTGATCTTCCCCTCCCTGAGGAAGAGTAGGATGAGGAAGAAGTCGATGTGGAAACCTCTGACAGGTCCACTATCTCCTCTGTGAGTGAGGAGTCTGTTAAGCACATTCCCAGGTCCCCCCGATGACCCCTCCTTCTTCAGTGTTACGAAGCAGCTCTCCTCCACTATGGGGTTCCAAACTGAGGAGGAGGAGGATGAAACCAGGGCAAATATGGTGGACTTCTTGGAGATCCCTGAGTCTCCACCTAAGATTATTCCTCCCTTGCTGCCTGCCTTAAATGATGCAGCCACAGCAGCCTGGCGCAGACCCAGTATGGTGCCAGCTATGCCCAGGAAGGCCAACAAACTTTGTCAGGCGCCTCAAGGGTTACCATTTTATGCAGCCCAGCCTGAGGCAGACTCTGTGGTTATTAAAGCTGCCCACGATAGGGCTAAGGCCCCTAAACACTTTGGTTCCCTGTCCCCTGACCAGGAGTCTATAAGGTTGGATTTGTGGAGTAAAACTACTTTCACCTCAGCCACCCTCAGCCTTCGCATTAGCAGTTACTTGCCTCACATTATTAAGTACTGAAGTACTCTTTGGAGGAAGGCCAAAGATACTGCTCAGTCCCTTCCTGAGGGTTCTCACAAGCAGCACCTCCTCAAGGTACTTCAGGCCTCGGAGGATGTTAGCAAGCACCTCCTCAGAGACACCTATTACATGGTTGATAACAGCCTGGGTAGCTGCCTCAGACATTTGCCTTAGATGGCACTCTTGGCTGTGGGTCTCTTCCTTTGCCAATGACGTCCAACAAAAGGTGTTAAACACTCCTTTTGTGGGTAACAAACTGGCCCAGATGTGCAGGACATTATTGCGCTGCAGGCTTCTGGTAGGGCCATTTGGTCTGTCCACTCATAACATACCCAGCCCAGGAGCAGACCATGGTCCTCCTTTCTGAAGCCCTCCCACAAGTCAGGTCCTGGAGGCAAACTTCTGGGTAAATGAAGCACCAACTCAGCCTTGCATGCTCCCTCTTCTTCCACCAGCCCCTCAGCCAAGCAGCCCAGCAATGGTAGTGCAGTCCCTGCTGCCAGCTCTGCCAGGCTCCTTGCAGGACCACCCTCCGGCTCTTTTGAGTCAGGAGGTGGTGGTCAGAGGCAGGTTCTCCCTTCAGTTTTCTCAGCAGAGAACCATCATTTCAGATGCTTGGATCCTGCAAATAATCGAACAGATGCATGCTGTTGAGCTTCTAGAGCAGCCTCCAAACATTCCCCTGTTTTACCCCCAAAACCGCACAGAGGTACTGAGGAAGAAGGTCCTCACTTTGCTGCGTAAACAGGCCATAGAGCCAGCACCCAGGCACCAAAGGAACAAGGGGGTTCTATTCCAGATTCTTCCTGGTTCCCAAGAGAACAGGGGACTTGAGTCCCATTCTAGACCTCAAGAAACTGAACCTTTTTATTCCATACAAAAAGTTTCTCATGGTCACATTGCATGGTCTTTTTCTGCTGCTCAAGCAGGGTGACTGGCTGTGCTCCCTTGATATGCAGGATGCCTATCTGCATATCATGGTTCCCCCCTCACAGGTGTTACTTATGGTTCCTGTTTTAGGAGGAGCATTACCAGTTTAGGGTATTGCCCTTTTTCTTATCATCTGCACCACGAGTTTACCAGGTGCTTAGCAGCTGTGTCAGCGGCCATACATTGCAAGAGCCTCTGTGTGTTCCCCTACCTCAATGACTGGTTACTGAAGGCCCAGCCCAGGGAGCTCTTGTTGCTCACCCTGCAGTTACTCTACTGCTTGGGTACCATAGTCAACCACCCTAAGTCGGTGATGACCCCTTCTCAGAGACTGCAATACATAGGGGCAGTTCTGGACTCTACTTAGGGCATGGCCTTTCTCCCTCAGAACAAGGCAGATTGCCTTATTGGCCAGGCGGTGGCTCAGAGCCAGTATGTGTCAGCCAGGACTTTCTTCCGGCTCCTAGGCCTCATGACAGCGGCCATCATGATGGTCCTTCTGGCCAGGCTGCACATGAGAATTCCACAGTGGACCCTCCGGGTCCAATGGGATCAGCGTTCAGGTGACATAGATCAGCTGATCCTGGTCTCTTCACCAGTCTGCAAAGTACTTCACTGGTGGATGAATCCAGCCAATCTCCTAAAGAGAGTTCCCTTTCTGATCCCCACCAGATCACACCACAGATGATTTGGGTCAGGGCTGGGAGCTCATCTGAGCCCCTGTCAGATGGAGGGCCTCTGGTCTCGCGGGGAGACTCACTTCCACATAAACATTCTGGAAATGAGGGCACTTCTGTATGCCTTCCAGGCCTTCCAGAACCATCTTTCCCTGGGTCCTCTGTTGGTGCAATCGGACAGTCTCAGTGCAGTGTATTACATCAACAAGGAGGGGGCCACTAATGAGCAGCTAGAGACCAGCAACGTTTTCTCACCAGCTCTGTCTTCACAGGACATTAGAAACATTAAAAAGTGTTTTTTAATATAAAATTAGCTGGATCACTCGACATCATCAAGTGGAGGAAGCTACAATGGATGGCTATTTGGTTCCAAATACGGGGAAATATTCCCTCAACGTGGCTAAAACAGAAAAAAGCCGCGGCCTCCAGTGTGGCAGAAGGCCCTAACATTATCACACTCTCCACACCGGAGATGGAGATGGTCGGGCGGACTCTTACATCTCAAGTACTAGCCGCCATTACTCCAAAACTGGATGTGATTACCACCAAAATCTCTGAATTATCAGAGCAACTCCCCGGACTGGCGGCTAAAATCTCTGAGGTAGAAGTCCAAATTTCTAACCTGGAGGATCGGACGGAGCAGCTACCAGAAACTGTGCAGGATCTACGGAGACAGCTAGGGGAACTACGCAAACAACTAGACTACCAGTAGAATTACCTTCAGATACATGATCTCCCGGAGGGTAAAGAAGGAAATTCCCTAGAGGAGTTCTGTGGTACAGTGCTCTCGCAAATATTGGGGCTCGAACCGAAGGGAGGCAGACTTAAAATCTAAAGGGCACACAGGGCCTTGGCGCCGAAACCAGCGGCAGGGGAGCCCCTGAGACAGCTTATTTTCCAGCTACATTTTTTTATAGACAGGCAAGCAATTTGGTTTGCGTTTAAGAAACAAAAGGAGGTTGTCTATCAGGGGGCCTGCCTATTTCTTCATCAGGACTTCTCCCAATTGCTGCAAAGGAAAAGAAGACTGTTTAATCCGGTTTTAGATGCCCTCAGAGCTAACAAAGTGGATTTTCAATTTCTCTACCCAGCCACAGTGAAAGTGCATACAGAGGGAGCAACATATGTATTCCATGAGGTGGAGAGGGTGCAGCATTTCCTGCGTGATCTGGAAGGTACCCGAAGGCATGGGTTGGCCCAAGGGGACTTCAGCTCAGCCAGATAAGTGATGTAGTCTCTTCACTACAGTAATACTCAAAGGGGGCTTTTCTTTTGTGTTTGAGGATTGGAGGTACTGCACACAGTGGCCTACCCCATGCTAGATGGGGGTAGAAAGTGCACCTTGGGGTGTAAGTAAAGAACAGACATTTTAATCTGTGGAGGAGGGAAGGAGTCTACATCAGACTAAACCTCTGAATTGATTTAAATTTTGGAATTCTACTGTTTGGGAAGCAACATGACTTAAATTTCTGAATTTGTACTATTTTGGGAAGCAAAATGACTGACTTAATTTCGGGATTTTTACTGTTTAGGGAAGGAAAATGATTCAATTTCTGGATTTTTACAGTTTGGGGAAGTAAAATGACATAAATGGAACTGGTTTACAATGTCCCACTCACCCTGGAAATATATCCACAAATACATCTATTTTCATAAAAAATATTTTATTTTAACATCATCACTCCCAGTCAGTAATATACATCAATGTTTCGAGTAAACCCTTCTCAGGTTTACCCTTTTCTAGCTTGAAGTAATTATCCGGTGTCCTGCTTGGGTGGCCAAGCAGGACACCGGATAACTATTACAAGCTAGAAAATGTGAACACTTCTGACAGTGGGATAGAAACACTGCATGAGTATAAGATGTCCCTGTGAAGTGGCTTTACAGACATCATGTAACATGATTTAATAGTATAAGTGGCCTGTGGTGGGAGTCGAACATGAATGTAGTAGTAAAGCAGCAAACCTATGGAAAAGTTACAGAAAATGAATAAAGATCCAGTCTTGTCCTGAAGAAGGGTGTACCCGAAACTTTGATGTATATTATTGACTGGGAGTGATGATGTTAAAATAAAATATTTTTTATGAAAATAGATGTATTTGTGGATATATTTCCAGGGTGAGTGGGACATTGTAAACTAGTTCCATTTGTGTTTCACATCAGCCTTAACTGGCATTTTTGTCCTTTCCCCATGAGTAAACAATTACAAATTATATTTATTTTATTTTGAGGTACTGGCTGAACTGGAAACGTCTTTCTTTGGGAAGTAAAATTACTTATTTTCTGGCTCTCCACTGTTTTGGAAAACCGAATGGAAGGGGGTATGGCCATGCAGAATACCTGATCTTGAGGGAGGGGGGTATTTTCACCACTTTCAATGGCTTAAATGACTCATCTGGACTACCAGGGATTTTGGACGACCTTCAACGGGAAGGGGGGGTGCTTTTTGTTCTCCGATTGACGTTTACACCATGAAGGTAGAGGCAGGGGGAAACATGGATTAATGAGGCAGAAGGCTTGAGCAGATCCTAGGAGCTCTCAGCGGTACACAGAACTACCAGAGCAGGCCGAGTTTAGGCCTTGGAGTCACCGCCACAAAATGCACTGATTGTATTGCCAGTGAAGGGTTTGAAGAAGGGTGGTATCAATTGGGAGGGGGGTGGCTGGCATGAACATAAAGGGTATGTTCCGGGGGGGCTGGCGACGCTACGTACCCAACAGAGGGAGGAAAATGATTAAAGTAGGCTATGGACACAGTATAAGGGAAGGGAGGTAGCTTACGAGGGGGGGATAACATGGCCTCAGCCTGAGCTCTGAACGTAAAACTTACAGGGAGAAGGATGGGGGAGTTTTGAACTGGGGATCTGCTACACAAAAAAAGGGGAGGCTTCATAGTGAGGGCCAAGGGGTTAAAGAGAAATGTGTTACCCCTGTAAGGGGAGGAGAGGTTGGACAGCTGGAAGGACAGTTTAAAGCCTGACATGGCTCTTTACCCTCTCTTTGGGGGATACAGTCTCAGAGGGATGAGCATGGCTGGTCACCTATGATGGATGCTCGAGGGACTGATGCTCTATACCAATCCCTTTCAAACAGTAGTTGGGGGGGTTAAGTAGGGGCTCCATTAGAAGGGAAGCAGGGAAGGCATATATGCAAGGGGCTATTATAGGGTTTGTGAATGGGTACGAGAAGGCTTAGAAGGCAGAATCTGGAACAACAATTGAAAGACACTGAAAGAAGAATGATAGCGCAAGCTTCAGAACAGCTTAAGGGGGAAATGCTGGCACTCAGAGGGGCTCTTAATTCATTGCTCACAGGAGAGGCTAGCACATCTTTGTTTTATGCCAGGCAGTGGTTGTACAAATGAGGGAACAAACTGGGAGCCATACTGGCTCGACTGGCAAGGGGCAGAAGGATCAGCAGTGGTAACTGGGGTGAGAGATAAGAGAGGACAGCTAAAAACATTGAGCGGAAAGATACAGGGGGCATTTGCAGCATTCTATGAAGGTCTACACAAAACAGAACATAGAAACACAGAATCATTGGTGACACAGTTCTTGGAGGGTTTGAGAGTATCAGAGCTCTCAGAGGAACAAAAGGAGAAATTAGGAGAGAAGGTAACAGCAGGAGAAATCGAGAGGGCAATAGAATTAATGAAGAATGGAAAAGCAGGAGGGCCTGATGGGAATGTTATAGAATACTATAAAACATTACAGAGGGAACTAGCAGGAGCTATGGCTGATATGCTGGAGGAGGCAGGGGAGAAGGAGGGGCTGCCAACAACATGCCTACAGGCCATGACCTGTGTCCTTCCCAAACCTGGTAAGGATGCTCAGGAATGTGGGTCATATTGCCCTATATCTCTTTTGAATTGTGATTTAGTGTATATACTGTACATACTGTAAATATTAGCTTAACTTTCCTGTAACCGTTTTTTATCATGTGAATTTACTGTACATCACTGTGTTTATAAACGTTATTTTCCCCTGTATGTATAACTGTCTTATATAAGTGTATGATGTATCTGTTGTGTATCAACTATTGAACCTTGACCTTATCAGGTCTATCTTGTAAATGAGCCTTGCTCAATGATGTTCGCCTGAATAAATAAAGATTTGATGATGATGATGATGATGTTGAAATCTTTGCGAAGGTATTGGCCCGTAGATTGGAGGGGATCCTGCCCCAGCTGGTACATGCAGATCAAACGGGATTCATACAGGGCCGCCAGTCTTACCACAACATGAGGAGGCTTCTCAGTGTCATCCAGTGGGGTAACCGGCATCCAGGGCAAATGGTGGTGGTGCTGTCCATGGATGTCGGAAAAGCATTTGACCGCATAGAATGACCTTATCTAGTCAAGGTGTTAAAGAAATTTGGATTGGGGGACACCTACATAGATATGGTCAAGATGTTATATATGAGACCAAGGGCTTAGATGTTGGTTAATGGAGGCCGTTCTGAAATGTTTGAATTATATAGGGGAACATGACAGGGGTGTCCCCTTTTTCCATTCCTCTTCGCCTTGGCAATAGAGCCACTTGCTATTTGCATCCGGGAAGAGGCCAGAATACAAGGGGTGCTGGGGAAGTCAGGAATGCAGTATAAACTGACCCTTTATGTGGGTGACTTACTGTTTTTCATCACACACCAAGATACCACCATCCCAGCCCTATTGAAGGTAGTGCAAGAATTGAAAGGCTTCTCTAGATAGAAGCTTAACCTATCCAAATCAGAACTGTTTAGGATAGCTGGATCAGGGAATAGAGATGTCGCTAATACATGGGGGTTTAAGGCTGTGAAGGATCACTTCACTTACTTGGGAGTTAAGGTAGGTAGCCACCTGGTGGGGCTGTATGGGATCAACTATGGGCCTCTGTTACAGATGCTGAAAGCAGCCATGGAGAGGTGGCGAGCACTTCCAATCTCATGGCTGGGATGCATCAACCTCCTAAAAATGAATGCGCTTTCCAGGATTCTATATTTAATGCAGATGCTACCAATGGGATTAAATAATGGGGACTACAAGGATATAGAAAAAGAATTCAACAAATTCATATAGCAGAATAAGAGACCTAGGATGAGTTTAGCGAGGTTAAAGGCCAAGATGGAAAAGGGAGACCTTAACTTCCCTGATCTCAGGGGTTATGCGTTAGCCATGCAGAACAGATACGTTCAAGACTGGGTGCACCGTGGGGCAGAAGCAAGCTGGGTAGACTTAGAGGATGACAGTACAAAAGTCCGCCTGACAGAATATTTAGATCCAGGAGGTGGTAAGGTATATACCAGAGGTTGAAGACCAGAAATCCCCTGGTGGAATGGATCTTAGAGGCATTGGAGCAGGCAAAGAAAAGGAGAGGAGTGGAGGGAGAAGTTATGGGACTGGTGTCTGTGGTAGGGAACCCAGCCGTCTTGCCAGGGTTAGAAGGAGGAGGGTTTGGACTATGGGAACAGGGAGGAGTTCCTTGCCTCAGGGACTTTTGTGAAGGTGGAGGTCTGAGAACATTCGAGAATTTAAGGGAGAGATGTGGTATACCACACACACACATCGGTACAAATATTTCCAAATAAGGGCTTTTAATACAGTTAGAAGTGGGCCACATGGACAAACCACCATGTTGGAACCCCTTGAGGAACTGGTATGGACAGCACAGATCAATCCAAAAGGCCTCATCACACGAGCAATAAGGCAGGACAGGGATCTTTTCCTGGGTAGATCTCTGAAGGTTAAGGGACTATGGGAAAGGGATCCGGGAATCCAGATCTCAGAAGAGAATTGGATATTAGTCTTGCAAGCTCATATGGGGCTGTTGATGTGCAATAAGTTCAAGGAGTCGCAGTTCAAATTCTTGAATAGGTTGTACTGCCCACCAGTGGTGGTCAATAAATTTCACCACATGATCTCGCCAATATGTGGCAGATGCAGTGAGGAGAGGGGTACATATATTCATTATTTCTGGTAATGTAGGGAATTGAGACCCTTCTGGTCGGAAATGGCTCAAGCAGTGACAGACGCCATGCATATGCCGGTGGCATACACTACAATTTCCCTGATGTTTAGGATGGAAGACCTGGGGGAAGAGTAGTGGGAAGCATATCCCAGAACGATAAGGGTACTACTGGATATGGCGAAACAATGTATTCAGAATACATGGGTCTCACATGCCTGGCCATCACTGAGGCAATGGAAAGCGTTAATAATTAATAATCTAGCATTGGAAAGGCTAACTTATCAAAGATATGGGAGGGAGGAGCTGTTTTTGAGTAAATGGAGGACTTACATAAATTCAATACCGGGGGACAATGGCAATAAGGCAGGGAATAGCCTGAATGCCTAGGGGCTATACATGAATGTACTGTGAGGCTTGAAGGAAGAACTCATCCTGGAGGGAGTGGGATGTTACCTTCGCCCTTAAAGTGCCATAAGGCGGATACAGGGGAGGTAGAATGCTGCTTCTGTTGAAATAATACCATATACAAATCAACAATTCAACACAGCAGTGGTTAAGACAAGAGGATATGTCTGTGCAAATGTAATGAAATGTGATATGTACATAGTTTTGAGGGACTTAAAGATGAAACAGGGTCACTATATACTAAGGTAAGGAAATGGCAATGCACAATTCGCAAGAAGAATGTAATGGTAAGAAATATGGGGACAGTATCCTCAGAGGTTGGAAGAGGTGCTGACTGTTGTCTGTTATGCCATACTATGTATGTTACTTACCTGAATAAAATATTTTAAAACAAAAAACAAGGAAGGAGGGACCCTTTCCTATTCTCTGTGCCGGGACACAGTGAGGGTCTGATACTGGGCTCTAGATCATGGTCTGGAACTGTCAGCAGTCCATGTGCCAGGTAAAGAAAATGCCTTGGTGGACAGCCTCAGCCGGTCACAGTCCAAAGTGCATGAGGGGGAACTACTGACCTCAGTTGCAGAAGACCTATTCGACAGGTGGGGTCACCCAGAGTTGGACCTTTTTGCGTCCCCACTCAACACAAAACTGCCGCATTTCTGCTCACTAGATCCAGGGCCTGGAATTTTCTGGTGAGATGTGTTGTCCCTCTCCTGGAAAGAGAGGTTACTTCACACATTCCTTCCCTTCCCTCTAATTCAGAGGTTTCTCATGAAACTATAGTTGGAAGGTGCCACCCTGATTCTGGTGGCCACAGCAGATATGGTTTCCATTACTGCAGCAACTGGCTGTGGAACCTCCAGTTCCCCTTCCCCTTTACCGGGACGTGTTGACACAGGCACAGGGGACCCTGGTCCACCCAGACCTTAAGTCCCTTCATCTGCGTGCATGGCTCCTAAGGACATAGATATTGCCCAATTTGGAGTGTCTCAGAAGGTGGCTGAAGTCTTGGTGGCGGCCAGAAAACCCTCCACCAGGGCCACTTATTCTATGACGTGGAAGCGGTTTGCTATCTGGGCAGCTTCTCACCAACTGGACCTTTTCACCTGTCAGGTGAACCAGGTTTTAGAGTATCTACTGACCTTGTCTGATGCCGGACTCAAATAATCCTTCTTCAAAGTGTACCTGTCTGCCATAGCAGCCTTCCTTGTGCCCATTGATGACTGTACGGTGGTGCAGCTGAATGTGGCCCGCACATTTCTCAGAGGCATTCTCCACTTGAAGCCTCCCATCTGTCACTGAGTTTTGGCTTGGGATCTCAGTTTTGTTTTGGAGAAGCTGACCCTGCCTCCTTTTGAGCCAGCTACATCTTGAGAGCTACGCTTTCTGTTATAGAAAGCATTATTTTTTGGTTGCTATTACTTCTGCTCAAAGAATTTCAGAGTTGCAGGCTCTCATGTGTAAGCAGCCTTATTTGATTTTCCACAAAGACTGGGTCTCTTTGCGTAATAATCCTAAATTTCTTCCTAAGGTGGTGTCTGAGTTTACCCTTGACCAATCTATCCACCTGTCTCTTTATTATCCGGAGCATGCCAATCCAGGGGAAGCATTGCTCCATACTTTGGATGTGCGTAGAATTTTGTGTTACTATACACGCCATACTAAGGACTGCAGGAAGTTCAAACAGTTGTCTTGTTTCTTTCGCCCCTGGTAGAGATGGCACTCCAGTTTCAGAAAAGTGCTTGTCCAAATGGTTGGCCAACTGGATTTTTTTTCATACAGGAAGTATGGTAAGGAACTTCCTGGAGTTGGTAAGGGCCATTCCACCAGTGGCATGGCCACTTCAGTTGCCTGTTTCAGAGGCATGTCTGCAGCCGAGATTTGTGCTGCTGCAGCTACTACTTGAAGTACTGTCCACACTTTCACCAAGCACTACAGTCTGGACATCGCATCCCGAAGAGTGGCAGGCTTTGGCCATGCTGTGCTTCAGAGCCTTCTTTCTTAGGCCTCTGGCCTCCTGCCACCCAGACTGTCCTTGCTCAAAGCACTGCTTGGGACTTGTTCCATAAGTGTGACCTGATGACAGAGATATCCCCAAAGAAGATGCAACAGTTACATAAGAACTTACCATAACGGTTGATCTTAGAGGGAATCTCTGTCATCAGGTCATGCTGTCCCTACCTTCATCCCCCTTTCTTTCTCTCTCTCTCTCTCTCCCTCTCTCTCTACAGCTTGGCTATCCTGTTGCTCCAGCTCTTCTGCTCATTGGGCACCTTTTCTCTCTCCTCGGTTCCCTGTTGGGACTCCTGTCTCATGGCCTGCAGCTAGGGAAGGGACTGTGGAGGGAGTGGGGCCACCCATGCTTTTATAGGGTAAGTGATGTCGGAGCCTGATGTTGGCATGGGCAGCCCCTAGAAGACTGCTGCAGAAAAGCTTCCATGGGATCCTAGTGCCTGACAGCTAAGTTCCATAGCTGTGATCTGATGACAGAGATTCCCACAGGTGCATGTGAAAATCCCCACAATACCCAGCTGGAGCATCCAGGCATTTGCACACCTCCTTCTGGCCAACCAAAGAGGGACGTTGGTGTCAGCTGTGAAGATGGTTGCTTTCCATCCCTCCCTGCAAAAGGAAGGGGTGTTAAGGAACATAGGAATCCAAAAAGGAGAACAATATGGGGGCTGTATCCCCCTTCTCCCCAACCCCGTAGCACTCCACCACCACTCCCTCTGTCCTAGTTTTGAAAAATAAATCTGGTTAATACTGCCCCTCTATCATTATATTTGATTGATTTTACCCCCCCATTAAAATTAATGAATACTCCCCTTCCCCCACCCCTATAGCACCCAACAATCCTTACTTCCTTCCACCATTCCAAAGAAATACTGCATTATCTAGTTGATCCTGCACCCCCCCACCACCACCAAATTTAAAATCTGTTTGATCCTGCTTTGCCACAATTTCTGTTATTACCAAACACATATCCCGCCTCACCAGCATGGTAGCTGGCTGAACTCCCTTCACTTGCCTGTTAAGCTAGCTGCCATACTACCTAAGTGACCTGCAGTCTCAGATCCATAGCCTAAACTGTGTTTTTTGATCATTTCCAAGAGATAATTATGGTTAAGCACAAGACTCCATGGCAGCTAGTCAGGCGAAAAAAAACACAGTTTGGACCCAAAGTGGAACAGGTGATCCCAGATCCTTAAAGGAGCTTAATAAATGTATCTGGGGACTGTGGTTCACATAGGCAAATTTGTGATCAGCTTCAAAGGTAAGTGGAGGGATTTTTGCCAGCTCACGTCACCTAAACTATTAGATTTGCAACATTTATGGGTAACTTTAGTGTTTTCTGTTATTTCATGTTCTCCGATTATTGGTCTACTAAATATTTCAGATAATGAAGTACACTCCTACTCATGCTTGCTTCAAAAGGTGACTCCGTAATCACCTGATTGAATTGGCCCCCTACATATGCTTTCATCCAGCTTGAACCCTTCCCCTCTCACCCATAATACCATTGTCACTTCCAGGCTTGCTCACTTAAGCCCCATTTACACCACCACTACTGCAGCGTATCAGACTGCACAGTGGTTGATCTGCTGCAAATTCCACCATATGAACACTTACCAAAGCGCTTTAGATGGCATATGAATCTGTTTTTGGATCTGACACAGGAGAGGAGACGTCCAGTGGATCGACGTGTCACCCTGCATTGTAAACGGTATACTGCGCTTGATCCGCTGCAGAGTCAAATTTTTCCCGTCCTGGATTTTCCCATCGAAGGAATGGCCATGGCACAGCTTGCAGTGCAGCAAGGGGGGGCTTTGTAAACAGTTGATTGTAGGCTCCAGAGACAGCACAAATGGAAAGAAGCGGCCGAGATTCTACTCCGCTGCAGTAATGTAAACACGGCTTTACACTGCCTCTTCTTGCATTTCGCTGCTTAACCTTCACCTCTGCCTTCTACCTAATGCATCCCTCTCTACTCTCCCCTCACTGCTCCATTTACACTCCCTACCTGCCCCTCTCCCAGGCCTCATCTCCACCACTTCCTTTCAAAAACAGAGGCCACACAATAAATACTAACCTGATGTCTATCTTGTTATAATTCCCACCTCTGTATTTATCTACTGCTACATTCCTGTCTTGCATTGATGTTTTTTTCCTTTGAATTGTTTCATTCCTATGTCTATCAATAGTTTTTCTCCATTTAAATATGTAATGCTCTCTCAAATGTTGTCCAATGCTCTTATGTAAATTGCGTTTATAATCTTTATTTTGTACCATCCTGTATTTACTGTTCACTGTTGATGTACTGTATCTGACTTGTACCTACTGTCCACTGTTGAGGTACCCACTGTCGCTGTACTGTATTCTTTTAATTTTTTATTTATTTTATTTTAGTCTTTGGTAACCAGGAAAGGCCCACTAGGCACAAGTGTCTGTTTTCAGGGGTGACCTGGGAGCACTGGGCGGTTAAGTGACTTGCTCAGAGTTGCACAGTATGCAAGTGGAGGTTGTGAGAATCAAATCAAGTTCTGGTCTGCTGGATGTACCAAGCTTGTTACTCTAACCTCTAGGCTATACTGCCAGTCATGTAAGCATTAAGCCACGACGAAGGTGGCATCTAATTGGAAATTCATGGTTGGGACCGGTGCGGCCTCGTGCCTACAATGGCCCAACCATGCATTAATTCCCCTTTAGATGCCACCTTCGGAGTTGCTTAATGTGCTTGTAACATGATTTTTAAATAGTTATGAATGTAACACATGTATTTATAGTTTTTTATTATATATTATAGAGACGCTATTTAATTACTTCATAACTATTGACTGCTCTTTTCTGTAATTGCCATGATGCTTTTTAACATCATGGTGTGCCAGAAATAACATTTCCTATACAGCAGCAGAAAGGTTTGTTTAAACTAGCGTTCCAACTTTTATGTCAATCTAGACTGCTATTTTTGTGATAGTCATTAGGAGGACTCTGGTACACTGCTCTTTCGCTTTGCGCATGTAGCTCAATAACTAATTTGCATATTTTCTGCCGCTGTCTTTCTCTGCTCTGCATGCATGCTTAGTGGGTTCTCATTGTGCTTCATGTACTCTGTGGTGATTTCCTAGCTCTGTATCTATAGCTGTTGCCGCCTATTTCCTTGCTCGGGCTACTGGGTTATATTTGCACTTCATGGTGCGCTGGACTGTGAGGCAGTGAGCCGGTCTTCCACACCACAGATCCAGTACCTGTAGGAGATGGCTAAGTGACAGACCTCTCACAGACAGTGGGGGCATCAGCGGGACAAGATTAGTACCGCAAGCCGGCTCACGTGAACAGTTCAGAAAACCCGCTGTTCACTAACTCGCTCACCACAACAGACCATGACTTGACAAAGCCCGGTACCAAGCACAGACTTCCGTTCCAATAGGCAGACAGCATCTTTACACTGACATTGCTTGACCAGTCTGAGACTTACCAGCATTGGGCTCCGTGGGTGTGAAAGAGAAGACGCCACCTTCTCGCTCTCTCTACTTCACCACAGTGCTGCTATCTCCTCCGTGGTTCAATCAGGTACTTCAGTAGCAACACGGCATTATTGTCCTATAATGCCGTGTTGCTACTGTAGCACCTGACGCTAGTCAGCCAATTGTGTTCCTTCTCTGGGCTGTTGTGATTTTTGCCATGTTACAATCAGACTTGTATCCTCCTGACTCAAGGCTAAAAATGGGCATTTGTATGTCCAGTGCACCCACCCAGTTATCAAAAACTAAATAAAATAAATATTGCACTATTCCTTTTAGAAGCATCCAAACTGCCTCAACTAAACTCACAGTTGCTGTGTGTGACATCACAGTCTGTTGTGATGTGGAGCAACATGATGTCATAAACAAAAGCACTATGAGGTCATCTGGGGACAATAAAATTATTTTTATACAGAATTTTCAAATAGACTGTTACAACACATTTTTGAAACCCTGGAAAGGAAAACTGAACATTTACACAAGGTATTATTTAGTAAATTGTAATAACTGACAACCCATTTATTTATTTAGCTTCTATTGACCAGGTAGGCACACTAGATAAACACAGTGCCTATTTTCAGTGTATTTAGGAAAAGTATTGTTGAAATGTGTAGCTTCCCTGTAAAATGTATTATTACTTTTAAAACACTGGTGCATTTCTGCTTTTACATCTGACGCATCCTTTCCTACCGAAATATCTGTTAATTTAAAAAAAAAAAGTTGTAATGCTGCTCTGGGCAGTCACAGTCAGTAGTATTCAAAAACGTGTTGTTTCCCCGATACAGGTATTGGGTTCATGTTTCTTGAGTTCTGAGAGTTTTGTTGCATCATCACCTTTACTGTGGCTTGTGTAAGCATGACATGTAAAATTGTAGGTAGCTAAGTGCAATTTACCTGCTTCAGTGAGGCCCCTGTCCCCCCATAAAGGAACCGGACACACAGATACATGTTGCTTAAGAGCCCTGTGAAAGTAAACATAGCAATTGTTGCTGCTGTGCTTCTGATTGGGGAAAAAATAAATCAGAAGGCCTGCTAAGTGACTTTGCTAACAACTTGTAGTGAGAAAGAACAAAGCCCAGCATAGATAAACACAGCTCTTCTTTCACAAGACTCGGGCTTTGGCCTCACAGGAGGAAGCTGGTTGACTAATGGGATGGTAATAACGTCTGCTCTTTTCCTCACTGTTTTATGTGATATCCAGTTTTTTTTATACATGGACTAACTATAACTAGAACCAGCCCAACAATGTAGAACAAAACTGTTATGAAAATACACACATTATTGACATTGTATTGTGTGGAATAATAAGCAGTTGGCATCAAAAACCACATTTACTTAGTAAGTCGCTACCTTTCGTTGGTGGAACCCTAATGTACAGCAAACTGAGGAGCATTTTTCTCAGTGAAACTGTACCATATGTCCCCCTATGGATCCAGCATAGCCACTGGTTTCTCACAGTCAGGGCTTTCACAACCTGTCAGACTCCACTTACCCTCTTAATGGAAGTTTGCCAATAAATCCCTCTATAAGGTGAATACTAATCAAAGACAGTCAGCCTTATGTCACCTAACACTGCGGCTAAGTATTTGCCGGAGGGGAGATTCTTTCAGCAGGATTATAATTTAGCCCCTGAAATGAGGTGTTCCGAATGTGTTGACATTCTCTGTTGACATCCTTCCTACCCTTATCTGTCTTCTGCCATCTTAATCCTTATGCCTGTTGTGGTTAAATAGCCTCAGACCCGGATCTGTGGGGACCAGGATACAGACAGATTAATTAAATGCTTCTCCAAACTGAAATGCTCAAGGGAATGTTTCATTTGATTTACATAATATATCACAGACATGCACCTTGTTGCAGGAAACGTAAGATTAAGTATATCAAACTGATTACAATAATATGACAAAAATATATATTTCCCCACTTATTCTGCAGGTGGATGACTGTTAGTATTTTCATAGTCTCAGAATATGGATTGTTGGGCAGGTAGGTAAATAGCCAATGCACAGCAGTGGTTGTATAGCAAGGGAACTAAAATATTAGAGGTTACTAAAACTAAGTGAACGTTGAGGTCACCTACATCATAAGTAATCCCCTTCAATAATTTCTGACTATTACTGATAACTCAGGGGGTGGTAAATTCAGGGGCACCATTAAGAGGCACTTTTTCTCCCAGGGGGTAGTGAGACTATGTAGCTGCCTACCAGCAGAACAATAAACATGAAGGCAATACAGGTCTTTAAGGAAAGTCTGGACAAATTTCTGCTCACCAAGAGAATCATCGGGTACCTAGTGATGTAGCTAGGAAAATAACATTATTAAGCCAGAACCACTTTAATGCATCCCCCACCAGGGGCTCGGACCTTGCCACCAGAGGAAAAGCTACAAGACTGTCCTGGGAAGAAACCCACGATTCTGCTACTGCAAGTCAGCAGACCCTGAGGCTTTCTTCCCCTGTTGAAACTGCTGCCTGGGATCCTCCGAACTCCGGTTCGTTGCAGGGCCCAGCAATCTACAGAAACAGCCAAAAGCTGTATACCCTCTAAGGTGTGCCGTGCCCACCAGGAGCTCGGACCTCGCCGCCAGAGGAAAAGCTACAAGCCTGTCCTGGGAAGAAACCCACGATTCTGCTACTGCAAATCAGCAGACCCTGAGGCTTTCTTCCCCAGTTGAAACTGCTGTCTGGGATCCTCCGAACTCTGGTTCGTTGCAGGGCCCAGAAATCCACATAAACAGCCAAAAGCTGTATACCCCCTCAGGTACGTTGGTATTTGGCGCCTTTGGACATTTTGAATTTTCAGCGCCAACACCCTGATTGAAGGATCTCAGCCTCAATGACTTCCTCCTGCTGGTCTCCATTTTACCTTGCTTCATTAGAGGCATTTATCAGCGCTGCTGACCCTGGGACTATCATTTTTTGTAAAGCAAGAAATTCCTTTTTTTTTTTTTGTGTATGTCTGCTTTCCCATTTGCAAATTATACCACACAGCCACTAGAGGGCTAAAACAGCTGTCTCTTCTGTTAAAGGGGAAACACTTTATCGCGTTGCCTGTATATCCATGGCACTCCCACTTCATCACCATAGGGTTATGTATGCCTGATAGGCTGCGATGCACATGTGACCTAGGGTCAAATTACGAACCCCCCCCAAGCCCCTTCTGTAGCCTTCCACTCCTCAGTTTTAACTTGTGCATCTGATAAGAGGCTGCATCACTGTCCCAAGCTCCAGTTCACAACAAGGAAAAGGTAATTTACCAAATTTAAACTTATGGCACAGACAGTAGAAGCTAGTAGGTAAAAAAAAGCTAACAATGTAGAAATGCCTATATGAAAAAAAAAATTAAAACATTTTTGGGAAAATTAAGCTATTAAGCATAGCACAGTGAGCAGGGCAGCAGATTATACTGTTTTGTCTTTGCATTGCGTCTCTAAGTGTCACGTGAGTCAAGCAATGGACAGAAATATTGGTTGTGATAGTACTTTAAATAAGCATGAGCCAGCTGCTTTTAAACAGACTGCCTTTAGGACTCCTCCCACATGAGCGAGGATATCCGGAGGTTCTCCCTTTAGTTCCTGATCAGCAACTGCAGGAGAGGAAGGCACAAATCCCTATATGATGGCATATAAATTAAATTTGTGGTTGTAACACGTTCCCCTTAGTGGCAGACTGAAGGAGACCCGCCCAGCATCTCCCTCACGAGCGAGGCGATGGTGCTCTGTGCCTCTGACCTCATTTGGCTGGAATGATTTATGGGGCTCCTAACCAAAGCCAAAAGTGAAAATAAGCAGGGTTGCAAACAGTCCCCCCCCCAAATTCTGTTCACTGGCGCTGGCTCACGCTTCTCAACAGGGGAAAAGAAGTAGAGAGTGACCTGTCCTGCTGGGCAAACATTGTTTTTCGACCGCGGGCCCTGCGGCCTCCAGGGTTCACACATGGAGGTCCTATTGTTGTTTTTTCACCATCTCCTTCTTCACGTCCATCTTGCTGGAAGCCGCGCATGCTCTGTATGCTCCCCAGGCATGCGTGGTATGTACGGGCCCCTTGGCGCATGCATGATGCCCCGCAGCGGCATTTTATAGAGGGGCAAGCAACAGATGAAGCCATGCATGCTCCTTATAGCCTACACACATGCGCGGCAGGAGACGGCATCATTACTCATGCACGATGCCCCGCAGAGCCATATTACAAGGGGTCAGCAGCAGACACACTAGACATGCTCACAAGACAAGCGCAGAAGCGACTTACATCAGCGACTGAGCTGCACAGGGCTGAGAAAATGAGCACAACAGAGTTTTGCCCTCATCCCTGCAGGGATGGATAGTTATAACAAACACAACACTAGAATTATGTACAGTATCTGCTCTATATGGCGATCAGACAACCACAACATAAAAATAAATAAATTACAAGGGAAAGGCCATTTAAAGGGCCAGCTCCAATAACCATAGAGAGCAGAAATCCATTCTAAGAAAATCAGAGTTCCCTTCTTCTGGGGGATAAAGACAAAGTATATAGTCCCTCTATACACTTATTGGAAAGAACATAATAATAAATAAGTAAATAAAGGAGAAGCTTACAAAGAATTTCAATCTAACACACCTTCGCTTGCTGTCTTTCAGATGTCAGCAGGAAGGGAATGCCAATCGTATGAGGTACCTCTATTACCCCAACAGAAGGGCCCATTGTGCCCCACTTGTGAGATGGACACCCAGGGTACTTCTAGGGATGCCCACATGCACAGCAAAGCGGGTGCTAGTAGCCAGTGGCATGTTGACCCGGCCACAGTGGCACTCCAAAAGGCTACTGCGGCCATGATAGAGAGCCAGCAGAATTTCATGCTCTAAGTGTTGGAGTGCATGTCCAGCTTCTCCAATCCAAGACCACTCCCAGGGACATCTTCCACATCAACCCACCCAAATACCTCAGGGAGGTCTAAGACCAATCGGCCAAGGAGCATATCCCCCTCAAGAGAGACAGAGGAAACTAATGACAATCCAATGAATGGACTGGACGAGGATGGGGCTGTAGACACTCATTCTCACCACGACAGCGATCTGGAGTCCGAGCATGACTCTGATTCGGAAGTCCCTACAGGATCACCAACCCAGGAAGCACCGTCAATTGCCTCAAGGCTCTTTGCTTCAGAGAACATCACAGACCTGGTCCTTTCAATCATACCTCTCAACTGTACCACATTATGAGGAACGTTCCTCATTTTACTTCAGAAAAGGTCCCTGTTCCACATTGTGAGGACTTGTTCTCCATTCAGAGTCAACATTTTAAAGCAAATATCCATAGTAAATGATAGAAAAAATAATTCAATTACTAACAGACATTCTCAACATAAATGCAACATTTTAATAGTGTTTTGAGCTTCTTAGGTAAAGATTTGATTAAGTGTTCCACATTTTGCCCATTTGTTCTACATTGTGACAGGCAATGTTCCACATTTGGGGGACAAAAGGTTGAGAGGTATGCTTTCAATACACAACACATTTGGGTTCAAACAACCACCACCATCACCAGATAGCGAACTGGACCCAATGCTCCAGCCACCTCCCAAAATCGAACATTTATTTCCCATATGTCCTACAATACAAGACATAATCACAAGAGAGTGGGAGGCATCAGATCCGGCGAGACTACCGGAAAAGAGATTTCTACACAAGCTGTACCCCTTGCAGGAGGACAAACTGAAGTTCATGGTGCACAGCACCAAAGATTGACCCTAAGATAGTGGAACTCAACAGGAGGATGGCTCTCTCAGCAGAGGTACAGCCGTACTGAAGGACCCAGTGGACAAAAGAGTAGAGGATCTACTAAAGAAAATGTACGAGATGACCAATTAATCGGTCAGAACAGCCACAACTGTAATATACGCAGCAAGAGCCCAAATTAGGTGGTTGGACGAGATCGCCAAGTCCCTCACACCCAAGTCACAAGAACCCGTCCTACTTGAACAGGCTCTACAAGTGGCCAGATAAATTGGGGACATGTCTGTGGACGCGCTCAAAATGAGCACCAGGACAGCAGCAGTGGCAAATAAAGCACAAAGAAATTTGTGGCTAAAACTGTGGAACGCAGACAATGAGTCAAAGATCAGGCTGCTTAAGTTACCATTTAAAGGTGACAGAGTCTTCAGCAATGGCCTTCAAGAATTCCTGTGGTGCAGAAACCGAGGGACAGACATATAGGGTGACAAGGACGCGGGGTATCTACCGTCCAACAGAGGGAGAACCCAGTCCTTGCAGGCTCACTCAGACAGAAGGCATCACAACTCCTTTCGTGACAACAGAAGCACAACCCAGAACAGTTACAACTACCAAAACAAAGGGAGCACCGCCAACAGGGGAAGAGGATCCTCTTTTAGAGGAAGATTTTCTACCCAGAGAGGCAGACCTACCAGGAGATCCAATCGATGACTACAACTTGACACCACAACCTCAAGTCACCCTAATTCAGCCACCCAAAAGACACACCCCACCAATGGGGGGAGGCTTCAGCAATTCAATCAAACATGGAGAGGAACAACCCCGGACAGATGGGTAAACGAGGTGGTAGACCAGGGGTATGCAATAGAATTCTGGCGCACACCACATGAAAACAGATTGGTAGTATCACCAGTATCAAAGAAAAGATGCCAAACAAGTCACATTCAGGACAGCTTGCAAACATTGCTTGAGACAAATGCCATACAAAAAGTACCACAGAACGAGCTTGGCATGGGAATATACCCAATTTTCTTCCTGGCTCCAAAGAAAAACAGGAGACTTTTGACCAGTTCTAGAACTCAAATATGTAAACAGGTTCATAACCACGAAAAGATTCAAAATGGAGACCATGAAATCAACAATCAGGTCAATCAGGCAGGGAGACTTCCTGACTTCCACAGACCTCAAGGACACCTACCTCCACATTCCCATGCAACCCGCACACAGAAAGTACCTCAGATTCCAAATTCTGGGCCAACATTACCAGTACAAGACACTCCCATTCGGACTAGCATCAGCTCCAAGTGTGTTCACAAAGGTGTCAGTGGTCCTAGCGGCAAAACTACGAGAGGAGGGAATACACACCATTCCCTACCTAGACGATTGGCTCATCAGGACAAGATCCTACAAAGATTCACAGAGAGCAACCTCAAGAATGGTAAAGGTACTCGAGGAGCACGGTTGGGTGATAAATACAGAAAAGAGTTGCCTAACCCCATCTTAGTGCATAGAGCACCTATGGGCAAGGACAGACACACCAACAGGACTGGTGAAACCAACACAAATGCGAATGGACAACATTATAAGACTAACAGATCAGTTACTAAGCACCAATGTGCCAAATGTGGCCCAGGTGTCTCAACTTCTGGGATGCATGTCCTCATTCATAGACCTCATCCCCTGGGTGAGATGGAACATGAGACCATTGCAAATGTTACTACTGCAGTACGGGTCCCCATCGCAAGAGAACATGCAACAGAAAATAAAGATGATGGACAGAGTCAGGTTGTCACTGCAGTGGTGGACGAACCTGCAAAATTTATCCAAGGCACAGCCTCTGGAAATATCACCCGAAGCCACCATCGAAACAGACACCAGCCTGTGGGGATGGGGCATCTATGGGCAACAGGTCAGCCCAGGGTCGGTGGTCAATCAGAGAATTGGGGGGCATCTATGGGCTACAGGTCAGCCCAGGATCAGTGGTCAATCAGAGAAAAGAAGCTATCAATCAACGTGTTGGAAATGAGAGCAGTGTACAATGCATTGTTGGCCTTCAGGACACAAATTACACGGAAGTCCGTACTGATACGTTTGGACAACAGGGCGACAGAGGCATACATAATGAAACAAGGGGGCACAAAGAGTCTGGCTGTCCAACGAGAAGCAAATTACATTCTGACTTGAGCGCAACAGAATCTCAAACACATCACAGCCATCCACCTGGCAGGCAAGCTGAACATGACGGCAGACTGGCTGAGTTGCGAACAGATAAACCCAGGTGAGTGGCAACTTCACCCGCAAGTATTCCAAACCATTCAGAACAAATGGGGCACAATAACCATGGGTCTTATGGCGACCAGCAAGAACTCTCATTCTCACAAGTTCTACTCCCGGTTCAAGGAACCACTATCAATGGGGGTGGATGCTCTGTCAATCCCAGGGACTCACGATTACGCCTATGTGTTTCCTCCACTACCTCTGATAACACAGGTGTTAGCAAAAATACAGCAATCTCGGAGAATCACAATACTGATAGCTCCCTGCTGGCTGAGGAGGTCATGGTTCACAACAATCATATCCATGGCCATGGACAATATGACTCTGCTAACGCGTCCAGACATACCGAGTCAAGGCCCAGTCACTCACCCCAATCCAGACAACCTCAGACTCATGGCCTGGCTCCTGAAAGGGAGAGAAGCAGGCTACCACGACACAGTTATAGACACCATGATACAATCATGTGGAAGTTTCACCACTTCGACCTACTCCAGGCAATGGTCAATATTTATATCTTGGTGCAAGTTGAGGAACATCTGCCCTCAATCACCATCGATATCGAACATACTGATGTATTTGCAACAGTGCATGGACAAAGGGCTAGCAACCGTGACACTGAGAGTACAGGTGTCAGCAATAAGCGCAGCAACAGGACCCATGAAGGGACCTCTCCGGGATCTCACCCAGACATTATCTGTTTCCTCAAGGCAGCAGGCAGCCTGCGCCCCAGAATAAAAACAACCATTCCCCCATGGGACCACACCTTATTACTAAATGCCATGACAGAGTCTCCGTTCAAACCAGTCTCAAACATTGAACTGCACTGGTTAGGCCTAAAAACGGCTCTACTGGTAGCGGTGTGCTCCGCCCGCAGAGTCGGAGAATTAACAGCCCTGTCCTGCAAGGAACCGTTCACTACATTTACGGATCAGGGTGCCATACTAAGAACAGTCCCGTCATTCATCCTGAAGGTCAACACCGTGTTCCATACAGACCAGATCATCGAGCTCCCAACCTTTTTCGAGGAGCGGGCCAATGAGCGGGCCAGGGACCTTCACAAATTGGACGTCAAAAGAACAATACAAGTGTACATTGAAAGGACAGCACCACTCTGACATTCAGAAAGACTGTTCGTCATATCGTCAGGTAACAGAAAGGGTTTACCAGCAGCAAGGAGCACTATCGCTACTTGGATAAAGAAAGCCAAAACACAAGGTACCACCCATGGGAATAAAAGCACACTCAACCAGGGCAGTAGCGACATCTTGGGCAGAGAGGAACATGCTACAGCACAGGAGATATGTGCAGCAGCAACCTGGTCAACAATACACACATTCACCAGACACTTCAGACTGGACACAAACCATCCGCAAAACAACACCTTTGGTCACAAAGTACTGCTAACTGCCACCTGGGGTAGCTCCCCCCCCACCCTAATTAAGAGGTACTGCTTTTTACAGGCCCTATGGTGATGAAGTGAGAGTGCCATGGATATACAGGCAACACAATGGTAGTTTACTCACCTGGTAAAGGTGATTGTGTTACTGTATATCCATGGCACTCCGGCCCACCCCAGGGAGCAGAATACAAACTCACACATTCATGAATGACACAAGGACTCTCATGCTCATATTAACATACATAGAGAAATTTAGGACTGTAAACCAAACAAACGAATAAAGAGAGAGATGGTTGAAACTCATGGTAGCTTCCTAGACTGTCTGTGCAGGGAGAATAACACATTTCTTTCATAGCTCTGGAAGTATCAAAACTGAGGAGTGGAAGGCTACAGAGGGGGCTTAGAGGAGGGTTCGTAATTTGATCCTAGGTCACATGTGCATCGGCAGCCTGTCAGGTGTACATAACCCTATGGTGATGAAATGGGAGTGCCATGGATATATAGTAACACAATCACCTTTACCAGGTGAGTAAACTACCAAATTTACTCCTTCCTTTTCTGCTCCAGTGGACCTGGGATACCTCTCTTTCTGAGGACCATCCCTGGGGTTTTTCTGACTGTTTCTCAGGCCAAACCGTGTTCATCCACTAAGGCCGCAAGACTTGAACGCCTGCCCTCACTCCCATTCAGGGCCAGAAAGAGAAACGAAAGTTGCAGACTAAGCTTGCCACACCGGATTGCAGCCTTGAACCACCTCACTGGCTCAGCTGTAAAGCGTTGCTGCACAGGTACATTCAGTGCCAAAACCGTCTCTCTGCCAACAAAGGATTTTGAACTTATGACATCTGATCGCTGATTGGTCTAGGCTTCCAGTGACTCTCTTGGGATTTGCTGGCGCTTGTCTTTCAGCTCTCTGCCTAAATTTCTATAGCCATATCATAATTTCCTCTTTGGCTACCTTTGCTCCTCTGCCTAGCCCTCTGTGTGATACTTACACTCACTTGTGTAAACATGGCTCTTCGTTACATGTTTGAGATGCTCCTATTACTTCTACTCCTACTTTGCCTTAACTGGGTTGTTATAACTTTCCCAGGATCCTATCCCTCGAGTTGTTCGAGTGCCCTACATGCTGATTTCAGTTTCTCTAACCTAATTACTGCATCTCAACCTACGCTTGCTTTTAAGCACCTCCTATTCTCTAAGGGCTGTACCTTTTATGCGGTGACCACACTTAAAAAACACCTGCTGAGTCAAGCAGTTCCTTTACTGTTTAGCTATCGAAAATTATGATTCCACGCCATCTTAGCTATCCTTCTTGCAGGGGATGTTGAAACAAACCCGGGTCCACGTGCCCTCTTCTCCCCGGCTGACATCTCTGCAATTTCTAGCAAAGGACTTTTCATTGCCCATATGAACATCAGAAGTCTCTCCCGAAATTTCAGTGATCTTGAGGCTTGGGTGGGTGTCTACAAGCCTGATGTATTCTGTTTGTCTGAAATGTGGCTAAAACCAACCATCCCTGACTCTGTATGCTACCTGACTAACTACTCCCTTATCCGTAGGGATAGGCTCTCCTCAAAGTGTGGTGGAGGGGTTGCCATGTTCTATAAAGATCATCTAAACATCAGACACCTGTTCTCAACATCCTCTGGCTGTGGGTCCCTTCATGCTACTTTCACCCTGGGAGCCAAGAAACTCCACATTGTCTGCGCCTACAATCCCCCAAATGGGGGCACTGTAGATCTGCAGGACTTATTTGATCAGACCTCTTTGTACTCCAAACATAATGAGGTCATTATATTGAGTGACCTTAACCAAAATTGGCTAGGGACTGCCCCTAGCACACTGCTATCACTGGTACAAAATTATAATCTCCACCAGCTGTTAATGGAGAATACCAGAGTTACTCCTTCACTAAAATCCTCTTCCCTTATTGACTGGGTACTGGTAAACCGTCTGGATCATGTACACCAAGCAGGCATCTTGGCAGATTCTCTTACTGATCATTCCCCTGTCTTCTGCATCTGGAGTACTGAGGCTGCTCCATCCCCTCCACCGCATTATGTCACCTTTACAAATTTCGTCAGCCTGGATATTGAGGTTTTTTGTCATGATGTCTCGAGGATAAACTGGTCTGGTATTTACCTTTCCCATAATGTTGAGTGTGCACTAAGTATCTTCCTTAATGAATTCCTGGCCATCCAGGACAAGCATGCCCCCTAGGTGACACGGAGGGTGAGGGATAAACAAACAAGATAGCTTCACAAAGACTTTCTGAAAAATCTACGCTCTAGGGACAAATGCTGGAAAAAGTACAAAGCCTCGGGACTACAATCTGACTATGCTACCTACAGAACCCTATGTAACTTTTGTAAAAAACAGGTCAGAGTGCCTATTGTAAAGAATTGCTGCTAGGCTCTGCTGGGGACCCTAGGAAATTCTGGGCAATGTCAAGACCTTTCTCGGTGCATCCCAGTCAACATCACCAGTGACATGGCATTAAATGGAATACATTGCAATGACTCCAACACCATTGCTAATTCCTTCAATCAAATGTTCTTGGACCTGTCTCAGTATACCTCTGCCTTCCCATCTGCCCAGGCAGCCGCTCTACTTGCAACATCAGCACAGTCCACTACCCCCAGCTATCCTTCCCAACAAATGTCTAAAAATCCCCCATTCTACTTCTAGGCAATCTCAAGGACTGGGGTCTTAAAATTATTATGGACTGTCTCTGACAACACTAGCTCTGGATCAGATACACTTGAGCCTCGGCTCCTGAAACTAGCAGCACCATACATAGCCTCCCCACTGGCTAGACTTTTCACCTTGTCTCTCTCTAATAGCCAAGTTCCTGACCTCTGGAAGATTGCTCGTGTAAAGCTGGTCCTTAAAAAAGGCGATACCAAGGAGATTACTAACTGCAGGCCTATAGCCATCCTATCAGTCCTAAGTAAAATTCTGGAAAAACTTGTAAATCAAACCATTGACTGCCTCACAAAGTACAGCCTTCTGACACACAACATGGCTTCTGTAAAGGTCAAAGTACCTCTACAGCACTTCTCAAATTCACTACCGATGTGCTTACCAGTATGGACACTGGACAGCTGACAGGGGCAGTTTTTCTAGACCTTACAAAGGCCTTTGATCTTGTTGATCACCCCTGCTCCTCTCCACTCTTTGCAACCTGAGCTTTTCACCCCCAGTTGTCACCTGGTATGGAAGCTATCTATCAAATAGAACTCAAATTGTTCTACCATCAATTTTGGGGTTCCCCAGGGCTCTATTATGGGACCTCTTCTTTTCACACTTTTTATCAATAACATAGATGAGGTTTTTCTTTCTTGCTCATCTATTCTCTGTGCAGATGATCTTGTACTCTATTCAAGCTCTGATAAGGTCACCAGCATAAATGCGTCCCTTTCTTCAGATTTCACAAATGTCCAAAATTGGCTTTCTACACATAAGCTTGTACTTAATGCTAAGAAAACCTAAGCAATGTTACTTGGATCTGCCCCTAAACTTAGGACATGTCAAACTTCCCTATTAGTGCAAGACCGCAGTGGCACACAAATAGAATGCGTTACATCTTTTAAGTACCTGGGAATTCTTCTGGACCAATCCCTGGACTTCAGCCTGCATATACAATCTGCCTGCAAGGCAGTGAATGCTAAACTGGGGGTTGCTTACAAGTCCAGTTTCCTGTTGACTCCTTCTGCTAAACTTGCTATTGCCAGAGGCATGTTACTCCCTGCCCACACCTATGGCATGCCGACCTTTGCTGCCACACACAAAACCATCCTTCATAAGTGGGATGTCACTTATAATAATATCTGTCGATATGCCTCCTCATCACCACGGCTTAAGCACCACTGCCAACTGTACAGGGACCTGGGCTAGTTATCCCCCTCAGCTTGCCATCAATACTCTCTTGGCTCCCTGATTGACTCTATAGTCAGAAACCAGACCCCTTCAGCGCTCGCAACATTGCTGGTACCTCAAACCTCCTCCTATAGACTGCGATCGGTAGATGAATCCCTGATGAATGCACCTAGGTGTAAAACATCAAAAGGCTCTGTTGCCTTCAATCACTCTGCTCCTAAGCTTTGGAACTCTCTCCCCCAAGCACTTTGAATACTGTATCTGGATCCCATGACAGCTTCAAAAAGGAGCTGCGCTTACATCTATCCCTTTCCCTGATCTCTGCACTTGTTTTAATCCTCCCTAATCTACTCACCCGCCAGATGCTGCCTGGCCTAACTTTAACCTCCCTACCTCATAGCACTTCTTACCCTTACTATCTCCTTGAGAGCTAATCTACCCCAAGCCCCCCCTCTCCCCCACACCTGAGTCTTGTTTCAGAGGCCGTGATAATGCAACCTGCCCAGTCAGGAATTTGCTCTTGCCTTGTTTCACTGCCTATTTGAATCTTCATTGTTGTGACTAATTTGAACAATATTTCTTTGCTACTATGTTGAGGTATCTCTTCCTAGACTGTGCAGGTTTTCTCTGCCTACAAATTTATGTGAATTGCATTGACTGTTATTATCCTGGTTACATGTATTCATTACTAACTGTTTTGACCTATGCTATTGTAATTTCATTGTTCTCATGCTATGTACCTGTCTTTGGTTGTTGTACTCTCCTGGGTCGTGCCTGAAAATAGTAATTTCATGGCTAGTGCACCTACCCGGTTAACAAAGACTAAATAAATAAATAAAATATCATTGCAGACACGCCTGCATTTGTTAACCAGAACGCTTGTACGCCCTCAGGAACTGCATAATAGGAGCAGAAAATACAGCAGTGCTTAGTTTTATGCATTTAACATTATGTTTAATTTAAACGGAGCCCAGCATTGATATTATAATACCATCATGGGTGGCTATCAGCCAGTAGGAGTAACCCAAATCAATGGTCAGGGTCCAGAATGCTGTCCCCTCTTCAATCAACTTGTAAACCCTGGCTTACTTGGCATGCGCATTCCTACTCCCATGGTACCCTAGGAGGTAGAGTGGATAGATAATCCTTATATATTGGTACATGTTTGCACAGTGTGCTTATTTCCATCCCT
The DNA here is from genome assembly GCA_016271365.2 of Neoceratodus forsteri. Lineage (NCBI taxonomy): Eukaryota > Metazoa > Chordata > Ceratodontiformes > Ceratodontidae > Neoceratodus > Neoceratodus forsteri. The sequence goes on from CM028130.1 coordinate 1,195,974,969, forward strand.
GCTCATGAAGTGAGGGGAAGGGGGAAACACAGATAATGGACCTAGAGTCCCTTCTAACCTTAGATGTCTATGTTGCTGTGATATGGTGTTGCTATGATATGACACTTTATATTTCTTTCCAACAGTTATGTAATGCAAGCACAAGCTTGTTTTGTCAGGAAATTCAGTGCTTTTACCACGATTGGTTCCTCTGTCTGCGTTTCTCACCCATATGCACACACATACTGTGAAAGCAGAGCTGGTGGCATCTGTACTAGCCCAGTAAGAAACTACCTGAATACTGAGGATAGTTTAGTGACCACCACCGGAGAAAAGGCTGCATTTGAAATTCATAAATGGAAAATAAAACAGTGTGGTCTAGTAGAAGAGACTCTGGCACCCATATTCAAAGGTAGCCATTAGAACCATGCAGATCAAAGCAGCGCATCTGACAAAGCACACAGCTGTTTGGGTGTAATATTCATACAGATAGTACACCCTGTTCAGCTCACGCTGCCTGTCTAGAAACATAGAAAATGTTAGCAGAAAAAGACCATTGGTCTATCCCATCTGTCCTGTTTTATCCTGTCAGATCCCAGGACCTATTGTCTAGTTGGGATTATTGTCCTCGCCTCCCCCCTTGTGTTACTGCTTCACCCTGTGTAACTATTACCCTTTTAGTCGGTCTCAGCTGGGTTTGAACCCATTAATGGTTCTTGCACCCACCACCTCAGCTGGTTGGCTGTTCCACGGCTCAACCACTCTCTGTGTAAAATGAAACTTTCTCAAGTCCTTTCCGCATCTCACCCCTGCCAGCTTCCACTCATATCCCAATGTTTTTGATTTGCCATTCCAAATCTAAATTGTTCATTCCTTTCAGGAACCTGAAGGTCTCCATCACATCGCCCTTCTCCCTTCTGGAATAAATGCATGAATTATGGTGGCTGTGTTAGCACCATGCAAAGTGAATATGCATGGTAGTAACACAAACCCCTGCTGACAGCAGACTCATGGGAACAAAGGGAGGTAGCACATCCCAAAGGGGCTAGTGCCTTTGCTACTGAGAGCCACATTCCATTGCTAGCATGCTGATGTACAAACATGGCATGCAAGGTGCTAAGGGGCCATTTCCTTCTCATTATGTGGCCAGTAGCAGCTCTGCAGAATGCCTCCATGCACAGATAAATTGTGCAGAGCCTTGTCTATTTCCCCCACCTTCATCCAGTCCCCGAGAAACTGTCAAAATCCCTGGTAGTGTACTGGTTCCCCCAGCCCTGAGAAACTATCAAACTCCCTGGCTGTTTAGTGGTCCCCTTCCTGAGAAAAACTGTCAACATTCCAGATACTGTAGTATACTGCCCCCCCAAATCCCTGAGAAACTGTCAAAATTCCTGGTAAACTAGTGCCTGCCACTTGATCCCCGTTATTATGATCATAACCCCTGGCCTCACATACTTGGCACCAACACCCCGTGTTTGCTCCCAACTCACCCATAAAATGCTATGGCCAGTCCACAGTCAGAGCTGCAGATAGTGTGGCTACCCTAAGGCTAGTAAACCTGTGTCTCCAGCTGTAGTCCTGACTGGATATAGCTGCTTCATGCTGTAATATGTCATGCCTCCATTGGCTTCCTCAGCTCTTCTCTGCTAGCTGCCCTCTCTCTGGCACCTTATGCAGGTTCAGGTGGGCTCACACTGCATTGGTCTCGCTTGGTGGCTTGAGGATGCATAGTCTCTGCAGCTCACCTCTACTAACCCCCCCATTTACAGGTTGTCTTCTGGTTGTGGTGATTGACATGGTCGCTTTAGTCCCCCACTGGACCTGTCAGACCCTCAGTTCTGATCAGGAAAACATCTCTAAAAGTACACGCTGAGGCTTATCTGCAGGATGGCTTACCCTTGCAGGCTGGAGATCGCTGCAGGTGCAGGTCAGATTTGGATTCCCTTTTCATAGTCCTGCATCTCATGTTACCCCATTGGCTCTTGGATCCTCCTTTAAATATATGGGTGTTACCCTTGACCCCTCCCTGATCTTCTCTGAGCATGTCGCACTCACCGTCACTTGATATTTATTGATTTTTAAATTTTGTTGACCGGGTGAAAAAAACACTGGGCCACATAGCTCTTTTACAGGCTTGATCCAGGTACGTATAACAAGACATATCATATTAATGTTGGATACAATAGTTAATAATTGAACCATCAACAAGAAGCAGCACGCTTAAAAGATGTACAATACATACACACATTATTTTAAAATATACACTCTAAAACTAATGTAGTGATCTGAGTAATCACAAACATTGTACTGTAAACACATGGTTCAAAGCACCTTAGTTAAGCCTTTTATATACAGTTACACTGCACTTCAGATGTTAGTAAATGCCTCGGAGATTATTTGAATTGCTAAATACATTGCATGTTTCATATATGTAGTGGTACACTATTTCATATTTTAACTGCTGTTTGTTTGAAAGTCGTGGTTTTTTTTTTTTCAGTTTTACACAGTGGCACAGCAAGAGTTACTATATTGTCTGATCTCAGTGTTTCCAAGTTCTGTTTTTGTTCAAACAATGTGGCAAGAGAACTATTTATTGTTGTATTTCTCATTTTATAGACAAAGTAAGATTTATACCATTTGTCTCTTTGGACAAGTAGAAGCCAATTTAGTTTTGAGTGCAGTACGCAGTGATGTTCTCTTTGTTTCGCTGTTAGGCAAATCTACATATCATAATGTACATATAAGTACATTGTTTTACAGTTTTCTCTGCCCCCCAACCCCCCAATTATGCTCCCATATTCGGCAGAGGGAAGAAGACAACTCTGTGCCAGCAACCTCCTGGTTTCATCCGTCACATACTCTTTTTTATAGCATACAGTGCTCCTACTTTCTTTAGATACATTGGGGAAAAATGAAGGGTGAAGGGGCAGATTAGCAGGATTAAAACAGGGGAGAGATGGGCACAAGACCCGGGGGAGCAGGCTGAGGTACTAAATGAGTACTTCACCTCAGTTTTCACCAAGGAAAATGGGGGTGCTGCATCATACATGGGAGGAGACAGTGATACTGAGGAGGGGGGACCCTTACTGATCGGGTCTGGGGAGAGGGGAAGGCATCACTGGCAGGAGGGGGGAAGGCTAAGCAGGGGGAAGAGGTAGCAGAGGTGGAAATCACAGCAGAGAGAGTGAGGGAAGCCCTCAGGTCCCTTAAGATGGAGAAAGCACCGGGGCCGGATAAATTACATCGCAGAGTGCTGAAGGAACTTGCAGATGTCCTGGCGAAACCCCTGGTGGAGCTTTTCACCATCTCTCTGAGGACAGGGTGAGTGCCCCAGGACTGGAAGGTGGCGCACATAGTGCCTATCCACAAGGGGTGATCAAGGGAGGTGGCAGGGAACTACAGGCCTGTCAGCCTGACATCGGTGGTGGGCAAGGTGATGGAGGGCATTGTCAAGGAGAGGCTGGGGACCTGGAAAAGTCAGGGTGCCTGGATGATAGACAGCATGGATTCGTCCCAGGGAAATCGTGTCAGACAAACCTTGTGGAGTTCTATGACTGGGTGACGAATGCCTTGGACCTGGGTAGACCAGTGGACGTCCTCTTTCTAGACTTCAGCAAGGCATTTGACTCTGTTCCTCATGAGGGCCTGTTGGATAAGCTGGGAGAAATGGGAGTGGGGAACCAGGTGATCAGATGGATAGGCAATTGGCTCCAGAACTGGACCCAGAGGGTCGTAGTTGGCTGGATAGTCTCATCCCCAAGGAGGGTCATTAGTGGGGTCCCACAGGGATCAGTTCTTGGGCCCCTCCTGTTCAACACCTACGTCTCTGACATAAGGACAGGTATCAGGAGTGAGATGAGTCTCTTTGTGGATGACTCAAAACTGGGGCGGTGGATGGAGAGGAGGGAGGGTGGCCCTACGGGGGACCTGGAGGCTCTGGAAGATGGTCTAGAAAGTGGAAGCTGAGGTTCAATGCAGGGAAATGCAAGGTACTGCACCTGGGGCCAGAAACCTGGGCCAAGTGTACACCCTGGGAAATGCTACAAGTCTCAATGGCTGAGAGGGACCTGGGGTGGTGGTGGATGTCAAGATGAACAACTCGGAGACTTGTAGGAGGGCAGCGGCCAAGGCCAACAGGATGCTGGGATGCATCGCTGGGGATCACCTCCAAAAGGAGGGAAGTGATACTCCCTCTGTATAACTGCTTGGTGAGGCCGCACCTCGAGTACTACGTACAGTTTTGGAGGCCACACTTAAAGAGGGACATGAAACTCCTGGAGAGGGTCCAGAGGAGGACAACCAAAATTATTTGGGGCTTGGGGGACAGGACCTATGGGGAGAAGCTCAAAGAGCTAAGTATGTACACATTGGAAGAGAGAAGGGACTGGGGGAACATGATAGAGGTCTACAGGTACATGAAGAGGGTAAATAGGGGAGGAGCAGTCAGGGTGCTTCGAAGGAAGGAGGAGGGGCAACTAGAGGGCATGGGTGGAAGCTGGAGGGGGGAAGATTCAGGGGAGAAAGGAGGAGGTGCTACTTCACTGAGAGGGTGGTGGAGCCATGGAATGCGCTGCCCAGGGGGCTGGTGGAGGCAGAGACGGTGGAGGGGGTTCAAGAGGGGTGGGACAGGTACAGGGGAAGGGTTCTGGAAGCAAAATCCAGTGCAACGAGAATATCTGGAACTGGGAAGGGAGAAGCCAGGGAAGGCGAGGGGGGCAGCAAGGTCAGCTCCCAGGGTGGGGGCTGACCAAACAAGCAGACACGAAAGACTATTAAGCCTATTCTGCTGGCATTTTAGTATGTTAGTACTTTTTATGTAACTGCTTAACAGTTATTTTCTGTATGTCTTTTATAGTTCAAATGTGAATCAAAGCAAATACATAAATACCTGAACTCAGTAAGTCTCCAAGTAGTTTCCTTCACCTTCTGAAATCTATTCATTCATACATCTTGATTTCCGAGTTGTGCAAAACATCACTGCCTTCATTTTCTTTTTTGTTTACCACAAGCCTGTTTTCTTTAAACCAGTTAGTCATTCTTCCATATTCTACTTGCAGTATATATATATATATCTTTGTTTACCATGTAAATCACAGCATCATCAACGTAAAGTACCAGTTTTGTCCCATTGCAAACCAAAGAGAATTCATTTACGAATAAGGAAAACTGCATTGGTCCCAATATGGATCTCTGTGGAACACCATACTGAACGTCTCTGGGTTCCCACAGGGATCCATTTACTCCCCTTCCCCTTCACAAAAGTGGGAGCAAGGCAGAAACAGGAAACTACAGACCTGTTAGTTTGACCTCAGTGGTGGGGAAAATGATGGAATCACTACTGAAAGAAGAATTGTTCAGTACCTAGAGGCCAGCGGGGCACAGGACCCAAAGCAGCATGGATTCACAGCAGGAAGGTCATGTCAGACAAATCTAATCGATTTCTTTGACTGGGTGAGCAAAGTAATAGACCAGGGAGGGGCTGTAGATATGGCCTACCTAGACTTTAGCAAGGCATTTAACACAGTCCCCCACAAAAGATTAATAATCAAGTTAGCCAGCCTGGGAGTGGGTCCCAGGGTGGTAGCCTGGGTAGCAAACTGGCTACACAACAGGCCACAGAAGGTAATAGTGAATGGAACACATTCTGAAGAAAGGGGGGTTACTAGTGGAGTAACTGAGGGCTCAGTACTGGGTCCAGTCCTCTTTAACGTCTTTATAGGTGACATTGCAGAGTGTCTGGAAGGAAAAGTATGCCTCTTTGCAGATGACACAAAGATTTGTAACAGAGTTGATACACAAGGGGGGTAGAAAGGATGAGAAGGGGCTTGGCAAGGTTAGAGGAATGGTTAGACATATGCCAACTTAGATTCAATGCAAAGAAGTGCAAAGTAATGCACCTGGGAAATAAAAATCCAGGAGAAGAGTACACAATAGCAGGGGAGGTACTAACGACAACAATAATGGAAAGAGATCTGGGTGTAGTCATATCAGATGACCTAAAGGTGGGTAAGCAATGTGAGAAGTCAGTAAGGAGAGCTAGGGGGATACTGGGATGCATAGGGAGGGGCATCACAAGTAGAAAAAGGGAAGTGGTTATCCTCTGTACAGACAGTTGGTGACACACCCATCTGAGTACTGCATGCAGTTTTGGAGACCCATTCACGCAAGGACATACACAGGATGGAAGCAGTCCAGAGGAGGGCAACTAAAATGGTGCAGGGTCTACATCAGAAACCATATGAAGAGAGACTGAGAGAGCTTAATATGTATACCCTTGATGAAAGGAGGGACAGGGGGACATGATAGAAACGTTTAAGTACCTCAAGGGAATCAACAAAGTCCAGGAGGATAACATCTTTCAGAAAAAGAGATGTGTTAGAACAAGGGGACACAATTTAAAGTTAGAGGGGGGACGGCTCAGGGGTAATGTGAGGAAATTCTTTTTCACGGAGAGAATGGTGGACGCATGGAACCGCCTTCCTGGAGAGGTTGTGGGGTCTAAAACAGTGGGGGAATTCAAACATGCATGATACAGACATAAGGCAATTATAGTGGGGGGTTGCAGGAATTAGGCTGTTGGTTAACTAGAATCTGCAGCTTATCCAATAGGTAGGGAAATGGGCAGACTGGGTGGGCTAAGTGGTCCTTATCTGCCATCAAACTCTGTTTCTATGTTTCTACTCTTACCTGCTGTTTTCTATTTGTTAAATACGAACATACGAAATTTGCCAGCAGATAAAGGCCTAGAGGTCTATCGAGTCTGCTCGAATGTGCAGCTAGCACCCCTTATTCTGCAGCTGCCCCTCCCTTCGACCCTTCCCCTTCATTGATGCCCCCCCCCGTCCTGTCCCATCCCCTTTTGAAGCAGTCCACTGTTCTACTGGATACCACTCTGCAGGTAACGATTCCACCCAGCCACCACCCTCTCTGTTAAAAAAAAAAAAAAAAAGTGTCTCCTCGTCTCCCTACTGAACCTTCCTCCCTCCAGTCTCAAATCATGGCCCCTGGTGTCCCTCCTCTCCCTTACTTTGAACAGCCCCTCTGTACCTATCTTGTTTATTCCTTTCGTGTACTTAAAGGTTTCAATCATGTCTCCCAGTTCCTCCTCTCCTCCAGCAAGTACATGTTCAACTCCTTCAGCCTCCTCTCGTATGATAAGTCCCCCAGCCCCTTGATCATCTTTGTTGCCCTGCGCTGCACCCCTCCAGTAACTTAATGTCCCTCTTCAGATATGGCGCCAGTGCTGCATGCAGTACTCCAGGTGTCGTCTAACTAATGACCTATACAGTGGCAAAATCACCTCCTCCCTCCTTGAGGATATACCCCTTGCAGTACAACCCAGCATTTTGTTGGCCTTTGCAGCTGCCTTCCTACATTGTGCCAAGTTGTTCATTGACCCTGTAATGAGCACCCCCAGATTCTTCTCCTCCTCCCTCTCCTTCTCCTCCTCTGTCTGGGCTAGCTGCACTCCCCCCAGCTGGTAACTCCTCCTTGGGTTCTTCATCCCAAAATGCAGCACCTTGCACTTTTTGGCATTAAACCCCATTTGCCAGGTGTCTGACCAGGTTTCAAGCTTTGCCAGATCATCCTGCAACCCCTGCCATCCCCCTAGGTGATCCACCACTGCTCCTACCTTGGTATTATCAGCAAACAGACTGATCTTGCTCTTGATGTCCAATGATATATCTGCAATGAATATCCCAAACAACACTGGTCCCAACACCGAGCCCTGTGGAACACTGCTCGTCACTACCCTTGGGTGTAAGAGCTCCCCACCCACCACCACCCTCTGTTGCCTTCCCTGAAGCCACTTCCCTACCCATCTCACCAGCTTTGTACCTGGCCCTGTGCCTTCTTACTTACTTCCCAGCCTTCCATGTGGCACCGAGTCGAATGCCTTACTGAAGTCCAGATACAAGACATCCACTGCATGGCCCCTGTCCAGTTGCCTAGTTACCCCGTCATAGAACTCCACCAGGTTGGTTTGGCAGGATCTGAAATATATGAAGCCATGCTGCCTGCTGTCCTGTAGTCCTTTGGCCTCTAGGAGGGCCACCAGCCTCTCCTTCAGGATAGTCTCCATTAACTTACCCACGATGGATGTGAGGCTCACCGGTTTGTAGTTTCCTGATTCATCCTTGGGGCCACTCTTGTGGAGGGGCACTACATGAGCCATCCTCCAGTCCTGAGGTACACACCCCGAATGTAGTAAGGCATTAAATAGGTCTGCCAAAGGTCCTGCAAGGACCTCTGCCAGCTCCTTCAGTACCCTGGGGTGGATGCCATCTGGGCCTGGCGCCTTGTCCACCCTCAGTGCCTTCAAACCCTCCTGAACTCTGTCCTCCATGATTTCCCCATCTGTCACCCCCCCCCCATTTCTGCCATTCCTTCCCCCTTGGGTGTCACCACCCTCATCTCCTTAGTAAATACCGAGCAGAAGTAATCATTTAGTGCTTCTGCCTTATCGCACCCTGCTTCCACCCAACCCCCCTCCTTCCTAATCCTTACTATGTGGTCCTTACATCTCCTTTTCTCCCTGATGTACCTAAAGAAGTCCTTCTCCCCCTTCTTAATGCCTTGTGCCAGCCTGAGTTCTGTAGATGCCTTGGCTCCCCTTACTGCTCTTGTCACCTCCTTCGATTCCATCAAGTACTCCTCCCTGTCCTCCCCCTTCCTGTTTTCTTGTACCTCCTGAAGGCAGCTCTTTTCCTCCTTACCTTTTCCATTACCTCCTTGCTCAACCAGCTCCATTTCTTAGCCCTAGCCTTCTTGCTCTGGGCCTTGCAACAGGTTTTGGTTGCCTCTACTATCCCCAGCTTTATGAGCTCCCACCTCTGGTTAGTGTCCATACTAGATTGAATTCTGGCCAGGTACCCTTTTATCACTTCTCTCATCCTCCCAAAGTCGGCCCTCCTGAAGTCCAGCACACTTGTGCCAGATTCCACTCCTTCCTTGCCCATATCAAATGTGAGCCATACTGGGTGGTGGTCACTCCCTGACAGCGGTTCCTCCACTGTAAGTTCTCTCACAAAGTCCCCATTTGCCAGCACAAGGTCAAGGGTATTCCCTAACCTGGTTGTTTCACTGACCATTTGCAGCAGGAAGCTGTCCTGGAAGGCATCCAGCAGTACCTGCTTCCTTCTGTTCATGGTTGTTGGGGTACTCCAGTTCACTCCTGACATGTTGAAGTCCCCCACAATCACCACACTACCCTTCTCGCAGGTCCTCCTGATCTGTCCTGCTAGTTCGCTGTCTAACTGCTCCCTCTGAGACGGCAGCCTGTACACCACTTCCATTCTAAGAATCCTATTCTTGGAATCCTGGATTTGCATCCAAAGTGACTCCGTACTACCCTCCTCCCCTTCCTCCCTTAGACACTTCAGTCCTTCCTTCGCATATAGTGCCACACCCCCTCCTTTCCCAATCACCCTGTCCCTATGAAATAACCTGTACCCTGGTACAGACAGGTTCCAATCATTGTATTGGGTGGCCCATGTTTCTGTGATGGCTGCAATGTCCACCTCTCCCTCTGCCATGAGCACCTGTAACTCTGCAGTATTCCTCCCAAGGCTCCTAGCATTAAGAGGTAACCACTTTCCTCTTTTACTAGCATCATCAATAGTACTTGCCATTTGTCCTTTGTCACTGTTATGGGGGGCAAGCTCATATGGTTTCCCAACCTGTGGTCTCTGCATGTCTCTTGCCCAATTGCCACCCCCAACTCCTAGTTTAAATTCCCAACTTCCTCTATGTACTCCTCCATCCTCTGTTTCAACACTTTCTTTCCCTCCTCACTCAAGTGTAGTCTGTCCTTGGCATAGAGACTACTGTCCTCCCAGGTCCCTCCCCCACAGCCCATACCTTTTAGCACATCCAGTTTATTACCAGTTCCCCCAAACCAATTTTGGTCAACTTGGTCCTCAAGAGGGAGTGATCCACCAGGTCAAATGCCTTGGTCAGGTCCACAAAAAACGCTCCTCATATACCAGCCTCTTTCCATGTTTTCCTGCAGGTCGTTTGTAAACCTGGCCAAGGCAGTCGCCATACTACACCCTCTCTTGAAGCCATGCTGAGCCATTGTTAGTATGTTGTTATTTTCCAAATATTCTACTATTTGAGAGAGCCACAATCTCTCCTGAATCTTTCCTTCTAAGGATGAAAGAGATATTCATCTGTATTCACTATATTAGTTTGTGTCCCCCCCCTCCCCATACAGGGATAATAAATGCACTTTTCCATAGGTCTGGAACAGCCTACATACACAAAAATTTGTTAAAAATTATCTGCAAGGAAAGTGTCAGTTCAGCTGCAGCCTGTTTTAAAATGTTTGCCTTCTGTAAATTAGGACTTGGTCTTTATGATTTGTCAAGTGTCTCTAATTATTTTATAGATCTCTTGCCGAATCATTGCCGAGTTATCCATTATCCATTTAAAATAAAAGCTTTTCTTCAGGTTGTTACTGGCTATTCCTTACAGACCAAAAGGTCTTATGACCCCGGAAGTGACGCTTGCTATTGTCAGGGTTACATTGCTCCCCCTTCTAGACTATTGCTGTCCCATCTTCTCTTACTCTTCTCTCATCTCTGTCTTCCAACCTCCATATTTACTGAAAATACCACCAGCAGCTTAATCTGGTTCAATTTCAGTTGGTTGCCATCTGTATCCATTCCCCACTCCCCTTCCTACCCCACCCCACCCAAGGGACAAGGCTGAAAATAGGCAGAACTGCCTAGTCGTCCTTTCCCGGTCAACAAAAATGAAAATAAAAAACAATAAAAATAAATAAATACAATAATCTGGCTAGAATGAACACAGTGTACAATAATGTCTGAAGATTTGCTTTCATGGCCCCCTTTTGGTACCCACCAATGCTCCATATATCAATCCCTTGACTGGCTTGTGCCACAAGCCCGCTGTGAGTACCTCTTATGTTGTTTTATAGACATGTCTGGGATGACAAAGGAAACTCTCTCTCCACTTGTGAACATCCTAAACCTAAATTGTGCCCCTGAAGCATCTGGTCCTTATCTTTGGACTGAATTTTTGTTAATGTAATTTACATGTTATGCATCAATTGGTCTTACTTTACCTAACAGCTTAGCTAGTCTATTACAAGCCACTAGTCTAGTCTCTCGGTGATGCTTAGTGCTGTGCAATCTAGTGCTGGACAAACTGACTTGTATAGTAGCTAATGTTTGACTGCTGGACCTAGCTACTGAGCAAGACTGCTGCAGTTTTCCATTTCTGCCCTACTGACAAACCCTGCCCCTTCCCCACACTGGTCGCTCTGCTAATTATTAATTTCTCTGCCCCACTTGTAATGCTGTCTCTCTAAACACCCTACTTTCTTCTCTGCCTTACCTACAAACCCCTCCCTTACACCTCCTTACCACCTTACAGCAGCTGCTGTCCTCCTCAGACGTCCCGGTGCCAAAGCACAGACACCCCCCCCATTAACTCCTCTTCTAGCTCTAAATAATTGCCCTGCATTTACCACCTCTTTACCTCATGCTTTGTCCTACCCCATTGCCTGCCTCCCACTGAGCTTGCTATTGTACTCTAGCTGTATTTAATTCTCTGTGTTCCCTCCTTCTTCCACAGACAGCCCAGCTGCGGGCTTCCCAAGCTGCTCCTGTGGCCCTGGCTCTCTCCGAGCAGGCCACAGCTAACAAACCACCCGACTGACCCCCGGACAGATTCAGGTACACACCGGATCTCCAAAACTCGTGGTTTTGAATGCCGCTGTTTTGACTGGATGCCCAGTGGAGGAGACAGGCACTGATTGGCAGCTTTGTTCCTTGGCTAATTTTCCAACGCCTGGCGCTTCCTGATCTCAGGGAAATCTCTTTCTGTGCTGTGTTCTGGACTGAGCCCAACCCCCATGTCCCTTACAGTATTAAATAGACCCTTACTCTGCCCCTTTCCTCAGCCTAGCAGCTGATTGGACACTCCACTGCTGCACATTTTCATGCTATTGGCCTCCCTGTCTTCAGTACTTGACTTCACCCACTTTCTCACCGGCCCTTTTTAAAGCAGTCCCACCCACAGGATCACACACGTGCTCTCAACTTTTTCTCCAGCCACTCCATCAAACTCCTCTCAATTGCTGCTCTACCTGCCCTATTGTTAGGGACCTCGCCCTAATTCGACTATATACCCTTTCAACTATAAACCAGCTAGCAGTTAAGCAGGCCAGCAACACCAAACAAACTACCATGGGGTGCAACCACCTACTACTCCTCACTACCTCTTTTGGCACTGCTGGTACCGTATACAAATTCGGACCCCTACCTCCCCACTCTGAATCCTCACTGGGTGCAAGCTGGAAGAAAAACATACACATGGCCACTACCACTTCTGGTAACGATAGGCTCTTTATCCTCCAGCATCTTCTATACACAGTTATCGCCAAGCCAACCTTTCAAACTGTAACCTTAACGGTTAGCTTTCCCCCTAATTTAACATAGGTGTATAGACACCTCCCCCACCTTAAGCACAGGCGACGGAAGACAGGAGGGAAGATAAACATCACCCTATCTGACAGAAAGATTATCTTTCTGCTACTGCTACTCTCTGGAAATATTCACCTAAATCCTGGACCAACAACCCTGAGGAGCAGGGGGGTCCATACAGTGAATGGCCTAAAGATAGCATCGCTAAACATCTGCAGCCTAACTGCCAAATTCGACTAGCTCCAGGCTTGGATGACCATCCATGCCCCTGACATACTCTGCCTAACTGAAACCTGGCTGTCGGGTAGGATCAAAGATGGTGAGGTGGCCATCGAAGGATTCCAAGCATTTTGACTTGATAGAATAGGCAGGAAAGGTGGTGGCTGCCTCCTATATGCCAGAAACTCACCGAGTTGCTCTGTCCTCCCCCATCTCCAAAGTTGTGGAGGATTATGAGCTACTAGTGGTAAAAATACAAGTCGGCCTAAAAGGCAAGACCCTTACCATCGCCACATCCTACCTGCCCCCCAAGAAAGCCAAGGAAGGCCTTCCTCTTGTTATGGAAGAAATTAGCACACTCAGAAAGGGCTCAGAACTCATCTTGACCGGTGACTTTAATATTAACTGGTTATGTAAGGGAGGCAACACCCTCCAGAGACCTAATCACCTCCCACAATCTCATGCAACTCGTAACTCACCCCACCAGGCAGAACTACAAGGCTGGTACCAGCACCCTCATTGACTGGGTCTTAGGTAGCTCACCGACTCGATTCTACGAACTCGGGGTTCTCCCAGATGTGCTAAGTGACCACTCCCCAATCTCCTTTATATGGCCCACTAAACTTGCCAAAAGCCCACCCCGCCTCATCGAGAGCAGGATTCTGCAGAAAGGCAAACTTGGATCCCTCAAATTGGCCCTGTCTGCCTACAACTGGTCCCCCATCAACAAGGCACCTACGCTGGACCAGGCCCTTAGTTTTTTTCACTGAGGGCTTCAATTCCATCTGTGATATCTATGCACCACACACACAACGGAAAATCCGGGGGGAGGTTAATGGCTGGATTGATGGCAAGCTCCTCTCCCTCCTAAAGGAGAGGGACTGCCTCTGGGAAAAAGCCTTAAATTCGGGCAGCAAGCATGACCTACAGCGCTACAAAATGGCTAGAAATCGGTGCACCAAACTTATCTGGCTTGCAAAAGCCAATTTCCATAAGATCCAGCTTAACAATGCATGGGGAGATGGAAAGAGGTTTTGGGACAACATCAAGAACATCCTTGGTAAAGATCAAAAGCAGCACCCTATGATGCTCAACATTAATAACTCATCCTCCTCAGATCTGCTAGCAATTGATGATGCCTTTAACCAGGCCTTTACAGACCTGTCCTCAGTGCTGCCTCCAAACTACCTTCTGCCTGTGGAGGACCAAGGTTGCGCCAACCTGCTCATAACTAGCCACCCAGCCTTCTACTTTAAGAAGGTGATGGTGAAGGAGGCCCTAACGATGGTCAGGAAAGTTCTAGGCAAAACCAGATTGGGGAGTGACGGGCTAGACATGAAGTTACTGTCTCTTACCCTTGATATTCTTATCATGCCCATAACAATGCTATTTAATAAATCATTGGCCCTAGCTCAATTTCCAGAGGTATGGAAGCAAGCCCTGGTAACTCCAGTGCATAAAAATGGTGACACGGCGCTGGTGTCAAACTACAGGCCAATATCTATCCTCTCCCCACTATCCAAAGCTTTGGAAAAAAACGCAGCAAGTCAACTCACAGAATACCTCAATAAGTACAATCTGCTCTGCCCAAACCAACATGGCTTCAAGCAAAAACACAGTACCACCACGGCACTGCTGGAATACACTAACTATGCGCACAAGGCGCTGGATGAAGGCAAATTGGTGGGATCCATCTTCATTGACCTCACCAAACCCTTCGATACCGTCAACCACCCTTTACTAGTACTCGGTATCTTCCACGGTATCTTCAAGATCTCCTTGTTCCCTACTGTCCCTCTCGCTCGCTCCGCTCCGTCGATGAGGGATTGCTAGAGGTTCCCAGGGTTCGTTTAAAAACATCTGGAGCACGGGCATTCTTCGCTGCCCTACCCCTGTGAATTCTCTACCTCTGGATACGAAGCTGCCTGACCGTTGAGAGCTTTAAGTTAGAATTAAAAACTTATTTATTTCAAAAGGCATATGGAGAGTGATTTACTGTAATTTTATTGTGATTATATTGTTATTGTTTGTGTTATATGTATGTATTTTAATTGTTTTATTTGTATAGCGCTTTGGCATTGAAAAGCACTTAAAAAATAAATTTTACTTACTTTTACTTACTTACTCCATCTCCAAAGATTGGGTGTGGCACCAAACGGCGTGAATTGATTCAGTGACTACCTAACACACAGGAGCCAGCGAGTCAAAATCGGGCAGACGTTATCCAGCTCCAGAGATGTACTACTGGGAGTCCCTCAAGGATCAATTCTAGGGCACCTGCTTTTCAGCCTCTTTGTAAATGACCTACCCCACAGCCTGTGACACCAAACTTATTCTGTATGCGGACGATGCCGTGCTGCTGAGCAGCAGCACCTCTCAGGTTGCCCTACAAACAGAACTACAGAACTCTTTCTATAAACTTGAGGACTGGTTCAGTAGGCAAAAGCTGCTACTAAATTACAAGAAAACCAAGACCATGCTACAATCCAGCCCCTACAACAAACACAAGCATGCTCCCCTTGTAATCACCAACAAGGCTGGTGAGCAGATTGAGCAGGTGCACTTGTTCAAGTACCTTGGAGTCACCATTGATGACTCTCTCACTTATACGCTCCATGTAGACTCCCTTGTCAAAGTGGTAAACACAAAGATCGGGGTCCTCTATAGGCATAAGAAATCCCTACCCCTGGAAGCACTCTGAATCTCAGTCTCCAGCTCCATACTCTCCACTACAGACTGGTGGTCTGTGGAGCTGCTACTGATACAGTGCTCAAAAGGGTCCAAATTGCACTCAGTGAGGCATGCCGCCTCACCCTGTGTGCAGATCACTACACTCATACTTGCACCCTGTATGAGCGTACAAACTGGCTTAACCTAAAAGACAGGATCAAATGCCAAACTTACCTCCTGGGAAAGAAGGCACTCCTCGGAGAAACCCCACCCTGTGTAGGAAACCTGCTTGAGGCTTCTCTCTCAACATACATCACCAGATGGAGGAAGAATAAAGCACTGTCCATACCATTCTGCCGAACCTCACTACAGCAGCGTGTTTTCTCCTGTCAGGCCCCCCCTCTGGATAAATGAACCCCTGATGAAATTACAAACAAACAGCCTGTCTCAGTTCAAAGTAGGCCTCAAACAGCACCTAATGTCTAGCTCAAAATGCACCTGTTTCTCAGGCCCCACTTGATAGACAGGCCTACCCCCAAGGTAACACCCAGCAGGGCTACCTACAGAACTCTGCCTCCATTCCAGCCTAGCCAAGGGCTTAAGTAAGCTATCAGTACTCTTTAAATGCACTTGGTACTGCCCTCCCAACCCCCCACACACACACACCATACTCGACAAAGCCCTCTGGAGCTGCTCCCCATCACAGCCCCCCTGTTTCACTATCCCCCCACCTCTAACTGTCTGCAGTTGGTTTCAAACCCAGTCCCCCTTGTTTCATTGTCACCCAGCCTCTCGCCATCTGGGATAGCGTTAAACCCTATGCAGTTAGTCTGCCATAGTCTATCAACAGATTTGGAGGTTTCAAGGGGTGTGCTACCTAGGGCAACCAATTAGAAATAGCTTAGTATTCAGTTACAACTGCTCATTTTTTTTTCTCCTATTTGTCTAATTGTCATGTAATCGCTCTTTAATGCCTAACGATCAGGCCTCTGTAACCACCAAGTATGTGTATTGTCTTATTGTCCACCCTGACGTGGAACCTTTGTAAAAGAGTTCATGCTCAAAGGTCTTTCCGAAATACTAATTAAACTAAAACTAATTAAACTAATTATCTCTCCAGCTTCTGGATATCCCTTTGGTCACTACTTGTATGGGTCAAAAGGCCTTCTTTATCATTGTCCCAACTGCTGGAATGGTCTGCCACTCTCTCTCCACTAATTCCCAGATAAAAACACTCTACATAGCTGCTCTAATGGACATCTCTGCTTGTAAACGCATCCCCTGTCCGCAGCATCTGGTACTGTACATCTCTCGCAGTAATCTTTGATTTGTATTTACATTTTTATATTTTATATATTCATTATCTGTCATTATACAATAGGGGTGAGATGATATGCCATTCTTTATTTCAGCATAAAACCACCACCATGAGATATCATACTCTGTTGACTTCACCAGAGTGTGATAACTGGAGTTTTCTCCAGTTATCATGCCCCTATTGTATAAAATGGATACATGATGTGCACGCGTGTAATAGGAAAATATCTTCATCCCTGCACAGTGACCTCTGGATGCTCACTTGTGGCTTCGCCATGCGTTAATATACAAAGGTCACTCTAAAGGAGTGAAAATATTTTCCATATCACACTCATGCCCATCATGTATCCCCTTAATCCTAATGCCTTGTAACCTCCGCTTACTGTTAATTTGGTTATGTTGTATTGTACGGATATCCTGTTGATTTACTGTGTATGTACTGCATTCCTTCTATACTGTTGTGTGCCATCTTCATGGCTCGAGTGGTGCCTGAAAACTGTTCCTGGGACCAGCGCATCTCCCCAGTGAAGAAATAAATAAAATAAATAAATTCTTTCCTACTTGGATGTCTAAGTTTGGAGCACAACAAACAAGTGAAAATGTTCATTCGTACAGAAGTGAATTAATTTCATGTAACCCCCCCTGCAAATGGGGGTTCCCAAAAGTCTTCCAGGAGCTTGCTTGAATGCTCCAAGCCTGGATTGTGTTACCAGTTCAGGGTATTGCCCTTTGGCTTACCCCTCTGTGCCACGGGTATTTCCCAAGTGCTTAGCAGCTGTAGCAGCAGCCCTCCAGCACAAAGGCCTCTATGTGTTCCCATACCTGGACAACTGGCTACTGAAAGCCCAGTCCAAGGAGCTGCTGCTGTTAACTCTAGAGTACACCCTGCAGTTGTTCCAGTTCTTGAGCATCACTGTCAATCAGTCCAAGTCTGTGCTGACCCCATCTCAGTGGTTGCAGTACATAGAAGAGGTTCTGGAGTCTACTGATGGCAAGGCCTTCCTCCTCCAAGACAGGGCAGACCACCTCCCAGGTTCAGAAGGTAGCTCGGAGCTGGTATATCCCAGCCAGAACATTTCTGCAGCTTCTAGTGGCCATACTGCACATGAGGATCCCACAGTGGACCCTCAGGGTCCAGTGGGATCAGTGCTAAGATGACCTAGATCAACTGGTCCTTGTCTCCTCCTAGTCTGCATAGTGCTTCACTGGTGCATGGACCCAGACAATCTTCTAAAAGAGGTCCCCTTTCTTATCCCCACTCCTCAGCATACCCTCACCATGTATACTTCGGGTCTGGGTTGGGGAGCCCACCGTGGTCCTTATCAGACCTAGGCACTCTGGTCCCAGTGGGAGGCTTGCCTCCACATAAACATCTTAGAAATAAGGGCAATTCTGTATGCTTTACAGGCCTTCCAGAACCATCTTTCCCCAGGCCCTCTGCTAGTGCAGTCGGACAATCTCTGTGTGTTATATTTCTTCATCAAGCAAGGGGTGACTCATTCCTAGCCTCTGTGCTGGGAAGCGATGAGGGTCTGGTACTGGGCTCCAGATCATGATCTAGAGCTGTTGGCCATCCATGTGCCAGGCACCAAAAACATCATGGTGGACCGCCTCAGCAGGTCACAGTCCAGAATGTACGAGTGGGAGCTGTTGATCTTGGTCGCAGAAAACCTGTATGACAGGTGTGGTCATCCAGAGTTGGACCTTTTTGTGTCCCCACTTAACACAAAACTGCCACGTTTCTGCTTACTAGATCTAGGGCCTGGAGTTTTCTGGTGAGACACGTTGTTCTACTCATGGAAAGGGAGGTTTCTTTATGCCTTCCCTCCTTTTCCCCTGATTTAGGGGGTGCTCTAAAAACTACAGATGGAGGGTGTCACCCTAATTCTGGTGGCTCCATTCTGGCCTCGTCAGATATGATTTCCATTACTGCAACAATTGCATACAGAACCTCCAGTTCCTCTGCCTCTTTGCCAAAACCTGTTAACACAGGCTCAGGTGACCCTGGTCCATCCACACCTCAAGTCCCTCCATCTGTACGCCTGACTGCTTAGGACATAACTGTTGTTAAGTTTGGGCTGTCTCAGAAGGTGGCTGATGTCCTGGTGGCCACAAGGAAACCTTCCACAAGGACCACTTACTCGATGAAGTGGAAGCGTTTGTTATTTGGGCTGCTTCCCACCACCTAGACCATTTTACTTGTCCAGTCAACCAAGTTCTAGAATACCTCCTGTCCTTATCGGATGCAGGACTAAAATATTCCTCCATCAAGGTACACCTGTCGGCTATTTCAGCCTTTCATGTGCCTATAGATGGCCGCGTGGTGGCCCAATTGGATGTGGCCCATACATTTTTGTAAGGCATTCTCCACTTGAAGCCTTCTGTCTGTAATTCAGTCCCAGCTTGGGACCTCAGTTTCATACTCGAGAAGCCAACTCTGCCTCCTTTTGAGCTGGCTGCATATTGTGAGCTACACTTTCTGACAGGGAAAGCATTATTTTTAGTTGCCATTACTTC
This sequence comes from Neoceratodus forsteri, assembly GCA_016271365.2. Classification (NCBI taxonomy): domain Eukaryota; kingdom Metazoa; phylum Chordata; order Ceratodontiformes; family Ceratodontidae; genus Neoceratodus; species Neoceratodus forsteri. The sequence continues at coordinate 1,195,994,123 of CM028130.1, forward strand.
TGCTCAAAGAATTTCAGAGATACAGGCTCTTGTGTGCGAGCAGCCTTATTTGATTTTCCACAAAGACAAGGTCTCTCTGTACACTAACCCGAAGTTTCTTCCTAAGGTGATATCAGAGTTTACTCTGAATCGGTCCATCCACCTGCCTATTTTTTTTCCAGCGCATGCCAATCCAGGGGAAGCTTTGTTCCATACTTTAAATGTTCATAGAATTATCCAATACTATACACACCACACGAAAGATGTCAGGAACTCCTCTTAGTTGTTTCGTTCACCCTGGCAGAGAGGGCGCACCAGTTTCAAAACAGTGCTTCTCTAAATGGTTAGCCAGCTGTATTGTTTTTTGTTACAGAAGTACTGATAATGAACTTCCTGGGGTTGTTAAGGACCATTCCACCAGGGGTATGGCCACTTCAGTTGCCTGTTTCAGGGGCATATCTGCAGCCAAGATTTGCGCTGCTGCCACATGGGGTACTGTCCACACATTCACCAAACACTACATTCTGGACATTGCCTCCGAAGAAGGGCAGGCTTTGGTTTTCTTTTTTAGGCCTCTGGCCTCCTGCCACCCAGACTGTCCTTGCTCTCAGCACTGCTTGGGACTCATTCCATAGGTGTGACCTAATGACAAAGATATCCCCGAAGAAGATAGAACAGTTATGCAAGAACTTACCATAACAGTAGGTCTTTGAGGGAATCTCTGTCATCAGGTCATGCCGTCCCTCCCTCCATCCCCCTTTCTCTGTCTGTCTCTCTCTCTACAGCTCGGCTGTCCTGTTACTCCGGCCTTTCTGCTAGCAGGGCACCTTCTCTCTCTCCTCGGTTCCCTGGTGGGATTCCTATCTGTCATGGCCTCTGACTAGGGAAAGAACTGACAAGAGAGCGGGCCACTCGTAATTATATAGGGCATATGATGGCGGCATGGGGTGGCCCCTAATAGACTGCTGCAGAAAAAGCTTCTGTGGAATCCTGATGGCTAAGTTCCATAGGTGTGACCTGATGACAGAGATTCCCTCGAAGATCTACTGTTACGGTAAGTTCTTGCGTAACTGTTCTTTATAGTGAAATTGTCATGGTTGGGAAATGAAGAGGCCTGCTGCCTTGTCAACATGCCACCCAAGACATGGCATGACCCCATATTCTTTGTAGAGGGCAAAGCAAGACTCCATGGAGAAGTGCTGAGTTCGAGGGAAGGTAAGGTATTGCCTGTTGGGGGTATCCGGAGAAAGAGGGGTGGTGTACAAGGGGCACAAATCCTTTCATTAAATAATAACTGAATATAATCACAAATACAGTAAACATTGAAAATAAAGCATTTTGTCTTACCTGTTTGTCGGTCTGTGTTTCTGCCTCTATTCTATATACCCAACTGATGGGTACCTTTAAAACAAGGCCCAAATTTCTCTGTGGCACTTTGGGACTAAATTCTGTGGCAGGATTACCATTTACCACAGAACTTCTGTGTCAGTGGTTTGTAATTTCCCATGGAGGCTCTGCGACACCAATGAACAGCCACATCACAGCGTCCACTCGTCCTGACACTGCGTCCTTGGCAATGGCTGTGGCAACCAAGATGGGGAATCATGCAGTACCACTTGCTTACACAATAAACCCACAGACTTTTACAAATAATATTTCTTTTAAAACAACAAAAAAAAGGATCTATCACACAAGGTACTATCTTATTGTCTAAATGAAGTACACAGAGGGCATCTTGTATGGTAAATGATTTATCTACTATACTGTATATTCGTGCTGTTTGTGCCACTCTTGAGGTTACCCGAGGTCAAACAGCACTTGTACAGAGAAATCCTTTATCACACAGGTTCCACTGTGTTTCATTTATTTATGCAATAGGGGTGGACACAAGAGTCTGCTGATTAATCCATTTAGCAGACCAACTGTATGTATAAGCAGAGACCACTGATTTATACATATAATAAGGTCATCGTCACCAGTTTATCCATATAGACACTTTGTCATAACCTGCCTCCCCCCCAGTTGCCAACTGGCACCATTTACACTTTTGTTTCTCCTAGTCACCCCTCCCTTCCCAGCTCACCATCTCCTTTCTTTTAAAGAGCTGCTGATGCCTCAAAATTAACTTTGAAAACCGTAATATTTGGGCACAATTCAGTTTGCATTCCATATATATTCTAGATATTTCTCCTCCCCATTATGTATTACTGAGGAAATTTGTATGAATACACAGTCATTATCCCTTAGAGTTCATCTACCTCTATAGCTTATTCCTTACTTCAAGTCGTAATCCTCTGTTGTGACATCACAATATGTTGCCATGGGAGTAACTGATGTCACAAGCAAATTATTATGACCTCAGGTAGGGAGGCAGTAGAAGGAATAGATGAAACTCTTCAAGACCAAAGATCCTGTTTTGATGCAAATGATCTCAATAATAAATAATGGGGAGGAGAAGTACAGAAGTAATATGAAATAAAAGCTGAACTTTGTCTAAGTATTATGGTTTGTTAAATGTCTCCTAAAGGTGTTCACTGCTCTTTAACCCTTTTCTCCATATATTTTGTTTTAATTACACTTCTTCTTTTTTTAAAACCCCATGTATTTTAGTTTTTTGTACCCTTTGTTTTAATTTGTTTTGAGTGCCAACGTCTCCACTAACTGACCCTTCTCCCGCTCACTCAACTAACAGAGTCCCATACCCCAGATCTTCAGCTGCCCTTCACACTTCACAGTTGCCCTTCATGCTCCACAGTTCAAAAGCACTGCTTCTCATTACAGAAGGATGACACTCTGATAATACCCCAGCAAGTTGCTACTGTATTTGGCCCTTTTTATTTATTACCTTGACAGTTACGGTACTTTTCTCTGCCTGGGAACTTCACTTGCTCCTCTACCACAGCCAAAACCTAGCAAACATGCTTGCCCACTCGATATGATCCACCACAACAGCAGGTCTAAGTGGGGTGTCTTAGTGGGGCTCAGCCCGAGATGGCAAAAGACATTGATGGACAGTTTTCTGCTTTTCAGGTGAATTCGTCTAATAGCAAACGGGGGCCTGGCCTGCAGAGCTAAGAGTTCTCACATTTGCAGAGCTGCATGCCCTGGCTAAAGATAAGCTTCTCCCTACGCTTTGTTACGGGCTCATTACTTTCACTCATGCCTCAAAAACCAGTCTGTCCAAATGGGATGTTGCTTATAATAATATTTGCCATTTTGCCCACTCTGCTCCCCAACTTACTCATCTTTGTGAGTTATATGACAAACTGGAATGGCACTCCAGGGAATTATTGAATGTTTGTACTGGCTGCTTCACTGAGAAAATTGTTAGAACTGCCCCCCATCCTAGCGGAGCTACTTAAGCCTGTTAATTCATCTTATCTTCTCAGGTCAAATGACTCATCTCTCTTTCTTGTCCCAAAACCAGAACACTTATGGGTGAGCAGGCCTTTGCTGCGTGTGCACCTCGGACCTGGAACTCCCTTCCGGCACATGTTCACAACAGCTTTAAAATCACCCTTTGGAATCATCTAAGACACACCGTGGCCTGTAACTGCACTTAAGCAATGCGTCTTCCATTGTATCTATTTAGCACTTTACTGTTCCTGTATGGTTGCCGGCTGAGGCTGACTTGAGCCTATACTTGAGCATAAACTCTGCATTTGTCTGCCACTTTATTATATTGTGACAGTCTGTAATACTGTTTACTTTATGCTGTCTAAGCTTGGTCCATTTGTTGTACCCTGCTTTGTCTGTACATCCCTTGAACTCTTGCTTAATCCTGTGTAAACCTTGTTTTTTGTCTGCATATTCCATGTAATCTCCCGGGTTGCACCTGGAAATAGGCATATGTTTGTCTAGAGTGCTTTCCTGGTCAACAAAAGCTAAATAAAAAAAATAAATAAATAGAAGGACCAAATGTGAAAGTGGGGATTGGGCATTCCAGTGTCATGGGGGGGGGGTCCACATTTTGGGATTTGGGGGGTCTCAGCTGAAGATGGGCCTTTTTTTTTTTTTTTTGAAGTATTACATATTTCCTCTTGGAGTAGGTGTCAGCCCAGGATGGTCATTTCTTTGTTGCACTTCCCTGCTCCAAGCGTTTTTTTTTTAAATTTTATTTATTGAAAAGTTTCACCAGGTAAGGTACACTGAACAAACAAGTTGCTTGTCTCCCGGTATGACCTGGGGGAGAGGGTGATGGGAGTTACATAGTATCAATGAGTACACACAAGTTACACAATAGCATAAAAAACATAGGTTACAAATGATTTACACATTAGCCTGAAAAGCAAATAATTACAGGGCAGAATAGTTAATCCTGTAACGGTGAGCTTGTGGTGAGACAGATATTGGATAAAGTAATTGCAAGTTTGACCAATGGCCTACACTACTCGGATTAAGTAACACAATGCAGCATAAGAAGTGAAATAGCAGTGTAGTAGAGAATCGAGCTAGAGACCAGGGCTAGGCCGACAGGCTGAGGAGATGGACCAATTGAGAGAGAGAGAGAGATGATTGCAACAACCACACACAGCTAGAGCCGTAATAGGCTCTAAAAGTATAAGTGCATCGATTTGGTTATGGTTAGGCAAACAGGGTATCAGTCAAGATGTGTGACTAGGAAGGGGGAGGGAGCTAGGAGCAAGTACAATTAACAGAGAGGAAATTATGTAGAGCTTGATTTAATGAGCCAGGAGAGGAAGAAGCTCAGATTTGTGTAGGAAGAGCATTCTATAGTTTAGGGAGACGATAGGAGTGGGTGGGGGGGGGTAGATTAAGGAATTAAGATAGAGAGGGAGTGTACCAAGCCAGTGCTTAGAGATGAAATTAGCATAGTGGTGCAGTCGCCTGTTTGATAGGGATGGAAAGGCTAAAGCTCGCTACAAGTGACAGCGATGGATAAGGAGGGGTGCATCCAGAGCAAACCGACAAAAGAAGTTGAAAAGTGTATCCAAGTTAGCTAAGGAGGTGGCAGGAGCAGAGCAGTAGATGATATCGCAATAGTCAAAAATCGGGAGGATCATTTTTTGGATCAGGTCATGCCTTGCCTGGGGCGGGAGGCAGGAGTGGTTTCTATATAAGGTGCCGAATTTAGGGCGAAGCTTTTTTATTATGCCATCTACATGGGCCGAGAAAGTGAGATGTTGATCCAGCCAAATGCCCAGATACCTGAAAGACTCCATGGCAACTATAGTTGCCCCGTCAAGAGTAGTGAAGGTGGGGGCAGATGGGAGCCTTGACAGTTTCTGACACGTGCCAAATGTCATGGACACAGTTTTCTTGGCATTTAGGAAGAGTTGGTGAGATTGAAACCAGTTCTGGACATTAGTGAAGTCACGTTGGAGCCTGGAGGCGAAATCCAAGGGAGAAGGCCCTGACAAGAAAAGAACCATATCATCAGCATACATATGTATAGAAGATGAGGTACAGATGGATGGAAGATCGTTCAGAAAAATGGAGAAGAGAATCGGGCCTAGTATGGACCCTTGGGGGACTCCAGAGCATATGGGTAGAGGAGGGGTGATGTAGTCGGATATTTTTACCACTGTGAGTGGTCGTTTAGGTTTGCACTGAACCATTTTATGGCGTGTTCAGACAGCCCAGCTGATGAGAGGGAGCACAGCAGGAGGGAGTGGGAAGCGGTGTCAAATGGTTGAGTACAGGATGGGCGGTTCTGATTTTTTTTAAAGTCCTGCTGCATCTGGGATGAAAGATACTATGAGGAGAGACTTGAGGAGCTCAACCTCGATGCATGTACAATGTTGGTAAATATCTAATTCCACATGTTCCTATGTTCTTTATGTTCCCTTACCTCCTACCCAATTGTAACCCTATGGATATTTATTTGTCTAAAATCTTGTCACTTTATAACTTGTACTGTTCCTTGACTTGTATGTAACTTTCCTCCGGGTCGCACCTGAAAAAGGGACCTCCGGGGCCCAGCGGGCTCACCCAGTCAACAAAATTCAATAAATAAATAACCTGTACTCCCTGGAGGAGAGGAGGGACAGAGGGGATATGATCGAGGCCTTTAAATATCTGAAGGGAGTAAATAGGGCCAGCCTAAATAGAGTGTTCCAGCTGAGGGAGGAAGAGGCCACCAGGGGGCACTCCATGAGGCTGGTCAGTGGGAGGCTCAGGGGAGACTAGGAGATGCTACTTCACTGAGAGGGTGGCGGACCCTTGGAACGCATTGCCTGCAGAACTGGTGACTGTTAATACAGTGGAGAGATTCAAGAGGGGCTGGGACAGGTATAAGGGGAGGGTTAAACTGAGTAATGCCAGATCTGGAGGTGTAACTCTGATCGGGGATGGGGTCGGGGGGATCTGCTGGGGAGGTGGGGAGGGCAGCAATGGTATCCTGACCGGGTGCTGATTTTCGAGTAGACTCAATAGATCATTAGGCCTACTCTGCTGGCATCTTAGTATGTTTGTATAGGAATGATGGACAACACAGATTTAGACTTTTGGGAAGGGGGGAAATAGGCTGATTGTGATGCCGTCCAGGTGTTTGCTGGACAGCGTCATACAGATGAATGGATCAAGCCGCTCTCTGATAACAGCGGCTCACTCCTTTCAACAACAAGAAGTTTCCACCCCATGAGCACAGAACAGTGTCATGATCAGCCTCACTAATCATAAGTCTGTCAATGTCGAGCCCACTACAGCCTGAGCTGCATTGGACCCAACAGTGAAACACCTGTGAAACCCCGTTCTTGTATCAGAATGTTTGCTGCACATGCGCAAGCCAACATAAAAATTAGTCAGTGGGCCAGCTCAAGGGCGCCATGACTCATATAATTAACTGAGCCAGCTACATGGCACTGCGGCAACATATCACACTGTCAGCTATGAGACTGGGGTTTGCTTGTAAGCCCTAGAATCCCACACTGGGGCCAGCATGGGACCATGAATGTTGCAGAGGTGAGGCTCTTAGCCCCTGGGGAGGGTGGGGACTACGCAGCATTTTCACATCCACTTCTGTCCACAAAAGTAGTAGTATTAATGCCCACTGTGAACACAGTCAGCCACGACCCCTCACAGCCAGAAGAATAGTACGATCACAGCACTCTTGATTGTTTGGATGAGGAAAAACTGGGGAATAGGAAAAAAAAAACCTTGATAGAGCCAAATATCGCTGTGTTACCCTTGGGCAAGTCTCATACCCTCTCGGTGCTCCAATCTACGCAGCTGCAGAAATTGATAGAAGCAGGACCCCACACTGGATATGAAATGTTGCATCTCAGCTAGGTTATTGTGGGTAAATAAATTGTAAAAGAAAAATGTTGTGTGCCAACAAAATTCGTCCTTCACGTAACTTCTCACAAAAATGTTAAAAAAAAAAAAAAAAAAAAACACAGTCCTGTGGCCAGGTGTGCATAAATGCAGGCTCAGTTTGTTGGACAGTGAGTCCTTTGAATATCCCATTATAAAACTCATATTATGAACTGAGGATCGTAAATAGAGGAATCTGATTGGCCAAGAGCTCTTTGAAGCTGTGATGATATTGGGCTACATCATCACGGCTTCAAAAAAGTTCCAGCACCAACAGCCTCTTTGCTCTCTACTGTCTCAGAACTATTTTTTCAAAATGTACTCCTACACCACCCAAAAGCTCATTCATAAAATGTTTTAAAACCTGTTTGTTGTATTTTTTTATTTATAAAACTTCAAACTCGGTTCATAATAGCAATAAGTCACTCCAGGGTGTGGCATATCATGGGATAACAGCATTTCTCGGGCGGTTGGACGCACTCGGCCTGCGGCCTCTTGCCCAACCACCCGAGGCATGATGATATCCCATGATATACCACACCCTGTTGTGCCTTACTGCTTAATATGAAAACAATTGTGCACTCTCCTTTAGGCTGCGTGAAATTATGCAACAGGACTCAATGTGGATGTCACTGTGCTGCCCCCACCCCAAGTGTAGTATAATGATTGCAGATTGCTAGCTGATGTTAGTGGGCACTGCAATAATACTCATTGGGCAATTAGGAAATAAATATACTGGAGCGGGAGGATTCAACTCAAAAGTCTTTATTTAGGGAGTTTCAAAGTAGTACACATTGCTGAGTAGTTTCCAGTATCCAGGTTTCAATGGTCACACGGTCTCTAATAAGCTCTAGTGTCCTCACGTAAGTTGTAGTGTTCAAGCTAACAGTTCACCCAGATAACTGCAGATGTGACTTTAGTTTGCACTCTGAACTTCCTATCATTACAGGCATTATAAGGGATAGTGCCTCCTTTTATATTTGTTGTACATCGCTCAGAGCCTCTGGGCTCTTAAGAAATAAAGATTTTTACTGCTATGAATATTCTTAGTAATTACTCGCAAACACAGTGTTATATAGTGCTGTGAAATGCACCCAGTGCATGTCTCAACTTTACTCTGCCGAACCACATCTGTAACACAGGCCTCACCCCCACTCTGCACTGTTCCAAGCAGTCCATGGTGTCTGTCTGTTGACAGCCCTCATTCCTGGATGCCATTCTCCAGTCCCATGTAGCCAGTGCCCTGCATTGATGCTGTTCCCTCGCTAGTTAGAAGTCTATTCTGTCCCATTACTGAACCAAATCCCCCTCCCATTGGTACCATCCCCGGTGTCCTGTGGCAAGTCCACCCCCCCTTGCCCTCCCCAACTTGCACAATTGAAGATGTAGTCAAAGCAGCAGAAACTTGGGTGGATGCAGCAGCCTGAAACCTGGGTTGCAAGGGCCCTAATGCTGCTAGAATGGCTGTGCGGGCCATAAGTATTGTAGCCCCACCCAGATTACTAGATGCTCACAAATGATTTTCCTGGTTCCAGAAAGTATCTGTGTGACCCCATGGAGCATGGCTGGCCAGGGTTGCAAACTTACCATGGGCTGAAAATGGTCTTTGCACCCGCTTTGCTTTTGAGAATCAGGGCTCCAGTTTGGTTCTCTCAATAAATGAAGAAAAGACCCTTAGAATATTGTTGTTTTTAAAGTGACTTCAAATAACAGTACGTAAAGCATGAGATTTTACCAAAAATCCTGTTTGAAGTGAAACCATGTGAAAAATAGTAATTCAATCCACCACTACTCTGTTTTTGGATATTGTGGGAGTCATGAGAAAATACTGGCTGCTGTAGTACAAACACACAGAAAAATTCAGCTGTTGCACACTACCAGCTTTGTTTGGTAGCACTTTGTTTTATTTGGAGAGCTGCACATGAAAAACAAAATATTTTACTTGGGTCTGGTACATAACATGTGGAGTCCAATAAAATGTAATTCCTGCCCTGCTGTTATTGCATTTTTATATTATAATATTCCTGTACTACTCCCCCCCGGTCACATTTGTAAATGAGACCTTTGTTCTCTGTATAGCTTACCTGGTAAAACATTTGCAAATAATTAAATACATGTATAGAATATTTAGCACAATATTAATAAAATAGTTACTGAATGTCTTTGCAGTGTGAGATGGGAGTCGCAAAATACGGTGGTTAGTCCAGCCCATAGTTGTAATTTGTTTTAGAGAATGGGTAGGAACACAGTACTTGATCTTGATAGGCTGATGGCATTCTACACCCATACATTTATGTGCCAACATCACCCCCGTAATAAACAAACCAAAAAAGTGCCCCGGTACTAGCCTGCCTTCTTCTAGAAATATTCATGTGCTTCATGTAGAATTTTACTTTTAATAGTAGCTGCCATTTTTTTTTTCTCCACTCCCGGTTTGCTGTTGGATCCCCAGTTATTCACAAATAACTCTGTTACTGTTTATTTGATGCCAGTGTCCCACACCATCCCTGAATTATCTGTGCAATACAAGGACCAAATCAACAATTTTAAAACTCCAGTCAGTAGTTAACTTAATCTTTCGACTGATTTCTGGTATCTCCCACTTGCTTTTTGACTTCTTCTGTCTGCCATCTGCTAACATCACTGTTTAAAAACAGTAAAATAAAAAAGGCAGTATAATTAAAATAATACAAAATGGCACAGTAATATCGCTAAGTGCATCCTCCATCACAAGTCCAATAATGTACTAACAATGCACAAACAAGGTGAGTCATGCAGTAACACATTTACTGTTTCACCCTTTAGAAACAACCTACCAGTGGAAGGATTATTATACCCCAGGACCTTTTTACTGTTTTTAAATATACAAATATGACACAAGTCCAGCTAGTGGATGCATTAGTAAAGCTATTGCTTGCGATGCTGGCATCACAGGTTTGTGTCCCAAGTCAGGGTTGTCAGAGGGCCATCGGGTGGAGAAGGATTGCGCGTCCCCGAGGATGCTGTTCTCTGGGGAGGAAGGGTTGCACCCCAACCAACACACTGCCACCTGGGTGACCAGAGGTGAAAGTGCAGTGGTCGGGTGACATGGAGGGGACACTACCTGGCTTCTGAGCAGGGTCACACATAACTATTTGCATGTGCAGTTTGGAATCCTAGCTGGCAGCATTCCAGAGGGAGTGGAACCAATAACTACGATAAACCACGGCACAAGCAGGTGAAGCCCAGTTTTTTCCGGTATCCCACATATGAGGGCCTGTCACAGAATAGTTCTCTTCCAGAATGTGATCTGCACTGCTACCAGTTTTCACAACCCTTACTTACCCTGGTATGCCACCACCATTTAGCGTGACTCTCACTTGGGGTATCTCTAGGTCAGAATCCCAATAGAGTCGCAGCTCACACAGTACAGTGCTCTCTTCCAAAGGGCAAATGACCTACCCCTTTCGTCACAGCTGAGAATACTTTGCTTTAGATATAATAACTCTGCAGCCTGTCTCTTTGGAAACAGAACACAGACTTGCCAATTTGCTCCTGGTTATCCATCCCGAAAGGACTTAATCGTAGAAAGCATGATATATAAAACATTTACTACTCCACGATATTTACATATGTTACAGGAAATATATACAATAAAGACAATGGGGAATACAGTATTTCTACAGAGATAAAAATAAACACATTTGAAAAAGGCAGAGGTCACATAGAAAACCCTACCACAGCACTATTTAAATCTCTTAAGTAGAGTAGAAGAAGCTTACCCCAACTGGAAACTGGAGAGTTATGGCAGACTCAAACCCATGATGTTACTTGTTCAATATCCCAAAGCATAACTGAATTCTCTTAGTAAATATACAATAGATATAACTTCAGCTGGGCCGGTCCGCTGGCAATCCAGGTTTGAGAATGAGGCCAAGTCATCAGGGGCTGGCTGGAGGTTGGGGGGAAGGATTGAGCATCCCAGGGAATGCTCTCCTTCCCTGGGGTGGGAGGGTCCTGCCTGTCACCGCTATACTGCTCCCTAGATACAGGAGACGGTAGGGCTTGGACAGACTAAGAGTGGGAGGAGCCACACTGGCTGTGGGTGACGTGGCATTAGTGTGTGTGCACCCTTGTAACCCTTGCACACATGGCCCCTGTGGGCTTGGGACAGAAACAACAGAAAAAGGAAAGTGCCCTGTGCCTGTTGATGATGTTTCCCTCAGCATGCCACAGAATCTCCCTGCCTGGGCTTCTGAGACTGCCAGGTGACGAAACAAGAATTGTTTGAGGGTGTAGTCCTCCCACCTCATCCCCACTTGGGGGTAAACCAAGGCTCAGTGGAGGAACAACACCTTGTGTGGGGCATGCAAGAGGGACAGATGGCCAGCCTAGAGGGACCTGAAGGAGAGTAGGTACAGAGTGAAGGGGGAGTGTAAACAGAAATTACCAAAAAAAAAATAAAAATACTTCAGCTGGTCAGCTCACTATCCCAACATCACTGGACCGGCCTGACATCACACCTTGTCTCTGCTTTTGATCTCTGGGGACCTCTTTTTTCCACAGACTGGTCCAAACCAGATGTGTTCAGAGCTTGGTCCTTTTGGTATCATCACTGTCTGCCCAGCTGGAAACGATGGCCTTACATTGGCCACTGTTTACATTTAACACTTTTTTTTAAATGAACGGGACTCTGTCATGCCAAACAAAAGCCTTTAGATCAGTTCTGCTACCCACACCCACATCTTTGTACTGTGAGTACAAAGAACTTTTTACACACATAAGATCACTCACAACTGAGTTCCCTGCAGCTTTGACCACAGAAGAATGGAATTTTCAATTCCCAACTGACCTCCCACCTCAGCCGAAATATTTATAGAGACATAAATGATGATGATAAAATGAATAAATAAGCTGGCCCGGTGGTGCTGAAGGTTGAGGCGCTGGTCGCTACACCTCGCACCACGCCGGTGACCCGAGTTCAGGAACAAGCTCGGGCCACCGGGAGTTGGCAGGGGGGAGAGAGGATCAAACATCTGCAGGACTGCTCTCCTCTCTCAAGGGAGGGAGACTAGTCTTCCCGCTTGCTGACTGCCCTCTGTGGCTGGAGGGCAGTATGGGTCGGGAGGCTGAAAGCCGACATACTTACTTCAGCAGGGAGGAGGGACGGGCAAAAACTGGAGGAAAATCAAGCCTGGCATGCTTGATGATGGTCCGCCACTCCCGGGAGTGGCACTGGAATCTGGATTGGATCTCTGGGAGGGGGGAGAAGCCATCAACTTCCTTCCGGCCCTGCCATGGGGGCAGTCTGCGGGGGATACTCTGGGGCCACCTAGCACAAGAGTGATGGGGACCGGGGAGAGAGAGTCCCTCCGTCAGGAGGGCCAAAGCCACCTGCCAGGGCTCCAGGGATGGAAAAATATAATAAAATGTATTACACAAGGCCAATTTTCTAAGCGCAGTAAGACGCTCCAGGGTGGGCAATGTTGGGGGACACTTGCACTTACAGGGACTGCGCCATTGGGCCTCACTACACTCTGGGTATTTGGATATCCCTCAACATCTCCCACTCCGTCATGTTTTACTACTTAACTTGAACATTTTAGCATAAATGCATCCTATTTGTGAAGTAAATACAGGACATTTATTTTATTGCATTATTTATGTATTTATTTGCATTCTTTTCACTTGGGTAGCTCGGGCAGGAAATACAACATGCCATTCAGCAATGGTGAGTTATGTACACACACACTAATAACAGCAAAACCTGCAGTTTATAAATTTATTTATTTATTTATTCAAGCGTTTAACCAGGGAGGCATACTGAGCATGCTAAATGCTCGATTCCAGATGCGTCCTGGGAAGGGGGAACATAGACAATAGTTGAAAGCATATATACAGGAGAAAAAATACATAGAATGAATTCTCTAAACATTTGGACCAAGTGACTAGGCATAGAGGTCAGGAAAACAATAGAATATACAGTAGTCTGACAGTGTAGTTGTGACAACATGAACCATAGGGTAAACATAATTTAGTTGCAGTAGCCAAAATACAGTCCATAAATACCATATATCTTCTAATTGAAGCTGCCCCTGTTAGAAGCCACACCTAAAACTTGGCCTTTGCAGTATAGAAGCCATCCTCTAATAGAAACCTCAGCTTGTATTAGGGGCTGATTGTCTGTTTACGTCGTGGTCTGGTGTTCTTAACAGCATCATGGCTTTCGCACAGCTGTTTTTGTATTATTTGATAGTAATACCGGTAATCTTTTTGTTTGCAGATAATCGGTTTTAGCTGTTTTATTAAAAAACAAACAAGCAAGGTAGTTTTCCTCATGCTTGTACATTTCAGCATCTTATGGCATCACAGATTTTTTCATTCACAGTTTAAAAATTGTGAAGCTGAGAATATCAATACCGAAGATAAGAAGACCTAACCAGTTTCTTCCCCACTTTGTCCCGATTGCTAGCTATTTTTTTATCTTGTCAGCTGAGATAAAGTTTCTGGTCTCACCTTAGGACAAACGGGAAGTGAATACAAGCTGAGGTCCCCATGAGTGTGAACGAATCTTGGCAGTGGTCTGTTGGAGTGTCAGGATGGGTGGAGCGAAGGGGTGAAGGATTCGGGAGAAACTCTCAGTAATTCTGTTATGCCCAAATGTTGACATTTTTTGTTTGGTTATTTCTTTAAGTAAAGTTAAGCTGATTTTACATCATTTATTATTACTATTTCTTAATGTTCGTTTATTGTATAATTTTAGATTTTGTGGTTACTTGTATAATCCTTATGCAGCTTTTATTCTGTTTGTCGTTGTTTTTTGACATTTTGTAAGGTGCCCAGAGCCCTTGAGATTGGATGCCATGTAAATAAAGTTTATCTTACCTAAAGTGCATCACAGTACACTGCCAGGAGCTGATCACAGGGAAGTTGGCAGGATCTCCTTGCCACCCTGTAACAAAAGCTGCTTTCTAACTGAAGCTGCAGCTACAAATGGATGATTTTAATGAGTTGCGGCTTCAATTGGAAGACGCATGCTATAACATGGTATTTGGCTGGCAACCAACAAAATAAATCGGTCGACATCAGCAGAAACCAGCTACACCAAATTACATAACAGTGTTGAATGCCATTCCATTCTTGGTTGGTGAGTATATTTATGATCTTTGACCCTTACAGTTCATCTATGACTGAGGCTTATTCAGGAGCTTGTAAAATCATAATTTCCACAGCAACACACTGTGATGTCACAGGCTGGTGCATATGAGGTCAGATCCAGAATATGCCTTCGCTGTAAATGAACTCTAAGGGATGAAGACCTAGTTTTTCAGGTAGATGTCCTTAATAATGAAGAATAGCTTGATATCTACATTTTTTGTAGAATGTTTGGTAACTGAGTTTTGAGGACATCTGTGGTTAATTTTTGCTAGTGACTGCAGCTCCTGGAAGTCCTTTCAACACATTATGTAGCTTCATTTTTTTCTTGCAGCATATGAACCCACCATTGTCACCTCTACAACTTACTAAAATGGCTTAGGCCCTCCCAGTGCAAGAAATACAGCTAGTACTCTCACCTATATAACTGTGGCACAATTTTGTTCCTAACTACTTACAGTAAATGTTTTTGTTCTTACCAAAAGAAGATAGTTATCTGTATGATGACCCCTGGCTGGTGGGTTACATGTGGGGCTTGCCCACCCTATGAAGGGGGCTGGCCAGGGATCCCATTTCCAGAGAGACCCTAAAGGTAGGTACATGAGTGAGATCCTGAGGAGTCCCCAGTGGTGGTTTCCTAACACAGTAGTCAAAAATAGCAGTGTCCACACACACAGAGAGGTACCATTCTCAAGGAGAGCATGTATTCAGTAATCACAACACCTTCTCATTTATCATGGATACTGTAGCAGCTCCCCAAAAACCACTGTGATCGACAATTCCTATCCCTCTTCCATACTCCATCCCGCCTGTCCGAGGCAGGACAAGACATAAAGTCACAGCAGGTGACTGATAAATCCAAGCCCTAATCTTTTTTTTTTTTTTTTTTTACTTTATTTTTCCCCCACCACCTGGTGCTGTACCCAACTCCCCTGCTCATCCCACCGTCTGCACAAGGTCTCCCCCCATGGAGCACTGGCTTACCTCCCAGGCGAGGTTGTGGTGGGGGAGGCCTCCCCTATGCCTCCCGCTCTAAGGAATCAAGTCTTCATCAGGGACCTGTGCGGTGATGTGGCTGGCTGAGGAGGACCCACTATCAGGCCCTTGTGTCAGTGTTGCTCTGGGCGGTGTATTTTGATTGTACAGAGCATGACTTGCCATGCGGCGGCTGGCTATGCGGCGTCGTTGCACTTCCTCATTGGTAGGGCACGGGGCTGTGATACCTCTTGGCCGATGCCAGAGGTCAGGCCATCCCGGGCCAGGAACCCCCTCCCCGCAGAAGCTGAGCAGTCCAGCGGACACTCAGACTACCTCCCCAGCCGGTCCTCTCGACACCTGAGTCCACTCCTAAATCTGGGTCGCCAGCATCGCGAGCGGAAATCCAACCACTGTGCTGGCAGGCCAGCCCAGGCCCTAATCTTAGGCAGTGACCATGCCAAGCATGACATTCGGTTACATTCTTAATCTTGGCCATGGCCATGCCAGGCACATTGTTCAGTTCGGTTCATAATCCACACCCGATCACAAACCCAGAGTTCTGATTACATTTTACTTTTAGGAATTTGGGGTGATACAGTAGCAGGTTCCTAACTGCAGTAATGTCTTCTTTTTGTTTCTATAGCAGTTTTTCTCCCCACCACTGACGTAGTTCCAGGGATATACCCTGATCCCAAGGTTATACACCATTAGCTCCATAGCCTCTTTGGCCTCTTCGACCCCAGTAATCCAGTGGTTACCCCCACAACTTTTCCTATGGCAGGAGCTCCAGGAGGAGGGCTGTCCTCACCCTTGAGGCAGTCCACACTTGTGTGGGTCATGATCCAGTGCCGTTAGGCACTAGAACTCGAGAGCTACCTAGGCTCAAACCATCATTTAGACAGTATTGTGATTTTTGTCCCTCTGATTTCCCCTTCCCTTCTTTCCTGACGTGAGCATAGCCTATGGCCTCACACACACACACACAGCTAACCATGCAATAGGAGTGAGCTCCCTGACCTAGCCACAGGGTTCACTGTGGTGCCGTAACTTGCCGCCAACCCTCCCCAGCTAAAGTGCGCTGCCAGGTGGCAGCTGCCTGGGTCTGGCCTGCCTCCTGATGTGACAGTCTGAGCCTCACTCATGAACTCGGGTCACCTGCCCTCCTAACTTCTCCCCCAGAGGGCAACAAGGTGTTGCTGACTTCCACCACTTCATTCGGTTGTTCACTACTCTACCGCAATTGAGAAAATGGTTCTGCAATTGAGCCGGGTGCTGCAATATGTTCACCCAAGGCTCTAACTCTGAAGAGACTCTTCTGCTATCAACTTTTCCCCTTCTTTTTTTTCCTGCGTCTAAATGCAAATTATCTTTTAACTCCTTCCACCTGTCAAGCTGTCAGTCACCCTTCCCCCCAGGTGACTGCCTATGGAAGTCCCAGAGAACCTATATGTACAGTACACAGGAAATCTGTTTATTTCTAGGGCTGGCAATATAGCATAGAGGTTAGAGCAGGGAGCTGTAAACAAGCTTGGTGCATCCAGCAGACCTGGGTTTGATTCCCACAATATCCACCTGCACACTGTGTCCCCCTGAGCAAGTCAGTTAACCTCCTTGTACTCCTGGGATGCATCTTTGAAATGAGCTTCAGCTCAGTGTGCCTCACTTGGCTAACAAATTGTAAAATAAATTTAACAAAAAAAAAAAAAAAATTTGGAAATTGGTAACTGAGAGAGGCTCACGGGGCTGCAGCTCATTTTCAGGTGCAAAAGTAAGGTAGGAGGAGAGGTTGCAAAGTTGGAGAGAAGGTACACAGCGATATAGAAATTAAACAACTGTGGGAAGACCACATAACATCTAAGGTGCAATGAAATTTACAAGGGGACAGTAGAAAAACTGCAGCTGTGCTGAGAACGAGGTTAGACACCAGAAGAACAGAAAGCTTTAGGGCAGTTAAACATGAGGAATTCTGCTATTGAGACAACTCTCTTACAGGCCCCATGACTTTGGGACTTGGCAGGTCTGGATTAGTGACTGCATTGTACCAATAAACTTTAAATTGTGGGAAGAATACTTTTGAATATGTATGTTGTGCTGTAATCTGTAAATATGACTCCTGTTAAGTTGTTTGTAAGCATTACTGAAACTGTCATGAACAGTAGATGTGATTTGCTTCCCTTTAGTTCCAACACAGGAAATACAGTGGATCACACTCACTCATAAAACAAATCCTAAAGTCATTTCAGGACTCTTTGGTTCTGTGGATTCCAATTTTTTTTATTTTTTATTTCGTTTTAGACTGTGTAGCCACTGAAGGCACACTGAGCCAAAACTCGTTTCCAGGTGTGACCTGGGAGCACGGGGAGGTTAAGTGCCTTGCTCAGGGTCACACAGTATGCAAGTGGTAGCTGTGAGATTTAAATCCAAGTCTGTGGAGTGTCCAGGTTCATAGCATAGTTTTATAACCTCTAGGATATATTACCTCGGAGTCAAAGCGTTTAGCCCAACACCATGACAAAGCAACTCCAGTAGCTGAGATCTTATTTTTCCTATCTAAAATTCTACTGCTCAGATAAATAAAGAAACACAGATACATTGTTCCAACATAAGCTGTTCAACTAGTGGTGATCAGATAGTGTGAAATCTGTTCTGATGACCGGAGATTTCAGATTTCAGACTATCCTCAGATATCGGTAGTCTGAAATCCAAAATTATTCTGTAAAGGTAAAATAAGCCCTTTCCATCCTCATACCCCACAACAAGAACACCCACCCCCACTCTGCACTTAACCAACCCCCACCCTGTCCACCTTCTAACACCCATCCTCCCTCCAAGACCTCTGGAAGCACATTAGTTGTTTATTATTTATATGTTTGCCTGCTTATAATAAACCCCATCCCCCACCTGTGCCAAATCACAAGCCTCTTACCTAGTTTAAAAAGACAACCCCTTCCACCCACCACACTGCTAGCCCCCAACCTCCCTTACCCCCGCTGAAGCCCCTGAATTATAGCAGTAAGGAAGGACACATAGACTCCTTATGGTCCTGCAGTGTAGCGATCATGGTGCGCATCTTCATTTTAGTGTTCCAACTAACAAATGAAAAGAAGACCTCCTATAGCTATACCTGATTAGCTGACAAGTGACCAGGTGTTGGGTAGGGTGGGGGCTAGCAAATGCATCAGGGATCGGAGGGGACATTGACAGGGTAGGAGGAGGTATGATATAGCATTGTCTGCAGATTCCATAACAGATATCAGATTTCACTATCCAAATCCGATACGGAATCCTAGTAATTAGGATTTTTGGCCACTATATTCGAAAATCCTAACTTTGGGGCAGAATCCTAGATATCCATTTATAAAAAGAAATATCTGAGCACCCTTACTGAAAATAAGGCCTCCTATTCTTCTCCCAGGGTTTAAAACTAGCATATAGTGTAGCTTCTTAGAGAGGAAGTTTTTTTTTTTTTTTTTTTATATAGAGATTTTCTGGTTTCCAGTAAAACAATCACGCATCAGCAGAACTCTGGTATGCAAAATTCTCCAAAATTCTGAATTTCAGGGCCTTTGTTTTCCCCTTAGACTACATCAGGTCACATTGCTTATTCCTGCAGTGAAGCCGTAATCTGCAACCTATTGCTAGAGAAGTGATTCCAATATAACATACAGAGGATTATGATTTCAGGGCAGGAAATGCAGCAAGAACAAAAGTTAAAAGGCATGTTTACATGGCCTCACAGATTGCTGCTGCACTGTGCTTCTGTGACGCTTCCTCTTCCCACACCAATGTTGAAGCGCAGCAACATGCCATCACTCCACACCGATGCAAGTCACTCTGAGAAAGGCTGTGTGAGTTCAGGGAGGTGGGTGTTCACTGACTTTTCTCGCTGCACGCTGTCACTCCCATGTGTCTTCCCACCCCACCCCCAGCCGGCACTCACTCTGTCCTCATTCCCCCTGTCTGACACATCACTGCTAAAGACTTAGCAGTCTTATCTCAGGGACTAGATTTGCTTGCACATTTCCTTTTCAGTGAAATGGCTCTGATGATCTTTTCCCCTTGTGGGGTTGTTGGGGAGGAAGGAATCACTTGTGGATGTCTGTTACAGTAATGCATGTTGGAATAACAAAGCTGCTTCAGAGGCTGCGTACACAACATGATTTATGGATATTATAGATTATATGCTGGACTGCAGTCCCTGCCTGTCCTTGCATAAATTGCATAACTGCCTAAACTGACTTTTGTTTGTAACTTGTATATGATTCCTAGTTTTGTTTTTACCTGCTATGTAATTATTGAAACTATTTGTTCTGATTGTTATTCATTGCCCTCCCCGCCCAATGCATCTGGAAATGAGCTGTGTTCAGTTCAGTATGCCTTTCCTAGTGAAACTTTTGAAATAAATAAATATTAAAAGTTATTTAAAACCCTCATGGAGACAGAGTAAAGGAAAATGCACAACACATATATAATTTTGGAAAACAATACCTTTGCAGAATGGCAGTACTTGTGCTGCAGTTACATTGCAGGGATACCACACAGCACTAGCAGCGAATTATAAACAAGGCACTGCTGGGATTGAAGTTGGTAGTTAAGCAGCATTATCACATTCACATGCTCCTTGGTTGGAGATTATTTTTAAACTAGTCTGTCAGGACTTTTACGGTGCTTTGCACCTTTTATTGAGCATTATAAGTCTGTGTGTGTGTGTTTTGCAGACATCTGGACTGTGTTACTAAGGGGGATAATTCGGGACCTGCGAGCTCCACTTCCGGGTTGCACCCGCTATATATTTCAGCCCTGCAGCGAGCAGGGCGAGCGAGCGTCCTCGCGCATGTTTCGAGTGTTTAGCGTGGCAGCAAACTTGAGTCTTTGATCTAAAAAGCTCTTGCCCTTGGATATATTCAAATATTTTGTTGGTTAGCCGGTAGGTTATTTGAATAATTACATTATCATTTGAGCTTTCAAAAATTCAGGTATATTGGAACGATTTATAGCTCATGTGTTAGAGGGTTCTAAATGTCATTAGGGCATTAAGCAACAGTTAATAATAATTAGCAAAGATTTCTAGGGGGACTTTTGATAATTTAATTTGTTTCTCAGTTTGAGGGTTAGCATCTCTGGGTTTTATTTTGGCTGTAAGGTTGTTAAACAGCAGAAGGTAGTTTTGTCTTTTCAACTGAGCTTAGGATTAGACGTTTGTTTATACGGGCTAATTACCTTTGTTTAAGTCTCATATTGTTGAGTGCTAATAACCTTGTTGTCATGGCAGAAGGCAGCGTTCTCACTATTGTAACTACAACTGGATTCACTGGCATAAAATGCATAGCATGCAACATGTATACATTACTGACTGGTGATTTTGTTGACCAATCCTATACATGTAGCAAATGCCTAGAAATTGTGGAATTACACAACATGATTGGGCAATTTAATCTACTACTAATTGCACTTGAAAATAGTCAATCAGATATGCATAACCATTTTAAGGCAACTACTGTACTTTATCATCAAATCTAGAAGTTGGACATGGTTCCGAAGGCTATACTGATGTTACACCAAGCACCTCCTATGCCCCTGTGGTTTCTGTCCCAACAGCTATTAACAGTTCCCAGCAACATAATGAAGGTGTTAGAAAAAGAGTAAGGGAAGACGATTGTTTTATTGATAACAATCAAGATGTTGAAGACAGCTGTTTTTTTACACAAACTACTAGAGTAGCAAAAAAGGGGAGAAAGGCCCAACACTTCAGTATTGAGCAATTCAGTAGATTTGATCCCTTATCTTCCCCTGCCTTGAATGTTGAAGATGTGACTTCTGACGCCCTTATTGGTTTAACTGATTACTGTACTCCAGACTTACCACCAGTTAATCGCTTGCATACTAATGATACCCCACTCATAAACTTATCTACTGATCTTACAACTTCTCCTCTGTCTAGTATACACTGTGATTCTAACATTCCCTTGCAACAACAAATTTATGTATTGGGTGATTCATTGACAAAAGATTTGGATAGGACTATATGCAACCCTGACAAAGCTAATAGAACTAGTTCTAGTTTTAGTGGTTCTAAAATTTCTGATCTCACACTAATGTCTGAGATTATGAAGGACCGTGGCAACAACCCCATTGCACTGATACACGTTGGTGCTAATAACATCTATAGGGATTCTGTCCAATCAAGTAAAGAAGACTATGTCGCTTTAACTAATAAACTGGTGGATATGGGTTACAAAATCTGCATATCTGAAATTTTACCTATCCCACGTTTCTCATCATTCCATAATAATAAAATCAAAGTTGTCAACGAATGGCTAAGAAAATGGTGCTTATGCCAAAACTTGACTTGTCTAATGCATTGGGAGGAATTTGATCACCATCCTGAATTGTACTGTTTTGATGGTTTACATTTAAGCAGATGGGGTAATGCTGTTCTGGGAAAACAATTTTTGACATCTATTAACCGTCTTTTAAACTAAAACTAGGGGGTGAGACAGTGGAAAGGCCGCCATCTCTAAAATCTTCAGTCAGCAGCTCTATGACATGTCAAGAATTACATTTCTTATGCTTTAATGCTAGATGTCTTACCCAAAAATTGGATGAATTAAAATGTAGAATTTATAAAGAGGATGTTGACATCATTTCAATTAGTGAAACATGGGGGAATGACGAATCATCTTGGGAAACCATCATACCTGGTTTCACTTCCTATACTCTTAATAAACAAAACAGGAAAGGTGGTGGAATGGTGTTATTTATAAAAAAAAAAAAACAACTTAACTCTATTGATGTAACAAAGAATATCAAAAAACATAAACAAACAGAGACAATCTGGGTCAAGTTAAGTCTCTTTTTTTTTTTTTTTACCAATTATTTTAGCAGGTGATCTACATCAGATGTCCTTTTTCTGGGTTCTTGCTACCACCCTCCTAACTCATCAGTCGATATTTTAGATGCAATTCTATCTGAATTAGAACAGGCAAAAGCGATAGGTAAAATTGTAGTCTCTGGAGACTTTAATATAGGTACAATTGATTAGCGGAATTTATGTGCAAACACCAGTCAAGGGAATAAGTTACTATATACATGTACCCAGTTGGGACTTCAGCAGAATGTACTTATCCCTACTAGAGGAAATAATATTTTAGATTTGGTTCTTTGTGATGATGACCTAATAGTAGATAACATCTTAGTCAGTGAGCCAATTGGGAATAGTGACCATAACACTATTACATTTAATATCGTACAAATTTTTATATATATAATTCCAATTATACTAAAATATATCTGTATGAAAAAGCTGATTTAGGAACAATAAACATATTATTGGAAATATTAACTGGGACACCTTATTGACAGGTTATACTCCAGAACTTTATTGGGAACATTTTAAGAATATCATTTGTCAACTTAAGGAACTATATATTCCATCTAAAATTAAAAATGAGACTCAAAGTAAAGTTCCTAAATGGATGAACCAGTCCATCAAAAAATGTATTAGACTAAAACGCAAGAAGTACATCAGATATCAAAAAACTAAATCTCCCTCAAATTGGACTTCCTATAAACAGATACAAAGAAAATGTAAAATTATGATTAAAAGGGCTAAATCAAATTGGGAGCAAAAATTAGTATCCATTGCTAATAAATCTAATAGCAAGCACTTTTACTCTTATATTAATTCCTTAAGGAAACCTACATGTCAAGTTGGTCCAATACTTGACAATGACATTTTGATACATGATCCTAAAAAAATGGCCCATCTGTTTAATGAGAATTTTTGTAAAAGTTTTTCTGGTACTTCTATACCAACTAATGACAATGTTTTGTTAGATACTGCTAATGTCTCACCAGTTAAATTTTCTATTGACATTATTAAGGATAAAATATTGATACTAAAAGGTAAGTATAGTCCTGGTCCAGATAACATAGCCGGACATTTATTATTTTTATTAGTTGATGTTATTACTGTTCCTTTAAAATTGATGTTCGATTACTTCTTGGCCATGAATTTTGTACCACAGGATTGGAGAGAGGCTTATGTCATCCCTATTCATAAAAAGGGCCAAAAAAACAACTGGGAAAATTACAGGCCAATAAGTTTAACTTCTTCTATTTGTAACTTATTAGAAGGTTTAATTAAAGACATAATATCCCCTGTCCTTGACTGTCATGATGTTGAACAACATGGTTTCAAAAAAGGCAGAAGCTGTTTGACTAATGTAATATGCTTCTATGAACAAATCAGCTCATTACTTGATAAAAATGTGCCTTACGATATCATTTACATTGATTTTAGTAAAGCTTTTGACATCATGCCACATTGGACACTAATTAGCAAACTTCATAAGTTAAAAATAAACAGTATTCTAGTAAATTGGATAATTAATTGGCTTCAAAATCGCTCTCAGCAAGTGTCTATTAATGGGAGCAAATCAGCCAGGGGTACAGTGACAAGTGGGATACCACAGGGTTCAGTTTTGGTCCCATGCCTGTTTCAGGCATTTATTGCTGATCTTACTTCAGGTTGTTCACCATTCACCATTAAATATGCAGATGATGCAAAAATAGGTGGCCCTTGTGCCTCTGATTACCAGGCCGATACTATCCAAAAAGACCTTGATCACATTACTACATGGGTTAAGAACTGGGGCATGACTTTGAACATCTCAAAATGCAAGGTAATGCATTTGGGTTTAAGTAATTTACAAATCCCCTACTACTTGGATGGTATATTACTTGATACAACATCAGATGAAAGAGATTTGGGCATTATTATCTCAGATAACTTATCTTATAATAAACACGTACATAACATTATTAACAAATCCAATAAAGTGGTATGGTCTATTCTACGTAACATCAGATCAAGGAAGCATGAAGTGTTGCTGCCTTTATATCGAGCATGCGTCAGATCACATTTGGAATATGCTTCCCAGCTTTGGTGTCCATACAAACAAATCTGAAGGCCTTTTAATGGAAACAGTTCAGAGAAAATTTACTAAAAAAGTTTCTGGGCTGTATGATGTTTCTTATGAGGGTAGGCTAGATATTCTTAAACTCATGCCACTATCCACGCGTTGGCTTCATGGTGATCTTGTGTTATTGTATGACATCATTCAAGACCCTTATCTATTGTGTGAACTCGGTCTAGAATTTAAAAACTGTTATCACAATATTAGGGGACATCCTTTACAATTAGTCAGAAAACCTTTTTTGAGGTCAAGTCGTAAATATTTTTTCACTATTAGAGTTGTTGGTCCATGGAACAGACTACCGCTTAATGTTGTCATTAGTGAAACTAAAAGTATTTTTAAAAATAGACTAGATGGCCTTATAAGTAATGGGTATGACCTTTCCTATTATATATTGGATTAGCATAGGAGCATTATGGGCATCTGCCTTCTCGCTCTTGTACTTACCTTAGTTTGAACCTTAGTAGTATGACTCTGTTTCAGTGTTTAGGCTAATCAGTATTTCTTTTGCTATCATCATGGGAACACAGTGGAGGCTTCTGGGAGTGTGCTTCATCCATCCAACCAAGCGAGCGGTGCTGCCTGTCCACATGGCAGCTTACACCACTTCTCCTCAACATATCCGATCAGGCAGGTGTCCACACTGTCACATTTGCACCGCAGCAGCACATACGATCAAGTTGCTGTGGTGTAAATGTAACTGTATAAGCTGGCCTTTTGGGGCGAAGAGACGGGTTTCATGCAACTGTCTTTAGTCATAAAGTACAGAATGCCCTGAAATTAAATTTTTGAGAAGAATATGTTATGAGATTTGAGAACTGTTGATGCCAACAATAAATTTGTTTTGTTTGTTAGGAAACTAGTAAATCTCTTTACGGAGTCCCAATAAAATATACTGAAATGACAAAAGTGCATATCCATTTAATATGGAGAATAATGGCAGGTGCTAGAGGGCTAAGCAAGAGATCAGATGCACAACAGATCACCTCCAGTTGAGCACAGAGATTTTATTCAAAAATTTACTTTATAAAAGTTATTTTGCAGTTAATGTCAACACCAGACATTTCATACCTTTCTTGGACATGAGATGTCAGAAAAGAGAAACTGGTGGTCCAAGTTCCAAATTGCCACAGCAGACACAACCAGCCTCAAAGAACATGGGAGGAGATGGCAGCGGCCAAAGCAGAGCACCTGATTTACCGCCCTAGGACATGGTACTACAAGCAGTCCATGAAATGGACAAAAACAATTAAAAATGTATTAGAATGAAGGCTCAGGATACAGAAATTTAGGACACTTATCTACTCCAAAGTAAGTTGATGAATGCCCATTGTGGACAGTCTGTAGTGGCAGCACTGACAATGGAAGGCTTGCACCTTCAAGGCAAGCTAAAAACACTCAGAAATTCAGCCCAAGCAATTGATGGGTAGTTGGCCTCCTCAAGCAGGGCACAGTGGATGATTTGGTGTCCTACATTAGGTCATGCTTTAAGGAATCACTACCCTGAGACTTGTTTTTCTTTGCAAAATATCATTTTTATTGAGAGACTGCAGTGTAAATACAGTGATACAATAAAATTCATGCATGATACAAAATACCAAAAGGTTTTAAGCTATTATACAAGCAGTACCAAAAGAAAAGAAAAGCACTGGAGAAAGCATAAACAATGTTTGTATTGTACAGTTCATTACCTGGCCATAACACTAGTTAATTATTAAATAACAGGATTATCATATATAAGGGTCTAGATCTTAATGTCTGCATGAATTATTTATATAGTTTATGAAACCCAGGAGTAGTCAAAGAGAAAAGACTCAATAGACCAGTTAATAATAGGAGTCTTATATAAGTCCCGGAAAACATTGTCCGATGGGAAGAAGCTTCTATCATAAAGTGCCTTCATAAATGATTGTTTCCATTCTAAAAATAGGAATGGTTCATCTTTATTTTCATTTTTCCAGTTCTTCAAGATTAACCTCTTGACATCCATAATATTTGCCTTTACATAGAAACATAGAATTTGTTGGCAGAAAAGGACTACATGGCCCACCCAGTCTGTCTCCCCGGACTATAACTGGTCTCTGGAGACCTTCCCTCCTCCTTGCTTGTTTACTAATATTCCCCATGCCTGTCCCATGCATGCTTGAAGCCTCTTGTTTTCACCTCCATCACTTCTGCAGGCAGTCTGTTCCAGGCATTTACCACTCTTTAAGTGAAGTAGTATTCCCTCACACCCCTCTTAAAGTCTCCTCCCCTTCATTGCATTACTTTTGGTCCTGATGCTCTTCCTCATTTAAAAGAGACTTCCCTCCTGCACTCTGTTTACCACTGTGAGGTACTTCTAGGTCTCTGTCATGTCCCCTCTTGCTGTCCTCTCTTCCAGGGTTTATATGTTATGATCCCTCATTTTCTCCTCATAGGGCTTTTGATGCAACCTCTGCACCATTTTAGTTGCCCTCCTCTGAACTGCCTCCACCCTGTCTTCAACCTTTGAGGTGTATCCTCCAGAACTGAATGCAGTACTCCAGGTGGGATCTCACAAACGAGCAATACAGTGACTACACCAGCTCCCTCCTCCTGCTCAAGATACCTCCCCCATTGCATCCCACTGGCCACACCCACTGCTTTGTCACACTACCCTGCCACTTTGAGGTAATCAGATATGATAATCCCAAAGTCTCCTTCCTGTTTACTGTCTGTCTGTGCCCCCAACCCCCACCCTGTACTCCGCTCCTGGGTTCCTATGCCATAGGTGCATGATTTTGCACTTTTTTGGAATTGAACCCCAACTGCCATGCTCTTGACCACACCTCAAGTTTCCCAAGGTCTCTATGCATTCTCTCCACCCCATCCTGAGTGTCCACCATATTACAGGTTTGGGTGTCATCTGCAAAAAGGCACACCTTTCCTTCAAGTTCTTCAGCAGTGTCCCTGATAAAGTAAATACTGATAGAGGGTGTAGGTGAGAAAAGAACAAACAGAGGAAGGAGACAATGAAGGGCAAGGTACATTTGAAATTAGTAGGTAGTGATAAATGGGCATTTTGAAGTGCAGTTCAGCACATGTTCCTCCATGGTGAAAACACAGAAACAGGCTCGTGCTGCTTAGCTTTCACACATGATTGATGTGGCTACTCCTTCTCCCTCAGGTCACTACCCGTAGGCTGTCACCACACTGCATTAAACTGGCCGACAGAATTAACATTAGGAAGGTGCAACTTAACAGGCTCACCCTGCACCATCCTGATTGTGACCATGGGCCCAAAAATGGGATACTTCAGTGGCCTAAGGCTAATTATCCTGTTCAGATTCAGGGAACTGACATTAAAATATACCCAGACTGGTTGTATGCTACTTGCACACAAAGAAAATTCCTCATTCCTTATTATTTGATCCCTTCAGAGAAGAGCTGCACAGTTTGGGGATAGTTCAGTCCCTCATAGCTCCTGTCCACCACCATATTACTTATGGGGCAAGACTTTTTAGTAATCTGAGTCGAAGGAAGCCAAGAAAAAGGTGGATAGACTTGCAGCTATATTTAACAGCAGACCCAGCCTGAGCTGGAGGAAGGTGGTTCATCAGAAGAAGGAAAACTGGTTTGGACCTAACACATAAACGTTTGGTTTTTAGTTCTTGTTTTATGATGAACCTCTGGACTGAGTTAGGGTGTAGCATGAGGGGTAATAATTCTTCTGTGTCACCGCTAAGTATATTTTCTGATTTACAAAATACCTCTCAGCTGCATATGAGTTCCTGGGGGTGAGTGCTACCAAAGTTTGTTAATGAGGGCCATACCTCTCAACTGTACCACATTACGAGGAACGTTCCTCATTTTACTTCACAAAAGCTCCCTGTTCCACATTGTGAGGACTTGTTCCACATTCAGTATTAACATTTTAAAGCAAAAATCTACAGTAAATGATGCAAAAAATATATTATTCAATTAACAGATTTTCTGAACATAAATGCAAACATTTTAACAGTGTTCTGAGACTCCTAGGTAAAGATTTCATTAAGTGTTCCACATTTTACTCATTTGTTCCACATTTTGAGAGGCAATGTTCCACATTTGGGGGACAAAAGGTTGAGAGGTATGATGAGGGCTACACTTGGGGACCCTGGGGATGCATTTTTCTGTAAAATGGCGACAACCCCGAGTTTGCAGTTGTGTGGGACATGGTCTGGTGCATAAATGTAACCAGTAATACACAGGACAATAGAAACGTTTTTAGTTCGTAAACTTTTGATATATTACTGCCACAACTGAGCTTACGTTAGACATCTACCCAAGTTTTCCAGGAAAGAAATTATTACTTTTTTCAGTACTAAAAATTGATGCAACTAATATCGTTTTTCACCAGTTAAAGTTTTTAAGCATCATGCAGTTTTACGATCTGTTTTACATTTCATATATATTCCTTTATAATGTGCTCAGAGGTAGTTGAAATGTAGTCTAGTTAATACGTTTAACTGCTGTTACTGTGGTGGGAATAGTGATGATACTCTGTAACATTGTGAACCTGCAAGTATGTATTTCATACTATGTGCCTCTCCACCCTATTTCCCCCAGGCAGCATCTGGTAACGAGCGGTTCTTCGTTCAGTATGCCTGTCTGGTTAAACTCTTAAATAAATAAATAGTAACTGTAAGAGTCATGGGTTAAGGTATGCCTTTTTTGGTTTTTTCCCAGTGTGATGTATCTTGCAAGTAATGGCTTGCCTGGCTATCCTGGGCAGAAAAACAGGGACCGATGTTCCTAAAAGACTGACTATAGTACCCCACAAGTGGTGCCATCTTGTTGGCTATCTGATATACTAGTTCTAACATGATCTGGATGTAATTATATTATTGTGATTATCTGGCAGTGCTATACACCATCAGATTAACGCTTTGTATGTTTAAAGCATGTATTGTATGGGAAGTGGTGTATTATTATGACTGTGTATATTTTTGCACACCTAAGATGTGTGATGTCCATATATTTTGAAAGCAAAGCTTGAGAGTTTTATTGCAGACATCACACACGGAGGGTGTGTAAACAAAAAGAATGAAAAAACACCACTTCCTATATTTTTTATTGCTGGTTTGAGTGGTTGAGAGAGGATTTGTTGTTGGGCTCAAACCAATCAACCTACGGGAGTGCACGTGTAGTAGTAATCTCGCATAGTGCTGTTTTCCTTGTAGTTAAAGTTTTGGCTCTGAGGCACAGATTTACAAAGTGAGTTGAAATCCAAATTTATTTATTTTATTTGAAAAAGTTTCACCAGGAAGGACATACAGAGCTGCAATAGCTCATTTCCAGTTGCATCCTGGGTGGGAGGGGGATACATGAAAGATACATATACAGTTATTTTATAGAGAACCAATCACATAAACGGGTAAAAAGCAAGGTCTGCATATTCAGATATACAGTTAACAAAAAAAACTAGCTCTAGTACATACTCATTATTTTACAGAGGAACCCAGGTATAAAGCCATAAAGTGCTTACTATTCATTCCAAGATGGGAACTTACTTGTGAAAGTGCTAGCGCCAACCAGATTAAGTAGTCTGTACAGCCACTAGGGTAGGGGTAGGAGGGAGGGCAGTAGGTAGCCAAAGGCTTTCACCCCTTAGGGATGCGGGGAACCCTGCAAGGGGTAGGCAGGGCAATAGGCATGAGAGAATAGGATTAAGCCAGAATTGGAGTGGGCATATATGAGGACGGAAGGGAAGAACAAGAGGGTGGGTGACCGGTCAACCAAGAACCTTCAGCCTTCACCCTTTCTGGATGACAAAACCCAGCAAGGGCTAGGCAGGGACATGAGGGACTGGAGTAAGCCAGAATTGGTTAGGCATTGTTAAGGGTGGTTAGGTGCAGTTGCAAATGGGAGCTTTATGATGACAGAGAAGGAGAGATAGTGAGCAGGGGGACTGAGCAGAGCGGATATCTAATGGGAGGGAGTTTCAGAATACTAGGGAAGTGATGAGAGAAGGCAGCACATCCTGAAGTGGTACGTTGTGGGGAAGGGCAAGGGCCCTGTGGGTGGAGTTATGGAGGGAGTATAGGGGGGTGGGAGACTCAGAGATGAGGGAGTGTAGGTAAGGTGGCAGAGATCCAAACCAGTACTTCCCAATTAAAGAGGTGCTATGGGCAAGACACCTAGCACTGTGGGATGGGAAGAAGAACAATGTGTAAAGGTCACAGTGGTGGGTACAAGGTGGATAACCAAGAGCAAAATGGCAGAAGGAGTGAAAAAGAGTATCCAGTCTGGAAAGGGTGGATATGGGGGCAGTGCTGTAGACTGTCTCCGAAGTCAAAGATAAGGAGAATTGTCTTTTGGACTGTCTCTCTCCGGGCTTGCGGTGGTAGTCAGCTGCTGTATCTCTACAGAGCACTGAGTTTGGGGAAAAGCTTTTTGCAGATGGCATCCACGTGCACCACAAAATTGAGGTTCTTGTTAAGCCAGAGGTATTTGAAAGAGGAGGCATCTTCCAATATGGAACCATCTAGGGTATGATAGGATGGGGCTGCATCAAGCCAGGTGAGCTTTTGCCTGGTGCCAAAGGTCATAAAGACCATTTTTTTGGCATTTAAGGAGAGTTGCTGGACGCTGTTGAAGTCCAGTTGAAGGCTGTTCACCACTTCCAAGGGGGAAGTACCAGACGAAAATAAAACTGTATCATCTGCGTACATGTGGATGTTAACAGATGAGCAGGCATCGGGTAGATCGTTTAGGAATATAGAAGATAGTATGGGACCAAGTACCAAGCCTTGGGGGATGCCAGTGTTGATGGGGAGAGTGGAGGACAGGGAGTCACTGACCCGGACAGACCGGGACATGCCCATGAGATAAGACTGGAACCAGCTAATTGCAGATCTGGAGAGGCCAGCCGTGGTCGGCTTGCTGAGGAGAAGGGGGTGGGCAACAGTATCGAAGGCTTTTGCCAGATCGATAAAGATGGCAGAGGTAATGCATCCCTGATCCATGCCTGAGGGAATGGAGTCAGTTAGCCGAAGAAGGGAGGTGGTGGTGAAATGGGCCTTACGGAAACAGAAAATGTTGAGTACTTTTTCACATCTAGTGGTACCATGGCAACTATTTTTCTACAGCAAGATATACTGTCACGCCATACAGTGAGTTTTAGTTTGAGCAAGTTGCCACTTAATCCTGTGAGGACAGCACTGTCACATTCGGCTTCAGAAGACCAGCCAATCAGAGGAGAGATCCAGCTCGGACAGCTCTTGTGTGAATGAGCATGAGGCAAACTTCATAATACATGGGTCATAATATACATATGTATATTGCTGCCTGTGTATTCTGAAGTTTGAAAGTGTTTGCAAACTGTGTATTATTTATTGCAACCCGTAATTATATATATAATAAACAATGTGCAAGTGTGAGTTACAATGTGATAATTCAATCGAGGGTTTATGGAATATAATAATCCATGAGGCCATAGGCCAAGTGGATTGTGAAGTTCCATAAACCTCAAGACTGAATTGTCACCTTGTAACTCACACTTGCACATTGTTTTATTTTTTTATATTATAGGGATAATCCTACTTTGCTTTTAGTGCCTTCCTACCTGATCTCCACTGTGACAGCCAGTTTCCTCCTATTGTGTCAGCATTTCAGAATTTTGTTATGGGGACTGTGTTCAGGGAGTCAGTGACTCGCAACTCACTTGGTTTAAATAAAACCCTTTTAAAAAACAATAAATAAAGTTGTTAAGTTTTCTTTAGTTGCCCTGCTTACTTCCTGATTCTCTTCATCTTGTCAGCATCACTGATGACGCAATTAGATCATGTTCATGCTGGCTCCTGTACGGAGATTGAGCGCTATGGTCAAACTATATTGCAGCATTTTGTGTTGACTTTATTTAATGTATAGTGCAGCATTTTACAAAATAAGCCTGGTCCTAGTCTAGATAAATGATAGGCAATACAAGTACTGCTGTCAGGGTTACAGCATAAGTTTTATTTGTCCCTTATTTACTGCATTACTGTATCCCACAAAAAATCTCAGTGCCATTTCAGGAGTCTTTGGTCCCATAGATTCATACAGAATTGAGGGCCTACACAGGACAGTTAGGTAGGGTGGGAAGACTGAATGGAACACAAGGCCTTTTTCTGCCGTCATTTTCTGTGTCTAAGTTAAGCTCATCGCCATGACAAGGTAGCTTTAAGAGCTGAGACCAGTCTCTCCATGAGATTCTCCTGTTCTCATGAAACACCATAGTCATTTTCTTCTAGATACGAACTTCTCAAACAAGACCTCTTGGGTCCTCCCAGATAATTATTTACATTTAGTTGAAAAGGTTTTGTCCCTGAGACACCAAGACAGTTAAGGAGTTCAAAATATCTTGGGACAGACATAGCGGAATATTGAAATAAGGTAATATACTGGGGAGGTCAAATAACGGGCAGACTAGATGGATCATGCGGTCCCCATCTGCCGTCATATTCTTATGTTTTAAGTGTGGCTCAGTGGCAGACTCTTATCTTTGCTTAGAAGGTTGTGGGTTCAGGTTTGAACAGTGGTGGTGGTGTTTTTTTGGGGGGGGGGGTGGCGGCGCCTTGGGCTCATTCCCAAAGCTGACAGTGCAAAGCAGTACGAGAGTGATGCCCTGAAGGAAGTACTGTGCTTCTGATGAGACATATGCTGTACCCAGGGTCACTTCTACCAGACTCTGGTTGTTGTCAAGGTGAATGCTGAAAATCTATTATAAAATAGGAAGGGGAAATCCTGCATCCTAATTGGTCATTAGCCTTGCATTAGAAGTGTCTGATTCAGTGCTAAAAGCAAGTGCTGCCAGCCTGGATGCAAGACATAAAACAAATCCTTCAACCAAACTTTAGAATTTTGGAAAAGCTACAGTTTTTTTTTTTTTCACTTACCAAAACTTTTCAACAGATCAGACCCCTGTTACTTGGTAAAGGTGAGCGGACTAGTCAATGACTTAATCGGACAGTATACTATTTTATATACAGTATCTTGTCTCTTTCGCCTCATTTCTGATTTATGCCTGATACCAGCTACAGTAGCATCAGATCAAACATCGACTAGACGCCCAGCGCTTCGAATCTTAACAAGTCTTCATCACCCCCTGATGAAGACTTGTTAAGAGTCGAGGTGCTGGGCGTCTAGTCGATGTTTGATCTACCGCTGTATGTTCTGTGATATTTGTAAAATGGTATGCGAATAGTAAAAAGTAATATTTTTTACACAAACATATTTGGTGCTGCTTCATTTTTGTTTGGGATATATGTATGGCTGGCTGCCCAGTTGTAGCATAGCACCAAACCCGATTGAGCAGTGTCGCTTGAATTTGCCTTTGAAAGTACAGTAGCATCAGAGCCTGCTGCCACCCTCCACCTCATCACTCTGTTGCATCCTTCTTTGCTAAGCCAGGATACTCCAGTTGTCACAGAACTAAAACCAGAATAAAAATAAGCAATATAAGTACCTGACCCTGATTTAAAAAAAAAAAAAAAAATTGTTCAGTGTTCACCCACAATATGAAAATCTGTGCTCGCACTCACCACTCAAAGACCCCTTCCCCTGCAATAATCGCAAGTCCTCCAGAGTTGTTCTGTGCAGAGAACACCAAAATGTATTTAAAAAAAAGAACATTGAAAAGATGCTCTCTATTTTTGTCATCATCAATCTCATTGACTTGCCAGGTCTTTGTCTGCACTTCCTTGAGCGGTGTCTTTTATGGCAACCCCTCTATCCTGGTGTCAGCTAATCTTTGATGCTCTTGTGCAAAACAGGCTATATAGATTAGCAAAATGGGCTCAGCTCACACACACACACACACACACACCTCAATTTTAATATGATTCTTATACTGTAGCCAACACTCAGGCCAGATCTTAAGTCCAAACTACTCAAATGGAACTACAACTATGAAGCCTAATTAGGACAAAAGTCCTAAGGAAAATAAAAACCCCATACATTATAAGCAGGTGAAGGAATTATTTAAATCAGATTTAATTATTTAAGTTTTTTAATACCAAAACCTGTTGACTTCAGTATTTTCTTTCATCTAAATTATTTGAAACCATTTTATAAGTGCAAAAACACACGCTGGGATGTGCAATAGACAGTTCTAACGTACATCCAGGAGCTGAAGGCACTCTGCCTGCAGCCTTATGCCTTAACTACACACCTGACTGTGCATTAGAACTGTTGAAAGGGGAAGTAAACATTGCAGGAGTCACTCAAATTATGAAAGCACAAGACAAGACCATTCAAATGAGTTGCTAGGCTTAGCTGTAGGTGTCAGGAGTCCTGACATATGAATATCAAATTATCTGTAAATGAAAACAAAGCAGCAGCCATTTCATGTAATCTTAAAACAGGAAGTGATGTCACTGAGGGGTCAGCTCTATGTTGTTCATTATAACTTGCCCCTCAGTGACATCACTTTGTCTCATTTTCCCATGAAATGGCTGCTGCCTTGTTTTGATTTACAGAGTATTTAGATATTCAAATCTTGGGACTCTTGACACCTACAAGGAAGTTCCATACCTCATTTGAAATATATTTTTATGGGCTCTCACAATTTGAGAGACTTCTGCAATGTTTTCTTCCCCTTTAAAGCACAGTCCATCATGTTTTCTTGCTTACATAGCTCTATTCAAAAAGAATGAGTGCTATCCAACATCTTCTTTCGCAATAAAACAAGATAGTGTTTTTTTTTTGCATCCCATCCTCATCACCTTTTCCCATTTATTCTACCTATCCCCTGCCTAACAATAAGTGCTTTTATGGCTGCAGCATTTCTCAGTCTGGGAGGGTCAGCAGTGACTGACTACCTCATGAACCAACAGTAATGCTGCTCCTTGGCTGGTCAGCAGGAGGTGTGCAAATGATTATAGTTTATAGTTTCTTCACTAAAAATACCACCAACAGCTTAATCTGGTTCAAGGTCAGTTGGCATTCATCTGTATCCCCTTCCCCTGGGTCGTGCCTGAAAATAGGCAGGATTTGTCTAGTGCACTTACCCAGTCAACAAAAACAACAACAAAAAAAAAAAAACAGGATAACCCAGATGAGATGCAAGACCTTGTTTTCAGTGGCGTCCTGCTTCTACTCATTTTCACAGTTGGGTGGATTTGAGCACTGAAAGGTAAAGTGACTTGCTCAAGACCACACCATGAGTATTTAGCTCTAGTGGGGTCTGAACCTTTGCTTTCCAAGCCACAGTTCTAATCATTAGACCCCCCACCTACAGTGCCTGGCAAACTGTGCTCTGTCCTCAGCCTGAGTCTGAGTAGAATTCTAGGGCTTGGGTGTGAACCCTGGTCTCCCAGGTGAAGTACCATACATGCCATTGTTCAGGTATTCCTTGAAGGCCTTTACTGTCTGTTGTCTTCAAAAATGTCTTATATGGTGGTCTCTAAAGGTCTGTGAGATACTCCACTAACGAAAGGCATTATATAAAAATAGATCTTTCAGGATATCTCCCTCCATTGAATCACAACATGGAATTGTAAACCGTCAGCATCAGGAGCACCCAGACATTTTTACTGGCTGGGACCACTCACATTGACATGCCTCATTGGCGCCTATATAACGTGGGTCTTCTTAGCATGCCTCAATTCTTTCTCACATCGTCAACTGTTTGTTGGTCCAGTGTGGTTCAAGAACATCGTAAAACTTTTACAAATATTCAGGAAGTCTACTGCTTCTCTAAGTTTATTTTCAAACTTTATTTTATGCCGCCACCAAAACACAAGGAATAGCTGTTCCGTTATTGCTGTTTGGGCAACACTGAGATTTGTAAGGACGACGACCACTCCATTTGTATACATTGCTTCAGTACACACCATGATGTTAAAGCTTGCTCAGTTTGCCAAAGCTTTAACCAGACAATCAAGAGACGTCACAAGAAGGCTTTGGAAGTATGTCTAAAGCTTCAAGAAATGGAGAAACAAGTTGCAGAAAAAGCAGTCTTGCTGTCGTCAGCCGCTTCCGTTCCTGGTTCACCATCAGCTGTCGATCCGCATGTTCAATGGCCATTACTGACCTGTCAACAAAAAAAGATAAGTCAAGATGGTGGGTGGGGGTGGGCAAAAGGATAGTGGTGCCTATTCCCAATAGCCAATTGAAACTAAATGAAGGATAGTACTCACCACTCATCTGATAGCAAAAAAGATGTTTGGAAATGGAACTGGAGCCTCTCAATTCATTTATTCCACCAAGAGTCAAGGATAGGTGAACACGTAACAACAACAATACAGGACAGAACCTGTACACCTATCGTTTTGCCCTAGCCAAACGGGCTTTGTCAGAGAGGCACCAGTACAGTTTCCAAATATCTTTTTGCTATCATATGAGTGGTTAGTGCTATCCTTCATCTAAAAAGGATACGTCCTCTAAGTTGGCAGAAAAACACCACCACTCTGAGAAGGAGAAGCGGTGCAAGGACAGGGCCACTTCCCCAGACCATTCCCATTCACCTGTCAGAGAAGGAGGTAAGTCTGCTGGAAAAGACAGGTCCCCAACTCACCGCTGGTCATGCCCCCCCCCGACTGTGTCTCAGACACCAAGGTCGGGGTCTGGCACCGGCTGTCCTCCTCTGCTGGAGGATTTGCAGCCAGCACCGCCTTCAGGCACAGTCACGTTGATGGTTCAGCCATCACCAACACTTTTGGGGCCTCTTCATGCACAGCTCTTGTACCAGACAATGTCTGCACTGTTTCAGCATCTATTAATGCTGCCTCCATCATCGCCAGCTTCATTGGTGCCTTCAACTGGACCATTGACTTTACCACCGATGTTCTAGTTCTCAGTCCCAGCTATAGTGCTGGGCTCCAAAGTCTCGCATCGAGGGGACCTCTGTGGACAGATCCTAGTCACTTGTCTCCTCATCCCATTGACTCTCAACCAATGACGGTTGACATTGAACTGGAGTATAATCCAGATTATATGGAAGAGGAGGAGAAGGCTATTGATGATGATGAATGGGCATTAGATGTTGTGGACTCAAGTACCATTCTGTCCTCTTGCTCGGAGGAAAGTATGAAAAATACCCCACAGTCTTCACCTGAGGCTGCCTCATTTCAAGCCTTCCTGAAACAGGTACAGGCTAAACTGGGGTTTCAAGCAGTGGAGAAGGATTCCTTCAAGAAAAATCTCTATATGAGTTCTTGGAGGTTTCTGCCTCCCATACGGTCATTATTCCTCCTATGCATTTTGCACTTGAGGTTGCCAGTTTGGCTGCTCAGCAAAGGTCAACTCAGTTGTCAGCAGTTCTCAGAAAGGCTGACAAACAATATCCAGCCCCCACTGCTAAGCCCTATTCTTCATCACAGCCTGAAACAGACTCTGGTGATTATGGCTGCTCATGACAGATCCAAGTCTCCCAAGCACGAGTTCTCTTCCTTCTGATAAAGAAATCTAGGCAGCTGGATGTGATGGGAAAGACAAATGTTGCTTCTGGTTTTCTTACCCTAAGGGTTGCCAACTATCAGGTGCACATGACAAAATATCAGAATTGCCTTTGGAAGACTGTGACAGGGATGAATAAGGCCCTGCCCCATTTGTTATGCAGAAAGAGTTTAAACAAAAAGGTCTGTTCTATCCTCTCCTTTTCTGTCTCTTGTCTGTCTGGTTGCGCAACCCAATTTTCTTGTGAGACCTAGGAACTGATCACTCCAACGGTTTCCCAGTTCGCCACCTCTTGCTATCTCTCTGCCTTCCCTTGCTATTTCTGCCTTTTCTTCCCCCTTGCATATCTGCGGATATAAAAATAAATGTGAATCTTTATGTGGAAATGTCACAGGCTAGGATCCCTTTGTTTAAAACTGTATATAGTTTTACTGTTGAAATAATTGCAAAAAGCTATTTGGAACTCAAGGGACTAACCTGAGATGCAGTTTTTTTTTATACTTAGTTTATTGAATCTTTCAGAATATGACATACTTATACAGACCGATAACTTGTCATTAAAATCAATACAGTTACTTCAGTAAATTCACAGTCTTCATAGACAGTACTAGTCATTTGTAAAAAACAAAAAGGCATACCCTTCAGATTCTTTCCAAATCCATTCTTTTCTATCATATTAATACTGATAACATAAAACTCTAATAACTTAATCTACAAACTAAACTTGGGCTAAAGTTCTACAAACCTAGGTTTATTTGTTGTTCATTTTGTTTCATATGCATGAACTGGGTCTATCCAGGGAACAGGGGTTACTAACAGAAATTACTGACGGAAAAGGGGGGGGGGATCCCAATCGGGTCTACAACGGCTATTCTTCACAGGGTTGCCTAAACTTGGTAAGGCTTCTTTTCCCCCAGGTACCAAAGTGTTAGGTGTTATAAAGTTCGCACCTTGTCCATCTTTGGACAGAGAGCTCAGACCTATCATTTATAGAAAAGGTCATCTGTTCAAGATGTTGAATGTGGTGCATTGTGGCAGACCAGTCCTCTTTTGTAGGTGGTGTTTTCTGAAGCCACCTTCATGTCATTGCTTTATACGCTGCCATCAAACATACTGACCACAGGTAAGTGGAGTCCCTCCCTCGGATATCATTGGGTAGGAGCCCTAATATCAACTGGGCTGGGGTTGGTTGTCGAGATAGGGAGAAAAGCTGCATGAACAGATTTATAAGATCCGACCAAAAGCCTTGGAGGACCAGGCATTCCAAAAATATATGCAGCTGGGTGCTGTCTGGCTCCCACACTCCCTCTAACACACCGAGGGAGTCCCCAGAGCTCTTTTGGCAATTTACTCAGGGACCAAGAAGAATCTAGCACGAGTCTTCCAGGTAAACTCCCTCCAAGCGCGAGAGGAAGTGGTGGTCCAAGTCATCCACCACATCTTCGTCCAAGACGCCTCAGAGAATGTGGTGGATGGATCTTTTTCCCATCTCCCCTTCAGTCTGTCAGCATGGTGGGTGAAGAGATGTATCTGGGCTGCACAGAGAATTGAGATCGCCCTCTTCCCCCATCCCCACGGACCAAATCTGAATAAAGGGGAAATCATCCTGAAACTGTTGTATTCTTAACCCAGCATTCTATAATTGCTTATTAATATAATTCTTAAGCTGATAATAGTATATCCTGTCTTTTCCAGACCACGCGTAGGCCCTCTTTCCTTCCTGAAATGTCAAGACTGTGTTTCCTCTTCACAACTGCCATGGCACCTGGAGGCCCCTGGCTGCCTGGTGAGCAAACCATGTAGTGTGTCGTGCTGGTGCAAATTGGGGGTTATACTGCAACCAGTCATATCTCCACATATGAGGGTGGAACACCCTGGCTCCGGTACCCCATCCCTCGAGAATTGCCCTACAGCTGTTTGGTACCATAGTTAGTGTTCGAGAGAATAGTGAGGGGTTAAATAAACAGGCTGGAAGAGGGGCCAGAAGCTCCCTAGCCAGATCCATGGACTTCCAGTGCGACCAGTAACCTCCGTGACCCCACAGAAGTGCCGAGTGCATCTGAGCAGCCACCCAATAGTGTGACAGAGAGGGCAATGCTATCCCAACTCTATTCTTGGGAAGATGGAGGAATCGTAGTGCTATCCTTGGTTTTTTATTATTCCATAAAAAACGGGAAAACAGCCGTTGAAAGCTCAACAGTTCCTTAATTGTTATTAAACAGGGGACACATTGGAATAAATAGAGGAGGCGTGGGAAAGCATTCATTTTCAAGGCTAAGTTCCTAGTGTAGAATGAGAGAGGGAGAATGGCCCACCTGTTCATATCCTGTTTCAAATTGGAAATCAGAGAGGGGTAATTACAGGTGTAGAGCTGCCTCAATTCCCATGGAATTGTGATCCCCAGGTATTTGAGGGACTGCTGGGTCCACTTCATACTATACCAAGACTGGGTCTCCCCAGAGGGTGTATAATTGATCGGGAGAATTTCAGTTTTATTTGCGTTGATGGTATACCCTGACAGTTGAGAAAAAAGTGATAAACCTTCGAACAGGGGTTGGAGAGATTTCTTTGGGTCAGATAAATAAATTAAAACATTGTCAGCAACTAGAGCTGTCTTATGCTCTACATCTGCTAAGGCAATTCCTGTGATCCCGGGGGTGAGTCGAATATATTGGGCCAGAGGTTCAATATAAAAAGCAGACAAAAGGGGGGGAAGGGGACATCCCCGTCTCGTGCCTCTCCTCAGGGGAAAACTGGGAGAAATATGGCCATTTGTCAGATATAACCTGTGGGGGTTTCATATAACTTAAAGACAAATTCTATGAATTGTCTCAGGAAACCAAAGGAGGCAAGGACCCCTCTCAGAAAAGGCCAGGAGACTTTATCAAAGGCCTTTTCAGCATCTAGACTAAGTAAAAGAGCAGGCATTTTCCGTTGTTCTATATGTTCTGAAAGGTATACTGATCTTCGTATATTATCCTGGGTCTGTCAACCTGTGATAAAACCACACTGATCCATATGGATAAGGTGGGGGGGCCAAGTTCCTTAGTCTTTGGGCCAAAATAGAGGCCATTAGTTTATAATCTGTATTAAGGACCGATATGGGCCTGTATGATGAGCAGAGAGAGGGGTCCTTGCCCACCTTCGGGATCACCGAGACTACTGCAGGATCCCAGGATGGGAGAATCCCTCCATTGGGGGAGAAAACAAATGTAAAAACCCATTTCAGAAGGGGAGAAACTTCTTTTTTAAGTGTTTTATAAAATTCCCCGGGAAGTCCTTCTGATCCTGGGCACTTCCCCCCTTTCAAAAGTCCTATCTCATCTTCTATCTCTCTAACGGAAATGGGGGCAATCAAGGAAGTACCCTGGGTTTCAGACATTGGGGTTAGTCTGAGATTCTGTAGGAAGACTGAAACCTCTTCCTCTAGGACTGCCTGTGGGGCTGAATAAAGGTGTGTGTAAAAATCTAGGAAGGTATTAGAAATTCCCAGCATTGTATGCTGCCAGGAATTGTTAACAGGGTGTCTAATACCTGTTATGATAGCTCTGGCTCTTTGAGCCCACAGTCTTCCCGCCAGCAATTTCACTGATCTAGGGCCATCTTCATAGTATTTCTGTCGCAGGAAAATTAACTTTTGCTCAATATAGTAGTCCAATAGAGAGTTTAATTCTTTCTTAAGCTGGGTCAATTTCTTACCTCTCTGTTTACAACTTTTAATTTGTTGTAATTCCTCAAGCTCCCCAATTTGAGTCAGGAGGGATACTCCCCACACTTCTCGTGCCCCCTTCTTTCTAAGTAACATCTCAATCAATTTGCCACGGGTCATCGCCTTGAGCGTTTCTCATAGGATGGAGGGGGCACCCAAGGGGTGTCATTGTCCTTCAGAGCCTGTAATATTGTCTCCTTTATGGCCTCAACATCCTCTTTACTCTTTAATAATAAGAAGTTAAGCCTCCAAAATGTATTTCTTTTCTGAAGCCCAAATTTTTATTTAACAAAAATAGGGGCATGGTCCGAAAGGGTCAAGTCCCCCAGCCACGTCCGGACAGTGAGCCCCTGGTATTCTCGAGGTAAAAGTAGGTAATCCAATCACGATTAGGATGAGTAAGCCTGGGAGAGAAACATATAATGTGGAGCACTACCGTTTGAAAACCTCCAGGAGTCTTCGTATCCCATTTCCTTCAGAAATTTAGATATCTTCCTGGCTGTTTTAGAGCTGACTGTGGGAGGTTGCCCCCCCTCCATGCCACCTCACCCTGCAAAGTTAAATTTAGGTGTTCCCCCCCACATAAGATCTGCCCCTCGCCCCATTGGGTTAAGTAGAAAAAAACTTTTGAAAAATTCTAAGGTTGTATTGGGCGGGAAATAAATTGAGGCCAGGGTGAGTAGCTGGCCGTTAAGGCATCCCTTAACCATTAAGTATCGTCCCTCTATCTTTTTGAGTGTCCTTCACCTCAAATGGGACCCTATGTGGAATAAACACCACCGTCCCTCTCCTTCTCCCCCTCTATAAAATGAAGCAATTACATTTGAAAAGCTCAATCTCTCAAATTTCTTATGCTCGCCCATAGATGAGTGTGTCTCCTGTAGCATCAATATGTCCCCTCCTGAGCATTTCAAAGATGTTAAAATCTTGCTCCTTTTAACCGGGTTCGTCACCCCATGTACATTAATATGTACAGACTGTATATGTTAAAGCCATAATTCTTTTTGGGGTGTCATCACTACCTGATAGCTCCCATCATTACACCTTATATCTGGTACATCTGTCATTACATCCTCCCCACCCCTCCCTCCCCAGTATGACCCACATAGTATTGCAGCCCAACAATCAACAACAAAACTTTTGACAACATGGCGAACAATTGACAACTATTTATAAACTTTTGTTGCTTCCAAGGTAGGAAGCCTGTGCCCAAGCCAGGCTTCTAAGTCTTCCCTAACAAGAGCAGATTGAAGAGGTATTTTCAAACTCCTACTTTTAGGAGACCTCCTCTGGAGCCTAAAATCTTGATGGCTCCCAAGTGCCTAAAATAGTCTGTCGTCACGGATACCAAGAAACAGTACCCCAAAATAGCTCCCCCCCCCACAGCCCCAACCATAGTGTTAAAACAAAATCAATAAAAAGCTATTTTCAGGCCAGCCCGGTGGCGCTGAGGGTTGAGGCGCTGGACGCCACATCTCGCACCACGCCGGCGACCCAGGTTTGGGAACGAGCCTGGGTTGCCGGGGGTCAGCAGGGGAGGGACAGCTCTCCTCTCCCGGGAGGGACAGGGGTCTCTATTCGGCACTCAGCTGACCTCTGGCGGAACCAGAGATACAGCAAGTGTCAGAGAAGCGTAGCGAAGGGGCGGGGAGTGGCAGACGTAGGTGAGGCTTTGACGCTAGGGCGCTGGCCACTCCTAGAGAAAAAGGGAAAACCTTCAGCTCCGCAGAGACGGAGAACCGGAGCTTGCTCATTTATTTACGGACCCTTCCTGGCATCCGACCGACCGACACCACCAGAGAAACTGGGTATTGGAGCTCCACTGTCTCTACTGGGGCAACCCAGGTACATGGGCTACAGAGGATTGGCCAGGTAGGAGCGAACTTGAGGGATGACTTCTAGGTACTCCTAAGGAGACTGGAGTTGAGGGGAGAGAGGAGGGAAAAATAGAAAGTACAAAAAAAAAAACTATTTTCTAACAATTACTTATAGTTTTAGGCTAATAGTGTCCAAACTTCTCAGACCTCCCCTCTCCTCTGGAAAACCCACAGAATAATAGTGTATTATCTCCCATTAATAATAATACAATACAGTACAAACACAGAGTTAACTTCTGATTTAGGACGTTCCTTTCGAGGAGTATAAAGGGAATGGATCTTGCACCTCAGACATAGCGATCAGCACCAGTCTAAAAAATCAGTCGATCCCATGCAAAAAACACAAAACCTTGTTTCTCTTTTCCCTGTGGGTGGCTTAGAGGAGAAAGGAGAGAAGGACTGATGAGATCCTTTAGAAACATTTTGGATTACAGGTGCCACATGGCCTCCTCGTCCTCTCTGCTTCGCCCATTACTCAGTTCACGGGCTACAAGAGAAGAAGAGGAAAAAAAAAAAAAACCTCTTGCTCTCTTGCTAACAAGGGGCTGAGAGTTATCGGCTTAACTGACAGTACTCACTGCAGTCCATAAACCTTCAAGAATTTTTATTTTGGCGTGCTGTTTTTTTGCTCAAAATCTGTGTAAATTGCTGCATAGCTTCTAGTGCGCCAGTACAGGCAGGTCCGGTTCTCTTCCTGTTCGCTGCTCTCTGCCACAGTGAGGCCAAACTCCTGGAGCTTTCACCTCGAATCTCTGGTTGGGGGAGGCCTTTCTCTTTGAATGCCGCCAGGGCTTTCTCCGCATTTAAATAGATTTTCACCCCCATCCTCCCAGAAGATCCGTAGTTTCGCCGTAAAAGGGGTTTGAAACTTTATCGCCTGATCCTTCAACACCTTCAAAAGAGGGGTGAATCGCTGATGTTGGGCCTGGATCTCCTGGGGACAGTCATCCATATAGAGTCAGTTACCAAGGTATGTCAAGTCTTTTTTCTCCCATGCCCTATGCAGGATGTCTTCCTTGGTACGAGAAAAAATGATAGGGCGAGCTGCCGGATCTTGTGGTTTCTGCTGTAGTGATCGGTGAGCTCGCTCCACGTGGAGCTCGTATGTTGGGGGCAGGTCCAGAATGTCTTTCAGGAGATTCTCGAGATAGGCCACTGGGGCGATCTCTTGGTCCTCGGGGAGCCCATATAAACGCAGGTTCTCCCGCCTAGAGCGGCCCTCCAGGTCAGTACACTTGGCTTGCAATTCCATTGTGTGAGCCCAGAGAGATTGTACAACCTGGCCAGTTGCATAGTGGTGTCCTCGTTCTCTGATGCACGTTCCTCTGTCTGCTCAAAGC
This sequence comes from Neoceratodus forsteri, assembly GCA_016271365.2. Lineage (NCBI taxonomy): Eukaryota > Metazoa > Chordata > Ceratodontiformes > Ceratodontidae > Neoceratodus > Neoceratodus forsteri. The sequence goes on from CM028130.1 coordinate 1,196,038,773, forward strand.
GTGTGTCCATCTGTGTTGATTGTTGCTGGACCGATTTAAAATCTGCCTTGTTTTCTTGCCAGAGCTGTTTAATTTCCTTAAGGAGCCCTTCAAACCGGCTTCTGGATAGTTTTTCTGAATCACCATCTGTATCGTAGTCGGCGGCTGTAGTAATTACCGGGGCGGACGATCTGCTCGTGCAGGCCTCTATAGGTTCTCTACCATCTCGGTTCTCTGAGCGTCCTTCTGTTTTAATTCTACTTTTATTCACTTCGTAGGATCCCCCTCCAGTTTTTTAGACATTTTTGCTGGAGTTTGATCGTTTGCAAGCTTTAAGATTATATTTTAGGCAGTAAGTCGGGGGGAGCTCGTCTTCTAAGCTGCTACTGGTTCCGTGACGTCACCGGAAGTCATCTGAGATGCAGTTTTTAAGCCTTTTGCAGAGATGTGAACAAGAGGTCAGTTCTGGGACACCATGTACTGTTTTTTTGCACCTGCAAGGAATGAAACTTACAATAACATTCTGTAAACTTGCAAGAACATTCTGTGAAAAGCAGGCTCTCTTAACGAGTTCCCAGACAAAGATTTATAAAAAAGAGCAGCAATGCTTTTGCTAGAGTGACAAGGAGAGTGAGAGACTGAAACTTGGAATTAAGGCATACCCTGAGAAGGACTTAGTTTTCTCTGTTTGTACTGCCTTTGTAAATAGTTATACTGAATAATTTTTATTTTGTTGTTGTTGAGAAAAAAAATGCTATTTGCAAATTTTTAAACTGCTCGCGGTTTCCCTATGCTTCCTGACCTGTGCCTCGATGACAAAGACTATGGCCATCCTGGCAAAAAAATTGCCAGAGGCTCAGGACAAATTATTGGCACAGAAGACTATCGCTAAGCACCTGTTGAGGTCTGCCTGTGGTGCCTTAGATGCTGCCACTGGGACTGCTGCCTCTATCATCTGCCTTCACCACCACTCTTGGTTAAAGGTGGCTGGGTTTGCTTTGGATATGCAACATTCTGTAATGAATGCTCCATTCAGAGGAAAACAATTTTTTGACAATGATGTAGAAAATGCATTAAGGGATTTGCAGTCCTCAGAAATGCTTTGAGATCCCTCCATACTCTGAACCCTGGGAAAGGGGTCGGGGTTCTTTTCACAGTCCCTTGCCCACACAGGTCATGGCTATTCAGGAAGCCTGGGATGATGTTCCCAGAGAACTCAGCTGACCACTTCCCAAGCTGCCAACCTGCCTCGGGTATCCGTGCCATACTTACAAAAGGTCAAACCATTACAGGCACCACTGTCTCTTTCTGACTCCCCTCCCTCTGGCCTCACTGGCTCAGGAAGTTTTGGTTGGAGGCCGAATCTCCCCCCTCCTACAGAAGTGGACAGAGATCAGTATAGATTTCAAGTTCAAGTTTACTGGCAGAAAAAAAAATCAATTGAGTAGGCTCATTTACAAGGAGGTCCTGATTAACAACAGGGACATTACACAAGCATATACAAAGTAATATGCATTAAACACATGAATAAACCATGAAAAGAAAATGGGACAATAATATTTACATCATATACACATAGGCACACTAAAGCTAGGAGTTAAATAAATGGTTAGCTCTGGGTAACAAGACAGTACATCGTGAGGGAAGTAGAGACTACAAGGCCAGCAAGGAAAGTAAAGATAGTGGCACGGGTGGGGCGGGATAAGGTCATAGGGAAGGGGGAACAGAGGATGGTGGGATGGAGGTAGGAAAGGCAGACAACAATGTGGAAGGGTGGGAAAAATGAATGTAATAGGGTGGCTATGTTGGCTGGGGCAAGGACACTATGGAGGTGGCGAGGAGAGGAGGTAGAGATAGACAGTAAAGAAAGGATAGGGAGAGGCATCGCCAGCAGAAAACAGGAAGTTGTTATCCCTCTGTACAGACAGTTGATGAGACCCCATCTGGAGTACTGCATCCAGTTCTGGAGACTCCATCTCTGCAAAGACATAGACAGGATAGAGGCAGTCCAGAGGAGGGCAACTAAAATGGTGCAGGGTCTGCAAGAGAAGCCGTATGAGGAGAGACTAAAGGAGCTTAATATGTACCCTTGAGGAAAGAAGGGAGAGGGGGGACATGATAGAAACTTTTAAGTACCTCAGTAGAATCAGCAAAGTCCAAGAGGGTAGCATCTTTCAGAAAGAGATGTGCAAGAACAAGGGACACAATTTAAAGATGGGGGGTGGTTCAGAGGCAATGTGAGGAAGTATTTTTTCACAGAGAGGGTGGTAGATGCATGGAACAGCCTTCCTGAGGAGGTTGTGGGGTCTAAAACTGTGGGAGAATTCAAGAATACATGGAACAGACATAAGGCAATTCTTGTGGGGGGTAAGAAGAAATAGGCTGTTGGTTAACTAGGATCTGCAGCTTATCTTGTAGGTCGGGAAATGGGCAGACTAGGTGGGCCAAGTGATCCTTATCTGCCATCAAAGTCTATGTTTCTATGACAGCTGTAGATAAGGGCAGGGACTGTTGAGTGACGATAGTGTGGGATACAGATTAGAGGTAGATTGTGTGGTGATGGTAGTGTAACATGGAGAGAGGGAGGGGGAGAGGATGAAGGGGGAATGGAAGTATAATGGAAAGTCACTTAGGGGTGAGGGAGGGGGGTGGACAAAAGGCTAGAGCAGTCACTACAATAGACCAGGCAGGGAGAAGGTGCTTTATCAACCGCAGTCACCGAAGTCCCATAGGTTGTCATGAACAAGTCTTTTGAAGCTATTCAGGGGGATCAGGCTTTGTAGTTTGATCCTGGATTGGGCTTTATTCCAGGCAGTCGGGAGGGCACGGCTTCTAGCCATGTTTCCAAACCAGGAACGGGAGGTTGGAATGTCTAGCATAATGAAGGAGTTACTGCGTAGGGGGTAGGGAAAGGTAATTCATGGAAAGAGGTTGGAAATATAGGGGGGGTGGTTTTGCCAGCAGGGCTTTGTAGAGCCAGGTGATAAGAGTGGAAGAGACGCCTGGTTGCTAAGGAGGTCCACCCGAGGGAGGCATACAGGTCACAACGATGAGTCCGACGGTGTGCGTTGGAAACGAAGGGTATTGCTCTGTGATAGAGAGTGTCCACTTGATGTAGCAGGGCATCAGAGCATCTGCCATATAGAATATCGACATAGTCGATAAGTGGCATAAAGGTTGTTTGGACCAGGTGCAGTCTGGAGTCAGAATCGAATAGAGATTTATTACTATAAAAGAAGACAATTCTTTGATGTAATTTCTTTGCAAGGGGAGCTGATGTGAGCTGAAAAAGTTAGGTGTGGGTATTTAAAATTGTGGACTAACTCGAGATCATCGCCATGGAGAGTCTTGATGGGGGTCAGGGAAGCAAGCGAGAATAGGGACGGAGGGCAAGTGGTTGGAATAGAAGAACATCACTTTTGTCTTGTTAGTGTTTAACAGCAGTTTGGAACGTATGAGATTGTGCTGGAGGAGATCGAATTCTGCCTGTAATTCTGGGTGGGCTTCATCTTCCGAGGGACTGGATATGTATATCACTGTATCGTCTGCGAAAAGGTGTAGTTTTGCTTTGCTGATGCCATTTCTGATGGAGTTGATGTATACCATAAATAGAAGTGGTCCAAGGATCGAACCTTGGGGTACCCCTCTCCTGAGCGGAAGAAGCGGGGATAGGGAGCCATCAGCCTTCACCTGTTGAGAGCTTGCTGACAGGTAACTGTCAAACCATGACAGCACAGTGCCGGAGATTCCATGCCAGTTCAATGAATCAAGAAGTAGAGCATGATCGACTGTGACAAATGCTTTGCTGAGGTCCAGGAAGAATGCCCCTGTGACTTGTTTCCTGTCCATTGCAAGGAGCCAGTCATTTGTAACTGAGGCTAGAGCTGAAGTAGTGCTATGGGCTGAGTCTATAAGGTTTGCTTTCTCAAGGTCTTGGAGGTGGTTCATCAAGGACACGCCCTAGAGCTCCTTACAGTTCTTCCGGTGACCCCCACCAGCACCATTACCCAACAGATAGCCTCCGGGACATCTTGTCTTCCTGCTGGGGGATGGTCAGTCCTTCCTCCGTATAAGAACTGTGAAACCTATCCCAGTTTCAAGAAGAAACCAAGGTTGTTATTCCCGGGACTTTGGTTCCAAAATGGATCTAAGGCCAGTACTAGACCTTGTGAGACTAAACCTTTTCAATGAATACAAAAAGTTTAGGATGGTCTCCCTGCAATTCCTCCTCCCCCTCTTACTGAAGGGGGATTGGATGGTTGCGTTGGACATGAAGGACCCATACCTTCATATCAAAAGCCACAAATCTCACTGAAATACTTGCATTTCAGACTTGAGGGATCACGTTGCCAATTTTGTGTTCTGCCATTTGGTTTGTGCTCTGCACCATTTGTGTTTACCAAAGTATTTGCCACATTTGCTGCTGCCATCTGTAGGAAGGGCCTCTATGTCTTCCCCTGACTGTCTTTCTGTCATTTTGCATCTAATTCTCCTTACAGGACTCACTACTGCTCTCTACTTTCCAACCTGGGCCTACCCCCGCTCACGTACAGACACCTCATCCACCCGTTATCCTTCATCTCTAAATTCTGGTTCAACCTACTTCCATCTTACATCTCGTCCCTCCTGTCTCCAGCCGCTGACTCAGAGTACTGTCTACGTACTAGGGACTCATGCTTCTTCGCACTCCATACTCCATCTTCCAACATGGGTAAAACTGCCTTTAACTACCACCTTCCCTCCCTGTGGAACTCGAATTCCCCTCTCTTACACAACTCTCCCTCTCAGTCCTCTACCAAATCTCTCCTTTGCCTCCTTCCCCTCCCTGCATGTTCAGACAACATTACTTAGCTCCTGAAATGTGGTCTGTTTAGAAGTTCTTGCCTTCTAGTCTTGCTGTATATAGTGCACTTAGTGTAAATTATGGTAATGATGTATTCTGTATGTATATTGTAAATGCTGTGTATGACATGTTCTTTTGTGTTACTTGACTGTATTCATATATCTTGTTCCCATGCTCCCTTCCCCCCGGGTCACACCTGTAGATGAGCCTTGGCTCAGCTTGCCTTTCCTGGTCACCAAATGTTTAAATAAAATAAAAATTTCTGGGTCAGCGCCGGCCTCGATGCCATCTGTCACCGCCGTCTTGGGCCTCTGCGCTGTTCGCGGTGCCATGGGTCCTCGCTCGGTGCTGCAAGCGACTCCAGAGCTGGACACGGCACTGTGCTCGACGGACGGTGCGGCGATGGCACAGTGCCGTGTCAGCTCGTACTGCAGCACCGCTGCCGATACTGTGGGGGTTTTGGGCATGGTCGGAGCTGTCATCAGTGCTGTCTTTGGCCTCGACGCGGCTCATGGCGCCGTGGGCCAGGATGGCGCCATGACAGGCCCTGACTCCGATGCTGCTGCCATCATCGGCGCCGTGTCTTCTTTCCGCACCATTTGCAGTGCAGCTGAGGGCCTCAGCGCCGATTCTGGTGCAGTTACTCGGTCTGATGCCCCTTTCAGTTGGGATGGCAACAGGCATCCATGCACCATTTGGCACAGAACTTCAGTCTCCACCTCCTCGGAGAGGGAATCGGATTCTGAGTCAGACAGACAGTCTGACCCTTTGGAGTTTGCTGCTCATGTGGACACCTTGGTAGTGTTCTCAACAGGCTGGAACCAGCCCCCTTCTGAGGAGAGGACAGTTGCTCCTGGGACCAGGGTCGGGGTGCTGACCAGCAGGCAGTGGTGCAGGCCACCATTGCTCTGCAGCCTGATCTTGGGGGGGGGGGGGGGCTTTCTGACCCCTCAGTAGTGGTACCCCTTCAGGTGGTGTGCCTGGATCGCCCGACTTTGGGGCCGATCGGAGCACCCACAGGAGGGGAGGGTGCTGCTCCCTGGATAGCCCCCTCAGGGGCTTACCAGGGTTGCCAGCTGCCAAGGCTGGCTCTCTCGAGGAGGAGGCGGGCACTTTAGGATGTCGAGAGGTATGGGGTCCATACGGCAAACTTTTTCTGGAGCCCACCCAGGCTCTGGGAAAAGTCGTAGTGCGGATCTCCACCCTTCCCTTTCAGGTTCCTCAAGAGGGCCCCATTCTTTGGAGGTAGGGGACTGTCCTTCTGGACTTTCACGGCCCTGGTCACCTCACGGGGGGATTCTTCAGAGCGCAGCCTAGGCAGTTCCAGTTTGGTTGACCAGCTGTCAGCTGTGGAGTTTTCCAGAGCTCCTTCTTTCCTTAGGGCTCCTGGTGCACTCCCTAGCCCAGGCGGAGGACAGCCAATTCCTGTTGTTGGCTCTGCCCCCTTCTCCTCTGCCACATTCTCCTGCACTCCCAGGTATTCTTGGTCCTAACAGTCCTCTCTCCTGGGAGCAGTTCAGAGCGGTGGTGGCTCAATTTCTCTCTTATGTTAGGGCTATGGACAGAAAGGTTTTTAAACCTCCCCCTGAGCAGCCAGCTTCTGAACTCTTGAGGTCCTCTAACTCCTCATCCCCCTCTTCTGGGGGAGAGGAGCCATCCACATCTCCCCAGCTGCTGATCTCACAGGGTATCAGCGATTCCTTGTGAGGATGTTGGAGGACCTGCACATCACCCCACCCACTCAACACAATCCAGAGCACTCGACACGTGCCTTCCTAGGCGATTTCAGTGTGGGCACCCTTGTGGTGCCCCCGGCCTGCTCCCTTTTGGAAGGCATCATTGCGTTCCTGGCAGAGACCATTTTCCAGAGTCCCAGCCCCTAGGGATCTCTGCCAGTGGTATTGTGCCCTCCCGGAGTCTCCAGGTTCCATGCCTCATCCTCATTCAGGATTGACGCAACTGGACACTCCTGATGAGCTTCGCGCCCTTCACCGTGACCGGCCTCCAGATCAAGATTCTATGGATTTTGACTTTTGGGGAGGAGGACGTTCTACTCGGCATGGTTGCTGCTCTTTATTGCAGTGCATCAGGCCCACTATGCTACCTATGATAGGTTCCTGTGGTCCAGGCTAGGTCAACTCCTAGCCGCTTTGTCTGACACGGAGGTAACCAGACAAGCCATTGCACACTCTGCACATGGCCTGGAGCTAGCAAGACACCAAGCAAGGGCATCGTATGATGCCAATGAGGTAGCTACCAGGGTTGCAGGGACAGCGATCTGCACAAAGCGGATGGCATGGCTGCGTCTCTCCCAGTTGCCACCCTTGGCCCAGCGTAGGGTGATTAACCGCTCACCAAAGAACCCATCTTTTCTGTCATAGAGCGAGACAGCGTCTGTCGGGGCAACTTCCTACTTCTTCTGAGGAGTCACCGTCTCACTCTTCCCACTCCCGGGCCTCTCCAGACCCGTGAAGGTTCTCTCTCTTAGTGTATCACCCACTGAGAGCTAAGGGACTCAGTCCCTTAGGGTTAAGGCCTCCTTCGGGGGGGCTTGGCACTCACCCAAAGGTGATGAATGGTGAAGATTAACACAGACAAGATATGGAAATTACGTACCTACGTAATTCTGATCTTTCTGTGCATCTTCACCATTCATCTCAATCCCGCCCTCCATCCCCCTGGGGCCTCAGTCTCTGGGTCCTCCTCCCTCTCTGTACCCCCTCCTCGCCCCCTCCTTTCTGTTTGGTCAGGAGTGGGGTAACTTGGGGCACATAGGGGGATAATTCTCTCTAGGGGCAGAGTGGTCAGGATGGGGGGCACTCCTTCTTCAGTGCCTCGGCTCCACCCCTGTGGGGTGAGGGTTGGCAGTTGCCCTCCTTTCTTTCCTTCTCCCCTTCTCCCCGTCAACTTCTTTCATTTCTTTGTCCTTTGGACACATCCTCAATTTATTTAAGAAACTAGTTTCTTACACCAAACATTTCTTGGGGAAGGGGGGAGAGATATCCCTGTGTCCTGTCTTTTCTTCCAGAATAGCTGACTCTGCTTGTTGGAGTTATTGCCAGTGATTCTGTGCCTTGAATTCTGGCAGTTAGCCTTTTGGCTACTCCTTCACATTTCCTATACAATCTGGAGACAGGAGGTCAAGATTTCAGGGTGTCTTCCCTTTCTCCCCCCTCCCGTTCACATCCTTATTTCTAAATCCTTAACCCACCCTCCCTCCTCCTTTCCTACTTCCAGAGATTGGGGCCCCTACCTGATCCCCTTAGTTTTTCAAACTTGTGCTGTCCTCTCAGTTGTTTATTTCTCCTTTTAGTTATATATCTTTTCCTTTGTCTGTCCCTTGGACTTCCTTGTCTCACCTTCCCAGCCCTTTTCTCACTCTACGGCGACTCAGAACTGGTGGGAGGGCAGAGTCAACAACACCTAACGGCAAACCTGTGAGCACCACGCAGTGCGTCGACTCTGCCCATCCAAAAAAAAAAAAAGCTCCCACAGGGTCGTGACCTCTGGACAGAACCCAAAGGTGATGAATGGTGAAGATACACAGAAAGATCAGAATTACGGTAGGTATGTAATTTCCATTTCTGTGTGGTCTACAGGCCTTCGCTGACCTCCTTCTGGGGAATTGGCTGCTGATTCATACAGACAATATTTTGGTGGTGTGTTACATCAGCAGACAGGGTGAGTTTATTCGTGCCATCTCTGAAGAGGGGCAGTGAGAGTTTGGCACTGGGCAATGGACCAGAACATATTTCTGTCTGCAGTGTTCCTGCCCGATAGCCTGAACGCACTGGCAGATCACCTTAGTTTGTCTCATGTGCTGTGCCACGAATGGGAACTCTTAGATGGCCTTTCTGAAAAATTGGATCATCTAGACAGACCTTTTTGTGTCTCAATGCAATGTAAAAGTGACGCATTTCTGCTCACTGGCTTGCTGCAGTGCCTGGAGTTTTCTGGCAAGGCGCATGCTCCCTGTCCAGGAAAGAGAGTTTCTGTATACTTTTTCCCCATTTCCCCTAATACTGTGGGTTCTGGTCAAGCTATGGGTTGAGCCAGCCACCTTGATTTGGGTGGCACCCTACTAGCCCAGACAAATGTTCCTTTTACTCCAGCAACTGGCAGTAGAACCTCCCATCCTGCTTCCCCTATGGGCAGGACTTCTGACACAGGAGCAGGGGGCTCTGGTGCACCAGAATCTTTTATCCCTGCACCTCTGTACCAGGCTCCTGAGTTCACAGGTCTCACTTGCTTGCAGTGTGATCCAGTGCAAGTCTCTTCTAATGCGTTCGTCCCACCCAGCTGTAAAAGTGGATACATGCAGGCCAGGACTATACTACTAATAAACCTTACAGGGTGATCGTCCCTTGAAATCACTACAAATGGCATCCTGTTGTTTCCTATCTGTTGGCTGCAGCTGCTGCATTCTGTCAACATACCAGTGATGAGAATCTAAAATCCTCCCCCCCCCCCACATAAAGGCCATCATCTACCCCAAGGGTTATGAAACTCCAGCGCCCACAATATTGGTAGTTCCAGGCTGACCCAGGAGGTTCTGAGGAGGAGAATCAGCCCTTGTACTGAAATACCTGCCAGCACCATCTTCTCAACGAGGTCACCCTCATACCGAGCATGCATAAAGAACCCTTGCATTCGCTGAGAAACCAAGATCCAGAACTGTGAAAATGTAATGTGATGAAGATTATGTGCAGGATTCTCAGTCAGGTCCACAGCTTTTAAGAGAGAAAAAAGGAATAAGATAATCGCACTTTATAGCGTGTTTGGCTATCTCACAGCAGTGGCAAAATCTTGACTGCCACCATTGAGGGGTAAATAGTAGATGATCTTTGTAGCACCAGGAAGAAACTGAATTACTAGCTTTAAATATACCCAATCCACAGCAAAAATGCATAAGACATAACCAAAGTCATTCGTTGGACTACAGTTCCCAGTGTGCTATGCGCAGGGTTCCTGCCACCCACCCCACCAAACAGATCACAGCATGACACCAGAAAATCTTAGTCACTCAGCTGCATGCCAGCTGGCTTTGTGCAGATGAAAGGATTGAAGCACTGTCTTATTGGAGCATCTCAGTTCTTTCAGCTACATGTAGTTTCCACCCATCAAACTGTGACCAGTGTCATACTTGGCTTATCTGATCCATTGGTCTGTCACGGACAGGCCCAGTGCAGCTTGACCTGCATTGGGCTAGTCAGTGACACATCTCTGAATGCCGTTCATTGTAACAAACTATTTCTTGTGTACGTGCAAGCAAACAAAAGAAAGAAAATTTGCCAACTACAGTTGTAGTCATGCAAAGGTTCCATGTAGTGTGCGTCATTGCGCGGTACCGCAATACATGTTATTCAATGGGTACCGTGCTTGTGCACCACTCGGTTTACCATGCTACCGGCCAGCTTTTCAGTATTATAATGTGTCTGTCATTATTCAGCTCAGTGCTGAGAGATAGCAGCCACTTAAGGGAGCACGGTTAATGAACACCCTCTAAACTAGAGGTGTGCAAATACCAGAACTGTGCATCCGTCAAACATTTGATAAATACACCCTGGGTACTTGGGAGTTAAACTGTGCTTTACTACTGTGTAAGCCCCCACCACTACCATTCTACCTACTCCAGCTCCTCTTGTAAACATACCTGTCAACCTTTTGTCACTCAAAATGAGGGACAGTGACCCTCATAGCTGTTCACTCTTTCCCCCAGGTTGCACCTTTAAACGAGCCTCTCAGCTAAGTGTGCCTTTCCCAGTCACCAGCATTCAAATAAATTAACTAAATAATGAGGGAAACCTCCTACGTCCTCAAACTTGAACAGAAACACTCAGAACACTGTAGAAACCTCTGCATCTGCTTGTTCAAAGTTTATTTAAGATTTTATATCTAGAAATATTATGCATTTCTGCTTTAAAACCCAAGCTTACAGTATCTCCTCTATGTGGGCATTACCTTCCCATAAATGACAGAGCAATTTTGAGGGCTGAAATGAGGGACTTCCCTTGTAATCGGGGACACTTCAGAGGTATGCTTGTAAATAGCTGCCCTTCCGACCCCCAATGTCTGGATTGCTGCAGTTCAATGTTGTTTTTTTTTTTTTTTTTTATACGACTCAGAGCATGGGTGCTTCAATATTTTATAAAATCATGAAGACTTATAGCATCATCACCAACATATCATCTAGGGGCCAAATTTAATATGGTGCCTGATTAGTCAAATTTTGTCTAAAGGAAGACCAAATTAAATTATGTACATCCAGAACATCTTCTAGGACATGTATTGCTCTGTCTAGTCTGCCATACTCCAGCATTTTCTCCCGCCACTAGTCCTCTGATGGTGCCTCTGCATCTTTCCAGTGCTAGAGCATTATCTTACTGACTACCAGAGAGCCTATGTTCCAAAGGGTTTTCAATTTATCTTGCGGAGCCATTGGGTCAATTTTATAACAAAACATTGCAATTCCAGGATCAAAAGGAAATGTTGGCCCCATTGGTCTCCCTATTAAGGACCAACTGTAAGTCTAAAGTGGTATAAGCTTTTCATATTTCACCAACATATAAGATAGAGAGTCCCTAGCCTTCTTACATCTTTGACAGGTCCCAGGAATAGAATAATCTATCTTGTGGAGTCTAGTGGGTGTAAGGTATGTTTTGTGTATAATGTTAAAATCAATCTGCAGTAACCTATTGTTACGGATCTGGGTATCTACATATTTCTGTAGTTGGCCCAGTCCATCTCTGATATCGAAACATTGAGATCCCTCTCCCACGCTTCTCTTGTTGAGGCCAATGGGGTTAGTAACTTCTTGCAAAAAGCTCTGATAAAGCTTTGAAATAATGTTTATTTGAGTCCAGCTCCTCAAACACTGTTTCCAGACGTTTATTCAAAAGGAGGAAAGAATTAGCTATTGTTAAACACAAAGTTCTTCACCTGACTAAATTGCCAAGATTGATTCTCTGATATGTCATATTTTGCCTGAAATTGTGCAAAAGACATAAAATTTTTCCCCATATAAAAATCCCCAATGGTCCTTATATTCTTATGGAAATACCACATTTTGAAAGTGTTGTCCAGCTTGGACGGTTTAAAACAGTTATTGTTATAAATAGGTTTCAATTTAGAAGGGCCGCTGCCCCCACCTAGTGTTTTGGTTGCTGACCCCCATGCCTCTATAGTAGTTTTAGTGGTCATCAGAGTTTCCACTTTACTAAGTACCAGAGTGTTCACTAAAGATATTCCCTTTATTTTCTCTACTTCCATTCCACTACCTGCCTGAGAATAAGTCAAAGGGGCATGAAATCAATAATATACAACTTCTAACTGAGCAGCTAAATAATATAGGTAAAAATTTGGGTAGGCCAATCCTCCATCTGCTTTATTTTGGCATAGTTTATATAACGCTATCCTGTGGGGTTGCCTTGCCAGACAAAGCTTCTCACAACTTCATCCAGATCTGAGAAGAATTTCTTAGGAAGACTTATAGGGATTGATTGAAACAAGAAAAGTAGGCGTGGCAAAATATTCATCTTTAAGATGTTAATTCTGCCTAACAGTACTAGGGGGAGAAATTGCCATTTTACTAAATCTAATTTAATCTTACGCATAACAGGATCATAGTTTAGTTGTATCACCCTTTTAGGGTCAGTTGCCAAAATGACCCCTAAATATTTAACTTTATCTTTTAACATTTTTCTTAGGGATGGGTTTACAATCCTACCTGGAGGTCCTAGATAAAGCATTTCGCTTTTATCCCAGTTCACTTTATAGCCTGAGAGGGAACCAAACTCTTCTAAAAGCACGCATACCCTGGGGATAGGTATTTTCTGGGTTATTTAATGCTAATAATATATCATCTGCATACAACATCATCAGAACTGGCTTGTGGTTACTCTCTACTCCTAATTCCTGGGCGTGGGATCTCAACTGAATAGCTAGGGACTTGAGAAGCAAGGCAAATAAGAGCAGGGATAGTGGACATCCCTGCCTCATCCCTCTCGCTAGCTGGAAAAAGGTTGAGAAAAAATTAATTACCTTTACTCTAGCCCTTGGTGTACTATAAATCATTTTAATCCAGGCCTCAAAATTCCCTTTAATTCCATAGCCCCTTAATACTTCTAAAAGGAAGGGCCACTGCACTCTGTCAGAGGCCTTTTCAGCATTTAAAGAGAGAAGTGCAGTATCCCTTCCCATGAAGGCATTTATAACAGTAAAAGCCTTCCTTATTGCTGGCCCGTCGATGCAGCGGTTGGATTTCGGCCGGCAACCCGGGTTCGGGAACGGACTTGGGTCGCTGGAGGGCCGTCCGGGGGGGGGAGGAGGAGGGAGCATCCACCGACAGCTCACCTTCTCCAGGGGAAAGGAAGGGGATGCGGCTCGGCATCTGCTGACCCCTGGCGGAGGCCGAGGGCTCAGTACAATGTCCGACCAACGATGTTTGGGGAGAGATGGACATCGGCACCAGCCTAGACATCATTGCACATCTCTTCTCAGAGGAAAATACTGAAAATGGCACCCTGGCTGATCAGATGGCCTCCCCCGGATCCTCACTCCCAGGCTTCCAGACCTCCATCAGCTGCCTCAGCAGCACCCAGGGTTGTTGGATATACATCCGGAAGGCTCATCCCCTTCGAAGGTAAGGGACCCTCCCGACGAAGGGATACTTTGGGGATACCTGGGCTGGCTGCAATGTGGGGCAGTGGGGTTGGGAATGCCAGGATGGGGTAATCCATGTGGGGGCCTGAAGGGAAGACCGGTCAGGTGCTCGGGGGGGTGATAAATAAGAACATGCAAAAAAAAAAAAAGCCTTCCGTGTATTGTGCAGAAGTCTTCTACCCAGAACAAATCCTACCTGATCTTGGTGAACCAGAGCCGGGACAATTTTAGTTAGCCTTCCGGCCAAAAGTTTTGTGAAAATGTTGTAATCACTATTAAGAAATGAAATGGCTGTATATGACCTGCATTGATCCTCCGCTTTATCTTTTTTAAGAATTAGCACAATGTCAGCTTCATTAAAAGACTCTGGTAGGGCTCCTGTCGTTATAAAGCTGTTATACAGTTTTACCAACCAAGGTATCCATATTTCTGGTAGATTCTTCTATAGTTCAAACGTAAATCCATCCAGCCCTGGACTTTTATTGTTTGGTAATGAGTTAATTACTGCAGCTGTTTTCTCAGGTGTGAACTGCTTGTTCAGCTCTGTTAGTTCTTGATCGTGAATTTTATAAAGATTCAGCTTACTTATATATTCCAGAATTTTTCCCTCCTTGAACAGAAACTCTGGAGTATAAAGTTTTTTATAAAAAGCTTTAAAGTAGCTAATATGTCTAATATTTCTGAAGATGAAATCCCATCTTCTTTTATAATGCTATGAATTTTATTTGTTTTTTTCACTTTGTGTCTCATAAGCTAATATCTTACTTGGTGATTCACCATAATAATAATAGTTTGCTCTAGTCTTGTTTAGCTCTTTTTCTGCTTTCTCCTGCATCATTTGTTCGACTTTATCTTTAACTAACAAGTAGTTAATCTCTGTTTGATCTGTCCTATGACATGCATGTTCTGCTTCAGCTGAGGCTGTCTTTCCAGATTTACCAAACTAGTATCCTGAGCTTTTTTTTCCTTATAATTAGTTGAGAAGTCACCCATCCCCTTAAATATGCTTTTTTTGCATCCTAAAGCGCATTCATATTGATATCTTGACCCAGATTTATGTGCCCAGTACCACTGAATTTCCTCTTGCATTTGTTCCTTAAAACCTGAAAAAAACATAAAGGCCCAGATGTTCAAACTGCGCCAGGCTGTGGCGCAAGCTTGGGTGCAGCTCAACTTGGCTGCGCAGGGGTGTGGACTGGGCGATATTCAACGGAGTTGCGCCATGGCTCAGCAGCGCTGAATATCGCACCCTGGCCACCCACAATGTGCATGGCGCAGTGGCACTGCACCAGCGCAAGTGGCCAGAGTGGAGCATGGGGATGCGCTAGTGCAAGTTCCATTGCACTATGCACAGCAACCGCGATATTCAAAAGTTGACATGCAAATGGGGCCATAATGTATGCAAGGTGCAAATGGGGCCATTTGCATGTCATTATGGCCCCATTTGCATGCAGGTGCGCTGATCCCCGACGACTTGCGCCTGGCGCCCTGCCAGGCAGCAGCCGTCGGGGACCGATTCCCCCTGCAGCCAGCAATGTGCTGCACAGCCTGATCGTGGGCATTTGTATAAAAAATAGGAACTATGTCCAATATCCCTGGTGGTCCAGTGGACTGCTGTCTACCCAATCGTGGGCATTTGTTAAAAAAAGAATTCCGTCCAATATCCCTGGTGGTCCAGTGGACCCGCTGTGTGCTCAATCGCCAGCATTAGTAATAAATAATAATATCCCCAAACTCCCTGGTGGTCCAGTGGACCACTGTGTGCCCGATCGCGGGCATTAGTAATAAATAAAAATATCCCCAAACTCCCTGGTGGTCCAGTGGACCGCTATCTGCCCGATCGCGGGCATTAGTAATAAATAAAGAAAAATATGTCCAAACTCCCTGGTGGTCCAGTGGACCACTGTGTGCCCGATCGTGGGCATTTGTCAAAAATGAATAAATATTTCCAACATCCCTGGTGGTCCAGTGGATCTGCAAGCCCAATCACGGGCATTTGTCATAAAATAAATAAATATTTCCAATATCCCTGGTGGTCCAGTGGACCCGCAAATCCGATTGCGGGCTACGTACATGGATAAATCCATCAATATCCCTGGTGGTCAGTGGACCCCCCACCCCCGCCACTGAATCCCACGCTCAGTGGCGGGCGGCTACCACCTGCCTGCCGCCCCGCCGACTGACACATCGTTGATGGGTTTGCGCCCTTGGTCTGGCGTGAGCCAATGGGCGTGAACCCTGCCGTACTACACATTCGAATGTGTGAATAGGATCATTCATATATCTCTGGAATGTGTCTGATATAGGCTACACCATTAACTCACGCTGTGGACCAATGGGCGATAGCCTGAACTGTGTTGAGTGTGGCGACAGGCGGGTGGGGTGCTGCCGCTGACCGGGGCGGGCGGTGGGATTCAGTGGGCGGGTGGGGGTCCACAGGACCACCAGGGACATTGATGGGGTTTATTCATGTACGTAGCCCGCAATCGGGCTTGCAGGTCCACTGGGCCACCAGGGATATTGGAAATATTTATTTATTTTATGACACATGCCCACGATCGGGCTTGCAGGTCCACTGGACCACCAGGGATGTTGGAAATATTTATTCTCTTTTGACAGATGCCCACGATCGGTCACACAGCGGTCCACTGGACCACCAGGGAGTTTGGACATATTTTTATTTATTTATTACTAATGCCCGCGATCGGGCACATAGCAGTCCACTGGACCACCAGGGAGTTGGGGGATATTTTTATTTATTACTAATGCCCGCGATCGGGCACACAGCAGTCCACTGGACCACCAGGGATATTTGACAGAATTCTGCATTTTTTTTTACAAATGCCGACGATCGGGCATGGGGGGGCACCACCAGGTGCAGCCAGAGCTCAGGTGGCCACCCACAGGTGGCAGCTGCCTTGTTGCGCCCTGCAATGCGGCAGCTCACCTGTGGGTAGCCATCCATTGTTCCTTTTTTTGGGGAATCAACTTTGTGCTGGCGCAGGTAGGGGTTGTGCAAGCATGGCTCTGTACATCCCAGGCTAAATATCGGGCTGTGCAGGGTATGCATGGGCACGCCCCCCCCACCTGCGCCTGCATACATTACTGATGCGCTCCGGCGCATCGGGATTTGTGCCGTGCACTTTTCCCTTTTGAATATCACGCTGGGTCGCATCAGTGGGTTGCGCATGGCGCAACACCTTTGAATATCTGGGCCATATAGTTATCCAGTCTCTATTTTGGAGCCCCTACATTTTTATTTCTCTGATCTCCCATGCCTATCTCATAAGTACATGTGCATGGTCTGAAACCCGAATTGTCTCATAAGAAACTGCTTTTAATTCTTTACATAGGTTATGGGATATAAAAAAAAAATGATCAAGCCTTGAAAAAGTTTTATATGTCTTTGAATAATGTGAATATTTTTTCAAGTTAGGATATAATGCCCTAAAGGGGTCTACAGGATTCAAGTCTTGATGCATTTGTTTTACTACCTCTACTGCCTCTTTCTTTCTTTCCATAGCTGGCGGAGCTCTTTCTAACAGAAAAAGTGAGATTAAAATCACCCCCTATTATCCTGACAGGGTTAAATTGTGCTAATTCTAAATATAAATGAGAAAAAAACAGGGTCATCCTGATTTGGACCACAGATTGAGGCCAAGCCAAACTTCCCATACTGTAGGCGAAGTTTAATTATCACAAACCTCCCCATAATATCAATTAAAGATTTCTCTAATATACGTCCAAGCTAGCTCCTAATAAAGATAGCAGTGCCCCTTGCCGTATCTGAGAAGTTGGAAACAAATACCTTTGCCCCCATGAGGTTACCGAAGTATAATGCATCTCTCTCATTAAAATGTATTTCTTGTAAAAGACGGCAGTCTATTTTCCTTTTTTTGACCATTTTAGCCACCTTCCTTATTTTAGTTCTTTCCTTGCACCCATTTAAATTCCATGTCATTATTTTTAAAGTCTCCATAAATTGTGTCTGAGTATCCAATTGTATTTTTTACTAATCGAGGCCTGTCAAAGATAGTGGTTTCATTCAAATGTTTATTGGTTTTCCAGGTCCTGCAACCCAGGCACCCACGCTTTGTCAGAGTCCAATTTAAAAATAATTTTCTTTCCTTTTTTTTGATTTTTTTTACCTACTGATATTTTATTTCTACCTCCCCGCCCCCTCCCCGGGCCATTGATCTTATTACTGCCCAAGAACATCCAGAAGACATAATCAAATAATTGCTTATAGCTACTCCAGTTTCCCGAGCGTCCTGTTGACTCACGGACACTTCCCCCAGGCTGCCAGGCCTCTGCTAAATGCAGAATTGGTGACTAGTTGAGATGGAATAGCGATGCTGCCCTCCATGATATAACCCATATTCCCCCTACATTCCACAGGCTGAGCCTTTGTACTACCTTTTCCTTTTCAACACCTCATGCAAGTATAGAAAGAAAGAAACTCATGTGCCCTTATCCTCATCCCCATTTCCTTAACTATATAAGATATTGTGACACTTGGACACCTGGTTCTGATTAATCTCTATACTTTTTATGATATAAAAATGTGTTATTGAATGTCTCTCTTGAGACATGCTGTGTTCCTGGGATGATACCACCCCCCCACCCAGGTTTCAACTACAAGCTGTTAACCTAAAAGCCAGGAGATAATTACAGGCTAGAAGAGACACAAATTAAGGATCTCCTGTTTATCTGGCTTAATTGTAGCTGCCAGCTGCTAGGATGGAAATCATAAACTTTTATGACATTTAGAGGAAGAATACAGGTTATGTCACTTGGGTGCTAAGTTATAAAGGTCCTTTGATTTTTGTGAAGGGCAAAAAGACACACTAGATCAAAGGGTTATGGGGAAGTGAGTTTTTGCTGATGTCACCTATTCAGTGTACCTACTGAATGATCAGACATCCTGGTTGTATGATTTTTACTAAACGGGAGGAGCTGGGTGACATCATGGAGAAGGCAGGTTCAAGACAGTGTTTTAATTATGCTGTGACTGACCTTTAGAAAGATATACATGTTTGGACTCTGAAGAAGAAACATCTATCAGCACTATTAGAAGATATACTTTAGATAGATCAGTCTAAGTGTATGGTTGGTAGGAATTTGCACTTTAAACTTTGTTCTTTTAAGTGATTGTATGGTTTTGTGATATATTGTTCTGTATTTACAGTTTACATATTTTTTTCTATTTTAAAGTAAACCTCTATTTTAAGAGACTACTTGGTGTGCCTTTGAAATTCTTTATTTGACAAGTGAAGCATATATGGTTAAAGTTGACACTGTGCAAGAGCTTGCTGGTTTACCAAACTGGGAAAAGGTAAGAGTTTAATCTGAGGTCTTTCATAGAGTTTTTAAGGGTTCATTTTGTGCACCTGGTTAGGTGCCCATAGGCAAAAGATATCTGGCAATACCCCGAAGAGCAGAATTATCTGAGCCTGTACATTGGGTATGCTAGCAAGAGGTTCACAGTTTGAATCCCTCCAGAACTTGAGACCAAAGGTTGATTCAAATCCACAAAACGGACAGGAGGGTTACCTTGTTTCTGTTCCTGTTCATAATACTGCGCTCGGAGGTTGGCACTGTGGGAGCAGAGGGCCCGACCTGCTGAGTGGGGTTGTGACAGATATCATCTTTACTGCCTAGAATGTATTCTAAATTTCTTTAGAGAATCTAACTAAAAATAGATATACAAAACAGATTATGAACCTCCTTGGTCTGGATTATCTCCAGGGGGTTTCTGATGTTTTTTCATAGCTATTTCCACCTCAGCTAGAAAGTGAAAAAAGAAAGTCCTACCGTCCATATAGACTCTTAGTTTGGCAGGATACATCATAGCAAACTGAATGCTCTCTTTGCTGAGGTTGTCCTGTACTCCATCAAAAGTTTTTCTTTTTGCCAAAATGGCTGGTGGAATGTCCTGGTAAACTTGTAATCTCATTCCATTATAAAGGAGCCCTCTTTCCATTCTAGCTTTTGTTAGTATACTTTCTTTATCTTGCTAGCATAGGGGTTTTACATGCATAAAACATGGCATTTATTTCCAAAGGCTCTGTGTGCCCTTTCCACCTCTATTTTTTTTCAGGATGGGGGAGACCCAAAATTTTTGTGACCATTTCTTCACAGTACCTTAAAGGGTCATTACCTTCTATTTCCTCTGGAAGGTTGCCAATCTTCAGATTTACTCTTCTAGACATATACTCAAGATCTTCAATTTTATTTTTCAGTTCTTCAAGTTCATTAGTGCTGTCTTCAATAATTGAGGACATTTGGGGCAAGGTTTCTTCGATTTTGCTGACCCTATCTTCACATTCTGTAGTTCTAACTGCTAATGCATCCAATTTATAAACCACTTCAGATAATTTATTAGAGGGTGATGTAACAGCCAAGTTTAAGGCACCAAACCCCGGCCTCATTTCTTTTAATAACTCCTCCTGGGTATTTTTTGAGTCTTCCCCTTCCTCAGGTAAACTTTCTTCCCAGACATTTCCCCCATCCCTCCTTTCTCTTGTGCCTCTTTTGCCTTCTCAGTGCTGCTTTTATTTCTCCTGCCTTGGTTTTTGGGGCCCTATCTTTTTCCAGTGGGTTTCTCTTTGAACACTTGGGGCTTTCAGAAGGCCTAGATTTGAGTGAAAAGATATCATAGGTGTGTACTGGAGAGCCAATATAAGTTCCCTCAGCTGTGGCAAGTAAATCCCCAATACTGGTGTTGGAGCCTCCCCCCCACCCTTTTTTTTTTCTTTTTTATTATTTTGCACTCTTTCCCTCTTAGGATGATTATCTAAACCTGTATGCCTTCCTGAAAAGCTAGGGGTTTTCCTTTTACTGCTTTTGTGTAACTCTGTTATAATTTCTTTTAAAGGACTGTCAATTACCAACACTTTCTGAACGCTACTCAATGACTTCAGGCTTTTATGCTGACCAAAAACAAATAAAAAAACTCCACTTGGTTCTCCCAGATGGAGTTACCTGTAGACGCTGGTTTTTGGCTGTCTTCTAGATGAAAGTAGGTGGATTTGGTATCTGCTTTTGTGTAACTCTGTTATAATTTCTTTTAAAGGACTGTCAATTACCAACACTTTCTGAACGCTACTCAATGACTTCAGGCTTTTATGCTGACCAAAAACAAATAAAAAAACTCCACTTGGTTCTCCCAGATGGAGTTACCTGTAGATGCTGGTTTTTGGCTGTCTTCTAGATGAAAGTAGGTGGATTTGGTATCTACTTCTATTACCTCTTTTGTTCTGGATATCTCAGTTTTCTCATCAGCGTTATCCACTTATGGTGTTTGTACGCTGTTCACCTTGAAATGTTCTTGCTTGTTCTCCAAAGAGGTAAGGGCAATATTGTAGACGCGCTGGTATAACCCTGACATACCACGGTGCTGTCAGTCACAGGACTCTCTTTTGCTCCGAGGCCTCCAATCAGCCACGAGCATTCGGGAGCTTCTAGCCACCGATAAAACAATACCGTACCGGATTCGTTTTGGCTAAGCAGTCATGTTGCCCCCACAGGCACCAGTTCTTAGATCCCCTGAATGCCACAAGTGAGAGCCGAGTCCCTTCCAGCCCCTGGATTACTCGACTGCAATGGCCAGCGTGGATAGAGGAAGCACTGGTCGGTTAAATAAGTAGAGGGTAATAACCGTCCATTGCAGAGAGCATTTTGCTAAAAGGCTGTAGAGAGGAAAAAAATAAGAGATTTACACAATGGTGTTCACCGACACTGAGAGCCTAGTCAGGCAGTCCGCATTTCCTCCACGAGTAGCAGCCTAGGCATGGCTAAACATTCTGACATGCGCAGAATGTTACCTCTGTCCATTCCGTGTTGGTTGGGTTGGAGCCCAGGGCAGGAGTCCTGTGGTGACATTGTGGATACTGCCATGCATTGAAACCCACCTTCTCGACCCCAGGGCTATCTGGTGGGTCCAAAAAAAAGGGCTGTAAAATGCCAACAGGTGCCAGAGATGTGCGCCCTGACCACAGAACAGGGAATGAGAAGCACCGGCTGTGCTAGAAAACATTGCTGCAGATATACAGCAAAATTTTAGTGGAGCTGGAGCTCAGTTTGAGACAGACTGTGTCAATTTAGATAATGATGCTGTTGGAACCATGGTTCAAAACTGCACCTCATTAGTTACGATGTCCTTCATTTTACGCTCAAAATTGCTCTTTCTCACATCTGTCCAACATAGAAGCTACCGCTCCGTGGTGGTGATGTAAACTCTAATACACAAATACATAGTATTGCAAGGTAGTAAATCAAAAGTTACATTGTACCGGTAAAGGCAATCATTTTCCATAGTGGTTTGAGCTTACATCTCCATGTTTAATGATTTGTCACATATTATGAGGGCCAGTGTCCCTCATTTTACCACATTTTCAGTGTAAGTGACTGACTTACATTCAGTGACAAAAGGCTGAGGCTATTAAGAGGTATGGTGAGAACAAAGAGAAAGGAAAAAATGTGCTACATTTACAAACAGTAATAGTTTGCCAGATTATTTATTTTTATTTATTTATTGAAATCTTGGATAACACCAGTGAGCAGATGCTCGTTAATTGGTTCCACGTCAATTAACAAGTACAGAGTGATACATAAACATTCAGATACAGAGTGGTTCATTGGCAAATATACAAATACATGTTATGGTACAACAATACAGATAGAGTACATGGTTACACTATATTGAGGCACTGTACAATGTATGCCCGCGTCAGGAAGAGACAAAAATCAGTAGAGTAGACAGAGGGAGGAGAAGATGGAGAGGTAATAGTAAGAGGAAGTGATATGTGGGGTTAGGAGGTGGAGGGGTAGGGAAGAGAGATGGGGTGGGGCATGGCAGCGCCATGGGAGAGGATTTGGGGCCAATGAAGTGCAAGGTAGGGCCTACCCAGTGCAACGGTGACAGGGTTAAGAAGTGCTAGTGGATAAGTACATACTACGGCAATTGGATTACTGACTTGAGGCGGGATTTAGTGTGGGCAGGCACAGGTACCCGAATCGAGAAGGTGTTGGCACAGTTTGTGTTTAAAAGAGCCAATCATTGCTGCATCACAGATGTCCTGAGGTAGCGCATTTGTCCAGAGGGGGGCCCAGTATGAGAATCCCCACTGAGCCAAGGTAGTGCAGCACCTTGGCACATGGAATACCTGAGAGGCAGCACTTCTGGTTTGCTTTGTGTAACTCTGGAGGGGTTAGTAGGTTCTGTACTCCTGGTGGTAGAAGGTTTAAGGAGGCTTTTTTGGTGAGGAGGCAGGTTTGATATCTGATTCTTCCATTGAGCTGTAGCCAACCAGCCATGGTATAGAGATCACAGATGTGCATGAGTCTAGCAGCACCTGTGAGGAGATGGCAGGCTTTATTCAGTGTGGTTGAGATGCAGTGGAGAGCTGTGTCTGTTGCAGATCTGTAGATCACCAGCCCATAATCGATGAGTGAGACAATTGAGCTATTGATGGCAGTGCTCAGGGCTGTGTGTGTGAGACAGTGGCTGTGCCGATACAGGATCCTGATTCTGGTATTGATGGCCCATGCAATAATGTTAATGTGCTCGGCATATGATAAGGTGGAATCGATAGTGATACCTAGGTATTTGAAATGCCGAACAAGTTCAAGAGTGGCACCCCCAATGTTCATAATTGCAAGGGGGAAGACTATGTGTTTGCTTTGTGAGGTGGAGAACATTATGGTCTTGGTCTTTTTATAATTCAAGACCAGTCTATGGTCCTTAAACCACTGTTCCGCGGATGCAAAGCCACTTTATAGATCCACCTCCAGATGTTCAGGGTGTTGGCTGCTGGTGAATAAGACTGCATCTTCTGTGTAAAAGAGCATTTGACATGAGCTAGAGGCCAGGAGGTTATTTAAGAATAAGCTGAACAGCAGCGATCCTAATATGGATCCTTGCGGTATACCAGATCTGACAGGTCTGCTGTCAGAGATCACATTCCCGATCCTAACCTGCTGATAGCGGTTGCTCAGGTAGCTAGTGAACCAGCCCAAAGTTTCTGAGAAGAGCCCAATGTCAGCCAGTTGTTTGAGGAGGAGCCCATGATGCACCGTGTCAAATGCATTTGATAGGTCAATGAATGCGGCTCCTACCAGGAGGCCTTGGTCTAATGCACAGTGGATGTATTCCATAAATTTTAGCAAGGCCGTGATGGTGCTGTGGCCACCCCTGAACCCATGCTGTTCAGGACACAGTAGTTGATGGTGGTTGAGGTACTCCACAAGTTGATCGGCCACGACCCGCTCTTGGGCCTTGGAGAGCAGGGGGAGTATCGAAATTGGTCTATAGTTATTATGCAGAGCCCGATCACCACTTTTATGCACCGGGGTAACTGTCGCAGATTTCCAGCATTGAGGGAATTGAGTGACAGAGCGAGAGGTTTATAATTTGCATCAGTGGGCTAAGAATTTCCTCAAATACCAGGCTAACAAATTTCAGGTCTAGGGAGTCCCTGCTGCATCTTGATTTCCCTAGTACCTTTTCCATGTATTTTCTGGCATCGGCTTCAGAGATTACTTTGAAGTGAAATAATGATTGGTCATGGGGAGGCAGTCATTTCCCTTGTGTGTCATTTGTGGTGAAAGGACTGAAGAAGTTAGCAGGGAGCACACTGCTTAGATCCGTGAAGGCATGATTTAGGGAGCTGGCAATGAGAATTGGGTCTAAGGGTGGCAACCTATCGATTGTGAGCATAGCTGGAGCATATTTGGTGTCTTTCCCAGTAATGTCATCGAGGTTGTCCCAAAAGGATTTGCTACTATACCACAAACTTGCGAGGGCTTCTTTGTAGTAGGTGCTTTTTGCATGATGGATGGCTTTTGTGCAGTCATTTCGTGCTTGTTTGTACCATTGGATGTTTGCTGCTGAGCCATGTGCCCGTGCCACTTGCCAGAGACAATCTCTTGAGGAAATTTGCTCTAGCAGATCTGGAGTAATCCAGGGGTTGTAGTGTCCTTTGACCAATCTTGTTTTTATCAGGGTGTGCTTGTCACCGACAGAATTGAATTTGGTTATGAAAAGGTCAAGAGCTACCTCCACGTCCTTGGCTTCATACAGGTCAAACCAATCTTGGTACTTGAGGTCTGTTTTGAGTTGTTTTAGATGGCCTTTTAGGAGGACACGGCTTGATATATTTCTGGCAGGAGGTGTGCTGTAGTTGTTGTTCCAGGTGCATGTGACAGGGGAGTGGTTGCTCAGAAAGTCTGGAAGTACAGTAATATTGTCGATATGTGCAGGACGGTTAGTGAGTATCCAATCCAGCAGGGTGCTGGTGCCAGTTTTGTAACTGACTCTTGTTGGAGATTCTATCATTTGGGAGACGTGGATGGCAGACAAGGTGCCCTTGATACTGGCAGATGATGGGGAGAGCCAGCTGATGTTGAAGTCACCTAGAAGTATACTTTCTGTGTTGATGCTGAGGGTACTGATATAGTCCATAAGGTTGCTGGTGACAGCTGTGGTCTGTTTAGGTGGGATGTATACTGAGAGCAGGGTGAGCACTCCATTGGGTGCACCCAGGATCAGTTTTACGGCCAGTGCTTGTAGATTGTCACTCATGCTGGGGGGAAGGGGCAGGCTATGCCCCTGCAGATAGTCTTTGGTGTATATGATACAGCCACCGCCTCTTTTTGAGAGACGGTCCTGCCTAAACAGGGTATAGCCAGGTAATGTGATGGCTGTATCTGGTATCTTAGGGGAAAGCCAGGATTCCACTACCTAAATAAATAAAAAAATGATGAAGGCGTCTTCACCTCTGGCCACCAGTTCCTCCAGGGCCAGCCAAAGGGTAAACGGTAGATGATCTTTGTAGCACCAGGAAGAAGCTGATATACCCGCTCCATGGCGGAAATGCATGAGACACCACCAAAGTCATTTGTTGGACTACAGTTCAAATCACAGCATGACACCAGAAAGTCATAAAGCCATTTGCCAACAGGCATTATGCAAATTAAGGACTAAAGTGCTGTCTCATTGGAGCACTTCAGTCCTTTCAACTATATGAAGTTTCTGCACATCAAACTGTGACCAGTTTCATACTCTGCTCACCTACATGCAGGATTCCTGCCCCCCTCCCAAAAAAAACAGATCACAGCATGACACCAGAAAGTCATAAAGCCACTCAGCTGCTTGCCAGCTGGCTTTATGCAAATGAAAGGATTGAAGCACTGTGTCATCGGAGCGTTTCAGTTGTTTCAATTACATGTAGTATTCACCCGTCAAATTGTGACCAGTGTCATACTCAGCTTGCCTGGTCATTGGTCTATCACTGATGAACCCACTGCAGCATGACCTTCATTGGGTTAGTCAGTGACACACCTCTGAAACACCATTTATTGTAACAAAATGTTTCTTGCACACATGCAAGCAAACAAAAAATCAACAAGTAGATTGTTGAAGGAGAGGTTAAGTGCCATAACACTGGCAAAAAGTGGCACAATTGCAGCATTGTGATAGAAAGTCTAAAACAGCCACAAGCTAAATCTGATAGCCCTTTCAGATGTGGTCTATTGGGAGGTGACTATTGGCTGAAGGCACCCTGGAAAACCCGTCTGAAATTTGAATGAAAGGTGCTTGTGGACCTTAATTTGCTAGTGAGAAGATTAGAGCAATTGGGGTTTGGGAAACGATTCAATGACTATCTGACTGGTAGGTATCAGTCCATCTGGTACGGAGGCAGTATATCAGAAAATATCAGGGTGGGGTGTGGTGTCTCACAGGGCTCGATTCTCTGACCTATCTGATTTTCCTTGTTCTTTGACCCAATAACGACAGTTTTAACAGAAACAAAAATAAAACTTTACACTGATGATGCAGTTATATTCTGTCCTAGATCTTCAGCTACTGATTTGGAAGTAATTTTGATGAGACAACTAGGTATAATACAGAACTGGTTATGTAGGAAGAACATGGAAAGCAGGGAAGGCAGTAAGGTAGGCAAAGGCCCAAACCGAGGAAACACTAGCACAAACAGTAAGAGAAGGTGACAAGACTTTCTATAGATACATTAGTGAAAGGAGGAAGTCCAGAGGGGGTATTGCTAAGATCAAAGGAGATAAAAGGGCGTGTGAGGAGGAGGACCATGTAAAGCATCTATCCTAAATAGATACTTCTGCTCAGTATTTACTGAAGAAAAGGTAGGGCAGGGCCCACAGCTCAGAACCATGGACACGGGGGAGGGAGGTGTGCACTAGTCCCTTCACAAAAGAAAGGATCCTACAAGAGCTCGATAAGCTCAGGGTGGACAAGGAAATGGGACCTAATGGCATACATCCCAGGGTACTAAAGGAGCTAAGGGTGAAACTAGCAGAGCCATTATCAGAACTGTGAGTCTCTGAGCACAAGAGAGGTCCCAGAAGACTGGAGAAGGGCTCATGTGATCCCACTCCACAAGAGTGGTAGCAGGGAGGAGGCAGGGAACTACAGACCAGTCGGTCTTACCTCAGTAGTGGGCAAGATTATGGAGGCATTCCTTAAGGAAAGGATAGTGCAACACCTGAAATCCATAGGAGCACAGGATCCAAGGCAGCATGGGTTTACAAAGGAAGGTCCTGTCAAACTAATCTCATAGATTTCTTTGACTGGGTAGCCAGAGCTGGGTGGACAGGGGGCAGTTGATGTCACCTACCTTGACTTCAGCAAAGCTTTCGATACTGTTCTACATAAAAGATTGATTAAACAGGGCCGGGCAGGCTCGGTGGGTCCTAAGTTGGTCAACTGGTGGCAAACTGGTTGACGGGCAGAAAACAGAAAGTGGTGGTAAAACGCCATACAGTCAGAAGAGATGCAAGTCACAAGTGGGGTACCTCAGGGATCAGTCCTGGGGCCAGTCCTCTTCAATATCTTCATCAGTGATATTGCAGATGGACTGGAGGGTAAGATTGTCTGTTTGCAGATGACACCAAGATCTGCAACAGAGTAGATGATCCAGATGGGGTAGGCGAATGGGAAGAGATCTGGATAAACTAGCAAAATGGTCAGAAGAGTGGCAACTGGGATTTAATGCAAAGAAGTGCAAGATCATGCACATACGGAAGAGAAACCCTGAAGCCACCTATAGGCTGGGAGGGGAGTTGCTGGCAGTCACAAGGGAAGCAAGAGACTTGGACATCATCATCACAGATGACCTGAAATCATCCAAGCAGACCACTGAAGCAGTAGGTAAGGCTAGGGGGATGTTGTAGTGTATTAGTAGGGGTATCACAAGTCAGAAGAGGGAGATAATAATCCCTCTTTACAAGACACTGGTTAGGCCCCATCTGGAGTACTGTGTGCAGTACTGGAGGCCACACCTTCATAAGGACATTAACCAAATTGAGGCAGTCCAGAGAAGGGCAACCAAAATGGTACAGGGACTGCACCAGAAAACATATGAAGACAGATTAACGGAGCTCAATATGTATACCCTAGAGCAGAGGAGGGAGAGAGGTGATATGATCGAAATATTCAGACACCTTAAGGGCATTAACAAGGTGAAAGAGTCTAACATGTTTCAATATAAGAAAAATAGCAGGACAAGAGGACACAGCATGAGATTAGAGGGAGGCCGATTAAGGGGTAATGAGGAAGTTCTTTTTCACAGAAAGGGTAGTGGATGCATGGAACGGCCTTCCTCAGGAAGTGGTGGATATGAATACAGTGCAGGGCTTCAAACGGGCATGGGCTAGGCATAAGGGAGCAATACAGATGAGTATGAATAGATAGGCCATTGACAGAGCAAAGGCCGATGGCACATTCATAAGGTAGAAAAAGAAATGGGCAGACTGGATGGGCCTTGCGGTCCTTATCTGCCATCAACTTCTATGTTTATATGTTTCTATGTTCTTAACTAAAACCAAGACAATGGTCTTTGTGACTCATTCCAGGCTGAGAGACCATGGTAATAGTCTAAGTGTGCTGGCACTTGATAGGACAAAGTATGAAAAAGTCACTTCCTTTAAATATCTTGGGGTAGCCTTGAACCCCACTCTGAGCTTTGGACCACACATGAACAGTACCTACATCAAAAATTCATGCAAAAATTGCTACTCTATACAGAATTTTAGTCCTCCCCCAGGACGCATCTGAAATCAGCTGTAAACTGCTCAGTATGTCTCTCCTGGTAAAACGCTTAAATAAATAAATTAGAAACTTTCTAACACCTGAAACCTGAATGGCAATTGTTAAAGGTGACGTGCAAACTAATTGTAGCAGCCCATTCCCATCCACATACCTTTCCACAGTGCTGCGGGAGTCTGTGGCGATTCATGATGATTATTTCGACAAAGGAATATTTAAAATAGCGCTCAAAGCTCAGTGAATGTGAGGCAGCCCAGTGGGTCCCGATTGAGCAGGATAATTGTTGCTATGGTTTTCACTCAGTTCGTGACATGGTAAACACCACTGCTATGAATGAACAGTGGTTGCAGTTTCATTAGCTTCTTTATCGTTTGCTACTTTGATGCCTGAAACCAACATCGCATAGCAACACTCAAAGGTTCTCACAGGACACCTGATTTTTGTGCATCTAGATCCATTGGTAAAGCAATAAATAAATAATATTAAACTGCAGTCACTGCTGTTCATTCATACCAGTGGTTTTGCCACATCACAAACTGGTTGGAATACCCATAGTAACTTGTGCCCGCTCAATCGGGACCCACTGGGCACTTCCGCATTCACTGAAAAGTTTTGGTGTTGTTTTTAAATATTCCTTTTATTTGAAAAATAATCATCATAGCAGCCACAGACTTTCGCAGCACTGTAGAAAGGTACATGGGACAGGAGCGGGCTGCTAAAATAAGTTTGCAGGTCACCTTTAACCAAAACTTACTACCTCTAGATAACTACGCTTCTACAGTGATTGACATGACTCCTGCAAACACTCTGTCTAGAAAGATAGTCATCCTTCATAAGATAGGGGGATTTGCACTATCAACCCCAAATTTGATGCATTAGAGTGGGTTGGTTTCCTGTCCCCTTGTATTATAAGCTTTCCTTGTCCCAACTTGTCTACAGGATCCAGAAGTCAAGCTACTCTAAGTCTCTCACGGACCATGTACCAAGTTTCAACTCAACGCTCCTCACAAGACTTGCACCTTTTAAAAGTACCATTTGCGCATGCTGTAAGTGGCCAGTGCACATTTGCTCACTCTGCAGCATCCACCTGGAATGAAATATCCCCTCGTATCAGGTGTCTGCCTACTTACAATGCTTTTTCTACAGCACTTTATGCCCTTCTTGCTGAACTTTCTAAATGTGAATGCTTTTAATATATTGCACCAATTTATTGCAATGTTTTAACTGACGTGAATCTTTATTGTCCCTATCTAATTTGTCCTGCTATACCAAATTGTTGTCTGTTATTTAATTGACATGGCACTTAATAGTCCCTATTTATTCCCGTTTTTTGTTGAACTCTCTGTATCTGTCCCCGGATCATACCTGTAAACGGAATTGTACTTCAGTGTACTTACCCGAATAACAAAATAAGAATGGTTGAATGAGTGAATGAATGGAAAAAACTAAATTCCATTCTGCTTTATTGTAAATATGTGTCTAGTCATTTTGCAATCTGTAGACTATATGAAATCATTAGCAGAGCAGTACAAAATTTTGCAGCTCCATGTGTCAAATCAAAGACATTAACAGGTTTCAAAATCGAGTAACAAACTCAGTAACCTGATATGGCACAAATAGCAAAGTAAATGGCTGACTTGCAGTAAGAAAATATGGCGTACACACCGAGGCCACACTGAGAGCTTTATAAATTACCGTGTTCCCAGGCAGTATGTAATTTTGGTTGAGGTAGTTCTGAAAGAACAGTTTTCATGATTACTGAATTACCACAAAAGGAAGATAATTATTTAATTGTCTCCAACCTCGTGGTTGATGTTAAGTATAACAAAGTACTCCACAAATGTTACTTGTGATTTTGAGTCATTGTACGTTGAACTATAACTACAAGTTGTTAGTATGTAGGTGATATATATGTATGTGATATCACTGACATTTTTCCTGAGTACATTTTGAGCTTATGTCATCATGAGTGACAATTCTATGTGTGATATCAGAAGGTCAAACTGCACAAGGGAAAACATCAGTTATATTTATATTAGGACCACAGTATATTTGATTTATATCATGCCTGTTATACAATGACAAGAAAAAATCCAGCATCCTGATTGTTTAGAGTCCATCTTGAACAGCAGTGTTGTCCTAGCACATCCTCACTATATGAAGTAGATGTATACAATCATTGCCATCATCACTGTACCTTCATTCCCACTATGAACCTAGTGTGTGGATAAATGGACTTGAAGTGAGAACAGTACTGATATTTTCACTCTAAATCCCCATAATGGCAAACATATCACTGATATTTTCCATTTTGTAGCCTCACAAGTATAGCATAAATATATATATAAAGTATATGTGTGTGTGTGTGTATATATATATATATATATGTGTGTGTGTGCGTATGTGTGTGTGTGTGTATCTGTATATATATATATATATATATATATATATATATATATATATAGGATAATACATGATGGGCATGAGTGTGATATGGCAAATGTTATCACTCTGCAAATGAGCTCTGGATATCTCATGAGCTGCGGAAGGCAGTGGAGATATCCAAGCTCACTGATGCAGGAGTGACAATATTTGCCATAGCATACGATCTGCCCATCATGTATTCATATAATAGGCCAAGAGTTTCAGAAGTTTTGTTATGCTGTCTTGTGTTCTGTTCCTGTTAATGTGTTTGCTCATTCTGTGTGTGAGCATCTCTGAATGGGCTGGCAGTGTTATAAACTCCGAGAGACACACGAGTGTGTTTTGCAATGCTAAATGAGTTAGTTTTAGATATGAATGAGAAACATACTTTTGTGAAGCTGTATTGTTTAGCAGTCTGGCTGCAGTGAAGTTAAAAGCATCACAGTAATTGTAATGAACTGAGAGGCAGAGTGTCAGAACAGCTGATACTGTTTTCAGTGGTAATTAAGTTAGCTGCAGGCAGAGTGCAGAGTGTTCTGTGAAATTGTGCTCTTTAGGATTCTGGCTGCAGTGAAGTTGAAATTGTCGCAGTAATTGTAATGGGTAAGAATCAGAGTTTGAGGAACAAGTGAGAGTGTGTTTCAATGGTAGTTGAGTTAGCTGCAGGCAGTAGTTTAGACTGTTCTGTGAAGCTGTGCTGTTTGGAATTCTGGCTGCATCAAGTTGAGAGCATCACAGTAATGAGCTGGAAGTTGGGGGGGGTAGGTGTGTTTTGTAATGCTCACTGAGTTAGCTGTAGGCAGCAGTGAGACCTCTCAGGTAGTTCTGCATTTGTGTCTATGGTAACTGCACAGGTGTTTCTTTCATGCTGAGGGGGGAAAGCTGCCTAGGGTGATGATATCAGTGACCTTTTGTGACCTGTGTGTGTAAATGTCTCATATCATCACAGTAGAGCAGAGGGTAAAAATATCACACTGCAGTGGATGATACCAGCAGCGGCTCTAGCCACAAATGGTTACCAGGGCACAGCTGGGGCACAACAGATGGCAGCCAGGGCACTGATATATTGTTACTATGGGGGAAGCTCTGCACCATATGGGGCACCAACTGGGGCACAGCATTTTTTTACCGGGGCACGGGCCCTGGTGTAGAGCCGCCACTGGATGATACGCTGTTTTATCTCACTCATTTACCACTCACCCCTATTGTGTGTGTGTGTGTGTGTTTGTGTGTGTGTGTGTATATATGTGTGTGTGTGTGTATATATATATATATATATATATATATATATATATATTTGTATATACTGTATATATAATATTCATGGCAAAAGACTATGTAATGCATCAGTTAGGGTTAAAACAACAAAAGTGAGGAAATGAAATGTTGGGGTGGAGCCCTTAACCCCCACACCCCAACCCCATCTTCCACAGACTGACAGACACTAGATGTACCATAGGTCTTGTATCAAACTGTCACCCCATTCCATGTATAAGCAGGTTGGACATGCTACAGTAAAGGAGAATGGGGTGAGAGTTAGGCCTCACGACCCCATGGCACACCCCGGTGTCTGTCAGTCTGTGGAGGTTGAGGTGTGGGGGGTTAGGGGCTCAACCCTAATGTTCATTTCCTCACTTTTGTTGCTTTAACCATAACTGATGTATTAAACAGAGTTTTTTGCCATGAATTTCCTTACTTTTGGAAAAAGTGTAATATAACTAATAAATAACGTGTTGTAGGAGCGTGGGGCCCCACCAAGTTGCCCATTTCTGCATAATAATATGCATCTGTGGGAGCACAGGTCCTCTGGGCCCTACGCTCCCATGTATACATAACTACAGAGCCATACAGCAGCCCTCTAGGGCAAGGAACCCTTGTAACACTAATTTGTCGATATCTTGGGAACTGTAGCAGCTAGGAAAAAAATTCAAGTGTCCTGGTAATCGTGACAATGAGCACTGCACGCAGCATAAATTGACCAAATCCATATCTCGCATTGTTTATGAGCTACGAGCACCGAAAAGCGCTACAGGTGCCACAATGTTATCCTATGGTGACAATCTCAACTTTGTGATGGCATTTCTATGGAACCGCTTAATTCCCCAACACCTAAACAGCATAATTCACACCTCTAGGGCATCCCCCAATACCCTGAAAATTTCAAGTAAAAAGACCAAACCGTTCATTAGCAATGCAATTGTAACGTTTTTAAAATCCTAGTCCGCAAGGTAGGAAAATCACTGACCGCGAGTTCGCGGACTAGGATTTTGACAGCTCATGGACTAGGATTGTTAGCGAGTCGTGGTCAAAGAATTTTTAAATTTTAAAAAGCTATTTTTTGACCACAATGAGCCAAACCAAAGGCATGGCTTTGTAGAGGGGTTCACCCTGAACAAAACCCATGCCTCATTTGGCCCAAAAGTCACCTGTGGAGAAAGCTACAACATTTTGTTTTTGGGGAAAAACTGAAAACCAAGATGGCGGCTCATGGACAAGGAATTTTCTGGCAGACCAGGATCCTAGTCTGCGAGCTACAAAATCCTTGACCGTGAGCCCAATCTTTGAAAAATAACCGTATAAATCTTGGAGTGAACCGAGCATGCTCAGAACCCGACCATTTAAAATGTAATAACTTTGGAACTCATTAATATTTCTTTACCAAGCTAATGCTGGATTGTTCCTTGACCCAACTTCTTTCTACAATCCAAATTTCAGACCCAAAGACCAAACGGTGTGGTCACAGCGCCATGGGCAAAAAACGTGTCAAAAGTGGCAAAAAATGCATTTTTTAGCATTTTGCTGTGCAGAAACCATAAGTCCAACCGAAATACAACTTGGTAAATCAAGAGATCTACCATACCAGACCACGCATCCAAATTTCGTGGAAATCCGTTGAACGGTTGCAAAGTTATTAACGTGCAAAAATTGAGGTTTAACATTAAAGTGCCTACTCAATCCTAACTATAGGGGCATGACTGTGCCCCTATCATATAATATTTCAGTGAACTTAGGTTTAATATTGAATATTTGCAGTTGCACTAATAGTGCTCTTGAGTATCTTATACTTGTTCCTCATTTGAAATGTGCCCTCCCACCTTTTTGGACATCTAGGGCCAGATATTCAAAGCTTTGCGCGGTTCGCAAACAGTTTGCATGGGATTAGCGTGGGTCTGCCATATTCAAAAGGTGAACTAGTGTGGGCAAACAGCAGTAGCGCCAGGCAAAGCATAATGATATGCAAGGGGCATAGTGAACATGAATAAAGGTGCTATGAGATATTCAGTGGCTAGCGCCATGCTAAGGTGTTTAGCGCAACCCTTAGTGCAATATAATTTACCACCCAGGAAAAGCTGGTCTTAACCCTGGGCAAACAGCTTTTCACATCATTGGTGCATTGTGCGGTGTTTGCGTGGGATTTGCATGGCTTGCACGACCCTAACATAGGAGTATGACACTTAGAACATGCCAGACATGGAGGACACATGCTGCTCACTGCTGGCACCACCATGATGCCAGCAGCTGCCACCAGTCCCAGCCAAGCAGAGACAGTAAGGGGTAATCTGACCCACAGGGGACAGCATGGTGGTGTGGCCATATAGCACACACCAGCAGACCATACGTCTGTGGTGCCTAACAGATGCCAACACACACATGCAGCACTGTAGGCATGGTGGCCAGTGAAGGGAAGGGTGTACTGGTGGCCAGACCTCACCACAGCCCAGGTGTGGCCACAAGGCTGGGACACATCACGCAGTGCACATGGGCCAGTAGTGGGAATATGCCACCACCGTATGCCTGTCAGATCTTACAGGCCCTCCCCCCCAGCCACCCACCACACAACTGTACAGATGCCACAGCACACACAGCCAGCCATGTACATGACACTGTGTGCGTCCCATGCCACAGGTGCAGCATCTGTGTATCACACAACAGTGTAATAGTACTGTCCACTGTCAGTAACTACCTGCAAGCTGGGCCTGTCACTGTGTACAGTGTAGTGGTCCGCACTACCCTATATACCATAGGCATTGCTGTGTCCCTCACACTACCAGCCCCTTGCTACTGTAGTGTCTCGGTGCACTGTAGCATGACCTACAGTGTGATGGTGGCATGCAGCACCACCACCTGTGCCTTTGCTGTGTTGTCCCCTGGGGTACAAGATGCTGTGGTATGCTGTGCTGTTCACATGTAGCCTGCAGCTATCATCATGCACTGCCTGACTGACCTACAGGTGGAGCTGCGGTCGGACCTGGCCAGCCACTGTACTTCCAGACTGACTTACAGGTGGAGCTGTGGGACCCTGCAGTAACGCTGGGCAACCCACATGCAAGTCAGGGCATGATGAGATGCTAATGTGGCTGTTTGCCCAGAGACTGTCTAAGTAGGCTCATTTGAATGTCACCTTTGAATATGGCAAAGTTTAGAGCCAGGCTAACGTGTTTGCACCGGGCAAACCGCTTAGCTCTGCGCTTAAGCGCGTGGCACTAACGGTTCGGGGAATATTTTCCAGTTCTGATCACTATTCTTTCACATCTGCTGCTACCTGCAGCTGTACTGCGTCCATGCATTTGCTGGCACACACATTGTCCACATAGTTTCTCTCTACCTACCCTCACGTCGCTGTGCATTGAGTTGCTGTTGTGGTTTGCACTTCCTGGTTGCTATATTCAGTGCTGTCATATTCCAGGGCTATGGTTGCCCTGCACTCCCAGCCCAGTTTGCACGGCCTCTTTCCCATGCTATATTCAGAGGCTGTTTGCCCCGGGCTATTCCTTTTGAATATAGCTTGCTTTGTGCTCCGGGCTACGTTTGCCCACCAGGCAGTGATATCTTAGCTTGGGGGCAAAGTTTTGAATACCTGGCCCCTAAAAAAATAAATAAATTGTTGGTTGAAAGTACTTTAATTTGGTGTTCATTTATTTATTGAAATGTTTCACCAGGAAGGCACACTGAACAACAAGTTGCTTGTCTCCTGGTGCGACCCGGGGGGGGGGGTGGTACAGTAGAATGTGACGTTATTAATCTCCAGATTGCTACTGTAGTAATAATAACTTTTAAAAAAAGGGATAAAAAAACTGAAATGGAGGTTAGATGTCCATATTTGTGCAGTAGCATAGTTGACCCCAAGTATCCTAAGTTTAATCCATAGTATCACAGCTCATGGCAGAATTAATCATTGCTGCATTTGTAGAGTATTTCAAGATACAAACAGATGAGCATAAGAATCACTCACAACACAGAATCAGAGCAGTGGCCCATTTAGTCTGTCTCCTGTTCATGCGCACCCACCCGTTAAATAAATAAATAAATGTGACCATCGCATCCTAAATTTAGTTCATGTATTTGAGCAGTACAGAACTCAACAACTCCAAGGGTTGAAATTAAGTTTTGCAGGCACTAGCAAGCAGAGCTGAGCCCTAGAAGACTTGGTTTGCTGGCCAAGGCACCTAGCTTCACCTGAGCTCTTTCCTTCTAAGACTGCTTGAAAGGCAGAGTAGAGAAACTTACCAGAGCAAGGGAGAAGGATTAAGACTTAGTTTGGCTAAGCAGATTTACTGTGTGGTGGTTTGATTTTTTACTCACAGGGATTGCTACTGTTTGTGTCAACATTTCATTGCTTTATTTTTCTCTGATTCAAATTGTTGTTGCTGGTATACCTTCTTCTGCATTATTACAGGTGTGCCTACAGGTGTGCTAACAGATTACTGCTGTAATCTTCTGATTCAAATTGTCTTTTGCAAGGTATATCTTCTGTTACTGCTTTATTTTTCTCTGGAGCAAAGTGTTTCTTACAGGGTATATCTTCTCTGAAATTACTGTATTACAGGTGGAGCTTACATTTTTGTGACTTTTTTATCATTGGGCTAAGCAAAATTACTGTTTGACACTGTGTTTTATTTTATTCTTGTTTGTTGAAAAGGTTTGTTGTCTCATCGGTGTTTCAGTGTCCTTCTCACATTGAAGGAGCTAATTGCTTTTCCTCCCACAGCTCTTCCAAAGGATTAGGTGTGTATGTGGGGGTGGAGCTGGCAAACTGCCAGTAATTTCCAACAGAAAGAAGGGTTAAAAAGTCAGGTTAGTTGATATCTTGTAGGTAGAAGACTTGGTTTGCTGGCCAAGGCACCTAGCTTCACCTGAGCTCTTTCCTTCTAAGACTGCTTGAAAGGCAGAGTAGAGAAACTTACCAGAGCAAGGAGAAGGATTAAGATTTAGTTTGGCTAAGCAGATTTACTGTGTGGTGGTGTTTTGATTTTTACTCACAGGGATTGCTACTGTTTGTAGCTAACATTTCATTGCTTTATTTTTCTCTGATTCAAATTGTTGTTGCTGGTATACCTTCTTCTGCATTATTACAAGGTGTGCCTACAGGTGTGTGCTAACAGATTACTGCTGTAATCTTCTGATTCAAATTGTCTTTTGCAAGGTATATCTTCTGTTACTGCTTTATTTTCTCTGGAGCAAAGTGTTTCTTACAGGGTATATCTTCTGAAATTACTGTATTACAGGTGGAGCTTACATTTTGTGACTTTTTATCATTGGGCTAAGCAAAATTACTGTTTGACACTGTGTTTTATTTTATTCTTGTTTGTTGAAAAGGTTTGTTGTCTCAGAGGTGTTTCAGTCTCCTTCTCACATTGAAGGAGCTAATTGCTTTTCCTCCACAGCTCTTCCAAAGGATTAGGTGTGTATGTGGGGTGGATCTGGCAAACTGTCAGTATTTCCAACAGAAAGAAGGGTTAAAAAGTCAGGTTAGTTGATATCTTGTAGGTAGAAGACTTGGTTTGCTGGCCAAGGCACCTAGCTTCACCTGAGCTCTTTCCTTCTAAGACTGCTTGAAAGGCAGAGTAGAGAAACTTACCAGAGCAAGGGAGAAGGATTAAGACTTAGTTTGGCTAAGCAGATTTACTGTGTGGTGGTGTTTTGATTTTTACTCACAGGGATTGCTACTGTTTGTGGCTAACATTTCATTGCTTTATTTTTCTCTGATTCAAATTGTTGTTGCTGGTATACCTTCTTCTGCATTATTACAAGGTGTGCCTACAGGTGTGTGCTAACAGATTACTGCTGTAATCTTCTGATTCAAATTGTCTTTGCAAGGTATATCTTCTGTTACTGCTTTATTTTTCTCTGGAGCAAAGTGTTTCTTACAGGGTATATCTTCTCTGAAATTATTACAGGTGGTGCTTTACAGGTTTTACAGTTTTATCTAACATTATTATAAGCTTTCAGGGTTACTGCATTTGTTGTTGACTGATTGTTTCTGCTCTTACCTCCTTGTTCTTTCGTCCGTGGTTCTTCTTTTTAGGCAGGGGAAGGGCCCAGCCACCCACCACCATCCCCAACCACCCAACGCTACACTCCTTTTATAGGGTACCACAGTTGTGACATTTCCTGTGGCAGAGCAGGAAGGGGCGGATCAGTGGGGCCTCCACAAGGTGATCTCATTTCAGAGGCACTAGTAATTTAACTTGTTATAACAAGTTAAACAAAGCACAATTAAACCATTACTTGCATTTTTTTCCTTTTTTTCCTTCTAATTACTCTGACTAGGTTACAAACCCAGCAACTTATTTGGAATGGATTTCATTAACTGCAGGTACTGTGGAACAATTTTCAGAAGGACAGTCTTACAGGATTTAGGACACTGTCCTACATGCTGGGCCTTGGAGATCTTGGTCTCAGCTCCGGGCAGCATGGGCAGAGATTGCACACCTCAAATTTCATATTGAAGAGGAAATACATTATAAGAACCACCCGCCATTTCCCCAGCATCCAACAGAAAAACCTCGACATGCAGAGGTAGTTGGTCCAGGAGGTTGGCAGGTGGTTAGGAGGAGCAAATCAGGTGCCCCATCACCTCTGCTCTCCAACACATTACCTCCAAAACCATATAAACGCTACAAACAGGTATCTGCCTCTATCTCTGAAAATAAATAAAGAGGCAGAAGACACTGCAGAGCAGGACACTGCGGCACAGGAGCTAGCACAACAATACTCACCCAAATCAGGAACCAAACTAAACAAGCACAAAGGAAATCAAAAAACTTCTGATCATAGGAGACTCCATGATTCGGGAGTTGATACCCATCTCCAGCCAGGGGTGATGGTCAGATGTCTCCAGGTACATCAGCATGGAGAGACACTGACCGCATTGCTAAAATTGTTCACAAAGCAGGAGAAAACATTGATGTCCTAGTACACATAGGGACTAATGATCTCATCACCCGGGTCAGTTGTGGAGACCAAGGAACACCTGACTAAGCTGGGTGACAAACTATCATCTATTAGTCCGGCATCTCCTTCTCTGAGATCCTGCCAGTCTGGGAGAAGGGAGCAGATGGACGTAAGGTCAGAGAAGGAGATAGGGGAGCTAAACACGTGGCTCAAGGACTGGTGCCAGGAAAAAGGACACAGATTTGTAGGGAACTGGCAACAGTTCTGGGCGAAAGTTCTTTAAATTTGATGGACTGCATCTGACTAAAGAGGAGTCAGTGCATTAGGGCAGAAGTTTCAGCGTCTTTGCAGAATATTTAAACTAGCAAATGGGGAGAGGTGCAGCACCCCATACGTCGAATGGGAAGAACACCCCTCCCCTCAGCTAGTGGTCAAACAGGAATTCAGCGTGTTTGCCATTCATTTGCATCACCAGGTAAGAAAAAGGTTTGTCTCCCCATACGATGCACAGGGTAATGCCAAACTCACCCAACAACTAACACACCAAAATCTAGCCAATGGAAAATCATACACAAATGCTCACAGCCTGGGAAATAAGATCCCAGACCTGCAGGCAATAATGTCAGAGCTAAACTGGACATAGTAGCAATTAGTGAGCGTGGTTTACCAGTAACCACACTTAGGGAGACTTCAGTACCTGGCTATGTATTGTTCTAGAAGAGACCGAGGTGCAAAAGGGGAGGAGTGGCCCTGTGTTAATGAAAATATCAAAGCTACAGAAATTCAGAATACACATAAGGAGCCAGAAGAACTGTGGGTCACCCTGAAACAGGAAATGGGACAGCCATAAGAACTGGGGTTGTCTACAGGCCCCAGACCAGAGGGAGGACATAGACACATTACTGTTAGAAGATATACAAAACATGACAGCTAAAGGGAGGTTCTGATAATGGGAGACTTCAACATGCCAGATATAGATTGGTCAATACCAGCAGGAACATCTGCCAGAACTAGACTCATAGTGGATTCCCTGCAGGGGGAGGGCCTCAAACAACTGGTACAGCAACCCACAAGAGACAGGGCTATCCTAGATCTAGTACTGACTAACAAAGAAGGGATCACAGATCTCCAGGTAGAAGGTCACCTGGGGGCCAGTGACCATCACATGGTATGGTTCAATTGGCTACTACATCTAAATCATCCCATTCCAAGGCAAAAATATGGGACTTCAGAGGAGCTGACTTTGATAAGATGGCCAACAGAGTTAAGCTAGCCCTGGCAAAAGAAACACAGGTGAGGAGGTACAGGCAAGTGGGCAAGCATTAAGGATACAATACTTGAAGCAACATCCCATTGTGTTAGACAGAAAAGGAAGTGCAAAGAAGAAGGAAACCACTTTGGTTCTCAAATACAGTAGCAGAAAAGGTCAGAGCCAAAAGGCTGGCCTTCAGAAAATATAAGGAACACAGCGGGATGAAGATAGGAGGCATACCAAACTGCCCTAAGGGAAGCAGGTAAGGCAGTAAGGCAGGCAAAGTCCCAAACTGAGGAAACACTAGCACGAACAGTAAAGAAGGTGACAAGACTTTCTATAGATACATTAGTGAAAGGAGAAAGTCCAGAGGTGTGCTAAGCTTAATGGAGAAAAGGAGCATGTGAGGAGGAGGACCCTGTAAAGGCATCTATCCTAAATAGATACTTTTGCTCAGTATTTACTGAAGAGAAGGTAGGGCAGGGCCCACAGCTCAACATCATGGACACAGGGGAGGAGGTGAGCACTACTCCCTTACAAAGAAAGGGTCCTACAAGAGCTTGCTAAGCTCAGGGTGGATAAGGCAATGGGACCTGATGGCATACATCCCAGGGTACAAGGAGCTAAAGGAGGAACTAGCAGAGCCATTAGCAGAATTGTTTAGTGAGTCTCTGAGCACAGGAGAGGTCCCAGAAGACTGGAGAAGGGCTCATGTGATCCCGCTCCACAAGAGTGGTAGCAGGGAGGAGGCGGGAACTACAGACCAGTCAGTCTTACCTCAGTAGTGGGCAATATGGAGGCACTCCTTAAGGAAAGGATAGTGCAACACCTGGAATCCATAGGGGCACAGGATCCAAGACAGCATGGGTTTACAAAGGAAGGTCCTGTCAAACTAATCTCATAGATTTCTTTGACTGGGTAACCAGAGTGGTGGACCAAGGGGAGCAGTTGATGTCGCCTACCTTGACTTCAGCAAAGCTTTTGACACTGTTCCACATAGAAGATTGATAAATAAGCTAGGTAGGCTCGGGTGGGTCAGAAGTTGGTCAACTGGGTGGCAAACTGGTTGACTGGCAGAAAACAGAGAGTGGTGGTAAATGGTATACAGTCAGAAGAGATGCAAGTCACAAGTGGGGTACCTCAGGGATCAGTCCTGGGGCCAGTCCTATTCAACATCTTCATTAGTGACCTGAGATGGACTAGAGGTAAGGCTTGTCTGTTTGCAGATGACACCAAGATCTGCAACAGAGTAGATGATCCAGATGGGGAGGGCAGAATGAAAAGAGATCTGGATAAACTAGCAAAATGGTCAGAAGAGTGGCAACTGGGATTTAATGCAAAGAAGTGCAAAATCATGCACATAGGGAAGAGAAACCTGAAGCCACTTATAGGCTGGGAGGGAGTTGCTAGCAGTCACAAAGGAAGAAAGAGACTTGGGCATCATCATCACTGATGACCTAAAATCATCCAAGCAGACCTCTAAAGCAGTAGAGGTAAGAGCTAGGGGGTGTTAGGGTGTATTAGTAAGAGTATCACAGTCGTAAGAGGGAAGTAATAATCCCTCTGTACAAGACATTAGTTAGGCCCCATCTGAGTACTGCGTGCAGTATTGGAGCCACACCTTCACAAGGACATTAACCAAATTGAGGCAGTCCAGAGAGGGCAACCAAAATGGTGCAGGGACTGCATCAGAAGACATATGAGGACAGATTAACGGAGCTCAATATGTATACCCTTGAGCAAAGGAGGAGAGAGGTGATATGATCGAGACATTTAAACACCTTAGGGGCATAAACAAGGTGAAAGAGTCTAACATGTTTAAATATAAGAAAAATAGCAGGACAAGAGGACACAGCATGAGATTAGAGGAGGCGATTAAGGGGGATGTGGGAAATTCTTTTTCACAGAAAGGTGGTAGATGCATGGAATAGCTTACCACAAGAAGTGGTGGCTATGAATACAGTGCAGGAGCTTCAAACAGGCATGGGATAGGCATAAGGGAGCAATACAAATGACTATGAATAGATAGGTCACTGACAGAGCAAAGGCCGATGGCACATTTATAAGGTAGAAAAAGAAATGGGCAGACTGGATGGGCCTTGCGGTCCTTATCTGCCGTCAACTTCTATGTTTCTATGTTTCTACAAGTTTTTTGAGCAGCCAGACTGGTGTAATTACACAGAATATATGAGCAAGCAACCCATCTATAACAAGGTTGTGTTTCCATTGAGGAATTCTTTTTTTTAATACTTTTTTTTAGATTTTCAATTAATTTGCATTGAAAACAGGTTACGTAAATGCTGTCCATACTATTCAACCATAGAAATGGTAACAATAAATAAAAATAAACCCATTCTAGTGTTTACATAGTATAGGCTAAATCCTTAAAGTATGGAGCAGGAGCAACAGGAAAAATACATAGAAGTGAAAATATTGTGTAGCAATCAACATTGAAAGGCTGACGCATTATAGGAACCTCAACTAATAGTAAAAGATATCAAACCTTTAACATACATGCTGTTTAAGATACACTTATTAAATACGAAGGTAAAACTTCTAATTTAAGTCAGTAATAAGAAAATGTACCCATAGCTATACTCCGTTATAAGGCTCCTCCCTCAGTGATATCAAAAACACAGATAATCACCATTTTAGAGTGAAAGATTACTTAGGCACTTCTTTTTTTTATACTTTTTATTCAGAGAGAAAATGTTTTAATGAAAGAAACAGAAACAAACAAAATTCATCTCAAGAAAAATTAAAACAGAAAAAATTCCTAAAAGTATAAAATAAATTGTTGGGAGAAATAAAAAGAAATTCATTCATTAATTATATTTATGCTAAGAGCATCTAAATGTATCCTGTTATGTTACAACTGTTTCCTCTACTCCAAGCTATAACTTCCATTAAAAGATTTTCAGTCAAAATATCTGGCATAAAGAAAAGAATTCCTAAATAATGCAGTGAGATGGAATAGGTGGGATAAAATATATCATTCTACAAAAAGTATTTTTTTAAAAAGAAATAGAAATAACAGTCAGGTACACATGAAACATACTACATGTTATCCACCAAGTCTTCCTCCTCAGACAACTCTTGTTCAGAATGCAGTTCAGTAGGCAAGGTGATATTCTTATCATAGAAAGCCTTAGCAACATCAACATCTTCAAAAACAAAGTCCTTGTTCTGAAACAAAACCTTTAGCCTTGCAGGGGCCTGCAATACAGCAGTTACCCCTGACTGACGAAATTCAGATCTCAAGTTCAGGAAACGTTTTCTTCGCCTCTGTGTGGTTAGACAAAAGTTTGGGTACAAATGGATCTTCTGACCCTTGTATATAAATCCTGTCTTTGACATGGCGGCATACAGCATCTTAATTCTTTGATCTAAAGATGAAAAGGTGCAAATTACATATCTAGGTAGAGATTCCGATACATTACTAATTCCCTGTTTAGGTCTTGACTGCGGACTAAATACCGATTCCAGCAACGCTTGTTGATCGGGAGAAAAAGCCATCATCAAGATTTTCTCAACCTCCGTTTTCAGTTCTGCAGTGGAAATATCTGCTGTAAGTCCAATCGGCCTCAAATTTTTCATTAACAGTGTGTCCTCTATTTTTTCCAATTTTGACATGGTGTTTATTTGTTCATGGAGAGAGGCACTTACCGCCCCCTCCACTGTTAAAACCCTTGCAGCCAATTGTTCCGATGTTTTTTCAACCATCTCCGCTCACTCTTCAATTTTAGTGACTTTATCTTCTGTACTCCTACAACGCTGAGATATTTCAAGAAGTGATGCTTGCACCTTATTAAATTAATCCTTTATATTCACTTGCAACTCCATTAAAAAAGCTTGCATAGAAGCCAAAGTCGGCTTCTGAGGATTCTTTGCCTTGGCACCCTGCTCAGGGCGCGACGTGACCGGGGAAGACTTCTCCCTGGTTGGAAGCTGTGCATTTGCTGCCCCCTGAGGTGGAGCGGCCCTTCCGGTATTCGTTTTTGGTGAAAGAAATTTACCCATGATGATGTTGACCTTCACTGCCTCCTTTGACTCCAAAGCCTCCTATGTATGGTCTTACAGTTCTCGGAAAAACTGGTAAGTAAAAAATTCGATTAGAGCAGTAAATTGAAACAGACTTAGCGTTTGCTGTAGTGGAGCAAAAGGGAAACATAAGCGTTCATCTTGCTGTCTCTAGCACCCCCTTTACTTAGGCACTTCTATTTGTAAAAATACATAATTGCATTCGAAATGGCTATTTTAAAGCCATGTACATTAAGTAACTCTATCAATTAAGCCCCTATGAAAGAAAGACTTGACTGATTCCCAT
Source organism: Neoceratodus forsteri (assembly GCA_016271365.2). Taxonomy (NCBI): domain Eukaryota; kingdom Metazoa; phylum Chordata; order Ceratodontiformes; family Ceratodontidae; genus Neoceratodus; species Neoceratodus forsteri. The sequence continues at coordinate 1,196,083,516 of CM028130.1, forward strand.
CGTTTTACAGCATCTATTATGCATAGTGAATCATGTTATGCATATGTAACCCCTAGGTGGCACTATCCCAAGGGCTACTACCCCTGCCTGCTTGGCTAGTAGCAGGTTAAGGGGCCTGAGTTCTGAAATGGGTGCCTTCACCCGATCAGGGTTGGTAGCGGTCAAACTAGCTTGGGCACAGCCCTCCGGGACACTGTAACCCCCCTCTTTTCCCTGCTAGTGGCCAGAACAATACACAGTGATCACTTTCACAATACCCCTGATATACCTTACCAGTACCCCAACTGTTTGCGCTTACTACCAGGGCTGGTTCCTGTGGCTCGACCCTGGGGACCTTCTGTAAGACAAGGTTACGCACAGCAATTGGCTACAGTACTCTTAGCATAAACTGGAACCACAGTCAGGTTAAAGGTAGAAAAAGGTAGATCTGATTTATTCAGAGGACTTGAACAAGGGAGGGGCGTAATCAGGTTAATTTGCTTAAATGCTCTATCAATCAAACAGTTATGCATGCATTCAGAGTCCCTAAGCAGTCACACCCTCTGGGTACCCAGGTGGAGAAGAGATGGGCTAGCCAGGACCATTGCCCGGGGTAGGCTGGCATTGCAGCTGGTTGGGGCCCTGTGATGGAATAAAACATGTACAATACACACTATTTGTAATCCAGAGCCGTAGGACTCAGTTCGTGGAAGAAAAAGAACAACAAGACAATCAGATGACACACTTAGATTAAGATGTTGTTGCAGGGAGCTACCCTGATGGTTACTCACTATACCCAGAACTGGACACAGGCTGGATGAAAAATCGAGACTGCAGGTGGCTGATCTGGAGAGCCAGGAGAAACAGGGCCCACATGATTCACCGAGGCATCATTCCTGTTCAAGCATGGAGCAGGGGGCTGATCCCCAGGCAGGTCTCTCATCAATGGCTTTTCTCTGTGCAGTGGGGCCGTGTGGCAAGGCCCGACCGCATGGAGATAACCGCGGATTTAGTCCGTTTGGGCTGGATACAGCTTCCAGCAAGCAGAACACAGTTCACACAATGGGGAACCAAATCACGACCCACTCTCAATACACAGCACATTTATATGTAAGAAATTCTGCAGTACCAGGCAATCCTTCTCCAATCACAATCGCACAGCTATCTGCACAACTGAGCAGTTCTGATGTGACTGGAATTCCCTGCAGGCCGATCGCATTCAGCAAAAAATCTTAGATCTTCCTCAGGTATGTAGCCTGGTCAAAAGTCAGTGGCTCACAAATTGGATTTAGTCTGAATATAAAACTCTGTTCCTTCTCAGGGCATTAGGCAAACATACAGGCCGAAACTCCAGCCTTTCCACAGTTCTCCCGCATGAACTACGTAAAACGGCTGCTCGACTATCTTGAGCTGTTGCTTCTTCTGCTTCCCACTTAGATCTGGCTAGACAGCAGACAGCTCGGGGGGGGGTGTCCCAAGATTCAAAAGGTTTGGTTGGTCGGTTCAGCTGTCAGTCACAACAAAGCTCCCCCTGTAGATGCAAAAAAGGCACCAACACCCCAGAACTACAATTCTCACAGTTTTACTCCACACAGCCCCAGTAAGCAGACTCCATTTTAGAGCCCCAAAGTACTGATTGGTCCAGTTCGGCAGTTCAGGACCAAAATGGTGGAGATAGGCAGAACACCCCTCACTGCAAAAAAGGTAGGTTAGAACAAACTACAATATTATTACTGCTCTAAAAGATAATCCGTCAGCAAGCAAATCTGTAAACAGAGATCCCTCTGCGCAATTAGCAATGGCAGAAATGGAGCAATCATTCGCGGTTCAGGTGGGACTCAAGCATGAGAACACTCAGCCCCCTTCCCATTTCAATTATAACTGCAATCATTCAGCTCTTAGAGACAGTACATAGAGGCTTTAGAGGCACTCTATGGTATTACCATTTAAACAGCAAGGGTGCCGGACACCAACCTGGCAGTAAGCATTTGGGCAAGCTCTAGGAAGACTTTTCGGGAACCCCCATTTATAGGGGGTTACACCTTTCCCTGCCTGGAGAAAACTTGGCGTCTGCGTCAAGTCTGTACCATCATGCATCAGTTAACATAAACTTACTACTTTGCTATACATGTTCACTACACTTCATAATACTGTATCCATTCTGACAATACATCAGGCACATTTCACACAGGTAACTTACACATTACAATGCAGAATCATGTAATTACTTCTTGTACATTAAACAGAGTAAGAAGGGGCCCTTCCCTACCAGCTAACTTGGGGCTAGATGGGGCAGGGGCACCATGCCTAGAGGGCAGAACAATCAACCTAGAATTGGCACTTAGGCTCAGTTTGTGCAGTGAGCTTTGAGAGACATAAACCCCTTTGTGAACCACATTGAGAGGCAAATCCACTGGCCTCCCAAGGGAATCATAACTAAAGCGGGCTTGACAGCTTGGCCAGTCCTTCTGGGGAGAACAATCAGTCTCTGTACTCTCAGCACTGGTCCTGGGACTTTCAACACTTGGTAGGGGTGCCTCTGCCTGGGCAGCAATGTCCAAATTTGGAGCACTCTCAGCCCCTGGCTCTGTTTCTACAACACCTTGTTCATTTTGAAGACACTCTGACACTGAAGGGGGATTGTCATCACTCTCATAACGTTCTTCAAGTTCCAGCATATCACCAGAAAGACTCATACCATCATCTCCTCCTTCCGGCAAATCATACAGTTCTACAATACACAGAGACTCAGCATCTTCAGACATGATGCTTTGCACTTCACTCTCAGGGAGCATTGTCTCCAAGGATGAAGCTGGGGGGTTAGGCAGTCCAGAAGGCCCAGCTTCATGCCCATGATTAATCATGGGATTACCTCGAAACAGCTGACTCAGTTCATAAGAGAGGTAATAGGCAGGGTCACATTCACTTTCATCAGAGGTGGACTGACAGTCACTATCATTCTGGGCCTGCTGCAGAGAAAACCTTAAATCAGTGACCACTGGAGTAGGTTGACTCTGTCTCTTTCTTGCAGCAGCATGAGTCACCAGTCAAGGGGGATAAATCTCTGAAGGTTCAGCCTCAATCATGACTTGGCCGATAGGTAGCAAGTGGTTATGGTGCATGGTCTTGATGGCTTTGGAGTTGTTCTCTGGTCGCACCTTGTACACTGGTAAAGCATCCAACTTTCCTGCTACTACATGGGGAAGATGGTGCCATTGATCAGCAATTTTATGTTTGCCATGCAGTCCCAAGTTTCGCAACAACACACGGTCTCCAGGCCCAAGCTCTTGAGCCTTTACTTTTCTATCATGCCTCTCTTTGTTGGCTAAATTTCTCTTGGCGGCCATTGTCTGGGCCAGTTCATAGGCATGGTTCAATTGGGCTTTCAGTTTTTGTACATATTGCAAATAGTTTTCGGCTCGGACCCCATCTGGAGAAACCCCAAAGCAGACATCAACAGGCAGCCGGGCCTCTCTCCCAAACATGAGGCGGTAGGGGGAGAACCCGGTAGCATCATTTTTCATGCAATTGTATGCGTGTACCAAGATGATAATCTGCTGACTCCATTTATGCTTGTCTTTTGGGTGGAGGGTGCCTAGCATGTCAGCAGGGTGCGGTTAAAGCATTCTGGTTGAGGGTCCCCCTGCGGGTGATAAGGGTGGTTCTTGACTTTCGCACGCCCCATAGAGAGAGCATTTCTTTGATTAGCCAACTCTCAAAGTCTCTGCCTTGATCAGAATGAATCTGCTGGGGGGCACCATAGTGCTCGAAGAAATTTTCCACTAACACCTTGGCCACGGTAGATGCCTTTTGATCTTTGGTGAGGAAAGCGTGTGCATACCAGGGTTTTATTTAACTCCAAAAATTGATTAGCGTTTTGCTCATAAAAGTGCTAAGACATTGTCAAAATGCATAGCACTTGCCTCACTGTGTTTAACAAACATAACACTTCTAGAAAACCTATAAAAATACTTTATGTACAGTTAGCATTGTCCCAAGAAAAAACTGCTAATCAATTATTTAAAACCCTGCATACCGTGTGAAATGATCCATAACCACTAACACATTGCCAATGTTTCGCTGATCAGGCTCTAAACTCGAAGTCTATGCAGACTAGTTCCATTGGGGTGCTGGTATTAATGTTGACAAGGGGGGCAGCCCTTTGAGGCAGGTATTTTCTCTGCAGGCAGCAACTACAAGTCCTTACATGGTGCTCAACATTGGCCCCCATCTTGGGCCAGTAGAATCGAGATCATACGAAGTCAAGGGTCCGGTTGATACCGAGGTGGCCCATATGGTTGTGGAGGGACCTCAGTACCAAATCTTTGAAGGCTGTAGGCAGGACCAATTGTTGCTTGTCTACTTGGCCACCCCGATCTGCTGTCTCTCTATACAACAAACGATTAAGCAGCTTCAATCTGGGGCCTTCTTTAAACAATAAAGCAGTTCGCAAGTCAGAGGAATGCAACTTGGACACATCTTTCCCTGCACGAAGGGCATCAAGTGCTGGCTGAATCATAGGATCTTGGGACTAAGCCCACTGAATGCTGTCATTGTCGAATTGAGGTAGTGCACTAATATCTAGAGCAGAGATGTGACAGTACGCAGCCGGTATGCAGGTATCAGAAGGGCCCAAACAATCTACCAAGCAGTCCACTGTGTCTGCAGACATCTGTTCATCTCTATCAAAGTTTTGGCATAACGCTCGGATGTCCAGTTCAGACAGCCTGACCCAGTCACTCTTGGAAGTGGGCTTTCAGGATAGGGCATCAGCATCAATATGATTCATGCCCGACCTGTATTTAACAGTATAATCATAGGTCGATAACTCAGAAAGCCACCGATGCCCTGTGGAGTCTAATTTAGCTGAAGTCTGCACATAGGTGAACAGGTTATTGTCAATCTTCACCAATATCTTTGCCCCATAGAGGTATTCATGGAACTGGTCAATGATGGCCCACTTTAGCACCAGGAACTCCAACTTATGCACAGGGTAGTTTCGTTCAGACGGGGTCAGACTTCTACTAGAGAAAGCCACTGTTTTCAAACCATCCTCACGGTCTTGATACAGCACAGCTCCCAGACCCTGTAGACTAGCGTCAGTGTGCAGCACATAGGGTTTGGTGGGATCAGCATAGGCGAGGATGGGGGCACGGGTGAGCTGGTATATCATTTCGTGGAAGGCTTCTTCACAGTCAGGCATCCAGCGGGGCCCGAAAAGTTCACCTGGGCAGGAGTATACTCTTTTGGGTCCTAGGGTGGCCCCTTTTTTGTATTTACAATTGGTGGGAGGGTAACCCTGGGTAAGATTCAAGAGTTTGCAAATCACCTTGGAATAGTCTTTTATGAACCTGCAGTAATAGACACAGAACCCCAGAAAGCGTTATAGTTCTTTCAGATTGTGGGGCTGGGGCCAAGTGGTCAGAGCCTCAACCTTACTGGGATCAGTCTCTATCCCCTCTGTGATTACTGTGTGCCCCACATACTTCACAGAGGTTTGGAAAAACTGGCATTTGTCAATGGACAGCTTAAAGCCGAAATCTTCCAGTCAGCCTAGGACTTTGAACAGTCGGCTCTCCTGCTCCGCTAAGGAGCTCCCGAACACAATGATGTCGTCCAAGTAACCAGGCATTCCAGCAAATTCATATCTCTCACTGCACATTCCATCAGTCGCTGAAAGGTGGCCAGGGTGCCTGATATTCCCTGTGGCATTCTCAGGAATTCGTAGAACTCCAAGGGACAAATAAAGGCTGTCTTTTCATGATCCTCTGGGGCCATCGGAATCTGGTAATATCCACTGTGAAGATCCAACACCAAGAACTGTTTGCTCCCATTCAAACAGTCCAGAGCATCTTGTATACGGGGCATGGTGTATTGATCGGGGATGGTCCACCGGTTCAGGGTTTAATAATCAACGCACATTCTCACAGACCCATTCTTCTTATGCACAACCACAATGGGCAAAGCATATGGGCTTCTGGATTCTTGTATCACACCAGTGGTAAGCATTTCTTGCAGGTGTCTTCTCACATCATCTGTGTCTGCTGGAGCTAGGCATTGAGACCTCTCTCGAAAGGGCCGTTCATCGTGCAGGCGTATGTGATGCTCTGCACCCTAGACACATCCTACGTCCCATTCCTTCGATGAAAACATTTGATCTCTCTGGGCAAGTTTCTTGCTAATTCTAGTCTTCCATTCAGCTGGCAATGGGGAGTCACCAAAGTCAAACAAGTCTGGAGTCACTCTATCTGTCTTACCAGGGTGCCTGTTGCTGGGCAGGACTGCAGTGTACCGTAGCTAGGGTGCAGCCTCTGTTCACCCAGATCTCCTGATCTGACACATTGTGAATCTGGACCATCACTCGTCATGCATAGGCATGAGCATGAGCTGGTAAGATGCTGGGTTTGACCAATAATCCTTCTGGCAATTTTCCATCGCCTGGTGCATCCAACATCAGTATTCTATTCTTGACATCTTTCCTTAGGTGGACATCTCGTTGAATGGTGCACTGTGCGTTAGGGGCCAGCATCATTAAATCTGGATCCTCCTTCCACTCGACCCCTACCAGTTCATCCTGGTCTACTTCCTCTGGATTCTGTTGCAAATCATAGGCCCTCTTGATCAGGGCGGGAATTCTTAGAGCCCTCCCAGTTCAGTGCCCCTGTTTCTCGTAGCAGAGTTGTGCCAGTCTCCCAAACATATGAGTGTTGGTCCCAATTAGCAAGGGAACCCCATCATACAGTCCAATAGGGGGACACACTAAGGCCAGGGTCTCGACTTGCTCTGCCACCCCAGCCACCAAGGTAGGAAAAGGCAGCCAGATCCGAATATAACCTGAGTACAGATATGACTTCTCACTCAAACTCCAGACATGCAAGCCTTCCAAGGGTTGTAGGGGCACATCAAGCAGGTGCTTCCGATACCAGTCTTGAAACATTATAGTCACTTGAGACCCACTGTCAAGCATGGCCCGGGTGGACACCCTGTTCACCTTTACTGTGGTTTCCATTGAAGGACCCACCACCTCGGACCATTCAGATGGCGCGGACTTAGAAGTCGATTTGGCAGTGGCCTTTGAAGAGTAACTTTTTCGATCAGCTCCACCTATTGCCGGTTATTCCGTCAAATCAAGGCTAATAGTCTAGTGGTGACCTTCCTCAGATTCTTGGGTGAGCTACAAAAGAAACTGGTGTGTCCATCCTCCCCACAATGGTAACAAAATGTGGGTTCTCTGGGGTCTCTGGGGTGCCGCGGGCCATCCCCCGATTTGGGTACATCAAGGGCACTTCATGGTTCATCTTTGACTTGTGGCTTGAGTTCTTGATCCTCTGGACTTCCACCAAGTTTGTGGGTTTATGTGGCTTGTAATAGGTCCCCCACCACGGTTCTCAAATCTCGTACTTCTTCCAGTAGGTTACCCTCAGTCCGGGTTTCTGAAGAAACAACATACACCCCCAACCCCACTTTTTGCCTTGGGGGCTACCTGGATATGTAGGACTTAACTTGTCTATTGGTCCTGTTCTGTCATGCATGTCTGTTTGCTGTGATTGTTTTTCTAAAAGAGAAACACTCCTTCCTCTTCTCCTTTCTCTCTCTCTCTCTCAAGAATATTTTTGCTCACTTTCTTCAAGGTTTTGACAGGTCTAATGATAGATTCATTTCGAGTGTCAGTGACAAAACTGAGCAATACAAGAGAAATTACTTTAGCTTGTCTGGTAAATGCACAGCAGAGCATTCAGAACAGCAGCTTCCTTCCATTGGCCATCTTGCTTCCCTCTGCATCGAGGAATTCTGATAACATTGTAAACCACAAGATAGAAGCACGAGTAGTCTTATGATTATAAAATCCCAAAATGGAAGCAGCTTTGTTGTGATGGGTTTCAGTTTACATTTATAGTAAGCAGGTCACTGTAATTGCTGTCGGTTTCTAACCCTGCCTTAATGGGCTCAAACAAGGTTGAGGTGCCTGGGTTACTAAACTCCAGACTGGGGTTGGGGGTGTATCCAAGATTGAACTTGACTGTGCAGTGCCTAAACCCAGAGAATGGTGTAAGTGGGTTTAGTGTGGGATTCAGTACCTATCCACTTTCCCACCTTCCCACAGAACCACCCCACCCGTGAGCCAATGCAGTGCAATCAGAGTCCACACAAAGCATGGAGGAACTTATGCTGTCTAAATGAGATATGCCCTGAAAGTGAATATAAACAGAATAGCAAGGGCTTTTAGAGTCAGTTTGTAGGCCATAATAAGAAAGGGGGACAGTCAATTGAGGGAGTACATTAGACTCCAGCTGGTTCTTCCATGCCTGTCTAGGCCCAGCCTACATACATAGGGGCTACTCTCCCCTCATAGGCACTACTAAAATATATACAGTACCTAGGCTGTGATTCCAGTGCTCTTCAAGGCTCAGTCCACTATACAGTAGTCGCCCCCACAACACTCATGCACAGTAGCTGCTTGCTCAGCTGTAATGGTGGGCACAGCCTTCTCCTCATCAGTACCGACTTTGATAACCCTTAGTTACTACTAGAGAGCTCACAGTAGTTCATTGGGTACCCAGACATGGAAAAGGTGTAGTTCCGGTGACGCTGCATGTTGCTGGCTGGCAGTGATGCACTTAAAACTAGAGTTGTGCTTACATCCCAAACCCAGAGGCTCTTATACCCCAAAACAGCATTTGTGTATCTGGGCCAGATGGACCTAATCCATTAAATGCTTTCCCTTAACTACGATACAAAGTGCAAGTTCAGAGCAAGTCCTGCCGTTAGTCATGGTTCTCCTAGACCACAGAATTTCCCTCAGTGCACAGTGGCAATTGTGCAGTTTAGCGAGCTTCTTTTTGGTTGCTTTCACTCTCTTTTCTTCCCTCTAGAGGTCTCTGATGTCAGTTGGCAAGTAGCTGTTTCTCTAGTCCCAGTCAGGCCTCCCCTGACCTCTGCATTCAACATTCGATTTTCTGAGCTGCATAGGGCAGCTCAGCCTATGAAAAACCCAATCCTCCCTGCCCAGCATACTGTATCCTGGCATCCAGTCCCTAGTGTGTGGTGGCAATCTGCACCAAACTATGGTACTGGCTGGGCGGCTTCCCAGACCAGCTCCAGTCACAGTTCAGGCTTGCAGCACAGCAAAATCGTTCATGCAGTTGTTGCAACCTCTAGCTTTGATTTTATGCTGAGCTGGCACACAGTTACCTATTTTCTTACAGCAGGCATTCTGCTTCTCACTCCCTTCTCTGTCCGTAGCAGATGTGCACTCTTTCCATGCAGCAGCAGCAACCCAGCAATAAGCTGTCTCTTCACTTATAAACAGGCACCTCTCTCTTTAGAATCTCATGTAGATCCGAATCACTCCTTGAACGGCCCCTATTGTTCACTGGAAAATGTCAGCTATTGAGTGTTCATCTGGGTTGTGAGTCATTGGAGCAGGGCTGGAGATCTATCCCTCAGCAGATGATTGGCCAGAAACTCGCGCTAGGATTCAGGCAGTTATCGTGTGTCCCAAGAGCTCCTTGTGGCTACCCTTTCAGACACTGAAGCTTGATTGGTTAAGTGCAACCCCAGCCCCTAGTTGCAATGCTGATGGGGTCAGGGTGCACAAAGTTGACAACTGCCTTTGCTGTTATGGGGCACTGACCATAAAAGTCCTTATTTCTGACGCAATCCTTCCCATAAACAATTATTTGCTGCCCACCTCTTGTTGTGTGCAGTCATGCTTATAAACATACAAAAAGAGCCAGCAGAAGACCACCACCACCACCCAGTCTATCGTGTCTGTTCAGTCAGCCCGGTCTGGTCTTGGTAGTCAGTGGAAATCCCTGCAGCCATCACTAGCACCAGTACATTCTGTTTATCAGCAGCAGCAGAGTCTTTTAAGTGCAGCATAAGCTGCCTTTGTGGCCAGGAGGTGCCAACGACTTCCAGTCTCCATCTATCCTGCAGCTCTCTTTCTGTCTCCTGGTCAGAGAGTCCAAGTCTTTGGTGGTGGGGGCGGGGCAGAGAGAGCAAGTAACTGGGTGGCTGTCTGGCTGAGCTTGGTCTGTCGAGCTGGAGGCAAAGCCCACATTATGGTGAGTACGTTATGTTTTACATGGTTTTATTTAAAATGTATAAAAAAAAAAACATACACAACCCTTGTTGATAAGCTACCCACCTTTGAGTGAGCCCCATGCACAAATTTACTCATTTGACTTGTTTTGAAATTACAAACAACACCGGCACCCAACTGCTGAACAACCCACCCCCTGTCCCTACCAATGATAGTTTGAAAAAAAGTGACTTCTAATGTTTTTGAAAAGTCAGGTGCGGACCAATAACTCCTCAGTCGGTAATGAAACTGTTTCAGTCTGAGCATTGCTGTTTACGCTGTGACTGTGCTCAGATGGAAGACATTTCATTGCTCAGTGAGAAGTCATCATGCAGCACTGGACTTTTTTGTTAAAGCCACCCAGTGGCACAGAGGGCTGAGGGGCTTGCTCCCCTGCTGCTGCCATGTTGGCAACCTGGGTTTAGAAATGGACTCGGGTCACTGGGGGGGGGTTCTGCTGAGGGGAAAGGATTGAGCATCCTAGAGATTGCTCTCCTCTCCCAGGGAGGGATGGCCAGCTGTCTCCGCCTCTGACCACCACTGGTTGAGGCTCGGTGGCAGTGCTGGTGTGAGTGACTCAGAGGGCGGAGCCATGGTTCCAGGGTGCATGCGTGTCTCCACATGCAGGTGCCTATGTGCTGCTGTGGTGAGGGAACATGGGAGGAAAATGGAGAAGAGACAGGTGGGTTGGATGAAGCTCCGTCCGCTCCCTCTTGACCCACGCTAGTCCCCAGGCATATCTGCATGTGTGCCCCAGGGGAATGACCCTCCCCCCAGCCCCACTATGGGGGGAATCCATGGGAGAATAAGTCTTGCAGACCGGGAGAGGCGAATGCTGGACAAGAATAGCGGGGATGGGGCTGAGAGCCTCCCTGCCTCAAATGATATGAAAAAGCATGATTGGGGAAAGTCATATTCTTCAAAGTCAACATGGTTGTTTGGAACAGCAGGTAGGTGGATTGTTCAGTGGGTGGGCGGGTGTGTGTGTGTGTTTTGTTTCAAGCAAACCAAACAACTAATTTGGGGGGCTTGCAAGACAAATACCTGTGAGTGACAATGTCAGGAGCTGGGTGCGGGGTATTTTTTTTGTGGTGGGGTTAATTTCAGGAAAATGTAGCACATTTGTATATGCTATGGGGGGTTTACTTCCGGTTGCTGCTGTTCCATCGTCATGACATAAAAACCATGGTAGAACAGCATTTTAGTTTGTATGGAAAGCCATACACAACCAACCTTAACCGAATCTATATTGAAATATTACCTTTTCCAATACAAGCCTGCAGGGCTAGTTTGTCTCATCTTTTTATTAATTTCATCAAGATACATACAGTAGACAAACCACATAACAACCTTACATGGATCAATACAATCAGTGCCAAAATGAATCATAATAAACAGGATGGAACAAAGTATTGCTCCCTCCTTGAATACCACCTATGTTAGCATGTTACAGATCCATTTACACATTCAAGGAGTTTCCAGTTGCAGGCCGAGTCAAAAAAAACATTTTACCGGTCCAATACAAAATCTGCCAGCATTTGGCGGTGAGCCAGTGCCAGCCTCAACCCCTGAACTCCATACATCAAATCTCTGACTGTTTACCATCTTCAGTCCTACTCTCTGGAGCAGCCTCCTTCTGTCTCATCGATTACTCTTTACTCTTCAAATCCTGCCTCAGAACCCACGTCTTTTCTTTTGCCAATGTGTCCTGAGCTTCTGATAGTGTTTTTTGACTTTGCTCGTCAGTCAACATGTTTGCATGCACTCAGTAATCTGTTTATAATTGGAATACTGAGAAATCTGATTACCGAATCAGATTAAGCAGATCCTTGTAAACAGGAGAATTCTCATCCAAATCAGATTTCTTGAATTAGCAGACATCTGATTCACACACCTGGGTTTTCTTGTTCAAATCTTGTTCGAATCTGATTCATGGATCATGTAAACAGATCTGGTAGCATTTTCAGATTAACAAATACTAACTTCTGAAGTTTTAACAGGCAAAACCTTAAGAACAATTAAAGGCTGGTGGGTGGTTGGGGGTGATGATAGGTTTGTTAGGTGATTGAGTGTACTAGATGGATGTGTATGTGCATGAACATGTTCTAGAATTTTAGTTAAAGTGCATAAAAGAGAAAAAAAGAAGTTTTTTTTTTTTTTTAAAGAAAATATGTTTTGAAAGTTGCAGTGCATGTTAGGATAAATATTTTTACCTATACCTTTTTATTGCAGTTTAAATTGACCCTTGCCTCCTGTCTTATGTGATACCCTTCTTTCCAAATTCTGAGTCTACTTGGCCCTTTGTTTTACATTTGAAGTAATAAAAGAAGTTCCCTTGGACCAGGTTTACAGCAGTATTTTCAGAAGTGTAATGCCTGTTCTTTAGCATGCTAGTTATACATTTTAGTCGCAAGAAAACAGTGCTTGAGGAAAACATACAAAGAAGCCAGCAGAAGAAGGCCATTTGGTCTATCAAGTCTGCCCTTATTGCAGGGTCCACAGCTTCAGCTACTGTCCCTGCCCATCCTCCCTACCCATGATACTTACCTTCCCCCATGCCTATCCCAGCCTCTCTTCAAGCTACCCACTGTCTTCAATGAGATGACCTCTTCCAGCAGCGCATTCCAAGAGTCTACCACCCTCTCTGTGTAGAAGTGCTTCCTGACCTCCCTCCTAAACCTCCTACCCTCCAGCTTAAGACTGTGCCCCCTAATGTTATGGTTGCCACTCAGCTTAAAGAGACTCTCCTTATCAATCGTATTTATCTCTTTCAAGTACTTGAAGGTCCCAGTCATCTCCCCCCTTTCTCTCTCTCCTGTCTTCCAGGAAGTACATGTTCAGTGCCTTTAACCGCTCCTCGTATGCCTTACCCTGCTGACCTGCTATCATCTTTGTAGCCCTTCTCTGGACCTTCTCCAGCAGGTTAATGTCCTTTTTGAGGTGTGGGTACCAATACTGAACTCTGTACTCTAGATGCGGCCTTACCAGTGACCTGTACAAGGGCAGTATAACCTCCTCTCTCCTACTACTGTTCCCCCTAGATATGCATCCCAGCATCTTGTTTGCCTTTGCTGCTGCTTTCTTGCACTGTTTGGAGTGCTTCAGGTCACTAGTGATCATCACTCCCAGGTCCTTTTCCTCCTCTGATGCAAATACTCGGTCTCCACCCAGGTAATACTCTATCCTGGGACTCTTGGCTCCAATATGCATAACTTTGCATTTCTTGTCATTGAAACCAAGCTGCCAGATTCTGGACCACCTCCCCAGCTTTCTCAGATCTTCCTAGAGGTCCCCTTCAGCTGTGTCCACTCTCCTGCAGAGCTTGATGTCATCGGCGAATAGGCACATTTTGCCATTATTGCTATCCCCAATGTCATTGATGAAGACATTTAACACTGGCCTCAGCACTGAGCCCTGTAAGACCCCACTGGTTACCTCTCTGGTGCCAGATAACTCTTTCCCCCCCACAGCCACCCTCTGGGTTCTGTCCCTCAGCCAGTTTTCCACCCATCTGGCCATCTTTTCCCCAACCCTAAGATCCACCAACTTACTGATCAACCTTTTACCGGGCACAGAGTCAAAGGCCTTGCTGAAATCAAGATAGAGGATGTCTACCGCTTGGCCCCTATCTGCTGTCTTAGTGACACAGTCCAAGAAGTCAATCAGATTCGTTTGACACGATCCCCCCATGAACCCATGCTGTCTCGCATCCTGGAGACCATGCTCCTCTAGATATTCTACCAACCTTTCCTTTAATATGGTCTCTATGAGCTTGCCCACAATGGAGGTCAGACTGACTGGTCTGTAATTCCTTGGGTCATCCCTGAGACCGCTTTTGTGGAGGGGTACTACATGTGCTGTTCTCCAGTCCTGTGGTACCATGCCTGACTCTAGTGAACTACTAAATAGATCTGCCAGTGGCCCTGCCAGCTCCTCGGCCAGTTCCTTTAGTACCCTTGGATGTACTCTGTCCAGGCCTGGTGATTTGTCCACCTTCAATGCCAGCAGCCCTTCCCTCACTCTATCCTCCTCTATCACTACATCTGTGTTCCCCTCCCCCCACGCCTCTTTTCCCTCCTGAAGGCACTGGTCCGTCCTTCTCCCTGGTGAAGACAGAACAGAAGTATTCATTTGCTATCTCTGCTTTCCCCCATTATCCTCCACCCACTCCACCCCTTTCTTAAGCCTAACAATTCCTTCTTTTTTCTCCCTTTTCTCACTTGTATAGCAAAATAAATTTGAATTTTACACACACCCTCAGTGTTGGGTGCCTAGATCAATTAATCAAAATCTTTATTTAGCCAGGCGGACATTGTTGAGCAGTGCTCATTTGCAAGGTGGACCTGGGTGCAACATGGAGTACATAATAATACAAGGTAGTGCAATTGAGTACACATACATATATTGATAATGGTTCAACAAGAAGCAATGAAACATACAGGCCTGTGGCAATTCAAGTCAGAAGTGCAAAAAAAAGGAGCAGGTACATATATTCAACCTGAGTACAGTAAGAGAGGAGAGGGAAAGAGGAGGAGAAGAAGGAAGAAGAATGAGAAGTAACAAGGGCAGCAGGAAGTCGGAGTGGAGAGAAACAGGGAAGGATGAGATAAATAGAGATGCAGGTGGAGGGAACAGGTAGGCTAGGAGAAGGGTATAGACAAGGGGTAGTGGAGGGAACCGTTAGGGAGGTGAGTGAGTAGCAAGGAAGGGTGCGCAGAGATAGTCTCAACCAGAGGGTATGAGCAATTTCTACCCTAAAGATGGGAGACTTAGACTGAGGATAAGGTGGGGAAGCAGGTCGGGGGGGGTGGGGAAGGAGATAATGGAATGTCTAGGGCTAAGGAAGGCGGAGGACAGTACTAGGAGGTCTTAAGGTTTTGGGTGATGTGCAGGGCGGGATGAGGTACTATGGGGGACACTGATGCAGATCTTGGGAGGGAGATGCAATTGCATACTTCTTTGAAAGAATGGCAATATAGAGACTTAAAGGCAGAGAGGCAGACAGGGATACACAACTTAAGAGTTTTTTGAATTTTGTTCATAATGAGGGCAGCACGAAGCTTATAGCTGCTCTGCTGAAGTGAGATTTAGCTGTAGGTACCTTGAGCGAGATACATGTGTAACTTCATAGTGCATAGTTACCTATTGCGTTTAGAGGAAGACAGTTGGTAATATAATGTGGCAGTTTTTTTGAGATAGCTCTGAAGGTCCAGAGTGTGGCATTTCTCTCTCTCCTGGACTTAAGGGAGGTCCATCCCACAGCCATATACAGAGAGCAGTGGTGCATGCTGAAGGGAAGTCCCGTTATAAACCTCAGAGCTCTGTGATAAAGTGTGTCCAATTTTGTCAAGCAAGAGGTAGGACACTGACTATATAGGAAGTCCGCGTAGTCTACCAACGATAGAAATGTGGATTGACTAGCCATGTCTTAGCATCTCTGGTTAGGAATTGACTAATTCTAAAGAAAATTCCCAGCCTCTGCCTTAGTCTTTTTAGTATAGATCCTCAGCGTGTTCCATGAAGGAAAGTCTGTAATCAAGCCACACTCCCAGGTACTTGAATTTTGTGACATATTCAAACTTTTCTCCTAACAAGGTGGTGATCTAAGGGACTGATCCAGCAGTTGCAGGATTAATTGAGAGGGTAAGTGGAGAGAGAAGCATCGCTTTCATTATTTTGACATTAAGGAGGAGTTTTTTTATTGAATTAGTTGGCTCTGGAGGAGATTGAATTCGGATTGAAGGTCCTCACAGGCAGCTTTTGGCATTGGGCAGCTTAAGTAGAGGACAGTATCATCTGCAAACAGATGAACATTGGCCTTGTGTATGCAGTTATCGATATTGTTAATGTATATCACAAACAGTAAGGGACCTAATATAGATCCCTGGGGCACACCTCGCTGGAGAGTTTTAGAGGGTGACAATTCGCCTTCGGCTTTGACTTGCTGAAAGCGTCCTGTTAGATAGTCAGCGAACCAACGCAACTTCTTTCCTCTAGTGTAACTAATCCTGTTTTCAATAGTCTTTCATGTTATGGTAGTGATTTAGTGTTATGTATGTTATTCATTGTTATGTGCCAAAGTGTTCATGTATTTGTGTTTAGCTGAAAGAAAACTGCATTGAGATAAAAATGACATCAAGCTGTTGGGACGCTGAGAACTACTACTGTAAGGCAGATACTGCAGTGATAAAAACATAACTTAGTGTCATACTTAATCATTTTTTTTAAATAAATACTATTTTGTTAAAAATGCACCTCTGCAGTGAAATAACACAAAGTACATTAGATATTTCTAATGATCTTTAAAGTGTTTCTTTGTTTACTAGTAATAGGTTTGCCAAATACTTTTTCCATTACCCTACATCAGAGTTTGTAGTACTAACCCAAGTG
Organism: Neoceratodus forsteri; assembly: GCA_016271365.2. Lineage (NCBI taxonomy): Eukaryota > Metazoa > Chordata > Ceratodontiformes > Ceratodontidae > Neoceratodus > Neoceratodus forsteri. The sequence goes on from CM028130.1 coordinate 1,196,099,969, forward strand.
CTTTTTCCAATTTCACTCCCCCTATTCTCTGTATAATTGTATTGTATTGGTTATGCGCAAAGTGGTATGTTACCACTCTTTGTTATGGGTTCTACATCTGCCAGACAAGAGGTTTAAGGGAAGAGCACCTCAGTACCACCGAGCTGGCCCTTTCACTGACTATTGCTATAACCAACAGCTGGACTTTTCAGGGAGGTTATGTAGCTTGACCCCATACAAATACCGTGCTCTAGAAAGGCGGGGGGGGGGTTGCATGATCCTAATACTAACATTCAGCAGCCAAGGCGCATTCCAAAGTTCAAATCCATGTGATAGTAAGTACAGCTGACTCAAGATACATCCACCTCCTAACGAAGCACCACGTCACAGACGCGAAGCGCCGAGGTTTGCAAGTGCTCATTGTGGCTCTCTGAATAAAGATTATGGCAAGTATCTTTTGAGTCAGATTACGTAACTTCACTGCCTACCTACCACTACTGGGGGGAGGATCATTGCTGCAAAGGGATACAACATGAGGTGGGAATAGGGTTAAAAGAATGCTAGATGAACTGAAAAGTGAATAATGTATTTAAACTGTTTTATTTTCTCTTAGGGTGGTCGTGTTTCCTCATCTGCAACACTGTCTCTTCCATCCATGCCTAGTCGGACATCATTTTCTGAAACATCTGTCACAAACCTCTTGTGAGTAGATGGAATCTATACCTTAGGATATTTTAGTTATCCATTTGCAAGGATGTTTGACAGGGACCACATCATTACTTTAATGTTTAACAACCCCCTTCCTTACAGTAGGAGGAGGTGGATGTTTTCAGATGTTTGTCAGCTGAGGAGTGATTCATTGGTATCCTTCTATGTGTGTGAGAGAAGCTATAGGCAGTATAAAGATAGGGTACCCTTGTGGTGCCACGGTACTTGAGCAGTTAAGGCATTTGAAACTGGAAGGGAACGTTGATGCTCTGCTGCCCTTTGTGGTGTGGGTAGGAGGCTGGCTGTGCCACTCTGTGTGTGGACATCAGCAGGGAGGGACAACCAGCCACTGCTAGCAAGGTACTGGGTTGTCAGGACTTACTCCTGCGGGCTCAGCAGGGTTTGGTAATTGCCAGTGCCCACTGAGTGGCTGGCCTCGGGACTTTGGGCCAGGGCACATGATTTAAACCAGATGTATTCTGCCACCAGGAAGAGCCCTGAGAGTGGCATGAGATCACAGATACCTCTCAGAGGTGAGGGCTTGGTGAGTATGTCGTAGAGTCATCGACAAGGCCCCGGAGACTTCCAGGGAGGGATCTCAGGTGCACAAGACACATCCTAACTGCTGGGAAATGTGGGAATGGATTAGAGACATTTCCCATAATGCGGGAGTTTAGTGGGACCAGCGGAAGGGTGCGGGAATCCCAGATGATATCCCCATAAGGGATGCTCCCTGATGGCTTTCAGGCCTGTGGAGAGTTCCTCTAAAGATCACAGTGGGACAGCCTGTTGGTTGGGGCAAATCCAGAGGCCTGGTCTGAGCTGAGAACCTAAAGTACCCAATGGTAAATGATGATGCAGATACTGCTGAGAGACGATGGGAATTAAGTAGGAGATGTATCTCTGAGTACATTGGTGGAGACCATAGCTGACTCACCAGAGAGAGATCCCAGGAAGGTGAGCCCCAGGGTTTGCTGGCTGCACACCAGAGCAAGATGTGGGTGAGGCTTAGAAAGACCATGCTCATATATGACCACTTAAAGAATGGTTTATAACAGCGGGGAGGGGATAAGGAACCCCAGGGCTCTCTTGCCTAAGAAGTACAGAGAGGCCTTCTATGTGCTTTGCCAAGTTAAACAAAAAGGACAGACTATATCAGAATGCAGTAGTGAAATGGAAAACTGCTGAGTGCCATAGGGTTAACATGCTACAGCAGAGGGCAGCATGCAACTGGCATGCTGGTTGGCCTAGGCATTTGGGTGGAGATGGTCACCCGGGCAACTGTAAGGCATTCAGAATGGAGATGGCTGCCTGTGAAAAATTACAGAAATGAACTGCTTGTGAACTAATGAAATAAGGTCCTTGGACCCAAATCTATTTTTGTGCACATGAACTTTGACAAAGCCCCATGAGTAAAGAGCCAAGTATTTGAAGTCCAGTCATCAGTGTATTTTGTTTAAGCTGTCCACAGGTGCCCGTATCACACAAAGTCATATACCATCGTCAGTCCAACAGCACAATGAAAGCAACCTATAAAGTTGAGTGCAAGGGGCTCCCAGTGAGAAATCCATCCTATACCCCTAGACACAGGAGTTCCCTGGGCTATTGCCCCACATTCTGCGTGCAGCTGCAGGTCAGACACTGTGCCGCCTAACTGGTGGTTGCAAATGTATCTCTGTCATAACGTTAGGTTAATGTTTCTAATATAGTGGTGAAGCACATAATGAAATGTTATATTTTTACCACAGTAATTACGCCAGAAATTTACCCCAACATTTGCATGTGTATTATTATGTACTTGTGAGTTAGTTTAACCTTTTAAATAAAATGTATTTGGTTTTTTCCTCAAAGACTGGTGTGCTGAAGATTTTTTTCTGTCATGAAACTGGAGCAGTTTTGCTCCATGGTCTGGCAGCAGTTGCTTTGTGGTACCATCTGGAAGATGTAGATTTCCCAGTTCAAGGAATCGGGCAGCCATATAGCTGTGGAGGAGGGAGAGAAGAAAACATGATCTGGGAAAAAAATACATTTTTTACCATCAAACTGGTTCACATAAATGATTTTACCACCACAACTCAATTTTAAAAGGCCCTTTATTGCTACCAAGGGACTGGACAGATCTGTGGAAATGGAGTCTTTCACATCTACATTACTAGCTCAGTTGCATCCAGGTTATTAGTGACCAAAAGCCATTATTGTCTTATGTCTGTCAGGTAGCATGTATGAGGTGATTTACTAGTGCTCTCTGTCTAGCAGTCGCAGCATAAAACCACCCCCAAGGCTGAAACTAACTGGTATCTTTACAAAGAAACAGGACTGTAAAGATAAAACACGCATTTGTCAATGCCGAATGTTTACTTGCTGGCATTGGCATTGGTAGTGTAGGAGTTAGAGAGCTGCATAATGGGAATGGCAGTGAAGTATTGAACTGAAGCCAACCCCACCACTACCCTGCAGAGACTGACAGGCAGTGGGGTGTGCCTTTGGGTCATCAGGCATAATGGCCATGCCATTTCACCACACTCTACCCTGCAGACACCAAGTGTCACGGTGTGCCTTGGGGTCTTTGGCCCTTATGCTCACCCCATTCCATCAGGAAATATGGTGAGATGGATGCTGTATAGGAGAATGGGGTGAACTTTGGAGCCGAAGAGTCCAAGGCACACCTCGATGCCTCTCACTGGCTGCAGGGCGTGGAATGGTATGAGCATTACAGGCGAGAATCCCAAGTCACACCCCCGATGCCTGTCAATCTCTACAGGGTGGGGCGTTATGGTTGGAAACCCTAACGCCTCAGGCGTTCGTTAACATTTCCTCAAATTTTCAACATGGGTTTTGTGACCCCCACCTTGTGAACAGTGGCAATATCAGTTTGTTAGCCGAAAGCTGATTTTGCACAGTGACTTACACCATTTGGCACCACAGGTGCGAAACACATTTCGAACAGGATGTGAAAAGGACAGCTGTACTGTTCATGGGAGGTGCAAAACTGGCAATGTTGAAAATCTGCGGTGAAATATTAAAAACTGGTGAAGTTACGAGCGTGCGTAGAAACTGCGCAACGCACACCCGTAATGCAATTCGTTTGGGGATTTTTTTACAGCGGATTGTCAACACAGGCATTTTGGAACCTCCGCTCATGAACAGTGTCACTGTGATTTTCTTAATCTGCCCTGAACAGTGATTTCCCAGAGTGACCACGCATTTCTGCGCTGGAAGTGCGAAAACACATTTTGGCCATGGTGTGAAAAATGACAGCTATACTGTTCGTAAGGAAGTGTGGAAAAATGCCAGTGGTGAAAATCCGGACTGAAAATATTAGAAATGCATGAACTTATGAGGGTGCATGGAAACTGCGCAATGGTCACTCATAACACACTCATTTTATAGACTTTCTTCACCAAATTTTTAACATAGCCATTTTAACACCTCTGCTCATGAACAGTGTCACAGTGATTTTTTTAGTTTGTCCAGAACATTAATTTCGCACACCGACTGCGCCATTGTGCGCTACAAGCATGGAAGCACATTTTGGGCAAAATGTGAAAAATGACAGCTGTATTGCTCATAAGAAGTGTGGTAAAATGGCAATGTTGAAAATCTGTAGTGAAAATATTGAAGATTCATGAAACTTATGGGCGTCTTGGGACAGTGCAACGCATGTGTTAAGTAAAACAGTCACTTTTGGAATGTTTTCTAAATTTTCAACATAGGGTTTTGAGGCCTACTTCATGAACTATGACACTGTCATTTGTAAATCAGTCCCAAAAGGTGGTTCCGTCAGTGACATGAAATCACCTTTCGGGGCGATTAACAAATGACAGTGACAGAATTGAGGTGGGTCCCAAAACCCTATGTTGAAAATTTGGTGAAAGAATTCCCAAAATGCCTGAGATGTGCATCAAAGTTGAAAACCCTGTTTATTACATTATACAGCTTACCGGCATTTCCTCAGTTCGCAGTTGGCTTTGAAGAGTGCAGATGTGTTCCCGGTCCACGAAGATCGTCGCGGACTCCAGAGAGTAAGTATGGGTGGGGGTGTAGGGAGGCAGGGTGTGCAGAGGGTGGGCACGGGTGGGGGGAGCAGGGGTCAGGACAGTCAGCGAGGGAAGGTTTTCTCTTTCAGGTTTCTTTTATTTTTGCTTTGACAACGTGGGACTTGTGTCATGCTGGGGTGGGCTCCCAGCGTGGCAGCTGGAAGGCTGTTTGGTGCAGGGGGGCAGTGGAGCTGATGGGGGATTGGACACCCCCGTTGGCCATACGGACTGTTGCCATGCTGGGTGGGCTCCCAGCGTGGCACCCAGTTGTTATCTGTTGGGGGGGCATTGGAGCCGATGGGGGATTGGGCACCCCGTGGAAGCCACTTCCCCAGTGTGGGGGTGCATTGTACACTTAATATGTGTGCGGTGTGTGTGGGAGGGCGCATGCACAGGCAGTAGCTCTCACTGTTCACTGAAGCGGAGCTCTGCCTTTCAACTGTACGGCCCTGCATTTTGGATCATCGCACTATGTTTCTTGCACATGCGTGCAAGCAAACATAAAAAGACCAACTGATCTATCTAGTCCATCCCACTGCCATTTTATTGGCAGATGTAGCCATTGTGTGATTTGTTACAGCTGTAATTTACTTGTGTCCACAATAGTGCTTCAGTTTCACAATGCTCCTGGCACAGAGGAAAGGAAAGGAAAAGCTACCTGTGGCAGAAACCACCATTCTTGTTGGTGCTGTGAAATATGAGACCAAGCACTGAACAACATTCTCACCTACTAGAGCATTCATACAGCTCCTCCCCTAAGAATACTTCATTTATTCTTATGTTAAGCACTCTAAGGTATATTGTATATGAAAGATACTTCACAAAGCAAACTTTGTTATTCTAGATGTGGTCCCAAAAGGGCATGGCCAAGGCACATCAGATCGGTAGTGTGTATGTAGTACAGCTATGGAGGCCACTCTTACAGTTGTAAGAGTGGTCTCACATGCAGTAGTAGTGACTTCAGAACTGCAAACCAGAGGTGATAGGTGAGCAGCTCTGGCACCCTAAAAATGTACCGCATTGATAAGTTAAAACCCTTACCCAAACACGCCCATCTCCAGGGCACCTACACATGAGACACTTGGGAAAAGGAGCATTCTGATTGGCTGAGAGCTGTCTCATGATCTGTAATGAAGAATCTTGCACTGTGGCTTTCACTGCTACTGGTGTGTATCATGGAGACCTGATTGGGGGACGACTATGGTGCGGTGCTAGAGGTGTATGTGTCCTATGGATAAATAGATGGAGGACACCAGTCTCCAGTGCTATCAGTTTGGTATCTTTTATCAGTTTACACTCTCAGGGATGCTACGAGTGTCTCTTTTTGCTTATAAGAGTGTCTCCTCACTTGTTGATGGGGCAAGAGAACTGTAGACAGAAGATGCGCAGTTCTGGCACCCTAAGAACACAAGAGAAGACACTTTTATGTAAAGAGTAATGCATGGGTAACCATACATAGTAGAGCTGTGTTCTCATAGGGCCTCGAGAGTAAAACTCAAAGGGTCCTATGATGTCATAACAGAGCCGAGATGGGAATTTATTTATTTATTTAGCTTTTGTTAACCAGGTAAGCACACTAGACAAAAACAGATGCCTATTTTCAGGTGTGACCTGGAAGGTTACAAGGAAATAAGGAAAGCAATTTACAGACAGGATAGGGTTGTACAGAGTTCAGGTAAACAATATACATGCATTACAAGATGAGACAGAGACGCCATTCAAAATTACACAAAATACATACCCAACCCAAGAAACACTGTGAGTAGGTATGGTTGGGAGGGCAACCAACGCAGAGCTCAGGAAAGTGCCCCACACGGAGGACCAAAGTATCAAGTGTGATACTTGTTAGAAGAGCCACTAGCATCTTAATACAACCAGAATACCTATAACTGAGTTATGTATGGTTGCCAATATATTGTTTTTCATAGTGTACAATTTGTTGAGTATGTACTGTTTCTCTAATAAACTGAAACTTAACTAAAGCTTTCCCTTGTGCAGCATCAGGGACAGGAGAACTGCTAGTAGTTACACCAAAACTATGGTACAGCTTTCAAAATTGTTGCACCATATTCTGATGTTGCAACTATGGTACAACAGGATTTTTGAGTGTATAGATTTCCATACAGAATAGATGCTAACCATACACTATATCCTTTGCAAAAAACATTGTTAGTGCGTCAGTTAGGATAACTTAACGCCACATAAGTAGGGAAGTGTGACATGATGGATTCCAACCCTAACGCACAACCCCCACCCTTCAAGCAGCAAAAGGAAAAAACATTAGGGTTTTGTCTCCAGAGTATTCATGAATCTGAGGTAGTGTCTTCCTTGGGGTTGTCAACCCTAATGCTCAACCCCTTCCCACAGCCCATAGCTGCCAGTCTGAAGCACAAGGTAGAGCTGCAAGCCAGTGGCTCATAGTGATATACTCTTCAAAGGTAGAGAGGTATGTCTCACCACATGTTGCCAATATAGTTTGTTGTAGCTTTCTTCACACAGTGCCCACAGGAGATCATGTGTGATGTTGTTTGCTCAGCCAACAGGGTGGGCATTAGGGCTGGCAACCTCAAGGAAGACCCACCACTAATTTGCAAAGACTCTGGGGACCCAAAACCCTAATGTTTTTTCCTTTTGCTGCTTGGGGGAGTGGGTTGGGGGGAGTTAGAGTTGGAAACCCTAACACCACGTTTCCCTACTTTTCTGGCATTATGTTACCCTAACTGGTGCATTAACAAAGTTTTTTGCAAATAATTTCCTTCCTTTCTTTTTGAGATAGTAGCATCATATCCTCATTCATGCAGGTCCCAAACAGGTGCACATGTGCAGGGCCCTTTGGGCACTGTGCCATTGGAAGACTCCGTCAGCCTACAGACGTTTAGGACCTGGCACATTCCCTCCCCTCCTGCCAAGGAGTACAAGTTTAAATTACCGAAGTTACGAGTGAGCATAAAAAAATTTAAATGCAAACTCATAACTTTGTAATTTTTACATATTTTGAACCCACATTTTCAACATAGCCTTATTATGACCCCACCTCATGAACAAAGGTGGTGAAGATGTTCAGATTCTGCCCAAAAGGTGATTTTGCTAAGTGACCGTGACATCGCCTTTCAGGCCTGATTTGCATCATTCCACCACCATTGGCCATGAGGTGGGGTCCCAAAAAGACCATGTTGAAAATTTGGGATTAAAATATGCAAAACTGACAAAGTTATGAATCAAAATGACAAAGTTGACTTCCGGTTCCGCCACGGACACCTAGGCAGCGCAATAGAGAAGCTCCCTCCCACATCATTTAAAATAAAGAATAAAAAAAACCCTATCGAGCGTTTCTAGAAAGTAAAGAACCCTCAAGTATGTCGAAAGAAGCCAGGAAGAGGGACAGGGGAGGCAACCCGAAGAATAAACAGCAATTTAAGGAGACAGATGTAGGCGGATTGGAGCCAGATCATAGGCCGCGAAGTCGTAGCCACTCACCTAGTAGTACACACGGCTCAGATTATGATATGGAGGGGGAGCAAGATAAATTGTCGAGGATGCGTTTCGAAACCATAATAAAAGAAATACGTAGTTCAAGACTTGAGACCAAAAAAGACATACAAGGGCTGGCACAGCAGATAACAAAACTTGACAACCGGATTGAGGAAGCTGAAGCTCAGATCGCGGCGGTGGAGGACACATCGACTTGCCTTAACCAAGTAATGGGGGCTCTGATCCAGCAAACGATATGGTTGCAGGCAAAAAGTATTGATTTGGAAAGTAGATCTCGCCGAAACAACCTAAGACTATACGGATTGGCAGAAGGCGCAGAGACAGCCCCGATGTCAGCTTTTGTGGAAAACCTCCTCAAAGACATACTAGAGTTACCACCAAATTATGGCCTAAAGGTAGAACGTGCCCACCGATCGCTTGGCCAGAGACCTCAAGACCCAAAGGCGCGTCCTCGTTCCATAATAATCCTGGTCTCGAGTTATCAAGTAAAGGAGCATCTGTTGCGTAGAGCGTGGGCGAAAAAAGAACGGTCTTACCTAACATCTAAGCTGTCGATGGACCATGACTACCCGATGGAAATTCAACAAGCAAGACAGCAATATGCCCGATCCTGAGAGCGTTGAGAGCGAGAGGTATCAGGTTTCAGACACCGTTCCCGGCAAAGTTGAAGGTGTATTGGCCGGAGGGGTGGTAGCTGTATGGTTCACCAAGTAAGGCATTGGAGGCCTTAACACAGAAGGGAATACTAATATCGACGGAGGAAAAGGAATGAATTAGCAGGAGTCAGAGGTTCCAATCGGACGTTTTCAAGTGGCAATGCAACGTAGAGGGACGCCACCAATGAAAGTGCTTAGAGAATCACTCGAGAAATTGAGAAAGATGGAGAGGGGCAATGTGCAGGGAGAGGAACGCGGTGAATTGGAAATGGAAAACTGAAAGACATGTAGAGTTGAAAGAGCTCACAGGTACTGTTGCTTGTCTTGAAGCTAGAGCAGAGGAGAGACATTATGAAGAGCGACTTTTGTGCAAACAGGAGAATATGAAGGGACTACATGATAAGATGGAACTGCACCCCGAGAAAATCGTTGAATATTCGGAACTGAATGCTGAACAGTAAAAAGGGTTCTCAGACACCCTTAGAAGTTTAATTTAAATAAAAGGGAAGATACTGTATATTGTAAAGGGCTCTTAGTAGGAGATACTGGATAGAAGTAGGAGGAAGCCCAGCAGATGAAATAAACAACTGAGCTTAATTTAAGGTGGAAGGGACCTGAAAAAGACTAAGGGAGTGTTATGGAGGAGATCCCAGGAGAGATAATAGAGTAAAAGGGCGCAAAGTAGATGGACAGATTGTATAGCTCCATGCCATCTTTGTATTAGAGGGGTGAGAGGGGGAATAAAATAAGAGGGGGGAAGGGGTGCAAGTGGAAACTGGTACAGGAAGGAATGAACAAAATATTAATGACTTCCCCTTGATGTTGGAGTAGAGAACATGCTTAAAAGTAGTAATGGGAAGTTAGGTTAGGTAGGAGATGGGAGACAACAGCTGAAAGAAATACCAGGGAAGTGGGGGATAAAGGTACTTAAGCAAAGGCGAGAAACAGACCTACGATAGGTTATAGTTGGGCTAGACAGAATAAGCCTGTACAAATGGAAAAGTACAAACACAGAAAGACGGGAGGAGAGTCATTTGTATACAAAAAGGAAGAACAAGAATTAAGAGGGTTTGCATAGTACGTAGAGCTCGGGAACGGGGAAAGAGAAAGGAATAAAAGAAAAAGGATGTGGGAGGGAGGGATTGATAGGAGAGGTATTTACAACACTCAAGCAGTGCTGATAGACGTTCTGTGGGGGACAAATCAGATTAAAAGCTACTCTATAGAGAGAGCTTTTTCGAGGGAATACCCCGGGAGCAACGGGATTAGATCCACTCGAGTCTGTCCTCAATTACAGCTCTAGAGGGCAGAGGAAGGGAACCACGCAGTTGGGATCCCCTGCCTTGGAAGCAACAACCTGGTTACTCCCTTCTCTGAGAGGAGGGGAAAAGTTGTGTTCTGGTTGGGTTGATATATAAATGTTTGTATCTTTCTTGTTTAAAGGAACATATACTAAGTCTAGCTGGGAGATCAGAATGGTTGGATCTCCAGACAGGTTTGGAAATTGTTATTTATGTATACAACAGTTTAATAAGCCTAAAATGTGTGAAAAGAATGCATATTATCGAAGGGGTCTAGGGATTAGTACCTCAGGGAAGGGTGAGAGAAATACCTTGGGTAGAAAAGGAATGAAGAGGAAGAAATACAAAGATGGATAAGACAACATTATTGTGCTCATTTAATGTTAATGGGCTGACCAATCCCATCAAGAGAAGCAAAATATTATCTGCACTGAGAAAGGAAGGTCCTGACTTTATTTTTTTGCAAGAGACGCACCTAACACAGGAAGAACATAATAAATTAGGGAGAATGGGCTTTAACTATGAAGTTAGGGCCTCATATAGACGGGGTAGAAGGAGGGGGGTTTCAATACTTATACCAAATAAAACAGCATTTGAACCAATAGACAAATGTATAGATAAGGAGGAGAGATATGTATTCCTCAAGGGTAAATTCAAGGGAAAGTTGCTAACCTTTACGTCGGTTTATGTACCACCTGGCTCACAATACCAGGTCTATAGGTCGATCTTATTGAAACTGCAGGAATGGGCAGAAGGACAAGTTATACTCGGGGGGACTTGAATATAACACTGGACCCTTATCTGGATAGTACGGCCATGGGAGGGTGCAGAGAGAGGGGAACCTCGAGGAAATTAGTGAAGTTGCTGGGGAGATAGGGTACGTGGATGTGTGGAGGGTAGGCCACCCTAAACAAAGGAACTTCACTTTTTTTCACCTCCGCGCAAAAGTTACTCGAGACTAGACTACTTTCTCATGCAAAGAAAGACTGGTAGAGGTAAAGGATAGTTGGATAGGTAGTACAGTACTCTCAGACCATGCTCCGATTTACTTACAAATGAGGCTAGGAGACTTCAGAAAGAAAACATTTTGGAGACTAAATGTCTCATTGATACAAGATAAGGAAGTCAAACAAGAAATAATAGACACTATTAAACAGGCTATACAGGAAAATACAACACCGGAAATAACAACTGCTGTAGTATGGGATACATTAAAGGCCATTCTGAGAGGGAAGTTAATAGCTATCGCAGCACATAGAAAAAAGCAAAGGGAAAAGAAAATAGAGACACTAAGGGGAGAACTGGACAATCTAGAAAGCCAACTTAAAAAGGAATACAATAAAGCATTTGCTAAGAAGCTAAGTAAAGTCAAACAAGGTTTGAATAGAGAATTAGACTATTATATTGAGCAAAAGTTATTGTTTGTTAAGCAAAGATTTTATGAGGGAGGACCCAAAGCTACCAGAGTGTTAGCAGCCAAATTGCGTGCCCAGAGGGCAAAAGCACATATAACCAAGGTAATACACCCACAGAATAAAAAAGAGCTACAAAACGCAGGAGATTGTAGAAGCATTTAGAACATATTATAAAGAGCTGTATACAGCTCCCACAACCCGAAAGGAACAGGATATGGAACAATATTTACGAACTATCCTGCTGCCTAAGGTTCCGGAAAGGGCGCAAAGACAGTTGATGAAACCGGTGACTAGGGAGGAGCTGGTAGGAGAGATATCTAGACTTAAAACAAATAAATGCCCCGGAATGGACGGGTATCCAGCCGAAATGTATAAACATTTCCAGGATCAGTTTATACCTCTACTATTAAAAGTTTTTAATGAAACTGTCTTAACGGAGGGGCGCCCACCAGAATCTTGGTCACAGGCTATAATTTCAGTGATACATAAGGGACGTAAAGACCCCAGATTATGTTCTTCATATAGACCAATCTCTCTCCTTAACACGGATTATAAATTATTTATGGCAGTTCTGTCCCAAAGACTACAACAAATACTCCCCAGGCTAGTACAAACAGATCAAACTGGGTTTATTCCAGGGAGACAGGCACAGGATAACTTAAGGCGAACTATGCACATAGTGGATCACCTGAACTCTACTAAACAACCGGCAGTCTTGCTTAGTTTAGATGTCGAAAAGGCTTTTGATGAAGTCGATTGGGGATTTTTAAGGGCGGTACTAGGGAGGTTTGGCTTCTCGAAACAATTTATTGACCTTGTGGGGAAAATTTACAAGGAACCTAAGGCTTATGTAAGAGCAAATGGGCATCATTCAAATCCATTTAGTTTGGGAAGGGGAACAAGGCAGGGCTGCCCGCTATCACCATTAATATTTGCCCTATATTTAGAACCATTGGCGCAAGGGATTAGGGATAACTCGGAAATTAAGGGGGTGCAACTGGGGGGATGCAACAAAAATTAGCCCTTTATGCTGATGATATTCTGCTTTACCTAACTAACCCAGAAGAATCTATACCACATTTATTCAGACATTTAAAAATATTTTCGAAGTTTGCGGGCTATACGTTAAACGATAATAAGATGTAGGTTTTGAAATTAAATTATACCCCATCCCCGCAGATAAAGAATTTATACCCTATGAGATGGGATCTACCCTACCGGAAATATTTAGGAATAAAGTTGGATAAAACAGTCTCCCAGATTACCCAGATAAATTATCCGACACTCGCAGAGCAAATACAAAAAGATATTCAGAGATGGCGACTTCTCCCAATGTCTATGTCCATGAGGATTCAGGCGGTTAAAATGAATGTGCTGCCGTGCTTTTTGTTTTTATTCCAGTGTGTCCCTGCCCCTTTATCCCTCAAACAATTAGGAGAATGGCAGAGGATGATACTGAATTTCATTTGGCTAAGTAAAAAGCCGAGAGTCAAAAAGCAGACTTTATACCTTCCCCAAAAAATAGGAGAACTGGCGGTTCCTATGCTAAAGGTATACTGGATAGCAGTTCAGACTAGAATAATACTGCTGTTGCAACACCTGACCTATATGGCCAGATGGAAGGAAATAGACCTTGAGGTTCCCCTGACTCCTTCACTATTAGCACAATGCATGGTGATAAACCCCAATGCGGAATGGACAAATACGCCATATCTAGGGACAATAACAGCATTACAGGGATACAGACGGGCTGACTAAGGGCTCTACCAGAATATATATATGGAAGTATATATGGTGGACTATGAACACGGGGTGTGATCCAGCAGCCGGAGATCCTTGGTATAGAAAGCAGGAGGGACTAGGATTTAGAGCCCCGTGGCAATTCCTCAAGGGGGAAAATGTAATTTCATTTGAGGAAGCACAAAATAAATTCAATTGGACGGGGAAAGAGCTTATTCGCTATTATCAGATTAGAGACTTTCTAGGGGAACAGATGAATAAATCAATTATAAGAGCAAGAGGGCACTCAGTTCCAAATGCGTTTGAGACAATATGGAGTTCAAACAGAGGGGAAAGAGCTATCTCAATTTTGTATCAGAACTATATCAGGGATCTCCAGTTCTCGACGGATTATATCAAAATTAAATGGGAACAAGAGTTACGGATTAAATTAGACTCTCAGGAGTGGATGGTGATATGGCAAAATAGCTGGAGTACCACGTCCTCTCCAGAGTGGAGGCCTTTTGTATGGAAGCTAAGATCAAGATATTTCAGGGTACCAATACAAGTGGCTAGGTGGCATAAAGCCATAACAGGTGACTGTTGGAGAGGGTGCGGGGCACAGCTAGCCAATCAAGCGCATGTCTTCTGGGAATGCCCTGATCCAAAAGAGTACTGGGAAGGGATACGGAGGGACATAAGTAAAAGATTTAATATAACAACACCATTAGGGCCAGAACACATGTTATTGGGGGTATACCCATTAGAGCTTAGAGGGAGTGAAGCTAAATATCTATGGAGGATACTGATAGCTGCGGCTGGAAAAGCCATAACTAGGAGATGGCTTTCCCCAAGTATTCCCACAATGATGGAGTGGAAGGAGGTAGTAGAAAAGATAAAGATGTTGGAAAGAATTACACACTCTCTGAGACAAAGACTACCGCAATACCAAAATAGATGGATGAGGTGGGAATTGGAGCAGGACTAAAGGGAATGGGAAGGAAGGTATAGAGTTTCTTATGCCACCAATAATATGGAACCTAATTGTAAAACAAATTAAAACTCCTTCCCTCACAGTTACCCCAGACCACAGAGAGTGTGTAAATAGCTAGAAAAGAAGCATAGTGAGTGAGAAGGAGAGGAGAGGTAGCCTAGAGATAATAGAATATAAAGAGTGAAGAGGGGGTATAAATAAAGGGATAAATGCATTCGACTATTAAAAACTGAAGAAAATAAGCTGAAAGATAAAAAGGAACAACGAACATACAGAAATTAGGCTTAAGTTTCCTTTTTGTATTGAATAAAATAGATTAAAATGTGAAAGAAACTTGGATTTTCTGATTGAGAAATGTGGAAATAAGGATTTAACTGTAAAGAAATGAGATACAATGTAAGATTTTTATCCACTTGTGAAGAAAATAAAGATGAAGTATAAAAAAAAAACCAAAATGACAAAGTTATGAATCAAAGTTCAAACCCCATTGAAATAACATTGACCGGCACTTACCTTAGTTTACATAAAAATACATGTTGCATATGACATGTTACAAATTACATGTCAGGATAATTTTTTTACCGTTCACATTTTTCTGTTAACTCAAAAATTCTTAACTCTAAAACCGTATAATATATTTTCAGGAAACCTTCCAAAGGCAGGCTCCTTCAGCCCTGAACATTTCATGAGAAAATTCCACATCATCTAGCCTGTAGGTGACAGCAGAAAATATGTAATGTTAAGTGTAGGCTATTTTTTTTTTTTCTGTGTTTTCACACTCTGTATCTCGGCAAGTGATCAAGATGCCATCACAAAACGTTTCATGTCTTGCAACTCTGACAGCCTGACTGGGTGTGACAGATTTTGGTCTATTTTGTCAAACAATGCCAAAGTTATTAAGGTGGAAAAATTGATGTTTAACATTAAACAGCCTACTCAACCCTAACTGTAGGGTTCATGCCCCTATAATGAAGAAGAATCAGCATTTATATAGCGCTTTTTATACACAGTGTATCCCAAAGCACTTTACAAACAATGCTAGACTGGTAGCGAAGTGACTAAATGTGTAGTGGCAGCCATATCGCACATCAACACATATTCACAGCATGAACAATTTCATGAACCAGTTTTATGGGAAGGGGAATATTGGCCAGGACACTGGAGAAAATCTCCTACTCTTTTTTGCAAAGAGTGCCATGGGTTCTTTTACTTCCACCTGGACACCCACAAGGACAGCGCCAAGATGGGTAGAAGGGACCTCAGTTTTAACATCTCAGCCAAAGGATGGCACACCCAGCAGTACAGCACCCCCCCCCCCAATACTGCCCTCGGGTGCCAGCATTTAGGTATGAATCCAGTCCTGGTGTGGGAAGAGAACACACAACCTTCTGGCCAAGAGGCAGATGTACTACCAACTGAGCCACGCTGACAGCATTATAATATGTTTATACAGTTCTGTGAAGCTTTGCAGTTCTGGTTCACAAAAAAATACAAAATGACACATACCACAGTAATGCAACACATTATAGGAAATCTATGCAAATCACCATAAAATGATTTAGACTGGTTCTGCTTTAAGCAGGAGAGTATGATGCCAAATGACCAACAACACAGGCAGGGCTTGCCAGTGACCCCACAGGCAAGAAAGTGTTTGCTGAAAAAAATCATATTCACATTTCAACAAGAAAGTGTTGCATAGGTTTACCCCATCACATCCAAAGCAGATGTGCTTTATCAAGCCTCTTGATGAAGCATCAAGTGAAGGTATTGTTAACCACCTGCCCCTCTGTGAGTACGTGACTTCATGTATGATTATGGTGCCAGATTGCCTCTCAACCAGTCTACAGAGGCTTAAACAGAAGGTACAGATATGTGTTTTATCTTTCTTAGGACTCATCAGTGTGCTTTATTTATATCTCAGTCCAGTCCAAGGGGAAGCAACCTCTGTGATGGTCTTACTGGTTGGGTCATGGTGATCCTAAACTATGAAAGCAATCTGAAAGGCAAAGAAACTAAGTACAAAAGCACTGTGGCACAGATTACCCTGGAAGGGTATTGAAATGAAGAGTTTCAAAGAAATGCTAAAATATAAATACTCTAATAATGCAAAGCATCATGGGGAAATATATACAAATAACCATGAAATCATTTTAACTAATTCTGCTTTAAGCAGGAGAAGATGGTGCCACATGGCCTAACAATTAACAAAGGTTGAAAACAGAAGACACAGATAGGTGATTTGTCCTTCTCTGGGCTCATCAGTGTGCCTCATCCATATGTATCTCAACCCAGGGGAAAGGGGAACCAGCCCTATGGTGGTCTTACTAGTTTGGGTCATGGTGACTCCAAAATAGGAATGCAATCTAAAAGACAAAGACTGGTACACAAAGGACTTACAGAGGGACTGTTATAAGTCATGTTAAAAACTATTGTTTAAAAAAAAAAAAAATTAAACATATTTATGTTTTATATTATGAATGCCAGCCCAGTGGCACTGGATGCCATGCCACAGCTGCTACCACATCTGCAACTCGAGTTAGAGACCAAGCCTGGGTCGTTGTGGACCAGCCATGGGAAAAAGGATTAAGCATCCCAGAAGACGCTGTTCACCTGGGAGGGAGTGCAGTCATGCTCTGGTGCAATACTGCCACCTGGATTACCACAGGTGGCAGTGCAATTGGAAAGACTTACTGGCTAGGGGATGCCAGTGGTGATGAGCTCCATGCTTGCATACCACCTTGAAGCCGGCATCCCGGGGAGAAAACCAGGAGGGAGAATCCCAGACAGAGTAATGATGAGACGTCTGACCCGTTGAAGGTGCCGCACTGGCAATAGTGCCCTTCCTCCATGAACTGGATCCATTCTCCGGTAAGTAAGAGGGGCCAGCTGACCTCAGGAGGCAAGCCATGAGGGAAGAATGGAGGTTGAGCCAAGTCCCTGGGATGCCATATGATGGGGCTGGGGAGCTGGACCAGGATAACAGGGCCAGTGCTGGAGAAGCATAAACAAATTAACAAAATAATATATTTTACATTACACACAGTGCAAGGTTTTATTTCTGTCATGTGTTAGAATGGACTTTATGCAAACGGAGTAATTTGAGCCTCTCCTTTGTGAATGTTCAATTGTTTACTTACAATTTTTTGACCTGGAAAGGCACACAAAGCTGTGATAGCTTCTTTCCAGGTGCATTCTGGGGGTGCGGGTTACATGAGTGTGTTGTATTGACAGGGCAGTATTGGCCATGGCACCAAGGAAACTCCACTATTGTTCATCAGTAAGCACCATGGGATATTTTACTTACACCTGGACAGGGACCAGAGATGGACAGAAGGGACCTTGGTTTAATGCCTTATCCAAAGGAGAGTACCTCTACAGTGCATCCACCCCCTCATACTGCACTACAGTGTCAGTTATGGGTATTACTCCGAGTCCTTGGTGTAGGGCTGGAACACACAACCATCTATCTTCTGGCCCCAGAGATGTGTGTGCAACGTACTGAGCCTCTGACACCACAGTGTTGACTTTTTTCAATAAAAGAAGTGCATAATGTTCTACTTTGAAGCAAAGTAAACTCTTGCAGTGAATTGAAAAGGTGACTAAACCTGTGCTCAGTATGGACTGAGGAACAGTGAAGCAAGAGAATTGCTATCTCAGGGACTGACTGGGATATAGCCAATAGTCTGTGCAGCTTCTCTTTAATATTACATATTCTGGTGCCAGATCAGCACTCTGGATGCAACATGCACCATGTACTTATGTCTGATGATAGACAAGAAAAAGCTGTGAAAACACAGAGCCCCATTGATTTGACAGAGGAAAATATTAGAGATTCTGCCCAATTCCAGTTTCATCTTACACGCATATAGCCACATGCAGAAACCAATGCATGGCAAAAGTTAGACAGCATAATAAGAGGAGACTGTCTAAGTAAACAGAAAAACTGAAATCATAGGATTTGGCACTGTATTCATCTCATACTGGTATTCTCCAAGAAACAATTTAGAATCATCTTCATCGTGTCTCTAAGACATCAGTAGAAGGACTGTTCAGTAAAACTGTTCTTTCTGGGTACTTTACACATTGCAGTACAGCAGTTTGTAAGCCTGTTGTGCCCACTGTGCAAATTTAGTGTGCATGGTAAATGTGTGCTTGTGCTAAACTGGGACTCCCCATCACTTGCGGATCCAGCAGTGTGGCAAAGTAGCACCCATTGCTCCCCTAGACCAGCAAACAGTTGCTGTTTTATCCCAAACAGAGCGTTGAAAGGTAACATTTTACATTGTACAAGGTAAGTGCTACCCCTAAACAAAACTGCTCCCCCTTGACAAAATTCCACATCCGCCTCAGTCTCCCCGCGCTTCTGCAGTATTGTTTTCAGTGAGGTTAAGCATACCTGTAAAATGGGAAGCTGACAGAGGCATATTTTTAAAAGAACTTCAAAAAATTTGCAACTGCCATCAGCAGAACTCCATTAAAATACATATCCCCCATCACCCCAAAAAATGTAATTTTAAATTGTTCCATTATTCATTACTATGGGTATTTACATGAAAACAGGAGCTTTGTCCCTTACAGATTATCAACAGCTGAGGCTAATTAAAGTGTTGAATTCGTAACAGCCTGCTTGTGACAGTGCTCTCATTTAGCAACAGATTAGGTCACAAATGGAATTATGGCTTCAGGAGCTCCTAAAAGTAAATTGTGAAGAAAAACAGAGTTATAGTTATAATGTGGTTTTTGTTTAAATAATCCAGCCATTTGAAAACTAAAAGGCTCTGCATTCATAAATACTGTAGATTAGATTCACACACAGAGCAGCTGTGATGCACTCAAGCTTTAGAAGGAGGGAGACGAGGTCACAGGCATGCCATGCATCCCCTATAACATGAGGTGTCATGCTAAGAGAATTTTAAGCAGGGCAGATTCATCTGAGTTCCTCAATGGGCATCAAATACCCTCTCCCCATCCTTGTCAAATTTTAAAATGACAGATTCAAGGTGCATTTTGGTGCAGTTTTGGACTCCGTTCCTAGAGCCCAAAATACACCAAAAATGCTAGTTGCTTTCAAGGTACAAAACAAATCCACAGACTTTGCATTCATGGCTGGAGGGGGATTCATAGTAACAGGCAGCTAGCCTGAAGTCCCATACAACAAAACAAAAAGATCAGGGACCAAATATCCAAAACTTTGCCTAGTGGGCAAAGTGATTATGCCCTTTTGTCCAGGATTTGTGCCCCTATGCAATATTTAAAGGAGGCTTATGCATGCACTAACAGGGTTACTGCACATACAAAAAAAAACAACACAATGCGTGTGGTGGACAAAGGGAGGGGTGGTGACAGGAATAGTGGCACAACACAATATTCAGTGCATTTGTGCGGCACAAAGAGGTTAGTGCAGGCCACTTTGTGCAGCGCAAATACTGCCGATTGAAACCCCGATTTACTCAGGACAACCGTAGTGGCTGCCGGAGCCACTGCAGCCAACAAGCAAGTTGGGGAGCACACCCCACTCCCTGGTATCCAGTGGCATCCCTATCCACAGATCGCCATCCTCGGTAACATAAACACCTATCCCTGGTGTCTAGTGGTCCCCTATGCCCTCCGAACGTCGTCCCTAGTAATGCAAAATCCTCCCTCTGGTTTCTAGTGGTCCCCCCGGCCCTCCGATCACCATCCCTGGTAGTGTGAAATCCTGTCCCTGGTGTCTAGTGGTCCCCCACCCACAAACCAATCACAAGCCACGTAGCTGTAAAAGCATTCCCTGGTGTCCAGTGCCCCCACCCCACCCTACGATTCCCAGCTCCATAGATGGAATTCACTCCCTGGTATCTAGTGACACCCCTGCTTCATGGCCACTGACAACTCCACCCTGCCAACCCCCGTTAGCTTACGTGCCAGTACTGTGGGACCCATATGGCAACCGGCACAGCCCTCCTCTCAACTCCTTGGGCAGCTGCCATATGGATAGTACAGGGTGTGCATCCTTTGTATTGTACGGGAGCACAACCCATGTACTGTACAGGGAGCATACAGCTTGTGTACTGTACAGGGAGTGCAGGGCCTGTACAATACACAGGCTGCATGCTCCTCATACAGTACACAGGCCGCGCTCCCTCTACAATACAGAGAACATGTGCCCTGTATTGTACATTGGATGTGTGCTTCCTGTCTGTCCATATGGTGGCTGGCCGAGGAGGTAAGAGTAGGGCTGAGCCAGTCGCAGTATGCACCCATAATACTATTGCTGAGGAAACGGTGTGTGGGGGGGGTGCCCGGTGCCACGGTGGGGAACCACTGGATGCCAGGGAGGAGCAGTTTGAACTTCCAGGCTGGAGATCGGTGGGGGATCACTACCACCAGGAATATGAAATTGTATGATGGGGCTGGGATCAGAGGGAGGGAGGTCACCACTACCACCAGGGCAGTTTTCCAACTTTATGGGGCTGGGATCAGAGGGAGTCATGGCACCACTACCACCAGGGCAGTTTTCCAACTTAGGGCTGGGATCGGCGAGAGGGCGCCACTACCACTAGGGTAGTTTTCCAACTTATGGTGCTGGGATCGGAGGGAGGGAGGGCACTGTGATGCTTGGCCAGCTGGTTATGATTATTGTATGATATTGGTATTATGAATAAATGGTCAGTGTATGAAATGTCAGCCTGTGAGATTTGGCCCTTTTAAATTACAAGGTGTCAGCAGTTTAAATCACAGGATGTATTACACTGACCAGGAGATCTCTGTAATGTAATTAACTTAATTGAAGAATTGCATTTTATGGCCTTTTTATCACCTCATGCTTTTTAAGTTGGAAACTAAATATACATTTTATTTCATCAGGACAGGACGTCATTTAGCTGATTCCTGTTGGCTATCTCACACCTGGGTGATGGACTGCAGGGTTGTAAACCTCAAAGGAACTGGTTGATCAAAGACTCATAATTTGGGAAATGGGTTTTTGCTGATGTCACATTATTTAATATACCTCTTGATAGGAAATCATGTTTGTATTATTTTGATTGTACAAGGAGGAGCTAGATGACTCACAGAAGGGGAGTGGAGACACAGAGCTTAAACTGATACTTGTGTCTGAAATGTATGTCATATCATCTTGGGACTCTAGAGAGAGAGACAGCTCTCTGATCTAACTTTAAAACACAGAAAGGGTGGTGGATGCATGGAATGGCTTACCACAAGAAGTGGTGGCTATTAATACAGTGCAGGGCTTCAAACAGGCATGGGATAGGCATAAGGGAGCAATACAAATGACTATGAATAGATAGGCCACTGACAGAGCAAAGGCTGATGGCACATTTATAAGGTAGAAAAAGAAATGGGCAGACTGAATGGGCCTTGCGGTCCTTATCTGCCGTCAACTTCTATGTTTCTATGTTTCTACTTCCAGAGGTAATACCTTAGATAGCAAAGATCTAAATGTATTGTAGTAGACATTTTGCTTTGTAATTTTCTCTTGTTCTTTTATGTGATTGTGAGCTCTTTGAT
Organism: Neoceratodus forsteri; assembly: GCA_016271365.2. NCBI lineage: Eukaryota > Metazoa > Chordata > Ceratodontiformes > Ceratodontidae > Neoceratodus > Neoceratodus forsteri. Next base: position 1,196,121,776 of record CM028130.1, read on the forward strand.
ATATTGTTCTGTGTTTACAATGTCCATATTTTTGATTGTGAGCTCTTTGATATATTCTGTGTTTACAATGTCCATATTTTTATCATCTTTTAATAAAGTACCTTTTCTTTGAAAGACTGCCTGGGTGTCTATCAGTTATTTTTGCATGCGACGTATAGGTGGTTAAGTCTGACAAAACTGTTCAACAGCTTGATGGTGTTACTAAGCTTGGAAAAGGGTAAGAATATACCTAAGGTCTCTTAAAGAGTTAAAAGGGTTCATTATGGAAGCCTGGCTGGGTGCCCCTGGTGAAAGATAGTACCGCAATCCCCAAAGAGGGTATGTAGCTGAGCCTGTTCACTGGGTATGCTAGCATAAGGTTCACAGTTTGAATCCCCCCAGAACTTGAGACTAAAGGTGATTCAGACCCAAAAGCAGACAGGAGGGTTACCCTGTCTGTTACCTGTTCACACTGTTGCAGCTCAGAGGGTTGGCACTGTGGGAGCAGAGGGCCTGACCTGCGGAGTGCGTTTGTGGCAGATTTGGTTGGTAGCAGTGTGAAAAATTTGCTAACACAAGCTTTAACTGTTCAGTGTGTCAGCTTAATACTGTACAGCTCACTTGAAAAAGAAGGCAGTGATTTTTTTAAAAGAAACAGAACTATATCATTTTGCTTGCAGTCAAAATTCCTGCCGTTTTATTTTTTTTTCCAAAGTGCAAGTTAGAGTAGCCGTAGTTAGGGAAGAAGATGGCTTCCAACTACAGTGAGCATACTGCAGACTACCTGAAGCAGTTGTGCAAGGAGAGAGGAGTCCTGCATGAGGGGAGAGCCACCAAGCAGAACCTCGTGGATGCTCTGATGGCAGCAGATGCCCAGAGTATCGAGTCACAGACTGAGACTGTAAAGGACCAAACCTTGGGCGTGGAGGGGCCAGCGACCAGTGCAGTGTCCAGATCCAGTGAGGAGGAGGACAGCAGGGCCAGTGCAGGCGAAGGGCCACAGCAGCAGGGGAAGGTCACCAGCATTCTGGAGCCAGAAGCCATCAGGCTTGGAGTTACGAAGGATGGAGCTGGAGTTCCAGATAGAAGAGAAGTGAGAGCAGCGAGCTGCAAAGGAGAAGAGGGAGCGAGAACTGCGAGAAGCAGAGTGTGAAGAGAGTGAGCGCCAGAAGCAACATGAACTGGAGAAGCTACGACTCCAACCACCAGCACAAGAACAGGTAAGTGGCTTGGGTTTAACTGGAACTACAGGACTGGGTTACAAATTAAATTCCAAATTGATAGCTGAGTTTAGAGAGGGGGAGGATATGGATGCCTTTTTAAATTCCTTTGAAAAGGTTTGTATTCAAGCAAAAATTCCTAGTGGGTCCTGGAGCTTCCAGCTATCCCTGCTACTTACTGGGAAAGCTCAGGATGCATTGGGTCAAATGGACAATGAGGACAGTAATGATTACAGCAAACTTAAAGCTGCACTTTTTTTTTTTTGCATAATGTCTGTATTAGAATTTTTTTTATAAAATTAAGTATTACTGTATATGTAACCAACAACTCATTACTAGACTCCTGTTTAGAATAAGTGTTATCATTACTGTAAAGAAAATGGAAATAATAAAAAATTTAACAGCAAAAATAAAATTAAGTATTACAACAAACAACAGGTACATAAAAGGAAACAGACACATACACGAAAACAAGCAAGGAGGTGCATAATAAAATGATAGAGAAACAGAAAATGTGTACAATTCATTTTCCTGGTCTTCACAATATAATTAATCTCTAAATTATGCTAACAAATAAAATACTTCAGGCAAATAGGAAATTCCAGACATAGACAATTTCAGTCCTCTTAATCCCTGGGTACAGTGTAAATTTTACTTCCCTCATATTGTCCCCCCCCCCCCGGGTCCCCTCTTAATACCATTTGCTCCACTGGGCTCAGGGAGGGCAGAAATGGGGCCCAACTCTGAAGGAAGCTCTCCTCCCTCTCTCGGACAGCCCACGTAAGTCTTTCCAATGCTAGGGTCTGTAGAGTCAGAGTGCACCACTGCTGTATTGTAGATTTTAGCTGGGAGACCCACGTGTTCTGTATACAATGACGGGCCAAGACAAATAGGGTTCTCACCCATCTGGGGAGAGGTACCCACTCTCCTCCTTCCTCCTCCTCCTCTACTCCAAATAAACAGGCCAAGGGGTTCACTACCAAATTCTTCCCAAGCAATTTTGCAACCTCGGACACCACATCTCCCCAAAAAACTTTCAATACTGTGCATGTCCAAAAACAGTGTATATATGTACCTCTCTCTACCCCACATTGACCACACATGGGGGAAATCGGTGGGTGGACCTTGTGCACTACAACTGGGGGATAGTACAACCGATGCACAAATTTAAAGAAAGCCTCCTTGAACTTATTGCAAACCATTATACCAGAGTGCATCGGGAGCACCACCCCCCAGTTAACCTCTGAGATATTCCTGGCTAAATCCCTTTCCCACAATCTTTTTGTTTTCTCCCTTGAATCTGGGAAGCGTAGCCTCCCTTGCTTGGCTGCCTTCCTGTTAAACCCATTAGAATCAGTTATAGCCTGGTACACAAGGCTCTCTACTGATCTAATGTAATCCACTTGGTTTCTTCTCTCCCTAAGCTATTCACAAAAGCTCTAACTTGGCAGTATCTAAATTGATGGTGTCCCTCAAGTTGCAAACTGCGCTGCAATTGGGTAAAGGTACACATCTCCCCCTGCACCAAAAGATTACCCACATTGTGGATTCAATTTTTCTCCCATTCCCCAAAACTCCGTCCCCTTCCCCAGGAAGAAACGAGCATTTGTCAATGCCGAATGTTGTCTCGCTGGCATTGTCATTGGTAGTACAGGAGTTAGAGATACATAACAGTAATGACAGTGAAGTATTGAACTGACACCATCCTCACCCCCATCCTGAAGAGACACATTTTCAATGTAGGCATTTTGGGACCTCCCCTCATGAACAGTGGCACTGTGATTTTGTTAATCTGTCCCAAAAGTTGATTTCCCACAGCGACCACATCATTCTGTGCCACAGGTGCGAAAACACATTTTGGGCAGGATGTGAAAAATGACAGCTGTGCTGTTCATAAGGAGGTGTGAAAAAATGCCAGTGTTGAAAATCTGGAGTGAAAATATTGCAAATTTGCGAAGTTACAAGGGTGCGTGGAAACTGCGCAATGCATGCTTGTAACACAGTCATTTTATGGACTTTCATCACCAAATTTTCAACATATGCATTTTAGGACCTGTGCTCATGAACAGTGTCACTGTCATTTTCTCAAACTGTCCCGAAAACTGATTTCGCAGAGCGACCACGCTATTCTGCGCTGGAAGTGCGAAAACACATTTTGCCAAGATATGTAAAATAACAGCTGTACTGTTCATAAGGAGGTGGGAAAATGCCAGTGTTGAAAATCTGGAGTGAAAATATTACAAATTCACGAAGTTACGAGAGTGCGTGGAAACTGCACAACACATGCTCGTAAAACAGTCATTTTTGGGATTTTTTCACCAAATTTGCAGCATAGGCTTTTTTGAGAGCCCACCTTATGAACAGTGGCACTGTCATTTTGTTACTCGGTCCCGAAAGGTGATTCTGTGCAGTGACCTCAAAATCACCTTTCGGGACTGAATAACGCCATGACAGTGACTGAATTCATGAGGAGGTGCCTCAATAACCCCATTTTGAAAATCTGGTGCAAAAATTCCAAAAAATGCCCGAGATATGCACCAAAGTTGAAAAAAAAACTATTTATGCCATTATACAGCTTACCGGCATTTCTTCTTTTCCCAGTCGGCTTTGGAGAGTGCAGACGTGTTTCTGGTCCACCAAAGATCGTTGCGCCGGGCTCCGGAGGTAAGTATGGGGCGGGGGTGTGGGGAGGCAGGATGCGCAGAGGGTGGGTGCAGGTTGAGGGAGGGAGCAGGACAGACAGCGAGGGACCATTTTTTTTCCTTTTACAGGTTTAAAAAGAAATTGCGGGACGTTTTGTTTTACAGGGGCATTTGGCACTCTGGGGTGGGCTTCCAGCATGCCACCTGAGTGTTTTTGGTGGGGGCTAGCCGACGGGATTGGGCACCCCCGTCAGCACATACCGAGGGGGATTGGGCATTTCCCTTGGTACACAACAAATGGGGGGGGCATTATGCCAATGGGGAGTGGGCCCCCCGTCGTCACATGCACTGGGTCAGGGCATGCCAACAGGGGGATCGGGCACCCCCGAAGTCGGCATTGTGGTAGGCGGTGGCGGCAGTCATTGCCGCCATGTTTGCTACAATGCTTCACTAGGAAAGGCACGTCGGGAGGTGCCACTGCGTGACGAGCTTGGCTATCATTGCAGTGGACCTTTCCTTAGATGTGCTCACCACATTATGTATTCCTGGTGTGGTGCCTGCATGCTGACTGTTTGGGGAATGAGGGACACACCTACCGATGCGTGCCCTGCATTCGCCCAACAGTGACCGCACCTCCAAATCTGCTACTAGTGCAATATGTTGGCCGCGCAAGCGCGAGCCAACATAAAAAGGGGTTTCCTACAATTGGAAGCAGAACTGATTCTCCCCTATGTGCGCCCATCCACTTTCTGAGTTGGCCCCATGCCTCCAACACCGTCCCAACCAATGGATTACCATTCCCTACCTTTTTAAAGGCTTTAAGTCTCTTAGTATGAAGGTGTGCCGTAAGCCTACCAGTATTACCCCCCCGTTCCAGGTCCACCCAACTGGCAACCAGTGGCTGATGAACCCAGTCTGCAATGTACCGCTGCTGTATGGCAAGACAATAATTCGCCAAATCCGGAAAATTTAATCCACCCTTACTCTTCTCTGCTTTCAGCCTTTGGAGACTAGCCTGAGGTTTTTTTCCTCGCCAGATAAAATTAGAGAAAGCCCCCTCCACCCATTTCAAATCTTTTTTGTTAACCCCATATAAAGCATCTGCATATGATAAAGAATTTGAGGAAGGACATTCATTTTAATTAGATTGACTCTTCCAAGCCAGGAGATCGGAATTTGCATCCACCTTCTAAGGTCCGTTTCTATCACTCTACTCAGAGGGGAGTAATTCAAACTATATAATGAACCCAGGGATCTTCCTGTCTTAATTCCATGATAAGTGAAACTCATTTGTACCACTTTTAACCCCCAATTCTCCTCATCTTGCCCCAGGCCAGGAAAATGAAGCAATTCATACTTTCCCAGGTTAATCTTATACCCAGAAAAATCAGCAAAATCTCTTATCAATGCCAGTCAGGGGGGCATGAACTCCTGTGGGTTCTTGGCAAAAAGGAGCATATCGTTCGCGTAAAGCGACTTCATGCATAATTTCATATTCCTGACTCTCCCTTAATCCCTGTATACCATTATGTTGGCGAATTACCGCCACCAGCGGTTCTGTTGCCAGGGTGAACAACAGTGGGGATAGCGGACACCCCTGCCTGGTACCCCTCTCAAGATAGAATTGGTCCGATAGTGCCCCATTCACCAAAATTCTGGCTCTAGGGTCAACATACACTGCCCGTACCCATCCTATATATTGTTCACCCAGACCAGACTGGGCCATAATCTCAAATAGATACTCCCATTCGACTCTATCAAACGCTTTTTCTACATCCGTGGACACTATACCCACACTCTCTTCCCACTTAGATGCTCCCCACACCACATTGAGATGGCGGTGCATATTATGATAGGATTGTCTCCCCTTGATGAACACAGTCTGGTCTGGGTGGATTAAGTCTGGCAAGACCCCTCCAATCTGGTAGCCAAAATCTTCGCCAATATTTTCACATCGCAGTTGAGCAGTGATATGGGCCTGTATGAGGCACAATCAAACTCTTCTTTACGTGGTTTGGGCACCAAGCATATTGTTGTCTCAAAACAGGTGTTAGGCAGGGCCAGCTCCTCCCCTTCCACTTTCTTTAACACTTTACAGAGGACCTTTGTCATTTGTCCCCTCAGCAACTGATAGTACTGTATCAGGAACCCATCTGGTCCACTAGCTTTTCCCCTCCTCAGTTTTTGTATGGCCTCCCCTATCTCCTCCAATGTAAGTGGACGATTCAAGAGCTCTCTCTGTGCAGGTGTCAAGCTTGGCAGTTTGATGCTATCTAGAAAGTGCTTTATCTGCTCCTCCTTTCCCTTGTGCTCCGCTCTATATAGCTGACTATAAAACGTTTGAAAACATTCTCTGATCCCCTTAGCATCTGTACTTGTGGTCCCTGCTGTATCCCTTTTCCCTGTGACCCTAACCGGGTACGGTTCCCCTTTCATTAAATGTACAAGCAGAGGTTCTGGGTGGTTACCCCACTCAAATACCTGACGTTTACAATACATCCAGGATCTACCTGCCTCTTCTCGGAGCATGGCATTCAGGGTCTCTCTGGCTGTTTTCAATAATTGCTCTGCCTCTCCCTTCTCCCCTCCTGCCACCCTCTTCTCCAAATCTTTCAATTGCAATTATAATTCTCCCGTCTGTTCCTGTTTCTTCTTTTTAAGTCTCGCCATATATTCTATTATTACTCCTCACATATACGCTTTCCCCACGTCCCAGAAAATCTACCTATTTATGTCCTGCCTTTCATTTGTCTCAGTGTACAGTTGCCATTGCTCCTCTAGGTGCTCCCTAAAATCCTGATTTCTGACCATATATGTGGGGAACCTCCAGGGGGAAGGCCCTCCCTCTCTCCTCTACTAGATACCTTAAGGATCACCATCGCATGATCAGACAGGTGTATGGGTCCATGCAAGATGCCCTGCACTCTCCCACACCATGATCTAGGGAGAAAGATGTAGTCTGTATGTGACCATACTTTGTGTGGGTAGGAGAAGAACATGTACTCTCTTACTCCCAGATTTACCAACCTCCACCCATCTACTAGGTCCATATCCACAATCCCCATCTGCCACTGTCTCATAACCTCAGATGTCTGTCCTCTTCCCTCCGAATGATCCATTTTAGGATCCATTGTCCAACATGAAGTCCCCCCAAAGATTAAACCAGGAAACTGCTCCTTGGTGAGCAAATCCAGTAGGGCCACATAAAATGTGGGGTCATGATATCACAGAGCATATATGCTTCCATATGTAACTTTTTCTCCATGCAACTCCCTGATGTGAAAACATATCTGCCTCTTTTTGTCTTTCACCACTTTCTTTATTTCAAGCAGAAAGGCCTTGTGTACAAGATTGCCACCCCTGCTTGAGGGACGGTAGGAAGCAGCAAAGCATCTGCCCACCCAGCCATGCACTAACTTATTATGCTCAACATCGGTCAGATCGTTTCTTGTAACAATGCCATATGTGTCCCCACCCTCTTCAGTGCAGTCAGCCACGACGTGTGCTTCACTGGGTTTGCTATACACTTAACATTCCATGAGATCACCTGGGTAGTTTGTCTGTTGGCCATTATTCATCGCACTCTCCCCTTTGATCCCCCCACCATAGAAACGTATACTTAAACAGGTCCTCTCATTCCATATGGGTCCATGAAGTTGATCAACACATCGTGCCACACCCTGTAGAAGTACATGTACACATATATCATTTTTTGCACCTGTAAACATTAAAACAATAACATTTAGAACAAGAATTATGTACATCAGAACAGCATAGTCCCCCCACTGCCCTGCCACCCCCTTCCTCTCTTCTCGACCCTAGAAATTCCTACATTTGAATTAAGCAAGTCACAGTCCTCCCCAGTCTTCCCTTCTGTAACATCTCCCCCACCCTCAGGTTCTCCCATTTTCCTTTCCCTCCCTTTTGAACATTACTCGACCCTTGCTGCCTCCCCCCTCCTTTATATTTCTCATCTTTGATTCCTCTTGGATCTCCCCCCTCCTGTATTTGCAAATTATACAATCCCCTCACCATATCCCCCTCCTTTATTTTAGATTGTGACACTAACTGCTTCCCAAGCAAGAGTGTCATATGTTTACCCTCTTTTTACATTTCCATCCCACCACCCTGCCTGACAGCCAGAATCCTGTTTACCATACCCCTCCCAGATTTAAAGCCGTGTAGCCATTGTAAAGTGAGTATAACATCTAGTGTATGGACGTCCTCTCCCAAATCCATGACATGCCCCACCCCATCCAGTTCTACAAAATACCCTCCAGCAGAATTTAACACCACCATAACTAAGGCCAAAGGGAGGAGAAGTCTCCAACATTTCCCCAACTGAACTCCATTTTTAGAAGGCCTGTGCACCTCTTCTCAGACCCAGTGTGTCTCCCCAACCTGTCTCCAGCTTTCCCATCCCCCAGACTACATCCAGACATTTATACCATGAGGAGGCAGGGGTGGTAATTCGTACCCATTCACTGTGCTTCTACCCACCATCATGATCTATTGTCCCAGCATCAGCCACCTTTTCCAGTAGAGAAAATATTCCATCAGTCAAACTCCCCAGAAATAAACAAGGAATGGGTCAGGAGAGGAGCAAGATTGCCACCACCATATGCAATCTCCTGCAATCACCGCACCTCACTCCAGCTCCCTCCCTCCATGAAACCATCCTTACCCAGTGGCTTTCCCATCCTGGTACTCACAGATCCCATTAAACCAGTAATACTGGTAAGCCATTCCCCCCCCAAGTCCAACCAGTCCAGGCCTTCAAGCTTCATGTTTCTGTGCTGTAATATGAAAAGGTCACATCCTCCTCCTTCTGCCAGCCACACACATGGTATATAAAGCACGCCAATTGTCAGAAAAAGAGACAGCACATCGGGGCGCAAAGTCTAACTTGAACAAAGTCAAACAAATTCAAATTCAAACCCAACTCAGTCGATAATGCATTCACTTAAAGTTGCATTCCTCAGCCCAGCTTCAGCTGCAGGGATTTCACATACTGCTTCGACCTTCAACACCTCCAAAATGTGAACGTTGTCCCCTCATACCGAATCTTCAAAGTAGCAGGGTATGTTAGAAAGTTCTCCACCTTCATAGATCGTAATTGGGCCATTAGTCCATTAAACTTTTTCCTTCTTTGTAGTAGTCTCGCAGAGTAATCTTGTGAGAAGAACAGATGAACCCCATCATATTCCAGACTCCCCTTCTCTCTGTACGCCCACAATACCTCCTCCCAATCTTGGAAGCTATGAAATTGCATGATTATCTGCCTCTGGGGTTGGTCAGGCGGGGGTCTGGCCATCATGGCCCGGTGGGCTCTCTCCATCTTAACGCGCCCATTCTTTGGTTGAAGGCCCAATAATTCTGGCAGAGTTTTGGAGCAAAAATCTAGGACAGTGGGCCCCTCCTTCCCCTCTGGCAGGCCCCTTAGGTGTAGATTGAGACGGCGCTGATAATTTTCTTGGTAATCCGAACACTTCTTTGAAGACTTCTAACTCTCGCTGTAGTGCTCGCACTTGCCCCGGTACTTCCACTAACTCATCCTCCAAATGGGAAATTCGATCTTCCACCTCGGTCAGCTTATTTGCCTGAATCGTCTATTGTTCCAAGATCTCCTGTAATTTGGAGTCAAGCTTGCCCTCCAGTTTAATGAGACGCAGCTCCAATGCTGCAATCACTTGCCCTGTTACTTCTCTACCAAGTGCCATCACCTCTGCAGCAGACAGGGAAACTAGGCCTGAGTTTTCGGCCATCGTGGCGGCCGTCGCCTTCTTACTACTTTTATTCGCCAGCCTTTGACTTTTGGCAGGATTTGGGGTCAATTATTTGTCCATGATGCTCCCAGTAACCTCTCCACACACTTTGTAATGGAAATTCGAGGTATTTATAATATTAATTACTATATATTCCAGCTGTCGAAGCGGAGCAATGCAAGATGCGTCTGTCCTGTTAACTGCTCATTAGCGCCCCCCCAAGCTGCACTTTAAAAAATGTTTGATTTAACTGCAGAAGCATACAGAGCTAAATTCCGTAAGCTCAGGAGAAGCCCTGAAATGAGCTATGAGGAGCTAGCCACAAAACTATGCCAATTTTTAAAACGGTGGGAGGGAATTGAAGCAAACTCTGTAGATTAAATTGAAAATGCTATATTGTTCAAACAGTTTTTTGGGGCATGCCCAGCAGAGCTGAAAATCTGGCTGGAGGACCAAGATCCCAAAACAGTGCAAGAGGCTGCTGAACTCTTGGACCACTATGCCATGAGCAGACCTGCTCTAAGAGCGAATGGGGTGGACGTGGCAGCGCAGAAAGGGAAAGCGCGCCTTTAAAGCAGCTAAAACACTCACTGCCTCCACCAAAACCAGTTAGCCCCAGGTTTCAAAGAAAAGATTTTTCTGAGAAAAGAAATTAATGTTGGGTTTGCAAAGAAACTGGGCACATTGCCAGACAGTGTTCCAAAAGGACAAGCAATACACAAGGTGGTGCTAGGAAAGAAGTGGGTTGTTTATGTGTCCCGAGAAGCATGCCTATGAACATGAGGGAACACGTGCACCCAGTCATGGTGAATGGTGTACAGACACAAGGGTTATGAGACACAGGGGCATCCCTGACGTTGGTAAAAGGGGATCTGGTGGACCCTGGTCAGCTTATACCCAATAGATTTGTAACTGTACAATGGTTCACTGGGGAGGAGACAACCTTGCCACTCGCTAGTGTTCTCCTAGACTGGGGTGAAACAGGGGGAACTGTGCAACAGGTGGCTGTAGCCAAAACTTTAGCAGTTGACGTCATCATTGGCAACAATCTCAAACAGAGGATGGTGTGTGCAGTTACCCATAGCTAAGTGGCAAGGGAAAATTGTAGTTCCCTGGACCCCATAGAAGCCACTGGGAGGCTGGTTCCCCAGCCTGTGTCTCCTGATATGGAGACTAATGAAAGGGGTGTAGAAATTTCCCCAGTAGCAGTTAACCAAACAGCTACAGAGGGTTATTCCGAAGAAGGAGGGGTGACCCATTGTCAGAGGGTTAAGGATGACAGTGATCCTGAGTGCCCTGACACTAGTGCTAGGGACCCTAGTTTAGAGACTGAAGGGAACCTGTCCCATGCTTTGGGACCGTGTAAAGAGTTTGCAGCTGCTCAGAAAAGTGACACTAGTCTAGAGAAGCTGAGAGCTTGGGCAGACTCTGATGGAGCACAGGGAGGTGACGCAAAACATAACATTTCTTGGGAAAATGGACTGATGTATACTCAGCATGCTAAGAGAGAGGAAGGGGTGATAGGCAGGCATCTTGTCATTCCCCAGGGGTACCATGAGCAGTTGCTCAAGATTGCACATGGTATTCCCTTGTCTGATCAAATGGGAATCGAGCACACTATGCAGCGGTTGGCCCAGAATTTCTATTGGCCCAACTTCAGCCAGCAGGTGAGGGGGTATTGCAGGTCTTGTCATCGGTGCCAAAAAATAGGGAAGGCAGGTAAGAAAACCCAAGCTACCCTAATTCCATTGCTCCATAGTGGAGGAGCCATTCCAGAGGGTGGGAGTGGATATTGTGGGGCCTTTAAATACCCCCAGCTCATCCGGGAAGTGGTTCATCCTGACTGTGGTGGATTATACCACCCGGTATCCAGAGGCAGTCGCCCTACCCTCACTGAGGACAGACAAAATGGCAGATGTCTTACCTGGGATTTTCTCCCGTGTTGGGTTTCCACAGGAGGTTATCACTGATCAAGGGGATTCCTTCATGTCGGACCTGATGAAATGTTTGTGGGAGACGTGTAGGGTGGTGCAGAGGCACGCACAGCACCTTATCACCTGCAAGCCAATGGGCTTGTGGAAAGATTTAATGGTACCCTGAAGTCAGTGCTCCAAGCATTTGGTGAACATCATGGGAGGGACTGGTCGAAATACCTTCCTCACCTGTTGTTTGCATGCAGGGAGGTGCCCCAAGAGTTGACAGGGTTTTCCTCCTTCGAGCTCTTATATGGACGGCAGGTACGTGGGCCCCTAGACTTGATCCGAGAGGACTGGGAAGGTACGCATGCCACCCAGGGAACTCTTATAATGGATTATGTCCTTAGGTTTAGGGAAAGGCTGAAGGGGCTAATGAAGACAGCCCAGAACAACCTGGCAGCTGCCCAACAGAAACAAAAAGTGTAGTATGACCACAGAGCCAGAGCTCACTCATACACAGTGGATCAGAAACTCGTGGTCCTTATTCCAGTCTGGAAAGACAAGCTGCAGGCTGAGTGGGCAGGACCATACAAAGTAGTTAGAAAGGTAAATGATGTGACCTATATCATAGAGTTACCTGACATGAGACATACAGAAAGAATGTACCATGTCAACATGATGAGAAGCCATATGCTAATAGGGCTGACATGGTGCTTGCAGTATGTAGTTCTGGGAAGGGGATGGACAAAGGAGACCCCCTTCTGGACTTGCTGGAAGAAAGCAAGTGGGAGTCCTCTGTGGAGGCAGTTACATTCTCACCCCAGCTGGCCCCAAACAAGATCCAGGAAGTAAGGGAGGTTTAGCAGACTTTGTCCCACTATTTAGTGCCAAGCCTGGACTAACCCCCTTAGCAATGCACGATGTGGAGACAGGGACACAGACACCCATACAGCAGACAGCATATAGGGTGTCAGAGGCTGTCCAAAAGGACATTAAGAGGGAGGTGGAGGAAATGCTGGATTTAGGGGTAATCCAGAGATCCCATGGCCCCTGAGCCTCACCCATAGTCCTTGTGCCCAAACCAGATGGCTCTGCTCGTTTCTGTGTGGACTATCAAGGACTGAATGCAGTCATGAAGTCAGACGCCCACCCAATGCCCTGGACAAGTTGGGAGGGGCAACATACCTTACGACTATTGACCTGACAAAGGGGTATTGGCAGGTAGAGTTAACTGACAGAGCTAGGGAGAGGTCGGCCTTCATCACTTCGATAGGCTTATTTGAATTTAAAGTAATGCCTTTCGGAATGAAGAACACCCCGGCCACTTTCCAAAGGTTGGTGAACCAGGTATTAAATGGTGCTGAGGAGTAAGACATGGCATACCTGGATGATATTGCCATTTTTAGTGCCAGCTGGGAGGAACACCTGTCCCACCTTAGGGAAGTGCTGGGCAGGATACAGAGGGCCGGGCTCACTGTCAAAGCTGAGAAGTGCCAGGTGGCCATGGCTGAAGTGGCATATCTCAGGCATGTTGTAGGCCAGGGTCAGCTCCGTCCTAACCAAGTAAAAATAAAGGTGATCAAGGCATGAGCCAGACCAGAAATGCAGAAGCAGGTCAGGAGTTTTGTAGGGACAGCAGGGTACTATAGGAAATGTGTACCCAATTAAAGTGCCCTGGCTGCTCCCCTATCTGACCTGGTAAAGAAAAAGATGCCTAAGAAAATTACCTGGGAACCAGCCTGTGAAAAAGCCTTTACCAGACTGAAGGAGGCACAGTGCAGTGCTCCTGTGTTGACAAGTCCTGACTATAGCAGACACTTTATAGTCCAGACTGATGCCTCAGATGTGGGTATTGGGGCAGTACTGAGTCAGACATCCAACCAAGGGAAAGATCCCCCCCATAGTGTACCTGAGTAAAAAGTTACTTCCCAGGGAGCAGGCTTACTCTACTGTGGAAAAAGAGTGTCTTGCCATAGTGTGGGCCCTAAAGAAGTTAAAGCCATACTTATACAGGCAGTATTTTGAGGTACAAACTGACCACAAACCCCTGCTTTGGCTGACACAAATGGGAAAAACTAATGGTAGACTATTAAGATGGAGTCTTGCCTTGCAAGGGTATGACATGACGATCTTACATAGGGCTGGAGCAACCAATCAGAACATAGAAACATAGAATTTTACAGCAGATAAGGACCGCTTGGTCCACCTAGTCTGCCCATTCTCCTACCTAACAGATAAGCTGCAGATTCTAGTTAACCAACAGCTTACTTCCTCCTACCCTCCACTAGGACTGCCTTATGCCTGTCCCATGCATTCTTGAAGTCCCCCACTGTTCTTGACTCCACGACCTCCTCAGGGAGGCTGTTCCACGCATCCACAACCCTCTCAGTGAAAAAAATACTTCCTCACATTACCCCTGAGCCGTCCCCCCTCTATCTTCAAGTTGTGCCCCCTTGTTCTTGCACATCTCTTTTTCTAGAAGATGCTATCCTCTTGGACTTTGTTAATTCCTTGAGGTACTTAAAAGTTTCTATCATGTCCCCTCTCTCCTTCTTTCCTCAAGAGTATACATATTAAGCTCCTTTACTCTTTCTTCTATGTTTTCTGGTGCAGACCCTGCACCATTTTGGTTGCCCTCCTCTGGACAGCCTCCACTCTGTCTATGTCTTTGCGGAGATGGGGTCTCCAGAACTGCACACAGTACTCCACATGGGGTCTCACCAACTGTCTGTACAGAGTGATAACAACTTCCTGTTTTCTACTATTGATGCCTCTTCCTATGCATCCCAGTATCTTCCCAGCCTTCCTTACTGCCTTCTCACATTCCTTGCCCACCTTTAGGTCATCTGATATAATTACCCCCAGGTCCCTTTCTATTTTTACGGTTGTCAGTATCTCACCCCTCATTGTGTACGCTTCCCTTGGGTTTTTGTTTCCCATGTGCATTACCTTGCACTTCTTTGCATTGAATCTGAGCTGCCATACATTTGACCATTCCTCCAACCTTGCCAAGTCCCTTCTCATCTTTTCCACTCCATCCTGTGTATCAACCCTGTTGCAGATCTTTGTGTCATCTGCAAAGAGACATACTTTTCCTTCCAGTTCCTCTACAATGCCACTTATAAAGACATTAAAAAGGACCGGTCCCAGTATTGAACCCTGCAGTACCCCGCTAGTAACCCTCCTTTCTTCACTGTGTACTCCATTTACTACTACCCTTTGCGTCCTGTTGTCTAGCCAATTTTTTATCCAGGCTACCACCTTGGGACCCACTCCAAGGCTGGCTATCTTGTGTATTAATCTTTGTGTGGGACTGTATCAAATGCCTTGCTAAAATCTAGGTAGGCCATGTCCACAGCCCCTCCCTGGTCTACTACTTTGGTCACCCAGTCAAAGAAATCTATTAGATTCGTCTGACATGACCTTCCCATCAGTGAATCCGTGCTGCCTTGGGTCCTGTGCCCCACTGGCCTCTAGGTACTCAACAATTCTTTCCTTCAAGTGATTCCATCATTTTCCCTACCACTGAGGTCAAACTAACTGGTCTGTAGTTTCCTGCCTCTCCTGCTCCCACTTTTGTGAAGAGGATCACATTTGCCCTCCTCCAGTCCTCGGGTACCACCCCATCCTCCCATGATTTGTTAAAGAGAGTAGTCAGCGGTGTCACTAGTTCTACCCTTAGTTCTTTTAGAATTCTTGGGTGAATCCCATCAGGCCCCATTGCTTTGTCCACCTTCAATTTTATTAGTTCTTTCAGAACCCTTTCTTCTGTAAATGGACTGGAATCAACCCCCGTCTTCAGAGTGTTTCTCTTGTTTGGTTTAGGTAATTCCCCCTCCTCTTCCTTTGTGAATACTGAGCAGAAATATTCGTTCAGTATCCCTGCTTTTTCACTGTCACCCTTTACTCACATTCCTTCCCCTTTATTAAGCTTCAGTATCCTTCCCTTGGTCTTTCTTTGCTCCCTAATGTACCTATAAAAGGTCTTATCCCCCTTCTTAACAGAATTGGCTATCCTTTCCTCGGTTTGGGCCTTTGCTATTCTGACTGCCTTCCCAGCCTCTTTCTGCTTTAACTGATAAAGTTCTCTGTCCTGCTCCTTCTGTGTTTCTTTATATTTCCTGAATGCTGTCCTTTTCTCCTTAACCTTCCCTGCCACCTCTTTTGTGAACCATAGCGGTTTTTTCCTTCGTTGTGTTTTATTGATTTTCTTTACACAAAGGCTCGTTGCCTCTGTGATAGCTGTTTTGATCACTTTGAACACAGATGGCTTGTTGCATCTATATAAGGAGTGAACTGACTTAGGGAGCTCATCCCATGCAGGGGATAGAGCCCCCCAAATTCAGTCTAGGTGGGGAAGATTGTGACGCTTGGCCAGCTGGTTATGATTATTGTATGATATTGGTGTTATAAATAAATGGTCAGTGTATGAAATGTCAGTCTGTGAGATTTGGCCCTTTTAAATTACAAGGTGTCAGCTGCTGAAATTACAGGATGCATTACGCTGACCAGATGATCTCTGTAATGTAATTAACTGCCTTGAGAAATTGCATTTGATGGCCTTTTTATCACCTCATGCCATTGAAGTTGGAAACTAAATATACATTTTATTACATCAGGACAGGACATCATTTAGCTGATTTCTGTTGGCTATCTCACACCTGGGTGATAGACTACAGGGTTGTAAACCTCAAAGGAACTGGTTGATCAAAGACTCATAATTTGGGAAATGGGTTTTTGCCGATGTCACATTATTTAATATACCTCATGATAGGAAATCATGTTTGAATTTTTTTGATTCTAAAAGGAGGAGCTAGATGACTCACAGAAGGGGTGTTGAGACACAGAGTTTAAACTAATAATTGTGTCTGAAATGTATGTCATATCATCTTGGGACTCTAGAGAGACACAGCTCTCTGATCTAACTTTAAAATGCACTTCCAGAGGTAATACCTTGGATAGCAAAGATCAAAATGTATTGTGGTAGGAGTTTTGCTTTGTAATTTTCCCTTGTTCTTTTATGTGGTTGTAAGCTCTTTGATATATTCTGTGTTTACAATTTCCACATTTTTATCATTTTTTAGTAAAGTACCTTTTCTTTGAAAGACTGCCTGGGTGTCTGTCAGTTCTTTTTGCATGTGACGTATAGGTGGTTAAGTCTGATAGAACTGTTCAATGGCTTGATGGTGTTACTAAGCTTGGAAAAAGGTAAGACTATACCTAAGGTCTCTTATAGAGTTAAAAGGGTTAATTTTGGAAGCCTTGCTGGGTGCCCCTGGTGAAAGATTGTACCGCAATCCCTGAAGAGGGTATGTATCTGAGTGTGTTCATTGGGTTCACAGTTTGAATCCCCCCAGAACTTGAGACTGAAGGTGATTCAGACCCAAAAGCAGACAGGAGGGTTACCCTGTCTGTTACCTGTTCACACTATTGCGCTCAGAGGTTGGCACTGTGGGAGCAGAGGGCCTGACCTACGGAGTGCATTTGTGACAGGCACCACTACCTCCCGGGTCAGTTTTCCAACTTACAGGGATGCGATCTGAGGGAGGGAGGACACCACTACCATCTGTGATCATATTATTTAAGCCAGGGATGGCGATTGGCGGGAGGGGACTATTAGCACCAGGGCTGTATTACTGTACAGAACAGGCTGGTGATTGGCGGCGTGTGTGGACCGTGACCGGGTTGAATAGGACCCTGTTCCAATTGTTATGGAGAGTTTGAAGGCAGGGATCTGTTCTGCTCTTTCCTGTCTCATCTGTCTGGTTGTGCAACCAAATTTTCTGTGAGATTAGGATTTGATCACCCCAACAGTCTCGCAGTTCTTTGCCTCTCATGTCTCTGTCTTCTCTTGCTGTTTCTGTCTTTTCCTCCCTTGCATATCTTCTGGTAAAAAAAAATATATGCAAATCATTAGGAGGAAATGTAATTGATATTGGGATCCCTTTGTTTAGAAATTATATAGTGTTACTGTTGAAATGTATATAATTATAGTTTGAGATGACTGCAAAAAGCTATTGGGAACTCAAGGAATTAACCTGAGAGCAGTTTTTAAGCCCTTTTTCAGAAGCTGTGGAGAAGGGGCCTCAGTTCTGGGGCATTGTTTTCTTGCTGCACCTGCCTGAAACATACAAGAACATTTTAGAAAAAGCAAGATGCTTGTTAAGGAGCGGATTTGCAAAGACATAAGACAGAGAGCTGCAATGTTTTGAGAGACAAACGGAGATTGAAGGAAAACTCAGATGGATCTTCTCTGTTTATTCTGCCTTTGTAAATAGTTATTCTGAACCATTTTATTTTTTTTTATGTTACTGCTAGTACTAATAAACACTTTTTGTGAATTCTACAACTGCTTCTGGTTTTTCCTATGCTTCCTGACCTGTGCTTCGACAACAGATGGTTTTAGAAGTGGGATTATGCCGTGCATACTCTAAGCCAGGAGTTTTGTGCGTGAGTATTGACCTAGTACCAGGGAAGCACAGAGAAAAAGTATGGATTCTGCAGCAGCAAGTCCAGGAGTTGTTACCAGGAGAATGGCAGCCAAACTAGCAGAGACAGAAGTCCAAGCCAAGATTGTACAGCCAGCAGGAAGTTATGGAAAAAGAACAGGCAGTGACAGAACATGAAAGCCTGACTGCCTTTTTCAAGTGGCGGGCTATACAACAAAAAGAGACAGAGAAACAAAGAAGAAAGGAGGTGCAGCAGAGAGAACAAGAAATTCAACATTTAGAAGCACAGTGGAGAGAAGAGATACAGCGATGGCTGGATGTCTTGCAAGCTAACAAAGGCAGGGGATCTGGCACAGATCCAGACGAGTAACAAAACACAAGCAACTTAAGTCATTAAACATACAAAGTTGTGTCCCTCGGATGATATTGAGGCATACCTGACAACTTTTGAAAGAGTTGCCACAGCCTGCCAATGGCCAAAGCAGCAATGGACAATAAGACTGGTACCCTACCTGACAGGGAAAGCCCAATTTGCCTACAGCAATATGGACACTGCACAGTCAGAAAACTATGACTTGGTGAAAAGCGAAATCCTGAAAAGCTATGACATTTCATAAGACCTACAAGCAGAGATTTCGATCTCTGAAGTACAACTCAGTCGACAATCCTCGAGAAGCCTTCACTCGACTCAGTGAACTCTTGATAAAATGGCTCCAACCAGAGAGCAAAACAGTCACACAGATCATCGACACATTTGCAATTGAGCAATTCATCAACATCCTGCCTACAGATGTGCAGCTTTGGGTAAAGGAACACCGACCAGAAAGTGGGCAAAAAGCTGTTTCTTTGACCGAGGACTACCAAATGGCCAGACAGACACCACAGCAGCAAGGTAACAGCCAAGCACCAGTAAGACACTCTCTTTCCCATTTAAACTCCAAGTCTGATAAGAACTGTGGTGGGGGTAACAAATCTGTACCCAAATACATTATTTGCTGTAACTGTAATAAGCCAGGTCATATTGGAAGAAACTGCCATAAGAAGAGTGACGCTGGAGCAGATTTGTCCTTGGCAAATTGGGGCAAGTACTTAACAGATGTGAATGTTGGGGATAAGACTGTAAAAGGACTCAATTCGGGAAGCAGACAGACCCTAGTGCATACTGAAGTGCTGGGAAAACACTGTGCAAAAGGACCAGTTACTGGTGTCATCTGCATCCATGGGGACACTCGATACTATACCACCACCCAAGTGACTTTGACCTTTATGGATGTGTCACACCAAATGAAAGTGGGGGTAGTACCTAAGTTACCTGTACCCATTATTGGACTTGTAGCCACTACCTGTCGGCGGCATTTGCTGGTTTGGGCTGTGTGTGCTCTTGCAGATCTGCTGTCCGAAAAACTTTCGAGGGGGCCTGGTTGGGCTTGAGGGAGCTGCTGATGTCGGGAATCCAATTGGATTAAGAGTGAAGAGACCTCCGGTGCTTGCGCTCATGAAGGCAGTGTTTTGAGTGTTTCAGCGAGCAGTCAGCTCATAATCGGGAGTTGGAGATTTGGAGATTGGATTATCTTTTGGGAAAGCTGCTTTTTGAACTGGAATTGAGAATCTGCAAGCAATTTTTATTTGGGAATTGTTTTTTATACTAGTGCTTTCGCAGACTGCTATCGCGGTGTAACTGTATGTGGGAGTTTGGGATACTAGCGAGTCAACTCCAGCCAGGATTTGATTTCTGTAGGAGTTTTTTCGGCTTCTGCTCCTGGAATTACTGGCTCTTGCTGATACAGGTCACACATGCTGGATATATTGGGAATATCTCTGCAGTGTTCTATTTTGTGAAAGACTTGGTTTAGTTGAACTTGCTATTCCAGCTGTATTGTGAGTACTAGGACCTGAGCCTCTATTACTGTCCTTTGTTTATCTGGGATTTTAAATGTGTCTGTAATGCTGTGTTAAAGCTTCTGGGGGAATATTGTCACGGTGTTGGTTTCAGTTTAGGTTTTGATAGACTATCCCCCCCCCCTCCCATTTTTCATTCCTTTGCCTGGGCGTTCGGTGTTGTGCTGTCTGGGACCAAGCAGGAGCCTCTCCTGTTTCCTTCAAGGAGTTGGGGTTATGGGGGGGGGGCTTCTAAGCTACTCCTGGGCCGGCCTTATTTAGCTGGTCTCGGGGTATCTGAAGCTGTGGGTCTCAGCGGCCCAACTGGGCCTTATTAGGCAGTTTTGGGGGTGTGGTGGGGAGGGCAGCCTCCTGATGCCTCACAGCTAAATTGATCACTATCTGCAAAGAGCTATTTCTTTCCTTCCATGCATAAGGTTGCACTGCGCTTGCATTTTGTTATACTTTGGATTATGCTTTTATTTATCATTGATTGCATTAGATGGACAGTGTGTGCAGTGAGAGGGCCTCATTGTCCTTGTATGTTTGGACTTCTTTAATATTATACACATTGGCAGTGAGAGTGCCGGAAAACAACTGCAATTTCTTTTTTGGACTTCACTTTATTATATAAAGGACAGTGGGTGCAGTGAGAGGGCCTCTCTGTCCTCTTATATCTTATATTTTTTATTTAATTTGTTCATGGTGTATTTGTGGTTATGTAGTTAGGTTGGTTTATGTTTTGGGTGGGTTTTTTAGTATAATTGTAATTTGCGGGTATTTTATTTTTATGAGATACTAGGATTTTCTTTATTTATTTGCTTGCAGTTAGTTTGTTTCCCGCTTTTGTTATGTGTTATTTTGCAAACCCGGTCGTGCATTATTCGTCCTCCGATCTCCACGCCCTCCGCCCGTTTGCCCTCCCCTTCCATTTCTACCTACCAGCTTTGTCGGGCACTTGGTATTGCCCGTGGGAGAGAGGGGTGAAGGTGTGGCGGGGTCATGGGCCATGATGGGCGAATGAGCAGACTGGTCGCATTGGATTGGTTAAGCCCAGAAGACGCCCTGGGGCAAAATGAAGCCTGGAACGTGGTTCTCCATGCCTAGTCTCCATACCCAAGGGCTCCTCCTATTTGGATGGGCAAGTAGTCGGGACGGCTTCGGATCCCTGTCCAACTCGGGCGGTGCTGTGCAATGCCAGATCTGTTAAAAACAAATCAGCTATTATTTCTGATTTTGTTGAATCAGCATATCTGGCTTGCATCACCGAGACCTGGCTGGATGGAAATGCCGGCCCTTTTTTAGAGGCGTCTGTTCCAGCTGGGTACTCGGTGATCCACCGCCCGAGATTGGATCCCAGGGGGGGGAGTAGCGGTCTGTTTTAAGACCAGCTTGGGGCTCACAGGTGTACCAGTTGAGGAAGCTGAATCCTTTGAGTGTACTGTAGTGGCTGGTGTGGGTTGCAGGATAGCCCTCGTCTACCGTCCACCAGGAGATGAGAGACGATTCCTGCAGGAAGTGGCAGACTTAGTCGCCGATATGGCGTTGGAGTCGCCCAGACTGATGGTTCTGGGCGACTTCAATGCCTGGGTCGACGACGAACGTTCTGCCTTTGGTCAGCACTTCCTCCAGTTGATGTCATCACTGGGCCTTACACAGATTGTTTCCTCGGCTACGCATAATCACGGTCACTCCTTGGATTTAGTTTTTCTCCTGGGGATTGAGGCCTCTGATCTGGTGGTGGAACCTGTCAGTTGGTCCGATCACTACACCGTGAGCTTCAATTTTTGTGCTCCCCTTCGTAGGTATGCCCCTGTGGAGATGGTTCGATACCGCCCATTACGGGATGTGTGCCCTGAAGACCTGATGGCGGTGTTGAACCTCTCAGAGTTTCCGATTGCCAGCATGTGTCCAGTGGCTATGGTTTTGGCTTATAATCAGACCATTTCCTTGGCCCTGGACGCAATTGCTACTGTCCGTGTTCGTCCCCTCTCTCTTTGCCCTCGGGCCCCATGGTTTGATGGGTCCTTGAGGGAGTTGCGGCCGATGATTCCGACGGTTAGAGCGTCGTTGGAGAAAATCTGCTTTGGATGCCGACCGCCTTAGTTTGGAGGAGCATTATCGAGCTTTACCAATCAGAGATCTCCCATAAGAAGGCAGAATTCCTGTCTGGGAGATCTCTGTCCTCAGAATCGACTGGCTCAGCTCTTCAGAACTGTGGACAGGCTGTGCAACCCAGCCTGTCTCCAGCTCCGTCGAGCTTTTTCACAGAAGGAGTGTGATGAGATCGCTCAATTCTTTGCGAATAAGGTTGCCAACATCAGATCCGAGATCCGTCCAACACACTCTAAGGGGGAAGCTTTTGGTGGGCGTTTGGTCACGAATTCCTCTGTCTCCTGGTGTTCCTTTGACCTGCCGACTTTCAGTGATATTATGCGGATCATCAAGGGGATGCGCCCTACATGCTGTAGTTTAGATCCGGGCCCTACCTCCTTAATTTTGGGTTGTGTTGAGATCGTTGGCCCGTTTCTGGTTCAAATAATCTGGTGCTCCCTAGAATTGGGTGAGTTTCCTAGCTCCCTAAAGGAAGCTGTGGTGACTCCCCTTTTGAAGAAGGCTTCTTTGGACCCAGATGTTTTTTCCAACTACAGACCGATCTCTAACCTTCCCTTTATTGGGAAGGTTAATGAGAAGGTAGTGGCAAACCAGCTGGAGGACCATTTGACCATCCATAATATCTATGAACCTCTCCAGTCTGGTTTTCGTAAGAGGCATAGTACCGAGACTGCTCTGGTTCGGGTGCTCAATGATCTCCTGATGGCGAGAGATCAGAGGAACCGCTCTATCTTGGTCCTCATTGATCTCTCCTCAGCATTCGACACTGTAAACCATGGGGTTTTGCTCGAACGTCTGGAGTCCATCTGTGGTCTGTCTTGCACAGTGCTCAGATGGTTTTCATCTTTTCTATCTGGGAGAACGCAGAGAGTTGTGTCAGGAATTTTTTCCTCTGACCCTTTCCCTCTGCATTGTGGTGTCCCCCAGGGTTCGGTGCTCTCCCCCATGTTGTTTGCAGTGTATATGCTGCCCTTCGGAGACATTGTAAAAAGGTATGGGCTGAGGTTTCACTGCTATGCTGATGATACCCAGCTCTACCTTTCTTTTGCCCCCGACCAGCTTAGTGCTCTCTCGGTATTTAATAGCTGCCTCGCTGAAATCCAGGACTGGATGAATGTGAGCAGGTTAAAGTTGAACGCCGTTAAGACTGAGGTTTTGGTTGTGGATCCGGGCGTGGGGACGGGTGGGTTGGGGTCTAGTCAGCCCTCTGGCATATTGCTGGGGGATCTGATCCTTTCCTCTGAACGGGTGCGTAACCTGGGAGTGGTACTTGACGACGGGTTGACTCTTCATCATCAGGTGTCAGCAGTCGTCAAGTCTGCATTTTATCATCTTAGGAACATCGCCAGGGTGAAACACCTTGTCCCGTCCAGCGACTTACCCGTGTTAGTCCATGCTTTCGTGACATCTTGCCTTGACTATTGCAACTCCCTTTACTTGGGGCTTCCTGGGGTTGATATCCGCCGCTTGCAGCTAGTGCAGAACGCTGCTGCAAGGTTAATGATGGGGGTGACTAGAAGGACACATATCACCCTGTGCTGCACGATCTGCACTGGCTGCCTATACAGTGGCGGATCACCTTTAAAATGAGTCTTTTGACCTTCAAAGCCCTCCTGCGGACTCGGCCCCGACTACTTGAAAGAGCTTCTGGTTCCTTACCGCCCCATGCGACAGCTCCATTCAGCCGACAAGGGGTTGCTAGAGGTTCCGAGGGTTAGATTGAAGTCCTCTGGGGCTAGGGCCTTTGGGTTTGTGGCCCCTACCCTCTGGAACTCTCTGCCTCGCTGGCTTAGAGAATGTGCGACCGTGGAAGCTTTTAAGCGGGACTTTAAGTCTTTTTTATGGAATAAGGTTTTTATTGACTGATGCTGTTCTAATTGTTGATTTTATATGTATACTTTGATTTTATGATGTATCTGTACAATGCCTTGGTACTTGAAAGGCGCTAAATAATTAAAGTTATTATTATTATTATTATGATTATTGCAAATGACTGTCCAGGATTTACTGAGTTAGTCTCAGAGGAACTGAACCCTGCAGTTTCAACAGCAGTGGTAACAAGTGCTCAGGCAAGGAAAATCTCAAACAGTGGGGACACTTTTCCTTTCAGTGATTTTGGTTCGGACTTGTTTGAGCACAACTCCAAGATCCAGAAATCCAGGAAAGAAAGACGATGCCTGAAGAAACTGTGGCAACAAATGACTGATGGACATAAGGGGTTAACATATGAAAATGCTGAAACTAAACTGACCACTGATTGTGATTTTCTTTCAGAACATGCCAACAATGTTTCTCTCCAGGGTTATTTGAAGCAGCTGGAGGTGAAACCAAAACAGGGTGGACCAATTTCTAAAAAATGTAATGAGTTACTGTACAGAGTTTGGGTTAAACTTCAGACACAGGAACAAACGGAACAATTGGTTATACCACAGAAGTATAGAACAGAGTTGTTGCAGATAGCACATCTGTAATGGGGAGCTGTTCTACAGGCAGCTGTGCTATGGGGAGCTGTTTTCTTTGCCACAGTTGGCGACAAGAGGAGATGTTCGGCCACATCAGCAGCAGGACCGGAGAATAAGAAGCTGTTTCTTAGCCACAGTCGACGGCAAGGGGAGGAGATTGGCCGCATCAACGGCAGGGCCAGAGGACCAGTGGCAGTCTGGGCAGTGGCAGGAGGGGATTCACCACAGTCAGCAGAAAAAATGAAGGAGGCCGCTGAGAGAGAGAGGGCACCCTGATTGGCCTACAGAGTCAGCCAGCCAATCGGGGCAGGAGGCACCAACGCGGCCTGGCTTTAAAAAGCCAGAGCTAGGCCACAGGACCTGTGCTGTGGGGAACTGTTTTCTTTGCTGCAGTCAGCAGCAAGAGGAGGTGTTCAGCCACATTGGCGGCAGGACCGGAGGATGAGAAGCTGTTTCCTGGCCACAGTCGGTGACAAGGGAAGAGGATTGGCACTTGGTGGCAAGGCCAGAGGGACAGGCGGGTGATCCGGGCAGCAGCAGGAGGGGATTCATCGCAGGCAACGGACAAAATGAAGGAGGCCGCTGAGAGAGAGAGAGAGAGAGAGAAGGCGCCCCTGATTGGCCTACAAAGTCAGCCAGCCAGCCAATCGGGGCAGGAGATGCCAACGTGGCCTGGCTTTAAAAAGCTGGAGCTAGGCCGTGGGAGCTGTGCTACAGGGAGCTGTTTTCTTCCTGCCCCAACCCTGGCCTCTATTAAATGCCTGTGGGAGAAGGAGGAGCAAGCAAAGCTGAAGGAACAAGGAGTGGCCAGGTGACAAAGAGGAAAGCAGGATGAACAGGGTGCTGCATTGTAAACAAACAACTAGGACTTCTTGATCTTTTACTCGGATCTATTTTAAAAGATTAAACTGTACTCTGAGCTGGTCTGTGGACATTGTTGAAAAGGAGCTGTATTTGTGGGATTTACCTGGACTTCAAACAAGGGATTACATCACTACTTTCTGCCAAGCTTGTGATTCGTGCACAACTGCTGTGGTGGGGAGGTGGCTGGGGAAAGTTTTTTTGGGTAAAGTTGCTACTGTGGGGTGAAGGACTGGGACTACGTTCCATACTGTGGGGGATCTGTATGGCCATTTTATTACTGATCTGTATTGGTTAGGTAGAAACATACATAGAAACATAGAATTTGATGGCAGATAAGAACCGCTTGGCCCACCTAGTCTGCCCATTTCCCTACCTAATGGATAAGCTGAAAATCCTAGTTATCCAACAGCCAACTTCCTTCTACCTCCCACTAGAATTGCCTTATGTCTGTCCCATGCATTCTTGAATTCTCCTACTGTTTTTAACTCCACTACCTCCTCAGGAAGGCTATTCCATGTATCCACAACCCTCTCCGTGAAAAATACTTCCTCGCATTACCTCTGAGCTGTCCCCCCCATCTTCAAATTGTGCCCCCTTGTTCTTGTACATCTCTTTTTCTGAAAGATGCTACCCTGTTGGACTTTGTTGATTCCCTTGAGGTACTTGAAAGTTTCTATCATGTCCCCCCCCTCCCTCCTCTCCTCGAGGGTATACATATTAAGCTCCTTTAATCTCTCTTCGTATGTCTTCTGGTGCAGACCTTGCACCATTTTAGTTGCCCTCCTCTGGACAGTCTCCATCCTGTCTATGTCCTTGCGGAGATGGGGTCTCCAGAACTGCACGCAGTACTCTAGATGGGGTTCTCACCAACTGTCTGTACAGTGGGATAACAACTTCCTGTTTTGTACTGGTGATGCTTCTCCCATGCATCCCAGTATCCCGCCAGCCCCTCTTGCTGCCTTCTCACATTGCTTGCCCACCTTAAGGTCATCTGATATGACTAACCCCAGGTCTCTTTCCATTTTTGTTGTTGTTAGTATCTCACCCCCCATTGTGTACTCTTCCCCTGGGTTTTTGTTTCCCAGGTGCATTACTTTGCACTTCTTTGTGTTGTGTCTAAGCTGCCATACATTTGACCATTCCTCCAAACTTGCCAAGTCCCTTTGCATCCTTTCCACCCCACCTTCTGTATCGACCCTGTTGCATTACTCCAAACCTATTGGTAGAGCAGACCATAGCAATGGAAAGGCAGCGCAGCTGGAGGGGCAACCAAAGGGGAGGACTCTTTGGCAGAATGGTAGGGTGTAGGGGTGAGGGACGGCCATGGTTTTAAATTAGGCTTGGAGGATGGGAGGATGCATGTTGTGTAAACAGCTTACACAGCTAAGGGAGGAAGTGGGGTGGCTGAGGTGGGCAATGTACAGGGGCGGAACAATGGAGAGGAGGGGTGGAGAAGCGGGGACAGTACCAGCTGAGGAGGGTGAGGGAGGTAATAGGGGGATCCACCAGGGGATTAGGCACATGGTTTGAGGAGACAAAGGTTTGCAGGAATGAGGATGGGAGGTGGTCCAGTGGATGCAACAAAGCGCTGGGAGAAGATAGCGGCAACGCTAAGGGCGAGATGATGGGCCTTGAGACAGGAGGTAAAGAGGAAACTAGGGGTCAGGAGGTGTGGAAGGTAGTAGGTTCAGAAAAAAGAACACATAAACCTGCAACTTGGTGGCAGAATTCAACTAAGGGCACAACCAACAAAGGAAAGAGAAGCATGGGAACAAAACAGGAAAACGGATTTGCACCCCTCGATATACTGGTGAAGGATGTTATGGAGGAGAGCAGCTTTGAGGAGCCATTGGAAGAGGGAGCAGGGGCTGGGAGAGAAGGGGAAAGATCTTTTGGGAGCAGGGAAATTGGAAGAAGAGGGGATAGACCATTTGGGGCCAAACTAGGGTGAGGCGCTAGCGGAGGCTGGTCTTGGGGAAGGTGGCAACAAGGAGCCCATGGTGATGGAGGCAAAGGCAGGGAAAGCAAAAGAGCTGGAGAGAGGACCTTCGGGGGCCATCCATTGAAAGGAGTGCATAGGGAAGGAAGAAAGGAAAGGCATGAAATGGTGAAGGACAGGTCTGAGAAGGAAAAGAGAAGGGGACAGGGTGGAGACATGAGGATGGTCCAGGGCATAGCAGGAGGAAGAGAAGGGGCTGAGGAGGACAGGTCAGTGAGGAGGAAGACCTGGGGTGGGGGAGCCTTGCTTCTGGGAGAAGAGTGCGAATGGACCAGGGTGCTACAACAGGTAGCAAAGAGGCCAGGGAGGTCAGGTCAGTGTATAAAGGTTGGAGTGGGAGGGACAGGCAGGATTTTGGCATAGGGGGAGGGGACAGGACGCACAAGGCAACGCGGGGAGGGGCAACTGGGGTAGCGAGCAGGTCTAGGGAAAATTAGTCGGTAAGAGTACTTCTACGGGGGGACTCCATGATTAGGGGCATCAGGTGGAGAGGGAGGAGGGACTTCCAGGGGTATTAAGTCAGGAGTATTATCAGGCTTGATGGTGCATAAGGCAAAACATCTGGTCTATTCTCTAGCGCAGGGGTGCGTTGGGATCCCTGACATATTAGTGCACACGGGTACAAACAATATAGAGGGGAACAGTGAGCTGGAGATTCAGGCTAGGTTTAGGGAACTGGCCAGGATCTGTCAGGACATGGGGTGTTCAGTCTCCTTCTCAGTGCCTAGCGCCAGTGTGGAGAACAAGCAAACAATAAGGGATGTAAATGTATGGCTCAGGGAATGGTGCAGTGCCAAGGGTATGGGTGGGTGGGGGCTGAGGCACAACATGGGAGGACAAGAAATTGTCATGAAGGGACAAGCTCCACCTTAGCTCAGAGGGAAAAGAGGTCCTGCAGCTTGGACAGGCAAATTTCATCCGCTCCAGGTCGGGTTTAAACTTGTGAGGGAGGGGAGGGAAGGGAGGGGACTACCCGGCAGGCCAGGCCAGGAAGGCCTTGGCCTTCTCCCACAGGTTGGGGGGCACAGGGCAGGAGCACCAGAATGTGCACAAGTAGGGCCTTGTAGGCAGGCAACAGGGAGGCCCCAGGACGGGGGGAGTAAGGGGGCATATTGGAGGGTGGTCTTGATTAACGCCAAGAGCATGGGAAACAAGATGCTAGAGCTTCAGGTGCTGTTAGTGGAGGAAGGGTGGATGTGGCAGCTGTCACAGAGACTTGGGCCACTTCCAGACATGATTGAGACCTAAACCTACCAGGGTACACCACGTGCAGAAGGGATAGGGCGGAGGGAAGGGGAGGTAGCTTTTATAATTAATGATGGCATAGGGATAAGCAGGGTTGAGGAAGCAGAGGATCAGGTGGAAGCCTTATGGGTCACCCTGCAGGCTCCAGGGGGGAAGAGGGTAAAGATGGGGGTAGTATATAGACCACCCTGGCAGGGGGTGGAACAGGAGGAAGACCTGGTGGCTAGCCTTAGGGATCACTGTGGTAGGGGAGAGGGCAAAACTGTGGTGCTGGGAGACGTGAATATGCCAGGAGCAGACGGGGTAACTATGGTGTTCTCATGGGGCAGGGAGCAGCACCTGCTGGACATCTTCCAGGATGCATTCCTTGTTCAGCTGGTGACTGATCCAACAAGGAAGGGGCGTGTCCTGGATGTGGTTCTGTCAGACGGAGAGCTCATCAGGGACCTAGTTGTTGGGGACCCACTGGTGCGGAGTGACCATGCCATGGTTTGGTTCTCCCTTGACCTAGGGGGCGGGGTAGAACACAATAAAATGACAGTAGTTGATTTTAGAGGGTCAGACTTTGGGGGGATGGAGAGGATCCTTAGGGGCTACCTAGATGAGATTAGGCCAATCATGGGCACGGAGGCCCAGTGGGAAATTAATAAAAAGAGGCTCCTGGAGGCTACCAAGGCCTGCACGAGGGATAAAGCAAAGAGGCCGAACTGGTGAACAAGGGAGGTCCAGGAATGCGGTGAGGGAAAAAAAAGACTACTTATAGCTGATACAAATGTTCTTGGGGGGGGCTATATCCAAAGGGGAGTATGATGAGGTAGACTGGAGGGTCACCAAGGTGGCAGTGGAGCTGAGATTGGCAGAGGGGATTGGGGGGAGGGTTCTTCAGGTATATTGGGGAAAGAAAAAAGGGAAGGGTCAGATTAGTAGGTTGAGGATGGGGAGTGGGTGGGTGGAGGAGGCGAGGGAGAAGGCACAGGTACTAAATGACATTTTTGCTTCTGTCTTTACCAAGGAGAATGGGGGCACTGCAGGGGAGAGGGAGGAGACCGGCAGATGAAGAGGAGAAAATATGTTGAAAACCCCAGTGGGACGGTGGAAAGCCTCAAGGCTAAGGAAATAAGCACCAGTTCCAGATGGGATACATCCCAGGGTGCTTAAGAAGATGGCCGATACCCTGGCCGCACCCCTGGCGGGCCTGTTTAACTCTTCCCTGCAGTCGGGATGGGTACCTCATGACTGGAGGATAGCCCATATCGTGCCTGTACACAAGGGCGAGAGGAGCCGGGAAACTATAGGCCGGTTAGCCTGACGTTGGTGGTGGGCAAAGTGATTGAGGTCATCTTGAAGGAGAGGCTGGAGGGGGTTCTGAAGGCACGGGGTCATCTAGATGATCACCAGCATGGCTTTGTTAGGGGCAGATTGTACCAGACCAACCTGGTGGAGTTCTACGAAGGGGTCACTAGTGCACTGGATCAGGGCAGGCTGGTGGATGTCCTCTTTCTGCACTTCAGCAGGGCATTTGACTCAGTGCCACACCCCAGGCTACTGGGGAAGCTGGAGAATATGGGGGTGGGGCGCTGATGGTCAGGTGGATAGGAAACTGGCTAGTTGGGTGTGTACAGAAGGTGAGGGTGGGGGGGAGGTCTCATCCTCTAGGAGGGTCATTAGTGGGGTCCTTCAGGGGTCGGTACTGGGCCCCTCCTGTTCAACGCCTATATCTCAGACATCATAATTGGTATCAGGAATGGGATGAGCCTCTTTGCCGATGACTCGAAGCTGGGCGGTGGTGGAAGGGGAGATGGGGAAGCTAGCTCTCCAGGGGGACCTAGAGGCTCTGGGGAGGTGGTCAAGAGCATGGAAGATAAAGTTCAGTGCCGGGAAATGCAGTGTTCTACACCTGGGGGCCAAAAACCCAGCTCAGGAATACACCCTGGGGAGTAGGCATTGCAAGTTTCTAGGGGGAGAGAAGGACCTCCGGGTGGTGGTGGATGCCAAAATGAATAACTCAGAGCAGTGTAGAAGGGCTGTGGCCCAAACAGATAAAATGCTGAGGTGCATAGCCAGAGGGATAACCTCAAGGAGTAGAGAGGTGCTCTTTCTGCTGTACAATTGCCTGGCTAGACCACACCTTGAACACTGCGTGCAGTTTTGGCATCCCTACTTAGAGGGACATTGCTCTTCTGGAGAGGGTCCAGAGGAGGGCGTGACCAGGATGATACTGGGACTAGGGGAAGGCCCTATGAGGAGAGGCTGGAGGAGCTCAACCTGTACTTGCTGGAGGAGAGAAGGAACAGAGGGATATGACAGAGGTCTTCAAATATCTCAAAGGAATAAACAGGGTAAGCCTGGAGGGTGCTTCAGCTGAGGCAGGTGGGGACCACCAGGGTTCACTCAATGAAGCTGGAAGGGGAGGCTGAGGGGAAACAAGGAGAGCTACTTCACTGAGAGGGTGGTGGAGCCCTGGAATGTGCTGCCCTGGGGATTTGGTGGCTGCAATAGTGGAGGGGTTCAAGAAAGGCTGGGTTAGGTATGGGGGAGGGTGCATCCCAGAGCCCCGCTAGGGGGTAGGGGACCCTGTATTGGGGAAGGGGCAAACAGTGCCCTGGGAAGGCACTGATTATCGAGCAGACTTGATAGACCATAGGGCCTAATCTGCTGGCTTCTTAG
Source organism: Neoceratodus forsteri (assembly GCA_016271365.2). Classification (NCBI taxonomy): domain Eukaryota; kingdom Metazoa; phylum Chordata; order Ceratodontiformes; family Ceratodontidae; genus Neoceratodus; species Neoceratodus forsteri. Next base: position 1,196,152,977 of record CM028130.1, read on the forward strand.
TATGATAGTCCTATGGCTGATCACTCAGGGAGGGATCACACCTTTGCCAGATTGCTGTATAGATTTTACTGGCCGGAAATTCATGAAGAATTTGCTACCTATTGTAATTCCTGTGCTGGGTGTCAAAAATTAGCCCCAGTCACTAGAAAAGACAAAGTGCCCCTACCCTTGATAGATGTGCCTTTTGAGAGAATTGCAATGGATGTAGTTGGACCTTTAGACAAAAGTAAAAAGGGTAATAGATTTATCCTGGTAGTATGAAAATATGCTACTCGATACCCAGAAGCAGTTCCAATATGTACTATCAGCTTCAAAAGTGGCAGCAGAGCTTGCAAAAATTTTCAGCAGAATGGACATACCTAAAGAAATTATTATTTACCAGGGTAGTAATTTTGGTGCTGCATTACTTAAGGAGCTGTACAGACTACTAGGTATCACTGCCACAAGAACCTCCCCTACCACCCTCAGACAGACGGTCTTGTTGAGCGTTTTAACCAAACCCTAAAACACATGTTAAAAAGGTTTGTAAAAGGGGAAGGGAAAAATTGGGACCAATACTTGCCTTACCTACTTTTTGCTTACAGAGAAGTGCCACAGGCGTCAACAGGGTTTTCACCATTTGAAATGCTGTATGGTAGGCAGCCAAGAGGGCCACTGTATGTGACAAAAGAAACTTGGGAAGATAATCCTACTCATAAACAATCTGTAGCGTCTTATATGTGTGCCGTCAGAAAGAAGCTGACAAAATATGTTGAAATTGCCCATAGTAATCAGGAAGAGGCCAAAAGCCAGCAGAAGGTATATTATGACCATGGAGTAAAAGAAAATGTTTTTGAGCCAGGTGAAAAGATTTTGCTACTGTTACCCACAACAGAAAATAAACCGTTAATGAAGTGGGAAGGGCCTTATAAAGTGCTTAGACGTACTGGCACTATTAACTACGAGACTAAGATCCCAGATAGGAAAAATCCTGATATACCATGCTAACCTCTTCAAGAAATGGACTGAAAAAATACTAAAAGCTGCTTTGCTAGTTTTACCAGAAACTGATAAAGAAGATATTGATGTAGCTTATGATAGACTGGAACAAACTGCTGATGCTGTAAAGGTGAAGGTTTCCTTAACCCCTGAGGAACCACAGAAATTCGTAACTTGCTAAAGACATTTAACAGTACTTTTACCACAGTACCAGGCCGAGCAAAGGAGGTAGAGCACGTAATAGTGACAAGGAATGCTCGCCCTATTAGGCAAAAGACATACAGGTTACCAGAGTGGTTAAGAGCCGACGTGGTTAAGGAGATATAAAAAATGAAAGAATTGGATATCATAGAAGTCGAGGTGCTTGGTCATCTCCAATGGTAATTGTAAACAAAAAAGAAGGGGATGTTAGAATATGTGTTGATTTTAGGAAACTTAATCAAGTGTCAGAATTTGACAGTTATCCTATGCCCAGAATACATGATTTGGTTAACACACTGGGGAGTGCAATGTATATCAGTACCTAGATCTCACCAAGAGTTACTGGCAAATCCATTTAGCCAGAGTCCAGAGGCAAACTGCATTTGCCACTCCTGTTGAAGTTTATCAGTTCACCACCATGCCATTTAGTTTACGTGGTGTGCCAGCTACATTCCAGCAGTACATGGATGTAATTTTATCACCTCACACACGGTTGTTGTGCTCGTACCTGGATGATGTTGTGGTGTACAGTCCAGACTGGAAAAGCCACCTGGAACCCCTAAAGAACAGTTTCCAAGCTATCACAAATGCAGGTCTGACTATTAATCCTACAAAATGTGCATTGGGCATGCAGGAAACCAGATATTTGGGCTATGTGTTGGGAAATGGAGACGTTAAGCCAGAAATTTCTAAAATAGAAGCTATAGCTAACAGCCCTGTCCCTAAAACGAAGAAAAGTGTCAGGTAATTTTTAGGGCTGGCTGGTTATTATCAGAGATTTGTTCCCAACTTTGCAGAGTTAGCTACTTCCCTCACTGAACTCACAAAAAAACAGTACCCAAATAATGTGAAATCGACCCCAGAGTGTGATGAAGCTTTTCAAACCATTAAGGCTGCATTATGTTCAGTCCCTGTTTTAAGAAGCCCAGATTTTGAGAAACAATTTTTGTTACAAACAGATGCGTCAGAGGTAGGCCTAGATGCAGTCCTGAGTCAAAATATAGATGGGACTGAACATCCGGTTCTGTATATAAATAGGAAATTGCATGACAGAGAGAAAATGTGCTCCACCATTGAAAATGAATGTTTAGCAGCAAAGAAGGCCATGGAGTCCCTTAAGTTTTATTTGCTAGGAACTGATTTTGTACTTATAACATATCACAGTCCTCTCTGTTGGCTTAACCAAATGAAAGATAAAACTTCCAGAATCACAAGGTGACACCTGGCACTACAGCCATTTAAATTCAAGGTGATACATAAATCTGGTAAAGAGAATAGGAATGCTGATTTTTTGTCAATATATGGATCAGGAATTGAGGGTTCTTAAGGTTGAAAAACAAATGCTGCATTGACTGCAGCTCCCCTGACCATCAGTATGACACCAGGGTCAGGGTTTAGCTTGGGTGCTGCCGTACCTACTATGGATAGTAGGACACCATCATCATCAGGACAAGGCCTGTCATTGACACAAGCAGTCCCAATCGCTGTCCAGGACGTCGTCTACTCTCAAATTGTGCTGGCGTCATTTTCAGAGATGATACAATGCATTCTGCCTCTCTTACCTATGCAGGCAGCTGTCCCATCAATGGGGTCTCAGAGCTCTCAAATACCGCTGATGCCTGCTAACAGCACATCACAGTATACTCCTACTCAGTAGCTAGTGGTGCACACTGCAGCTTCCATCATTGATAGGAACATCAGCGGCTAGGCAGAATAAAATTCTGACCTCATGGTGTTGGAGGAGGATTTAGAAGGAGAGTATGAGGGAGAACAATACATGTATTAAAACACTAGCTCACAAAACAATGTGTTTGTTCTATATAAAATCACAGCAATAGTGGCAGGCATGATTCAACATTTCACACAGGTCACATGCTTGACTTTTGAAAAAGCACATGACCTGTGCTGCGATTTTATATATAATAAATATTTGTGTTTAAGCATCTTACAGCAGAGGACAGCAAGAACTTTGTTCTCTGTTTTATGAACTAGGGCTTTTAGTACATGTTACAGTTCTATTTTTTTTGCCTATTACTCAAAATTCTTTCTTGAGCTTTAGCTTGGAGAACAATATGTGCCACCTCGATCTAGTTCTGTACTCTCATCCTGCAGTGAGGACTCGGTGGTTTATACCCTAAAGTGTCCTGAGGATCCTACTTTTCAAGTCATGATGCAACAAATGCAGACTGCCTTGGGCTTTCCTGTGGAGAAGGAAGACTCCAAAAAAGAAACCTCATGGAATGTTTGGAGGTACCTTGCTCCCCCCCCATTATAATTCCATCTGTATGTCCTTCATTAGAAGATGCCACGTTTGCTGCATGGTACAGACCAGACTCACTGCCTACAGTACCCTGAAAGGCTGATAAGCAGTATCCAGCCAGATCAGCTAAGCCGTATTATGCTACCCAGCCAGAAACTGACTCTGTAGTCATAATGGCTGCTCATGATAGGTCTAAAGCACCTAGACACATGAGTACTTTGCCTCCAGATAAAGAATCTGGGAGGCTGGATGTGATGGGCAAACGCACGTATGCCTCTGCCTCACTGTGACAGGGTTGAATAAGGCCCTGCCCCATTTGTTATGCAGAAAGAGTTTAAATGCAAGGTTCTGTTCTATCCTCCCCTTTTCTGTTTCTTCTCTGTCTGGATACGCAACCAAATTTTCTTGTAAGACCTAGGAACTGATCACTCTGACAGTTTCGCAATTTTCCGCCTCTCGCTATCTGTCTGCCTTCACTTGCTGTTCTGTCTTTTCTTCCCCCTTGCATATCTGCAGTTATAAAAAATATATGTGAATCTTTATGTGGAAATGTCACTGATACTGGGATCCCTTTGTTTGAAACTGTATATAGTTATACTGTTGAAATGATTGCAAAAGCTATTTGAAACTCAAGGGGTTAACCTGAGATGTAGTTTTCAAGCCATTTGCAGAGCTGTGAACAAGAGGTCAGTTCTGGGTCACTATGTACTGTTTTGATGCACCTGCAAAGGCAGCAAGAACATTCTGTGAGAAGCGGAACATCTCTAACGAGGTTCCTAGGCAAAGACTTGTAAAAAGAGCAGCCGTGCTTTTGCTAGAGAGACAAGGAGACTGACAGACTGAAACTTGGAATTAAGAGATACCCTCAGAAGAAGGACTTAGTTTTCTCTGTTTGTACTGCCTTTGTAAATAGTTACACTAAATAATTTTTATTTTTTATTTTGGTGTTATTGAGAAAAATAAAACGCAATTTTGCGAATTTTGAAACTGCTCCTGCTTTTCCTATGCTTCCTGACCTGTTCCTCGATGACACTCACTAGGCCTTAGAATTGCATTACCAGGTCGATATGGTCAGCTACCAAAATAGTTTGTGCAAGGCTACAAAGGCCACAGCACAGGCTTCGCCTGAGGGTTTTTCCAAGAATGAATTTGTTAAAACATTAACATCTCGTGCTGAGGTTGGCAAACATTTGCTCTGCTCAGCCTATGATATTTCTGATGCCTCTGCCACGGCTGCTGATTCTGATATTTGTATGATGTGATATTCTTAGCTCAGGGTTGCTGGTTTTGCAACTGATGTGCAACAAGCAGTTTTAAGTGCCCCTTTTAGACGATCAAAATGTGTAAAATACCAAGAATCAAAGTTATCATGTGGTTGCAACTTTGAGGGTCATAATTAGGGCCCACCTACTGTCTTTCTTGTAGTACTCACTGAAGTGTGTCGAAGGGCCTACTAGCCAGACATGTAGTCTCCTCATACCTGTGGTCATAATGAAATGTCAGGAAGATGCATCAGTAGTTAATCCAGTCCAGCAACCCTGTTGAAACTTCCGCTACCAGGCACAGTGTGCATAATACAGTTGCTTGCACCACACGTGGAACACTAGATAAGATGAGAAAAGAACTGGCAGGATCCAACAAGGGTGCATACCAGCTGAGTATTCCACCATTATTACCCTGGAACACAATAGACTCCAGCTGATGAGAAACAATACATACCTCCATTTTCTTTTTACTGGGTTGTGGGTGCATCCTCAGTGGAATACCACTCTTAATACCCACCCAGTCAACCTCTCTCTCTCTCTCTGGGTACCCTGTCCCTTCCTGTCAGTCATACTTGAATTTCCTTTGTGCTGGTTCAGCAACCATCATCTAATTCCCCTACCTGGTCCTACAGTGCTGGACCAGATAAGCTGTATGGCAGCACACCAACCAAAGCTTACTTACCCTCACCCCAACCTCTGTTGAAGGGACTGGGCAGATCCCTTCAAACATACTGGCTGTGCCTATGGGGCAGGGTCCCTTAAGCCTGGTGATTAGCATGAGTGACCAGTGTAGCCTTGTAGGGTATAGTAACCACAGTCTCCCAGCCCATATTGCTCCCTCTCATGAAGGACATAAAGGCCTGCATGTGCACTACAGTGCTGATGCACCATGCATGCAATCTAACCCTTTTGTTCTGTTAACCCATACTACTTGTTTAGACCTTTGACTGCTTGCTGCTTCTTTACATGGGCATAATGAATGAGTATTTAGAATAGCCTTGTTCAGTGTGGAGCACATCTTGAAGGAGAACCTTCTGAAAGTCAGGTTTATTCTATTAGAAGCTTGTAGATTTACTTTATATATTGCATGGTGCTATTATTGTTTTGTCTGAACAGGAGGAAAATGGCAGTGGGTTTGCCTGGATCTCCAAGTGATTGATACAGTAAGAGTGGAAAGGATAGAAGACTCAGTGATGCATCATGTCTTACGTGGGAACCTGTACAAGCCACGCAGGAGGGTAAGTGACTTGCCTTTTTTTTTATGTTTTGTTTATTTTTTAGATCAGGTTAGAGCCCTTGTGGTACACGCACATATAAATTTACCTTATCAACTACCTAGAGGTTTACTGTCGCTGTTAGAATTTTAAATCCCTTTAAAACATCCATGGCCATTTCATTTAAAAAAATGTTATGTCAAATGGAATATATAAAGCTAACCGGTCAATGCAGCGATAGGGTTACTTTTGTTGATTTTGGCAACCTGGATTCAGGAATGAGCCAGGTTGTTGGAAGTTGTCTGGCGAAGGATGGGTGGAGAACGAAGGAACGTTTCAGTGGACCCTCTGTTCTCCAGGAGGAGAGTTTCTGCCACAGGTGGCAGTGCAGTGATAGGCAAGCAAGGAAGTGAGAATGTTAGCTTGGTAGCTGGGTGACTCATTGCAGTGCATCCCTGCACAGTGCCCTAGAATGCCATCGATCAGTGGGGTGGAGAAACTTGGAAAATGGCCCAGCACCTTAGGCAGAGGACCTCGGAGATATATAAAAGACAAAGAACCTCTGTATGCAAACACTGATGCAAGGGTGATTTGCATATGCAACCCATGATGCTTTGCATTGTGGGGGCATGTATGATTTTGCATTTTCTTGAAACTTGGCTTCCCAGCCAAATGCCCTTTGGGGTCACCCTTGCCTCAGTGTTTGCACACAGAGGTTCTTTGTCTTTAAATAGTTTTTTATTTTAATGGGTTCACCATAACATATCAAGACACACTGTCTTAGGGTAGCTGGTCCAGTCCACTGGGGTGTCAAGCAGACAAGGCATACTGATGAGTCCTGGTAGGATGAAACACGTGTCTATGTCTTCTGTTAGCACCCTTTGCAAACTGTGTGAGAGGCCTTTCGGCACCATGCAATTCTGCTTAAAGTTGGACCAGAATAACATTCTGTGGTGATTTGCATATGCAGCCCATGATGCTTTGCATTGTGGGGGCATGTATGATTTTGTGAATATATATATGGCTTGTATGTCCTCTCTGATACTGCCAGCTGAAACTGGAAAACCTCGGGAGGCAATCCCCCAGTCCCACCTGGGCAGAACCATTGCTCTGTGGAGGGGAAGTTGGTGGCATCTGATCAGCAGGAGGGAGGAGGGCTTGGGGATTCTGGAGAGATGTAATTGTCAGAGACTGTACTATGGCATAAAGTGTAAGTTAAAAAAAAATGGAATCCATAAAGATAAAATAGTCTTTGGTTTATACATGGTTCCGTGGGGAAAAGGGATGATAACTGTTACAATGGCTTAAGTTATAGTGACAGTGTTCTTTGTTTCTTTTTTGAGATGTCTTTATCAATAATTCCCCATCTGAGGTACAACATATTATTTTCAGTGGAATTCTGAGACCAATTTTATCCAGTCTTATAGTAGGAGGTCAAGCGGCTTGGTCAGAGTTGCACAGTGAGCTTGTGACAGTGACTGGATTTGAACCTGAGGGCTCATGTTTCTCAGATAAGCATTCTAACCATTAGCCCAGATTGTCTTCCTGTACTTTGTCTAATGCTCCTGGTTATGGAATGCTGACAAGCAAATTTATTTTAGATTTAAATGTATAAGTGAGAATGTATTATAAAGACAGGTTTTCTGAATCTGCTTTTTCAAATGTGGTTGAATAGCTCCCTGTTTGTACTTCCCTGTTCTTGCATGCGTTATGTGTCTTTTTGCAGTATCAAGCTAACTATAGCCGTCACTTTATCACTCATGATGAACAAGAGCGACAGGAGCGAGAGGTATTCAACCGGAACATGAGGAGGAGGCTGGAGTCCTTTAAATCCACAAAGCATAATGTTTACTCTTCAAAGAGCAAGTCCAGGCATAAAAAAGAATTCAAAAATCATAATAAAAAGGCAAGTTTCCTATGGAAAGTGGGGATTTAGATATCAGATTACATTTAAGCATTTAATTGTCTTGAGCATTTTTGAGGCGATCACAGTTTCCAAGGGATGGTTGTACTGCATACTTTCACAGATTATAAAACTTACCCTTCTGCAGTAGTATGATCTACTTGTCTCTTATCTGATAAGGAACAACATCAGTATATTGCATACAACAAGTGAGCTAGGTATAGTGCTGGAGATGGATACAGATAAATTACCCACTAATGTGAACTTTATCTCCAGAAATTGCTGAGTGGCCAGCCCAGTGACGTAGAGGGGTAAGGTGCTGGGTGCCTCACCTCCTGCCACGCAAGTGACCTGGGTTTGAGAATGGACGTGGGTCACTTGGGGACTGGCTTGGAGAGGGAGGATTAAGCATCCCTATGACAGCTCTCGTCCCTTGGGGAGGGTAGAAAGTGTGTCCCGCTGTTCATCTGCCACCTGTAAGTGTCTTGGTGGCAGTGCAGTGGGACCACACAGGGGGAGGTACCCCACACACAGGGCACTAGGGCATCTCCTCGGAGGTGAAGGTTGCACATCATGCCCATTACACATGAGGTGGGCCAGGGTTAAAACCAGCAGAAAAAATCTTCAGTCGCAGAATAAGCCCCATCAGGCAGGCCCTGCACTGGGCACCCCCTCCCTGAGGTTCTGTGGCAAAAGCCAGCAGAGGAAGGTAAACCCAGAGAAGCCCATTGTCAGGGCTTGGGGTCAGACAGAAGGTGCTAGTCAGGGCAAACAAGACAGGAAAACTGTAAATAAAAATATCTATGAGTTGGTTTGTGCTTTGAAACAGAATACCAAGTGACAGAGGTTACTGCTGGAGTAACATGCTGCAGATTCCAGCACTGAAACATTTCACCTTACAGAAATGGAAATCAAACTTAGACTTACCTGCCATTGTAACCTATCTCCTTTTATTTCACATGGTTCTGATTACATTACTGAAACTGTGCTATAAATTTCCATCGGTCTAGTAGTGGAGTATATAAATTACTTGTATAAACTTCATATGGAAATTAAAAGTCATACCTCGTGGTAAGTGGCATGCCTTATCTAATGACTTGGGTTTGCATTCCAGACCAGCGTTTTCACATATTGGGCAGCAGAATGCAAAGCTGAGCAAGCATCTTGCAAGTTTGATAACTCGTGCCATTACACGTTGCTACACTGGTGGCCCAGGGGACGGAGACATGTGGAATCCATAGGCAGAATGTGGCTCCATAAAGGTGCTGAAATCCTGCCACCGACTTGACCTGGGACACTAATATAGGATGTTGTGGCATCATAGTCCAGTGTGTTGGTGAATGTCAGTATAGTGTGGTGGTGGACCTGGTCCGGTCCACTTTGGACTTGCTTGAAAGGTCTCTCATCTCAAGCCATGCCCACCACTGCAGCAAGAGATCATTGATGACATGTGGCAGTAACAGTGATGCTCAGGTGGGTGAAAGCTGTATGCTGTCTCTGCGCCCCCCCCCCCCCCGGTGTCCGGAAAGTTCTGTTGGGCTCATCTCTTATCTGAATTAGCACAACTGGGGGCGGTCCAGGACTGTATACTGGAGGGTCAGGAACTAGGTTTCTCCAGTGGTTACCATTCCAGTAGATGTGTGATATGGGCTTATGGATGAGCTTAAAAAAGCCTGTCCCACTGTGTGTGAAGGGAAAAACAGAAAAGTCAAAAAGTTTGAACATTAATGAATTTCTAACTCACTGTTTTAAAGGGCACTTGAAACCCACTGGCTAATCTTGGCCCTTTCTGCAAAAAACAAAGGAATCTATTCCCTGTCTACCATAGAATTAATTCCTGTGGTCAATTTGTGAAAGGAAAGGATGTACTGGTACCAGAAAGATGTGGCATCAGTATTCAGAGTCCCCACAATGATTGGGTACACACCATTAACTGGATCGAGCACACACATACTGCAAGCATATAAACAATTCAAGCTGCCCAACTCCTGGTTTATTGATTGCCTCCCTGGGAGCAGAGTATCTCTTCTTCTTGCTGTGGCTGGTCCTCTGCCACTCCCAGGGTGGGGCATTACAGTCCACACAGGAACCTTGGGTCTCTGCACTGCTACCTTCGCACTAGGTTAACTCCTGTTAACAAAAAAATTTAATCAAAATACCCGTCCCCAAGAAAAAGAACTAAATTCTGTTTAGACAAGAAATCCATACCCTGTTTTACTTTATTTATATTCTTGGATTACAAATACCTTTGAGCTAGATGCACATTTACAAGGTTCCACATCAACTGGATACAAAACAGAACATACTTACATACATACATACATAACAGAGCTAACGGATAAATTATATAAGCATATGAAAATAACAGGTTGATAACAATTATGTGAATAGACATTACATACTGGTCGTTAGCAAAAAAGAAGAAAAAAAATACATAATACACTGTCTCTGCAAAGGTAGTCAGGTACTTGATAGTACAATATTGCATACATGGGTTACTAAATATACTGTAAGGCATGTTGATGCATCATGTACCGGTATTGCGAGGGGGGAAAGGGCCATAGAGTGGGATCAGGTGGGTAGGGTTAGGTTGTGTGTATCAGCCAGGAGTAGCTTTGTCCAGAACAGGGACCAGTGGGCATGGGACAGGAGGGGAATGGTGTACTGGGGAAGGGGAGTGGTGGTTGGGAGGGGGGAGGGGAGAAGTGCTTTAAAAGACCCAAAATTAGTCTATTGAGTCCCATGAGGTTAGAGGTTATAATAAGGAAGAATGAAGGATGAAGAAGTAGATTTAGCATCTCAGAAGAGTAAAGGGTGAAGTAGATTTAGTAGCTCTTCCCCAACATAGCAGCAACAAAGCAGCTCATTCAGAACTTCCTGCCTCATGAGAGTTTTTAACCCTTCTGTGTAGGGTTTTTGAGGCTTCTTTTACTTCATTTACTACTTTATTTAAAGCTTGATGAATGGTCTGGCTAGTCACTTAGCACAGCAGCAGGGAGCCTGCTCCCTACTCTGATGACCCAACCTCTGGAATGGGTTCAAGTTGCAGGGGATGGTCAGAGGAGACAGCAATGAGCATCCCACTGAACAGTTATTCTCCTTTGAATTCTACCTCCATTGTTTGACTGCTGCCCAGCGGAGGCTGGTTTGCAGTATGTGTAGAAGCTGCCTTGGGGTCAGGGACTACTGCAGAATGCCAGTGCTTGCTTGCCCCAGCTGCAAAGCACAGCCAGTGTAATTTCCACTGGCAGTCTCCTTGAGGAAAAAATGGTGGAAAAGCCACCCACGGTGTCAGGATAGTGGCGGTCTCTCTGAGCTTGCACAATATCAGGCATCCACCTCCTTGACTGGATCCTACTCCTGGCTGGCAAAGCATGTTCCCCTGAGGCTCCACCATGTGGAAATGCTTAGGGGAACTTGGAGGTGGGTAAGTACCTGGGGATGGCAGGTGCTGGGACTGGGAGGGTCAGTCAGATGGTGGCCACCCAGTAGTCCTAGATGAAACAATTAAAAAAAAAAAAAAAAAAAAACACTTGGCTGGGCTGGCCCAGAAGCACAGCAGTCGAGAGCTGCCATGATGGCATTCTGGGTTTGCATACAGAACCAAACCTAGAACCATGAAGCAGGTCACCAAGAGGAGTATCAAGCATCCCACAGGATGTTCTCATTCACCTCAAGGAAGGACGGAACCTTTGCTGTAGTGCTGCCTGTTTCCCCACGGGTAATGGTGCATGCGCTTGCAGGTAGTGAGTGATTGTAGCTTGTGTTCAGCCTGAAGAGGGTGTGGCAAGGGATATGTTGTCAAGGCACAGGTCAGGAAGCATAGGAAGACCAGGAGTACTTGTAAAATTTGCAAGTAATATTTTATTATCAGTAACAGAAAAATAAAAATTGTTCAGTATAACTATTTACAAAGACAGTAGAGAGAAAACAAAGTCCTTTGTCTGAGGGTATCACTGATTCCAAGTTTCAGTCTCTTCCCAGCAACGATTGCTGCTTTTTTATAATGTCTGTGTCTGGTAATTAACTTCTGCAACCTCAGCTCGTTAAAAAGAAATCCTGTTTCTCACAAAATGTATCAGAGTTCTTGTCATTTTTTTGGCTGAGCAGGCTTGCAAATAGAACAGTGTCCCAAGCTGGCCTCCTGCTGACAGCTCTGCAAAAGAGTTTGCAAACAAGCCTGAGAGGAGCTCAAACCGCATCTCAAGTTAATCCCTTGAGTTCCAAATAGCTTTTTGCAATCATCTCAGCAGCATAACTATACAACGTTTCAAACAAAGGGATCCCATTATCACTTATAGTTTCACAGAAAGATTCACATATATTTTATAACTGCAGATACACAAAGGAAAGAAATGTCAGAAACAGCCAAGTGAAGGTAGAGAGATAGCAGAGGTGGAGAATCAATCAGTTCCTAGGTCTCACGAGAACATTTAGTTGTGCAACCAGACAGACAAGAGACAGAACAGGAGAGGATAGAACAGATCCTTGCATTTAACTCTTTCTGCATAACAAATGGGACAGGGGCCTTATTGAACCCTGTCACAGGATATCATGGAGGAAAAAGAAAGTGTACTCAAGCAGATGATGGCTCCACATCTGCTGGGGTCGCTCCTCCTCCTCCTCCGTCACTGGATTTCTATCCTGGTCAAGGATTAGCTGGGTCCCACCATGGAGTGGGCTGTGGAGGCCTCCTGGATGTCAAAGATGTTTCCATGGATGGGAAAGGACATGTGGTTCCCCAAAGCAGGGCCCCAGGAAAAAATAGAAGATATAAACATAATCAAAGAAATTGAAACTTGATAGCTTAGCATATGCACGTGTGTATTGTGTTCAGTGGTGCTGCATTGTTCTTAAATGCATTCTTTATTTCAGTTACAGTTGTAAGTACAAGTACATACATTCAGGCTCTTACTCCTGACATCCTCCCACACACACTTTTTTTTTTTTTTTTAGGAGGAGAGACACTATGCTGAAGCTTGTTTATAGGTATGACCTTGTGAGCACAAGGAAGTTGTGGACATGCTCAGGGTCACACACACTTACTTAACTCTAGGCAACTCATCCAAATCCACTTCAATCCTTCAAATTGTTCCATGTTTTGCTTCTGATAGCATGGCATTGTAGACTGACCAGTGTGTTGTCAGCTACCATGGAGCAGCCATAGTCCGGGAGTTCAGAGAAGTGCTGCCGGTGTTTGGAGGCATCTGGGTGGGCAGTCAGCAACTACATCATACGTCTGTGGGTTTTCTCCATAATTTTCTCTTCCTTCCATCTCCACGTTGTATAGCCCATGGGTGCCCATGACACTGTCCTGTTGGCAAGGAGAAGTTGACACTGCATGGTCACCCTTGGAGTCACTACTGTCCCACTTACCCTATAGGTGTCCTCTAAGAATGATACATTCCTCTCAGAACCACCCCACCACTCGCTGTTGGCTTACAAAGCCTCTGTTTGTGCTCCAGACTCCTTTGGCTCAGAGCATGGAGTCAGTCTTAGCAATGCACCACAACCCTGCACCACCATGTCAGGCGTGCTGCATTGTTTCATTGTAAATTTAAATAAAGGATTTCAGTTCAAATGATAACACTTTGTTTTAATAGTATGTTTTTTGTCAAACAATTATTGGAATTGATACTTCGTTATATTTATAGTACCATAGATTTTCAGATTGAGCTTTGTATTTACTTGTCATAAAATTGATACAGAAAAGAAAAAAGAAAAAAGTTAATCTTACACAAAAACTGTGCTATATGTGATAGCAACTGTATGCTCAAATATTATTTCAGAATATTATCTTTATAGCAGAGAAACAACGAAGATTTGGAGAATCAAATGCCGAATGGAAAACCTCGAAGAAATGTTAGCTGGCATGATAGCAGTAAGTATCATCCTCTCCAACAACATTACATTATACATTTCAGAGTGTTACTCTATGACACATCTACATCAGAAGTGCCAAAAACTTCCTAAATCCACATGGACAAGGTAGGGAATTTTCACTTACTGATAAGTGTTAATCATTTACTTGTAACCCCTAGATGGCGCTATCCCAGGGGCTACTACCCTGCCTGATTTGCCACTAACAGGTTGAGGGCCTGGATCAATGGCGGGTGCCTCCACCCAGAGGTCAGGGTTTGCAATAGTTAAACTAACGGTCACAGCCCTCTGGGACACTGCAACCCTTCTTCCCACTAGTGGCCCACACAATATATCAGAATTACCTTCACAGTATACACTTACCCCAGGTCTGGTTCCGGCACTGGGACCTCCTGTGAAATGAGATACAGTGCAACAATCACAGTACAGTACTTTTAACATAGACAAATACCTCAGGCAGTATAACTTTGCTGAAACAAGCAGCTCTGATTTATTTAGGGGATATAACAAGGACAGGGGAAATCAGGTTAATTAGCTTATCACTCTAATAATCTACCTATGGCTCTGTGCACAGGCCTATCCCTATCAGTTACTGTCCCTGGGTACCCAAGCCCTAGTGGCTAGTCAAACCGTGGCAGCTGGTAGGGCCCTTTCACACAGAAAGGAGAATTAAACAGTCAGCAGTACAGTAATTCCATTTGGATTTAATGTGGCAATTCAACAGGAGCAACCCTGAATTAGTACTCACGACCTCCAAATAAGATAGGGTCCTTCAATGTCAGCAGGGCTCACTTGAGGTACAAACCTCTTCACACTCCATATAAAAGAAAGTACTATACCAGGCAGGCTGCATCTGTATCCCGATCGCAATTACTGCACAATACCGGAGAACACACAGCAGATTCAGTTCCTGACAGACCGAGTGCAATTTTCAGCAATTCTTCCAGTCTTCTACAGGGTGAGCCTGGTTTCTACTCTTCAGAGATCCTTTGATTCTTTTCACAGGACGGATTCAGTCCTAACAAGCTGTTACACAAGCTGCAGACCGGAACTCTGGGCCTTACACACGTTTTTGACTAAAACTGCACACTGAAAAGCACAGGGCTCCTTCCTTCTTCACTGCCAAAAGCTCAACTGAACTCCAACTGCGAAACCGGGCACTTCCTTTGAGTTCCTCCCAGTTCTTGACTGGATTGGCTGTCACTCACAATAGACTGCTGCTGTTGGTCCAAAAGGCACTGAAGTCTAAACTACATCTCCCAGAGTCACTGCCCATACAATCCTCTTGTGGCTGGCTCAGATTATGAGTCCAAGTTCTGATTCGTCCAAGGCATCATTTTAGAGCTAGCTTACCCACACTGATTGGTCCAGTTCAGCAGTTCAAAACTAGAATGGGGAACTAGCAGACACAGTTCTGACTGCAAAAAGCAGGTTAGACAAACTGTAATTTCATTATTACTCTAAATAATTTCTGGTAAACAGTTACATCTTTCAGATAGGTTCCCTTTGCACTCCTAGTGACTGCAAAATTAAGTGAATTGGCAGCAGCTCGGTGGTACTCAGAGAAGCACACAGTCCCCCATACAAACTAATTATGTCTGCAAGCAGACAGCTCTTAAAGAGACAGTACCAGAGGCTCTAAAACACTCACTGATAAATGGCTTAAATGCCAAACACCATTCAGGCTTGGAGCATTCAAGCAAGCTCCTGGAAGTCTTTTGGGAACCCCATTTGCAGGGGTTACACCCTTCCTGGCCTGGGAAAGCTTGGCGTCGCGTCAAGCAAGTACCCATAAGTTTCAACTGCAACCATATACATTTGCATTAGGCTCGCATGTAATCATCAGTCAATATATCATTTTACCAAGAACACATTTCTGAAACATTGCAGTCGTCACACTTTACACAGTATTACATACACATTGTACCATAACTCAAGTTATTACCTCTTGTACATGAAACCTGAGAGAGGGCCCTTCCTATCAGTTACCTTGGGGCTGGATGGGGCAAGGGCACCATATAGAGGGCAACACAAGTAACTTGGAGTTAGCACTGATGCTCAGTTTGGGCAATGAGCTCGGGGACACATACACTCCTTTATGGACAACATTGAGAGGCAAGTCCACAGGCCTCCAAGTGAATCATAACTGAGGTGCACCACAGGCTTTACAGCTCGACCAGTCTTTCTAGGGGAACTGTTATAGTCTCTGCACTCTGAGCCTCATTTTCAGCATTGTCCTCACTTGTCAGGGAGTCTCTATGGGGGTAGAGAGGCTAGAACTTGGGGCACTTTCAGCTCCAGGTTACAGTTTCTGAGTCCACAACATTTGGCTCGCATGGAGAGCTTTCGGACACTGGCAGTGGACTGTCAGGGCACTCAAAATACTCTTCTTGTTCGGGTGTATCACCAGTCTGCCCCAATTTATCATTTTCCTCCCCTGAAAGCTCAAACAGTTCAACCATGCACAATGATTCCATTTCATCTGATCTGATGCTTTGCACTTCACTTTCTGGGAGCATTGGCTCCAGGGATGAAGCTGGGGGCTTAGACAGTCCAGAAGGCCCAGCTTTGTCTCCAGTATTGACTAGGGGATTGCCCCGAAACAATTGACTCAGTTCGTAAGAAGGATAGTATTCAAAGTCACTCTCACTTTCTTCCGATATGGACTGACAGTCATGCTCAACTGGGACTTGTGGAGGGAACACTTTAACTTTGCTTCTGTAGGTGCAGACTTTCTTGATCTTTTCTTAGCAGCAGCTCTAGTCACTGGTCCAGAGGGGCATCTTCTAGGGGCTCAGACTCAATTAAGATTTGTCCAATGGGCAGTAAATGATTTCTATGCATTGTTTTACATCTTTTGAATTATTCTCAGGCCTTACTTTGTACACTGGCAGATCATCTAGTTTGCCCACTACAATGTGAGGGAGATGGTGCCATCTGTCAGCAATCTTGTGCTTGCCATGCAGTCCCAGATTTCTTAGCAATACCGATCTCCCTCCTGGAGTTCCTGTGCTTTCACCTTTTTATCATACCTTTCTTTGTTGGCCAGATTTCTTTTGGCAGCCATGGTTTGAGCCAGTTAGTGCGCATGAGTTAGCTGGGCCTTTAACTTTTGCACATACTTAAATAGTTGTCAGCTTGAACCCCATCAGGAGAACCCCAAAACACACATCTACTGGTAGTCGAGCTTCTCTTCCAAACATCAGGCAGTGGGGGAGAATCCAGTGGCATCACTTTTGGTGCAGTTATAAGCATGTACCAGGGTGCTAATTTGTTGGCTCCATCTAGGCTTGTCCTTTGGGTGCAGGGTGCCTAGCATATCTAGCAAAGTGCGGTTGAAACGTTCAGGCTGTGGGTCCCCTGGGGGTGGTAAGGAGTAGTTCTGACTTTCGCACTCCCCACAGAGAAAGCATCTCTTTGATCAGGCGACTCTCAAAGTCTCTCCTTGATCAGAATGGATTCTTTGTGGAGCCCCATAGTGAACAAAAAGTTTTCTACAAGTACTTTGGCTACAGTGGATGCTTTCTGATCTTTGGTGGGAAAGCTTGGGCATATCTCGTGAAATGGTCAGTGACCACCAGCACATTACTGATATTTCTTTGATCTGACTCCAAACTTAGAAAATCAATACAGACCAGCTCCATGGGTGCACTGGTGGTTATGTTAACAAGGGGCAGCCCTCTGGGGCAAAGCTTTCCTCTGTAAGCAGCGACTACAAGTTCGAATGTGTTGCTCCACATCAGCCCCATCTTAGGCCAATAGAATCTGGATCTCACCAAGTCAAGTGTTCTGTCTATACCAAGGTGCCCCATGTGGTTGTGCAAGGACCTCAATACTGAGTCTCGAAGGCAGTGGGCAGCACTAGTTGTTGTTTGTCTACTTGTCCCCTCTGTCTACTGTTTCTCTGTATAACAGTTTATTGATCAGTTTCAACTTAGGACCTTCTTTGTATAACAGTGCAGTTCTCAAATCAGTGGAGCGTAATTTGGACACATCTTTTCCTGCATAGAGGGCTTCTAAAGCTGCTTTGATCATGGGATCGCGGGATTGAGCCACTGAATACTGTCATTGTCCAGCTGAGGCAGTGCACCAATGTCTATTGCAGAAAAGTGGCAATAAGCAGCAGGTATGCAATTCTCAGAGGCTCCCAAGCAATCCACCATGCAGTCCACTGCGTCCGTGGACATTGTTCCTCCCTGTCAAACTTCCGGCAGAGTGCCGAATGTCAGGTTCTGCCAGTCGGACCCAATCATTCTGGGGAACAGGCCTCCGGGAGAGCATCAGCATCTATGTGGTTCAGACCTGCTCGTATTGAGACATAGTCATATGTAGATAATGCAGAAAGCCACCTATGGCCAGTGGCATCCAACTTAGCTGAGGTCTGCACATAGGTCAAAGGATTATTGTCAGTTTTACTAGTATTTTAGCCCCATACAAGTACTCATGGAATTGGTCAACAATAGCCCACTTCAAAGCTAGGAACTCTAACTTATGTACAGGATAGTTCCTTTCGGATGGGGTCAGGCTTCTACTGGCAAAGGCCACTGGTCTCAGGCCATTCTCGTGCTCTTGGTACAACACAGCCCCAACCCTTGCAAGCTAGCATCAGTGTGCAGGACGTAAGGTTTTCTTGGATCGGCATAGGCCAGCACTGGAGCATGGGTAAGGTTGATATATGATCTCATGAAAAGCAGTCTCACAATCAGGAGTCCAGCGGGCCCCAAATACTTCACTCGGATGAAAATACACTCTTTCAGTCTTGAGGGATGCTGACTTTTGGTATTTTTGTGGGTTGAGGATACCTTGAGTAAGGTTAAGTAAAGGCGGATCACTCTTGAATAGTCCTTGATGAGCGCCGATAATAACCACAGAATCCCAGGAATCTTTGCAGTTCTTTTAGATTTTGGGCTGTGGCCAGGTGGTCAAGGCCTCAACTTTACTTAGGGTGGGTCTCTATTCCTCGGTGGATACTATGTGTCCCACATACTTTACTGATGTTTGAAAAATTGACACTTATCAATGGACAGTTTAAGGCCAAAGTCCTCCAGTCGGTCCAATACCTTAAATAATCTGCTCTCATGTTCCTCCAGTGAGCTGCCAAACACAATAACATCATCTAGGTATACCAGGCACTCTAGTAAGTTCATGTCCCCCACTGCACGCTCCATCAATCGTTGAAAAGTGGCTGGGGCACCTGAAATCCTTGAGGCATCCTCATGAATTCATAGAAATAGCGGACAGATAAAGGCTGTCTTTTCCACGGTCCTCTGGGGCCATCGGGATCTGATAGTACCACTGCGGAGATCCAGCACAGAGAACCACTTGCTCCCGTTTAGGCAGTCCAAAGCATCCTGAATGCGGGGCATTGTGTACTGATCAGGGATAGTCCGCCCGGTTTAAGTGCGATAATCCACACACATCCTTACTGTTCCATTCTTTTCCTCACTACCACAATGGGGAAGCATAAGGGCTTCTGGATTCTTGTATTACACCAGCAGCTAACATCTCTTGCAGATGCCGTCTCACATCATCTATGTCAGCAGGTGCCAGGCGTCGAGACCTCTCACGAAATGGTCTTTCGTCATGCAGCGGATATTGTGCTCAGCTCCTTGCGCATCCTACATCCCATTCCTTTAAAGAAAACACCTGGTCTCTCTGGGCAAGCTTCTCACTGATCTTCACTTTCCATTCAGCTGGCAGCGGGAGTCGCGAAATCAAACAAGTCAGGCGTTACTCTGTCATTCTTCCTTGAACTCTTGCTGCTGGGTAGCACTGCAGTGTCTGCACAATGCACATTAGCCAGGATGCAACCTCTGTTTACTCGAATGTCTCTTTCAGACACATTATGAACTTGGACCATTACCCTTCTGGCATAAGCATGGGCTCTAGCGGGCAAAATACTAGGCTTGACCAGCAGTCCCTCTGGCAATTTTCCATCGCCTGGTGCATCCAACATTAATATTTTATTCTTAACATCCTTTCTGATACGGACCTCTCCTGTAAGGTACACTGGGCATTTGGTGCCAGGATCAGAGACTCAGGATCCTTCTTCCATACAATTCCGACCGGTTCCTCTGGTTCTGTTTTTCAGCATCTCTCTGTGCCTCATAGGCCTTCTTAATTAAGCCGGAACTCTTAAAGCTCTACTAGTCTTTGACCCTGTTTTTCATAACACAACTGTGCCAGCCTTCCGAACATATGAGCATTTGTTCCAATCAACAAAGGGACACCATCATACAGTCCAGTGGGGACACTAAGGCTAGGGTCTCTACTTGTTCGGCCACTCCAGCCACGGAGGTGGGAAAGACAGCCAAATTCGGATATACCGGAATAGGGTAGGCCTTCTCCTTAACCCCCATACATGCAGTCCTTCTAATGGTTGTAAGGGTACGTCTGACAAATGCTTCTGATACCAATCTTGGAACATAATTGTCACTTGGGAGCCACTGTCTAATATAGCTCTTGTAGACACTCCGTTCACCTTTACAGTGGTCTCCATGGAGGGACCCACTATTCTGGACCAGTCTGGAGAGAGGCAGTAGTGGGGGCCTGGGCAACTGACCTTGCCACAAAGGGCGTGAATTAGCATTTTGGTGCCCTCACTGGGATCATGTCGTACCTCTTAACCACTGATTTCTTCTCCGAAGCTCTCCTTGTAGCCTATATGCAACTTTGTCAGTGTCTTTTGGGGACTGGCATTCCCTTTCATGTGCCCATCTTTCCCACAATTATAGCAAAACCATACTTTCTGGAGTTTGAGCTGGCAGGCGCCACACTGGGAGCCAGGGCGGGGTATTACTAACTGGAAACCTTGGTGCCATCTCTGTCTTCGGCGTGATAAGCATTTGGAGACATCTCGTCAGTTCTCCACTTCCATGGTCAAGGAATCGAGTTGGAGCTGTTATCAGCAGGAGATACATGGGTGGGTACCCCCACCCCCTAGCTGAATACAGTCGGATATAGGTCAGGGCCCGTACTTGCAGGCGTGGCCTTCATAAAGGACTGTTTTGAATTCCCGGATCTCTCTCAACAGTTCCCCCATTGTGACATATCTTTTCCTTGTCAGAGCACTCATTGACTGCCAACCTCTGCCCCTAGAACTTCACTTGATGGGTCACCCTCAGTCACCGCAGTCGTAGCCGCAGCTATTGGTGCAGGTCCTCCAGGTCGTCTTTTCTCAACTCCTCGAATTTCTCTCATTAACTCATCATAGGAGGTGGGGATTCAGTCGATCTGCCAGGTGTAACTGAAGCAACAGCAGTTCTGAGAAGGGGCAGACTTAAGGATCCTGTCCAGCCTGGTTGGTCCAGTTCAATCGCTGGCAAACTACCTTTTCTGAGGCATTCTTGCAACAATTTTTCCAGCGAGATACATACACAGACAACAACTCCCTTGGTACTGTTGTGCATCTCTTACTCTCCACCATAGGTCCTCATCAGAATCTGGGCTCCCATCACATTCTCCAAGGCCTCAAGATAGGCCTGTGCAGTCGCTTCAGGGTTACTGGCCCGTTTGCCGGATGGTAGCCAGGGCAGGACCTCGGAGGCTCTCACTAACCCTCTTTAGCTTTTCACCTTCGAGCATTGCCATTCTAGCACTTGGGGCAACATAGTCTATCCAGGTCTCCCAGTCATCCTCCCTTGGGGGGTGGGAGGTGCCAGAGAAGATCCTCAACCTCGGTAGAGTCGTGACTAATGGCAGGTGCAGAAATAGGAGTCTGCATTGGTTCAGCCACCATTACGGGCACTGGAGCAGGAGAGGGTGTTGGGGAGGAACACCCCAGGTGGCAAGAATAGTTTCTTCAAGTCCTCCACAGTTTCCCTCTCCCAGCAACCATTCAGCAAATTTCTCCTCAAAAGTTTCAGATAGTGGTGGGGCTGATTCCCCGGTCTTTACTGTCCTTAGTTATCACTCTCCAAGCAGTGAGGGCTCCCTCTGGGGTAATGGTCTGTGGCACTTTGGAGCTATCTATGGGATCCTTAAACTCTACTAGGGCCAGGAAAGTGTGGGTGAGCAGATTAGCATGCCGACCCACCACCACAGGGTTTGTAAACCTTCCACCTTGGAAAGTACTCCTGCACAGTGTCCGTATGATACCAGGGGGATGTCCAGGATAAGCATAGCATTTGAGGTGATCTCCTCCCAGTACACCACTCCACCAGCGGTGCACAGCCACTTCTGTCCAGGGTACCCATTTTTTCTTAACAGTGGTTACGTAAATATGGCCACTAGAGGACACACAATCCAGCGGTGAGCCTCAAGATGTAACCCCTAGATGGCGCTATCCCAGGGCTACTACCCCTGCCTGATTTGCCACTAACAGGTTGAGGGCCTGGATCCAATGGCGGGTGCCTCCACCCAGAGGTCAGGGTTTGCAATAGTTAAACTAACTTGGTCACAGCCCTCTGGGACACTGCAACCCCTTTCTTCCCACTAGTGGCCCACACAATATATCAAATTACCTTCACAGTATACACTTACCCCCAGGTCTGGTTCCGGCACTGGGACCTCCTGTGAAATGAGATACAGTGCAACAATCACAGTACAGTACTTAACATAGACAAATACCTCAGGCAGTATAACTTTGCTGAAACAAGCAGCTCTGATTTATTTAGGGGATATAACAAGGACAGGAAATCAGGTTATTAGCTTATCACTCTAATAATCTACCTATGGCTCTGTGCACAGGCCTATCCCTATCAGTTACTGTCCCTGGGTACCCAAGCCCTAGTGGCTG
Organism: Neoceratodus forsteri; assembly: GCA_016271365.2. Lineage (NCBI taxonomy): Eukaryota > Metazoa > Chordata > Ceratodontiformes > Ceratodontidae > Neoceratodus > Neoceratodus forsteri. The sequence goes on from CM028130.1 coordinate 1,196,175,415, forward strand.
AGTCCAGGCAAGTGCAACAGGCGACCTGAATTAGTACTCACGACCTCCAAATAAGATAGGGTCCTTCAATGTCAGCAGGGCTCACTTGAGGTACACAAACCTCTTCACACATCCATATAAAAGTACTATACCAGGCAGGCTGCATCTGTATCTCGATCACGATTACTGCACAATACCGGAGAACACACAGCAGATTCAGTTCCTGACAGACCGAGTGCAATTTTCAGCAATTCTTCCAGTCTTCTACAGGGTGAGCCTGGTTTCTACTCTTCGAGATCCTTTGATTCTTTTCACAGGACAGTTCAGTCCTAACAAGCTGTTACACAAGCTGCAGACGAACTCTGGGCCTTACACGTTTTTGACTAAAACTGCACACTGAAAAAGCACAGGGCTCCTTCCTTCTTCACTGCCAAAGCTCAACTGAACTCCAACTGACGAAACCGGGCACTTCCTTTGAGTTCCTCCCAGTTCTTGACTGGATTGGCTGTCACTCACAATAGACTGCTGCTGTTGGTCCAAAAAGGCACTGAAGTCTAAACTACATCTCCAGAGTCACTGCCCATACAATCCTCTTGTGGCTGGCTCAGATTATGAGTCCAAGTTCTGATTCGTCAAGGCATCATTTTAGAGCTAGCTTACCCACACTGATTGGTCCAGTTCAGCAGTTCAAAACTAGAATGGGAACTAGCAGACACAGTTCTGACTGCAAGAAAGCAGGTTAGACAAACTGTAATTTCATTATTACTCTAAATAATTTCTGGTAAACAGTTACATCTTTCAGATAGGTTCCCTTTGCACTCCTAGTGACTGCAAAAATTAAGTGAATTGGCAGCAGCTCGAGTGGTACTCAGAGAAGCACACAGTCCCCCATACAAACTAATTATGTCTGCAAGCAGACAGCTCTTAAAGACAGTACCAGAGGCTCTAAAACACTCACTGATAAATGGCTTAAATGCCAAACACCATTCAGGCTTGGAGCATTCAAGCAAGCTCCTGGAAGTCTTTTGGGAACCCCCATTTGCAGGGGTTACATACTGAACAGTGTAAAAGTGTTCTGACACAGGGGGATAAACAAGGGGTGGGAAAAACAGAGCGGCACGAAAGCCCCCACCCCGCACACACCAGGCTGCTTTGAAACGGTGTACAGCCATTTGGAGGAAAAAAATTCAAATGGGTAAAATAAATCCCCAAACAAGTGGTCAAGTTCCCCAGTACTGCCAGTGATGACGGCTTGTCCTAAATGATCATTAGCCTAGCAGCTCAATGTAAAACGCACACTGTTTAGACTTTTTTGTGTGTAGATATTGGTGTTAGAGCTTAAAATGGGCGTGGGGTGGGGGTTGTGTCTGAACCTTGATGTTCAGACAGTTTAAACAGAAAAAAAGTATTTTTTCAGTAAAAGTACAAGTGCAACCAATATAATTTGTGAGTTTTAATTCACAGTTAACCCCCAAACAGAACAGATTTGCCTACCCTTTTAAAAACGTACTTACAGTACTTTTAGCTGGTCACCAGCTCACTACTGATCAATGGATCAAAATGTTTCTGTACCTGGTGGAAAGGTGGGTGCAGAGGGAATGACGTCATTACATACTATATGGCTTCATTTTTATTTAAATATTTCTGGTAAACAACTGACTATGTAAACCAGAGCATTAAAGGAGAACTACGCTGAACCTACAAGTAATGTGACCCAGTAGAAGCTGTAAACACTGGTTCCAGATCTGTTTTTGTTCCATCTATACCAGCCCAGTAGTAACCTCAGCGGTTGATTCTGATTTACACTCTGGTGTTAAGTGTCATTTTGGAACTGTGTGATATAGTTTATGTCCCACTCAACCACATAGTTCTACAGTGAACATGGATGCGTTGTGCTAACAATAGAAGATCTGAGCAGGGGACATAAACTACATGATAGAGTTCTAAAATGGTGCTTACTACTTGCTTGTAAATCAAAACACCCACTAGGATAATAAAGAAAGCCTGTACAGATGGAACAGTAAAGAATTACAACTGGTATTTAAAATCATCTTCTACAGGGAATTCAATTAACAGGTTCAGTGCAGTACTCCTTAAGTATCAGGCTCAAAAAGATAGCTCATGGAGTCTGTCATTTGCCATTGACAGATGTGGGTCAAAATAAAAGTTCGAGCTTAAACAGCTCAATAATACTGTACCTACAGTAATTACTGGAAGAAATTCTACAGCATAGTTTTAGAATAAATTGCAGTATCTCATCCCAGAAACAGAAAGAACAAAGAACTTCACAAATTAAATAAATGTATTTATTTAGAACCATCATTCAGTGAATGGGACCAGTACAAGGCTTATGTACAGCAAGTTCCTGCATTAAAAAAAAAATTGAGCCTTAGTCAATGCCAACAGTATCTGCTTTTGTGTTTTTATAGTTTTATAAAGGCAATCTACTAGGGAGAAAAATCACAGGAAAGAGTAAATAATATTGTTTATGAATTGGTGACTGGGAAAGGCACACTGAGCCACGGCTCATTTTCAGGTGTGAGTCAGGGTTGAGGGTACAATGAAATTAATACAATTCAAAGGTAACTGTGAAGTGCACTATTTATAAATAGAAGAAATATGCAAATAGTATGAGGTAGTAAATTGATCAAATTGGACTGGCCGCTGAAGAGCGCAACTACTAGGTTGAGCAGAGAACTACTAGGAACATAAACAGAAGGGAGCACATGTATCCCTAAGAAGTTGCTTAAGTACAAGGAAAGATGTAGTGGCTAGGAAGGTTGCTTCAGCTGGAGGGGTTGGGTGCTACAGCAGTGGCAGTTGTTGACATTGGTTATAATGTCAGCTGAACAGGGGTGGGGATGGGGGAGTGATGCAGAGTGGCTTGTTTGATAACAGGTGCTGCCAATGTTTGCTTGAGAGTAGTGGGATGGGAGATGGCAGCAAGCTGAATGACTGGGTAGTGCTTCAGCATCAATGAAGAGCGGAGTGGCCACATTTACGTTTTACTTCTCCTAACATAGTCAGTTAATAGATGTTACACTTACCGTGTCCTGGGAGAGCATAGGATAAGGATCTCAGGAGGACATAGATCAGGTGTGTGTAGAATAAAATTAGAAAAGAGATCACAAAGAATTGGTAGTTATTAGGGGGAGGTGACAATAGTTAGGTGTGGGTATGTAGAAATGCAAATATACTTACTTGATAGGCAGGGGGTTGACATCCAGTCTGACCTGGATATATTAAAATGCATAATAGTTTAGTATAGTTAGTGTCAGAGAGACTAGAGGCAGAGTAACATACGGCACAGTACAAGGGTAGGGATGAGACCATTGTGCCATATGCCTTCATCAGCTATAGTACCCAATTCTAAGACGGAACTGCAGAGGTAGGGGCAGAAGGGATGCCACGCATACTCCACCCCAGCACTCAAACCACAGCAAAAACAGAACCTCCGACAATTTGCCCACGTCACCAGTTACTTATTGTGAATGAGGGCGGGGGACAGGGGAGACACCTCACACATTACTTCCAGTAGTGGAAAATGGTAACAACAGATAAATGGGTCCTGGAAGTAGTGGGTCAGAGACTGACCTTAGTTTCAAAGATTCCCAAAACTGCAGAGGCCAAGATGCTTTCGAGGTCACACCCAGAGGAAAACTCTTACTGGAGCTGGAAATCAAAAAGTTTCTACAAGCCAAAGCAGTGGAAAAGGTCCTTGTTTCCCAATGGGAAAAGAGCTTCTTCTCCAGTTACTTGCTAACCCAGTAGAAAAATGGGGAATGGTGACCCATTTTGGACCTGAGGTTCCTCAATAGGGATATTAAGAAAGAACAGTTCAGGATGGTGACACTGGGCACAGTGATCCCAACTTTACAAACAGGTGACTGGTTAGGGTCCTTGGACTTGAAAGACACATACTTTCATGTCCCAATAAACCAAGTCATAAAAAGTACCTGAGATTCAGGTTAGCCTTGCCCTCCAGTCTAACCTCATCACCAAGGGTGTTCAAAAAGTGTCTAGCTGTAGTAGCAGCACAATAAAGAAGGCAAAGGCTAGCGGTTTTTCCCTACCTGGATGGCTGGCTAATTTCAGGAAAAACTAAGAAGGAAGACAGTGCACTCCATCTTATTGTTAAAGAGCACACTAATAAGGTTAAGATTCCTCCTCAACCTGCAAAAGTCACAACTAGAACCCAGTCGGGTACTGGAGTTCATAGGGCCAGAATTGGGCACCTGTTGCAGAGGGCTTTCCTCCCATTAAACAGGGTGGACAACTCTATGGGTATATAAATTCCTTCCAAGCAGAACAGAAAAGAATGCCAGAAACTTCTTATGGCTGCTAGGCCACATGACATCAGCAACAGATGTCAAGCTTTGGGCTCACCTTCAGATGAGGGATGTTCAGTACCACCTGCAGAGATACTGATGCCAAAGATTAGACCACCTGAACCATCTTGTCCCAGTCACAAAACAAGTTCCTATAAACATTGGAATGGTGGTAAGAAAGCCTCAGAGAAGGTAGTCCAAGGCCGGCCCAGTGGAAGAGCAATTGCGCTTCCTCCCCAGGTTCGGGAACAGACGAGGGTCACTCAGTGGAGTGGCAGGGTGAGGGAGGATCGAGCAACTGATGGCAGCTTTCCTTCCTCAGGGAGTGGAGACACCACTTCCTGCTGCAGGTACTGCCACCTGCGGAGGAGCATACAAGGTGTATGGCTGGAGCATGATGTACTAGCACACATTCTGACCCTCCCTCCGGGGGAAGCTGGAGAGAAAAGATGCCAGGCTGCTTCTGGACATCACCTCCCCATAGGCTCTTGTACAACCAACATGGCTGGCTGCCCACCAAATGGGTTCTGTGCAAGTGGTGGATAACCGGTACATCCGTGAGAAGGTCGGTGGGGCTGGGGATGCCATTGGGCAGATTCAGTAGAGAATACTGACTGAAACAAAAGGAAAAAATATTTCCTTCCTTCAATTGTCTCAACTCAGGTGATCATAGTGGGTGCATTCCTACTAGGTTCGGGAGTGCACCTGAGAGACAGAACAGTAGGTGTGGTCTGGAGTGCATTGAGCACATAAACCTGTTAGAGCTCAGAGCAGTGCTCCTCTCAGTGCAGTCCTTCTCCGTGTTGCAATGCCGAACAGTTCAGATAAGAACAGACCATATGACCACAGTGTATTACATAAACAAACAGGGAAGTAACAGATCCTAAAACTATGCACAGAGGTAATGATATGGGACCTGGCATACTAGATAGATGCCAAAATAACTGCTGTTCATCGTCCCTGAATCAGTCTTCACCACTGATTCATATATATAGACCACATAGGGCTGGAGCAGTAGGATCCATGAGTGCTTTTTCCTTTAGGGAGGGAGCCAACCTTGGATATAGGCTCTGCCCACGTGCAGCATGTTCCTGTGTGGTGCCACATGCCAGCCAGTAACTGTCGTTGACTCCCTCATGCACTTCAGTTCTGTTCTTCTGCCGTCAAGTGCATACCATGGGGGTAGCACCTCAGTTCAACTTCAGATTCTGCTTCATCACCAAAGTCCGTTCTTTCATGGTGTCAACTTTGTTTTATTTTTTTCGTGATATCTGAGTCCAAGAAAAAGAGTAAGGGGGACAAAAAGGTCTGTTATGTGTCTGTGTTCCTGTGGGAAAGCGATCATTGAGAAGGACTGGCATCATGTCTGTTGGACCTGTTTTGACCCTGAACATGATACGGAATCCTGCAATGCCTGTTTTTCAGTGGATCTTCATACTGTTGAAATCCAAGTGCTGAAGTTGGGTCGTTCAATCCCCACCTTTGGAGGCACACCAAGAACCCGTGTTGCCAAGTTCAGGACCTCACACCTGTCCCCTGTACTTCTTCCAGGTGCCTCTGGTACCGCGGACACAGGATCCTCCTGACCTCACCTCGCTGCAGCATCATGAGCCCTGGGGGTGGATCTGGTGGACAGCTGGATGCTTCTTGGTGGCTGGTTGAGCATTCTCCCAGTCCATTCCCGCTGGGCAGTGGATATCCCTGGTGGTTAAGCTGAAGCTGTATGCTCAGTCTGCACTGGAGGACATCTTGGTGTCACAGCCTGGTGCTGCCCCAACTCTGACACTGCTTCAGCGTCAGTGAGTGAGGTGGTGCTGGCCATGATGCCGGGCCTCCTCTTTGTACTGTTTTTGGTGCCAGCAGAGGGATGGGCATGGGGCCTAAATGATATCCCATTGCGGAAGTTGAGGTGTTACTGTCTGACTCAAGTAACCCTCATGGCTTTGAGGTGGAAGGCAGTGCTGGGTACTGTGACTGGTGTGGTGTCAGTCCTGGATCCAGTACCAGGCATGATGCCCATGATGGTGCTGCCACTAGGTCTGTCCCCAATTCTGGTGCCATTCTTGGCACTGGGCCAGCTTCTGACACCATTTGTGGTGTCGGGGGGACAATTCTAGGGGCAGCGCTGATAGCAATTCTAAACGCAGCACTGGGGTGGCACTGGCTGTGGGTGTCCTGCAACTGGTTTGGTTTCTGACTTGAGTTCGGTGCGGAGGCAGTGACAGAGTTGGAAACCAGCTGAGATCGAGAGTTTCTCCTGGTCCTGTGGCTGAGCTCATCTCTGGTGAAGACCAGAGCTGTACTGAGGGGACTGAACGGCTCTGCTCTCCTTGCCTGGGAATTTTCCCCTATGGGCACCATCAGCATCATTCCTCTTGTGTGGGTCGACTCTCCTTGGGTGGGTTCATCATGCCCTCCCATAGGGTGAGGTCTGCCGAATGATCCCAAAGTCTGCGCATAGATCCTAGAGCCTCAGACTCTTCTCATCCTCCCAAATTTATACCACCCTTACTTGAGCTCCCAGGTATTATGGATATTCTTGGGCCCTCGCCTGAAGTCAGCATGAAAGCACAGCTGGTATGCTGTTCAGTATCCATCCTATACCAGCCTTGCCCAGTTCCTGCATGGCCCCAGCTGCCACCTGCCTCCTCTCTGTCCATGTCCTCCTCAGATGGCATGGAATCATCCATACACCAGTCCTCATGCTCTGATTACGCCTTGTACCAGAGATTACTGACAAACATGCTGATAGTTTTGGAAATTGACACTGTTGCCAAGTGCAATACCCTGTCCAGACAGCTGGGACTCCTAGGAGCTTTCAGGGATGACTGTAACATCATCTCTCCCTGGTCAAGGGTCTTGGAGGAATGCTCTAGGACAGTTTGGAGATGTCCTTTCACTTTGCCTCCAGCCCACAGGGATGTCTGACAGCAGTATTATGCACCCTCAGGCTCTGCTGGCAGAGTGCCTCACCCCACTTCAGGGATTCATGTCCTGCAGAAGCCTGACAGGCCTTGTCACCCAGTACATGACTGACCCCCCTGATGTGGACTCTGCACAGGTAGATGCATTAGGGAGAAAGGTTTTCACCTTCTCTCGCACTGTGTATCAGGTACACCTGGCAGCTTATAACAAGCTTCTGTGTGCACAGCTAGGACAGCTCCTAGCTTCTGTGCCATTATTGGAGATCTTACTTCATAGAGGGCTCTTGCAGTAGTTTATTACATATAGGACTGAAGCCAGCAGGTGTCAGGACCCCACTGAAAAATTTCTAGCTAGCAGTCTCTGGCGGGGGACCACCCCCACGTCAGGTGACCGACATCATGCAACATCAGTATAACGGGTTGGTCCCCCGCCTGACTTCCAGTTCTTACCCACCGTTAGCTTGTGAAGCGCCTCGTTAGTTAAGTTCACTTGCTTGTCTGTCTGTCGTTGGTAATTTTACCGTAGTTTTTCTTTGATTTCTTGAATTTCTACTAAATTCACGTCAATCATCATGTCAGTGTATGTCGTCCCCTACACCCTCAAGCACAAGAATAAGTGCAACTCGTGCGGGGCCCAACTCCCGCTAAGGACAGTCACTCCCAGTGCCTCTTCTCTCTGGGCCCAGATCACCCTGTGGAGAATTGCCAGCATTGCCTGAAATTTAACGTCGACACCGCAGAAGGAGCAGCAGTCCCCTGGAGGCCCATATCCTTAAAAAGAAAATGACCTCCATGGAAAAGAGCTGAAGAAGCTTCATCAGGCCTCCACTTTGCCGAGGGACACCAAAAGGAGGACAAGGAAAGGACCGGGACTCCTCTTCCTTGGACACCGCGACTTTGGCTGGAGTTGCCGTGCTCAAGGCAACATCTCCCCCCCCCCCGGGGGACCGCTCCTCGACGGCTGTTTTGGAGGCTTCCAAGCCAGCATCGACCCACCTGTCTGGCTTGCGCTCAGGCCCTTCAGGTGCCTCCGGGTCAAGGGAGGCTCCCACTCCTGGCAAGGCTGCCAGCGCGCAGCCTTCTAGTTTGAGTGGCTCCGTTAAGCCGGACCTCGGCTCCTCTGATGTCTGCCCGGAGAAGGCCGCTAAGTCACTCGACCCTTCGGGGCAGCGCACAGTCACTACTCTGCCCAACCCAGGCCATTCCTCCTTTGTGGCCTGCCTCGCGTTGGGTCCACTGAGCCGGACAACGGCTCCTCCGATGTCCGCCTGGACCGTGCCGGTATGGCGACTGTTGACCCTTCCGGCGGCTGCATGGTACGGGCCAATGCCAGACCTTGGTGTCCTGTCTGCCGTCCCTGGCTCCCCGCAGCCTTCGCTGCCCTCCGAGGATCCAGCGTCTCCCCGGTCTGACCCCGGGGATTTTCATCCACCCTCCTTGGGGGATGCTGAGGATGTGGGCATGCTCCCATCTGGTCCAGATGATCTGACGTCGGTTCCTCAGATGCCAGCGCCAGTTTTGCCAACACCGGGTGACATCCCTACGCCGGGCCTGCCGGGCCATCTGTTCCGGTTACGCCCACTGGGCCATTGCTGGGACCTTCTGCTCCGGCAGACCCCCCAGTTCGCGGGAATCCGATGCCGTCCTATCCGAAGAGTCATACCAGGGTCCACTGTATCCAATGCCCCAGTACCTGACACCGGCTTACCCGATACCGCGGTACACGGTGCCTCATACCCGACGCCGGGTTACCCACCATCAGGGTACGGATACCCCCAGTATCCGTATCCTCCTCCTCTTCCTCCACCGCCCCCTCAGCCTCCAGTGGATTTGAAGGAGACTCTGGCTTCCTGGTGGGCTGAGGCCAAGGCTCAGATCACCAGGGAGGTGGAGAGCCATCTTCTGATGCTGGTTCCGGTTCCGGACCCCCTGCGTTGGAGCGAGACTCCTCCCTACTCCAGGTACCAGAGGTGAGCCCTCCAGTTCCAGAGTGGGTCTGGATACGCTTCCCGAGGGCTTCCCAGGGGTCCGTTTCTCCCCCATGTCAGGAGGTGGAGTCTTCCTCTTCTTCATCCTCCTCGGAGCCCTCAGACGACTCCAATGGGTGCTCCGATTTGGATGACGAGCCGCGCTCTCCGGATATGCCCAGGCTGGGGACCCCTCTGAAGTCTCCTCCGGAGGATCCTTCCTTTATGGAGTTGCTGCACAAAATCCAGGCCATCCATCAGTGGCACTCTTTGGAGCCAGATCCACAGTGGCAGAAGCTAGCTGCCATGCCTACCTTGATTCCATCCTGGATCGGGAGCTTCGTGGACCTTGTTTCTACTATCTGAAACAACCCTCGCCATAGCCCCCATCCGAGGAAGGTGGACAGGCTATATCAGGCTCCAGAGGGTGCTGAGTTTCTTACCTCTCACCCCAAGTCTGACTCGGTCATGATCAGCGCCACCCACGGCCAGACAGCCAATTCAAAGCATTTGAGCTCTTCACCCCTGATAAGGAATCCTGCCTTCTGGACCAGTATGGGAAGAAGGTCTTCGCTCTTCCACTCTGGGTATTTGGGCCTTGAACTCAGTCACCCACATGGGGATGACCAGAAGGCCATCCTTAGCGGTGGAAGCTAAACTGAGTCCCAGACCAAACAGAAAGTGGCAGACCCTGTCCGATCTGCTCGTTCAGCCAGTAGGCACATACTTCACGCTTCATACGATGCTGTGGATGCTGCTGGTAGGAGCTCGGCATTTGCCGTAGGTTTGCAGTGACATGCCTGGCTCACAGTGTCGGGTTTGGTCCCTGAAGTGCAGTCTGCTATCCAGGACGTGCCCTTCAGGGGTTCAGTGCTGTTCGGTGGTGATGACAAGGATATCATCACTGGACTGCGAGAGAAGGGCACTGCTCTCAAGGAAGTCGACAACTTGTACAGAGCTCCTCAACCACAGTGCCATCCCTTTCGCATGCAGGCACGGGCCAGGCGAAACCACAAGAGGAGCAGGCCAATAAACACTGGGCCTCTCAGGCTGCAGTCCCCGCCCAGACGAGCAGCGGGAGCTCCAGTACGGCACTGCCTCCCACCACCTGACTCCTTTCCTCTCCCACAGCTTCTGGGTCTTCCAGAGGAACTGGTAGGGAGGTTCCCTGCATCTACGGGTTGGGAGGGATCACGTCAGACGTTTGGGTGATCCAGCTGATAGCGGAAGGGCACTCAATAGAGTTTCTTCAGAAACCTCCCAGAAAACCCCTTCCAAGGTCATCTTACTCCCCGGGCACACCTTCTTCTGGTTCGGGAAGAAATCTCCGCCTTTCTTCGGAAGGCGGCGATGGAGCCCATCCCTCTCCATCTCAGGGGGACGGGTTACTATTCCCATTTCTTCCTGGATCCGAAGAAATCGGGCGACGTGAGGCCAGTCCTGGACCTCAGCTCCCTCAACCTATTCATGGAGTACAAGAGGTTCTAAATACTCTCTCTGCAGAGCCTTCTGCCCCTCCTTCAGCCAGGACAGTGGCTGTGCGCCCTGGACATGCAGGATGCCTACCTACATATCCCTAGCCACCCATCCCACCTCAAATACTTTCAGTTTTCTTTTCAGGGGGACAACTACCAGTTCAGGGCCCTCCCATTTGGTCTCTCCTTGGCCCCCCGAGTATTTACCAAATGCCTTTCTGTGGTGGTGGCCCACCTGCATACCAAGGGGGTTCAGGTTTTCCCTTAACTGGATGATTGGCTCCTGGCAGCCCCATCCAGGAAGGATGTCCTGCGCTCCCTTTCCCTTACCCTCCAGGTTTTCACCAGCTTGGGTATTACCATCAACCAGGCCAAGTCCCATTTGATCCCATCTCAAAGACTCCAGTTTATCGGGGTGATACTGGATACGACTTCCGGTATGGCCTTCCTGCCTTTGGACAGGGTGGCCACCCTTCAGGCTCAGGCCAGCCTTTTGTCCAGCCTCAGGCGAGTCATTGCCAGGTCAGTCCTTCACCTCCTCGGGCTCATGGCAGCTGCCATTCCGACGGTGCCTCGCGCTCAGCTCCATATGAGAATCTCTCAGTGGATGCTTTGGTCTCAGTGGGATCAATTGGTGGATGACTTGGATCGCGAGATCCGACTGTTCGGGACTTGCAATGGTGAATGGTTCAGGAGAACCTTTGCCAGGGAGTTCCCTTCTGTCCCCCCCCCCCAAATCCTGATGACAGACGCCTCGGGTGAGGGTTGGGGAGCCCACCTGGGATCTCAGTGGACCCAGGGCTCTTGGTCAAGGAAACTCTTCACATCAATGTACTCGAGCTGAGGGCCGTTCTGTACGCCTTACAAGCTCTGCATTTGTCTCTGCTTCCCAGTCATCTGGCCATTCAGACTGACAACATGTGCGTAGTGTGGTACATTAACAAACAGGGAGGAACCCGTTCCTACCCTCTTTGCAGGGAAGCGATGCGGGTTTGGGATTGGGCGATACTTCACAACCGTCACCTCACGGCAGTTCATGTTCTGGGGGTCGAGAACATTTTGGCAGACCACCTCAGTCAGTCATCCACCCAAACACATGAATGGGAACTGGATCAGGGGGTAGTAGACAATGTCTTCCTATGCTGGGGAACCCCTGAGGTAGACCTGTTTTCCTCTCCTCTCAATGCAGAACTTCCCATCTTCTGTGTGCTCGCACCAGGGCGTGGAGTTTTTTGGAGGGCGGCTCTGTCTCCTAAACTGGAAGGCAGATTCATCTAGCTTTCCCCTGATCCCGTTGATCCCGGGTCCTACACAAACTCTGATCAGAAGGAGCTTGCATGATCCTCATCGCTCCGTTCTGGCCCAGACAAGTTTGGTTCTCTCTTCTGCAACAGTACTCAGAGGACCTCCTTTTCCTCTTCCTCTGTCGCAACTTTTGTTGACCCAGGATCAGGGACCCTGGTCCATCCAGGACTCAGATCCCTTCAGCTGCATCGTGGCTCCTGCAAGCGTGATTCAAACCAGGTGGCGGAGATTCTAGTGGAGCCAGAAAGCCCTCCACTCGTTCCACTTACACCATGAAATGGAAAAGGTTCTCTATTTGGGCCTCTAGCTTTCGAGCCATTCTTCTGCTGTGTCGGGAGGCTCCAGGATTACATGTGTCACCTCTTCGATCTGGGTCTCAGTCACTCCTCCTTAAAGGTTCACATGGTGGCCATTTCCGCTTACCATGTTCCTTTTGGGGACAGGTCTTTTGCCCAGCTGGAAATCGCTAAGATCTTTCTTAGAGGGGTTCTCCACTTGAGACCCCCATTTGCACACCTGTCCCTCCTTGGGACTTGAATTTCATTCTCGAGAAGCTTACCCTGCCTCCTTTTGAGCCAGCAGCATCAGCAGACCTTAAGTTCCTTTCCTGGAAAGCTCTCTTCCTGGTGGTTATTACCTCCGCTCTATGAATTTCTGAGCTTCAGGCCTTAATGTGCAAAATCCCATTGTTGATTTTCCACAAGGAATGTGTGGCTCTGCGTACCAACCCTAAGATTCTCCCTAAGATGGTAGCGGAATCTACGCTCAATCAGTCCATGGAACTGCCTGCATTTTTTAAGCAACATTCCAATCAAGGGGAGTACCTCTTACATACTCTGGATGTTCACGGTTCTGAGATTCTACACCAACAGGACAAAGGATCTCAGAAAGACTGATCAACTGTTTGTCTCTTTTGCTCGCAAAGAGACAATCTTGTCTCAAGCAATGCCTTCGAAATGGTTGGCTCATTGTATCACTTTCTGTTATGACAAGTATCACAAGACCTTGTTAGGTCAAATCAGAGGTCACTCCACTAGGGTGTAGCTGCCTCTGCTGCTTGTTTCAAGAATGTGTTGGCGGCTGACATTTTGTGCAGCAACTTGAACTTCTGTCCATACCTTTAGAAACATTACAGTTTGGACCTTGCCTCTCGCGTAGAGCTGGCTTCAGGTTGGCTGTTCTACAAGGTCTTCTTTCCTAAGACCTTCACAGCCAGAGGATCTCTGTGTGAGTGGTTTCCTCCTCCGTGAACTTCTCTTTGTTCCAGACTGCTTGGGACTCAGTCCTATATGTAATTAGCTACTGCAAGAGCCCTCTCAAAGTAAGATAGTACAGTTACGTGAGAACTTACGTAATAGTAGATCTTTGAGAGAGGCTCTTGCAGTAAATGTCTGCCATCCCTCCATCCCTAGTTTTTCAGCTCCTTTTCCGGGATAGAAATATCACTTCTCTCTCATCTCGCCTTTTGGCCTTTGGCAGGAAAGAACTGGAAGGCGGGTGTGGGGGACTGCCCCTTTATACTGACGTCGGTTACCTGATGTGGGGGCGGTCCCCTGCCAGCGACTGCTAGCTAGAAAGTTTTCCATGGGATCCTGATGCCTGCTGGCTTCAGTCCTATATGTAATTACCTACTGCAAGAGCCTCTCTCGAAGATCTACTGTTACGGTAAGTTCTTACGTAACTGTACTTTATTTGGGGTAGTCATCTGCCTTTCTGCCAAGGGCCTGGCATTGGTGAGGCACCAGACAAAGGCATCTTATGACACCAGTGAGGTGGCCTACAGGGGTCTGCATTCACCGTATGGTGTGGTTTCACCTTTCTCAACTGGCATCTCTGGGCGGACATAAGGTGCTAAACTCCCAGTTCCAGGGCACAGATTTTTTCTCCCAGAGAATCAGGTGGGAACTTGAGGGCATTTCTACCTCCTGACTAACTCTTAAAATTTTGGACCTTACCAGGCCTGTGAAGACCCTGCCCTCTGGTGTTCTCTCCCACACAGATGGCTAAGGTTATCCTTATCCTCAGGGTAAACCAGTTTCTACCTAATTTGGAAGCCTGATGCTCAGACCCATATGTATATATCAGTAGTAAAGACAGATTCAGGAAGATATGAAAATTATGTACTCACATGACTGTTGATCTTCCTGAATAGCTTTCCATTGATTCAAATGCCCATGCTCCATCCCTCGCTAAGCTGTGAGCCAGGGCCTCTGGCAGCTTATCCTGTGGTTGCCGGCAGTCTCCACTGCTTCTTTCTCTCTCTCTTCTCTAGCATAGCCCTTCTGGGTGCTGTTCGTGTTTAAAAACAAAAAGAGGGTTGGTCACTTGTGGTCCCCTACAAAGCCCCAAAAAGTTTTATACACATTATTTTTTCACGAGTGAGTTAGGTGGCCTTTCCTCCATTTGTTCCCTCCTTCTGCCTGCCGGGGTATATCCCATCTAGGATATATCCCTGTTAGTTCTATATGCAACATGTGCCTGGACACCATCCAGCCTAACTCCACTGAGCAGATACCCTATCTGTGGAAGGTGCTTTGCATTTACTTGCATTAATGTACTAACTTTGCACAGGGTATCCCTGTAGTTGCAGGGAAGAAGCAAGAGCATGTTTTCCTTTTTGTGAACTTTTGGGTTGGTATCTCTTATCTTTCTCTGTGCATTGGTGTTTCCACTCCATTTGGAGCATGCCAGAGGAGATATCTACATCTTAACCTCACAGGGGCTGCTAGTCCTTTAACTCCTACACTATTCTCTCTTTGCTCTAATCCTCACTGAGAAAGCAAGATTGTGAGTTTACTCTCAAGTTTGCTAAACTTTTGTCTTGTAGCATAGAGCTATTTCTTGTGAATTCAGATGTCATTTTTCATTGTTGGCATTTTGCTGTCTCATTTTCAAGGGGGGGGACCCAAATAGGACTTGCCCTTCTGCTACTTCTGCCAGAGCCATTATCTCAGGGCTGCTGCCCTATTTTACCTATCACTATCCATGCTGTCTGAATAGTGGTGAGAGGCTTTGGCTCCTTTTCTTTTAGATCTGCTACGCTTGTGCCACCTAGCAGGCTCAACCCTTAGTCTCTTAGTTGGCATTTGGGTCTAATTGTTTGTTTATTTTATGTCCTATATCCTTTTACTATCCCTTTGGGCTAGAAGGTGTCTAGTCTTCTCTTTTATTTCTCTCCACATTGTTTCTCTTCTGGCGAAGAGAACTGAGGTGCATGATGGAGTTAATGTTTTGTTTTTTTTTATTTTGTGCTGGACCCCAGTAGGCTCGGCCCCCATACCCCCGGTCCCACATTCGGCCCCCAGGGATTTACCTCGGGTGGTGCTCCTCCTGGGCTTGCCCTCCAGAGCAGGGCCACTGAGTGGGCATGTCCCCCGATGGAATGTTGAACCAGGTTTAACCCCATTTCCAGGATGCCCCCCTCACTTGCTCCCCCAGGGCAGGACCGTCGGGTCAAGACTCCTGACAGAACACTAACCTCAGTCACCAGCCAAGTGCCACAGGCAGAGCAGGACCGTTGGAGTGGGGTGTCATACATGGGGGCCAGCATTTTTGCTTGCATAGCCCCTATGAGAGGCGTGGCATACAGTGACATAATGGCGCCAAAGTGCCAAAGCGCAGCTTCCTGTCCGGCAGCTGCTCCATCCAGCCTCCACCAGAGGTCAGCCATGCACCAGATGCTCACCCACCCTGCCTGGAGGAGGAGAGCATTCTGTTGGACGCTCAATCCTCCTCCCTCCAGCTAGCCCTCTGACTTCTCAGGTCTGTTCCTGAACCCAAGACGTCAGCATCACAAGTGGAAGCACTACTGCTGCACTGGCAGCTGATGCATGAGGGAGCTGATGGCGGTTATCCAACTCTTGGCTTGCACAGCACCACGAGTGCCAGTAGTTGACGTCTGCTCCTTTCCTAAAGGAGAAAAGGTCCTGAGGGGTCCTAGTGCCTCCGGAGCTATGACTCATATGTATGAGTCAATGGTGAAGATATTCAGGAACATCAACAATTACATTGAGTACATAATTTTCATATCTTCTTCAAGGATATCTCTTTCATCAGGCCACACCTATGGAACTATAGCAGTCATGCGCCAGGACCACACAGAAATGTTTTTTGCTAGCAGTCTACTAGGGGCCACCCATGGCAATGTCATATGTCGACATCCTCACTATGTAAACATGGCGGCCCTGCACCTTCCTCAGTTCTTTTCTCACCGTCGACAATACTCGCTGGACTCACAGAGACACCATTACTACAGGCGACCACCAAATCTTGATTTAAGTGTTTCCTGTTGTGTATGTCGACAACTAACTCCACTAAACTCTTTAGTTACTGCCAGTGCAGTAGAAAATCAACAACTGCCATGATGCCTGTGTCCGCTGTCTCGGAGGCCCACATCATTAAGGCATGCAAGATTTGCCTCAGCTTCAATCAGGCTACTCAGCGATGCTGTCAGAAAGCTCTGCAGTCTTTTCTGCTTGAGCATAAGGTAGCCAGAATGGAGAGGGAGCTCCAGGTGAGAAGCTCCTCTGCGTTGCTGGCTCTGTCCTTGGGCTGCCACTCTTTCAAGGCCTGGGGCAAGTCTTCAGGAAAGTGCAAACACCAGAAGAAGGAGTGGAGCAAGCCCCCCCCCCGTATGCTGTCAGTTGCCTCTCCACTTGGCGCTGACCACTGCAGTGTCGTCATCCACTTCGGTGGCGGTGTTTCCTACCACCCAAACCTTGGCTACAACAGGGTTGGCTCTGCCAGTGAGTCCAGCCGGACCTCCCATGGCTGGTGAAGACATGTCGATGTTGGGGCTGCTGACACCCCCATCAACGTTACAGACCCTGTTGCTCAGACCTCAGCTCCTTCAAGGTCGGCTGGCAGTGGGTTCCCGCTGGACCTCCTATGGTTAGCTATGGCCCATCGACATCGGGGTTCCTGTCCCCGCTGTCAATGTTGGGGCTCCAGCCTGCCCCATCGATGTTACAAGGTGTTCCTACAGTGCAGGCCACCATCAACATGCAGATGGTGTTCTCTCCTTTATGGAGATAATACAGCACCTTGTGCCTCCGGCACGACGACAGAGGCCCATTAGACCAGCCCCATGCCAGCACCTGCCACATCAATGTGCCCTGCTCACCCCAGGATGTTGAGATCATTGCTTCCTTCCCTGCAGTATTCAGAGTCCATCGACGAGGATCAGGAATACAACCCTGACGTCATCTTGCAAGATGAAGTGGAGGAGGAGGAGGAGGAGGAATATGGAAAGGAGCCCATCTAGGACTAGCACCACCATTTCCTCCAGGAGTGAGGACTCACATTTTATACCCTGAGGTCCCTCCTGAAGACCCCTTCTTCTCTATGATGAAGCAACTCCAAACTGAAATGGGGTTTGATGCTGAGGAGCAAGATACTGGTATCACCAGGAGAAACCTGGTGGAGTTCCTGGAACTACCAGATTCTCCCCCTCTTACTATTCCTCATATATTGGCTGCACTAGAGGATGACACCATGGCTACCGGGCACAAACCAAGTTTGATCCCTGCCATGCCCAGAAAAGCAGACAAACTATACCAGGCTCCTTCAGGGTATCCCTTTTCTCAGGGCAACCTCAGGCAGATTCACTAGTGATGAATGCAGCCCATGGTCAATCTAAGAGTCCTAAGCGTCTCAGTTCTCTTCCCCCAGACAAGGGGTCAAGAAGACCAGACCTCATGGGCAAGAGGATCTTTGCCTCTGCCACACTGGGCCTTAGAATAGTGAGCTATCAGGCCCATATGATCAAACACCAGAATACCTTCTGGAAAAAGACTAAAGCAGCAGCCCAGGCCTTTCCAGAGGGTCCACAGAAACAGGAGATGCTCAAGGCCCTCCAGACTGGAGCAGATGTGGGTAAGCACCTCTTAAGGTCTACCTATGATATTTCAAATGCCTCTGCCAGAGCAGCTGTGACTGGCATCTGCCTCAGAAGGCATTCTTGGCTCAAGGTGTCAGAATTTGCTAATGATGTCCAGCAATCCATTCTAAATGCCCCTTTCAGAGGTTACAAGCTCTTTGGGGCAGATGTGCAGGATATATCCTTTCTGACCTCCAAGCCTCAGGGAGGACTTTACGGTCAGCACACTCCATCTCCCATACCCAGTCAAAAAGTGGGCAGAGGGTACATTTTCATCAAACCACTGTCAGGTGCCAAACAGCAGGGCAAACACAGAGCAGGATCAGTGTTACCTGCCTCTACCTCCACTTCAGGAAAATCCACTAAAGGTGGAGGGATCTGCTTCAGCATGACTCCTTCTTAGACCCCACCCTCTGGCACTCAACCCAGAGAAGGTGGTCGGGGGTCACCTCTCCCTCCACCTGGACCACTGGAGAGAGGGTATTACAGATGCTTGGGTCCTGCAACTGATAGAACAGGGCCACGCTCTGGAACTTCTGGAATTACCTCAAGAACTTCAACCAGCTCCCTCCACTTATCCTCCTGACCATGTACCAGTGCTACTAGAGGAAGTGCGTACACTGATGTGCAAGAGGTCATAGAACCAGTTCCCTAGGAACAAAGGAACACAGGGTTTTACTCTCATTTCTTCCTAGTCCCAAAGTCCACAGGAGACTTAAGGCCCATTCTGGATCTCAGGGATCTGAACTTCTACATTCAGTACAAGAAGTTCAGGATGGTCACTCTGGAAGGCCTGCCACCTTTTCTGCAAAGAGGGGACTGGATATGCTCCCTGGACATACAGGTTGCTTACCTGCATATCAAGATTTGTCTACCCCACAGGAGGTACCTTGGTTTCCTGTTCCAGAGGAAGCACTACTAGTTCAGCATATTGCCCTTTGGCTCGTCATCTGTCCCATGGATATCTGCCAAATGCTTGGCAGTTGTTGCAGCAGCTCTCAGGAGAGAGGGACTGCATGTCTTCCTTTATCTAGACACTGGTTGCTCAAAGCCCGGTCCAAGGAGCAACTGACCCACAGCCTAGTGTGTACCAGTCAGCTCTTTACAGGGATCATTGTCAATCTGCCCAAGTCAGTCTTGACCCCTGATCAGTGTCTGCAGTACATTGGGGCAGTACTGGACACTGCTCAGGGCTTGGCCTTCTTGCCTCAGGAAAGGGTGGAACGACTTATGGTCAGGCCCAGCTGCTTTACAACAGCAGGTATGTCACAGCCAGGACATTCCTGAGACTGCTGACCTGATGGCAGCAGCCATTGTTATGGTACCCCTTGCCAGGCTGCACTTGAGAATCCCTCAGTGGACTTTAAGGGTCCGGAGGGATCAACGCACTGACAACCTAGAACAGTAGGTTCTAGTCACTTCTCCTGTCCGGAAGGTGTTCAGTGGTGAATGGAACCCTGCAACCTGCTGAAAGGGTTCCTTCCTCATTCCTTCCCTCAGCAGATTCTCACCATAGACACTTCAGGGATGGGCTGGGAGCACATCTGGGACCTCACCAGACACAAGGAACATGGACCAGAGTGGAGACTTCCTCCACATAAACATATGAACATCACGAAGAAGAAGTCCTAGACATGAGGGCCATTCTGTATGGTCTGCAAGCCTTCCAGAACCATCTGTCCCAGGGCATCTGCTGGGCGCAGGCGGACAACATCAGTGTTGTACACTACATAAATAGGGAATGGGGACCCACTCATAACCTCTGTGCCGGGGAAGCAATAAGGGTCTGGTACTGGGCTCTAGAACATGGTCTAGAACTGTCAGCCGTCCATGTTCCAGGTGTCCAAAGCGTCCTGGCGGACAGGCTAAGCTGGTTGCAGTCTCAAATGCATGAGTGGGATCTGCTAACCTTGGTAGTAGAAGACCTGTTCGAGCAGGTGGGGTCATCTAGAGTTGGACCTTTTGAGTCCCCATTCAATGGACACTGCCGCTTTTCTACTCCCTTGCTCCAGGGCTTGGAGTTTTCTGGTGAGATGCATTGTTCCTCTTCTGGAAAGGAGGTTTCTTTTGCCTTTCCTCTGATTCAAAGGTGCTACTCAAGCTCCAGATGGAGGTGCCATTCTGATTCTGGTGGCTTCCTTCTGACCTTGTCAGATAAGGTTTCCCCTGCTGCAGCAGTTAACGGGAACCATCCAGTACCCCTGCACCTGTGCAAAGGCTTGTTCTCACAGGAACAGGACACCTGGTCCATCCAGACCTCAGGTCACTCAATCTCCATGACTGGCTCCTGAAGACATAGCCATTGTGAGATTCAGGTGTTCTTAAAGGTGGCGAATTTTCTGGTGGTTGCTGGAAAACCTTCCACCAGGGCCACTTATTCTCTGAAGTGGAAGCAGTTCGCTTTCTGGGCAGCTTCTCGTTAGTTGGATTCCTTCACTTGTCCAGTGAATCAGGTCCTAGGGTATTTATTGTCCTTGTCAGATGCAAGACTCAGTACTCTTCTATCAAAGTGCACTTGGCTGCTATTTCAGCTTTCCATGTGTCTACTGATGGCCATCGGTGGCACAGCTAGAGGTAACCTATACGTTCTTGAGGCATCCTGCACTTGAGCGCCTGTTCCACAATCTAGTCCTGGCTTGGGACCTGAATTTTGTGCTGGAGAAACTCACTTTGGCTCCTTTTGAGCCAGTCGCGACTTCTTGCTTATGCTTCCTTTCTTGGAAAGCATTATTTTTAGTTGCTATTACCTCTGCTCAAAGGATTTCCAAGCTTCAGGCTCTTGTGTGAAATCCTTCTTACTTGATTTTCACAAACACTTTGTTCTTTTGCGTATCAATTCTAAGTTTCTTCCAAAGTTGGTGTCTGAGTTTACTCTAAATAAACCATTTACCTGCCAGTTTATTTTCCTGAGCATGCCAGTCCAGGAAAGCATTGCTCCATACCTTAGGCGTACATAGGATACTCAAATATTATGTTCATCATCGAAGAACTGTAGGAAGTCCTTACAGCTTTTTGTTTCCTTTGCCCCTGGGAAAGAGGGTGTACCAGTTTCTAAACAATGCCTTTCCAAAGGGTTGGATGACTGTATTTCGTTTAGTTACAGGAAGTATGGTAAGGAACTTCCTGGGGTTGCGCGTGGCCATTCAACCAGAGGCATGGCCACTTCTGTAACCTGTTTCAGGAATGTGTCATCTGCAGAAATTGGTGCTGCTGCAACTTGGAGTACTGTCCACACTTTCACTAAAACTACAGTCTGGACATTGCCTCTAGAAGAAGAACAGGCTTCGGCCTGGCTGTGTTTCAAGGTTTTCTTTCTTAGGCCTGTAGCCTCCAGTCACCCAGACTCTTTCTGTCAGCAGTACTTAGGACGCATTCCATAGGTGTGGCCTGATGAAAGGGATATCCACAAAGAAGATAGTACAGTTACGTAAGAACTTACCACAACAGTAGATCTTCCTGAGAATCTCTTTCATCAGGCCATGCCATCCCACCCTCCTTCCCCCTTAGATGCAGAGCTTCTTTACTCCTGTCTCGCTCTCCAGGATGATCTGCCTGCTGTTTTCAACTGTGCCTAGTGGCGGGAACCTTCAACTGTCCCTTAGTTCCCCAGGAGGAGATCCTTTGAATATGGTTTCTGGTGGGGACCCGAGGAGGGCATGGGGCCACCCACGTTTTATATAGTGAGGACATTGACATATATCACTGTTGTGCACAGCCCCTAGTAGACTGATAGCAAAAATGATTCCATGTGGTCCTGGTGCCTGATGGCTGTAGTTCCATTGGTGTGGCCTGCTCAAATAGATTCTCTCAAAGATCTACTGTTATGGTAAGTTCTTACTTAACTGTACTTTACTCACCCACCTCAGCTGATGTCTCTGTGGGGCTCTTTACACCATCTGGGGAAACGCCTTTGTTCCTCATCAGGCCCTTACCCAAGAACCATTGTGGGCCCAGATGTCCTGTGCTGTATAGACCAACCAAGCTCAATGGTCCTCTGGATGGCCACCTACAGGAGGACCCTCCCTTAGTCCTCTGCTGTCTTTCTCAGACGTCTCCTTGGGTATCATCTGGCACCGTCTTCTTGTGCACCAACCCCCATAATATTAGCTGCTAAAACGCATAGTAACCGTATAAGCGCAGGTAGTTGACAAGTGCTTTACACCCCACCTTTTGGGTGTTTACACATTCATCACTTTACCTTTTTTGTACTTTTTAGTATTTCCTATTTCCCAGTCCCCACTTCCGTTCATCCTCCCAGCCTGTCAATTCTGTCTGAGTGCCAGAATTCAGCTGCAAGGGTTCTCAAGTGGTGATCCCCACCTAGACCCCATCAAATCCCACTCATATCTCAGCCACAAGGAGTGCTGGAAGGTCAATACAATACATCTCTCCCTACCTGAAGTGCCAGCTCATAGAAACAAAGAATTTGTTGGCAGAAAAGGGCTGTTTGGTCCACCCTGACAGCCCAGATGTTCCCTGCTTAATCTGTCTCCACAGACCCTAACTGGTCTGCAGCAACCTCCCTACTTTCTGCCTGTTTTCTAATACACCTCTATGTCTAGCCACACATACTTGAAGCCCCTCTGTTCTGGCTTCACCCCTTTTCTGACACTTTGTTTCAGGTGTTTATACCCTACCAGTGAAGAAATATTTTCTTGTATCTCTGTTAAACTCCCCCACCCCACCCCACCCGCAGCTTCTTCGTATGCTCCCTGGTTGTTGTGCTCCTTCTCATTTGAAAGAGGTCCCTCCTGCCCACTGATTACCCCTGTGAGGTGCTTGCAAGGCTCTGTTATGTCACCTCCCACTCTCCTCTCTTTCTGGTTGTACATGTTGAGATCAGTCAGTCTCTCCTCCTAGGGCTTCTGATGCAACCCAAGCACCATTTTGTTGCCCTCCACATACATGTGATATGTCCAACTTGTTTAAGAGGGAGATTTGGGTCAAATTAGGAAACTAGTGCACTGGATCAGGCAGGCTGGTGGATGTCCTCTTTCTGCACTTCAGCAGGGCATTTGACTCAGTGCCACCCAGGCTACTGGGAAGCTGGAGAATATGAGAGTGGGGCGCTGATGGTCAGGTGGATAGGAAACTGGCTAGTTGGGTGTGTACAGAAGGTGAGGGTGGGGGAGGTCTCATCCTCTAGGAGGGTCATTAGTGGGGTCCTTCAGGGGTCGGTACTGGGCCCACTCCTGTTTAACGCCTATATCTCAGACATCATAATTGGTATCAGGAATGGGATGAGCCTCTTTGCCGATGACTCGAAGCTGGGCGGTGGTGGAAGGGGAGATGGGGAAGCTAGCTCTCCAGGGGGACCTAGAGGCTCTGGGGAGGTGGTCAAGAGCATGGAAGATAAAGTTCAGTGCCGGGAAATGCAGTGTTCTACACCTGGGGGCCAAAAACCCAGCTCAGGAATACACCCTGGGGAGTAGGCATTGCAAGTTTCTAGGGGGAGAGAAGGACCTCCGGGTGGTGGTGGATGCCAAAATGAATAACTCAGAGCAGTGTAGAAGGGCTGTGGCCCAAACAGATAAAATGCTGAGGTGCATAGCCAGAGGGATAACCTCAAGGAGTAGAGAGGTGCTCTTTCTGCTGTACAATTGCCTGGCTAGACCACACCTTGAACACTGCGTGCAGTTTTGGCATCCCTACTTAGAGGGACATTGCTCTTCTGGAGAGGGTCCAGAGGAGGGCGACCAGGATGATACTGGGACTAGGGGGAAGGCCCTATGAGGAGAGGCTGGAGGAGCTCAACCTGTACTTGCTGGAGGAGAGAAGGAACAGAGGGGATATGACAGAGGTCTTCAAATATCTCAAAGGAATAAACAGGGTAAGCCTGGAGGGGGTGCTTCAGCTGAGGCAGGTGGGGACCACCAGGGTTCACTCAATGAAGCTGGAAGGGGGGAGGCTGAGGGGGAAAACAAGGAGACGCTACTTCACTGAGAGGGTGGTGGAGCCCTGGAATGTGCTGCCTGGGGATTTGGTGGCTGCAATAGTGGAGGGGTTCAAGAAAGGCTGGGTTAGGTATGGGGGAGGGTGCATCCCAGAGCCCCGCTAGGGGGTTGGGGACCCTGTATTGGGGAAGGGGCAAACAGTGCCCTGGGAAGGCACTGATTATCGAGCAGACTTGATAGACCATAGGGCCTAATCTGCTGGCTTCTTAGTATGATAGTCCTATGGCTGATCACTCCAGGAGGGATCACACCTTTGCCAGATTGCTGTATAGATTTTACTGGCGGAAATTCATGAAGAATTTGCTACCTATTGTAATTCCTGTGCTGGGTGTCAAAAATTAGCCCAGTCACTAGAAAGACAAAGTGCCCTACCCTTGATAGATGTGCCTTTTGAGAGAATTGCAATGGATGTAGTTGGACCTTTAGACAAAAGTAAAAGGGTAATAGATTTATCCTGGTAGTATGAAAATATGCTACTCGATACCCAGAAGCAGTTCAATATGTACTATCAGCTTCAAAAGTGGCAGCAGAGCTTGCAAAATTTTCAGCAGAATGGACATACCTAAAAGTATTATTACCAGGGTAGTAATTTTGGTGCTGCATTACTTAAGGAGCTGTACAGACTACTAGGTATCACTGCCACAAGAACCTCCCCTACCACCCTCAGACAGACGGTCTTGTTGAGCGTTTAACCAAACCCTAAAACACATGTTAAAAGGTTTGTAAAGGGAAGGAAAAATTGGGACCAATACTTGCCTTACCTACTTTTGCTTACAGAGAAGTACCACAGGCGTCAACAGGGTTTTCACCATTTGAAATGCTGTATAGTAGGCAGCCAAAGAGGGCCACTGTATGTGACAAAAGAAACTTGGGAAGATAATCCTACTCATAAACAATCTGTAGCGTCTTATATGTGTGCCCGTCAGAAAGAAGCTGACAAAATATGTTGAAATTGCCCATAGTAATCGGAAGAGGCCAAAAGCCAGCAGAAGGTATATTATGACCATGAGTAAAGAAAATGTTTTTGAGCCAGGTGAAAAGATTTTGCTACTGTTACCCACAACAGAAAATAAACCGTTAATGAAGTGGGAAGGGCCTTATAAAAGTGCTTGACGTACTGGCACTATTAACTACGAGACTAAGATCCCAGATAGGAAAAATCCTGATATACCATGCTAACCTCTTCAAGAAATGGACTGAAAAAATACTAAAAGCTGCTTTGCTAGTTTTACCAGAAACTGATAAAGAAGATATTGATGTAGCTTATGATAGACTGGAACAAACTGCTGATGCTGTAAAGGTGAAGGTTTCCTTAACCCCTGAGGAACCACAGAAATTCGTAACTTGCTAAAGACATTTAACAGTACTTTTACCACAGTACCAGGCCGAGCAAAGGAGGTAGAGCACGTAATAGTGACAAGGAATGCTCGCCCTATTAGGCAAAAGACATACAGGTTACCAGAGTGGTTAAGAGCCGACGTGGTTAAGGAGATATAAAAAATGAAAGAATTGGATATCATAGAAGTCGAGGAGTGCTTGGTCATCTCCAATGGTAATTGTAAACAAAAAAGAAGGGGATGTTAGAATATGTGTTGATTTTAGGAAACTTAATCAAGTGTCAGAATTTGACAGTTATCCTATGCCCAGAATACATGATTTGGTTAACACACTGGGGAGTGCAATGTATATCAGTACCCTAGATCTCACCAAGAGTTACTGGCAAATCCATTTAGCTAGAGTCCAGAGGCAAAACTGCATTTGCCACTCCTGTTGAAGTTTATCAGTTCACCACCATGCCATTTAGTTTACGTGGTGTGCCAGCTACATTCCAGCAGTACATGGATGTAATTTTATCACCTCACACCGGTTATTGTGCTACGTACCTGGATGATGTTGTGGTGTACAGTCCAGACTGGAAAAGCCACCTGGAACCCCTAAGAACAGTTTTCCAAGCTATCACAAATGCAGGTCTGACTATTAATCCTACAAAATGTGCATTGGGCATGCAGGAAACCAGATATTTGGGCTATGTGTTGGGAAATGGAGACGTTAAGCCAGAAATTTCTAAAATAGAAGCTATAGCTAACAGCCCTGTCCCTAAAACGAAGAAAAGTGTCAGGTAATTTTTAGGGCTGGCTGGTTATTATCAAGATTTGTTCCCAACTTTGCAGAGTTAGCTACTTCCCTCACTGAACTCACAAAAACAGTACCCAAATAATGTGAAATCGACCCCAGAGTGTGATGAAGCTTTTCAAACCATTAAGGCTGCATTATGTTCCAGTCCCTGTTTTAAGAAGCCCAGATTTTGAGAAACAATTTTTTTACAAACAGATCGTCAGAGGGTAGGCCTAGATGCAGTCCTGAGTCAAAATATAGATGGGACTGAACATCCGGTTCTGTATATAAATAGGAAATTGCATGACAGAGAGAAAATGTCTCCACCATTGAAAATGAATGTTTAGCAGCAAAGAAGGCCATGAGTCCCTTAAGTTTTATTTGCTAGGAACTGATTTTGTACTTATAACATATCACAGTCCTCTCTGTTGGCTTAACCAAATGAAAGATAAAACTTCCAGAATCACAAGGTGACACCTGGCACTACAGCCATTTAAATTCAAGGTGATACATAAATCTGGTAAAGAGAATAGGAATGCTGATTTTTTGTCAATATATGGATCAGGAATTGAGGGTTCTTAAGGTTGAAAAACAAATGCTGCATTGACTGCAGCTCCCTGACCATCAGTATGACACCAGGGTCAGGGTTTAGCTTGGTGCTGCCGTTACCTACTATGGATAGTAGGACACCATCATCATCAGGACAAGGCCTGTCATTGACACAAGCAGTCCCAATCGCTGTCCAGGGCGTCGTCTACTCTCAAATTGTGCTGGCGTCATTTTCAGAGATGATCAATGCATTCTGCCTCTCTTACCTATGCAGGCAGCTGTCCCATCAATGGGGTCTCAGAGCTCTCAAATACCGCTGATGCCTGCTAACAGCACATCACAGTATACTCCTACTCAGTAGCTAGTGGTGCACACTGCAGCTTCCATCATTGATAGGAACATCAGCGGCTAGGCAGAATAAAATTCTGACCTCATGGTGTTGGAGGAGGATTTAGAAGGAGAGTATGAGGGAGAACAATACATGTATTAAAAACACTAGCTCACAAAACAATGTGTTTGTTCTATATAAAATCACAGCAATAGTGGCAGGCATGATTCAACATTTCACACAGGTCACATGCTTGACTTTTGAAAAAGCACATGACCTGTGCTGCGATTTTTATATATAACAAATATTTGTGTTTAAGCATCTTACAGCAGAGGACAGCAAGAACTTTGTTCTCTGTTTTATGAGCTAGGGCTTTTAGTACATGTTACAGTTCTATTTTTTGCCTGTGTACTCCAAAATTCTTTCTTGAGCTACCTTTAGCTTGGAGAACAATATGTGCCACCTCGATCTAGTTCTGTACTCTCATCCTGCAGTGAGGACTCGGTGGTTTATACCCTAAAGTGTCCTGAGGATCCTACTTTTCAAGTCATGATGCAACAAATGCAGACTGCCTTGGGCTTTCCTGTGGAGAAGGAAGACTCCAAAAAAGAAACCTCATGGAATGTTTGGAGGTACCTTGCTCCCCCATTATAATTCCATCTGTATGTCCTTCATTAGAAGATGCCACGTTTGCTGCATGGTACAGACCAGACTCACTGCCTACAGTACCCTGAAGGCTGATAAGCAGTATCCAGCCAGATCAGCTAAGCCGTATTATGCTGCCACCAGAAACTGACTCTGTAGTCATAATGGCTGCTCATGATGGTCTAAAGCACCTAGACACATGAGTACTTTGCCTCCAGATAAAGAATCTGGGAGGCTGGATGTGATAGAGCAAGCCTGCGTATGCCTCTGCCTCACTGTGACAGGGTTGAATAAGGCCCTGCCCCATTTGTTATGCAGAAAGAGTTTAAATGCAAGGTTCTGTTCTATCCTCCCCTTTTCTGTTTCTTCTCTGTCTGGATACGCAACCAAATTTTCTTGTAAGACCTAGGAACTGATCACTCTGACAGTTTCGCAATTTTCCGCCTCTCGCTATCTGTCTGCCTTCACTTGCTGTTCTGTCTTTTCTTCCCCCTTGCATATCTGCAGTTATAAAAAATATATGTGAATCTTTATGTGGAAATGTCACTGATACTGGGATCCCTTTGTTTGAAACTGTATATAGTTATACTGTTGAAATGATTGCAAAAGCTATTTGAAACTCAAGGGGTTAACCTGAGATGTAGTTTTCAAGCCATTTGCAGAGCTGTGAACAAGAGGTCAGTTCTGGGTCACTATGTACTGTTTTGATGCACCTGCAAGGAAACTGACAAGAACATTCTGTGAGAAGCGGAACATCTCTTAACGAGGTTCCTAGGCAAAGACTTGTAAAAAGAGCAGCCGTGCTTTTGCTAGAGAGACAAGGAGACTGACAGACTGAAACTTGGAATTAAGAGATACCCTCAGAAGAAGGACTTAGTTTTCTCTGTTTGTACTGCCTTTGTAAATAGTTACACTAAATAATTTTTTTTTATTTTGGTGTTATTGAGAAAAATAAAAGCATAATTTTTGAATTTTGAAACTGCTCCTGCTTTTCCTATGCTTCCTGACCTGTTCCTCGATGACACTCACTAGGCCTTAGAATTGCATTACCAGGTCGATATGGTCAGCTACCAAAATAGTTTGTGCAAGGCTACAAAAGCCACAGCACAGGCTTCGCCTGAGGGTTTTTCCAAGAATGAATTTGTTAAAACATTAACATCTCGTGCTGAGGTTGGCAAACATTTGCTCTGCTCAGCCTATGATATTTCTGATGCCTCTGCCACGGCTGCTGATTCTGATATTTGTATGATGTGATATTCTTAGCTCAGGGTTGCTGGTTTTGCAACTGATGTGCAACAAGCAGTTTTAAGTGCCCCTTTTAGACGATCAAAATGTGTAAAATACCAAGAATCAAAGTTATCATGTGGTTGCAACTTTGAGGGTCATAATTAGGGCCCACCTACTGTCTTTCTTGTAGTACTCACTGAAGTGTGTCGAAGGGCCTACTAGCCAGACATGTAGTCTCCTCATACCTGTGGTCATAATGAAATGTCAGGAAGATGCATCAGTAGTTAATCCAGTCCACAGCAACCCTGTTGAAACTTCCGCTACCAGGCACAGTGTGCATAATACAGTTGCTTGCACCACACGTGGGAACACTAGATAAGATGAGAAAAGAACTGGCAGGATCCAACAAGGGGTGCATACCAGCTGAGAGTATTCCACCATTATTACCCTGGAACACAATAGACTCCAGCTGATGAGAAACAATACATACCTCCATTTTTCCTTTTTACTGGGTTGTGGGTGCATCCCTCAGTGGAATACCACTCTTAATACCCACCCAGTCAACCTCTCTCTCTCTCTCTGGGTACCCCTGTCCCCTTCCTGTCAGTCATACTTGAATTTCCTTTGTGCTGGTTCAGCAACCATCATCTAATTCCCCTACCTGGTCCTACAGTGCTGGACCAGATAAGCTGTATGGCAGCACACCTACCAAAGCTTACTTACCCTCACCCAACCTCTGTTGAAGGGACTGGGCAGATCCTTCAAACATACTTGCTGTGCCTATGGGGCAGGGTCCCTGAAGCTTCGTGATTAGCATGAGTGACCAGTGTAGCCTTGTAGGGTATAGTAACCACAGTCTCCCAGCCCATATTGCTCCCTCTCATGAAGGACATAAAGGCCTGCATGTGCACTACAGTGCTGATGCACCATGCATGCAATCTAACCCTTTTGTTCTGTTAACCCATACTACTTGTTTAGACCTTTGACTGCTTGCTGCTTCTTTACATGGGCATAATGAATGAGTATTTAGAATAGCCTTGTTCAGTGTGGAGCACATCTTGAAGGAGAACCTTCTGAAAGTCAGGTTTATTCTATTAGAAGCTTGTAGATTTACTTTATATATTGCATGAGTGCTATTATTGTTTTGTCTGAACAGGAGGGAAAATGGCAGTGGGGTTTGCCTGGATCTCCAAGTGATTGATACAGTAAGAAGTGGAAAGGATAGAGAAGACTCAGTGATGCATCATGTCTTACGTGGGAACCTGTACAAGCCACGCAGGAGGGTAAGTGACTTGCCTTTTTTTTTATGTTTTGTTTATTTTTTAGATCAGGTTAGAGCCCTTGTGGTACACGCACATATAAATTTACCTTATCAACTACCTAGGGTTTACTGTCGCTGTTAAATTTTAAATCCTTTAAAACATCCATGGCCATTTCATTTAAAAAAATGTTATGTCAAATGGAATATATAAAGCTAACCGGTCAATGCAGCGATAGGGTTACTTTTGTTGATTTTGGCAACCTGGATTCAGGAATGAGCCAGGTTGTTGGAAGTTGTCTGGCGAAGGATGGGTGGAGAACGAAGGAACGTTTCAGTGGACCCTCTGTTCCTCCAGGGAGGGAGAGTTTCTGCCACAGGTGGCAGTGCAGTGATAGGCAAGCAAGGAAGTGAGAATGTTAGCTTGGTAGCTGGGTGACTCATTGCAGTGCATCCCTGCACAGTGCCCTAGAATGCCATCGATCAGTGGGGTGGAGGAAACTTGGAAATGGCCCCACCTTAGGCAGAGGACCTCGGAGATATATAAAAGACAAAGAACCTCTGTATGCAAACACTGATGCAAGGGTGATTTGCATATGCAACCCATGATGCTTTGCATTGTGGGGCATGTATGATTTGCATTTTCTTGAAACTTGGCTTCCCAGCCAAATGCCCTTGGGTCACCTTGCCTCAGTGTTTGCACAGAGGTTCTTTGTCTTTTAAATAGTTTTTTATTTTAATGGGTTCACCATAACATATCCAAGACACACTGTCTTAGGGTAGCTGGTCCAGTCCACTGGGGTGTCAAGCAGACAAGGCATACTGATGAGTCCTGGTAGGATGAAACACGTGTCTATGTCTTCTGTTAGCACCCTTTGCAAACTGTGTGAGAGGCCTTTCGGCACCATGCAATTCTGCTTAAAGTTGGACCAGAATAACATTCTGTGGTGATTTGCATATGCAGCCCATGATGCTTTGCATTGTGGGGGCATGTATGATTTTGTGAATATATATGGCTTGTATGTCCTCTCTGATACTGCCAGCTGAAACTGGAAAACTCGGGGGGGGGGGAGGCAAATCCCCCCCCAGTCCCACCTGGGGCAGAACCATTGCTCTGTGGAGGGAAGTTGGTGGCATCTGATCAGCAGGAGGGAGGAGGGCTTGGGGATTCTGGAGAGATGTAATTGTCAGAGACTGTACTATGGCATAAAGTGTAAGTTAAAAAAAATGGAATCCATAAAGATAAAATAGTCTTTGGTTTATACATGGTTCCGTGGGGAAAAGGGATGATAACTGTTACAATGGCTTAAGTTATAGTGACAGTGTTCTTTGTTCTTTTTGAGATGTCTTTATCAATAATTCCCCATCTGAGGTACAACATATTATTTTCAGTGGAATTCTGAGACCAATTTTATCCAGTCTTATAGTAGGAGGTCAAGCGGCTTGGTCAGAGTTGCACAGTGAGCTTGTGACAGTGACTGGATTTGAACCTGAGGGCTCATGTTTCTCAGATAAGCATTCTAACCATTAGCCCAGATTGTCTTCCTGTACTTTGTCTAATGCTCCTGGTTATGGAATGCTGACAAGCAAATTTATTTTAGATTTAAATGTATAAGTGAGAATGTATTATAAAGACAGGTTTTCTGAATCTGCTTTTCAAATGTGGTTGAATAGCTCCTGTTTGTACTTCCCTGTTCTTGCACGTTATGTGTCTTTTGCAGTATCAAGCTAACTATAGCCGTCACTTTATCACTCATGATGAACAAGAGCGACAGGAGCGAGAGGTATTCACCGGAACATGAGGAGGAGGCTGGAGTCCTTTTAAATCCACAAGCATAATGTTTACTCTTCAAAGAGCAAGTCCAGGCATAAAAGAATTCAAAATCATAATAAAAGGCAAGTTTCCTATGGAAAGTGGGATTTAGATATCAGATTACATTTAAGCATTTAATTGTCTTGAGCATTTTTGAGGCGATCACAGTTTCCAAGGGATGGTTGTACTGCATACTTTCACAGATTATAAAACTTACCCTTCTGCAGTAGTATGATCTACTTGTCTCTTATCTGATAAGGAACAACATCAGTATATTGCATACAACAAGTGAGCTAGGTATAGTGCTGGGAGATGGATACAGATAAATTACCCACTAATGTGAACTTTATCTCCAGAAATTGCTGAGTGGCCAGCCCAGTGACGTAGAGGGGTAAGGTGCTGGGTGCCTCACCTCCTGCCACGCAAGTGACCTGGGTTTGAGAATGGACGTGGGTCACTTGGGGACTGGCTTGGAGAGGGAGGATTAAGCATCCCTATGACAGCTCTCGTCCCTTGGGGAGGTAGAAAGTGTGTCCGCTGTTCATCTGCCACCTGTAAGTGTCTTGGTGGCAGTGCAGTGGGACCACACAGGGGGAGGTACCCCACACACAGGGCACTGAGGGCATCTCCTCGGAGGTGAAGGTTGCACATCATGCCCATTACACATGAGGTGGGCCAGGGGTTAAAAACCAGCAAGAAAAAATCTTCAGTCGCAGAATGAAGCCCCATCCCGAGCAGGCCCTGCACTGGGCACCCCCTTCCCTGAGAGTTCTGTGGCAAAAGCCAACAGAGGGAAGGTAAACCCCAGAGAAGCCCATTGTCAGGGCTTGGGGGTCAGACAGAAGGTGCTAGTCAGGGCAAACAAGACAGGAAAACTGTAAATAAAAAATATCTATGAGTTGGTTTGTGCTTTGAAACAGAATACCAAGTGACAGAGGTTACTGCTGTGAGTAACATGCTGCAGATTCCAGCACTGAAACATTTCACCTTACAGAAATGGAAATCAAACTTAGACTTACCTGCCATTGTAACCTATCTCCTTTTATTTCACATGGTTCTGATTACATTACTGAAACTGTGCTATAAATTTCCATCGGTCTAGTAGTGGAGTATATAAATTACTTGTATAAACTTCATATGGAAATTAAAAGTCATACCTCGTGGTAAGTGGCATGCCTTATCTAATGACTTGGGTTTGCATTCCAGACCCGCGTTTTCACATATTGGGCAGCAGATGCAAAGCTGAGCAAGCATCTTGCAAGTTTGATAACTCGTGCCATTACACAGTTGCTACACTGGTGGCCCAGGGGGACGGAGACATGTGGAATCCCATAGGCAGGAATATGTGGCTCCATAAAGGGTGCTGAAATCCTGCCACCGACTTGACACAGGACACTAATATAGGATGTTGTGGCATCATAGTCCAGTGTGTTGGTGAATGTCAGTATAGTGTGGTGGGTGGACCTGGTCCCGGTCCACTTTGGACTTGCTTGAAAGGTCTCTCATCTCAAGCCATGCCCACCCACTGCAGCAAGAGATCATTGATGACATGTGGCAGTAACAGTGATGCTCAGGTGGGTGAAAGCTGTATGCTGTCTCCCCCCGGTGTCCGGAAAGTTCTGTTGGGCTCATCTCTTATCTGAATTAGCACAACTGGGGGGGCCGGTCCAGGACTGTATACGGAGGGTCAGGAACTAGGTTTCTCCAGTGGTTACCATTCCAGTAGATGTGTGATATGGGCTTATGGATGAGCTTAAAGAAAGCCTGTCCCACTGTGTGTGAAGGGAAAAACAGAAAAGTCAAAAAAAGTTTGAACATTAATGAATTTCTAACTCACTGTTTTAAAAGGGCACTTGAAACCCACTGGCTAATCTTGGCCCTTTCTGCAAAAAAACAAAGGAATCTATTCCCTGTCTACCATAGAATTAATTCCTGTGGTCAATTTGTGAAAAGGGAAAGGATGTACTGGTACCAGAAAAGATGTGGCATCAGTATTCAGAGTCCCCACAATGATTGGGTACACACCATTAACTGGATCGAGCACACACATACTGCAAGCATATAAACAATTCAAGCTGCCCAACTCCTGGTTTATTGATTGCCTCCCTGGGAGCAGAGTATCTCTTCTTCTTGCTGTGGCTGGTCCTCTGCCACTCCCAGGGTGGGCATTACAGTCCACACAGGAACCTTGGGTCTCTGCACTGCTACCTTGCACTAGGTTAACTCCTGTTAACAAAAAATTTAATCAAATACCAGTCCCCAAGAAAAGAACTAAATTCTGTTTAGACAAGAAATCCATACCCTGTTTTACTTTATTTATATTCTTGGATTACAAATACCTTTGAGCTAGATGCACATTTACAAAGGTTCCACATCAACTGGATACAAAAACAGAACATACTTACATACATACATACATAACAGAGCTAACGGATAAATTATATAAGCATATGAAAATAACAGGTTGATAACAATTATGTGAATAGACATTACATACTGGTCGTTAGCAAAAAAGAAGAAAAAAAATACATAATACACTGTCTCTGCAAAGGTAGTCAGGTACTTGATAGTACAATATTGCATACATGGGTTACTAAATATACTGTAAGGCATGTTGATGCATCATGTACCGGTATTGCGAGGGGAAAGAGGGCCATAGAGTGGGATCAGGTGGGTAGGGTTAGGTTGTGTGTATCAGCCAGGAGTAGCTTTGTCCAGAACAGGGACCAGTGGGCATGGGACAGGAGGGAATGGTGTACTGGGGAGGGTGGTGGTTGGGGAGGGAGGGAGAAGTGCTTTAAAGACCCAAAATTAGTCTATTGAGTCCCATGAGGTTAGAGGTTATAATAAGGAAGAATGAAGGATGAAGAAGTAGATTTAGCATCTCAGAAGAGTAAAGGGTGAAGTAGATTTAGTAGCTCTTCCCCAACATAGCAGCAACAAAGCAGCTCATTCAGAACTTCCTGCCTCATGAGAGTTTTTAACCCTTCTGTGTAGGGTTTTTGAGGCTTCTTTTACTTCATTTACTACTTTATTTAAAGCTTGATGAATGGTCTGGCTAGTTAGCACAGCAGCAGGGAGCCTGCTCCCTACTCTGATGACCCAACCTCTGGAATGGGTTCAAGTTGCAGGGGGATGGTCAGAGGAGACAGCAATGAGCATCCCACTGAACAGTTATTCTCCTTTGAATTCTACCTCCATTGTTTGACTGCTGCCCAGCGGAGGCTGGTTTGCAGTATGTGTAGAGGCTGCCTTGGGGTCAGGGACTACTGCAGAATGCCAGTGCTTGCTTGCCCCCAGCTGCACAAGCACAGCCAGTGTAATTTCCCACTGGCAGTCTCCTTGAGGAAAAAATGGTGGAAAAGCCACCACGGTGTCAGGATAGTGAGCGGTCTCTCGCAGGCTTGCACCGTATATCAGGCATCCACCTCCTTGACTGGATCCTACTCCTGGCTGGCAAAGCATGTTCCCCTGAGGGCTCCACCATGTGGGAATGCTTAGGGGGAACTTGGAGGTTGGGTAAGTACCTGGGGATGGCAGGTGCTGGGACTGGGAGGGTCAGTCAGATGGTGGCCACCCAGTAGTCCTAGATGAAACAATTAAAAAAAAAAAAAAAAAAAAAACACTTGGCTGGGCTGGCCCAGAAGCACAGCAGTCGAGGAGCTGCCATGATGGCATTCTGGGTTTGCATACAGAACCAAACCTAGAACCATGAAGCAGGTCACCAAGAGGAGTATCAAGCATCCCACAGGATGTTCTCATTCACCTCCAAGGAAAGGACAGAACCTTTGCTGTAGTGCTGCCTGTTTCCCCACGGGTAATGGTGCATGCGCTTGCAGGTGGTGAGTGATTGTAGCTTGTGTTCAGCCTGAAGAGGGTGTGGCAAGGGATATGTTGTCAAGGCACAGGTCAGGAAGCATAGGAAGACCAGGAGTACTTGTAAAATTTGCAAGTAATATTTTATTATCAGTAACAGAAAATAAAAATTGTTAGTATAACTATTTACAAAGACAGTAGAGAGAAAACAAAGTCCTTTGTCTGAGGGTATCACTGATTCCAAGTTTCAGTCTCTTCCCAGCAACGATTGCTGCTTTTTTATAATGTCTGTGTCTGGTAATTAACTTCTGCAACCTCAGCTCGTTAAAAAGAAATCCTGTTTCTCACAAAATGTATCAGAGTTCTTGTCATTTTTTTGGCTGAGCAGGCTTGCAAATAGAACAGTGTCCCAAGCTGGCCTCCTGCTGACAGCTCTGCAAAAGAGTTTGCAAACAAGCCTGAGAGGAGCTCAAACCGCATCTCAAGTTAATCCCTTGAGTTCCAAATAGCTTTTTGCAATCATCTCAGCAGCATAACTATACAACGTTTCAAACAAAGGGATCCCATTATCACTTATAGTTTCACAGAAAGATTCACATATATTTTTATAACTGCAGATACACAAAGGGAAAGAAATGTCAGAAACAGCCAAGTGAAGGTAGAGAGATAGCAAGAGGTGGAGAATCAATCAGTTCCTAGGTCTCACGAGAACATTTAGTTGTGCAACCAGACAGACAAGAGACAGAACAGGAGAGGATAGAACAGATCCTTGCATTTAACTCTTTCTGCATAACAAATGGGACAGGGCCTTATTGAACCCTGTCACAGGATATCATGGAGGAAAAAGAAAGTGTACTCAAGCAGATGATGGCTCCACATCTGCTGGGGTCGCTCCTCCTCCTCCTCCGTCACTGGATTTCTATCCTGGTCAAGGATTAGCTGGGTCCCACCATGGAGTGGGCTTGGAGGCCTCCTGGATGTCAAAGATGTTTCCATGGATGGGAAAGGACATGTGGTTCCCCAAAGCAGGGCCCCAGGAAAAAATAGAAGATATAAACATAATCAAAGAAATTGAAACTTGATAGCTTAGCATATGCACGTGTGTATTGTGTTCAGTGGTGCTGCATTGTTCTTAAATGCATTCTTTATTTCAGTTACAGTTGTAAGTACAAGTACATACATTCAGGCTCTTACTCCTGACATCCTCCCCACACACACTTTTTTTTTTTTTTTTTTTACCAGGAGAGAGACACTATGCTGAAGCTTGTTTATAGGTATGACCTTGTGAGCACAAGGAAGTTGTGACATGCTCAGGGTCACACACACTTACTTAACTCTAGGCAACTCATCCAAATCCACTTCAATCCTTCAAATTGTTCCATGTTTTGCTTCTGATAGCATGGCATTGTAGACTGACCAGTGTGTTGTCAGCTACCATGGAGCAGCCATAGTCCGGGAGTTCAGAGAAGTGCTGCCGGTGTTTGGAGGCATCTGGGTGGGCAGTCAGCAACTACATCATACGTCTGTGGGTTTCTCCATAATTTTCTCTTCCTTCCATCTCCACGTTGTATAGCCCATGGGTGCCCATGACACTGTCCTGTTGGCAAGGAGAAGTTGACACTGCATGGTCACCCTTGGAGTCACTGCTGTCCCCACTTACTGCCTATAGGTGTCCCTCTAAGAATGATACATTCCTCTCCAGAACCACCCCCACCCACTCGGTTGGCTTACAAAGCCTCTGTTTTGTGCTCCAGACTCCTTTGGCTCAGAGCATGGAGTCAGTCTTAGCAATGCACCACAACCCTGCACCACCATGTCAGGCGTGCTGCATTGTTTCATTGTAAATTTAAATAAAGGATTTCAGTTCAAATGATAACACTTTGTTTTAATAGTATGTTTTTTGTCAAACAATTATTGGAATTGATACTTCGTTATATTTATAGTACCATAGATTTTCAGATTGAGCTTTGTATTTACTTGTCATAAAATTGATACAGAAAAGAAAAAGAAAAAGTTAATCTTACACAAAAACTGTGCTATATGTGATAGCAACTGTATGCTCAAATATTATTTCAGAATATTATCTTTATAGCAGAGAACAACGAAGATTTGGAGAATCAAATGCCGAATGGAAAACCTCGAAGAAATGTTAGCTGGCATGATAGCAGTAAGTATCATCCTCTCCAACAACATTACATTATACATTTCAGAGTGTTACTCTATGACACATCTACATCAGAAGTGCCAAAAAAACTTCCCTAAATCCACATGGACAAGGTAGGGAATTTTCACTTTACGGTAAGTGTTAATCATTTACTTGTAACCCCTAGATGGCGCTATCCCAGGGGCTACTACCCCTGCCTGATTTGCCACTAACAGGTTGAGGGGCCTGGATCCAATGGCGGGTGCCTCCACCCAGAGGTCAGGGTTTGCAATAGTTAAACTAACTTGGTCACAGCCCTCTGGGACACTGCAACCCCCCTTTCTTCCCACTAGTGGCCCACACAATATATCAGAATTACCTTCACAGTATACACTTACCCCAGGTCTGGTTCCGCACTGGGACCTCCTGTGAAATGAGATACAGTGCAACAATCACAGTACAGTGCTTTAACATGAGACAAATACCTCAGGCAGTATAACTTTGCTGAAACAAGCAGCTCTGATTTATTTAGGGGATATAACAAGGACAGGGGAAATCAGGTTAATTAGCTTATCACTCTAATAATCTACCTATGGCTCTGTGCACAGGCCTATCCCTATCAGTTACTGTCCCTGGGTACCCAAGCCCTAGTGGCTAGTCCAAACCGTGGCAGCTGGTAGGGGCCCTTTCACACAGAGAAAAGGAGAATTAAACAGTCAGCAGTACAGTAATTCCATTTGGATTTAATGTGGCAATTCAACAGGAGCAACCCTGAATTAGTACTCACGACCTCCAAATAAGATAGGGTCCTTCAATGTCAGCAGGGCTCACTTGAGGTACACAAACCTCTTCACACATCCATATAAAAGAAAGTACTATACCAGGCAGGCTGCATCTGTATCCCGATCGCAATTACTGCACAATACCGGAGAACACACAGCAGATTCAGTTCCTGACAGACCGAGTGCAATTTTCAGCAATTCTTCCAGTCTTCTACAGGGTGAGCCTGGTTTCTACTCTTCAGAGATCCTTTGATTCTTTTCACAGGACGGATTCAGTCCTAACAAGCTGTTACACAAGCTGCAGACCGGAACTCTGGGCCTTACACACGTTTTGACTAAAACTGCACACTGAAAAGCACAGGGCTCCTTCCTTCTTCACTGCCAAAGCTCAACTGAACTCCAACTGCGAAACCGGGCACTTCCTTTGAGTTCCTCCCAGTTCTTGACTGGATTGGCTGTCACTCACAATAGACTGCTGCTGTTGGTCCAAAAGGCACTGAAGTCTAAACTACATCTCCCAGAGTCACTGCCCATACAATCCTCTTGTGGCTGGCTCAGATTATGAGTCCAAGTTCTGATTCGTCCAAGGCATCATTTTAGAGCTAGCTTACCCCACACTGATTGGTCCAGTTCAGCAGTTCAAAACTAGAATGGGAACTAGCAGACACAGTTCTGACTGCAAAGAAAGCAGGTTAGACAAACTGTAATTTCATTATTACTCTAAATAATTTCTGGTAAACAGTTACATCTTCAGATAGGTTCCCTTTGCACTCCTAGTGACTGCAAAATTAAGTGAATTGGCAGCAGCTCGAGTGGTACTCAGAAGCACACAGTCCCCCATACAAACTAATTATGTCTGCAAGCAGACAGCTCTTAAAGAGACAGTACCAGAGGCTCTAAAACACTCACTGATAAATGGCTTAAATGCCAAACACCATTCAGGCTTGGAGCATTCAAGCAAGCTCCTGGAAGTCTTTTGGGAACCCCATTTGCAGGGGTTACACCCTTCCTGGCCTGGGAAAGCTTGACGTCGCGTCAGCAAGTACCCATAAGTTTCAACTGCAACCATATACATTTGCATTAGGCTCGCATGTAATCATCAGTCAATATATCATTTTACCAAGAACACATTTCTGAAACATTGCAGTACGTCACACTTTACACAGTATTACATACACATTGTACCATAACTCAAGTTATTACCTCTTGTACATGAAACCTGAGAGAGGGGGCCCTTCCTATCAGTTACCTTGGGGCTGGATGGGGCAAGGGCACCATACTAGAGGGCAACACAAGTAACTTGGAGTTAGCACTGATGCTCAGTTTGGGCAATGAGCTCGGGACACATACACTCCTTTATGGACAACATTGAGAGGCAAGTCCACAGGCCTCCCAAGTGAATCATAACTGAGGTGCACCACAGGCTTTACAGCTCGACCAGTCTTTCTAGGGGAACTGTTATAGTCTCTGCACTCTGAGCCTCATTTTCAGCATTGTCCTCACTTGTCAGGGAGTCTCTATGGGGGTAGAGAGGCTAGAACTTGGGGCACTTTCAGCTCCAGGAGTTACAGTTTCTGAGTCCACAACATTTGGCTCGCATGGAGAGCTTTCGGACACTGGCAGTGGACTGTCAGGGCACTCAAAATACTCTTCTTGTTCGGTGTATCACCAGTCTGCCCCAATTTATCATTTTCCTCCCTGAAAGCTCAAACAGTTCAACCATGCACAATGATTCCATTTCATCTGATCTGATGCTTTGCACTTCACTTTCTGGGAGCATTGGCTCCAGGGATGAAGCTGGGGGCTTAGACAGTCCAGAAGGCCCAGCTTTGTCTCCAGTATTGACTAGGGATTGCCCCGAAACAATTGACTCAGTTCAGTAAGAAGGATAGTATTCAAAGTCACTCTCACTTTCTTCCGATATGGACTGACAGTCATGCTCAACTGGGACTTGTGGAGGGAACACTTTAACTTTGCTTCTGTAGGTGCAGACTTTCTTGATCTTTTCTTAGCAGCAGCTCTAGTCACTGGTCCAGAGGGGCATCTTCTAGGGCTCAGACTCAATTAAGATTTGTCCAATGGGCAGTAAATGATTTCTATGCATTGTTTTTACATCTTTTGAATTATTCTCAGGCCTTACTTTGTACACTGGCAGATCATCTAGTTTGCCCACTACAATGTGAGGGAGATGGTGCTATCTGTCAGCAATCTTGTGCTTGCCATGCAGTCCCAGATTTCTTAGCAATACCCGATCTCCCTCCTGGAGTTCCTGTCTTTCACCTTTTATCATACCTTTCTTTGTTGGCCAGATTTCTTTGGCAGCCATGGTTTGAGCCAGTTGGTACGCATGAGTTAGCTGGGCCTTTAACTTTTGCACATACTGTAAATAGTTGTCAGCTTGAACCCCATCAGGAGAGACCCAAAACACACATCTACTGGTAGTCGAGCTTCTCTTCAAACATCAGGCGGTAGGGGGAGAATCCAGTGGCATCACTTTTGGTGCAGTTATAAGCATGTACCAGGGTGCTAATTTGTTGGCTCCATCTAGGCTTGTCCTTTGGGTGCAGGGTGCCTAGCATATCTAGCAAAGTCGGTTGAAACGTTCAGGCTGTGGGTCCCCCTGGGGAGTAAGGAGTGGTTCTGACTTCGCACTCCCCACAGAGAAAGCATCTCTTTGATCAGGCGACTCTCAAAGTCTCTCCTTGATCAGAATGGATTCTTTGTGGAGCCCATAGTGAACAAAAAGTTTTCTACAAGTACTTTGGCTACAGTGGATGCTTTCTGATCTTTGGTGGGAAAGCTTGGGCATATCTCGTGAAATGGTCAGTGACCACCAGCACATTACTGATATTTCTTTGATCTGACTCCAAACTTAGAAAATCAATACAGACCAGCTCCATGGGTGCACTGGTGGTTATGTTAACAAGGGGGGCAGCCCTCTGGGGCAAAGCTTTCCTCTGTAAGCAGCGACTACAAGTTCGAATGTGTTGCTCCACATCAGCCCCCATCTTAGGCCAATAGAATCTGGATCTCACCAAGTCAAGTGTTCTGTCTATACCAAGGTGCCCCATGTGGTTGTGCAAGGACCTCAATACTGAGTCTCGAAAGGCAGTGGGCAGCACTAGTTGTTGTTTGTCTACTTGTCCCCCTCTGTCTACTGTTTCTCTGTATAACAGTTTATTGATCAGTTTCAACTTAGGACCTTCTTTGTATAACAGTGCAGTTCTCAAATCAGTGGAGCGTAATTTGGACACATCTTTTCCTGCATAGAGGGCTTCTAAAGCTGCTTTGATCATGGGATCGCGGGATTGAGCCCGCCGAATACTGTCATTGTCCAGCTGAGGCAGTGCACCAATGTCTATTGCAGAAAAGTGGCAATAAGCAGCAGGTATGCAATTCTCAGAGGCTCCCAAGCAATCCACCATGCAGTCCACTGCGTCCGTGGACATTTGTTCCTCCCTGTCAAACTTCCGCAGAGTGCCCGAATGTCAGGTTCTGCCAGTCGGACCCAATCATTCTGGGGAACAGGCCTCCGGGAGAGCATCAGCATCTATGTGGTTCAGACCTGCTCGGTATTCGAGAGCATAGTCATATGTAGATAATGCAGAAAGCCACCTATGGCCAGTGGCATCCAACTTAGCTGAGGTCTGCACATAGGTCAAAGGATTATTGTCAGTTTTACTAGTATTTTAGCCCCATACAAGTACTCATGGAATTGGTCAACAATAGCCCACTTCAAAGCTAGGAACTCTAACTTATGTACAGGATAGTTCTTTTCGGATGGGGTCAGGCTTCTACTGGCAAAGGCCACTGGTCTCAGGCCATTCTCGTGCTCTTGGTACAACACAGCCCCCAACCCTTGCAAGCTAGCATCAGTGTGCAGGACGTAAGGTTTTCTTGGATCGGCATAGGCCAGCACTGGAGCATGGGTAAGTTGATATATGATCTCATGAAAAGCAGTCTCACAATCAGGAGTCCAGCGGGCCCCAAATACTTCACTCGGATGAAAATACACTCTTTCAGTCTTGAGGGATGCTGACTTTTGGTATTTTTTGTGGGTTGGGGGATACCCTTGAGTAAGGTTAAGTAAAGGCGGATCACTCTTGAATAGTCCTTGATGAGCGCCGATAATAACCACAGAATCCCAGGAATCTTTGCAGTTCTTTTAGATTTTGGGCTGTGGCCAGGTGGTCAAGGCCTCAACTTTACTTGGGTCGGTCTCTATTCCTCGGTGGATACTATGTGTCCCACATACTTTACTGATGTTTGAAAATTGACACTTATCAATGGACAGTTTAAGCCAAAGTCCTCCAGTCGGTCCAATACCTTAAATAATCTGCTCTCATGTTCCTCCAGTGAGCTGCCAAACACAATAACATCATCTAGGTATACCAGGCACTCTAGTAAGTTCATGTCCCCACTGCACGCTCCATCAATCGTTGAAAAGTGGCTGGGGCACCTGAAATCCTTGAGGCATCCTCATGAATTCATAGAACCAAGCGGACAGATAAAGGCTGTCTTTTCACGGTCCTCTGGGGCCATCGGGATCTGATAGTACCACTGCGGAGATCCAGCACAGAGAACCACTTGCTCCCGTTTAGGCAGTCAAAGCATCCTGAATGCGGGGCATTGTGTACTGATCAGGGATAGTCCGCCGGTTTAAGGTGCGATAATCCACACACATCCTTACTGTTCCATTCTTTTCCTCACTACCACAATGGGGAAGCATAAGGGCTTCTGGATTCTTGTATTACACCAGCAGCTAACATCTCTTGCAGATGCCGTCTCACATCATCTATGTCAGCAGGTGCCAGGCGTCGAGACCTCTCACGAAATGGTCTTTCGTCATGCAGCGGATATTGTGCTCAGCTCCTTGCACGCATCCTACATCCCATTCCTTTAAAGAAAACACCTGGTCTCTCTGGGCAAGCTTCTCACTGATCTTCACTTTCCATTCAGCTGGCAGCGGGGAGTCGCGAAATCAAACAAGTCAGGCGTTACTCTGTCATTCTT
The DNA here is from genome assembly GCA_016271365.2 of Neoceratodus forsteri. Lineage (NCBI taxonomy): Eukaryota > Metazoa > Chordata > Ceratodontiformes > Ceratodontidae > Neoceratodus > Neoceratodus forsteri. Next base: position 1,196,218,914 of record CM028130.1, read on the forward strand.
CCTTGAACTCTTGCTGCTGGTAGCACTGCAGTGTCTGCACAATGCACATTAGCCAGGATGCAACCTCTGTTTACTCGAATGTCTCTTTCAGACACATTATGAACTTGGACCATTACCCTTCTGGCATAAGCATGGGCTCTAGCGGGCAAAATACTAGGCTTGACCAGCAGTCCCTCTGGCAATTTTCCATCGCCTGGTGCATCCAACATTAATATTTTATTCTTAACATCCTTTCTGATACGGACCTCTCCCTGTAAGGTACACTGGGCATTTGGTGCCAGGATCAGAGACTCAGGATCCTTCTTCCATACAATTCCGACCGGTTCCTCTGGTTCTGTTTTTTCAGCATCTCTCTGTGCCTCATAGGCCTTCTTAATTAAAGCGGAACTCTTAAAGCTCTACTAGTCTTTGACCCTGTTTTCATAACACAACTGTGCCAGCCTTCCGAACATATGAGCATTTGTTCCAATCAACAAAGGGACACCATCATACAGTCCAGTGGGGGACACACTAAGGCTAGGGTCTCTACTTGTTCGGCCACTCCAGCCACGGAGGTGGGGAAAGACAGCCAAATTCGGATATACCCGGAATAGGGGTAGGCCTTCTCACTTAACCCCCATACATGCAGTCCTTCTAATGGTTGTAAGGGTACGTCTGACAAATGCTTCTGATACCAATCTTGGAACATAATTGTCACTTGGGAGCCACTGTCTAATATAGCTCTTGTAGACACTCCGTTCACCTTTACAGTGGTCTCCATGGAGGGACCCACTATTCTGGACCAGTCTGGAGAGGCGTAGTGGGGGCCTGGGCAACTGACCTTGCCACAAAGGACGTGAATTAGCATTTTGGTGCCCTCACTGGGATCATGTCGTGCACCTCTTAACCACTGATTTCTTCTCCGAGCTCTCCTTGTAGCCTATATGCAACTTTGTCAGTGTCTTTTGGGGACTGGCATTCCTTTTCATGTGCCCATCTTTCCCACAATTATAGCAAAACATACTTTCTGGAGTTTGAGCTGGCCGAGGCGCCACACTGGGAGCCAGGCGGTGGTACTAACTGGAAACCTTGGTGCCATCTCTGTCTACGAGCGTGATAAGCATTTGGAGACATCTCGTCAGTTCTCCACTTCCATGGTCAAGAATCGAGTTGGAGCCGTTATCAGCAGGAGATACATGGGTGGGTACCCCCACCCCATAGCAGATACGCAGTCGGATATAGGTCAGGGCCCGTACTTGCAGGCGTGGCCTTCATAAAGGGACTGTTTTTGAATTCCCGGATCTCTCTCAACAGTTACCCCATTGTGACATATCTTTTCCTTGTCAGAGCACTCATTGACTGCCAACCTCTGCCCTAGACTTCACTTGATGGGTCACCCTCAGTCTCACTTCGGGTCAGTAGCGCAGCTATTGGTGCAGGTCCTCCGAGGTCGTCTTTTCTCAACTCCTCAATTCTCTCATTAACTCATCATAGGAGGGTGGGGATTCCAGTCGATCTGCCAGGTGTAACTGAAGCAACAGCAGTTCTGAGAGGGGCAGACTTAAGGATCCTGTCCAGCCTGGTTCGTCCAGTTCAATCGCTGGCAAACTACCTTTCTGAGGCATTCTTGCAACAATTTTTCCAGCGAGATACATACACAGACAACAACTCCCCTTGGTACTGTTGTGCATCTCTTACTCTCCACCATAGGTCCTCATCAGAATCTGGGCTCCCATACACATTCTCCAAGGCCTCAAGATAGGCCTGTGCAGTCGCTTCAGGGTTACTGGCCCGTTTAGCACGGATGGTAGCCAGGGCAGGACCTCGGAGGCTCTCACTAACCCTCTTTCACTTTTCACCTTCGAGCATTGCCATTCTAGCACTTGGGGGCAACATAGTCTATCCAGGTCTCCCAGTCATCCTCCCTTGAGGGTGGGAGGTGCCAGAGAAGATCCTCAACCTTGGTAAGAGTCGTGACTAATGGCAGGTGCAGAAATAGGAGTCTGCATTGGTTCAGCCACCATTACGGGCACTGGAGCAGGAGAGGGTGTTGGGGAGGAACACCCCAGGTGGCAAGAATAGTTTCTTCAAGTCCTCCACAGTTTCCCTCTCCCAGCAACCATTCAGCAATTTCTCCTCAAAGTTTCAGATAGTGGTGGGGCTGATTCCCCGGGTCTTTACTGTCATAGTTATCACTCTCCAAGCAGTGAGGGCTCCCTCTGGGGTAATGGTCTGTGGCACTTTGGAGCTATCTATGGGATCCTAAACTCTACTAGGGCCAGGAAAGTGTGGGTGAGCAGATTAGCATGCTGACCCACCACCACAGGGTTTTGTAAACCTTCCACCTTGGAAAGTACTCCTGCACAGTGTCCGTATTGATACCCAGGGGATGTCCAGGATAAGCATAGCATTTTGGGGTCGATCTCCTCCCCAGTACACCACTCCACCAGCGGTGCACAGCCACTTCTGTCGGGTACCCATTTTTTCTTAACAGTGGTTTAGTAAATATGGCCACTAGGACACACAATCCCAGCGGTGAGCCTCAAGATGTAACCCCTAGATGGCGCTATCCCAGGGGCTACTACCCCTGCCTGATTTGCCACTAACAGGTTGAGGCCTGGATCCAATGGGTGCCTCCACCCAGAGGTCAGGGTTTGCAATAGTTAAACTAACTTGGTCACAGCCCTCTGGGACACTACAACCCCTTTCTTCCCACTAGTGGCCCACACAATATATCAGAATTACCTTCACAGTATACACTTACCCCCAGGTCTGGTTCCGGCACTGGGACCTCCTGTGAAATGAGATACAGTGCAACAATCACAGTACAGTACTTTAACATAGACAAATACCTCAGGCAGTATAACTTTGCTGAAACAAGCAGCTCTGATTTATTTAGGGATATAACAAGGACAGGGGAAATCAGGTTAATTAGCTTATCACTCTAATAATCTACCTTGGCTCTGTGCACAGGCCTATCCCTATCAGTTACTGTCCCTGGGTACCCAAGCCCTAGTGGCTAGTCCAAACCGTGGCAGCTGGTGGGGCCCTTTCACAGAGAAAAGGAGAATTAAACAGTCAGCAGTACAGTAATTCCATTTGGATTTAATGTGGCAATTCAACGGGGAGCAACCCTGAATTAGTACTCACGACCTCCAAATAAGATAGGGTCCTTCAATGTCAGCAGGGCTCACTTGAGGTACACAAACCTCTTCACACATCCATATAAAAGAAAGTACTATACCAGGCAGGCTGCATCTGTATCCCGATCGCGATTACTGCACAATACCGGAGAACACACAGCAGATTCAGTTCCTGACAGACCGAGTGCAATTTTCAGCAATTCTTCCAGTCTTCTACAGGGTGAGCCTGGTTTCTACTCTTCAGAGATCCTTTGATTCTTTTCACAGGACGGATTCAGTCCTAACAAGCTGTTACACAAGCTGCAGACCGGAACTCTGGGCCTTACACACGTTTTTTGACTAAAACTGCACACTGAAAAAGCACAGGGCTCCTTCCTTCTTCACTGCCAAAGCTCAACTGAACTCCAACTGACGAAACCGGGCACTTCCTTTGAGTTCCTCCCAGTTCTTGACTGGATTGGCTGTCACTCACAATAGACTGCTGCTGTTGGTCCAAAAAGGCACTGAAGTCTAAACTACATCTCCCAGAGTCACTGCCCATACAATCCTCTTGTGGCTGGCTCAGATTATGAGTCCAAGTTCTGATTCGTCAAGGCATCATTTTAGAGCTAGCTTACCACACTGATTGGTCCAGTTCAGCAGTTCAAAACTAGAATGGGAACTAGCAGACACAGTTCTGACTGCAAAAGCAGGTTAGACAAACTGTAATTTCATTATTACTCTAAATAATTTCTGGTAAACAGTTACATCTTTCAGATAGGTTCCTTTGCACTCCTAGTGACTGCAAAATTAAGTGAATTGGCAGCAGCTCAGTGGTACTCAGAGAAGCACACAGTCCCCCCATACAAACTAATTATGTCTGCAAACAGACAGCTCTTAAAGAGACAGTACCAGAGGCTCTAAAAACACTCACTGATAAATGGCTTAAATGCCAAACACCATTCAGGCTTGGAGCATTCAAGCAAGCTCCTGGAAGTCTTTTGGGAACCCCCATTTGCAGGGGGGTTACATACTGAACAGTGTAAAAAGTGTTCTGACACAGGGGGATAAACAAGGGGTGGGAAAAACAGAGCGGCACGCAAGCCCCCACACTGCACACACCAGGCTGCTTTGAAACGGTGTACAGCCATTTGGAAGAAAAAATTCAAATGGGTAAATAAATCCCCAAACAAGTGGTCAAGTTCCCCAGTACTGCCAGTGATGCGCTTGTCCTAAATGATCATTAGCCTAGCAGCTCAATGTAAACGCAATTGTTTAGACTTTTGTGTGTAGATATTGGTGTTAGAGCTAAATGGGCGTAGAAGGCTTGTGTCTGAACCTTGATGTTCAGACAGTTTAAACAGAAAAAGTATTTTTCAGTAAAGTACAAGTGCAACCAATATAATTTGTGAGTTTTAATTCACAGTTAACCCCAAACAGAACAGATTTGCCTACCCTTTTAAAAGCGTACTTACAGTACTTTTAGCTGGTCACCAACTCACTACTGATCAATGGATCAAAATGTTTCTGTACCTGGTGGAAAGGTAGGTGCAGAGGAATACGCCATTACATACTATATGGCTTCATTTTTATTTAAATATTTCTGGTAAACAACTGACTATGTAAACCAGAGCATTAAAGGAGAACTGAGCTGAACCTACAAGTAATGTGACCCAGTAGAAGCTGTAAACACTGGTTCCAGATCTGTTTTTGTTCCATCTATACCAGCCCAGTAGTAACCTCAGCGGTTGATTCTGATTTACACTCTGGTGTTAAGTGTCATTTTGGAACTGTGTGATATAGTTTATGTCCCACTCAACCACATAGTTCTACAGTAGAACATGGATGCGTTGTGCTAACAATAGAAGATCTGAGCAGGGGACATAAACTACATGATAGAGTTCTAAAATGGTGCTTACTACTTGCTTGTAAATCAGAAACACCCACTAGGATAACAAAGAAAGCCTGTACAGATGGAACAGTAACAGAATTACAACTGGTATTTAAAATCATCTTCTACAGGGGAATTCAATTAACAGGTTCAGTGCAGTACTCCTTTAAGTATCAGGCTCAAAAAGATAGCTCATGGAGTCTGTCATTTGCCATTGACAGATGTGGGTCAAAAATAAAAGTTCGAGCTTAAACAGCTCAATAATACTGTACCTACAGTAATTACTGGAAGAGAAATTCTACAGCATAGTTTTAGAATAAATTGCAGTATCTCATCCCAGAAACAGAAAGAACCAAAGAACTTCACAAATTAAATAAATGTATTTATTTAGAACCATCATTCAGTGAATGGGACCAGTACAGGGCTTATGTACAGCAAGTTCCTGCATTAAAAAAAAAATTGAGCCTTAGTCAATGCCAACAGTATCTGCTTTTGTGTTTTTATAGTTTTATAAAGGCAATCTACTAGGGAGAAAAATCACAGGAAAGAGTAAATAATATTGTTTATGAATTGGTGACTGGGAAAGGCACACTGAGCCACTGGCTCATTTTCAGGTGTGAGTCAGGGTTGAGGTACAATGAAATTAATACAATTCAAAGGTAACTGTGAAGTGCACTATTTATAAATAGAAGAAATATGCAAATAGTATGAGGTAGTAAATTGATCAAATTGGACTGGCCGCTGAAGGCGCAACTACTAGGTTGAGCAGAGAACTACTAGGAACATAAACAGAAGGGGCACATGTATCCTAAGAAGTTGCTTAAGTACAAGGAAAGATGTGAGTGGCTAGGAAGGTTGCTTCAGCTGGAGGGGTTGGGTGCTACAGCAGTGGCAGTTGTTGACATTGGTTATAATGTCAGCTGAACAGGGGTGGGGATGGGGGAGTGATGCAGAGTGGCTTGTTTGATAACAGGTGCTGCCAATGTTTGCTTGAGTAGTGGGATGGGAGATGGCAGCAAGCTGAATGACTGGGTAGTGCTTCAGCATCAATGAAGAGCAGGTGGCCACATTTACGTTTTACTTCTCTAACATAGTCAGTTAATAGATGTTACACTTACCGTGTCCTGGGAGAGCATAGGATAAGGATCTCAGGAGGACATAGATCAGGTGTGTGTAGAATAAAATTAGAAAAGAGATCACAAAGAATTGGTAGTTATTAGGGGGAGGTGACAATAGTTAGGTGTGGGTATGTAGAAATGCAAATATACTTACTTGATAGGCAGGGGGTTGACATCCAGTCTGACCTGGATATATTAAAATGCATAATAGTTTAGTATAGTTAGTGTCAGAGAGACTAGAGGCAGAGTAGCATAACGGCACAGTACAAGGGTAGAGGATGAGACCATTGTGCCATATGACCTACATCAGCTATGAGTACCCAATTCTAAGACGGAACTGCAGAGGTAGGGGCAGAAGGGGATGCCACGCATACTCCACCCCCAGCACTCAAACCACAGCCAAAACAGAACCTCTGACAATTTTGCCCACGTCACCAGTTACTTATTGTGAATGAGGGCGGGGGACAGGGGAGACACCTCACACATTACTTCCAGTAGTGGAAAATGGTAACAACAGATAAATGGGTCCTGGAAGTAGTGGGTCAGAGACTGACCTTAGTTTCAAAGATTCCCAAAACTGCAGAGGCCAAGATGCTTTCGAGGTCACACCCAGAGGAAAACTCTTACTGGAGCTGGAAATCAAAAGTTTCTACAAGCCAAAGCAGTGGAAAAGGTCCTTGTTTCCCAATGGGAAAAGAGCTTCTTCTCCAGTTACTTGACTACATAGAAAAATGGGGAATGGTGACCCATTTTGGACCTGAGGTTCCTCAATAGGATATTAAGAAAAAGAACAGTTCAGGATGGTGACACTGGGCACAGTGATCCCAACTTTACAAACAGGTGACTGGTTAGGGTCCTTGGACTTGAAAGACACATACTTTCATGTCCCAATAAACCAAGTCATAAAAGTACCTGAGATTCAGGTTAGCCTTGCCCTCAGTCTAACCTCATCACCAAGGGTGTTCAAAAGTGTCTAGCTGTAGTAGCAGCACAATAAGAAGGCAAAGGCTAGGCGGTTTTCCCTACCTGGATGGCTGGCTAATTTCAGGAAAAACTAAGAAGGAAGACAGTGCACTCCATCTTATTGTTAAAGAGCACACTAATAAGGTTAAGATTCCTCCTCAACCTGCAAAAGTCACAACTAGAACCCAGTCGGGTACTGGAGTTCATAGGGCCAGAATTGGGCACCTGTTGCAGAGGGCTTTCCTCCCATTAAACAGGGTGGACAACTTGGTGGTATATAAATTCCTTCCAAGCAGAACAGAAAAAGAATGCCAGAAACTTCTTATGGCTGCTAGGCCACATGACATCAGCAACAGATGTCAAGCTTTGGGCTCACCTTCAGATGAGGGATGTTCAGTACCACCTGCAGAGATACTGATGCCAAAGATTAGACCACCTGAACCATCTTGTCCCAGTCACAAAACAAGTTCCTATAAACATTGGAATGGTGGTAAGAAAGCCTCAGAGAAGGTAGTCCAAGGCCGGCCCAGTGGAAGAGCAATTGCGCTTCCTTCCCAGGTTCGGGAACAGACGAGGGTCACTCAGTGGAGTGGCAGGGTGAGGGAGGATCGAGCAACTGATGGCAGCTTTCCTTCCTCAGGGAGTGGAGACACCACTTCCTGCTGCAGGTACTGCCACCTGCCGGAGGGAGCATGCAAGGTGTATGGCTGGAGCATGATGTACTAACGCACACATTCTGACCCTCCACTCCGGGGAGAAAACTGGAGGAAAAAGATGCCAGGCTGCTTCTGGACATCACCTCCCCCATGGGCTCTTGTACAACCAACATGGCTGGCTGCCCACCAAATGGGTTCTGTGCAAGTGGTGGATAACCGGTACATCCGTGAGAAGGTCGGTGGGGCTGGGGATGCCATTGGGCAGATTCAGTAGAGAATACTGACTGAAACAAAAAGGAAAAATATTTCCTTCCTTCAATTGTCTCAACTCAGGTGATCATAGTGGGTGCATTCCTACTAGGTTCGGGAGTGCACCTGAGAGACAGAACAGTAGGTGTGGTCTGGAGTGCATTGAGCACATAAACCTGTTAGAGCTCAGAGCAGTGCTCCTCTCAGTGCAGTCCTTCTCCGTGTTGCAATGCCGAACAGTTCAGATAAGAACAGACCATATGACCACAGTGTATTACATAAACAAACAGGGAAGTAACAGATCCTTAAAACTATGCACAGAGGTAATGATATGGGACCTGGCATACTAGATAGATGCCAAAATAACTGCTGTTCATCGTCCCTGAATCAGTCTTCACCACTGATTCATATATATGGGCCACATAGGGCTGGAGGCAGTAGGATCCCGCAGGTGCTTTTTTCCTTTAGGGAGGGAGCCAACCTTGGATATAGGCTCTGCCCACGTGCAGCATGTTCCTGTGTGGTGCCACATGCCAGCCAGTAACTGTCGTTGACTCCCTCATGCACTTCAGTTCTGTTCTTCTGCCGTCAAGTGCATACCATGGGGGTAGCACCTCAGTTCAACTTCAGATTCTGCTTCATCACCAAAGTCCGTTCTTTCATGGTGTCAACTTTGTTTTATTTTTTTCGTGATATCTGAGTCCAAGAAAAAGAGTAAGGGGGACAAAAAGGTCTGTTATGTGTCTGTGTTCCTGTGGGAAAGCGATCATTGAGAAGGACTGGCATCATGTCTGTTGGACCTGTTTTGACCCTGAACATGATACGGAATCCTGCAATGCCTGTTTTTCAGTGGATCTTCATACTGTTGAAATCCAAGTGCTGAAGTTGGGTCGTTCAATCCCCACCTTTGGAGGCACACCAAGAACCCGTGTTGCCAAGTTCAGGACCTCACACCTGTCCCCTGTACTTCTTCCAGGTGCCTCTGGTACCGCGGAAACACAGGATCCTCCCTGACCTCACCTCGCTGCAGCATCATGAGCCCTGGGGGGTGGATCTGGTGGACAGCTGGATGCTTCTTGGTGGCTGGTTGAGCATTCTCCCAGTCCATTCCCGCTGGGCAGTGGATATCCCTGGTGGTTAAGCTGAAGCTGTATGCTCAGTCTGCACTGGAGGACATCTTGGTGTCACAGCCTGGTGCTGCCCCAACTCTGACACTGCTTCAGCGTCAGTGAGTGAGGTGGTGCTGGCCATGATGCCGGGCCTCCTCTTTGTACTGTTTTTGGTGCCAGCAGAGGGATGGGCATGGGGCCTAAATGATATCCCATTCGGGAAGTTGAGGTGTTACTGTCTGACTCAAGTAACCCTCATGGCTTTGAGGTGGAAGGCAGTGCTGGGTACTGTGACTGGTGTGGTGTCAGTCCTGGATCCAGTACCAGGCATGATGCCCATGATGGTGCTGCCACTAGGTCTGTCCCCAATTCTGGTGCCATTCTTGGCACTGGGCCAGCTTCTGACACCATTTGTGGTGTCGGGGGGACAATTCTAGGGGCAGCGCTGATAGCAATTCTAAACGCAGCACTGGGGTGGCACTGGCTGTGGGTGTCCTGCAACTGGTTTGGTTTCTGACTTCGAGTTCGGTGCCGGAGGCAGCAGTGACCCAGAGTTGGAAACCAGCTGAGATGCGAGAGTTTCTCCTGGTCCTGTGGCTGAGCTCATCTCTGGTGAAGACCAGAGCTGTACTGAGGGGACTGAACGGCTCTGCTCTCCTTGCCTGGGAATTTTCCCCTATGGGCACCATCAGCATCATTCCTCTTGTGTGGGTCGACTCTCCTTGGGTGGGTTCATCATGCCCTCCCATAGGGTGAGGTCTGCCGAATGATCCCAAAGTCTGCGCATAGATCCTAGAGCCTCAGACTCTTCTCATCCTCCCAAATTTATACCACCCTTACTTGAGCTCCCAGGTATTATGGATATTCTTGGGCCCATCGCCTAGAGTCAGCATGAAAGCACAGCTGGTATGCTGTTCCAGTACCATACCTATACCAGCCTTGCCCAGTTCCTGCATGGCCCCCAGCTGCCACCTGCCTCCTCTCTGTCCATGTCCTCCTCAGATGGCATGGAATCATCCATACACCAGTCCTCATGCTCTGATTACGCCTTGTACCAGAGATTACTGACAAACATGCTGATAGTTTTGGAAATTGACACTGTTGCCAAGTGCAATACCCTGTCCAGACAGCTGGGACTCCTAGGAGCTTTCAGGGATGACTGTAACATCATCTCTCCCTGGTCAAGGGTCTTGGAGGAATGCTCTAGGACAGTTTGGAGATGTCCTTTCACTTTGCCTCAGCCCACAGGGATGTCTGACAGCAGTATTATGCCCTCAGGCTCTGCTGGCAGAGTGCCTCACCCCACTTCAGGGATTCATGTCCTGCAGAAGCCTGACAGGCCTTGTCACCCAGTACATGACTGACCCCCCTGATGTGGACTCTGCACAGGTAGATGCATTAGGGAGAAAGGTTTTCACCTTCTCTCGCACTGTGTATCAGGTACACCTGGCAGCTTATAACAAGCTTCTGTGTGCACAGCTAGGACAGCTCCTAGCTTCTGTGCCATTATTGGAGATCTTACTTCATAGAGGCTCTTGCAGTAGTTTATTACATATAGGACTGAAGCCAGCAGGTGTCAGGACCCCACTGAAAAATTTCTAGCTAGCAGTCTCTGGCGGGGGACCACCCCCACGTCAGGTGACCGACATCATGCAACATCAGTATAACGGGTTGGTCCCCCACGCCTGACTTCCAGTTCTTACCCACCGTTAGCTTGTGAAAGCGCCTCGTGGTTAAGTTCACTTGCTTGTCTGTCTGTCGTTGGTAATTTTACCGTAGTTTTTTCTTTGATTTCTTCGAATTTCTACTAAATTCACGTCAATCATCATGTCAGTGTATGTCGTCCCCTACACCCTCCAAGCACAAGAATAAGTGCAACTCGTGCAGGGCCCAACTCCCGCATAAGGACAGTCACTCCCAGTGCCTCTTCTCTCTGGGCCCAGATCACCCTGTGGAGAATTGCCAGCATTGCCTGAAATTTAACGTCGACACCCGCAGAAGGAGCAGCAGTCCCTGGAGGCCCATATCCTTAAAAAGAAAATGACCTCCATGGAAAAAGAGCTGAAGAAGCTTCATCAGGCCTCCACTTTGCCCGAGGGACACCAAAAAAAGGAGGACAAGGAGAAGGACCGGGACTCCTCTTCCTTGGACACCGCGACTTTGGCTGGAGTTGCCGTGCTCAAGGCAACATCTCCCCCCCCCCCGGGGGACCGCTCCTCGACGGCTGTTTTGGAGGCTTCCAAGCCAGCATCGACCCACCTGTCTGGCTTGCGCTCAGGCCCTTCAGGTGCCTCCGGGTCAAGGGAGGCTCCCACTCCTGGCAAGGCTGCCAGCGCGCAGCCTTCTAGTTTGAGTGGCTCCGGTAAGCCGGACCTCGGCTCCTCTGATGTCTGCCCGGAGAAGGCCGCTAAGTCACTCGACCCTTCGGGGCAGCGCACAGTCACTACTCTGCCCAACCAGGCCATTCCTCCTTTGTGGCCTGCCTCGGTCGTTTGGTCCACTGAGCCGGACAACGGCTCCTCCGATGTCCGCCTGGACCGTGCCGGTATGGCGACTGTTGACCCTTCCGACGGCTGCATGGTACCGGAGCCAATGCCAGACCTTGGTGTCCTGTCTGCCGTCCCTGGCTCCCCGCAGCCTTCGCTGCCCTCCGAGGATCAGCGTCTCCCGGTCTGACCCGGGATTTTCATCCACCCTCCTGGGGATGCTGAGGATGTGGGCATGCTCCCATCTGGTCCAGATGATCTGGACGTCGGTTCCTCAGATGCCAGCGCCAGTTTTGCCAACACGGGTGACATCCCGCGCCCGGGCCTGCGGGCCATCCTGTTCCGGTCGCCCACTGGGCCATTGCTGGGACCTTCTGCTCCAGCAGACCCCAGTTCGGGGAATCCGATGCCGTCCTATCCGAAGAGTCATACCAGGGTCCACTGTATCCAATGCCCCAGTACCTGAACACGGCTTACCCGATAGCGATCACGGTGCCTCAGCACCACGCCTGGTTACCCACCATCAGGGTACGGATACCCCCAGTATCCGTATCCTCCTCCTCTTCCTCCACCGCCCCCTCAGCCTCCAGTGGATTTGAAGGAGACTCTGGCTTCCTGGTGGGCTGAGGCCAAGGCTCAGATCACCAGGGAGGTGGAGAGCCATCTTCTGATGCTGGTTCCGGTTCCGGACCCCCTGCGTTGGAGACGAGAGACTCCCTCCCCTACTCCAGGTACCAGAGGTGAGCCCTCCAGTTCCAGAGTGGGTCTGGATACGCTTCCCCGAGGGCTTCCCAAGGGGTCCGTTTCTCCCCCATGTCAGGAGGTGGAGTCTTCCTCTTCTTCATCCTCCTCGGAGCCCTCAGACGACTCCAATGGGTGCTCCGATTTGGATGACGAGCCGCGCTCTCCGGATATGCCCAGGCTGGGGACCCCTCTGAAGTCTCCTCCGGAGGATCCTTCCTTTATGGAGTTGCTGCACAAAATCCAGGCCATCCATCAGTGGCACTCTTTGGAGCCAGATCCACAGTGGCAGAAGCTAGCTGCCATGCCTACCTTGATTCCATCCTGGATCGAGCCTTACGTGGACCTTGTTTCTACTATCTGGAAACAACCCTCCGCCATAGCCCCCCATCCGAGGAAGGTGGACAGGCTATATCAGGCTCCAGAGGGTGCTGAGTTTCTTACCTCTCACCCCAAGTCTGACTCGGTCATGATCAGCGCCACCCACGGCCAGACAGCCAATTCAAAGCATTTGAGCTCTTCACCCCCTGATAAGGAATCCTGCCTTCTGGACCAGTATGGGAAGAAGGTCTTCGCTTCTTCCACTCTGGGTATTTGGGCCTTGAACTACGTCACCCACATGGGGGATGACCAGAAGGCCATCCTTAGCGAGGTGGAAGCTAAACTGAGTCCCAGACCAAACAGAAAGTGGCAGACCCTGTCCGATCTGCTCGTTCAGCCAGTAGGCACATACTTCACGCTTCATACGATGCTGTGGATGCTGCTGGTAGGAGCTCGGCATTTGCCGTAGGTTTGCAGTGACATGCCTGGCTCACAGTGTCGGGTTTGGTCCCTGAAGTGCAGTCTGCTATCCAGGACGTGCCCTTCAGGGGTTCAGTGCTGTTCGGTGGTGATACAAGGATATCATCACTGGACTGCGAGAGAGGGCACTGCTCTCAGGAAGTCGACAACTTGTACAGAGCTCCTCAACCACAGTGCCATCCCTTTCGCATGCAGGCACGGGCCAAGGCGAAACCACAAGAGAACAGGCCAATAAACACTGGGCCTCTCAGGCTGCGAGAGTCCCCCGCCCAGGCGAGCAGCGGGGCTCCAGTAAGCGGCACTGCCTCACACCACCTGACTCCTTTCCTCTCCCACAGCTTCTGGGTCTTCCAGAGGAACTGGTAGGGGGGAGGTTTCCCTGCATCTACCGGGTTGGGAGAGGATCACGTCAGACGTTTGGGTGATCCAGCTGATAGCGGAAGGGCACTCAATAGAGTTTCTTCAGAAACCTCCCAGAAAACCCCTTCCAAGGTCATCTTACTCCCCGGGCACACCTTCTTCTGGTTCGGGAAGAAATCTCCGCCTTTCTTCGGAAGGCGGCGATGGACCATCCCTCTCCATCTCAGGGGACGGTTACTATTCCCATTTCTTCCTGGATCCGAAGAAATCGGGCGACGTGAGGCCAGTCCTGGACCTCAGCTCCTCAACCTATTCATGGAGTACAAGAGGTTCTAAATACTCTCTCTGCAGAGCCTTCTGCCCCTCCTTCAGCCAGGACAGTGGCTGTGCGCCCTGGACATGCAGGATGCCTACCTACATATCCCTAGCCACCCATCCCACCGCAAATACTTTCAGTTTTCTTTTCAGGGGGACAACTACCAGTTCAGGGCCCTCCCATTTGGTCTCTCCTTGGCCCCCCGAGTATTTACCAAATGCCTTTCTGTGGTGGTGGCCCACCTGCATACCCAAGGGGTTCAGGTTTTCCCTTAACTGGATGATTGGCTCCTGGCAGCCCCATCCAGGAAGGATGTCCTGCGCTCCCTTTCCCTTACCCTCCAGGTTTTCACCAGCTTGGGTATTACCATCAACCAGGCCAAGTCCCATTTGATCCCATCTCAAAGACTCCAGTTTATCGGGGTGATACTGGATACGACTTCGGTATGGCCTTCCTGCCTTTGGACAGGGTGGCCACCCTTCAGACTCAGGCCAGCCTTTTGTCCAGCCGCGAGGCGGTCATTGCCAGGTCAGTCCTTCACCTCCTCGGCTCATGGCAGCTGCCATTCCGGCCGGTGCCTCGCTCAGCTCCATGAGAATCTCTCAGTGGATGCTTTGGTCTCAGTGGGATCAATTGGTGGATGACTTGGATCGCGAGATCCGACTGTTCGGGACTTGCAATGGTGAATGGTTCAGGAGAACCTTTGCCAGGGAGTTCCCTTCTGTCCCCCAAATCCTGATGACAGACGCCTCGGGTGAGGGTTGGGGAGCCCACCTGGGATCTCAGTGGACCCAGGGCTCTTGGTCAAGGAAACTCTTCACATCAATGTACTCGAGCTGAGGGCCGTTCTGTACGCCTTACAAGCTCTGCATTTGTCTCTGCTTCCCAGTCATCTGGCCATTCAGACTGACAACATGTCGTAGTGTGGTACATTAACAAACAGGGAGGAACCGTTCCTACCCTCTTTGCAGGAAGCGATGCGGGTTTGGGATTGGGCGATGCTTACTGACCGTCACCTCCACGGCAGTTCATGTTCTGGGGTCGAGAACATTTTGGCAGACCACCTCAGTCAGTCATCCACCCAAACACATGAATGGGAACTGGATCAGGGGGTAGTAGACAATGTCTTCCTATGCTGGGGAACCCCTGAGGTAGACCTGTTTTCCTCTCCTCTCAATGCAGAACTTCCCATCTTCTGTGTGCTCGCACCAGGGCGTGGAGTTTTTTGGAGAGACGCTCTGTCTCTAAACTGGAAGGGCAGATTCATCTATGCTTTCCCCCCTGATCCCGTTGATCCCGAGGGTCCTACACAAACTCTGATCAGAAGGAGCTTGCATGATCCTCATCGCTCCGTTCTGGCCCAGACAAGTTTGGTTCTCTCTTCTGCAACAGTACTCAGAGGAGCCTCCTTTTCCTCTTCCTCTGTCGCAACTTTTGTTGACCCAGGATCAGGGGACCCTGGTCCATCCAGGACTCAGATCCCTTCAGCTGCATGCGTGGCTCCTGCAAACGTGATTCAAACCAGGTGGCGGAGATTCTAGTGGAGGCCAGAAAGCCCTCCACTCGTTCCACTTACACCATGAAATGGAAAAGGTTCTCTATTTGGGCCTCTAGCTTTCGAGCCATTCTTCTGCTGTGTCGGGAGGCTCCAGGATTACATGTGTCACCTCTTCGATCTGGGTCTCAGTCACTCCTCCTTAAAGGTTCACATGGTGGCCATTTCCGCTTACCATGTTCCTTTTGGGGACAGGTCTTTTGCGCCGCTGGAAATCGCTAAGATCTTTCTGTGAGGGTTCTCCATGAGACCCCATTTGCACACCTGTCCCTCCTTGGGACTTGAATTTCATTCTCGAGAAGCTTACCCTGCCTCCTTTTGAGCCAGCAGCATCAGCAGACCTTAAGTTCCTTTCCTGGAAAGCTCTCTTCCTGGTGGTTATTACCTCCGCTCTATGAATTTCTGAGCTTCAGGCCTTAATGTGCAAAATCCCATTGTTGATTTTCCACAAGGAATGTGTGGCTCTGCGTACCAACCCTAAGATTCTCCCTAAGATGGTAGCGGAATCTACGCTCAATCAGTCCATGGAACTGCCTGCATTTTTTAAGCAACATTCCAATCAAGGGGAGTACCTCTTACATACTCTGGATGTTCACCGGATTCTGAGATTCTACACCAACAGGACAAAGGATCTCAGAAAGACTGATCAACTGTTTGTCTCTTTTGCTCGAAAAAGAGAGGGCAATGCTGTCTCCAAGCAATGCCTTTCGAAATGGTTGGCTCATTGTATCACTTTCTGTTATGACAAGTATCACAAGACCTTGTTAGGTCAAATCAGAGGTCACTCCACTAGGGGTGTAGCTGCCTCTGCTGCTTGTTTCAAGAATGTGTTGGCGGCTGACATTTGTGCAGCCGCAACTTGGACTTCTGTCCATACCTTTACGAAACATTACAGTTTGGACCTTGCCTCTCGCCGTAGAGCTGGCTTCAGGTTGGCTGTTCTACAAGGTCTTCTTTCCTAAGACCTTCACAGCCAGAGGATCTCTGTGTGTGAGTAGTTTCCTCCTCCCGTGAACTTCTCTTTGTTCCAGACTGCTTGGGACTCAGTCCTATATGTAATTAGCTACTGCAAGAGCCCTCTCAAAGTAAGATAGTACAGTTACGTAAGAACTTACCGTAATAGTAGATCTTTGAGAGAGGCTCTTGCAGTAGGTAATACCTTGCCGCCCTCCATCCCCCTTAGTTTTTTCAGCTCCTTTTCCGGGATGAGAAATATCCGCTTCTCTCTCATCTCGCCTTTTGGCCTTTGGCAGGAAAGAACTGGAAGGCGGGTGTGGGGGACTGCCCCTTTATACTGACGTCGGTTACCTGATGTGGGGGCGGTCCCCTGCCAGCGACTGCTAGCTAGAAAGTTTTCCATGGGATCCTGATGCCTGCTGGCTTCAGTCCTATATGTAATTACCTACTGCAAGAGCCTCTCTCGAAGATCTACTGTTACGGTAAGTTCTTACGTAACTGTACTTTATTTGGGGTAGTCATCTGCCTTTCTGCCAAGGGCCTGGCATTGGTGAGGCACCAGACAAAGGCATCTTATGACACCAGTGAGGTGGCCTACAGGGGTCTGCATTCACCGTATGGTGTGGTTTCACCTTTCTCAACTGGCATCTCTGGGCGGACATAAGGTGCTAAACTCCCAGTTCCAGGGCACAGATTTTTTCTCCCAGAGAATCAGGTGGGAACTTGAAGGGCATTTCTACCTCCTGACTAACTCTTAAAATTTTTGGACCTTACCAGGCCTGTGAGAAGACCCTGCCCTCTGGTGTTCTCTCCCACACAGATGGCTAAGGTTATCCTTATCCTCAGGGTAAACCAGTTTCTACCTAATTTGGAAGCCTGATGCTCAGACCCATATGTATATATCAGTAGTAAAGACTGATTCAGGGAAGATATGAAAATTATGTACTCACCGCAACTGTTGATCTTCCTGAATAGCTTTACCATTGATTCAAATGCCCATGCTCCATCCCTCGCTAAGCTGTGAGCCAGGGCCTCTGGCAGCTTATCCTGTGGTTGCCGGCAGTCTCCACTGCTTCTTTCTCTCTCTCTCTTCTCTAGCATAGCCCTTCTGGGTGCTGTTCGTGTTTAAAAAAACCAAAAAGAGGGGTTGGTCACTTGTGGTCCCCCTACAAAGCCCCAAAAAAGTTTTATACACATTATTTTTTTCACGGAGTGGTTAGGTGGCCCCTTTCCTCCATTTGTTCCCTCCTTCTGCCTGCCCGGGGTATATCCCATCTAGGATATATCCCTGTTAGTTGCTATATGCAACATGTGCCCTGGACACCATCCAGCCTAACTCCACTGAGCAGATACCCTATCTGTGGAAGGTGCTTTGCATTTACTTGCATTAATGTACTAGCTTTACTCGGGGTACATCCCTGTGGTTGCAGGGAAGAAGCAAGGCATGTTTTTCCTTTTGTGTGAACTTTTTGGGTTGGTATCTCTTATCTTTCTCTGTGCATTGGTGTTTCCACTCCATTTGGAGCATGCCAGAGGAGATATCTACATCTTAACCTCACAGGGGCTGCTAGTCCTTTAACTCCTACACTATTCTCTCTTTGCTCTAATCCTCACTGAGAAAGCAAGATTGTGAGTTTACTCTCAAGTTTGCTTAAACTTTTTGTCTTGTAGCATAGAGCTATTTCTTGTGGAATTCCAGATGTCATTTTTTCATTGTTGGCATTTTTGCTGTCTCATTTTCAAGGGGGGGGACCCAAATAGGACTTGCCCTTCTGCTACTTCTGCCAGAGCCATTATCTCAGGGCTGCTGCCCTATTTTACCTATCACTATCCATGCTGTCTGAATAGTGGTGAGAGGCTTTGGCTCCTTTTCCTTTAGATCTGCTACGCTTGCACCTAGCAGGCTCAACCCTTAGTCTCTTAGTTGGCATTTGGGTCTAATTGTTTGTTTATTTTATGTCCTATATCCTTTTACTATCCCTTTGGGCTAGAAGGTGTCTAGTCTTCTCTTTTATTTCTCTCCACATTGTTTCTCTTCTGGCGAGAAGGGCAGGGTGCATGATGGAGTTAATGTTTTTTTTTTTTTATTTTGTGCTGGACCCCAGCCCCATACCCCGGTTACATTCGGCCCCCAGGGATTTACCTCGGGTGGTGCTCCTCCTGGGCTTGCCCTCCAGAGCAGGGCCACTGAGTGGGCATGTCCCCCGATGGAATGTTGAACCAGGTTTAACCCCATTTCCAGGATGCCCCCCTCACTTGCTCCCCCAGGGCAGGACCGTCGGGTCAAGACTCCTGACAGAACACTAACCTCAGTCACCAGCCAAGTGCCACAGGCAGAGCAGGACCGTTGGAGTGGGGTGTCATACATGGGGGCCAGCATTTTTGCTTGCATAGCCCCTATGAGAGGCGTGGCATACAGTGACATAATGGCGCCAAAGTGCCAAAGCGCAGCTTCCTGTCCGGCAGCTGCTCCATCCAGCCTCCACCAGAGGTCAGCCATGCACCAGATGCTCACCCACCCTGCCTGGAGGAGGAGAGCATTCTGTTGGACGCTCAATCCTCCTCCCTCCAGCTAGCCCTCTGACTTCTCAGGTCTGTTCCTGAACCCAAGACGTCAGCATCACAAGTGGAAGCACTACTGCTGCACTGGCAGCTGATGCATGAGGGAGCTGATGACGGTTATCCAACTCTTGGCTTGTACACAGCACCACGTAGTGCCAGTAGTTGACGTCTGCTCCTTTCCTAAAGGAGAAAAGGTCCTGAGGGGTCCTAGTGCCTCCGGAGCTATGACTCATATGTATGAGTCAATGGTGAAGATATTCAGGAACATCAACAATTACATTGAGTACATAATTTTCATATCTTCTTCAAGGATATCTCTTTCATCAGGCCACACCTATGGAACTATAGCAGTCATGCGCCAGGACCACACAGAAATGTTTTTTGCTAGCAGTCTACTAGGGGCCACCCATGGCAATGTCATATGTCGACATCCTCACTATGTAAACATGGGCGGCCCTGCACCTTCCTCAGTTCTTTTCTCACCGTCGACAATACTCGCTGGACTCCACAGAGACACCATTACTACAGACGACCACCAAATCTTCGATTTAAGTGTTTCCTGTTGTGTATGTCGACAACTAACTCCACTAAACTCTTTAGTTACTGCCAGTGCAGTAGAAAAATCAACAACTGCCATGATGCCTGTGTCCGCTGTCTCGGAGAGGCCCACATCATTAAGGCATGCAAGATTTGCCTCAGCTTCAATCAGGCTACTCAGCGATGCTGTCAGAAAGCTCTGCAGTCTTTTCTGCTTGAGCATAAGGTAGCCAGAATGGAGAGGGAGCTCCAGGTGAGAAGCTCCTCTGCGTTGCTGGCTCTGTCCTTGGGCTGCCACTCTTTCAAGGCCTGGGGCAAGTCTTCAGGAAAGTGCAAACACCAGAAGAAGGAGTGGAGCAAGCCCCCCCCCCCGTATGCTGTCAGTTGCCTCTCCACTTGGCGCTGACCACTGCAGTGTCGTCATCCACTTCGGTGGCGGTGTTTCCTACCACCCAAACCTTGGCTACAACAGGGTTGGCTCTGCCAGTGAGTCCAGCCGGACCTCCCATGGCTGGTGAAGACATGTCGATGTTGGGGCTGCTGACACCCCCATCAACGTTACAGACCCTGTTGCTCAGACCTCAGCTCCTTCAAGGTCGGCTGGCAGTGGGTTCCCGCTGGACCTCCTATGGTTAGCTATGGCCCATCGACAGCGGGGTTCCTGTCCCCGCTGTCAATGTTGGGGCTCCAGCCTGCCCCATCGATGTTACAAGGTGTTCCTACAGTGCAGGCCACCATCAACATGCAGATGGTGTTCTCTCCTTTATGGAGATAATACAGCACCTTGTGCCTCCGGGCACGACGACGAGGCCCATTAGACCAGCCCCCATGCCAGCACCTGCCACATCAATGTGCCCTGCTCACCCCAGGATGTTGAGATCATTGCTTCCTTCCCTGCAGTATTCAGAGTCCATCGACGAGGATCAGGAATACAACCCTGACGTCATCTTGCAAGATGAAGTGGAGGAGGAGGAGGAGGAAGATATGGAAAGGAGCCCATCTAGGACTAGCACCACCATTTCCTCCAGGAGTGAGGACTCCACATTTTATACCCTGAGGTCCCCTCCTGAAGACCCCTTCTTCTCTATGATGAAGCAACTCCAAACTGAAATGGGGTTTGATGCTGAGGAGCAAGATACTGGTATCACCAGGAGAAACCTGGTGGAGTTCCTGGAACTACCAGATTCTCCCCCTCTTACTATTCCTCATATATTGGCTGCACTAGAGGATGACACCATGGCTACCGGGCACAAACCAAGTTTGATCCCTGCCATGCCCAGAAAGGCAGACAAACTATACCAGGCTCCTTCAGGGTATCCCTTTTCTCAGGGCAACCTCAGGCAGATTCACTAGTGATGAATGCAGCCCATGGTCAATCTAAGAGTCCTAAGCGTCTCAGTTCTCTTCCCCAGACAAGGGGTCAAGAAGACCAGACCTCATGGGCAAGAGGATCTTTGCCTCTGCCACACTGGGCCTTAGAATAGTGAGCTATCAGGCCCATATGATCAAACACCAGAATACCTTCTGGAAAAGACTAAAGCAGCAGCCCAGGCCTTTCCAGAGGGTCCACAGAAACAGGAGATGCTCAAGGCCCTCCAGACTGGAGCAGATGTGGGTAAGCACCTCTTAAGGTCTACCTATGATATTTCAAATGCCTCTGCCAGAGCAGCTGTGACTGGCATCTGCCTCAGAAGGCATTCTTGGCTCAAGGTGTCAGAATTTGCTAATGATGTCCAGCAATCCATTCTAAATGCCCCTTTCAGAGGTTACAAGCTCTTTGGGGCAGATGTGCAGGATATATCCTTTCTGACCTCCAAGCCTCAGGGAGGACTTCACGGTCAGCACACTCCATCTCCCATACCCAGTCAAAAGTGGGCAGAGGGTACATTTTCATCAAACCACTGTCAGGTGCCAAACAGCAGGGCAAACACAGAGCAGGATCAGTGTTACCTGCCTCTACCTCCACTTCAGGAAAATCCACTAAAGGTGGAGGATCTGCTTCAGCATGACTCCTTCTTAGACCCCACCCTCTGGCACTCAGCCCAGAGAAGGTGGTCGGGTCACCTCTCCTCCACCTGGACCACTGGAGAGAGGGTAATACAGATGCTTGGGTCCTGCAACTGATAGAACAGGGCCACGCTCTGGAACTTCTGGAATTACCTCAAGAACTTCAACCAGCTCCCTCCACTTATCCTCCTGACCATGTACCAGTGCTACTAGAGGAAGTGCGTACACTGATGTGCAAGAGGGTCATAGAACCAGTTCCCTAGGAACAAAGGAACACAGGGTTTTACTCTCATTTCTTCCTAGTCCCAAAGTCCACAGGAGACTTAAGGCCCATTCTGGATCTCAGGGATCTGAACTTCTACATTCAGTACAAGAAGTTCAGGATGGTCACTCTGGAAGGCCTGCCACCTTTTCTGCAAAGAGGGGACTGGATATGCTCCCTGGACATACAGGTTGCTTACCTGCATATCAAGATTTGTCTACCCCACAGGAGGTACCTTGGTTTCCTGTTCCAGAGGAAGCACTACTAGTTCAGCATATTGCCCTTTGGCTCGTCATCTGTCCCATGGATATCTGCCAAATGCTTGGCAGTTGTTGCAGCAGCTCTCAGGAGAGAGGACTGCATGTCTTCCTTTATCTAGACACTGGTTGCTCAAAGCCCGGTCAAGGAGCAACTGACCAGCCTAGTGTGTACCAGTCAGCTCTTTACAGGGATCATTGTCAATCTGCCCAAGTCAGTCTTGACCCCTGATCAGTGTCTGCAGTACATTGGGGCAGTACTGGACACTGCTCAGGGCTTGCCTTCTTGCCTCAGGAAAGGGTGGAACGACTTATGGTCAGGCCCAGCTGCTTTACAACAGCAGGTATGTCACAGCCAGGACATTCCTGAGACTGCTGACCTGATGGCAGCAGCCATTGTTATGGTACCCCTTGCCAGGCTGCACTTGAGAATCCCTCAGTGGACTTTAAGGGTCCGGAGGGATCAACGCACTGACAACCTAGAACAGTAGGTTCTAGTCACTTCTCCTGTCCGGAAGGTGTTCAGTGGTGAATGGAACCCTGCAACCTGCTGAAAGGGATTCCCTTCCTCATTCCTTCCCCTCAGCAGATTCTCACCATAGACACTTCAGGGATGGGCTGGGAGCACATCTGGGACCTCACCAGACACAAGGAACATGGACCAGAGTGGAGACTTCCTCCACATAAACATATGAACATACGAAGAAGAAGTCCTAGACATGAGGGCCATTCTGTATGGTCTGCAAGCCTTCCAGAACCATCTGTCCCCAGGGCATCTGCTGGCGCAGACGGACAACATCAGTGTTGTACACTACATAAATAGGGAATGGGGGACCCACTCATAACCTCTGTGCCGGGAAGCAATAAGGGTCTGGTACTGGGCTCTAGAACATGGTCTAGAACTGTCAGCCGTCCATGTTCCAGGTGTCCAAAACGTCCTGGCGGACAGGCTAAGCTGGTTGCAGTCTCAAATGCATGAGTGGGATCTGCTAACCTTGGTAGTAGAAGACCTGTTCGACAGGTGGGGTCATCTAGAGTTGGACCTTTTTGAGTCCCCATTCAATGCGACACTGCCGCTTTTCTACTCCCTTGCTCCAGGGCTTGGAGTTTTCTGGTGAGATGCATTGTTCCTCTTCTGGAAAGGGAGGTTTCTTTTTGCCTTTCCTCTGATTCAAAGGGTGCTACTCAAGCTCCAGATGGAGGGTGCCATTCTGATTCTGGTGGCTTCCTTCTGACCTTGTCAGATAAGGTTTCCCCTGCTGCAGCAGTTAACAGGGAACCATCCAGTACCCCTGCACCTGTGCAAAGGCTTGTTCTCACAGGAACAGGACACCCTGGTCCATCCAGACCTCAGGTCACTCAATCTCCATGACTGGCTCCTGAAGACATAGCCATTGTGAGATTCAGGTGTTCTTAAAGGTGGCGAATTTTCTGGTGGTTGCTGGAAAACCTTCCACCAGGGCCACTTATTCTCTGAAGTGGAAGCAGTTCGCTTTCTGGGCCGCTTCTCGTTAGTTGGATTCCTTCACTTGTCCAGTGAATCAGGTCCTAGGGTATTTATTGTCCTTGTCAGATGCAAGACTCCAGTACTCTTCTATCAAAGTGCACTTGGCTGCTATTTCAGCTTTCCATGTGTCTACTGATGGCCATACGGTGGCACAGCTAGAGGTAACCTGTACGTTCTTGAGAGGCATCCTGCACTTGAAGCGCCTGTTCCACAATCTAGTCCTGGCTTGGGACCTGAATTTTGTGCTGGAGAAACTCACTTTGGCTCCTTTTGAGCCAGTCGCGACTTCTTGCTTATGCTTCCTTTCTTGGAAAGCATTATTTTTAGTTGCTATTACCTCTGCTCAAAGGATTTCCAAGCTTCAGGCTCTTGTGTGAAATCCTTCTTACTTGATTTTCCACAAACACTTTGTTCTTTGCGTATCAATTCTAAGTTTCTTCCAAAGTTGGTGTCTGAGTTTACTCTAAATAAACCATTTACCTGCCAGTTTATTTTCCTGAGCATGCCAGTCCAGGGAAAGCATTGCTCCATACCTTAGACGTACATAGGATACTCAAATATTATGTTCATCGTACGAAGAACTGTAGGAAGTCCTTACAGCTTTTTGTTTCCTTTGCCCCTGGGAAAGAGGGTGTACCAGTTTCTAAACAATGCCTTTCCAAAGGGTTGGATGACTGTATTTCGTTTAGTTACAGGAAGTATGGTAAGGAACTTCCTGGGGTTGCGCGTGGCCATTCAACCAGAGGCATGGCCACTTCTGTAACCTGTTTCAGGAATGTGTCATCTGCAGAAATTGGTGCTGCTGCAACTTGGAGTACTGTCCACACTTTCACTAAAACTACAGTCTGGACATTGCCTCTAGAAGAAGAACAGGCTTCGGCCTGGCTGTGTTTCAAGGTTTTCTTTCTTAGGCCTGTAGCCTCCAGTCACCCAGACTCTTTCTGTCAGCAGTACTTAGGACGCATTCCATAGGTGTGGCCTGATGAAAGGGATATCCACAAAGAAGATAGTACAGTTACGTAAGAACTTACCACAACAGTAGATCTTCCTGAGAATCTCTTTCATCAGGCCATGCCATCCCACCCTCCTTCCCCTTAGATGCAGAGCTTTTACTCCTGTCTCGCTCTCCAGGATGATCTGCCTGCTGTTTTCAACTGTGCCTAGTGGCGGAACCTTCAACTGTCCCTTAGTTCCCAGGAGGAGATCCTTTGAATATGGTTTCTGGTGGGGACCCGAGGAGGGCATGGGGCCACCCACGTTTTATATAGTGAGGACATTGACATATATCACTGTTGTGCACAGCCCCTAGTAGACTGATAGCAAAAATGATTCCATGTGGTCCTGGTGCCTGATGGCTGTAGTTCCATTGGTGTGGCCTGCTCAAATAGATTCTCTCAAAGATCTACTGTTATGGTAAGTTCTTACTTAACTGTACTTTACTCACCCACCTCAGCTGATGTCTCTGTGGGGCTCTTTACACCATCTGGGGAAACGCCTTTGTTCCTCATCAGGCCCTTACCCAAGAACCATTGTGGGCCCAGATGTCCTGTGCTGTATAGACCAACCAAGCTCAATGGTCCTCTGGATGGCCACCTACAGGAGGACCCTCCCTTAGTCCTCTGCTGTCTTTCTCAGACGTCTCCTTGGGTATCATCTGGCACCGTCTTCTTGTGCACCAACCCCCATAATATTAGCTGCTAAAACATAGTAACCGTGATAAGCGCAGGTAGTTGACAAGTGCTTTACACCCCACCTTTTGGGTGTTTACACATTCATCACTTTACCTTTTTTGTACTTTTTAGTATTTCCTATTTCCCAGTCCCCACTTCCGTTCATCCTCCCAGCCTGTCAATTCTGTCTGAGTGCCAGAATTCAGCTGCAAGGGTTCTCAAGTGGTGATCCCCACCTAGACCCCATCAAATCCCACTCATATCTCAGCCACAAGGAGTGCTGGAAGGTCAATACAATACATCTCTCCCTACCTGAAGTGCCAGCTCATAGAAACAAAGAATTTGTTGGCAGAAAAGGGCTGTTTGGTCCACCCTGACAGCCCAGATGTTCCCTGCTTAATCTGTCTCCACAGACCCTAACTGGTCTGCAGCAACCCTCCCTACTTTCTGCCTGTTTTCTAATACACCTCTATGTCTAGCCCACACATACTTGAAGCCCCCCTCTGTTCTGGCTTCACCCCTTTTTCTGACACTTTGTTTCAGGTGTTTATACCCTACCAGTGAAGAAATATTTTCTTGTATCTCTGTTAAACTCCCCCACCCCCACCCCACCCGCAGCTTCTTCAGTATGCTCCCTGGTTGTTGTGCTCCTTCTCATTTGAAAGAGGTCCCTCCTGCCCACTGATTACCCCTGTGAGGTGCTTGCAAGGCTCTGTTATGTCACCTCCCACTCTCCTCTCTTTCTGGTTGTACATGTTGAGATCAGTCAGTCTCTCCTCCTAGGGCTTCTGATGCAACCCAAGCACCATTTTATTTGCCCTCCACATACATGTGATATGTCCAACTTGTTTAAGAGGGAGATTTGGGTCAAATTAGGAAGGAGATTGGCCTGCCAACTTGCTTAAGAGGGAGATTTGGGTCAAATT
Organism: Neoceratodus forsteri; assembly: GCA_016271365.2. Lineage (NCBI taxonomy): Eukaryota > Metazoa > Chordata > Ceratodontiformes > Ceratodontidae > Neoceratodus > Neoceratodus forsteri. The sequence goes on from CM028130.1 coordinate 1,196,244,945, forward strand.
AGGAGGGAGATTGGCCTACTAGTAGGGAGATGGCGTAACGTTGTGAGTTTGTTCTTAAATGGCGTCAAAAAAATTAGAAAAAAGTAATTACAAAAATTTAATATATTTCATTTTGTCAAGAAAAAGCACTAAAAAGAATAAACAACTAGTTGTATAAAGTTATCAGATACATTGTTCATCACTAATTTAATTTTTATGTGTCTTTATCTGCCCAAAAAACATGGATATTTTGGACAAAATTTTACTTAAGCAGGAGATTTTGTTTCCCAGGAGGAAGGGAAGGAGTTCAGTCAAAAAAAAAAAAAGGAGTCTCCTGCGTAAAGAGGGAGATATCACATGTATGCCTCCATTGGACTGCCTCCACCCTGTCTATGTCCTTTCTAAGGTGTAGTGTCCAGAACTGGAAACTGTACTCCAGGTGGGGTATCACCAGTGAGTGATACAGTGGCAACACTATCTCCCGCCTCTTGATAATAATCCTCTCTGTACACCCCAGCATCCCACTAGCCTTACCCACTGCTTTGTCACACTGCACTGCCACCTTTATTTCTGCACCCTACCTCATTGGACTCTTGCCAGTGAGGCCATTCGGCATTGCCGGCTTTTCCCATACTCCTTAAGCCTTCAATCTCTCTCTGTGCTTCATTCTTGTCACCACATCACCTGAACCCCCCCCCCCCCACGATCTAAGTCCCCTGGGAGCAAGAACCACCACTCCATCCGGCACTGTATCCACAGTATCTGGTGGGGATGGATGAGAGAACCAGGGGGACGTCTAATCCCAGAATTGGATGTGGTGCCAGAGCCCCTAGACCTGCCTTCACCTACCAATGGGAAGGTGGTATTTCTGAAGTTACTGTCCCCCCCCATTGTTCCGGCAGTTCAATGCGCTCCAGCGCGGCACGTGAGCACTCCCGCTCACACCCGCAGAAGCGCCACCGTGGCCACCTCCATGCAATTGCCTGGATCCCGACTGCTGATGTGAGCCCCAGTCACCACTAGGGGTCACCTGACAGCGAGACCTGTATCCCCACCCCCTTCCCAGGAAAGGAGAGCTGTCCTCCGGCCACTTGATCCTTTCCTCCCCTGCCAACTCCCAATGACCCGAGTCCACTCCCAAACCCAGGTCGTCAGCATGGCGCAAGGTGTGGCATCTAGTGCCTTAATCTTCAGTACCACTGAGCCGGCAACTGCACTGCCACCTTGAGGTCATTAGATATAATAACCTTAAAGAGCACCTATTGTGCTCTTCCTGGAAACCTTCCCCCCAGCCCCAGTGGTAGCCTTACCCTATAGTAGTATAATGATGATAATTAATTTTTTTTTATTTCTAGTCTGTTAGTATGGCAAGGGATCATAAATTGATCCTGAGGCACTCTGCTGCACAATCCCTTTCTCTTCCTGGTATGAGCGCATTGATCCTATGCTCCAACGTTTTGTGATGTCAGAGTTTGGAGAGTATGAGTGTGCATGTCATAGATGATAGTAGTAGCTTCTTGGTCCTTTTCATTCAAGTCAAAGCCACTGCTCGACTAACAAGGTCCTTGTTAGTTGAGCAGTCACTTTGACTTGAATGAAACGGACTACTAATATACTAAAAATAGTATGTTAAAAGACTCTACTATTACTGTCCATTGGTGCACCCCCACGCTCTCCAGACTCTGGCATCACAAAATGTCAGAGTGTAGGGGTAGAGCACTCATACTAGGAAAAGAAGCAATCGTTCAGCAGGGCTCCTGAAGACTATCTTACCATCCCTTCCCCCTACTAACGGGACATAAATAAAAAATTTGAAATTATCACCACTTGACTACCACAGGGTAAGGCTTACTACTGGGGCTTGGGGTGAGGGGACTGAAAAAAGATACTTTTTAAGGTCCCTTTCCTGTTTAGTGACTGCCAGTACCCCCCCCCCCATCCTGTACTCAGCCTCTGGGTTCCTGCGCCCTACATGCCTGATCTTGCACTTTCTAGCATTGAACCCCAACTCCTTGAGTTTCTCAAGATCGCTGCTCACTCTCTGCACTCCCTCCTGAATGTCCAGCCTATTGTACATTTTGATGTCATCTGCAAAAATGAGGGGGGTGTTGAGGGAGGTCAAAAGAGAAACCGGGGGGGGGGTGCAGTTCCCTTTGTAAATACATATCGAGCTATGCAACTGAGCAGACTGGATAGACAGTAAGGCCTTTATGTGCTGGCATGTTCATAAAAAGGCATATCTTCCCCTTCCAGTTTCTCAGCAATTTCACTTATGAAAACATTGAAGAGGGTCAGTCCCAGTACTGAGCCATGTGACACTCCACTGGTCACTCCTCCATCACTGAAGTGAGTGCCATGTACCACCACCCTCTATCTCCTATCCATTAACCAGTTTCTAACCCAGCTCACCTCTTTGGATCCCACCCCAGGCTGCTCAAGTTTCCTTATCAGCCTCCTTTGCAGCACAGTGTCCAAACGCATTGCTGAAGTCCAGATAGGCCATGTCCACTGCCTTCCCCTGATCCTAGTTCCCTGGTCACCCAGTCAAAGAAATCCATCAGATTCATTTGGCATGACTTACCCCTGTGAATCCATGTTGTCTGTGGTCTTGCAGCCCATTGGATTCAAGATACTTAAAGGGACACTGTCAACCCCCTTAGGTCTCAAAGTGTCCCTCATTTTAAAAACATATTTTATGACTGCCAACATTCAGTAAAGATTGTTGATATGGTTGGTAGTTTGATTCTGACTCTTACTTTCTTTAAAAAGTGAAAAACAGACTGCCCAACATACTGGTGTTATCACACCAAAACAGGTTTGTTTACATACCTTGAGCAACTCCAAACACATCTTTCTTGGACTTGGAAACACCCACAAAACAGTCTAGCCCCTCATGAAGCAGTGGGAATTTAGGAGGCTTCTTTCTTATGAGTGACTGCACTGTTTGAGTATGTGTCTAATGCTCAGGAAGTATGCAGTAAGAACAGAACCAGGACTATAAATAGAACAAGGTGGTTTATAAATATACATTGCCATGCATTTCAGTTCTATTAAACAAGGAGACAGACAAAACAAACAGCAACATCAGTGAATTTTACAGAGGGTAAACAATGATAAAATGTGGTGTTTCACCTAGAAATAATATGCTGAAAAACAGGTTGACAGTGTCCCTTTAACCAGTCTTTCCTTCAGCTGAGTTTCCATTAATTTCCCCACCACTGATGTAAGACTGACTGGCCTATAGTTGCTAGCCTCCTCCCTGCTGCCACTCTTGCGTAGAAGGATCACATCAGCTCTTCTCCAGTCCTCCAGAACTATGCACATTTCCAGTGAGATGTTGAACAAGGCTGTCAGTGGGGCAGCTACCAGCTCCCTGAGTTCCTTTTGAACCCTTAGATGTATTCTGTCCAATCCCATAGCCTTGTCCACCTTCAAAGCTGCAAGTCCCTTCTGGACTCTTTCTTCTGAAGATGTATTTATTTATTTTATTCATTTATGACTTTGATAACCAGGTAGGTGCACTGATACAGGGGACTGTTTTCATGCACAACCCGGGTCAAGAGGCACGAGGTGCAATACACAATATAAACCCATGGTAACACTACAGTAAAGGTCATGATACAATAGCAGAGAACAGTCATGTAATTAGTACACAGGTGATAAAATTGAGTTGTGTCCACCTCCCTCCCTCCCTCCCAGTTCCTGCTACTCTTTGGTGGTACACCCCCCAATCCCTTCCACTGTGAAGACTGAGCAGAAATACCTGTTCCAGATGTTTGCTTTTTCTTGGTCTTCTCTGCGCAGTCTTCCCCCTGTGCCCCTCTAATCATTTACTATTCTTCCCCTTGCTTTCCTCTTCTTACTTTTGTATCTGAAGAAAGCCTTATCCCCCCTTGGAGAGACCCCTTTGGCTATTCTTTCCTGTGTCTGCATCTCTGCTCCCCTCACTACCATGCCTGCTTCCATCTGCTTTACTAGATATACCTCTTTGTCCTCCCTCTCTGTTTCCTTATACCTCCTGAATGCCACCCTTTATTTTCTTTGTGCACCTCCGCCACTTCCTTTGAGAACCATAATGGTCTCTTTCATTCTGCTTTTACTCACCTCAGCAAAGCAAATGCTCCTCACTAGTCCAGTGAGCTAGAGATTCAAAGTTCTACCCAAACCCATTTCTGCACAGTGACAACGAAATACAGCATTATTCATAACAGATACATTTACAAAGGAATCCAGAATAATTTAGAGTGCAGCTATTATTTGTAAAGTATGGGCTACAGCAGGAAGGATACATTAGTTATTACTTTATGAATCCAACCTCTTCTGAAACAGTCTTTCTTGGGTAATTATTTTAATGGCAGTTAAAAAAAAAAAATCTTGGTTTACATTTCATAAATAAAACCGTATACTGCAGCACTTTCCAAGTTCCAACCCATACTTTACAAATGATAGCTAGTGAGCCACATTACCACTGAAAAATGTAACATGCTAACTCACCCATTTGGGGATGGGATGATGATCTCATTTCTGGCACCAGACACGTATTCAGTTTTATTTACTTATTTCAAGTTTTGCTCTCCGGGATAGCATCAGGAACTGCAGCATATCATTTTCAGGAGGGTCCGAAGGGGAAATAATTGTACAAACAAATATTGCACAACCTGTACTGTGTAGGTAAACAGAAAATGAAATAACCCAATTAAAAAAAATTATTGCATTGAAAGTTCATTACATTAGAAGAACCGATATAGTACTTTCATTACAGTTACTGTTTTGCACACGGTACTAAACAGCTGGCCAATACCAGCATCAATAGAAGAGTATAGCAGGGCATCACTTTGTCTGATTTATAGTGGAGACAGATGACTTAAGGTGTACTCACAACTGCAAATATGCATTGACCTCTCTCACTGCTTTTTGACTAAAACTTTCCAAAACATCAAAGTTCTTTGTCTCTTATCTTTATTTAGGTCATGTCCTAATGTTTCGCCTTAATGACTTTATCAGGAGACTTTTCTAAAACTGATACAGCAAATTGTGTCTAAATAGATGTTACTAATATACAAGAAGAATGAAATAAAAAGAAAGGTGGATACAGTACATTCAAAATCCAAATACTGTTTGTATTTTCAGTTTAATAAATTCTAAGGCTGCCTATATTTAAAGATAAACATTCAAATACGAACATACGAAATTTGCCAGCAGATAAAGGCCTAGAGGTCCATCAAGTCTGCTCGAATGTGCAGCTAGCACCCATTTGTTTGCTACAGAAAAATACTGCTTAGTCTGACTTTTTAGAAAAACATGTTTGCTATAGTCGCATCAAAAAAATCATAGAAAAAAAACACGTGCTCTTGGTAATTCAAACACCACCACTCAGGTGCCGTATAGTTCCTGTGCTTAGACAGTTGAGTAAGCATTAATCCCAGACAGAGGAGGGCTCTACTGGTGGATTAATGACTGGGTGGGGGAAGGGGTTGGTGCTTCCAACCATCCACCGGGCATTAATCCACCAGTAGAGCCTGACGCTGGAGGGGATTAATGCGCTTGTTAACACAGCAAGTGGCAAAGAAGTACTGTAAGACTCATATCACATACAGAAACAGTTACAGATTCTCCCGATTGATGTGGAGAAAAAATGCTGCGGTTTGCTGATTTTCTACTATTAAAGATGTTACGCCGTGCGCGTGCATGTTCCAGGGCTGAGATAAATTCATGTAGTGGCGACACATTTTTAAAACCTGCCAACATAATACTGCCATCTGAAACATGCACAGCTTCACTTATTCTGTTCAATTCCACCCAACACTTTCCATGCATTGCCCCTTGTTCTTACATCGCGAAATACATTGCACTACTAAATTATGGGAGTCCATCTGTCTTCCGCATACTATCTGGCAATACTGCTTTTTTTCTACATGTGCAACACATTTCATGCTACCCATTTTGTTTCACTCACTCTGCTGCTTGCATGCTTCACAAATAACAAGTACGGCACCTTTCCTTGTATTCACTTACATCGGTTGTGCCTCCGAGGCACTTATTCGTCCTGCAGACTGCTTTTTTTATTTCCTGACCTTTCCTACCACTGCTTGCTCGCCCCCGTTGCTGCCGCTGGATATTTCACTATGCTCGCCCCCGACATCACCTCTCTTCTACTTGCTTTCTATTCCTACTACATGCACTAGCGAGCAGGCTCTACTGCTGGGTTAATACCCGCTCGCTTTTCATCAGCTGATGCATTCCCACCAATCTGCTTTCTCTATTTGACCATTAAGTTTAGTGTCATGTTACAACACTTGTTAACTCACCTACAGATGCCAGCTCCAACTCACTACTCTATGTTTAAGAATATTTGGAAGGTGACATTATCACTGTAAGAGACAGTTGAACAGAGTACTTCAAAATAAATTCTTAAACATGCTCATCTATGCAGAGATATACTGTTAATACACTGTAGGAATTTCTAATCCTGGAGATTCATTTATTAGTAAAGTTTACCTTTCTCTGAGATATTGAAGTTTTGAAACACGTTAAGTACTTCTCTATAAGTGGGCTTGTTTCAGTCTGGTATGCAAGTGAGTAATGTTTATAAATACATTAATGGTTTCCTTTGCAAATAGCTTATAAATATAAATTAATTTTGTCTTTATACCTTCAAACTCTGTATCCCTCAGGAGTACTTCAATTGACATTTAAAAGTGTGAAACTCAACCAAAACTACAGTTATTCTTGCTTAATAGTAAAGCACACTGTTCACTTAAACATGTTCTGTATCAGATTGTAACTGTGATTGTGCAGTTTCAAGTGCAATTGTTTACTGTTTGCATAAACTGCATTTAATTGGTGTTGCAAGCATCATAATCTATTTTTCTGTAAGTAATGTTAATTGAGAACCTCCAAAGAGAGCTGTTGCTTACAGCACTCTTTGAGCATGCTACTCTTTTGAATACCAAGGGTACACATGTACTGTATAAAGAACAGTTCAAGCATGGCTGCTTTATGTTAAAGAGATCTTAGCTAGAAAACTGTGCTTTTTTTATGTGCAGCAATGTCCCTAGGAAGAGATATTTACATCTTCTGTCTGCTGGTGCTTAACAAGAGTGAGCAGCAGCATGAAGCACTTGGGGTGTGCCCTTTGGTACCCACTGCCATGAGCGGGACAGGACCAGGGAGGGTCCACCAAGGTCACAAGGGCCAGAAAGCAGGCGCCCTCCCCCACCCCAGTTCACCATCCACCGAGGTCGTGAGGGCCGGATAGTAGGCGCCCTTCCCCACTCCTGAGACCACCATCAGCTTCTCACAGGACCAGAAAGGGTCCACCGAGGTAATGAGGGTCGGAAAGCAGGTGCCCACCCCCAACCCCGAGTTCACCATCCACCAAGGTCACGAGGGCCGGTTAGTAGGCGCCCTCCCCCACTCCCAAGACCATCATTCAGGTAAGACACCGAGTGCAGGCAGGCCACGCTGTGGAGCTCCAGGCCTGTGGTGCAGTAAGGACTTGTGTTGGCACCTTTTTTGCTTGAATTTATTTCTTTCGGCCCATGCATGGAGATAGTCTCTCTAGAAGGATTTTGCTCCGTTTTTAGCAGTATCTACATGCCTCACCAACTGTGACTTAAGGATCTCTTAAAGGAACCTTGTAATACTTTAATTTACATTGGGTGTTCCTGTATGTATGTTGCTACCAGCCTTAACCAGCTGCACCTGAATAGGCCTTATTTAACTGTACTTTGCTTCGGGTAAACTGCAGTGTGTCATTAAGTAACTTAATTCTACTTCGGGGAAGTTCGTATGTCTTAATTATTTAATTCCAAAGCTGCATATAAAAACTGTAGTGTGTGCAATGTGCTTAGTGCCCTGAGTTGACAGTAGTGCTGGCCCTTTAGCCTGAATGAAGGTAAAATTAAGTGCTCCAGAACAAATAAATAAATAGAGTTACAGCACTGTAGATCACTAGTTCATTTGAGAACAGCCCCCCCCCCCGCAGTCCCCTGCTCTATATAACTCTTACCTGCTCTCCTTTTCTACAGCTGCTCACAGGACCAGAGAGGGTCCACTGAGGTCACGAGGGCCGAAAAGCAAGCATCCTCCCCCAACCCCAAGTTCATCATCCACTGAGGTCGCGAGGGCTGGATAGGTGCCTTCCCCCACTCCCGAGACCACCATTCAGGTATGACACCGAGCACAGGCAGGCCACGCTTTGGAGCTCCAGGCCTGTGGTGCAGTAAGGACTTGTGTTAGCCCCGCCGCCCCCACCACCACCCTTGGTTGACCCGTCCTTATATAGGGCTGAGGCTAGTGCTGAACCAATCAGCCCACTTCTCCACTAGCAGCTTATAGCCTGTAGCCACTTGAGGCAGCACTGTTCTGCATCTCCAACTGCCGACTCCACTGTCCTTGTATACCTTCTCTTCTTATCTCTCCTACCCACTTAATTATGGTGCCACTAGAGGCAGCTTCCTCTCTGCTTCTCCAATCCCTGGCATCTCTCATTGTCCTCAGCACACTATTTCTTGCCCTAGAACGCTCACCTTAATCTTCACCTCAGTCATCTTGCTCCTCCAGGGACTACCCAGTCCCTCGCCCATGGCTCAACTTTCTGGGACCCCCCCCCCCACACAATTTCGACTCTCACCTACTCTCGCATTCACTGTAGCTCACCTGTCCTCCCCCCCCATTCATCTCCCAGCTGTTACCTTTCACCACCACCCACCATGTCAAATTACATTCTCTCCTTCCCTACTCTCATCTCCCTGACCATTCCTAGCTCATGCGGCACATCTGTAAAGAAGCATCATGCCAACACCAGTAAGCAGTGAGTGTTGGCCCTCCTCAGAATCTTTGCTCTACTGCTTCTAATTTCAGGTAATGTGTATCCCAATCCAGGTCCTGTTTCGCACAATCCTGGTGCCTCACACCATGGGCTAAGAATGGCTGCTATGAATATCTGCAGCTTTTCCAAAACGTTGGCACCACTTCAGTGCTGGATGCTGCAGCATCAGCCGGATGTGCTTGCCCTCACAGAAACCTGGCTGTCAAAGAAGACCCCTGACTCCTTTGTCACACTCCCAGGCCTCACCCATTTTAGATCTGACAGAAGTGGCAAACGGGGAGGGGGGTGTGCGTTTTACGTCCAAGACTCCCTGTTATGCCAACACCTACCGGCCCCCTCACTAGATCACGGTGCGCAAGCCCTGACAATAAAACTCACTCCAGACCTCCTGTATCTATTACTGTGGCTTACATCCCATCAAGAAACCAAATCCCAACCTTTCATTCCCTGGCCAACTATATCTCCAGCTTCCCTTCGAAAACTGAGCACATTATATTAGGGGATCTTAATGTGATTTGGCTGTCTAGCTCGGCCTCCTCTATAAAAGACACCCTTGCTGCTCTCGACCTGGCCCAGTTGGTCAGTCAGCCAACCAGGTTGAATTCCAGGAATGGAACTAGCTCCCTGATCGACCTTCTACTCACCAATTGTCCAAACAAAATCTCAAACCTGACTGTACTCCCTGATTCGTTAAGTGATCACTCCCCCATCCTCTTCACCAGGCCATGTCAGCAGCAAACACCCCAACCTAGCAGCTTTACCCGACCCCGTCTTTAACCTGGAGGCCTCACTAAACTAAGGAGACATCTAGCCCAGTGTGATTGGTCCCCTATCAGATACGCCCCTTCCATAGATAAAGCCCTTGACTACTTCACTCGCACTTTCAACAATGCTTGTGATGGGGCTGGCCCGCCGGCACAGCAGTAGGGCTATCGCTTGCGACGCCAGCGACCTGGGTTCGGGAACGGACTCGGGCAGCTGGAGGGCCGGCCCGGGGGAGGAGGATTGAGCGCCCAGTGGCTGCTCTCCTCCTCCGGATGGGGTGGGGTGCAAGTCCCACTGCAATACCACCACCTGGGTGACCACAGGTGGAGGTGCAGCGAGACTGCACACAGAAGGGTGGGGGGACGTCTGTCGGAGGCTGGAGTGTCAAGCACGTCGTGACGTGCTGGCCCCCCTGGCTTCCCAGCGTGCGGACGTCCTGAGGGCTGGGAAGAAAAAAACAGAAAAAGCCCTGCACTGAGGTCCTGTAGACGGGACCCGGCTGTCCTGAGAAAACCCTTAACCAGGCTCCACAACCGGGGCTCGCGAGGCCTTCCGACACAGTCTCTAGATGTGAGAGGGGGACTATCCGGGGCGGTCCCCCTCCTCTCCACCTGGGGGGCAAACCGCGGCATGATGGGGAAGGCTAGCCAAGCACTCGGAGGGAGGTACCTGGGGCGGGACTATGGGAATCTACAGCCTAGGAGTTCCCTGAAGAAAGGAACTCAGCACAGAGAGGAAGGGGGCATAAAGAGAAAGTTAAAAAAAAAAATGCTTGTGATAAATTTGCCCCCTCACCAAAGTTCAGTCCAAAAAACGTAATGCCCCCTGGATCTCACCAGCCCTCCTACAGCAACTAAAGAACTGTGTCGATCTCTGGCACAAAGCGGTTGCCTCTGGTGGGAATGCGGACAGGTTTGCCTATAAGGCAGCTCGCAATAGGTGCATCTGAGTCATAAGGAGAGCCAAATCAGACTACTATAAAACTACCCTTGCCTCCTCCTGCGGGAATGCTAGGTTGTTCTGGGACAACCTAAAAGAGCTGAATGGAAAATCCAGAATGCCCCCGCTAACTGTCAACAATGATAATATCTCGGACCCTCCTAACATCACTAATTGCCTTAAATGCTGCTTTTGCTAATCTTAGTGCAATCCTTCCAAACAACTTCTTTGATCCCACCCTTGCGACCTCTGAGCCAAACAATGCATACCCCCCTTTCCACCTCAGGGTTATTACAATGAGTGAAGCAAGGCCATACCTTGCAGAGGCCCTCAGTGGCTCCAACTACTGCATAGACTCCTTTGATATGAAAATCCTTAACTTGGTGCTAGACGCTGTGCTCTCACCTCTGACTGATCTCCTTAACCACTCCCTATGTCTAGGGCAGTTCCCCACCAACTGGACATTATATACTATATATATTATAAGTGACATTGCAGAGGAACTGGAAGGAAAAATATGTCTCTTTGCAGATGACACAAAGATCTGCAACAGGGTTGATACACCAGATGGAGTGGAAAGGATGAGAAGGGACTTGGCAAGGTTGGAGGAATGGTCAAATGTATGGCAACTCAGATTCAATGCAAAGCAGTGCAAGGTAATGCACATGGGAAACAAAAACCCAGGGGAAAAGTACACAATGGGGGGTGAGATACTTATAACAGTAAAAATAGAAAGGGACCTGGGGGTAATTATATCAGATGACCTAAAGGTGGGCAAGCAATGTGAGAAGACAGTAAGGAGCGCTGGGGGGATACTGGGATGCATAGGGAGAGGCATCAATAGTAGAAACAGGAAGTTGTTATCCCTCTGTACAGACAGTTGGTGAGACCCCATCTGGAGTACTGTGTGCAGTTCTGGAGACCCCATCTCCGCAAAGACATAGACAGAGTGGAGGCTGTCAGAGGAGGAGCAACCAAAATGGTGCAGGGTCTGCACCAGAAGATACGAAGAAGATTAAAGGCTTAATATGTATACTCTTGAGGAAAGAAGGGAGAGAGGGACATGATAGAAACTTTCAAGTACCTCAAGGAATTAACAAAGTCCAAGAGGGTAGCATCTTCCAGAAAAGAGATGTGCAAGAACAAAGAGGCACAATTTGAAGATAGAGGGGGACGGCTCAGGGTAATGTGAGAAGTATTTTTCACTGAGAGGGTTGTGGATGCATGGAACAGCCTCCCTGAGGAGGTCGTGGAGTCAAGAACAGTGGGGGACTTCAAGAATGCATGGGACAGGCATAAGGCAGTCCTAGGGGTGGGTAAGAGGAAGTAAGCTGTTGGTTAACTAGGATCTGCAGCTTATCTGTTAGGTAGGAAAATGGGCAGACTAGGTGGGCCAAGCAGTCCTTATCTGCCGTCAAATTCTATGTTTCTATGTTTAAGATGGCTACTATCACACCAATACTAAAGAATGGGGACCCCACCTCACCCAGTAATTATCGGCCCATCTCCATTCTACCACCCCTCTCAAAAGCCTTGGAGAAGATTGTTGCCACCCAACTCACCGACTACATGCTTGCACACAACATACTTTGTAGTAAGCAACATGGCTTTAGGATAGGGCATAGTACAACAACCGCCCTCACAGAGTTCTCTAACTCATTGCACAATGCCCTAGATAAGAAACACCTAGCAGGAGCTGTATTTATAGACCTGCTGAAAGCATTCAATACTGTCTCACACACCCTGCTCCTAAATGCTGTCCGCCTCACCGGGCTGTCCCCTTGACCCATCACATGGTTTACCAGTAACCTCTCTGATAGGTCCCAATGTGTGAAACTAAACAACGCTCTCTCATCCCCTCTGCCAGTATGCTCTGGGGTTCCCCAGGGCTCCATTCTCTGTCCATTATTATTCAGCATCTTCCTGAACACCCTACCAAAATCCTGTCCAAATAATCTTCTAATCTACGCAGATGATGCGGTACTGTTTGCCTCCCACTTAGATCCCACAGTCCCACAGTCCTCCCTGCAACTTGCCTTCAACCACATTGAAAACTGGTTCATGGACCACAGACTGGTGGTCAATGTAAAAAAGACTAAGTCAATGCTCTTTGCCCACCGTCAGAGCAAGGACTGTGATGCCCAACTAAAAATATATTCCAAAGCCCACCTCCCGCTGGAACAGGTACATACCTATAAATACCTGGGCCTTACATTTGATCCCAGCCTCTCATTCCACCCACATATCAATAATCTTTCTTCAGCCATAAATATTCACACAGGACTACTGTATCAGCACAGAGACTGCCTACCGCCAGAGGCCCTTAACCTCACTGTTACCTCCTATGTTCTCTCTCTCTCTCTCTCTCTCTCTCTAGTAGATTATGGGCTAACTGTATACTCGGCCGCAGACCACTCTGCTCTAAATAAAATCCACTTAGCCATCAACAAAGCATGTAGACTCGACGGAATAGACAGGCGTATCCACAGCTGCACCCTGTATGCCCTAACAAATATCCTCACTCTAGACGAAAGAGTTGGTTACCAAACATATCTCCTCACCAAAAAAATTCAACTAGGCCTTACCTCCCCTGGAGTTGCTGCCTTCCTCCGCGCTGCCCATGCCTCAGTAAACACCCGCTCGGCAAATAAACAGATATGGGCGGCTCCCAGGGTCGCAACCTCACTAGCCCAAAGGTCCTTTTCCTATAGAGCACCGTTATGGTACAATAAACTTCCCCCAGCCGTTACCGCTGTCACCAGACTAGGCCCTTTCAAAATAGCCCTCAAACACCACATACTCTCCACCCGCCACTGCCAGTGTACCGGCTAAGTATGGGCTGCTGTGTAGCTCCACCTATACCTGGCTGCAGGGCCCAGGCTAGGCCTGCCTGGTCCTGCCTCAGTAGCGTAGCTGGGATGTAGATGCCAGCAGGTGTGTTAAACCATTAATATCACCTATACCACATGGATCAAGTATGGACTAAAGTGCTCTGTATCCTACTGCTGTTAATTCTCTATACAATATTGACTGTGTTAATGACAATGTCGGAGTCCCAACTGCTTGGATCATGCCAATTACAAGCTCCTTAGCCGAACCTGTTTTGCTACTTTATTGTATAGACCTCACCCTTACTAATTGTATTGTACATTGACAATTACAAGCTCCTTAATGGACCTGAATAGCTACCCAACTGTATAGGCCCCATCCTCATTATTGTATGTACTGTTCATACCCTGTTTCTTACTGTTCGTACCCTGTTTTTGCTTTTGTTTTTCTCTTTATATTATCGTATACTGCTTGCTATTGATCTGTTTTGTATTCTGACGAGGAACCTTTGTAAATGAGTCTTTGACTCAAAGGTTGTAAATCCGATTATTCAATAAATAAATAAAAGTAAATAAAAAATGGATGCCCTCAGTGGGGTACTCGAAACTCTCCATTGCCATGACAAGCACTCTGACAGCACTGCCTGATAGTGCACACTGTCATTGAGCCACGGGTACTTGTCATTCATCATATTAAGGCTTCATTTCATGATTGGATTTTTAAGAGACTTTGACCTGTCTGATAATTGCTGTGCATATATACAGTGGTGCATCACTGGGGACAACTGATCTCCCTTATAGGAAAAATTGTCAACCATATTGGGGGGGGGGTGCGAGGAGGGTTTGGGTCGAGGGGGGATAAGAGTCTTTGGTCATGTCACAAAAATAGGGTAAGAGTTACTTGAGGTGCAGTAACACCTATAATTCCTTTGAAAGGAATTAAGATATATATCTGTTGAAATAATGCTCAGAAAGAGAAGTTAGGTCTGCTATAGCTCTAAAATCTAACAGACTGAGAACTAGCTAAACGTGGGGAAGGAAGGTGGAGGATGGGTGTCTAAGGGTCAAGTAGAATGGTAGGGAACCAGACCTCCATTATGAGAGCCAGGGAGACCTAAACAAAGCCCACTAAGAAAAAGTGATTAATATGGTATAATAAAAAAGATGTTCAATTAAAAAATTGGGGAGTTACTCCCTTAAAAAGTATCGGGGAACCAAAGACCTGATAAAGAGGGTAAAAGAAGCTGGATCGGATGGCAGACTTGGGAGAGCTGGAAAGCTGAAGGGAGGAGAAAGGAAAGTAAACACCATACTGGACACCTGAGGAATGGGGAGGGGGAAGGGAGGACGGTAGTGGGCAAAGGAAAAAACACTAAGTGGGGAGAAAAAGGGGGAGGGACAGGAGGTTAACTCTGGGAAATATGAAATGTAACGGTGCACATTGAATGTGCACATAAACATCTAAGATGGCTAAGGAAACAAAATTGGTTACTAAGAGGGTCAGAGTCCTTCTGGTAATAGCACTGGTTATATCAGTGGGGCTGAGAATCTCCACTACCAACATGCTGGCCAGTTTGTGTACTCATTAAACCCCCAAGGGTGCTTTAATGTGCCCAGCAAGCACATCCATTTAATTTCTTCCTTATCAAGCAGCTTGTTGTGATCTCCACTTCTTGGTGAAGGGAGAACTTGTTGCACCCCAAAATCTATGGGATGCTCCTGTAGGTGTGCATTCATTAGTGCATCTGGCAACACTGAAACCTTTGTCTCAGGTTGTAATGCTGCTTTTGTGTTAAAAAAAAAAAATGCTTGTTTAGAGGCCTCACTGTTTTGCCCACATATAAACAATCACATAGGCACTGGATAATATAAATTCCACCTTCAGTATTACAGGTAATGTGAGACTTAATTTTGAATTCCTGACCTGTCTGCAGATAGCTAAACACATTCTTTTTAAAAGTGTGTCCACATGCTGTACAATGACCACAGGGTTGCAAACTTGCCAGCTGCTGTGCTAGTGGGTTTTGGTGAAGTATGGACCAGTTTCAGTTTTAGGTCTGGGGCCTCTTTGGCTGGCAGTCATGTCTTTGCCTGCATAGAGTTCCTGTTTCTGGGTGATTTTGTAATAATCCCTAGTGTTTGTGGATTATAGCTCTCAATGCTGGAAGTCCCTAGTTGTATTACAGGACCAGCACCAGCACACTTTTGGACTGGATCCTTACCAGTCACCCATCGCAGATATCTAACACTAATGTCCTCCCTTACTCTCTCAGCGACCACTCCCCTGTTAGCTGCACCTGGTCAAATAAATTTATCAAACAACCGTCAAAAACTATCACCAGCAGGGTTCTACTCCGTGGTCGCCTTCCTCGACTCAAATCCCACCTCCTCCATCAAGACTGGTCCCCTATCTTCAATGCAACCAACGTAAACACTGCCCTTGACCACTTCATAAACATCTTCACTGAGGCCTGTGACACGTATGCTCCTATTAAGAAACGCAAAGTCAAATTACTCAGTAACCCTTGGCTCACAGGTGACCTCCTCAGGATGCTAAAAACAAGAGACCACCTATGGGAGCTGGCCAGAAACTCTGGAAGGCAAAATGACATCCAAAACTACAAACGTGCCTACAATGACTGCACCAAAACCATCCGGCAAACGAAGTCTGCCTACTATAAGTATGCCCTCACAAACTCCTGGGGCAATGGTCGGGAATTCTGGAAGAACATAAAGGAATTCACCGGGTATCCACCCAAAACCCCCCCATCAATACTCAGCATCAACGGAACCACAACCCTCAACCCAAAAACCATTGCAGATACCTTTAACAAAGCCTTTACCGACCTCAGAGCTGTCCTACCCCAGGACTACTTCAAAGATGGTAATACCCCTCTGTCCGCAATGAACACTACTCCCACCAGCTCCCCCCGCTTCTACTTCAAAGCAGTCAAGGCTCACCAAGTACGCAAATATGTTACCAAAGCCCTTGGTAAATCAAGATTCAGTAATGACTCCCTCAATCTCAAAATCCTGTCTCTCACACTTGATGAAGTGCTTAGTCCTCTGATTTCAACCTCTCCCTCAGCCTTAGCCAGTTCCCGGACAGATGGAAATCTGCCACTCTCACCCCAATCCATAAAAGTGGTGATAAAACTGCCCACGACAACTATAGACCTATCTCCCTACTACCCCGACTCTCCAAGGCACTAGAACGCATCGTCTCGGACCAGCTCACAGAATACCTGGATAAGTACAACATCCTGTGCAAGCAACAATACGGGTTCCACAAAGGTCACAGCACCTCCACAGCCCTACTTGAATTCACTGGCACACTCCACAATGCACTTGACTCCAGTGAACTATTAGGCTCAATCTACATTGACTTAACTAAAGCCTTCGGCACCATTAATCACCGCCTCCTGCTTGTCCAGCTTCAGAACACTGGTCTGTCAACCGACTCCATTGGCTGGTTTAAGAGCTACCTTGAAGAACAGTCCCAAACAGTAAGAATCGCTGATACACTCTCGGACCCTAGACCGGTCCGCTCAGGAGTCCCCCAGGGCTCCATCCTGGGACCCCTCCTCTTCAGCCTGTTCTTAAACTCACTAGCGGACAGCTGCCCAGAACAAATAATTCTCTACACCGACGATGCTGTGATCCTCACCTCAGACCCTGATCCAATCCAATTACAAAATAAACTTCAGCGGGCCTCTCCTCCATCGAATCCTGGTTCCTAAATCATAAACTGCTTTTCAATCAGAAAAAATCAAGTCTATGGTCTTCTGCAGCCCCCACAGCAAAAACAAACGACTCCACCTCTCCGTTGCAACCGAACAAGGAGCCATCCTAGAGCAAACACAATCGTTCAAGTACCTCGGCATCACCCTTGATCCCCACCTTTCATACGCTGTCCATATCAGCAATGTTGCAAAGTCTGCCAATGCGAGGTTAGGCATATTATTCCGGCACAGGAAGCAACTAACCCCAGAAGCACTGTCAGTGGCCGTCCAAAGCTCCATCGTCAGCATCATAGACTATGGTCTTATCATATATGGGTCTGCAACTACCACTGCTCTCAAACGTATCGCAACCTCCCAGAATAAGGCCTGTCGTCTCATCACTGGCTCACATCGCCGTACCCACACATGTGACCTTTATTCCCAATCTGGATGGCTTCAACTGGACAAATGCATAAAATACCAAACCTGCATCATAGTCAAGAAAATTATAATGGGGCTTGCCCCACCTAGTGTCTGTGCCCTCCTTAAGCCTAGACATAGGAACGTCACTACAAGGAGATCCAATTCCCATCTACTACATATCCCACGATGTTGCACAACCCAAGGACAAAGATCATTCGCCTATCGGGCATCCAACTGGCTCAACTCTCTTGGCAGCAACATAGCGACCGCTCCAACACTCAGCCTCTTCAAGTCCAAGCTGCACCTCTCACTGCTTGTATCCTGCGATTGCCCATCTTAACATTTCCACCGTTCCAGCTGCACATGCCCCAACACCCAGCACTTACAATCAGTCTTTGCACCCTAGCACCTGCACCTGTCATATTCCCTCGACCAGGACCCCTGGCCACTGTCTCCCACCCTCCACCCCACCTCCCCTGTATCTCTACTTCTGCCCCGCCCCCAACCACCTCCCATACTCCCCTTACCCCTCGCCTCCTCCCCTCGATCTCCTCCCTCCTCCCCCCCACCTACCCCTTCCTCCTTCCCTTGTCTTGCTCATAGCTCAAGTCTTTGTACTGGTTATTACATGTCTGTAAGTCAATGACTATATATTTGTAACTAAAAATGATGACTGTTGCACACGCCGACATGGAACCTTTGTAAAAGAGCCTCGGCTCAAAGGTATTGTAATCCTAGATTGAAATAAATAAATAAAATAAATACATTTTTTTTGCAAATAACAGCCGGCCCATCATTTCTTTTTTTTTCTTTTGTTTTGGTCTTACAGCCAGTAAATTTTCTCTGTTTACTGACGTTTTACACTGCTGTAGTGAGTGTTCCCTTACTATACCCTCTGTCTTTAAATCTACTGACCATTACTTCTGTTTCTGTTTTAAAGTCTTCATCTAGATTGCAGTTCCTTCTCACTTGATATGTGTAGAATAGTATTTCTTTTAGTCATTCTGTGAAAGAGATTTGTCTCTAGGCGGCCTTCCATAACTTTAATCGTGCTGTCTAAAAAATCTGTTTCATATTGTATTCTACGGTAAAACTCAAACTGGATCGTCGAACCCATAGCCCAGCTTCTGCGCCAAACTCTGGCCTTACATGGGTATAAAATTTCCGAGTCTTCCTCCCATAAAATAGCCTATTATGCAGATGATCTTCTTCTGTATATTACTTGCCTGGAGGACTCATTAAAAACCCTCACCAGTCTTCTACAGGAGATAGAGAGCCTGACCAGCTACACTATAAACCCAAACAAATCTGAAGTCCTACTTATACAATCCCATCTGTCCCCGGAGCTGACTCAGAGGTACCCCTATAAGTGGGACAAATCTCACATAACTTACTTAGGAATTAACATTCCCCAGAGGCTTACAAACCTATACTCTGTTAACCAGACAACCGTCATCTCAAAAATCAAATCAGATCTGGCCCGATGGACTCCTCTCCCTCTCTCCTTGATGGCCAGGATCCAATCTATCCAGATGAACTTGCTGCCAAAAATGCTGTATTTAATGCAAAATATCCCGATACCCCTTTTAGGCATCGACATCCAAGATTGGGATCGTTCGCTCTCCAGATTTCTTTGGATGAATAAACAACCCAGGCTAGCATTTAGCAAACTTCAGCGCCCTAAGGAGAGGGGAGTATTGGCTCTGCCTAACATTGATAATTACTGGTTGGCAGCCTTACTTACACATATAACAACATGGCTCATACCCCAGTCCCAGGCCCCCTCCAGGCTGGGGGTGGAGAGGGCAATGGCAGATCGCCCTTTAGACTATTCGCTCGTGTTCCAACTCCATAACATTAGGCCACTATCTCACAGCTCTGACTTGACCAGGAGACTACTTCAGGCTGGTCAAGGTTCTTAGCCTGTCCAACTAATAACTTATTTTCGACATGGATCAGTATCCCGTCGGAAGACCCACATTGACCACCGGCACAACTAGATTCCACATTTCACTTCTGGGCCAGACAGGGCCTAAAACATCCCCATCAACTATATGATAAAGGTATCTTTAAGTCATTTGAACAACTTAAACTGGAATTCTTTCTAAAACAGAGCAATTTCTTCCGATTCTTACAGATCCGCCATCCACCTGATAATAAAATTGGCCTGGATTTTACAGAGCGAACCAATTCTTCCCTAGGTTCCTTATTAATTCAACTAGAAAGGGGTGGTGATCGTAACCACTTACTATCTCGCTTTTATTGGGCCTTACAGGAATCCCCCTCTCATATCTTAGATCTTGTGCAATTTCATTGGGAAGCTGAACTCCAGTTAGACCTAACTCAGGAAAATTGGCTCTGGATCTGGCGAAGACCGCATAAAACTTCCAACTCTTATATCTGGAAAGAATTCTCTTGGAAAGTAGTCTCCAGATTTTTTGCGCACCTCAGATTACAGCTAAGTATACAGAAGGAGGAAACTCCAGTTGTTGGAGGCATTGCGGTTGCGAGGTGATGACTCAGACACATGTGTTCTGGTTGTGTCCGGTATTGACAACCTTTTGGTCTGACATAGAGCATAGGATCCTGGCACTTTTCACTAGGTTGGGCACTCTTTCCCTAGAAATAGGAATTCTCCTACATTACCCACATCATTTTAAAGACCCACATCAAACTTATCTCCTTAATATTCTTATGGGTATTGCAAAAAAATGTGTCACACGCCTTTGGCTCTGTCCAGATTCCCCCACTATAACAGCATGGGAAGATATTGTATATGATATTTATAAATTGGAACATATGGCGGCCAGACTCCAAAACAAAATACCGGAGCTCATAACCCAGTCGAACACTTGGTTCTTGTGTGTCTCACAAACCCACCCGGATCAACCCCCTTGAATCTTCGGCATTGGAAATACAATGCTTCCCTTAGCTATTTTGTTGATGGCCAGCCCGTGCCCTCTCTCTCACCTAGCAATCCCTATGCTGGGGGCTGGGATTGGGCTTTAGTTAACCTTTCATAGTGAAATGGGTTCTACTTGCTTGGCTCCCCTGTCTCTCCCCCCCCGATTCTCTTTCTATTGTCAATTTATCACCTATCTGACATTATAGCTTACTCATAGTAAAAGTGTCAATGGAATAGAACTCCCATATCTTCATCTTTTCCTCCATTTGTTTCACAATGTCATGATCATATAACAGATCTTGCCTTATAGAACTATACAAATGTGTTAAATATGCGATTGACATCACAATCAACACCAGACTGAGTGATTTTATATTTATAAATTGTCACTTATTAATTTGTATTGATCAACTGCCTGTATTCCTGCTCTGTGTCCTAACTAATGGAAAATGTTATAAATAAAAAGTTATATAAAAAAAACTCAAACTGGCATCTCTCTGGTTTAAAAAGTCTACAGAAACTTTTAATTCATTCTCTTAAACCCCAAACTAAATGTTGCCTATGTAGCACTTCCAGAGTTTGATGTTTTCAACATGAAAGTTGATTGCTTGCACTGTGTTCCTGCTCAAAAGAAAGTACATATAGGTGTTGGCGTTCGCCAGAGCCATTGTGCTCCCCATTGCTGTCCCTCTTGATTGTTCAAAGAATTACTTTCAAATTGGAAAAAGTTCTTTTCTAAGATTATTTTAGCCAGGGCTTTCAAGACTTAAGTCAGTGTGTAGGTCTTTGCTAGTCATGCATCAAAAAAACTGCCCATTCCTTCCATCGCTGCAGCATGGGGGATTGACATGTAAAGAACGTTAACATCTCAGCATATTAAAATCCAGCTGAATTGCTGATTGTGGTTGTTGAATTCTTGTATGGTGTTTAACACCTGTGATGTCTCTCTGAGAAAGTTGGGGGTTTGTTATATTAAAGGCTGTAGTTGCAAATTGATGTAAGGTAATTAAGATCTTCGAGGAAGGCTCTTGCAGCAGGCCAACACTGGTAGGACTTAGCCACCAGGTGACAGGACCACCTGGAAAACGTTCTAGCTAGCAGTCTACCATGGGGGACTGCCCACTACCGACGTCACCCTCTGAAGTCAGCCTATCCTATAAAGGTGGGCGGTCCCCACACCTTCCTCAATTCTTTCCCGCTGTTGACCCATGCACGTTGTACCTTAGCAGACGCAGCAGCTACAACCAACTGCCATTACTCGCGTTTGCCACGCTTTATTTTTCTTTTTCTTTTAGTAAAAAATACCAATTTTTCAGCCGTCAGGTTTGTCTTCTCCACCAGCCTCATCTTCCGACTGCTCCACAAAGTGTGCCTGCAGCAAATTCCTGAAAAACACAGCCACTTTGCATGCATCCCTTTCCCTAGACTACAGCCATGACACTGAAGTCTGCCAGACTTGCCAGAAATTTAGCTAGGCTACTCGTAGATGTCGTCTTAAAATACTGGAGAGCCATTTCATTAAACCGAAGTTGGTCGCGATGGAAAAGGTACTGCAGGCCAGGAGCTCTTCTGCCTTGCCAGCACAGTCTTCTGGGGCTTCCTCTTCTTCTCAATCCTGGGACAAATCAGGTGGGGGAAGCACAAAGATCGGGATTGGTCTGCTTCCTGCTCATGGTCACCATGTAAACCCACGACCACAATCAGGGTCATCCTCCCACAGGGGGTCATCTCCTTTAGCCCTGCCAGCCCTTATTTCTGCTGGGCTTCCAGTGGTAAAGCCGCCTGCCCTCATTTCTAACATGGGCTGCAGCTCTTCAGGTCAGGGGACTCTGTCTCCCGTCCCTCAGCTCCTGACGCTCAGGCCCATTTCTTCCATGGGCTCTCAGCCAGTAGGCTTGGCCAGTATTGGTGCTGCTTGTGTCCGTTCTTTGACCATCTCCCCCCCGGCCAAGCCTCTGCCTACGTCGGTCTTCTTTAAGGGACCCAATGTCAGCCCTTCCAGGCAGTGCCCACCGCAGGCTACCACTGTCTCTCCCAGTCCAGCGTTGCCTCTGTCTTTGCCTGAGTGGTCTCCTTCCCCACCAGGCGCCTGCTTCCTCTGTTAACCTGGCACCAGCTGATCCTTTTCCCGGGCATTCCCTGTCAAAGCCCATTGAGCCACCGCCAGTCCTGCCACTGCCCCAGCCTTCAGGCCATGTGCCTGCATCACCTCTCCCATAGCTTGCACCTTTGCTGGACCCATAGCTGATGCCAGCTGGTCTCCTGCCAGTGTACCGTACGTTAGCCCTGCTGCCGTCGTACCCCTACCCAGTGCCAGTTTACCGTTACCCACCGGTTTACAATTTACTCCTATCGTGGACTACAGTACGCTGTTTTCCATGTGGTGGTCCTTTGTACAGAAGCAGAACCCCGCCCCTCAGGGCCCGCTTCTGGTGTCCCACCAGCAACCTGTTAGGAACCTTCTGCCCCAGGATCAGGGATGGCCTGGCGCCGGTGATCCCCGGATGCTGGGGTCCTCCGGGTCTCGACCCGACGTGAGTCCCAGCTCTCACCAGGATGGGCGCCCGCTGCCCAAGAGTGATCTGTAGGAGATGAATGAGGATGACTCAGACTGCTGAGCATCTGCCTCCTCCCCAGGGCTATGTTCGGAGGGTGAGGAGCCGACCAATGTTGTTCCCAAGTCCCTGCCTGATGATCCATCTTTCATGGACATCATGCGCCACATCCAGTCCATCATGACCTGGGAAATGGAGGAGCAGAACCCAGAGAGACATCACCTGGCTGTTTATTTGAGGCAGTGGATGCCCTCCCAGTGGTGGTGCCACCCCGATTGACTCCTATGACGATGTGACCAAGGTAGCTTGGAATCACCCCTCATCTATTCCTCTGTTACCTAAGAAGGCAGACAGGCCCTATCATGCTCCTGCTGGTAAGCCTTTTTTGGGGGGCCACCCTAAGGCTGACTCGGTGGTCATCAGTGTGGTGCATGACCGTACCAAAAAGCCCAAGCACCTTAGTGCTCTCCCTCCAGACAGCTAGACCACTTGGAGAAACGCATCTTTGCATTCACTACCCTAGATACTGGGGCGATTAATTACCTGGTTCATATGGTCCAGTATTAGAACGTTCTCTGGGACCAGGCCAGGGACCTCATGCAGGCCTTACCTGAGGATCCCACTAAAATGCAGCTTGCCCAACTCCTTAAGTTGGGCTTCAGCATTGGAAGTGGAACAGGGTCTCCATATCATTGTCCTGGAGATGCGAGCGGTCCTTTATGCTCTACAAACCTTTAAGTCTCATCTCCTCCCCGGTCCGCTGTTGGTGCTGATGGACCACATGTGCATGGTGTATCGCATCAACAAGTGGGGGGGGGGGTTACTATTACCCTCTGTTTTGGAAGGTGATGAGTGTTTGGTATTGGGCCACTGAGCACGGGCTGGAGCTCTTGGCTGTACATGTTCCAGGCATCCAAAACGTCCTGGCAGATGGTCCCAGCTGATCCCGGTCATGGGCTCATGAGTGGGAACTCCTGACCCCAGTGGTTGAAGATCTCTTCGACAGGTGTGGTTGTCCAGAGTTGGACCTTTTTGCGTCCCCACTCAATGCAAAACTGATGCTTTTCTGCTCGTTTGATCCCGGGCCTGGAGTTTTCTGGTGAGTCGAATTGTCCCTCTCTCGGAAGTGGAGGTTTCTGTACGCCTTCCCTCCTTTCCTGCTTCTACAGAGGGTGCTGCTCAAGCTCCAGTTGGAAGGGGCAGAAATTATTCTCATATTTCTCTTCTGGCTACATCAGATTTGGTTCCCCTTGCTGCAACAGCTGGCAGTGGAACCTCCAGTGCCCTTGGCCCTGTGCTCCGGCTTACTGTCCCAGGACCAGGGCACCCTTGTCCATGCAGATCTAAAATCCCTGCTTCTCCATGCGTGGCTTCTGAAGACCTAGCTATCACCTGCTTCAGGGTGTCCTCTAGGGTGGTATATGCCCTGGAGGCTGCTAGAAAACCCTCGACCAGGGCCACTTATGCCATGAAATGGAAGTGTTTCACCCTTTGGGCTGCTTCGTGCCAACTGGACCCCTTCATCTGTATGGTGAATCAGGTGTTGGAATACCTTCACTCCTTCTCAGACAGGCTTGTGGTACTCCTCACTCAAGGGGCATCTTTTTGCCATCTCTGCGTACCATGCGCCTATCGAGGGCAGGGCTGTTGCTCAGCTTGAGGTGTCCTGCACCTTTCTGCAGGGCATTTTGCATCTGAAACCTCCCATTCAGGACCTGGTCTCTCCATGGGACCTCAATTTTTTGTTTAAGAAACTCACATTACCACCCTTTGAACCATCTGTGAGTTGCAAGCCACGCTTTCTGTCATGGAAAGCACTCTTTTTAGTTAACATGGAAACATAGAATTTGACGGCATATAAGGACTGCTTGGCCCACCTAGTCTGGCCATTTCGCTACCTAATGGATAAGCTGCAGATCCTAGTTAACCAACAGCCTACTTCCTCCTACCCCCACTAGAATTGTCTTATGCCTGTCCCATGCATTCCCCCACTGTTTTTGACTCTATGACCTCCTCAGGAAAGCTGTTCCATGCATCTACAACTCTCTCTGTGAAGAAATACTTCCTCACATTACCTCTGAGCCATCCCCATATATCTTCAAATTGTGCCCCCTTGTTCTTGCACATCTCTTTTTCTGAAAGATGCTACCCTTTTGGACTTTGTTGATTCCCTTGAGGTATTTGAAAGTTTCTGTCATGTCCCCCCTCTCCCTCCTTTCCTCGAGGCTATACATCTTAAGCTTCTTTAGTCTTCATATGTCTTCTGGTGCAGACTCTACACCATTTTGGTTGCCCTCCTCTGGACAGCCTCCACCCTGTCCTATGTCTTTGCAGAGATGGGGTCTTCAGGACTGTACACAGTACTCTTACCCTGGGTTTTTGTTTCCCAGGTGCATTACTTTGCACTTCTTTGCGTTGAATCTAAGCTGCCATACATTTGACCATTCCTCCAACCTTACCAAGTCCCTTTTCATGCTTTCCACCTCTCCTTGTGTATCAACCCAGTTGCAGATCTTTGTGTCATCTGCAAAGAGACCTACTTTCCCTTCCAGTCCCTCTACAATGTCACTTATAAAGACATTAAAAAGGACCCGCCTCAGTACTGAACCCTGCGGTACCCCACTAGTAACCCTCCTTTCTTCACTGTGGACTCCATTTACTACTACCTGCTGTGTTCTGTTGTCCAGCCAGTGTTTTACCCAGGCTACCACTCTGGGACCCACTCCCAGGCTGTCTAATTTGTTTATTAATCTTTTGTGCAGGACTGTGTCAAATGCCTTGCTAAAGTCTAGGTAGGTCATGTCCACAGCCCCTCCCTGGCCTACTACTTTGGTCACCCAGTCAAAGAAATCAATTAGATGTGTTTGACATGACCTTCCTGCTGTGAATCCATGCTGCCTTGGGTCCTGTACCCCACTGGCCTCTCGGTACTCAACAGTTATTTCCTTCAGAAGTGATTCCATCATTTTCCCTACCACTGAGGTCAAACTGACAGGTCTGTAGTTTCCTGTCTCTGTCTTGCTCCCACTTTTGTGAAGGGAAATCACATCTGCCCTTCTCCAGTCCTCAGGTACCACACCATCCTCCCATGATTTATTAGAAAGTGTAGTCAGTGGTGTTACTAGTTCTTCCCTTAGTTCTTTTAGAATTCTGGGGTGAATTCCATCAGGCCCCATTGCTTTATCCACCTTCAGTTTTAAGAGTTCTTTCAGAACACTTTCTTCTGTGAAAGGACTAATATCAACCCCCCTATCCAGAGTGCTTCTATTGACTGGATTAGGTATCTCCCCCTGCTTTTCCATTGTAAATACTGAGCAGAAATATTAGTTCAGTATCCCTGCTTTTTCACTGTTGCTCTCTGCCCAACCACCTTCCTCTTTATTCAGCCTCAGTATCCCTGCCTTCGTCTTTCTTTGCTCCATAATGTACCTATAAAAGGTTTTATCCCCCTTCTTAACTGAGTTGGCAATCTTTTCCTTGGTTTGGGCCTTTGCTATTCTGACTGCCTTCCCCGCTTCCTTCTGCTTTAGCTGGTACAGTTCTCTGTCCTGCTCCTTCCGTGTTTCCTTATACTTCCTGAATGCTATCTTTTTCTCTCTTACCTTCCCCGCCACTTCTTTTGAGAACCATAGTGTTTTTTTCTTTCATTTTGATTTGTTTATTTGCTTCACACAAAGGCTTGTTGCCTTTTTGATGACAGTTTTGATGTTTCCCCATTGTTGCTCCACCCCACCTTCTTGCCTGTTTGCTAGTGCTTTTCTGAGGCACTCTCCCATTTTGACAAAATCAGCCTTCCTGAAGTCCAGTACCTTCACTTTTGTGTGGCTTGACTCTTACAGCTAAGTTTATTGTGAACCACACAGTTTGGTGGCCACTTGTTCCCAGATGGCTACCCACTTCAAGATCAGAGTTCCTCTGTCTGTCCCCATTTGAGAGTACCAGGTCTAAGGTTGCTCCCTCCCAAGTGGGTTCCAAAACTAGCTGTCTGAGGCATACCCCCCTGTAGGGCATCGAGAATGGCCCTGCTCTTGGATGTGGCTGCAACAAAGGTGCTCCAGTTAACATCTGGCATATTCAGGTCCCCCAACAGCAATATATCCCCTTTCTGTGCCATCCCAAGGATGCCTTCTATCATTTTCTTGTCCATTTCCTCCCCCTGAGATGGGGGTCTGTATACAACCCCTGTGCGGATTGTGGAGCCATTTCCAGTCTCCAGGGTGACCCACAGTTCCTCCTCTCCTCCCTGTTAACCATTTAGTTTTGTTGCTTTGATCCCTTCCCTTACGTAGAGAGCTACTCCTCCTCCTCCTCCTCCTCCTCTTCTTCTCCTCTCCCTATCCCTCCTGTAGATTGTGTACCCTGATATGTTGACATCCCAGTCATGGTTCTCTGTGTACCATGTTTCTGTGGTTGCCACAATATCCAGGCATCCCTCTTCCATCAAGGCCACCATTTCTGGGAGCTTTTTACCTAGACTACGGGCATTGGTACTCATTACCCTTCATTTTTTATGGCTTTTTTTCCTTTTGCCCCATCCCTGTTCTTACTACCTTTGTCTTTTTCTCCATTTACCCCTGTCCTTATCCCTATTGACTGCTCTATCTTGGTGTTTACCTCACTAACTACCCTGATTTTTTGGGGGGGGCTAGGGTTTCCCTTCTCCTTTTCAGTGCCTCCCCCCTTGGCTAGTTTAAATGCTTGCCAATGAAGCATTTAAACCTATCACCTAGGATCCTGGTTCCCCTCCTGGATAGATGCAGACCATCATGCCTGTATTGGCCTGCATCCCTCCAGGTGGAGCCCCAGTCCCCAATAAAGCCAAATCCCTGAGCTCTGCACCAGTTTTTCAACCAGTCTTTGAATCCCACGGTGCGGAGTACCCTAACCTCATCCGTGCCATAGACAGTTAGCACTTCTGAGAAAGTTACCGTGTATGCTACTTGTCTAAGGCCCCTCCCCAACTCCACAAACTCCTGTTGCACTGCTCTGATCCCATTCTCAGCCAGGTCATTCGTCCTTCTGCTCGAAGGATTTCCGAGCTTGAGGCTCTCGTGTGTAAAGAGCCTTATTTGTTTTTTCACAAATACAGGGTGTCTTTGCGTACTAATCCTAAGTTTCTTCCTAAGGTGGTGTCGGAGTTTACTTTGAACCAATCTATCCACCTTCCGGTTTTTTATCCTGAGTAGTCTAATCAGGGGAAGGCTTTCTCCCAATATTTTGGATGTACATAGAATCTTGTGGTACTAGACACACTGGACCAAGGCTTCAAGGAAGTGTCAGTTGTTTGTTTCATTCACCTCTAAGAGAGAACGTTCACCTGTAAGACAAAGGGTGCTCCTGTTTCCAAACCATGTTTGTCTAAGTTGTTAGCCAGTTGCATTGTTTTTTGTTACCGTAAGTACAACAAGGACCTTCCAGGAGTGGTTAAGGGCTGTTCCACCAGGGAAATGGCTGCCTCCACAGCTTGTTTCAGAAATGTGTCTGCTGTGGACATTTGTGCAGCTGTCACCTGGAGATCTGTCCACACTTTCACCAAGCATTACAGTCTGGACATTGACTCTCAGTGAAGAGCCAGTTTCAGCCTAGCAGTTATTCAGGGCCTTCTCTCCTGAGCTCTTGGCTGCTGACACTCATTGTCCTCCCGGTGCTGTTTTTCCTGGTCATAACTGGAACTGTCTGGGACTCAGTCTTACCAGTGTTGGCTTGCTGCAAGAGCCTTCCTCAAAGTAAGATAGTACAGTTACATAAGAACTTACTGTAATAGTAGATCTTCAAGAGAAGCTCTTGCAGCAGGCCCTGCTTTCCTTCAACCTACCCTCTGCTGTCTCTGCTGTTCCTTTTTTCCATTCGCACTACTTCTGTTGTTCCTTCTTTTGGCTCTCAGGAACCTCCTTGGTTCTTCATTTGCTGCCCGCTCTGGGTCTGCAGCGGGAGAACTGAGGAGGGTGTGGGGGATCCCTGCCTTTATGAGATAAGCTGACGTCAAAGGGTGACGTCTGTGGTGGGCAGTCCCCCATGGTAGACCGCTAGCTAGAAAGTTTTCCGTGTGGTCCTGGTGCCTGGGGGCGAAGTTCTGCTGGTGTCAGCCTGCTGCAAGAGCTTCTCTTGAAGATATACTTGTTACAGTAAGTTCTTATGTAACTGTACTGTTCCAGGACCATGTCTGTACTTGGGACTGAAGGTCTACCAGGTGAATTATTTTGACCCTTGTACAAACTAAAATTGCACAATCTGCACTGTGTAGGTAAACAGCAAAGGGGAAAACCCATTTGTTAAAATCTTTTATTGCATTTAAAGTTCATTAAATTAGAAGACTCAGTATAATACATTCGTTAGTTACTATTTTTCACACATCTCTAAACAGATTGAATCATGTAAATGTAGACATCTGTTAAAGGTTTGATGCAGTAAACCATTTTTTTAAAAAGATAAGACAGAATAGTAAAAACAGTGCTTACAATAAATTACAACTATGCAGTATCACCATCAAATATGCATTACATTAGCAATAACCATGTACTCATCACTCCAGCACAATTTGCTACTTCACTTTATTCTCTCCATTGATTTTCCATTCATGCAGTTAGAGAACCAGCTCCAAAGTCCCAGTAGCACCAGAGTCAGTGTCGGGGTGCTGCTAAGGGGCTGGCTGCCCCAGCCCGCATCAGATCCACAAGCTAGGAGCACACCACACACAGACCAAAAACAAGCACGGACTCAAGAAAATCAAAATTTAAAACTAAACAAGCTATATTGCAGAGTGAGTACAAACATCAAGTCACCATAACATGAAACAGTACACCTCAGAGATCCTGACCATGCCTTTTTGCAGGTGAAGTGCTGAGGTGTACTGCTTCATGTTATGGTGACTGGATGTTTGGTCTCACTCTGCAGTATAGCTTGTTTAGCTTTAAATTTTGATTTTCTAGAGTCCATGCTTGTTCTTGGTCTGTGTGTGGTGTGCTCATATTCTGTGGATCTGGTTAGAGAACCCCACTTATCAGCCTTGCCTTTCCCAGAGACATAGAATCTGTAAAGAGACCCCACTATGATTCGAATGCATCACTCCTACTCTTAAGCTCATAGGGAAGCCTTTGCAGAGGAGGGGGTTGTACTGATAGTTCGCACCATTGTTCTATGGTGGGTGTGACCCCTGACACCCACGTGTTCTGAATGCCTGTTCTGGCCAATACCAGCATCACCCTAGCTGGCCTGGGACAGAGCACCCACCCTCCTCTGCCAGACCTTCAGTCCCCATCAGCAAGAATAGTGCTGCATCACTCAAGTTTGCAAATCCTGCATGTCTCTAGGGCCTCTTGAGACCAATGTACTTTGAGTCATACTGAGAGTCGTACTAAGGTAATCAGAGCAGAAGAAGGCAACAATACCCATGTATTCTGCCCCCCCCCCACATCTCTGTGATTATAGCATTTTAAAGTAGTCCCCTGTATGTATATACCCAATTTTGATGTGAAGGTTGTCACAAACGTGCTCCGCAGGTCAGGCCCTCTGCTCCCACAGTGCCAACCTCCGAGTGCAATAATGTGAACAGATAACAGACAGGGTAACCCTCCTGTCTGCTTTTGGGTCTGAATCACCTTTAGTCTCAAGTTCTGGGGGGATTCAAACTGTGAACCTTATGCTAGCATACCCAATGTACAGGCTCAGATACGTACCCTCTTCGGGGATTGCGGTACAATCTTTCGCCAGGGGCACCAAGCCAGGCTTCCAAAATGAACCCTTAAAACTCTATAAAAGACCTTCGGTATATTCTTACCTTTTCCCAGTTTAGTAACACCATCAAGCTTTTCAGAACAGCTGTCAAACTTAACCACGTATACATCACATGCAAAAAGAACTTGGAAGACACACCCAGGCAGCACCTTTCAAATAAAGATTTTACTAAAAGATGATAAAAATATGAAAAATGTAAACACAGAACAATATGTCAAAGAGCATACAATCACTTAAAAGAAAAGCAAAGAAAACTACAGAACAAGCTCCTACCAACATACAGTTAGATTATTTTCTATCTAGTGTAATACCTCTAAGTGCTTATCAGAGAGCTGTGTCTCTCTACAGTCCCAATATGGTATATATCTAAACAGTTCAGACACAGTATAGTTTAAACTGTGTCTTTCCACACACCTTCTATGAGTCAAATAGCTCTTCCTTTTAGAATATAAAAAAAAATACAAAACAGGATGTCCTATCAGGAGGTATATTAAATAAGGTGACATCAGCAAAACTCATTTCCCAAATTACGAGTCTTTGATCCACCAGTTCCCTTGAAGTTTTACAACCCTGCAATCCCTCACCTAAGTGTGAGATAGCTGGCCGGAATCAGCTTAATGATGTCCTGTTTCTGAAGTCATAAAATGTGTATTTTAGCTTCCCAGCTTCAGACCAGCAACAGGTCATAAAAAGGCCATAAAATGCAATTTCTCAAGGAAGTTAATTACAATACAGAGATCTCCTGTCAGTGTAATATATGTAACTTCAGTGAAACCCGGGGGGGGGCACCCATGGAGCACAGGCTGTCTTATGTGAGACAATCACATACTATATTTTTATATTACAAATAGCCTACAATAATCATAACCAGCTGGCCAAGCGTCACAATGGTGATTTTAGTTTTGCTGTTTATAACTTTCTTTGGAAGTTTGTTCCACAATCCCACCCTCCCTTTCTGAGAAGAAAAATCTATTTCTTTCTGTTTTAAAGGTTTTCCATTGGAATTGTAACTCTTACTTGTATTTGGTTTTCTTTCCTTTCCAAAACAAACTGTACTCTCTCGTCTGCGTCATTTACAGTATCATACAAAAACAGCAGGCCTCCCTTAAATCTCCTTGTTTCCAGACTCGGATTAAGGCTATTTATAATACTTTTCACCATTTTACAAATGTAATAAGCTGAATAATTCATTGTGAGTGTGTGTCCATATTGTAATAACCTCACTTCCTGGGTGGTTGAAGGCTCTCTGCTGTGCATTGGGCCTAAGAATCTACCCAGCTTGTTTGGTTATTACATTATTGCCACACACCCAACCATGGATTATTTCTTAATCTCTCATTGTACGGCAAGTCATGCAGGGCTAGAAATAATTTTTTGAGATGGTTCTCCGAGGAACAGGTGGGATGTAATTTTCCCTGTCTCACAAAACTTTTTCCTGTCCAGTGAACCACAAACCACAACACTCTTCCCCCTTACAGCAGCTTCAGGAATTTCTTTTGAAGTCTCTCTCCCTTTTTTAAACAAGCCTTGATAAGGGCTTCTAATGGATTATGTTCCAGTGCCACCAGCCACAATATTTTTGCTCTGCCCAGGCCTGCTGTCTGCTTCTTCACCCTCCTCTCTTTCAGCACTTTCAGAGTGTTTTATTCTTTATTGCTCCCTTTTTCAAACAAGCCCTGAAAAGGGCCTTTAGTGGATTATCTCATCATCTCCCACACATTCAGTGCCAGAAACCACAGCACTCTTGCCCTGCCTCTCTCCCCTTTCCAACTTAGAGACACTCCAAGTCTGCCAGCCTAGGCAGTGCGTGCCTGTGATATCCCCGTCAGTGCCTAGTGTACTTAGCCTTTTAGACTCATGTCCTGTTAAGGCTGTTATTTTTTAATATGCTCTGTCCCACAGAGCCCTGAAAAGGGCTGTTATTTCCTTTCAATGTGTGCTGTCCTCGTGCTGCATCCTAACAGACCTCCAGTCAGAAACACAATGCAAAGGAGAAGATGTCAACAGCACATATGGAATGATGAATAATACATCATGTGTGGTTGAGCGTCCCACAGACATTGATCCAGTTTCCAACGGCCACAAGTCACCACAGAGACCAAGGAAATGAATCATCTGGGGTGGCAGTGCTTTCCTGAAGTCTTGTTGTTCGGTCTCTCCTCCCTCTCAACCCAGTCCCCTCAGGCTGGTGGCTGTATCCTAGCACCTACCAGTAGCTGCAGTAAAGCTGTCAATCAAAGTGACCAGCAAAGCAAACAAAACTGTTCTCATTCTTCAAAACTGATTGACACAGGTGAACAGGTGGTTTGAACGCTGAGTCATGTGATTCTTGGAGCTGATTTCCCTACCTGCAATGAAACAGATACCATCTACAAGGAGCCCAGAGTGAGAGACTGTGCATTTCCTTTGTGCTGTTCTGTGTTTGCCATTGACATTCTACTTCAGTGTGCAGGGGGCTCGGGGGAGCCGACCGCTGAGGTCACAAAAGGGGTGGGAGTTCTTTGTTTAAATTTCCATGCCGCTCACTAGTGCAAGCGTAGCGCGAGCGATAGTGAGTGGCACGAGCACCACTCCTACACAGAAAGGTCTTGGGGAAGAGTTTTAAGTAAGTAAGGGAAAAATTTGCCATTATAACTAAGTACATCAGTGTAGAAGTGTTTGCCATCTGTTGCCTTGGTCTGTATGTACTGTTGGTGACTCATTTTTTCCCATTAGAGAGTGTTCACGTTGTTTATAGTTTTCTGTATTATATACGGCATGAGTGTTATTTTTAAGAAATGGCTAAAGTGTTAAATTTATGTCTGAAGTCAGCTTTGGACATTGTAGTTGGGAAAAGATATTAATTTTAGTGCTTGGATTACTGTACAGTGTATCAATACTGTTACTGAAGACATTTTATATTTATTCCTTGGAGTGTTGTTGTTAATGCTCTGAGAATTACAAACTCTGTCCTGCTCCTAAATACTTGCTTATTTTTCTTTTTTGATAATTCTATATTGTGCTTTAGTGTCACCACATTTGCTGGGCCTAAGTTCCCAGATGTCTAGTTCCTATTCATTGTCCCCTTAGGTATTAGTTTTAATGCTTTTTTATGGCCCACTGGATTTTATTGCCCAACAATTCCACCCCTCCTCCTCTTTTTTTTTTTTTTACTCACCTTTATTGATGAATTGCGGGACAGGTCCGTATCCCACATTAAAGTTATGAACCAGGTTTACAAGGCAATACAAGAGTAGCATCGCTTAATAACTGGACAGAGTACCCATAATAGTGTGGGATATACTAATGCTAATGTTTCCAGTACAAACAGATTTCAAATGTTCAGAACAAGTATAAACAGAGCCTCCCCTTTTTTTTTGATGCAGTGTGATGGTGACCACATAAGCATAGAACATATTTATAAATGTCTAGTATATCTTACAACAAGAACTGTATTCAGAAATGAATGAAAACAAGACATAGGAGATTAACAATCAACCATAAAAATAAACTGGGTGTCATAATGGTCGGTCAGTACAAAGTTGATAAGGGGTAAACTCACTTGCTTGTCTACATTGTTTCCTAGGGGAAGGAGAGTGGTGTCCATTGGGGGGGATTGTGTCCTTTCAGGGCCCTCCTTGCCCCCAGGAGGCTGTGTGGAAAGTTCTCCCAAAAGGGCATATGTGCCAACCAAGTATCCCATCTGGCCATGTAACTCTAGTCAGCCATTGGTTGAAGTCTCCTGATATAATGTCCTTGTCGGGCCCACAGTTTCCAATGCCCCATCTCCCCCTCAGAGTTGTTCATAGCCCCAGTTGTCACCAGGGTTAAATGTTATACCACCTCCGAACCTTATGCTTGATGGTACCTTTATATTTTTTATGTCCCCTGCTTGTGCCTTACCTATGTTCTACTGTTATGTTATCACACCTATTCCTACCTGTGCTTCCAGCATTGTATATTTGTCTTGTTTCAATGTATTTGAACTTGACCTTACCGAAGCTACCTTGTTACCTGTTTTACACTCTGTTACCCATGTATCATGTCTCCTACCCAGGCTGTATTCATAACCTGTCTGTCTCCATGTAATTATGCACCTTTTGCCTATGTATTATTTATATACTGCCTGACACTATGCACTTATGTATTTGTTGAAGTCTTTTTTGAATTATTGTAATCTGCCAGACACTATGCAGTTTGTATTTTTGCCTCCTTCCCCCGAGTCACACCTGGAAATGAACCTCGGCTCAGTGTGCCTCTCCCGGTTACCAAACTTCAAAAAAATTAATACCTCCAGGGTCCCAAAGGGAAGTGCATTTCTCCACTGTCAGTTGTAATTCAGCCATGATGCGCTCCATCCTTTGAACCTTCAATACCCGGTGTCACCAGCCCACTCCCATGGGGCGGGATTTTCTCTCTGCGTCACAGCAAATCCCTCTGGTGACAGGGTGGTTAGGGATATCCTTTCTCCATCCTTCTAGCACACTTACTGTTTCACAACTGAAAATGTGCCAGAGAAACCCAGGGCACCCTCTATTCATGCGAGGAGATACAAATACAGTCTCAAGTCTGTGTTCCTCGGGTAGAACCCTCTCTGCCACTGCACAACGAACCCAGAAAGTCACAGGTGTGTATAGACTTCGGGGGGACCTATACACCCTGTTGTCTGTCTTTCCCCAGAAATGCATAGCTTGGTTCAGACCCCCACAGGCTCCTCTTGAGACCCTTAGTATCATCATGAAGTCCCTAGTGGTACTTCACTTTTGGTAGTGTTTAGCCTTAAAACAGTCACACAGGCGTGGTATCATTAGAACAACTTTTACTAAGGCAGCACACACACAAACGACATAGGCAGAATTATTTTAAAATAAGCCAAAGGCTTTATTAATTAATTAATAAATGTAGTAAATAACATAAAGACAAATAATTTTAGACATTGGTTACAAGGTGTTGAAAAAAAATGGGAAATATAACTACCTTTAAAACTCTGAGATTTAAAGTCTACCTCAAGTCCTTAGTGGTTGAATTTTTAAGTGCAGAGTCTTTAGAAGTGGCAGTTGAAGATCATGGTTCTTGGTACTACAGAAGAATTCCTCTTCTAAACAGGTAGAGAGGGTACCAAATGCAACAAGGCTAAAATGGCAAAAGACTTAAAGCTAAAAGGCTTATATACCCCTCTGCATCCTAGTTTTAAGGAGTTTCAAAAGGGCAGGTCCAGTAGATAGTGGCTGGCCCTGTGACTGGCTAGCATTCTGTTTCTATGGTTACCCAACCAGTCAAAGTTTAGTATTTTAAAACAATATCACAGATATGAGGTTCTGAATATAAACAAAAAAGACTCAGAGGTGAGCCAGCTCAAACTAGATTTCTGGGGGAACATTCCAGCCTCCCTGCTGGAAGACAGCTGCAGTTAAACTGCACTTAATACAGTTGTTTACTTAAGTGGTAGCCCATTTCAGCTGGTAACAAGCTTAAGTCACTGTAGCCTTGCAGATGTAACCCCCCTACAAATAGGGGTTCCCAAAAAGTCTTCCTTGAGCTTGCCTAAATGCTCACTGCCAGGCTGGTGTCCTGCGTTTTAGCAGTTTAAATGTGATTACCAGAGCCTGTATAGCCTCTGTGTACTGTCTCTTTAAGAGCTGCCTAATTACAGCTTAAGTAACCTGAGAGGGAGCTCTGTTGAAAGATGTTACTATTTACTGAAAATCATTTAGAGTGATAATGATAATGTAGTTAGTCTAACCTGCTTTCTTTGTAGCAAGGACTGTTTTGTTTGTCTCCACTATCTTGGTCCTGGACTGCAAATTGGACCAAACAGTACTGGTGGGACCTAAAATGTAGCTGGACTACAGGAGCTGTCTGAATTCAAAATCTGTAGGAACTGTAGTTTGGAGTTTTTTTGCACCTTTTTTGCAATTGAAGGGGGAGCTCGTGCTTTGACTGACAGCCAAATCAGCCAACCAACTCTTTTGGATCTTGGGGAAGTCCCGGGCTGCTTGCAGTTTTCGGTTCTGAGATAGGAAGTGAAATGAGAAGAGCTCAAGTGTATTTTGGGCAGCAATCCTCAGTGGATTCCCATGAGAAAACTGTGAAAGGGCTGAGTTTTGGCCTGCATGTCTGCCTGCTGCTTCTGAGAGGGAGGGAAGAGAATTATTTTGGACTAAATCCAAGTTTGTGTGACTAAAGTAAGCTACCGAAGTGGGCCAGGCTCAACCTGAAGAAGACCGAAGATTTTTGCTGAATGCGATCGGCCTCTCAGGAGTTCCAGCTACCCCTAAGCTCCTGGTGTGTGCAGAGACTTTGCGATTGTGACCGGGGAGCGCTTTGCCTGGTACAGTAGAATCCCCTTACATGTAAATGTCCTATGAGCTGCTAGTGGGTTGTGAGTTAGTTCCCGAACTGTGTGAACTGTGTGTTCTGCTTGCTGGAAGCTGTATCCCGCCCAAAATGGACTGCATCCGAATTTGTCTTCATGTAGTCTGGGCCTTGCCAGACTGGCCCAGCCAGACTACCCACTGCACAGAGAAGCCATCGACGAGAGACCTGCCTGGGGATCAGCCCCCTGCTTCACGTTTGAACAGGAATGACGCCTCTACGACTCGTGTGGGCCCTGCTTCTCCTGGCATTCCAGATCAACCACCTGCAGTCTCGATTTTCGTCCAGCCTGTGTCCAGTCTTGGGTATCATGAGTAAATACCAGGGTAGCTCCCTGCAACAACAGCTTAATCTGAGTGTGTCATCTGATTGTCTTGTTGTTTCGTTTCCTTTACGAACTGAGCACTCTGGCTCCGGATTACAAATATTGTGTACTGTGCATGTTGTGTTTTCCATCACAGGGCCCCAACCAGCTGCGACGCCGACCAACCCTGGGCATCAGTCCTGGCTAGCCCATCTCTTCTCCACCTGAGTACCCAGAGGTGTGACTGTGTGGGGGACTCAAAGCGCATGCATAACTGCTTGATTGATATAACCTTTAAGCTAATTAACCTGATTTTGCCCCTCCCTTGTTCAAGTCCCCTGAATAAATCAGATCTGTTTTTTTTAATACTTTATTTTTGTTTTACACCAATATCATTTGTCAAGTGTTCAGTTACATACACTTTCATGTTTACATTGGTTGCACTTTTGCAGCAGTTTTTCTTCATTAACATTTCAGTTGTTTTGTTATTCCATTAATATTATTGTTAAGTTTTAACATCATTTCCAGGTTGCTTATGGTGGTGTTTTAATTAATTTAATATATATATATATATATATATCTAAAAATATTAACTTAATTCGTATTTACTATAACTCAAATACTTTTAACCTTAGAACTTAAAAAAGCAAGAAAAGAAATAAAAAACTTACTGTCCACTGCTCTGCGTCAACCCTCCTATTATATTTTTATCAGCACCATATTTCTATCATTCACTTCCCACACCACCTCACTCCCTTTACCACACTAATTTCCCAGAATCAAACCCAACTGAGGGGAAAAATAGATACTCTTTTATGTTATATTTGCTACATATAATTCCCATCTAGTCCATCTGTTCATGAACTGGGCCTGTCTATGTTGGAGCGCAAAGGTGATCCTTTCCATCTCATGTATTGAAGTGATTAGGTTTACCCATTCTTTTATAGTGGGGCTGTTTTTCTGCTGCCAAAGTCTAGTTAGGGCCTTATTTGCTGCCACACACAGAATACACCAAAGCTACCTGGCCTCATGTCCCTTTTAATGTTTTAGGGTCAATTCCTAGCATTATTTGCTTTGGGCTGATGTCTATGACGTCCATGAAGATTGCTTTCAAATGTTTTATAAAGTCCATCCAGTAATTTCTTATGCCTGGGCATTGCCAGAAAATGTGTACATGTCCCACATGGGATTCTCCGCACTCCCTCCAGCAGGCAGGATTACCTCCGGATGTAAATCTGGCCTGTACTTTAGGTACAATGAAATATCTTATTCTAGTTTTCCACCTAAACTCCCGCCAAGTGGGCGAGCTAGTGGTACCCCACACCTCCCTCCAGCTCCTTTCCCACTCATTGTCCTCTATATTCCCTCCTAGTTCTTCTTCCCATTTACTTTTAGTTCCTTTAGTACTAAATCCTTGGTCTGTAAGGTAGTTAAAATATAATAGTGTGATGGCCCCCCCTTCCCGTCTGTGAGGCTCATATTATTTCAAAGGGAGGAGAAGGAATGTCCATGGCTCCTGTTGTTGCTGGTTTGTTTAGCTCTGCATACACCCAGTTTCTCACTTGGTAGTATTTAAATCTATTTCTTGGGGTCAAGTCAAATCGAGCCTGTGCGGCTTTAAATGGAATTGGTGAGCCCCCTTCATGATCTGCCAAGGAGAATGGAATCCCCTGTTCGCCTGAGTCTTAAACCAGGAGTCATGAGTTGCTGGGATGAAACGTGTATCCCAGGCCCACCACTTATACTTCCACATATATTGCATTGTGCCCCCTCTGTTAGTTCCTCTCCTCCAACCTTCCAGGGCAGCTTCCATCCTCCCCATTTTTTGAACACCTAGTCGTGCTTGTAATTGTTTATTAAAAACAATAACTTGCAGGGGAGGGTCTTTCACTAGACCCACTTCTATATTTTTCCAATGGGATATGAATTTCAAGTGTTGCCACATTAACACTATTTTCATCTGCGAGGTGATCCAGTACCGCGGAAGGTACGGAATCGCCAAGCCCCCTTTTTCCTTGGGTAGATAGAGAATTTTTTAGAAATCCTCGGCCTTTTCGCCCCCCAGATAAAGGAAAGCAGTTGCTTCTGCCAAATTTCCAATGTTTGATGGGGGATTTTACATGGGACTCCCTGAAATAGGTACAGAAAACGAGGGAGGATGCTCATTTTTGTGGATTGCACCCGTGAGTGCAAAGACAAGGGTAAAAGTGCCCATTTCTTGTAATCTTGGGTTATGTCACTTACCAATTTGGGATAATTATCCTCAAATAGGCTCAGCGTGTTCAATCCTAAATAGATCCCCAGATATTTAAATTTATCCATTCCCCATCGCATTGGGTACTTTTTCCGAAATTCTGGGGGAACCTGAAAAGAGCATGCTAAAACTTCGGTCTTGTCCGTATTTAGGGTATAACCTGAAATTTCTGAATATTTTTGAATTTGACTAAATATTTCAGGGAGGGAAGTTTCTGGTTTGCTGCATATAACCCTAGTTTGTATTCTACCCCCCCTTTCCCCCAATTTCCACGCCCTTAATTTCTGCATTGTAGCGGATCATCTGGGCCAGCGGCTCCACAAAAATGGCAAATAATAGGGGAGAGAGGGGACGCCCCTGTCTTGTACCTCTTTCCAGGGGGAAGCCTTCCCCAGATGTCCATTTACACACACATATGCTCTAGGGGTAACGTAGAATTTGGCTATCAGTGTGGAGAAAGCCTCCAGGAAACCAAATCCCGACAGGGACGCCTGCAAAAAAGGCCATAACACCTTATCAAATGCTTTTTCAGCATCTAGGCTCATGACCAGGGTTATTTGCTTTATTTTGTTTACATGATCCAGAACATCCATGGCTCTACGGACACCGTCCTGTGCCTGACGCCCCATTACAAAGCCTGTCTTATCTATATGCACGATCTGCGGGATAATGCTTTCAAGACATCTGGTCATGATACCCGCCATGATTTTATAGTCCGTGTTTAATATTGATATCAGCCTATAAGAGGCACATAGTAGGGGGTCCCTGGTGGGCTTTGGCAACACCACAACCACTGCGTATTTCCAAGTTTAGGGAATTTCGCCATCCTTTGCCATTATAAAGTTATATACCCTTCCCAGGAGTGGTATCAGCTGGGCCCTAAAGAGCTTAAAAAACTCCACTGGGTAACCATCCATTCCTGGACACTTCTCTGTCTTAAGCCTGGCTATTTCGGTTGCTATTTCACTGTCTGTTATAGGTGAGACCGGTCTGCCTATCTCTCCTTCCCCAACCTTTGGTAGTCACAAATTCTCGAAGTATTTGGCTATTTGTTCCACCCCAGGTTGATTACCCATCTTGTACAGTTCCTGATAAAAGTCAGCGAAGGTGTCTGCTATTTCTGTTGTTTTGGTCTTACCTTGGCCTGTAAATGGATGCTTGATTTTAGTGATAGTAGCTTTAGCCTTTTTTTGCCTTAATCTGCTAGCCAGTAGTCTGGTTGCCCGAGGCCCCCCCCCCAATAATATTTCTGTTTGAGATATATCATATTTTGCTCTATTTTATATTCTAAAATCAAATTAAGGGTTTTCTTGATTTCCTGTACCTCTTTTTCTTCTTTGGGGTAAAATTTCTCTTTTAGAACTCTCTAATTCCTTATTTGGGTTTGCAAAGCCACAGCGGGCTTCCCTCTCTCTCCTATATTGTGCTGCCTTAGAAATAAGATGCCCCCTGAGGACCGCCTTTAATGTATCCCATAAGGTGGAGGAGTTGACCTCGGGGGTGTCGTTGTGCAACAAGATGTCCCTGACCATTTCCCCCACTGATTCTTGCTCTTCCTTTTTTTGTATTAAGGCTAGGTTAAGTCGCCATATTGTCCTCTTCCTGCTTTGACATAACTGTAGCTGCATTAGCAGGGGTGCATGGTCCGAGAGGTACCTTTCCCCTATTTCAATTTTCTTTAACAAATCAATGTTTTCCTTCGGTATTAGACAATAATCTATTCTGGTATATGTTTTGTGTACAGCAGAGAAGAAGGTGTAGTCTCTACGCTGACCATGCATATCTCTCCATGCATCTAGATATCCCAACTCCAGCAGGAGTTGCTAACCTTAGAGGCCACTCTCCTATCAGACCTAGGAACTCCGAGGATGTGTCCAAGTATTCATTTAGTGCAGGGTTCATATCTCCACCTATAATTACTGGACCCTCCGCCCACTCTTATCAGTTTCATAAAGAGTCTCCTGTAGAAGTTATAGTCTGAGCCCGGGGGGGGAGCATATATTGAGGCAAGCGTAATTATTTGGCCATTATAAGCCCCGTTCAGAGCTGCCATTCAGCCTTCGGTGTCCACCATCTGGCCCTTAATTTTGAAGAGCACCCCTTCCCTCATTAACACTACCGTTCCCCTGCTGTGACCCCCCTGAAATGTGGAGGCCACTACCTGGGAGAATCCAAATTTGTCGTGTTCAAGTGAGGAGACGTGTGTCTCCTGGAGCATACAAAATTGTGCTCTGGTTTTCTTTATATAGCCAGTAATTTTACTTTGCTTGACTGGGTTTGTTAGCCCATTAACATTAAAAGAAAGAATGGCAGTGTTTGTCTTAGCCATTTATATTTGTATTGGGATTCCTACAGTGTTTTTCCAAAGAAAAGTGGAGAGTGAACTCTGAGGGGATGGAAGCAGAGCAGTGGTTCGAACAGTGAATCCTGTTGATTTTAACTCAATGTTAAATAGAACAGCAATAGCTGTAACTATAACATTCTTAACAAAGCCGGTTGAAACAATCTTGTACCGACATGACATTTTAAAAATCAACAGTGGTACTTTTAAACAAGAATTAAAACTAACAGAGAACCTCAAAGGAAGAAGGCCTAGCAGTGTGAGGCCTCTTTGCCCTTCCCGACATTTGGGGAAGTGGCGGAAAGGGGGAACTGTTTTCCCTATTGAAAGGGACCCCTTTCCTGAGTCCAACCTAAGATGGAAGGGCAAAAAAAAATTAAGATATACCAACGAACCAGGACGCACTAGTATATGCTAAAGGCAGTTTCTTTTGCCACCCTCCCAGCCGACCCACCCTTTTTTTTTTTTTAAACCCATTCTTTAGTCCCACAGAGAACAATGTACTCTATGAGATCTCCATATTCATCCCTCAAACCAACCTTTAATACTGGTAGTGCCCCTTCTCTAACTGTCTGCCTTAACTGTATTCATCTATTACAAACAGTTCTCTGTCTGAATTGGATTACTAATTTTAAACTGTGCAGTATTCTTCCTAGGCCCTCCTTGAGTACTGCACTTCGCTATCCCTTCTCTCTTTCCAGTCCCCTCCCCCCTCCTAAGGCAACAATGTTTTAGCCTCTGCATTCAGGTTTCTCATTTATGAAATAGTCACCGTATATAAAAAAAAAAGGGGGAAAACAGTGTGTCCTTTAATAGCCTTAGATATCTGCGACGAGAAAGGGCAAAGGAGAAATCTTCGTCGACTCAGTTAAGGACCATACTGCCTATATATATCTGGTCTGTTTAGACAGTAATGATTTTAAATTATGTTTTTGAGTGAGAGCTTCTGTATATCTTCAGTTCAGTCTACAGAGAAATCTCGCTGCTTGCTACGACCTACTCGAGACAAGCTTACTGGAAGCACACTACAGACCTATCCTGTCAGCGATGATCTTCCTCACCCTCTTCGCTGTCCATATTCCCTGGTAGTTTTTTCATTAAGTCCAGCAGCAGTGAACTAGCATGTGTGGTAAATTGACTAGAAACTTGTTTTCGCCTTCTCGATGAAGCTTTTTCCCAGAGCCCCTCTAGTTCTCGCCATTTCAGCAATGGCGGGCTTAAAGGCGCAGGAGGATCCAGACCATGTTTCGAAAGGGCTGAGCTTGCTTCTTGCACTGTGTCGTATATCTCAGGGCCTTCCTTCCAATGGATTCTAAGGTGAGCCGGGTAGGGCGTTTGGAATTTTATTTGATTTTCCGTCAGAGATTTCAATATTGGGCTGTATTCCAAGCGCTGCTTTCGAAAAATAGTAGGATAGTCCTGGTCAAAGAATAATCTCGAATCCAGATACTTGACTTCTTTTTTTTGCCAAGCACATCGAAGTATATCTTCCTTTGTTTGAAAACTACTGAATTTGATTATGACTGATCTGGGACGTGCAGTGTTATCTTTCAGTCTGTGCATTAGCGCTTTGTGAGCATGTTCTATTTTTAACTCATATGTAACTGGTAGTTCCAGTACATCCTTCAGTAAGTCTGTGATAAACTCTGACATCAGGCCTGTCTCCGCTCCTTCTTTCAAGCCATGCAGCCTCAAATTATCCCTCCGTGAATGGCTTTCCAGGTCAGTTCATTTATTTTCAAGCTCTATGACATGGTGGCATAAGGTGCAAACTGTTTGACTGATGTGGAGAAAATTATCTTCGTTTTGGGATATGCAATCTTCCATCTCTTGTACCCTGCGTTCCACTTGTTGCATATTTTGATTTAATCGGTGAAATTTCGTTTTGTTTTCTGCCCGCATCTCCTTGATCTCTCTTTAAGGAGGACATCGAATCTCTGCCTGGTGAGCCTGTCTGTCTCCTCGTCCGTATCATAAGATGCAGTTTGGTCCGCCATGCGGTTTGAGCTTGCCACATTGGTCAGAGCGGGATTTTGAACACCTGTCACATCTTTACTCCCTTTTGCTTGCTGCGGACGGGGTCTGACTCCTTTTTCTTTAGCAATAGTTCCGCTTGCCATTAATTGCTTTTTTAGGCACAAATTAGATTTTTTATGTGTTTTATCGAGGGATTTCTAGCAGGTCGGCTGTGGAGCTAGGTTTTCAGCTGCGTGCCTGATCCGTGGCAGAACCGGAAGCCGAATAAATCAGATCTAACTTTTTCTGCATGTAATCTGACTGCGGTTCCTGTTTGTGCTCAAAGTATTGTACTGTTGCTATTTGCTGTGCATAACCTTAATTTACAGGGGGTCCCCAGGGTCGAGCCAGAGGAACCAGCCCTGGTGGTAAGTGCAAACAGTGTGGGTATTTGTGTGGTGTATCAGGGGTATTGTGAAAGTGATTATTGTACAGTGTTCAGGCCACTAGAGGGGAAAGAGGGGGGTTACAGTGTAGCGGAGGGCTGTGCCCAGGTTAGCTTGACCACTACCAACCCTGACCTCTGGGGGGAGACACCCGTTTCAGAACTCAGGCCCCTTAACCTGCTACTAGCCAAGCAGGCAGAGGTAGTACCCCTTGGGATTGCGCCACCTAGGGCTTACACAAATACAATAGGAAGTCAGACATTCTGTATCCTAGGGATGCTGTGGTCCATTCAGACACAAATGGACCTGCCTGCATTCCAGCTCTGCTTAATTATTTCTTTTGTCTCCTTTTAAATAATTTAATTAACTCTAGCCCTGGCTAGTAGTAAACAGTTTTCCTGCCCAGCAACAAGAAACTCACTTCATTCTATAGGGCCCATGTACTTATACCCATGATTCCTTGCACTTACACTGGCCACTATGGGCGTCTCTGATGCATTATATACATAACATTATATAAAACATAACCAAAACAATAAGATATGGCCGTATCTCACCACAGTACTCCTTCCTTAACAGAA
Source organism: Neoceratodus forsteri (assembly GCA_016271365.2). Taxonomy (NCBI): domain Eukaryota; kingdom Metazoa; phylum Chordata; order Ceratodontiformes; family Ceratodontidae; genus Neoceratodus; species Neoceratodus forsteri. The sequence continues at coordinate 1,196,289,864 of CM028130.1, forward strand.
CCTGGGGGGAACACGACCCTTTTTAGTAAGCATTCCCACAAGTTCTGCCCCTTACTCTGACTGGCAGGATAGGCCATCTGCATTGGCATTAGCAGACCCTGACCTATGTTTAAGGTCCATGTCGTAGGCCTGTAGCAGAGTGCTCCACTGAAGGAGTCTCCCATTCATTTTTTCCATCTGGTTTAGCCACACCAGAGGGTTGTGGTCTTTACCTCGAAGGGCCTCCCATAGAGGTTGGGCTGAAACTTCTTGAGCAGCCACACCAGGGCAAGGCATTTTTTCTCCCCAGTGGAGTATGCCTGCTCTCGGGGAAGTAGCTTCCTACTTAGGTACATAATTGAGTGATCCTGGCACTTTTAGGCCTTTACAGTGAGTCCTGCCTTCTGTATCCTGCCCAACACTTCCTTCAGATGGAACAGGTTTTCCTTCCAGATGGTACTGAAGATGGCAATATCATCCAGATGAGCCACTGTATACTCTTTAGTATCCTTTAATACCTGGTTGACCAATCTTTGGAATGTGGCAGAGGTGTTCTTCATCCCAAAAGGCATCACCTTAAATATGAAGAGGCCTATTGGAGTGACAAAGGCTGACCATTCCCTTGCTCTGGCAGTCAACTCCACCTGCCAGTAGTACCCCTTTGTCAGGTCTATGGTTGTTAGGTAGGTTGCACTGCCCAACTTGTCCAACAACTCATTTGTCCGAGGCATTGGGTGGGTGTCAGATGTCATGACTGCATTGAGTCCATGATAGTCCACACAAAAGTGGGTAGACCCATCTGGCTTGGGGACGAGGACTACGGGCGAGGCCCAAGGACTGTGGGACTTCTGAATTACCCCTAACTCCAGCATTTCCTCCACCTCCCTCCTAATGTCCTTTAGGATGGCCTCAGACACCCAGTAAGCTGTCCATCGTATGGGCGCTTGTGTCCCTGTGTCCACATCATGGGTCGCTAAGGGGGTCCATCCAGGCTTAGCCATAAATAAAGGGGCAAAGTCCTCTAAGACCTCCCTGACTTTGTGGGTCTGTTCCGCGGTCAACTGGGGCAACAGTTTGATTGTCTCCACCAGTGACTCCCACTTGTTTTCCTCTAGCAAGTCAAGGAGGGGGTCTTCTTTGTCCGTCCCCTTCCCAGGACTACAAATAGCTAACATCATGTCGGCCTTATTTACGTATGGCTTCATCATATTGACGTGGTACATTCGATGGGTATGTCTCCTGTCAGGCAGTTCCACAATATAATTCATGCCATTTACCAGTCAGACTACCTTGTATGGCCCCACCCACTTGGCATGCTGCTTGTCCTTCCAGACTGGAATGAGGACCATTACTTCCTACCCTATGCTGTACGAGCAAGCTCTGGCTTTGCGATCATACCATACTTTTTCCTTCTGCTGAGCAGCTGACGGAATGCTTTAGGCCATCCCCATAAGCTCTTTCAGCTTCTCCCTGAACTTATGGAAATACTGCACTATGGGAGTTCCCTGGGTGGCATGCTTGCCTTCCCAGTCTTCACGGATCAGGTCTAGGGGCCCACGCACCCTACTTCCATATAACAGTTCAAAGGGGGAGAACCCTGTCGACTCTTTGGGCACTTCACTGTATGCGAACAACAAGTGGGGAAAGTATTTCTCCCAGTCCCTCCCATGCTGTTAAGCAAACACAGGGGCATCATTTTTAGGTTAGAATTGAATCTTTCCACGAGCCTATTGGCTTGCGGGTGATAAGGCGTCATGCATCTTTGCACCACCCCACATTTCTCCCACAAAGCCTTCATCAGGTCTGACATGAAGTTAGTCTCTTGATCAGAGAGAACCTCCTGCAGAAACCCGACATGGAAGAAAAATCTCTAGCAAAGCGTCTGTCACTTTGGATGCCTTAATGGAGGAGATCGTGACTGTCTCTGGGTATCGGGTGGCGTGATCAACCACCAGCAGGATAAACTTTTTTCCGGAGGAGCTTGGGGTACTCAAGGGTCCCACAATATCCATTCCTACCCTCTCGAATGGCTCCTCCACAATGGGCAAGGGAAGTAGGGCAGCTTTTGTTTTACTACCTGCCTTCCCTATCTGTTGGCACCGGTGATGAGACCTGCAGTATTCCTTCACCTACTGGATGAAGTTGGGCCAATAGAAATTTTAGGCCAATTGCTGCATGGCATGCATGATTCCCAGATGTCCAGACATGGGGATATCATGGGCGACCTTGAACAACCGCTTACGATACTCCTGAGGAATAACAAGCTGCTTGCCCATCACACCTCACCCTATGTCTCACGTCACCTCCCTGTGTCCCGTTAGATTCTGCACAAGCCCTCAGCCTCTCCAAACTAGGATCAGTCCTCTGAGCAGCTGCAAAATCTTCACATTTTCCCAAAGCATGGGACATGCCCCCCTCAGTTCTTAAGCTGGGGTCCATAGCTCTAACATCAGGGCATTCAGGGTTGCTGCCATCCCTAACCTTCTAACTGTTGGTTACCCCTCACTCTTCAGAGCAACCATCTGTAGCTGTTTGATGCATGGCTACTTGGGGAAGTCCTACCTCCCTTTCACTATTCTCCATTTCAGGAGACACAGGCTGGGGAACCAACCTCCTATTCTTTTCCACAGTTGCTTCTGTAGGTTTCAGGGAAATACAAGGGGCCTTAGCCATCTGACTGCGGGTAACCGTACACACCACCCCCTGCTGTATATTATTCCCTATAATCACATCCAGGGCAAGGTTGTCTGCCACTGCCACTTTTTGTACCCTCTCTCCTGTCTCACCCCAATCCAGGAGAATACTAGCTAGTGGCTGGGTTTTCTCCTCCCTTGTGAATCCCCTCACAGTGACAGATTGATTAGGTATAAGCTGTTCAGGCTCAACCAAATCCCCTTTTACCAGGGTAAGAGATGCCCCTGTGTCCCTTAACCCATGGGTCTGCACCCCATTTATAGTAACAGGGTGTACGTGCTCCCTCATATTCACAGGCATACTCTCAGGGATACACAATGCACCCACCTCCTCTTGAGGGACACTTTGTCCACTCTGTGCCTTTTTAGCACTGTCTAGCATGATGTCCTGGCTGCTACAAAACCAACATTCATCATTCTTTTTTTCCCCCCAAGCCCTCCCTTCTTGGTAACTTGGGGCTTCCCCCTTTCGGCAGAGACAATGAGGATTTTAGCTGCCCTGAAGGTGCGCGCTTCCCTTTCTTTGCTGCAGCACCTGCTCCCTCACTTCCTTTCAGAGCAGGACAGCTCCTGGCATAGTGATCCGAGAGCTCAGCAGCTTGCTGTGCTGTTTTGGGATCCCAGTCCTCTTAGCCAGGTTTTCAGCTCCACTGGGCAAGCCCAAAAGAACTGTTCTAAAAGTATAACCTCCTCAATTTTCCCCACAGAGTTTGCTTCCACCCCCTCCTACCAGCGCTTTAAAAACCGCCGTTGCTTTGTGACTAGTTCTTCAGAGTTCATGTCAGGGCTTTTTCGGAGTTTACAGAATTTAACCCTGTAGGCCTCAGGAGTCGGTTCATACTTTTTAAGTAAAGCAGTTTTAAGTTTCTCATAGTCTCTGCTGTCCTCATTATCCATTTGGCCTAGCGCCTCATGCCCTTTACCAGTAAGTAGCGGGGATAGCTGGAAGCTCCAGGACTCCCTGGGTATTTTGGTCTGGATACTGACCTTTTCAAATGAATTAAAAAATGTATCCATACCCTTCCCCTCTTTAAACTCCACTATCGATTTGGAGTTTAACTGATACCCCAGCCCTGGACTTTCAGGTTCATTCCTGCCACTTACCTCTTCTGGCACTGGTCGTTGGAGTCTTAGCTTCTCCAGTTCAAACTCTCTCTGATGATGTTTTTTGTGCATCTCCATTTCAAACTTCTTTTGCTCGAACTCCCTGTGGGCTTGGACTTTGAACTGTCTCTGCTTCAGCTCCAATTTCTTCAGCTGAAATTGTAGCCAGATCCCATCCTGCTCCAGCTCTGTGGTGACCCTCCCCTGGTGCTGTGGCCCTGAGTTCCCACTGGTCTTGCTGTCCTCCTCCCTGGAACTAGACACTGCGACATCCCTTGGCACCCCCATGCCCAAGGTCTGGTCCTTCTCAGTCACCGACTGTGACTCAAGATCCTGGGCAGTCGCTTGCTCATCAGCTGCCACAAGAGCCTCCATGAGGTTCTTTTTGCTTCGCCCCTCATAATGGATCCCTCTTTCCTGGCACAGCTGCTTCAGCTCGTCTACAGTGTAGTTGCTGTACTTGTAAGTCATCTTTCTTCCCTACACTCCCACTAGTCTGTCATTTACTTGCAGCAAAAAAAAAAAAAAAAAAAGCAGGGTGGGAACCACATCTTGCAACCAGTTTTCACCTTTTCCAAATTTCTGCCCTCTTTGTGTGGTGGTTCAAACAGTTCACCAGTCGCACCATTGCTCACCAAATCTGTCACCAGCCCACTCCCAAAGGGTGGGATTTTCTCTGCGTTACAGCAAATCCCTCCGGTAACAGGGGGGTCAGAGATACCCTTTCTCCGTCCTTCTAGCAAGCTCGCTGTTTCACAACTGAACATGCACCAGAGAAGCCCAGGGCACACTCTATTCATGTGAGGTGATACAAATACAGTCTTGAGTCTGTATTCATGGGGTAGAATCCTCTCGGCCACTGCACAATGAACCCAGAAAGCCACAGGTGTGTATAGGCTTCGGGGGGCCCCATACACCTTATTGTGTGTCTTTCCCCAGAAATGCAGAGCTCATTTCAAACCCCAACAGGCTCCTCTTGAGACCCTTAGTACTTCCTCCCCTCCTTTCATCATAAAGTCCCTAGTGGTACTTCACTTTTGGTAGTGTTTAGCCTTAAAACAGTCACACAGGCGTGGTATCATTTAATCAACTTTTACCAAGGCAGCACACACACGAACAACATAGGCAGCATTATTTTAAAATAAACCAAAGGCTTTACTAATTAATTAATGCAGTAAATAACATAAAGACAACTAATTTTAGACATTGGTTACAAGGTGTTGAAAATAAAATGGAAAATATACATAAAAACCTACCTTTAAAACTCTGAGATTTAAAGTCTACCTCAAGTCCTTAGTGGCTTAATTTTTAAATGCAAAGTCCTTAGACATGGCAGTCGAAGATCTTGGTTCTTGGTAGTACAGAAGAATTCTTGAAGAAAATGTCTCTGCTTTTCTATGCAGGTAGAGAGGGTCCCAAATGCAACAAGGCTAAAATGGCAAAAGACTTCAAGCAAAAAAGGCAAAAGGCTAAAAGTCTCAGATACCCCTCTGCATCCTAGTTTTAAAGAGTTTCAAAAGGGCAGGTCCAGTAAATAGTGGCTGGCCCTGCGACTGGCTAGCATTCTGTTTCTATGGTTACCCAACCAATCAGAGTTTAGTATTTTATTACAGTATCACAGATATGAGGCTCTGAATATAAACAAAAAAGACTCAGAGATCAGCCAGCTCAAACCAGATTTCTGGGGAAATATTCCAGCCTCCCTGCTGGGAGATAGCTGCAGTTAAAACTGCACTCAATACAGTTGTTTACTTAAATGATAGCCCATTTCAGCTGCTAACAAGCATACGTCACTGTAGCCTTGCAGATGCAATAGGAAGCCAGACATTCTGTCTCTTGGGGATGCTGTGGTCCATTCAGACACACATGGACCTGCCTGCATGCCAGCTCTGCTTAATTATTATAGTAGTAAACAGTTTTCCTGCCCAGTAACAAGAAACTCACTTCATTCTATAGGGCCCATGTACTTATACCCATGATCCCTTGCACTTTACATTGACCATTATGGGCATCTTTGATGCATTATATACATAAAATGATATAACATGTAACCAAAACTATAAGATATGGCCTTATCTTGCCACACCCAGGATTTCCATTCCCCCATGGACAGAACTGATGGGGAGCCAGTGTGCAGTAACACATTTACATGTGACCATACACATTAATATGTAAAGTTGTTTCTTCTTATGACGGGCTATGTCCTTAAACAGGATTTCCAAAATCATTGATTGGAAAGTGTGCTGAAGCTGTTTGCCCCATATAGAGATCAATTCCATTTAGACGTGTGACCAAAACTCTGCTATCCTCGGGCGGCTCCACAATAGGTGGGAATGGGTACCAGTATGCCCGCAGTTCCTCCAGCAGTCTGGGGTGTCCCCACTACTAAAGTGTTGGGTGACCTCAGGCAAGTGAAAGAAACTACTTCCTACCTTCTGTTGGAACTCTGTTCAGGTTAATGATGCAGAGAGCTTCCATCCCTTGGACCACATTTCATCGCATGCTTCCAGGCAAACAAGAGAGCTGGTTTCCTCCCCCATGCCTCACAAACCCTGTTGGTGAGGATTTGCCTAGCTATTAGGAGAACTTGGTATAACTGGGAGACAAACTTGATATCCTGCCTCAGTGCCACCACCAAGTAGAAAAACATTTCTAAACCTGTAATATCCCAAGGGATATTAGGGAGGCCAGCCCTGAATAATAAATAATGGCACATTTGCAGGAATTGGAAGAAATCTGCATGGCGTAGGCCAAAGGATTGTTCTAGGAGCGTGGATATGTTGTTCATCCACACTGTCTGGCATTGTTCCTTTCCCATTTAAATCTTGCTGGAAGTCTTCAAGCTGGCTCCTCCCACCCACCCAGGTGGTAAATACCTCGGCTCCGCCCCATGACACCAGATCTTCCTTTCAGCTGGAAGATACAGGTTCCCTCATGCTACTTTGCAAGTACCGTAGGCCCTGGAGTCAAATCGACGGTTTTCGCCGCACTTACTCGCTTTAAAACTCATCAGAGTTTATGATTAGGATCCGAACGCTTCGGATATGGAGGACAAGTTGTCCCCCGGGTTTCGCCGGTGTCCTTGTGGACAAAAAATGTCTCGCACCGATCCCCACCTCTCGTCGTTTATTGCCTAAGGCGCCGTGCAAGATACTTCAGCTTGCACCATCTGTTGACCAACTTCCATCACGTTCTGGAGGACGCAAAGTGCTGTAGCAAGCTGGGGGAGACCGAGCTTGCAATCCACTGGTGAAATCGAAGGAAGGCCAGGTGGGCGGTTTCCGCGGCTGCAGGATCCACCGAGCAGCTCGAACAGATGGTGGCTTTCGAAGAGGAAGCTGTCTAAGCTCCGGCCAACTGAAGTTTCTTCGTCCCGCTCAACCTGGGCTCCACCTTCATGGGATCCTTCCGGGAGTTATGCCAGTCTCTCTCCCTACCAAGGGTGAGGCGCCTTTGGGCTCGCACTCCTCCCGATCCAAGAAAAAGGATAAGGACCCTAAATCATCATCTTCTAGCTGAAGAAGACGTTCCTGGGACCGAGAGCGGTCCGACACTCAGGAGCAGGTGGTCTCGGCCATGGTCGAAATCGCTTCCTCGGCTGCCGGCTTTTCGGACCTTCCGTCAGGCCAGGGCACCGGAGCCGAGGATACGGCAGAACCTGCTGAGATTTCTCTCGACCCTATCGAGCCGTTGTCGCTGACACCTGTCGACGACTCCTTGGAGAGGACTCCCATTCTCTCCTTCCCCGACGAGGAGACCTGTCCTTTGGGCATCCTGATCGAGGGACAAGAGCCGGAATCTCGGTTTTCACCGAATCCGGTTTCTCCCAACCGACAGAGCCGACGCCGTTGGTCTCGATCGAAGAGTAGGACCCCATCGGTCGGAAAACTGAGAAAGGGTCACAAACACTCCCAGAAGAGGCGCCGCCACCCTTCCTCATCCTCCTCGGACGAGGAGAGACTTAGACGGAAACTCTGTCGACGTCATGAGGACCTCATGTGGCAGCAACTCCTTTTGACTGGTCAAAAGTCATCTACTCCAGCTGTACCGGCCATTACTTGGCCCCAGCCTCTTCAGCCGACACCGACTCCCTCGGTTCGGAGGACTCCAGTTCTCCCTTCGGTGGGACCGGTACGTATTTCTGGTCGGCCTGTTACGGGCTCTCCATCAATTTTGATGGAACCACCACCAAAACAGCCTCAGGGAAGGGGCTCCCTCTAAGGAGGATCAGCCAACTACGGGCTTGCCCCATAGGTTGTCCATTACAGTCACTCCTGATTGCCCTAGGCGCATTGAGGAGGACTTAGGTGGGAGACCCCTGTATCTGGATTCCTCGGATTTGGATACTACTGGCCTTCACTCACATGAAGAGCTGTCAGTGACAGGCCTGGAGGAAGGTCCTTCATCCTTCCAGGGCATCCTTCGACTCATTTCGGAGTCCACAGGTATGCCTTTGCAGCCCATACAAAAGAAGGCGGAATATCCTCTCATGGATATTCTCAAGAGGGGGGATACCCCGACGGAGGCCTTCCCAGTGGCCGAAGCCATAGTTGGCCTGGCACTGGAGCTTTGGCAGCGCCCTGCCTCTTGCTCGGCTCTGTCTGCCCATATGGCCCGCAAGTACACAGTGCCCATGGGGTCCTTGGCGGGCTTCACTGAGCATCCCTCGTCCGAGAGCCTTGTGACTGCCTCAGTGTTTAGGCGCACGGGTAGCTCTGTGGATACTGACTGCCCTCCAGACAAGGAGTCCAAAAATATGGACCACTCAACCCGGAAAGTTTACGCAGCATCAAACCTAGGCCTTCGTCAGGCCAGCTCAGCAGTGATTATGGCACACTCCTCTCACGCCCTTCTGGGGTCGCTTGATGAAGTCCTCCCTCATCTCCCAGCAGACATGCAGACCACGGTCAAGCAGGTCTGGGACCAGGGCTGTGCTGTTGCTAAACAACAGCTCCAGATGGCTCTGGACATTGGAGATTCCTGTGCCCGTTCACTAGCTGCCACAGTAGCCACTCACCACAGGGCTTGGCTGAGGTTATCCTCTTTTCCCGTGGATACTCAGCACAAGCTAGCTGATGTGCCCTTCCGTGGCACCGACCTCTTCGGTCCGGGAGTGGCAGGTCATCTACAGTGCATTGAGCAGTCTAATGCCACCTTAGATGCCACCTCTGTTAAGGGTTCTTTGGGCAAGAACCAGCAGAAGCGCAAGAAGAAGTCCTTTCGGCATTCTTCCCCTGCGGTTAGACAGCCCTCCTTCCAGGGAGGTCAGCAACAGCAGCAGGCTCAAGCTTGGTGCCCTAGGCCCAAGCAAGGTCCCCAATAGCCCCGCAAAGGAGGCCAAGGTGCTGATCCAGGTGCCTTCTCCTCCTCCAAGCCTGCACAGTGACGGGTCGAGGTGGCCTCCCCTACACCCATCACACCAGTTCTGGGTCCTCCCGTGGGGGCCGGCTCTGCCACTTTCTTTCCGCCTGGTCTGGTATCACTTCGGATAGGTGGGTTCTGGAAGTGGTCGGGCAGGGACTGCCTCTAGAGTTCGAGCAGTACCCCCCCTGCCGGGCCCGTGCCCCACGGGAGGAAAGGATCTCAGTTGGCACTCAGTCGGCCCTTCGGGACTACATTGCTCAGCTCCTCCACAAGGAGGCGGTAGCTCCAGTGTCGGATCCTCCTACAGACCCAGGCTTCGTGTCCAGGTATTTCCTGGTGCCCAAGCGGACGGGGGGTTGGCGCCCCATCCTAGATCTCCACGACCTGAATCGATATCTCAGGTCTCGCACCTTCCGGATGGTAACTCTGAACCAGATCATACCATCTCTGGAGCGAAATATGTGGTTCTGTTCACTGGATCTTCAGGACGTGTTCTACCACGTACCAATCCGTCCGTCCCATCAGCGGTTCCTCTGCTTCAGGGTTGAAGAGACCCTGTACGAGTTCAGAGCCATGCCGTTCAGCCTGTCATCGGCCCCTCGGGTCTTCACCAAATGCATCGCAGTGGTGGCAGCCCATCTATGGCATCAAGGGGTTCATATTTACCCCATCTAGACAATTGGCTCCTGGTGGGTTCCTCCCTACAGGAGGTGGAGAGGTCCAGGGACCTGACCCTCCAAACCCGCTCCCACCTGGGCCTCCTAATCAATGAGGCCAAGTCAGAACTCGTGCCCTCTCAGGTGATGGGCTTTATTGGGGCAGTGCTCAACTCTCATCAAGCCAGAGCTCGGCTCCCGACGGATAGGGCAGAGGATCTTTCCTCCTTTGCCCAGTCATTTCTGGTTGAGCACTTGCACCCTGCTCAGGACTTCCTGCGCCTCCTGGGTTACATGGCAGCATGCACCTCAGTGGTCCATTGGGCCAGATTGCACATGCACCCCCTTCAATGGGAGCTGACTGCCCAGTGGTCTCAGCATCAGGGTTTCTTCCACCAGCTGGTCACTGGCACCCAGAGGATGTGGGACGCTCTCCAATGGTGGACCGTCCTGAGTCATTTCCGGGAAGGGATCCCATTCATCCGCCCAAGCCGACGGTCGTCCTTACGACTGATGCCTCTCTCATGGGCTGGGGAGCCCACATGGGGGACAACAGAGCTCACGGGTTCTGGACCCCCGAGGAGTCCCGATGCCACATCAACCTGTTGGAGCTCAGAGCAGTCAGACTGGCATTGTCAGCTTTCACTCCTCAGCTCCGGGGTCACGTGGTTCAAGTCCAGACAGACAATACCATGACCATGTACTACCTCAACAAACAGCGTGGCACGCACTCCCGTCTGCTGTGCAGGGAGGCGCTCCGGATCTGGACCTTCGTCAGCTGGCTGGAGGCGGATCTCCTGGCCATCCATGTGGCAGGAGTCTCGAACCAACTGGCGGATGCTCTCAGCCGCATAGGCCAGACGTCCCATGAGTGGTCTCTCCATCCAGAGGTAGCGTACAATCTGTTATCCCATTGGGTCAAACCGTTGGTGGACCTGTTTGCCTCCAGGGAGAACACCAAGCTGCGGCTGTACCATGCCCGCCCCCCCAGCAGGGCTCACTGCAGGAGGATGCTTTCTCGAGGCCATGGACCCCAGGCCTCCTTTACGCCTTTCCTCCATTTCCCTTGATCCACAAGGTGTTACTCAAGGTGAGGAGAGATGAGGCAAAGGTGATCCTGGTAGCCCCAGATTGGCCACGCCAGTTCTGGTATCCAGATCTCCTCAGCCTCAGCTGCAGGACCCCGGAGCGGCTTTGTACACGCCCGGACCTGATATCGTTGAACCAGGGGAAGGTCTTCCACTCGGACCTTCAATCCCTGCACCTCACAGCCTGGTTCCTGAGCGGCTAGAGTTCCAGGCTCTGGGTCTTTTCGAGGATGTCTACATCATGGTGAAAGCATCTCGAAAGGAATCAACCAGGAAATGTTATGCCTTCAAATGGAAAAGGTTTTCCATTTGGTGTCAGGGAAAGAGCCTGGACCCCCCTATCCTGCTCTGTGGCTAACATTCTAGACTACCTTTGGTCCCTCTCCAAAGGGGGTCTTCGGTCATCGACCCTTAGGGTGCACCTGGCAGCCATCTCTGCTTACCGGGTGCGGGCCGGTCAGCTGACATTGGCACAGGAGACAGTGGTCGGGCACTTTTTCAAAGGCCTGGATCACATATCCCCTCCGGTACATGAACCTCCACCTCCGTGGGATCTCTTGCTGGTTTTGGCAAAGCTCATGGACAAGCCATTCAAACCCATGCACAAGTGTGAGCTCTCGCACTTGTCGTGGAAGACTGCCTTCCTGGTGGCTATCACATCTACCAGAAGGACAGGGGAGCTCCAGGCGCTTTTGGTGGACTCCCCTTATCTGGTCTTTCACAGGGACAAAGTTGTCCTGCGCCCCCACCCAAAATTCCTTCCGAAGGTGGTGTCAGAGTTTCACCTTAACCAGGTGTTGACTCTGCCGGTATATTACCCTAACTATACCTCGGACGCCGAGTACAGGCTCCATACTCTGGACCTCAGACGTGCTCTCTCCTACTATAAGGAGAGGATGGCGGAAATTCAGGGAGAGGTTCGCCAGCTGTTTGTCACCTACGCTGAAGCCGCTTCTGGCAGACCTGCAGCCAAGCGGACTATTGCAAGATGGATCACATCATGCATAGGTCTGTGTTATGAGTTGGTGGGCAAGGAGCCTCCCAGAGGGATAAGAGCTCATTCTATCCACCATACTGCTGCATCGATTGCTGCTTCCAGGGACATCCCTATCCAGGAAATCTGTTGGGCTGCTACCTGGAAGTCAGCAAATACCTTCATTACCCATTTCCACATCGACCTTGAGTCACTTCGAAATGCTGGTTTTGGGGCCTCGGTTCTCCAATCTCTTTTTCCTAAGTAGGGGACGTGCGCCTTGCCTCACTCCTCCCGGAGAACTGCTTGGAGTCTGCCAGACAGTGTGGATGAACAACACATCCACGCTCCTAGAAAAACAGGTTACTCACCTGTAACAGTAGTTCTAGGAGTGGTATATGTTGTTCATCCACACGCACCCACCCGACCTCCCCGGCTTAAGGCACACAACCTTGCTTCCAGCGGGCTAGATCCGGCGTCATGGGGCGGAGCTGAGGTATTTACCACCCGGGTGGGTGGGAGGAGCCAGCCTGAAGACTTCTGGCAAGATTTAAAGGGGAAAGGGACAATGCCAGACAGTGTGGATGAACAACATACACCACTCCAATAACTACTGTTACAGGTGAGTAACCTGTTTTTTTCAATGCATCAAATTGATACCATGTGGTCACCTTGTATCAACTGTCTGTAGTGGGTAAGGGCCCAAAGATTCCATTGTCTGAAGCCACAGTCCATCCTCGGTGGTGTAAATTCCAGGTCCCCTATGATGACCGTGACCAGACATGGGGCGTTGGGGGGTTACCACTGATAAGTCTCACCTTGTGGAGCTTTCACAGGGTATGCCTGGTCCAATGGTTCTGAACACTTTTCCAAACCACCGGGGTCAGTTGTATGAATGAGATAACATAGTGGGTCTGGCAAAGTGGGTACATTTTCTAACTCGTACCACACTGAGCTGTCTTTCTGCTTGAGCTAAGTAACAATGGGGTAAGCTGAGCTAAGATATAATAGCTAAGGTTAGGCAGACCCATCCCCCCTCTGCTCCAAGGCATCTCCAATAACTTCTGGTTGACTCTGTGCCTGCTGCATTCCATATAAATTTTAGTTGAATATTATTTAAAGCTTTCCAGTGCTGTGCAGGTATTTTGATTCAGAGCATCTGGTAAAGGAACAGGAGTTTGGACATGACATTCATGTTTAGCACATTAATTCTTCCTGCTAGGCTCAGCAGTAGGACCAACCATCTATGAGTTTCTAACGTAATGTCATGCAGAAGTGACCCCTAATTAATTTGGAACAATTTATGCAAGGTAGTGGTCACTTTAATCTCTAGGTATGTAACAGTTTTATCATTTCTGAAGGAAAGAATTGTTGAGTACCTAGAGGCCAGTGGGGCACAGGACCCAAGGCAGCATGGATTCACAGCGGGAAGGTCATGTCAGACAAATCTAATTGATTTCTTTGACTGGGTGACCAAAGTAGTAGACCTGGGAGGGGTTGTGGACATGGCCTACCTAGACTTTAGCAAGGCATTTGACACAGTCCCACACAAAAGATTAATAAATAAATTAGCCAGCCTGGGAGTGGGTCCCAGGGTGGTAGCCTGGGTAAAACACTGGCTGGACAACAGGACACAGGGGGTAATAGTAAATGGAGTCCACAGTGAAGAAAGAGGGTTACTAGTGGGTACTGCAGGGTTCAGTACTGGGGCCAGTCCTTTTTAATGTCTATATACAGTAAGTGACATTGCAGAGGGACTGGAAGGAAAAGTATGTCTCTTTGCAGATGACATAAAGAGCTGCAACAGGGTTGATAAGCAAGGTGGGGTGGAAAGGATGAAAAAGGACTTGGCAAGGTTGGAGGAATGATCAAATGTATGGCAGCTTAGATTCAATGCAAAGAAGTGCAAAGTAATGCACCCGGGAAACCAAAACCCAGGGGAAGAGTACGCAATGAGGGGTGAGATACTGACAACAACAAAAATGGAAAGGGACCTGGGGGTAGTCATATCAGATAACCTAAAGGTGGGCAAGCAATGTGAGAAGGTAGTAAGGCGGGCCTGGGGGGGATACTGGGTTGCATAGGGAGAGGCATCCCTTGTAGAAAACAGGAAGTTGTTGTCCCTCTGTACAGACAGTTAATAAGACCACATCTAGAGTACTGTGTACAGTTCTGGTGACCCCATCTCCACAAAGACATAGACAGGGTGGAAACTGGCCTGAGGAGGGCAACCAAAATGGTGCAGGGTCTGCACAAGAAGACATATGAAGAAAGACTAAAGAAACTTAAGATATATAGCCTTGAGGAAAGGAGGGGGACATGATAGAAACTTTCAAATACCTCAAGGGAACCAACAAAGTCCAAGAGGGTAGCATCTTTCAGAAAAAGAGATGTGCAAGAACAAGGGGGCACAATTTGAAGATAATGGGGGGACAGCTCAGAGGTTATGTGAGGAAGTATTTCTTCACAGGGAAGGTTGTAGATGCATGGAACGGCCTTCCTGAGGAGGTCATAGAGTCAAAAACAGTGGGGAAATTCAAGAATGTGTGGGACAGACATAAGGCAATTCTAGTGGGGGGTAGGAGGAAGTAGGCTGCTGGTTAACTAGGATCTGCAGCTTATCCGTTAGGCAGGGAAATGGGCAGACTAGTAGGCCAAGCGATCCTTATCTGCCTTCAGATTCTGTGTTTCTTAGGCAAGTGGAAAACTATTTGCAAACTGTGACGGACAGGTCCCACTAAGCTTAAGAGCCTCCAACTTCACATAATTTATGTTATAGCCCAGTAGCTCACCATAATTCTCCAACAGGCCACAAAGAGCAGGGATAGAGCATTCTGGCTCACTGATGTAAAAAAGGGTATCATCAGCATATAAGGACAGTTTATGCTCTCTGTGCGGACCCTAGATCCTCTGTATATCTGGATGTTGTTGGACCACAGCCACCAGCGGCTGTATAAAGAGTGCAAATAACGGGGGTTGGAGGGGGGCATCCCTGGTGTGTGCCCCGAGACGGGGAACTTCCCAGACTTCACCCCATTAACATGTACTACCACCTGTGGGGCCTGATATAGTGCCCTAACATTCAGCATAAAGTGGTCCCCAAAGCCCAACCTCTCCAGGGTGAATTCCAGGAAGGCCCTGTCCACCCTGTCAGAGGCCTTTTCTGCATCTATAAAAAGGGCAACAGTAAACGTCTTCTCTGATTATTGTGTCATTAAAATATTTAATAGATGCCTGATGTCAGTGATATTTTATTTATTATTTATTGAAATGTTTCATCAGGAGGGCACACTGAACAACACGTTGCTCGTCTCACGGTGTGACCTGGGGGAGGGGTTACATAGGGTTGTGAAGGATGATCAGTTACAATAGTATGTGGGTAGTACAAACAATACAACATTGTAAGATTATGCAACAGTTGGAACACAAGGTATTGTACTATAAACAGTAGTGGAACATTGGGTAAATTACAATACATGTCCAAAATCATGCAAAAGAACATATAAATGTACAAAACAGTAATAATGCGATAGAACCATTTATAATGCATGAATGTACCAGGAGCAGGCTCGAGGTAGTATGCAAGTGCTGTTGGAGTAAAAAGGATGGGGTTAGGTTGTGCACACTGGTGACCCAGAAGGGCAGGTGGAGAAGAGAGGGGAGAGGCAAGAATTGAATATGAGGAGAAGGGGTAGCCATTTCCTGATTTCCCCCCCCCCCCAGGATGTTGAGAACCCTGCCTGGGGGGGCTCATGGTAGGAAGGCAGAAACTAGGGATAGGTATTAAGGTGGGTTAAAGCAGGAACAGCTGAGGGAAAGGTAATTGTGTAGGGCAGAGGTAAGGGAGTAGTTGGAGGAGGAGTGTCATATTTCAGGGGAGGGAATTCCAGATTTTAGGGAAACGATGGGCGAAACCAGTCTGACCGATGAGGGTGGAGTGGCGAGGGACCATCAAGGTGCGGGCGTCATTTGATCTGAGAGAGTGGGTGAGGGGAGGTGGAGTGGAGAGAGAGGATGAGAGATGGGAGGGGAGCCCCTCGAACCAGAATTTGGAGGTTAGTTTGGCACAGTGAGAGATGCATCTGTGAGATCGTGGAAGGAAGTCAGAGAGCGATAGAGTTCACAGTGGTGGGAGTGGGAAGGGGAATAGATAGCAAAGTGACAAAAGGAGTTAGAGTGTCCAACTTGGTCAGGGAAGATTTGAGAGCAGCACCATAGACTACGTTACAGTAGTCAAAGGTGGAGAGTATCATCATCTGGACAATTTCCTGCCTTGCAGTCAGTGGGATGCAACTACGATTCCTGTACAGAGCACCAAGCTTGGGGCGCAGTTTCTTCAGGATAGCATCGATATGCACAGAGAAGTTGAGGTGCTGGTCCAGCCAAACCTCCAGATATCTAAATAAGGAGGTGTCCTCCAAGATGGTCCCATCAAGGGTGTGGAAGGTGGGTAGGGCCGGGAGCCTAGAGAGTCTCTGCCTGGTGCCAAAGGTCATTGAGACTGTCGTCTTGACATTTAGAAAAAGTTGGTGAGAAGCAAACCAGAGTTGAACGTGGTTGAAGTCATGCTGTAAGCTGGTTTGCACAGCAGCAGGGTTTTTTCCGGAATTGTACAAAACCGTATTGTCAGCGTACATGTGGATAGAAGAGGATGAGCAGGCTGTAGGAAGATCATTAAGGAAAATGGAGAAGAGTAGGGGACCAAGCATTGAGTCTGAGGGACACCAGTGTTGATGGGGAGTGGAGGGGAGATGGACTCAAGGATTCTCACCGATTGGGTCCTGCCAATGAGGTAGGATTTAAACCAGTTGGTGGCTGATGGAGCAAGGCCAGCTGAAGAGAATGAATCAAGAAGCAGAGTATGGGAAACCGTTTTGAAAGCTTTGGCTAGGTCGATAAAGATGGCCGGAGTGATCAGGCCATCGTCCATCCGTGAAAGGATGGAGTCAGTAAGCCTTAGGAGGGAGGTGGTTGTTGAGTGGTTCTTCCAAAAACCAGATTGAAAGGGGATGAAGAAGGAGGAATCTGAGAGGAAGGGTATTAGTTGAGAGAGAACTAAATGTTCTTGAAGTTTGGCAAGGGTAGGAAGGAAGGAAATGGGGCGATAGTTGACAGGAGTGGATGTGTCACCACCCTTGGGGAGAGGAAGGACTACAGCGTGTTTCCAGGATGAGGGTACTTGGGCAGAAATAAAGGACAGGTTAAGGATTAGGGAGACAGGATAAACAATTGCAGGAGCAGAAAGGTAGAGAAGCTTAGGATTGAGCTCATCTGATGAGCCTTTAGAGGGGTTGAGGGATAGGAGAGCATTAAGAGCTTCATCAGAGGAGATAATAGAATAGGAAAATGGGGGTGGGGTAGACACTGGCTGAGGTGAAGGGCTGAAGTTAGTAGGTGGCAATGGGGAGTGGGAATTTAGAAGAGACGTGGCGCACGAGGTGTAGTAGGCATTAAATTCATTGGCCACGGAACCAGGGTCAGAAACTAGGGAGTTATTTATTTTGAGAACTGGAGGGAGAGGGGGGAGAGAATAGGGCATGAACTACCCTCCAGAATTTAGATGGAGAGTTGATGTTAGTCAGGAATGAGGAGTTGAAATAATCAAACTTAGACAGTCTAGTAGCTTTAGTACATGAATTGCGTAGGGTTCTGTACTCGGCATAGTCGTTTGGATGTTTAGTAGATTTGTGTTTTCTCCAGACCCGGTTGTGCTCCCTGAAGCAAGCCAGTAGTTGGGAGGTGATCCAGAGGAGGTGAAATCCATGCACTCTGGCCCCTCTGAAAGGAGCAAAGGCATTCTAGGTGGCAATGAATTTATCCTTAAAATAGTCGAGCGCTTGGTCGACAGAAATGGCAGTGGAGAGGGGGGCCCAGTCGGTGGAAGTGAGTGTAGAGCTGATTGGGGTAAGGTCTAAGGATTTAAAGGACCAGAGCGGTATGATTTTAGGGGGAGGTTTGGGACGATGAACCTTACGTACAATGAAAATGGGGTTGTGGTCACTAAGGGCATCAGGGAGGAGACCAGATATAATGATGCGGTGCGGGTGTAAGTACCCAGTCAAGCAGGGTGTGGTTTTGTGTTTTGGGATTAGGGCCTGTGGGCTCAAGTATAAGTTGAGTGAGGTTTAGAGCAGTGACGTCATTGCTTAGCTTGTTTAACTTGGGAGACGACCAATTTAGATTCACATCACCCATTATGAAAAGTTCACCAGATTGAGAGAGGGAGGTGATATTGGCTAAGAGTTCAGTCATGACCGAGGGTTGAATGCTTGGGTGGCAGTAGATGCCAGCCACAAAGATTGGGATTGAGAAAGGAAGGGTAATGTGGGTGACAAGGGCTTCATAGGTAGCTGGGGTGGCGGTAGTTAGGATAGTAGTAAACTGCAGTGAGGACAGGATATACATGGCCACTCCTCCTCCGCGACCCAATCGATCTTGTCTGGAGATGTAATACCCAGGGATAGCAATGGCACTGTCAGGGGTGCCTTTTTTTTTTTTAGCCATGTCTCAGTAATAATTAGGATGTCAGGGGTGTGTGAAATCATAAGAATTTGTAGGTGGTCGATTTTAGATAGCAGGCTGCAGATGTCAGGTGGAGGAGCTTCAACCCATTAGGGAGGGTTGTAGTGGAAGTGGGGTTTAAAGACATGTTATTTGGGTAAGGAGCCAGGGTAGGAGACGAAATAGGGCCAGGGTTAGGGTGGATGTTCCCTGATGAAAGAAGGAGGAGGGCAAGGATGAAATAGTGAAGTTTAGGACTTTTGTAATTGAAGTAGGAAATACATGAAGGAGGGGAAGAGGGAGGGAGGAGTGGAGAGAAGGAAACTAAGAAAGACAAAGTGACTAGAAAGGGAAAACAGAGGCTGGAGGGTAGTAGGGAAAGTGGGGTCTGTTTACAAGGGGAGCTCTGGGGGTGATTGACAGAATGAAGGAGGTATCTGGAAGGTAAGGGGAGAGAGAAGTGGCAATAGATGTAGAGATGGAGGGAGACTGGGATAAGGGTAAGAACCAGGAAGGGTGTGAGTAGGAGGGAGATGGAATCCATTCTGGGTAGGGTAATAGAGGCTTTGTACAGGCTTACAGATTCAGATCACACCACTGAATGTTAGGACGTTGATAATTTGCATTAGGTATGAATGACCCAGGACTAGAAGTGTTAGGGGAGAGCAGTGGGAAGAGGATTGCAACCTGCACATGTTGTTGCCCTCTAGTGGCTTTACAGTATAATTTGCAAATGGAAAGGTAGACAAAAAAAAAAAAAGCAACAAATCACTGACAGGCTAGTGCAGATTACGCAAATGCTGCTCTGCACTGCTCACAGAAGTGTGCAACTGAGTGAATTGGCAAGCAAAAAGATCAGGACTTCACTACACAGCTGCTAAAGGAAGAAACGTCAAAGGTCAGTGTTTCTCTGCAGTCTTATGCCCTAGTCCAATGATTTCAGCACTGATATATTGCTCTCTAATGAAGTCTGTCTGATCAGGGTGGACTAGGCCCCCCACTACCTCCTGCAGCCTGTCTGCCAGAAATGTAGTGAATATTTTCTGATCCACATTAAGGAGGTATATGGATCTATAAGAGCTACACATCCCTGGGTTCTTCCCCTGCTTGTGGATTACAGAAATCTGGGCCTGGGCCAGGATGGTGATGTCTCTTCCCACCCCCTGCACCTCTTGGCACACCTGCACCAGATGCTGAATAACTACATCCTTAAACGTCTTGTAGAATTCAGCCAGGATGCCATTGGGTCCCGGGGACTTGTCGGACTTCAGTTTAAAGATGGCCAGGGTTATTTCCTCATAGGTGACTGGCCAGTCTAGGGCAGCTTTCACCGCCTCTGATGAGCCCAGCAGCTGAATATTATTGAAAAAGTCCTGTTGTTTGGCCAAGCTGTCAGGAATCTCTTGTTGTGAAATAGAGCCCTTTATAGTATTCCACAAATCGCTCAGGGTATCACGTCTTTTCATCGTAAACTTTTCATCGCTAACAATTCGTCGTAAACATTAGATCGCAATTAATGTAATCGTATGATACATATAATCGCATGCGACAATTCATCGCACGAGAGACTCAGCCTCAATTCAACATACAATTCAGCAGCTCAATTAGACTACGGGACTGCAACAGCTCAATTAGACTACGGGACTGCAACAGCTCAATTAGACTATGGGACTGCAACTCAATTCAACAGCGAGAGCGAGAGAGAGAGAGATAGGGTATACAGCTCAGCTACAGCACAAATATAACCTTGCTAGCCAGATTGACATATTCTCAGCCAAAATTAAGACAATTTGCCATACCTTTTTTCTCATAAGGTCTCCGTGTCTGTGCGTCTGCGTATCTGCGTGCTGTGTGCTGATTGATTTGTCAGTACAGTGCCCACCAATCAGTTCATGTTGCTGTACACCAATGAAATCATCTCATTTATCCACCATATTCCAAAGATCCAAATTTAAAAGGTAAATCTTTATTAGGTTCTCATTTAAAAGCAGTTCAGGGAAATTCTTGCATCTTATACTTGCAATTGGAAGTTATGAGCAATTGCCCATAAATAGTCCATCCGTTCTGTTTCACAGTATGAATCAACTGCCTTCACAATCCTTTGAGTGGTGTCCCTGTATTTTTTTCTGGGAGCAGGAGGTTCGATGCCAGCAAGGTATTGCTCCATATGCAGTTCATTTAGGTTCTGTTCAACCTTCAGTGCATTAACAAATTTCCAGATTGTTGGGTGGCAGGCACCGAAAGGCTGTTAAAGCTTCTGTGCCACCCTTCAACTGAGTTTATAGTGCGTGGTAGTCCTGCAGTCACCGCTGAGTTGCAGTTCCAAAATTCGATTGAAAAATGTGGTCGTCTACGACCACGACGACTAACTGGCCTCCCATCCAGGTGTCTTCAAATAATCTATCAAGGGGGCTAGTTGGTCGTCATTAGTCATATAAAATGTGGTTAGTCTGAGTTGTTCAAATGCTTCTATAACATCAGTGGGAGGAACGTATGCAAGTGCTGGAAGCATTCAGATTTGCAGTGCATATTCAGCATCCACAGTGTAATTTTTGTGTATTACTGTGCTTTCCTGTACTTTCCTCCATATGGCTTGGCACAGGTGAAAAAAACAACCTCTAGTAGAAGCAGTTGGAAACTCCGTTTGACATGCCTTTACAGCTGCCAGTTCATAATCTGTCATGATTGACTGGGGTGCTAGTTCAGGACATAGCCTTTTTATTTCTTGCAGTACCCTTGCATAGCTCTCAGTTGTTTGGTTAGACATTAGAATGTAAACAGATGGGATTACTGCTGAATGTCTGGATTGTGTACAGTTGCGTAAATATTGTTGGTGTACATTTGAAGGTGCTGTCTGCATACCAGTGAGGGGTTGAACGCATGTACTGCATGTTGCGTGTGGTTGCAAAAATTAAAAATCTATAGTTGTCATCATTGCCTGAATCATACTGTAGAAATAGCTCCCCTCTCTCAGTTTTCCAGTACTCAGCTGGAATGTATAACTCAGATAGGGATGCAGGCTGTGATGGTACTACCGCTGCTGCTTGTCGCGCTCTCTGAGCAGTGCGCTTAAGGCTACCAACAGATGGCATTTTTGCACAGACTGCTTGGCTGAGTCCACCAGTAGCGCTTGATACAAGCTGCTGGGTACTGTCCTGCGAGCAGCTGGCTTTGTCTTTCATATCATTCACTGACTGCAGGGCAAGAGTTGTGCCTGCATCAGGAACATGATTATGTTCCTTTATGTATTTAATTATGTCATCTGCACCCGTGTGCACTCTTGCTGGGCACTTATAGGTATCATACTGCTGGCATTTCCAATACTGCTTTTCTCCAGCTGTTCGCTCTAGCCTATACAAATATCCATTTTGCAACAGCATTGGTTTGCCTCGGATACTCCTGACATAATTCAGCGGCATGTCTGTAGCACAAAATCACAGTAGGTAGATGCGCAATAAACACAGGCTAATTTATGCGAGTAAACTGTCATGCGCGGAAGAGTAACTGCGCAGAACTGTACTGCGATGTAAAGTAACGCGCGGTAAATGACCGCAACAAAATGTTTGCGATAAAAAGACATGGAACCATTGCTCAGCAATACAGGTGGGGTGAAGCTCAAAAATATCCTGATTAGGGTCCTTTCTGAGCCACAGTACCGCTCGGTGAGTGGCTGTTTTCCTGATCTGCCGCATAAGTAAGCGCCCACCCCTGTTACTCCCTTTGTAATGTCTTTGCCGGGTGTCCCAGATTTCCCCTTCTATTTTATGTTCCAGCAGCCTAGTGAGCCTTTCTCTACACTGGTCCAACTCTTGCTTTCTCCCTTTGTTAAATAATATTTTGTGTTCACATTCTATGTCAAAAATATTCCTTTCCAAGTCTAATCTCTTCTTCTCCTGTTTTTTTTTTTTTTTTAAGATTTGAGGCATATGTTATGATTTGGCCCATTAGGGTCACCTCCAAGCCATCCCACCAGGAACCCACAGAGGTGTCTGTCACCCGGTTCTCCACCACATAACAAGAGATCATATTCTTACCCATCTCTTGGAAGTCTGTCTTGTTAAGGAGGGGAACATTTAATCGCCGACTGGGAGTTTTGAGTGCTGGGTGTATTTCTAGGTCCAATACCACTAGGGCGTGGTCAGAGGCTGCTATGGATGCAATTTGGGCCTTCACCACAGCATGTGCCCACTCCTGAGGGATCAACAGGAGATCCAGCCTAGTGTACACCTTATGGGGATTGGAAAATAATGTTTATACCATGCACAGCACAAATGGTCCAATCAGAAGGGCAGACTGGCACCTCACCCCCGTTGTAAATCCTACAGTAATCACTGCAAAAGGTGCCAGCCTGCCACGCGAGCCACGTTAAGTTCAAATTGCTCCGACAGCTGCAAAATTCGAAATAGCCGCCATATTAATAGCCCGCTAACTACTGTCGTCTCACAAACGTAAAAAAAAAAAGAAATGGACACCTCTTTTGAGCTAATCGACACCACTGACCTCGATGAAATCTTCCGTTATGTAGACAATTTAGAATCGCATTATAATGTGAGAGAAAACGTACCTTTGGAAACTATGCCTCCAGTGCCAGCCCCATCGCTTCTTCCTTCAAACACCGCGAACATCCAGTCAGTTCTGCAGCCGACATCCGCAGCAGTAGCCCCCGCAGTTGAAAACTCAGATTCAGCGCCTATTACGCAGTCATGTAGGGCATCAAGTGCTGTGGGTCAAAAAAGACAGCGTCATGACCATATTACAACTGAACAGATGCAGCAACTAGAGCTTGAATGTCACGAAATAGCTACTCAGAAGCAAACTCACTGGGCAATGAACGTTTTCATAGACTGGTGCAAGCAAAAGAATGTACAAATAAATTTAGCCACCATTATCCCCTCAGAGTTAAACACAATCCTAAGAGAGTACTATAGTACAGTCCGTAACAGCGATGGCAAAGAGTACATACTGACAAACTACATAAGCCTAAGAGCGGGCTTAAACAGGTACATAAATGACCCTCCCCCTAAGTCGCAGCTTAAATCTCATGTTAGATACAGACTTCAATACTGGGAATAACATTTTTAAAGCTGTGGTAAAACGTTATAGAAAAGATGGAAAAGACAGAGCAGACCATCATGCCCCACTAACCATCAACCAGCTCACCAGATTACTAAATTCACCAGCTCTGACACCAGACACAGCCATTGGACTAGTTAGAAAAGTCTGGATGGATATTCAATTGCACTTTGCTCATCGTGGAAATGAGAGTGCCAACTGACAATCCATTCATTTGAAATTAAAGCAAATGAAGAAGGGCATGAATACCTCACAAAACTTTCAATGAGCAAACTAAAAATCATAAAGAAATAAATGACCCTACAAACAATTAACAAGGGGCTTTATGTTTGCTCAGCGAATGATCCTCTGTGCCCAGTAAAAGCTATAAAAGTATGTTTCAAAATTACTCCCAAACCCTCCCTCTTATTTCTGCATCCCAAAAGATGGATCAGTCAATATTAAACAACATGGCAGTATGGTACACACTCGAACCAATGGGCCTAAATTTCTTAGGCAACATGTTACGCGCGCATATGTAAAGAGGCCGAGTTTGAGACTGTTTTACTAATCATTCCTCCTGCAACAGCTGTAACTCTATTGAGCGACTCGGGTATGGAAGCACGACAAATTATGTCCATAACTGGTCATAAAAGTGAATCTTCATTACGAAGCTACTGGCGGCCCAACGCTGATGAATTTATGAAGTGGGGCCAAATCATTAGTGGCGAAACATCAAGAAATATGAACAAATCTCCACAACAAACACAAAATTCAAACTGCGCCCACAGCTCCTGCAAAAACAGTCCCAACTCCAGAAATCATCTCTCTGCACCACATACTGTACCTAATGCACAAGCCTTCAAACCTCCAGCACCTCTCAGATACAACATCTTTGAACACACTTCAAGAAATACATCGCACACAGCTCCTGAATCAATGGTGCTATTGCAAACAACATCGGAAGCAACGGACATCGCGATATAGCATTCACATGAGGAGGGCAGCCAATCTCCTTCACAGACACATCCAAAAACGCCTTCCATCAGCAGCCTTGTCAACTATGGTACTGTCAATTTCATCTGTAAATAATCAGGTAAGACAGAAAGTGTTGCACCTAAAAATTAAAAACTCCAGCCCCTCAAGATTAAAAAGAATAAAAAAAAGTGTTTTTTTTTTCCTCCAACAGGTCACAACCCAGGATGTAAAATATCAGACCACAGACCACATGAAAACATTTAAAGCAACAGCACTGATGAAACACAAATGCACATTATTAAACTCAGCAATGGAGAAAAGACTAGTCTAAAATACTTCAGCAATAGCATCTTAAAAACTTTTTTCTATCTGTTTGCTCAGTTAATGAAACTTTATAAACTTAAATAAAACTTTTGAATGCTAAACATAAGAATGTTAAATAACACTACATGAAATGTCACTGTCTCTCACTACACAAACAAGAGGGACTATTTTATTGTGTGGAAGAATAATTTAATAAAATCATTATATTTTTAAGTGAAACAAGAAAATGTGGAATTTTTTAAATACAAACATATACTAAATTGCAAGGTATAATCGCAATAAGCCACTCGGGGGTGTGGGTTATCGGGGGATTTACCACGGCTGGCATGGATTTACCCGCTCGGCTACGCCTCGTGGGCAAACCACTCCAGCCATGGTAAATCCCCCGATAACCCACACTCCCTCATGTCTTATTGCTTAAATAATCACTAACTTTAGGGTTAAGACATCACCAGATATCTTCCAGTCCCAATTTGTGTATAAGTTTCCTATAGGTGGAGCAGGCTTTGCCTCTGCTTAGGGCAGCATTTTTAGTGCTATCCGTCCCAGGATTTAGAATGCAATTGAAATTCCCTCCAATTATATACAACCTCCCCTGTTCCTTCATGGTGGCTAATAAGTGGCAGTTAAATAATTCCACTTGCTCTGCATCCTAGTTAGGTGCATACAAGTTGAGGATGGTGCATGGTGTACCCCCCCCCCATAATGGGCCTTGTACCAGAATACTTCTGCCATTGGGGTCTGCCACCACCTGATCTATTTCTGTTAGGGTATTCTTCCTAATCAGGATGGCTACACCACACCTGTGAGTGTGCTGTAGTAAATTGGCTGAATATACCGCCCCTACCCACTTACACTGTAATTTTGTGTGCTCCACTTTGCTCAAGTGAGTTTCTTGGAGCAGGATTATGTTAGCCCCTGGCCTCCCCACCTCCTGCAGCACCCTAGATTCTTTGGTGGTATTATTTAGACCCTTGACCATTATAGGTCACCACCTTTAGATCCCCAGTCATGACTCCTTAGCACTCCCATCCCCCACCAGAAATGGAACACGACCAAGTGGACACCTAATGGAACCAGAACCAAACTGCAACTATGTACATAAAACCAGCACTTCAAGGTTAAAACAGTCATATGGAGGTTAAACTCAACTGGACGTGGTACCTCCATACAGGGCCGTTTAGCCCAGGGGATGACACTGAACTGTAATCTATCAGCGGTAGTCTCTTTCCAGAGAAAAAAATACTCTGCTAGCACTGTCAGAAAAATGGTAAGAGAGTAAAAGAACAAGACTCCCCTCTCTCCTCGGTTGATGTGTGTAAATGGCTGGAGTAGACACTGGCCAGTCACCACCCAAACCAGCAATATCTTGCCGACCCTGCCTGGTAATCTTTCTTCTGATTTCAAAAGACCACCGATCCCCCAGACTCTGCAGATCAAAATCCTCACCACGTGTCAGGAAAGGAATGTCCTGACTCAAAAGCTAATGGCAGCTGAGTGGTTCTGTTTCAACATGGTCCCTGTCCCTCCTCCCACCCCCATGACCTCCCTATATACCTTCAGTGACAAGACCATGATCAGGGCTGGCTTCGCTGCACAGCTAGGGAGTCGCACAAAACAAATAATTTTGTTTTAGGTATTCTGAAATAGCAAAGATAGTGAAGTGCCCCACCCATGTAAAAAAGTAGTTGGCATTTACCGGTACCGAGAAAGGGAAACTAAGTAGTTAAGTGATGTCGCGAAGGCCAAAGCCAGCCCTGATATTACTTTAAATCCCCGTAAATGGGGTAAGCATGAAAAATGACAGTATGTTTACTCAGTAGTTCTAAACAGTCTTGCCGGGAAAGAGGCCTCACCAGGGTCAGAAGGCAGGTTTGCAGTTTAACAGCTGAAGGAACCCAACACCTTAATTGTGAATATGCTTCTGAAGTCCCCTTTGTAGTGCCAGGAAGTGGAGCAACTGACTGTTCATTTTCCTGGTCCACTTTTTTCTGCTTGATTGCCATATGCAACTGAGGCAACACAAGCAGCTCACCTGAGTAGCTGAGGAAGCCAAATTTCCAGCCTGATAACTTTCGAGGTAAAGAGAGCCTCTTCTCTTCGTCTGGACGCCTGCAGAGGGGTGCTACCTGATGAACACTTATATTTTATGAACTTTGTTCCTGTTCACCACTGGGTGGGCTTGTTAGTTGCCTCTCTTTGTGCTAGTAATGCTGAAGTGTAAAGCTAGGGACTCACTGGTTTTTCTAGAGTTGCCTTGCTGATTTCATCTTAAAGCCAGATATACCAAGCAGCTAATATAGATCAGACTTGTTTAATATGGTGGTATTGAGCTAATTGTGCTTGTAACTGAAGGCATTAGGTTAGCTGGGTCCTAGTGTGACCTCATTTTGGAATAGCCCTGTTTGCTTAGAGTGGAGCTCCTTTGTGTAAGTCACAACATATTCTCCCGCTGCATAGTAATGAGAGGCTTTGTTTTCTCCACAACATAGGCAGCTCCCCCAAGCTAGGCACTCAGGACAATCAAGCAACTGAAGCAACACAAGCAGCTCACCTGAGTAGCTGAGGAAGCCAAATCTCCAGCCTGATAACTTTTGAGGTAAAGAGAGCCTCTTCTCTTCGTCTGGACGCCTGCAGAGGGGTGCTAGCCCGCGGCGCTCCGTGCCGTCTGCCCCGCCCGCCCCAACCACCCTCCCACCCAGGGGCGGCTGTCAATTTATTGATCCACCCCGTGACATCACATCCGGTGTCATCACGTCCTGTTGCCCAGAACCTATCTCCCCACTTTCCCATTTGCAGGTTATACCTGCTGGCCACTAGAGGGACCTATGCTCCCTCACTACTTCCTACTCCTACCTGTACAGCACTACTTCCCTGGGATCTTGCTCACCACAATGTATTGGCCCTGCATCATGCTCTTCCTGTGCCTATCCCCACTAGCAGTGCACTTACCCACTTACCCATCTGCTAGTCCACACTGTGCCCTGGCACCCCTCCCTCCCCTTGCTCCTGAACCTCCTCTCCTGCCCCTTGGGACCTCTGTGTGTCCCCGTCCTCCCTGCCCTCCCCATAGCTTTCTCTTCAACTCAGGCACATCTGGGTGTCTTCTTATTCTTGCTTTCCCCTCCTGTACCTCCCTGCCCACCCCCTGCTCCCTTAGCCTCCCCTCCCCCCATGTCAATCGTAGGAAAACCTCTCACCATCTCCCAGCCAGGGTGTTAGTCATGCTACTACTCCTGTCAGGGAACATTCATCCAAACCCTGGCCCGGTTCCCAGGAGCTCCCCAACTCGCACCACAGGCCTATGCATGGTCTCCATGAATATCTGTAGCCTCCTAAAAAAGTTTGACTCACTACAATGCCTGGTCACATCAATTAACCCTGATGTTATCACCCTGGTTGAGACTTGGCTGTCGAAATCCTCCCTGACTCCTAGTCTCCTTCCTGGTTTCACCTTTCCGGTCCGACCGTGTTGGGAGACGGGCCGGCTGCGCTATTTATGTCAAGGAATCTCCCGTGATTAGCCCTGCCTGCTCCCCATCCTTGACTCAGGGCCCAGGCACTTACGCTGAAACTAACCCTGACCCTTTAAAGGACCCTTTATCTGACTACTGCACACGTGCCCCCAGGGACCAAATGCAGGCCATTGCCTCTCTTACAGAATACCTTACCTCTCTACCTCCTACCGCTGATCAAATTCTGGTGGGTGACTTAAATGTCAACTGGCTCAGCCCTCCTCCTCACCCAAGACTCCTTTTCTGCAATAGACCTAACGCAACTAGTTACCCACCCTACCAGGACTAACCCAAGAGAGGCTCCAGTACCCTGCTTGATGTGGTACTCACCAACCGCCCTAATCGGATCCCCAATGTACAAGTCCTCCCAGACTCTCTCAGCGATCACTCCCCCATTCTATTCCACTGGTCAACCTCAGTCCCCAAACCCATAGCACAGTCCACATGCCGGCAGCGTCTAATACCTGGTGGACTGATAAAACTTAAGGAACTTCTGTCCCAAATTGACTGGTCTCCTATACTGGCAACTCCTGACATCGACACAGCTCTCTCCTTCTTTACCCAAACTTTTAATAATGCCTGTGATATCTTTGCCCCAGTGTTGACCCGCTGTTCTAAAAGGAAGAATGCCCCCTGGGTTACCCCAGCTTTGATCCACCAGCTCAAACATAGGGACAACTCTATGGCACCGTGCCATTGAGACTGGCCAGCCCAATGACAGGCGGTTATATGCTGTCAGCCTCAACAAGTGCACCCTGGCCATCAGAAAGGCCAAGTCTGAGCACCATCGGTCCTCACTCACTGCCTCATGGGGAATCCCAGAACCTTCTGGGATAACATTAAACAGTTAAATGGGAGTGCACCCACCCACCCACCCAGATCAACATCAATGGTGTGTTCTCCTCAGACCCAGCCCTCATAGCCAACCACCTCAACACCTCATTCACTGACCTTAGCCCTATCCTCCTACAAATTTTTTGACCCTCCTCCCAGCACCTGCAGTAAATCTTTCTACTATATTTTCTCTCCTCCG
This sequence comes from Neoceratodus forsteri, assembly GCA_016271365.2. Taxonomy (NCBI): domain Eukaryota; kingdom Metazoa; phylum Chordata; order Ceratodontiformes; family Ceratodontidae; genus Neoceratodus; species Neoceratodus forsteri. Next base: position 1,196,319,124 of record CM028130.1, read on the forward strand.
CCGGTGTTTCTGCCCAAGAACTTAGGCGCTACTGTCACTGCTCTCAAGAGTAATAGTACGGGCAGTGACACCCTGGATCCGTGTATCCTACGGCTGGTCTTAGACACAGTCCTTACCCCGATCACATGCCTCATCAACCACTCTCTTTGCCTGGGGAAGGTTCCAACTGCCTGGAAAGTCACCACTGTCACCCCTATCTTTAAAGGTGGTGATAGGACTGTGGATGGAAACTATCGACCGATCTCCATTCTCTCTCCTCTCTCCAAGGCCTTGGAAAAAGTGGTGGCCTCTCAAATCTCTGACTACCTCTCCACCTACAATGTCCTTTGTCCTGAGCAGCATGGCTTCCGAGCGGGCCACAGTACCAACACAGCCCTCCTAGAGTTCTCCAACTTTCTCCACTCCTCCTTAGACACTGGTTGTCTGGCTGGTGCTGTCTTCATTGACCTCTCGAAAGCTTTCGACACTGTCTCCCACCCCCTTCTTGATGCCCTTAGTCTCTCTGGTTTTGCTGCTGGGCCTATCTCCTGGTGCACCAGTTATCTGTCTGACCGCTCACAGCGTGTAAAAATTAATGGGACCTGCTCAGACATCTGTCCCATCTTTTCTGGGTTCCCAGGGCTCCATTCTGGGCCCCTTACTATTCTCCCTTTACCTTAACACCCTTCCACACTCTTGCTCGGGAAACATTCTATTGTACGCTGATGATGCAGTCATCTTTGCCTTAAGTCGTAACCCTATTGCCCTCCAGGACTCGCTGCAGAAGTCCTTCACTGAAGCCGAGGGCTGGTTCAAGGAACATAGATTGGTGATAAATCTTAAAAAAACCAAAACTATGTTCTTCTCTCATCCCCAAAACAAGTCCTGCAACTTCAAACTCCTCATTCACTCTGGGTCCTCATTCCCACTCGAACACGTTTGCTCCTATAAATACCTAGGGATCCATTTTGACCCCTTCCTCTCCTTCCATGGACACATCACTGCCCTAGCCACTGCCACTAATATCCGATTGGGCATCTTACATCAGTATAAACACTACCTCCCCCCGGAGGCTCTTCGACTCGCAGTCACCTCCTATCCTGTCCCTAGTGGACTATGGACTGCGTGTGTATGGTGCTGCTGATCGACCGCACTCATAAAATTCGCACTACTCTGAATAAGGCCTGCAGGTTAATTACTGGAGCACCTAGATGACACACACCTGTCTACTGTATGCTAAAGCGCTGTACTTGATCTTGATGAGCGCCTCAAATATCTTACCTGTACCCTTACAAAAAAGACCCTCCTTGGGCTTTCCCCACCAGGATTGACCACCACCAATACGCCGCTCTGTCCCACTAGTTCATACTCGGACCTCTGGGAAAACCTCTCTTGTTATCCCTAGAGCTAGGACCTGTCACGGCCAAAGAGCCTTCAGCTTTAGGGCTCCCTCCTGGTTCAACACACTGCCCCCCTCCATCTCCGAAGCTCCAACTATATCGTGCTTCAAAACTTCCTTACGTAACCACCTTATTAACACCCGATGCTGTAACTGCCGCTAGTCAAAGCCGTACTCAATACTTATGACAAAGCTTATTACCAAGCTGCTAAGGACAACATAACTCTGGTATTGTTTGCATCCATCCTACCTGTACCAGCTTGTTTGTATCTATGTCTTAATTTACTGTTATACCTATGTGTTGTACTGCTATACTGTGTATTTTGGTTTGTCTTACTGTGACAAGGTACCTTTGTAAATGAGCCTATGGCTCAAAGGTTTTCCAAACTGCTGTTTAAATAAAATAAAAAATAAAATATGCGAGGATACTGCTCGAGAGGAAAACTGGAGGCAGTCTAATTTCAGGGGTCAGGGCTTGCCATGGAGACTTGGGACTGTTACAGCTGAGTGAAACTGCCCTGCAACCCAAAAAGAAAAACAATACTTACAGGTTGGGTAGTTTGGTGCAGAGGAAGGTGATCAATCATCAGATTCTGCGAGTAAGGGACAGCAAAGCCAAGACCAGGTATCCGTCTGGAAGTTTTAACAGCCAAAAACAGCAGAAGTGAATGGTGTAGTCCATGTTTGAGGCAACGTGGATCCAATGCTTTGCCCAGCTACTCCATCCTGCAGTCTGCATAGAGTCTGTTTGGCCTGCAGTGCTGGATCCTGGCCATTCTGTAGTGTTCCAGATGGCTGATCAGCTCTTGCCGGTTGTCATTGAGGCAAAGGTCAGAAAACATAGGAAAACCAGGAGCAGTTATAACATTCGCAAGTAGTGTTTTATTATCAATACAATAAAATTAAAAAAAAATTGCGCAGAATAGCTGTTATGGGGCAAACAAAGTCCTCCATATGAGGATATCTCTAATTCTAAATTTCACTCTCTTTCTCTCTAACAAAAGATTGCTCTCTTTTTATAAGAAGTCTTTGCCTGGCAATTAATTTCTGCATCCTGCGCTCATTAAGAGACATCCTGTTTCTCGCAAAATGTATCAGAGTTCTTGTCAGTTTCTTTCCTGGGCAGACTTGCAAATAGAACATTGTCTCCCAAGCTGGCCTCCTGCTGACAGTTTTGCAAGCAAGCCTAATGAGGTCAAACTGCATCTCAAGGTTATCCCCCTAAGTTCCAAATAGCTTTTTGCAATCATTTCAACAATATAACTATATACATTTTCAAACCAAAGAACCCAGTTTCACATAGAGATCCACATGTATTTTTATAACCACAGATAAGCAAGAGGGAAGATAATATAGAAACCACAAGAAACAGCAAGTGAAGGTAGGTAGATAATGGGAGGGGGAGAATCGTGAGGTAGCCAGAGTGATCAGTTCCTAGGTTTCACAAGAAAATTTGATTACACAATCAGACAGGCATGAGACAGAAAAGAAGAGGATGGAAGAGATCCTTGCTTTTAACTCTTTCTGCATAACACATGGGACAGGGTCTTATGCAACCCTGTCACACTGGTGGATGAGGAAACAGGATGTTTCACCCCTCTCTTCGGCTTCCCCACTGTTTGCCAGGTGTGATCCTCGAGGAGGCATTCCGTGGAGTCCAGGGGGTGCAGCATGTCATCAGGGACCCCAGGGAAAGAAGAGGTGGACAGGCTTCAGCAAGAGTCCTGAAAAATTTGGGCCCATTCTGCAGATATAACTTACACTGCACCAGAAAATGAAGCTGCATCTTGATCTCCTTTTGCTTAAGAAAACATTGTACGTCCAGTAGTTTCTGCCACTTTGCCATATTCTGTGGGGCATAGTAATGATCAAGGTAGAGCCGAACAACCCTGAAAACAACCTCCTTCTTGCACCAGGCTGCCCATAGTATCTTCATTTTTGTTTGGTTAGTTAGGAACTTCATCACCATAGTCCAGGGCTGAGCCTTGGGGTCAGTAGGTCGGGGGGACAGCACATGGTGTGCCCTTTCCAGCATTAATGGTTCCTCACTAGACCAAAAGAAGAGCTCCCGAAGGAGCAATTTCATGTAGGCCACCATGTCCCCCTGTTCCATTCCCTCTAGGAGGCCGTGGATTCGAAGATTATTGCGGCGGGCCCACAGTTCCAGATCTTCAGGCTTTTTCATTTATCTTTTGGTCCCATTTTAAAAGGTGCTGCATGGCCGGCCCAGTGGCACTGAGGGTTGAAGCACTGGACATCACACCTGGTGCCACATTGGTGACCAGGGGTCAGCAGGGGAGGAGAGGATTGAGTGTCCGGAAGACTGCTCTCCTCCCTGGGGTGGGGTCCTGGGGATGCCTTGCTCTGTAGTGGCCTCTGGTGGAGATCAGTAGCACTACAGGAGTGAAGCCACAGTAAGGGGAGGGACACAGTGGACATCAGTACCATGGGCGCGCAGATGTCATTGCACGTCCGCGTCCCAGAGGGAACCATACAGGAAAAAACCCTGTTCACAACAGGATGACTCCTCTAATGGGGTCCTGCCTGTCACTGCCAAACTGCCCATCTCGAGAAGCAGGGGCCCAAGGGTGATGCGGTCTCTTCCCCTCCCATCTGCCTCCCTGGGGGGCTCTCCATGGGGGGTAGGCCACGATCCTCCCTGCTTTCATGGAGGTCACGGCAGAAGCTGGTGTTTGGCGGGTATGAGACCCACGTAACAGGGCTGATTAGGGAACAGATCCCTGTTGTGAATATGGGAGATAAATAGAATTGGGGGGGGGGGTGCTGCAGGATGGTGATGTGGTTCTCTGTCTGGGCCACCATTTCTGTAAGGCCTTTCTCCAGGTGGCCGGCCCGTCCTTCATTTCCTTAACCATTTGCTTTGTGTCTGCCACCGAGCTCTCCAGGTGGTTCATCAAGGACTGCCAGGTTCGCAGCTCCTGAAACAACTTTTTGGAGGTGATAGTAAATTGTTGTTCCTCCTTTTCCTCTGGCTCGAAGAAGTCCTTGTGGCGTGTCGGCAAAGTACTGGGCTGTGAGGCCAGGTGGATACAAGGCTAGGTTTCTTCACTAGGGTGGGATCTACCATAAAGTCCCGTAATGTACTGTATATGCTTGGCAGTCATAGCTGTGGCTTCAGTCTTTCTTTTCTGGTACAGTTTGTAGGCAGATTAGTTTGATTTGTTTTACAGTTAAACTTTTTTATTAATTTTTCATAAGATATACAGACAAACCTCTTACAGTACAATGTGAGGACTTTTTTTTTTTTTAAAGAAATTGAGGCAGCATATAATGAGAACATTGCTACAATAATACAAGGAGCTTTTGGTTTAAAATATATCAAACAATACAGGTCATGTAATTAGCATATACTTGACATTTGTAATGAACTTAAAGCGGATAGTATGATTAGATACAGTTTATATTAAAATGTTACATAATTATATATGATTAGTTTGATTTGTAATAAGTTTAAAGACTTACAAGGGAGAGCTCTGAAAGACTGCGTCTACATGGGTTGATGATGCAACTGAAAGTCCATTCCACCCCCCTTCTATTCTTTTTTTTTTTTTTTCCTTGATGTAGTTTCTCACCTGCGGCTCAGGTGTCCCCCACTCCTTCATGCTCCACCGACTTACCGGCCATCCTCTTCTCGAACCTCCTTCCAGCTTCACATTGCAGCAGACCCCCGGGGTATCCCAACATATCCCTCCACCAGGTGGGACCCTCTCCTCCAAGAGGGAAGGCACCGGGGAGGGCAGATCCAGCGCACTAACTGTTGGGTCCCGGGGGCATTGCTGAGGTGGAAAGGGCTTCCTGGAGGTTCCAGTGGTGTCGTGGAGCGGGGAGCCATCACCCAGTGAACACCAGAGCCATTTTCCAGTTTCCTGTGTGTCCCTTGTCATTGCGCTGCTTGTACAGTGCCCCCAGTCTCCACTGGGAGCCGCTGCCGAGCAATGATCCCATTCCCCCACCCCAGGAGAGGAGAGCAGTCCTCCGACGCCAATTTCTCTCCTTCCCTACTGACCCCGGTGCCCTGAGTCCATTTCAAACCCGGATCAGCAGCGTGGGTTGAGGTAAGGTGCCAGCGCCTCAACCCTCTACGCCACTGGGCCGGCAGATACCCCTGTTATATTCAAGTGTAATCCATCTCTTGTGTAAGGATTGTTATCAAATACATCACAATGCTTCAAGAAAAATATTCTTTCCTTTCTTGTCCCATGTTGTAGCCAGGTGTTGATAGACCGTATCATATTGTTTCTTGTTTTTGATGCCCTTGGGACTGGCAACATTTCTGATACCGTTATGACACACCCTTTCTCCTTGATCCTGCACCCTAATTCTTTGAAATTTTGTTTTAGTGTTTATCGTTGTTCATACCAACATCATTCAAACTTACATGCACTACAATTTTTTCTCTACAGTTATTTAATGTATCATCAGTGCAGATTTTTTAGTCATTTACCGTTACTCATGGAAAGTTAGTAACCATTTTATTTTCCTTGTAGCCCTCACAGATTATACTGTCTTATAACAGAATCGCCCATGACAACAATCCTTCAGTTACCCTGCCTTCCTGAGATTCATTTTCTTGTACTGTATTACTCGATCCTTCCTCACTTTAATTTCTCAGCACTTCAGAATAATTTGGAATTGTCCACTCCTGACTGATAAAAGTTCTCCCACCAGTACCATTTCATTTTACTATTCAGCTTTAAAGCTTTTACAATCATTAGGCATTTATAACAATAGTAATGAAAACCAACGTATACAAGGTGCAATTACTGCAATGTTTCACTATACTTGAATATATAATAGTATAAAAATATGACATTCGTAAAGAGATATATAAAAATACTAAAGTCTGGGTACAGTTTAAACTACAAAGAAAACAAAATGAACAGAATACAAAATCAAATGTGGTTTATTTCAGGCACATGCATTAGAAAATACCTAATGGTATAAAACCCTTGCTGTATAGTTGGTTCGGGACTGGTTACCTATACCCGTATTTATACTAGGTAGTCCCTATACTAGTTGAGGTGCCATGCACATAGAATGATTTGGTTATGTTGAATCCAGTTACCATAATTTCAAGAATAAAAGAAGTTTGTTTGTCAGTACTGTGTGATTTTTTGGGGGGGACCAGTAAAGATACTGCACTATCTCATCTGTGTGCATATAGAGGTTCCCTAATATTGTGCTTAGCCAGCGGTCTCTATTTTTCTTACACAGAGGGCATGTTAGTGTAATAGGGGCTAAATCATCTAGTTTCAATAAAGAGCACTTACAGTTAGGTGATGTAACATTGTTCCTTTTCTGAAGGAAAAATATTGAGTTGCTCGAGAAAACTTCCATTCTGAATTACATAATTATATTTCTTTCTTTTGGATTGGTTACAACAAATAAATAATTTTCATAAGGAAATATCGTTGTATTGGTTTTATATCATGGTTGCAGCTTAAGTCCCTCGAGCACCTGTAATTCTTTCTGTTGACTTATATGTCTTAATCTTTGTTTTATGTCTCTGAATCTGTTTTATTCTTGCAATTATAATTTCTCGAGGATCTAGATATATTTTGGTCCTAACAAATGTGAACCCTGCAAGATATAAAGTATTTTTCAAAAAAATCCTCGTAAGGAAATCTAAATATCTGACCAGAATACAACATATGCTGTTGTAAGCATTTTGTGGGAAATCTTTGTTATGGCTGTCCGTTTTAAATAAAAATACCAAACTGTTTCTGTGTTTGAGTAAAAGGAATTGACCTAGCTCCATCCTTTATAAATGAGTACTGACATATGGAGGTAATTTTAGTATGTACCTATTCAGTTTATTACGTAGCACTTTGAGCAGGAATGAATTAGAGAAGCCCCATGTCACTGAGGTATATAGTACTGATGCCCTTATCTTTATATTTAGTACCCCTTCTACTTCTTTTCTTATTTTGTGATGGATTTACTATTACCCACTCTGTCTCATCCTCTTCTATGGTATCGTCCTCCTGTTTCCTCTTATTTTATCTTATCCAGTTTTCTTTGTTTAGAATCTGTCTCAGATTTGGGAGTGGTACTGGCTGTGTTACATTTTCCCTATTTCGATGTTCTGTACTTAGGAAGGAGCAATCTAGGTGTACTGCTCCAGTTCTCCTTTTTTTTTTTAACTGTTTTATTTTAGCTTGTAACTCTTCCAGTTCTTGTTTCAAGGTTTTATTATGCTTACATTTTGTGCATTAATTTCCTACTTTGCTACCAGTAACCACCTCTACATGGAAAATCATACACGATGTACAGCCTACTCTTTGTTCTCCCATAGCTAATTGAATTATGTGGTTCTCCATAGTGAGACTAATGGGTTACCTGATCAATTTATTCAATGGGATACTATTTAAAAATACACACACCATTTCCTGACATTGTCTGGCAGACAACAGGCAAACACTGCCTCTATCAGTGCTTGCCTCCTCTCTCACCGAGGCTCACCTTATACAGCCGGGACCAGACATAGCGGACATCACTTCCGGTTTTGTGTTGTACATGTGGCAGCCCACAAAGTTAACATAGAATTTGACGGCAGATAAGGACCACTTGGCCCATCTAGTCTACCCATTTTCCAACCTAACAGATAAGCTGCAGATCCTGATTTACCAACAGCTTACTTCCTCCTACCCCCCACTAGGACTGCCTTATGTCTGTCCCATACATTCTTGAATTCCTCCACTGTTCTTGACTCCACGACCTCCTCAGGGAGGCTGTTCCATGCATCCACAACCCTCTCTGTGAAAAAATACTTTCTCACATTACCTCTGAGCCGTCCCCCCTCTATCTTCAAATTGTTCTCTTGTTCTTGCACATCCTTTTTCTGAAAGATGCTACCCTCTTGGACTTTGTTGATTCCCTTGAGGTACTTGAAAGTTTCTATCATGTCCCCTCTCTCCCTTCTTTCCTCAAGGGTATACATATTAAGCTCCTTTAGTCTTTCTTCATATGTCTTCTGGTGCAGACCGTGCACCATTTTGGTTGCCCTCCTCTGGACAGCCTCCACTCTGTCTATGTCTTTGCGGAGATGGGGTCTCCAGAACTGCACACAGTACTCCAGATGGGGTCTCACCAACTGTCTGTACAGAGGGATAACAACTTCCTGTTTTCTACTATTGATGCCTCTTCCTATGCATCCCAGTATCACCCCAGCCTTCCTTACTGCTTTCTCACATTGCTTGCCCACTTTTAGGTCATCTGATATAATTACCCCCAGGTCCCTTTCCATTTTTACTGTTGTCAGTATCTCACCCCCAATTGTGTATGCTTCCCCTGGGTTTTGTTTCCCATGTGCATTACCTTGCACTTCTTTGCATTGAATCTGAGCTGCCATACATTTGACCATTCCTCCAACCTTGCCACATCCCTTCTCATCCTTTCCACCTGCCTTGTGTATCAACCCTGTTGCAGATCTTTGTGTCGCCTGCAAAGAGACATACTTTTCCTTCAGTTCCTCTGCAATGTCACTTATAAAGACATTAAAAGGACCTGTCCCAGTACTGAACCCTGCGGTACCCCGCTAGTAACCCTCCTTTCTTCACTGTGTACTCCATTTACTACTACCCTTTGCGTCCTGTTGTCTAGCCAATTTTTTATCCAGGCTACCACCTTGGGACCCACTCCAAGGCTGGCTAACTTGTGTATTACTCTTTTGTGTGGGACTGTATCAAATGCCTTGCTAAAATCTAGGTAGGCCATGTCCACAGCCCCTCCCTGGTCTACTACTTTGGTCACCCAGTCAAAGAAATCTATTAGATTCATCTGACACGACCTTCCCATCGTGAATCCATGCTGCCTTGGGTCCTGTGCCCCACTGGCCTCTAGGTACTCAACAATTCTTTCCTTCAGAAGTGATTCCATCATTTTCCCTACCACTGAGGTCAAACTAACTGGTCTGTAGTTTTCTGCATCTGTTCTGCTCCTACTTTTGTGAAGAGGAATCACATCTGCCCTTCTCCAGTCCTCGGGTACCACCCCATCCTCCCATGATTTGTTAAAGAGAGTAGTCAGCGGTGTCACTAGTTCTACCCTTAGTTCTTTTAGAATTCTTGGGTGAATCCCATCAGGTCCCATTGCTTTGTCCACCTTCAATTTTATTAGTTCTTTCAGAACCCTTTCTTCTGTAAATGGACTGGTATCGACCCCTCATCTTTAGAGTGTTTCTCTTGTTTGGTTTAGGTACTCCCTGTCCTCTTCCTTTGTGAATACTGAGCAGAAATATTCGTTCAGTATCCTGCTTTTCGCTGTCACCCTCTACCCACATTCCTCCCTTTATTAAGCCTCAGTATCCTCCTTTGGTCTTTCTTCGCCCCTAATGTACCTGTAAAAGGTCTTGTCCCCCTTCTTAACAGAATTGGCTATCCTTTCCTCGGTTTGGACCTTTGCTATTCTAACTGCCTTCCCAGCCTCTTTCTGCTTTAACTGATAAAGTTCTCTGTCCTGCTTCTTCTGTGTTTCCTTATATTTCCTGAATGCTATCCTTTTCTCCTTAACCTTCCCTGCCACCTCTTTTGAGAACCATAGCGGTTTTTCCCTTTGTTGTGTTTTATTGATTTGCTTTACACAAAGGCTTGTTGCCTCTGTGATGGCTGTTTTGATTACTCCCCATTGTTTCTCCACTCCTCCTTCTTGCCTGTTTGCTAGTGCTTTTCTGAGGCACTCTCTCATTTTCCCAAAGTCAGCCCTCCTAAAGCCCAGTACTCTTGCTTTTGTATGGCTTGATTGTATGGCTGTGTTTATCGTGAACCACACTGTTTGGTCGCTTGTTCCCCAATGGCTACCCACTTCTAAATCTGAGATTCTTTCTCCATCCCCATTTGAGAGTACCAGGTCTAAGATTGCTCCCTCCCGAGTGGGTTCCAAAACTAGCTGTCTGAGGCATGCCCCCTGTAGGGCATCAAGAATGGCCCTGCTCTTGGATGTGCCTGCAGCAAAGGTGCTCCAGTTAACATCTGGCATATTCAGGTCCCCCATCAACAATATCACCCCTTTTTCTGCCATTCTAAGGAAGCCTTCTATCATTTCCTTGTCCATTCCCTTCCCCTGAGATGGGGGTCTGTATACAACCCCCATGCGGATTGTGGTGCCATATCCTATCTCCAGGGTGACCCAGAATGCCTCATCTGCTCCCTGTTTACTCTTTAGTTCTGTTGCTTTGATCCCTTCTTTTACATAGAGAGCTACTCCTCCTCCTCTTTTACCCTCCCTGTCCCTCCTGTAGATTGTGTATCGTGGTATGTTGACATCCCAGTCATGGTTCTCTGAGTACCACGTTTCTGTGACTGCCACGATATCCAGGCAACCCTCTTCCATCAAGGCCACTAGTTCAGGGAGCTTGTTACACAGACTACGGGCATTGGTACTCATCACCCTCCAGTTTTTGATAGCCTTACCCCTTTTAGCCCCATTCCTGTCCTTACTGCCGTTGCCTTTTTTACATTTACCTCTGTTCTGCCCTAATAACTTCTCTACCTTGGTGTTTACCTCACTAATTACTATGTTTTGTGGGGAGGCTGGATTTCCCTGCTCCTTTTCAATTGCCCCATAGCTGGTTAAATGCTTGCCAATGAAGCATTTAAACCTCTCACCTAGGATCCTGGATCCCCGGACAGGTGCAGACCATCGCATCAGTATAGGTCTGCATCCTCCAGGTGGCCCCAGTCCCCAATGAAGCCAAAACCCTGAGCTCACACCAGTTTTCAACCACTCATTGAATTCCTGGTGAGGAGTGCCCTAGCATCACCCTTGCCATAGACAGGCAGCACCTCCGAGAAGTGTCATCAGAGGCGCCACTTGTTCAAGGCCCCTCCCCAACTCTACAAACTCCTCTTGCACTGCTCTGATCCCATTCCTAGCCAGGTCATTTGTCCCTAGGTGGATAATGACATCCAGCTCCCTCCCTTGTGCAGCTCTTCCCACGATCCTGAGGATTCACTTCCTGTCCCTCCAAGCCGTGGCGCCAGGAAGGCACCTTACCTCCCTCTCCCTCTCCCTTTCCTCCCCCATTTCTACCACCCTAACGATTGAGTCCCCCACCAGGAGTTGTTTCCTTCCCCTGTGGGGTCCCATGCCACCCTCCTGTGGGTCTCCTTTGTGAAGGTTCCTAGCATCCTCCTTGGATGTTATTTTAAATAGCTAGATTCTAGGCCAACCCACTGGGGCAGTGATACCGCTACAGGCCGCAGTGATGATGACCTGGTTTTGAGAGTCAGTTTGAGTCACTGGAGGGTCAGCCAGGGGGAGAAGGATCGAGCATCTGTAGGATTGATCTTCTCCTCCTCTGGAAAGGGAGGGCTGCTGCATCTGGTGTAGTCCTGACCTGTAGTGGTGACGGGGGGTTGGGCGCCAGGAATGGCAATTGAAGGTGGGAGGAGCGGCGGGTGCTTAAGTCCTACATGCCAGAGCATAGGTGGGAAGCATCTGGGCAACACTGCATGTTGTCCTCCTAGGTGGTAGCAAAAACTGGAGGAGAAAAAGCATGGATGGCCAGCATGATGGGTCTGATCCCTTGCAGGCTCCTCACACAGCTGTATGGTACGCTTCCTGCCCAAGGATCCATTTCACGACCTCGGGGCTGCCCCTGCCATAGGACTGAGAACCATGGGGAAGACAGTTGAGTGATGGTAAGTCCATAGGCTGAAGGGCAGAACCCAGAGTGTGGTTGTGGGGGGAAGAGTTATCTAGCACCACAGAGGTAACCAGTGGGGTTCCGCAGGGCTCGGTGCTGGGCCAGTGTTGTTCAATGTCTTCATCAGTGACATTGGGGAGGGCATTAAGGGCAAAATGTGCCTATTCACAGATAACACCAAACTCTGCGGGAAAGTAGACGCAGCTGAAGGGATACAGAACCTACAGAAAAATCTGGAAAGGCTGGGGAGGTTATCCAGGATTTGGCAGCTTGGCTTCAATGCAAAGTTATGCATACTGGATCCAGGAATCCCAGGACAGAGTACCACCTAGGTGGAGTCCGAGTATCTGCGTCAGAGGAAAAAAAGGACCTGGGAGTGATGATCACTAGTGACCTGGAGAGCACCACACAGTGCAAGAAAGCAGCAGCAAAGGCAAACAAAGATGCTGGGATGCATATCTAGGGGGATCAGTAGTAGGAGAGAGGAGGTCATACTGCCCTTGTACAGATCACTGGTAAGGCCGCATCTAGAGTATGGAGTTCAGTACTGGTGCCCACACCTCAAAAAGGAAATGAACCTGTTGGAGAAGGTTCAGAGAAGGGCTACAAAGAAGATAGCGTGTCAGCAGGGTAAGGCATATGAGGAGAGGTTGAAGGCACTGAACATGTATTCCCTGGAAGACAGGAGAGAGAGAAGGGACATGATTGGGACCTTTAAGTACTTGAAAGGGATAAATAAGGTTGATAAGGAGAGTCTCTTTAAGCTGAGTGGCAACCATAAGATGAGGGAGCACAGTCTTAAGCTGGGGAATGGGAGGTTTACGAGGGAGGTCAGGAAGCACTTCTTCACAGAGGGTGGTGGACACTTGGAATGCGCTGCCAGAAGTGGTCATCTCATTGAAGACAGTGGGCAGCTCTAAGAGAGGCTGGGACAGGCATGGGGGGAAGGTAAGTATCATGGGTAGGGAGGATGGGAGGAGTGGGGATGGAGGGCATGGACAGTGGCTCAAGCTGTGGACCCTGCAATACAAGCAGACTAGATAGACCAAATGGCTTTCTTCTGCTGACTTCTTCGTATGTTCGTATATATATACACATAGACAGTGTCGGCAGATAAGGGCCTTTTGGCCCACCTAGTCTGCCCATTTGAGCTTGTAAGTTCAGTTTGTTTTCCTAGAAGTCTATTTCCCCTTACCCCTGACCTCTAGAATTCCTTTATGTCTATCCCATGCATTCTTAAATCCCGTGATTGTTTCAGCTCCCACCACTTCCTCTGGCAGGGTGTTCCACTTGTCCACCACCCGTTCTGTGAAGAAATTCTTTCTCATGTTTCCTCTGAATCGTCCTCCCTCCAACTTCATCCCATGCCCTCTAGTCCTGAAACATCTTTTCTGCTTAAAAATAGTGTTTTCCTGCACCCTGTTCCTCCCTGTAAGATACTTGTATGTCTCTATCATATCCCCTCTCTCCCTCCTCTCCTCCAGGGAGTACATGTTCAGTTCCTTCAACCTGTCTTCATAGGACTTGTGATGCAACCCATGCACAATCTTTGTTGCCCTCCTCTGAACCTTTCTCACCCTGTCTATGTCCTTACGTAGGTATGGTCTCCAGAACTGTACACTGTACTCCAGGTGGGGCCTCACTAGTGTCTTGTATAGCGGAATTATGACCTCCCTTTCCTGCTGGTGATGCCCTGCCTATACATCCCAGCATCCTATTTGCTTTACCTGATGCCTTGTCACACTGTTTCTCATCTTTGAGGTCATCAGAGATGACAACCCCAAGATCCTTTCCTGCTTGGTGCATGCTATATCCTCACCCCCAACTGATATATTGTGCCAGGGTTTTGTGCCCCATATGTATTATCTTGCACTTCTTTGCATTGAATTTCAACTGCCAAACCCTTGACCATTCTTCAAGTTTCTGCAGGTCCCTTCTCATTCTGTCTACACCCTCTGGTGTGTCTACTCTGTTACAGAGCTTTGTGTCATCAGCGAACAGTGAAATTCTGCCTTCTAGATCCTGTGCAATGTCACTGATAAAGATGTTGAATAGGACCGGTCCCAGCACTGATCCCTGTGGTACCCCACTGGTCACTCTTCCCTCTGTGGAGTGACAGCCATTTACCACCACCCTCTGTGTCCTGCCACCCAGCCAGTTACCTACCCACCACACTACTGTCCTGCCCACACCCATATTCCCCAGTTTGTGTAATAGTCTTCTATGTGGCACAGTGTCAAAGGCCTTGCTATATATATATATATATATATATGTAGAGCCTGATTGCCCAGTTTTTCAGGGAATTTGCTCCAGGTTTTTTTTGAGTTACAAGGCACTAGGATAATTTTTAGTTGTGTATTTGGGCAGAATCTGTTTTTTTTTTTATTTGCAGTTAGCTTATACCACCCCAGGATGGTCCCATTGTCAGGGACCGGCCCCAGTTTTCTACCCATCTGGCCATCTTTTCCCCAAATCTGAGATCCACCAACTTCTTGATCAACCTTTTGTGGGGTACAGATTCAAAGGCCTTGCTGAAATCAGGATAAAAGATGTCTACCACTTGGCCCCTGTCTACTGTCTTAGTGACACAGTCAAAGAAGTCAATCAGATTCATTTGACTCGATCTCTCCACCCCCCCCCAATGAACCCATGCTGCCACGCATCCTAGAGACCATGCTCCTTTAGATATTCCACCAACCTTTCCTTTAGTATGATCTCCATGAGCTTGCCCACAATGGAGGTCAGACGGACTGGTCTATAATTCCCTGGGTCATCCTTGGAACCACTTTTGTGGAGGGGCACTACATGTGTTGTCCTCCAGTCTTGCGGTACCACACCTAACTCTAGTGAACTATTAAATAGATCTGCCAGTGGCCCTGCCAACTCCTCAGCCAGTTCCTTTAGTACCCTTGGATGTACTCTGTCTGGGCCTGGGGATTCGTCCACCTTCAATGCCAGCAGCCCCTCCCTCACTCTATCCTCCTCTATCACTACATCTGCATTCCCCAACCCCGCTTTTCCTTTCCCTCCTGAAGGCACTGGTCCATCGTTTTCCCTGGTGAAGACAGAACAGAAGTATTCATTTAGTATCTCTGCTTTCCCCCATTATCCTCCACCTACTCCACCCTTTTCTTAAGCCTAACAATCCATTCCTTCTTGTTCCTTTTCTCACTTATATAGCGAAAGAAAGCCTTCTCCCCAGTCTTAATTCCTTCAGCTATCTGCAGCTCCTTCTGTGCCTTTGCTCGTCGGACTTCCTTACTTGCCTCACTAGCCAACCTTAGGTAATTCTCCCTATCCACCTCTCTCTTGGTCTTCCTGAATTTTCTATAGGTCATTCTCTTTTCCCTTACTGCCTGGGCAACCCCAGAAATGAACCAGCTGGGCGCTTTGGCCCTTGTGTTCTTCACCCTGAGCCTAACGCACTCATCTGTGGCAACCAGTATTCCTTCCTTAATGATGGACCACCTTTGATCCTCCCCCATATCTGCTCTGATGCCCGTCAGATGGCTCCTTAGCACTTCAGCCATTTTCCTGAAGTCTGCCCTCCTGAAATACAAGATTTCAGTCTTAATCAGGAGGCTTTCCTTGCCCATATCCAACTGGAACCACACTGTGCAATGGTCACTTCCACCCAGTGGCTCCCTGACCATTACCTGTTCCTCTCTCTCAGACTGATTGGAGCCCACCAGGCTGGTACCGCTGATGCAGTCCCCTCCACAAGCAACCCGCCCACCTAGGACAGGGCTAGAAGGCGCCTGCTGCCCGCTCTCCTCCTCGGCTCACAAGACTGATCAGAGTCCACTGGGCTGGTACTGCTGACGTGGGTTCCCCCCACAAGCAACCCGCCAGCCTAGGACAGGGCAAGAAGGCACCTGTTGCCTGCTGTCCTCCTTGGCTCACAAGATAACATACGGGCCCTGACCCAGGACAAAGGAAAGGGGATTTTTGGAGCTTTCCTCCTTATTCTAATTGAATACCTGGCGCCCATCACTGTGGGACCTGAATGGTTCCAGATGGCCCCGGAGCGCTGACATTGGTTTCCTGCCCAACGCTGCAGCCAGTGATGAAATCGCTGGACTAGGGCATAAGACTGCAGAGAAACACTGACCTTTGACTTTTCTTCCTTTAGCAGCTGTGTAGTGAAGTCCTGATCATTTTGCTTCCCAGTTCACTCAGTTGTACACTTCTGTGAGCTGTACAGTGCAGAGCAGCACTTGCCTAGCCTGAACTGGCTTCTTAATGATTTTTCAGCCCACGCCCCCTCCACCACCTCCTTCCTTTATTAAATACACTACCAGAGCTGAGAGACCCACCCACTTCCTACTTGGTTACACTTCACGTTCCCTCTTAAAGGGGAAGCATCTAAGAGCTACAGCAAAGCACTTAAAGGGGTAATACCTAGATCCACAATACCAGGATTACTTTACCTCACCATTAGTACCTGCTTCCCCATTAGCAGTTTATACAGCTCCTCCACTAGAGGGTGTATACTTAAGCAAGCATCCTTCACTTTCTACTTCCCTACTACAGGCTATTCAGCTGGATACCTGAGAGAACTTTATTTTAAGCATTGCACCCTTTCCCTTCGGTAGCAAAGCAACTCTGTTAAGCTACACCCCCTTGTTGTAGTCTACTACCTACCAAAGTCCACCCCCCCACTGCTCCTTGACTCTTAAGGATGTTTCCTCTCCACTCAAATCCTTCTCCCTTCTACCTCCTCCCCCTAACCTTGTGTCTTACCCTCTCCCTACCCGCCCCTCCTGCTTTGGCCAGTCCAGGGCCCTAGAACTCCAAATCTATCCAAACCCCCTTTCTCCAGGCCCCAACTTATATTCATACTATTACTCCTGCCCCTCTAATGTATTCTGGTCTTATTCCCTCATCATTCCACATGCATCCCTACTAACTTTACCAAATTTCTTTGCAGTTCTCCACCTCCTGCTTACTCACTATACCACTCCCTTCTACCTCTCTCACTCAGCCTCCAAGCCCCATCACTCCAAATCCATGAAGCTACACTTCCTCACCCTAGCTGTGCTGTCACTCACCTCGGGGGACATCTACCCCAACCCCGGTCCTGCTACTTCCTTCACCCCTGCCATCTCCCACACTGCTGCTGCCCATACCCCAACAGTCCTCATAAAGGGTTTCAAGATATTACACTTAAACATTCATAGTCTACTTCAAAAGTTAGACCTCCTGCAAGCCATGGTTGCTGCCCTGAAACCAAATATTCTAATTATAACAGAAACATGGCTAAGGAGCATAGTTCCTGACAACTCAGTCTCCATCCCTGGTTACTCCATCCTAAGGCTAGACAGAGCAGGCAGGAGTGGTGGAGTGGCCATGTATATCCGCACCTCCCTCCAATACTTCCCAGTCTTCTCTTCCTCCAACCCAGCAACCCATGATGCCTTAGCCATCAGTGTATCCCTCCTTTTGTCACTCCCTATCTTTGTAGCTGGTATCTATTACCATCCAAATCGCTGTCTCCCTTGACCTCCTAACTTCCATTACTTCCCTCTCTCAATCTGGTGAGCTTTATATCATTTGTGACCTCAATTTAAATTGGTTATCACCAACAACATCTACCACAAGAAATGATATCAGTGCCCTCAACCTCATACAACTAATTGCAGAACCCACCTGCCCTAATCACAAGACCCAAAACCACTCCCTACTTGATTGGGCACTAACTTCCCACCCCCCATAGAATCATCGCCTCCGGCATACTTCCAGATGCTCTCAGCAACCACAACCATATTTTCCTGGTCAGAAAATTTCACAGCCATAAAGCCCCACATAAAACATTACCAATACGGAGCTATAAATCCCTAGAATTGGAATCTCTTCTGCATAGTCTTGCC
Source organism: Neoceratodus forsteri (assembly GCA_016271365.2). Classification (NCBI taxonomy): domain Eukaryota; kingdom Metazoa; phylum Chordata; order Ceratodontiformes; family Ceratodontidae; genus Neoceratodus; species Neoceratodus forsteri. The sequence goes on from CM028130.1 coordinate 1,196,337,038, forward strand.
CTCTCACAGTTTGTGACAAGCTAGAATAGGAACCTTCCCCAGTTGTTATGGAAAAAGTGTTTAAATGCAAGGATCTTTCCTTTTCTGTCTCTTGTCCGTCTGGTTACGCAACTAAATTTTCCTGCGAGACTGTCGGGGTGATCAAGTCTGAGGTCTCACAGGAAAATTTGGTTGCACAACCAGACAGAGAAGAGACAGAAAAGGAAAGATCCTTGCATTTAAACACTTTCTCCATAACAACTGGGACAGGGTCCTATTCTGCCCTGTCACATACACCCCCCACTTTAAGAGGGAACCTGTTTTATCAAACAGGTTTCCAAAACTTTTTATTAATTCTCTACTAACATTTGCTGCTTTCAGAGATTAAACACAGGTAAATTATATGTTCTATAACAGTACAGCAAACAGTAAAGTTCAAACTCATACATTTGTTTTTCAACCTTCAGAAGCCTCAATTCTCGATCCATATCTTTTTATCACATCTTCATTTTTTCATGCGCCTTCTGCAGCGCCACCAGTGGGGGCATCTAGCCACCAGCCCCCACTTTCCTGGAGAGCAGCAGGCTCACTTGCATGATGGGGGTCCGGTGTGGCTGCCCCAACCTGCTGGAGGGCCTCCCCATACCTCTCTGAGCCAGGCTGGACCAGAGCCCCCCAGCGTGATTCCACGATAGTCCTCCAGATCAGCGGGAGTGCAGCCATCAAGCTGCCTCGGTCGCGCCCAGCCATTTCCTCCATTTTTTCCTCTTAGGAACCGGCAGTGCAGTGACATATGGCACATAAGCTGACGTCTTGCTGTGCTCCTTCCTACTGTGCACTGCACCTGTGCTGCCCCCGGTTGTCACCTGGGGCTGCTACAGTGCGACATGCTTCCCCTTACCCACCCCAGAGGAAGGAGAGCAGTCCTGGGATGCTCAATCCATACACTCCCTTGCCGAACCCCGGTGGCCTGAGTCCATTCGCGAACCCAGGTCGCTGGTGTGGTACGAGGTGTGGCGCAAGGTGTAGCGTCCAGCACCTCAACCCTCAGCACCACCGGGCCAGCTTCCTGATCCATATCTTGACAAAAAAATCAGCATTACTAGTCTCTTTACCAGATTTGTGTATCACCACAATTTGGACAACACTTCCTCCAATTGATGACATCTTTGGACCTTACACAAGTTGTTACTTCTGCCACTTATAAAGGTGGTCACTCCCTTGACTTAGTCTTCCTCCTGGGGATTGAAGCCTTCGATTTGGGGGTGGAATCTGTTGGTTGATTCGATCACTCACCGTGGGATTCAGTTTTTTCACCCCCCTTCGTAGGCCTACCACTGTGAAGATGGTCAGGTACCACCCTTTGCAAGATGAAAGCTCTGAGGGCCTGGCAGTAGTGCTTGACCTATCGGAGCTCTCCGGAGTGAGCAATGGCCTAGATGCCTTGGTCTTGACTTATAATAAAGCCATCTCCTCAGTTCTGGATATCATTGCTCTGGCCTGTGTTTGTCCTCTCCCCCTTCACCCTCGGTCCCCATGGTTTGATGGGACCTTCAGGGAGATGCGGCGACAAGTATGAAGATTGGAGCAGTGCTGGCGGAGATCCGCTCTTGATGCTGACCATCTTAGATTGATGGAGCATTATCAAGTATATCATTCCACGATCTCCTGTAAGAAGGCAGAGTTCCTGTCCGGGGAGTTTGTGGCTGTTCAGAACTGACCACCTCAGCTCTTTCAAATTGTAGACAGACTGTGCAACCCAGCCTGCCTGCAGGTTTGAAGAGCTTTTCACAAGTTGAGTATGAAGAGCTTGCTCGCTTCTTTATGGTTAAGGTGGCTGACATCAGGGCGGTACTCCAGCCTGCACCCTCTGTGGGAGAAGCTATGGATCAGTGCCTGATCACTAACCCTAGGCTCTCCTGGAGTTCCTTTGACCGGCTGGAGTTCGTTGATGTCATGCGGATTGTCCAGGGTATGCGCCCTACATGCTGTAGTTTGGATCTGGGCCCATCTTCCCTGATCAAGGGTTGTTGTGATACTATCAGCCCGCTCCTAGCATGGATAGTCTGGATGCTCCTTGGAGATGGGTGAGTTTCCTAGCTCCTTGAAGGAGGTGGTGGTAACACTCTTCCTGAAGAAAGCTTCTTTGGACCCAGACTGCCATGCCAACTGCAGGCCAATCTCTAACCTTCCATATGTGGGGAACGTGATTGAGAAAGTAGTGGCCACACAGCTGGAGAACCATTTGACCATCCATGACATCTATGAACCACTCCAGTCTGGTTTTTGAAAGAGACATAGTACCGAGACTGCGCTGGTTTGGGTGCTCAATGATCTCCTGATGGCTAGAGATCGAAAGAACCATTCTATCTTGGGTCTTCTCAATCTCTCATCAGCGTTTGACACTGTGGATCATGGGGTACTTCTCAAACGCCTGAGGTTCATTTGTGGCCTGTCTAGTACAGTCCTTAAGTGGTTTAGACCTTTCCTCACTGGCAGAACTCAGAGGGTGGTGTCGGGAATTAACTCTTCCAGCCCAGTCTGTCTGTCATGTGGGGTTCCTCCGGGTTCGGTGTTGCCCCCCATGTTATTCGCAGTGTACATGCTGCCCCTTGGAGACATTGTAAGAAGGTATGGGCTGAGGTTTCACTGCTATGCTGATGATACCCAGCCCTACCTATCTTTTGCACCAGTATAGAGCTCTCTTGATATTCAACAACTGCCTCGCTGAAATCCAGAACTGGATGGATTCCAGCTGGTTGAGCTTGAATTCGGAGAAGACGGAGATGATGGTGGTGGACCCAGGTCACCGGATAGAGGGGATGGGAGCTGGTTTGCCTTCGGGATTATTTCTGGGTGGCACCCAGCTCCCTACCTCTGAATGGGTACAGAATCTGGGGGTGATTTTTGATGATGGGCTGACACTGCGATCGCAGGTGTCTGCAGTCATCAAATCATCCTTTTACCATCTGAGGAACATCTCCAGGATTATGCATCTAGTTCCGTCCGGTGATCTACCTGCACTGGTCCATGCCTTTGTGACCTCACGCCTTGATTATTGCAACTCCCTGTATCTAGGGCTACCAGGGGTTGATATCCACCACCTGCAGCTAGTGCAGAATGCGGCAGCCCAGTTATTAACGGGTACTCCTCGTACCTGTCCTATTTTTCCAATACTGCTCGAACTGCACTAGCTGTCAATACAGTGACGGATCACCTTTAAAGTCGGTCTTCTGACTTATAAAGCCCTACACGGACTGGGCCCGGACTACCTGAAAGAGCTACTGGTACCTTATTGCCCTAAGTGATCGCTCCATTCAGTGGACAAGGGCTTGCTAGAGATTCCAAGGGTTTCTCCTAAATCTTCAGGGGCTCGTGCTTTTGTGTACACAGCCCCAGCCCTTTGGAATTCTCTACCCTGCAAACTTCGGGAGTGCACGTCCGTGGAGGAGTATGGTATTGAGTATATCCCAGTTGATGTTTTTTATTGGATTTTGAACTGAATATTTATTGTATCTGTGTTATATATTATTGTTTTTGTGTAAGCTTGCTGTAATGGCGCCTTGGTTTTAGAAATGCGCGATACAAATAAAGTATATTATTATTATTATTCTATTAAATGGCTGTAGTGCCAGATACCACCTTGTGATTCTGGAATTTTTATCTTTCATTTGATTAAGCCAACAGAGAGGATTGTGATCTGTTATAAATACAAAGTCAGTTCCTAGTAAATAAAACTTAAGGGATTCCATGGCCCACTTTGCTGCTAAACATTCCTTTTCGATGGTGGAGTACTTTTTCTCTGTCATGCAGCTTCCTACTTATGTACAGAATAGGATGTTCTGTCTCATCTATATTCTGATCTGCAATTGCTAGGGGGAGAAAAAGGAACTGAGACTGAAGGAAAACTCTACTGTATTTTGCCTTTGTACATAGTTATACTGAACAAGTTTATTTTTTTATGTTACTGCTGCTGTAAATAAATATTTTGGTGAATTCTACAACTGCGCTGTTTTTTTCCTGTGCTTCCTGACCTGTGCCTCAACAACAGACTGGTTCCCTCTAGCAAGCACCTCCTCTGTTGATAAAGCCCTAATCTATTTTAAAGACATCTTCCTAGCAAATTGGAATGCCTTTGCACCCCTAAAACAAACAAGGGTCAGAGATCATCACCTCCCCTGGATTACCCCTGAATTACTCACCTGCCACAGAGCCAGAGATTGAGTCTGGAAATGGCACAAAGTGTCCCAGCTTCCAAATGACCTTCTTAGTTACCAAAAACTTCGTAATGCCTGCACCCGGGATACCAGGCTAGCCAAAACAGAGTACTTCAAATCTACCTTTACAACAAACATCAACTCCCCCTCCAAGTTCTGAAGAGTGGTCCATGCCCTCTTTACCATGTCCATCTTGTCCACCCATCCCTATACTTAAGATAAATGCCACCCTCATTTCTGATCCATTTGCAGTAGCTACTGAATTCAACTCCTATTGCACCACTTGTGCTGATGAACTACTCCAATCCCTCCCAAACTGTTCCCCTCCCTCTCCTCCTTCCTATTGCTTATGAACGACTCCCCCAATTCCCCCTTCTCCTTCGCTACAGTCTCCCCAAATGACACCCTAAATACCCCGCTAGCGATCAACCCTTCAAAAGGCACCTCCATGGATGGCCTTGACCCCAAACTATCATCCCTCTCAGCCCCAGCCATTGCCTACTCACTCTCTACTATCCTAAACCTCTCCTTCTCAACCACCTCAGTACCTTCCCCATAGAAACATGCAGTGATCCTTACCTCCCCTGGCAACTACTGCCCCATCTCTCTTCTCCTTACCCTTGCCAAACTTCAGGAACACCTAGCCCTCTCCCAGCTCACCGCTTACCTCAGTGACTCCTCCTCCTCCTTCACCCTTTATCAGTCTGGCTTCAGGGAAATCACTCCACTGCCACCTCCCTCCCTTCTTTGGCTCACTGATTCTATCCTCACGGGAATGGACAATGGCCAAATCACCTCAGCCATTTTTGTCGAGCTGGCCAAAGCCTTTGACACAGTCTCCCACTCCCTTCTCCTTGACACCCTATCAACAGCTGGGCTATCCCCCTTAGCCACAGATTGGTTCAAGGCACACCTCACTGGCAGGACCCAATCAGTCAAGATCTCTGACACAATTTCCCCAACCCTCCCGGTAAGAACTGGCATCTCCCAGGGATCAGTGTTAGGCTCCATACTAGTCTCTATTTTTCGAAACAATCTCCCGTCCACCTGCTCTCCATTCTCCTCCATTCACATGTATGCTGATGATACAGTCTTGTATACATCTGGCTTCTGCCTCACCAAGGTTGCATCCAACTTGCAGCATGACTTCGATAAAGTTCAGCATCAGTTTGCAAACCACCAACTATCTCTCAACGCCAAAACAACAGTCTTCCATGGCCTTTGGCACCAGGCAGAGACTTACCAGGTTTCCCTCTCTACCCTCCTTCCACAACCTTGATGGGACTTTACTCGAGGACACATACTCCTTCTGGTATTTAGGTGCCTGACTGGACCAACACCTGAACTTCTCTGGTCATATCGACACCATTCAGGAAAAACTGCATCATAAGCTCGGTGACTTATTCATTCACCATGCCTGCATCCCACCCACGGCTAGACGTGAGATTGTCCAGAAGATGATCCTACGTATCTTTGACTACTGTGACGTAGTCTGTGGTGCTGCCCTTAAGTCCTTCCTGGCCAGACTAGATACCCTCTTCAACCCCTTTTGCCGTTTTGCCCTTGACGCGCCCCTCTGCACTCGTCATAGTGATCTCTATCATGCCCTATCCTTCCCTTCCCTGACAAACTGATGTCTCTCTCGCTGTGCAAAATTCACTCACTCCTATCTCTCCCCTGCCTTTACAACCTCCCCCCCATTCCCACTCCCTAAGATCTACTGACTCACGAACCCTGGTGGTCCCACGCCGCTCCACCCTTACTGGCCAATCGGGTTATTTTTATTGCCTCCCAAAAATCTGGAATTCACTTCCCCCTCAAATTCACCACTCATCCTCTTGCTACTCCATTAACTCTACCCTCAAGAACTTCCTTGCCCCTTCCTGTACCTGCCATGACCCTCTCTAATCCCCCGCCATCTCCCCAAAGCCCGTATTACCATATGCCTACTCCCCACTACTTCTGTTTTCCTCTGATCGTGCTGCTCCTTGTCCCCTACTCTCCCTCTTCCTAAAGTGTTCCACCCCCTTCTTTCTCTACCCTTAATCTATCTCCTTTCTGTGAGCTCGATCAATGCCTTGTGCAGGCAGGATCCATAGCACACAGTGGGCAACAACTTTACATCCTTTCCCCTATTTATCCTTTTACTGCACCCCCTCAGTGACTGCTAGATCACTTCCTTGTGCAGGCAGGGTCACCTAGCACACTGGTGGGGTACTACCCCCTTCTACTATAGTTGACCTCCGCTACACCCCTCCCACAACATCCCTCCCCCCAACATCCCCCCCCACATCACTATATATAAATAACTCTCATCGCCTATAGCCAGTGTCCCACCAGTAGGGCTATCCACCGCCCTGTCCAGATAGGATAACAGGACACTGCTAATTTCAACTCCCCGATACCCCTACCTTCAATACCTCTTTCTTATTACCCTGCCACACTCTCTCTCCTCTCCTACCCCCTTCTAGTTAGTATAGCCTAACACTGGCCTACCTCTACACTCAATTAAGCACTTATAACCTACCCCATACCCCTCTTATATGCACTTTAGTCCACCCTGTCATTTCTGTTTGCCTCGAAAATCGTGTTCTGTCTGCGTCTCTTCATAAATTTCCTTTACCTTCTTCCATTCTGCCCTCCGCATTTTTTCATTCCCTCTTTCCTATCTTTACTCCAGTCATTGTAAATCTCGAATATCTATGTTACACTAATGGCTACCAATTACAATTGGATCACCTTGCCATCTAGAGTTACATACTGTCGCCAAGTTATTATATGTGTTCCAGTGTTACCAACTGTTGCCAATTTGCTATAAGTGTCTTCATATCTATTATTCTGTTGCATGTTGGCCAATGTTATCAACCTGTAATCCCTCCTGTTCTCACTGTATGCAAGTAAACAAACTATATTCCAGCATTGTAACATTTCTCTGTATTCTATCACAAGTAGAAAAAGGGAAGTGGTTATCACTCTGTACAGACAGTTGGTGAGACTCCATCTGGAGTACTGTGTGCAGTTTTGGAGACCCCATCTACGCAAGGACATAAACAGGATGGAAGCAGTCCAGAGGAGGGCAACTAAAATGGTTCAGGGTCTGCATCAGAAACCATATGAAGAGACTGAGAGAGCTTAATATGTATACCCTTGATGAAAGGAGGGACAGGGGACATGATAGAAACTTTCAAGTACCTCAAGGGAATCAACAAAGTCCAGGAGGGTAGCATCTTTCTGAAAAAGAGATGTGCAAGAACAAGGGGGCACAATTTAAAGATAGAGGGGGGACGACTCAGGGCTAATGTGAGGAAATTCTTTTTCACGGAGAGAGTGGTGGACGCATGGAACTGCCTTCCTGTTGAGGTTTTGGGGTCTAAACAGTGGGGGAATTCAAACATGCATGGGACAGACATAAGGCAATTATAGTGGGGGGTTGCAGGAAGTAAGCTATTGGTTATTTAGAATCTGCAGCTTATCCAGTAGGTAGGGAAATGGGCAGACTGGGTGGGCCAAGTGGTCCTTACCTGCCGTCAAAGTCTATGTTTCTATCCCATTGTTCCCTACCCCCAAGGAGACGAGCAACTTCTTGCTCAGCGTGCCTTCCTGGTGAAACATTTCAATAAATAAAATATTTCCTGTACATGCTCCCCATTTGTGAGCAGATCAAGAATTACCTCAGCTCTTGTTGGTTCAGTGATGCCCTGAGTCAGGAACCCACCTTGTAGTCCTTCCAGGATCACCTACCTCCTACCACATGTTGTGGATGGTATGCTCCAGTCCACCTTGGGCAGGTTGAAGTCCCCCACAATTACCACCTCTCCTTACCCCGCAGCTTCCAATATTTGTGAGCTCAGTTCTCTGTCCTTCTCCTCATCCTGATTGGGTGGTTTGTAAACCACCCTCAACCTCACCTTTCTCCTTCTATTGGACCTTAACTGAACCCATAATGCCTCCACCTCCCCTTCCTCCAACTCCTCCCTCGTGCAAGTTATTCTCTTCCTGATATAAGCTGCTACTGCTACCCCTTCCCACTTCTTGACTACTGTGACCCTACTGTATAGTTTATATCCAGGAACTGTAAGGTCCCGGTCATGGTATGATGTTGCCAAAGTCTTGATTACTGCAGCTATGTCCACCATCCTGTCTGCTGATAGTGCCTGCAGGTCATCCATCCTGTTTCCAAGACTCCGTGCATTTAGAGACACCACCCTCCACCTAGAATCTAACCGTCCTTCTCTTCCCTCTATTCTTATATTCACATTTATCTCCTCTGTGTGCACTCCTCCACGTACCCTCACCTCTTCCACCTCCCTCCAGGACTTTTCCATCACCGTGGGGGGAGGGTCACTGACCTTCTCCTCCTCTTGGAGTCTGTGGGCCTGCACGCCCACTGACCCCCCGTAGTTTAAATTAAGTGTAGTGGTTATGTATTCCCCCAGTTTGTCCCTGTGCACCCTCAAACCCTCCCTACTGAGGTGTAGCCTCTCTGGTGAAAAGAGTGCTTTGTTTGACCAGGTCTCCTCCCAGTCCCCAATACAGATAAATATCTCCTCCCTGCATCATTTCCTCAGCCAGTCATTAAAATCCTCTGTTCTTCTTTTCCTGGCTGTGGTGGCCCTTGGTACTGGTATCACCTCTGAGAAGGCCAGCGACCTTCCTTCCTCCCTCCCTAGCTCCCTGAACCTACTTTGCACTACCTCAACCTCCTCCCCAGCTAGGTCGTTGGTTCCCAAATGTATTAGGATCTTACTTTGACAGGGTTCCTGCAGTAGGTTTTCACAGATAGGACTGCGCCCCCTGGCGTCAGGACTGCATGGCAAAATTGTAGCTAGCAATCATCGGTGGGGACTGTCCCCAGCGTTGGGTGATGGACATCAGCGTGACTATAAAAGGGGTGGCCCCCCGCCTGCCCTCCAGTTCTTTCCCGCCGCCGACCTGAACCGTCGGACCTAACGCGGTAGAACAACTTCAGTTGCCCACCATTTTCAGATGTTTTTTCGTCCTTTATTTCCAATATTTCTTCCATCCACATAGCCATGTATGTCTTTCATCTGCCCAAAAGAAAGTGCTCCAAGTGCGGTGCGCAGATCCTGCATAGGGACGACCATTCCCGTTGTGTCCTCTGCCTGGGGCCTAAGCATATCATCGCTGAGAGTTCCATCTGCCAGGGCTTCAACCAGGCCATGCACACCCATCATATGAGGACCCTCAGTGCCAATTTACTGACCCAAAGGCTGGCGTAGATGGAAAAAGAGCTTCGGGAGCTGAGGGAAAGATTGTCATCACCGGCCCCAGAGAAAAAGGAAGCAGAGCCACTCTCCACAGAGGAAATCCAGCCAGACAGCTGACACCATCTCAGGTGGGGCCTCCATCCCCATGAGTGCCCCACCTCCAGGGCCCTCTTTCACTCCGGCGGACCAGACACCCTCTTCCCCCCCCCCACCAAGGTCAGTCAGAGGTATCCTCTTCAGAGGAACCAGCTACAGTACCTGCTTTGAGCCCTGCCATTAAGTCGCCCTCCAGCTCCGCCACCAGGCGCTCGGCCCAGGCCAATCAGCCTGACTCTAGCCTCTCGGCTTCTGTCAGCCTGCCGCAGTCCATAAGTCGGTTGATGGCTCCTCCGTTGACCACCAAGCCATCACCTCTAAGTTGGACACCGAACCACCTAGCACCCGAGTGGTGTCTTCTCTCCCGTCGGACTCCCTTGTGGACCACGATGCCAAGCAGAGAGAGCTCGCAAATCCCTCTTCATCCCAGCAGGGTTCTCCCTCAAGGGATTCACTGTCCTTCGCTGACCTTTTTGGGCCTGATCACCAGAACTCTCTTCTGTCAGATACTTTACAGGACCTGTCGATGGGGACTTTTCCAGACCTCCCCCCTTCACTGGGTTCCGTTCCGCTGACCAATACTCACCTGATGCCAGATCCCTTGCCAGACACCTCTGGGGGCAGTATGGATCCAACTCCCTCAGGACCTTCGGGGATTCCCCCTCCTACTCCACCGTTAGAGCCACCACCTAGTGGTCCTTCGTCGCTGCCTCTGGCAGGGCCCTACGCTCCTCCATCGGGCCCAACCGGGTACTATCCCAGATACACACTGCAGTATCCACATTATCCAGCATCAGGGGGTCCATCACCAGGATACCCTCCTCTGACGCCGGGTCAGGCCATGAATTACCAGGGATACCAGTACCCTTACTGGTACCAACCGCATAGCTACCCTTCTTACCCCGCAGGGTACACAGGTTAATCGCAACTCCCACTTCCTCCTCCACCACTGCAGCAGGAACAGGAGGCCATTCCTGCCTGGTGAAAAGCCGTGAAATCTTGACTGCTCCAGGAGTTGGGTCAGCTGATAGTCAGAGCCACCCCATCTCACAGGGTGTTACCTGGTAGCCCAACACCTTCCAGTCGAGCCTTGGACAGAGATTCAGGTGCAGAGCACCAGGAGGAAGGACCTGCTGGTATAACTAAACTTCTCTACTTGAACTAAGAACTAGAACTCTTGTACTGGGACCTTCAATTTAGGGTAAAAAAAAAAGAGTCTGTTGGTCAGAGTTAGTTGAAGTGAATTGTTATCTGTGTAGTTATCTAGGTGCTTGTCACAGGTGGCTGAAGGGAATTATCTGTGAAATTAACTAAGTGTAGAAAGATTTGCAAAGTAGCGGGAGTGGCTTAGCGAGAAGGAGCCAGGTTAAAACCAAATTTAAACACTGCCCTAGATAGCTTCTGCCAGAGAACAAGCAGAGCACCAGGAGGAAGGACCTGCTGGTATAACTAAACTTGTCTACTTGGACTATATTGCCCTCCACCCCCAAGGCAGTTCTACTTTTATAGTCACAGGATTTAACTGAAAACAGGAGCTTTCTGTTTGGGAGCAGGAAGTGAATGATCAAAGAGCCACCAAAGACTCACCATCCTAAAAGGGCAAGAGTAGCTCTCCATCCTCCCCCAGCTGCTGGAGGTCTGACTACTGAGAAATATAGGAATTTCTTGTCTCAGATCACGAAGATCAGGAGCTAAAAGGGCACAGAGGTGTAAGCAGGGACAGAAAAAAAAAAAGAAATAAACAGAGGAAAGAGTAAGTATTCCAAACAACAATTAGGGGGCCAGAAATAAGACATGATGGGAGTGGTGCAGTGCAGTGGCTGTGGGGCAGCAGTCTTCTGGGAGACGTTCTGGAGGATGCGGTGTTGTCCCATCTGAAGGCACCTCTCTGGGCTGAGGGAGGAGGTTGCTCATCTCCAGGCTGAGTAGCCCAGGATTTGTGGGACCTCCTCTCCCACCCAGAGACCACCAGGGTCACTGCCATTGCCTCAGAGGTTGCCAAGAAAAAGGAGCGGTTGGACCACAGTGGGCTCAGGGAGGGTGAGGGTGGTGGAACAGAGGTGCATCCCTCCAGTTGTACCTGTCCACAGTTTCAGTGCCGTTCTGGAAAAGTGTGGTTCCTCTATGGAGGCACCCACAGTGGAGACCAAGGAGGATGCTGGGAACCTCCACAGAGGAGACCCACAGGAGGGTGGCATGGGACCCTACAGGGAAGAAAACAACTCCTGGTGGGGAACTCCATTGTTGGGAAGGTAGAACTGGGGGAGGGAAGGGAGAGGAAGGTAAGGTGCCTGCCTGGCGCCATGGCTTGGCGGGACAGGGAGCGAATCTTCAGGATCGCAGGAGCAGCTGCACAGGGGAGGGAGCTGAATGTCATTGTCCACCTAGGGACACATGACCTGGCTAAGAAAGGGATCAGAGCAGTGCAGGAAGCATTTGTGGAGATGGGGAGGGGCCTGAGACAAATAGCATGCACGGTAACCTTCTCGGAGGTGCTGCCTGTCTGTGGCATAGGTGAGGTTAGGGTGCTCCACACCACAGGATTCAATCAGTGGTTGAAAAACTGCTGCAGAGCTCAGGGATTTGGCTTCACTGGGGACTGGGGGTCCACCTGGAGGGATGCAGGCCTATACTGGCATGATGGTCTGCATCTGTCCAGGAGGGGAACCAAAATCCTAGGTGGTAGGTTTAAATGCTTCATTGGCAAGCATTTAAACTAGCCAAGGGGGGAAGCACTGGAGAGGAACAGGGAAATCCTAACCCCCCCCAGAAAAATCAGGGTACTAAATTAAGTATACACCAACATAGAGATGTTGATAGGGAGAAGCGCAGGGGTAAATGGAGAAAGTGACAAATGCAGTAAGGACAGGGATGGGTCAAAAAGGGGTAAGGCCATCAAGAAATGGAGGGTAATGAGTACCAATGCCCGTAGTCTGGGCAACAAGCTCCCTGAACTGGTGACCTTGATGGAAGAGGGATGCCTGGATATTGTAGCAATCACAGAAACATGGTACACAGAGAACCATGACTGGGATGTCAACATACCAGGGTACACAACCTACAGGAGAGACAGGGAAGGGAGAAGAGGGGGAAGAGTAGCTCTCTATGTAAGGGAAGGGATAAAAGCAACTGAACAAAAGAGTAAACAGGGAGGAGAGGGGGCATTGTGGGTCACCTTAGAGACTGGAAATGGTACCACAGTCCGCACAGTGGTTATATACAGACCCCATGTCAGGGGGAGGGAATGGACAAGGATATGATAGAAGGCATACTTAGGATGGCAGAGAAAGGGGAGATACTGTTGATGGGGGACCTTAATATGCCGGATGTCAACTGGAGCACCTTTGCTGCAGCCACATCCAAAAGCAGGGCCATTCTCGATGCTCTTCAGGTGGCATGCCTCAGACAGCTAGTTTTAGAACCTACTCATGAGCAATCTTAGACCTTGTACTCTCAAATGGGGACAGTGAGAGAATCTTAGATCTAGAAATGGGTTGCCATTTGGGAACAAGTGACCACCAAACAGTGTGGTTCACGATAAACTCAGCTACAGAGTCAAGCTGTACAAAAGTGAGGGTTCTGGACTTCAGGAGGGCTGACTTTGGCAAGATGGGAGAGTGCCTTAGCAAAGAACTAGCAAACTGGCTAGAAGGAGGGGTGGAGCAACAATGAGGAAATATCAAAACTGCCATCACAGAGGCAACAAGCCTTTGTGTGAAGCAAATAAATCAAAATGAAAGAAAAATCCACTAAGGTTCTCAAAAGAGGTGGCGGTGAAGGTTAGGGAGAAAAAGATAGCATTTAGGAAGTATAAGGAAACACAGAAGGAGCATGACAGAGAACCTTACCAGTTAAGGCAGAAGGAAGCAGGGAGGGTAGTCAGAATAGCAAAGGCCCAAACTGAGGAAAAGATAGCTAACTCAGTTAAGTAGGGGGATAAAACCTTTTATAGGTATATTAGGGAGCGTAGAAAGACAAAGGGAGGGATAGTGAGGCTGAATAGAATGGACGGTGAGTGGGCAGAGAGGGACAGTGAAAAAGCAGGAATACTGAATGAATACATCTGTTCAGTATTCACAAAAGAGGAGGTGGGGAGGTGCCTAATCCAATTAACAGAAGCACTCTGGATATTGGGGTTGATCCCAGTCCTTTCACAGAAGAAAAGGTTCTGAAAGAACTCCTAAAACTGAAGGTGGATAAAGCAATGGTGCCAGATGGAATTCACCCCAGAATTCTAAAAGAATTAAGGGGAGAACTAGTGACACCACTGACTATACTTTTTAACAAATCATGGGAGGATGGTGTGGTATCTGAGGACTGCAGTTTGACCTATGTGGTAGGGAAAATGATGGAATCACTTCTGAAGGAAAGAATTGTTGAGTACCTAGAGGCCAGTGGGGCACAGGACCCAAGGCAACATGGGTTCACAGCAGGAAGGTCATGTCAGACGAATCTAATTGATTTCTTTGACTGGGTGACCAAAGTAGTAGACCAGGGAGAGGCTGTGGACATGGCCTACCTAGACTTTGGCAAGGCATTTGACACAGTCCCACACAAAAGATTAATAGTCAAATTAACCAGCCTGGGAGTGGGTCCCAGGGTGGTAGCCTGGGTAAAACATTGGCTGGACAACAGGACACAAAAAGTAATTGTAAATGGAATCCATTCTGAAGAAAGAGGGGTTACCAGTGGGGTACCACAGGGTTCAGTACTGGGTCCAGTCCTTTTTAATGTCTTTATAAGTGACATTGCAGAGGGACTGGAAGGAAAATTATGCCTCTTTGCAGATAACACAAGGATCTGCAACAGGGTTGATACACAAGGAGGCATAGAAAGGATGAGAAGGGACTTGGCAAGGTTGGAGGAATGGTCAGAAGTATGGCAGCTTGGATTCAGTGCAAAGAAGTGCAAAATAATGCACCTGGGAAACAAAAACCCAGGGAAAGATTACACAATGAGGGGGAAGTAGTAACAACAATAAAAATGGAAAGGGACCTGGGGGTAATCCTATCAGATGACCTTAAGGTTGGCAAGCAATATGAGAAGGCAGTAGGGAGGGCTGGGGGGATACTGCATTGTATAGAGAGAGACATCACCAGCAGAAAACAGGATGTTGTTATCCCCCTGTATAGACAGTTGGCGAGACCCCATCTGGAGTACTGCGTCCAGTTCTGGAGACCCCATCTCCGCAAGGACATAGGATGGAGACAGTTCAGAGGAGGGCAACTAAAATGGTGCAGGGTCTGCAAGAGAAGCCATACGAGGAGAGACTAAAGCAGCTTAATTTGTATACCCTTGAAGAAAGGAGGGAGAGGGGGGACATGATAGAAACATTTAAGTACCTCAGTGGAATCAACAAAGTCCAAGAGGGTAGCATCTTTCAAAAAAAGAGATGTGCAAGAACAAGGGGACACAATATGAAGATAGAGGGGGGGACGCTCAGGGGCCATGTGAGGAAGTATTTTTTCACAGAGTCCCAGAGAGGGTGGTGGATGCATGGAACAGCCTTCCTGAGGATGGTGTGGGGTCTAAAACTGTGGGAGAATTCAAGAATGCATGGGACAGACATAAGACAATTTTTGTGGGGGGTAGGAAGAAATAGGCTGTTGGTTAAATAGGATCTGCAGCTTATTCTCTAGGTAGGGAAATGGGCAGACTAGGTGGGCCAAGCGGTCCTTGTCTGCCATCAAAGTCTATGTTTCTATGTTTCTGCCCTTAGGCATTACAGATCATAGGCTCCCGATTCTGGTACCGGAGGCCTCTTTATCCAGTAGGCCAGAATAATCTGAGTCAGATGAGGACTCTGATATGGGGGTTCAATCAGAGCTTCATTCTCCCATTGAGCCTCAGCCAAAGGAATCCCCAAAATCTCTTCCGGAGGACCTGTCCTTGCAGAGCTGCTACGGACAATTCAGAAATCCTGCAGATGGGCCTCCCAAGAACTGGATCCCAAATGCAGAAGACTGGCAGAACATCTGGACTTGATCAATGAGGACCCCCTTCCCATTCCTCCTTGGACAGGGCCACATGAAGATCTTACGTCCACAATTTGGCAGCAACTGTCATCCATCATAGCCGTTTCAAAGAAGGCTAATAGGACCTACCACCCCAGAAGGGGTTTCCCATCTCACTGCCCAACCTAAGGCTGATTCTGTTGTAATCATGGCTGCTAATGATAGATCGACCCAACCTAAACATCTTAGTGCCTCCCCTCCAGATAAGGAGTCAAAGCAGATGGACCAGTATGGTCGTAAGATCTATGCCTCTTCCACTTGCACCATTCGCTCCTTAAATTACATGGCCTACATGGTGGCTTTCCAGAAATCCTCTTTTGTCGGCTCTAGAAAAGGATCTTCAGGAGATTCCTGATGAGCAGCTCAGGAACAAACTCCTGGAGAAGGTTCCTGCCGCCATGCCCTCCGTGCCATCTACGACTCTGTGAATTCGGTGGCATGAGGTGCGGATACTGGCATCTGTCTTAGATGCCTTGCTTGGCTTTGTCTGGTGGGGCTGGCTCAAGATGTGCCTCTGAGGGGAAAGCGCCCCTCCCTTCTGCATCCTGACTCCCAACTACCCCTCCTGTTCCCACGGAGGAACCGGTGGGTGGACTATTCGGCCTCCACCTGGACGGGTGGAAGGCCATAACCGCAAATGCATGGGTTCTTCAACTCATAGCAAGAGGTCACTCGATAGGGTTCCTGGAGAGACCTCCCTCCAACCCTTGGGAAGGTCGCACTACCCGACAGGCCAACTACATCTGGTCTTCCAAGAAATTCAAGCTGTACTGCAGAATGCAGACATAGAGCGAGTTCCACCGGAACAAACAGGAAGGGGATTTTACGCTCATTTATTCCTGGTTCCCAGTAAGATGGGGGATCTAAGGCCTATCCTAGATCTCAGCATGCTCAGTCTCTTTGTAGAGTACAAGAGGTTCCACTTGTTGACCCTCCAGGGACTGTTACCCCTGCTCCAACCCAACACTTGGCTGAGCTCTCTGGATATGCAGGATGCTTTCCTCCATATCCCCATTCTTCCGGCCCACCATCACTTCCTGAGGTTCTCTTTTCTGGAGGATCATTTCCAGTTCAGAGCCCTTCCATTTGGCCTCTCCTCCGCACCTCTGGTGTTCACCAAGTGCCTAACAGTGGTAGTGGTGTTCCTATGCCACAGGGGCATTTATATGTTCCCGTATCTGAATGACTGGCTTTTTTTTAGCCCCTTTTCTGTTATGTCTGAAGGAATCCCTTTCCTTCACTCTGGACCTATTTTCTAGTCTGAGCATTTTAGTCAACTTCCCCAAGTCACAACTGTTACCCTCCCAGCACCTCCAATTTATTGGAGTGGTGCTGGATACGGTCCAGAGCAAGGCCTTTCTTCCGACCGACAGAGCAGAGACACTGCTTGTGGCTTGTGGCTTCATCCCAATGGACCATGGCTCATTCGGTCCTAAGACTGCTAGGGTTGATGGCGGCTGCCATACCCACAGTCCATCTGGCCAGACTACACATGAGGGTTACCCAGTGGTCTCTGCGAGTCCAGTGGGATCAGCGCCTGGACAACATGGACCAGAAAGTCCTAGTCTCCAACAGCCTGTTGATGGATCTTCTTTGGTGGCAGGACCCAGCCAACCTTTCGGTCGGGGTCCCTTTCCACCCTCCGTCTCCCTCCATGATTCTCACCTCGGATGCCTCAAACTTGGGATAGGGAGTGCATCTGGGAGACCATCGGACTCAAGGCTCTTGGTCACCCTTGGAGGAGAACCTTCACATCTTTATTTTTTGAAAGTTGGATTTACAACCTTTGAGTCAGGGACTCATTTAAAAAGGCACCTTGTCTCTGGGGGGGGTAGACATGATTACAGTGTGAGATACAACAGTGGTAACATACAGGTGCAATACAAATAAAAGAACACAATATAACAGTGGTTTACGGAATAAAGTTACATGCAGTAAATAGTAATCGTGTAAAGTATAACAGTAGCAGAAGTCACAACCCTGGTTGTACCAGGGAATTACCTAGGTGGAAGGGTGGAAGGGGAAACAGGGGTGAGGAAAAAAGGAGGGGGAAAAGCAGTCCAATGGACATTGTCCAGGCTATGGGACAGAAAATGGGGAGGGACCCCAAAATTAGGTTGATTAAGGGCATCTACAGCTTCAGGCACCAAAGAGGTGGTTACGGAGAGCGACTTTAAATGGACCAGTTTTTGTAGACTTAGTGACAGAGGGCGGGAAGGATTTGAACCATGCGGGGGCGCGGTAGTGGAAGGATCTTTGGGCTAGGGAGGTCTTGCTATGGGGCACCAGAAAGGTGGCCTTAACTGAGCTATGGGTAGCAACAGATGGGGAAGCGAAGGCCACAGGGATCATGTGACCTTCGGGGTCCAGCTAGGGATTTTGGCAAGGCAGGTTTGGTAGGGCAGGCACTCCTCCAAAGTGAGCAGGTTGGTGGTGGAATACAGCAGGCAAGTATGGGTGCAGAGGGATGCGCTGGTCAGGAGCCTCCAGGCCTTGTTTATTGAGGTCTGGATTCTGGTGAGGGCGGTATTGTCGGCCGCAGTGTAGATAGGTAGGCCGTAGTCCACTAGGGACAGGACAGAGGATTTGATGGCCAGTCGGAGGGCATTTTGGGGGAGGCAATCTCTGTGGTGATAGTGAAGGCCAGTCAGAGAGTGTATGGCTGAGGACAGGGTATTGATGTGGGTGTGAAATGTACGAGCCGAGTCGAAGGTGATGCCCAGGTACTTGTAGGACGACACCTGCTTGAGAGAGTGAGCATTACTGGGGAGAATGCAGAGGGGGGCATTTTTGGCTTTATTCTGGTGATGCAAAAAAAGCATAGATTTGTTTTTGTTTTTTTGAGATTAATGACCATCCGGTGGTCGAGGAACCTCTTTTCAGCTTGGTTGAATGTGTGCTGCAGGGATTCCTGTAGAGATGCGGAGTCAGGGTGGGAAGCAAGGAGAACCATATCATTGGCATAGAGTAGCATATTGCCCGAGCAGGAGCTGGAGAGGGTGTTGAGAAATAGGCTGAACAGAATGGGGCCCAGGATGGAACCCTGGGGACCCTAGAGTGAATGGGCAGGGTATTGGACAGGGTGCCATTTACTTTCATGCGCTGTGATCTGGTAGAGAGGTAACTGGTGAACCAAGCCAGTGGGCCAGGGCAGAAACCAAGTTGGTGGAGGGAGTCAAGTAGGAGGGGGTGACAGACAGTGTCAAAGGCCTTGGAGAGATCAATGAACACTGCACCCGCAACATGACCAGAGTTGAGAGCAGAGTGGAGGTGCTGCGAGAACTCCAGGAAGGCTGTAATGGTGCTGTGTCCAGAGCAGAATCCATTTTGTTCCAGACACAGCAGGTCGTATTTGGCTGGATACTCAGACAGCTGAATGGCCACTATTTTTTCTAGTGCTTTGGAGAGAGGGGGAAGAATGGAGATGGGCCTGAAATTGTTAGGGAAAGTTCTATCTCCACTCTTATGGATAGGAGTGATTTCTGCAATTTTCCAGGCATTGGGAACTTGACCAAGACATAGTAACTGGTTTAAAAGGTTGGAGAGAGGGGCTAGTACAGTATCTAGGACTAATCAGAGAATCCTGGAGTCCAGGGGATCACAGCTGGGGTTGTTGCTAGCTAAGGCTTTTTGCAGATGAGGCCTGGCTTCAAGGGGTGATATGGCACGCAGGTAGAAAGGGAGGTGATCCAAGGTGCAGGGGGTGGAGGCAGGGATAGTGTCGAAAAAGTAGATGTGGAGGACAGAGCTTAGATCTGAGAAAGCCATATTGAGGCACTCAGCTATGCGGGGAGGATCAGTAGTGATGGTACATCACCTTGCTAAGCTAAAGACCTGCCTCCTACAACAAGACTGGTCCCCTATCTACAATATGCTGGATGTGGACACTGCCCTAGACTTCTTCATTAAAACTTTCAACACTGCCTGTGACACCTACGCACCTTTCAAAAAATGTAAAATCAAAGCCCTCTCTAATCCCTGGCTAACAGCCAAACTACTGGGTCAGCTTAAAGCACGTGACCATCTTTGGGCTATAGCCAGGGCCACAGGCTCCATAACAGACTCACTTAACTATAAACAGGCGCCCAACCTATGCACTTCACAAATCAGGCAAATGAAGAGCTCCTATTTCAAGAATGCTCTAGAAACCACCTGGGGTGACGGGAGATCCTTCTGGGACAATATACGTAATATTACGGGCAAACAGTCTAAATCCTATCCCACAGCAATGAACATTGATGGCTCCACTACCTGTGACCCTAAGACTATGGCCGATGCCCTAAATAAAACCTTCACTGACCTCAGTGGTGTCCTCTCACCAGACTTCTTCCAGGACTTGTCAGTTCCAAAACTCGTATCCCAAATCACCTCACCAGACAAACTGCTATTTCACTTTAAAATAGTTAAGTTGTGTGAAGCATACAGATACATAAAAAAGGCCTGCTCTAAATCTAGAAATAGCAGCGACACCATTGATCTAAAACTTCTGTCCCTCACCTTGGAAGAAGTGATCCACCCCCTCACCAAAATTCTCAACCTCTCCCTGTGCCAAAGTCAATTCCCCAACACATGGAAGGCTGCTATAGTCACACCAGTGCATAAAGGGGGCGACAAATCCACACCAGGGAACTATCTGCCCATATCTATACTTCCATCCCTCTCCAAAGTTCTTGAACGGATCGTGGCGAATCAACTATCAGACTACCTGCAAAAGTACGATCTACTCTGCATTCAGCAACACGGATTTAGGAAAGGACACAGTACGTCGATGGCCCTACTTGATTTCTCTAGTGAAACTCACAAAGCCTTGGATAAGGGTTATTTAACTGGAGCTGTTTTCATAGACCTCACAAGGCCTTTGACACTGTTCACCATAGCCTTCTAATCTCTCTTCTGCTCAACATTGGGCTAGCGGAGGGACCTGGAGCCTGGGTAAAAGTTACCTGGCACACGTTCTCAAACAGTAAAATCTCTGAGGTTCTCTCTGACTCAAACCGGTCCTCTCTGGTGTCCCCAGGGCTCAATTTTAGGTCCTCTCCTCTTCAGCCTATTTCTAAACTTGCTTCCCAAATCCTGCCCTGAAAAATTAATACTCTATGCTGATGCTGTAATTCTCTCCTCCATAAGGATCCAAATCCCTCGACAGAGCTTGCAGCTTGCTTTCTCATGTGTTGAAAAGTGGTTCCTTGAGCATAAACTGGTCCTAAATCAAAAAAAAAAAGTCATGCTTTTCGCCAGTCATCAAAACAGAAATAGGCATACTCCACTCGTCATAAAAACTTCTCTTGGAAATACACTAGAACAAGTGAACACCTTCAAATACATTGGTATCACTTTTGACAAATGTCTTTCTTTTGCAGCCCATATCAATAACACTGCAAAAACAGTGCACCAACGCATTGGAATTTTGTACCAGAACCGTCAATTTTTCAACCAAGCTGCCTTGAGGATTGCTGTTCAAAGCTCCATTATCTCAATCATAGACTATGGTTGCATCTTTCCAATCGCCTCATGTATCGCACCTGCGTGATGGCAAAAAAATCAATCTTGGGACTCACTCCTCCATGTATCGGGACCTGCTCTGCCTGAACAATGGCACTCGTACCACCAGAAGATCTCACCACCAACCTTTCCTTGTCCCTAGATGCCAGACTGCTTAGGGACAAAGATCTTTTGCATACCATGCCTCTACCTGGTACAATGCCCTTAACCTGCCCTCCCTATCCTCCACGACATTGGGAGCTTTCAAATCCATACTTTATGCTCACCTCACAGCCTCCAGCTCCTGTGACTGCTTTGACTAAAGTCTCATCCCACTGAGTGCACTTACATATGTTTCACTCAACCACCATGGTCTCCTCTTTGACAAAGGCAACCTGAGTACCACTAACCTGGTTCTGTCTGCTCCTAAACTTCTTATTTCTCCCTCTCTTCCCTCTCAAGCTCTCCAATCCTTATTCCTTGCCCTTGACACTGCCTCTGAGTTCCTTTTTCTTTTTCTGTACACAAATGTTACTGTTTAAGTTGTGGCCTTGTTAAACGGCTTACTGATTGTTTGTAACACTGGCTACTATGTTTTTGTACTTAATGACGTGGAACCTTTGTAAAAGAGCCTTGGCTCAAAGGTATTAATTCCTAGAACAATAAACTAAACCAAACCAAACTACATCTATGGAGAGTAGTGATGGTGGGGGGGTGGGGAGCGGGAGCGGGTCTTTCCATTGAGCTCTTTCATATTGTCCCAGAAGGCACAGGATGAGGCCCAAGTGGATTCAAGGGTGGCTTGATAATATTTGGCCTTAGCCTGCCTTATAGCCCAGGTGCACTTGTTACGTGCTGCATTATAGGCTTGTCTGTCAGCCAGTTTGCCTGTCTCGACAGCAATATGCCAGAGATTATCTCTTTGTTTCAGTGTTTGGATGAGGGATGGGGAGATCCATGGGGCATTGTGTTTCTTGATATGGATTCTGGTCAGGGGGGTGAAAAGGTCACAGGCCTTGCTGAAGGCACTGGAGAAATAGGCTAGGGCAGAGTCAATATCCATTGTGAGTAGGATTGGGGACAAGTCAAGCTGGGCTAGGTGCGTTTTTAGCTTTCTGAGACCTCCAGGGCAAAAGCACTGGCGTGAGGTGACCTGGGACACTGGTTTTGGTGTGTGGGATGACCAGTGACAGAGGACCGGAGAGTGGTCACTAAGAGTGTCTGGTAATATATTAATTTCCCTGATTTTATGGGGGCGGTTTGACAATTACATCTAGGAGGGTGCTGGAGCCACCTGACCGGTTAAATCTAGTGGGTGAGGTACTAGTTGGGTCATATCTAGGGCAGCGAAGGAGTCCCTGATATGGGGGGCAGCGGTACTCAGCCAATTGACATCAAGGTCACCAAGAATGAGTTTTGTGTGGGAGTGTGGTGATGTAATCAATGAGGGAGTGGACAGCAGGTCCCTGGTCCCTCGGTGGTATATAAGAGACTGTAAGAAAAAGAGGGCCCCTGGCTGGGTCGGGGTAACCTTAAGAGTGAGGGCTTGGGAACTAAAACCGAGCTTGGGGGTAGGGAGAGCATGGCCTAAAAATGTGTCATGCATGAAGACTGCACACCCGCCACCATGTTTGCCTATACGGTCTTCCCTGAACAGAGTGTACCCAGGGAGTGAGATAACCGAGTCGGGAGTTTTTCTCGAGAGCCAGGTCTCGACTAGAACTATAACATCAGGACGGTGTTGTACAGCCCAGCAGTGGAGAGTGGCGTATTTTTTTAGGAGGCTGCAAATATTCATGGATGCAATGCTGAGGCCAGTACCAGAGTGGAATGTAGGGTGGCTAGTTGACAATGGCCTGGGGTTTGGGTGTATGTTCCCGGAGAGCAGAAGGAGTAGAGCAATTAATCTGATGAGCGGTCTGTGGTGAATTAGCCAGGTACCGATGCGAGGTCCTACTAGTAGGGGTACAAGGGATGGGTAGGGAGCAGAGGGTAGGTATGGCAAGGAAGGGGTGGGCCCATGGTGTCCCTGGGGGGAAGGGGGTATTGGTTGGAGGTGGGTGCCGTGAAGAAATAGGGGTGTCCATGATGGGGAGGGTAGGCTGCTGTGGGGAGGTAGAGGGGGTGAGGCTCAGGGTGGAGGGTAGGGGGGCAGGATGGCACATGGGCAGAGCAAGAAAGGAAACCATGAGTAGGCTGAGTGTGATAGCCATGGTGCCCATTGTTACTTCTTATTGGGGGGTAAGGGGAATAACTAACCTTCAGTGAGGGTGACTGCCGCTGTGGAGTAGTTCTTTTTCTTTTCTTCAGAGTACAATATGCGAAAAGTGAGAACAAGGCAGGGGATAACAGTGATTAGAGCAGGAAAACGGCAGAGGCAAGGTTGGAGGAGTAATAGGAAAAATAAGATGCCTCGAGTGGCAGATCAGTATAAACTGCAAATGGGGGGAAAAAAAAGGGTGAGCTTCAGGCAGCTTCTCTTTAGGCAGGTTCTCAAACTGCAGAACACAGTTTGTTTGAGAGGAAACAGCCCGAGAGGGCACAGTAGTCCCCTGGGGAGATAAGGTGAGAGGATGAAATTAAATAGCAGGCTTGGAGGGGAGGGCAGTCAGAAAACAAAAGAGAAATGAACAGGTTGGGAGGAGCTGAGAATTGAGCAGAGATAGTTTAAGCAGGGAAGTCCTGAAGCAGGTTGGGGGTTGGGTAGGACACTGCAGTATGCTCAACAGGAGAGAGCAGTAGCCTCAATACAGTTGTGGAAGGGGGCTGTGATTAACACTGGGGCACAGAGCTGAAAATTAAACAAAGCAAAATCAGGCAGGGAGGTTCTGAAGCCAGTTTTGGGGGGGGGGGCACTGCAGCAACCTTTATGGGGCACAGAGGTGACAGGTGCAGCCCACAGACTTACAGCTCTAAGAGAAGGGGCACAGGGCAGATAGCATCACAGTACCTTAAACACCTCTCTCAAAACTTATATCAACTCTAAGAAATCTCTACATCAGACTAAACATTACTTAAAGTGAGAAAACGAAACATTTCAAGCAGAGATTAGCCCTAGCATTAATTTCTTGGCAGCAATTCCTAGAAGACTTCTGGATTGCTGCACAGAGTGTGAGCAACACTGGCAAATGGGAGCAAGTGAGATTCCTCCAGGAGTAGATGCCAAAATTCAGAGTTACAAACCATACCTTGTTTGGAGGGTGAGCTTCAGGCAGGTTCTCAAACTGCAGAATGCAGTTTGTTTGCGAGGAAACAGCCTGAGAGGGCACAGTAGTCCCCTTGCTTGGAGGGTTAGCTTTAGGCAGCTTCTCTTCAGGCAGGTTCTCAAACTGCAGAATGCAGTTTGTTTGCGAGGAAACAGCCCAAGAAGGCACAGTAGTCCCCTTGCTTGGAGGGGTGAGCTTCAGGCAGCTTCTCTTTAGGCAGATTTTCAAACATCAACATTCTGGAAATGAGAGTGGTGCTCTGTGCTCTCCAGGCCTTTCAGTCGCTTCTGGTTCTGGGAACACTTCTCATACAGATGGACAACATGGCTACTGTCTGGTACTTAAACAGGGAGGCACCCAGTCTTACCCTCTTTGTAGGGAGGTGATAGGGGTGTGGTACTGGGCTGTACAGCACGGCCTGTCCTTGACAGCAGTCCACGTGCCAGATGTTCACAACATTCTGGCGGACAGTCTCAGCCAATCAGTTGCCAGGGCTCATGAGTGGGAACTAAAGCAGGCAGTAGTAGAAGATCTGTTTCTTCAGTGAGGTCAGCCAGACATAGATCTCTTCGCCTCCCCATCCAGTGCAGATCTACCCAGCTTTTGCTCGCTCGTTCCCAGGCGTGGTGCTTTTTGGTGAGACGCACTCTCTTTCCTGGACAGGGAGATTTCTATATGCTTTCCCTCCCTTGCCTATCCTACAGAAGGTTCTGCTGAAGCTTCAGGCAGAAGGGGGCACACATGATTCTAACTGCCACCCTATGGTCTCAGCAGATTTGGTACCCATTGCTACAGCAGTCGGCTCTGGAACCCCCAGTAGCTCTTCCTTTCTCTCACGACCTTCTGTCCCAGGAGCAGGGCACCCTGATACATCCGAGTCTCAATTCTCTTCATCTTCATGCATGGCATCTGTGGACTTCGCAATTGCTCACTATGGCGTCTCTTCTGGAGTTGCTCAGGTCTTAGTGGAGGCCAGAAAACCCTACACCAGATCCACTTATGCTTTGAAGTGGAAGAGATTTTCCATATGGGTATCAGCTAAAGGCTTAGATCCTTTCTCCTGCTTGGCCTCCCAGGTTTTAGAGTACCTCTTGCATCTGTCTGAGTTGGGCCTCAGTTATTCCTCCCTGAAGGTCCATCTCTCTGCAGTTTTGGCCTACCACCTCCGGGTGGAGGGCAAAACCCTAGCACAGCTAGAGGTTTCCAGAACTTTCTTGAAGGGGATCCTTCGCATCAAGCCTCCAGTCTGGAATCCTGTTCCCCCCGGGATCTTAATTTTATGTTAGAGAAACTTACTTTGCCCCCCTTTGAAACAGCAGCAAGCTGTGATATGCATTTTTTAGCATGGAAAACGCTCTTTTTAATTGCTATCACTTCAGCTTGAAGAGTTTCAGAGCTTCAGGCTCTAGTTTGTAGAGAGCCTTATTTAATTTTTCACAGAGACTGGGTGGCTCTGTGGATTAATCCATCCTTTCTTCCAAAAGTGGTTTCGGAATTGACCCTTAACCAGAATGTAGAACTGCCGGTGTTCTTCCCAGAACACTCCAACGGGGTAGTATCTCCTGCACACCCTTGATGTGCACAGGATTTTGAGATATTATGCCTCAAGGACTAAGGACATTCATAAATCTTACCAGCTCTTTGTAGCCTTTGCTCCCAAGTGCCAGAGTAAGTCCATCACAGAACAGACTTTGTCAAGGTGACTGGCAAATTGTATACACTACATTTACCAGAAATATGAGAAGACCCTTCCAGGGACGGTTAAGGGACACTCTACTAGGGGTGTGGCCACTTCCACTGCCTTTTTCAGGAGTGTGTCCACTGTGGATATCTGTGCAGCGTCGACTTGGTTCTCCGTCCACCCCTTCATGAAACATTACAGTCTGGACATTGCTTCTAGGCTTAGGGCTAGCTTCGGCCTTGCAGTCTTGCAAGGTCTTCTGTCTTGAAAGACCTACAGTTGGCAGACATTTTCCTCCTCCTGGATCCTCGACTCTGACTCCTCCTTTTTTATTAGACTGTTTGGTATTCAGTCCTATCTGTGAAGACCTACTACAGGAACCCTCTCGAAGTAAGATATAGCAGTTATACTAACATACTAACATACTATTTGCCAGCAGATTAGGCCTTACGGTCTATCGAGTCTGCTCGAACCTAGATCCTTAGTTGGGTGCCGAGATCCTCCCATCCCTTGTTCTCTAGAAACCCCTATCATCCATCCCCACCCCCCCGGGACAGGCCATCATCTGATACATCCACTTTCTGTATCTGTCCCACCCTCTCTTGAAGCCCTCCACTGTGGATCTCTGAACCAGCTCACCAGGCAGTGCATTCCAAGGGTCCACCACCCTCTTGGTGAAAAACCTCCTCCTCTTTTCCCCCCTCACCCTTCCACCTTCCAACTTCAAACCATGCCCTCTGGTGATACCTCCCTGCTTTAGTCTAAAGATCCCCTCCATGTTTACCCTATTTATTCCCTTGAGGTACTTGAAGACCTCAATCATGTCCCCCCTGTCTCTCCTCTCCTCCAATGAAAACAGGCAGAGCTCCTCAAGTCTGTCCTCATAAGTCAAATCCCCTAGCCCTCGTATCATCTTTGTTGCCCTCCTCTGTACCCTCTCCAGGAGCTGTATGTCCCTCTTCAAATGTGGTCTCCAGTACTGTACACAGTACTCAAGGTGTGGTCTAACCAGTCCATTGTACAGCGGCAGAATCACTTCCCTGCTCCTAGAGGTGATCCCCTTACGATGCATCCCAACATCCTGTTTGCCTTGCTAGCTGCTCTCCTGCACTGCTCAGAGTTATTCATACATGTATCCACCATGATCCCTAGGTCTTTTTCCCCTATTGAGGCCTCCAGCCTCCCCTCCCAGGGTGTACCTGTGTTTGGGTTTCCCGACCAAGATGCAACACCTTGCACTTGGTGATATTGAAATTTAATTTCCATGTGTGAGCCCAGCTTTCCAGGGTGTCCAGGTCCCCTTGCAGGGCCACCTCCCCTCTTCTCCCTCAACTACTGCTCCCATCTTGGAGTCATCCGAGAAGAGACTCATTTCACACCCTATACCTTCCCTGATGTCCGATATGTATGCATTAACCAGGATCGGACCCAGGACCGAGCCCTGTGGTACCCCACTACCAACCTCTCTAGGGTTCGAGAGCTCCCCACAGACCACTACTCTCTGAGTGCGTCCAGCTAGCCAGTTTTCAATCCATCTGACCATCAAAGGCCTACTCCTAACCCCATCAGTTTCTCCACCAGACCATTGTGGGGACAGAGTCAACGCCTTGCTGAAGTCCAAGAATAATACATCCACAGGCTTACCCTATCCAGTTCTGATGTTACCCATTCATAGAACTCCACAAGGTTGGTTTTGACATGATCTACCTGGCACAAACCCATGTTGCCGACTATCCAGACCTCCACCTCCTCCAAGTACACCCCCAATGGTTCCTTTAGAATACTCTCCATTAATTTTTCCCACCACCGAGGTCAAACTGATGGGTCTATAATTACCCTGGTACTTCCCTCGACCCCCCTTTATGGATTGGTACCACATGTGCCTCTCGCCAATCCCTAGGTACCCTCCCTGTCTCAAGTGACCTGCTGAAAAGCTCCGCCAGGGGTGCAGCCAGTATGTCCGCCAATTCCCATAGTACTCTCGGATGAATGCCATCCGGCCCAGGAGAGTTGTTTTTCTTTAGGGCCTTGAGGGCTAGCCACACCCTTTTGGTGGAGATAGCATCATCCGTCCCTCCACCTTACTGGTCTTTTGCATCCTTATCCAGATGTGACCCCCTGGGTACCTTTCCCTCCCTCTTGCTCCATTTCTGTTGCTCCCTTGATCCACTCCTGCCGCTCCATCCCCTTCATGCCTTGTTTTGTAGATGTCCCATCCCTCCCTAGTGAACACAGAGGCAAATACTGATTAAATACCTCTGCCTGGTCCTCGCCTCTTCCACCCACCCTCCTTCTGATCTCAATCTGCTGAGATGGCCCTTAGTTTTCTCCGCTCCCCAATGCCGGAAGAACCCCTTTTCCCCTCCATGTATCCCCTGTGCCAGCCGCTGCTCTTTTACTGGACTTTGCTCCCCTCACCATGGGTGACTTTTCTAGATGCAAGCTGGTACATTTCCTTATCCCTATCCCCTCTTGTTGTTGTAGGAACTTACGTGATAGTAGATCTTGAGAGAGGTTCCTGCAGTGAGGTCTAGATTTACCACCCACCTTCCCCCAGCTCCTGTATTTTCTTTTTATTCCGCCCGGGACTTCGCCTCATCAAACATAGGGTCCCAGGTTTTCCCTCCTTTTTCTGTTTCCTCTTTAGAGGTCTCCGGCAGAAAAACTGGAGGGCGGGTGGAGGACTGACCCTTTTATAGTCACGATGATGTCCGTCACTTGACGCCGGGGGACAGTCCCCGCCAATGATTGCTAGTACAATTTTGCTGTGTGGTCCTGATGCCAAGGGGCACAGTCCTATCTGTGAAGACCTACTGCAGGAACCTCTCTCGAAGAGCTACTGTTACGATAAGTTCTTATGTAACTGCTATTTTTCCTCCAACCTCCCTTACTAGTTCCCTTATTCTTGGGCCCACCTTCCCCACTGTCATCCCTGGCATATAAACCACCCTCCTGCTTGCATTTGAGTCCCCTTTCCTTCCCCCAATGAAGACCCCCTAATTATGAAGTCCTCTATGATTGCCATCCTTCCATCCCCAGCACCTGTGCTCCCCGTCCTTCCTTTCTTACCTTCGGTACTAGCTGCTTCCCCACCGAACTGCTCTCTCTGCACCCTGGTGAACTTATCTCCACATCCACAATTTATCCCCTCAACTGTTTTTCAATCTCCCAGTCTGCCCCTCCCCTTCTGACTATCTGTGTCTGTTTTCAGTTTTCCCATCCCTGTTCCTTTCCCTTTCTCTCCCTCCCCCCCAATCCTCCAGTCCGTTTTGTCTGCCTCCTCTTCCCTGCCCACCCTGATTAGATCCCTCACCTCTCCCCTGTACTGCTATTCTCAGCCCTGGCTCAACCTGACCTCCTACCTCACCTCCTGCTGCCCCCTCCCTCCTTCCAGACAGTGGTGCAAATCTGTTCAATAAAGGCACCCCTTTAGAATTTCCCACCTTCGATGCTACTCTCACTTTTCCACCCCTTCCCCTTACCACTTGCCATTCCTCCACCCTGGGCTCCCTAGTTCTGTGAGGAAGAGATACTCCTGTATACTTCGTGCTCCTCCCCACTCCCATCCCCTGCCTGATGCCCTCACCCCCCTGAGCATCATCCCTCTGCCTTTCCCTCCACTGCTGTGCTCCTCTGACTTTCCACACCATCCTCCCCAGCTCCCATCTGAGCAGCCTTCTTTTAGCCCTTAGCTCCTCCAGGATCTTACACACAGGACATCCCCCTTTACTCCACATCACCCCCAGAAAGACTGCTGCCCCACAGCTATTGCAATTTAACACTCTCCTGCTTCCCATACATGTACCTATTCCCCCACACCCTCCCAGCCCAGCTTCTCCTAGCCTCCAGTTATACATAACTATGAAATTCAAAAATATATACATTTCTGTTTCCCTTTACCATCAAAATGTAACAACAATCTCAATCATCTAGAACTCAGTAAACTACTACTTTCAGCGTTCTATCGAAACTAGAATACTATGCCAAGGAAGCTGTTTCTTAACCACCTGATTCTAGCTCAAAAACAAATATTTTAATAAATGCCTTTTAAATCGTCAACCCCGAAATCCCATGAAACAGTGACAAACAGTGCCACCTAAACAACATGCCACCACCCAGCAACAAGCCAGCTAATCCTGGTGACAAGGACGGCCCCACAAAAATCTCAAACAAACTGCGTATCTACTGTATATAAACAAAATGAAACCTACATAAGACATGATTTACCACAGAACAAACATGCTGTGACTATACTGTTCCCAACTAACATGACACACACACACACACACCTTTCCTGTAGGCAACAATACCCTCCTTCTCAGTCCGCAAACTATATGCAAAAAATATTTAAAAACTAGAAAAAATATAGAAAATTTTCACTTAACTATAGGACTAACAAGCAGTGGGTTCCAGGTTTTGAGGACCCCCTCTTGTCAGTCTGCTGTCTAAGCTAGACAGAGTGAGAGAGGTAGATTTTATTTGTAGAGATCTATTTGCATTTCCTTTAGATAAAGGTAGGAATAGGTTCAATTTTCACACAGGTGCACAGATTTCACTTTGACAAAGTTTTCCCGTCTTGAGCCTTCCAGCGCATGCACAAAGCTCACCTTATACAGGCAGGACTGGAAGTAGCAGAAGTCAATTCCAGTTTTGCGCTGTGCACTCTGTGGCCCACAAAGTTATTTTAAATAACTAGATTCTACCCAATGCACTATTAAAAATGACCCTGGTGACTTGCAGCTCAATAAAACCTGCCACAGAGTCCCCTAAAAACTGGGCAATCAGCCTGTATACACCAACAGGACATGGGTTCCTGCTTGTGAGGACCCCTCCTATCAACCTGTTGTCTGAGCAAGACAGCGAGAGAGATTTTTTGCAGAGGTTTTTATGCTTTTTCTTTAGACAGAGATAGGAATAGGTTAATTTTCACAGGTGGCACAGATTTCACTTTAACAGTATCCCTCCAGACCAAGCCAGGCATTCCCAGAAGTAGTGGATATAACTGAATAGACCTTGGTTACACCTTCCACACACTGGGGAAATATTCTGGTAAACTTTGTGAACCACAGCCTGAGGAATGTATAACCTGTTATAAACTTGTACAGTACTGTGCCTCTTAAATTTATTGCATGTTAGAAGGCCCATATGGATGTCACGTATCAGTCTCCAACTTTCCCCTGTAATGGGCAGTAAAATGATTTCTTAATCTGCTACACTGTTAATGATGAAAAGATGTTCAAGGGATCCTGACTGCATGCATTAAAGAGTGAGTAGCACCAGAAATTGCTGGCAGGAAAAGGTTTTAATTTTTAGTAGTCAGTAGTTCCTTTTTATTTCTGAAGTATATTTTGTTTTCCATTTGCTCATTAGAAAGTTTTCGACCTGAAACTGTTAGGTGTGATGAGAAGAGCAAGATTTTAGCTGCAGGCTGGCATATCCCTGTGAACAGGAACAGAGCTGCATGTGGGAGTCAGTGCCAGAAAATGGAAACAGCCACACAGTGAATCAACAAAGTTTTGGCACTCGGCACAGGATGCAAATCAGCCAGTCAGTGAAGAGATATAGTGGTTTTAGGGAAATTTATTAAAGTGAAAAACATAAAATGCTAGTCCTGATGGTCTCCTTTGACTGATAGTTAACCCAGTGGGTTTGGATGCTATTCCAACATACTATAACTGCAAGCAAGACTGGGAAAATGCACCGACCGGTGATGCAGAATTGACAGGAGGGTAGCACAGAAGAGGATAGGAACTCCCTGGGCATGGCATTGCTCGAGTAGGCAGATGGACCATCTGTACTGGTGTTTGTCAATGAAGTGAAATGATAGAGAGGTCCAAAACTGTGTATTATAGGGGAACCATTGAGAGCAGGGAAGAAAAGATCTTCCTCAAGGATATCTCCTGCCATTGAGCCACACCATGGAACTGTAAACTGTTAGGACCAACCTGAAAGTTTTGCTAGCTGAGGCCACCTACGTTGACATGCATCATTGCTGCCTATATAATGGGCTACATGTCAGTTTGTCCCAGTCAATCTGCTCTGCGGCAACTTGTGCCATACTGTTAGCTCTGGTGTCAGTTGGTCCCCTGTACAAATCGTTCCCTAACAATTTGCCCCAAGCATATATTTAATAAAATGGGAGGCGCAATTTGGGAATGAATTGAGGAGAGAGCCAGTTAACACCGGAACTAATAGTACGGCATGGGTTGTTGCAGAGTAGATTGGCCAGGACATCTTGACATGTCACCTATATAATATGGGCAGCCCCATCATAGAAACTTCGGATTTGACAGCAGGTAAGGATCGCTTGGCCCACCTAGTCTGCCAATTTTTCCCTACCTACTGTATAATCGAAGATCCTACTTGATCTCCTTGTCTTATCACTAAGGTTCCCTTATACTTTTGCCTGTCCCATGCTTTCTTGCACGCAGTTACAGTTTTTGGCCCGGCTGGTCCAAGCATCCACCACCCACTCCATGAAGATGTACTTTCTCACATCTCTCCCGAGTCTACCCTCCTCCAGCTCCATAGCATGGCCCCTTGTTCTTGAGCATCTTTTTTTTCTGAAAAATGCTAAATCCTCTTGAACCTTGTTTATTATACATGTGAGGTATTTGAAAGTTTCAGTCATATCCCTCCCTCTCTCCTGCTGTTCCTCCAGGGTATACATATTGAGGTCCCAGTCTTTCCTCATAGGCCTTTTGAT
The DNA here is from genome assembly GCA_016271365.2 of Neoceratodus forsteri. NCBI lineage: Eukaryota > Metazoa > Chordata > Ceratodontiformes > Ceratodontidae > Neoceratodus > Neoceratodus forsteri. The sequence continues at coordinate 1,196,369,646 of CM028130.1, forward strand.
GCAGATCCTGCACCATTTTGGTTTCCCTCCTCTGGACTGCCTCACTCTTTCTATGTCCTTCCATAGATGAGGTCTCCAGAACTGGACACAGTACTCCAGGTGAGATTTCACCAGTGATCTGTACGGGGGTAACACCACCTCCCTTCTGCTAGAAATCCCCCTCCCCATGCACCCCAGCATCCCACTAGCTATGCCTGTTGCCTTGTCACACTGCCCTGCCACCTTGAGATCATCAGCTATGATTACCCCAAGGTCCCTTTCTTGCTTGGTGACTTTAAGTACCTCCCTCTATCTTATACACAGCTCCTGAGTTTCCCCATCCAGGTGCGTGACCTTGCGCTTTTTGCCATTGAAGCCAGCAACCACGCTTTAGACCACTCCTCTAGTTTCCTCAGATCCCTTTGCATTCTTTCTGGGTGTCTACCCTGTTGGATATTTTTATGTCATCCACAGAGAGACCCACCTTCCCTCCAGTTCCTCAGGAATGTCACTTATGAAGACACTGAAGAGAACAGGACCCAGTACTGATCCCTGTGGCACACCACTTTTCACTCTTCTGTCCCCTGGGTGACTGCCGTTTACCACCCCCTTCTGCCTCCTAGCCTTCAACCAGTTTAATACCCAGCTTACCACCGTCTCCCCAACCCCTAGGCTGCTAAGTTTCTTTATTAGCCTCCTGTGTGGCATAGTGTCAAAGGCCTTACTGAAGTCCAGATAAGTCACATCCACTTCCCTCCACTGATCCACCTCCCTAGTCACCCAGTCAAAGAAATCTATGAGATTAGTTTGACATGACCTCCCTCCATGAAACCATGCTAAAGATGATCCTGCAGCCCATTTGCCTCCAGGTACTCCATCAGCCTCTCCTTCAGCAGGGTCTCCATCAGTTTCCTCATTACTGTTGTGAGATCGACTGGTCTATAATTACTAGCCTTCTCTCTGCTGCTGTGCTTGTGCAGAGGGGACCACATTGGCCCTCCTCCAGTCCTCTGGAACTACCCCATCTCCAGTGAGGTTATGAATAGTGTTGCAGTTGCCAGAGGGGCAGCTAGCACCTTGCTTAGTTCTTTTAGCACTCTGGGGTAAATCCTGTCTGACCTTATCACCCTGTTTTCCTCTAGGGCTTCCAGTTCCCTCCAAACTCTCTCTTTCAAAAATGGACTTGTGTTCACCCCTTCCCCTGATGCCTACTGATACATTTTGTCCCCTTCCCACTTTGACTGAGCAGAAGTACTCATTTAAAATTTAAGCTTTTTCTTGCTCCTCTTCTACACAGTACCCCCACCGCTCTTCTGATCCTCACTGTCGCTGAGCTTGCTTTCCACTTTTCATTCACATACCCAAAGAAAGCCCTATCCCCTTTTTGACCTCCCTGGCAATCCTCTGCTCTGTTTTTGGCTTAGCTGCCCTCACCCTCCTTCCTGCCTCCCTTTGTCCAGATATACTTCCCTGTCCACCTCTGTTTGGGTCTCCTAGTACCTCCTAAAAGCTGTTTTTTGATCCATTACCTTCTTAGCTACCTCCCTCAAGAACCATAGTGGCTTCTTCCTCCTCCTACACTAGTTTACTTCCTTCAAACAGCTTGCCATTGCCTTAGCTATCCCATCCTTTATCTTTTTACATTGGGTCTCCAATCCCCCCGGGCACCCCTTCTTCAAGGTGTCTACTGAACCAGTCTCCCAAAATCTGCTCTCCTGATGTCCAGGACCTTCGTCCTCATGTGGCTTTTCTCTTGCCCAGTCTATAGCTAAACCACACCATACAGTGACTGCTTGTACCCAGGGGACTACTGACTGTACCATCTGTAATTATGTCCCTGTTCGTAAGTACCAGGTCCAGTATTGCCCTGTCTCTAGTAGGTTCTGTTACCAGCTGCCTGTATGAAGTAAAGGATAATAATGCTCCTTGTTGTAGCTGCAGCCAGAATGCTCCAGTCCATATCTGGCAAATTAAAGTCCCCCACAATCAATACCACCCCTTTGCTTGTCATTCTGCCAATGGCCTCCCCAAAACCTTATCTAACTCCTCCCCCTGTGTCTGTGTACCACCCCCTTGCAGATAAAGGCTCCGAACCCTGTCTGTAAGTCAACCCACAGAGCCTCCATCCCTTCCTCATCCCCCTGGTGTCCCTGTATCTCTGTGGGCTTTATACCTTCCTTCACATATAAAACAACCCTCCCCTCCTTCCTCCCTGTCCTATCTTTCCACAACATGGTGTAACCTGGTATGGCCACATCCCAGCTGTAGTCTCCTATGTGGTATTTTATGCACCAGCCTGAAATGGTAGTCATTAGTGATAAGTGGTGTTCTCTCACCACTGAAATTGTGGTCACAATGGCATCAGAAAACCCATCACTGACGTCTACAGTTCCACCAACAGCCCGTCCATGGTAGTGCACTTATGCCCATCACATGAGAGCACATCTCCAGTGATAACTTTGTTTTTCTAAATGATGTCAACACCAGAAACCCATCCCCAGTGTTGGCTTTCTTTTATCAAATGGTGCCAACAGCAGGAGACCACCCCTGGTGTCATCTCTTTATTTAAATGGTATCAATGCCAGGAACTCATCACATGTGTCGTCTTTCTTATTTTAAAAGGTGCCTACATCAGGAGCCCATCCCTAGTGTGTGCTTTCTTTTTTTAAGTGCTGCCGACATCATCAGCCCAAGCCTGGTAGCATAGTTCTGATTCTGTGCTCCTCTCTCCACTTACAGCACTGGGAGTCTACCCTGGCATTGGACAAATATGGAAAACAGTATGTTGCCACCAGGAGCCCATCCCCAGTGGCACGCTGCTTCTTCAGCCCCTCTCCCCACAGTTACACCGAACTCCATGTTTGGTGTGCTGATCAAGTTCCCAACCGAAGACAATGGCCAGCAAAAGTCTTCCTTTCACCCCCTCAGCTGGTTTCTGACCAAATTATTATCCAAACCACTATATGAAATGGATGAAAATCTGCCCAGGTTCATTCACAAGAATGAAACGGATGAATTGTTGGCTATGTCATATTGTGGTTTTGAGAATAGTTCAGGTTTTGGCCAGCCAAGGAGATGAGAATGGTAGCCATCTGGGGAGGGATGAGGGAGGGGGGTGCAAGTGGACACCAGGGAATGATTGGCTTTGGAGCAGTGTGTAGGAGGTGGGTGCCACTGGACACCATGGATGCTTGAGTTGGGGTAAGGTGTGGGAGTGGTATGCCACTGGAAACCAAGGATAATTGGATTGGATCCAGGTGTGGGAAGGAGGTTCCTAATGGGTGCCAGGGATACTTGGATTGGGCCTTATCGTGGGAGGGGTTGCTGCTGGATGCCATGAACCCTTGGATTCAAGTAAGGTGTAGGAGGTGAGTGCTACTGGATGAGAGGAACACTTTGATTCAAGCAGGGTGTGGGAGGTGGATGCCACTGGATGCCTTTGCCAGGAAGTGCTTGGTTTATGGTAGGGAGCAGGAGTGTGGTGCTAACTGGTGCAATAGACTGCTGGCTTTAATTGGCATTGTTAATACAAAGTACAGTGCTCACTCACTGTAACGAACACCGATATTGCAAACCTTCAGATATAACGAATGCAAAACGTAGCTCCCGAGGAAACAAGTTAATACAGTATCAGTTGTCTAGGTATAGCAGGTGAGCATTCTCAGTGAGGCAGCGCTGTCTCTTTAAAACTCGGAGCTTCACCTGGAGACTCAGACTGCCTACCACACACAATTCTCCAGCTTCTTATCGAGCTTGTATCCACTAGATCAAAGTCAGCAAGTGGCACTGTGACGGTATGCCTCACCGCTCACCAGTAACCAGGAAAATGGGTAAACTACTGGCAACACTTGTAAACAGAGGTGAGATGGAAAGAAGTTAGAGAAATGAGCAACAGCAGGTGTAGTGTGGGTGTTCGATCAGCTAGATCGTAGTCATCCAGTGGTGCTGTGAGGTTGTTTAAAAGATGGAAAGAAGTGATTTGGGGAAGTTGGGGAAGCCAAAGGGAGACGGCGCGGTGGTGTGATTGTAGGGGTAGTGCACATTACAGTATGCAGTACTTGAGCTTTACATCTACTGACAAAATGTAATGAAATACAGTATAACTAAAACATGCATAAATAAACTATGCTGACAGTTTAAATCTGTAATGTATTTCTGTATCTGCAATTACAGCAGGGTCGGACTTAAAATCTAATGATGATCATCTTTATTTTTCAGCATCCCTCGATATAACAAACGGGGAGCTATAACAAACTCATGTTATGGCTCCTAATTCATTTGTTATAGCGAGGGAGCACTGTAGTGCATATCTGTTCTTAAATTTTCTTTTTAAAAAGTAAGACAATTCATCGTTAATAAAATTATATTAAGGTATCATGTAGGGTTGAAACACAAAGGATCAAAAGTAGGGAAATGTAACAGTGTAAAAAACAAGTCCTTTGACCCATGGTGAATCTGAGATATGGTGTTCCTTGGAATTTTCACATTCATGTGACACAGCCTTTGCATTACCCTAACCTTGGCACCCTCTGTCAAAGCAGTGATGCGAGTACAGTATGTGCCACTTCTATCATTTACAGTTACAATGGACAGCAACTTATAATGGATGGAAATGTTTAAAGCCAAAAGCCTTTTCCTATAGGGCCTACTATAAAAAAGGGCTGTTATAGTGTACGTTGCCTGTTGTGTATAGCAGACCGTAGGACCTGACTGAGGCAGTTCTCCAGGTGTTAAATCTGATGTTCAGGCCCTAATTATTTAATAATTACAGACCAAAAGCACATGGAATTAATGTACTAAACACAGTGCAGATTAAGCATAACAGCATGATGTCTAAGAGAAGTGATATCACCCTCTCACACAAACTAAGATCCTACCCAAGACAGGGCCCTTCTAGCAAACAGAAAAGCCCAATGGAGCCAGTATGGGCGGAAAAAAAATGAACAGCAATAAGGGACTTCATGGCAGCATTGGATGGTAATGTACTCCTGACACTCTCCGGTTGGCTATCAACAGCTCTGTCACCTCCATCATCGATTATGGGCTAGCAATTTATGGCTCTGCCTCTGCCCTCCGCAGAGTGCAGTTGCACTCAACAAAGCATGCAGGCTGCTAACTGGGGCTGACCGACTTACACACACTTGTGACCTGTACACTGAGGTAGGATGGCTTCCTCTCATCAGCCGGATACAGTATCAAACCTGCCTCATAGCCAAAAAAGTCCTCCTCGGGGTCATGCCCCCAGGCATTGAAAAGCTCCTCATTGACCACCACAGCACCCAGCAAACTAGAAGTTCACAACAACTAACCTTCCTTGTTCTCCCAGATGCCGGACTACCATGGGCCAGAGGGCCTTTGCCCACAGTGCACCACAGTGGTACAATACTCTCAACAAAGAAACTCTTACTGCTGCTGCTTTTGGCCCTTTTGAGAGACAACTCTGACTTCATCTCATTTCAACTAGTCATTGTGACTGCCTCGCCTAATCCGGGGCCCACTGCTCACTGCCCTCCACTTCAGTCTTGACAGCTACCTCTCCCCACCTTGCCCCTTCTACCTGCCTACCCCTTGCCCCTCTCCTTTCTCCCCTGGGCATTTTCTGACTTTTATCCTTCCCCTCCCTTCCCTTTAGAGCTCTTACCCTCACCCTCTACCCTCCAACAATGGCTTTCCTGCCTGCATACCCCCTCTCACCTGTGGTGCTTATTTCTAAGATTGCCCTTGGCTGGTATGTCATGCTACCTAACATTTGGCACATTTTGAATTACTGGAATTTCCTAAGCCTCAGTCTCTTACTTCTTTTATTGTGTAACTATGTATTATTATGTTGATCTTTGTATGTATGTATACCCCCCATTCCTTCGACGTGGAACCTTTGTAAATGAGCAGTTCCTGCTCAAAGATATTTGTAATCCTAGATTTCAATAAAATAAAAATAAAAAATACCCTGAAACAAAATGTTTTGATGAAGGTCAGTGATGTCACAACTATCTCACAAAGAGAGCAGTAATCACTGTTGCTCTCAGTATGTATGTATGTATGCTTGTATATGAGTTTGTGAGTGTATCTGTGTGTATGCGTCAGTACTGTTTCCAACTTTGAGGTAAACCAAACCCTACATATACAGGACAAAAGTTCAACAGACAGACGTGTCTGGTATAAGCAGCATATACTGTAAATTTCTGTACCTTGAAAGACAGTACCGAAGTTAGGGTTATGCCAAGGCTAAGTCAAGAGAACAAGGTAATGTGCAGGTATGAACTGGGAATGCAGAAATGCTTCCCATCCCCTTTAAAGTAAGTCATCCACTTACAGGCAAGCAATACATCTCAAGTAGCCACAGGGGTTATATGCTCTGATGGTCTTGTGATGGCAGACATCTGGCAGGGGTGAAATTTGTACAGATGGACCCAAACCATCAAAATGGTAAAAACCGGACTGACTGGTCCAAGTGAAACTTAAACCAGGTCCATCTATGTCTGTTTTTTACAGTTTTAGTCCGTCTGTTCCAGTTGGTCTGTATTTCATGTGGAGTAATGGGTATGGGTGAAATCAGTACTGCCAGACTTGGACTGGACCAAAATTGTAAAAGATCTGTTCCAGGTCCGGATTTCACTCATACCCTCACCTAGGTGAAATCCAGACCAGCAGGAATGCACAGACCAGAATTGTAAAACTGGACCTACTGGTCTGGCCAGAACAGTCGGACCATACAAGTTGCACCTGGTCAAGCTGGACCAGCCTGTCCAGTTATTACCATTTTGGTCAAGTCTGGGTCCGCTAGTCCAGATTTACCAAGTCCTGTCTGGCAATCATTTCTGCATGAGCTGCAGGTGGCGAATATGAAGTATATAGTAGGTGAGTCCAAACTGAACATGTTACAGATTGTGCCATTTTGATGACATTGTAATCCATTTTGAGGCCTAGCAGTTGAAGTCCTGAACTGTGAAACAGGAGGCCATAGGTTTGAATCCAGTTAGCAAATAAATGAACATAGTTTTCTTCTAGTGAATGTGTCAGTACTAAAGAGAATAAATCATTGGCATCATAACACTGGGTGTGGGAAGGTGTTAGCTTATGAAAGCCGTAGAAATTGGTATTATATTGTATAACTGAGAAGTGGGCAGTGCACTGAGTTAGTGTTCAGACTGAGAAGTTCAGAAATTGTCTTCAGCAGGTTTCTGCAAATGGTCATAGGTGAAAGAAGCCTGACTACATTGCTCAGCACACAAATAGTGTCAAAAACGTCTGACTTGGAGGCTGCCATGATGGGCCAGCGGCAATGCAAAAGGCTGCCATGTAGATGACTGGAGTTTGGGCGCCGACTCTACTCACCATGCCAGGAGGCAGGCCAGGCTGATGGCAGCTGCCAAAGGCAAAACACCTCAGTCTGGGAGGACTGGCAGTGAGTTCCATCATGTATTGACCCCTGCAGGCAGACCGGTGAGGTTGCTTCTTCTGCAGGGGGCTACATTGCAACGTCGAGGCTGTAGGGCAAAGTTTACACCAGGGGAGGCCAGAGGGAGGATTGAGGGAGAAATGAGAGATGAGAAATCCCTTGCTGTCTGTATGACAGCAAATGACCTGAACAGGGCGTATTTCTGATATACAGAGAATAACCCTAGGGTAGTGGCAGGAAGGGTGTAAAAATCAATATGGGAAAAAAAAATTCTGATCTGAGAGTAAAAACAATCTGAGTTTTAGCTCCTGGCCTCCATCTTGTTAGTAAATGATTATTTACAAAAGTTACATTAAGAAGTTAGTAATTTGGGGCCGCCCATTGGCCATGTACTGCCATGCTAATATCCCAGTTCGGGAGTGGATTCAGCTTGCGCAGAGCAGGTGGCAACTCTGAGAGTAGTGTAGACTGGGGAATGATCATACTGCATCCAGTGCCACAGCTACCTTTGTGGCAGGCCAGGAAGCTTGCTCCCCCCAAGGGTTCTGCTGCAGTGTCTGAGACCACCACAGGACACTGCAGCACCATCAAGATGGTGGTGGGTCATTTGTGAAAAAACACACTGGGCTTTATAAATGACAGCCAGGGTGTACTCAGGGCTAACGCCATCAAACCTGCCACCCACAAGCTGGTGACTGTCTCATGGATGATGGGACTAGGTGGTCACCCCAGCCCAAGGAGGGCAAGGATGTACACTGGAGGGAGGAGAACTATTTAGATGAATGACAAAAAATTAAATAAGTTTATTGAATTTTTGCAGCTCCTGTTGCAGTGACGGTTGACTCTGAAGATGACGAGAGCTCAGAGTCTGAGAAAGAAGAGGACGTAGGCATCACTTTCGTAGCACGAGCAACTGATGAAATTCTACAAGAAAGAAAAGTGTCAGGTAAAGATGTGATATAAAGTTTACCTTTGTCTCTGAAACTGTCTCAGTTACTTATAAATGACTGTGCTCATTATAAATGATCTCTGAATTTTGCAAGATTTTAAAACAGCAATTCATGTTAATTTTTTTATAATCATCATTATGAATTCCATCCCTTGGTGTTGATCTCTGCTGTTCACTTGTTTCCAGATTTGTTTACATGTGGCTACTTATTTTATGGTCATCATTTCAGAGCTGAAATTTTGTGTCCTGATGTCCCCAGTACCCTACGGGATCAGGGAACAGTGCCTGTTACATGCTAGTTCATCTTGCTCGCAAGAAAAGTGATGTTAAACTGTTGTTCAAATACAGCTGAGAATAAGTGTGTTCAGCACAATGTCATCCACACCCTACTACTTGCAAAACTCTCCTGGGCTGGCCTATCTGATTTCTCAGTCAGCTGATTCAGCTCTTACCTCGTGGACTGCCAACAGTTGGTCCCCATAGGTGTCCCCCCTTCCAGTCAAGTGTCTCTATCTTGGGCCCCATCCTATTCTTTTTATATAACTTACACTTATTGCTTTTGCATGAGAAAATTAATAAGAACATTCATGTGCAACTTCAACACAGTCCGAGTTTATTCACTGTACCATTTACACAAATACATTACTATGGTGCTGTTAACTATACAGTACATGACGGTTGATGCATCATACTGGGGAAGAAAACTGCATATAACAAATCCTTTTACATCACTGCCAGCCAAGTTACGAAAAGTGGTTTCCAGTTAGCTGCACTATCAGTTTCATGTAGCACACTAGGCTTCTTGCTTCCCTTCCACACCAAATGACCTCTCCTCAATCTGTGTCTCCTCTTACATCTGCATTAATGGGGCTGACACAGTACTTTTTTTTTTTTTTTTTAATCTCTCTGTGCTCTTGCACCTAACCGGCCCTCGGCCTCTTCTCAAATGTCCTACTACACACAACCCCATCTGCTCAATGGATTTACCATTCCCCACATTGCCCTGGTGGCATGCCCTCCATGATGGAACCCTTAGGATGGGCAAGGTCATCCAGTGGCCAGTGGAGTGCTCAGGTCAGTGGGTGTGGCAGGGTCATCATTCTGCACAGCTGAGGTTGTTTTCTCATTTTTCATTCTCCCCCTGAGGACATCACATGCAGGGTGTTAGGTCGCATGTACAGACTTGCCTGACAGTGCTGAAGATGTCCTCCCCTCCCTTGCAGTTTGTGCCACACCTCCACCTGTGGTCACTTAGTGGGCAGTATAGCAGTGGGAATCTGGCACTGTCCCTCCTGTAGGAAAGGAGTATGAGCATGGGTTAGGACACTCAGCTTTCCTCCCCCTGGACACACTCCGATGACCCAGGCTCACTCCCGAACAGGGGCTGCCAGTGTCACAAGAAGTAGTGCTACCAGAGCGCCACGAGGCACAGTACTTTTTACCTCCAGTTCTGCGGTTTCTGAGTTGGAAGAAACAGTTCAGTGGGATTTCAGTAACATCCAGTGCAGATTCTGCACTATCCAACTTCCTTTGAATGCTAAAAAAATGGTCTGTATAACATTTGGCAACAAACAGATTTGCCAGGCTCCATTCCGTCCCAGATTCCAAGACTCTGGATACCCCTTCAACCACGTGCCATCTTTCAAATACCTCAGTGTTTGCATGGGTTGAAGCATTGACTTCTCCAACCAAATAGATGCCATTCACAAAAAAAATTCCCCCTAAGCACAGTGTACTTATCACAGCAAAACCCTGCCTACTCCTAGGTTTACCATGAAATCATCCTCAGGGTGATCCTGCAAGTGTCTGGCTACACAGATGTGGTCTACGGTGCTGCCCCCAAATCTACCTGACTAGGCTGGATCGCTTCTTTCACCCCTTCTGCCACCTCACCTTAAGCTGCCTTCTCTGCACTCACCACTGCTGTCTCTACTCCGTCTATCCCTCCCTTTGCTGGAAGGCAGGCATGTATCCTTCTGTGCTACTGTTCTCCCTAAACACTGGTTCAGCTCCCTCCCATGCTCTCTCTCCTGTCCTCTTCTCCTCTTACTCCCTCAGGAGCTATGACTGACTCGCATGCCTTCCTGCTCCCCCAAAACCTCTACTGAGCAGGCAGCATTCCCCTCCCTCGTCCCCCTCCTCTGGAGTAGATTGCCTCCCTCCTTCTCCACCTCCTCCTTCCTCTCTTTCTTCAAGTTTCTGCTCTGGGTGGGGACACTGTTCTGACTCTTTCTCTTGTTACTTGCCCTCTTGTCCCCCTTTTCCTCCTTCTTGTGTTCTCCAGTTTCTCAGTTTCTTGTATGACTTATGTAGCTGCTGCTGCTAGATTATATCTTGCAGGGTATATTAAGTTTAACCTTATTGAAATCTACATTATTGTACTCTTTGATTAACTATGTATTATCAAACTGTCACTATTATATATTGCTGGTATTACTGCAATCATTTTTATCATATGTTGTACTTTTACCTTGTTTCCATTCCAATTCATTTCTGTAACCCTGTTTCACTGCTGTTCATTTCTTTAACCCCCACCCTTCCTCTCCCATTCATTTCTATAACATCCACTTTAAAACAAACACACAGCACGTACACGCACACACACACACACACACACACACACACTCTACCAGAAAGCTTTTGCTCAATGTGTCTTTCCTGGACAAAAACGTTACATAAATAAATGAAAGGAACATATGTGTGCACAAAGTTCTTGCCTGAACATGAACTGCTGCTTTAAGTACACTGGAATCCTGTTATAATGAAGTTCAGCCTGTCCACTGAAACACTGTGGTATAAGGAGTGTGTGTTTTTATTACTTGGCTTGTACAAACACCCACAAATATTTTTTCAACTGAACATTTTATTATGGTGAAGATATTACATTCAGGGTTGACCTTAGGGGCTAGACAAACTGGGCAGCTGCCTAGGGGTGCTATTTGTGAGGGGGTAACAGTCTGGATCTGTTTACATGTTGCATTGTTTTTTTCTTAAAGACCCTCTGGCTGTCTTGTAGGGTTGGTGGTGAGTTGCTCGGCAGGGGTATGTGGTCAGTTGAGATGATGATCAGTGCAAATTGCAAAAAGAAATAAGATTATAAAAACTGAGTGGGGTCAAACTGCAATTTCTGTAACTGTTACAGTGAGCAGATCACACTATTGGGTGCCATTGTATATGCCATCACCAATCACATTCACTGCAGGTGGTTCACAGTACTTCTGTTGCCAACATACAGCCTTATGCATACGCACATGCACACACATATCAGCATCTTGATGCCAGACCAGTCCCTGCCTACAGATTTTTTGCAGCTGCCTAGGCTAGTCCACTTGGTGTGTCAGTCAGAGGATGAGTAATTTAAGTAAATCATGATATGGTCAGTTTACACAGTAGCATAGTAATTAACAGTTAAAAAGGACTCTAGGTCCATCATGTCTGCCCCCCTGCCTTATAAACAGGGACAAAGATAAGTGTGCTGTGCAAACAGGTACTAATTTAAAGGGATTCCCTACCCACTCCACTACCCAGCGTACCTGGTGATTACCTTGGTAAAGAGAAATTTGTCCAGACATATCTTAAAGGCTTGTAGTGTCTTCATGACCACTGTCTCCACAGGAAGGCTTTTCCATAGGTTCAAAGCCCTCTGGGAGGAAACAGGCCTCCTTATTTTATCCCTGAATTGCCACCCAAGCTTATGCGAATGTATCCCAGTCTCCTGCTATAGGGTGGCAGATCAGACATCTCTGACTGTTTTACCTTATTTATACCACTGAGTGAGTATGCAAAAGACTAACATTAGACTCGAGGAGTATCAAGACTGAACAGTTGGAGACCTTTGCTCTGGTGTCCTCCAGCAGTTATCAGATCAGCTAATTTAATTTAGTCTGTTACGATGCAGGTTAAGTGTTTAGACTTCCTGCTTGTGGCATGTCCCCCACTCTGTGAAGACTGTACATACTGATATGGACTGTAACTACAGCCATGTCAGACCTGGTCCCACTTCCAAATGACCAGATTGGCCCAGGTCTTCACCTAACCTCACAGAATTAGCTCAGGCTTGGAGCCCCTGCCACCTCACCCCCACAGAATCACCAGCTGGATTTAGGTGTAAGGAGACAAACAAGGCACCCACACAGTCACTGCAGCAGCCTAAGGTAGCCTGAGGCCTAATGTTCTGCTTCCTGGAACTGTCAGATCTGCTTGCCTGGCTGTGCTGCCCTTACCTCTGTTTCATTCCCCTTGCTTTGAAACTTACCTCCCACTCCAAAGCTCACACCAGTCATACCCAACAGATTTAACCCAGAGCTGCTTGCTGTCCCTCCCAATATCAACATTATCAGTGGCTGAGCCTGGGAGTGGGACTGGGGTGTGAGATGAAATATGAGGCCCCTCAGCCACGTTGGGTACCTTACAACCATGACAGTCAACTCCTCAGTGAGTTAGCCAGACACCAAAGTGAGTCTCAGAAATTTCCTTATGTCTATTTCCAAAGTAATTTCAGGTTAGGACCATGACAGTAAACCCCAATGTTTCACCCTTTAAAGAGCTAGTGTACTACCTAAAACCACTTAGTTTTTAAAAGCAGTCAATCAGTACTTTTTCTATTTTGGTGTCTGGCTGACTCATTGTGGATTTATTTATTTATTCAGTTCTCGGATTAATACCGTTGCGCTATAAGCTAATTTACAGAGGTTCCACGTCAACAGCAAAACAATACAGACGGTGGTTACAAAATTACATTGGATACAGAAATGATGTTCAACTCTTTTGTAATAAAAATTACAAATTTCAACCATATTAAGCAATAAGTACATTGCAAGGGGTGAACAAAGTGGAAAATTAGCTTACCATGGAGAGAGAAACTTGTAGTAACAGGGGCTGGGCGCTGAGAGAGTGCTGAATAGGTGAGGAAGGTATAAGTGAGAATAGGTGGCGAAAACAGGAATAGCCGTAGGGCCTTGTCATTGGTGTGCCGGAAGGGGAAAATTCCATGGGGTTTTGGAGTGGGAGGATATGGGGAGGGGGAGGGGGATTTGACTGTCACTGGAGCCTATGTCAGCTCCTGAAGTATAATAACTTTGTTTGTGCATGTGAGAGTACCCAGGGGGACTTCACTTTTTTGCACGCCCTACAACCATGAGCCAACTACCATACCACTGCGGCACACCTCTTCCCTCCTTCACAAAACTTTGCCTGGCTTTGCCACTCTTGTCTGGCTCTGCCTCTGCACTTGTCTCTAACCTCCTTAACCCAACCAGGATGCACGGGACATAAACAACCACTGTAATTAATCACCACTTTTACAAGAGGTCTCAACTGACTAGTGATGACCCTTACATCACCTGGTAGCCAGGCTGCACCCAGTAGGGGAAGGGGGACTGGGTGGCAGAAGGAGGGAGAAATGGGGAGAGAGAGAGAGAGAGAGCAGGGAGGGAGGAGGGAGAGGGAGGTGAAGCACCAATAGGGAGCTTTTTAGGGAGCCAAGTCTGTCCCTAAGAAGATACAAATGGAAAATTAGATGTTTATAAAATGACGCTGTATTAGTACAGAAGATGTGACATGCAAATAATGTACATACTTTGCATAGTATATGCTCAGTGTTCACCTTAACAAGAGTTTGGTGAGTATTTGCTTCACCATAAACAGGAGGAAGTGTCCATTAAAATAAAGAAAGGCAGGGACAGTGGAAAAATCTGACACTAGTTCAAAGGTACTATATTGGAGTTATTTTGGTAAGATCTGGAAGGACCACATGACCTAAAGAGAGAATGTGGTAGCATATAATTGTCTTTTCTTTTGTATCATTAGTGTCATTGTATAAACCAGTACCCTGGTAACCAAGATTAGGCAAACCTTTGTAACTTGAAATATCCACCTTCAGTGGCATTCGAGCTTTGCCTCCTTGAAGGTAAATCATGTACAGACTTCCAGTGCCATAATTGCCGTAAAATGTCTAGAGGTTATAAACAGAGCAACTGCAGCATTTTATGTCCCTGAAAAAATGAATCTGTAATCCCACAGGTTTCAACCTCTAAGCCTATTTATGTAAAATTGATTAGAAAAATATTTTAATGCGAAATTACACCAAATCTCAATATCCTACATAAAGTGAGAACTTTGCAAATAAAAAGAATTAAGAAAGCAGCTCTGGCCATTTAACTATAATTTTTCTGAATCTGTTGCATAAATTTGCACCAAACAATATTATATTTTTGTATTCCTTTTGGGTTTTATGAATTGCCAAATTGGTTAAAGGAAGCAAGTTAACAGAGAGAGAAAGTGAGACATATCGTAGTACTGCACCGTATCAGTAGGTACTGTACAGTATCAGTAAAACTCTGGTTATTTGAGCAACCATTTTCAGGTGTTGCTCATTTCTGTATTTTTAAACCCTAGATTGTACCAAGTGGGGTCATAATGTGCAGATAAGTAACCGGGATTCTTGTTTTAGTCACAAGCCAGAACAACACTGTCGTGGAGGCTGAAAACGAACTTCCCTGGAAGTTTCAGAATGATGAACCTCTTGTCTCTCAGAGTGCTCAGATAGCACGGCCCAGTCTTGTACACCTGCGCAAGATCAGCACTTTGTCTGCAGACTCCCAGCAATCCACAGAGGGGAAAGATCCACAGCAGCATATGGACCCACAGTAAATAATCTGACTTTTTTTTGTCTTGCAGCTTTGAAGCTTTTGCTCTCCTCACTTTCTGTCCCTCTAATACACTTGATCTTTCCACTGCTCCTCAGATCACACTGACTCCCTGCTGAATTGCATGCTGACGATTTTCCAGTTTTTGCAACAATGCTGGGGCTCTGTTCGGAAAATATTTGGGGGGGGGGGATTAGCTTGCTGCATTGTAGGACTCCACAAAATGTAACAGAGCAAATGTTAATCTCCAATAACAGAATCCAATACAGTAGCTGTGTGGTGAAGGGACATTTGCTTCTCTAGGTTTTGTACAACAGGACTGTACAGACTGAGGAACGTATTCTTATTGTAAAAGAGGACATTTATGAACAGTGGCCCTCATAGTTTTGAAATCCCAAACAACTTTCTTTTAAATAAAGTACTGGGCTTTTGTGCAGCTGGTAGTGGTTCCGAGATAGCAATGTTTAACTAGTTAGGCACAGTATCTATCTGCATGACATTACAAGGTTACATAAAATGGTAGCAATGCAGAATCATTATCGAGTAGACCTAGGTGTGACCATCACTAATAAATTGAAATTAAATCATCATATTAATGTAACTGCAAAAAAATGTCACGCAATACTTAGATGTATCCTGAAAAATATAAAAAGTCGGGAGGCTGAGGTCTTGGTACCCTTGTATACATCTTTGGTGAGAACACATATGGAGTATGGTGCCCTATTTTGCTCCCCTACTGCAATTGGAGATTTTAAAACCTGCGAATCGATACAGCGTAGAATGACTAAATCTGTAACTAAGGTAGCACACCTTGACTATGGGAATAGGCTTAGGAATTTAGGACTCTATTCACAAGAATATAGGTTTTTTAGGGGTGATATGTGTTGGGCTTATAAATCTTGTAATGATGAATTGCTTCTAGAAACTGTTTAATGAAACAACCGACAATTAAAAGTACTAGGTCACATAATCTTAGAATGCATGTTGAAACCTGTAGAACTACACAAAGGAAACAATTTGTAACTCAAAAAATCCCAAATATGTGGAATTCCCTTCCTGCTCATGTAGTTCTGAATCAGAGTATTGACATTTTCAAATATGAACTTGATTTGTTTATGGGAGAAAATAAATTTCATTACATCATTAGATTAATGATGGTGAGTTTAATAATGGGCCTGTCCCTCAAACTTGTACCCACCTATGAACCTATAAGAGCCTAATCCCACAAAGACCACCCAAATATGCACCAAAAGTGCATATCTGAGCATGCTCCCACCCTGCACCCACAAATGTTAACACTAGTGGAGGCATCCACAGCCCCCACAGAAAGAAGTATGGAGCGGCCATGGGGTGTCCGTTGCAGAGCAAGGCCCAACAGCGAACATCCAGGCATGGCAATAGAGTGATTCCTGTGATCCATGGGGAGCAGGGAACTGTGGAAAATGGTAGTCCTCCAAGGGCTTTTGTATCCGTTAAAGGAAAACTGATTCTTTAAAAACAATAGCAGGACGTGGGCTTCGCCTGCCTGTCAGCTCGGTGGGATGGAACATGTGGTGGTAGGCCAGATCAGGCCCCAAGAAGGTCCGGGAAACACAGGGAGGAACTTCTGTGGAAAATGCATTAACATTACTGTTGTGCCCTTGGCAGCGTAATGCCGCTGCCCTCGGCACCCCCTTCTCTGTTTTCAGTTAGTTTTGGAAAATGACCAGATATCCACCCTAGACTCCAGTGAAACAGTGGTGCTGACTGGATCAGGGAAGGCCTCTGTGGGACCTACACTGGGGGCTGTGGATGCATGGAGGTCTCTGCGTGTGTGGATCAGGACATCTGCAGACCCCCCCCCCCCATGCACCCACACATGGGTGTGGAAGGGATACTCATCCTTTTTCTGGATTAGGCCCTTACCTATTAATATTTCTAGACTGCTGCCACATATAGGTAAGACCACTGATTCAATTAAAAGTGATCTGTATGTATAACTAACAATGTACAAATCCATTCTGTGGCCCAAACCTTAAACTTGTGTTTTAGTAACTGCTGCAGACTACATTGCATTTAACTGAGAGCTGGTGGTCAGCTAGCTGAGAAAGACGACAACAGGAACAGTTGCACTGACATCTTTCTCAGCTAGCTGATCGTCATCTTGGAGTTAAACATCATGAAATCAGTGGCAGCTACTAATACACAAATTCAGGGTACCAGGTATAGAAAGGGTTTGGGGTAACAGGGTGACTGGAGTGGGGATACATTTATTTTGCAACTATGAGACCCTAACACTAGCTTACACCGAATGAGAGTAGTAACTTGAGGGCAGAGGCTAGAAATTATTGTAAAAAATAAATGTTTTCAAATGATAAACTATAGGAAGTAGATGGTGAGTTGCAAGAATACTTTCTGTAAATGCTGATAGGGACATTTGTTTTTTTTTTTACATTTCAACTGGTGGTGAGCTGGGTCTATGGGGGCAAAAACACGACTGCCATTTTAGATTTGTGCAGTTCGGGTTTTTATGTTGGTGATGTTGCCTGTGTCTATTCATGCAGGTTAGGTGTGCAGTCAGACAAAAAGTTTTATATTCCCATGTACCCTGCATGATCAGTCAGATTTCTGGATTTTCCTTACTCATTTTATAAGCTTATACAGCAGTGCCCTAGTACTATAGGAGCACTGCAGTCATCTTGAAATTGTATAAGGCTTGAAACAAAAATAGTTTTGATGGCATAGAGTCAGGCACTTTTGAACGTACTAAAGCTAGCGTAGGAAAAAATGGATTTCTGAGCAAACATAACCTGCTAAATCCCACGTTTGAATCAACAGAAAGGCAACAGTAATTTTATCCATGTGTTCATTCATGGTGTGCAAGATAAACACGGTAAGAGGCAGTGTTTTTGTTTATGGCAGCATTTCGGGTGTTAGCGGTGATCGTTGTTTATCTTACACATTCCTTTTCACTGCTGTCAAGTTTTATAAACCCATCTGATGCCAGCTGATCAAATAAAAATATCCAAAATGTTATTTTGGATGTACCATTAGCTATCCTGATGTTAGTCATTTGCCCACATTCTGATCCTTTGCTCTGAATACCATTTATTTGCCCTGTTTCTGTCCTTTCGTCCCATATTCTGAGAGTGACAGACATGGGGCATCTCCGGAACCATTAAATGATGAAATAATCACCCATGCACCGTTATTGGGAAAGACCAGTCATTTGGGCACTGAGAACACAGTGACAGGGAGCAGGAACATAGCATCATGCAGTCAGTCAATCCATCTGTGTGCCTGCACCTGCCCCCCCATGTGGTGTGACTCCTTGCCGGCCATTAGAGCCACCGGCATTAGTGCGCTGAAGCATCAGGTTGCTGATTTGGGGATTCACACCCTCTCCCTGAGGTTCACCCCCCTCAGAGTTAGAATATTAATGGGCGGCACAGGGAACACAGCCCCCCACAAACAGGGGTCAGTGAAATCCCAACTTGTTGCCATGGTGACTGGGCGCACTAATGCTGGCACTCTGAATGGGTGGAACCAGTGTGATTTATCTGTTTGTCCATCCTTGTGTTGACTTCAGCACCACATGGTGTCTGTTGATCTGTTTCTCCATGCTCCATATCTGTTAGTCTGTTGAGCTCCCTGCTCTGTATCTTTTGGTCTGTCCCAGCTTCCTGCTCCATATATGTCATTGCACACTGTCTCACACTGCAGGCAACCAAGCTCCAGTCAAGCTGACAGCATTAAGAAACCTAGCTGCAGTGTAACTGTTCCATAGCACTGTACTTCTGGTTCGCTTCCCTGCCCTGATGTACCCTGGAATGTGAGCCATGGTTCCGATGGATCTTGACTGCATATTCCCAATATTGCCATGGTTTCAAGCCAACCAGTGGAATCCTGCAAAATAAAATAGTGCTGTTGTACCAGGCAATGCTGCAGCACTCTGGGACACAACATCTGTAAGCGGCCCTCACTACCTGCTTCTAGTGGGGCTGGGCATTCCAAGTCTTGCCCCCTCTGCTCACCCCACCTCACTACGACTAGAGTATAGTGCTGAGGAATGCTAATGGCTGCACTTTCCAGTTACAAAAGTCTGTCCATAATGGAAGTTGGATGCTTAGTCTAACTTCCCAGTTTATGGGAATTTTCCTTTCATTGAATGGTAAGATCTGCTACCTTCAGGCAGGGTCTCTGAGGAACAGACATATGTAACGTACCTCTCCCCTCCTCAAGGTAGAGTGCTTGTGCTTCTAGGCTACTTGTGCTCCCTGACAGCCTGGGGCCATAGCATATTAGTGGAGAGTTGTCAGGGGCCCATGGCGGCACCAGGACTTCAGCTTTACCAGGGCACAGCCAGAATACAGGTATCCCGATATGGGGCACCAGTCCCACATGCAACAGAGTCACATATGGTCTGGACTGGGGATCAACAACTTTGGGCACAGTATGATATAAGGATACAGTGCCTCTCAACTCTCCCACAATAGGAGGGATACGCCCTCATTTTATCTTTGAGAATCCATCTGTCTAACAACCTCTCAGCTGCCCTGCATAAAGAGGAACTGTCCTCATTTTACCACTCTTAACCCCAAGCACTGTGTTGTAGGCTGCTCAGGCTGCAGGAGCTCAGCAGGCCCCAGGTGCAGTGCTGTGAGCATCATGCTAATGTTGTGTGTCTGAGGCTTTCTGCTGGAAGACCCCAGACAACAGTGTAGTCCCCTTTGCACACATGGATAAGCACACCTGTGATACCACATAATACAAATCCCCCTAGGAGGAAAATTGAGACAGACATGGTCAGGTGTGGGGGATTAGGCAGGCTAACAACACTGGACATACCTTGTTTATTTAAAGGTTTACGTCCCAAACTGCAGAGCATACCATATCTCACTGATGATGTTACCATCAGTTCCTTACTGGACCACCAGAATGATCACTTAATGAGCAGAAATGATTCTGCATGGTTGTTCAAGTCACTGGCCCTGAGCCCAGCCACCAGAATGCACACAGCAGAGGCTGCTGAAGGAATAAGGCAGCTCCCCCCACCCAAAGTTGGCAGTTAGCAGGTTAGTTGGGGAATTAAGGGTAGACGGTCACTAGTTGGCCACTGGAGGACCTGGCCTGGAAATATGAGTTAAACTGCTCTGGTCAACAGTGACACCAGTTCTCAAATATCTATAGTGGCCATGTTGGTCATTGGCCTGTGGATAGTTAAGCCACCCCCTGCAGACCTGGGGGTGAATGCAAGGGTGCATCAGGGGGATTGCTAGGAAACACTGTTAAGGTTGGGAGAGTTTAATATACCCCTCCACTCCTCTAGAGGAAGGGATGAGGTTACCGTGCTGCTGGAGCTAGGAGGAACCGATAGTAGTATATATCTGGCAGTTGAAGGCTTGAGGTGCCAGGGCTAGTGGTGTTGAATGCTCAGGGAGGAGGAAGAGGAGGTCCAGGAGTCAGCTGAGTAGGACACTGGGGGTTCTCCCCACAAGGTGGGGCTCCTTGATGGCCTTTATTTCTGGATAGGGGTTGAGAAGATTGTCCCCGAACCAAGAAAAAACAGAAGGAGATGGTGTAGAAATCCACCTGGACTGCAGGGATCTGGGAGTTGTAATTGTGAGTGCCTGCCCAAGGACTGGTGGTGGTTGAGGGGAGGTCCTTAGCACTAGGACCCAGCGAGGTCACCCATTGTGAGAGGACGGGGTGGGGCCTGTAAATCTCAAAGTTCAGTAGGGCTCTTGGGCTTAGTGGGACTGAGCTGAAGAGTGTGGGCAGCTAGCAAGGAATGGAATGCAGTGAAACACCTAAAAGAAGTCCTAGTGGAGGAGACAGACCCGTGCATTAAGCTGATTAACAAGGGAATAAAAAGGAACAAACCACTATGGTTCACAAAGGAGGTGGCAGAGAAAGTGAGGGACAAAAGGGGGGCTTTCAGAAAATACAAGGAGACTCAGAAGGATGAGGATAGGGCGGTGAACCTGGAGAGACAGAGGGAGGCAGGGAAAGCTGTTCGGAGCACAGAGGCGAGATTAGCACAGACAGTAAAGAGGGGGACAAGACATTTTATAGATACCTTAGTGATAGAAGGAAGCCCAGGTGCAGGATTGTTACTCTCAAAGGGGAGGAAGAGGTGTGTGTAGAGGGTGACCTAGAAAAAGCACTGATACTGAATGAATACTTCTGTTAGGTATTCTTGGTAGAGGAGGAGGAGGGACAGGGACCACAACTAGGCAGCAGAAGCAGTGGGGGAGAGAGAGGTAAATACCAGTCCTTTTCGGAAGAGAGCATCCTGGAGGAACTCACACAATTGAGGGTGAACAAAGTGATGGGACCAGATGATAAACACCCCAGGATATTAAACGAATTACAGACTGTGCTAGCAGCACCACTAGTGGCCCTGTTTAGTGAGTCATTCAACAGAGGGGTGGTTCCAGAGGACTGGAAGGGGGCAAATGTAGTCCCTTTTCACAAGAGTGGTAGCAGGGAGGAGTCAGGAAAGTATAGGCCGGTCAGCCTCACCTTAGATTATGGAGGCGCTGCTTAAGGAAAGAATTGTGGAACACCTGGAAACCATGGGAGCACAGGATCCAAGGCAGCATGGATTCACAGCAGGAAGGTCATGTCAAATAAATCTTATTGACTTTTTTGACTGGGTGACAAAGGAGGTAGATCAGGGAGGAGTGGTGGATATCGCCTACCTCGACTTCAGCAAGGTCTTTGACACTGTACCGCACAGAAAGCTGGTGAACAAGCTAGGTAGCCTTGGGGTGGGCCACAAAGTGGAAAACTAGGTTAGAAACTGGCTAAGGGACAGGAAGCAGAGGGTGGTAGTAAATGGGATCAAATTCGAAGAAAGGAGGGTGACCATTGGGTGCCTTAAGGATCAGTCCTGGGGCCAGTCCTTTTTAATGTCTTCATCAGTTACATTGCTGAAGGGCTGAAGTTGAAGGTTTGTCTATTTGAGATGATACCAAGATCTGCAACAGAGTAGACACTCCAGAGGGGATCAAAAGAATGAGTAGGAATCTGGGAAAGCTGGAAAAATAATCCAAAGTGTGGCAATTAAAATTTAATGCAAAGAAGTGCAAAATCATGCACCTAGGGTGAAGAAACCCTTCGGAGAGCTACAGGATGGGGGCTGGGGGGGTGCTGACAGTCACCAGGGAAGAAAGGGATTTAGGTATAATCATCTCAGTTGACCTAAAGGTAGTCAAACAGTGTAACAAGGCTGTGTGGAGGGCCAGTGGGATGTTTGGGGTGCATAGGAAGGGGTATCACTAGCAGAAAAAGGGAGGTGGCGATGCCTTTGTACAAAATGCTGGTGAGGCCTCATCTAGAATACGGTGTTCAGTTCTTGAGGCCACATCATCACAAGGACATAGACAGGGTAGAGGAGTTCCAGATACGGGTGACCAAGATTGAGCAGGGCTTACATCAGAAAACACATGAGGACAGATTAAAACACCTCAATATGTATACACTAGAAGAGAGGAGGGAATGGGGCAATATGATAGCAACCTTCAAGTATCTTGAAGGCTTGAACAAAGTGCAGGTGGGTGACATCTTTCAGTACAAGAGTTGTACAAGGACAAGTGGGCACGATATTAGATTGGAGGGGGCAGGATAAGAGGAAATGTGAGAAAGTTTTTCTTCACAGAAAGGTTGGTACATGCTTAGAATTAGGGTTGTCAGAACCCTCTGAAGTTCTGGGTTCTAGTTCTAGTCTAGAACTTTTGAAAAAGTTCTAGGGTTCTAATCTTTTTTTAGAACTTTTTAGAACTCGAACCCTATTTTTTTATTGTGCTGCCAGTAACAAAGATTGTAATAAAATACATGTAAAGGAAAAACTGTTCAATATAAGGGGGGGAGAAATTATCATGTGTGACATTGATAGGAATACAACTAGGTTTATTTATGTTTTTTTCTGTTTGCTAAAGCCAGCAACTTAATACGTAACAGGCCCACCCACCCACCCATATGTTAAAAGTTTTCCTGCTGCAGCTGCATCATAGTTCCTTAGTGAAAGAAAGAGCACATTAGCCATTTATGTACTCAGTTATATATACATCGTCATGAATTATGAGAAAAATAACTATTACCTAATTTCAGCTATTTGCTGCTTTCTGTTTTAAATGAGTAAATCAAAAGTTGCAATGTTTAAAGAAAGCTTTTATAACAAAGTCAAGCCAAGTACTACAGCAGCAGCATGTGGAACTGTTGCAAAACATATTATGTCATAACGTAGTCAGTCAAGACATTTGAATAAAAAAATATGCCAGTCATTGTTGCTGGCAAAAATGCATGCAATTTTCTAAGGTAATGTATACATATACCAACATTTTTGTTGGCAAATTGAAGTAATACATACAACTTTCTAAGATGATGCATTTTGCAGCTGATACTCAATAAAATCTGTATTTCAGTCACATAAATAAAAAGTGGTTCTCACCACATACTAAGGAACATTTAATGTAGCTGCAGCAGTTGGCATGTGATGTTTAAGGGACAGCGCCTGTCAACCCCATTATGTATCAAATTATCACTACTTGTAAAGCAAAACACTTTATGATACGTCAATTTCTGTGAAACTGCTGATGCAGATTTTCTTTTATTTCTGATTCCTTTATTCTTTTTAAAGGGACAGGACAATTGTGCTAGGTGGCAGCAGTTTGCAATGTATTTAATAAGAATATATATTATGTGTACAGTAGGTTCGGTCTGTCATCATTTTTTCCTCACCATCCCCAGCTGATCACGAATCTGTAAATGAAAGAACTAAAACAACACCCACCTTTCACCCCATCACCCATTCCACTTTTCTTCCACCACCTCATCTGTGCAGTAGCACCCATGCCACCCTTACACCCATGTTAAACCAACCCACAACCCTCACCCATGTACTAGCATCCATTTTTCGTTTATGCTAACATTTCTGTAATTGAAAAATAATAAACAGCTACCAATTAGAACTCATTGTTTTGTCCTCTTTAAAATTGAGAAATAGACCGTCTCCTGTCCCAGGCCATACTGATGCACCACAAAGTCACAGAAGGTAAATCCAAAAATATATGTTTGCACTTTAACTATAAATAATATGATACAGAAAGGATTGACGTGACAGTGTCCCTTTATGCCAAATTTGGGCCTGTTCCACTGATGTTAAAATTGCCCTGTATATAAAACTTGTTGACTTTAGTTTAGACCCTAGCTACAAAGCAGTTTGCCATGAAATGGTGAAAGTTTTGGGGGTATAGTCCAAGGTAGTAGATCGAGAAAGGAGAGAGCGACAACCAAAGTCATCACAGTCTGTAAAGTTTCCTTTTGGTGCAGAGAGACTCGTCCACACAGTATTTACCAGCCACCACCATCTGAGTTGTCATCACCATCAACATCCACAACATCAATCACTTCAGGATCAGTTTGTATACTCTTGTAGGATACTAAAATCTTGACTTATTAACTTTAATAAAAGTTAACGTGTGTACATTTTCTGGCAGCAACCTATTTCTGGTGTCTGTCACAATATTGCCAGCTGTACTAAACATGCGTTCTGAAGAGATACTTGTTGCAGGACAACCAAGATATTTACAGGCTTCATCATACAGCTCTGTCCAAATTGACTTTTTTGATCTCCAGTATTCAAAATGGCATGCATCAATAGGAATAGGCAGTTCTTGCAGGTAACTGTCTACCATGTTGGACAGAGACTGCTCAGAAGAGGAATCAGCAGAAGCTGGTATGGCAGCAATTTGGGAAAGGTTTTGCCACAGATTTAGCTTGCTACTAAGGGGTGAAGAAGTGGCAGTTGTGGAACAACTACTGTTAATGTTTGGCGACTTTTCCAGTTCTGTATCCCTTTGTGAAGATGAACCTGCATGTTGTGGTGATGACAACCTGAGGGTACTGTGCGTGTCTGTGTTTGACTCTGTGAGTGCTGCAGCTCATCTAGCAACATACATTTGTACTGCTCTATATCATCTGTTTTGGAAGATGTATAGCCTTGAACCTGGGATCTAAGAGAGTTGAAAGGATGTAGTGTCTTGATTTCGTCATTGCAACTAATTTGTCATTGGTTTTGAAGTCGCTCATTCTCTTTACGAGATTCCCATGATACAGGCGACATGTTGTCTGCACTTCAGATCTGTCTTTTTCTATTTGTAGATTTAGAACACTAAGATGATGTGAAATGAGCATTATGAGTGGGATAACCTGACTCACAGATGCACCTTCAGAAGACATGTCCCTTGTAGCTGTCTCAAAAGGAGCTAGGATACAGCACACTGTCTCCATTAATTTCCACTGCAGCACAGACAGCATAATGCCATCTCCAATAATGTAACTGGAGCAGTACTCATGTACAGCTTGCTTTTGCTCCAAGAGGCGCTGCAGCATATAAAGCGTTGAGTTCCAACGAGTGGAAACATTTTGAATCAGCTTTTGCTGGGGCAGCTTGTGTTTTTTTTGCAGTTCGGACAATGTCCGTATAGCCTTGGTTGAATGTGAAAAGTGAGTCACAATTTTTTTGCAAACAGCAATCATACCATCCACTAGTGTTTCATTGCTGAGAAATCCCGTGACAATTAAGTGTAAGCAATGTGCAAAGCAAGAAGCATGCAGAAATCCTCCATCCTGTACTGCTTTTAAGATGTTGGCTCCATTGTCACTTACTATGAAGCCACATTTTAGACCGTGAGAATAAACCCATTCATCAAGGAGGTCATTTAGTTTCTGCAAGATGTTTGCAGCAGTATGACTTTACCCAAACTTCTTTATATGCATGGCAGTACATCTTTTGGGGTGTCTTTGTTTTGAAGAAGCACGAAAACGTGACCCAATGAGCCGTAAGGGACATGTAATCTATGTTTTGAGTGCTGGTCCACATATCTGTTGTGACATGAATAACCCCACCCTCTGCAGTTTTAAGTGCAAGCATCACTGTCGCTTTTAAAGCCTGATAAATGTTTGGTATTTCAACATAGGAAAAGTACCTTCAATGAGGAACATTGTAACGAGGCTCTGCTAATGTCATGAGCTCCTAAAATCCTCATGATCTACCAAAGAGTATGGGAGAAGGGCTCCGCTAACAGTTCACCAATTCGGTGATTAAGATGAAGGGTCTTTGGATGATTTCTAGTAAAGGTATTCTTCTTTTCAAATGCCTGAGACAGTGTTAGCTGTTTGCAACATGTCCCTGCTGGTTTATTATACACCGTGCTTATGGGCAGATGGGCGCAGAGATGGTGGACTAGGACTTATACATTCAGTGCCATCACTGGATGTGCAACTGGTACTAATGGTGCTGGCATTGGTGGTAACAGTGATCCTAGGGCTGGCAGTGGTTCTGCCGCATCAAGTTCAGACAATTCAGTATCCATTTCAGATTCCTGACCCTTCTGCATGCGGTCTGGAAGATGGAGGACATGGTTTTGGATGATCAAGCAAAACCGAATGCTTTTTCAGATGGCGTTTAAGAGCTGTAGTGCCAAGGCATGACACAACTTTACCACGGCTTACACTCTGTTTACACAGGAACAAATTGCTCTGCATGGATCAGTTTACTGACAGATAAATAATTCTACACCTCAGATGTGACAGATTTTGTTCGAGTGCTAGGAAGATAGCTAAAGACTGTTTGTGTCTTTTCACCTGTCCTAACAGAACCTGGGACATGCTCCTTGGTGCTAGAAAGAGTGGACAGAAGACTCTGATGGATTTTCATTGCTGGCCAACACAGAAGTGGTGGATTCAATGGATATGTCCTTTTCATTGCCAACAGTGCTGGATGTATTTGCAAGTGCACTACTGATTCATTGTCAGCAGACTTGCTCATTTCACTTTGTTGAGGAAGTAATGATTTGTCGCGAGACACAACAGTGTCGGACTGAGACAAAGAGCTACTGTCTGAGTCAGAGAGGGACTCACTGTCATTTGCTTTATTGATGCTAGTCACAGGGATCTTAACAGCATGAATGGTATACCTTATGGTGCCTCTCTGTGTGACCCCAGCAGCTGTACAGGTTTTCTTAAAAGGTCCCCCTTTACCACACTTCACTGTTGCTCTTTTGCTGTTTGTTGAATTTTTATCACGTGAAACATTTTGGTTATTTCTGTTAGCACCAGGATTACCACTACCACCAACACCTGCTCCAACACCAGCACTAGATGCTTCATCTATGTTGGTGTCAGCCATAACAGACAGTAAGTACCAGTACTACCAGTATACTGCGGTGAACACACCCACACCCAAACAATTCCTGTGTAACAAAGCAATGTGTTCTGTGATCGCTGGCTACAACTCCAAAATTTTATTTTGGTTATGTGACACTGTGATACCGTGGACTGAAAGTAATTGAAGAATATGACAGTTTGCAACTAAAGGATCCCAGGTTCAAGGCTTACAGAATGATTGGGCTGCTGGGCATAGGCATACACATAGCAATCAAGGGGTGCACAGCAGCAGGGTGATGGGCTGACCATAGGAGTCCAGTCACTGCATAACCAGGGAATGAGAATTATATTTCTACGTTTCTGTCATGTAAGGTTAATGCCACCACACAACTGGCCACTGGGCTTCTCTCTGTAACACACACTGGGTAGGGGTACAGTGCAGTCAAGGGGCACACAGCAGCAGGGTGATGGGCTGACCACAGGAGGCGAGTCACATATGCAACCCAGGGAATGAGAATTATATTTCTACGTTTCTGTCATGTAAGGTTAATGCCACCACACAACTGGCCACTGGGCTTTCTCTGTAACACACATGGGTGGGGTACAGTGCAGTCAAGGGCACACAGCAGCAGGGTGATGGGCTGACCACAGGAGATGGAGTCACATCACGTCAGCCAGGGAATGAGAATTATATTTCTCGTTTCTGTCATGTAAGGTTAATGCCACCACACAACTGGCCACTGGGCTTCTCTCTGTAACACACACTGGGTAGGGTACAGTGCAGTCAAAGGGCACACAGTAGCAGGGTGATGGGCTGACCACAGGAGACGGAGTCACATACGCAACCCAGGGAATGAGAATTATATTTCTACGTTTCTGTCATGTAAGGTTAATGCCACCACACAACTGACCACTGGGCTTCTCTCTGTAACACACACTGGGTAGGGTACAGTGCAGTCAAGGGGCACACAGCAGCAGGGTGATGGGCTGACCACAGGAGATGGAGTCACATACGCAACCCAGGGAATGAGAATTATATTTCTACGTTTCTGTCATGTAAGGTTAATGCCACCACACAACTGGCCACTGGGCGTCTCTCTGTAACACACACTGGGTAGGGAGGGTACAGGGCAGTCAAGGGGCACACACTGGGCTTCTCTCTGTGACACACACACTACACTGGGAAGGGTTCAGATTTATTTGCCTTTTTTTGGCCCCCTTGTATGCTTGTTGCTGGCAGTTGCTGAGTGTGCAGTGTGCACCACTGACTGAGCAGTGCTGCAGTTTCAAATAATCACATTTCACAAACGTTCTTCACTTCTTATTTTTTTTTATTCTCTCTCCGAGTCCTCCTGAGTCCTCCTCCAGTCCTGATATTGATTGATCTCGGTCTCAATCCCTCCCTATTCCCCAGTCCCTTCCCAATTCTTGATTAATCCCTCCACCTGTCCTGAACCTCCCCCTAGTCCCACTCCCACCTGATTTTGAGCTTTTTTCAGCCTTTCTCTTGTTCTCGGTCTCACAGGAAAATGGATGATGGAAGTGGCCACTGGACAAGATAGCGGTACGCTAACCGCTAACGCTACAGTTTAGCTAGGCTGCTGCTGCCTCCGCTCCGATCCTCAGCAAATGGCGCTCCTCCTCGCGGCACATCTGCCCAAATACCCCCACAGATCCCGCGGCTCGTGCAGCTTACTCGACCTCCACCTGACCCGTACGTAGGTACGCAAGTGCAAACAGACAACGTCTCGCGGTGATTCGAACCCTTTTGCGAACCGTTTAGTGTTCGAGTTCTAAGTTAGAACTCGAACACCAGAGTTCGAGGAGGGTTCGAATCTTTCACGAACTAGTTCTGACAACCCTACTTAGAATAGCCTGCCCCCAAGAAGTGCTGGGTGCAAACACAGTGGGGGGGATTCATGCATGCATGGGATAGACATAAAGGAACCCTAGATGTGGGAAGAGAGGTGAAAGCCAGTGACCAAGTAGGATCAGTGGCCGCTGATGCAGGCAGGGAATACTGGCAGACTAGGTGGGCCTAGCGGTCCTTATCTGCCATCAACTGCTGTGTATAATTAAATGTAAATACAGTATCTGCTCACTGTTGCTATTTGGGATTGTTTACTAATGCATGTCTTTGTGGCTTTATTTCTTTTTTTATTTAATTTTTATGTTGCTTGCACGCATGTGCAAGAAACATAGTGCCGTCATCGGAGATTTCGGAGGTGTACCTCCTCCTCCAATTCAGTCAGTGTGCTGGCAGGCGCGTAAGCTCTGTAATTACTGCATTTTGGAGCTGTCTATGACACGCCCAAAATGCAGTGGCATATAGTTGAAAGGGGAGCTACGCTTGAGTGAGCACCGATAAGATATCGCTGCTCACGCTATTTCTCACACAGGCGCAGCACTGCCGCACTGTATAGCTGGACAGGGTGCCCAACTCGCCGGGTTGAGCTGTGTCCTCCCAGTAGTAGGTGCCATGCTGGGAGCCCACCCCAGTGTGGCAAGCAGTCCTTTGGCCGACGGGGTGCCCAATCTCTCCGCCGGGCTGAACACCCCCAGCCTTGTGCCACGCTGGGAGCCCACCCCAGCGTGGCAGCAATACATGGCCGACGGGGTGCCTAATCCCCGCCAGCTGAACGCTCTCTAACGTCCTTGTGCCACACTGGGAGCCTCACCCCAGCGTGGCAAACGCCCCACGATATCTTTTTTTAAACCTGCAAAACGAAACGGTCCGTGGCGCATCTCCAGCCCCCACAACCCGCACCCACCACTGCACACCCAGCTCTCCCACACCCCCCACCCCACTACTTACTCCGGACTCCAGCGCGACATCTTCGTGGACTGGGAACACGCTCTGCACTTCTTCAAAGCCAACCGCAACTGAGGAAATGCTGGTAAGCTGTATAATGGGCTAGATAGGGGGTTTCAACTTTGTTGCATATCTCAGGCATTTTGGGAATTTTGCACAAATTTTCAACATGGGGTTTTGGGACCCTTCCGCATGAATGATATCACTGTCATGGCGTTATTCGGCCCGAAGGGTGATTTCGCGTAGTGACTGTGCCATGACAGTGACATCATTCATGAGAAGGGGTCCTAAAACCCCATGTTGAAAATTTGTTGCAAAATTCCAAAAATGACTGTTTTACGAGCTTAAGTGCTATGCAGTTCCTACGCAGGCTCGTAGTCTTCATAAATTTCAATATTTTCACTCCAGATTTTCAACATTTGCCATTTTACCACACCTCCTTATGAGCAGTACAGCTGTCATTTTCATATCTCACCCAAAACGTGTTTCACTTCATGTAGCTATTAATGGCGCAGTCGGTGTGTGAAATCAATGTATGGGACATATTAAGAAAATCACAGTGACACCGTTCATGAGCAGAGGTCTTAAAATGGCTGTGTTGAAAATTTAGAAAATTCCTAAAATGACTGTTTTATTTAGTCTGCGCTAGGTAGTTCCTACACACCTCGTAAGTTTGCAATTTTCAATATTTTCACTCTAGATTTCAACATTGCCATTTACACACCTCTCATGAGCAGTGCTGCTGTCATTTTCAAATCCTGCCCAAAACATGTTTCCCCATGTAGCTTTACAATGGCAAGAGTCGGTATGCAAACTCAGTGTATGGGACACATTAACAAAATCACAGTGACACTGTTCATGAGCAGAGGTCTTAAAATGGCTATGTTGAAATTTGGTGAAAATTTCCTAAAATGACTGTTTTACGGCGTCGTTGCGCAGTTCAATGCCTTGCAGCGTCGAAGTTCATAAATTTTCAATATTTGCACTCCAATGACTTCCAAATACCTAAACAGCACATAGAAGCAAGCAACATTCGGCATTGACAAATGCTTGTTATTAGGATTTTAACATAATACAGAAACGGAAAAGGGTACAGAGAAAAATAATTGGTAGTAAGCACTTGGTACAATCTGGTACACACTTATTATTGTTCCAGTGCCAAGTTACGATACAATAAATAGACCGTAATAAAATTACATTTCCTAGTGTAACCCCCTTACAAATGGGGGTTCCCGAAAAGTCTTCCTTGAGCTTGCCTAAATGCTCACTGCCAGGCTGGTGTTCTGCATTTTAGCAGTTTAAATGTATTGCCAGAGAGTGCCTGTATAGCCTCTGTATACTGTCTCTTTAAGAGCTGCCTGGATTGTAGTCATAATTAATCTGAGAGGGAGCTTTTAGAAGATGCACTTGTTTGCTGATCATTTGTTAGAGTAGTAATAATATTGCAGTTTGTTCTAACTTGCCTTCTTTGCAGCATTGACAGTTCTGTTTGTTTCCATAATCTTGGTACTGGACTGCAGAATGGGACAATCAATACATTTGGGACTCTAAAATGGAGCCTGCCTCACAGGGGCTTGTGGGCCAAAACTTGTAGGAATTGTAGTTTTGGGCTTTTGGTCCTAAACAACCTGGAGGGGAGCCCTTGTTTGACTGGACAGACAGATCAGCCAACCCGAACCCTTTGGATCTTGGGGAAAGTCCCACACTGCTTGCAGTTTCAGTTAGATCTGAGTTGGGAAGTGAAGAAGTAACAGCTCAAGATAGTTCGAGCAGCAATCCATAATGGATTCACGCGGGAGAACTGTGGAAAGGCCTGAGTTTGGCCTGCATGCCTGCCTGCTGTTCCTGGAGAGGAACTTGTGCTTTTTTTTTCGGTCTGAATCTGAATTTGAGAGTGAATTAGCCACTGAATTGTGACCAGGCTTTAACCTGAAGGAGACCGAAGATTTGCTGAATGCGATCAGCCTGTCAGGACTTCCAGCTACCTCTGAACTCCCGGATTGTGCAGAGACTCTGTAATTGCGACCAGAGAGCCATTTGCCTGGTACAGTGGAATTTCCTTACATGTGAATGTGCTGTGTGCTTATAGTGGGTCGTGATTTGGTTCTCCTCTGTGTGTCTGAACTGTGTTTTGCTTGCTGGAGGCTGTATCCAGCTCCATGGACTGAATCCGTATCCATTTCCATTTGCCTGGGCCCTGATACACTGGCCCAGCCAGAATACCTGCTATGCAGAGAAAGTCATCAACGAGAGACCGGCCTGGGGATCAGCCGCCTGCTCAACGCCTTGAACAGGAATGATGCCTCGGTGATTCGTGTGGGCCCTGCTTCTCCGGGCACTCCAGCTCAATAGCCTGCAGTCTCAATTTCGTCCTGCCTGTGTCCAGTATTGGGTATCGAGAGTAAACATCAGGGTAGCTCCCTGCAACAACAGCTAAATCTAAAAGTCTTGTCATCTGATAATTTTGTTGCCTTTTCTTTCATGAACTGAGCCTTCTGGCTCTGGAATACAAATAATGTGTGTTGTGCATGTTGCTTTCTTCCATCACAGGGCCCCAACCAGCTGCAACGTTCCTGGCTAGCCCACTATTTTCCTACCTGGGTACCCAGAGTGTGTGACTGTGTAGGGACTCTGAACTGCATGCACATCTGTCTGATTAATATAGCTTTTAAGCAAATCAACCTGATTATGCCCCTCCCTTGTTCAAGTCCCCGGAATAAATCAGATTTAACTTTGTTTGCATTTAACCTGACTGTGGTTTCAGTTTTTTTGTCAAAAGTATTGTACTGTTGTTATTTGCTGTGCTTAACCTTGTTTTACAGGTGGTCCCCAGGGTCAAGCTAGAGGAACCAGCCCTGGTGGTAAGTGCAAACAGTGTGGGTAATTGCCTGGTGAATAAGGGTCATTGTGAAAGGAATTATTGTATATTGTTCAGGCCACTAGAAGGAAAAGAGGGGGGCTACCGTGTCCCAGAGGGCTGTGCCCATGTTAGCTTGACCCCTAACAACCCTGACCTCTGAGTGAAGGCACCCATTTCATTACCCAGGCCCCTTAACCTGCTACTAGACAAGCAGGCAGGGATAGTAGCCCTTGGGATAATGCCACCTAGGGGTTACATCTTGGAGGCTCACTGCTGGGATTTTGTGCCTTCTAGTGGCCAAAAATTACGAATTATTGTTAAAGATTAATGGCTACCCCAGTAGAAATGGCTGTACACCAGTTGGTGGGGTGGTGTACTGGTCAGGAGATCGACCTCCAAAATGCTTTGCTTATACTGGATATTCCCCTGGGTACCAGTAAGGACACTGTAGAGGGAGCACTCTCCAAAGTTGAATGTTTAAAAAACCCTGTGGTGGTGGTGGGTCGACAGTCTGATTTGGTCGACCAAACTTTCATAGCCTTGGTAGAGTGTAGTGACCTCGTGGACAGCTCTAAAATGCCACAGTCTGTTGCCTCAGAAGGGGTCCTAGCCACCTGGTGAGTGATAACAAAAGACAGTAAAGACCCTGGGGAGGATTAGCTCCCACCATTATCCGAGACTTTTGAGGAAAAATTTGCTAAGTTGTTGCTGGAGGAAGGGAAAACTGTAGAGGACTTTAAGAAACTATTCCTGCCACCTGGGGGTGTTCCTTCCCCAACACCCCCTCCCACTCCAGCACCTGTTACTGCCCTGCCTTCTGTGCCCATGCCAATGCTGGCCCCTATATCTGTACCTGTCATTAGTCACGACTCCTACCAAAGGCTAAGAATCTTCTCGGGCACCCTCCCCACCCCCAGGGGGAGGATGACTGGGAGACCTGGATCAACTGTATTGCCCTCTTGGTACCCAAGTGGCAGTGTGCGGAGGCTGAGAAGCAAAAGAGAATCATAGAAAGTTTGAGGGGCCCCGCTCTTGAAGCCATTACATTTTTGAGGTCCATGAACCCTGGTGCATCTGCTCAACAGTACCCATCTGTACTTGAAGGCAGTTTTGGGAGCACTGAGTCAGGGGAGATTTTGATGTGGAAATTCCAAGGTACCAAACAATGGAAGGGGGAAAGTTTGTCTGTGTATGTTACTCACCTAGGAAGAGCTCTGCAGAGAGCTTACCAGAAAGGTGGGATAGCCGCCAATGATTTGAACCATGTGAGATTGGGGAACATACTGCAACATGCCAAGTATTCTAAACTGCAGATCATCCAGTTAAGGCTCTGGGATAGGAGAGGTAACCCACCTGACTACTGTGACTTGATAAAAGAACTCCGGGAGGTAGAAGGTGAAGAGGGAGATTGTAATTATGGGGTGAGTGCAGCCCAAGGGATAATGGCACCAGAAGACCCTTCCGAAATGGAGACCACTAACAGTGTCCTGAAGTGCCAAACAGTGGGAGAGGAGTTGCTGAAGGAAGTCAGAAAAGTACCAACCAGGTGTGTTCGCTGAGGTATCCCCTGCTGATAGAGAACCTGGCCCTGTCAGACATGACTGTTATGGTAGGCACCCTCAGTCATCCTGTACTGAGGGTGGCTTCTCGGCTGAGCTCAAGGGATTGACTGCCACCTTAAAGGAACTTTTGAGACATGGTACACTACCAGCAGAAGTCAGATCACAATCTCCCATCAATGCTCCAGCACCCCCTGCTATGTTTTCCCCAAGGATGCCCCAAGAGCCTGTCATTTGTCACAACTGCAGCAAGGATGGTCATATGAAGAGGGAATGCCGGTCTCCAAAGGACTTAGAGAAAGTGGTGAACCGGCTTCAAGGAGAGCTTCGGAAAATGAGTCAGTCATCAAGGGATGCACAAAATGACCACAGTGAGGGCTTTAGCCATCCTAACTCAAACCCCTCTGTCTAAATCTGTCTGTCCAGACCCTGCTGTTGTCCCTCCAGACTGGTCCAAAATAGTGGGCCCT
This sequence comes from Neoceratodus forsteri, assembly GCA_016271365.2. Lineage (NCBI taxonomy): Eukaryota > Metazoa > Chordata > Ceratodontiformes > Ceratodontidae > Neoceratodus > Neoceratodus forsteri. The sequence goes on from CM028130.1 coordinate 1,196,404,474, forward strand.
TCAATGAATACTACTTTGGCTGAATGGTATGCCTACTGGCTTGTGCTTTGACAGTGGCCTAAGTGACTACATTGTATTTCAGGACTGGTATGACAAACACTTATCTGATGTGCCATTACAATCTGTGGAAGGCCTACATTGTGGGGCTGAGTTACAAGTCTTATCCCTACCTAGGATATGTCCGCCTCTGGTTGTCTTTTTCCTGCAACTGTAATTGATGTAGAGGAGCAGAGTAGAGACACTGGCCCCAGTGTGTCCCTCACTGGACTGTATATGGGGGTTCCTGTTAATTGAACAAACGCCTACATGTTTGGGAGACTAGCACAACTCAAGTATGAGAAACAAGGGCAACTGACTGGATGGGACCTAAGAATACCAGCCTTAGTAAAAAGGGCATATGACTTACAACAGAAAACCCAATGAAGAGGACCCTGATGAGCCAGTGATAGTGGAAAAGGAACCTGACTTCTGGTATTGGCCCCTCAACACCCAGTGCACAATCCATGGAGAAGTCTGCCTAAAGAGAAGCATAAAGAACAAAATATTAATGTTAGATGCACAGGTGATGGAAAGTTGCCAGAAGAATTATTGGTTAAACCCAGCATCTTGCCTGCCCGGTGCCCATGCCTATGCACAAGTGGATGGTCCAGATTCAAAATGTGTCAGATCGGGAGGTCCAGGTGAACAGAGGTGCACTCTAGCTATAGTACACTGCACAGACTCTGCATTACCCAATAACAAGTACTTTGGCCTAAAAGGGAGAGAGTGACCCGGACTTATTTTACTTTGGTGATTCCTCACCAACTGAATGGAAGGCTAGAATTAGCAAGAAACTCGCCCAGAGACCAAATGTTTTCATTAAAAGAATGGGACATGGGTTGTGTCCAGGTGCAGAGCATCATATACGCTTGCATGATGACCGCCATTTTGAGAGAGATCCCACGCCGCGTAAGCAAAACACTTTATGATACGTCACATTCTGTGAGAAACTGCTGATGCAGATTTTTTTATTTCTGATTCCTTTATTCTTTTTTAAAGGGGACAGGACAATTGTGCTAGGTGGCAGCAGTTTGCAATGTATTTAATAAGAATATATATTATGTGTACAGTAGGTCGGGTCTGTCATCATTTTTTCCCTCACCATCCCCAGCTGATCACGAATCTGTAAATGAAAGAACTAAAATAACACCCACCTTTCACCCCATCACCCATTCCACTTTTCTTCCACCACCTCATCTGTGCAGTAGCACCCTATGCCACCCTACACCCATGTTAAAACCAACCCACAACCTCACCCATGTACTAGCATCCATTTTTCGTTTATGGCTAACATTTCTGTAATTGAAAAAATAATAAACAGCTACCAATTAGAACTCATTGTTTTGTCCTCTTTAAAATTGAAATAGACCGTCTCCTGTCCCAGGCCATACTGATGCACCACAAAGTCACAGAAGGTAAATCCAAAAATATATGTTTGCACCCTAACTATAAATAATATGATACAGAAAGGATTGACTTGACAGTGTCCCTTTATGCCAAATTTGGGCCTGTTCCACTGATGTTAAAATTGCCCTGTATATAAAACTTGTTGACTTTAGTTTAGACCCTAGCTACAAAGCAGTTTGCCATGAAATGGTGAAAGTTTTGGGGTATATAGTCCAAGGTAGTAGATCGAGAAAGGAGAGACGACAACCAAAGTCATCACAGTCTGTAAAGTTTCCTTTTTGGTGCAGAGAGACTCATTCACACCAGTATTTACCAGCCACCACCATCTGGAGTTGTCATCACCATCAACATCCACAACATCAATCACTTCAGGATCAGTTTGTATACTTTGTAGGGATACGAAAATCTTGACTTATTAACTTTAATAAAGTTAACGTGTGTACATTTTTCAAGCAACCTATTTCTGGTGTCTGTCACAATATTGCCAGCTGTACTAAACATGCTCTGAAGAGATACTTGTTGCAGGACAACCAAGATATTTACAGGCTTCATCATACAGCTCTGTCCAAATTGACTTTTTGATCTCAGTATTCAAAATGGCATGCATCAATAGGAATAGGCAGTTCTTGCAGGTAACTGTCTACCATGTTGGACAGAGACTGCTCAGAAGAGGAATCAGCAGAAGCTGGTATGGCAGCAATTTGGGAAAGGTTTTGCCACAGATTTAGCTTGCTACTAAGGGGTGAAGAGTGGCGGTTGTGGAACAACTACTGTTAATGTTTAGCACTTTTCCAGTTCTGTATCCCTTTGTGAAGATGAACCTGCATGTTGTGGTGATGACAACCTTGAGGGTACTGTGCGTGTCTGTGTTTGACTTCTGTGAGTGCTGCAGCTCATCTAGCAACATACATTTGTACTGCTCTATATCATCTGTTTTGGAAGATGTATAGCCTTGAACCTGGGATCTAAGAGAGTTGAAAGGATGTAGTGTCTTGATTTCGTCATTGCAACTAATTTGTCATTGGTTTTGAAGCGCCGCTCATTCTCTTTCTAGATTCCCATGATACAGGCGACATGTTGTCTGCACTTCAGATCTGTCTTTTTCTGATTTGTAGATTTAGAACACTAAGATGATGTGAAATGAGCATTATGAGTGGGATAACCTGACTCACAGATGCACCTTCAGAAGACATGTCCCTTGTAGCTGTCTCAAAGGAGCTAGGATACAGCACACTGTCTCCATTAATTTCCACTGCAGCACAGACAGCATAATGCCATCTCCAATAATGTAACTGGAGCAGTACTCATGTACAGCTTGCTTTTTGCTCCAAGAGGCGCTGCAGCATATAAAGCGTTGAGTTCCAACGAGTGGAAACATTTTGAATCAGCTTTTGCTGGGGCAGCTTGTGTTTTTGCAGTTGGGACAATGTCCGTATAGCCTTGGTTGAATGTGAAAAGTGAGTCACAATTTTTGCAAACAGCAATCATACCATCCACTAGTGTTTCATTGCTGAAATCCCGTGACAATTAAGTGTAAGCAATGTGCAAAGCAAGAAGCATGCAGAAATCCTCCATCCTGTACTGCTTTTAAGATGTTGGCTCCATTGTCACTTACTATGAAGCCACATTTTAGACCGTGAGAATAAACCCATTCATCAAGGAGGTCATTTAGTTTCTGCAAGATGTTTGCAGCAGTATGACTTTGCCCAAACTTCTTTTATGCAGCAGCGCATCTTTTGGGGTGTCTTTGTTTTTGAAGAAGCACAAGAAAACGTGACCCAATGAGCGGTAGAGGACATGTAATCTATGTTTTGAGTGCTGGTCCACATATCTGTTGTGACATGAATAACCCCACCCTCTGCAGTTTTAAGTGCAGCATCATCACTGTCGCTTTTAAAGCCTGATAAATGTTTGGTATTTTCAACATAGGAAAAGTACCTTCAATGAGGAACATTGTAACGAGGGCTTCCTGCTAATGTCATGAGCTCCCTAAAATCCTCATGATCTACCAAAGAGTATGGGAGAAGGGTTCGGCTAACAGTTCACCAATTCGGTGATTAAGATGAAGGGTCTTTGGATGATTTCTAGTAAAGGTATTCTTCTTTTCAAATGCCTGAGACAGTGTTAGCTGTTTGCAACATGTCCCTGCTGGTTTATTATACACCGTCTTGCATGGGCAGATGGACGCAGAGATGGTGGACTAGGACTTATACATTCAGTGCCATCACTGGATGTGCAACTGGTACTAATGGTGCTGGCATTGGTGGTAACAGTGATCCTAGGGCTGGCAGTGGTTCTGCCGCATCAAGTTCAGACAATTCAGTATCCATTTCAGATTCCTGACCCTTCTGCATGCGTCTGGAAGATGGAGGACATGTGTTTTGGATGATCAAGCAAAACCGAATGCTTTTCAGATGCGTTTAAGAGCTGTAGTGCCAAGGCATGACACAACTTTACCACGGCTTACACTCTGTTTACACAGGGAACAAATTGCTCTGCATGGATCAGTTTTACTGACAGATAAATAATTCTACACCTCAGATGTGACAGATTTTGTTCGAGTGCTAGGAAGATAGCTAAAGACTGTTTGTGTCTTTTCACCTGTCCTAACAGAACCTGGGACATGCTCCTTGGTGCTAGAAGAGTGGACAGAAGACTCTGATGGATTTTCATTGCTGGCCAACACAGAAGTGGTGGATTCAATGGATATGTCCTTTTCATTGCCAACAGTGCTGGATGTATTTGCAAGTGCACTACCTGATTCATTGTCAGCAGACTTGCTCATTTCACTTTGTTGAGGAAGTAATGATTTGTCGCGAGACACAACAGTGTCGGACTGAGACAAAGAGCTACTGTCTGAGTCAGAGAGGGACTCACTGTCATTTGCTTTATTGATGCTAGTCACAGGGATCTTAACAGCATGAATGGTATACCTTATGGTGCCTCTCTGTGTGACCCCAGCAGCTGTACAGGTTTTCTTAAAGGTCCCCTTTACCACTTCACTGTTGCTCCTTTGCTGTTTGTTGAATTTTATCACGGAAACATTTTGGTTATTTCTGTTAGCACCAGGATTACCACTACCACCAACACCTGCTCCAACACCAGCACTAGATGCTTCATCTATGTTGGTGTCAGCCATAACAGACAGTAAGTACCAGTACTACCAGTATACTGCGTGAACACACCCACACCCAAACAATTCCTGTGTAACAAAGCAATGTGTTCTGTGATCGCTGGCTACAACTCCAAATTTTATTTTGGTTATGTGACACTGTGATACCGTGGACTGAAAGTAATTGAAGAATATGACAGTTTGCAACTAAAGGATCCCAGGTTCAAGGCTTACAGAATGATTGGGCTGCTGGGCATAGGCATACACATAGCAATCAAGGGGTGCACAGCAGCAGGGTGATGGGCTGACCATAGGAGACGGAGTCACATACGCAACCCAGGGAATGAGAATTATATTTCTATGTTTCTGTCATGTAAGGTTAATGCCACCACACAACTGGCCACTGGGCTTCTCTCTGTAACACACACTGGGTAGGGTACAGTGCAGTCAAGGGGCACACAGCAGCAGGGTGATGGGCTGACCACAGGAGACGGAGTCACATATGCAACCCAGGGAATGAGAATTATATTTCTACGTTTCTGTCATGTAAGGTTAATGCCACCACACAACTGGCCACTGGGCTTCTCTCTGTAACACACACTGGGTAGGGTACAGTGCAGTCAAGGGGCACACAGCAGCAGGGTGATGGGCTGACCACAGGAGATGGAGTCACATACGCAACCCAGGGAATGAGAATTATATTTCTACGTTTCTGTCATGTAAGGTTAATGCCACCACACAACTGGCACTGGGCTTCTCTCTGTAACACAACTGGTAGGGTACAGTGCAGTCAAAGGGCACACAGCAGCAGGGTGATGGGCTGACCACAGGAGACGGAGTCACATACGCAACCCAGGGAATGAGAATTATATTTCTACGTTTCTGTCATGTAAGGTTAATGCCACCACACAACTGACCACTGGGCTTCTCTCTGTAACACACACTGGGTAGGGTACAGTGCAGTCAAGGGGCACACAGCAGCAGGGTGATGGGCTGACCACAGGAGATGGAGTCACATACGAACCCAGGGAATGAGAATTATATTTCTACGTTCTGTCATGTAGGTTAATGCCACCACACAACTGGCCACTGGGCGTCTCTCTGTAACACACACTGGGTAGGGAGGGTACAGGGCAGTCAAGGGGCACACACTGGGCTTCTCTCTGTGACACACACACTACACTGGGAAGGGTTCAGATTTATTTGCCTTTTTGTGCCCCCCTTGTATGCTTGTTGCTGGCAGTTGCTGAGTGTGCAGTGTGCACCACTGACTGAGCAGTGCTGCAGTTTCAAATAATCACATTTCACAAACGTTCTTCACTTCTTATTTTTTTTTTATTCTCTCTCCGAGTCCTCCTGAGTCCTCCTCCAGTCCTGATATTGATTGATCTGGTCTCAATCCTCCCTATTCCCAGTCCTTCCCAATTCTTGATTAATCCTCCACCTGTCCTGAACCTCCCCTAGTCCCACTCCCACCTGATTTTGAGCTTTTTCAGCCTTCTCTTGTTCTCGGTCTCACAGGAAAATGGATGATGGAAGTGGCCACTGGACAAGAGTAGCGGTACGCTAACCGCTAACGCTACAGTTTAGCTAGGCTGCTGCTGCCTCCTCCGATCCTCAGCAAATGGCGCCCTCCTCGCGGCATCTGCCCAAATACCCCCACAGATCCAGCGGCTCGTGCAGCTTACTCGACCTCCACCTGACCCGTCACGTAGAATGCATAAGTGCAAACAGACAACGTCTCAGGGTGATTCGAACCCTTTATGGAACTGTTTAGTGTTCGAGTTCTGAAAGAACTCGAACACCAGAGTCTTCGAGGAGGGTTCAATCTTCACGAACTAGTTCTGACAACCCTACTTTAGAATAGCCTGCCCCCAAGAAGTGCTGGGTGCAAACACAGTGGGGGGATTCATGCATGCATGGGATAGACATAAAGGAACCCTAGATGTGGGAAGAGAGGTGAAAGCCAGTGACCAAGTAGGATCAGTGGCCGCTGATGCAGGTAGGGAATACTGGCAGACTAGGTGGGCCTAGCGGTCCTTATCTGCCATCAACTGCTGTGTATAATTAAATGTAAATACAGTATCTGCTCACTGTTGCTATTTGGGATTGTTTACTAATGCATGTCTTTGTGGCTTTATTTCTTTTTTATTTAATTTTATGTTGCTTGCACGCATGCAAGAAACATAGTGTCACATCGGAGATTTCGGAGGTGTCAACACCTCCTCCAATTCAGTCAGTGTGCTGGCAGGCGCTAAGCTCTGTTTATCTGCATTTTGGAGCTGTCTATGACACGCCCAAAATGCAGTGGCATAGTTGAAAGGGGAGCTACGCTTGAGTGAGCACCGATAAGATATCGGCTGCTCACGCTATTTCTCACACAGGCGCAGCACTGCCGCACTGTATAGCTGGACAGGGTGCCCAACTCGCCGGGTTGAGCTGTGTCCTCCCAGTAGTAGGTGCCATGCTGGGAGCCCACCCCAGTGTGGCAAGCAGCCCTTGGCCGACGGGGTGCCCAACTCTCCGCCGGGCTGAACACCCCCTAGCCTTGTGCCACGCTGGGAGCCCACCCCAGCGTGGCAGCAACACATGGCCGACGGGGTGCCCAATCCCCGCCAGCTGAACGCCCTCAACGTCCTTGTGCCACACTGGGAGCCTCACCCCCAGCGTGGCAAACGTCCCACGATATCTTTTTTTAAACCTGCAAAACGAAACGGTCCGTGGCGCATCTCCCAGCCCCCACAACCCGCACCCACCACTGCACACCCAGCTCTCCCACACCCCCCACCCCACATACTCTCCGGACTCCGGCGCGACGATCTTCGGTGGACCGGGAACACGTCTGCACTCTTCAAAGCCGACCGCGAACTGAGGAAATGCTGGTAAGCTGTATAATGGGCTAGATAGGGGGGTTTCAACTTTGTTGCATATCTCAGGCATTTTTGGGAATTTTTGCACCAAATTTTCAACATGGGGTTTTTGGGACCCCTTCTCATGAATGATATCACTGTCATGGCGTTATTCGGGCCCGAAGGGTGATTTCGCGCAGTGACTGTGCCATGACAGTGACATCATTCATGAGAAGGGGTCCTAAAACCCCATGTTGAAAATTTGTTGCAAAATTCCAAAAATGACTCGTTTTGAGCTTAAGTGCTATGCAGTTCCTACGCAGGCTTCGTAAGTTCATGTAAATTTCAATATTTTCACTCCAGATTTTCAACATTTGCCATTTTACCACACCTCCTTATGAGCAGTACAGCTGTCATTTTCACATCTCACCTAAAACGTGTTTCACTTCATGTAGCTCATAATGGCGCAGTCGGTGTGTGAAAATCAATGTATGGGACACATTAAGAAAATCACAGTGACACCTGTTCATGAGCAGAGGTCTTAAAATGGCTGTGTTGAAAATTTGGTGAAAAAATTCCTAAAAATGACTGTTTTACGAGTCTGCGTTGTGCAGTTCCTACGCACAATCGTAAGTTTGCGAATTTTCAATATTTTCACTCTAGATTTTCAATATTGCCATTTTACCACACCTCCTCATGAGCAGTGCTGCTGTCATTTTTCAAATCCTGCCCAAAACATGTTTCCGCCCATGTAGCGCACAATGGCGCAGTCGGTATGCAAACTCAGTGTATGGGACACATTAACAAAATCACAGTGACACTGTTCATGAGCAGAGGTCTTAAAATGGCTATGTTGAAAATTTGGTGAAAAATTTCCTAAAAATGACTGTTTTACGAGCGTGCGTTGCGCAGTTCGTACGCACGCTCGTAAGTTCGCAAATTTTCAATATTTGCACTCCAATGACTTCCAAATACCTAAACAGCACATAGAAGCAAGCAACATTCGGCATTGACAAATGCTTGTTATTAGGATTTTAACATAATACAGAAACGGAAAAGGGTACAGAGAAAAATAATTGGTAGTAAGCACTTGGTACAATCTGGTACACACTTATTATTGTTCCAGTGCCAAGTTACGATACAATAAATAGACTGTAATAAAATTACATTTCTAGTGTAACTTCTTACAAATGGGGTTCCGAAAAGTCTTCCTTGAGCTTGCCTAAATGCTCACTGCCAGGCTGGTGTTCTGCATTTTAGCAGTTTAAATGTATTGCCAGAGAGTGCCTGTATAGCCTCTGTATACTGTCTCTTTAAGAGCTGCCTGGATTGTAGTCATAATTAATCTGAGAGGGAGCTCTTTTAGAAGATGCACTTGTTTGCTGATCATTTGTTAGAGTAGTAATAATATTGCAGTTTGTTCTAACTTGCCTTCTTTGCAGCATTGACAGTTCTGTTTGTTTCCATAATCTTGGGTACTGGACTGCAGAATGGGACAATCAATACATTTGGGACTCTAAAATGGAGCCTGCCTACAGGGGCTTGGTGGGGCCAAAACTTGTAGGAATTGTAGTTTTGGGCTTTTGGTGCCTAAAACAACCTGGAGGGGGAGCCCTTGTTGTGACTGACAGACAGATCAGCCAACCGAACCTTTTGGATCTTGGGGAAAGTCCCACACTGCTTGCAGTTTCAGTTAGATCTGAGTTGGGAAGTGAAGAAGTAACAGCTCAAGATAGTTCGAGCAGCAATCCATAATGGATTCACGCGGGAGAACTGTGGAAAGGCCTGAGTTTGGCCTGCATGCCTGCCTGCTGTTCCTGAGAGGGAACTTGTGCTTTTTTTGGACTGAATCTGAATTTGGAGAGTGAATTAAGCCACTGAATTGTGACCAGGCTTTAACCTGAAGGAGACCGAAGATTTGCTGAATGCGATCAGCCTGTCAGGACTTCCAGCTACCTCTGAACTCCCGGATTGTGCAGAGACTCTGTAATTGCGACCAGAGAGCCATTTGCCTGGTACAGTGGAATTTCTTACATGTGAATGTGCTGTGTGCTTATAGTGGTCGTGATTTGGTTCTCCTCTGTGTGTCTGAACTGTGTTTTGCTTGCTGGAGGCTGCATCCAGCTCATGGACTGAATCCGTATCCATTTCCATTTGCCTGGGCCCTGATACACTGGCCCAGCCAGAATACCTGCTATGCAGAGAAAGTCATCAACAGAGACCGGCTGGGATCAGCCGCCTGCTCAACGCCTTGAACAGGAATGATGCTCGGTGATCGTGGTGGGCCCTGCTTCTCCGGCACTCCAGCCAATAGCCTGCAGTCTCAATTCGTCCTGCCTGTGTCCAGTATTGGGTATCGAGAGTAAACATCAGGGTAGCTCCCTGCAACAACAGCTAAACCTAAAGTCTTGTCATCTGATAATTTTGTTGCCTTTTCTTTCATGAACTGAGCCTTCTGGCTCTGGAATACAAATAATGTGTGGTGCATGTTGCTTTCTTCCATCACAGGGCCCCAACCAGCTGCAACGCTCCTGGCTAGCCCACTATTTTCCTACCTGGGTACCCAGTAGTGTGACTGTAGGGACTCTGAACTGCATGCACATCTGTCTGATTAATATAGCTTTTTCAAATCAACCTGATTATGCCTCCTTGTTCAAGTCCCGGAATAAATCAGATTTAACTTTGTTTGCATTTAACCTGACTGTGGTTTCAGTTTTTTGTCAAAAGTATTGTACTGTTGTTATTTGCTGTGCTTAACCTTGTTTTACAGGTGGTCCCCTGAGGTCTGCTTTCAGAGGAACCAGCCCTGGTGGTAAGTGCAAACAGTGTGGTAATTGCCTGCTGAATATAGGGTCATTGTAGAAAGGAATTATTGTATATTGTTCAGGCCACTAGAAGGAAAAGAGGGGGGCTACCGTGTCCCAGAGGGCTGTGCCCATGTTAGCTTGACCCCTAACAACCCTGACCTCTGAGTGAAGGCACCCATTTCATTACCCAGGCCCCTTAACCTGCTACTAGACAAGCAGGCAGGGATAGTAGCCCTTGGGATAATGCCACCTAGGGGTTACATCTTGGAGGCTCACTGCTGGGATTTTGTGCCTTCTAGTGGCCAAAAATTACGAATTATTGTTAAAGATTAATGGCTACCCCAGTAGAAATGGCTGTACACCAGTTGGTGGGGTGGTGTACTGGTCAGAAGATCGACCTCCAAAATGCTTTGCTTATACTGGATATTCCCCTGGGTACCAGTAAGGACACTGTAGAGGGAGCACTCTCCAAAGTTGAATGTTTAAAAACCTGTGGTGGTTGTGGGTCGACAGTCTGATTTGGTCACCAAACTTTCATAGCCTGGTAGAGTGTAGTGACCTGTGGACAGCCTCTAAAATGCCACAGTCTGTTGCCTCAGAAGGGTCCTACAACCTGGTGAGTGATAACAAAAGACAGAAGACCCTGGGGAGGATTAGCTCCCACCATTATCCCGAGACTTTGAGGAAAAATTTGCTGTTGTTGTTGGAGGAAGGGAAACTGAGAGGACTTTAAGAACTATTCCTGCCACCTTGGGGTGTTCCTTCCCAACACCCCTCCCACTCCAGCGCACCTGTTACTGCCTGCCTTCTGTGCCCATGCCAATGCTGGCCCCTATATCTGTACCTGTCATTAGTCACATCCTACCAAAGGCTAAGAATCTCGGGCACCCTCCCACTCCCCAGGGGAGGATGACTGGGAGACCTGGATCAACTGTGGCTGCCCTCTTGGTACCCAAGTGGCAGTGTGCGGAGGCTGAGAAGCAAAAGAGAATCATAGAAAGTTTGAGGGGCCCCGCCTTTTAGCCATTACATTTTTGAGGTCCATGAACCCTGGTGCATCTGCTCAACAGTACCCATCTGTACTTGAAGGCAGTTTTGGGAGCACTGAGTCAGGGAGATTTTTGATGGAAATTCCAAGGTACCAAACAATGGAAGGGGGAAAGTTTGTCTGTATGTTACTTACCTAGGAAGAGCTCTGAGAGCTTTACCAGAAAGGTGGATAGCCAATGATTTGAACCATGTGAGATTGGGGAACATACTGCAACATGCCAAGTATTCTAAACTGCAGATCATCCAGTTAAGGCTCTGGGATAGGAGAGGTAACCCACCTGACTACTGTGACTTGATAAAAGAACTCCGGGAGGTAGAAGGTGAAGAGGGAGATTGTAATTATGGGGTGAGTGCAGCCCAAGTGATAATGGCACCAGAAGACCCTTCCGAAATGGAGACCACTACGAGTGTCCTGAAGTGGGCTAAACAGTGGGGAGAGGAGTTGCTGAAGGAAGTCAGAAAAGTACAACCAGGTGTGTTCGCTGAGGTATCCCCTGCTGACAGAGAACCTGGCCCCTGTCAGGACATGACTGTTATGGGGTGGGTAAGCACCCTCAGTCATCCTGTACTGAGGGTGGCTTCTCGGCTGAGCTCAAGGGATTGACTGCCACCTTAAAGGAACTTTTGAGACATGGTACACTACCAGCAGAAGTCAGATCACAATCTCCCATCAATGCTCCAGCACCCCCTGCTATGTTTTCCCCAAGGATGCCCCAAGAGCCTGTCATTTGTCACAACTGCAGCAAGGATGGTCATATGAAGAGGGAATGCCGGTCTCCAAAGGACTTAGAGAAAGTGGTGAACCGGCTTCAAGGAGAGCTTCGGAAAATGAGTCAGTCATCAAGGGATGCACAAAATGACCACAGTGAGGGCTTTAGCCATCCTAACTCAAACCCCTCTGTGGCTAAATCGTCTGTCCAGACCCCTGCTGTTGTCCCTCCAGACTGGTCCAAAATAGTGGGCCCTTCAATGAAGACTACTTTGGCTGTGAATGGTATGCCTACTCGGGCTGTGCTTGACAGTGGGTCTCAAGTGACCATTGTATTTCAGGACTGGTATGACAAACACTTATCTGATGTGCCATTACAATCCGTGGAAGGCCTACATGTGTGGGGCTGAGCGACAAGTCTTATCCCTACCTAGGATATGTCCGCCTCTGGTTGTCTTTTCCTGCAACTGTAATTGATGTAGAGGAGCAAGTAGAGACACTGGCCCTAGTGTGTCCCCTCACTGGACTGTATATGGGGTTCCCCTGTTAATTGGAACAAACGCCCACATGTTTGGGAGACTAGCACAACTCTGCCATGAGAAACAAGGGCAACTGACTGGATGGGACCTAAGAATACCAGCCTTAGTAAAAAGGGCATATGACTTACAACAGAAACCCAATGAAGAGGACCCAGATGAGCCAGTGGGGATAGTGTGGAAAAAGGAACCTGACTCCTTGGTATTGGCCCCCAACACCCAGTGCACAATCCATGGAGAAGTCTGCCTAAAGAGAAGCATAAAGAACAAAATATTAATGTTAGATGCACCAGGTGATGGAAAGTTGCCAGAAGAATTATTGGTTAAACCCAGCATCTTGCCTGCCCGTGCCCATGCCTATGCACAAGTGATGGTCCAGATTCAAAATGTGTCAGATCGGGAGGTCCAGGTGAACAGAGGGTGCACTCTAGCTATAGTACACTGCACAGACTCTGCAGTATTACCCAATAACAAGTACTTTGGCCAAAAGGAGAGAGTGACCCCGGACTTATTTTACTTTGGTGATTCCCCATTGCCAACTGAATGGAAGGCTAGAATTAGCAAGAAACTCGCCCAGAGAGACCAAATGTTTTCATTAAAAGAATGGGACATGGGGTGTGTCCAGGGTGCAGAGCATCATATACGCCTGCATGATGACCGGCCATTTTGAGAGAGATCCCAGCGCCTCGCCCCAGTGGACATGGATGATGTTAGGAGACACCTGCAGGAAATGCTTGCTGCTGGTGTGATACAAGAATCAAGGAGCCCATATGCCTCTCCCATTGTGGTTGTGCATAAGAAGAATGGGTCCATGAGGATGTGTGTTGATTATCAAACCCTGAACCAGTGGACCATCCCAGATCAGTACACCATGCCCTGTATACAAGATGCCCTGGATTGCTTGAATGGGAGCAAATGGTTCTCGGTATTGGATCTTCACAGCAGATATTACCAGATTCCGATGGCCCCAGAGGGCCATGAGAAAACAGCCTTCATCTGTCCTTTGGGGTTCTACTAATTCCTGAGAATGCCACAGGGGATTTTGGGCACTTTGGCCACCTTTCAGCGACTGATGGAACGTGCGGTGGGAGATGTGATCTTACTGGAATGTCTAGTGTACCTAGATTATGTCATTGTGTTCGGATGCACATTAGAGGAGCATGAGACCCGACTGTTTAAAGTGCTGGACTGATTGGAAGACTTTGGCCTCAAGCAGTCCATCGACAAGTGCCAGTTTTTTTCAAACCTCCATAAAGTATGTGAGGCACATAGTATCTGCAGAAGGGATAGAGACCGATCCCAGTAATGTTGAGTCACTGACTACTTGGCCCCAGCCCCATAACTTGAAAGAACTACTTAATTTTCTAGGGTTCTGTGGTTACTACCGCAGGTTCATAAAAGACTATTCAAAGGTGATTCGCCCACTCCTGAATCTTACCCAGGGTTACCCCCCCTACCAACCGTATATACAAGAAAGGGGCTGTCAAAGAACCAGAGAAAGTATCCTTCTGCACAGGTGAACCTTGTGGGCCCGCTGGACACCCGAATGTGAAGCAGCTTTCCATGAAGTCATATACCAGCTCACCCATGCCCCAATCCTCGCCTATACTGACTTTACCAAGCCCTATGTACTGCATACGGACGCTAGTCTGCAGGGCCTAGGAGCTGTGCTGTATCAAGGCCATGAGGATGGTTTGAGACTGGTAGCTTTCACCAGCAGGAGTTTGACCCCGTCAGAGTGAAACTATCCTGTGCATAAGCTGGAGTTCCTTGCCCTAAAATGGGCCATCATTGATCAGTTTCATGAGTACCTCTATGGGCAAAGATATCGGTGAAGACCGACAATAACCCGTTGACCTATATACAGACTTCGGCTAAGTTAGACGCCACTGGGCACTGGTGGCTCGCTACTTTATTAACCTATGATTATGCTGTCGAATATAGACCGGGACTGAACCATATTGATGCTGACACCCTGTCATGAAGGCCCGCTTCCAAGAGTGATGGGTCAGGCTGTCTGAACCTGACATCCGAGCATTGTGCCAAAAGTTTGACAGAGATGAACAGATGTCTGCGGACACAGTGGACTGTCTAGTAGATTACTTGGGCCCTCCTAATACCTGCATACCAGCTGCCTATTGCCATTTCTGTGCTCTAGATATTAGTGCACTACCTCAACTTGACAATGACAGTATTCAGTGGGCTCAATCCCAAGATCCTATGATTCAACCCACACGTGATGCCCTGCGTGCGGGGAAAGATGTGTCTAAGTTGCAGTCCCCTGACTTGCGAACTGCCCTATTGTTTAAAGAAGGCCCCAGGTTTAAGTTACTCAATCAGTTGTTATAAAGAGAGACAGTGGATCATAGTGGTCAGGTAGACAAGCAACAATTGGTCCTGCCCATGACCTTTAAACACTTGGTACTGAGGTCCCTCCACAATCACATGTGGCACCTCGGTATTGACAGGACTCTCAACCTGGTACGATCTAGATTCTACTGGCCCAAAATGAGGGCCAATGTTGAGCACCATGTAAAGACCTGTAGTTGTTGCCTCCAAAGAAAAGCCCTGCCTCAGAGGGCTGCCCCCCTTGTCAGTATCACAATCAGTGCCCCCATGGAACTGGTCTGCATAGATTTTTTGTGTTTAGAACTTGATCAATGGAATATCGGCAATGTGTTAGTGGTTATGGATCATTTCACATGGTATGCACAAGCTTTTCCAACTAAAGATCAAAAAGTCTGTACCGTGGCCAAGGTGCTAGTGGAAAAATTATTTGTCCACTATGGTGCCCCCCAGCGGATCCACTCTGACCAAGGCAGAGACTTTGAAAGTAGGCTAATCAAAGAAATGCTCTCTCTCTGTGGGGTTTGTGGAAGTTAAGAACCACCCCATATCACCTGCAGGGGAACCCTCAACCAGAACATTTTAACCGCACCCTTCTAGACATGCTGGGCACCCTCCATCCAAAAGACAAGCATAAGTGGAGCCAGTAGATTAGCACCTTGGTACATGCATACAATTGCACTAAAAATGATGCTACTGGGTTCTCCCCCTACCACCTCATGTTCAAGAGGGAGGCCCGACTGCCAGTTGATGTCTGCTTTGGGGTCTCTCCAGATGGAGTCCCAGCCAGAAACTACCTGCAGTATGTACAGAAACTGAAAGCTCAATTGAACCATGCATATCGACTGGCCCAGACAATGGCTGCCAAGAGAAATCTCGCCAACAAAGAGAGGCACGATAAGAAAGTAAAGGCTCAAGAGCTACGGCCTGGAGACCATGTGTTACGCAATTTGGGACTACATGGCAGCACAAAATTGGTGATAGGTGGCACCATCTTCCTCATGTAGTAGTTGGAAAGTTGGATGATCTACCAGTGTACAAGGTACGCCCCTAGGAGAATAACTCCAAAGTTGTCAAGACCATGCACTGTAACCACTTGCTGCCTATCAACCAAGTTATTATTGAAGCTGAGCCAGCAGACATTGCCTCCCCTGGGCTGGTGACTCATGCTGCTATAAAAAAGAGACAGAGTCAACCTACTCCAGTAGTTACAGATTTAAGGTTTCCCGCGCAGCAGGCCCAGAATGATAGTGACTGTCGGGCCACCTCTGATGAGAGTGACTATGGTAATGCCTATTATCCCTCCTATGAACTGAGTCCATTCTTTTGTGAAAATCCTATGCAGAATTGTGGGGATGAAGCTGGGCCTTCTGGACTGCCTAACCCCCCAGCTTCGTCCTTGGAGCCAATGCTCCCTGAAAGTGAAGTGCAAAGTATCACGTCTGAGGCTGCGGACTCCCTGTGTTTAGTGGAACAGTGCGACTTACCCGAAGAAGGGGCTGATGGTCTGAGTCTCTCTGGTGACACACCATAACTTGAACAATATGAGAGTGCTGACAGCCCCCCTTCAGTGCCACAAAGCCTAATTGTGCCAGAACATTCTCTAAATGAGCCAAGTGTTGTGGAAACAGAGCCTACAGAGCAAGGAGCTGACAGTGCTCCCAGTTTGGACATTCCCATCCGTGCAGAGGTGCCCCTAATGAATGACGAAAGTTCCATAGTTAGTGCTGAAAGTACAGAGATTGTGGCTGTTCCTCCCCCAGAAAGACTGGCCAAGCTGTTAAGCCAGTATTGCGCTTCAAGTTATGATTCTGCTGGGAGGCCAGTGGATTTGCCTCTCAATGTGGTTCACAAAGGTCTTTATATTTCTTGAAGCTCACTACCCAAACTGAGCTTAATTCCAGTTCCAGGTTAGTTGTTCTTCCTTCAGAACATGGTGTCCCTGTCTCATCAAGTCCCAAGTTAGCTGACAGGGAAGGGCCCCCTTCCACATTGTTTACTGTACAAGAAGTTATAAAGTGAAGTCTTAGGTAACTGTTCATTGTATGTAAATCATAGTGAAATCAGTATTACCTTTATGAAACATGCATAAGTATTGTCAGTATAGATATAGTATTGTGAAGTATGTTGAAATGTATAGTAATGTGACAAGTTTATGTTAACTGATGTATCGGATAGTATTTGCATAGCATGCTAATGTCATATATGTCTAGTTTATATTGCATTTTCAAGATTGTGATGGTATAAGACTTGACGCGGACGCCAAGTTTTCTCCAGGCAGGGAAGGGTGTAACCCCCCTACAAATGAGGGTTCCCAAGAAGTCTTCCTTGAGCTTGCCTAAATGCTCACTGCCAGGTTGGTGTCCTGCATTTTAGCAGTTTAAACATTATTGCCAGAGAGTGTCTGTATAGCCTCCGTGTACTGTCTCTTTAAGAGCTGCCTAGATTGCAGTTATAATTAATCTGGGAGGGGGCTGAGTGTTTCCATGCTTGAGTCCCACCCAGGCTGCCAAATAATCGCTCCGTTCTGCCATCGCTATTAGCACAGAGGGAGCTCTGTTAGAAGATGTTATTGTTTGCTGATCATTTATTAGAATAGTAATAACATTGCAGTTTGTTTAACCTGCCTTCTTTGCAGCAGGACATTTCTGTTTACCTCCACCATCTTGGTCCTAGACTGCTGAAATGGGCCAGTCAGTACCTTTGGGGACTCTAAAATGTAGCTTGTCCCCAGGGGCTTTTTGGGAGCAAAATTCTGTAGGAATTGTAGTTTTGGGCTTTTGGTGTCTAAATGAACCTGGAGGGGGAGCCCTTGTTGTAAATGACAGAGGAATCAGCCAACCAAACCTTTTGGATCCTGGGGAAAGTCCCAGACTGCTTGCAGTTTCAGTTCAGTTTGAGTTGGGAAGTGAAATAAGTAACATCTCGAGATAGTCGAGCAGTAATCCTGCATAGATTTGCGCAGGAGAACTGTGAAAGAGCTGAGTTTTGGCCTGCCTGTCTGCCTGCTGTCCCTGAGAGGGAAATTGAAGTTTATTCAGACTGAATCTGAATTGTGAGGACAATTTAAGCCACAGAACTGTGACCAGGCTTTAACCTGAAGAAGACCGAAGATATGCTGAATGCGATTGGCCTGTCAGGATTCCAGCCACCTTTGAACTCCCAGTTTGTGCAGAGACTCTGTAATTGCGACCGGACAGCAATCTCCTGGTACAGTAGAATTTTTTACATGTAAATGTGCTGTGTGCTGTTAGTGGGTCATGATTTGGCTCCCCACTGTGTGATGAACTCTGTTCTGCTTGCTGGAGGCTGCATCCATCTCCAACGGACTAAATCCATTTGCATCTCCATTTAGCCTGGGTCTTGCCACACTGGCCCAGCCAGACTACCCACTACACAGAGAAAGCCATCGACGAGAGACCTGCCTGGGGATCAGCCCCCTGCTCAATGCCTTGAACAGGAACGTTGCCTTGGTGATTTGTGTGAGCCTTGCTTCTCCTGGCACTCCAGCTCAACAACCTGCAGTCTTGATTTCATCCTGCCTGTGTCCTGTATTGGGTATCGTGAGTAAACATCAGGGTAGCTCCCTGCAACAACAGCTAAATCTAAAGTGTTGTCATCTGATTGCTTTGTTGTCTTTTCCTTCACGAACTGAGCCCTCTGGCTCTGGATTACAAATAGTGTGGTGTGCATGTTGCTTCCTTCCATCACAGGGCTCCAACCAGCTGCGACGCTGGCCTACCTCGGGCAACAGTCCTGGCTAACCCAACTTTTTCCTACCTGGGTACCCAGAGTATGTGACTGTGTAGGGACTCTGAAGTGCATGCATAACTGATTGATTTAGCCTTTAAGCCAATCAACCTGATTACACCCCTCCCTTGTTCAAGTCCCCTGAATAAATCAGATCTAACTCTTTTTGCATTTAACCTGACTGTGGTTCAAGTTTGTACTAACAGTACTGTAGCCATTTGCTGTGCATAACCTTGTTTTACAGTGGGGTCTCCAGGGTCAAGCTAGAGGAATCCGCCCTGGTGGTAAGTGCAAACAGTGTGGGTAATTACATGGTGAATAAGATCATTGTGAAAGTGATTATTGTATATTGTTCAGGCCATTAGAAGGAAAAGAGGGGGTTACAGTGTCCCAGAGGGCTGTGCCCAGGTTAGCTTGACCACTAACAACCCTGACCTCTGGGTGGAGGTACCCGTTTCAGTACCCAGGCCCCTTAACCTGCTACTAGCCAAGCAGGCAGGGTATTGCCTAGGATAAGCGCCACCTGGGCCGACATATATGTAACCCCAGGTGGCGCCATCCCAAGGGCTACTACCCTGCCTGCATGACTACTGACAGGTTGAGGGGCCTAGGTTCTATGGCAGGTGCCTCCACCCAGAGGTCAGGGTTTGTAGTGGTTAGACTAGCTTGATCACAGCCCTCTGGGACACCGTGACCCCCTTTGTTTCCCTCTAGTGGCTCACACAGTACACAGGAGTTACAGCCCCAATACCCCATGTATACACACTGTTCACTCATAAAGTACCACTTACCCTCGAGACTGATTCTGCAGCACGTCTCTGAGGACCCCCTGTAAAATAAGGTTAAACACCATACACAGCGAAATACAATACTGTTTCCATAAGTACCAACACCACAGACAGTATATAGTATAACAACAACAAATCTGATTCATTTAGGGGACAGTAACACAGGAGGGGGAAATCAGGTTAATTGGTGGCATTAAATCACAGTACTATGCACACATACAGGGTCTGAAATGTCGCACTCTGGGTACCCAGGTTGGGGGGGGGGGCTCGCCAGGTCCATTGCCCAGGGTTGGCCGGCAGGTGCAGATGGATAGGGCCCTGTAGAAGAAAATATATGCACAACACCCAATTGTAATCCGGAGCCAGATGGCTCAGTCCTTGAAGCAGTGAAACAACAAGAATTAGATGACACACTTGTGATTGAAAACAGGCTGCAGGGGAATACCCTGATTTGTACTCACAATACCCAAGCTGAGGACCGTATGGTGGATGTTCTTCTGGATTGCCAGAACAACAGGGCATGGAGACAAGGTCCTTGTGACTGGACCCCACTGCAGTTGATAGCAAACGGATTTAGTCCGAGACAAGCTGGGGTTTGCTTCCAGCTTCAACACACAGCACACAGTACAGGGGATTGGAAATAGTGATTCCCCACAAGCACTATGCACATTCATATGTAAAAGGAAAGTACTATACCGGGTAGGCTGCTCCTCGATCCCAATCACACTTACTGCAAAATACCCGGGAGCACACACAGCAGCTTCAGTTCCTGACAGACCGAGTGCGATTCAGCAATTTATCCAGTCTTCTACATGGTGAGCCTGGTTCCCACTCTTCAGACTTCCTTCTTTTCTCCTCACAAATTGGATTCAGTCTGAAATGCACTTACAACGGCTGCAGGTCGAACCTCAGGGCCTCACATGCGCTTCCCGTGTGAAACTATACACCGCAGAAGCACAGAGCTCCTTCTCTCTTCACTGTCACAACTGATCTGAGCTTTCCAGTAACAGAGCAGGGCATTTCCTTTGAGTTCCTCCCAGTTCGGTTGGCTGATTCGGCTGTCACTCACAATAAGACTCCCTCTGTTGGTGAAAAAAGGTGCCAAGGTCAAAACTACACTTCCCAGAGTCACTGCCCATACAATCCCCTTGTGGCTGGCTCAAAATTGAGAGTCCAAGTTCCGATTCGTCCACAGACTCCATTTTAGGGTCTCCCTATCATGCTGATTGGTCCAAGTCAGCAATTCAGCACCAAAATGAAAGAGCTACACTGAAACAGTTCGTGCTGAAATGAAGACAAGTTAGACAAACTACATTTTCTCAGTCACTATAAATGATTTCTGGAAAACAGTTACATCTTTCAACAAGGCTCCTTCTGCACATGTAGCGACAGCAGAGATGGAGCGAATTGACAGCAGCTCGGTCGGGATTCGAGCATTAAATACACAGTCCCCCCATACAAACTAATTAGGTATGCAAGCAGACAGCTGTTAAGCAGACAGTACGTGGAGGCTCAAATAGCACTCAGTTGGAACCACATTTAAACAGCTCAGACTCCGAACACCGCCCAGACTTGGAGCATTCAGGCAAGCTCCTGGAAGACTTTTGGGAACCCCCATTTGCAGGGGAGTTACACATAACACTTTAAACTGAGTGTCCCTGCTTCCAGCATTGCTCTGTGTCTGCCCCAGCTTACAGCAGTCCCAGAAGATGCATCTTATTCCTTCTGTTGGGGGGTGCTACCAATGCACCCATTTTAAGCAGATTTTTTTCAAGTGGAGTTGTCACCGACAGAAACTGCTTCACCCCTGTTATTGCAAACAAAAAAAATGTATACTTTATTTCAAAAACAAAGTAATGTAAATCATATGCAGTAGCTACAACTGTTCAGGGAGTTTTCACATTTTTTTTTGCGCCTCCTGTGCCCACCAGCACCCAGCTCCTTCAGGCAACCAACTCCCCCCCAATCCACCTGACTCACCCTCACATCTCTAGTGTCAGAGTCCATCCAGACCTCAGCCATCTGTCCCTTGGGCTGGCTTGTTCCTGCCGGAAGCCTCCTCTGACAGACATGAAGGAGAAAGACACCTGATTCTCCCTTCTTACCTCCTACTGTTCAGCTTCTCCCTTCCAGGTGCTTCCCACTACCTAGAAGAGGAACTAACTTTGCTGGATGTAGGCTGAGGGACTCTTTTGTACTGGCATGCTGGGGGTCGGCTGGTGTGGGAGGGACATCACAAGCTTCATCTGGCATACTGGTGTGGCAGTTTTCCTCCAGATGTTGCCCAGCCACACAGATATACAGGCTGCAGCTGACCTGGGGAGGGGATGCCTGATGGTGTGTGGTCACCTGTGTTGTCAAAGGCACCTCCACATGCCACCACGAGGAGCCAGCAGTGTCAGCCCCCCCAGGAGGAAGGCTCTTAGATCCTCCCTTCCAGCCTCCGCTCCTTATGTCCCAGGCTGGGAGCATTAACCAGGGTCACCAGTATGCCAGAGCGATCCTGCATCACTCAGTACCATGGAGCTGGACATTTTCAGTTTTAAGGTTACTGTAGTCATAAATATTAGTAATTAGTTCCTCTTGATTTTACAAAGGACAGAGGTAAGCTTTTCAGTTCTTGCAGTTGTGTTCCATAATACAGTTAGCATGCTATTAAGTTGCTTGTGGCCATTATCCGATCCTGAGCTCAGAGAAACCTCTGGCTTTGCGGTCATGTGCAGCTGCTTAAAAGTATGTGTTTGTCTGTTCAAATGGTCTGACTCCCAAACTCATATACCACAGTATTCAGTGATCCATGCAGTGGATTTTGGCAAGTGGAAAGCTTTTGCTAGCAGGTGATGAAGCTCATGTTTCAGTCCATCTGTGCTTCTGTGCACCATGCAAGCTGGAGGAAAGGGTGGGCTTCTGTCCCAACAATAGTCAGGCCTTCATTGTATCCATCCATTTCCCTGTTCTGCTGCCTACCACTGCCTTATTATCAAAAATGAAGGATAATTCCTGGTTTTAGTTAAAAAATAAAATGGCTGTACAGGCCTGTACACTGTGTAAATGTAGATTAAAATATTGTTTAACTTGAAAGGAATAACATGCAGCGTCAGAGTCAGGATTTTAAAAGGGTTCTATAGCAATAAAGAATGGGGACATACTTAAAAGGTTTGGGCTGTCAGCAAGAAGGAAGAAAACTATAGTATCTAATATCTTGTACTGAACATGATAAATCTTGGTAGTGGGCCATGATACAGTTCATTTTTGTTGTGTTGGAAATGTATTTTATTATGCTGGGTTGGTTAGGATCCTGCTGCCACGGGATCTTTAGTAAAACTGAATCCACCACTGATAACATAAACCCCAGCTTTCAGAAAGATTTTAACCCATAGCTCTCAACTGCCCTCTTGTAATTTGAGTATCAGGGATTTATATCTGTGGCTGTAGGGGACTGTGCTTCTGCACACAGAAGCAGTGTTGTAATTTCAGTATCCTGGATTTCTTTCTGCAGCAACAAGTGTGTGTGTGTATGTCTTACAGTGTGCATGCTACAGACACTAATCCACAAAGGTAGCGCATCAGTGCTACTGCATTTGTGTCATCTGGAAGTAGTTGTATGTTTGTCTTACCTGATGGGCGTCTGTGGTTGCTTGTGTGGGCTCGTCCTTTTGCTGCTTAGAAGGGTGGGGAGTTAACACCACATTTCCCTATTTTTGTTGCTTTAAGTTGAACCCTAACTGGTGCATTAATGCAATGTTTGCAATGAATATCCTTTCTCTTTTAGATAGTGGAATCATATCCTCGTTACCGTAGGTCCAAACAGATCCATCTGGCTACAGGCCCCTCGCTTCTATGCAGCTATAGATTCAAACACACAGGGCCCAAATGTGGAGTCCATCAGGCTGCAGAAGCACAGGACCCTCTGGGCCCTGCACTTCCATGTGGCTACAGATGCAGACCAGCCCTACGCCAAGTGAGGAGTCCACCTGGTCGGGGAAGCTCAGGATCCGGAGCGTGTGAATGCAGATGCAGATGTGCAGGGCAGTTAAGGCCCTGTGCCAGGTGAAGACTCCATCTGGCTGTGGAAAAGGCCCTGCACATCCATCTGGCTATAGATGCAAATGGCCCTGCGCCAAATGTGGAGTCCATCAGGCTGTGGAAGCGTAAATAAAAATGTCAGTGTTCACTCATAACTTGGTCATTTTAACATATGTTTGTTAATTTGTTTATTGAAAATTGTTCAGCTTAACAAACATACGGTATCATGTCAGTGTCATTATATTGTATTACAGGTAGTCTATAGGCCTGAAAAGCATAAGAGTACAACATGCAAATGGTGTACAAAACTGAAGAGATCCCGTTTCTGTCCATAGTAACCTGGGACTACAATGAGATGATCTGGACAAGAACTTTCAGGTGAAAAAAATGTTCTTTATTTATCCAAAGGTACACCATCCATGGTAGAAAAGAGAACAAATGCCAAATCAGATGCCAGACCCCTCCCTGCAAAGAAGCAAGTCTCACATAGAGCCAAATGTTTTTGCGCAACAGCGCTTTCCCAAGGCTGGTGAGACTTGGAATTACAAGCTATTTATCTAAAAGATTTTTAAAGCCGCAGTGCTTCTATAAAAACTAACCACAATGAGTCCATACAGGCTCGTTATATAAGAAAATAAAGTGCTAATGCATATATATATAGAATTAAAGTGCTCAGGCAAAAAGCACTACTAAAGTGCCACGGAAAAGTCTGGCTGTGAGTGAGACTTGCTTCTTTGCAGGGAGAGGTCTGGCATCTTTGGTTTGGCATTTGTTCTCCTTTCTACCATGGATGGTGTACCTTTGGATTAATAAAGAAAAAGTTTTCACTTGAAAGTTCTTGTACAGATCATCTCATTGTGGTACCAGGATTACTACAGCCAGAAACTGGGTCCCTGTTGCCAACTTTTGTCTGTAAGTACTGTCTCTGGTTTTGTTTGGCATGGGCCTTGCTGCATTGTAGTCGCCTTTTTTTCGTTTTGCATTGTTATACTTTTTGGTGTGCTCTGTGGCCTGTTTTTTATTGTAAAATATGTCACAACTAACTATGCAACAAATGCCTGAAGTGAATAGAGTGACCTTCCCCTACCCCAGGCAACCATGAACTTTGTGGATTCCTTATTTTTTCAAGAGGGCCAACCTAATCCTTTGTTAACTGAGCGAGCAACGCTACGGCCATACACAACCAGGACCCAGTCCGCTTCTGAGAAACAACCAATGGCTATTTCAGGATGGCTTTTCTATTGTTGGAGCGTGTTGCCCTTAAAGCACAATGTATGTATTGACAGAAGGTAACATTAATGACCTATCTAACAGAAAATAGGGCACCAAGGGGATTGAGATTTACTCTACAGCCTGCTTTTGGGACAGAAAGAGATCTTTTTTTGAAAGGATGGCAACAAAAACTCTTGGGATATTCAGAAGACATCATTTAGTACATATTAACAGATAGTGAATTACAGCAGGAGGACCTAAAGAAGGAATTGCTAGAAAAGGAAAAAATAGTTTTCAGCTTCTCCAGTCATCTGGATTTTCAATATTTTAAACAATTGCTTGATGCAAACATAAAAAAAGCATGATGAGCGCATCAAAAAAAAAAAAGATGAACAAGTTTGAATGTGACAGGATGTACTATCTGGAAGGGAGAATTTTCTGTTGGAAAAAGAACCCAGGCCTAAAGAAATCTATACTAAAGAAAGTTACTACTAGGCCTGTTGATGCAGATATATTGATGCACAAATACCTAGAGGCTCTTACACTAGTGGATCTGAATCGGATACTAATACAGGAAATATTTCCGATCCTTTTTTAGATTGCAGTCAGGAGGATCTTGCATTAAATCAGGAGGCCCTCCAGACAAACAGATCCGTGGCCCCTATTCCAACTACCACGAGTGTGATCCTTCCCCTATATGCTGTTCCAGACTCACAACTAATGGTATCCCCACCCCCATCCCAACCCACACGACAAACTGTTTCCCTGCCAGAGCGTCCTTTGAGGAGGAGTCCCAGGATAGCTTGCTTCAGAGAAGAATTACTAGAAGAGGCAGTAGAAGGAGAGGAAGAAATTGAAGGGGCAGACAACAACAGCAACAGAGGAGGGACTATATGGGACAATTTTCACACAGACAGAGCATGATGAGGGACTATTACATTCCACAGGAGAATCAGCTCAGAAACCCCAGGGGGAGACAGGGGTATTAGACACAACAGATGGCAGTAATTTCCTAGTTGTTAATATTTTGGACTATCCATTATCCTGCGATGGGATCGCAGTACTACAGAAAGGCCTTTCCTTCATACCTACTAGAAACATTAATTTTTTTTGACACAGTTGTTGATGTTCACAAATTTACTCGGAAATTAAACTTGAAAGCTTTTTTTCACAAAGAACCTGAGGAGTCTGATGACATTTCAGCAGCAATGTCATCCTCTTTGCAAGATTCCAGTATTACTATGGATGGATCTATTTAAATAGGCACCTTTAAACCAAAATCTCAGTTCATACCACCTTCTAATCCCACAGTATCGGTATTTGAAAAAACGTGCCTTAGAGATTTGGAAAAGTTGAATGTTCCCCATGCGAGATACTACAGTTGCACAATGGCTGAGAAAATAGCAATCAAGAAATTCCCCCCCTCCCTTCGCCCCTCTAAAATATCTTCCCCTTCTCCTTTTCTCTTCCCCTCCTCACTCTTCCCTCCTTCCCCTTTCTTCCCTCCCTTCCCATTCCCTTTTTGTTTTCCTTATTCCTTTCTTCTTTTTTTTTTTCCTTTTCTTTTTCATCTTTCTCTTCTTTTCTTTCTTTTCCTTTTTTATTTCTTTTTATGGTGCTTTTTAAATTAATTGTTTTTTCAACGAATGAGATGTATCCTATTTAGGGAATACATAAATATATATACATATCAATGTATAAGTATTGATCCCTTTAAGGTGATCAGTCTTTGATTAAATTATACTTCTGAATTATACAGGGACTGCTGTATGTTTGAGTACCCTGTTTTGCACAAAAACATTTAAAATTTCTTGTTCTTGCTCTTTTCATTCATTTGTTTATGTGGCACTTTAGTGGTATTTTATGCCTGAGCACTTTAATTCTATATATATGCATTAGCACTTTATTATCTTATATAATGAGTCTGTATGGACTCATTGTGGTATGTTTTTATAGAAGCACTGTAGCTTTAAAATCTTTTAGATAAATACTTTTTTATTCCAAGTCTCGCCAGTCTTGAGAAAGTGCTGTTGAGCGAAAACGTTTGGCGCTGAGTGAGACTTGCTTCTTTGCGAGGAGGGAGCTGGCATCTTTGGTTTGGCATTTGTTCTCCTTTCTACGATGGATGGTGTACCTTTGGATTAAGAAAGAACATTTTTTCATCTGAAAATTCTTGTCCAGATCATTTCGTTGTGGTACCAGGATTACTACAGCCAGAAATGGGGTCCCTGCTGCCGACTTTTGTCTGTAAGTACTGTCTCTAGTTTTGTTTGGCACAGGCCTTACTGCCTCCTTTTTTTCTTTTTTTAAAACTGAAGATATTGCATAGAATCCATAAGTCATGGGTAAATAGCCTTGATTTCTCGAACATGGGATGCACCACAAACTTTCGGGCATCTTAGTACAGTGATCTAGTACAACCTTTGTGATAGGAGAAACTTTGCAGTATCTACAGTCATAGAAAGTGTGAATCTACAACAGGATAGTATGCATAGCTGATACATAAAACTCAGACCTATTTACAGACCAGTACGTATCTTCCACGGATTGTACAATAGCCCAGGTACTTTACCTCAGACATCATGAAAAGAAATGCTGAGTAGCCTTGATATGAAGCCTCACAGTTTCCCAAAGCAGGTCTACACTCAAGTCATGCATCTGGAGGACCGTCTTGCTTCAATCCTCCCCCAAGGAGGAGGGAGGGGTATTTGGTGTTCTGCAGAAATGACTGCAGAGTTAAGATGTTGCAGGAAGGGGGCCCACACCCTCAGGAATTAGGTATTTGTGCACTAGGCAAGGTGGTTTGTCCTTTTGAGCTTTGTAAGCTGGGATATCGTAGCGACAAGCTCTGCATGGGTAGGGATTTGAGTGGACTGCCAACATCTGAGCAGGAGCCTTTTGGCTTCCAATCATGCCACATATATCCACTTCTCCTCAGTTGATCTGAAGGTAGGGAAGGATGGTGGGGATCCTAAGAGGGCCACTTTTGGGGAGGGTGCGACATTGTGGGATAGCAGGCTGAAAACCTGGCACCAGTAGATGCATAATAGGGTGAATTGCCACAGTGACGCTATGTATATTAAGGAAAGAGGGATGAGCAATCTGAAGTGGATGGGGTGCCAAGAGAAATGATACCAGGGGTGGGCACCACAGTCCCCTCAGTACTGTTAAAAAAATTGGTAAGGGGGAGCTGGTGACATGGAGGGGGGGAACAAAGCAGTACCAGAGGTGGGCATCCCAGTCTGCTTAAGAAATAGAAAAACTAGATAGATGAGCTAGATAGATCACAAGATGGATGGATGGATAGATAGGTAGATAGAGTGAGAGAGGGATTATTACTGCTCCAACTGAAGTCAGCAGCATGACTCTAGCTGCAGCTTCACAGTTCAGGAAAGTCCCACTCATGGACAGTTCTTTTGTGAGATCTCATGAAAGAACAATGGTTCTTTCATATGACTGTGACAGGGCTAAATAAGGCCCTGTCCCATTTGTTATGCAGAAAGAGTTAAATGCAAGGATCTGTTCTTTCTGCTCCTTTTCTGTCTCTTCTCTGTCTGGTTGCGCAACCAGATTTTCTTTCGAGACCTAGGAACTGATCACTCCAACGGTTTTGCAATTCTCCGCCTCTCAATATCTCTCTGCCTTCACTTGCTGTTCTGTCTTTTCTCCCCCTTGCATATCTGCAAGTATAAAATAAAGATATGAATCTTTATGTGGAAATGTTACTAATACTGGGATTCCTTTGTTTAAAACTGCATATAGTTTTACTGTTGAAATTATTGCAAAGCTATTTGGAACTCAAGGGGTTAACCTTAGGAGGCAATATAGCACAGTGATTTAAGGCTCTGAGCTGCAAACCTGGAGACCTGGGTTTGAATCCCACAGCCCCCACTTGCATACTTTGTGACCCTGAGCAAGTCACTTAACTTCCTTATGCTCCCAGGTCGCACCTGTAAACAAGCTTTCAGCTTAGTGTCTCTCTCCTGGTTAAAAAACAAACAAAACTAGAGGTGCAGTTTTTAAGCCTTTTGCAGAACTGTAAACAAAAGGTCAGTTCTGGATCACTATGTTCTTTTTGTTGCACCTGCAAGGAGTGAAACTTACAAGAACATTCTGTAAACTTTTAAGAACATTCTGTGAGAAGCAGGCTGTCTTAACGAGTTCCCAGACAAAGACTTATAAAAAGAGCAGCAGTGCTTTTGCTAGAGAGACGAGGAGAGTGACAGACTGAAACTTGGAATTAAGAGATATCCTCCAAAGAATGACTTAGTTTTCTCTGGTTATACTGCCTTTGTAAATAGTTATACTGAATAATTTTTATTTTTTATTTTGCTATTATTGAGAAAAATAAAATGCTATTTGCGAATTTTGAAACTGCTCCTGGTTTTCCTATGCCTTCTGACCTGTGCCTCGAAGAGAACAACCTCAAGAAAGAAAGAAAGAAAGAACTCTGAAAAAAACTAAGTCCCACCCTCCTCTTTGTGAGCAGAGATGCCTGTTTTGTAACTTCTTTCTGGACTCACAAAGGAAGAAGCAGTTTGGTTCACAAAAGAACTATGGAAAAAACTAAGCCCCCCCCCCATGAGTCCACCTTCTTCTTTCATGACTCACAAAAGAAGTTGTTCAGCTCATGAAAGAACTATTAAAAAAAAAATAAGCCTCATCCTTTCTTTCCTGAGCTGATATTCTTCTTTCATAAAACTCAAAAAAAGAAGTTTGACTCATGGAAGAAGAATTGGGACCCCTCGCTTAAGCCTTCCACCTAGCATTTTAGGGATGTCCCAAAATCATATTTTGGGGCCTTTTTTCATGTGTTTGCTTTTCTCCAGAGCATAATTTGTATGAGTTTTCAATTTTGGTTTTTTGAAAAAATAAAAAAAGTCATCTGCCATAAAAAAGATTTTTTTCTCACAAAATAAGAATTTCAGATCTTCATCGAGGGTATCTCTTGCATCGGGCCAAACCTATGGAACTATAGCTGCCAGGTACTAGGACCACATGGAAACTTTTCTAGTTAGCAGTCTGCAAGGGGCCACTCACGATGACGTCAGGCGATGTCGCTCTTCCCATATAAACGTGGGCATCCCCCCACCCTCCTCAGTTCTTTTCCTGCTGTCGAACATCGTGCATTGGATTCTACAGAGACATTGCAGCTTCAGTCAACTGCCAAATCTTCAATTTCTTCATTTTCTTTATTATCATACCCTAGTTTGTCAATCTTTTTATTTTATAAAGTGATTTTTGTTTTTGTTTATGCCGACCAATCCTGAAAAACTCTTCCATTATTGCGGGTGCAATCAGAAGATCGACAAGGACAATCACAATGCCTGTGTCCACTGTCTCGGCGAAGCACACGACGTTGAGGCCTGCAAGCTTTGCTGCGGCTTCAGCCAGGTTACCCAGTGGCACTGCCAGAAGGCCCTAGAAAGCATCCCCTTAAAACAGGTCGTCGCCCAAATGGAGAAGGAGCTCTAGGCCAGAAGCTCCTCTGCCTCGCTGGCTCCGTCCATGGGCTCCCATTCCTCTAAGGCCCAGGACAAATCTTCCAGCAAACACAAACACCAGGAGAAGGTCAAGCATAAGGAGCAGTCCTCCCCAGCTCATTCCTCGTTCCTCATCACCACTTTGTACACCAGCCATGGTTGGGTCATCAGTCACCTCGGTGGCAACCCCCACTGCCACCCACACCCTCTCCTCTACAGGGTCAGCTTCGGCAGTGCATCCCACCAGGTCTTCCTCAACCAGTGATGGCTCCTTGGCATTGGGCCTAATCTGGCCCCCGCTGACGCTCCCACCTCTGCTGCTGAGGCCCGTTCTTACACAGGGGCACCGGCCTGGGAGTGATGCCAGACCTACCCAGGCCAGCGATGACCTGTTGACATCGTCCTACTCATGCCCCTGCCTACATTTCAACCCTTACCATTCCATCCCCGCCTCACGCAGGGACAATAGGCAGTGAGTTCCACCAGGACTCTTTCGGCTGGCAACAGCCTGTCGATGCTAGGATTCTCTTTTCTTCCCTTGTCTCCTTTGGCCGTCATATTAACTCTGGGGATTCAACCCCCCACCAAAACCCCAGGCGGTCCTGTAGATGCCAAGGCCTCAGCCCCCTCCACAGCAACCCTTAAGGTTATACCACCAATGCTGGAAGAACCAGTCCCCCCCCCAATCAGTGTTGCAAGGCTTCTCAGCGACACTGCTTACCGTCAACATCCACACTGTGCTTACCTCCTTTTGGGAGTTTATACATTGCCTCACTCCTCCTCTGTGTCTCATCCTAATTTCTTTCCCTCTCGGGAAGAGGATGAAGATAAAGATGCTGAGAGCTCCCCCAGGTCTTCCTCAGGGGGTGAGGACTCCACCAAGTATACCTCGAGGCCCCCCCCAATGACCCCTCCTTCATCTCAGTAATGAGGCAGCTTCAAACAGCTATGAGGTTTGATGCTGAGGAACAGGATATTACCAGGAGGAATCTGACAGAGTACGTGGAACTGCCAGTCTCTCCCCCTCTGATTTTTTCCTCCCCAGCTGGCTGCCTTTGAGGATGCCACCATGTCTGCCTGGTACAGACCAAATATCATTCCTGCTATGCCCAGAAAAGCAGACAAATTGTACCAGGCTCCCTCTGGGAAGCCTTTTTTTCGCACAGCAACCACAGGCAGATTCAGTGGTGATAAATGCTGACTCTGATAGGGCCAAGAGGCCTAAACACCTCCACTCTCTTCCCCCAGATAAGGAGTCCAGAAAGCTGGACCTTCTGAGTAAAAGGGCCCACGCTTCTGCCACTCTGACCATCAGGATTATAAATTACATTGTCCATATGGTCAAATACCAGAACACTCTCTGGAGAAAGGGCAAAGATGCAGCCCAGGCCCTCCCAGAGGTAGGAACTCCTTAAGGACCTCCAGTCTGGGCCAGATGTCGGCAAGCATCTTTTAAGGTCCACCTATGATGCTGCTGATGCCTCCGCCAGAGCTGCTTAGGGTTGGCATCTGCCTGAGGAGGCATGCCTGTCTCAGGGTGTCTGGATTTGCTACTGACATATAACAGTCCATCATGAATGCCCCCTTCAGAGGCTACAAGCTCTTTGGGGCAGATATGCAGGACATTCTTTCTGACCTCTAAGCTTCTGGTAGGATCCTGCAGTCAGTTCAGTCTTTATATCACACACAGTCAAAAAGTAGCCAGAGGGTGCTCTTTTGGCATGCTTCCCATAGGCCCAAGCCTGGCACCCAGCCTCAGGGCAAGCACCGGGAAGCCTCAGCCATGCCTATCCCTACCTCCTCCTCTGGGAAGGCCCCCAAAGGAGAAGGAGTGGCCCTGGTCACAGGTGCTTCCTCAGCATGACTCCTTTTTAGACCCCCTCCCTTCTGCATTACAGGAAGCGGTGGCAGGGGGTCATTTCTCCTTCCACCTGGTCAGATTTCAGTTTCAGGGGAAGCGCTACAAGTTCAGAGCATTTTCCTTTGGCTTCTCCTCTGCACCATGGGTCTTTACCAAATGCTTAGCAGTAGTGGCAGCAGCTCTCAGGAGGAAGGGGACTGTATATCTTCCCATAACTGGATGACTAGTTGCTCAAAGTGCAGTCCAGAAAACAACTGCTCCAGACCCTAGCGCACACCAGACATTTGTTCCATATCCTAGGGATCACAGTCAGTCTGCCCAAGTCAGTCTTGACCCATTGTCAGTACCTACAGTACATTGGGGGCAGTAATTGACATGGCTCAGGGCTTTGCTTTCTTACCACAGGACAGGGTGGACTGCCCAATGGCTCAGGCCCAGGTGCTTTACAACAGCAGATATGTTACGGCCAAAACCTTCCTCAGGCTCTTGGGCCTGATGGCTGTAGCCATTGTTACAGTACCCCTAGCTAGGCTGCAATGAGAATTCCACAGTGGACATTGAGAGTACAGTGGGATCAACCCACCAGTGACCTGAAGCAGCAAGTTCTAGTGTCCTCTCGGTTTAAAAAGATGCTGTTATGGTGGATGGAACCCAGCAACCTGTTGAAAGGGGTTCCCTTCCTCATTCCCTCCCTTCAGCAGATCCTCACCACAGACGCTTCAGGGATGAGCTGGGGGCGCATCTGGGGCCCCATCAGACTCAAGGAACATGGACCAAAGTGCAGGCCGCCCTCCACATCAATGTCCTGGAGATGAGGACTGTTCTGTATGTTTTACAAGCCTTCCATACCCACCTGTCCCTGGGCCATCTACTGGTGCAGATGGACAACACTGGTGTAGTTCACTACATCAGCAGATAAGGGGGAACCCATTCATACCCTCTGTGTTGGGAGACAATGACAGTCTGGTACTGGGCTCTAGAACATTGTCTAGAATTGATGGCTGTCCATGTTCCAGGTGTCCAAAACATCCTGGAGGACAGGCTAAGCCAGTCATAGTCAAGGATGCACAAATGGGAGATGCTGACCTCGGTTGTAGAAGACCTGTTTGACAGGTGGGGTCATCCAGAGTTGGACCTTTTTGCATCCCCACTCAATGCAAAACTGCCACGTTTCTGCTTGCTCGCTCCAGAGCCTGGAGTTTTCTGGTGAGATGCATTGTCCATGTCTTGGAAAGGGAGGATCCTCAATGCCCTCCCTCCCTTCCCTTTAATCCAGAGGGTTTTGATCAAGCTCCAGTTGGAAGGGCCACTCTGATCCTCATTGCTTTCTTCTGGCCTCATCAGATCTGGTTCCCTTTACTGCAGCAGCTGGCGGGGAACCCCTGGTGCCCCTGCCCCTGTGCACAAGCTTACTGTCACAGGAGCAGGGAACCCTGGTCATCCCTAGCTCAAGTTGCTACACCTCCATGCCTGGCTCCTGAGGACATAACCATGGCTAGATTAGGGGTGTCTCAAAAGGTGGCTGATGTCCTAGTGGCAGCTAGGAAGCCTTCCACCTGGGCCACTTATTCCATGAAGTAGAAGCATTTCACTCTGTGGGCGGCTTCCAATCAATTGGATCCTTTCACTTGTCCATTGAATTAGATTCTGGAGTACTTGCTGTTCCTTTCAGATTCTGTTCTGCAATGTTCCTCCTTAAAAGTACACCTGGCTGTCATTTCAATCTTTCATGTGCCTATGGCCATACAGTGGCGCAACTGGAGGTGTCCCGTACTTTTTTGAGAGGCATTCTTCATCTGAAGCCTCCAATCTACAATCCAGTCCCACCTTGGGACTTCAGTTTTGTGTTAGAGAAACTTTCTTTAGCTCCTTTTGAGCCAGACATGGCATGCGAGCTATGCTATCTGTCATGGAAAACGTTATTTTTAGTTGCCACTACTTCTGCTCAAAGGATTTCTGAGCTTCAGGCTCTGATGTGTGGGCCTCCTTATTTGATTCTCCACAAAGACAGGATGTCTTTGCATATGAATCCTAAGTGTCTTCCTAAGGTGGTGTCTGAGTTTACCTTAAATCCTAAGGTGGTGTCTGAGTTTACCTTAAATCAAACCATCCACCTGCCTGTTTATTATCCAGAGCATGCAAATTCAGGGGAAGCATTGCTCCACACCTTAGATGTACTATACAAAGAATTCTACATTACTATACACACTGTATGAAGGACTGCAAGAAGTCCTTGCAGCTGTCTGTTTTCTTCACCCCTGGGAAAGAGGGTGCACCAGTTTCTAAACAGTGCCTGTCCAAATGGTTGGCTAACTATACTACCTTCTGCTACAGGAAGTAGGATAAGGAACTTCCTGGTGGTGTTCGGGGCCACTCAACCAAAAGCATGGCCACCTATGTTGCTTGTTTCAGAAACATTTTGGCTGCAGAGATCTGTGCTGCTGCAACTTGGAGTATAGTCCACACTTTCACTAAACACTATAGTCTGGACATTGCCTCTAGAAGAAGGGCAGGCTTTGGCCTGGCTGTGCTTCAAGGTCTCCTGTCATCGACCTGTAGCCTCCAGGCACCCAGACTAGTTCTTTGTCAGAATTGCTCAGGACTTGTTCCATAGGTGTGGCCTGATGCAAGAGATACCCTCAATGAAGATAGTACAGTTCCGTAAGAACTTACTGTTCAAACACCATGAAGTCTTGCTATATTATAACAATAGCAGTCAGCCACTGCAGCTGAACTGCCCCGGAGAGGAAGGAGTTAACTCCAGAAGATCTGGAGTTCTACAGCGCGAGGGCGCTGTGCCCAAAGCTCTATCTGGCAGTTTCAAATGAAACTGTCAGATTCTTTACTCCGCTTCACTGAACAGTCGCCCCGGAGATCAGCTCCTTCAGCTCGGTTCATTCTCGGTTCAAGAGAGTAGTTTTCGGTTCATTTGAACCGGCAAAAGTCATTATTTTTACCGCATTTCGGTTCTAAAGCTGTATCTGGTAACCGTAAGTACAAATATTCAAGTCTGTGTGGAAAATTAATTATCGGTTCGGTTTTGAACCGATCGCTGGGTTTTTTCTGCCTTTTAAAACTGTACTGTGGGTTTTAGAGTGCGGTTCCCGGTTCTTATCGGTTCTAAAAAGCGAAATTATTACGGTTTTCAAATACCCGTGACACGGTTAGGAACCGATAAAGGGTGTCTTGCCTGGCACTGCCATCAAAAGGGCAAGTTTTGGTTAGGCTGGCATTATGTCTGAGAAACCCAAAAGAAAACCGGCCCACTGGGTTTCAACACTGTGATGTCTGTGGGGACGCCTTTGCCAAGGCTGACCCACACACCACTTGTGTCTATTGTCTGGGGCTGACCACCTCCTGTCAGACTGCCAGGTGTGTAAAATTTCCTGCAGCCACCCTGGAGAAGAGATTGGGCCGCTCAAGGAACGAGAGGCCAAAGTCCGCTGACCGGATGGCCAGCCCGGTTCAGTACCCACTGGACCAGGGAGTGCCTCTCTGACCAGGCGCAGACTTCCTCGGCAAAGGAAGACTGGTTCAGAGGAACCAGTCCCAAGTAAAGACAAAGAAATCAGGAGGTTTGGAGTCCAGAATTGTGTCTCCAACTGCTGCAGAGATAGCTAAAGCCATTCAGATTGTCCAGTCACTGTCTCAGGGATCTGTAGAACCACCAACAGTTGGTAAAGGTTGGTTCGTTCAGTCCCAGTGGTTCAGGGATTTTGAAGTTGAGGATTTTTATGAACCACAGGAGGGGAGGAGGAATTTGATCAATATATGTGTGGCTGGGAGAGTCTGGACGTGCTCATTGAACTGGCATTTCTCCAGACAGACCTTTAGAATCTCCCCTATTCTGTCTGAGTCCCTTCTTTCTTTATTTTTACAAAAGGTTGTAGAAACCTCCAGCTTCCTTTAGAGGAGGCTGTGGATGAGCAAGAGGAGCCTGATTATGTGGAAATGATGGATATTCCAGAGTCTAGGAGGTTGTCTATTCCTTTGCATAAGTCATTTAGGAAGCAAACAACAAAGATTTTAAAAATCCTCATTCTGTCCCTCCTGTAGATAAAAATGGACAGAAGGTATACTTTGTCAGGCTCGATACAGACTTCCTTATTGAGCAGTGTAGTCATGTAGGTGTGGTACAAGCTGCAGCCTGTGACAAGGCTAATATTCCTCTGGCCTCACATCCTCCTGACAAGGATCTAGGAAGATTGATGCCATGGCAAGAAACAGTATATGGCAGCTTCTTTGGGACTCAGGCAGGCAAATTATATGGCTTATGTGGCTAGATATCAGAAATCTAGGTGGGACACAGACAGTAAGCATACAGGCCCATGGCCAGCTGGCTAGTGAGTTGGAACAGGTGGCTGCTGATGGCATTGAAGCCTCTAAAGTTCAATTTCATACTGCTGTTGATGTTAATGATGTTTCCTCCAGGGTCATGGCCACTTCTGTAGCTTTCCAGAGGTTGGCATGGCTCAGATGCACTAATCTGTCCCAAGATACTCAGTCAAAGGCTATGGATTTTCCTGTAGGGAAATTCTGTTTGGGGAGCAAACAGAAAATTATATGAAAAGATGGATGAATACAGAACTACCTAAAAGTGCCCAGGCTAAGGAGAAGCATGCCATGCCACAAAGGCATGCTCCCAGAGGTAGGGGCAGACCCTTTCCAGGCCTTTTACCACTTCAAGCCTCCTCTGCTGTCTCGCAGAGGGGTTTCTTCAGAAGCAGGGTAGCGTGGTGCAGTGACCGTCTCCCTCCCTCAGCCTAAGGCTGCTGCTAACAGGCACCCTGATGGGGTGCCCAGGGCCGATTCTCCTGTACCAGTGGGGGGCAGGTTGGCCTATTTCAGCCAGAGCTGGCTGTCCCTAACTTCGGACAGATGGGTTCTGGAGGTATAGGCCAGGGTCTGGTCTCAGCTTCAAATATTTTCCAAAGATGAGAGCCAGGCATTTCCCACCTGCAAATCCTTCAGAAGCCCTTGCTTTGGAAGCAGAGGTTTCTTCTCTTCTGGTCTGCAAAGCAGTGGAAAGGGTTCCTCCTTGCCATCAGGGCAAGGGGCTTTATTCAAGATACTTTCTTACCCCAAAAAAGACAGGAGAATGGCGGCCCATTCTGGATTTAAGATACTTGAACAAGCATCTGTTGAAACCAAAGTTCAAAATGTTAACTCTGGCAATGATATTGCCTTCCCTAAGGCCAGGGGACTGGCTAGCTTCCCTGGACCTCAAGGATGCCTATTTTCATGTTCTGATCAGGCCTTCCCACGAAAGTACCTCAGGTTGAACTGCCTCAGGCCACTACCAGTTCAGGGCAATGCCCTTGGCCTACCTCTGCGCCAAGGGTATTCACAAAATGTCTCGCTGTAGTAGTGGCTCATTTAAGAAGGCAAGGGTTGCTGTGTCTTCTACCTGGACGACTGGCTCATTGTGGGTCAGTCTCAGGTCAGGTGAAATCCCACTTGCAAGTCACCCAGCAGCTCTCACTTCTCTGGGATTCCTGCTAAACTTACCAAAGTCAGTTCTGGAACCAGTTCAGGCCTAACTTTCATAGGCGCAGAATTGAACACGAGGTTAGCCAGGGCCTTTCTTCCCCCGGA
Organism: Neoceratodus forsteri; assembly: GCA_016271365.2. Classification (NCBI taxonomy): domain Eukaryota; kingdom Metazoa; phylum Chordata; order Ceratodontiformes; family Ceratodontidae; genus Neoceratodus; species Neoceratodus forsteri. Next base: position 1,196,442,044 of record CM028130.1, read on the forward strand.
AAGGGTGGACAGACTCATCGCCCTGGCATCCTCCTTTACCCCATGGTCTCTCGACCAGCAAGGCATTTTCTGCAACTCTCGGGCACATGGCTGCTTCCACAGCTGTGTGCAGGGAGCAAGATTCCAGATGAGGGACATTCAGTTCCATTTGAGGGCCTATTGGTCTCAGAGGAAGGACCCCTTACCAAATTGGTCCCAGTTACTCAAACCCTGATCCTGGCCTTACACTGGTGGCAGGATCAAAGCAATCTGAAACAAGGGTTCCTTCATTCCCATTTCTCCCTCCCTCACCTCACCACGGATGCCTCCCTGTTAGGTGGGGGCTCACCTAGGCGACCTTACCACTCAGGGAGGTGGTCTCCCAGGAATCTCTGCTCCACATCAATCTTCTGGAACTCAGAGCTGTCTTTTAGCTCTTCGGTCTTTTCAGATTCTGTCCAGAACAAAGTGGTTCAAGTCAGGACAGACAATACCACCACAATGTGGTACATCAACAAGCAAGGGGCACTCGGTCTTCAGCCTTGTGCACTCAAGCAATGAAGTTGTGGTCTCTAGCTTATTCCCTGAACACCCTCCTGATAGCGGTTCATCTCCCAGGGAAGGACAATGTGCTGGTCGGACGCCCTCAGCAGAATTTCTCAGGGCCATCCAGATGGGCTCTGAATCCACAAGTACTGGGGTCTGTCTTTGCCAGTTGGGGCATCCTCAGATAGATCTTTGCGCCCCAGACAACCACCAACTTCCTCTTTTTGCTGCAGGCCTCCAGTACTGGGCTCAGTCCTCTGGATGCCTTTCTGTTGGATTGGAAAGGAAGTTCCTGTATGCCTTCCCCCTTTCCTCTCCTTTTCAGGGTACTAGTGAAAATCAGATCTCAACCTTGCAGAGTGATTCTGATTGCCCCAGATTGGGCCAGACAGCCCTGGTACCCTCTGCTCCTGTCCCTGGCAGTCCACCCTGCCCTGAGCCTGCCCAGAGTTCACGACTTACTGGCCTGTGCACAGGGGAGAGTGTGGTATCCGGACCTCAAGTCCCTCCACCTCAAGGCTTGGCTCTTGAGGAGCTAGAATTTGCTGACTTGCACCTTTCTCAAGGTGTCATGGATATTTTAAAGGCTTCTAGGAAGCCTTCCACTAGAGCCACTTATAATTCTAAGTGGAAGAGGTTTTCCATCTGGTGCTCTGAGAGGCAGATTATCCCAGAATCTGCTGATCTTCCCATTCTTCTGGAATATTTGGTCCATCTGAATTCCTAGGCCTTAGACCAGCTACCCTGAAGGTTCATCTGGCAGCTGTCTCTGCTTTTGTGTCAGCAGGAAGCCTGCCTCCCTTCTTCTCACCCTGTGTTCTCCAAGTTTTTTAAAGGGTTACTTCATACTAACCCTCCTCGGGAACCAGCTCCCGCTTGGGACCTGAATATTTGCATTGCTCAGTTAATGCAACCCCTTGAGCCTCTGTCTTCTGCAGAACTCAAGTATTTAACTTGAAAACTGTTTTTCTAGTAGCTATCACCTCTGCCAGACGATAAGTGAGTTACAGGCCCTGTCAGTGGAAGAAGATTTTATCTCTTTCCACAGAGATAAGGTAGTCCTTAGGACTAATAGAAAGTTTTGCCTAAGGTGGTTTCTGATTTCCACCTGAATCAATCTATCTCCCTCCCAGTATTTTTCACTGAGCATTCTTCCTCAGGTGAGAGGAGACTGCACAGCTTGGATGTCAAAAGGGCATTAAGTTACTATCTAGAAGCGCACCAGAGGTCATAGGTTCGAATCCTCCAACTGTTTCTTACCTATGGCGAGGTTGGCAAGGAAACCTGCCACTAAGAGAACAATTGCAAGGTGGATTGTCTCTTGTATCCAATTTTGTTATCAGAAACTGGGTAGAGTACCCCTCAGGATTGAGGGCCCACCCACCAGGGGTACAGCTGCGTCTCTAGCAGCTGCTAGAGACATTCCTATTCTGGAGATTTGTCAAGCTGCTACCTGGAAGACAGTTCACACCTTTACAAGCATTATTCCTGGATGTCCAGTCCAGGAGAGATGCTCGGTTTGGCACAGCTGTGCTTCAGAGCCTATTTCCTAAGTAGGTTCTGACCCTCCTCCATGGAGGTACTGCTGTGTAATCTGCTATTGTTATAATATAGCAAGACTTCATGGTGTTTGAAGGAAAAATTACTCACCTTAGTAATTGCTTTTCTTCTCATGGAGTCTTGCTATATTATAACCACCCTCCCTCCTGCCCCTCTCAGAACTCCTACTTGGGTAGAGGTGGCAAATTGGTGCAAGCACTGTGTCATGCCATTTAGTTTTCCTAACCCTGTTTTCCTTGGGTTAGGGATCTAGATTGTTCATTTAGGTTATTTTTTATTGCCCCTTGTTGGACTTGGAGTCTTGGGGAAGGGGGGTTCATATGTGCTTGCTTACAGGGAGAAACGAACCATAATACCATCAATCTTTGTTATTATGGTTCTGGGTGTTCTTTTGTTGTTTATATTGTTGTTATTACTACTAGTAGGTAGCCATAGGCTGGTGTAGTTTTTCACACAGACTTTTTTCCATCCTTTGATGTTGGCTTCGTAAAGATCTGACAGTTTTATTTGAAACTGCCAGATAGAGCTTTGGGCATAGCGCCCTCGCGCTGTAGAACTCCAGATCTTCTGGAGTTAACTCCTTCCTCTCCGGGGCAGTTCAGCTGCAGTGGCTGACTGCTATTGTTATAATATAGCAAGACTCCATGAGAAGAAAAGCAATTACTAAGGTGAGTAATTTTTTCTTACAGTTGATCTTTGAGAGGATCTTTTGCATCAGGCCATGCTGTCCCACCCCTACCTTCCCAGCCCCCCTTGGCCTTAGTGCTTCTCTGTCAGTCTGTCTCACTCTCTCCCCCCAGGACAGTGCATCTTCTGTTTCACCTTTCTTCATGGTGGGAACCTCTGGCTCTCCCTCGGTTCCGCAGCAGGAGATCATCTATATATGGTCTCCAGTGGGAGAACTGAGGAGGGCACAGGGCCGCCCATGTTTATATGAGAGGAGCAACGTCATCTGACATTGTTGTGGGTGGCCCCTTGTAGACTGCTTGCTAGAAAATTTTCTGTGTGGTCCTAGTGCCTGCCGGCTATTGTTCCATAGGTCTGGCCTGATGCAAGAGATCCTCTCAAAGTTCTGCTGTTACGGTAAGTTCTTATGTAACTGTACTTTCATGAAAGAGGAATCTTCTATTGTGAGAAAAAGTTCTGAATTCTTCTTTCATATCAGACATAAATGAAAGACCCCAATGAGCATGCTCAGAGCAGAAATTTCAAATCCTTAGAACTCTGGAACGGATTACTATTTTTCCACCAAACCAAAAAAAAGGAGTCTTTCTAGGTCAAGCCCCTTATACTCTGAAATTTTCAGAGCAAAATTCCAAACCATCTGGGCTATAGGTTAGGCCAAAAATACAGCAAAAAAAAATTTCCACTTTTGCATTATCTGTATCTCGGAATCTGAATATCCGACTGTCACGGAACTTGTCTGATCAAGACAGCTTGCACCCCAGACTGCATGCAAAATTTCATGCAATTCTATTGAATGGGGGGGAACAAAGCTGTGAAGGTGCTACTGTGCCCCTATAAAATATATAATACATGTATATATAATATGATATGCAAAGGACTGACTCCAAATATGCAATTTATCTTCAAGTGTGAGAGGACAGGACCATAACGAACGAGTGGCAGAGCCACAAGTGAGTTATAAAGGTCCTGCCTACTCGCAAATAATGATAAATTGCCTATTCTGAGTCAGGCTATTGTATATGTGAAATATACAACAGTAGTTTACAAGTTATAGCTTTTAAATCTGCAGTTTGTCAGAAGATTCTGCTGTTTTTCTTAGATTTGAATAGCAGTCTTCAGTGCTGTACTAGGCATTGTGATGTCATCAGCATTGTGAAAGCTGCTGTCTTATTGGTTCAGTATTCCATTGTGTTGACAGTAACGTTAAAAATATCCATTGTGACAACAGTAACAATATTTTTTGATATGTTCCTACTGATGTCCCTAGCTAAAATATCATTTTATCTTGTCATTCTTACCCCATTTGTGTTGTATGTATGTATATTTGTATATGTGTTTGTGTGTATGTGTATATGTATATTTATAAAATGGGCAAAAAGTTTGGACTATCCTGATTGGTCCAGAGGTTCCCAGACCCGTGTTCTAATGGACACATATCATAGCAACCTGCACTACATGTCAACCAATAGCCCTGCCACACATACAGATCAGTGAGCCCACGCTGTCAAAGTTGCATTCCACAACATTTGCATAACCGCAGAGCAGCAGTGACAACGCAGCGCTCCAAAAGACACTCGCTTCTGACAGAAACTTGTTTTCTTGTTTTGCCTCAAAAGTCGTTTGGAATATCCTAAAAAATACGTCCATACCAGAGCCACAATTTCAAGTCAACATAGATGAAATACTCACCGGATTAGAAGAAAAAGTACCTGACAGAAACAAAGCCTCCTCAGCTGCTAGAAAGAGAAAAATGAAAACAACGGGGGTGAGTAACTTCCCACACCTCACAGCTGAGCAAATAAGTAACTCAGAAAAAGAAAAAGACGAGGCCAACACTCAAAAAATGACCATCTGGGCAATCTCAGTTTTTAACAATTGGTGCCAGGCTCAGGACATCTCAACAGACTTTGAAACAATACCAGTTGAAAATCTATGTCAAATACTGAGACATTTTTACACTGAAGTACATCCATGTGACGGGACCGAATATAGCCTGGCAAGCTTACTAGCCATACATGCTGGATTAAACTGACATATTAACAGTCCACCAATAAATCAAGCCTTAAATCTACACACAGACCCCCTAGTGAAACCAGCCAACAGTATACTCACCATGGTTTGCAAAAGATACCTCAAAACATCACACACACACACACACACACGCACACACCCCATATCAAAGGCAGATCTTGAAATCTTAAAAAATATCCTGCCCTGTCAGTTGAAACACCAAGGGGGCTCCTACTTAAGGTCTGGTTGGATAGTCAGTTATGCATGGCTCGCCAAGGACGAGGAGGACTGCGCCAACTCAAGCCAGACCACTTTGAAATTAAGCACGCAGATGATGGCACAGAATTCATCACAATGACTTTTAATGAGTTCACCAAAAATCATACAAAAAGTGAACCAGAAAAACAGCAGCATCATGGCTTCATTTATGCCATTCCAAATAATCATTTATGTCCAGTCGCTGCATTCAAAAAATATATCTCCAAGTTGCCACCTGACCCCCCAGCCTTTTTCCTGCACCCCCACCACCTGCAACCCACAGAGTACCAATCTGCCAACATCTGGAATACCCATGAACCTCTTGGAGCCAACTACCTCGTAAACCTCATGAGCAAAATAAGTGAAGAGGCTTCTCTCTCAACCCAGTACACAAATCATAGTGTCAGGGTCACAGCCGTGAAGCTGCTGTCTGAATCAGGCCTAGAATCCCATCAAATAGTGTCCGTGATGGGTCACAAGAACAAGTGTATCCTCCTTTCATATTGGGCAGCCACCCAGGAGGACCGCAAACACTGGAGCAATAGTTTAGCCCTCAAAGAAAGAATAGATCCAAAACAATAAATTACCATGCAACAGTGTTCCACTTCTGCAATGTCCATGACCAATCCCATGCTGCCTTCCACCTCGCAAGCAATGACCAGTCAATCCTGTGAGACCTGAGATCGGAAGAACAAGTACCCGGAAGACAACACAGAAACTATCTCACTGTACCAAGCCTTCACCAAAGAAACCCAAAATGCACCCTTTATCATTCAAACTGCACTATGGATGGGAATATTGTTTAACCAGGAGTAGCACACTAAGCCGAAGCTTGTTTCCAGATGCGACCTGAGAGCACTCTGAAGTTACGCGACTTGCTCAGGATCACACAGTATGCACCTAGGCAGCTGTGGGATTCAAACTCAGGTCTCCAGATCTGCAGCTCAGAGCCTTAACCCACTGCACTATACTGCCGCCAAATGAAAAACTATGAAAAAAGTGCAGTTTATAAACTACAACAAATGAATTGTAAAATGAAAAATGAATGTACACCAAACAGAACTTTAAACCTAAAACATTTTACTGCAATACAGGTTGCAGTTGTTTTCTTGACAAATTGCAGTTTTATGAAAACGTTTTACATAGAGGATAATGGCTGGGGATCAGGTGATAACCACGCTGTAATCACCTCGAATGGTTGCTAGGGTAACATGGTAAACCTTGAGAGCGCAGCTCGAGAGGTTTATTGTAGCCCTAGCAACCACAAGAGGTGATTTCAACGTGGTTGTCACCCGATCACCAGCCATCATCTTTTATAGTGTATGGTCAAAAAAACACTGTTTGCATTCTATGTGTGAGAATTATGGAACTCTGGTGCATTCTTTTTTGTTTTGCCACTGTTTATAAGTTCTGAAGTGTGGTTAACAACTTTTAAAATTCTAAACAGTGCATAACAAAGCTGTGTAACTGGTGATTATGGTGGTTAATAGGCACTTACCATACATTATAATATATTTAAACTTAACTTATTTGTTTTAAAAAACAGTTCAAGTTTAAAAAAACTATTTTAACCACTATGTGACTTCTTTACTGTTAAGCCTTATCATTTAAATGAACTTCATGTTTCCATAAGGGAACTATTTTATGTGAAAACAATAAAAAAAAATGAAATGGTTTTAAAAAAGAAATAAACTTCCTTCAGCAGTTAAGTGAGTCTTTTGTAGAAATGTTTTACTAATTTTATAAGCACAATAAGAGACTCCGAGGTGTGGGTTATGGCCTGATAAGAGCATGCCCAGGCGCTAAAGGCACTCGGTGCAAGCACCTCGTGCCTTATAATGCACCTGGGTGTGCTCTTATCAGGCCATAATCCACCTCATGTCTTAATGCTGGCATATATATATATATATATATATATATTTTAGTGGCAAAAAGCTTCGTTTAATGCATCAGTTTGGGTTGTTCCATAGCGACAAAAGTGAGGAAATTCAGTGTTAGAGTTGAAAAACCCCCCTTGCACCCCCTCAGCCCCCCCAACCGGCATCTGGGTGTGCGTTGGGGTCGTCGGCCCTAACTCTCACCCCATCACATGCGTGAACAAGCTGAAACATAGGAGAATGGGGTGAGAGTTAGGACCGACGACCCCAACACACACCCCAATGCCGGTTGGGGTAGGCTGAGGGTGCAAGAAACACCGAATTTCCTCACTTTTGTTGCTGTGGATCAACCCTAACTGATGCATTAAACAGAGTTTTTTGCCTCTAATTTCCCTTCTTTTTGAGAATGAGGACCATAAATAGTGAATGGAATGCTCCCACCACATGATTTTTTGTGACATAGTAATGGTAACAGCAATGCAAATGCAAGTGGTAATGGTTATGTACATGGTGACACAAATGTAAATTGTAAAGCAAGCGTTAATAGACAGGCGCAAAGTGATGCCAGCGGGCAGTGGCGTAGCGGAGATGCAAGTGAGTAACATGCAGGATCGCAGTACGCTATTGTAAATGCAAATGATAACTGTAACAGCAACAGTAATGAGAAAGGAAACAAATGGAAATGCAAAACGGTATGGAAATGCAAACCATAATGTGCCTGGTGACAGTAACCGCAATTGTAAACACAAATGGTAATGTTAACAGCAACAATAATGCTAAAGAAAACAGAAATGCAAACGCAAATGTAAGGCATGTATAGAAATGCAAACCGTAATGCACATGGGCATGGGAAACAATAGGAAAATGCAAATGGTAACGGTAAGAACAACGATGACGCAAAATGAAAGACAAATGCAAATGAAAATGGAAGGGCAGCCACCAACAGAAATGGTAATGCGCACGGTGACGCTAAGTGAAAGACAAAGACAAACAGTAGTGGAGACGCAAATGGTAACAGTAACGCAAATGGAAACGCACATGGTGGTGTACACAGAAACGCTAACGCAAATGGGCACGGAAATACAACTGTAAAGTCTACGTGTAACAGTAACTGGAGCACACACCGTATTTTTCCCCAAAAGCTCCATTGAGAAACAGTGAAAACGAAGAACGTATGCATAATAATGGGCCTCGGAGCAGAAAACGAGCAGTTGTAATACTAAAATGGTATTATCTCAGTAACCGTACAACGTAGAAAAACAATTAAAATTTCACATGATTCATATTTTTTCCTGGCTAGGTTTTTACAGAATGCGTAGAAAGAATTCCTGTAATTTTGGCCATAGTCTAGAAAAGTAGTGTTGTGATTTGCGACACCTTTCGCAAAAGTTTGCGAAAGTGTCACAAGTGCGACACTACTTTGCGACACTACCTTTTTTTCAGAAATTTGAAAAACATATTTCTGGGGTGTTTAACCCCAAAATAAAGACATGGCTAGCATCCTCAGGGCCTGAATAGGTAAACACAAAAATAATTATGTCCCTAGATGGTCCCAATTTTAAATGCCAAGCATTTCTGTGATCAGTAACTGAAAATAAAATGGCAGATTTGCGACACTACTAGAGCCATTTGCGACACTAAAAAAGTGCATTTGCGACACTTTCAAACTTTTTGTTATCTTTTCCCATTGACTTATAATGGGAACTTGTTTTTTTTAACAACTTTTGAACCGATTAATATTTTTTCACGAAATCTTCAAAAGGCACATTGGGGACCCCAGTGGCACATTCTCTGAAGTTCTTGGACCGGTCGCAAAAACCGCGCGACCTGTAGGCACCAGCAAAGAATGCCCCCAAAAAAGTAATTGCTTGAATGAATGTGGCTTAATAACTCTGCAGCCGTATATCCCACCAGTACAAAAGTTGCCATATCCCAACATCTATGATTACGCCCTGTGCCTGCCACATTTCAGGCAAATCTGTTGAACAGTGGCAAAGTTATTAAGGTTCAAAGTTTCACCCTTTAACCTTAAAAGGGGTACTCAACCCTAACTATGGTAGCACTACCGTGCTACCATAATAAATATATATATATATATATATATATATATAAATATATATATATACACACACACACACACACATATATATATATATATATTTATTTGCAAGAAACTTCTTCAGTGCACCAGCTAGGGATCAGATTAAACTGACAGAATTACGTTAATGTGTTAGGGTCCACAACCCTAACACCCCACCCCCACGCCGCAGGCAGCAAAAGGAAAAACCAATACAGTTTCACCTGTCTTGAGTCTTCACAAATCAGGCCTGGAGTGTTCCTTAGGGTTCTGAACCTAACGCTTACTACATTCCATCAGTAAAGAAGCTGAGATGTGCAGACTGTATAAGAATGGGGTGAGTGTTTGAGTTGAGAACCCCAAGGAACACCCCAGGTCTGATTTGCGAAGACTTAAGAGAGATGAAACTATAATGGTTTTTCCTTTTGCTGCCTGCAGGGTGGGGTGGGATGATAGGGTTGGGAACCCCAACACCATATTTCCCCACTTCTGTCGGTTTAATCTGAACCTGAAGTGGAGCACAAATGAAGGGTTTTATTTACAAAGTCTTTCCTTAGTTTTTGACATAGTATAATGGTATCTTCATTGGACCTGCATGAGCATATCCATTTGCCTATGGAAGCGCAGGGTCCTCTGTGCCCTGTGCTTCCAACCATCCATAGATGCATACATCCATGTTGGTGTTTGGCCCTGCGCTTCCATTTCTGCCAAAAAACAATGTATTTGCTTAGTTGTATGGCTTGTTAAACTTCCAATGTAATCTTGTGGGAATTTTGATGTTTTAATTTTTATGATTTTGTTTATGGCCCCTAAAATGTTGAGGTGGGATATCATGTGTTATTATTGTAGTACTCATTAGGAACTTTATTTTGATATATAGACTGTCCCTCAAGTGCACATATCAAGGGAGTTATGGCTTGTTGAAGTTGAAATGTGGGAAAAAAAACAAAGTTCAAATTATTTTTTCATATGAAGGTATCCTTTTTCGTATGAACGAAAAAAAACTACTAAAAAGGATTCTTTCATAACAAAAAAAGAATCAGAGGAGGGACTATGTCCAAATTATTTTTCCATTGGAGGGCATCCTTTTTCGTAGGAACAAAAAACACATATGAAAAGGGATTCCTTCATACAAAAAAAGAATTGGAAAAAACATTACCGGTAAGTCCAAATTATTTTTTCGTATGAGGGCATCCTTTTTCAGATGATTGAAAAAACATAAAAAAGGATTTATTTATTTTATACTTGGTATTTATACTTGGCATAGAACAGTAGAAGACCAATTGATCCCTCTAAACTGTCCCCCACCGTAGTGGGTCCACTTTCATTACTCCCCAAGAAAAAATTTGTCAATTCCTTTTTTAAATTTTTCTAATGTTTTACTTTCTACCACGTCTCTTGGCAGTGTATTCCATACTCTCCCTGTTCTATTAATAAAGGAATAGTATATACCATTTTTTCTTACAGTCTTAAGTTTGATTTATTAGGAATTCTCAACCCCCACCAAGGTTCTTTTATTTTTATACCCATTTCCTCTACAAACTCATGGTCGTTTACTATTCGAAACATCGTCATTAAGTCTCCTCTTATCCTTCTTTGTTCTAACATATATAATCCTGTCCTCTGTAGTCTCTCACTATATTCATATTTACGTACATTTCCTATAATCTTAGTATATCTCTTCTGCACTCTCTCCACTCTCCCTATTTCCCTCTTTATGTATGGATTCCACAACTGGGAGCCATAATCCAAATATGGCCTGACTCAAGGCCTATATATTGGCACCATACATCCCAATGATTTATTTTTAAAGGTACATTTTATGTTTCTTACCATATTATTTGCTTTTTGTATGGCTATCGTTCTTTGTTTATCAAATTTTAGTTCTCTATCAATCATTATACCACAATCCTTTTCCTCTATAACTTTTTTAATTCTATACCATCAATATATACCTCCTTTTTTCTCTACTCTCCCTTCCTAAATACATTACCCCTGATTTCTCTAAGCTAAATTTCATCTTATTTTTGTCTAGCCCATTTTTCTACTTTTTTCAAATCTTTTTTCATCCTTTTCTGTTGTCCTGTTCTGGTCCCCCCAGCTTGATGTCATCTGCAAACTTTACTAATTGATTAACAATTCCTTTATGTAAGTCACTAACATACAATGAGAATAATATGGGGCCCAACACAGAGCTCTGCGGCACCCCACTCCTCATCCTCACTGATTCAGACAGCTCTCCTAATACTGTTACCCTCTGACCTCTATCACTCAGCCAATTCTTCACCCATATAACAATTCAACTATCTATTCCTATTGTATTTTATTTTTTTATCAAATTATCGTGAGACACTTTGTCAAAGGGCTTTTGAAAGTCCAAAAATATTATATCCACTGGTATATTATTATTTAAATCCTCCTTAATCTTTTCGTAAAAGCACAAGTGATTTGTACCACATGCTCTATTTTTTTTAAATCCATGTTGTTTTTTGTCTGTAAATCCTATCATCCTCATACTTTCCTCTATTCTTATTTTTAGTATACTTTCAACTACTTTCCCCAGAATTGCCGTCAGGCTCACTGGTCTGTAATTTGACACTGTTGATCTTTTTTCCCATTTTAAATAAAGGCATCACAATTGCTCGTCTCCAATCATCTGGCACCTCACCAGTCCTTAAGGATTCATTAATTATCCACACCAAGATTTCTAATATCAATAGTAGTACTTCCTTAATATACCTTGGATGTAACATATCTAGTCCTGCAGATTTATATATATTTTATCTTCTTTATTATCCTTTCTGCTTCCTCTTTAGTAGTAACCATATCCAGATTTTATTGGTTCCTATCCACTACTATATTTCTTACATCATTTCCTTCCTCAAAAACAGACCCAAAATAATTATTTAGTTTGTTTGCCATTTCACTAGGATCATTAATCTCCTTACCATTCAACTCTAATGGTCCTGCTCCTTGTTTGCCTTTCCTTTGCTGATTTATATATGCATAGAAGCTTTTCCCATTGTCTTTTCTGTAAGCCAAATTTGCTTCTAATTTCCTTCTCTCAAAATTTATAATCCATTTAACTTCCTTTACACAATCTCTATAATATTTTATAGAATCTATTGTTTGTAATATTTTCATTCTTCTAAATGCCTTTTTCTTTTTTAGGCAAGCTTTTATTACTCTACCAGTACACCACAAGGGTTTTCTACCTCTTTTATTATATAACTTTTTATCTGGAACATACTTTTTTTCTAGATTTAATAGCTTATTTTTCAGTTCATTCCATATTTGTCTTACTGTTTCTGTTTCTATATTCCACTTCCAATTCCATTTCTCAAGATTCTTCTTAATGTTTCTAAAATCTGCTTTATTATAATTTTTTGCCACAGTTTTCCCTTTAATACATATAATTTTATTTTTAATTTTAAATTCCACTATAGCATGATCGCTATTTCCGAGATGTTCTCTTACCTTAATTCCTTTAACAATATCAGATCTATTCGTCAATAATAAATCCAGAATGTTTCCTCCTCTAGTTGGTTTATTAACTAGCTGTTCCAAACCAACTGTTTCCATTACTTGAACAAATTGTCCACTACTCCCATTCTTACTACTACCATTCTCCCAACAGAAATCTAGATAGTTGAAGTCTCCCACTACTACTACATCATCTCCCTCTGTTGCTACATCTCCAGTTTCATCATTTAATATATTGTCTGTTTCTTTATTACAATTTGGCAGCCTATAATAAACTCCAAAAAATTTTTTTTATCCACCCCTTTTATTACTTGAATCCATAATGATTCCATTTTTTCATTTTCATTTTCTTTATAAATACTGCTTTTTATTTCCTCTTTTATGTAAGCAGCTACTCCTCCACCCTTCCTATTTCTCCTAAAATTGAAATACATTTTGTATCCCTCAATATCTTTATTCCAATTTAAATCAGGATCGCACCCAGTTTCAGTTATCATACACATATCTATATTTTCTTGTTTTAACAAAACTTCCAATTCAACTTTCTTATCACTATTTAAACTTCTTGCATTTAACAGCCATATTGTCTTTTCTTCTAAGTTACTGTTTCCTCCCATCATGTCTTTTCTTTATTTCTAATACACTTTCATTCATTCATTCCTTCCTTCTCCCCTTCTCCTTTAGTTTAAATTACTATCCACTATCTTTTTAATATCCATCCTCAATTTTTTACTACTTTTCTTACTCAGATGTAACCCATCTCTTCAATAGTAAGAAGGTTCACAAATATTCTCCTCCCAATGTTTAATACAAGTCCATTGTCTCAACCAGTTATTTAATTTCATTATTTTTAATATTTTCTGTACCCAGTCCTCTTTGTACTGGCAATATTTCAGAAAAAAATATTTTACACCTTAAATCCTCTGCCTCCAATTTTATTTCTCCAAATTCAGTTTGTATCTCATCCATTTTCTGAGTTTTTATATTATTCACCCCAAGTGCAAAATCAACACCGCAGTTCCATCCCTTTCTCTAACAATGTTCCTTAACATTCCTTTAACATCTCCTATCTTTGCCCCTGAAAAATAACTTCTTGTTGCAACCTCTTTATTATCTTTGGATATATATATCTATCTGTATATTTCAATATTGAGCCTCCCAAGATGTAAATGTTCTTTTTTACTTCTGTATAATCCATTTGATTATTCCCTTTATCAATCTCAGTATTTTGTTTCCTTTTATTGTGATGTTCTTTCCCCAATTGCAAACTTATATTACTATTTTCTATACTAATATCACCTTGTCTAACTTCAACATTATTTTCCCCATGTTCCCACTGATTTTTACTATTATTTAATCCTAATTCAGTATTATCAACTCCAATTTTTATTTCCCATTCTTTCTTTCTTCCATCAAATATATTGTTTACTGCTTAATCTCCAATATTTATTAAGCATCTTATATCTGTTAGATCATTCTCATTTATTGTTTCATTGTAGCTGACTTCCAAGTTCCCTTCCAGCTGTCCTAACTGCAAATAATTTTCTAATATAATTAAAGGATCAAAGCTATTTGAACTTGCTGTAGAGAAATTCATTGCCCTTCTTCTTAAAGCTTTTTTCTTTTTTGCTTTTCTTTCTACCGCCACCCATTCTCCATCCTGATCTTTTTCCCTTCTTCTTTTTTTGATTCTTTTTCAATTTCATCATCCTGAATTTGGTCATTATCCCTTTTCTTATTATTAACTTGCAATTTTTGTCTACACTTAACTAGATCTTGTTTGAGTTTCTCAATACTTTCCTGCAATTCATTGATCTTACTACATTGTTCACAGGTATATATTAATACTTCATTTACTCAATCAGTCTTTGCACCCCTAGCACCTTACCTGTCATATTCCCTCAACAAGGCCCCCTGGCTGCACTGTCCCCCGCCTCGCCCCACCTCCCCATATCTCCACTCCTGCCCCGCCCCAACCACCTCCTGTACTCTCCTTCCCCCCTGCACCTCCTTCCCTAGATCTCTTACCCTCACTTCCCCCTCCTTCCCTTGTCTTGCTCATAGCTCAAGTCTTTGTACTGGTTATTACATGTCTGTAAGTCAATGACTATATGTTTGTAACTAAAAATGATGACTGTTGCACATGCTGACCTTTGTAAAAGAGCCTCGGCTCAAAGGTATTGTAATCCTAGATTGAAATAAATTAAAAAATTAAAAAATACTACATCAGTGTTTATCATTTTACAGACTAAACATCTCAAACCCAATATACCACCTTCTATCCTTACAATAGTAGTCTCCATGGCTCTTCTCCAACCTCTAACATGCTATAACTTAATTAGCCCTCTTCAAATATATATTTCTCACAAATCTAATTTGGCTATTTAATTATTCTGTCCTCGATAGGGAGTCACTTCTTCCCCTCTTACCCCATCTGACGCATTCAGACGCCACTGGCCTCTGCCCATGTCACCTCCGCTCACTGGATCGTCTGTATTTAACCCCTGAACAGCTGACATCACCGTTGCTATGGCAATGCTCGTTATGGGCAGAAGCTCGAAATTACCTCCCTGTAGGGCCAGACAATGTACATGACCTACATTTAAAAAGGCAGCTCAGCCAACACTTGAGATAGCTTAAGAAGCCCTCTCAAAGCACCTAAACACTGGTGCCTGTCTGTGTTCCTGTCCCTCGTAACTTCAGGGGAACAGAGCTGCCTCTTCACAGGTACAGATTACCATGCCCAACTCTTAGTCAAACCCCAAGCACTATTGCCTTCTGTTGCACAAATTAAAAACAGGCACTTGCCTCCAAATCACTCTCTCGCACAGTGCTCACTGGAGCATCTGTATTTAACCCCTCAACAGCTGACGTCACCATTGCTATGGCAATGCTTATTTATGGGCAGAAGCTCAAAATTACCTCCCTGTAGGGCCAGACAATGTATATGAGCTAACTCTAAAAAGGCAGCCCAGCCAACACTTGAGATAACGTAAGGAGCCCTCTCAAATCACCTAAACACTGGTGCCTGTCTGTGTTCCTGTTCCTTGTAACTTCATTGGAACAGGAGCACCTCTTCACAGGTACAGATTACGGTGCCCAACTCTCAGTTGAACCCCAAGCACTACTGCCTTCTGTTGCCCAAATTAAAACAGGCACTTGCCTCCAAATCACAGGATTCCTTCATACCAAAAAAGAATTGGGAGAGAAAAAAGTCTAAATTATTTTTTTGTATGAATGCATCCTTTTTCTTGTGAGTGAAAAACACCTACAAAAAATGATGCCTTCATATGAAAAAAGAAAAACTAAGTCCAAATTCGTTTTCTGTATGAAGGCACCCTTGTCATATGAATGAAAAACCATATGAAAAAGGATTCCTTCATACCAAAAAAAGAATTTGGACTTATTTTTTTTTTGGTTTTTTGTATGACAGGATCCTTTTTCATCAGGTTCTTTCATTCATATGAGAAAGGATGCCTTCATATGAAAAAAATAAGTACAAATTCTTTTTTCATATGAAGGGATCCTTTTTCATATGGCAGTACGAAAAAACAATCATGAAAAAAAGATTTTAAAATGTATAAAAAACACATTTCTTGGCCATTTTCCCAAAACGTAATTGCAGAATCCACCTAACTGGGTCCAGTTAACAAGATACATGTGTTAGTGTCTTTGCAGTATCTAATTTTTATGGGTTTTCAAATTTCTTTTTCATAAAAACAGAAACAAGATGGCGGCCGTATGAAAAAGGAATTTTTTCCTCATGAAAAAGGATTACCTCAATAAGAAAAAGAATCCTTTTTCATGTGGGCCAAATTCTTTTTTCCTGCCAAGCAGCTATGCAAAAGATCATACTGAGCATGCTCAGAACCTAAATTTCAAAATCTCATACCTTAGGAACAGATTCATATTTTTTCACCAAACCAACAAAAGGCACCACTGTATGCCAAGCCCTGTGTACCCTGGAAATTTCTGAGCAAAATTCCAAACCATTTGGGTGCTAGGTAATGGGGAAAAAAAACAGTAGAAAAACCCTATTTTATTTTTCTCTTTTTTCACTATCCGTATCTCAGACTCTGCACATCTAACCAGGACAAAACTTTGGACTTCAAGAAACCTTGCCCCTGAGACTGCACATGCAAAATTTCATGGAAATCCATTAAAGAGTTGCAAAGCTATTAAAGTGCAAATTTGTGGGTTTATCATAGAAACCTCTGCTCAATCAAACCATAGTGGTACTACTGCACCTCTATATAATACTACAGGTATATCTGGCTTGGCCAAGATAAAACTAGTATCTTATGACTATCTTGCAAGCTAGCACTACTATCTTACAATACTGGGTATATCACATTGGAATACTAAACCAATCTGAGAGCAGCTTTAGCAATGCTGAGGACATCACAGTAACAATGTACAGCACAAAAGTCAGCATATGTGAGATGCTTTGTAAACTTAGTTGCTTTCTACTTCACATCTGTTTTGATTATATTGACTTGCAATGGGTTGATTTGTACTGTACTGATTTATAATGTATTGGTTTGCTTCTCTTGTGCTGAGCCATCGATCAGAAGGGTACAGTTCATAACATTTTGTATTTTGTTCTTTTTGTAACTTTTGATCCTTTCTATCACAAAACCACCGAAACACTTGTTGTACAAATCAAATATGACATGGGTGAGAGTGAGATAGAAGAAAAATCTTCACTTGCCATAATTGACCTCTTCTGACCTCACTTGTGGCTTTGCCACTCGTGAGGGCAGGAGGTCAAGTATAGCTTGTGAAGATATTTCTACTATCTCACTCTCATCCATGTCATATTCCATAGATATATAGATACAAATATAAAATACATGGATGGAACTTTCTCTCAATTGAAAACACCATCATTTATTTTTCTAGAAACGTATCAATTAAAAGTATATACCACACCAATTAAAAGTATAAACCATAGTACATTAAATCCTATGGAACAACACTAATTACCAGCTGATTACCAAAACTATCAACCAATTACCACACTTATCCACACACTTAGAAAGCCATCCCCCCTTTCAAACCAGTAAAATAAAAAATAAAAAAATGTAGCACAACAAAATAAGAATAAAATCCTTGGGAGGAAAACACCCCCCCCCCACCACCACCACCACACACACACACACAAATCTGTGAGAAATAGTACAGAACAAGGGAGGAAAACAGCCTGCAAAAAAACTGTCCCTCAAAGCTCAGCTCACTAGATGCTGCATACGGCAGCTTGTTCCTCTGTTCTCCGGATCACACTGTTCCCATGCCACTCCTACTCCACAGATACCATTCTTCACAAAATGCTCCAGCTGCTCCCAATGCAATCCTCCCCATGCCACTCTGGCTGCACCAGACACAATGTGCTCCACTCCCGACATCATACAGTAGAACCATGGAACCAGAATCCACACACCACCACTGAGCTAAGGAAGGGAGCACTGCCAGACATGCCCCCATCTATAGGGAGTCCTACACTATGGAAACTCAAACAAGCCCAAAAAACCATAAAGCAAAAACCCAGTACACTATGGAAAGCCCCTGGGGCAAAACCAGCAAGTACTCTACACAGCAAAATGATGACCTGCAGGTACAAAAATATTAACCATCCCAGTTGTATTAGATAAAATGAATAATGGGTAATTGTAGTATGCAAACAAAGTATACTCATCTCGGAGGCTAATTAGGGCAATTAAGCCACTCACTCTTGTAGCATTTTAGTGTTGCATTTAAATGTGCAACACTAAAATTCCATTTTTGTGTCTCACATACTTTTACGCATTACTTGGCCATTTTACTATGTTTTAATTCTCACATTTTGAATATACAGTTTACATGACCCTACTTCATGAAAAACATGTATTGTGGGAATTTTCAAGTACAGGTCAAAAGGTGATTTTGCAGTCATTCTCTGAATCCATCTTTTGCTCAGAATTTAGCACATTCTAGTGACTGTGTTCATGATGCAGGGTCAAACTGATTTTCACGTCTTACATTTAAATGCAACACTAAAGTGAGAGTCAACGCAAAAAATTTCTGTGCACACCAAAAATGGAATACTTGGGTTGCACTTAAATG
Organism: Neoceratodus forsteri; assembly: GCA_016271365.2. NCBI lineage: Eukaryota > Metazoa > Chordata > Ceratodontiformes > Ceratodontidae > Neoceratodus > Neoceratodus forsteri. Next base: position 1,196,460,623 of record CM028130.1, read on the forward strand.
TGGACAGAGTCTTCCCTTGGCACAGGACTCAGAGGGACCTGCATGAATGAGAATACAATTCTACTATCTGAAAAAGAAAGGAAAGTCTTTGCAAAAAACTGTGTTAATGCACCAGTTGGCTTCAAGTTAAAACAAAAAAGTAGGGAAATGTGGCATTAGGGTTTCCAGCCCTAACTCCCCACCCTCCCAAGAAGCAAAAAGACAAGACCACACAAGCAACCACAGATAGTCATCAACAAATAAGACAAACAACATACAACTGGTTGCAGATTACACAAATGCAGTAGCACTGATAAGTTACTTTCATGGATTTATATCTGTGGCTGCAAAAGTGCAGGCCCACAGGGGCCTGTGCTTCTATAGCCAGAAGTGTGTGGATCTTATTGTGTGCATGAGTACTTGTGGCTGCAGAAGTGCTGGCCCCACAAGGGCCTGTGCTTCTGCAGAAAGGAGTAGTTTTGCATCTTGGGAATCAGGGATTTCTATATGCAGCAGCAAAATTGCTAGTCCCCTGGCGTTATGAACTTTGGGAGCTGGGGGGCCCAAAAGGGCGCTATTGGTAAATTGAGCCCCTCCTCCCATTATAAGTCAGCAGAAGTGATGTGTAAGCTACTGGGACTCACTTCAGAGCTGGGGGGGCCGAGTCATGGCAACCCCTCCCATAATTTCAACAATGCTTACACCTGTGGCTGCAAAAGCACTGGCCCCACAGGGGCCTGTGCTTCTACAGACAAAAATAGTGTTGCAATTTGGGTATCACAGATTTCTGTATGCAGTTCTATAAAGGCAGGCCCCACAGGGTCTGTGCTTCTGCTGATAAAAGTCATTGTGTATATGTCTTATACCTGCACCTGCAGAGGTGCAGGTCCCTGAGGTGCCTGCACTTTGCTAGACAGAAGTGGTGTTGCTATTTGGATAGTATGGATTTTGTGAAACCTGTGCTTCTGCAGCAGAGCTCAGTGTGTTTGTCTTACACTTGCAGCTGCAGAAGTGTGTGTCTTACAGTTTCAAAAAAAAACAAAAAAAACAGCAAAACAGCTCCACTGCTCCAAGGTTGGTGCAGGTCAAGAAATGGTTAGACAAACAAGCAAATAGCTGCACTCCTCTGCTGGTGATAGTAAAATAGTGAATAGTATAGTAAAAACATACCGCCAAGGAAAAACAGATACTGAGACTCACATGCGAGTTCCAGTATCTGGTTTTCCTTGGTGGTATGTTTTACCTTGTTTAATAAAATACAAGTTTTTGCAATCACCAGCAGAGGAGTGCAGCTATTTGCTTGGTATGTCTTACACTGTACATGAGTACCTCTGGCCACTGAATGGCTGGCCCCATGGGGCCTGCACATCCGCAGACAAAAGAACTCTTTTAAAGGGGAACTGTCATTAACAGGGATTTCTTAATGTCTGAAAGACCATAAAACGCTAATTTGAGTGAGCTATTATGCTTATCCATGGGTCTTTGCAATCCAAAGTTATTAATATGTAAATCGGTCTGTAATTAAGGGCTGGGGGCAGCCATATGTTTTAGGCTTCTGACAGGAAATGATGTCACTAAGGATCTTGGCCCTCCATTGACTGTTACGGCCTTTTCTCTTACACTTTCAGGTGTGAACTCAGGTTTACAAGATGCCTTAACCTGTTGGCTGTACTGCCAGCTAATAATCAAAAACTTCACCTTTCGAGGCTGGCCCCATGATGCCAGGCCAGTAGGTACATAACCACATTAGCATCTTGTAGACCTGAGTTCACACCCAAAATTGTAAGAGAAAAGACTGTAAGAGAGGGAATGGAAAAATACAGAAGTTGGTGCTGTGGCAGCCCCGGAACTTTGTACTGACATGAACATAGACAGGGTTTAGAAATCCTGATATGGGGCCCCAATACCTGTTGGCACCACAGAGCCAGCCTTGAGATGTGTTATTTTTGATGATCAGCTAGCAGTATAGCCTAGAGGTTAAAGCAACCCTATGTATTTTTTTTTTTTACTAACAGTTTAAAATATAAAGGTGATAACTCACTAGTTTCAACGCACATACAAAATAAGTATTATAAAAGTAGAAAGTGTTGTAATAACACCTTAAATCACACTTAAAGGGGAAGTCTTCCATAGTTCCACACCAATATTTTCCCAACTCCTTATGTGTAACTGTTGTGTGCCTCCTCCAGTTGCCAGCAGTCCTATTGCTGTCCAAATCTAGATGATAACTTTTGGGGGCTGTATATTTTTATTTATCAATGTGTTTGTCCTCCATTTTACCATCAATGTTGCTGGAGGATGATTTCATCAGAGCAACAGATAATGGTGCTGCACTAAATGCAGTTCCACCAGTAGACCAAACCCACAATGTTTAGTTCCCCACTTGAGTAATGGAGGAACCCTTTAAGTGTTGTGCACATCCTGAAGTGCAGAACTAATAGGGACTAGGACCATGTGAGTGTGATGTAGCACTGATTTGAGGTATATATAGTATTCATATAAGGAAGTGCCTGTATGTGTTGTGCTACTGTTTCTGTTAGCAAAAACAGTTTACCCAATAAATGACTCTGGGTACAACAAGAGAGTTAAGTGGTATTATGCAGCTGTTGTATTATGGTGTGTGTGTGTGTTAACATTCTCTGTTTTGATTGACACCAGCAGTGAGAAACAATCTTGCAAATAGGCCCCTTTCCAACTAGGCAGTCAGTGATTGGATGGCTGCTGTAAGGCAATAAAGAATTCAGCTATGACAAGGAATAGGTTACCAGGAAAGCATCTGCTGCAGCATATGGAAGAAGGGTAATCTAGTAGTTAAAACACATGCACAAGCACTGGGGGACTCTGGTTCAAATCCTACTAGAGTCCCTTACTCTCTAACCCTTAAGAAGTTCCCCTAACCTCCTTGGAAACTGTGATGGCCCCTCAGGTCCATGACTTTAAAAGTTCCCCAATTCCCATTATAAATCATTAGCAGTGATGTGAGAGCTACAGCACTTCACTTTCAAGGTACTAAGGATAAGCTGTGGCAGCCCCCCACTTTGTATTGCTAGCATTTGAAGTAGTCCCTCACAAATCAGATGCTACACCTCAGCTGTTGTAGGTAAAGAAATTAATCAGTCTCTGTTTGTAGTGCTCTGTATTTGCTTAGCTCACTCCTCCCATGTTATATGCATCCTGTGTCTTGGTATTTCCAGTCAGAAACTCAGATTTAAGGAGCATTTGAAATGTAAAACAATACACTTTATAAAGTAAATGATCTAGCTCCTCACTTTCAGGCTGCTGAAAGGGGATGTATATGAGTCAGTCTTGTGTGATCCTTTGGTAAACTGCCCAGGCTCATCTTGTAATGAATCTTCTCAAGGGTGTTCACCTGTTTCAGTACAGAGTGACTGACTGACTGCTCAATTGATTGATTAGTTGGTTGATTGGTTGATTGACTGATTCAGTCTACTGCTTTCCACAACATGTTACAACTGTCTCACAGAGAGAAATGAGCAGTACAGAGAAACAGCTTTTGTTTCCTGTGAATGAAATACTGTTTTAGATGTATTATTTGCTATACACATACAGTATTAAGGCTACAAATACTACTCCCTGTGTGAGTTGCATGACAGAACTGCCTTAAGCCATTGCAAACATAAACTAAAATCAGGATAGACAGCATTGATACCCTTATGTTTTGTTCTGCACTGTTGCTGCAGTGACATCAAGGAATGGGAGGGGCTGTATTACAAGTGACTCATTTGCATGTAAATGGAGGCTTGCTGGACATTTTACTACCTTGTGTCAGAGCCTCAATCTCTAGATATATGTTACAACAGAAGAAATGGCTGATCTCTTATTGACTTATGTACAGTACTTGATGTAATGTATAATAAATACATCAGACATATAGAAACCATACATATACAGGAGTCTTCTCCTTTAATAAAACAGACAATTTCCTATTTAACCTACAGTCAATGGAGGACAAAGATCCTCGGTAACATCATTTCCTGTCAGGAGCCTTAAACATATGTCTGCCCCAACCCTTAATTACAGGGTGATTTACATATGAATAACTCTGGACTGCAAATACTCACAGATAAACACAATAGCTCACTCAAATTAGCTGCTTATGGTCTTTCAGACATTAAGAAACCCTATAGATGACAGTTCCCCTTTAATTATGCATCTCTGGCTGCAGGATCCTGTGCTTCTGCAGACAGAAGTGTTTTCATTTGAGCATTGTGGATTTCTGTCTACAGCCAGGAATGAGTGTGTGTGTGTGTGTGTCTTGCAGAGTGCATGCTGCAGATACAAATTCACAAAGGTAGCACATCCGTGCTCCTGCATTTGTGGCCTATGGAAACAGCTGTATTATGTGCGTCTTACCTGTTGATGGCTGTCTGTGGTTGCTTTGTGGTATTGTCCCTTTTGCAGCTTAGGGGGAATGATAAGTTTGGGTTGGAAACCCTAATGCCACATTTCCCTACTTTTGTGGCTTTAACTTGAAGCCTAACTGGTGCATTAACACAGTATTTTGCAGTCAGATATGAGGAGGGACTTGGCTGGTTAGTATATGAAATCTGTGGATGATAACAAAGATTGGCAATTCTGTGGATTCTTAATCAAATGGATTAGGCTGCATAGTGATCTGAACGTTATAGCTATGAAACGTGGAATGACATTTAACATTGATGAATGTTCTGTGATGCACCTGGATAAAAACAATTTGGGATGCTGCCACATCATCAATGGTCATACAGTAAGCAAATTAGCAGACAAAAAGAACTTCAGAATAATTATAACCGTTGATTTTAAAAAGCAAAAAGCATTGTGATGGAGTCTTTAATAAACTATATTCTAAATATCATCAGAAGACATTTTGTATATAAATCACAATATGTTTTGCTACTTTTATATAGAACATATGTTAGAACTCATACAGATTATTGTTCACAGTTTTGGTGGTCTGTGAAGGCAGGGGAACGAAATAGGGTTAAAACAGTACAGAAAGGGGCAAATATGATGATTAGAGGGCTGGAAAGTTCTCAATTACCAAATCAGACTTGGGGTTAGTTGACAAAATTGCTTGATTTTTGTTTTTTTATAATTTGCCTTTTATTACACCATGGCTGCACATCACCAGGTGAGGCCCAGCTCCACTCTTTGACCTTGCTGCCATTTATCCCCTAGGGATTACAACCCCTCCATAAGCAACCCGCCCAGGACAGGGCATGAAGGTGCCTGCTGCCGGCTCTCCTCCTTGGCTCACAAAGCTGATCAGAGCCCACCAGGCTGGTACAGTGGATGCAGTCCACTCCATAAGCAGACCCACCTGCCCAGGGCAGGGCATGAAGGCGTCTGCTGCCCACTCTCCTCCCTGGCTTGCAATGCTGATCGGAGCCCACCAAGCTGGTACTGCAGACGCAGTCACCTCCATAAGCAGCCCACCCAGGACAGGGCGTGAAGGCGCCTGCTACCCGCTCTCCTCCTTGGTTCACAAAGTAACAGCTGGTCCCTGACCCAGGACCAGGGAAAGGAGATTTTAAAGCTTTCCTCCCTTTTCTTTTTTTTTGCATATTCTATTTATACCCCCATCGTGCTCTGGAGCTGCCTCTCCTTCGGGCTGCCATGACCCTCAGACATCCCCCTACTATCTCCCCCAAGCCACCTTACCTCAGATCTGCAGCCATCCTCGGGATAGCCCGGTGTAACCCTGTACTGGGTGGGTCCCTCTCTTCCGAGGGGGAAGGCACCAGTGGGGAGAAGACCAGCACACTATTTTTCCTCTGTCCCAGGTGCTGCTGAGGCTTTCCGTGGCTTCCTGGGAGTCTTCAGAAGTGTCTGGGGCTGGCAGGTGTCATCTGGCCAGTCCCCAGAGCAGTATTTCCATTTTTCCTGGTGTTCTCCATAATGTGATCCCTCTGCTGTGCTCCCGGTCTCCACCAGGGGCCACTGTAGAGCGACCATGCGTCCCTAACCCACCCCAGAGGAGGAGAGCAGTCCTATGGATGCTCCATCCTACCCCTTCCCCTGCCGACCCCGGCGCCCAAGTCCGTTCCGGAACCCAGGACGCCGGCGTGGTTTGAGGTGTGGCGTCCAGCGCCTCAACCCTCTGCGCCACCAGGCCGGCTCTCCTCCCTTTTCTAATTGAATACCTGCCACCCATCCCTGTGGGACCAGAATGGTCCCAGATGGGCCCGGAGCACTGACGTTGGTTTCCTGCCCAATGCTGTAGCCAGTGCTGAAATCATTGGACTAGAGCATAAAACTGCAGATTGTCAGCTGCTCAGTCCTCAGGGCTACACAGCCTGACTTGTTGCTGAACTGATCAATCCTTCACTGCACTGCTTTCAGCATTTGCCTAACCTGAACTGGTTTCTTGGTAAGTTTTCGTCCCATCCCCCCTCCCCCATCTCCTTCCTTTATTAAATACATTACCACAGCTGAGAGACCTGCCCACCTCGTACTTGGTTACACTTCACTTTCCCTCTTAAAGGGGAAGCACCTAAGAGCTACAGTAAAGCACTTAAAGGGGTAATACCTAGATCCACAGTACCAGGATTTTTTTACCTCTCCATTAGTAGGTTATACAGCTTCTCCACTAGAGGGTTATTACTTAAGCAAGTGTAACCCCTAGATGGCGCTATCCCAGGGGCTACTACCCCTGCCTGATTTGCCACTAACAGGTTGAGGGGCCTGGATCCAATGGCGGGTGCCTCCACCCAGAGGTCAGGGTTTGCAATAGTTAAACTAACTTGGTCACAGCCCTCTGGGACACTGCAACCCCCCTTTCTTCCCACTAGTGGCCCACACAATATATCAGAATTACCTTCACAGTATACACTTACCCCAGGTCTGGTTCCGGCACTGGGACCTCCTGTGACATGAGATACAGTGCAACAATCACAGTACAGTACTTTAACATAGACAAATACCTCAGGCAGTATAACTTTGCTGAAACAAGCAGCTCTGATTTATTTAGGGGATATAACAAGGACAGGGAAATCAGGTTAATTAGCTTATCACTCTAATAATCTACCTATGGCTCTGTGCACAGGCCTATCCCTATCAGTTACTGTCCCTGGGTACCCAAGCCCTAGTGGCTAGTCCAACCGTGGGCAGCTGTAGGTAGGCCCTTTCACAGAGAAAGGAGAGAATTAAACAGTCAGCAGTACAGTAATTCCATTTGGATTTAATGTGGCAATTCAACAGGGAGCGACCCTGAATTAGTACTCACGACCTCCAAATAAGATAGGGTCCTTCAATGTCAGCAGGGCTCACTTGAGGTACACAAACCTCTTCACACATCCATATAAAGAAAGCACTACACCAGGCAGGCTGCATCTGTATCCCGATCGCAATTACTGCACAATACCCGAGAACACACAGCAGATTCAGTTCCTGACAGACCGAGTGTAATTCAACAATTTCTCCAGTCTTCTACAGGGTGAGCCTGGTTTCTACTCTTCAGAGATCCTTTGATTCTTTTCACAGGACGATTCAGTCCTAACAAGCTGTTACACAAGCTGCAAACCGAACTCTGGGCCTTACACGTTTTTGACTAAAACTGCACACTGAAAAGCACAGGGCTCCTTCCTTCTTCACTGCCAAAGCTCAACTGAAACTCCAACTGACAAAACCGGCACTTCCTTGAGTTCCTCCCAGTTCTTGACTGGATTGGCTGTCACTCACAATAGACTGCTGCTGTTGGTCCAAAAGGCACTGAAGTCTAAACTACATCTCCCAGAGTCACTGCCCATACAATCCTCTTGTGGCTGGCTCAGATTATGAGTCCAAGTTCTGATTCGTCCAAGGCACCATTTTAGAGCTAGCTTACCCCACACTGATTGGTCCAGTTCAGCAGTTCAAAACTAGAATGGGGAACTAGCAGACACAGTTCTGACTGCAAAGAAAGCAGGTTAGACAAACTGTAATTTCATTATTACTCTAAATAATTTCTGGCAAACAGTTACATCTTTCAGATAGGTTCCCTTTGCACCCTAGTGACTGCAAAATGAAGTGAATTGGCAGCAGCTCGAGTGGTACTCAGAGAAGCACACAGTCCCCCATACAAACTAATTATGTCTGCAAGCAGACAGCTCTTAAAGAGACAGTACCAGAGGCTCTAAAAACACTCACTGATAAATGGCTTAAATGCCAAACACCATTCAGGCTTGGAGCATTCAAGCAAGCTCCTAGAAGTCTTTGGAACCCCCATTTGTAGGGGGTTACACCCTTCCTAGCCTGGGAAAGCTTGGCGTCCCGCGTCAAGCAAGTACCCATAAGTTTCAACTGCAACCATATACATTTGCATTAGGCTCGCATATGTAATCATCAGTCAATATATCATTTTACCAAGAACACATTTCTGAAACATTGCAGTACGTCACTCTTTACACAGTATTACATACACATTGTACCATAACTCAAGTTATTACCTCTTGTACATGAAACCTGAAGAGAGGGGACCTTCCTATCAGTTACCTTGGGGCTGGATGGGGCAAGGCACCATACTTAGAAGGGCAACACAAGTAACTTGGAGTTAGCACTGATGCTCAGTTTGGGCAATGAGCTCGGGGACACATACACTCCTTTATGGACAACATTGAGAGGCAAGTCCACAGGCCTCCCAAGTGAATCATAACTGAGGTGCACCACAGGCTTTACAGCTCGACCAGTCTTTCTAGGGGAACTGTTATAGTCTCTGCACTCTGAGCCTCATTTTCAGCATTGTCCTCACTTGTCAGGAGTCTCCATGGGGGTGAGAGGCTAGAACTTGGGGCACTTTCAGCTCCAGGAGTTACAGTTTCTGAGTCCACAACATTTGGCTCGCATGGAGAGCTTTTCGGACACTGGCAGTGGACTGTCAGGGCACTCAAAATACTCTTCTTGTTCGGTGTATCACCAGTCTGCCCCTAATCTATCATTTTCCTCCACTGAAAGCTCAAACAGTTCAACCATGCACAATGATTCCATTTCATCTGATCTGATGCTTTGCACTTCACTTTCTGGGAGCATTGGCTCCAGGGATGAAGCTGGGGCTTAGACAGTCCAGAAGGCCCAGCTTTGTCTCCAGTATTGACTAGGGATTGCCCCAAACAATTGACTCAGTTCGTAAGAAGGATAGTATTCAAAGTCACTCTCACTTTCTTCCGATATGGACTGACAGTCATGCTCAACTGGGACTTGTGGAGGGGAACACTTTAACTTTGCTTCTGTAGGTGCAGACTTTCTTGATCTTTTCTTAGCAGCAGCTCTAGTCACTGGTCCAGAGGGGGCATCTTCTAGGGGCTCAGACTCAATTAAGATTTGTCCAATGGGCAGTAAATGATTTCTATGCATTGTTTTTACATCTTTTGAATTATTCTCAGGCCTTACTTTGTACACTGGCAGATCATCTAGTTTGCCCACTACAATGTGAGGGAGATGGTGCCATCTGTCAGCAATCTTGTGCTTGCCATGCAATCCCAGATTTCTTAGCACCCGATCTCCTCCTGGAGTTCCTGTGCTTTCACCTTTTTATCATACCTTTCTTTGTTGGCCAGATTTCTTTTGGCAGCCATGGTTTGAGCCAGTTGGTACGCATGAGTTAGCTGGGCCTTTAACTTTTGCACATACTGTAAATAGTTGTCAGCTTGAACCCCATCAGGAGAGACCCCAAAACACACATCTACTGGTAGTCGAGCTTCTCTTCAAACATCAGGCGGTAGGGGAGAATCCAGTGGCATCACTTTTGGTGCAGTTTAAGCATGTACCAGGGTGCTAATTTGTTAGCTCCATCTAGGCTTGTCCTTTGGGTGCAGGGTGCCTAGCATATCTAGCAAAGTGCGGTTGAAACGTTCAGGCTGTGGGTCCCCTGGGGGTGGTATGAGTGGTCTCTGGACTTTCAGACTCCCACAGAGAAAGATCTCTTTGATCAGACGACTCTCAAAGTCTCTCCCTTGATCAGAATGGATTCTTTGTGGAGCCCATAGTGAACAAAAGTTTTCTACAAGTACTTTGGCCACAGTGGATGCTTTCTGGTCTTTGGTGGGAAAGCTTGGGCATATCTCGTGAAATGGTCAGTGACCACCAGCACATTACTGATATTTCTTTGATCTGACTCCAAACTCAGAAAATCAATACAGACCAGCTCCATGGGTGCACTGGTGGTGATGTTAACAAGGGGGCAGCCCTCTGGGGCAAAGCTTTCCTCTGTAAGCAGCGACTACAAGTTGAATGTGTTACTCCACATCAGCCCCATCTTAGGCCAATAGAATCTGGATCTCACCAAGTCAAGTGTTCTGTCTATACCAAGGTGCCCCATGTGGTTGTGCAAGGACCTCAGTACTGAGTCTCGAAGGCAGTGGGCAGCACTAGTTGTTGTTTGTCTACTTGTCCCCCTCTGTCTACTGTTTCTCTGTATAACAGTTTATTGATCAGTTTCAACTTAGGACCTTCTTTGTATAACAGTGCAGTTCTCAAATCAGTGGAGCGTAATTTGGACACATCTTTTCCTGCATAGAGGGCTTCTAAAACTGCTTTGATCATGGGATCGCGGGATTGAGCCCGCCGAATACTGTCATTGTCCAGCTGAGGCAGTGCACCAATGTCTATTGCAGAAAAGTGGCAATAAGCAGCAGGTATGCAATTCTCAGAGGCTCCCAAGCAATCCACCATGCAGTCCACTGCGTCCATGGACATTTGTTCCTCCCTGTCAAACTTCCGGCAGAGTGCCCGAATGTCAGGTTCTGCCAATCGGACCCAATCATTCTGGGGAACAGGCCTCCGGGAGAGAGCATCAGCATCTATGTGGTTCAGACCTGCTCGTGTATTAGAGCATAGTCATATGTAGATAATGCAGAAAGCCACCTATGGCCAGTGGCATCCAACTTAGCTGAGGTCTGCACATAGGTCAAAGGATTATTGTCAGTTTTTACTAGTATTTTAGCCCCATACAAGTACTCATGGAATTGGTCAACAATAGCCCACTTCAAAGCTAGGAACTCTAACTTATGTACAGGATAGTTCTTTTCGGATGGGGTCAGGCTTCTACTGGCAAAGGCCACTGGTCTCAGGCCATTCTCGTGCTTTTGGTACAACACAGCCCCAACCCTTGCAAGCTAGCATCAGTGTGCAGGACATAAGGTTTTCTTGGATCGGCATAGGCCAGCACTGGAGCATGGGTAAGTTGATATATGATCTCATGAAAAGCAGTCTCACAATCAGGAGTCCAGCGGGCCCCAAATACTTCACTCGGATGAAAATACACTCTTTCAGTCTTGAGGGACGCTGACTTTTGGTATTTTTGTGGGTTGGGGATACCTTGAGTAAGGTTAAGTAAGGGCGGATCACTCTTGAATAGTCCTTGATGAAGCCGATAATAACCACAGAATCCAGGAATCTTTGCAGTTCTTTAGATTTTTGGGCTGTGGCCAGGTGGTCAAGGCCTCAACTTTACTTGGGTCGTCTCTATTCCTCGGTGGATACTATGTGTCCCACATACTTTACTGATGTTTGAAAGAATTGACACTTATCAATGGACAGTTTAAGGCAAAGTCCTCCAGTCGGTCCAATACCTTAAATAATCTGCTCTCATGTTCCTCCAGTGAGCTGCCAAACACAATAACATCATCTAGGTATACCAGGCACTCTAGTAAGTTCATGTCCCCACTGCACGCTCCATCAATCGTTGAAAAGTGGCTGGGGCACCTAGAAATCCCTTGAGGCATCCTCATGAATTCATAGAAGCCAAGCGGACAGATAAAGGCCGTCTTCTCACGGTCCTCTGGGGCCATCGGGATCTGGTAGTACCCACTGCGGAGATCCAGCACAGAGAACCACTTGCTCCCGTTTAGGCAGTCCAAAGCATCCTGAATGCGGGGCATTGTGTACTGATCAGGGATAGTCCGCCGGTTTAAGGTGCGATAATCCACACACATCCTTACTGTTCCATTCTTTTTCCTCACTACCACAATGGGGGAAGCATAAGGGCTTCTGGATTCTTGTATTACACCAGCAGCTAACATCTCTTGCAGATGCGTCTCACATCATCTATGTCAGCAGGTGCCAGGCGTGAGACCCTCTCACGAAATGGTCTTTCATCATGCAGCGGATATTGTGCTCAGCTCCTTGCACGATCCTACATCCCATTCCTTTAAAGAAAACACCTGGTCTCTCTAAGCTTCTCACATGATCCTCACTTTCCATTCAGCTGGCATGCGGAGTCGCGAAATCAAACAAGTCAGGCGTTACTCTGTCATTCTTCCTTGAACTCTTGCTGCTGGGTAGCACTGCAGTGTCTGCACAATGCACATTAGCCAGGATGCAACCTCTGTTTACTCGAATGTCTCTTTCAGACACATTATGAACTTGGACCATTACCCTTCTGGCATAAGCATGGGCTCTAGCGGCAAAATACTAGGCTTGACCAGCAGTCCCTCTGGCAATTTCCCATCGCCTGGTGCATCCAACATTAATATTTTATTCTTAACATCCTTTCTGATACGGACCTCTCCCTGTAAGGTACACTGGGCATTTGGCGCCAGGATCAGAGACTCAGGATCCTTCTTCCTACAATTCCGACCGGTTCCTCTGGTTCTGTTTTCCCAGCATCTCTCTGTGCCTCATAGGCCTTCTTAATTAAAGCCGAACTCTTAAAGCTCTACTAGTCTTTGACCCCTGTTTTCATAACACAACTGTGCCAGCCTTCGAACATATGAGCATTTGTTCCAATCAACAAAGGACACCATCATACAGCCCAGTGGGGACACACTAAGGCTAGGGTCTCTACTTGTTCGGCCACTCCAGCCACGGAGGTGGGGAAAGACAGCCAAATTCGGATATACCGGAATAGGGGTAGGCCTTCTCACTTAACCCCCATACATGCAGTCCTTCTAATGGTTGTAAGAGTACGTCTGACAAATGCTTCTGATACCAATCCTGGAACATAATTGTCACTTGGGAGCCACTGTCTATACAGCTCTTGTAGACACTCCATTCACCTTTACAGTGGTCTCCATGGAGGGACCCACTATTCTGGACCAGTCTGGAGAGGCGGTAGTGGGGCCTGGGCAGCTGACCTTGCCACAAAGGACGTGAATTAGCATTTTGGTGCCCTCACTGGGATCATGTCGTGCACCTCTTAACCACTGATTTCTTCTCGAAGCTCTCCTTGTAGCCTATATGCAACTTTGTCAGTGTCTTTTGGGACTGGCATTCCTTTCATGTGCCCATCTTTCCCACAATTATAGCAAAACATACTTTCTGGAGTTTGAGCTGGCCGGTACACACTGGGAGCCAGGCGGGGTATTACTAACTGGAAACCTGGGTGCCATCTCTGTCTGGCGGCGTGATAAGCATTTGGAGACATCTCGTCAGTTTCTCCACTTCCATGGTCAAGGAATTGAGTTTGGAGCTGTTATCAGCAGGAGATACACGGGTGGGTACCCCACCCCCATAGCAGATGCAGTCGGATATAGGTCAGGGCCTGCATTTGCAGGCGGCCTTCATAAAGGACTGTTTTGAATTCCGGATCTCTCTCAACAGTTCGCCCCATTGTGGCATATCTTTTTCCTTGTCAGAGCACTCATTGACTGTCAACCTCTGCCCTGAACTTCATGATGGGTCACCCTCAGTCACTGGTTAAGTAGCCACAGCTGTTGGTGCAGGTACCTCCCGAGTCGCCTTTTCTCAACTCCTCGAATTTCTCTCATTAACTCATCATAGAGGTGGGGATTCAGTCGATTTGCCAGGCGTAACTGAAGCAACAGCAGTTCTGAGAAGGGGCAGACTTAAGGATTCTGTCCAGTCTGGTTCGGTCCAGTTCAATCGCTGGCAAACTACCCTTTCTGAGGCATTCTTGCAACAATTTTTCCAGCCGAGAGACATACACAGACAACAACTCCCCTTGGTACTGTTGTGCATTTCTTACTCTCCACCATAGGTCCTCATCAGAATCTGGGCTCCCATACACATTCTCCAAGGCCTCAAGATAGGCCTGTGCAGTCGCTTCAGGGTTACTGGCCCGTTTAGCACGGATGGTAGCCAGGGCAGGACCTCGGAGGCTCTCACTAACCCTCTTTCGCTGCCTTCCGATATGCCATTCTAGCACTTGGGGCAACATAGTCTATCCAGGTCTCCCAGTCATCCTCCCTTGGGGGTGGGAGGGTGCCAGAGAAGATCCTCAACCTTCGTAGAGTCGTGACTAATGGCAGGTGCAGAAATAGGAGTCTGCAGTGGTTCAGCCACCATTCACGGGCACTGGAGCAGGAGAGGTGTTGGGGAGGAACACCCCAGGTGGCAAGAATAGTTTCTTCAAGTCCTCCACAGTTTTCCCTCTCCCAGCAACCATTCAGCAAATTTCTCCTCAAAGTTTCAGATAGTGGTGGGGCTTATTCCCCAGGTCTTTACTGTCCTTAGTCATCACTCTCCAAGCAGTGAGGGCTCCCTCTGGGAGTAATGGTCTGTGGCACTTTGGAGCTATCTATGGGATCCTTAAACTCTACTAGGGCCAGGAAAGTGTGGGTGAGCAGATTAGCATGCCGACCCACCACCACAGGGTTTTGTAAACCTTCCACCTTGGAAAGTACTCCCTGCACAGTGTCCGTATTGATACCCAGGGGATGTCCAGGATAAGCATAGCATTTTGGGGTCGATCTCCTCCCAGTACACCACTCCACCAGCCGGTGCACAGCCACTTCTGTCAGGGGTACCCATTTTTTCTTAACAGTGGTTTCGTAAATATGGCCACTAGAGGACACACAATCCCAGCGGTGAGCCTCCAAGATGTAACCCCTAGATGGCGTATCCCAGGGGCTACTACCCTGCCTGATTTGCCACTAACAGGTTGAGGGCCTGGATCCAATGGCGGGTGCCTCCACCCAGAGGTCAGGGTTTGCAATAGTTAAACTAACTTGGTCACAGCCCTCTGGGACACTGCAACCCCCTTTCTTCCACTAGTGGCCCACACAATATATCAGAATTACCTTCACAGTATACACTTACCCCCAGGTCTGGTTCCGGCACTGGGACCTCCTGTGACATGAGATACAGTGCAACAATCACAGTACAGTACTTTAACATAGACAAATACCTCAGGCAGTATAACTTTGCTGAAACAAGCAGCTCTGATTTATTTAGGGGGATATAACAAGGACAGGGGGAAATCAGGTTAATTAGCTTATCACTCTAATAATCTACCTATGGCTCTGTGCACAGGCCTATCCCTATCAGTTACTGTCCCTGGGTACCCAAGCCCTAGTGGCTAGTCCAAACCGTGGCAGCTGGTAGGGGCCCTTTCACACAGAGAAAGGAGGAATTAAACAGTCAGCAGTACAGTAATTCCATTTGGATTTAATGTGGCAATTCAACAGGGAGCGACCCTGAATTAGTACTCACGACCTCCAAATAAGATAGGGTCCTTCAATGTCAGCAGGGCTCACTTGAGGTACACAAACCTCTTCACACATCCATATAAAAGAAAGCACTACACCAGGCAGGCTGCATCTGTATCCCCATTACTGCACAATACCGGAGAACACACAGCAGATTCAGTTCCTGACAGACCAGTGTAATTCAACAATTTCTCCAGTCTTCTACAGGGTGAGCCTGGTTTCTACTCTTCAGAGATCCTTTGATTCTTTTCACAGGACGGATTCAGTCCTAACAAGCTGTTACACAAGCTGCAGACCGGAACTCTGGGCCTTACACACGTTTTTTGACTAAAACTGCACACTGAAAAAGCACAGGGCTCCTTCCTTCTTCACTGCCAAAGCTCAACTGAAACTCCAACTGACAAAACCGGGCACTTCCTTTGAGTTCCTCCCAGTTCTTGACTGGATTGGCTGTCACTCACAATAGACTGCTGCTGTTGGTCCAAAAAGGCACTGAAGTCTAAACTACATCTCCCAGAGTCACTGCCCATACAATCCTCTTGTGGCTGGCTCAGATTATGAGTCCAAGTTCTGATTCGTCCAAGGCACCATTTTAGAGCTAGCTTACCCCACACTGATTGGTCCAGTTCAGCAGTTCAAAACTAGAATGGGGAACTAGCAGACACAGTTCTGACTGCAAAGAAAGCAGGTTAGACAAACTGTAATTTCATTATTACTCTAAATAATTTCTGGCAAACAGTTACATCTTTCAGATAGGTTCCTTTGCACTCTAGTGACTGCAAAATGAAGTGAATTGGCAGCAGCTCGAGTGGTACTCAGAGAAGCACACAGTCCCCCATACAAACTAATTATGTCTGCAAGCAGACAGCTCTTAAAGAGACAGTACCAGAGGCTCTAAAAACACTCACTGATAAATGGCTTAAATGCCAAACACCATTCAGGCTTGGAGCATTCAAGCAAGCTCCTAGAAGTCTTTTGGGAACCCCCATTTGTAGGGGGGTTACACAAGCATCCCTCACTTTCTACTTCCCTATTACAGGCTATTCAGCTGGATATCCGAGGGTGCTTTATTTTAAGCATTGCACCCCTTCCCCTCGGTAGCAAAACAGCTCTGTTCAGCTACACCCCCTCATTGTAGTCTACTATCTACCAAAGTCTGCCCCACTGCTCATTGACTCTAAGGATGTTTCCTCTCCACTCAGATTCTTTTCCCTTCTACCTCCTCCCCCTAACCTTATTTCTTGCCCGCTCCCTACCCACAATTCCTGCTTTTGCCAGCCCAGGGCCCTATAACTCCAAATCCATCCAAACCCCATGTCTCCAGGCCCCAACTTATAGTCATGCTATTACCTCTGCCCCTCCCCCCAACGTATTCTGGTCTCATTCCCTCATCATTCCATATGCATTCCTACTAACCTTACCAAATTTCTTTGCTGTTCTCCACCTCCTGCTTCCTTACTATGCCACTCCCTTGTACCTCACTCACTCGGCCTCCAAGCCCCATCACTCCAAATCCACAAAGCTACACTTCCTCATCCTAGCTGTACTATTACTCACCTCGGGGGACATCCACCCCAACCCAGTCCTGCTACTTCCTTCACCCCTGCCAGCTCCCTCACTACCGCTGCCCATACCCCTACCCCAACAGCGTTCATAAAGGGTTTCAAGATATTACACTTAAACATTCGTATCCTACTTAAAAGAATAGACCTCCTGCAAGCCATGATTCCTGCCCTGAAACCAAACATTCTAATTATAACAGAAACATGGCTAAAGAGCACGATTCCTGACCACTTGGTCTCCATCCCCGGTTACTCCATCCTAAGGCTAGACAGAGCAGGTAGGAGTGGTGGAGTAGCCTTGTATATCCATGCCTCCCTCCAATACTTTCCAGTCTTCTCCTCCTCCAACCCAGCAACCCATAATGCCTTAGCCATCAATGTATCCCTCCCTTTCTCGCTCCATATCTTTGTAGCCAGTGTACCTTCCCCATGGAAACACGCAGTGGTCCTTCCCCTCCCCAAAGGTGGAGACCCCACCTCCCCTGGCAACTACCACCCTATCGCTCTTCTCCCTACCCTTGCCAAACTTAAGGAACACCTAGCCCTCTCCCAACTCACCGCTTACCTCAGTGACTCCTCCTCCTTCACCCCTTATCAATCTGGCTTCAGGAAAAATCACTCCACCACCACCTCTCTTCTTCAGCTCACTGATTCTGTCCTCACGGGAATGGACAGTGGCCAAATCACCTCAGCCATTTTTGTCGATCTGGCCAAAGCCTTCGACACAGTCTTCCACTTCCTTCTCCCTGACACCCTATCCACAGCTGGGCTATCCTCCTTAGCCACAAACTGGTTCAAGGCATACCTCACTGGCAGAACCCAGTCAGTCAAGATCTCTGATGCAGGTTCCCAACCCCTTCCGATAAGAACTGGCACCCCCCCAGGGATCAGTGTTAGGCCCCATACTATTCTCTATTTTTCTAAATGATCTCCCATCCACCTGCTCTCCATTCTCCTAAATTCACATGTACATTGATGATACAGTCTTATATGCATCTGGCTTCTGCCCCACCAAGGTTGCATCCAACTTGCGGCACAACTTCAACAAAGTTCAGCATTGGTTTGCAAACTACCAGCTATCTCTCAATGCCAAAAAACAGTCTCCATGACATTCAGCACCAGGCAGAGACTTACCAGGTTTCCCTCTGTACCCTCCTTCCACACCCTTGATGGGACTTTACTCGAGGACACATCCTCCTTCAGGTATTTAGGTGTCTGGCTGCACCAACACCTGAAATTCTCTGGTCATATCGACGCCATTCAGAAAAAATTGCATCCCAAGCTCGGCGCCTTATTCAGGAACCATGCCTGCATCCCACCCACAGCTAAGCATGAGATTGTCCAGAAGATGATCCTACCTATCTTCAACTACTGTGACGTTGTCTATGGTGCTGCCCCTAAGCCCTCCCTGGCCAGACTAGATACCCTCTTCAACTCCTTTTGCCATTTTGCCCTTGACACCCCCCTCAGCACTCATCATTGTGATCTCTACCATGCCCTATCCTTCCCTTCCCTAACAAACCGACGTCTCTCTCTCACTGTGCAAAATTCACCTCCAAGCACTGGCTGGGTGAACTTCCCTCCTACCTCTCCCTTGCCTTTACAGCCCCCCCCCTTTGCCACTCCCTAAGATCTACCGACTCATGAACCCTGGTGGTCCCTCGTCACTCCACCCTTATTGGCCAATCTGGTTATTCGTATCACCTCCCAAAAATCTGGAATTCATTTCCCCCACAAATTCACCACTCATCCTCTTACTACTCCATTAACTCTGCCCTTAAGAACTTCCTTGTCCCTTCCTATGCCTGCCATGACCCCCTCTAATCCCCCTGCCATCTCCCCTAAGCCCATATTACCATATGCCTACTCCACACCACTCCTATTTCCCTCTAATCATGCTCCTCCTAGTCCCCTACTCTCCCTCCTCCTAAAGTGTTCCTCTCCCTTCTTTCTGTACCCTTACTCTATCTCCCTCCTGTGAGCTCGATCACTGCCTTGTGCAGGCAGAATCCATAGTGCACGGTGGGCAACAACTTAACCCCCTTTCCCCTATTTCTCCTTTTACTGCACCCTCTCAGTCACTGCTAGATCACTGCCTTGTGCAGGCAGGGTCACCCAGCATACAGGTGGGGTACTACCCCCCCCAAACTATAGTTGACCTCTGCTACTCCCTCCCACAACATCCCTCCCCCAATCACCCCTCTCCCTCACATCACTATATATAAGCAACTCTCATCGCCTATAACCTGTGTCCTACCAGTAGGGCTGTCCACTGCCCTTCCCAGATAGGGATAACAGGACACTGTTGAATTTCAACTCCCCCCTTCCTTCCCCTTGGATACCCCCCACCTACAATACCTCTCTCTCATCACCCTGCCACACTCTACCTCTCCTCCCCACCTACCCCCCTTCCGGTTAACATAGCCTAACACTGGCCTACCCCTACACTCAATTAAGCACTTATAACCTACCCCGTACCCCTCTTATATGCACTTTATTCCTCCCTGTCATCTGTTTGCCTCAAATATCATGTTCTGCCTGCGTCTCTCCATAAATTTCCTTTCCCTTCTTCCATTTTGCCCTCTGCAATTTTCCATTCTTCCTCTCTTTACTCCAATCACTATAAATCTTGAATATCTATGTTACACTAATGGCTACCAATTACTATTGTGTCACCTTACCATCTAGTGCTACATACTGTTGCCAAGTTATTATATATGTTCTAGTGTTACCAACTGTTATTTATTTATTTATTGAATTGTTTCACCAGGAAAGATACACTGAGCAACTCAATGCTTGTCTCATGGTGTGTCCTGGGGAAAAGGGGAGAGGAATGTACAGAAGGAGAATTCATAAATACATACATCATTACAGAAGGTGAATACATACATACATACAATATCAATATAGAGTCAAAGGCGCTGGATACATGGTAGTCAAATGCATACAATTACATTACAGGCAGTTCGCAGGTAATGCAGTAGCTGCAAGGGTGGAAACATAAATAATGACACATATTTAAGAGCTAGGCAATATAGAGCAGGATAAGATAAGTGCAATGAGGTAAGGGGTGTAGAGAGAAAAAAGAGAGAGCGAAAGGGAGAGAGAGAGGCAGATGGGCAAGGAGGGGGTCAGAAGCAGGTGCAGCTAGGTGTTAGGTAGTTGTGCAGAGCAGAGGTAAGAGAATATAGGGAGGAGGAGGAGGAACAGATTTGTGGAGGAAGTGCATTCAACATTTTAGGCAGGTGGTAAGAGAAGGCTTTTTGGCCAGAGTATGTAGATCTGCAGGGGATTGAGAGGGGGTGTGTGTGTCCGCATGGGATCTCAGGGAATAAAGGGAGGGAGTAGGGGTGCCAAGAGAGGAGGAGATGTAGGAGGGGAGAGATCCAAGCCAGAATGTAGAGGTGAACTTAGCACCATGTAGCACGCGCCGATTGTGGAGGGAAAGGAAGTTGAGGAAGCGGTAGAGATCACAATGATGAGTGAGGTGAGGGGCATCAAGAGCAAAATGGCAGAAGGAAATGTAGAGAGAGTCCAGTCTGGATAGGTAGGACTGTGGGGCAGCACCATAGACTATGTCACAGTAGTCAAAAATAGGCATGATCATCTTCTGTACCAGCTCACGCCTGGCGGCGAGTGGGATGCAGCTGCGATTCCTGTAAAGGGCCCCGAGCTTAGGCCTTAGTTTTTTCAGAACAGCATCAATATGTACAGAGAAGTCATGGTATCTATCCAGCCAGACGCCAACATACCTGAATGAGGGGGAGTCCTCAAGAACAGTCCCATCATGGGTGTGAAAGGTGGGGAGGTGACTTAGCCTTGCGAGTCTCTGCCTTGTGCCAAAGGACATGGAGACTGTCTCCTTGGCATTTAGAAAATGTTGATGTGAACTAAACCAGAGTTGGACTTTAGTGAAGTCGGACTGGATCCTGGTAGTGACATCAGAGGCAGATTTGCCAGAGGTAAACAACACTGTATCCTCAGCATACATGTGGATGCTGTGTGCAGAGCAAACCTATGGGAGGTCATTTAAAAAGATGGAGAACAGAATATGGCCTAGCACTGAACCCTGGGGAATTCCAGTGGTTATAGGTAAGGGGAAGAGGTAACATCAGCTATTCTGATTGTGACCTACCAGACAGGTAGGCACTGAACCAGTCTGTGGCAGAAGGGGAGAGTCCAGCAGCTGATAGGCTGTGCAGGGGGAGGAGGTGTGAGACAGTGTCAAAGGCTTTGGCCAGGTCGACAAAGATAGCTGAGGTAATGTGCCCTTTGTCAAAGCCTGAGGAGATGGTCTATGTTAGCCTCAGCAAAGAGGAGGTGGTGGTGGAGTGGGATTTCCTGAAGCCAGACTGGAAGGGTGTGAAAAAAGCGGAGTCAGAGACGAACGAGGAGAGTTGGTTGAGGGCTATGTGTTCTTGTAGTTTAGCTAAGGTTGGCAGGAGAGAGAGAGGCCGATAGTCACCGGCCCCCTTTGGGAGGGGGGGACTACTGCATGTTTCCAAACTGAAGGAACTGTGGCAGTCTCAAAGGAGAGGTTTAGTATGAAAGAGGATGGGTAGGCTATTGCAGGGGCAGAGAGGGAGAGTAGCCTAGTGTCAAGGGCATCAGGCGAGGAGCCTTTGGTAGGGTTTAGTGCAAGGAGAGCTAGAAGGGTAGTGTCAGGAGAGACAGGAGAGAAGGAGAACTGGGGGGTGTGAGAGGTTGGGGGGAGCAGCAGGGGGGGACAGATTGTGGAGACGAGTTGGGGCAGGTGGAGGAGCAGTGTATCAGTGTGTGAGGTGTGAGAAGGGGCCATCTGAGCAAGGGAGGGACTTGGGAGGGTGCTCATCAGTAATAAGGCACAGGTGGCGAAGTGGAAGTTGAAGCATTTGGCAATGGCCATAGGTTCTGAAAGGACAGAGTGGTTGTGCCTGAGGATAGGTGGTGGAGGGTTTGTGGATGGCGAGAAGAGGGATTAGACGACCATCCAGAATTTGGATGGGCTGTTTGTATTAGCTTGGAAGCTGGACTTGAAGTGCTCGGCTTTGGCAAGACGGATTGCTTTAGTGCAGCTATTCCGAAGTTCTTTGTATTGTTGGTAATCTCTAGGGCAGTTGGAGACTTTGGCCTGTCGCCATGCAAGGTCATGAGCTCGTTGGCAGGCCAGAAGCTCGGGAGTGACCAAGGGGAGATGCCCGCCACGGACCCTGGTTTTGTGAAGCGTAGTGCAGGAATTCCAAATCTGTAAGAACTTAGAGCTGAAATAGGCTAGGGCCTTGTCAGCTGAGGATGCTGTGGAAAGGATGGACCAGTCAGCCTGTGTGAGGTCGTGAAGCAATAGTTGCAGGTCAAGTGATGCAAAGGGTCTAGTTAGAATAGTTTTTGCTGATTGTTTAGTCCTACATATTTTACACACTACAGAGGTCATGTGGTGGTCGCTGAGAGTAGCCCAGAGGCCACTACTCTATGGGGATGGGAGGTGAGGACTAGGTCAAGCAGGGAATGGTTTAATGTTTTATAGTTGAGACGAGTGGGTTCCAGTATAAGTTGATGGAGGTTTAAGGCTTCGATGGTGGGATGAATATTAGCCAGTGATGGGGCCAGCCAGTTTAGATTTAGGTCTCCCAGGATGAATAGTTCGCCACCGCTGGCAATTGAGGACAGCTTTCTGACCAAGTCAGTGATGTTAGAATGTGGCTGCCCTGGGCAGCGGTAAACTCCAGCGATGAAGATGGGACAGTGTGGGGATAGGAGAATTTTAAAAGGAGAGCCTTGCGGGATGATAGAACAGAAGTTGGGAAGGAGGGTGTGAACTGGAGGGAAGAGGAGGTATAGATAGCCACGCCGCCACCTCTCCCGGTCCTGTCCTGTCTTGAGATGGTGAAGCCAGGGATAGAGATAGCATGGTCCGGGATGTTTTTGGACAGCCAAGTTTCAGAAATCACAGTGATGTCAGGGGCATAGGCATGTACCATGGGTTGCAATAGGGAGATTTTGGGAACAAGGCTTCTTATGTTTAGGTGAATGATTTTAAGGCCATTTGGTAGTGAAAGTGGAGTGGTGGCTAGGTGGGCACCGGCTGGTGGATGGGCAATTTCAGGGCCAGGGTTTGGGTGGATATCGCCAGATGTTAGAAGGAGCAAGAGAATAAGGAGCTGGAGTAGCCTGCTTCCCTTAAATGAGCTATGGAGTAACCGTTTAGCAGTTTTGGGGGGGAGCAACAGAAACATAGGAGAGGATACTATTTTAAGGAGGGTACTGAGCTGAATGGACGCCGAGGTGATAGTAGCACAGGGGAGCACTGGGTAGCGAGGGAGGAATGTAGCATCGGGGTGGTGAGATGTTCCAGAGTGGCAGATCGAGCTGTTGTCCACCATCAGTAGCACTAGCAGTCTGGGTGGTCCCCCCAGCAGTTCAATATGGAGTGAAAGAAGTATTACTAGGGACAGTACCAAAAGTAGGTACCATAGTTTTAAAGCCTGCCAGGACTCCATAGTGACAGCAAGAGAGGGCGGTGAAAACTGGAGGGAATGTATTGAGCTAGCGAGCTGTGGCTCGTAGAGGGGAAAGCAGCTAGCAGATGCCTCTAGTGATAAAGAAATATAAGGAGCCAATGGGGAACTGGGCTGATAGAAAAAATGCCAATCAGGTGACCAGTGGTTGAGTATAAATAAAAGTGTCGAGCAAGGGAGGATGGTGGGGGAGTGGGGTGGGGAGCCGTGAGCAGCGCCGGTGGGGCAGGAGATGGCTGGCAGCTAGCGCCTGTACCTGGAAGGCTGTGGATCCGGGGGGGGGCGGACTCAGGCGGTGGCTTGAGGGGAGGCATCGGTCTGGGGGACGAGTCGGCTCAGCGGTTGGAGCTTACAGTCCCTGTGGTGGGGGGCCCAGCTGAAGAAAAGAAAAGAGGGGGAGATTAAATATGCTGGCCGATGCACAGAGGCACAGTCAGCCCAGCAACCAACTGTTGCCTATTTGCTATATGTCTTCATATCTACTATACTCAACGGTTGCATTGTTAACCAATGTGATCCACATGTAATCCCTGCTGCTCTTATTGTATGCAAGTAAGCAAATTGTATTCCAACATTGTAACATTTCTCTGTATTCTATCCCATTGTTCCCTACCCCCCAGGTCGCACTGGGAGACGAGCAACTTGTTGCTTAGCGTGCCTTCCTGGTGAAACATTTCAATAAATAAATAAACCCCATGAGCTTGCCTCCCCCGCTTCTTAAGGTGGGATCCAGCCAGGATGGCTCCAACCCTCTGCCTCCTATAGACCATAAAGGCAGAGGTTCCCCGAGTTCCACTGGGAGTGGACATTAGTCAGGTCAGTGTCCAAGAGTGCCCCAGGTCATTGTGCTCAGGGTGGGTTTTTTTACTTACTTTCCCCTCCCTTAGGATGCCAGCACACTGGGAGACCCAGTCAGAAGCATGCTTCACAGAGGCCCCAGCAGACATCCTCCCACACTCATGGTCAGCTGCATGATGACCACATCCATGATGTGGCTCCATGTAGGAGAGTCTCTCGAAGAGCTACCAATACAGCAGGTAATTATTCTTTCTGTGTTTTAAGATTGTAAGTCACATGAGTAACACTTAAAGTTTTATTTGTCACTAACATATAAATATGAATGTCATATCTCAGCAAAAAGAGTAATTATAATGTAAATCATGTGAAGTCCAGTTTTAATCCCTTTAGGAAGACTACATGCAGTGTTAGGTAAACTATACATATTTGCATAACTAATTTGCATATTTCAAAAGCACAGTTTAAAGACCAAAACAATCATAATTTCTATTTTTGAAATAATTTTGCTTTGACAGTACTAGTTTGCAGGCTGTGTTAGGAAAGATTCTGAGCGCAAACCACGTACGTGTAGAAACTCCCCACAGCCATGAAAGGAACCACTGAATGGAGCTATATAAACCAGCTTGCACCTTTTTTTAAACTTATATTTTATTGAGTTTCACAGTAAAAAACAATAAGTTGCATCACACATGCCAGGCATTTAAGTATATTTACAGGATACATCCACTGTATGAAAGAGTAAAGCAGCCTAAGCAGTCAGAACTGCGGATCTGGGGGTAATACTTGATAGCATTGTAAGAAAATTGATGCAAGACAAATAGCTACACTTTGCCAGAGTGTGAGAGCATCCAGAATAAAATCAGTTACGTCGGGTAAACAGTGGATAGTTCAGACTTCATATGGAGCTGTTGGAGGTAATGAGTTAATCCATCATAGCTTAGATACCCATATAAAATGGGATATGCTCTCAACCCAAACATTAAAGTTTACCCACACGTAGGAAGCATCACCGTCCCAGCCCCTCCTTCCCGGAGTTCTACCCTAAAAGCAGCATTTCACTTAGTAAGAGAACTGATTAGCAATATTGCAGTAACAGCCCTGATACCCTCACAATATAAAAGTTAGATGGAAACCTTCACCCTTATCAGCAGAACCAACCCAAACTGGAGAATATCTATTAAGCATACTAATAAGGTTATACGTAAAACAGAAAGAGAACCCCCCACAAACTTGCAGAGCGGCGTGACAGAGAAGAGAACTGCCAGATACCATAACAAGCAAGACACTATCCTGGCAATCACTGTGGGTCTTGTAAAGTCTGTTCATCACCATGTGGTGGTCGCCATGACAGTCCTATCTGTAAAACATTTAATATTCCCAACCATTACTCGCTCAATCTAACAGGACTGAAATGACCCCCCGTAAGTGCAGATATATTTATGGACATATATATTTGAAAGACTGTAAAACTGCAGCCCCTCACAGTGCAGTACACTCCTCCCCCACTCCAAGCCACAACATTTAGGGTATAAGAAAACACTGAGAGCTACGTATGGTCACTGAAAACAGGTAAGCTTAGGTACAGTCTGTGGGTCATCAAGTGTCATCACTGTCATCTTGATCTCCTGATCTGGCAGCTGCAGAGTCAAATTCTCTGCAAATTTATTTATTTACTGTTTTTATTTAGATTTTGGTAACCGGGTAAGCCCACTGAGACCAGAAGTCTCTCTTTCAGGAGCGACCCGGAATTAGTTACAGATACAGACATTTAGAAACAGTTGTTTTTTTACAGTAGTTACATATGTTACACAAATAGATATTAGTGACAGTATACAGGGGTAAAGTAAGGTTTACAATACAGGCCCAAGCCATTTACAGTGGTTACATTACATACACAAGCGTAGCATAGAAACAGTATACAGGAGAGGTAATCAGGATTCCAGTCAGGCTCATATGGCATCAAGTTTCTTTCCCAATTAGTAGGGAAAGTATACAGACTCAAGCAATTATTTACAGTAGTTATATTACATACTCAAGTGTAGAACAGAAACAGTATACAGGAGAGATAATCAGAATTCCAGTTAGGCTCTTATGACATAGAGTTTCATCCCTAATTTGTAGGGAAAGTAGTCAACAACAGTAAATTGATATAAGTTTAGGAGATACATCCAGGATGAAGAGAGGTTCAAGACAGTGCAGCGGAAAAAGGCCTGGACTAAGAAGCTAACGGTTACAGCCACAGAGACTGAGATTGAGAAAATATACAGTAGTTTGAGTCCAGACTTGAATTGGTTAAGGGTGGTTGAGTCAGTCAGGCTAGGTGGAAGAGAGTTCCATAGGTAGGAGGCAGCATATTTGAAAGAGCGTTTGCCTTGGTTGGAGTGCATCCTAGGGATGTCGAGGGGGATGATTTGCGGATGATCGCAGGGTTCGGATTTGTTCTTTGGGGGAGAGCAGTCCACTAAGATGGGGGGGACCTAGGGTAGTGAACTTGAAGGCAAGGCAAGTACAGTAACTGGGTAAGCTAGCTTGTGCCAAAGAGTGGGCCAGTTTAGTTCCTTAAGTGCCTCACAATGATGCCTCCTAGGAGAGGAGTTTGTGGCGAAACGAGCCACATGGTTATAGAGTACGGTAAGTTTATTGAATTCCATCTCTCGGAGGAACTGCAGTAGGGGAGCTCCATATATAGGATGGAGGGGAGGAGATTGCAGCAGGCAATTGCCTGGCGTGCAACCGAGGATAGGGAATTCCCCAGATGGTAAAGGAAGCCAAGCTTTTGGTGGGTGGACCTGGTTATGGAGTCGATATGAGGTCGGTAGGTCATTTCTTGGTCAAGATGGACCCCAAGGTATTTGAAACTGGCCATGACCTCAACTCTTTTTCCTTGGTTTGTGCAGATCTGGAGCAGCTGGCTCCTGTCAGGGCCCAGCCATCTTGAACCAAACAGTATGGCTTTAGTTTTTTCCTCATTGAGTTTAAGGGAGTTTGCGGAGAACCAGGCCTCAAGAATTGAGAGACTACTCTGCAGTTTCGTGGCGATGACACTAGTTTGGGGGTCATTGTAGTATATGACAGTGTCATCCGCATACAAAATGAGTTTGCTGAGGGGGCAGCTTCCCTCAATGTTATTGAGGAAAAATTAGAAAAGCAGGGGTCCCAGGATTGAATCCTGGGGCACCCCTGAGGTAACGTATCTGAGTACAGACTGAGCTCCCTTCCAGCGGACTTTTTGGGCATGGTCACTTAGATAGCTCTCGAACCAGGAGAGTGAGTGGTGATCCAATCCTAAGTGAAGGAGTTTTGAGAGGAGGTCCACTCATTTGCCTGCTTCTTCAGCATCTGTAAATTGGTAGGTATGACCACTGTAAACGATGCAGAGGTGAGCCAACATAAGCATGGAATGGGTGACCTTGAGGCTTTTCAGTTGAGCCCCGGCAGCATCAAATTTTTTTTCAAGATCGGGTAGCAAATGATAGATCCAGAAACACATGCAGGGTGGGCCCATTATAGTTAAAATTCTGAGAGCCCCAGTGAGTTTGCAGCAGCACCTCTCTGTTCATAATGGCCGTTGTAACAAGCAACACCATCCTCAGCAAATCCCTTTGTTGTTTCACTGACCAAGGAGAGATTCGATATGCCTTTACAAAACTGGGGCCAATACTTTCAGGATCCAGTCCCAGAACACCTGGCAGCCAAGTTTTCAAAACCAAGAGGGGTTGCTCACCTTCACTCCGTTCTGGGAGCCCGACCAGTCTGACATTAGAAGCCCTTTGAGAGTTTTCCAGGGCCTCCAAACGATATCGAAGCTGTGTGTTCTCCTGCACCATCTTGCTGGTCACTGCCAGGGCTGAGAATGCTGATTGCCCGGCCAATGTTGCGGTCTTTGTGACGACCTTAAGTTTCACATCTTGCTCTCCCAATCTGGTAAGAATTGCTTCCACCAATAGCCTGCATAGCGATTGTCATTGATTTCCAAAGCAGATCTGTTCCTTTACTGGTAGCAGGCTGTGTAAATGATGTCACAGCCTGCTGCTCGGGCTGTGATAGCATATTCTTCAGCCCTCCTCTGGTTCCTTTGGGACGACCCATCACAAATGTGATATTGAATCGTGCCGCAGTACACAAGGAATCGGTTGCTGTAAGTAAAATTGTAATTCACAAAGCCCAAATATTGAATTAGTGTAGATGATCTCCAGAAAATCACAGCGTCGAGCTGAAGTGCATCATCTTGGCAATCGTGCTCAATAGCGCCCCCAGTTTGAGCCTTTCTTACAGTAAGAAATGAGGTGTCAGAGTAGTATAAATGAAAACAGTGTGCTTGTATTGAAAATGTATCATAAGTGATGATTTGAACAAAGATGTCTGAATAGAAATCAGGATAAATTCCAAAAGCATGGAAAAAAGATGAACTAATTGTTTTTAAACATTTGCTGCAGTAATCTTGACCATGGGCAAGCATGAAAAATCATGATGATATGAGATTATCATAATTCACAATCACCATAACATTATGGTTTTTGATTGGCGGGCCATTTAACATTCATGTTTTATCATTGTTAGTCATGATCATAATGATGTTTTTTTGTAGCTTGAACATGATCTTTGAACATAATTGATAATGATCATTCAGACACATCATCATCTTTTCAGCTGAGTCTACTTCCTGAGCCCGTTCTTCAGGCTCTTTTAATAAAGGTCCATTCACTTGCCCCCAGACATTGTTTCTACTCCTAGTTCAGCCCAATATAATTACCCTTCTTTGGTAGTGCACCTGTTTGCATGTGGGAGGGCCTCCACTATGTCAAGCTAATCAGTGTCTAGGACATATCCTGTCATGATGGAGTCAGCTTTGGTTTGGTAGGAGGAGGAGGAGATGCCAGTGACCAGGGATGGGCTCCATTGGACAGGATGGCTGAGGAGCAGTTGTCCTTTGCTGGTAAGTGGTACCTTTTTCCTGTTTTCTCCTTGGAAATCCCACCCCTGGGATGCTATGGCACATCACATATTAACATGCTGATGTGTTGAACCATGTCCATGCCCACCCTCAGGATACTCTGCACTGAACTTCCATCTTTGGTCACCAAGAGGACAGTGTTGCAGCAAGAGCCATCACCCACCCTTCCCAGAGAAAGAGCATCTTTTGGGGTGCTCAGTTCTCCCTTCAGTATCTTACACTGGTGCCCTGGGCTAGGAATGCAAGCCCAGGTATGCCAAGTGGTATCTGTGATATACTGTCTTATTGGGTATTGGGGGGACAGCTGAAAATGTAATTGTTCCATAATCTGCAAACCACAACACTGTTGCTTGACTACAGTTCCTGCTGCAACACATACATTTGGAATAAAAATGTTAGCACCACTTAGATCTGTGTGTGTTTTATTCAAATATAGCACAAAAATAAAATAACATTAAGCACTGGGGAAAGGCGCCTCTCAATAATGAATGCAGTTTGTATGCAATTGAATAAATACTGCACCTATTAATATGCATTAATTTATGTGCAATAGGATTTTAAAATGTTAGATGGCTAATAAACATAATAAACAAAGTGAGATTTACTTTGGAAATTATGCCTAGGTGTTTTATTACAACTTTCATAACATCCATGATAATACTGTGGTGGCTGTCTCTAATAAGATGACCCTGAACTGAATCTGTTTGGTAACACACAGATGCTTTCATGTACTGTCTTG
Source organism: Neoceratodus forsteri (assembly GCA_016271365.2). Lineage (NCBI taxonomy): Eukaryota > Metazoa > Chordata > Ceratodontiformes > Ceratodontidae > Neoceratodus > Neoceratodus forsteri. Next base: position 1,196,490,511 of record CM028130.1, read on the forward strand.
TTTACTATATTTATAGTATGCATTGCATAACTGCTTTATAGAAATGCGATATAGTGCAAACTCTTTTCAAGGCTGTGAAGTGCAAAACAGGCTTTGAACCTAGGTCTCAGAAGACTAGAATAGAATTAGGTAGGCTCTAAGTAGCATAAGGAGACCTAAGCATAGGAGCAGCAAAATACTATTACAAACCAGTAATTCAGTTTACAGAAGCTGTCATGAACAAGTGGGGCAGAGGACATAAGGGCAAGCATCAAGCTGATAAACAGTATGTCTTTGAAAGTAAGTGTGCATGATGAATATAGTAAACAAAGTATGCAGTGAAAGTTATTGTTATACTGTATCTAACAAGTATAACAAACGCCCTAAACGGGGGCAAAAAGAGAAAACGGACATAGAAAACAGGCAGCAGAGCAGTAATACAATTATTGAGTGTTGGTCAAGCCCCAGATCTACAGCGCAGTGGCAGCACTACCACTTGCACTGCTGGTGACCGGATTCAAGAATGAGCCAGGGGGCTGGCTGGGGGAAGATAGGATGAGTATCCTGAGCATCCAGTGGACTGCTCTCCTCCGGGGTGGGTGCAGAACAACACCTTGCATCTTGCTGACTCCTAGCAGAGGCTAGGAGAAAAGTGGCCAGGGACTGACAGATCTGGGGTTAGAAGTGACAGAAGATACTGACACTCTAAGCATGGGAGCACACTTGGCTGCACCTTGTGCATCGTTGCGCTACTGCACTTCCTCATGGGAAACACATGAGAGAAAATCTTTAGGAGCAGAAGCGGCATGAAGCTCCTTGGTCCGTCTCCCAAATGATGTCTCGGCATAAGCCTCAACTGGGAATTCAAGGTATATCTCAGTCTCTCGCTTTGGGGAGCCCCGTCATAGGGGGTAAGCTGTGGGGCTTCCAGGCTGGACAGTTTGGGGGACATACTGGCTGGGGGGGTCACAGAGCTGATATAGGGGTACATCCCCACATGCACCTGAGTGAACAAATAGAGTTCAAAACAAGCATTTGTCAATGCCGAATGTTTGCTTGCTGGCATTGGCATTGGTAGTGTAGGAGTTAGAGAGCTACATAATAGGAATGGCAGTGAAGTATTGAACTGAAGCCAACCCCACCACCACCCTGCAGAGACTGACAGGCATTGGGGTGTCCCTTTTGTTGGGTCGTCAGGCATAACGGCCATGCCATTTCACCACACCCTACCCTGCAGACACTGACAAGTGTCACGGTGTGCCTTGAGGTCTTTGGCCCTTATGCTCACTCCATTCCATCAGGAAATAGGGTGAGATGGGTCCTGTATAGGAGAGTGGGGTGAACTTTGGGGCCGAAGAGTCCAAGGCACACCTCGATGCCTCTCATTGGCTGCAGGGTGTAGGATGGTATGAGCATTACAGGTGAGAATCCTGAGTCACACCCCTGATGCCTCTCAATCTCTACAAGCTGGGGCGTTATGGTCAGAAACCCTAATGCCTCAGGCGTTTGTTGGCATTTTCACTCCAAATTTTCAACATGTTTTTTTTGTGACCCCCACCTTATGAACAGTGGCAATATCAGCTTGTTAGCCGAAAAGCTGATTTAGCACAGCGACTATGCCATTTGGCACCACAGGTGCGAAAACACATTTCGAACAGGATGTGAAAAATGACAGCTGTACTGTTCATGGGGAGGTGCAAAAAATGGCAATGTTGAAATTCTGCAGTGAAAATATTAAAAAAACTGGTGAAGTCACGAGCGTGCGTAGAAAATGTGCAATGCACACCCGTAATGTAATTAGTTTGGGGATTTTTTACAGCAGATTGTCAACACAGGGATTTTGTAACCTCCGCTCATGAACAGTGTCACTGTGATTTTCTTAATCTGTCCCAAACAGTGATTTCCCACAGAGACCACTCATTTCTGCGCTGGAAGTGCAAAAACACATTTTGGCCATGATGTGAAAAATGACAGCTATACTGTTCATAAGGAAATGTGGGAAAATGCCAGTGGTGAAAATCTGGACTGAAAATATTAGAAATCCATGAAGATACGGGGGTGCGTGGAAACTGCGCAATGGTCGCTCGTAACACAGTCATTTTATGGTATTTCACCAGATTTTTAACATAGCCATTTTAACACCTCTGCTCATGAACAGTGTCACTGTGATTTTCATAATCTGTCCCGAACATTGATTTTGCACACCGACTGCGCCATTGTACGCTACATGGGCGGAAACACATTTTGGCCGAGATGTGAAAATGAAAGCTGTACTGCTCATAAGGAGGTGTGGTAAAATGGCAATGTTGAAAATCTGGAGTGAAAATATTGAAAATTCGTGAATTTATGAGTGTGTAGCGTGGGAACGGCGCAACGCATGCTTTCGTAAAACAGTAATTTTTGGGAATTTTTTCACCAGATTTTTAACATAGCCATTTTAACACCTCTGCTCATGAATGGTGTCACTGTGATTTTCTTAATCTGTCCTGAACATTGATATTGCACACCGACTGCGCCATTGTGCGCTACATTCGCGGAAACACCTTTTGGGTCAGATGTGAGAAATGACAGCTGTACTGCTCATAAGGAGGTATGGTAAAATGGCAATGTTGAAAATCTGGAGTGAACATATTGAAAATTCGCGAACTTACGAGCGTGCGTAGGAACAGCGTAACGCATGCTCGTATAAAACCAGTCATTTTGGAATTTTTACCATTTTCAGCATAGGGGTTTTGAGGCCTACTTCATGAACTGTAACACTGTCATTTCGTAAATCAGTCCCGAAAGGTGGTTCCGCGCAGTGACCGCGAAATCACTTTTCGGGGCCGATTAACGCCATGACAGTGACAGAACTCATGAGATGGGGTCCCAAAAACCCCATGTTGAAAATTTGGTGAAAAAATTCCCCAAAATGCCCGAGATATGCACTAAAGTTGAAAAAAACCCTATTTATTACATTATACAGCTTACCCGCATTTCCTCAGTTCACAGTCGGCTTTGAAGAGTGCAGACGTGTTTCTGGTCCACCGAAGATCATCACACCAAGCTCCGGAGGTAAGTATGGGGTGAGGAGGGGTGTCGGGTGGCAGGGTGCGCAGAGGGTGGGCACGGATGGGGGGAGATTGGGTCAGGACAGTCAGCGAGAGAAGGTTTTTTTCTTTCAGGTTTCTTTTATTTTTTTAACTTGGATGACACGGGACTTGTGCCATGCTACGGTGGGCTCCCAGCATGGCAGCTAGAAGGCTGTTTTGGGGGGGGCCGTGGAGCCAACGGGGGATTGGGCACCCCCGTCGGCCATACGATCTGTTACCACACTGGGGTGAGTTCCCAACATGGCACCCTGTAGTCTCTTGGGGGGGGACAGTGGAGCCGGTGGGGGATTGGGCACCCCCGTCGGCCATACGATCTGTTGCCATGCTGGGGTGGGCTCCCAGCATGGCATGTGGAACTCTGTTGGGGTGGGAGCGCACCACAGCCAATGGGGAACTGGGCACCCCCATCAGCTGTACAGTGTGTGCGTGGGGGGGGAGCACCAGCCTGCAGTATGCGGGGGGGTGTGTGTGGGAGGGGAGCGCGCATGAGCACGCGATATCTTATCGCTGCTCACTGAAGCGTAGCTTTCCCTTTCAACTGTACGGCCACTGCATTTTCAACTGCTGTCATAGACAGCTGCAGCGTTCATTGGAGAACTGTGGCCGCTTCTGCAAACACACTGACTGAACTGGAAGACTGGTGCCACACCTCCGAAAACTCGGATGGTGGCATTATGTTTCTTGCACATGCATGCAAGCAAACATAAAAATGAATATTGGTCAAGCCACCACAGAATGGTGATCACAGGAGGAAGGTGGAGGATGTACAATATCCATAGGAACCATCTGTCATAAAACAAATCTAGTTTATCTTGAATGCTTTGAGTTAATTTTTCCATAGCATAAATTTGATTGGCCAATGTATGCCCACACTTAATGGTCGAAAGGGTAGTTTTGTTTTAAAGAGTAGTTCTGTATGTACTTGGCAGAGTAGACAGATTTGATGTGTACAGTACTGCACAAGAAAAACTGGCACAACAAACACATTAAAGCCATCCATCCATTCTAGGCATTGTATTTCCGGAGATGCATTATAATGGCTTCTATACTGGTCATAAGTGAGGACATCAGAGTAGACAAAATATATTTTTCCCCATCCAGCTTGCATCAAATCTTTATTAAATGTGGGGCTGTCTGAAGCAAAATAACATATTTTACCAATATAAAAAACTATATTTTCACCATACTGTATATGGTTAGGAAGGAGTATTTCAGATCATGCAGTACTTTTCACTTTGCCTTTCAAACGTCCTCTGACTGTCCCCTGCTGACTTCACAGTTGCTGTTGGTGACATCACAGTCTGTTTTCATGGTAAGCATTATGATGTCATAAACAAGGGTACTGTGATATCTGTTGATGGCAATCAGATCCTTTCTATATATCCTGTGTGAGAGGCCTTTCGGCATCATGCAATTCTGCTTAAAGTTGGACCAGCATAACATTCTGTGGTGATTTGCATATGTAGCCCATGATGCTTTGCATTGTGGGGGCATGTGTGATTTTGTATTTTTTTTGAAACTTGGCTTCCCAGCCAAATTCCCTTTGGGGTAACTCTTGCCTCAGTGTTTGCACACAGAGGTTCTTTGTCTTTTAAATAGTTTTTTATTTTAATGGGTTCACCACAATATATCAAGGCACACTGCCTTAAGGGTAGCTGGTCCATTCCACTGGGGTGTCAAACAGATGAGGCATACTGATGAATCCTGGTAGAGATGAAACACGTGTCTATGTCTTCTGTTAGCACCCTTTGCAAACTGTGTGAGAGGCCTTTCGGCACCATGCAATTCTGCTTAAAAGTTGTGGACCAGCATAACATTCTGTGGTGATTTGCATATGCAGCCCATGATGCTTTGCATTGTGGGGGCATGTGTGATTTTGTATTTTCTTGAAACTTGGCTTCCCAGCCAAATGCCCTTTGGTAACCCTTGCCTCAGTGTTTGCACACAGAGGTTCTTTGTCTTTTAAATAGTTTTTATTTTAATGGGTTCACCACAATATATCAAGGCACACTGCCTTAAGGGTAGCTGGTCCATTCCACTGGGGTGTCAAACAGACGAGGCATACTGATGAGTCCTGATAGGATAAAACATGTGTCTATGTCTTCTGTTAGCATCCTTTGCAAACTGTGTGAGAGGCCTTTCGGCACCATGCAATTCTGCTTAAAGTTGGACCAGCATAACATTCTGTGGTGATTTGCATATGCAGCCCATGATGCTTTGCATTGTGGGGGCATGTGTGATTTTGTATTTTCTTGAAACTTGGCTTCCCAGCCAAATGCTCTTTTGGGTAACCCTTGCCTCAGTGTTTGCACACAGAGGTTCTTTGTCTTTTAAATAGATCCTTTCTATATATGCTTTTGTTAGACAGACTACCAAGATGCATTTTAAAGAGCTAGTACACTGCCTAAAATTAATGTTAATTTTAAAAAGTAGCTGGATGTTACTTTATATATTTAAAGTACTTTTTCTTTTTCCCTTCTACTTTTAGAATATTTTCTACATAAAAGTACAAGGTTTGATGTATGGAACTGTACTATAACAGCAGGCTGTCATATGTAGTTATGTTACTAACATACTAACATACTATTTGCCAGCAGATTAGGCCTTATGGTCTATCAAGTCTGCTCGAACCTAGATCCTTAGTTGGGTGCCGAGACCCTCCCATCCCTTGTGCTCCAGAAACCCCTATCATCCATCCCCACCCCCCCGGGATAGGCCATCATCTGATACATCCACTTTCTGTGTCTGTCCCACCCTCTCTTAAAGCTCTCCACTGTGGATCTCTGAACCAGCTCACCAGGCAGAGCATTCCAAGGGTCCACCACCCTCTCAGTGAAAAACCTCCTCCTCTTTCCCCTCACCCTTCCACCTTCCAACTTCAAACCATGCCCTCTGGTGATGCCTCCCTGCTTTAGTCTAAAGATCCCTCCATGTTTACCCTATTTATTCCCTTGAGGTACTTAAGACCTCGATCATGTCCCCTGTCTCTCCTCTCCTCCAATGAAAACAGGCAGAGCTCCTCAAGTCTGTCCTCGTAAGTCAAATCCCTAGCCCTCGTATCATCTTTGTTGCCCCCTCTGTACCCTCTCCAGGAGCTGTATGTCCCTCTTCAAGTGTGGTCTCCAGTACTGTACACAGTACTCAAGGTGTGGTCTAACCAGTCCATTGTACAGTGGCAGAATCACTTCCTTGCTCCTAGAGGTGATCCCCTTGCGATGCATCCCAACATCCTGTTTGCCTTGCTAGCTGCCTCCTGCACTGCTCAGTGTTATTCATACATGTATCCACCATGACCCCTAGGTCTTTTTCCCTGTTGAGGCTTCCAGCACCTCCCTCCCAGGGTGTACCTGTGTTTAGGGTTTCCGACCAAGATGCAACACCTTGCACTTGGTGATATTGAAATTTAATTTCCATGTGTGAGCCCAGCTTTCCAGGGTGTCCAGGTCCTCTGCAGGGCCAACCTCCCTCTTCTCCCTCAACTACTGCTCCCATCTTGGAGTCATCCGAAGAGACTCATTTCACACCCTATACCATCCCTGATGTCTGATATGTATGCATTAAACAGGATTGGACCCAGGACCGAGCCCTGTGGTACCCCACTACCAACCTCTGTAGGGTTCGAGAGCTCCCCACAGACCACTACTCTCTGAGTGCGTCCAGCTATCCAGTTTTCAATCCATCTGACCATCAAAGGGCCTACTCTAACCCCATCAGTTTCTCCACCAGACCATTGTGGGGACAGAGTCAAGCCTTGCTGAAGTCCAAGAATAATACATCCACAGGCTTACCCTATCCAGTTCTGATGTTACCCATTCATAGAACTCCACAAGGTTGGTTTGACATGATCTACCTGGCACAAACCCATGCTGCCACTATCCAGACCTCCCACCTCCTCCAAGTAAACCCCCAATCGTTCCTTTAGTATACTCTCCATTAATTTTCCCACCACCGAGGTTAAACTGATGGGTCTATAGTTTCCTGGTACTTCCTTGACCCCTTTATGGATTGGTACCACATGTGCCTCCGCCAATCCCTAGGTACCCTCCCTGTCTCAAGTGACCTGTTGAAAAGCTCCGCCAGTGCAGCCAGTATGTCCGCCAATTCCATAGTACTCTCGGATGAATGCCATCCGCCCAGGAGATTTGTCTTTCTTTAGGGCCTTGGGGCAAACCACACCCTTTGGTGGGATGGCATCATCCGCCCTCCACCTTACTGGTCTTTTTATCCTTAACCAGATGGACACCCTGGGGTACCTTTCCTCCTTTTGCTCCATTTCTGCTGCTCCCCTGATCCCACTCCCTGCCACTTCTATCCCCTTTGTGCCTTGCTTTGTAGATATCCCATCCCCCTCCCTAGTGAACACAGAGGCAAAGTACTCGTTAAATACCTCTGCCTGGTCCCTCGCCTCTTCCACCCACCCTCCTTCTGATCTCAATCTGCTGAGATGGCCCTTAGTTTTTCTCCGCTCCCCAATGTACCGGAAGAACCCCTTTTCCCCTCCATGTATCCCCTGTGCCAGCCGATGCTCTTTACTGGACTTTGCTCCCCTCACCATAGGGTGACTTTTCTAGATGCAAGCTGGTACATTTCTTATCCCTATCCCTCTTGTTGTTTTATATTTTTGTAAGCCGCCTTCTTTTCTCTGACTGCTACCTGGACCTCACTGGACCACCAGCATGGTTTAGTGACCTTGCTCCCTCACGTTTCAACTTAGCGAGATCCTGACTGCCTCTTGAAGTCCCCGTTTATGACCTCCCATCTCCTTTCCACACTTGTTGTTGAGGTAATCCCCTTCAAGTGATCCTTGAGAATATTTCCCATGCCCATAAAGTCTGCCCCCCTGAAGTCCACTGCCAGTGTCCTAGATCTCACCCCCACTCCCCCCATGTTGTCCTGCATATCTCATCAGCATTGTGACCTCACTCACTGTAACATCATAGCAGCATACTTGTAAGAGCCAATCACCAGCTGCCAAATCAGTCACTTGCGATATCTCAGTAAGTGAGGTTGCAATGCTGATGAGATATGAAGTAGAACAGAACTAAATATGTCAGCTTCCAAGAAAAGCACTGCTGTTAACATCACACCAAATGCAATTGGGTCTAAAACCTTAAAGAGCACCTTTCCCAGTCCTTTTGACCTGCATATATAAATTACCCGTTCTTTTTTTTGTTTTTTTGTTAACTTTATCACCCACTCTCTGGAACTCTCTCACACTCCTTGCCTTCTACCGCCCAGTCTGAACCTCTCTTCTTCGGGGAAATCGGGGACAGACATTCCTCCTCCTCCTCCCCACCTGATCCAATGACCTGGGAACACCAACCATCGCCAGACCTAGGCAGGTCGGAGGGATTGGGAGAGCTGGAGGATGTAGCCCGACTATTGGACATATGATGGTGGGAGCCCTGGAGGGTGCCTTCGCCTGTCTGGAGAATGAGGGTTTTTCCTTGCTGTTACTCTCTTGGAGTGCAGCATGCAATGACGCCTGCGCATGGCTGCCCTGCTGACGTCTGCTGCACTCCACCCCTTACATCGGCTGGTGTACCTGTAGTACCCCCGATCTCTCCGGGGTCGCCAGGACACCGAGCATCCCTAGAACCCTCCCCAGGGAGGGGAGAGGAGAGCTGTCCTCTGGATGCTCCATCCACTCCCTCCCCTGCCAACACCCGGCTTCCCAAGTCCGTCACCAAACCCGGGTCACCGGTGTGGTGCGAGGTGTGGCATCCAGCACCTCAATCCTCAGTGCCACTGGGCCGGTGCTAAATTACCCCTTCTTGTATTGATTCTTAATTTCTATTTCATTAATGTCCTCTGCTGGGAAACCAAAGGCCACTCATTATCACATTTTTGGGAGATGCCCAATATTGCAATCGAACTGGAGAGTGGTATCAGACCAAATAACACGCCTTTTGGGGCTCTCAGAACCTTTGCCATTTTTGCACATAGTGCTTGGACTCCCACCCTGAGATCTCAAGGGTAAGGAACTCCTTTATCTATGAGATTTTAGTGTGATTGGGGCAGTGGAAGTTATCACCAGAAAATGGCTTCAGCCTTCTCCTGAGGAGACTGAATGGACAGAGACTGTGGGCCAGATCTCAGATATGGAACACTTGATGTATCTGACCCAAGACAGAAGCCAGGCATATATCTCGTTGGACTAGATGGGAGCTGATGCAAGATGCAGGGGTAAACTGAGAAATGGCAGAGCCAAGGTAACCAAGGTACCTATATAAAAATTACTTTGGAATATACTAAATGCTACATGACCTATGGTGCCCTCTTCCCCCTTACCTATGTGATGCAGTGTTAGGTAAGTCCCTTAGTAGAGATTTAAAACATCAATATATATGTAGCAGGAATGGTTCCAAGCAAATATAATTATGATAACAATAGCACATCAGTTGAACTTATGTTATTAGTTAATATTTTTGTTTGTACAACATATCTGGGTTATAAAACAACAAAGTTTGTATTGATGATAATATAAATGCTGTAAATGTACTATTCCGTTACATATTTGTACTGATTCAAACTTTTGAATAAAGAAAGTTTTAAAAAAAAAATGTCCTCTGCAGTTCGTTTTTGCATTCTGAGCTGCTAAAAACTGCATGTACCAGAGCTTCTACAGCAAGCCTGGTGTTGCTGTGGAACTGGGGCTGTGCTGCTGACTTTACTATGTGGCACAGGAGTGACTCGCACTGTGCAGTACAATGAAGTTGCTGCAGTTTTGCTAGGGGAAAACCTCCATTGCTAGGTGTACATACTGTGCTCGTCATTGTTCCCCCATCCCCAAGACCCCTGTTATCAGTGCATTATACCAACACCAAATACCTTGTCTGTATGTTATTTTGTAAAAGTGCTCAGAATCACAGTTTCATTTTTCAAGCAAGAATTTCTCAAGGAAATAGCCCTTGGTTTTCATAACCACCTCTTCAGTGTACAAAGCAAATATAGCATATTTAAACATGATGTTTGTTTTTTTATGCCACCAAAATTCAAGTTCTGCATTCTGTGGTGCCATGCAGATGTCAGGGAGGCGCGGGACAGAGGAGCAGACAGGGATTTTTGCTCGGGGTGACCGACAGGCTGTTTAATGCAGAAAGACATATATGGCACCAGTACTGTATGGATAAGGAGGCATTACTGCATTCAGATGATAAAGCAATAAGGCATTACTAACACAGATACATAAACTGACTGTGAGCTGTCTCGGCTGACAGCAATTCACTCTATTCTCTCTTTCCCCATGCTTTGTTACTGAGGCACAAAATAAATCACTTTTACAAAACAACATACAGACAAGGCATTTGGTGTTGGAATAATGCATTGTTAACAGGGTGTCTTGGGGAAGGGGGAACAATGATGAGCACAGTATGTACACCTAGTAATGAATGTTTTCCCTAACAAAACTGCTGCAACTACACTGTACTGCACAGTGTGAGTCACTCCTATGTCATACAGTGACGTCAGTGAAAGCCAGCAGCTGAACAGCAAAGGCAAGTGCAGCAGGGCTAACATGGGGCTCAAAAACAAATCCAAAATATGGAAGACAGAGTAAACCTTGACCAAAAATAATGAATGCACACGTTTTAGGTCTATTGTTGCATATGACTGCAAGATGTAACTTTTTGGACCATTGGGGAAGGTGCTCTCTAATGAAAAAAAGACAAATACTTCAGAAATAAAGTTACAACTGCCCACTGTTAATAAATTGATAACATTTTCTGTCTGCTGCTGTTGGTGCTGCTAGCTTTTTAATCTCTGGAAGGAAAGACTGAAAAAATACATTTAAAAAAAAGTGCGTTGTCTAGTGAATTGTAATAGCCATAACATGTTTCAATGGGTGTACAGAACCAAAGTGTGGAGTAATGTTTGTGCAACATTGTTAAGCAAGAGGCTAGTTGTATGATTGAGTTTTTTGACTGTAATATGTGGAGGATTTGCCCATTTGCGCAGTCTGTTCCTTGTGGGACTACCACCCTGTCAGGGTACCATGAAGGCAAACGAACCCCTCTTGAGGAGGGTTCCACCTTTAGAGGTGCTGTGGAAACATAATTCATTTAGGCGAAAGGTACCTTAGGGAGGAGACCAAGGAGAGAAGCAAGACACTGGAGGAGGAGGATGGCGGGAGCAAAGAAACACAGCTTCCAAATGAAGCTGGAAGAAGCTGGTTTAAATAGCTCCGGAAAAGAGGGGTGTTTGTACTGCAAAATCCGTTCACAAACCACCTTTAAGAGTAACATTCTTTAGGACACAGTGTCCCAAATCTTCAAGTGAAGGAAATTGCTAATGCCCAATGTATTTGCTTTTCTGCAAATTAATTTTGTTTTCAACTCATTATGAAGAGATTGTGTAATCTGAGAATTTGTTCAGGGCCTGCTACAAAGCTGTTCAAAGTTAGGTGACCCACTGAAAAACACTTTTATGAATCAGGCTGTCCCAGCTCAGGACAGACCTAAATAAATGTACTAAAAGCCTTTTCAGAACTGTTAAATATTAAGCAAAGTGTGCAAAAGATAGATGGGGGGCAGGACTGGTATATACACAAATGAAAATTATTCAATTTTATGTAGTCAACTTGTCAAAATAATTATTGTAGAGAAACATAGACTTTGACAGCAGATAAGGACCGCTTGGCCCACCTAGTCTGCCCATTTCCCTACCTACAGGATAGGCCGCAGATCCTAGTTAACCAACAGCCTATTTCTTCCAACCCCCCCACAAGAATTGCCTTATGTCTGTCCCATGCATTTTTGAATTCTCCCACAGTTTTAAACCCCACAACCTCCTCAGGAAGGCTGTTCCATGCATCCACTACCCTCTGTGAAAAAATACTTCCTCACATTGCCCCTGAACTGCCCTCCTCCTCTATCTTTAAATTGTGTCCCCTTGTTCTTGCACGTCTCTTTTTCTGAAAGATGCTACCCTCTTGGACTTTGTTGATTCCACTGAGGTACTTAAAAGTTTCTGTCATGTCCCCCCTCTTCCTTCTTTCCTCAAGGGTATACATATTAAGCTCCTTTAGTCTCTCCTCGTACGGCTTCTCTTGCAGACCCTGCACCATTTTAGTTGCCCTCCTCTGGACTGCCTCTATCCTGTCTGTGTCCTTGCAGAGATAGGGTCTCCAGAACTGGACGCAGTACTCCAGATGGGGTCTCACCAACTGTCTGTACAGAGGGATGACAACTTCCTGTTTTCTGCTGGTGATGCCTCTCTCCCTATGCATCCCAATACATCCCCAGCCCTCCCTACTGCCTTCTCACATTGCTTGCTAACCTTAAGGTCTTCTGATATGATTACCCCCAGGTCCCTTTCCTTTTTTGTTGTTGTTACTACCTCCCCCCATTGTGTAATCTTCCCCCTGGGTTCTTGTTTGCCAGGTGCATTATTTTGCACTTCTTTGCATTGAATCCTAGCTGCCATACTTCTGTCCATTCCTCCAACCTTGCCAAGTCCCTTCTCATCCTTTCCATGCCTTCTTGTGTATCAACCCTATTGCAGATCTTTGTGTCATCTACAAAGAGGCATACTTTTCCTTCCAGTCCCTCTGCAATGTCGCTTATAAAGACATTAAAAAGGACTGGACCCAGTACTGAACCCTGCGGTACCCCACTAGTAACCCCTCTTTCTTCAGAGTGGACTCCATTTACAATTACTTTCTGTGTCCTGTTGTCCAGCCAATGTTTTACCCAGGCTACCACCCTGGGACCCACTCCCAGGCTGGTTAATTTGACTATTAATCTTTTGTGTGGGACTGTGTCAAATGCCTTGCTAAAGTCTAGGTAGGCCATGTCCACAGCCCCTCCCTGGTCTACTACTTTGGTCACCCAGTCAAAGAAATCTATTAGATTCATCTGACATGACCTTCCCGCTGTGAACCCATGCTGCCTTGGGTGCTGTGCCCCACTAGCCTCTAGGTACTCAACAATTCTTCCTTCAGAAGTGACTCCACCACTTTCCCTACCACAGAGGTCAAACTGACAGGTCTGTAGTTTCCTGCCTCTGTCTTGGTCCCACTTTAGTGAAGGGGAATCACATCCGCCTTCCTCCAGTCCTCGGGTACCACACCATCCTCCCATGATTTGTTAAAAAGAGTAGTCAGTGGTTTCACTAGTTCCCCCCTTAATTCTTTGAGAATTTTAGGGTGAATTCCATCAGCCCCCATTGCTTTGTCCACCTTCAGTTTTAGGAGTTCTTGTAGAACCCTTTCTTCTGTGAAAGGACTGGGATCGACCCCCCTATCAAGAGTGCTTCTGTTAATTGGATTAGGCACTTCCCCCTCCTCTTTTGTGAATACTGAGCAGAAATATTCATTCAGTATCCCTACTTTTTCACTGTCCCCCTCTGCTCACCCACCGTTCATTCTATTCAGCCTCACTATCCCTCCCTTTGTCTTTCTACATGCTCTGATGTACCTATAAAAGGTTTTATCCCCCTACTTAACCGAGTTGGCTATCTTTCCCTCAGTTTGGGCCTTTGCTATTCTGACTTCCCTCCCTGCTTCCTTCTGCCTTAATTGGTACAGCTCTCTGTCCTGCTCCTTTTATGTTTCCTTATACTTCCTGAATACTATCTTTTTCTCCCTGACTTTCCCAGCCACCTCTTTTGAGAACCATAGTGGCTTTTTCTTTCATTTTGATTTGTTTATTTGCTTCACACGAAGGCTTGTTGCCTCTGTGATGGCAGTTTTGATGATTGCCCATTGTTGCTCCACCCCTCCTTCTAGCCTGTTTGCCAGTGCTTTTCTGAGGCACTCTCCCATCTTGCCAAAGTCAGCCCTCCTGAAGTCCAGTACCCTCACTTTTGTATGGCTTGACTCTGTAGCTGAGTTTAACGTGAACCACACTGTTTGATGGTCACTTGTTCCCAGATGGCAACCCACTTCTAGATCTGAGATCCTCTCACTGCCCCCATTTGAGAGTATGAGGTCTAAGATTGCTCCCTCACAAGTGGGTTCCGAAACTAGCTGTCTGAGGCCTGCCGCCTGTAGGGCGTCGAGAATGGTCCTGCTCTTGGATGTGGCTGCAGCAAACGTGCTCCAGTTAACATCTGGCATATTCAGGTCTCCCATCAACAGTATCTCCCCTGTCTCTGCCATCCTAAGAATGCCTTCTATTATATCCTTGTCCATATCCTCCTCCTGACATGGGGGGTCTGTACACAACTCCTGTGCAGATTGTGGTGCCCTTTCCAGTCTCCAAGGTGACCCACAGTGCCTCCTCTCCTCCCTATTTACTATTTTGTTCAGTTGCTTTTATCCCTTCCTTTACATAGAGAGCTACTCCTCCCCCTCTTCTCCCCTGCCTGTCTCTCCTGTAGGTTATGTACCCTGGTATGTTAACATCCCAGTCATAGTTCTCTGTGTACCATGTTTCTGTGACAGCTATGATATCCAGGCATCCCTCTTCCATCAAGGCCACCAGCTCAGGGAGCTTGTTGCCCAGATTACAGGCATTGGTACTCATTACCCTGCATTTCCTGATGGCCTTACTCCTTTTTGCCCCATCCCTGTCCTTCTTGCCTTTGTCACTTTCCCCATTTACCCCTGCCTTCTCCCTATCGATACCTCTATGTTGATGTTTACCGGACTTACTACCGTGATTTTATGGGGGGGCTAGATTTCCTGCTCTTTCCAGTGCCTCCTCCTTGGCTAGTTTAAATGCTTGCCAATGAAGAATTTAAACCTATCACCTAGGATCCTGGTTCCCCTCCTGGACAGATGCAGCCCATCATGCCTGTATAGGCTTGCATTACTCCAGGTGGACCCGCAATCCCCCAATGAAGCCAAATCCCTGAGCTCTGCACCAGTTTTTCAACCACTGATTGAATCCCATGGTGTGGAACACCCTAGCCTCTCCTATGCCATAGATGGGCAGCACCTCCAAGAAGGTTACAATGCGTGCTACTTGTCTAAGGCCCCTCCCCAATTCCACAAACTCTACCTGCATTGCTCTAATCCCTTTCTTAGCCAGGTCATTTGTCTCTAGGTAGACAATGATATCCAGCTCCCTCTCCTGTGCAGCTGCTCCAGCAATCCTGAAGATTTGCTCCCTGTCCCTCCAAGCCATGGCGCCAGGCAGGCACCTTACCTCCCTCTCCCCTTCCTCCCCCAGTTCTACCTTCCCAACAATGGAGTCCCCCACCAGGAGTTGTTTCCTTCCCCTGTGGGGTCCCATGCCACCCTCCTGTGGGTCTCCTTTGTGGAGGTTCCCAGCATCCTCCTTGGTTTCCACTGCGGGTGCCTCCATAGAGGAACCACACTTTGCCAGAATGGCATTGGAATTGTGGAGAGGTACAACTGGAGGGATGCACCTCTGTTCCACCATCCTCACCCTCCCTGAGCCCACTGTGGTCCAACTGCTCCTCTTTCCTGGCAACCTCTGAGGCAACGGCAGTGGCATTGGTGGTCCCTGGATGGAAGAGGAGGTCTCACAAATCCTGGCCAACTCAGCCTGGAGATGAACAACCTCCTCCAGCAGGTTCATTTTAACACTAGTTTCAGATAAAATATCTAGCCTACCTAACAAAACCTAACTTATGGAGGGACAGTGAACCTAAACACAGCTTTAAAGGAGCTGTCTACAGTATTTAATATCCAGAACCTCACCTGAAACTTAATAGTGATAAAAAGGGGCCCCCATGCCTTAAGGGCTTTTATGTGGTTCAATCCAACAAAACTATGGATCAGGCATACAGGAAAAAAAAAACAGGCATGCATCACCTATTATGATGCAGTGCCATTCTCTTCTCCCCACTCCAGGACCTCTGCTGGTTAGGCTAATTCCCACCTCGTCCATTTGCCTGTATATGCAGGTGTCCAATCTTGGACCACAGATGTAAGGTGCTTCATTTCTGCTATGTTTGAGACCACCGCTTCCCAGTCTCCAAGCTCTGGAGGAGACACCTGAAGCCACGTCCTAACGATGCCCTTCGCAGTGGCAGTAATGCAAATATTCCATAAATATAGTGATTCCTTTCCCTTAACTCCTTTAGGTGGGAGTCCAAGGATTAGATGTTTAAACTGTAAAGGTTCCTGTATTACAAATAATCATTTTAACCTGTCCCTCACCCCTTCTCAGTAAGCTGCAGAGCCCGACACTTCCAAAACACATGACTGTGTGTGACTCTCCTCCCCACATCCTCTCCAACAGGATGCCACTGAATCCCATTTGGCCTTTATTATAGGTGTGATGAAATACTGAGTGCAGACCTTCCAAGAAAATTCCATCTACTATGGCGAGGCTGTTCAGGAAATCTTCTGCACTCCAAGTGCAAATGAAACCACAAACCTTCTGTATGTAATCCAAAAGTTTTTTTTTATTTTTCAAGTAGGTTCAAACAAAAGACGTGCTGCTCCTTACAATTCAGGTGTGCCCACCATCAAACTCATTTCCCAGTGCTTCGACCACGGCTGTGGTCTTCCTCATACATCCGTAGGCATTTCCTTGGGATCATGACACGTAAGGCATTTATCAAAAAGGTAAGCGGGAGGAAGAGAGGGGATATCATCTATACCATCTAATGCCATAATTTTCCAAGTGGCAGTATAGGAAGGGTCCCTCCCCTTCATAGCAGTGCAGACTTAATCTGGGCTGTGGCCCAATATTCTTCCAATGATGGGAGCACCCATCTCTCCCCCCCCCCTCCTATTTCCCTCTGGCCTGGAACACAACAATGACACTTCCCACTATGACAGCCTTCCTGTCTGTTTAACATATATGATGAAATGGGTTGAAAAAATCCTGAATCCTGATTGGCTGAGAGGTACTTTTCAGCTGGGCTGTTATCCCAGCTCAACAACCCAGCTGGAAGTAGCTCCTAGCAAACAGAATCCTACACACACTCTGATAACCTTCCCTGTGTGCCACAAAGAAAATGCTCATGTCCATCATGACTGACCTGGCATCTTATCTTATTGTAAAGCACTGTAACAGCCCTGCTGTCTCTGTAACACTGCTGAACTTCAGAATAACAGTGGTGGCAATTTCTGATATACACGGTCTTTCTCACTGCTGAGGCGGGTGACACTTTCCAAGGAGCACACAAATGCAGCAAGAGACACATGAGCTGCAAGGCATGGCTGCGCACAGAGGTGCGATGACCATGTTGGCACCCACTACTGATACGACAGTGGGCAGAAAAGTTGCTGCGAATGGGAAAAATGCACTGCTGGCCAATTCACTGCAACCTTCTCAGTGGCTGCAGTTTCGTTGCCAGGAGAGTGGGAGATGATATGAGAAGGGTAGTGTGGCGCAGTAGCTGTGGGATTCAACAACAAACACATGTGGCATTGTCCTCTTCATTGTCAGGTTTGACAGTTTCCAGGAAGGTGAGGCATCATTAGGGGTCAGGCTGCCCGATGGTGGGGTCAGATGGTCATCAGCAGTGTCGAGGAAGTGGGAGCCAGGCTGGGAAAGCGGGGACAACCACAGGGAGAGGGTAACTGTGAAATCAGCACTTCCCTAATTCCCCTGACCTTTGCCCATACTTGCTGTCTGTGTGCAGAATTTATGCCACCTATTGGCCAATGGCCAGCACCACAATCTACAGGCATCATATATTATAATAGACTTGTTAAAAAATATTTATTTATTAATAATGTTAGACACATTTCATAATCATAATAAGGCACTCCAGGGTATGCATTGTGGTGGGATAACTGCCCTTCTTGGGTGGTGGAGGCACTCTGCTTTGCCTCATGCTTCAACCCGTCCATGGCAGGCCCTTATCCTACCACAACACAGCCCTTGTCCTGCCCTATTGCTTAATGTAACATAGGAGCCAGCATTGCCTATTGGTTAGAGCACTAAATTGTGAGCCAGGTGACCAGACATGAACCCTGGCTTTGTTACTGACATGCATGACCTTGAGCAAGTCAGTTGACCTTCTATGCTTCAGTTTACCCAGATTTAAAAAAATGGGTAGGATCAGGACTCCACTGAAAATGATCATCTTAGCAGGGCTATTATTATAGGTAAGTAAATTGTGTTTAAAAAAATATATATATATATATATAAATATATAATTTGGCTGATGCCAGCAAAACTGGTCTTGCTTTTTTATGTTAGCGTTGTTTGTTTTTAGCAGACTGTACTGTCTCACCAGTATCACTATCATAATTAGGCAATAAAGCATGACAGGGGGGTGCATTGTGGTGGGATAATGACCCACCATGGATGGGTTGAAGCACAAGGCAAAGCCAAGTGCTTCCACCATCCGAGAAAGGCTGATAGCTGACCATAATGCACCCCCTAGAGTGCTTCATTATGATTATGAAATAGGTTGTTTTTAGTGAATTGGATATATTTTTAAACATATTCGTGTTGCGCTACTTTCAGCCAGGCAGTTATGCTGGGATAATTGTCTGCTTGAACATACCTCTTGGTCAGTCCAGAGCCAGAATTCTTTCTACCCATTTCACAATTGCAGTTTTATGAGACTCGCATCCAACATCAGTTTTACAGATTTTATGTATTCAGTTCCCACAGGGAGCACTTTGCTGCAGCATCACTGCTTTTTAGTAGTGCTCCCTGCAGCCTACACTGCACACAGATATTCAAGTCCACCCAACACCAGGCAATTACTTTAATCCCCCAGCACCAAACTCACTTATAGCCCCCCCCAATATCACCATGTTTTTTTATTATTCTCTAACAGTACGGGTTGGACATCAGACCCATCAGGTAGCTGGGGTGAGAGGGACAGATTTTTTTTATTCCCTAAGGACCAATATAATTTAGGCAGTACAATATACCACCCATATACAGTATATGGTCTGTATACTGTGTTTATTTTAATATTTTGATAACCATGTAAAGTACACTGAGCAGAGGACCCATTTCACAAATGACTCCAGGCAATATAGCAGAACCTTTAGTACAACCGGTGGCATTACAATATAGACGTATAAGATACAGGCATTTGGCAATTAACCAAAAACATGTATAAGAACAGCATACAGTATGTCTATACTAATAATAAGTATTACATTTGGCCCAGTGACGCAGAGAGATGAGGCACTTCAAGCACCTTGCCTCTCCCATGCTGGCAACCCAGGTTCCGGAATGAGCTTGGGCTGCTGGGAGTCGGCCAGGGGGGAAGGGCTGGGAGAAAATAGAGCAGCCAATAGGCCACTCTCCTTTTCTGGATTGGGAGGTAAAGTCTTCCCGGATCTTGGCTGCCACCAAGTGTAGGTGCGGTGGTAGTGTTGGGCAGATAGGGGGCTTGCACTAGGCCGGGTGGGTGGAGGGGGTCACCAGTTCCGGAGCGCATATGCGCCTCCACGCTTATGCGCATCCATGTTGCTGAGGCCCTGGGACGTAAAATGGAGAAAGATGGGAAAATGACAGTCACAGGCTCCATGAAGCCCTACCTGCCTGTACTCACCCCACGCTGCCGCAGGTTCACCGACTCACAAGTCTGGATGCTGGGTCTCCAGGTAAAGGGAGTACGGCCATCCCTTTCCTAGTCCTGCCACAGGGGGCAATCGCTGGGGGATATCGGGCTTGGTTGACCAGGGAGGTAGTTGCCAGGTGAGGTAGAAAGGGCTAGGGCAGAGAAGCTGTCTGTGACGTGCCCGGAGGATAAAAACCTTGATTAAAAAACAAATAATAATGTCACATTTTAAATGTTTTACAAGGTTCAAACCATCCTCATAATTTGGCGATGTTTTCTTTTCATCACTAGACCTATTTAAGTAAAATTCTTTTCAAATGGAAAAGGCTGACTCTCCTACCAAAGTCAGTTAAATAAAATATCTTGTCATGCAGCTTACAAGATAACATGTTATCTTGCAAGTTGGGTATGTCACAATCATTGTCTTAATGGCTGGGCACATTATATATAGAATAATACATGGGGTGGTCTATTCAACGAGAATTTTACACACACACCTGAGGTGTTATATGCTACACAAACCCCAAAAGCAAAGCTCGAGGGATTCATTTAAGCATCCAACACCTCGGGTGTGTGTAAGATTCTCGTTAAACACACCGCCCTATGTATTATTCTATATAATTGCTGGGGAGTGTTTTTTCGCCACAGTAGTTATATAAAATAGAAACATATTGCTTTGCAGCCGTGGTCAGGTTCAAGCGGCTGTTTAAAAGTTTACTTTTTTGTTGTTGTTGTTGTAAAGTGGTTCCTCCCAAAAGTGTAAAGAGTTGTTTTTTTTTTAACTTTATTTATTTATTTAACATTTACTTATGGTGGGGTCCAAGTGTGAGAGCTGGTGAACTGTCCAGCGTGACAATTGGAAGACGGTGGCTGGTGCATGTGTGGAGCAAGGGAAACTCAGCGCATGTTCGCCATTATAACCAGCTGGTTGTAATGGTAAATTATAACCGGGTTTCCCTATGGGGAAAAAAACACTCCATGGTTATTATAGTGGAATACTGAACCAACTAGAGAACAGCTTTCACAATGACGATTATATCACAATAGCCCTGTGCTGTGCAGCACTGATGCCAGCAGTTCAAATCAAAGAGAAACAGTTAATTCTTCTCACAAACAGCTGATTAGAAAGCTATAGTTATCAAGTTGATGATGTATAAACAGAATACACAATAGTCTGACTTAAAATATGCAGTTAGCGTCACTGGTGAGCAGTATTACTTATATAAGGTCTGTAAAGAAGTGAAGATGGCAGTTGCTTTTTCCAGCTCATCTTGATTTGTAAAGCAATTTAATTTAAAGGGACACTGTCAGCGTTTTGCTTGTGTTTTTGGTGTCCTGCTAAAACAGTATCTGCAGCCATATATATATTAATAGCCTCCCATGTAGAATGTCAGCAGTACTGAAATTATCATTTTTCCTTTGGTGTATTTGATTTTATGCTTTTTTTCTTGTCCCATCATAAACTCCAATGGACCGCTCCATATTGCACGTACATGACCAACATGGCGCCAGAGCGCCCGAAAACCCGTACATGGACGAGTTTGACCTTTTTTTTTTAATTATAGTTTATTCAAGGTTTTTCTTGTGCAAACATATAAAAACATTACATTTAGACATTGTTACATATACTAGACCTAAAACCATAAACAGAAAATCAATCTAAATAGACAGTGCATAAAATCATAAAACTTTTCCCTTGTATTCCATTGTTAACTTGTTATAGTAATCTTTTGTGACAAAACTGATTTGTTAAACTTTCACCACTTGATATGAAGTGGAAATTAAAACCAATAAAAAAGATCACAAAGACATATTACACATATGTCTTTCGGATGAGATGTTAAACTGAGGTCCCATCTGCCTGGATTGGTGGTAGTTCAGGTGGATGTTAAAGATCCCATGGCACTTATCGAAAAAAGAGTAGGGAAATTTCCTCAGTGCCCTGGCAGAAATTTCCCTCATTCACTAAAAATACCACCAATAGCTTAATCTGGTTCAAGGTCAGTTGGCATTCATCTGTATCCCCCTACCCTGGGTCGTGCCTGAAAATAGGCAAATTTGTCTAGTGCACTTACCCGGTCAACAAAAAATAAATAAATACCTGTAAATGTACATTCTCTGGTACAGATCTTAGGGTGGGGGAACTATTCCCCGCTAGATATGGGAACAGAGTCTAGGGAGGACCATGGGGAAAGAAGAAAACCTCCTTATACTCTTTTATTTTTATACACTTTTGTTTTTATTGCTCTTGTTCGGCTATGATATCAATAATGTCCTTTCCTTGTTTCTTTGCCATGTAATGGAAAAATGGCATCCACCTACTGATAAATTTATCTTTCTGAAGCCGGATTCGAGCCATCATTCATTCCATAATTAGTATCCCATGGCAATTGTTTAGCCAGGACTCCACTGTGGGTTGTATGCGTGTTAGCCATCTCTGTGTTACAGCCTTCAATGCCACAGCCACCAGAATATAACACAGGTACCTCTGAGAGCTAGAGCTTACTCCCGGAGGGGGCAGTCCCAACACCCAGAATTGCAGCTCAAGTGGGAGAGGAATTTAAAAAAAAAACTCCATTTCTCTCTGCACTTTTTCCCAATATTCCTTTATTACCGGGCAGGTCCAAAAGATGTGTGTGTGTGGGTTCCCACTTCCTGGCATCCCCTCCAGCACACATCAGAAAAGTTTGTCACCACATGTTTTGTGATGATTGGTGTTTGGAAATGCCTGTTGACCACCCTCCACCAGAAGTCCCTCCATGAGGGTGAAGCCGTCGTCACAGAGATCCCCAACCACATCTTCACCCATTCCTCTTCTGACATTTCTAACTGAGCTTCTACCTGCCATTTGCCTTTGACGTGTTTTACCTCTTCTACTTTTAGTTCTGATAAAAACTGATATATCTGTGATATCATCCCTTTGGTCTCTTCTCCCCGTGTCAGATCCAACAGCAGTAGCCTCAGGGGATTGGGCTCTGAGTTTAGCTGGACTACCCTATTAGGGTCCTGTAAATAATGTCTAAACTGAAGAAAACAGAAAAAATCTCTGGGGAGGGGTGAAATTCTCTGCTCAACTGGGCATAAGATTTTACCACTCTACCTTCCATGACTTGTCCTATAGTTGTAAGACCCTGTAAATTCCATCGAGGTAGTCCACCTATTAATTTAAAAGGTAAAAAATCCAAGCATGCCCTGAGGGGGTTATCCTTGGCCAAGCAGAGTTTAATTTGGTATTTGGAACATGCCTCTATCCATGTTTTTTTAAGTCCCTGCACCCATGGATTTGCTGTGTCTAAGAGTTTTAAGTTTTTCTGGTCCATAAATATTAGATCCCCAAACGCCGCCAGTCCCCTGGTTTCCCACTCTAGATCCACCCACCTGGGAGCACTCCCCTCTCATAGATGGGGTAGAATGTGTTGTAATTGTCCAGCCCAAAAAATCTACTTTGAAGTCTGGAAGGCCAGGCCTCCCTTCTTCTTCGGACTGATCAGCACTGACCACTGCACCCTGGGCCTTTTTCCTCTCCATACGAATCTAGACAATGTGGCCTTGAGTTCCTTCCAAAACTTACGGGGGTCTGAGAGGGATCGATGAGAAGAAAAATAAGAATCTGAGAAGCAGAGTCATACATATTACCTCCACCTTCCCAACTAGCAATAAATGCAGTGTTTTCCACCTGCCACAGTCCGCTTGAACCTCTGCCAGCAGTTTCAAGTAATTGACCTGGTGTAATTTCTCCAAGTTTCGGGGACTCCACATCCCCAAATATCTGAATCTTGTGTTGGCCCATCTAAAGGTGGGCAACCTTACCCCCCCAACCCATGAACTGAGGGGTAGCATTTCCATTTTAGATTGATTTACCTTAAAATCTGTTATGGCACCAAACTGGGTCAGCAAATTTAGAATGTGTGGCAGGGCATTTTCTGGATCTGAGACATATAGTAAAGTGTTGTCTGCATATAAAGAAATTTGTATCTCTTCTCCCTCCACCCTTATGCCCTGGTAATCTGGGTCTTGTCTGATCTTGGCTGCCAAAGGCTCCATACTAAGTACAAACAGCAGTGGGGATAAAGGGCACCCCTGCCTGGTACCCCTTTCAATATTAAACGAGCGGGAAAACACTCCATTAATCCTGACCTTTGCTGCGGGGGCTCAGTATATATTTGAAATCCACCCCTGAAATTCAGCTCCAAACCCAAATTTTACTAAAGTGACTTTTAAAAATTCCCAATCTAGCCAATCAAAAGCTTTTTGAGCATCAGTAGAAATAACCATTTTTAAAGGTTTTGAGGAAAATTTATCCACTGTACCTAAGACATTCAGTAAGAGGCGGATGTTGTCCTGTATATAGAAACATAGAAACATAGAAGTTGACGGCAGATAAGGACCGCAAGGCCCATCCAGTCTGCCCATTTCTTTTTCTACCTTATAAATGTGCCATCGGCCTTTGCTCTGTCAGTGACCTATCTATTCGTAGTCATTTGTATTGCTCCCTTATGCCTATCCCATGCCTGTTTGAAGCCCTGCACTGTATTCATAGCCACCACTTCTTGTGGTAAGCCATTCCATGCATCTACCACCCTTTCTGTGAAAAGAATTTCCTCACATTCCCCTTAATCGGCCTCCCTCTAATCTCATGCTGTGTCCTCTTGTCCTGCTATTTTCTTATATTTAAACATGTTAGACTCTTTCACCTTGTTTATGCCCTTAAGGTGTTTAAATGTCTCGATCATATCACCTCTCTCCCTCCTTTGCTCAAGGGTATACATATTGAGCTCCGTTAATCTGTCCTCATATGTCTTCTGATGCAGTCCCTGCACCATTTTGGTTGCCCTTCTCTGGACTGCCTCAATTTGGTTAATGTCCTTGTGAAGGTGTGGCCTCCAATACTGCACGCAGTACTCCAGATGGGGCCTAACCAATGTCTTGTACAGAGGGATTATTACCTCCCTCTTACGACTTGTGATACCCCCTACTAATACACCCTAACACCCCCTAGCCTTACCTACTGCTTTAGAGGTCTGCTTGGATGATTTCAGGTCATCAGTGATGATGATGCCCAAGTCTCTTTCTTCCTTTGTGACTGCTAGCAACTCCCCTCCCAGCCTATAGGTGGCTTCAGGGTTTCTCTTTCCTATGTGCATGATTTTGCACTTCTTTGCATTAAATCCCAGTTGCCACTCTTCTGACCATTCTGCTAGTTTATCCAGATCTTCTTCATTCTGCCCACCCCATCTGGATCATCTACTCTGTTGCAGATCTTGGTGTCATCTGCAAACAGACAAGCCTTACCCTCTAGTCCATCTCAGGGGTCACTAATGAAGATGTTGAATAGGACTGGCCCCAGGACTGATCCCTGAGGTACCCCACTTGTGACTTGCATCTCTTCTGACTGTATACCATTTACCACCACTCTCTGTTTTCTGCCTGTCAACCAGTTTGCCACCCAGTTGACCAACTTCTGACCCACCCCGAGCCTACCCAGCTTATTTATCAATCTTCTATGTGGAACAGTGTCAAAAGCTTTGCTGAAGTCAAGGTAGGCGACATCAACTGCTCCCCCCTTGGTCCACCACTCTGGTTACCCAGTCAAAGAAATCTATGAGATTAGTTTGACAGGACCTTCCTTTTGTAAACCCATGCTGTCTTGGATCCTGTGCCCCTATGGATTCCAGGTGTTGCACTATCCTTTCCTTAAGGAGTGCCTCCATAATCTTGCCCACTACTGAGGTAAGACTGACCGTCTGTAGTTCCCCGCCTCCTCCTGCTACCACTCTTGTGGAGGGGATCACATGAGCCCTTCTCCAGTCTTCTGGGACCTCTCCTGTGCTCAGAGACTCACTAAACAATTCTGCTAATGGCTCTGCTAGTTCCTCCTTTAGCTCCTTAAGTACCCTGGGATGTATGCCATCGGGTCCCATTGCCTTATCCACCCTGAGCTTAGCAAGCTCTTGTAGGACCCTTTCTTTGTGAAGGTAGTAGTGCTCACCTCCTCCCCTGTGTCCATGATGCTGAGCTGTGGCCCTGCCCACCTTCTCTTCAGTAAATACTGAGCAAAAGTATTCATTTAGATAGATGCTTACAGGGTCCTCCTCCTCACATGCTCCCCTTTTCTCCATTAAGCTTAGCAATACCCCTCTGGACTTTCTCCTTTCACTAATGTATCTATAGAAAGTCTTGTCACCTTCCTTTACTGTTCGTGCTAGTGTTTCCTCAGTTTGGGACTTTGCCTTACTGCCTTACCTGCTTCCCTTAGGGCAGTTTGGTATGCCTCCCTATCTTCATCCCTGCTGTGTTCCCTTATATTTTCTGAAGGCCAGCCTTTTGGCTCTGACCTTTCTGCTACTGTATTTGAGAACCAAAGTGGTTTCCTTCTTCTTTTACACTTCCTTTTCTGTCTAACACAATGGGATGTTGCTTCAAGTATTGTATCCTTAATGCTTGCCCACTTTGCCTGTACCTCTCAACTGTGTTTCTTTTTGCCAGGGCTAGCTTAACCTCTGTTGGCCATCTTATCAAAGTCAGCTCCTCTGAAGTCCCATATTTTTGCCTTGGAATGGGATGATTTAGATGTAGTAGCCAAATTGAACCATACCATGTGATGGTCACTGGCCCCAGGTGACCTTCTACCTGGAGATCTGTGATCCCTTCTTTGTTAGTCAGTACTAGATCTAGGATAGCCCTGTCTCTTGTGGGTTGCTGTACCAGTTGTTTGAGGCCCTCCCCCTGCAGGGAATCCACTATGTGTCTAGTTCTGGCCGATGTTCCTGCTGGTATTGACCAATCTGTATCTGGCATGTTGAAGTCTCCCATTATCAGAACCTCCCCTTTAGCTGTCATGTTTTGTATATCTTCTAACAGTAATGTGTCTATGTCCTCCCTCTGGGAGAATATGCCTCTCTGGAATAAATCCAGTTTGATCCGGATGAACCAACATTGTGATAATTTCCTGCACCCTGGTTGCTATCACTTTCGAAAATATCTTTATATCTAGGTTCAACAGGGAGATGGGATGAAAATTTGCACATGAGTACCCTCCTTGCCTGGTTTGGGCAGAACCGATATCGTGGCCCTTCCCCACGAATCCGGGGTGGCGCCCTCTTCATGTGCTGCATTGCAAACCTTGGTGAGCAATGGTACCAGCTCTTTGGAGAAGACTTTATAAAACTCTGCTATGTAACCATCTGGCCCCGGGGACTTCCCTACGTTTAAGAATTTTATCACTTCATTTATGTTATTTTCTGTGAAGGGAGCCTCCAGGAGTTGTCATTGCTCAGCAATGAGTTTGGGGAGTTGCACCTCACTCAGAAATTCTGAAATCTTGTGTTTCTTTCTTCCCTATACAATTGTGTATAATATTTTTGGAATTCTTCTGCAGTTGTCTCTGGCTTGGTAACTACCTTGTTCACATTTTCTTATTTCCTTAAACTAGCCACATATCTTTCTGCTTCCTGTTTTCTAAGCCCAAGGACAAGTAATCTTCCTGCCTTCTCCCCTCCTTCATAATACTTTTGATTTAAACATCTGATGTTGTTCTTTGTCTTTCTTGTTAGCAAATTATTTAGTTTGTCTTTAGCCGCTTTGATTTTGGGTATTATTAATGCATCTCTCGATCTCTTGTGTTGTGATTCTAATGCCATGAGATTTTCCTTTGCTTTGTTTATCCTTGTTTGGTGCATTTTGTTGATGTGTGTGCTGCCTGTGAGATCGCATGATCTCTGACTACAGCTTTCAGACTGTCCCATACAAATTTTATCAGTGTCTCATCTATATCATTCTCTCTAATAACGTTTTTAATGATTTCCTTTGTAGATTCCACAAAAGTTTTATCATGCAGTAGCCTTGCATTAAGCCTCTGCTGATTTCCCCGTTGGGGAAATGCCCATTGTACCCTGTAAAGCATTAGCGCATGATCTGATAAGGAAAAAGGATGCGTCTCGGTGTCCATAACTGTATGTGCCAGTGCCTTCTGGGTGTATAACCTGTCTAGGTGGGAATACGAATTATTAGCTGCCGAATAAAAGGTATATTTCTTTAAAAAGGGATTCTATAGCCTCCAGGAATCAGCCAGACCTCCCTCTGCCCTTAGGTTTTCAGTAACTTTGAGCCAGCTCTGGAACTCTATCCTTTTTGGGCACTTCTGTCTAACCCCTTATCCTCTACACAGTTTGAGTCCCCCAGGTACAGAATTTGTGCTTCGGGGAGGGAGGCGATATGTCGGAAGGTTCGTCTGAAAAATTCACCGGTAGGCGGAGTGGGAGCATACAGGAAAATTATATGCAGCAGTCACCCTCCCAACTCCCCGATATCCTCACAAATCATCCATCTCCCTCAGAGAATACCTGTGTAACCCAAAATGGTAAACCTCTTTTCTCCAGAATCACTACTCCTGCCTGTTTAGCTTGTGGGTGAGAATCTGCGTAAACTCCTCCCACCCAGGCCCTCCTGAGCTTTAAGTGTTCCCATGCTGAAAGCTTGGTTTTCTGTAAACATGCTATATCACATTTCACTCTTTGCAGTTCTTGTAAAATGTCCCCCCCCCCAGTCCCCACCTTTCAATCCCAGGTATAAGACTAACAAATAACAAACAAAACACATTAAATGAACCATACATGTATATAGAACAGTGTTTAACCATCATTGTGAACTTTTCTACACCATAACCCAAACTAACTTGACAGTGTAGAGAATGAGCCAACAGTTAACCTATGAGAGGACAAGGGTCCCCTACAGGTGCCGAAATAGCATCCTGTCAAATGATTCTTTATAGAGGTGGTATGCTCTTTCTGTTTGGGTCTGGAGCAAAGGCCAATGACCTATTTACTCCTCCTCCTGGCAGAACTTCCGGGGTTCCAATCAGGGCAGCCCCCAGCAAAATTGTGCGTCAGATTTAACCCTTCAGTAAAACCCTCCATTATAACTAAAGTCTATGTCTAGAGGTGATAAGAAATTAACCCTCCTCCCCAATCACCTCAACTCCAATGCCCAAAAAACATAACCAACCCCTTGGAAAAATAAGTACCCGGACCATGTTTACCTCTTTGTATTGCTTTTGCCATTTGGACCTTTGTATACATGGTGGCCCTTGCTGCAATTGGGCTCTTTGTCTGTGGGGGTAAAAGAAAACCCTCTAAATTATTCTTGCGCTCCTTTATACTTCCCTCCTTCTTTCTCCTTAATTTTCAAATTATGGTCCTATAACTTTCAGACTATGGTCCTGTAATTTCTACCCCATTAATCTTATTTGGACAGCGCTGCCCTCAAACTCCCCCCCCAGCTCCTGTTATTTCTCACCAATCTTTATCCAAGTTGTGCTAGTCACCTGCCCTCCATCATGCCCCCCCCCCCCAATAATTTTAGGCTCTAATAAATTCCCTCCGTTGACAAGGGGAGTGAGAAGTTTCACTTATTTAGAACAGTTTTAAGTCCTGCCTTTAGGGCTCAGGTCGTATAGTCTCTGCTTCGAGTGTCTTTTCTTAATGAGATGGTCCCATATTATCCAGTGTTCCTTGAACAGACACCCGATGATCTTTATCTCAGCCCTTTTTCTTTGCCTTATACAGTACCTTAATTGTTCATGAGTTTATCATGTGTCAGGTGAGTGATTAAATTGGAGATATGAACTCAAAGTGAGTTATAGACAGAAAACGCATCACAACTATACTTCACATCAGTTCGCTTCTGTTTTGCGATGAAGCATAACGGGGGCCCCTATTTTCCAAATATGCATCTCGATCGAAGGAGTCTCAAAGTAGCCAAAAAGTAGGGGAAGAACTAAATGCTCAGTCTCACCTGTCTCCTCCTGTTTGGACAAATTTTAACTCTAGTCCTCAGCCATTTCTTCGATTCAAGTGCTTGAGTTGTTCTTGAGCCAGGCTGCCAAATCTGAATGCAGGGGTAGGATCCCTTGTGCGCACTGATGACCTTTCGCTTTCTTTGCTGTTGCAACTCCCCACAATAAGTCCTCCAACTCTGCCTCCGCTAGCTCTTCTTGGAGGTTTGGTACTTGAATGTTAACATTTTTTAAGAAGGGCACTGCCATTAGTAGTGTGTCAAAAGATTTAGTTGTGACTCCATCCTGAATCCACAATTATGCAGGGTAATGAACTTGTGCTTTTAGCCCCTTTTCTCTGAGCTGTTTAACCATCTGAAGGACCTTTTTCCTTTTTGCTAGGAGCAACGGGGGGGTAGTCTTGGTCCATATACACCCTCTGGCCATCAAAATTCAAGTCCCTTTTCCACCAAGCAAGATGCAACACTTTTTCTTTTATTGGGAAGCTTAAGAACTTGATGATAATCGAGCATTCTGGAGCCCCTTGTTTCGATTTTGGAGCAATGGCACAGTGTGCTTGTTCTGTTCCTAGCTCCAAGTCTGCTGAGAGATCCAGTTCCTGTTGCAACCAGCATTCTAAGAATTTCAACATATCAGCTTGCTCTGCCCCCTCTGGAATTCCGAACACTCTGTTATTTCTCCTCGATCTGGCCTCAGAGTCTTCTGCCCATTCTGACCGCTCTCTCTCTCTCTCTCCCTCCTGTTTATATAGATAACTTAAGGCTCTCCCCATCGCCATGTGCTCTGATTGTAGACCCTCCATTTGTGACTCCACTGCCGAGGTACGTTGCTCCAGTTTTTTCATATTCTGAATGTTCGTTACCTTGCCATCTATTTTATAGAGCATTTTCATTATAGCCCTGCTAATGGCTTTGTCTATGCCCTTTTTTCCTCCTTACCACCCTTCTCTCCTTCGTTCCCCAACCCAGCCAAGTACATGGAAGCATGCGAGACCACTGGGCTAACATCGCACGACCTCCTATTAGATTTTGGCATTTTTTACCACCGGGGGTATTGCGGCCTTAAGAAAACTGCTATTTTTCGTTCGAGGGCTGGTTCTTTTACCTCTGGCTTGGTTTCCCGGTTTTTATTAAACTTCTACAGAGGATTTTGTTTTTATTTAAATGCCGGGGGTGCTCCCAATCGAACTCAAGCTACCATTCGAGATGATGACATCACCAGAAGTCCTGAGTTTGACCTTTTTGAACTGATGTGAACCAAAGGTATATCTAGATAGGGGCCAGTGTCCTGAGTGCCAGAAATGAATTGATTTGTAAAACCATGCACTGTAACATCATTAGTTTTATCTTTGGAATGTAAAGTCATAACTCCAGGCATGTGCATTACTGAAAAAATATGGAAAAACATATGTTGTGCAGAGTATTTTAAT
Organism: Neoceratodus forsteri; assembly: GCA_016271365.2. Classification (NCBI taxonomy): domain Eukaryota; kingdom Metazoa; phylum Chordata; order Ceratodontiformes; family Ceratodontidae; genus Neoceratodus; species Neoceratodus forsteri. Next base: position 1,196,521,199 of record CM028130.1, read on the forward strand.
TTCTGTGTTTAGTCCTGGTGTGTCCTTCCCTTTGCCTGCCATATGAGTTTTTTTCTAAATTTGCCTACTGGTTTTATGACCTCTGGGGCTCTCCATGTTAGACTGGTTTATTGATCTCCTTTGTCCTACAATGCCTCCTGTCTCATGACAGTGATGCATCCAGGACCTCTGATTCAGTGAGGGAAAGTACTGCAGCAGTAATCTGAAGATAGAAGCCTGATGTTCTGGCCTCAACTAAATACCTCTATTTCTGTATGTTTGTCTAGGTCTAGCCAGAAGGAGTAAATGTTTGCTTTTAATTTCAGCAAACTACACCCAGCTATAAAAAGCACACAAATCACCCTAGGTCATCAGTGCTATAATTAGTAAATACTCTAGCTGTTTTCTTACAGAATATCTACTCAGTTATACTGCAAGTGATAGCTAAGCTGTAAATGTAGCCTTCAGTGCCTGCTGGATAAGGAAAGTGACTTAAAATCACAGATGTACTGCTTTAAAATTGACTGTAAACCAGTACTTGCTGAATCTATGGTCCCAGATGCATAACTGTCACATGGGACAGGAGGCATTGTAGGAAAAAGGAGAGAAATAAACCATGGTAATAAGGCGTTCCCCAGACACTGTAAAACTAGGATGAAAGGTCATAAAACTAGTAGGCATGTTGAGAAAAAAAAACTCCTAGTAGCAAAGGGAAGAACACACCAGGACTAAATACATAAATCACAACCATCTGTTCAACATATCAATCAATCAATCTTTATTTACCAGGTGAAGCACCATTGAGCAAAACTCATTTACAAGGTGGGCCTGGACAGATGCATGTGGAACATATGACAAAGAATACATCTTGGAAAACATACAGTATTTATATGATTACATAATAGGCACAGATAATTTATATGTCAAAGATTATTGCAAATCAGCTGTGTCGAATAATCTATAATAGTAGTACAATCAAATTGCACTATAGGCCCCACTCTAAGAGGAACCCTAGGAGGTACGAGGGAAGAGAAAAGTCTGTTTGGAGTGAGGCCTGCTGAGATGTGATAATGTCAGAACCCTATCTCGGTGAAATCTGGAGGATAGTAGGCGACAAAAGGTGCAAGTTGCAGGTTGACGTGGTCTGGTGTAGATGGAGGAGGACACTGCCCAATCTCAGGATAGATTTGGTGGTAGAGGTAACAAGGCACTATATAATGAATTGTTAAGAGTATGTTAGAGTGCTCAGAAGGCTAGAGTAGGCGCCTTGTTCGTAGGTATAGTGAAGGCTTAGGCATAGCAGTTACAGGAGTCCTTTAGTGACAGCCTAAGTAGGGTTTTGAAGTTAACCAATCTAACAAAATAGATAGTTTCAGGGTCTTTTGAAGATTGTTCCATAAGGTGGGGAGAGCATAACTTGTGGAGGAGGAGGAGCCATGATGGGTTCTAATTCTGGTAATGTCTGATAAGATGTAGGAATATCTCCTGAGAGAATAGTTCCCATGTGTACTGATTAGGAGGTTGGAGGTGTATTTGGTGAGTTTGTTGGTCAGTGCTCTGTAAGTCCAGACGACCACGTTTTTCAATCTTCTGGTTTTTAGTGTGAGCCAGCCTAACTGTGAATAGAGGGAGCAGTGGTGTGTGTTATAAGGAGCGCAGGTGATAAATCTTATGGCCCTATGGTATACGGTGTCCAGTTTGGCTAGCGTAGTGGTAGGACCATGGCTGTAGATAAGGTCAGCATATTCCAGAAGAGGAAGAAAAGTAGTTTGTACCAGCCTAACTTTGGCATTGTAGGTGTGTAAGTGCTTTATTCGAAAAAAGATTGCAAACTTTTGTTTTAATTTTTTGTATAGTTCTTCAGAGAGAGATCATGGGGTCATAATTAGTGCAGATTTAAAATTCAGCTCTCACTGTAATAAACTAATAAAGAGGAATAACCAGATATTGGACTGCATATTGAGACATATAATCAGTAGAGATAGGAAAGTGATTATGCCCCTTTACAATGCCCTGGTGAGACCCAACCTGGAGTATTGTGCTCAGGTGTGAGCAACTAGGTCTGTCATAGGGCTGGGAGATATGTCCTATCCTGAGAGGTTGCAGAAATTAAATCTGTATACCCTACAGTATAGAAGAACTAGGGGAGAACTACTGTATGAAATTTAAATCTATACATGACAGTGCACTAAGAGTAGATCTAGGCTTAATCTTGAGAAAATCAAAATATGAACCCGGGGACATCCATTTCAATTAGCATCTCAAAGATGGCAAACTCTTCCATGAAAGCACTGGTTTAGCCAGGGAGCATTATCTGGGTGGAACTCATTGCCGGCAGAAGTGGTAACCAGCACAACTATGGACTCCTTCAAACATAGACTCGACAGGTTTCTTTTGGGCAAATAAAAAATAAATAGGAATATTGATAAATTTTATAACTTTAATGGCAAGCATTATGGACGCAAGTCTAACTAGCTTAAAATTACCTATGAACCTATGTACAGTGAAGGAGAGTTTACAGTCAATCCAGAAGCCCAGATATTTAAATTTGTCCACTAGCTCCAAAGGTTCCTCTAGTAGTGTAGCAATCTGTGTCGTGGTTCCCGAATGGTAAGGAGTTGCTGAGTGTAACTGAAGGGTTAGGAACTTAACTTTATTTTTTTTTTTTTGCATTAAGCAGCAGTTTCAGCTGCAGGAGATTTTGCTGCAAAACTGTGTGGGCCAGTTCGAGAGTGGGCCTAGCAACATACGGCATGGTATCGTCTGCAGAGAGATGAACATGTGCAGTCTTAATTCCAGAATTAATGTCATTAATGTATAATGCAAAAAGCAGTGGTCCTAATACTGACCCTTGTGGTACTCCTTGCTGAAGTATTTTGAGAGGAAAGAGGTCACCCTGTGCCTCTACTTGCTGCTGTTGTTGTCCTGATAGTTAGCACTGGAACCATTTCATAGCAGTCTCATCAAGATCAATGTTTCACAGCTTGATGAGTAACAGGTCGTGGTCTACAGTATCAAAGACCTTGCTCAGGTCGAGGAATACTGCACCCACATGGTTTTTACAATCCAATGCCAATTGCCAGTCATTGGACACCTTGCCTAGGGAAGTTACCATACTGTGATTAGGCCGAAAACCAGACTGGACGGGGTTAAGTGTATTGTGGGACTCTAGGTAATTTTGTAATTGTGAGTTGACTTTTTTTTTCGAGATGTTTAGAGAGGATGGGTAATAGGGAGATAGGTCTATAATTATTGAAGTCACCTGATTTAAGCTGCAGAACAATATGTGCTATTTTCCATAAAGTAGGGTTAGTGCCTTGTGAGAGTGACATGTTGAACAAATGAGTGATGGGTGCTGTCAGCACGTGGTAGCCCAGTTTTAAGAAGAAAGGTTCAATATGGTCTGCTCCAGCACTTATTTTAGTATCTAGAGCCAGCATTATGTCTTCAACTTGTTTAAAGGATACTGAGCTAAAATTGAATTTGGCTTCATGGGCTGTGGCCTTGTCAGCAGAGTCTTCCATATCTGAATTAGTGAGGGAGTAATTTACTAGCAGGAGAGGTGTCGAAGGCTAGAAGACTGTAGCAAAATGAATTTTAAGGAGATCCAGTATACAGTGTTTGCTAGAGGTGGTTAGCTCACCAGTGGCGATCTTAGCAGGGAGAGAGGTAGAAGGATAATGGCCTTCAATATTTCTTAGTTTCCCAGAACATATGTTTTTATAAATTTTGACTGTAGTACTCCTTTAAGAGATTAGGGTCTGGATGGTCGCCAGATGGCTAGTGCTCAACCTGGGGAAGACGGAGCTGGTACTTGAGGGTCAGTTCAGCAGTTGGAAACACCTAAGTGTGGTCTCAAGCTCCCCACGCTTGATAAGATACAGCTTGAGGTGGTAAGGGAAGTAGTGATTCTTAGCAGTTGACTGACACTTGAATCTCAGATCTCTGCTGTTGTTAAAGGCTGCTTCTGCCACTTAAAAATATTGCCAGGCTGTGCCTCATGCCTGACTCTACCGATCTTCGCATACTGGTGCAAGCCTTCATGTCTTAGATTTACCTGTTGTCGAGTTGGTTGCCTTCAGCTATTCTAGGATGCAGCAGTGAATCTTCTGACTTGCATACAGGAGTGCGATCATAAAGCCACATTTTGGGTGACAGCTGGTCAGGGGCAAATTCACTGCAAGATTATTTTGCTTGTATTTAAAACCCTGAATGATCTGGTCCCCCTGTTCGTCATGGTTCACCCATGTCGCGGCGACAAAAAGGGTGACCGTCATGAGGGTGCCAGTACAATGCCAACGGCAAACATCATGCCTGGCCATTGTGCTACCCAATCCCCATCGCACCGAATGCCCCAGGGCACATTCTGGCTGTTTGCGGGGGGGAGCTGTGCCCCCGCACCCCTTATACTATATTATAATCACCTCCAGTTCGGAAGTATATGGGGCAAGGGGTGCAACACCCCTACAGCGCCATCCCTGCTGAGCATCACAAAATCCAGTTTGCCAGCATAACAGGTGAACTGGTTGCAGCACCCTAATTGCATTACCCTCATAATGGTATACCATTCTTCGTGATCTCCTGACCTCATTCACATCTAGGAGATGAACAAGGTCCAAAGGACTGGGGATTTTAAGAGTTCCTCCCTCGTGTTTTAAACCTGATGATGATCGTGCTTTTGTATCTTTATTTATTTTATTTATTGAATTCTCGGATTACAACCTTTGAGCTACAAGCTCATTTACAAAGGTTCCACGTCAGAAAAAATGGCATACATAGTTGACACAGAAAAGCAAAGAATAATACTTTCAACAACGGCAAAACACAGTAAAGATCACTGGGAAGGAGTAAAGACTTTGTAGACAGACAAGGATAGATCAGCAGGAGCAGTGGCCGGGGGGAGGGAGGAGGTTGGGAAGGAATTAAAATGTGAAGAGGTGGTGGAGGTGGTAGATGAGCAAGGAGTATCCCCAGGATAATAATAATATTTTTATTTATATTGCGCCTTTTGAGTATCAAGGCGCATTCCAATAAAATAGAATAAAATACAGAATACAGAAACAGAAATACAGAAGTAATATTATAAAACACACAAAACAAATTAATGAACAGTAAAACCATATACCTTTTCCCACAAAAAGGATTTAAGAGCCTGTTTAAAACTCCCCACTGTCGTACACTCCCTAGTCCGACGGGGTAGAGAATTCCAAAGGGAAGGGGCCGCAAACATAAAAGCCCGGGCCCCAGCAGATTTTAACCTCACCCTAGGAATCTCTAGCAACCCCTCGTCGGCTGAGCGGAGCGATCTCACAGGGCGGTAAGGAAACAGGAGTTCTTTCAGGTAATCAGGGCCCAAATCATGCAGGGCTTTAAAAGTCAGTAATCCGACTTTGAAGGTGATCCGCCACTGGACTGGCAGCCAGTGCAGTTCCTGCAGCACCGGAGTAATATGGGAAGATCTAGGGGTACCCATCAATACTCGGGCTGCGGAAATCTGCACTAGCTGCAAGTGGCGGATATCAACCCCCGGAAGCCCAAGGTAGAGAGAGTTGCAGTAGTCCAAGCGTGAGGTCACAAAAGCATGGATCAGAGTTGGCAGATCACCGGACGGAACGAGGTGCTTGATTCTGGCGATGTTTCTTAGATGGTAAAAAGATGACTTTACCACCTCTGGCACCTGAGATCGAAGAGTCAGACCCGCATCTAATATCACCCCCAGATCTCGCACCCATTCAGAGACCCGTAGCTTGACATCCCCAAAAAACAATCCAGATGGGGTGCCGGCCATAGGTCCCCCTATCCAGCGATCCGGATCCAATACCAACACCTCCGTCTTTCCAGAGTTCAACTTCAGCCAACTGGACCTCATCCAATCCTGGATTTCATTTAGGCAGCTGTTAAATACCGAGATAGCTCCTTCCTGGTCGGGTGCAAAGGACAGGTACAGCTGGGTATCATCTGCATAACAGTGAAACCTCAGCCCATACTGTCTCACAGTGTCTTCAAAGTGAAGCATGTACACCTCAAGTAACATGGGGGACAATACAGAGCCCTGAGGAACCCCATAAAATAGAGAGATGGGACCAGAGAAAAAAAACCCTGACACCACCCTCTGAGTTCTTCTGGTGAGGTATGAAGTGAACCATCTGAGAACAATCCCAGAGAGCCCACGGATACATCTCAGGCGCTCAAGTAGGACCCCATGGTCAACGGTGTCAAATGCTGATGACAGATCTAAAAGTACCAAGATGGACTGTTTTCTCTGGTCTCTCGCCATCAGGAGATCATTGAGCACCCGAACCAATGCAGTCTCGGTAATGTGCCTCTGTCAAAAACCTGATTGGAGAGGTTCGTAGATGCTATGGATGGTCAAATGGTTTTCCAACTGGGCTGCCACCACCTTCTCGATCACCTTCCCTACAAAGGGAAGGTTCGAGATGGGTCTGTAGTTGGCAAGACAGTCTGGGTCCAAAGATGCTTTCTTCAACAAGGGTGTCACCACTGCCTCTTTCAAGGAACAGGGGTATTCACCCGAGTCAAGGGAACACCAGACTATCTGTGCTAGAACCAGTAAAATGGACTCCCCACACCCCAAAATTAGGGAAGTAGGGCCTGGATCTAAACTACAGCAGGTAGGACGCAGCCCTTGGACAATCCGCATAACATCCACGATTTCCAGGCGGTCGAAGGTACTCCAGGAAAACGAAGGGCCGGTGACCCGATCCTGGCCACTAGCAACCCGCATAGAATGCGTCAAACAGATCTCTGACCTAATGTCAGCCACCTTATCAGCAAAGAACCGAGCAATCTCATCACTCTGTAATTGTGAAAATGCTCTACGGAGCTGTAGACAGGTTGGGTTGCACAATCTGTCCACAGTTCTGAATAGCTGAGCTGGTCGGTTCTGAGTGGCAGAAATCTCCCCGGACAGGAACTCTGCCTTCTTATGAGTGATTTCTGACTGATAGAATTGATAATGTTTTAACAGTCTAAGGTGGTCAGCATCCAGGCCAGATTTCCGCCAACAACGTTCTAACCTGCATCCAAGTCGCCGCAACTCCCTCAAGGCCCCATCAAACCATGGGGCCCGAGGTCGAAAGGAGAGAGGACACACACAAACTGGAGCAATAGAATCCAGGGCAGAGGTAATGGCGCTATTATAAGCCACAACCAATGCCTCTGGATTATTGCAGTGCACAGGAAATTGTGATAGGACAAAAACCGCAGCAAGGCCATTGGAAGAGATTTTCCGCAAAGGGCAGTACTTGACCATCTCAACAGGGGTCAGCCTACAAGGTGGGGCACCAAAATTGAATCTCACAGTATAGTGATCTGACCAGCTGACTGGTTCCACCCCCACATCAGAGGCCTCGATCCCCAGGAGGAAGACCAAGTCAAGAGAATGTCCACCTTTATGTGCAGCAGTGGTAACCACCTGTGTTAGGCCCAGTGAATCCATTAACTGGAGGAAGTATTGTCTAAATTGCAAGAGTTCATTGTCGACTCTAAGCATTAAAGTCACCCAGACCATCAGCCTGGGAGACTCAAAAGCCAGGTCGACAACTAAGTCTCACATTTTTATAGAATTGCTTCTCATCTCCTGGTGGACGGTAGATGAGGAGCACCATAGCCTACACCTGCTACAACAGCACATTCAAAAGAGATGGTCTCCTCAACTGGAACACTAGTGAGAGCCAATTGGTCTTAAAACAGACGCAACCCCTCCGGTCAACTTGGGTGATTATCACCATATACCCGGCTGGAATTGCGGCCTCCAATATTGGTCCCGCATTATTATCCAGCCAGGTCTTGGTGATGCAAGGCAGATCCGTCGAACCAACAAGATCTGAAATCACAGCAGTCTTGTTCCGGACAGATCTGGCATTGCACAACATCACCCAGGTTGGACAAAACTCCTGGGCTGCCCTGACTACCTAGGATAGGGGAACACCGCGTTTGGGAGTGGGTTAGGGGTAGGGGGGGCTCCTAGTGTGGAGAGGAGTGGAGCCCAGGGGACAGGAGGCAAGATCCGGGAAGGGCAGGGGTCTGATGGCCGGTGGAGGGAGGGAGAGGGGGGGAAGAAGAAGAAGAAGAATCAGCATTTATATAGCGCTTTTCATACATCCAAAGCGCTTTACAAGCAATGCTAGACTGGTAGTGAAGTGACTGAATGTGTGGTGGCAGCCATATCGCACATTATCACCCACACACACACAGCCTGGATAATTGCATGAACCAGTTTTATGGGAAGGGGAATGTTGGCCAGGACACCGGGAATGTTCCCTACTCTTTGCGAAGAGTGCCCTGGGTTCTTTTACTTCCACCTGGACACCCACCAGGACAACACCAGGATGGGCAGAAGGGACCTCGGTTTAATGTCTCATCCGAAGGACGGCACACCCCAGCAGTACAGCACCCCCCAATACTGCACTCGGATGCCAGCGATTTTTTTAGGTGCAAGTCCAATCCCGGTGTGGGACGAGAACCCACGACCTTCTGGTCCAGAGGCGGATGTGCTACCAACTGAGCCATGCTCAAGCAAGCAAGCAAATTAGGATCTCATGAAGTGCAAGTAGTTGGGGTAGTCAGTATATTTAAGCTGGAAGGTTGGTCAGTTAGGACAGGTGCATTGCCCAAGCAAGGAAAGGTGTGACCTAAGCGCAGATTTGAACTGGTCGATTCTGCTAATTGTGGCTAGTTCTATTGGAAGAGAGGAGAGCCATAGCAGGGCCTGGTATTCGAAGGAACGCTGACCTTGGGTAGTGCGACGGTAGGGGATCTTGACTGAGATTTTATTGGATGTCCTTGTGGTCCTAGTTGGAGCAGCCTGGTGGATGAGGGAGCTGGGCCCAGGGTTGCTTTTTTGGTAATGATGCAAGTTTGATAGCGGGCCCTATCAGACAGTATCTGCAGCCCTTATCTTGTGGAAATCTCTTCCAACCAACTTCTGTAGGTGGATGTCCATTGTCTCCTTTAAAACCAAACTGAGGAAATTTTTGCTGGGGCAAGCCTTCCCTGACAAGAGTTGTTTTTACTTAGTTCTATTTATGTATTTATTCTGTACTTTTCTTCACAGAGCTTTTTGCTCCCCTGTTTCCAGCTACTCCTTACTTCCAGCCTTAGTACCTGCCATTCCCCCCCCACTATCCAGCCAGTGGGGGATCCACACAATGCATGGCCCAAGAGCGCCAGTGGGCATCATCATCGCTGGCAGGAAGAGATGGATTCTCCCCCTCCCCCCCCCGGCATCCTGGCAAAGCTTGTGTGTTCCCGTGTACAAGTCCTTGCATGCATATAACTATGCCTTGCACGGAGACAAGCTCCCTTGGCCCACCGAAGGGGTCGCTATGGTGGCAGAACCTGGACATTGCCCTCCCCTGGCTGGGAGTGCTACCACGCAGCAAAGCTGGGACAGCCCCCTAGCCTCCTGACCTAATCCCGAACCTAGGTCATCAGCACGAAACTGCATATCGCTTCCGCTGGACCTTCGGGCAACCCTTGTGCAGCACTACTAAATGCACCTTGGATGTGTGTGTGACTCTGTGTACTATGTCTTGTAACACCCCATTTCTCCCTTATTGTACTGGACGTATGATACGCTCCAGCTTTGAAAAGGTACTGTATAAATAAAATGCGTTTATTTTATTTATCTTAAAAGTTTTACCAGGAAAGACATACTCAGCTGATAAAACAACTCATTTCCAGATGCGTCCTGGGGGTGAAGGATATGGAACGTAGTACAAGAGGAGAAAAAATAAACCATAATTTAAAGCATTACAAAAACAGTAGTCATATACAGCAAGAGAGTATGTCAACAGAGCATAGTCATAAATATTGTAAACAGTACAACAGGTACTTGTGGTAGAAATGGTTGAGCTTTGATAGGCAAGGGGATATTAGCTATAAAGGCATAGTGTGGGGAGGGAGGGAGAGAGCAAAATGGCCAGGGCAGTATGAGTAGGGGGGGGATGAAATCTAAAAGATAGGGGTCATGAACAGTTGCAGATAGGAGTAGAAAATTCACAGAGAAGAGATTTAAGGGAGAAGGGGGAAGACACAGAGTGGATTGACAGGGGAAGGGTGAACCAGAGTTTAGGAAAGTGATATGAAAAGGCAGATTGACCAACAGTAGTTTTCCTAGATGGAATAGAAAGGGAGTGAGAAACATTGCTGGGGAGGGAAAGTGAAAGGAAGGGGGCATGATAGTAGTGAGGTAAGGTAGGAGGGAAGGGAATCAACCAGAATTTGGATGTAAAGGAGGCACAATGGGAAAGGTGCCTGGCATCAAGAGAGGGTAGGAAAAGGGCAGAACAGTGGTGGATACAAAGGGGACACTCTAAGGCAAAACGACAAAAAGAGTGAAAAGGGGGTCCTGTCTGGCAAGGGAGTATTTGCAAGCACCACTGTAAGCTATGTCATGATAATTAGAAATAGGGAGAACCATCTTTAAAGCAATCTCACAGTCAGGCCGGCCCAGTGGCGCTGAGGGTTGAGGCGCTGGACGCCTTACCTCACACCACGCTGGTGACCTGTGTTTGGGAATGGACATGGGGTGCCGGGGGTTGTCAGGGAGAGAAGGATCAAGCGTCCCCAGGACCGTCAGCTCTCCTCCGGGAGGGGGATTACAGGCCTGGTGATTGCCTGCCACCTAGTGGAGGCTGGGAGGTGGCACATCAGCGCCTGCAGAAGAAAGGCGAGAGTGCCGCAGGCGCTATGGACGGGTACAGGAGCACGCGCGCACTGCCACCGCTGGCGCCATTGCACGCCGCATCTAGAGGGGAACAGAGTAAACACAAGAAAACACGGAGTCCTCTGTGAATGACGATGGTCCCCTTCTGTGTTGGCCCGGGAAGGCACCTCCCCGAACGGTCATCCGGTCCAGTGGGTTGAGTCGCTCTCCACCCCCTGCCACGAAGGGCAAGTCATGGGGGTATGGGAAGGGGGTCTCATACCCGGAGCCTGCACGGGGGGGGGGGGATGTCAGATGCTGGCAGAGGACTCCAGGGGAGGAAAAAAAAGTAGCTGCAAATAAAACAATCTCACAGTGGGCAGGAAGCGGGATACTCGCTGTGCTCCTCTACAGTGCACCAAGCTTGTGGTGGAGCTTACGGTGTACGGCATCAGTATGCACTGAAAAGTCAAGAAATCTACTACTACTACCTGACATCATGGTCTCTGCTTATGATTTCATAATTATTTTCCCAGTGACAGATTATAATGCCACAAGCAGAGGGTTGTCATATCAGGCATAGACAAGCAACTAGATGGAGGAATTTTAGGAGATAGTGATTCTGTTTTCATGCTAATGTACACAGACGTAAAGTACAAGGGGGGCCACTAAACACAGATTATACTGGTATTTCATCAGTCTCAAAGAATACTTTTTACTCTAACCAGGTTATTTCCCTGGTGCTGCCCCCAACCCATAAGCTTGTATCCTCCCAGTTACATGTGTACCAGGAGACTGGGGACCGGCAATCATGACAACCTAAACAAGAACTGTGACAGTAAAGAGGTGCTCCATGGGTACATGAAGGAGAATCTTGGGGGAGACACGCACCTCAAATTTGTTTGAGACGGATTGAAAGTGGTGGTGAGGGGTCATTTAATCTCCTATGCCACCTACAAAAAAAAAAGCAGAGGTGGGAATCCTTTCGCAAACTAGAGACCCAGCTTTTGATGTTAGAAGAGGCACATAAAATTACTCGAGATCCTGAGTTGCTTCCTAAGATAAAAAGTACTAGAGAGGAACTCCACCAATTATCATTGGTGGGTGTTGAAAATAAGTTACGGTTCATAAATCAGCGATACTATGAATGGGATAACAGGGCTGGTAGATTCCTAGCCACACACCTCTGTAAACAGGAGGCAGGTAGATATGTTGCACAAATCATCTCGGATCAAGACCCACCCTAACCTCTTAAATACCCTTCCCAGATTGCCCAGGAATTTCATAATTTTTACAAGTCACTGTACGCCAATGAGAGATCTGAGGATCCCTCAGAGCTTATTTCAACGTTTCTATGCAACATTGAGCTACCGGCCCTTTCTGAGAATATAAGACAAGAACCTGACTCCCCTTTTTCAGGGAAAGAAATAACAGTCATTAAAACGTTGAAATCAGGGAAGGCCCCAGGCCCCCACTCCTTCATCGCCAAGTTCTATAAACAATTCCTCCCAGATTTGGTTTCTTTGCTCATGAAAATTTGCAATCTGGAACAGGCTCTCTTCCTGAAAGATGGGGTGAGGGAATCATCTTGGTGTATTACCTAAGCCCAAGAGGGATTCTACCAAATGTTCAAACTGCCAACCGATTTCCCTCTTAAACCAAAATGTCAAAATATTCACCAAAGCACAAGCCTTTTGATTTCAGCATATAATTCCAACCTTGATTCACCCCGACCAGACCGGGTTTATACCTGGTCAGCACATACAAGACAACATCAGAACTCTATTGAATATCATGTCTGCTGCTAAACTCCTCTCCAGGGACATCACTTGGGCTGTGATCTCAAGTGATGCCGAAAAGGCGTTTGGTCATCTTGTCTGGGAGTTTTTGGATGCAGTGTTACATAAATTTGGCTTTGGGGAATGTTTCAGGGCCAGAATACGTAACTTATATTCCAATCCCAGTGTGCAGGTAAAAGTAAATGGCATGCTGTCCTCTCCCTTCCTGATCCAAAGGAAATGAGGCAGGGCTGTCCCCTCTCCCCCCTTCTTTTTGCTCTGAACCTTGAGCCCTTGGCTACTTTGCTTAGACAATCCACTAATTATCCTGGAATTTGAATTAATGGAGAAGAGATAAAAGTTTCCATGTATGCAGATGACACCCTCTTATACATTTCAGACCTCAAAAACAATCTCTCCTTGGTTTTGAAATTAAGAACCTTCGGACGAGTCTCAGGATTCAAAATCAATGAAAGTAAAACCGAAGTTATGTTCTTAACTGGAGGGGCACAGTGTACAAACGAAAACCTTTGCAGTTTGAAACAGTGTCACATCAGGTTTAAGTTACTTGGGGTTTGGATACCCAGGAATATTCAAGACCTATTCAAAAGAAACTATTTAAAACTCCTAAATGAAGTGCAGGTGGATTGTAACCGCTGGAAAAAATTACTGCTTTAGCTGTGGAGGAGGGCATAAGCAATGTGAATGAATATTTTACCAAGGTTTTTGTTTTTATTTGCCTCCTTAGCATTAAAAATTACCCTATCTTTCTGGAAAAATTCCAGACAGACTCTGTCGAGGTTCATATAGGGAGGAAGAAACCCCGAATTAAATAGTTGGTGGTCACTGCAGCAAGGGCAAGGGGGGGCTTGGGGGTCCTGGATCTTAAACAGTACTATTGGGCATCTCAATTACAGCATTATTTGGCCTTTAGGAGGGATCCAAACATGCCAGTCTGGGCCTCTTTACAATTACAGTCAACCATCCATGCATCACTAGATGAGGTCCCCTACAAGGATAAAAGTCACCTTAAAAGCTTAGGAATATTCAATCCCTGGGCTTCAGTATTAGTGAGAATCTGGGAGGAAGTAAATACCTATTATCAGCTACCTTGTGGCCTAAATAAGTTGACTTCAATTTGTTCGTGTCTTGATTTCGGACCCACAACCATGGATATTGGGTTTAAACAATAGAAAAACAAAGGCTTTATTAGGCTAGGGCGGCTATATGACAGGGATATCCTTAAAACCTTTCAGCAACTTAAAGCTGAGTTTCACCTGGGTCCACAGGAATTTTTTAGATATTTGCAGATCAGGCATTATCTTTAGAAAGAAGAAAGACAAATTATGTTGCAAACTCCTGATAACTCACTTAGAATATTATTTCAAAATTTATTTGGCCAGCCTCGAATAAAGAAAAAAATTTCCCAAATTTATAAGACATTTATAAGACATGTGACTTGGAGCCCGACCAACTGTTAAAGTTGAAGGGTAGATGGGAGAGGGAGACTGGAGTTTCCACTTCCAAGGGGGGTGGAGGTCGAGTTGGGAAGGGGTTTATTCTATCACAGCCTCCCCTTCTTGGAAAGAATTCTGTTGGAGAATGATTACTAGATGTTTTATAACTCTGACTGTATCTAAACATCTTAGAACATACTCTTTAGACAAATGTTGGAGGGGCTGTGGGGCAGTAGGCACACATACTCATATGTTTTATTTATTTCAAAGTTCAGAAATGCACCTTTGAGCAGAAATGCTCATTTACAAAGGTTCCTCATCAGAATAACAATTTGTTTACACCATGTCAAAGACAGTATTAAAAACTGATTAACAAAGGCTGGACAATATTGGTTCAGTGACATAACAAAACAGAATAAGTAACATAAGTACCATTTTGGCAGTACAAAGTGAACAAAAGTTAACATTCAACAGGTCAAATAATACAAAGCATAACATAGGCACTAGGAGCTATACAAAGGTAGCAGCCCATCTGGGCATTGTCAGAGGTTAAGTCTGTGTGCTTTTATGGCACATTGGAATGGAGGAGAGGCACATGTGTGAGGAGACCGTGTGGTGGGTAAGGTGCTGGCATCATGTGCATGTGTAAGAGGGGACCTTAGGGGACAGAAGCACCATGATCAGATGGTGCAAGGGTTTGGTTGGGTAGGGGTGCAGTTGGCAAGTGACGGTGCATGGGATTTTGGGACTGCCCATTGGTACAAACTCCTGGAATACCAAGGTACATTGCTGCAGCACAGTGCCTTGCTTCCTGGAATACCAGGGTGCATTGCTGCAGCACATTGCCTTGCTTCCTGGAATACCAGGGTGCATTGCTGCAATACAGTGCCTTGCTTCCTGGAATACAAGGGTGCATAGCTGCAGCACTCCTTTGAATACTAGGGTGCATTGCTGCTGCATGCCCCCGCACCAGGAGGAGGAGAGTGTCAAATTAGATAATAATTACTTTTCTACTTTGGAGTCACCATGACCCTTAAAATTGTCAGCAACAGTTATATCAATCACACCAGTGAACTCTAAATAGGTCAGAGTACTTCGCTGTGATTTGCTGTTTTCAGCCTTTGTAAATTGTAAGGCCTTTTGGCACCTTCCAGTCCTGCTTACATTCCTTTATCATGATTTGTGTATATTGCCTATTATATCTAAGCTATAATGCTGATGGTGTATGCTTTGTGCTGTGATGTAACAGTATGTCTCATGTGGGTTGAAGCACAAAGTCAAGGCCCTTGCCCCCACCCACCAAGGCAGGATCCAGTGTTGCCCAGTCAAGGGTGCCAGGCTTGCTGGAGAAGCATCTGTCATCATGCAGTGGTAGGCTTTTTTCCTTCATTTCTTTGTGCCACAGGGATGTCATAATGCAGTGCATCCATGGACATCTCCAGGCCTTCTGGGCCTTCCCACTCCCAAAATACCTGGCCTTTGCTAGGTGGCAGGCACATTGCATGGGCTATTTTCATTGCTACCTGCTGGCCCAACACTGCAGCAACAATTCAAGCACAAGAACAAACCCAGGTGCCAGCATGGCAAATGGCTCCAAAGCTACTGTGCTATTGGTTTGGCACTGTTGCTAAAGTATCTTGATAGCAGATTAAAACCTGGTTTTCAGTCTGCAGTGGCACGTGCAGTTTCTGGAAAGTAAATTTGAGCTCACAAACTGAGTACAGCATTGATGGGGTTTAAGTTGAACATACTGTAAAAGAAAGGAATTTAGGGGCAATAATTATTGATAACATAAAGCCCACTTCCCTATGCAGTGAAGCATATGTGGAGGCAAATCAGATGCTGGGGTGTATTAGGTGGGGATTGACGTTGACTATACCATTGTACAGGTTGCTGGTGAGGCCACACCTCAAGTACTGTGTATAGTTCTGGGGTCAACACCTAAAAAGGACAGGGGCAGGCTGGAAACAATACAGCAGAGGGCAACCAAAATGATTCAGGGCCAGCAGGGTAAGACGTATGAGGACAGGTTAGAGAGCCTCGATACGTACTCCCTGGAGGACAGGAGGGAAGGGGGGATATGATATAGAAATAAAAACACCTACCAGGGCACAACAAGGTGGACCATGTAGAATTGTTCCAACTGAACAAATGTTCATTTCTCAGCAGCTCAGTTTAAAGCTAGCGGAAGGGGGAGGAGTTCAAAAAAGATGTTGGGAAGTCCTTTTTCAGGTAGATGGTAGTGGATAGGTGGAATAACCCACCAGCACAGTAAACACAAAAACCATTGCTGGATTTTAAAACATCTGGGATGGTTACAGAGGGATTATTAACCCAGGGAGGGTGAGGAGGACCAGAGGAAAAACATCCCAGAATAGTGTCAGGTAGTGTTCCTGGGCAGATTGGATGGACGTGAAGTCTTTCCTGCCCTTGCCTTTCTATGACTTTCTAAAGCTGCTGTTTTATGGAGCACTAGCTGCCTGTACTATCTGCCTATACTGAAAATCGTATTGTTAACCAATGTCGTCAGATTACCATCCAGTAACATCTATGAATAATTCCATGAGACAGTGTGGACCTGAGTTCCCCAAGTTGTTATTTTTGCTTAGTAGTTTGTTGCATCTTTCATTCTGCATGTTATTTCTAACCCACTTTTCCAACTAACGCTTGAATTGAAAAGAGGATTACGTATGTTATTAATGTGGTAGACTTTCCAGTGGAGTAAGAGCAGCCAGTTGGGTCTGCAAGGAGGGGCATTTTTTAGAGAAGATTGATAATTGGAGGCCTTAGTGCAGATTTTAAAATGGTTTAAAAGTTAAGCATGGCATAAATAAATAAAACAGTCCAGTATGTCCGGTGCATGGGCAAAGAAAGACCAGGCCAGACTGTGGCCTCCCACTAAAAACCTGACTTTGCCTGTGCAGAATTCAGTTCTGCAGCAATATTGTGCATGTGCTTTTATGAGAACTTCCAATACCAAAGCAGTAGCCTGTATAGTTTTATTAGAGGAAAGAAATCACAAAGTAGTTACAGCAGTGCTGGCATGACGGATACCATAAATGATAAAAAAAAGAAAGCTGTATGGTCTAGGTTAGAGTATAGACTTGGGAACCAGGAGATTACAAGTTCAAATCCTATTAGAGCCAAATACTCACTGTATGACCGTGGGCAAATCACTTATTTATTTATTTATTTATTAATTCATTTAGTTTTTGTTCATTGGGTAAGTGCCATAGCCACAGTAGTAACTATTTTCAGACACGACCTGGGAGATTACAAACAGTTAAACAGTCAGACAAGTCACAGATAATTTACAGAAATACAGCAAACCAAAGAGATATACAAGCAACGTTACAGGAATAATAATAATGATATGAGCTGAAACAGAAGAAAATACAAATAGTTCGAAAAAATAAAATCATTAGGCATTAGTGTCATGTTTCACAATCCATAGTAAGTGCTCTACATAACAGCTGTCAAATCCAAGGAGAAGGGTCGCTTAGAGAGCTAAGCGGAGGAGTGTAAGCAGCCTATGGTGGTTTGAAACTGGTGCACTGGGCATGTTTGACAAGAAGGGTATGGTGCATTTTTTTGAAAACAGCATGACTTGGTGATGAATGAACATCAAGTGGTAAGGAGTTCCAATATATTGGGGCAGGCTTGAGAAAGCTATTGTTCCTTTTGAGGTTCTACACCTAGGGGTGCATAGCAGAGAGAGTTCAGTTGAGCGGAGGCCATAGGACAGGGACTGTGGCACTAGCATAGTGGCAAGAGAAATAGGCAGGTTGGATCTTATGATATGGTCCAGCAGGGTCCCAAGGGCAAGAAGTCGATGGACAGATGGAAAGGGCCAGTTAAGGTCTGTGTATAGCAAGCAATGGTGTTTCAGACGTGGTGAAGCCAAGGCATAGTGACAGATGCTATTGCATGTAGTGTCCCATTTGTTAAGGGTGCTCTTAGAAACATTTATGTAGGTGACGGCACCATATGCAAGAGACGGGAGTAGGATGCCCCTAGCAATAGCCAGCCTAGCTGAGGGAGTAAGCATCCGACTTGTTCTGTAGACAATTCCAACTTTAGTGTTAACTGACTTACAAGTAGCCACGATGTGCTGCTCAAAGCTAAGAGTTTCATCAAGCAGAGCACCGAGATACCTGAATGAGGTTACTGTCATAAGAGAGGAGCCATTAGCACAGGAGATATTAAATAAGCTGCAGTTGACCTCCCAGTGCCCCAGTCCACCCAACTGAAGAAACCGGTTGAAGTAGGACCCCACTGGAAATGCCTGCAGGTCATGTGGCCTGTACCTAACTGCAGGGATTAACAAATCTCATAGCCTGACATCCCGAGCCACAAGTTTCATTGAGTGGACAATCAGTTTTGCAGCATTAGGTTGTCCCATGGACAACCAACTGAGTGCTGCTCTTAGTGCATTTTTTTTTTTTGTTACCTTTAACTGCAGATCCTGGTCCTGACCACTTGATGCCGCGCTTCCTCGGTCAGCAGCAGTCACACTGAGAAATGCATTGAAGCACCGCACCAGTGCACCACGTGGGAGCGAAAGGGGAGGCCGGAGCATTCAGTGTGAACTCAGGGATTCACTAATGTACAGGAGCAGCTACTGTTTTTTGTGCAACACACACAGATTCATGAAGCAGTCTTTTTTTAAGCATTCAATTTACTTTTGGGAGATACTGCTGCCACTACAGGTACTTACGAATACTCACGCTAAATGTTTTTTTTCAGTAGATTTCATAAGAAGGGAGGCACATGAGGGGTATTGGGAGAGGGTGGTTTAAATTATTCATGGGTTCTGTAAATGTCCCAATTGGAACAGGCACAGAATGGATCTCTTGTTGATCATTACTTTAAAAAAAATTCAAAATACAAAAAAATTTTTTTTTAAATCACAAACAAATCAGTAATTATAAAATTAGAATTGTCATTTCATTGCACGACTTAGATGTGTGACTAATTTCATCTGAGTGTAGGGGTGGTGGTGCTTCGATCTGAGCAGTCTTATTCATATTTCTTCCATCAGGAGTAGAGGATGACAAACCTTCACACTTGAAAAAAATGTTAGCAAATGGAATTATTTCTTAATGTGATTAGGAAATGTGCATTTTAATCACAAGGGATGGGGCTGGTGGAGACTTGCAACACATGACACTGCCTCTATTAGACATCTGTTATAACAAGCAGTTTACGTACATGAGACCAATTTGTTTAAAACTAGTTCAGATAATTCAGAATTAAGACAATTCAAATATTTGCTGGCTGTTGCATGTGGAGACCTCAATGCTGTATAAGAGGTCTTCACATTTAGAAACTTGTCCTATTGAATCAAATGGGGGGGGGGGGGGACCTGATTTATAACTAGCATCAGTAGAGATTTTGCTGAGCCTCTTGACTCTGCTTTATTTCTGTTGTGGATAAGAAGCACAAATGCTCTGACTGAGACGTGATATTCAGTGTGATGTCACAAGTAATATAGGGCTCAGCTCCTGGCACTAAGCCCTCCCTTAAAAAGAATTAATCTGTTGTAGTCGTTTAAGGTGAGCAGATTCAACATATGTTTATGAAATCCTGAGCGAGTGCAGTTCACAGAAGACTGTGTAGCACGTGTTAATCCCGCAGTGATGCTGCAAACTGGAAAAATAAACCCTCACTGATGCTGCATTTTGTATGTGTGCTGCATATGTACCAACTCAATAACAATTCTGCAGGAGAATCAGTAGGCAGACACAGTAGAATTCTGGACCTGGGCATACAGATTTGTTGGATATCACAGGGAAAATAAAGCTATAAAGGATCCCATTTGACTGACTTAATCTGTAGTAACAGAAAAATGTAAAAATACATTATTTTTCCTATTTTCAGATGTTGTATAATAGCCACACCATATACTTTGCCGCTACGTTAAGTTCCTATAATATTTCTTGACATACAGCCGTCCAGTCATAGACTACCACTCAAAACACTGAGACTACCATTTTTGGCAAGGCAAGTTGTCCTTGGACAAATATGTAATTTTGAAATTTGTTTATCCCTGCCTAGCTGTGAGAGTACAATGGGACCAGCAACAGGCAGACTGGAGCTTTGAAAAGCTCATTTGAATAGTACATACAAGTGAATCTTCCATGGCTGCAACTTTTGGCCAGCTTCAGTCATGGGGGATTCTGGGATGCACCTGGAGTGGCAAAAATGTCAGGGCCGGGGTGGGGGTGGGATGGCAGGATCAACCAGATCAATTCAAGTTTTGGAATCTACAACACAAACCTTTTTTTTTCAGTGACTCTCCTAATCAAGGGTAGAGTGTGGGACTTTATATAGAAACAGAATTTGACAGCATAACAGGACTGCTTGGCCTATCAAGTCTGCCCAGACTTCATATATGTGTCCTTTATCTAAATTAGGCTATCCTGGAGTGCGCAAAAACTAACAAACAACAACAGAAAAAAGCAAATAAATACTGAATAAAAGCTTGGACTCAGGTCGGCATAGATAAGTTTTTTCACTACAGTTTTCATACATCAGTATGTTAAAATATCAGTGCTTTGTTGTGCTCCTTCTCTGCCCCCTCCTGGGCCCCCACACCTTCAAGGGTCACATACCTCGCTGTCCACAGGACTCCTCTCCTTGTACCAGGCTCACCAGGTAATCCAGTAGACCTAAATCTGGAGCATCCCTTCTCCACCAGGGAGGAGGAAATGCACTGATACTGGGGGGGAGGGGGGTCAGAGGATGGGTCTTTTTTGTGAGTGGAGGGGTAGTATGGCTTGGGGGACAGGAAGTAATCTTCTGGAGGGCTCAATCAGGGATGCCATTTTTTCCTGTTCACCCCCCCTCCTCCCACTACCAGCAGGAGTGTGCTCATGTCTGCATCCTAGGGGGAGGTGCCTACTGGCACATGTTCAGCCACAACACAAACAGCACCATCACCACACCACCACCACCAGGAGACCCCCTCCAAGTGGTTCGCCACTCCACTCTGCCCCAAGAGAAGTGAATCATCACGGATGTCCTGACGCCCTCCCTACCTACCTCCACTTCTGCCATTTCAGGCTCAGTATGTGAATCTAAGTCACTAGCATGATAAGTCAATAAATTTTAATATATTGCTATTTTAAAAGTGACCAGCAAAGTTATATGTAATAGGGCTGCCCCGATACTGTTACTTACCCTGTCGGCTGATTTCTCCAGACAGGGAATTTTTAGAATTTGCACCATTTCATTATTTAGTTGTTTTAATTTGCAGAGTTGGGGCGAATTTGGAAGCAGCGGCAGCTAACCAAGGAGCCCGGCTGAGCTGCAGCAAAGGATTCTATGTAAACACCCTGGGTTAGTGACATGGATCACACTATAGCACCACTGACGACTGCATGGAGCGGTATTACTTTTATACATTTATAGCACTGGCATGGATGTTAGTGTTTAACAGTATAGTTACAAGCAGTCTGGGTATTAAACCACCTGTAACTATACTTTTAAACACTGACATCCCTGCCAGTGCTATAAATATATAAATGTAATTGCTGCTCCACGTGATCTTCAATTGCACTATAGAGCGATTTCTGAAGGAGCTTGTCTTTCAGCTAGTAGGTTCACTCTCTGTCCTTTTTAATGCCTCATTAAGAACTGGGAAAACTATACAAATATGGAATAAGGCTCTAGTTACTTTGGTACACAAGGGTGGAAATAAACAAGATGTCAAGAATTACAGACCAATAAGTTTGACATCTGTCTTGGGTAAAATCCTTGAAAGACTATTACAAAAACACATTATGGAACACCTAAATAATATAGGACATAATGATATAACACAGCATGGTTTTGTGTCTGGAAGATCCTGTTTGACCAACTTAATGAACTTTTTTGAACCAATAAGTGCTGCTTTGGATAAAGGTATGCCTGTAGATATGGTGTTCCTTGATTTTTCCAAAGTGTTCAATTCTGTTTCACATAAAATTTTGGTTCAGGAATTGATCAACCTGCAGTTCCATCCTAATATAATCAGGTGGATTAAGTTGTGGCTAAACAACAGAACACGCCGGCCCGGTGGCGCTGAGGGTTGAGGCGCTGGACACCACACCTCGTGCCATGCCGGCGACCCGGGTTCGGGAGCGAGCTCGGGTGCCAGGGGTCGGCAGGGGTGGGATAGGATTGAGCACCCACTGGGCTGCTCTCCTATCCTGGGGGAGGGTTCTGGGGTGTCCGGTGCACCAGCAGCCCCTAGTGGAGACTGGGGGCACTGCTGTGCATTGGACTGCACGTAATTGGCGTGGCCTGACGTCGGCAGCGTTGCCGTATGCCGCTCGGGACATGCGCCACACAAGGGGGAGGGAGGGGGGAGGAGCGCACACTACAAGAGGAAAAAGCACCTCCTGCTGGATAGGCGACGGCTCCTCCAGTGCCACTGCCACCACACACCCAATGCTGGTTCTCTGCCACTGCCCCTTCGATCTCCCCGGGGCAGTAGCCCCCCATGTCCCTGGGGAGTTGTAACGTCTCTGAAGATGGCAGGGAACACAGCGGGTGGTAGAACGACTTCGGTGAGTGAGGCAGCCCGAGAGAGTTCCGGTCGGGGAAGAGAGAAACAGAATTGACAAAAAAAAAAACAGAACACAGTGTGTGTCAGTAAGAGGCTACAAATCCTCTTGGGGAGTAGTGACAAGTGGGGTACCTCAGGGTTCCATTCTGGGACCAGCTTTGTTCAATTTTGTATTGTCAACTATGCAAACACCACCAAGTACTTGGTTGTGCAAGTACGCTGATGATTGTAAAATGGGCGGCATTGTTTATAATATAAAATCATCCAAACTATTTCAAGACAGCTTGGATCATCTAGCAAACTGGGTTCAAGAACATAAATTAATGTTTAATGAGGAAAAGTGCACAACTAAGCACTTTAGGACAAATAACCTTGGTTTCCTATAGAAGTTAAACCATATACTACTAAAAGAAAGCACAAATGAGAGACCTAGAGGTCTGGATCTCTAATAATTTGAAATTTGATCATCATACAAACATAACCACTAGAAAATGCCATCAAATAATTTGATGCATACTGAGGTCCATAAACAGTACAGACCCTGAAGCCATTCTTTCACTGTATACAGCCCTTGTCTGCCCACACATGGAGTACTGTCTCCCTTTCTGTGCCCCTTATTCAATCCAGGGGAAAATAGACTGGAAAAGGTTCAAAGGCGTGTGACAAGACAAATTAAGACAGTAAAGGATCTTCAATATCGTAACAGGTTGGAGCATTTAAATTTGTGTACAATGGAATACAGAAAACTGAGGGGTGAATTATGTCTGACTTTTAGAGCTCACAATGATGAAGTACTCCTAGAAATGATTGGCTTAACAAAGAACACTGTTCACTATAAACATACGAGGTCACAATCATAAATTGATTGATGAAGCTAATAAAACACACAAAAGAAGTCAGTGGTAGACTCAGAGAATTGTTACCATTTGGAACACATTGCCTAGATACATGGCTGATCGTGATAGTATGACAGTCTTCAAAAATAGATTAGATAGCTTTATGGGCAAAAGAAAATTTCTATGTTCCACCATTAAAACCTAACTGGTGGCAAGTTCAACTATGGACTTCGGTCTTTCTGAACTTGATACCCATCTATGAACCTATGAACGTCACTAACCTGGGATGTTTACTAGGAGCCCTTTGCTACGGCTCAGCCAGGCTTCTCAGTTAGATGCCACCACGTCCACATTTGTGGCAACTTTGCAAATTAAAATAACTAAATAATAAAACAGAATGTGAGACCAGTCTTACAACTGTAAGAGTGGTTTCGGTGGCGATATTAACATACATAACAGAGTAGCTAGTAAGGGACTGGTGCTGTGGTCAATCAAACCACTTTGTGACAGTCCCATGTGACTGTGTATTGGGCCCCTGTCTTTGAAGTGGGCCCCACAGTAAATTGGTGGCCATAAGCACAGACCTAATTTACCTATAAATATGGCCCTGTCAGGTACTAGTTACCGTGGTGGCATTGGTATTAATATGTTATTGATCAAGCTGAGGTGAGGCCATGCTCCCTGCCTTGTGCTACAAAGCTACTCTTTGTGTACTGCCAAAGCCCGGGAGAGATCCGACTAAGTGTGCTTCGTACCAGCCTATCTGTCTCCTCAATTGTGACCTCAAGATCCTGGCAAGGTTTTGGCATCCTGCCTGGAAGGGCAGCTACCAGAATTGATGCATGCAGACTAAACTGGCTTTGTGAGGGTCAGGGTATCAAACCACAGTGTGCAGAAATTGTTGAATGTAGTCCACTGGAAGGCTTATCATCCTGGGCAAGCCCTGGAGCTGTCCATGGACACCAAGAAAGCCTTCAACCACACAGAATGGGATTACTTGTTTGAGATAATTAGGAGATTTGGGCTGGGGGATGTGTACATACAGTTGGTGAGGCTGATGTACTTGGCTCCAAAGGCACAGATACTGGTGAATGGGGAGCTGTCGGAGGAGATATCCCTGGGCCGTGGCATGAGGCAGGGGTGCCCCCTTTCACCACTTCTGTTCGCTCTTGCCATACAGCCACTGATAATTAGAATCCAGGGAGAAGAGGCAATTAAATAAGTCCCCTCTAAGACAGCACAACAGCAGAATCTTACACTGTATGCAGATGATTTTCCAATATTTGTAATGGATCCGCAAAACACAGTGCCCACATTACTTAAGATCATTGAGAAGTTTGCCAACTTTTCAGGATACAGGCTAAACCAGGCTAAGTCAGAGTTATTGTGGTTGTGATCAAGTCAGGGAGATGGTCAGATACCCAATTTGGACATTAAAATGGTGGCCACAGCAGTCATGTACCTGGGCATAAGGGTAGGACAACACTTAGGAGGGCTGTGTGCTCTGAATTGTAAACCAGTCTTTCAGGGAATTTTGAGAGAGCTAGAGAGGTGGAAGGCATTTCCTGTATCCTGGATAAGGAGGATTAATCTCCTGAAGATGAATGTATTGCCAAGACTTCTATACCTCATGCAGATGTTGCACATGGGACATACCAGAGATGATGATAGGAGGCTGGAGAGGGGGTTTACTCAGTTTGTGGCAGAACAAAAGATCATGTATGAGCCTGAAACATTTGAAAGGGAGCACAGATCGGGTGGCCTTAACTTTCCAGATGGGGGTGGTATTATTTATCGATACAGCAAAGGTGTATCAAGGACTGGGTGAATAAGGGAGAAGCAGTGAGCTGGGTGGATCTGGAAGAAGAATCTGCACCAGGCAGGCTGTCAGTATACCTGGGGCTAGGGGACAAGAAGGAATATAGAATGGCAAGGGGTAGCAACCCATTAATGAAATACACCATAGAGGCCTGGGAAGAAGAGGATAGCAGGTGGAGACCAGACCCTGCTAGTGTCGGTGGCCTGGAACCCAGCATTTCTTCCAGGCTTGGGGGACTCCAGCTTTAGGGAATGGGAGGATCACAGGGTGCTTTATGTTAGAAACTTTATA
Source organism: Neoceratodus forsteri (assembly GCA_016271365.2). Taxonomy (NCBI): domain Eukaryota; kingdom Metazoa; phylum Chordata; order Ceratodontiformes; family Ceratodontidae; genus Neoceratodus; species Neoceratodus forsteri. Next base: position 1,196,546,579 of record CM028130.1, read on the forward strand.
CAAGTAAGGGAATCAAAAGTATTGCAGAAATCCAGGAGCAATACCAGGTAGTGCCAGGGCATTTGTATAGGTATTTGCAGATAAGGGCATATGAAAGTAGCCTTGGGAGGGAGCCAATAAGGTCCTCTTCACTATACCCATTGGAACAGATTACACTGGGGGCTAGGGTTTCTCCGAAGGGCCTTATTGCATGGGTGGTTAAACAGGATAGAACCTGTTTCTCAAACCTTTCAAACAGGGTGAAAAGGCAGTGGGCACGAGACCTGGGCCATGACACATTGGGGGAGAACTGGAAAGCATTGTTGCACATGCATATGGGGTTACTCTTATGCAATAAGTACAATCTCAGTTCAGATTCATCCATAGGTTATACTGCCGACCAGCTATGGTACACAAATTTAAGCCCACTTTATCCCCGGTGTGTTGGAGGTGCAAATTCACTAGAGACTCTTATTTTCAATATTTGTGGGACTACTCTGAGATACAAGTGTTTTGGAGAGGACCAACTCAATAACTCACCAAATATTTACTGGGGGGGGCTGGCATATACCCCCATATGACTCCTGTTGGGCATGCAGGACCTAGTGAAGGAGGGTTGGGAACCTGACCCGAGGTGGGTAACAGAATGTCTGACACTAACCTTCAATTTATCCAGAATACCTGTGTTTCACATAGTACATCAGCAATGACACAATGGAAGACTCTAGCCCTACAAAATCTAGCATTAGAGCATTTACCGTATGTGATCCGAGACAAAAAGGAGCTTTTCCTCTGGAGCTGGGGCACATTCCTAAACTCCCTACCAGCTGAAGAAGCCCTGCTGCTTCAGTAGGAAATTATTTAATCTCCTTGAGGCACATTCCCCCCCCCCCATACAATGGATCCCAGATAGAAGGCTCCCTTACCCAAGCAATTATTTTGTACTGCAGAACCAGATAGATTTGAATGAAATAGGAATGAACTATGTTTGTATAAGTGTATGTGGCATGTACGTCTTTTAGAGTCTTGGACTAAATTCTTTTTTCTTATGATTTTAAAACTACTAGCTTAGGGTTGCTGTAAGGGGAATGTATTACTCATGGCTAGTTTATAACGCCTTGTGAATTGTTATGTTTGGGTAAATTGCTTTTAATTGAAAGCTGATTAGTAGCCACATTGAATGTAGCTGGGAGTGAGTGAAGGGAGCCACAGAGCCCCTCCATCACGCCGAGCCAACACATCCAGCTCTCCAATATAAGTGTTTGCCATGCTGGGGCCCATTTTTGAGATTGCCCCCTTGTTGTTACAGAGTCGCTAACGGCTTGGGTTTCTTGTAAGGTTATTATGGTGAAATGTGACCACTCAGTATGATGGCTCTGATGGACACACTTGGTCCTGAAGGGAACCAAATCATTAACATTTTTGCAGCAACGGAGGAGCGAGTCTTCTGGTGTTTTTTTTTTTAAAACGGGGTAAAATACCCACTTATATCGGAGGAGCGGGTGTCTGGTGTGATTTTGAATCCTTTCGATGTGATGGAGGAGCGGGTCTCTACTGTGGTCCCCTCATCACGGTTTGCATTCCAGTGAAGCACTACAGGTCAGACTTTCAGTTTAAAAGCAGTTTTTGGCATAGTATCATGCTGTGCAATTGGGAGACCGACAGAGTTTGTTTTTGTGTGTGGGGGGGTGGGGGACGACTGAGGAGACGCTGTGCGAAGGTGTGCTTTCTCACAGAATGCCTGCTTAGCTGTTCAGAGTTCCAGAGTTTTGCAGCGGGGGCACAATGATATGCCAGCTGTGCTGCTGTGGGTGCTTTTGAAGTAGTGCAGGTTGGCTAAATATGTACTGATAGGACATGGCTCTGACAGGCTCTTAGCCAATCAGAGTCGTGAACATTTTTTGCCCATTTTATAAAAATATTAAACAAAAAAAATCCTTGGACATGGAAAGTACTGTAGTGTCACAAGTAGGAGATTATGTCTTCAGATAGAGAATAAACAGATGTGAGCAGATGAATTCTTAGAGTCAAAAATCCTGTTTTCATATAAATGTTTTTGGTGATAAAGAATGAGAGCAAGAGGCCTGCTTATAGTATATGAAATATAAGCTGAATAGTGTGTCTAAATTTCACTGCCATGCCTGAGGAAGGGCTCCCTGATGGAGCTCAGCTGAGCAATGAAATTCTCATGACAGAATTCCCCAGAACCCGGTAGAGCTGAAACATCAGATGGCAGCCAACACCCACCAATCATCCTAGGTTATACCTGAAAGCTTTTCACTAAGACCACACTCACCTAGATACCTGGGCCTGCTCCACAGTGTTTCCAGGCTTGGAACCTAAACCCTGGTCCCCAGCATGTTGAATGGTTCCAGCAACCGTGCCTCTTGAGTCCCAGTGGCGCAACAGCAGGCTGATCCTTGCAATGCTGGAGGCCTGGGTTCAGGAGCAAACACTGGCTGCCAGAGGGCCGGTGAGGGGGAGAAGGCTTGAGCACCCCACAGAGGATGCTTGCCTCCTCCAGGTGGGGAGGATGTCTGCAGCCTGCTGTCCAGTGCCTCCTGTAGGTTCACGAGTGGACCGATAGGCTGACTGAGCTCAGTGCTTCTGTCACTGCGAGAGGGAGAAAGTGTGGAAAAGAACAGAACTCTAGCTGCAGCAGGATGGTGTCAGTCCCTGCAGGCCTTGCATCACCAACTGATGGCACTCTGCTGGATGTAGAACCTTCGAAGGAACCTTGTATCACCTTGATGACCCTGCCATGGGGGCTAATCCATGGGGGATTGGAGTTAGAGGCAAGCCCCAGAGATGGGGGTGACAGGGTTGGGGGGAGACTAACTGATGGGCAGTCAGAACAGCAGTAGAAAGATTACATTTGAAAACAAATGCTGCTTCAACCATGGGCCAGCCCTACATTTGCCCATATTTCTTTCTAATTCTTCAGTTTTCATACTTTATTCATTCTTGTAAACATACTTTTACCAAGTATGGTTGGTTGATATCTGTTTTTCACTTATCATTCACTCTCTACGACAACTCTTCCCACTAATGGTTTCTCTTTGTATTAATGTCTCCCTACTTTTATTTCCCAGCTTGCAAGAAATCTTCTAGTTGTTCCATCTTCTGTATATCTGTTGGTAGCTTTTTCATCAAGCTGTTATGAAAACAATGACTACAATTGTGTTTGATTTTGCATTAGGTAATCTGGAACTTTCTCAAAGTCCTTACATCCGGTCTTCATCCCTGACCTCAGCAGAACAACAGCTGCCTTGGAAGGGTGACCAAGGTGACCTTGCTGTATGCATTTCCTTGGAAACGACCAAAATTATACCAATTGATATGCAGCAAGCCTGGAACCAAAGCATCTCTTCATTAGAAAGTACAACTTCTCCACCGGTGACAGGCACAGCACTTCACTTAAAGACAATGAGCTTGACCAGGCTGGAAGACCCACTAAATGCAACTGCCCAGCTGATGCCAGAACAGTACAACTGTTTCCAGTTTCCTGATAATATTTCAGCTAGTGGGAGTCTGATCAGTGACGACAGCACAGAGTGCATCCAGCAGCAGGAGCTGCAACCCCTGATGTCCGCAGAAAACAGCAGCAGGCCAGGGCCATCTGCTGGCTCTGGTAGTAGCAGATGGCTAGTTCAGTTCACCAGGTCATCCAAGATTTAAGTAATTTGGAATTCCCATACAGCACTGCACAGTTTGATAATGCAGGCTTTTTTTAACAATTGTCTGTCTACATAATATGGCACCTTAAGTTATAGTAAAAGTAAAGCACCACATGCAAAGTCTCAGTCTGCACATTAATATCCTAAACCCCCTTGGAATGTATAAAGCATTTCTAAAACAGACATTTAAAGGCTATAGTTATGATATAATACAGAGATGTCAGTCAACAAAAACTAAAACTGCTAGGATAGTAAACGCAATGAATGTGTATACTTGGAAGGAGATATATTAAATATATGAAAACAGATGGTTGGGAAAACAGTTACATTGTCCATAACTGTTAAATCACAAAAGCAAGGATAAATGTCCAACATCCTTACCAGCCAAGAAAAGATCAGTAGGACAAGGTCAAACAAAACAGGGCTTAGTGAGTATAGAAACACAGAATGTTACAGGCAGAAAGACCTGAGGCCTAACGTAGTCCACTAGCAGTGACGTGATTCATCCATCTGTTCTATACTGGGCATCCAGTAGATGCTTCAGTTCTGGACTGTGATCCTACCCCTTGACCTCACCCACCCCTGCCCAGACCAGGATAATGCACACCTTGCTGGCAAATAAGGATACCAGGCGGTGTTTTTTATTTCTAAATGGTTGCAGACTTTATCCCATCCATTCATACCCTTTTTGTAAATGTTTTCTTTTTTGTAGAAGAATGGTAATACTTTTAATAAGAAATATAGAACGTAAGGACAGAAGAAGGCTTTAAGTCAGATCTGCCCTGAGGCCCTACCTTACACTAATTTTCAACCTTTTTATGGTCTTCCCAGTACCTTTCCTTTAGTGTTTACCCCTCCCTTTGCTGCTGATCCCCTTGAAATCCCACTAAGATTTGAAACCATTTATGGTCTTTGCATTAAACCACATTGATGGGCTGGTGGTGCCATTTATTTACCACCCTCTGTGTGAAAAAGTGTTTCCTGATGTCCTTCTTAACCCCCCCCCCCCCGGCCAGCCTGAGACTGTGACTCTCTAGTGGTTAAACTGTCCTTCATTCTGAACAAATCATCCTGTTATACCCAGAATATATTTGTACATTTTTTTGTCCTATCCCCCTTCTCCCTCCTGGCCACCAGTGAGTACGTGCTGAGCTCCCCACAGTCTCTCCTCATATGTCTTACTCTATGATGTTCGACCCAGTCCTATCGAATTTTCCATGGCTAGTGATGATGTGGATTTTATATTTGGTTTTGTGATCTACCAACTACTGCAATGTAGTTGGTTTCCGAACAAATGTTATTTTGCCCTGAGTTGCAGAAATACAATCCAACAGCATTTGTTTTAACACACTGCATTACTTTACTGTAGAATAACAAGGGGAGCCAGCTGTGTGATGCAGTCCAAGGCCAATAAAAGCAGCTGTTTTAGTCTGTTTAAAAAAAAAAAAAAAAAAAGACCCTTCAAATTTTTTTCAGGGGAAAATGCTACAGTACCTTAATCAAATGCAGCATAACTGTTAAATCGTTTACCTTTTCTAGTGCTTATAGGTCATACTGATGTCTTTATTAATGCTTTGTTCTTTTTCTCTATCATAATTTACATTAGTATTATTTTTCATCTCTCCCCCCCCCCCCCTTCATTTTTGGTGGTGTTTCTGATTTGACCTTTGATCTGGTCTGATGTTACTATCCTTGCTTCAGCTTCTAGGAAGTCTTGTTTTCTTGCTTGTTTGCTACAACATCTTCAAACAACAAAAATGGAAGGCAGCACACACGAGGAGCAGACCGACTGCGAATTCATTCACAAATATTGATAGTGAAAAAAACTCAAGCTTTGTGAGCTGGCTAACATAGCTTGACATTTTCCCAGTCTGTATTGACATTAGGGGATTAATCCTCATTTGATCTGCTCCTTCTGTGTGTGGTCTTGTGTTTGTTTGTGTTCACAGCCCAGCATGCTCTACATTGACTTTAGGCACTTTTACACTTCCGGATCTGCACCATTGCCAGTGGTGCAGATGAGCTGCACCAGTGTAAATCTGGCAGTGTAAACAGCTGCCAGAGCATTGCAAATTGCTCCCTTGTACTCCATTGCAGCGCATATCATTCCCTGTTTTGTTGGGAATACATACCAGTGTGTTCTAGTGCAGGCGTTTTTGCAAGCATGTAAAAACGCTGCATCATTTGCACCAGTGCCACTCCCAATCATAAACACCTGTGCTGGAAATGCACCCAAAACACGGGAAGGCCATCAGGAATGCTGCATGGCTGCAGCATGTAAACACAAGAGGGGAGTGGTGCGATTGGAGTGGAGGAAGCTGATTTAAACAGCAACGCTCCAGGTAAGCACCTATATATAAAAGTGTCTACAGAGTGTTAAGCAGCACCCTTTTCCCTTTATGTTTTACATCTTCAGCCCTGGAGGAAGGCTGTGATTCTCTTAAAGGGACATTGTCAACCCGTTTTGCATCATACTATTTTGGGTTGAAAACCCACATTTTATGATTGCTTACCTTCTCTGAAATTCATTGGTGTTGCTGTTGGATTAATCTGCCTCCTTTCTTCATGCAACTGAAATGCATGGTAATTGTGTAATTAAACCTAACTTTGTTTTAGTGTCAAATCCTTGATCTGTCATTATTGCACACTTCCTGAACATTAGATACACCCCCAAGCAGCACAGCCCTCAGGATGCAGTGTTCTCCTCTGCTCACACTGCACCTTGAGTGGCTGGACTGTGCTGGGGTGGTCCAAAATCCAGAAAAGATGCAGTGGGAGTTGATTAAGGAATGTAAACAAACCCCTTTAAACTACAAGCCATATCATCACATTCTACAGAATGCGATCAATGATAAAATATGTTTTTTAAACCAAGGACAGTTTGAGGCCAAAAAGGTTGTCGGTGTCCCTTTAATGTAAATCTTTCAGGATTCAGTCTTTTCCATAGAGCCCCACTCTTTGGTCGCAGGGCTGGAGGCATTTATCTAGACTTTAACAAAATAAGCAGGCCTAGAAAATAAGGCCTACGCATTCGAAACCTGAAGTTCTGTTGGTCCCCGACAAGCCATACTCTCAATGGTGGGAAAAGGAAACGGAGGTGGTTGGTGGCAACAACACTGTTTATGCTGTCAGTGCACATGGCCATTAACATATACTGTGTGCTGTGCGCATGCGCCTGGTGCATGGTGGCCCCAAAATATCTAACTCCCATGGGTCCTAGTGCTTCCGGCCCTAAAACCAAAGAGTATGGCTCAATAGAGAAGATATTCTTGAAGATCTGGAGTTACAGTAAATAGTTTTCCCTTTTGCTAGTAGAGCTATTGCCTACGAGCCACTTGCTTGTCAAATAAATGAATTATCTAGCAGTAAATACTGTTGAATCATAACTGAACACTCTAGTATGTTAGCCAGCTTTTCTCCCAGTCCTTCCTTTTGAACCCCCCCCGCCACCTCGTGGCATGGGAAGTTGCAGTTAAAATAAATGCAGTGTTGCTACCTTACAGGAATATGTTACACGATATATGTAAAACCACATTTGCATTATAGTCCTTTTCAACTCAGATCAGTGCAATGGTACAGAGTTTAGTCTCTGGCCGGGTTCATTCATTATTTGGGTTGAGCATCAAAAAAGTACATTGTGATGCGCTCCTCGCCCACCCCAAGGCAGGGAAAATCCTCATTGTTAGATTTTATTTTTAGGATCAAATCTCCAAGAGCTTTGGGAACAGCCTGGTCACCACTTGGTTCCAGCTGACCATGAAACAGGAGTCACTGGGCAGGCCTTGCCTGTGTGAGTGGTTTGCAGGTATAGGACAAGAACCAAAAGTGTTATGATCGGGGCTGGCCTGTACTGCACAGAGACAGTGCTGCCACACTCAACACTGGTGACCCAGGCTTGCACCATGGACTCCGATATCTGAGAGCCAGCAGGAGAAGGACACAAACACACATCCCCAAGGACACTGTCCTCTGGGGAAGAGTTCACAGGCCTGACTGCACAGAGACAGTGCTGCCACTCACAACACTGGTTACCCAGGCTTGCACCATGGACTCCGATATCTGAGAGCCAGCAGGAGAAGGACACACATCCCCAAGGACACTCTCCTCTGGGGAGGAGTTCACAGGCCTGACTGCACAAAGACAGTGCTGCCACTCACAACACTGGTGACCCAGGCTTGCACCATGGACTCCGATATCTGAGAGCCAGCAGGAGAAGGACACACATCCCCGAGGACACTCTCCTCTGGGGAAGAGTTCACAGGCTGGCTGCACTATTGCCACCTGAGTGCCACCTGAGTGATCACAGATGGGGGTGTAGTTGCGAGCCTGCAAGGACAATGGAAGGGCTGCCTACCTGAGGCTGGCACCGGCAAAGAAAAAGAGGAAGGAAAATCTAGTTTTCAGGATGATGTCCGGGGTAATATTGGGCTCTGCACCTCTGACTAAGGAACCCCTCAGACTGAATTGTTAGCCTCTGGGTGGGGGTGAGGGTGTAGCTGTGAATATCCCACTGTGGTGAAGGGGGAGGGGCCTAGGTAAGGGAAGAGTTGGTGCTGGGAAGTCACTGCCAGGGAAAATGAGAAGATTGGTGAATGAAGGAGGACAAGTAAATAAACAAAAAGAGTATATAGATCAAATGAAAACACATAAACAGAATAAGAGACAGTATGGGCATGGGTACCATTTTAATCAAGACCCAAATTCATGAACAAGCCTACAACTGAATTAGTTTTTTTTTTTATGCAAAGCAGACTTGCATTTATCAACAAACTTGTTTTTATGCCTTCATCAGTTCTGTATTTCTGAATGACTAGGAAGCCACAAAGGAGTTTATCATTGCATCACAGGGGGTGATTGCTAATATTCTGTCACCTGTCTCCCTCTAAGAAATGATGGCTACTATGCATAACTGTAGGCTACTACATCCACTGACCACAGCCTGCTGGCCCTGAGTTGGTCAGTGATGCAGGAACACTGCAGAGCTGCCTGAACAGCGACACAGCCGCACTACATGAATTACAACATAGCCACTGTCTGAGCAATGCGTGCCACATTCATTGGTTTGCTATTGGCATGCATGCAGTATTGTAGCAGTTTAGCACCACGTACTGCAGTCATGTATTGCTGTTTACATCTTACCATCTGTTAGTGGCAGCTTTTTGTTTCCCTTAGGTTACTGTTTCCTGACAGCGTTGTTTCAAACTGTTCTGCAATGAGAGGGGCCTTACTTGTATGCTATCATACAATGACAAGAAAAAATCCTGGACTCTGATTGGTCAGTCTTGGTCTGGACCCGTGATGTTATCCCAGCATAACATCACGGGTGTGATGTTATCCAGCATAACATCACAGGTCTAATCTCAGCCTCACTGTGAATCTAAAGATGAACATTTTATGGAGCCTTCCATTGATTGTTTCATCTTCTCTTAAAAAACAAAAGATATTTTTCCACACAAAAACATCTTTAAAATAATTTTTTAATTCTGTATAACAACGAGCCATTGTATAATAGCAGTAATGCACTCCAGGGTGTGTGTCATGCTGGGATAACGTCACTTCTGAGGTGATTAGTCACACTCGGCCTGCGGCCTCATGCCTAAATACCCCAGGCGTGACGTTATCCCAGCATGACACACACCCTGTCATGCATTATTCCTTTAATATACTGTGCCATTGTAGTCTGTGATGCGTGCACTGTGGTGAGTCATGCCCCCATCGCGTCTGATGCCCAGTCCGTTAGCGCCCACACCAGGATCATGACTTTGGCAGTGGAAGCATGACTGTGCAGCAGAGCCAGCAAATGTAGTTACACACCTGTAACTCCTTCACGTATAGGAGCTGACATTCTTTTCATTCAGTGTTGGGTCACAGTAGCATAACACATTTTGATCTATAGGGTAGTTCTAATAATGTTAAAAGATATATAAAAAGATTGTTGGAAAACATTGCACATGAAATTGTTTGTTGTTTTAATCTCTGGGGCCAATGAAAAAATATTCTACTATGCTGGTTTGAGACCATGTTTGTGAACTTTTACTTTAAGCAACTAGTCAGTGTGCGTATCTTCTTAGTACCTTACATTTGGACTTGAGCTCAGACTCCGTACTAACAGTGCACTGCAGTTCCTGGGGTGGGGGTTGCATTACTGAAGGGCTGTCATTCCAATAAAACATTAAAACTAAGCTTTCTGACCATTTCTGGTAGCTGCACAAAAAATTCATGGCATTATTTGAAAAACGTCAAGAAGTCGTCCAGTGTCCTGGTCAAATCTCCCCTCTCTCTATCAAACAGAATGTAAAGTAGTCATCCATGAATGTTTTTAGGTATATTCCTGTTGCACAGTGGTCCAGGACCATGCCTTAAAATAGGTATCCATACATCTAGTGCACTTACTCGATTACCAGAAACCAAATAAACAACTAGTGGATGCCACATTTACGGGTATGCAGTCACTTCACTACCAGAATCTAATTTATTGATTTATATAATGCCTTGAGATGCTTCATGAATGAAAAGACCCATAAAAACCCATATTCTTTTCTATTTTATTCTGTTTTGTTTTATTGTGTTTGTAAACAATGACAATTTGTCTAAAGAGACAACCAAATTATTGATAATAAGGCTATCCTACTGATCAGTTTCCCCCTTTAAGAATACCTTCCCTATGCTTTCTTTAACGTTTAGAATCGGCATTCATTGTTCTGTATTTTGACACATGTGGGTTAAGAATGCAATAGATATTTATATAACTGTACAAACTATTTACACATTTGATTATTTATTGGAATGTAACATGTTTTATTTAATTAATGTTCTATTGAAATGTGTTTATATCATCGAATTGCACTGTAATTTTTGTAGACACAATCGGTCCAAGGGACAAAAAGACGTTTTTTTCTGCTTAATATCTGTTGATAGTTTTACCAGCTAACATGAGGTACTATCAGTCACAGATTGTTTTTGTTGTGGCAGTTGCATGACAAACTGTGTTTATTATGAACTTATTTACCCAGGATTGGCCAGCTGAGATTCAGCATCTTGTTTCCTGTTGGGTCCTCCTTTTTTACCCATTTCCTCAGCTGAGTGGGCTGGGACACTGGGAGGTCAAGTGACTTGACAAAGGTAACAGTAAGTACTTGGCTTTGCTGGGGATTGAGCCTGCAGCCTCCTGGTTCCCAAGCCAGAGCTCTAGCCAGTAGACTGCATTGCCTTCATACTTGCACATGCAGCAGTAGTCATATTGAACATGTTCATGTCCACCAGACTTTACTTGCTTAAACAGGGGTGGGCACGTCGATCACCTCCATATGCTTATACAATTTATACCAAAGGAAGGAGCCTCATAAATACATTTCCTTTATGTAATCATGTGGAAACTGCTTAAGCATGCCATGCAAACTGTATGAAAATTATGCAGAAAAAAACATTGAATTGAAGCTGGCTAAAATACTCATGAACTTTTTTCCAAAAATAAAAAAAAGATGAACTACATGTAGAATATTCAGGCTGTAAAACAGGGCATTATTGTTTCGTAAAAAAAATATTTATAAAATGGGTACAGAGAATCTTGCTTTCTGAATGTGGAGAAGGTTCCTAAGCAGTGTGGTTCAGGAACAGTAACCACGTTGATAAACGTATCTTAATTTTGTTTTTCTGTAGACCCATTTTATAAGCGCAGTAAGACACTCCAGGGTATGGGTAACTATTCCTGAACCTCACTGCACAAGTGCCTCGTGCCTTACAACAGACCTGGGCATGCAGTTCAGGAACAGTAACCCACACCCTGTCTTGTTTTATTACATATATAACCAGGATAGCTTGACTGAAATGCAAAATGGCATTTTCATCAGCAAGGTTCAATTTCAGCCTCCTCTGCTGTATACCTGGGAGGACTGAAACACAAGGAGAATCAGACAGTGAGCCAGTGGTGGTTGTGAGATTAGAACCTGTGAGCTCCTCTTCTGAGCCGTGTTCTAACCATATGACTACATCGCCTTACCATCTGTCTCCGTCTTACCTTCTTATCTAACTCATCCTTACATCAGTTTAGCTTGAAAATTGAAATAGTAAATGGTGACATTTCAAAGGCCTGTTGATTAACTTGTAAATGGTATGGAATTTCCACATTTTAAAGGAAAATGGAAACAATCTGGATTATGGACTGGATGAGAAAAATGCTGAAGCCTGATTGGTTGAGAGCATTCTTTACCCATGATGATACTGAATCATGAAATCAGGGGTAGAAATGTGCTCCTGCCAGCATTTTTTTTTCCCTTACTGGAGTATTACTCTGCCTGTCTGCCAACAGTCATACCTGGCTTCAGCCCACTGAATGTGGCGTCACTTAGCTCTGTCTCTCTGTCCCTCAAGAAATTACCTATCTTATGTATTTTTTTTTTTATCACAGCTGCTATTTATTCCTCCTGCTGCAGCATGAACCGACTTTGGGCATCCAGCCGCCGGCCCTGCCCGCCTGGAGAGCTGGGTGGCTCATACCATACCCAGGAGAATCCGGGACGGCCGTTCGTGCCATCCTGCCAGTGGGCCCCTGCTCTGCCACTGCCGGCCAGCACAGCCCCAGACCCTACTCGACGGGACTCCTCACAAGTCCTCCAGGTGCAGGCCACAGCCATCAAGCTGCATGGTCGCACCCAGCCCTATTTTCCTCCTGATTGTACTCCCACAGGAGCGCGGACGTGCAATGATGTCAGGGATGGTGTGCCAACGTCCACCGTGCCCCCCCCGACTGTCATCGTGCCAGTAGTACCCCCCGGGCATCCCCAGAGGTTGCTACCGTGCGATGAATATTCCCAACCCACCCCAGGACTAGGAGAGCAGTTGGCGGAGGCTCGATCCTAGTCCTCCCCTGCCAACCCCCGATGACCCAGGCTCGTTCCCGAACCCGGGTCACGGGCGTGACGCGAGGTGTGTTGTCAAGTGCCTCAACTCTCAGCACCACCAGGCCGGCCAAACTATCTTATGTTTTAATGTTCTTTCACCAGTTTAAAAACCATAACAAAAATTGTTTTTGAAATATTGTGATTTTTTTTTTTTTTTTTAACTTTATTGTGGGATCCAGTTCATAATTGCAATAATACACTCCAGGTTGTGTTTTACCATAGGATATCATCAGGTCTTGGACGCATAAGGCACTCGACTTTGCCATGTGCCTCACTGTGCACCTGTGGTGACAATATCCCATGATAAATCATGTCCTGTCATGTAGTGTGGCTTAATTAGACAGGTCCCAAAAGTGCTCAGCTCACATAAGGGCTGCGGTGCAACCTTGGTAGCCAGCCAACAACAACAAAAAAAACAGAAAGGCTGCACGCAACCTGTAAGGGAAGCTCCCAATGGTGCATGCATGGACATCCAGCGAAAGTGAAAACACCATTTATTTTATTGTAAAACCGCAAAACAGTGCTTCGTTTCCACCAGCTGCAAATTTACATAGAAAAACAGTCCACAGAGGAACTTCCCACTGTCCACCACTTGCCCCGGTGCTTCAGTCACCCGACCTTCCTCAAGGGGCATGGCTAGGGCAGACAGAACAATGTGTTCCTTTTTATACATGGCCCCAGTCTAGTGATGCAATAAGGAAGGGCTGTACATGTTAAACAAAACAGGCAAAAAATACATTATTAGTACATTATAAATCTTTAACCTCTATGGATTGTTTTTCCACGTAAATTTGCACTTGGCAGACACAAAGCACTGGTTTGCAGTTTTGCAATAAATTGACTAGTGTTTTCACAATCTCTGGATGTCTGTGCATGCATCATTGGGAGCTTCCCTTACAGGTCAACTGCAGCCTTTCTCGGTTTTGTTTTGTTACTTAATTATAAAATGGGTAAGAGAAACCAAGACCCTCTGATTGGTCAGATGCAATCACATGACCATGTGTTATTCTAGCACAGGACAGAAATACATACCTTTCTGAACTTCACTACTCATTTTTTAAAACAAAATCCGAAGTACCATTTTATAATCACAATACTGCACTCCAGGGTGTGTGCAGTTGCGGGATAAGGGCACGACTCAGGTGTTTAAGGCACTTGGTGTTGCCTCATGCCTTACTTCCCAAGATGTTCCATTATCCCACAGTAACACACCATTTCATGTCTTACTGCTGTAATTGCACACTGGGGCTTGCTGTGGCCAGGTGTGGTATATAGAGGGTAGGCACTTGGCTCCCAGGTAGGGAGGGTATGGGGTGCCCCGCAGTCGCACATCCCCTGCCAGCTGATCCAGAAGCGGTGTTGGCTTCAGCTGTGGAGACAGTTACATGCACACCTTCCCATTCAGAAGAAAAGATGCAGCCATGACAATCCCGAGAAGATGGGGGTCCACAAAAGGAGGAGGAGGAGACGAATTATTGTTTACAAATGAAAATATTTAATATTAATGTGAGATGCATACATATTTGAAAACTTCATGGGCTAGATATTCAGATGTGTCCCCCTGATCTTTACACAGAGTCATGAGCACTCAAAAACCTGGAATGTATGAAACAACCAGTGGGCATTCAGCCATAAGTAGTACATAACAAGCTGCTGGTCGCCATGCAGTATAATGAGAGCACTACATCTGTCCAAGTTTATGCAACCACTACATTTTTTGCACAGCTTAAAAACCTATGGGCTTTTACTGTTAGGCAAGTTCATGAGCTGCTGCTGAGTTGTTAATGGCAGAAGCTGATAAACATACTTGTTCTGTTTATAGTGTCTATACATCTTGGTATTGCTAGATGATAGGTTTTTAAGCTGCACAATAAAGCTCTATTATATGTACTGTACAAAGCTATGTTAGATTCCCTCAGTCCCATCACCCATGGCATTTTAAATTATCCTTTCAAAATGTTTAAATACCTAGTGGTGAATGGGACAGTAGACAATTTTCAGCTTGTCTACCACCTACCCACATATTGGTCCTAATCTAAAGTCTTTCTCAAACTTCTTAAGTAGCCTCGGTGGCTAGTAGATCTTCTGTCTCTTTTAGCCAGCCCAGGGCTGTCTATGTATGTGTAGTTCCCATGTGTGCCCTTCTATGTCCTTTTAATATCACAAGTTGTGTACACCCTCAATGTGCCAGGATTTTGTGTGTTTAAAGGTTCTCTCTACCTTTTGAAAATTAGACCCGGTGCCTGTGCTGAGTTGTTTGGGACCACTCTGTACACTGGTAACTGGGTTTTACACGCTGAGCCTAGGATGTGAGGAGTTGTAGCTGGCAGGAATGAAGGTTGGCAAGGATAGAAAAAGAGTTCGATCAGATGAACCTCCTCTCTGGGACAGGTATGGTTGGCATGTTCCGCTTCTCAGCTGCCTTCTAGTTCTAGATGGAAGTAGCTCATGGGATGTTTAGCATAGTAGGGAGCCACAGTGATGCCCAGCATTTGGAAGAGCCTAATAACATCACTATATGTCCTAGAGAGAGGGAGTCGGTTGAGCAGGAGAAAAAGCAGCCAAGGCCATGCAGATGAAGTTGCTGTTACCACCATGTCCATAGGGGTGGTTCTAGTCATCCACCACACCCACTGGACCAGAAGCACTCCTCCGTCTCATTGATCCATTTGCCCATAGCGAAGGAGTTTGTCCATCCCCCTTGGGAGGTGGGAGGGGAATGTCCCATGAGGGCTTTCCCCTCTGTGAAACTTGCTTGGCCATGCTGTGCAGGTCAAGAGTGGGACTCTAAACAGAGTAAAATGACTAGGAGGCAAGAGTGAGTAAGTCTGCTCAGGCTCAAGTGTCAGTGATCAGACATGGCTGAGGGGGGGACTGAGGGTAAAAAAATCAGGCCCAGTTCTGTTTTCACCTACATAATCTCATCCATTATCCACATAAACTTGAGCCTTGCAACATCCTTCATAAGTATTGTTCCAATTTTATAGCCAAAAGAGCTTCAGAGGTTATTTTCTAAATCTGTCTATACTTTGATAAGCAGCAGGAATGGTGATTGTTTAAATATTATGAATATTTTTATTAGTATGTATGCATACATTTTATAATTTGACGTGGACTATATTTACTAGTAAACAGCTTGCACTATGTTCATGGTTTCTGTCAACCCTTATTTTTTACAACTGAAAAGTAGAAACCCTGTGAAGAAATGATGAACTGGTTTTGGAATGTATTTTTTCACAGCATGCATTGCATGATGTGCTGATTTCAGAGTCAGCACATACTGTTTTGAAAGGTAAATTCTGAATCAATAAAATCTAACTTTGACATAGTTTGTGTCTTTTTTGATCAGTTTGCAGTCTGTGATGTCTTTCAGAAACTAGACAAAATGCAAATTTAACTCTGAGGAAATGTGGTCATATGCACATTTTCTCCATCTACTGATGCTTGTAGAATGTACTGTATCTCTAAGCCCAGATGTGATTGCGTAGCAAGTAATTTCATGTTTACAGAATGTTTTGATTATAACTTTTTATATAAGCCAAACATTGGTGGCAATCATACTGCAGTGTTGCCACAATGTTCCACACAGTCCCTAGACATTTCAGATGCTTGGCAATGACTAATACTGCACAAATAACTAATTACCTCTTCAGCTTTTCCTAGCTGAAGGAATTGCATTCCGAGAAAGAAAGTGACTGTGGCAAGACTTAGGCAAGTCAAATGGGCCTGATTGCTGAGTTGGTAACTGTGACGGGATGCTATTCTGGGACAAAGGTTCAATTCCCAGTTTGGTCATAGTATTTCTTTCTCATTCCAGTTTGAATTAACTTTGTTTAAAACATTGACTAAGCAGTTGTTCCCCTTATTTTCCTCACACTCCCCCAGGATCCTTCTGCCCCACTCCTTCAGCTTCCATCTCAGCTCCTATTTCATTACAGCATGGGGTACTCAGGGCTGCCTTGCTGCTTTCTTTTTTTTTTTTTTTTGTACATTCTGTTTATCTCCGGAGGTCCAGGGCATCTCTCAGGTGTACTCTTTTGGACTCCATCTCTACTCCCCTCCCCTCCTGAGCCCCCCTCTTCCACCGGGAGTACAAGGGCTAAGTATCCCCTTCCAAAGCCTATGGACTCAACTGGCCCCCTGGATCTAAGCTCCCCGGGGTGGGACCACCACTCTTTACCTGGTGACCTTTCTGGAATCTAGATGGTCAGTCTGTGGCTGGGTTGAGGTGCTCGGGAGAGCCAGTGAGAAGGTGGTCCGGTGTTAGGGATGTGAACATCATCCACTGGGGCCACCATCACCTTCCTGGACATTCCAGGGTTTTACCATGTTGTTTTCCCCTGAGACGCAGCGTGCAATGACCCTGTGTGGCTCCTCCTCTGCCGCTTGCGTCTGCCATTACCTCACCCACATCCAATGTCCCTGCTCATGTGCTGCCCCCCATCTCCATGGAGGTCACCACAGAGCAGGGAACCCCATGTAACCCACCCTGGGAGAGGAGAGCAGTCCTCCAGATGCTCAATCCTTTCCCTCCCCTGCCAACCCCTGGTATCCCAAGTTCGTTCCCAAACTTGGGTCACCGGTGAGGTGTGGCGTCCAGTGCCTCAACCCTCAGTGCCACTGGGCTGGCCTGCCTTGCTGCTTTTACTGTTGTATCTGTAGACTCCTCCACCGTAGAGCTACTGACCTCCAACTCAGCTGAATGGAAGTGCTGAGGGGTGATGATCCCAGGTATCAATGGCACGTAATTCAAAACAAGGTGTTTACCTGTGCCTGAATTGCCAGTGGGTGCGCTAGGTCAAAAGGAAGCCAACCTCTGTAGAAACCAGTTCAAAAAAAGCAGCGCTCCATTAACCAGTCACACAAAAAAGAATATTCAACAACTTAACTCCTGTTAAGTAGGAAAATTTATTTCAAACTTGTACATGAAGAACAGCACACGCCACACTGCCCCAGTGCTTCGGCACCTTGCCTTCCTCGGGGAGCGTGCTTTTTCCTGTTAAGTAGGAAAATTTATTCCAAGCTTGTACATGAAGAGCAGCACACATCCAGAGTTTGTTCCCGAACCTGGGTCACCGGCGTAATGTGAGGTGTGGCGTTCAGTGCCTCAACGCCACCGGGCTGGCCTGCCTTGCTGCTTTTACTGTTGCAAATGTGCCTCTGTAGAATCCTCCACTGTAGAGCTACTGCCCTCCAACTCAGCTGGATGGAAGCGTTGAGGGGCGATGATACAAGGTATCAAGTAACGCATAACGGGGCATCATGTGGTATCATTCATTGATGAGCTCAGTCAATCAGCCAGGGCATGAATTGCCTTCCCATTTAAAGGGGACAGGAATTATTTCTTGCCATTTTTTTTAACAAAAAGTTTATGAAAATTTTTCAGCATACAAAAACACATATCAAATTAAAAATGACAACATCGCTGATGACGGGGTATTGGTTCATTAACAAAGATAGATATACTGTACATCTTTGTTTAAATAGCAGACACTGATTTCATCATCGAACAGTACTGGTTTAAAAAACATTTATAAATGTATTGTGACCAGTGTCATTTATGAAAGTATGTCATTTAGTCAGAAATGTACTTCTACTCTTTTCCTGTATATCAATTTTCATGTGGAGTTGCCTGTTCCTTATGTAGTAAGCTGCAATAAATTTGCTCAGGGATGTGTGTAGGTTCTCTTTCTGTGTATGGCTTACGGAGTGATATGTCTGAGTTTTTGCTCCCACGTATTTCATTGAAAGGGTAAAATGTTTTAGTTCTGTAGACAGCATTCATCCCATCTATGCCATTTTGTCAGAGAGTTAAGATTTCCTCAATCATATTTAAAGGTTAATATACATCTCCTCCAAGATATGTATTTCTTTAACTAAACCTATCCAGTCAGTCTTCGTAGGAGATATTGGGGTTAGCCAGTGTTTAGTAATGGATTTTAGGGCCGTGTCCACAAATATTTTGAATAGATATTTGTTCTGAGGTGATCTTGTTCCCCATGGCAGGATGCCCATGATCATTTTTCAGAAATGTTGTTGACCATCAGATGCTAAAATGTCAGAGATAGTTTGAGCAAGCTTACCCCACAAGACTTGCAGACTAGGGCAGAACCAAAATATATGAAAATGATCTCACTTTTCCCCACAATTTCACCATTATCTATCTGATCCCCTGGTGTATAGTCCTTCGTTACTGTGGGTGTCCTGAAGAAGTTAGGAAATAATTTCTAATTGACTGGTGTTTATGATGTTCCTGTTTTCAGAAATAATGCTCATACCCTTAAATGATCCATATGTAACTGTACCTGCATGAAAAGTGATGTGAAAAACTGTATTTTGCATTGTTTTGTTTTTATGGGCAGCATACTGTTACAATTCCCTTCATGGAACCAGTCCAGTGTTCCGGAGATTTAACTATGTCATAGTCAAGGCCACTGTTTTACAGTGATTAAAGTAATGAAATTCCATTTTGCACCAGTGATCATCGGTCTAATTTCTGGATTCTACTGTCATTATTTTAGAATGGGTATAAATAATCAAGAGACAAAGAAACTCTGTGCACAAGCAATGAGGCAATAGTTACCCCAAAGGGCATTTGACCGGGAAGCCAAGTTTCAAAGAAATACAAAATCACACATGCCCCCACAATGCAAAGCATCATGGGATGCATATGCAAATCGTCACAGAATATTATGCTGGTTCAACTTTAAGCAGAAATGCATGGTGCCGAAAGGCCTCTCACACAGTTTGCAAAAGGTGCCAAAAGAAGACATAGACACGTGTTTTGTCCTACCAGGACTCACCAGTATGCTTTGTCTGTTTGACACCCCAGTGGAATGAACCAGCTACCCTAAGGTGGTCTATCTGGGTTATGTTGTGGTGAACCCATCAGACTAAAAGAAGGCTTAGTATACAGAGCATTACATTAACTGAAGCAAATTGGAAACAGTACAGGGAGCAATTACAAGAAAATACAAGTTCTGTAGATTTACTGATCTGGTCTAAAATTCTGAATTCTGTGAAATTCTACATTTTTACCAATGTGCAGGCAGTCCAAATTCTGGAATTTTACTAGGTTTGTCAGTAAAAACTGAAAATCAGTGGCCTTGGTCATTGTTTGTGCATTGAACTCTTAGTATGTTTCTGAGAGGTTAACAGCTCATGATTAGCATTCTGTACAAAAACTGTGACATAGTAAAAACTCCAAATTACTGGTTCCATGACGAGACTGTGCAGAATGTCATCCATAAAAACAATTAAAAACGCAGTTTTTTTACATCTGTGTTTATTCAGGTACAGTTAAACAGGGATCGTTTGGAAGCAGGAATTTTCATTTCTGTAAATACGAACATAAATAATTGCTACCATTTAGTGTAAATTTCATATCCTCTTTAAACCCACCCACCTGCCTCAGCTGATCTAGCACCAATCACTTCTGACCTGTATTGGAAAGACAGATGTCACGTGGTCTCCTACATCTTCAAGCCTGCCACTCAGTAACAGGGGGCTTCACCTACTTGATTAGAATGGCAGAATGTGGTGAAACAAATATACCAAATGGAAAAGTTATCCTTTCCTTGTGGTTACAGTCATGTGCATTTACAGTAGAATGGGTATCTTAGATGGAATATACTAACACATGAAATTTGTAGCACAGCAGTAGTGTTACCACTTGCAGTGCCGCTGACCTGGGTTCAGAAGCTAACTTGGTGGCTGTGGGGCGGACCAGGGAAGGAGGATTGAGCATCCTTTGGCCAGCTGCCCTATTCCAGGGAGGGGAGAAACAATGTGCACCTTGCACACGCCTTACCCAGCAGATAAAAATATCTAAAAATGAGTTTTCTGTCTGATCCAGCCACTGTCGTCAGCACTCTGTCATTAACTCAGGAGCTCACTAATGTAGTGCAAGCCCACTGAGAGCACTGGCTGACAGGTGCAGACTTGCACTACAGAAACAGCAAATTGTCATTTTTTGACTAGTGGCTCACAAACCACAAGCGAGGAAATAGCACAGTGTTTACCAGGGAACAAAACTTCTCAACTAAACATAAACATGTATAAATAACTTTTTCCCCTTGGAAATGCTTGGTCCATGATAAAAGGACTGGTGAAAACAGCTGAGCCCGATACCTTCTGCCTGACTTAGAAACATTTGGCATTGATCTTTAAGGGGCCAAGTTATAATCATATATGTGCTCCAAATGTGTAAGTAGTGGGAGTCACATTTATTCAAAGCAACATATAATAAATGCAAGCTACAGGCCCCCCTATTGCTGCCACAACACAAAGGAACTATGAGTTGCCACAGGATTTACCTGTGTCCCCAAATCTTATTTATACAGAATCTGGTCTCTCTGAATAGGAACACACAGGGACACACCCTCCTATGCTAATGTAACAGCACACAACTCCAGGTCCTGAGCAGAAAATCTAGAGTCCTTATTCAGGCTATAGCTACTTCTCAACACCAATGGCTGTGCCTTCAACCTACCCCTTAACACCCACCTACCTTCTTTATCTTTCTGAGTCTCCTCTGGAATTCAGTCAACTCCCTTTTTACACAAAATTACCATCCCCAAATTTTTGAATTGAACAAGCTCTCAAAGACCTGTCCACTCCACAGCCTCCTCAATGTTTCTGTCTCCTTCTGCACCACATGTGTATCTCTCAGGAGGACCACCTGCACCCCATCTTCTTAAGATGCATCAGCACCCTCTTCCTGTTGACCAGACTAGTTAAACCCCACACTTTCCACAATGCTACTCTGCCATGTCATCCTATGCATCATGCCCCTCTCCCCCCCCCAAAAAAAACTGTTCCCATCCTACATTATTCTTTCCGATAATGAAAACAGCCAACTGGGCTGCTCATAACTGAACATACAATTTATCCAATAAGAATACCATCCAGCCTTCCCTTTAAACCCAGACATCCCCCCTCCTGATAAATGCTGTGTACTGCAAAAGCAGAGTAGTGTTTATCACAGCCAATTACGTTACCACTGCTCCCACTTTCAAGTTGCCATCAGTGTGTGCCTGCTTCCCCCCTCCCACCAAGCAGCAGTTTTGATATTCCCATGCCTTCCTTTATCCCCCACCCACCTGTAATATTCTTCTTAATGCAAACCTGGGAACTCTGTATCTTTTTCGAAGATGTCTCCCTTCATTGAGCTATGTCATGGAACTGTAAGCTATCTGTGTCAGCACCACCTGGAAGATTTTGCTAACTGGGGCTGCCCACATTGACGTACATCGTCCCTACTGATATAACATGGGGAGCGCCACCATGCCTCAATTCTTTCTCCTGCCATGAACCACTAATCAGTCTACCACTGCTGAAGATGGGCATTGAACTTTGCAAGTATCGCTAATTCTTTTGCGTCTGTTTATTGTTTAAAATTACTTAAATGTTTATTCTGTCAATGAAAGAAAAGTAACTGCTGTTCTGTTATTTTCACTGTGGTAAAGTTAAGACCTATAAAGACGATGACAAGTCTGTGTGCTTTCACTGCTTGGGCTTTGCTCTCAGCGGTAAATTTTGTGTGATTTCTATACCAAACCCTTGTCATGGATTTGTTCTTAGACACATTTACAGCTCATGCATTTTATTTGTAAGTAAGTAAATATTTATTTCTTTAAGGTGCCCTTCCAAAGCTCAGGGCGCCTTTACAATATCAATCATACAAAAAAAAACCACAACTATAAACAACATCAAATTCAGAAAACAATCCAATATAATTTAAATCACTAAAAAAATGCTTGGTTAAAGATGCAGCTATGCCAAAATATGGGAGAAGCATACATACCACCTCAGAGTGAGACACAGACCCCTATCTGCAGTCTGGGGTCTACTCCACTGAGACCCCAAAATGATCCTGTATTTATACAGTATTTAATGACTAGAACTATTGTTCTAGTTTCCCTTATCTGCATACAGAGTAAGTGTTTTCCTAGTACACAACATCCGCAGCTTTTTCCTGCCACGTGCGGCTGCCTCATATCAAGCTAGGTGACCTTGGGTTTTCTTATTTTATTTTAGTTTTTGTTGACCGGGAAAGGAGGACTAGACAGTTCTGCTTATTTCCAGCCTCGTCCCAGGGGAGGGGGATACAGATGGATGCCAACTGACGTTGAACCAGAGTAAGCTGTACAGCAGTACAGTAGTAAAGAGCAATATATTCCTGTCTCCTGCTAATACTTTCCCACATTCAGCATGGTCAGTAAAATTCAAATCTCACTAAAACTAATGTCATAGCAGCATGTACAGAAATGATCGCTCATCAACTCTAAAAGGCACTTAGTACTAGTAAACTAATAACTCTAACAATGGATTTCATTAAAACCTAACCTATAGCAGCAAAATACATTTCTATCATTAGTAATACACATATAGGGAATGCATATGACAATGTGTATATATGACCAATCCACAAGCGTATGCTAACAGTAATGATAGCAAAAAATATTTACCAGCACTTTAAAGTTCAACCAACTGTTCTAAAAACAGGCAGTGTCTGAATAAAACAGTTAACCAGTTCAAACCTCTTGTCAGCATGGTTGTGGGTTACCCCAGGCCAAGCTATAACCATAAAGTCTCTAAACAAATGAAATGTCTCTACATTACCTGGGTGTATTTCACTAACCCACCATGCCATCCCAAACACTAGAGGAAGGAAAATGACCTCATAAACAGGTCGAGTGTCTTCAGCGTTTGATTGAGAGTCCTCTTGTCCATCCCATCACCATCTGGAAGGTGCATACTTCTGGATCCACTTTGATGCATCGGTCGGCTCCAAAAAGAGAAACAGTTTGCCATGATGCACTATCCTAAGTCGAGTGGGAAACAACATGCGGTGGTTGATGTCTGCGTCTCTCAACATGGCCCTAACTCCATCAAACCTCTTCTTTTTTTGACAAGTAGCATAACTTATAGCAGAACAGATCTTGATTGACTGATCGTCATGGAACAGGGTCCCCTTGCTTTGAGACAGAGCCAGAATAAAATCCTGAGTCCCCACACTGTCCATCACCATCACAATAATGTGAGGAGCCTCCAGATTGTCAGGCCTTACCTGGGGAGTCACCCTATAGCCTTCTGAATGTGGAGTGGATGGTTAGCAACAGCATCCCCCAGTTGTGCTGAGTAAGTCAGTCAGTCAGTTAAAAAGAGGAGAAGGTTATCTCCTTCACTCCCTTCCAGAATTCCCAGGACCAAAAGATCTGTAGCATAGGCTTGATTTTCCAAGACTTTGAGCCTCACCCAGAGGAGAGTGTTTTCCTTGGTAAAGGTTGCTGTGGTCCCTACTGCATCTGAGCATTTTGTGGCTTCTGCAGTAGTCGGTTTTACAGAGTCTATTGCGGCTTACAGAGTACCCACCTGACCTGTGAGGCCATCAAATTTATCAACCAAGCCTGGCACTGTTTGGTTTAATCTGTTGATGTTTACCCCTAATGACTGTAGTGTCTCCTTTGAGGATTCTGTCTCAGCATCCGTTGAGTGTCCTTGGCCCAACCATGTGTTGGGAGTTCCTGTAGCATTTTTATTTTTCATGCCGTCCACCACCTGCTCCTCTTTACATAGGTTTCCCATCTCATATTGGAGGTATTTAGCCGCTAACTCCGCATAAGAATAATCTAAATTTGCAGCCCAAAGCTGCAGATTTTATGTTGTTTAGCAAGATTCCTATATGAGCACTAAGCTCTTATGCCTCCCTCATCTTACATTATTTTTTATTCCATTCATTTGGGCACTTTTCATAAACAGGTTTTTCCATGTTAATGTTATTCTGTTTAAGGCAGAGTGTTTAACCTGGTTGTCTACATTGTAACTGTCATTGACTGTATAAATATGTATGAGCTAACTGCATTTAAATGACTCTGTTACAGCCAGTAACTGTGCCCCCTGACAAAGGGCCACATTGAGGACCTGAAGTACTAGGGCTTTTTGGTGCTGCACTCCATGCACTGACTTTATTAACCCATGAGTTTATTTCTAGCATTCTTCTTCTTCTTTTTTATTTTATCTGGACTTGAGTGCAGTTCTCTGTGGTGTTCTGGGAAATTAATGGAAACTCTATTAAAGGAAGGGTTAGAGTGTTTTGAATCTGATGGGTCATGCCAAAAAACCTGATTGATTTCTTCAACTGGGTGACCAGGGAAATAGATCGGGGAGGGCAGTGGACATGGCCCATCTGGGATTTAGCAAGGCTTTTGACACTGTGCCACCCAGGAGACTGATAAAGAAATTGAGCAGGCTCGAGGCGGGATCCAAAGTGGTGAATTGGGTAAGGAACTGGTTAACGGATAGGTGACAGAGGGTGGTGGTTAATGGCACTCACTCAAATGAGGGTACACTGACCAGTGGGGTGCTGCAGGGCTCGGTACTGTCTGGGAATGGTCTTCTTCAATGTCTTCATAAGTGACATTGCAGAAGAACTGGAAATGAAGATAATGCCTTTTTGCAGACAACACCAAAATCTGTATTAGGGTGGACACTCTGGAGGGAGTGGTTAAGAGCATGGCAGTTGAGGTTCAATGCCAAAAAGAGCAAAATCATGCACCTAGGGCATAGGAACCCAGGAGTTGAGTATAGGATGAGGGCACAGGAACCCAGGAGTTGAGTATAGGATGCGTGAGGTACTGACAATCATTAAGCAGGAATGGAACCTTGTGGTCATCATATCTGATGATTTCAAAGTGGCAGGGCAGTGTGACAAGGCAGTGGGGTAGGGCCAGTGGGATGTTGGGATGCACAGGGAGAGGTATAGCCAATAGGAAGAGGGAGGTGGTGTTGCCCCATATTGCTCACTGGTTAAGCCTCACCTGGAGTATTGTGTCCAGTTCTGGAGGCCACACCACAGAAAGGACATAGACAGGGTGGAGGCAGTTCAGAAGAGAGCAACTAAAGTGGTGCAGAGTTGCATCAAAAGCCCTTTGAGGAGAGATGGAGGGATCTCAACATGTAAATCCAGGAAGAGAATAGAGTGAGAGGGAGCATGATAGAGAACTACAAGTACCTCACAGGGTGAAGAAGGGTACAGGAGGGAGTCCCTTTCAAATGAGAAAGTGCACCAGGACCAGAGCAGTGTGTGGAAGCGAGGCGGAGTTTAAGAGGTATGTGAAAAGTAATACTTAAATAAAAGTAAAAGAGTGGTAGATGTTTGAAACAGGCTGCCAGCGGAAGTGGTGGAGGCAAAACAGTAGGGTGCTTCAAACATGCTTGGGATAGACATAGGGGAATATTAGTAAATAGACAAGGAGGAGGGAGGGTCTCAGGAGACCAGTTAAGGTCTGCAGAGACAGATTAGATAGGTACCATTTGGGTGGGCCAAGTGATCCTTTTCTGCTGACAAATTCTATGTTCTATCAATCAGATGTTGTGATGGCTGTCTCCTCCGCCTTGTAGAGGAGTCTGATACCTTAGAATCACCCAAGACTCGGCTCTTAACTTCTCCTCTCACTTCACTACGCCCAGCAAATCTCTTAACTCCAAACTAGGCATGGCATAGCAGCTCTGCAGCTTCCTCACTCCCTACAAAGAGATCCATTAGTGCCTTTGGGATACACAGGTTTTCAGTTGTCCTGGTAGTACAGTGGAATGGTATTCTGAGCAGGCCTGGGTTCAAAATCCCAGCTGGGGCACTTACTTGTTTCTCACTTCTAAACTGTATTTCAAATATACACTGTATACATGGCATTCCTTGTAAATAAATGTATTTCTGTTTTGTGTGGCTCTAGGTTGTGCACTGAGAAAAGATGAGTGCCTTCGAGATTACCAGGTTTCCAGTTGTCCTGGTAGCACAGCTGGTATTGCAACAGAATGGTATTGTGAGCCGGTCTGGGTTCAAATCCCACCTAGGGTACTCAATTGCTTTTCACTTCTAAACTGTATTTCAGATGTATGTACATGGCACTTCTTGTAATTAAAAATGTAATTAATACCACAAAACCAGACTTCTCTAGCTCTGATTTGTTTTGATCACCCCATAGCAGACTATGGCAACATATTCAAAACACTTACTAACTAGCGCAAAGGGCTGTATGAATGTGCAGATTTATGTACGGCACAAAAAGGAGATAAATTGCAAACTTTGCTCAAACCACTGCACTCTGCAAATTCAAATATACCTCCTGCCAGCACACATCAACAAAGCATTGCCCTAACCCCTCCCTGAGCGCAAAGTCATGTTCTGGTGTACAGTGCTAACCCACCCCACAGAAGGCAGTTAGTGTGGCACAAACACACTAGCACATGCAACCTGAGCTGCATTATTCAAACAAATCGGGCTAATAACCCTACTCTGAATTCAAGGTGCACAGAGCTGCTTGCCGTAGCATTATGCTCCCATGCATGCTCATTACTTCCAAGGTCTGTATCATGCGGCTGCCGCTGTCGACTCTCACTGCTGATGCTGCAGTTGCTCCAACAATGACAGCAATGACCTGGCACTGGTGGATTCCCCTCCCTTCCTCGCATGGTCTCCATGCCCGTTTGATATAAAAGCATTTCTGTTAGTCTACGGTCTCTTCCACCATCTACCAATCCCAGTGCCTATTTCAGAAATAGAAGTATCCATGGTTATCTACTGCCCCCTACCCACCTCTGATCCCAATGCCTGTTTCTGAAATAAAAGAAACCCAGGTAGTCTACAGTCCCCTTACCTTTTCCCAGTCCTAGTTCCCATTTCTGAAGTATAAGTATCACTGGTAATCTAGTGGCCCCCATCTTCACCTGATCCCTGTGCCTGTTTCTACAAGCCCTGAATTAATGTACAAAGATATATATGGACATAGGAAAATAATGTTGGTGTGCAGGGTCAAGAGGCTACTAGGAGGGGAGGGTGGGAGTGACCTCTAAACTACCAGTGATGCTTTTAATTCAGAAATAGGTACTGATGCAGCAGTAGAGCTACCATCTGTGATGCTGCCACTCTGGGTTCGGGAACAAGCCGTGGAGGCAGAAGCCCAGCTTGGGGGGGGAGAGGATTGAGTGTTCTACGGATTGCTCCAGGGGGAGGGTGGGTCAGCTGCCAGCACTCAACAGAACTTTTATTGCAGGTCGGCAGGGGAGCTAAAAGAAGTTTCAGCCAGTGGTGGCAATGATAGGTTTGCTGGCTTTACTTTGGCTTCTGGTTCTGTTCTGCCTGCAGTGCTTGCAGGTTGCAGCAATGTAATAACTGCAAGCAATAATGCTTATGGGGTGGGTGGTTGATAGTTTTGTTGGTCAGCCAGTTGCCCACCCTAGCTGCAGACTAAGCCAAGGCCAACCAGGGAGTCTCCCACACCCCCTGACTCCAGAGGGAAAGATCATTTTATTCTCTAGAGTCATGAGTAGAAAAGACATAACAAAAAAATCTTTCATCTTCAATAAAAGCCCCAAAACTCACCACAGAGTATCTAAACCCCAAGAGCATCTGGGAGCCTAATGGCTCTCAAACCCTTGGCTTTAATGTGTCCCCCTTGAGCCCTCCCAGAAATTTGGTAGCCTTAGCCATAACACATGTACCAATAGTAGTGTCTGTGCAACCTCAATGTCAGTCCCAAAACGGCCATTCGCCTGTGACCCCGGAAAGTTTTAGCTTGCAGCCATGAATTTTGTTTCTCACCACAGAGCGAGTGTCAGACTCAGCTAAGCAACTATTGTCTGTCTGGGACTGCGGATTAACACCCTCCCATGAGCCGCTCGCTCACTTAGCGCAACACAAGTAAGTGTACCTGTTTTCATCTGTCAAGTGTTTGAGGGTATGAAGCATTGTGATGCACTTCCCAGCCTTCATGCATTACAGCTGCTTTAATACACACCCTCTTGTGTAGTAATGCTTACATCTTACATAAGAATAGTGCTTACAAGCAGGCTGAGAACAGTATCAGCGTTACAAAAGTAGCTAATAATGGTGAATGGATAACATACAAAAAACATGGACATATATTTTATAGGTGCATATATTGGGGCCCTATATTCAGAAAATGGAGCAAGCTTTGCGCTGCACCTGCTACTGCATTTCCCCCAGCTGCTGTGATATTCAGATGGGCAGCAAGTGGCACTATCCGACCGAATATCAGGCCATGTTGGTGCAGTGCTAAGTGAAACTGTGCTGCCCTGACATGGACCTGGGTTGTATATAGCCCACAGGGAATAGCCCTTCCTAAAACAGGAAAGTGCCAAGGCCCCTTTGGGCTATATTCAGCCTGAGTATGCAAATGAGTCCAATGGGCATGCAAACCCCCCTTACCCTGGTTGCCATGCTCCAACCAGCTACCTATGGCCCTCCTCTAACCTCCATAGCTGACCGTTGTATGAGTTGTTGGTGAGCATGCAAACTGTAGAAACAACAGATACTCACTGACAGCTCATATGGTAGTCAGCTGTGGAGGTGAGGATAGGACTGTGCCAGTCACTGTATGTGGCTGTTTGGAGCACTGTGAACCAGGGTAATGTGGGGTGCGGGGATTTGTCAGCAGGTGAGTCAGGTGGGGGTTGCTGGGGAGGGCCACTGGATGACCAGGACATGCTATATCAATGTACTCTGTGACATTGGGGGTTGGGGGAACCCATTAAACCACCAGAGAATATTTGTCATAGCTTGGATGAGAGACTGGGGAGTGGGAGGACACACTGGACCACTAGGGATTATTTGTCGTAGCTCACACAAGCGATCGTGGGGTGAGGGGATCCACCAAACTATGAGGGAATACTATATTTGATGTAGCCAGAATGGGAGAATGGGGGGGAGCTGCAGTACAGCCACCCTGCCTTCGGGAAGTTAGTGCATGAGCTTAGTGCCAGGTTAAGAGTTGTTTTTTGGCAATGGTAAACAGCGCCACTTGGGAGGGCAGTTTACTGCTGCCACAAACTGTTAAATATCCCCCTGTGCCAGTATGCATGAGGGGACGACCTCTTTTGCAAAGTCCTAGCAGTATTTTATCACATTGGTGATGCAGGGTTTGAGGATATTCCCAGATCCTTTGAATATTGCCACACCGGGAATATCCAGACCATGAATGTATATAACAAAATAAGATAATCTTATGTTTTGCATAACTTGCTCTAACTAAAGGAAAACAGCTACACATGCCAGATGGCATGTATAATGTAGCTTATTTTTAAATACCTGATGAAAATCCACCAAGACATGACTACAGCCCTATTTAGAAGAATTACCTGGTAACACTAGCTGCAGATTTATACATCTGAGATGGTGATAAGTCAGACAATACAGTCATTCACAGATTTAAAGGCATGCACTGCAGCGGTATCAAATAATACAGGTACTATTATGTGTGCCAAAATAGTCTTACTGGTTATAGATAATTATATTGTTAACATTCCTCAATTTAGAGCCGTCATCAATGACAATTACAACTTGTGCTCAATCGTTTTCTCAGGAAGTTTAAGAAATGCAGACGTCTGAAAAGGTAATGGTTTTAGTTACAAATTCAGTCCTTTCTGAATACAAAGTACCAATGGCTCTTGGCTGTCATACTCTATATGATGGATACAGTATATTCAGTTAAACTATGTTAAAGTAGTGTGTAATGGTGGAGTTTAGGGATGTAAGAAAAAAAGAAAAAGGAAATTCAAAGTTGGGGTTGAAGACCTGTAACTCTTGTTTCTCATTCTCCTGGTTAAACAGGGTCCATGTTAGCAGAGCGGTGGCTTTCATTGCCCTCTCAGATTGCTTAAAGCTTCATAAAAACTGCTTTAGAAATGTCCCATAGACTTGTATCGGGCTCGCCCCCATGCTCTCCCTGCTCACACGTCACAAAAACACCTAGCGTGGGGGTGGAGCAAGCATGCTAGGACGCTGAAAGGGATTGGTTGGCAGTGGCTATAGAGACAGCTATGATCCTTTCATTTACTTCAGAGTGAGTAAAAAAAATTTATTTTTGCAAAAATGAGCTCATGCTGGCATAAGCTACCTTATGCCTTTTGGTCAGAAATTCACTTTAAGTAAATATTAAGCAAAATATTGCCATCAGTAAATAATCTCTAACCAAATTTTGGCTTGTTTGTGCATGTAATATAGACTGGGGCTGCTTATCAGAAATTACTCTTAACTCCAAAGTGTTTAAAGAGCAAATTTCTACCAAAATAAAATGATTAGGACTATTTTATTTAAAACAATTATCTTTAATTTCAGTGTTTTCTAGTATTTTCTTTTTACCTTTTTCTGTTATAGGCCTATTAGACACTTCATGTAATGCATTACTCATTTCACTATGCCTTTCAAAAATACTCTGACTGTCCCTACCTAACATACAATTGCAGTTCATTTCATCACAGTCTGTTGTCATAGTGAGCACTATAATGTCATAAACCAAGTTACTATGAGAGCAGTACAGGGAAGTCCAATATTTTTTAAACAGACTACCGAGGTGTGGTATAAACCCTGGAAAAGAAAATTTCGAACTAAAAAATGCATTCTCTAGAGAACAGCACAAGCTGAAATATTATGTTTATGAAATGGGATGTTGAAGTGCAGAGCTGCTCTTTAGATAGGAAATGCAAATGAAAGATTGATATGACAGCTCTTGAACAATAACAATAGTTCGATCTAGCTTGCCAAATTTGAACAGGAAGAAAAACAATAAGGGGAATGAGAGGAATTCCATGCCACAATGAAACCAGTCATGCATGTGAACTTAGTGCCACAACAGTGCATGGCAGTGATGTTATAATGTGCAAGCCAACTCTTCAAAAGTAGGGCAAACATATTTTGTATAACACAGTGATCTACAGAGCTTAGGTCATAATGTCTGTGGGGGAATGTAACTCAAAGACAGTGCATATTTGGAACTATAGCAAACATCACTGAAATAGAATAATTGTCGCGAATGACCCATTTCAAATAAGGAAACAGCCATAACTGAATACAGAGTCCATATATGGCACAAATTATATCTTGATCATGCAGATAGTTGAACGTGGGTTGCAAAATTCTGTGGCTGGTGGAAAGACTCCATCAGCTTGCATGCTGTAGTTAAAAGAGGAGGAAAGAGAAGGAACAACCATCACTCTCCAGGTCATGTTGTTCATGTGTGCTAGCAGCTCAGTTGGACTTCCACCCCTCAAAAAAAAATAATTTTCCCTTACCAACTATGCTGAAAGTTTGTATGCCCTGTTAGTTGTACTCTGTGTCACAGGCTCCCCAACATAAGATACCCATGAGCAATCAAACCTGATATTGTCTTAGACCATGCAGCTGAAACTTCAGTCCTCCTCTCTTGAGGGGGCGGGACTTTCATGACTCATTCGTGGCTTCGCCATTCATGAGCTATGGTCCTGCCCCCTCACTCATGGAAATAAAGGCCATATTTTAACACAGACCATTGTATATCCTCTACATATTTCACTTGTATCATCTCTTACCATTATCCAAATGTTGACAGTAAATCTCAGTATTCTAGAATTCGGTGAGATGCTATTTCAGATGTCCTATTAGAACCAGAACACTATGCCAGGAAAGCTGTTTCTAAGCAGCAGTTGGATTCTAGCTAAGCAATGCCTTTGAAAAAGCTTTTTTCCTTTTTAAAACAACAAGAACTCAGCAGCCCAAAAAGCGCACTAATCAGTGAAAACAGAATCACAGTCTCTCATAATAAACAGGCCACCACAGCAACAAGTCAGCAAATCCTAGCCATAAAGACAACCCCACAAAAGATGCATACAAACTGCCACACTCTATAAATTAAATTAAATTTACACTAGAAGTGATTTACCACAGACCAAATGTGGTGACCACAGACCAAATGTGCTTACTATCCTGCTCCCAACTAACAACAGACACACAAATCCTACACCTCCATGTAGGCAACTATTCCCTCTTTCTCAATCCACCAACAGTAGACAAGAAAAAAATATTTATAATTAGGAAAATTATGGACAT
Organism: Neoceratodus forsteri; assembly: GCA_016271365.2. Lineage (NCBI taxonomy): Eukaryota > Metazoa > Chordata > Ceratodontiformes > Ceratodontidae > Neoceratodus > Neoceratodus forsteri. Next base: position 1,196,579,020 of record CM028130.1, read on the forward strand.
TTTTCACTTACCTGTGGGAGCTCCACAAAGTCATAGCTACTCTGTAACTGTCCTTTCCTTTGCCTGCTGTTATTTTTTTTTCTAAATTTGCCTACTAGTTTTTTGGCCCCTTCGGATCTCCATCTTTTAATTTTTTACTGCTTTTCTTTTTCATGCGATGCCTCCTGTCCCATGTAACAGTGATACATCCATGACCATTAATTTGGCAATTGCTGGTTTAGTGTCAAGTTTATAGCAGTACAGCTGTGATTTTAAGTGACTTTCCTTATCCAGTAAGTACTAAGATAGGCTACATTCATAGTTTGGCAAACTCCTGAGGGATATTTGAGTGGGCTATTCTGTAAGGAAACAGCCAGAGCCTTAACTAATTTGTGCACTGATGACCCAGGGTGATCTGTGTGATTTTTTAAAGGCTGTGTGTAGTTTAATGGAACAAAAAGTTTAAAAAAGCAACACATTTACTCTTGCTGGCTTGACCTAGACACATACTTAGAAAACAAAATGATTTGATTAGAAAGAGTTATTTACTGTAGTTGAGGCAAGAACGTTAGGCTTCTAACAGCAAATTGCTGCTGCAGACGCTATGAGTCATTCAATTAATAGTCTTGGACACATCCATGTCACATGGGACAGGAGGCATTGTAGGAAAAAGAAAAGCAGTACAAATTAATCATGGAGCTTCCTAGAGCCATACAATTAGTAGGAACATTTAGGGGAAAAAAAACTCTTAACAGCAAACAAATGAAAGGACATACTAGAACTACACATACAAATCAAAATACTCTACAGTGTACAACAAACATTTGTGCAAATTTTTTTTTTGTAATTTATTCATACATTCTTGTGTGCATTGTATCCTTTCTTATTACAGTTAGTACATTTGTTTGTCAGTATACATTGGTAAACATATTTTCACATTATAACTTAATCAACAATATACATATTGTGGAATGTTATGCCTCCTAGAACTAATGATATCTCTCCCCTTCCTTCTTACAGGTTTCTGCTTACCAATTGCCTGCTTCTGTGCTGGATGTTATTTCACTTTTTCTCTCCATTTCTAGCCTTATTGTCACCCACTCATGGAACAAAGTCTGCATCACACTGAATTATATATATAACCCATTGTTGCTATCTTTGCCTACACATTTCTAACTTATTTAGATATGCTGTAATTCTTTCCATGCAATAGATATCATTTACAATGTATTGCCATTCCTCTCTGGTGTGAGGTTGTATTTGTTTACATTTTTTTGTGATGGCTTTCTTGGCAGCCGGTATTAGAATGGGGATAATGGACCTGGATATTCCCTTACACTGCCCTGGGGCACATGAAGTAATATCTTGGTCGGTGTCAGACAAGCTGGATTCACCCCTATCTGAAGCATTTGTGTCTCTAGGTCTCTCCAGTATGACCCCAGCTTGGGACAGTAAAAAAAATATATGAGCCTGATCTGCCTGTTCTTCCTCACACTCCCTCCAACAGTTTCCTGAGCTAGTGGGGAATATTCTGGCTATCCTAGCTGGGGTATAAAAATATGTATCTCATGCGGCACTTCCAGGCAAACTCTTGCCATGTATTTGAAGAAGTTATTCTAATGGAATTGTCCTTGTGTCTGTACCAATTGTCTCTTGACACAGTGATTGACATATCCACATTCCACTTGTCTAGGACTGAATGGGTATTGTCAGAAAGGTACTCCATCAAGCCTGCGTAAAAAAAAAAAAAAAAAAGTCCTATTAGCTTTTCCCATTTTTTCTCTGCCTGTGCATCTACCAATAGTTGTAACAGCATTGGAGTTGGTGCCAGCAATTTAGTCTTTTCCTTGGACTTACGTAGTAAATACAATTGGACCTGTAAGTATCTGAAATGTTCTCTGCCAACTAATCCGTATTTATTCTGTAGTGCCTCAAAGGGAATCACTCCATATTTGTCTGGAAATTGGTATATGCACATCAGGCCTGCCCATCACCATCTGGAAAATGTCATGTCTATTCATGGGGGATAGAAATCCGCCATCGTGGAAAGCACTTTTAAAAAGTAAAAAGGGAAGGATAACTTTCCATTTTGAAAAATGGATCTCCAAGTTTTTAGTGTAACCTCCGTATATTGTCCATAGTCATCCTTCATTTGTGCAAATTTTGACTGTAGTTCTCCTTTAAGCTAAATGGAGGGCTGTCACGCTTGGCCTGCTGCCACGGCTGCCACATGCACCTTCGTTTCCATAGTGTACTATCAGCTCCCTGGTTGTCCCAGTCTCCCCAGTCACTAGTGCTATTCCCAGCTTCTTATGTAGGGCTGTCTCCTTAAAGGAAATGTCTAAGATTTCGGTAATGGCATTTAAATGCAGTAGCTCATTACCTTCTTCTGGGGATAGCCATTTGAGCACAGAAAGGAATGTTTTCCTTAAGTCAACTATGGGAGGGAAGTGATCAAAAATTGTCATGAACAGATGGCCAGGCAACCCCTTCAGTTCCTGACCTGCCGGCCCCACCCCCATGCTCAGGCAGTTTGTGATGTCTAACCAGGCAGAACACAGGAGTGTGCCACATAGAAGTCAATGGAGGAAATTTTTGAAACAGTTTTATGCATGTTAAAGCAACTTTGTTATAAATAAAAGTCATTGCTCAACTAATAGGGGCCCTGTTAGTTGGGCAGTGACTTTCATTTATATCAAAGGTTACTTTAGTATATATCAATCAAAATCAATCAAATCTTTATTTATTCAGGCGATCATCATTGAGCAAGGCTCATTTACAAGATGGACCTGATACAGCATCAAACACTTCAGAAACGCTCCTCCTTTTACTTCTGTGTGGTACATCCCCTCCCTCTGCCTGGTTAGACATCACAAAACATCTGAGTGAGGGGGTGGGGCTGGCTGACCAGTAAGTGGAAGAGTTCAACTGGCTATCTGCTCAGCACAATTTTCAATCTCTTCCCTTCTGTAGTGGACTTAATGAAAACAATTCCTTTCTGGGCTCAAATGAATGTCGCTAGTATAAGGTAATGGACTAACGTATTTTAAAAGCCATTACCAAAATCTTGGACATTCTCTTTAAGCTTAGTAGAGTCACCTATAGTGTCCAGTTTCTGGTTCCTGCCCATAACAATGACTTTCAAGTTCTGAGAAGGTACAGTCCTAGATATTTGGCAATAATTTATTTTATATTTTTTATTTAAAGTTTGGCAATAATTAGCTGAATGCTGTGATCTGAGAAAACCTGCAGATGCTCTCGGTATATGAGGCTGTTTGACTCAATGCCAAGCCACGCCCTCAAGTATTATACTGTATGTTAAAGTGGAACATTCACAACAAAGAGCCCACATTGAAGTGTGGGGCTGGTCCCAATATACACTTTGTGTGCAAAAACATTTTGGGTGACTGTTTACTGTAGTATAATAGACTATTTAAGACTAATGTTGCTTACTTTTAGACTGACATCTTGTGTAACTACAAATCCCAGAATCTCCTGCAGCTGACCTCAGAGCAGAACTGCAGCAGTGGGAGATTCAATAGCCTGCAGTGCATGTTAGAGTTTATATAAGCGCTGATGTTTTGTTTGCTGGTCCCGCTGTCCTCCCGGGGCTAAGTACAGTCACAGAGTACTGTACTTAGTCCCTGGAGATAAGCAGAATTGGAAAACACCTTTGATAATAAAAAGCTCTAACATGCACTGCAGGCTATTGACTCTCCCACTGCTGCAGTACTGCTCTGTTGTCAGCTGCAGGGAATTCTAGGATTTTTAATTAAAGGAGAACTCATGGTACACATAAAGCAGCCACTGCTGCACAAATCAGGGATTCAGTACCCCAATCCCCCTTGTAGGCACAATCTTTATTTGAATATCGCCATACCTGATTCCTCATAAAATCTGTGAAGGCTCTTGTAACAGGCAGCATTTTCTGTCATGCCTGTACTCCTCTTCCCCCCCCCCCTTCAAGGTCGCATTGCTAACAAAGCAATATCAGGACATGCCACTGTCCCTTCCTGTACTGTGCCCTTATGTGAGAAGATTCAGTAGTCTTCGTATCTCCTATGCCCTTCTCTATTTTCACCTAAATGCTATGTGTATGCCATGTATACACATGGCATTTAGGCAACGTCTGTAAAAATAGAGCAGGGCATAGGAGATACAAAGATTATTAAATCTCCGTACATGAGGGCACAGTACAGGAAGGGGCAGTGGCATGTCGTGATATCACATTGTTAGCAGTGCAATCTTGGGGGGATGAGTACAGGCATGATAGAAAATGCTTCCTGCTATGAGAGCCTTCACAGATTTTATGAGGAATCAGATACAGTATACCTGCAAAAGGGGGGGGGGTCAGGGTACTGAATCCCTGATCTGTGCATCGGTGACTTCTTTATGTTTGCCAGAAGTTCTCCTTTAAAGATGTCAGCCTAGAAGTAAGCAAAATTAGTCCGATACAATCTATTATACTACAGTAAACAGTAAGTAAACCAAAATGTTTTGCACACAGAAAGTATATGGGACCAGCTCCACACTTGAGTGTGGGGGCCCTTTGTGTTGTCTCTTCCCTTTTAAGGAATTATACACATAATTAATTTGTGGAGTTAGCTGCTGGTCCATCAGTACAGCGGCAGATGTACCGCTAGTGATGCTGACAGCCCAAGTTCAGTGTCAACCCAAGTTCAGGCCTGTGGCCTGTGAAAGCAGAATCAGCTATACCCCAGCTCTATTTTGAGCTTTTGGAAGCAGCAGATTTGGGAGAGGAACAGTGGGGCCAGAGTCTAAGGAGTGGCGGCAGAGGATTACAGCACACAAACACAGAGACAAATTGCCCTCTCACCCACCCTTGTCTAAACCTAAATATATGCAAGTGGTAGACAAGAAGTACAGGAACTCAGGCACTGGCAAATATGAAACGCAAAATAAAGTTCCTTAATCTGAAGGATAACTGTATAGATACTATGGGATTTTGATTAGGGATATTGAAGTATTTCTAGGAAAATATAATTGTTGTACATGTCAAATTTTGTGATGGAATCCCTGATTTCAGGTCTCAGGCCCAGAAACTGTCATTATTTTGCTGGTTTAAGAATTTCAGTTCCAGTATCAGTAGGAAGAAGTACAGGAACTCCATTCCTGCTGCAAAAAAGGTACAGGAACTGAGATCCTGTGCGTTCCTGTTCACTTTCATCACTGGGTAATTCACTTTGACTGACACCTTCCTGTCAGGAACAGAAAGGGCGGGAACAACAAGTAACACTGATTTGATTTGCTTGTAATCCCTTCCCACTCTATTTGGAAGCAGGGAAGTAGGGCTAAGCAAAGCCCAGTAGCACAGATAAGTAGAGGGAAAGGAGAAGAGAGGAGAGAAGGAAAAAGAAAGAAAGGGGGAGAGAGAGAGAGAGAGAGAGAGAAAAAGAGGATAATGGGAGCAATGCAATGCAGTGGCTGTGGAGCAGCTGTCTTCAGGAGGACCTTCTGCATGGTACGGTGTTGCCCCATCTGCAGGCACGATGCTGGGTTGAGGGAGGAGGTTGGTAGTCTCCAGGCCAAGTCATCTCAGATTCAGAGAGCCTCCCCCACCCAGGGACCACCAAGTCTAACACTGCTTCATCAGCAATTGCCAGGCGGGAGAAGCGGATGGACTACGGTGGGCTCGGGGAGGATGTGGAAGGGGGGGCAGAGGCACATCCCCCAATCAGTGTAACTACAGAACTCCTATGCAGTCTTGGAGGAGTGGGAAGGTCCCACAGTGGCACCCAATGTAGTGACCGAGGAGGATGAGCCAGTCCTCCACAAGAGAGCCCCAAGGATGGGTGGCAGGAGACCCCAGAAGAGGAGGAAGCAAATCCTGGTGGGGAACTCCATTGTCAGGGAGATAGATATGGGGTTGGGAAGTGAGGGAGACATAATAACATAAGTAATAGCCAGCAGAAGGAAACCTCCAGGCCTATCTTTTCTGCCCAATTTGTGTTGGGATCTTGTATTTTATCCCACCACCGATGTTTGTGTCCCCTCTCCTCCCTCCCCCCTTCCTTGTCCCTATATCCTCCCTCTGTGTTTGTCCCAGGCTCTTTTGAAGGATCCCACTGTCTTGGATGCCATGACCACCTCGGGAAGTACGTTCCAAGGCATCGCCACCTTTCTGTGAAGAAGTGTTTCCTCATACCCCTTCTAAATTTTCCTCCCACTAGCTTTAGGCTGTGTCCTCTGGTGGAGGTATTTTCTCTTACATTGAAGAGACCCTCCCATGCTACTTTGTTTATACTCCTTAGGTACTTGAAGGTCTGTATCATATCCCCCCTCTGCCTCCTCTCCTCCAGTGAGTACATCTGCAGGGACTCTAGGCTCTCTTCATATGACTTGTCCTGCTGTCCCCAGATCATTTTAGTTGCCGTTCTCTGTACCCCTTCCAGCAGTTTAATGTCTGATTTTAGGTACGGGTGCCAATACCTCACTCCATACTCCAAGTGAGGCCTCACCAGTGACCTATACAGTGGTAGAATAACCTCACTGTTTCTGCTACTGAATCCCTTCGTGATGCATCCCAGCATCTTGTTGGCCTTTGCTGCCACTTTTTTGCATTGTGTGGATGGCTTCATGTCACTAGTTATTGCTACTCCTAGGTCCTTTTTTTCCTCAGACTCGGTTACCTGTAATTTCCTATATAGTACTCGGTTCTTGCGTTTTTTGCCCCTATGTGCATCACCTTGCACTTCTTGGCATTGAAGCCCAGCTGCCAAATCCCTGACCACTTCTCCAGTCTGCCTATATCTTCCCTTAGTTCCTGTACCGCCTCCTGAGTGTCCACCCTCCCAAAGATTTTGGTGGTGTTAGCGAGGAGGCACATCTTGCCTTGAATACCCTCCCCAATGTCATTTATAAACACACTAAACAATACTGGGCCCAAGACTGATCCTTTTGGTACCCCACTAGTGACCTCCTTGGTACCGGAGGCTACCACCTTCTGTGTCCTGCCCCCCAACCAGTTCTCCACCCATCTGACCAATCTTTCCCCCACCCCATTGCCTTCAGTTTTATCAGCCTTTTGTGTAGCACTGAGTCGAAGGCTTTGCTCAAGTCCAAGTATATGATGTCTGTTGCCTGACCCTTGTCTGCTGGCTTCGTGACATAGTCAAATAACTCAATTAAGTTCATTTGACAAGATCTTCCAGCCACAAACCCATGTTGCTTACTGTCATGCAGACCATTCTCCTCAAGTATTTCACCAGTCCCTCCTTTAGTATGGACTCCATAAGTTTGCACATTATAGAGGTCAGGCTTACTGGCCTGTAGTTGCCTGAGTCCCCTCTGGGGCCGCTTTTGTGGAGTGGTACTACACTGGCTGTTCTCCATTCCACCAGCACTACCTCCGAGTTCAGGGAACTATTGAACAGAACTGCCATTGGACCTGCCAGTTGATTGACCAATTCCCTGAGTACCCTGGGGTGTATCCCATCCAACCCTGGGGATTTATCCACTTTTAGCGCCTTCAGCCCCTCTCTTACCCTATCTACCTCAATAACCCCTATTGGGTCTACACTTGTTCCTTCCTTCCTGATCCCCACCTGTGGCATCAGCCCATCCTTTTTTTTTCATAAAAACTGAGCAGAAGTATTCATTTAAAACCTCTGCTTTTGCTCTGTCCTCCGTTACCCATTCCGTCCTGTTTGAGTCTGATGATGCCATCTTTTTTGTCCCTTTTCTGTCTTATATAGTTAAAGAAGGCCTTTTCCCCCTTTTATCCCCTGTGCTATGCATAGCTCTTTTTGTGTCTTGGCCTTTTGGACCTCCCTTTTGGCTATTATGGCCAGTCTGCAGAATTCCTCTTCATCTACTTCTCTAGCAGTTCACTTGCTCTTCCTATAAGCTGCTCTCTTTCCCCTTATTGGTCTAGCTACATCCTTGTGGAACCAGCTGGGCTGTCTTGCCTTTGCCTTCTTCCCTTACATCTTTATGCAACTGTCCATGGTCGTTTTAATGACTCTTGATATGTCCCAAAGTATTTCTACCCCCATCCCCTCCTCTAACGTTCCTAGTTTCTCTCTGGTCATTTCCTTCATCCTAGTAAAGTTGGCTGTCCTGAAGTCCAACGCCCTAGTCCTTGTTTGGATATCCTCTCTGCCCATATCTATCTTGAACTATACTGAACTATGGTCACTCCCACCTAGGGGTTCCCTGATATCAATTTCCTGGACGTGCTTACCATTTTTAAGCACAAGGTCCAGGATTGCTTCCCCCCCGGTTGATCCTGCCACCAGCTGTGTCATGAAGCCATCCTCTGCTGCATTGAGAATCACCTGGCTTCTGACGCAGGTCATGGCAGGAGTTATCCAGTCTATTCTAGGCAGGTTAAAGTCCCCCATTACTATCTCCTCCCCCTCCTGTTATGTCTTTCAGTTGCACACCCAGCACCCTGTTCATATACTATCCCCGGTTAGGCGGTCTATAAACCACCCCAACCTTATTTTCCTACCCCTGTTGGTTTGCAGTTGTAGCCACAGTTCCTCACTGCCCCCCCTTTCTACTGCTTCTTCCCTCATACACACAATCCCTTCCCTGATGTAAATCGCAACACCTCTCCTTTTCCTTTCTCCCTGTCTTGTCTGTAAAGCTTGCACCCTGGGATCAAGAGGTCCCAGTCATGGTATACCATTGCCCAGGTTTCAGTAATGGTTGCAATGTCCTCATTGCCCTCGTTCAGCCTGTAGTTCTTCCATCTTGTTCCCTATGCTGCGTGCATTGAGGGACACCACCATCCACTTGTCCCTTCTGCCCCCGCTTTTAATTGCTTCCCTGGTTTGACCCTGTCCATCCCCTTTCCCCACCCTTGTTCACTCTGTTACCTGCATCTTTCCTCAACCTTTTTCCTGCTTTTCATGGGGGTGTTTTGGACCCCCTTTTCTGTCGCACCCCCCCTTAACAGTTTAAACCAAGTACCTCTGTCATGTACACCCCCATCATGTTCTTTAGCATTCTTTTTCCTGCCCAGTTAAGATACAGCCTGTCCTGGCTATATTGTCCTTTGTTGGACCATGCATCTCCCCCATTCCCTATAAAGCCATGCCCCTCCTCCCTGCACCATTCAGCTAACCACCTGCTAAACTCTGCTATTCTCTTTTTCCTTGCTGTGCTGGCCCTGGGGACCAGGATTATTTCTGGGAATGCCATTGTGCATACCAGTTCTCTACCTGCCTTCGCTATGTCCCTGAACCTTTCCTGTACTACTTCCACCTCTTCTTCAGCTAAATCATTGGTACCAATGTGCAGTACTAGGTCTGGTCTCCTCCCTACTTTATCAGCTCCTGGACACTGAGTAGTGCTTTCCCTGCTTCCAACCCAGGTCTGCAGGCTACCACAGTTCTGTTACATGGGTCCTCCTTACATCCTCATGCTATACCTTTGATTATTGAGTCCCCGAAGATCACTATTTTTGAGTCCCTAGTTTGCCCTCATGCCACAACTGGGTCCTCCATGTTGGTTTTATTATCTATTACTTGTGTTCCTCTCTGCTCCAATACCTCTGTCGTTGTGCCCATTTCAGTGTCCCCCTGTCCTTGCTACCATTCCCCCTTGTCCACTCCTCTCCATTGAGTCCCTTACTCCAGTTATGCCTACCACCCCCTCGCTAGTATGATGACCTCTGCATTCTGTTACTGCCTCCTGGTCCTTCCCTCCGCTAGTCTTCCTTGCACACCTCCCTTTTCTTGCCACTTCCACTGAGGTTTCATCCTTCCAGTTGCCTCTATTTACCATCTGACCATCATATTCCCCTACCCACCCTCTCTTCTCCGCCATCTCATTTGTTTCCCCTGCCCCTTGCCCCCCTGATTCCAGCACCTCATACTTATATGAAACATAGAAACATAGACTTTGACGGCAGATAAGGACCGCTTGGCCCATCTAGTCTGCCTATTTCCATACCTACAGGATAGACCGCAGATCCTAGTTAACCAACAGCCTATTTCTTCCTACCCCCCCCACAAGAATTGCCTTATGTCTGTCCCATGCATTCTTGAATTCTCCCACAGTTTTAGACCCCACAACCTCCTCAGAAAGGCTGTTTCATGCATCCACTACCCTCTCTGTGAAATAATACTTCCTCACATTGCCCCTGAACCGCCCCCCTCTATCTTTAAATTGTGTCCCCTTGTTCTTGCACATCTCTTTTCTGAAAGATGCTCCTCTTGGACTTTGTTGATTCCACTGAGGTACTTAAAAGTTTCTATCATGCCCCCTCTCCCTTCTTTCCTCAAGGGTATACATATTAAGCTCCTTTAGTCTCTCTCATACGGCTTCTCTTGCAGACCCTGCACCATTTTAGTTGCCCTCCCTGACTGCCTCTATCCTGTCTATGTCCTTGCGGAGATGGGGTCTCCAGAACTGGACCAGTACTCCAGATGGGGTCTCACCAACTGTCTGTACAGAGGGATAACAACTTCCTGTTTTCTGCTGCTGATGCCTCTCCCTATGCATCCCAGTATACCCCAGCCCTCCCTGCTGCCTTCTCACATTGCTTGCTAACCTTAAGGTCATCTGATATGATTACCCCCAGGTCCCTTTCCTTTTTTGTTGCTGTTACTACCTCCCTCCATTGTGTATTCTTCCCCTGGGTTCTTGTTTCCCAGGTGCATTATTTTGCATTTCTTTGCATTGAATCCTAGCTGCCATACTTCTGACCATTCTTCCAACCTTGCCAAGTCCTTCTCATCCTTTCCACTCCTCCTTGTGTATCAACCCTGTTGCAGACCTTTGTGTCATCTGCAAAGAGGCATACTCTTCCTTCCAGTCCCTCTGCAATGTCACTTATGAAGACATTAAAAAGGACTGACCCAATACTGAACCGATGGCACCCCAATTAGTAACCCCTCTTTCTTCAGAGTGGACTCCATTTACAATTACCTTCTGTGTCCTGTTGTCCAATCAATGTTTTACCTAGGCTACCACCCTGGGACCCACTCCCAGGCTGGTTAATTTGACTATTAATCTTTTGTGTGGGACTGTGTCAAATGCCTTGCTAAAGTCTAGGTAGGCCATGTCCACAGCCCCTCCCTGGTCTACTACTTTGGTCACCCAGTCAAAGAAATCTATTAGATTCGTCTGACATGAACTTCCCACTGTGAACCCATGCTGCCTTGGGTTCTGTGCCCCACTGGCCTCTAGTACTCAACTATTCTTTCCTTCAGAAGTGACTCCATCACTTTCCCTACCACAGAGGTCAAACTGACAGGTCTGTAGTTTCCTGCCTCTGTCTTGGTCCCACTTTTGTGAAGGGGAATCACATCCGCCTTCCTCCAGTCCTCGGGTACCACACCATCCTCCCATGATTTAGAGTAGCCAGTGGTTTCACTAGTTCCCCTCTTAATTCTTTTAGAATTCTGGGGTGAATTCCATCAGGCCCCATTGCTTTGTCCACCTTCAGTTTTAGGAGTTCTTGCAGAACCCTTTCTTCTGTGAAAGGACTGGGATCGACCCCCTATCAGGAGTGCTTCTGTTAATTGGATTAGGCACTTCCCCCTCCTCTTTTGTGAATACTGAGCAGAAATATTCATTCAGTATCCCTGCTTTTTCACTGTCTGCCTCTGCCCACTCACCGCTCATTCTATTTAGCCTCACTATCCCTCCCTTTGTCTTTCTACGCCTCTGATGTACTTATAAAAGTTTTATCCCTTCTTAACCGAAAGTGCTGGCTATCTTTTCTCAGTTTGGGCCTTGCTATTCTGACTTCCTCCCTGCTTCCTTCTGCCTTAACTGGTACAGATTTCTGTCCTGCTCCTTCTGTGTTTCCTTATACTTCCGGAATGCTATCTTTTTCTTCCTGACTTTCACAGCCACCTCTTTTGAGAACCATAGTGGCTTTTTCTTTCATTTTGATTTGTTTATTTGCTTCACACAAAGCTTCTGTGATGGCAGTTTTGATGATTCCCCATTGTTGCTCCACATCTCCTTCTAGCCTGTTTGCTAGTGCTTTTCTGAGGCACTCTCCTATCTTGCCAAAGTCAGCCCTCCTGAAGTCCAGTACCCTCACTTTTGTATGGCTTGACTCTGTAGCTGAGTTTAATGTGAACCACACTGTTTGATGGTCACTTGTTCCCAGATGGCAACCCACTTCTAGATCTGAGATCCTCTCACTGCCCCCATTTGAGAGTACCAGGTCTAAGATTGCTCCCTCACGAGTGGGTTCCGAAACTAGCTGTCTGAGGCCTGCCATCTGTAGGGCATCAAGAATGGCCCTGCTCTTGGATGTGGCTGCAGCAAATGTGCTCCAGTTAACATCTGGCATATTCAGGTCTCCCATCAACAGTATATATATATATGATGTAGGTAACCGGAATTTTGAGCCATTTCTGGCCCCCTCTATACTTTTTGAGTCTGCCTTACTTTCCCCCTCCATCCTGCCATTTGCCACTCCCCTCTCAAGCTGCTATAATTATTTACATAACTGTCCTGCCGGCCCGTGCTTTGCCCCTGTGCAACTTCCTGCTCTCCTGGACCTCCGTGTATTGTTCTGTCATCCCTCAACTTCCCATTCCTCGAATCTAAGTTGATTGTGTGCATTTACACCAAGCATCCCTTGTAAGATCCCATTCAGCCATTCAATTTCATTCTTCAGAGTGCTATACTTTCTGCACACCAGACACTCCCTTATTTTCAATAGTGTGTCCATGAACACTGCCACTCCGCATGTATTACATCCTACTATCCTTCCTCTTCCACCCCGCTTAGCTTGCCATTTCCCTCCTCCTCCCTCAGCCATTGCCCTGTTTTTGCTCACGTACCCCACATTTTTCCTTGTTCCTGTTTTAATTTGGGTCAGGGGCTATAATCCTTAAATGTACTCATTCTGCGATTGTTTCTACTTGTATACCTTTTATCAATACAGTCCCCTTTAGACTTATGCTTGTGTGAGACCTGAGACCAACATAATCCTAGATCAGCAAAAGTAATGTCCTTCACTATAGTCCTCTTTAAACTTATGCTTGTGTGGGACCCGAGACCAGCGTAATCCTAGACCAGCATAAGTATACCTCCTTCAATACATTTTACATACCATTGTTTTCTATATCACACAGTTTTAATCCCCCAATGCTCCTTATTTCTTGCAGTAGAAGTCACAGTGTTAGCTACTATTTCTGTGCCTGCCTCTTCAGAGTTACATCAATACAATGTCACTGTTGGGCTACCAGTTTAGATTTGCCCCTAATTCAGTGGCTGCTCCCTCATAACTAAGTTAATCTAATGTTCCCCTTAGAATTAAATCAATATAATGTCACAAATGGGCTACCAGTTCAGATTTCCCCCTCCAGTGGTCACTTGCCTGTAGTGTGCCCCCTCAAAACAGAGTTAATATAATGCTCCCACAGAATCAAGTTAATATAATGTCACAAAAGGGCTACCAGTTCAGATTTCCCCATCCGATGATCACGTCTATTGCCCTTTGTGCTCCCTCCTTGCAGTGACCAGCACTTTTTTTGATGATTTCCTCCATTTGTTCTTTCTGCGCCTCCTCCTCTGATGCTCAGTCTCAGTGCTTGTGCTGCTTTTTGACTGGTTGTTCCCTCGAGGTTCCACCTTCTTCTCAATCTATCTCATCCCCCTGAGCATTTAATAGTGTGCAGCGGCAGGGGATGGGTGGGCAGCAGGCCAATTCCCCACCACTGATGCGGCCTGCCTCAGCGCCGATTGCCTGCGCACTTTTTCTTGCCAATGATGCAGCTCTCTCCTGCTGCTCCTGCCACTTACAGACCTGAGCGGAGATGCTCTACTGTAGTTTGCGGCTAGGCACTGGCTTTTAAGCCCAACCGCTGCTCAGAATTCCCACTGCTGATTCCGATTGTCTTGTGTAGTGTGGAGCCCTCCTCCCCGGCACTTTTCTGCCACCAATGCGGCCTGCCTCGTCGCCAATTGCCTAGGCGCTTTTCCTGCCACCAATGTGGCTCTCTCCTGCAGCTCCCACTGTGCACGTACTCGAGCAGAGATGCTCTACTGTAGTTTGTGGCTAGGCCCTGGCTTTTAAGCCCAGTCAGTGCTCAAAATTCCTGCTGCTGCTTCCGATTGGCTCCCGTAGTTTGGAGTCTACCTCCCGCTGCTTCTCTCCTGCCGATGCATCCTGCCTCAGTGCTGATTGCCTGGGCACTTTTCCTGCCACTGATGCGTCTCTCTCCTGCAGCTTCTGCCACCCACAGACCTGAGCAGAGATGCTCTACTGTAGTTTACAGCTGGGCCCTGGCTTTTAAGCCCAGCCACTGCTCAAAATTCCCACCACTGCTTCCAACTGGCTCCCATAGCTTGGAGCTTTCACCCCAGTGCTTCTCTGCCACTGATGCGGCCTGCCTCAGTGTGGATTGCCTGGGTGCTTTTCCTACCACCAATGCAGCTCTCTCCTATGGCTCCCACCGCACACAGACTCAAGTGGAGATGCTGTACTGTAGTTTGCGGCTGGGCCCTGGCTTTTAAGCCCAGCTGCTGCTCAGAATTCCTGCCACTGCTTCCAATTGGCTCCCATAGCTTGGAGCCCTCCTCCCTGGTGCTTCTATGCCGCCGACGTAGCCTGCCTCAGCACCTATTGCCTGGGTGTTTTTCCTGCTGCCAGTGCAGCTCTCTCCTGTGGCTCCCACCACCCATGGACCTGAGCAGAGACAGGGAGGTAAAATGCCTACCCAGAGGCATGGCTCAGAGGGATGGAGAGTGGATCCTGAGGATCGCCAGGGCGGTAGCAAGGAGAGGAGAGCTAGATGTCATTGTCCATCTGGGGACAAATTACCTGGCCTGGGGTGAGGTAGGGTTAGAGATAGTGCAGGAGGAGTTCAGGGAGTTGGGAAGGGGTCTTGGGCAGGTAGCATGCTCTGTGGCCTTCTCAGAGATGCTGCCTGTCCTTGGCAAGGGGAAGGCTATGGAATGCCGCATTAGTGACTTCCCAATGCATGGCTGAAGGAATGGTGTGGTGAGCAGGGGGTTCAGCTTCATTGAGGACTGGGGCCCCACCTAGAGGGATGAGGGACTGTACAAATGTGACGGTCTGCATCCAGCCTGAGGGGGAACCATGGTCCTCAGTGAGTGGTTTAAATGCTTCATTGGCAAGCATTTAAACTAGTTAAAAGGGGAGGCGGAAGGAGGCAGAAGAACAAACACTGCCCTCCCCCACAAGCTAAAGAGACAAGCAAAGAATGCAAGAAGGGAGAAAATACCTGACAAGGGACAAAGAACAGTGAAGATCAGGGGATACAAGGCAAGAATAAAACTAAAAAAACCTAATAGACAGGAATAGGGAGGGCAAAAAGCAAAAGGGATAGAGGGTGGCAGCATAGCCCGGAAAGCCATGTGTGCAAATGCAAGAAGTCTGAACAACAAGGTTGCAGACCTGGACCTGGTGCAATGCAAACCAGGACTGGGAAGCAGCCATTCCAGGATTTAAGCTGTTCAGAAGGGACATAGTGGGTAGAAAGGGGGGAGGAGTGGCTCTATATGTAAGGGATAACATAAAAGCCACGGAAATACAGGGGGAGCAGGAAGGTGAGGAGATGCTGTGGGTCATTCTGGAAAGAAAGAAAGGGTCTGCTGTTAGAACAGGCATTATCTACAGATCTCCAACACAAGAGGACGAGATTGATAAGGAAATGGTGGAAGCAATCCAGAAGATGGCTCGCAAGGGGGAGGTACTGACAGTGGGAGACTTCAGTCTACCAGAAGTGGATTGGCATCTCCCCACTGCAGCTACAGCCAGAAGTAGATATACCCTGGACTCCATGCAAGGGGAGTTCCTCAAGCAATTAGTGTTGGAACCCACTCACGAGGAGGCACTTCTGGACTTAGTACTGTCAAATGGGAACAGTGTGACTGATGCCAGAGTGGGGTACCACTCGGGAAACAGTAACCACGTACAGTGTGGTTTGAGGTAAGGACTGTGTCAGAATCGAATCACACAAGGGCAAGGGTCCTGGACTTCAGGAGAGCAGATTTTAAGAAAATGGGAGAATGCCTGAGGGAAGCCCTGGTAGAGACAGGAAAACTTGGGGGAGTTGAGGAAAGGTGGGCAAAAATAAAAGGGGGAATTAGGCACGCTACAAAGTCTGAGTAAGGCAGATGAGCAAGGGCAAGAGAAAAAGTATACCACTATGGTTCTCTAAGGAAGTAGCAGAAAATGTAAGAACAAAAAAAAGGGCATTTAGAAAATACAAAAAAACACAGAAGGAGGGGGATAGGAAGGCTTACCAAGAGAAAGGGAGGCAGGGAAGGTAGTTAGAAGCGCAAAGGCACAGACAGAGGAAAGAATTGCCAAGTCAGTGACAAAGGGAGATAAAACATTTTTTTACATACATAAGTGAAAAAAAACGACAAAGGAGGTGATAATAAGACTGAAGGGGAAAAGAAGGGTGCAGTATGGAAGATGACCACCACTACACGGATTCATTAAACAACTATTTCTGTTCAGTATTTACGGAGGAGGGGGAAGGAAATGGGCCAAGGGCAAGGGTATAAAGGGATGGGAAGTGGACACAAAACCATTTACAAAAGAAAGAATGCTTAGGGAACTATCAAAGATAAAAGTAGACAAAGCAATTGGGGCCAGAAGGGGTGCACCCCAGGATACTGAGGGAACTGAAACAGGAGCTAGTTGCACCTCTGACAGCCCTTTCCAACATGTCATTAAAAGCAGGGGAGGTACTGGGGGACTGAAGGAGGGCAGATGTAGTCCCACTCCACAAAAGTGTAAATAAGGAGGAGGCAAGAAATTACAGGCCAGTCAGCCTGACGTCGGTGGTAGGCAAGGTAATAGAAACACTATTAAAGAAAAGAATTGAGGAATACCTAGTTACCAATAACCTGCAGGATCAGAGGTACCATTGGTTCACAGGGACAGAGGTCCTGCCAGACAAACCTGATCAAGTTGTTTGATTGGGCGACCAGGGAAGTGGATAAAAGGGTGGCTATGGACATGGCCTATCTGGATTTTAGCAAGGTCTTCAACACTGTTCCACACAGAGAGCTGTTAAACAACCCGGGAAGCCTAGGAGTAGATCCTGAGGTAGTAAAATGGGTGAAAAATTCACTTGGCAATAGGAGACAGAGGGTGGTTGTAAATGGCAGTCACTCTGGAGTAGGCAAAGTGACCAGGGCCAGTCCTCTTCAATGTCTTCATCAGTGACATTGCAGAAGGGCAAGAAGGGAAAGTATGCTTGTTTGCAGATGGTACAAAACTCTGCAACAGAGCAGACACACCGAGAGGAGTGGAAAAAATGAGGAGTGATCTAGAAAAGTTGGAAAAATGGTCACAGGCTTGGAAGCTGGGTTTTAATGCAAAGAAGTGCAAAATAATGCACTTGGGGCATAAAAATCTGGGGGGCAACATACCAAATGGAAGGAGAGGTATTAACAGTTATAAAGCAGGAAAGGGACCAAAGGGTGATCATTTCTGATGACCTGAATGTAGTGAAGCAGTGGGGTAGGCTGGAAGGATGCTGGGTTGAATAGGAAGGAGAATCACCAGCAGAAGGCAGGAGGTAATAATACCTCTATACAGATCACTGGTTAGGCCGCACCTCGAGTACTGTGTACAGTTCTGGAGGCCCAACCCCCATAAAGACACAGAGAGGGTAGAAGCAGTACAAAGGAGGGCAACCAAAATGGTGCATGGCCTGCATCAAAAGCCCTATGGGGTAAGGCTCAAGGAACTTAATATGTACTCCCTGAAAGAAAGGAGGGAAAGGGGAGATATGATACACATTCAAATACCTCAAAGCCAAAAATAAAGTACAGGAGGGAAGCATTTTCCACAGAAAAAGATGCTCAAGGACAAGGGGTCATGCTATGAAGTTAGATGGGGGTAGGCTCAGAGGAAATGTGAGGAAGTACTTCATCATGCAGAGAGTGGTGGATGCATGGAAAAGCTTACCAGTGGAGGTGGAGGGGGCAGAAACAGTGACAGGGTTTAAGAACACATGGGATAGACACGGGAATCTTAGCAGTGGGGAGGGGACAGAAGACCAAGTAGGGTCTATGGTGATACTACAGATAGGGGAAATAGTGCAGACTAGGTGGGCCATCAGGTCCTTTTCTGCAGACTGTTTCTATGTAACCAAGCTTGAGTCATCGGGGCTAACCTAGGGAAGGAGAATCAAGTATCCAAGTAGACGCTCTCCACTGTGGAGACAGGAATGCATATCCCACTGCATTATAGCTACCTGGGTAACCACTGCTGGCAGTACAGGCTTGGGAGTTGGAAAGCAATGCTGGAAGGAAACAGTGCACTCATCTGGGCATGAAGCTTGCGGGCATCAGTGACATAAGAGTGCACGCTTGGTGGAAGATGTAACAGAGGGAATAAATGAGGCCACTAGGTAGATAAAACCTTGCTTGTCACCCCCCCATATGACCAGCTCAGGCTGTCAACTCCTTCGGGGCTCCAGAGATGGCTCCAAGAAGTGCCTTCAATGTGGCTCCCAGGTAAGAGGGGACGTTGCTGCTGAAAAAGTTGTAAAGCAGGACCATAACTTGGGCAGTAATCTACAGGAGGCACATCAAGATGAGACATGGGTGGGAGTCCTGAAGAATCCCAAGGAGTGCTGTTCTGAAGTTGGGTATATGATGTGACACTTAAACAGCTGGTTCTAATTGCTCTATGATTTTATAATATAAAAATGTTATTGCGTGTCTCTCATGAGACATCCTGTGCTCCTGGGATAAACACCCCCCCACCACCAAGTCTCATTAAAATATATGTTAACCTGAAAGCCAGGAGATAATTAAAGACTAGAGAGACATAATTAAGGGTCTCCTGTTTGTCTAACTTAATTGTAGTTGACCAGCTACAAGGAGGGATCGTAAACTTTTATGACGTTTCAGAGGAGTTGCAATTTATGACCTCCTGCCTTTGAAGTGTGGAAACAGGAACTGCTCAAAAATCAGAGGAGCAGGAAACCACTCAAGATCAAAGTTGTCGTTTGGGAAACAAGTTTTTGCTGATGTCACTTTATTTAAAATACCTCCTGAGTGATGGGACATCCTGTGTGTATTAATTTTTATATTTTACTGGGAGGAGCTAAGTGACATCATGGAAGGGGCAGGTTTAGAGACAGTTTAACTGTATTCTGTATTTCCACTTAGACACATTCCTGTTTGGAATCTCTTGAAACAACAGCTAACTAAAGCACTGTAAGAAGGTATACATTAGATAGACATGTCTAAGTGTATTGTGGTAGGAGTTTATGTTTGTATTTTGACTTTGTTCTTTTAAGTGATTGTATGCTTGTGATATATTGTTCTGTGTTTACCATTTACATATTTTATTAATTTTAAGGAAACCTCTTATATTTTAAAGAGACTGCCTGTGTCTTCCAAGTCCTTCCGTTTTGCCTGTGATGTATGGATGGTTAAGATTTTGACAACACTGTCCATAAGCTTAATGGTATACCAAACTGGGAAAAGGTAAGAATTTATCTAAGGTCTTTCATAGAGTTTTTAAGGGTTCATTTTGTATACCTGGTTAGGTGTCCGTAGGTGAAAGATATCTGACATTCCCCAAAGAGCAGAATTATCTGAGCCTGTACCGTTGGGTACGCTAGCAAGAGGTTCACAGTTTGACTCCCTCCAGAACTTGAGACCACAGGTGATTTGGACCCACAAAACAGACAGAAGGGTTACCCTGTTTACAATACTGTGCTCAGAGGTTGGCACTGTGGGAGCAGAGAGCCTGACCTGTTGAGTGGGGTTGTGACACATGACACTGGTGGAGGTGTAAGGATGTCCAAGCAGTCCTACTGGGGCGATAAACAGAGCTAAAAAAAGATACTTGTGGAGTTATGTTTTTAAGCAGTGGTTTAAACATGGGTCACAAGTCCAAACCCTAACTTTGAATTTCTTTTCTCTTTCAGGCTCTGGCAGCTTGGCTTCAATGCCAAGAAATGCAAAGTTATGCACTTTGGAGCCGAGAATTTCAGGACAGAGTACTACCTGGGTGGAGTCCAAATATCTGCATCAGAAGAGGAGGAGGACCTGGGAGTGATGATCACTAGTGACCTGAAGCACTCTATGCAATGCAAGAAAGCAGCAGCAAAGGCAAACAAGATGCTGGGATGCATAGCTAAGGAGATCAGTAGTAGGAGAGAGGAGGTTATACTGCCCTTGTACAGGTCCCTGTTAAGGCCTCATCTAGAGTATGGGGTTCAGCACTGGTGCCTGCACCTCAAAAAGGACATTAACCTGCTGGAGAAGGTCCACAGAAGGGCTACAAAGATGATAGCGGGTCAGCAGGATAAGGCATATGAGGAGAGGTTGAGGGCACTGAACATGTACTCCCTGGAAAACAGGAGAGAGAGGGGGCATGATTGGGACCTTAAAGTACTTGAAAGGGATAAATAAGGTGGATAAGGAGAGTCTGTTTAAGCTGAGTGGCAACCATAACACAAAGGGGCACAGTCTTAAGCTGGAGAGTGGGAGGTTTAAGAGAGATGTCAGGAAGCACTTCTTCACAGAGAGGGTGGTGGACACTTGGAATGCGCTGCTGGAGGAGGTGATCTCATAGAAGACCATGGACAGCTTTGAGAGAGGCTGCAATAGGCATAGGGGAAGGTAAGGATCATGGGTAGGGAAGATGGGAGGTATGGGGAGGGAGAGCAGGGACAGTAGCTCAAGCTGTGTACCCTGCAATACGAGCAGACTAGATAGACCAAATGGCCTTCTTCTGCTGGCTTCTTTGTGTGTTTGTATGTGCAACATTGTCTAAAAACCCTAGCATTACTTTGTCATATTTTACAGAATTTCTTTACTTTTTTGGTGGTCAGTTTTTTCCCCCCTTTCCTCTCTGTTGTCCCATGTGACGGCACCCTTTTATTGGACAAGATGGGGAGTGAGTGACTGTTTTCACAGCCAACAACAGTGCCACTCTGGCATTGCCCAGCAAGGTGTGCATAAATCGCCCTTCTTCCCTCAGAGCCAAGTGCGTCGCATTAGCAGCATGGTCTTCCCCTGCATGCTCCAGTCTGGGATTCTGGGCTTCCCAAACTAACCGAGACAAGGCAAAGCAGCACCACTCATGTTCGTGCCACATTTAAATAATGAACAATCACAAAAGAAAACTGGGCACTGAAACCAAACACTATGCTTACCAACTGGTGTTTATTCCAGTGCAATGCAAAAAGTAATTAGACACTCCAGAGTGGAGAACTCCAGAGTGTTTCTAACCACTTGTTGCACTGCACTGGAATAAACACCAATTGGTAAGCACAGTGTTTGGTCTCAGTACCAGTTTTCTGTTGTGACTGCTCCCAGACTAATCTTTTTTTTTTTTTTTTGTTCCTGTCTCTGCACGTCCTCCCCAGCCCTGTTACCCATCATCACTGGGACTTACCCCTGCCTGGTACAATGTCCCGCAGTTTGCCCCTTGTTGCGGAGCTCACCGAGGTTTTCCAAGCCTCACGGAGAGTTTAGCCTGGATGCGGTAGGCAGGGAAGTCCAGTAGACTTTGTAGGGCCAGTGGGAGGATGCCATTTCATTCTACCTCAGCTGGCAGTCTTCTGTGTTCTTTCACTACCCAGGCATCTCGTGTGCATTTACCACAGTGAAGTGAGCATGCTCATGTCACAGTAAGCAAGTGGCCACCCTCTCTTTGGGGTTCCACTTGCACCACCACCTGTAGTCACCGAGGTGGTGGTAGGACAGTGGAGCACACGTCCCTCCCTCCCTGGAGCAGGACAGCATCCCCTGTGATGCTCAATCCCCACCCCAGCCAGCCAACAAGAACCCAAGATCACTCTGATCCTGGGTCACCAGCGACATGAACAATAGCGCTACTGCTGTGTCAATGAGCCAGCCTCCCAAGCTAACCTTACTCTTCAAGGTTACAGCAAGGCATGCTGCCACCACACCACTAGGCCAGGCTGTAGCTGCACTTTAAAACACTCCAACAGCTGTGTATCATAAGCAATCATCAGTCTTATTGACATTGGGTTTATTTTTTTATTGGTAAGACTGAGAAATGGAGTCATGTGATGGAGAGCTCAGAAGAAGCAGCTTTCCACCCAGCTCCACAAGATGCACCAAATTTAAGCCAGAAAACTGCCAAAAACACATTAAAAATAGCTAAAGTGGTGATATATCAAATAACTTATTCCCCAGTGCTGACAGACTTTAAATCATATGGCTACTACCAAAGATGAAGAAGTTATGGATGTCTGTAGTACATCGCTTTCCCCTCCAGAGAGACTCCAAGCCCCAAAGTGACACAAGGTGGACGAGTCTCTACTGTCGCCCCTTCCCCCGTGTGACCAGCCAACCTGGACAAACTAGACATGTTTTTTGTAGAGCTCGGATCTATCAAAGAGACTCTGCTGGGTCTAGCAGTGGACTTTAAAATACTAAAGCCAGCTTCAGAGTCACTTACCACTGGAGTATCCTATGTGGAGGCAAGAATAAGTTCCAATGAGGATAGAGTAACTAAACTGGAACCTGAGGTGGTGAACCTCCATCAGAAATTACAGAAGTTGGAGGACAGGATCGAAGATAAGGAGTGCCACAGTTGCCGCAACAACCTGGTGGTTGTTGGCCTTCCTGAACAAGCAGAAGGAACTGACACAATCCTTTTCATTCAACAATAATGTAAAAAGGTGGCTGATTCATCCCAAATGGCCCACATTACGTTGTAGAGCAGGCACAGAGAGCTGTTTGCCCAGTGCCCAACCTGGGAGAAAAAACCCACCCAATCATATTCTGACTCCTCAACTCTTTAGATAAAATGCACATTCAAGAGGGAAACAGGCTCCATATTTTCAACTATCAGAGCCCCATGTCCAGGCCAAGCAGCTGGAATATAAGCACATCAAAGTCAAGCTATACCTCTCTGGTGTAACATTCCGAATGTTTTACCTGCAAAACTTCAAGTCGCTGCTCCGGTTGGAGAAAAGCAATTTGATACAGCAGCAGAAGCCATATGAGACCTCCAAAATATTTTCAAAACTTGTTTCCTGTACCAAAAAACTCTGCTTGCTAACTACCATAGGGCTTATTCTGCTGCTACCTGCAAGAACTGCCTAACACTGACTCAGTCTGAATGGAATCAAAGTCGGACTTGCACCTTTTCTTGAACATACTATAGTGATTTGCTTCACATCACCATGCAGCCTGCAGCCTACTGCCCCAACCCTTACCTCCTCTCCGATAGTTTATAACCTGCTCCCCCATGATGAAGATGGAAGACCACTCCCCATGTTGCACAAATACTGATTTTCCCCTACAGTTGGTGTTGTGTTTCTACTGCCTGCTTCCTCCTCGAACTATAACTCCCTTGCTCCAGCAAGCCCACACGAAGACTGCGTCAGACTGGAACTGATCCATTCAAACTGCACACTACTTAAAGAATGGGGAAATGTATGCAGATTCAGGCATGACATGCCATGAAGAACCTGGACTGCCAGGAGACATGATTCTACAATGGAACACAGACACAATCCACTAATGGATGTGGGCTGCATTTCACCACCCGCAGACTTTAACTTTGTTCCCAATGAGACGCAAGCTATGGCAATTGGCAAAATTAAAGATTCAAAACAGAAAGTTGCATCTGGCTTGGAGACTGATTACGGTATGAGGGTAATGGAGGTGTGGGAGATTTGAAAGCATGTTGGGGGTATCACTCCAATACTTGTCTCAAGGGGGGGGGCTCGGTTGAGCAGCATGTTGGCAGAGATGTAAGAGAACTTCTTTGGTATTAACTACATGTTCTCTGCTAGATTGGAAATACTGCACCAAAAAGGACTGCCATTGAGTGGAGGGGACTGAATTAACAAAAACTATGGACCATACATTTACGGTCCGCCTCCCCTCTGCAGTTACTGCTGCTGGCATACTGGGCCTAGACAGGCCACCCAGGTTAACTCGTCTGAGGCTGGGTGTAATGGCACTCTCCAGTGGGATCATCGTGGACCACTGCATTAGAGTGCAGTTGTACTGACTTGGGATAGCCATTCAAATGTACCGTGAAGCTAAATTCAATGCTACTTGTTTCATGTTCACTGTTGTTAAATGTTGTGTTTTGGGTTTGTTGGGGGGGGAGGGGTGGAGGGGAAATAGGTGTGTAAGAGACTATTTACCATTCAAGCTGGCTGGGACTGATGTTTTCAGTCCTTCAGTATGGATGCTGACAGAATTAAGTAAGGGGGTGTACCAATGGGTAGTTGCATTCAACATCTTTCATGGAATGGCAAGGGAGCAAGATCACATACCAGATCATTAAGCATGCCAAACATTTGGTTACCAACGTAGCCTACTTACAAGAAACTCACTTACTGGCTAAGGAGGTGGACCTCTTGCTCAGGAACTGTGTCAGGCAAGTTTTTGGGATGGGGATAGTACCAGACAGAGGGGTGTAGCTATACCCATCGGAAGAAATGTCCAATTTCAACCAGTCAACACCTACAATGACCATGAGGGCAGGTATATTTTTATACAAGGCTGACTGGACAACACTGACATGCTGTTTGGCTTGGTATACAGCCCCAGTCAATCAATCTATATTTTACCGGGCGAGGCTCCATTGAGCGAGCTCATTTGCAAGGTGGACCTGGACAAATGTACATAAAAGTAAACAATATACAAAGGAAAAAAATGGGTGTATAATCAAGGAATACAGTGTGGAAGAGGACATAAAACATAGTACAGTATTAGGCAAGGTCTATACAGGCAAATATGCAAGAGGCTAAAAAAAATATTATCAATATACCTTATTATACAGTATGTACATGAACAGTTCAGGAAAAGGGGTAGGAGGGGTAATAGGGAGAAGAAGGGAGAAGGAGTGATAAACATGGAATCGCAAGGCCTGGGGACGGATGTCCAACACTTATTTCATTGGCCTCTTGGGGGGGGCAGTTGCAGGATTCTATAAAGGATTAAGAGAATAGCTTTTTGAAGGAGGAGAAGGTTGTCGGGGTAGCCAGCTTCAGAGTTTTTTGTAATTTGTTTCATAGGTGAGGGAGTACATAGCTTATAGGCACTTTCCCAAAACGTGAATTAACTTTAGGAAAGTATAAGGAGATAAATGAGAGGCTGCGCAAGGAGTGATTGCCTACAGCGCATAGGGGCAAACAGTCAGAGATATACTGGGGAAGTTCATGTGGGATAGCTCTAAAAGTCCAAAAGGTGGCATTTCTTTGCCTTCTGAACTTGAGTGATGTCCAGCCTACTGCAGCATACAGAGAGCAGTGGTGGGTGAGGTATGGTAGACCAGAGATAAATCTCAAAGTTCAGTGATAGAGCGAGTCAAGTTTAGAGAGTGCGGAGGCAGAGCCTTGGCCATAGAGGAAATCAGCGTAGTCCAATAAGGACAGTAAGATGGTGTGGACCAGTCTCTTTTTGGCATCGTGGTATAGGAGACGCTTGATCCAGAAAAACAGGCCCAGTCTCTGCCTTAGCTTCTTTGACGTTCCTCAATATGATCAGAGAATTAAGCTTGTGGTCTGTCCAAAGCCCCAGATATTTAAATGCTGTCACATATTCAATAGGTTCTCCCAGAAGCAATAGAATCTGCAGAGTTAAGCTATGTAGGGAAGGTTTTTGACCTATGGCAGAAGGTGAGAAAAGTATGGCCTTCGTTTTTTTTTTTGCATTTAGAAGTAGTTTTTTGGCTCAGTAAGTTTAACTGCAGCTGATTAAAGTCCACAACACAGACAGTCTGGCATTTCTTGCCTCCCTCATGAATACTCTATCCCCCTCACCTCCACCTGTCAATGATAATAGCTGGGGATTGGAACCTGGCAATCAACAAAAACAGAGGTCTAATGCCAGTGCAAAGTACACTACAGGATCTGACAGAGTCCCTAGGACTCTGCGACCCCTGGTGTATGTCAGTATACCTTCTTTTCCACTCTGCACAACTCCCTATCCAGAATCGACTACTTCCTCACTAGCCAATCTCTACTACATGGGCTCTACTCATGCCACATCTCTCCTAGAGTCCTATCAGATCATTCATCAGTCATCTTCCAGCATGCCCTCACACTGTGCACTGATAGACACACCACTTGAAAATTAAATAACCAACTGTTGAAAGATAAGGTGATGATTGAGAAAATTAAGGATCTAATAGCCAATTATTTAGCCCATACCGTAGGCATCATAGAATGCAAGATGAGGAATGGGCAGCATGCAAACTGACAACAAGGAAAGAGTTAATAAGACTGGCCTCCAAATGGAAAAAAGACAGGGAAGTCAAAACTAGGGAACTCCTAGAGGAAATTCAGAAAATAGAGGCAAAGCTTAGTCCCACCACCCCAGGTACCATAAACCTAGCCTTTTCTCTTTGTGAGACAAATATACTGAGCTTTTAAAAGAAAAGGCAGAACATGCCATTTTCAAGACTCAGGCCAAATACGTTGAGCAGGGGGAGAAGGCTGGCAAACTTATGGCCCTGCACCTTAAAAAAACAAAAAGCATCTCATATCATTAAGGCAGTCCAATTGGAGTCAATTGATAATGTTAAAACTGCCCCTAGAGGAATAACTGATGAGTTCTACACCCATTGCCAAACACTCTACGAATACGAGGCCCACTCGGACTCTCACCCACACCATAAGATTGATGGATACCTTGATATGGTGAACCTCCCACATTTGAGCCAAGAGTAACAAGAGTCTCTAGCTAAACAAATCTCCCAAGGTGAAATACTATGTGCTATTAAATCTCTCACTCTTGGCAAGGCCCCTGGCCCAGATGGTTTCACAGCCAATTTCTACAAAACATTTGAAATAGAGATCACACTATTATTATGGAAAGCCTCCACCTGCAAGCATGAACAAGGTTTATCAGATGCAATTTTGACTGAAGCTACGATCACGTTAATCTCCAAGCAGGGAAAAGACCCCACTCAGGTCTCCAACTACCAACCCATTCCCCCAATAAATCAGAACATGAAGATCCTTGCCAAAATGCTGGCTTGAATGCATTAAACAAATTTGGGGATCTCTTATAAGTGGAGAACAAGTTGGATTCATGTAGGGCAGGAACTTGTCTGATCACTTGAGGAAGTTGACCCATGTCTTCTGTGCATCCGGAAAACCTGCATACAGAGAAGGCCTTTGACAGGGTATCATGGAGATTCTTATTTTCCATCCTACTCTGGTTTGGTTTCCCCTGACATATTCATGCAGTGGACTCAGGTGCTCTACGCCGCACCCAGTGCCACAATATACTGTAATGGGGTATTCTCCAACCCATTCTGTCTGCATCGTGGCACCAGACAGGGATGCCCACTGTCTCCACTACTTTCTTTACTTAGAGCCCCCCATCATTAAACTCAAGACCAGCCCAGACATCCTAGGGATCCCAATGAAAGCTAACCAATACAAGCTTTCAGTTTGTGGCCGACATCCTCCTTCACGTCTGTCACCCTAATATGTCCGTTCTAGCTGCTCTACAAATAACTGCAGACTTCAATGAATTGTCAGATTATAAACTTAATTGAACTAAAACCCAAGTTATGGCCCTTAACACTGAGGTGCATAGAACAGATATTACCAAGATGGGTCTGCTATGGGTGTCAAAACAGCTCAGATACCTGGGAATTGAACTTACCCGAGATACACAAACCCTCAGGAAGCTCATCCTGGACAATCTAATAGTGATAATCAAGCAGGACCTAGACAGATAGCACTTTCTCCACCTTACGTTATGGGGTAGAATTAATATAATTAAAATAAATGTCCTTCCCAGAATGTTATACCCTCTACAGATGCTAATCATATTTTTACCCATGTCATGGTTTAATAACCTCCACTCGACTATCTCCAACTTCATCTGGGCAGGTAAAGCTCCAAGAAGAGCCTTTCATAAGTTGGCAGCCCCGAAACACGCTGGAGGTCTTTGCCTCCCACATTTTGGGATATACTACTTAGCAAGCCACCTCAGCAAATACATGCACTGGCTGTAGCCCCATATCTGGGAGGAAGACTGTAACTATACGCCCCAATGGATCTCCATAGAGAAGGATAAATGTAAGCAGGTTAATATCTTGCCCCTTTCCTTTTTGTATGTGACTACAAAGGAACTACCAAGAAGCTTTAAGGATCCCACTATCAGCACCTCCCTAAAAGCACATGCTCAAGTTAGTCAGTGACTTAAAATTCAGCTTACTAAGGACATCCCACAGCCAATCACTGAAAACTCCAATTTTAAAATTGCAGGAAAGTAGTTACATAAGGACTTACAGTAACAGTAGATCTTTGAGAGAATCTCTTGAATCAGGCCACACCTATGGTTCGCTCCAGCTACCTTCCAGACCACATTCCAGTGCTGCTGGAGGAGGTTCCCACCCTACTGCACAAAAGGGATGCAAAACCAGTTCCCAAGGGTCAGAGGAACAGGGGGTTCTATTCCCTCTTCTTTTTAGTCCCCAAATCCATAGAGGATTTGTGGCTCATCCTGGACTTGAGAAATCTGAATTTCTACATTCAGTACAAGAAGTACAGGATAATAACCATGAAAGGCCTGCTGCCCCTACTGCAAGAGGGGGACCAGATATGCACCCTAGATATACAGGATGCACACCTGCACATAAAGGTTTGTGCTCCCCACAGGCAGTACCTCAGGTTCTTGTTTCAGGAGGAGTACTACCAGTTCAGGGTACTGCCCTTTGCCTTGTGATCTGCGCCACAGGTCTTTACCGAATACTTAGTGTTGGTGACAGCAGCCTTCAGGA
This sequence comes from Neoceratodus forsteri, assembly GCA_016271365.2. NCBI lineage: Eukaryota > Metazoa > Chordata > Ceratodontiformes > Ceratodontidae > Neoceratodus > Neoceratodus forsteri. The sequence continues at coordinate 1,196,607,680 of CM028130.1, forward strand.
GGGAGAGGCTGTTCATCTTCCCCTGCCTAGGCAACTGGTTGCTCAAGGCTTAGTCCAAGGAGCAACTGTCACTCACCTTTATGCATACCAGGCAGCTGTTCCACGCTCTGGGTATTACGGTCAATCTGACCAAGTCAGTCTTGACTCCTTCCCAGCATCGTCAGTACATAGGAGCTATACTGACACAGGTTCAGGTCAAAATAGCAAAATGAAAATGGTGCAGTCAAAAAGCACACTGCATGGAACACAGAAAATGGGTGTGGTGAAAAAACATGCTAATATAAATACATAAACTCCAAAACTGCACATGCTGTTATGATGCAGTTTTTGACCAGATACCACTGGACACTGCTCAGGGAGTGGCCTTCCTGCCCCAAGACAGGGCAGAGTGCCTAATCACACAGGCCCAGCTGCTCTACAGCAACCAGTATGTCACATCCAGGACCTTCCTATGGCTCCTGGGGCTGATGGCTGCAGCTGTTGTAACGGTTCCCCTAGCGAGGCTGAATATGCGGATTCTGCAATGGACTTTAAGAGTACTTAAGATGCTGGCAAGGAGTTAAGACTGACTCAGGCAGATTGGCCATAATCTCCAGAGCATAACAGCTGTCTGGTACACACAAGGGTGAGGGATAGTTGCTTCTTGGATGACAAGTCAAATGGCAATACCCTGAACTGGTAGTGCTCCCCTTGAAACAGGAACCTGTGGCTGGCCCGCTGGCACAGAGGGCTGAGGCATTTCTGCCTTACCTCATGCTACACCAGTGACCTAAGTTCAGGAATGACCTCAGGTCATCAGTGAGCCAGCACTGGGTGGGGGAGTCAGAGCAGGATTGAGCAGCCTTGCAGCAGCTCTCCTCCTCTGGGGAGGGTAGATCCCCTTCCACAGTCCCTTCGTCACCGGGTGGAGGTCCAGTGGCAGCACAGGCAGGCATGGACAACCAGTAGGATGGAGTGTCCCGCAGTGTGTGGTGTGTGTGTGTGCTTCCACAAGTGCACACTCATACCAAGGACGCAAGGGTGGGTGGGTGAAAACCGGGGAGAAAAAGATAAATAATTTATAAAAAAAAAAAAGGAACAGGAACCTGAGGTACTACAAAGAAGTGGGAATAGAACCCCCTTTTCCTCTGACCCTCAGAAATTTATTCTATTGCCCTTTCCTACAGTAGGGGGTGAACCTCCTTCAGCAGCACTGGAATGTGATCTGGAGGGTAGGTGGAATGAACCATATGTGTGGCCTGATGCAAGAGATATCCTCGATGAAGATCCACTATTCCTGAACATTTTAGAATGCTCTGGAAGGGCTCACGGTATCAGACCTAGTACTGCAAGGATGCCTTTTACCTTTCAGATCAGTAAAGGTCACTTATCGTCTGCACAACCTTCTGGTCATCAAATTTATGCAGGTCACCCATGCTATAGTCAAGTATATGGGCCCACCTTCCTGGACTATGGCTCAAAAGACACTGCTAGACACTTTTGCTCAGGAAGCCTCACATTTAAATGCTATTTCACATGTTTACAATATAGAAACATGGAAGAGGACGGCAGATAAGGACCGCAAGGCCCATCCAGTCTGCCCATTTCTTTTTCTGCCTTATGAATGTGCCATCGGCCTTTGCTCTGTCAATGGCCTATCTATTCATACTCATCTGTATTGCTCCCTTATGCCTATCCAATGCCTGTTTGAAGCCCTGCACTGTATTCATATCCACCACTTCCTGAGGTAGGCTGTTCCATGCAACCACCACCCTTTCTGTGAAAAGAACTTCCTCACATTACTCCTTAATCGGCCTCCCTCTAATCTCATGCTGTGTCCTCTTGTCCTGCTATTTTTCTTATATTGAAACATGTTAGACTCTTTCACCTTGTTAATGTCCTTAAGGTGTTTGATCATATCATCTCTCTCCCTCCTTTGCTCTAGGGTATACATAATGAGCTCTGTTAATCTGTCCTCATACGTTTTCTGATGCAGTCCCTGCACCATTTTGGTTGCCCTTCTCTGGACTACCTCAATTTGGTTAATGTCCTTGTGAAGGTGAGGCCTCCAGTACTGCACGAAGTACTCCAGAAGGCACCTAATCAGTGTCTTGTAAAGAATGATTATTACCTCCCTCTTCCGACTTGTGATACCCCTACTAATACACCCCAACATCCCTCTAGCCTTACCTACTGCTTTAGTGGTCTGCTTGGATGATTTCAGGTCATCAGTGATGACGACACCCAAGTCTCTTTCCTCCCTTGTGACTGCCAGCAACTCCCCTCCCAGCCTATAGGTGGCTTCTGGGGTTCTCTTTCCTATGTGCATTTTTTCGTTAAACTTCAGTTGCCACTTTTCTAACCATTTTGCTAGTTTATCCAGATCTATTCTCATTCTGCCCACCCCAGGGCCTGCCCTCACTGGGAAGCTACATTCCCTTATAGCCAGTTTAACTCAAAACAGATATGGAAGGACATCTGTACCACATTTTCTGGGACTGCCCTGGAGTGCAGCAGCACTGGGATACCATTAAGAGTCAAGCAAACCCCCTTCTAGGGTTAGATAATCTCTTCACTTCTCAGATACATCTCACAGGTAATTACCAGGGGATATCTGTCAAAGCAAGGAGATATCACATGGCCATTAACAGCAAAATAAGTTATCTTATGCCACTGGCTGGACCAAGAATCAATTACGTATAATGAGTGGCTACGAGAGTTGCTAAGCAGCCTGAGGACTAAAAGGTTAACAGCCAATATCTGTAATAACCTGAAAGCATAGGACTCTTGTGGGAAAAGCTTCAGTCTTTGTATTCACTCCCACAAAAAAACAATGGCTAAGATGTCTTGCTGTACACAAATATAGCTACTGGGTACTGAAAACCCCATGATTTTAAACACTGATACGAATGCATATGCAGATAAATTAAAAGCTTGTATAACTCATACCAAGAACTGTATGACACTCTCACTTTTGTAAATAGTTGGTGATGTGTGTTGTTTGTCTCATATGTTTTGATGGAAAATCAATAAAATAAACTCAGTTTCAAATAAGGAAGGAGACACTCAATTACACAGTTGTCTAACAAAGCAAAAATTACTTACTAGCACTTGTTGGTCATTCTGACAACTGTGCAGTATATAAGTAATCATCCATCCAAATGACAACATAAACTAAATGTTGTCGGGACTAGCTACTGTTAACAATACAGCTGTCTGAGGGAGACGTGGCTTGCAACTGATGGAGCAGGATACTTTCCTGTGGAGCTTCATTTCAGCTCTTGTTCATTCCAGCAGTTTAGCTGTTAAAACTCAGAATTTTAACTTTTAATATTATACCATTGCATTCTGCATATCTGTCTTGTCCAAGAGATGTTTCCTAATAAAAATAAAAATGTGTCAGCTGCGTTAAGCTTCAGACCTGGGAAAGGTCAGCCTCCAGGACAAGAGTAATTCCTACACCACTCTGGCAGGGCAGGACTGCCGGGAGTTGGCACCCGCAGTAGTGACCAGGGAGGATGTGGGGGACCAACATAGTGGAGACCCCAAGAAGGGTGGCAGAGGACCCCAGAGGAGGAGGAAGCAACTTCTTGTGGGGGACTTGATTGTGAGGAGTATAGTTTTGGGGCTAGGAAAGAGGAGCAGTAGATTAGGTGCCTACGCAGCACCACAGCCCAGAGGGATGGGAAGCAGATCTTGAGGATCGCCAGGGCAGTAGAATGGGAAGGAGAGCTGGATGTCACTGTCCACCTTGGGACTAATGACCTGGCTAGGGACGGGGAGGGGGATCTTAGACAGGTAGCTCCCTCAGTGACCTTTGCTGAGGTGCTGCCTGTCTACAACAGGAGGGGGAGGAATGGGATCTCCGCACCAGGAGCTTCACCTCATGGCTGGAGGAATGGTGTAGAGAGGAGGCATTTGGCTACATTGGAGAATGGGGACCCACCTGGGAGGATGAGGGCCTATACAGGGGTGATGGCCTGCATCTGTCTGGAAGGGGAACTGCAGTCCTCAGTGGATGGTTTAAGTGTTACTTTGGTGAACATTTAAACTAGCTGAGAGGAGTGGCAGAAGGAATCGGGGAGGCAGAAACTGCCCCCCACCAGGCTGAAGTAGAGAGTGGGGAAGAGAACCCAAAGGGCAAGGAATCCCCAGGGTGCAAATTAATAAAGGAAGTAGGGTGGTAGAGGAAATTGGGGGAAGGGAACAGAAGCATTAAAAAGAGAAAGGGGGGGACTTCCTGTTGAGCTGTCGGCTGGAATGCAGCACTGAAAGATCAAGATCCAGGGATCTGACAAAAAAACTCCCAGAATCAGTATAAAACAAATCAAAACCAGAAAAACCTTTTTGTACAAGAGACTAGAGGAGTTGCAGAACTGAATGGGAGCCCGAAAAAAGAAAAAATCAACTGCTTTAGATGCACAGCAGACCAGACAAGTGAAAGACTCTCAGACTGGTGATTCCGGCCTACCAGACATGGCGGAGACCCCACTATCTCCTAATGGACAACCCATCAATGCTGCAGTCCTCACTGAACTCAAAGGATTCAGAGATGAAGTTCACTCCTTTCACACTGAACTATCCACAGAACTGGCCAAAATAAATCAGGAAGTATCTGAATTGGAGTCGGCTCTCACAGAAATTGATACAAGAACTGATAGCCTGGAGAGAGTTGTGGTGCATTTAATAAATGAACAAAAGCTATTAACAAACAAATGTGAAGACCTTGAGAATAGATCAAGGAGAAATAATCTACACATTCATGGAGTACCAGAGGAGGAAGAAGAACATGATATGCTTAAATTTGTGGATACTTTATTACGGGAGGTACTACAACTTGATCCAGCCACCAAACTAGACATAGAACGAGCTCACAGAGCCCTCACCCCAAAACCTCAACATACTGATCAGATGCCACACTCTACAGTGCTTAAGCAATTAAACTACGCAGTAAAACAGCAGTTGTTGTCAAGAGCATGGCGCATGGGGGACATTCAATACAAGGGCAGACGTCTTTATTTCGATAATGACTACTCCCCACAAATAGCAGCAAGGAGAAGGGCCTATGCCCAGATACTTCGCACCCTGAAAGAGCAGCAGTTGAAGTTTGTTACACCATATTCTGCAAAGCTTATTATAGTGTTTCCTGAAGGCCCACACACATTTGAAACTCCAGAGGAAGCCAGCAAAGCTCTCCAGACCAAGAACATTGTGGTACCCCAGTGGATAACATCAGAAACTCAGGACCTAGGGGCACTCAAGTCAGGAATCGTGTGGGAGAAGGCACAGAACATGCAAACCAGAACGAGACAAAGGCTGCTCCACATTACAAGATGTTAAAAAAACTTTTACTCAAGTTCCAGAGGACTGCCCCGGACTGACTGTCTGAGAAAGGGGCTCTGGTAATCTTTGCAGCCCACGACGAGAGTCTGGGCATGCACTTACTTTTAGGGTGGCTATTTGAGGCACCTTAAAAACTAGCCGAGGTGGTGTGATGTTATAAGGGCTGAATCCTTGTAATTTAGAATTCTAGTCAGAGATATTAATCAAGGGAAATGGGGGCTGAAATACAGACTCAAGTGATCTATGCATAGTAATCTGATTTCTTTTTATTGTTTAATGTAAAAAAAAGAGTCTGGGACAATTATGGTGAAACAAGTGAAAACTTTATCTTACCCCCATTTATATACCTCTGTAAATAACCTCGCTATCATTCCTCATTTGTTGACGAGCCCCTTATTAAAACTAATTTTTAAATAATACTGTTGGGTCCCATGCGGTGAGCTAATGGAGATGTATTTTAGCTAGACGGCAACATGGCTTAGTCAATGCGGCAAGCGGATATCGGGACAGCATCAATTTATTTGGTATAGTCCAGAGCTGCTCATGTTGTTTGCCTGGTCTATGTTACTAATTTTTGTACATGGTGCTGGGGACCCACGTTGGCCTCATGAGCTTCCCCCACAGGGAAATAACATTCATTCCTGCACAGGAGGGAGTACAGATCCCTCCCTACCTAGGGAGTCATTACAGACTTGTTCTGTAATCCATGTGAATAAGTTAATGTTGCACTGTTATGATGAGAAACCTAGGCATGAAAGTTTCAAATTCTCCCCAGTACCAATATTCTTTTACTTTTGTTACTCCCACAGGCTAACACAAATTAAGATATGTGTTAAACCTAGCTGGAAACAATACGTGGTTGGGAGTACCACCAAATCACCACTAGAGGAGGATAAATACTGTCATCTATTACTGATCTTTTGTAAGGTAGACAAATATGTTTTGAAAATTTCTACCCTGTCTTATGGGTATATTATTTTGTATATGTTGTTATAATTAGGCAATGAGGACTCGAACATACCAGAGGCTATTTTGGTGCATTTGCTTTGGACTAAAACTGCTTACCAGCAATTTGGGCTGAGAATATATGGAGAGGATATGTTTACTATATTGGGTAACAAGGAGAACAATAGAAAACGTGGCTTATGGAATATAAAATAATTGTTAATGATACAAAATGGGGAAATCATCACTGATATTGTCCCTTAATATTAATCGGATCCACAGCCCAGTTAAGAGATCCTGTTTGATACAATTTATTAAAAGAGACAATCCTGAAATCGTATTTTTGCAGGAGACTCACCTGTCCTCTCCCGAGCATGAAAAATTCACCAAATGGGGTTTCCCGTGGTGATAGCATCATCTCACAGCTCGGGTAGGAGACTGGGAGCGGCCATCCTGATCAGACGTGGGGTACCATTCGACCTCCATCGGAAGGTAATAGACCCAGAGGGACAATTTGCTATTGCAATGGGCATGCTTCATGCTCACCTGGTTACTCTGGCATCCATTTATTTTCCCCCGGGACCTCAAACAGATTGGCTCAGACTCTTTTTGCATGGCTTTGTAGATCCTCCAGGGGCAACTTCTGATGGGGGGTGACCTGAATAGTACTCTGAACCCTGCAAGGGATGTCTATCTCTTCCTCACAGGGTTAACCCACTTCAGAAGCACTTGCGGGGTATAATTGCATCTTTGGGGCTGGTAGACATCTGGCGTCACTGTTACCCCACACAGAAAAATATACCCATATAGCACCGGGACCAGGGGTGGCTTCTTGACTAGATTATATGTTTACCACAGCAGAACATCTAGAAACATTACACGATGTGTGGCATGGGGCGACCATATTATCAGATCATTCCCCAGTATATGCCAAATTTGATTTGGGTGGGGGACATAAAACGAACTTCTGGTGCTTCAACTTGATGCACTTGAGAGCTCCAGAGTTTAATCAAATGGTTAAAGACAGGATCCCACAGATCCTGAGGGAGAATGGTGACCCAGGTGTTTTGGCAGCGATTCAGTGGGATTCCCTTAAGACAGTGTTGCGTGGGGATATTGTTGCTTATTCGTCAATGAAAAAGAGAGAGAGGCACAGCTTATTAAGCTCCAGGAGGAGTTGAAGGTACTGCAGTCTTTATATGCCCGGGGGGATGGAACTGTAAAGGTACAACTACTAACAATAAAACAAAAAATTAAAAAATACCTAGATCAGAAAGTAGAACAGCAGCTCTTTTATCTCACACTCGCAGCACATGATGGGGGCCCTAAAGGAGCCAGGAATCTAGCCCGTAAACTTAGAATGCATAAGGCTAGAGCCTGTGTTACGGCCATGCAAGATCCTACTATAGGGAAGCTAGAACATCACCCTAAGATCATTAGATGAGTCATGGCTGAATATTATCAGGATTTATATAGGGCAGAGTCTGAAGATCGTAGTCAACAGATAGAGGCATACCTTAACAATGCAAAGCTTCCCAAATTGACTGCCTCCCAGATATATATTTTGAGAGCCCCTACTATCTTGATTGAGATAGAGGCAGTGTTGCAGAGAGCTAAGACCCAGAGAGCTCCAGGACCAGATGGATATCCGTTGGAGTTCTATAAAACTCATGAAGAAGAAATAGTACCACCATTACTCCAGGCTATCCATGAGATACAGGAAGGAGGTATCCCCCTTGGCAATATGCAGTGATATCTGCCATACTTAAATAAAACAAAAACCCTATCCTACCCTCATCATACAGGCCAATTTCAATGTTAAATTTTGATTACAGAATTGATAAGTCTGTGCTAGCACATAGACTTGAAAACATCATGCCTTTAATGATCAATCATGATCAGGTGGGCTTTATTAGGGGATGACAGGTTCACCATGCAGTACGGCAAACTCATCTACTTAGAGTATGCAGCAACGCGTTCGATTCCCCTGGCACTCATTGGATTGGACGTCAAAAAAGCATTTGACAGGGTGGCCTGGCCATTTCTGTGGGCTACCTTGTCTAGTTTTGGCTTTCCCCTGGAGATCATACAACAATTGCAAAATATGTATAAACACCCACGGGCTTATTTAAAATTAGATGGCTCTATCTCTGACTCTTTTCCTCTACAGAAGGGAACTCATCAGGGATGCCCCCTCTCACCCCTGTTATTTGCTCTGTATCACGAGCCATTAGCCCAAGCCATTAGCACTCACCTGGAGATTGAGGGCATACCTATGGGAGGCACAACCCACAAAATTTCACTATTTGCAGATGACATCCTTTTCACTTTGTCCTCCCCGAATATATCAATCCCAAGGGTCTAGGAACAACTGGAGATGTACAGTAAAATCTCAGCGTATAAAATTAACCAACAAAAAACAGAGACACTACTGTGTAACTACATCCCTTCCCCTGCTTTAAAATGTGCATTTCCCCTTAAGTGGCATAAACAATCGATGCGGTACCTTGGGATCCATCTTACTAAAAATCAGATACATGTAGATATTGCAAATTTTGAACCTCTAACCCAAAACATAACTGAGGACCTCACACGATGGTCACAGATACCTTTTGAGTTTCCTAGCTCGAATAGAAACTATTAAAAAAAACATATTTCCCCGGGTTTTGTTCTGCAGACACTCCCATTATTTCCAACACAGACTTATTTTCAAGCTTGGAATAGGTTGATCTCTCGCTTTATATGGCAGGGGAAACCTCCTAGGATTTGGTACTTTCTATTACAGTTATCAAAAGACAGAGGTGGATTAAATTTATTGAGTCTCCTGAATTATGCCTGAGCTTCTAAATTAAAGATCTTACTCTTCTGGGTGAACCCCAACTATATTATGCCCCGGAAGCAGTTTGAGATGACTTGGAATGGCATAGAAGACCTGACTGACTGTCTCTTTGGACATCCTCCTGGTTGCATACCTCTCTCTAAATTCCCACAATATACTGCAGAGGTGTTTAAGCAATGGCTGACTGTACTCAATGAATGATTATTGCCCATGGAGGCACTTTTTTCGGAGATCCCTTGCAGTGAACAGTGCCTTTCCATTCAATTCTCTGGATTGATCCTTAACCCAGTGGTATAAATATAATATCAAACATATTTTTCAATTATTAGGACCACAGGACCTTTATTCATTTGTCCAGCTCCAGGCTCAGTATAAAATACCCCAGGGCTTCATTCACAAGTAGTTGCAGCTAAAATCTTATTTGCGGCCAATGGAGGAAGCACTGGCAGCAGTGGCTGAAAACCCCCCACTAATAATAAAATTACTTCTATCACAGAGACAAGGTACCACTCTAGACCACGGTATCAGTCTGGCCTACCTTGCTTTGGGAGAGAAACCAGAAGACTCTACTGAGTCGATTAGAGCCAGTTGGTCCTTGGAATTGGGAACTGGCCTACTAGTTACTAACTGGAAGATGGCCTCCCCACTTTTAAGGCCTCAGTATCCCCATATTGGAAAGAATTTGCATGGAAATTACAATATAGATTTTTCCGCACTCCTGCTGTGATAACTAGTTTTACAGGCAATCCTGAAGGAAAGTGCTGTAGGGGATGTGGAGCAGTACATGCATACCAGACTCATATATTTTGGAATTGCAGCATGCTGGGTCCTTATTGGGGGGAGGTAGTGCAGGAGCTGGTGGCAATATATGACAACCCAGGTCTTTTTACCTCTGGGTATATACTGACATCTTCTACCCCATTTGGTTTAAAAGTAGAGAAGCATGTATACCTGCAAACTACATTGCTAATATTGGCAGCAAAAAAGGTAATGACCAGACTATGGGGAACGAATAGGCTGCCAACTAACGGAGAGTGGCTAAACTTGACAAGAGAGATATATAGGATGGAGAGGATGGCAGTCAGAGTACAGGATGGAGTGGAGGTATTTGATACAAAATGGAGAAAATGGATTATGTATCAGTTAAGCACTTAGACTTTGTTCCCTGAAGCTAATCAAATCAATACTGGAGAAATGTTAAAACGAGACTTGTCTAGCTCAAGGTGATTAATTAGTCCTGATGCTGGGAGAGAGTTTTTCCTTTTTTTTTTTTTTTTTTTTTAAGTCCAATGTATAATTATATAAACTGAATGAATATATCTATGTAAAATGTCTCTTATAATGTATAAATGTCCTCGTGCCTAATAAAAAAAAGAGTTATAAAAAAAAGAGGGAAGGAGGGAGGGCAAAAAGGAAAAAGTGGGGGCAACAGGTAGAGTGGAAACAAAATCTGGAAGGCCATGTGTGTGAATGCTAGAAGTCTAGGAAATAAGATTCTGGACCTAGAGGCCATCATGGCAGAGGCCAGTCTTAATTTTGTGGCCATCACTGAGTCATGGTGCACCGAAAATCATGACTGGGACATGGCCATACCAGTCTATAATTTGTTCAGGAAGGACCAGGTAGGAAGAAAAGGAGGGGGTATGGTGCTTTATGTGAGGGAAAGCATAACGGCAACAGAGATACGTGGAATACAGGGGGAGGCAGAGGTACTCTGGGTCATTCTGCAGATGGGGAATGAAGCCATTATTTGCACTGGAGTGATCTACAGACCTCCAGCACAGGGGGAGGAATTAGATAAGGTACTAGTGGAAGCCATTGGCAAGATGGCAGAAAAGGAGGATGTGCTTCTGGTAGGTGATTTCAACTTGCCGGATGAGTGTGGAGCCTCCCAGCAGCAGCAGCTTCAGCTAGAAGCAGGGATGCCCTGGACCCTCTGCAGGGGGCATTCTTCAGGCAACTAGTCAGTGAACCCACTCATGATGAGGCAATACTGGACCTAGTACTCACCAACAGGGACAGTGTGCCAGACGTCAAGGTGGGAGGCCACCTGGGGACCAGTGATCACCATATGGTGTGGTTCAATATAAGGACGCTGCAGAATCGAACCACACAAGGAGGAGGGTCCCAGACTTCCGGAGGGCGGACCTGGCAGGGGGATGGCCTAGCTGGAGTAGAGGAACAGTGGGCAAAGCTAAAAGGGAGCATAGTAAAGGCAACAAACCTCTGTGTCAAACAAGTCAGCAAAAGCAAGAGGAAAAAGAGACCACTGTGGTTCTCAAGAGGTAGCTGAAAAGGTAATGACTAAAAGGGTAGCATTCAGAAGGTATAGAAACATAGAATTTGACGGCAGATAAGGACCGCTTAGCCCACCTAGTCTGCCCAGGTATACCTGTGAGGAGTTGTTTAACCTGACTTCCAGCGCCATGAGGACATACTTTTGTTTTGTTCTAACATTCAGAAGGTATAAGAAGATGCAAAAGGAGGAGGATAGGGAGGTGTATAAGGGGCAGTAGAGGGAAGCAGGGAAAGCAGTAAGGAGCGCAAAGGTGCAAACTGAAGGGAGAATAGCCCAGGAGGTAATGAAAGGGGACAAAACTTCTTGCAAGTGAAAAGAGGAAGACCGGGCTGGAATTGTAAGGCTAAAAAGAGAAGGGGAGATCACATTATGCCTCTGAGGTGAATGGTGGCTTTCTTGTCAGCTCCATAGGACATCCACAGTATCTAACTGCATTGAAATAAATAACTTGGCCTTCTTCTCAGAGAAAGTAGCCCAGAGTGATCTCTACACTAGCTGCTATGGATTGAGCCTAAAATCATCAGACAATCTGGTGATGGAAACCCAGGATGGTTTGCCTACTACTACAACCTTGGTCAACGAGACAGGCCAGGCCGTCAAATGCTACAAGATGACAGAATCCCTGATCACATAGAACAAAGTGCTGGCTGTGGACACTGTGCACCACTTTTCCGAAGATCCTATCACAATTAAAGAATCAGTCCTTAGACTTACAGGTGACTTTCAAATTCTGCAGCCAGCATTAACTGAATTGACGTGTCTCTGACGCAGAGATCCATTTCAGCTCTCTCAAAGACAGGGCCATGTGATCAAACCTGAAGGGGGTGGCTCTGTGGTGCTGAGCGAAGGGGTTTGCTCAGCATGCTGGTGACCCAGGTTCATGCCCCGAGCCTGGGTACAGAAGCAGAGACCAGCATGGAGGGAATAAAGACTATCCATTTGATGCTTCCCTCTTGGGGGGTGGGCAGACCCTTGGCACACGGTTGTGGACTGGAGATGTACTAGGTGGTGTGCCACCTCAATGCACCACTGCATGTTTACAACCCAGGGCATCTGCAATAGGCTCAACTTGGGAGGTGGGAGGGTTATGAAAATAGAAAAAGATGGCCGCCTATGCCTCCTGGATGACAGTAGTCTACCTCTCTGTCACCGCAAAGTCTGGGCTAGCCCCGAGCTGCACCCTGGCTGCCCCCTGGCGAGGACAGTAGTAAGTGTACCTTCAGGTTCGCAACAGTCTCCCCTTAGAGTCGTGACCACGGGAGGGGGGCCTCCCTGACAAAGGGATACATCGGGTCATTCAGGGAAGGCATGATGATGGGCAGCTGACGGCAACCAGGAAAGAGTGGAAGACACGGTAAAGGGTTTGGCTGCCCAAAGGAGTGGGTAGCTGGGTTGGCAAGGGGGGAGAAAGCAACATGAAAAAAAAAAACTGAAGTGGCGAGCCGCAAAAGAAAGTTTCAGTGGCTTGAATACTGTATAGAAGACCAGGAAGGCCATGGTCACTGGAATAATTTGGTTGTTGATGGCCTTCCAGAGTGCACTGAGGACCCTGATCCCATTATTTCTGTCCAAAAGTTATACGAAAAACCTGGTAGGACCTTCACCTAATGGGCAGACATATATCGCTGAACATACGGTGAGTGCATCGAGTGTTACGTCCGATAACAAGCCCCAGTGAGAAACCTAGACCCATTATTTTTCATCTTCTTAACTTCCTAGATAAAACCCATATCCAGGCTAAATTATGGGAAATGAAGGAGCTCTGGTGTGAAGAGAGCAGACTTTTCATCTTTAATGATCTGAGCCCACAAACTAGGGCTAAGTAAAATTAATATAGAGAGATTCAATCTAAAGTGTATGCCAATGGCATAACATTTCATCTGGTTTACCCGGCCAGTCTGCCTGTTTCCACCATGGATAGCCAAAAGCAATACAGTACAGCCACCAAGGCTAAGCAATACCTGCCCAAACTGTTTCCCAACATGTTCCCTTTCCTTTATGCTTCAAGTTGCTTGGGGCTGAGTCACTGCCTCTGCACAACACCAGAGCTACACTTGCCATGTATCCACCCTCTACATAGTTGAATACCGCCTTGAACACCCTGCCTAACAACTTGATCTACCTTTCCTGAAGGTGGCGCCTACCTCCTGCACCCCATTCCTGCAGAGGAATACCTTTCAGCCATCGACTCTTTAAGCAGGATTTCAAAGCAAGTAAGAGCCTACTCATTACCTTTCCTCAAGCTCAAACCTTCCGCTTTGGGGGTTATACAAAGAGTCATGATGTGGGAACTATTACTGACTTTGTGCTCTGGTTAACTAGTTCTTAGATGAACTCAGGCTGTCACACACAATAAAGATAACCCCTGCTTATGTCACACTCTTGTGTCAGCACACTGTAATAGATGCAACTGGGAGCACAGAAATGGCTCTTGCAAGCACAGGCAGCCATGGGTAGTGATTAGAACTGTGACTTTTATTCAGTCATTTCCTGTTTTTTGTTAGCAATGAAATATTGATAGGTTATCAGTATAGTGCCTCTCTGTAGTTTTTTTACTGTCACACTAGCATGGAGGTACAACCAGTGTGGGGGGGGGATGCTGCAATTGCTCACCCGCACTTTTATTCAAAGCTGGGAGGGCTTCAGCTTGACCTGGCGACAATCACTTAGTTGGGCTACATTGCTCTACTACCTGTGGTGCTGGGAAGTGGTGGCTAAGCCCCTTCCCTATTCTCCACAATTATGGAGCTCTAAGGTTATAAAACTAAGATACTGTAATCAACCTACTCCGTTGTAGAAAGGACATCCCCAGAGGTTGGGTGAGGGTCCTTCTGTAAGTACAACTGCAGACCAAATTTGCCAGGGAGGTTGGTTCTCGGGACCAGGGAACCAAGAGCCTACAACCCCTTTGAGCACACTGCCCTGGTAATCACAGTATCGGGGGTAAACTTTAATATTTTCTGTGATGTAATTCTTGTACTGTTCAGTGTTATGCTGTTTTTCCATGTTGGGATGGGGGGGGCGCAAATTGGGATTGTTCAGGAATTCACTTCATGTTGCACTGAGTATTTAGAATGCAAGGATGCGAAGCCATGCAGTCTACGATGCATTACCAGAATATAACACGCATTTGTCAATGCTGAATGTTGTCTTGCTGGCATTGGCTCTGGTAGTGCAGGAGTTAGAGAGATGCATAATAGAATGGCAGTGAAGTATTGAACTGATGCAAACCCAACCCCCACCCTGCAAAGACTGACAGGCATTGGGGTGTGCCTTTGGGTCATTGGTCATAATGCTCATGCCATTTCACCTCACCCTACCCTGCAGACACCAACCAGTGTCGCGTTGTGCCTTGGGGTCTTCAGGCCTTACGCTCACCCCATTCCGTAAGGAAATAAGCTGAGATGGGTGCAGTACAGGAGAATGGGGTGAACTTTGGGGCCAAAGAGTTCAAGGCACACCTTGATGCCTGTCACTGGCTGTGGAGTGGGGGGGTGGAATAGCGTGAGCATTACAGCTGACAGTCCCAAGTGACACCCCCTGACGCCTGTCAGTCACTACAGGGTGAGGCATTACAGTTGAAAACCCTAACGCCCCGGGTGTTTGTTGGTACTTTCACTCCAAATTTTCAACATGGGCTTTTTGTGACCCCACCTCACGAACAGTGGCACTACCAGTTCGTTAGCCAAAAGGTGATTTTGCACAGCGACTGCGCCATTTGGCGTCACAGGTGCAAAAACTAATTTTGGGCAGGATGTAAAAAATGACAGCTGTACTGTTCATAAGGTGGTGTGAAAAAATAGTAATGTTGAAAATCTGGAGTGAAAATACTAAAAATTGTCGAAGTTACGAACGTGCATGGAAACTGTGCAATGTATGCTCGTAACACAGTCATCTTAGGGAATTTTTTCACCAAATTTGCAACATAGGCTTTTTGGGACCCCATCTCATAAACAGTAGCACTGTCATTTCATTAATCTGTCCCGAAAGGTGATTCCGTGCAGTGACCGTGAAATGACCTTTTGGGACCGAATAACAAGATGACCGTGCATGTGTTCATGAGGTGGGGTCCCAAGAACCCCATACTGAAAATTTGGAGCCAAAATTCAGAAAAATGGCTGAGATATCTATCTAAGTTGAAATCACCCACCCATTTATGCCATTATACAGCTTACAGGCATTTCTTAATTTTGCAGTTCAGCTTTGAAGAGTGCAGACGTGTTCCCACTCCACTGAAGATCACAGCACCGGACCTCTAGAGGTAAGTGTGGGGAGGTGGGGTGCACAGAGGGTGGGTGCAGGTTGGGGGATGGGGACGCCACAGACGAGAGACTGTTTCCTTTTTTTCAGGTACAGAAAAAAAAACAGACGTCGCGGGACCATTTTCTTTCTTTACAGGTGAAATAAAACAAATGTTGGACACACTGGGATGGGCTCCCAGTGTGTCCCATGACTATCGAGGGGGTGATGTTGACCACACTGGGGTGGGCTCCCAGTGTGCCACACAGTGGGGGTGGGGCGGGGCAGGAACATGCTGATGTGATCGGTTTCTATGAGCAGCAGCACATGGGTGGGCTCCCCAGTGTACCACAAAATGTGGAAGTGGGACATGCCAACAAGGGGATTGCACCCCAATGTCGTCTTTCTTTGGGGATCCTGCCGCGGCCATGTTTACTGAAATGTTTCACCAGGAAAGGCATGTACGGGAGGCATGTCATCTGTGCCGCTGCATGACAAGCTTGTCTCTGATTGCAGCAGCACATTTCATATAATCTGTGTCCACTTTACATAATGTTTGTGTCAGCACTAGCATGCTGGCTAATTGGGTAATGAGGGACATACCTACTAAAGCATGCCTTGCATTCGCCAACACTGCCACACCTCTGCAATTCTCCTACTACCACAAGATGTTGCTTGCGCAAGCGCAAAACAACTTAAAAATGAGTATATTACCTAGAATAATAAAGGGACATATAACAATAAGAAAAGATATAAAATAATTACACATTCCAAAGGACAGCCAGAGCAAATAGCCATGTTGCAGGAAACCCATCTCCTTGAAACAGATGCAACCCTGTTTTACAGGGATTGGGTGGGTCAGGCTTACAGAACTGAGAATATCAACACCCAAAGGAGAGTAGTGACACTATTCACTTGGAACATTAGAATCCAGCTATCCCACAAAATCTCCAACCCGGAAAGTCATGATCTGGGGTGCTTACTGGGACACTAGACCATACTGAATTAGTGACCAAAATGGACAGCCCACAGTTCTCCATGAGCATCCTCAATGCCTTGGCTCTGTATGCCCACCTACCAGTGCTGCTTCCAACAATGCTTTGGATAAATTTAAAGTTAATGGGGAGGGGCTTACCCAAGCCCAAAAAGCATTAAGAGATGCATTTGATATCCTAGGCTTATTAGATCTGTGAAGAATGCTGGGGTCACAGACAAGGGACTACACTTTTCATTCAGTCCTCCATAATACCCAGTCCCAAACTGACTATTACTTGATTAGTCAATCTTCCCTGCATCATCACCTCCATAGAACCCAAGACTTAGCTAAAGTGATTTCTAACCACTCACCAGTCCTGTTACAACATGTTTTCCTACAGGGAACAGATAACGTTGCCAGCTGGAAACTGAATAATTAATTACTATAAGATAAGCAGATTGCTGAGAAAATCAAATTCCCAGCTGGAAGCTGAATAATCAGTTACTAAAAGATATTGCTGAGCAAATCAAACTAGCAATGACCGTTTTTACAGAACCAAAGTCTGGCTCTGTAGAGAGAGAGAGGATATGTTGTGGGTAGTGCTCAAGTGCCACATTAGGGGAGAATTTATACGGCTAGCTTCAACTTGAAAAATTAAAAAAGCCCAATAACTGCTGCAATAGGTTAGGCAAATAGAAAAAAAAACCTGGTACCTACAACTCTTGAAGCCACTTGGTTAAACTTGCTCAACTTTTGGCACACAGCTGCACAGGCAGGCATTCCATGGGATTCCTGTCCTGGGTCCTGCAGTG
Source organism: Neoceratodus forsteri (assembly GCA_016271365.2). Taxonomy (NCBI): domain Eukaryota; kingdom Metazoa; phylum Chordata; order Ceratodontiformes; family Ceratodontidae; genus Neoceratodus; species Neoceratodus forsteri. The sequence goes on from CM028130.1 coordinate 1,196,625,112, forward strand.
GATCCCCTGCTGCATGGTTGTAGAGGATCTTGGGACAGTGCAGAACTTAGGTTTCCAACACTGTAGGCATGTGCCCGGCTGGCTGCCCCCAGCCCTCCCTGTCAGCCAAGTGGGCTGGGGCAGCAATGTGGAGGGGGCTCTCAGTCATACCTTTCAACTGTCCTTCAGTATGTGGAACATCTCTCATGTTACCCATCAAAATTGTGTTGTCCTTCACCTGTCCCTCATGGAAAAAGTACTCCCTACACAGAGATGGTACCCTACCTGCAGGCATTACGGTGGAACTACATACCAGTTTAAGATGTTAAATAAAAGAAATCGTGGTACAGTACAGGAGTGGGGTCCTACGGTGTTCCAAGCCTTTATCTCCCTGTATGAGACTGTGTCCTCATTTATGAGGGTCGCTGTCCCTCACTATCCCTCAGTGAGAGTGCCCATGTCCCTCATGTCAGTGTCAACAGGTTGCAATGTATACTCTTGGACTGCTGCAGCTAGCAGATTTCCATTGGGGTGACCCGTAGCAGTTACAGCAGGGTCCACCCTCATGTAACTCACACACCCCTGGCCCAGTGCTCCACACTTACTGCATGCCTTAGAGAATGGTGTGGAGTGTGGACACACCCCCCGGCATGCCCCAGGACCACCTGTGGTGCATAGCTGTGTGTATGGCCAGGGGACTGAGTGTGCACTAGGCTTATGCACCAGTGGTGAATGCTGTAGGAGGTCTGCTGGACCCCTGCTGCACAGCATTCCAGCTTAGGGTTGCCTACACACCTCACATACGTGGCATATAGGCAAGCCAAACTTTTGTGACTAGGCCCCAATATGAGGAGATTAACAGAGAGCAAGCAGAGCATGCTCTATTCTGCACACATACCAACTGTGCTGACCAAGGGGAGAAGGTCAGAAAAATGATGGTACTCCATCTGGAAAAGCAGGAGGCAGCCCACCTAATTAAAGCCATTAAGCAGCCAAGGTGGCACTCTCTGCACCTCCCCATGGGCAACAACAGAGCAATTCCAAACTTAGTATTGCACACTGTATACGGTGACATGGCCCCCCTCCCAACAGCGCCTGATACTGATACCTACCTACAGGAAGCCCACTTACCTACACTCTCCACTGAGCATCAGAAGTTTCCAGATTCATCCATAATGGAAAGAGAAGTCTTAGTGGCCATTAAATCACTCGCACTAGACAAAGCCCTGGGCAAGATGGCTTTTCAACTAATTTTTATTAGGTTTTTGAGATACAATTAACACTTATACTGACCAGGACTTTCACCTATATGCATGCCAATGAGGCAAGTGACCACAACTGACTGGTGCCATGATTACCTTGATCTTAAAGCCAGGGAAGGATATTGAACAAGTCACCAGCTACTGCCCCACATTCCTGATTAATCAGAAACTGAAAATATTTACCAAAGTACTGCCACTTAGGGTGAACAGGGTGTGGAGCCATCTAACTGGCCCTGAGCAGGTGGGATTAATTCCGGGAAGGGTCTCCTCTGACCATCTAAGAAAATTTGAGCATATCTTCTCCGTGTCTGAAGAGTCAGATGTCCCTGTGACTCCAGTCTGTCTAGACGTGGGGGAGGCCTTTGACAGAGTCTCCTGGGTCTTCCTACATAGGGCGCTTGGACAATCTGGCTTTCCAGATGAGTTCCTAAGTGAATAGAAGTACTGTATTCTAACCTCTCTGCTAAAGTTTACTGTAATGGCATCTTTTCAGACTCAAGACCTCTCAGAAGACGAACAAGGCAGGGCTGTTCCCTTTCCCTCTCCTCTGTCTGTACCTTGAGCCTCTAGTGCACAAGCTTAAAGCTAATCAGAGGGTGCCAGGCATTATGATGGCACAAGAGGAATATAACATTTCTATATATGCAGAGGACATCCTTCTACATGTGTCCCAACTGCTAACCTCCCTTTCCATAGCCCTCACCACAATCTGCCAATGCTGTGCTCTTGCAGAACATAAATTAAACATGTCCACAACTCTAATGTTGATTTTAAATGCAGCAGTCAAAAAAACAAGATTGGGGGGGGGGCGGCACTGCTGAGCATCCGATGAGGAAACAGCATTAATCTTGCACTCCTGTGCCAAAACTAATTAAAATACATTTCAACTTTGCAATTTGACTGGAACTTTACACTGTTCAATGGAGTATTTACCTGCAGGGGTGAATTTATCACAGTGGGCAAGTCTCGTAGTGCAAACACCTCAGCACCAGATGTTTTTGTACCCAGAGGGCAGACTTGCAAAGTGCAGCCTATACAACAGGAAAAAGCCACAGAATCCTTGAGGCTATTACCGGGAAAAGCTACCTTAACTATCATCCAAGCCACACTACAGCAGCTAGTTAAAAAGGTTCAGGACTGGGAATGAAAGTTTGATGCACTTATACCCCAAGTCTCAGCACTGGAAACATGTATGGACACATACAAACAAATGGTTCAAAGAACAGAGACTTCAATCAAGAAGTTGGTCGATGTGGTGACCAAACTGATCAAAGAGAACACCTTATTAAAGCAGCACCTAGAGAATACTGAAAATCAAATTGGGGAGTGATACATCAAGATAGTGAGACTCCCTGAATCGGCAGAGGCCATCTGGCCCCCGTACCTTTATGATGGTCTGCACTGGAGTTGGTGACAAAGAAAGAGCACTCAGGCTGGCTCGACTAAGCTAAGGGCTGAAGTAAACCCATTGAGATGGGAGCTGGGGAGGATGGTGTGGGAAGTCAGAGGAGCAGAGCAGTGGAGGGGAAAGGCAGAGGGGTGGTGCCCAGGGGAGCGAGGGCATAAGGCAGGAGATGGGAGTGAGGAGGAACACTCAGTATATAGGAGTATCTCTTCCTCAGAGGACCAGGGAGCCCAGGGTGGAGGAATGGCAAGTGGTAAGGGGAAGAGGGGTGGGAATGTGAGGGGAACATAAGGTGTGGGAATCTCTGAAGGGGTGCCTTTATTGAACAGATTTGCACCACTGGCTGGAAGGAGGGAGGGAGGGGCAGCAGGAGGTGAGGTAGGAGGTCAGGTTGTACCAGGACTAAGAGTAGGAGTACAGGGGAGGGGCGAGAAAACTAGACAGGGTGGGCAGAAAAGAGGAAGCAGGAAAAACGGAGTGGAGAATAGGGGGGAGGGAAAAGTGGAAGCAGATCCAGATAGTCAGAAGGGGCGGGATAGAGTGGGAGATGAAAAAACGGGGGTAAAAATAGTGGATGTGGAGGTAAGTTCACTAGGGTGTAGGGGGAGCAGTTAGGTGGGGGAGTAGCTAGTACCAAAAGTAAGAAAGAAAGGATGGGGAGCACAGGTGCAGGTGATGGAAGGGGTAGTAGGGACCCCATTCACAAGCCAGCTCACCTTAATCCTTGAGGGACATTCCACCCTCGGAGCTGCTGGGGACCCTATTCACAAGCCAGCTCACCTTAATCCTTGAGGGGCATTCTGCCTCAGAGCTGCTGGGGACCCTATTCACAAACCAGCTCACCTTAATCCTTGAGGGGCATTCCACCATCAGAGCTGCTGGGGACCCTATTCACAAGCCAGCTCACCTTAATCCTTGAGGGCATTCTGCCTCAGAGCTGCTGGGGACCCTATTCACAAACCAGCTCACCTTAATCCTTGAGGGGCATTCCACCATCGGAGCTGCTGGGGACCCTATTCACAAGCCAGCTCACCTTAATCCTTGAGGGGCATTCTGCCTCAGAGCTGCTGGGGACCCTATTCACAAACCAGCTCACCTTAATCCTTGAGGGGCATTCCACCATCGGAGCTGCTGGGGACCCTATTCACAAGCCAGCTCACCTTAATCCTTGAGGGGCATTCTGCCTCAGAGCTGCTGGGGACCCTATTCACAAACCAGCTCACCTTGATCTTTGAGAGGCATTCCACCCTCGGAGCTGCTGGGGACCCCATTCACAAGCCAGCTCACCTTAATCCTTGTGGGGCATTCCACTCTTGGAGCTGCTGAGGACCTCGTTCACAAGCCAGCTCATCTTAATCCTTGAGGGGCATTCACCTACTCTAACATGGTGGCTGAGCGTGCCTCCACACCTACTCCCCCACTGTATCTCAGTCCCAAACCTCTAGGGTCACTACTGAGATTTGTTATCTACAAGAAGCTTACCTCCCCAGGTATAGTAGCCTGTGCCATTGCTCTTGCTATGATTTGGATTACCACGTTATCCCTTGCTCTAGCCAGTGATATTGAACCTAATCGCGGTCCTCAGGTCAGTCTTCCCCAAACACATCCTGGGGCCACCCATCTCTTGCCACAGCCTTCGGGACTGACCCTTAATCACCTTAATATCTGCAGTCTCATGGCCAGTCTCACTGACCTGGAGGCTTGGGTCCAGATGAATAATCCAGATATCTTCATGTTATCGAAATCCTGGCTGAAATCTACCATCTTGGGTCATAGCTGTGCATTACCGGGCTACTTTATGCACCAGGCTGACTGACCATCCACCAATAGAGGGGGAGGAATGGCGCTGTACTACAAGGCTCACCTGGATGTCGCCCTCTAATCCTACCCCCCCCAACAACAGTGAGACCATACACATGGTACTACTTCTTGGTGGAGCCAAGAAGCTGCACAAATTTGGGACTTATTTACCTCCACATACTAGCAAGCTTGGTCTGGAGGAGCTCATAGAACATATTCCTGCCTTGGCCAAAAAAATGAGGTAATCTGTCTGGGTGACTTTAACCTTGACTGGCTTGGACTGACCTCTTCCTCCCTTGCTTCTACCATCAGCAAGGCCAACCTGTCCCAACTCGTCTCCTCCCCCCACTCAGAAGTCACCGAACAGCTCCAGCTGTACTATGATTGATTGGATTCTCACTAACCAGAAGGATTGCTACTCCTCCGCTAGGGTTTTACCTGATTCAATCAGTGACCACTGCCCTGTCTTCTGTGTGCGTGGCTCCTCCTCGTCCTCACAACCCCACAAAGTCCTATCCTTAGCTAACTTCTCTTTACTTGACCCATACAAGTTCCTACTTGATCTCAAGCACACTGACTGGGCTCCCCTGTTCACTACCAATGATATCAACCAGGACACTGACTACTTCAATATGGCCTTACTTGCCTTACAGCACAAGCACATCCCATACTGTACACATAGGGTCAGAGGGAATGTGACCAAATGGTTGAACTGTCACTCCGGCAACTGCTCAAGCAGTGTGACAAGCTGTGGCTAAAATGGAAATCATCCTCCAGTCAGTCTGACTTTGTTGAGTACCGCACCTTGCATAATACCTGCAAGAAGTCTATCCAGGTTGCCAAGAGCAACTACTACCACGGTCTCCTTCAGTCTTCGGCTGCTGACCCCAGAAAATACTGGACACAGATTAATGAAATCTTGGGTAATACTAAGCCGCTGACTCCCAAAGACATGTTAATTAATGATTCAATTTGCAACAATGCCCCCACAATTGCCAATGCCTTCAACTCGCTTTTCACAGAGGTTCCCAATATCTCCCCTCCAGGACCCAGTGGCTCCCAGCCCTCTCCTACAGCTCCTTCACATACTCCTCCTACCCTGGTGCTTTCTTCTATTTCTTGCCCTGACATTCTTAGGTTATTACAGTCCATTCCCCTCCGTGGCAGTGCAGGACCAGACGGTTTTGAACCGAGGATACTCAGAACTGGCGCATCACTCCTAGCCACTCCAGTTACTAAGCTTTTTAACTTGTCCATTAGCACCTCCATAGTGCCTTTGGCCTGGAAATCTGCCAGAACCATACCAGTCTTCAAGAAAGGTGACCCTAAAATTCTGTCCAATTATCGCCCCATTGCGCTTCTACCTACCCTCAGCAAGACATTGGAAAAACTTATTCACCGTCAGATCTCTGCTCACTTATTAAACTTCAATCTTCAGTCGCCAGTTCAACATGGTTTCCGGGCTGGTCACAGCACCACTACAGCTCTTACCCTGTTCACTAGCAAGGTTAAGTCTACCATGGACACTGGCCTACTTACTGGGGCCATGTTCATTGACCTCACTAAAACTTTTAACCTGGTTAATCACCCTCTGCTCGTGCACAAACTGCAGTCTCTTGGGGCCTCTGGTTCCACCTTATCCTGGATCACCAGTTACCTCTCCATCCGTTCCCAATCTGTCTCCTTTAATGAAGTCCTTTCGTCACCGGCTCCCATCTCTTGTGGCATCCCTCAAGGATCCATTCTCGGACCCCTACTTTTTTCCATTTTTGTCAATGATTGTCCCTTTTCCTTCACCGACTGCAACTCCATCATGTACACTGATGATTTGGTGCTCTACTCAGCCGCTCATTCTGTAGCCGACCTTAATGTTGCCTGTCGCCTGCGTTCCAAATGCTCCAATCCTGGCTCCAAACTAACTCCCTGATCCTCAATCTACCAAAGACACGGGCCATGCTGTTTGGGTCTGCTAGAAAAATCCATGTTGGGATCCCTAAGCTTTGCATGCGTTGCTGTGATTGGTCTGTAGTCCTGTCCACGGACTTCTTCAAATGCCTCAGAGTGACCCTGGATCCTGCTCTTGATTTCTCTTCTCATTTAAAGGAGGTGTGCAGATCCATCAACATTAAGATTGGTGCCACATACTGGGTGCCTCACTCCCTAACCCCCGCTGCTAGGATCTCGGTGGCCAGGGGGGGTCTTACTTCCTAGGCTTCTGTATGCCCTCCCCATCTTTTCCCATGCTAATGTTGGTATTCTTCATAAAAGGTACACCACCTACAACAACATCTGCAGATTTGCCCTGTCTGCCCCTCACCTTACTCACCACTGTCTCCTGTACTCCACCCTACACTGGCTGTCCCCCAAATACCTGCGCTTATACGCTCTGGGATGCTTCACTGACTCCATGACTAGACCCCCTCACCCTGACAGCATTGGGGCTATGCTCACCCCAGTGTCACATTCCTGCCTACTGAGATCCTGTAATTCCTCTTCACTCTCCATCCTGCACTGGTCTACAAAATTGGGGGAACAAGCTTTCTCTCACGTTGCCCCCAAATTCTGGAACTCTCTACCTCCTAGTCTTAAATGCTCTCCATCTCACTCCTCCTTCAAGACCGCACTTTTCTCCTACCTATATGCACTTGATTCCTGTGTCTGTACCTAAACCCACCTTCTCTTGCTTTCCTTAAGCTAGCTTACTGTTTTCTCTGCAATTATTGAATGCTTTATCTTGTTTCCCATGCCTGCTTCCTTCCATCCCTGCGTGGATGGCTACTGCCACATGTATGTTTTGTTTCCATGACTATCCCTGCAAGGATATCTACTGGTTCTGTATTATTTGCTGCTTGTTTTTTGTAAACTGTATATTGAACTCTCCCAGGTTGTGCTTGAAAATAGGCAGGGTTTTGCCTAATGCACCTATCTGGTCAACAAAAGCTAATAAATAAATCACAGGGGACTCCATAATTAAGGGTATTCACTGGGGAAGGAAAGGGGACCCAAATACTAGCAGGAGGGTGGTTTGTATGCCAGGGATGACAGCAGGGAAGGTGGGCAAAAGAATAAGGGAAATAGTAAGGGAGGTTGGAGGAAACCCTAATTTAGTTATACACAAGGAAACCAATGACCTAGCTGGGGAGGAGGTTGAGGTAGGGCAAAGCAGGTTCAGGAAATTAGGGAAGATCTGCAGGGAGGAAGCAAGTTCACTGGCCTTCTCAGAGGTGATACCAGCACCAAGGGCCAGCACAGCCAGGAAAAGAGGATTTTAATGACTGGCTGAGGAAATGGTGCAGGGAGTACATGTTCATCTATATTTGGGACTGGGAAGAGATCTGGTCAAACAAAGCACTCTTCACCAGATGTGATGGAAGAGGTCTGGAGGGAGGAGGTGGAAGGGGTGAGAAAACAGCAAAGGATGGAGGGGGGTGAGAAACACATATCAAGGGTAGGTGGTGGGGTGCGCACAGAGGGGAGAAATGTGAAGAGAAGAATCAAGGAAAGGGAAGGAAGGTCAGATTCTAGTTGGAGGGTGGTAGAAATGTAGAAACACAGAAGTTGACAGCAGATAAGGACCGCAAGGCCCATCCAGTCTGCCCATTTCTTTTTCTACCTTATAAATGTGCCATCGGCCTTTGCTCTGTCAATGGCCTATCTATTCATACTCATCTGTATTGCTCCCTTATACCTATCACATGCATGTTTGAAGCCCTGCACTGTATTCATATCCACCACTTCCTGAGGTAGGCCATTAAATGCATCCACCACCCTTTCTGTGAAAAAGATCTTCCTCACATTACCCCTTAATCGGCCTCCCTCTAATTTTATGCTGTGTCCGCTTGTCCTGCTATTTTTCTTATATTTGTAAGCCCCCTACAAATGGGGGTTCCTAAAAACCTTCCTCAGAGCTTGCCTAAATGCTCCCTGCCTAACTGGGGGTCGGCGTAATGCCACTAGATGTGGGCGTTGTGAGTGCTTTTGAAGCCTCTAGTACTGTCTCTTTAAGAGCTGCCTGCTCGCAGGTTCCAGTGGCTTGTACAAGGGGGACTGGGGTTTCCCTGCTCGAATCCCGCCTGAGCCTGTGGTGAAATCGCTCCAATTTTGTAGTCGCTGTAAGTGCAAAGGGAGCCTTTCTGATATTTGTAACTGTTTGGCTATAATCATTTAGAGTATTAGTGAAATTACAGTTTGTCTAACCTGCTTTCATTTCAGCTGGGACTTTGTGTGCTTGGCCCCTCCATTTTGGACCTGGACTGTTGAACTGGGCCAATGGGGAGAGAGGGGTAACTAAAATGGAGACCGCTTGAGCCAACCAGGATCATGACTCTCTTTGGAGCCGGCTGGCCATAGAGGATATAGCCAGTAATTCTGGGAAATGAAGTTCTGGACTATGGTGCCTTTTTGCACCAATGAGGGCAGAATTAAGTGACTGGCATCTGCAGCCCACCAATGGGATCGGGTGGCACCCGAAATGAGAGTCCTTGTCCAAACTGCCAAGGGGCAGAGTTGTTGTGGTTGTGAGCGAGGAAGGAGTTCTTGGCTCCTGCTCTGTTGAGCTTTCGCATGGAAAGCATGTGTGGAAGGCTAGATTTTGGCGGCTGGAACGCCCGCAAGTGTCGGACTAAATCCACTAGGCAGCAGTCAGAGGAGGCTGTGCAAAAGTGCAGCTACCTACCAGGCTCACCCTGTAGAGGACTGGAGAATCTGCGTCAATCGCGCTTGGTCTGTCAGGACAAGTGAAGCTGCATCGTTGGGCCCGGGGTTCTGTAGTGAAGGCGATCAGGATTATACAGCAGCTGCCTGGTATGGTACCCCTCTGCTCTTCATATAAATGTGTGGAGAAATGTCTGAATTCCAGGCACAGTCCTGCAAGTGGTGTGAGAGCGCTCTTTTGGCTGGAGTTGTGAGTACTAAATCAGGGTAGCTCCCTGTCAGATGTTTATAGTGAGGGCAAGATTTGTTGGGCTGCTAGTCTGGCTACACGAACTGAGCCTACTGGCTCTACTTAATCTTATTAGGAATCAAGTGCTTGTTTTCTGCATCAGGGCCCCAACCAGCTGCATCAAGAGGCTAGCCTTCTATGGCCTGGATACCCAGAGACAGTGACCTATAGGGTTGGCCTGTGCACAGTGCCCTAGATAGATATATTTATATATTCATTACAGTGGTAAGCTAATTAACCTGATTTCCCCCTAGTCCTTGTTATTTCCCCCTAAATAAATCAGATTGGTTGTTTTGCAAAGGTATACTGACTGACCTGTGTGTCTATGTTGAATTACTGTACTGATGGTTATTGTCTAACTGCATCTTTCTTTACAGGGGTTCCCCAGAGCCAGCTGATTGAACCAAGTCTGGGGATAGGCGTATATGGCAAGGGTACTGTGGCTGAATTGTGGGGGCCATTAGGGGAAGTAAGGGGGGGTTGCAGTGACCCAGAGGGCTAAACCAAGTCATTTCAGACAGTACAAACCCCGACCTCTGGGTGAAGGCACCCGCCATTGGATCCAGGCCCCTCAACCTGTTGACAACAGAGCAGGCAAGGGTAGTATCCCTTGGGATAGCGCCCCCTAGGGGTTACATTTTGGAGGCATCACTGGGATTAGCATCTCCTAGTGGCCGAATAGACGAAGTACCTCAACATGGCCAAACTAAAGGAAAAACTGGAGGGGGATATCATGACTAAGATTAAGTTGGACTCTGTTAAGACGATGGTGCATAAACTGATGGGGCGGAGTGAAACAGAAGAGTTGGATTCACAGAAAATCATGTTACTACTGGATGTACCTCTGGGGATAAAGAATGCTGACCTTGTTTCTGCAGTGGAGCATGTTAAATGTTTAGGCAAGGTAGAGGTGAAGGAGCATATGGCTGATCTACTCGACCAGACCTTGCAGGTGCTACTCTTATGCAGGATAGCTATAGACCCCGAGAGGGTACCCCCAGTGATTTACCTGGAAGGTGCACAAAAGGGGTGGAGGGTCATTCACATCCGGAGTGGGTCAGTCACCCAAGGGGGGTCCCTCAAGACTAATAGCTTTAATGATAAACTGCTTAAACTGATAGGTGCAGAAGGGAGGACTACCCAGGAGTTACTACAGGTGTTGGACCTTTCCAGTGAGCTCACCCGGGCCCCCCAAGAGTTCTATTCTGGCTTCACCTCCTCTAGTTGTTCCCCCCCATACAGCTAGACTCCTATCGCAGATTGAAACTTTTTTCTGGTACTGTGCCTGTACCCTCGGGGGAAGATGATTTGGAGGCTTGGATGGACTATGCTACCCCTCTAGTCCAAGAGTAGCAGTTCTCTGAGGGGAGAAACGAAAGAGACTGATGGAAAGCCTGAGGGGCCCAGCTTTGGAAGCCATTCATTTCTTGCGGGCTACTAGTCCCAAAGCCACTGCAGTAGAGTACCTTTCTGTCTTAGAGGGGGTGTTTGGGAGTACAGAAACTTGGGAAGACTTATTATGGAAGTTCAAGTCAGCCAAACAATGGAGGAATGAGAAATTGTCAGCCTTTGTCATCGGGGTGGAAAGGGCATTGCAAAAAGCTTATCGAAAGGGGGGGTAACTGCCACAGCCTTGAACCAGGTCTGGCTGGATCATATTTTGAGATCTGCTAGGTTTTCCAGTGTGATATTGTTAAAACTCAAGTTACGTGACTGACGGCTGACCCTCCCGAATACTGTCAATTGATGAGGGAGATTCTAGAAGTAGAGACTGATGAAGAGGGGTGGGAACCCTATGTGGGAGTCATAAATCTATGCCAGACCCCTGAGACCAGTGAACCAGATGAGACCCACCCCTCGAGGGGACTGAACCAGGGGCCTGATGCCTTTCCTGTGTCCCCAAAGGCCCAAGGAGGAGTGGGGGTGCATGCTGTCTCCTCTGATCCCAGGGTAGAAAGTGATTTGAGGGCCGAGATTAGAGATTTACGAGAAATGGTGAGGGACTTGAAGCAAACTGCTGCCCACCCTGTCAAGTTTGGGGAATCTGAGTTATCTAGAAATAAATGACCTAGTCAAGAGAAGCCCTCCAGAACCCCTGACGCCCCCCCGGCAGGCAAGATATCTCCCTCACAACAAAGACCCCCGAGATACTAAGTTCTATTACCATTGTGGGGAGGATGGACACTTTCAGACTGAGTGCCAGTTACCAGAAAATTTAAGGAGGGTCAACAGCCGGCTGGTCACCTGGCATCACAAGGTCTATACCAGACCTCCGGGAGGACCTCCCAGGAAGAGTTTTGTGACCAGGACCAATGCCCAAGCAACCTCCAAAGCCACGCCCCTGAATGGTCTGATGTGGTGGGCCCCTCAATGGAGACCACCATGAGAGTGAATGGAGTACCCACCTGGGCTGTGTTGGACAGTGGTTCCCAGGTCACCATTATGTTCCAGGACTGGTATCAGAAGCACTTGCCTGAGGTGCCTCTGCAACCTTTGGATGGACAACACGTTTGGGGGCTGAGTGATAAGGCCTAGCCTTATTCTGGGTATATCCGGATCTGGTTGTCTTTTCCTACTTCTGTGGCTGGGGTAGCTGAACAAGTGGAAACCTTGGCACTAGTGTGTCCTCCCACTGGACTGTATGATGAGGTGCCCTTGTTAATTGGAACCAATGCTCACATGTTTGGTTGCTTAGCGCAGCTGTGCTCTGAAGAACAGATGTCCAGGACTGGGTCAGCTCTCAGAATACCCGCCTTGGTTCAGAAGGCCTATGAGACTCAGAGAAAGGCCAGCCAGGCGGAACCCAAAGGCCCAGTGGGTGTCGTCTGGAAGAAGGATCCAGAACCCTTACTACTAGTCCCAAATGCCCAGTGTGTTCTACAGGGGGCAGTCCAGATTAAAAAGGATGTTAAGAATAAAATATTGATGTTGGATGCACCAGGCGAGGGAAAGTTGCCAAAGGGGTTGTTGGTTAAATCCAGTATCTTACTTGCTACAGCCCATGCCTTTGCCAGGAGAGTAATGGTTCAAGTGCATAATGTATCTGATCGAGATATTAGAGTGAAACTGGGTTGCACCCTGGCCACGGTGCACTGTGCTGATACTGCTGTTCTGCCCCACAACAAGACTCCTGGGAGACGTGACTGAGTGACCCTTGAGCTGTTTGATTTCGGTGATTTCCCACTGCCAGCAGAGTGGAAGAAAAGGATCAGTGAAAGGCTCGCCCAGAGGGAACAGGTGTTTTCCTTGAAGGAATGGGATGTAGGATGTGTGCAACGGGCTGAGCATCACATCCGGCTACAGGATGAGCGACCTTTCCGTGAGCGATCTCGATGCCTAGCCCCTGCTGATATAGATGATGTAAGGCGACCCCTGCAGGAGATGCTCGTGGCTGGGATAATACAAGAATCCAGGAGCCTCTAATCCTCACCTATTGTGGTAGAGAGAAAAAAGAATGGAACTGTCTGGATGTGTGTGGATTACCGTACTCTAAACCAGCGAACCATACCAGACCAGTATACCATGCACGCATTCAGGACGCCTTGGACTGTCTAAATGGCAGTAAATGGTTCTCCGTGTTAGACCTCCGCAGTGGGTACTACCAGATCGCGATGGCTCTGGAGGATTGAGAAAAGACTGCTTTCATTTGTCCACTAGGCTCCTACGAGTTTATGCGGATGCCCCAAGGAATTTCAGGTGCCCCTGCTATTTTCCAGCATTTGATGGAGCGTGCTGTGGGGGACATGAATTTGCTCGAATGTTTGGTTTACCTAGACGATGTTATAGTGTTTGGCAGCTCCTTGGAAGAACATGAAAGCAGGTTGTTCAAAGTCCTGGATCGACTGGAAGATTTTGGTCTCGAGTTATCTATAGATAAGTGCCAATTCTTTCAAACCTCTGTAAAATATGTGGGGCACATAGTATCCACTGAAGGCATAGAGACTGACCCCAGCAAAGTGGAAGCTTTGACTACTTGGCCTCAACCAAAGAATTTGAAGGAGCTGCAATGGTTCCTGGGGTTTTGTGGATATTACAGGCGATTTATCAAAGACTATTCTCGAGTGATCTGCCCTCTGCTTAACCTTATGCAGGGATATCCCCCAACCCATAAAAAGTATAAGAAAACTGTGCCATCTGAGACTGGAAGAAATTATTTCCGCCCAAATGATGTTTGGCACCTGCTGGACTGCTGATTGTGAGGAAGCTTTCCATGACAGTATATATCAACTTACTCATGCCCCAGTGCTGGCCTATGCTGACCCTGCTAAGCCATATGTTCTTCATACTGACGCCAGTCTACAAGGATTGGGGGCCATACTGTATCAAGAGCACCCCAACTGTCTAAGACCTGTAGCTTTTGCTAGCCGGAGTTTGACACCTTCAGAAAAGAACTACCCAGTGCACAAACTAGAGTTCCTGGCTCTGAAGTGGGCCATTGTTGATCAATTTCATGACTACTTGTATGGTGCTAAGATATTGGTGAAGACTGATAATAATCCCCTGACATATGTGCAGACCTCAGCTAAGCTGGATACCACAGGCCATAGGTGGCTCTCCGCTTTGTCTACTTACAATTACGCTGTTGAATATAGAGCAGGCCTGAACCATATAGATGCTGATGCCCTCTCCCGGAGGCCTGTGTCCCGAGTTGATTGGGTCCAGTTATCAGAACCTGACATAAGAGCCCTTTGCCAAAAATTTGACAGAGAGGAACAGGTGTCTCCTGATGCTGTGGACTGCATGGTGGACTGCTTGGAGCCATCTGAGAACTGCCTACCCACTGCTTACTGTCATTTTTCTGCATTAGACACTAGTGCGCTGCCTCAGTTCAACAATGATAGCCTCCAACGGGCTCAATCCCGAGATCCCATGACAAACCCTGTCTTGGAAGCTCTGCAGGGAGGGAGAGATGTGTCAAAATTGCGTTCCACTGACCTGAGAACTGCTCTGTTGTACAAAGAAGGACCAAAGTTGAAACTGATTAATAGACTATTATACAGAGAGACCGTGGGTGAAGAGGGGCAAGTAGACAAACAACAACTGGTGTTGCCCACTGCTTTTAGAGAACTGGTGTTGAGGTCCCTACATAATCACATGGGACATCTCAGCATAGACCGAACCCTTGACTTAGTGCGGTCCCGATTTTATTGGCTCAAAATAGGTGCTGATGTGGAGCAGTATATCAGGACCTGTGGCCAATCCTTACAAAGAAAGGCCCTGCCTCAGAGGGCTGCCCCCCTGGTTAACATCACTACTAGTGCCCCTATGGAACTGGTTTGCATTGATTTCCTGAGCTTAGAACCAGATCTGAAGAACATCAGCAATATATTGGTAGTTACGGATCACTTCACCCAGTATGCACAGGCTTTCCCTACTAAAGATCAGAAAGCAACCATGGTGGCTAAAGTCCTTGTTGATAATTTCTTTGTTCACTATGGGGCCACCCAGCGAATCCATTCCGATCAGGAGAGAGATTTTGAAAGCCATCTGATTAAAGAAATGCTATCCTTGTGGGGGGTACGGAAGTCAAGAACCACTCCGTACCATCCCCAGGGAAATCCCCAACCTGAAAGGTTTAACCGCACCTTGCTCGATATGTTGGGCACACTGCAACCTAAAGACAAGCCTAGATGGAGCCAGCAGATTAGCACCTTGGTACATGCCTATAACTGCACCAAAAGTGATGCCACTGGATTTTCCCCATATAGACTGATGTTTGGAAGGGAGGCCAAATTGCCAGTAGATGTTTGTTTCGGAGTTTCCCCTGATGGGGTTTAGGTGGCTAATCATCTACAGTATGTACAAAAGTTGAAGGCTCAACTCAACCATGCTTACCAACTAGCCCAGACCATGGCTGCTAAGCGAAACCTGGCCACTAAGGAAAGGTATGATAAAAAGGTGAAAGCAATGGAATTGAGAGAAGGGGACAGAGTGCTGTTGAGGAATTTGGGGCTGCGTGGCGAACATAAAATTGCTGACAGTTGGCATCACCTCCCCCATATTATTGTGGGAAAACTGAAAGATTTACCTGTATATAAAGTGTGGCCTGAAAACAATTCAAAAGATGTGAAGACTATACACAGAAATCATCTGCTGCCAATCGGACAAATTTTGATAGAAACTGAACCCCCAATGCCCCCAGGCCTGTAACTAGAGCTGCTTCCAAGAAAAAGTTAAGATCGGTTGATTCTTCAGAACTCAAACTAAAGAGGTCTTTTCTACCCCCCTCTGATGAAGCTGAGTGCCCATCTGTGTCTGAGGACAGTGAGGATAACATTGAGTATTACCCCTCTTATGAACTGAGCCAACTGTTGAGGGTCAATCCCCTAGTTAACTCTGGGGACAGAGTTGGGCCTCCTGGACTGTCTGAGCCCCCAGCTTTGTCTTTGGAGCCAATGCTCCCGGAGGGAGAAGTGAGTGGCATCAAAGCCGAAGAGGCTGGACACCTGAGCTTGGCCGAACTGTCTGGCCTGGCTGAGCTGTCTGACTTTTCAGAAGAAGGGAGTGATGTGGGGGAGCCAGCTAATGATATGCCAAAACCTGAAGAATATTTTGAGTGCCCTGATGGTTCCTTGCCAATACCAGAAATTCCCCCCACTGATCCAAATATTGCGGGCTCAGAACTGGTAGAACAAGGCCCCGAAGGTACTATGGACTCTGGGTCCTCTCCTCCTATAGTGGACTCCCCGACCCATCCAAGTGGGGTTGAGAGGGAGTCAAAACCTTCAGAAATGTTAACTGAAACCCCTAGACAGACTGGCCAGGAAGTACGGCCTGTAGTGAGATTGAGTTATGAGTCACTGGGCCAGCCTATGGATCTGCCTTTGAATGTGGTTCATAAGGAGGTTTATGTGTCCCCAAGCTCATTGCCCAAGCTAAGCCTGGGGGATGGTTCTAGACTGTTGGTGTAGCCCAATGAGTGTAGTGCCCCTGCCCCAGTTAGCCCCCAGGTAATTGATAGGGAAGGGCCCCCTCTATCCAGGTGTCATGGGCAGGAGGTAATGACTTGATTTACAAAAGAAAAGGTTGTCTGTATGTGTAATATTGTATAACCAATAGTAAACTGTGTAATGCAGTACTAATGCGTGTAACCAAAAAGTCTGATATATTGTTAATTAAATTGTTTTGCCTTAAAGTGATTTAAGGGGGGAACTACTTGATGCGGACACCAAGTTCTTTCCAGGCCAGGAATGGTGTAACCCTCCTACAAATGGGGGTTCCTAAAAACCTTCCTCAGAGCTTACCTAAATGCTCCCTGCCTAACTGGGGGTCGGCGTAATGCCACTAGATGTGGGCGTTGTGAGTGCTTTTGAAGCCTCTAGTACTGTCTCTTTAAGAGCTGCCTGCTCGCAGGTTCCAGTGGCTTGTACAAGGGGGACTGGGGTTTCCCTGCTCGAATCCTGTCTGAGCTGTGGTGAAATCTCTCCAATTTTGTAGTCGCTGTAAGCGCAAAGGGAGCCTTTCTGATAGATGTAACTGTTTGGCTATAATCATTTAGAGTATTAGTGAAATTACAGTTTGTCTAACCTGCTTTCATTTCAGCTGGGACTTTGTGTGCTTGACCCCTCCATTTTGGACCTGGACTGTTGAATTGGGCCAATGGGGAGAGAGGGGTAACTAAAATGGAGACCGCTTGAGCCAACCAGGATCAGGACTCTCTTTGGAGCCGGCTGGCCATAGGGGATATAGCCAGTATTTCTGGGAAATGAAGTTCTGGACTGTGGCACCTTTTTGCACCAATGAGGGCAGAATTAAGTGACTGGCATCTGCAGCCCACCAATGGGATCTGGTTGTGCCCGAAATGAGAGTCCTTGCCCAAACTGCCAAGGGGCAGAGTCGTTGTGGTTGTGAGCAAGGAAGGAGTTCTTGGCTCCTGCGCTGTTGAGCTTTCTCGCGGGAAGCGCATGTGGAAGGCCAGATTTCGGCGGCTTGAACGCCAGCAAGTGTCAGATTAAAACCACTAGGCAGCGGTCAGAGGAGGCTGTGCAAAAGCGCAGCTACTGTACCTACCAGGCTCACCCTGTAGAGGACTGGAGAATCTGTTTCAATTGTGCTCGGTCTGTCAGGACAAGTGAAGCTGCGTCATTGGGCCCGGGGTTCTGTAGTGAAAGCGATCAGGATTATACAGCAGCTGCCTGGTATGGTACCCCTCTGCTCTTCATATAAATGTGTGGAGAAGTGTCTGAATTCCAGGCACAGTCCTGCAAGTGGTGTGAGAGCGCTCTTTTGACTGGAGTTGTGAGTACTAAATCAGAGTAGCTCCCTGTCAGATGTTTATAGTGAGGGCAAGATTTGTTGGGCTGCTTGTTTGGCTACACGAACTGAGCCTACTGGCTCTACTTAATCCTATTAGGAATCAAGTGCTTGTTTTCTGTGTCAGGGCCCCAACCAGCTGCATCAAGAGGCTAGCCTTCTATGGCCTGGATACCCAGAGACAGTGACCTATAGGGTTGGCCTGTGCACAGTGCCCTAGATAGATATATTTATATATTCATTAGAGTGGTAAGCTAATTAACCTAATTCCCTCCAGTCCTTGTTATTTCCCCCTAAATAAATCAGATTGGTTGTTTTGCAAAGGTATATCGACTGACCTGTGTGTCTATGTTGAAGTACTGTACCGATGGTTATTGTCTAACTGCATCTTTCTTTACAGGGGTTCCCCAGAGCCAGCTGATTGAACCAAGTCTGGGGATAGGCGTATATGGCAAGGGTACTGTGGCTGAATTGTGGGGGCCTTTAGGGGAAGTAAGGGGGGGTTGCAGTGACCCAGAGGGCTGTAACCAAGTCATTTCAGACAGTACAAACCCCGACCTCTGGGTGGAGGCACCCGCCATTGGATCCAGGCCCCTCAACCTGTTGACGACAGAGTAGGCAGGGTAGTAGCCCTTGGGATAGCGCCCCCTAGGGGTTACTTATTGTAACATGTTAGACTCTTTCACCTTGTTAATGCCCTTAAGGCGTTTGAATGTTTCGATCATATCACCTCTCTCCCTCCTTTGCTCTAGGGTATACATATTGAGCTCCGTTGATCTGTCCTAGTATGTTTTCTGATGCAGTCCCTGCACCATTTTGGTTGCCCTTCTCTGGACTGCCTCAATTTGGTTAATGTCCTTGTGAAGGTGTGGCCTCCAGTACTGCATGCAGTACTCCAGATGGGGCCTAACCAGTGTCTTGTAAAGAGGGATGATTATTACCTCCCTCTTACGACTTGCGATACCCCTACTAATACACCCTAACATCTCCCTAGCCTTACCTACTGCTTTAGTGGTCTGCTTGGATGATGTCAGGTCATCAGTGATGATGATGCCCAAGTCTCTTTCTTCCCTTATGACTGCTAGCAACTCCCCTCCCAGCCTATAGATGACTTCAGGGTTTCTCTTCCCTATGTGCATGATATTGCACTTAGTTGCATTAAACCCCAGTTGCCACTCTTCTGACCATTTTGCTAGTTTATCCAGATCTCTTCTCATTCTGCCCACCCCATCTGGATCATCTACTCTGTTGCAGATCTTGGTGTCATCTGCAAACAGACAAGCCCTACCCTCCAGTCCATCTGCAATGTCACTGATGAAGATATTGAAGAGGACTGGCCCCAGAACTGATCCCTGAGGTACCCCACTTGTGACTTGCATCTCTTCTGACTGTATACCATTTACCACCACTGTTTATTTTCTGCCCGTCAACCAGTTTGCCACCCAGTTGACCAATTTCTGACCCACCCTGAGCCTACCCAGCTTATTAATCAATCTTCTATGTGGAACAGTATTGAAAGCTTTGCTGAAGTCAAGGTAGGCAACATCAATTGCTCCCCCTTGGTCCACCACTCTGGTTACCCAGTCAAAGAAATCTATGAGATTAGTTTGACAGGACCTTCCTTTTGTAAAGCCATGCTGTCTTGGATCCTGTGCTCCTATGGATTCCAGGTGTTGCACTATTCTTTCCTTAAGGAGTGCCTCCATAATCTTGCCCACTATTGAGGTAAGACTGACTAGTCTGTAGTTACATATAGAAACATAGAAACATAGAAACATAGAAGTTGACGGCAGATAAGGACCGCAAGGCCCATCCAGTCTGCCCATTTCTTTTTCTACCTTATAAATGTGCCATCTGCTTTGCTCTGTCAGTGACCTATCTATTCATAGTCATTTGTATTGCTCCTTATGCCTATCCATGCCTGTTTGAAGCCCTGCACTGTATTCATAGCCACCACTTCTTGTGGTAAGCTATTCCATGCATCTACCACCCTTTCTGTGAAAAAGAATTTCCTCACATTCCCCTTAATCGGCCTCCCTCTAATCTCATGCTGTGTCCTCTTGTCCTGCAATTTTTCTTATATTTAAACATGTTGACTCTTTCACCTTGTTTATGCCCTTAAGGTGTTTAAATGTCTCGATCATATCACCTCTCTCCTCCTTTGCTCAGGGTATACATATTGAGCTCCGTTAATCTGTCCTCATATGTCTTCTGATGCAGTCCCTGCACCATTTTGGTTGCCCTTCTCTGGACTGCCTCAATTTGTTAATGTCCTTGTGAAGGTGTGGCCTCCAATACTGCCGCAGTACTCCAGATGGGGCCTAACCAATGTCTTGTACAGAGGGATTATTACCTCCCTCTTACGACTTGTGATACCCCTACTAATACACCCTAACACCCCCCTAGCCTTACCTACTGCTTTAGAGGTCTGCTTGGATGATTTTAGGTCATCAGTGATGATGATGCCCAAGTCTCTTTCTTCCTTTGTGACTGCTAGCAACTCCCCTCCCAGCCTATAAGTGGCTTCAGGGTTTCTCTTCCCTATGTGCATGATTTTGCACTTCTTTGCATTAAATCCCAGTTGCCACTCTTCTGACCATTTTGCTAGTTTATCCAGATCTCTTCTCATTCTGCCCACCCCATCTGGATCATCTACTCTGTTGCAGATCTTGGTGTCATCTGCAAACAGACAAGCCTTACCCTCTAGTCCATCTGCGGGGTCACTAATGAAGATGTTGAATAGGACTGGCCCCAGGACTGATCCCTGAGGTACCCCACTTGTGACTTGCATCTCTTCTGACTGTATACCATTTACCACCACTCTCTGTTTTCTGCCAGTCAACCAGTTTGCCACAGTTGACCAACTTCTGACCCACCCGAGCCTACCTAGCTTATTTGTCAATCTTCTATGTGGAACAGTGTCAAAAGCTTTGCTGAAGTCAAGGTGGCGACATCAACTGCTCCCCTGGTCCACCACTCTGGTTACCCAGTCAAAGAAATCTATGAGATTAGTTTGACAGGACCTTCCTTTGTAAAGCCATGCTGTCTTGGATCCTGTGCCCCTATGGATTCCAGGTGTTGCACTATCCTTTCCTTAAGGAGTGCCTCCATAATCTTGCCCACTACTGAGGTAAGACTGACTGGTCTGTAGTTCCCCGCCTCCTCCCTGCTACCACTCTTGTGGAGCGGTATCGCATGAGCCCTTCTCCAGTCTTCTGGAACCTCTCCTGTGCTCAGAGACTCACTAAACAGTTCTGATAATGGCTCTGCTAGTTCCATCCTTAGCTTCTTTAGTACCCTGGGATGTATGTCATCAGGTGCCATTGCCTTGTTCACCCAGAGCTTATCGAGCTCTGTAGGATCCTTTCTTTTATGAAGGGACTAGTGCTCACCTCCCTACCCCCCTGTGTCCATGGTGCTGAGCTGTGGGCCCTGCCCTACCTTCTCTTCAGTAAATACTGAGCAGAAGTATCTATTTAGGATAGATGCTTTTACATGGTCCTCCTCCTCACACGCCCCCTTATATCCTTTGATCTTAGCAATACCCACTCTGGACTTTTTCCTTTCACTAATGTAGCTATAGAAAGTCTTGTCACCTTCTTTTACTGTCCATGCTAGTGTTTCCTCGGTTTGGGACTTTGCCTGCCTTACTGCCTTACCTGCTTCTCTTAGGGAAGTTTGGTATGCCTCTCTATCTTCATCCCACTGTGTTCCCTTATTTCCTGAAGGCCAGACATTTGGCTCTGACCTTTTCTGCTACTGTTTTTGAGAACCAAAGTGGTTTCCTTCTTCTTTTGCACTTCCTTTTCTCTCTAACAGAATGGGATGTTGCTTCGAGTATTGCATCCTTAATGCTTGCCCAGTTTGCCTGTACCCCCTCACCTGTATTTCTTTTTGCCAGGACTAGCTTAACTCTGTTGGCCATCTTAGCAAAGTCAGCTCCTCTGAAGTCCCATATTTTTGCCTTGGAATGGGATGATTTAGTTGTAGTGGCCAAACTGAACCATATCATGTGATGGTCACTGGCCCCCAGGTGACCTTCTACCTGGAGATCTGTGATCCTTTCCCTGTTAGTCAGTACTAGATCTAGAATAGCCCTGTCTCTTGTGGGTTGTTGTACCAGTTGTTTGAAGCCCTCCCCCTGCAGGGAATCCACCATGTGTCTAGTTCTGGCAGATGTTCCTGCTGGTATTGGTGTCTCTGAATGCTCAGAGTCTTGGAAGGAAGGTCAGATTCTAGATGGAGGGTGGTGCCTCTGAATGTGTGGCATCTTGGAAACAAGATGGATGATCTGCAGGCACTATTAGCAGCTAGGAGGGTGGACATAGCAGCAGTAACCAAGACTTGGGCAACACCACACCATGACTGATACCTTGCTATTTCAGGATACAAACTATACAAGAGGGACAGGATAGTAGAGAAGGGGGGGAGGGGTGGTAGTTTATATCAGGGAGGGAATAACTTACATGAGGGAGGAGTCAGAGGAAGGGAAGGTGGAGGCATTATTGTTTCAGTTACAGTCCAATAGAGGGAGAAAGGTAGGTTGGGGGTGGTTTACAGACCACCCAACCAAGATGAGGAGAGGAACAGGGAACTGAGCTTGCAAATATTGGAAGCTGTGGGGAAAGATTCATAGATATCTGTTGGCAGAAAAGGACCGTCTTGGCCTATCTAGTCTGCCCATTGCCCCCCCGCCCAGAGATTCTCCCCTCCATCCTCTAGATAACCCTTTGTGCTTGTCCCATGCCCCTTTGAATCCCTCAGCTGTTCTGGCCCCCACTACCTCCCACAGCAAGCTGTTCCAGGGCTCCACCACCCTCTTCATGAAGTAATCATCTGTACTGCCTGTGAATATTGCTGTAACAAAGTCTGATTCTCTCCTAACTGCACTGTTTCCCTCCTGTCAAATGACTAGTCCCTTGTAACAGGAACCATGCTTAGCTAACTATTTGTATAGGCTGCATCTTCCTGAGTTGCTAATATGTTTGTATCTATGTAGCTATGCTCCCCCACCCTGCTTAGCTAACTCTTTGTATAGGCCACATCCCCCTAAGTCTAAATGTACACTCTTTAACTGCCTTAATATCCTGTACTATTTAACTGACATAGAGCCTTTGGAAATGAGTCTATGACTCAAAGGTGTGTAATTCCGATACCTGAATAAATAAATAAAATAATGTCCCCTCACATTACCCTTAAACCTTCCTCCCTCCAACCTCAGCCCAAGCCCTCTAGTTCTAGCACCCACTTTCCCTGTGAATAAGCTCCCCCCTTATTTTATGAATCCCCTTCACATACTTGAATGTTTCTGTCATGTCCCCCCTCTCCCTTCTGGTCTCCAGGGGGTACAAGTCCAACACCCTCAACCTCTCTTCGTATTGGCTTCCTGCTTAGCCCATGCACCATCTTAGCTGCCCTTCTCTGCACCCTCTCCATTCCATCTATGTCTTTGCATAGGTGAGGCCTCCAGAACTAAACCCCATACTACAGGTGGGGCCTCACCATGGACTTGTAGAGTGGCATCAGCACCTCCTTCCTAAAGCTAGTTATCCCTGTCCATGTACATGCCAGCATCCTATTTGCTTTGCCAACTGCCTTGCTGCATTGTGTCCCTACTTTAACGTTGTCTGTGATTATCAGTCAATCAATCAAATCTTTATTTATCCAGGTGGGCACCATTGAACAAGGCTCATTTGCAAGATGGACCTGGTCATAACAAAACTCATAGTACAGTAACAAGCTAAAGCACAGTGCAATGTCAAACAGAGAAGTAAAATATACATATGTACAGAATAGTGTCATTCATGCATATAATCAAGATATATACATAAACATTGAGCAAGGTAGCCTTTACAACAGATATGCTTAAAAATGGATATAGCCAGCATGTTCACTGGAGAATACCAGATTAGGACGATAATTACGGTGATGGTGAAGTTAACTGGAATACATCTGGGAAGGGAGTGGCACCTGGCCAAGGCCAAAGCAACAACTGTTTAGATCAAGGGAGAGTTTGTAAGGGGGACTGAGACAGGGGAGAGACGGAGACGGAGAAGGAGAGTGAGGCAGGAGGCCAAGGCAAGAGGGAAAGTCAGGTTAGATAGGAGAGAGACTGGAAGGGAGGTGAACTAGCGATGTGAGAAACAATTGCAGGATTCCTTCACGGAGCGGTCATAGAGTGACTTGAAACTACTCAGACTAACAGGACAGCTCAACTTCAAGTGTTTTTGCATTTTGTTCCACAGTGATGGCAGCATAAAACTTACAGCTGCTCTACGGAAACGAGATTTGACCTTAGGTATTTGCAGGGCAATTAGGGAGTAGCTTCCTAGAGCATAAGAACCTAACACACTCAGTGGAATACAATCGGAGATATATAATGGAAGCTTTTTGGTAACCGCTCTGAATGCCCATAGAACGGCATTTCTATTTCTCCTATAGTGGAGGGAAGTCCAGCCCACAGCAGTATACAAGGAGCAATGATGTGTGGAAGGGGGAAGGCCAGTTATGAACCTGATTGCTCTATGATATAGAGTGTCCAATTTAGCCAAGGAAGAGGCAGTGCAATGGCTGTAGAGAAGGTCCGTGTAGTCTATCAATGAGAGGAACACAGCTTGTACCAACCGCAGCTTAGCATCCCTAGTAAGGAAGTGGTTAATTCTATAGAATGGGCCTAATCTCTGTCTTAGTTTCTTCTGTAGCGTTTTGAGATGTTCAGAGAAGGAGAGTCTGTAGTTGAGCCATACTCCCAGATATTTAAATTTTGACACAAACTCAAGTTTTTCGCCTAGTACTGTGGTGATCTGTGGAATAGCCCCAACGCATGCAGTGTTCACTGCAAAGGAAGAAGGGGAAAAGAGCATCACTTTTGTATTTTTTGCATTAAGCAGAAACTTTTTGCTTAAGAGCTGATTCTGCAATAGATTAAATTCAGCTTGGAGGTCTTCACAAGCTGCTTCCAGTGATGGACAACTTAGATAAAGTACTGTGTCGTCTGCGAACAAGAGGATATTAGCCTTATTGATGCTGTCATTGATGTTATTAATATAAACAGCAAACAATAGGGGACCAAGGATAGACCCCTGAGACACACCTCTTAGTAGTGGTTTAAGAGGTGAAATATCGCCTTCAGCCATAACCTGCTGTTGCCGTCCTGCAAGGTAATCGGCAAACCAGCACATAGAGTTGAGGTCCAGACCTATACTACACAGGGTGGAAAGAAGCAGGCTATGATCGACTGTGTCGAAGGTCTTACTTAGATCCAAAAAAAACTGCACAGACAAAGTTCCTATTGTGAAGGTCAAGGAGCCTATCATTAGTCACTTTTGCTAGGGCCGTTATGGTGCTGTGCTTTGAATCCAGACTGCGCTGGGTTTAACAAGCTCCTGGATTCAAGGTACATCCTTAGCTGACCACCAACTATCTTTTCTGGTAATTTAGACAGAATGGAAAGGAAGTAGATTGGCCTGTAATTGTTAAGGTCGCAAGTATCGCCTGATTTGTGCAGGGGAATGACATGGGCTACTTTCCATTGAGAGGGGAGGCTCCCCTGGGATAGTGACAAGTTGAGGTGCATGATTGGCACTGCCAACACATGGTATGCACATTTCAGAAAGTAGGGCTCTATGGAGTCCGTGCCCGCACCCTTCTTGATATCCAACTGCAGCAGTAGATCTTCGACCTCTTTTAGAGTGGCAGGCTAGAAGGAGAAGAGCACTTTGGTGGCAGAAGGCTCATGATTCAGTAAGCCCAGTGAGCATGAACAGCATTAGCGGGGGAGTTTTCAAAAGCAAGCTCAGCAGTTGCAAAATGATTATTGAAGGTGTCCAGTATCTCCATTCTGTCTGTTAAGGTGTTACTACCGTAGTTAATTTTTGATGGAAAGGAGTTACCAGGTGAATGACCAGACATGTTCTTAATTGTTTTCCAAAATTTTGATGGATTCCTTGAGGCAGAGTCTAGCTCAGCGTGATAGAAGGTGGCCTTGGCTGCTCTGACCTACTTAGTGCACATGTTGCGGGCCTTCCTAAATTGGCACCAATCCATGTCTTTCTTGCTTCTGCATGCTTTTTTCCAAAGCCTGTCTCTTTCTAGCATGGATGACTTAAGTTCTGGGGAGAACCAATGACAAGTACTGCTCCTCACTCGTACCTTTACCATGGGGGCATGCCTGTTTAAGGCCGTGGATAATATTCCATGAAAGATGTTATACACCTCATTTACCATTTTGGGTAAGTAGAACTCCAGCCAATGCAGGGAAGGTTTCAAATCGTCGATGTAAGCAAGCAAGTCAAAGCTGCGTCTACACCTCTTGGTTGAGAACTTTGATACAAATTGTGGATTGTGCACAGATCTAATGCTGGTGGTAAAACAGTGATCGCCGATGTCAGAGAAAAATGGTCCAGCATGGGAGAATAGGTGTGATTTGCTTACCAGTATTTCATCTGATATGGTGCTGTTGCTAGGGTTCTTTTTATTTGGGCGCGTAGGTTCGTTGATGAGTTGCACCAACCCCAAGGTGTCAAAAAAGGATTTCAAGGGAGCAGAGGCTTTTGATAACCAGTCATAGTTCAGGTCACCTAGAATAATAGTTTCCGGCGTACTAAGCCCCATGGCGATGCTTAGATGCAACAAGAGATGCGACCCTGCAGATGGAGGCCTGTAGCAGCCTATTACACAGAGTACGCAAGAAGGTGATAATTCTACTTTTAGTGACAAACACTCAAATTCATTTAGGGAGGAGGGTGATTCTAGGCATGATACCAAGTATTTGTCATTGACATAAATTGCCAGATTCCCAGATCCTTCTCCTGCTTAGTTGCTTTCATTTCCACCCCCCATGTGTAATTTGCGTGTGCATCACTGTGCATTTTTTAGCATTGAATTTTATTTGCCATGTTTCCGACCACCCCTCCAGGAATATTAGATCCTCCCTCATAGCCTCCACTCCCTCTGGGGTGTGTACCCTATTGCAGATCTTCGTATCACCTGCAAACAGGGAGACCTTCCCCCACAGCCCCACCGTTGTATTGCTGATGTAGATGTTAAACCGGATGGGCCCCAGCACTGACCCCTGAGGTACCCCACTTGTCACCTCTTCCTCCCTGAAATGCACCCCATTTACCACCACCCTCTGGCTTCTACCCCTCAGCCAGTTCTCCACTTACCTTGTTACTTTCTGTTCCACCCCTAAACTCTCCAGTTTATTAACCAGCTTTCTGTGGGGCACAGTGTTGAAGGCCTTATCAAAGTCCAGATAGTCCACGTTCACTGCCCCCCCGATCAACCACTCTCATCACCCAATCGAAGAACTCAATCAGATTCGTCTAGCATGATCACCCCCCATGTGAAGCCATGCTGTTGAGTGTCCTACAGCCCACTATCTTCCAGGTAGCTAGCCACCCTTTCTTTCAATATCATCTCCATCACATTACCCACCACATCACAAGGGTAGGTGGTAATTGTGGGGACTTTAACTTGCCCAAGGTGGACTGAAGTGTACCATCCACAACATGTGCTAGGAGTCAGGTGATCCTAGAAGGACCACAAAATGGGTTCCTGACTCAGGGCATCCCAGAACCAACAAGAGCAGAGGCAACTTTTGATCTAGTACTCACAGATGGGGCGCATGTACAGGAAATAAAGGTCAAGGAGACCCTGGCTGGGAATGACCATTGCACAGTGTGGTTCCAGTTGGATATGAGCAAGGAAAGCATCTAGATTAAGACCAAAATCTTGGATGTTAGGAGGGCAGACTTCAGGAAGATAGGCGAAGTGCTAAGGAGCCACTTGGCAGGCATCAGAGCAGATATGGGGGTGGACCAAAGTTGGTTGATCATTAAGGAAGAAATACTGGTCGCTACAGAGGAAAGTGTTAGGTTCAAGGGGAAGAACACAAGGGCCAAAGCACCCAGCTGGTTCAGTTCTAGGGTCACCCAGGCAGTAAGAGAATGAGGTTAGCCTACAGAAAATTCAGGAAGACCAAGAGAAAGGTGGATAGGGAAATTACCTAAGGTTGGCCGGTGAGGCAAGTAAGGAAGTCCGGTGAGCTAAGGCACAGAAGGAGCTGCAGATAGCTGAAGAAATTAAGAAGGGGGAGAAGGCCTTCTTTTGCTATATAAGTGAGAAATGGGATAAGAAGGGCAGGATTTTTAGGCTTAAGAAAGGGGAGAAGTGGGTGGAGGATAACGGTGGGCAAAAGCAGAGATACTAAATAAATAATTCTGTTCCTTCTTCACCAGGGAGAAGGATGGACCAGTGCCTTTAGGAAGGAGAAGAGCAGGGTGTGAGGGGAAAACAGATGTAGTGATAGAGGAGGACAGAGTGAGGGAGGGGCTGCTAGCATTGAAGATGGACAAATCACCAGGCCTGGACAGATTGCATCCAAGAGTACTTTTTTTTAACTTTATTTATTCATCCTACACCCCGGGCATCCTTCAGGAGTGCTCACACGGATCTCCACCCTACTCCCAACCTGAACCCTCCGCATCTCCCCGACTCTCTCCCTCCCCTGATCGACCACAGGCAGACCCGACCCCTGGTTCCATCTCCGGGACTGATTCAGCTCCT
The DNA here is from genome assembly GCA_016271365.2 of Neoceratodus forsteri. Taxonomy (NCBI): domain Eukaryota; kingdom Metazoa; phylum Chordata; order Ceratodontiformes; family Ceratodontidae; genus Neoceratodus; species Neoceratodus forsteri. The sequence goes on from CM028130.1 coordinate 1,196,653,322, forward strand.
CCCTCGGCAGCTACTCCTAAGTGTGAGGAGCCTACCTATATGTTGTCAGGTCCTCCAGAGGGAGTTCATGGGCACATCTGGGCCAGTATCTGGGATGTGGGAGGGTCCACCGGGGCCACCGTCATCTCACTGATGCATAGGAGGCATTTCTCTTGTTTTTGTTCCCACCCCCCTCGGAGCTCAGCTAGCACAGCAATGTAGCGCCGTGGCTTCGCCCTCCCCCTGGCATGTGCCACGTTGCTCAGTCGGCAAACCCCAGCCACCTCCAGAGGTCACTCCATGAGCGAGCATATCCCATCCCCTCCCCTGGGAAGAGAGACCAGTCCTCCGGACGCTCAGTCTCTTCCCCCCCGCCGACCCCCAGCGAATCCCAGCTTGTTTCTGAACCCGGGTCACCGGCGTGGAGCGAGGTGTGGTGTCCAGCACCTCAACCCTCAGTGCCACTGGGCCAGCTTACATCCAAGAGTACTAATGGAACTGGCTGAGGAACTGGCAGAGATACTGGCAGGCTTGTTTAATAGTTCACTAGAGTCAGGTGTGGTACCACAGGATTGGAGAATAGCACATGTAGTGCCCCTCCACAAAAGCGGTCCCAAGTATGACCCAGGCAATTACAGACCAATAAGTCTGACCTTAATCATGTGCAAGCTCATGGAGACCATACTTAAGGAAAGGTAGGTAGACTATCTAGAGGAGCATGGTCTCCAAGATGTGAGGCAGCATGGATTCATTGGGGAGAGATCATGTCAAACAAATCTGATTGACTTTTTTCACTAAGACAGTAGACAGGTGCCAAGTGGATTTCAGCAAGGCCTTTGACTCTCTGCCCCACAAAAGGTTGATCAGGAAGTTGGTGGGTCTTCAGGTTGGAGATAAGATGGCCAGATCAGTGGAAGACTGGCTTAGGGACAGAACCCAGAGAGTGGTTATGAAGGAGGAGTTATCTGGTACCAGAAAGGTCACCAGTGGGGTCCTGCACGGCTCGATGCTGGGGCCGATGTTGTTCAATGTCTTCATCAATGACATTGGGGATGGCATTAAGGGCAAAATGGGCCTATTCGCTGATGACTCCAAGCACTGCGGGAGTGTGGACACAGCTGAAGGAATACAGGACCTACAGGATGATCTGGAAAAGCTGGGAAGGTGGTCCGAGATCTGGCAGCTTGGCTTCAATGCCAAGAAATGCAAAGTTATGCATATTGGAGCCAAGAATTCCAGGACAGAGTACTACCTGGGTGGAGTCCAGGTATCTGCATCAGAGGAGGAGAAGGACCTGGGAGTGATGATCAGTAGTGACCTGAAGCACTCCACGCAGTGTAAGAAAGCAGCAGCAAGGGCAAACAAGATGCTGGGATACATAGCAAAGGAGATCAGTAGTAGGAGAGAGGAGGTTTTACTACCCTTGTACAGGTCACTGGTAAGGCCACATCTAGAGTATGGAGTTCAGTACTGGTGCCCACACCTTAAGAAGGACATTAACCTGCTGGAGAAGGTCCAGCGGAGGGCTACAGAGATGATAGCAGGTCAGCAGGGTAAGGCATATGAGGAGAGGTTTAGGGCACTGAACATGAACTCCCTGGAGGAAAGGAGAAAGACAGGGGAAATGATTGGGACCTTCAAGTTCTTGAAAAGGATAAATAAGGTGGATAAAGAGAGTCTCTTTAAGCTGAGTGGTAACCATAACATGAGAGAACACAGTCTTAAGCTGGAAGGGGGGAGGTTTAGAAGGAAGGTCAGGAAGCATTTCTTCACAGAGAGGGTGATGGACACTTGGAATGCACTGCCAGAAGAGGTGGTCTCAGTGAAGACAGTGGGCAGCTTCAAGAGAGGCTAGGACAGGCATAGGGGGAAGGTAAGGATCATGGGTAGGGAGGATGGAAGGAGTGGGGAGGGGGAGCAGGGACAGTAGCTCAAGCTGTGGACCCTGCAATATGAGCAGACTAGACAGACAAAATGGCCTTCTATTACTGGCTTCTTTGAACACCTTGAAATACAGTGAGAACACTTTGTAGCTGTTTCCTGACCTATCGTATAGTACTCACCGGCTCCATAAAGCCTTTGATGGGGTGAGGAGCCAGCTACGCCAGTCCCACATTCAACATAAGTTGTTGCTGATGACTAAGCTATGGCTTGTTTGGAATGGTCATCAGTATCTGTTCTCAGACCCAAAGGAGGCAGAAAAACTTGTTCGTTGGATCGAGGTAGACCTAGAAGAGGGAGCGGAGAGAGAAGATTCATCCAGTGAAGCCTAATCTGTGTGGTGGTGTCTGCTACTATGGGGCTTTAGACACTGAACTTTGAGTTTTACTGGGGAATATTTTCTTCTTTTTCTATTATTATTTTGGACTTACGTATTGTGAAATGGGGTAGAACAATTGTGTTGGTCTGGGATCTTGGTACCTAATGTGTCTCTATGGGTGTGGGATTTGGGGGTTTGATAAAGCCGGCTGCAAGTTATGTTATTAATATGACAATTTCACACCTTTTCCTTCCTGCACTGGGCTCCTTTCACCTTACTGTGCATCTGGACCGTGCAGCTGTTCCCGCTATGGACCCTCTTCCCCCCTTGCTCACGGTTTAAGATGTATGCACTTATAGGCATTGTTTTGACTCAGTTTCCATTACCAGGTCACATTCCCATGCAGCTACTCCTACACTGTTTATTTAATGCTCAGTTTGAATGTGGGTAGTTTACATGTTAAGTGCAGGTTTGCTATATTGTACCTTGTTACCTTGTATGGTCACTCCTTATTATAATTAGTTACGCTGCTTATTGATTTTAACGCCATGATAGTTTTTTTCATATTTTTATATGTTTAGAGGTGGTATAGGCCCTGGGAGATGGGGATCAGTTTTAGATTTTACACTCCTCAATGAACTGGGGCAGTCACTTGACTAACTAGTCACATTGGTAGTAAGGAATGTTGGATTCCCAGCCTTTTCATATTCCCCTTAATCTTCCTTTTGTTGCATGTGTTTGAGAAGTTTTTTGCTTTGTAATTCTTTACTTGGATTGCCTCTCCATGCTGTAACTCAGGAGGTGGTGTCTTATATTATTCTTTTATGAGAACTGTATTATTTATTGCCCTGATGTTGTACCTCTGTGGAAGACTGTTTGCAAAACCCAATACAATAAGAAGAAAAGGAAGAAAAACAGGATATTGTGGGGATGGGCCTCACCTGGTCTCCTACCACCTTGACATACCTGTGCATTGAGTTAAGTAGATGCAAGCGAACTATGCAAAAGCTCAGTCTGGATAACCTTTTGGATAACATAGCATAAGACTTAACTCACTAGACAGTCCTTCCTCTATCCTTATGGAGACATATTAATGTTGTGAAAATGAACTTCCTAAACAGGGTACTTTACCTATTAAATATGATGAATATTTATCTTCCCCAAAAATGGTTCACATCTCTGCATGCTCAAATGTCTAAATTATTTGGGTGGACAAACACCATCAACATGTATACACCAAGCTAGCACACACCAAACAGCATGACAGCTTAAGTCTTCCCTGTTATTACTATGCTGCCCAGATTAGTAAATACTTAACATGGTCCCACCCAGCGCCAGACAATGATAGCCCACACTGTACTCTCCCAATGGCTTACCATAGAGCAAGATATCTGCAGGGAAGACAGTTTGAATCCCATGATGCTGCTAGCTCTGTCTTATCAAAAACTGCCTCACCCCTTCAGAAGACAGCAACAGGGGTTAGTATTAAAGTTCAGCAACAACTCTCCAGGGTCGTAGCCATAACACCAACATACACCCTTTTGCAGCTCTTCTTCAATAATCCAAACTTTCAAATTGCAAGGGCTGCTATCAAATGCTCTTTCTGGCCAGAACTAAATATCCCCACCATCTCTCAGCTAACTATTGCAGAACAACCCATCCCATTTTCTGTCTTCAAGGCTGCGCACCATCTAAATTCTTGCAGATTATACATACAGCAGCACAACACTTAGGCCCACCTCGTTGGACTGACAAGTCTCCAGCAGTAATGGAAACATTAACAACTGCTGCCTCCCACCCACACTCAATTTCTGTGCTGTATCAGACCATATCTGATCATTCACTTTACAAGTCGGATGGCATATGCCCATACTGGCAAGAGGAGTTCTCTGATAAACAGCCTGAATGGGGACAAGTATGGTCTAATGTATACCTCTGTATAAAACGCAATGAAAACAAGCTCAGGTAGTTTAGTCTTTTAAATGATATTATATGCCAATCAAGCTGTATAAAATGGGTAGGCTGCAGGCAGACATTTCTACAAGGTGCCTGAAACAGAAAGGTACACTGCTCTATATCCTGTGGGACTGTGAACTCGTCCAGCCTTTATGGCAAACAATTAAAGCTAAAGCAGACACACATCTAGGCCTGGAGAACCTCTTTATGCCAGAAGTATACATTCTTGGGGATTACAGTGGCGTCCCTGTAAATGAAAGAACATTTCACATTTCACTCTAGCAGCCTCTGCCAAAAAAAACTATATTGAGGCACTGACTAGATCAGGATGCCATAACATATGTTGAATGGTACCAGGAATTGCTTATCGGTCTGAGAGTGGAGCAAATGGTAGCCAGTTTGAATAACAGGCATAAAGGCTTTAAAATACGACAGAGGAAGCTCTCAACACTGCACTCACTTCCACAAAATGAATAAGGCTAAATGGGGTACCTCTAATTTATACGTTAAGTGCAAGCACCATTGTAGGCAACAAGATGAACTAAACTGAATCAAATGTAGTTGGAATGTATGTTTGCTTCATATCTCTCACTTAAACAGATTATTTCATTCTAAAGTATACTCCACTACTGTACATAGTTCTCAGGGGTCAATGTTTTTATGTTCTTATGTTGTTGAACCAGTGTAAGTAATGTATTATGTATTTGTTTTGTCTTATTGTATGATGTTTTATTGAAAACAATAGAAGCATATTAAAAAAATATAGGGAAGGGGTACTTTAAAGCAGAGGGGGACCAGGAAAAGGTAGATATCCTGAACAAATACTTTTGTTCAGTGTTCACAGAGGAAAGAGAAGGGGAAGGGTCACAAAAAAGTAACAGAAAGTTTGGAGGAAGGGAGGTGGACACTAGTTCTTTTTTTGGAAGACACACTCCTGAAGGGGCTTGCTAATCTGGAGGTGGTCAAAGTACTGGGGCCAGACAGGATGCATCCAAAAGCATAGAAGGAGCTCAGGGAGGTACTGGCTGCACCTCTGACAGCCCTATGTAACAGCTCACTGGAAGCAGGAGTGATTCAGAGAAGACTGAAGGAGGGCAGATGTAGTTCCACTACACAGAAGTGGTAGCAGGCAGGGGGCTGGCAATTATAGCCAAGTCAACCTGACATTGTTGGTGGGAAAGCTAATGGAATCACTGCTGAAGGAAAGGATTGTGGACTATCTTGAATATAGTGGGTTACAAGACCCAAGGTAGCATGGGTTCAAAGGGGGTAGGTTATGTCAAACAAATCTGATAGATTTTCTTTGACTAAGTGGCAAAGGAATTATATCAGGGTGGAACAGTGGATGTAGCCTACCTAGGTTTCAGTAAGGCTTTCAACACCATTCCACACAGGAGACTAGTAAGCAAGCTGGGTAGCTTAGGAGTGGGTCCAAAAGTGGTAAAATGGATAAGAAATTGGTTAGGGGATAGGCAAAAGAGGGTGATGGTAAATGGAGTTCACACCGAGGGAAGGGAGGGTGACCAGCAGAATGTCTCATGGATCAGTGCTGGGACTGGTCCTCTTTATGTCTTTGTAAGTGACACTGCAGAGGAGCTGGAAGTGAAGGTCTGCCTCCTTGTGGATGATACCAAACTCTGCAACAGGGTTGACACTCTGGGGGTGGAAAGGATGAGTAGAGGCGTGGTCAAGGGTATGACAGCTGGGTTTCAATGAGAAAAAGTGCAAAATAATGCACTTAGGGTACAGACACCCAGGGTGAAATACAAAATGGGTGGAGTGGTATCAACAATAACCAAGCAGGAAAGAGACCTGGGGGTAATCATATCTGATGACCTAAAGGTGGCCAGGCAGTGCAACATGGCAGTTGGGAGGGCTAGTGGGATGAAGGAGTGCACAGGGAGTGATAGGATCAGCAGAAAGAGGGAGGAGGTGTTGCTTCTGTAAAGATCGCTGGTAAGACCCCACCTAGAGTATTGTGTATGGTTCTAGAGACATCTCCAGAAGGACATAGACAGACTGGAGGCAGTCCAGAGGAAGGCAACTAAAACTGTGCAGGGTCTGCATCAAAATCCCTAGAAGGAGAGACTATTCCTTTGCCCCAGGAACATCCAATGCAGTGGATGTGCTAAACATCTGTCTGACCGAGATAAGTGACTGGATGGCCTCCAGCTGGTTGCGACTGAACCCTAACAAGACTGAGGTATTGGTAGTGGAGTCGAACAGAGCTCGTGATATGAAGGTCTCTGACTCAGCAACTGGACTTGTTCTTGGGGCTGTGTCGTTGAAGGCCTCCTCTAGGGTGCGTAGTCTTGGAGTGATTCTGGACAGGAACTTGACCATGGAGACTCAAGTATCTTCCGTGGTTCGTACCTGTTTTTTCCATCTCAGAAACATTGCCAGGATTAGGTCCCTTGTTCCGTCTCTGGACCTCCCTACCTTGATACATGCCTTAGTCACATCTAGGCTGGACTACTGTAATGCGCTCTATCTCGGGGTCACAGGAGGATGTCTCCACAGACTGCAGCTGGTGCAAAACGCAGCTGCCCGGTTACTGACTGGGCAGAAAAAGTTTTGCCATATTACACCGGTACTGCGTGAATTGCACTGGCTGCCAGTCAGGTGGAGAGTCCTCTTTAAGGTGGGTCTTCTCACCTTTAAGGCCCTACACGGGCAGGGCCCTGGTTACCTGTCAGTCCTCCTGACACCTGCTCCATCTGTCTGCCCTCTTCGATCCTCCAGCAGTGGCCTCCTGACCGTTCCTAGAGCGAGGCTGAAATCAGCCGGTGACACAGCTTTTAGCGTTGCGGCTCCCGCTCTATGGAACCTATTACCAGCTTTGGTCAGAGAGGCCTCGACTGTAGATATCTTTAAGGTTCACCTGAAAACATTCCTATTTTCTCAGGCATTTGATGTTTAGACTATGATCTATTTATAATTTGTAATTCTATTTATTTTTATGTATTATGTTCTTTTAAAATTTGTACGGCGCCCAGAGCCTCCGGGATTGGGCGTCTTTTAAATAAATTTGACTTGACTTGACTAAAGGACTTGATACATACACTCTGAAAGGAGGGAGGATATAATACAGACCTTTAAATACCTTACAGGGGTAAATAAGGTACAGGAGTAGGGAATATTTGTCATGGGGAAAAAAAGGGATATGCTAAAAAGCTGGAGGGAGGTGAGGCAGTACTTCTCCACAGACAGAGAGGTAGATTCCTGAAACAGCCTTCCAGTGGAGATTGGGGGACAGAAACAGTGGTGGGGTTCAAGAATGCATGGGATGGTCCCAAGAGAATAATAGTGGAAAGGAAGAGGGGAAGGGAGAAACAGCTGTAGGTCAAGTATAATCTGCAGTAATAATATAGGTAGGGAAAAATGGGCAGACTGGTCGGGTCAAGGTGCTATATAAATAAAGATGTACCTTTACCTTACCAAGACATCCTGTCTTATTATCTGTCGTCAAATTCTGTGTTTCTAGGAGGACGAACTGATGAACAGCAAGGCATGGAAAGTTGTAAAAGACCTCAAAAATTTTCATTAAAGTTATAGACAAAAAGCTGATTCCTTTAATAGCTGAGCAATGACAGCTAAACTAATCTCAACCTTGTTACTGAGTCTCAACAAATTCATTTTATGGTAGAAAAAATTATCACTTCCGCATCAGGGGCATAAGAATAAAATCCTCCCACTATGATTAAAACAGTTTGAAAATGGGGCAAGACTGGCAAACAAAAGATGATTATTAGCAGTTCCACAGCGGCAAGAGGAACAAGGCTTGTTAGCATACATGGATGGTATTTTCAGTACAGTGGTGGGCTTTTCACAAGCAAATTTGTTACTTAAGGCCACTGGATCAACCCTTGGAGACAGTCTGCACAAGAGAATATGCCCAGGGCCATTTTGGTGGTGATGCACACTCTCACATAAAAGATAGGATATTACCAGGCTCCAGCTGCAAAAACACAAGGACAACTACAACTGTAGGATGACACCTGCCGTTTTTGTTTTATAGACCTCTCTTATACTACAAGACAGTGGTGCAAATCCTTCAGTCCTGTCAGCAATGAACTGAAGCAGCTAAGTGTCTCACATTCTCTGCTTTACCCTGCCAAACTAAGACTGTTCTATGCTGGTAAGACTTTTCTGTTTAGCGATCCAGCATGGAAAAGACTTGTTAAAATAAAGGAAGATTTTGCAAGCAGAGACAGATTCCATCTCAGAGAACGAGGAGGACTGAGGAGATGTTCTCTTTCTAATTGTTATGGTTGAAACCAGCACCTCTATATCTCTCAACTAATGTGGTGTTTATACTGAAATACTTACAAATATTAATGTTATAAATATTGACGGTTAAGCCAGTTTGTAGTGAATTGTTGATTTCCATCATGGCTTGGCATACTAATGCAGGGTGGGTAGCAGGGTAAAATACCTTTTGGGAATTTATTGTACTGAACTATCTTTGAGACCGCTTGTGCAAGCATGCAATCTCAAGATGGCCATGACCACAACCACATGGTCATCTTGTTGAGGTGTGCTATATATATGTCACTCCTCCTCACTGCCTGCACGGATTTCTTTCACAGTGGACTGCAGAGCCTGAGTTGTATTCTTGATTCTCAGTTTTGAAAAAAAAAAAAACACTTGTTCTAGTGAAGTAAGTTTCAAAACTATTTTTGCAAGTTTTATTATACAGATGTTCTTTGCTGCTTCAGTATTGCCAGTGGGATTTCTGAAATACACTGTGGTGGGAATAGTTATTGGATGATTTTTTTTAGGAACCATTGTATTAGTTTAACAGTTAAATAAAATGCTGGTGTAATGTATTACATCTATTTGCTTAGTGTGTAAGTTAGAGCTAGAAGGGTACACTAGAAGAAGTTCTGTATATTTTTAGTCTGATATTTTCAATTACTTGGACTTTTGAAAGTCACTGGCTGACCACTTCAAAGAGTGCGCAGTCAGGGATGCATCGGACATACTTTTTCTTGGTTAACAGTCTATGGTTACATTGCTTAAACCCCTTCAGGGCTTTTTTCAGACTTATTCTGTAACTATTTTCATATGTTTAACACAGGATGATAACAGAATTATCCTTGGTAAAAACTGAATCCTGATCTCAATTGCTATGCCTTGGAACCTTGGAAATGCATATTGTATTTGTTTTCTTTAATACATAATTAATAAACATAAAGTTTAAAAAGAAAATACTGCTACCAGACCACCAAGCGCTAATTAGCAGCTGTCAATCCTTCAGTGTCACTTTGATCAGCATTTGTTTATTAGCAGTTGTCTGCCTTTGTGACAAAAATATTAATAAGCAGTTGTTGTGTCTACTGTCTGCCCCTTCATAATAAATTATTTTTGTTACGTAGGTGATCCTCTAGCATGCTCTACCACCTCTCGTCTCAGACTTTATACAAATCTGGTTGGTACTGCCCCTAAATCATATCTGGTTGACCTTGCCCTACTGAAGTCAGTAACATCTTCCCTAACCCCAGTAGAAGCCTGCTCCCACCACCTCCCCTGTCCCATAATTAATATAATAAAATGGGTCACAATGGCAGCTGCAAATATTGCTTTCTAACTGGACTAACCAGGTCTCCTGCCATGCCTATATGTATTTATGAACACATGATGTTACATTTTTCAAGCCACAAATTTGAGGACCAGGCCATTTTATAAGTGTAGTAATACACTCCAGGGTGCACTGAAGGTAGAAAAAGCACTGACTGATGACACTTGTTCTGAAAGTTTGTTTGAAGTGTTCACCACTCATTCATTCTGAAACGTAATTCTCCCAAACATATCCCTTTAGTTTTCTTCCTTTCAGTGACACAGAGTGCCCCTTGTCATCCTCATCATTGTACATCCTGCAGATCTGCATTTGTTCTGATGGTGCTTTCCCTCTCAGATGTTTCAATCCTGTAATCCTGTCACCCAAGTCTCCTCCTTTCCGTGAGGAATAGTTTCAGTTTTGACAGCTGGTCATCATAATCCATGTTTTCCAAGCCTTTAATCATCTTGGCCATGCTCTTCTGTACTTTCTGAATCCTTTTAATAATATTTCCTCGGATAAGGGGACCAGATCAGTACACTACACTCAGTATGGAATCTGGCATTACAATATGTCTTAAGGTGATTTTACACACAGGATTATGTAATGGAATAACTGTTACGGAAACAGTATTCCGTTATATCCCTTGTGTGTAAAGTGCTTCTGTTTCATTCCCTTGTTGAACGTTCGTCCAAACCTCAATCTCTGCTTCTCGCGGTTTGCACCGACGTGTTTCATTTCATCTGGCTGTGTAAAACAGCCATTCCGGTAGCACTGCAGAAACTACCATTAGAGCAGCAAACTCTGAGGGGGCCGAAAGAAATGGAGGCGGGATTGGCCAGAATACTCGCAGGGTGTAAAAGGAAACCAGAACGCAACAGAGTACAACGGCACCACACAGGTAACGCTTATTTCGTTTTAAAAACCTGTGTGTAAAAGCGCCTTTAGTCTGATTACAAAGTTTCTCTTGATTTTATGTGCTTTGCTAGCTGATGCCCCAAACTGTTGCCCCCATTTAAATGTGTTGCTGATCTTTACCCTCATTTTTTCTTTCCTGCCGAGTTTCAGTAATTTCTGTGTTGCTTAGGTAACACACATTGTAATTTAAGGTTGGAAGGGACTCTAGGTCCATCAAATCCTTACCCCTTGTTTTATAAGCAGGGACTAAAAAGTATGCTGTGCAAACATGTACTATATCACAGAGCTTTCCCACCCACCTTACCATCCAGCATACATGTGATACCCTTGCATTTTGCTTTTAGTTTTCTAATCTACAGTAGATGCTTCGCAAAAGGTAGAAAGATTATAACAAAGTTGCCTCGGAGGCAGCTCTGCCTCAAAGCAGACTGCCACTCAGGCAGCACTTTGCTGTTCCACTTACTCTTTCTCACAACTAAGTCCCTTTCCCCATCTATTTACTATACTAACTCCACTTCTCCATAAATCACCACTCCAGTGAAATTTGCAATGCTGAAAATACAATGATATGGGGATCTTGTCTGGATTCGAACTCATGGTCTGGTCTCTTACCGGGCTGTACACTATTTCACTGTACCACCAAGATGACACAGCAGTGATGCACTGCTCCTTCAGTGTAGAGGTTAAAGCCCTGCGGCAGCCCTAACTGTAATGTCTGCCTTAGAGGCATGCAGCCCTGTATGCTTTACTCTTCTTACAGATACATCACTTTGCATTTTTCAATGCTGAGGTTCATCTGTCATTTTTTTTTTGCCCACTTCCTGAGTTTGTCCAGGTCCTCTGTATTTCATTAGCCTCCTTCTGATATGCAGCTTGCATTCCAGTTTTGGTGTCATCAACAAACATGGCAACCCAGCTACTGATGCATATCTTCAGGTCGCTTATAAATATATTAAACAATATACTGGCACAAGTACAGAACCTTGAGGCACTCCACTGATCACTTGTTTCCATGCACATATATATTACAAGTTATTAAAACCCTTTATTTGGGAGGACACTAGACAGTCAAGCACCAGACCAGATGCAGTTTACATTGGCTCCTGCAGAGACTCGACATTTTGGCCAATTAACCTAGCAATTTTGAAAGCTTTGGTTGGAATTTGGGCTGGAATCAGAACCACAAGAACCTGAGCTGCGATTTAATACCATTTTTGCTATGGATGTCTGAAAGGAGAGACCGGAGGGCAAACTCAAAATCCATACCTCCATCACAACAAACTGTGCAGCCACTAGGCCCCAGCCACGCGGGTACCGTTGGAGAACAGCCAACATTTCAACGTATTCTGAAGGCAGTCAGAGACTTAGACAAAAAAGTGGAGAATGTCTTGCAATGTTTGGGAGCTCAAGATGCAAAAATAGAGGGTGCAGTGCACTCTCTACAGCCAAAGACGTGGAGGGCCGATCCATGCAGCCTCAAGCAGCGGTTGCTAAATTAGTGACAGAAAACTCCCAACTCCATACCTGGCTTGATAGCCTTGAAAATGGGGCACAAGCCATGAATTTAAGATTAATTGATCTCCCAGAAAATTTGGAAGGGGGGGATTTGCTGGTGTCTTTTCTCAGAACCTGGCTATCGACTGCAGTGCTGGAAGATCTGGGAGTGGATAGGAAGATCATTAAAAGTGCATACAGAATGAACTTTTGCACTCAGCAACTAAACCAGGCCTCTCTCTCTACACTATCTTATTGAAAACAACTGGGATGGAAATACGGGACCAGATCCTATAATGGGCTAAAATGAATCACCCACTGCTACTTAAGGGCTCCGAGGTGCGACTTTTCCCTGACTGGTTGTTTGCAACCCAGAGTCGTCGGAAGGCACTTGATCTACTTAAACAGCAGCTATGTGATTTTGGAGTTGTGCACTCACTTCTTGCTCCTGCGAGGCTCCGAATAGTGTACGGAGGAAAGACATTTCAATTCACAGACCCGAAGGAGGCTAAGAAGCGTGTAGCTAAAATAGCGTCTGACTTTAGATCAGCAGCCCTGGAAAGTGGAGATGAGGAATCCGGAGGAGAAACTGCAGCATAAGGTGGACTGTGAGAATGTTTTGTTTCCAAACACGTCATCTTTGATGGTGGTTTCCTAAACTGAGTTATGGGCTATGCTTTTTTTTTTTCTTCTTATTGCTGTGTACAGCATCATCATGTTCAATGAACAATGTTCGTACCCATGACTCAGGGGGAAGATCATGTTAACATATGATAAAAATTGCAGTTAAAAGAGTTACTTATTAAGTTTACAGAGCTGTAAATATGTTCCTTTCCAGCATCGTGCTGTTAAAATGGTGTGCTTCTAATACTTATGCAGTTCTTGTTACTGAACTTTAAACGTGAAAAATTGACTTTTAAGTTGATGTACTGGGAAGGGCGGTTATTTTTTATAATGCACAGATTATCAACTTATCATTTCAAACTTTGATGATAACACCAATTGTGGTTAAAGCTCTGTGCAAATAAAGGGTGGGAGGCTCTGTTTAAAACAATTTTAGGCTTGGCAACTGTCGAGGTTGAAGTAGTGAGTCTGTATGTAAACTACATGTATGCCTGATTTACCATACGGATTAATGGGAACAGTGACTTTGAGAAGGTCACTCAGATTACTAATTGCCAGATTTTATTGTTATCACCACAGGTCATGGCTTGGTTAGAATATTAAGTTTAAATATCTTCTGAATGTACATTATTAAGGAACCCCCATATGATGTATCAAAGTTAACAGATCTATACATCTGGGTGCTAAATTATGTGATGATGCGTTTAATGCAATACTGTATCTGAATCTATTAATATAAGTTGCTGCTGGCATGTTCAGTTTTAAAAGCTTAATAAATACAAAGTTAAAAAAATAACTCTATTTGCCACTCAAATCATATTTGGTTGATCCTGCCGCCTACCCCAGTTCAAAAAGATCACCCTTAACCACCCACCCATCCTCTTAACCACTCTACCCACAACTCACTCTACTTACCTCTCAAGTTGTCTGCCATGTATCATACTGTGGCACTGCAACAAGATACATGGTGGGCAGTTGGGGAATTAAGTGGAGTATTTTTTTAAGCAGCCATGTGGGGGGTAGGGTGCTATGGAGATTAGGGTAAGTGTTGAATGGGGAATGGTGGATAAACCAGATATGAGTAGGAGTGCTAGAGCAATTAGACACTATTAATATGGGACAGTGGGGGCCATCCAGATGCACTGCACTTCCATGTAGATAACTTAAGTTTGAGAGTTGACCTGGGTCACTATCAATGGAGCACTCAGGGCTGGGGAAGTGCTGCCGATGGTACATCTCAGTCCACGGAAGTAGGTACTATGTTTCACCACCCAAGCAACCTCCTGTGGAGAAGGAATTTGCTTCCTCACAGGGGGTGTGGCTATGTGCACCCATGCCCATCACAGGTGCATACGTGGCACCAGGGGAGGTGGGTGGTGGTATTAGGATTTAATGGAAGAAAACTACATGGCAGCCACCAGGGTGATGGAGCCAGCAAATTCTGGCTCCGCAGCTCTGCCTGCTGCTGAGCAAGATCCTGTCACAGCAGGGAGAATGCCTCCCCACAGGCCCCACCATGTGAGGAAAGCCGTAGATGACCTCAAAGTAAGGTAAGGAGTCGCTGGTGCTGGATGGTGGCTATTAGAGTGGGTCTTGTCTGCAGGTGAATAAACGTCTTCATTAAAATAAAATACAGGACCGAGATGAATCCCACGGCATCCATAGTCCCCCTTCCAATGTTCCCACACTCAAGGTGCCAAACCCTGATTTTGCTCCACCAGCAGATGCATGTGGGTGATCAAGTCAGGAGGCAGGCAGGGGCAGGACAATGTTGTGTGGCATTCTGAAAGCCAGGTATAACAGGCAGTGGGCAAAGGGAGAGCACAGAAGCTACAAGGAGAGGGGGACATTGGAAGTAACTGCTCCACGTCATGCCGCCACTATCTCAGACAATATTTGTGACCCCAATTAACCCCTCACAACCAATGCACCAGCCTTTTTCTGATGCACCAAGGGCTGGGAAGGAGGGTTAGGCCAAATCTTTCCTTTTTAAGAATGCTGGCTGTTATAAAAGGGATTCTGCAGTCCTAGCCAGATGACCATATCCCATAATCCCCAGCTCACAAAAAAAAGGGGGTCCACTAGAGATGGCTGACTTAGCTTCCCTTTGGAAGCCTGATGTCTGGCCAAGCTCTGCCCCCTTTGCAGCCCCTTGTCACCACAGAAATTTTATTGCAGCTAGGTGATGTGCATGCCGTTCACAAGCCAGGCTGTTTTTTTTTTTTTTTCAATAAAGGTTTTTATTTCTCCGTAGGCAGACTGGGTGGCTACTCAGCTTTTTTTTTTTTTTTAATTGTAAGTTTATTGAAACATTCAGGTACATCCTTCACAAGCAAACTTCGATCCCTTATCGTAAGCACATTGCATTCCATTACAGTCATGTGATTTACACTTATTACATAGCATTCCATTCCTCTTATTGATTACATCGTGCCCTTTTGGATTTTAATTTACACCCCTCGGACATTTTAAAAAATCATTATCTCCTCTCCTGCCCCCGCCCCTTTCCTCCAACATCCCCCGCCCCCCGTTCCTTGTTTGGCTCCTTTTCACATTTAGATTGGTAGGACCTGAGTGCAACACACACTTCTAGGTCTTCTGTGCGGATCCAAGCCAACCCTCCACAACTCAGGAATCAGGATGAGGCCTAACAACCATCGTATCCACCTACGAGTGTAGACATGTTCTTAAGATTTACTTTGTATGTCAGTTCCTCCATGTCCTGTATTTCCTAAATTATAGAGAGCCATTGCTGAAGGGTTGGTGGTTCCTGGGTGAGCCACTTTCTAGTGATGGCCTTGTGAGCCGCTGTGAGCAGAATGTTCCACAAGTACAGTCCATCCAATCCCTTACCCTCCGTAGGGGGGTAGTCCCAAGAGGAGGTTCACCAGAGTCAGGGGCGAGGAGCAGGAGAACAATCCTGTCATTGTCTGGGATACCTGTTGCCAGAATGGCTGTAGTACTGGGCAAAGCCAGAAGATGTGAGTGTGGTGAGCTGTTTGCTCTCTGCAGTTTCTCCAACAGCTCGCCATAGTTTCCTTCCCCCATTTGTGCTGTATAACTGGTGTGTAGAACTACCTCGTTCTTATTTTCCACTCAAATTCCTGCCATCAGGGAGAATAAGTGGTTCTGTTGGCCAGATGGAAGACCCTGTCCCAGTCTACCTCTGTAAGTTGGACATCTGCCTCTCCTTCCCATCTCCTTTTTATCTGTTGGGTACTGACATCATAAAGGTGTCTCATGGCTTTATAGAGGGCTGAGATGTGGCTCCATTCAAGCTCTCTATGAGTGATATCTGAATAATCAAGAGTAGGTGTTCAGACCCCCCCCCGGTTCCCAGTTTTCCTCTTGAGTGTGTTTATGTAGGTTCTCAACTGTAGATAGCAATAGTGATCAGTGTTTCTTAGATGGTAAGCATCCTTGATCATGCAAAACTCCTGCACCACCTCCCCATCCACCATTTGACCCAATCGGCACAGACCAAGCCTCGACCATTGTTTGAATATGTGGTCCATCCCAGTAGGGGCAAAGGACTTGCTTCATGCAAACCACTGAAGGGACCAGACTGCACCACCTGACTTATATTTGGACAATAATCTGTGATCCATAGCCAAGGTACTATGGGTGGTGAGTAGTGGGAGGTCCTTATTGTCACTTTGTAGTGAGAAAATCCACCATCCTGGCTCCCATGGGCGTGCCCTCTGTATGGAATATTTCAGTAGTTTTCCAGTGGGCCTCATAGTCTGCTGTGCTCCACAAAAGAGCAAAGCTCATCTGATCTGTGCAGCAAGGCACAATAGTCCTCTAAATTGGGGAGTGCCCTCCCACCCTTTAGCTTGTCCGATTGCATTACTTGGGATTTCAGTCTGGGTTTGCCCGGGGCCCAGATGTATTAATTTATCATTTGCTGCCATATTTGAAATTGTCTCTTTGTTATTCTTAGGGATATACATTGAAAAAAATATAAGTATCTAGGGAGTATATTCATGGAGGCAGATTGAATTCTGGAGTACAGTGGTAGATTTAGCAGTGTCCATTTAGCTATATCCTGATGAAGTTGGGCAGTGAGCAGCTCGAAGTTGGTGACAAACAGTTTCCCCAGGTTTTTTGGAATCTGTATGCCCAAATATTTAATCTTAGGTTTGTTCCAATTTAAGGGCAGGAGCTGTAATGTTTCAGGGGAGGGACTGCAGTGAATTTTAAGAACATCTGTCTTAGTTTTATTTAATGAGTATCCTGAGTGAGACACAAATTTTCTTGTACAGACCACCATTACGGGTCATAATGTCGTACTCTTAATGGCTGGCGTTATGTAAACCGGACTGTCGTCTTGGACCCCCACCCCAAGTTAGAATCCTTAATTGGGGTCCGAGACACAACCCCCTGTAACAGGGGTGTGGGGCAGAAACCCCCACAAAATAAAAGTTAACATCGAAGCAGGAAAAGGCAGTCATACGACATTCTGCCGTGCGCGGTATTGACCCCATGCCGGATCACACATGGGGGACTGAGCTATCCAGTTTTGTGAGGTACAATATTACGTCATCGGCATAAAATGAGATCTTATGCTCTGTATCCCCAACCCTCACCCCAGCGATGTCCGGATGTTCCCGTATGGCGCAAGCCAGTGGCTCAATATATAGGGCAAACAGGAGAGGGGATGGGGGTAGCCCTTCCGGGTGCCTCTGCTGAGTGGGAATCTACTAGAGATCCCTCCATTGACTCCGACATACGCCTGGGGGGGCTGCATAAAGAGCCTTAATTCCATCCACAAATGGGCGTGGGAAGCCGAATTGTTCAAGAACTAGGAACAGAAAAGGCCAGGAAACCCTGTCAAATGCTTTCTCAGCGTCTAGGCTCATCACACAGGTTGGTATGTAGGCCTGGGTAACTTTATCTATAATGTTTATCATGCATCTAACATTATCCAGGGCCTGCTGATCCACCACAAACCCCGTTTGGTCTTTGGGGGATGAGCTGTGCCACCAGTTTATTCAGACAGGCCACTGTAATGGAGGTGTATGGCTTATAGTCCGTATTCAAAAGTGACAGAGGATGATATGAGCCACTACTCAGCCTTATTTCCATGTACTGTGACTGTCATGTGCCTCTTTGTCATCTGGAGTTAGGTTTCCCCACAGATTTCCCCTGCGGCAGAACCAGTCGGAGAGGCCATCCCCCCCTCCACTGGTACACGCACATCCACTGGAGCATCAGGGCAGGTTGTGGGGACATGGGCAAGGCTTCACAAAGCCCAGTCCCCAGTTTTTCTGGTCCCTCCCTGAGCTGCAGTGCCAGGATGTGAACATAACAGGCGTACACATCCTACACTGCCACAGACCCTCCTTTTGAGTTGCTTGAGTCTGTACTATAACTGGGCCTATACCTGGTGGCAGCCACAGCTGAGACAGCTGCCACCCCTTCTTGGCAGAGAATAGACCCTGGGATACTTGATCTTCTCCTACCCCGTTGACCCCCTGGCAACCCATGATCGTTCCTGAACATGGATCACCGGCATGGCAAGAGGTGAGACACTCAGAGCTTTAGACCTCCATGCCACCAGGCCAGTTTACAAGTTAGGCTCATGAAGTGGATCTTGGTTGCATTGCTGCTTTAGATGGGAAGGTAGTTTGAAGTAAAAGCAATGTAGTTAGAGCACAAACAAGTGAGGCTGAATATCCACGGTTTGAATCCTACTACAGTAACAGTAGTAGTTCGCTGTATGTCCTTCTAGAACAAGTCACTTGACATTCTGGTGCTGCAGTACAAACAAAGTAGATGTAGGACTCCACTGAGTGAGATGTTACATCACAGTTGTACTGTGTAAATAATCTGAATGCATGTTTCTAGCAAATTAAGGGAAATGTTAAGCTTTGAAAAATATTTTCCAAAACTAGGGGTTGCAAAAGAAAGTGCATTTATATTTCATTTATCAATTAGGCATAACAGGGTGTGTGTTGTTGAAGGAATAATGCCCGACAGGGTGGGTGTTACGCTGGGATAACATTCCACCTCGGGTGGTTGGGCCCGAGGCCGCAGGCCGAGGGCGTCCAACATCTGAGAAGCGATGCTATTCCAGCATAATACCCACCCTGAAGAGCATTATTCCAATTATACAAAAGCTTTGTTTTATACAGAATGTAAAAAAATAATTTAAAAGAATGTTTTTTGTTAGTGTGTAAAAATATTTTTGTTTCTTAAGAGAAGATGCAAACGATGCTAGAGCAACAGTGCTAATGTAAACAATGCTAGAGCAACAATGCTAATGCAAACGATGCTAGAGCAACAATGCTAAGCAAACAATTAGCTGGAATGTTATGCCAGGATAACATCCCTGCTGTGATGGCTAACTGACCAATCAGAAGCCACGATTCTTTCTTGCCATTATATAATGTGCAATAACGTCACTAAGGATCATACTAAGGATTGTCAGTAGGTAGAAGGCTTGTGCCTATTTTTGCTCCTATAAAAACCTATTCGAAGTACTTCAGTTTTCCTCCATTTAATATGTAGGTATCCAGTCTCCTTTTAAACTCTGTCTTTATTTTACTAATCACCACCTCGGTTGGCAGGACATTCTATACATTCACCACACTTAATGTATAAAAATACTTCCTCGTGTTGCTCCTAAATTTTATTCCACTAATTTGTAGTGGATGTCCCCTAGTTTCCATCATCCCCTCTTTAAATTTGACATTCACTTCATTAAGAAGTATTGGATCCTGCATGATGTCGCACATAAACAGCACGTCACCACTTATATGTCTAGTTGTAAGTGACATCAAGTCTAGTGATAATAAGCATTCCTCATAGCTTCTACCAGCTTCTCCCTTTTTTTTTTTTACTTTCTTTATTCAATTTAATGGTTGCATATTTCCAGTACATTCTTATACATAATTTACACACTTACAGGTTTAACAACTTATTTCTATTCTGTAAAATAGATCTTTATGTGAACATATTTTGTTGATTTTAACAAATATGTACAGATCTTAAGCCTTTATAATATAGGAACATACCATGTATTCCAGTAAGTATATGTTAACTAATTAAATTAATACCAGGATTACAATTAGAGTGAAGACAGAAATTGGGTTTTAAAAAGCAGACCTTGGGTGTGTTATAAACATATTCAATTACTATGATTATGAAAGAAGAACATTTCAATTCTCTATTTCATTTCCTCTCTATCAAGTGTAAGAGTTTTCAGGGGGAGGATGGCCTCATCAAGATTGACAATTCGCCCATAATTTCTTTTCCTTTCTTGTCGCAACTACAACTTCAAAAAAAAAAGGGGGAGGAAACCTCAATATTGATTTACGAGATCTGTTCTTGAATTAATTCCCATCTGGTCCATCTTGTTGTGTATATTTCCATTCTATTGTTAAGTGCATAAGATAATTGTTCGTTATGTTGTATGTTCTGTATTAAGGATTTCCATTCCCCTATAGTTGGTGGGGTTGTTTGGAGCCATTTTTTAGTAATTGTTTTGTATGTTGCCCCCAATAAGATAGCCCACAAGTATAGGGTATGTTTGTCCGTCATTCCGGCTGGAGGAATACCTAACAGTAGGTTAATCTCTGTTACTTATAGATGGTTACCTAAGATCCTTTATATGTGACCCCTGACCAGGGACCAAAAGGTAGTTATTAATGGACAATCATAAAATATATGTTTATGTGTAGCCCTAGTCTCTCTACATAGCCTCCAACAACTTTCCGGTATCCCCGGGTTTCTTCGAGCTGGTGTTGTGGGTACTAAAAAAAATCTTGTTCTAATCTTCCACACAAATTCCCTCCACATTGGAGAGGAGGTAGTAGACCAGTTATTTCTCCATATTTTAGGCCAATCTTTAACACTAATTGCTTGTTTGAATTCTTTTTCCCAGCTTGCCTTGACTGGATCCATGGAGTGTTTATGTATCAGGATTACGAACTTATAAATTATCGAAATGGCCTTCTCTCCAGCGGGAGAGGACCAAATCTGCAGAAACGGGGTCTGGTCCTCATATAGTTGTGACTCTCTCCCCTTTACTCTAAGTTGAGTCCTGGTGTAATCCCTCATTTGGTAGAAGAATATCTTATCTTTTTCCGTCCAGGCAAATCTCTCTCGGGCCTCCTCAAAAGTTATAGGGACATCTCCTTTTAGTATTTGCCAAGGAGCTACTATACCCTTTCTCATCTGAGAGCTATACCAAGACCTAACCTCAGGAACCAAATTGTTTCTTTGTTATAAACCACTGATATTTCCAGAAATGGACTTGTATCTGTTTATTTTTGGTACTCTCCTCCAGCCTTCCAGTATCGTGGAAGTAGCTTTGAGGTGCTCTGCAGGTCTTGTTGCAACAAGGGGGTGGAGAATAGTGACGCAGTCAGGGGAGGGGATTGCTCCCTAGCTAAGTCTATCTGCTTCCAAGCTGCCTGATATGTATAGGTTCCCCAAAGCAGCGCCAGGCACATTTGGGCAGCAGCCCAGTAGTCCGGTAAAGAAGGGAATGATATTCCCCTCATTATTTTAGGAAGGGAGAGTTTCCTAAAATTAAGACGAAGTTTCTTATGGTTCCATTGATAGGTCTGCGAATGCTTTTGCCATGAGAGTATTTCTTTCGAATTAACAATACAAGGTACGCACTGAAAAAGATATAAGAGACGGGGCAGTGCATTCATCTTCAAGGCCATTGTGCGAGTATAGAAGGAAGTAGGGAAAAGATCCCATCTCCTCATGTCGTTCTGTAGCATTTCTATCAAGGGGATATAGTTTTATTTATACAATTGGGATAGATCTATCGGGATTCATATTCCTAGATGCTTCAGGGAAGAGCCATCCCATTTAATTGGGAATTTATCTCGCAATTCGAGTGAGGGTTCATAATTAACCTTAAGGGCCTCAGTCTTATTAATATTTATAGTGTAGCCTGATACCGATGAGAAAACTTGGATTTTCTGCATGACCGCTGGTAGTGAGAGTTCCGGGTTAGTTAAATATAATAGTAGGTCATCCGCAAACAACGCCAGCTTATGTTCCACTGTAGAAAAAATTATGCCATCGACGTCTGGGGATTGTCTTATATATTGCGCTAGGGGCTCAATATAGTAGGCAAATAAAAAGGGACAAGGCAGCCTTTGCCTGTTCCCTCTGAAAAGGAGAATCGCTCAGTTAGGTGCCCATTTACGAGGATATATCCACCAGGATTTTTATAAAATCTGAATATTGTTTCTATAAACTGGTCTGGGAATCCAAACCGGGAAAGGACCTCCCTTAGAAATCTCCATGATACCGTGTCAAATGCTTTTTCTGCGTCCAATCCTAAAAAAAGGGTTGGTTTATTCTGGGTTTGTGAGTGTTCCATTAGGTAGACTGTCGTCTTACATTATCTTGGGCCTGACGTCCCGGGATGAATCCACATTGGTCTATATGTATTTTACTAGGGGAAAATTGTGTTAGCCTCTTGGCCAAAATAGATGTTAAGATTTTGTAGTCCGTGTTTAGTATGGATATAGGTCTGTATGATGCACAGTAGGTGAGATCCTTTCCCGGCTTTGGAATGACTGAAAGAATAGCCTCGTTCCACGAGGAAGGGGTATCTCCCTCTTCGGCTGTGACATGTGCGTAAACTCTGTTAAGTAGGGGGTTTAGAATTTTAGAAAATGTTTTGTAAAGCTCCCCTGGGAGTCCATCAGATCCCGGACATTTCCCTGTTTTTAAGCCTCCTATTGCAGATTCAATTTCTTTCGGTGATATCGGGGTAGTCAATTGGGAGCTTTGTTGTTTTGTAAGAGTCGGAAGGTCTAATGTATTTAAAAAATTTCTTATTTCCTGTATTGATGAGGAATCTTTGGATTTATATAGCTTTGAGTAGTAATTTAGGAAAGCCTCGGCTATTCCCTTTGTTGTATTGTGGATATTACCTGTTTGTGGGTGCCTAATTTTCATTATGTTTGACTTTGTTTTTTGTATTCTCAACCTTCGTGCTATTAATCTGAGAGATCTAGGACCTCCATCGTAATAACTGTGCCTTAAGAACATCAGTTTCTGCTCAATCGAGTAATCTAAAATTTTATTAGGTTCATCTTTAATTGGGTCCGCTTTACCTCTAGCTTTGGTCTTTTGGTAGTCTGTAATTCCTCTATTTCTTTTATCTGGTTTCAGCGCTATTCGTCTGGCCTCTCTAAGTTTTTCTTGTTCGCTGAAATACTAATCAATTTACCCTTGTAATTGCCTTAATGGTATCCCAAAGAATTGATACTGATGTATCTGATGTATCATTTTGCTCTAAAGCTTGAGTTATAGTATCCTCAATAACTTCCTGGACCTGTTTATCTCTCAAAAGGGTGAGGTTCAGTCTCCAAAAAGTTACTTTTCTCATCGCTTGTGGACAAAACTGACAAAAGATCGGGGCGTGGTCAGATAATACAAAATCTCCTGACCAAATCTTTACTATGTCTCCCATTTGCTCTTTTGGGGCTATAAAAAAGTCTATGCAGGAGTAGACATCGTGTGCCTGAGAGTAATAGGTATGTCTGGGGGCAGTGCCAAGAAGATATCTCCAAATATCCTGCAAACCTAGTTCTTGCAGTAGTTTCTTAATTTGGCCTGTAATTTTCTTCCTTTTCCCTTGGTTTTGCAATATAGATTGATTTTCCATTATGTTCAAGTTTAGGTCCCCTCCACAAATCATCTAACCTTCGGCCCATTCCATTAATTAAAAAAAAAAAAAATCTATAAACCTCATATCCTGAAGCAGGGGGAATGTAAATGATGCCAAGGTTATTAATTGACCATCTAACCAACCTTTAACCATGGCGCATTTCCCTTCCTTATCAACTATTTTGTCTTTAATTTCAAATTGTGTTCCCTGTTTAATTAGTATTGCTGTTCCCCTTCTTCTACCCCTCTTATATGAGGAGGCCACGACGTCCGAGAAACCCAACCTTTCAAATTTTTTGTGCTCTGACTGGGAGAGGTGCATTTCTTGCATTAAAACAATATTTGCCCCAGCCCTTTTCATACTCTGAACAATTTTACTTCTTTTAATTGGATTGGTAATTCCATGCACATTATATGTGCAAATGGTGTATGGTGCCCCTTTAGTCATGGTTATGTTTTATTTTCTCATTTTTCACCCAAATATCTGGTTTGATTTCCAAAACGTCACGGCCCCTCCTCCATCACCCAGATCTGTTTACCCAATTTACTTTCTGTCTGCTTCAAACATCCTGGTAAATAATAAAAAAAATCACAGTAGCCAACATGGCTTGACATAACTTTTGAACAAACATCAAACAATGCTTCCTAGGTAGAGGGCTATAACCCTGGTTAGCCCTTTTGTTCATGCTCTATGGTGAGATGAACGAGGAGGATTACTAGTGCTTCCATTACCAGAAGACCTCCCACTGAGCCGCAGATAGTACTGTGCTCTTGGTTTGGTAGGTGGAGATAAATATCTCCTCCCAGAACTGGCGGAGGAAAGTGCGGGAAGAATTAGGGTTTAAATATACCTCATAACCACCCTCCCAGTCCGCCAATCCAAAGCATGCCCAAGCCTCAGAACCTCAATTGAGCTTAGTGGTAGTGGCCATTGAAATTACTCCACTTATTGTGGAGTCACCCCCCCACAGTAGAGCAATCCATTGTTCACTGTTCGCTGCTCAGTTTGATTCTCCAGCTCTATATACATCTTATTTACTTTCCCAGGCTTAATTATTTAAGTGGGGTATTGCTCTGAATTTGTGGGGTGAGGGGAGTCTCCTTTCTCCAGGTAATCACTTATTTTGTTATTTTAGTGGGTTAATTTGGATGGTGCTTAGCCTAGTCCCAGCCCTCTTGGTGACAGACAACCACAAGCCAGGAAGTAGAAGCAAAAAGACTCCATCAGGAACATTTAAGGTCCTGATAGAAAGCTAGTTACCTCTAAGTGCACATTTACCCTTCCCTTAGCCCGTGGAGCACTGTCTAGACCCATAAAACCATTTATGTAGTCCTCTTCGTTATAGGATTTAAGCCTCTGGGATCAGTCTTATCGTTTTGACATATCTTTTTGTCGAGCCCCCCCCCCCCCACAGTCACTTCTTAAAAGTTCATGCCGCTTGTATTTGGACTTATGTGTTGTTAGTCCTTTTGTCATCAGCGAGAGGGATCCGAAGAGACCATGCCAGCGAACAGCTCAGATCGCGAAAGCCTGTAAACTGATTCAAGTAGGCTTATCCATCTTGCTTCTGTTCTTCTCGAGCATAATTTGCAATCTGCGTGATGCTTCTCTGTGCAGCAGTAGTTTAGGACCTATCTTCTTCCTGTTTTAGGTGCGCTGCCAAAATGGGTCGCTCGTCCCGCTGCTTTGGTTCCGGGCTTCCCCTATCTGTATTTTCCTCTCTCTCAAGGCTTCTGATGCTTCCTCCACCGTTGAATACATTTTTCGCCTGTCCTCCCAAAAACCGAGCCTAGCTGGATATGGTGTGTGAAAACGACGCTTTCATGCAGGGATCTAAGGATTGGGAGGTATTTCAGCCTTTGTTGTTGTATTTCTTGTGGGTAGTCATGGTCCATGAATATTCTATGTGAGATATTTGATTTTTTAGCCCAGGCTTGTCGTAATATCTCTTCCTTATCCAAATGAGCTCAATTTGAATACTATAGAGCGAGGTCTGGCATTTGAGTCAGAGGGTTTAGCTTGAAGTGATCTGTGAGCTCTCTCTATACGAAATGTGAAGGTGTTTGGTAAGTCCAGTATATCTTTAAGTAAGTGTTCCAAGAATGCGGTCATGGGGGTAGTTTCCATACCCTCTGGCAAGCCATACAGACGGAGATTATATCGATGGGAGCGGCCTTCCAGATCCAGACACTTGGCCCTCAGTTCCTCTGACTGTTGTACCAAGGCCTGCATAATCTCGACAATTTGAGTGGTGCTCTCTTCATTCTGAGTTACCCGTTCTTCTATTATACTTATGCGGGACTCAAACATGGATAATTGTTTTCGGACAGCTTTAAACTCCTGTTTGTTTTCCATTCTAGATTCCCAAATTTCCTTTAATAGGGTTTCAAATCTTGCACGGGAAAGTTGTTCTGATTCTCCATCAGTGTCATAGCTGGCCGCGTGGGAGCTCGCTGGGAAAGGAGATCTGCTAGGGGGATTCTCTTGCAATCGGGTGCCATCCATGCTCTTTTCTTTGCCTTTTGATCAGTTTCTACCTCTGTAGGCCTGCAGATGCCTCCTTCCCTCCTGTGTTTTTGGACATCTTCGGATGTATTTTATGAAGTTTTGGAGGTTGGATCAGCGGACTTAGCAGGGAGCCTCAAACCCTAAGCTCCTTTCAGCTCCGTGACGTCACCGGAAGTCGACCAGCTTCTCCCTTAATGATCTTTGTGAATCTTCTTTGGACTGTTTCTGTATTATTTATTTCTTTTTTCTTAAAGGGATTCCATAACTGGGAAGCAAACTCGATGTGTGGGCGAACATATGCTCTAAACAGAGGCGTCCATTACTCTACTCTCCCTTGAAGTAATATTTCTTTTAGTAGCTCAGGTGATTTTGGTTGCTTTTGTTATGGCCCCTGATGTTTGTTTAGAGGTATTAAAATCATCAGTAATTTGGATTCCTAAATCCTTTTCGCTGCTGAATTCTAGTAAGGGAAGGCCATGCATGTAATATTTCCGCAGTAAATTATTCTTCCCTAAGTGCATCACCTTGCATTTACTCAAGTTTGGTTTCATACCACACTTATCTGTCCAGGTTGCTATTTCATCTAAATCTTTTTGAATAAATGCTGTATCTATTTCAGTTTTTGATGGACCTCCTATCTTGGGATCATCAACACATTTCACCACCCAACTATTCAGATTTCACGTTAAGTCTGATATGCGAATTTGAAATAGTGCTGGTCCCAAAACAGACCCCTGCGGCACTCTGCTCATCACACTCCCCACCCCAGATAGGTGCCCATTCACCCCCACTCTCTGGTTCCTATCTGTAAGCCATTATTTTATCCAGTTAATGTAAACTTCGCTAATATCTGAATTTTCTAGTTTTTTAACAATTGCCCAGTGTGGTGTAAGATTAGATGCTTTAACGAAGTCCAGGTACATTATGTCACAGGGTATTTTTTGATCCAATGTACCACTAACCTTCTCATAAAAACACAGAAGATTAGTAGTGCAACTTCTACCCTTTTTAAACCGATGTTGTTCTATGTCATATATTTTGAGCACTGGGGACAATCTATCCTTAATGATTGATTTGAGTATTTTGCAACTAACACTGGTCAAACTTATGGGTCTATAATTTTGTAGTTGTGATGTTTCTGCTTTTTTACAGCTGTGGGTGGAGCCTACAGCTGTTTTGCCATCTGTAGCCTGAAAACGGATGATCATGGCACTCTTCCATTGGACTTTTGGAAGTATCCTTCCGAAAGTCCAACAGAGCTGGGAGCACTCTGCCACGACTGGCCACTATGGAGTAACAGCGGCACTATTTTGGCTGTTACTTCTTCATTCCGGTACAAGACTGCTTATGCGCACCTCGCACACATGCGCAGTTCCACTGGCACTGCCATCTTGGGAATGGCAGAATGGCATATACCACAACTACGCATGCACAAATGCTGTGCATGTGCAGTTGCATCACTGCTGCCATCTTGCAGATGGCACTCAGCAGCACTGGCAGCACTAGCTCTCCAAAGCTTTGGAAGCTCACCACAGCCGTATCGACTCTGGCTAGAGTTTGTTGAATATTGGCACAAAATGGGCAGATTTCTATCAGATGGTATACAGCAGTTCCTATAATAACTGATTGCTCAAAAAGTAACTTCAGGGGCAGTGTAATATGCTTAGCCATAATTTGCAATAGTCTAGCTGATATGTTATCAGGGCCTGGTGACGAATTAGATTTTATGGCTCAGATATTCAAACTGCACCAGGCTGTGGCGCAAGCTTGGGCGCAGCTCAGCTTGGTTGCGCAGGGGTGTGGACTGGGCGATATTCAACGGAGCTGTGCCATGGCTCAGCAGCTTTGAATATGGCACCCTGGTCACCCCCAGTGTGCATGGCGCACTGGCACTGAGCCAGCGCAAGTCGCCAGAGTGGAGCATGGAGATGTGCTAGCACAAGTTCCATTGCGCCATGTACCGCAACCGCGATATTCAAAACTTGACATGCAAATGGGGCCATAATGTATGCAAGGCACACATGGGGCCATTTGCATGTCATTATGGCCCCATTTGCATGCAGGTGCGCCGAACCCCGATGACTTGTGCCTGGCACCCTACCAGGCAGCAGCTGTCGGGGACTGACGCCCCCTGCATCCCGATCGCAAGCATCTGTATAAAAAAAGAACATGTCCTATATCCCTGGTGGTCTAGTGGACAGCTTTCTGCCTGACCACGGGCATTTGTAAAGAAAAAATACTTCCAATATCCCTGGTGGTCCAGTGGACCGCTATCTGCCCAATCGCAGGCATCTGTATAAAGAAAATCCATCGTCCAATATCTGTGGTGGTCCAGTGAACCGCTATCTGCCCTATCACAGGCATTTGTAAAGGAAAAATAATCCCAATATCCCTGGTGGTCTAGTGGTACCCGCCCACTGAGCCCCACCGCTCCGCTCCCCCCCGGTCAGCCCGGTGAGCGACGCTCCACCGCCTGCTGCCCGCGCCCGCCGACTGACACCTCGGTGAGGGCTGCATGCCCATTGGCTCTGGCGTGAGCCAATGGGCATGCAGCCCATACCGTACTACACGTTCCAGATATGTGAATGGTTTCTTCAAGGAATTTATATAGGCATAAAACTCCTTGAAGTTATCTTTTTTAGCTTTTTCTGACAGATTAGTTTCCACTTCAGGTGGTTGAAGCACAAAGCTGCAGGACGAGTGCATTCAACACCCCAGAAGTGATGTTATTGCACAACATACACCCTTGGAGCACCTTACTGCTGTATACAATGGCTCATTATATTCAGAATATAGAAAAAAATAAATAAATACAGTTTTCATTTTTACTGATTTGTTAGTTTGTGCTTCTCCAGCAGGTTGTGATGTTTTCTATGTGTTGTCTTTTTCTGTGTGTTTCTCTCTCTCTCGCCCCCTGCACTGTATCCCACTGTTGGTCTGTATTTCTCTGGCCCCTCCCTCTCCTTACCCTAAGATGTAGTTCATTATTGCTATTGTTATTCTTTTAATTTCTTTTTTTTAAAATTTCTATGCTTTTTCTCTCCTACATCAGCGCCACCTCCGCCCCAGCCCGTCCCAGGATTTACCTCCTGGTGTTTCTCCTTGGTGTACCCCTCAGGGTGGGGCCCTGGGGGCCCCTTCCCCATCAGTCCTATACTCGGTGTCCGGGACGGGACAATGGTGCAATATCTGCAGAGCAAGGCAGGTGGCATTCTGCACAGTGGACATTTTCTGTGTTCTGTCCCTGGGAGGTGTGGTGTACAATGACATTAGTGGCAATCATGTCAAAGTCTGCCCTGCCACCACACTTTAGTGAGCTCCAACTGTAAGATCCCTGGCTTCTGCCAGAGGTCTGTCAAGTGCTGGCAGCTGACTCCCCCCCCCTCCCTGGAGGAGGAAAGCAGTCCTTGGGATGCTCAGTCCCCCTCTCCCGGCCAGCCCTCGTTACTGAACCCAGGTCATCAGCATTGCAAGCAGTAGCTCTACTGCTGCACCAGTGGTCCAGCATATTCCTTTAATTTCTTAATGAATTGGCCAGCAGTTTTTCAGTGTGGCTGTGGAGCTGAGACCGCAGTGGTTTTGAATTGTGCCATGCACATGCTAACATCCAAGCTGCCAAGCGTGCATTGTAATGCTGTGGAGTGATGACTTAAATTTACTTTACTTTTCTAAAGCTTAAATGTATTTCTCTCTCACAGGGGCAAGCCAACTTGTTGAAAAGCTGCATGGAGAAGCAAAAAAGAAAAAACAGCTAGATTTAGAGAGATTGGGGAAACGGGTAGCCATGACGTATTCGCTTGTGTTAAGGTTAAAAGAGAAAGAAAATATGTAAAGAATAAAATAATACTGTAAAAAAGAGAGACTTTGAGTTTATATTGTGGGGTGCAGGAAATATGACATGGTGGGAGGGATGTTTTGCCTTCCACAAAGCTGGCTTCAGGGTGGATTGAAGAGGGAGTGATTTCTTTACTGGTCATGCAGTCATTTCTCTGCCTGCCCTAGATCCAGTGATGTTACTGTCTGATAACTTCACTGGTTCTAGGGCTTGGCAGGCAGGCAACCAGATTTCAAGGGTTATCCTTCTCCTTAGGTAATGATTTGTTTTGGGTACTGGGTAAGCAGACTAAGCACTATGCCCATTTTCAGGAATGAGCCATGCTGTATGGCACTGCAAACATATACAACACATAACAATATCAACCAGTCAGGTTAATATGAATGCAAATAAATGTACTTATTAGAAACTTGTGCAGACAGCATTTTCTTTTAAGTAATTCCATCATACCTCTCAACCTTTTGTCACTGAAATGAGGGACATGGACATTTTTTGAAACCCCAAATGAGGGACAATGAGAGACACAGACCCTCAGAATGAGGGACACATCCTCAAACATGGAGATACAAGCTCAGAACACTGCGAAAACCATAGGCCCAGATATTCAAAAGAGTTGAGCCATGCACAATAGGGTTGCACCTGCGCAAGTCCAAAATTGCACCATTCTGCAATATTCAGCAGGAGGCAGTTGCGCCCCCGAAATCATGCTGAGCAACAGCGCAATGATAATGAAGGCATGCGCAACTGAAGGGGGAGGAACCATGCATAAATGGCACAGTGCGATATTCAACAACTTGCGCCATACGCAATAGGGGAGCAAGCGGAAGTTGCGCCATAGCGGAAATGAGCCAAAATAAAAAGGAACAAGGGAGAGGCTCAAGAACGCTACAGGGAAGGCACATGAGGCAGAACTCTAGCCACACAGACAGGGCAGGAGGGACACACAGGACAGGCCAGGGAAAGGGCACCCTGAACACAGAGGCAGAGGGAAGGTGTGGGGAGCCACAGCCAGTGCAGAAGGGGGAAGTGCCACACAGCACAGAGGCCACCACAGGCAGGTGTTCCTGGTGCAGGGGAAGTAGCAGTGAGGACAGCGGGGGGAATACAGTAACAGCTGCCAGGGGGGGTGAACACAAGCCAGGGACATGGCCAGTGCCACCTTCAGATGGAGGCCGTTATGAGGGGTGAGAAGGTGGGCACAGGGGGTGTGGCGTGGGAGGCGCGTCAGCGGTATGCCCCCAACAGGTAGTACCAAGCCCGCACCAGCTTCGAGCTGTACAGTGATACTGAGATTGTGGGCCGGTACCGCCTGAATAGGGCAATTCTGAGGTGGCTTTGTGAGCTGTGCAGTGATGTGATGCAGGCACCCACACGACGGAGCCATGCCCTGTCAGTGGAGACTAAAGTAACAGCTTGCATGTGCTTGCTCGCCACCGATACCTTCCAGAGACCAACTGGGGACACCACAGGCATAACCCAGTTGGCCACGTCACACCACCTCACCCAATTCCTCAGCGCACTGCTGCCACATGCTGCAGAGTACATCCATTTCCCCAGCACACCGGCAGAGCGCACAGCAAACATACAGGAGTTCCACAGGGTAGCATGTATGCCTGGCATGCTAGGGGAAATAGACTGCACCCATGTGGCCATACACACACCACCTGGCCCCGAGGGGGTCGCATACATCAATCGCAAGGGCTATACCAGCATCGACTGCCAGGTAGTGTGCGAGGCCAGGGGACGCTTAATCGATGTCTGTGCCACGCACCCTGGGGGAGCACACGATGCCTTCATCTGGCACCAGTTGGCACTGTGCCACAGACTCAAGAGTGGGGACATCCCCACTGGACACCTACTGGGTGAGTATGAAAACCACATAGACACACACAGGGCCTGGGGGGGGGCATGGCCAGAGGTGACATGGGTAGTGGCCTACATGGCCCGGGGCAGGGCGATGCTGATCACCAAACTAACCTCCACCCTCTACACACAGGTGACAGTGGATACCCACTCCGTCCCTGGCTGCTCACACCCTACCGGTGGCCCGTGACACCATCGCAGCAACGCTACAATGAGGCACACGCCACCACACGTAATGTAATTGAGCAGGTGTTCGGGATGCTGAAGGCATGCTTCCGTTGCCTGGACACCTCCGGTAGTGCCCTACAGTACAGCCCCTCAAAGGCCTGCAGGCTATTCCTGGCCTATTGTATCCTGCACACAACATAGCCAATGAATGTGGGATAGCCATACAGGTCGAAGGGGGAACAGCGATGGGGACGATGAGGACGCCGGTGATGATGGTGATGGGCAGCCCCCCCCTTGGGCGACGGGACCCTCGACTGATCCAGCTGGCACAGCTGCACTGGGACACCATCATGGAGGAGCACTTCAGCCAACCCAGGTAAGTCATGGGGCCATGTGCAGCCAACAGTGGCTAAGGCACAACCCACAAACACGCATGGACACAAACGAGGGGTGCATACTGTCAAGGGAAGTGGCAGGGCACAGAAGCACACACACAACCAGGGATGGATGAGGACTAACATGCCACGTGGATGAACACACACATGCACCAAACTTGCACAGAGGGCAGGAGGCAAACCGACCCAGAACGGCAACCCTAGACACACACATGTCCACAGACCACCACGCCCACTGCCTGTCCATGTGCGTGTGTCAGATGCTGAGCACCATTGCACACTGGTATACAGCGCAATGCAGGTATCATCATGTACACACAACTGTGGACAGCAGCCAGGAGGGTGTGCAGGTGGACTGTGTGTCCGCGTGCAGGGCCGGGTACCCACCCGTGCACTGCCCACTGAAAGACACAATGCACACAGGGCAGCACCAGACAGTAGCCGCGCTGGGAGACAGGTCAGTCATGCAACACAGTGCCCCGGCCACCACAGATGCGTGGGTGGCTCCGCCGAGACCCGCCAGCAGTGACAGGCTGACCACTGGCCGCATGGGGTGGCACCGATGGTCCCCCAGGGGTTCCACTGCGTGAACACGACCATGCTCGTGCAGGGGTCTGCAGCACACCAAACATGCCTGCGCCAGGAGTGCTCGGGATGCCCACAGCTGAACCCAGTGTCAACAGGGAGAGAGTCGCATGACGTCGGGAACGGGGGGTGGACAGTGCACTGCGTGGTGTCCATGACGCATGGGCACCTGACCATGTGCCCATTGTGGCCATGACAGCAGTGAATGCCTGTGCATGCCTGTCAATGGCAGCGGTCACATCCTCCCACAACCGATCCATCCCTGCTAGGATCAGAGCGGTGTCCCTGCTGCAACGCTCCTCTGCCCACTCCAGAGCCACATGCAGTGCATCCACTGACATCGCAAGCTGCATCTGCTGCTGGACTGATGCTTGCAGTAGGCGGGTGTGCTCATCCAAGAGGTCATCTGCCTCCTTGGCATCCTGTCCCTCAGGGTGTGCGTGGCCCTGATGCTCAGCACCCCTTGAGGGTGGGTGCTGCACACCAGGACCAGGTCTGGGCATGTCCACAGGTGGTGCACAGATGCCGCCACTGAACCCTGTACCCCCAAGCCCATTGGCCGACTGCTGATGCTGCCCCACCGGCTGCCACTCCCCAGGGCTCAGTGGTGCTGCCGCAGTGGCCGCAACAGTCTCACTGTCCTGAACAAACACCAGTGATGCCCCACTGGTGCTGACAGGCACAGGCTGGGACTGTGATGACACACAGGCCTCCATGGCAGCACCACCCACAGCCATGGCCGCGATGTGTCCTGCTGTGTGGCCATCCCGTGGCACACACGTGTCACTGCCCATGACGTTAGCGACATCATCATCAGTGATGGACTCTGCACCGGCCCCAGGCACAGCATGCTGGCATCTGTGGATGCCGGCACGCTGGGACACAGGCAGGGCTTCCTCCGCACCTGTTACAACAACGTCAGTGTGGACAACCAGGCGGCCCCACCGTCGCACTGAGCCACGTATACCTGTGGAGGTGGATGGGCCCTCCTCCATCTCCAGCTGACTGTCATCAGTGGGCAGGCCCACCACCACTGACCCATGCAGAAGCTCAGGATCTGTAAGGGAAAGCAAAGTCGCATTAGTGCATGTGATCTACCCTGCCCCCCCCAGACAGACCATGACTTACCATGCAGTGATGGGCCACCACTTGTCTGGAAGCCACCACCCAGAACACCCTCAATGGCACTACGCTGCATGCTTCCAGCAAGCCTCTCCTCCTGTGAGGTCAGCTGTACCACCTCCAACTGTTCCCCCCACCTGTTGCAGCTCATGCTGCCCTGATGGCAGCCACCTTCTCCTTTATCCTCCTCCTGTCCGTGTCCATCTTTTTCTTGCACTCCTGCACGGAGCGCTGGTGGCTGCCATGCAGGTTCACAGCACGTGCCACCTCCTCCAATGCAGTAGCATGGGCTTGAGGTGTTCCCTGCTGTCTGCTGAGAAGCAGCTCCTGATCCAGGTGGGCCTCAAACAGGGCTTCGGTCTTGGCCTTGGTAAAGTTAGGCCTCCTCCTCCTCCCACCACTGTGTTCCTCCTCTCCCACAACTTGCTCGGTCATTATTTAGCCTGTAAGAATGGCAGTTGTTACCTGTGACTGTGCAGTCCCATGCATGTCCCTAAATCCACAGTCCACACTCCCAAACAGCATGCAACTTACCAATAGACTGCAGTAACCGACTGTGGCCACTGCAGCCCAATGTCGCACTTTTATAGTGCAACCCATGCAAATGAGGCGAGGTGCAACTTTAAGTAGATGCAAATTGCAGTGCTGCGCCATTGAATGGCTGATTAGATGATTTGCATATGACGGCTGAATATCGTGCTTTTGCGCTTTGCGCAATTGTGTTGAACATGCTGAGCCAAGGGCGCAGTTCTGTGACATGCATAGTACACACCTCACTGCGCATGCCCAGGTTGCTGACGCAGGCATCTGCCATGCCGCTGACATGCTGTGCATGGTAGGCAATGCAGGGCACAGCCACCATTGTGCCAGTGGTGCTATAGCGGTGGTCACTACATGGCACTGTGGCACTGGGCCAACTGCATAGTAGGCTGCTAATGGCAGTAGCACACAGGCAGCCAATCGTGCTACACGCATTGGGTTCCAATGGCTCTGTGCGTGTCCCTGCGCCAGAGACCCTTGACTCTGTGCCCGACCTTTGCACCCTAGGTGCCATGCGTCAGGCATGGGTGCACCTCTATCACGCTGTTCAGTGACAGCGCGATAGGGAATGGCAGCGCTGTACCGCACAGCATCTGCACGTGGGGAGCCGAGCTGCAGAGCGCCATATTGGCAAATCAAGCAGAGAGGGTGGCACGAAGGAGGGCAGCTCAGTGGTCGGCAATAGAGCTGGCCAACCTAGTGGCCATTGTGGAGCCACACCATGGGCCACTGTTTGAGGAGGCGCCCCTGGACAGGTCCAGGACTCAGGTGTAGGAGGAGGTGGCCACTGCACTTGGGGAGGCAACAGGATGGGGGAGGAGCACTGAGCAGTGCTGCCACAGGTATGGGGACCTGCGGCGGAGGGTGCTGGAGCTGCTAGCATGCCTGCGGGCACGTGCCAGGAGGGGCACGGCGCTACGGCCAGGTAGGTGTTACGTCAGCACACTTTTATCTTCGATATGGGTAACACTGTTGTATGTGTCCAGCACATGGGAGAGGGACCATCTGGGGTTGGCTGTGGTGGTGTTATCAGGGTGTAGGGTGGGTGGGTCTGGCTGGGTGGGAGGACACACACCTGGGGCAGGGGACTTTGCTACAGGATTGTACTGATGTTTCTCTCTCCATGTTTGCACCACAGGCCCGGAGGAACGCCGCCGTGCCCGTGATCTTTGGTGGCAGGAGGAGCAGAGGAAAGCCAGGAGGGGAGAAGGCCCTCACCACCCACTGGACCAGCCCGATGAAGGTGAGTGCCATAACTCCATGATTACTATTGCATGCTGTGTAACAGGGTGGGCAGCGGGGCAAGGTCACCATCCATCAACACCACTGCCATGCGCGCAACTTGTTACAGTCAACACTGTCCAGTGGCAATGCATGTCTGGGAGTGCATCAATGGTGGTCCATGCGTGCACCAGGTACATGGTTGTGCCACTGCCTTTGCACCACATAGCCATGTCACTAAACGGCCACAGTGGTGCTGTGCGTGACTTGGCCGGTGGGTGTGTGCAGCATTCCACATGGCCGTATGCGCCTGGGTGGGCAGGTCATGTGGACATGTTCACTGTGGGTGGTCATACACCATCACAGAGGTATGTCCCACAGCCGTATGCCATGCACAGTGGGTGGGCTGTATGGGACTGTGCATTCACACCTATTGACTGTGCTCCCTTGTCCTAGGTACACACCATCTCCGGGAGATAAGGGAGGTGCTACGGGAGATACTCCAGGTGGCAAGGATGTCACTG
This sequence comes from Neoceratodus forsteri, assembly GCA_016271365.2. Lineage (NCBI taxonomy): Eukaryota > Metazoa > Chordata > Ceratodontiformes > Ceratodontidae > Neoceratodus > Neoceratodus forsteri. Next base: position 1,196,689,522 of record CM028130.1, read on the forward strand.
GACATCCTCCGCAGGACTGATGACACCGGGGTCCTGCGGGGGCACCGACCAAGATGGACTCAGAGTGGGGAGTGGCGCTCCCGCTAGAGGTCCCTCAACCCCTGTAATCCCCTACCCCCCTGGACCCACCCTCACATCCCTCCTTTCCCATCCCATTTGTCCACCCCTGCCCCTTACCCACCCCACCTTGTTTGTGACCCTCCCCCACCTTGTATATATTTTGTAAATAATCCTGTAAATAGTTAACTTTTATATGTTTGTTCAATACATTTATTTTGATATGAATACTGTGGTGGTCTCTGATTTGCAGTGGGCTATAGGTGCTCAGCTGCAGTGGTGTGCATGGTGTCAGGGGTGGTGCGGTCATGGGTATGTGTGTGTGTCCATGTGGAGGTGACTATGGTGTGGGGGTAGCTATCAGTCAGTGTCTGTGGTGTGTGTGTTGTGCCCTGTGCACTGGATGACTGTGTGCAGTGGTCCATGGTGCATGCTCTGTGTCCATGGCACCCCTATCGGCCCGTCCATGTCCTGTGCAGCTGACACACATGCATGTCTGTGACCTGCATGGTCCACTGGCATGTCAGTGGTGGCAGTCCCTGCAGGGCAGCCACTGTACCCGGCACAATGCTGGGTTGCCTCTTGTCACTGTTGTGGTGCATGTCTGCCTCGGGTGACACTGTGGCCTCCACAGTTGTTGTCCCACCTCCATGCTGTGCCTTGTGTGTGTTGCAGGGGGATGTGCACCACTGTCTGTGACTTGTGCTCCGGGCAAATGATGGTGGTGTATGGGTCCACAGTGCCTGCGCAGGGTGGCTGGCACTCCAGTGCCATGGACGACTGCGGGTTGTGTGTACACAGTTTACATGGGCCCAAGCTGGGGGTTTGGTTGCCCCACCACTGTGTCCCTGTGTTGTTGTGCCCTTGGGTATGGGTGGGTGTCTGTTCATGCACTGTGTAGCATCCGGTGTGGTGCATGCTTCCACGCACCACTGTGGGTGTCTGTGCTGGCTGTTGTGGCCAGTGGTGGGTCGGGGTGTGTCATTGGAATACTGTGCAGGGTGCTGTACCACTGGTGGTGGTGTCCGGGGCAAGCCCTGTCCTGTGTGGGGTCCCTCATGTGCCGACGCATGGTTGGTCTCTCAGCAGTACCTCAGGGGGGCTGTGCATGGTGGCACTGTGTATACCGTCGTTGCATTGCTGTGTGCTGCCACCCGCTGATGGGTGCTCATGGTGGGGCTGCCTTGCATGTTTCTGTGGTGCACAGGGTTGCAGTGTCACAGTGGGGGTGGTGGCATGCATGGGGTTTCCTGCAGTGGTGGTCACTGCTCCTGAGGGGGTGTCTGGGGGTCACAGTGCAGGGTGTGCTCTGCATTGGGGGGATGGTGTGGCACGGGGTGGTCAGTCCTCCTTGTGTGCCAGTCATAGCTTGCCGGGGTGTGTGATGGGGCACCATGGCCCGGCTGTGGGTTATTTGATTGTCTCCATGGGCCGGTGGTTATTCCAACCTTCCCCCAGTTGTGCAGTGCATGGGGTGTGGGGGGACGATGTCTGTTCTGCTGTGTGTTCCTGTGCCCATCTGTGGCATGGGTGGTGGGCCCCTACCTCCCTGGTTGTGCAGTTGCATTGCTCTGCTGCTGAGGAGGCATCCCTGGTTGCACTATGGCACCTCTGGACTGCTCAGCTGCACATCCCTTGTTGCGCTATGGCGCATCAGATCTGCTCAGCTTCCCCTCCCTAGTTGCGCTATGGTGCAGGTGGTGCGATATTCAGTCGTCGGCTGTAGGCGCAGTTTGGCCTGCTCCGTTTTTGAATATCGCATCTCTTGCACATGGGCGCAATGGACTTGTGCTTGCTCCTGCTATTGTGCACTTTTTGGGCGCAGTTTGAATATCTGGGCCATAGTGTTTACTTGTACAAAGCTGATTTTGGATTTAGCATTTTAGAATATTAATAGTTTCTGCTTTAAAGTCTGAATTTACAGCAGCACCTTTGTGTGGGCAGCACCTTTTCCATGAGGGACAGAGCAATTTTAAGTGGCAAAATGAGGGATGTCCCTTGTAATATGGGACACTTGAGAGGTATTAATTCCATAAGTTTTTTTTCTATGCACAAGATGACTGGGGACTGAACGTAAAGATCTGTAGCTATAATCTGCTGCTATAATTTTTTTGTTAATGATCCCTACATTTTTTTTATTTCTCCCCCATCACCACAGAGAGACAGCAAAGTTGAGCAGCCTGAAAGAAAATCTCCTTCAAAGATCAGCCAGAGCTACTGAACGCTGAGAAGATAGAGTCACCATCTGTGACCTTCATCTAACCCAGGGTTAGATTAGAGAGGATATCAGAAAGAACCTGACAGCTAATCTTTGTCTGTCAAATTGTCTCTGCTAATTAGCACCCTCAGCAGGACAGTAGGACATTAATTGGCAGATTGGTGCAGCATGGGCTGCTGAAATTAAATGTTTTACTAGCTGAGCAATAGCCTTCCTCCATTTACAAGAATACACAAGTATCTTTAAATCCATATAAAAGTATACAGTCTTCTTGCTTTGTGATGTCATTATCATGGAGTTTACAATCATCTGCCCTTATTATGGTGCCTTATATACTGGATAACATGAACAATATGGTTGACTGACGAGTGTGTAGAAAATTCATATCCAACTGCATTGTTTCAGAAAATGTTCTGAAATGAATTTATTATTCAAATAGAGTAACTATGATAATTTTGTAACTACAATAATATGCTTCAGAGTGTGTGATCATTGTGGAATATCCACATTTCTGTAGTGTATTTAAATGCGCTCCGCTCCCAGCTGGAGTCGGACAGAAGTTGAGCGCATCACAGTGGCATGGCGCCCTCCTCCCAGAAAAGTAGAGTATGGGCAATTAGGCATTCATGCACTCCCTGCTAATGACCATGGAGCAGCACTGGCATCATCTATGAAGGCTGTTACTTACCTGTCCACCTGGCCACAGCAAAGGTGCATCTTGGGGATCCCATCATTGGGGTGGGAGCTAGTGTGGAACCAGAGCAAAAAAACATTAATGCACTCATGTGTTTACTGCCTACAGCAGTACATTAATTTTTTCTACCTCCTTACCTTGACCTACAGTCGGAGGAGTGGTTCAGAAACTGTGGTTGGGGGCCAGAATTATAGAAGTATAATTTTCCTTTGTGATTCACCGACTTGCATCAGCATTACACAGTGCCCCCCGCTTACCACATATCACAAAGTGTCCTTCAGGCATTATACAAAGGGGGGCCTTTAAACTATGAGCCAATGCTTGGCTTGATTTAGACTTTAACCATTGTTGGAAGTGCCTCAACCTAGTGAAAGAAAAATACAAAATTAAAAGTACTATGCTGTGCTCCACATGTTATCCAAAGGGAGAGTGGTTGAATAATGAATCCCTGAATGGCCATACCGGGACTGTTACTCAATTAAAAAGTAAGGAGGATAAATTAGTATGTGACACTGTCTGACAGGTAAACTAAGACCTGGGTTATGTTACTCCCCAAGTAAGCTGCCACTTAAATACTGGGTGACCTTCCCGCTTACATGCTGGGTAACCGTCAGCAAGTCATTTAACTTCCCTATGCTCCTGAGGTGATCCAGAAGCTAACATTGCTTTATAAGCACAATGGATAATGGTGACCCCTTAATTGAGAATTGAAACATATCTATAAATGTGGACTGTTATATGGAATATATACCTCTTAATAGAAATTCTGTATTCTAACTGACATATAACCTATTTTAATATGTAACTGTTTTTATACACCCCGGGGATCCTGGATTTGGTGGGGAACCCACCCTTCCTATATACAGTATATACTGACTTTACTTCAAGGTCCACAATTTGTGTGCTCCTCCCACCCTCAGACAACAGTATACCTCTACATGCTTACATTACCTAACCTGGCATATTGAGTACCTGTTTGCATGGTGTTTCATTTTAAAGCACAGGAACCACCAAAATGCATAGACCACTTCCCCCGCAGACAACCAAAATTTATTACAAATTACAATTTTTCACTGACTCCAACTTTGCTGAAATTCTACCTGCAATGGTTCTTTACGCCATAACATTTCTTTTTGTCACTTAGATTTTATTGAAATTTCATACAGCGTACAGACAAAAACATTACATACTGGCCCAGATATTCAAAAGGGTTGCGCCATGCGCAACAGGAATGCACCAGTGCAAGTCTGAAAATGCGCCATTCTGCAATATTCAGTGGGAGGCAGATGTGCCCCCCAAATCACAATGCCCAAGAGTGCAATGATAATGAATGCATGCACAACTGAAGGGGGAGGAACCATGCATAAATGGTGCAGTGCGATATTCAACAACATGCGCCATGTGCAATAGGGGAGCAAGCGGAAGTTGCGTGATAGCGGAAATGAGCCAAAACAAAAAGGAACAAGAGAGAGGCACAAGAACACTACAGGGAAGGCATATGTTGCTGAACTGCAGGCAGCCACACAGGCACCAAACACTGGGAGCAGGACAGGGCAGGAGAGAGAGAGACAGAGCACCTGGAACCCCCAGGAACAGGGAAGGTGTGGGGAGCCTCTGCCACAGTGCAGGCCAAAAGGGGGAAGTGCCACACAGCACTGAGGCCACTACAGGGAGATGTTCCCAGTGCAGGAGTAGTAGCAGCAAGGACAGCGGGGGGAAACACAGAAACAACTGCCGGGGGGGTAACACAAGCCAGGGACATGGCCAGTGCCACCATCCAGATGGAGGCCATTATAAGGGGGGTGAGAAGGCAGGCAGCAGGGAGGCACGGCCGTGGAACGGCCCGTCGGTGGTATGCCCCCAACAGGCAGTACCGAGCCCTCACCAGCTTCGAGCTGTACACTGATACTGAGATCATGGGCCGGTACCGCCTGAACCTTGCGATTCTGAGGTGGCTCTGTGAGCTGTGCAGTGATGTGATGCAGGCACCCACACGACGGAGCCAAGCTCTGTCAGTGGAGACCAAAGTGACAGCTGGCATGTGCCTGCTCACCACCGGTACCTTCCAGAGACCAACAGGGGACATGACAGGCATAACCCAGTCAGCCGCGTCACTCTTCCTCACCCAATTCCTCAGCGCACTGCTGCCACATGCTGTGGAGTACATCCATTTTCCCAGCACACCAGCAGAGCACACAGCAAACATACAGGATTTCCACAGGGTAGCACATATGCCTGGCGTGCTCGGGGCAATAGACTGCACCCATGTGGCCATCTGCACACCATCTGGCCCCGAAGGGGCCGCATACATAAATCGGAAGGGGTATGCAAGCATCAACTTGTGGTGGTGTGCGATGCCAGGGGGGCGCATAATCAATGTCTATGCCGCGCACCCTGGGGGAGCACATGATGCCTTCATCTGGCACCAGTCCACACAGTGCCACAGGTTCGAGAGTGGGGACATCCCCACTGGCCACCTAGTGGGTGAGTATGCAAAGCACACAGAAAGACATGGAGCTTGGGAGGGGCATAGTCAGAGGTGACATGGGTATTGGCCTAGATGGCCCAAGGCAGGGTGACGCTGATCACCAAACTAACGTCCACCCTCTACACACAGGTGACGGTGGATACCCACTCTGTCCCTGGCTGCTTACACCATACCGGCGGCCCGCAACTCCATTACAGCAACGCTACAATGAGGCACATGCCACCACACGCAATGTCATTGAGTGGGTGTTCGGGATGCTGAAGGCACGTTTCCGTTGCCTGGACACGTCTGGTGGTGCCTTACAGTACAGCCCCTCAAAGGCCTGTGGGCTATTCCTGGCCTGTTGCATCCTGCACAACATGGCCAATGACTGTGGGATAGCCGTACAGGTCGAAGAGAGGGACAGCGATCGGGACAATGAGGACGCTGGTGAAGATGGTGATGGGCAGCCCCCCCTTGGTTGAAGGGACCCCCGACTGATCCGGATGGCACAGCTGCACCGGGACACCATCACAGAGGAGCACTTCAACCACCCCAGGTAAGTCATGGGGCCATGTGCAACCACCAGTGGCAAAAGCACAACCCACAAACATGCATGGACAAATCCCAGGGGTGCATGTCATTAAGGGAATTGGCCGAGCATGGGACCGCACACACTGTCAGGGATGGGCAAGGTCTAACATGGCACGCAGTCTCATACACACACGCACACCTCACAAGACATGCACAAAGGGTAGGAGGCACACCGACCCCAACCACCACCCATAGCCACACACATGTCCACAGATCACCACGCCCAGTGCCTGTCATTGTGCGTGTGTCAGACGCTGGACACCATTGCACAGTGGCGGACTGTGCAATGCAGGCATCATCATGCACACGCCACAGCGGACAGCAGCCAGTAGGGTGTGCAGATGAAACATGTGTGTACATGCAGGGCCGGGTACCCCACCCGTGCATTGCACATTGAACAACACAATGCACACAGGGCAGCATCAGACAGTAGCCATGCTGGGAGACAGGGCAGTCACACGCCACAATGCCACGGCCACCACGGATGCATGGGCGGCCCCGCCGAGACCCGCCAGCAGTGACAGGCTGACCAATGGCCTCATGGGGCAGCACCGACGGTCTCCCAGGGGTTCTACTGCGTGAACGTGACCGTGGTCACGCAGGGGTCTGCAGTACACCGAACATGCCTGCGCCAGGCGTGCTCGGGATGCCCACAGCTGAACCCAATGTTGACAAGGAGGGTGTCGCACAACACCAGGAATGGGGGTTGGACATTGCACTGCCCGGTGTCTGCGACGCATGGGCAAATAACTGTGAGCCCATTGTGGCCATGACAGCTGTGATTGCCTGTGTCTGCCTGTCAATGGCAGCGGTCACATCCTCCCTGCATCCGGTCCATCCCTGCCAGAAGCAGAGTGGTGTCTCTGCTGCGCCACTCCTCTGCCTGGCGCAGAGCTGCACTGAGTGCATCCACCGCCGTCACAAGCCGCACCTGCTGATCGACTGATGCTTGCAGTATGTGGGTGTGCTCATCTAAGAGGTGGTCATCATCTGCCTGATTGGCATGCTGTCCCTCACAGTGTTCATGGCTCTGATGGTCAGCACCCCTTGAGGGTGGGTGCTGCACACCAGGGACAGGCCTGGGCATGTCCACAGGTGGTGCACTGATGCCGCCCCCGGCACTGTACCCCCATGGCCATTGGCCAACTGCTGACACTGCCCCTCTGGCTGCCGCTCTCCAGGGCTCAACGGTGCCACCGCAGTGTCCGCAACAGCCCCACTTTCCTGAACACACACCAGTGCTGCCCCACTGGTGCAGACAGGTACAGGTACAGGCTGGGACTGTGATGTCACGCAGTCTTCCACGGCGGCACCACCCACAGCCATGCCCGTGATGTCACCTGCTGTGTGGCAATACTGTGGCCCACATGTATCACTGTCCATGAAGTGAGCTACATCATCATCAGTGATGGATCTGGCACCAGCCCGAGTCTCAGCATGCTGGCATCCATGGATGCTGGCACACTGGGACATGGGCAGGGCCTCCTCCACACCTGCTCCACCAACATCATTCCAGACATCCAGGCGGGCCCACTGTCACCCTGACCCTCATATGCCTGTGGAGGTGGATGGTCCCTCCTCTATCTCCATGCTACCACCCTCAGTGGACAAGCCCACCACCGCTGACCCATGTAGATGCTCAGAAGCTGTAAGGGAACACAGTAGCATTAATGTATCTGCCATACCCTGTCCCCCCCATTGACAGACCATGACCTACCATGCAGTGATGGGCTACCACTCATCTGGAATCCACCACCCGGAACACCCTCGATGGCACAATGCTGCATGCTGCCAGCAACCCGCTCTTCTTGTGGGGTCAGGCATTGCACATCCAGCTGTCCCCCACTGGTCGCAGACCATGCTGCCCTGATGGCAGCCACCTTGTCCTTAATCATCCGCCTGTCCATGCCCATCTTCTTTTTGCACTCCTGCACGGACCACTGGTGGCTGCCATGCAGGTTGACGGCACACACCACCTCCTCCCATGCAGCAGCAGGGGCCTGTGGTGTTCCCCGGCGTCCTCTGAGTAGCGGCTCCTGGTCGAGGTAGACCTCAAACAGGGCATCTGTTTCTGCCTTGGTGAAGTTAGGCCTCCTCTTCCTCCCACGTCTCTGTTCCTCTTCCTCCACCTCATGATTGCTCATTATTCATTCTGTGAGAATGACAGGTGTTACCTGTGACTGTGCAGTCCCATGCATGTCCCACACACCACAGTCCACACTCCCAAACAGCATGCAACTCACCACAATAAACTGCAGTAACCGACTATGGCCAGTGCAGCCCAATGTCGCATTTTTATAGTACAACGCATGCAAATGAGGCGAGACGCATTTTTAAGTGGATGCAAATGCAGTATCTGCGCCATTGAATGGCTGATTAGCTGATTTGCATATGCCGGCTGAATATTGCGCTGTTGCGCTTTGCGCAATTGTGTTGAACATGCTCAGGCAAGGGCGCATTTCTGTGACATGCACAGTACACACCAAACTGCACATGCCTGGGGTGATGACACAGATGCCTGCCGTGCTGCTGACATGCTGTGCATGGGAGGCAATGCAGGGCATGGACACCATTGTGCCAGTGGTGCTGCTGCGCTGTTCACATATATGGCGCTGTGGCACTGGGGCACCGTAGGCGCACTGGAGCCACAACACGGTAGGCCGCTACAGGAGGTGGCACACAGGCAACCAGTCGCGCTACACGCATTGAGTTCCAATCGTCCTGTGGCTGTCCATGCGCGAGAGACTCTTGACCCTGTGCCCGACCTTTGCCCCCTAGGCACCATGCGTCTTCATGGGTGCACCACTATCGCGCTGTTCGGTGACAGCGCGATAGGGAATGGCAGCGCTGTACCGCGCAGCATCTGCACGTGGTGGACCGCGCTACCGAGCGCCATTTTGACTCCAACTACCTGTAGAGATGGCACAGAGGAGGGCTGCTGTGTGGAGCCAGGTTGAGTTGGCCAATTTGGTGGCCATTGTAGAGCCCCATGCTGGGGCTGTATATGGTGATGCACCCCTGGACAGGGCCAGGAGTGCAGTATGGGAGGATGTGGCGGTGGCACTGGAGGAGGCTACAGGAATTGGGTGCATGGCTGAGCAGTGTCGCCACCGGTACAGGGACCTCTGGCACAAGGACTCAGAAAGGCTTGCTTGCCTGCAGGGACGTGCCAGGAGGGGCACAGTGCCACGGCCAGGTAAGTGCCCCATCCATACACTGTTAACGTCCATACGGGTATCACAGTTACATGTGTCTGGCACATGGGGGGGCTGTTCAGTGTTGGCCGTGGTGGTGGTATCGGGGTGGGGGTGGATGGGTACATGTGTGGGATTGCACACATGGGGCGTGGGGACTTTGCTACCAGATTGTATTGATGTTCCTCTCTCCATGTTTGCACCTTAGGCCCAGAGGAGCGCCAGCGGGTGAGAGAGAGGAGGCACCACCAGGAGGACCAGCAGGCCGGGAGGGATGCAGGTCCACAGAGGCGCAGGGACCAGCCTGATGATGGTGAGTGCCTTACATCCATGATTACTATTGCATGCTGTGTAATTGGGTGGGTAGCGGGGCATGGCCACCATCCATTGACACCACTGCCATGCACGCAACTTGTTACAGTCAGCACTGTCCAGTGGCACTGCATGTCTCGGAGTGCATCAATGGTGGTCCATGCATGCACCGGGTACATGCTGTGCCACTGCCTTCACACCGCATAGCCATGTCACTGTATGGCCACGGTGTTGCTGTGCGGGACATGGGTGGTGGGTGTGTGCAGTGGTCTGCATGGCTGTGGGTGTCTGGGTAGGCAGGTCTTGTGGATGCAGTCACCGTGGGTGGTCGCACACCATCACAGAGGTGTGGCACATGGCTGTATGCCATGCACAATGGGTGGGCTGCAGGGGGCTGGACAGTCACACGTATTGACTCTGCTCCCTTGTCCTAGGTGGACAACACTGGATGGCCCTGGAAAGGGGCATACAGGAGCTTCTGCAGCTGGCACAGGCGTCCCTGGAGATCCTCCAGAGAATGGAGCGGCATGGGGTCAGGAGGCGGAGGACACGTCGGCACCACGTAAGTGAAGGGCGGGGCCTCCATGACTCTGGAAACACCTTATCCCCCCTGAACCCACCCTCACACCCCTTCTTCCCTCTCCTATATGTTCACCCCTGCCCCTTACCTGCCCCCACCTGGTATGTGGCCCTTCCCCCCATTGTAAATAGTTTTGTTTCTCACCTCTGTTCAATACATTTGTTTGTTATGACAACTGTGGTGGTCTATGATTTGCAGCGGCTACAAGTGCTCAGCTGCAGTGGTGCAGTGTCAGGGGTGGTGCAAGTGGTGCATGTGTGTGTCCGGAAGGGAACCACCTATGGTGTGGGTGGGGGATCAGTCACTGTCTGTGGTTTGTGTGTTGTCTCTGTGCACTGGATGCCTGTGCAGTGGTCCACGTGCACCCTTTCAGACCGCTCCATGACCTGTGCAGCTGACACCCTTGCATGTCTGTGATATGCACGGTCTGCTGGTATGTCAGTGGTGGCTGTCCATGCTGGACAACCACTGTACCCGCACAATGCCAGGTTGCCTCCTGTCACCAGTATGGTGCACGTCTGCCTCTGGTGGCACTGTGGCCTCTGCTGTTGTTGTCCCCCCTCCATGTTGTCACTTGTGTCTGTTGCAGGGGATGCGCTCCACTGTCTGTCACTTGTGCTCCAGCCGCATGCTGGTGGCATACAGCTTCATGGTGCCTGCGTAGGGTGGCTGGCACACCTGTGCCATGTAGGGGTGCTGGCCATGTGTATACGGCTGCCATGGCCACACGCCAGTGGCTTGGTTGTCCCACTACTGTGTCCCTGTGTTGGTGTGCCTTTGGGTATGGGTGGGTGTTTGTCCATGCACTGTGTTGCATCCTGTGTTGCACATGCTTCCATGCAACACTGTGTGTGTCTGTGCTGGCTGTTGTGGCCAGTGCTGGGATGGGATGTGTCCTTGGGAGGGTGTGCAGGGTGCTGTACTGCTGGTGGTGGGGTCTGGGGCATGCTCTGTCACATGTGGGGTACCTCATGTGCTGACTCATGGTCGATCTCTCAGCCTCGGAGGGGACGTGCAGGGTGGCATTGTGTATGCAGTTGTTGCATCGCTGTCTGCTGCCGCCCACTGCAGGGTGCACATGGTGGGGCTGCCTTGCATGGCTCCATGGTGCACAGGGTTACATTGTCACAATGGGGGTGGTGGCCTGCACTGTTGGGTGCTACTCCTGGGAAGGGTGTATGAGGATCGTGGTGCAGGGTGTGCTCTGCATTGGTGGGATGGTGTGGCACGGGGTGGTCGGCTCTCCTTGTGTGCCGGTCACAGCTTGCCAGGGGGTGTGCTGGGGCACCATGCCCCGGCTGTGGGTTGGTTGCTGGTATCCATAGGCCGGTGGTTATTCCAGCTCTCCACCGGTTGTGCAGTGCATGGGGTGTGGGGGCCGATATCTGTTCTGTTGTGTGCTCCTCTGCCCATCTGTGGCATGGGTGGTGGGCCCCTGCATCCTGTCCCTGCGCATCCCTGGTTGTGCTGTTGCATTGCTGCCCTGCTCCACGGGGCATCCCTGGTTGTGCTATGGTGCATCTCGACTGCTCCACTGAGCATCCCTGGTTGCGCTATGGCGCATCTGAAATGTGCAGCTGCATATCCCTGGTTGCACTATGGCGCAGGAGGTGCGATATTCAGTCATGTGCCGCAGGTGCATCTTGACCTGCGCAGTTTTTGAATATTGCTCTTCTTGCGCATGGGCGCAGTGGACTTGCACTTGCTCCTGCTGTTGCGCTCTTTTTGGGCGCAGTTTGAATATCCAGACCATAGTACCTTGGGCTATTGGCATTAACATCACCTGATATAGGACCACAAGCTACCCCAGCGTGTTGTCAAAGGGTCTGTTGTAAATCCATTTAGGAGCTCCTCAGGCTGTACATTCCACAGCCCTAGGGCTAGACATGAGGGGGCACAGGTCAGGATTCTTTGTTCGTTTGATGCTCCTTTGCATTGCAGTTCAAGTGCCAACAGAAACATACACAACATATATCAACAATTCATACTATGACTTCAAGAGTGATTAACTCTTCCTATATAGCAACTGGACCCAGATTAGGTATCTTCCGAAGGTAAGTTCTACTAGTATTCTGACTGTACCATCACTCATACTGCACTTGCTCCTTACTTGTACTATTTTGCACTTATTTTGTGTAATGGCATTCCTTGTACAGTATGGTATTTGTATTTAATTTGTGTATTTTGTATTCCAACATATTTTGTATCTTTTTGGAATGCTTCTGTGTTCATATCATTTCAATGTATTTCAGGTGTGTGTAGTCACCTGCACCATTCTGGTATGCCACCCTTACGGCGACACCAACACAGTGAAATACACACCTGTTGGCAAAATCAACACTTTGCCAACAGGTTGCTGTGCCTGAGACAGAGGCATGCTGTCTCTCGGTCCTGCACCCCCACCCCTAATCAACTCCGACTGGAGTTGAGAAACTTAAAGATGGGGGCAGAGCACCCCGCATGGGGGGTTATGGGGGAGTGAAGCACCCTGATAAAAAAAACTGGACCAGGAGACACACAGGAATCACGTAGACCGCCACTTGCGGTTGACATGATTCCTGTCGGCGAGATGCCAGTCGACATAAAGGATGTCAACCTGGCATGGTAGAGCCCACCATTCTTAAGGTATGTAATTTGTATCTGTCTGTATTCATATGTGCCATCTTCATGGTCTGGGTTGTGCCTAAAAGCGGTCCATGGGATCAGTGCACCTACACAGTAAACAAATAAACTAGATATCTTGACATATGCATTTTTCATAAATATCTAAAGCAGATGTTTTGAAGGAGAGAAAGAGAGAGAGAGAGAATTACCACCTCACTGTTGTTGAATTATTTGTTGTAGCTTATACCCCAAATAATCTGTCTGGCTCTGTCTATACAGGGTGATTAGCCTTAAATTGGGAAAGCATTTTGTAGGCTGTGTGCTAGTCTTTCCAACCTAAGACACTCCATTGCATCTGATTAGGTGCTCACTCATCTAGCCAGAGGCATAGGATCTGTCTTTTAGCTGTGTTTGCTATCGTACATATGCTGTGTTGTCACTAAGCTTTTCTGCGGGGTAGTACGTTGCAAGTCACGCATATATCAGGCTCAAACAAGTTTTCATATGCCATGAGTGGGTTAATGTTAGATTTGATTTCTTGCCAGATTGTTTGAATAAGTGGGCACTGCCATGACAGAGGGATTGGGGTACCTTCTGGGTGATCACATATGTAGCATTTGATAGTTGGGATTTTTTTCATACTGTCCAGCTTTTTAGGGACGTAGTACATATTCCCTAATATTTCAAATTGTTGTATCTTTAAGTCAACCAGTGATGTGGCTTGTCTAGAAAAAGTCCATAGTTTCTTCCAGTCCCAGTTTGTGACATTCATGTTCATTTCCTTTCCCCACCATTTCCTCATTTCATTTGCCTCCCTGTGGATGTTGGATACTAAGGTATTGTACCATATGGAGACTGAAGGTTGTCCATGAAGTAGGGTCAAGACAGAGGTTTCCCACTCTGAGATCCATCTTATTGGGTATCTCAAGGTACAATGTTGTGATACAGCGTGCTTGAGTTGGTTATACTTATGAGCATCTGATGGATGCAATGCATAACTTAGATGTAGGGTTGTAAAGGTAATATATCCTTTCTGCGTGATAACATCTTGTACTGTTTTTAAACCAGCATTTTCCCAGTGCCTCCATCTTACCCTGAAGCCTGCAATGAGAATATTTTCATTCCCCCACAGAGGTCGTTCCACTGATTGATGAGCCTTGTTCAAGATTTTTATGAGAGTCTTTCACATGTATCCCAGAGGCAGGTTGACTAGCATTCTGGAGGGGGTCTAAAGATCAGTGCAGGAAGTGTGGTTTCCACCTCTTGGCACAGCCCCCTGGGACCGCCAAGGGGGGGTTCCAAGGACAGAAAATGATATGGCACCAGGTGGGCATGAGACAGCTGCCAGGGCTGTGCCCACCTGGTGCCATGTCACTTTCTGTTCCTGGATCCCACATTTGGCGGTCCCAGGGGGCTATGGCAAGAGGCAGAAACCACGCTTCCTGAACTGATCTTTCTGTCCCTGAACCCCCCCCCCTTGGTGGTCCCATCCCACTGGCAGTGAGGATATACAAACAGCACCCCCAATGATAGGTATATAGTAGATGATTCTAACAGTCTGTATAACTTACAAGTTTTGAGGTCTGATGAACAACGTTTCACTATGATGGAAGTGTTATTCAGGACTATCACTTGCCCTTCCTTGAATGAGTTGGACTTGTCTGTTTCTGTGTTTAGTGTATAATTAATAGGTACTGTACTTTGTAATACACTAATGAGACTTCATAGACAATAATAAAATACACAAAAAAGCAAACACATCCCACCGAGTGCCACCTCACTCCCTGTCCTGCCCTGCTGTCTTCCCAACTCCCCCATACCACCTCCCATGTCCCTTCTGCCCCTGGCAGCCCAGTTTCACACCCTGTCCTGCTTTGCCACAGTGTGTGGCACTGGCGCACATCCTTTAGACCATGTCCTGGCTGGTCTAAGTGGAGCCCCTTGCTGCGTCCATGGCAGAGCTTGTAAAATCACATAAAAGTGGATGTTGGAGCTCCACTGTGGTGCACACCCCCTTGCGACCTGGTGCACCCCAATGTGGGTCTCAAGGCTGGCGCAGTTCCGCTTTGGCACAATGGCTCCCCTTTTCGACGCTGACCACGTTCAAAAATTGGGAATGCCGCAACATTTGAGGCAAGGTGCCACTTGTGTCACTTATGTTTGACATAGACGCCTTGCATCATTCCCCAGGCTTTGAAAATAGAGCCCATTGTCCTTATAGGCCAGTAGTTTGTGTGTGGTGCCGCCAGAATCTATCCCTGCAATTTCTGGGTTTTCTTGGATTTTGAGCAGCAGTGGTTCCAGTGCTAAGCTGAACAATGTTATTGACAGAGAAAAACCCTGCCCTGTGCCTCTGTACATCAGTACTTCTTGGGAGAGAAGTTTATTAGTGGATACTGTAGCCACTGGTTGGGTATATAGTAGAGGTATCATTTTCATGATGTTTTCTGGGATACCAAATTTATCCAGCATTTTGAAGAGATTGGACCATTCAACATGGCTGAATGCTTTTTTAGCATCAAACAGGACTGTGACAGGGTGAGCCCTGTCTGGAGTGGTTGCCCATATGTGAGATGTCCGGGGCCCCCCCCACCATTCCTTTTGCTCTTTGCTGCTGTGGAAGGGCCGATCACACTGGGAATGAAAATGAAATGCGTTTGCTGCATGCTTGTCTATTTTGGGATGTCACATTTAACGATTTAATGGAAATAAAAAGAAAAAAGATATGATGAGTTTCAAGGGTTGGCAGAAGAGGAGCATGCCCTCGTTCTCCCATTCCCTTTGCAAACCCAGTGGAACCCTTGTGGACTTACTAACTTATTAAAACTATCTTTTGAGATGAAACAAAATGGAAACTTAAAACTCCCTCAACCAAGAAAAGAGGAGCTGAGTCTAAGCTAGAAAAATTAACATGTATGAACTTGTATGTCTTTACTGTTTGATGGGGAACTCCTGAGAATAAGAGCTTTATACTGGTTTTGGCAAAAACAGGTAGATCACCTGATGGTGATGTCATCCATGAAAGGTATAAAAACCCACTACTTGGAGTAACAAAGATAGATAGGGGAATCAGTTGAATACTGACTACCAAGTGAGGAGGACCTTAGAAGTGTGTGCTTGTTTCTACACTGTTCTGTTTGCAAAGGCTGGAGTTAAGCCTCAGGAATTTTGGAAATTAGAAAGTTTGCTGGATATTGGACATTGAATAACCTTTTGCCTTCTGTATGTTTATTATTTGTATTTTTTTATTTTCTGATTTGAATAAAATAACGCACATTTGCATTTTATGCACCTGACTTCTGGTTTGTTATGTCTGTTTTATCCCACACCTCCACAAGGACCAGTACAGTAGGTTTATTTTTAGTCTTGGCAGCTCCACAAGGTAGACCACCTTCCTGGTGTCCCTTATGTAGCGTTCTGGCATAGACAGAGGAGAGAAAGAAGTACGTGCCTCAGCTGGAGCTTGAACCTAGGCCACCCAGAATACCATTCTGTTTGCGCTACCAGCTGCACCACCAAGGCAACTGGAAATTGGGCCATCCTGGAGCACATTACTCTTTCTTTAGTGCACAACCTGGGGCTGCACAGATAATTAAATTTTAAATGACAAGAGTGTGGTGTGCATATTTATGGAACACATACAAGCAGAGGAGAGAAAGAAGTAAGTACCTTAGCTGGGAAATGAACCCAGGCCACCTGAAATACTATTCCGGTTGCACTACCAGCTGTGCCTCCAAGGCAACTGGAAATTGGGCTGTCCCCGAGCACATTGCTCTTGTGTGTGGTGCCACCAGCTTCTATCCCTACAGTTCCTTGGTCTTGGATTTTGGGCAGCAGTGGTTCCAATGCTAAGCTGAATAATGTTGGTGACAGGGAACAGCCCTGCTGTGTGCCTCTATATATCCGTAATTTTTGGGAGAGAAGTTCATTGCTGGATACTGTGGCCACTGGTTGGGTATATAGTAGAGGTATAATTTTCATGATGTTTTTTGGGATGCTAAATGTATCCAGCATTTTGAAGAGATTGGACCATTCAACATGGCTGAATGCTTTTTCAACCTCAAACATGACCAGTGCAGTAGGTTCATTTTTAGTCTTGGCAGCTCCACAAGGTATGCCACCTTTCTGGTGTTGTCTGTTATGTGGTGTTCTGGCATAAAGCCCATTTGCATTGGGCTTAATAGGGATGATAGCACTGGGATAGCAATCACTTTGGCTCAGGTTTTAGTATCTTCATTTAATAAAGTAATTGGTCGGTAGCCTGCACACATAGATAAATCTGTCTTGGGCTTAGGAAGTAGAAGCATGACTCCAGTCATCACAGTTTGTGGTAAGCAGTCAGTTTCAATTGCTTCCATGTATGCCTTGTGTAACAGCGGTGCCAATATAGCTACAAAGGTGATACAGAAATCTGGGGTGTAATTGTCACTACCAGGTTCTTCCCCTTGGGCAGGAACTTGAGTGTATGCTCTTAACTCTGTCACGGATATCTCCTGCTCCAAAGTTGCAGCCTATTTGTGGGATAGCTTGGGAAGCTGTAGACCATCTAGGAAGATGTGTATGGGGATGCTGTCCACAATGGTTTCTGAATGGTATAACCTTTGACAGACCTGGGAGAACACTGTATTAATTTCCTGCTGATCCGTGGTTATTTCCAGGCTATCCATTTTTTGAATGGCCTTGATTGTGGACTTGGCCTGTTCTTGCTTAAGTCTTAATGCCGGGATTTTAGTGGACTTGGGGCCATGTGCCACATAGTTAAGTTTTGTTTTTCTGTGGAGAAATTCTGTATATTCTCCCAGCTCTTCATTATATTTATTCCTGGCTACCATCCACTCAATCCACAAAGTTTCTGTATTTATCATATCCATTTTCTTTTCCACCTCCTTGATGATTTCCAGAAGCTTGTGTCTTCTTTCATTGGCTGCTTTTTTTATTGAAGGAGCTGAGAGATATCAATTTGCCTGTCATTGCACATTTCAGGGCCTCCAAGATTGTGGCCCAGGAGGTGTCTTCCGGATTATGGCTCATGAACTCCTGCAGGAAATCTGTTATTTGTTCCCTGGTTTGTTCCTGCATAAGTAGGAAGTTGTTGAGCCTCCAGTGATGTGTGCAGATGGTTTCTTGTCCTAGTTGTATCCTCATCTGAACAGGGGCATGGTTCAATATGGTCACTGGCAGTATTTATGTGTCTATCAGTCCTGGTATTATAGTCTCCAGTATAAACCAGTAATCTATTCTTGAACTGGAATGAGGCACGGCAGATCTCAATGCATAGGCAGACTCCTGATAGTGCAGCAGGCCCCAGGTATCCACTATACCCTGTTCATGCATAAGCCCATCTAGGACTCTCGCCACTTATGACCTAGTTCTGTTCAAATTAAATCAACTTTATTTAAATATGCTGTTCCAAGAAGACCACAGCGCTGTACAGTGTGTAAATAAAAACATACCAACTAAAATAAATCAATACTGACATCAAAACAATTAGGATTAGCTCAGATAAACTAGCAAAAAGTCAAAATGAAGCACAACACACTATTTGTCATTAAAATCTGAAAAAGCTAGGCAAAATAGATGGGTTTTTAAGGCTGTCTTCAGATTTGTAATAAATCTGTGCAGGTCTAGCACTAGGTTTAGGTCTCCACCAGTAACTGTCACATCCCCCAAATAGTTTGCAAGAAGACCACTCAGTTCAGTGAATAAATCTGGATTATCTGTATTAGGTCCATAGATGTTAAAGGAAAGAAAACCCTGCTGGATTTGTGCCTCCATGTCAAATGGTGTATGAATACAAGGGACTTGTGGGTGAGGATTAGTGTTCCACCCTTACGGTTGTTTGGACCAGCTCCAATGGATACCCATAGTCTCATCATTTTAGACTATGTCTACTGCAAAAAGGCAACCAGCATTTTATTTCCTTTCAGATGTTGTAATACATGTTGGTATTTATTGCTCACGTGCAAGCCCTTGATATTCCAGGTTCTTAATGTGATCATGTAATCAGCCATATTCTTTGTGAATCCCTAGTAAATGTTTCTCCTCGGTAATGTGAAAGCAATAATTCTCTCCTTTTAGTCAGTGCTATTAAGCTTAGATATTGTGTGTTCATTGTGTATTCCCCTAGTGCCCGCCTTCTTCTGTGTGGGTCCATGATCTTTCAAGCAAAGGCAGCTAGCCCGTGAGCTCAAGATCAGACTTGCAATCAGTTGTTGAATAGTCTTGTAAACTAAACATAACACAGCTACATATATTGCACTGTATTTCTTTAACCAATAAGAAACTCACTAGCATTGATAATCACTATGACAATAACTTAATTTCTACAACTCATAAGTGGGATTAGTACTGTACTTCCTATAACTACTGTATACTGCAGTACATCACAGATCCCAGTAGTTACATGGAAACTATGGTGAAGCCCAACTCTGCAGAATTCTGCAGTACAGTTATTGTTGCAGATAATGAAGTTTCAATGGGAGTACCTGATCTCCTTGCCAAGCAAATTGGCACTTGCACAGTAATTGGTTTTACCCTTCCCCCTGGCATAATCCAGGAAAATGTCATGCTAGTCAGCGCCTCTGAGGCAGACAGTGTTTTCAATGTGACTTAGGAGTTACCAAGTCATCTCGGGCAGTAGTTCAGGCATTATAATTTGATACCTCCCTCTGCATCTGTAAAGCACTGGGTTCCAAAGTAAGGAGGGGGTGAGCAAGGGGGTGGCACCACAACTTTTCTTCGCTTAGGCCTTAGCTCAGGACAGTACAGAGGCCTGTCAGTCAAAGGTACAAGGTTCAAACTGTTAAGAACCTTTTATGTATATGCTTCTATAGAAATGGCATTTCATTTCAAAACAGAGGGTTAAGGTTTGAGTGGCATTATGACAGTTATTATAGTCTCACCCCCCCCCCAGTCCCTCTCCTGCCTCCACCTCAGCAACTTGTACACATGGTTTGGAAGAACTCCCCACACTGTCCACCACCAACTATTTTTCTGTGAAGAGTGTAAAAAGTGCACCCATTTCATGTGGTGGTGAGTTGTACTCCCCATACATCTCAGTTATGTAGGATGATCTCCCTCTCAGAGGTCTGGCAGAAAGTTCCTACAGTTGGGCGGCAATGGTGTAACTTTCCTCCTTGAATGGAGAATGGCAAGAAGTCACACTGTTATGAGAGGAAAGTGCTTTTTGATGGCTGGCTGACTGACTCAGGGCTTCTAATGATGACTGACAATGTTCAGTACATTGTTATATCTTGATTTTCTGAGGCCGAAGAAGGGGGAATCAGCACTCAAAGTTACAGTATGCAATTTGCTTAGGTTCCATCAGGTCTTTTGCATGAAGAGGGTGTGTCCAGTAAGGGAACACACTGAGATATTCCACAGCCAGGGCTTTCTCTGCCAGTTCAGGTGAAAGGAAAGTTTGGGAGTCAGATTTGAGCCATACATTACGGCGGGCTGGTTACATCACATAGAATCTAGTTTTGGTTTTACGTAGTCCAGTTTGCATGTTAAGAAATTTGTTCTGCTGTTTCAGCACTCCTGGGCTGTGATCACTGAATAGTTAAATCTGGCAGTTTTGAAACATGAGAGTGTTACTGGAGTGTGATTGCTGCTGCTGCAGCACATAAATCTTTTCTTGGAAGCTGAGGAAGTGAATTATGAAGATTCTTGGCCATTCCTTTGGACTGGGTTTTGGTGTCAGACTTCAATGTGCTCTCTCTATAAGGTAGCCCTATTTACTTACTGGTGGATTGAAGAGCTCTGTCAACAGTTCATTAGCAAATCCCTCTGGGTCATTTGCCTCCTTCCCTTCCAATATCCCAAATACTAATAGGTTGTTCCACCTGGAGTAGTCTTCTTGGTATTCCTAGTCTTCTAGTTTTCAGATGTATTTGGAATCCCTGATTTGTTCTTGCTTTTCCCTCTCTAACACATCTTCTAAACTTGAGATACTGGCTTCTGCATAATCTGTCTTGTATTGGTGGTCACAACTTTAATATCTTTGATTTCTGCCAAAGCATCAGTAACCATCATCCGTAGAGTCACTATTTCCTCCAGGAGGCTGGTAAGCTTTTCTGTGATGCCTCGGGCATAGAAACATAGAAAAGTTGACAGCAGATAAGGACCATTCAGCCCATCCAGTCTGCCAATTTACCTATCTGTTGTGTACTGTGAGTTTGCTGCCTGCGGGGATGTAAGCCGTGATTTGTTTTAGGCAGCTGTTTCACGGAATCCGGGCTGCTGAACTCCTCAATCCATCACTAGCAGTGTAATATCCATTCTGGTGCTGAGCTATGCCACAATTATACAACAGGTAAAATATGTAGTGGAATTTTAAAGGTTTAAATTGGCAGTTGGTATGGAGCTCAGACTTGTGGCATCCTCCCGCTATACCTTCATCACATGACTTCACATTGTAGCATTTTAAAATATATGGACAGGCACCAAGTTGACTGCTGGTAAGGCAGATGGCTTTTTCAAACCAATCATTATTTATAAATATATAAATTCCCTGCCCCTAACTGGCTTTTTTTAATTACATTTGAACTGTTAAACTTGTTGCTACCTAGACTCAAATTTATGTATTAAGAATCAAATGCCATTTTTTTTAAACACAATTTAATCTCCATCTGAACTCTCCCCAACCAGGATCAGCTTGCACAGTATGACAGCAGACCCTATACTTATTATCTTGCACTTTGTTTTAATGTTCCTACAGAGTCAAGACTTAGATATGTGTTTCTAGTACTGTTGTGCCCTGGTATCTGAAGTTGGAACTGTGAGTTCAACTTTCTGCTGGAGATATTTACAGGCTTTGTGATGCATTGTGATCACATTTACTTCAAAGTCAAACATCAGTTGCTTGTAAAGATTCTTCATTGAAGAGGGGGAAGAAGAAGTTATAGCTGCATTCTTGTCTTTTTTTTTTTAACTTTGTGTTAACTGTTTTGAAAGAAAATGTTACACACACTTCCTCATACAAGGCAATAAAAAGAAAACATCCATGGACATTCAGAACAATTTGACAATCACAAGCATTCCCTGTAATCTTTGGCAGTAGGAGTCAGGGGTTCCCAAATGAAATATATACAATGCTGGGCTGCATAGCGTGGGGCATCACCTCTAGCAAGGAGGAGGTTATTCTGCCACTATACAGGCCACTGGTGAGACCACATCTGGAGTACTGTGTCCAGTGCTGGTGCCCCTGCCTTAATAAAGATATCAAATTACTGGTGGCAGTACAGCGGAGAGCAACCAAATTGATACAGGGCATGGGGGACAGATCAAATGAGGACAGATTGAAGCAGCTGAACATGTATTCTCTGGAGGACAGGAGGGAGAGAGGGGACATGATTGAGACCTTCAAATACTTAAAGGGAATAAACAAGACCAGCATCAAGGGAATCTTTACCGTAAGGAAGGAAGGAAGGTGCAACAAGGGTTCATAACCTAAAATTGGCAGGGGGAAGGTTCAGGAGGGAGATGAGAAGGCACTTCTTCACAGAAAGGATGGTGAAAGGGTGGAATGAGTTGTCAGAGGAGGTGGTGGCTTACTGCTTTAAGAGGGGTTGGGACAGGGTAAAGAAGATTAGGCTAGCAGGGCCCACTGGGAAGATGGGCTACAATGAAGGGAGGGGACAACTCCAGGAGGAGTTGGGGGGCAGCTACTAAGTATAACGAGCTGCACACTCGAGCAGACTCAATAGACCTTTATGGCCTGTATCTGCTGGCAATTTCATATGTTCATATATAATCCGAGATAAAAGTCCATAAATGCCAGCCAATTCAATGGCTATGGAATGTCCAGAGTTGGGTAGAACTTACAGGAAAAAGGTTAAACACAATCTCTTGGATTGCTATTTATCCATGTCTTCAGCTGGAAATAAAAAGCATGAGAAAAAAGTGTTCTCCATAATTGCACCCCACACATCAACTGTAGCAGGTTTAAACTGTATAACCCACATGTATATCAAAACCTTTTATTCAAAAAGAGATCTAAATACCATAGGTTGAACAAAGAACACATTGAAACTTCCTGCCTGGAGTTCGGCTCTCTAGCTGCATTCTTGTCTTACATGATCAGTTTTGCTCATAGCACTACATCAAATATAACAGGCAGTTCTGGAGGCTCAGTGCAGACGAGGAAGACATGAGGAATTCAGAATTAATAAGAAATAGCTGGATAGTGGGCAGCAGACTGGATGCCTGCAAAAATACATTAAAACCTGTTAGACAGCTACTTCTAAGTGGGATTCAATATGCCTTCTTTTTGTGAAAGTGAGGGATCAGCTGACCCCCAATCCTTTGGGTCTGCTTCTTATGCCTCACCCGCTGGCACCCTATTCCTTTAGGTCTAATAGCAGCCCCGTCTGTCTGCTAGACTCATCCTTGCTATCACCGGAAATTCCACCCTGACTTCCAGGTGCTTCCACATCACCCTGGAGCTGACTTGTACCTGCCAAGGGCCTCCTCTGGCCTAATTGAGGATCAATGCTTACTTCTCTTCTTCAGTGTTAACTTTTCCTTGCCAAGGTCCTCCCCTGGCCAAGATAGAGGAACTACCATCTAACCTGATTATGTGGGCTGGTGGGGTCATTCAGTGATGTACTGTTGCATGGGGGAACCAGGCAGGCCAGTATCCAGTGTACCGGTGTGGCACTTCCACATTTTTCTCCCCCCTCCTCTCTCTTTGGGCACATGACTGGTATGGGGGTGATGAATAGCGCATGGTCACCCACACTGTCAAGACACCTTTACCACCAGAGGCTGCTACAGTAGTGGTGAGGTACACACCATCTCCTCAGGAGGGCATCCATCAAATGTTCTGAGCCGTCCCTACTGGCCTCTGCCCCCGAAGTCTTGAGTTGGAGGGCAAAACCAAGTCACCAGCATGCCACAGCAGTCCTTTATTGCTTGGTACCACTGAGCTGGCAAGTAGTACATTACTTTGTGATAGTCTGCTGCATTTTTTACTTTAAGAAAGTCACCAAAAGGGAAGCCAGAAAATATCTTCAAAAGGTGCTTGGGAAAGGAAGATGCAGTGGGGACTCCCTAGACCTTAAATTTGTAAGCCTAGCACTGGAGGAAATCCAAAGTCTGCTGACTCACATTATCAACCTTTCCCTCTGTCACTCCCAATTCCCCCAACATTGGAAATTTGCTACTGGTGCACAAAAGCATGGACAGGACACTGCAAAACAACTACTGGCTGATATCAATACCCCCCCACTCTCCAAAGCCTTAGAGAGGATTGTGGCCAATCAACTTGTGGAATATCTTAACCAGCACCAACTACTATGTCCTGAACAACATGGATTCAGGAGTAGGCACAGTACTCGCACAGCCTTGCTTAAATTCACAGGTTTATATCCACCATGCATTAGACCAAGGCCACCTGGTTGGGGCAGTCTTCATTGACCTATCAAAGGCATTCGATACGGTGCACTATGGGCTCCTCTTAAACCAGCTATCTGACATTGCTCTCTCACCTGACACCCGGGACTGGTTCAATAGCTACCTGAGCAACCATCACCAACAGGTAAGGATCGGTGAAGTCCTCCCTGACAGCAGACCTGGTAGATCTGGTGTCCCACAGGGATCCATATTAGGACCAGTGCTGTTCAGCCTGTTCTTAAATAATCTCCCGGCATCCTGCAACTGTCAAATGCTCCTTTACACAGATGATGCGGTCCTGTTTACCAGCAGCTGAGACCCTGAACTTCTAGAGGTGGCACTACAAAAAGGCTTTCCATCTGCAGAACAATGTTTTAAGGAACATAGACTGGTCCTGAATTATTAAAAAACTAAGACTATGGTGTTCTCTACCCTCCAATGCAAACTAAAAACCTTCTCCCTTGCAATCACAAATGACTGCAGTTCCACTCTTGCGCTAGTTCGGCATTTTAAGTACCTGGCATCACAACTGATTCCAACCTATCATATGCACTGCACATTGACAATATCGTGAAGGCCATCAATACAAGAATTGGGATCTTATATGAACACAGGCACTGTCTTACTCATGAAGCCCTGAACATGGCCATTCATAGCTCTATTATATCTCTCATCGACTATGGGCTAGCGGTCTATGGAACTGCAACAGATACAGCCCTCCACCCTATCTCTGTTGCCCTAACTAAAGTGTGCCATCTCCTCACAGGTGCTGCCAGACTCTCACACACCTGTGATCTCTGTGCCATGGCAGGTTGGCTGCTGCTTGATGGAAGAATCATATATCAGACCTGCCTCCTCACCAAAAAAGTCTCTCTTAACCTTCTGCCACCCAGGGTACAGAACCTTCTGACCATACCTCAGGGCTTAAAATAGACCAGAAGTGTCAAATACTTCATGTACCAAGGGTGTCGCACTACACTGGCTCAATGAGGCTTTGCCTAGCGTCCCTTTTTCTGGACAAATGTGCTACTAAGGCATCTCTGACACTGCAATGGTTGGCGCCTTCAAGCACAAGCTTCGTCAACACCTACTTGCCACAAATACCTGTGCCTGCCCTCGCTAGCTCCCATCAATGACTTTACCTACAACTTCTGAAGTCAGTAATTACAATCGGTGAAGGCAGTAATCCCCTCTAGCACTTATTCACTCCGTCGATTGTTACCCCAGAGTAGCACTGACTCAGCACTTCCCCTACACTCCCTGCCCTTCCTGTATGGCACTATTACACCCCACCCCCAATCTACTACCCTACCCTTTTACCTCCCCACCTTTCCCCTCCTATTACCCTAACTCTAGCCCTCGCCACTCTTTTCTTCCTCTGTACTCATTCCAATTGCTGTTGTATCCCCAGGACACAGGCATACATTGTACTATGCCTTAGTAGTGTCTATCATTGTATAATAAGTGTAATGTGTACCTCCACTTTATATGTATATGTACTTCTGTCCTTGTATTTTGTGCCAGTTTGTAATTCAACTGACGTGAAACCAATTAACGAGCATCTGCTCAATGGTGTTATCCAAGAATTCAATAGATAAAAATAAATAAACATTTGAAACTTGTCTAGTCTAATTTTAAAATTATCTACATCCATTGCTTCTATAGCTTTCTCTGGCAGCCTATTCTCAGGCACATCACCCTCTGAGGAAAAATAATTTCCTGAGGTTTACCCTTGTCTCCTAGCCCCACATAGCCTTAGCTTGTGCCACATTTTACTATCCCATGCCAGTTGAAAAAGCTTCCTCTGCTCAACTCAGTTCATTCCCTTCCCAATTTCAAATACATAGATACAAAGATACGTAGTTGCAAAGATACATAGACCATTGAGGATAAGGATTTTCAACCATTTAATCTGTCCTGGAATGTTGCAAGTTCATATTCTCTCATTAGAGGCATTTTCAGTACCTCATCAACTTTGTTCATAGCCGAAATAAGCAGCACCCCATGCTGTCTCGGGCCCAAATTCAGCACTGGGATTACAGCTGCTGATTTATGTCATTCTAGGTAATTGTTTATGATGGCTTCTTTCCTCTTGTAGTTTTAAAATGTGAACTCAATCAGGATGCTAAGATTGGTCTTAGAAGTGTTTCTGTGCACAAACAAGGTTCCTCCGCTTCCAGAAGCACTGCCGTTTGAATGCAGGTAATGAATCTTTTGCACCAATGGCTAATTGGTGTCCTGAAGAGGGGTGCACAGGAACATGGCTGCGCCAGGGTTTCAGATTTGTACACAGCAGCCTGAAATATAGCAGTCCTGTTCCCTTTACCATTTTCTTCTCCAGAGTGAACATTTTTAGGATGCTGTAATCAATCTTCGTAGCTCTACTCTAGTAATCACTTATGTAGTCCTGTGCTGCATCCCCTGTCCATAGAAACATAACATTTGTCAGAAGAAAAGGATTGCTTTTCTTCTGACTTTCTCACATTGAATCCCAACTGCCATGCTCTTGACTGCTCCTCGTGTATCCCCAAATCCCTGCGCATTCTCTATACCCCCTCCTGAGTGTCCACCCTATTACAGAATCTGGTATCATCTGCAAAAATGCACACCTTTCCTTCATGTTCTTCTTCGGTGTCTCTTATGAAGACATTAAAGAGGACCGGTCCCAGTACCTCTGCAATATAGTTTTTGCATTGTGATGACCAAAACTACATGCAGTATTATAAATTAGACCTCACTTGTAATATCATTTATCTTGTCCCAGTGTACTCCCTAGCCTAAGTACGTAGCCTCCTTGCACACTACCTGGTTTTCTTCAATGTTGTTCTCGTTTTTGGGTCATAAGAAATTTCTCTGTGTATGCTGCCAGTGTTTCTCACTGCCACTGACCACTTCCTATGGGTGGACAGGAACATTACAATAATGCTGATGTCGTGCCATTCCCTGTACAATTCTTTTCTGTCTTTTTACCTCCTGTTGGTTAAGTTAGATGGGATTTGTTCTCCTAGTAATTTTTCCACTTTGTAATTCCTTAAAGGCTTTATTTCTCCAGTATGGTCCCAGTATCCCCTTGCATACTCAGAGAGCCTTGGGATTGGTTTCCCTTAAGCAATAAGCAGGGTTCCCCATAGACTGCAAATATAGGGAGGTGGTTGTGATGATCAAGGCTGAAGGTGTAGTATTCCTTAAGCTTCCTATATACACTGTACATGTACATAAGTAGTCTTAAGCAAGGTTTAGAGCACCCGAAACAAAACAAGAGTAGCATTTCAATAAAGAGTTGTGGTAAAAGGCAATTTTGGAGGATTTATATAAAAACAAATTAGGATGATGGCTAAAAATACAGGGTGTGGTAAAAAAAAGTATTGGGTGGCAGTAAAAAAAAAAATATAGTGTGGTGACCCACTATGCTAAAATAATGATGAGAAACTCTGAATAAGGGACAGTAGTGTGTGTCAGTGTGGTGTAATCCTTGCTCCTGAGGACAGAAACAGTTTGATAGTTAAGCAATAAGGCATGACAGGGTGTGTGTTATTGTGTAATAATGTCACTCCTGGGGTGGGTTGAAGCACGAGGTGAAGTTGAGTGCTTCCACCACCCCAGGAGTGACGTTATTACACAATAACAGGCAGAGGACACCAAGAAGAAGGAGTTGCTGTTATAACTCTACTTCTCTACTGGGATTATATTGCCCTCCTTCCTTCCCCTCGACCCCACCACCATAAGCCAGTTATCCTTTTATAGGCACAGGATTTGACTGACAACAGGAACTTCCTGTTTGGGAGCAGGAAGTAAGTGATGACAGAGCCACAAAAGACTCACCATCCTAGAAGGAAAAGAGTAGCTCTCTGTCCCCCCCCAGCTGCTGGAGGTCTGACTCTGAGCAAGTAAGAAGACTACTGGGAAATATAGAAACTTCTTGTCTCAAGAACAGGAAGATCAGGAGCTTGAAGGGCACAGAGACAGTATGTAACTAGGGAGAACAAAAAAAAAAGAAAGAAAAAATAAACAGAGGAAAGAGCAAGTAGTCCAAACAACAGTTAAGGGGCCAAAAATAAGACATGATGGGAGTGGTGCAGTGCAGTGGCTGTGGAGCCGCAGTCTTCCGGGAGATGTTCTGGAGGATGCGGTGTTGTCCCATCTGCAGGCACCTCTCTGGGCTGAGGGAGGAGGTTGCTCATCTCCAGGCTGAGTTGGCCAGGATTTGGGGGACCGCCTCTCCCACCCAGGGACCACCAGGGCCACTGCCGTTGCCTCAGAGGTTGCCAAGAAAGAGGAGCAGTTGGACCACAGTGGGCTCAGAGAGGGTGGTGGAACAGAGGTTCATCCCTCCAGTTGTACCTCTCCACAATTCATATACTGTTCTGGCAAAGTGTAGTTCCTCTATGGAGACACCCCCAGTGGAGACCAAGTAGGATGCTGGGAACCTCCACAAAGGAGACCCACAGGAGGGTGGCATGGGACCCCACAGTGGAAGAAAACAACTTCTGGTGGGGGATTTCATTGTTAGGGGGGTAGAAATGGGGGAGGAAGGGCATAGGGGGGTAAGGTGCCTGCCTGGCGTAATGGCTTGGAGGAACAGGGAGTGAATTCTCAGGATAGCTGGAGTAGCTGCACAGAGGAGGGAGCTGGATGTCATTGTCCACCTAGGGACAAATGACCTGGCTGAGAAAGGGATCAGAGCAGTGCAGAAAGAGTTTGTGGAGTTGGTGAGGGGCCTTAGACAAGTAGCATGCATGGTAACCTTCTCAGAGGTGCTGCCTGTCTATGGCAAGGGTGAGGCTAGGGTGCACCACACCATGGGATTCAATCATTGGTTGAAAAACTGGTGCAGAGCTCAGGGATTTGGCTTCATAGGGGACTGGGGGTCCACCTGGAGGGATGCAGGCCTATACTGGCGTGATGTTCTGCATCTGTCCAGGAGGGGAACCAGGATCCTAGGGGATAGGTTTAAATGCTTCATTGGCAAGCATTTAAACTAGCCAAGGGGGAGACACTAGAAAGGAGCAGGGAAATCCTAGCCCCCCCCCAAAAAAAATCAGGTTAGTAAGTGAGGTAAACGCCAAGACAGAGATGTCGATAGGGAGAAGGGCAAGGGTAAATGGAGAAAATGACAAAGGGAATAAGGACAGAGATGGGGCAAAAAGGGTTAAGGCCATCAAGAAATGGAGGGTAATGAGTACCAATGCTCGTAGTCTGGGCAACAAGCTCCCTGAACTGGTGGCCTTGATGGAAGAGGAATGCCTGGATATCGTAGCAGTCACAGAAACATGGTACACAGAGAACCATGACTGGGATGTTAACATACCAGGGTATAAAGCCTACTGGACAGACAGGGAGGGTAGAAGAGGGGGAAGAGTAGCTCTCTATGTCAGAGAAGGGATAAAAGCAATGGGACAAAAGAGTAAGCAGGGAGGAGAAGAGGCACTGTGGGTCAGCTTAGAGACTGGAAATGGCATCACAATCCACACAGGGGTTGTATACAGACCCCCATTTCAGGGGGAGCGAATGGACAAGGATATGATAGAAGCCATCCTTAGAATGGCAGAGAAAAGGGAGATACTGTTGATGGGGAACCTGAATATGCCAGATGTTAACTGGAGCACTTTTGCTGCAGCCACATCCAAGAGCAGGGTCATTCTCGATGCCCTACAGGTGGCATGCCTCAGACAGCTAGTTCTGGAACCCACTAGTGAGGGAGCAATTTTAGACCTCATACTCTCAAAGGGGGACAGTGAGAGGATCTCAGATGTAGAAGTGGATAGCCATCTGGGAACAAGTGGCCACCAAACAGTGTGGTTCATGATAAACTCAGCTACAGATTCAAGCCATACAAAAGTGAGGGTACTGGACTTCAGGATGGCTGACTTTGGCAAGATGGGAGAGTGCTTTAGAAAAGCACTAGCAAACAGGCTAGAAGGAGGGGTGGAGCAACAATGGGGAAACATCAAAATTGCCATCACAGAGGCAACAAGCCCTTGTGTGAAGTAAATAAACAAATAAAAATGAAAGAAAAAGCCACTATGGTTCTCAAAAGAGGTGGCGGGGAAGGTTAGGGAGAAAAAAATAGCATTTAGGAAGTATAAGGAAACACAGAAGAAGCAGGACAAAGAACTGTACCAGTTAAGGCAGAAGGAAGCAGGGAGGGAAGTCAGAATAGCAAAGGCCCAAACTGAGGAAAAGATAGCCAACTCGGTTAAAGAAGGGGGATAAAACCTTTTATAGGTACATCAGGGAGCATAGAAAGACAAAGAGAGGCATAGTGAGACTGAATAGAATGGACAGTGGGTGGGCAGAGAGGGACAGTGAAAAAGCAGGGATGCTGAACGCATACTTCTGCTCAGTATTCACAAAAGAGGAGGAGGAGGGGGAGGTGCCTAATCCAATTAACAGAAGCACTCTGGATAGGTGGGGGTCGATCTCAGTCCTTACACAGAAGAAAGGGTTCTGAAAGAACTCCTAAAACTGAAAGCGGACAAAGCAATGGGGCCTGATGGAGTTCACCCCAGAATTCCAAAAGAATTAAGGGGAGAACTAGTGACACCACTGACTACCCTGTTTAACAAATCATGAGAGGATGATGTGGTACCTGAGGACTGGAGGAAGGCAGATGTTATTCCCCTTCACAAAAGTGGGAGCAAGACAGAGGCAGGAAACTACAGACCTGTCAGTTTGAGCTGTGTGGTAGGGAAAATGATGGAATCGCTTCTGAAGGAAAGAATTGTTGAGTACCTAGAGGCCAGTGAGGAACAGGACCCAAGGCAGCATGGGTTCACAGCAGAAAGGTCATGTCAGACAAATCTAATTGATTTCTTTGACTGGGTGACCAAAGTAGTAGACCAAGGAGGGACTGTGGACATGGCCTACCTAGACTTTAGCAAGGCATTTGACACAGTCCCACACAAAAGATTAATAATCAAATTAACCAGCTTGGGAGATGTTCCCAGTGTGCTAGCCTGGGTAAAACATTGGTTGGACAACAGGACACAGAAAGTAGTTGTAAATGGAGTCCACTCTGAAGAAAGAGGGGTTACTAGTGGGGTACCGCAGGGTTCAGTACTGGGTCCAGTCCTTTTTAATGCTATTATAAGTGACATTGCAGAGGGACTGAAAGGAAAAGTATTCCTCTTTGCAGATGACACAAAGACCTGCAACAGGGTTGATACACAAGGAGGTGTGGAAAGGATGAGAAGGGACTTGGCAAGGTTGGAGGAATGGTCAGAGGTATGGCAGCTTGGATTCAAATGCAAAGAAGTGCAAAATAATGCACCTGGGAAACAAAAAACCAGGGGAAGATTACACACTGTGGGGGGAGGTAGGAACAACAACAAAAATGGAAAGCTACCTGGGGGTAATCATATCAGATGACCTTAAGGTTAGCAAGCAATGTGAGAAGGCAGTAGAGAGGGCTGGGGGGATACTGGGATGTATAGGGAGAGGCATCACCAGCAGAAAACAGGAAGTTGTTATCCCTCTGTACAGACAGTTGGTGAGACCCCATCTGGAGTACTGCGTCCAGTTCTGGAGACCCCATCTCTGCAAGGACATAGACAAAATGGAGGTAGTCCAGAGGAGGGCAACTAAAATGGTGCAGGGTCTGCAAGAGAAGCCATACAAGGAGAGACTAATGGAGCTTAATATGTATACCCTTGAGGAAAGGAGGGAGAGGGGGGACATGATAGAAACTTTTAAGTACCTCAGTGGAGTCAACAAAGTCCAAGAGGGTAGCATCTTTCAGAAAAAGAGATGTGCAAGAACAAGGGGACACAATTTGAAGATAGAGGGGGTCAGCTCAGGGGCAATGTGATGAAGTATTTTAACACAGAGAGGGTGGTGGATGCATGGAACAGCCTTCCTGAGGAGGTTGTGGGGTCTAAATCTGTGGGAGAATTCAAGAATGCATGGGATAGACATAAGGCAATTCTTATGGGGGTCAGGAAGAAATAGGCTGTTGGTTAACTAGGATCTGCAGCTTATCTCATAGGTAGGGAAATGGACAGACTAGTGGGCCAAGCAGTCCTTATCTGCCATCAAAAGTCTAATAACACACACCCTGGAGTGCCTTGTTGCTATTATACAATGGCTTGTTGAGAAAAAATAATAAATAGCTTAAAAAATTGTGTTTTCATTACATTTCTATTCTTTTTTTTTCTATGGAAAGCATACATGTTGAAATGACGAAAAGTAGTCCCCAGTAGGTGGTGCTGGTGCTGCATGCTCCCCGGCCCCTATATCTTCCTCGCAGGCTCTGAGCATTTATCTTTGTATGTGTGTCTCTCTCACCCCCACCCCCACGATACTCACACACTTATTGTGCCCATATCCTTTAGTTGCACTGGTTTCCGTGACAGCCCTGATAGCGAGCAAAGCTTGTTGTCATTTTCTTTTCAATTGCGATCTGTGGGGTAGTGCCAAGGAGTAAGGGAGCACACGCTGAGGCAGTTACAGTGAACTGCATTTTCAAACTAAAGCCGTGTCACCGCTCGTACCACTCGTCCTTTCCATTTACAAGCAGCAGTTGTTTGTTTGTCCTTGTGGTTCTCCCGGTACCACTGGCATGTACTGGGAGAAGAAAAAAATAGGAAAAGAAAACTGATTTGCAGGAGTGTGTGTTCATAGCGGATGGGTGGGTGGGTCGAGGTACAGCAGAAGCAGTTCCGGGAGCAGTTCACATATGCAGCGTGTTTTGAGTGTGATTTTATTTCAACAAAGTGAAAAGGCTGTAACACTTATGGGGTTTTACATCTTGATTTTTAAATAGCGGAGGCAGTAGTTTCGTAATTTGTTTAGCTACCACAGGAATGTGAAGCCGTGTAGTCATCAGGGTAGTGCAGCAGGGAGGGGTATCTTTAAGTGTGCTGTGGTCATATTTGTGTCTGCCCTAGATACAGTGATGTTATTGTCTAATAACATCACT
Organism: Neoceratodus forsteri; assembly: GCA_016271365.2. Lineage (NCBI taxonomy): Eukaryota > Metazoa > Chordata > Ceratodontiformes > Ceratodontidae > Neoceratodus > Neoceratodus forsteri. Next base: position 1,196,722,553 of record CM028130.1, read on the forward strand.
GTCTCTGTGGGTCAGTAGCCAATCAGAGTCATAGGATTTTTCTTGCCATTGTATAATTGTTAGTGAATTGCTGGCACTGGAAGGTCTATGAGTCTTGCATTGATGGAGCCAGCTGCCTGTTGTCTCCCTCTGATGGGTTCCTTCCATCGTGCAGGGTGCTGTCCATCAGGAAACCAAGAATATCACAACCCACTCCCACCCTTGGCAGATAACAGTACAATGTGCAGTAACTCACAAACAATATACACTTCAAATACAAGGTGATACAAATAAAAGGTACAGTGAGGAAACAGGCTTATTGGGGAGAAACAGGAACATAGGGACACAGTCTGGAAGGGAATAGGCTTCGGTTCCACTACCCTCTGACACAATGATCCCCAAACACAATCCCAAACAATTTCTTCCCACTGGTGTACCAGAATACCCCAGAACCCTTTGGGAGCTTCCAGTTTATATGGTGCACACTTAACGGTGGCAAGACATTTGTGTGAACCTGCAGCTGTGTACAGTGTTTCTGTTTTCAGAATTTTATCAACACCCCCAAAAGATCCATGTTTTACTGTATCTAAATAAAAGCTGAATTAAAAACTGTGTTTTGTATTTTCTTTTTCTGCACAAAATTCTGTGCAGTTCTCTTTATGGAACCAGGACTTTGGATTCAGTGCTCTGGCTATGAGCTCTTGACCATTCAGAACCATATGCAGAGTTCAGAATCCAGGGCTAGCTCTGACTTTCTATTTTTTTTATGCCATTGTCATTACTAAAATGTTCACTGCCAGTGTTTCCCAGTGCCACCAACTACTTCCTCTGGGTGGACAGGAAAATTACAATAGTGCTGATGTCACTCCATTCATTCTATACATTTTTTTCCCTTAGTCTTTTTGCCTCCTGTTGGTTAGGTTAAAAAGGATTTGTTCTCCAGGCAATACTTCCACTGTATAGTTCCTTAAAGGCTTTCTTCCCCCAGCATGGTCCCAGGTCCCGGCATCCGCTTGAATAATTGGAGCCTTTGGACTGTTTTCCCTAAGCAACAAGCAGGGATTATTATTGAGGATATCATCTCCATTAGGCCACACCTTTGGAACTGTAAGCTGTCAGTGTCAGGACCACTTGAACATTTTTTGCTAGCTGGGAGCCACCGACAATGATGAGTAGCGTCGATCCGTATATAATGTGGGTGGCCGGTGGCCCCATTGCTCCTTAGTTTTTTTTCTCCTATCAATTTTCCTCTTCAGAACTGCTGAAGACAAACAACGTTGCAATAGATGTTGCTGTTTATTTTCTTTTTTCTTTAAAGAGCAAATGCAGTGCTGTAAAAATGTACTATTTGCCCACCATAAGGACAACTTGGCCTCATTTGTTACGAATAAAGTTCAGAAATTCCATTTACTCATGCATAAATGCTGTTTTGTTTCCCTCTCTTATATGATTGCTTTTAAAAAATTCCCTCAAACTTTTTCACACTAGCCAGTGGAATGCTAGGTGAGTGATGTCATTCAAGGAACAATTACATAATTTTCCACTGGGTCCTGACAGCTTAGTACATCAGACTGTGAAATGGCAAACATCAGTCTTTACTACCAATCTTCTGCTGTGGGCTTTTATAAATGGACTTATACCAGTAGAACAAAATAGTTAATATCTGACAAGTTCCCTAGGTTAATCATCAACTTTTTGAGCACCTATCACCCCCCCCCCAAAAAAAAAACACTTTCATATTCTCAAGATGTAAATTTTGGTTTCCTGTGTTTCCTTTCTAGCCCCGAATGCAGCCACAATAACGCTCTCATTTTTTTCTTTTTTAGTTTCACTCCCTTTGCTGAGGTTCCATAGCATTCACAAAAAGTATACTGCTACCCCAATACCTTTCCCCAAATGTATATTCTACAAAAATGTGCATCTCTACCCTGCGCCCTCCTTTATAATTATTCCTATAAGCTATACCCCTTCTCCCAAACACCTCCTGAAATGTATGCTTATCACTATACCCATCATAAAAGGTGTACTTCGGCACCACACAAAAAAATCTGTATGCTTCCCTAACTCTGCCCCCTCACTCTTAATATCTGTATGCCTACCTTGCACCCACCCCAATAGTTGCACACTCACCCCTCACACCCCTCCTAGCATTTATATTTCTACCTACCCCAACAACAGTTGTACCCCATCTCCATTTACCCAAGATGTGTGTCCATCTGTGCATCTACCACATGTATACTATACATACATACTTCTCCAGCCATTTGTACCCCCTACCCCATGACTTCTGAAACATGTACCTCCCCTGCACAGGTTCCCCAAACCTGCAGTCTTATGCAAGTCTGCCCCCCAACAACACAAAATTTGTACCTCCTACTCCACTCCCTTCCAAAAAAAATAAAAATGTTTAGGAGGCGTGAAGAATCACAAGTACAAATTTAGGAGTAGTGGTAGGGCACAGGTATACATTTTGGGAGGTGCAAGTAAAATTTTGGCAGGGTGCAAGATGCAAGTACACAAATTTTGGGAGGGCATATAGGTCCAAGTACAAACTTTAGGAGGGCATATAGGTCCAAGTACAAATTTTGGGAGCGTTACAAGTGTGCAGGCATACATTTTGCTAGAGGTGCATAGGTACAAGTACAAATCTGGCTACACGACAATTCGTTCTGGTGAGTTCATCTCACAACAACACGTTCCATCACATCAGCTCCAGCATCAATGGGTTCCTATGACAATTCATCCCTGAATAATTCACCCCCCACACAAATAATATAAAATAAACCCCCGGTGGGCGCAGTTCACCCACCACAGGAGAGAATGTTCTCAAGGGTAATAGAAGGGGAAGTTGTACTGTAATTTTATTTGGAGTACAGTAGGATATGTAGTGGGAGTGAACTGTCCAGGGCGAATTGTAGGAGCCGATTAATGCTGGAGTTAATGTGATGGAGCGAGCTGATGCAGACCAAATTGACCAGGACAAATTGACATGTCTCCTACACATTTTGGGAGGGATGCAGGGCTATAAGTACAAATTTTGGGAGGGGCGTATGGGTGAGAGTACATATTTTTGGGATGGGTGCAGAGGTATAAGTAGAATTTTTGGGAAGTGTGCAGAGATACAGGTAAACATTTTGGGAGGGATCCAGTGGTGCAAGTACAAATTCTGGGAGGGCTGTATGTGTACAAGTACACATTTTGGGAGGGGGCAGGGGTGTAAGTACACATTTTGGGAGGGATACAAGTACAAATTTTGGGGAGGGGTACAGGGGTGAAAGTACAAATTTTGGGAGGTGTGCAGGGGAGCAAGTACAAATTTGGGGAGTGGTGCTGGGGTACAATTAAAAATTTTGGGAGGGGTGTAAGTACAAATTTTGGGAGGGATGGTGAGGGCAAGCACAATTTTGGCAAAGGATATAGTGGTATACGTACAAATTTCAGAATCGGTGCAGGGGTACAAATGCAAGTTCCAGTTTCAGAAAGGTTCTGGGGATGGGGGTACAAGTGGTGCACATTTGTGAAGCATGCTGGGGTAAATGCACACATACATGGTGGTGTGGGCTAAAGTACTAATTCTGAGAGAGGGCTGCAGAAGATGGGGTTCATACCTGGATGGGCACAAGACTAAAGGTGCAAATATTGAGAGAAGAGTAGTAAAGGGAAAAATATTGTGAAGGTACAATAAACGAGGAGCACATTTTGGGAACAAGGAATAAAAGTCTAGCATTAGCTGAGGAAGGGTAGAATTATAAATTAGGAAGAGGTTAGGACACGTAAATATTTTAAAAGGGTTGCAAGGGCAGTGGTACAGATTCTGGGAGGAGGAGAATGCATTATAGCGAAAATTCGTAACTACTGATGGTGTGGTAGAGCCTCAGCAAATGGGGTGAATAAAAACAGAACTGCGTGCGTTGGTCAGTCAGTCAGGAAAACAGGAAAAAAATGCATGGCATGATGACGTTTGGGCACCCCTTTTATTGTTTAATATTGTCTCCAAAGTTTTACTGCTTAGTCTATGAAAGTTACTAGATATTTAATATCTTATATTTAATACTGTTTGAAGTGGCGATGATTTTTGCCATTTCATAATCTGATGGACTGTGTGTATGCTAAACCTCCAGGACCTTGAGGAAAATGATGTAATTCTTGCTTAAATTACATCACTACTCGCCCAAGATTCTGCCAGCCGGTCTAAAAACGTTAGAGATGGCCTTTTGGTGAAGCTATCGAGTACAAGAGGCAATAAAATAGCATTTATACATAAGACACTGCAATCCCTGCTGTTTATTTGTAATACATAAGGCCTCGTTGCCCTTGTATTAGGAAACTGTGGGGTAACTTTTAAAATATATTTGCATTTGATCTTTAAAGAGCAACTCTCTATTATAATAAAAAGCTCAAAGACACTAGATTCTCACCAATTATGTTTTAATTGTATTGTTTTCTAGCTATTTATTATTTTATTTACTTCCCCCTGCTGTTGGTCTACTAAATATTGTAGATAATGCAGAAATAATTTCATTGAGTTTTTCAAAATGTGTCTGACTCTCCCCTAATAACAACACAATTGCTGTTTGTCACATCTCAGTCTGTTGTCATTGTTAGCTCTATGATGTCATAAACCAAGGCACTGTGACATTAACAAGGGAGAAGTAAATGTTTTCAAATGATTTCTATATAGACTTCTTACATGGTCTACCAAGATGTGCTGTAAATCTTGGAAAGGAACACTGAAAATGAGAAATGTATTCTCCTGTAGCTTGTAACAGCTAAAACAGAAGAAACATCTTCATACTTAGGGTAATTTCCCGTTCTGTTGGCACCAACATTGTCAATGGATATTTAATACAGATGGGTAACGTGCACCCCCACTAGGGGTAATGAATGGTATAGCCCAAAGCTGTAGTAGCATAAAAGCCTGGGCACATGAAGATTCCAAACAGCAATGGCTCCCCAGTCTCCTACTGCCTAAACAGTGGAATGAAAAGTAAAAATCTATGGTGTGCTTAAAGCGTACAGTCCCCTTCTTTCATCAGTACAACACATATCACGTGTACAAAAACTTTTATCTGAAGAAAAAGCAATGATCAATGTCTCACCTTGCCCTTGAAACGTAAGGATCCTGCTCTGCCTTTTTGAGTTTGCACATGCGCGTCAAACCCCTTGGGATAGTGACTTTTGAGGGGTGTGACACTGTCTGTCCAACGCAGAGTGCTCTGCAAGGGGGCTCGACAGTATCACACCAATCATCAGCCAGGCTGGTCGTGATGCTGTTTTGCCTGAAGTGGTCTGCACTTGAAAAGAAAAAGCCATACCAATCATGTGGCGTCTTTTTCCTTTCATCTGCAGGTCACTGCGCAGCAAACAACTGTTTCAGTTGCGATCAGCCCCGCTGATGTCTCCGCCCCCCCCCTCACCACCCCATCAGTCCCTTCCTGGAAGGTGGGAGGAAGTGCTTTCCTCGCCTACCTCCTCCACTTCCTGCTGACACTTTTTGCTTGTTTTCTCCCACCCATGTGGAGCAGGCCACATCTTAAGCTCCATACGGGCTGGGAGTATACAGTGCCTAAAGGCACTTTCACTCTAAGTGCGATTGTGCTAACGGATCCTTCCCCCCCCGCCTGCCAACATCAGGGTGTTCAAACCCCGTGTCAGCATGTATCCCCCGCTCAGTACTCTGGCAAGCTGGGATCCCACCCCAGTGTGTCAAATCCATGTTATGAATAGTTTACCTGTAAAAACAGCCTCACAATGTATTTTTTTTTTAAAACCTGAAAAAAAAGAAAGTCCCTCGTCATTCCCACTGGCCCCTTCCCCCAACCTGTACCCTCCCTCTGCGTAATCCCACCTCCCTTCCCCTCCATACTTACCTCCAGAGGTCGGGAGCAGCGATCTTCTGTGGACCAGGAACACGTCTGCACTCTTCAAAAGCCGACCGCAAACTGAAGAATATCACGGTAAGCCCTACTGTATAATGGCAATCAATGGGGAGTTTCAACTTAGGGCAATATCTCAGCCACTTTTTGGAGTTTTGGTCCCAAATTTTCAACCTGGGGTTCTTGGGACCCCACCTCATGAACACAGTCACTGTCATTTTGTTTCTTGGCCCCAAAAGGTGATTTTGCAGTCGCTGCACGGAATCACGTTTTGGGACCACATAATGAAACAACAGTGCCACTGTTCATGAAGTGGGGTCCCAAAAAGCTCTTGTTGCAAATCTGGTGAAAAAACTCCCAAAAATGATTGCATTACTAGTGTCCGTTACGCAGTCTCTTTTTTTTTTTTTTAACTTATTCTTTATACTCCCCCTGCCCGCAGCGCTCCCACTCTTCGGGAGATACCTATGGCCTTCTAGTTCCCACCCTCTTACCTGGAGCCTGGTGCAGTCTATCCCACATGTAGCCGTGGCTGTGTCCCTCAGGTGGGCATGGGGTTGGACCACCCCGGAAGTCGTCCTTGTTCTTGTCAGGATACTGGTGATCGGGGCCTGGTGCTCCATCTACCGGAAGTGCTGCAGGGTGTTTTTCCCATTTTCTATGGGAGTGGTGCATGCCCCAATGACAAGGTGTCTCCACCGGCATCTTCCACTCCCAAGCCTCTCTGTACGCTTGTGCACTTGCTATGCCTCTGGCTTCCACCAGAGGCCAATCAGGCACCGAGTGTGTGCCCCTCTCCCTCCCGGGAAAGGAGCGCTGTCCCTCAGATGCTCAATCCTCTCCCTCCTCTGCCAACCCCTGATGGCCCGGGCTTGTTCCCGAACCCAGGCCGCCGGCATGGCATGAGGTGTAGCGTCCAGCGCCTCAACCCTCAGCACCACCGGCATTGCGCAGTTTCTATGCATGCTCATAACATCATCAATTTTTAAGATTTCCACTCCAAATTTCCAACATTGTCATTTTTTTCACACCCGCTTATGAACAGTATAGCTATCATTTTTTGCCTCCTTCCCAAAATGTGTTTTTGCACCTGTGGCACAGAATGGCACGGTCACTATATGAAATCAAGTTTCAGGACAGATTAACAAAATTTCAGTGCCACTGTTCATGAGGGGAGGTCCCAAAAAGGCATGTTGAAAATTTTCTGAAAACATTCCAAACAAGCATTTGTCAATGCCGAATGTTTGCTTGCTGGCATTGGCATTGGTAGTGTAGAAGTTACAGAGCTGCATAATAGAAATGGCAGTGAAGTATTGAACTGAAGCCAACCCCACCACCACCCTGCAGAAAGTGACAGGCATTGGGGTGTGCCTTTGGGTTGTCAGGCATAACGGCCACGCCATTTCACCACACCCTACCCTGCAGACACTGACAAGTGTCACGGTGTGCCTTGGGGTATTTGGCCCTTATGCGCACCCCATTCCATCAGGAAATATGGTGAGATGGGTGCGGTATAGGAGAATAGGGTGAACTTTGGGGCCAAAGAGTCCAAGGCACACCTCGATGCCTCTCACTGGCTGCAGGGTGTGGAATGGTATGAGCATTACAGGCAAGAATCCCAAGTCACACCCCTGATGCCTGTCATTCTCTACAGGGTGGGGCATTATGGTTGGAAACCCTAACATCTCAGGCATTCGTTGGTATTTTCACTCCAAATTTTCAACATGTTTTTTTTGTGACCCCGCCTCATGAACAGTGGCAATATCAGTTTGTTAGCTGAAAGCTGCTTATGCACAGCGACTATGGCATTTAGCACCACAGGTGCAAAAACACATTCTGAACAGGATCTGAAAAATGACAGCTGTACTGTTCATGGGGAGGTGTAAAAAATGGCAATGTTGCAAATCTGCAGTAAAAAGTATTAAAAAAACTGGTGAAGTCACGGGCGTGCATAGAAACTGTGCAATGCACACCCGTAATGTAATTAGTTTGGGGATTTTTTACAGCAGATTGTCAACACAGGCATTTTGGGACCTCCGATCATGAACAGTGTCACTGTGATTTTCTTTATCTGTCCCGAACAATGATTTCCCACAGCAACCACGCATCTCTGTGCTGAAAGTATGAAAACACATTTCGGCCATGTTGTGAAACATGACAGCTGTACTGTTCATAAGGAAGTGTGGAAAAATGCCACTGGTGAAAATCTGGACTGAAAATATTACAAAGTCATGAACTTACGAGGGTGCGTGGAAACTGCACAATGCTCACTCATAACACAGTCATTTTATGGACTTTTGTTACCAAATTTTCAACATAGCCATTTTAAGACCTCTGTTCATGAACAGTGTAACTGTAATTTTCTTAATCTGTCCCAAACATTGCTTTTGCACACCGACTGCACCATTGTGCACTACATGGGCGGAAACACATTTTGGGCAAGATGTGAAAAATGACAGCTGTACTGTTCATAAGGAAGTGTAATAAAATGGCAATATCGAAAATCTGGAGTGAAAATATAGAAAATTCGCAAACTTACGTGTGTGCGTAGGAATTGCGCAACGCACGCTCGTAAAACAGTCATTTTTAGCAATTTTTGCACCAAATTTTCAACATAGCCATTTTAAGACCTCTGCTCATGAACAGTCTACTGTGATTTTCTTAATATGTCCCATACATTGACTTCGTACACCGACTGCGCCATTGCGCGCTACATGGGCGGAAACACATTTTGGGCAAGATGTGAAAAAATGACAGCTATACTGCTCATAAGGAAGTGTAATAAAATGGCAATGTTGAAAATCTGGAGTGAAAATATTGAAAATTCTCAAACTTACAGGCATGTAGAAACTACTTGTGTAGCTAAGCCAAAAACAGTCATTTTAGAATTTTTCACAAATTTTCAACATAGCCATTTTAAGACCTCTGCTCATTAACAGTGTCATTGTGATTTTCTTAATGTGTCCCATACATTGATTTCACACACCGACTGCGCCATTGTGCGCTACATGGGCGGAAAAATGTTTTGGGCAAGATGTGAAAAATGACAGCTGTACTGCTCATAAGGAGGTGTGGTAAAATGACAATGTTGAAAATCTGGAGTGAAAATACTGAAAATTCGTGAACTTGCAGTAGTAGTGCTGCACATAGCATGCGGCTTCATAAAACAGTCATTTTAGAATTTGTCACCAAATTTTCAACATAGGCTTTTGAGAGCCCATCTTATGAACAGTAGTAGTGTCATTTCGTTACCAGTCCCGAAGGTGATTTCACGCAGTGATTGCAAAATCACCTTCGGCCCGATTAACGCCATGACAGTGAGAGTATTCACGAGAAGGGTCCCAAAACCCCATGTTGAAAATTTGGTGCAAAATTCCAAAAATGCCTGAGATATGCAGCAAAGTTGAAAAAACCCTATTTATCCATTATACAGCTTACCGGCATTTCCTCAGTTCGCGGTCAGCTTTGAAGAGTGCAGACGTGTTCCCAGTCCACCGAAGATCGTCGCGCCAGAGTCCGGAGGTAAGTATGGGGTGAGGGGGAGGTGGGGTGCGCAGTGTGTGGTCGCGGGTGGGGGCAGAGACAGCGAGGGACCGTTTTTCATTTTCAGGGTGTTTTTTTTTTTAAATGACGACGCGGGACGTTTGCCACGCTGGGGTGGGCTCCCAGCGTGGCACAAGGATGGCTGGTGGGGGCGTGGAGCCAACGGGGATTGGGCACCCCGTCAGCATAAGATATGTTGCCACGCTGGGTGGGCTCCCAGCGTGGCACCCTGAGGCTGGGGATCAGTGGAGCTAACGGGGATTGGGCACCCCTGCCAGCTATAGGAGGGTGGCCACTTGGGTAGGTACCCAGCGTGGCATATGGAACACTGTTTTGGGGACAGCACAGCCGACGGGAGATTGGGCACCCGTCGGCTATACAGTGTGCGTGGGGAAAGCGGTGTGTGTGTGTAGGGGAGCGCGGGAGCCGCGATGAGCCGGCGCCATCTTATCGCTGCTTACTGAAGCGTAGCTCCCCCTTTCAACTGTACACCACTGCATTTTGGACTGCTGTCATAGATAGCTCCAGCAGGCATTGGAGAAATGCGTCCGCGCCTGCAAACACACTGACTGAATTGGAAGAGGACTGCCACACCTCCGAAAACTCGGATGATGGTACTATGTTTCTTGCACATGCGTGCAAGCAAACATAAAAATGACCCTGTTATGAGCATGAGGTGCACAGTTTCTATGCACACTCATAACTTCACCACTTTATTATATTTTCACCCCAGATTTTCAACATTGCCATTTCTTCACACCTCCTCATGAACAGTACAGCTGTCATTTTTCACATCCTGCCTGAAATGTGTTTTCACACCTGTGGCGCCAAATGGCACACTTGCTGTGCGAAATCACTTTTTGGGATGGAGTAACGAAATGATACTGCCACTGTTCATGAGGTGGGGTCCCAGAAAGCCCATGTTGAAAATTTGGAGCAAAAATACCAACAAACGCCAGGGGCGTTAAGGTTTCCAACCGTAATGCCCACCCTGTACAGACTGACAGGCGTCTAATGAAGTAAACCAGTGCTGGAAGAACGTAAGAAATTTGTGTTTGAGAGTGATGCCTTAAAATGCAAGGCAGAGGAATATACACAGAAAAATATGGGGAGGCATATACAACAGCAATACCAACAGCGAACTTTCGGCATTGACAAAATGCTTGTTTTTGTCTTGTGAAGAACCAGTCTTCCTTAAAATGGCCTCTTGGCAGATGTAACAGGTAAGTCAGCAACAGCTGTCAACATAAAATTGTACAACAGGAATAAATGCAATAAGATTCAGTGTAACTGCATAAGCTGAGTAAACACTAACCTGTAACAGAGGTGTACCACCTCTTGTTCAGAAACATCAACCTGTTGACCTGCGTGCCTGCAATTCAATAGATTGCATCCTGTTTTCAAATTAGCAGATAAAGCGGACAGTATTCTTCAGTAGGAGCCAAGGCTCCCAGGAGAGGCCCCATTGACAATGTTGTAGCTATCAGAAAAGGAAATTACAGTAAGTATGAAGAAATTTCTTCTTTCTGTAGTGCTCCATATCGCCAATGGTATTTAATACATGTGGGTTCTAAGAAGCAATACCCATGTTTTCACCGGGTGGGGGAGAATATTGTCCCATATAAACTGTAGGTGAGAAATTTCATTATCTGCTAACCATTGTATGCAAAATTCTGTGACCAAAGGCTGCATCAGCGGAACTTTGAACATCCTGGCCCAGATATTCAAAAGGGTTGTGCATGGCGCAACAGTGTTGCACCATGCACAACCCACTGATGCACCCCGCCGTGATATTCAAAAGGGAAAAGTGCGCCACACAAATCCCGATGCACCGGAGCGCATCAGTATTGTATGCAGGCACTGGTGGGGGGGGGTGCCCACGCATAACCTGCACAGCCCGATATTCAGCCCGGGATGTGTAGAGTCATGCATGCGCAACCCCTACCTGTGTCTGCACAAAGTTAAGCCAAAAAAAAAGGAACAAGTGATGGCCACCCACAGGTGAGCTGCCGCACTGCAGGGCACAACATGGCAGCTGCCACCTGTGGGTGGCCACCCGAGTTCCTGCCGCACCTGGCAGCGCCCCTCCATGCCCCATCGCGGGCATCCCTGGAGTGTAATCCCCCCGTCCAATATCCCTGGTGGTCCAGTGGACCCCTATGTGCCCTATCATTGGCATCGGTATAGTACCCCCCCCCCGAACAATATCCCTGGTGGTCCAGTGGACCAATCGCCGCCCGATCGCGGGCATCTGTAACACGTAAAATACCCCTACTACCCTGGTGGTCTGGTGTACCCCTCCCCATCCGCCCACTGAGCCCCACGCCGCTCCCCTGTCAGCTGGCGGGCGGCAGCACCACCGCCTGCCACCCGCCGCCCACCGAATCGACTAGCTGGTAGGGCTGCACACCATTAGTCGGCGTGAGCCAATGGGCGTAGCTCGATATCAGATTACTTCAGTCCAGATATGTGAATGATTCTTTCATATATCTGACCGAGTAGTAAGTATGGTTGCACACCCATTGGCTCTGCCACTGTGAACCAATGGGCGGCAGCCCACCAGCCATCAGTCAGTGGGTAGGCGGGGCAGGCAGGCGGGGTGCTGCCGCCACCGCTGACGGGGGGAGCGGGTGGGGCTCAGTGGGTGGGTAGGGTACCTAGACCACCAGGGTAGTAGGGTATTTTACGGGTTACAGATGCCCACGATCGGGCGATCGGGTCCACTGGGACCACCAGGGATATTGGACATGGGGTTACTTATACCGATGCCCGCAATTATGCACATAGAGGTCCACTGGACCACCAGGGATATTGACGGGGGGTACTATACCGATGCCCACGATCGGGCACAGAGGCACACTGACCACCAGGATATAGAGAGGGGCTTATTCTTCTCCACAAATGCCTGCGATCAGGCACATAGAGGTCCACTGGACCACCAGGGATATTGATGTTTTTTTTTCTTTTACCGAATGCCCACAATCGGGCTGCAGGGGCGTCGGTCTCCAGCGGCTGTTGCCTGGCAGGCGCCAGGCGCAAGTTGTCGGGGATCGAGCACCTGCATGTTAATGGCATGCAATGGGGCTCATAATGAGATGTAAATGGCCCCTGTGTGCCTTGCATAAATTATGGCCCCATTTGCATGTCCCTTGAATATCGCAGGTGCTGTGCATGGCCAGTGGCTTCATGGCGCATCCATGCCACTCTGGCCACTCGGCTGGTGCAGTGCCACTGTCATGCACAGTGGGGTAGCCAGGTGCGATATTCAAAGCTGCTGCGCCATAGCGCAGCTCCGTTGAATATCGCCCAGGCCACACCCCTGCGCAACAAAGTTGAGCTGCGCCCAGGCTTGTGCCACAGCCTGGCGCAGTTTGAATATCCGGCCCCAATCTGCAGTGTTTAGTGAATATGTGGACTGAGAACCATGTTGCTGCCTTGCACAATTTGAACACAGATACCGGAACTTTGAATATCCAGTCTGTAGTGTTTAGAGAATGTGTGGACCGAGAACCACATTGCTGCCTTGCATAATTCTAACACAGATGATGGAACCTTGAATATCCAGTTTGTAGTGTTTAGACAATGTGTGGACAGAGGACCACACTGTTGCCTTGCACAGTTCTAACACAGAGACCTCCCCTCTATCCACCTAGGAGGTACCCAGATCCCTGGTGGAGTGAGCCTTGATGAGGAGCCAGAGCTTTCTTTTTTTCAGCTGTGTAGGCCTTGGCAATACCAGCCCTCATCCACCTTGCCAGTGTAGTCTTTGAGGCTTTTTGACTTTTCTTTCTTTCTTTCTTTCTTCTCCAAAGAGAACAAACTTTCAGATTTCATTAACCCTGCAGATTGTCGGAGGTATGTCCTGACTGCCCCATTCAAATCTAACTTATGCATCTCACGTTCTTTTGCGTGAGTCAGCTTCAGGCAGAAAGACAGTAGCAGACACATTTCCTTATTTATGTGACAAGCCGTAGGCATGTTCGGAACAAAAAATGGAACCATCCTCTCAGGACTACTTTTTCCTTGTGAATAAGGTGAGGCTCTTTGCATGACAAAGCCTGAAGCTCGCCAGTTCTTCTGGCTGAGCACAATACAATTAAAAAACTTACCTTGTATGACAGAAAGTCCAGCAGGATGGACGAGAGAGGCTCGAAGGGTTCTTTACAACAAACATTCAAAACCAGATTCAGATTCCCATGGAGGTATTGGGGATAGAAACATCGGTCTACTTCTGATAACCACTCTTAGAAATCGTATGACCTCCCGGTTTGTTCCCTGGTACAATCCTGTGGAGGTTTCCAGTGCTGCTTCTATCACTGACACCTAACCTCTCAGGGTACTCCATGCAATCCCTTTGTCTATTCCTGTCTGCAAAAACTCCAAGATCTACGGAACCATGGCTTTTGAGGGCCTACTACTTTTTTCTTTGTTTTTCCCTCCTCCCCTGGCCCAAGACAAGAAGGTGTTCCACACCTCCACACTCGATCATAAGCTGCAGACATAGAAGCTTTCCTGGTGGCCATCAGAATATCCACTACTTTCTTCTAAAAACCTTGTTTGAGTAGTCCCCTCCTCTCAGGAGCAAGGTCACCAGCTGCCTCGCCGCCAGGGTTTGTGTGTCAAATGGTCAAATGTGTCCCTGGAGAAGAAGATCCCCCTGCAGAGGAAGCCAGAATGATGCATGCCAAGCTGAATTCACTAGGACTGAGAACCATGGCCTTCTTGGCCAGTCTGATGTTACCAGTAGAAAAACTCCTTTTGAGTATCTTATTTTGTGAATGATCTTGGGAAGTGTAGGCAAGGGAGGAAACACATATGCTCTGTAGAAATCCCACATCTGGGACAGGGTGTCCACCTCCTCCGCCTGTGGGCACCGATACTAAGCAAAGAGCCTCAGTAGCCGAGCACTGTGACTTGAGGCAAATTGGTCGATCTCAGATCAGCAAACCTGATGCTCAGAAGGGCGAACACTTCCAGATTCAACATCCATTCCCCTGGATGGACAGTCTCCCAGCTCAGCCAATCAGCCTGGACAGCAGGTTCTCCTCTACCCAAGCAGCACTTCTGTTGCTTCTGTTAGCATCTCCTTGCATCTTGTGCCTTCTTGATTGTTATTATATGCCACTGTGATGGCACTAACTGACTACTTTTACTGCCTCTGCCTGAACCCATTTGAGAAAATGGAGAAGAGTAAGTTGTACCATCCTCATCTCCAATATGTTTATCTGTAGCTGCTGTTCCTGCACAGTCCAAATGCCCTGGATCAGTACTTGGACCAGGATTGTGCCCCAGCTTGGCAGGCTGGCCTCATTCAACAGAATCAACCTGACATGCTTCTAAAGGGGACCCCCGGATAGGTTCTCAGAGGTCTCCCACCAATTTGACAATTGCCGAAGAGACAGAGTAATAGGTATGTGGGTTTCGTAGTCCTCTGAGGTCAGATTCAAACTGCTAGCATTCCGATCTGAGGTGGTCACATGTGCAAGCATGCCCATGGAACTAGCTCTATCTATGCAGTCATCAGCCCAAAATTCATAGTAGCCTGTGAGCAGAGGCCAAAGACTGGCTTCTCAACCACTAAAACCCTCTTCTCAGGGTCTCCTTCCTGGCCATCGAGAGGAAATCTTTCCCCTCATCCATCCTGAACATTGCTCCTAAGTGTTACAAGGTCTGTGATGAGCTGAGGGAGTTCTTCTCCCTACTGACTACCCAACCTTGAGTTTCCAGTATCTCCAGGATCCTGGACTCTGACATCCTTGCCATCTGGGCTGAGGACACTCAACTGAGTAAGTCATCCAGGTAGCAAAATACCTGATGCCCCTCCTGTCTCATTTGCGCCACATGAACTATGAGGACATTCAGGAACACCCTGGGCGCTGTTGCCAATCCAAATGGTGCTCCACCTGATATTGAAAGTGCTGTGGAAGGCAACATCTCAGAAACCCTCTGGTGAGACCGACAAATGGGGGTGAAATGATATACATCCCTCAAATCTATGGATGCAAGATAATCCCCTGGCTGGATGGCCTTGATGATTGATCGCAGGGACTCCATCTTGAAGGTGGTGTGGTGGACAAACCTGTTTAGGAGCTTCAGATCCAGAACTGGGCTGAACTCCCTGACTTCTTGGGAACCATAGAGTAAATTAAGTAGGATCCCTGACCTTCTTCATTGGAAGATGCTGGGATGACTGCCCCAATCTGTCTGGTTTGGTCTTCCTTCTGCTCCCCGGTTATGCCTATGGGCAAAAAGATCCTCTGTTAATAGTGTCCTTAAATCCAGAATAGGATCCCCTATTCTGTTGGTTTCTGAAATTCTGAAAAGGACAAAAACCACCTTGAGGCTGCCTCTGACGGCCACCTCCTTGACACTTTGTTGTCGAACTTGCCTTCTGTTGCTTTTTTGACACCAGAAGATTCCCTACTTACCCTGGATATCTTTCAAAATGTCATCCAAGCCAGATCTAAATAACAATCGACCTCAAAGGGCAAATTAAACAACTTTGCCTTTGATGCCTGGTCCACAACCCAGTGCCTAAGCCATACACTCCACATGGCTGACACTATGTGATAAGCAGAGTGAGCTGACATTCATAAATTATCTACTGTGGCATCCCCTAAAAATGGTAAAAGCCATGGCTACCAGTTGTAAGATGTCACCCCCTCAGAATCCAGGGGAATGAAACTTCTCAGAGCTGTAATCCATGAGTTTGGGGCTCTGGAAAACAATAATAATGTATAGGAAGTACAAAGATTTTCCCCATTCGAAGCAAATGCTCTTCTACATGAGGCATCCACTTGCTTATCGTGCATATCAGTCAAAACCAGAGATCCTGTAATAGGTATAGCTGTGTGCTTAACAGAATTATGCACAGCCTTATCTGCAAAGGGGGGGGGGTACCCATTTCTGGGAGTCCTCCTCCATAAAGGGATAACATCTCACCCATGGCTTGGGAAGATGTTTCTCTGGTTCAGGCCTGCTGATTCCTGATCAATAATCTGGTCACAGTGTACAGAGTTAGAAAAACATTTCGGAGTGGAGGAAGATGCAAACAGTATTGTATTCATGTCCAGGACCTCCATGGCTTATTCACGTGACAGAAATGGGAAGGAAGGAGTTAAAGGCTCAGACTCTTTAGGCTGGCATTTTTTGAGCAGTCTGAAAAAAAAAACACACAGGCTGGGATTCCACTGTCCACCAGCACCTAGATAAGGGCTGAGTAATAAATCCCAGACACAGTGATCAAGGGGGGGGGTGGACATGTACACACGGACTCACAGTTTAAAGGGATTGGATCACTCAAATATAAACTTAAGGCTGAAAATGAATTTAATTGGACACTGATAGGTGTTCAGTCTGATTGGGACAATTAAATACATACATGGTAGATGGTTGGTGCATTCAAATGGGGAATAGGAATCACCTATTCTCAAGAGAGAATATAAGATGCTGAAAGACCGTTAGTGGGGAGTTGCTCTTGGAGTTGTTGAGGAAGCTGCATCCGAGAGGCTAAGCTTGGGCCTACCCTTTGAGCTATGTCTGTGAGAGCTGGCAGACAGCATAGGGTCCAGTTTCTCTTTATCTATAGGGAAGGGTAAGAATAATAATAGCATATCTCAGTAATAGCCTTTTTCTTTTGTCATCTGTTATTTAAAACATTTGTTCACTTTTCCTGTAACAGTGTTACTCTCTTGTGGTAAACATATATATCCTGTAATGCTATGTTTGACCTTCTATTAAGTAAAAAGCTATTTATTTACTCAACAGTTGTGGCTGTGATTTAATTATTTCTAAGATAATTTATGGTTTCCACTGGCTGAGGCAAAACTCTGTTTAGCATCTGCCACCCAAGAGACACACTACCAGGCTATGATCTGTGCAATCGCATATTTGACCTCCTAGTTTTGTGTAAGGGGGAGTTTGGTGCTGGGCGAATCCAGCTGGTGGCAGCGAATACCCAAAGACAGACACCTCTCTGAAAGCTGTTACAGCCCAGAAAGAGAGAGAGGTGGGTTGTCACAATTCATACTAGGTGTTTAGACAGAAGAAGGTTACTGCCCATTGAGTCTGTCCATCCGTCTAACAGAACCAATTTTGCCCATTATCCCCTACATAAGTATCCAGATTTTCTTTAAATCCATTTAAGTCTTTACATATCATAACTTGATTCGGTAAACAGTTCCATATTCTACCTGTTCTTTGTATGAAACTGTTAAATCTGGATCTGTTAGTGTATTGTTCCAATTTTACTAGACTGTTATGTTTTCTCAGTCCCTGTGGCTCATTAGGGATCTCTGTACCCATTTCATTCATTGATTCCTTGTCATTTATTATTTTAAAAAACATCAGTAAGTCCCCTCTTGTTCTTCTTGTTTCTAACCTGTACGATCCCGTTTTCATTAATCTTTCCTCATATGTCATGTGGTTAAATCCCCTAATCATTTTTGTAATTTGACGCTGTACATGTTCCAGCCTGCCTGCATCCCTCCTCAACCATGGATTCCACAGTGGTGAACCATAATCCATGTTAGGGCAAACATATTGATTGTAGAGAGCTAGTAGGCAATTTACGTCTCTTCTTAGAAATGTTCTTTTTACCCCATTTATTACATGCTGTAGTTACATTTATTTTATGGCTTCACTGATATGAGGACCAAAGTTTAGTTTTTGATCAGTTTGTACCCCTAAATCCTTCTCAGTTGTGACTTTTTTTATTGTTTCATTAGCTAAATAATCGTGCCTTATATTATTTTTTCCCAAATGTAGAGTGGAACATTTTTCCACATTAAATAGCATTTCATAGTCACATGCTCAACTATATATGGTTTCCTGGTCTCTAGTTTCTAGAGTCATCCTATCTGCCTCTGTCTCCCCGGACCTCCTTATTTAACATCATCAGCAAACTTCATAATGTGATTATTGATGTTATTTTGTAAGTCTCCAATAAACAAGGAAAATAGCACTGGGCCCAACACAGAGCCCTGTGGCACCCCACTAGTGACTCCCACTACGCCTGATTTGAACCCTCTAATGCATACAGATTGTTCCATATCACTCAGCCAGTTCTGTATCCATGTGGTAATTCTTGTATCTACCTGAAGTGTACATATCTTTCTTATTAATACCGTATGCAACACCTTATCAAAGGCTTTTTGGAAGTCTAGAAATATATCATATGACAAACCTTTGTTTATATTTTTGTTTACTTCTTCAAAGAAACACAATTGGTTGGTTATACAAGATCTGTTTTTTTAAACCCGTGCTGCTTCTTATTCTGATATACAGCTCTATTTAAATCCTCCTCTAGCTTATTTTTTATTAGACATTCTGCTACTTTACATAGTATACTAGTCAGACTGATAGGGTGATAGTTGCTTAATTTAGATTTGTTGCCCTTTTTAAATAAAGGAATAACATCAGCTTTAGTCCAATCCATCAGTATAATTCCGGTGTTAAAGGATATATTAAAAATGTGGGATAGTGGAGGTGTGGTGAGATGTCTAAACTATTTTAGAAACCATGGCCCAGATATTCAAAGGGGTTGCACCTGGCGCAACCGAGTTGTGCCAGCGCAACCCCTCAATGCTCTCCGGTGCGATATTCACAAGGCAGCCAGGCGCAGCACAAGTCCCAATGTGCCGTTGCGCAATGGTAATGTATGCGACGCAAATGCAGGGGGCATGCCCATGTGTATGCGGCACATCCCGATATTCAGCCCAGGATGTGCAGTGCATATGCTGGCACAACCCTAAGTTGTGCCACATATGGGGAGCTCAAAGTTGAGAAAAAAAAAATAATCTCAAAGCCAGGCCACCCACAGGTGGGATGCTGTATCGCAGGGCGTGACACAGCACCAGCCAGACGTGGGTGGCCACCCACCCTGCAGGGACGCAGTCCACAAGCATCCACACCCTCCCCGGTGGTCCACTGCACTCCCCACCTTCCCGTATGCCCGATCGTGGGCAGCAGTACCTCATAACCACCACCCGGTGGTCCAGTGGATATCCCCGTTATGTCTGATCGTGGGCACTTGTACCCATTACAACGCCTGGTGGACTGGTGGCATCCCCCCACCCTCCCAGCCCGTCTGACCACAGGCATCTGAAATGGATACTCTACCTGGTGGTCTAGTGTTCTCCCCTCCCCACCGTCGTTCCGATCGTGGGCAGTCACTACTATGTAAATACCGGTGATCGGGTGGTATCCCCCTCCCTCCTGTATCGCCCAATCATGGGCATTTGACATAAATATCCCACCTTGTGGCCAGTGGACCCCCTCCCATCCCACCCACAGAGACCCAGCCACCCAGCTCCCCAGGTCATCAGCGGGCAGCAGCACCCCACCCACATACCACCTGGCCACCCACTGAATGACAGTGTACAGTGTGTGCTGTACGCCTATTGGTCCACAGTGGACCAATAGGCATACAGCATATACTGTACGCTGTCATTCGGCAGCCAGGTGGTATGCGGGTGGGGTGCTGCTTCCCGCCAATGACTTGGGAGGGGCTGGGTGGCTGGGTCCACTGTGGGTTTGATGGGAGGGGGGTCCACTGGGCCACCAGGTGGGATATTTATGTCAAATGCCCTCGATCGGGCGATACGGGAGAGAGAGAGGGGATACCACTGGACCACCTGGTAGTGACATAGTAGTGATTGCCCGCAATCGGGACTGCTGGTGGGGAGTGGGAGAATACTAGACCACCAGGTAGAGTATCCATTTCAGATGCCCGTGATTGGATGGGCCAGGAGGGTGGGGGAATGCCACAGGTCCACCAGGTATTGCAATGGGTATGAGTGCCCACAATTGGGCATGATGGAAAGGGGGGGAACCACTAGAGCACCAGGTTATTTATTATACATAAGCCCAAGATCAGGCATGATGGAGGAAGGGGGGAACCACTAGACCACCAGGTTGTTATTTATTATACATTAGCCCATGATCGGGCATGACAGAGGGAGGGGGGAACCACTAGACCACCGGGTTGTTATTTATTATACATACGCCCATGATCGGGCATGACGGAAGGAGGGGGGACTGCTAGACTACCAGGGAGGGTGCCTTTAACATCAATGCCCACGATCGGGCATCCAGGAAGGGATGTGCACTAGCCCACCAGGGACCCAACACCTGCTGCTGGCAGCTTCGCAGGGTGCCAGGTGCATTTCGCCGGGCTGCCCTGTGCACTGCATGCAAATGGAGCCATAATGACATGTAAATGGCCCCATTTGCACCATGCATACATTATGTCGCATTTGCATGCCCTCTTCTGAATATCGCGGGTGATGCGCCCAGCGCAACTGCATTTGTGCTAGAGCATTCCAGGTCCTCTCTGTCTGTGTGATGTGCTGGCGCATTGTACTTGCACCATTCACATTCTGTGCCATATTCAATGGTTATGCGCCATTGCACATCACCTTTGAATATCACCCTGTCCTGGCCCCGGCGCAGCTCAGTTGCACTGCACTCCCACTTGCGCCATCGCCTGGCGCAGTCTGAATATCCGGGCCCATGGGTGCAAGGAGTCTGGACCTGCAGATTTTTTCCCCTTGAGTTTAGATAAAAGGTCCAGTACTACAACATAAGTCACCATCAAATGCAACAGGATTTGTATTATGATTTATTTAGGGGCGTGCCTTTGGGAAAAAACAGAACCAAAACATTCATTACATTCTTCTGCTAGATTGGTTGGGTCATATACTTGTTCCCCTTCTATATTTATTGGACCTACATTAGAATTTTTACCTTTATAATTGTTTATGTATGAATAAAAGCTTTTTCCATTATCTTTTGCATGCATGAGTCTAAATTCTAATTTCTTTTCAGTTTTTATTAGGTTTAGTTTTTTTAATTCCGCTCCGCACACAGTTGTTGTATGGTTATTTCTGTTCTTTTTCATGTTGTTATACACCCTTTTCTGTTTATTACTTTGCTTAATAACTTTGTGGGTACACTACATGGGTATTTTCCCTTTTTGTATTGTACAGGTGTTTCTTAGGGACAGAATCATCCTCCTGTTTCTTTATTTTCTCTTTAAAAGATTCCCACATACCCTGCCCATCCATATTACAAAAGGCCTGTTCCCAGCTCCATTTTTTTAGTCCATTCATTTTTGTGAAATTTGCTTTAGCATAATATTTTATGATAGTTTTACCCTGTTCTCTTTTTATATTCATTGTAATACCAAATGATCTCATGTTGTGGTCAGAATTTCCTAGAGTTTCTCTTATAGCAGCATCAGATACTTGATTGGAAATATTTGTTAGAATCAAATCTAAAATGTTGCTCCCTCTTGTTGGTCCCAGGACAAGTTGCTGTAACCCACTTGTTATTAGTGTGTCCATGAATATTTTTTCTTTGGGTGACCTACCTGTCATAGTATACCAGTCTATACTAGGGTAATTAAAATCCCCAACAATGATTACATCCCCTTTCTCAGCCACAGCTTCAATTTCTTGATTTATATCATAGTCATCTATTTCTGATGTGACTGGTGGCCTAAAAACATTCCATATTTGTTTTAGTCTTTTTTGGTAACCTGGTAAGGCCCACTAGACACAAGTGCCTGTTTTCAGGGGCAACCTGGGAGCACTGGGTGGTTAAGTGACTTGCTCAGAGTCACATAGTATGCAAGCGGAGGCTGTGAGAATGAAACTCAGGTCTGGTCTGCTGGATGTATCAAATTTGTTCACACCTCGTTCCTCTACCCTCTAGGCTATACTGCCAGCCATATAATGATTTTCTTGTTACTATTAGTTTCAATTTTTACCCACAGAGTTTCATGGTTATATCTTTCTATCTACTGTATACGAAGAGAAGTAATAATGTTTTTTGCAGACACAGCTACCCCTCCTCCTTTTCTTTCATCCCTATCTTTATTGTATAATGTCTAGCCATTTATATTTTTGTTCCACTCAATATGAGGGTACCACCACGTTTCTACAATTATGCAAATGTCAATGTTTTCATTCTTTAGTATTAGTTCTAGTTTCAATTTCTTTGTACTATTTAGACTTCTAGCATTCAGTGACAAGATTTTAAGCCCTTCTATAGCATTTATTTGTTTATGATGAGTTGATTTATTGCCGTGATCCATGGCTTGTGCAAGAACTACTTTGCATTTCCCCTCAGAAGTTAGTTAAAATGTGAGTCAATGACCCTCCTTAGTCTATTTCCTAACTTTCTGCTCCCCAGTTTGTTTAAGTGCAGTCCATCATGGCTATAATAGCTTAGGTTGTCCTCAAATTCCTCCCAATGTGTGCTTTATTTTATGCCTTCCATTAATGTTCATTGTCTGAGCCAATTGTTTATATTCCTAGTTTTGACATTTCTGTTTTTCCCAGTTCTAGGTATCGGCAATATCTCTGGCAGGACTAGTTCACTTTTGATACTCTTAGTTGTTTTCCAGATATTAATATAGTCTTGTTTTATTTCATCCTCATTTTGTTTAGCAATATTATTTGTTCCTACATGCAACAAAATCATGGAAGAATAATCTTTTTCTCTGACTATATCTGGAAGCATTTTGTTAATATCATTTATTTTGGCCCCTGAAAAATAACTTGTCGTAGTGCTTTCCTTATTTCCCCTGGCTGTGTACCTATCAGTAAATTTGAGGATTGAGTCTCCTAAAACATAAATTGGTTTTGTATTTAAGGAATTTAAGTGGTGACTTTTCGTTGGGTCAGTTCTTTCTATGTTGGGATCTGTTTCACATGCATTGGAAGATGCTCCTCCCCTGTTTGTGAGGTCCTGCCCCTTTCCCACAGTAATCTCATTGGTTGTTTCATTGTTTATATCAAGTTCCATTGTCATTGGCTCAGTAACTACTTCTTTACTATACGTCCCCATATTTTTATCCTTCATATCGTCAAGCACCCCAAACCTGTTATGTAATGGTAGGTTGTTGAACTCTAGGTTATGGCATCTTCTACGCTTTGGGCCATCTTTAACCATGCTCCACTCTTCTGTTTCAGACTCCTCTAGTTCCTGTTGCTTTTCATTTTTATCTCTTTCTTTTTTCCAAGGTAGCTATGTTTATGATGTTCCTATCAATGATACTATAACCCACATTGTGATTGCATGGCTCACCGATTGTATTAAAAGCATTGTCAATAAAATCTTCTAGTATACATATTTCATTTTGTGTGTTCAGTCTTTTAAGTAGCCTTTCTGTATTCTCTTGTAGAGTTGCCACAAACATGCACTTTTCACAGATGAGTTTTTCTAATTTGTCCCCGTTTATGTACATTTGCAGAATTCACAAACGGACATAGTGTCCTCCATGTTTAGATCCACCTGTCCTTCAGTTGCACTTATGATGACACAAGCCTCTTGCAGCTGTATTTAATAAATTCTGTTATATATTGATGGGATGCTGCTTTACAGATGGCTCGGGGATAAACAGTTAGGAGATACCATATGCATAAGGCTAAAATACAAGAGAATGACTGGCCCATCGGCGCAGTGGTTGGATTTCTGTTTGTGACACCAGCAACCCGGGTTCGGGAGTGGACTCTGGTTGCTGGAGGGCCAGCCAGGGGAGAAAGGCTTGAGGGTCCCACAACTGCTCGCCTTCTCTGGAGGGAAGGGGGAGGCCAAGGCCCGCAGTTTGCCTGACTCCAAGCGGAGGCTCGGGGTATGGCAAGTCCTGACACCAAAGACCGAGATAGTACTGTTCTGTTCAGGTACAAAAGACAGGTAGGGCTGAGTGTCATCTGCATAGCAGTAAAAACTCAGCCCATACCACCTTATAATGACTCCCAACAGCAACATGTACACCGTGAACAACATGGGGGACAGCACAGAACCCTGCAGCACCCCACAAGGCAGGGGGAAGGGGGCAGAGGAAAAAATTCCCAACACCACCCTCTAAGTCCTGCCTGTGAGGAAAGAATGGAACCACCTGAGGACTGTCCCCAACAGTCCACAGCGTAGCCACAGGTGTTCGCGCAACACCCCATGATCCACAGTGTCAAATGCTGCAGAGAGATCAAGAAGAACCAAGATCGAATGACTCCTTTGATCCCTTGCTGTTAGGAGATCATTTAGTACTCAAGCCAACATTGTCTTGGTACTATGCCTCTTCCTGAAACCGGACTGGAGAGGATCGTAGACTTCATGGGTGGTAAGAAAGTTCTCGAACTGCACACGACTACCTTCTCAATAATATTACCCAAAAAGGGCAGGACAGAGACCAGTCTGTAGTTTGCAAGACAGTCTGGGTCGCAGGAAGATTTCTTTAGAAGGGGTGTCACCACAGCCTCCTTCAGGGGGTCCAGAAACACCCCCTTGTCCAGCGAGCACCAGACTATCTCAGCAAGGCTCAGTCCGGTGACACCCATACACCCCACAAGGAGGCAGGTTGGACCAGGATCCAAACTATAGTAAGTCAGTTGCAAGCCCCGAACAATCTTCATGATATCCATGATTGCTGGCTGGTCGAAATCTGTCCAGACAGACTGGGTGCCTGTGCCCTCGCATCGACCGCCACCAAACTCATTTGAACGAGTCAAGCAGATCTCCGATCTGATGAAGGACACCTTATCTGCAAAGAATTGAGAAAACTCATCACACTTAGATAGTGAAAAAGCTCTCTGACCCCAAAGGCAGACTGGATTGCTCAGCATGTCCAAGGTTCGAAAGAGCGGAGCTGGTTGATTCCTTGCTGCAGCAATTTCCTTGGACAGGAACTCTGCCTTCTTATGGGAGATTTCTGATTGATAGTCCTAATAATGGGCTATCAACCTAAGTCTGTCCTCCTCCAGGCCAGATTTCTACCAACAACATTCCAATCTTCTCCCCACTATCCTCAACTCCCTCAAAACCCCATCAAACCAAGGGGCCCAAGGGCAGAGAGGGTGAACTCAGACAGGAGCTATGGAATCCAGGGCCCTCAGCACCACAGTATTATAGTGCACTACTAGGTCTCCCAAATCCGAGCTTTCCAATGGCCTACTCAATAGGTCCAACACCACCATCAGACCTTCAGGGCGACACCCCTCAAAGGGCGGTACTGGACCATCTCCAAAGGGGTGGATCTCACAGGGGGAGCCACAAAACTGAACCTTATAGAGGTCCGACCATCCAGCTGGTTCCACCACCAAGTCAGCGGCCTCCATCCCCAGGAGGAACACCAGGTCCAAGGAGTGACCCTGAATATGGGTTGTAGCGGTAACCACCTGTGTGAAGATCAACAAGATCATCAGTTGGAGGAAGTTCTGACCAAAATGCGAGAGTTCATCGTCGACCCAGGCATTGAAATGGAGGGTGTCATTGTGCAAATGTCACTATAAGGGAGGAAAGGAAAGAGGTACTTAAACAAAGATCTGACTGCCTATCTAACCAAATCCCCCCAACAATAAAAAGTTAAAAATACTTACCTGGGCACCAGAATTAAAGGAAAAATGATTTAATTAATGTGTTTATGTGCCCGCCATGGTGCTGCCAAACCCTCCACCAACATCCCCAACCCTGGCACCCAGAACCCAAGGACTTACCTCCTCCCTGGCATCCTCCAGTGCTTACCCCCATGACAGGATCCGGCAGTGACACTCTGCCACCAGAGACATGGATCCAGTGTGGGCCTTCAGCCCAGACTTCCTCCATGACCTGCCCCCCCATGGTGGGGGTCTGACGACAGGTGCCACCCGCCAATGAAACAGATCTGGAGTGGGTCCTCAAAGTCCAGTGTGTAGCTCACGGGAGGGACGGTATCTTCCAGACAGCACCTGACCATTTTCATTGTTCCTTGAGAAGGCCCGGACATGCAGTGCTGTCGTAGATACACCCACGCAGGCTACCACGTATAAGGCATCGGCAGACGCCACTTCCCCCCCCAACTTTGCAGTTGCATTGATAACCCCCAACCACCATCAGAGGTCAGACCAGCGCTGATACACCCCAACCTCCCCCTCAGAGGAGGAGAGCTATCCTCCAGACGCTCAATCCACCTTCTCCTGGCCAGCCCCCTGGTGAACCGAGTCCATCACCGAACCCGGGTTGCCGGAGTGGCAGAAGGTGAGGCATGGATGTCTTTGCCCTCCACACCACTGGGCCAGCATATTGAAATAAAAATTAAAGGAGACTTGGACAGAACCCTAGTTAGGCAGTGGCAGAGGTCCCCAGTCCAAGCTGGAAAATGGGGAAAATATTAGCAGATTAGTCAGTTTGAAAGCCGCAGCTTAACAGGCACGATTTTTAAATTTGACAGTGCTCCCTGAAACCGTGGAGCTCCAATCTGCTCAACCTTGCTGCAATCTTATTACTAAAATAATTAATTTTACAAAATCATCTTCAGACATGCTCTTCTATGCTGTTGACCCCTTTGTGGTTCAGCCAAGACTGGAGAGCCATTGCTATTTTTGGAATCTTCATGTGCCTAGGGTTCGTGCTGTTACTACAGCTTTGAGCTGTACCATTACCCTTAGTAGGGGTGCACATTACTCATATGTACTAAATACCCATTGAAAAATGTGGAGCACTACAGAAGTCTTATTTATGAAAGCAAATGCTGAAGTGCAGAGTTGCTCTTTAAGTACATTTAACTCCATCATCGTCTCTGTATACCACCAAAGGACAAAGAGCCTTTGCCCATTATTGTACCTGTGGCTACAAGGTTTACAAGGATGACACTCATATTATTTGTGTGTGCTGTTCGGGCCTCCCTCACAATATGAGGGAACGCAAGATTTGCCAGAGTTTCAACCAGGCTGCAAGGCAACACCATCGGAAAGCCTTCGAGAACTTTCTCACTCAAACAACATTGAAAACCATGGAAAAAGCTACAGGTTCCAGGAATGTTTCTCCCTCACCAGTGACTGAGAAATGGTCATTGAAGTCGAAAGACAAAGATTAAGAATGGTCATCCTCACTGGCCTCCTCATCTGGCCAAAAGCATAAGTTTAAGGACAAGGCTGCGTTGCCATCCAGGTCAGTACTGAAATCAGGTATGGCC
The DNA here is from genome assembly GCA_016271365.2 of Neoceratodus forsteri. Lineage (NCBI taxonomy): Eukaryota > Metazoa > Chordata > Ceratodontiformes > Ceratodontidae > Neoceratodus > Neoceratodus forsteri. Next base: position 1,196,749,907 of record CM028130.1, read on the forward strand.
TCGTCAACACCCGCTCCAGCAGCTTCGACAAAAACTCTCTTCTGACTGTCATTGAGACACCAAGGTCAGGGCTTGGTCCGGGCACTGCTGCACCTACTATGGACGGTATGTCGCTGCCATCATCAGGCTCTGGCCTGTCAACATAGGTAGTCCTGGACCATTTTCAGTGCACTGCTGACTCCCAGGCTGTGCTGGCATCATTTTCAGATATACTTCAGGGGTCTTCATCGATGGCTTCTTCAAGCACGCTGCAGTTACCTCCTTCTCAGCCACTGCAGGCATTGTGGTTCCCTCTGTGGCTCCCGTCACTGTTCGTGTTGACAATGACAAGGTTGAATATAATCTTGACCTCATGGATATTAATTGGGATTTAGAGGCGTATAAGGGTGAGGGGCAGTTTGTAGAAGGGAATCTACCCTCCAGCTCCACCCTCTCATCCTGCAGTGAGGACTCTGTGGTTTATACACCCAGATTCCTCCCACTCCCCTATCCCCACTGTGGAGGAGGAAGAGTCCACTGAAAGGAAGCTTATGGAATTTTTGGAGGTCCCATGTACACTTTCCATTAATAATTCCTCCTGTGTATCCTGCATTAGAGGATGCTAACTTTGCTGTACGGCATAGGCCCAACACCCTACCTGCAGGTCCAAGGAAGGCTGATATGCACTACCCTGCTCCGTCTGCTAAGCCTTACTATGCTACTCAGCCTGAGACTGACTCTGTAGTCATTATGTCTGCTCATGACGGCTCTAAAGCCCCTACGCACATGAGTACTTTACCTCAAGATAAAGAACATAGGAGGCTGGATGTTATAGGCAAGTGTACTTATGCCTCTGCATCCTTGGGCCTAAGGATTGCAAATTACCAGGCTCATATGATAAAATACCAGAATAGCCTCTAGAAGACTTCACATACTGCAGCTCAGGCTTTTCCTGATAGCCCTCCCAAAACTGACCTGGTCAAAACCCTGTCAGCTGGTGCTGAAGTTGGCAAACATCTGCTATATTTAGCTTATGGTGTGTTGATGCCTTTTCCAGGGCTGTGGCCTCTGGTGTTTCCATTAGATGTTATTCCTGGCTCAGAGTAGCTGGTTTTGCTACTGATGTGTAGCAGGCAGTTTTGAATGCTCCTTTCAGGGGCTCCAAATTGTTTGGACAATATGTTGAAGAAGTACTTTGTGACCTTCAGTCCTGCAAGATGACTTTACAGCCTGTTAATTCCCTTTACCCAACACTCACCAGAAGGCATAGTAGGGAATCTTTTCATTGGCTTGTTGTGAGGAGTAACCATACATACTGTCAGCAGGGCTGTGGCAGAGGTGGTGGTCCCCCCAGTCCTCTCCCCACTGGTGTCCATGCCAAAGTACCAAAAGGAACTGGTTCCATTGGCCCTGCCAACCCCAGTTCTGCCTGACTTTCTTCTGCCCCCCCCCATACACACACACACCCTCAGCTATTGCGTCCAGGTGTGAGTGTGGGGAAAAAGATCTTCCTGCATTTAAAACAGTGGAAGGAGAGCACTACCCCTTCCCTCAGCTATTGCCTCCAGGAGTGAGTGTGGGGGGAAGGATCTTCCCGTATACAAAACAGTTGAGAGAGAGCACCACAGATGAGTGAGTTCTGGAGATAATAGCAAAGGGGCAATCTCTGGAATTAATAGAAACCCTCCAGGCCATTCTGTCCCTTTCTGTTATCCTCCAAGCCACTTGTCTCTGCTAAAAGAGGAAGTCAATACTCTGTTTCAAAAACGTGCCATTGAACCAGTTCCTCCATAAGACAGAAACAAACGATTCTATTACAGATACTTCCTAGTCCCAAAATGGACAGGAGATCTGTGTCCTGTATTGGATTCTCGGAGACCTCAATCTGTACACTGAATACAAAATGTTTTGAATGGTGTTTCTGCTGACTTTGATTCCCCTCTTACAAAATAGGTGATTTGCTGTGTTCCCTGGAATGAAGGACGCATACCTTCACATCAAGACCATGAAGAGCCACAGACAATATCTCTGCTTTTTGCTGGAGGGTAGGCACCACCAGTTCAAAGTGTTGCCCTTTGGCTTATCCTGTACACCATGAGTCTTTACCAAATGCTTGTCAATGGTTGTAGCAGCCGTCTGCAGGAAAGGGCTTTATGTCTTCCCTTATCTGGATGATTGGCTTCTGACGGCCAAGTCCAGGAAAGCTCTATTTCACACACTTTTCCAAACAAGAGTACTGTTTGATGCCTTAGCGGTCGCTGTGAATATGCTAAAGTCTGTGCTGACCCTGTGTTAATGCCTACAATACTTTGAGGCACTACTAATGAATACAGCAAAGGGATGTGCCTTTCTGCCTCAGGACAGGGCAGACACCCTGGCACACTTGGTTTACAGGAGCCACTATGTCTCTACCAGGTCAATGTTATGACTCCTGGGATTAGTGACAGTGCTGTTTACTCGGTTTCATATGAGAATCCCACAATGGACACTCAGGGTTCAGCAATATCTGCTGACAGATGAGTTGGAACCAGTGGTTCTTGTCACATCTCCTCTTTGCAGAGCACTTCTATGGTGGATGGACTGCAGCAACTTACTCAAGGTCATTTTATTCTTTGTGCCAGCTCCTGCACAGATCTTCACCATGGATGTCTTGGGCTCTGGTTCAGGTGCCCATCTAAGCATCTTCCAGACACAAGGGTACTGGACAAAGGTAAGCCGACCTACACATAAATGTCTTGGGGATGAGAGCTATCCTATACAACCTCCAGGCATTTCAGAACCATCTCAGCACCGGTCCTCTGTTAAAAAACACAGACAATGTCAGGGTCATGCACTACATAACTAAACAAGGGAACACTCACCCCTATCCCCTGTGCAGGGAAACACTGAGAGAGTGGCACTGTTTTCTGGTCTTGCCCCTCCTTAAAGGAATTTTGGGAAGCCCTTAGGCAACAGTTTTCATTGCTCTCCCTTGCACCTGATGTTCTTCACCCCAGCATGGTCCCCTCTCCGTCCCTCCTCCAGATGTCAGGTTAAGATCTCGCTCCCTGGCACTGATACCTCTCCTGGCTGCAAAGAAAGCTATTATGAGATTATGGCTCCAAGATACAGTCCCCACCATAGATCACTTACAGAAGATAGTAACTAATAAATATGCTACAAGAAAATCACATATCAATTCAGGGGAAGTCTTTCTCATTTCCAGGATAAATGGTAGCCTTGGGTTCTCTACTGTATGACTCAGAACCCCTCATTTGTGCCATGATACCTAGCATACCGGGACTTCAGGCTTCATGACCATTTTTTCATTTCGTCTGTCAGAGTGTAGGGCGTGTCCGCCTATAGAATATATATGTCATTTATTTTGCTATTGTAAGCCTTGCAACTGGATCCTAAAATTACTAGCTGTTAATCTACTTTGCTGCTTTATACCACAATCTGGAATATGTATTGTTGAGACTTTGTATACAAAGATGTAGCTTTCTACTACTGCTATGTGAGATCCTCTATACCTACTGCCAACAAATACTTACTATAAATAATATACCTGCAGAATTTTAATAACAATTTTAAATGTAAGAAAAAATGAGAGTGCGGTATTAGGCAATGTCTTACAACCTTCAGGTATTGACCATGTTTCTCCCAGGTCTCCAAAACATCTTGTCAGACTAAGCAGGTCTCAGTCCTAACACACGAATGGGAGCTGCTGACTTCCATAGTAAACGACCTCTTTGCAAGATGGGATCATCACCACACAATAAAACTGTTGCTTTTCTGTTCACTTGCTCCAGGGCCTGGAGTTTTTTTGGGCAAAATCCATTGCCCCTCTCTCGGAAAGGGAAATTCCTGTATGCATCCCCCCATTCCTCTAATACAGAGAGTTCTGCTCAAGGTAAGAGTGGAGTACCACTTTCATCCTCATCACTCCTTTATTGTCTTGTCAGATATAGGTTTCCACTCCTACAATATCTGGCAGTGGAGCATCATGTTTCTGTATGTCTGTGTTGTGGTCTGCTGTTACAGGACAGGGGGTCTCTGGTCCATCCAGATCTGAAGTCCCTACATCTGCACGGATAGCTCCTGAAAACATAGCCATTGCATGCTCTGGGTGTCCTGCATGTGACTAGGAAGCCTTCTACCAGACATACTTAGTCCTTGAAATGGAAGCATTGCACTTTGTGGTCTGCTTCCCAGAATATGGACCCTTTTATGTGTCCTGTAAATTCCGTTCTTGAATAATTGCTTTCCTTATCTAATTGAGGCTTACAGTATTTCTGTGTTACAGTGCATTTGGCTGCTGTATCATGATCCCATGTTCCTATTGCCGGTCATATGATTGCCTAACTAGAGGTATCCTGTACTTTTCTGAGAGGTATCCTGCATATGAAACCTCCTATCTGTAATCCAGTTCCGCCTTGGGACTTGAATTTCGTACTTGAGAAGTTGACGTTGGCTCCTTTTGGGGCTGCCGTGACTTATGGCTTACATTTCCTGTCATGGAAAATGCTATTTTTAGTTGTCATGACTTCTGCTCATAGAATTTCCAAGCTTCAGGCTTTAAAGTGTGAGCCTCCTTATTTGATTTTTCACAAAGGCAGAGTCTTTCTGCGTACGAATCCTACGTTTTTATTGAAAGTGGTACTGGAATGTACATTGAACCAAACTATACACCTTCCTGTTTTTTGCCCTGAGCATACCAACCAGTGTGAGGCATTGCTCCATACTCTTGAAGTACACAGAACACTGAGATACTGTTACTCACACCAAGAACAACAGAAAGACTTCCCAGTTTTTTGCTTAATTTGCCACTGGGAAAGAGGGTGCTCCTGTGTCAAAACACAGCCTGTCCAAATGGTAGGCTAATTGTATTACTTTTTGTTATAGGAAGTACAGTAAGGAACTTCCTGGTGCTGTTCCTAGTCACTCCACTATGGGTGTGGCCACTTCTGTTGCTTGTTTCAGAAATGTTCCTACTGCTGACATATGTGCTGCGTGCTACATGGAGCACTGCCCACACTTTTACTAAGCACTGCAGTCTGGACATTGTCTCTTGTAGACATGCTGGTTTTGAGCTTGCTATACTGAAAGGCTTTCTGTCTTGATCATTTATCAGACTGTGCCATCCTCTCGGGCTGCTCTGTATCACTTGGGAATTGTTCCAAAGGTGTGGCCTAATGGAGGAAATATCCTCGACGAAGATAGAATAGTTACATAAGAATTTACCAGAACAGTAAATCTTTGAGAGAATCTCTTCCATCAGTCCATGCCACACCCTCCTTCCCCATTTTATCTAATGTTGTATCAGATGTTGTGCCTAAAGCCTTATTCCATACATGCTGTTTCCAGTCCATTGCCTCTCCTTGTTTGCCTGGTACTGGTTTAGTCTCCTGGTTCCTCATAGTAAGAGGCCCTCCAACACTCATCTCCAGCGGGGAACTGGGAAGTATTGGGGCTGCCCACGTAATATATGCGCCAACACTGCACATCATTGTGGGTGGCCCCAGCTAGCAAAACATTTCTGAGTGGTCCTGATGCTAATAGCTTACAGTTCCAAAGGTGTGGTCTAATGGAGGAAATTCTCTCGAAGATTACTATTACAGTAAGTTCTTATGTAACTGATCTTTCCCTATAGCCTGCAAATATAGGGCAGTGGTTATGGTGAGCAGGGCCGAAGGTGTAATATTCCTAGGGCCTCCTACATACACTGTACATGTACATTAGTAGTTTAAGTAATGTTTAGAGCTCTGGTATCAAAACAAGGGTAGTATTTCAATGAAGGATGGTGGTAAAATGTAATGTTGGAGGATTTTATGAAAACAAATTAGGCAGATGGCTAAAAATATAGGGTAGTGGTAACAAACATGGGTGCCATTATTTACCAGAATTTTTGTTTTGTTTTTTTTTGTGCCATATGTTAAGCAGGACTTATTTTAAACTAACAACTGGCATTTTCCCTCAATGCTGAAAAGCTGCGGTGGTCACCCCAGTCTTTAAAAGCAGGGACAGAACCTGTCTGACCAACTACAGGCCAATCTCAATTCTGCCCCCCCTCTCCAAGGCACTAGAGAGGATAGTATATGATCAGTTAGGTACATATCTTGATAAGTACAACCTTCAATGTCAGAAACATCACGGCTTTCGGAAGGCACATAGTACTTCAATGGCATTGGTTGAGTTTACTGGTCATATCCATGAAGCACTTGACCAAGGGCTCTTGATGGGGGCCACTTTCATTGACCTCACCAAGGCCTTCAACATGGTTAACCACGATTTGCTTCTCACACAACTCTCTAACATTGGTATATCCTCTGTCTCTCTAGGCTGGTTCCAGAGTTACCTCTCTAACAGGACCCAGCAGGTCAAGATTCTTGACATTCTATCCGACCATCGGCATATCAACACAGGGGTGCCCCAAAGTTCCATTTTGGGCCCCCTGCTGTTCAGCTTGTTTCTAAATGAACTCCCCAAAGTCTGCCAGAATAAGATCCTTCTATATGGAAATGATGCTGTTCTCTACATGTGTCACTCTACTCCGGAAGAGCTGGAAAAAGGCATGCAAGATGACTTTACTGCTGTGGAAAAATTGTTCCTTCAGTCTAAGCTCTTGCTCAACTACACTAAGACTAAAACAATGTTGTTTGCCTCCCATCAAAACCATCATAAGTCACATCACCTCAATATTTACAACAACAAGTTTGATACACTCGAACTGGTCGCCACCTTTAAGTACCTCGGTGTCTACCTTGACAGCTCTCTCCCCTACAGCCAGCACATAGGAGAGAGAACAGCTAGTGGCAGACTAGGTCAGCTCTACTGGCATAGGCAGTGCCTCACTGAAAGTGCCATCAAGCTTGCAGTTAACAGCTCCGTGCTCTCTATCATAGATTATGGACTGGTAGTCTACGGAGCCGGTACCGATACAGCACTTAGGCGAATCAAGATTGTCTTAAACAAAGCCTGCAGACTAGTCCTGGGTGTGGACCGTTTAACTCACACTTATAAACTATACTCAAGCACTGGTTGGTTAAACCTGAATAGCAGAATTCAGTACCAAATCTGTCTATTAGCTAAAAAATCCACCCTAGGTCTTGCTCCTCCTGGAGTGAGGCAACTGCTAAGAAACTCCACTTCCTCCAGACTAACTAGGGGGTCAAATAAAGCTGTCTTCATTATTCCATTCTGCCGGACCTCACTAGGGCAATGGTCCTTCGAATACAGGGCCCCCTGCTGGCTAAATTCCCTTAACTCTGAGCTGATTGAGTAAACGAAACTATGCCCATTTAAGGCCAAGCTGCTGCAGTACCTGGCCACTCTTTGTAACTGAGACTTCGTCACCTGTGCATAATCCTACTGTTATTGATAGCTTATCTGTCCTGCATAGCACCCATCTCCCCCTCCCACTTCCTCCCTTGCCTGGTGTGACCCCACTGAGCACTTACTCCCACATCCCTTCTTTATCCCCCCACCTTCCTGCTTTCTCTTCACAACTGTTAATTCCACCTAATTTTCACCCCTCCCTGTTTCCCTCACCTCACCCCCACTTTAAAACCTTTTCCCTTATCCCTCTCCCCACATTACCCAGCCCTGCCCTATCACCTATTTACGTAACCCTGGGTAGATTCCTATCGAATCCCACCCTCTGACTACTCAACCCCTTATTCTATCACCCTCTTTGTCTTTTCCCCCCCTCCCCCTGCTCTCATCTAGTCTGTCCTCCCCTTCCTTTGATCACCACCACTTCTGACCCTCCATAACTCTACCTGCATGCTCTAAAGCTTAGCTACCACTATAAATTGCTTGCCCACCTTAGGTATGCTCTTAGTACCGTTGCAATAAAGTTGACCTCTCCTACCTGATTTATTTTAACTGTACTTGCTTGAATCTGTGTCTGTATGTACCATAATGTACTTGCCTGCTGTATATACCCCTATCTGTTTTGTAATATCTAGATACCTTGTCTATTGCCTTACGACGTGGAACCTTTGTAAATGACCTTTTAGCTCAAAGGTGTTATCCGAGATTCCAATAAATAAATAAACTACATTTGGTAGTGCCAAACAGCAATAAAAATCACCATTTCAAAATAAAAATATCTGTTTTGGCTACATTGGCAAGTGGCAGAGCTAGTACTCCAGGGAATTCATGCAGCAAAATAATCAAAACTCCAAATCCTTAATTCCACAAAGAGAACTTTTCAGAATGTTGTCCACATAAACAAAACAATACAAAAGAGTTTTTCACATCAACTGTTATAAAAGCACAGTTGAATATGGATAATGCAGGTGGTATGACTATAATTTATGAAAACAGGGAACATGACAAATAGCTGCCAACTCACCCAAACTTCCCATCCCCTTTAAGGTGAAGGCCTATAAAAGAAATGGTGCAGTACTGTTTATTGAAATTATCAGTAGGTGCAGATCCAAACACTAGCCCCAAACAGTTGATGAAGTAATCAAAACAGAAGGTTCTTAAAGAGTTAGTGTACTGCGTAAAACCAATATTAATTTTTAGAAGCACTCAACTATTACCTTTTTATATATAAAAATTACTTTTTGTGCATGTCACGTTACAAGCGGGCTGCGTTGGTATCAGAGTGCCCTTTAAGGGGTGTGACACTGTCTGCCCAATGAAGAGCAGTGTTGCAGGGGTGTAACAGTGCCAGACCATTCAGCACCCAGGCTGACAATGATGGAGTTTCTGGCTTGCTGGGCGGGGATGGCACCAACTGCAAAAGAAGTTGCAGTCCCTTTGATCCGCGCCCCCCAGCAAGCCAGGCTGATCTGTCATGGTCAGCCTGAAATGTGTGCCTGCAACAAAGAAAACTGTCCATCGATGTCTGTTGCTGGCGGCCCTTATTGTCCCCTAGTCCAACCCTCCCTGTCAGCACCCCTTCAACCCACACACACAGTAGTGACACTGGGGTGCTCAATCCCCCAGTATCTAAAACTGTCCCTCGTCATTTTTCTCCCTGAAAGGAAGAAAACCATCTATTGATGTCTTTTGTGCCCCCCAAACATAAGTCAGTGATGCTGGGAGTGCCCAGTCCCCCAGTGTCCTGTCCCTGAAATAACAAAAACTGTCCCTCATCGTTTTTTTTAACTGAAAAAAAGAACTATCCATTGTTGTCTGCTGCTTGCTACCCACCCCCACCTGACCCTCCCACTCAGAACCCCCACCCCATACTTACCCACCAGAGGTCTGTCCCTGTAATCTTCCTTGGACCGCAGACATGTCTTCTCTCAAGCCCAACCACGAACTGAGGTGCGATTCAATGTATTTCAGTGGGGGTTTTAGCTTCAGTGTATTTCAATGGGGTTTTCAACTTAGGGGCATAACTTGGCCATTTTTTAATATGTTTGCCCCAAATTTTCAACATACCTCTTTTGGGGAGGGGAGGGGGCGGGGCGGCAAGATGGCTGCAGTGCTGCCCCGCTCTCTGTTGCTCTGCTTTCTGCTCCTTGCTCATTGAATTCTAAAAAGTTTGGTTAAGTTTAGTGAATGAACTTTAGGTTATTTTTTATTTCTTTTTTTTTGTGTTATTTCTTTTTGCCCCTACATGCTCCATGGCAGCCACTCCTTCGGGCTTACCAAGGCTGACCTCCAACCCATCCGTCTTCTGAGTCTCCACCTCAAATCGCAGCCAGCCCCCAGGGTAACCCGGTGTAACCCTTCGCCGACTGGGTCCCTCTCCTCCAAGGGGGAAGCACCAGCCAAGGAGGGGGCAGACCAGCGCAACACTTGGCCCCAGGGGTGCTGCTGAGATGGAGAGCTCGGTAGGACCTGGATGGCCTCAGAGAGCCGGGCAGCCATCATCCGGCTGCCGTGTAGCAGTATTTCCGCTTTTCTCGTTGATCCCTCCTGCGTGCATTGGCAGTGCTCCTGGTCTCCACCAGAGGCCACTGTGGTGCGACACAACCCACTACCCACCCCAGGAGAGAAGAACAGTCCTACAGGTGCTCATTCCTCTCCTGCCCCTGCCAGCCCCCAACATCCCGAGTCCATTCCTGAACCCGGATCGCCGGTGTAGGCCGAGGTAAGGCGCCAGCGCCTCAATCTTCTGTGCCACTGGGCCGGAAGTTATTTTTTATTTCTGGAGATTGAATGTGCATTGTTGCTGCTTGGGAAGCAGTAGAAAGATTTCTCTGTGGTAGGTGTATGCGCAAGACTGGCCGTTAATATTGACGCTCAACAAATACATACAGAACTGGAGAGAGAGAGAGACGCAGAGGAAAAAAAAAGGTCTCTCCATCAGGAAGTTTAAGAGTTTGGTTAGCCACCTACTGGTTCCTGGCGCTTTCCCAGGTATTGCTGGATTAATGAAAATGTATGCACACTATAAAAGAATATTATAAAGATAAGTATGTGAGGAACCTGAACTCTCGGCTTTGTGTTATGGAGAGACAGAACCGACTGCATCCTGTTGTGCTGATATGCTCTGCATAAAATTTTTACAGGTATACTAGCTTTGCCTAGGGGGCCCGGGAACCAAAATGTGAATTTGGCCATCATTTACCACTCTAAGAGAGTGATTTCTTTGTGTTTTTCAGGTCTGGAATTCTTTCCTAGAATTGTGATTGGGGGAAAAGGAAAGGGGAGCGACAGGCAAAAGTTGCTGAAATTTTCCGCCCTAAACTATAAGCTATTGAAAGCAACTGAAATAATGGTGTTCCTGCCTGTAGAGCTGAAAGAGGATGGAAGGGTTGACGGTAACAATTTCCAGAAAATCTTCAACTTTATTAAAAGGTCACCATTATCTAAAGCATGAGGTGATTATATCGGACGCTTACAAAACTTTTGAAAACTTGAGGAATGGAGGTACGTAATGTGATAGAGCTGCGTGTCTCGTGGTAAAGGTCAGTTTAAAGACCCATTGAATTTAAATGGACTCCCGGTGAGGGAGAAAAAAAGTAACTTATTAATATGTGAAATGGGCCCGGCAATCTATTCTGAGCAGTAAAAGCAATGTTTTAAAAAGCCTGGATATTTTGATTGAAAAGGCAAATACCTTTTATGTGCCTGATTAAAGACAATGGCTCTGAGTGACCTCCTGAACTCCTAATAGCAGGAGCAGAGTTGAAAGAATGTTTGCATTTTTCTGGACTCTAGTGTTTAATTGAGCCATTTTGAGCCATTTTGCATAAAATTAAATAATTCAAGTTTTATAAAGGTTCCTCTTAAGTAAGAGCCTTCAAATTTTGATTGTACTGGGATTTATACTGGGGTATTTGTGGGACCCCTAGTGGAATCCTTGTGGGCCATATTTTGCAAGGCCCTCTGAGGTAATGAATACCATAAGTACTTGTCTGTTAATAATTTAGACTAGTGGAGCTTTTAATCCTGTTCTTAAATTTGTTGGTGCCTGGAGTGTAAGGTTATCTTTATGCTCTGGGAAATTTCAGCAATTCATGTGTAACCCCTCACCCCTGCCTTTTTGCCAAAATGACAGGTGGCATGCTGTTGAAGCTGACAGCAGTACCTGGTGGGGACCTGGGTTCGGGGAGGATGAGGTTACTCGGCACAGGGGGACCTAGGTTTGGCTACTCTGCACAGGGGCACCCAAGTAAATCCGAACACAGGAAGCAATAACTGTAATGTCCAGAACCAGGAATGGGATTCTTCAGTGTGGCTTTAATTCACATCCTAGCTGAACAAACAAAGCATAGATGGCCCCCCATGGGGCTACATTTCCTGGTAATGCAGAGTAGAGACACATGACACTTTATCACTATTTCCAGCCCTCAGGCTCTAAACCTACCAGGCACACAGCCCAGACTTGCACGCAGCTTTGGGTACACAGCCCGACTTGTACACTCTTGGGTTTTCCCCACTGGCCCGGCTCCCCAGCCGGCCACTTGATCCGCAATCCATTGGAAGAATGAACCAATTATCCTGTTGTGGCTCCCCAAACCACACTAGAGTCTGCAACTCCTAGAGAGAATTTTCTTTACAATCCCACATCTGGGTACTTCCCCCATCACTGGCCAAGTGCCTGAGGCAAAGTAGAAATCCACAGAAGAAATCCGTAGAGGTGGACCAGGTCACTAAAGATGGGGGACCACCCACCTCCAGCTCCCAAAGCCCATACCTGGCCATTTCTCTGGAAACTGAACAATTTCTTTACTGAACTTCCAAATGTAGATTAAGGGTAGACGTCTGTCACATCACCTCTACATATTATTTGCATCCCAACAAACTCTGGAACTTGATACTACTTTGACTTTGCTTAGCCCATTTCTCTAGGCTTCCCAATATTTAGTAGTTCAATCCCCACATTGTCACACAAGTCCTAGGGTGAAAAACATAAGCCCTTTTAGCCAGAGCAGACACTCACCCTTACGTTGCAGGTGCCCCCACAGGCGACTCACAAATCTTCTTTTCTCCCAACTAAATACTGGAATGAACAGGCAGCTTTTCCTCCACACGCAGAACTAGGGGGTTGCCCCAGGAATCTGCAGGGAAACCTTCTCATCCCCCCCCCCGGAGGGAGGGGGCACTGAGACCTGAAACAGCGGTCTCCACCACTTCAGTACTCTTCTGTGTCTCTCTTTAAGGTGGAGACACACACCCTATTACTTAAAAGTAGCCCTCTGTCAGGGCTGAGGCTCCTAGAGCCTTTACTGAGCTGCTTTAACAGCAAGCTCACTCCACTCCACACACACTCACTGAAGACCAACTGAAGACACTGACTTCAAAACTCCCAACGTTCTATCTAACTCCCTTTGCTGCAGATTCCAATGTGGCTCATGCAGCTGCAATAGTTCTATTGGTGATGTCATCCCTCAGTCTCAGCTGAGACTGAGAACAGAGTGAGACAGTGTGAAACCCATTTAACTGGAGTTTCACAAGCTGCCTTCCCTGCCTACCACTAGGTCTTACTGGGATTCTAGTAACCCCGGGGTTACACATGCTTTACAGTTTTATAAAATGACATGTACTGAACATTAGATACTTTAATATGATATTTAATATGGTTTGGAGCTATTGAGCTTAATTAAGTATGTTTTTAATGACATTTCTGGAAATATGCATTTAAAGAGTCTGGGAAAGGGGTGCTAGATAACTATATAAAATTGCATCATGGTTAATAATTGTTACACTATACATTTGTCTTTACTTAAGATTTTAAAATGAATGGACCATTGTATACATAGGAGTTAGATTTGCCTATTTGCCTATTTGTTAGGTGTTGGGATTGTTTATGTATTTTTAATTTAGTTGTCATGACTTGCTATTGAGGCCATGAGATTGTCCTGAGGCCTCTGGTATCAGGTGGGTCAAACTTATTTACTATGTGTGGCTCCACCAATGGCATGGAGCCCCATTATGCATTGCTGGAGTGGTCACTGGGAGTAGCTGCAACAGGAGCAATCAGTGGGGCACGGAGCGGCATGAGTCGCATGCTGCTCCAGTGGATGTGCTTCAAGGCTGGTGTGTCCAATGGGCTATTAGAGAGGCACAGTTGTGATATGGCGTGGATTGATGGGACTGGACTGTAATACAGAGTCCTACTGTATGCTCAACAGTAGCCGACTGGAGTAACTGGATGAAGGGTGATCCATGGGCACGGAGCAGTATGCACTGCATGGTGCCCTAATGGATATGTCCTTAATGCCAGCAGGCCCTACTGGTTTCTAGGTAGGATCAGAGTGACAATGTATGATCAGATGAGTCCCCCCATGAAACATAGTTTCATTTAGTGCCTCGGGCATGGCCAACAGGAGTGACCGGGTAAGAAGTGGTCTGCAGAGTACGGAGCAGCATGCGCTGCATGGTACCTTTAATGGTTGCTCTAATATTGTAGCATGTCTGTTTGGCTACCAGGCAGTTGCTGATGGGACAGGATATGAGTGGTGGAGGTAAACTACACTGGTATGGATTGGACTGCTATGATGCCTTCCGGCCAAATGGCTGTCTTTTGACCTTGGGAAACCTGATCTGTGCTTATTATTATCAATTTGAGGATAGAAAGGATTCATTTATCTGATTTATCTATCTGACTCTCTATTAGTTTTATTATCTAACTTATAAAATATAAATTTTGTGTGTTATAAAACATTGCATATTGCAGTGCATGCTTAATTGATATTGAATTTTTATATGGTGCTTTATTCAAAATGTTTGTAATTGTTAAGATATTGTAATGGCTTTTTAGCTGAACAATAAACCATACTACTACTACATACCTTTATTGGGACCCCACCTCATGAACAATGCAAGTGATGTTAGGTAAATCTGTCCCAAAAGGTGATTTTGTGGTTGCTGTGCAAAATCACCTTTCGGGCAGGAGTTGAACATTTTCTCCACCATTGTTCATGAGGTGGGGTCATAAGAAGGCTATGTTCAAAATGTGGTGTCAAAATATTGAAAAAACAATGAAGTTATGAGCCTGCTTTGAAATTTGCGAACACAGGCTTGTAACTTTGGCAACTGTCAATATTTTTACCCCAAATTTCCCATATAGCTATTTCTTCACAGCATCTCATGAATGTGACAGCTGTCATTTTTCAGATCCTGGCCAAAATGTTTTTTTGCATTCTGAAAGGTGATTTTGTAGTCGCTGCACAAAATCACCTTTTGGGCAGGAGTTGAAATTTTTCTCTGCCTTTGTTAATGTGATGGGGTCATAAGAAGGCTATGTTGAAAATTTGGTGTAAAAGTATTAAAAACAACAAAGTTATGAGCCTGCATTGAAATTTGTGAATGCAGGCTCGTAACTTTGGCAATTTGCAATATTTTGACCCCAAATTTCCAATACAGTAATTTCTTCACAGCACCTCATGAATGTGACAGCTGTCATTTTTCAGATCCTGGCCAAAGAGTTTTTTTTGCATCCTGAAAGGTGATTTTGCAGTCGCTGCGTGAAATCACCTTTTGGGCAGGAGCTGAAATTTTTCTCTGCACTAATGCACTTGTTCATGAGGTGGGGTCATAAGAAGGGTATATTGAAAATTTGGGGCACAAACATTAACAAACAAGACAGTTACACTGCCCAACATCATCACTTCTACTTTGCATTCTTAACTGTTAGTACAACGATTCCTTCACTGAAGCAATTTTTAATGTCACTTTCAGTGGTATCAGCACCACACACACCCTATGACATCGGTGCACATGGCGAACACTCAGCATTGACAAATGCTTGTTTATTTTGCCTTTGGTTAATTAAAAGATTTTTTTTTTACCTGATGTTAGTAGGTGTGATGTGTTGGACAGCACTCTACCTGGCAGCTGACACATCTAGTTCTAGTCCTTCCACTACATCATCAGCATTATGACCTCACTGACTGTGATATCACAGCTGCTCAGGAACAGCCACCCAGTAGCTGCCAGGTCACTCACCTGTGATGTCACTTTCAGTGAAGTCACAGTGCTGATGATTTAATGGGAGGAATAGAACTAAATATGTCAGTTGCCAGGCAGTGTTGCGTGTCCAGATTAAGGCTATCAAATAGAAAACTTTATAATAAGCAAAAGGAAAAAGAAAAATACTTCAAAAGTAAAAAGTTATAACTGACTACTACATAAAATGTGTAACATTTTCCTGTATGCTATTTTGGTTCTACTACCCCTTTAAGAAGATAAGCAATCAGTTTCTCTGTGCACTTCTATGATCACGCAGTCCTTGCCCAGTTCTACTTAATCAGTACCTATCTAGCTATATAAGTTGCAGGGCTAGGTCTGGTCAGTGTTTATGTAACCCCTAGGTGGCACTATCCCTAGAGTTACACCCCTGCCTGCTGCCCTGGACAAAGGCTAAGGGGTTTGGGTTCGCGAACAGATAACAATTTTAAACAATGCCCAGTGCCTCCATTCAGAGTGTGCTTTATGTGAGCTCTCTGTTACAGGTATAACCCCCTGAGATGTTATACTACCCACAATTACCATTTACCTTACCCAGACATGTCCAAAATAGATATCTCCCCACATTTCACATTTAAAGACTCTCTCTAATAATATGCTCATGGACAGGATTTCAAAAACAGTAACAATCGATTTATTTAGGGAGCATGGGAGTTAGGAACAGGGAAGTGGAATAGAGGTTATCTGATTGGCTATTTACATATGTACAAAGGTTTTGATTGATGTTTGCTGGTGAACCCTCTGGCCGGGTGGCTACATTACTAATAGAAAAGACAATCACATTTCCCAACTCAGCAGTGATACCCAGAGCCCTGGCTATCTAACAGCTGACTAAAATCAGGTGTTACATTCACAATCATATTTTTACCCACACTGGTACCAGTCTCAGACACAGCTGAAGCCCTACAATCTCATACCATACACTGGGTACCCAGATACGAAAGTCCTGGATGTTGCAGACCTGGTGGAAGTTGCAGCTGGTCGAGCTGGCCGGCTTTTGATTTGAAGGAAGGGGGACAAACTTGGAAAAGCATTATCTCAACAATGGCTGTTGATCCTTAACAATACGAAAGCAGGGATTGCCCTGCATTTTGGCAGAAGTAGCAGGCTTGGCCCTGCTGGTCACAGAAAGACAGGGATTGCCCTGCGCATTACAGAAACTGAATATTCCAGGACAAGCTACTCTGTTTGATCTTGGATTTCACATCCTGAACATTCAGCACATTACAACTTGAAGTCACATCCAGTATAATTAGAAGGCAATATTTTTATCAAGCATCCTTATTCATTAGAATGAAGTCATATCCAGTACATTTAAATACCCAATAAGGCATCCGTAGCAAAGTCTCATCCAGCATGTCTAGATATTAAATACTTTTATCAAGCATCCTCAGATGAAATCTGGCAAAGACAGAAATAGGTTATTTCTAGTGTAAATCAGACACAATAAGCTCTAGGGCCTCCTACCCCATGAAGCGACAACACGACCTTGGCTGGCAACTCCACAGGGACAGAACTAACCCATAGGGCACCGATGAATATCAGCACATTTATATGATTCACTATAACACATCTTAATGCACCTGCAATGGGCCATTTGGGCAGCAGGCAACGTGCATTCAAACAATCTTCAAAATGCAGTATCTTGGGGCTTAGTGGCCCAGACTGACAAGATCTAAGGTCTCTCAACACTTCACAGATAAACATCTAATAGATTGGGCATTGAGGCCCCAAGATTACTCTTAAAGCTTCTCCCTTGCACCAGGGGGTACAAGGGTACTCACACAGGTCCTCTACGGGTCATATCCATAATAGAAGGTGTCCTGGTGTCTTCAGTCATCTGGCATAACTGAGGTTAGGTGGTAGCTGGTCTTCTGTCCACATCTTTCCCCGACGTGAGAGGCAGGGCTAGCAACTGGAGGACAATTCTGGCAACCTCCAGACTAGCAGTTGCAAAATTAAATTAATCACTTGACCTTAAAACTTAAATAAACAACAAACACCCCTCCAGGATGGAGGGCTTAACTGGAATGCCTAGGCCCAGAAGCATGGCAGGGGCCTGAGCCCCTTCCCCTGTGGGGGGCTCCCAGCAGACTGGAATCTGCTCTCCTCCATCTCGATCTGAAGAAATGCTGGCAGACATTGTCTCTAATAGGGCTCTTTTACAATTCCTGATTGGCTGAGATGATGGGGTGATAGATTTCCAAATGGCTATAAGACCTGTCAATCATAATACTCTAGGCACAGTTGGTCTAGTGATTTGGCACCTAAAATGATGTCCCTGTAAATCCCCATGAGCACCTGGTGTTTACCCATGAGGTGTTGTGAATGTCCCACAAGTCCTGGCTTTGTATTCCTGACATTCCAATTGTCTGTGGCTGCTTGCAATGGCTGCTTAACCCACTGTCCCTTATGCAGAATAGATGCAGTCCTGAATAAACATTCTGGTGCAGCCAGGAAGAAATAATTATTTGCCCCAATGCCCCACAGTTATTTAGCCATGATGGTGTTCTTGCTGTCGCTGCACAGATGAAGTGTGTGACTCTGCTGGTTTTCCTGTTGCTGCTGCACATAATCAAGCTCCCTTGCAGCAGCTCACAGGCTGACACTTAGAGTCCCAAAGTTCTGGATTAACCAGGGTGAAGCATTTATTTTTAATTTAAATACTGTCCC
Organism: Neoceratodus forsteri; assembly: GCA_016271365.2. Taxonomy (NCBI): domain Eukaryota; kingdom Metazoa; phylum Chordata; order Ceratodontiformes; family Ceratodontidae; genus Neoceratodus; species Neoceratodus forsteri. The sequence goes on from CM028130.1 coordinate 1,196,767,922, forward strand.
CCCTTTTGCACAATAAATCCCCACATGCAGCAACAGTTTATTATTTAAATAAAAATACTTTTCTTCTTTTTTCGGCCATAGCCAATAACAGCTGTCCTGGAGGCAGCCAGACACATTGTATTCAATTATTCAGATGACCGGGGCCCGGTTCATGGATACTTAAATGAGCCCTGGTCAAACTCCTTTAATTTGGGGACTTGCAGTGACGTCGCGAACCTGATGGCTGCTTGAGCTGACAGCTCCCTGACCCTCCCGACAAAATCAAGAGCCATCCATAAGAAGCGATTATGAATTCACCAGCAAAGACAACTCGTTCAAAAACCCTCTTCACCAGGAAAACAGGGACCCCAGTACAAAGGCTCAGAGAACTACTAGAGCAAGAGAAAACACACATCGATCCCGACCTCGCGGCGACCCAGGAGGACCCCAAGGGAAGAGCATAATATGGATACCTCAGAAGCCAACCTGATCTCCTCAATATTACAAACGGCAAAAACAGTAAGCAAAATAGATAAAAACCTAACTGAACTCGAAACAGATTTGCATACAATGGAACATAGAATGGACCAAATGGAGCTAGTGCTTACAATAGTTTCAGAGCAGACAGATCCGCACGACCGTGAGATCTTGCACCTGATGGCAAGGGAGCGAGAACTGACTGGGAAACTCAATGATTTAGAGGGCCATAGCAGACGACAGAACCTGTGGATATACAGCATCCCTGAGGGGCTAGAAGTGAATACTCCAACTACTATCTAATTCATACAAGAAATCTTGAAACAAGTCCTGAAATTGCCCGACAACTTCGACCTAAGGATGGACTGAGCCCATAGGTCCCTTGCCATGAGGCCGGCCAACATGGGAGCACGTCCTCGCTCCTTTGTACTTAAAATGACCTCATACTCCAGCAAGGAGGAGATTCTGAACAGAGCTTGGAGGCAGAAAGAGCCTCTCCTGTATCGTAATCATAAAATATCTATAGACAACGACTACACAACTACGGTACAGGAAAACAGAAGAGCGGCATGGCCCATTTTAAAACAACTGCATGCCAAGAACATCAGGGCCCAATTCCTCTATCCAGCAAGACTAAGTGTGGAGACTGATGGCAGGCTAACAGTCTATAAAGATCTACTGGTGGCTGCTCCTTACCTGGAGAAACAGGGCATCATGGTTCCAAATCTGGCGAAAGAGAGACTAGAGAAGGAGCTCCTGCAATCTGCTTGGGAAGTGGCCCGAGGTGGAGGCACTAAGAAGAACGCACAGCAGGGAAAAGCCATGCTCAGATCTGATGTCTCTTCTCTCCTCAAGACCTACGTCTCACCAATACTGCAGTCGGACATTAAACTAACTCCGAGAGGCCCCACATTGGAAGCACTGGGACCCCAGATGTCAGTGTGGACACCAGAACATACCTGAGAGAAGCCCTGGACAACTCATGTGTAATGTAAGATGCTGTCATTTTAAGGGGGGGGGAGACGTGGCAAACCCTAGACTGGCTAAACTGTCTCTTGGTACAGCGGTGGCCTCTCTGCGTGGCCGGGGGGGGGCCGGATATGACTTCGTTTGGTCATCCTTCCATGGATGATTTGAAGCACAGAGGTAGCTGCATTCCCGTCCTTCCAATCACTGCATGGGCTCCAGAACTCCACTGTGGGTTTCGGCCTGCCTCTATCATTAAGGGGCCCATTTAAACTGCTTAGAAGGAAGAGACTGAATTTTTTGAAATCCTCAAGAACTTGGCAGTTAAGGTAGCAATGATTTACTGGAGGCGCTTGTCTTACCTGCCCTGGGGAACTTGCAGGGAAACGGGGGGGGGGACTTAACAATGTGCCCTGATAAGTCATTGGTGGTACAACTCCCCTTAAAGCTAAATGGAAGACATGGGTGGGTAGCAAGAGAATTACATGTAAAAAGGGAGATCTGGTATTCTGACGATTGCGGGATAGGTAGATCTTGTGACTCGAACTACGCTGATTGATCAGGGGAGGATCATACCCTAGCAGTAGCACACTGAGAATGTACAATCCCTGTGGGCTACATGGACAAGCACCTTCAGACTCCTACCCTACTGTAACTGAAGTAAGGGATTAAGACAACGCAACCCTGGGTTAAGTTACAGCTGGCTTCTTAGAGCCACATCTCTATTACAGGGGACATCGGGGGGAAGGATTTACGGCCACAGGGAGAGAACAAACTACCCAATACCTTGCCCAATGTGGGATGATTCCATAGGCAGGGAAAACTACCCTAGCCCTTGGATATAACCCTTGATGTGTAAGGGTAATAGTGCTTAGAATAGAAGCACACCCAGACAGGCTCTATGCTCTGTCTGACCTTGGAAGACTGATGCAGAGTTCACTCAGTATATCTCTGCATTAGAAAGCCCCCAAAACAGCAACTGGCTGCGAACACCATCTAGTGGCTAATTGGGGTTTAAAATGTTAAAGTTTTATGTGTTTAAACAGTTGAAATGGTTTACTGTTTGGAAACTGACTGTTCTTATGTTGTTATTGTTGAAAGGGTACGTTCACATGGGCAGCCCTGTGTTAAGGAATACAACATATACAAAATGGAACAGAAGGGCATACCCAACACATGCCAAAAATGGCCACTGTTAAAACACAAATATTGGCATATAACATAAATGGGATTAATAATCCCATTAAGAAGAAACAAGTTTTAAAATATATCACAGAGAAGGGATGTGACATAAGTTACCTGCAGGAGACCCACCTTACTCCTGCAGAAACCGAGAAACTCAAGTCCAAGACCTACCCAAAACTGTATGGCGCCTCATTGGAAAAGGGAAAGAAAAGAGAGCTGGCTATATTGCTAGCAGCAAACTTCCCCTTTGAAGAAGCGGAAGTCATGGTGGACCAGGGTGCACTATATATTTTAGTTGTAGGAAAGGTACAGGAATCCCCGATCACCTTACTTAACATTTATGCCCCTCCGGGCTCCCCAATAACTTTTTTTTGCAGACCTAGTTAAGTTAGTAACTGAAAAAGCTAAGGGTACAATACTGGCAAGGGGGAACTGGAACATTGTACTAAATAGGGCATTAGACTCCACTTCCCAGATACCCTCCTCATGGAACAGCATACCCAAGACATTTAGGGGCCTGTTGTCAGACATGGGACTGGTGGATGTATGGAGAGCCAACTACCCCCAAGCAAAAGAATACACCTGCTACTCTCCAAGATTTAAAACATACTCTCAAATTGATATGTTCTTTGTAAATGCAACAGACATGTGTTTGGTGGACTCAGCCTGGTTAGGAACTATGACACTCTCAGGCCACCAACCACTTTTTATGGACATAGACTTAAAACTTCCCCCTAGGAAAACACACTGGAGATTGAACAACTCCCTCTTAAGAGATAAAGAAACTGTAGCTAAAATTAAGGAGGTGATCAAGCAAACAGTAGAATTAAATAGAGGTCCTGACACAACCCCACAAATCTTGTGGGACATAGTCAAAACAGTAGTAAGAGGAAAATGAATTTCCATAGCCTCATATAAAGAAACAGAGGAGAGTACAGCTCAAGACTCTCACCTTACAACTTAGGGACTTGGAAACCCAGCAGAAGATAAAATTGGACAGACAGGTGGGGGAGGAACTCAAAACAGTTGGATCCAAAATCCAGGACATTCAGAAGACGGAGATGGAAAAAGCCCTCTCTCCTACCTCAAATAAAACTACTATGAAGGAGGGCCTAGGGCGACAAAATATTTAGCTTTCCGCCTCCAACACCAAGCAGCAAAATCCACTATAATAAAAATTAGACACCCAAAAACAAAACAAATTACACACAAGAGAGATCAGATTGCCAAGGCTTTTGTTCATGATTATAAAAAATTATATCAGCCCCAAAAGGAATACCCCACAGAACAAAAAGTGAAATACCTCAACTCATTAAATCTGCCAACCCTAACAGAGACACAAAGGCAGGTACACATAGGACCAATGTCCAGAGGGGAGGTATCCACAGCCATTAAAAACTTAAAAACAGGAAAGTGCCCAGGTCCAGATGTGTTTGGGGGGAATTCTATAAAAAATTTCGGGAGGAAACAACCGACCTTCTTGCTCCCACGTACAATGAGATATGGATAGGGGAGGGGAGAGCCCCACCATCATGGAACTACTCTACTATTACGGTAATACATAAGGAGGGCAAAGACCCCATAGATTGTAGCTCCTACCATCCAATATTGCTCCTCAACACCGATTATAAAATATTTACTTCCATTATTGCATCCCCTCTCAACAATATTATTACACACCTGATACACCTGGATCAGGCAGGATTTGTCCCTGATAGACAAGGCCCAGATAATGTAAGGAGGACACTTGACATAATAGATATTATACATAGAGAGCATATCCCGTACTATATCCTTAGTCTAGATGAAGAAAAAGCATTTGGAGTTTCCTCCTCTTTCTGACCTTAGAACAGTTTGGCTTCCCACTGGCCTTCATAGGAGGCCTTCAGAGACTCTAACCGAACCCCCAGGCTTATGTTAGGGTGAACGGGGGGGTGACGGATAGGTTTGCACTGGGCAGGGGAACCTGACAGGGCTGTCCCCTGTCCCCCCCCCCTTGTTCACTCTGTATATTGAGCCTCTTGCCAAGGCCATCAGAGAGGACACCCAAATAATAGGCATCAGAATCAAGGGGACAGACCACAGAATATCGCTTTATGCGGATGATGTGCTTCTCCACCTATCATCCAAATGATTCGATCCCTAGGGCTTGGGAGATACTAGAGGAGTTTGGTCTACATGCAGGCTACACCTTAAACAAAAACAAAACTGATGCTCTCGGCTTTTATTACAGACCCACTCCTGAAATCTTAGGAATATTACCCCTAAATTGGACCAAACAAAAGATCACATACCTAGGGATCCAAGTACCTAAAAATTTCAAGAACTTATTTCGGTTTAACTTTCTACCCCTGACAAATAAAGTCTGACAGGACATGGTCTCTGCTGAACCTACCACTATATTCCCATATACAGGCCATTTCTAGAAACATACTGCCTTGATACCTATATCTGTTTCAATGTCTACCCTTAAACATAAATAAGGCACAGTTTCAAAATTAGCAAAGTATGGTCATACAATATATCTGGGCACCAGGCAGACCCAGAATAAAAACCCGTATCATGCAAATGGACAGGAAGAAAGATGAGAGAACCCTTCCAAACTTGGAGGAATGTTATCTTGCAGCACAAACTCGGACAGCCCTCCTCTGGAATACACCAGAGTATCAAGCCCATTGGAAGGACATTGAGTGAGCATATACAAAAGGGGCTCCACTAGCAGCTAGATTAAAGGATGTAGGTACATATAGAGCAGGGAAAGACTCATTATTAATGACTGTCTGCACTCTGCAACACTCCAGAAATGGCCCATAGGACCTGGAAAAAGTGTGGAGTAATACAGGCCCTCTGGCCCTGGAAATGGTTTAGCTGGGACAGTTCTTTCATACCGTTACACCTAGACCATGGATTCTGCAATTGGCTGAGACTGGGCCTTTACCAGTCCAGACAGCTGTCGACTGGGGACACAATGCAGGATTTTGCCACTATTAGGAACATCTATCACCTTAAAACCTCGGACCACTACTGATTCCTTCAGCTTAGAGGGCACATAAATACTGTAAAACAGAAAAATCACCACCCACAACATTCTAATCAGTTATTAGTAACCATCCAAGCCATTTTGGGTGGCACACTTAAAAAAAGACTGATTTCTGCCTTATATAAAGCTATTAGAAATCTCCATTCCGACTGCATCTATGATATCAAAGCTAAGTGGGAGGCAGAAGCACAAATGCAAATATGTAATGAGAACTGGGAAAAAATCCTCATCTCGCACACTAAGACCACCCAGTCCACCTTTTTGGCAAGACTTTGAATGGAAAGTCAAAACCAGATTCTTCTATACCCCCCCAATCCAAAGTAAATAGAGAGCAGAGAACTCCCCCAGCTGCTGGAGAGGATGTGCTAAAGACAAGGCATATCGTTCACACATCTTTTGGATGTGTCCATTAATTAAAACGTTCTGGCAACAGGTTGAGGAAGCCCTAAAAAAACATTCTCCGTAGATACCCAGATGGAAATGATCCACTTAATTTGGGGGCTCCCCCCACCTGAACTAAGAGGAGCCACAGCTATGTACCTTTGGACTGCCCTCTTAGCAGCAGCACATAAGGCCATCACCAGAAACTGGAGGAAGCCAAAGCTACCCACACAAACACAGTGGATATCCACTGTAAAAGAGATACAGGAGATGGAGGAGCTGACTTACAGGGTTATCTCCAGAATACATGCCTACACGGCCAGACGGACTAGATGGGAGGTGTAGTTGGACTCCATTCTGGGCTCATCCTAATAAAAAGCCGGTGATGGATAAACTAGAGGTTGCCTATTAAAAATGTACTAATGGAATAATTAAATATAAGATGTATAAGAATGGTAGATATTAAGTAATGTCTATGTAATGTGTAACTTGAAAAATGTGTCTATGATGAACTGTACCCATTGTCTTAATAAACTTGAATAAAAAAAAAAACTCCTTTAATTTTAATGTTGGCAGCCCCTCAGCAGGCTGTCCATGGTCACCAGGACCAATGGCACAGTCCCCGAAGTGACCGCAAAACAACGCGGTTCAACATCAATGGTGCTTTTCACACCAATGCGATTCCCGCTGCCCTGGAGGCAGCACTTTTACAGCGGGAGATCGCGAGCGTGATTTTAAGCCCCAAGGGGCTGAATTTTCATTCGGGTTGCAGGCTGGGGCACCAGGAGCAGGAAGCAAGACCTGGGGGCACAGAAAAAAATGCAGGCAAGTTCGGGAGAAGCCCAGGAGAGACAGCAGGAAGGAGACAGGGATTGGCAGGGCTAAGTTGGCAGGTAAGCCCAAACATGCATTTTAGGAACCTCCATTGGCAGAGTGGTTACAATTACAACACCAAGAATGCAGTGGCACAGCAACCTCTGTGGGGCGTCCTCCACTATGACTCTGCAAGTAGATTTAGCTAAAGGCATGGTGGTCCTAACTCTCTTGGGTGGTAAAGAAGTGGCCCATGATAAATCCGCTGGAGCCCATGGTCAGTCCACTTCACCCCTGGGCAGGAACTATCTTCTTCACCCATCTCAAGGCAGTCACTAGGGGCTAAGATGTGCTGGGCCCTTTATAGAGACGAATCTCTGCAGCAGGAGCTGAAAAAACCAGGAGGGCTCCTTTTACAGAATTATAACTTTCTCAAGGTACCATCTGCTCTGAGGGCTGAAGTCTTGGGTGGGCACTCCAGTCTTATAGAGCTGGTGTACTGCCTAAAACTAGTATTAGTTTTCAAAACCAGTCGACCATTAATTACCTTTTATATCTGAGGTATTTTTCTTTTCCCTTTGGTTAATTAGAAGAATGTTTACCTGATGTTAATAGGTGTGATGTGTTGGACAGCACTCTGCTTTGCAGCTGACATATCTGTCTCTATCCCTTCCCCCACACATATCATCAGCATTGTGATCTCACTGACTGTCACACCACTACTGCTTCGAAACAGCCACTAGGTAGCTGCCAGGTTAATCACCTGTGATGTCATTGTTAGTGAAATCAGAATGCTGATGATGTAGTGGGGGGACAGATATGTCAGCTGCCAGGTTAAGAGCTGTTCCACATATTAGCACAATGTTATCACATAGAAGACTCTCTAATGAGCAAAAGGAAAAAGAGAAACACTTCAGAAATAAAAAGTTAGGGGCGTGGCCAAGCCAAGGAGGAATAGACATCCAGTCCAAGAGCTCCGGAATCATCCAGCCTAAATCTGTGCCATCTGCCTTATAAGAACTATTACTTCAACAACAAATGGCTGTAACAAGTCTCCACATGGCTACAAACACAAAATCCAGCAAAAAAGAGACACAGCTGAGTTTTAAATTGACAGCAGACAACATCAAAATATCGGGCCTGGAGTCACCTATCAGCTGTGCTGCCTCCTGCACAAACATGGACAAGCTGCAGAACTTGGACATACTGACAGACCTTCAGCAGACCTCCTTGCAAGCCTCCCTAGAGACTTTGATAAAATCTTTGAGATATGATCTTACCTCACAAATGTGGGCAGGGTTTGAAAATCTGGGCTCCCAGCTATCCCACCTTCCACAAACGGTAAGTGTAATGGACGACATGGTTGAAAAGCCTGAATAAGCTCTTAAGAAGATGCACATAACCAGATATTGCCCTCTCTACAAAAAGCCCTAAAAGAAATTGAAAACCTAAAAAACATCCTCAACTATCATGAAAATCGTGAACGTCACTGTAACAGCATGGAAGAGAGAAACTATGGGGCCCTGGCGTACTAAAATGCTGCACCACATCCTTGGAGATCCACCGGGCCCATCGATCCCTGGGTCATCGCCCAGGACCTAAAGAGAGACCAAAACACCTAATAATAAAATTCCTTTGGTACCAAGACAGGCAAACAGTGTTGGAGGCCACCAGAAAAACAGCCGATCATCATCAAAGGAAGCAAGGTCAGCATATTCCCTGACTATTCACGCAGGCTACAACTAGAGAGGCAATCCTTTGCAGCTGTTAAAAAGAAGTTACACGCTCTGCAATGCTCATTTGCAATAGTCTACCCCACTTGTTTAATAATCCGGATGCAAAATAAAGAATCTAAAGCCTTTACTGACTCCATCTCCCCAAGAAATAACAATACTTCAACCACAAAAAGCAATATGACATGGTGCTACCCATCCCAAGAATATCCTCGGATATCTGGATGGTGGCGGATGGCAGTAGCCAACACCTCCATTGTCAGAACGTACAACAGGGGTGACAAGGGGCAGCCCTGTCGTGTGCCCCTAGTGAGGGTGAAAGGAGGGGACAATGTATCATTTGTTAATATCTGGGCCTGAGGAGATCTGTACAGGGACTTAATCCAAGCCTTTAATTTAGAGTCCAGATTAAACTTTTCTAGGGCTGCAAATATGAATGAACATTCCACGCAGTCGAAGGCCTTCTCAGCATCGAGTGCAAGCAGGCCCCGGACACCCGTTTCCTTTTTCAACCGACCCTACTCACTTGATAGTCCTGGAGCTTTTATGGGGCTGTGGTGTACTAAAATGCTGCACCTACCAGAATACACATCCTTGGAGATCCAGCGGGTCCATCGATCCCTGGGTCCCTTGTTGTACTGGCTTGACTGTTTGAGGGAGTCATTAATGATAACTCCTAAGTCCGATTCCTCAGTCGTAGTGCTAAGTCTTAGCCCACCCATCCAATACGCTGTCCTAGGGTTCTTTCTCCCTAGGTGCATCATCTTGCACCTTTTGGTGTTGAATTTCAACTTCCAAACCCTAGACCACCTCTCTAATCTTTGCAGGTCACTCTGCATTTCTTTGATTTCATTGTCACTATCCACCCTCCCGCAGAGCTTAGTGTTTCTCTGATGCAAACTTCAGTTATGGTTTAAATGAGTATTTTAAACCAATGAGAATTATTTCTGTTTTTTTATGCATGATCTGTATGTGATTTTCTGGGTGACAGTCATAAACTTCTGAGGAAGGACTTGGTTGGTCCGAAAACCAAAGTATTTTGTTCTTTTTGTAACATCTTTGTTGATCCCATAAAAGGTATGACAATCATGGGGAACATTTGATTATATGGGCTTGAACTCATAAATGTGTGTGATTATTATCTGCAGTTCTTTACTTATAAATATGTATGCAGGGGCTTGGAGCTTCATAGCAGACACAGGACAAAAGGTAGAGTTTACTGGGTTTTATTAGGCTAACAGGATTAGTTGCTTACATATGCCCTTTATTATAAATTATTACTTTTATCACCCTAGCACTGGATGGCACAATAACCTTATGTTTAAACTCTTTTGTTTCAATATTATAACGTTTGCTATAGGATAACCCCTCCATCTAGTACCATATGTAGGCAATACGATTGCACTCCTGCCATTATAGCAATGCGTATCAAAACGTTGGAAATTGCACTACATGGAATTATTTGTAATGTATTACATGCAAAATGAATAAAAAAGAATTTACAAAAAAAAAAACAGGCTGTGAGGCCGGTGTTTTATCCTTGCCTGCTGATATGTAAGCTGAGATTGCTGCCAGGTGCACTTTAAAAGTTGAGGGACTCCGACCTAGAGACTGTAAGTGCGCTATGTAATCCAGAACTGTTGACAGCTCTGCCTGCATTGAGATTATCTTCCTGATGGTACACCAGTATAAGACTCTTTTCCACTTTGAAGCATATACCTTTCTTGTCATTGGTTTCCTGGAAACCCTCAGGAATTTTAGCACCTCTTGTGACAGATTAAAATCAGAAAACTCTAGCTTATCAAGAACCATGCTCTCAAGCATAATGTTCTCTTCTATATATGCTTTATCTTCTAGTCTCCCTGGCAGCCCATATCTGATCGCCTCCCCAGCCCTGTCACCCGGCTCCTCCGGGTTTTTTTTTTGTATACTTTATTTTTATTGATTATATCAGAAACTGACATAGATAGATACAAGGAAACCAGGCATATACAATGGTATAGGAGCAGAGAACATTAATTAAACAGGATATTTCACTTACTTCCCTTTGTTACAATATAGGATGGGAAGAACAACTGATTAAAACAGCTAGTTACAATAATTATACCAAATGCTATTACAGCCATGACCATGGACTTAATGCCCGAAAATGTTTATATTTTGAAAAGTCCCGGGGTGCCAGACCCAATAAGCCAGCAATGACTTATATGTAAGTCCATGTAAAATAGAGTGTTATCGATAATGAAACCATTAATAGATGCAGACCAATTAGTCCTTACATCGGCCCCAAACACATCCACAAAATTCCATACATAACCTCGTGTGAGCTTGCACTGTAGACTTAAACATAGGTAGCTTACAGTAGGTAAACTTACAAATAACATAACAGTTATAAAGGAACTTCAGTAGTAAACATACAAGTGCACAAATGGAGAGCAATACAGTTCAGCCTTCAGCACTATCTTCAGATACATCAGTCCCTCTCAGAAAGTCATCTTTAATTTTAGTCACTCTCTTCCCTGCCTCTGTAGGCTCACTAAAGATAAATATTTTACCTGCATAGGTAATTCTTAGTTTCACAGGCATCAGTAGAGAGTGACTAATTCCAAGGACTTAAGTTCACCCTACATAGTAAGCTTAAAGCTCTTCCTATGTAATTAATAGAGAAGAAAATCCGTGAGCCATCGGGTAGTTGAAGTGGGCCTTTTGTTTTAGCTTCTTGTAGGACCCGATCTTGGATATGTTGACCCGCTGTTGATATCAGGATGGTAAGTGGCGGGTCATGCCCCAATGCTTTCTTCCAGGGTGTGAGTCTGTAAACTTTGTAGATAGCATCCAGAGTCTGTAAATCTAATATGTTGTGCAGCAACTGATTAACATAAGCCAGCAAGTCTCCAATTTCCGAATCCTTGGGGACTCCCAAGAGCCGAACATGAGCCAGTTGAGATCCATTGTCCAAGTGTTCCAACACGAGTCGCAGTAGCTTATTTTCAGAACCCAGTCCAGCAGTCATGGCCGATATTTCATCTGTAGATTCCTTCACAAGATGCGCCTCCACCACAACAGTTTCCACCTTATTTTCAAGTAAGTTTACTCTTTGATTGAATAAGTCCGTCTTGGTGTCTAAGGCTTTAACTGATTTATGGAGCACCTGGACAGCTTGCAAGGCAATGCTATTAGAAGGCTCCAGGCCGCCACGTGCTCCGGTCTCAGGGCCATTGTGAAGAGCGCCATCATGGGGTTTTCTTTGTTTTCCCCTCCTGGAATCAGATTGCGCGGTCTTCCGTGGATTTCCCATATCTCAGACCACTCAAACTCAATCATCCAACTCTCGATACTATTGCCAAAGTAGTAGAGATATTAAATGAGGTGTTAGTATGCTAAAAAAATAAGTTTTTGCTAGTTATTTAGGCCAAATGGAAAGAGCTCTCTGGTATGCATCCAGGAAGTTTCGGGGCCTTTTCCAGCCAAGCAGCTAGAGGAGCAGCATAGGCAGTCAAGAAGGGAGCTTGGTGGTCTGGGTGGGCATGTGGGGGGTAACCCCCCCCAAAGTGGCAGATAGGGATGGCCTCTGCAGTGACATGACATCAAGGAGCCAGGAAGGAAGCTCCGTGGGGAGGATGGTGAGCCAGGTCCTGCATCATTGAGGTAAGGGAGGTGCAGGTGGCAGTAGGAGGCCAGGATAGGCAGAAGCCTTAGAGATCATGTGAAGCGGTTTGCTCAGACTGCCTGGGCTGTAGGGACAGTGGCAAGGGTCCCTACTGGGGGTATACCAGTTGCAGTGGCTCTTCTCCATACCCAGTGTGGCAGGGTGGCCCGAGGGCAGAGGGAGCCAGGGAACCCTTTCCCAAATTCTGGGGACCTGCTTGGAGAGGCAGGTCCTGGGGCACTAGCATTAAAGGGCCGGGCAGGTCGCAGGTCTTAGGACAGGCCTTGGAGGGTGGCCTCTGGCTGGAGCACACCATGAGCCCAGGATGTGTTTATAGGGATGTGGGCCTGGGACTGGATCCTCCTGAAGGATCAGCTGGGAGCGGAACAGAGGATTTGAGGTGCTATCTGCAGAGGTGGACTGCTAGGAGGGGCCTGGACAGAGGCAGAGCCCAGGTGCTCTCCCAAAGCAGGGCAGTCCATTTCAAGGTAGCTCAAGCACTAGAGCCGGGCCAGGTTTGAGGGACACTGCACTAGTGGAGAGCATGTGCAAAAGGAAACACTGAGCTGTATGGAGGGAATGGGTGCCGTAAGGTTGAGAGCACCAGCAGGTTTAGGTTCCCTGTAAAGCGAGAAAGAGTGGGTTACAAGGCCTAGGTTGGAGAAGAAAATCCTGGTACCCCTTGAGATTTGGGCCAAGGTCCAGGGGCCAGGTGGGGGAAGAAGCAAGCTTTCCCAAGCCAAAGATAGGGCAGTGACCAGTGCCAGTCCAGACAAAGAATGTATAGCACAGAACAGAGATTTGGCTTACCAGTGCCAGTGAGACAGGAGTCTGTGGGTTTTCTAAGTATGGAGGTTCCTTGGGTAAATCATCCAAGAGGTTGGCGTGAAGAAGCCTTGCTTGTACTGCCTGTAACCATTCTTGCTGCTCAGAATGTCCAGCCTGGGTATTTTGTAAAAAAGTTCAGATAGCCCCATGGAGCTGCTTTATTTATTCGATGAAGGATGTGGCCCTTGCATTCCTGGAATCATTTGGAGTGCAGGTGCTAAAATAAAGAAGCTAGTTGGAAAGAAATTTGGCAATGATTCTTTATTTAAGTTTGGAAGGAGGAAGAATGAAATGGAAATCCCCCTCCTTTGTGTCTAATTTGTTTCATAAGTTGTAATTCCAGAAGGCATCATTCAGGCTGCATCAGAGATCAAGGGGCTCTGGGGCTCAGAAGAGTCAGGAGGTTGCAGTTTGGAGATCCTGGTCCGGTGGTCAGTGTTCAGGGGGAAAAACAGATCAAGAATTGGTGGTGATATTGAGAGTGCACCTGGAAACTAAGTCAACGAGAGATGGGACAAATATATTTCCTATCTTTTTGGGGGGCACTGGCTCGGGTGTTGCACTTGATGTAGTCCTCCCTAATGCCCTCTGGAACAACTGTGATCATGATTTATTCCCCTAGATGAGGAGGCCAGGGAGGGTTACACATGGGGCTTGTCCGGGATGTTCCCTGTACCTCGAAACTCTGCTGGACCCCAAGCCTTAAGATCTGATCTGTTGGCAGGCTTCCTGGCCTGTTTGGGCCTTGTGGCACAGAAAAAATTGCTGTGGGATAAGCCTGAATCGAGAGTAGGCCTCAGCCTGCCTGGTGTGGTTTGCGCACGTGACCCGCTGTTCATGTGATCCTTAGGCGGATTCCAATTGGAGGATGGCTGTAGAGAAGCTATAGCAGCTGCAGAAGAAGTGCCATATTGGGAGGAGAAATTGTAATGGTGCAGAGCCAAGAGGGAAACAGAGAGAGAACCGGTGTTTAGAGCCATGAGAGTGAGTTGCTGCACACACCTTATCAAAAGCAAATGGACAGTGCCTGTCGAAAAAAGAAAGAAAACCAAAGAAGTGAATGAGTTCCTTGTTGTGGGTACTGGGAGGCATAGCAAAAAGGACTTAAGCAGACAGCCGCATGAACTGGCAGTGAATAGTGTCTGGCAGGGAGGAGACTGAGCAGAGGTGACCCTCCCAGGAGGAACCACTGGCCACTGTTCCTGCCTCACTGCTCCCCTGGCTCTGGAAAGCTGGGGGAGAAGGACAAGCAAATGATCGATGTGCAAGGTATGGGTATAAGAGAGAAGGCATTGCCAAAATGCCTGTGTGCAGAAATTGTGCAGGTTTGCCACCAGTTCCAAATTTGGGGTTTCTTCCCAGTTCCACTGTGAGCTCCTATGTACTGCTGTCACCGGCTAGTGGGGGTTTGGGAGCCTTTGAGAGACTCTCCCTGGGGCAAAGTACTCATGCCCATGTGAGACCAGCAGCATTTCTCCAGATGTCATAGTGGAGGCTGTAGAAGAGGAAGATGAAGGGGAAAAAAACAAGGAAAGGAGGTGACAGGGAGCACAGCCATCTGCCCTGCACCCCGCCACCAGCTACCAGCTATCCCAGTGGCAGAGGGAGGGGCAGGGGTCTCGGACAACTGGTAGAAGATCCCCCAGGGCCCAGAGGATGCCTGTCTCAGCCTCTGTCCAACAGTAGCCCACAGGCCCTGTTGTCCAAGTCAAAGCCTACCTTAGGAGCCAAGTTTAAAATAAAGCCCAGCAGGTTTGGCTCTGAGTCTGCCTCTGCACCAGTAGTAGCCAGGGAGAGTGTTGGAGATCAAAGGGAGTTGGAGGAGCTAAATGAGGAAAAGTTCATTGGTAGCACATTCCTGCTCCAGGACTACCAAGTGAATAGGGCTATCCCCAGGACTTACCATCACCCCGTGATCACCTTGGAGGACTGCACCCCATAGCTCCTGGTCTGGGCAAAGACCCCTCGGACCCAGATGGATGGGTTAAATCCCAGTGACCTGTTGAATATAAAGTATTGAAGGGGGATATGGTTATCAGTTGGGCAAGCCAGGAGGACCAGTGTCAGAGATGGAGCCAGGCAGAGAAGTGGGTCCATAGGAGGCTGCATGTGGAATATCCCCATATGAATTATACTTTCATGCCTGAGAGAATATGGGACATTATCAAGGAGATGATGGAGGAGTGAATCTTCAAAGAACAAATGGCATGCTTGATGAATCGCCCCGGAGGAAGTGGTGCCCCATCTCAGCAGCTAATACAGCAGGCATGGTCAGTGTGTCACACAGGGACTTGGTCTGGCCTGACTCTGTTCAAACATTTCACCTTGGCCCAGGACTTGGCTGGAACATGGACCAAGTATTACATTTTGGACCAGGACTCCTTTGGAGATGTGACCCAGAGTATTAGTTCCCTCCAGGAGGGGGGCCTGCATCTTAGGCCTCCTGGATTTCAGACTTATGAACTGCACCAGGACAATTGCTCTATGGAGCAGGACCTGGTGACTGAATACAGTTATTTCTAAAGCAAAAAAAAAAAAATTGGGGGATTTTAAAATTATGTTACTGTTACAAGGAAAATGTTACTAATCATAAAAAAATGTTGGTGTAAAAGTTGGAGAAGACTAGTGAGTGAGTGTCATTGAGGCACAGGTCAAGAAGCATAGGGAAACCAGAAGCAGTTGTAAAATTTGCAACAAGTGAATTATTATTATTAACAGTAAAATAAAAAAAATAAAATTGTTCAATATAACTATTTACAAAGGCAGTATAAACAGAGAAAGTCCATCTGGGTTTCTTCTCAATTTCCAATCTCAGTCTCTCTCAGTCTCTGTGTCTCTCTTTTGCAAAACATTGCAGCTGATTTTTATAAGTCTTTGCAGGAGTTTGTTAAGAAAATAGCATGCTTCTCACACAGTGTTCTTGTAAGTTTCAACAAGTGCAGCAAAAAGAACATTGTGACACAGAACTGACCTGTTGCTTACAGCTTCTCAGAGACTTTGAAAACAGGTTAACCCCTTGAGTTCCAAACAGCTTTTTGCAATCATTTCAACAGTATAACTATATACATTTCAACAGTAAAACTTTATACATTTCTAAACAAAGGGATCCTAGTATCAGTTACATTTCCACATAATGATTCACATATATTTTTATACCAGCAGATATGCAAGGGGGTGAGGAAGAAAAGACAGAACAGCAAGTGATGGTAGAGAGATAGCAAGAGGCAGAGAATTGCAAGACTGTCGGGGTGATCAAATCCTAGGTTTCACGAGAAAATTTGGTTGCGCAACCAGAAAGAGAAGACACAGAAAAGGAGAGATTAGAACAGATCCTTGCAATAAAACTCTTTCTCTATAACAACTGGGACAGGGCCGTATTCAACAATGTCACATACCCTCCTCCTTAAGAGAGAACCTGTTTCACAAAAACAGGTTTCCAAAACTTTTGAGTAATTCCCATCTAACATAAGCATATAACCTTTACAGTTCTGTACACATAAAGCATAGCAAACAAAGAAGTTTCAGATCACATGTTTTCAGCTTTCAGAATTCTCAATTCCAGATCCATATCTAGACAGAAAATCAGCAGTGATATTCTTTTTCCCAGATTTGTGCATCACTTTAAATTTAAATGGTTGCAGTGCCAAGTACCACCGTGTAATTCTGGAATTTTTATCCTTCATTTGGTTAAGCCAACAGAGGGGACTATGATCTATTATAAGTACAAAGTCAACTCCTAGTAAGTAAAACTTAAGGGACACCATGGCCCACTTTGCTGCAAGGCATTCCTTTTCAATGGTGAAGTACCTTTTTTCTCTGTCGTACAACTTCCTACTTCTGTACAGAATAGCATGTTCCGTCCCATCTATATGCTGACTCAAGCCTGCACCTAGGCCTACCTCTGATGCATCAGTCTGTAACCGAAATTGTTTCTCAAAGTCTGGGCTTCTTAAAACAGGGTATGAA
This sequence comes from Neoceratodus forsteri, assembly GCA_016271365.2. Taxonomy (NCBI): domain Eukaryota; kingdom Metazoa; phylum Chordata; order Ceratodontiformes; family Ceratodontidae; genus Neoceratodus; species Neoceratodus forsteri. The sequence goes on from CM028130.1 coordinate 1,196,784,939, forward strand.
CATAATGCAGCCTTAATGGCCTGAAAAGCTTCATCACACTCTGGGAACCATTTCACATTATTTGGGTACCATTGTTTTGTGAGTTCAGTGAAGGAAGTAGCTAACTCAGCAAAGCTGGGAACAAATCTCCGATAATACCCAGCCAGCCCTAAAAATGACCTGACATGCTTCTTTGTTTTAGGGACAGGGCTGTTCGCTACAGCTTTTGTCTTGGAAACCTCTGGCTTGACTTGTCCATTTCCCAAAACATAGCCCAAATATCTGGTTTCCTGCATGTCCAATGCACACTTTGTAGGATTAATTGTCAGACCTGCCTTTTTGATTGATTGGATAACTGCTCGTAGGTGTTTCAGGTGGCTTTTCTAGTCTGGACTGTATATCATGACACCAACCAGGTACGCAACACAATAACCAGTGTGAGGGGATTAAATTATATCCATGTACCGCTGGAATGTAGCGAGTGCACCATGTAAACCAAATGGCATGGTGGTGAACTGATAGAATCCCATAGGAGTGGCAAAATCAGTTTTGTCTCTGGATTCTTTAGCTAGGTGGATTTGCCAGAAACCCTTGGTGAGATTGAGGGTACTGATATACTTGGCACTCCCCAGTCTGTCCATCAAATCAACTATTCTGGGCATAGGATAACTGTCAAATTCTGACACTTGATTACGTTTCCTAAAATCAAGGCAGATTCCTACACCCCCTTCTTTTTTGTTTACAGTCACCATTGGTGATGACCAAGCACTTCTTGACTCTTTTATGATATCAAATTCTTTCATTTTTTGTATTTTCTTAACCACTCAGGTCAGCTGTATGTTTTTTGTCTAATAGGGTGAGCATTCTTTGTCACTATCACGTGCTCGACCTCTTTTGCTCAGCCCGGTACTATAGTAAAAGTACTGTTAAATGTCTTTAGCAAATTACAGATTTCTAAGGTTTGTTCGGAGGTTAAGGAAACATTCACTTTTACAGTATCAGCAGTAACAGTTTGTTACAGCCTGTCATAAGCTACATCAATATCTTCTTTATCAGTTTCTGGTAAAACTAGCAAAACAGCTTTTGGTGTTTTTTCAACCCATTTCTTGAGGAGGTTAGCATGGAATATCTTAGTAGGATTTTTCCTATCAGGGGTCTCAATCTCATAGTTAACTGTGCCAGTAGGTCTAAGCACTGTATAAGGCCCTTGCCATTTCATTAACAGTTTATTTTCTGTAGTGGGTAACAGTAGAAAGACTTTTTCTGGCTCAAAAAACTTTTTCTTTTACCCCATGGTCATAATACGCCTTCTGCTGGTTTTGGGCCTCTTTCTGATTACTATGGGCGATCTCAACATATTTTGACAACTTCTTTCTCAGGGCACACATATACGATGTAATAGATTGTTTCTGATGGGGGTCATCTTCCCATGTTTCTTTTATTACATCTAGTGGCCCTCTAGGTTGTCTACCATACAGCATTTCAAATGGTGAAAAACCTGTTGATGCCTGTGGCACTTCTCTGTAAGCAAAAAAAACAGGTAAGTATTTGTCCCAATCTTTCCCTTCCCCTTTTACAAACCTTTTTAACATTCATTTTAGGGTTTGATTAAAAATACTCAACTAGACCATCTGTCTGAGGGTGATAAGGGGAGGTTCTTATGGTAGTGATATCTAGTAGTACAGCTGCTTCAGTAAAGCAGCACCAAAATTATTACCCTGATCAGTAGTAATCTCTTTTGGTATGTCCACCCTGCTGAAAATTTTGGTAAGCTCTGCTGCAACTTTTGGGGCTGTGACAATATGCATAGGAACAGCCTCTGGGTTTCGAGTAGCATAGTCACATACTACCAAAATGAATTGATTTCCTTTCCTTTTGTCTAAGGGGCCAACCACATACACTGCAATTCTCTCAAAAGGCACATCTATCAAGGGTAGGGGCACAAGGGGCACCTTGTCTTTTTTAGTCACTGGGGCTACTTTCTGACACTCAGCACTGGAACTGCAATAGGTAGCAACATCTTCATGAATTCCAGGCCAGTAAAATCTGTATAGCAATCTGGCAAGGGTGCAATCCCTCCCTGAATGACCAGCCATAGGACTATCATGTGCTATCTGTAACAATTCAGATCTATACTTTGTAGTATAACCAATTGTTCTATCTGGTCTGGTGTCTGAGGTTTAACCCAAACTCTGTAAAGTAGCCCATTTCATTTTTTAAACATAGGTTCATCCTGTTTCGATTTCACCCCCAGCTGCTTAAATTAACCCTGGACAGAAACATTGTTAGTTTGATCTGAAAGAAAATCACAATCAGTGATCAGTTTAGTTTCAGCATTTTCATATGTTAACCCCTTATGTACATCAGTCTTTTGTTGCCACTGTTTCTTCAGGCGTCGTCTTTCTTTCCTGGACTTCCAGGTCTTGGAACTGTGCTCAAACAAATTGGAATCAAAATCAGTGAAAGGAAAAGAGTCCCCACCATCTGAGATTTTCTTTGCCTGAGCTCTTGTCACCATAGCTGCCGAAACATCAGGATTTACTCCCTCTTTGATTAACTCAGTAAATCCTGAAAAGTCATTCCCAATAATCACAGGTACAGGTAACTTAGGTACTACCCCCACTTTCATTTGGTGTGACACCCCATTAATAGTCAGAGTCACTTGGCTGGTGGGATAGTAACGAATGTCCCCGTGGATGCAGATGACACCAGTACCTGGTCCTTTTGGATATTGTTTTCCCAGCACTTCAGTATGCACTAGGGTCTGTCTGCTTCCCAAATCTAAAAATCCCTTCACAGTCTTATCTCCCACCTTCACATCTATTAAGTACTTGTCCCAATTTGCTAAGGACAAATCTGCTCCAGTGTCACTCTTCTCATGGCAATGTCTTGCAATATGACCTGGCTTATTACAGTTATAGCAAATAAAGTCTTTGGGCACAGATTTGTTTACCCCCCCCACCAGAGTTCTTATCAGATTTGGAGTTTGAATGAGAAAAAGAATATCTTACCGGTGTTTGGCTGTTACCTCGCTGCTGTGGCATCTGTCTGACCATTTGGTAGTGTTCGGCCAAAGGAACAGCCTTTTCCCCACTTTCTGGTCGGTGTTCTTTCACCCAAAGCTGCACTTCTGTAGGCAGGATGTTGATGAATTGTTCTATTGCAAATGTGTCGATGATCTGTAGGACTGTTTTGCACTCTGGTTGGAGCCATTTTATCAGGAGTTCTCTGAGTTGGGTGAAGGCTTCTTGAGGCTTGTCGACTGAGTTGTACTTCAGAGACCGAAATCTCTGCCTCTACGTCTCTCCTGAGATGTCATACCTTTTCAGGATTTCATTTTTCACCAGGTCATAGTTTTCTGACTGTGCAGTGTTCATATTGCTGTAGGCAAGTTGGGTTTTTCCTGTCAGGTAAGGTACCAGTCTTACTAACCATTGCTGCTTTGGCCACTGGCAGGCTGCGGCAACCCTTTCAAAAGTTGTCAGGTATACTCCAATACCATCCGAGGGACACAACTTTGTATGTTTTTTTTTTTGTTTGTGTTATCTATTATCCCCCTTCCAGGATCTGGATCTGCCACTCCTTCGGGCATCCTAGGTCCCCTGCACCCCTCCAACATCCCCGGTCACCTTTCCACCTCATATCTGCAGCCTACCTCGAGGTAGTTCGGCATTACCATTTGCCGAGTGGGTCCTTCTCCTCCGAGAGGGAAGGCACTGGTGGGAGCAGCCCAGCACACTATTCTTTTCTTCTTGGCCTCAGGCACTGCTGAGATGGGAGCTGACCCCGCAGGAGGTCTTCAGACATGCCTTGGACCAGGTGCCATCATCCGGCCAATCCGGAGCAGTTTTTCTCATTTGTCTGGTTTAGTCCCTCCTGCACCACTACCTGTAGTGCCCCCAGTCTCCACCGGGGGCCACTACTTGAGCAAGGCTTCCCACACAGCCCACCCCAGAAGAGGAGAGGAGAGAGGTCCTCTGGATGCTCGATCCTCTCCTTCCCCTGCCAGCCCCCAGGGTTACGAGTCCATTCCCAAACTCGGGTCACCGACGTGGTTCGAAGTGTGGTGTCCAGCGCCTCAACCCTCTGCGCCACCAGGCCGGCCCAACTTTATAAGTTTAATGTATTTTAGGTTGTTTGTGTCTTGTTGCTCTGCTGGATCAGTGCCAGATCCTCCAGCTTTGAGAACTTGCAAGGCATCCAGCCATCACTGCTCCTCTCGCTGCATCTCTTCTTTTCACTGCTGCTCCTGTTCCTGCATCTTTTCTTTGCAGTTTGAGTTGTTGCATTTCTTCTTTTCTCTGTGCTTCTAAACATTTCATTTCTTGTTCTCTCTGATGCATCTCCTCTCTTCTCTGTTTCGCTGTCTCTTTTTGTTGTATAGCCCACCATTTGAAAAAGGCAGTCAGGCCTTCAGGTTCTGTCACTGACTGTTCTTTTTCTATAACTGGTGCTAGCTGTACAGTCTCAGCTTGGACTTCTGTCTCTGCTAGTTTGGCTGCCATTCTCCTGGTAACCACTCCTCGGCTTGCTGCTGCAGAATCCATACCTTTCTTCTATGCTTCTCTGGTACCAGGTCTAGTACCCACGCACAAAACTCCTGGCTTACAGTGTACATGGTGTAAATCCCGCTTAGGCTGACACCATCTGTCATCCAAGCACAGGTCAGAAAGAATAAGAAAACCAGAAGCAGTTGTAAAATTCACAACAAGTGATTTATTATTAATAACAGTAAAATAAAAAAATAAAATGTTCAGTATAACTATTTACAAGGGCAGCATAAACAGAGAAAGTCCATCTGGGTTTCTTCTCAGTTTCTAAACTCATTCTCTCCCCGTCTCTGTGTTTCTCTTTTGCAAAACATTGCAGCACCTTTTTATAAGTCTGTGCAGGAGCTCGTAAAGAAAATAGCATGCTTCTCAAACAGTGTTCTTGTAGTTTTAACAAGTGCAGCAAAAAGAACATTGTGACACAGAACGGACCTCTTGCTTACAGCTTCTCAGAGAGTTTGCAAACATGTTAACCCCTTGAGTTCCAAACAGCTTTTTGCAATCATTTCTTTTTTTTTTTTTGCTCCCTCCTTGCTCCCTGGCCTGCCTCTCCTTCCAGCTGCTCAAGGACCCCCCTGACCCTCTCGCCCTGACCCCCTTCCACTCACCTCACATTGCAGCCATCCCAGGGGTGGCCTGACGTATCCCTTCACCGGATGGGTCCCTCTCCTCCGATGGGGAAGGCACCAGGAGAGAAAACCAGCACACTCTCAATCAGTCCCCGGGCACTGCTGAGGTGGATTCTGGAGTGTCAGGGCACTCGAGTCGGCAGGAGCCAGCAGCCATCATCCAGCTGACCAGGAAGCTGAGTTTCCACCTTTTTTCCCCAGGGGGCATGGTGTGCCATGGACGTCTAGGCTAATGCCAACATTCATCATGCCACTGTGTGTAATGGGGCTTGCTTGCACTGCTTCTCTCCTGGCCTCTGCCAGGAGGTGGCAGACAGTGAGCCACATCCCCTCCCTCCCCCGGAGAAGGCGAGCAGTCACAGGACTCTCAATCCTTCTCCTCCCGGCTGACTCTCCAGCGACTCAAGTCTGTTCCCTAACCCAGGTTGCCGGCATCGCAAGCAGAAATCCAACCACTGCACCGATGAGCTGGCCCTTGCAATCATTTCAACAGTATAAGTATATACATTTCAACAGTAAAACTATATACATTTCTAAACAAAGGGATCTTAGTATCAGTTACATTTCCACATAATGATTCACATATATTTTTATACCAGCAGATATGTAAGGGGGTGGGAGGAGAAAGACAGAACAGCAAGTGAGGGTAGAGAGATAGCGAGAGGCAGATAATTGCAAGACTGTTGGGGTGATCAAGTCCTAGGTCTCATGGGAAAATTTGGTTGTGCAGCCAGACTGAGAATAGAAAGAAAAGTAGAGAATAGAACAGATCCTTGCATTAAAACTATTTCTCCATAACAACTGGGACAGGGCCATATTCAACCCTGTCACAGTGAGTGAGTGAGTGATTTGGGAACTGTACACACAGTAACCTGTTCTAATTGGTGGGAGGTATATTGGGGTGTAACTATAGCTTTAGAAACTACCTCGTTACGGTTTGAATGTTTAATGGTAAAGTCAAATCATTATGAACATAATGATTATGGTTATCTGTTTTGATAAATTAAATAATGAAGGTTTTTCTAACAGTTTTAAGGTTATCTCCTGGTGCAGATAGGTTTTAATTATTAGGGTGTGCTTGGGTTAGAGAGGCAGGTTGGGTGGTGCCTGTGGCCAGGTATGATATACTATACTTCCAGAAGGCTGGGGAGTGTGCATATCCAGTTTGATGGGCGGAGACCATCACTAGACCATTGCCATCATTCCCCGAAGGGAATAATTTTCTGGATGGGGGAAGCGTGTAAGCTCCCCTTGCAGGAGGGGCTTATGCTCCCATTTAGGAACCCCTTTCCCCCTCCTACCCCCCAAGAGCTAGAGAATTTAGTGCTCTGGGGGTCAGTACTGCTGGATGCCTCTAGGTGGCGGCAGATGGTAGGTTAGGGAAGGTATATAGGGCTGGAGACAGGAAGTTTTGGAGCCTTTTCCCACCTGGGTGTTAGGCCCAGGGCTGGAGGGGGTGGCTGGAGGAGCAGTGTAGGCAGTCAAAAAGGGAGCTCGGCAGTCAGGGTGGGCCAGTGGTCTCCCCCACGTGGGGACCCTGCCACTGTCCCCAGAGCCCTGGCAGCCTGAGCAAACTACTTCATGGGATTTCTAAGGGCTCCTGCCTATTCTGGCCTCCTACTGCCACCTGAGCCTTCCTTACCCCAACGACACAGGACCTGGCTCACCATCCTCCCCACAGAGCTTCCTTCCCAGCTCCCCGTGCTGAAGATAGGGCAGTGACCAGTTCCAGTCCAGAAGAGAATGTGTAGCCCAGAACAGAGAAAAAAAAAGATCTGGCTTACCAGTGCCAGCAAGCCAGGAGCCTGTGGGTTTCTAAGTAGGGAGGTTCCTTGGGTAAATCATCCAAGAGGTTAGAGTGAAGAAGCATTGCTTGTACTGCCTGTAAACCATCATTGCTACTCAGAATGTCCAGCCTGGGTATTTTGTAAAAAAGTTCAGATAGCCCCATGGAGCTGTTTAATTTATTCTATGAAGGATGTGACTCTTGCATTCCTGGAATCATTTGGAGTGCACGAGCTAAACTAAAGAAAATAGTTGGGAAGAAATTTGGCAATGATTCTTTCTTTATTTAAGTTTGGAAGAGGGAAGAATGAAATGGAAAGCCCCCTCCCATGTGTCTAATTTATTCCATAAGTTGCAATTCCAGAAGGCATCCTTCAGACTGCATCAGAGATTAAGGGGTTCTGAGGCCCAGAAGAGTCAGGAGGTTGCAGTTCAGAGATCCTGGTCCAGTGGTCAGTGTTCGGGGGGACAAACAGATCCAGGATTCGAGGCGAGATCAAGAGTGCACCTGGAAACAAAGTTGACGAGAGGTAGGACAGATATATTTCCTCTTTTTGGGGTGCACTGGCTCAGGTGTTGCGCTTGATGTAGTCCTCCCTAATGCTCTCTGGAACAACGGTAATGATGATTTATGCTTCTAGATGAGAGGGCCAGGGGGTTACATGTAGTACACTGCTGTGGTGTTGTCTGTCCTGATTTGGACACACTGACCCTGTAGCTGGGAGTAGAAAGATTGCACTGCTAGCGGTACTGCTTTGAGCTGCAAGAGATTTATGTGTTCCAGTGACTCCCGTGGGCTCCATGTGGCACTCACTGTGAGGTCCTGCAGGTGGGCATCCCACCCCAGGAGTAAGGCATCTGTAGTGAGAATACGTGTTGGTGCTTTCTGAAGGAAGGAAATGCCCTCTCTGAGGTTGCTTTCTTCCTTCCACCACTCTAATGATTCCATTAGTGGTTTTGTCACTGGCACTACCTTTGAAAGTGGATCCCATCTTTGAGATCAGGTGTCACTTAAGTGGTACTGGATACTCTCATTTGAAACATGGCCCATGGGACCACAGCTGTGGATGCAGCCATGTGCCCTAGTAACTGCAGAAAGTCTCTTGCTGGTCTTGGCTGACCTGCTGTGAAAGACTGCTGTTGTTATCAAAGCTGTAACTCTGGGCCTCTGGTGACATCGTTCACAGGATGGCAGCATAGAATCTGGGGCTCCCTGCTTCCTCCACACAAATTCCCCTGTAAGCTAAGCTAGAAAGACTTGCTTTCACTAAAATTATAATGAAGAAGGGGACTGTGACCAAGGGACCCCTTTCTGGGGCGACATCTTACCTTTCTGAAGAGGATGCCCATGGATTTACTTGAGATGTCTCTGACTCTGAGCTCCCCCTGGCCACAGCAGATATCGGGGGCCCTCTGGACACTCCAAAGACACATCACTCCCTGAAAAATGAAAAAAAGTCAAACTTGAAACCATTTACCATGAACTGGATGCTTTTTGTACAGAGGTAAAGTAGCTCTATTCAGAACTCAGAAGAGATGTTGCAGTGTTGGAACAGCATGCAGACAATACAGAGAGGCAACTGTCAGCTACAGAAAACTGCATGGACGACCTCAAGCTTGTAGTGAAGGAGCTCCGGGATCAGCAGGCCCTTATCATCACAAGACAGAGGAAGCAGGGAACTACAGACCAGTCAGCCTCACCTCGGTAGTGGGAAAGATCATGGAAGCACTACTGAAGGAGAGATTGGTGGAACATCTGGTTGTCAATGGACTACAGGACCCAAGGCAGCTTGGTTTCACCAGGGGGAGGTCATGTCAGACCAACCTCATTGAATTTTTTGACTGGTGACTAGGGAGGTGGATCAGGGGAGGGCAGTGGACATGGCCTATCTGGACTTCAGCAAGGCCTTTGACACTGTGCCACATAGAAGACTATTACACAAACTGGGGAATATGGGTGTGGGCAGGAACGTAGTGTGGTGGGTAGGTAACTGGCTGGGTGGCAGGACACAGAGGGTGGTGGTAAATGGCTGTCACTCCACAGAGGGAAGAGTAACCAGTGGGGTACCACAGGGATCAGTGCTGGGACCGGTCCTATTCAACATCTTCATCAGTGACATTGCACAGGATCTAGAAGGCAGAATTTCACTGTTCGCTGATGACACAAAGCTCTGTAAAGAGTAGACACACCAGAGGTGTAGACAGAATGAGAAGGGACCTGCAGAAACTTGAAGAATGGTCAAGGGTTTGGCAGTTGAAATTCAATGCAAAGAAGTGCAAGATAATGCATATGGGGCACAAAAACCCTGGCACAATATATCAATTGGGGGTGAGGATATAGCATGCACCAAGCAGGAAAGGGATCTTGGGGTTGTCATCTCTGATGACCTCAAGGTAGGGAAACAGTGTGACAAGGCATCAGGTAAAGCAAATAGGATGCTGGGATGTATAGGCAGGGGCATCACCAGCAGGAAAAGGGAGGTCATAATTCGCTATACAAGACACTAGTGAGGCCCCACCTGGAGTACAGTGTACAGTTCTGGAGACCATACCTACGTAAGGACATAGACAGGGTAGAGAAGGTTCAGAGGAGGGCAACAAAGATGGTGCATGGGTTGCATCACAAGTCCTATGAAGACAGGTTGAAGGAACTGAACATGTACTCCTGGAGGAGAGGAGGAGAGAGGGATATGATAGAGACATACAAGTATCTTACAGGGAGGAACAGGGTGCAGGAAAACACTATTTTTAGCAAAAAGATGTTTCAGGACTAGAGGGCATGGGATGAAGTTGGAGGAGGACGATTCAGAGGAAACATGAGAAAGAATTTCTTCACAGAACGGGTGGTGGACAAGTGGAACACCCTGCCAGAGGAAGTGGTGGGGGCTGAAACAATCACGGGATTTAAGAATGCATGGGATAGACATAAAGGAATTCTAGAGGGCAGGGGTAAGGGGAAACAGACTTCTAGGAAAACAAACTGAACTTACAAGCTCATGTAACCCCCCTGCAAATGGGGGTTCCCAAAAGACTTCCAGGAGCTTGCTTGAATGCTCCAAGCCTGAATGGTGTTTGGCATTTAAGCCATTTATCAGTGAGTGTTTTTAGAACCTCTGGTACTGTCTCTTTAAGAGCTGTCTGCTTGCAGACATAATTAGTTTGTATGGGGGACTGTGTGTTTCTTTGATTGAGTACCACTCAAGCTGCTGCCAATTCACTTCATTTTTGCAGTCACTAGGAGTGCAAAGGGAACCTATCTGACAGATGTAACTGTTTGCCAGAAATTATTTAGAGTAATAATGAAATTACAGTTTGTCTAACCTGCTTTCTTTGCAGTCAGAACTGTGTCTGCTAGTTCCCCATTCTAGTTTTGAACTGCTGAACTGGACCAATCAGTGTGGGGTAAGCTAGCTCTAAAATGGTGCCTTGGACGAATCAGAACTTGGACTCATAATCTGAGCCAGCCACAAGAGGATTGTATGGGCAGTGACTCTGGGAGATGTAGTTTAGACTTCAGCACCTTTTGGACCAACAGCAGCAGTCTATTGTGAGTGACAGCCAATCCAGTCAAGAACTGGGAGGAACTCAAAGGAAGTGCCGGTTTTGTCGGTTGGAATTTGAGTTGAGCTTTGGCAGTGAAGAAGGAAGGAGCCCTGTGTTTCAGTGTGCAGTTTTAGTCAAAACGTGTGAAGGCCCAGAGTTCCGGTCTGCAGCTTGTTAGGACTGAACTGTCCTGTGAAAAGAATCAAAGGATCTCTGAAGAGTAGAAACCAGGCTCACCCTGTAGAAGACTGGAGGAATTGCTGAAAATTACACTCGGTCTGTCAGGAACTGAATCTGCTGTGTGTTCTCCGGTATTGTGCAGTAATTGCGATCGGATACAGATGCAGCCTGCCTGGTATAGTGCTTTCTTTTATATGGATGTGTGAAGAGGTTTGTGCACCTCAAGTGAGCCCTGCTGACATTGAAGGACCCTATCTTATTTGGAGGTCGTGAGTACTAATTCAGGGTCGCTCCTGTTGAATTGCCACATTAAATCCAAATGGAATTACTGTACTGCTGACTGTTTAATTCTCTTTTTCTCTGTGTGAAAGGGCCCTACCAGCTGCCACGGTTTGGACTAGCCACTAGGGCTTGGGTACCCAGGGACAGTAACTGATAGGGATAGGCCTGTGCACAGAGCCATAGGTAGATTATTAGAGTGATAAGCTAATTAACCTGATTTCCCCCTGTCCTTGTTATATCCCCCTAAATAAATCAGAGCTGCTTGTTTCAGCAAAGTTATACTGCCTGAGGTACTTGTCTATGTTAAAGTACTGTACTGTGATTGTTGCACTGTATCTCGTTTCACAGGAGGTCCCAGTGCCGGAACCAGACCTGGGGGTAAGTGTATACTGTGAAGGTAATTCTGATATATTGTGTGGGCCACTAGTGGGAAGAAAGGGGGGTTGCAGTGTCCCAGAGGGCTGTGACCAAGTTAGTTTAACTATTGCAAACCCTGACCTCTGGGTGGAGGCACCCGCCATTGGATCCAGGCCCCTCAACCTGTTAGTGGCAAATCAGGCAGGGGTAGTAGCCCCTGGGATAGCGCCATCTAGGGGTTACACTCAAATGGGCAGACTAGGTGGGCCATAGGCCCCTATCTGCCGACACTGTCTATGTATCTGTGTATCTATGCCAAAAATAGGGCCAGGCAGAAAAATTTTAGAATTTATGGAATCCCTGATGGGTTGGAAGGGCAGGACATTAAACATTTTATAAGTGTACTCCTGTGAACTGCTCTGGAGTTGCCCTCCGATTTTCCCCTGGAATTAGAATGGGTCCATAGAGCCATGGGCCCAAAGCCGGTGGCACCAGAAGCCCACCCAAGATCAATACTTGTCCACTTCTTCAATTACACTATTAAGGAGTGAGTGCTTAATTTAAATTGGAAAAAACAAAAAGTGTTATATGGCCAGACAAGGACTTATCTGGACAATGACTACACCCCTAGCTATCATGAGCAGTCAGAGAGCATATCTGTACATTTTTCCAGTCCTAAAAGAAAAAGGGATCAAATTCACAACCCCTTATCCCACCTGACTTGTCCATTTACCAGAGAGGAAAAAGGAGTTCAACAGTGCTGATGAGGCCCAAGAGGAACTTGAAAAATTCAGTTTCTGGTTTCCAGACAGCAACGTCATCAGCCATAAAGAAGCCACAACCACTGAGATGGCAGTCCATCCCATGGAAGAATGGCAACGTGGAGGCTCCACCAAAGGACTCACAAGACGTCTCAACTTGGCTTGCTGTCTTCTGAAGATTGGACCAAAGGCCCTCCACTTGAACTTGATTGCTGAACTCTTCATTTATAGGAAGGTACGTCTGGGGGATGAAAGGGTTTATGTCGGATTCCCGGCTTGGCACCTGATGGTGACACTGTGAGTGGCAGATGGCAGGTGTCCCACTAGACGAGGCTATTACCTCACAGGGGGATGCTGATGCAGACAGGAACATTTTCTTCTCCTCTCCATCCCATTTTTATGTTGCTTGAACACATGTGCAAGAAACATAGTGCCATCATCTGAGTTTTCGGAGGTGTGGCACCTGTCTTCCAATTCAGTCAGTGCGTTTGCAGGCGCGGCCCCAGTTCCCCAATCACTGCTGCAGCTGTCTATGACAGCAGTTGAAAATGCAGTGGTCATACAGTTGAAAGGGAGAGCTTCGCTTCAGTGAGTAGAGCTCTCCCCCCCCATACACACACACGCAAGCACGCATACTGTTAAGGTAAGGAATTATTACCTTTGAGCCAATGGCTCTTTTACAAAGGTTCCACGTCATCAATGTACAAACAAACAAGACATGTTACATAGAATGGTCAGCAAATTATAAAGGTTTCAATAAGCCAGTATAATACAGTACATCACAGGAAAAAAACAAAACATTGGAGGAATGGTCAAGGTAGGAAGGGTAGGAGGAGATATGGGGAGGGGAGCAGACTTAGAGTAGTTAGAGGTACTCAGATGCCTTTGTCAAGAAAGGAGCATAGGAGGAGGATGAAAAACAGTAAAAACAGCCATGAGGGAAGAATCATTAGTCAAGGCAGTCACAGGAGCTAGAGGCTGAGAGGTGAGAGTAAAGCATAGATTTGAAAGCTCCTAGTGACGTGGAGGATGTAATGAGCAAGCTCAGGGCATTGTACCAGCTGGGGGCACGATAGGCAAAAGATCTTTGGCCCTGTGTGGTCTGGCATCTGGGGACCTGGAGAGGCTGGTGTTCCGATCTTCTGGTGGGACGGATGCTGGTATTCGGGCAAAGTAGGTCTTAGATACACGGCGGAGTGCAGCCCAAGATGGATTTTTTTGCCATCAAGCATGTGAGGTACTTTATGCGATTTGAGAGTTGCAACCATCCTGTTTCAGTGTAGAGCTCACACGTATGAGTACATCTTTATGCTCCAGTGAGCAGCCGACAGGCCTTGTTTAGGGTGGTTGTGATGCGCCTTAGTGCAGTGGTAGTGGCAGAGCCATAGATAATTAAGCCATAGTCTATGATTGAGATGACAGAGCTTTGGATAGCAATCCTCAGCGCCAGCTTAGGTAGGAATTGCGGTTTGAACAGGATACCAATCGCTGGTTCACACGTTTTCGCTGTGTTATCAATGTGGGTCATAAAGGTAAGACCTTGATCAAAGGTGATTCCAAGGTATTTAAATGTTGACACTTGTTCAAGGGTATTTCCTGGGTTATGTTTTGACAGTAAGTGGAATTTATCTTTTTCTGTTTTGTGGACTGGAGAAAAGCATGGATTTTGTTTTTTTGTGATTTAGGACCAGCTTGTGATCTAGGAACCACTTTTCAACATTGGAGAAAGCAAGTTGCAGGCTCTGGAGTAAGGGTTTTGGGTCCTTATGAGAGGAGAGAATCACGGCATTGTCAACATAAAGGATATTTGTTCCAGGCAGGATTTAGGGAGAGAGAGTTTGGGAAAAGGCTGAAAAGGAGGGGGCCTAGGATTGACCCCTGTGGAACACCTGAGAGGACCGATTTTGAGTCTGAGAGAACTTCTGAGATTTTTACTGATTGAGAGCGTTGGGCCAGGTAACTTTTAACCCAGGCACCTGGTCCTTCTGAGAGCCCAAGACTGTGTAGTTGTGTGATAAGTAAGCCATGGTGAACAGTATCAAACGCCTTTGTTCGGTCAATGAAAACAGCTCTGGTTTGATATCCTTTGTCCAAGGCAGTGTGAACTTCTCCTGAGAATTCCAGTAGGGCGGTCAACGTACTGTGTCCTTTCCTAAATCCATGTTGCTGCAAGCAGAGTATGTTATACTTATGCAGGTAGTCTGAGAGTTGGTCAGCCACAATGCGTTCGGGGCCTTGGAGGGTGGAAGTATAGATATAGGCCGATAGTTTCCTGGTAGGGACTTGTGCCACTTTTGAACACTGGTGTGACTATAGCAGACTTCCATTTGCTGGGAAATTGACTAAGGCAGAGGGAGATTGAAAATTTTGGTGAGTCGGTGCACCACCTTCCAGGGTAAGGGACAGAATTTTAAGATCAATAGTATCACTGCTTGCTCTGGATTTAGAGATAGCCTTTTTATATATTTGTAGACTTCATGTGCCTTAACTATTTTGAAGTGGAAAAGCGGTTGGTCAGGTGGGCAGTAGGAGATGTTGGTTTTGGCGTGTCCGTGTCAGAGAAGAAGTCCGGCGGGAGGACCCCACTGAGGTCAGTGAAAGTTTTATTTAAGGCCTTTGCCATGACCATTGGGTCTAGGGTAGTGGTTCCATCGACAGTCATTATAGTGGAAGAGGATTTGGACTGCTTATCCGTGATATTTCTGATGTCCCAGAATGATCTCCCGTCACCCCAGGAGTTTGCGAGGGCATTTTTGAACTAGGAGCTCTTCATTAGTCGGATTTGTTTGGTACATTGGTTTCGTGCCTGTTTATACTTCTGGATATCCGTCAAGGAGCTTGTGGCTCTGGCTATGGCCCAGAGGTGGCCCTGAGCTTTGAGTTGGGCCAGTAGTTTGGCCGTGAGCCAGGGATTTGAGCGCGCTTTGATTTTATGCTTTTTTACTGGTGCGTAGGTGTCACAGGCAGTGTTGAAAGTTGTGATAAAATAATCTAGGGCTGCGTCAACATCTAGAGTATTGTATATTGGGGACCAGTCTTGCTGTAAAAGACAGGTCTTGAGCTTAGTAAGGTTTCCATGGGGTAGCACTCTGCTTGAGATGGTTTTTGGAGGTGGTTTTTGGAACTTATTTGTCCAGGTACAGATCACAGGGGAGTGGTCACTGAGAGAGTCCGGGAGAACAACTCTGTTTTTATGCGGGCTGGGTGGCTAGCAAGGATCCAGTCAATGAGAGTGCAAGTTCTAGTTTTGTTTTTTCTAGTGGGGGAGCTCACCATCTGTGTTAGGTTAGCTGCTAGGATAGCATCCTTGAGGGACCCAACATCTGATGCGAACCAATTTATATTAAAGTCACCAAGGAGAAGGAGCTCGGTGTCAGGTGGTTTCGATCTTACAAATTCAAGAATAGTCTGGAGGCCGGACCCTGGATCTTTAGGAGGGATATAGACAGCAGCCACAGTAAGCACTTTATTTTGGGCAGCAAGTAGTAGCTTGACAGGGAGAAATTGCACAGAGGAGTTAGTGGTGGAAAAGCAGACAGGGTGGCTAGAGAGGTTGTCCTTAATGTACATAGCACAACCCCCCTTTTATTAGTCCTGTCCAGTCTGAAAATATTGTAGCCTTGTAGTGAGATGGCATGGTCCGGAGTGCTTGGTGTCAGCCAGGTTTCAACAATGGCTAGTATGTCGGGATTGTGTTGACTGGCAAAGACTTGAAGGGATGCCAGTTTTGGAAGGAGGCTACAGATATTTAAGGTGGTGATGGTGAGACCCCCCTCCATTTTTGCTAGATTTTTTACCCTGGTAGAAACAGGGCCAGGGTTTGTATGGACGCTTTCTGACATCAGAAGGAGAAGGAGCAGGAGTTTAAGGGACATCTGCCGCAGCTCATAGTATAACATGTAATGCCTCTGTTTCTTGTTAGTTTGAGTACAGTGTAGTCTTTTAGGGTCCCAGTGTAGGGTAATGGCTAGGAGCAGGTGTCGATTTGTCAACTTTCCAGCAGCGTGAGCTGTCATTTGCACCCAGTCCTTTGTAGGAGGGTGCCACAAGTGAGGGTAGGGAGGATTTGCCATGGTGCTAGGTTGCTGGTATCGAGCTTCAATGGTTAGTGTGAGAGGTAGAGAAGACTGCAAATGTTTACTGTAGCAAGGGTGAGTGTTCCTGAGTGATTCGTGGTGAGCTACTGTGGACCAGAAAACTGATTGTTACTGTAGATCAAAGACCCAGAAAGTGTTAAATTCCTGAAGGTGATGAACATTAGCCTAGGGCATATACAGGATGTAAAAATCCTTTCTTAGAATCTCCCCTTTGTTCTCCAAAACAGTTGTAAATAGACCTCAAAGACAAGCACACATCCTTTAAGAAAGTCAGATGGAAATGTGGATTCAATGCAGCACTCCACAACCCAGAAACTTGTATAAAAGATTTACTGACCTCACTTTTGCTTTTTGATGTCTTCCCAAAAACTTGATTTATGATGAGAATGCCTATATCTGGTGGTGATGTTTTGTAGTTTCTTAGTCCAGGAAATATTCATAGATGTTATGTCCAAGAATGGTCCAGTTCCTCCAAGTAGAAACTCATGAAAAACCACAAAAACTAAATTACTGACAGAGACAAACACAAACAGCCAGCTACTGTATGTCCCTCCTGTTGATAATTGTAATAATAATAATTATAATAATATAATAATAATAATAATTGTTGATAATACTGCGTGCTGATGCACCTCCCCCACGCACACACTGTGTGGCTGACGGGGTGCCTAATCCCGCTGGCTCCACGCCTCCCAAAAGCTGTCCAGGTGTCATGCTGGGAGCCTACCCCAGCATGGTAAAACTGTTAGAGCTGACGGGATGCCCAATCCCCACCGGCCCCATGGCTGCACCCCCAAAACTTTCCAGGTGCCATGCTGGAAGCCCACCCCAGCGTGGCAAAGCTTGTTATAGCCGACGGGGGTGCCCAATCCCCCGCTGGCTCCACTGCTGCACACCCCCCCAAAAGCTTTCCAGGTGCCACGCTGGGAGCCCACCCCAGCGTGGCAAAGCTTGTTATGGCCAATGGGGGTGCCCAATCCCCCGTCAGCTCAAGCCCCTCCAAACAGCCTTTCCAGCTGCCACGCTGGAAGCCCACCCCACCGTGGTAAACATCCCGCGTCATCTTAATAAAAAAAAAAACCTGTAAACAAAAAAAGGTCCCTCGTAGTCTCCCTGCCCCCACACAACCCGCACCCACCCACTGCGCACCCTGCCTCCCCACATCCCCTCACCCCATACTTACTCATGGAGTCCAGCGACGATCTTCGGTGGACCAGGAACACGTCTGCACTCTTCAAAGCCGACCGCGAACTGAGGAAATGCCGGTAAGCTGTATAATGGAATAAATAGGGTTTTTTCAACTTTGTTGCATATCTCAGGCATTTTTGGGAATTTTGGGCCCAAATTTTCAACATGGGGTTTTTAGGACCCCTCCTCATGAATTCTTGCACTGTCATGGCATTAATCGGGCCTGAAGGGTGATTTCACGGTCACTATGTGAAATCACTTTTCGGGACCAATTAATGAAATGACACTGCCAGTGTTCATAAGGTGGGCTCTCAAAAAGTCGATGTTGAAAATTTGGTGAAAAAATCCCTAAAAATGACTGTTTCACAAGCGTACGTTGTGCAGTTCCTACGCACGCTCATCAGTTCGCAAATTTTCAATATTTTCACTCCAGATTTTCAACATTACCATTTTACCACTCCTCCTTTTGAGCAGTACAGCTGTCATTTTTCACATCTCACCCAAAACATGTTTCCGCCCTTGTAGTGCACAATGGCGCAGTCAGTGTGTGAAATCAATGTATGGGACACATTAAGAAAATTACAGTGACACTGTTCATGAGCAGAGGTCTTAAATTGGCTATGTTGAAAATTTGGTGGACAATTCCTAAAAATGACTGTTTCTGGCGTGCGTTGCGTAGTTCCTACGCTTTCGTAAGTTCGCAAATTTTAATATTTGCATTCCAGATTTTCAACATTGCCATTTTACCACACCTCCTTATGAGCAGTACAGCTGTCATTTTTCACGTTGCCCAAAATGTGTTTCTGTGCATGTAGCGCACAATGGCGCAGTCAGTGTGCGCAATCAATGTTTGGGACAGATTAAGAAAATCACAGTGACACTATTCATGAGCAGAGGTCTTAAAATGGCTATGTTGAAAATTTGGTGAAACAATTCCCTTCAGCCATTCTGCAATGTTACTAATGAAGACCCTGCAGCACCCCACTGGTCACCCCCTCTCCCTAGACTGCACCCCATTTTCCACCACTCTCTGCCTCCTGTCTGTTAGCCAGTTTCTAACCCAGTTTACCACCCTATCCCCCATGCCCAGCCTACCCAGCTAGTTTATCAGCCTCCTATGTGGGATGGTGTCAAAGGCTTTGCTGAAATCAAGGTAAACGTCCACTGCCCCACCCTGATTCACTTCCTCTGTCACCCAGTCAAAGAAATCAACCAGATTTGTTTGACATGATGTCCCCACTGTGAATCCATGTTGTCTATGGTCCTGGGCTCTGATGGCTTCTAGATGCCCCACTATCCTTTCTTTAAGCAATGCTTCCATGATCTTCCTCACTACTGAGGTGAGGTTGAACGGCCTATTGTTCCCTGCCTCCTCCCTGCTGCTGCATTTGTGTAGAGGGACCACATGTCCCCTCCTCCAATTCACTCATGTTGAATGACTCAGTGAACATGGCTACCAGAGGTACTGCTATCTCCCTTCGCAGTTCTCTTAATATCCTTGGGCATATGCCAACTGCATTCCATCGCTTTGTCCATCTTCAATTTAGTGAGCTCCTGCAGGACTCTTTTGCCTTTGAATGGACTATTGTCCACCTCTTCGCCCCCTTGGCAACTGCTGTACTGCTGTGGCCCTTGCCCCTCCCACTCTTCTGTGAATACTGAGCGGAAAGACACAGTGGATGACTTGGGAGGAAGGCATGGAACTATCACTTCCAAATACCTAAACAGCACATACAAGCAAGCAACATTCGGCATTGACAAATGCTTGTTATCTTAAGGCATGCACTGCCCAGTTAGGACCTACTATATGGAATGACTCCTAGAGACTGACTTAGGGGATCCAGTTTTTAATCTGAGAAATATTCTGCAACAGCAATGGGGTTAGGACTGGAGTCATAGCTGGCACCATAAACAAAAATTATAATGCACATGCCTGCATTGCCGTCACTCAAAACACTAATGAGTGGACAGCACATAAAAGCAGATGCTCTTTTCTACTTATTTCTGCCTTGAAGAGTTTCAGGTTAAAATAACCCTCTTTTCTATAGCTAGGAGCAATGTATCCCTAAATTTCTGTTGGTTTCTTTAATGCTGGCAAGGAAACTGAATGGCTCTTCCAGCAGAGAGTCTTGTACTTTAATTTATGCCAGATTCTTCAATGATAGTAAGGTTATTGAACATATTTTTTCCAGCAGAGAAGCTTGAACATGGAGTATCAGGTTAACTTTTAATTAGCTTATGTTATCTCCCACTGTAAGCAATGTTTTGGATTAGGACATTGATATTTTCTTTTTGCAGGTTACCCTTAGGAGGTGAAAAAAGTATATTCCAATGATGGTTAATTATTAATTTTGATAATAATTTTTGCAGTTCTTCGGTCTATGGTAAACAGGGCATTAGCCCTTTAGGATTACATAGAGGGCTTTGTCTGGTTTAGTTAGGGCAACACACCCTTCACCTCCTGCCTGCTTTGTTTAGAGTAGAGTTACCTTCCTCTTTTTTTACAGCTGCAATGGGTGGAGCCTGCAGACATTTTGCATGTACAAAAGGGCTGATGTCATGTTTTCTGTCCGTAGAACTGACTGAAGGTGTCAATAGTCTCCTCTGCCTTACCCTCCTCCAAAAAATTTTTTATGCCCTCAAATAAATACACTTTCATGTTAGTCAGTGGTTGCAGGGCACTATTTTCTTTCTTAAATGGGAGGTACAAGAACTGGAACATGAGTAGTGGGAGGCAGCATTGTTTTTCTTTTTTTTTTGAGTAAGATCCACCCCCACCTCCACCTGAGAAGCTCCTAAAGATCCACCCCCACCTTTTTTTGGTCCATGTGGGGGGCATGAGGTGGATCTATCATGTTGGGACAACTGACTATCAGAGCTGCCTGGGGAAGTAATTAAAGAGTGCCTGAAACTGCATCTAGGCATATCCCTCCCCCCCCACACACACACAGACATCATGATTTATTTATTTTTATTTTTTTAACTCTAAGCATGTCAATATTTCACTCTAACAGTATGGGCAAGTTGGGCATAAAAATAAAATAGAAAAAAAAAGGATCAAGCAGGTGCTTTTTCCTTTGTCAGATACATGCAGACAGAAGGTCACAAATCCTGTATGACAAGTTCATTATATGGATGTTTTCCATGTAAAACAGAAATTGTGTTATTGTCATGTCTATAGCATCGTTTGTAGACAGTAAACTATTATTTACATAGGTACTGTAAACA
Source organism: Neoceratodus forsteri (assembly GCA_016271365.2). Classification (NCBI taxonomy): domain Eukaryota; kingdom Metazoa; phylum Chordata; order Ceratodontiformes; family Ceratodontidae; genus Neoceratodus; species Neoceratodus forsteri. Next base: position 1,196,805,518 of record CM028130.1, read on the forward strand.
ACAGGTTTTAATTCAGAAATCCAGTCTTGATAAATTTGTTTTTTTAGCAGGTCTGTAAGATTTATGTCTCTTTGATGTAAGAGTGCATTGCACAGAAACAAAAAGGTTTGTCTAACTGTTGTTTGCATGAGAAGTGGGTGTGACAGTGGCATGCAAGAGTGAAGTCTAACAATTGGTTCTTGGCCATTCTGAGACCTGAAGTTTAACAGTAATGTGTGAAGAGAATAAAGTCTTGTGTTTTGTGCATTTGAATAGGTTTAGTGCTTTGAAGTTAAAAATATATAAATATATATACATAGTGTCATGGGCACCTGAAAAGGATGGAGATACTACTGAAATAAATGTTATTCTGATGATTTATTTATCTATGTGTAAAGATTTTAAGTGTAGTTCTGCCTAGGTCACAGACACATAAGCTTTAAAAAGTACATTTAAGGATGGATGTATTAGTCAAAGCTTGTAGTAGCAAAATAAAGCAAGAAAAATAATATATTGTGTTTTTTTTTCTTTCAATTGTTTAACCAGGAGTGGCACACTAAGCTGAAAGCTTGTTTACAGGGGCAACCTGGGAGCACATGGAAGTTAAGTGAGTTGCTCAGGGTCACCCAGTATGCAAGTGGGGGCTGTGGGATTCAAATACAGATCTCCAGATTTGCAGCCTAGAGCCTTAAACCACTGTGCTATATCTCCCTAGTTATAGCAGTCATCTGTTTTATGGTTCATGATGTTGGTGTAGTAAGCAGCAATACATTGCATAGCAGGTGAAAAATGTCAATAAGTAGGTCATGCAATAGATGTGCTGAGCAGTTACTGAAGCAAGAAATGTATTTAGGATAGTAAAATATTCATCTTAGAAAACTGATGCGTGACATTTGCATCTCAGTTTCAAGGAGGTCCTTATGGGGTGTCAATGTACAATATAAAGTAGTTATAGTTTTCAAGTTGTCTGAGTAATCGCTTTGTACTACCACTGTTACTAAATTTTAATTACTCTATGAATAAAATTAAGTTTAAGTAACTGTCTGTAAATGTATTAAAAACATTTACTTGTCCTTATAATGTAATGCATTAAATGCTATTGCTAGGTTAAGAAGTCACATAACAGCAATAGAGATGAAACAAGGGGATGCATAGGAATTTGAAACAAGTATATGTTAGCAGGAGCAGTGTCATGACTTCACAATTTTTTTATAGTTTCACTCCAGATTTTCAACATTACCATTTTTTTACACCTCCTCATAATCAGTACAGCTGTCATTTTTTATATCCTGTTCAAAATGTGTTTTTGCACCTGTGGTGACAAATGGCACAGTCTCTGTACAAAATCACTTTTCAGCTAGTGCACTGATAGTGTCACTGTTCATGCGGTGGGGTCACAAAAAGCCCAGGCTGAAAACTTGGAGTGAAAATACCAGTAAATGCCCAGGGCATAAGGGTTTCTAACTATAACACCCTGCCCTGAAGGGACTGACAGGCATCAGGGGTGTGACTTGGGATTGTCAGCAGTAATGCTCACTCCATTCCACCCCATCCCCACACTGCAGCCAGTGACAGGTATCGAGGTGTACCTTTGACTCTTCAGCCCCAAAGTTCACTCCATTCTCTTATACTGTACCCATTTCAGCGTATTTCCTTATGGAATGGAGTGAGCATAAAGTTTGAACACCCCAAGGCATACCTCGACACTTGTCTGTGTCTGTAGGGTTGGGTGAGGTGAAATGGCATGAGCGTTATGGGCAATGTACTAACTACTACCTTAATAACTGGCCAATCTCTAAATCAACTTGTGAGAGAGATTTAGGTATTATGAGTAACAATAAATTAACATCATCTGACCACTGTATTAAAATCTGCAAACAGGCAAATGCATTACTAAACAGGGTAAGGAGGACATTTGTGTCTAGGAATGAACAATGCCTTATTCCACTATATAGGTGTTACATTTGGCCACATTTGGATTATGGTACACCATTTTGGAACCCATACCTGAAAGGGGATATAGCTATGCTGGAGAGGGTCCAGAGGAGGGCCACTAAAATGGTCCCCAAGTTAGCCAATATTGACTATGCCAGCAGACTAAAAAAAACAGGTTTGTTCCCACTACAGTTGAGAAGACACAGAGATGATTTACTTCTCCTGCACAAAAGCTTGAACGACAGCAATATGATGGATTTATTGGATATAAAACTAACTGATAGACATGTTGCGGGAAGATCACATAACAAAATATTGGATGTAATGCGGGCAAACATATTCAAAAGAGATCATTTCTGTAACATCAGAGAGGTTAAACTCTGGAATACCCTTCCACAAGAATTAATTGAATTAGATAACATTAATTCCTTTAAAATAAAATTAGATGAATGGCTTTTGCCAACTACTTAATTGGGAATAAATGGCCCACAAATTGCGGGGGACAACCTTGATGGGCCTTTGGCCTACTTTTGTCCTGCCAAACCTAAGTAACCTAAGTAAATGACCCAAAAGCACACCCCAATGCATGTCTATCTCTGGGGTGGGGGTGGGGTTGGGTTGGCTTCACTTCAATACTTCACTGCCTTTCCTATTCTGCCTGTCTGTCTGTGTCTCTCTGTCTATATGTCTATGTAATTATCTATCTTTGTTTCAATTGCATGTATCGCTATTTTTACAACAAACCTGCAAATCACATTTGCCTGCACTCTGAGCACATACTTATGAAACTGTACATATTTGTACTCCACTTCTGCATAGACCTCATACTTTCCTAATATTCCCTTTATCACAAGCATAACTACCTTGCCCTTATCAAAAGTGACCCCCTCTGAAAGTTACTGTCACATTTTCTCTAACAGTCCATCATTACACCTGACTTCCTGACATCAACACATTGCTTAAATATAACTTACATCACCTCATGGACAAAAACCCTGTTTCTGTTAAAAAAAAAACAAACTGTAAATAATCCCAGAACATATGCCAGCCATTACTTTTTCATGCACTGCCACCTTCTGCACCATCATGGGGATTTGCATATTTTTCCCATGATGCTTTGCATTATTGGGGTATGTGCAATTGTGTTTTCTTTAAAATTGAGCTGTCCAGCCAATATCATCCAGGATAACACATACCTCAGCGGCATTTGCTCTGGGGTTCTTTTGTAAACCTATATTGGTTCGTATTCTTTCCATTAAAATGTACACCTCCATGTATTTTCTTAATAATGTGTACGCCTCCCTTAGAACAGAAACTAAAATAAATCTTACTACTTACAAATCATTGTGTTGTTTCTCCATACCTCCTTAACAATTCCACATAACTTCATTAACTTCATTATGTAGCCATGGTGGATCTCACCAGAACTTTGTTGTTGTTGTAGTTAGTCTCTCTCTTTTCCCTTGACAGGTAGTATGGTGGCTGGGTGGAGTCCTCTGGGCCATACTCACTGTCCGTGTGGGTGTTTCCCCTTTATAGTTTAGCTCTTAATGTTTTAGGGATGACTTGGGGCTTGTTTTATTGTGTCCCCTTTTTCTTGGAGAAGATCAGAATGTTTTGTTGAGTGGTGGGTGATTTGGGATAAGGGGCAGCATTATACAGAACAGTTGATGGTAACTACTGTTAATTCCTTTCTAATGTTTCTATTTCAGAGGAGAGAGGGATGGTATTTAAAAAGAATGAAGGACATCCACCTACATTAGATTATATTTTTTTGGGTGACCCTACAAGGAAACCCTGATTAAGCACTATCTTTAATTCAAATTTGTGGAGCACAGCAGGAGTTACACTGCTTGCTGTTAGGATGACAGTAACTTTTTACCTCCCCTTTTTTTCTTTTAGCTGCCCTTTTTATTTTCGTCCTTGTTTATTTCTGGGGTACTATTCATCTCGCAGAGGCCCAGGTTGACTTGAATCCTGGCCAGTCCTCTGAGCTTGCATATATGAAGGCATTTCCCTTTATAATTTGCGAGCATTTAGGGAGAACCCTTTGGAACTTCCCTACTTTGGAGGTCTTTCCACTTGTACCTAGTTTATATTTTGTAATTAGATTCAGAATTTTTGCCACCTCTTTTTAAGACAAGGTACAACAAGGGCTCTATGTACTGTTCTTTTTCTCTGTTATGTCAGCAGGGGAAGTTGGAGTAACATCTCATTTGCTTGTATCAGTTATGCCTGATTGGCAATCTCAGTTTTACTGTTCCCTTTTCAAATCTTTTCTTGAAGCCCTTTTTTGGTACAAACTTCCTATTTTGCCAGGGCTATTTTTCAATAGATTGTTATCTCTGGTTGGATTTAAAAGTGTGGTTGTTCTTTATTTATATTTTCTTGTCATTAACTTCTTGTATAAAAACTCTTAGCGAAAAGAATTATGGGAGCTGTATTTTATAGGTGACCAGGAACTTAATTTGGCTGTAGAAATGGGTACTGCTGCCAGCACCGAAGATGGGGGTGGTCCTGTACTGGAGCTATGCTATTGGATATCCATAAGGAAGTGCTTTAGTGGGAACTTAAACCCCTACCCCCGTCCTGAGTGGTGCAGTTTTACTGCTGTTTATATAACTTCAAATTCATCCGCTATATTTGTTATTTACTCATTATGGCTGTTTCTCTGATAGAGTTTTTATTATTAAATATTAATGGTCTGAATTATGCAATAAAAAGGTCGAGACTGTTCTAATACATTAGAAAACAGGGACCGGACATAATATATTTACAGGGAACCCACCTATTACGGGAAGAGCATTTGAAACTTTCCTGTGGGGGGAGATATAGGGTGTTTGCCTCCTCAAATGGGAAGGGCAAGCATCGGGGACGGCTGTTCTGATTCCCACAGTCACTACATTCCTGCCTCAGCAAGAATATATTTAGCTGTCTAGATGCTTTGTGATAATCATGGGACAGTTATTTGGTAGGAATGTGACTTTGGCTAATATTTACTTTCTCCCACAAGCCTCTCTGGCAACATCCCGGAATTTTTAAATAAATTATTGGACATGCAGCAGAGGTGTCTTTTCCTGAGGGAAGACTTTAATGTGACCCTGTCCCCTCAGTGGGATGCCTCAAATCTAACAAAACACCGTACCACAGCATCTCAAAAATACTTATGAACCCAACAAACTAGTTTGGGGATAGCAGATGTATGGCAACACTTTTTCCCTGTAATGAAGGCCTACACCTACTACTCCTCACGTTTCCACTATTTCTCTCAGATCAACTATTTTTTTGTATTGAGGGAACATTTAGATTTGCTCCGTGATATTACTATTTGTCCTTAATTTCTCTCAGATCATTCCCCATTGTTATTGTAGCTAGACTTGGGTAAACCTCACAAGCTATCCAGTTAGCATTTAAATCTCATTCAACTTAGAGATGAGGAATTTAAAACAATGATCTTAGAGAAAATACCGCAAATTCTAAGGAGAATTCTGCTCCAGATATATCACCCTGTCTACTGTGGGACACCTTAAAGGCTGTAATTCGGGGAAAAATTATCACATATGCCTCTCGTAAAAAGAAGCAAAGGGGTGCCTTACACCTTAAACTAACAACTGAGCTGAAAGAACTGCAACAGGGTCATAAAGGACAAGAGAGGGATAGGACTAGTCACATTAGTCAGTTTTTTTTTTTTTTTTTTTAGTAGACTTTATTTACCACTCCTACTCCGACCCCAGACCTTCTCCAGTGGGGGCACTCTGTTCACCTCTGTCCCGCCAGGTCTGAAGGCTCAGTCCTGCCACCTGGTAAGCCCGGCTCCAACTCTGTTCCTCTGGTACCCATTCCCCAGATTTAAGCCCCCGGGGCAGGACCGCCACATTTCTTCTGACGACCTTTCTGAAATCTGGATGGGTGTCCAGGGATTGGAGGGAGCACCGGAGACAGCCAATGCACTCAACGTTGATCGTGGGGGTGGCCCCTGGTCCCCACCTTTGCCTACCAGGATTGGGGATTTTCCTTGTTTCTGTGTTGCCCCGGGCTCGGACGTGCAATGATGTTTTGTACGCAGGGTGCGCACTCCCGCACACATTCGTAAGATGTCCACTGCAGCTCCCTCTGTGCTGCAAGCCACTGAAGCTGTGCCTCCAGCTGCCGCTAGAAGCCACCAGAACAGTGGCTAACCTACCCCACCCCAGGAAAGGAGAGCAGTCCTCCGGATGCTCAATCCTTTCCGGCCCCCGCCGACTCCCGATGGCCCAAGCTCGTTCCCGAACCCGGGTCGCCAGCGAGGCACGAGGTGTGGCGTCCAGCTCCTCTACCCTCAGCACCACCAGGACAGCTGCATACATCAGGTTAAGGCAGAATTGTACAGTATTTTAGATTGCAAGGTGCAGATGGCACTCATGTACCTTAAAAAGTATCATTATGAAGGGGGTCCTTAAGGTGCCAGGAATTCAGCCAGAAGGTTGCGTAGACATAGAGTTGCCTCTTGTAACATGCCACTTAAATGCCCAACTACAGGTAAACTTATGTCAACTACCCCTGAAATAATAAAATTATTTCAAATGTATTATAGCCAATTATACACAGATCAACACCCACCCGCAGACAATCTGATTACTAATTTCCTTTTGCAACTTTCTCTCCCTAAAATATCCCAGTCACAGCAAGACTCAGTACTTGCCACAATAAGTATGGAAGAGTGACACAGTGCCTTGTCCAGAATCAAAACCCTGAAATGCCCAGGCCCAGATGGCTTCCCATCAGAGTGGTACAAGTTCTTTTTTGAACCTTTAGTTACTAGCCTACTGGTTACATTTCAGTAGGTAAAGTGGAGTGAACCCCCTCCCCCTCTTGGGCCTATGCCATTCTCTCTACAATTTTAAAACCAGGCTGAGACCATAAGCTCCCCTCCTTCTATAGACCCATTTCCATTTTAAATATGGACTACAAATTATATATGGCAATCTGGGCACACCGGATTGAGCAAGTTCTCCCTACCATTATCCACCCAGATCAATCTGGATTTATTTAAAATTGTCAAACTGTGGATAATATCAGAAGAACTATCCATTTAATGGATTTTGTTTCCAAAAGTCAATCCCAGCAGCTTTGGTCAGCTTGATGCAGACAAGGCGTTCGTAGGCTCTCATGGCAGTTCTTGTGGCAGACCCTGTCTTCTTGGTTTCCCAAAGGAACTTGTGTCCTGGGTCCAGAATATTTACTCCTTACCAGCAGCATATCTCAGGATTAATGGCCACCTTTCCTCTCCGACTTGCTTGGCTTGGGTATGCGTCAGGGCTGCCCTCTCTCTCCTTTGCTTTTTGTGCTCTACATAGCACCACTAGCGACAGCAATCAGAGAGGCTGAGAGTGTGGAAGGAATTCCCCTGGGAGGAAAGATCTTTAAACTCTCCTTATATGTGGATGATATTTTATTAACCCTGTTAGACCCAGAGAACTCTGTGCCTGAGGTATGGAATATACTCCAGGCTTTTGCAGACCTCTTAGGGTATACTATTAACATTACTAAGACTGAAGTACTGGCCCTTAATTTTTCTCCCTTGCAGACATTGAGTACTCTGTTCCCCTCTCACTGGAGGTGTATGAAAATTAAATATTTGGGGCATTCAGTTGCCTCTGAATTTACAACATTTGGAATTGGTAAATTAAGAACCGTTGACACAAGCTACTGAGTGAGATTTGAGCCAGTAGACTCATCTTCGTTTACCTTTCTTGTCACGAATTGAAGTCATCCGCATGAATATCCTCTGCAGGCTACTATATTTGTTTCAAACACTCCCCATAACCCCATCTACTTCGCTTTACTTCCTGGAATAAGGTTTTATCAAGATTCACAAAAGAAAGGGTATTACAAGAGCTCGATAACTCAAGGTGGATAAGGCAATGGGACCTGATGGCATACATCCCAGGGTACTAAAGGAGCTAAGGGTGGAACTAGCAGAGCCATTATCAGAACTGTTTAGTGAGTCTCTGAGCATAGGAGAGGTCCCAGAAGACTGGAGAAGAGCTCATGTGATCCCGCTCCACAAGAGTGAAAGCAGGGAGGAGGCAGGGAACTACAGATCAGTCAGTCTTACCTCAGTAGTGGGTAAGATTATGGAGGCAGGAGGAAAGGATAGTGCAACACCTGAAATCCATAGGAGCACAGGATCCAAGACAGCATGGGTTTTCAAAAGGAAGGTCCTGTCAAACTAATCTCATAGAGAAGAGAAACCCTGAAGCACCTATAAGCTGGGAGGGGAGTTGCTGGCAATCACAAGGGAAGAAAGAGACTTGGGCGTCATCATCACCGATGATCTGAAATCATCCAAACAGACCACTAAAGCAGTAGGTAAGGCTAGAAGGATGCTGGGGTGTGTTGGTAGGGGTATCACAAGTTGGAAGAGGGAGGTAATAATCCCTCTTTACAAGACACTGGTTAGGCCCCTTCTGGAGTACTGCATGCAGTACTGGAGGCCTCACCTTCACAAGGACATTAACCAAACTGAGGCAGTCCAGAGAAGGGCAACCAAAATGGTGCAGGGACTGCATCAGAAAACATATGAGGACAGATTAATGGAGCTCAACATGTATACCCTAGAGCAAAGGAGGAAGAGAGGTGATATGATCAAAACATTCAAACACCTTAAGGACATTAACAAGGTGAAAGAGTCAAACATGTTTTAATTTTAGAGAAATAGCAGGACAAGAGGACACAGCATGAGATTAGAGGGAGGCCGATTAAGGGGTAATGTGAGGAAGTTCTTTTCACAGAAAGGGTGGTGGATGCATGGAACGGCATACCTCAGGAAGTGGTGGATATGAATACAGTGCAGGGCTTCAAACAGGCATGGGATAGGCATAAGGGAGCAATACAGATGAGTATGAATAGATAGACCATTGACAGAGCAAAGACCGATGGCACATTAATAAGGCAGAAAAAGAAATGGGCAGACTGGATGGGTCTTGCGGTCCTTATCTGCCATCAACTTCTATGTTTCTATGTTTCTATTTGTATGGGCGGGTCAGCGTCCTCATCTTAGGTGGTCACTTTTCCAGTTACCAGTCAACAAGGGTGGCTTGAACCTCCCTAATTTAATGAGTTATTATTGTGCAGTGACTTTAAGAATGGTGGTACTGTGGATTAACCTTACATGTAATGCCTCATGGAAATACACTGAATTTGTTTTAAATTATCTCTTTGATATGGGGGAGGATCCTATTTGCTCCACAGACTTCTTTTCAGAATGTGAATGATTTCACATTTGGAATGGCTCACACACTTCGCTCCTGGTTTTAGCTACATGTCCTACCTTCCCTGGCTCCTATATTTTACTTTGTTCACCTGCTACCCACCGAAAGAGACTTTTTACCAGCTCACATAGATCACACATTTTCCAGAGATTGCACCAACTGGGGTTATCATATACCTTCCAATTTTTAGACATTTAGAGTATGGTATCCTTCGCCCACTTGCAATCCCTCTACCACTTGACAAATTGAGAATATTTTATTTACAAGTTTGCACATTCCTTTTACACAAAGGCCCCTAAAGAAATAAGCTTCCCGATCCAATGCCACTTCTATTAAAAATTTATTTCAGATTCCTTAAAAGGGTTATAATGGCAACATCTGCTAGAACAAATTTATAAAGGCCTAAGGGATTATTTAAGTGATACTACACAATCGATACTTGAAGCATAGAACAAGGAATTATCTATTAATATTTATTTTTATTTATTTAAGAATCAGTTTACAACCTTTGAGCCAGAGGCTCGTTTACAAAGGTACTTCGTCACATAAAGACATACATTGCGTTTCAGTTACATAGCACAGATTTGCCAAAAATCAGTAGGCATTCACCAGAGGTGCCACGTCACATTGTGGTCAGACAGATACAATTGGGTACAGGGTACATGTAATCGATAGCAGGTATTAAACAAGTTGGTATCAAGTGAGCAATTCTGGTAGATAAACATTGAAACAGCTGGCACTGGCCAGGTTAAACCTAGGCAAGGTGGACATGGAAGTGGTGTAGGGGATGGTTGGGTGGAGAGCTGCCCGCGGGGGGCATTGTCAGGAGAGAAAATAAAGAGGTGGAGGCTATGTTCAGAGACAGGAGCAGTTACGAGTGCTGAAGATGTGGTTCCGAAGTGCGGTTTTGAATGTGGAGATGGTGATGGCATTGGTGATGGTGGCAGGGAGAGAGTTAAACCAGGTTGGGGCTCTATAGCTGAAGGACCTTATGATACATGGGTAAAATATGCACTTCCTTCTATGAAGGTCTCTTTGGGCCCCATACTGGCGTAAATTTGCATGAAGGTGCCATTCTAGGTTTTTTAATACACCTTCCCAACTTGTTAAATATCTTCCAGCTAAATTTGGTAGTTGCTGGAGACGGTGTGGGGAGGGCTTGGCTAACTATGCCCATATTTTTCTGTTTTGTCCCGTTATCTCCTCCTTCTGGCAGCAAGTGGAGGAAAGACTTGTTCAATTAGTGGGAAGGGAGGTGGTATTGACACCAGCATTGGTTCTTTTGTCAATCCCTCCTCGAAATCTCCGATTACACCCTAGAGTTATGCTACATACATATATATTGGCAGCCAAGAAAACAATTACCTACTTGTGGCACCAGGGTTCTCCCCCGACCCTTGCCCACTGACATAAGATTATTAATGAAATGTACTATCTTGAAAGGCTTATTGCATGTTGTAATGGTTTCGAAAAGTTTGAATTATGGTGGAGACCATGGGTATTTTATATCTCTGTCGAAGATGAATCCTTTGTCCCATGAGCAGTGGAGAGATCAGGGAATAAGGCAGTTATGCAGTGGCTGGATGGGCTGGGATTGGTTGGAACAGGCTGGACCTTATTCTTATTTTTTAATTGGCGGAGTACACCCAGGTCAGTGACGGGGCCGGGGTGCAAGAACTGCAGTTGCAGTAGGGCCCGCACTGTTAGGGGTCCCACTGCCCCAGAGGTCAGCATTAAGAAAACCTTTTCTCACAGACTTGTAAGTTTCTCAAATCCATTTGAAATTGGGTTTGTCAGCTGTGGTGTCAGAAGATTCCACCTCCAGTTTCACATTGTTTGGGGGGGAGGGGAGTACAGAACAAAGACGCAATAGGGCCCATTACACAAAACATCTAATCTTGGTGCTGATGTCCCCAGGAGGAGCAGGAAAAAATTACATTGTTCAGGTATTTGATCATGGTGCCAGCAAGGGGGATGGGGGGGCAGCATGGATAAACTATGTATGTTCAGCAGAACTGATACAAAAAGCTTATGCTATAAAAATTTCATATGCACTAATGGTTATTTTACATTTATTCGTGGGGAAGTGGGCCCCACAAAATATTTTGCAGGGGGGCCCTTACAGTTGTTGGCACAGCCCTGAGTACACCCATCTGATTAATTTTATTCTTTAAGTCCCATAATTTTTGTACCATGCTTTTTGGAGTGCTGTCCTTACATAGATATGTAACCTTCTTTGTATAAACTCCCGTTGCATACATCCAGTTTGATATTAGTGGGTGATGATTTTCCTTTTTGTACCACTCTCTGAAATCTTAAATAAAGAGTTAAAAAAAAAAGCTGTAACTCTAGCCTATTGGAGGAAAGCACTTCCCTGCAGGGTATTTAGCTGTGCTGCTATGATGTCTAGCACGTGAACAGGATCTAGCTGGGACTACTTCAGGTTTATTAAGAATCTGAGGTTGTCCAAAGTGTTTTTTACCAACTGAACTGAGTGCCTTGTTCTGTTTTCCCGAAGACTTTCCAGCCAACCAGGTAGGGGGAAAACCACTACACCTTGTTTTCTCAGATGTGCTGCCACCACAGCCAAGCACTTTGTAAAAACCTTTGGAGCTGAGGTTAGACCAAATATGAGAGTTGTGAACTGGTACTGGCAGTTCTGCAGCTTGAATCTGAGATGCGAGATCATCTGACTAGGATATGAAAACAGGTGTCTTTCAGATCCAGGGATCTCAGCCATGGACCTTTCCACAAAGATGGTATCCCTGTCCTTAGTGTGACCATGTGTTTGTTGAGAAACCTGAAATCTAAAATGGGTCACCATTGCCCATTTTTCTTGTAGGTCAGGAAGTATCTTAAGAATAGGCCCCTGTCCCACTGGGAGGCAAGGACTCTTTCTATGGCTTTTGATACCAACAGCTTTTTTACTTCCAGTTCCAGCTAACTGAAGGACTCAGCACTCCATCCACAAAAGGAAACACTGCACACACTTTTTACGTGCTCTCAGTATACTATTTATTTTACAATCATAAAAATAATAAAACGGACAGTTCAATACAACAGGTATCTGCAGGGAGGTCCCACACAAAATGGCCAACGTTTCACATCCACTTCCTGAGTGTTTTGCCAAGTTAACTTGCTCCTCTTTGTGGACCCACGTATATACCATCCATATAATTAAGTGAAACAAGAAAATGTGCACATATGATAAAAAAGTTCATCATTGGCTCTGAGACGCCATTTTGAATTAAGGTTAAGCAATGGAATCCTTGGACTTCAAAATGTGCTCTTGGAGCCAGTGAGTTAAATTAAATTAACCAGCATAATCCACTGCCATTAATTTAGTAGTGCAATCAATTACCAAAGCAACTATATTGTTGTAAGGACTATGGTACAGTTATAATTACTCAACCTTTTGGCCACTAGCCATCATCAAATTAGCTAAGTAATTTCTTTAAATGCCTTAGCACAATTAATTCTACTGGTACATGTAATGATTGCACTAAGAAATACAGTCAAGGACACTTTCAGCATTGTATCAAATTAAAAGATATATTACCCCTCCCTAAACAATCAATGGAATAATTTAATCCCTTGATATTATCTGATAAAATCAAGAAGAGTTAATAAACATAATGACTACTGAAAACCAGTGACTATATTTAAACAACGTGACACAAAATATAAATTAAGTTGCACGTACATACAGAAAAGGAACCTAACCCCAGAAAAGACTTCCTAGTTGTCCATGCCACCAGACAAATGTCCCATACTTACCAAAGTTTAGTAAGTTCAATCTGACTATTAATGTTAGGCCGATACAAAGCCCCAAACTGATAAATTCAAAAGGCTTCTCTGCTGGCTAATAGTTTTTCAATGTCATCCCCTTTTGGACCCAAATGTAGTCACTCAACCCCAATAAAAGTTTGACTATGCCCATCTCTACCCCCTGCTCCATTTATGTGTTGGGCAAGGGCATATTTTCTATTTTTATTAATAATTGCCCTCATAAAAAAACAGGGACCCACTCTATCCTGGATGGATACTTACCTCCAAACCCACCAACTTACAAGTGGCGGGTGTAATGTCGGATGCCCTAAGCGATCACTCACCCACCTTCTGCATAAGGAAAAACCGATCTCCAAGGATCCCGCCCAAGCTCATAGTGGCCAGGGACTTCTCTGGTTTTATGGCGGAGGCATTCCAGAGAACCCTAAGAAACATAGACTGGTCACCGGTGAGACACCTAGGGAGCACGGACAAGGCAGCACAGTTTTTCCAGAGCACGTTCTCAACAGTGGCTAACATGCATGCCCCAATTAGGACCAGATGAGCCAAGGGCCTCTGCCATAAATGGATATCACGTGAGCTGAAGGCACCGATGATAACCCGGGACAAGGCCTGGAAAAAGGCAAGGAGTTCCACAACCCCAGCAGACTACTCTGCCTATAGATCTCTGCGGAATCAGTGCCAAAGAAGCTCCAAGAACGCCAAAAGGGACTACATAAAATCCCTGCAGAGGCAAACACTAACTGATCTAAAGTCCTTCTGGGCAAATATCAACTCCCTGATAAAAGGTGCTAAACCGCACCAGCAGGGTAACATAACCTATAACGGCACCACTCTCATGGATGGAGAGGAGGTCGCTATAGCCTTCAACTGCCTCTTCACCAACCTGGGGGAGCTCAGACCCAACCCTACACACAGCTCACAGAGCCCAATGGTCACTGAAGCCAGGGACTCTCTGATCACCAATTTTCATCTGCGGATAGTGTGAACCAAAGAGGTGCTAACCCTCCTACAATCCTTAAAACCCAGCGGATCACCAGGACCTGATGGACTGGATCCTAGGCTGCTAAGGGCCGCTGCCCCAGCCATCGCACTGCCTATAACACAGTTAATAAACAGATCCCTGCAGGAAGGTACTGTCCCACTAACATGGAAGCGGGCTCATGTAGTCCCAATCCACAAGGGTGGAGCAAGGGAACCTATAGGCAACTATAGGCCCATCTCCATCCTATGTCATTTGGCTAAGATCCAGGAGTGGCTAGTTTATGGCCAACTTAGAGAGTACCTGGAAGCCAACAGGCTACTGGCCCCCACACAACCTGGCTTTAGACCAAAGCACGGGGCTGATACTGCCCTCATCAAATTCACCTCTGATGTCCTCACAATGTGGGACAAGGGTACCCCACTGGGGCCATGTTCGTGGACCTCTCAAAGGCCTTCGACCTGGTGGATCACTCACTCTTACTAACCAAGCTTAGCCAACTGGGGCTGGATCAGCACTCCCTCAACTGGTTCTGCAATTACCTCACTGATGGCACTCAACAGGTCAAGTGGAAAGGGGCCACCTCCCAACCCCTACCGTTAACTGAAGGGGTACCACAGGGCTCAATCTTGGGCCCGCTTATGTTCTCCCTATTCACAAATGATCTCTATGGACATTGTGGGGGCAGCTCCTTAGTACAGTATGCAGACAATGCAGTCCTGTACAGAATGGGGGATCACCCATCCGACCTTGGACACCGGCTCCAAAACGACTTCACCAAGGCTGAGACATGGCTAGTCAAGAACCGCCTGGTCCTTAACCCCACCAAGACTAAGGCTCTACTGTTCAGGCCAAAATCACTGGGCCTCTCCAGGGGTCATCTTCTACCACTCTCTACCTTGTCCGGCTCCAAAATAGAGGTGGTACAATCAGTCAAATACCTTGGCCTCACACTAGATCAGGGGCTCACCCTAATGCCCCATGTGGACATCGTAACGAAAAACATCCACCAAAAACTGGGCCTTCTCTATCGCCTAAGCCACAACATGATACCAGAGACTAGACTGGCCATCTCACAAAGCATCCTTCTCCCATCCTTAACCTATGCCACCCCCATCATACTCGGCATCGCAAGAACGGACTACAGTAGACTTATGAACCTATACCATAAAATAGCCTGCTTTGCCTCTAATTCTTACCCTAGGACCCACCATTGTGAAGCCCTCACAGCACTCAATTGGCCATCCCTGTACAATAGGCTCCAGTGCCCCCTACTAAGCTGGACCTATAAGCTCCTAGATGCCCATCCTCCGGCAGGGCTAAAAGGACTACTTACCCCAAAGCCACCCAGACGACCACTCTGCTCCTTGAACAAAAAAGCTCCTGGAAATTCCCCTGACCTGTATGGTAACAGAGAGTAAATCCTTTACTCACCTAGCTCCGGACTCATGGAACAATCTCCCCAGCCATCTCCAGGAGGCACAGTCAACAGCCCTCTTTCAAAGGGGGCTGTGTGCTCACCTTATCAAACCAAGCCCATGCTACTGCTCAAATAGCCAAGATAGCTGCAACTCATGTCAACTGGAACCGACTTGATACTGCTCCCCTACAACGGTAATGACCAACGACTGCATAAGCGGGCACCCCACCCCGTAGACATTCAAAGCGCTTATCACCCTCACTCCCATCTGTCGTCATTGCTGTACTCTATCCTGAAAGGTATTTGCTGCCCTCTTCTGTAGAATAAGCAAGCTGAACACATAACCCCGTATTATCTGTACCACTCTGCCATACTGTACTCATCTGTGTAACATACCTCCGGCATAACATGTACTGTTCAGTATTGATGTATTAGATGTACTACTGTATCAGATGCACTGCACTGTACTAATACTGCACCATCTAATATCACGTACCTCCTGCCTTCTTACACAAAAACTGGAAAATTGTATACTGTCCTAGTAACCCTGTATTATATGTCTGACACTGTGAAATCTGTCTGTATGTTCAAACCATATGTAACAAACCCCGGATCACCCCTGAAAAAGGAACCTTCGGGGCCTAATGGGCTCACCCAGTTAACAAAATGTAATAAATAAATAAATAATATGTTCCCCGAACACGATCCTTTAACCTTCTTTTTGTTCTCCCAACATAAAAGGCTCCATATTTGCAGACTGCTACATAAATCACATTTGTAGTATCACACGTGATCAAATCCTGGATCCTTAACATACTACCATCTCTAGGACTCAAAAAAGTACTAGTATTTTCTATAACATTAGAATATTTACAGTGGGGGCGTCAGAGAGCCGATCTCCAGGCAGGAAGCATTTCCAGAGTGCTCTACACTTCAGCTTGCTTAAATTGATTAAAATATCAGTTTTGTGGTCACAACCTCGGAAATTTTGTGGGAAATAGCTTCAACTTACCAGCTTCCAATAGATACCTTAAATAATATGGTGAGACAAGAAAACTCTGTTCCTGCAACTATTAAACTCAAAGCTGAGAAAGCAGACAAGGCCCCTGATCCCTTGTGGTCTGAAACCACTACTGCAATGGAAACAACAACATGTTCACCGTGGCAGCTGATACTCGCCGCAATACAATCAATGGATTCTAAATTAAAGAAATCCTTGGCGAGACTGGAGAAACACGATGCAGTACACATGGCTCCATTTATAGGAGTACAGGATCCCATTAAGTGATCGGCAGCTACCCAGATGATTGCTGAGAAGAAGAAGACGAAGGGAATTAAGCAAAACTGGGGATCCGTAGAGGCCTGGAGGAACGGGACTCATATCGGAAACCTGCAGCTCCTGGATTTACTAGAAGGCGCAGAGAGACGGGACTTCCTCATTTTTGCTATAGCTTATCCTCATTCTCAACTGGACCTACGTGATTATACTGTTTGGAAACTCACACTGAAGGACCCAGGCGGAGTGTCTGTCTCACATATCAGAGGCTGTAGGCTTCTGCTCCTAGAAAGCTGAACAGGGCAGACGACATCGGATTACAGATAAATCCAGGGAAGTTAAACCTTTATCTTGGTGGCAATGTTTCTGGTAATCCCTTCACATAGAATTAAGTAATGGACTTGGGGGACTTTGCATTACTTCTTTCTCTGGATATACAGTATATTATCGATTAAAGTAACTTGCAGCTGGCATGATGGATGGGGACATTATTGGATACTATTAGGGAAAGGATCAGGGTGCTGGTCAGTGTGGTCCATACAGTGGGTTAACCCACTTTTTTTGTATATTGTTCCTTCCAATCTGTTTAAGCTGGGGATACTAATTCTCCCCTAATTTTTTACTATATAGCTTTTCATGTAATTAGGGATGCCTGCTAGCCTACCTGTTTAAATATCAAGTTTTACAACGAATTTGACATGTTATTGGTGCACGATTCTGAATGTACCTTCTTATTTTCTTACTGTAGGTAGTTCTTGCTCTGGAAATGGTAACTTTACCTAACTATGTCTTGTTGCTATATGGATAATTAGTAGTCTGTTATGACTGTATTGCACTACCTAAGTAAATTCTACCTTTAAAGGATTCTCCATGGCCGCTGAGATGGCTGGCATTTTCAGGACATTATATTAGAAAAGTTGGATACCCCCCCCCCCCACCACCACCACCACCACCACCACCACCACCACCACTACTGTTTAAGATTATGGGGGTTTCAAATGTGTATATCAATAAACTGTATGGAAATGATTCCTTGCTATACCTATTATCCTGTATGAGGAAATGTGTGTATGTTTTTTGTACATAAAATAATAATAAACAAATTAAAAAAAAAGAATATTTACAGTGATTAGATTTCTTACATCCGGGATTTAACGGTGGAAACCAATTCTGTCTCTTGACCATGGGCTTTACACTATGCACAATAGAGTCCTTAATATTTTTTGCCCTATAGTGTGTAATCCAGGGGAAATTCAACAACTTCATCCTGTAATTTTGGTTCAGCCCTCAATATCTCCCAGTTTTTAAAAATGATGGGCTGAACAGCTCTTACATCCACAGAATAAGTATGTAACAAAATTAATTTTATTAGTTACCCTGCTAGGCACAGTTCTTGTACTCAACAGGGATTCTTGGGCATTTCATCTACTTCCCATGTTGCTTTTCTGATTACTTACATACCATAGCCCCATTCTTGTAAACAAATTTCCAAGTTGTCCGCTGACTTACAGTAGCCATCACTCTCAGTCAGTGGTTGAACTGAAAATGTTTAGATGGGAAACTCTAATTTTTAGGTGGTGGAACTCTCCTACGGTAGTCAGTGGAGAAAGATGACAGAGGTGGTGAAACTGTCATACAATTTTTTAAAAGGTGGTGGGACCGAGTTTGTGTGGGATCCTGCCCAATTTAACCCCTGATCTCAGCACAATTTCTCTTGATCTGCATCAGTTGACCTTTTGGAATGTTGGTTATGGTGTGGCAGGGATGACACCTACTATCCTAAAATATTCCTATCTGTACTGTTTCTTTAAATTTCTGTTTATTCCCCCTTCTTTCCTGCCCCTCAAATCCTTCATGCCTGTGAGCAACCCCCTAGGCCCCTTCCCCCAAGGTTGCAGTCACCTACATCCATGGAGCTCTAGCTACACCCCCCAGTTGGGGTCAGAGTTGGGAGGCTTCCCCCAAAATATTGCAGTTAGTCAGGCAGGCACCACAATCTGGAGAGATGGAGGCCCCATTAGCCCCTGCGGACTGTCACCAAGGAGATGCCAGGGCCATTTCTGCATTTTCACCGAACCCCAGGAGACATCGCATTTGTGGATGCCATGGTGAACCTGTTTACGCTTTGCATGCATCTGGTCACTGGTGTCAGCTACATCTCCTCCTTCCCACTGCCCTTCCATCCGCAGTGCCACCTGAGGTCACCCAGGTGGTAGTATTGTGGTGTAAGATGGCACCCTCCCACCCCAGAGGAGGAGAGCATCTTCTGGGATGCTCAGTCCTCCTCCCCCGGGTTGGCCCCAACGGCACAAGCCCATTCTCAAACTCAGGTCACCAACGCCACAAGTGGTTGCACTACCGCTATGCCAATGGCTTGGCCTCACTATCCGTACTTTTATGAAAAAGGTGGTTTTGATACTCCCATCCTCATAGCTGATGATATAGAGATCCCAAAAAATTAATTTATTCTGGACATCAATTTACTGAAAACTTGAAACCCGGTCTCTGAGACTCCAAAGATTTTTTGAAGTCCTGCAACTCATCTACTGTCCCTCTCCACACCATGACACAATCCTCTATGTAACGCTTCCAAAAGTCTGTCTTTTCTCTGAACAGATTTGTGTTAGCACAGATGATAGACTCTTCCCAAAGTTCCATAGCCAGATTTACGTAATTTGAGGCAAAACTTGCCCCATAGCTGTACCACTCTGTTGTAAATAAAAAAGTGCCCATGAAGCTGAAAACATTACTTTCCAAAACCAACCTGGTCATATTGACCAACACTTCTGTAGTGGGAGCCCTATTATTTGTCCTCTTCTCCAGAAAGTGTGCTAAAGCCTCAAGCTCATGGTCATGTGGTGTATTAATGTAAAGAGATTCAACGTCAAGGGTGACTAAAAGGCTTCAAAAGAAGATGTATTCTCTGCGTTTACAAGTGGCAATGGAGTGCAACACAATTACAAGTGGCAACCCGTGAGTTAGCAAAGCACTGTCCCAATGAAGTTATGCACTCCAGTCCTTGTACAAGAAAGAAGTCCACCAGCGTATTTTCAAATTTGAAAATTTCCAGTGTTTTATTCCACAGATAAGCACAATAAATTCAAAGATTCAAGCTCAGCTGATGCAACAGCAAATTTAAACACTTGGTGTGTTCACTACCCCAGCGCTTCAGGTTTAGCCTTCCTCAGGGGGTGTTAACAGATCTGAAATGTATTTGGACCTCAACATATTTGTTTAGATTATCAAAGCTGAGATTTTTTTTCATGCATAAAATGGATAGTCCCAGCAAGTGGGGGCCAGGCAAATATCATCATTTAAGCCGCAACAGACACTGAATGGATCTGGTATATTAGAAACTGGGACTGATATATGTATATCAGAAACGTTCTACTTTTATGCCACCAATGAACCCCACAGTATTAACTTTTTTTAAAGCATACAAATTTAACCTCGTAAATTATTACAAGAGTAGGACCGGTGATGAGAAGCATTTTGAAAACATCTGTACTGCTGAAAGGGAGGCCATTAAATGTTTGGCTAATAATCAAGATTTAACAACAAAACCCACCAAAAAGGGTGGTAGTATTATTATAATGAATACTAGAGATTATATTAGGGAGGTGGACAGGCAGCTTTCTAATAGAGATGTGTATAAGAAGCTTAATGGAGATCCGACTACATGCTTTAAGTAATAAGCCACGACAGGGTGTGCATTAACGGATTTTAATGCATGCCCCAGGGATATACTAAGGCACGAGGTCAAAGGCCGTGTCCTTACACCCCTGGGAAATGCAATAAATCCTCTAATGCACACCCTGAAGTGGCTTATCACACTTATAAAAAGGGCCACCATGGTAAATAAATTACTCTGACTCACACTGTTATGGTATAACAATTTTTTTACTACTGGTAAACAATTTACACTACATAAACCTTGAAACTTTTAAACCATGAAAAAAATAGTCCCTAGTAATGCGGTCCTTGAATATTTGAGCAACAATTCAACTAGTACTTGATAGTAAAAGCATGAATTAATATAGTTAGTGAAAACATAGATTGTGTTAACATGTAAATACGTAGAGAAATTGGTTTTTAAAATGTGATACCTTTTAAAATCATAAAAATGTTATGCAACTATCTAAAAATCAGATTCTGTTAGAACTCTAAAATGCAATAAAAATTGAATGCAGAATTCTTTTTATTTGTTGTCTTTTACTCACTTATCGTGCTCGTACACTGACAAAGAGAAGTGCTGTAAGATAGAGGTGAAAGGTTAGTAACGGGAAGGGTTAGTAATAGATTTTAATAAATTAATTTTCATATGCATGGAGACGAAAGCTTCTTCTCCTGTTACTCATTTCATTGTTGACTTACATTTTGGAGATGCAGTGAACTCGTGCTGCAAGAAATGGAGAAAAAGAGAAAAGTAAGTTTATGGCAGGCAACATTTTTACAAGGTTGTTTTTTTGTATTTTTTTTTTCAGGCTGAGTTTTGACACTTGCTTTACTGCTTTTATACAGTCGTGCTAGTCCTTCTAGTGGAAACGAGTGACTAACTTTTTTTTTTTTTTTGCAGCATGTTACTGTGACCTAGACGTGCATACTTGGTGGCTGTTTTACCAGAGGGTTTTCAATTTTATGTGTTCTGCTTTTTTCTATGTTTTTGTATTCTATTTATGAGGATTTCACAGGATATTCTTTGTGTATCATATCATATTAATGTAAACAGTAAGCACCACATAATTTTACTATTCTATTTTTGCTGGGGGGTTTTAAACATACACATTTTTTCTATTTTATTTATTTATTTATTTGATTTTCAGAGATACACCTTTGAGCAGCAAGTGCTCTTCTCCAAAGATTCCATATCAGTTACATTACATTGCATTTAGGCACATAGTCTAGCTCAGGGGAGCTTGGTCAAACAATAACATTCAAGAGACTAGGACAGTTTCAGTGATGGCCCAGCTAGGGCCTAGGCTGGTACATATGAGATTTCAGTTAGTAGAAACCCTGACAACTGATACATTATAGGGATATATTATTAGCCCAAGTGGGGCTTGGTCTATGGGGCAGCAGGGGTTTTAAGGTTTTTTAAGGTTTTTATTTTAGATGTCATGTTGTATACAACATTCTTCTTTATTTTAATTGCATTTGAAGCTGTGCATTGTGTATTTTCTGTTTTTTTTCCCCATTGGTGTTCAGAGTCGTATTTTGGCCATATATGCAGTGTGCACGTGGACATGAGAGATGAGGAATAGAATGCACAGATCATACACCATGGAAATGTGAACAGTCTGACTTAAACTTGTTTTTGACTTGCCTGTATTTCTACTGGGTTTTTTTAACTGTTAGTTACATTTTGTTCATGCAGCCTGTACTGTTTTGCTAAACTTCTGAAGCTGCTGTTACATGTCCTGTTATGAAGATACAAACAAGACAAATACATTATTGCTTTTTTTTTAGCTCTGCAACTGGTTGCCATCTAAACATGTTTCCATGTGGATTACCTGGGTTATTGGTTGTATTCCCGTTATTGCAGATGAACTGTACTGTTTCACTGGATACATTTAAATTCATTATGTTAAAGGAAGCAGTTGCGGAGGGACCAGATCCTTTCACATAATTGTGTACTGTTTGCTGCTGTGTTCCTATAGAGGTGCTTGCAACTTGGCTGATAAAACTGTCATTTCATATTGGACATTGTTTTGGGGTTTTTTGGCCTTTACTATGATGGTACTCCACTGTTGTCTGTTGGAAATTGTAGCAGACCAGTAATTTTTTAGCGATTGTTCACATCAATGTCCAGTAACAGACATGATCTCTCTAGATGCCAACCCTGCATCTGAAAGTATGTGTACTATGGTGCTTCACAAGCTGTGGTTTGTGTATTCCTTAGTTAAGCCAGCCTCATTCAAAAGATGTGGCATCATATTGCCAAGATAGTTTATTCTCAACAGTTCCTGGGAATACTAGTATGTTTCCTTATCTAAGACATCCTGAGGTACTTTCAGTGGATGCAAGTAAAACACTTTGCTGTGCTGTGGACATTTTGACACATATTTTTAAAAAGATGATACTGGACACATGTCATCATCTGGCTGTTCCAACATAAACCCATGAAGGCTTTCTTTCTTTATTTATTTCAGTGGCCATTTTATGATTCTTGGTATTTTCATGGTATCTTTTAAGGATAGCTGTGAAAATGTTACTAGCTGTTTTAAATTCAGATCCTGTCACAATATTTATGTTTCTTTGAATGCCTACAGTGCCAAAATAGTGGTTTATTCCTGCTCTCAGTGACAGGTAGGTCGCTACACTGTACTTCATTCCATCAATGCTTCTCACTGAGGCATAAAATTCACAGAGAATTATATTCAGTTCCTGAGGTGAAACTAACTTATATTCTATTGCTATCTTTTTCTGCTGTGCCCAATCATTCAGTAAATTGATTGCTCAGTTTGTGTGTTTTTTTTGTATTTGGTTCATCTTTGTCAGCTTCAGTGTTATTTAGTTGTAGTTCTGATACATCTAGATGCCTACCTTCCCATTGGTTCTCTAAATGTTTCTCTTTTCTCAATTTCTTTTTGGTGGTGAATTGTTCAGGAAATGTTCAGCAATCCATTCACTATGAGAGCCAGAAGAGTGAAGATCAAACTGAGATGAAGGTACAGTATGTTTTCCATTTTTACCTTCTTTTTCTGTATGGATTTCAGTTAGACAGTTGTGCCAAGGGGATGTAAATGGTTGCTTAGGAGATGCCCAGTGTATTGATATTTGACCCTCCATGCCAGATAAACAGGCTAGGCTGCCACAGAAAGCTAGAAATGGTTGTAGGTCGTGCATATACTGTAGAGAGATTTAATGTATGGTCACATGGCATGTTTTAACCAATGGCATTTCTTTTTTTATGCCAATTTTGTAAAAGGAAAATAGATGAATTGGTACAGAAGGTGTTTGACAACCATTGGACTGATGAGAAAGTGAGGGATTTTCTTTTGATTGAATACTCTCTGCTTCCTGTAATTTACAGTTCATAAATCTTTAGAGGACCCACCTTGGAGACCAATTATTTTGGGACAAGGTTTATTAACAGTGCTTCTTTCACAGTAAATTGATTATTACATCAAACCTATTGTTATGAGACTGAGGCCATATTTGGAGGACACAAGGGATGTTTTAAATCTGGTGCAGGAGATTCACATCGAGGAGGGGAGCCTTTTAGTCACCCTTGACATTGAATCTCTTTACATTAATATACCACATGACTATGGGCTTGAGGATTTAGCATACTTTCTGGAAAGGAGAGCAAATAATAGGGATCCTGCTACAGAAGTGTTGGTCAGTATGGCCAAGTTGGTTTTTGAAAGTAATTTTTCAGCTTCATGGGCACTTTTTATTTACAACAGAGTGATACAGCTATGGGGCACATTTTGCCACACATTATGCAAATCTGGCTATGAGACTTTGGGAAGAGTTTGTCATCTATGCTGATACAAATCCATTTAGAGAAAAGATAGACTTTTGGAAGCATTACATTGATGATTGTGTTATGGTGTGGCAGGGAACAGTAGATGAGTTGCAGGACTTCAAACAATATTTGGAGTCTCAGAGACCAGATTTCAAGTTTTCAATAAACTGGAGTCTAGATCAAATTAATTTTTTGAATTTCTGTTTCATCAGATCTGAGGATAGGAGTATCAAAGCAATCCTTTTTTCATAAAAGTACAGATAGGAATATTTTACTTTAGGCTAGTAGCGGTCATCCCCACCCCACCACAACCAACATTCCAAAAGGTCGGATACAGATGAAGAGAAATTCTATAGAGAGTAATAACTATACTAAGACAGTGGACATCTTGGAAGTTCACTTACAAGAATGGGGCTATGGTATGGAAGTTATTAGAAGAGCAAGAAGGGGAGTCCTGGATATCCAGAGCAGAGAACATCGGAAGAATGGAGGAGTTGATTGCAAAACTTAGGCTTGTTCAAGAAAAACACACTGACCTATGAGCCAGGTGGGACATACATGGCACACTGAGTCCTACACAAACAGATGAGGAAAAGAGACACTTGACTCTAAGGGAGCTCACGGAAGAGCTGGGAAAACCAAAAAGCTTTTAAGGAGACAACTTGGACCTGCAAAGGTTTTCAGAGAAATGTCATACTTCTCTCTGGGAACTTTCAAGACCTCGATTATTATGCATTTCTACTTTAGTATCTTTGTAAGCCTGCATAGTAGAGTGACAGATCCCTTGATAGTTGTTATCTAGTTCAGAATTTTCAAGCTATTACAAGGTTTTGCATTATAATTCTTAATGTCATCATAGTGTGGCTGGTGTAATAATTAAGAAGACCTATGAAGAAACCAATTCCATATTTCATTACAATACTGCAATTGCACCTGAGAAGGAGCCCTTACCTTTTAAGTATGGTAATTATTAAAGTTCATAGGTTTCCGTAACCCTCAAGGATGAAGAACAATGTGATGTGATACTAAATGCCTATGCTGTAATTGTAATTGTTATGAGATTTGTAATAAAGCTGAGTTAAAAAAAAAAAAAAGGCAAGATGGGAAGTAGATGAAATGCCCAGAAAATCCCTGTTGAGTACCAGAATTGTGCCTAGCAGGTCAACTAACAAAATTAATTATGTTACTACTTATTCCAGGGATACAAGAGCTGTTCAGTCCATCATTTTTATAAACTGAGAGATTTTGAGGGCTAAATCAAAATTGCAGGATGTAGTTGTTGAATTACCTTGGATTACATATCGTGGGGCAAAAAATATTAAGGACTCTGTTGTGCATAGTGTACAGCCCATGGTCAAGAGACAGACTTGGTTTCCATCTTTAATTCCTGGATGTAAGAAATCTAATCACTGCACATATATAGAAAATACTAGTACTTTTTTTGAGTCCTAGAGATGATACTATGTTTAGGATCCAGGATTTGATCACATGTGATACTGCAAATGTGATTTATGTAGCAGTTTGTAAACGTGGGTCTTTTATGTTGGGGAATGAAAAGAAAGGATTGTGTTGGGGAACATATGAGGGCAATTATTTTATAAAAATTAAAAGCATGCCTTCATCCAACACATACACGGAGCAGGGGGTGGAGATGGGCATAGTCCAACTTTTATTGGGGTTGAGTGACTATGTTTGAGTCCAAAGGGGGGTGATGTTGAAAAACTATTAGCCAATAGAGAAGCCTTTTGAATTTATCAGTTTGGGGCTTTGTATTGGCCTGGCATTAATGATCAGATTGAACTTACTAAATTTTTGTAAGTATGGTACATTTCTCTGGTGGTGTGGACACCTACCTAGGGGGTCTTTAATGGGATTAGGCTCCTTTTCTGTATGTACTGTATATATGTATGCATGTGCAATTTAATATAATTTACATTTTGAGTCATATAGTCAGTTTAAATATAGTCACTTGTTTTCAGCAGTAAGTAATCATTTTTATTAACCCTTATTGATCTTTATTAGATGCACAAAATAGGTGATTTAATACCTTTTATTGGACCAACAAAATTTTACAGAAAAAAAATTAAGCTTCCGGACTACACGTACAGCAGTTCTTTTTTAGAAAGATAATGGCACATTTTTTAAAAGCTCTGTTTTAAGTAACCAGAGCTTAACAATTTTACACATTAATGTGACTAATTAATGAAGTAATTAGATAAGAACACAACCAGAGATAAGAAAACATTCTTTAAAACTCTAGTTCTGGGTAGGTCAAATGTCACAGAAGGAATGTTATGTAGAAGGAGGCCATAAATTATTTGATGTTTAATATCTTATCAAAGTGAAACTAAAGAGTGTATGTGTGTGTGTGTGTGTGTGTGTGTGTGTGTGTGCGCTTACGTGCAAGTCCTTGATGGAATTAGAGACACATTACAATTACATTTACAATGCTGGCACTGGGTAAACATGTTTCTGTCTGTAACTAGGTGTTCATTTGTCAATATCATTAGTGAATAGTAGCTTGCACTGTTTAAATGTACTATCTATAAACCTGTGTTCATCTGTCAGTGTTATTTGTGAACATTAAAGCTGTAACCTGAAATGAAACCACCTAGTAAATAGGACTCTGTAGCCCGAATGGTGTCAGTGTACCGACATATGCCTGTATAAAAACAACATTTTCTACTTTTACAAATGAGAGATCTGCATGTGTAAATTTCAAACCCACAAGCTCTCCACCCACCAGTTAAAAACAAAACTATAAATACGCAATCATATAGTCTAAGTAGAACCATTCTCTATAAAGGCATATTAGAACCATGTGAAAACAAATATCTGTCCATGTATTGTACCTAAAAAAAAGTTTTCAAATGTTGTTATATGTCATGAAACTGATGTCCTGATTCATCCCATCCTCCACCAAATTCAAAAGGAAAATGAGCTTAACCTCACATGCTCGCCTATGTAGTGTATTTTTGAAACGTCCTTTGAGAATCAGGACTGAGAGGTCAGAGATAGAATGATCAGACTGAGAGAAATGTTGTCCCACTAGTTTTTCAATCTTTTTCATTTGTCTATGTGAGTTCATACGGGTCTGAAGAAGTTGTCCAGTCTCTCTCACATAACTTGTATGTGCACATTTCTTGCATTACATGTAATAAATAACATTCTGAGATGCACATGTATAACGACCCTGTATCATGAATTGCCTGTTTTGGGGTGTGTTGATAAAATTTGAAGTGGAAATGTGCTCACTCATCTTACATCTAGGACTATTGCAAGGTCTCATACCACCGAGTGTTCTGTTGTTCTGGTCAGGTATAAGTTTTCTCCTGACAATCAGGTTGATAAATTAGGAAGTTGTTTGAAAGACAGTAGAGGTATTTCTTGGAAAATACATTTCAAGTTGTCATCTTCACTGAATATTGGTTGGAGGTCCTTAATAATTGTATGTAGTGGCTCCAGATATGGGATGTATGTGACAACCAAGGGTATACTGTTGGTGGTAATCTTTTATTTGTATTGCAGTAGTTGTTCTTTTGGTAGCTGCATAGCATGTTCCATGGCCCTGCCAATTTCTCTAGCATCTTTAGTTTCGCTTTGATAAAACATTAAACATCAAATAATTTATGGCCTCCTTCTACATAACATTCCTTCTGTGACATTTGACCTACCCAGAACTAGAGTTTTAAAGAACATTTTCTTATCTCTAGTTGTGTTCTTATCTAATTACTTCATTAATCAGTCACATTCATGTGTAAAATATTTCAGCTCTGGGTATTTAAAACAGAGCTCTTAAGAAACCTGCCATTGTCTTTCTGAAGATGAACTATGTGTAGTTCAAAAGCTTAAAGCTTTTTTTCTGTAAAACTTTGTTGGTCCAATAAAAGGTATAAATCACCTATTTTGAGCATCTTATTGTACAAGGACCAATACGGCAACAGATATATATATATATATATATATATATATATATATATATATATTTTTTTTTTTTTTATTAGATAATATCAAAGGATTAAATTATTCCATTGATTGTATTGGGAGGGGAATGCATCTTTAAATTTGATACACTGCTGAAAGTGTCCTTGACTATTTTGACAAAGTGGCAAGGTATTTAAGGCAGCTGTGCAATAAAAAAAGTTTTTCCAAAAAAAGCTAGTTTCAGCTATAGCTAAGAAAAGTATTAGAATTTCTGTCAAATGTACTTGTCTATGTACCTCCTATGCTGTGCACCATGAGTCTTTTTTGGTTTTTTTCAATCCTAACCCTTGCCAGGTCTACAATGCTATAGCTATGCAAAATGTGGCACCCATCATTTTTTCTTCAGAAAAAAATCAATTAAAACATTTATAAATTGCTCAAATTTTGGTGAAATTAGAAAACTGTACAAGCAATATTGAACTGGAAGATACCTGGAATTTTTTTTATAGTGAAAAAAGGTAGGGTTGGATTTTTTTTGCCCAAGTTCATTGCACTGCTGCTTTAAAGAAATTACTTAGCTAATTTAATGGTGGGTAGTGGCCAAAGGGTTGGGTAATTATTCGGAATTATACCATAACCCTAATAACAATACAGTTGCTATGGTAATTGATCACGCTATTAAATTAATGGCAGTGGATTGTGCTGGTTAAATTAAATTTTTTTATGATATGTGCATGTTTTCTTGCTTCACTTAATTAAATGGATGGTGTATACTTGGGTCCACAAGGGGGAGCAAGTTACCTTGACAAAGCACCTGGGAAGTGAGTGTGAAACGCTGGGCATTTTGTGGGTGACTTCCCTACAGATACTGGCTGTGTTGAGCTGTCCACTTTATTGTTTTTATGACCGTTAAATAAACAGTACACTGAGAGCACGCAAAAAGAGTGTACAGTGTGTCCTTTCTTGGATGGAACACTGAGTCCTTCGGTTAGGTCCAGATTTGGAAATTGTTTGAACTGCAGATGCAAGCTCTGGCCCACTACCTCCAGTACCTAATTGTCTGTGATAATGTTTACCCATTCCTGGAAGTAGTGTGCCAGTTTTCCTCCCACTGTCAATGGTTGGGCAACCTGGGCAAAATTGTCAAGGGTTTTATTTTGGTGGAGCTTAGGCACTGGAGCATTATGCCTGGAAGTCTTTTTTCCCCTTCCCCTATAGTAACCTCTTTGCGACTAGTACTCGTAAGGGACATGAGACACACAAGCTCTTATAAACTGTCTCCTGCCCCCCCAGACCTGTAGGAGGTAGAGGCCTGTAACTTCTCATTACTGCTTTTGAAAGTGGTTTTGTATTTCTCCATGTTTTTCATGTAGGCCTCTGTTTTTTCAACAAATAATGAATTTCCCTCAAAGGAGAAATCCATGGCCTTGTTTTTAATATACTAAGAAAGGATGGTAGCCCTCTGGCAGGAAGACCTTCGTAAGGACACTGCATGAACCAAACCTCTAGCAGCAGTATCGTTAGTATCCACCACAGTGTGGAAATAGGCTGATCTTGCTATGGCAATCAGGTCCTGTGCCAATTCATCATCTGCTCTTTTTGCCAGTACCAGAATTGTGCTCCAAAGTGCTTTCTCGTACTGTGCTATATGTGCTGAATAAGCTACCTGTCTGTTAAGCAGGGAAGCCATTGCATAAACTTTTTTGCACATAGTATCCAATTTTTTAGAGTCCTTTTCAGAGGGGTGAACAGACAAAATGATTTTTGCTGTCTCACAAGCAGCAGCCTGGACTACTCCATGATGATCAGGATGGACATACCAGTATTCCACTCTCTGCTCGTCCACCTGATACTTTCTACCAATTTTATAGATGGCTGCGGCTGAGGTTGGTGCAGACATGATTTTTGATTTGGCCTTCTTAAGTGGTTTATGTATGGGAAGTAGCATTCTTCCTGTTGGAGCTACTCCGAATATGTTCATAAAATCAGCATCCTTGGTACCGAAAAACTGCAGGCCCCATAAATTATGCCTTGCTCCTTGGTCCCGTTGCGCCCACTGCAACCCCCAGCTGCAACCTAGACCAGTCGTCCATCAACATGGCCCTCCCTCAGCCCCACCCTGGGGGGCAAGCTAGGGAGTACTTACCAGTAGTTGTTGGACTGCCAGTAGCTAGACAAGTCTCCACTGGGAGTCGCTCTTGCTCAGCGGCTCCACCCTGGAGGCCAAGCCCAGGAATATCATTGGATGAGGAAAGTTCCAGAGGGTGAGTGGGACCAGGGGAAAGTCAGGGGATGAGCCTAAGGAGTGACAGCACAAAAAAAAATCAGCATCCCCTTCATCCTTCTCTGTTTCTAGTGGGGGAATGTTGAGGGTATTGATCATTTGTCTGACAAGGAGGAAAAAGATGAGTAGTCCTCAGTACACCTTGGAGGAGGTTTATACTCCTGTTCAGATGCACCCTCCAATTCCATGCAGTCATCTTACTCCATTTGCACATAGTATTCTTCATCCTCCTCCTCCTCCGTAGGCAGATAGATTGAAGCCTGAGTCGGGGTGGTGGGGTGGCAGGTATAGCCTAGACTGCCTGAAAAAAATGATGTATTTTGGTATATCTTCTGACTAAGGCATTTTATTTGTATCATTTGCTTGCTTCTTTCTCTATTCAGGAGGAGTGGCAGTGACATTCTTTACTTTAAATTTCTTTTTGGCAGACACCGTCTCAAGTGTCTGCTCTAAGGCTCTTTTTTGTTTTTGCCATTACTGGGTTCATGGTTCCCTCTTTTGGACACCCCGATATCTGAAATCACATTCATCAAGCCTTTCTTTTTTTTGAACTTAAATGAGTCTTTATTTATAGTTTTTCATTCCAGTACATTTTACGCAGTATTACAGTACAAAATAAAACATATACTGTGACAATTAAAAAGTGCTCATACTTATAGTGTTTTTCCCCCTTTTCCCAGGAATGCCTCAGTGAACTGCCTCTGAAAGCTGTTTCTTGTTTTAATATATAAAACTATAGCATTATTATAGTGCCAATCCAAGAAATGATCAACTCTTCATACTATATACAATAAAAACAATAACTTAATTATAACCTGTTCGATGTGGATTTATTTCTAATTTTATTTTGTGAAGATCTAGAATCTACTCCAATTCCGAATCTCCTTAATTGATTCCCATACTTATTCTGAGCTCTACTTCATATAACTCAGTACACTTAATATAAAGCCCATCTCTCACTTTATCACATTCAAATCTGTAGAAACTGATCCAACACAGGAGTTCCTTCAGTATCTTCAATATAGTCATAATATGGAAGCCATTTAGCATTATGTTGCTCTATGTTTAAATTTAACCGGGGTGTAATGGCTTCCATAATTTTAATATTATTTATATTAAGTCTCCACATGTCTCTAGTCAGTGTACATGGTTGTAGCCAGTGTTGGGTAATTACCTTGAGAGCTGCTGCCACCAATATATAAAATATATATTTTTTGACTATTAGTTTTAATTTCCTTGGGTGTTAGTGCCAGTAATATGTTTACTGCTGTGAGAGTTTCTTGTAGTTGAAAGATGTTTTGTAGAGCCTGCTTAACCCCCTGCCAAAATGCCACTATCTGTGGGCAGTCCCAAAAAATATGCGTATATGTGCCTTTATTCTCGCAACCCCTCCAGCAATGATCTGTAGGAGGGTTGGTATAGTGATCGGAAATTACTGGGGTAATAAAATACCTAGAGGTCACCTTCCATCTGAATTCTCTCCACCTAGGAGAGCTCGTGGTTTTGGAAATTCCACGCCAGATTCTGCCCCATTCCATGTCTGATAGTGTTATATTAAGTTTGGTTTGCCATTCCCGCTCTATTTTTAATACATGTACTTTCCCTACCTCCTCCTGCAATGCTTTATATATAAGTGATATGTAACCTTCCGGGTCTGCCATATGGCTTTTTTGATATGTGGCTATTATTGGGGGTGTGGGGCGGGCCCTCAAGGCCATACTTCCTACAGTGGTGACAATATAGTGTCTACATTGTAAGTGTTTCAAAAAATCT
Source organism: Neoceratodus forsteri (assembly GCA_016271365.2). Classification (NCBI taxonomy): domain Eukaryota; kingdom Metazoa; phylum Chordata; order Ceratodontiformes; family Ceratodontidae; genus Neoceratodus; species Neoceratodus forsteri. The sequence continues at coordinate 1,196,837,604 of CM028130.1, forward strand.
GATTTATGCAGGTTGAAGTCTTTCTGCATGTCTGTAAAAGATTTTACATTGTCACCACTAATAAATTGGGTAAGATTATTTAAGCCCTTACCTTGCCATCTATGGAAACAGCTGTCCCTTTGATTAGTGAGAAATTTAGGGAGATGGTTGAGGGGAATATATTCCCACACCGGCATGGGAATTTCCCACCATTGCCATGTATCGATCCAAAGTTTTATCGTGTGTTGGGCCCACCTATTTTTAATTAGTTTAATATCTGATTGTATGGCCACCCGTGGTAACATTTTAAGGGGTATTACAGGGTGTGCCTCTTTCTCTATCAGGTACCAACCTCCACTATATTCAGAATTTAACATCTTTAGGATTGGAAGGATTTGGGCTGCCCTATAATAATTATAAAAGTTGGGTTACCCCCCCCCCCCATCTTTAGCTGCTGTGAGAAGCTGCCATCTTTTCCTTGGCCGCCTCTCAGCCCAAATAAATCTTGATATTTTATATTTAAGCTCCTTCCAGTCTTTGTGTAGGAAAGGGAGGGGCAAATTTGTAAATAGGAATAAATACCTGGGCAGTACATTTATTTTAATAGTGTAAATGGCACAATTTCTGAAACATTCACAGTAGAAAGGGGCACTAGGCAGGGTGTCTATCCTGTTTGTAAGAGTCAGAGGGAGTGAATGCCATCTATTAATATCTTCAAAAACCTTCTTTTGGAGTATCCCATAATTAAGTTGATACAATTTAGAGATCTTGATTGGGATCTGTATTCCCAAATACCTAATTTTATCTTTCACCCATTTGAAGGGGGGTTTCCTATGAGTTGCCACTGGTATAACCCCATCTAGTGGTAGAATCTCTGATTTGTCCCTATTAATTTTAAAGCCTGAAATCTTGCCAAATTGTGTAAATAATTCCAATAGGGAAGGGATAGATGTCTCTGGATCTGATAAGTAAATCAGCGCATCATCCGCATAAAGAGATATCTTATTTAAGGCCCCTTGAATTTGGATACCCTTAATCGCATCCTCCATTCTAACTGCTTGGGCTAGAGGTTCCATAGCAATAGCAAACAACAATGGGTATAGAGGGCAACCCTGCCTAGTGCCCCTTTCTATTGTGAATGTTTCAGAAATTGTGCCATTTACACGAACCCTGGCCACAGGATTTCGATATGCCGCCATGACCCATTGCATAAATGACCCTTCAAAGCCCATGCAGTGAAGTACCTCCTGCAGGTAAGTCCAATTCAGCCGATCAAGGCTTTTTCGGCATCTAAAAAAATCGCAACTTGTGGAGTTGGAGATTTAACTTCATTACTAATTATATTAAGCAATCTTCTAATGTTGTCAGACATATGTCTACGGGAGATAAATCTTGTTTGATCTGGGTGAATCAAGATCTCAGTATATTGCTGCACTCGATTAGCCAATATCTTTGTCAAGATTTTAAAATCTTGGTTTAACAGAGATATGGGTCTGTATGATTCACAAAACACGGGAGGTTTTCCAGGCTTAGGGATTACTGTAATTAATGCATCCTGCCAGGATTCTGGTAGCCGCTTCTCATCTAAGATGGTATTTATGACCGAGGTTAATTTTGGGGCTAGCGTTTTTTGAACTTTTTATAAAATCCTGTGGGAAGTCCATCGGGTCCTGGCGACTTTCTGGCTGGGAGATTTGTAATGGCCACCTGAATCTCTTTTTCCATTATTGGAGCTGAGAGCTCTTTCTGCATTTCTGGAGTTAATTTGGGAAGCTTCAAGACCTCCAAAAATTCTGTAGTTTTCCTTTTAATTTCTTGTGGATCTCTATTCTCTGAGTGTAAGGCTTTATAGTACTCTCCAAATGCCTTGGCTGTCTCTCTTGGTTTTACCCATTTCTCTTTTCTTTTATTTTTATGTTGAATAAAAGGGACATATCTATTCGCTTGTTCTTTTTTTTAATCGAAGTGCTAGCAATTTAATTGCCTTCCCCCTGCCCTCATAGTACTTTTGATTTGTGAATCGCAGAATGCCCTCAGCTTTTTCATTATCTATCACATTGAGTTCTGCCTTTTTTTTATTTAGCTCTTTTAATATTCCCTCTCCTTTCCCCTTCGGTTGTTCCTTGTGTGCCCTTTCCAAAGCTTCTATTGTTTTTGTTAAGGTCTTTCGCTTTTTCTCTCTGTGTTTCTTGTTAGCAGAGGCCAGACTAATTATTTGTCCCCTTGCTACTGCTTTCATTGTGTCCCACCATAGTAATGGGGAACAATCTTTCATAGGTGAATCCACTGCTAAATTACAGATAGTCGGTTGTATTTGCTGTACAAAATTCTTATCATTAAGCAGAGATACATTTAATCCCCAGTTCGTATATCTGGTCTCTAATCCCCAGGTAATTTTTGTAATAATTGGCGAGTGATCTGACAAAGTAAATGAACCAATTCTGGAGGCCGTATAATAATGAATATTAGCCCTATGGGTCATTAACAGATCTATCAGTGAATAAGATTTATTAGCCATTGAATAACAGGTGTAATCCCTTCCCCCAAATGCTGAGACCTCCAAATGTCCACCAACCCACCTTCTTCTATCATAGCTTTAAGTTTCCTATCTAGTGTTCTCGGAGGGTCTGTCTGTCCCGATGATTGATCTATTGATGGGCAGGGGGCAGCGTTAAAGTCTCCTCCCAATATCATTAATCCTGTAGGGAGCTCAGCTATCTTTTGGAGAACTTCCATGTGAAATTTGTCTGTTCCTATGTTAGGGGCATATATATTTATTATATGCACTGCTTGATCCTGTATCAATCCAGTTACCCTAATATATCTCCCTTGAAAAGCTTTCTCTACCTCTTGTATCACTAGTGGACAATTTCTCTTTACTAACATTACTACTCCTGCTTTTTTAGCTCCTTTATGTGATGCAGCTTCCACACTCCCTACCCAAGCTCTCCTAAGGTTGGAGTGCTCCAAATCTGAAAGATGGGTCTCTTGAAGGAGAGCTACATCGCAGTCTAGCCTCTTAAGCTCTGTCAATAATTTAGTTATCTTTACTGGGGAATTAATGCCATTAACATTGTATGAGACAATATTCAGTAGGGCCATTCCAAAACAACATGTTTATTTATTGCTCTGATTGCCAAGACATGGGCCAGACTGCAACGCCACTCCCCCTCCCTTCTCACATCATCCAGAGTCTCCAATTACTTTTCTTCAAACAGAAATCCACATCAAAAAACCACACCAGACTTAAAAAACACAAAGCAAAACATTCTTCTTATAATGTTGAACCAGTTTAACAATTTAACTATTCAAACTTTCCGAACTTCTTTGACGTCCAAGGGAAATTGAAGTCACTTAAATGACTAATTTCAAGCCCCTAAGCTGTTAAACGGGTGTTGTAGTTAATATACTTCTATGTGTAACTTGCTTACAACTTCAGAATTAGAGACGCCCCTCAGGTAAGAAAGACTGCAAACATCAGCCTCTCCCAACGGTTTCCCCCCCTCCCCATATCTTTTTAGATGCTAAATATCCTTCAGTTCCCCAAATACTTGTTACTACATGCCCAAAATACAGTATTTCTTATCAGTGTAGCAGCCGAGAATCGTCACGGAAAGATAGATCGACCCTCCCCCGCATCACTCACTCTCCGTGAACTGGCAGCAAAATCTCACTTTCCCCTCCCTGCTCATGCATATCTAGAGAGAACAATAAAAAGCTTTCTTCAGTCAACACATATATTTTCTCTTCTCTCTATATCTCAGTCCTCAATAAATTCAGTGACCCTCTTCAGATCTCTCTTTTGCAACATCACTGGTTCACTTAGAGTCAATCATAGTCCTCCCATTATACCTCCCGTATTGAATGTTTTCATATTTCAATCCTGTTCCCCATACATTCCTAAGATATCCAATGTCTCCCTTAAAGCAAACAATGTACACAATACCTCAAAAAGCAAACAGAGAAAAAAAGGAAGTTTTAATCAGTCCTCCAGTGGCGATGCACCTCCTTTACCAGACACGGTGGCCTGCTCCCTTCGTTCCGATCTCTGCAGCAAACTTGCGATGCCCCACAGCGCAGACTTCGGGATCGGTCTTGATTCTCCTCGGTTCTTGTTTTTGCCTCTGGTAGCCACACTCCAAGCGCTTGCTTTCAATTGTTTCCCCAGGATTTTGTATGCCAGGTCCGGGACTGAGCTATCTGAATTCTTGAGGAAGGGGACTGCTTCAAGTAGCGATGGGAAAATCTTCACACCATTATCGAGGTATACCTTCAGTCTGGCTGGAAAAAGCAATTGTGCTCTGATTTCTTTTTTTGCTTTTAGCTCTTTGATTATCCCTCTGACTCTCTGTCGTTCCACTTGAAGAGCTGACGAAAAGTCTTGGTCTAAGTTTATTACTGCCTCTTTATATTTTAAGTCTCGGCGCTTCCAAGCTTCATGTAATATCCACTCTTTACTTTGGAAGTGTAGCATTCTAACAGCGAATGCTCAAGGCCTGGCTGCAGGGTCTGTCGGCTTGAGCACTAGGGATCAGTGTGCTTGATCAATCGCAAGGTTGAGGTCTGCTGGAATTTCAAACGTTGAGCGCACCAGATGTTGGATAAAGTCTCCGGTTGTGGCAAACCCTTCTTCCGCTCCTTCAGGGATTCCATGAATTCTAAAATTGTTGTGTCGGGACCTATTCTTTAGGTCCTCGAGCTTGGCATTCATTTCACAGTCCCTTTGCATCAGGTACAACAGGAGGCGCTCATTATTATCTTGGGTCTCCGCCAGTTCATCCAGTCGGGAGTCATTTTTTGAAACCTTTTTGTCCAAAATGCGCATATCCTGCCATAAGTCTGCTAAGGCACTATCTATTTTATTAACTGTAGGCAGTATCTTCTGTAAGATATGCTTCGTGCCTTCTGACGGATCAATCTTTTCTGGGTCCAGGTCTATGGAGGAATCTGAGGGGTAAAGTCTCCGTGTGGGCAGGGTTGCAAGGCCCTCTTGCAATCGGCTCAACAGAGTTTGTCGCATTTTACCCCCAGCGGGCGTCTGTTTCGATCCCTTTACTTTCTGAGGTTTACCTGCCATCTTAAGACCCCGGGTAGTATATTCGATTACTGGTAAAATTCCCTTCACTTTAAGGATTTTGCTCAATTGGGGGGTAGTCGTTGGAGAGCTCCTAGTCTCAGCCTCCCACCATTACGGTGATGTCACTGGAAGTCCATCAAGCCTTTCTGATGGCTGTGCAGCTTTATCTTTTTTCTTGCCACCTTTCACATTATTTGCTGCTATACTTAAGGAGATGGGCCTTTCAGATGCATGCTTTCCACCATCATCGGAAACTTTCTCAAAGCTTTTTTTATTATTTTTAGGTGACACAGAGGCAGACTAAGAAGGCATGTTTCTGTTTAACTTTTTTACCCTTTTTAATGAGGTTTTTGGGTAACAAAATATGACAGGATTTACAATTTATACGTTGTGTAGTGGACCTAGACAATTTAAACAAAGCCTGTGACAGCCTGCCCTTGCCAGGAACTGGAAACAATTTTTACAGTTTTTTAAAGGTTCACAAGGTCACTCTGATATACCAGCCTGAAAGAACCTTACAGAAAGACAATTACCAAAATCAATGCAGTACAAGAGCCCAATAGTAAAAAGTGGTTCTTGTACTGAGGAAACTGGTTCTTTTGTGTTGAAGTGATTATTTCAACTTACGAACATATGAAATTTGTCAGCAGATAAAGGCCTAGAGGTCTATCAAGTCTGCTTGAATGTGCAGCTAGCACCCCTTATTCTGCAACTGCCCCTCCCTTCCACCCTTCCACTTCATTAACCCTCCCCCTTGTCCTGTCCCATCCCCTTTTGAAGCAGTCCACTGTTCTACTGGATACCACTTCTGCTGGTAACGCATTTCACCCAGCCACCACCCTCTCTGTAAAAAAGTGTCTCCTCATCTCCCTCCTGAACCTTCCTCCTTCCAGTCTCATATCATGGCCCCTGGTGTCCCTCTCTTCCCTTACTTTGAACAGCCCCTCTGTGCCTGTCTTGTTTATTCCTTTCATGTATTTAAAGGTTACAATCATGTCCCCCATCCCTCCTGTCCTCCAGTGAGTACATGTTCAACTCCTCAACCTCCTCTCATAGATAAGTCCCCAGCCCCTTGATCATCTTTGTCGCCCTGTGCTGCACCCCCTCCAGTAACTTAATGTCCCTCTTCAGATATGGGCCCCAGTACTGCATGCAGTACTCCAGGTGCAGTCTAACTAATGACGTATACAGTGGCAGAATCACCTCCTCCCTCCTCTAGGATATACCCCTTGCACTACAACCCAGCATTTTGTTGGCCTTTGCAGCTGCCTTCCTACATTGTGCTTGCATCGCTGCCCTTGACTTTGAGCATCCCAATTAATTAGGTGAAAGGGCACAGACAGAAATGGAAAGTGAAAGCATGCCACTGCTGATTTAAAATGCTGTTTAGTAGATGAAAGTAGACAAAAAGTAAAATGGCAGCAAGTTAGGATATTCTCGGGTTCCTGGTAATCCTTGAGGAATCAGAGAAACCAAAATTACTGAAAAAACCCTAGCTAACGTAGGGTAATTGAAAAACTAACATTATACAATGGCAAATAAGAATGCTGGGCTCTGATTGGTCAATCTGGGACTGGACCTGTGATGTTATCCCAGTATAACATCACGGATCTAGTCCCAGCACATACAAGACTGTATCAAATGTTATAAGAATCATGCCACAGCCCATGTCCAAGTTGCCCACACTTGGCATGGCTGCTGTGGCTTTTGCCAGTACTTGCTCATATTTTTTTTAAATAAATCACTCCTTCCAACAGCCACTAAAAAGTCCAACACACCCACCATGAATTAAAACTGTCCACATTAACAGTACCACAGTATACCTTTCCTATCTAGCTTCGCATTTTAAGGCACATTTTAAACAAACTAACCTGCCATTATTGCGATCGCCCTCAACAGTCCTCACTTGTTTCCCAACGCAAACACAGTAAGCGTGTGACACAGCGCTTCGGTAAAACTCAAAATAGATACATAATTTCTTCACTTTTTTTACTCTCAAACACACCATGACTCTAGTGAAAGAAGAAAACACTCCACGAACAGAACAGTGTGGCAGCGCAAAAGAAATAATTTTTTCACTCTCTCACATATCCGATCCATTTCCAGCTTCTCACAGCTGTCCCAGCGAAACCTCTGCCAGAACAAGCAGCCACCAAATAAAGCGGGAGCAGCGGGGGGTTTGGGGGCTAGAGAATTAATCTCCTACACTGGACAATGTGACAATGGCACCAGTGGTTGGAGTACGCAAGTGAGATTCTGGGGGGGGGGTGATGAAATTAAACTTACTGAAGAAGCCACCGTAAACAGCATCGGAACCAGAAACAAAATAAAAAATGAAAACATAGAAGGGAAAACGAAGTGGCTGAACAACAATTTAGCTGAATACCACAAAAACCGACAAGGCACAGGTTACTGCAAGGACTGAGTACTGCAAAGCTATAATTACAATGCTACAGCTCCACCCACTGGCCAGATCAATACTGACAGTACCATCTAGTGTCCAAAGGAAAAACTGCGCACTTTTTTTTTAAAACATACTTCCACACACCAAAAATGATTAAAAAACACAAATATATTTTTTCTACTTTCTACTTAATATAAAACAAACAGCCATTGCATAATAGCAATAATGCACTCCAGGGTGTGTTGTGCTGGGATAAATCACTTCTGGGGTGATTAGTCGCACCCGGCCTGCAGCCTCGTGCCTAATCACCCCAGGCGTGACGTTATCCCAGCACAACACACGCCCTGTCGTGCATTATTGCTTAATTATACTTTTAAACAAACTGCAAAATAAATAACCTGACTGGAGAACCAGCCATTGACAGAGTTTACTGCGGGGCGACTGTTACCTTCAGGTGGAGAAACAGATCTGAACAATGGCCAGAGTGAAGTGCAAAAGCAGAGTTTGAACCTACATTGCAAATTCTAAAAATCTGCCTAAGTTCTATCTCTGGGGCATCACTCTCAGCCGAAATGACTGCATAAGTTAGGTAGAACAAAACCAACTTATTTTAAATCTATTTAAAAATGCTTGGTTCCCTCAGGCAGGAACCGTGTTAAGTGTGACCTTCACCTCCTGCAAACTGATTGGGAACTGCAACTTCTGTTTGAAAAAAACAAAACAAAAAAAAAACAACAACACTCTTACTAATGCCAAGTAATCGAGGAACTGACTAAATAGCAAAATAATAAAACATAGAAGCATAGAAGTTGTCGGCAGATAAAGACCACTTGGCCCAGCTGGTCTGCCCTAAATTCTCTACCTATAGTGCCACCAGAGACCCTACTTGGACTTTGGCTTACACCCCCCCCTCTTGTTTCTAAGATTCCCTTGTGTCTATCCCATGCATTCTTAAATCCTGTGACCATTCTAGCCCCCACCACTTCCGCTGGGAGTCTGTTCCAAGTGTCCACCACCCTTTCCATGAAGAAGTACTTCCTCACTAGAGATGTTGCGAAATTATATTTCGCCAGCAAAAGTCCCACAAAATCGGCAGTTTCGCCATGTGAAATATTTCACGAAATTCACCCATTACGCAAAATATTTTGCCGGGTGGAAAATGCGAGATTTCACTGTTAAAGAGGCAAAATTGCACATTCCGCAGGTGGAAATTTTGCATTCCACAGGCAAAATTCCAAATTTCGCTTCTGCAAAAAAATTTTGCAAAACGGGTGAATTTCGTAACGTCTTTTCACATAACGAAATTTGCCAATTTTGCACATCTCTATTCCTCACATTTCCTCTGAGCCACCCTCCCTCCAGCTTCATATCGTGACCCCTTGTTCTTGAGAATTTTTTCATTGGAAAATGCTACCTTCCTTACCTTGTTTATTCCTGTGAGGTATTTGAATGTTTCTGTCTTATCCCCCTATTCCCACCTGTCTTCTAGGGAGTACATATTTAAATCTTTAAGCCTTTCTTCATAAGGCTTCTGATGCAGGCCCTGCACCATTTTGGTTGCCCTCCTTTGCACCGCCTCCACCCTATCGATCTCCTTTCTAAGATGGTGCCTCCAGAACTGTACACAGTACTTGAGCTGGGGTCTCACCAGCTATCTATACAGGGGTATTACTACCTCCCTCTTTCTGCTGATGATAGCCCTCCCTATGCATCTGAGCATTCCGCTAGGCTTTCCCACTGCCTTGTCACACTATTTAGCTACCTTCAGGTCATCAGAAATGATAACCCCCAGGTCTCTTTCCTGTTTTGTGACTAATAACTCCCCCCTGAGTTGGTACATTGCCCCTGGGTTTTTGTGCCCGAAGTGTATGATTTTGCACTTTTTTCATTGAATCTTAGCTGCCAAACTCTTGACCATTCTTCTAACTTCCTTAGATCCTCCCTTATTCTTTCACCCCCCCCCAGTATGGTACTCTGTTGCAGAGTTTGTTGTCATCTGCAAATAGGCATACCTTCCTCTCCAGTCCTTCTGCAATGTCACTAATATGGGCATTGAAGAGGACTGGACCTAATACTCACCCCGTGGCACCCCACTAGTCACCTTGCCTTTCCCAAAGTGTACCCCATTTACCATCACACTTTGGTTCCTACCACTTAGCCAACTCTCCACCCATTTTACTATTTTAGGACCTACTCCTATGTAGAAACATAGACTTTGATGGCAGATAAGGACCACTTGGCCCACCCAGTCTGCCCATTTCCCTACCTATTGGATAAGCTGCAGATTCTAGTTAACCAACAGCCTACTTCCTGCAACCCCCCACTATAATTGCCTTATGTCTGTCCCATGCATGTTTGAATTCCCCCACTGTTTTAGACCCCACAATCTCTCCAGGAAGGCGGTTCCATGTGTCCACCACTCTCTCTCCGTGAAAAGAATTTCCCACATTACCCCTGAGCCGCCTCTCTAACTTTAAATTGTGCCCCTTGTTCTTACACATCTCTTTTTGAAAGATGCTACCCTCCTGGACTTTGTTGATTCCCTTGAGGTACTTAAAAGTTTCTATCATGTCCCCCGTCCTCCTTTCATCAAGGGTATACATATTAAGCTCTCTCAGTCTCTCTTCATATGGTTTCTGATGTAGACCCTGCACCATTTTAGTTGTCCTCCTCTGGACTGCTTCCATCCTGTCTATGTCTTTGTGTAGATGAGGTCTCCAAAACTGCACGCAGTACTCCAGATGGGGTCTCACCAACTGTCTGTATAGAGGGATAACCACTTCCCTTTTTCTACTTGTGATGCCCCTCCCTATGCATCCCAGTATCCCCTGGCTCTCCTTACTGACTTCTCACATTGCTTACCCACCTTTAGGTCATCTGATATGACTACACCCAGATCCCTTTCCATTATTGTTGTCGTTAGTACCTCCCCTGCTATTGTGTACTCTTCTCCTGGATTTTTATTTCCCAGGTGCATTACTTTGCACTTCTTTGCATTGAATCTAAGTTGCCATATGTCTGACCATTCCTCCAACCTTGCCAAGTCCCTTCTCATCCTTTCTACCCCCTTGTGTATCAACTCTGTTACAGATCTTTGTGTCATCTGCAAAGAGGCATACGTTTCCTTCCAGACCCTCTGCAATGTCACCTATAAAGATGTTAAAGAGGACTGGACCCAGTACTGAGCCCTGAGGTACTCCACTAGTAAATCCCCTTTCTTCAGAATGTGTTCCATTCACTATTACCTTCTGTGTCCTGTTGTGCAGCCAGTTTGCTACCCAGGCTACCACCCTGGGACCCACTCCCAGGCTGGCTAATTTGATTATTAATCTTTTGTGCAGGACTGTATCAAATGCCTTGCTAAAGTCTAGGTAGGCCATATCCATAGCCCCTCCCTGGTCAATTACTTTGGTCACCCAGTCAAAGAAATCGATTAGATTCGTCTGACATGACCTTCCTGCTGTGAATCCATGCTGCTTTGGGCCCTGTGCCCAGCTGGCCTCTAGCTACTCAGTTTATTTACCAGGCTTCTATGTGTAATGGTGTCGAAGACCTTGCTGAAATCCAAATAGCCCACATCAACCGCCCCTCCCTGGTCCACTTCCTTTGTTACCCTGTCAAAAGAACTCAGTCAGGTTTTATTTATTTATTTATGTAGTTAGTTTTTGTTGACCGGGAAGGAGGACTAGACAATTTTTTGCCTATTTTTAGCCTTGTCCCGGGGGGAGGGTTTGTCTGGCAGGACCTCTTCCCAAGAATCCATGTTGCCTCAGATCCTGTAGACCACAGGTAACAAGGTATTCTCCAGTTCTTTCCTTCAGTCGTGACTGCATAACTTTGCCCACTACCGAAGACAGGCTGACTGGCCTATAATTTCCCACCTCCTCGCTCTTTCCACTTTTGTGGAGTGGGACTACATCTACCCTCCTCTAGTTCCTTGGTGTCTCCCCTGTTTTTAGTGACAGGTTGCACAGGGCTGTCAGAGGTGCATCCAGCATCTCCCTGAGCTCCCTCAGCAAGCTGGGGTGCACCGCATCTGGACCCATTGCCATTGCCTTCTCTACATTTAACCAAACATTGGTGAAAATAAAAATAAAATGTGACCAGAAGGCTGGAGACATCTTTGGGGTAACTGATCTCTTCAGGTGGAGAAATAAATCTGGTGTTAAGCCAGTAGAGGGAGTGGGACCACACTGTAGAGTTTGAACTGCATTTCAAGTTCCATAATTAGCATATAGTTCAATTATCCAGGGTACGAGTCTGGTAGGACATCACTGATGGATTCCAGTTGTTAGAAGCACTAAGTGTACAACTGTTTTGCAACTGCAAACCCCTCCTTAGGAAGATGGGAAGCGGGAGCTATGCATAAAGCTAATTGCAATACTGGTAAATCGAAGCAGAGGAACCCTCAGGTCATTTCTGGCACCTGTGCATCACAGAGGAACAGGGAGTGTGGAGGTGTAAGTGTCCAAGCAAGTGCTGTAGCTGCATTACTAGCATAGAATCAGAATCATTTAGATGAAACAGGGCCACCATGAGTCTCAGCGGGAGGCTGGGTGGACTGTCGGATTGAAGGTAAATGTCCAACTGTAACTGTGCCCCATCTCAGTGTAAATCAAGGCCAGTTAGCATTTTTGACAACAGTGTTCTGTAACTTACACTGAGCGTAGTAACTAATTTAAGATTTTATCTGGTTAATCCTGTTGTCCCTCCCACCGGCATTTTGAAAGGAAGCGCTCCTAGCAGCGTACCCACAACCTCCCATAGCTGTTCCAAGAATGGTGTATGAGCCAGGGAGCATACGGTTCCTGTATAGTTGGAGCAATTAATAGCTGTCATCTGCAATGTACTTTTCTTGGTGCCATGCTGAGACCAGGTATAAACTGGCTGGCAGTCAACAGCCAGTCTACATTTGGTCCCAGTATAGCACCGAAACAAGCACATTGCATACTGGAGCTATTAATAGCTTTGACTGTACAGAACCTTTACACATGCTGGATTGGACTCAATGAAAGGGATAGCACTGCTGTAGTTCTTTGGATGGGTAAAAATCAACCTTCATCTTCCAGTGATGCCTCGATCAGGCTAGCAGCGTTTGTGCTCAGCTCCGGTTACCCAGGACCTTACTTCAAATATTCTGCTGCTCTTTTTCAACTAAGGCATTACTAATGTTTTTTTCTATCTTATCATTTACACTTAAATTAAAAGAAATCAGAGAGCTATCAAAATGGACGCAAAAATGAAAAACGCCAATATAAAACATACTCCTCCACCCACTCCCGATCGGTCTGGAGGTCCTAAAAGGTGAAAATAAAAACTCAGGGTAAGAATGCATCTCCTTCTACATAAAATATATTTTTATCAGAAGAAAAATTTGTGTTGGAGCTCACACCATTGAAAGAAGCGATATCCGAATGTGGTAGACAAATCCAAAAGAATGAGTAATGCAATAGAAGGAATTAATAAAAGAATTGGAGATGCAGAATGCAGCATTTCATCTATGGAAGACTGGAGAATTAAAATTGATCCTGAAATTCCAGCTGTCAGGCAAAGGCTAGCTAAATTTGAGTCAAAGTTGGAAGATCTTGAAGGGAGATCCAAAAGAAATAATATTGTGATCCATGGCTTACCCGAATCTTCTGAGGGAGTGGATCCTATAAAATTCACTCAAGTTTTGTGTGAAAACATCACCGGTATTTCTCCAAACAACTCCAGTTATATTATAGAAAAAGCACACAGGGCTCTACGCCCCATGCCTTCACCTGGAGATCCACCAAGGCCCTTTTATGTTACTTGGACCATTCCCATGTTTTGGGAAAAGTTAAAAATAATACTAACATCACTTGGGACAGCCGAAAAATTAGACTTACACAAGACTTGTTGCAAACTGTAAGGCTATGAAGAAAGGAATTCTCTCCTATAGTGAGTAAGATCATTGCCACAGGGATCAGATTTAGAATGATCTACCTGGCTAAATTATGCATTAAAAAAGACAACACCCTTTCGATTCCCCAGAACTTGCACAGAAGCAGTTACCCCAAATCTTTCCAGATCTTTTTAAATCTGGGTGAAAGGCAGTCTAAATGGACCTAAGGTGGACTCAGACAGCATAATGGAAATTTAACACTGTACTTTGTTGTTGTAGTGTATACAGATTGAATTATGTAAAAGGAATGCATATTTGAGGGAGATATTCTTTAGATTTCAGTTCTATAATGGTGCTGATTTTGTGATCAGATGTTGAATCCTTATATTTTATTACTGCGCTTTTTTGTGGGAGATCTCCTTGGTTTTATTTTTCTTCCCGACAGCAATTTGGTTCTAACTATTCCGGCTTTCAAGTGTTTTGGTTGCTGATATTAACTTAATGTTGGGAAATGCTACATTATTCAAAGATTTTTTAATCCTAAAAAGGCAGGCATGTGCAGTAAAGGTTGCGAATCTTCTCTGGTCATTTTATGTATAGGTAATAGTAAAAGAACCTAAAAAAATAAGTAATAGCACATTCTATAAGATGGGGTTTGAAACTTTTCTTTCTCTTTCCCTGTAACAACAGAGGTTTTGATTTCTACTTTTTTTTTAAATATATGCTTTACTGAATTATTCCAGATACAAAAAATAAACAAAAACAACTACAATAGACACAGTGTATACAAGGTTGCAAGGTTGAGGTATTGGGCATCAGGACGGTGATGGTGGGCAGCATCCATTAGGTTCCAGGTGATTGAGATGGTCAGCGCTTTGAAGTATCAATGTTCAAATATTGTAGGGGCCTGTCCAACTTTGGTTTGGGTAGGGCTAAGCCTTCCAGCTCACTGGATGAGAGTCGGTACTCTCCTCACCTATTGGTGGCACCACCTATATAAGGAATAGAGCTTCCACTGCATTCCATCTATGCTTGTATTTGTGTATGCAATTCCGGAGTGAGCAAACCATCTTTTCTACCCTTACAGCATTAAGAAGAGCGCTGCACCATTCCTTGTAGGAAGGCATGGCGTCATCTAACCAATGTTTCAGGATAGTCTGTTTGGCTGGCTGCTATGAGGGAGCTATGGAACTTCCTGTCACCAAAGATTTGCTGCAGGCCGTGACCTAGTAGGCAGATCTCTGGCAAGAAGGCCGAGTCTAGGCCCAGTAAGGGGTCTAGTTTCTGTTGAATGGCTTACCAGAGTGGGGCGTCCTTAGTGCAGTCCCATAGAATGTGCTTCAGATCTCCAGTTTCTTGGTTGCATCTGGAACAGAGAGCAGAGGGAAAGAGGCCCTTCTTATGTAGTCTCTGTTGGGTGAGATACATGTTGTGTATGATTTTCAATTGCGTTAATTTAAGATTGTCGACCTTGAGGTACCTATATACGTTTGCCCAGATCTGTTTTCTGTTCAAGGGCAGGTCAAGAGCAAGGAAGATCTTTGACCAATATGGGCAGGCATCTGAGTTGCTCAAGGTCGACAGTTCCATAAGTTTTTTGTAGAGTTTTGATGTGGAGTGTTGTTGGGTTGCTAGAGCGGTCATTTCTTTCCATGCTAATGGATCATAGAGTCGCCAGGGTTTGGGTGGGAGTGCTGCTATAATTGTGTGATGGAGTTGGAAAAAGGTACATGGAGTTATGGTAATTCCTGGACAACGTGACCTGAAAGATTCGTAAGTTGTAAAGGAGCCATCCTAGATTAAGTGTCCTAGTCGGAGTTGTGGGGAGATGGAGTGTCATGGGAATGTCCTTCTTTTGGATGTTACAGTTAGGGTTCCCGCAGATGGGTTGATTAGGGGCCAGAGGGTTGGGTTTTTAAGATATTGTGAAGTTGGTGGCTGATCCAGTGGGAGGTGCCCATAGGAGTGGTCTTAAGAAGTGCTGGGACTTTAGAGTATGCAGTGTACATTAACAATTCAGTGTTGATGTGAGTGGATTTACACAGTTTTTTTCCGATGTGGTGCCACTGTGGAGTGTAGCCATCTAAGTGGGGAACTGAGTTAGCCGTGGTCCACCATAAAAATTTCCCAGTATGGAGCACCAGGTAAAAGAGGTGGAAATTTGGGAGTCTGAGGCCCCCCAATTCTTTGGGGAGTGTCACTTTTTGGTAAGCGCTGTGGGTTTTTTTTATTTCCCCAAAGAAAGGAGTTGAGGATTGATTCCAGTTTAGTGAACCAGCTCTTAGGGATGTGCAGGTCCAACAATTCAAGTGGGTATAATAGCCTTGGTAGCACATTCATTTTAATTGTATTGATTCAGCCCCAGAGGGACAGAGGAAGAGATGACCACCTCACCAGGTCTTGTTTAATGGTTGTTAGGAGGCTTTATGTTTTTGGTGTAAGTTTGGTGTTTGCTGGTGGAAATGTGTATTCCTAGGTATTTAATGGATGTTGGGTACCACAAGGTGCCCCAGTCTTGTGTGTTGTCCTTTGTAATTTGATGGTTTAAGGGCATGGTGCATGATTTGTCTGAGTTTAGCCTGTACCCAGATCATTTAGTAGGGCGAGTTTGGCTGGAACAGAGGTGACAGGGTCCTCTAGGTGTAGGAGGACGTCATCAACATAAGCAGAGAGTTTATAGGTGCACCCTCCTATTTTAATTCCTTTTATTCTCTCATCCAGGAGGATTCTTCTAGTCAGGGGTTCAAAGTACTGGTTAAATAAGTATGGGGAGAGAGGACAGCCCTGCCTAGTTCCCTTGTAAAGGTTAATGACTCCAGAGCTGAGTCTATTGCATTGGATACGCACCGAAGGGTGGGAGTATAAAAGATGAATGCTGTCTATAAATTTCCCTGAGAACCCAAAGCAGTGGAGGGTGAGAAATAGAAAGTGCCAGGATACACTATCAAATGCCTTTTCAGCATCCAGTGATAACAGGATTGCTGGGCACCCACAATCGTTGGTTGCTGATATCAGATGTGCCAGCTCACAAACGCGATCTGCAGATCTCCTTCCCTTCATAAATCCCACTTACTCTGGGCCCATGAGTTGGTCCCAAACCCTTCCCAGACTGGATGCTAGTATTTTGATGAAAGGTTTCACTTCTGTATTAAGGAGCGATATTGGTCTGTAGATATCAAGGCGTTCAGGGTCCTTCCCCGGTTTGGGAAGTATTGTGGGCAGGACTTCCTGCAGGGTGGGATCCAAGTGTTGGATGTCTGTTGCTGATTTGAACAGTGTGGCCAGGGGTGTGATCAGCTGGCTTGAGAAGGTTTTGTAGAAGTTGTTGGAATATCCATCTGGCCCTGGGTCCTTATCCATTGGTAGTTCTTTAAGGGCCAATTGGATTTCCCAGGCTGGCCCAGTGGCACTGAGGGTTGAGGCGCTGGATGCCACACCTCACGCTATGCTGGCTACCTGGGTTCAGGAGTGGACTCAGATGCCGGGGGTCTGCAGGGGAGGGTTGAGGATCGAGCACCCGTGTGATGCTCTCCTCCCCGGGATAGAAGTGTGGGGTTGGCCTGGTAAGCCAACAGCCCCTGGTGCAGACCAGGGGACACTGCAGCGAGCCAGGTAGCATGTATTAGCATGGCCAATGCAGGCAGGGTTGCCGTGCGCCAGTGCATCGGGGCGTGCACCATGCAAGGGGAGGGGAGGAATCGCAGAACATAGAAAAACCCGGTCCTTGGGGTAGGCGATGGCACCAGCCCCCATGCCCACTACCGGGTCTGTCCTGGCCGACCTTTCAGGTTCCTCCATCAGGGACCTCCGCCCACAGCTGGAGTCCATGTGTGCAAGTGCGCCCAAAGAGGAGGGGCGGCCCCACCCTGGAGGGGTCAAGCCGGGGGTGCCAGCTGCAAGACGAGGGGAGGAGAGAGGAGGTTCGGTCAGGGGGACTTCAGGCAGAGCAGGATCCGGCTGGATGCCCAAGAGAGGCTCCTTGGACCATGACCAGGAGGGAAAAAGACTTAAAAAAAGAAAAGAAAATTGGATTTCCCATGTTGAAATTGTGGCATAAAGTTGGGGTAGCTTTTCTGGAGGCAGATGCGAGAGCTGGGCAGCATCCAGGAACTCGTGTATTAGGTCATCTGAAGGGGGCTGTTCTGCTGTATACAGTGACTGATAGTACTTGGCAAAGGCCGAGGCGATGTCTCTAGAGTTGGTAATCAGGGGGTTTAGTGGTGTCTGGCGCACTCCTTTTATTTGTCTGGAGGCTTCCTGTTGTTTTAACTGTAAAGCTAGTAGCTTCCCTGCCTCCTTGCCCTGGTCTATATACCTGACACACACTTTAAGGATGTTGTGTTCTGCCTGTTCTCTAAGAGTTTCGCTATATTGTGCTATAAGAGTGTTGAGGGGCAGCCAGTCCTCATCTGGTGAGGCACTGGAGAGGAATTTTTCTAGTTTCCTAATATCTACTGAGAGCTGTCTCATTTTTCTTCTTGTTTCCTCCTCCTTGTTGTTGTCAGTCTGATAAGTTCTCCCAAAATTGCACACTTAAAAGCGCACCATATGCCCTGGAAGTTTGCTACCGTATTTCTGTTCTCTTGAAAAAAAAGTGTCAATACTGGTGGTGATCTTCTTTTTAAATTCTGTGTGTTATAACAGGGAATCGTTGATTTTCCACAGTCTATCTCTCCCCTGCAATGCTGTGTTAGGGACTAGGTTAAGGAGCATGGGTGCGTGGTCGGAGATCACCATAGGTAGGATCTCGCAAGTGTGTATATTGGCAAATAGCACTAAGGAGATGAGGAAATAGTCCAGTCTGGAGTGAGTCATATGGACCAGTGATCTAAAGGAACAGTCTCTCCCCAGGGTGTAGGGTTCTCCAGGCCTCTATATGACCTAGTGAGGCCGGCATTTCTATTACTGCCCTTTGGTTGATGTTTAGACCACCCCGGCACTGTCCGGACCTATCTAATGTTGTGTCTTGAACTGTGTTCCAATCCCCAGCTAATACCATGGGGAGATGCTTATATTTTAGAAGGTCTGTTAGGAGTGTAGTGAAGAGTTGTGGGTAGTCTCTGTTGGGGCCGTATACAGATACCAGGACTATGTCCAAACTGTCCAGTGTCCCCTTCATTATAATGTAGCATCCCTGAGGGTCTTCACTTATTTGGTGGATCTGGAAAGGAGTGATCTTCCTTGGGGGTATCTCTTGCAGCAGGTAATACTCTTGGGTCCTCACCACAGGGCGCTCTTCTACATGGCAGCTTCTTCCAGCAGTCTTTGCCTAGGGGCCGCCCACACAGATTACACCATCATCGTTTGACTATAACGGTGTGGGCAGCCCCAGGCATCCTCAGTTCTTTTTCCCTCCACCTTCAGCTCACACACAGCGGTTCATCTTTCTGTGTCAGCAGTCATCGATGAGGAATTGAACTGGGAACGGTCTTTCTTCCGTTCCCACCATTGACGAATGTCAAAAGATTCTTCAAGTACTCCACTATTTTGGAAGTGTGGTTGTGGCAGAAAGCTTGACTGCTCTGATAACCACTCTGCCTGCGTTAGGTGCCTGGGAGCCACACACATCATCATCTCCTGTCAGCATTGCCAGGAGTTTAACCAGGCAACCAGACATCAACGATTATAAGAGACGGAGAGCCATCTAATGGAGCAGAAGATTGCTCTCCTAGAGAAAGGGGTTCGTACCAAGGACCCCTCATCGACAATATCCCATAAAAAGCATAAAAAAAACAAGGAGAAATCCTCCTCCTCGTCCTCAGACAGCCGCTCGTCGACGGCCACTGTTACCAGTGATCCTCCGTCGATGGTGTCTCTCAGAACCGCTTCTTTGTCAATGATGCTCCCTACTTTATTGTTGATGGCGCTTTTCAGCACCCTTTCAGCAGTCTCTGTTGATCCTTATACAAGGGACGACAGTCAGTTTTCGGCATTTCCCTTCATCTCCCTTTACTACCCCATCGACAACGGTCCAGGGCTACGTTATTAGAGATGAGTGATTTTCCTTGACAGTTATTCCTAAACCTCCATCTCAGCTTGTTTCCTATAGAGGCCAGGCTGACAGATCCAAGGATCCTGGCACCTACACCCCAGGGTCCCAGCCTTTGCATTTGCCACATCACACCCCTTCTATAATCTTCTGTCCTCACATGAACTGTAACTTGTCTAATTTGTACAATGTCATTTTATGTACTTAAATCTGTCATTCCTGTACTCTCCCAGGTCGTACCTGAAAATAGGCAATTGTCTTGTCTAGTGTACTTACCTGGTTAACAGAAGCTAAATAAGTAAATAAATAAATTATTCCTCTTGTATCACAGAGGCAACAACCCCCTACCTTCTGTGGACGTGGCCACTGTCATTCAGACAGTCCTACAAGTTATGAGGGGCTCTCAACCCCCTACACCCAGGGATAGGAGACCCCCTTCCCGTTCTCCTACTCTTCCTACAAAGCATTTTCAGGGAGACAGGGACACCTCTCTAGAGGCGTCTCCCCATTATTATGAGGAATATTACCCAGAGAAGGAGGAATTTGAAGAAGAATTTGAAGAATTCCTTCTCCAGGAGGACAATCCTTGCACGCCTTCTGAGGCCTCTACTCTTTCGTCCCTTCATGAGGATGCTACTCACCAGGCAGTGGCCACTCCTCCGGACGACCCATCATTTCATGACATTATGGCCCAAATCCGGAAGGTTATGGACTTTTCAACAACAGAACAAGACAAACAAAGGAGAGATATGGCGCATTACCTGGAACTCCCTGAGCAGCCAGTGGCGGCCATACCTCCCCTTATACAGACATACCAAAATGCTGTCTTATCCTCCTGAAATCAACCTTCAGCTGTCCCTGCCATTCCCAGGAAGGCTGATCACCTCTATCAGGTACCTATAGACCACCCTTTCTTTTCTGCCGGTCCAGAAGCAGATTCTGTTGTTATTAATGCTGTTCATGACTGCACTAAGAGCCCAAAACACATAAGCTCTTTACATCCTGACAAGGACTGCCGGCGTATAGACTACCTATGGAAAAAGGTGTACCAGGCGGGCACTATGAACCTTAGGATTTTAAATTACATAGGTCATATGGTAAAGTACCAACGGACTCTCTGGTCCTCAGCCATGGACCTTGTCAACAAGTTTCCCCCTCACAGGACAAGGAGCAATTGTTGAATACTATTTCAACTGGTAATTCTATCTCCAGACATCTCCTCCACTCTGGATACAATGCTGTGGACACCTCTGCCCAGACCTCTGCCATGGGTATAACCCTTAGAAGGCATGCATGGCTCCGGGTGTCAGGATTTACTCCGGATGAACAGCACAAAATTGCGAATGCACCCTTCAGTGGCTCGAAACTATTTGGCCCTGGAACCCAAACCCCCTCTGGATGACCTCCGGGTGTCAGGAAGAACCTTACGCACAGTGCATGGTATGTACCAATCTACTCAACCATCCTCCCAGTTTCGCTCCCAACAATCATTTTAATTTAAGAGAAGTGAGAAGCATCAAGAAACTTATAGGGGAAGTTCCCAAGGGATCTCCCAGTCCACCTTCAGGACAACTATTCCCAATGCCAACGTCTCCCGGTCCAACCCTCCAGTTGGGTCCGGTCAGCCCACCATTATCTGACCATCCAGGGCTTTGCCCCAGCTTTTTCCTCCCTGCCTCAGAAGCTGTGGGTGGTCACTTTGCTAATCACTTAGAGGCCTTGCAAGCGATCACTTTGGACGAGTGGGTGCTCCAGATCATCAGGGTAAGACACACCTTGGAGTTCACCTCTATGCCACCCCCTCACCCTCCCCACTCAGTCTCTTACCCCAAAGACCATGTCCCCATCCTCCGGGAGGTACTTCAGGCACTCCTTCAAAAGACCACCGCCTACCCAGTTCCTCTGCTAGAGCAACATCAGGGATTTTACTCCAATTTTTTTCTGGTTTCTGGTGCCAAAGCACACAGGGGACCTGAGACCCATACTGAACCTCAGACATTTAAACCTATATATTCAATACAAGAGGCTTCGGATGGTCACCCTGACATCCATCTTGCCCATGTTAAAGAAGGGGGATTGGCTATGCGCACTGGATATGCAAGATGCCTACTTATATATATTCCTATCCACCCCACTCACCATCGATTCCTCCGTTTCCATTTACTAGGACACCATTACCAATTTTGGGCTCCCCATTCGGACTCTTGTCCACCCCAAGGGTCTTCACCAAATGTCTGGATGTGGTAGCAGTGGCTTTACGCAGGAAGGGACACTTTGTCTTCCCTTATCTGGATGACTGGCTCATCAAAGCAACATCCAAGCCTTCCCTGCTTTCTTCCCTGCAGTCAACCCTCACCATATTTCAGTCCCTGGGAATCACAGTCAATTGGTCCAAATCTCACCCAGAACCAGCTCAGAGACTCCAGTATATCAGAGGCATCCTGGACACGACCTCAGGAAGAGCACATCTTCCAGAGGACAGGTAAGAAAAAAATCCTGTCTCTCGCTTCCCATCTCCAAAGGGAACAATCCATATCAGCCAGGAAGTATTGTGTCTTTTAGGACACATGGCTGCAGCCATCCCTATGGTGGTTCAGGCCTACCTACATATGAGGCCGGTCCAATGGATCCTACAAAAACAGTAGAAACTAAAATCAGACTTCGAGGACCACATTACAGTCACTCCCAACCTCTGTGCTGCCCTCAGCTGGTGGACCCATCATGCCCACCTCTCTCACGGCATGCCCTTCCAGTCCCCACCACCTCAACAGACATTGACCACTGACACCTCTCCCGAGGATTGGGGTGCACACCTCAGCCCTTACAAAACTCAAAGTCAATGGAACCCCAACTGTGTCTATCTCCACACCAACTTACCAGAAATGAGAGCAGTACACCTTGCCCTCCAGGCACTCCACCCTTATCTAACTCCTAATTCAGTTGGACAATACCTCAGTCATATACTACGTGAACAAGCAAGAGAGAACCAAGTCCTCAGCCTCTGCAAGGAGACACTGAAAGTCTGGAGAGAGGCTCTACAACAACAATTAACATTGACAGCTGTCCTGGTGGCACTGAGGGTTGAGGCACTGGATGCCACACTTCGCGCTACGCCGGCAACCCGGGTTCAGGAACAAGCCTGGGTCATCAGGGGTCAGCCGGAGGGAGGTAGCCTGAGCGTCCAATGGACTGTTCGACTCTCCTCTGAGGGAGGGGGGAGGAGGATCAGCAGCCCCAGTGCCCAAACCAATGGGGGAGCGCGATGGATGTCGGCGCAAGCCTTGGCATCACATGGCACGTTGCACTCGGAGGGGGGCGTACTACAGACAAAATATGCCACTCGTAACAACATCAATGTGAGGGCCTGATGGTGGGCCCTCCTCCAGCTGGCCTGCTACCGACAGAAGTCCCTGACGAAGACTCGATTACTTGGAACAGAGGGTATGGGGGGCCCCCTCCCACCGCCGCCTCACCTGGGAGGTAAGTCAAGGCCCTATGGGGGGAGACCTCGAGCAGACAAGAGGTTGGGCAGGGGAGTTGGGTACAGCTTCGGGTGGTGGGGAAGAAAAAAGCAAGTAAAAAAAAATATATATTGACAGCCATACATCTACCCGGGTCATCACATCACATTGGTGGACTCTCTCAGTCACCACTCTTCCACTCACTAGTGGACTCTGCATCACGAAGTTCTGCAGAGCATTTTTCAGATGTGGGGAACCCCACAACTCAACCCTTTTGCATCCCCAGATAATCATTGTCTCCCCAGATATTATTCCATTATCCCAAACAAAAAGGGACAACCTACCGATGCCTTGTCCCAACCATGGATAGGACTCTTATTAGATGCTCCCCCCCCCCGTTCCTCTCCTTCTATGGACTATACTGAAGCTACAGCTGAAGCCAGCCACCATGATTCTTGTAGCTCCTCTGTGGCCTCATCAAGTCTGGTTCCCATTGCTATAACAGTTGACTGTTGTAGACCCCCTCCTGCTACCCATAAGACCAGACCTACTGACGCAGGATCGGGGCACTGTGCTTCACCCCAACCTGAAATCACTATATCTTCATGCCTGACTCCTGAAGATGCTTTCATATCTTGGCTCTGGGGTCTCCTCTCCAGTAGCTAATATTTTATTGGCTTCCTGTAAAATGTCCGCCAGACAAACATACAATGCCAAATGGAAGCGTTTCTCCATTTGGGCCGCCTCTAAGTCTTTGGACCCCTTCTCGTGTCCCTTGATTAAAGTCTTAGACTACCTCTCATCACTCACCTCCTTAGGCTTGAGCTATTCCTCTATTAAAGTACATTTGGCCTTCATTTCAGCCTTTCATGAACCCTTGGAAGGAAGATTGCTTTACCAACACCATCTTGCAAAAATGTTCCTTAAAGGTATGCTGCACCTCAAACCTCCTATTAGGAGACCTGCTCGCCTGTGGGATTTAAATTTCCTACTGGAAAAACTTACTCTCAAACCTTTTGAGCCTGCGGCTACCTGTGATCTCCACTTGCTAGCTTGGAAAACATTATTCCTCGTAGCTGTTACCTCAGCTTGTCGTGTCTCCGAACTGCAAGCCTTAACAGGCAGGGAACCTTATATGGTCTTCCATAAGGACAGAGTATCCCTATGTACTAATCCCTCCTTCTTACCCAAGTGGTTTTGGAATATACCTTAAACCAATCCATAGACCTATCAGTGTTTTTCCCAGAATACACAAACCCAGGGGAATCCCTTTTACACACTTTAGATGTGCACTGTATTCTTAGATACTACACATCTCGCACCAAACCATTTAGAAAAACTCCTCAACTGTTTGTTTCCTTTGCCCAGTCCAGGGAAGGTTTCCCAGTCACTAATGTAACCCCCCTACAAATGGGAATCACTAAAAAGCCTTCCTTGGGTGAGCCTAAATGCTCTCCGCCCGGCTGGTGTCCTGTATTTCAGCCGATTTAAAAAAATAATTTAATAGGAGTATATAATGCCTCCATGTACTGTCACTTAAAGAGCTGCCAAACTGCAGTATAATTAATTTGAACTGGGGGGACTGTGTGTTTCCCTGCTCGAGTCCCGCCTGGGCCACTGAGCAGATCACTCCATTTCTGCAGTCGCTATATGCGCAGGGGGAGCCCTTTCAAAAGATGTAACTATCTGCTGGTAATTTGTTAGAGTGATAATGACAACACAGTTTGTCTAACCTGCCTTTCTTGCAGTTGGGACTCTGAGTGTTTTGCCCCTCCATTTCGGACCTGAACTCCTAAAGGGGTCCAATCAATGGGGAGGGGTTCCTTAAAATGGAGCCTGCTGGCAAATCAGAACTTGGACTCTCAAGTGGAGCCAGCTACAAGGGGCCTGTATGAAGAGAGCCTCTGGGAACTGTAGTTTAGACCCTGGCACCTTTTTTCGCCAATAGAGGGAGCCTGTTGTGACTGACAAGGAGGCTCAGCCAACTGAAACCTTTTGGACCTAGTGGAAATGCCTGGACTGCCTGCTGAGAGAGTCAGTCTGAGCATGGAGCTGGAAGAGTGAGCAGCTCATGGGGCTGCTGCCCATGGGGCAGCGCAGGAACTGCGCGGGAGGCCTGAAAAAGGCCTGTCTGTCGTCAGCTCTCCTGAAGGGAGAGAAAAGGACCTTGTTCTCTCGGACCAAGTATCTGAATTTTGTGTGGAAAAGGAAAGCCATTGTTGTGGCCTAGATCATGGGCAACCATGTGTGGAGAAGAAGTAAAGAAGAGGAACCTTGATTTTCGGACAGCGATTCCGAAGAGGAACCTTAGTTTTCAGATAGCGACTCTGAAAAGGAAGCAAATGCTAAAGTGCCCTGAGGTTTGGGCAGAAGAGAGCCGTGTTGAAGTTAGAAGCTGAGGGGGGAAACCGCCCTGAGTGTTCGTGCAGCCATAGTGTGCAGTAGTTCGTGCGGCAAGCGCGTGTGAGGCCACAAAGTTGGCCTGCTGCCATTAATAAGCATTGTTCAGACTGAATCCAAGCTGTCAGAGTGAAAGAAGAAGCCAAAGTCATTTTGGGAGCAGACTTAACCTGAAGAAGACCGAAAGTGTGCAGAATTGCGATCAACCTGTCAAGACTCTGTGGTCTGGTACAGTAAGTGTCCTTTACATATAAATGTATGTAGTGCTTGTGGGGATTGAGATTCTAGTAACTCCCCATGTTGTGAACTGTGTGCTGTGCTGGGAGTGTGATTCCCTAGCAAGGTTCGGACTGAATCTGAGGTTGAGTCAGAGAAGAATGCCTCTGTGGCCAGGCTCAATCACCTGAAGTGACCAGCTGCTTGCCTGGTAGTGTTCTGTGTACATATAAAATGTGCAGTGAGCTGGAAGTCATAGCCAGCCTCACTCGGACTGCTTCTGCCTGCATTGAGTGCAAGTGAGCCCTGCCACAAGGGCTGGGCCAGCTATTCTGTTTCTCCTGGCAAATCAGGACAATTTGCATTCCATCCAATTTTCAGCATTGAATCTGTGAGTACAAATCAGGGTAGCTCCCTGACATCTGTCAGTCTAATTGCAAGTGTTTCATCTGATTTATTTTCTTCCTTTCTTCATGAACTAAGCCAACTGGCTCCAGATTACAATTGGGTATTATGCAAGTGTTTTTCCATCACAGGGCCCCAACCAGCTGCACCGATCCTGGCTAGCCCCCCCCACCATCCTGGGTACCCAGTAGAGTGACATTTGGGACTCTGAATATGCGCACAGTACTGTGATTATTAATGTGTCTAACCTAATTAACCTGATTTCTCCTCTCCTGGTTACAGCTCCTTAAATAAATCAGATCTGTTTGTTTCAGCAAAGTTACATTGACTGTGGTGTTCGTTTATGTTAAAGTATTGTACTGTGGCTGTTGTATTGCATCATCTTGTTTTACATGGGGTCCCCAGAGTCAAGCTGACCGAACCAGTCCTGGGGGTAAGTGTAAATAGTGAAGATACTCCTGGTGCATTGTGTGGGCCACTAATAGGAATAAAAGGGGGTCTCAGTGTCCCAGAGGGTTGTGACCAAGTTAGTCTAACTGCTGCAAACCCTGACCTCTGGGTGGAGGCACCCGCCATAGAACCTAGGCCCCTCAACCTGTTTGTAGTCAAACAGGCAGGGGTAGTAGCCCTTGAGATAGTACCACCTAGGGGTTACACTAAGCAGACCCTTTCCAACTGGTTGGCACACTGCATAACGTTCTGTTACAAAAAGTACTGTATAACAAACCATTACCAGGTCCTGGCCATGCGTACGCCACCAAAGTCATGGCCACCACTGCAGTTTGCTTCAAAGGAGTGTACATTATGGACATCTGCAATGCAGCCACTTGGTCTACAACACATACTTTTATGAAGTACTATAATCTAGATGTTGCTTCATGTCATAGAGCAGCCTTCAGCCGAGCTGTCCTACAAGGCCTCCTGTCATAATTCCTTTCCACCCTTCATGGGTCTTACTGCTTGGGAGTCTTCCCAAGAGTATTACCTGCTGCAAGAGATACCCCTCGAGGAAGATAGTACAGTTTCATACTTACCATAACAGTAGATCTTTGAGAGGATCTCTTGCAGCAGGTACGATCCCTCACTCCCTCCTTCCCACTCCTTCTCTAAGAGAGCTATTTTAGTTCCAAAAAAAAAGAGAAGAGGTTGGGGGCATCTAGGGTACCTTGGTTCTCTCTCGGTCCTCGCTTAACGAGCAGAAGCCGGCGGGGAACTGGGGATGCCTGGGGCCGCCCACTCCTTTATAGTCACAGGATGATGATGTAATCTGTGTGGACGGCCCCTAGGCAAAGACTGCTGGAAGAAGCTGCCATGCAGAAGAGTGCCCTCTGGCAAGGACCCAAGAGTATTACCTGCTACATGAGACTCTGTTGAAGATCTACCGTTACGGGTAAGAATGCAGTTGTACTTTTCTGTGTATCAGAAATAGAACACCAGCTCTTTTACTATTGTGTCCTGCCGCGTGGACTTGTCCGACCCATTCCCTACACCACAAATTGGCTTGTGAGGGGAGAGTGCGACTTTCCTATAGAAAGGCTACATTGACTTTCATTCTTTTTATGTACCTGTGTACCTGGTAGTGCTTTTCTTTTGTCTGTGCCCCCCTGATGTTCCAGCTAACAAAGTTATATGTTTGCATTGCCATAGTAGTGTATATGGGGGCATATGCATGGAAGCGGTGTTTAATCCCTTACAATTGTATTCTGTTTGGTTCACTCCAGAACTGCCTCTGGAGATGCAGGTGCGGTCATGCACAAAAGTTTCACATGTCTTATCTAGTCTTTCCCAGGCTCCTACAGGGGGACGCCCTAACCTGGAGGAGTTGTTGTAAGCATAAGATCAGCCTGACAATACATTAATAATGTAAAAAAACAAACATGCATATCTGTCATTCACAACTACTGCTACTATGGCTAATACTATATACATTACATTCATAACAGTAAGTGGTGATTGTGAACTCTGTTTGCATTGTAATGAGTGGGGATGGGCTCTGCTGCAGCTGGAGTCCTCTCCCTCTTCCGAGGGTATGAACATCCAGCAGGGGTGGTGCCCCTGTAACTTTGGTCTGCTGTGGGCTCTCATGTGGGACTTCCTGGTCTGTGAGATTGGCCAGTAAGTAGGGTAGGTAAAGGAAAAGGTGGCAGTACTGTCCTGGGCCATCAAATTGAAGCAGCCAGTGGATTGGTGTCCAGTATGAGGTTTGGTGGTTTTACTAAGCACAATGGGCCTATCACTTTGGGGAAGACATATGGAAGGGGCTGCTAGCTTCCCCAATCCCATGAGCTAAGGTGGTGGTTGGGAAGCTGAAGTGTTTTATGTGGTTGTCATGGAGGTGGGCAAAGCAATGTCCTTTAGCTGGCTTGGGTAGGCCAGTGGGAAGTCTTCAGCCTTTCACCCCAGGTTGATCTCATGAAGCATGCGGTGGAGGCGGGTTGAGGATGAGGGGGGCAGTATACCACTTCAGTAAACCAGCACCTGTGTGAAATCGGTGGTGCTTACTCCACTTCCCCCCTCCCCCCTCCCCATCCCTCCCCCGCTGGGACACATCATACTCTGTACCTGGGGGAGATGAGGCAAATGCCTGCTGCCATCAACTTGTAAGATTGCGCTACTGTGGCATGTCCTAAGCAGTACGTTTTGATGGGGGGTGGGGTTACATCACCTGTATAAGTAGAGAATGAAACGATAACATTTTCTTGACTGGTTCCAGCTATGTCGTAATCGAGCAGTGCAGCCTGGTCAGTGTTTCTAGACTCTAGTGCCTGACCTTGTCTCTCCATTACCACAGGACGTCACTCACCCCTGCTCTTACAGGTTTGCTAGCCTTAATGCGACTTGCATTGTGGAGCAGTTGTATGACTGCTTGAATGTGAAGTGGGTGGGGGGATGTGGCTGGAGAGCCACTGACAGCAATTTTATTCCTGCCAGCAAGGGCCGCTGTGCCAGGTAGGGGTTGAAGGTTGCACTGTACTTACTCCAGCCCTTATATAGGCTAAGCAATGAAGAGTGGGTGGGTGTGAATGGTCCTGTACATGGGTGCCTGGCTTTGAGATGGCAGAGTCTTAGTCCTAGAGAAGACTGGGGGAGAGGAGGGATTTTTAATAAGGCAAAAAAAAACAGTACTTATCTTGCATGCACGCAAAAATGACTGTAAAGTCCTTATCATTAGTGCTGAGGAAAATTTAGGCAGGGCATCCAGCAGCTATTACCTCTGACAGTCCATTTTTATGAGATTAGATAGATCTTTGTTCCCTCTATGTATGTGCCGAAGTCTTCGTTAGGCAGTTGCTGCCCTGCATTGAGAAGTTCAGTTCTATGAAGGGAAGGATTGAAGGTAAGCATCCGTTTTTGCATGGGCTTGTCTGCTGCATTATGCAATTGGGATATGGTCCTGCCAGATGGAGTTTTAGGGGCTACACGGTGTCCACAGTGGTCTGCAGTCGTGTAGATAGCCTGTTGGTAATGATATGAGTTGGTGGCTTTGGTTAATGTGGTGGCCCCTCTGATCTGACATTTGCAGTCCACAGTGAAAGTAAGCTACGTGGTGGAGTGAAGTTTTCTTGGAGAATCACTCAGGTAGAGGGCACATGTCTAAGTTTTGCGGTTTGTGAGGTGGGTCGGGGATGTGGGTAGGAGAGTGCATTCTTGGCCAGGGTGTATAAAAACTGGGTATTCCCAGTAGTTTGCAGTACCTCTCCAAATTGCCCACAGGAATCACTGCAGTTGTGCCGCACTTGATTTCTACTTTTATGTGACTCACCCCTTGGAAGTGCAGCTTCTAGAATTTTCCATGTTGTGCACTCCATTCATTTCTGAAAGTTACTGATGAGGCACTTGTTACGGAGAGGAAGCCTCAGTAAATTATAACATTATAATATTTTTCTAATACAGAGGAATACATATATATATATATATATATATATATATATATATATATATATGTGTGTGTATTAGTTTATAGCATGCTACTGAAAAATACTTAAAGTATTTGTTCAGGTCTCGGTTTTTTAATCTATTCAGGAACCAGAATTTTTTTTTTTGGTCTTCTAAATGGTAATCCCCGTCCTATTCAGTTATATATTGTACTCATAGATTTCTTATATTTTTTTTTTAGTCAGATTGCTTCACTCCACTCTGCTTGGTAATGGGATTAGTGGTTTCATTTATAGCTTTAATTTCTGTAATTAGCTGTTGACATGGAGAGAATTATAATTACATAGTTGTTCTATATCCCTATTTCTTTCTAAATAAGCGTGGGGTAATTAATAAACAGTGGAGAGATTAATATTGGGTTACACGGGTATGAGTTTTGTACCGAAATTGTTGAGGACTGCTTTCGTATTTAGGTAATGGCTTTGGTTAAGATATAAGCCTAGCGAGCTTTTGTAACCCATTTTTGGCTTTGAGGTTGACTGTTTCTTTCTTATGAGGTGGTTCTGGGATGGATACTTATCCCTTTTATATGCTTTTTCGAAGATGGTAAGTTTTTTTCATGTTTGGTTCTCGGAGCTAACACCAAGTTTAATTATACTTAAACTGATACATATTAACTCGTTTCTGTCACTGTTATCTGGTGGCTGCAGCTTTGAGAATATTCCAGTGTTATAGTTATAAATTAGAACTACCTTATATGTGTCCTTTCATTTAATAATTGCTGGTTTATTTCTCATTGGTTAATTATTATGTGCAAGTTGGGATTATAATCTTTCTTTCTGTTTCTATAAAATATAAATTGGACAGTTAAATATACTTATTAATGAACCACATTTATAGGATCTGAATATATACTGTGACTAAGCTTGAGGAAGATAATTAGCAGTTACTGGACTAAATTGTTACTTACTATATACGTTCTTCAACGCTAGCTTTGCTTTTTTTTTTCTCCCTTTCTCTAACTAATTCAAAACAGCTTAATATTCTTAACATATTAACCAAAATAATGAAACTGTTAATTTATACTTATACATACTGTACAGTTGTGGCCCAATTCTAATACAATCAGAAGCAGGAAACAAAAGTTTTTTCAGCGTAAACTCATGTGTGTATTATTTTACACTTAGGTCTGTTACATTGGCTCAATTAATCCTTATTATTTATTTAATATAGAAACATAGACTTTGATGGCAGATAAGGACTGCTTGGCCCACCCAGTCTGCCCATTTCCCTACCTATTGGATAAGCAGCAGATCCTAGTTTTACCAACAGCCCACTTCCTCCTACCTCCCACTAGAATTGCCTTATGTCTGTCCCATACATTCTTAAATTCCCCCACAGTTTTTGACCCCACGACCTCCTCAGGAAGGCCGTTCCATGTGTCTACCACCCTCTCTGTGAAAAAATACTTCCTCATGTTGCCCCTGAGTTGTCCCCCCTCTATCTTCAAATTGTGCCCCCTTGTTCTTGCACATCTCTTGTTCTGAAAGATGCTACCCTCTTGGACTTTGTTGATTCCCTTGAGGTACTTGAAAGTTTCTATCATGTCCCCCGCCTCCTTCCTTTCCTCGAGGGTATATATGTTAAGCTCTTTTATTCTCTCTTCATATGGCTTCTAGTGCAAACCCTGCACCATTTTAGTTGCCCTCCTCTGGACTGCCTCCATCCTGTCTATGTCCATGTGGAGATGGGCTCTCCAGAACTGCATGCAGTACTCAAATGGGGTCTCACCAACTGTCTGTACAGAGGGATAACAACTTCCTGTTTTGTACTGGTGATGCCTCTCCCTATGCATCCCAGTATCTCCCCCAGCTCTCCTTACTGCCTTCTCACATTGCTTGCCTACCTTTAGGTCTTTTGATATGACTAGCCCCAGGTCCCTTTCCATTTTTGTTGTTGTTAATCACCTTCCGTGTACTCTTTCCTTGGGTTTTTGTTTCCCAGGTGCATTACTTTGCACTTCTTTGCACGGAATCTAAGTTACTATACTTTTGACCAATCTTCTAACCTTGCCAAGTCCCTTCTCATCCTTTCTACACCCCCTTGTGTATCAACCCTGTTACAGATCTTTGTGTCAACTGCAAAGAGACATACTTTTCCTTCTAGTCCCTCCACAGTGTCACCTATAAAGACACTAAAGAAGACCAGTCCCAGTACTGAACCCTGTGGTAACCCACTAGTAACCCCCCTTTCTTCGGAGTGAACTCCGTTTACTATTACCCTCTGCATCCTGTTGTCCAGCCAATTTTCTACCCAAGTTACCACCCTGGGACCCACTCCCAGGCTGGCTAACTTGTTTATTAATCTTTTGTGTGGGACTGTGTCAAATGCCTTGTTAAAATCTAGGTAGGCCACGTCCACAAACTCTCCCTGGTCTACTATACTACTTTGATCACCCAGTCAAAGAAATCTCTTAGATTTGTTTGACATGACCTTCCTGCTGTGAATCCATGCTGCCTTGGGTCCTGTGCCCCACTGGCCTCAAGGTACTCAACAATTCTTTCTTTCGGAAGAGATTCCATCATTTTCCCTACCACTGAGGTCAAACTAACTGGTCTGTAATTTCCTGCCTCTGCCTCTTTCTCTCTCTTTTATATACAAGCAGTTTGCAAGTTATACATAGAACTTAGTTTTGGTGTATATCTGCTTCCTGCAGGAATATAATAGATCTTGTTTATTTATTGAAGCCATTTATATTTCTGCAGGGTAGTACAATATAGTAAATAGGGTGTTACTTAGACATATATATATATATATATATATATATATATGGGATACATGATGGGCATGAGTGTGATATGGCAATATTGTCACTCCTGCAGAGTAGTTTGGATATCTCACGAGTGCCAAAGGCACGAGTGAGATATCCAAGCTCACGATGCAGGAGTGACAATATTTGCCATAGCACACGATCTGCCCATCATGTATTCGATATATACAATAGGGCCAAGAGTTTCAGAAGTTTTGTTATGCTGTCTTGTGTTCTGTTCCTGTTTATGTGTTTGCTCATTCTGTGTGTGAGCTTTTCTGAATGGGCTGGCAGTGTTTTAAACTCTGAGAGACACATGAGTGTGTTTTGCAATGCTAAATGAGTTAGTTTTAGATAGGAGTGAGAAACATACTTTTGTGAAGCTGTATTGTTTAGCAGTCTGGCTGCAGTGAAGTTAAGAGCATCGCAGTAATTGTAATGAGCTGAGAGGCAGAGTGTCAGAACAGCTGATACTGTTTTCAGTGGTAATTAAGTTAGCTGCAGGCAGACTGCAGAGTGTTCTGTGAAATTGTGCTCTTTAGGATTCTGGCTGCAGTGAAGTTGAGATTGTAACAGTAATTGTAATGGGTGAGAATCAGAGTTTGAGGATCAAGTGAGAGTGTGTTTCAGTGGTAGTTGAGTTAGCTGCAGGCAGTAGTTTAGACTTCTGTGAAGCTGTGCTGTTGGAATTCTTGCTGCATCAAGTTGAGAGCATCACAGTAATGAGCTGGAAGTTGGGGGGATAGGTGTATTTTGTAATGCTCACTGAGTTAGCTGTAGGCAGCAGTGAGACATTTCAGGTAGTTCTGCATTTGTGTCTATGGTAACAGGACAGGTATTTCTTGCATGCTGAGGGGAAAGCTGCCTAGGGTGATGATATCAATGACCTGTGTGTGTAAATGTCTGATATCATCACAGTAGAGCACAGGGTAAAAATATCACACTGCAGTGGATGATACGCTGTTTTATATCACTCATTTACGACTCATCCCTATTGTGTGTGTGTGTGTGTGTGTGTGTATATATATATATATATATATATATATATATATATATATATATATATATAAAACCTAACTTTAACATTTTCTAACAAGTCACTCCCTGTCTATACTTTTTTTAGATTTAATATCTCGTTTTTTAAATACAACTTTGTCTCTTTTAGTACATTAAACAGTTCTTTTGTTATATAGCCTCTATATCCTGCTTCATGGTGTATTTTTCATGTGGGTAGAGTTGGCAGCAGATAACCCTGATACCTTTTCCTTATTCTGTTAATTAAGTATTGGTACTGGAAAATGTGAGCTACTGATTTGATTCACCACAGAGTTCAGTAATCAGGAGTTCTGTCTTAAGGACCAGGGTCAGTTTTAAGCTGTACATATTTTGATTTGACTTATTTAGATGGGTTACTCAGATGGTAATGGTGTGGGGGGGGGGCAAAGGGATCTGTATGGTACAAAAAAATAATAGATATACTCTTTTGGCTATTTTTAATGTCTGGCAGACCATGCTGTTTTGCACTACTGGAATGAGTACTATAAATATTAAAATGGCATCGTGGAATGTAAAGGGACTGCGATCAAAGACTAAGAGGATGCAGGTTCTTAATTATATTAATTCCTTTGGATACAACTTAGTTTTTCTTCAGGAAACACATTTACTATCAGCTGATTTAGACTTTCTCAAAAAATGTAACTATAAAGTGGTTTACAGGGCAGGGAAATATACTGCGAAAAGTGGGATCACAATATTGATTATTCCGTTGACCTTCATCTCGCTAAAATTAATTGAAATCGAGTCTTAGCAATTAATATGCTTATTAGCAAGGTTAATTTTTAGCTGTGTGCAATTAGTCAATTTTACTAGTTATAAGGCCCAGAAGTTTATGTTAAAATTAATTCCATCAGGGATAATTGCTGCTGGGCATCATTTTTGACCCCCAAAGCTAATTTTACTGGGAATAGAATTTTTGAATTATAATACTCAGTTTTTCTGGACTCAGATCTCATTGCAAGATTATAAATTCCCTAGTTACCCGGTTGCTTCCCTGCATTAATTTTAAGTAGTGGAAGTAAGTTGCTGCGATATCGAGACCAGTCTGTAATTCGTGGATCTCTGTAATTCTAATTTTTAAGGGCTTATAAACACAAGTCTAACTTCGTGATTTTGGTAATTCTAATTTCTGACCATGAAATCTCTAGCCTCCCAGTCACTCGGTGTTGACCTGCATTTATTAAACAGTGGAAGCAAGCCCCGTGGTATTGAGACCAGTTTTTTTACTTTCAGGGAATTCCACTAAGCTGGCCACAAAGTTAAGTTTCATCACGCTGCAGCCCCTAGCTTTTAACTGGAACTCTGTAAGCTTGCAGTGCCCTCAGCTTTTGCTGCCTGCAGCTTCATCAGTATGTTTTTGGCCCACCCCCTGCCTCCAACACTCTATTAAATGTGCTCCAGCTGGCTGACTCATCCCCACCTGAGCCCTTCAACCAGTCGCTGACAACCTGATAACTCCAATTTAAAGGGCTAATGCAGGCTATTTTACAGATTTGCAAAGAACATTCAAATTGCTTATTGGCACTTTGTGACCCAACTAGCCTGACTGATATTCTGCAGCCTCCCCCTCTAAATCACCCTCTAAACCCTTTTTCTCCCACCCTATTAAACCCTATATTTTCCCTGCCATTGCATTGCAGATTATTTCAATCCATCCACCAGGAGTAACTACTGAGCACCCCACATCAGCCTGTCTTATACTTTCTGTCTCCTTAGGTCTCCCAACTACCACCCCTTGGTGTTGCTGCCATGCACCCTGCTCTAATCCCTCCTCATCCGCCCCGTTTTCCCCACACCACTTTAACCGTCCCTCTCTGGTCTCAAACCTTTGTCACCCTACACAAGGGCTGTGTCATCAGCCTGGATGCTCTGGACTTGAACATTAACCCTCTGTACTAAGGGCTGCATCATCACAGCCTCTTTGTCTCAATTACATTTTTGCTATTTTTATACCTTCCACCTGCTTTCAACCCTCCCTCTCACCTCCTCCTCCTACCATATCATCCCATCTCTGGACCCCTTACTCACCTCTCTACATTATGTTGACACATCTTATTTTTTCCTCTCTCCCACTCTTCCTCTTTCTAACTCTCCCCATGTGCTCCTACCTGATCCCCACCCCCTCATCTATTCCATCCTTCTCCCCACTGTCATTAGGGTGCATAAGGGCACTCTACCCCTTAATGTGACTTCCACCACAGCCTATCTCCATATCCTTCCTTTCCTCCACCCACCTAGCCTCCCCACCCCCACTGTCTGCTCCCCCTACTCACCCCCTCATTCCACGTCCCTACACCTAAGAAAGTTAGGCAGCCCCAGAGCAAACATCTCCAGTCCAAGTTTCTGAAGCTCTGTATTTACAGAGTAGCTTTACTTCTCCTCCTCCTCTCTGGCAATATTCACCCCAAACCTGGCCCCCACCCATACCCTCATAGCATAAAGACCACGCACAGTCATATTACTATTGCCTCCATTAATATTCGTAGCTTGTTGCCTAAGGTTGATGACCTGCTTGTCTGGGTCAAACAGCATTCTCCTGAGGTTCTTGCCCTTAATGAGACATGGCTTTGCTCCAAAAGTCCCTGACTCCGAGAGTGCACTCCCTGGTCATACCTCTCAACTGTCCCTGATTTTCGGGGATGTCCCTGATTTTGCCTCAAAAATTTCTTCTGTCCCTCATAAAATGTCTCTTTTTGTGACTAAACAGTAGGGATTGTAAGCACAAAATAATATTAAACATTAAAGTTACAGACTTGTTCTTCTTCAGAAAATGTTTCCTACACTAATCCCCTTATTCTGTCAGCTTTTTCAGTGAATATTATAAATTTTTAAGATGTGTCCCTGATTTGCGGTCTTTGTCTCTGATTTTTTTAAGCCTTGTCCCTGATTTAAGAGACTAGAGGTTGAGAGGTATGTCCCTGGTTACGTCATATTTAGACAAGACCACCTTGGCAAAAGAAGGGGGGTTGTGCCATCTATCTCAAAGATACCCTAAAAGGGCAAGCCCTCCTTCCTGCAAACACTGCCAACTACTCCCAAGTCCTAGCTATTAAAATATTCGTGGGTCAGCAGGGTAAAACTCTTACTATCCTATCTGTTTACATCCCCTCTCGTGTGACCAATCTGCTGGCCTTAATGTGGTTGCTGACTACATTACCAACCTCCTCCACTGCTCTGAGATAGTAGCTATTGGGGATTTCAACATCAATTTGCTTGCCCAAGATGCTGAACCTTACAAAGATGCCCTCTCAGCCATCGGCCTCACCCAGATGGTACCGTCTCCTGTTAGGGTCAACCTTCGGACTGGCAATAGAACCCATCCTTATTCTTATCACCCACCCTAACAGAATCACTAGCACCTCTGTCCTTCCTAATTCGCTAAGTGATCACTCGCCTGTCCTGTGCCTTTGGGTGAATAAGTCCCCTAAACCTCAGCCTAAAGTCATACATCAGCGACTACTTAAAAAGGGCAAACTCAAACAACTTCAGTCTCACCTGGCCCGCTGTGACTGGTCTCCCCTAGACACACTCAGTAACACTGATGATGCTCTTAACTACTTCATCTCACAATTTAACTCTGCCTGTGATCTGTTTGCCCCATTTCAGAAGCAAAAACTTTTCGGTACCTCACACCTCTGTGTCACCCTCTCACTTCTTAACTTGATGTCTCACAGGGATCACCTTTGGTACCGAGCACAGGCTACTAGATCCCAGAATGACATGCAACGTTACAGGGCCACCAGAAATTTGTGCACCCGAGAGATATGGAAAGCCAAACAAACTTACTTCAAAAATGAGCTTTCTAACTCCTGGGGTAATAGCCATAATTTCTCGAACAACATAAAGAAGATCACAGGCAAGCCAAATAAAACATCCCCCTCGGTGATTGTGGATAATGGTTCTCTCATTCAAGACCATAAACAAATTGCTGACTCATTTAACTCGGCTTTCTCTGACCTGACTAGTATACTCCCCCAGGACTTCTTCACTGTCCCTGAAATCCTTGCGAACGCTGTCAGCTCCACCCCTCTGTCTAATACATCCCCCTTTTATTTCAGGAGAGTCTCCCCTGCCGAGACCCGGCGTTACCTTCTCAAGGTCCTTGGCAAAGGTAGGTTTAGTGGGGACTCCCTTGATCTAAAACTCCTCCACCTCACACTTGATACAGTTATATTTCTGCTCACTAAACTGTTTAACCTATCTCTCACTCTAAGACAGTTCCCCCACCTGTGGAAAGCCGCCATCATTACGCCAGTACACAAAAGTGGTGACAGGTCCCTACTCTCCAATTACCACCCCCATATCTAGCCTCCCTCCTCTCCCCAAAGCTTTAGAGCACATCATGTCTGACCAACTCTCTGAATATCTGGATAAATACGGTGTCCAATGCCCCCAGCAACACAGCTTCCACAAAACACACAGCATGACCACTGCCCTTCTTGACTACACCAACCACATCCATAAGGCACTTGACCAGGGTCATTTACTGGGTGCCATTTACATAGACCTCACCAAGGCATTCGACAAAATCAATCATCAGCTCCTACTCCACTCCCTCCTTGCATTAGGACTTTCGCAAGGGGTCATCAGCTGGCTTGGCAGCTACCTCAAGGATTGTATGCAACATGTCAAGATATTTGATACCCTCTCCTATAACATCCCAGTATGCTCTGGAGTCCCTCAAGGCACCATTCTTTGTCCATTACTTTTCAGCCTCTTCATCAACAACCTCTCTAAGGCCTGCAACAACCACATGATCCTCTACGCTGATGATGCGGTCACCTTTTCTACCCATGCTGAACTACTTCCACTCACTGCTGACCTGCAATACAATTTCTCCTTGGTTGAGACCTGGTTTCATCAACATAAATTATTAATGAACTATAAGAAAACCAAGGCCATGTTGTTCTCTGGCACCCATAATAAGTACAGATTGTCTTCTCTTACTAACTTTAACAAACAAAATCTCTCATTAGACCAGGTTAGTGACTTCAAATACCTAGGTGTAACTCTAGATAGCTCACTTACATACCAACTCCACATCAACCACATCTCTAAAGTCATAAATACCAGGCTCGGGGTCCTATATCAGTACCGCCCTTGCCTCACCACTGAAGCACTACACACTGCGGTTACAAGTTCCATCCTGTCCATCACTGACTATGGACTCGTTATTTATGGGTCAGCCACTGACACTGCCCTTAATCATCTTAAGGTGGCACTCAGTACAATTCTTATAGATTTCAATCCCACAAGACCTCTTGGGACAGTCTCCATTTTAGGTCCCCTGAGGTTCGAGTGATCCAACTCTGGCAGTCCAGAACCAAAATGGCGGCTCTTATGCAAAAAGCCCAAGCTGCAAGAGAAGGCAGGTTAAACAAACTTCTATACTATTATTAAGGCAGATAAATGGTAAATGAACACAGTTCCTAACAGAGCTCCCTATGTGCATACAGTGACTGCAGAATGGAACAGAAATGCCACTCGCCTGGCCGGTCATGAGCCCTAAACTACTCGGACCCAGCCCAGACTAATTTCTAACACAGCATAATGACTCTCTTAAAGAGACAGGCATGGAGGCTTTCTATAGCACTCTCATGCAGACACATACAGCTACTGCAGACACAGGACACCATCCTGACAGTGGGCATTAGGCAGCCCAGGAAGATATCTTAGTAAACCCCAATTTGTAGGGGGGTTACATTTATGCAATTAATTGCAATCATTTCACCTTTTCTATCCCATTATATAATTCTAGGAGGTGACTGGAATGCCCCATTAGACCTAAATTATGACAAATCAAGCGCACCTAGCCCTACTTTGGTAGCAGATAACAAAGCACTACAAGATCTCTTAAACATATATAACCTAGTAGACCCATGGAGAGCCCAAATTTCCAGATTTAAGAACCTATTCTTATTATTCCCAACCACATAATTCATTGTCGAGGATAGATTATGTTCTCATTTGCAAATATATTTTACCCTTTGCCAAGGATCTGCAAATTTTACCTAGATTCCTTTCTGGCCACTCTTTGATTCAGCTTAAATTAAGAATAAGTTCCTTATACACAAAACATTTCATGTGGAGACTCAATAACAATATTCTGAGACAAGAATATATTGTATCATATATTAATAATGCCATTAACACTTTTTGGGAACAGAATTCACATTCTCTTGATCAAATATATTTAATTAGGGCCTCCTACATGCAAACATACAAAGAAGCCAGAAAAAGAAGACCATTTGGTCTATCAAGTTTGCTCAAATTGCAGGGTCCACAGCTTGAGCTAATGTCCCTGCCCTCCCTACCCACTCCTCCCATCCTCCCTACCCATGATCCTTACCTTACCCCTATGCCTATCACAGCCTCTCTTAAAGCTGCCCACTGTCTTCGAGATGACCTCTTCCAGCAGTGCATTCCAAGTGTCCACCACCCTCTCTGTGAAGAAGTGCTTCCTGACCTCCCTCCTAAACTTCCCACCCTCCAGCTTAAGACTGTGCCCCCTCATGTTATGGTTGCCACTCAGCTTAAAGAGATTCTCCTTATCAACCTTATTTATCCCTTTCAAGTACTTGAAAATCCCAGTCATGTCCCCTCTCTCTCTCTCTCTCTCTCCTGTCTTCCAGGGAGTACATGTTCAGTGCCCTCAACCTCTCCTCATATGCCTTACCCTGCTGACCCATTATCATCTTTGTAGCCCTCCTCTGGACCTTCTCCAGCAGGCTAATGTCCTTTTTGAGGTGTGGGCACCAGTACTGAACTTCATACTTTAGATACGGCCTTACCAGTGACCTGTACAAGGGCAGTATAACCTCCTCTTTCCTACTACTGATCCCCCTAGATATGCATCCCAGTATCTTGTTTGCCTTTGCTGCTGCTTTCTTGCACTGCATGGAGTGCTTCAGGTCACTAGTGATCATCACTCCCAGGTCCTTCTCCTCCTCTGATGCAGATACTGGACTCTCACCCAGGTAGTACTCTGTCCTGGGATTCTTGGCTCCAAGATGCATAACTTTGCATTTCTTGGCATTA
The DNA here is from genome assembly GCA_016271365.2 of Neoceratodus forsteri. Lineage (NCBI taxonomy): Eukaryota > Metazoa > Chordata > Ceratodontiformes > Ceratodontidae > Neoceratodus > Neoceratodus forsteri. The sequence goes on from CM028130.1 coordinate 1,196,878,180, forward strand.
AAGCCAAGCTGCCAGATCCTGGACCACCTCCGCAGCTTTTCCAGATCTTCCTTTAGGTCCTGTATCCCTTCAGCTGTGTCCACTCTCTCACAGAGCTTGGTGTCATCCACAAATAGGCACATTTTGCCCTTAATGCCATCCCCAATGTCATTGATGAAGACATTGAACAACACCAGCCCCAGCACTGAGCCCTGCAGGACCCCACTGGTTACCTCATTGGTGCCAGATAACTCTCCCTCCACAAACACCCTCTGGGTTCTGTCCCTCAGCCAGTTTTCCACCCATCTGGCCATCTTTTCCCCAACCCCGAGATCCACCAACTTCCCGTAAATGTTTCTTAAGAGGGTAAATTATTAGGGTCAGCCTGGTGGTGCAGAGGGTTGAGGTGTTGGAAGCCACACCTCACGCCACGCCGGGGGGGGGAGGGAGAGGAGCATTTGTTGCTGCCAGCAGGTGGCTCTCCACCTCAGGAGGGATCCAGCAGATCTCTCTCTGTGCTTGGCCGCCACCCAGTGGAGGCTGGATGGTGGTGCCGCCTCCGAGAGCCTGGATGCAAGGCCAGGGGAGGGTGGATAGGGCTGTCGTCTGGAGCTGCAGCACACATGTGTGCCTCCACACTCATGCGGAGTTGCTTCCGGGGTCCCGGGAAGGCAGGAAGGGAGAAAAAGTGGAAAATCGGTGACACCGCTTGATGATGCCTCCAGGCCAGCTTGGGAGTTCTGCCGGCCTTTGCCGGGACATGTATAACACTGGCAAGTCCCAAATGACCCTGGGTCCAGTAGGGTGGCGGAGACCAGCAGCGTCTACCATGGGGGATAAAGAAAGTATACAAAAAAAAATAGGGGAAATTATTAGATTTGGTGCTAAGATAAAACATCAAAAAACAGAAAGGATATAACACTTAACCCTTAAAGAGGACCTTCCTTGATGGTCAAAAAAGTTACAGCTTGTAGTCATTATATGTAGTACTAGACCTGAAACAATGTATGCATTTGTTATTTCTGGCCAAGGTTTACTCTGCCTTCCATAATTTGGATTTGTTTTTGAGCCCTACAACACTTGCCTTTGCTGTTCAGCTGCTAGGCTGCTAGCTCCTTATGACATCACTGTAGGATTGAGGAGTGACTCACACTGTGCAGTACCATGCAATTGCAACAGTGTTGCAAGGGAAACCTACCAGTACTCAATGTACGTTAGTGGATTAATGCCCTGCTGTGGGGGGGGGGATTGGTGCACGAGGCCGCAGACCGAGTGCTTCCAGCCACCCAGCGGGCATTAATTCACTAGTAGAGCCCGACTACGGAGGGGATTAATGCTCTTGTAACATGGGCAATGTGGATATCTGTAATATGGTATTACTATCTGTAATACATTATACATACAGATAGATGCAGTATTTCACTAAATGTTGATAGTCATACAAAATATTCAGTACTTTTCAATTCCTGAGTACCACATTTATTGATATAGTGGTGTTTTTTTTTATCATACATCTATAGCTTTCTCATAGGAGACTAACACAGTGAGCAGTTCAATGGTTGTGATTTTTTTTCTACACATACAAACTGTTTTTATTTCACTCGTTTCTGTTCTGTTACCGATATTCATAGGTTGTGCTGTGATGGGATCATCATTTGCATATCTCCTTCACTCGGCTTCTGTGGATTTGTACATGACTGTTTACCTCACTCCTCCATTTGCTGCACTTTCGCTGCTCCCCTGATAGCAGTACAACTTTAGCTATGTTCCTGCTGGATAGGGACGACTACAGCAGACATGACCGTTACTGTTTCTTCTTTTTCTCTGTCCTTCACTTCTAGTATGCATGAGCCGCGTCCACTCCACACTGTGCACCTCATGGGTTGCTACACAGCACATGTTGTTCATGCCGTGGAACGGTGGTTTTTCCTACTGGCTGTAGTCTGCTACTGCAGTAGCAGGGTTTATTGCATGTGCCTTCGGTATTTGCTAGGGATGGGGACGGCGCGTGCCACTTCGCGCTTTTTGTGATGGCCACTACTGGCAGTGCAGGAGCGGGCTCTACCGCTGGATTAATACCCGCTGCATTTCGGTCAGCTGACCAGTTTCCACCAGTCGATGTTGTCTATTTCACTGTCCTGTTCAGTGCCATGTTACAATGACATACAATTCCAGAATCAATGCAAGAAGGGGTAATTAATGCATGAAGGTCAAAGTGACTGGAGAAGGTCCTTTTCAAAATTAAACAGTTAGAATCCAACAACCCACATTTGCATAGTCCTCAGGTATCCCAGGAAGTTCAATCGCTAAAAGATGAAGTTTTTCTTTTGACAAAAGAACAAGCTGAATTTATGATAATTAGATCGAAGGCCTCTTATGCAGAATTGGGTGAGAAACCAAGTAAATTATTAACTAATAGACTTAAAAGACTAGAGCAATCTAAACATATTGAGTCTATCATTTCAAGTACTAATAATATAATGTTAGTAAACTATCAAGATATTCTAATTGAATTTTATAATTATTATTCACATTTATATGGTCCTATGCAAGATCCACCTACTTCAGCGATGTTTTTTTTAATCTTGTTTATTAGTTCAAAATCAAATTACATACAATTTTCTTAGCATACATTTTTCTCTTACAAGATCATATTTTATCTTATACAACTTTTTTCCCAATAAAAAAGGTACTTAAAATATAACCATATTTCATATATGCTATTCCTGTATGTATAAATAAAGAAAAATGCAGTTAACTTATAAGGAGAGTAAACAATTAATTCAACTAATACTGTCATGCCTATAAGGAAGGGGAATAGGGTATGTTAAGGGGAAGTGGATGGGGTCCAAGGGTTGGAGGGGAAAAGGGGGGGGTACTGAGTAGTCAGGTCTTTCAGATGTTTATTTCACCTTATCCTTGTATAAGTCCCACCTATTCCATCTGTTAGAAAACTTTTCTTTCTGGTGATTTACAGCATAAGTCACACTTTCCATATGTTGGATCTGGGATATTGTCTCCAACCATTCCTGGCTCGTTGGAGGGATCTGCTAGAGCCATTTTTTGGTTATAGCATTTAAAGCTGCCACTGTGAGGATGGCCCATAAGTACTGCACTTCTCTGCCCTTAAGTTCATCAGGGTATAGCCCCAGTATGCAATGGTCTGGAACCTATCCGTGTCATTAGGCCAAACAGCTCAGTCAGATGAATGTTTATCTGGGTCCAAAAACTTTGAACTGTAGGGCAAAGCCAAAATATGTGTGCCTGATCAGCTGATGTAGCTCCTCATTGCCTCCAGCAGACCCCCTGTGGCTGTAAACCTGCTTTACATAATTTATCAGGAGTGTAAAAGTACCTAATCCTGATTTTCCAGGCATACTCACACCAGTTTGGTGAAGAGGTTGTTTTCCAGGCATTCCTAAATACTTTTATCCAGGACTGGGAACTAAGCACGAGGCCTAATTCCTTTTCTCACTTTCTGTGGGTGCTTTGTATAGCTTTATCAGCAACTAGGTTTCCATATAGTATAGTGATTGCCCCTTTGCCATGATTTCCCCCCATACTGTCTCAAAAACCAGGGGAAATGGTCTCTCATCCTGCCAGGTCATTATTTACTTTAATCTGGTATTCGCAAAGTCCCTGATCAGGTAGTAGCATATGCAATCTGGTGAATCCCAATTAGTCCTAGTTCTGAGTGCTTCAAACGGTAGCATATCTTGTCCCTTAAGAACCTGCCAGGGGGCATAGAGGCCCTGTGACATAGAAACATAGAAGTTGACGGCAGATAAGGACTGCAAGGCCCATCCAGTCTGCTCATTTCTTTTTCTACCTTATAAATGTGCCATCGGCCTTTGCTCTGTCAGTGGTCTATCTAGTCATACTCATTTGTATTGCTCTCTTATGCCTATCCTATGCCTGTTTGAAGCCCTGCACTGTATTCATAGCCACCACTTCTTGAGGTAGGCCATTCCATGCATCCACCACCCTTTCTGTGAAAAAGAATTTCCTCACATTCCCCCTTAATCGGCCCCCCTCTAATCTCATGCTGTGTACCTCTTGTCCTGCTATTTTTCTTATATTTAACAACATCTGCTGACTATACCACCAATAGTGAGTAGCGGGGTGGAAACCCAGATCAAAACACCACCATCTGTACTGCCACATATTTCTGGCCGTAAATTCCTTTTTAGTTCCTTGTATCCAGCCCTTTAATATTGTGCGAGTAGCATAGCCTTTGTATGATGGTATGTCTATTTGAGAAGGGGAATTAAAAATTATCACTGGGAGAGGTACTTTGACTTTATTATTGATTTCCATCTGCTGCCAATGGGCCTTATACTTTGAGTGTGACCAGAGTAGAGCTATCTTCATCTGGACTGCTAGCCAGTAGTCTTGTAGACTAGGGCAGGCCCGCCCTCCTGCCTGCCTAGGTAAAAATAAAGTTTTTTGTGAGACTCTTGGGCGTGAGTGTGACCAAAGGAAGGACATAATTTTTTTCTGCCAGCCCATTAAGTCTCTCTGGGGTACACGGCAGGGTACTGCCTGAAATAAATCAAGGAATCTAGGTAGTATATGTGTTTTAAGGGCTTGTAGCCTCGAATAGAAGGGCAGGGGCATGAGAGACCATCTTTGCAGGTCAGCCCAGATTGCTTTCAGGAAAGGTGGGTAATTATCCCTATAAAGGTTGGTCTGTGACTTACCTAGCCACACTCCCAAGTACTTAATGCAGGTGCAGTCCCACTTCATTGGATATCTAGCCTGCAAATCAGGAGGCACATGGCCGTTGAGTGCCAGGACCTCTGTTCTGGACCAGTTTAATTTATATCCTGATAGTCTGGAAAAAGCATCTATCTGAGAGAAAACCTCAGTGAGTGAGTTTTCAGGGTCTGTTAAATATAATAAAACATCATCCGCATACAATGCTATTTTATGACAGGTGTTGCCCCAACTCACTACACGTATTTCCACATTCATTCTTATACTCTGAGCTAAAGGCTCAATATAAAAGGCAAAAAGGAGAGGCGACAAGGGGCAACCCTGCCTAGTACCTCTGGTGAGCCTGAAAGGTTGCGACATGTAGCCATTGGCTCTTACATATGCCACTGGGTTGGTATACATCTTGGCTATAATTTGTAAAAAAAAAAAAAGTTTAGGGAATCCGAAGTCTTCCAGGGAACCCTGAAGAAATTACCAGGAAACCTGGTCAAAAGCTTTCTCTGCATCTAAGCTCATAATATGTGCTGGTTGGTTTGTGTTCTGCAGGTGTTCAATAATGTTAATGGACCTCCTAACATTGTCCATTGTTTGTCGCCCGGGGACAAAGCCCACTTGGTCACCATGGATAAGTCCAGGCAGGATCTGCTCCACTCTCCTAGCCAATATGCTTGCCATGATCTTATAGTCAGTATTCAAGACTTGAAATGGGGAGATGAGATGCACAGTTAGTGGTGTCCCTGGCTGGCTTCGATATTACAGATATAATTGCCTGTGACCAAGAGGGAGGCATCTTTCCCTCATCTGTGTGCAAGTCATTATAGGCTTTGCAGAGCAGGGGGGTAACCTCCTCCTTAAATTGCTTAAAAAATTCACTGGGCAGGCTGTCTGAACCAGGGCACTTGCCCGTTTTAAGCCTCTTGATTTCTACTAGGATTTCCCTTTCTGTAAAGGGCTGACTCAGTGCCTCTCTCTGGTCCTGTGAGATTCATGGAAGCTTCAGTGGCATTAAAAAATCCTTTATTTCCACTGTAATGGGAGTAGGCCCCTTACTATACAATTTTTCATTGTATTTTTTAAAGGCTTCGGCTATTCCTTCAATATTATATTGTACCATGTGTTTTATAGGGTCCCTCACTTTAGGGATAGTGGCTCTGGTCCTGAATTGGCTTAGCCTACTAGTAAATAATTTAAGCACTATAGGCCCCCCTTCATAGTATCTCTGCCGCAAACAGATTAACCATTGGGCTGGCAGTATAGTCTAGAGGTTAGAGGAACGAGGTGTGAATGAGCTTGATACATCCAGCAGACCAGACCTGAGTTTGATTCTCACAACCTCCACTTGCATACTGTGTGACTCTGAACAAGTCACTTAACCGCCCAGTGCTCCCGGGTCGCCCCTGAAAACAGGCACTTGTGCCTAGTGGGCCTTACCCAGTTACCAAAGACTAAAATAAAATAAATAAATAAATTGTTCTACTTGGTAATCCAGGAGTTTTAACATTTCTGCTTTCAGCTTTAACAGCTGATTTCCCCATCTACCTTTTGCTGCTGTTGTCTCTCTAAGTCCTTTATTTGTTCTTGTAGCTCCTTTTGTCTCTGCTTCCTCTGTTTCTTTATTCTAGCAGAAATCTCCAAAAACTTTCCCCTGACAATGGCTTTTATTGTGTCCCATAAGATCCCCGGGGAAATGTCTGGGTGCTGATTTAATTGGACTGCCTACTCTATTGTTTCTGAAATAATATCTTGGGTTTCCTCAGTCTGTATGAGGGAGACACTGAATCTCCAGAAGGTGGAACACTTCGGAGGACCCACCGCAAGTTTCAAGTAAATGGGGAATGGTCAGAAATAGCCCCAACCCCTATTTCCAAATCCCCAGCGACTCCTTAGGGGTAAGGATGTAATCCAGTCTGGAGAAAGTCTAGGGAGGATGTGAAAAATAGGTGTATTGTCTGGTACTGTTGTTCAGAGAGCACCAGACATCAATTAAACCAGGTTTCCCCAGTAATTTAGTTACCTTCCTAGAGACTCCACTCTCCCCCCTAATAACTTTTGCTGAAGAATCTAAGGTGGGATTAAGTTTTAAATTCAAATCCTCCCCATCACCAAATGTCCCTCCACCCAGGCCATGATTTTGAGAAAAAAAATCACGCAAAAAGGAAAAGTCTGTGCCAGGAGGGGCATCTAAGGAAACCATCGTGATCAAAGATCCATTGAAGTAGCCCTTAATCCCTGCAAATCTGCCCTCCTTGTCCACCAAAGTATCTTTGGATTCAAAATGTGTGGTATGGGGAATTAGTATGGCAGTCCCTCTCTTACGACCTTTCCCATATTCAGATGAGACAATTTTTTTATAAAAAAAATGTCACAAGTTTCCCATGTTCTGTTTTATGCATGAGTTTCTTGTAGCAAGATAAAGGCCACCTTTGTTTTTCGTATGTAGGTCATAGTTCGTGCCCTTTTGATAGGGTGAGCTAATCCATTGTGTTATAGGATAGAACTAATAATTCTGACTTATCCATGATCTATAACTGTAAGCCTCAGACTGGATATTCTTCTAGTACCTCTGATGTGCTCATTATTTCTAAATGTTTCCCCCCCCAATCCATATTTCGACATGATAGTAAAACTTTTTCCCTTTAAAAACACATAACAGAAGAAAATTTATTTTTTAACTTACTGACAGCTTGCAACAATTAATAACAACATTTGACTTCCAAAGTGGAGAGCTACCAAACTTCCAAGAGCATCTCTATTCACCCGGTAGTCCACCCTACAAGAAGGTCTGGTCACCCGGCTAGGGCTGAGCCAGTAGCTCTCTCAATGAGCCTACGATGGTTGCAAATGGCTCTTTTGGCTGAAAATCAGCTTTTATGTGATGTCTATTGTTCAGCTGGGTTGAACAATTCAACCGCCGTATGAGTGCAGCTGTAGGTAGGATGCTCTCGCTGCAACTTCTTTAGTGATCAAACTCCCACATCAAAACAGCCCCCCTGAGCTGAAAATGATTCTTAACAGCATAAACACCAAAAGACCATAAATAGACTGGTTAAACAGTTTAAAAGTAATGATATATTAGTTTAACAGTCTGATTTAGTCTCTGCCTCTGGGTGAGGACTGGTATGAATCTAGAACATGGTTGATCAACCGCAAGGTAGCCCTTGTTTTTAAAGTCCCAGACTCGGTCAGTCCTGCACTAAATTCAGGCAAGGAAAATGGTTGGAGCTCGACGTATATGTTATTTTTATTCTAACTCAAAGTCAAGCACTGCAATCAGAAACTGTAATCTGGCTCACCGCCAGCTGGTAATGATAACAGGCAAATCAGGGTTCTCTTCAATCTTGTGTGTCTGCGGTGTGAGATTTCTTGTGCTGTCTGGAATGCTGATCAGATCGCTGCATGAGGCATCCATGATGATGTATTTGGGCCTCGACCTCTTCTCCTCTCTTCTTGCTGAGTGTGCTGTGAGCCAATCTGATGGGCCCCGGGTGTCTTGTTGGGTGTCAGAATCTTGATGTGCAGCAGATGATGCTTCCATAAGGCCTCTTTTGACCAGGGCCTTCCCCGCTTCTTCAGGCGATTCATAAATTTTAACCCCTTTGGGCCCGAAGATCCTTAAGCGGGCAGGGTAAGGAGTGTTGAATCTGATGTTTTTAACTCAAAGGACTTTCAGCATGTGTACATATTGTAGTCTTTGCTTTTGTACCTCAGGAGGGTAGTCATGGTCAAAATATAGCCTAGTTGTAAGATATTTCAATTCTTTTTGCAGCCCTGCTTTCATCAGAATTTCTTCTTTTACCCTGTAACTATTAAATTTGATAATGATGGAACGGGATTTGGCATCGAGAGGAGGCTTCAGTTGTAGCGCCAGGTGTGCACGTTCTATGCTGAGCTAATACCCTGGGGGTAGTTGCAAGATGTCAGACAGCAAATCCAATATGAATTCCGGCATGCGGCCAGTCTCCGATCCCTCAGGCAGCCCATGTATGCGTATATTCTCCTGCCTGGAGCAGCCCTCCAGATCTGTACATTTTTGTTGTAAATTCTCCGTTTCTTGAAATAGGACCTTTACTACTAGGTCCATTTTCATGGTATCATCTTCTGTGGTGCTGACTCTTTCCACGACCTCACCAACCCTCTTCTCAAGGCCAGCTAAGTTCTGATTTAGCTGTTTAAATTCAGCCCTATTCTCCACCCACATTTCTTTCAGCTCCTGTAACAGCTTTTCAGATCGGGAGCGTGTTAGCTGGTCCTGTTCCTCGTTTGTGTCTGGCAAGCTCACAGAGGAAGGGCTCTGACTATTTTCTCTGATTGATGGCCGCAATCCAAGTGCATCGAACTCCCACAAGGCCCCATTCATGTTCGATCTGCTCCTACTATCTTTAGTAGGTTTAGTATGTGCCATTTTAGCACTTTTGGTGTTATTATTTCTTTGAATTTTATAGTTTAAGGGCTCCTGAGTAGGGGAGCTCCCTCTAGTGTGCTGCTACTAGTTCCGTGATGTCACCAGAAGTCCCCTACTTTAGCGATGCTTGATGAATATTTATATAAGTTTAATTGTCCCCAACTATCAGAATCACAGGCTCTAAACTTTACCTTAGAAATAAATTAGAAATTAGTAAAGCTATAGCTAATTTTAAAATTAACAAGGCTCCTGGGCCTGATGGCCTTACAGTTAACGCCTATAAAACCTTTAAAACCCCCCTTACCCCCAATTTTAAAAGATGTTTTTACTTATATTCTATCAAGAGGTCTTACTGAAAAGTCATTATTATAAACAATTATAATCTTATTACCTAAGCCCAACAAATACAAAAATAAAGTTACCATTTACCACCCCATTTCCCTGATTATTAAAATGTTAACTCATATTTTAGCGCAAAGAATTAAAAACATCTGGCACCCATTAATATGTACAGATCAGATTGGCTTTATTTCTTCAAGACAAGCCTCAGATCACATGAGAAAATGTTCTCATATATTTTCTGAATCCAGGGAGGCCCAGCAGCCAATGGCCTTGGTCTCCCTGAATGCGGAAAAGGCATTTGACAGGGTGAATCACAACTTCCTCTTTGCCACTTTAGCTAAATTTGGTTTTCAGTCCGTGTTCATTGGTTGGTTAAAAATACTATATTCCTATCCTACTGCCCAAATTAGTTTAAACAAATTACTTTCTCCTTCTTTTAGACTTTTTCAAGGAACTCATCAGTGTTGTCCCCTCTCTCCAGTTTTAAAAAAATTTTTTATCTAGAACCCCTGCTTTGCTTTTTAAACAAAAATGATTTTACAGTATTAAGGGTATTACAATAGCAAAGTTTAATTTAAAAGTTTCAGCATTTAGCTGGCCCGATGGCGCTGAGGGTTGAAACGCTGGACACCACACCTTGTGCCACACCAGCAACCCAGGTTCGGGAACAAGCTTGAGCCACCGGGGGTCGGAAGGGGAGAGAGAGGATTGAGAGTCCCACGACAGCTCTCCTCTCCCAGGGGAGGATGGTCTGTCATCCCACTCCTTGGCTGCCCCTGGTGGAGGATAGAGGGCAGTGTTGGACAATGGGAGACGCAAGAACGTGGCATCGCAGCGTGCATGCGCCTCCATGCATGTGCGTTCCTAGCCTTGGGGAAGGGACACAGAAAATGGGAAAACATGACTGCCGGCTTAATGAAGCCCTAGCAGTACTCCAGCTCCATGGCCTCACAGCGCTCTCAGGACCCGCTCCAGATATCGCTCAGGGGGAGGACGGTCCTCCCTCCGTCTACCCTGCCACAGGGAGTAATCCATGGGGGATAAAGGGTCTGGGTAGCTGGGGTGGCATAGTAGCTGAGAGCACACTGGTAGAAGGCTGAGACATGTCACCAGGTCATGGAGGAAAAACAGCTTTATAAAAAAAAAAAGTTTCAGCATTTGGGGCCGGCCCGGTGGCGCTGAGGGTTGAGGCACTGGATGCCACACCTCACACAATGCCAGCGACCTGGGGACAGGAGTGACCTTGGGAGCTGGGGGTCAGCTGGGAGGGGGGGAGGACTGAGCATCTCAGGGACTGCTCTCCTCCTCTGGAGTGGGTGGGAAGGGATGACCACGGATGTTCTGGCTCCTAGTGGTGGCTGGGGGTTAGTGCAGCTCATGGTCCGCTGGAGGGGTTGACACAGGCTGACACTGGATGTGCTGTGCACGGACGTGCACACAGAACATCCTTGGTGTCAATGCACACCCATGCCGTGAGATGGGGGAAACAAAGAGAAAAAAAATCCTCCCCATGTACGTGCAGGTGGTCCACTGACATTGCAGCAGATGCACCCAAGTTAGCTCCCCTGGTTCTCACCTAGCCTTCCGCGGTGAGCAGGGTAAGTCCCCACCATGATGTGGCTGGGAAGGGTGAGGCATAGGGGTCGAGCTCTGGCTTGGGCAGGGGCCAAGAGACAGCCCAAAGGGGGGCGGGAACCATAGGTACAATCCTTCCCACCGAGGAGTCCCAGAAAGTATACAAGAAAAAAAATAATAAAGTTTCAGCATTTGCTGATGACATTTTACTTCATGTTTCCAACCCAATTTCCTCTATGAAAGCAGCCCTTCATACTATTGAAGCATTTAGTCAGGTCTCTAATTATAAACTTAATAGGGACAAAACAGGAATTATGCCTTTAAACCATATTTTTTCTAAAAACAAATTTTGTAATCTAGGCCTTTCCTGGAGACCTTCTCCTACCAAATATTTGGGTATCCTATTATCGATGGATAGGAGCCAACTAATTAAATTAAATCTAGATGATGTTGTTGATACAATTTCCCAAGACTTAAAAAGATGGCACTCACTCCCCATTTCCTTTATGGGGAGAATAAACATCATAAAAATTAATATTTTTCCTAGGATTTTCTTCCCCTTAAATATGCTAAATATTTTCCTGCCAGTAAATTGGTTTATTAAAATTCACTCTATAATCAACAAATTTATATGGTTGGATAGATCCCCTAGAATAGCTTTAGGTAAACTCATGCTCCCCAAGCAACAAGGAGGGTTGAAGCTACCAAACCTTATTCTATACTATATGGCTTCCCAAGCCAATAAATATATGACATGGCTAGTAAATATAGCCTCCTGAGTACCTACCTGGGTTTCCTTGGAACGATCGATTTTAAAAAAGTATAATCTCTCACCTGAGGCCATTCTTTACTCTACACTGAAAAAATATACCCAGAGAATTAAAAAGTTCCAGCACAGGTACATTTCTTGAAGTGCATAATCAGATTTGTAAATTCCTTAATATAAATCTTATCTGGGATATTAATCAACTCATTCTAAATTACCCAAATTTTATCAACAGCAAATATTTCACCTTGTTTACTTTTCCAGGTATTTCCAACCCCACTGTTGCTTCATTTTTAGAAAGAGGGTATATTTGTCCTCTTCAGGATATCTTAAAGGACTTTAACCGAAATAAAAAATATTTCCTTAATCTTTTTTCTCTTAAAAATAGTTCTGAAGTCTCACTTTAGTCCACAACCATGGTCTAGTCAACATGCTGACTTTGTTTCAAACCTTCAGTCGGCCAGCATTAAAGCTTATCCTATCTCCAATATTTATCAAATGTTTCTAAGAGCCAGATTTTCAGAATTCCCTATTCAAAACACATTCTGGCAAAAACTACTTAAGGATCATTCTTTTAATTGGACCAATTTGTGGCAGAATATACAGTATATAGACTCATTCCCCTGGATAATTTAAAATTAATTCATTTCAAAACCCTACATAGCATATATTTTACCCTACATATGATGTATAAAATGGCATTTAAAGAATGTAATGTTTGTCCAAAAATGTAACTCAGATATAGGTTCTCTGGATCATATGTTTTGGTCATGTTTACCTATCCAGAGACTATGGCAGGAAATTAAGGTAAAAGTGATCAATAACATTATTAAATCTTGTGAATTTAATATGCCCATAGCAGTTTTCAGTAACTTTCAGGAAGGCATTTCTATTAATGACAGAGCGGTTCTCTCACTGATAGGAGTCACAACTAAACAGATTATTTTTAAATATTGGTCGGACAACTCTGCCCCCTCCTTTAAGGAATGGATCTGTTAGATGGGAAAGAACTTGCTCCTTATTCGTCTGATAAACTCTTTCATAACAAACAATCCCATTTTACACAACATTGGGGCAAATTATACAATCAGTTAATGTCCGTTAACTGATACTGAATTGATTTTTAAGTTTGTGGTCGCATTCCCTATATCATAAACTATATGTTTAATATGTCTAAGAATAATTATACTAAATAATAGATATATTTTATTATGTCCTCTTTGATCTAATATAGTACTACAGGTGAGCAAATGTAATAGGTATCCGCTGTCCTTACTATCTACTTTTTCAACTTTATGTTTTCTTCAGCATGAGAAGGTACGCTTATGAAATTACTTCATGGGATATGCCCATTTTTTTTAAGGTCTGCCAAAGATGTTATCTTCCTTTTGCCAGATATTTCATTTAATGTTTATATGGTGATGGATCTTATGTAGCTCTACTTTGTACCTGGCTATATTATAATTTATATGAAATATTATTTATAATTCATTTTGTTTATTACTAGGGAGGGGTGGGGATGGGTGATTTGTTTGTATTGTTGAGTTCACTTCATATTTAGATATTTAGATCATTCTTTTCATGTTGTTTATGGTTTGTCATTGCAATTTATTAATTTTGAAGTTGTATTTTCCTAAAAATTAATAAAAAAAATAAAGTTAAAAAACGCACCTTCATTGCTACCATTTTATCTACATTTAGTTTATACCCTGAAAGTCTGCTGTATTCCCCCAATGCCGACCATAAGTAAGACATAGTATTTGCAGAGTCTGTCAAATATATGAGTAAATCATCCATATAAAATGCCAGTTTATGTTCTTCCCATTATGTCAGATACCTGTTATTGCCAAATCTGCTCCCATCTTAATGCTGACCCACACTGTACAGTGATCACTGGTACCTAGGGATTGCCCCCATGACATCTGCAATACTGTCCCTGTTTGTAAGCACCAAGTCAAACACTGCCCCATCCTTTATGGGTTCTCTGATTAGCTGCCTGAGAAATGCCCCCTGTAAGGAGTCAAGGATGGCACTGCTTCTTGTTGAAGATGGAAGGCTCCAATTCACATCTTGTAGATTGAATGGCCAACTAGAAGCCCCACTCCCTTATTTACCATCCTCATGATGGCTTTCCCTAGTGCCTTATCCAACTTCTCTGCTTGTGCTGGAGGTCTGTATACAACCCCTATATGAATAGTGGCCCCAACTCCTGTTTCCAGGATGACATAGAAACATAGAAGCTGATGGCAAATAAGGGCTGCATGGTCCATCCTGTGCAACCTTTTTTTTGTTTGTGTTGCTTATACTGTAGACTCCTCCAAGTTTACGGCGCTTTCTCTGCTTCCCCCTTACCCATCCCTTATGACTCCCTTGTGCTTATCCCAGTCTTTTTGAATCCCACCACTGTTTTCACCCCCACAACCTCTGCTGGAAGACCATTCCAGACAACCACCACCTTTTCTGTGAAGAAGTATTTCCTTACATCTCTCTTAAACCTTCCCCCCTCTAGCTTCATATCATGGCCACTTGTTCTGGAGCACCCCTTCCTATGAAAAATACCTCCCACTTGTACCTTATTCGCCCCTGTGAGGTATATAAAGGTCTCGATCATATCCATCCTCCCCTCCAAAGTGTACGAATTTAATTCCTTTATCCTCCACTCATAGAACATTTGATGCAGGCCCTGTACCATCTTTGTAGTCCTCTTTTGGACAGCCTCCATCTTGTCTTTGTCCTTCCTAAGATGTGGCCTCCCAAACTGGAAACAGTACTCCAGGTGGGGTCTTACTAAAGACCTACGATATAGTGGCACCACCACCTCTCTCTCCCTGCTGCTAATACCCCTACCTATACATCCTAGCATCCCACTAACTCTCCTGATTGCGTTGTCACATTGTCTGGCCACCTTCAGGTCATACTATATGATTACCCCAGGTCTTTTTCCTGCTTGGTTTCTGCTAGTATCTCTCCCACTTTTTACTGCACCCCCGGATTTCTGTAACCCAAGTGCATTATTTTGTACTTTTTTGCATTAAACCTTAGCTGCCAAACATTTGACCACTCCTCCAGTTGTTTCAAGTCCCTTTCCATCCTTTGCACCCCCTCTGGAGTGTCCACCCTGTTGCTGATCTTGGTGTCATCTGCAAAGAGCCAGACCTTCCCTTCCAGTTCCTCTGCTATGTCACTAATGAAGACATTAAAGAGGACTGCCCCCAGTACTGACCACCGCAGTACCCCTCTGGTCACTCTTCCTTCCTCAGTGCAAATTCCATTTACCTCCACCCTCTGCCTCCTATCCCCTAACCAGTTTGTTACCTAGATTACCACCTTATTGCCCATCCCCATGCTACTGAACTTGTTTACCAGCCTCCTATGTGGAATGGTGCCAAAAGCCTTGCTGAAATCCAAGTAGGCTACATACACCATCCCATCCCCTGATCCAACCCCCTGGTTACCCAGCCAAAAAAATCTATCAGATTTGTTTGGCATGACCTCCCCTCTGTAAAGGCATGCTGTCTTGGGCCCTGCAGTCTATTGTATTCTAGGTGTTCCATGAGTCTTTCCTTTCATAGTGTTTCCATCAGTTTCTCTACTACAGATGTCAGGCTGACAGGCCTGTAATTTCTCACCTCCTCCTCCTTGCTACCACTTTTGTAAAGTGGGACTACATCTGCCCTTCTCCAGTCCTCCGGGACCATGCCAGTCTCCAGCGAACTGTTAAGCAAGTCTGGCAGGAGTGCAGCTAGCACTTCCCTAAGTTCCTTTAACAGTCTTGGATGGACCCCATCTATTTCCATGGCTTTGTCCACCATCAGATTTGCGAGTGCTTTTCTGACCCTCTCCTCAGAAAAGAGACAGGTGTCCATTTCCCTCCCCAGTCTCTCGGTGCTTATTTGTGGTCCCTCTGCTTCTCCATCAACTGTGAATACTGAACAGAAATATTTGTTTAAGATATTTGCCTTTTCTTGGTCCTCTTCAGTATAGACCCCTCCCTTCTGTATCAACTGTGCAATCCCTCCCTTGGTTTTCCTTTTCTCATTGATATACCAGAAAAATGTATTGTTCCCCTTTGATACTGTCTGGGCTATTCTTTCCTCAGCTTGTGCTTTTGCGCTCCCTACTGCCTCGTCTGCCTCCCCCACCTTTTCCCTAGATACACTTCTCTGTCCTCTTCTATCTGAGTCTCTTTATACCTTCTGAACACCATTGTTTTTGCCCGTACAATTTCTGCCACTTCCCTCGAGAACCATAATGGTCTCCTCCTCCTTCTGCTTATTTATCTGACGTGCAAGTTTGTAGACTTTACTATGCTTTTATTCTGGCCCATCTCCCCTTGCCAGGTTTTCTCAACCCACAGCACCGCCAGTCCTTCCTTTTCCTCCACATGCCCCTGTATTTCCATAGCCTTCATTCTTTGCCTTACATATAGAACAACCCCTTCTCCCCTTCCTACCTCTCCTGAACAAGGAGTAGTCTGGTACATGGGTGCAGGAATGTATACTCCAAGTAAGCCACAGCTTATACGTTTGTTGGAGAGAGGATGGCATTCTTACCTCTGATCATAGATTTTGGTTACCCTACTGGTCAGCAAGAAAATTCATTAGTGCTCGACTATTCTTGTAGAAACTACTTCCTCATTCTTTGAGGAAAATACGTGTAGCAATAGCAGAGATTGAGGCCTACCAAGTAAAACCAGCACACAATGCCTAATGTTCACTTTCTCAAACTTTTTTGCTTGATAAGACAGACAGTGTTTACAAAGCCAACTCCTCAGCTTGATGTACAGCAGTAATAGGTGTATGTGTCAGCTTGTTCTTACCTGCATGAAGCCTGAAATCAGCAGCTGCTAAACAGTCAGTATATGAATTTGAGACAGCAAGTAGAAATATATGTTACTGCTGCACATCAAGCTGAGGAGCTGATTTTGTAAACGCTGTATTATTAGGTAAAAAAATTAAAAAAAAAAATTAACCATAATGTATTGGTTCCACTTGGCAGGCCTCAGCCTCTGCTTGTTACTCCTGCTGGTGTTATAAAAGTTGTGCTCTGTTTGAATTAAACATAATGCTAAATACATAAAATGAAGTAATAAGGCATGTACAAGTGGTCCGGGTAACAAATATAGGTATGCCTATAATGGGAGGGAGACAGAGAGACACCTAAGGATTCTGGCTACAAATTAAATTTTCCTTGCTACACTACTGGCCTGGTATGACCATGTCCCAGTTGTGACTGTCACTGCACTACGAATCAGTTATGGCCAGCAAGCCTGGTTAGCCTCCTCCATGATGGCCTCAAGTCTGGACTTTTACTTCTCAGACTGTTTGTGCTGGCACACATGGCTTTCCATAGTTTGCTCCCTCCTTGCAGCCCCTCTGTTGCCCCTTCTGCTGCTCTCTGACCCCCCTCATTACCCTCTCCATTCCTTGTCTCTTTAACTCCTCACTTTTTGCATTCTCAATTTATACTCCTGTCCACTGCCTTGTCATCACCCCTTTCTACTGTGCCCTTGGGCTTTCCCTCCTTGCTGCATCACCTTGCGGGGGGAATTTTTGCCTCCCTTGATGATACAGCCTCCTCGCTCAGCTAGTTTAAATGCTCATCCAAGTAACACTTAAATGTTCCACTAAGGACTATGGCCCCCCTCCTGGAAAGATGCAGGCCTTCAGCCTTATAGAGGCCCATATCCTCCTAGGCTGGCCCCCAGTCCCCAACGTAGCCGAAGACCTCCTCCTTGCATCATCCTTCAACCAGCTGTTGAAAGTCTGAGTCTGGAGTGCTTGTCCTCTCCTTGGCCATACACAGGTAACACCACAGTGAATGCCACTGTATGCGCTACCTGCTTACCATATGAATGTGTGTGGTGGGAAGGGTGTAGATTACCTACTCCACTTAGGCTAAGGAAACTTGCTGGCCTGAAGTAATGCAAGCTCTTAAAGAAGATAGGAAATGATTTTTAGATAATTAACTGCCTTTCCATCTTCCTTTCCATGCCAGTTATGTATTTTGATATGCTTTGATGATGTTTTGATAAATAAAATAATCTAATTTTGGGGTGCCCTCAGTTCTACATAGAGTTCCACTCTCCTCACTAGCTACTGTTCTTTCTTTTCTCATATACATTGTTGTCTCCATTTCTACCCTGGCAGCCTCTTTTCTGACACCTCCCAGCCCCATCACCCGGCTTCCCAGGAACTTGCCTTCACCGTCGTCCTGCCACAGGACTGTGGTTGTGCCTGGTCTCTGTTGTGGAGCCTGCGGAAGGTCGGGCTTCATCCCTCCGCCAGGTTGTTTTTCCACCATTTTCTCCCCGGGGGCCCATGGATGTGCAGTGGCCACAATGTACATGCTCCACCTCCGTGGAAATGCCCCCGGTGACCTGAATGTGGGGTCCCCTTTCTTTTCTTAGTGGTGCCACATGAGCTCCCATCCAGCTACCGCTGGGTGGCAGGCAAGCAGACAGCCACATCATCCCCCTTCCCCGAGGAAGGAGTGCTGTCCTGGGATGCTCAATCCTTCCTTTGCCTGCTGGCTGCCGAGCAACCGGAGTCCATTCCCGACCCTGGGTTGCCGGTGTGGCAGGAGGTAAGGTGAACAGTGCCTCAGCCCTCCACGCCACAAGGCCAGCTTTTCTTTTCATATTTCTAAGACGTTCTATGACATCAGTAACTCCCATTCCATGTTATTCATCTGAATGGCCTGAAATGGTGTTATTGATGCCACACAATGTTCAAGGTAGTATGAAAAGAGAGCAGCAACTGCTGCGAAGGGAGGGATTCACGGTAGTTAAAAAAGCAACAGTACAAAGTAATGCACCTGAGAAACAAAACTCCAGGGGAAGAGTACACAATGGAGGGAAGGGGGTATTAACAACAAAAATGGAAAGGGACCTGGGGATAGTCATGTCAGAAGACCTAAAGGTAGACAAGCAATGTGAGAAGGCAGTAAGAAGAGCTGGGGGAGATACTTGGATGCATACGGAGAGGCATCACCAGTAGAAAACTGGAAGTTGTTGGCCCTCTGTACAGACAGTTGGTAAGACCACATCTGGAGTACTGTGTACAGTTCTGGAGACCCCATCTCCGCAAAGACATAGACAGGGTGGAGGCTGTCCAGAGGAGGGCAACCAAAATGGTGCAGGGTCTGCACCAGAAGACATATGAAGAAAGACTAAAGAAGCTTAAGATGTATAGCCTCGTGGAAAGGAGGGAGAGGGGGGACATGATAGAAACTTTCAAATACCTCAAGGGAATCAACAGAGTCTAAGAGGGTAGGATCTTTCAGAAAAAGAAATGTGCAAGAACAAGGGTGCATAATTTGAAGACAGAGGGGGGACGGCTCAGAGGTAATGTGAGGAAGTATTTCTTCACAGAGAGGGTTGTAGATGCATGGAATGGTCTTCCTGAGGAGGTTGTGGAGTCAAAAACAGTGGGGGAAATCAAGAATGCATGGGACAGACATACAGTGATTCTAGTGGGGGGCTGGAGAAAGTAGACTGTGGATTAACTAGGATCTGCAGCTTATCCATTAGGTAGGGAAATGGGCAGACTAGGTGGGCCAAGCAGTCCTTATCTGCCAACAAATTCTCTGTTTCAACAAAATTAGATTAATTTAACAAAAAAGGTCAAAAACATATCACAATACTGGGTAGACAATAAAAGAACTGGAGGGCATCTAGAGGTGCAAAACCTGTTTCCTATCACCTTTAAGTCCAGTGGTAACTTTTTAATTTATGTTGGGGGAGGCTTCCCCCCACACCCCAATTTTCTTCTAAGAGCCACCAACATGAACAAATTACACTCTTCTCCTCTAATGTACAATTAAAAAAAAAAAGTTCCTCCTTTCGTGCCACCTCAGTACCCATCTCCTAAAAAACAGAATGAGAGGGTAGGTGCCGGCTCTATAGTTCGCAATCACCCACAAAGTTGACTGAAGCACCCTCAATTTTGGGGGCGCGGTGGGGGAGGGACTGATTTGAGAACCTGGTCATAAGAAAATGGTACCTGCTACCAGTAAACACTCATAAAAGTTTGTAACTGTTGTTTCTCTTGTTCTAGTTTAAACTTACTGGACAATCAGATTGCACTATGCAACTCTGAATTTTTTTTTTTTTTTTCTCAAACGCGTCACCCACAGTTACAACCACAAGCTGGCGGTAGACTTGATGTGCGGCAACCACGAAGACTGGCTGCAACGCCTGATCAAGCGGTGGTAACCAATGAGAAGAGAGGGTAGGCGGAGCTTACAGGTTGGTAGGCAGCAATCTTTATGTTTCAAAAAATGGAGACGGAACTGACCGGTTGGACTGGTGAGTAGCAGGAGAAGAGATTTTCATAATGTCTGACGAATCCGACAAATAAACAATATTTGTCAATTTGACGAAACAAAAACGTGTAGCATACTGGTAGTGTTGGGTTATTAAAATGTATCCTCGTGTGGTTATGTCTTTAACCATAACAAGTAAACTGAAACACGTGCCCATAAATTTCGGACTTCGACATTTACCGCGCTTACATTCACACAGCAGCTAAACGTGCAGCGTCAGCGGAATAACTTATTCCAGTAACGCAACGCGTTCGCTGGATAACATCGGTTATGTGGCAAACTGCTTGCAGGTTTTGTTACCCGGCATAGCTCTCAAGTGTCCCTGATTTTGCCTCAAAATTTTACTCTGTCCCTCCTAAAATTTGTGTTTTTGTGGCTAAATAGTGGGGACTGTAAGCACAAAACAATGTCAAGCATTAAAGTTACAGACTTGTTCTTCTTTAGAAAATGCATTTTGCACTAAGCCCTATATTCTACCAGCTTTCTGGGTGGATATCTCTAATTTTGAAGATGTGTCCCTGATTTTGGTCCTTTGTCCCTGATTTTTTTTAAGCCTTGTCCCTGATTTATGAGGCAGGAGGTTGAGAGGTATGTTACCCGGGATACTCACGAATAAACCTGAAAAAAGATAAGTTTGCAGTAACAAAAACTGCATGTAAACGTGGTGATTGTATCATATACAACATAAACACTCTTAAGACCGTTTTCATCTTAACATAGTGGCGTTATAAAGAGCCCTCGCCATACCTCTCAACCTTTTGTACCCAAGATGTGGAACATAATTGGCTATCAGAATGTACAGTGGAGCAAATGGGCAAAATGTGGAACGCTTAATCAAATCTTCACCCAGGAAGCTCAAAACACTGTTAAAATGTTGCATTTATGTTCAGAAAGTATGTTATTAATTGAATAAATATATTTTTTGCATCATTTACTATGGATTTTTGCTTTAAAATGTTGACTTTGAATGTGGAACAAGTCCTCACAATGTGTAACAGGGAGCTTTTGTGAAGTAAAATGAGGAACGTTCCTCCTCATGTGGTGCAGTTGAAAGATTTTTTTTAAAAGACAACCTCTGTGTGCAAGCACTGAGGCAATGGTTACCCTAAAGAGCATTTGGCCAGGAAGCCAAGTTTCAAAGAAATACAGAATCACACACGCCCACACAATAACTTGGCTTCCCCACCAAGTGCCCTTTGGGGGTAACCATTGTCTCAGTGCTTGCACACACAGAGAGAGGTTCTTAGTCTTCTCAATTGTTTTTTTGTTTTAATTGGGTTCACCACAACATAACCCAGATAGACCACCTTAGGGTAGCTGGTTCATTCCACTGGGGTGTTAAACAGACGAGGCATACTGATGAGTCCTGGTAGGACGAAACACGTGTCTATGTCATCTGTTGGCACCCTTTGCAAACTGTGTGAGAGGCCTTTCGGCACCATGCATTTCTGCTTAAAGTTGAACCAGCATAATATTCTGTGGTGCTTTGCATATGCAGCTCATGATGCTTTGCATTGTGGGGGCATATGTGATTTTGTATTTCTTTGAAACTTGGCTTCCCGGCCAAATGCCCTTTGGGGTAACCATTGCCTCAGTGCTTGCACACAGAGGTTCTTTGTCTTATCCCAGTATGCTGTCTGGGGCAGCCCCTGAATCATTTTTGTTGCCCTCCTTTGCACCGTCTCCAGTTTGTCGATGTCCCTTTTGAAGTGTGGCCTCCAGTACTGTACGCAGTACTCCATGTGGGGGTGCACAAGTGACCTGTAGAGCGGCATCACTGCCTCCCTCCTGCGACTTGTGATTCTCCTCCCAGTGCAACCCAGCATGCCACTGGCCTTTAGTGCTGCCTTTTTGCATTGTTTCCCCACCTTCATATCTTCTGATATGACCCCCAGGTCACTGCTCCTGACTGGTGGAAGCTAACCCCGGTAGTACTCTTTGGGATTACCTTTGCCTAAATGCATGACTTTGTACTTTTTGGCATTGAATTTCAACTGCCAAGCCTCTGATCACTCCTCCAGTTTCTTTAGGTCTGAAATCATACTTCTTACTCCTTCAGAGGAGTCCACTCTGTTGCGTATCTTGGTGTCGTCCGCAACTAGACACACCTTTCCCTGAATCCGTTTGTGATGTCGGATATGAAAACATTCGAGAGTAGAGGCCCCAGCACTGACCCCTGTGATACACCGCTAGTTACCTCCCTCTCAGCAGATGCGGCACCATTTACCTGCATCTTCTATCTTTTTCCTCTCAGCCATCTACTAAGCCACCCAAACACCTCCTTACCCACCCCTATGTGGTCCAGCTTCTTTAAAAGCCTTCTGTGTGGAACAGCCTTGAAGGCCTTACTAAAGTCCAGGTAGACCACATCTACGGTTGCTTCCTGATCTACTGCCTTTGTAACCCAGTCGAAGAGGTCGACCAGATTCTTTTGGCAAGAGCTACCTGCCGTGAAACCGTGCTGTTTTGGGTCTTGTTGCCCACTGGCTTCCAGATATGCTATTATCTTCTGTTTTAGCAGTGTCTCCATCAGTTTTCCCACTACCGACGTGAGGCTTACTGAATGGTAGTTGCCAGCCTGCTCTCTGCTCCCTGATTTGTGAAGTGGGACCACTGTTGCTCTTTTCCAGTCTTCTGGTACATTCCTGTTACCCATTCCCCCACTAATTTCAACCCATGACCTAGTTTTTTGAATCGTTATGCATTCTTATGTTTATTAAGCCATTTTTATCAGGTAAAATCAGGGATTCAAACATTAGGTGTGTAAATGTGCTGATACTTAAGAGCGGTAGCAAACAACTTGTTGGGAGCTATAGGTCCATTAGCTTGACCTCTGTGATAGGCAAAATGATCGAGAGAATAATTCAAACAAGAATGAGTGCTTATATACATAGAACTGCAGTATGTGATATTACACAACATGGATTTACGCCTGGTAGAGCGTGTTTAACCAACCTAGTCAGTTTGTTTGAGCCAGCTGGTGCAGCTCTTGATGAGCGATTGCCTGTAGATGTTGTTTTTTTTGGATTACGCTAAAGCATTTGACACAGTTATCACATAAAATCTTACTGGAAATTCTGTGTAAATTCAAATTTCACAGCAATATCATCAAGTGGATTTGCTCATGGCTGGACGATAGGGTACAATGTGTAGTAGTACGTGGACATGAATCAAGCTGGGGTTCCATGACAAGTGGAGTTCCACAGGGTTCAGTCTTGGGACCATTGTTGTTTAATATAGTTGTATCAACAATGAGTCTAAGTGACTGTGTCTGGATGGGGAAGTATGCAGACGATTGTAAAATCACCTGTGTAGTTAACAGTCCAGAATCAGTCACTAAATTTCAGGAATGCTTGAATAGTATAGGTGTCTGGGCAGATGAGAATAAACTAACATTTAATGAACTAAAATGTAAGGTGATGCATTTCAGAAATAACAGGCAGGCAAATTGTACTATTAAAAAACAAAATAATTCAGTCAGTTGAAGAGGAAAGAGATCTAGGTGTAACCATTACCAGTTATCTGAAATGTGATGTTCATGCAAAAAAAAAAATTAAGTTAAAAAATGTTATTCCATTTCGGGATGTATACGTAGGCATATAAAAAGTAGGAGAGCTGAGGTTCTGATGCCTCTGCATACAAGTCTCGTCAGGTCTCACATGGAGTATTGTGCTCCTCCTACTGTGGGTGATCTGAGTATGGTGGAGAAGGTACAGCGAAAAGCCGCTAAGAGAGTTAAACATCTAGGTCCTCTCCCATATGAGGATAGGCTTTAGTCCTTGAACCTATACTCACACGAGTATAGGTTATTTAGAGGTGATCTTATTCATACATTCAATGGATTACATAATGGTGATACACTCAATATTATATGCTTGGAAAAACAGGGTTTTAAAAATAACACAAGATCACACAAAGATAAAATTAAATGCCTGGTTCATAAGACCCAACGAAGACAGAGATTTTTTTGCACAGAGGGCACCACCAATATGGAATTCATTACCAAAATATGTTGTTAATGATACTGTGCAAAGATTTAAAATCCTTCTGGATGACCATATGAAGGAAATAAAATATAGATACCTTTAATTTATTGTGTCGAGTTCACTGTGGGCCTAGGCCTTATGAACTTGTAAGATAACTATGAAACTATTATAAAGATACGGGGGGGAGAGAGAGAGCTCTGAAATCACAGTACATTATGTGTTAAGTATAGCACGTCATAAGCAGTGCAAGTCCATTATGGTAACAGTCAAAATTACACAGTACAACTGTGTCCCACAAGGTTTGTCAGGACAAATATCAAGTGGACATCTATTCGATACAACAGAGTATTCAGAATCTCTAAAGAACAAACTGATTATTCTGTGACACATAGTATAATATACATGGTTGCTGTCTGTCTTAAAATTGTGGCACTTTCCCCCCTCAGTTGGTATGCCAGTTTTTCTAAGGCATAAATTTATGCACAATATGTTGCCAATACAGTATAGTTTGGGGGGTGGGCTGCAACCAGAGGACTGAGCCTTCTTTGCTGCAAAGAGGAAAACATGAAACAGGGAATGAGACCGGTTTCTCTGTCCTGCCACCGGGAGGGCTAGGAGAAATGTGGCAGGTTCTAGATCCTGAGATCTGCAGAGAGATGGGAGGAAATAACTCCTTAAGTGGTGCCAGAAATCCTCCAGTACAGGACAGGACTAGAACACAGAGAACTGGTGAGTTCCCGCCACCTGCAACCCCTCCAGTGTGAGCCAAACTGCACCCACTATATTTAGCATGGAACCTATGGGTAATGAAATTGTTCGGCCTACATTTCCAGGCAAATTCTCTAAAACTGACTGAATCTGTTACTGAAAGATGTAGTAGAAGGCAGTATTTAACCCAGGGCTCTCGAGGACGTGGGTGCCCGCGTCCTTTACGCACATTTTGAGTGTCGGGACGCTCAGACTTTTTCCGCGAGAGTCCCTGAGACTCTCAGCAACCAAGCCCGGGAGTCACTTTAGATGTTTTTTATGTTACAGAGGGAGTTATAACAAATAGCTATTGCTCAACTAAAAACCTCTTGTTAGTTGAGCAGTGACATAATTTGTTTGGATATACCCTCTGAAACATAAAATAATGTAGATTAAAATGCCCCAACAGAAACTAATTGAGCTTTCTGCAGAATACTACAGTAAAGCTGTGCTGGCGCAGGGGCCCGGCTCCCATGTATTTGAATGGGGACCCTAGAGAAATTTCGGGGACTCCCTTTTCGATTGTGTACCCTTTTTTTCATGGACAGTCCCGGAACCCGCAATCAAAAAATCCTACCGAGAGCCCTGATTTAACCTGCTGGGCATAAGAATTACCCAATTCTTGGTTCCGCTTTTCTAATATGTACTAATCATTATAAGGTCACAGTGCTTGTATATACCCCGACATAAATGGCCTATTAAGTGCTGCTAACGCATTCCCTGGGAGAGACCTATAAGTATGCTAAAGAGGAGTGGGCAAGGGCTAAGAGTCTGGGGGAACGGTGTGGCTTATGTAGAAAGTATGTTTGAGCCAGCTGGTGGTGCGGAGGGCAGAAGCATTCATAGCTCACCTGCCGCCATGCTGGTAACACGGGTTCGGGAATGAACCTGGGCCGCTCAGGGATTGGCTTGGCAGAGGAGGATTGAGCATTCCGGTTGACGCGTTCCTCCAAGAACAGACTGCTCTGCCACAACACTGCCACTTAGATGACCATGTGTGGTGGTGGTGCAGTTCAGGGCAACAGTTCAGAGTTGGGGATGCTCCCTGACGGAAGATGTCAGCACATCTTATGATGTGCAAACATCAGGCTGTCACCTGCATGGAGCGACCATTGGTGAGGAACACCAGAAAACGGAAGACAGCAGTGGCGGTAGGATGCCACCCCGCGGAGCCTCGCAGACCCCACACTGCCTGCTGGGCGCAAGGGGCCACAGAACCGAGCATGGCTATCCAGAGGGGTCTTGGGATCCCCAGCAGCCCAGCCACGGGCGGGGGGGGGGGAATCTATGAAGGAACAGGTGCCCCCCTCCGGTGAGTCCCAGAGAAGGCGGGTGATGGGGTTGGGGGAGCCACCAAGCCTGAAGGGAGTACGCCAGGCAAGCAGGGACAAAAAAAAAACTACATTCAGATTTGCAAATATCTGTAATGTTTTCAACCTGTCAAGCCATATGTGGTCTGTAATGGATCAAAAGACAGTACTGCTTGTGCAGAGAGAAAACTGAAATACATAATGAAAATCTAAATGTCTCCAGCGTTTGAAGGATATATCTAACTGTAGATAGGTAATTTCGTTGTCCTCTGCTAGCAGACTACAGTACCAAAGCAGGGAAGAGTGAGCAGGTGTCGTTACAAATTTGGCCCCCTGGGTCAAAGTGACTGCTGTGTAAGTGGAGAAATTGAGAAGGTTAAGTTGATCATTTGAAGGTTAATGTTAAGCTGTTATATGTACTCTGAATGTTGGGTGTTGTTATGCTGTTCTGTTCTATTTGTATTGCGTAGTATGTATTTTCCAGGTTATTCCTGAAAAATAGGCATGCACTGCCTAATGTACTTAACATATTTGTCAGTAGAAAAGGACCGCTTGGCCTACTCAGTCTGCCTAGCTGGTCCCTGCCTAGTCTGATTCTGCAGACCCTAACTGGTCTCTGGTGATCCTCCCTGCCTGTTTATTAATATTCCATTATGTCCTGTGTACACTTGAAGCCCCTACTGTTTTCTTCTCTGCCACTTCTGTTGCCAGTCTGTTCCAGGTGGTCACCACTCTTCTAGTGAAGTAGTACTTCTTCTCATCCTCTTAGACAACCCCCTCCCTCATTGCATGCCCTCTGTTCCTGGTGCTCTTTCTTATTTGAAAGAGACCCCCGTCTTGCACTCTGTTCGCCCCTGTGAGGTATTTGTAGATCTCTGTCATACCCACCTTTGCTCTCCCCTCTTCCAGGATATACATGTTGAGATCCCTCGGTCTGTCTTCATAAAGTTTTTGATGCAACCCCTGCACCATTTTAGTTGCCTCCTCTGACTGCTCTCTACCCTATCTATGACCTTCTGATATGTGGCCTCCAGAACTGGACAAATACTCTAGGTGGGATCTCACAAGCGAGCAATACATTGGCAGCACCACCTCCCTCCTCCTGCTGGAGATACCTCTCCCTATTCATCCCAGCATCCTGTGGCACTAGCCCTACCCACTGCTTTGTCACATTGCCCTGCCACTTTGAGGTACTCAGATATGATAACCACATGGTCCCTTTCTTGCTTTGTGACTGTCAGTACCTCCTGCCACATCTTGTACTCATTTCCTGGATTCCTACGTCCTAGGTACATGATTTTGCACTTTTTGACATTGAACTCAACTGCCATGCTTGTAACCATGCCTTAAGTTTCCTGGGCCTGAGGATAGAAGTATGAGAGCAATAAATAGTAATTTAAAAAAAATGAGCACAGTCGTGAATAACTTACACCTGAAGTGACTACACGGAGAAACATCGCTTGTCTTGTTAGCCCACATTTGGCCGAAGAGTCCTTCAGGCTGTAGTTCTCCAGTTTCCAAATCATAGGCTAGCTTGTTTACAAGTTACCTCTTTACATGCTGTGTTCTGGGATTTCCCATACAGGTAGTCTCTTACCTACTTTAGAGTGTTGTCATTAATACCCATATATTGAAGCTATTGAGTAGTATGTCGTGATTAACCAGGTTGGATGCCTTTGTTGGATCTGTGCTTCCTATGTGTCTCCAGAATCTCAAGATAACATTATTATGTATGTTTTCTGTGTATTTATTTTGTTGTAATATACATATAAAATGTCCTAAATTATGATAATTTCTTCTAGATGTGCATCTACCACTCCTGTGAGTGGTAGATGATCCTCGCTGCAGGCAGGCAGGAGACTGCAAAAGCAAAGACATCCCACATGGTGTCCTAGAGAGGTCACCAAACTTCCTCTCCAGTGTGAGAGTTTCCTAGCCTAAAAACTATTAGGCAACAACCAGAAAAACAATATAGTGATAACTTGTGAAATTGTTCCCATCAAACTCAACTATGTACACAGCCCCCCCCCCCCGGATGGGAGAAATAGGGAAGCATTGTAGATAAAAGTGAAAGGAACAGAGTGACAGATGCACAGCTGGAAGAAACAGTTATTGAAAGGTGAGCAGTTTTTTCTTTCTCCACAGCAGGGTGCATCTGTTACTCACTACTAGCCCTAGGAGTGTATTATCAGTAGCAGTAATCCCTGGGGTGGGGAGGATAACATAGTATAACACTGAAGGTAGTGCAGATTTAACCCAAGTCCGAGAAGTGGATAGGTTTAGGAAATGAGAGCTGAAAGAATCTTATAGTCAAGAGTCACGCCAGCAGAGGTGGCCACATCCAACTTTAACAGTCTGATGGATGTGTACAGTGACACCCAGGTAGCCATCGTGCAAATGCCCACATAGTTGTTCCATTTCGCCTTTGAAGCCGCCATGGTTCTGGTAGAATAAGCTTTAAAGAGCTAGTGTATTGCTTGGTAATTATTAGTACTTTTCAGATGCAGTCAGCTATCACTTCCAGTATCTGAAGTATTTTTTTTATTTTCTGTTTGCTAATTAGAAGATTTTCCACCTGGCAGTACTGGGTTGATGTGTGGGCTACACTCTGTCTGGAGGAGGAAAAAGTTAGTTCTATTCCTCTCACTACGTCGCCAAAAATGAGACCAAACACCTGGAGGTGCCACAATCCTTGCAGCCTGAGCAGTGACTTTCACAAGCTACCAATCAAAATGCAGGAACTTGTGACATCACTAGTAACCAGGGAGAGCCAGTCCCTGCTGCTTCATGTGAAAGTGAAACCTGGCAGTGAGAAATGGTTCTCATTGATTACGTGATGTCATAGTCAGTGTGGTTTCAATGTTGATGTAGTGGGAGGAACAGAACTGACTTTTGTTTTTCATCCAGAGTGCTGCTTCACACATCACCCCAGTACTGCAAGGTGGAAGATCTTCTAATTAGCAAACAGAAAAGAATAAATACTTGAGATATATGAAGTGATAACTGACTACATCTGAAAGTTACAATTAATGGCAGACAGTTTTCAGGCAGTACACTAGCTCCTTAAGTCCCTCTAGTGGTTGTTTTCTGTAAGCTTTTTGTGCTTCTGAAGTGCATTCTGTCATCTGTTGTAAGATAGAGGACTTTGAGGCTTTGGGACCCCACTTTCTGAGCTGTGTAGGGTTGCCACCTTTGGATGAGATGAAAACGAATATTAAACCACACTCCCAAACTCTACCCTAACCCCGCCTTTATGACCGAGGGAACAAGCTTGGACTCTGATTCACTTGATTTATTCACAGTTGCTGCTGATATAGCATTGTGTACAACTTCTTTAAATTACATCATGATTATTATTTTGGTTTATTTGATTTAGATTTAAATATTTAACATTTCAGTGTGTGTTAACATTTGGTGGGTTAGAGAGGGGTTCGGGATTTCCATCCTGTGTACACAGCTTAGCTGACAAATTGAGTGACTACAAGGACACCACTGACAATGGCTAGTTTGGATCAGGTGGCCTTTTCTGGTAAAACTCTTTCAATAAATAAATAAACTACACCAGTAATGGTGGACGAGATGTAATTTCAAATATCATCTGCTATTTTAAGATGTGCTGCTGTCCCTCCCATTGCTCCTACTCTAAAGTTATTTGTAATGTCAGAGAAGTTTTTAAAAGTGGTAGGAACTATCCTATGCTGTTAAATACCCTATTTTGTTTCCCATGTCAGTCATACATAGCAGACAGCATGATATGTGATATGTAGCATGGAGGCAGTATAGCACAGTGATCTAAAGCTCTGAGCTGCAATTCTGGAGACCAGGGTTTGAATCCTACAGCCCAAACTTACATACTTTGTGACCCTACACAAATCACTTAATTCCCTTGTGCTCTCAGGTTGCACTTGTAAACGAGCTTTAGCTTAGTGTGTCTCTTCTGGAAAAAAAAAAATAATAATGTTTTGAAAAAATGTTGATAAATTGCCTAAATTTGCAGTGCTATCAAATCTAGATTGTGTTCCTGTCATCTCATCAGCTACTGCTCTCTCTCTTCCTTTTCTCATTTCTGTAGTTTAGCATGACATTAGTCACATTATTCTGTGCTGTTCATCTGAAAGGCCTGGATTGGTCTTCCTGGAATATCCAAGTAGTATGAACATTGACAACAATAACTACTGAGGAGAGAGAGGCATAGTATTGCTAGAAATGAAATAAAATATTAGATTATTAATTTAACAACAAAAGGGGTAACAAATATTAAAATATAGGACAGACCCTAAAAGAAAAAATGGTGAACATTTAAAGGTATAAAAGTATTCTTATCACAGCAGTCAAAGACCATACTCACAGTGCAGCCTGGAAAGGATTAGTTTGATTTGCTGCAATGGTCTTAATAGCCCTACTTTACACCTCTCAGACTGACTGGTATACAAACAAAGGTCTACAATGACATCAGAATTTGTTTGTAATCTGGCCATGCAAGTAAAATGGTGAAGGATTTAACATAATCTGTTTTACAAGCATTTGAGCATTCAAAATGACTGAAAAAGCACTACCTCTGAATAAAACTACATTAGCAGGTAAAGTTTCTGAAACACATTGTACAGTCCATACTGGGACAGGAAGCTACCTAATGTGGTACCTGTCTGGTTGCAGAAAAATGAAGGTGTTAATTAAGGTGGTATTGTTTACCCTTCCCGTGAATATTCTTCCAGTTTGCTGGGTGTGAAGTTACAGGTGACAACTGAGCAGACAGGACACATTTGCTCTTTAAAGGGGCACTATCAGCTTTGTCCCAATGTTTATGCACATTTCTAGTCGTTCCCGAGGCACATACCAACAAATTACAGTAAAACCCCTGCATGTGCCAAAGTAATAATGTTTACTCGTTACCTTTTATTTTGCATATTTTATATCGGTTCGATCGATAGTAAGCCGACCTCCGGAAGCACATTCACCCTGACTGCACGCATTTGAACAGAGCCAGTCAGCGAGGTGCAATTTTATGCATGCCCCATAAACTAAACACTTTAGTTAGGTATTTCTTAAGCTGCAATCTATCTATGCTTTTCCTGACAAACCGAGCAGTACTATTACCAAAAACACAGTTGAAAAGTGGAGTCGGTATGGGCAAGACCTACGTGTTTGGAGCAGACACCATGCCCTAGTGCTACATGCATGGATTTCGGTTTAATTTTTTCAACTGTGTGTTTTTGTTATAGTACTGCCTGTTTTTTGTTAGAAAAGCATAGATAAATTATGGCTTAAGAAATACACAACTAAAGTGTTTAGTTTATGGGCCATGCATAAAATTGTACCTCGCGACGCGCCTGTTACAAATGCGCAGTCAGGGTGGATGTGCTCCGGAGGTCGGCTTACTTTCGATCGACCGCTTTGATATAAATAATGCAAAATAAAAGGTAACGAGTAAACATTGTTACTTTGGCACATGCAGGAGTTTTTACTTTAGTAATTTGTTTAGTATGTGCCTGGGAACACTGACTAGAAATGTGCAAAACGTTGGGACAAAGCTGATAGTGCCTTTAATGCCCTGCACTTGAAGGCACTTCTGATTAGGCATGCACTGCAAGCACACTAAAATGTCAGACACTTGCTTACAGTCAGATGAGAAGAAAATGAAACAGCTAGTGGGAAGCTAACAGGTGCTGCTTGACCCACCGTAAAAAACTAATTTGTAATGGAAAACAGGAGGACCGAATCTGGACCTAGAAAACTCGAATCATTCGGTCAAAACCGAGTAGGTGGTAACCTTAGAGCTGTGCAAAACTAGATTACCTGACTGCCCACAGATTGAGTTCTGTGCAGTGTTTGATGGCTCTCCTGATGTACAAGGTATGGAAACTGCTTTCCAGATTGTTCTTCGATAGGAGCAGAAAGATGGAAAGAGATGCCTGATTTGATATGGAAGACCAAGTTGACCTTTAGTATAAACTCTGTATATATTTCAAGTATCGCCTTTTCCTGGTGAAGTACAACATATGGTACCTGTGTGGAGAGTGCACCCTATTCTCCCACTCTTCTAGCCCATAGCAATCAGGACGGCAACTTTCAGGGTGAGCCATCTAATAGAGACTAGAGACAGAGGGGTCTGGTAAAAGCATTGAGGATTAATGTCAGGTTCCAGTCTTCATGAGACTACGTGTGAACTCCTATGTGAGACTGTATGGGAATCTTTGAATGAGGGGGAATACAAGGATATGCAGAGTGCTGTCTCGCAGGGTAGCAAAGGGCACTCATCAGAGTGTTTTGGAATGCATGCTCACCATGAGCCTTGGAGTGAATATTGTGGCTGTCCTCAACAGTCTTGTGCTTTATGGTGTTTCACTGTTCAAATGTAAGGAGTTTTACGTTAAATCAGTCCATAATGATTTTTCCCCTTAAATTAAAATTTCCAATATGCCAACATTTTCTGGACCTCTTACCTGCACCCATGTCACACGCAGTAGCAGAACTGTAGGCAGTGGAGGAGGAGGAGGAGAAACGTATGGGTCTCCCTAGTGAGAGCAGGGCATACCTCTTTCTAAATACTAAGCTTGTGAGAGCAGGATAACTGCAACCCATTTATGGCCTCTATCAGGAGTTAACGCTAAGTAGTAGTTAAACAGACATACTACCAAGTAAATAAAATCACATGCCCCCACAATGCAAAGCATCATGGACTGCATATGCAAATCACCACAGAATGTTATGCTTGTCCAACTTTAAGCAGAATTGCAGTGCCACAACATCTCAAATATCTTAAAACCAACGTGTGATTACTGCAGTAAACATGTACTCTCACTGAGGGTCAGCCTGTTTCGCAGACAGTGGATTGGCCAAGTTTGTGGGTACACACACAAACAAGAAGGGGTGGCAATTCTGATCGTGACAACCACCAGGTTCCAAGTTGAAAAGGATATAATTACCCTGATGGCAGATACCTTTTCCTGCAGGGCATGCTAAATAACACCAGGGTTTTACTGGGCAATATCTATGGGCTAGCAATGACTCCCCCTTATTCCTTATGGACCTCCTTAAAACATTAGGCCCATTTACAGGTATCCCACTCCTACTAGGAGGAGTTGAGCCTGGTGCAAGAAACAGATGTGGACTGATCTAGGTGTTGTAGGAAAGAAAAGCATGAGAGGCATGCTGGATCACCTAGGCCTATTAGACATTTGGAGACTTCTCCTCCCTCAGTCAAAAGAATACACCTTTACGTCCTTGGTACACCACACTGAGACCAGGCTAGACTTCTTTCTTGCCACCAGAGAATGGTTTCAAGGGCTTAACACGTGAAACTGAGGTCAGAATAATATCTGACTACGCACCAGTTTACATCTGCCACCGAAGAAGATGGAAGCTGGCATATGAGCAGCCAGCTGTTGAAAGACACAAAACAGTGGAGCACCTAAAACCTTCATTGAGAATTTTTTCTAACAATCTGGGAACATTGGGAAACAGTCTCATAGACTCTCCATTGCAGAGGCAATTATAACTCTTCTGTCCAAAATGGGCAAAGATGCACAACAGGTACCACCTTATTTCCTTATTACCTTAGATGTTAAAATCTTGACTAAAGGGATGGCTTTGTGGTTGGGTAAAATATGGGATGGCTTGGTCAGCAGTTAACAGATTAGGTTCATGGGGGCAGAAACTCAGCAGACCACATCAGAAGGCTGGTCTGCCTTTTTTCCACGTGCCAGGAGCCCAGAGTCTCCGTTTCTTATTCCCCATTGTCCATGACTAATCTGGTATTGACTACAGGGTGGTTTAAAAAGGACCACTTTTGGGGCCACATATTCAGACTAGATGTGTGGCACATCCCTGGATGTGCAGGCATCTCTGGACTTGTGTGGGCTGTCGGAGGCGTGGCCATATTCAAAGGCCACCGATGTGCCATGCACCCCTGACTGCACTCGCCAAGATAGTAGTGCTGCCTTATGCAAAGGAGGGCCCCCATGCATATGCTGCGCATCACAGTATTGAATCCCCCCAAAGCGTAAATCTAGCCGTCTGCACCGGTGCATAGTTACGCTTTCCAAATCCTTCTTTAACTACGCGCTTGGTAGGGTGGTGCCCTGCGCACAGTCTAGGGCCGGGTACACAGTAATCTCCCTGCCCCATCACTTGTATAAAGTACAAAATACCTGATCCCCTTTTCCATAGTGTAGCAGCCCCCCAAGCCCCAAGCACTTGCATAAATTAAAAGAACCCAAGTCCCCTTTTCCATAGTGTAACGGCCCCCTCCCCAGCCTGATCATTTGTATAAATGAAAGTATCCCTGATCCCCTTTTACATAGTGTAGCGCCCCTCCAGCCCCGATTTTCATTTATGCTACACTGTTACACTATGGAAAAGGCTATCAGGGTTATTTTAATTTATGCAAGTACTGGGTTGGGGAGGCCGCTACACTATGGAAAAGGGATCGGAGTTATTTTCATTTATGCAAGTGTTTGGGGCTGGAGATGGCTGGTCTGACGCACATTATGGCGGTGCAGCCATGCAGATGGGCCCATAATGGGTATACAAATAGCCCCATTGCACCATGCATGCCTAATGGAGTCATCTGCATATGTGAGCTGAATATCGCCCATGGGTGATGCGGCGCATACCAGTGTGTGCTGCACAGTTCCCCTGTGGGCGGTATTCAGCCCTGCACCCTGCTGTGCGCTGTGCAACCAGGGTCTAATATTCAAACAGATTGCTTGGGCTGTTCCGATCGTGCATTATGTTTGAATATCGTGCCAGAGCCGGCCGGCCCAACTTATTTACACAGTGCACCGTTATGTGCATGCATCTGGCTGGCTCTGAAAATGGGGCCCTTGATATCTGTCTATCTGTAATGGCTCCCGTGGTACCAGTGAGCCATGATGTTGATACACATGATGTTCCTGATATGGATTTAAGACCCCAGATAATACTTGTCAGTTGTTTGTCTTGGGGGATTCCATAATTAAGCATTTAGACAGGGCTGTTCGTAACCAGGATAAGTTCAGTCGAATCTGCCCCTCCTACAGGGGCCAAAAATAGCAGACATCACCCGTATGGTTAAAGGTATTTTGCACAACTCGGGGGATAATCCACTTGTGATCATTCATGCTGGTACCAACAACATCATTGGTGACTCCATTCAGGAGGACTATGTAGCACTTACTAACATGCTGGTATCCTTAGGGTGTGATATTTATATTTCAGAAATTTTAGCTCGACCTGGCACACCAGAGTTTATCAATAATAAAATCAAGCATATTAATAAGTTGCTACGCAAATGGTGCATACACCAAGATATTCACTGTGTTACATATTGGGAGGAGTTTGATGAAAAGTTCGAACTATTCTGTGGTGACGGGCTCCATTTAAGCAGAAGGGGTAACTCCTTTCTGGGCAAACAACTTTCTGAGGTAATAAATCGCAATTTAAACTAGGACAAGGGGGGACGGGTTGACTGTTACCGCACTCTTAACATTAACTCTGAAAAACTACCTCTTCCTCAACTCATTTTAATTTTTGTGTCTAAATGCCAGATGTTTAAACAAAAGACAAATTAAAATCTAGAGTGGTTTTGGCAAGAACAAACATAGGTGCTACAACTGAAACCTGGTGGACTCTAAGTCTGCCTGGGATCCCCATGTACAAGGTTATAATACGCTTTCACATAATCGAAGGTAAAAGGGTGGTGGTGTGGCCCTATTTATGAGTGATTGGTTGGACACAATAGATCGACAGGCAGAATAAAAGACATACTGAATCTATGTGGGTTAAAATTACACCAGTTAACACTCTGCTACTGATCGAGGTACTTGCTATCATCCCCAAATTTTTCTATAGAATACATGGAAGCAGTTATTTGTGAATTAGAGATCTGCTAGCAATTTGGAAACATCTTGGTCATGGGGGATTTAACTTCAGTGACATCAACTGGAGTACTAACTTAGCACATCTACTGATAGCAAAAATTTTGGCCACATGTGCTCAGCTGAATTTAAAACGGGCTGTTAATTTCCCACCAGAGGCAGTAATATACTGGACTTTGTTTTACATAATGACATCCGTAATATCAAGGATGTACAGATAGAAACTCCACTTGGCAATAATAATCACAATTCTTTTGGTTTTATCTTAGTGACTATTTGTTCAGTAGATATTGGATCGGCAGTGACATATATGTATATATATATACACACACATATTACGTGTACATATATATGTATTTGTAACACGGCTCTCAGTCGGGCGGCGGAAAGGAGCGCGAGGATTGGTCGAATGGCCACAGCTGACTGAAACCGAGCGGGTATTAAGCCCACATAATGCCCGCTCGGTCAGTACCAGCTGTGGCCATGGAGGCACCCGAGGGTAGCAGCCCGCTGGGGCAGTACCCAGAGTGGCCAGGAGGCAGAGGGTGCAGCACTGAGCAAGCAGGAGACATGCCGGAGATGCCATCGGGAGTGCGCGCGCCCCCCCCCCAACCGCAGATAACCAGAGAGGTTGTCCCGCATGCCTGTCGCCCTAACAAGCCAGCAGATCACAGCACCTCCGCCCCGATGCACAGTGGCGGTCCTCGAGCCTGGTAGCACACGCCGCGCCCGCCCCGCCGCAGAGCCGCCCACCTGCGTGTGACGGCAGAGGGCCGACCGCTGAAACGGGCTGCCCGCCGAGGTGATGCCGGTAACATAGTTTCCGTGGCGCGCGAGCCTATGTTACAGCAAGACATCACTAGTTTGGCTCACCGGTGAGTACGCCGCTGGGCGCCGGGCTGCGCCCGCACGAACCCCCAGCGGGCATTAATCCACCGTAGAGTTTCAGCTGGCGTGACACGCTTATACGACTGTTACTGGCGCACAAGTGATGCATATGGAGCACGACAATCCCCAGTAATGCCCGCTACTGCAATCCTCTCA
Source organism: Neoceratodus forsteri (assembly GCA_016271365.2). Lineage (NCBI taxonomy): Eukaryota > Metazoa > Chordata > Ceratodontiformes > Ceratodontidae > Neoceratodus > Neoceratodus forsteri. The sequence continues at coordinate 1,196,915,229 of CM028130.1, forward strand.
GCGCCACATGTAACTGCGATCGCATGCACACAATCCCCGCCTCCTGTAGTACCATAATCCACACCACAAACATGCTCGCACACTATAGAAGGTCTCACTGGTGCACCACAATGTGATTCAGGGTGCAGAACACTGCCCGGTAGTGGAGTACCTAAACAATCCACATCAATTTGGCCACAGGACAGTACTGTTAATTCCCCACCCACCTGCCCGCTCCAGCGATCTGCGACTTTCTCCACGCACCTCTCGACACACAAAAGCAGTCCTACACAACACGGAAAGAAAGTTAATAGGCATGGGTAGTGGCTGTACAACAGCCTAGAACCATATCCCCATAGAACAACCTTAAAATCCCAGCCCAACATCCACAGACGAGAACGGAGAATGAGTTACTGAATCAGTACCTGCAAAAGCCGTTGTGTGGCATTTGAGTCGCTTCAATCGAGCAAAACAAAAGGTATCTCGTGTAAACTGCTGTTTCTCTGTGTGCATTAATCAATCGTGTTTAAACGGGAACGGCAAAACTTAGTATGCAAAAAAAATGCTATCACAGAATGCAAAGCAAACCATAAAACACAAATTTTATTAATATAAAGTAAGTGTTTACTCCACATATTTTACAGTTTGAAATGTTGCTATACAATTAAGACAGTTCTGTAAAAGTAGACCATGTTGTAGTGTAAGAAAACTACACATCACCATATAAATAAATGTGGTTTGCATGAAAACGTGTATTTCTTTTATCTCACGAAGGCTCCATCATTATACACAAAAACTGAAACTTTGTTGTATAAATACAACATTTCACACACAACGCTGGCATAAAGAGCAGATGAACCACTGAAGGAGGTTTTCTACTAGGAATTAATGCTTTAATCCCTAGTAGAAGCTTACTTTCTTGTGGTTTAATGCTTATAATGCATTAGTTATTCTATCTTTACACACTGCTTGAGCATGAACAGAAATATACCTTTATTCAATTAGATCTTGTAGCCCTTTCCCCATTTCTTTGGGCTTCGCAGCCCCGTCACCATTACAGCATTAGGTTGGAATTACTCTTAAAGAGAGCAGCACCTGTAATTCTCCCATCTTCCCAAACCTGCTAAGTCCGTTGTTAGTGCTTGCTTTTTCTATCCTTAGGGTGGACAGAATTTCACTATGTCATTGTGAGCAGGGAGGAATACTATCATCCAGTCAATACCTTACAATTACGTTTTTAGCTATCCCTGTTATTATGACTATGTGAAGCTTTTTGGATATTAGAAGTGGTTTTCCATAATGGCCTACAAGGCATATTTCAGGGGTGAAGGCATCTTCTATACTTAGTAGGGTGTGCAACGTTTCTATAATTTTGTTCCATAAAGGTTTCACTTTGGGGGCAGTACCATAAAATGTGGTAGAGATTTCGCCCCTGCTCACTACATTTAGTGCAGTTATCTTTCCCATCTAGTAAAGCTTGTGAGGTGTGTACTATACACTATGCACTTTTTAATACTGTTTAAGGCAAGGTTCTCCACCTAAATAAATCTGTACACATTTGTCCCGATTTCTGCCCGGACCACTGGGTGACAGGCTTCAGTATGGCTTGCATCCAGCAGTGTCCTGTCTCTGCGCCTATGGGACAGCAACTCCCCAAGACAGAGACATATAGTTTGCAGATGGCATTCCGACTGCTAGACCCTTAAGGTTTTTATTATTTAGCTGCAAGTATTGTTCCAGGGTGGTCCCTATGGTGTGCTACTGAGTGAGTCAACTGTAAGAACTGGAAAGCTGACTTTCCACCTACCCTGGTCTAGTTTGGTATGGGATAATATTCCGCAGCGAGGGTAAGGTGTCCCACCGAGGGAATGCTCCAAGAACCGTGATAGGTCAATGCAAACTGGTTTGTTATCTATGGTGAAGTTGAGTTTGTAGCACAGGTTGTCCCAAGTCTCATTGTGGGTGGTCATGCGGCCACTGCACGGCTTCTGGTGCCCCTGTACTGGGGCTCCTACAGTGTTGCTGAGCTCCTTCAAGATTCTTTCCAAGGGCAGTAGGTTATTGACTTAGGTCAATACCCTTCAAGTGGCAGATATCAGCTTCTATGGCTAACCACAGTGGCCAATAGCCAGGTGACTGATCATCTTCTGACACTTTATACCATTGCAAATACTTGACACCATGTGCTGCTACATAAAAGTGAAAGAAGTTTGGAAATTTTAGCCCTCCTTTGTCGTTCAGGCATGACAATTTGACGTAAGTCTTTCCTGCCCACGTAAAGTTAGATACTAAGGTCCATACTAAGGTTTAAATGGAGCTAGAGAGCCAAAGGCCCATAAGTGCTCCCATGCTAATCAATTATCATAATATCTTGGGTGTATTCCTGTTAATAAGTAAGCATCCAGACAGGCTTTACATTCTGTTTTGCTTTTACTAATAATATTGAGTGGTAGTTTATTCCATGGACTGATGACCCTCAATGTGAAGAAAATTCCTCCTCAGATAATTAAAGATTTACCAATTAAATGAAGTGGGTGACCTCTGGTATCATGTTTGTCATTCTTAAATTGTAATCCTAAACCGTCATTAGAACGGGTCCTGGATAATGTCATACAGAAATACTAATCCCTGCATAGACGGTGTGTCTCTAGTAATAGAAGGGTCAGACTTTTTAGTCTATTTGTATAACACAAATTATACATTCCTTTTACGTGTTTAGTATAATTCAGCTGAATTCTTTCTTACTGATTTATCGGATTTCTTATATGGGCACCAAAGCTGTGACACATACTCCAAATGTGGCCTGGCATAGGCCCTAAACAGAGGCATCATCACCCTAGGATCTCTAGTTGTTATGTTATGTTTAACAGACCAAATAATTTTGTTTGTTTTGTTAACGCGATCGTTGATATGATGGGCATATTCCAGGTTGTTAGAAACCATCACCCAGATCCTTTTCATAAGTTGTAGTCAATAAAGTACAATTTCCCAAGACATACGATGCCATTGAATTCTGCAGACCCAAGTGCATAACCTTGCATTTGTTATTATTTAGCTTCATGCCCCATTTTACAACCCAAGCAGTGATTAAATCCAAATCACGTTGAATAGTGCTAGTGTCTTCATTATTGGCACTAGGATCTCCAATTTTGATATTGTCCGCATATTTAATAGATGTAGAAAGGCAATTCATCGTAAGATCAGAGATGTAGGCCTGAAACAAACATGGGCCGAGCACTGAGCCCTGAGGTACCCCACTAGTAACATAGCCCACATCGGATAACTGACCATTAATCCTTGGGCTGCCAACAAAATTGGAACATATAAGAATTTGTGACTGACATATCAGTCCGCGGCACAGCAAGGGTTAATAATAACTTCTGTGTATGATCAGCAAGCCAATTACTGATCCATACAACAATATTTTTTTTTTTTTATTAAAGATCTTGGAAGACACCTGTGACCGGTTGCTCGTTGAGAGGATCCACGTCATTACATTACCTGAGGAGTCACAATCATGGTGGACAAAATACAGATTTGATAGGCATATATATACAAAATACAGTGTACAAACAATACAGTTGGTGGCTCAAACAAGAGATAACAAGGTGTGCTGAGACACTGTACAATGTATGCCTCGTCCTATAAAGTGACAAAGACAGAGGAGGGGATAATATGATAGGGGAAGTGCTAGAAGGCCAGGAGTGGGGGGGGGGTAGGACAGGGCATGGGTGAGGAGGTGATAGAGTGCGTGGGGGATGAGGCAAAGTGCTGCCAAGAGACTATCCTGGTAGGATACGAATGGGAAAGTGCTGGGGTAGTCCATTGCTGCGAGCAGGAGTTAGCGGTGACACATACAGAAACTACTATCAGCGAGGTGCTGATGCAGCTTACATTTAAAGGATCTCAGTGTAGTGGCATTGGAAATGTAGGGAGGTAGGCCATTTGTCCAGAGAGGAGCACGGTGAAACAGGGTGAAGAAAATATATTTATTAATATGTAAGTTTAGTCCTTAGGCCCAGCGTTAGGCATGACATCAAAGGCTTTATAAAGTCTATGAAAACAGCATCCACAGTATTCTACTATCCAGTAGCTGGCTATTCTTTTCATAGAAGCACATTAGATTAGTCAAACAGCCTCTACCTTTTGTGAAACCAAGTTGTTCAGTGACTGATTTGTGATAAAATATCCTTAACCAAGCTTTCAAAGATTTTGCATAATAGTGAGGTGAGGCTGATGGGTCGATAGTTTGACCAGTCTGATTTCACACCCTTTTTGTCACTAGGTATAACATTAGCTATTTTCCATTCTTTAGGGACAAAGTTCTTTGTAAGACATGAATCAAATAAAAGCTTAAGGGGAACCACCAGACTCTTAGCAAGTAAGTATAGAAGATGTCCAGTGACATTATCAGGCCCCATACAGGTTTTGCCTTTCTGCAACAGTAGTTTTTCAAATATTGCTTCAATTTCAAAAGCAATAGAGGCGTCACAGGTGTAAGAAGAATAGGACCTTGTGGTCATGGTACCAGTGTATACTTTACAACATTTTTCATTAACAATGTTCACCATGTCTCTGGGATCATGAATTGCTTCCCTGTTGAATTGAATTGGCACAACTTTGTAGTTTGGTGTTTTTAAGGAGTTAATATATAAGAAAAATACTTGCTATTGAATTTATTTCCATTCCTAGCTAAATTAATTTCCCATTTTCTTTTATTTTTTTTTGATACTAGATTTACATTGTTTCTGAGTTGAAAGATAAGCTGACCAGTTTTGTGTAATTCTAGATTTTAGGTATTTAGCATATTCATTATTTTTTAACTTGATACGCCTTCTAACAGATTTGTTAAGCCATTTAGGATTGTTTATTTTTTTTATGCTTTTCTCTAGTAGGTATAAACCTGTCCTTTATATGTAATAAGGGATTATAAAGTAATTCCTGGTATTCTTGAATGGGTAAGTCATCATGTGCTTTATTCCAATCAATTTGTCCAATGACTTTTTCCATCTCCTCAATATTGGCTTTTTCATACACACACACATAATATGTAGGCATTAATCACCGCCAGCTGAGGGGCTCTGACGGTGGATAAATGCCCGCTGGGGGGTTCGTGCACGAGGGCGCTTCAGCGGCACATCACCGAAGAGCCCGAGGCTGAAAGATTAATGCGCCAGGTAACATAGGCTCGCTACGCCGCAGAGCCTATGTTACCGGCATCACCTCCGCCGCGCGGGCAGCCCCATTTCAGCGGTTAGCCTCTTGCGTCACAATATGCAGCGAACGCTCATACTGGGGTGCGGCGTACTGCAGGCTCCCGAGGACCGCCATGCATCGGGGGCAGGAGGTGCTGTGATCTGCTGGCTTGTTAGAGGCGACAGGCATACCGGGACAGCCTCTGGTTAGCTGCGGTTGGGGGGGGCGCTGCGCCTTCGGTGGCATCTCCGGGCGTGTCACACTTTGCTCAGTGCTGCACCCTCTGCCTCCTGGCCACTCTGGGTACTGCCCCAGCGGTCTCTACCCTCGGGTGCCTCCATGGCTACAGTTGGTAATTGACCGAGCGGGCGTTATGTGGCTTAATACCTGCTTCGGTTTTAGTTTAAATAGCCATTCGCCAATCGTCAAGGCCCTTTCCGCCGCTTCCGACTGAGAGCCGTGTTACAAACTTTATTTTGACAGGCATTAATGGTCATGTTACAATCTCTGTCAAGTACCAGTGGGATACTCTACTGTCACATGGGGACATGTTATTGTCCCTATCTATTGTGTCTGCCTTATCACTGTGTAATGTATGTGAAAATATATATATTTTTTTCCAATTGTTTAACCAGGTGAGACACATTAAGCTGAAAGCTTGTTTACAGGTGCAACCTGGGAGCACAGGAAGTTAAGTGACTTGCTCAGGGTCACACAGTATGCAAGTGGGGCTGTGAGATTCAAACCCAGGTCTCCAGATTTACAACTCAGAACTTTAAAACACTGGCTATACTGCCTCCCAAATATAAAAAAATAAAGGCAGATCCCAAGTTGTAACTTGAGATTTCACCGACGTAAATATGAACGAGATGGCCTTAAAGAACCTTGCTGTTTGGGGATGTGGCTCCAGTGGTGGAATAGTCTTAAGTTTGAAGGAGGGCTCCTAATGCCCCCACTTGTACTCTCAGGGTCAATGTGCTGAGTTCCAGGGTAAACCCCTTTTGTAACGGATCAAGGATTTCAGCCACAGTGTAGGTGAAGACCATTGCTGACTGGTGTCTCCACTTGAAAAACACACTGCCAAATGTGATAGTTATTAGTAGAGTCTTTACATGATTTGAGCAGTGTGACTATATTTTCTCTTTTGAATAGACGCATTGTGTCAGAGAACCCTGTTCAAAATTCAGGCTGTTAGTCACAGACTGCTGTGGTGTGTGTGAGTGGCTGGACCTAGGGATTGGTCAAAGTGACAGTTTGAGATGAAATCTCACTGAGAGTTTCAAGAGTGAAGAAAGCGAAGGGCACCAGGATCAGTATGTTGCTGAAAGCATGATTCTGTTCCAGTCTAGGATGATTTTTCGTATATTACCCTGTGGACTGTTACAAAAGGATAGACGTATGCTTCAGCATTGGCCCAGTCCAGGCTGAAAATGTTGGTCGCTATGGCTGTTATGTCTTGGCTCATTGTGCGCAGTTCCAGCAATTTGATGCTTACTGCTGGTGCAAACAGGTCTTCTGGGGGCAGTTGCCTACTTTACAGTTAAAGACCTCTTGGTGAAGTGACTGTTCCCTTATTAAGACTTCGTTTCTGATAAGCCAGTCTGTCTTCTTGTTCAGCTTTTCTTTGAGGTAAAGTGCTGATATCGTTTGTGGATGAGCCTCGGTCCATAGAAACTTTTTTTTTTTCAATTTTATTTGTATTCTTTTGAAATGTATACAGATACGCACAGAATAAGACTTGGTTACAACGTACAGAAGTTAATACTGAAAAAAGTCACAGAGAGGGTTGTAGATGCATGGAACAGCCTTCCTGAGGAGGTCGTAGAGTCAAAATTAGTGGAGGAATTCAAGAATGCATGGGACAGACATAAGGCAATTCTAGTGGGGGGGTAGGAGGAAGTAGGCTGTTGGTTAACTAGGATCTGCCGTGCCGCTTATCCGTTAGGTAGGGAAATCGGCAGACTAGGTGGGCCAAGCGGTCCTTATCTGCCATCAAATTCTGTGTTTCTAGGATGCATCAGTTTTCATCCATTGTTACATTTGGTGGCGGAATTCTAAATTTAAGGTTATCTCTTGTAGTGACAAAGTGAGATAGATACAGCAAGACCATGGACATTAAACAGTAATGCCTAGTGACTTTAAAGTTCATGTATTCTGGATTATGATGGTTTAGCGCACTAAAAAGAGAGACTATACAGAGAGCCATCTTAATCCTCATCATCAGTACTCTGTGAGGTTTCAAAACTTTCGGTACAAGCACATGTTTAGAACTTGTTACCCTTCCTTGTATTTATTTATTTTTTTTTGTTTGTGTATAATTGCTTTTTTTTATGTATTATGCACTACCAGTTCACATTATACTTTGAAAACTGTAACTCCCAGTGTGTACGTATTGTTTTTTTATTTTCTGTCCTACCCAGGACCTCCTTGCAAATTAGTTTGTAAAACAGAGTTTCTTCCTGGTAAAACAAATGTGGTTGCTCAGTTGAATAAGTTTTACTTTTTTGTTTTGTATTTATTGAATTTGCACTTTGTAGCACATATCAACTCAGGATAGCAAGATAGTTTGAAATACATAAATGAGCAGCTATATTAGACTAGATAGTTGCTATCCTTTTGATATGTCCTCAGTGGGGGAGTGGGGAATCTGAGATCAAACTTAAAAACAGTTGATCCCACTTTAAACAGAGAAATTTTAAAAGTAGGGCTTCCAGTGATGTAACTGCCTAGGATGCCATGCTAGTTCAGAACTCCACTCTCCCGCTACTAAAAATAGCCACAAAACTTGCTTAAAGACTAAAACGTTTGCTTCCTTACCAGTCATGCTTCAGTGTGATTGCAGTGGGACCTCTACTCCTGCAGGCAGTATTGCATCCCCCCAACTTGTCTCCTGCTGCCGTTAATTCGGTCAAGCAGATACAAACAAATGCATACTTTTGAAGCTTTTATTTTCAAGGCCAAATAAAGAACTCTTTCATTACGATCCTTGCGGTCGTGGACTCCCTACAGAAGGAACATGTGCTGCAGGTGGCATTCTACTCTCTGACTCCATGTCTGACTAAATGGCAGAACTATTGCTTCATTTGCATTACCGCAAACTCAAATTGATGCAAAATGCCAGGACTTGGAGGGCAGGTTCGAGGAAAAACTTCCACTTACTGGAGGGAGAGGAAGGTTGGAATATTACAGATTTTGTCACTTAACAAATGGAAAACTCCTCTGTCTCCCCATAGATAATGAAACTAGAGCTTGAGTGAGTTCACCACACACTAGGCCCAAAGTCAGTCCACACAGAGAGACCCCGGTTCATAATTATGAAGATCCTGCACTACCAGATGAAAAGAAAGTTCTGTCCACAGCTTACATTTAAGACTGTGATGTGTGGGCATCACAGAATGTTTTTGATCATGATTATATCCTGCAGTGCCTATCAGGTCTTCCCAAGGCATGCCGCCATATTGTGGATGTCAGTACCAGAAGTGGCCCATTAATATTGACCAGCAGGATGCCTCAGGGTTCGGTACTGGGACCATTCCTCTTTAATGTCTTTATATAAGTGATATTGCAGATGAAGTGGAAGAGAAAGTATGCCTCTTTGCAGATGACACTAAAATCTGCAGTAGGGGAAGATATAGGACAGTGCATGGGGAATGGTTGACAACAGGACTCATTCTTCCACGGTTGGCACTATGACAGCGGCTTGCCTCGGGCGCAGCGCCGAAAGGTAAGCCGTTGTCATGAACCAGCAGAAAACTGTTATCAACCGTTCCCCATGCACTTTCTTATAGTGTATGGTGGAACCGTGCTTGACATAAAAACAATCACTACCTTGTATTGCTGCTTACAAAATGTTTACTTGGTTACTGGAACAACTTAAATTTACATTCTTTATGCTTTCACGCTTGAAATGTTTAGATTAACATTTAAACTTTTGAAAACTCACATACAGCAGCACCGGAACAGCACAGCAATTCACAGAAAGTGGCTTTGAAAGTACCGCCGCCGACATTGCTGCTAACGCTATCTGTACTGTCAAATGAATGAACCCTGTCAAATTGTGCTCGAGGACATGGTTTATGACGTGCGCAGTGCAGTGAGACTGATAGTTCTGCTGCTCTGTGATCGTCACTACTGTGTGGCTACAAGGTTTGGAAAACGATCGATTTCGGTGGAAGGAATGTTCACAGACCTGAGAAAACTTAAGGAGTGGGGACCCGGGAGCCCGTAGGGGTCGGGCAGTGGGTCTGAAGCCCTGCTCAATGGGGCTGGGCCTGTTGCCACCCTACTGTTTTAAGGCTCTGACCACAGAACTATAAGGAAAACATGGAGGAGGGCATTGCAGAGGCCTTATGGATACAGATCCAGGACCCAGAAGGGAGGAGGGTGAGGTTTGGTGCTGTGTATAGGCCGGGCATCAGCTCAAAACGAGGATATTGATAGGGAGCTTGGGGAACAAATAAGGGTCAGTGCAAACGGTCACTCCGTGATAGTGGGGGACTTCAACCTGCCTGGGCTGGAGTGGAGCACCCCTGTCACCTCGAGCTTCAGGGAAAAGGTCCCAAGAGGGACAAGGTCTCCGCTCCTCTAGGGGGCTGGGGAGGTATGGAACAGATCACCAGGTAGGGTGCAAGAGCTGATAAACAGAAGCTCAAGGGGAGGAAAGGAGAGGAGGGAGAAGGAGTGGAGGGTGGTCTTGATAAATGCCAGGAGTTTAGGAAACAAGATGTCTGAGCCCCAGGTAATGCTTAGTTGAAGGAGGTGGATGTGGCAGCAGTCACTGAGACCTGGGCTACCTAAGGACACGAGGGACCTAAATTTGGAGTGCTACACTATGTTCAGAAAAGATAGGGGGGAAGGAAGTGGGGGGTAATGTAGCACTGTTAGTCAAAAATGGCATTGGTATTGGAGGGGTAGAGGAGGCTGGGCGGAACATGGAGGCTATTTGGGTCACCCTGCTGACACGAGTAGTAAGAGTGTAAAGGTTAGAGTGGTATACAGACTACCTGCACTGGCGGAGGCTCTGGAAGAAAGTTTGGTGGCAAATCTCGAGGGATACTGTAGTTTGGGAAAGGGAAGGGCAGTGGTAATGGGGGACCTCAGCATGACGGGAACAGACTGGGAGACTGTATCATCACTAGGGCCAGGGGGCAGAGGCTGCTGGATGTTTTCCAAGACACGTTCCTGACCCAGCAGGTGGGTGAGCCAACTAGGGAGGCTTGGACACTGGACATGGTCCTGGTGGACAGTGATCAGATTAGGGGCCTAGAGGTGAGGGACCCGTTGGTGGGGAGTGATCATGCCACAGTCTGGTTCTTCCTGGACCGAGTTGGGGTGGGGAGGAAAGCTGAACAAGGACGGTAGTAACCAACTGCAGGGGTGCAGACTTCAGGGAGATGTGAAGGTTCCTTAAAGATCGTTTGGACAGGATAAGGCCGGATTTGTATGTTGATAGCAGGTGGGAGATCATTAGAAGGGGAGTACAGGAGGTTACCAGATCCTGCTCAAGGGAAAGGCACAAGTTCAGTAAGGCCAGAAAACCCTGCTGCTGGACCTGTGAGGTTCAGGAAGTGGTGAGGGCCAAGAAGGTGGCCTATAGGCACTTCAGGCGCTCAATGAGTGAAAGGGATCGGGAGTATGAGCGGACAGCCAAAAGAATCACCAGGGTGGTGAGAGCAGGTAAGGCGAAAGGAGCAGTCCTTGGCCAGGGGATCCCGGGGGACAAGGGTTCTTAGATACATAGGGAAAAAGTAAAGTAAAGGGGCAGATCAGCAGGATAAGGATAGGGGAGGGTTGGGCACAGGAGGTGGGGGAACAGGCAGAGATCCTAAATTTATTTTTTGTTGACAGGGTAAGTGCACTAGACAAATTCTGCCTATTTTCAGGCACAACCCGGGATACAGATAAATGCCAACTGACTTTGAACCAGATTAAGCTGTTGGTGTTATTTTAGTGAATGGGGGAAATTTGGCCAGTGCACCGGGGAAATTCCCCTACTCTTTTTCGAGAAGTGCCATGGGATCTTTAACATCCACCTGAACTAGCACCAGAACAGGCAGATGGGACCTCGGTTTAATGTCTCATCCGAAAAACGGCACCTCAGGAGTGCAGCGCCCCCCTCGTGCTGCACTGCAGTGTCAGTATTGGGATATTAACCGAAGTGCCTGGTGCTTTGCATCAGTTTTTACAAGGGGGGATGGAGGGGCTATGTCTTTCGGGGGAGCAGGGGCAAATCGGAGGAAGAGAAGGGACCGGTAGCGATCAGGGGCCCTGATGAGTCTGGAGAAAGGGAGTTGCCACCACGGACAGGTGGGGGGGCCAGCAGTACAGGGTGAAATGGGGAAGGAGGTGGAGGCTGAAATCCTAGTAGAGAGAGTAAGGGAAGCTCTTAGGTCCCTTCGGACAAAGAAAGCACCTGGGCCAGATGAGATACATCCCAGGGTGCTGAGGGAACTGGTGGGATGTCCTGGTAGTCCCCCTGGTGGAGCTCTTCAACATCTTCCTGAGGACTGGATGGGTGCCCCAAGACTGGAGGGTGACCCATGTCATGCTGATCCACAAGGGGGGGTCAAGGGAGGAGGCGGGGGATTACAGGCCTGTTAGCCTGACGTCGGTGGTCGGCAAGGTGATGGAGGGTATTGTCAAGGAGAAGCTAGGGGGTTACTGGAGCAAAATGTGTATTTGGATGATAGACAGCATGGCTTTGTCCCGGGAAGATCGTGTCAGACGAACCTTGTGGAGTTCTGTGACTGGGTGACAAGGGCCCTGGACCGGGGTAGGCCGGTGGACGTCCTCTTTCTGGACTTCAGCAAGTTTGATTCGGTACCCCACAATGGCCTGCTGGCTAAACTGAAGGAAATGGGGGTAGGGAGACAGTTGTTAAGATGGATGGAATTGGCCTCTGAGTGTACTCAGAGGGTGGTGGTTGGGGCCAGCCTCATCCCCAAGGTGGGTTACTAGTGGGTGCCCCAGGGTCAGTGCTGGAGCCAGTTCTGTTCAACACTAATGTCTCAGACATAAGAAGAAGATCAGACGTGAAATGAGTCTCTTTGCAGACAACTCAAAGCTGGGTGCAGTGGTGGATGAGGAGGAGGGGAGGGTGGCCTTGCAGGAGGATCAGGAGGCTCTGGAAAGGTGGTCAGGAAAATGGAAACTAAAATTCAGTGTGGGGAAGTGCAAGGTTCTGCACCTGGGAGTCAGAAATCCATGCCAGGGATATACCGTGGGAGGAGAAAAAATTCAAGTCATGGAGTGTTAGAGGGACCTGGGGGTAGTGGTGGTAGATGTCAAAATGAACAACTCGGAGACCTGTAGGTGGGCAGTGGCAAGGGCAAATAGGATGCTGGGATGCATCGCCAGGGAGATTACTCCAGAAAAGCGGAAGTGATCCTACCCTGTACAACTGCTTGGTTAGCCACACACCTTGAGTATTGTGTGCAGCTCTTTGGCAACCACATTTAAGGATTGATGTTACAATCTCTAGAGAGGGTCCAAAGGAGGGCAATCAAAATGGTCCAGGGCCTGGGGAGAGGACCCATGAGGAGAGGCTCAGGAAACTTGACATGTATACCCTGGAGGAGAGGAGGGACGGGGGGAGACATGATAGAGGTCTTTAAGTACATAAAAGGGATCAAAAGGGGGGCCCAGTCAGAGTGCTCCAAAGGAAGGAGGCGGGGACAGCGTGGGGAAATGGGTGTCAGGGGGCAGGCTCAAAGGAGAGAGGAGGAGGTGTTTTTTCACTGAAAGGGTGGTGGAGCCATGGAATGCACTGCCCAGGAAGCTGGTAGAGGTGAAGACTGTGGCCGGGTTTAAGAGGGGATGGGACAGGTACAGGGGAAGGGTAAATCTGACCAGGCCTAATACAGCTGGTGCATCTGCAACGGGGGGGACAGTATAACCCAAGGGGGAGGGGAGGCCACCAAAATCGGCCCTCAGTGCGGGTGCTGAAAAGCGAGCAGACTCGAAAGACCATTAGGCCTATTCTGCTAGCATTTTAGTATGTTGTTAGTATGTTAGGTCCTCCTGGAGGCTTTCCAGGATGGTTTCCTGGAGCAGATGGTAAGGGAGCCAACCAGGGAAGGAAACATACTGGACCGTGTGCTGGCAAATGGAGATAACGTCTGGGAGTAGGGGGTGGAGGGTCCCCTGGCAGGGAGTGACCACCACACAGTGTGGTTCTCACTTAGTGTGGGTAAGGAGACAGCCAGAACCAGGACAAAGGTGATAGACTTCAGGCGGGCAGACTTTGGGAGGATGAGGGACATACTGAAGGGGCACCTCGCCAGTATCCACCCACGTATGGATGCTAACCAGAAATGGGAAATTATCAAACTTGTGTTAGGAGAGGCCACCAGCTCATGTCCAAAGAGGTCTAAGAGGCTAAGCTGGTTAAGCAGGGAGGTGTTAGGGAGGATTAAGGAAAAAGGGCTACTTTCACAAAATACATGATATCCAAACGGGAGGAGGATAGAGAGGCGTACATGAAGAAATCAAGAGAGGTGAGCAAATCAGTCAGGGCAACCAAGGCAATAAGGAAGCTTAGGCTGGCACAGGTGATCAAAGAAGGGGAAAAGGATTTCTTCAAGTACATCAGGGAGAGAAGAAGCTGTAAGGATCAAATTGTTAGAATCAAGGTAGACAAGGAATGAGAGGAGATGGTGGCGCAGACAAAAGTGCTTAATGACTGCTTCTGTTTTGCATTCACCAGAGAGAAGCTGGGGCCAATACCTCAGGGGAAGGGAGGGGTAGGTATGGGGGGTGGCAGAGGTAACTGAAGGTGTAATCCCATTGAGCAGAGTGCTGCACGGGCTTACGGCCCTGAGGGTGGATAAGGCACCAGGTCCAGACGGCATGCACCCCAGGGTGTTGAGGGAGATGGCAGAGGTCCTGGCAGGACCGCTGGCAGACTTGTTCAGCACTTCCCTAGGGGCTGGTTGCATGCCCCAGGGCTGGAGGGTAGTGGACGTGGTACCCATCCATAAAAGTGGGCCCAAGGATGAGCCAGGCAAGTATAGGTCAGTCAGCCTCACCTCCATTGTGGGGAAGCTTATGGAGACTATCCTCAAGAAGAGGCTGGTAGCCTTTCTGGAGCAGAATGGTCTCCAGGACAGCAGACGGCAGGGATTTATCTCTGGTAGATCCTGCCAGACCAACATGGTTGACTTCTATGACTGGGTAATTAGGGCAGTTGACAGGGGCCAGGTTATGGTTGACCTGTATTTGGACTTCAGCAAGACCTTTGATTCAGTGCCACATGGGAGGTTGATTAGTAAATGGGTTACCTGGGGGCAGGGGAGAAGCTGGTGAAGTGGGTCAGAAACTGGCTGCGGGATAGGCAGCAGAGGGTTGTTGTGGAGGGGACCTCTCAGGTCCAAGAGCTGTGATCAGCAGGGTTCCACAAAACTCAGTGCTGGGTCCAGTGTTGCTTGGCATCTTTATTGCTGACATCGCAGATGGGATTAAGAATAAGAGCAGCCTATTTGAAGATGACATGAAGATCAGTGCAGTGGTGGACAACACAGAGTGGTGGCTAGGACTACAGGAAGATCTGGCTAAACTCAAGCGCTGGTCAGACACATGGCAGCTGGGTTTCAACGCGAGCAAGTGCAAAGTCATATGCTTGGGAGCCTCAAACCAAAGGTTTTGCTACAGGCTGGGGGGAGGGGGTACAGTTATCCACTACTACGGAGGAGAAGGATCTTGGGGTGCTAATCACAGGGCAAATTAACCATTCAGCACAGTACAGGAAGGCATCAGCTAAAGCTAATAAGATGTTGGGGTGTATTGCCAGGGGAATCCACTCGAGGAGGGAGGTTATCCTATCAGTGTACAGGTTGCTAGTCAGACTGAACCTGGAGTACTGCGACAGTTCTCATGCCTTACCTAAAGAAAGATGTCAAGCTGCTGAGCGGTCCAGTGCAGAGCAACCAGGATGATCGCAGGAATGGAGGGCAAACCCTACAGGAGAGACTGAGGGAGCTAAACGTACTCTCTGAGGATAGAAGAAATTGAGGGATATGATTGAAACCTTCAGATATATGAGGGGCATAAACAGGGTTAGTACAGAGGTGGGTTTTAGATTGAAGGAGGGAAAGACACTATAGGGGCACAGTCTGAAATTGAGGGGGAAGGCTGAAGAGGGAAATGAGAAGGCACTACTTCACTGAAAGAGTGGTGGCTGGTGAACGCACTCACCAGCAGAGGTGGTATCCTTAAAGTCGGTGGGCAGTTTTAAGAGGTGGGACTGAGTCGGTGAAGGTCACTACTATACAATGGGGGCAGCTGCAAAGTAATAAACTGATAGCTGCACACTCAAGCAGACCTCGATTGACCGTGGGACCTGTATCTGCTGGCATTTTTCAGATGTTCAGATGTTAGAACTGCAGTGCCTATCAGGGCTGCCCAAAGCGCACTACCATATTGTGGATGTTAGTACCTGTGAAGTGGTCCATTGACATCCAGTGGCCCACTGAAATTGACCAGCAAGATGGCTCAGAGCTCAGTACTGGGATCATTCCTCTTTAATTTCTTTATAAGTGATATTGCAGATGAACTGGAAGGAAGGTGTGCCTCTTTGCAGATGACACTAAAATTTGCATAGAGTAGACACTCCAGAGTGGGTGGAATGGAAGAAATGTGCGGAGACTGGAGAAAGCTATGGCAGCTGGGTTTCAGTGCAAAAAAGTGCAAAATCATGCACCTAGGGCACAGAAACCCAGAGGCAGAGTACAGAATAGGAGACGATGTATTGATGGTCACCAAACAGGAATGCGACCTGGGGTTAATCATATCTGATGTCCTCAAGGTGGCAAGACAGTGCGAAGAGGCAATGGGTAGGTCCAGTGGGATGTTGGTGTGCATAGGGAGGGGAATCGCTAGCAGAAAGATGGCGAGCTATTGCTACTGTATAGATTGCCAGTGAGACTCCACCTGGAGTACTGTGTCCTGTCTGGAGGCCACATCTCAAGAAGGTCATAGGGTGGAGGCTGTCCACAGGAGGCAACTAGAGTAGTGCAGGGCTGCATCAGAAGCCCTATGAGGATAGACTAAAGGACCTGAATGAGTACACCCTGGAAGAGACGGGGGAGAGAATACCTCACAGGTTTAAATAAGGTGCAGGAGGGAGTATTTTTCAAGAAAAGATGCACAAAAACAAGGGACATGCAATGAAGCTGGAAGGAGGAATATTTAGGAGAGATGTGAGGAAGTACTTTACTGAAAGAGTGGTGGATGTGTGAAACAGTCTTCCAGCAGAGGTGGTGGGGCAAAACAGTGGTGGGCTTCGAGCATGCATGGAATAGGCACAAGAGAGTCTTACCTGGGAAGTGGGGGGAGAGCCAGAGATCATGTAGGGTCTGTGGTGACAGGATAGGAAAAGCAGGGAGAAATGGGCAGACTGGATGAGCTAAGCAGTCCTTATCTGCCATCAAATGCTGTTTCTATGTTAAATTCTTGGATGTGCTGGAGTCAATTGATCATTCTTCAGGGCACGTTAGTTACAGTGTACAAATGCATTCCATAGGGTTTTACCTCAGCGATATACAACTGCTAGCATAGTGGGTGTTTTAGCATCTCCAAGTGCAGGATCTGCCTTAAGGGTACCCTAATTCTGACTGATAATTTTTTTCACAGCAGATGTTGTGTGGAGAAGTGTAACAAAGCAAACACTTGTTTTTTTTTTTGTCCCCAAACTCTGTTTTTTCACCTGCACACCAAGGCATCTCTCGGAGATGCCCACTCGACTCTCAGCCCCTGCTACTCCCCACCGTGACACACCACCATCGACTTTCCCCTCCATTGAGAAACTTCCCAGCACCATGGATCACCCCCCCCCCCCGGGTAGGTCCCACTACTCCTAGCTTGGCAGCGTCTTTCTGGGATTAGAGGGTCCATCTCTCTCTGGAGGTTGGCCGTGGATCATCGACAGAGTTGTCCGGTGTTGGGGATGTGAGGGAGGTTCCTGAGGCCCTTGTCACCTCCTCGGCAAACCGGGGTATTTCTGCTTTTTGGTCCCTCCCCTGTTGGCTCGGACGTGCAGTGCGTCCCAGCGCAGGAACGCACGCTCCCGTGCATGCATGCAAGGTCACTGCCGCAGCCAATCCCCGATGACAGCAGATCTTGGGCTAGTTGTACCCCTAGCCTCCACCAGGAGTCTCCAGAGCCCAGGACTGAGTCCCCCCTCCCTCTCGGGACAGGAGAGCCATCCTACGGACGCTCAGTCCTGTTCCTCCCTTGCCAACCCCAGTGGCCCCAGTTCGCCTCCCGAACCTGGGTCGCCAGTGTGGCGCCCAGCACCTCAACCCTCAGCGCCACTGGGCTGGCAAAGCAAGCACTTGTTATCCACACTCTTATTCCACCGCAGGTACAATAAGGTCTTGTTTGTTCTTCCTCATGACAAAATCCCTTTCTCTGTCAGTGACCTTTTCACTATAGTCCCTATCATGAAATCTGGATGAAAGAGTGTCACAGTGCTGTTGAAACTTGAATGAGATTCACAAAACTTTGCCCAGTACAAACTGGGTTTTCACGAGTTGCTATTCACAAAAGCCTGGTTTGCGCCCATAAACTGGGTTTGTGCTCGGCAAAGTGTGGAGGGGCCACAGTGCATATGAGGAAGAGGGGACGTGAATATTGACACTGCCCGATTCACAAAGTATTTGCTTCCACGCAAGGGCCTCTTGAGTGGTCTGTTTGCATGGAGCAGACACCGCCGACCGAGACCTGGCAGTGTCCAGTACAACCTTAATGGGTGGCAGAGGTACTGAGGCCCCTCCTGCGATTGCTGATTGCCGTCCAAAGAAATAAACAGTCTATGCAGGGTTTTAAATAATTGATTAGCAGTTTTTTTCTTGGGACCATACTAACTGTACAGAAAGTATTTATATAGATTTTCTAGAAGTGCTATGTTTATTAAACACAGAGAGGCAAAAGCTATGCATTTTCACAAAGATTTAGCAGTTTTATGAGCAAAATGCTAATCAATTTTTAGAGTTAAATAAATCCCTGCTATGGTGGCTAGTGCCCCCCCCTTTCCAATCATTGGCCCAATGATAAATAAAACAGCATCTCCTGGTGGTATAGTGGTCCTCTCCCTTCCTCGATCGCCGTCCCATAGATGATATGTCCCTCGATGGTATAGTGGTCCCTCTCTCTGATTGCCATCCTGTAGAAAATAAAATATGTTCTGGTGGTATAGTTGATCTTACTTGAGACACAGCTCTTGCAGCAGGTAACACCATTAGGACTGAAGCCGGCAGGCGCAGGACCCACGGAAAACTTCTAGCTAGCTATCTTCAGCGGGACCGCCTCGATGTCGGTCCCACTCTCGACGCCAGGCGTAGTACATAAGGGGCAGTCCCGCCTAGATTCTAGTTCTTCCCCTCTGCCGACTTGTAAATCTCGACCCTTCGGTTCCACTTAGCTAGCGACGCGTGGTAAAGTTTTTCCTTCGAAAATTCGATTTTTCTCGGTCAGTTTATTGTCCGATGTCCTCGCTAACCTCCGGTCATTCTTCGGCAGCTGTGGGAAGCAGATCCTTTCAAGGATCCCAGATTCGCCTGCGTCCGGGTGCTTAGGCTCAGACCACACCCGGTTCTGCTCCTTTTGCCTAGGTTTCAACAGCAGAACCTGGATCCGTCGCCAGAAGGCCCTACAGGCGTTCCTGCTTGAGGAACAACTCAAGACCATGGCCTCCAAGGGGGATTCTTCGGAGAAGGCCCGCAAACATTCGGAGAAGCATAGGGAGAAGGCCCCTTCCAGGTCCCCGTCTAGGGCCTCTGATTCTCGTAGCTCCGGCTCCAGGTCCGACCGCTCGCCTTCCCGGGCCAGTTCTCAGCCTCCCCCTGCTGTGGTGAGAAAATCTTCGGGCTCCTCTTCTCAGGCCAAGACTTCTAGGCCTCCTTCGTCTTCCAAGGCCCTGGTCAAGTCGGGGGACCGCCACCATCACCACAAGTCGGGTTCCCGCCATTCTGAACCCGACGTCAGGTCTGCCTCCTTGCCTCCCCTCCCAGCGAAAGACCAAGAGCTCACCTCTCTTAAGGCCGTCGGACCCGGCGTCGACCGCCGATATCGGCCTCTGCCACAGGTCCCCAGAGCCGTCGACCACCAGACACCGTTGCCGCCAAGCCCACGCACCTCGGATGCCAGTAGGGGGCCGACGTCCGTGCCTGTCCCGGATTGAAAAGAGGACCTCGATGCCTCCGACCGACGCCGGTCAGGAGACCATTACAGAGGAGGTGACACAGCCCGAGGACCAGATGGGCGACCCGGTCCTGTGGAGCCTCCCAGGGAACCCTCCCCAACCCGAGGCCCTGTGGAGCCGATGTCGAACCCGACGACTGACCACCGGCGCCCGGTCCGTCGTCGGGTCTATCTTTCTCAGAGGTTAGGGAGCTTTTCACTTACTGGTGGGATACCATTAAAAAGGACGTGGTCCCCACCCCACCTCCGCTTCCACCTCCTCCTCCTCCTAGGCCGGTTATTCCTCCGGTTCCTGCGACCCCTTCTCCATCTGGGTCTGCAGGCCGATTACCTCCTCCCCAGGAGCCCAGGATCCCTCCAAGGGGGAGACCAGATAAAAGGAGACCTCTGTCCAGATCCTCTTCTGGGTCACCCAGCCCTAAGAGACCCAGGAGATGCCTCCGTTCGCCTACGACGGAGGACACGGGATCAGAGTTTTCAACAGGATCTAGATCCCCATCTCCCCTCCACATCCCTTCTCTGGACCCACGTGAGCTTCCAAGGTCTCCTCCGGATGACCCTTCGTTCTCGGACATCATGAGACACATCCAAGAGAACATGGGATGGGATGCGGAAGAGTTAGACCCCGAAAGGCTATGCCTTGCGAAATATCTTCGGCAGAAGGACCCCAAGCCTGTGGTGGTGCCACTCTTGGTAGACACCTTCGTGGACGTCACCAAGGCAGTGTGGAAGTGTCCACATTCACTCCCGGCGATGCCGAAGAAAGCTGACCGCCTGTACAAGGCTCCAAGGGAAGACCAGTACTTGGCTTAGCATCCTCAGGCTGACTCTCTGGTCATAACAGCCTCTCATGACCGGTCCCAGAGACCGCAACATTTGAGCACTCTGCCACCGGACCTGGAGTCCAAACAGCTGGACGTATGGGTAGGCGCACGTATGCTTCTGCTACTTGCGCCATCAGATCCCTGAATTACTTGACCCACATGGTGCAGTTCCAGAATGCCCTGTGGGAGCAGGGTCTGGATCTGGCTGAGAAGTTGCCAGAAGGTGAGCAGGAGGAGGAGATGTTGCAGCTCCTCCGGACGGGTTCGGACGTGGGGACCCAAGTGCTACGAGCCGCGTCCGACTCCGCGGACTCCTCGGCCCGAGCAGCAGCTTCAGGTGTATGCCTCCGGAGGCACTCATGGCTCCGCAGCTCCGGCTTTACCCGACATCCACAAAAATATCATGGACGCCCATTCGAGGGAGAGTTCTCTTTGGTGAGCCTCTGAGAGGGTCATCACCAAGCTTCAAGAGGCCGGGAGGCGTGAGGTCGGTCCAGGCAATGCACCGACCGAGGCTTAGTTCTTTCAGAGGAACCAAAGCTGCTGGGACGGGCCCAGAGACAACAGTCCCGCACTGCCCACAACAGAGGGGCTCCAGTTCCTCAGAGCCCAGGGTAGACAGCCCGGGCCGAGGTCAACGCCCAGCTAAACCGGCCCAGCCCGCAGGCCCCTCCGCCGCCACAGCCTGACTCCTTTCCGGCCCCCGCCCCTCAGGATCAACGGGACATCAAGGTCGGGGGTCGCATTGTGAAGTACCTGCCAGGATGGCAGTCCATAACCACCGACCGGTGGGTTCTTCAGTTGGTCGAAAGAGGCCACTTTATAGAATTCGCAGAATAGCCACCCTCGAGGCCTCCTCTGCACTCCTGTTACTTGGGTCAGCACAAGCCTCTGATCAGGCAAGAAATACTCACGCTCCTGCAAAAGGGGGCGACAGAGTATGTCCCAGAGAACCAGAGAGGATACGGGTACTACTCCCACTTTACCTGGTTCCAAAGAAAACAGGGGACCTCCGTCCGATTCTGGACCTCAGCGACCTCAATATGTCGGTCGCCTACAAAAGATTCCGCATGGTGACTCTTCCGGGTCTTATTCCTATGCTAAAGAGGGATGCATTTTTAGCGTCTCTAGACATGCTGGATGCATACCTGCACATCCCTGTAGCTCAGGCGCACAGGAGGTTCCTGCGCTTCGAGTTTCTCGGCCACCACTTTCAGTTCCGAGCACTTCCATTCGGACTGTCATCGGCCCCCAGGGTCTTTACCAAATGCATGGCAGTCGTCGCCGCGTCTCTAAGGAGACAAGGCCATTATGTGTTCCCATACTTGGACGATTGGCTTCTCATGGCCGCCTCCAGAGAGGCGTTGTTAATGGCTATACAGAGTACCCAGGATCTGTTTCGGTCTCTGGGCATCCTGATCAATTACGAGAAGTCTCTGCTGGTACCGTTGCAGAAACTGCAGTTCATAGGCGTAGTCCTGGACACCTTTCAGGGAAGAGCATTTCTTCCAGACGACAGAGCGGAGCGCATCAGATCCCTCATCAGGGATCTTTCGTCGAAGAAGACCGTCCCAGCCAGGTCGGTCCTTCGCTTGCTCGGACACATGGCTGCGGCCATTCCGACCGTCCCTTTCGCAAGGCTCCACATGCGGGTAACTCAGTGGATGCTCAAGGTGCAATGGGACCAAAGGCAAGACCATATGCAGCATCCGGTCAGAATCACGAACGCCGTGATTCGAGACTGGCAATGGTGGCTAGACCCAGGGACACTCTCTACGGGTGTCCCGTTTATAGCGCCGTCCCCGGAGGTAATCCTCACCACAGACGCCTCAGGACTAGGGTGGGGAGCACACCTGGACGGGGTGAAGTCCCAGGGAACGTGGACCCCTCAGGAGGCTCACCTTCATATCAATGTTCTGGAGATGAGGGCGGTCGTTTATGCTGTGCAGGCATTTCAGTCAGAGATCCCGCCGAGTACTCTCCTGCTACAGACAGACAACACGGCAGTGATGTATTACCTCAGCAAACAAGGAGGCGCACACTCTTACCCCCTTTGCAGGGAGGCTATGAGGGTGTGGGATTGGGTAATCCGACACGGCACGAACCTGATCACAGTACATGTTCCCGGGGTGGACAACACAATTGCAGACAGCCTGAGTCGTTCCCAGGCCAGAGCTCACGAGTGGGAACTTCTTCAGGAGGTAGCAGAGGATCTGTTTCTTCGATGGGGAACTCCAGAATTGGACTTGTTCGCTTCCCCATCCAACACAAAACTGCCCAATTTTTGCTCGCTAGATCCAGGGCCTGGTGTTTTCTGACGAGACGCGTTGTCCCTCTCCTGGGCGGACAGATTCCTCTACGCTTTCCCTCCCTTCCCGTTGATCCAGTGAGTTCTTCTCAAACTGCGCAGGGAGCATGCAACAATGATCCTGGTGGCCCCTTTCTGGCCCAGACAGATCTGGTTCCCTTTGCTAATACAGCTATCCTGGGAACCTCCGCTCCCGTTGCCATTCAGCTCCCATCTCTTGTCTCAGGAGGAGGGTTCACTGGTCCACCCGGACTTACGCTCACTGAACCTGCATGCATGGCTCCTAGAGACATAGCCATTTTGCGACATGGGGTCTCGCAAGAGGTTGCGGATGTTCTTTCTGCAGCCAGAAAGCCGGCAACGCATGCGACGTATGCCATGAAATGGCGCCGTTTTTGTTATGGTCGCAAACACGCAGCTTTTCCCCTTTAGGTTGTCCGGTGAAAGCTGTGTTAGAGTACCTGCTCTCCCTTTTCCGTTCGGGTCTCGCCTACTCCTCTGTTAAGGTGCGCCTCTGTGTCATTTCAGCTTATCACCTTCCGGTGGGCAGCGCACAGTGGCACAATTAGATGCCTGCCGAGAATTCCTGAGAGGGTGTTACACCTTAGGCCGCCATTAAAGACCCAGTGCCTCCATGGGACTTCACTCTTTGTCCTGGAGCAACTCATCCCCCTTTGAACCTGCAGCGGATTGCGAGCTGCGTTTTCTGTCGTGAAAACGTTGTTTTTAGTTGCTGTTACGTCAGCGAGAAGAGTTTCCGAGCTTCATGCTCTCATGTGTAAGGAGCCTTATTTGATTTTCCACCGGGACAGAGTATCCCTGAGGACGAATCCTAAATTCTTGCCTAAGGTGGTTTCCACACTCACTCTCAATCAGGACATTGACCTGCCTGTCTACTTCCCTAATTATTCTAATAGAGGAGAGGCGCTGCTCCACACCCTGGATGTTCACCGCAGCTTAAGGTACTACCTGAGCAGAACTAAGCAGCTTCGTAAATCGGAGCAACTTTTCGTTTCCTTTACTGAAAGGATGATGGGCCAACCAGTATCCAAACAGTCCCTTTCTCGCTGGCTTGTCCAGTGCATATCATACTGTTATGATATCAAACAAAAGCCCCTCCCGGGATCAGTCCAGGGCCATTCCACTAGGGGAGTGGCCACCTCCTTTGCAGCACTTCGAAACGTCTCCACCTCTGCCATTTGTGCTGCAGCCACTTGGAGCTCTGTACATACCTTTATCAGGCACTATAGCCTGGACATCGCTTCATGGTGAAGAGCCGGCTTCGGCCTGGCTGTGCTACAGGGTCTCCTGTCCTAGAATCAGGACCTGGAATGAATTTTCTAGTTTCCTCCTCCCAGAGTGTTTGCAAGCGCTACTGCTAGGGAATCAATCCTAATGGTGTTACCTGCTCCGAGAGCTGTGTCTCGAAGTAAGATAGTACAGTTACGTAAGAACTTACCGAACAGTAGATCTTCGAGAACAGCTCTTGCAGCAGGTACCTTCCGGCCCACCTTCCCCCTTGGAGGAGGCATGGCTTAAGCCTTTTTAACAGGGAGTTATACCCTTTTGTCTTCTGATGGTGGATCCTCGGTCTCCCATTTCGATGTCATCCTGCGGCCGGAAGTCTCTGGCGGGAGAACTGGGGAATCTGGCGGGACCGCCCGCTTATGTACTACGACCGACGTCGGGGGGCGGTCCCCGCTGAAGATAGCTAGCTAGAAGTTTTCCTGAGTCCTGACGCCTGCCGGCTTCAGTCCTACTGGTGTTACCTGCTGCAAGAGCTGTTCTCGAAAATCTGCTGTTACGGTAAGTTCTTACGTAACTGTACTTTCCTCCCCTTCCCCAATCGCCATCCTGTAGAGAAACAAAAATATGTCCCTGGTGGTGTAGTGGTCCCTCCCCTTTCCCGATCGCTGTTCCAAAGAGAAATAAAAATATGTCTTGGTGGTATAGTGGTACCTCCCCTTCCCCGATCGCCGTCCTGTAGAGAAATAAAAATATGTCCCTGGTGGTATAGTGGTCCCTCCCCTTCCCCAATCACCATCCTGTAGAAAAATAAAAATATGTCCCTGGTAGTGTAGTGGTCCCTCCCCTTTCCCGATCGCCGTCCCATAGAAAAATAAAAATATGTCCCTGGTGGTATAGTGGATCCTCCCCTTCCCTGCTCATCGATTGCAGTCCTGTAGATAAAAATATGTCCCTGGTGGTATTATTGTGGTCCCTCCCTTTCCCTGATTGCCGGTCGCCATCCCATTGATCATTAAAAAATATGTCCCAGTGGTGTAGTGTCCCTTCCCCAACCTGATCCTCTCTCCACATCTAAACCATGATTCTAGGGACGTGGATATGTTGTTCAGTCTACACTGTCTGGCAGATACCTTGCTGCTTTAAGATGTGCCGGAAAGTCTTCAAGCTGGCTCCTCCCACCCACCCGGGTGGTAAAACCCTCAGCTCTGCCCCATGACGCCAGATCTTCCTTACCGCTTGGAAGCTCAGGTTCCCTCCTTAGCACTCTTGCCTCTCTAGGCCTGGATCCTAAACCTTCGGTTTTACTGAAAATCGTGCTTAAATTCACGAGACTTAAGTCTTCTCCTTCCGTCGTGGCTGCGATGGATTCTAAATCTGCTCCCGGCTTCCGTCAGTGCCCTTGCAGGCAGAAGATGTCTCAGATTGACCCGCACGCCACGTGCGTCTACTGCCTTGGGCTTGGCCATGATTTGCAGGCCTATGATCTTTGCAAGTCCTTCTCGGCTTCGGTTCTTGCAGACCATGCTGCCCGACTCCAAATGGGGCACCCCGAAAAACGGTTTCCACTGGTGAAGGTGAAGGAGGCCTGTTGGGTGGTGTCCGTGGCTGTGGGCTCCGTGGAGCAGCTGGAGCACTTAATCACCCTTGAGGAGGAGGCGGCCCAGGCCACGTCGTCTTCTTCTTCTGCGTTTATCCTGCTCTCCTTGGGCTCCTCCTATACTGCTTCCTTTCGGGAGCTTTGTCAGTCCCTCTCCACCAAGGGGAAGGGGCCCTCAGGGACTCACTTTAGTCGGTCAAAGAAGAAGGAACTGAAAGGTAAGTCCCACCATCGACGTTCGTGGGAGTGGGAGAGATCTCGCTCCCCAGAGCGTCCCTTATCGACCTTAGTCGAGGTTGCGGCTAAGGCCGCTGGCTTTTTGGTGTCCCCGTCAGGTCAGCTGGCTGAAACACCTGTTGATGCAGTTGAGATTTTTCTCGACCCGTTGGATGGGCTGTTGACTAGAGAAGAAGACAGCCCCCTTTCACCGGTACCCCCGGTGCTTACCGAGGACTTGCCTCGGCCTCCCGAGCCGAAGTCCCCGGTCAAGAACCCTAAGTCGGGGGATGAGCAGGTTTCCCCTGCCCCCTCTTTGACCTACCGTCGGCGACCCTGACAGTCTCAGTCCTCCTCCATGTCGGGTAAGTCCTGCTGACATCAGCGGTCTCGGTCCCAACATCAGGGAAAGCGGTGCCGCCGCTCTCCCTCGTCATCCTGTTGGGAGAATAGGCTCCAGCACAAGTTGCGTTGGCGCTATGAGGATATGATGTGGCAGCAGCTCTTATTGGCTGGCAACACGCCAACTCCGCCGCCTTCCCCGGCAATTAAGTGGCTGTCACCCGAACGGCCAAAGCAATCTTTCGCTCTTGGCTCCTTGGTTGAAGAGCTGACTCTGGCACCGATTGCTCAGCTGAAACTGGCTGCTCCACCCATTGTGGTGGAACCACCACCCCCGCAACTGAAGACTAGGGCACCGACCAAGGATTCTCGGTCAAGTCAGGGCTTGCCCAACAGGTTGTCAGTCACCCTCACCCCCGATTGGCCTCGGTGAGTGGAGGGTGGCTCAGGCGCTTGGCAGCTGTTCGTGGACTCCTTGGAGTCCAACGACTCCTCCCTGTATTCCAGGCCCCTCGACCTGGAATCTTCCAGGGGTCTGTCGGTGGACGAGAGCCCATCCTCGTTCCTTGGTATTCTTTGGCTTATCTCCGAGTCTAGTGGGATGCAGCTCGAACCTGTGCAAAAATGGGCCAGATATTCCTTCACGGAGATTTTGGATCGATGGGATTCCCCCATGGAGGCCTTCCCTGTGGCTGAGGCCATTGTTGGTCTGGCCTTGGAGTTGTGGCAGCGGCATGCCTCCTGTCCTGCGCCCTCGGCCAGGATGGCCCGCATCTACACAGTCCCGACCGGTTCCCGCTCCGGTTTTTTGGAGCACCCCTTGGCTGAAGGGCTGGTAACCGATAGTGTTTTACGGCACTCTGGAAACGCCAGGCATGTAGAGAAGCCCCCGGACAAGGAGTCTAAAAAGTTGGACTACTCCGGGCGCAAAGTTTATGCTTCTTCCTGTCTAGGCCTTTGACAGGCTAGCTCGGCTCTGCTCTTGGCACACTTTTCACACGCCCTTTTGGGCTCCCTGGATGAGGTGCTACCTCATCTCCCGGCTGACCTTCAAATGACGGTCAAGCAGGTGTGGGATCAGGGAAGGGAGGTGTCCAAGCAACAGCTGCAGACTGCTTTGGACATTGGAGACTCTTGTGCCTGGTCAGTAGCGGCTGCAGTAGCCGTGCGCCGCAGAGCTTGGCTGTGGATCTCTACCTTCACGGCAGATACCCAGCACATGCTGGCAGACGTCCCCTTCTTGGGCACTGACTTGTTCAGGTCTGGGGTGGAGGGCCATCTCCAGAGGATCGAGAAATCCAATGCCACCTTGGACTCTGTCATGTCTGCCCAGCAGGACAAAGGCCGCCAGCAACAGCGTAAGCCCTTCCACCCCTGCAGCACGTCCAGCCCAGCAGCAGGGCCAGCAGGCTCACGCTTGGCGCCCCAAGGCCAAGCCTGCTGCTTCCTCCAACAGGAAGCCTGGGGGGAAAGGTCCAGGCGGCTCCTCGGCCGGCCCTTCCTCCAAGCCTGCCTAGTGACGGGTTGAGGGGGTGCCGCCCCCAGCTTTGTCACTCCTCCCCTGGGTCCCCTCGTGGGGGGACGTCTCAGCCACTTCCTTTCCGCCTGGTCCACTGTCACCACGGACCATTGGCTGTTGGAAGTGGTTGGCAGGGGTCTGCCTCTGGAATTCGGGTGGACCCCTTCCTTTTGAGCCGTCTCCCCTCGGAGGCTACCGTCTGTAGCCTCTCAGTGGCTTGTCGAGTCGACATAGCACTACTCCTCCAAAAATAGGTGATCAGCAAGGTGGCGGATCCTCCTCCAAGCTCAGGGTTTGTGTGCAGGTACTTCTTGGTCTCAAAACAGATGGGGGGCTGGCACCCCATTCTCGATCTGCACGACCTGAACAAGTTCCTAAGGCTGTGCACCTTCAGGATGGTCACTCTGGCTCAGATCATACCATCCTTGGAACTAGGCTGTGGTTTTGTTCTCTGGATCTCCGGGACGCGTTCTTTCATGTCCTAATCCATCCATCACATCGGCAATACCACCACTTCAGAGCAGAGGGATCCCTCTACGAGTTATGAGCCATGCCTTTCGGCTTTTCTCCAGCTCCCAGGGTCTTCACCAAATGCGTATCAGTGGTGACAGCATTCCTGTGGTGCCAAGGGGTCCGGGTGTACCCTTACCTGGATGATTGGCTGATAGCAGTCCCCTCCAGGTTGGAGGTGGAGTGGTCCAGAGATCTGGTCCTCCAGGTCTGCTCTCAAATTGGTCTCCTGATCAACGAGACCAAATCGGAACTCATGCCATCACAGGTGATTCAGTTCATCGGGGCAGAGCTCAGCTCTCTTCAAACCAGAGCCTGGCTCCCAGCGGATAGGGCCTAGGTCCTTTCCTCCTTTGCCCAGTCATTTCAGGTTGGGCAGTTGCACCCTGCCCGGGACTTTTTGCGCCTTCTGGGTCTCATGGTGGCTTGCACCAGCGTGGTCCGTTGGGCCCACTGGCATATGCGTCCCCTGCAGTGGGGGATGGCCCGCCAGTGGTCTCAGCGCTCCGGTCCTTTGAACCAACCAGTAACCATGATCCAGAAGATGTGGGACGGCCTGCAGTGGTGGTTCGTCCCAGCTCATCTGCAGGAGGGTATCCCGTTTATCCGCTCCGAGCTGATGGTCATCCTTACGACCAACGCCTCCTTGATGGGTTGGGGTGCCCATCTGGGGGAGCTCTGGACCCACGGCCTCTGGTCCCCTCAGGAGTCCTTATGCCATATCAACCTGCTGGAGCTTCGAGTGATATGGCTAGCCCTCACCGCCTTCGCTCCATTTGTACGGGGTCAAGTAGTTCAGGTCCAGACAGACAACACCACAACCATGTACTGTCTCAACCGTCAGGGCAGGGTGCATTCCTTGCCTCTGTGCAAGGAAGCTCTCCGCATTTGGTCTCTCGTGATCAGCCTGGAGGCGGCTCTCCTAGCTATCCATGTGGCAGGAGCCTCGAACAGTCTGGCTGATGCCCTCAGCCCACTGGGGCACCCCTCAGGTGGACCTGTTCTTTTCCAAGGAGAACGCGAAGCAGAGGCTGTTTCATGCCCGTCCCCCTCAGCAGTGCTCGCTGCAGGGGGATGCCTTCTCGAGGCCGTGGACGCCGGGCCTCTTCTGCGCCTTCCTTCTATTTCCATTGATCCACAAGGTGCTTCTCAAGGCGAAAAGGGACAAGGCACAGGTGATTCTGGTAGCCCCAGACTGACCTCGCCAGTTCTGTTATCCAGATCTCCATAGCCTAAGCTCCAGGCTCCTGAGGCGGCTTCCAGCCTGCCCGGACCTGATCTCAGTCAACAAGGGGAAGGTGCTCCATCTGGACCTTCAGTCCCTGCACGTGACGGCCTGGTTCCTGAGCGGCTAGAGTTCCAGGCCTTGGGTCTTTCCGACGAGGTCCTCAACGTTGTTGAGATGTCCCGTAAGGAGTCGATCAGAAAATGTTATGCCTTTAAATGGAAGAGATTCTCCATTTGGTGTCAGGACAAGGGGTTGGACTCTTCTTCCTGTCCATTAGCTAGCATTTTGGACTACCTGTGGTCCCTTTTTCAGCTAGGGCTTTGGTCGACGACCCTTAAGGTGCACCTGGCAGCCATCTCTGCTGACCGGACGCGGGCCGGCAAGCAGTCTGTGGCGCAGGAGAAGGTGATCTGTGCTTTTTCAAAGGCCTTGATCACATATCCCCTCCGGTGCGAGGACCTCCACCTCCATGAGATCTACTGCTGGTATTGGCCAAGGTCATGGGCAAGCCATTCGAACCGATGCACAGGTGCGATATCTCCCACCTGTCGTGGAAGACCGCCTTCTTAGTGGCTATCACGTCAACCAGAAGGATGGGAGAGCGCCAGGCGCTTTCCATCGAGTCTCCTTATCTGGTCTTCCACAGGGACAAGGTTGTCTTTCGCCCCCAGAGAAATACAGGTTACTCACCTGTAACAGGAGTTCTAGGAGTCTTTCACCCCCACCCGAAATTCCTTCCCTTCCCTTCTGAAGGTGGTGTTGGAGTTTCACCTTTACCAGGTGTTGACTCTGCCAGTGTTCTGCCCCAATCACACCTCGGGCGGCTGAATATAGGCTCCATACTCTGGACCCTAGAAGAGTGCTCGCTTATTATAAGGAGCAGACGTCTGAAGTTCAGGGAGAGGTTCGCCAGTTGTTTGTCACCTGCAGTGAAGCCGCACCTGGCAGATCTGCAGCCAAGCGGACGATAAGGAGGTGGGTCACCTCCTGCATAGATCTCTGTTATAGGTTGGCGGGCATGGAGCCACCCAAAGGGATAAGAGCTCATTCTACCCACCATACCGCTGCTTCTAGGGATGTCCCTATCCAGGAAATCTGCAGGGCTGCCACCTGGAAGTCAGCACACACCTTTATTTCCCATTACCACATTGACCTAGAGTCACACCAGGATGCAGGTTTTGGGACCTCGGTTCTCCAGTCCTTATTCTCCAAGTAAGTATAGGGGGAGCGCGCCTTGCCTCCCTCCTCCCGGAGAACTGCTAGGAGTCTGCCAAGAAGTGTGCATTGAACAACATATCCACATCCCTAGAAATATAGGTTACTCACCTGTAACAGGAGTTCTAGGAGTGGTATATGTTGTTCATCCACATGACCCACCCGACCTCCCCGGCTTCGACGTGCAACCTGGCTTCCAGTGGGCTAGATTTGGCGTCATGGGGCGGAGCTGAGGGTTTTACCACCCGGGTGGGTGGGAGGAGCCAGCTTGAAGACTTTCTGGCACATCTTAAAGCGGCAAGGTACCTGCCAGACAGTGCGGATGAACAACATATACCACTCCTAGAACTCCTGTTACAGGTGAGTAACCTGTATTTCTCTGGTATCCAGTGGTCCTCTCCCTTGCCGATCGTCGGCCCGATATCAAAAGAAAATATGTCCCTGATGTTCAGTGGCCCCCACCCAAAGCCCTGCCTGACAAAGAAATACAGTGCCCTGGTGGCTAACGTCCCTCCACCCACCCAATCACCCACCGGTATATGTACATGTTGTCCCTGGTGTCCAGTAGGTCCCCCCACCACCCGATCCACCCATCTGGTATATTTACTCATCGTCCCAAGTGTCCAGTGTAACCCCCCCGATCCCCTGTATCAGCCAATAACCATATTCCTGGTGGTCCAGTGACCCCCATTCCCCGATCCCCAGTAAGTTAAAGAACATCACTTCCCTAGTGGTCTTGTGCACCCCCACCCCCACCCTGGCAGGTAGTGTCCCACCACCCTGCCCCCTCCCCATCCTGAACTGAATCCGGTGACCAGCACAGCCCAGGCTGCCGTCTTCACCACGGCTGGCCGCTGACTGAGCTCTCAAAGTGGTATGTGCTTACTAAATGACAGTTCACTCTAAGCTGTCAATCACTGTCAATGAGCGTGTACTGTATACAGTATGCGCTCATTGAGAGCTCAGTCTGTGGCCAGCTGTGGTGGACAGAGGAGGACTGTGGTGGTCACCGGCTTGGGTTTGGGATGGGGGGGGCGGCGTGGTGGCACACTACCTGCTGGTGTGGGTGGTGCACTAGACCACCAGGGAAGTGGTGTTCTTTAGCTTACTAGGAGTCGGGGAAAGGGGAGTGGTCACTAGACCACTAGGGATCTGGTTATATTGCCGATACAGGAGATCAGGATGGAGGGGTTGCACTGGACACCAGGGACAGCATGCAAATATACCTGGTGGGGGGAGGCACCACTGGACACCAGGGATAAAATGTACATATACTGGGTGGGTGATCAGATGGGGGCTGTTAGCCACCAGGGCATTGTATTTCTCTGTGGGGCAGGGGTTTGGATGGGGGGCACTGGACACAAGGGACAGCTCTTATTTTTGATATCGGGCCGGTAATTGGCGAGGGAGGCGACCACTGGACACCAGGGAATTGTGGTTCAGATGTGGGGAAGAGGGATTGGGTAGGGGAAGGGACAACTAGGACATATTTTTATGATCAACAGGACAGCAGTTGGCAATTGGAGAAAGGAAGGGACCACTATACCACCAGGGACATATTTTTCTTTATCTATGGGTTGGTGATCCGGGAAGGGGAGGGACCCATTATACCACCAGGGACATATTTTTCTTCATCTATGGGATGGCGATCCAGGAAGGGGAGGGACCCACTATACCACCAGGGACATATTTTTCTTTATCTTCGGGATGGCAATCCGGGAAGGGGAGGGACCACTATACCACCAGGGACACATTTTTCTTTATCTACGGGATGGCGATCCAGGAAGGGGATGGACCACTGTACCACCAGGATCATATTTTTCTTTATCTACGGGAAAGAGATCTGGGAAGGGGAGGAACCACTATACCACCAAGGCTATATTTTTCTCCATCTACTGGGCAGCAATCGGGGAAGGGGATGGACCACTATACCACTAGGGTGATGTTGTTTTATTTATCATGGTGCTGGCGATCGCTGCAGCCTGTGCAGATGGGCCCATAATGGGCATGCAGATGGCCACCTAGTGTCTTGCATGTCCAGTTGTCTCATTTTCATGTCTTCCTTCATGAATACGAAATAGCGCCCTTGTGCTGTTCCTTGTGAGGCCATTCTCCTGCCTGCGTGTTGGGGCAGCGTTACTGGGGTAGCGCTGGTGGTAGTGTGGTTACCCGCTGCCTCGGACTACCCCTGTTCACAGTCAGATAACGTGGAGCGCTGTCCGACTGTGAATTGCAATTTTGGATGCCTGGGCAAGCGCAACATAACATTTTGTATCGCCTTTGTGATTTTTGGTAAATTGGCGTCTTGGTATCTGTATTACTATTTCATTTAGCCCTAAAGGACTTCTCCTTAGGTATGTCGTCAACTGTATGGTGTGGGTAACAACTACAGGGTTGTTCTGCAGCACTGAGGATGGGCTTCCAGTGCTGCACCAGAAGTTTGGGTGGTGTTTTATGGCTCCAGTGCTGAGCTTCTAGGGCCATTTTTAAAGTTGGTGGCACAGGTACAGTAGTTAAAGAATTCTTTCCTGCCCAAGACAGGAGTGTGTAGCAGAAGGACAACCGTCAGGAATGTATTTTTTTTTCTTTTTTCTTTGCTTTCACCTGGTCACTGCCCCGAGGAATCCTTTCCTTGGGTCTTCTCGGCTGGGCCCTGACGTAGTGTGGACTCAGCGTCATTCCGCGCGGGACTGAGAGATTTTTTGCCTTTGGTTTCTCCTGGTCCCATCCCCTGAAGGCGCCCGATGCAGAGATTTGAGTTCAGACAGACAGCATGCTTCATGCGTTGCTGTCAAGCATCTCTGGCGCCCACCCCACCGGCTCTCCTGTAGGGAGCCATTACGCCTCACCGCCCGTGCTTCCACTGGTGGCAGCGCATGTGGGCATCGCTGCCTCGTAACCCGCTCCCCCGGAGGAGGAAAGCATCCGTGGGGATGCTCAGTCCTGCCTTCCTGGTGACCCCGGTCCGTTCCCGAATCCGGGTTGCCAGCATAGTGCAAGATGTGGCATCCAGTGCCTCAACCATCAGCGCCACCAGGCTGGTCAACCATCAGGAATGTTTGATGAAACTTCGGAAAAAGGAGTCTACGCCTGCTCACCTACAGATATTCATCAGCATTCTGTCACTTTCTGCAGCTGCTGTTGCATTTCCCTGGGTTTTAATGGGAGACACTAGGAACTACCTGAAGTGTGTTAATAATATAGCTCTGGATTAGCTGCAGTAATTTGAGACCATCCAACTGCAGTTCATGTTCTCTGCCGAATGTTGTTGCACAGTAGTCTGAAATGGCAAAACCATATGGTTAGAATTCTACAACTTGACATTTCCGTATGCCTGGTAAATGCCTCAGTCCATTCATTAAAATGTTAAAAAGATTAGCACTTCTTTGTGGCAGTCAGTCAGTAAGTATAAACTAAATACTGGCATTAGAATATTTCCCTTGATGACAGTTATGTAAGCATTAATCCACGACGAAGGTGGCATCTAATGGGGAGTTAATGCATGGTTGGGGCCGTTGTGGGTGCCTACAACGACCAACCATGCATTAACTCCCCATTAGATGCCACCTTCGGAGTGGATTAATGCGCTTGTAACATGGTCTGCAGATGGCTTTCAATGTCAGAGATGTGTTTCTACTCTTGTGATAGCATAAACAATGCCACGATTAAACTTACTCACTTCTATTTACTGTTACTTTCAAAACTGCTAGCCAACCTCTCTTACATACATGTATGTCTTTTTTTTTTCTTTTGCACACTAGTAGATTGATCTATTTGTTAACGACTGGTACACAATTTCAAGTATTTCTGATGGCTGTTCATTACCTATTCTTCTTAGGAGGACCGCGATGTTGTTGTATTACTGCTTTTCAGTCTAGCTCTCTATCTCATTTGCATACAGTTATGCCAGTTTACTCAGCATGCTTTTCATTGTTTACCTCGCTCAACTCTGTTTACACTGGTCGCTCCACTACACTGGTCTCATTTCCCCACTGTGTGCTCTGTGTTCTCGGTCTACCGCTGCTCCTGCATAATTGACCTTTGCTGTGCCATTCACCGTGAGGGTCTACACATTTACTGCGCTTCCGCTTCCTCTCTCTGTGTTCTGCTGCATTGCATGCCGTGCCCCTGAGTCCTTGTACTGCGGTTTCCTCGTATCTGTGTGTCCCTTCTCTGATTATTTTTCAATTTCTCCCCTCAGCGACCTTGTTCCTCATTGTCCTATCCCGCTCTCCTCTCCGAATATTAGTCCTCTCCATTTCTACCTTCCTATAGTTCGCTATACCTATTTTGTCAGCTGCGTCTCTCTTACATTTGTCCTACTCCTCGTCTATCCTGCTGTGCTTGCTGTTCCACAACTTGCTCGACTCTCTTATTGACCTTTTGCTTTTTAGTACACTGCTCTTTTTCGTCCCCTGGCTGCTTCTTGTATTACGCAAGCAACACGGCATTATCGTCTCATAATGCCGTGTTGCTCTTTTACCACCTGATGCTGTTCCACCTATCCTCTCTGTTTTCTAGAGTCCTTGTGTTTTTGCCATGTTACAAAAATAGGAAGGGTTTTTATTATGCTTCTCTATCTCAAGGGATATTTTCTTTCTTTTCCTGTCACTTCTAGCAGCAACCTGTCATGTATTATACTAAGGAGTAAGTTCAGCATTCATTTGAAAACCTATGGAGGCTGTTCTTGTGTTTTTCTTTTTTTGATATAGCAGTGGAGGCTCTTGATGCTGCTTGTATTCTTGTGCGTCTGTATCAGTTTTATTTCATCTTTTGCTGGTGCAACTAAAAACTTGTAGAAATTACACTGGTGCCGATAATTAACAGAATAACAGTGCTTAAATAATGCACAGCCAAGATAATGAGGACTGGTCATCTGAACCTATGCTTATTAGTGAAAATTATGCTCATTTGGTAGATGTTTAAAAATTTTACTGGCCAAATGCCCACTTTAAACAATATTAGTTTTAAGCATTATTATTTAACATTTGTGTAGTATATGGTTGGCCTTTGTTCTGTATAAAAATCGGCCTGCTCAAAAATGTAGTGCACATTTTAAACTGTTGTGCGCATTCCGAGCAGTTGTTCAGCACAGTTCGAAGGTCGTATCATTTTAAATTCCTCATTACTAATTGCCCAGTGCCCAGATTTGTACCCTTTGACTTGTAAAAGTCTATACATTTAATTTCAATCATAAAACTGAACAAAGAAATGGCAAGTTGTTTGTGTGTTTTCTTTTGTTTTTATTTAGGAAGGGAACACTTCTGTGATTTCTTTGTACAAAACTATATGCAATAAAATATGGGCAACCATACACATTTGTATTATGCTACCTTGTCTTAGTCATGTCACTTGTGTGTAATGCTCTTTGTATTGTCAACTGATGCCACTGATTTGAGTGTAAACTGTTGTCAACTAGATGAGTGTAATTAACCCCGGGTCACCCCTGAAAAAAGGATGTTGTTTCAGTGGGCTTACCCACTAAACAGATTTCAATAAATAAATAATACGTGTCAATAATGCGAAACACTAATACATTGAAACAGGATTTTCAGCATGTGTGAAAACACAGAGTTTTAAATAATTGATTAGTAGTTTTTTCTTGGGACAATACTAACGGTACAGAAAGTATTTATAAAGGTTTTCTAGAAGTGTTATGTTTGTTAAACACAATGAGGCAAGTGCTATGCATTTTCACAGTGTTTTAGCACTTTTTTGATCAAAACAATAATTTTTAGAGTTAAATAAAACCCTGAAACAATTAGTTGAGACTGTGGTGGAAGTTTTAGCCAACTCCTTATAGAAGTTTTTTTTTTTTTTGGGTGGGTGTATATCTCTCCAAACCACACACATACTGTATACTCTAAACCCTCAAACACAGTACAAAGCAATATGGTTGTGTGTGTGTGTGTGTAGTCCGTTGGCTATCACTACCCCCCCATAGGGAATTTTCAAGACATTGCTTTCTTAAAAGCTTACACTGTAATAGTTTAGAATTTACTTATAATGGGTGGGGAGCCCTTATAATACATAGCCTGCTGCCTTTTTATTTTCTTATAATAACTGGCTATGGCCAATATCAACTCGTTTTCTCGCTTCTTAAAAAGTCGTATCAACTCGCAGGCTGATACGAAAAAAGTCGTATCAACCTGCGAGTTGATACGACTTCCACATCCTCGCGACGAGAATCATTGAAAAATCAGCCGACAGGCAGCGCGAGACAGTTCCGTAACAGGCAAGACCTTTCACCTCTGAACTGAAGAAGCAATGGTCGAGTATTTCCACAAGGCACAAGTTATTTTTAGTTAAAGAATACAACATAAATCAGTTAAAAGTAGTAAGTTTTCTCCTGCTAATCTTGTAGGTTTATTAATGTTTAGCAGTGTAATGAACTGTGACCTTTCCTCATATT
The DNA here is from genome assembly GCA_016271365.2 of Neoceratodus forsteri. NCBI lineage: Eukaryota > Metazoa > Chordata > Ceratodontiformes > Ceratodontidae > Neoceratodus > Neoceratodus forsteri. The sequence goes on from CM028130.1 coordinate 1,196,952,019, forward strand.
AAGAAACTCGATACTTCTGCTAGATGAAACCTATAAACGAAGATAAAAATGGTACGAATTTAAATGTTATACAGTTCTGCTCAAGTGTCGCTTAGAAGGCTATGTCCTGAAGTAATAAACGCTGCATTTGAAGTTATGTGGGGCAGTGTGTGTTTTGTTGTATTGATGTGATAGGTTTTTTAGCACCATAGCTGGATAGTAATCATAGCCTGTTATTATATAAAATAAAACATATGAAGGGTGGTTAACATGGAGTTTTTTTACACACCCTCGATGTGTGATAATAAAAAAAAACCTCTCGAGCTGCGCTCTCGAGGTTTTTATTATCACACATCTTGGGTGTGTAAAAAAACTCCATATCAACCACCTGCATATGCATTATTCTATATGTAATCTCATCGTTCTGACGTCAGAGCTGTAAACCATGCTTCCCTATGTCAGATCAGTGAGATTACAAGATGGAACCAAACTCACCTGACTACATTCCAGTATTAGAATGTGGCATGCAAGCATTTTAAACTGTGAATCTCAAATGGCAGTTTTAATGCGGTCGTAGAGCATGTAAAAAAAAATTACCAGCACTATGTCCTCACCTAGCGCGCAGCAAAGCAGGCTTGATTTAATAAATGAGCAGGTAGCCTCCAGAGATCATGCATCCCATCTCGGCTGATGAATTTTTCCCACAACCCCGCTGGTCCACGTAGCCAACGTGTCCTCTTCCCAAACATGATCATGGTTGGCCAACTACATTGTACTTCAGGAGCAGCAACAACCAAAGGACATATTTTAAAACTAGTCAAAACAGTCATTTTTTTTTTATCTGTGTGCTTTCTCTACTTATTACCAACCCCATACACTATAAAAGACAATGGCTGGGGTTCTGCAGTTAACTGCATTGAAATCACCACCTCTCGTGGTTGCCGTGCTGACAGTAAACCTCTCAAGCTGCGCTCTCGAGGTTTACAAGCACAGCATAGCAATCGCTCGAGGTGATTACAACGCTGTTAACTGCAGAACCCCAATCCAATATCCATGTTCTTCGCTTAGCCACCGCCAATGCCGCCACCGCTTAATGTTGTTAGCATGTGGCTAAAATTTCTAACGATTTTTAAAGTTACCCGAGCCACAGAGGCTAAAACCTTCTGTTCATGCCATTTTTAGCAATAGTATACTATGTGGTTTAGAATAACTAATTTGGCAGTGTATATCATGGTGTGGCTCATGATTTCACATAGTGGCTAAACAGCCTGGGGTCACTTTAGCCACAGTGGCTAACATTTTAAAAATCCTGGGGGGAACGGAGTTGTCTTCTATGTTTGCCATCTAGCAGTGGTAACCTTTGTTTGCTACAGGCTAACATGTGTGACCACTGTATATCAGGAAAGAAAAAACAACAAAATTTATTATAATTAGAAAAGATTCAGCTCAATAGTAACATCGGTAATGACATCCTAGTGACATACAAATGAGTACTTTGCAATTTCATTGAAATTATGGAAATTGGTGGTATCAGAATATAGAGTTATAACATTACTTGTAAAAGCACAAGATTAAATTGACACACTGTAACAGTAATATTTTTGCCATTATAATATAATATATATAATATCCCCACTGTTTTCATCCCCAGCATCAAAGATCTTGTCTGCCATGCTGGCAGAAAGAATGTCATTGTCATCTTTCTCATCAGACTGATTCAGGGTCTCTTCCTGGGACAAAATGTCCACCAGTTCCTGTGGTATAATGTCACCATCACGCCAGTCATACTCTAGGATTCCTTTTCATCAAGTTTCCACCCATGTGTTTCAGGACTTGGGATGTTAGGGTGTGAGTCATGGGCATTTTTCCAGACAAGGGCTTGGTAATTCGCTCTCGGTACATACATTCTCAGTGTTGACCTACATGGAGGCAGTAGACTCAGATCAATGCCATCATAATTTGACAATAGTTGCCTGCTTCCTGTGTGAAATTTCTGCCTTGCAATGTCATAGCGAAGTTTGCTGTTATCAGTATATGACGGCTGTCTGTACAAGCAGCAGACATATCTTTCAAGGTCAACATGGATGGCATCCGATACACATTCTGTCACCAAATGCTTGGAAAGTTGCCAGATACGCCTTTTGTTCTTGCAGGATATTATAGGGTTTGATTGTCCCTTTCTTAACAAATGCATTTGTGCTATCGCACCCTGAAAATGCATGCAGTACATTCAGTGCACTACACATCTCAGCACTGTGAATCTGGATTAGAGTTTTGATGTTCAAAAGCCGATGTTTATTTGCCACTCTGGTGTCAAAGTACATGTTCTTCTGTATTTGATCACCATAAAGTATCAGAAATACATCTGTGTCTTGTGATCTGATAATGATGTCAGTTGAGGATGTTGGTGCCACTGCATGAAAACAGTGATGCTATATTCGCATACCTGCTTTTTCCTGAGATGAAGAAAGCTCTGGTGTGCGGCTCTGTGTTGTGATTCCGTCAAGGCTTGTCAAAGGGATACAGTTTTCTTCACAGACAAAAAAGATTTGACGACCCGTTAGTCTTGGCGCCTATGTTTCCTTTTGCCACTCATTGAGAAGAAGCTTGGTCAAATTTGACTTGTCATTGTTTGTGAGAAAGGATTTCCAATCTCTTGGCACCTTTGTTGATGGACGTTTCACCGAGTAAGAATCTGATGATCCTCATCTTCTGCGTTCAGCCGACTTTATGGAATTATATTTGTAGGTGTCTGTTACAAAGTCCAACCTTTGTACCTTTGGTAATGCACTGAAGACCTTTTCAGCTAGCTCTCCGAATGTCTGCGGTAGACCAATCATTAACTGGAGAAGTGCATTGCCATCACAGGTGTAAACTTTGTCTTCATCCCAATTCATTGTACTGAGTGCTGTCCCATCTTCAAGTTTGTGAAGAAGGATGGATTTCTCTGTCTTCACTGGTAGGCCATCTGAAGTTGCTGATGACCATGGCAGTGAACTCAATGGATACGAGAGAGCCTTCTCCATGCAAAGGCTGTTCAGTTCTGAAAGCATTAGTATTTGCCCAAAGAGGTTTCTTTGTGTAACCTGAACAGTCTCCTTTTGTAAGGATCTGAGTTTCTTTGACTGCTGAAGGGAAGCAAACGTCTTTAGTGACTGCTTTTATTTATTTTTATTGATTTGTGACTTCGTTAATCTGGTAAAGTGCTCTGATCCAAAGGACCATTTACGAGCATGACCCGGGCCAAAAGGCACGAGCAGATAAAAATGACAGATGACCAAAGTATAAACAATAACTTTTTCAAGGGCGCATGAAAAGGAACTGTTTTGTCAACAAGCCTTGTCCCACAAATTGTTGAAAGGCTTCTTTTCCCAATTTTTCAGCACTGAGAAAGTCATTTTCAGCATCTCCTGGGGCTCATGCACGTGATGAGAGTCAGAATAGTGCTCTTTGACTTCTATCTCAAAAGGATTGATGAAGTTTCTGGATGCATTGATCAGCTTCTGTACATCCTTCTCACTGCGTGCCATCTCTGCAGGCCTAGAATCTTTGTAAAAGGGCTCCTGCAATACCATTCCAACAGTTTCAAGTGTGGCTGTCACATAGCTTGCTTGGGTATGCCTTGTTACGCACCACTGGTAATAGGCTGGATAATTCCTGATGTATCCAACACTACCTCCACTGGACTTGGCATCTCGATTGAGTGTCTGTTCAATGGTCAAATCAACAGCATTTCTTGATGCTGCCACATCGGATCTACACATATTGAACCCACCATTCCGCAGCAAGACATCAGCTCCAGGATGAGTATGCTCTGAGTTCAGGAGTGTCAGAAAATAGACAGATACATTGCGTAGTTTTGGTGATCCAGGCTAACAAGCAGAGGGCAAAGTTGTTCCACGCATGCCAGGTGCAGGTCAGAGTTGTTCTCCTTGGTAGCATGTAGAAACCTAAGCACCAACCAGATTGTGTCCATGTACTAAATCCAAAACTGTGCTGTCTTCAGGAAACCTGAAGAAGTGGCCAAGGAAGCTCCTGTGATTCCCTGAAGGAATCTGTGATGAGACGACGCAGAAGAGTCACTGCCTCTTCAAGTCTCCTGTCATCTGATGCAGCAGATTCAAATGCAGTCTCCATAGTTTGACCAGTTGGGAGCTCATCAGAGTAAACAAGTTCACTTCTAAAGTTTGGCTACCAGAACCTTATCCTCTGACCAAAGTGTATGATCCACTTGTTTTTCAACTTGTCTGTTTTGTAATTAGTATTATAGAATGCTGTGTAATGAATCTGCATAAACAAACAGTACCTCTCATGTAACATTCTCATTCGTTCAACCTGTAATATTCTTTTTAGCATATTTAGTGACATACTCAAATGCCTTTTTGTGGGCTCTGATTTGCTCGACGCTTTCACCAGTTTGGTCCACTGCTGCGTTTCTGTTATCCTTCTTTGTATAATTGGGTGCCAAGAGTTGTTATAATGACCTCCCTTGCAATTAAATCAACATCTCAGATGCTGCATAGTAGATTATCGTCTTGTTTCACCTCTGCTGCTTCTTTGATAGATATCTCTGCAGTTTTTGTTACACACTGCGACAGCTTTTCCCCTAGTTTTTGTCTTCTTTTTTCCTCCAGAAATCAACTTATCTCTTTTTCCACATAGAATACTCTGCTTCGAGGGAAATAACACTTACAAGGATGTTTCAGCTGGCCTGGTGGCGTTGAGGGTTAAGGCGCTGGACGCCTTGCCTTGCACCCCTCACGCTGGCAGCTTTGGGTTGGGGGCGACCTTGGGTCACTAGGGTGCTGGCTTGGGGAGGGTTGGAGTGGGATTGAACCAGCGCTTCTCCAAGGGGTGGGCGCCCACTCCACGTGATCCCGCTCCCACTGGGTGGCGGTCGATTGGGATCATGGCTACGTGATGAGGAGGCGGCAAAGGCAGAAGAGCCACCGGATCATGGCGTGTGTGTGCAACTCCATGCGTGCACAGGCATGTGTACACCATGGCCTCGGTGGGGGGGGGAAATGGAAAAACTATAAAACTATATATGGAAAGAGGGTGTTTTCAGCTCTGCTTGGAGGTTGAAGGCTGCTGGTCCTCTGTGTCATCAACCTGACACTTCCTTTTCCTAAGGAATTTGACATTTGTAAATGACTGGTAGCACCGTCTGTGATAGCCATGATGCATGTCATCAAGTTCAACAGGTATGTTCTTGCATACATCATCGAGTCTGATACTTGGGTCACCACACAGTTGTGTCCAATGTGCAACCTGTTCAATTTTGGACCGACTGGTCGATGTCAAAGTTCTTAATATTATGTCAGACTTGTTCTTGCTGTTGTGAATTATGCACATCTTCTCTACAGTACGGCGACTTGTCCACCCTGACTTAGATGCTTTTAGTGCTACAGGGTGCTCATCAGCCATGCTGTCTCAAGTCCTGAAAAAAGAAATAAAAATGATTTTGCTTTTTCCAGAATTATTTTCTACTAAAACAACCATTTCAGTATTCAGTGATGCAATAATAATTTCATAGAAAATGTCTTTATATAGCTCTATCTACAGTATATTTGAGTTCCAAAACTGTCAGGTCAAAATTATGACTTTATTATTATGTTACTATTGATTTCATGAACCTCTAGATTATATTCCTACGATAGAAAAATTAAAAATCTTTTTATTGATACCTTAATTGCCATTATTATTAGTCATATACTTAGATTTACTACATGAAAAGCTATCCCTACCCATTCGTCATTGCCCTTCAGTTCCTACGAAAATTGATGACACATATGACTGTACCAAACAGAAGCTACCATCAGCAAATGGCAAAGAAGTAAATTCCAAATTGCTGTGCTGCAAACTTTCCAAAAATCACAGTCTTGAAAATTCTCTGGGGGGAGGGTTTCACTATCTATCCCACAGACTTGTGTGTGTGTGTATGAGTGTATGAGTGTAATTGTGTAATGGGGGAGGTAAGTTGACGCAGTCTCTACAGGCTTTTATGTTTAACCAGGAAAGAGGCCTGGATCATATGGCCCATTTTCAGCTACACCTGGGGAGGAAGGTTAAAAAGGATAAACTAACATGATTGAGATAAATACAGTAGCATTATTATAACCAGTCGTTACTGGAGTTCACTATGGGTTGACTGCTCTCTTCAGGCAGAGAAAAAGATTTGAGAGCAGCCATAGTGGAGCGCAGATGCAGAGTTTGAAACTACATTCCAAGTTCTCCAGTTTGCATAGGTTCTATCTCCAGGGCGTCACTTGTGGCCAAGATTTCTGCATAAAGTGTAAACATTAAGTGAGGAATTCTGGGGTTAGAATTTATCATCATTGAAAAAAAAAAAAGTATGATACAGCACAATATACAGCAGTATAGAGCATGGTATACCATCTTGACTTACTACTCCGGCAGTGTATCCCTCTCTAGGGTGTATTCGAGATTCCAGATACCCAACCTTCCCCCAGCCAGATTTGTTACTATTTTTCCTAAAATTACGAATGTAGCAGCTTATCGTGATCATCAATATATCGTAATATTGTTTTACATAAATATTGTAATACTCAAAAAATGTGAAATTGTGACATCCCTAGTCCAGATGTACATGGAAATGAGCACAGGAGATAGAACCTATGCAATTTGGAGAATTTGGAATGTAGTTTCAAACTCTGCATCCACGCTCCACTCTGGCTGTTGCGCAAATCTGTCTCTCTGCTTGAAGAGAGCAGTCACTCTGTAGTAAACTCCAGTAACGGCTGGTTATTTTGCTAAATTGTATAGTGGTCTACTATTTTTAGTTACCCAATTTACAGAGAACAGCGCATTTTCACTCTCTGTCTGTGCCCTTTCATCTTACTTAATTGATTCTTTTTGGAGCTGAATTTTAACCATTACCACAGTTTCTTCTGTACAAGAGCCATTTTTTACTATTCCTGTTTTACAGAAAGGTGGCTGAAACCCTCCAGCTTCCTATGGAGGAGGCCATGGAGGATCAAGAGGAGCCTGATTATGTAGAAATGATGGACATCCCAGAGTCCAGGAGACTGTCTCTTCCCCTCCACAAATCCTTTGGGAAGCAGACAATCAAATCTTAAAGTCTCCCAGTACTGTACCTCCTGTGTGGACAGAAGGATGGACAAGAGGTACACACTATCAGGCTCAGATACGGAGTTTTTATACCAACAATGCAGCCATGTTGGGGTAGTGCAGGCTGCTGTCTGTGACAAGGCAAATATTCCCTTCGCTTCACACCCCCCCCACAAAGACTCCAGGAAGATTAATGCCATGGCACTTTCCTTGGGACTCAGGCAGGCAAACTATATGGCCTATACAGCCAGGTACCAGAAGTCCAAGTGGGACACTGTACTGGCACTGGCTAAACAGGCCTCCCCCCCCTGCTAGCCAAGGAGCTGGAGCAGGTGGCTGCTGATGGGATTGAGGCATCAAAAGTACAGTTTAATGCTGCTGTGGACCCCAGTGATGTGTCATTAAGAGTCATGGCTACATCTGTGGCTCTTCGGAGAATAGCTTGGCTCAGAGGTACTAGCCTCTCACAGGACACCCAGGCTAAGGCCATGGATTTTCCTGTAGTGGGTAATTCACTGTTTGTGGAGCAGACAGAGAATTGCATGAAGAAAATGGACGAGTACAGGACCACTTATAGGGGTGCTCATGCCAAGGAGAGGCAGGCAACTCCTCAAAGGCAGTAGTCTAGGGGCAGGGGCAGGCCTTTTCATAGGCCTTTTTACCAAGCACAGGCCTCTTCTCCCTTTTCACAGAGTGGGTTCTTCAGAGGGGAGAGGCAGAAGAGGGATGAGCAGGGCTGCAGCCACTCCTCAGCCTAAGGCCCCTGCCAGGCAGACACCCTGATGGGTCTGCCTGGGTCGACTCTCCTATTCCAGTAGGGAGCAGGCTGGCTTACTTTGTCCAGGACTGGATGTCTGTTACCTCTGACAAGTGGGTCCTGGAAGTAGTAAGCCAGGGACTAGTTCTCAGCTTCAAAAAATTTCCAAAGATGAGAGCCAGATCTTTTCCACCTGCAGGCCTCTCAGAAATCCTTGCCCTTGAGACAGAGGTTTAATCTCTTCTGGCCTTAAGAGCCATAGAGAGAGTTCCTACCCTACACTGGGGCAAAGGTCTGTACTCCAGGTACTTCCTTACCCCAAAAAAGACAGGGGAGTGGCGACCCATCCTAGACCTAAGATACCTGAACAAACATCTTTTAAAACCAAAGTTCAAGATGGTAACTCTGGGAATAATTCTTCCCTCTCTAAGGCCAGGGGACTGGCAAGCCTCCCTGGACCTCAGAGATGCCTATTTTCACATTCCCATCAGGTGCTCCCACAGAAAGTACCTCAGGTTCGAGTTGCCCTCAGGCCACTATCAGTTCAAAGCAATGCCCTTTGGCCTAACATCATCCCCAAGGGTTTTCACAAAGTGCCTGTCAGTAGCCGTTGCCTTTCTAAGAAGGCAAAAGATTTCTATTTTTCCATATCTGGACTGGCTCATAGTGGGCCAGTCTCCAGACCAAGTCAAATCAGACCTGCAAGTGACCCAGCAAGTGCTCACTTCTCTAGGATTTCTTCTCAACCTTCCCAAGTCAATTCTCGAGCCAGTGCAGCCCCTTACCTTTATAGGGGCAGAGCTGGATACTGTCAAAGCATGAGTCTTTCTTCCCTTGGAAAGGGCAAGAGTTCTTATAGAACTGGCTTCTTCCTTCAGCCTTCAGGTGTCCCGACCAGCAAGGCATTTCCTTCAGCTGTTGGGCCACATGGCAGCTTCTGTAGCAGTGGTCCAAGGGGCAAGATTCCAGATGAGGGACATTCAGTTCCATCTGAGGGCCTTTTGGTCCCAGAGGAAGGATCCCCTAACCAAACTGATTCCAGTGACTCTGACCCTGATCCAAGCCCTTCAATGGCGGCAGGATCAGGGCAGTTTAAGGCAAGGGGTCCCATTTGTCACTCAGTCTCATTCAGTGGTCCTTACCACGGATGCTTCCCTTCTGGGCTGGGGAGCCCATCTAGGGGCCCTCACTGCCCAGGGACTGTGGTCCCCTTAGGAATCCATTTTCCATATCAATCTCCAAGAACTCAGGGCAGTTTTTCTGGCCCTGCAAGCTTTCTCTCAGTCAGTGTAGAACAAGGTGGTTCAGGTCAGAACAGACACCACCACCACCATGTGGTACATCAACAAGCAGGGAGGCACTCGGTCTATGGCCTTACGCACAGAAGCCATGAAGTTGTGGTCCCTGGCTTATTTCCTGCAAACCTCTCTGATAGCAGTCCACATTCCAGGGAAGGACAGTGTGCTAGCAGATGCACTGAGCAGGATCTCACAGGGCCATCACGAATGGTCCCTGGACCCTCTGGTGTTGAAGGTGATTTTTTCAAGGTGGGGCACTCCAGAGATAGATCTCTTTGCAGCCCCAGACAATCAACAACTTCTTCTCTTTTGTTGCAGACCCCCAGTCTTGGGCTCAGTCCCTCTGGATGCTCTGATTCTGAACTGGGAAGGGAAATTTCTGTATGCCTTCCCTCCCTTTCCTCTACTGTTCGAAGTTTTAGTCAAGATAAAGTCACAACCTTGCAAGGTGATACTGATTGCTCCAGACTGGGCCAGACAGCATTGGTACCCCCTGTTGCCGTCCCTAGCAGTCCATCTTCCCCTGTCTCTTCCCAGGAATTACAACCTGTTAACCTCCTCTCAGGGGAGGATTTGGTACCCCAATCTTCAGTTTCTCAATCTCAAGGCATGGCTCTTGAAGAGTTAGAGTATGCATATTTGCATCTGTCTCAGGGGGTTCTGTTTATCCTCAAAGCCTCTCGAAAGCCCACCACTAGCAAAACCTATAACTCCAAATGGAAGAGATTCAGCATTTGGTGTTCCAAGAAACATATTTCCCTAGACACTGCTGTATTGCTGACAGTTCTGGATTATATGGTCCATTTGAATGGCTTAGGCCTCAGACCAGCTACTCTCAAGGTGCACTTGTCAGCTGTTTCTGCTTCTCTGTCAGTGGGGAAGTCTTCCTCACTATCTCATCCTGTGTTCTGTAAATTTTTTAAGGGATTGCTTCATACCAACCCTCCCTTTAGAGACCCTGCCCCTGTCTGGGACTTAAATGTTTGCATTGCTCAACTTATGCAACCTCCCTTTGAGCCTGTGTCCTCAGCAGAGGTTAAGTACTTGACTTGGAAAACTGTGTTTTTAGTAGCCATTACCTCTGCCAGACGTATCCATGAATTGCAAGCCCTGTCAGTGGAACCTGATTTTATTTCCTTTCGTAGAGATAAAATTGTCCTTAGAACAAATAGAAGGTTCTTGCCCAAAGTGGTTTCAGATTTCCACTTGAATCAGTCTGGGTCTCTTCCTGTCTTCTTCACTGATCATTCTTCTTCAGGAGAGAGGAGCTACACAGTTTAGATGTTAAAAGGGCCCTTAGCTACTACATAGAGCGTACCAAGGGTTACAGATTTAATTCCCTCCAGTTGTTCCTCACTTATGGAGAAGTGGGAAAGGGCAAACCTGCAACCAAGAGAACTGTTGCCAGGTGGATTGTGTATTGTATACAATTTTGCTGTGAGAAACTAGGAAAAATTCCACCCTCAGGCCTGAGGTCTCACTCCACCAGAGGTACAGCTGCTTCCCTGGCTGCTGCCAGGGATATTCCTCTCTTAGAAATGTGTTAAGCAGCCACCTGGAAAACAGTCTATACCTTTACCAAGCATTACTCTCTGGATAGCCAGGCTAGGAGTGATGCTTGGTTTGGTACAGCAGTACTTCAGAGCCTATTCCCAAAGTAGGTTCTGTCCCTCCTCCATGGAGGTACTGCTTGGTAGTCTGTAATAGTCAGAGTAGAACAAGACTTCATGTTGTTCGAAGAAAAAATTACTAGCCTTAGCAATTATGTTTCTTGTAATGGAGTTTTGCTGTATTCTGACCTCCCTCCCCTCTCAGAACCTGTTTTTGGGAAGTGGGTGGGCAGGTGCAGTTTTCACCTAGAGGGGGTGCTTCTTTTGACACCCTCCTCTTTTTGTTTGGGTGTTTGTTTTATTATTGTTCTTATTTGGATTGGTTTTTGGTTTTGGGTTTCCTGACTTGAGTCTTCCTTGGGACTCCAAAACTGTTGTTGCCAGTTGGCTAGTAAAAATGTTACAGTTTCCACATAGGATAGTTAGCGAGTTGTTTGCTCGTAAGAATCTGACGGTTGGATTTCTAAGGGCTGCAGACAGACACCTGAACCGAGCTCGAGCTCAGCATTCTATGCTCTGCATGGAAAGTTAACCCTTTGTTCTCCGGGGCAGTTTAAAGGCTGGGGCTAACTGCAATAGTCAGAATACAGCAAGACTCCATTAGAAGAAACATAATTACTAAGGTGAGTAATTTTTTTTTTCCTCCTTACTGCTCCCGCGTTGAGTAGGCCCTAGTGCTCAAATTCTTCAGAGCTACAGTACTTCCAAACCAACTCTCATGAGTTTCGTCTTGTATTTGATCTGCGATCGTGACTGCAGTGGATGATAAGTCCACTCCTGGGTTCCATCAGTGCCCTTGCGGACAGATGTCCAGGACCGACCTGTAAGCCACGTGCATCTACTGCCTGGGGCACGATCTCCAGGCCTGTGACTTTTGCTGTTCGTTTCACCCTACCGTCCTGGTGGACTGTCTCGCCGCCTGCAACTGGGCTGCCTTGCACAACGGAACCCACCAGTCAAATCCAAGGATGCCCATTTGGGTAGTTTCTGTGGCTGCGGGGTCCGATGAGCAGCTGGCAGCCTTCAAAGAAGAGGCAGCCCAGGCTGTGACCCATTCCTCCTCGGCTTCTGCCTTTGTGGCGCCTCAGCTGGGCTCGACTTTTACGGGTTCTTTCAAGGAATAGTGCCAGTCCCTGCCAACCTTTGGTCAGGGACCCACCGGCAAATCTGAATCTAAAAAAAGAGTCTAGGAAAGAAAAGACTCATCGTCAGTCATGGGATCGAGAGCGCTCTCGGTCACGGGCCTCCGATTCCCATGCCTCTCCGGATTTAACTTTGGTTGAATCCTCTGCCTTGGCAGCTGGCTTCATGGTAACCCTATCGGCTGAGATGCTGGTTGACATCCCAGCTGAGATTTTTCTCAAGGCGACCGGCCAGTTGTTGACTGAAGAGGTCGATACTTCCTTGTCTAGGACTTCGTTCCTGACGCAGACCATTGGAGGGACGGATCAGTCTGCTGACCCGCTGCCTCTGGTCCCTGACCCTGACCAGGAGCCTCAGCAGTCGCTGACTCCCTCCGAGGCCTGCCATCGGTCCCCCCGGTGGCCAAGATTGAGGTCTTGGTCTTCTTCCTGTGGGTTGAGCCAGTCCTGCTGTCATTAGCGCTCCTGCCCTGGGCACCACGGGAAGCGGCGCCGCTGCTATTCTTCCTCGAGGCTTTGGCGCAAGTTGCGTCGACAGTGCGAGAGCTTGATATGGCAACAGCTGGTATTTACCAATGTCAAACCAACCCTGGTTTCTACGCTTGCCATCACTTGACTGTCGCCCGAAAGGCCGACTCCGCTGACAGAACCCATTAAAACGGTCCTGACTTGGCCGACTCCAGCTTCCCCGCAGATTGTGATGGAACCGCTGCCCAAACAGCCGACGGTCGGCACTCCAACTAAGGAGTCTCGGCTGGCCAATGGACTTCCCCATTGGCTGTCAGTCACCGTCATCCCTGACCGTCTGCGGAGGGTCAGTGGGGACTCTAGCGGCCGACTGGTCTTTGACGACTCTTCAGAGTCTGAGGGTTCCTCCCTGCACTCCCGTCCAGTCGAAGTGTAATCCGTGGGGGATCTCTTGACGGATGAAGGTCCTTCCTCTTTCATGGGCCTTCTCCGTTTGATCTCTGAGTCGATGTGTTATGAAGATGGAGCCCGTTCAGAAACGGGCTCATTACCCATTGACCAAGATCCTCAACTGGGAAGACTCTGGCAGAGGCTTTCCCGGTGGCGGAAGCCATTCTTGGCCCTGCCTTGGAGCTCTGGCAGTGCCCCGCTTCCTGCCCTGTGCCTTCTGCCTGGATGGCCCGCAAGTATGCAGTGCCCACCAGATTCCTTTCGGGATTCACAGAGCATTCCTTGGCTGAGGGGCTGTTGGCCAACTCTGTGTTCCAGTGGTCTGGCAACACTGGGGATGTTGACAAGCCGCCTGATAAGGAGTCCAAGAAGTTGGACCACGCGGCTAAAAAGGTCTAGGCTGCCTTCTCACTTGTCCTCAGCCAGGCGAGCTCAGCCCTCCTCATGGCCCACTTCTCCCCTGCCATGCTGGGCACCTTAGATGGGGTACTTCCTCATCTGCCAACAGACCTTCAGACCACGGTCAAAACAGGTCCGAGACCAGAGCCGGGCTGTGGCCAAGCAACAGCTCCAGACTGCCATGGACATTGGGGACTCCTGTGCCTGCTCCATGGCGGCCTCATTGGCCATCTTGACCTTCACGGCAGACACTCAGCACAAACTGGCAGAAGTCTGTTACCTAGGCACCAACCTGTTCGAGCATGGGGTCGAGGGTCACTTGACACGCATTGAGAAGTCCAGTGCCATCTTGGACTCAGTGACATCTGCCCAGAAGGACCCCAAGGGTTCCAAGGAACATCAGAAATGGAAGCACTTTCGGTCCTGCTCCACTCCTGTGGCCATGCCAGCCCACAAACTGGCTGGTCAACAGGCTAAGGCTTTGCGAACTCGGCCCAAGTCAGTGGCCTCGGCTGTCCATAAGCCAGGAGGGAGAGACTCCGGTGCCCACTCAGCTGGGCCCTCCTCCTCCTGCTCCAAGCCTGCCTAGTGACGGGATGACGGGTGCCTCCCTCATGCCTGTTACTCCTCCCCTGGGTCCTCCTGTGGGGGGCTGGTTCCGCCACTTCCTTTCTGCCTGGTCCGTTGTCACCACGGGCATGTGGGATCTAGAAGTAGTGAGTCAGGGTCTGCCTCTAGAGTTCAAGCAATACCCTCCTTGCCAAGCCCTCACCCCATGGGAGGACTTGGCTTCCGCAGACACGCTATCAGCTCTCAGAGACGACATAGCCCAGCTCCTCAGCAAGAAGGTTGTGGTTCCTGTCGCAGTTCCTCCAGAACACCTGGGGTTTGTCTCCAGATATTTCCTGGTGCCACATTCTAGATCTGCATGACCCAAACTATTTCCTCAGGTTGCGCACCTTCAGGATGGTAATTCTGTCTCAGATCGTACCATCTCTAGAGCAAAACATGTGGTTTTGCTCCCTGAATCTTCAGGATGCGTTCTTTCAAATCACGATCTGTCTGTCTCTCTGAAGGTTCCTCTGCTTTCGAGCTGATGGGACCCTCTACGAGTTCTACGCCATGCCCTTCGGCCTTTCCTCGGCCTCCAGGGTCTTCACCATGTGCATAGCAGTGGTGGCTGCTTACCTGAGGTGCCAAGGAGTTCAGGTTTATCTTTACCTGGACAACTGGCTGATAGCAGGTCCCGCCAGGCAGGAGGTGGAGCGGTCCAGGGACCTGGCCCTCCAGACCTGCGTCAGACTTGGCCTCCTGGTCAACGAGGCCAGTTCAGAACTTGTGCCCTTGCAGGTGATCAAGTTCATTGGGGCGGAGCTTGACTCTTGCAGAGCTAGATCCCGGCTGCCAGCTGACAGCGCGGAGGCTCTCACTTCCTTTGCCCGATCAGTTTGGGTTAGGCAATTGAGCCCTGCCTGGGACTTCCTGCGCCTGCTGGGCTACATGGTGGCCTGTACCAGCATGGTCCTTTGGGCCCACTGGAGAATGCGCTCCCTGCAGTAGGAGCTGGCCAGCCAGTGGTCTCAGTGCAAGGGGCACTTTGACCAGCCGGTCATGGCTACCCATTGGATGTGGGCCACCATCCAGTGGTGGCTGGGCCTAGCAAATCTGCAGGAAGGGATCCTGTTTGTCCACCCAGAGCCGATGGTCATCCCGAAGACTGATGCCTTTCTCACAGGCTGGGGTGCCCACCTGGGGGAACACAGAATCCATGGGCTCTGGATCCCCGAGGAGTCCCAATGCCTCATCAACCTGCTGGTGCTGACTGCATTCGCTCCACACATTCGGGGTCAAGTGGTTCAAGTCCAGATGGACAGTATCACGACTATGTACTACCTCAATAAACAGGACGGGACACCCTCCCTGCTTTTATGCAAGGAAGCTCTCCGTGTCTGGACCCTCATGTGCAGCCTTGTGGCGGATCTCCTATCCATCCATGTAGCAGGAACCTCCAATCAGCTGGCGGACGTGGCATGTCATGAGTGGTCTCTCCATCCAGAGGTAGTTCACAGTCTGTTCTCGCAGTGGGGCACCCCTGAGGTGGACCTCTTCGCCTCCAGGGAGAAAGCAAAGCTGCGGCTGTTTTGTGCCCCACCCCCCAGCAGGGAACGCTGCAGGGGGATGCCTTCTCGAGGCTTTGGACCGCGGGCCTCTTTTATGCCTTCCCTGCCCTTCCCTTGATCCACAAGGTGCTTCTCAAGGCTAGGAGGGACAAGGCACAGGCGATCCTGGTGGCACCGGACTGGCCATGCCAGTTTTGGTACCCCGATCTCCTCAGCCTCAGCAGCAGGCTCTCGAGGCATCTTCCCCTATGCCCGAACCTGCTTTCCATCAGTCAGGTAAGGTACTCCACCCCGACCTTCAGTTCCTGTACCCTGATGGCTTGGTTCCTGAGTGGCTAGAGTTCCAGGCCTTGGGTCTTTCCGACGATGTCTTCACCATTGTGCAGGCATCTTGGAAGGAGTCGACCAGGAAGTGCTATGCCTTTAAATGGCAGAGATTCTCCATTTGGTGTCAGGGCAAGGGGTTGGACCCTTTGTCCTGTCCAGTGGCTAGCATCCTTGATTACCTTTGAGCCCTCTCTCAGTCAGGCCTTCGGTTGCCTACCCTTAAGGTGCACCTGGCAGCTATCTCTGCTTGCAGGGCGCGGGCCGGTCAGCAGTTGGTGGCATGAGAAGGTGGTTGGGCACTTTTTCAAAGGCCTTTCCCACATTTCCCCTCCGGTGCATGAACCACCCCCCACCATGGAACTTGTTTCTGGTTTTGGCAAAGCTCATGGGAAAGCCATTCGAACTGATGCACAGGTGTGCTCTTTCTCTCCTGTCGTGGAAGACCGCCTTCTTGGTGGCTATCACGACAGCCAGAAAGATCAGTGAGCTCCAGGTGCTTTCGGTGGAGTTTCCTTACCTGGTCTTCCACAGGGACAAGGTTGCCCTGTGCGCCAACCCAAAGTTCCTCCTGAAGGTTGTGTCAGACTTTCACCTTAACCAGGTAATTAATCTCCTGGTGTACTTCACCAGTCACACCTCGGAGGCTGAGCACAGGCTCCATACTCTGGACCTGAGGTGAGCACTCGCTTTTTACAAAGAGTGCATGGCTGGAATTCGGGGAGAGGTTCGCCAGCTGTTTGTCACCTATGCTGAAGCCGCACTTGGCAGACCTGCAGCTAAGCCGACAGTTGGCAGGTGTATCACATCCTGCATTAATTTCTGCTATAGGTTGGCGGATAGGGAGCCTCCCGGAGGGCTAAGGGCTCATTCCACCCATCATACCGCTGTGTTGGTGGCTGCTTCCAGGGACATCCCTATCCAGGAAATCTGCAGGGCTGTGACCTGGAGGTCAGCACACACCTTCATTTCCCTTTACCACATTGACCTAGAGTCACGCCGGGATGCTGGTTTTGGGGCCTCAATTTTCCAGTCCTTATTTCCTAAGTAGGGGGTGTGCTCCTTGCCTCCCTCCTTCCAGAGAACTGCTAGGAGTCTGCCAATAAGTGTGGCTATAACATCATATCCACATCCCTAGAAAAACAGGTTATTCACCTGTAACAGTAGATCTTCTATGGACAGATCTCTTGAAGTAGGGTATTACTCTTGGGAGTCCGCTAGGTGGAGCTGTCACACGGTAGCTTCTTCCAGCAGTCTTCTATAGGGCTGCCCACCATACATCACTTCCTCTGGCTGTGTATAAAAGAGGCCGGCCCCAGGTACACATTGTTCATTTTCCCGCCGGCTGCAGCTCGCATGGCAGCTAGCTCAGTCTTCTGCGTTGCAGTCTTCGATGTGAACTCAAACCCGATTTTTCTTCTGTCTGCCAGGCCTGCAGTGTACACGCCCAGGCTCCGGCTCTTCTACTTCCACTGGGCCGGACCTGTGCTCCACTCACAGTACCCCCAGCTCTTCTTGTTTCAGCAGGCCTGTGTTTACTCACAGCACCCCCGCTGCTCCTGGGCTCAGGCTCTCTTGCTGGGTCCAGGACTCTGTCCATGGCTGACAAGGCAGCCTTCCCGGGACAGAACTTGAGGACCCGTGTTAAAGGTCCCCAGCCCAAGGCTCTCAATCCCGGCATTGGAGGCAGCAGTACTCACACTCCTCTCACTCGTCCGATCTGCTCCCTCGATGGTGGCTCCTCCATCATCGATGGGGCCTTCATCCTCTACCGTCGATCGGGGGCTATCCCTCCCATCGCCGGGGTGTTCATTGTCGACAGGGCTACTCCCTCCTCCGTCTATGGAGCCTTCCTCATAGTCAGCAGGCCCTGCCTGTAGCGGAGGCGCTCTCCCTTGTTCCGATCGTGGGACTTTCCCCCGTCGCGAGGCGTTCATAGTTGACTGGGCAGCTCCCCTTGTCAACGGGCCATACCCCGTTGATGGAGCACTCTTCTGGATGTTTCACATTGATGGGCACTATTACCCCATCGATGGAATGTTTCTCATTGACTGGGAGGCTTCCCCCATCGACAGAGCATGTTTGCTGTTTCTCCCTCATCGACGGGAGCTCTCCCCTGTTGCGGGTGCATGCAGCTGCTCTCTCTCTCATCAACAGGGGCTCTTCCCCCATCGACGGAGCACTCCTTATTGACGGGGCATGTTTCCTCCTTCCCTCTCTCCCTGACGGAGGCTCTTCCCCTATCAGTGAAACACTCCTCGTCGACGGGGCTGCTTCCCCCATCGAAGGGACATCCTGTTTTGTGTTCCTCATTGACGGGGCTGTTTCCCCCATCGACTGGGTGTCCCTATTTCCATGGGGCTGCTTCTCCATCAGCGGGACATCCCTGCTTTCCTCCCTTTCAGCGGGGCTGGTTCCCCTGTCGCTGACAGGGGCTCCACCCTTCGCATGTCCCCAGTACAGGGGGGGTCCCCTACCCTGCTCCTCTGCCCATCCTGGCACCAGCGTCCTGTTCCTGCGTCGCTGGAGGTACCCCTCTGTCGCCGGACCGGTGCCCCTTCCTTTGTGCCCTTGGCTGGGGTTCCTGGGTCTCGCCCCTCGTTCCTCGCCCCTCCTCCGGTGCCACCCAGCTGGGGTTGGGATGCCCCCTCACTGCCTTTCTGGTGTTATACGGTTTGTGCCCTCTCTGCCTGGTTCCCCCTCCCTCCTCCTGTTTCTGGTGGTCCATGCCTCGGGGTCCAGCCCTGGGGGTTCCCTGCGGGGGGCCTTTTCTGCCCTTGCCTGCGTTTGGGCGTCCTCTCCCTTCCTCTCCGTCATGTCCCACGTGGGCCTCCCGGTTGTGCAGCGCCCTGCCAGACCTTCCTTCTGTACCGCCGCTCTTGTGGCTGCCTCCTGGAGTTTCTTGGGGGCTCCTGCCCGGCCCACGTGCCCCGCCATGCCTTTTCCTGTTCACCGGATTTGGTTCTCGGTGCCTGGTGTGCTTTGGCATGCGGGTTTGTCCTCTCGTGCCTTGCTGCTTTGTGGCCTTTCCTATGTGGGCCGCGTGGTCAAGTGCCTCCGCGCCTCGTGTGTTTCGGCTTTGGTGCCTTCTCCCCACCACTGGCCCACTGCCCAGGGTCGGCCTTGTTGGCGCTGCCTGTATAAGACCTTTCCATGCCTTCCAGACACCGGCTTCCTGCAGGCTTCAGTGCTATGGCTGCATCTGGCAGTCGCTTTGTGGCGCCCGGCCTGGCCTTGGGTGTCGGGTTCGTCACCCGACATCTGCCTGTTGGCTGCCGTCATCCCTTTTGTGGTGCTGCGTTTTTGGTCATGGTCCCCAGGCCTTTCTGGTTTGCTGCCTGCCATCTGGTCATGCCCAACGGTCAGTCCGGGACCTCTTCCTTGCCCCACCCCCCGGTTCCCATCTTCTTCCTCGACTGCTGGGATGTCCTTTCCTGTCTCCCTCCCCGGCGCACTGCTTGGGTCTCCGGTAGGGCCTCTCGTGGGGCAGCTGCATCTGCCCCCCATCCCGCGCCCGTCCTCCTGGTGGAGCCGGGTCTGCCCACCTCCTTGACCGCTCTACAGGACTTGCTTCCCGACTCCTTCCGTGTGCCTCGGAAGCGCCCGGGTGTCCCTTCGCCCTTTTCTTCGGGGGCCTGCTTCCTCCTCCTGGTCGCTTCCCTCCACTCTGCAGTCCTTTTGGAACTCCTGCTGTTCTCCCTCCTGGAGTCCCCTCAGTTGTTTGCTGCGGCCTGCCTGGAGCTCCTTGTCCTGGTACTCTCCACTCCTTGCATACGCGCTATGTGGTTGGCGTGCTCACCTGGATTTGATGTTTTCTTGCCGTGGCCTTTTGACCCCTGCCTTGTCAGGTTCCATCACTGTGCATGGCCTCCTGCATCTCTCTGGTCCGCATCAACATGTCTCCGCCAGTCTCTGTCGGCAGTTTGGATGCTCTGCTGGACTTGCCGTATGCCATTGCGGTTTGCACCCCTGCTTGGCAAGTTGAATCATTGGCATGGCCCTGTTCCTACTGTCCCTTCGTGGAGCGCACTCTTCCTCACACACCTTTGGCTTGTCCGCCCGATCGGGTGTTGTTTGAGATGCCTTTTTCTTTTTTTTTTAAACTTTATTTTTGGTCAGTCTTTTTCAACATAATTATTACAATATACAACATTACAGTTAAGAAAATTTACACAACAGTGTACATAGACAAACATAGGACATTTGCTTAATTAATTCACTCCAGTGTTAATCATGGACCAAGGAGGAAGAGAGGGAGAGAGAAGTGGGATGAACAGGAAGGAGAGACGAGCACAGGGGCACAGAAAACATCATTGATGATAACAGTTTATGGATTAAACTTATGAATTTCCTGTTAGGGTTCTGTTACCATACCTATCCCTAAGGCACAGAGTCTGATTTTATCGAGGTCATATACATTACCCATCTCCTCCATAATAACTCGAATTGTGATTGCCTTTTATTAATTATTACTAACATACTAAAATGCCAGCAGAGTAGGCCTAATGGTCTTTCGTGTCTGCTCGTTTGGTCAGCCCCCACCCTGGGTGCTGACCTTGCTGCCCCCCTCACTCTCTCTGGCTTCTCCCTTCCTAGTTCCGGATATTCTCGCTGCACTGGATTTTGATTCCAGAACCCTTCCCCTGTACCTGTCCCACCCCTCTTGAACCCCCACTGTCTCTGCCTCCACCAGCCCCTGGGCAGTGCATTCCATGGCTCCACCACCCTCTCAGTGAAGTAGCACCTCCTCCTTTCTCCCTGAATCTCCCCCGAGCTTCCACCCATGCCCTCTAGTTGCCCCTCCGTCCTTTGAAGCACCCTGACTGCTCCTTCCCTATTTACCCCCTTCGTGTACCTGAAGACCTCTATCATGTCCCCCGGTCCCTTCTCTCTTCCAGTGTGTACATATTTAACTCTTAGATCCTCTCCCCATAGGTCCTGTCCCCCAAGCCCCAAATCATTTTAGTTGCTCTCCTCTGTACCCTCTATAGGACTTCAATGTCCCTCTTTAAGTGCTGCCTCCAAAACTGCACGCAGTACTCAAGGTGCGTCCTCACCAAGCAGTTATACAGAGGGAGTATCACTTCCCTCCTTCTGGAGGTGATCCCCCTAGCGATGCATCCCAGCATCCTGTTGGCCTTGGCCGCTGCCCTTCTACAAGTATCTGAGTTGTTCATCTTGACATCCACCACCACCCCCAGGTCCCTCTCAGCCATCGAGACTTGTAGCATTTCCCCCCAGGGTGTACACTTGGCCCGGGTTTCTGGCCCCCAGGTGCAGTACCTTGCATTTCCCTGCATTGAACCTCAGCTTCCACTTTCTAGACCATCTTTCCAGAGCCTCCAGGTCCCCCCTCTAGGGCCACCTTCCCCTCCTCCCCATCCACCACCACCCCCAGTTTTGAGTCATCCACAGAGAGACTCGTTTCACTCCTGATACCTATCCTTATGTCAGAGACATGGGCGTTGAACAGGAGGGGCCCAAGGACTGATCCCTGCGGGATCCCACTAATGACCCTCCTTGGGGATGAGACTGTCCCGCCAACTCCGACCCTCTGGGTCCGGTCCTGGAGCCAATTGCTTATCCATCTGATCATCTGGTTCCCCACCCCCATTTCTCTCAGCTTATCCAGCAGGTCCCCATGAGGAACAGAGTCAAATGCCTTGCTGAAGTCTAGAAAGAGGACATCCACTGGTCTACCCACGTCCAAGGCACTCGTCACCCAGTCATAGAACTCCACAAGGTTTGTCTGACGTGATTTCCCCGGGATGAATCCATGTTGTCTATCATCTAGGCACCCTGACTTTTCCCGGTTTCCCCCCAGCCTCTCCTTGACAAAGCCCTCCATCACCTTGCCCACCACCAATGTCAGGCTGATGGGCCTGTAGTTCCCTGCCACCTCCTTTGATCCCCCCCTTGTGGATAGGCACTATATGCGCCACCTTCCAGTCCTAGGGCACCCACCCTGTCCTCAGAGAGATGGTGAAAAGCTCCTCCAGGACATCCGCCAGTTCCTTCAGCATTCTGGGATGTAATTTATCCGGCACCGTGCTTTTTCCATCTTAAGGGACCTGAGGGCTTCCCTCACTCTCTCTGCTGTGATTTACACCTGCGCTACCTCGTCCCCTGCTTGGCCTTCCCCTCCTGCCAGTGATGCCTCCCTCTCCCCAGACCCGCCAATCGGTGAGGTCCCCACCTCAGTATCACTGTCTCCTCCCATGTATGATGCCCCCCATTTTTCTTGGTGAAAACTGAGGTGAAGTACCTCATGGTACCTTAGCCTGCTCCTCCAGGTCTTGTGCCTCTCTCCTGTTTTAATCCTGCCAGTCTGCCCCTTCACCCTTCGTTTTCCCCAATGAATCTAAAGAACCCTTGTTCCATCTCCCACTTCCCTGGCCAGGTTCTGCCCTTCCTTGCCTTAGCACCCTCACCATCCTAGTGGCCCTTCTAGCCATCAGCTCTGCTCCCCTCGATCCCTTTCACTCCTTGAGCACTTGAATTGCCTATAGGCTGCCTTCTTTCCCTTCACCACCTCCTGGACCTCCCTGGTCCACCAGCAGGGTTTTCGGGCCCTACCACATTTTCGTCTTACTTTTGCACAGGTGCTGGTAGCATCCTGCACCCCTGTCCTGATGATTTCCCACCTACTGTCAGCGTCCATGTCTGGCCCAATCACATCCAAATGCTCCTTAAGGATCCTTCCTATTTCCTTAAAATCCCCCCCCCCCGAAGTCAGTTACCTCCGTCTTTATGCAACCTTCTACCCCTCCTAGGTCCAGGCAGAACCAGACCGTGGCATGGTTGTTCCCTGCCAACGGGTCCCTTACCTCCTGGCCCCCAATCTGGTCACTGTCTGCCAGGACCACATCCAGTACCCATGCCTCCCTGGTTGGTTCCCCCACATGCTGAGTTAGGAACGCATCCTGAAAGACATCCAGCAATCTCTGTTTCCTGGCCACCGAGGATGTCATAGTTTCCCAGTCTGTTCCTGGCATGTTTAAGTCCCCCAACACCACCACCCTTCCTCTGTCCAATCTGCAGTGTCTCCCAACATCTGCCACCAGACTCTCCTCCAGCTCCTCCACCAGCACAGGGATCTATACACCACTCCCTATTTTTACTCTCTGTCGCCCTTGTTATCAACGTAGACCCAACCGCCTCTTCACGGTTCCTTCCGCCTCTCCTCCACCATGCCAATGCAGTTTTTGACTATTATTGCTACCCTCCTCCCTTTCCCTCCCCTGTCCTTCCTGAACATAGTGTAACCCTTCAGGTTCAGGTCCCAGTCATTCCTGCGGTGGCCCAGGTCTCAGTGACCGCTGCCACATCCACCCCTCCCTCAGTTAGCATCACCTGGAGCTCAGGCATTTTATTGCCTAAGCTTCTGGCATTTAGCAGGACTACCTTCCACCCTTTCCCTATACTTCCATTTCCCCTGCTCGTGTTCCCATGGGGATTCCATCTTCCCCTGGTCTGCACCTTGCCAGTCGGCCCTTTCCCGCATTCCTCCAGTTCCCCGGGAGGGTAGAGACAGACTCCCTCCTTTTTCGGACCCCCCCCGACGGCCTTTTCTCCCATCCCTCCCCCTTTCACAAGTTTAAACCCCACCTTTCACCAATGAACCCCTCTACTTTCAACTTAGGATTCCCTCCTCCAAATTGAGCTGGAGCCTATCTCTAGCATATAGTCCTTATCCTCCCAGGTCTCCCCCCAATTCCCCATCAACCCATACCCTCTGGCCTCACACCACTCCCTGAGCCACTGGTTTATCTCCCTAATCTTCTTTTTGTGTTCCCCACTAGCCCTTGGCACCGGCAGGATATTATTGCTGTAAGGGCTTCCATCCTGTATACCGAGATCATAATCTTGTGCCACTGAGAGAGGTCTGGGCTTTGTCTGGAAACCCATTTTTTAGTGATTGCCTTCAAACAACATGAAGTCTTGCTGTATTCTGACTATTGCAGTGATTGCCAACCTTTGAACTGCCCCGGAGAACAAAGAATTAACTTTCCATGCAGGGCATGGAACGCTGAGCTTGAGCTCGGTTGAAGCCTCTGTCTGCTGTTGTTTAAACTCCAACCGTCAGATTCTTTACTCCGCCTCACTGAACAGTCGCTCCGGAGATTTCTTCTTTGTTCGGTTCAGAAAAGTCGGTTAAAGTGTCGTTTTCTCGCTCGGTTTCTACCGAATTTCTGCTACTGAACCTGTCGGTTTAAGTCTCTGTCTGTGGTACCGTGAGTACTAGATAGGTTTTACATTTAGTTTCTGTGTGGAACTTGTAAACATTGGATCGGTTCGGTCTGAACCGATCAGTTTGGTTTTAAAAAACTTCTGAATTTATTAGAGTGTGGTAACTGGTCCGTTTCTGTTCTAAAAAAAACCCTGATTTAATTACGTTTTTTTCCAAGACCTGTAACGGTCAGGAACCGATAGGGGTGTCTTGCCTGGCGGATTGCTGAAAAAAGGGTAAGTTGTGGATAGGATTGGCCATGTCTGAGAAACCCAAGAAAAAAACCGGGCCCACTGGGTTTCAACACTGTAGTGCGTGTGGGGAAGCCTTTGCTAAGGCTGATCCCCATACCACCTGTGTTTATTGTCTGGGGTTTGACCACCTCAATTCAGACTGCCAAATTTGTAAAGTTTTCCCAAAGCTACCCTGGATAAGAGTAGGTAGACTGAGGAAAGGAGGCCGAGAAGTCCGGCTGACCCGGTATGGCCAGCCAGTTCGGTTCGACCGAACCAGAAGGAGATGCCCCTCTGACCAGGGCAAAGGAGAACCGATTCTGAGGAGTCGGTTCCGGTTAAAAGAAGGGAAAATCATCTGGTTCGGATCCACAAGTTCTTTCTCCGACCGCTGATGAAATAGCCAAAGCGATAAGGATAGTTCAATCGCTAACTTCGGTTCTGGCCAAACCGGCACCATCTGTCAGGGGCTCGGTTTGGTCGGTTCCCCCGGTTCCGGATTATACTTTAGAAGAATTTTATGAACCGGAGGAGGAGAAGGGAGAGTATGAGGATAATGACGATGATGGTGATTATGAAAGTCTGGATATGCCTATTGACCCGGACATCTCCCCAGATAGACCTTCAGGTATTTCTTCTCCTAGGCTTTCTGAGTCCCCTTCCCACTTTATGTTTTACAAGAAAGTGGCTGAAACCCTCCAGCTTCCAATGGAAGAAGCAGTAGAGGATCAGAAGGAGCCTGATTTTGTAGAGATGATGGACATCCCAGAGTCCAGGAGATTGTCTATTCCCCTCCATAAATCTTTTGGGAAACAGACATTTAAAATTTTAAAAATTCCTAATTCCATACCTCCTGTGGACAGAAGAATGGACAAGAGGTATACCCTTTCAGGCTCGGACACGGAGTTCCTTTCCCAGCAATGCAGCCATGTTGGGGTAGTGCAGGCCCCTGCCTGTGATAAGGCAAATATTCCCTTGGCTTCACACCCCCCAGATAAGGACTCCAGGAGGATTGATGCGATGGAAAAGAAGCAGTACATGGCAGCATCTTTGGGACTCAGACGGGCTACCTATATAGCCTACACAGCTAGATACCAGAAGTCCAGGTGGGACACTGTACTGGCTCTGGCTAAACAGGCCCCTGACCAGCTTGCCAAGGAGCTGGAGCAGGTGGCTGCGGGTGGGATTGAGGCATCCAAGGTGCAATTTTATGCTGCTGTGGACTCCAGTGATGTTTCATCTAGAGTCATGGCTACATCTGTGGCCCTTCGGAGGATGGCTTGGCTCAGATGTACTAGCCTATCACAAGATACCCAGGCTAAGGCCATGGATTTCCCTGTCATTGGTAATTCTCTGTTTGGGGAGCAGACAGAGAACTACATGAAGAAGATGGAAGAGTACAGGACCACCTACAGGAGTGCTCAGGCCAAAGAAAGGCAAGCCACTCCTCAGAGACAGCATTCCAGGGGCAGGGGCAGGCCCTTTTACCAAGCCCAGGCCTCCTCTTCTGCTTATGCTCAGAAGGGGTTCTTCAGAGGGAGAGGCAGAAGGGGAATGAGCAGGCCTGCTTCCACCCCTCAGCCTAAAGCCCCTGCCAAGCAGACACCCTGATGGGTCTGCCCCGGGCCGATTCTCCAATACCTGTAGGGGGCAGGCTGGCTTACTTTGTCCAGGACTGGAAGTCTTTAACATCAGACAAGTGGGTCCTGGAAGTAGTAAGCCAGGGACTGGTTCTCAGCTTCAGAAAGTTTCCCAAGATGATAACCAGATCCTTTCCACCTGCAAATCCATCAGAGACCCTTGCCCTAGAGGCAGAGGTTTCTTCCCTCCTGGCTCTCAGAGCCATAGAAAGTGTTCCTACCCTACACAGCGGCAAAGGATTGTACTCCAGGTACTTCCTAGCCCCCCCAAAAGACAGGAGAATGGCGGCCCATCCTGGATCTAAGATATCTGAACAAGCACCTTTTAAAACCAAAATTCAAAATGGTGACTCTGGGAATAATTCTGCCCGCTCTAAGGCCAGGGGACTGGCTAGCCTCCCTGGACCTCAAAGATGCCTATTTTCACATTCCCATCAGGTGCTCCCACAGAAAGTACCTAAGGTTCAAGTTGCCCTCAGGCCACTATCAATTCAGAGCAATGCCCTTTGGCCTAACATCATCCCCAAGGGTGTTCACAAAGTGCCTGGCAGTAGTGGTTGCTTTCCTAAGGAGAAAAAAGATCTCCATCTTTCCATACTTGGACGACTGGCTCATAGTGGATCAGTCTCCAGACCAAGTCAAGTCACATCTTCAAATAACTCAGCAAGTGCTCACTTCCTTAGGATTCCTCCTCAGCCTTCCAACGTCAGTTCTCGAGCCAGTACAGCTCCTCACCTTTATAGGGGCAGAGCTGGATACTATAAGAGCAAAAGCCTTCCTTCCCCTGGACAGGGCAAGGACCCTTATAGAACTGGCCTCTTCATTTACCCTTCAGGTGTCTCGACCAGCAAGGCACTTCTTGCAGCTCCTGGGCCACATGGCAGCCTCTACAGCAGTGGTCCAGGGGGCAGGATTTCAGATGAGGGACATTCAGTTCCACTTAAGAGCCTTCTGGTCCCAAAGAAAGGATTCCCTTACCAAACTAGTCCCAGTGACTCGAACCCCGATCCAGGCTTTTTAGTGGTGGTGGGATCAGGTCAATTTAAGACAGGGAGTTCCTTTTGTCACTCAGTCTCATTCAGTAATACTCACCACAGATGCCTCCCTGCTGGGATGTGGAGCCCACTTGGGGGATCTTACCACCCAAGGGCTGTGGTCACCTCAAGAATCTCAGCTTCACATCAGTCTCTTGGAACTCAGAGCAGTGTTTCTGGCACTGCAAGCCTTTTCCAAATCTGTACAGAACAAGGTTGTCCAGATCAGAACAGACAATACCACCACAATGTGGTACATCAACAAGCAAGGAGGCACTCTGTCTACGGCCTTGTGCACAGAAGCAGTGAAGTTGTGGTCTCTGGCCTATTCCCTGCAAACCTCTCTGATAGCAGTTCACCTACCAGGGAAGGACAGTGTCCTAGCAGATGCTTTCAGCAGGATATCCCAAGGCCATCACGAATGGACCCTAGATCCCCTAGTTTTGGAAGTGATTTTCTCGAGATGGGGCACTCCACAGATAGATCTTTTTGCAGCCCCAGACAGTCACCAACTTCCTCTTTTTTTGTTGCAGACCCCCAGTCTTGGGCTCAGTCCCCCTGGATGCTCTGATTCTGAATTGGGAAGGGAAGTTCCTCTGTGCTTTTCCCCCCTTCCCTCTCCTGTTCAAAAGTGCTAGTCAAGATCAGGTCTCAACCATGCAAAGTGATTCTGATTGCTCCAGACTGGGCCAGACAGCCCTGGTACCCACTTTTGCTGTCCTTAGCAGTCCACCTTCCCCTATCTCTTCCCAGGAATTACAACCTGTTGACATCCTCTCAGGGAAGGATTTGGTATCCGAACCTCAAATCTCTCAATCTCAAGGCCTGGCTCTTGAAGAGTTAAGAGTTTGCTGATCTGCACCTCTCTCAGGGGGTTCTGGATATCCTTAAGGCTTCTCGAAAGCCTTCCACCAGAAAGACTTACAACTCCAAATGGAAAAGGTTCACTATTTGGTGCTCTAATAAGCATATTTCTCCAGAATCTGCTGGGTTGCCTACAGTCCTGGACTATATGGTTCATCTTAATGGCTTGGGACTTAGACTAACTACACTGAAAGTGCATCTGGCAGCTGTTTCTGCTTTCTTGTCAGTAGGCAAGCCCTCTCCTCTGTCAGCCCATCCTGTGTTTTGTAAGTTCTTGAAGGGATTGCTGCACACCAATCCCCCCTTTAGGGACCCTGCTCCTGCTTGGGACCTTAATGTTTGCATTGCTCAGCTTATGCAACCACCCTTTGAGCCTTTGTCCTCTGCAGAGCTTAAGTACTTGACTTGGAAAACTGTGTTTTTGGTAGCCATTACCTCTGCCAGGCGTATCAGTGAATCGCAAGCCCTGTCAGTGGAGCCTGATTTCATCTCTTTCCATAGAGATAAAGTGGTCCTAAGAACTAACAGGAAGTTTTTGCCTAAGGTGGTTTCAGATTTCCACCTTAATCTATGTCTCTCCCTGTTTTCTTCACTGACCATTCCTCGTCTGAAGAGAGGAGGTTGCACAGCCTGGACGTAAAAAGGGCCCTTAGCTACTACATTGAGCGCACCAAGGGTCACAGGTTTGAGTTCCTCCAGTTGTTCCTCACTTATGGAGAGGTCGGTAAGGGCAAACCTGCCATTAAAGATCTATTGCCAGGTGGATTGTATCTTGTATACAATTCTGCTATGAAAAACTGGGTAGAATCCCACCCTCAGGCCTGAGGGCTCACTCTACTAGAGGTACAGCTGGTTCCCTGGCTGCTGCCAGGGATATTCCTATCTTAGAAATTTGTCAAGCAGCCACCTGGAAAACAGTCCATACATTCACCAAGCATTACTCTCTGGATATCTAGGCTAGGAGTGATGCTCGGTTTGGCACAGCAGTATTTCAGAGCCTATTCCCAAAGTAGGTTCTGTCCCTCCTCCATGGAGGTACTGCTTGGTAGTCTGCAATAGTCAGAATACAGCAAGACTTCATGTTGTTTGAAGAAAAAATTACTCACCTTAGTAATGTTGTTTCTTCTAATGGAGTCTTGCTGTATTCTGATTCTCCCCGCCCCCTTCTCAGAACCTGGTTTTTGGGATGTGGGTGGGCAGGAGCAGTGTTGCACCCTAGAGGTGCCCCTTTCTCACCCTCCTTTATTTGGGGGGGGGGGTGTGTTGTGTTTTGTTTTTTGAGTTTCCTGGCTTGAGTCTTTGCTTTGAAACCAAAAACCCCTTTTTTTTAATAAAATTAGTTGCCAGTTGGCTAGTGTGAGTCTTACAGTTTCCACACAGAACTTCTAGTGAGTATTGCTCGTAAAGACCTGACGGTTGGAGTTTAAACAACAGCAGACAGGGGCTTCACCCGAGCTCGAGCTCAGCGTTCCATGCCCTGCATAGAAAGTTAACTCTTTGTTCTCCGGGGCAGTTCAAAGGTTGCAATCACTGCAATAGTCAGAATACAGCAAGACTCCATTAGAAGAAACAACATTACTAAGGTGAGTAATTTTTTCTTCTGGGCCTCCAGAAGGGCAATCTTTAAAAGCTTCTTTATATGGGAATCCCTGTATCCCTTTGGGAGATCAAAAGGAAAGTATAAAGCAGGGTGTTTGAGATGTCTTTACTTGGACTTTGTGTGACGCCGTCCCTTTCCGGGATCACGTGGCCATCTTTTGGCTTCTTCTGCAGCTCCTCCATGGCTTCTGCCTGGTTCCTGTTTGCCACCTCTTTTTCCGTTGTCACGGTTGTGTCTTCTTGGCTCTGCTTGTAGCCGTGGCCTGTCTTATGGCTTCATGCTCCAGCTGTCCTTCCTTTTCTGTGATTGTTTGGTACTCTCCCAAGAGTAATAACCTACTGCAAGAGACCTGTCCGTAGAAGATAGTATCGTTACGTAAGAACGTGCCGGCAACATTAGATCTTGATGACGGTCTCTTGCAGTAGGTCTAATCCACCCTCCATCCCCCTGTCTTTTTTCCCCAGGGTCCTTGGATTTCAGGATGTGGGGATTGTTTTTTTTCTTGGTTCCTCGGTTTCCCTTGGTCCTTGGCCTTTTGCATGCTGCAGCCGGTGGGGAACAGTGTGTACCTGGGGCTTCCCCCTTTTATACACAGCAAGAGGAAGTGATGTGTGGGTGGGTGGCCCTATAGAAGACTGCTGGAGGAAGCTACCATGTGACAGCTCCAACTATTGGTCTCCAAAGGGTAATACCCTAATGCAAGAGACCGTACCGCGAAGATCTACTGTTAAGGTAAGTTGTTACATTACGATACTTTCTGGGAGTGGTATATGATGTTCATCCACAGGGACCCACCCAACCTCTCCTGGTCCGATGCACACACTCCGCTTTCAGTGGGTAAAATGGTGAGGAGACAGCTTGAAGAATTATGGCACATCTTAAAGGGAAAGGACACTGCCAATAAGTGTGGATGATCATTATGTACCACTCGTAGAACTACTGTTACAGGTGAGTAACCTGTTTTTTTTTTGTACCTCCATTGTCTGCCTCGTCGATCTATGGTCTGTCCAGCTTGTTTTGACGCTGCTCCTCGAGGGCTACATGTCTTTCAGCGTGTGATGATGTCATTTGGTAGTTGCAGTGTGTGACAGCCATTCCCGCCAATAGTGACAGTGTTATCTGTATACCACGCTAAGTTTAAGTGCTCTGTTAATCCAATTTCTTTTTGCATTTACTGACCTGTCTTTTAATAGCTCTATAGTTTTTTATTTAGCTGATCGTTTCTTTTTTTTATACTTCTTTTTATTCATTTAGATTATATTTCAAGGCACATATAGGAGTGACATAAGCCTTTCATACATGGTTACGTATCACATAGCACCCAAAGATTACATTGTAGTAAGGTTGCAATGTAACATTATTGACTACTTTCATTAAGATTGGTTTATACATAAAAGCCTAACACACCAAACACATCTTGTATATCTGATGATTAGACTTTATATGAGCTAAAACAAAATAATTTAACCGTTGAGGACAGACAGAAGTCACAGAAATCTTGGATAGGATTGATTGTCTATTTAAGAGTTTATTAAAACTCTGATTACTTTTCTTTACCCAAATCTAACATTGAGGGGCTTCCGGGGGTAAATCCCAAAAAGCTAATAACTAGCCTTTCCTCTAATCCAGGTTCTAGATCTGCTCCTGATACAGTGTCCACCTAGTCCAACGTGTGGTAAAAATTTCCATCTTGTTATTTAGTGCATGTGACATTTGTTCATTATGGTGTATGGTTTGAATTATAGATTTCTACTCTCCTGTTATAGGGGATTTATTTTGAAGCCATTGTTTAGTGATTGCCTTATACGCTGCCCCCAGTAGTATGGACCATAAATAGAGAGCGTGTTTATCTGACAGACCCTCCGGGGGAATTCCTAGTATTAGGTTAGTCTCTGTTATTAGACCACCACAGTCCAATATCTTTTTAATATGATCTGTAATCTCTTTCCAGAAGCCTATCAATATGGGGCAATCACAAAAGATATGTTTGTAATTGGCTTTATTTTCTCCACATAACCTCCAACATTTTTCTGATTGTCCCGGGTTTCTACGGGCTAGGATAGTAGGCACTAAAAAAAATCTTGCCCTTATTTTCCAGATGAATTCTCTCCATAGTGGGGAAGAGGTGGTGGACCATGTACCTCTCCAAACTTTAGACCAGTCAATAGTACTGATGTTTTTCTGGAGTTCTTTTTTCCAATTTGCTTTGACTGGGTCCATGCTATGTTTATGTAGCCCAGTTAGAAATTTGTAAATTATTGAAGTAGCTTTCTCCCCTGAAGGATAGGACCAGATCTGGATGAAAGGGAGTTGAACTTCATACCCTGAGGGCTCGCTTTCTTGTTCTTTTATTTGGGTGTTTATGTAGTTTCTAATTTGATAATAAAATATTCTATCCTTATCCATCCAGTCAAATTTTTGCTGAGCTTCCTCAAAAGTTAAGACTGTATCCCCTTTCATTATATGCCATGGGGCTGCCAACCCTTTTTTAATTTGGATATCATGCCAAGAGCCAGTTACTGAGACGCCAATTTGTTTATTAAATATGAACCATTGGTACTTCCAAAAGTGATTTAGTATTCTTTTATTACTTATTCCTCTTGTAACCCTCCAAAATGGTGAATGTTTCTCTGGGCACTATGTCTAGAATTCGTTTTGGGGGAACAAGATCACGGTAGAGGATGAGATAATTCTCTTCTACATCTATTTGTTTCCAGGCTGCTTGATATGAGTGGGAGTTCCATAGTAGAACCAGGCGCATTTGGGCCTCCGCCCAGTAATTAGAGAGGGGAATGCCACCCCTCCCAGTGACTTAGGAAGAAAAAGCTTCCTAATATTGAGTCGGGGCTTCCTATGGTTCCATTGAAAGGGTACAAAGGACTTCTGCCAGGCTAATATTTCCTTGGGGTGAATTGCACAGGGGACGCACTGGAACAGATATAAGAGACGAGGTAGTGCATTCATCTTAAGAGAAATAGTACGGGTGTAGAAAGAAGTGGGAAGGAGATTCCATCTTCTCATGTCGCTTTGAAGCGTTTCTACCAGGGGGTTGTAATTTATTTTAAATATTTGGGAAAGATCATTGGGGATATTTATTCACAGATGTCTTATGGAGGATCCATCCCATTTTATACGGAATTTTTCCCTTAGCAAGAGTGAGGGTTCGTAGTTTATTTTTAAAGCTTCTGTCTTATTAGTATTCAGGGTATAACCTGATAGTTGAGAAAAGACTTGAATGTTCTGAATGACCGCAGGCATAGAGCTTTCTGGGTTGAATAAGTATAATAAAAGGCCATCTGCAAAGAGCGCTAACTTATGCTCGGTCTTAAAGAGGGTAATTTCCTGAATTTCAGGGGATTGCCGAAGGAATTGGGCCAAGGGTTCTATGTAGTATGCGAATAGGAGCGGGGATAAGGGACATCCCTGTCTTGTTCCCCTCTGCTGGGGGAATCGATCCGTTAAATGACCATTTGCATGGATGTAGCCTATGGGACTCTTATAGAAACGAAAGATGGTTTCTATGAACTGGTCTGGGAATCCAAGCGGGCAAGGACCCCTCCCAAAAATCTCCAGGACACCATATCAAAAGCTTTTTCGGCGTCTAATCCCAATAAAAGAGTAGGTATTTTCTGAGAATGAGAGTGCTCCGAAAGGTACACTGTTCGCCTTACGTTGTCTTGGGCCTGTCCCCCTGATATGAATCCACATTGATCCATATGGATTTTGCTAGGAGAGAATGTTAGAAGTCTACTAGCTAATATTGAGGTTAGTATTTTATAATCTGTGTTTAATATAGATATGAGTCTATATGACGCACATAGGGTATGATCCTTGCCCGGCTTCGGAATAACAGAAATTATGGCTTCATTCCACGAGGGGGGAACATTCCCCTTCTTAGAGATAACAAAGGCATACACTCTGGCCAATAAGGGGGTCCAGACTTTAGACAGCGACTTATAAAATTCCCTTGGAAGTCTGTCAGAGCCCGGGCATTTCCCTGTTTTTAACTTACCTATCGTAGTCAGGATCTCCTTCTCTGTGATTGTGGAAATCAAATGGGAACTTTGCTCTGTGGATAAGGTGGGGAGATTTAATGCTTCTAGAAAATGTTTAATTTCCTGGTCTGACGCAGATTCATTTGATGTATACAGCTGTGAGTAATAGTTAATGAAAGCCCCGGCTATTCCCTGAATTGTATTATGAAGTTTACCTGTTTGTGGATGTTTAATCCTCAATATGTTCGATTTGGCTTTCTGTGTCCTTAATTGGCGCTATTAATTTTAAAGATCGGGGACTCCCATCATAAAACCTATGTCTGACATACACTAGGTTCTGCTGTATCGAGTAGTCTAATATTTTATTAAGTTTATTTTTCAGGGAGGTTAGTTCCTTAGTTCTGGCTCTTGTTATTTTAACTACCTGTAGATCTTCCAGCATTTTTATCTTACAGTTGTGGCCAAAAATATTCGTGCCCTTGCACTTTTTTCAAATAACTCACAATTTCCTCTAAACATAAGTTGAAATTAATGACAGTATTTGGTCTCCACAATTCTTTATTTCTCTATTAATATTACAGAACCTTTGTTTTTGATTCAGAATTTAATATATCCTTTTAAATCAGAAAATGAAAAGAAATGGCATTGACAAAATTATTGACACCCTAGACTTAATATTTGGTAGCACACCCTTTGGTCAAAATAACTGCAATCAGCCGCTTCCTATAGCCATGGATGAGCTTACAGCACCTCTCTACTGGCAGTTTGGCCCACTCTTCTTGTGCAAACTGCTCCAGTTCTCCCAGATTTGAAGGGTGCCTTCTCCCAACTGTTGTTTTCAGATCTCTCCACAGGTTTTCAATGGGATTTAGATCTGGACTTATTGCTGGCCACTTCAGAGCAATCCAGCGTCTTGTCTTGAACCATTCCTGGGTGCTTTTTGAAGTGTGTTTGGGGTCATTGTCCTGCTGGAAGACGCATGACCTTCGACGGAGACCCAGCTTTCTGACACTGGGTTCAACATTGCGCTCCAAAATGGCCTGGTGATCTCCAGATTTCATGATGCCATGCACACGTTCAAGGCACCCAGTGCCAGAGGCAGCACAGCAACCCCAAAACATCACTGAATCTCCTCCATGTTTGACTGTAGGGAAGGTGTTCTTTTCTTTGAAAGCTTCATTTTGTTTTCTGTAAACACAGAGATGATGTGCTTTACCAGAAAGCTCTAATTTGGTCTCATCTGTCCACAGGACATTCTCCCAGAAGGATTTTGGCTTGTTCAGGTGTGTTTTGGCAAACCCCAGTCAGGCTTTCTTATGTCTCTCTCTCTCTCTCTCCTCAGCAGTGGGGTCCTCCTGGGCCTCCTACCATATAACCCCCTTTCATTGAGTTGGCGACGGATGGTGCGAGTTGAAACTGTCGTACCTTGTGTCTGAAAGTCAGCTTGAATCTGTTTGGCAGTTGATCGAGGTGCTTTCTCCACCATTCGAACAATCCTGCACTGTAATCTTCGATCAAGTTTTCTCTTGCGGCCACGTCCAGGGAGGTTGGCTACAGTGCCATGGGCCTTAAACATCCTGATAACATTAACGTACGGTGGAAACAGGAACAGCAAGGTCTCTGGAGATTGATTTGTAGCCTTGAGATTGTCCATGCTTGGCTACAGTCTTCTGTCTGACCTCCTCAGACAATTCTCTGGCTGTCTTTGTTTTCTCCATGCTCATTGTGGTACACACAGTGACACAAAACAGGAGAATGAGTCCTTTTCTCTATTCAAACTGGTTGAATGAGTGATTTTTATATTGCAGGCACCTGCAACTCACCACAGGTGAGTTCAGTTCCAAAGTGAAGGAGAATCACCTGCTTGAAATCTAATTATTTCTAACTACTTCTAAAAAGGTGCCAATAATTTTGTCCGGGCCATTTAAGGATTTCTGTGTGGAATAAGCTAAGACTTAGTAAATTTTTCTGCCTTTTGTGTTTTATTCCACTGCAGACCAAAGAAATACATATGTGGATACCAAAATATTTTTTAATTTCAACAATTTTCTGGAAGGAATGGTGCATTATTAGAAAAAACTGCAAGGGCGCCAATATTTTTGGCCACGACTGTATTTTCCAGTGCTTTCCTATGTGCTTCCCTAAGTCTCTTCTTATTAGCTGATATACTAATCAGCTTACCTCTGATCACAGCCTTAACCGTGTCCCATAGAATGGCTACGGAAATGTCAGGTTTATCATTTGAATCTAATGTTTGGGTTATTGTTTCCTCTACAGACTTCAAGACCTGGTCGTCTCTTAATAAGGAAAGATTTAACCTCCAGAAAGTTGCTTTCTTAATATCTTGGGGGTGGAACTGGCAAAATATTGGTGCATGATCTGATAATGTGAAGTCACCGGACCAGATTTTGATTATATCCCCTATTTGTTCCTTAGGAGCCAATATGAAGTCCAGACAGGAATACACCTCATGGGCTTGGGAGTAATTTGTGTGTCTGGGGGTGGAGCTGTGCAGATAGCCCCAAGTTTCTAAATATCCTAACTCATGGAGTAATTTCTTCACCCTATTTGTAATTCCCTTCTTCCTTCCCTGTGTAGTATGGGCAGTATAATTTTCTGTTATATTTAAGTTGAGGTCCCCACCGCATATTGTTTGCCCCTCTGCCCATTCCGCTAGTTTGGAGAATATGGAGCTATATACCTCATATTCTGAGGTGGGAGGGATATATATATATAGATGCAAAAGTTACCAAACGACCGTCTAGAAGGCCCTTCGCTATGGCAAATCTCCCCTCCTTATCAATTAACTGATCCTTAAGTTCAAACTGTGTCCCACGTTTCACCAGTACTATTGTTCCCCTTCTCCTTCCTCCCTTATATGAAAAGGCCACGACATGAGAGAAACTCAACCTTTCAAATTTTCTATGTTCCAAATGTGAAAGATGCATTTCTTGAAGAAGGACAATATTTGCCCCCTCTCTTTTCATCTTTTGGATGATTTTACTTCTTTTAATGGGGTTGGTTATGCCATGCACATTATAGGTGCATAAAGTATAAGGCATGTCTTTACCCATTATTGAATTTGGTTGGCCATCCTGTTTTCCAATTCTCTGGTCTGGTTGCCATCAGGTCGCAGCCCCCCTTTTCCCCCATCCAGCTCTGTGCGCCAATGAATCTTTCTGTCTGCCTCTTACATTCAACGTTTGAACAGTTATTAAACTGGGCCAACATGGCATTAACAAAGCATATAAAAATTATGTAAAAAAGTACTTCCAAGATAGGGGCCAGTTTCCAAAATAGCCCTTTGTTCTTCCTCTCCCTAAGGAAGAACGCAGAGGAGTACAAGCGCTTCCGTTACCGGAAGACCTCCTGCCGAGCACTCGTTGTTTATTGTGCTCCAAAGTTTAGAGGAGATTAATTTATCTCCACTCTAAGGGAGCAGGATGTTGTCTAGGGACGTCCCTGAGCTACATGCGCTACCAAATCCCACTCTGCTCGAACCCAGTCTGCCAATTCAGATTATTTTCCTCACAAAATTAACTTACAGAGAGCAGGATTTCCTATAATAGGGTCCTGCAATATCATTCTATAGAAGAGGTACGCCAAGGCAGAGAAATACCTGGAAATGAAAATAAAGAAAAAGGAAAAAGCAAGGAAGGGATCTTCACCCCCTCCCCAGCACAACCCCCACGCCTCTTCAGTTGTTGTTGGCTGCACAGTAGAAATGGGTAAACCCCTCCCATCGCTCCAAGAGCGGTAAGAGGACCAGGCACTGCACTGGTGAATGCAGAAGAGAAAACCTTGTCATGCTAAACATAGAGATCAGCAATAGAGGGGTACTTGCTGTTTATGAATTATGTATCTCTCCACATTAAACAGCCCAGGGTCTATACATGACCTATGTGAATGTATACAAAATAGTAAGGAAATAAATCAGGAGAGGATATAAAGCATGACTATAATCAGTTTAAAGTTTGTCCGTTATCTTTAAAGCATCCACGCTGCCCCCCACCACCACCAGTCATCCATTCCAAAGTCCGCAGAGTCTGGGAGTAAATGAGGGACTTATCTCAAATAAATCATTTCCATCAGCAGCGCAGCCCAAAGAGAGTCACTTCAGGGCACATTGCCCATTTGGCACAAAGCCAAAAGCGTTCCAAGTAACTCAGGTTGGTTTTTCAGTTGTTTCCTCGCTTCTCGATGATGGATTGCAATCTGCGCACTTAGCTGACCATTTCTCTGTTTAACATCCATCTGCACTGTGCTGTCAGTGTTCTTTAAGTCTCTGCATTCAGACTGTTCATACCCCTGTTCTCCTGACACTGACATTTATGTTAATATGCCATAGATTTTTATAATATTTTGTGTTATGTTTTTCTTCCTCCTTCATAGGGTAGCATCTCATTTTGTCTGTGTTCTGAGTAAAGTATTTGTCCTTTCTCTCTCTCTCGAAGTGAGTGTCATCACAAATCAGTACCACATGCTCTGTTGTGGGACTGGGATAATTTCTTTGCTATACGAACACATGGAAATTACATGCATATGATTAAATATTTTTTTTAAATGAGTATTGTTGGTATTGTTCGCATGTGCTGTTAGTCATTTTTAGACAGCGAGAGTAATAGGAATACATGCTGCATAATGTATTGTCTGTGGTAGATCAGTGTGACAAAAATCACCAATTGATTTGTCTGCATTCATGTGATCTGAAAAGTAATGTATTGGTGTATTTTTCATAAAATTAGATTGTGGTTCTCGCTGTGTGCTTCCTAAAAAAAATTCTCGTTCAATTGCCGCCTAGCTAACAGTGCCAGGCTTCAGAAAGTCAGCCTGTGTCTTGGCATGAACAACTGTTGATGACAAATTGGCAGTGCTGATAACAACTATCTCAGAAGCATCAAGTATAGTTCAAACAACATGAAGTCTTGCTGTATTCTGACAATTGCAGTGATTCCCAACCTTTGAACTGCCCCCGAGAACTAAGGGCTAAGTTTCCATGCATGGCATGGAACGCTGAGCTCGAGCTTGGTTGAAGTCTCTGTCTGGAGTGTTTTGAACTCAACCCATCAGATTCTTTACTCCGCCTCACTGAACGGTCGCTCTGGAGATTTCTCTTTCAGCTTGGTTCGAGGTCGGTTAAAGTTTTCAAGTTTTCGTTGGTTTAAATTGAAAAAAAGTATCCGCATAGTCGGTTCAGTCTCTGTCTGTGGTGCCGTGAGTACTAGATAGGAATTGTTCTATTTTTCTGTGTGGAACTTGTAAAAGTGCGGTCGGTTCGGCTGAACCAACCATTTGATTGTGAATTTTGCTATATTTAGTGCGTGGTTACCTGTTCTTATCAGTTCTAAAAAAAAATGTGTTTTTACCGTTTTCCAATACCCGTGACACGGTTAGGAACCGATAAGGGAGTCTTGCCTGGTGGTTGCCGAAAAAAGGGTAAGTTTGGTTAGGTTGGCCATGTCTGAGAAACCCAAGAAAAAAACTGGGCCCACTGGGTTTCAACACTGCAGTGAGTGTGGGGAGGTCTTTGCCATGGCCGATCCCCACACCTACTGTGTTTATTGTCTGGGGTTTGACCACCTCAATTCAGACTGCCAAATATGTAAAAATTTTCCCAAATCTACCCTTGAGAAGAGATTAGGTAGACTGAGGGAAAAGGAGGCCGAGAAGTTTGCTGACCCGGATGGCCAGCCCGGTTCGGTCTCGACTGAACCAGAAGGAGTGCCCACTGACCAGGGCGATACTTTTTCGGGCAAAAGGAGAGCTGATTCTGAGGGATCGGTTCCGACAGAAAGAAAGTGCAAAGATAAATCGACCGGTTTGGATCCAGAGGTTCATGTTCCGACCGCCGAAGAGATGGCCAGGGCGATTCAGATTGTGGAATCGCTCCATCTGGTTCCGACCGATCCGGCTTCTTCTGGCAGGGGTTCGGTTCGGTTGGTTCCCCCGGTCCAAAAGTATACCCTTGAAGATTTTTATGAACTGGAGTTTGAAGAGGAAGGGGGATTTGAGGATTATGATGTAAGTGAAGGTCTGAATGTGCCTGTGGAACCGGACATCTCCCCAGGCAGCCCATCAGGTGTTTCCCCTCCTAGGCTTTCTGAGTCCCCTTCCTACTTTATGTTTTACAGAAAAGTGGCTGAAACCCTCCAGCTTCCTATGGAGGAGGCTGTGGAAGATCAAGAAGAGCCTGATTATGTAGAGATGATGGATATCCCAGAGTACAGGAGACCGACTATTCCCCATCATAAATCTTTTGGGAAACAGACACAAAAAATCTTAAAGTCTCCTAACACTATACCTCCTGTGGATAGAAGAATGGACAAGAGGTATACACTTTCAGGCTCAGACACGGAGTTCTTATATCAGCAATGCAGCCATGTTGGGGTAGTGCAGGCTGCTGCCTGTAACAAGGCAAATATTCCCCTTGGCTTCACACCCCCCTGACCGGGACTCTAGGAAGATTGATGCCATGGCAAAGAAGCAGTACATGGCATCTTCTTTGGGACTCAGGCAGGCGAATTACATGGCCTATACAGCCAGGTACTAGAAGTCCAGGTGGGACAGGCACTGGCTAAACAGGCCTCCCCCCCCAGCTAACCAAGGAGCTGGAGGCGGTGGCTGCAGATGGGATTGAGGCATCTAAGGATCAGTTTCATGCTGCTGTGGACTCTAGTGATGTCTCATCAAGAGTCATGGCTACATCTGTGGCTCTTCGGAGGATGGCTTGGCTCAGATGTACTAGCCTCTCGCAGGACACCCAGGCTAAGGCTATGGATTTTCCTGTAGTGGGTAATTCTCTGTTTGGGGAGCAGACAGAGAATTACATGAAGAAAATGGACGCGTACAGGACCACTTACAGGAGTGCTCAGGCCAAGGAAAGGCAGGCAACTCCTCAAAGGCAGCAGTCTAGGGGCAGGGGCAGGCCTTTTCAAAGGCCTTTTTACCAAGCACAGGCCTCTTCTTCCTTTTCGCAGAGGGGTTCTTCAGAGGAGAGGCAGAAGGGGATGAGCAGGCCTGCATCCACCCTCTTCAGCCTAAAGCCCTGCCAAGCAGACACACTGATGGGTCTGCCTGGGTCGAGACTCCTATTCTAGTAGGCAGGCTGGCTTACTTTGTCCAGGACTGGATGTCTATTACATCAGACAAGTGGGTCCTGGAAGTAGTAAGCAGGGACTGGTTCTCGGCTTCAAAAAATTTCCAAAGATGAGAGCCAGATCTTTTCCATCTGCAAATCCCTCAGAAACCCTTGCCCTAGAGGCAGAGGTTTCTTCTCTCCTAGCTCTCAGAGCTGTAGAGAGAGTACCTACCCTACACTGGGGCAAAGGACTGTACTCCAGGTACTTCCTGACCCCCAAAAAGACAGGGTAGTGGCGACCCATCCTGGACCTAAGATATCTGGACAAACATCTTTTAAAACCAAAGTTCAAGATGATAACTCTAGGAATAATCCTTCCCTCTCTAAGGCCATGGGACTGGCTAGCCTCCCTGGACCTCAGAGATGCCTACTTTCACATTCCCATCAGGTGCTCCCACAGAAAGTATTTCAGGTTCGAGTTGCCCTCAGGCCACTATCAGTTCAGAGCAATGCACTTTGGCCTAACCTCAGCCCCAAGGGTTTTCACAAAGTGCCTGGCAGTAGTAGTTGCCTTTCTAAGAAGGCAAAAGATTTCCATATTTCCTTATCTGGACGATTGGCTATTAGTGGCTCAGTCTCCAGACCAAGTCAAGTCTCACCTGCAAGTGACCCAGCAAGTGCTTACTTCCCTAGAATTTCTTCTCAACCTTTCCAAGTCAGTTCTCGAACCAGTCCAGCTCCTTACCTTTATAGGGGCAGAACTGGACACACTCCGAGCAAGAGTCTTTCTTCCTCTAGAAAGGGCAAGGGCTCTTATGGAACTCGCTTCTTCCTTCAGCCTTCAGATATCTCGACCAGCAAGGCATTTCCTCCAGCTCTTGGGCCACATGGCAACTTCAACAGCAGTGGTCCAAGGGGCAAGATTCCAGATGAGGGATATTCAGTTCCACCTGAGAGCTTTCTGGTCTCAGAGAAAGGACTCCCTTACTAAACTGATTCCAGTGACTGTGACCTTGATCCAGGCCCTCCAGTGGTGGCAGGATCAAGACAATTTAAGACAAGGTGTTCCTTTTGTTGTTCAGCCTTGTTCAGTGGTCCTTACCACGGATGCTTCTCTTCTGGGCTGGGGAGCCCACCTGGGGTCCCTTACTGCCCAGGTCCTATGGTTCCCCCAAGAATCCCTTCTCTACATCAGTCTTCTAGAGCTCGGGGCAGTTTTTCTAGCTCTAAAAGCGTTCTCACAGTCAGTTCAGAACGAGGTAGTTCAAGTCAGAACAGGCAACTCTACCACCATGTGGTACATCAGCATGCAGGGAGGCACTTGGTCCACGGCCTTGTGCACAGAAGCCATGAAGTTGTGGTCCCTGGCTTATTCCCTGCAAGCCTCTCT
This sequence comes from Neoceratodus forsteri, assembly GCA_016271365.2. Classification (NCBI taxonomy): domain Eukaryota; kingdom Metazoa; phylum Chordata; order Ceratodontiformes; family Ceratodontidae; genus Neoceratodus; species Neoceratodus forsteri. The sequence goes on from CM028130.1 coordinate 1,196,993,722, forward strand.
TGTAGCAGTTCACCTTCCAGGCAAGGACAATGTGCTAGCAGATGCACTGAGCAGGATTTATCAGGGCCATCATGAATGGTCCCTGGACCCTCAGGTGTTGAAAGTGATTTTTTCAAGGTGAAGCACTCCAGAGATAGATTTCTTTGCAGCCCCAGACAATCACCAACTCCCTCTCTTTTATTGCAGACCTCCAGTCTTGGGCTCAGTCCCCCTGGACGCCCTGATTCTGAATTGGGAAGGGTAGTTTCTGTATGCCTTTCCCCCCTTCCCACTCCTGTTCAAAGTTTTAGTCAAAATAAGGTTTCAACCTTGCAAAGTGATTCTGGTTGCTCCAGATTGGGCCAGACAGCCCTGGTACCCCCTGTTGCTGTCCCTAGCAGTCCATCTCCCCCTGTCTCTTCCCAGGAATTACAACCTGTTAACATCCTCTCAGGGGAGGATTTGGTACCCCAATCTTCAGTCTTTCAATCTCAAGGCATGGCTCGTTAAGAGTTTGCAGATCTGCATCTTTCCCAAGGGGTTCTGGACATCCTTAAGGCTTCTCGAAAGCCCTCCACCAGAAAGACTTACAACTCCAAATGGAAAAGATTCAGCGTTTGGTGTTCTAAGAAGAATATTTCTCCAGACACTGCTGAATTGCCTACGGTTCTGGATTATATGGTCCCTCTTAATGGCCTAGACCTCAGACCAGCTACTCTCAAGGTACACTTGTCAGCTGTTTCTGCATTTTTGTCTGTGGGGAAGCCTTCCTCACTATCTTCCCATCCTGTGTTCTGTAAATTTTTTAAAGGATTGTTTCACACCAGTCCCCCTTTTAGAGACCATGCCCCTGCCTGGAATTTGAATGTTTGCATTGCTCAGCTTATGCAACCCCCCTTTGAGCCTATGTCTTCAGCAGAGCTTAAGTACTTGACTTGGAAAACTATGTTCTTGGTAGCCATTACCTCTGTCAGGCGTATCAGTGAATTGCAAGCCCTGTCAGTGGAACCTGATTTTATCTCCTTTCATAGGGATACAGTGGTCCTTAGAACCAATAGAAGGTTCTTGCCCCAAGTGGTTTCAGACTTCCATTTAAACCAGTCTATGTCTCTTCCTGTTTCCATCACTGATCATTCTTCCTCAGGAGAGAGGAGGCTACACAGTTCAGATGTCAAAAGAGCCCTTAATTACTACATAGAGCGTACCGAGGGTCACAGGTTTGACTCCCTCCAGTTGTTCCTCACTTATGGAGAAGTGGGAAAGGGCAAACCTGCCACCAAAAGGTCTACTGCCAGGTGGATTGTGTCTTGTATACAATTCTGCTATGAAAAACTGGTAAAAGCTCCACCCTCAGGCCTGAGGGCTCCTTCCACAAGAGGTACAGCTGCTTCCCTGGCTGCGGCCAGGGATATCCCTCTCCTAGAAATTTATCGAGCAGCCACCTGGAAAACAGTCCATACCTTTACCAAGCATTACTCTCTGGATATCCAGGCTAGGAGTGATGCTCGGTTTAGCACAGCAGTACTTCAGAGCCTATTTCCAAAGTTGGTTCTGTCCCTTCTCCTTGGAGGTACTGCTTGGTAGTCTGCAGTTGTCAGAATACAGCAAGACTTCATGTTGTGTGAAGAAAAAATTACTCACCTTAGCAATTATATTTCTTCTGGAGTCTTGCTGTATTCTGACCTCCCTCCCTGCCTCCCCTCTCAGAACCAGTTTTTGGGAAGTGGGTGGGCAGGTGCAGTGTTGCACCCCAGGTGTGTATTTGCTTGCACCCTCCTCCCTTTTTGTTTGGGTGTTTATTATTGTTACTTTGAGTACATTGGGTTTAGTTTTTGGATTTCCTGACTCCAGTCTTCCTTGGGAATCCAAAACTTTTCAGCCAGTTGGCTAGTAGAATTTTTACAATTTCCACATAGAATTTTTAGTGTAGTTGGGCTCGTAAGAATCTGACGGTTTGAGTTCAAAACACTCCAGACAGAGACTTCAACTGAGCTCGAGCTCAGCGTTCCATGCCCTGCATGGAAAGTTAACCCTTAGTTCTCCGGGGCACTTCAAAGATTGGGAATCACTGCAATTGTCAGAATACAGCAAGTCTCCATTAGAAGAAATATAATTACTAAGGTGAGTAATTTGTTCTTTCAGTCTCTATAGTGCTGCAGAAGAAATAGTTCTGACCATTACCTTGTCATACATTATTGTTAATCAACTAAAATCTGTCCCATACTGATATGCACACTATTCAATAAGGCAGAATTGAAGTCCTGAGCTTTTGCTGTATGTAATCTGCTGTGATGTGTTATTTGTGTTTATGGAGCAGTATTTAATATCAAAGTAAGTTGTTTCTAGTTTACACATTCTCTGTTCCTATCCACTGGCATCATTATGAGCTGTTACACTTACTAAAAACTATAGAACTACTCAACCTTGTTCTAACTTACTAACATTAGCATATAAGGTGCGCGTGTCTGTTGTTGTCTATCCTGTACTAAAGTTATTTTCCCATTCCTTGTGCCTGTACATAGAGAATACTGCATGGGCAACTATGCGGAACCAGTGTGTTCTGCCACAGAGGGATACTGATTCCCTCTGACCTTGAGAGCGAAGCTCGAGAGGTCCATGGGAATCAGAATCCCAAGGTGGCAAAACTCACTGGTTGTGCATAGAATTGCTCATCCTGTATTTTTTATAGTGTATAGTACTGTGTGAAAAATGTGTTTTGTGATTTCTTTTGCTTTTAAACTGAAACTGACTCATGCAGTCTCTAGAGGTTCTAGAATGCTGTTCTACCGCAGTAGGGTAGAACAGCATTCCATGACATTGGAACTGCGGTAGAACAGCATTTTGAAGGGGATGGAATTCTATACAGAACAACATTCCACTATACTCTATAACAGCAACAGATGAGGTACTGTTGTGTGGTCGGATGCAACAGTGGTAGAGATTACAAACGGAGTGTCTACCATTTTCCAAACGATGCTAAGCTGCAGAAGCAGTGGGCACTGACTGTCAAGCGTAGCAATAGGGAGCCGAATGGCAGCACAGTTATATGAACCAATCATTATTTTGAGGACCAGTGTGCCATCCCTCAGTCACTCCTGGATCTCACCTGTTTCAAACCTGGATAGCGACGGTTAAAACCGGATGCATGTCCTACAATCTTTTCCTTCAACACTCTGAGATCGCAAAGGACAAGCAGCGCCGATGAAAAAAAAGACGAAGGATTGAGGTAATTTTTTCCCCCTCACTTGTTTTCATATATATCTATTTGTCCTTAGTCTGATTTCTTTTGGTATAGTGGTATTTCGTATTACTTTGGCCACGTATGTGTATGTGCTGTTTGTGTGTTGTCATGTCAGTTATTCTGTCTATATGTAGCATTTCTGCATGTTGCTTTGTGTGTGTGTTTATGTGTCCTCATATTGTAGTGTCATACCATACAGCATAGGGAGCAGTGCAGTTCTCATTTTCTGCCATCTTTTACTCTGTGGGCATGATATTCAAAACTTTACGGGAGTTGTCATGTTTCCTTGTATGCGCAAACTAGTGTCATTGCTGCAGCCTAGTTTAAACAAAGGGGATTTTGTACGTGCAAACAGGGTTACTGCCAGTGGGATGCATAATGTATGATTGAGTACTAGGGATCAGCATGGCCATGATCGTACACTCCTCAACTTGGTTTCTGGCATTGCACTGCACACAAGGAGTTACCATGGTCCATTTCTGCAGCGCATATACAGCCTATTGTGTTCAATTGCCCGTCCTCTACCGTATGCGGGGCCTGTTATGTAGAACATATTGTCTGTGATGTTACAGTTTTTCCATTTGCCTTATGATCACCACATGCCCCGTATATAGTTACATCTCTGGTGGTACTGGTGTGTCCTCCAGCATGATCTGCATCCCTGCAGTACGTATACATATTCCTGGTGTTCCTGTAATCTTCCTCTGCACCTATGTGTACACCTGCCATGAGAAAGAAATGCTCTGTGATGCTGGTTTCCTCTTTCTTTCTGATCTGTAGACCTGGAATTAGAAATGTTTTCCCTGGTGTTAGTGGTGTTCTCCCTCACCTGCAATTTCAGCTGTTATGTGACAGTTTATCTGCCTGGTGTTAGTGTTCTGTCCTCTGAATTGCTATGCCGGACGTTCACACATCACCTCCATTGACATCCAGTTTTTTCCTTAGTCCTCTTGCCACCTGACTGCCACCCCAGTCACGTTATCTGCATTGTGTGTGTCAGGGTTGCATATGGTGAATGGCACTGACCTCCTCTCTTCTCTCTTGGTTGTCAGCCGTATGTATATGCAGTGACCCCTCCTCTTGTTTGTAGGACAGGATGATGCAACTTGAGCTGTAAACCTGAGGTGCGCTACCTGCCTGTACATACTGTGACCTGCAGAGGGAATGAGAGGAGATCTGTACCATTCACCGCATGTACCCATGGCATCTATTATGGCGATATGATGATTGTGGTGGCACTCAGGCTCTGAGGGAGGGGGGGAGCCACTGCATGTCATTCAAGGTCTGTTTGTGCTTCTGGGGTCGTGACTGGTAGGAGAGAACACTACCACTGGGAAATAAGGTTTTACATGAGGGTTGAGATTGCTGGGAGGGAGGATAGCAGTAACACCAGAGAAAGTATTTTTGGTAGCGGAGGGTCGGAAAGAGAGAGGGCACCAGTACCACAGGGACTGTATTTGTCATGCTGTTTCTTGGGATCACATGGCGTGAGGGCACCACCAGGACCAGCTTTTACAGCTTATGCAGCTTTTCAGACAGTACTAACTCATTTTGAAATATTCACGATTCCCCGCTGTATTTTCCCTGGGTACTCAACCAGCTTGGTTTACTGGAGCAAGCTGGCAGCAAGCCTTCTACATCTTCTGTATCTTCACACAGTTCTACCAACAACAAAGTAACAGTTGAGGACGTCAGTACTGACATGTCAAATACAGACGAAGACATCTGCCCACAGTGATAACACACAAAGCCCTGGAGTTGACGATTTCCGTAGTGTCTGTTGTGAGGTTGCATGCCACACTGATACAACAGTACATCTTTAGACATGTTTGCAACATAATTCATTTCATTTCACCCACATGGTTTTATCATGGTCATCAGATTCCATGTTATACACACCATATCTTGTTTCCTTCATCCATTTCTCACTGTATATTGTATGGTGTCTTTTACTTTACATTTCATTATTTACGTGTTGTGCCATATTTCGGAGGTGTACTGTCCCATGGAGTTATGCACAGAGGTGGCAAGGGATGATGTCATTGTCATTGCCAGACAGGACCCCAAGATGGGGTGGCAGAGGAACCATCTTGAGGATGAAACTTGTCCTGGTGTTGCACTCCAGTACGATGTGTAATTTCTGTCATGCCTCTGTCATGCATTGTGACCCGGGGTGGTTACAACCTCTGTGCTTCCTTGGCCAACTTTATCATGTGCTGGGTCAGAAGGAATGCTTGCATACGATCCAGTATGCTTGAAAAGGCTGACATGTACAGTGGCCAGTGAAATTCCTGTGTCCTGATTGGCTGACACTTGGTTCTAGCCATGGCAGTCACAGATCACCAACAATGGGTAAAACAAGTCCCTGCCAGGTGGGACAAGTCATGGAACTCATCAGCTACTTACTACCTTATATTAATCATAAATGTGGCTGCGATGTTTTCTCATATATAAAAAACTTCAACTAGGCTCATGCCGTGTGTGTGTGTGTTTTATTTTATTTTTTTGTGGGGGGGATCTCCTACTGGAATAATGCGGAGCTTTGAATTTTTCCAGTCCATGGTAAACAATCACACAGTGTATCGAATGTTAAGAAATACAGTTGTCTGACACGTGAAAAACATCTTTGGAGGGAGTATTTTACATTATTTACCATCATTTCATTCTATTTTTGGTGTCTGTATTTAAACTTTTACAGTGTTCGCTTTCTGAGACTTGTCTATGGACCCATTTTTATAAAAAAATAAGGTACTCCTGGGACATTGGTGGCACTGGGTTTACCCCCACAGTCAGGGGACTGAAGGTACTCTGTTTCACCTCGTGCCTCCATATGCCCCTTACGGTTGTGTAAACCTGGTACTGTGTCACCAACGCCCCTTGTTGCCTTATTGCTTAATTATTCTCTTCCTTCCAGGTTCCATAATGACATCCCTCCCACCTACCTCCCTCATGTTGTAACCCCTCCGCTGCCCTACAGGTGGGAGACGCCCTATTTTTATGCCCACTTTTTGTGGCATCTGACTTGTACTGTGTCTTCATCTCCTGCATCTCTTCCCTTCTCACCTCCCTGCCCACTTCCACCCCCTATCTACTGCAAGCCACCTTCCTGCCTCTGCATCACTAACTTACTCCTTGTTGACAATCACTACGGCTGTTTCTCTCAATGGGCCTCCTGGCCCTAAGCACTGTGGAAGGTGGGAGCCCTGATGGGCCACACAAAAGGTGCCTACCACGTCTTTTCTTCTGATTTTCTTCTGCTCACTTGCTTCTTTCCATGACGTCTAAAAGCATGTTACTGTCACTTCCCCTAGTAAAGGAAGTGACTCCTCCTCTCCTGGAAACTTCTGCCCTGTGTCTGTTCTCTCCTGTGCACTGTGCAGTTAGCGTATTCCTTATTCTCAACCAATGTCCAGTGCAGTGATACTGTTTATTTTAGTATTGAACACTTCACTGTCAGTCAGTAATAGCGGTTATGGGGGCCGATGACTAAAAGACAGCCCTTCTCCACTGTGTATGCTTTGTACAGCTTACTTTAATATTCACGGTCATTGCCCAGGATGTTTGCAGCAAGAGGTAGTCACTAGTTGATTGTGCAGTAAAAAAAAGGAGATATCACCATTACAGAAATATATTTGGCTGTGGTACGTTTTTTTTTTCCCCGTGTTAATTGAACTACTTGCACAATCCCAATGATGGAATTATGACACATATATTGCATTTCTGCCACATTACAAAATACTGTTGTGAGAACCATTCCTGATTGTGACAGCCAGGTTGTTACAGAGATGCACTGCTTTTTGTGTGTGCTGTTTCAGAAGCACAGTTTGCAGAGCCCCTCATAATTGTGAAGTGCTCCGGAAAAAGGGGTACAAATGTTGCCATTTTATATGAAACTTGGTTACATGGCTTCCAATTAGCCATTATGCACAGTATAAAATGGGCAAGGAAATCACTGTCTCCTGATTTGCTGAGATTTGGTTCTAGCCATGGCAGTAAGAGAGCACCACCAATGGCTAAAAACATGTTCCTGCCAACTCGGGCAACTCACAGAATTTACAAGCCACTTACTTCCTAATTTCCATCACAAACATGGCTGCAACCTTTACTCATAAATAAAAAACTTCAACTAGGCTCTAACAATAAAAGTCCATTAAATTAAACAAAGTAAGTAAATACTTTAATGTTATTTTCACTCAAGAGCCCGTCCTTAGACACATGCACAAATTTAAAAAATCAAGTACTATTCTGAGTTTCAATTGCTGGTATTTCTTTGATGACCATGAAAAATCCACCTCCTATCCCTACCAGTTTGCCAGAGACCCTCCTGCTCCTTACCTGGCAGCAGATGAAATTGAGGTTATGGCCCCACTTGAGGCCTGTGTGTGTGTGTATTCCAGTGGAACTCTGAAAATGTTGAATTCCTTTATTCCATGTTACCATTTCGTGTGTGTGTGTGTGTGTGTGTGTGTGTGTGTGTATGTTGGGGTTCTACAGCTGGAATAATGGAGTGCTTTGAATTCTTCTATTCCATGGCAAACAATCACACAGTGTATTGAATGAATGTGAATAAAGACAGATGACTGACAGGTGAAAAACATCTGTGGAGAGACTATTTTACATAACTTAGCAACATTTTATTATGTTTTTGTGGCTTTCAAAACTTTTAGTGTGTTCTGTTTTTAAAAGTTGCCTAAGGGCCCGTTTTATATAAGCAATAAGGCATTACAGGGACATTGATTTAAGTAGGTTTACCCCACGGTCAGGGATTGAAGGCACTCAGCTTCACCTCGTGCCTTACAACACCCCTGGCCATGGGGTACACCTAGTACCACCGCCACGTCATGCCTTATTGCTGCATAAACCCGTGACTGTTGCATGACACCACATCCTTATGCAGATCGAATGGCATTATGTTACAGACAACGTACCTTCATCTTTGTCAGTGTAGCACTTTCTCAGGGCCTGCTCTACCGTTTAAGCGCTAACATGATTCCTGAAACCCGACTGGCAATCGCAGAGAGTATCCTCCTCCCAACCTTTACCTACGCCTCCCCAACCCTACTAGGCTTAGCAAAGCATGTCCATTGTAGACTACAAACTCTGTACCATAAAATTGCACGATTTGCCATGAAAGCTCATCCAAGGACCCACCACTGTGATGACCTTGCCTCACTCAACTGGCCTACCCTAAGCCACAGGCTTCAGTACCTCCTATTTAGCTGGACATATAAGCTTCTCAATGCCGACCTTCCAGATGGGCTAACTGGGCTACTTGCACCAAAGCGGCCTAGCAGACCACTCCTCACTTCGGGCAAAAAACTCCTAGAATCCCTCAGGGTCCGCTCTGCAGCAGGCATTAAATCCTTTGCCCGTGCTGCCCCTGCACAGTGGAACAAGCTCCCTGCACACCTACAGGAAGCCCCCTCCATAGCAATATTCCTGAAGGGACTGCGCACGCACCTTCTAAACCATAGTCACTGCTCCTGTCCTGAAGGCTAGCTAACTCACACCCTGTTTGGTGCATAAACTCTTGCCCCAAGTCTTTCAGCTGCTACTGTTGAACTTTGTAAATTTGATGTATATAACTACTCTCTACTGTGAAAACTGTATACTGTCATTGTAATCCTGTCCGCTATATCCTGTACTGTACTACCTGCATGTATTGTCTTGCTTTATGTAGCTAACTCCGGGTTGCCCCTGAAAAAGGGACCCTCGGGGCCCAGTGAGCTTACTCGGTTAACAAAATTTAATAAATAAATAAACAGTGTTACTGACTGATCAATTCATTATGCAGCATTGTATTATTTCACCCCTTTTGCATGTTATTTCACCTTTGTGACAACATGTTCCTCTATGTAATTCAGTGCTGTGTTACAAAAGTCACACAGACCCTAAAGTATGTTCAGCAGCTGGTGGGGAGCACCAGATTTTCCCATGGGACACAGACATACTCCATGGGCATTACTGGTGAAGTACAGGCCTGTGTGAAGACCGTTCCCATGTGGACATTTGGAATGCAGTACAAAGGACACGCCATTGGCGACGACGACATTCATGGGAGTGTACTTCCGTTTACCGAAGAAGATGATGACTATGTTTGGGAAGATGATGAGGAACATGACCAAAGAGAACCCTTACTGGCTCATGGATGACACTAATGATTCTGATTCAAGCACTGAATTTGATGATGTGATCAAAGACACAAATGACATGTAAGTAATGTACTATGTGGTTTCTACTTGTTTTTTTTTCCTTCCTGTTTCATAGATTATTTTTTTTTACTTTTTATTTATGGAATTTATGATAATACAGCAAATACTGTTTCTCATGAAAAGTATCAGAATAAGGTATGTAAACCTCCACATCACATGTACAGAGATGATGCAGTAAAGGTTTGTGAAAATACTGGAGTCCAGGTATGCAGGATTCACCCACAAATTGGATAGGAGTATAGACCACACTGATCATCTTGTAGTTAATTAACACTCTCACTCCGAATTAAAAACTCAGATCTCTTAAGCCAGGAAGACAGTTCCCTTGTAGGACTTATTTGTGGAGGGAATAAAAGCAGGCTGCAACAGCTGTAAACAGATTTTTAACCAGATAGTCTGGTCTCGGTTAAGTTGATTAAGGTACCCACAAGTTTATGCACGGCATGCCAACCCGCCCTGTGGTAGCAGGGAAAAAAAAACAAAAAAAACAGAACATAATTCAGCTCGCAAACTGAGAGGTGCCATATGTACCAACATATAACATTAACAGCTACAGCAGCCTAGTAGAAGTATTTTAAGATCGAATATAACTGAGAGCTGCAAACATGGCGTAATAATTAGTAGACCTCGAAACATATGTCAGTTTCCTTTTGCAACCGCTATTAAAGGTTGAGCCTTTAGAAAATTAAATATATTATCTGGACAGTTCTAATTAAAGAAACATCCATAGTTAGTCCAACTTTGAGAACCTAGGACAACAAGTCCACATTTGAAATAATCCCTTGACATAGAAGAATTGAAAGTCATCCTTGTTCATCTGAGTAGTTGGCAGTGGGGTGACGGCTAGATACCAGTTTCTCCACAAACACTGAAGCCTCTTCAGGGTCTACAAAGACATGCAACGTAGCGGCATGTTCAACGAGGAGCCTGGCCGAGAAATTGAGCCTCGCTTTGATGCCGTTTCTTAGAAGCTGCTTTTTCAATCCAGTTGCAGCTCTTTTTTCCTTGACACTGTCTGTGCAGCGAGATCCAGGAAAAAGGAGCGTCGGTGTCCCTCCCATACCATCTGCCCTTGTGAGCGAGCTGCCTGGAGAAGTGCGATCCAGGCCTCTGACACAGAAAGCGTGGCAATAGCGGTCTAAGTGGCTGATGTTGTGAGGCACCGTGGGGCCTAGGCCGTTGAGGGATGGTAAAAACCTTAAGGAGCTTAATTCTACCATCATGAGAAAGGAGTTTTAAATCTTGAAAGATTTCTTACTGCAGCCTGTATGTCTGCAGAGCCAGCGTATTTGGAGGGGAAGCCCATAATTCTAACATTGGCCTGCCTCTGTAGATTTTCAAGAGTTTCTGTTTTAGCCTTGATGAAGTGTATGTTTCTCACAAAGGCAGCGTTACATTCTTGCTGCCTCTCCGACTCCTCCTTAATGCTCTTGATAGCCATAGCATTTTCTTGGATACGCCGATCGCTCTGAAGAAGTTTTGCCTCAACTGTGGCCAAACGTTTATTTGTTTCCCTCATAGCCTGGATCTTTGCGAGTATTGCTAGAATCTGCATCTTAGGAAGCTCAGGAGCCGCCAGATCTTTAGAGGTGGCAGGCCCCGAGCTAGAAATGGAACTCTGAGCAGATAAGTATATGTCTAGGCTCTGTGAAGTTCTTTTGGGGTCCTTTTTTGGACTCATTTCACTGCTGGAGTGTTCTGATTGTAGATAATACAAAGTTTGAAGTGTTCTAGCCGGTTGGTACAGCAGTTTGAAATAGTTTTAAAAGGAATCAGACAAGCTCCGTTATAAAGCTGCTGCCATGTTGGAGCTCCACAGCGCCCCTCCCCCGTTTCACAAGATTTTTAAGTGGGTGAGGGCCACTGTTTACAGTGCCTCATTCAGCAGGTGACCTGGGAGCAGTGGGCTGGTTCTGTGAATTACTTCATGCCACAGTGTGTGCAAGTTGATGTTTTTGGATTAAAACTCAGAACTTGGCGCTGGCCTGGTGGCGTAGAGGGCTGAGGCGCGGGCGCCTTACCTCAAACCACGCCGGTGACCCGGATTCGGGAACGGACTCTGGTCGCTGGGGGTCGGCAGGGGACGGGAGAGGATCAGGCGTTCTGGAACTGCTCTCCTCCCGGGGGTGGGTTGGGGCCATGCCTCGCTCTATGGCGGCCCCGGTGGAGACCGGGGGCACTACAAGAAGCGGCGTGACCGGGGAAAAAACAGAAAAGCGGAAAATGGCGTCCGAGTGACCGGATGACGGCCGCCTGGATCCCCCGCCTCCATGGAACCCCCGATGAGCCAGGGGAACCCTGATCCCAGCAGCATCAGGGCCGAGAGCAAGAATGACTGAAGACAATTCCCTCCAGAAGGAGGGGACCCGTCCAACGAAGGGTTACGTCGGGCTACCCTGGTCGGCTGCGATCTGGGATCTGGGGAAGCTGGCGTCGGGGTGGGTTCGGAATGGAGCGGGGGTAGTCCTTGGCAGAAGGCCTGAAGGAGAGGCCGGTCGGTCGCAGGTGCGATAAAATAAATAATACAAAAAAAAAAAAAAAGGAACTTGGACTTCCGATGGTGCCACCTAGAGGAATGCAGCACTGAACATCGAGCTCTGACAACCCTCATTCTAAATGCTCCTAAACTGCAGAAATAAAAACACATTTTCAATGATTACAAACAGATAGGAGGTCTACAAACTAATGGGAGCCGGGAAAAAGAAATTAAGCAATCAACCAGCAGTGGATGAGTCTCGATGGGTGACTATTGCACCGTGGCACTAACAGAGCCACCAGGCCATGGCGACCTCTGGGACAAACCTGGACCAGCCTACCAACTCAGCTATCCTACAAGAACTCCTGGACATTCGAGCAGAGGTCAGGGACTTTCGTGCAGAGCTGGCCGCAAACATTACAAAAACAAATACACAAGTCACAGAACTTGAAAATAGACACGCAGATCTTGATACAAGAACTGACAGACTGGAGAGAATAATAGTGCACCTAATAAGCGAGCATAGAGAAATGGCGGAAAAATGCAGTGACTTAGAAAATTGCTCCAGGAGGAACAATTTACGAATATCTGGAGTCCCAGAAGATGAAGAGGGACGGGACATGCCCGTGTTCCTGGATGGTCTACTCCGGGAAGTACTGCATCTAGACCTGAGTGTCCTCCTGGATATTGAGGGAGTGCACAGAGTGCTCGCGCCAAAACTGCAGGTTAGAGACCAAAGGCTGCGGTCAATCATAATGAAATTCCTAAGCTTTGCAGCCAAGCAACAGATCCTGCTGACAGCCTGGAAACTAAAAAACAGTCTCAAACAAGAATAATAGATTATTTTTCGACAACAGTTACTGTACTGCAGTAGTGACCAAGAGAAGAGCCTATGCCCCAATTCTACAAACCCTCAAGGAGCAATGGATCAAATTCCAAACACCCTACATAGCAAGGCTTACCATTATGCTGCCGAAGGGCCCAAAGCACTTCGAAACTCAGGAGGAAGCCACGCAGTTCTTGAACACAAAAGGCATCACTGTTCCTCAGCCAAAGAGAGCAGCGGCCACTGCGGAGGAACAGGAGATGAGAACCATGCCGTGGGACAGTACTGCAGAACGGAAAAATAGAAAACAACAGGGACTTGCAGTTATTCAAAATGTAAAGTAGCCCCTCAGGGTGTTCACCAGGACATCCGCGGAGTGAAATGGACACGGAGATCGAAATGCAGGTGCTCCAGAAACTTTGGTGAAAGCGAATCACTGCTTTAACATAAGGAGAACTGAGAACTTTGGGAAAACCTGCAGTGACTCTTGGAAAGGTAAATTAGGATCTCTGGGAGCACCTGCAGTGAACACTGGAATTGCCTGCATAGACACATTGGAGGGCCCGGTTGATCTCAAAGGACATCCGCATACCATGAGGCTGAAGAAGGAAACTTCCACCACGGATGCTGAATACCACCTCACACAACACAACTGCTAAGAGGAAGAGGAAAGCCTCGGGTCTTGGTGAGGGCAGAGTGGATCCAGGCATGTAACATAGCAGAGTAATATTCCCGGCGGTCGAGCCACCAGGACAAGCTGTCAGAAACTGAGAGCCACGGGGGTGATGCAGTGGATTGGGTGGTGGTCGGCCCCTGGGCAGACCTGGTATGAAAAGGAATGCCTCCTTGACGGGACCTGATTGATGGGAGGGGGTTAGGGATCCCACCAGTGAAACTTGATCTTCCCACTTAGGGCTCAATCCAGAGCAGGGTAGATCCCTTTGGAGGAGCGCTAGACCCACCTCATGGGATGGTTCAGGAATACACACTGCCGAAATGCCAGGAATAAAGCTGGTCAAGACACAGTCCAGACACTAACCCTGTGGGTTCAGGGGGGAGGATGATCTGCCTGGTTGGTATGTGGGGCGTGGAAGCCATGGAGCTGGGACGTGGGAAGAGGGACTACTGATTCATGTACCGATAGATGTCCACTCACCCCTCGATGGCTGGAAACCACACAGATGACCATGAGTAACATAGAGTGCTGACACTCTGAGGCCCTACACCCTCGGTCAAGTCTGGAATAGTGAGGGAGCAAGGCAGACTGTGGTCTAGGCTAACATGGTCGTCGGGGACTGGATCATCAAAATAGGAGCCATACAGGATAATTGGGGGTGGATTGGGAGAAGGGGGTGGCACCTTCGCCCGGAGCAGCCCACCACGATATTCTGACGACAGCACCTTGGAAGGAAATGAAATGGAGGGGAATAGATTCAGGAGGGGGGATCAGAGAATGGAAGGTGACAGGTCAAAGCAGTTGTCACTGAGTGGTGGAGTGTCTGATGATTCCCGGGCTACACTGGATGATCTTAATAGTACCCTAATATATCTGGGCGACTAGACCTTTCTGAAGAATCTGTGCCCGTGACACAAGCATTGACAGGCTGGGGGGGGCTGGATGGGCCGCATCCCCTCCTGGGGGAGGGGGGCACTGTGGATATTCGTCTCTGGGTGCCACTGGTGACCGACCACCCCTGAAGCGGGTGGGGGACAGGATGAGCCTGAGGGGGAGGAGTGGGGGGGCCTATGTCCTGGTGGGTGTGGGGGAGATCGAGGGATACTCATAATAGCTCAGTTTAACTGAAAAACCCCAGGACTGAGACCTGTAAGTGGGATATGGAACCCTGCCCTATGCTGCTAGGACCCCCCGCAGCCCCTTCCCCCAGGCAAAGTGTATGGGATGCGGTGGACCCCTCCTTCCTGCCTTGGCAACCCCATGTACATAAGGGTGCAGCCCTTGCATAGGGACTGAGGAGAAATTAGGCAGCCTCATTCAGAGAGTAACCTATCCCCCTATCAGGGGTGTCTAACAGTCATGAGATGACTCGTACACCAGTACTGCAGACCCTAGGTGAAAACACCAAGCCAGAGAGTAGAAACCGGACTCCGCTGCCAGAACTGCCTCTCTCAGTAGCAACGAGCTGCTACGGGGGCCCACGGTCGCACGTGACTTTCCCCCACAGGGCGAACAGAACTGCCCTACCGCAGGGGAGGTGGAGTACTTCCCCCTGCCTTGGAAGTACAGAAAAGGACCATTCCAGGTCCGAGAAGCAGGGATGTGCACCCCCCACCATGGAGGTGAGGGAGACCCCTGCTCATGGTCAGAGTTGAAGACAACACCAAACTGCCAGGTTGGCACACAGTTTAATAAACCACATGTTTTAATATTTGTTGTATTATTACGTTTCTTGTATATAGTTCAACTTACATTTTAGTTGGAACTCATCTGCTGCCCTGCCTTTTCTCTCTCCTTACTTGATACCCAGATGTCTCAGTTTCTCCCAGAGGAGGGTCTGGGCTCCCATTAAGTCTAAGCATACCCCAAAATGGTTATGGATAAAACATCACTGGTCACCACCCTTAATATTAATGGGATTCATAACCCCATCAAGAGAAGTCACCTACCCCAACACCTGAAAAGAGACAAACCAGACATAGTGTTTCTTCAGGAAACACATTTACCAGAAGCATAACACCTTAAATTTACCTCACTGGGATACCAGACAGTCCTTTCGGCTTCCCACAGCTCGGGTAGAAGAAGGGAGGTGGCAATACTAATCCCAGGCAGGGCCTGCGTTAGGCACCCGCCAACCCCGCGGCTGCAGGAGGCCCCCAAATTGTAGCAGGTCTGGCGGTGGGCCCCAGCAGAGCAGTCAGCAGTAAACCCAATAAATGTTATGTAGCCGGTGGCAGCACAGCAGGCCTGCACAGTCAGCACTCGGCACATGTACATGGGGCGGGTCCAGCTGTGGGCCGCAGCACAATCAGCATCAAACTAAACCATCATAGCTCCCTGTCCCTGAGCATTGCAGCATACCTTTAATTCTTTCTTGTCCTGTCCCACTCCCGAATTTTCTGTCGCTGATGTGATGCTGGTTCCAGATGATTTTGGGTCATCTTGACTTGCCATTTCATTGCAGTTTGCGGACGACTGCGGGCTGCCCGATTTCCCTGATCTCCAAACCACGCTGTCCACCACACCATTTTCAACGTCTTTGTTTGCTGTTTCACACGGTTCCCCTAGTGTGCTGCACAGTCAATACATGCTGATGTCAGAGGTGCTGTGTGGAACCAATCACAGGACTCCACTCGATCCATTGCTGATATCGCACCTCCTCCCACTCAGCCCTGAAATGTTCTGCCCCCACTCAGGTCCATAGCTGCAATATAAAAACGGCCTCTCCAGCGCTCTTGGAACATACAGCCAAGGACCAGTTCCAGAGCACCGGAGAGAAATCTGACATTGCAGCCACTAGCCTCCTGACTTGAGACAGCCAGCCAGTGGAAGAGAGAGCACCACAGCTGGCCATAGCCAGAAGCGAGTCAGATCCACCGATAAAGACCTGCTGCCTGCCCTGCTAGTGCTGTGCTGCCAGAACTGTGTAATTCATTTTTATTAAAAAAAAAAAAAAAGAGCTAAGCGGCTAGCAGCAGCAATTCACTGAAGTCCAGTGCAGATTGTGAGACTGCTGGTGTGCCTGCCCAGCCTTCACTTCTTTTAGGTAGGTAACTAGATAGGACGGGAGATTATAATATGGTCGGTCTGGACCATATCTTATTTGGACTGTTCTGTCTATTTTTAGTCTGTTCTCTGTCTATTTCTTATTCTCTGTTTTGGGCTGGTCTCTGACAACAGTTGCAGACAGCTACATTACATATAGTAGTAGGAAAGAGGAGACAACACTATAGGTAGAGAGCAGTAACTAGATGGGAGGGGAGATTATAATATGGTCTGTCTGGGCCATGATTTCTTGATTTGGACTGTCACTAAAATAAATATTTTGTTTAGTCTCTGACAACAGATGCAGAAAGTTAATATAGTAGTAGGAGAGAGGAGACGGCACCATAGGTAGAAAGCAGCATAGCAGAGCTAGAACAATTAGTAGCTAGCAGCTGGGCCTGGAGGTCCAGCATTTTTTTTACAATTATAGTATAGATTAATTTTATTATGAATGTAGTGTACTTCTTGCTTTTTTTATGTAATCGTGTCTGTGTTGTGATGACAAATTGTGCTGGAGGAACAGTTATTGTGTTGTAAATGCAGCATTTAGTGTTGCTCTTCAGGTCACTGTGTGTCAGACTGAGAATTTGTGCAGTAACTGGAGAAACAGTTAAAAAAAGGATTTTGCAATTTATTATATTCTAAATTATTAAAATATAAATGCAGCATTTATAGTGTTGCTCTGTAGGTCACTGTCTCCTGTGACAAATTGTACAGTAGCAGTAGCTGGAGCAGCTGGACTCAGAGTAGCAGTTTTTATGTCAACAGTTGTTTATGCCCTTAAGGTAAAATATGGGCTACGTAGAAAGATCCCCGGGACGTCTGTGGGGCTCCAGTCATTGAGTTTGCTAGAGGCCCCCAAAGTCCTGAAACTGGCTCTGATCCCAAGGGGGATACCTTTCAACCTACAGGAAACTATAGTGGACCCGGAGGACAATTTTGTGGTGGCTACTGGTGTGCTTTATGACTCCCCGTCACCCTATCTTCCCTATAACGTACCACCAGGCTCCAAAAAAGTAGCAGCCCAAAAATTCTTCAATAAATTACTAACAATAATGAAGAAACAGCTAATTCTTGGGGAGACCTGAACATCGCACAGTCACCAGCATTAGATTCCTCAGGTTCAAAGCAACACTGAACCATCCCAATACAGAAATATCTCAGGCAGACCCTAGTACACTTGGGAATAGTAGACCTATGGAGACACTTCTTCCCAACTGTTAGGGAATACACCCACTTTGCCTTTCACACAGGTACAGCCTCCTTGCTGAAATATTTATTTAGTACAGTAGAACATCTAGACGCAGCCGTGGACCATAAACATGGAGAGACTTTCCTCTTGGACCATTCCCCTATATATGCTAAATTTCACCTAGGAAAACCGTTGCAAAGTACTTGCTGGCGGTTGAACCTCACACACATGCGAGATCCCGAACTTCAGCAAATAATAGAAGAAGTTATCCCAAGGATAGAGAGAGAAAACCATGACCCCATTATTACTGTCTCCATTATGTGGGACACAATCAAAACTGTCTTTGGGTGGAGTGCTGTGGAGCCAGAGCAAGATGGCGGCTTAAATAACTAGCTTCATTACAACATCGGAAAACTTGCTCCTTGACTGCTATACCGCGGTGCGACTTAAGGAATTTTTTGCTAGAATTGTGGCGGAAGATCCTCTCTTCTTTTATGGGTAATCCTCGTAAGGATGGGCAGCAAACTCAGGGAGAAAAAAGTAAATCTGTTCCTGGCCCTCCAGCCATGAGGTCTACAGCTGGAGAATCAATGTAGGACGTTGCAGATGGAAAAGAGACTCAGCAGAGCTTGGGACTGAAAAACTCTTGTTTAACTAGATCTGTAACAGGGCCCTCTCCGATAAGTTTGATTCACTGACGCAGCGGCTGAATATGGCTGAAACAGAGATTGAAGCAGTCAAAACAGTATCATTGGAAAGTTTTTTAAAAAAGCTACGGCAAATCTGGTAAAAGAGAATCATCATCTTAAAGCTCGCCTGGAATCCCTGGAAAACCAGGCTAGAGACATGAACATTTGCATACTAGGTGTACCAGAAAGACTGGAAGGCGACCATATTGTGTTGTTTCTCAGGGACTGGCTGGCTCAATAGTTTGGGGAACGACTTACAGACTGGCCATTTCAGATCCAAAAGGCCTGTTGAGTGGCTACCAGGGGAGGCATGCCAGTTTGGAAGCACCAAGAGCAATCGTCATGGTGTTGGATGGTGTGGGCTTAAGGGACTACCTTCTAAGTTTGGCCTGGCAGCAGAAAACCTTGTTTTACGATGGTAACCCTGTGTATATGTACCCAGATCTGAGGTATGACACAAGGATGAAAAAGAAGAAATTTGACGGGGTGCGTGTGATGTTTCGCATGGATGGAATAACGCACGGCATGGTGTTTCCAGCGCGTTTTCGAATTGCCCATCGGGGAAGATTTTTATTTTTTCTGACCTGACAGAAGCATTGAAGTGGGCCCAGAGGACTACTTCCACCCGCTCAACACGAGAAAGGGATCTTGACTCCCAACGAAGAGGAAGAAGAGCTTACCTGAGAACTTTTTCTAGTTTACCAGGTTTGAGATTGGTAATCTCTGGAGGGACTTTATTGACTGTGTTGATTTTATAAAATCATTATAACCCTTTGAGGCAACAAGTTATCTGTTTCTAGTTAACAGTCACTAATGATTCCCTATTAAAAAGGTATATTCTTTGTGTTAACTTAAGTCCCTGGTATAGAATTTTGTAAGGAGCAAGTTGCTAACTTCAGGTATATAGCTGCAAGCGTACCTTTTTCTGATTAGCCTATAGGCTTCTAATATTGCAGAGTGCATGTATAATTCAGTTCCTTTAGGAACTAGTAATTTTTGTAATTTAAGTATGTTCATTTATTATTATAGGTTAACACATGCCACTTCTGGACTCATTGGCAGCAAATGGTAATACACGGACAACTTATTGGGTAGTACTCCTCCAAGGATGTATCATATAGACATGGCACGAATTGTTCATATACATTTGTAATGCATGTATTAAGAGAAGTGGCATCCTCGATGGTTGTATGTTCGTCCTTATGTGCTGTGACAGGATTTTTGCTGTATACGTTTACAGAAACCCTGATAAACATAAAGTATTAAAAAAAAAAAAAAAAAAAACTGTCCTGAGAGGAGAAATAATAGCATATTCGGCCAGGAAGAAAAAGGATAGGGAGAAACGGACCGGGGAATTACAGGAGGCATTGAATACCCTACAGACCTTCATCCACCAGGGAGACACTAGTGTCACCACCACCCCCAGCTGAAGCAAGTCAAGCAAAATCTGCAGAAGATAACAGGACCAAAAGATAGAGCAGCAACTCGTATCGAAAACTAACTCGATATGAGGGGGGGCAAGAAATCTAGCCCGAAAACTTCGGATCTCAAGATCATAGGCCTGTGTCACCCAACTGCGGGACCCTATTTCAAACGTGCTGCTAACCAAGCCAGTAGAGATTAGGGCGGCCCTGGCAGGATACTACACCCAGCAATACACAGCAGACCCCCCAAGGAGTCTATACAGATGTTCTTGGGAAACCTTGCCGTCCCCGAACTCTCCCAGGAACAAGGCCAAACGCTTCTACCCCCAGTAACACCCTTGGAACTGGAGGGAGCAAGTAAAGCGTTTTAATACCCAGAAGGTCCCAGGTCTGGACGGCTACCCCATCGAATTCTATAAAACATTTAAAAGCCCCTACTTTCCCTACCGACCCAAGCTTGCTGTGAGGTACAAGAGGGAGACCCAGCCCCACTTTCGTGGAAATATGCCATTATATCCGCAATCCTCAAACCTCAGAAAGACCCCAAATCACCAGCATCGTACTGACCAATATCAGTGCTTAACTGCGACTACAGAATATATGTCAATAATTTCAAAAAGATTAGAGCACCTTTTACCGCAGTTGATGGTCCCGAATTAAGTGGGATTTGTCCGACAACGCCAAGCCCAGGACAGTGTTCGGCGCAATCTAACCTTAATAGAATATGCAACAAAAAGACAAATTCCACTGGCACTGCTGAGTCTTGATGCAGAGAAGGCCTTTGACAGAGTGGCATGGCCATATCTGTGGGCAAACCTAGCACATTTTGGAATCCCCTCTGAATTCATAAAGACCCTCCAAACATTATATGACTCCTCAGTGGCCTGCCTGAAGCTAGATGGCTCCCTGTCTGAAGCATTTCCCTTAACCAGAGGCACCCGGCAGGGGTGCCCACTCTCCCCTCTACTTTTTTTTTTCATTATTATTATTTATTTATTATGCTTTTTGGCCCCAAGCTGCCGATCGCCCAGTAACTCAGCCCGGTCACAGACCTCGGCTTCGACCTCCATATTGCGCTGCGACCCTCCGATATCCCCTGGCTTGCCCCCAAGGGCAGGGTTGTAGCACTGACTCCTCAATGGTACGCAACAACATGAGATTGGGTGGAGGCCAGCCTGGAGATAGTGAGGCATTTGGGAACTACATGAAGGGCAACCGGCAGCGAAAGTATTTTGAGGAGTTTTTCTTGGGGGCGGAGACATGCAGTGATGGCCAGCGTCCACTCCGCCCCTTGAAGCCGTCAGACACCCGGTTGCTTGCGGTACCCCTGGCCACTGGCAGGGGCCCGTTGAGCACCGGACATTCTCCCCACCCTCCCCCCAGAGAAGGAGAGCAGTCCTGGGGCTGTTCCATCCTTCTCCTCCTGGCTGGCCCGCCGATGACTCGGGTCCGTTCCCAAACCTGGGTCGCCGGCATCGCAAGCGGAAATCCAACCGCTGTGCCGACGGGCCGGCTCAGGTCTACTTTTTGCACTCTACCTAGAACCCCTAGGAACTGTGATAAGACGCAGCCTCGAAATAGAGAGCCTCCTCATAGGAGGTAGACAATTTAAAGTCTCATTATTTGCAGACGATATCTTACTTACCCTAGCTTCCCCAGAGCAGTCCATTCCAGAAGTATAGAAGCTTCTCCATACATTCGGAGAACTGTCGGGGTACAAATTAAATGACCTAAAAACGGAGGTACTACTGTTTAACTATACACCATCCCAACAGACTAAAACCAACTATAAATTCAAGTGGCGCTGTACAGCCATCAAATACCTAGGAATAAAACTTACTAAAAATCTTATCCATTTAGAGCTCTTAAACTATGAGCCCCTTACTCAGCAACTGACCGCAGACATATCACGATGGACCCAGCTAACACGCGGTCTCTTTAACCGAATAGAAGCAGTCCTGCAGAACATACTACCACCCATTCTTTATTTCCTCCAGACACTCCCAATCAAACCGAGTAAGACCTATTTTCAAGCCTGGGACAGACTACTGTCATGATTCATATGGCAGGGCAATCTGCCTAGAGTCAGATACTCAGTTCTCCAACTCCCTCGAGACAGGGAAGGGGTTAACCTCCCAAACCTAGAAAAATATGCCCTGGCATCTCACCTGCGTATCATTTGCCAATGGCTGGCACCATCATATGAAACCCACTGGAAACGTTTTGAACAGATAGTGACACACATGGCACCAGCCCATACCTGTTCGGAAATCCGCCACGATGCATTCCGTATAACAGATTCTCCCAGTTCACTGTGGAAACTTTCCACCAATGGATATACACTCAGAACAGATATTTCACCTCAGTAGAAAGGCTCTGCATGGAAGATATAGCATATGACACTGCTTTTCTGCCCAATAAAACAGATGGAGCTCTGAGACAATGGCAAAATATGGGATTAGGCACATCTTCCAGCTGCTGGGTAACACAGGGATCTTGCCATTTGTCTCCATCCAGGCATCTTTCCAAATACCACAAAACCAATTTTATAAATATCTACAACTCCGCTGATATCTCCAACCCAGAGAAGATGCCATAACACAGGTAAGAGAAAAGCCTTCTCAGCTGATGCATCTTTTAACATCTTATTCAAGGCCACATCCAACCACATCTTATAAGCCAAATCTATAATGCACTACAGGCCCAACCGCTAGACTCCACTGAAACGGTACTTAACAAATAGAACATGGAACTAAACGTCAATGTCCCCATAGATACCTAGCACAAGTACATGCTGCCCTCATATAAAATAGAATCAGTCAACGTACTGGAGGGAGTACTGTTGGAAATGCAGAATTAGATTTTTCCATACCCCAGCAATTGTTGCTAAGTTCTCAGCCTCGACCACTGAACACTGCTGAAGACTGTGTGGACACCACCAGGCAGACTTGACACATTCTTTGGGAGTGCCCGACCATACAACAATATTGGCAAACGTTCAAACGGGAGATTGAAACTATTTTTGACTGCCTAGGGTTGATCACCCCAGACCTGGTATTGATGGCCATTCCCCTAGCGGAAAGGCGAATGAGCTCCCCCAATACAAATTAATCCTACTCCTAATACTGGCAGTGAGAAAGGTCATCACAAGACTATGGCACACCACGAGAACACCCACCAAAGACGGCTGGAGAGACCTTACTCTAGAAATTTATAACTTGGAGAGGCTGTCAGCAAAGGTGCAAAATAAGACCACATCTTTCGAAACACAGTGGCGGAAATGGGTGGTGTATCAATTAGACAACTACCCTGACTTTGTCCCTTGAGCTGAGACCCCCCCCCACCCCCCTGGTAATGGTATGAAACGCCAACCAATGAATGCAAATCTACAGTATAAGAGAGAGCGTTGTTCCTGTAAATAGCTGTTGAAATTTCTTTCTACACCCCCCACACTTATCTTACCCTTAATCCATTGTGTGTAAATTGCACTGGCAATGTGTTTTATTTGGAAAACTGCTGTAGAAAATAACCACATTGACGAAACAAAATGCAGAAAAGCATTGATAAACTGGGAAAATTGAAAATGTTAAGTATGACAGTTGAACATGAACTAGTGTCTGCTCTGCTTTTTCTCCTAGGACCACTAACTTAAGCGACTCTCTCACCTTCCCTCTAAATTTAACTAATCACATAGACAGATTCGACCTACCTGGAATTTCGACCATGTGAGTATATTATATTACCTTCACCAGACTGGACAGTAAGGGCCCACTCATCAATTATATAAATCAATCAGACAGTCTTGTTTCTTCATTTTTCATTTATTCTCCATATTTTTCATTTATTTTCCAGCAAAAATGTCCTACATTTTGGGGAAATTAATACCCCTTCTTCAGGGAGTTGGTGTATACCTATTAAATTCATAATATAACTTTAATAATTTATATCAAATGCAACTTGACCTTATTGTAAACTGTGATCCTTTATAAACAGGAAGGAATAGGAAGGTACAGCCCCACTAACATGGAAATGGGCTCATGTAGTCCCAATCCAAAAGGGCGGAGCAAGGGAACCTATAGGCCACTATCGGCCCATCTCCATCCTATGACATTTGGCTAAGATTCAGGAGTGGCTAGTTTACAGCCAAATCAGAGACTACCTGGAAGCCAACAGGTTACTGGCCCCCACACAACACGGCTTTAGACCAAAGCATCTCTGATGTCCTGACAGCTTGGGACAAAGGTACCTCCACTGGGGCCGTGTTCGTGGACCTCTCTAAGGCCTTCAACCTGGTGGATCACTCACTCTTGCTAACCAGGCTTAGCCAACTGGGGCTGGATCAGCACTCCCTCAACTGGTTGTGCAGTTACCTCATTGACCGCACTCAACAGGTCAAGTGGAAAGGGGTCGCCTCCCAACCCGTACCTTTAACTGACGGGGTCCCACAGGGCTCAGTCTTAGGTCCGCTTATGTTCTCCCTATTCACAGATGACCTCTATGGACATTGTGGGGGCAGTTCCATAGTACAGTATGGAGACGATGCAGTGCTATACAGAACGGGGGATCGCCCATCCGATCTAGGACCCTGGCTCCAAAACTACTTCACCAAGGCTGAGACTTGGCTAATTGAGAACTGCCTGGTCCTTAACCCCACCAAGACCAAGGCTATGCTATTCGGGCCAAAATCCCTGGGTCTCTCCAGGGACCATCTTCTGCCACTCGCTACATTTTCTGGCTCCAAAATAGAGGTGGTACAATCGGTCAAATACCTTGGCCTCACACTAGATCAGGGGCTCACCCTGAAGCCCCATGTAGACGCTGTAACAAAAAACATCCACCAAAAACTGGGCCTTCTCTAGCGCCTAAGCCACAACATGATACCAGAGACTAGACTGGCTATCTCACAAAGCATCCTTCTCCCAACCTTAACCTATGCCACCCCCATCATACTCTGCATTGCTAAAACGGACCACAGTAGACTTATGACCCTATATCACAAAATAGTTTGCTTTGCTTCTAAATCTTACCGTAGGACCCACGATTGTGATGCCTTCACAGCCCTCAACTGGCCATCCCTGTACAATAGGCTCCAGTACCCCCTACTGAGCTGGACCTACAAGCTCCTAGATGCCCAGCCTCCGGCAGGTCTGAATGGATTACTTGTCCCAAAGCCGCACAGATGACCACTCCGCTCCTCGAACAAAAAACTCCTGGAAACTACCCTGACCTGCATGGTCGCAGGGAGTAAATCCTTTACTCGCCTAGCCCCAGAATCATGGAACAATCTCCCCAGCCATCTTCAGGAGGCATCGACATTAGCCTTCTTTCAGAAGGGGCTACGTGCTCACCTTATCAGACCAAATCCCTGCCACTGCCCCAGTGGCTAAGACAACCTCACCTCGTGTCAATCTGTACCGACTAGACACTGCTCCCCTATAAGGGTAATGACTAACGACTGCACAAGCGGGTACTCTACCCCGTACGGAACTTCCCGTAGGCACTCAAAGCACTTACCACCCTCACTCCCATCTGTCGTCACTGCTGTACTCTATACTGTAATGTATTTGCTGCCCTCTTCTACAGAAACTGTATTATGTACTCATATAACCCTGTATTATTTGTACTGCTGTGCCATGTTGTACTCGTCAGTGTAATATACCTCCGGCATTAGATGTACTGTTCCGTATTGCTGTATTAGATGTACTACTGTATTAGACGCACTGCACTGTATTACTACTGCACCAACTAATATCATGTACCTCCTGCCCTTTTACACAAAACTGGAGAATTGTATACTGTCCTAGTAACCCTATACGATATGTCTGACACTGTGATACCTGTCTGTATGTTCAAACCATATGTAGCAAACCCCGGGTTGCCCCTGTAAAAGGGACCCTCGGGGCCCAGTGGGCTTACCCGGTTAACAAAATTTAATTAATAAATAAACATTATTCAACTCACTTTAGATTATTTTACAGGTCCATTTCTTTGTAATTCTTTTTCTTGCTACTTCTAAAAGCTGCTAAATAATAAAACATAAACTTTTTTAGTTTCCAACTGGTGTTCCACATGTACACAACATACTTTCACCCAAAAGTTTTAAACTAACTGTTTGTTCACCAGGAAACTACTTTATGGTCCTATAGCATTAATTTTCTATTTTTCCTCGCTCTACAACTGCTATTTTAGTTATTTGGACAGGAACAGAAATGGAACTTGACTTGTTCTATGAATTTCTAAATACTAGAACGGAACATTTGAAATTTGTCAGAAACCAAGATAAAGATGTGATCTCTTTTCTGGACCTCTTGATTTTTAAACAGGAAAATAAATTATGTACAAAGTTATTTAGAAAGATGACAGACAGAAATACCATTTTGGAAGCCATGAATTTCCATCCGAAATCACTGATAAATTCCATACTGTTTAGTCAATTTTTGAGAGCAAAAAGAAACTACACTTTGGAAAGTGACTTTTTTTAACTTTATTTTTTATTAGTGCTTTAAGACACGAGTGACAGATTTTCATTTAGTACATAGTTCTGTCTGCATCAAATAGGTATACATCAGGTAGAGGCATTGCATACAGAATTTACATTATATTTATCAGTTTTCAAGTTTTCTTGTTTTATGTTCAAAACCTTTTAACCTCTCTATAAGAGGGGGAAGCTTAACTTCAGTATCTCCAATCTGTATATGTTTACTCTCCCCACGGGGGATCTGACCCTGAGTCTAAAAATAGTTATAACTAATGCGATGCAGACTTATATGTTCTCCCAGGGAGGGGTTATATTAAGACTGTTCGAGGGCTGAAAAATTGGTATTCCCCAATTAAGGTATTAGATCTGGGCAGTGTTGGGTTATATACAAGAACCAGACGGTCCACCTGTTGATCAGCACTGGGATTTTATTTTGTAGCTTAGCCGTTAGGCTCTCCATTTTATATATATGTCATATATCGTATTCTCCCAATTTGTTATATTTGGAGGGTCTGGTTTTAAACATAGTCTTTTTATAACTTTTTTGACTGCTGCCAGTAGTATGCTGATTAAGTATATTTGGTGAGGGTTTCTAATTTGTCTTGGGAGATGTAATAGGAGAGCCACTTCTGGGGTAAGGGGTCCAAGGTTCGGGAAAAGATCTCCCAACTGTTTCCCCACTTCTCTCCAAAAGGAGACCAGAGTCTGACAGGACCAAACACATGGAAGTGAATGGCTACCTCCTCTCTGCAACCCCTCCAACATGAGGAGTCGCTAGATAAAGAATAGTTTGCGGTGATTTGTGGGGTATGGAAGTACCTCACTACCACCTTCCAGGAGAATTCTTTCTAGGAGTAGGAGTTGGTAGTTTTATGTTAGTGTTGCCATATGTAGAGCCAGTCTCTTGGTGTTAGGTTTAGGGATAGCTCTGCTTCCCAATTAAATTGTATATTTTCCATGTGATATGGGGAATTAGTGTTCAGTGCTTTGTAGAATCTTGATATAAGATGTTGATGCACAGTGGGACTCTTTGCTTATATAAGTAATGTGCCGAGTGGGGAGGAGGCTGGTCAGAGACGTCTGTTCTCAGTTCTACCCCTAGAAAATTCCTAATTTGTAAGTAGCGGAAAAAATCTCTTTGTGGTAAGGAGAATTCAGACTGTAGCTATGCAGAGGTTTTAAAGGTATCATCATCATAAAACTAACGTGTGTATTAGTCCCTGAGCGCACCATCTATGGAAAGTCCAGTCTGTTAGGGATGGGAGAAGGATGGATTTCAGGCTGGGATGCCCATCCATTTAGCTATAAACTGATTTTCAGGGCGTTTAAGATATCTTTCCCACTTCCAGAGCATGACTTTAGTGAAAAAAGAACCCTGTGTCGTTCGAATGGATGTGGGGGGTTGGAATACTAATATATTATTTAGTGGAATATTAGTTAGGGCTTTTTCTATGGCGAACCAATGCGGAACATGATTTTGGGGGATTAGCCATTTTGTAAAATGAGTAAGTACTGTTGCAGTTGAGTATTTGGAGAAGTTTGGAAGGGCCAGTCCTCCTTTATGCTTAGATAGTTGCAGTTTATTTAGAGAGATATCTCCTCCCCAGACATATGTTCTTATTATCTTGTCACATTTTATTATTTCTCTTTGTGACAGCGGGAGAGGGGTACTCTGCATTAAATAAAGTAATTTTGGAAGTATATTCATTTGTATGGATTGTACCCTGTTCAAAATAGAGGTAGTAAGGTGGGTCCATCGTTTTAGATCGGCATTCATCTCTAGGTATAGGGAGTCATAGTTTAATGTTTGGATATTGGATAAGGTGGGGGAAATCTTAATCCCTAGGTATGTCACATGTGGATGGTTCCATTTGTAATGATATTTCTCCATTAGAGATTGGGTAGGGAGGCAATGTATTAGTAATGCCTCCGATTTATCCTGATTTATTTTGTATCCTGTTATATACTCTGTCTTGGATAAAACCTTATCCAAGTGTTCTAGGGAGGTTTCCGGTGGTGTTATATATAATAATAAGTCGTCTGTGTGGAGGGGTTATGGGATAACAGATGGACCAGACACTGAACTTCAGGTTCAACACACAATCTCTGTGTGATGTTTATTCAAAATACAGGAAATAAGCTTCAGCAAAGTCATATTCTAGGGACATGGATATGTTGTTCATCCACACTGTCTGGCAGGTTCCCTGCCACTTTAAATCTTGCCGGAAGGTCTTCAAGCTGGCTCCTCCCACCCACCCGGGTGGTAAAACTCTCGGCTCCGCCCCATGACGTCAGATCTTCCTTACCGCTTGGAAGCTCAGGTTCCCTCCTTAATGCTCTGCGTGATAGACTGGATCCTAATTCTTTGGTTCTCCCAAAACTCATTTTAAAATTTTCAAGACTTCGGTCAACTTTCTCCCTCGCGGCTGCGATGGTCAAATCGACTCCCGGATTTCGGTGGTGCCCTTGTGGGCAGAAGATGTCCAGGATGGAGCCGCACTCCACGTGCGTCCACTGCCTCGGCCTAGAACACGACCGCAGGCCTGCGAGTCATGCCATTCGTTTTCGGCCAACGTCCTGGAGGACTGCGCTGCCCGGTTACAGCTGGGGCGCCCTGAGAAGCGCTACCTGCCGGTTAAGTCGAAGGAGGCCCGTTGGGCGGTTACCGCCGCGGCTGGCTCGGCTGAGCAACTCGAGCAGATGATCGCCCTCGAGGAGGAGGCAGCCCAGGCCGCATCATCCTCTTCCTCGGTCGCGGCATTTATCCCGCTCTCTCTGGGTACCTCGTATTCAGCTTCGTTCAAGGAGCTTTGCCATTCCCTTTCCACGAAGGGAGAGGGGCCATCGGGACATTCCTCTCAGTCCAAGAAGAAGGACTCTAAGGGTAAGTCCCATCATTGGCTTTCGTGGGAGCGGGAGAGGTCTCCTTCCCCGGACAGCCGACTGTCGACTTCAGTCGAGGTTGCGGCTAAGGCCGCTGGCTTCACGGCGTCCCCGTCAGGCCAGCCGGCAGAGACTTCCGTCGACACGGTTGTGATTTTTCTCGACCCGTTGGACGGGCTGTCGACTGGTGAAGCCGACAACCCTTCTTCACCGGTTCCCCCAGTGGAGACCGAGGAGCTGCCTGCGCCCCCGGTGCAGCATTCCCCGATTAAGGTGTCCGAGCCGAGGGAAGAGCGGGTGTCCCCCGCTCCTTCCCAGACCCGTCCTCGGAAAGTTCCGAGGATCTCAGTCTCGGTCTCGGACTTCTTCTCGGTACAGCCGATCCCGCCGACATTGGCGGTCTCGGCACCAGTGTGGCGCCACCGCTGGTCCTCGTCTTTCTCCTCGGAAGAAGGGAAGCTTCGAAGCAAATTAGCGTCGATGCTACGAGGACCTGATGTGGCAGCAGTTACTTCTGTCCGGGAGCAAGTCGGCGTAGCCTTCCCGGCCATCAAGTGGCTGTCACCCGAGCGGCCAAAAGAACCCCTCGCCGTAGTCGAGATGTCCAAGCCTGGGCCGGTTGTTCGGCCGAAACCTGCTGCCCCACCGATTGTGGTGGAACCTCCGCCTCCACAACTGAAATCGGGGGCACCGACCAAGGACTCTGGGTCGGGTCAAGGCCTGCCCCACAGGTTGTCGGTCACCCTCGCTCCCGACCATCCTCGGCAGGTGGAGGGTGGCTCAGGCCCCAGGCAGCTCTTCGCGGACTCCTCCGAGTCTGATGTCGACTCCTCCCTGTTCTCCAGGCCGGTTGACCTGGAGTCCTCCGGGGGCCAGTCGTTGGACGAAAGCCCATTGTCCTTCATGGGTTTGCTTCGGCTCATCTCGGAGTCCACCGGGATGCAGCTCGAGCCCATATCCAAACGGACCAAGTATCCCCTGATGGAGATACTGGACCGAGGGGATTCCCCCACGGAGGCCTTTCCGGTGGCTGAGGCCATTGTTGGCCCAGCCTTGGAGCTTTGGCAGTGGCCTGCTTTCTGCCTTGCGCCTTCGGCCAGGATGGCCAGGAAGTATGTGGTCCCTACCGGCTCTTTGCCCTGGTTTTCGGAACACCCCTCTGCCGAGCGGTTGGTCACCGACAGCGTTTTCCAGCGTTCGGGGAGCGCTGGGGCAGTGGACAAGCCCCGAGTAAGGACCAAAAAGCTGGACTACGCCGGGCGCAAGGTCTGCGCTGCGTCCTCCCTTGGCCTCTGCCAGGCCAGCTCAGCCGTGCTGATGGCACACTTCTCCCACGCCCTCGTGGGCTCCCAGGATGAGGTGATCCCTCATAAGCGGCAGCTCCAAACAGCTCTGGACATAGGAGTCTCCTGTGCCAGATCGGTTGCGGTCGCGATGGCTATGCGCCGCAGAGCATGGCTGAGGATATCCACCTTCGCTGCGGATACCCAGCACAAATTGGCGGATGTCCCCTTCTTGGGGACTGACCTCTTCGGCCCTGAAGTGGAAGGTCACCTCCAGCGGATCGAGAAGTTCAATGCCACTCTGGACTCGGTCACCTCTGCCCAGAAAGACAAAGGCCGCCGACAGCAGCAGCACAAGTCCTTTCGCCCTTCTGCGCCTGCGGCACGTCCAGCCCAACAGCACCAGCACCAGGGCCAGCAGGCTCATGCTTGGCATCCCAAACC
Organism: Neoceratodus forsteri; assembly: GCA_016271365.2. Lineage (NCBI taxonomy): Eukaryota > Metazoa > Chordata > Ceratodontiformes > Ceratodontidae > Neoceratodus > Neoceratodus forsteri. Next base: position 1,197,024,570 of record CM028130.1, read on the forward strand.
CAAGCCCACGGCTTCCTCCAATAGGAAGCAGGGAGGTAAAGGCCCAGGAGGTCCCTCGGCTGGTCCCTCCTCAAGCCTGCCCAGTGACGGGTTGAGGGGTGTCGCCCCCAGCCTTGTCACTCCCCCTTGGGTTCCCCCCGTGGGGGGACGGCTCCGCCACTTCCTTTCCGCCTGGTCCGCTATCTCCACGGACCGCTGGGTGTTGTAGGTGGTAGGAAAGGGTCTGCCTCTGGAGTTCGAGCAGGCCCCACCCTTCTGAGCCGTCGCCCCTCAGGGGGGCCACGGGGTCCGCAGCCTCACTGTCGGCCCGCCGAGCCGATATTGCCCTGCTCCTCGAAAAAGAGGTGATCAGGAAGGTGGCGGATCCTCCTCCAGACCCGGGGTTTGTGTCCAGGTACTTCCTGGTCCCAAAACGGACGGGGGGCTGGTGCCCCATTCTCGACCTGCATGACCTGAACAGGTTCCTAAGGTCTCGGACCTTCTGGATGGTCACTATGGCTCAGATAATCCCATCCTTGGAACGAGGCGTGTGGTTCTGTTCCCTGGACCTTCAGGATGCATTCTTTCACGTCCCAATCCGTCTGTCCCACCAGAGATTTTTCCGCTTCACAGCGGAGGGATCCCTTTTACGAGTTCTGGGCCATGCCCTTCGGCCTTTCCCTAGTTCCCAGGGTCTTCACCAAATGCATGGCAGTGCTGACAGCATTCCTGCAGCGCCGAAGGGTCCGGATGTACCCCTACCTGGACGATTGGCTGATTGCAGCCCCCTCCAGAACGGAGGTGGAGCGGTCCAGAGATCTGGCCCTCCAGGTTTGCTCTCAGGTTGGCCTCCTCATCAACGAGGCCAAGTCGGAACTCATGCCAAAGCAGGTGATTCAATTCATCGAGGCAGAGCTCGACTCTCTGAGCCAGAGCACGGCTCCTGGCGGACAGGGCCGAGGTTCTTTCCTCCTTTGCCCAATCATTTCAGGTTGGGCGATCGCGCCCTGCCCGGGACTTCCTGCGCCTCCTGGGCCTCATGGTGGCCTGCACCAGCGTGGTCTGTTGGGCCCGCTGGTACAGGCGTCCCCTTCAATGGGGACTGGCCAGCCAATGGTCACAGCACTTCGATCCACTGGATCAACTAGTGACAGTGACCCAGGGGATGTGGAACGCTCTCCAGTGGTGGACCGTTCCAGCACATCTGCAGGAGGGCATCCCGTTTGTCAGCCCCGAGCCGACGGTCTCTCTACTCGACCAATGCCTCTCTGATGGGTTGGGGTGCCCATCTGGGGGGCACAGAGCGCCCGGCCTCTGGTCCCCTTGGGAGTCCGATGCCACATCAACCTGCTGGAGCTTGACGGTTCGCCTAGCCCTCACGCCTTGGCTCCATTTCTCACGGGTCAAGTGGTTCAGGTCCAGATGGACAATACCACAGCCATGTACTACCTAAACCGCCAGGGCGGGACGCACTCCATGCCTCTGCGCAGGGAAGCTCTCCGCATTTGGTCATTCGTGCGCAACCTGGAGGCGGATCTCCTCGCCATTCATGTGGCAGGAGCCTCCAACACCCTGGCCGATGCCCTAAGCCGGATAGGGGCTGTGTCCCACGAGTGGTCTCTCCTGCCGGAGGTAGTACAAGATCTGTTCTCCCTCTGGGATACACCTCAGGCGGACCTGTTTGCCTCCAGGGAGAATGCGAAGCTGAGACTGTTTCATGCCGGCCCCCCCCTCAGCAGGGCTCGCTGCAGGGGGATGTCTTCTCGAGGCTGTGGACCCCGGGCCTCTTCTACGCCTTTCCCCCATTTCCCTTGATCCACAAGGTGCTTCTCAAGGCGAGGAGGGACAAGGCGCGGGTGATTCTGGTAGCCCCAGACTGGCCCAGCCAGTTCTGATATCAGATCTCCTCAGTCTCAGCTCCAGGCTCGGCGGCTTCCAGCCAGCCGAACCTGATCTCAGTCAATCAGGGAAAGGTATTCCATCGGACCTTCAATCCCTGCACCTGACGGCCTGGTTCCTGGCGGCTAGAGTTCCAGGCGTGGGTCTTTCCGAGCGAGGTCCTCAGCGTCGTTGAGGTGTCCCGTAAGGAGTCGACCAGAAAATGCTACGCCTTCAAATGGAAGAGATTCTCCATTTGGTGTCAGGCAAGGGCCTGGACCCTTCCTCCTGTTCCTTGGCAAGCATTCTGGACTACCTGTGGTCCCTTTCTCAGCAAGGGCTTCGGTCGATGACCCTTAAGGTGCACCTGGCAGCCATCTCTGCTTACCGGGCGTGGGCCGGGAAGCAGTCGGTAGCACAGGAGAAGGTGGTCGGTGCTTTTTCAAAGGCCTTGATCACATATCCCCTCCGGTGCGAGAACCTCCACCTCCATGGGATCTACTGCTGGTATTGGCTAAGCTCATGGGCAGGCCATTTGAACCGATGCACAGGTGTGACATCTCTCACCTGTCGTGGAAGACCGCCTTCTTGGTGGCTATCACGTCAACCAGAAGGATGGGAGAGCTCCAGGCGCTTTCCATCGAGTCTCCCTATCTGGTCTTCCACATGGACAAGGTTGTCCTGCGCCCCCACCCGAAATTCCTTCCGAAGGTGGTGTCGGAGTTTCACCTTAACCAGGTGTTGACGCTGCCAGTGTTCTACCCTAATCACACCTCGGAGGCTGAATATAGGCTCCATACTTTGGACCCTAGATGAGCTCGCTTATTATAAAGGCGGACGACTGAAGTTCGGGAGAGGTTCGCCAGCTGTTTGTCACCTACGCTGAAGCCGCACCTGGCAGACCTGCAGCCAAGCGGACGATAGGCAGGTGGGTCATCTCCTGCATAGATCTCTGCTATAGGTTGGCGGGCATGGAGCCTCCCAGAGGGATAAGAGCTCATTCTACCCACCATACCGCTGCATCGGTGGCTGCTTCCAGGGACATCCCTATCCAGGAAATCTGCAGGGCTTCCACCCGTCCATCTTCAGAAACTCTGTCTCAGGGTCCCTATAAACGATAAACATAGTAGATATCATCTTTCAAACAACATGAAGTCTTGCTGTATTCTGACTGATGCAGTTAGGTCCTGTGCCTTGCATAGAACATTCATCACGAGCTCGGTTGAAGCCCCTGTCTGTTGTTGTTCAAACTGCAACAGTCAGATTCTTTACTTCGCCTCACTGAACAGTCGCTCCGGAGAATTCTGCTGCTGCTTGGTTCAAAAGTCGGTTGAAGTGTCAGTTTTCGGTCGATTTCTACGGAATTGTTGTTTCCGCATAGTCGGGTCAAGTCTCTGTCTGTGGTACCATGAGTACTAGATAGGTTTTTGTTCTGTTTTCTGTGTGGAACTTGTAAACTGTGGATCGGTTTGGCTGAACCAATCATTTTGAGGTAAAAAACTTGTGCTTTACTTTAGTGTGTGGTTACCGGTCCGTATTGGTTGTAAAAAAAACGGGTTTTAAGTATGTTTTTTTCCAAGACCCGTGACACGGTCAGGAAGCGATAGGGGAGTCTTGCCTGGCGGATTGCAGAAAAAAGGGTACGTTTTGGTTAGGTTGGCCATGTCTGAGAAACCCTAGAAAAAAACCGGGCCCGCTGGGTTTCAACACTGCAGTGTGTGTGGGGAAGTCTTTGCTAAGGCTGATCCCCACACCACCTGTGTTTATTGTCTGGGGTTTGACCACTTCGATTCAGACTGCCAAATTTGCAAGAATTGTCCCAAATCTACCCTGGAAAAGAGATTAGGTAGACTGAGGGAAAGGGAGGCCGAGAAGTCCGCTGACCCGGATGGCCAGCTTGGTTCGGTTCCGACCGAACCAGAAGGAGTGCCCTCTGACCAGAGCGATACTTCTTCTGGCAAAGGGAGAGCCGATTCCGAGGAATCGGTTCCGACAAAAAGAAAAAGAAAAGACAGATCGACCGGTTTGGACCCAGAATCTCATGCTCCGACTGCCAATGAGATAGCCAAGGCAATTAGGATTGTGCAATCGCTTAGTTTGGTTCCGACCGAACTGGCACCATCTGGCAGGGGCTCGGTTCGATCTGTTCCCCCTGTTCCGGATTATACCTTGGAAGAATTTTATGAACTGGAGTTTGAGGAGGAGGAGGGAGAGTATGAGGATGATTATGGTGATGGTGAAAGTCTGGATGTGCCTATTGACCCGGACATCTCCCCAGACATACCTTCAGGTGTTTCTCCTCCTAGGCTTTCTGAGTCAACTTCACACTGCATGTTCTATAGAAAGGTGGCTGATACCCTCCAGCTTCCTGTGGAGGAAGCAGTAGAGGATCAGGAAGAGCCTGATTATGTTGAGATGATGGACATCCCAGAGTCCAGGAGACTGTCTATTCCCCTTCACAAATCTTTTGGGAAACAGACACAAAAAATTCTTGAGTTTCCTAATTCTATACCTCCTGTGGACAGAAGAATGGACAAGAGGTACACTCTCTCAGGCTCAGACACGGAGTTCCTTTTTCAGCAGTGCAGCCATGTTGGGGTTGTACATGCTGCTGCCTGTGATTAGGCAAACATTCCCTTGGCATCACACCCCCCAGACAAGGACTCCAGGAAGATTGATGCCATGGCAAAGAAACAATACATGGCAGCATCTTTGGGACTCAGGCCGGCTAACTATATGGCCTATACAGCCAGGTACCAGAAGTCCAGGTGGGACACTGTACTGGCACTGGTTAAACAGGCTCCCGCCCAGCTTGCCAAAGAGCTGGAGCAGGTGGCTGCTGATGGGATTGAGGCATCGAAAGTACAGTTTCATGCTGCTGTGGACTCCAGTGATGTGTCATCAAGAGTCATGGCTACATCTGTGGCTCTTCGAAGAATGGCTTGGCTCAGGTGTACTAGCCTCTCACAAGATACCCAGGCTAAGGCCATGGATTTTCCTGTAATTGGTAATTCTCTGTTTGGGGAGCAGACAGAGAATTACTTGAAGAAAATGGACGAATACAGGACCACTTACAGGAGTGCTCAGGCCAAAGAAAGGCAAGCAGCTCCTCAAAGGCAGCAGTCTAGGGGCAGGGGCAGGCCTTTCCAAAGGCCTTTTTACCAAGCTCAGGCCTCCTCTTCTTCCTTTTCGCAGAGGGGGTTCTTTAGAGGGAGAGGCAGAAGGGAGATGAGCAGGCCTGCATCCACCCCTCAGCCTAAAGCCCCTGCCAAGCAGACACCCTGATGGGTCTGCCTGAGTCGATTCTCCTTTACCAGTAGGGGGCAGGCTGGCTTACTTTGTCCAGGACTGGATGTCTCTTACATCAGACAAGTGGGTCCTGGAAGTAGTAAGCCAGGGACTGGTTCTCAGCTTCAAAAAAATTCCAAAGATGAGAGCCAGATCTTTTCCACCTGCAAATCTCTGAGACCCTTGCCCTAGATGCAGAGGTTTCTTCTCTCCTAGCTCTCAGAGCTATAGAGAGAGTTCCTACCCTACACAGGGGCAAAGGATTGTACTCCAGTTACTTCCTAACCCCCAAGAAGACAGGAGAGTGGTGGCCCATCCTGGACCTAAGAAATCTGAACAAACATCTTTTAAAGCCAAAATTGAAAATGGTAACTCTGGGAATTATCTTTCCCTCTTTACGGCCATGGGACTGGCTAGCCTCCCTGGACCTCAAAGATGCCTACTTTCACATTCCCATCAGGTGCTCCCACAGAAAGTACCTCAGGTTCTAGTTGCCCTCAGGCCACTATCAATTCAGAGCAATGCCCTTCGGCCTAACCTCAGCCCCAAGGGTCTTCACAAAGTGCCTGGCAGTAGTTGTTGCCTTCCTAAGAAGACGAAAGATTTCCATTTTCCCATACTTGGACGACTGGCTCATAGTAGGTCAGTCTCCAGGCCAAGTCAAGTCACATCTGCAAGTGCTCACTTCTTTAGGATTCCTTCTCAACCTACCAAAGTCAGTTCTCGAACCAGTGCAGCTCCTCACCTTCTTAGGAGCAGAACTGGATACGGTAAAGGCAAGAGCCTTCCTTCCCGTGGAAAGGGCAAGGACCCTTATGGAACTGGCCTCTTCATTCACCCTTCAGGTGTCTCGACCAGCAAGGCATTTCCTTCAGCTACTGGGCCACATGGCAGCCTCCACAGCAGTGGTCCAGGGAGCAATATTCCAAATGAGGGACATTCAGTTCCACTTAAGAGCCTTTTGGTCCCCAAGAAAGGATTCCCTTTCCAAACTAATCCCAGTGACTCAAACCCTGATCCAAGCCTTGCAATGGTGGCAGGATCAAGACAATTTGAGACAAGGGGTTCCATTTGTCACTCAGTCACATTCAGTGATACTCACCACAGATGCTTCCCTGCTGGGCTGGGGAGCCCATTTGGGGGATCTTACCACCCAGGGACTGTGGTCTCCTCAGGAATCTCTGCTTCACATCAATCTCTTGGAACTCAGAGCAGTGTTTCTGGCACCGAAAGCTTTTTCCAAATCTGTACAGAACAAGGTGGTTCAGGTCAGAACAGACACCACCACCACGTGGTACAGCAACAAGCAAGGAGGCACTCGGTCTACGGCCTTGTGCACAGAAGCAATGAAGTTGTGGTCCCTGGCCTATTCCCTGCAGACCTCTCTGATAGCAGTTCACCTTCCAGTGAAGGACAATGTCCTAGCAGATGCACTGAGCAGAATATCCCAGGGCCATCATGAATGTGCCCTAGATCCTCTGGTTTTGAAAGTGATTTTCTCAAGATGGGGCACTCCAGAGATAGATCTTTTTGCAGCCCCAGACAATCACCAACTTCCTCTCTTTTTTTGCAGACCTCCAGTCTTGGGCTCAGTCCCCCTGGATGCTCTGATTCTGAATTGGGAAGGGAAATGTCTCTATGCTTTTCCCCCCCTTCCCTCTCCTGTTCAGGGTGTTAGTCAAAATAAGGTCACAACCATGCAAAGTGATTCTGAACGCTCCAGACTGGGCCAGACAGCTATGGTATCTCTTGTTACTGTCCCTAACAGTCCATCTTCCCCCTGTCCCTTCCCAGGAATTACAGTCTGTTAACATCCTCTCTGGGGAGGATTTGGTACCCGAATCTTCAGTCTCTCAATCTCAAGGCTTGGCTCTTGAAGAGTTAGAGTTTGCAGATCTGCATCTTTCCCAAGGGGTTTTGAATATCCTAAAGGCTTTTGGAAAGCCTTCCACCAGAAAGACTTACAACTCCAAATGGAAAAGATTCAGCATTTGGTGTTGTAAGAAGAATATTTCTCCAGACTCTGCTGAATTGCCTACGGTTCTGGATTATATGGTCCATCTTAATGGCCTAGGTCTCAGACCAGCTACCCTCAAGGTACACTTGGCAGCTGTTTCTGCTTTCCTGTTGGTAGGCAGGTCTTCCTCTCTGTCATCCTATCCTGTATTCTGTAAGTTTTTCAAGGGATTGCTTCACACCAATCCCCCCTTTAGGGATCCTGCTCCTGCTTGGGACCTTAATGTTTGCATTGCTCAGCTTATGCAACCCGCTTTGAGCCTTTGTCCTCAGCAGAGCTTAAGTACTTGACTTGGAAAACTGTGTTTTTGGTAGCCATTACTTCTGCCAGCCGTATCAGTGAATTGCAGGCCCTGTCAGTGGAATCTGATTTCATCTCTTTTCACAGAGATAAAGTGGTCCTTAGAACTAACAGAAAGTTCTTGCCTAAAGTGGTTTCAGATTTCCACCTCAACCAATCTATATCTCTCCCTGTTTTCTTCACTGACCATTCCTCCTCGGGAGAGAGGAGGCTACACAGTTTGGATGTTAAAAGAGCCCTTAGCTACTACATAGAGCATGCCAAGGGTCACAGGTTTGAATCCCTCCAGTTGTTCCTCACTTATGGAGAAGCTGGTCAGGGCAAACCTGCCACTGAGAGATCTGTTGCCAGGTGGATTGTTTCTAGTATACAATTCTGTTATGAAAAATTGGGTAGAACTCCACCCTCAGGCCTGAGGGCTCATTCCACAAGAGGTACAGCTGCTGCCAGGGATATTCCTCTCTTAGAAATTTGTCAAGCAGCCACCTGGAAAACAGTCCATACATTCACCAAGCATTACTCTCTCGATATCCAGGCTAGGAGTGATGCTCGGTTTGGCACAGCAGTACTTCAGAGCCTATTTCCAAAGTAGGTTCTGTCCCTCCTCCATGGAGGTACTGCTTGGTAGTCTGCAATAGTCAGAATAGGGCAAGACTTCATGTTGTTTGAAGAAAAAATTACTCACCTTCGTAATTATGTTTCTTCTAGTGGAGTCTTGCTGTATTCTGCCCCGCCTCCCCTCTCAGAACCTAGTTTTTGGGATGTGGGTGAGCAGGAGCAGTGTTGGCACCCTAGGGGTGCCCCCTTTACACCCTCTTTTTTCTTTTGGTGGAATGTTGTGTTTTGGATGTGTTTTGGTTTTTGGGTTTCCTGACTTGAGTCTTCCTTTGAGAACCAGAAACATTATATATTTGCCGGTTGGCTAGTAAAAATTTTACAGTTTCCACACAGAACACCTAGTGAGTTTTTGCCCGTAAAGATCTGATGGTTGCAGTTTGAACAACAACAGACAGGGGCTTCAACCGAGCTCGTGATGAACGTTCTATGCAAGGCATAGAAAAGTTAACCCTTTGTTCTCTGGGGCAGTTGAAAGGCAAGACCTAACTGCAATAGTCAGAATACAGCAAGACTCCACTAGAAGAAACATAATTACTAAGGTGAATAATTTTTTCTTCTTTACCCTGAGGCATTAACACATTCCTCAACAGAAACTAATGGTACCTTCCCTGAACTATCTCCTTTTAGGGAAAGTACGTCACATTTCTTTGCCAAAATATCTGGACAGCTGTAAAGTCCAGTACCATAGAAACAGTTTCTGTAGGGTGAGTAATTACGTGCTTCAACCCCACCAGACATGTCAGTTTTAAGCAGGGGCCCAGTTCTAGGTTCAACCCCTCTACATAAACCCACTGTGTCTCTTGAGTCATTCATTTGCTACAGATATAGACACCTGAGGGTAAACACTCTTTTGGTATTACTCCAACACAGATTCCAATCCATTTTTCACCCACCTCCTCCTTTGTAGGTTTTTCATCAGAAAAATAAAACACATGTACCACCACCTTGATCTTAATGTATTGTAACATTTTGGCTATATTAGCATCTTTAGCCTGCAGTATACCCCAGTCAGTACTGTTAATAGATTTAACTGCATCATTGCAAGAAAAAGTCCATTCAGCCTCATAGGCTTCTTGCTTGCTTGCTTGGAGTCTTCAACCCCAGCACATTATCACTGGGCACAATCTTATCTGGGATCTCACATTTAAGTTCCATACTTGCATCTCCGACCTCCAACAGGTAGCATCCTAGGAACACAGGCAACAAAGGAATATCCTGCTCAGTCAGGGGCTCCTCTCAAACTGAGCCCATGAAGAATCCTCCTCTGTCTCATTATCCAAACTCTCTGGCAGGAACCTCTCAAGCACCTGGCACCAGCGTTCCACTTCTCTGCGTAGTCGGTCTACCTCCAGCCATTGCCGACTCATCCAGTGGATCATCCTCATCAGGGTCTCCACCTCCTGGGTGTTGTCCTTCGCACTTCCAGTCTGCCTCAATCTGCATCTCTTCGTCATCTTCAGACTTGGCCTTCCTCCGAGCTCCCAAGTCCAGTCCAGGCAGCAGCTTCTCTCTATCAGCCATGGTTCTGGTCAGAACTCCATGGACTTTATTCTCCGGGTTCTCCTCTGGCAACTCCTGGTGCATCAGTCCACCTTGGATATCTGGGCAATATCCACCGGAAAACGTCCCTCTTCAGCCAGTCCAGATGCTTCCAGCAAGTTATCCCACTTCTGAAACCAAGTCTGTGGAAGGGTTGTGGGATAACAGATGGACCAGACACCAAACTTCAGGTTCAACACACAGTCTCGGGAACATGACAATTCGCTCCCGTCAATTCTCCCCGTGTCAACTCGCTCCCGAGAATTCACTCCCGTGCAAATTCACTCTTGCGACATTCATTTGCCTACGACAGTTCGCTCCCAAAGTGATTTGAGACAACAAATAAATATCTCTTACCCAGTTATGTGGAAATCTCATCTGGCTTAGCGTGTGACGTTGTAAGGCGTCGACGTCCATAGTTACCATGGTTACCCAGCCACTGTATAGCAAGTTCAGCGTTCACTTCATTTTCTTAAAGGAAAACTTTATTTAAAAACTTTAAAAACAGTTTCATTAATGCAGTCATTAATATTTGAAACTATGTGCTACTCCACGTAAAAACTCCTCGGTAGTACGATTTGCACATTTCTCCAAAATACAGGCGAGCCTTGCAACATTGTCTCTGTACACTCTCCATGAAGCTGTGGGCGGAATCCCTGCTAGTATCTGCTCCACTTCTGAATCCCTTTTTCTTTGCACTCCCCTCAGCCCATCAATAAATTTCCATACTGTTGGATGTGACATGCATAACACAATCTGCATGCCACGGTGGAAAGCTTCCACTGCATTATTAGTTTTTGGACGACCATTTGATACACTTTCAGAATGATTCCACAACTGTATGTCATACAGTGGCTGTCTGCGTCCTGTTCCTTGTCTGTTTCGCCTCCCCACCCAAGTATCCTCGAAATAGTCTATTAAAGGCTCTAATTCATCAGGAAATATTTGTGCAAAATCATCTGTTATTTCCTCAAATCGTGCAACCACTTGTTTTGGGGGTAAAATGCTAGTGCAGGTAGATATTTTGATTTTAATGCAAATTCTGAATCCTGGGCATATCTGATAGATAATCCCACTGTTTGTATTTTCCTGTAGATACACTGGGTAAAATGGAAAAAAACATCCTAATATCTTTGCTTGTGGGAACACAGACTGGAAAGCAGCAATAGACGCCCTCTCAAAGTCTGTCATTACCTGCTGTGGGTTAAGATGTGGACAAATATTTTTAAGTGCAGTCAGCAGACGTTCACAACACTCCCTCGATTTCCCTGGTAACAGTGCATAAATTGCAGGCTGAACATTAGAAAAGCGTTCCCCCATTATAACATATAGCTGCTTAAACAGTGGCGGCGCAACGCTGAATGTTCCATCTGCATACCACAGTTTACATTTCTGCAGGAATTCAAGATTTTTGTGAGTTCCAAACAATAAAAATCTGTTGTGTCCTGGACCACTATCAAGCAACGAGAATGGGACAGTCTCACCTGCATCAGTTGTGCTATACATTTTGTACTCGTTTGGAATCACAAGTTCAGTGAGGTCTTTAGGGTTGGATGGAGCACCGTGAACTCTCACTCGTTGGATGGTTCGTTTAAGATTTTTGTCACACATTTTACCCTGTGATGCAAGAGATATAATAGACTTAGAGTGAATCAGAACCTGCGCTGTGGTATCTTGTGTTGATGCAGCTTCATCTTTGGCCACATTGATAGCTGTGGCTTTTTCAACTGCACAAACATCTGGTGCATGCGAATGAAAGGAAAAGCGATGGATTATTGTTGGGTCCTCAAATCCTTTAGTGTGCACTCTGGCATTGCACAGCTTTGTTTTACGGACAGCTAGCTCACACTGCCAAATTGCCTTATTCATGTGTCCTAATTTATGAAAGGTGTAAATGAAATTTAAGTCATCTACTAGCTTTTTGTTCCCCTCGCTCTGACAAAATGAATCGGCTAATCATTATATTACTGAGGAGTGAATGCAGGGGCGAGCGAAAAGCCAAACTTAAAGATTTGCTAATTACCCACAATCACTGACAAGCAAGTCTGTACTCTTGGCAACCGTCAATCAGGATTAGTTATAAGGTGAACAGTGATTCGAGAACAGCAGTGGGCCAAGCAGTTACGTCTATTGGCAGCTTACAGCAATATATGGTGAACGGTGGAACAGTATTTTACAACTAAAAGGGAGCGAGTTGGCATTACATGAATTGTCGTAGGAGCGTAATGAAGGCGCGGTGTATCGTCGGGTGCGCGTAGTCGCGCTACGAATTGTCGGGAGCGAATTGTCATCTACCCAACAATCTCTGTATGATGTTTATTGAAAATACTGGAAATAAGCTTCGTCAATGTCATATTCCTGCTTCAGTACATCACTTTGCAGCAACAGACTATGTATGTCCTTTCTCTGCACTTGGCCAGCACCTACTGACACTGATCTCTGAACTAAACATTTTTAGTGAAAACCCTTCATCCTTATGTGGGCCTTTTTTGCTTGGGTGGTGGAGGCGCAAAGAGAAAAAAAACAAAACAAGCTATAGACAAAGAACCTCAATGCAGAATCACTGAAAAAAAGGGTTACCCCAAAGGGCATTGGCAACAAATCAAGTTTCAAAGAAATACAACATCATACATACTTCATAAAGCAAAGCATCATGGGATATATGCAAAACACCATGACATTTCAGACTTGTTCAGTTTGCAGCAATTTACATATAAACATAGACTTTGACGGCAGATAAGGACCACTTGGCCCACCTAGTCTACCCATTTCCCTACCTACAGGATAAGTTGCAGAGCCAACAGCTTATTTCTTCCTACCCCCACAAGAATTGCCTTATGTCTGTCCCATGTATTCTAGAATTCTCCCACAGTTTTAGACCCCACAGTCTCCTCAGAAAGGCTGTTCCATGTGTCGACCACCCTCTCTGTGAAAAAAATACTTCCTGACATTGCCCCTGAGCTGCCCCCCCCCCCATCTTCAAATTGTGTCCCCTTGTTCTTGCACATCTTTTTTTCTGAAAGATGCTACCCTCTTGGACTTTGTTGATTCCACTGAGGTACTTAAAGGTTTCTATCATGTCCCCCCTCTCCCTCCTTTCCTCAAGGATATACATATTAAGCTCCTTTAGTCTCTCCTCATATGGCTTCTGTTGCAGACCCTGCACCATTTTAGTTGCCCTCCTCTGGATTGCTTCCATCTTATCTATGTCCTTGCAGAGATTGGATCTCCAGAACTGGACGCAGTACTGCAGATAGGGTCTCGCCAACTGTCTGTACAGAGGGATAACAACTTTCTGTTTTCTGCTGGTGATGCCTTTCCCTATACATCTCAGTATCCCCCAGCCCTCCCTACTGCCTTCTCACATTGCTTGCTAGCCTTAAGTTCATCTGACATGGTTACCCCCAGGACCCTTTCCATTTTTGTTGTTTTTACTACCCCCCCCCCCAAATTGTGTAATCTTTCCCTTGGGTTTTGTTTCCCAGGTGCATTATTTTGCACTTATTTGCATTGAATCCAAGCTGCCATACTTCTGACCATTCCTCCAACCTTGCAATGTCCCTTCTCATACTTTCCACACATCCTTGTATATCAACCCTGTTGCAGAAGTTTGTGTCATCTGCAAAGAGGCATACTTTTCCTTCCATTCCCTCTGCAATGTCACTTATAAAGACATGAAAAAGGACTGGTCCCAGTACTGAACCCTGTGGAACCCCACTAGTAACCCCTCTTTCTTCAGAATGGACTCCATTTACAGTTACCTTCTGTGTCCTGTTGTCCAGCCAATATTTTACCTAAGCTACCACCCTGGGACCCACTCCTAGGCTGGTTAATTTGATTATTAATCTTTTGTGTGGGACTGTGTCAAAAGCCTTGCTAAAGTCGAAGTAGGACATATCCACAGCCCCTCCCTGGTCTACTACTTTGGTCACCCAGTCAAAGAAATCAATTAGATTCATCTGACATGACCTTCCTGCTGTGAGCCCATGCTGCCTTGGGTCCTGTGCCCCACTGGCCTCTAGGTACTTAGCAATTCTTTCCTTCAGAAGTGATTTCATCACTTTCACTACCACAGAGGTCAACCTGACAGGTCTGTAGTTTCCTACCTCTGTCTTGCTCCCACTTTTGTGAAGGGGAATCACATCCGCCTTCCTCCAGTCCTCAGGTACCACACCATCCTCCCATGATTTGTTAAAAAGGGTAGTCAGTGGTATCACTAGTTCTCCCTTTAATTCTTTTAGAATTCTCGGGTGAATTCCGTCAAGCCCCATTGCTTTGTCTACCTTCAGTTTTGGAGTTCTTTCAGAACCCTTTCTTTTAATGAAAGGACTGGGGTCAGCCCCCCAATCCAGCGTGCTTCTGTTAATTGGATTAGGCACCTCCCCCCTCCTCTTTTGTGAGTACTGAGCAGAAGTATTCATTCAGTATTCCTGCTTTTTCACTGTCCCTCTCTGTCCACCCACCGTCCATTGTATTCAGCCTCACTATCCCTCCCTTTGTCTTTCTATGCTCCCAGATGTACCTATAAAAGGTTTTATCCCCCTTCTTAACCGAGTTGGCTATCTTCTCCTCAGTTTGGGCCTTTGCTATTATGACTTCCCTCCCTGCTTCCTTCTGCCTTGACTGGTACAGTTCTCTTTCCTGATCCTTCTGTGTTTCCGTATACTTCCTAAATGCTATCTTTTTCTCCCTAACCTTCCCCGCCACCTCTTTTGAGAACCATAGTGCCTTTTTCTTTCGTTTTGATTTGTTTATTTGCTTCACACAAAGGTTTGTTGCCTCTGTTGCATTTTAAATAGCACAACTAACTTCATTTTTATAATAGTCATCTAGTTCTTTTTACCATTATCAAAAACACCTAGTGCCATAGTATTTTCAACATTTGAAGATTTCATAAACATAAGGTATATACATCAAGATATTGTATGACATAGTGCTATTACATACTAAATCCAACAACAACAATAAACACAATCTGTTTTGCATACGCTTGGTGGTCATCACAATAACCTCCCTGTACGAGGACCTGAGAGGGAAACGGAAAATTAAAGAGGACAGTATAACATAGTTAAGAAAGGGAAGGGAGTTGCCCTTAGGTGGCCAACCTTAAGGACTAGAAATTGTAAAGGATAGATTAGACTAAAAAATAGAAGAACTGTTGCAACAGATTTAAAAAAAGGTTGTCCTCAAGTGGCAGGAGCTCCCCGTCACAGTCTGCATAGTATGCTAACTTATGTTGAGTCCCATTAATGTCATATACCCGTATTTTGGTAGTTTGCCTTAACGATTGTGCTGTTGGCTCAACATAAAGGGCAAACAAATAGGGGGATAGTGGGCAGCCCTGACGGGTTCCCCGATGGAGCTGAAAACATGATGAGTAGGAGCCATTCATGCTGAGCACCACCTGGGGGGACTGATAGATTCCTCCTATAATATCTAAGAATTTGTGTGGGAAATCAGATTTAGCTACAGTAGATTGTAAAAAATTCCACCAGACTCTATCAAATGCTTTCTGCACATCTAGGCTTAGTATCAGCAAGGGGGAATAGTTTATCTGGGCATGGTTCATAAGGTATAGGGTCATTTTAATATTATCTGTAGTTTTAATAAATCCTGACTGATCAGGGTGTATTATTTCTGGTAATATATTGTCCAATCTATGGGCTATAATACTGGTGTAAATTTTATGGGCTTGGTTAAGTACTGATACGGGTCGAAAGGATTCACATAGGTATTTTTTTTTGGCGGGGGGGGGGGGTTAATATAGCTGATATTGCGGCGTGGTTCCAAGATTGGAAAGTGACTTTAATACAACCAGATCAGAGATGGAAAAAAGATTTGAAAATAGGGGATATACAGGAAAAACATTAAGGTGGGCCAAAGAATGTATAGAAAAGGTTAATAGGGACGAAACATTAAAAGTGAAACAAAAAATAGTGGGCACTGCGGAAAATAAGATCCTTTTAATGGTCAAATACAATGATGATTTCTTTAAAATAAAGGACATAGTTTTAAAACACTGGCATATTCTAAAAACTATAGAGATAGGAGAAGAAATCTTTGCAAATAATCCTTTAGTAGTGGCCAAAAAGATCGGGTCCCTATAAGACTGAATTGTACATACAAAACATAGACTCTGTTCCAAGATCAGTTTTTACCTTAACTGATTTAAGAGGACATTTTCACTACAGAAGGTGTATACATTGTAACAGTGCACAGAGATTAAAAAGATTAGAAATGTTGCCAGGGACAATGCTATTATAATCAATGATTTCATTACTACCAGACTACAGGAGTAGAGTAGTCTGTGGCACTAAGTGTCCATTTGATTTAATTTACATAGGTAAGACTGAACGCCAGTTAAAAACACGAATAAGAGAACATAAGGGATATATTAGAAGAATGGACAAAAACTCTCCTGTAGCCCATTTTATGGAAACAGGACATCAGCTTCCATCCCTAAGGTTCTTTGGAATAGATAAGGTAGAAGTTGATAAACGAGGAGGAAATTACAGACAAAAGTTGTTCTACAGAGAGGCCTTTTATATAGACCAGTTTAATGCCATAAATATCAGATAAGGTTTAAATGATGGGATAGATTGGCAACCCATAGTATAAAAGGACCAGCTGAGAGTTTTTTAGTTTTTTTGTAAATTTAACCTCTGGAAAAATTACTGATAAATCCTTAAAAATTATTTTGAAACAACATGAAGTCTTGCTGTATTCTGACAAGTGCAGTTAGCCCCAGCCTTTAAACTGCCCCGGAGAACAATGGGTTATTTTTTCTATGCAGGGCATAGAATGTTGCTCTCGAGCTCGGTTGATGTCTCTGCCTGTTGTATTTTGAACTGCAACCGTCAGATTCTTTACTCCACCTCACTGAACAGTCATTCCGGAGATTTCTCCTGCAGCTTGGTTCGAAGTCGGTTGAAGTGTCAGTTTTCGGTCCGTTTTCTACCGAAATTTAGTTTCTGCATAGTTGGCTCAAGTCTCTGTCTGTGGTACCGTAAGTACTAGATAGGCTTTGTTCTGTTTTCTGTGTGGAACTTGTAAAAAGTGTGGATCGGTTTGGCTGAACCGATCGTTCAGGTAATTTTTGTATCTTATTTTAGTGTGTGGTTACCGATCCTTATCGGTTCTAAAAAAATGGGTTTTAGTACCAGTTTTTCCAAGACCCTGACATGGTCAGGAACCGATAAAGGGCATCTTGGCGGTTGCCGAAAAAAGTAGGATTTTGGTTAGGTTGGCCATGTCTGAGAACCCAAGAAAAACATGGGCCCACTGGGTTTCAACACTGCAGTGAGTGTGGGGAGGTCTTTGCTAAGGCCGATTCCCACACCACCTGTGTTTATTGTCTGGGGTTTTACCACCTCGATTCAGACTGCCAAATTTGTAAATATTTTCCCAGATCTACCCTTGGAAAGAGATTAGGTAGACTGAGGGAAAGGGAGGCCGAGAAGTCCACTGACCTGGATGGCCAGCCTGGTTCGGTTCCGACTGAACCAGAAGGAGTGCCCTCTGACCAGGGCGATACTTCTTCGGGCAAAAGGAGATCCGATCCCGAGGGGTCGGTTCCGGCAAAAAAGAAACTCAAAGAAAAATCATCCGGTTCGGATCCAGAATCTCGTATTCCGACTGCCGAAGAAATAGCCAAAGCGATTCGTATGGTGGAATCGCTTCGCCTGGTTCTGACTGATCTGGCACCTTTTGGCAGGGGCTCTGTTCGGTCGGTTTCCCCGGTTCACGATTATACCCTGGAAGAATTTTATGAACCGGAGTTTGAGAAGGAAGGAGAGTTGGAAGATGAATATGGTGATGGTGAAAGTCTGGATGTGCCTATTGATCTGGACGTCTCCCCAGACAGACCTTCAGGTGTTTCTCCTCCTAGGCTTTCTGATTCGCCTTCCCTCTTTATGTTTTACAGAAAGGTGGCTGAGACCCTCCAGCTTCCTATGGAGGAGGCAATGGAGGATCAGGAGGAGCCTGACTATGTAGAGATGATGGACATCCCAGATTCCAGGAGACTGTCTATTCCCCTCCTCAAATCTTTTTCGAAACGGATACAAAAAATTCTGAAGCTCCCAATTCCATACCTCCTGTGGATAGAAGAATGGACAAGAGGTATACTCTCTCAGGCTCAGATACGGAGTTCCTTTATCAGCAATGCAGCCATGTTGGGGTTGTACAGGCTTCTGCCTGCGATAAGGCAAACATTCCCTTGGCAAAACACCCCCCAGACAAGGACTCCAGGAAGATTGATGCCATGGCAAAAAAGCAGTACATGCCATCTTCCTTGGGACTCAGGCCGGCAAATTATATGGCCTATACAGCCAGATACCAGACGTCCAGGTGGATCACTGTACTGGTACTGGCTAAACAGGCTTCCCCCCATCTTGCCAAGGAGCTGGAGGAGGTGGCTGCAGATGGGATTGAGGCATCAAATGTTCAGTTTCATGCTGCTGTGGACTCCAGTGATGTGTCATCAAGAGTCATGGCTACATCTGTAGCTCTTCGGAGAATGGCTTGGCGCAGATGTACTAGCCTCTCACAGGATACCCAGGCTAAGGCCATGGATTTTCCTGTAGTGGGTAATTCTCTGTTTGGGGAGCAGACAGAGAATTACATGAATAAAATGGATGAGTACAGGACCACTTACAGGAGTGCTCAGGCCAAGGAAAGGCAGGCAACTTCTGAAAGGCAGCAGTCTAGGGGCAGGCCTTTTCAAATGCCTTTTTACCAAGCACAGGCCTCTTCTTCCTTTTCTCAGAGGGGGTTCTTCAGAGGGAGAGGCAGAAGCGGGATGAGCAGGCCTGCATCCACCCCTTAGCCTAAAACCCCTGCCAAGCAGACACCCTGATGAGTCTGCCCGGGTCAACTCTCCTATCCCAGTAGGGGGCAGGCTGGCTTACTTGGTCCAGGACTGGATGTCTGTTATATCAGACAAGTGGGTTCTGGAAGTAGTAAGCCAGGGACTGGTTCTCAGCTTCAAAAAATTTCCAAAGATGAAAGCCAGATCTTTTCCACCTGCAAATCTTTCGGAAACCCTTGCCCTAGAGGCAGAGGTTTCTTCTCTCCTAGCTTTAAGAGCTATAGAGAGAGTACCTACCCTACAATGGGGCAAAGGACTGTACTCCAGATACTTTCTGACCCCCAAAAAGACAGGAGAGTGGTGACCCATCCTGTGCTTAAGATATCTGAACAAACATCTTTTAAAGCCAAAGTTCAAAATGATAACTCTGGGAATTATCCTTCCCTCTCTAAGGCCAGGGGACTGGCTAGCCTCCCTGGACCTCAAGGATGCCTACTTTCACATTCCCATCAGGTGCTCCCACAGAAAGTACCTTAGGTTCGAGTTGCCCTCAGGCCACTATCAGTTCAGAGCAATGCCCTTTGGCCTAACCTCAGCTCCAAGGGTTTTCACAAAGTGCCTGGCAGTAGTTGTTGCCTTCCTAAAAAGACCAAAGATTTCCATTTTTCCATATTTGGACGACTGGCTCATAGTGGGCCAGTCTCCAGACCAAGTCAAGTCAGACCTGCAAGTGACCCAGCAAGTGCTCACTTCTTTAGGATTTCTTCTCAACCTACCAGAGTCAGTTCTCGAACCAGTGCAGCTCCTCACCTTCAAAGGGGCAGAGCTGGATACGGTAAAAGCAAGAGCCTTTTTTCCCCTGGAAAGGGCAAGAGCTCTTATGGAGCTGGCTTCTTCATTCACCCTTCAGGTGTCTCGACCAGCAAAGCATTTTCTTCAGCTCTTGGGCCATATGGCAGCTTCTGCAGCAGTGGTCCAAGGGGCAAGATTCCAGATGAGGGACATTCAGTTCCACCTGAGGCCTTTTTGGTCCCAAAGAAAGGATTCCCTTACCAAACTAATCCCAGTGACTCGAACTCTGATCCAGGCCCTGCAATGGTGGCAGGATCAGGACAGTTTGAGGCAAGGGGTTCCATTTGCCACTCAGTCTCATTCAGTCGTCCTTACCACGGATGCTTCCCTGCTGGGCTGGGGAGCCCATTTGGGGGATCTCGCCTCCCAAGGACTGTGGTCTCCTCAGGAATCACTTCTACACATCAATCTCCTGGAACTCAGGGCAGTGTTCTGGCACTGCAAGCCTTTTCCCAGTCAGTACAGAACAAGGTGGTTCAGGTCAGAACAGACACCACCACCACCATGTGTTACATCAACAAGCAAGGAGGCACTTGGTCTACGGCCTTGCGCACAGAAGTAATGAAGCTGTGGTTTCTGGCTTATTCCCTGCAAACCTTTCTGATAGCAGTTCACCTTCCAGGGAAGGACAACGTCCTAGCAGATGCACTGAGCAGAATATTTCAGGGCCATCACGAATGGGCCCTGGATCCTCTGGTATTGAAGGTGATTTTTTTCAAGATGGGACACTCCAGAGATAGATCTTTTTGCAGCCCCAGACAATCACCAGCTTTCTCTCTTTTGTTGCAGACCCCCAGTCTTGGGCTCAGTCCCCCTGGATGCTCTGACTCTGAACTGGGATGGGAAATTTCTGTATGCTTTTCCCCCTTGCCCTCTCCTGTTCAAAGTTCTAGTCAAGGTAAGGTCACAACCTTGAAAAGTGATTCTGATTGCTCCAGACTGGGCCAGACAGCCATGGTACCCCTTGTTGCTGTCCCTAGCAGTACATCTTTCCCTGTCTCTTCCCAGGAATTACAACCTGTTAACCTCCTCTCAGAGGAGGATTTGGTACCCCAATCCTCAGTCTCTCAACCTCAAGGCATGGCTGTTGAAGAGTTAGAGTTTGCAGATTTGCATCTGTCTCAGGGGGTTCTGGATAGTCTCAAAGCCTTCCACGAGAAAGACTTACAGCTCCAAATGGAAGAGATTCAGCATTTGGTGTTCCAAGAGGCATATCTCCCCAGCTACTGCTGAACTGCCTACAGTTCTGGATTATATGGTCCATCTTGATAGCCTAGGCCTCAGAACAGCTACTTTCAAGGTACACTTGTCTGCTGTTTCTGCTTTCCTGTCAGTAGGTAAGTCTTCCTCACTGTCATCTCACCCTGTATTCTGTAAGTTTTTCAAGGGATTGCTACACACCAGTGCCCCCTTTAGGGATCCTACTCCTGCTTGGGATCTTAATGTTTGCATTGCTCAGCTTATGCAACCACCTTTTGAGCTTCTGTCCTCAGCAGAGCTTAAGTACTTGACTTGGAATACTGTGTTTTTGGTAGCCATTACCTCTGCTAGACGCATCAGTGAATTGCAAGCCCTGTCAGTGGAACCTGATTTCATCTCTTTTCACAGAGGTAAAGTGGTCCTTCGAACTACCAGAAAGTTCTTGCCCAAAGTGGTTTCAGATTTCCACCTGAATCAGTCTATGTCTGTCCCTGTTTTCTTCACTGATTATTCTTCATCAGGGGAGAGGAGGCTACACAGTTTGGATGTTAAAAGAACCCTTATCTACTACATAGAGCGTACCAAGGGTCTCAGGTTTGATTCCCTCCAGTTGTTCCTCACTTATGGAGAGGTAGGGAAGGGCAAACCTGCCACCAAGAGAACTGTTGCCAGGTGGATTGTGTCTTGTATGCAATTCTGCTATGAGAAACTGTGAAAGATTCCACCCTCAGGCCTGAGGGCTCACTCTACAAGAGGTACAGCTGCTTTCCTGGCGGCTGCCAGGGATATCCCTCTCTTAGAAATCTGTCAAGCAGCCACCTGGAAAACAGTACATACTTTTACCAGGCATTACTCTCTGGATATCCAGGCTAGGAGTGTTGCTCGGTTTGGCACAGCAGTACTTCAGAGCCTATTCCCAAAGTAGGTTCTATCCCTCCTCCATGGAGGTGATGCTTGGTAGTCTGCACTTGTCAGAATACAACAAGACTTCATGTTGTTTGAAGAAAAAATTACTCACCTTAGTAATTATGTTTCTTCTAATGGAGTCTTGCTGTATTCTGACCTCCCCTCTCAGAATCTGGATTTTTTGGGATGTGGTGGGCAGGCGCAGTGTTGGCACCTCAGGGGTGCCTCCTTACACCCTCTGTTATTCATGGGTGATATGTTATTTCAATTATTTTTTTAATTTTTTATTTTTTTTCCGCCTTCCTTGCCCCTGGCCTGCCTCTCCTTCTGGCTGCACATGACCCCCCTCCCCCGACCTCCTCGCCCCGACCCCCTTCCTACTCACCTCAGATCGCAGCCGACCCGGGGTGGCCCGGCGTAACCCTTTGCCGGATGGGTCCCTCTCTTCCGAGGGGGAAGGCGCCAGGAGGGGATACCAGCATGCTCTACGATCAGTCCCCGGGCACTGCTGAGGTGGATTCTGGGGCGTCGGGGCATCTGAGGCGGTGGGGAGTCAGCAGCCATCATCCGGCAGATCAGGCAGCTTCTTTCCGTCTTTTCTATGGGGAGTGACGTCCTGTTTTCAAGGCATACGCCGACGTCTGCCACTCCCCCTTGATCTCCGAGCCCGGCTGTACTGCTGCACTCGGCCTCTGCCAGTCAGCCCTCGCGGTGTGCATCCTGCCCTCTCCCCAGAGAGGAGAGCTGTCCCAGACGCTCCATCCTTCCTCCGGCCGGCCCTCCGTGACCCGAGTCCGTTCCCGAACTCAGTTCGCTAGCGTCGCAGATGGAAATCCAAACGCTGCGCCGACTGGCCGGTGTTGTTTCAATTTTAATTGTTTTTTGTGTTTCCTGACTTGAGTCTTCCCTTGGAAACCCAAAAGAATATTTTTCTGCCAGTTGGCTAGTAAAATTTTTACAATTTCCACATAGAACATCTAGTGAGTTTTGCTCGTAAAGATCTAATGGTTGCAGTTCAAATTACGACAGGCAGAGACATCAGGCGAGCTCGAGAGCAACATTCTATGCCCTGCATAGAAAAGTTAACCCATTGTTCTCCGGGGCAGTTTAAAGGCTGGGGCTAACTGCGCTTGTCAGAATACAGCAAGACTCCACTAGAAGAAACATAATTACTAAGGTGAGTAATTTTTTCTCCCCTCCCTCCTCTTTTTACCCTATGTATGTATTTTCTAACATCTGTGTGATTATGTGATAAAGAGTATGAGTAATCCAGATGCAGTAGATTAGGGATCAGTGTCCTAATAGGGATATAGCTGTTTTGAAAGCATTTATTTTAAATATGTAATGTAAAAAGTTTTTTAAACCACAGAGCTGGACATCTATTTTTAGGTGCTGCTCTACAAGCAGGTCTGGCACCCAGGCAGGTAATTTACCTGACTAGCACATGCATAGAGTGACGTTACCATGCCACTCGTGCCTCTGCACGTTGCCGGATTCCAGGGTCGGGCACGTTATTTAGGAATCACTTCCTCATACAGCCCACACAGAATGCTGTGCTCTTCACGAGGGAGGACTGTAAAATTGTAAACTGGAAAGGTACGTTAGCCAAGATACATGTGTTTTTCTGAAGAAATGTAGTTAGAAATTGTTACATGGCATTGTTACTGAAAGCGGGATAAAAAAAAAATGTCTTTCTTCTACTTCAGTTGTGGAGCGAGGAAACAGAAAATTAATGCTACAGGACCATAAAGTGGTTTCCTGGTGAACAAACGGTTAGTTTAAAACTTTTGGGTGAAAGTATGTTGTGCACGTGTGGAACACCAGTTGGAAACTAAAAAAAGTTTATATTTTATTATTTAGCAGCTTTTAGAAGCAGTAAGAAAAAGAATTACAAAGAAATGGATCTATAAAGTAATCTAAAGTTAGTTGAATAAGGTTGTTTATAAATGGTCACAGTTTACAATAAGGTCAAGTTGTATTTGATATAAATTATTAAAGTTATGTTATGAATTTAATAGGTATAAACCAGCTCCCCGAGGAAAGGGTATTAATTTCCCTGAAACTTGGACAATTATTTCTGGAAAATAAAAAATACAGAGAATAAATGAAAAATATGGAAGAAACAAGATTGATTGATTAATGTAACTGGTGAGTGGGCCCTTATTGTCCAATCTGGTGTAGATTAATAGAATTTGATTGGATTGGGCCTCTCTCTGCTTCTGATTTGTTGTTTTTTGTCTCCCATTTTGAGATTGGATGAGTTGGATTCTGGCTTTAGTTATATTATACTACCCTCTACCAACCCCCGATTGGGCCCAGGAAGGTACAGTATGTAACACATACTCCAGGTCTTAATCTTAGTGAAATTGAAAGGAAGCAGGAGAAATAGAGTAACATACTGGAACAGGTATGATTAATACACCTTAAAAGTTCCTACCTGAGGGGAACACATAACTTAAATGATACTAATTCAGCTAGGGTTAGACTGACCGCTTGGGAAGTGGGAGGAGGTGGGGAGGGAAGGGACAGAGTGGTGATGTTAAAACTGTCATTCGAGGCTATAGACTAGAGCTTGGTAAATAATTAGACAGTACCATGAAAAGCATTGTGGTTGACAGCAGTGTTCGAAATAGATGAAAAATGACATGTGTGTCTTGAACAGGGAGGGCCCTATGCACTGAGGTCTGGAAGGATCGGGGTATGTAGGGGGACCCCCGCCCTTTGCATGACTCAGTGAAGAATTATTTTCTCAAAACAGATATATGACGTCAACAGTAGTAAAATAGCTTGCACATTGATGTACGCACAGTACAGTATTAAAAGGAAGTAACTTGCGTCTATTGAACATTGGGCTACCATAAACAAAATGTACTTTAATGTAACAAAATGTGCAGTCTTAGATATGGGTAAAAACAACCCTAAACAAGTATACACCTTAAATAATGTAACTATTAGAGCATCTTCTTTAGAAAAAGATCTTGGGGTTCTAATAAATAATAAACTTTCCTCATCTTCTCATTGTAATAAAATAGCCAATCAAGCTAATGCTCTTCTTCGTAGGATAAACAGCACATTTGTTTCTAAGTCCGAACAGTGTATTATGACCCTGTATAGATCTCATGTCAGACCTTACATGGATGATGGCTCCTCTTTTTGGAGTCCTTACATAGCATCAGACATAAATAGAATTGAACAAATTCAGCGCAGGGCCACAAAAACTATTCCATATTATGCTTATTTGGATTATGACTCCAGATTACGGAAGACAGGCTTGTATTCGCTCAAACAGAGAAGAACAAGAGGTGATCTTTTACAGCTATTTAAAATCATGAAATCTCCCATTCTGATGGAACAATGTGGTTTAACATTATCCAACAGAAAAATGGTAGCTAGGTTGCATAATAAACAATTGGATATTAAAAAATGCAGTACAAATAAAAGACAAAACGTTTTCAATATTAGAACTCCTACGCTATGGAACACATTGCCACAAGATATTGTTGATGCACCTACTGTTATGATCTTCAAAAATAAACTAGATAAATGGTTATTAAAATAGCACCATATACAATGATCCACACATGTGGAGGACAATCTCGATGGGCTATGGCCTTCTTTTGTCCATCTAACCAAGTAACTACTGAAAATGTGTTTGTATGTAAATGAATTCATTTTTTTACTTTTCTGTAAATGTCTGTTCTTAAAAAACAATAAAAAACTTTTAAGTATATAAAAAAAAACAGATTTTGTGTGTGTATCAACATCATGCACAGATTATTTCGCTTACATCTAGGTTACACTGCCAAGGTGGTACGTAACTTCTTACTGCTTGGTACCTCATGTACCATTGTGATTTATAACAAGAAAATCACAATTTCTGCATGTCATTATGACTGCGGTACTCGATTCTTATGCAGGATGATAGTCTGAGTACATGAATGTACTGTGTTTTTTTTGTAAATGCATTTCAAACAACATGAAGTCTTGCTGTATTCTGACTATTGCAGTTAGGTCCTGCCTTTCAACTGCCCCAGAGAACAAAGAGTTAACTTTCCATGGCCAGCATGGAACGTTCAGTGCGAGCTCGGTTGAAGCCCCTGTCTGCTGTTGTCCAACCATCAGATTCTTTACTCCGCCTCACTGAACAGTCGCTCCGGAGATTTCTCCTTTGCTTGGTTCAGAAAAGTCGGTTAAAGTGTCGTTTTTTTGCTCGATTTCCACCGAATTTCTGCTACTGAACCTGTCGGTTTAAGTCTCTGTCTGTGGTACCATGAGTACTAGATAGGTTTTACATTTAGTTTCTGTGTGGAACTTGTAAATATTGGATCGGTTCTGTTTGAATCGATCAGACTGTTCTTAAAAAAGTTTTGAATTTATTAGAGTGTGGTAACCGGTCCGTATCGGTTCTAAAAAAAACGGATTTAATTACGTTTTTTTTCCAAGACCGTAACACGGTCAGGAACTGATAGGGCTGTCTTGCCTGGCGGATTGTCAAAAGGGTACATGCTTTTGGATAGGATTGGCCATGTCTGAGAAACCCAAGGAAAAACGGGACCACTGGGTTTAACATTGTGTGTGTGGGAAGCCTTTGCTAAGGCTGATCCCCACACCACCTGTGTTTATTGTCTGGTGTTTGACCACCTCGATTCAGACTGCCAAATTTGTAAAAGTTTTCCCAAAGCTACCCTGGATAAGAGAGTAGGTAGACTGAGGGAAAGGGAGACCAAGAAGTCCGCTGACCTGGATGGCCAGCTCGGTTCGGTTCCGACCGAACCAGAAGGAGTGCCCTCTGACCAGGGCGAAACTTCTTCAGGCAAAAGGAGAGCCGATTCTGAGGAGTTGGTTCCGGTTAAAAGAAAGAGAAGAGAAAAATCATCCGGTTCGGATCCACAAATTCTTTCTCTGACCGCTAATGAAATAGCCAAAGCGATAAGGATAGTTCAATCGCTAACTTCGGTTCCGGCCGAACTGGCACTGTCTGGCAGGGGCTCGGTTTGGTCGGTTCCCCCGGTTCCGGATTATACTTTAGAAGAATTTTATGAACCGTAGGAGGAGGAGGGAGAGTATGAGGATAATGATGATGATGGTGATTATGAAAGTCTGGATGTGCCTATTGACCCGGCATCTCCCCAGACAGACCTTCAGGTGTTTCTCCTTCTAGGCTTTCTGAGTCCCCTTCCCACTTTATATTTTATAATAAAGTGACTGAAACCCTCTAGCTTCCAATGGAAGTAGCAGTAGAGGATCAGGAGGAGCCTGATTTTGTTGAGATGATGGACATCCCAGAGTCCAGGAGATTGTCTGTTCCCCTCCATAAATCTTTTGGGAAACAGACATTTAAAATTCTAAAGACTTCTAATTCCATACCTCCTGTGGACAGAAGAATGGACAAGAGGTATACTCTTTCAGGCTTGGACACGGAGTTCCTTTCCCAGCAATGCAGCCATGTTGGGGTAGTGCAGGCTGCTGCCTGTGATAAGGCAAACAGTAATGGATATATGCAAGAGCAGTAATTACTTGTATTGAAATATATTGTAACCTTTTCCACAGGGTAACTGAGCTGACAGTGGACAACCCACTGCACAAACAAAAAACATATCTCATGTTTGAGAGCGCCATACTGCTAATGCTGCAGAACCTGCCTAATTTGCTTCGGTCACTGTAAAGTAATTCTACGGAGAACTTTTGGTGGCTTTGTGCTGTGCGAGGAAGTGTCCCTGAAGAGACATAGAAGAAGATGGGAGACTCAACTGAGATTGGGAATAATACCGGTTGGAAACCTTATGCCTGCATGTGTTAATATTTTTCAGTGGAGGCAGTCCAGTAAGAACACTAAATTTCCTGAAACATCTCAACATGCCATGTATTGCATTGAGAACGTATAACATGATGCAGTCAAGTTACCTTCTGCAATCCATTACACGTGTCTTGAAATGCCACCAAAAACAGTTGCTGGAAGAAGTAGCAAAAGAACCTGCATGACGGGGGGGGGGATGCCAGGTACTGTTTGCCAGGACACACTGCTAAGTTTGGCTCCTACTCCTTGATTGCTCTTGCTCAATCCAGAATAGTTGAACAGCAATTCATTCAGAGCAGTGAGGTTTCGAGCTCTGCCACAGTGTAGCTGGAGGGCTCGAGACGTTGTTTGAATAAGTCAAATGCTCTGGTGTCACCACTGAAAGTCTTACGACGGACAGACATGTCAGTGTGAAGAAGCATATGCGTGAAAAGGAGAAAGATATTGTGCACAGGTTCGATGTATGGCACATGGTGAAAGGTAAATATGTACTGTTCTGCGTGAATATGTCAAAATACAAGTCTGTACAACAATGTTGAAAAGGCGACATTGCCACTCACCTACGGTAATAATTCTGTTTTCACGTAGGCATTAAGAAAAAAATGGAGGAGAGGTCCAAAAGAAAAGAAAGTGGATCATTATCAAAGTGATTGAAAGGAGTCAGCAACCACTTACACTGGTGTGCTAACTCCAGTAATGGTGACGTTGACGTGGTGCTGGCCAAGTGGCTTTCCATTTTGAATCATGTCTGTAACATTCATACAGGCCACGAAGACTTGTACCCAGACTGTCAACATGGTCACTTGGAAGGCAGTGACTGGACAGAGAAAGGTTGGCAGCATGTTTTCTGTCACATCATGTTGCGTTGTGAATGACAGGACACAACAGAATGTCTTACTACCTCTGTGTAGCACTTGCAAATCCACATGTGTGGGTCATGCTTACTGACACCCACGCATCACTGAGGTGCCTAACAGCGGCGAAATGCCATGCTATTTGAGTACATGTATGACTACATGTCGTGGCACAGTCACAAAACTGTGGTTCTCAGACACATGCAAATTGTTTGCTTATGTCACACATGACGTGAGTAACAAGATGTGCTGGTCATTACAGTCCATTTTGCACTACCCTGATATCACCAACATTGGAATGTCTGTTGTACATTAGGTTTGCTTTCATATGTTGATATATCTTCCTAATCCAAGAATACATGAACATATGTGAAATCAGTGTTGTATGACATGTACCGGCAGTATAGTCAATCACCATCATGTAAGACCCTTGTCAGGTTACTGTCGTACAAGCACCACAATTACAGAGTGCATAATACTTCTGATTGTTTTCAACACAAAGGTCTGACACCTATGGTAACAGTAGTCGAATGATGTGACCTTAATTGAGATTGCAGTACAAGCATGACACTGGTATGTGGCATTATGGTACTTTGACAACAGCCTTGTAGTGGTCCCTGTCGTTTCCTTTACGGTTGTGGGATGTGTGTTTCCCAGACTTGTAGTTCACTGCCTGTGTTACCTTCTGATGCTTCTGTCCGTCCATGTTTACAAGTCCGTGTACAACATTGACTTACACTACATTCATGTAATGTGATGGGAGAAGGAGGCAGTAGACATACCTGTGCAGCACCTGTACCGGTGCAGTGCATGCCAGACCTACAGATATGTGAAGTATTATGACACGCACATTACAATTGTATTTCCTTGTGTTTAAACCATTTATGTGATACTCCACAGGAAGCAGAGCTCATAAAAAGCTTGAAATAATAACCACGAACACCACGCTTCTCAGAGACATCCCAAAGTTATCACTGGGAGAACAAACGTCTTCTCTAGAAGCATTCTATAAGGTTGTTATTTTTTTGTGTGCCAAAGATGACACATTACTTCTTCTCCACTATGGAAACTCGGTAAGTTAGAAGAGGGCAATTTTATATTGTGGTTGAGCAGAACCCAGTGGGTTCCAGTGTTTGAAATTTTATGTCATGAAAAGTGACTGCTGCTCTTATACAGGTAATGCGTGAAGAAATTGTCTACAGCACTATAGTGTATGAGAGAAGGTTATTACTAACAGATTTCAAGTAGTTACTTGTGTTGTTGTACCATCGATGTGAAGATATCATGTTGTCTTACCATACTGAGTAGGTCACATCAGCGGTACGACAATATGCTACACTGGAGCGTGGTGCTGATTCCATGCCAGATCATGTCTATGGCATTGTAACACTTCACTGGCATCCGATTACAGCCGTCGACGAAGCTTCAGTATTGCCGCCACACCAAGGAAGTGCTGGATAGAGACTGCAGTATCCAAGGTACATTGAGTCACAGGAGGTTTGTTATGATTTACTTTTTGATATACTTACAGACTGTGTAAGTACAGATGGTGTGAGGCATGGGTGGGCAGTAATGTGAAACAGCCATGCAGTGCTGAGAGCCAAATGGGAGAAGCTGGCCAGAAGGAGAAAAGCACAGGAGATACACAAAGTCCTCATGAAGTGAGTGGATAGGCAACAGTAGACAACAATGCTAAATTCACTGCTTCAGCTTGTATGACAACCAAACAAAACTCTTGAGCTTTGCTATCGAGTTTTTCTTGGTTGTCATAACAACCTCTCGAATGGAACACAGCCTTGTTCTTCACTGTTGCCCATCCATTATCCTCTAATTAAGCAGGGAGACTGTCTCCATAACCTCTCTTGTGTTCAATTCAGCCATGGAGCTAACGCTCCACAGTCGCATTGTGAGGAGGAAAGGATGTGGATTTACTCAGTAATGGGTCTCGTAAGCCAAAAGAAAAGAAAAATGAAGGTTGGCAGAATGGTTCCTGTCTTCATAACATAATAATATGGGTAATCAGGCAAACAGAGACTGGAATAGGTTATTTATTGGTCTCTGTGGCCCGATACCCGACCATGTCGCTGGCAGTCCTGGCCAGTCCTAATGTGTGATTTGGCAAACCCATTTTCAAGGCACAGGAGAAGAATCTCAGCCTGAACAAATACAGTGTTGCATTTATGTGTCTTCCAGGGCTGACAACATTCCATGCATCATCACAGCACTGCAGTTGGTGTACTGTGGGTTAAGGGTTTTTTCTGACACAGGCGGGCAGGGGAGTTGCGCAGTGAAGCAGATGAAAAACCATGCATGGTAATCAGTACTTAGACAAGTATACTGTTAACGCACAGATGTACATTGACACACACATAGCTCATGATGTTTTTTTCTAACTGATACTGCGAGTTCACATCTGTTTACGGTTGGTAGTAACACGTAATGAAGGAACAGTTACAGTTCAATGAAAATCTGACTAAGTACTGGTGTTTACAGCTTGTTCACCGCTGTCTTGCACTTCAGTTAAAATTCGGCCAGACAACACGCCGTGATGAAGGAAAGCCAAGGTGGGGTGTGTCATTCCCCAAGTTCCATGGCGGAGCACCAGTAATCGAGGTGTAGGTCCCTATCACATATACTGTAAGTTGAATCACATTTGTAGTGAACAGTAGAGATGGGTGAAGTGGGTGAACTGGGGTCTGTGGAGTAGTTCACCTATTGACAGCCTTCCTGTGTGCACCATGGCGGGGTCCAGTCTCTCAAATGAATGAGCATGGTCCTGAGCAAGTACGTGATCATTCATTGTCACCTGATGCTAGTTTATTCAGCTGTCTTGATGATGTATACACCTGAAGGAGGCTCACCACACCATTCCCTACCATCCCACACCATCGCCAGTGACTGTAGCAGCCATCCGCTCTCGTGTTCACCAATGACAGAGGTGAATGCATGATTGCAAGTTGGCCTATAATGGAATGAACAGGTGCTTCTGCATGTACAGGCGCATTCCTTGACACGTTAGGGGCCGGGCGTAGTGGACTGAGGAGCGGCGTGATGGTCGCTGGGTTGTTGTCTGGGTGGATGGGGAGCGGGGTGGGAGTGTTATAATTTGTGGAGTGGGTCGGTGGCCCACTCTGCACCAGAAAATTTTGTTATATTGTCGTGATGGTGTCGGGGGACTAGGTGGCCATTGGCAAAATTAGTAACATGCAGATCAACCTTGTGAAATGATCATCGTAGTCCGATATTGTGAATTCAAGGATGAGTCAGTCCCTGGTGAATGAAAACAACGTTCCAACTATATTGAACACCACATGTCCCCACACTTTGTGAGGTAGTTGATCTTCAAAAACAATATAAGTTCCGTTGGTGTATGGCATGCATTATTTTCCAATCATAAGTGCTGCGGGAGACATGATACTCCTGTGTGATGGTAACACACTTGACTGGGTGGTGAAGGGGTATGAGAATATTCTGACTCATCTCCCAGTGAGCTCTGTCACCGGTCCCACCCGCCCGCAGGTGCATTTGGTGGATTGATGTGTATACACACCCACTGTTGCCATGATCATTGATGTAGGCATGGGGAGCCACCAGCTACAGTGCACGGTATGACCAAGTGGCAGTTCTTTGCCAGGTTCACTGGTATGGTACAGAAATGAATCAAGCTGTGAATTACAAAGTACAGCATCTCAACACAGTCAGCGTCCACAAGTGACTAATGCCATATGCAAGCAGAAATGGCTGTCAATTATCATAACTGAAAATGAAAAAGTGAGTGTGTGGGGTCGGCCCAGTGGCGTGGAGGGCTGAGACATTATGCCTTACCTAATGCCACGCCGGTGACCCATGTTTGTGGTGCGAGCGGGTCATCCGGGGTGGGAGAGGATCGAGCGTCCGGAGGACAGCTCTCCTCTCCCAGGGAGGGTGGGCTACAGAGACCGGCATTTGCCTGACACCTAGCACTGGCTGGGTGTTGGCATGCCGGACCTACACATTGGGACATGGAGAGGAGCAGCCGACCCGAGTGGTGTGTGCGGACGCGTGTGTAGCTCGGCCATTGTCGGCACTGCATGCTCCCCTCTGCAAGAAAAGTGGAAAATCTGGTCTCGGCATAATGACTGTCCTCCACAGGCACTGCCCCGAGAAGACACCTCCCCGACGCTGGATCCAGACTAGGCGGGTCGAGTCGCGCTCCCTGCCACCCTGTCACGGAGGACAAGCCGTGGGGGTAAGACGGGAGGGGGTCTGATGTTTGGGGTCTGGAGGACGGCAGGAGGAAAGGGCTGGCCGGGACAGGGGGGAGAAATCATAAAAAAAAAAAAAAAAAGTGTGTGTGTGAAAATTAACAGCTCAGTATGCTCTACTTTCACAAAACTTGCAAGTATCGGAGGTGTGTAATGTCATGCAAGCGATTGATTCTGGACACACAGTGTGGAACATGGATGCACAGGGTTTGTAAATGGTGTTGCTGTGTGTACTTTCAGTTGTGACTGTTTTTGAACTGTGTACTCCACTTTCTTTAGGCTGTGTCGCTGAACTTACGGAGAAGGTATTCAGAATATGGGAAGAGTTCCCCAGTTACCACATTGCCAAGAGTTCTTTCAAGGTCAGACCTGTACCACCCCCAGTTGGATCTAAATATGAGTGACCAAACAAGTATCAACTTGTAAGTGATCATCATTCGAGATTTGTTAAGAAATGGAGACCTCAGCAGCAGCAAGACAGTTTTGGGGACACATCATATTTCTTAGCCAGCATGACATGTCACAGTTGCCATGAACTGTACAGCAAAACCAAAATGATTGCTGTCTGTCAACCCAGCAAGTACAGCAACGGTCATTTCAAGACATGGCATCATGTCACACATCTGTAGCATGCACGATACAGCGCTTCATAATCACCCGTGGAATGCTGCCTGTCAAATTCAGTGCATAGTTGTGGTACTGCTTAGTTTAGTACGTTGTCCGTTTGCAATTATGCAGTTCCAGAAAGGCATGGACACAGGAGGATATTTGTCCCTCCCCCACATATGTGACAATGTTAACAGTGATGCGTGTTATATAGTATGGAAAGATAAATAATGACCTAATGCCATAAATTAGTGGTGGTTGTCATTTTCCTAATTCATAACTTACTAGTTAACATAATAGCATTACCAATTGAGGGTAACAGCATGACACTTGCAGTAGTGTTGTTGATGTCATAATGACATATAGCTTTGATCACGATTGACATACTTGTAGTGCAAGCAGGCATATAAGCACACAAAATAATGACCAACTTAATTGAGGACACAGGAAGATTAACTTAGGAATATTGTACTGTAATTAGATGAGGATAGAGAAATAGAGTAAATAAAATAACCAGCCACACAGTTTTGGTTGCAAATTGGTTTTATTATTTTATTCTTTAATTTATATATGTTATTTTATTCTTGGATTTTATGAAATAGTCTGTACATACCTAAAGAGATCATCGAAAGGCACATGAACATCCTGACTGAACATTTTTGGTACACTCTGATCAAAAATCTCTGGAAAAGCAGGAGTGGGACATCTTAACCTATAATATAAAGAAAAGAAAGTGAATGTGATTTGACATGCTGAAACTGCTCTGCATAACACTCTGAGTATATTATATGTGAATGTTAATCAAATTCAACTGGATTGATTTGAGATGCTAATGTAATGAACAGTGATACCTGTACTGATTGTGCCATGGAATAATAAACTCTATAGTTCCCAAAAGATATACTTGTAGTGTTTTTATCGTGTCATGATTCAACTGACATTCCTGTTCAGGTAGTGCACAGTGGCAGTGCAGTAGGGGAGAGTATCCCCACATTGGTACTGTTGCTTACAGCCTTGTTAGGAAGTGTTTGATGGATATGCCACAGAGGGTTTGCAGTAATATAGTGAGTATGGCACGTTGTCAGGGTATGTAGTCAAAGCGGAGCATAGATGCCCACATTTGCTATTTTTCAATGGGTTACAGGTAATTTAAGGAAGTGTTTTTTCACAGAGAGGGGTGTGGATGCATGGAACGGCCTTCCGGAGGAAGTTGTGGAGTCAAAAATGGTGGAATTCAAGCATGCATGGGACAGTCATAAGGCAATTCTAGGGGGTGGGGGTAGGAAGAAGTAGGCTGCTGGTTAACTAGGATCTGCAGCTTATCCATTAGGTAGGGAAATGGGCAGACTGGGTGGGCCAAGCGGTCCTTATCTGCCGTCAAAATCTATGTTTCTATGTTTACATGCATTATGCATAGATTTACCCTATACAAGGACAGCTTGGCACTCTCAGTCTGCCCATCTTCCCTAAGTACTGTATTACCACACTCCATACTTGGTCTCCATCATTTACCCCCCACCCCTTCCTAAGTAATAAACATTCCTTATTGGTATCACATGCATATATGAATTATTGTTCTGGTTTGGCTTTGAAAACCCTGGTGGGAGACTGATAAGTCATCGACTCCACTTGGTGAGACAAAGTCACTTGTAGCAGTTCACCTGGAACATACTGTCCTTCACCTGCTTTGCATGTCCACTTATTCAAACAACATGAAGTCTTGCTATATTATGACAATTGCAGTATGATCCAATCTTGGAACTGCCCCGGAGATGAAATAGTTAACTTTCCATGAAGCGTGGAACTCTGAGCGCGAGCTCGGTTAGGAAGCTCTGTCTGTTGTGCTTCAAACATAAACTGTCAGATTCTTTACTCCGCCTCACTGAACAGTCGCTCCGGAGAGTTCTCCTTCTGCTCGGTTCATTTGTCGGTTTAAAAAGTGTTATTTTATCGGTTTTCAATTGAAAATTAACCGAAATTAAACCGCAACCGGTCGGTTCAAGCTCTGTCTGTGGTAACGTAAGTAATAGATAGGTTTTACATTGAATTTCTGTGTGGAACTTGTACACATTTATCGGTTCGGTTTGAACCGATCAGGTTGTTTGTAAAATTACTAGTCCTTTTTTAGAGTGCGTTCCGGTTCTTATCGAGTTCTAAAAAAAGCAGTTTCATTCTGTTTTCCGACCCGTGACACGGTTGGGAACCCATAAGGGTGTCTTCTTGGTGGATTGCCATAAGCGGGCAAGTTTGGTTAGGCTGGCATTATGTAGAAACCCAAAAGAAAAACCGGACCCACTGGGTTTCAGCACTGTAGTGTTTGTGGTGAAGCTTTTGCTAAGGCTGACCCACACACCACATGTGTCTATTGTCTGGGGTTTGACCACCTCAATTCAGATTGCCAGATTTGTAAGAATTTCCCTGCTGCCACCATAGAAAAGAGAGTTGGTAGGCTCAGGGAAAGGGAGGCCAAAAAGTCCGCTGACCCAGATGGCCAACCCGGTTCGGTATCAACCGAACGGAGGAATGCGCCTCTGACCAGGCGATACTTCCTCGGGCAAACGAAGAGCCGGTTCTGAGGAGCCGGTTCCAGCAAAAAGGACTAGAAAGTCAGCTAGCATAGAGCCAAAAGTTCTCTCCCCAACTGCTGAAGAAATAGCTAAAGCAATTCAAATTGTCCAGTCTCTTTCCCATCCGACCGAACCGACACCATCAGGGAGGCGTTCGGTTCGGCCAGTTCCATCGGTTCAAGATTATGATTTTGAGGATTTTTATGAACCGGAGGAGGGGGAAGGGGAATATCAGGAGAGTGAATATGGTTTTGAAGATCTGGATGTGCCCATTGAACCGGACATCTCTCCAGATAGACCCTTAGGGGTTTCTCCTCCCAGGCTTTCTGAGTCCCCTTCTCATTTCATTTTTTTATAAGAAAGTTGCTGAAACTCTGCAGCTCCCTGTTGAGGAAGCTGTTGATGACCAAGAGGAGCCTGACTATGTAGAAATGATGGATATTCCAGAGTCTAGAGACTGTCTATTCCTTTACATAAATCTTTTGAAACAGACAGTAAAAGTTTGAAACTCCTCACACTATACCTCCTGTGGATAAAAGGATGGACAAGAGGTATACCTTATCAGGTTCCACACTGATTTCCTCACTCAACAATGCAGCCATGTGGGGTAGTGCAGGCTGCAGCCTGTGACAAGGCTAATATTCCCCTAGCTTCACACCCCCCTGAGAAGGACTCCAGGAAGATTGATGCTGTGGCAAAGAAACAGTACATGGCAGCATCTTTGGGACTCAGACAGGCAAATTATATGGCTTATGCTGCTAGGTACCAGAAGTCCAGATGGGATACTGTGCTGGCTCTAGCAAAAAAAGTCCCTGACCAGCTTGCCAGGGAACTGGAACAGGTGGCTGTGGATGGTATTGAGGCATCCAAGGTGCAATTTCATGCTGCAGTGGACTCTAATGATGTTTCATCAAGAGTCATGGCTACATCTGTGGCTCTTGCAGGATGGCCTGGCTCAGATGTACTACCCTGTCTCAGGATACCCAGTCTAAGGCCATGGATTTTCCTGTTGTGGGCGTCTCTGGGGAGCAAAAGAGAATTACATGAAGAAAATGGATGAATATAGGACCACCTATAGGAGTGCACAGGCCAAGGAAAGGCAGGCCACCCTCAAAGCAGCTTCCTAAAGGCAGGGGCAGGCCTTTTCATAGGCCTTTTACCAAACCCAAGCTTCCTCTTCCGCCTATGCCCAGAGGGGTTCTTTAGAGGAGAGGCAGACGGGCTACAAGCAGGCCTACTTCTACCCCTCAGCCCAAAGTCCCTGCCAAGCAGGCACCCTGATGGGGTTGCCAGGCCGATTCTTCTCTACCTGTAGGAGGCAGGCTGGCTTACTTTGTCCAGGACTGGAAGTCTTTAACATCAGACAAGTGGGTCCTGGAAGTAGTAAGCAGGACTGGTTCTCAGCTTCAAAAAATTTCCAAAGCTGAGAACCAGATCTTTTCCACCTGCAACTCCATCAGAGGCACTCACCCTAGAGGCAGAGGTCTCTACCCTCCTGGCTCTCAGAGCCGTGGAAAGGGTTCCTCCCCTACACCAGGGCAAAGGTTTGTACTCCAGGTACTTCCTTACCCCAAAAAAGACAAGAGAATGGCGTCCCATCCTGGATCTCAGATACTTAAACAAGCACCTTTTAAAACCAAAGTTCAAAATGGTGACTCTGGGAATTATCCTACTCTCTCTAAGGCCAGGGGACTGGCTAGCTTCCCTGGACCTCAAGGATGCCTACTTCCATATTCCCATCAGAAGCTCCCATCGAAAGTACCTCAGGTTCGAGCTGCCCTCAGGCCACTACCAGTTCAGAGCAATGCCCTTCGGCCTCACTTCTGCTCCAAGGGTATTCACCAAATGCCTGGCAGTAGCAGTTGCCTGCCTAAGAAGGCAAATGATTGCCATCTTTCCTTACCTGGACGATTGGCTCATAGTAGGCCAGTCCCCAGACCAGTTCAATTTACATCTTCAAATAATGCAGCAACTGCTTACCTCTCTAGGTTTCCTTCTGAATCTCTCGAAGTCAGTTCTAGAGCCTGTCTAGCTTCTTACCTTCATAGGCGCAGAACTGAACACACAGGAGGCCAGGGCCTTCCTTTCTCTGGACAGGGCAAAGACCCTAGTCTCCCTGGCCTCCTCATTCACCCTGCAGGTCTCTCGACCAGCAAGGCATTTTCTGCAGCTCCTAGGACACATGGCTGCTTTCACAGCAGTTGTGCAGGGAGCAAGATTTCAGATGAGGGACATCCAGTTCCATTTGAGAGCTTTTTGGTCTCAAAGAAAGGATCCTCTTACCAAGTTGATCCCAGTAACTCGAACCCTGATCCAAGCCCTACAGTGGTGGCCGGATCAGAGCAACCTGAGACAAGGAGTTCCTTTTGTCACTCAGTCTCACTCCCTAATCCTTACTACAGATGCATCCCTCTTGGGTTGGGGAGCTCACATGGGCGACCTCACCACTCAGGGTCTGTGATCTCCCCAGGAATCTCTGCTCCACATCAACCTGTTGGAGCTTGGAGCAGTTTTTCTAGCACTTCAAGCTTTTTCCAAATCTGTTCAGAACAAGATTGTACAGGTCAGAACAGACAACACCTCCACAATGTGGTACATCAGCAAGCAAGGGGGCACTCGGTCTACGGCCTTGTGCACCGAAGCGATGACGTTGTGGTCTCTGGCTTACTCCCTGAACACCTCCCTCACGGCAGTCCACCTCCTAGGCAAGGACAATGTCCGGCAGATGCGCCAGCAGGATTTCTCAGGGCCATCACTAATGGTCACTGGATCCCTGGTCTTGGGAGTAGTATTTGCCAGATGGGGCACCCCACAGATAGATCTTTTTGCAGCCCCAGACAATCACCAACTTCCTCTTTTTTGCTGCAGGCCCGCAGTGTTGGGCTCACTCCCCATGGATGCCTTAGCCCTCAGTTGGGAAGGGAAGTTCCTCTATGCCTTCCCTCCCTTTCCTCTCCTGTTCAAAGTGCTAGTCAAAATCAGATCCCAATCCTGCAAAGTTATTCTGATAGCTCCAGATTGGGCCAGACAACCCTGGTATCCACTCCTACTGTCCTTAGCAGTCCATCCTCCCCTGTGCCTTCCCAGGAATCACAATCTGTTAACCTGTGCCCAGGGATGGGTTTGGTATCCGAATCTCAAATCTCTCAATCTCAAGGCTTGGTTCTTGTAGAGTTAGAGTTTGCTGATTTACACCTTTCCCAAGGTGTAATGGATATATTGAAGGCCTCAAGGAAGCCTTCCACCAGGGCTACTTACAATTCCAAATGGAAAAGGTTTTCCATATGGTGCTCGGAAAAGCATATTTCCCCAGACTCTGCTGATCTACCCACAGTCCTGGATTATATGGTCCATCTGAATTCTCTGGGGCTGTGACCAGCTACCCTGAAGGTGCATTTGGCAGCTGTGTCTACTTTTATTTCAGCAGGTAAATCCTCTTCTCTTTCAGCTCATCCTGTATTTTCCAAGTTTTTTAAGGGGTTGCTTCACACCAACCCTCTATTCAGGGATCCTGCCCCTGCCTGGGATCTTAATGTTTGCATTGCTTAGCTTATGCAACCCCCCTTCGAGCCGTTGTCTTCAGCTGAGCTTAAGTACTTGACTTGGAAGACTGTGTTTCTGGTAGCCATCACCTCTGCCAGACGCATAAGTGAATTACAAGCGTTGTCAGTGGAGCCGGATTTTATCTCCTTTCACAGGGATAAGGTGGTCCTCAGGACTAACAGGAAGTTCCTACCTAAGGTGGTTTCAGATTTCCACCTTAATCAATCTGTTTCTCTTCCAGTGTACTTCAGTGACCACTCCCCCTCTGGTGAGAGGAGGCTGCACAGCCTAGATGTGAAGAGAGCCCTTAGTTACTACATAGAGTGTACCAAGGGTCACAGGTTTGACTCCCTCCAACTATTCCTCACTTATGGTGAGGTTGGTAAAGGGAAGCCAGCCACTAAAAGATCCATTGCCAGGTGGATTGTCTCTTGTATCCAATTCTGCTACGAAAAGTTGGGTAAAGTTCCCCCCTCAGGCCTGAGGGCTCACTCTACCAGAGGTACAGCTGCTTCTCTGGCTGATGCCAGAGACATTCCTATTCTAGAAATATGTCAAGCAGCTACCTGGAAAACAGTTCACACTTTTACTAAACATTACTCCCTGGACATCCTGGCTAGGAATGATGCTCGGTTTGGCACAGCTGTTCTTCAGAGCCTATTCTCTAAGTAGGTTCTGTCCCTCCTCCATGGGGGTACTGCTGTGTAGTCTGCAATTGTCATAATATAGCAAGACTTCATGTTGTTTGAAGAAAAAATTACTCACCTTAGTAATGTTGTTTCTTCTAATGGAGTCTTGCTGTATTATGACCTCCCTCCCTGCCTGCCCCTCTCAGAACCTCCGTTTTGGGATGTGGCTAGGCTTTACAGGGTTGGCACTTCATTTATGCCCACCTTGTTGTTTTTACACCCTGTATTTTGGGGTGAATTAGTGTTGTGTTTTTCATTTTCTGGGTTTCCTGACTTGAGTCTTTGTTTGAGACCAGGAAATGTGTGTTTAGGTTAGTAGCCAGTTGGCTAGTGTAGGTTTACAGCTTCCACACAGAACCTTAGTGAGTTTTAGCTCGTAATGATCTGACAGTTTATGTTTGAAGCACAACAGACAGAGCTTCCTAACCGAGCTCGCGCTCAGAGTTCCATGCTTCATGGAAAGTTAACTATTTCATCTCCGGGGCAGTTCCAAGATTGGATCATACTGCAATTGTCATAATATAGCAAGACTCCATTAGAAGAAACAATATTACTAAGGTGAGTAATTTTTTCTTCTTGACCATCTTTGTCTGTCAGAGATGCTGTCCACATGCCCCACTTTCAGAGCCGTGACATGTGTTACAGTCTGTATAATTTCTACTGTCTTCCTTCTTTCCTGTATGGAAAGCATAGTGAGGTGCTTTAGACATTCCTCACAGGATGTATGATGGAGGCACATAACCATTTTAAGTTCACTCCTCTGCACAGCCTTCATTCAGAGCATGTCCTTTTGAGGATGTACTGTATTCTCCATGAGTCCATGGTATTATTTATTTATTTAGGTTTTGTTGATCAGGTAGGTACACTAGACAAGTTATATGCCTATTTTCAGGTACAACCCGGGAGAGTACAATGAAAAATACAGGTTCAAACAGGGTACATAACAACAAGAGGGGCAATGTACAGAGTAACAGAAGAGCAAGGTGAACATAGTCTACAGTAAGTAGTAATAGATAAAATATATATATATATACACACACACAGAATAAAATAGGCTAAGTCATTCAATAGCAATAGCAGTAATTACAGTGTGTGTGTGACCCTTTTTTTCAGAGCCGCAGAAACAGATAATTCCTGGGCAGATAAACAAATCACATGCTTATGTGGTGTCACTGATAGTGTATACAGCGGCTAAGAACCACACTGTTTTGGGGTATCTCTCCCCCCCCCCTCGTCACACTGGCATCCCAGTAAGTCCCACGATTGCCTTCCCACATTGGTGGTCAACCTTTGTGTTGACAGAAATGATTACTTACAGATCACTGACATACTGTGTTGTCATATGAACCACAGCAGCCATCATCTATCACGCCCACAGGGAACTTTCTCTTAGTGGATGACCTTGGAGTTCTTAATACTATGTAGCAGCTAACATAGTAGCGAGCCTTCCTCAGGATTTACGGCACAACAACACAGTGGTTCCACTCACACCCGTGCACTTTGTGCCCTACTGCAGGCCTTTAAATCCACGGATACACCACGGTGTACCTCCCTGCCCACTAACGGAGACTTTGTATATCAGAAGGCACTGACAGGAAGTACGTGATGTCAGTACATGTTGGGTCATATTTTGTAAACTCTCGTTGTAAAGCCAGTGTGCAACTGTTTCAGTAAGGACTGATTCCAGTAATTTCACCACCAGCAAATCCAAGATGACTGGCATATCATTTCTAGCCTCCTGTACGCTACCACTTCATTGAAGTGTGACAACAGCAACCCTCACCCAGTTGTCCGGAACAACTTCGGTCACCAGTTACTATCTGTACAGGACAGCCAGAGGTGCAGACTGCGAGTGACTGAGCTTGGGCAAGAAAGTGGGATGTATCCCCTATTGCACCCTTGCCCTGGCCGTCTTCAGACTACGAAGTACACTAATGACTCTGTGCACTGCCGATGGACCCGTGTCCACTTTCCTTTCTGCTCATGCCTACTAGCTGTGTTGATATGTTACTGCGTATTCATTGTATCGATACATTGCACTGCATAACATATAAGAATAGAACACGGAAACAGCACATACTTTTTAAAATTGTATTGTCTTTACTTAGAGCAGGAAAGTAACCGTTTTTACATTGAATTCAAATAACACAGAACCGTTTCAGGAACAGTGTTCACTGGTATTACTGAAGGCTAACAAAGAAATATGATATTTCAACTGTACGTAGCACTTGTACAACATCTGGCAATCTGAAAAGAAAAAGGAAAAGGAAAAGTCAGGAGGAGCCTATGATTTCATTTATACTGAGTATAGAAAGAACAACATGTTTGTATGTGTTTCCCTGATGCTACCTTACATAACGCAGTGACAGTGGGGAACCGCGTTACATCTCCTCACAACAGTTGCTGATTCCACATGGATGTATATTTGCACTTTTTTGTATGACTGCATGTTTGACAAACTCTCCTGCTGATTACTGTTGTGTTTGCATAATGACATTTTTGAAAACTATATAGTTATGTATATGTGCTGTCTTGCATAACGGCTACGATATTGTATTATGTATTGTAACAGTTGACACAGATCAGGACAAGTTTGTTGAAATGCGCCTTTGGTCAGAGAAGTTTTCATCCTGATGAAAAATAAAGGTTTTTACCTACTTCTCTTATCCAGCGTAGTGAGTTTGAAGTGGCACAGACATATTTCAAGTAAATAGAAGTAATAAAAATGTGCAAACCCATAATTAATTTCTGTATAATTAATGGCTCTCCCCTTTTGCCATTGAGAGACTGTGGCGTAATTTGCCGTTATAAAGGAGCGTTTATAATGGCAAACACGCGCACGGTTCTCCTCCCTCTGGGCATGCGCCTACACCAACGTTTCCCTTCCTGGCTCGCGCTTCCTTCCTACAACGGAGCCGCCAAAGAAACACGGCGGTGAGTAAATTTTAAAGAAATCAAAATGAGCACTGCTTTTACAGATGGGGGACTTTGAACATTGTTAAAAAAAAAAAATAAACGAAGCCGCCGAAAATGAAAATCCAGCCGGACGAAAAATATAGTAGCGCATACTCATAGCCACACCGAAACTGCTGATTTTATTTTATATAACTGCTGTGGCCAAAAATGGAGAGTCATCAATTATATAAAATAAAATATGGGTTAGTGTGTTTAAACTCGAGGTTTACACACACCCTTGGGGTTAGATGCTTTGCACAAACCCCTTGAGGTTCGCTCTCAGGGTTTATGAAGCATCTAACCCCTCGGGTGTGTGTAAACTCTCGTTAAACACACCACCCCGTACTTTATTCTATATGTTTACAATGGTTGAATGGATTATATACGGACTGACGATATACAAGGACAACTTGGCCCTCCCAGTCAACCCCTCTTCACTGCATACTACAGTACCACTCTTCATACTTTCGATCCGTTGTTCTCACAACTCCTAACCAGTAAAATACCTGTATACCTATTATTTGTGTCCGTGAAATACTGTCCCTCTTTTGCTTTCACCACTCCAGTGGGAGTGCCATGAAGTCATTGACTTCCCTTTGTGAGGTCCACCACATTGTCCAGTTACAAAGATAGACCCATGTCTACAGAGGGGAAAAGGGGTCCTGACTACAGGAGGAGAACAGATGGGAGACTTTTTGTTGGCATATTAAGGATGTGGGTGGCAGGGCTGAGTACACTGAAGTCACTATTTTTAGCAAGGGCAGCATGATATGGTCATGAGGGAACTAAGTGGGGGTGATTGCTTTGCCAGTTGCATACCTATTTTGTTATTCGCTGGAGTCAGGCATGATGCCCCATGAGTGGCAAAAGACACATGGTGCCCACTATGCAACCAGGTATGTTTCCGTGGACTACAAACAGGTCAGTCACAGCTCACTAGTGTGCAAAGATATAGACAACATCCCGAGTAAACAGTAGATATAGCAAATGGAATCAGAGGGGGGACACAGGACATTGACGTTGACTTCAACAAAGTTTAACAGTGGCAAATTAAAATAAGATTCTATGCCCATAACTGAAAGCTTGTACAGCATGGAGTCAAAG
Organism: Neoceratodus forsteri; assembly: GCA_016271365.2. Classification (NCBI taxonomy): domain Eukaryota; kingdom Metazoa; phylum Chordata; order Ceratodontiformes; family Ceratodontidae; genus Neoceratodus; species Neoceratodus forsteri. Next base: position 1,197,068,315 of record CM028130.1, read on the forward strand.
ACCCACGTGACTGACTATTAACTGCCAGAGGTCAGTGTGGGTTGACAGAGGAGGAGAGTGATCTGATACTGATGATAAGTATGAACCGGAGGCTTTCAACACACTACCCCCAGGAATTGTAAAAGGCAAACAGGAGATGACATTACATACCCATGGCCATCCACAGTAGGCAACACGAGGTGGTGCTAGCCCTGTACATGTCATGGAAGAGACTGCATTGGGAGTATGAGGTTCAGTTAGGGAGAACTGCAATTCAGAAGGACATCTAGCAAATGAGCTTGGTATAGATTAGATCTAAGAAAACGATTGCGGGGCAGCAGACCAAATAGTACAAGGAGAAAGTGACAACCCCAAACACGTATTCATGCAGCACCGAATGGAGAGTGGAGACATAACTGACAACAGGGAATGAATCTTCCTGCCAGTGGCCAGCAAAAATGCAACAGATTACTAATATACAGTAATGGTAGGTGGATAATAGGCACATCCAAAAAGAAGTTGTCACAGTGCAGATGGTCTCCAGATGGAATGTGGTGCAAAAAGAGGTGATGTCATGGAAGACGGTGGGCATTGTCAAGGGTCTCTGTGATACATATATGGAGAAGAAACAAGTCATTGTTGGCTTTCAGAGAAGGGATGCAAAGGTGGGTGATGGGGAAGCAGAAATACAGTGTCATTGTAAACAGTGCATAAAGAGTACAATCAGGTTTCCCCTTTTGTAGCCAAGGACAAGAATCGCGCAGTCACATAGTTAGCACTGCGAACAACGGAAAAGGACACAGTTGTAAGCCACGCAAATCAGGGGTGGGGAATGAAAATCGTCTTACAGGGATGGAAAGGCGGGAGGGGAAACATTGCATAATACCACTCGAGGGTGGGTCAGAACTTGAGGAGGGGGCAGAAAGTCAAGAGGTGGAATATTACCTATTCCCACCGTGGGCTGGGGCAAAACTCATGGGTTGGGGCAAAAATGCAGGATTGCAAAAAGAATTCCACATTGGGGTGGTTGCATGCAACTCAGGGACGGGCAGAAAGTCAAGAGGGAGAATATGCAATATTCCCACTGTAGTGGTTGTGGGTAACACAACTCTGACAACATGGACAGAAAGAGGGAAGGGAGAAAATATATATATTATTACTGGAGGGAGGAGGACGCATCTTGGGGAGGGGGGACAGAAAGTCGAGAGGGTGAATATTAACAATGATTGAGGGGGAATTGCAGGGGGACATGATGTCCCATAGAGCAAAAGAGAAGAGCCTGGCATTGAACACACGTCTGCTGGACATAACACATGCATAGGTTGTCACCCTAACCTGTCTGCTACACTGCCAGCACAGTTTGGCAGCACACAATCATGGACTCCCATTAGTAAAGACCCTTGAAAAGTGCTGCATAGTGCTACTACATCCCACGCTGTAATAGGACACGCTTCTGTCCCTGCGCCGTTTTGGATGATGCCAGCCTTCCTTTGGGGGCTTGATAATATACCACTGACTACATGGACAACAGTGCCGAAATGTAATGCCTTCTTCATCTGTTCCTATATTCGATACCTTCTGTAACATACATTAATTGAAGCAGTGCAAAGATGTGCATTGCAATACAGAATGTCAGAAGACTGTTATGTTAAATTTTTTTATTTTTTTTATTTTCGTATTTATTACTCCTCCCCTCAGCGCTGGTCTCCTCGGGAGCACCAAGGAGTCGTCCCTCTGTGGTCCGCCCTTACCTGGACAATCCTCCTTTGCCCATGTAGCCTCGGATTACCCCCCGGGCGGGGATGAGGTGGGCCCCAACACCCCAAGCAGTCAGTAGCGTCAGTCGGGAGGGTGCCAGGCGGGCGGCCGCAGATCGAGGGCAAACTCCGGTGCTCCATTCGCGCCGGAGCCGAAGGGCATTTTTCTCTGTTTCTTGGGGAGTGGCTAGCGCCTGACGTCAAGGCATAGAAATGACGTTTGCCACTCCCCCACCCCTTCGCTAGGTTATCAGCGCTTGCTGCATCTCCGGCCTCCGCCAGAGGGCAGCCGAGCACCAACTAGGAACCTCTGTCGCTGTTCTCCGGATGCTCAATCCTCTCCATCCCCCGCTGACCCCGGGTTGCCGGCATGGCACGAGGTGCGGCATCCAGCACCTCAACCCTCCATGCCAACGGGCCGGCTATGTTAAATTTTTTAAACATTTATTTAAACATTTGTTGACCGGGATAGGGACTGAGCTGAAGCTCGTTTCCAGGTGCGACCCTGGGAATGGGGAAAATTTGAGTACATACAGTAGTTTCAAAGACAGAATAATTTACAAAGTTATTTACACGGTAGCTTCAAGTTGTTTACAAGTTAAAAGTTATTTGCAAGTTTAAATATACTGAAATACAAACAGATCTGGTTAAAGTTGACAGAATTCAGGTTCAGATATGTCCAGAGAGATATGTCCATCATTGTACTGGTGCGAAAATGAAACATTTAATATATAAAAACATGGCATGAATAATTCAGATGAGTGTGAACAATGAGAGGAGGAGTGGTGAGTTCAGAGTGCATGGTCCAGCGGGAACAGGAAGAAGAGACAGACTCACTTAGGACAGAGACAAGGGGGAGGTGTTAGGAGGCAAAGTTGTTTCTTACATTCAAGTTAAGAGGGGGAGTTTCTAATGGATGGGGTTAATTTGTTCCACAGAGTGGGAGAAGGCAGCTTTGCCGGAGGATGAGGATGGACGAGGTATACTGAAAGATCTTTGGTTTCTGTGTCTCAGTGTGTATTGGTTGTGTCGGAGGCCAGTGAGAGACTGTCCTCTAGGTAAGGGGGTAGCAGGTTGAACCAGAATTTGGATATAAGGTTTAACAAATGGATATGGTGTCTGTGGGACAGCAGGGCTATCCCCAGGAGGGAGTATAGATCGTAGTGATGCGTTCTTGTGGGTGAGTTGGTAGCAAAGCGGCAGAAAGAATTCAGGAGGATGTCAAGCTTGGATAAGGTGGATTCGGAGGCAGGGCAGTAGACCATATCAGCATAATCAAAAATGGGGAAGATCATTTCAGTTACTATTTGACATCTGGCAGGGAGTGGGAGGAAGTCTCTGTGCCGGTAAAGCATTCCAAGTTTGGGGCGTAGTTTTGAGATGATTGCATCTATGTGAGGTGTAAAAGATAAGTGGGGGTCTAGCCAGACCCCCAGGTACTTGTATTTACTAACCTGGTCAAGAGGGGTACCATCCAGGGAAGTGATGGGGGGGGGGGAGGATCTGGTAAGTTTCTGCGCTGTACAAAAAAGCATGGACACCGTTTAGGAGGTGTTGCATTCTAGCTGGTTAAGCAGGAACCATTTTTGAATGTTGCTGGAATCACACTGGAGGGTAGTTTGAACTTTTTGAGTCAGTGAGCCAGAGGTAGAGAGGATAGTGTTGTCCACACACATATGTATGCTGGATTTAGTGCAAGAGCAGGGGAGGTCATTTATGAAGAGGGAGAAAAGGATGGGGCCAAGGACTGATCCTTGCGGGACGCCTGCAAGGATGGGAAGGGGAGAGGAAGACACATCAGCGATTTTGTTAGCTTGTGACCTGTTGGAGAGGTAGGAGTTGAACCAACGTAATGTTATAGGAGTAAGGCCTGCTGCTTCCAGTTTTTGCAGGAGGAGGGGATGGGATACAGAATCAGAAGCCTTGGACAGGTCAACGAAGACTATGGCGGTAAGGAGGCCTTGATCAGAGGCGGTGTGGATGTGGTTAGTGACACGCAGGAGCGAAGAGATAGTGGAGTGCTTTTTCCTGAACCCTGACTGGTGAGGGGATAGAAGGTTGTTTGTGGCGAGGTATTCCATCAGCCTGGAGTGTGCCAGGGGTTCCTGGAGCTTTGCAAGAGGAGGGAGATGGGCCTGTAATTTCTGGGTGAAGAGGGGTCCCCTCCCTTATGAAGAGGAATGACTGAGGCAGTTTTCCAGGCCTGTGGGACCATACCCATGGAAAAGAAGAGGTTGAGGAGATGGACTAGTAGTTTAGTTATTGCGGGAACGGAGATCTTCAGAAGTTTGGGGTGGATCCCGTCAGGGCTGGATTTGGTGGTATTTAGCGAATGGAAAGCTCTGAGGACTTCACATTCAGAGACTGGTGGGAATTTGAAGTTGTGATGGTGGTGATGGGGAGGCAAGAGGATTGTGGTGTGGGGCTGTGGGTATGGCACAAGTTGTGAAAAATTTATTGAAGGTATTAGCAGTGCTGATAGGATCTGTAAGGGGCTGGTCATGCTGTTTGAAAACAGGGGTGCTGGGTTGTGCTGAAGGATCGAGGAGCGAGTGAATTACGTTCCAGAATTTGGAAGGATGAGCATGGGACAGTTGTGATTTGAAAAAGTACACTCTTGCCTGTTTATTGCCTTTGTGCATGCATTGCGGATGGTGTTATAGACCTGTCTGTTTTTAGGGCTAAAGAGGGCTTTGAAAACAGACCAGACTATGTCCCTGGCCTTGCATAGGGTGAGGATGGGGGCCATGATCCATTTATGGTGATTTTTTTTTTTTTGCCCAGAGCTTTTCCAGTGGGGCGTGAGAGTCCCAGATGTCTGTGAAGGTGTACAGGAAGCTGGAAAGGGCAGCTTCAACATTTGGGGCAGCATACACATGGTACCAGTTGGCATAATAGAGGCTGGTTAGGAGGGATTCAGAATCCAGTGCGTTTAGGGAGCGTGTGTTTATGTACCTTGGGGCAGATTTGGGCGGGTGGAATTTTTTTTTTTGTTAATATAGATCTTACTTGAGAGGCTCTTGCAGTAGGTATTACATATAGGACTGGCCTTGGCTAGGCGCGGCACGTGGAAAAATTTCTAGCTAGCAGTCCCTGGTGAGGGACCGACTGCCAGGTGACGTTGGTATAGCGCGTCCTGGACGCCCGCCTTCCAGTTCTTCTTCTCGCCATCAGCTCTGTGCAGCCGCTGTTAAGTTCATATCGCTTAGTCCTGTTACTTCGCCGGTTTTTCCGAAAAGTTTTCAGTATTGTATTTTATACTTCTATCGTCAGGTGAACGTCGGTATAAGAACAACGGCGAATTCCACTAGTTCTTCCTTTCCATCAGAGCACACCTTCTCTTCACAGGATCATCACTAGTAACTTTCCCATTTTGCAAACTGACCCTAACATTGGTGCTTCCTTTACAGAACCACCTATTGCCTCCTACCTCCGGCCACCTAACCTGCGGAATCTCCTGGTTAAAAGCAGCTTACCCACTCCTAACAGTTCCTCCACCCCAGGTACCAAACCTTGCAACAGGACTCGCTGCTACACCTGCAGATTTATTTCCAGTGTGACTGAGATTTGGGGGCCTACAGGTGTTTTTCACATCACCAAGGAGTTCTCATGCACCTCCACTAATGTGGTGTATTGTATTCTTTGCAGGAAGTGTTCAGCTATTTACATCGGAGAAACTGGTAGGCGCCTTGCTGACCATTTCTTAGGAACATTACAGAGCAGTCAGGAATGGTGAAACTGCTAAACCCATTGTATCCCACTTTATCTCCAGGGACCACAATGTCAATGACCTTTCTGTTTGTGCCCTTCAGTAGGGCTTCCGGGATCCTGACCACCGAAAATACATGGAAGCCAAGCTGATCATCCGCCTTGGCTCCCAGCAGCCCTCTGGTTTAAATGATAGACTTATTTTCCACTAACATCTTTCAGCCATCCCTTTTTTTCCCTAAAGTCAATTTGTTTTTGTACTCATTTAAATTTTTCATTTTCACCATATGTCTCCATTCAAACACCATGAAGTCTTGCTTATATTAGGATTTATTGCAGTCAGCCTCAGCCTCTGAACTGCCCCGGAGATGAAATGGTTAACTCCAGAGTAATCTGGAGTTCCACAGCACGAGGGCGCTATTCAAAGCTCTATCTGGGTTGTTTGAACCCAAACTGTCAGATTCTTTACTCCGCTTTCACTGAACAGTCGCTCCGAGACCAGCTCCTTCACCTCGGTTCATTTTGAGTTTATTGTATTTTATCGGTTCTTTGAACCGACAAAGTGTTTAAAATTACCGCGGTTTTCGGTTTGAAGCTCTATCTGGTAAACGTAGGTAAAAGAAATTAAGTCTGTGTGGAACTCATTATCGGTTCACTGAACCGATCGTTTGTTTTAAAACTCATTTTCTTTGCATTTAGAGTGAGGTACCTGTTCTTATCGGTCCTAAAAACCTATTATTTTATTGGGTTTTTCCAATACCCGTGACACTGTTAGGGGACCGATAAGGTGTCTTGTTCTGGCAAGGCCGAAAAAGGGCAAGTTTGATAGGCTGGCATTATGTCTGAGAAACCCAAAGAAAATCCGGGCTCCACTTGGGTTTCAATACTGTGATGTCTGTGGGGAAGCCTTGCCAAGGCTGACCCACACACCACTTGTGTCTATTGTCTGGGGTTGACCACCTCCTGTCAGACTGCCAGGTGTGTAAGAATTTCCTGCAGCCACCCTGGAAAAGAGATTGGGCCGGCTCAGGAATGAGAGGCCAAAAGTCCGCTGACCCGGATGGCCAGCCCGGTCCAGCCTCGGCTGACCAGAGGGAGTGCCCTCTGACCAGGGCGAGACTTCCTGGGCAAAGAAAGGCTGGTCCTGAGGAACCAGTCAAAGTAAAAAGACAAAGAAATCAGCTAGTGTGGAGTCCAGTTTTGTCTCTCCTTCTGCTGCAGAAATAGCTAAAGCCATACAGATTGTCCAGTCTTTGTCTCAGGACTTGTCGAACCTCTATGGTTGGAAGAAGGGGTCTGCTCAGGTCCAGTGGTTCAGGATTATGATGTTGAGGATTTTTATGAACCACAGGAGGGGGAGGAGGATTTGGATGATTGTAATTGTGATTGGGAAGGTCTGGAAGTGCCCATAGAACCGGACATTTCTCCAGACAGACCCTTTGAGTCTCCCCCTTTGTTGTCTGAGTCTCCCTCACATTTCAGATTTTATAAGAAGGTAGCAGAAACTCTCCAGCTCCCCTTAGAAGAGGCTGTGGATGAGCAAGAGGAGCCTGATTATGTGGAAATGATGGATATTCCAGAGTCTAGAAGGTTGTCTATTCCTTTGCATAAGTCATTTAGGAGGCAAACCACTAAGATTTAAAAATCCTTTTCTGTCCCTCCTGTAGATAAAAAAATTGACAGAAGGTATACTTTGTCAGGCCCTAATATAGACTTCCTTACTGAGCAGTGTAGTCACGTAGGTGTTGTTCAAGCTGCAGCCTGTGATAAGTATATTCCCTGGCCTCACATCCTCCTGATAAAGATTCCAGGAAGATTGATGCCATGGCAAAAACAGTATGTGGCAGCTTCTTTGGGACTCAGACAAGCTAATTATGTGGCTTATGTGGCTAGATATCAGAAATCTAGATGGGACACTATATTGCAGTTGGCCAAACAGGCTCAGGGCCAGCTGGCTGGTGAGTTGGAACAGGTGGCTGCTGATGGCATTGAAGCCTCTAAGTTCAATTTCATGCTGCTGTTGATGTTAATGATGTTTCCTCTAGGGTCATGGCCACTTCTGTAGCTCTCCGTAGGTTGGCATGGCTCAGATGCACTAATCTGTCCCAAGATACCCAGTCAAAGGCTATAGATTTTCCTGTCATAGGAAATTCTCTGTTTGGGGAACAAACAGAAAATTACATGAAAAGATGGATGAATACAGAACTACTTACAAATGTGCCCAAGCTAAGGAGAGCATGCCACTCCACAAAGGCATGCCCCAGAGGTAGGGGCAGGCTTTTCCATAGGCTTTTATCAATTTCAGGCATCCTCTGCTTTTAGCAGAGGGATTTTTTCAGAGGCAGAGGCAGACGGGCACAGGCAGGCCTCTCCCTCTCCCCAGCCTAAAGCTGCTCCTGCCAACAGGCACCCTGACGGGGTGTCTGGGGCGACTCTCCTGTACCGGTGGGGGCAGTCTGGCTTATTTCTGCCAGAACTGGTTGTCCCTAACCTCGGACAAATGGGTTCTGAGGCGGTAAGCCAAGGCCTGGTTCTCAGCTTCAAACAATTTCCCAAGATGAGAGCCAGACACTTTCCCCTTCAAGTCTTTTTAGAAACCCTTGCACTAGAAGCGGAGGTTTCTTCTCTTTAGACTGCAAAGCAGTAGAAAGGGTCCCCTTGCACCAGGGCAAGGGTCTGTACCAAGGTATTTCCTGACCCCAAAAAGACAGGAGATCATGCCCATCTTGGATTAAGATTTCTGAACAAGATCTTGTAAAACCAAAGTTCAGAATGCTAACTTTGGCAATGGTTTTGCCATCCTTGAGACCAGAGGACTGGTTAGCTTCCCTGGACCTCAAGGACGCCTATTTTCATATCCTAATCAGGGCCTCTCACCGAAAGTACCTCAGGTTCGAACTGCCCTCTGGCCACTACCAGTTCAGGGCAATGCCCTTCGGACTCACTTCTGCACCAAGAGTGTTCACAAAATGTCTAGCTGTAGTAGTGGCCCACCTAAGAAGACAAGGGGTAGCTGTGTTTCCCTACTTGGACGACTGGCTCATTGCGGTCAGTCACCAGAGCAGGTAAAATCCCACTTGCAAATCACCCAGGAACTTCTCACCTTTCTGGGTTCCTGTTGAATGTTCCAAAGTCAGTTCTCGAACCAGTTTAGGTACTAACTTTTATAGGTGCAGAGCTGAACACAAAGTTAGCCAGGCATTCTCCTCCGAAAGAGTGGACAAAATCATTGCCCTGGCATCTTCCTTCACCCTGCAGGTCTCTCGACCAGCAAGGCACTTTCTACAACTCCTAGGGCACATGGCTGCTTCTACAGCTGTCATGCCAGGAGCGAGATTTCAGATGAGGGACATTCAGTTCCACTTGAGGTCCTATTGGTCTCAAAGGAGGGACCCCCTTACCAAACTGGTCCCAGTGACCAAGACCTTGATCCTAGCTCTACAATGGTGGCTGGATCAAAGCAACCTGTCCACAGGGGTCCCATTCCTACCTGTTCTTCATTCCCTCACCTCACCACGGACGCTTCCCTGCTGGGTTGGGGCTCACCTGCAGACCTTTCCACCAGGGAGTCTGGTCCCTCAGGAATCTCTGCTTCACATCAATCTACTGAGCTCAGAGCTGTCTTCCTAGCTCTCCAGGTTTTTCGGAAGCTGTCCAGAACAAGGTAGTTCAAGTCAGGACAGACAATACCACAACAATGTGGTACATCAACAAGCAAGGGGCACTGCTCTTCAGCCTTGTGCACCAAGCAATGAGTTGTGGTCTCTGGCCTACTCCCTGAACACCTCTCTGATAGCGTTCACCTCCCAGGAAGGACAATGTCCTAGCGGACGCCCTCAGCAGGATTTCTCAGGGCCATCACGAATGGGCTCTGAACCCTCAAGTACTGGGTCGGTCTTTGCCAGTTGGGGCACCCCTCAGATAGATCTCTTTGCAGCCCCAGACAACCACCAACTTCCTCTGTTTTGCTGCAGGCCTCCAGTTCTGGGATCAGTTCCTCTGGATGCTTTTCAACTGAATTGGGAAGGAAAGTTCCTCTATGCTTTCCTCCGTCCCCTCCCTCCTTCAGGGGTATTGGTGAAAATCAGAACTCAGCCTTGCAGAGTGATTCTGATTGCTCCAGACTGGGCCAGGCAGCCTGGGTACCTCTCTTCTCCTGTCCTCTCTTTTCACCTCCCTGGCCTTGCCCAGGACCCACGACCTGCTGACCTGTGCACAGGGGAGAGTGTGGTATCCGGACCTCAATTCCCTCCACCTCAAGGCCTGGTTCTTGAGGAGCTAGAATTTGCTGATTTACACCTTTCTCAAGGTGTCCTGGATATTTTGAAGGCTTCTAGGAAGCCTTCCACTAGAGCCACTTATAATTCTAAATGGAAGAGATTCTCATTTTGGTGTTCTGAGAGGCAGATTATTCCAGAATCTGCTGACCTGCCTATTTTGTTGGACTATTTGGTCCACTTAAATTCTTTAGGCCTCAAACCAGCTACCTTGAAGGTTCATTTGGCAGCTGTTTCTGTTTTTATTTCCGCAGGGAAACCAGTTTCCCTTTCTTCTCACCGTGTTCTCCAAGTTTTTCAAAGGGTTACTTCTACTAACCCTCCTTTGGGAACCAACTCCTGCATGGGACCTGAATGTTTGCATTGCCCAGCTAATGCAACCCCCTTTGAGCCCCTGGTTTCAGCAGACCTCAAGTTTTTAACTTGGAAACTGTTTTCTAGTGGCTATCACTTCTGCTAGGCGTATAAGTGAATTACAAGCTTTGTCAGTGGAAAAGGATTTTATTTCTTTCCAAAGGGATAAAGTGGTCCTCAGGACTAACAGAAAGTTTTTACCTAAAGTGGTTTCAGATTTTCATCTTAACCAATCCATCTCTCTTCCAGTATTTTTTACTGAGCACTCTTCCTCTGGTGAGAGAAGGCTGCACAGTTTGGACGTTAAAAGAGCTCTTAGCTACTATTTGGAACGTACCAGGGGTCACAGGTTGAATCCTCCAGCTCTTCCTTACCTATGGAGATGTGGGTAAGGGAGACCTGCTACTAGGAGGACAATTGCTAGGTGGATCGTCTCTTGTATCCAGTTCTGTTACCAAAACTGGGTAAGGAACCTCCCTCAGGCTTGAGGGCTCATTCCACCAGGGTTACAGCTACATCTCTAGCGGCTGCAAGAGATATTCCTATCTTGGAGATCTGTCAAGCTGCTACCTGGAAAACAGTCCACACTTTCACTAGCATTATTCTCTGGATCCAGTCGCAGAGATGCTCGTTTTGGCACAGCTGTGCTCAGAGCCATTCCCTAAGTAGGTTCTGACCCTCCTCCATGGAGGTACTGCTGTATAATCTGTAATAAGTCCTAATATAAGCAAGACTTCATGGTGTTTGAAGAAAAATTACTCACCTTAGTAATTGCTTTTCTCTCATGGAGTCTTGCTATATTAGACAACCCTCCCTCCTACCTCTCTCAGAATCCCTACTTGGGTATGGGGTTGACAATTGGTGCAAGCACTGTGTCATGCCTTTTAGCTTTCTAGTCCACCTCCTTCTTCTTTTGGGTTTAGGAACTAGATAATTTCTGTTTTTTTTATGGTAGATGGGCCCTCTCTGACTTGAGTCTTTGGGGAGAGGGGCTAGTAGTGATTGTCAGGGTTATTCTAACAATAATAGGTAATTTTGTTCTTATTATGTGTTTGTTGTTGTGTTCTGTTGTTCTACTACTAGTAGGTAGCCAATGGCTAGTGTAGGGCTTTTTCCACACAGACTTGCTATATTAGTTTAACCAGAAAGAACCTGACAGTTTGGGTTCAAACAACCCAGATAGAGCTTTGAATAGCGCCTCGTGTTGTGGAACTCCAGATTACTCTGGAGTTAACCATTTCATCTCCGGGCAGTTCAGAGGCTGAGGCTGACTGCAATAAGTCCTAATATAGCAAGACTCCATGAGAAGAAAAGCAATTACTAAGGTGAGTAATTTTTTCTTTCTGTCTCCTTCCCACACATTTGTCACCTTTCAGCCTTCTTACTAGGCCCTGTTAATTAGTCTCCACCTGGGAACTTCCCCAGCTCTTTCTCTCCCATTATGCTTTATCTTTCCCATCATCACCTTTTTGTTTCACAGATTCTCTCTTAATCTTACCATTTATCACTTGTTCTCCCTGAGCCTCCCCCTTTTTCTTTCTTCACATATATATCTCTCTCTCATTTTATCTCTCCTCTACACTAACTTGTTTTTTTCCTCTTTTAGATATTTCCTGAAGAAGACCTAAGGTCGAAACGTAGATTTTTAACTCTATTTTCTATTTTCAGCGTGCATTTAATATAACCATTTTGTTTTGCTGTCGGTATATGTTGTCCCCTTCAAAGAATAAGTGCGACTTGTGCGGCGCCCAGCTGCCTCACAAAGACGGTCACTCCCTCTGCCTTTTCTGCTTAGGCCCCAACCACACGGTCGACAAGTGTCCGCACTGCCTTTGTTTCAACGTGGCCACCCGCAGATGACACCAGCAGTCCCTCGAAGCCCATCTCCTCAAAAAGAAGATGTCCACGATGGAGAAGGAGTTGAAGAAACTTCGGTAGGCGTCGACCTCCCCTGAAGGGCACAAGAAGCGGGATAAGGAAAGGCACCGGGAGAAGGCCTCCTCCTCCGCAACTCTGGCCGGAGTCGCGGGCAAGGAAACATCCCCTCCGTTGGATCGCCTGACGGCAGCCTCCAAGGCTTTGGAGGAGGCGTCGGCCCGTCTGTCGGGTTTGCGTTCGAGCCCGCCGGGTGCCTCCAGGCAAAAGGAGGCTCCAGCCCCCAGTACCGCGCAGGCTTGCGGCCTACTGGTGCGGGCACCTCCCTTAAGCCGGACGTCGGCTCCTCCAATGTATGCCGGGAGAAGGCCGCTAAGATGCTTGACCCTTCGGGGCAGCGCACGGCAGTGTCCCCCTCGGACCGGTCCTCCTCTCACCCTCGGCCCGTCTCCGACGAGGGACCCCCGAAGTCGGACACCGGCTCCTCTGGCGTCTGCCGTGATTCGGCCCCTAAGCCACACATCGGCTCCTCCGATGTGCGCTGGGCCTCGGAGCCTACGGCAGACCCTGCTTGCCTGTCGTACCAGGCTCCCCACAGCTCTCGCTGCTGTCAGGGGAGCCCCAGTCCCCCTGTCCGCCCGAGTGATCCCCTCCGTCCCTGGGACGGACTGGATCCTGGGCTACCGTCCGATCCTCTCCCTGAAGAGCCAGATCTGACGTCGGCTCCCCTGACGCTGGCTCCGGCTCCTCCGACACCGGCCCCGCCAACGCCGGTTCCGACACCGGCCCCTCCGACGCTGGCGGGGGATATTCCTCTTCCATCGGGCCCTCCACCCCACGGGCCTATCCCGGCTGATCCGCCCGTGGAGTACCCGGCTGGGCCGTCTGCTCCGGCAGCTCCTCCAGTGCCTGCGTATCCGCCATCCTATCCGACACCGGTTTTCCCAGGTCTGCAGTATCCTGTGCCGCAGTACCCAGTGCCGACTCCTTCGACGTTGCAGTACCCGGCTCTGGTATATCCACAGCTGGGTTACGGATACTCTCCCTATGGATTTCCTCTGTACAACTATCCCCCTCCTCCTCCTCCTCCACCGCCCCCAGGCCACCGGTGGATCTTCAGGAGACTCTTGCCTCCTGGTGGGCTGAGGCCAAGGCTCAGCTCACCAAGGAAGTCGAGAGCCTGTCTTCTGGCGACGGTGCCGCCGGCTCCCGTAGTGCCCCAGACGACACACTCTTCTCTACTCTGGACTTCGGGCTTCACCTCCTGGGATCCAGAGAGGGGCAGGACACGCCTGGTATTACCCCTGAGGAACTCAAGGCCTCCCCTCAGACGAGCTAGGAGTCTTACTCAGATTCTTCTTCCTCTTCTCTCTCAGACTCCTCGGAAGCTTCCGATGGCTGTTCCGAGAAAGACAACGAGCCACGCTCTCTGTCCAAGCCCCGGCCGAGGACTCCTCTGAAGTCTCCTCCGGAGGATCTTTCCTTCACGGAGTTGCTCAGGAAGTCCATCAGTGGCATTCCTTAGAGCCAGATCCTCAACGGGTTAAACTCGCCGAACATCTGGACTTGCCCCTTACGGCTCCTACTCTAGTGCCACCCTGGATCGAGCCTCATGCCCACCTTGTTTCCACTATTTGGAAACAACCGTCGGCTTAGCCCACTTCCTCAGAAGTCTAACAGGCTTCAGGCCCGAGGGTGTAGACTTTTAGACTCTCACCTCAGGTAGACTCGGGTTGTGATTACGCTACCACGGCCGGTCAGCACACCGAAATATTTGAGCTCGCCTCCCGGATAAGGAATCTCGCCTTCTGGATCAGTATGGAAGGAAGATCTATGCTTCTTCCACACTGGGGATTAGGGTCCTAAATTATGTAGCACATATGGGGGATTACCAGAAGGCTGTCCTTACCCAGGCGGGATCCAAGATTGACTCCTTGCCTGACTCCCAAGTCAAGCAGGAGTTAGCTGACCTTGTCCGTTCTGCTCGTTCGGCCAGTTGTCATATCCTGAGGACGACCTACGATGCAGTGGATACCGCAGGACGGAGCTCTGCATTCACCATAAGTCTTCGGCGTCATGCATGGCTCTATGCATCAGGTCTGGTCCCGGAGGTGCAGTCAGCAATTCAAGAAGCACCTTTCAGGGGTTCTGTGCTTTTCGGCGGTGATGTCAAGGATATCATCACTGACTTGCAGGAGAAGGGTACGGCCCTTAAATCTGTTGATTCAATGTACTGTCCCCATCCCCCACAGTGCCGTCCTTTCGCAGACGCGGCCGGCCTTAAGCGAAACCTCAGAAGGCGGGCTACTAACGCCGGGCCCCCACAGCTGCCCCGCCTCCCAAAAGCAACGGTGCCTCAGCTGCGCGCCAGCACACCACCTGACTCTTCCTCTCCCACCGCCTCCGGACGCCCCGGAGGAACCGGTAGGAGGGAGGTTCTCCCTCCACCTTCCGGGTTGGGAGAGGGTAACATCGGATTCATGGGTGCTTCAGATCATAGCAGAGGGGCACTCCATAGAGTTTCTGCAGAAACCTCCACGTCACCCCCCTCCGAACTCCTCTTACTCAAGGACCATCTTCTTTTGTCAGGGAAGAAATCGCTGCTCCTTGCTATAAGCAGGCTATAGAGCCCATCCTCACCTCCAGGGGACGGGGATTATTCCCATTTCTTCCTCGCACTAAAGAAGACGGAGATCTCAGACCCATTCTCGATCTCAGCTCCCTGAACCTGTATGTGGAATACAAGAGGTTCAGGATGCTCCCCTTCAAACCCTCTTGCCCCTGCTCGCCGGGCCAATGGCTTTGTGCATTGATATGCAGGATGTGTACCTGCACATCCCCATTCGCCTTCGCACCGGAAGTACTCAGGTTTGCGTTCCAGGGGACCACTACCACCTCGGGACTCCTTTTGGTCTTTCCTCGGCTCCCGGTTTTTACCAAATGCCTGGCGTGGTAGCGGCCCACCTGCATACTTTGGGAGTTCAGGTTTTTCCCTACCTGGACGACTGGCTCCTGGCAGCCCCGTCCAGGGAGGAACTCCTGCATTTTCTCTCCCTCACCCAGCAGGTTTTCACTGGCCTGGGTATCACCATCAACCATTCCAAGTCTCATCTGGATCCTTCACAGAGGCTCCAGTTCATCGGGGCAATCCTCGACACGACAATGTGCAAGGCCTTTCTGCCTCCGGACAGGGGGGCCTCCCTTCAGTCCCAGATTCCTCCTATCGAGCACAGGAGGGTTCCCGCAGGTCGGTGCTCCGCCTGCTGGGGCTTATGGCGCCATCCGGGACGGTTCTGCCAAGTGCTCTACCACATGAGATTCTCTCAGTGGACTCTCCGATCTTAGTGGGATCAACGGTAGATGACCTAGATCATCTGGTTCTGATCTCCTCGCCGATGGTAAAAGACTTGCAATGGTGGATGGTTCGAGAGAACCTATTCCGGGGGGTCCCCTTTTTTCATCCTCCCCCCGATCAGACTCTGACCACGGACGATCAGGCGTAAGGTTGAGCCCATCTGGGTCCTCACCCAACCCAGGGCCTATGGTCAAAGTTGGAGTTAGTTCTCCACATCAGCGTGCTCGAGCTTTGAGCAGTGCTGTATGCTCTCCAGGCCCTTCACCAATACATCCTTCCCGGTCACCTAGCTGTCCAAATGGACAACATGTGCGTGGTGTGGTACATCAACAAGCAGGGAGGGACTCAGTCCTACCCGCTGTGCCGGGAAGTGATGAGGGTCTGGGAATGGGCAACGCTTTACAACCTTCACCTCACGGCGATCCATGTTCCGGGAGTCGACAATGTCCTGGCAGACAGACTAAGTCGCTCGTCGGCTCTTCCACACGAGTGGGAATTGGATGAAAAAGTTCTAGAAAGCATCTTCCAGATTTGGGGGACTCCTCAGATAGACCTGTTCGCCTTCTCCCAAAACGCAAAGCTTCCAATCTTTTGCTCGCTCGCTCCACAGCGAGGCGCTTTCTGGAGTGATGCTTTATCTCTAAGCTGGAAGGACAGATTCGTCTATGCTTTTCCCCCAATTCCTCTGGTCCCTTGTGTGCTGCAGAAGCTTGCTTTGGAAGGAGCGAGAATGATTCTGATCACTCCTTTCTGGCCCAGGCAAATTTGGTTCTCTCTTCTACAGCAATACTCAGAGGTTCCTCCTCTTCCTCGTCCTTTATCTCCAGGATTGCTGACCCAGGATCAGGGGACCCTGGTCCATCTGGGACTTGAGTCCCTTCAACTTCATGCATGGCTCCTGCAGACCTAGCTCATTCTCGTTTTGGCGTTTCTTCTAAGGTGGCCAAGATTCTCGTGGAGGCTAGAAAACCCTCCACTAGGTCCACCTACGCCATGAAATGGAAAAGATTTTCTATCTGGGCTGCGTCCAGGAACGTGGAGCCCTTTTCCTGTCCTGTGACCATTCTTCTTGAGTACATGCGTCATCTTTTCGACCTGGGTCTCAGTCACTCCTCTTTGAAAGTCCATATGGCGGCTATTTCAGCCTACCATGTCCCTTTCACTGATAAGGCATTTGCCCAGCTGGAGGTATCCAAACTTCTCAGAGGGGTCCTTCATCTCAGACCCCTATACGGACTCCAGCCCCTTGGGACTTAAACTTTGTCCTCGAGAACTTACCCTTTCCTCCTTTGATCCTGCGGCTTCCGCAGACTTGAAGTTTTTATCGTGGAAGACGCTCTTCTTGGTGGCCATCACTTCTGCTCGCAGAATTTCCGAGTTCCAGGCCCTGATGTGCAAAATCCCTTATCTGATTTTTCACAAAGAACGAGTAGCTCTTCGCACAAATCCTAAGTTTCTCCCGAAGGTGGTAGCGAATCTACCTGAATCAGTCTATTGAATTACCTGCCTCTTCACGCAGTACTCCAATCAAGGAGAATACCTGCTCCATACCGTGGATGTTCACAGGATCCTGAGATACTACACCGATAGGACGAAGGATCTCAGAAAGACTAATCAGTTGTTCGTCTCTTTTGCTCACAAAAGAGAAGGCAATGCTGTCTCTAAGCAATGCCTATCAAACTGGTTGGCCCATTGTATCACTTTCTGTTATGACAAGTACAACAGGACCCTACCGGGTCAAGTCAGAGGTCACTCCACTTGTGGAGTAGCAGCCTCTGCGGCTTGTTTCAAGAACTTGTCTGCGGCAGACATCTGTGCTGCCGCCACTTGGACTTCCATCCATACCTTTACTAAACATTACAGTTTGGACATTGCCTCTCGCCGTAGAGCAGGCTTCGGGTTAGCTGTCTTGCAAGGCCTCCTTTCTTGAGGCTTGTAAGGTTTTCCTGCTACTTCTTGAGTAGTACCTCCTCCCGGTGCCTTTTCCTTTGTTCCAGACTGCTTGGGATTCTGTCCCATATGTAATTACCACTGCAAGAGCCCCTCTCAGTAAGATAGATAGTACGTAAGAACCAACCGTAACAGTAGATCTTTGAGAGAGGCTCTTGCAGTAGGTAATACCTTCCGGCCCTCCATCCCCCTAGGCTTCTTCAGCTCCTTTTCCATTGAGGGAAAGATCTGCTTCTCTCTCGTCCGGGCCTTCCGGGCCTGTGGCAGGAAAGAACTGGAAGGCGGGCGTCCGTGACCACCCCTTTATACCAATGTCGCCTGACGTTGGTCACCTGTCGGGGGGCGGTCCTTCGCCAGGGACTACTAGCTAGAAATTTTTCAGTGGGGTCCTGCCGCCGGCCGGCGTCAGTCTTATATGTAATTACCTACTGCAAGAGCCTCCCTAGAAGATCTACTGTTACGGTAAGTTCTTACGTAACTGTACTTTTTTATTAGCACGTTATTTACAATTTTAAGGGGAAGGGGTATCAACAGTCACATATTCTACTTACATCATATATTCGGTCTTATACAGAACAGAAAATACAGTAAGGATCAACCAGAGTACATTTCATCATTCTTTTAGTGGTTTATACACACAGTGGGTCTATATGCATATTATTCGTATTCATAATCATAGTGCCCAGACATATTCACTTTTCCCCCTCCTTCCCGCTCCCCACTCCTCATCCACCCATCCCCTCCTACAGTGCCCCACTGTATTCTGTTCATCATACCCCTCCTTATTCAACCCAGGCATTAATTTAGTTAGGGCACGAAGTTAGGGTCCAACGTCATAATATAAAGGATCCATCTTGTCCATTTCAAAGTACATAGATCTGCTTTATCATTTAACTGGTACGTAATTCTCTCTGCCCTGTATATTTGATTCACTGTTTCTCTCCAAGCCGAAATGGTGGGAACTTGAGGAGTGAGCCAGAGTCTAGTTATGGTCTTCTTTGCTGCCATGAGGGCTATCCCCAGCAGATATTTAGTATGCGAGTCCCTGAACTCCTGTGGGAAAGATGATAGTAAAAAACACTCAGCATTCAGATTAATTGTATATCCCAGCATGACTGAGAGTTCTTGCTGTAGGGTGGTTAAGAAGGGTCGAAGAACTGGGCAGGACCAAAAGATATGGGTGTGGTGTGCGGGTGTCACCCCGCATTGGCACCAACACCCTTTTGAATTCTTAGATGAACAGTGGGCTGTTATGGCTGGGGTGTGAAAAAATCAAATCATTAATTGCCAAGAGAATAACCTCCATGCCTGGAACAAGTAAGCTTTGCTGATATGAGCCAACCCCTGTCCCATTGTGCTACCATAATGTCTAAGCCTATCTCTCCCCTCCATCTCTCGAGCACCTCATTGGTGCCAGTTATAATAGTATTATTAAGTGCCTTGTAAAAAGTGGAGATGGCATGAGGGATCTTGCTTGTTGTAAGGGTGGATTGAAGTAGGAGTAGTAGTGGGGGTATGTCCGAGGGCCTACGATGTTCCTCGGGAAGAGAGTAGAAGTAGTGTCCAAGTTGTAAAAACCTTTAAAAAATCCGCCTGTCATAGGCCATAGGTCTGCTGCACTTCCTGGAAGGATTTAAACTCATTACCATTTAGTAATTGAGAAAGGGAGTAGATACGAAATTGGTCCCATTGTTGAAACGTATGGTCATAGTAGGCCGGGGTAAAGTCCTCCAACAGAGCCAGAGGACACATATAAATTAGAAAGGGTGAGAGGTCTAGTTGTCTCTGAATTGCCCTCCAAGTTTTAAGTTGGTGTGCAATCCAGGGACCAGCATTCAACATGGGTAGCCACGGCAAGGGTCTATGGAGAGTGACTCCCATCAGATCTTTAAATGGAAGCAAGCCTTCTTCTGTATCCCTCCATTTAGCAGGGTGGCTGCATGCAAAACGAACTGCAAGGAAGGAGAGGTGGGAGGCCCAGTTATATACTTTAAAGTTTGGTAAGGCCAACCCTCCATTCTGTCTAGGAAGACAGAGTACCGGAAAGCGGACTCGAGGGCGTTTGCCTGCCCAGACATATTTTAGTATTGCCTTATTCCAGGATTGGAACATTTTCGCTGGCACACTTATTGGGACGTTTTGGAAGAAGTATAAAGCCTGGGGGAGGGTCACCATCTGGACAGCCTCCACTCGTTGGATTAGATCAAGGGGTAGAACGGCACATTTAGTGAGGTCTACCTGAAGCTGGGTGCTGAAGGAGTCATAGTTGCACCGAACCGTCTGTTTATTAGATTGGGAGAGATAGATGCCCAGGTATTTTAATTTATCAAGATCCCATTGAAATGGGTGGGAACTTTTTAAAGTTAAGGGGGGTTCAAAGTGAAATGTTAGGGCGTCCGTTTTAGAGGTATTCAGCTTGTATCCTGAGATCTCCCCATATTCCTCCAGAATCTGCAATACAACTGGGACTGAGTGTAAAGGGTCGGTAAGGAACAACAACACATCATCTGCATATAGTTCAATATGGTGTCCCCCTTCAGCACTCCAGATATGTAGGGTGATCGCCTAATTGCCTGGGCCAGGGGCTAAATAAAGATGGCATACAGCTCAGGAGACAGAGGACAGCCCTGACGGGTGCCCCTGTAAAGAGAGAAATAGAGTGATGGCCAGACACCTTCACATTCACCTTTGGGGAGGAGTAGAGAGCTCTGACCATAGAGATGAACATGGGGGGAACTCCCATTCTTAGTATCGTGGTGAACAGAAAGGGCCACGGCACCCTGTCAAATGCCTTCTCAGCATCAAGGCTGAGAGGGACTGAGGGGGTTCTGAGTGATTGCATCTCCTGGACCAGATGTAAGGCCCTCCTGGTATTGTCAGTGGTTGATCTTGAGCTTACAAAGCCCGTTTGGTCCAGTGCAAAAAGGTGGGGGAGGACCGCATCTAGGTGTTTAGCTAAAATAGACATTAGGATTTTGTAGTCTACATTCAGTACTGATACAGGGCGATATGAGCTACATAATTGTGGGTCTTTATCTGGTTTTGGGATGACTGTAATAGTAGCATATGACCAGCTGGGGGGGGGGGGCACCCTGTCCTTGCAATATTTCATTTTAAACCTGAAGCATGAGGGGACCAACCCGTGCCTCTATCCATTTTTAAAATTCTGACCCATATCCATCCGGACCTGGGGCCTTCATGGTCTTAGGATTTGAAATGGCTGCTTTGAGTTCCATTGGGGTTATGAGAGCCATAAGACATTTTTGTTGTTCCCTGCCAAGTTTGGGAAGGTCTAGAGGAGAAAGAAAGGCTTCAATTGAGCCCTGCTCACTCAAATGGTCTGGAGTGTATAACTTCTTATAGTAATCACAAAAGGCATTAGCAGTTTGTCCCGGCCTTGTATGAATTGTACCAGTAGCCGGGTCCCTGATAGATGCTATGGTGGAAAAGAGTCTTTGTCTTCTGAGATGAAAGGCTATTAGGCAGGAAGCCCTAGGTCCCACCTCCCCATACCTCTGACGGAGAAACTCCAAAGCTATTTCAGTACGTAACATGCACAACTTGTCTAATTTCTGTTTGGTCTGCTTCAACTGGGCCTTCACCGAGAGGTCCCCCTGTTGGTGGGCCTCCTGGAGAAAACCAAGAGTCTGTTCTAGTTGTGACTGTCTCTAACGGCATTGCCTCGTCAGGGCAGAGGTATACTGTATTAAGTGGCCCCTAAAAACTGCCTTCAGTGTATCCCATCTAATTGTTGAACTAGTGTCTTGTGTATTATTGTCCCCTAGTATCTTCTGCATCTTACCCCTTACATAATCCCGGAAGGGCTCGCTTTTAGAATGTATTGGGTTGAGTCTCCAAAGGGTGTTATGTCTGCCTAGGTCCAGATCCCAGTGCGTTATCGCTGGGGCATGATCCGAGTGAGCAATATCCCCCATGGCAGCATCCCTAAGGACCCCCAGGTGTTCTTTTTGTGTGTAGCAGTGGTCGATCCTTGTATACGTACCATGGGCAGCAGAGTAAAATGAGTAACGTCTGTCTCTAGGATGGAGAGTACGCCATACATCAGTCCAACCCACCTCCTGAATGACTCTCTTAAAAAATTTGTGAGGGGCAGGTTGCCTAATCCTATTCATGTTAGTGGTGTCCATTGAAGGGCCCGGGGCTATATTAAAGTCCCCTGCCAGGATTAAGACTCCCCTGGACAACTCCAGTATTTTCCTTAGTAGGTAGCCGATTGTTTGGGAAGAAGAACCCGGGGGAAAATAGGCATCTGCATGGGTTACCTCACTATCCTGAAGCATTCCCTGGACTATTACCAGGTGGCCTTCCATATCTGCCCACTCCCTGGTCATCTGGAAAGGTGTCTGGGCAGAAATTAGTATGGCGACCCCCCTCCTTCTGCCTCCACCAAATGAGGATGAAAAAACCTGCGAGAAACCCCTTTGAAGCCAATTTTTTATGTTCATTGGCATTCATCTGCGTTTCCTGTATATAAACAATTCCAGCTTGACTCTTCTTAAACATTGTAAGCATTGTTGTGCATTTAATGGGGTTTCCCAACCCGTTCACATTCAGAGACAGAATTTGTAATGGTCGTTTAGCCATTCATATTTTCCCTGGGCTTATAGGAGTTACTGTAAGCTAAGTCTCATGATAGCGCCCTCACCTGTAAATCTGCCTGCACCAATATTTGCTGCATTAGAAGATGACTACCTTTGAGTTGGTGAGGGGAATAGGTCACCCTCCAACATTAACTTTTTGAACAATATAAAGGTAAAAAGTGAACTAACTTTCAAAGGGGTCATAGGGAACAAACTAATGCAGTTCCAATCAAACTACGATTGGACTGCCAAACTATTGGTTGCTTCCATAG
The DNA here is from genome assembly GCA_016271365.2 of Neoceratodus forsteri. Taxonomy (NCBI): domain Eukaryota; kingdom Metazoa; phylum Chordata; order Ceratodontiformes; family Ceratodontidae; genus Neoceratodus; species Neoceratodus forsteri. The sequence continues at coordinate 1,197,090,443 of CM028130.1, forward strand.
TTCTGGGGGCTCTTAGGTTCCCAGTACTAAGAGTGCCAATTTTTGCTTAGTCCGCCTCTTAGGGAGGACCCGACGTAAAACGTCTCTTCTAGGGGAAGGGGGGGGGAGTAGTCATGCCCAGGTCCCCATCCAGGCATGTAATTTTACTAGTCTATGCCTTATATAGAATTCAACTAGTAGTTTTATTTGAATCAGTATATAACCGGGAGATTCACCCTTGGATGCCAGGCCTCAGGGAGGGTTTAGTTCAATCCACTAGCTGCACATACTTGCAGCAAAGTATGAGGCTGTACGCGCTTTGCAGCCCTTCCCTACTCAGTGCCGCCATTTCAGCATTGAAGATGCATGAGAGGGTGGGCCCCAACCCAGCTCAGCCACCACTCCAACTATGGCGGTTAGTTTTTCCCTCCCTCCTAGGCATCCAATTCTAGTAAATGATCCAGGTAGGGGGACTGTAAAATATCAGTCACCCCCCACCAGTAGAAATCAACCTCTCATTCTTCCCTCGGGGGAGCACCCCAACATAAGTCAGCCTGATTTCCGTGTATTAGTTTATTTCTGTGAGAGATGAGTTATAGAGTATTGACCCCGAGTACCTCTCAAGGCCTTAATATCTCAGGTCAGTGCTCCCCCCGCCCCCCTGAACTCTAGAGAAACATGAGTGAGGAGTAAAGGAAGAACAGGTAGAAATGGGAGCCTCAAGGAGCTCCCAGGCCAGGCACGCCAACCCCTTCCCCCGCAGCTCACCGCACCCCCAACCCCCTCACCCAGCGTCCCCCAACCACAGACCCTCCCGGACCCCGCCAACCCTGAGCATCCACCTCTCTCCGGGCTATGCATTGTCCAGTTGGTGAAACAGGTCACCTCCGTCACCATATCCAGCAGGACCAGGTCTTTATGGATGTCCCAGCATCATGTCACATGACATGAGAGGACAGTCCATTTTGCTCCGGCCAAAATGCCGGGGTGGCCCAGAGGGGGAGGAAAGGGGGGCAGGAGGAGACCACTGGGGACAAGCAGAGGCCCGTGAGTCGCAGGGCAGTACAATTTAAGGGGGTCAGCTTATCCGGCCTACGTGATCAATTCCAACTCGGCATCACAGTCCATTTAAATCAGAAAGACTGTTCATTTCACCGCTGGTGGTGTTGAGTCTGTGTCACACTCGGTTGAGGCCTGCCTGTGGAGTCTAGTCATAATCTGTTGAAGGGCCGAGGCGCCTTCCTTCTGACGTTGTTCCTTCTGCGGCACTCAGTTCCAGGCCCTCATTGCCAATTTAGTCGCCAGTGTCTTACTCGGAGGTTTCTGATCTAGGGTTACCTTGAGGCCCTCTTTAGCAAGTTCCTGGGCCGCCTCCTCTGCACTGTTGAATACTTTTGGCCCATCCTTGAGCTGCACAAGTTTCGCCGGGTAGAGGGTCCTGAACTTGATCTTCGCTTCTTTAAACTTTCTAAGAAGAGGAGCATATGCACAACTTCTGGCAGCAATGGCGGTGGAGTAATCGTTATCCACGTAGATTCGCTGCTCTTGGTATTTCAACTCCCCCTTCTGCCATGATTCGTGGAGGACCAGCTCTTTCTCCTGGTATCGCAGAAAAAATGAAAAGGATTGCACGTGGGCGGTTGGATATCCGAGGGCCCAGCGTGCGATGTACTCGATCCATCTCCAGCAAACAGTCCTCTGGTAGGTTTAATGATTTTTTAAAGAATTGCTGCACAAACCAAATCGGGTCACTACCCTCTGCTCCCTCCGGGAAGCCCGAGATTTGGAGGTTGTTTCTCCTGCTACGAGCCTCTGTGTCCTCCGCCCTCTCTTGTAGGCCCTGCACCTCGCAGTGAAGCTGTAGGATGGCAGTTTCTGCTTCATCCACTCGGGAGTCTGATGCAGTAGCCGGTTCTTCCAGCTTGTCCATCCGCTTTTCTATTTTCCTTATATTTGTTCTGAGGGCTGCGAACTTAGAATGAGTCTTCCTCTTGAAATCCCTCAGCTCTCTCAATACCAGATCCATCTGCCTGGAGATGTTGGAGGCCCAGCCATGTCGGCGCCCGCAGTGTCACTTTGCGCCGAGACTTGTGAGCCATCGCTATCGGAACCATTGCCATCAGGCTCCGTGGAGTCCAAAAGCAGTTTTAACTTGTCTGGTTTGCATTTCGGCATCTTCCCCCTGTGAGTACTGATAAGTTTTTACCCGGTTTGGAGTAATTAGAGCCGAATAGGTTGTTTTTTTAGCCTCAGTGGGGATGGAGCTGAAGGCTCAGGATGCTTTCAGGGGCATGACGTAACTGGAAGTCCTCGGGCGGGATTTTCTGATGCAGTATGTAATGCAGTGATCACTTAGTGCATTTGCGAGGGTGCCAGACTAGGTTACCCTATGGGGATGCGTGGTGAGGATCCAGTCAATTAGAGAGTGGTTTTGGGAATGGGGATTGTAGCGGGTGGATTCGTTTAACAGTTGGGTCAGATTGAGGGACTCTGTCTTGGTGATGTGGGGTTTAGAGGAGTGGGCAAGCCAGTCCAAGTTGAAGTCTCCTAGCAGAATCAGTTCCCCTTTGGCGGTCATGTCAGGAAGGGTGGTTAGGGAGGAGAGTAGTAATTCACGTGCAAGACAGGGAAAAGCGTAAAGAACCCCGATGAATAGAGGGAGAAAGGCGGGTAGGGTAGGGTGAGTTGTGCCAAGAGGACCTCATGGGAGCCTGGGTGCGATTCCTTCTACGCAACTGTGTACGAGAGCAGATGTTTTGTATAGATGGCTACTCCATCACCACGTTTGCCACGATCTTGCCTGAGTGGAGTATAGTTCGGGAGGGTAAGGGAGGAGTCAGGGATCCTAGCGGAGAGCCAGGTTTCAGTCAGGCACAGGATATCAGGAGAGTGCATGGCAATCCAATAGGTTAATTGGTCAATTTTAAGTAGTAGACTTCTGATGTTAACATGGGCAATGGAGAGGCCTTTGTGAGAGCTTAGTGGTTGCGGCCCAGCCTGGGGGCCTGGGCTAGGTTCGATATCTCCAGATAGAAGTAAGATGCGGAGGAAAGAGTTTGCAGCAGTGAATTAGAATTTTCTGGTGTACAGGAAGGTAATTGGGACAGATCTGATTGCCCTGATAAGTGATGCAGCGGTTAACATCTGAGGATGTAGGATGCTAGGACCAGCGGGGGGGAGGGGGGCTTATCGACAAGGACAGGGTACCTATTGGGGCGGTAGCAGGAGCTTGTTTAAGAGGCGCACAATTCTGGGAACGCTTGGGGGCTTTTTATTTGGGTGGGGGCCTGAGGGTCTATGAGGAGATAAGAGGCAAGGAAAGTGTATAGGAAAGCCTTGGGCAGGACCATTTTGTTGAGGAGGAGATAGATTTCTTGGGGAGGGGGGGCGGAGCTAGCCAACAACCTGACTAGACGTCTCTCAGATCGCTCCATATTTAGAGTTTGTTTGTTCCCCTCTATTTTACCACTTTTGTCAATCTTTCGGTTAAATTTCCATTGGTGTGCCCAGATTAGGCCTCTGGCAACTGTGGGACCAAAGAAAGTGGAAAAAAATACAGCTTCTCACACTAAATCTGTCGAGGAGTGTATGCTCCCCAAGCCAGCTTTAGTGGCAACAGCGTAGCCTGCATTACAGAAGGATCTGAATATAGGTAGGATTTTTACGCTCCTTCAAAAGATCGAAGAAAAGGTGAATCAGACCAATGCTTCTTTGTCAGCAATGGACCAGAGGGTTAAAAAGCAGGAGGAAGGGTGTCGGGAGAGCTCTAAGGCCGTCGAAGAGATTGTTACTCACCAGGAGTGTTATGCCATCGCCCAGGCTCGGGACTCTAAGCTCTTCTCTATTAAGGTGGAAACCCTCGAAAATCAGTTGCATGCTGCTAATTTCCGGAGTATTTCATCTGCCCAATCATCAAAGATCTCAGGAGGGTGTGAAGCAGTTTTCGAGAGTACTTGTCTCACTGGATTCTATAGAGGAATGTTTGTTGGTCCTGGCGGCTGCTAGAGATAAGTGGGGACTTGGAATACCAGGGCCTGAAGATTTTGATATTTCCAGATGTGGGTGCTCGAACGCAGGCGAGGAGGAAAGAGTTACTTCAGTTGAGGCAACGCTTGAGAGAACATGGTATTTCAGCCAGTTTGTTTTTTTCCAGCTCACCACCAGTTCACGCACAAGGGTAAGCCCTATCTCTTTACTGATGTGGAGGCAGTTAAATTTTAAACAGTCTTCTGCCTCGGGGCCAAACCTCTGACGATGAACAATCAAGTGTCTCCTGAATGTGTAAAATGACTGTCCCTTCTGGAACTGTTATTTCTTTGACTGTGTTATATGACACTTTGAAGGCTATCTATAAAAAGTGGTTTGTTTTATATTAATATAGACCTTGGCTCCTAGCTTGCTGGCTAGTTAAAAGTATTGGGTGCTTTCAGTATGGAAGGGGGTATTTTTGTATATCCTTCGAGCAGGACTCTAATTATCCTGATTATAATTGACCTCCTCCTGCTGTTAGCCCTTATCTCACTTGTTCAAGTGACTTATAATTGTATTTGGTTATCAGGTTCTTATTATTTAGTTGGGTTATATAGAGTGTTAATAATTTCCTTTTTGTGATGACCCTGCTAGATAATTATGGGGTGCTCACGGTATATATTCTACTGAAGTATGTAATGCTACAATATATCACTTTAACAATTATATTTGTTTAGTGGGGGATTTTCCCAACCGTTTCTACAGCTCCTTCAAGGTGGACATTTCACTCTTAACTATTGTGTTGGAGTTTGAATATCTAGGTGAGTGCTGACATCTATGTGGGTGTTTTGTGCTTGTGAAATTCTTAATTGTCTGATTTTGGACTTTTGTATCATTTTGTTTTTGAGAATGATTATATGGCTTGTATTGGTATTGAAAATTTTAGTTAAAAAAAAAAAAAAAAGATGAGATGGATTTCTGGTGGTCCGTTCAGGATTTGGCAATGCCTGAGGACACTCGGAGGCCTTGGTGTAGACGATTTATATTTGAAGAGGTCTGGGAGCAGTAGGTATTGTTGAAGGATGGGGTGATGATCTCGACTCCAAATTGGTTAGACTTCGGTCTAGCAAGAGAGGGCTCGATGGGCTGAGAGGGAATGGTGAGCTAATCAGTGGCTGGAGAGCATGTATTGAACTAGAAACAGTGCTGTCCTTGTGTCACATTAGAGAGTGGTCAGAGAGGTGTGGCACGGTGTGCAGAGGAGCGGGGGGGCGGGGCAAATAGCGTACTTAATAGAGGTCGGGGCCGGGGAGGGTGTGTGGGACAAAATACCTTTTCTAGTTTCAATTAAAGCTAAGCAGTGCAGGTTTAGAAAAAGGTACCGAATGTGGTGTTTATTAATCAGCCAGTGGGGAGTCCGGTAAAGATTACTGCAGCCAATCAGCTGTGCAGTTCAAGAGCCTTGCTTCCCGGAGGCTTTAGCGTTTGTACCTTAGTTCTGGGCGGGTGGGCAGGAGTTTTCGTGCAGCTGGCTAAGAACGGAGCTGGGGCCACTTCGGCAGCAGTGCTCGAGTTGAGGGTCAGGTGACATGGGGAGAGAAGTAGAGAGGGAGAGATTTAAGTAATAGGCCACGAAACAGTGACTCGACACGTAGTCAGAGGCGGGACAGGGGACAAACAAAAGAGTGAGGGAGGGAACGAGAGAAGTAGGAGGGGAAGAGCTGGTAGAAAGGGGATTTCGAGTGAGTGGTTGGGGGTTGTTTGGGTTAGTGGCGCCAGGCACACAAAGAGAACAAAAGGTGGAAAGGATTTAGCAGGAATGGGAGAAGGGGAGACTAGGGCTGCAGCAGCCGAGACAAAATACAAAGTGTGGTATTAGGGAGAGAAAAGTAACAGGAGACAGAAGAATTAGCAGCTGGCCGAGAATTACAAAGAGGTAGCAGGAGAGAGTGAAATTTAGAAGGGAGGCATGCAAGAGTATCAATAACCTGATTGACACAGTATTGCCCAGAATGATTTAAGCAGCTAAGTGTGCTTGGCAAAATTTCAGCTCTTAATTCAAACTCTAACAGGGTGTTTAGTCAAAACTAATGGGACATTGCAGTTCAAGATTAACGTTTAAAACTAATTTCAGCAGTACTCAGAATTTTACAGGACAGAGAAGTTTGGTTTTACTATGTAAGCCCCAGTAAAAATACCCTTACAAAATACCCTGGTTTCATACCTCATGGAAACCAGTGTAGGTGTCGGACAGGAATCTGTTACATATTGCCAAAACAGCACATGCTGGCAGTACTTTTCTATTTCCTATGCCCAAACGCTGCAACACACAATAAGTGAATCTACAGTACGCCATATATCAAAGCAACGTGTGAGGAACAAAAAGAAACTGAATAGGCTAAACAGGGAAACCGTAACAAACTGCTTAAATGAGTGCTGCTTCTGAAATTCGTCCTTACATTTATGTGTAAGTCATGTATGGCAACGCAACATAGATCAGGGCATGGCCATTTCATTCTTCTTTTTTTAGAATTACATATCACTGGGTTAAGGAAGTGCACTTGCATGTCAAAAAGCATATGCCAGCATGGCCTAATACTTCTGCAGAAAGGTGACATGAAGTAGCTTTGACTTAGTTACTGACATGCAGCATGCCCTGCTTTCATTCATATGACCTCCTATAGCTTGCTGTGTGACTGTCACAGTAACAAAGCAGTTGTCACAAGACACCAGTGAAATCATGCCCTTTGGCATACTAGACCTTACAAAGTTAACTACTATGTAAGGAAAGAAAAAAAGATAAGAAACGGAAACTCACTCATTGGTTGATTCACTGCCTACCGGTCCATCTGTCTCTCTGTACTCATAGAGACAAGACGTTAGAACATCTTTGTCCAAGCACATATTCTGGAATTCCTGTACATTGTTTATACACTGTATGCCGACAGTGGACTCAGATTTTTCAGGCTTGGCAGAATAGAACCAACAGCAGTTGTTTTCAATCATGGTTAGCATGACTTCACAGTTACCACAACTGCACCTGAATAGGATGACAAGTAGGACACAGAACGTACAGATAGATCTAAATAGGAAAATTAATTTGAGTCTTCTATGCCACCGTGCCAAGAGGGCAGGGAGTTGTGTGAAAATAATCACCTTAGAAGTTTTTGGTGGTCTGACTGTGTGTAAACGAGGAATATAAAATGGGCAAGGAAATCCCTGTGTCCTGATTGGCTGAGGCTTGGTTCTAGCCATTGCCTTTAGAGAGCACTACTAATGGCTGAAAACAAGTCCCTGCCAACCAGGGAAAGTCGCAAGTTACATACAGAATTCATAACCCACTTACTTTCTGATTTCCATCAGAAACATGGCTACAACCTTTACTTATATACAGAAACCTTCAACTAGGCCCTAAAAATAAAAGTCCATTAAATTAAATGTAGTAAGTAAATAATGTAATAATATTTTCACTCAAGAGCCCCTCCTTACACACATACACAAATTCAAAAAAATCAAGTACTATTCAGAGTTTCCATTGCTGGTGTTTCTTTGACGACCATGAAAAATCCCTCTCATATCCCTACCAGTTTGCCAGAAAACTCCCTGCTGCTTACCTGGCAACAGATACAATATGAGATTCTGGTTCCACTATAGGCCTGTGTGTGTATGCCGGTGGAACTCTGAAGAATTTTGAATTCCGGTATTCCATGTTACTATTCGGAGTGAGTGGGGTGGAGCATTCTACTACTGGACTAATGGAGAGCTTTGAATTCTTCTATTCCTTGGTAAACAACACGGTGTATTGAATGTAAAAAAAAGACAGATGAATGAAAGGTGAAAAACATCTGTGGAGGGACTGTTCTACATAATTTAACAACATTTTATTACATTTTGTTGTGGCTTTCAGCACTTTTAGATTTTTTTAACATTTGCCTGTGGGACCATTTTATATAAGCAGTAAGGCACTTCAGGGACATTGGTTATACTAGGTTTACCCCACAGTCAGGGACCGAAGGCACTTGCCTTCACCTTGTGCCTTAAAACGCCCTTGACCGCAGGGTAAACCTACTACACCCAATGCCTTGTCGTGCCTTATTAAGTATGCCAGTCATCAGTACCGACGTATGTCCCTACTTCTGCACAGGCCATAACAAAACATCATATTGTGCTGCATATGAGAAGCAACGTCCGCAGTACACCACTGTCCCTGTGGCACACCACAAGCATAACACAGTATATGTACAGAGGTGGTGTACCAGGCTTAACCACCCTCCACTCCCGCACTACCCACAGTTCGTATGGTAAGGAACATAGTGGTGGGACAGTATCACTTACTGTTCCTGTCACTTACCTAACGACACATATTATTTGGTTTACTGTACATTCTCCTTCCTACCTGCCACCCATGCAAGATCATGCAGTTTTGAAAAACAGGATATGAGAGGCATCATGGGATACCTTTGCCCTCACCATACAAAGGCGGTCTACCATGTTGTCTGCACAGGTCCTGTACACGCCCTAACAGTAACTACAGGATGCCCCAGGACCCCATGCAGGCACGAACAGGTAATACGTTGCAGACTCACCAGTTCTGACATTGTACTTGTAGCACCCTGTACCTGCCCCCCCTCCACACTCCTCCGTTCCTCCCCATGCATGACCCTTACCTTCCCCTATGCCGATCCCAGTCCCTTTTGAAGCTGAACACTGTCTTCAATGAGACCACCAGTTCTGGCTGCACATTGCAAGTGTCCACCACCCTCTCCATGACGAAGTGCTTCCTGACCTCACTCCTAAACCTCGACCCCTCCAGCTTAAGACTGTTCCCCCTCATGTTATGGTTGCCACTCAGCTTAAAGACACCCTCCTTATGCACCTCATGTATCCCTTTGAAGTATTTGAAGTCCCCAGTCATATCCTCTCTCACTCTCTCTCCTGTACTCCAGGGAGAAAGTATTCATTGCTCTCAACCTCTCATCGTATGCTGCACCCTGCTGACATCTTTGTAGCCCTCCTTTGGACCTTCTCCAGCAGGTTAATGTCCTTTTTGTGGTGTGTGCGCCATTACTGAACTCCATGCTGTAGATGTGCCCTCACCAATGACCTGTACAAGAGCTATATAGCCTCCTGTCTCCTACTAATGATCCCCCTAGCTATGGATATCACCTTCTTGTTTTCCCCTGCTGCTACTGTCTTCCACTGCGTGGAGTACTTCTGGTCACTAGCGATCATCACTCCTGGGTCCTCCTTCTCCTCCCCCTCTGATGCAGATAAGTGTACTCCACCAAGATAGTACTGTGTATGTGTGTCATACATGACATGAAACAACAGCACATAATGTTGTGCAGAAAAGTCATATAACTGAAATCACATTGGGAAAATACCACCGTAGGTCAAATCCACCAGCCAAATCAGACAGCAGATAATACTATAATAACTATCCAGGTATATAAGGGATTGTGTAATATTGTTATTTATTTTATTTACAAATCAGAAAGACCTTTGAGCCAAGGGCTCTTTTACAGAGGTTCTACATCAGGTCACAAGAATAACAAATTACAATGGTTTCAATAAGTAGTACAACATGGGGAAAGTAATTACATAAACAAAAGAATAATATAGCAAGATAAATATTGTGTCAAGTGCAGCCAGTGGCCTTGTCTGAAGAGGGGTGAAAGGGATTACAAGGAGAGAAGGACAGGGGGTGAATTGGAGGGAGGGGGGTGGAAGGAGCAAAATAAGAGAAAGGAGGAGATGCCACAATGAAGCTTATGCAGGAAAGACCCACCGGGGGAGGGGTGCGGGGGGAGGCAGAGGGAGAGTACAAGGTGAGGAAACAGAGGGGGAAGGGGGAATGAGGTAGGATGAAAAGAGGGTAGGAATGGGGATGGGAAAGGGATGAAGGAAGGAAGTACTGTAAGTGGAATAGCGCAACAACAGGGATGGGCTATACAGGGGTGAATGGTAGAAGAGGGAGGTCCCAGTGCATTTAGCTGTCAGCAAAGATTAGGTATAGCAGTCACAAGATGCTCTGGAAACTAGGAATTGACGCAGCTTCTGCTTAAATGGTCCCAAGGTTGCAGTCGTCGCAATGTCAGGAAGAAGGGAATTAAATAAATTGGCAGCTCTCACTGCAATGGACTGCTGTTGGAGTGAGATTCGACAGCGAAGGACAGTAAAAGTTTGGCTTACAGAACTTCGTGTATTACGAGTGCCCCGGAAGGGACTGAAAAGCTGAAGGGAACCTGTTGGTAGGAGACCAAGATGTGCCTTCTTAGCCAGAAGGCAGGCTTGATATTCAGTGTGAGCCTGGAGTTGAAGCCAGTTTGGTTGTCCATAAATGTCACAAGTATGAGTACGATACACTGCATCAGTTAGTAGATGGCATGCCTTATTCAGAGCTGTGGCGAGCTAACGTAGGGTTGTGTCTGTGACGGAACCATAAATAACCAAACCATAGTCAATAATAGACCTAACTGAACTTTGGCTAGCCAGTCTGAGGGCTTCGGCAGTAAGGCAAGTGTTTATGCCTGTGTAGAAGGCCTAGGCGAATGTTAACTGCCTTGGCAACATTCTCAACATGGTTGGAGTAGGAGAGCATACTATCCAGAGTAACTCCTAGGTATTTAAAAGATTGAGTCCGATCAAGGACTACACCCACACTGTCTTAAATCACCAATTGTTTGGCTTTGTGCTAGTAGACATACTCATTCAAAAACAATGCACCGTACCACATTGGGGAAGCAGTGCCACATGACAGAATGGGTCTTGGAGTCATGAAAAAAAGGATATGACAGATGGCCCACTGGCGCAGCGGTAGCGCTATCGCTCATGACGCTAGCGACCCGAGTTTGGGAATGGGCTCGGGTTGTCTGAGGGCCGGCTGGGAAGAGGAAGCTTGAGTGTCCCAGGACTGCTCGTCTCCTCTGGGGAGTAGGGGGAGTCATGGCTCGGTTCATAACCGGCCTCTAGCGGTGGCTGGAGGATCGGCATGCCTGTGCCACGCATAGGGGCAGAAGCGTGACAGATGCTGGCTTTTGCTTTGGCGTCAGTGCACGTCGCATCTTGGGGCATACAAGAAAAACACTCCACCCCGCGCAACACCGATAAGGAGGTTGGAACATTGGCCTCCACCTGCCGGCTCAGTGGCCTGACGATGGACCGCAATGAGGACAAGAGGTATGACTGGCGGGGGCGGGCCCTCCCACTTCATCCCTGCCTTGGGGGTAGCCAGGGTTCATTGGGGGTCTCCACAGGACCATGGAGCTTGGTTGGGTTAGGGTGACAGTGCCGGGCTGAGCGAGAAAAAAAAAAGGATATGACATACATCAGTGACTACTGCTGGATGTGAATGTAAACAACAGCATGTCAGCTTGTATTGCACATTCGTGTCCTCTAACTGTCACACTGACAGCATGGTACCCCCCTCCCCACCAAATCAGCTAGAAAAGATCTGTGTAGGAACACTCACAAGTAATGAGAATTACGTTTCACTGTCCATGCCCCTTCCATGGAAAACCATGTGGGGCAGGATCAGCAGGCAACTCAAAAATTAAATATCACGCCATTTGGATGCACAGGACATTACAGTCTTCGATGACTTCTGTTAATGATGCCATAGTACCAGTGTGGCATGTCATGATAAAGAGACGCCATGTGTAGGTGAGGTGTTGATGACAACATGGTGCCCTGTAACCTCACATTCAGCTGATGGTGTGATTGGACTCCATGCGCATATTGCATCCCTGACAAACATTTCCACTGGTCAATCAATGGGCTGATTCAAACAACATGAAGCCTTGCTGTAGTCTGACAATTGCAGTGATTCCCAACCTTTGAACTGCCCCGGAGAACTTAGGGTTAACTTTCCATGCAGGGCATGGAACGCTGAGCTCAAGCTCGGTTGAAGTCTCTGTCTGGAGTGTTTTGAACTCAAATCGTCAGATTCTTTACTCCGCTTCACTGAACGGTCGTTCCGGAGATTTCTCCTTCAGCTCGGTTCGAAGTCGGTTAAAGTTTTCAGTTTTTCGTCGGTTTAAACCGAAAAAAAGTATCTGCATAGTCGGTTCAGTCTCTGTCTGTGGTGCCGTGAGTACTAGATAGGAATTATTGTTTTTCTGTGTGGAACTTAGAAAAGGGTTCTGTCCGGCTGAACCGACCATTTGATTGTGAATTTTACTATATTTAGTGTGTGGTTACCGGTTCTTATCGGTTCTAAAAAAAAAAACGTGTTTTAAACATTTCAAACAACATGAAGTCTTGCTATATTGTGACAGTAGCAGTTTGTCCCACCACTAGAACTGCTCCGGAGGTGAAATGGTTAATACCATTCCAAAATAGAACTTTGAGCACGAGCTCTAAGAAGCAGCTCTATCTGTGTAATTTCAAACCTGAACTGTCAGATTCTTTACTCCGCTCAGTGAACAGTCGCCCGGAGATTTCTCCTACTGCTCGGTTCATTTCGGTTTAAACAGTGTTTTCTCAGTTCGATTCAACCGAGAATAGTTTTATTTTAACCGCAAAACCGCTCGGTTCAAGCTCTGTCTGTGGTAATCGTAAGTAAATTAAAGGTTTTATCTGTGTGGAACTTGTAAGTTTATCGGTTCGGTTTTGAACCGATCAGCTGGGTTTAAAACTTATTAACTTTAAAGTTTAACATTTTAGAGTGCGGTTCCCGGTTCTTATCGGTTCTAAAAAAAACGGATTTTATTACGGTTTTTTCCAATACCCGTGACACGGTTAGGAACCGATAAGGGTGTCTTGCCTGGCACTGCCGTTTAAAGGGCAAGTTTTTCTGGTTAGGCTGGCATTATGTCTGAGAAACCCAAAAGAAAAACCGGGCCCACTGGGTTTCAACACTGTGATGTCTGTGGGGAAGTCTTTGCCAAGGCTGACCCACACACCACATGTGTCTATTGTCTGGGGTTTGACCACCTCCAGTCAGACTGCCAGATATGTAAGAATTTCCCTGCAGCCACCCTGGAAAAGAGATTGGGCAGGCTCAGGGAACGAGAGGCCAAAAAGTCCGCTGACCCGGATGGCCAGCCCGGTTCGGTGCCAACCGAACCGGAGGGAGTGCCCTCTGACCAGGGCGAGACTTCCTCGGCAAAGAAAAGCTGGTTCTGAGGAACCAATTCCAGTAAAGAAAACAAGAAAGTCAGCAGGTTTGGAGTCCAAAACCCTTCTCCAACTGCTGCAGAGATAGCAAAAGCCATACAAATTGTCCAGTCACTGTTCAGGGTTCCGTCCGAACCGCCACTATCTGGCAAAAGGTCGGTTCGTCCGGTCCAGTGGTTCAGGAATATGATGTTGAGGAATTTTATGAACCAGAGGAGGGGAGATGATTATGAACAGTATGAATGTGGTTGGGAAGTTCTGGGTGTGCCATTGAACCGACATTTCCCCAGACAGACCTCTAGAATCTCCCCTATGCTATCTGAGTCCCCATCTCATTTTATGTTTTACAAAAAAGTTGCTGAAACCCTCCAGCTTCCCTTGGAAGAAGCTGTGGATGAGCAAGAGGAGCCTGATTTTGTAGAAATGATGGATATTCCAGAGTCTAGGAGATTGTCTATTCCTTTGCATAAGTCTTTTAGGAAGCAAACAATAAAAATGTTAAAAGCTCCTAATTCTGTGCCTCCTGTAGATAAAAAGATGGACAGAAGGTACACATTGTCAGGTCCTGATACAGAATTCCTTCTCAGCAATGCAGTCATGTTAGTAGTTCAGGCTGCAGCCTGTGATAAAGCTAATATCCCCTGGCTTCACATCCTCCTGACAAGGATTCTAGGAAGATTGATGCCATGGCGAAAAACAGTATATGGCAGCCTCTCTGGGACTCAGGCAAGCAAATTATATGGCTTATGTAGCTAGGTATCAGAAATCTAGATGGGATACTGTTATGGAATTAGCCAAGCAAGCCCACGGCCAGCTGGCTAGCGAACTAGAACAGGTGGCTGCTGATGGCATTGAGGCTTCTAAGGTACAGTTTCATGCTGCTGTGGATGTTAATGATGTTTCCTCTAGGGTCATGGCCACATCTGTAGCTTTTCGTAGGTTGGCCTGGCTCAGGTGTACTAGTCTGTCACAGGATACCCAGACTAAGGCTATGGATTTTCCTGGTGGGAAATTCTCTGTTTGGGGAGCAGACAGAGAATTACTCGAAAAAGATGGATGAATATAGGACTACTTACAAAAGTGCCCAAGCTAAGGAGCGGCAAGCCACTCCTCAGAGGCAACCTCAGGGTAGGGTAGCCTTTTCACAGGCCTTTTACCAGACTCAGGCCTCCTCTGCCTATGCTCAGAGGGGCTTCTTCAGAGGCAGAGGCAGATGAGGGTGGGCGGGTTTGCTCCCACCCCTCAGCCTAAAGCTCCTGCTAAGCAGGCACCCTGATGGGGTGCCCAGGGCCGATCTCCTCATCGTGGGGGCAGGCTGGCTTACTTCAGTCAGAACTGGGCTTCTTTAACCTCAGACAAGTGGGTTCTGGAAGTAGTAAGCCAGGGTCTGGTTCTCAGCTTCAAAAGTTTCCCAAGTTGAGAACCAGACTTTTTCTACCTGCAAGTGCTTCAGAGACCTTTGCTCTGGAAGCAGAGGTCTCAACCCTGTTGGCTCTCAGAGCAGTGGAAAGGGTTCCTCCCCTGCACCAGGGCAGGGGTCTGTATTCCAGATACTTCCTTACCCCAAAAAAGACAGGAGAATGGCGGCCCATATTAGACCTCAGATATCTGAACAAGCATCTTTTGAAACCAAAGTTCAAAATGGTAACTCTGGCAATGATTTTACCCTCCCTAAGGCCAGGGGACTGGTTAGCCTCCCTGGACCTCAAGGATGCCTATTTCCACATCCTAATCAGAAGCTCCCATCGAAAGTACCTCAGATTCGAACTACCCTCAGGTCATTACCAGTTCAGAGCAATGCCCTTCGGCCTTACCTCTGCCCCAAGGGTATTCACAAAGTGTCTAGCAGTGGCTCACTTAAGGAGGCAAAGGATTGCTGTTTTTCCCTATCTAGACAATTGGCTCATTGTAGGCCAGTCCCCAGAACAGGTAAAATATCACCTGCAAGTTATCCAGCAGCTTCTCACCTCCCTGGGCTTTCTGCTAAATCTACCAAAGTCGGTTCTGGAACCAGTCCAGGTACTCACCTTTATAGGGGCAGAGTTGGACACAAAGCTAGCCAGAGCTTTTCTTCCCTAGAAAGGGTGACAATTTAGTGACTCTGGCCTCCTCCTTCACCCTGCAGGTCTCTCGACCAGCAAGACACTTTCTGCAGCTCCTGGGACACATGGCTGCATCCACAGCTGTTGTGCAGGGAGCAAGATTTCAGATGAGAGACATTCAGTTTCACTTGAGAACCTATTGGTCTCAGAGAAGAGACCCCTTCCAAGTTGGTCCCAGTGACTCGAACCTTGATCCAGGCCTCCAGTGGTGGCAGGATCAGAGCAATTTAAGATTGGGGGTCCCCTTCATTCCCCCTGCTCACAATTTGACTCTCACTACAGATGCTTCCCTTCTGGGTTGGGGAGCCCACATGGGCGACCTTTCCACTCAGGGAGTGTGGTCCCCCCGGGAATCTCTGCTCCACATCAATTTGCTGGAACTCAGAGCTGTCTTTTTAGCTCTTCAAGCATTTTCTGCATCTGTCCACAACAAGGTGATACAAGTCAACAGACAACACCACAACAATGTGGTACATCAACAAACAGGGGGCACCTGGTCTTCGGCCTTGTGCACCGAGGCAATGAAGTTGTGGTCTCTGGCCTATTCCTGAACACTTCCTCATAGCAGTTCATCTTCCAGGGAAGGACAATGTCCTAGCGGATGCTCTCAGCAGGATTTCCCAGGCCATCACCAATGGTCCCTGGATCCTCAAGTGCTGGGATAGTCTTTGCCAGATGGGGCACCCTCAGATAGATCTTTTGCAGCCCCAGACAATCACAAACTTCCTCTGTTCTGTTGCAGGCCTCCAGTGTTGGGCTCAGTCCCCTGGATGCCCTTCTCCTGGATTGGGAGGGAAGTTCTTTATGCTTTCCTCCTTCCCTTCCTATTCAAAGTATTAGTCAAAATCAGATCTCAGCCTTGCAAGGTGATTCTGATTGCCCCGGATTGGGCCAGGCAGCCCTGGTACCCACTCCTTCTGTCACTGACAATCCATCTTCCCTTTGCCTCCCAGGATTCACAACCTGTTAACTTGTGCCCAGGGAAGGGTTTGTATCCGGACCTCATCCCTCAACCTCAAGGCCTGGCTCTTGAGGAGTTAGAGTTTGCTGATTTACACCTCTCTCAAGGTGTTCTTGAAATCCTAAAGGCTTCCAGAAAGCTTCCACTAGGGCTACTTATAGTTCTAAATGGAAAAGGTTTTCCATTTGGTGTGTGGAAAAATATTTCCCCAGAATCTGCTGATTTGCCCATTGTATTAGATTACATGGTCCATCTTAATTCCTTGGGTCTCAGACCAGCTACCCTGAGAGTCCATTTGGCAGCTGTATCTGCTTTTGTGTCAGCAGGAAAGTTATCCTCTTTCCACTCACCCTGTGTTTTCCAAGTTTTTAAGGGATTACTCCATAACTAATCCTTCGAACCGCCCCTGCCTGGGACCTTAATGTTTGTATTGCCCAGTTAATGCAACTCTTTGAACTCTCTGTTTTCTGCAGAGCTTAAGTATCTAACTTGGAAAACTGTTTAGTGGCTATCACTTCTGCCAGACGCATAAGTGAGTTGGTAAGCCTTGTCAGTGGAAACTGACTTTATTTCTTTCCACAGGATAAGGTAGTCCTTAGGACTAATAGGAAGTTTTTACCTAAGGTGGTTTCAGATTTCCATCTTAACCAATCTATCTCCTTCCAGTATTTTTCACTGATCACCCTCTTCTGGTGAGAGGAGGTTGCACAGCCTGGATGTTAAGAGAGCTCTTAGTTACTATATAGAGCTGCACAAAGGTCACAGGTTCGATCCTCCAACTTTTCCTTACCTTGGTGAAGTTGGGAAAGGCAAACCTGCCACTAAGAGATCAATTGCCAGGTGGATTGTCTCTTGTATCCAATTTTGTTATCAGAAACTGGGCAGAGATCCCTCTGGCTTGAGGGCTCATTCTACCAGGGGTAAGCTATGCCTGTAGCTGCTGCCAGAGACATCCCTATATTAGAGATATGCCAGGCTGCTACTTGGAAAACGGTACACACTTTTACCAAGCATTACCCCTGATGTCCAGGCCAGGAGATGCTCGGTTTGGCACAGCTGTTCTTCAGAGCCTATTCCAAGTAGGTTCTGCCCTCCTCCATGGAGGTACTGCTGTGTAGTTCGTTACTGTCATAATATAGCAAGACTTCATGTTGTTTGAAGAAAAGTTACTCACCGTAGTAATGTTGTTTCTTCTAATGGAGTCTTGCTATTATGACCTTCCAGCCTGCCTCCCTCTCAGAACTTCTACTTGGGTGGGGGTGGCAACTTAGTGTGGCACTATTTTATGCCCTTTAGCGCTTCTCCTTTTTGGGAGTTTGGGGTGTGTGTGTTTTATTATACTGTTGTTTTATTCTCATGTTGTTAGAATTGTGTTAGTAGTTCTGGTCCCCTGACTTGAGTCTTGGGTGTTGGGACCAGCAATGGTTGTTAATATTTAGGTAGCCATTTGGCTAGTGTAGGTTACAGCTTCCACACAGACCTAGTGAGTTTTTGCTTGTAAAGATCTGACAGTTCAGGTTTGAAATTACACAGATAGAGCTGCTTCTTAGAGCTCGTGCTCAAAGTTCTATTTTGGAATGGTATTAACCATTTCACCTCCGGAGCAGTTCTAGTGGTGGGACAAACTGCTACTGTCATAATATAGCAAGACTCCATTAGAAGAAACAACATTACTAAGGTGAGTAATTTTTTCTTTTTTCCAATACCCGAGACAAGGTTAGGAACCGATAAGGGAGTCTTGCCTGGCGGTTGCTGAAAAAAGGGTAAGTTTGGTTAAGTTGGCCATGTCTGAGAAACCCAAGAGTAAAACCGGGACCACTGGGTTTCAACACTGCAGTGAGTGTGGGGAGGTCTTTGCCAAGGCTGATCCCCACACCACCTGTGTTTATTGTCTGGGGTTTGAACACCTCGATTCCGACTGCCAAATATGTAAAAATTTTCTCAAATCTAACCTTGAGAAGAGATTAGATAGACTGAGGGAAAAGGAGGCCGAGAAGTCCGCTGACCCGAATGGCCAGCCCGGCTCGGTTTTGACGGAACCAGAAGGAGTGCCCTCTGATCAGGGCGATACTTCTTCGGGCAAAAGGAGAGCCGATTCTGAGGGATCGGTTCCGACAAAAAAGGAAGCGCAGTGATAAATCGACCGTTCGGATCCAGAGGTTCATGTTCACCATCAAGAGATAGCCAGGGCGTATTCAGATTGTGGAATCGCCTCCGTCCGGTTCCCAACCGATCCGCCCTTCTGGCAGGGTTCAGTTCGGGTTTCGTTTCCCCGGTTCAAGAGTATACTCTTGAAGATTTTTATGAACCGGAGTTTGATGAGGAAGGGGAATTTGAGGATTATGATGTAAGTGAAGGTCTGGATGTGCCTGTGGAACCGGACATCTCCCCAGACAGACCATCAGGTGTTTCCCCTGCTAGGCTTTCTGAGTCTCCTTCCCACTTTATGTTTTTACAGAAAAGTGGCTGAAACCCTCCAGCTTCCTATGGAGGAGGCTGTGGAAGATCAAGAAGAGCCTGGTTATGTAGAGATGATGGATATCCCAGAGTCCAGGAGACTGTCTATTCCCCTCCATAAATCTTTTGGGAAACAGACACAAAAAATCCTGTGGCTAGAAGAATGGACAAGAGGTATACACTTTCAGGCTTAGACATGGAGTTCTTATATCAGCAATGCAGCCATGTTGGGGTAGTGCAGGCTGCTGCCTGTGACAAGGCAAATATTCCCTTGGCTTCACAACCCCCTGACAAGGACTCCAGGAAGACTGATGCCATGGCAAAGAAGCAGTACATGGCATCTTCTTTGGGACTCAGGCAGGCAAATTACATGGCCTATGCAGTCAGGTACCAAGAAGTCCAGGTGGGACACTGTACTGGCACTGGCTAAACAGGCCTCCCCTCAGCTAGCCAAGGAGCTGGTGGCGGTGGCTGTAGATGGGATTGAGGCATCTAAGGATCAGTTTCATGCTGCTGTAGACTCTAATGATGTGCCATCAAGAGTCATGGCTACATCTGTGGTTCTTTGGAGGATGGTTTGGCTCAGATGTACTAGCCTCTCGCAGGACACCCAGGCTAAGGCTATGGATTTTCCTGTAGTTGGTAATTCTCTGTTTGGGGAGCAGACAGAGAATTAGATGAAGAAAATGGACTAGTACAGGACCACTTACAGGAGTGCTCAGCCCAAGGAAAGGTAGGCAACCTCAAAGGCAGCAGTCTAGGGCAGGGGCAGGCCTTTTCAAAGGCCTTACCAAGCATAAGCTTCTTCTTCCTTTCACAGAGGGGGTTCTTCAGAGGGAGAGGCAGAAGGGGATGAGCAGGCCTGCATCCACCCCTCAGCCTAAAGCCCTGCCAAGCAGACACCTTGATGGGTCTGCCTGGTCGACCTCCTATTCCAGTAGGGGGCAGGCTGGCTTACTTTTGTCCAGGACTGATGTCTCATTACATCAGTCAAGTGGGTCTGGAAGTAGTAAGCCAGGGACTGGTTCTCAGCTTCAAAAAATTTCCAAAAATGAGAGCCAGATCTTTTCCACCTGCAAATCTTTCGGAAACCCCTGCCCTAAAGGCAGAGATTTCTTCTCTCCTAGCTTTAAAAGCTATAGAGAGGGTACCTACCCTACACTGGGGCAAAGGGCTGTACTCCAGGTACTTCCTGACCCCCAAAAAGACAGGTGAGTGGTGACCCATCCTGGACCTAAGATATCTGAACAAACATCTTTTAAAACCAAAGTTCAAGATGATAACTCTGGGAATAATCCTTCCCTCTCTAAGGCCAGGGGACTGGCTAGCCTCCCTGGACCTCAAAGATGCCTACTTTCACATTCCCATCAGGTGCTCCCACAGAAAGTACCTCAGGTTCGAGTTGCCCTCAGGCCACTATCAGTTCAGAGCAGTGCCCTTTGGCCTAACCTCATCCCCAAGGGTTTTCACAAAGTGCCTGGCAGTAGTAGTTGCCTTTCTAAGAAGACAAAAGATTCCCATATTTCCTTATCTGGATGATTGGCTAATAGTGGGTCAGTCTCCAGACCAAGTCAAGTCTCACCTGCAAGTGACTCAGCAAGTGCTCACTTCCCTAGGATTTCTTCTCAACCTTCCAAAGTCAGTTCTCGGACCAGTCCAGCTCCTTACCTTTATAGGGGCAGAACTGGACACACTCCGAGCAAGAGCCTTTCTTCCTCTAGAAAGGGCAAGGGCTCTTATGGAACTAGCTTCTTCCTTCAGGTATTTCGACCAGCAAGGCATTTTCTCCAGCTCTTGGGCCACATGGCAGCTTCAACAGCAGTGGTCCAAGGGGCAAGATTCCAGATGAGGGATATTCAGTTCCACCTGAGAGCTTTCTGGTCTCAGAGAAAGGACTCTCTTAGCAAACTGATTCCAGTGACTTTGACCTTGATCCAGGCCCTCCAGTGGTGGCTGGATCAGGACAATTTAAGGCAAGGTGTTCCTTTTGTTGCTCAGCCTTGTTCAGTGGTCCTTACCATGGATGCTTCTCTTCTGGGCTGGGGAGCCCACCTTGGGTCCCTTACTGCCCAGGGCCTGTGGTCCCCCCAAGAATCCCTTCTTCACATCAGTCTTCTAGAGCTCGGGGCAGTTTTTCTAGCTCTAAAAGTGTTTTCACAGTCAGTTCAGAACAAGGTGGTTCAAGTCAGAACAGACAACACTACCACCATGTGGTACATCAACAAGCAGGGAGGCACTCGGTCCACGGCCTTGTGCACAGAAGCCATGAAGTTGTGGTCCCTGGCTTATTCCCTGCAAACCTCTCTTACAGCAGTTCACCTTCCAGGCAAGGACAATGTGCTAGCAGATGCACTGAGCAGGTTTTCTCAGGGCCATCACGAATGGTCCCTGGATCCTCAGGTGTTGAAAGTGATTTTTTCAAGGTGGGGCACTCCAGAGATAGATGTCTTTGCAGCCCCAGACAATCAACAGCTCCCTCTCTTTTGTTGCAGACCTCCAGTCTTGGGCTCAGTCCCCCTGGACGCCCTGATTCTGAATTGGGAAGGGACGTTTCTGTATGCCTTTCCTCCCTTCCCACTCCTGTTCAAAGTCTTAGTCAAAATAAGGTCTCAACCTTGCAAGGTGATTCTGGTTGCTCCAGATTGGGCCAGACAGCCCTGGTACTCCCTGTTGCTGTCCCTAGCAGTCCATCTTCCCCTGTCTCTTCCCAGGAATTACAACCTGTTAACATCCTCTCAGGGAGGATTTGTACCCCAATCTTCAGTCTCTCAATCTCATGGCATGGCTCTTAGAGTTTGCAGATTCATGCCCTTCACGGGGTCTGACATCCTCAAGGCTTCTCAAAGCCTCCACCAGAAAGATTTCTAACTCCAAATGGAAAAGATTCAGCATTTGGTGTTTCAAGAAGAAAATTTCTCCAGACACTGCTGAATTGCCTACGGTTCTGGATTATATGGTCCATCTTAATGGCCTAGGCCTCAGACCAGCTACTCTCAAGGTACACTTGTCAGCTGTTTCTGAATTTTAGTCTGTGGGGAAGCCTTTCTCACTATCTTCCCATCCTGTGTTCTGTAAATTTTTTAAAGTATTGTTTCACACCAATCCCTCGTTTAGAGACCTTGCTCCTGCCTGGGATTTGAATGTTTGCATTGCTCAGCTTATGCAACCCCCTTTGAGCCTATGTCTTCAACAGAGCTTAAGTACTTGACTTGGAAAACTGTGTTCTTGGTAGCCATTACCTCTTCCAGGCGTATCAGTGAATTGCAAGCCCTGTCAGTGGAACCTGATTTTATCTCCTTTCATAGAGATAAAGTGATCCTTAGAACCAATAGAAGGTTCTTGCCCAAAGTGGTTTCAGACTTCCATTTAAACCAGTCTATGTCTCTCCCTGTTTTCTTCACTGATCATTCTTCTCAGGAGAGAGGAGGCTACACAGTTTAGATGTCAAAAGAGCCCTTAGTTACTACATAGAGTGTACCAAGGGTCACAGGTTTGACTCCCTCCATTTGTTCCTCACTTATGGAGAAGTGGGAAAGGGCAAACCTGCCACCAAAAGATCTATTGCCAGGTGGATTGTGTCTTGTATACAGTTCTGCTATGAGAAGCTGGGAAAAACTCCACCCTCAGGCCTGAGGGCTCATTCCGCAAGAGGTACAGCTGCTTCCCTGGCTGCGGCCAGGGATATCCCTCTCCTAGAAATTTGTCACAGCCACCGAAAACAGTACATACCTTTACCAAGCATTACCTCTGGATATCCAGGCTGCAGTGATGCTCTGGTTGGCACAGCAGTACTTTCAGAGCCTATTCCCAAAGTAGGTTCTGTCCTTCTCCTTGGAGGTACTGCTTGGTAGTTCGTAATTATCAGAATACAGCAAGACTTCATGGTGTTTGAAGAAAAAATTACTCACGTTAGTAATTATTTTTCTTCTAATGGAGTCTTGCTGTATTCTGACCTGCCTCCCCTCTCAGAACCTGTTTTTGGGAAGTGGGTGGGCAGGTGCACTGTTGCACCCAGGGGTGTATTTTCTTGCACCCTCCTCCCATTTTGTTTGGGTGCTGATTTATTATTGTTATTTTTGAGTACATTGGGTTTAGTTTTTGGGTTTCCTGACTTGAGTCTTCTTTGGGAATCCAAAACTTTTCAGCCAGTGGGCTAGTAGAAATTTTACAATTTCCACATAGAATTTTTAGTTTAGTTGGGCTCGTAAGAATCTGACGGTTTGAGTTCAAAACACTCCAGACAGAGACTTCAACTGAGCTCGAGCTCAGCGTTTCATGTCCTGCATGGAAAGTTACCCCTTAGTTCTCCGGGGCAGTCCAAAGGTTGGGAATCGCTGCAATTGTCAGAATACAGCAAGACTCCATGAGAAGAAACATAATTACTAAGGTGAGTAATTTTTTCATATTGTCGTGTAGTACAAATACATATGTCAGCTGTAACTGTGTGCCACAGTACCACAGACACACAGTACCTGACAGACATCAGTGACGGCATGATCAGCAACATACAGTTACTGCACAGGAGGAAATGAGTTCTGTGTCCCAGTAGTGTTACCTCCTGCTGAACACATAGAGAAATCACGTACTCACAAGAACAGGGCGGATGTTTCATGATGTCTAAGAATGTACACAAGTACCAATGCAGAGAGTCATGATTTCAGTTATTTTTTTGTTTGTTTTATTTGAGCCGGGGCTCTAGGCAGAGTAGTAAAGTATGGCACAGCAAAGGTGTGAAGAATCTAATAGATGCATCACACACCTGTACCGGTCAATCACATTACACATCTTCCGAATGGTAAATACTTCACATAGCACTGTTTGGAACACTTTACAGAAAACAGTGGAGGGCAAGTAATGAATGCGCTCTCCATTCAAACAACATGAAGTCTTGCTGTATTCTGACTATTGCAGTTAGCCCAGCCTTTAAGCTGCCCCGGAGAACAAAGGGTGAACTTTCTATTCAGAGCATAAAATGCTGAGCCTGAGCTCGGTTGATATCTCTGTCTGGAGCCCTTTGAAATCCAGCCATCAGATTCTTTACTCCGCCTCACTGAACAGTCGCTCCGGAGATTTCTCCTTCAGCTCAGTTCGAAAGTCAGCTAAAGTCTCTGTTAGGTTGTCGATTTTTACCAAATTTATTTCCGCATAGTCAGTTCAGTCTCTGTCTATGGTTCCGTGAGTACTATATAGGTTTTGTTCTGTTTCTGTGTGGAAATTGTAAAGTGTTAGTTCGGTTTGGATGAACTGATCATTTGTATTGAATCCTTGTGTTTTACTTTACAGTGTGGTTACCGGTTCTTACAGTTGTAAAAAAAAAAAAATGTGTTTTGAACTATTTTTTCCAACACCCGTGACACGGTTAGGAACCAATAAGGGAGTCTTGCCTGGCGGTTGCCATAAAAAGGGTAAGTTTTGTTAGGTTGGCCATGTCTGAGAAATGCAAGAAAAAACCCGGGCCCACTGGGTTTCAACACTGCAGTGAGTGTGGGGAGGTCTTTGCTAAGGCTGACCCCCACACCACCTGTGTTTATTGTCTGGGGTTTGAACACCTCGATTCAGACTGCCAAATCTGTAAAAATTTTCCTAAATCTACCCTTGAAAAGAGACTAGATAGACTGAGGGAAATGGAGGCCGAGAAGTCCGCTGACCCGGATGTCCAGCCCGGTTCGGTTCCGACCGAACCAGAAAGAGTGCCCTCTGACCAGGGCGATACTTTTCCGGGCAAGATGATAGCCGATCCTGAGGGGTCGGTTCCTACAAAAAGAAAACACAAAGAAAAATCGACCGGTTTGGATCCAGCGGTTCATCTTCCGACCGCTGAGGAAATAGCCAGAGCGATTCATATTGTGGAATTGATTTGCCCAGTTCTGACCGATCCAGCACCTTCTCGCAGGGGTTCGGTTCGGTCGGTTCCTCCGGTTCAAGATTATACCCTTGAAGATTTTTATGAACCGGAGTTTGCGGAGGAGGGGGAGTTTGAAGATGATGGTCATGATGCTGAAAGTCTGGATGTGCCTGTGGAACCGGACATCTCCCCAGACAGACCTTCTGGTGTATCCCCTACTAGTCTTTCTGAGTCCCCTTCCCATTTTTTGTTTTACAGAAAAGTGGCTGAAACCCTCCAGCTTCCTATGGAGGATCAGGAGATGCCTGATTATGTGGAAATGATGGACATCCTAGAGTCCAGGAGACTGTCTATTCCCCATCACAAATCCTTTGGGAAACAGACAGAAAAAATCCTGAAGTCTCCCAGTTCTGTACCTCCTGTTGACTGAAGGATGGACAAGAGGTACACACTATCAGGCTCGGATGCGGAGGTTTTTATACCAGCAATGCAGCCATGTTGGGGTAGTGCAGGCTGCTGCCTGTGACAAGGCAAACATTCCCTTGGCTTCACACCCCCCTGATAAAGACTCCAGGAAGATTGATGCCATGGCAAAATAACAGTACATGGCATTTTCCTTTGAACTCAGGCAGATGAATTATATGGCCTATACCGCCAGGTACCAGAAGTCCAGGTGGGACACTGTACTGGCACTGGCTAAACAGGCCTCCCCCCAGCTAGCCAAGGAGCTGGAGGCGGTGGTTGCAGATGGGATTGAGGCTACATCTGTGGTTCTTTGGAGAATGGCTTGGCTCAGATGTACTAGCCTTTCGCAGGATACTCAGGCAATGGCCATGGATTTTCCTGTAGTGGGTAATTCTGTTTGTGGAGCAGACAGAGAATTACGTGAAGAAAATGGATGAGTACAGGACCACTTACAGGAGTGCTCAGGCCAAAGAGAGGCAGGCAACTCCTCAAAGGCAGCAGTCTAGGGGCAGGGGCAGGCCGTTTCATAGGCCTTTCTACCAGCCACAGGCCTCTTCTTCCTTTTCACAAAGGGGGTTCTTCTGAGGGAGAGGCAGAAGGGGGATGAGCAGGGCTGCATCCACTCCTCAGTCTAAGGTCCCTGCCAAGCAGACATCCTGATGGTCCTGCCCAGGTCGCCTCTCCTATTCCAGTAGGGGGCAGGCTGACTTACTTCGTCAAGGACTGGATGTCTGTTACATCAGACAAGTTGGTCCTGGAAGTAGTAGGCCAGGGACTGTTTCTCAGCGTCAAAAAATTTCAGAAGATGAGAGCCAGATCTTTTCCACCTGCAGGTCTCTCAGAAACCCTCGTCCTAGAGGCAGAGGTTTAATCTCTGCTGGCTTTAAGAGCCATAGAGAGAGTACCTAACCTACACTGGGGCAAAGTTCTGTACTCCAGGTACTTCCTTAGCCCGATAAAGACTGGGGAGTGGCGACCCATCTTAGACCTAAGATAGCTAAACAAACATCTTTTGAAACCAAAGTTCAAGATGGTAACTCTGGGAATAAACCTTCCCTTTCTTAAGGCCAGGGGACTGGCTAACCTCCCTGGACCTCAAGGATGCCTATTTTCACATTCCCATCAGGTGCTCCCACAGAAAGTACCTCAGGTTTGGGTTGCCTTCAGGCCACTATCGGTTCAGAGCAATGCCCTTTGGCCTAACTTCAGCTCCAAGGGTCTTCGCAAAGTGCCTGGCAGTAGTAGTTGCCTTTCTAAGGAGGCAAAAGATTTCCATTTTTCCATATCTGGATGACTGGCTCATAGTGGGCCACTCCCCAGACCAAGTCAAATCAGACCTGCAGATGAGCCAGCAAGTGCTTACTTCTCTAGGATTTCTTCTCAACCTTCCCAAGTCAGTTCTCGAGCCAGTGCAGCTCATTACCTTTATAGAGGCAGAGCTGGATACTGTCAAAGCAAGAGCCTTTCTTCCTCTAGAAAGGGCAAGAGTTCTTATAGAACTGGCTTCTTCCTTCAGTCTTCAGGTGTCTCGACCAGCAAGGCATTTCGTCCAGCTCTTGGGCCACATGGCAGCCTCTACAGCAGTGGTCCAAGGGGCAAGATTTCAGATGAGGGACATTCAAACAACATGAATTATTGCTGTATTCTGACTATTGCAGTTAGGTCCTGCCTTTGAACTGCCCCGGAGAACAAAGAGTTAACTTTCCATGGCCAGCATGTAACGTTCAGCGCGAGCTCGGTTGAGGCCCCTGTCTGCTGCTGTTTAAACTCTAGCTGTCAGATTCTTTACTCCGCCTCACTGAACATTCGCTCCGGAGATTTCTCCTTTGCTGAGTTCAAAAAAGTCGGTTAAAGTGTCGTTTTTTTTGCTCGGTTTCTACCGAATTTCTGCTACTGAACCTGTCGGTTTAAGTCTCTGTCTGTGGTACTGTGAGTACTAGGTAGGTTTTGCATTTAGTTTCTGTGTGGAACTTGTAAATATTGGATCGGTTCGGTTTGAACTGATCAGATTGGTCTTAAAAAAGTTTTGAATTTATTAGAGTGTGGTAACCGGTCCGTATCAGTTCTAAAAAAAACTGATTTAATTACGTTTTTTTCCAAGACCCGTAACATGGTCAGGAACCGATAGGGTGTTTGCCTGGTGGATTGCTGAAAAGGGGTAAGTTTTGGATAGGATTGGCCATGTCTGAGAAACCCAAGAAAAACTGGCCCGCTGGGTTTCAACATTGTCTAGTGTGTGGGGAAGCTTTGCTAAGGCTGATCCCCACACCACCTGTGTTTATTGTCTGGGGTTTGACCACCTCGATTCAGACTGCCAGATTTGTAAAAGTTTTCCCAAAGCTACCCTGGATAAGAGAGTAGGTAGACTGAGGGAAAGGGAGGCCGAGAAGTCCGCTGACCCGGATGGCCAGCCCGGTTCGGTTCTGACCGAACCAGAAGGAGTGCCCTCTGACCAGGGCGAAACTTCTTCGGGCAAAAGGAGAGCCGATTCTGAGTAGTCGGTTCCGGTTAAAAGAAAGAGAAGAGAAAACTCATCGGGTTCGGATCCACAAATTCTTTCTCCGACCGCTGATGAAATAGCCAAAGCGATAAGGATAGTTCAATTGCTAACTTCGGTTCCGGCCGAACCGGCAGCATCTGGCATGGGCTCGGTTCGGTCGGTTCCCCCGGTTCCAGATTATACTTAAGAAGAATTTTATGAACCGTAGGAGGAGGAGGGAGAGTATGAGGATAATGATAATGATGATGGTGATTATGAAAGTCTGCATGTGCCTATTGACTCGGACATCTCCCCAGACAGACCTTCAGGTGTTTCTCCTCCTAGGCTTTCTGAGTCCCCTTCCCACTTTATGTTTTACAAGAAAGTGGCTGAAACCCTCCAGCTTCCAATGGAAGTAGCAGTAGAGGATCAGGAGGAACCTGATTTTGTTGATATGATGGACATCCCAGAGTCCAGGAGATTGTCTGTTCCCCTCCATAAATCTTTTGGGAAACAGACATTTAAAATTCTAAAGACTCCTAATTCCATACCTCCTGTGGACAGAAGAATGGACAAGAAGTATAACTTTCAGGCTCGGACACGGAGTTCCTTCCCAGCAATGCAGCCATGTTGGGGTGGCAGGCTGCTGCCTGTGATAAGGCAATATTCCTTGGCATCACCCCCCAGAAGGACTCCAGGAGGATTGATGCCATAGCAAAGAAGCAGTACATGGCAGCATCTTTGGGACTCAGGCAGGCTAACTGTATGGCCTACACAGCTAGATACCAGAAGTGCAGTGGGACACTGTGCTGGCTCTGGCTAAACAGGCCCCTGATCAGCTTGCCAAGGAGCTGAGCAGGTGGCTGGATGGAATTGAGGCATCCAAGGTGCAATTTCATGCTGCTGTGGACTCCAGTGATGTTTTATCTGGAGTCATGGCTACATCTGTGGCCCTTCGGAAGATGGCTTGGCTCAGATGTACTGGCCTATCAGAGGATACCCAGGCTAAGGCCATGGATTTCCCTGTAATTAGTAATTCTTTGTTTGGGGAGCAGACAGAGAACTACATGAAAAAGATGGACGAGTACATGACCACCTACAGGAGTGCTCAGGCCAAAGAAAGGCAAGCCACTCCTCAGAGACAGCTTTCCAGGGGCATGGGCAGGCCCTTTCAAAGGCCTCTTTACCAAGCCCAGGCCTCCTCTTCTGCTTATGCTCAGAGGGGGTTCTTCAGAGAGAGAGGCAGACAGGGAATGAGGAGGCCTTCTTCCACCCCTCAGCCTAAAGCCTCCGCCAAGCAGACACCCTGATGGGTCTGCCCGGGCTAATTCTTCACTACCTGTAGGGGGCAGGCTGGCTTTCTTTGTCCAGGACTGGAAGTCTCTGACATCAGACAAGTGGGTCCTGGAAGTAGTAAGCCAGGGACTGGTTCTCACCTTCAAAAAATTTCCCAAGATGAGAACCAGATCCTTTCCACCTACAAATCCATCAGAGACCCTTGCCCTGGAGGCAGAGGTTTCTTCCCTCCTGGCTCTCAGAGCCATAGAAAGAGTTCCTACCCTACACAAGGGCAAAGGATTGTATTCCAGGTACTTTCTAACCCCCAACAAAACAGAATGGCGGCCCATCCTGGATCTAAGATATCTGAACAAGCACCTTTTGAAACCAAAATTCAAAATGGTGTCTCTGGGAATAATTCTGCCCTCTCTAATGCCAGGGGACTGGCTAGCCTCCCTGGACCTCAAAGATGCCTATTTTCACATTCCCATCAGGTGCTCCCACAGAAAGTACTCAGGTGCGAGTTGCCCTCAGGCCACTATCAATTCAGAGCAATGCCCTTTGGCCTAACATCAGCCCCAAGGGTGTTCACAGAGTGCCTGGCAGTAGTGGTTGCTTTCCTAAGGAGAAAAAAGATCTCCATCTTTTCATACGTGGACGACTGGCTCATAGTGGATCTGTCTCCAGACCAAGACAAGTCACATCTGCAAATAACTCAGCAAGTGCTCACTTCCTTAGGATTCCTCCTCAACCTTCTAAAGTCAGTTCTCAAGCCAGTACAGCTCCTCACCTTATAGGGGCAGAGCTGGATACAATAAGGGCAAGAGCCTTCCTTCCCCTGGACAGGGCAAGGACCCTTATAGAACTGGCCTTTTCATTCACCCTTCAGGTGTCTCGACCAGCAAGGCATTTCCTGCAGCTCCTGGGCCACATGGCAGCCTCTACAGCAGTGGTCCGGGGGCATGATTCCAGATGAGGGACATTCAGTTCCACGTAAGAGCCTTCTGGTCCCAAAGAAAGGATTCCTTTACCTAGCTAGTCCCAGTGACTCGAACCCTGATCCAGGCTTTGCAATGGTGGCAGGATCAGGACAATTTGAGACAGGGAGTTCCTTTTGTCAGTCAGTCTCATTCAGTGATACTCACCACTGATGCCTCCCTGCTGGGCTGGGGAGCCCACTTGGGGGATCTTACCACCCAAGGGCTGTAGTCACCTCAAGAATCTCTGCTTCACATCAAGCTCTTGGAACTCAGAGCAGTGTTTCTGGCACTGCAAGCCTTTTCCAAATCTGTACAGAACAAGGTGGTCCAGATCAGAACAGACAATACCACCACAGTGTGTTACATCAACAAGCAAGGAGGCACTCGGTCTACGGCCTTGTGCACAGAAGCAATGAAGTTGTGGTCTCTGGCCTATTCCCTGCAAACCTCTCTGATAGTAGTTCACCTCCCAGGGAAGGACAATGTCCTAGCAGATGCTCTCAGCAGGATATCCCAGGGCCATCACGAATGGACCCTAGGTCCTCTAGTTTTGGAAGTGATTTTCTCGAGATGGGGCACTCCACAGATAGATGTTTTTGCAGCCCCAGACAATCACCAACTTCCTCTCTTTTGTTGCAGACCCCCAGTCTTGGGCTCAGTTCCCCTGGATGCTCTGATTCTGAATTGGGAAGGGAAATTCCTGTATGCTTTCCCCCCTTCCCTCTCCTATTCAAAGTGTTAGTGAAGATCAGGTCTCAACCATGCAAAGTGATTCTGATTGCCCCTGACTGGGCCAGACAGCCCTGGTACTCACTGTTGCTGTCCTTAGCAGTCCACCTTCCCCTGTCTCTTCCCAGGAATTACAACCTGTTGACATCCACTAAGGGAAGGATTTGGTATCCGAACCTCAAATCTCTCAATCTC
Source organism: Neoceratodus forsteri (assembly GCA_016271365.2). Classification (NCBI taxonomy): domain Eukaryota; kingdom Metazoa; phylum Chordata; order Ceratodontiformes; family Ceratodontidae; genus Neoceratodus; species Neoceratodus forsteri. The sequence continues at coordinate 1,197,120,999 of CM028130.1, forward strand.
AAGGCATGGCTCTTGAAGGGCTAGAGTTTGCTGATCTACACCTTTCTCAAGGGGTTCTGGATATCCTTAAAGCTTCTCGAAAGCCTTCCACCAGAAAGACTTACAACTCCAAATGGAAAAGGTTCACTATTTGGTGCTCTAATAAGCATATTTCTCCAGAATCTGCTGGGTTGCCTACAGTCCTGGACTATATGGTTCATCTTAATGGTTTAGATTCTAGGCCAGCTACACTAAAGTGCATCTGGCAGCTGTTTCTGCCTTCTTGTCAGTAGGCAAGTCCTCTCCTCTGTCAGCCCATCCCTGTTTTGTAAGTTCTTCAAGGGATTGCTGCACACCACCCCCTTTAGGGACCCTGCTCCTGCTTGGGACCTTATTGTTTGTATTGCTCAGGTTATGCAACCACCCTTTGAGCCTTTGGTCTCTGCAGAGCTTAAGTACTTGACTTGGAAAACTGTGTTTGTGGTAGCTCGCTACTCTCTGCCAGGTGATAGTGAATTGCAAGCCGTGTCAGTGGAGCCTGATTTCATCTCTTTCCATAGAGATAAAGTGGTCCTAAGAACTAACAGGAAGTTTTTGCCTAAGGTGGTTTCAGATTTCCACCTTAATCAGTCTGTGTCTCTCCCTGTTTTCTTCACTGACCATTCCTCCTATGGAGAGAGGAGGCTGCACAGCTTGGATGTTAAAAGGGCCCTCAGCTACTACATAGAGCGCACTAAGGGTCACAGGTTTGAGTGCCTCCAGTTGTTCCTCACATATGGAGAGGTCGGTAAGGGCAAACCTGCCACTAAAAGATCTATTGCCAGGTGGATTGTCTCTTGTATACAATTCTGCTATGAAAAATTTGGGTAGAACCCACCCTCAGGCCTGAGGGCTCACTCTACTAGAGGTACAGCTGCTTCCCTGGCTACTGCCAGGGATGTTCCTATCTTAGAAATTTGTCAAGCAGCCACCTGGAAAACAGTCCATACATTCACCAAGAATTACTCTCTGGATATCCAGACTAGGAGTGATGCTCGGTTTGGCACAGTAGTACTTCAGAGCCTATTCTCAAAGTAGGTTATGTCCCTCCTCCTTGGAGGTACTGCTTGGTAGTCTGCAGTAGTCAGAATACAGCAAGACTTCTTGTTGTTTGAAGAAAAAATTACTCACCTTAGTAATGTTGTTTCTTCTAGTGGAGTCTTGCTGTATTCTGACCCCCCGGCTCCCCTCTCAGAACCTGGTTTTTGGGATGAGGGTGGGCAGGAGCAGTGTTACACCCTAGAGGTGCCCCTTTTTCACGCTCCTTTATTTTGGGTGTGTGTTGTTTTTTGGGTTTCCTGACTTGAGTCTTTGTTTTGAAACCAGAAAACCCTTTTTTAATAAATTGAATTGCTAGTTGGCTAGTGTGAGTTTTACAGTTTCCACACAGAACTTCTAGTGAGTATTGCTCATAAAGATCTGACGGTTGGAGTTTAAACAACAGCAGAAAGGGGCTTCAGCCGAGCTCGCACTGAACGTTCCATGCTGGCCATGGAAAGTTAACTCTTTGTTCTCCGGGGCAGTTCAAAGGCAGAACCTAACTGCAATAGTCAGAATTTAGCAAGACTCCATTAGAAGGAACAACATTACTAAGGTGGGTATTTTTTTCTTCAGTTACATCTGATGGCCTTTTGGTCACAAAAGAGGGATTCCCTTACCAAACTCATCCCAGTGACCTGGACCCTGATCCCAGCCCTTCAGTGGTGGCAGGATCAGGACAATTTAAGGCAAGGGTTCCCATTTGCCACTCAGTCTCATTCAGTGGTCCTTACCACAGATGCTCCCCTCCTGGGCTGGGGAGCCCATCTGGGGGTCCTCACTGCCCAGGGATTGTGATCCCCTCAGGAATCTCTTCTCCATATCAGTCTCCTGGAACTCAGGGCAGTTTTTCTCGCCCTGCAAGCTTTCTCTCAGTCAGTGCAGAACAAGGTGGTTCAAGTCAGAACAGACACCACCACCACCATGTGGGACATCAGCAAGCAGGGAGGCACGCTGTCTATGGCCTTGTGCACAGAAGCCATGAAGTTGTGGTTCCTGGCTTATTCCCTGCAAACCTCTCTGATAGCAGTTCTCCTTCCGGGGAAGGACAATGTGCTAGCAGATGCACTGAGCAGGATTTCATGGGGCCATCACGAATGGTCCCTGGACCCTCTGGTCTTGAAGGTGATTTTTTCAAGGTGGGGCACTCCAGAGATAGATCTTTTTGCAGCCCCAAACAATCACCAACTTCCTGTCTTTTGTTGCAGACGCCCAGTCTTGGGCACAGTCCCTCTGGATGCTCTGAATCTGAACTGAGAAGGAAAATTTCTGTTTGCTATATCTCCCTTTCCTCTACTGTTCAAAGTTTTAGTCAAGATAAAGTCACTACCTTGCCAAGTGATTCTGATTTCTCCAGAGTGGGCCAGACAGCCTTGGTACCTCTTGTTACTGTCCCTAGCAGTCCGTCTTCCCCTGTCTCTTCCCAGGAATTACAACCTGGTAACCTCCTCTCAGGGAAGGATTTGGTACCCCAATCTTCAGTCTCTCAATCTCAAGGCATGGGTCTTGAAGAGTTAGAGTACACAGATTTGCATCTGTCTCAGGGGGTTCTGGACATCCTCAAAACCTCTTTAAAGCCCGCCACTAGAAAGACCTATATCTCCAAATGGAAGAGATTTCAGCATTTTGTGTTCTAAGTAGCATATTTCCCCAGACACTGCCGAGTTGCCTACAGTTCTGGATTATATGGTTCATCTTAATGGCCTAGGCCTCAGACCAGCTACTCTCAAAGCACACTTGTCTGCTGTCTCTGCTTTTCTGTCAGTGGGTAAGTCTTCCTCACTATCATCTCATCCTGTGTTCTGTAAATTCTTTAAAGGATTTTTTCACACCAGTCCCCCTTTTAGAGACCCTGCCCCTGCCTGGGATTTAAATGTTTGTATTGCTTAATTGATGCAGCCTCCCTTTGAGCCTGTGTCCTCAGTAGAGCTTAAGTACTTGACTTGGAAAACTGTGTTTTTAGTAGCCATTACCTCTGCCAGACGTATCAGTGAATTGCAAGCCCTGTCAGTGGAACCTGATTTTATTTCCTTTCATAGGGATAAAGTGGTCCTTAGAACCAATAGAAGGTTCTTGCCAAAAGTGGTTTCAGATTTTCACCTGAACCAGTCTGTCTCTCTTCCTGTTTTCTTCACTGATCATTCCTCTTCAGGAGAAAGGAGGCTTCACAGTTTAGATGTTAAAGGGGCCCTTAGCTACTATGTAGAGCGTATGAAGGGTCACAGGTTTGATTCCCTCCAGCTGTTCCTCACTTATGGAGAAGAGGGGAAGGGCAAACCTTCCACCAAGAGAACTATTGCCAGGTGGATTGTGTCTTGTATACAATTCTGCTATGAGAAACTAGGAAAAATTCCAGCCTCAGGCCTAAGGGCTCACTCCATCAGAGGTATAGCTGCTTCCCTGGCTGCTGCCAGGGATATTCTCTCTTAGAAATTTGTCAAGCAGCCACTTGGAAAACAGTCTACACCTTTACCAAGCATTACTCTCTGAATATCCAGGCTAGGAGTGATGCTCGGTTCGGCACAACAGTACTTGAGAGCCTATTACCAAAGTACGTTCTGTTCCTCCTCCTTGGATGTACTGCTTGGTAGTCTGCAGTAGTCAGAATATAGCAAGAGTTCATGTTGTTTGAAGAAAAAAATTACTCACCTTAGTAATTATGTTTCTTCTAATGGAGTCTTGCTGTATTCTGACCTGCCTCCCCTCTCGAAACCTGTTTTTGGGAAGTGGGTGGGCAATTGGCTAGTACAAATGTTACAATTTCCACATAGAACAGTTAGTGAGTTTTTGCTCGTATGAATCTGACGGTTGGATTTCAAAGGGCTCCAGACAGAGACATCAACCGAGCTCAAGCTCAGAAGTCTATGCTCTGCATAGAAAGTTAACCCTTTGTTCTCCGGGGCAGTTTAAAGGCTGGGGCTAATTGCAATAGTCAGAATACAGGAAGACTCCATTAGCAGAAACATAATTACTAAGGTGAGTAATTTTTTTCTTGAGTACCAGACATACAGTACTATGAAATCTCAACCTCCACTATCGCACAGCCAATGCCTTGCTATGTGATCTGCGGCAACTCATTTCACCTTTAATGAATCGAAATCTATGGACTGCTGTTCACTGATTCACTGAAGTGGCCCCAATCCATGTCTCCAGCTACATAAAATGATTCTTGCTGTGCACAGCTCACCCCATCACGGACACCTCGCACTTGTAATGACAGTTTGCAAGATGAATGCATAGAAAAACAAAAGGTTGGGCAGTTATTGAAAACAGTAGAAACAACTTGGATGTATTTATTGAGCGCATTTGACCATAAAAAGCTGCATTGAGCATGCAGCCACGATAGGTCGGTGGGAGCTGCCACTCTTTATTGCAGTACTGGCACAACTTCATGAGGATTGACACTTTGTACACACTACTGTAGGCATCTGTTCATATATGTCCAGGGAAAGTGAAGTGTCCTGTCCACTAGGAAAACATATTTAGTGATATTTCATTGAAACAATGCCAGCATTAATAAAAGGTAAAGACATTACAAAAGTGCCAGACAGCAGACCCACCCACACACACATGCACACACACACACACACAGAGCTTGACAGGTGTTTCTAGCTACTTAGAAGCCAATTGCAATGCAGAGGTGCAAAATTGTAACAAAGAACACTTCAAGGAATGACAGGTAAATAATGGCTGTGTAAGTACCATTCATCAGCAGCCGTTTCGGAACTGTCATTGTCATCACTGCTTTCAGACCTCTCAAAACTTTGATCGGCAGATCTGTCATGCGAGTTCCCGCTAACAGATGCAAGCAGCTCAAAACTGCATGGCTGTATATTGACAGATGCACGACAAGACAGGGTATCCATTTCGGAAGTCTCCTCATTGGATGACATACTGATTTTCAAACAAATGTTTTACAAGGAGATGGATGCTTTTCAGTAGTTTATCTTGAGTGGGTCCCTCCAAACACACTACCTGACTGCCTTGTGTGAACTGTTGACCCATCGAATGATGTCACCACGTAGCATGCAAGGAGGTCGTAGTCAATTGAAAACAGGAGCATGGCGTCAGCGCTGTTCCGATTATAACGTTTTTTTTTTTTTTTTTGAAATTAATGGTTGAACAAGATTGGGATTGATGCACAGGAGAACAGATGCAGCTCCATTACAGCAAAGCTCTAATACATACAATAGCGATTCCCGATGCACGTGATCTTTAAAGAAAAAGCTCAGTGTCTAGTCTCACACTAGGCTATATATTTTTCTGCCAGCTAACTTGAAAGGGCATTCCCCTAGAGTGCCCTTCCTTCACTCAGATAAACTAGCTATCGAACAAGGGTCTCCTTACTCTGGGACACTCACCAGGAGATTCTGGTCCTCTGCATAGGCTGCGAAAAGTCAGAGCGAGTTGGAGGACAGCTCCTCAGTTTATGTGCTCAGGGCTGTAGGGTGGGATCTCTCTCTGGAGTGACAGTCCCTCTGGTATTCCTCACCCACATGAGTGTGTGGTGTGTGTGTGTGTATATTTTTACATCTCCAGGCCAAATTGTCTTTTCTCACCTAACTTTTCCTCACATTTGTCTTATTTCTTTATTGCACCCTTCTTGCTCAGGATGCCTTTGTGGGAAAGTTCACTCTCTCCCATCTGGCAGTTATTTACCTCTTGGAGCTTTCCTGTGAGAGCTGCTGGGACATATGACCTGGAGTCCATTTTCTACGCCCTATGTTACTCCAGACAGCAATAACTTATATGAGAATAATCGGAAACAAAATAAGTACACTAACAAAAAAATAAGAGATTAAATTAACTTGGTCACATTCCAATCACAGACCTCTCTGTCCCCTCTGCCTGCCATGTAGCCATTGCCAAGGGCTCAATATAAAGAGCAAATAGCAGCAGGGATAAGGTGCAATCCTTACAGTACCACCCCTCACAAGACATCGCATCACATACTGTAGTCCCACAGTGTAAGTTGAAAATTGTGCTGGCACAAGTGAAACAACACAAACAAAAATATAATAAAGACAGAAAAATGTAACGAGGCACCAACTAGATAGCCCACATTATAAACATAGTTAGAACCAACAAGGATAACTGTTATGTCCTTTCTAGGCAGAGGGTAATAAATCTCACACCTCTAAACAGATCCGACGAAAAGACCCTAGGTGGGAGTAAGCTGGATCAAGGGACTGGACTTCCAAATACAGTAGGTCTGTGGACAAGTGTGGAAAACGTCACCATTGGTCTGTGAAGCAGAGCACATGTTATTTAATGCCCTCTGCCCCAACAGGCAGTTAAGTAAAACCTGTCATATGACGGGGGTCCAAGGCTCAGGGTAACTCATTCACCATGCACGGGAAAACAAATGAAGGAGGAGGGTGAGCAGTAGTTCTAATGCCACAAGACAGCTTAGTTAGTTAGTGTAGTAAACCTAACCCCTACACTCTCATCTGGAATCCAGGTGCCTCCATGGTACAGCAAACATTCTAGAAAATTGGGTGAGGCCCTTATTAAATTTATACAGGCATCATTCCCATTCACTTGGGTAGGTAGGTAGGTAGCGGGGCTACCGGTAGTGTCAGACATAGCAGTGCATTGCAGATTAATGTTGAAGCCTTATATGCGGCAGGAGGGCAGGGGCGAGATGAGAAGGAGGGCCATCCCAAGGGGGATAGGGGAGAGGAGGGGAGAAGAAATAGTGAGGGACCCTCAAAACATCTTGCAAGCCAGCAGACTGAATGTAAAAGGAAAGACCTCGTAGTCTGGCCTGTGCCATCTGCGAAGTACGGTGACAAAGTGAAAGTTAAAACCTTCTCCTGCTTAGATCGGCCCTAGTGGTTGACAGCTGTGAGTGATGTGGACATTAGACTTTGGCATCGCAAGTGGATGACCCCCCAATAGGGGGACTCCCACCCAGGGCCTCTACTCTGGTGTTAGCAGGAAAAAGGGCTGTGTTAGAAGGTGGATTGGTGGAGAGCTGAGTAATCTAACCACAGCTTACATGGGAAGCCATTGGTGCTGAGCTAGGCTGTTCCACCAAGACTCCCAACAGTTCCACCAAGTCTGTTTGACATCAAGGATGTCGACCAACTCTACAGTGACAAGAAATTGCCGATGGTAGCTCTGTTGCTCAGCAATCATACCGATCGACCACTATCACGGCAATGCACTGGGGCACATCCTGGCTGTTTGCAGGGGGGGGGCTTTGTACCCCCCCATGTAAATTAATATAATCACCTCCAGGTTGGAGGTGTATGAGAAAAGCGCAAAACCTCATGGGCGGTTAGCTCGACCAGCGCCAGAATCCTGATCGACAGAATGACTGTCGATTGGGTTGCAGCGCTGATACTGCCGTCGCTGTAGGGATTTCGTTATGGCGATGGCACACCACTCCCAATAGAGGCCCCCCCATGTCAGTAGAATGCAGTTAGACCACTAAGAACATGTAGTCCAAGACCAGAATGATGAAGTTCAAGAACACGCAACTCCTGCCACTGCTCAGTGCAGAGAGCCCGCCCCAGGGAAGCAAATCCATCCATCCCAATATTTAGACTCCCTACCTGCACGTTCATTCTAAGGCAGAGAAGTGTCTATGAAGTAAGACAGATAACAGCATTGAGGCAAATGTAATTGGTGCAGCTGGTGTACTACCGGTCCCAGCATTCAAATTGTCTCAGAAGGTCTTTGGCACTCTGCATGGCTTCATGGGCATGTACTGTGCAGTGGTCTGTGGCTGGTAGGGCCTGGTCCTCTGCAGACATGGTCTGTTCGCTTAGGCTTGGAAGAACAGGATTTGTCAGTCAGCGACTTGGTCATGGGCAGGATTAGGCTCATGGGGCCTGGGGTATTGGTATACCCCTGCATTCTGAATGCTTGTTTGCCTCTTCAGATGTGTAAAACAAGATATCCCCATCTTGTAATAAAACTTTCAATTTTGGCTAGAAAAGGCATTTGAAAATGGATGCCTACCTGTTTGAGAGCATGGAGGCGGGGGACATAAGACCTGCGTTTCGTATGAACTAGAAGAGTGTAGTCTTGGTCGAAATATAACTGTGTTTGTTTGTACTTTATGACTTTTAACCACCATGGTGTCAGACGGACCTGCTCTTTTATTCAATACCGCTAAAATTTCATAATAATGGAACGTGGACATTCCCCAGGGCCCTGCTTTTGTCCTGAGGCATGGTGGGCATGTTTTGGGCATAGAGCAAAGTCTGTGGGTAGTTGAAGGTAGTCTTATAGTAAGGTTTATGCAAACTTAGTAATTTGGGTTCTCTCCGCCCTCTCAGGAACACCACAGATATGTAGATTCTTTCTCCACAGTCTGCCCTCCAGGTCCTGCAGTATAACAGTCTCCACTTCGTGATGGTGTTTGGTGTAGTACAATTCAGCCATGTGGTCTGTACGGCCCGTGAGGGCAGACTTTGCAGTTCATACTGCTCAGTTATTGGGGTCTGCGTGTCTTATTTATTTATTGAATTTTGGTAACTGGGTAGGCCCTCTGATACAAGACAGGCCCTTTTTTAGGGGCGACCTGGGAAGTGCAGTACATTGATAGTGCATTCATTGATACAAGAAATTAGACAAGGAGTAATCATACAGTAAGAGAGTACATCAGTTACATTCAGTTATGCAAAATAAGCAATCTAAAGCACAGTCAACAAAACCTTGTACGCATACAGACATCGTTTACATTATTTATTTATTTATTTTGTCTTGGAGAGTGGAAAGCTTTGCTAGGAGAATCGTACAAGGAGTGAACCAGGGGTTAGGAGTCAGCGGAAGCAGGAGCAAGGTGGAGCGGTTAGGTGAGATAACAGCAAACTTTGAAATTGAGAGAGGGAGGTGCAGACCCGTATAGAAGAAGGTAGAGAATTTCAGTAGGACACAGCAGAAAATGCAAACAATCGCCGAGCCATGGAGAGTCGTAAGTTTGGCACTGAATCTTGTCTCAAGCTCACCAGCGAATCGCGGACTTTGGCGCATAGGGCCAGTACCTCTAGCAGGATCTGTTGGTTCATAATCTGGAGGGGTGAGCTGCTCAGTGTTGAGCATGGAGAGGCCTTGCTATTAGTGGGAGTCTTTGAAGATCCCCGTCCTGCTGGCAGTCTCTGCTGTTGCTGCATTGCTTTCCTAGAACCGCCCATGATAAGCAGTGCATCCACGTTCTGTAAGTACTGAACTTTCCAACTGTAGTGGGATTTGGTGCGTTGTAAGGTAGTTGGGTTGGTGGAGCTACAAGATTATGCTGCAATCAAAACCGGTGATGTTACTGAAAGTCTGTGTGATGTAATCTAGGCAATAAAAAAAAAAAAGAATCAGCACCCATACAGCCATCGAAAGAACAACACCAGCGCTGATTTGAGTAAAAAACGCTTATTTTATATAAATGCAGGCGTGCAAAAAGCATACAAAAAGTGACTTGGCAGAACTGAACTAATGTTTCACCTGGTACACTGCCAGGCTTCATCAGAGTAAATTATTGCCATTAACAAATGCTCATTAAATATACATTCATAATTAATCATATGACCCTAACTAACCAATCATAAATTATATGGTTTATAGCAATCATTATTAACCATTTAATGGTCAAGTGACTATAAAGTGCATCACCAAATACGTATGTTTTCTTAACATTTTGGTTACATATTTACACTAATTTTACATGAAATGAGCTACTATCAAACTTGGTTACCTCTGAAATTTTTATAGCTCTGTGCCATATTAATACATCAAAAAAATGTGTAATTTACTTATGTGTACAAAGCAAGAAATTAGAGGTTTCCAGGCACGTTTCTTAAATTCACAGCAACAGTAGGCATGATTTAATTATAGTAGTAGTCAAGTTCTAACAGTACTTTAACATCTATATTTCCTAAGGAAAGCTGAGCGAGAGATCAATGTTTTATTTAACCCTTATGTGAACGAGTTCCCAGAGTAAAATCCAGAAACTCTTTGTCCAATTTTTTGTTCAAATGTTCAAATTTCCCGCCCTAAAGTTATTGTCAGTTCTTTAAATTTGGCTCGAGACCTAAAATAGACCAATTAGTTTCAGTAATATGTCTTACTTTCTTAGCTCGCTTTGAAAAATTCGCTACAAAGGGGCACTCTGGATTTTCCTGTGCCTTTTTATCAATCTGTTGCCTATATTGTAATGTCCGACACCTATCCATCTCATCCACTTCCCTAATGGCTGATGCAATGCTTTTCTGGCTGTATCCTCTCTCCAAAAACCTATGTACCTGTTCCCCCCTTTTACAAACAAATTCCTTTCATTCAGTGCAGTTTTTGAGAGTCCTAATTAGTTGTCCCTTAGGAATATTGTATTTTGTATGATGGGGATGACAACTATCAAATCTCAACAAAGTATTTCTCTCAGTCCTTTTTTGGAAAAGGGTGGTGCAGACCCCCCCCCCCCATCCTTATAACTCTTTAAATCAAGGAAGGTAACACTAGTCTGACTGAGCTCATGTTTATATCTTAAACAACTACTGGTAGATTCCATCCATTGAACAAAGTTCAAAAAATAATCTTCAAACAACATGAAGTCTTGCTATATTATGACAATTGCAGTTTGTCCCACCATTAGAACTGCTCCGGAGGTGAAAGAGTTAACTCCATTCCATGAATGGAACTTAGAGCACGAGCTCTGAAGAGAAGCTCTGTCTGTGTAGTTTCAAACCTAAACTGTCAGATTCTTTACTCCTCCTCACTGAACAGTCGCTCCGGAGATTTCTCCTACTGCTCGGTTCATTTCTCGGTTTAAACAGTGTTTTCTCGGTTCGATTCAACCAAGAATAGTTTTATTTTAACCTAAAACCGATCGGTTCAAGCTCTGTCTGTGGTATCGTAAGTAATTCTTATTTTAATTCTGTGTGGAACTTGTAAGTTTTATCGGTTCGGTTTTGAACCGATCAGCTTGGGTTAAAACTTAAAGTTTTTAAACTTGATATTTTAGAGTGCGGTTCCTGTTCTTATCGGTTCTAAAAACCCGGATTTCACACGCTTTTTTTCCAATACCATGACACGGTTAGGGAACTCAGGCGGGTGTGTTGCCTGGCACCGCCGCTTAAAGGCAAGTTTTTCTGGTTAGGCTGGCATTATGTCTGAGAAACCCAAAAGAAAACCGGCCCACTGGGTTTCAACACTGTGATGTCTGTGGGAAGTTCTTGCCAAGGCTGACTCCACACACCACATGTGTTTATTGTCTGGGTTTGACCCACCTCCAGTCAGGCTGCCAGATTTGTAGAGAATTTCCCTGCAGCCACCCTGGAAAAGAGATTGGGCAGGCTCAGGGAACGAAGGCCAAAAAGTCCGCTGACCCGATGAGCCAGCCCGGTTCGGTGTCAACCGAACCGAGAGAGTGCCTCTGACCAGGGCGAGACTCTCGGGCAAACGAAAAGCTGGCTCGGATGAACCAGTTCCAGTAAAGAGAACAAGAAAGTCAGCAGGTTTGGAGCCCAAAATTCTTACTCCAACTGCTGCAGAGATAGCAAGAGCTATTCAGATTGTCCAGTCACTTTCTCCGGTTCCGTCCGAACCACCACTATCTGGTAAAAGGTCGGTTCGGTCGGTTCCATCGGTTCAGGAATATGATGTTGAGGAGTCCAGAGGAGGGGGAGGATGATTATGAACAGTATGAATGTGACTTGGAGGGTCTGGGTGTGCCCATTGAACCGGACATCTCCCCAGACAGACCTTTAGAATCTCCCCCTATGCTTTCTGAGACCCCCTCTCATTTTATGTTTTACAAAAAAGTTGCTGAAACCCTCCAGCTTCCTTTGGAGGAAGCTGTGGATGAGCAAGAGGAGCCTGATTTTGTAGAAATGATGGATATACCAGAGTCTAAGAGATTGTCTATTCCTTGCATAAGTCATTTAGGAAACAAACAATAAAAATCTTAAAAACTCCTAATTCTGTGCCTCCTGTAGATAAAAAGATGGACAGGAGGTACACACTGTCAGGTCCTGATACAGAATTCCTTTCTGAGCAATGCAGTCATGTTGGGGTAGTTCAGGCTGCAGCCTGTGATAAAGCTAATATTAACCTGGCTTCACATCCTCCTGACAAGGATTCCAGGAAGATTGATGCCATGGCAAAAAAACAGTACATGGCAGCGTCCTTGGAACTCAGGCAAGCAAATTATATGGCTTATGTAGCAAGGTATCAGAAATCTAGATGGGATACTGTTATGAGTTTAGCCAAACAAGCCCCTGGCCAGCTTGCTAGTGAGCGGGAGCAGGTGGCTGCCGATGGCATTGAGGCTTCTAAGGTGCAGTTTCATGCTGCTGTGGATTTTAATGATGTTTCCTCTAGAGTCATGGCCATATCTGTAGCTTTTCGCAGGTTGGCCTGGCTCAGGTGTACTAGCTTGTCACAGGATACCCAGACTAAGGCTATGGATTTTCCTGTGGTGGGAAATTCTCTGTTTGGGGAGCAGACAGAGAATTATATGAAGAAGATGGATGAATATAGGACTACCTATAAAAGTGCCCAAGCCAAGGAGAGGCAAGCCACTCCTCAGAAGCACACCCCCAGGGGTAGGGGTAGGCCTTTCCACAGGCCTTTTTACCAAACCCAGGCCTCCTCTGCTTATGCTCAGAGGGGGTTCTTCAGAGGCAGACGGGGCGTGGGCAGGCCTGCCCCCACCCCTCAGCCTAAAGCACCTGCCAAGCAGGCACCCTGATGGGGTGCCCAGGGCCGATTCTCCTTTACCAGTAGGGGGCAGGTTGGCTTACTTCAGTCAGAACTGGGTGTCTTTAACTTCAGACAAGTGGGTTCTGGAAGTAGTAAGCCAGGGTCTGGTTCTCAGCTTCAAAAAGTTCCCAAAGATGAGAATCAGGTCTTTTCCACCTGCAAGCTCTTTAGAGACCTTTACTCTAGAAGCAGAGGTCTCAACCCTGTTAGCTCTCAGAGCGGTAGAAAGGGTTCCTCCCCTACACCAGGGCAAGGGTCTGTACTCCAGATACTTTCTTACCCCAAAAAAGACAGGAGAATGGCGGCCCATTTTAGACCTCAGATATCTGAACAAGCATCTTTTGAAACCTAAGTTCAGAATGGTAACTCTGGCAATGATTTTACCCTCTCTAAGGCCAGGGGACTGGCTAGCTTCCCTAGACCTCAAGGATGCCTATTTTCACGTCCTAATCAGAAGCTCCCACCGAAAGTACCTCAGATTCAAACTGCCCTCAGGTCACTACCAGTTCAGAGCAGTGCCCTTCGGCCTTACCTCTGCCCCAAGGGTATTCACAAAATGTCTGGCAGTAGCAGTGGCTCACTTAAGGAGGCAAAGGATTGTTGCTTTTTCCCTATCTGGACGACTGGCTCATTGTAGGCAGTCCCAGAACAGGTAAAATTTCACCTGCAAGTCACCCAGCAGCTTCTCTCCTCCCTGGGCTTTCTGCTAAATCTACCAAAGTCGGTTCTGGAACCAGTTCAGGTACTCACCTTCATAGGTGCAGAATTGACACAAATCTGGCAGAGCTTTTCTTCCTTAGAAAGGGTAAGGAACTTGGTGGCTCTGGCCTCCTCCTTCACTCTGCAGGTCTCTCGACCAGCAAGGCACTTTTGCAGCTCCTGGGGCACATGGCTGTGTCCACAGCTGTAGTGCAGGGAGCAAGATTTCAGATGAGAGACATTCAGTTTCACTTGAGAACCTATTGGTCTCAGAGAAGAGACCCCCTTTCCAAGTTGGTCCCAGTGACCCGAACCTTGATCCAGGCCCTCCAGTGGTGGCAGGATCAGAGCAATTTAAGACTGGGGGTCCCCTTCATTCCCCTTTCTCACACTTTGACCCTCACTACGGATGCTTCCCTCCTGGGGTGGGGAGCCCACATGGGTGACCTCTCCATTCAGGGAGTGTGGTCCCCCCAGGAATCTCTGCTCCACATCAATTTGCTGGAACTCAGAGCTGTCTTTTTAGCACTTCAAGCGTTTACTGCTTCTGTCCAGAACAAAGTGGTACAAGTCAGAACAGACAATACCACAACAATGTGGTACATCAACAAGCAGGGGGGCACTCGGTATTCGGCCTTGTGCACTGAGGCAATGAAGTTGTGGTCTCTGGCCTATTCCCTGAACACTTCCCTCATAGCAGTTCACCTTCCAGGAAAGGACAATATCCTAGCAGATGCTCGGAGCAGGATTTCTCAGGGCCATCACGAATGGTCTCTGGATCCTCAAGTATTGGGGATAGTCTTTGCCAGATGGGGCACCCCTCAGATAGATCTTTTTGCAGCCCCAGACAATCACCAACTTCCACTGTTCTGTTGCAGGCCTGCAGTGTTGGGCTCAGTCCCCCTGGATGCCCTTCTCCTGGATTGGGAAGGGAAGTTTCTTTATGCTTTTCCCCCCTTCCCTCTCCTATTCAAGGTGTTAGTAAAAATCAGATTCCAGCTTTGCAGGGTGATTCTGATTGCCCCAGATTGGGCCAGGCAGCCCTGGTACCCACTCCTTCTGTCCCTGACAGTCCATCTCCCCCTGTGTCTCCCCAGGAATCACAACCTATTAACCTGTGCCCAGGGGAGAGTTTGGTATCCGAACCTCAAATCCCTCAACCTCAAGGCCTGGCTCTTGAGGAGTTAGAATTTGCTGACTTACACCTTTCTCAGGGTGTTCTTGAAATCCTAAAGGCTTCTAGGAAGTCTTCCACTAGGGCTACTTATAATTCTAAGTGGAAAAGGTTCTCCATTTGGTGTTCTGGGAAACATATTTCCCCAGAATCTGCTGATTTGCCCATTGTGTTAGATTACATGACCCATCTTAATTCTTTGGGCCTGAGACCAGCTACCCTGAGAGTTCATTTGGCAGCTGTCTCTGCTTTTGTTTCAGCAGGAAAGCCATCCTCTCTTTCCGCTCACCCTGTATTTTCCAAGTTTTTTAACGGATTACTTCATACTAATCCACCTTTTCGGGATCCAGCCCCTGCCTGGGACCTTAATGTTTGCATTGCCCAGTTAATGCAACCCCCTTTTGAACCTCTGTTTTCTGCAGAGCTTAAGTATCTAACTTGGAAAACTGTTTTCCTAGTGGCTATCATTTCTGCTAGACACATAAGTGAGTTGCAAGCCTTGTCAGTAGAAACTGACTTTATTTCTTTCCACAGGGATAAGGTAGTCCTCAGGACTAACAGAAAGTTTTTGCCTAAGGTGGTTTCAGATTTCCATCTTAACCAATCTATCTCCCTTCCAGTGTTTTTCACTGAACATTCCTCTTCTGGTGAGAGGAGATTGCACAGTTTAGACGTTAAGAGGGCCCTTAGTTACTATGTAGAATGTACCAAGGGTCACAGGTTCGAATCCCTCCAACTTTTTCTCACTTATGGTAAGGTTGGGAAAGGGAAACCTGCCACTAAGAGATCAATTACCAGGTGGATTGTCTCTTGTATCCAATTTTGTTATCAGAAACTGGGCAGAGATCCCCCCTCTGGCTTGAGGGCTCATTCTACCAGAGGTACAGCCGCGTCTCTAGCTGCTGCCAGAGACATCCCTATATTGAGATATGTCAAGCTGCTACTTGGAAAACGGTACACACTTTCACCAAGCATTACTCCTTGGATGTCCAGGCTAGGAGAGATGCTCGGTTTGGCACAGCTGTGCTTCAGAGCCTATTCCCTAAGTAGGTTCTGTCCCTCCTCCATGGATGTACTGCTGTGTAGTCTGCAATTGTCATAATATAGCAAGACTTCATGTTGTTTGAAGAAAAAATTACTCACCTTAGTAATGTTGTTTCTTCTAGTGGAGTCTTGCTATATTATGACCTCCCCCACAGCCTGCCCCTCTCAGAACTTCTACTTGGGTATGGGGTGGGCAGCCTAGTGTGGGCACTATTTTATGCCCTTTTTATGTGTTTTCATCCCTTCTTGGGGTTTGGGGGTGTGGTGTTTTTCATTTTTTCCTTATATTTCTCTCATATTGTTAAATTATACTATTAGTTCTGGTCCCCTGACTTGAGTCTTTTGTTTTGGGACCAGCAATGAGTGTTAATATTTAGGTAGCCAGTTGGCTAGTGTAGGTTACAGCTTCCACACAGACCTTAGTGAGTTTTTGCTCGTAAAGATCTGACAGTTTAGGTTTGAAACTACACAGACAGAGCTTCTCTCTTTAGAGCTCGTGCTCTAAGTTCCATTCATGGAATGGAGTTAACTCTTTCACCTCTGGAGCAGTTCTAATGGTGGGACAAACTGCAATTGTCATAATATAGCAAGACTCCATTAGAAGAAACAACATTACTAAGGTGAGTAATTTTTTCTTCTGTAACCTTCCAAACAATAAAAATATCATCTATAAAGCGCCGCCACAGATCCAGACAAGAAATGTGTGGATCTGTGGTGGCGTCGTACAGGTGATGCATCTCCCACTTCCCTACAAAAAGGTTGGCATAACTAGGGGCCATTGTAGTGCCCATAGCTGTTCCCTGAATTTGATGGTAAAGTTGGCCCTGAAACAAAAATATATTCATCTTCAGAATAAGACCTGCTAATTGAACAAGAAAATGTGTGCGGGTCTTGACCCTTTTTTCCTCCGTCCTTTCTTCTAAAAAGAAGGTCAGGGCATTTAATCCCTCCTGGTGTGGTATTACAGTGTATAGTGAATTAACATCTATTACTACGAAATACCACTCCGGTTCAACATACAACTGCTCCATAATCTGTACCACCTGTGTAGAATCCCCTGAGAAATAACCTTAGATTTTGTACTAAAGGTTGTAAAAATGTATCTAGGTACATGGAGGGTGGTTCAGTCAGCCAGCCCATGCCTGATACAAAAGGTCCCCCCTGTGGTTGTACCATTCTGTGTATCATTATCTGTTTGGTTTGTTAACAAATAGTCAGAAGCTATTACAAATTCTGATAAGACATTGTTTGACAACTCATTATTTTTATCCAGATCAAGGCCCTGTTCAGCACATTCATTTAGGTTTACATATGGGACAATAGAGGTATTAAGTACACCAGCTATGGGCATAGAATCAAAAGATGAAACTGTTTAGGATAAAACACAATCAGAGACAATGTTCTTTTCAAGAAAACTTTCTGAGAGATGCAACATTTATATTAGAAAAACTGGAATTCAGTCCATTTAAAGTTCTTTGTATCAATAGTTGTTCCTGTTTTTTTTTTTGCCATGCTGTCCTCCTCCTCCTCGTCCTCCTCTTTGGAATTGGACATTTTGAAAGCGGGTGTGGCATTGCTGCTGGCTGCGTCTGGTCCCCTGACTGTATGAAGGATACTGCCCTGGTGATGATTACCCCACCAAACCATCTGTATATATATCAGATTCATCAGTATCTGATGGGCCAGTAGTATAGTCTAAAACTGTATAGTGTATGGGGGAACGTTATTGTGCATGGAAATCCATGCTTGGAATATCTTTGTTGTGCTGCCCTCAGCGCGACTCAATCTTTATTGTGCTGCACTCAGTATGTCACCAGTACAACACAACAGAATCAAACGCGTTAAGCGTGTGCGTGATGTAGCAACCCGCGGCAGAGGAGGAAGCAAGTGGGCTGGAGCGGAGCTACTACGAGCCAAGTAAGGCTTGTTTTAAAATGTTACAGTTACTTTCTGCGTCCATTCACTGTTTTATATGTTGAATAGACTCCCCATACACTATAAAAGATTGTCTATGAGTCATTCTGAACAAGGATCTTCTCTAATCTCGAGTTCTCCTTGGCAACGGACAACCTCTCGAGCTTCGCTCTCGAGGTCTAACGTTGCCAAGGAGAACTCTCGATTGAGAATATCCTTGTTGTGAATGACTCCCCATAGACAGTCCTCTATATTATTAGTTGGGGAATCATTTAAAGAACTGTTACTCTTTTTCAAAATAGACCGCAATTCCATTTTCTTTGGGTCATTCCAATCAATGACCCTATGATTAAGATAGTCATTTTCATCTCTCACAAACTTTCTCTGTTTCTGCTTCTTAATTCTAATGTCATATCTGGTAACTTTTTCAAGTCTCTCCCATTCAGTTGCATCTGCAGTTTCCCTTAGTTTAATTTCAACTTCCCCAATTTCTTGGGTTAATTCTTCTCTTATTGGTTGGGCAAATTCCAGAATAAGTTCAATATTTTTAATTGATTCTTCCTGCATATTTTTGCGCCATCTATTCATGAACTCTGCATTTTCAGACAACATGAAGTCTTGCTGTATTCTGACAATTGCAGTGATTCCCAACCTTTGAACTGCCCCGGAGAACAAAGAGTTAACTGGGCACTTGAGGCGAAATCTGCCATCAATGGTATACTAAACGACTACCACCTCACCCAAGTCATCTCCCTACCAACCAGAATGAACCATGTAACAGGAAGGCATACCACAATCGACTGGGTCCTGGCTTCTTCCCCCAACAATGTAAAAATGGCAGGGACCTTGGCCGATGCCTTGAGTGACCACTCACCTGTATTTGCCATCTGGAAGAACTGTACGAACAAAGTCCCGCCCAGGATCATCACCTATAGGGACTACTCTAACTTCCTCCCTGACCAATTCATTCGGTACTTAAATGGTATCGACTGGAGCAAAATAAGACACCTTCCTAGTCTGGAGGATGCCGCTAAATTTTTCCAGACATCCCTCTCCAGAATTACGGACCTCTTAGCTCCTTTGAAAACCCACAGAGTAAGGGAAGCGTTACAAGTGGATCTTGCCTCCTAAAGCCCTGATGTCCACCCGGGACAAGGCCTGGAAAAGTACAGAAATCAAAGCTACGGGGGACTTAGCGGCTACAGGGCCCTAAGAAACCAATGTAAAAGGACATAAAGCTAGCTAAAAAGCTATATCACCAGCCTTCAAAAACTAACCTAGGCAATCCTAGGCTTTCTGGACTATTAATGAACTATCAAGGGGCATTAAAACTACACCCAGCCCAATCTTGGCTAATGGGCAACTAGTCTATGAGGGATCTCTCATCGCTGAGACCCTTAACAGTTACTTTACGAACCTGGATGCATACAACCGGGACCCCTGCAGGAGGGAGGTGGCTGCACAACAGCCCTGACCTTGACCGCCTTCATTTCACCTGAGGCTGGTCAGGAAAGGGAGGTTTTACCACCTTAAATCCCTACAATCGAGAGGGATCTGGGGCTCTGACGGATCCAAACCAGAATCCTCAAGGAGAGGAGCCCCAGCTCTAGCTAAACCCTAACCTGGCTGATCAACCGTCCATAATGGAGGGTCTGTACCAAGCTTTGGAAACAGGCTCTGGTGATTCCCATACACAAGGGAGGATCAGCAGAGCCCATTGAGACTACAGGCCTATCTCTTTGTTGTGTGCCATAGCAAAGTACAGGAGAAGCTAGTCTACTCCCAACTCGTGACTACCTAGAAATCCACCGGCAATCTCACCATCGCAGCACGGGTTCAGGCCAAGCATGAGACGGACACTGCCTAACTAAATTCTCTACAGAAGTACTGAGCAATAATGACGGAGGGATCAGCACAGGGGCGGTCTTCGGACCTATCTAAAGCTTCGACTTGGTAAATCATAACCTCCTTCTTCAAAGATGCGCCTCTTGGCCTTGACACCCCACTCACTGGGATGGTTCAAAGTTATCTCTGGGCGCACCCAGAGGGTTAAGTGGGAGGATAAAGTCTCCAAGCTAGCCCTACTCAAAGAAGGCTTTCTAAAGGTCAATCTCGGCCCCTTCTCTTTACACTGTACATAAAATGATCTGCATAAACACTGCGGGAGTAGCATCATCCAGCACGCCGGATGATGCAGTCATTTATAGAGCTTCCCTAATCAGAGTTGCAGACAGCCCTCCAAGAAGACATCCATCGATGGAGGACTGGCTCACTCTGAACAAATGGTTTTAAACACCAACAAAACGAAGGTAATGCTCTTTGGCCCTAGATCCCTGGAACAGAGAGGTCACATCTTCCTCAACCCAGTCCAGGGGTGCAAAACTTGAGGTGGTCACCTCCCACCAAATACCTTGGCCTTACCCTGGACCAAGGCCTCATACTAAAAAATCATGTAGATCAAATCACCAAAGCCATCCATGGGAAACTTGGCATCCTTTATAGACTAAAGGACCAGATCATCCCGGAAGCTAGGGTAGCCATTGCCACTAGTGTACTCCTCCCAAAGCCCACATACGCGGCCCCGATTCTCCAGGGCGTGGCCGTGATGGAGTTAGGAAGGCTGCAGACCTTGTACAATAAGATAGTCCGCTATGCCACCATGTCTCACCGAGGACTCACCACTGTGAGGCCCAATCCAAGCTCAGGTGGCCGCCCTGGATGCTCGCCTCCCACCCAACCTCTGCCTTACATTCAAGCTACTGGGTCCCCACTCCCCCAGCCTGGATGGGCTCGTCAGGGTGAAACCCAACCCACGGTGCCTGCGCTCATAAGGCCAAACTGTCCTCGCGGTTCCCAGGATTAGGACTAAAGCCGGTTCTAGGTCCTATGCGCACAGCCCTTCCACCTGGAACAACCTCCCTTGGAGGTACGGAGGCTGAGACCGCTACCAGCTTCCGGACTGCTTAAGGGACACCTGCTCAACAGGAGCATATGTCTTTGCTACAGTACCTGACCACATACTGCCACCTGGGTAGCTCAATAGACCCTCCCTACCCATCCTGGCAGTATAACAGTCCTCCCTTCAGACGGGGTGCACTTATGTCCCAAATCTATCCCCCTTCCACTGTCCACGCAGCAGTTAACCTTAGGTCTTTAGCTGCTGCTCACTATTCCAGAGCACTTTTAATCTAATCAATAATTAGTGATGTTTAATGGTCTCATTATTTGTAAATTCTATGTCCTTACAGCCTGCATGTCTTCCACTACCTGCTGCCCGTAAACATATGTATTCTTACTGTTAAAAACTACTCAATCTCTTGACTGTACTGATCTGTTACCTGTATGTTTGTTGTTTCACCCGGGTCGCCCCTGAAAAAGGGACCTTTAGGGGCCCAGCGGGCCTACCCGGTCATCAAAATTCAATAAATAAATAAATAAATAAACTTTCTATGCAGGGCATAGAATGCTGAGCTCGAACTCGGTTAAAGGCTCTGTCTGGAGTGATTCAAACCTAAACCGTCAGATTCTTTACTCCGCCTCACTGAACGGTCGCTCTGGAGATTTCTCCTACAGCTCGGTTCGAAAGTCAGTTAAAGTTTTAAACCGAAAAAATTATCCGCATAGTCGGTTCAGTCTCTGTCTGTGGTGCCGTGAGTACTAGATAGGAATTGTTCTGTTTTTCTGTGTGGATCTTGTAAAAGTGCGGCTCGGTTCGGCTGAACTGGCCATTTGATAGTGAAATTTGTTTGTATTACTTAGTGTGTGGTTACCGGTTCTTATCGGTGCTAAAAAAAAAAACGTGTTTTGAACCGTTTTTTTCCAATACCCGTGACACAGTTAGGAACTGATAAGGGAGTCTTGCTTGGCGGTTACCGAAAAAAGGGTAAGTTTGGTTAGGTTGGCCATGTCTGAGAAACCCAAGAAAAAAAACGGTCCCACTGGATTTCAACACTGCAGTGAGTGTGGGGAGGTCTTTGCTAAGGCCGATCCCCACACCACCTGTGTTTATTGTCTGGGGTTTGACCACCTTGATTCAGACTGCCAAATATGTAAAAGCTTTCCCAAATCTACCCTTGAGAAGAGATTAGGTAGACTGAGGGAAAAGGAGGCCGAGAAGTCCGCTGACCCGGATGGCCAGCTCGGTTCGGTTTTGACCGAACCAGGAGTAGTGCCCTGTGACCAGGGCGATATTTCTTGGGGCAAAAGGAGATTCGATTCCGAGGGATCGGTTCCGACAAAAAGAAAGTGCAAAGATAAATCGACCGGTTTGGATCCAGAGGTTCATTTTCCGACCGCCGAAGAGATAGCCAGGGCGATTCAGATTGTGGAATTGCTCCGTCCGGTTCCGACTGATCCGGCTCCTTCTGGCAGGGGTTCGATTCAGTTGGTTCCACCACTTCAAGAGTATACCCCAGAAGATTTTTATGAACCGGAATTTGAAGAGGAAGGGGAATTTGAGGATGATGATGTAAGTGAAGGTCTGGATGTGCCTGTGGAACCGGACATCTTCCCAGACAGACCTTCAGGTGTTTCCCCTCCTAGGCTTTCTGAGTCCCCTTCTCACTTTATGTTTTACAGTAAGGTGGCTGAAACCCTCCAGCTTCCTATGGAGGAGGCTGTGGAAGATCAAGAGGAGCCTGATTATGTAGAGATGATGGACATCCCAGAGTCTAGGAGACTGTCTGCTCCCCTCCATAAATCTTTTGGGAAACAGACACAAAAAATCTTAAAGTCTCCTAACTCTATACCTCCTGTGGATAGAAGAATGGATAAGAGGTATACACTTTCAGACTCAGATACGGAGTTCTTATATCAGCAATGCAGCCATGTTGGGGTAGTGCAGGCTGCTGCCTGTGACAAGGCAAATATTCCTTTGGCTTCACACCCCCCTGACAAGGACTCCAGGAAGATTGATGCCATGGCAAAGAAGCAGTACATGGCATCTTCTTTGGGACTCAGGCAGGCGAATTACATGGCCTATACAGCCAAGTACCAGAAGTCCAGGTGGGACCTGTACTGGCACTGGCTAAACATGCTTTCCCCCAGCTAGCCAAGGAGCTGGAGGTGGTGGCTGCAGATGGGATTGAGGCATCTAAAGTTCAGTTTAATGCTGCTGTGGACTCTAATGATGTGTCATCAAGAGTCATGGCTACATCTGTGGCTCTTTGGAGGATGGCTTGGCTCAGATGTACTAGCCTCTAGCAGGACACCCAGGCTAAGGCCATGGATTTTCCTGTAGTTGGTAATTCTCTGTTTGGGGAGCAGACAGAGAATTACATGAAGAAAATGGATGAGTACAGGACCACTTATAGAGTGCTCAGGCCAATGAAGGCAAACCCACTCTCAAGGCAGCAGTCTAGGGGCAGGGCAGGCCTTTTTCAAGGCCTTTTACCAAGCACAAGCTCTTCTTCCTTTTCTCAGAGTGGGTTCTTCAGAGGAGAGGCAGAAGGGGATGAGCAGGGCTGCATTCACTCCTCAGCCTAAAGCCCCTGTCAAGCAGACACCCTGATGGGCCTGCCCGGGTCGACTCTCCTATTCCAGTAGGGGGCAGGCTGGCTTACTTTGTCCAGGACTGGATGTCTGTTACATCAGACAAGTGGGTCCTGAAAGTAGTAAGCCAGGGAATGGTTCTCAGCTTCAAAAAATTTCCAAAGATAAGAGCCAGATCTTTTCTACCTGCAAATCTCTTGGAAACCCTTGCCCTAGAGGCAGAGGTTTCTTCTCTCCTAGCTTTAAAAGCTATAGAGAGAGCACCTACCCTACACTGGGGAAAAGGACTGTACTCCAGGTACTTCCTGACTCCCAAAAAGGCAGGTGAGTGGCGACCCATCCTAGACCAAAGATATCTAAACAAACATCTTTTAAAACCAAAGTTCAAGATGATAACTCAGGGAATAATCCTTCCCTCTCTAAGGCCAGGGGACTGGCTAGCCTCCCTGGACCTCAAAGATGCCTACTTTCACATTCCCATCAGGTGCTCCCACAGAAAGTACCTCAGGTTCGAGTTGCCCTCAGGCCACTGTCCGTTCAGAGCAATGCCCTTTGGCCTAACCTCATCCCAAGGGTTTTCACAAAGTGCCTGGCAGTAGTAGTTGCCTTTCGAAGAAGGCAAAAGATTTCCATTTTTCCTTATCTGGACGATTGGCTAATAGTGGGTCAGTCTCCAGACCAAGTCAAGTCTCACCTACAAGTGACCCAGCAAGCGCGCACTTTTCTAGGATTTCTTCTCAACCTGCCCAAGTCAGTTCTCGAACCAGTCCAGCTTCTTACCTTTATAGGGACAGAACTGGACACACTCAGAGCAAGAGCCTTTCTTCCTCTAGAAAGGGCAAAAGTTCTTATGGAACTAGCCTCTTCTTTCAGCCTTCGGGTATCTCGACCAGCAAGGCATTTCCTCCAGCTCTTGGGCCACATGGCAGCTTCAACAGCGGTGGTCCAAGGGGCAAGATTCCAGATGAGGGATATTCAGTTCCATCTGGGAGCTTTCTGGTTTCAGAAGAAGGATTCCCTTACCAAACTGATCCTAGTGACTGTGACCTTGATCCAAGCCCTCCAGTGGTAGCAGGATCAGGACAATTTAAGACAAGGTGTTCCTTTCGTTGCTCAGCCCTGTTCAGTGGTCCTTCCCACGAATGCTTCTCTCCTGGGCTGGGGAGCCCACCTGGGTCCCTTACTGCCCAGGGGCTGTGGTCCCCCCAAGAGTCCCTTCTCCACATCAGTCTTCTGGAGCTCAGGGCACTTTTTCTGGCTCTAAAAGTGTTCTCACAGTCAGTACAGAACAAGGTGGTTCAAGTCAGAACAGACAACACCACCACCATGTGGTACATCAACAGACAGGGAGGCACTCGGTCCATGGCCTTATGCACAGAAGCCATGAAGTTGTGGTCCCTGGCTTATTCCCTGAAAGCCTCTCTTTTAGCACTTCACCTTCCAGACAAGGACAGTGTGCTAGCAGATGCACTGAGCAGGATTTCTCAGGGCCATCACGAATGGTCCCTGGACCCTCAGGTGTTGAAAGTGAATTTTTCAAGGTGGGGCATTCCAGAGATAGATCTCTTTGCAGCCCCAGACAATCACCAACTCCCTCTTTTCTGTTGCAGACCTCCAGTCCTGGGCTCAATCCCTCTGGACACCCTGAATCTGAATTGGGGAAGGGGGGGTTCTGTATGCCTTCCCCCCCTTCCCACTCCTGTTAAAAGTTTTGGTAAAACTAAGGTCTCAACCTTGCAAGGTGATTCTGATTGCTCCAGATTCTGCCAGACAGCTCTGGTACTCCCTGTTGCTGTCCCTAGCAGTTCATCTTCCCCTGTCTCTTCCCAGGAATTACAACCTGTTAGCATCCTCTCAGGGAAGGATTTGGTACCCGAATCTGCAGTTTCTCAATCTCAAAGCATGGCTCTTGAAGAGTTAGGGTTTGCAGATCTGCATCTTTCTCAAGGGGTTCTGGATATCCTCAAGGCTTCTCGAAAGCCCTCCACCAGAAATACTTACAACTCCAAATGGAAAAGATTCAGCATTTGGTGTTCTAAGAAACGTGTTTCTCCAGACACTGCTGAATTGCCTACGGTTCTGGATTACATGGTCCATCTTAATGGCCTAGGCCTCAGACCAGCTACTCTAAAGGTACACTTGTCAGCTGTCTCTGCGTTTTTGTCTGTGGGGAAGTCTTCCTCACTGTCTTCCCATCCCGTGTTCTGTAAATTTTTTAAAGGATTGCTTCACACCAATCCTCCTTTTAGAGACCCTGCCCCTGCCTGGGATTTGAATGTTTGCATTGCTCAACTTATGCAACCCCCCTTTGAGCCTATGTCTTCAGCAGAGCTTAAGTACTTGACTTGGAAAACTGTGTTCTTGGTAGCCATTACCTCTTCCAGGCGTATCAGTGAATTGCAAGCCCTTTCAGTAGAACATGATTTTATCTCATTTCACAGGGATAAAGTGGTCCTTAGAACCAATAGAAGGTTCTTGCCCAAAGTGGTTTCAGACTTCCATTTAAACCAGTCTGTGTCTCTCCCCGTTTTCTTCATTGATCATTCTTCCTCAGGAGAGAGGAGGCTACACAGTTTAGATGTCAAAAGAGCCCTTAGTTACTACATAGAGCGTACCAAGGGTCTCAGGTTTGACTTCCTCCAGTTGTTCCTCACTTATGGAAAAGTGGGGAAGGGCAAGCCTGCCACCAAAAGATCTATTGCCAGGTGGATTGTGTCCTGTATACAATTCTGCTGTGAAAAGCTGGGAAAGACTCCACCCTCAGGCCTGAGGGCTCATTCCACAAGAGGTACAGCTGCTTCCCTGGCTGCTGCCAGGGATATCCCTCTCTTAGAAATTTGTCAAGCAGCCACCTGGAAAACAGTCCATACCTTTACCAAGCATTACTCTCTGGATATCAGGCTAGGAGTGATGCTTGATTTGGAACAGCAGTACTTCAGAGCCTGTTCCCAAAGTAGGTTCTGTCCCTCCTCCTTGGAGGTACTGCTTAGTAGTCTGCAATTGTCAGAATACAGCAAGATTTCATGTTGTTTGAAGAAAAAAATTACTCACCTTAGTAATTATGTTTCTTCTAATGGAGTCTTGCTGTATTCTGACCTCCCTCCCTGCCTCCCCTCTCAGAACCTGTTTTTAGGAAGTGGGTGGGTAGGTGCAGTGTTGCACCCCAGGGGTGTTTTTTGCTTGCACCTTTCTCCTTTTGTTTGGGTGCCGATTTATTATTGTTATTTATAGTACATGGGGTTTTGTTTTTGGGTTTCCTGACTTGAGTCTTCCTTGGGAATCCAAAACTTTTTCAGCCAGTTGGCTAGTAAGAATTTTTACAATTTCCACATAAACTCTTCAGTTTAGTTGGGCTCGTAAGAGTCTGACGGCTTAGGTTTGAATCACTCCAGACAGAGACTTCAACCGAGCTCGAGCTCAGCATTCTGTGCCTTGCATAGAAAGGTAACTCTTTGTTCTCCGGGGCAGTTCAAAGGTTGGGAATCACTGCAATTGTCAGAATGCAGCAAGACTCCATTAGAAGAAACATAATTACTAAGGTGACTAATTTTTTCCATTTCTGTGATAATTGTACTAAATGTGAACGTGATGCTTTAAGTTCAAATGAATGTATAACTAGCAAACCAGCTGATTTGGGGAAGGGGGCAATAGTAGTACTTAATACCAGGGTCTATATCCAAGAAGTGAGCAGATTAGTGAGTGATACATTAGTTTATGTCAAAGTTACACACGATGTTATTGGAAAATTTAAAACCTTAATTGATCATGAACTGAATGTGGGTTTCATAAAAGGATATATTACAGATGCGGAATACAGAACACTTACAGTTTACCCATCCTGTCATTCCTACAATCTGTGCTTTACCTAAAATCCACAAAAGCCTGGTACAGCCACCGGGGAGACCTATTGTATCAGGCAGGGGCTGACTGACTGAACCACTCTCCACGTACCTAGATACATTGTTACAACCTTTAGTACAAAATCTAAGGTAATTTCTCAGGGATTCTACACAGGTGGTACAGATTATGGAGGAGCTGTATATTGAACTGGAGTGATATTTCGCAGTAATAGATGTTAATTCACTATACACGTTAATACCACACCAGGAGAGATTAAATGCCCTGACCTTCTTTTTTAGAAGACAGGATGGAGGAAGAAAGGGTTAAGACCCACACACATTTTCTCGTTCAGTTAGCAGGTCTTATTCTGAAGATGAATATATTTTTGTTTCAGGGCCAACTTTACCATCAAATTCGGGGAACAGCTATGGGCACTACAATGGCCCCTAGTTATGCCAACCTTTTTGTAGGGAAGTGGGAGATGGATCACCTGAACGGCGCCATGACAGATCCACACATTTCTTGTCTGGATCTGTGGCGGTGCTTTATAGATGATATTTTTATTGTTTGGAAAGGTACAGAAGATTTTTTGAACTTCGTTCAATGGATGGAACCTACCAGTAGTTGTTTAAGATATAAACATGAACTCAGTTAGTCTAGTGTTACCTTCCTTGATTTAAAGATTTATAAGGATGGGGAGGGGGGAAGTCTACACCACCCTTTTCCAAAAAAGCACTGATAGAAATACTTTGTTGAGAATTGATAGTTGTCATCTCCATCATACCAAATACAATATTCCTAAGGGACAACTAATTAGGACTCAGAAACTGCACGAAAGGAATTTGTTTGTAAAAGAGGGGAACAGGTATATAGGTTTTTGGAGAGAAGATACAGCCAGAAAAGCATTACATCAGCCATTAGGGAAGTGGATGAGATGGACAGGTGTCAGACATTGCAATATAGGCAACAGATTGATAAAAAGGCACAGGAACATTCAGAGTGCCCCTTTGTAATGAATTTTTCAGAATGAGCTAAGGAAGTAAGACAGATTATTGAAAATAATTGGTGTATTTTAGGTCTTGAACCAAAGTTAGAAGAACTGACAAAAAATGATCCTAAAATAATTTTTCGGAAATGTAAAAGTATAAAAGATCATGTAGTAACAAATGTGACACCAACCAAGGAATTAAACAAACAAATGCTGTTAGCACCGAAGTCTAAAGGTACATTTAGATGTGGTAATTGCTTATACTGTAAAATACTTCACACATCCTGTTACTGGAAAGGAAATTGAAATCAGAGATTTCATAACGTAACAGTAATGGGGTGGTATATTTACTATCATGTGGCTGTGGGGCGTATTATGTGGGACGAACTGTACGAAAGTTAAAAGTTAGGATTGGTGAACACGTAAGGGCAGTTGAAAAGGGCAGTACCAACTATGCCATTGTAAAACATATTCAAACACATTGTCCACAGAAACATACTTGTAATTTCCTTGGGTTGGAGTTAGTCACTTTGGGCCCCAAGGGGGGTGGGATTTGAACAAAAAAATTGGACAAAGAGTTTCTGGATTTTTACTCTGGGAGCACGTTCACATAAGAGGTTAAATTAAAACATTGATCTCTCAGCTTTCCTTAGGAAATATAGATGTTAAAGTACTGTTAGAACTTGACTACTACTATAATTAAATCATGCCTACTGTTGCTG
This sequence comes from Neoceratodus forsteri, assembly GCA_016271365.2. Lineage (NCBI taxonomy): Eukaryota > Metazoa > Chordata > Ceratodontiformes > Ceratodontidae > Neoceratodus > Neoceratodus forsteri. The sequence continues at coordinate 1,197,149,626 of CM028130.1, forward strand.
TGAATTTAAGAAAGGTGACTGGAAATCTATAATTCTAGGGACATGGATATGTTGTTCATCCACACTGTCTGGCGGGTTCCTTGCCGCTTTAAATCTTGCCAGAAGGTCTTCAAGCTGGCTCCTCCCACCCACCCGGGTGGTAAAACTCTTGGCTCCGCCCCATGACACCAGATCTTCCTTACCGCTTGGAAGCTCAGGTTCCCTCCTTAACGCTCTGCGTGATAGGCTGGATCCTAATTCTTTGGTTAGCCCGAAACTCATTTTAAAATTTTCAAGACCGGTCAACTTTCTCCCTCGCGGCTGCGATGGTCAAATCGACTCCTGGATTTGGTGGTGCCCTTGTGGACAGAAGATGTCAGGATGGACCGTACTCCACATGCGTCTACTGCCTTGGCCTAGAACCACGACCCATGAGCCTCACAGTCATGCCGTTCGTTTCGGCCAATGTCCTGGAAAGGATTCGCTGCCGGTTACAGCTTGGCGCCGAGAGTGCTACCCACCGTCGTAGTCAAGGAGACCCGGGCTGTTGTCAGCGCAGCTAGCTAGGCTGAGCAACCAAGCAGATGATCGCCTCGAGGAGGAGGCGCCCAGCCGCGATCATCCTCTTCCTCGGTCTGGCATTTATCCCGCCTCACTGGGTACTTGAGATTCAGCTTCGCTCAAGGAGCTTTGCCAGTCCCTTTCCACAGAGGAAGAGGGCCATGGGACATTCCTTTCGGTCCAAAAAAAGGGACTCAAAGGGTAAGTCCCATCGTCGGGCGTTGGGGAGCAGGAGAGGTCTCCTTCCCCGGACAGCCGACTGTCGACTTCGGTTGAGGTTGCGGCTAAGGCCGCTGGCTTCAGAGCGTCCCTGTCAGGCCAGCCGGCCGAGACACCCGTCGATGTGGTCGAGATTTTTCTCGACTCGTCGGACGGGCTGTCGACTGGTGAGACCGACAACCCTTCTTCACCACTTCCCCCGGTGAAGACCGTGGACCTGCCCTCGCCCCCGGTGCCGCAGTCCCCGGTTAAGGCTTCCGAGCTGAGGGAAGAGCGGGTGTCCCCCACTCCTTCCCAGACCCATCCTCGGAAACACCGAGGATCTCGGTCTCGGACATCGTCTTGGTCCAACCAATCCCGCCGACATCGGCGGTCTCGGCACCGAGGTAAGCGGCGTCACCGCTCGTCCTCGTCTTCCTCCTCGGAAGAGGAGAGACTTCAGTGCAAATTGCGTCAACGCTACGAGGACCTGATGTGGCAGCAGTTACTTCTGTCCGGGAGCAAGTCGACGCTGTCTCCTCCCCGGCCATCAAGTGGCTGTCACCCGAGCGGCCGAAACAACCCGTTGCTGTAGTCGAGGTGCCCAAGCCTGGGCCGGTTGTTCGGCTGAAACAGCTGCCCCACCGATCGTGGTGGAACCTCCGCCTCCACAACCAAAATCGGGGGCGCCGACCAAGGACTCTCGGTCGGGTCAGGGCCTGCCCCACAGGTTGTCGGTCACCCTCACTTCCGACCGTCCTCGGCAGGTGGAGGGTGGCTCAGGCTCCAGGCAGCTCTTTGCGGACTCCTCCGAGTCCGACGACGCCTCCTCCCTGTTCTCCAGGCCCATTGACCTGGAGTCCTGTTGGGGGCCAGTTGATGGACGAAAGCCCATCGTCCTTCATCGGTTTGCTTCAGCTCATCTCGGAGTCCACCGGGATGCAGCTCGAGCCCGTATCCAAGCGGGCCAAGTATCCCCTGACAGAGATACTGGACCGAGGGGATTCACCCACGAAGGCCTTTCCGGTGACTGAAGCCATTGTTGGCCCAGCCTTGGAGCTCTGGCAGCGGCCTGCTTCCTGTCCTGCGCCTTCGGCCAGGATGGCCAGGAAGTATGCGGTCCGTACCGGCTGTTTGCCCGGTTTTTCGGAACACCCCTCTGCCGAGGGGTTGATCACCGACCACGTTTTCCGGCATTCCGGGAACGCTAGGGACGTGGACAAGCCCCCCCCCCGACAAGGAGTCTAAAAAGCTGGACTACGCCGGGCTCAAGGTGTACGCTGCGTCCTCCCTTGGCCTCGGTCAGGCCAGCTCGGCCGTGCTGATGGCACACTTCTCCCACGCCCTCATGGGATCCCTGGATGAGGTGATTCCTCATCTCCCGGCCGACCTGCAGACCACGGTCCGGCAGGTGCGGGACCAGGGTAGGGCAGTGGCTAAGCAGCAGCTCCAAACGGCTCTGGACATAGGAGACTCCTGTGCCAGATCAGTTGCATCCGCGGTGGTCATGCGCCGCAGAGCATGGCTGAGGATATCCACCTTCATGGCGGATACCCAGCACAAATTGGCGGATGTCCCCTTCTTGGGGACTGACCTCTTTGGCCCTGGAGTGGAAGGTCACCTCCAGCGGATCGAAAAGTCCAATGCCACTCTGGACTTGGTCACCTCCGCCCAGAAGGACAAGGGCCGCCAACAGCAGCAGCCAGTCCTTTTGTCCTTCTGCGCCCTCTGCACGTCCGGCCCAACAGCACCAGCATCAGCGGCAGGCTTGTGCTTGACATCCCAAACACTAAGCCCACTGCTTCTGCAACAGGAAGCAGGAGGTAAAGGCCCAGGAGGTCCCTCGGCGGTCCCTCCTCCAAGCCTGCCCAGTGTGGGTTGAGGGTGTCTCCCCAGCCTCGTCACTCCCCGGGTCCCCCGTGGGAGGGCGGCTCCGCCACTTCCTTTCCGCCTGGTCAGCTGTCACCGCGGACCGGTGGTTGTTGAGTGGTAGGAAAGGGCCTACCTCTGGAGTTGAGCAGGCCCCACCCTTCGGGCGTCGCCTCGGGAACGCTACGGATCGCAGACCTCTCTGTCGGCTCACGAGCCGATATTGCCCTGCTCCTCGAAAAAGAGGTGATCAGGAAGGTGGCGGATCCTCCTCCAGACCCGGGGTTTGTGTCCAGGTACTTTCTGGTCCGAAAACGGACTGGGCGCTGGCGCCCCATTCTCGACCTGCACGACCTGAACAGGTTCCTAAGGTCTCGGACCTTCAGGATGGTCACTCTAGCTCACATAATCCCATCCTTAGAACACGGCGTGTGGTTCTGTTCTCTGGACCTTCAGGACGCGTTCTTTCACGTCCCAATCCGTCCATCCCACCACAGATTCCTCTGCTTCAGAGCGGAGGGATCCCTTTACGAGTTCCGGGCCATGCCCTTCGGCCTTTCCCTAGCTCCCAGGGTCTTCACCAAATGCATGGCAGTGGTGACAGCATTCGTGCGGCACCGAAGGGTCTGGTTATACCCCTACCTGGACGATTGGCTGATTGCAGCCTCCTCCAGAGCGGAGGTGGAGCGGTCCAGAGATCTGGCCCTCCAGGTTTGCTCTCAGGTTGGCCTTCTCATCAACGAGGCCAAGTCGGAACTCGTGCCAAAGCAGGTGATACAATTCATTGGGGTAGAGCTTGATTCTCTACGAGCCAGAGCACGGCTCCCGGCGGACAGGGCCGAGGTTCTTTCCTCCTTTCCTCAATCATTTCAGGTTGGGCAATCGCGCCCTGCCCAGGACTTCCTGCGCCTCCTGGGCCTCATGGTGGCCTGCACTAGCGTGGTCTGTTGGGCCCGCTGGTACATACGTCCCTTCCAATGGGGGCTGGCCAGCCAATGGTCACAGCACTTCGATCCACTGGATCAACTAGTGACAGTGACCCAGGGGATGTGGAACGCTCTCCAGTGGTGGACCGTTCCAGCACATCTGCAGGAGGGCATCCCGGTTGTCCGCCCTGAGCCGATGGTCTCACTATCGACCAATGCCTCTTTGATGGGTTGGGGTGCCCATCTGGGGGAGCACAGAGCGCACGGCCTCTGGTCCCCTCAGGAGTCCTGATGCCATATCAACCTGCTGGAGCTTCGAGTGGTTCATCCAGCCCTCACCGCCTTCGCTCCGTTTCTATGGGGTCAAGTGGTTCAGGTCCAGACGGGCAGTACCACGACCATGTACTACCTAAACCGCCAGGGCGGGACGCGCTCCATGCCTCTGTGCAGGGAAGCTCTCCGCATTTGGTCACTCGCACGCAGCCTGGAGGCGGATCTCCTTGCCATTCATGTGGCAGGAGCCTCCAACACCCTGGCCGATGCCCTAAGCTTGATAGGGGCTGCGTCTCACGAGTGGTCTCTCCTGCTGGAGGTAGTAGAAGATCTTTTCTCCCACTGGGCCACGCCTCAGGCGGACCTGTTTACCTCCAGGGAGAATGGGAAGCTGAGACTGTTTCATTCCGGCCCCCTCAGCAGGGCTCGCTGCAGGGGGATGCCTTCTTGAGGCCGTGGACCCCGGGCCTCTTCTGTGCCTTTCCCCCATTTCCCTTGATTCACAAGGTGCTTCTCAAGGCGAGGAGGGACAAGGCGCAGGTGATTCTGGTAGCCCCAGACTGGCCTCGCCAGTTCTGGTATCCAGATCTCCTCAGTCTCAGCTCCAGGCTCCCGAGGCGGCTTCCAGCCCACCCGGACCTGATCTCAGTCAATTAGGGGAAGGTATTCCATCCGGACCTTCAATCCCTGCACCTGATGGCCTGGTTCCTGAGCGGCTAGAGTTCCAGGCCTTGGGTCTTTCCAACGAGGTCCTCAACGTCGCTGAGGCGTCCCGTAAGGAGTCGACCAGAAAATGCTACGCCTTCAAATGGAAGAGATTCTCCATTTGGTGTCAGGGCAAAGGCCTGTACCCTTCCTCCTGTTCCTTGGCAAGCATTCTGGACTACCTGTGGTCCCTTTCTCAGCTAGGGCTTCGGTCGACAACCCTTAAAGTGCACCTGGCAGCCATCTCTGCTTACCGGCGCGGGCCGGGAAGCAGTCGGTGGCGCAGGAGAAGGTCGGGCGCTTTTTCAGAGGCCTTGATCACATATTCCCTCCAGTGCGAGAACCTCCACCTCTGTGGGATCTACTGCTGGTATTGGCTAAGCTCATGGGCAAGCCATTCGAACCGATGCACAGGTGTGACATCTCTCACCTGTCGTGGAAGACTGCCTTCTTGGTGGCTATCACGTCAACCAGAAGGATGGGAGGGCTCCAGGTGCTTTCCATCGAGTCTCCTTATCTGGTCTTCCACAGGGACAAGGTTGTCCTGTGCCCCCACCCGAAATTCCTTCCGAAGGTGGTGTTGGAGTTTCACCTTAACCAGGTGTTGACTCTGCCGGTGTTCTACCCCAATCACACCTCGGAGGCTGAATATAGGCTCCATACTTTGGACCCTAGAAGAGCGCTCGCTTATTATAAGGAGCGGATGGCTGAAGTTCGGGGAGAGGTTCTCCAGCTGTTTGTCACCTACGCTGAAGCCGCACCTGGCAGACCTGCAGCCAAGCGGACGATAGGCAGGTAGGTCACCTCCTGCGTAGATCTCTGCTATAGGTTGGCGGGCATGGAGCCTCCCAGAGGGATAAGAGCTCATTCTTCCCGCCATAACGTTGCATCGGTGGCTGCTTCCAGGGACGTCCCTATCCAGGAAATCTGCAGGGCTGCTATCTGGAAGTCAGTGCACACCTTCATCATCCACTACCACATCGACCTTGAGTCACGCCGGGATGCTGGTTTTGGCGCCTCGGTTCTCCAGTCTTTATTCCCTAAGTAGGGGGTGTGCGCCTTGCCCCCCTCCTCCCGAAGAACTGCTAGGAGTCTGCCAGACAGTGTGGATGAACAACATATCCATGTCCCTAGAAATACAGGTTACTCACCTGTAACAGGAGTTCTAGGGTAGGTATGTATTGTTCATCCTGTCCTAACCTCGGCTTCGACGACAACCGGCTTCCAGCGAGCTAGATCTGGCGCCATGGGGTGGAGCCGAGTTTTACCACCGGTGGGTGGGAGGAGCCAGCTTGTAGACCTTCCGGCAAGATTTAAAGTGGCAAGGAACCTGCCAGACAGTGTGGATGAACAACAGATACCATTCCTAGAACTCCTGTTACAGGTGAGTAACCTGTATTTTCTTGCTTTGTGCACGTAAGTAAATTACACATTTTTTTTGATGTATAAATATGCCACAGAGCTATAATATTTTGGAGGTAACCACGTTTGATAGCTCATTTCATGTAAAATTAGTGTAAATATGAAACCAAAATGTTAAGAAGACATGTATTTGGTGATGCACTTTATAGTCATTTGACCAGTAAATGGTTAATAATGATTGGTATAAACCATATAATTGATGATTGGTTGGTTAGGGTCATATGATTAATAATGGATGTATATTTAATGAGCATTTGTTAATGGCAATAATTTACTCTGATGAAGCCTGGCAGTGTACCAGGTGAAACGTTGGTTCTCTTTCGCTAAGTCACTTTTTGTATGTTTTTTGCACGTCTGCATTACTATAAAATAAGCGTTTTTTACACAAATCAGCACTGGTGTTGTTCTTTCGATGGTTGTATGGGTGCTGATTCTCTCTTTTTCTTTTTTGCCTTTGTGTTCGGCTGATTTACAAGCACCATACATATCCTGGTGCTCCGAAGGTTTGTTTTTTCTAAAGTGATGTCATCTAACGTCTGTTTCGGTTCCCCCCAGCTGAACCTCCGGGCTGGGGGAGGGGGTGCACCTGTGGTACCGTCTGGCAGTAGTAAGGCTGAGTTGCACAAATCTATATTGCTTTTCTTAATTAAGAGATGCTCCTTGCTGATAAATAGCAGGTCTTGCCTGCAAAGATACCCAACCTAAAAGCAGGCCCTTCAAGTTGGGGCCCATACTGTAATGACCATGTCTGCTGGAGCAGAGTGCTTACCCGGAGTTGTAGGTGACCCCCTGACCTTTGCAGTGAAGGTCAAGAGGAGGCTGGCGGGGGCTGTGAGAATCCTGACCCTATACAGCCAGAAACCTTAGGTGAGGAAGAGTGTCCCTCAGAGGAGGAGAGGGAGTGGATGGAACTATTGGATGTATTACTTTCCTCTGTTGGACCCCTTCCTGACTTCGTATTATGGTCTAATAAACCCTTTGTTACCTGTGAGGAATGTAGCCCTTTGGGGAACGTTGTGAGATCACTAAACCACAATAATACCTGTAATACACACCTTGCAGAATTCTAGGACATAGACAGGATAAAGTAAACAAAAAAGAGAGGGAAGCCTTCATACATGTTCCTTACCGTGGTTTTATTCCCCTGTCAGCTCACATATAGGGCAGTCATTATATCATACATACTAATTGTAAACAATACATACCCGGGAGTCTGGAGCTCTCATACACTGCAGTGTCATGTAGGGTGTGCCTAAGGTTTTCCTCGGAGAGGCTACGGGGTGTACAGGGTTTTATACCCTGATAAGATCTAGTACAGTTAGAGATAACTGGCTCTTGTGCGCATGATGAGCACACTTACTATTATTTTCATTGGTCAGTTTAGGGGGCCATTCAGGTAGAATCTCAGTTGGCCTTTAGAATGCTACAATTTGTAGCATTCTAGTCCGAAGAATATGCTTATGCTGAATAACTTATCCCTGCAGATGATACATTTTGTATGTATCACTATATTATCACCCGGTTAGTATGTTTTCCTGGTAAAACTCTTAAATAAATATGTCCTGAATTGTCTATTCATAATTACTGCTGCTGTCAGCAGTAGACACCTTAGTTATAGAGGGCGCGCCGGGATCATCAGTCATTACATTTCTGACATTATAGCAGCAAAATGACAGTGCATTTCTAAACCTAAAATATTATTCATGATTGTGCTTTTCCTACATGATCACTTGTAGGGTAAAGTCGTGCTTCAGAAGCAGTGCATTTCATAGCTTGTGTCTATGTGCATGCAAAAATAAAAAGAATCACCTTGCTTTATGAGTATGTGTGAACCTATACTATTCTACTGTGTAAGCCCCCCCACCTGGTGTATGTGTCCCTAACTCTTTGTGTGTTTGTCTGTGTGCGCGCACGCGTCCCTAGTTCTCATCTGTAAATGGCACGTCCATGCAAGATAGTGACGTCTTAGCCTAAATCTATCCACATCATGTGCGTGGCGCTACCTAAGTCCACTTATGGTTGTGGGTAATGATTCTTCCATACGCCATGAGCGTATAGATAATCATGGCTTGCCTTGTGCACGCCATGCGTGTGTGGGTGGTCATGATGTTTATGTATATGTCATGTGCATGTGGGTAAGCATATTTTACATCCCCCCTTGTTACCTGCAACTATACAGGTAACAACACAAGGAGAATATAGAAGGAATTAGCGAGAAGGAGAGGTAAGAGAGTGGGTAGCATAGAGAAATTTAAGTTGAGATTTATGACAGTTTAAAGTCCTGAAAAGATAGCAAGTGGTAACAAGAAGTAGGAAAATAAGAAAAACTTGAAGAATAACAAAACCTTTAAATATGAGTTCTAACCAAGTGTTAGAGTGTGTGGTACTTAAATCTCCATCATGAAACATAGATTGGACCAAGTATTTTGCCTTATGAACACTATTACTGATTTGAATTAAGTGTGTGTCTTTCCTGTGCATGAATCTTGTAACACCAAAGTGTAGCTGATCTATATGAACTCTGAAAACTGGAAGATACTGGTTTATGCTTTTTTTGATAGGTGGGGTCACTATTTACAGAATCTTGTTCCTGGATAGGAACAGGGGTAATGACTGTATGACCAATGGCAGTACGTTTATGGGGTATGATGCAAAAATTGTGAGTAGCCACATTGCAGATCATATCATTATAAACATGAGACTTATGATTAGTTGCAACACAGTATTGACCTTCAGAACTGTATGTAACTCTGACTCGAAGTACAGTCCATTTTGTTAGTCTGATGGGGCACAAAGTGGAGGTGTTGGTAAGTTCAGTAGAAAGATGAATTCCTGCAGCTTTTGTAAAGATATTGCTGCTTTGCTTGATTGAAGGCTTGATTAAAGAGGCGTCTTTACTGGTGCCGGTGATTGCATTGACACCAGACTTTGCTGTATCTTCAGTACCATCACTAGTTGCTCTGTGATGGGTACCAGATTGTGCTTGTGAGGAAACATTTGATGCATTTCCCTCTGTTGCATCAAAGTTCATGTTTGCTTGGTCATCTGGAGAGCTGGATGACCCTTCTCTGAAGTCTGGAGCATATCCACACACAGGTGTGAGCACACTTGAAGTCATCACACCTGCACAGGTAGTGGCAGCCTTCTCTGGTACAGCAGTCCATATGTGGGGCTACCCAGGCATTGAGATTATGATGATGGATGAGGAGGTCTGGCAGCTTTATCCTTTCTTGAAAAATGGTGTCTTCCAAGTGCCCAATTGATTGTACCTTTACCAGTTTATTAAAAACTGTAGTATCTTTATCAAATATAGGCAGTGACACAGTAAATGCGACAAATATAGTTTCCTCTATATTGCAGGGACCCTGGTTGGGGTGCACTTTGACATAGCCAAGGTTTCTGGCTGTGGCTATGGCAAGTGTGATGGTATGATCCATACACTTGGTGGTGTATGCTGTATCGTGACAATACCACTTGACCATATGTCTGTCATTAATTACGTCTGTAATTTTGCCAGTTTCTAAATCTTGAAGGAGATTTGTAACTGTGGTGAGTGCAAAACTTCCATAGGCAGAGCATAGGATTTCCCTACCTACGTGTTGTTGTCTAGCTTCCCTACTGTTGTAGTGTATCGGTTCTATTAAATTATGTCTTGCTTGATTAAATATTCTAGCAATGTAGTGCATATTGTATGTTGTGTACCTTTCCTGTTGCGCAAGATTGGCCATACCATGTAGCATTGGCTGTATCACATCCTGGTTTAATTTACTGTTAAACAGTTTAGCATGTCTCAATTTTGGCCAAATCGGCATGGTTCCAAATTGATAATCCTAATTCAGAAATAGCTGTGGCAGACCCTAGTATGCCTGTCACACCAGGAAGACCTAACCCTCTTTTTCCACGTTTATTTTATTAATTTTTTATTTTATTTAGTTTTTGTTTACCAGGTAGGTGCACTAGCCATAGTAATGACTGTTTTCAGGCACGACCAGGAGGGTACAGTACAAAACAGAGCATGTACACATAGAAATTCAATGAATTGACATACTAGAAACAATCTGAACACACAGGAATAATAATCATGAATAGGAAACTTGATAACAGGTCAAGAGTAGCTAAAATTTAAACAGTGTTAGAATGTGCAAAACAGAGAGAGATTTTGTTTGGTTTCCGGGTAGGTGCATTAGCCATGGAAATGAGTATTTACTGGTGCGACCTGGGAGGGTACAGTACAGTCGATTCATATAGAAACAAACATGACTGATAACAGCATACTTTGTGATAGCCAACATTTCAACTGAACAAGGAGGTAGAACAGATAGGAATACATTTGGGTAGGGGAGAGAATGTTATTCAAGAGAAAACAAGATATACTGTACAAGTAGATAGTTGCTTACAGTAGAATTATAGAGTTTGGATACGAAATAGGATTCAGATAACAGTAACACAATTAGCAAACGACAGTTTGGTTAAGTGGCATAGTTGGTGTGAGACATAAGTACCTTGAGCATCAGGACTGGGTAGGCTGGATAAGTTTAGGGTATGGCTAGCAGCAGTCAAGAGTTAAGTCAGCAGGACTGTAGAGACTGTAAAGATGGAATGGCACGTTTAGGGGGGTTTGAAGCAGGTACAGGAGACCTGACTAAAGAGGAAGGAGCGACATTTGCTTTTGAATTGGGCATGACTGGGAGCTAGGCGGATGTCCAGAGGTAGGGAGTTCCAGAGTTTGGCCGCCGAGTGTGCGAAAGCTAGGGTCCCTTTCTTAGATTTACATCTAGTTGTAAACAGCAGTGATTTATCAGCTGATCGAAGGCTATGCAACGAGGGCAACAGAGATAACAAGGAGGCAAGCACAGTCGGGATACCATTTCTGAGTATGTTATCTGTCAGGGTGCTAAGGGCCAGGGCACGAACTGGAATGGGGGGAGCCAGTTTAGGTCCTGATAGAGTTGGCAATGGTATTTAGACCAGGGGGAAGCTGAGGCATACCTGCATATGCTGTTGTAGGTGGTATCCCATTTCCTGAGACTAGATTGAGATGCGTGGAGATATGTGACAACCCCATAGGATAGCGACGGTAGCAGGATCCCCCTTGCGATGGCTAATGTAGCTGACGGTGTGAGGACATAGTTGGCTTTGTAGGCTACTCCAATTTTAGTATTGACTGATTTACAGGTGTTCAGTATGTGTTCGTCAAAGTTAAGGTTTTCATCAAGGAGGAGTCCAAGATACTTGAAAGAACGGACTGATTCAAGGTGTGGTCCACCCTGACCACCCGACACCTTAAATAAGTCTCGGTTAAGTTTTAATTTGACTGTCATCCCAAACAGCATTGTTTGCATTTTATTAGCATTTAGAATTAATTTATGGTGGAGAAGCCAAGATCGAGTGGCACAGAAAGCAGACGAAAAAGACTGGGTGATGCATTGTGCGTTGTTATCACTACAGTACAGGACTAGATCATCAGCGTAAAGGATAGCGTTGCAACCCGGGATAGCTGATGAGATACTATGTATGAACATGGTGAAGAGAAGGAGGCCTAGTATTGATCCTTGTGGAACACCTAGTTTAACTGCCATAGGGCTGGACACCCCAGAGTTGAAACTGACAATCTGGGTTCTGTTTGATAGGTAGCTCTTAAACCAGGTTACTGAGTTGAGCAGGAAACCAAGGGCTTGGAGGCTATCAAGCAGGAGAGAATGATCTACAAGGTCAGATGCCTTGGTGAGGTCAATAAAAACTGCTCCTGTTAATTGACCTTTGTCCATTGCAGTAAGGATGTCGTTTGTTAGGTGAAGCAAGGCAGTGGAGGTGCTATGACCTTTACAAAAGCCATACTGAATTGATGAGAGAAGGTTGTATTTGGTCAGGAATTCAGTAACTTGGATAGATACAAGTTTTTCCAGGAGTTTACACAAGACTGACAGGATAGCAATCGGACGATAATTTGCCATATCTCTTTTATCTCCTTTCTTTGGGACCGGGGTGACATTTGCCACTTGCCAAATCTCAGGGACAAATCCAGCACAGAGGGAGAGGTTGAAAATCCTCGACAATGCCAGGGCAATGAATGATGCGGCAAGTTTTAAAAGTTTGGGCTCAAGTTTATCCAAGCCTACACTAGTATTATCTGCAATGGTGTTGAGTAAGCACAGGACTTGCGATTTTGATACCACCTTAAAGTAAAAGGGAGGGGCAGGCACAGCGAGTGAGGGCAAAGTGGATTGGGATAAAACCTGTGTAGGGAAGTTGGATGTGAGCTGGGAGAGGTCAGAGAATTTCTTGTTGAATGCTTCAGCAATAGTACGGGGGTCGTTGCTGTGGATTCCCTCAGTGATCATATCATTGTCTAAGTGAGGTTTCTTTGCACCTAGAAATGTTTTCACATGCCCCCAGAATTTCCTAGGATCATTTGATACATCCAGCAGAAGACCCTTACAGTAGGAGCTTTTTGCTAGTCAGATCTGCTTTTTACATTCGCTACGCTTGGTTCTGTAGATCTGGTAGTCTGTGTTAAGGCCGAATTTCATATAGCGCTTCCAGCTTTTATCTCAGGCGTGGAATGCAGCTATTAGACTCTTATGCAGCCACCTAGAAGGTTTCACTCTAACACGTTGGGTCACGAGGGGTGTGTGTCTGTTTTGAACTGCTAGAAATTTTTCTAAAAAGTAATTAAGAGCTGCGTGGACATCTAGGGTCTGCAAAACATAGGTCCAGTCAATAGCCGCGATGTCATGTAGGAACTTCGCTTCATCTAAGTTGGCAAAGTTCCTAAAGGTGATCAAGTGTGGTGGTGATGGCTGGGGGCTAGAGTGTTACCACACGCAAAAGATGGGGGCGTGGTCAGATATAGAATCTGTCAGGATACCTGAATTTACAATTCTGTCTATCCTGTTAGTTAGTACCCAGTCCAGTAGCGTACTAGAAGTTTCATTAGGGGAGACCCTAGTGGGTACACATATATGTTGGTGGAGTTGATAGCTTTGGATCAAGGATAGAAGGGAGCTATGAGTTTGTCCGAGCCAGTTTAGGTTCGTATCTCCAATAATGATCAGTTCATTTTGGCCTGATATTTTTATCGATTTTTCCAGCAAATTGGAGAAGGCAGGCAGCCCCCCGAGGGGTGGATTGTAGGCAACAACTATGTGAAGTTTTTTGGGACCTAGGTGGAGGAGTGCATGAAGGGATTCACATGAGGAAGGTTGAGGAGTGTTAATCTGAGTGATATGGAGATGTGCTTTATAAAACAGTGCAACACCCCAACCCCGCTTAGAGGATGATCGGTCATGTCTAAGAAGATTGTAGCCACTTAGCAGACAGAATCGGGGGTAGAGGGCTTTAGCCATGTCTCAGATAGACCCAAAATGTCTGGGTTATAGATGGAGAACCAAGCCTCAAGTTCTGGGAAATTATGCGTCAGGCTTCTTATGTTTAGGTGGGCTATGCAGCGCCCAGCAGAAGTAGACCAGGAGACAGTATTGTTAGAGAGATTCTGTGCTGCACCAGGATTTTGTTCTAAGTCGCCTGCTAGCAGAATGGCTAGCAGCATGAGATACCAGAGAGTACGATGGAAATAAGTGTGAACAGTCATCTTACTAGGGCTGAGACTTTCATTCAGGTAGGCAGCAATTAGGTAGTTGAGGAACTTAGGGATCAGTAGCAGAGTGAGGTCAAAATGCACTATCTGCCTGACAAGCAAGTTTGAAAAGAGGAAATCATTAGCAGAGTAATGCTCTCAGGAATTCCTGTGGGAGCTTGTGGCCAGGGAGAGCTTTGCTAATGAGAGTACCAGCAGGCTGGTTGCAAGTGAGAGCAGGAATTTCGGCGTCATTTTGTGAGAAAGATCTATAATTGCAAAGAGAAGTCAGCATACATAGAGCAGAAACCTAGTTTTAAGTGGAGCTGTAAGTATGTGAAGGAATCAGACGCCCCTAGTGTTAGGATTATATAAGGAGCTAATGGCAAACTGGCCTGATTGGTTCTAGACGAAACTGAAATTGACGTATACTGTCTATATAACCAAATGCCCAGATAGGGCGGGGGGTGGGTGGGGAGCCGCGGGGCTCGTACAAGAAGAATTTGCAGCTGAGGCTGGAAATACTCCAAATTTAAATTGTTCAACAAGAATTAAGGCTAAATTTCAGTACAGGCGCTTCAGTGCAACATCCAAAGCGATGTTGCAGTGTAGCCGTGTCCACAGTGCCCACCGAGAGGGGTTTTCAGCAGCTGAGCTGCGGATTCCAAGTTCGGGGGAAAAAGGCGCCAAACGAGCGCTTTCAAGTTTTCTGTTTGTGTCCTCAGACAAAGCAAAATCCAAACGGCCGCGCTCCTGCTCTCTAATTACCTGGCTTTGACTCGAGGGTGGGCGGGCGGTCTCCTGTAGCACAGGACCGCTGTGAGAATATTCTGGGGCTGAGGACATGGGGCCGTGGAGGGTCCGAGGCGAGCCCTCAAAGTTGTTGAACAGTGACCAAATTTGGCCATGTTCCATGCAGATAAATTTAAAATAACTGGTATGTGAATATAATTAACGTTATTAATCAATACACTAGGAATAGACATAGCAGTTAGGCCACTTTGTGGGCCTGGTTCATTTGTGGGGCAGTTTTCATGATTTTCAGAAACAGTGTGTGAAATCACATTAAGGTAATTAGAGTCTGTAATAATAATGTTTATTTGGCAAAGTCTTTTCGTGATAATGTTATGAAATTAAAGACAGTAGTCCGAGTTTGAGGTAATGGTAATATTATAAAGTCCAGTGTTCTTTAAAGTCAATTGTCTGATAGTGAAAGTTCCATTGGAAGCAATCTTGAGTATTTGGCCAACCTTGGAAAGTTAATTTGTGAAGGCGGGCAATTTCAACAGGTTTTGCATTCAGTTGTGTATTAGAGTCAGTGAATGTCCACATAATGTCCAGCTGCAAAATAAGGGGGTTAAGTGTATTCACTTGTACTAACAAGTTAACATCATTTCCCTCATGGATTATATAATAGGGTTTGGGAATCAGAATTTGGAAGGGGGGTGGTCAGAGGTCAGGGGGTCAACCAAAAAGGTGGAGCAGGGCAATCTTCTTTCCATCCCGGGGTCATCTGGAATTTCTTCTTGAGCATCTGGATCTGGCATTGGAACGGGGGTTGGCCTCATCTGGACAGGATCTCTGGGCTCAGGAACTGGTTCTGGATGTGGCACTGGATCCATATGGTCAGGGATTCCCTCCAAGGTGTAGTCATCCAGGGATGCTCTCACAGGTACAGGAACAGTCGTCTTCCTCTGTTCAGGTTTTTGGATCGGACTTCCTTGACCCAAGTATGGCAACAGGGTCACAAATAGGTAGTCCTGGAATAGGCCTACCCAGGCTTGTTTTCCATCCGTGGGTTGGTATACTTCTTTTGGCCATCTATAGTAAATAGTAGAGCATCTGTTAGAAATAAATGCCCCCCCCCCAGTGAAGGGGGAAGGAACTATTTGGCTATATATTTAAAAACCTTTGAACAGCTTCAACTGATTTGCATGGCACCATTTCTCAGTTGGCTATGTCCTGTCTGGGTTAAATATACCTCTTACTTAGTAAACAGTTGGACTGAGCTTGTTTACAATCTCAAAGGGTCTGACCCATTTGTTTGTAAATGAATGGGAAGGCTGCCTGCAACGCAGGACCATGACTTGGTCTTCTACTTGCCAGTCTACTTCTTTGACATTCCTGTTGCTGGCAGCAAAAAGGTGAACCTTCTGAAGGTTGTCTTTGAGTTTTGCCACATAGGCGTCTGTTGATGCTCTGTCTGCAGTGGGTGTGTGCACATCAGTCCACAGGTGTTCTGGCAGCCTCATCTGGCTTCCTGTCATTACCTCAGAGGGTGTGCAGCGGGTAGCGGAAGAAGGGGTAGCTCTAATTGCCATGAGGATTAAGGGCAATATAGAATCTCTTGTTTTGGGAGTTTCATCTGTACTTGGTCAGCATTGCTTAGATCTGGCTGTTTGCTCTTTCCACCTGTCCTGAGGACTGGGGGTGGTGGGGGAATGTGAAACTTCTAACACCACATTAGGCAGGCAAGCAGTGCCTTCTTAATGATGACCCTGATGCAATTCCCCCCGGATAATCCCAAGGAAAAGTTTAAGACGTCTTGCATTATCTGTGCTGTGAATGTAGCTCCTTTGTCTGAATGTACCTTCAAAGGTAACCCCACCTGGTAAAAATCTCATCTACTAGGACCTTAGCAGTACCTCTAGCTGTAGCTGCCTTGAAGGGGAAAACTTCTACCCATTTAGAAAATAGGTCTGTTACTACAAGTGCAGGCTTGTTGTTCTTACTACTGTTGGTCATTGGTCCAATGTAATCGAGTTGGATTGCATTCCAGGGGCCTGTTTGCCTCTGGGGACATAGTTTAACATTTTACTTACCAGGGATAGGGTTCTTTTGGGCACAGACAAGACAGTTGTCTGTGTAGTGCTGAATGGTTTTGGACATGTCAGGCCACCAGACGGTAGTCTTTAGTTGCAGCAGCGTTTTGCCTACCCCCTGGTGTCTACCAATAGGGGTGTCATGTACCTGATAGATGAATTCAGGTATGAGTAATGTGGGGACCACCCACAATTGTTCTTCTCGATCATACAAGACCAGTTTCTTGTCTTGTGATAGATACAGCTTTGCTCGGCTTTTCCTCGGGATTATCTGGGGGAATTGCATCAGGGTCATCATTAAGAAGGCATTGCCTTGCCTGCCTAATGTGGGGATCTGCCATTTGTGAAGCATGCAGGTCCCTGAATGGAGTGACAGTGGTTTTTCTAGCTGCCTCTGGTGGGGCTGGGTCTGGGCTAGAGAGAGAGGGCATAACTCAAGTGTCCCCCCAATATAGAACCACCTTTGGCTAGGGTGTCAGTCCTGTCACTTTGCTCATTAAAGTGTTCGTGTTTTCCAAAAGGGTAGGAATTCATTGAGGGAATTGCATTCAAGATGCAGAGTCAGAGAAGACAATAGTGTCCACAGGCTGCTCACCTTTAATGATTTCCATGGCACAGTCCACAGCTGCCAATTTAGCATATTGGGCAGATTTGATGGTGCAGTTTCTGGATGCTTCAATTATTTCTCCTCCTGGGGAGACTATTGGTACCCCAAAACTTGCTGTAGGTTTGCCTGCATCGTATGAGGCAGACCCATCAGTAAAGACTTGCCATGAGGCAGGGTCTTTCAGGTGTATTTCAGTGGCAGATGTGAAGGGGCCTGGGTCTGGGAGATTAGGGGGTGCTATCCCATAGTCATGGGGTTTCCTTGGTATAGGAGTTCATGGACCAGGACAGAGGACATTTTGGCTGGTAGGATGGTAATGCTCCTGTCTAGTAACAGCAGAGACCAATGGGTGAGCCTGGTGTTGGACACATTGCCATCCTTCACTCTGTCTGAGAGAAAGAAGTTGGTGGGGGTGTGGTTGGTGTGCAGAAACACAGGATAAAATCTAATTATGTAGGCAAAGTGTTTTATTGCCCAAAATGTGGCTAACAGGTTCCCCTCACAAAGACAGTACTTCTGCTCCACCAAGGAAAGTGTCTGGGTTGCATAGGCAATTGGCCTGAGTTTGCCATTAGCTTTTGGGCTAAGACAGCAGACATGCTTGTTTCCATTGTAGCTGTCTCTAAGTGGAAGGATAACTTGGGGTTTGTGTTTTCCAAGGCAGGTGCAGTTGCTAGGGTCTTTTCAGTGATGTCACTGCCCCTGTAAGTTCAGGACCCCATTGCCTGCTGTGTCGTTCTTCAGGAGTTCATACAGAGGGGATGCTTTCTGGGCAAAATTAGGGATGAAGTCCCTGGAATAGTTGGCCATTCCTAGGAATCTTATCAGGACAGATACTGATGTGGGCAAGGGCAGGTCTTCTAGGCCTTGCACCTTGTTCAGGGCTGGGCTCCTCCCATCTGCAGAAATGCGCAGACCTAGGAAATTAACTCTGGGAGACATAGTTTATTTATTTTTATTTTATTTATTGAAATTCGGAGATTACACCTTTGAGCCAGAACAGGCTCTTTTACATAGGTTCCACGTCTTAGAAACAAAAAAAAAAACAGAATACATGACAACAAAAAATACATAGAACTGTATAAAACAAAATTAACATGAAAAACTAAATAGCAAATTAATAAACAAAGTGGTAAATAATACATGACCTGCCTGGAAACGTTAAAGAACTGCCTGGGACTTTGTCAGCATTCAGAGGTGGAAAATTAAGTAATGGAGGGAATTGTGAGATCGGTACCTGGTGTACAATGGAGAAGTGTGGCGGTGACAACAAGAGTGGGCTCAGTGGGGTGGAGGCAGGGGGGCAAGATAGCTTAAAGAGAGGTTAAGGCAGGGGATAGAAGGGCAGTGTGTGGGGAGGTGCAGGGAGGAGGAGTGGAGAGAGAGGGGGAGAAAGGGATTGGAGGCAGGATGGAGTTGCATGGTAGTCGGCCTAAATTAGGGAAGTGTAGACAGAGAAGGGGGGATATGGAAGTGAGTGGGTAGAGAGGAGAGTGACTAATACAGGGGGAGGCAGGGGAGAGCTGAGTACTTAAGAGGCGCAGTCACTGTTGGCACTGGCAACCAAGTGCTGGTGGAGTTTGCGCTTAAAAAGGCTTATATTCGAAGTGTTGGCAATGGCCAAAAGGAGTGAGTTGTACCAGTTTGGGGCCCTAGTTTTGAAGGAGCACTGCCCTTGAGAGGTCCGACAGCGGGGAACAGAGAAGACTTGAATTTACTGAGCTCCTAGTTAGGAGACTGGGGCGATGAGGGGACAGTACAGACTGTACATCCGGGGGCAGGTGGCCCAAGAGCACCTTCTTAGCAAGAATGCAGATTTGGTACTTTATTCTGCCAGACAGTAGAAGCCAGTTTGTAAGCTTGTATAGATCACATGTATGTGTGAGCCGAGGAGCTGAGGTGAGGAGCCGACAGGCTTTGTTTAGGGCCAGGGCTATGCGCCTGAGAGCAGTATCGGTAGCGGAACCATAGATCACCAGCCCATAGTCAGTTAGAGAGATAATTGAGCTGTGTATCGCAAGCTTCAAGGCTTCGATAGTCAGGCAGTGTCTGTGCCTATATAGCAGTCCAGTGCGGGTGTTAATGGTTTTGGCAACGCTATGAATATGTATGGCGTATGATAGTGTGCAGTCGAGGGTAACGCCCAGGTATTTGAAATGGTCTACCTGTTCCAAAGGCGTGCCAACAATATTTTTGATAGACAGTTGTTGGCATTTGTGTTTGCTGTAGGTGCCGTGAAACAGCATAGTTTTTGTTTTCGAGTAGTTTAGGACACGTTTGCGGGTCCTGAACCAGACCTCAACTTCTGCAAAACTATGCTGCAGCTGCTGCTGGAGGAGAGAGGTGTCGAAGTGGCTTGTGAAAATGACTGTATCGTTAGCATGTAGGAGTGTTCTGTCACTACAAACGTCGGGGAGCCCATTTATGAATATGCTAAATAATAAGGGGCCCAGGATAGATCCTTGGGGCACACCCGAAAGGACAGGGCGGGAAGACGAGATGGTTTTGCCAATTCTAACTTGCTGGGAGCAGTCGGTAAGGTAGCTCTGGAACCAGCTTGTGGCATCAGGTGAAAGTCTGAGGGATGATAGTTGTCTAGTCAGTAGGGAGTGATTGACAGTATCAAACGCCTTTGTCAGGTTGATAAAGCCGGTGCTGACTGAGAGTTTCTGATCTAGTGCCTGATGAGTGTAGGATGTGAGATCTATGAGTGCTGTGGTGGTACTGTGACCTTTATAAAAACCATGTTGGGGACTCAGAAGGTTGTATTTATCCAAATAGTCAGCAAGTTGGTCAACAACTATCCTTTCGAGGGCCTTGGAGAGGGGAGGTAAAATGAAGATTGGTATGTAGTTGCTGAGGAGAGTTGCATCACCACTTTTATGGATGGGGTGACCATTACGAACTTCCACGTGTGTGGGAATTTTGAGAGCATAAGGGAGCAGTTAAGAATTTTAGTAAGGGGTGGTAGGATTTCACAGATAGTGAGGACTGAGAGTTTTAAATCCAGGGAGTCACCACTGTGCCTGGACTTGCCAAGTACCTTGAGTATGTGCTTTTTGGCTAGCCCCTCTGAGACTGCCTTAAAGTAAAATGGCGGCCGCTGCATATTTCCTTGTGGGCTGTCAGAGTGGGTAGAGGCTGGTACTGGGTCAGAGAAGTTAGGTGGGAGCTCATGGCTTAGGTCTGAAAATGTGGTGTTCTCTCTCCTTATGCTGGTCTCCGGGCTTCATAACTACTCGGAGGTACCTCCTCTTGCCACACGACAGGCAGGAACCCAGAGCTCTGCAGCCTGGACAACGGAACCTCCTCCCACTTCCTGTGACCACCAGTTTACTTCCTGCCTTGCAGGGAGCAGGTACTCTGCAGCAGAGCTCTGTCACTATGATGACAGGGCTGAAGACTTCAGGACTGTAAGTTTGGGCATTTTTACTCTGGATTTGCTAAGATAGCAGGGATGATGGATCCAGCGACAAAGCCCTCTCTCTGCTCTTAGGGGGCCCCAGTCTCAGCCCTGCATGCTGGACAGACAGACCCCTCTCAATTTTCAGGAGGCAGCCATCTCTGCTCCTACAATTTCAGGATGTAGCGCTCTCTGCTCCGAGGGGGTCCCTGTCTCAGTCGTGCATGCTGGTCAGACCGGCACCCCCCACCCTCCTCCTGCACGGTCCCAGCCTCAGCCACGTGTGCTGTACAGGCTGGCCTATCACTTTTGTTTTCCCGCGCTAAGGGTGTTCGCTGTGCCCCCCCCCCAACACCCGATTTCAGTTAGATCAGAGGATCAGAAGGGAAAGTATTATTAATCTGCAGCGGATTGGAGGGAAAAACAATTATTAGTCGTCGGGGATGCGCTTAGGGGATTTTCGTGCCACATGAGGAAAGGTGACAGCTACGGTGGTGTGCTGGCCATGTTTGAACCGGGACCCAGAAGCACTCCCATGGAACACTTTTCCGTCAGTGAACTCTTCAGTGGCCAGATTCATTGACGGAGACCGCGCTTAACACAGAGGGGTCAAGGCAGCATGCTCAGGCAGTCCCGAACTCTCGGGCTCCTAGTTCATCCCATAGGCACAGCAACGGATGCTGTATTACACTGGCGCCCCGACTAACAGGCCGCTTAGAGGCGTAGCTCGTCAACAAGCACCCAGGGTCTCAAGGCTCGTTGACAGAGTCCACTTTTACATTTTATCTAAGTCCAGTAGCACTTCCAGGGGGCTTTTTGTGGGAAGAGCACTTCATAGGGTGCTGCTCGTCGCTAAAGAGGGCGTGTAGCCCACCTAGTCTGGCGGCAATGCGCACAGACCATTGACTAGGCACAGCTTGTCGATGAGCACCCTGCGTCTCGAGGCTTGTCGACGGAGACCACTTTTACATTTCATCCAAGCCCAGAAGCACTTCCAGCGGGCTTTTGGTGGTAACAAGCACTTCAGAGGGTGCTGCTCGTCGCCGAAGGATGCGTGTGGCCCAACTAGTCTGGCAGCAGTGTGCACAGACCATGACTAGCTTTCAGGGCTCTTAGCTGATCACTGGAAGTCTTATGGGTGCACGGAGGCCCTGCTGCCACTGGAGGCGACCAGGAGAGGCTTCCTACTGCCAAGTGATTGGAAGATACTCATTGCGTTCTCAGTAGCGAAGGCGGCGGTTTATAGCCTCCCCCAAACTAGGAACCACCATTACAGACAAGGCGGCTTAATAGTTAAAGCAAATGAACTGCAAGCCGGGAGTCCTGGTGACCTAAGACCCGTGTTTGACCTTGCTAGTGATCTGAAAACTGGTCCACAAGTGCAGTTAAGGGAATCTGTATCTGGATAAGGGCCCTATCCCCCAGCAGGTGGATTATTGGACTACAGGGATGGAGCATCTGGTATTGGATGGGGTGACTAGTATAGGGGCGCCCAGCTGCACAGGCCAGAAGCAGGCCCTGACATGCTCCATAGTATGTCTTTGGATTAGCAGGGCATACTCCTCCAAGCAGGAGTTACCACGGGTGCAGATCCCCTATGGTGCCCCCCCCCCCATTGATCTCTGTGCGTGTATTCTAAGCGAACAACGGCCTTGAGGTCACAGGAGATATCGGAAGCTGCCATCTCAGCGAGCAGCTCCCGACCGTATAGTCGGTGGAGGTCACAGCCTCCAGAAGGGACCCTCTTAGTCTCAGAGCCTTGACTCCGAACCTTCATATCACCACAGGCCCCATTAGCAGACCACTCAAAAGCACGACATGAGGGAGGTATCTCAGAAAGGCCCCCAGGGGTCCGTAACCTACTCCTGCTCATACGCCTAGTCTCGGCCCACTCAGCGGGCAGACAGCTACGCAGCAAATTACATGTTCTACCAAGTCACAACCCAGCACTCCTTGGATTTTTGTCCTTGTCACATGGTCGCATCTTCAGAGATTCACTGGGAATATATGCCTCCTGAAGGAAACCTGTAGTGTAGCTATGCCCTGAGAGAAACGTTCCCAGTACTCGGAGAAGAAGATACACGGTCACCAGGCTCCAGAAAGGATTTTCATGCCCACGACTGCAGCGAAGGGCAGAATGGGTCATCTCAGGCAAATGGACTCCTGTGACCGGTGCAACCACAGGGGAGGACGAGGTGGCACCTGAGTCCCAGGGAGCGGCAACAAAACCTCGCAAGGAAGGATCCCTGGTCCATACTTGACGGGAGACAAACATGTCCATACCAAGACACGCAAAGGGGTTCGGGGCATGGTACATTAGATACCCAGTCGCCGCCCTCTCAGGTACACTGCCGGCCTCATGTGGCTCCCTCGCCAACTTCTAACTGTACTTTGTCAAGGGCCCAAGCATTTACAGGCTTGATCGTCAAGGGCCCAAGCACTCACACACCCGGCAAGGTTCAAGCGATTCCTAATCATCTCCTGAAAGGGGCTAGTGAGCCGGTTATCCCACAGATTGGATCCAGAGGGGTGCCCTCTTATTTAGAATCCCCAAAGGCGCAGGAGATCTCAGACTAGGGTGGCTCCTGAAACTTCGGCACCTCTGGGTGAGCACATCTCCATCAAGAGGGACACTAGCATCTGTCATATAGAAACTCCATCTGGGGGATTTTCATGGCATCAATAGAATTACAAGATCCTATCCACTTTTCCCTATCTAGGAACCGCTCAATATCTCGGATTCAAGGAGCATCCTCCAAGGTCCCACTTTTCGAGCAGGCAATACCAGCAGTGGTGGAGATCGTCCAGTGCCTCTTTAGGCACAGATTTATCAAGAGCCGTACAAGGGCACTTAAGTCAGTGCCCTATCTCGGAGCAGTCTTCGAAACAGACAAGAAATCCATGGACCTCCGCAGCTTCTAGAGCATTCTTGAGCCGCTCACCTCTTCACTGCTCACTGCTACATAAGGCTGATAGGGACATGCTATCCTTTGTAGTCATAGTCTCCTGGGCACTGATTCACAGACAGCCCATCCAGACCAGCATTCTCAAACTGTGGTCTCAATTCCAGGGATGGCAAGACAGCCCATCCAGGCCAGCATTCTCAAACTGCGGTCTCAATTCCAGGGGTGGCAAGAAACAAAAGCTCCCAATTCCTTGCTAGGGGGAGCATTCTTCATTGTTGGGCTCGGAGGACCAATATTTTGTGAGTTCGCAGTTTGGGGCCTCCTCACCGAGCAAGACTTAAAAGGTGCATGGGGTCAGGCTCTCCCTCGTAGACATAGGACCCCAGGCACTGACTCACAGACAGCCCATCCAGGCCAGCATTCTCAAACTGTGGTCTCAATTCCAGGGATGGCAAGAAACAAGAGCTCCCAATTCCTTGCTGGGGGTGGCATTCTTCATTGGCGGGCTCAGAGGACCAATATCTTGAGAGTTCACAATTTGGGGCCCCTTCTCCGAGCAAGACTCATTAACGGTGGCTGCCTAAGGAGCTAGGGAGATTCTGGGCTAGGTCTCCGCACTAGGGAAGTGGTCTCTATCAGAGTCCAGATTCAGCATAAGGGGCAACTGAGTAACGATAACTTGTACTGATCACTGGGGTTGATCAAGAGATCATGGATACACAAGAAATTCTTTCTACTCTTTCATTCGGCCGTACAGAGCTGGCCAAGCCTGATGGCAGCATACATTCCAGCTCTAAATAAAATCCAGGTAGAATGGCTAGAACGCAAGAACTCCCTACCAGGGGTATGGTAGCTGGAGGACGATGCCTTCAGCACTCCTCAGGTAGCTCCCTCCGCCTGTCAGCAAAACTTCCATAAGCCTTTCTGCCAGTTCTGCTGCTCTCCAGGGTCCTAAACAAGGTAACTGCGGATCCGACAGAACTGTTTTTGGCCTACCCATCCTGACCCGCGTGGCCATGGCTCACATGTCTGACTAACATGTCAAGGCCACCTCCTATCAGATCCTCAGCCCGGACCGTCTTCTCAGGACCTGGGCTGCATTTCACTATGCGTAGGTTGTTCCCCTCGCAGGGACATTGATCAGGAGGCTCTCAAGGAGCTAGGAATTATTCCTTCTGGCATTGCTATGATGCTTCCTCCTTATCTCATTCGAATACAGAATATGGTGCAGTTTTCCTCTCTGGCTTCAAGGGCAAAACATGTCGACTGGGCGGTATCCCTACTCCTCATTCTACAGTTCCCCCAGAGAATTTGAGAAGAACCTACAACCAGCCTCCTGGTGGGTTCAGATTCCGCATGGGGAGCACTCTTGTCGTTGGAGGCAGGAGAGTCCCGGTGGTCTCATCCCCAGGTGGGACGACTCCTGAAGGCGTCAACTTTAAATCGCCCTTCAATCCAGTTGGAGTCTCTACTTGGTTAAAAGGCACTCCTCATACTCCTGCCCACTATGATCACATTTCTCGCGGCTACCTTTCTAGCCAGTCGCATCCGTAAGCTAGAGGATGTCTTCCATATGGCTCCTCATATAGTATTTTGGTATAGTTACTACTCTGGACTCGGTGGTCCCCTGATTTCCTCATATAGTATTTTTGTATTGTTACTAGTCAGGACTCGGTGGTCCCCTGATTAGATCCAGTTTTCTTTTACTGATGGTAACATTTCCTTTTTCCGGCAGCCAAGGGTTGTGCATCCCTACCTGCCCCTTTCTCCTAAATATAGCAACGAGAAAGAATTTCATGCTCTGGATCCTAATACAGTGATGCAGCACTGTCTCGAAAGAGCCGAGCCCATTGGGAAGGCTCCAGTCTCCTCCTTGTCCTCGCCAAGGACCAAACCATCATAAGAGAGGCTTCTAAGCTCTATTGTCAGATGTATTTATTCATCCATAACCACTGCCTTCCAGCAAACGGAGATGCCTTTAGGCACCCTCAGCCAGGGCCATGGCCATCTCAGGGGCGGGCTTTAATGAGCTCTCTCTCTGGCTGGCTTATGCAGGGCGGCATCTCCAGTCTTTGTCAGTTGGATGTGTCTGCCTCGTCCGAGACTTCTTGGTGCTTCAGGCGGTAATGGTGATCCCTGAAGGGGTATTTACATTCTTCCCACCCGGGAAGCCAAGGGATATACTGCTTCAGTATATCCCAGTAATTGTGAAGCCCGGAGACCAACATAAGGAGAGAGAAATTGAAATTTAAATACCTGTAAATTTTCTTTCTCCGACTGCTGGTCTCCAGGCTTCTTCCTTCCCAGAATGTAGTAAGCTGGCTCTCAACTGGCGGAAGGTTTGACATAATGTTGTCTTTTTCTGTTTCCAAGTTTATATAGTACTACCAGGTTGGAACAGCTTGGGAAGAACTGGTGGTCACGGGAGGTGGGAGGGAGGTTTTCCAGGCTGCAGAGCTTTGGGTTCCTGCCTGTCATGTGGCAAGAGGAGGTACCTCCCAGTAGTTATGAAGCCCGGAGACCAGCAGTTGGAGAAAGAAAATTTACAGGTATTTAAATTTCAATTTAAAGGCTTTGTTGGACTTTGGCAGGATCACATTCAAACAACATGAAGTCTTGCTGTATTCTGACTATTGCAGTTAGGTCCTGCCTTTCAACTGCCCCGGAGAACAAAGAGTTAACTTTCCACGGCCAGCATGGAACGTTCAGCGCAAGCTCGGTTGAAGCCCTTGTCTGCTGTTGTTTAAACTCCAACCATCAGATTCTTTACTCCGCCTCATTGAACAGTCGCTCCGGAGATTTCTCCTTTGCTGGGTTCGAAAAAGTCGGTTAAAGTGTCATTTTTCGATCGGTTTCTACCGAATTTCTGCTACCAAATCTGTCGGTTTAAGTCTCTGTCTGTGGTACCGTGAGTGCTAGATAGGTTTTACATTTAGTTTCTGTGTAGAACTTGTAAATTTGGGATTGATTCGGTTTGAACTGATCAGATTGGTCTTAAAAAAGTTTTGAATTTATTAGAGTGTGGTAACAGGTCCATATCGGTTCTAAAAAAAAGATTTAATTACGTTTTTTTTTCCAAGACCTGTAACACGGTCAGGAACCAATAGGGGTGTCTTGCCTGGCAGATTGCCGAAAAAAGGGTAAGTTTTGGATAGGATTGGCCATGTCTGAGAAACCCAAGAAAAAAAAACGGGCGCACTGGGTTTCAACACTGCAGTGTGCGTGGGGAAGTCTTTACTAAGGCTGACCCCCACACCATCTGTGTTTATTGTCTGGGGTTTGACCACCTCGATTCAGACTGCCAAATTTGTAAAAGTTTTCCCAAAGCTACCCTGGATAAGAGAGTAGGTAGACTGAGGGGAAAGGGAGGCTGAGAAGTCTGCTGAGCCGGATGGCCAGCCCGGTTCGGTTCCGACCGAACCAGAAGGAGTGCCCTCTGACCAGGGCGAAACTTCTTCGGGGAAAAGGAGAGCCGATTCTGGGTAGTCGGTTCCGGTTAAAAGAAAGAGAA
This sequence comes from Neoceratodus forsteri, assembly GCA_016271365.2. Lineage (NCBI taxonomy): Eukaryota > Metazoa > Chordata > Ceratodontiformes > Ceratodontidae > Neoceratodus > Neoceratodus forsteri. Next base: position 1,197,176,384 of record CM028130.1, read on the forward strand.
GAGAAAACTCATCCGGTTCGGATCCACAAATTCTTTCACCGACCGCTGATGAAATAGCCAAAGCGATAAGAATAGTTCAGTCGCTGACTTCGGTTCCGGCCGAACCGGCACCATCTGGCAGGGGCTCGGTTCAGTCGGTTCCCCCGGTTCCGGATTATACTTTAGAAGAATTTTATGAACCGGAGGAGGGAGAGTACGAGGATAATGATGATGATGGTGATTATGAAAGTCTGCATGTGCCTATTGACCCAGACATCTCCCCAGACAGACCTTCAGGTGTTTCTCCTCCTAGGCTTTCTGAGTCCCCTTCCCACTTTATGTTTTACAAGAAAGTGGCTGAAACCCTCCAGCTTTCAATGGAAGAAGCAGTGGAGGATCAGGAGGAGCCTGATTTTGTCGAAATGATGGACATCCCAGAGTCCAGGAGACTGTCTGTTCCCTCCATAAATCTTTTGGAAACAGACATTTAAAATTTAAAGACTCCTAACTCCATACCTCCTGTGGACAGACGAATGGACAAGAGGTATACCCTTTCCAGGCTCGGACACGGGTTCCTTTCCTGTATGCAGCCATGTTGGGGGTAGTGCAGGCTGCTGCCTGTGATGAGCAAATATTCCCTTGGCATCACACCCCCAGATAAGGACTCCAGGAGGATTGATGCCATGGCAAAGAAACAGTACATGGCAGCATCTTTGGGACTCAGGCAGGCTAACTATGTGGCCTACACAGCTAGATACCAGAGGTCCAGGTGGGACACTTTGCTGGCTCTGGCTAAACAGGCCCCTGACCAGCTTGCCAAGGAGCTGGAGCAGGTGGCTGCAGATGGGATTGAGGCATCCAAGGTGCAAGTTCATGCTGCTGTGGACTCCAGTGATGTTTCATCTAGAGTCATGGCTACATCTGTGGCCCTTCGGAGGATGGCGTGGCTCAGATGTACTAGCCTATCTCAGGATACCCAGGCTAAGGCCATGGATTTCCCTGTCATTGGTAATTCTCTGTTTGGGGAGCAGACAGAGAATTACGTGAAAAAGATGGACGAGTACAGGACCACCTACAGGAGTGCTCAGGCCAAAGAAAGGCAAGCCACTCCTCAGATACAGCACCCCAGGGGCAGGGGCAGGCCCTTTCAAAGGCCTTTTTACCAAGCCCAGGCCTCCTCTTCTGCCTATGCTCAGAGGGGGTTCTTCAGAGGGAGAGGCAGAAGGGGAATGAGCAGGCCTGCTTCCACCCCTCATCCTAAAGCCCCTGCCAAGCAGACACCCTGATGGGTCTGCCCGGGCTGATTCTCCACTACCTGTAGGAGGCAGACTGGCTTACTTTGTCCAGGACTGGAAGTCTCTGACATCAGACAAGTGGGTCCTGGAAGTAGTAAGCCAGGGACTGGTTCTCAGCTTCAAAAAATTTCCCAAGATGATAACCAGATCCTTTCCACCTGCAAATCCATCAGAGACCCCTGCCCTGGAGGCAGAGATTTCTTCCCTCCTGGCTCATAGAGCTATAGAAAGGGTTCCAACCCTACACAAGGGCAAAGGATTGTACTCCAGGTACTTTCTAACCCCCCAAAAAACAGGAGAATGGCGGCCCATCCTGGATCTAAGATATGTGAACAAGCACCTTTTAAAACCAAAGTTCCAAATGGTGACTCTGGGAATAATTCTGCCCTCTCTAAGGCCAGGAGACTGGCTAGCCTCCCTGGACCTCAAAGATGCCTATTTTCACATTCCCATCAGGTGCTCCCTCAGAAAATACCTCAGGTTCGAGTTGCCCTCAGGCCACTATCAATTCAGAGCAATGCCCTTTGGCCTAACATCAGCCCCAAGGGAGTTCACAAAGTACCTGGCAGTAGTGGTTGCTTTCCTAAGGAGAAAAAAGATCTCCATCTTTCCATACCTGGACGACTGGCTCATAGTGGGTCAGTCTCCAGACCAAGTCAAGTCACATCTGCAAATAACTCAGCAAGTGCTCACTTCCTTAGGATTCCTCCTCAACCTTCCAAAGTCAGTTCTTGAGCCAGTACAGCTCTTCACCTTCATAGGGGTGGAGCTGGATACAATAAGGGCAAGAGCCTTCCTTCCCCTGGACAGGGCAAGGACCCTTATGGAACTGGCCTCTTCATTCACCCTTCAGGTGTCTCGACCAGCAAGGCACTTCCTGCAGCTCCTGGGCCATATGGCAGCCTCTACAGCAGTGGTCCAGGGACCAGGATTTCAGATGAGTGACATTTGGTTCCACTTAAGAGCATTCTGGTCCCAAAGAAAGGATTCCCTTACCAAACTAGTCCCAGTGACTCGAACCCTGATCCAGGCTTTGCAGTGGTGGCAGGATCAGGACAATTTGAGACAAGGAGTTCCTTTTGTTACTCAGTCTCATTCAGTGATACTCACCACAGATGCCTCCCTGCTGGGCTGGGGAGCCCACCTGGGGGATCTTACCACCCAAGGGCTGTGGTCACCTCAAGAATCTCTGCTTCACATCAATCTCTTGGAACTCAGAGCAGTGTTTCTGGCACTACAAGCCTTTTCCACATCTGTACAGAACAAGATGGTCCAGATCAGAACAGACAATACCACCACAATGTGGTACATCAACAAGCAAGGAGGCACTCGGTCTAAGGCCTTGTGCACAGAAGCAGTGAAGTTGTGGTCCCTGGCCTATTCCCTGCAAACCTCTCTGATAGCAGTTCACCTTCCAGGGAAGAACAATGACCTAGCAGATGCTCTCAGTAGGATATCCCAGGGCCATCACAAATGGACCCTAGATCCCCTAGTTTTGAAAGTGATTTTCTTGAGATGGGGCACTCCACAGATAGATGTTTTTGCAGCCCCAGACAATCACCAACTTCCTCTGTTTTGTTGCAGACTCCCAGTCTTGGGCTCAGTTCCCCTTGATGCTCTGATTCTGAATTGGGAAGGGAGATTTCTGTATGCTTTTCCCCCCTTCCCTCTCCTGTTCAGAGTGTTAGTCAAGATCAGGTCTCAACCATGCAAAGTGATTCTGATTGCTCCAGACTGGGCCAGACAGCCCTGGTACCCACTGTTGCTGTCCTTAGCAGTCCACCTTCCCCTGTCTCTTCCCAGGAATTACAACATGTTGACATCCTCTCGGGAGGATTTGGTATCCGAACCTCGGATCTCTCAATCTCAAGGCCTGGCTCTTGAAGAGTTAGAGTTTGCTGATCTGCACCTCTCTCAAGGGGTTCTGGATATCCTTAAGGCTTCTTGAAAGCCTTCCACCAGAAAGACTTACAACTCCAAATGGAAAAGGTTCACTGTTTGGTGCTCTAATAAGCATATTTCTCCAGGATCTGCTGGGTTGCCTACAGTCCTGGACTATATGGTTCATCTTAACGGCTTAGGACTTAGGCCGGCTACACTTAAAGTGCATCTGGCAGCTGTTTCTGCCTTCTTGTCAGTAGGCAAGCTCTCTCCTCTGTCAGCCAGTCTTGTGTTTTGTAAGTTCTTCAAGGGGTTGCTGCATACCAATCCCCCCTTTAGGGACCCTGCTCCTGCTTGGGACCTTAATGGTTGCATTGCTCAGCTTATGCAACCACCCTTTGAGCCTTTGTCCTCTGCAGAGCTTAAGTACTTGACTTGGAAAACTGTGTTTTTGGTAGCCATTACCTCTACCAGGCGTATCAGTGAATTGCAAGCCCTGTTAGTGGAGCCTGATTTCATCTCTTTCCATAGAGATAAAGTGATCCTAAGAACTAACAGGAAGTTTTTGCCTAAGGTGGTTTCAGATTTCCACCTTAATCAGTCTGTGTCTCTCCCTGTTTTCTTCACTGACCATTCCTCCTCTGGAGAGAGGAGGTTGCACAGCTTGGATGTTAAGAGGGCCCTCAGCTACTACATAGAGCACACCAAGGGTCACAGGTTTGAGTCCCTCCAGTTGTTCCTTACATATGGAGAGGTTGGTAAGGGCAAACCTGCTGCTAAGAGATCTGTTGCCAGGTGGATTGTCTCTTGTATACAATTCTGCTGTGAAAAGCTGGGTAGAACCCCACCCTCAGGCCTGAGGGCTCACTCTTCTAGAGGTACAGCTGCTTCCCTGGCTGCTGCCAGGGATATTCCTATCTTAGAAATGTGTCAAGCAGCCACCTGGAAAACAGTCCATACATTCACCAAGCATTACTCTCTGGATATCCAGGCTAGGAGTGATGCTCGGTTTGGCACAGCAGTACTTCAGAGCCTGTTCCCAAAGTAGGTTCTTTCCTCCTCCATGGAGGTGCTGCTTGTAGTTGCAATAGTTAGAATAAAGCAAGATTGCATGTTTGAAGAAAAAATTACTCACCTTAGTAATGTTGTTTCTTCTAATGGAGTCTTGCTGTATTCTGACCTCCCCACCGCCTCCCCTCTCAGAACCTGGTTTTTGGGATGTGGGTGGGCAGGAGCAGTGTTGGCACCCTAGAGGTGCCCCCTTTTCACCCTCCTTTACTTTGGGTGTGTGTTGTGTTTTGTTTTTTGGATATCCTGACTTGAGTCTTTGCTTTGAAACCAAAAAAACCCTTTTTTAGTAAATTTAGTTGCCAGTTGGCTGGTGTGAGTTTTACAGTTTCCACACAGAACTTCTAGTGAGTATTGCTCGTAAAGATCTGACGGTTGGAGTTTAAGCAACAGCAGAAAGGGGCTTCAACCGAGCTTGCGCTGTACGTTCCATGCTGGCCATGGACAGTTAACTCTCTGTTCTCGGGAGCAGTTGAAAGGCAGGACCTAACTGCAATAGTCAGAATACAGCAAGACTCCATTAGAAGAAACAACATTACTAAGGTGAGTAATTTTTTTCTTTGAGGCCTGCTTTTTGTAGCAGGGTCAGGAGTTCGTCTAGAAGCACTAAATGTAGTGGGATTTCCTCAGTAGCCAGTAAAAAGTCATCCTCATATTGCAGGAGGCATTGAGGAATGGAGAATCCTTCAGTAGCATCCTTCCTATGGATATGGAACAGGAAGGGGGAGTTATGGAACCCTTGCGGAAGGCAGTTCCAAGTGTACTGTCTGCCTTGGAAGGTAAAGAAAAATGGGTACTGGCTCTCTTGGGCTGGGGCAAAGTCCAAAAACAACTGAAAATATGCAATGTGCTGAACCATTTGTGTTCAGGTTTTAAATGCTTGAGCAAATCTGTGGCACTGGCCACAGCAGGTGCACAGCATGAGGTTACTACTGCTACTCATAAACATGGTCACCCCCTTGACTTAGTCTTCCTCCAGGGGACCAAGGCCTCTGACTTGGGGGTGGAACCAGTTGGATGGTCTGATCATTACACTGTAGGGTTTAGTTTTAGCACCCCCTTCGTAGGCCTACCCCTGTGGAGATGGTCAGGTATCACCCTTTACGAGATGTTAGCTCAGAAGGCCTGGCGGCGGTATGTGACCTATGGTCTCTTCCAGTAGCAAACACCGACCCAGAGGCCTTCGTGGTAGCCTATAAAACGGCTATATCATCTGCCCTGGATCTCATTGCTCCTGTCTGCGTTCGTCCTCTCTCCCTTCGCCCTTGGTCCTTATGGTTTGATGGGACCTTGAGGGAGATGCGTCGACTAGTACGAAGGTTAGAGTCTTGTTGGTGGAGATCCCCCCTTGATGTTGACCACCTTAAATTGATGAAGCATGATGAAGCCTATCATTCTGCAATCTCCCGTAAGAAGGTAGAATTCCTGTCCAGGGAGATTGCTGTTGCTCAGAATCGACCAGCTCAGCTTTTTTGCACTGTGGACAGACTGTGCAACCCAGCCTGCCTACATGTGAGAAAAGCCTTTTTGCAAGTAGAGTGTGATGAGCTTGCTCGATTCTTTGCAAATAAGGTGGCCGACATCAAGGCGGCACTCTATCCAGCACACTCTGTGAGTGTTGCTGTGGACCAGTGTGTGATTGCTGCTCCTCAGTTTTCCTGGAGTACCTTCGACTGACTGGAGTTCATGTATGTCATGCGGATTGTCCAGGGTATGCGCCCTACATGCTGTAGTTTGGATCCCAGACCAACTTCCCTGATTTTGGGTTGTATTGATTCCATCGGTCCGGTCCTTATATGGATAGTCGGGTGCTCCTTAGAAACAGGTGAGTTTCCTAGCTCCCTGAAGGAGGTGGTGGTAACACCCCTCTTGAAGAAAGCTTCTTTGGATCCCAACTGCCATGTTAACTACAGACTAATCTCAAATCTTTCCTTTCTAGGGAAAATGATTGATAAAGTAGTGGCCATTCAGCGGGAGAACCATTTGACCATCCATGACATCTGTGAACCCCTCCAGTTCGGTTTTCGAAAGAGGCATAGTACTGAGACAGCGCTAGTTCTGGTGCTCAATGATCTCCTGATGGCTAGAGATCGGAAGAGCCGTTCCATCTTGGTTCTCCTAGATCTCCCATCAGCATTTGACACTGTGGACCATGGGGTATTGCTGAACCGTCTGAGGTGCATCTGTGGATTATCTGGTATAGTCCTCAGGTGGTTTACATCTTACCTCACCAGAAGAACACAGAGAGTGGTGTCTAGGGTTTATTCCTCAGACCCAGTTTCCCTGTCATGTGGGGTTCCTCGGGGTTCAGTACTGTCCCCCATGTTGTTCGCAGTGTACATGCTGCCCCTCGGAGACATTGTAAGATGGTATGGGCTGAGGTTTCACTGCTATGCTGATGATACCCAGCTCTACCTTTCTTTTGCACCTGACGAGGATGGAGCTCTCTCGGTCTTTAATAACTGCCTCACAGAAATCCAGGAGTGGATGGATGCGAGTTGGCTGAAGTTGAACTCTGATAAGACTGAGGTGTTGGTTGTGGATCCAGCGTGCCGGTTAGGGGTTGGTTTGCCCTCTGAGTTATTCCTTGGGGGCTTATCTCTCCCGAGCTCTCAACAGGTGCGGAACCTGGGGGTAATTTTTGACGAAGGACTTACTCTGCATTCGCAGGTGTCTGCCGTCGTCAAATCCTCTTTCTATCATCTGAGGAATATCTCCAGGATTAAGCACCTTGTTCCGTCTGGTGATCTTCCTACGCTGGTCCCATGCCTTTGTGTCCATGCGCTTGGACTATTTCAATTCCCTATACCTAGGGCTATCTGGGATGGAAATCTGCCGCTTGCAGCTGGTGCAGAACGCTGCGGCCTGGGTTTTGACAGGAACCTCTCGGTCCAGTCATATTTCATGGTGCTGCGTAGACTGCACTGGTTGCCAGTACAGTGGCGGATAACCTTTAAAGTCATTCTTTTGACTTTTAAAGCCCTACGCAGACAGGGACCAGGCTATCTGAAAGAGCTCTTGGTTCCTTACCATCCTGGGAGATCGCTTTGCTCAGCTGACGACGGGTTGCTAGAGATCCCGAGGGTGCGTTTAAGATCTGCTGGGGCCCGGTCATTTATGTTTGCGGCCCCTACCTTGTGGAATTCTCTACCACGTCAGTTACGGGAGTGCCCGACTGTGGAGGGATTTAAACAGGCCTTGAAAACTTACGTATGGAGGCAAGTGTTTGGTGGTTGAAGTCTTCTTTGACTGTATTAGTTGTTTTATTCCTTTAAGGATACCGAGATGTATAGTGTATTTTGATGTGTTCGGCGCCTTGTTGTTTTGAAAGGCGCCTTAAAAATAAAGTTTATTATTATTATCATTACTTGATTAAGTCTCCTGTAATCAATAGTGAGTCTCCAACTGTTATCTGTTTTTTTTCACAGGCCAGATAGGGGAATTTACAGTGGAAACACTGGGTCAAATTACCTGTTGCTGGCAAAGGGATTCGATGGTGGCCTTCAAAGAAGGAATTGAGGGAGGAGGAAGGGGGTACTGGCATTGGCAGGGTGGGTCCCCCTGGCACCATAATGGGTGTGCTCATTCTCCCACAATCATGTTTATTTTTGGCGAAAGCCTTGGTGTGTCTGTCTAGGATGGGCTTCAGTTGGGAAAATAGTTCATGGCTCTAGAGCATGCAGGTGACGTCATGCTCCCTGTTGTTCAATCAAACTGCTGCTATTACATAGGAATCTGAAATACAAAGCAGATATGTTGGGCCTTGTATTTGTATGAGTGCCTGATTAACTGTATTGACTACGCAGTCGAAGCATGTCAGAAAATCCACACCCAAAATACTTTGATGATCCTGCAGGACTATCAAGTCAAAACAGTGTTCCATTTTTAGAATTCCTATTGTAATAGGGATTGGTATGGACCGGTAGGTGAGAACGTCCGATCTGTTGAAGGCACAAGCCGATGTGGCTTGTCTGGTGGACCATTGTGACATCAATGGGTTATCCTGATGTAGTACAGAAATAACAGCCCATGTATCTAGAAGTAACTGTAGTTGGCAGCCTCCAGCCAACCCTTCTACACAATGTCTACCATAGATATCCATCACTATCCTAGCGATGGTACGAATCGAGGTCGGTGACCATCATAAGGCACTGTCTGGTTCCGGTGAAGAGTGGGCCTGGTTTTGCGTAGAGGCAGGGCCTACATGGGAGGGGCGGGGTAAAAATCAGGTCCATAAGGCCTGGTAGGCCTGTGGGTATGTCACAGTTACGGCCTGGTGTAGGCCTGACTACGCCATCCGGTGGGTGGTCCAAGCTGGGTGCAGTTGGTATGGCCACTATGAGCCTACCCAAGGGCGGGGCTCCACTCTAATTTTGGAGTGACTCTCTCCATTCACGGAGAAATTCATTTTCTTTTGCCAGTTCTTTGTAACTTGGGCCATTTTTCTTTTTGTTCTGCTGGTTGGAATTTTTATTCCCTCTTGAGAACTGCTGCTGTTTGGGGTTTGGGTTTCTGTCAGGGTTGCCCTGGTTTTGGGCCTTCCCCTCTATGCAGTGGTGGTTGGGTTGGTCTGTGTGAAAGGGCACTGCAGCGACCGAGGCCTGCTGGCCGGAAGTCATGTTGTGTGTGTACACCTCAAAAGCGCGCTCCACTTGTATTGGATGTCATGCAGTGAAGGCAGTAGGTTTTTCAGAAATAAGCTTTTGTACTCGATGGAGTTTCTGTCAAAAGCTTCCTTAGTCTTTTTCCAGCTCGGTATGCCATCCATAACCGACTGTCATATTTAGCAGGGGATACCCCGGGCTCCTGGGTAATGAGCTGGGCCAGGACTATGCCTACCAAGTTGGGGTTTTGGGCTTGCAAGAAAGCAGCTGCAATAGTGTCAAACTCTGTATTTTCATCATTGTGAATCTCAGAATCTAGTATTTTCCAGAGGGTTGGGTCTACGGTTTGCTTCAGCACTTGCACCCTCTGGTCGGAGGGGAGGCTGAGCCTTTCACACATTCCCTGGACTCTCTCTAGGTGTCAACTCAGGTTATCGCTAGGGTGCATACAACCAATTTCTTTAGCAACAGCTTGGATTGCATGGGCGGACTGAAGGACATTGGGCGCGGGTGGAGGCCGCTCTATTCCCCGGAGGACTTCTTCGACAGTGGCTACAGCTGTGTCTCTCGCCACTCCATGGAGATTTCTCTCCCTTTCAATCTCACTTAATAGTATTTATACAAAAGCTGTCTGGATGGAACCCCTCAGATCAGCAGGGATGTTGATGTCTGCAATTGCACGATCGACCACTTCTTCGGCTTCTTGTCTCCCCCGTCAGGTTGACACAGGGATTGGGGTGGTGGCTTACCTAGGACTGGTGCCAGGGGTGGAGGGCTACTAGAACTCGAGCGCTCCAGAGTGGCGGGAATTCCTGTCTCCTTCTCTGAGCCATGTCTGGAATTTCCTCCACTTCGAGTGGGCAGGGCTTTGGGTTAGTCATCGATCGTTTCATCATCCTTCGATGATGCAAGATCAATGGGGGACACATATGAGGAGGCTTTAACATGACCCCTAAGGACTGCATACTTTTCTCTTACCTTTTTCAACAACATTTTACATTTTGCATGGCTAACTTTTTCCTTTCACTGTCCTTTACTCACATAATCTTGTAACAGCTTATATGCATCGCACAGTTCGCGTTTTTCCCTAATCTCCCTTTTCAAACAGTCTTCTACAATTACTAGCTTGTCTGCCATCTCCACACATTCCATACGCATGTGTTCTTTCAACACAGCAAGCCAATCATTCACTTGCAACACATTTGCCTTGTCCTGTTGTAACATAATGTATTACTGCCTTGCAGTTTCTAGACATTCTGTGTTCTTGTATGATCAGTATCACTTTTCTTTTTCTCAGTTTTGGCTTCCAATTCTATCCTCTGCTCAGTGATCTGTCTGTCTTTCTTTCCTGTCTCTCTGGCTGCCGAGTCCAGGTCTTTTTTCAAAGACAAGTTCAAACAACATAAAGTCTTGCTGTATTCTGACAATATGCAGTTAGCCCCAGCACTTGAACTGCTCCGGAGAGGAAAAGGTTAACTCTATGCAGCAGCATAGAACGTTGAGCTCGAGCTCGATTTTCAGACCTCTGTCTCTGGTACATATCAGTGTAACCGTCAGATTCTTTACTCCGTCTAACTGAGAAATCGCTCTGGAAATCTCTGCTCCGTTTTCAGTTCGGTAAAAGTAAAAAGTGTTCGGTTGTTCAACCGATTTATTATTTCTTGGTATCAAGGCTCTGTCTATGGTACAGGTAGTGTTGTAGATAGGTAGTGATATTGTTTTTGTGGAAATTGTTTTTTCTTCGGTTTCCTATCGGTTGGTCCGGTTGGAAAACAGCCTTTGTTTGTGTTTGATTTTTTCTGGGAATTTAGTAGTGGTGTTTGGTTCCTATTGGTTTCAAAAGACCTGACTTTTTCTGTTTTTTTATATAGCCCGTGACACGATTGGTAACCGATAAGGGAGTTTTACCTGGCTTGAAAGCTGTGAAGGGTAAATTGTTAGTCTGGCCATGTCTGAGAAACCCAAGAAAAAAACTGGTCCCACTGGGTTTCAACACTGTAGTGAGTGTGGGGAAGTCTTTGCCAAAACTGACCCCCACCTCATCTGTGTTTATTGTCGGGGGTTTGACCACCTCAGAAGAGACTGCCCGATATGTAAGAATTTTCCTAAAACCACTCTGGATAAAAGATTGATTAGGTTGAAGGAAAAGGAGGCCGAGAAGTCCACTGATCTGGATGGCCAGCCCGGTTCGGTTTCATCCGAACCTGAGGAGGTGCTCACTGACCTGGGCGATACCTCCTCGGCCAAAAGGAGATCCGACTCTGAGGGGAGTGGGAGGGAGACGAAGAGTATCCCGAAGATGATGATGACGACAATGATTTTGGAGGCCTGCATGTGCCTACTGAACCGGACATCTCTCCACACAGGCCTTCCAATGTCTCTCCTCCCAGCCTTTCTGAGTCTCCTTTCCACTTTTTGTTCTATAAAAAAGTGGCTGAAACTCTCCAGCTTCCAATGGTGGAAGCTGCTGAGGAAGAAGAAGAGCCTGATTTTGTTGAAATGATGGACATCCCAGAGTCCAAGAGATTGTATTTCCCTCTCCATAAATCTTTGGGGAAACAGACACAAAAGATTTTGCAAACGCCTAACTCCTTACCTCCTGTGGATAAGGGAATGGACAGGAGGTACATGTTATCAGGCTCAGGTATGAAGTTTTTATATAGTCATTGCAGCCATGTTGGGGTAGTGCAGGCTGCAACCTGTGACAGGGCTAGTATTCCTTTGGCTTCACACCCCCCAGATAAGACTCCAGGAAGGTGGATGCCATGGCCAAGAAACAATACTTGGCATCCTCTTTGGGGCTCAGGCAGGCTCATTATATGGCCTACACAGTCAGGTACCAGAAGTCCAGGTGGAATACGGTTCTGAAACTGGCTAAGCAGGCTTCCCCCCCAGCTGGCCAAAGAGCTGGAGGAGGTGGCTGCTGATAGAATTGAGACATCCAAGGTGCAATTCCATGTTGCTGTAGACTCCAGTGATGTGGCATCAAGAGTCATGGCTACATCTGTGTCTCTCAGGAGACGTGGTTGGCTCAGATGTACTAGCCTTTCCCAGGATACCCAGGCTAAGGCCATGGATTTCCCTGTGGTGGGTAACTGTCTGGGGAGCAGACAGAGGCTTACATGAAAAAAATGGATGAGTATAGGACCACCTACAGGAGTGCATCGGCCAGAGAAAGGCAAGCCACTTTACACAAGCAGCAGTCTAGGGGCAGGGGCAGGCCCTTTCACAGGCTTTTCTACCAAGCCCAGGTTTTCTCTTCTTTCCCACAGAGGGGGTTCTTTCGAGGGAGAGGTAGAAGGGGGATGAACAGGGCTGCATCCTCTTTCCAACCCAAGGCTCCTGCCAAGCAGACACCCTGATGTGACAGCCCGGGTTGACTCCCCTGTTCCAGTAGGAGGCAGGCTGGTTTACTACTTCCAGACCTGGAAGGCTGTTACCTCAGACAAGTGGGTCCTGGAGGTAGTAAGACAGGCACTGGCTCTCAATTTCAAACGGTTCCCAAAAATGAGAGTTGGATCCTTTCCACTTGTAACCATCTCAGAAACCATTGCTCTAGAGGCGGAGGTTTCTTCTCTACTGGCTCTCAGAGCTGTAGAGAAAGTTCCTACTCAACACAAGGGCAAAGGTCTGTACTCCAGATACTTCCTTACCCCAGAAAAGTCAGGGGAGTTTCCTAGCAGGTTCTCCCACATAAAGTACCTCAGGTTCGAGTTGCCCTCAGGCCATTATCAGTTCAGGGCCATGCCTTTCAGCCTAACATCAACTCCAAGGGTCTTTACGAAGTGCCTTGCAGTAGTAGTTGCCTTCCTCAGAAGGCAGGGTATATCTCTTTTCCCCTACCTGGATGACTGGCTCATTGTAGGTCAGTCCTCCGACCAGGTCAAGTCAGCTCTAGAAATCACTCAGAACCTGCTCAGCTCTCTGGGGTTACTTGTCAGTCTTCCCAAGTCAGTTCTCGAACCAGTACAACTCCTTACTTTTATAGGAGTGCAATTAGATACTGTCCAGGCAAAGGCATTCCTTCCACTGGCAAGGGTAAAGGCCCTTACAGATCTCGCTTCCTCATTTCACCCTCTAGTCTCTCATCCAACAAGACACTTTCTTCAAGTCCTAGGCCACATGGCAGCTTCCACTGTAGTGGTACAAGGGGCAAGGTTTCAGATGAGGGACATTCAGTTCCATTTAAGGTCCTTTTGGTCTCAGAAAAAAGATTCTCTCACCAAACTGGTTCCAGTGACTCAGACTATGGTCTAAGCTCTCCAGTGGTGGCTGGATCAGGACAATCTCAGACAAGGTGTCCCATTCCTCAGTCAAGCTCCCTCAGTGGTCCTAACCACAGATGCTTCTCTCCTAGGTTGGGGAGCCCATTTGGGGACCTTGACGGCCTAGGGTGTTTGGTCTCCACAAGAGTCTCTCCTTCATTTCAGTCTTCTGGAACTCAGAGCAGTATTCCTAACCCTTCGGACTTTCTCAAACTCAGTCAGAGGCAAAGTGGTGCAGGTCAGGATGACAACACCACCACAATGTGGTACATCAACAAGCAAGGGGCACTCAGTCCAGGGTGTTGAGCACGGAGGCCATGAAACTGTGGTCTCTAGCCTACTCCTTTCAGGCTTCTCTGACAGCAGTTCATCATCCAGGGAAGGACAATGTGATAGCAGATGCTTTGAGCAGAATCTCCCAGGGCCATCACGAATGGTCCCTGGACCCTCTCATCCTGAAAGTAATCTTCACCAGATGGGGCTCTCCAGAGATAGATCTCTTTGCAGCCTCGGACAATCACCAACTCCCCTGTTCTGCTGCAGACCTCCAGTCCTAGGGACTGTTTCTCTGGATGCTCTCATATTGGATTGGAAGGGCAGGTTCCTCTATGTCTTCCCTCCCTTCCCCCTGTTGTTCAGAGTGCTAGTCAAGATCAGGTCTCAACCCTGTACAGTGATACTGGTGGCTCCAGACTGAGCCAGACAGCCTTGGTACCTTCTACTGTTGTCCCTGGCAGTGTCACTCCCCCTGTCTGTTCCCAAGAGACACAATCCTCTCAGGGGAGAATTTGATGCCCCAATCTCCAGTCTCTCAATCTCAAAGCCTGGCTCTTGAAGAGTTAAAATATGCAGGCCTGCATCTTTCTCAGGGAGTACTGGATATTTTGAAGGTCTCTAGGAAACCTTCTACCAGAAAAACTTATAATTCCAAATGGAGAAGATTCATCATTTGGTGTTCTCAGAAGGGCATTCAGCCTGATACTCCAGACATTGCTACATCCTTAGATTATCTTGGTCACCTTAATGGCTTAGGTCTGCAACTCTGAAGGTTCACCTAGCAGCTGTCTCTGCTTTCCTTTCAGCAGGGAAGGGCTCTTCACTGGCATCTCATCCTGTTTTCAGCAAGTTCTTCAAAGGTCTGGTTCACATCAACCCTCCTTTTAGAGAGCCTACTCTGGCTTGGGATCTAAATGTCTGCATTGCTCAGCTTATGCAGCCACCCTTTGAACCTGTGGCTTCGGCCGAGCTTAAATACTTGACCTGGAAAACTGTGTTCCTGGTAGCTATCACTTCTGCCAGGTGGATTAGTGAATTACAGGCCCTGTCAGTTGAACTTGACTTTATCTTCTTCCAAAGAGATAAGGTGGTCCTTAGAACAAATAGGATGTTCTTACCTAAAGTATCAGATTTTCATCTGAACCAATCTCTGTCTCTACCTGTGTTTTTCACTGATCATTCTTCTTCAGGAGAAAGAAGATTACACAGTTTGGATGTTAAAAGGGCATTTAGCTACTACATAGAGCATACTAAGGCACACAGAAATGACTATCTTCAATTATTTCTCACTTATGGTGAAGTGGGAAAAGGCAAGCCTGCTACTAAAAGAACCAATACCAGATGGATGGTCTCTTGTATACAGTTCTGCTATGCCAAGCTGGGCAAAGAACCCCCTTCAGGCCTGAGGGCCCACTCGACTAGGGGTGCAGCTGCTTCTCTGGCTGCTGCCAGAGATATACCCTTGTTAGAAATCTGTAAGGCAGCTACCTGGAAAACAGTCTATACAATCACCAAGCATTACTCTCTGGTCATCCAGGCTTGGAGTGATGCTAGGCAGAGTTTGTTCCCAAAGTAAGGTTCTGTGTCCCCTCCTCCTTGGGGGGGGGCACTGCTTGGTAGTCTGCATATTGTCAGAATACAGCAAGACTTCACATTGTTTGAAGAAAAAAATTACTCACCATAGTAATGTTGTTTCTTCTAATGGTGTCTTCCTGTATTCTGACCTCCCTCCCTGCCTCCCCTCTCAGAACCTAGTTTTTGGGATGTGGGCTGGCAGGTACAGTGTTGCACCTCAGGGATGTACCTTGTACCCTCCCTCTTCAGGGTGTGGGGTAGTTGTTTGATTACTGTTGCTTTTATATTTATATACTTTTCAGTACCTTTTTTGCTTGGGTTCTTGTCTTGAGTCTTTTGGACCCAAGTTTGTTGCCTTTTGGCTTAAAGTTAAGCAATTTCCATAGCTATAGTTAGTTAGTTTGCTTGTAAGAATCTGATGGTTACACTGATATGTACCAGAGACAGATATTTGAAAACCGAGCTCGAGCTCAGTGTTCTATGCTGCTGCATAGAGTTAACCCTTTCCTCTCCGGAGCAGTTCAAGTGCTGGGGCTAACTGCATATTGTCAGAATACAGCAAGACTCCATTAGAAGAAACAACATTACTATGGTGAGTAATTTTTTTTTTTCTCCACCTCCAAATCATGGAATACAACACTGCTGCCATTAACCCTTTTTGGTCCTGTTTCTTCCTCGTCGTATGTTTAGTATCCGAATACAGTGTGCACAAATGCTGTATTGGGGCACTGTGGGTATGGGCGTCGGGCGCAAAATCACCCCATCCTCCATGCGAGGTCAAAAAGGTAGAACTGTCTAACCTAAGTGCTGAACTAATACTACTAACGGTTCTGTTTGTAATGGACATTTTGAGAGCACCTTCCATATCCTGCTCATTAATAAAAGTAAGGAATGGATTGATCCACCCTCCACTCTAAGCAGTTTGCATCACTGTGGGGATACGATTTCCAAAGGACCTGTGTTCACGTTGCCAGAGAGGGAGACTGCACTTTAGTGCCGCTTTTCTGTATCTATATATGCTGGGATTCACCATACTTTTTCGGCCAAGTTGTGGATCAGTATTCCTACTCCTGTCCCTACGTACGTAACCCTTGTTTATGATTGCTAGATTGAGTGCATACAAAAAGGTATGGGATCATTCTAGTCTGCTTCTAGATCCTGTTCTAGTCCTGAGCCACGGTCACCAATTTATGTTGGGTGTATTACTTTCCTCTGTTGGACCCCTTCCTGACTTTGTGTTATGGTATAATAAACCCTTTGTTTCCTGTGGGGGAACATAACCCTTTGATGAACATTGTGAGATCACTAAACCACAATAATACTTGTAATACACACCTTGCAGAATTCTAGGACTCTAGGACAGAGGATAAAGAAAACAGTAAAAAAAGAGAAGGAAGTCTTCATACACTTTACACATCGTGGATTTATTCCCCTATCAGCTCCCATACAGGGCAGTCACCGTATCATACATACTAATTATGAACAATACATACCCGGGAGTCTGGAGCTCTCATACACTACAGTGTCATGTAGGGTCTGCCTACGGTTTTCCTTGGAGAGGCTACGGGGTGTACGGGGTTTTATACTCTGATAAGATCTAGTCCAGTTAGAGATAACTGGCTCATGTGAGCATGATGAGTGCACTTACTATTACTCTTATTGGTCAGTTTAGGGGGCTGCTGAGTATAATCTCAGTTGTCCTTTAGAATGCTACACTTTGTAACATTCTAGTCCGAAGAGTATGCTTATGCCGAATAACGTATCCCTGCGGACAATACATTTTGTATATATCACTATATGTCCTGCATTGTCTATTCATAATTACTGCTGCTGTCAGCAGTAGACACCTTAGCTGTAGAGGGCGTTCCTGGATCGTCAGTCATTACATTTCCAACATTATAGCAGCAAAATGGCAGTGCATTTCTAAACCTAAAATATAATTTGTGGTTGTCGTTGCTTTTCCTACATTATCGCTTGTAGAGTAACGGTCGTGCTTTAGAAGCAGTGCATGTCATAGCTTGTGTCTATGTGCATGCAAAAATAAAAAGAATCACCTTGCTTTATTATGTGTGAACCTATACTAATTTACTGTGTAAGCCCCCCACCCGGTGTATGTGTCCCCAACTCTGCGTGTGTGTGTCCCTAGTTCGCATCTGTAAATGGCACGTCCGTGCAAGATGGTGACGTCTTAGCCTAAATCTATCCACATCATGTGCGTGGTGCTACCTAAGCCCACTTATGGTTGTGGGTAATGATTCTTCCATAGGCCATGAGCGTATAGGTAATCATGGCGTGCCTTGTGCACCTCATGTGTGTGTGGGTAAGCCTATTTATAACCATGACGTGCCTTGTGCACGTCATGCGTGTATGGGTGGCCATGACGTTTATGTATATGTCGTGCATGTGGGTAAGCATATTCTACAGAACCTAGGTAAAATATTTTAAATTCCCCCTTATTTGATTTAATGCCACTGTCATATCTTATAGTGGAGGTTTGTAGGACACTAAAATTAAGAGGTACAGGACATAGAGACTCTAGATATGAACCCCATTCTGTTAGCATCGACCTTGGCTGTGAATTGTTCACCAGACTTCCGCCACTCTGATAAGATTGTAAAGTAGTAGTACAAGCAGTTACCCAGGCCTAGGATCCGATGTTGTCCTTTCAGGAGGAAAATTTTAAAAAGTGGGAGAATCTGCTGATGACAAACAATGACGTGTAGCACACCACCATACCTTTAGAAGACACGAGAAACAGTGGATGTGGCATGCAGACAAACCTTCGATTCGAATGGCATCAACCTGTGAATGATACATGCTTCTTTCATGATCTCCATGGCATTAAATTCTTAGGCTGGGGCCCGCTCGTCGGCGCAGTGGTTGGATTTCCACTTGCGATGCCGGCGACCCGGGTTTGGGAACGGACTCAGGTCATTGGAGAGCCGGCCAGGGGGAGTAGGCTTGAGCGTCCTGCGACTGCTCGCCTTCTCTGGGGGGAGGGAGGGGACGTGGCTGGCTGTCTGCTGCCTCCTGGCGGAGGCCGGGAGAGCAGCAGCTTAAGCGAGCCCCACTGCACAAGGGGCATGGTGAACGTCAGCTTGGCCTAGACGTTCGTGGCACACCACGCCCCCAGGGAGAAAAGCGGAAATGCTGGCTCCTGCTGACTCGAGATGCCCTGACGCCCCGGAATCCACCTCAGCAGCGCCCGGGGACCGATTGACTAGTGCGCTGGTTTCCCCCTCCTGGTGCCTTCCCCCTCAGAGGAGAGGGACCCATCCGGCAAAGGGATACGCTGGGCCACCCATGGGTCGGCTGCGATCTGAGGTGAGTGGAAGGGGGTCAGGGCGAGGGTGTCGGAGGAGTCATGAGCAGCCGGAAGGAGAGGCAAGCCAGAGGGCAAGTAAGGCGCAAAAAAAGAACAAAAAAAGCTCTTGGGCTACTGCGTTAGGCAGGTTCCTCCAGCAGAATTCACAGGGGATAAGTATTTTATGGTCAGTGCAAGGGTCTTTTGTGGGGCAGCCTCCTCATGTTAACCTTTACCAGTTACCTTTAAAGTCCGGTCCAGTTAATAAAAGCATTTCAGAAAAGGTTAAAGTCTAATCCAGTTAGAACACTTGGTACAGCACTATCATACTTGGCAGATCTGCAGATGGCATGGAGTGCAGGATCCGGCAGGCATCAACAAACACAGGCAGGGGGAGGAGGAGCCCCTTCAGGAGGCTAATCCATGATGGTGGCTTGAACGCTGCGGCATAAACTGCTACCCTGCTCGAGCCATAACCAACAATAATGCCACAGCGCTAAGTTTTATGGCTATTTCAGCCCTTGGGGTAAAATAAGTCTAATGAATGAAACTCTACCTGTTTTCAGATGTCCTCTCTGCCACGATGGGTCTTAGTGAGCATGTCCCTGCAAACAGGACGGAAGACAGCCACAGCAGAATCAGGCCGCAGGAAAAAACTTCAAATGGTGTCTGGTTGTGTGGCGGATGCTAACCTAGACAGACACCGCTGTTACTGCACTGCTGATCTGCACCCGATTCCAGCAACAAAAATTAAACTTCTTACTCATTCCAGTGAATATTTTTGCTGGAAAACAGCTGTCTCCTCTCCCTGAGTCCCCAGCTTCCGTGCAAGTATGCCCTGACGCTGCATTTTTACAATTACAAGCTGAGGTGGAAACAGAGGAGGAAGAAATGCCTTCCCCAGAAAGTAACAGCATGAACGAACATCCAAATGAGGAGGTTAGTAATGGCACTATTTCTCCTTTGGCAAATACTGAAATTAATAGAATCCAAGGAGTAACGGAGAAGCAGGTGGGAAATGAGGCAGAGGAGGATCTGGTACAAAAAAATGTAGGTCCCAAAGAATCTGTAGTACCACCTAGAAAATACTTTGGAATAGGTACATTTGAGTGTAGAACACTACCTGAAACAGCTGGAACAGTGGCACTGGAAGCTTTCCAGCAAGAAATAAAAAAAGGGTTTAGCATCATCACAGAAGCTCTAACAGATGTGTCCAAAGTCTTTTCCAAATTAAGTGCCAAAATGCAGAATCTAACTCTATGAATTACAGAAATTGAGCATAGAGTTGGTTTGATCGAGGACAAAATGGATCCCATTCTGAATTGGCAGAAGCAACATAAAGGACAGATCACGTCTGAGCAATGTGAAATTAATAGGAATACCAGAGGGTGTGGAAGGGCCCAGGGACCCACTACCTGATTTTGAGAAACTCCTTACTGTAGCATTGAATCAAAAGTATCCTGAACAAAAAGTGATTCTGGACTTTTGGGCGGGGGGGCCTTCGAAATCTGGACCAGCAAGCCGACAACAGAAAAGACTGGGAAGCAATTCTTTTTTCCTATTATGTTTTTATCTTGTGTTTTTCCCGGTTTTTCATCCACTGCCATTGTCGGGCATGCACGCATGTGGAGGCACGTACGCTGCTTTCCGAGGCACCCTCCTGACTTGCTGCCACCTGCACTGCCACCGGACCTCCACCCAGTGGCAGCGGAACTGGGGGGGGAGGTGTGTCAACAACCACCCTAGGAGAGGAGAGGAGAGCTGCCATTAGGCTGCTCACCCCTGCTCCATCACCCCCCCCCCCAAGGCTGGCACCCGGCGACCTGAGGTCATTCCCAAACCTGGGTCGCTGGTGTGGCTCGAGGTGCGGCGTCCAGTGCCTCAACCCTTAGCGCCACTGGACCGGCACTGGGAAGCAATTCTGAGGACGTCCAGAGTTAATCGAGGTCTGAGTTTCAAACAACACAAATACTCAGCTTACCCAGATTTCTTGGTGCAAATAACCCAGAATAGACGCACGTTTGATAGAGCTTAAGAACTATTACAGTACTACAGAAACAAATAAGATTGACTGTACTGTTGCCTGCACATCTCCGTGTCTTTGTTCATGGGAAGAGCGAGCTGGACTTTTATGGATCCTAAGAAGGCAGAGGATTTCTTGCTTAAATTGGATAAAGGGGAGACATCGACGAATATTACATGAAGATTGTGAGAGTCTGGATTGAATAGCAGGAAAATGAAGAGCTAATCTAAATCTGAATGAAAAATAAACATTTGGAATATTGGACAAATACAAGAATACTGGCAGACATTAATGAGAAAGTGATATGAAAGAAGGAGATGGTGGTTCCTGTTATGGAAAGAGAGAGATGATCCCTTTTTTTTCTTTCTTTCTCTCACCTTCTTTTCTCCTCTTCCTCTCTCTCTCCCTTTTTTCTTTCTTTTTTTCTTCTATTCCTTCTTTTCTCTCCAGAGGCAGTATAACATAGTGGTTAAGGGCACTGAGCTGCAAACCTGTAGACCTGTAGACCTAGGTTTGAAACCCATCAGCCCCCACTTGCATACTGTGTGACCCTGAGCAAGTCACTTAAACTTCCTTGTGCTCCCAGGTCACACCTGGAAGCAAACTGCAGCTTAGTGTGCCTTTCCTGGTTAAACAATTTCCCCTTTCCCTTCCCTTTCCTCTCCTACACTCCTTGATTTTTCCCTCGCTCTTTATATTTCTTGCAGGCTAAAGGGTTCTTAAAGCTTGCCCGTTCAAAGGGAGGGTGGGTGTTATGACTATGCTCAGGAAAGAGGTTCGGAAGTACACAAAACCAGACAGGAGCAAAGTTAAAATGATAACTTCTATGGCAGGACAATTAGTAACTTATATGTATAGAATGAGCTTGGGTTAGGTGGTCAGCATGTCGGCTTTCATCACAGCCAGTTAGGACAGGTGAAGTGGGGATCTGCCCAGTAGGGGCGGGGGAAGCTGGGGTGGTGGTTATAATGGGGGGATGGATTTTAGTAATATTGAACACGATGGTAGTATCGAATATCTATCATGTTTACAGTTTATTTCTGGCTATCGAAGGTTGCCTACAGAGTCTTTGGAAAGAATATTGTAAATACTTACTAAATATGGATCCAGATGCAAATGATTTGATACCTTTTAATGGCCCAACGTGGATGTAACAACAAGAACAACATCTATGTTGGTCCATTAAAAGGTATCAAATCATTTGCTTCTGGATCTATTCTTGCAAGGACCAATACGGCAGCTACTAAATCTTATTAAATATGGATAATGTAGTAATTTTAAGGATTAATAAATTGCTGGAATATTCTGCATGCTGGTAGTCTGAGCTAGATGGGGGGGGTTCTAGAGTTCTTATATTTTTTTCTGGTGCATATGTTTTGCAATAAAAAAAGCTGTTCCAGATGTACAAGATCAGTTCATAACTAGGTTGTGGTGTAAATATACAAAACAGGAAAGAATACACCCGTGGTTGGGTTTGAAAAAAATGCAGTATGGAGTCACCGATGATATAGCCACGAGAATCCTTAAAAACATTTCTTTACTTACTTTAATAGACGGCTTGTGAGCTTAAATGCACAAGTTAGAATGTGAAAGGGCTACAACATAAGATTAAATCAAAAAAAAAAATTTAATTATTAGATAAAATTGGAACTAATTGTGCCTTTTTGCAGGAGACACATCTTCAGCAGAGTGAATTTCAGTTTCTAGCAAGGAAATAGGGGGCGAGTATCAATGCCCCATATAAGAGAAACTCATGGGGGTCTAAATTTAAAAAAAAAAAAAAAAACTTAAACTGTAAAATTAACCAGTATAGTGTGGACCCTAATGGCTATTTTATTATTTGTCAAATACATACAGTGGGCAACCCTTACATGTATTATGGCCCTAATGAGAATTCCCCATCCTTTTTTAAGGATCTGTTTATTGAAATCTCAAAGTTCCCAGCTCCCTATATTATCGGTGGTGATTATAACTTAGTATTCGAACCTGATAAAGACAAATCTGGAAGTCGCTCTGATAGAAGCTCCTCAGCAGCTTTAGAGATGAAACGCTTTGTAAACAAACTCAATCTAGTTGAAGTATGGCAGGCTCAGAATCCTGAATTTTGACAAAATTCATATTTTTCATCTGTCCATCAAACATACTGATTTCTTTTTAACTGAAGTTTCTTTGTATCAGCTTAATGGTATCAAATATTATAATATTATATCGGATAATGCTCTGTTTCAGCTATCCTTACAATATAAATACTGAGCTAGGACTCCCTTTTTCAAGTTAGATCCTATGATTATAAAAGATCAAGACCCCCCATATTCAAAAGTACACTGCAAAGTCACGCAAGTGCCTGCGCCGCACATCTGAGATGTGTCGGCCCAAAATAATGGGATATTCAGAAGGTGTGCCGTGAGATGCGCTCACGCATGTCCGGCTGAATATCCCGAAGATGCGCGATTGCACAGTGGGAGATGCGCGGCGCAGCAGATGACCTGAGCCCCATGCGAATCATGGGAAATGCACGATGCACAAAGTTGCAGTATTTAGCCTGGATATGCAAATGACCTCATTGCACATTCCAAGCCCATCTTCCACATGTGTAGCTTGTTACTGGAATGCATTCAGGCCATTTGTATACCACGGGCATGCTCAGTTCCGGCTGTGCAGGGCTGCCCCACCACTCCTCAAAGGTGAACAGGAGGTACTGCAGCCTATCAGGCAGGTGTGATGGACTGTTTGTGTGAGGCTGGGTAGACTGCATTGGCCTGGGTTCAGTGCTGTTACCCATAGCCATGTTCAGGATCAGACGGAGGTACAGGGGGCCCACCTGGATAGTGGCCACAGAGGCCCACCTGGACATGCAAAAGGGGAGGGCACAGGGTGACAGTCTGATCGGAATACCACATGCATATGAACATACGAAGAAGCCAGCAGAAGAAGGCCATTTGGTCTGTCTAGTCTGCTCATATTGCAGGGTGCACAGCTTGTGCTACTGTCCCTGCCCTCGCACCCCACACCTCCCATCCTCCCTACCCATTATCCTTACCTTCCCCCTGTGCATATCCCAGCCTCTCTTAAAGATGCCCACTGTCTTCAGTGAGATGACCTCTTCCAGCAGCACATTCCAAGTTTAAGCCACCCTCTCTGTGAGGAAGTGCTTCTTAACCTCCCTCCTAAACCTCCCACCCTCCAGCTTAACACTGTACCCCCTCGTGTTATGGTTACCACTCAGCTTAAAGAGACTCTCCTTATCCACCTTATTTATCCCTTTCAAGTACTTGAAGGTCCCAATCATGTCTCCTCTCTCTCTCTCTCTCTCTCTCTCGCCTGTCTTCCAGGGAGTACGTGTTCGGTGCCCTCATCCTCTCCTCATATGCTTTACCCTGCTGACCCACTACCATCTTTGTAGCCCTCCTCTGGACCTTCTCCCAGCAGGTTAATGTCCTTTCTGAGGTGTGGGCACCAGTACTGAACCCCATACTCTAGATGAGGCCTTTCTAGGGACCTGTACAAGGGCAGTATAACCTCCTCTCTCCTACCTGGGCACCATTGCCACAGACGGCACCCTGGGTGCATGTCACTGCTAGGTGGCACCCTGCAGGCCACATGGGTGCAAGCCATAGCCCCTGGTACATTTGCTGCATTGTAGTTATCCACACCACTGGTGTGTTCGGGGGGGGGCACCTGACAGCACTGTCATGTGGCTGCTGGGTGTCTATGTCCAGGGTGCAGTGTGGGGGGTTGCTCCCTGGACGGTGCTGATGGTGACATGGCACCTGTGGCTCAGGGTTCATCCATCCTGGCTTAGAAAATGGGCTTTTTATTTCCTGGCATCTGATTGGCTAGTACCCTTGCCGGGGGGGGGGGTACATTAACTTTCAATAGCTGCCCAGGAAATAAAAAGTACCAGCCCTAGTACCCCTTCACCCTCTCTAAAATCCTTGTGCCCCCTGATTGGCCAAAAGCACCCCCCGTAAATTTGAAATCCCCGCCATTTTTTCCCTCGCTTAGCGAGAGATAGACCCCACACACTCACACTCACACACACACACACACACACACACACACACACACAGTCTAAGCTCAGCCTTTCCTCCAACCTGGCAGTTTCTCAAAGATGAAAAAAAAAATACAGTTTCATTGAAAAAACAACTCAATTGTGCTGAAGTACAATACACTGATAACCCGCGCTGCTTCTGATACCGCTCGCTGCAATGTACAGCTCCCAAACAGTCCTCTAACAACTGAATCCCCCAGATGTGAGGCGCTAGATTTTTTAAATAACCATTAACACACAATACACATTTTTATTCTGTTGTCGAGGAGTCAGACAGATTCAGCTTTTCATACTTCGTCTCCAAGCGGCACTGCTGTCCGCCTTCTCCACAGCGCTTAACCCGCCCGTCACATTCCCCCCGACCCTGTCCCATCACCGATCGTCAACATTTTTTTCTCAAAGTGCGCCCAACCGCCACCACCACTCCTCACCGCAGCGCGGGATTAATAAACAGCAGCAGTATTCGACCCGAAGCTTAGCGGTGACAGGAGGGGAGCACCGACTCTACGAAGAGAGCAGAATACTGGAGCAGGCTAACGAGGCGCGCTGTCTTTCGAAAACAGGAATCCGTTCCCAGCCCGAGCTCGGGACCGGCGGCCTGATGGAGTGCAGTCACAGGTGGAAAATGTGAACCGTTACAGTCCGAGCACTGCCAGTGCTCCGGTAAGTGTTCCTGAATCACCGCTAACTGACGCCCTGCCACCAAGTCAGTGACTCTCATTCGGTGATAGCCTACAGTTGGGGGGGGGCATAAATAAAACAGAATGGCTCTATTTGGGGAGGAGGGACAGGATACAGAACAGCACAAAATGGGGACTACTTTACAACCCAGAGCTAAACTGCATTCCTATTTATTAAATGTTTTCATTAATTTTTTTTAAATTCCCATATAAAAAATGCCCCACAGCCCATTTTCTAAGCGCAATAATACCCTCCAGGGTGGGCGGTATGGGCAAAACCAGACCATCCAGGGGCTATGAGGCCCTCCGCCTGCGGCGTCGGGCATCATTACGCCCCTGGGTGGTCCGATATTGCCCAATACCGCCCACCCTGTCGGGTATTATTGCTTGCATGACTGCTGTGTGTGGGTGCCTGGAACATGTCCTGGTGCACCTCCAAGGGTTGTCTTTGGACAGCTTGCCTGCAGTTCTGCGGCCTGCCTCGGGGTGGCTGGCCATTTAGGCATGCTTTTTCCATACCTAACTTTGGTTCAGCTTATCTCTGAGTTGTGCAGCAGATGCCTCGCACATTTTGGCTAAACATAGGGATGCGCGTCACATTCATGGGAACACCCCCTCTACATGTGCCGCATATATTATAGATGCGCGATGGCACATGCGGAGATGTGCAGCTCATCTCTCCCTTTTGAATATCGCAGTTCCTCTCATTTTCTGGTATGCGCAGCACATCTCCATTTTGCGCCAGACATCTCCTTTGAAAATGTGGGCCCAAATATTTTGTGAAACACTTACAAGTGATATACACACATATTTTTTTCAGAACACAATTAGGGAGTCCAACTATGGCATCATATGGGAATCATTTAAAGCTGTTATAAGGGGCTTAATTACATAATTTACAATAAGTAGAAATAAAAAGAAACAAAAAAAGATATCTGAATTACAAACACAAATAAAAGAAAGCAGAAAGGGAGCATATGCTGACTAATGACCTGAATAAGTTACAAGACCTATTGATCCTAAAAGAACAACATAATAGTTTAATAACAGAAGAAGCTGAACGCCAGCTTTTATACACAAAGACTAATTATTTCTTAATTGGAGACAAATCTGATAAACTCATGGCTTGGCAGCTAAAAACTCGGCAACAAAATAACTTAATAATTAATATTTGGGATTAAAATGGTCAAATTATCAGCAACCCTCAAGAAATAAATCTGGTCTTTAAGCAATATTATCAAACTTTGTATACTTCTGAATGTACAGCTACATAAGACTATATTAATCAGTTTTGCACAGATTTAACCTTCCCCCCCTAAAAAAATAAAAATCCATTATTAACCTCTCCTTACAGGCCAGTCTCTCTTGTGAATACTGATGCAAAGATCTTGGCTAAGGTTCTGGCCACCAGACTAGAGAAAATATTGCCATCAATCATGCATGTAGACCAGAATGATTTCTTTAAAGGACGATCCGTGACATCTAACATTAGGCGTCTGCTTAATGTATGAGAGTCATGCAAAGATACAAATCTATTTTACTTTTAGATGCAGAAAAGGCATTTGATTGCCTCAAATGTCCATTTATATATGCCATAATACATAAATATGGTTTTGGCTCAAATTTTAGCTGATGGATGGAGATTTTGTACTCCAGTCTGGTGACCACAGTCAAAACTAACCAGGAGATATCCTCCCCTATAACTTTACAGTGAGGCACCAATCAAGGTGCCCCCTCTCACCGCTTATGTTTGCCATGGCTGTTGAGCCTCTGGCAGTGGCCATGAGGAACTCCACACTAGTTAAAGGACCAATTATTAATGGAAAAGAACACAAGATCAGTCTTTATGCAGATGACACGCTAATATATATACAAAATCTAAATCTAGCTTCCCCTTTATTTCCAGTATTATTCTACAGTGTGGATTAGCATCCAGCTATAAGGTAAATTGGGCCAAGATGGAGGTTTTAGAGACAGAAAAGCATTCTGATCCATTTTCTCCACCCTCACAGGTAAACATACGGACACTAAAAAATATTACCTACCTTGGCATTAAAATTGATAATAAACTCGATAACCTGCAAGAGCTGAATCTTGATCTGCTAGTGCAAGAAACTAAGATCATATTAGAAAAAATGGGAAAAATTTCCACTCACACTGGTTGGAAGAGCAAATGCAGTTAAAATGATTATTCTTCCCAAATTCTTGTATATGTTTCAAAATATATCTATAATCCTAAAAGAACAATTATTTCATGGATTAGAAATTCTCGTTAAAAAATGTCTATGGAAAGGGAAGAAGCCTCAAATTGAAAAACTTTATGCACCCATCTCTGAGGGAGGGCTTGCTCCTCCGTGTCTAAAAACTTATTATCATGTTTCAAATATAGCAATTGCCCATAAATGGTTTATAGAAGAACAAACAGAATATTCAGTTTGTATGGAGACAGCTAGGTCTCCATATAACAAAATAAAACATTGCTTATACATTGGAGCACAAATGAATAAACTAAAAAAAAACTGGCCTTGTGCACTAAAACCACTATACATATTTGGCACAAAGTACTTACAAAAAAATCTCAACCAATAGGTTTTTCAAAATACTGTCCTATATATTTTAATGCTTATTATTTACCTTCCATGACTGACCCAGTACTTAAAAATTGGTACTTTAAGGGGCTTGGAGAAATTGGACATTTCTTCAAGGATAGGCAAATAAGTGAATTTGAATCATTACGAGCTCAACACGACTTATCAAACAACCTATTCTGTGCTTTTCTACAATTAAGAAATTTCATTCTTAAGAATCAAGATAGAACAACTATTATACGATGGCAAGAAAGAATCCCGGATTCTGATTGGTCAGTGTGTGCCTGAGACAGTGATGATATTACAGTATAACATCACTGTCACTGATTAGCATTAACTTTGCCTGCCATTACCGTAGATCACCTTTACCTTTTTTTCCTCTTTTCTTAAGAAACTCACTAAAAATCTAAAAATATTTTTAAAATATTTTGTTTTAATTTTGTATCACAATGAGCCATTGTATAATAGCAATGAGCACTCCAAGGGTGTGTGTTGTGTGTAGTAACATCCTCCTGGGGTGGTGGAAGCACTCGGCTTTGCCTCATGCTTCAACCCACCCCAGGAGTGACATTATTACACAATAACTCCCCTACAAAACAAGATCATTTCTCAAATATATAGAATTATTCAAATAAAAGACAGATGGCCCATCTCTCTTCTTAAACAAAAATAGGAACAAAAAAATGAATCAAAACATTTCAGAAAACCCGTGGAAAAAAATAGTTAATAACAAGGACTGGGGCCTTAAATCAGCAAAAATGATACAAATACAGTTTAATATTCTACACAGAGTTTATTACACGCCCAACTGGTTACCTAAGAGGAATCCTTCTGTTTCACCACAATGTCCAGGATGTGATGAAGCGGAAGCGACAATGGAACACATGTTGATTTTTTTTTTTAAATTACTTTTTACCTCCTATTCCCCAGCCTGCCATCCCCGACCCATCAGGGGAGACATTAGACATCCCACTGCCTGCTACCCTGCCCAGAACAGACCCCCAAGCACCATGGAGCATGATTTATACCCCGGGCGAGAGATAAGGCGGGGGCATGGACACCCTGTGACTTACATTTCGTCGGTCTTGGGTTTGTCTGGCAGCGCAGGCACATTGTGGGCACATCTCAGTTCCCCATCGTCCCGGCGGTGGCAGGCTATTTTTCCATTTTCACCCTCCCCGTACAGCGTGCAACTCCCCTGACGTCATGACGCAAAGCGTCAACGTCCATGCTGTTCGTCGGCAGCCCATCCTACTGGTGGGGCTTGCAGTACTCCGAGCCGCCGCTTGGAGTCAGGCAAGTGTGCGGGCATCGGCCTGTTCCCTCCCAGGAGAAGGCGAGCTGTCGTGGGACGCTCAAGCCTATCTCCCCCGGCTGACCTACCAGCGACCCGAGTCTGCTCCCGAACCCAGGTCGCTGGCGTGTTGCGAGGTGTGGCGTCCAGCGTCTCAACCCTCAGTGCCGAACACATATTGATTTCATGCCTGTGGTTAAATGACCGGTGGCAAAATATTCTAACCTTTTTATCAAAAGCCATAGGCCGCAGGCTAAATAAGGATCCATTTTGGATGCTTTTACGGGTGGACGGCCCAGTTCAGAATGTTTCGTACCATATATGCAGCCTTATAAAAATGGCCATCAATACTGCTCTTTTTTTTTTAACTTTCTCTTTATTCTCCCCCTCCTTGCAGCTCTCCCCTCTTTGGGAGACACCTACAGCCTTATCAGCCCTCGTTCACCTACCTGGTGACCGGTGCAGTCCGTCCCCCATGGAGCCGTTGTTGTACCCCCCAGGCGGGTATGGGGTGGGAGCCCTTACACCCCGATGCATCTCTCTGTATTTCGTTGAAACGCTGTCTCCGGGCAGGTAGGGGCATTGAAGGTCGGGGCCTGGTGCTTCGTCTACTGGGAGGCTGCGAGGTTATTTTCCCGATGTTCTCTCGGCGTGCCAAGTCCCCGGACGTCAAGGCACTGAAGTACCGACCCTCTGTTGAGCGTCGGGCCTCCTGTACCTCAGGTCTCCACCCGGGGCCAGACAAGAGCCGAGCTCTGGTTTCCCCTTCCCCCCAGAGAGAACAAGCAGTCCTTGGGACGCTCAAGTCCTCCCCTCTCCGGCCCGGCCCTCAGCTCCCAGGCCTGGTTCCCAAACCGGGTCGCTGGCGCCATGAAATAATCCAACGCTCGGCTGGTGGGCGGCTATTCGACTTTTAAATTAATATTAATCAAATGGAAAGATAAGGACACTCTGTTTTCTCAGGTTGATTAAATGCCATGACAGCGATACACAGAATTGAAAGAGTCCACTATACCACCACTAAACAAATGAGTAAATATAATAAAATATAGAAATCTTTCATAGATACTTTGAAATCAGATACCCTTTTCCATAATAATTAAAATCAAAAATAAAGGGCTACAGACTTAAGTTTATTTATCAAATATTAGAAATACTGCTGTGAATAACAATGAAGATATGTCTCCTATGAAGTTAAAACCCTGGATTATCTGAACAAACCCCAATCTCTAAGTGGAGTTTGCTAATGTAATGGCTATGTGAACAGTGAGCAATGATGTTTACTGCTTTATGATTGTAAGGCACACCAATATACTCTCTGTATGAAATCTGACCATTTTAATAACTTTTTTATATCTTATCCTAACATGGACTAACTGGTTATACAAAACTAATTAAAAATTGTATTATTTAAAAAATGTCTGGAACCCTGTTCTAAACCTTTGTATATTTGTCTTTTATATTGCATCAAAAAAAAAAAATGGGCAGGTCGTCCTTCCTGTTCAAGGGTCCCTCAGCCTGGAACTCACTGCCCATGTACCTCAGGCTGAAGAACAATCCTGTAAAACTCGCCCCATCAAAAAGTGGATCACTAAAGAAGCCGTGAAACTCCTAATTTGTTGCCCCGACTACGACAAGGGATAATGTGACCCTGAGACATGGCCCACTTGACCACCCTATACAGCCCTGAACATATATGCCTAGAGCCTACCCTAAATTGTCCATCCCCAACAAGGCACTATGCTGTTCGTGTCCTAATCCGTAACTGCTGCAACATGAGCTCTAATCTGTAACTGACAAAGCCAATCCTATTATATCGCAGTTGCCTTTATACTATACTGACGTATACTGTTTTTGGTATTATATATTTTTATTATTTTGAAGTTTTAACAAGAATAGACAATACAAAATCGCATCTGGAAACAAGCTTTGGTTTAGTGTGCTACTCCTGGTTAAACAATGTTCCCTAAAATATTTACAAAGTTCATGCACCTATCATCACAATTAAAAAAAAAAAAAAAGCTTTTAAACTACAATCAGTGAGGGGGTATGATGGTATATTACACATTTCATTAAGATCATTACATGCTGTCTAATGGCTGGACCTACCACACCGGTGGTGAGGGAAAGGCAGAATAAACACCAACTTTTACTTTCTATCACCTCTCCACTGGCACCCAGTCCTTCGTGTAGTCAGCTCAAATCCCCAGCCCCTCTACATAGCCTCTCGATGAATTTGTGCACTGAAATAAGAGAAAATGAATGTCATTACATTTCATGTCAGTTTAAGATTAAATCAATGTAGTGTTAAAGATTAGTGAATACATTCTGCTAATGTCAACATCACATTGTAACTCACAGTGCAATTTTTATGTTAATCCTTACCGTTATAGGTACTTTAGGGTATGTTGCCTAAAGTCTTCACCTATTACTGGCATATTCTACTAATATGTCACTTGGGGTGTTCTCTCCCTTGAGCTGTAGCCTCCTGTGCTACCCGACTTCCTGTAGCAGCCCGCCACTTCCCTTAGTATCTGGGCCTCCACTGGGGATAATGAGATCAGGAACTTATCCCACTCCAGGAGGAAACGTTCGTCTCTCCCCTTAAGGGCATAAGTAAGTCTGTCCGTGGCCAGTGTTGTCAGCAGCATGTTTTTCCACATCACCCTAGTGGGGGGTGCACAGGACACCCAGGTGTTCAAGATAACCTGCCTCGCCACCACCACCATTATTCTGACCTATCTGGGGTACAACGTCCAGTCCCCTTCCCCCTCCACTTCTATCCCAAATAGGAGTGACACAGGCAAAGGTCAGTTTCCTTCCCCCAGGCAGCTGCAGTGTCCCTTACCACATCCCTCCAGTAATCCCTGAGAATTGCACACTCCCAAAAGTAGTGGAAATAAGTGCCCCCGACCACATGGCATCGCCCACACATTGAGCAGAACTTGTGAACCATACTAGGGAGCAGGGCTAGAAATTATTTTTGGTGGATGACTGTCCAAGGGACAGGTGCAATATTCATTTTGTCTGTGCCGCAGAATTGGTACCTGTCCTGTTGATTTTTATTTACTAAGTTTACATTTCTGTTTCCAAATACAAGCTAATAGTAACCAGTGTTCTCCCTGCCTGGTTCAGTGCCCTAAAAAGGGCTTAATTATTAATGGTGCTCATTGTAAGGTGCCCTAAAAACGACTACTAAATAATACACACTGGCTGCTACGTGCTCTGAAAAGGACTTTTATTTATTTATTTATTTGAAGCAGCAGTTTGAAAAACCTTTGAGCCAGAGGCTCATTTACAAAGGTACCTTGTCACATGAAGGAGGATCACAATACAGCAACAGAATAACAGTAACAGGTGGTATACAATGGATGGTACATCAAGTTGATACAACGGGAAGACAACGAAAGTATTGTGTGGCACGCAACTTCAAATAATCATAAGCAGCTAAAAGTAGCATTGTCATCAGGATTGTGCCAGGCTAAAACTAAAGGCAATTACAGCAGCGAATACTAATTAGGTGATTTCGTAGTGAGGTTTTGAAGGAAGATATTGAGGAAGCATCAGAGACGGAGAGGGGCAATGTGTTGAACCAAGAAGGGGCTCTGTAGCAGTAAGCTCTTTGACCGTGCGTGGTCCTAGCCCTAGGGATCGAGAGGGTGGTTTTGTCAGAGGAACGGGTATGCACTTGAGAGCTTGCACGTTGTGTGATGGCCGACAGACCCGGGGGGGGATAGCCCAAGAAGGGTTTTTTTGGCTGTGATACAGGTCTGATATTTTTTTTTTTTTTTTTTATTTAGTTGTTTAACCAGGTATAGCACACTAAGCTGAAAGCTTTTTTATAGGAGCAACCTGGGAGCACAAGTAGGTTAAGTGACTTGCTCAGGGTCACACAGTATGCAAGTGGAAGCTGTGGGATTCAAACCCAGGTCTGGTCTGCTGGATGTCACCAGATTTGCAGCTCAGAGCCTTAGACCACTGCGCTATACTGCCTCATTCCGATATTTGATCCGTTCATCCAAGTCAAGCAGTATCGCTTTCTCATATAACTGACACATGTGCATTAATCTGGGGGCCCCAGTGATTAGTCTACAGGCTTTGTTGAGTACGCCGTGAATTTTGTTAAGAGCGGTCTGATCAGCAGCGCCGTACACAGGTAGCCCATAGTCCATTAGTGACAGGATGGAGGGACGGATCATGAGTCAAGGGCCTGAAGGAGACACTTTTGTGCCGGTATAATAAGCCTAGCCTGACGTTTGCCGCCTTGGCAAGGGCTGAAATGTGGCCATGGAAGGAAAGAGGGGGGTCAAAGTGGATCCCAAGGTATTTATAGGAGCAGACTCGCTCAAGCATGAGCTTGGAGCTTGAGTGTATATGGAGCTTAAAGTTAGACAACTTGTTTTGCGGGTAAGCAAAGACCATGGTTTTGTTTTTTTGAGATTTATCACCAGCCTGCGATCCTTGAACCATCCTTCGGCTTCATTAAAGGATCTTTGCAGCGAGTCTTGGAGAGCGATAGGGTTGCGATCAGCGGCAAAGATAACGGCATCATCCGCATACAGTAACATATTACCACTACAGGAACCGGGGTGAGTTAAGGTAAAGGGAGAAGAGTAGAGGACCAAGGATGGAGCCCTGGGGAACACCGGAGAGGATGGGACGGATGTCAGAGAGAGCCTCCCCCCCCAATTTTTACGCGCTGAGAGCGAGCTGACAGATAGCTGGTGCACCAGGAGATGGGCCCAGCGGCAAAGCCCGAGTGACTGAGGGCATCCAAAAGGAGTGGATGGGAGATGGTATCGAAAGCTTTAGAAAGGTCTACAAACACAGCAGCTGCCAGGGAGCCCTGGTCAAGGGAGGAGTGGAGGAAATTAGAGAATTCTAGGAGGGCAGTAGTGATACTGTGGCCAGCACAGAAACCGTGCTGTTCCGGGCAGAGAATGTCATAGTTGGAGAGAGGTAGTCAGTAATTTGTGAGGCCACAACTTTTTCCAGGGCTTTGGAAAGAGAGGAGAGAATGGAAATGGGCCGGTAGTTACTGGCTGCAGACCTGTCTCCACCTTTAAAAATGGGCGTGACTGTGGCAATTTTCCAGGTAGACGGGAATTGCCCCAGGCAGAGAGATTTATTGAGTAGATTGGTAATTGGCATAAGAACCAGGTCAAGGACTAGCCGAAGGATACAGGGGTCCAGGGTGTCACTACCCGTACTGTTGCTCCTAAGGGCGTTGACAAGGTGAGGTCTGAGTTCTTGAACAGTGACTTGGCGGAGGTGAAATACTGGCGTGTTAAGACCGGTGCAGGCGAGGGGGCTGAAAAGTCCTTAGGAGGATAGGGCTAAGATCCGTGAAGGAGGTATTGAAGCAGTTAGCAATAAGTGCAGGATCGGAGGAGACTGCCATTGATACTGATCTGGGAGGGAGGGGGGGCGATTCCCATTTAATTGTTTGCTACTATCCCAGAAAGTTCTGGGATTCCCCCAGGAGGAGGTAAGCGAGGCCTGGTAGTGATTGGCCTTGGCCTTTCTGATAGCTCAGGTACACTTATTTCTGGCAGCCGCATACACCTGTCTGTCGCTAGGCCGGCCAGACTCAGTAGCACGGTACGATAGATTATCCCTATGCCTGAGTTGTTGGATCAGGGCTGGGGTCACCCAAGGAGCATTTTGCACCTTGGACCGGCGGACTGTCAGAGGAGCGAAGATGTCTCAGGCTTTATTGAATGTTTGGATAAAGAAGGTTAGTGCAGTGTCAGTGTCGGGGGCATGCAGAATAGGCGACCAATCGATTTGGGACAGAAGTTCCTTTAGTTTCCTCAAGCCACCGGGCTTCAGGCGCAGCTGGGGACTGGACTGCAGTTGATTTGGGTACTGAGGAGGACCAGTGAAAAAGTATGTGTGAGTGATCGCTAAGCGAGTCGGGAAGGACTTGGACGTCGAGGATCCGATTAGAGTGATTGGAAAGGACCACATCGAGAAGGGTACAAGTGCCCCTCTTTGGGTTGGTCCTGGTGGGGTGGGTGACGAGTTGGGTCATATCGACTGAGGCAAAGGAGTCACGGGCAGAGGAGGAAGAGGGGCTAAGCCAGTTTATGTTAAGGTCACCCACTAGTATTTGGTTCGAGGGGTGAGGCAGCGAGGAGATATATTCTGTAAGAGAGGCTAGAGCTGGGGTTTGGTTTCTGGGGGGTATGTAGGCTGTTGTTAGAGCGGGCCCTTTGATGGGTCAGGGGTCAGCTTCAGGGTCAGCGCCTGGGCACCAGAGTCAAGGGTAGGAGCAGGTAGGGCAAGTCCAGGGAGTGCTTCTTTAATGTAGATGGCACAGCCACCACCCCATTACCAGCCCGGTCCGCCCGGAAGAGGGTGTATCCAGGGAGTGAGACAAAGGAGTCAGGTGTGGATTTTGTCAGCCAGGTCTCGGTCAAGGAAATGACGTCTGGATTGTGAGATATGACCCAGCACTGGAGAGAGTCAAAATTTTTCGCGAGGCTACAGATGTTCATGGAGACCATGCAGAGTCCAGGAGGGCCTGCGGCAGGGTAGTCCTGAGCGGGGCCAGGGTTGGGTGAATGTTACCTGACAAGAGGAGTAGCATGACTAGCACCCTGGTCAGGTGGCGGAGAAAGGAATTTCTACGACGGACGCGGGAGGGGAGGGAGTTTTGTATA
Organism: Neoceratodus forsteri; assembly: GCA_016271365.2. Taxonomy (NCBI): domain Eukaryota; kingdom Metazoa; phylum Chordata; order Ceratodontiformes; family Ceratodontidae; genus Neoceratodus; species Neoceratodus forsteri. The sequence continues at coordinate 1,197,211,932 of CM028130.1, forward strand.
CAGGGAGTGGGCAGGGTAGCACAGGCTGGGAAAGCAAGAATGATAAGTCTTACATGTGCATCCGGGCCGGGGGCTAGGCAGAGGCTGCTGGGCAGGCCTGGTGGACAGCAGCACCCAGTGGCTACCGGGTGCCGGAGAGCCAGCATAGGTACATAGGAGGGGTCCAGTACATGCCCTGAGGGGGGCTTAGCCACGTGGCTTGTTTTCAGTGGAGTTGAGGTAATTGGGTATGACAGTGGTAGTAGACATGGGCTGAGCATGAGACATGTCCAGAGGTGGGTGTCAAGCATAGTGCTAGAGAGCTAAAACAGACTTAACAAGTGAGCCCCCAGTTCATGGCCCTGACAAGGGCCAAGGGGCTTTAATTAACTCCCTTCGGTTCTGCCGGACAAATGGATCAGCTTCATCTGCTCCTGTATATAACACTGACACTAAATGTCTCTTCCTACTTAGTAACCTAGACAAGGGCTTTTAACCAGCCTCCTCATATCATGTCTGTGGAGCCCTTCCTGCCCTGACAGGGTGATTTAAGTGCTCTTTATGTTCTTCTCCTGTTCTCTAAATACCAAGTCTCCCACCTTTCAGCTGTGATGGTCTACCCTGAAAAGGGTTTTCAAATAAGGTTTTCTAGCCCTTAGAAAGGCTTTCAATTACCCTAACCCAGGCTCCCTTTAGTTAGTAGACAGCCCTGAAAAGGATTTTTGATGTCCTTCCCCAAAACTCTGCTGCCTGTGAATAAAAGCTAGTTCTGGGCTGGTACTGCAAGTGCAGCACACAGAAAAATGAAGTATGCCGTGCAGAAAGCAAAAGGACTGCATATGCATGATGACATGGAACACATGAATAGTCTAGTCCTACTGCAGCACTGTTTTCATTTCTGCTACTTGACAAAACTGCCGACCACACAGTAGAGCCTAAACTTGGACGTTGAGTTGAACGGACATCTCTCAACATGTGACAGTGGGATGTCGAGATGTCAACAGCCCAGCCTTGCAGGTGGCAACATCTCCTGGTTCCTAGTGCCCGCTAATGCTTTTTCACTTGCTGCCTGTCCCAGAGACAGGCACAAAAGTGAAACCAGCTGTCCCTGGAGAAAACTGGGTGTCTGGGACAGGCAGATAGGTGGTTATTTCGACCCCTGCTAGGGAGGATAGTATAACCTGTGAATGAACTTGTATTGTGACTCCTTGAATTTATTACAAAGTAGGAGTCCAATGTGGGAGCTAATTATAAGTTTCCAGTTTGCCTCTGAAATGAGTGTACTCAAATCTAGTTCTCATTTTTCTCTAGTTTGCCCTGTTAGATCCGGGGAGAACACTCTTATCATGTTTGACCGCCCTGTCTATGAGGCCCTGTTGCTTCTTTCTAGCTCCCAGTATTTCCTGTTCCACCTCCATCAGTGGGGATCCATCCATTGGGATTCTATGCAGGTTTCCACCAAAATTCCTGACCTGTAGGTATTTATAGAAATGTGAGGTAGGCAGCCCCAGACTTTCCTTTATTGTGTCGAATTAATATATGCTCTCCCTATTATGTAAGTCTGTTATGCATTTGATTGCCTTGTCCTCCCATAACATAAAACCTTGATCCTCCATTCCTGGAAGAAATTCCGGGGTCCATGCTATTGGTATTAGAAGGGTATTCTCCCCTACCACCCCCTTCTCTTCCCAGTACTAAACCAGGCCTCTAAAACTGCCTTGACTAAAGGGCTTGGATGTTGGGTCTGTTTATATGCCCTTTCCCCGACCTTAGCTAAGTATGTGGTTAATCTTCTTGGGCTGTCTCTCTCCTCCAAGTCAACCCACCTAGAGACCTCTCCCTTATTCACCCAACTATGAAAATATCGATATTGGACAGCTAGGAAATATCCCTTAAGGTCCGGGAAATCCAACCCCCCTCCCCATAAATGCTTTTAATCTATCTAACTGCATTCTAGACTTCTTACCTTGCCAGATGAAGTCACTAAAGCCCTTTTCAACCCTTTTGATGTCCTTTGCAGTTGGTGGGAATGGGACCATTTGCATAACATATAAAATCATTGGCAGGATGTTCATTTTTTATTAAATTTACCCTCCCTAACCAAGAGACTGGGAGAGCCCTTCACCTGCTAAGGTCTGCCAGGATAGTATTAAATAATGGGTTATAATTCAGTTTGTATAATGTGTTAAGATTCTTTCCAATCTTTATGCCTAGATAAGTGAAGAAATGCTCTACCCTCTTTAACCCCCATGTTTCTTTTGGTGGATCCCTTTTGTCTCCATCTAGATATAGGACTTCTGATTTCTGGATATTCAGTTTGTACCCTGAAAATTGGCCGAAGTCCCTGCCAATCTTTGGCAGGGCCAGGACCAAGTTCTCTGGTTGTATAACATATGTAAGTATGTCATCTGCATAGACGGTAATCTTGTGTTGAGACCCGTTCCATCCCGGAATACCCTATATTTTCTGACCCTCTCGGACACGTATAGCCAGCGGCTGTATTGCTATAGCGAAAAGTAGTGGGGAGAGGGGGCAACCCTGCCTCATACCTCTTTTCAGCTAGAAAGTTTCTGATGGAGCACCATTCACCAGAACTCTTGCTCTGAGATCTTTGTATAGCATCTTCACCAGAGATATGTACCCATCTCCCAACCCAAATCGGTCCAGTGCTTCAAATAGATAGTGCCATTCTGTTCTATTGAAGGCCTTTTCGGCATCCATAGAGAGAACATAGGCCTGACCAGGGCGCCGAGTACTCCGCCAGATATCGTTAAGTAACCGCCTCATGTTGTGATAAGACAACCTACCCTGAATGAATCCCGTGTGAATAATCTGGGGAAGGACTTCTTCCAATCTTAAGGCTAGTACCGTGGCCATCATTTTACAATCGTAATTTAGGAGGGAGATGGGTCTGCCCAGACATTCCTCTCGGTATAAGGTTTCGTAGAATTCTTTAAAAATGGCCCTGATATCATGATTTTCCTGATGCACCTGTCCCTTCTTATTGCGAATGGCCATTATCTTACATACTAACATACTATTTGCCAGCAGATTAGGCCTTACGGTCTATTGAGTCTGCTCGAACCTCAGATCCCTAGTTGGGTGCCGAGGTCCTCCCCCTCTTGTGTTCCAGAAACCCCTATCATCCATCCCTGCCCCCCTGGGACAGGCCATCATCTGATACATCCACTTTCTGTGTCTGTCCCACCCTCTCTTGAAGCCCTATACTGTGGATCTCTGAACCAGCTCGCCAGGCAGTGCATTCCAAGGGTCCACCACCCTCTCAGTGAAAAAGCTCCTCCTCTTCCCCCCCCTCACCCTTCCAACTTCAAACCATGCCCTCTGGTGATACCTCCCTGCTTTAGTCTAAAGATCCCTCCATGTTTACCTGTTTATTCCTTGAGGTACTTGAAGACCTCAATCATGTCCCCCTGTCTCTCTCTCTCTCTCCTCCAATGAAAACAGGCAGAGCTCCTCAAGTCTGTCCTCATCGTCAAATCCCTAGCCTCGATTCATCTTAGTTGCCTCCTCTGTACCCTCTCCAGGAGCTGTATGTCCCTCTTCAAATGTGGTCTCCAGTACTGTACACGGTACTCAAGGTGTGGTCTAACCAGTCCATTGTACAGCGGCAGAATCACTTCCTTGCTCCTAGAGGTGATCCCCCTTACGATGCATCCCAACATCCTGTTTGCCTTGCTAGCCGCTCTCCTGCACTTCTCAGAGTTATTCATACATGCCATGTTATTCATACATGCCATCTTGCTCATTACTCCCCCCCCCCCTTCATAAGTTTGACTAGTAACGGGCCAGGTTTATTGCCCCATTCGTAAATTCTCTGTTCAGCAAAAAATAGATGGGATTGCATTCTGTGAGGCACTCATTAAGTGCCTCCCTGTCAACTCAACGATTTCCTCTGTCCCCCGCTATGACCTGACACTCCAGCCCTATGATGGTCTGTTCCAGTTTACCTGTTCTTTCCCTCTTCTCTCTTTTAACTTTGGCTGTGTACCCAGTGATGACCCTCTTATACTATAGGCTTTACCGGCCTCCCATATAGCCCCATGTGAGGTGACGAGCTTCTGTTTGTCGACCAGAAGGTTTCCCAGTGTGTTTTAAGGAACTTCCTGAAATCCTCCCTGCTTAGTAAATAAGTTGGAAATCACCAGGATCCCTGCCCCCAACTTTCCTTTCCCAGTTTTATGTCCAGTTGTATCATGGCGTAATCTGAAATGAAAATCGGGCTATGGGAGGCCTCAACCATCTTGCTATACAACCCCTTTGGTACAAAAATATAGTCTAGTCGGGACCAGTATCCATAAGGATTGGAGTAGAAAGTATATTCCCTTGCACCTGGGTTCCGGGTCCTCCAGCTGTCCGTCAGGTCCAGGTCTTCTAGTCCCATGGACCACTCCCCTCACGCTTTATGAGCCCTACCATTTCTCCCCTCATAGTCCAACTTTGGATCCATAATACAATTAAAATCACCCCCCATTATCAGACCCGGGAATTGTTCTCTGTGAAAGACATCCAACAGGCTTTGTCAGAACTTGGGGTCGTAAACTGCTGGGGCATATATGCTTCCGAGTGTCAGGGGCTGCCCTCAGATTGTGCCAGTCACAAAAACATCTCTCCCTTCCTTTGGGTCCTTTCCTAACCATTTTGGTAAATTCCATGGGGAAGTTTTTATGAAGCAAAATAGCAACCCCTCTTTTGTGGAGAAGTATGATGCTGAGTCGCAAGAGCCCCCACCAACTTCTCATGTTCCCCACGGGTCAAGTGAGTTTCTTGCAATAGTGTAACCTTGGCCCCTCTGTGCTTTAGTGCTGTTAGTATTTTAGATTGTTTAATCGGAGTGACAAACCCCTTTACATTCCAGGATATTATTGTCTCTGACTGTGGGCTAGCCATTTTCTAACACAGTATTAGTCCCGTTAACCGACTTGATATCATCAGCTTGCTTCCTAGGCAGCATCCACATGCACTACTTGTGTATTGAGATTGTGTAGCAGAATGTAAGTGTATTAACAGAAAGATAAACATTAAGACAGAACTGTAAAACGTTAAGAGCTGAAATCTAACCGTTTCAATAAAACGTTAACTTCCACCTCCCCAACCCCTTCCCTCCCCACCCCACCCCACATGTATATGAGAAGTCTCCCTCAGAACAATAAAACTCGAATGACTTGAACATGCTGATGAGGAGCAAAAATTATAGTACTCCCCTCAGCCAAATAGATGTAATAGAAATCACTTCAAAACAGTGGTTATTAAGAAAATTACCCCCAACAAGCTTCCTGTCCTGCAAATTGAAAACATTTTATTTGGCAAATTATATAATTGCGCGTATCATCATATTTCTACATATAATGAGTGATGGGAATGGAAGCGCCAACTTTTGTATGCTTTGGCCTTCCTCCCCTCTGTCTTCCACTGCAGTGAGTGTGTTGTACAGACCACTCGCTTTACCATTTGACCTGCACCCTAATATCCCCCTGCACCCCCTTCCTCTGCACCTCCGCTTCTCCCCCAGCATTCATACCTCCACTCTGCGCTTTCAGCATTGCGGAGGTTATATCAGCTTTTAAATTATACCCTTAGGCCTCTACTCCAACCCAGAGCAGTTAGACCCCTCTGGAGTGAAGGCTGCCGGTGTTTCCCTTGCCGATGGATCCCTCCCCGCCACCGATGTCCTACCTCAGTTACCACTTCACTCATTCATTCACGTGACCTTCTCAGAAATAACAAAACCCCTCATGCAACCGATATCTCCCAAGACAAAGTGGTAAAAAATAGAAAGAAAGTTTTGGCCCAGAGTCCGGGGAGGAAGGCCACCCGCACACTCAAATTTACTTGCCGCCCCCCCTTCTCCCCTGACCCCACTGACCTGGAGAGCTGCTCGTCAGCATTCCTGGAGTCCACGTCATCTTCTTCCCTTCTGTACCTTCTCGCAAGTCCACCATTTTCTCCATATTTGGTATCTGAGGGCCCATTCAAAGTCCACCATTCCTTCCCGGAGTCTTGCATGCCGCCCCCACTCTGTTATCCATCAGCATATGTGGTGCCATCTATGGAGACCAGCAGCTCAGTTTGTAAGTCAGTCCTTCTGTTATACTGGTCCATCGAGAGCCTGTGTTCCCCATCTGCAGTCTTTATATGAGTCCAGGGGAGGGCCGTGGCGGGATAAGTAGTAGCAGGCCCATGTAGAAGACAGTCCATACGGCAACCGTGACGCAGGAAAAATCTGTGAGTTTTGGATTCAGGCCTTTGTATTATTTTTATCCCAGTCCTCAATAAATTGTTTCAGCTTTTCAGGTTCCCAGAATGAGTAGCTGACTCTCTTATATTTGATTTGCACCATTGCTGGATAGGCCATGAAAAAGTCAATCACTCATTCTCTTAAGAGGTTCATATGCATATTGAACTGCTGTCATTTCTTTTGGATCCAAATAGAAAGGTCCTGGTGTATAGTCAGGTCTGATCCCTCAACGATAAGCTCATTCTTTGCGTGGAATGCAGCCATCACTGCTTGGCGATCCACAAAGTTATGCAGCTGAAAAATAATTTGTCGTGGCGGCTGGTCACTGGGCGGGTGGGGAGCAAAGACCCTGTGTACCCTCTCGATTTTAAGCCTGCCGTTCTTCACCTCCATACCCAAAATTTTTAAGAGGGTGGCCACACAGAACTCTCCAGCACTTTTCCCTTCTTTGTCTTCTGGCAGACCTCTGAGCCGCAGCTTGGTCCTGCAATGACATGCACTGTTTGACAATATAAAATGGAAACTAATGTACCACAGATGTCTTTATACTGTATTGTCATGTATTGTTTGGTTATGTGCTGATAACCCCGATATTTTGTCCCACCCTGAGCTGATATATCTATATTCCCCCCACTACATAGAAACATAGAATCTGACGGCAGATAAGGACCGCTTGGCCCACCCAGTCTGCTCATTTCCCTACCTGATGGATAAGCTGCAGGTCCTAGTTAACCAGCAGCTTACTTCTTCCTACCCCCACCCCCTAGAATTGCCTTATGACTGTCCCATGCATGCTTGAATTCCACCACTGTTTTGACTCCACAACCTCCTCTGGAAGGCCGTTCCATACATCCACAACCCTCTGTGAAAAATACTCCTTAAATTACCTCTGAGCCGCCCCTTCTATCTTCAAATTGTGCCCTTGTTCTTGCACACCTCTTTTTGAAAGATGCTACCCTCTTGGACGTTGTTGATTCTCTTGAGGTACTTGAAAGTTTCTATCATGTCTCCCTCTCCCTCCTTTCCTCGAGGCTATACATATTAAGCTCCTTAAGTCTCTCTTCATATGTCTTCCGGTGCAGACCCTGCACCATTTTAGTTGCCCTCCTCTGGACAGCTCCATCCTGTCGATGTCTTTATGAGATTGTCTCCAGAACTGCACGCAGTACTCCAGATGGGGTCTCACTCAGCTGTCTGTACAGAGGAATAATAACTTCCTGTTTTCTACTGGTGATGCCTCTCCCTATGCATCCCAGTATCCCCCCAGCCCTCCTTGCTGCCCTCTCACATTGCTTTCCCACCTTTAGGTCATCTGATATGACTACCCCCAGGTCCCTTTCCATTTTTGTTGTTGTTAGTATCTCACCCCCCATTGTGTACTCTTCCCCTGGGTTTTTGTTTCCCAGGTGCATTACCTTGCACTTCTTAGCATTGAATCTAAGCTGCCATACATTTGACCATTCCTCTAACCTTGCCAAGTCCCTTCTCATCCTTTCCACTCCACCTTGTGCATCAACTCTGTTGCAGATCTTTGTGTCATCTGCAAGAGACATACTTTCCTTTCAGTCCCTCTGCAATGTATTATAAAGACATTGAAGAGGACTAGTCTATCTCGAACCCTACGGTGCCACTACTAACCCCTTTTTTCAGGTGGACTCCATTTACTATTACTCTCTGTGTCCTATTCTCCAGCCAATTCTTTACCCAGGCTGTCATCTTGGGACCCACTCCCAGGCTGGCTAACTTGTATATTAATCTTTTGTGTGGGACTGTGTCAAATGCCTTGCTAAAGTCTAGGTAGGCCATGTCCACAGCCCCTCCCTGATCAACTACTTTGGTCACCCAGTCAAAGAAATCTATCAGATTTGTCTGGCATGACCTTCCCGCTGTGAATCCATGCTGCCTTGGGTCCCGTGCCCTCTGGCCTCTAGATACTCAACAATTCTTTCCTTCAGAAGTGATTCCATCATTTTCCTACCACTGAGGTTAAACTAACAGGTCTGTAGTTTCCTGCTTCTGCCTTGCTCCCACTTTTGTGAAGGGAATTACATCTGCCCTCCTCCAGTCCTCGGTACCACCCCATCCTCCCATGATTTGTTAAGAGGGTAGTCAGTGGTGTCACTAGTTCTACCCTTAGTTCTTTTAGAATTCTGGGATGAATCCCATCAGGCCCCATTGCTTTGTCCACCATCAGTTTTAAGAGTTCTTGCAGAACCCTTTCTTCTGTAAATGGGCTGGTATCAACTTCTGTATCCAGAGTGTTTCTACTGTTTGTTTTAGGTACTTCCCCTCTTCCTTTGTAAATACTGAGCAAAAGTATTTGTTTAGTATCTCTGCCTTTTCACAGTCACCCTCTGCCCACCCTCCCTCCCCTTACTAAGCCTCACTATCCTCCCTTGGTCTTACTGCCCCTGATGTACCTATAAAGGTTTTATCCCTTCTTAACTGAGTTGGCTATCTTTTCTCGGTTTGGGCCTTTGCTGTTCTGACTGCCTTCCCAGCTTCCTTTTGCTTTAACTGATACAGTTCTCTGTCCTGCTCCTTCTGTGATTCCTTGTACTTCCTGAATGCTTTCTTTTCTCTTGAACCTTCACTGCCACTTCCTTTAAGAACCATAGTGGTTTCTTACCTCGTTTCGTTTTGTTTATTTGCTTTACACAAAGGCTTGTTACCTCTGTGATGGCAGTTTTTATTATTCTCCATTGTTCTTCCACCCCTCCTTCCTGCCCATTTACTAGTGCATTCCTTAGGCACTCACCCATTTTGACAAAGTCAGCCCTCCTAAAATCCAGTACCTTTGTCTTTGTATGGCTTGACTCTATTGCTGTGTTTATTGTGAACCATACTGTTCGATGGTCGCTAGTTCCCAGATGGCTACCCACTTCTACATCTGTGATCCTCTCTTCATCTCCATTTGAGAGAACCAGGTCTACATCATCAGTATTGTGACCACTCTGACTGTGACATCACTGCTGCTTAGAAACAGCCACTAAGTGGTTGCTACATCAGTTACCTCTGATGTCACTGTCAGTGAGATCACAATGCTGATGATGTAGTAGGGGGAACAGAGATAGATATGTCAGCTGCCAGGCTAAGAGCTGTTCCGCACATCCAGCACAATGTTATCACATAGAAAACGTTCAAATGGGCAAAAAGAAAAGGAAAAATACTTCAGAAATAAAAAGCTGTAACTGACTACTTCTTAAAATGTGTATTCAAGGGATATGGAGATGATGTTTTATCCACACTTTTTGGCTGTTGCCATTCCCCTTAAGACTGGCTGGAATGTCTTCAAGCTGGCTCCTCCCAATCACCTGGGTGGTAACTCCCTCGGCTCCACCCCATGACACCAGATCTTCCTTTCCTCTGGAAGAAGCAGGTTTTCTCCTTACTGCTCTCGCGCTGAGTAGGCCGTTTGCTACTAAATCTCCGGATTTACTTCCAAAACTTATTACAAAACGTTGTCTTCAGGCTCAATGTTCCATTACAGCCGCAATAACAAGTCCACTCTGGGGTTCCGTTGGTGCCTTTGTGATCAGAAGATGTCCCTAACGGATTTGCGTGTATCTACTGCCTGGGTCACGAGCGTGATCCCTAGGCCTGCGACATTTGTTGGTCTTTCCACCCTTCCGTTCTCGAGGACTTTCAAGCCTGACTTACTTCAGGCCATTTGAATGAATGGTACCCTCCGATCAAATGTAAAGGTGCCTGTCTTGTGGCCTCCATAGCTGTGGGGTCCGCTGAACAGCAGGCTGGGTTTGGGGAGGCGGCAGCCCAGGCCACAGCTCACACCTCCTCGGCTTCAGCCTTCATTTTGCTTTTGCTGTGTGTGTCTTTTACGGGGTTGTTTAAGGAGTTGTGCCAGTCCGTACTGAATCCCCGTCAGGGCCCATCTTTGGGGCACAAATCCAAGTCCAAAAAAGAGACCAAAAAATGGTCTTGCCATTGATCGTGGGATCAGGAACGCTGTCAGTCGAAGGCTTCAGATTCCCGCATTTCTCCTGATCCGACTTTGGTGGAATCTTCAGCCCAGGCCACCGGCTCCACGGTAAACCCGTCAGGCTGGTTGCCCGAGATGCTGGTCGATCTTCTGGCCAAGATTTTTCTCGAGCAGTTTGACCAGTTGAAGAAGCCAACACTTCATTTTCCAGGACTTCGACCCTGACTCAGACTGTTGGAGGGAAGGATCAGTCTGCCGACCCGCCACCTCTAGTCGCCGACCAAGACCCGGAGGTGCCTCCCTTTGAGCTCCATCGCCAGTCCCCCTGGCAGTCGAGGTCTCGGTCTTGTTCCTGGGGGTTGAGCGGTTCCCGCTGATGTCGGCACTCCCACTCTCAACGCTCCAGGAAGCAGCGCCGCTACTGTTCTTCATCCTCGTCCTCCTCAGATGAGGAGAGGCTTTGGTGCAAGTTGCTTCGACGCTGCAAGTATCTTATGTGGCAACAGCTGGTGTTCTCCAGTATGGCGCCAGTCCCAGCTCCTATATCGGCCATCACTTGGCTTTTGCCTCAACGGCAGGTGCCTTCTCCGCCCCAGGAGCCGACCAAGACGGTCCCGGTTCAGCCGACCCCAGCATCTCCACCGATTCCCATGGAGCAGCCACCTATACAGCTGAAAACGGGCACTGCGACCAAGGAGTCTCGGCTGGCCAAGGGGCTTCCTCTTCGGCTGTCGGTCATAGTCACTCCTGACTGTCCATGGAGGGTCAACGGGGACTCTGGTGGTTGACCCCTCTTCAGTGACTCCTCAGGAGTCGGAGGGTTCCTCCTTGCACTCTCGTCTGGTCGACGTGGAGTCGGTAGGGGGTTTCCTGATGGACCAAGGCCTGACTTCTTTTATGGGCCTTCTCCGTCTGAGCTTGGAGTCTGCGGGGATGAAAATGAAGCCTGTCCAGAAATGGGCTCGATACACCTTAACCAAGATGCTTGACTGGGCAGATACCCCTGGGGAGGTCTTCCCAGCAGCTGAGGCCATCCTTGACCCTGCCTTGGATCTTTGACAGCGCCCCTTTTCCTGCCCTGCGCTGTCTGCCCAGATGATCCACAAGGACGCTGTCCCTACTGGTTCCCTGTTGGGATACACAGAACACCCCTTGGCTGAGGGCTTGGTGGCTGATTCTGTGTTCAGGTACTCTGACAACACTGGGGATGTCAACAAGCCACCTGATAAAGAGTCCAAGAAACTGGACCATGCGGCTAAAGAAGTGTGTGCTGTCTCTTTGCTTGGCCTTCTCAAGACAAGCTCTGCCCTTCTCATGGCCCAGTTCTCCCATGCCCTGCTGGGCACCCTGGATGAGATGCTTCCTCACCTGCTGGCGGACCTCCAGACCACGATCAAACAGATCTGGTACCTGGGCTGGGCTGTATCAAAGCAACAGCTCCAGGCAGCCATAGACATTGGGGACTCTTGTGCCTGCACTGTGGTGGCTGCAGTGGCCATGCGCCGCAGGGCTTGGCTGCAGATCTCGACCTTCATGGCAGACACCCAGCAGAAGCTGGCGGATGTCCCCTTCCTGGGCATCAACTTGTTCGGGCCCAGGGTCAAGGGCCACCTCACCCGCATTGAGCAGTCCAGTGCTACCTTGTATTCAGTGACATCCGCTCAGAAGGACCCCAAGGGCTCCAAGCAAGAGAAGAAGAAGAAGAAGCCCTTTCAGTCCACCTCCACTCATGCAGCCAAACCATCCCAGCCCCAGGCTGGACAGCAGGCCCAGGCTTGGCATCCTCAGCCGAAGTCTGTGGCCTCGGTCGTCCGTAATCCTGGAGGGATTAGCTCCAGTGGTCCTTCAGCTGGGCCCTCCTCCTCCCCCAAACCTGCCCAGTGATGGGCATGATAGGTGCCTCCCTCATGCCCGTCACACCTCCCTTGGGGGGCTGGCTCCGCCACTTCCTTTCTGCCTGGTCTGCTGTCACCATGGACAGGTGGGTCCTTGAGGTGTTGGGTCAGGGTCTGCCTCTGGAATCCGAGCAGTACCCTCCCTGCCGAGCCCATGCCCTACAGGAGGACTTGGTATCAGCAGACCTACTGTTGGCTCTTCGGGACGACATTGCCCAGCTCCTCCGCAAGGAGGTCATGGTTCCTGTCATGGATCCTCTGGAACACCCAGGGTTGGTCTCCGTAATTCCTGGTGCCAAAATGAATGGGGTTAAATGGCTGGTGCCCCATTCTACATCTGCATGACCTGAACAAGTTTCTCAAAACGCGCACCTTCAGGATGGTAACTCTTTCACAGATCATTCCATCTCTAGAGCAAAATGTGATTTTGCTCCCCGGATCTTAAGGATGCGTTCTTTCACATCCCGATCCGTCCATCTCACAGACAGTTCTTCTGCTTCCGGGCAGAGGGAGCCCTGTACGAGGTCCAGGCCATGCCATTCTCTCTTCAGCCCCCAGGGTCTTCACCAAGTGTATTGCAGTGGTAGCAGCTTACCTGAGGTGCAGAGGGGTCTGGGTTTAGCCCTACTTAGACGACTGGCTGATAGTGGGTCCATCCATCCATCCAGGCAGGAGGTAGAGTGGTCCAGGAACCTGGGCCTTCAGACCTGCATCTCCATTGGCCTCCTTGTCAACGTGGCCAAGCTGGAACTTGTGCCTTCACAGGTGATCAGCTTCATCGGGGTGGAGCTCAACTCTTGCAGAGCCAGGGCCTAACTGCCGCCTACAGCATGGAGGCTGTCTCCTCCTTTGCCCAGTCATTTCAGGTTGGGTAATTGTGTCCTGCCTAGGACTTCCTGTGTCTGCTGGGTTACATGGCGGGCCTACGCCAGCGTGGTCCATTGCGCCTGCTGGAGAATGTGCTCCCTGCAGTGGGAGTTGGCCAGCCAGTGGTCTCAGCACAGGGATCACTTCAGCCAGCTGGTCACTGTGACCCAGCGGACGTTCAGTGCTCTCCATTGGTGGTTAGTCCCAGAGCATCTGCAGGATGGGATACCATTTGTCTGCCCAGAGCTGCCAGTCATCCTGATGACCAATGCCTCTCTCTCACGGACTGGGGTGCCCACCTGGGGAAACACAGAATCCACAAGCTCTGGATCCCTGAGGAGTCCCGATTCCACATCAACCTGCTGGAGCTCCGAGCAGTTTGGCTGCTGCTGACTGCCTTTGCTCCTCACATTCGGGGTCAGGTGGTCCAGGTCCAGATGGACAGCACCACGACCATGTACTACGTCAACAGACAGGGTGGAATGCACTCCCTGCCACTGTGCAAGGAAGCTTTCCATGTGTGGACCCTCATGCACAACCTGGGGGCCGATCTCCTAGCCATCGATGTGGCATGGGCCACAAACCAGCTGGTGGATGCTCTCAGCCATGTGGGCGAGGTGTCTTACGAGTGGTCTTTCCACCCAGAGATAGTACACAGTCTGTTCTCCCAGTGGGCACCCCCTCAGGTAGACCTGTTCACCTTCAGGGAAAATGCCAAGCTGAGGCTGTTTTGTGCCCACCCCCCTCGAGCAGGGAAGGCTGCATTGGGATGCCTTCTTGAGGCCCTGGACCCCAGGCCTCTTCTGTGCCTTCCCTCCACTTCCCTTGATCCACAAGGTGCTTCTCAAGGCCAGGAGGGACAAGGCACAGGTGATCTTGGTTGCTTCGGACAGGCCACGCCAGTTTTGGTACCCCGATCTCCTCAGCCTCAGCAGCAGGCTCTCGAGGCGTCTTTCTCTCTCTGCCTGGACCTGGTATCCGTCAGTCAGAGGAAGATACTCCATCTGGACCTTTAGTCCCTGCATCTGACAGCCTGATTCCTGAGTGGCTAGAGTTCCAGGCTTTGGATCTCTCTGAAAATGTCTTCACTGTTGTGTAGGCATCTCGGAAGGAGTCGACCAGAAGGTGCTACACCTTCAAATGGAAGAGGTTCTCCATTTGGTGTCAGAGCAAGGGGTTGGAGCCCTTGTCCTGTCCTGTGGCTAGCATCCTTGATTACTTGTGGTCCCTCTCTGTCGGGCCTTCGGTTGATGACTCTCACGGTGCACCTCGCAGCCATCTTTGTTTACCGGGTGCGGGCCAGTCAACAGTCGGTGGCACAGGAGAAGGTGATCTGGCGCGTCTTTAAAGGCCTTGACCACGTTTCCCCTTCGATGCGTGAACCACCACCACCTTGGGACTTGTTGCTGGTACTGGCAAAGCTCATGGGCATGCCATTTGAACCGATGCACAGGTGTCACATGTGTCACCTGTCATGGAAAACCACCTTCCTGGTGGCTGTCACATCAGCCAGAAGGATCAGTGAGCTCCATGTGCTGTCGGTTGAGTCTCCTTACCTTACAAAGTAGTCCTTTGCCCCAAACTGAAGTTCCTCCTGAAGATTGTGTCAGAGTTTCACCTTAACCAGGTGATTAATCTCCTGGTGCACTTCACCAGTCACACCTCGGAGGCCAAGCACAGGCTCCATACTCTGGACCTAAGGCAAATGCTTGCTTATTACAAAGAGCGCATGGCTGGAGTTTGGGGAGAGGTTCGCCAGCTATTTGTGACCTACACTGAAGCCACACCTGGCAGACCGGCAGCTAAGCGGATGATTGGCAGGCAGATTGTATCCTGCATTGACCTCTGCTGTAGGTTGATGGGTAGGGAGACTCCCGTAGGGCTAAGGGCTCATTCCACCCATCATACCGCTGCCTCAGTTGCTGCTTGCAGGGATGTCCCTATCCAGAAAATCTGCAGGGCTGCTACCAGGAGGTCAGCACACACCTTCATTTCCCATAACCACGTCGACCTTCAGTCACGTTGGGATGCTGGCTTTGGGGTCTCATTTCTCCAGTCTCTGTTCCCCAAGTAGGGGGTGTGCACCTTGCCTCTCTCCTCCCGGAGAACTGCTAGGAGTCTGCCAAGAAGTGTGCATAGAAACATAGAATTTGACGGCAGATAAGGACCACTTGGCCCACCCAGTCTGCCCATTTCCCTACCTATTGGATAAGCTGCAGATTCTAGTTAACCAACAGCCTACTTCTTCCTACCCCAACCCCCTAGAATTGCTATATGACTGTCCCATGCATTCTTGAATTCCACCACTGGTTTTGACTCCACAACCTCCTCCGGAAGGCCGTTCCATGCATCCACAACCCTCTCTGTGAAAAAATACTTCTATACATTACCTCTGAGCTGCTCCCCCATCTTCAGATTGTGCCCCCTTGTTCTTGCACACCTCTTTTTCTGAAAGATGCTACGCTCTTGGACTTTGTTGATTCCCTAGAGGTACTTGAAAGTTTCTATCATGTCCCCCCTCTCCCTCCTTCCCTCGAGGCTGTACATATTAAGCTCCTTAGGTCTCTCTTCATATGTCTTCTGATGCAAACCCTGCACCATTTTAGTTGCCCTCCTCTGGACTGCCTTCATCCTGTTTGTCTTTGTGGAGATTGGGTCTCCAGAACTGCACACAGTACTCCAGATGGGGTCTCACCAGCTGTCTGTACAGAGGGACAACAACTTCCTGTTTTCTACTGGTGATGCCTCTCTCTATGCGTCCCAGTATCCCCCAGCCCTCCTTACTGCCCTCTCACATTGCTTGCCCACCTTTAGGTCATCTGATATGACTACCCCCAGGTCCCTTTCCATTTTTGTTGTTGTTAGTATCTCACTCCACATTGTGTACTCTTCCCCTGGGTTTTTGTTTCCTAGGTGCATTACTTTGCACTACTTAGCACTGAATCTAAGCTGCCATACATTTGACCATTCCTCCAACCTTGCCAAGTCTCTTCTCATCCTTTCCACCCCACCTTGTGTATCAGCTCTGTTGCAGATCTTTGTATCGTCTGCAAAGAGACATACTTTTCCTTCCAGTCCCTCTGCAATGTCGTTTATAAAGACATTGAAGAGGACCGTTCCTAGTACCGAACCCTGCGGTACCCCACTAGTAACCCCTCTTTCTTCAGAGTTGACTCTGTTTACTATTACCCTCTGTGTCCTATTCTCCAGCCAATTCTTTACCCAGGCTACCATCTTGGGACCCACTCCCAGGCTGGCTAACTTGTATATTAATCTTTTGTATGGGACTGTGTCAGATGCCTTGCTAAAGTATAGGTAGACCATGTCTACAGCCCCTCTCTGATCTACTACTTTGGTCACCCAGTCAAAGAAATCTATTAGATTCGTCTTAGAACATCATATCCACGTCCCTAGAAAAACAGATTCTAGGAGCATGGATATGTTGTTCATCCACACTCATTGGCATGTCCCCTTCCACTGTAAGTTGGACCAGAAGTCTTCAAGCCGGCTCCTCCCACCCACCTGGGTGGTATATACCTCAGCTCCGCCCCATGACGCCAGATCTTCCTTTCCACTGGAAGATTCAGGTTGTCTCCCTTGTGCTCATGTATTTCGTAGGCCCTGGCTTTCAGACCTTTGGTTTTACTGAAAATTCGCATTGTTCGCTTTAGCGATCGCAAGTTTGCCGCTTCAATCATGGAAGACAAGTCTTCCCCTGGATTTCGTCGGTGCCCTTGAGGCCAGAAGATGTTGCGCACCGATCACCACACCGTGTCGTTGTTGCCTCTGTGCTCACTCATGACACCTCCCAAATGCAATCTGTGTCTTGCTTTTCATCCCAACGTCCTCGACCGTCTTGCACGACTGAAGCTGGGGAGGCCAGAGAAGAGGAACCCTCTGGTGAAATCCAAGGGGGCTTGGTGGGTGGTTTCCGTGGCTGCGGGATCCGCCGAGCAGTTTAACGCATGCAGGCGTTCGAGGAGGAAGCGGCTGATGCTGTGGATTCCTCTCAGAGCTTCTTCGTTCTGCTCAACCTGGGTTCCACCTTCTTGGGTTCCTTCCGAGAGTTGTGCCAGTCTCTCCTGACCAAAGGAGAGGTGCCTGTGGGCTCACACTCCTCTCAATCCCTTAAGTGGGGGAAGGATCTGGGAGTGTCTTTGTTTCGACGGAGACGTTCTTGGGAGCAGGAGAGATCTTGGTCCCAGGAGCATGCGGTCTCGACTTCGGTCAAGAACGCTTCTTCGGCTGCTGGCTTTTCAGCCTCACCGTCTGGTCAGTCGACCAAATTATGTGTCGATGAGGTCGAAATTGTGATCGATCCTATTGATCCGATATCGCCAACTCCGGTTGACGATTCCCCCGATCAAACCCCTAATCTGGTCTTTCCAGATGACGAGACCCAGCCTGCTGGGACTCAAATCGAAGATGTGGTCCCTGATCCTGGGAAATCACTGGTCCCACCGGTGTCTCTCGAGTGACCAAGTTGGCCCGGCCCATCCGATCTTGATCGAGGTCTTGGACCCCCTCTACTGACAGGCCAAGGAAGAGCCATAAGCGCTCTAAAAAGAGGTGACACCATCATTCGTCCTCATCCGAGGAGGATGAGGAGAGGCTCCGGCAGACACTCCGTCGGCGCTACGGGGACCTCATGTGGCAACAGCTCATTTTGACTGGGCACAAGCCCACTCCGTGTTCTACACTGGCCATTACCTGGCTTTCGCCTCCTAGGCCAAAGCCGACTCCTTTGGAGCCAGTCAGATCGGTTCCCCTGCCCGCGGAGCCAGCAAAACCACCAGTTTGGCCAAAAATGGTCTCTCCACCGATTGTGGTGGAACCACCACCCAAACAGCCTGTGGGAGGGGCTCCTTCCAAGGAAGACAAACCAGACACCAGGCTTCCCCGACAGTTGTCGGTCACGGTCATTATGGACTGCCCTCGGTTCGAAAGTGACCTGGGCGGCCTGCCGTTATACCCGGATTCGGACGTCACTGGCTTGCATTCTCATCCAGGAGATGACGAATCAACCATTGACTTAGAGATGGAGGAAGGTCCCTCGTCTTTCCAAGGGATTCTTCACCTCATCTCTGAATCTAGGGATGCTCCTGGAGTCCATCCAGAAAAAGGCGGGGTACCCTCTTACGGACATCCTTAAGAGAGGGGATACCCCGATGGAGGCCTTTTCTGTAGCCGAAGCTATTGTTGGCCTGGCCCTAGAACTTTGGCAGCGTCCTGCCTCTTGTTCAGCTCCGTCTGCCCGCATGATCCGCAAGTATGCGGTGCCCATGGGGTCCCTTGCGGGGTTCACAGAACACCCTTCGACCGAGAGCCTGGTGACCGCCTCTTTGTTCAGGCATACTGGCAGTTCTGCTGACACTGACAGACCTCCTGATAAAGAGTCCAAGCTTTTGGTCTATTCAGCCAGGAAGATCTATGTGGCTTCCTCTTTGGGCCTTCGTCAGGCAAGTTCGTCCGTCATCGTGGCACACTTCTCTCATGCCCTTTTAGGGTTGCTGGATGAAGTCCTTCCACATCTCCCTGCGGACATGCAGACCATGGTCAAGCAGGTCTGGGATCAGGGCTGAGCTGTTGCCAAACAGCAGCTTCAGACGGCCCTGGACATTGGGGATTCTTGTGCCTGCTTGATGGCCGCCGCAATTCCCTCTCGTCGCAGGGCTTGGCTGAGGCTTTCCTCCTTTCCAGCGGATACCCAGCATAAACTAGCTGACGTGCCATTCCTCAGGACTGACTTGTTTGGCCCAGGAGTGGCCGGTCACCTTCAGCACATTGAGCAGTCCAGTGCCACCTTGGACGCCACTTCTGCCAAGGGTTCTTCGGGCAAGAACCAGCAGAAGAAAAAGAAGAAGCCCTTTCGACATTCTTGCCCTGCAGCTCAGCAGTCCTCTTTTCAAGGCTGACAACAGCAGCAGGTTCAGGCTTGGCGCCCCCGGCCCAAGCCCGAACCCCAACAGGCCTGTAAAGGAGGCCGAGGTTCAGGTCCTGGAGCCTCTTCCTCCAAGCCTGCTCAGTGACGAGGTTGGGGCTGTCATCCCCTCTCCCGTCACCTCAGCTCTGGGTCCTCCTGTGGGGGGCCGGCTCCGCCACTTCCTTTCCGCCTGGTCCGTTGTCACTTCGGACAGGTGGGTGCTCTAAGTGGTCAGTTGGGGACTGCCTCTGAACTTCAAGCAGTACCCCCCCAAGCCGAGCCCACGCCCCTCGGGAGGCAAGAGTATCCGCTCAGACTCAGTCGGCTGTCCGAGACAACATCGCTGTATTCCTCCTCAAAGAAGCAGTAGCACCAGTGGAGGATCCTCCAGCAGACCCAGGCTTTGTCTCCAGGTACTTCCTGGTGCCCAAGCGGATGGGGGGCCGGCGCCCCATTCTAGATCTGCACGACCTGAATCAGTATCTCAGGTCACGCACCTTTCGGATGGTCACTCTGTCTCAGATCATACCATCCTTGGAGCGAAGTATGTGGTTCTGTTCACTGGATCTGCAGGATGCGTTCTTTCACGTCCCAATCCATCTGTCCCATCAGCGGTTCCTCCGCTTCAGGGTCGACGGGACCCTGTATGAGTTCCGAGCCATGTCGTTCGGCCTGTCATCGGCCCCACATGTCTTCACCAAATACATTGCAGTGGTGGTGGCCCATCTCAGGCGTGGGGGCCAGATTATCCTTACCGTGACGATTGGCTCCTAGCAGGTTCCTCTCAACAGGCGGTGGAGAGGTCCAGGGACCTAGCCCTCAAGACCTGCTCCCAACTCTGCCTCCTGATCAACGAGGCCAAGTCGGAACTCGTGCCTTCTCAGGTGATGGGCTTCATCGGCTCAGAACTCGACTCTTGTCATGCCAGTGCTCGGCTACTGGAGGACAGGGTGGAGGTTCTTTCCTCCTTTGCCCAATAATTTCTGGTTGGGCAATTGCACCCAGCCCGGGACTTTTTGCGCCTTCTGGGTTACATGGCAAGGTGCACCTCAGTGGTCCCTTGGGCCCGGTTGCACATGTGCCCCCTCCAGTGGAGCTGGCTGCCCAGTGGACTCAGTGCCACGGTCATTTCGACCAGCTGATCACTGTGACCTAGAAGATGTGGGATGCTCTCCAATGGTGGATCGCCCCAGACCGGTTGTAAGAAGGGATCCCGTTTGTCCACCCCGAGACGACGGTCGTCCTCACGACTGGTGCCTCTCTCATGGGCTGGGGAGCCCACATAGGGGACAAAAGGGCCCACGGGCTGTGGACCTCCGAGGAGTCCCGATGCCACATCAACGTTGGAGCTCAGAGCAGTCAGACTGGCACTATCAGTTTTCACTCCTCAGCTCTGGGGTCCAGTGGTTCAAGTCCAGATGGACAACACCATGACCATGTACTATCTCAACAAACAGGACAGCACGCACTCCTGTCTGCTGTGCGAGGAGGCGATCCGCATCTGGACCCTCGTGAGCTGATTGGAGGCAGATCTCCTAGTCATCCATGTGGCAGGAGCCTTAAACCATCTGGCGGATGCTCTCAGCCGCTTAGGCCAGACATCCCACGAATGGTCTCTCCATCCAGAGGTGGCTTACACTCTGTTCTCCAGTGGGGGCAAACCGATGGTGGACCTGTTTGCCTCCAGGGAAGACACCAAGCTGAGGCTGTTTCATGCCTGCCCCCCTCAGCAGGGTTCGCTGCAGGGGGATGCCTTCTCGAGGCCATGGACCCCAGGCCTCCTCTGCGCCTTCCCTCAGTTTCCCGTGATCCTCAAGGTGCTCCTCAAGGTGAGGGAGGGACAAGGCGATGGTGATCCTGGTATCCCCAGACTGGCCGCGCCAGTTCTGGTATCCAGATCTCCTCAGTCTCAGCTGCAGGCCCCCGGAGCGGCTTTGCACACACCCGGACCTGATCTCTCTCAGTCAGGGGAAGGTACTGCATCTTGACCTTCAATCCCTGCGCCTCACAGCCTGGTACCTTAGCAGCTAGAGTTCCAGGCTTTGGGCCTTTCCGAAGATGTCTACACCATGGTGGAGGCATCCAGAAAGGAATCGACCAGGAAATGTTTTGCTTTCAAATGGAAAAGGTTTTCCATTTGGTGTCAGAGCAGGGGCCTGGACCCTTCGTCCTGTCCAGTGGCTAACATTCTTAAATACCTTTGGTCTCTTTCTAAAGGGGGTCTACGGTCATCGACCCTTAGGGTGCACCTGACAGCTATCTCTGCTTACCGGGCATGGGCCGGTTAGCCGACGCATCGGCAGGAGACAGTGGTCGGGCGCTTTTTCAAAGGCCTGGATCACATATCCCCTCTGGTGTGTGAACCTCCACCTCTGTGGGATCTACTGCTGGTATTGGCAAAGCTCATGGGCAAGCCATTCAAACCAATGCACGAGTGTGCCTTGTCACATTTGTTGTAGAAGACTGCCTTCCTGGTGGCTATCATGTCTGCCAGAAGGACAGGGGAGCTCCAGGCGCTTTCAGTGGTCTCCCCTTATCTGGTCTTCCATAAGGACAAGGTTGTCCTTCGCCCCAACCCGAAATTCCTTCTGAAGGTGGTATCAGAGTTTCACCTTAACCAGGTGTTAACTCTGCCGATATACTACCCTAATTACACCTTGGAGGCCGAGTACAGGCTCCATACTTTGGACCTGAGATGTTCTCTCTCCTACTATAAGGAGATGATGGAAATTCCGGGAGAGGTTCTCCAGCTGTTTGTCACCTACGCTGAAGCCTCTTCTGGCAGACCTGCAGTAAAACGGACCATTGCAAGGTGGATTATATCATGCATAGGTCTGTGCTACGAGTTGGCAGGCAAGGATCCTCCCAGAGGGATAAGAGCTTATTCTACCCGCCATACTGCTGCATTGGTGGCTGCTTCCAGGGACATCCCTATCCAGGAAATCTGCCGGACTGCTACCTGGAAGTCAGCAAACACCTCCATCACCCATTACCACATCGACCTTGAGTCACGCCAGGATGCTGGTTTTGGGGCCTCAGTTCTCCAATCTCTGTTCCCTAAGTAGGGGGTGTGCGCCCTGCCTCCCTCCTCCCGGAGAACTGCTAGGAGTCTGCCAATGAGTGTGGGTGAACAACATATCCACGCTCCTAGAAGAACAGGTTACTCACCTGTAACAGTAGTTCTAGGAGTGGTATATGTTGTTCATCCATACGGACCCACCTGACCTCCTCGGCTGCGGACGCACAACACCTGGCTTCCAGCGGGCTAAGATCTGGCATCATGGGGCGGAGCCGAGGTATATACCACCTGGGTGGGAGCAGCCAGCTTGAAGGTGTTCCTGCCAGTCTTAAGGGGAAAAGCAACTGCCAAGAAGTGTAGCTGAACATCATATACTGCTCCTAGAACTACTGTTGCAGGTGAGTAACCTGTTTTTATTTTTCTGTCTGCCTGTTTTCGATCCACTAGCTCTTTAATCTGGACTATATTAGCAGCAATGTGTTATGGTTTTGATATAGTAGATTTTTACTTGGACATGTGTTCCGTCTGGCCCCAGCCTGGAGCTACCACTGCAGCCGGTGCTTGGGATATTACTGATGTATAAGACTTACTTTCATTCAGCAGAACTAGGCAGATATACTAGTGTAAATCCTATAGCTTGCAAACCCTTGTTCATGTGGAATGTTTGTCCTGCTTTTACACCCTCAGCTTTAGGAAATTGCTGTTCTCATATATATGATTCAGTGCCCTGAGATTGTTAGCTGTAAAATACCAGTGGTTGTCTTTAGGAATCTAGCAGGCGTGGATTTCTAGACCCATGTGCTGCAAGATATGCAAATAAGAGGGAACACACACACACACACACACACACACACACACACACACACACACACACACGAAAGGGAGTGAAACCAAGCAGGGAGGAGGACTGACAGAGCAAATATGATCCCAACAAGCATAATGTTTGCAGTGCCTCCTCCTCCTGCAGGTTTTACTGTTCTGGTCCTGGGAAAGTAACAAAAAGCTGCGATTCATGCCGTTCAATGAATTTCTCCTCATACTTTCTTTTAGGTGGAATTAAGGACAGTATCTTGCCACATAGAAGAAGATCGGTGCAGCTGTACATTTTTCAGTAAGTGTACTGTTCACCTGTTTCTAGTATTCAGTCTCTGAGTGTTATTGTGATCATGTATAAAGAAAAGTTACTTCAGCAGACAAATCCATGGGATGATTTCCTTTCAGTAAAAGTTGTTAACAGTGTTCCTTACCAAGATTAAGTCACTTAAAATAAAGATAAATTGTTTTAGAAGTTACATTTTGTTTTAGTATAAATAGATGTTCAATTTTTAAGTTTTTTTTTTTTTTGCATTGTAAGTTTAAACATAATACATTCGCACCAAATGGAAAGTGCAGCTGGCTTACTTTGCTGTTTGGAAAAGTAAATCAGTTTCAACATGCGCTTGTTTGGTCATTAAAAACAAAATGCTTGAGTAAACTTTCATTACCAGTGTATCTTCCTAATGATATTTCTGAATATCATCAGTATGTTCTTGCTTCGCTTGATTACTCTTTTAAGGTGTTAAGAAACTTTCTAGATAAGGATGGCTGTTAAATGGTACTGTATTGGCTTTCCAGCCTTTGATTGTTATTATTTGTTAATGAAAAGCCATTTGGAACATCTGTAAAATGTTAATCAAATATTGCTAGTCACTCTACTAAGTGCTGTCAGTGTGCTAATTTTTCAGAATGAATAACAAAGGCTAATGCTTTTACCAGGGCTGTTCACATCTGGGAATGCACTTTCCTGGATGACTAGCAATTAGAGCATACAGCAGGGCAGTACAATAGCTTCCTGAAGCCAAGGCACAGTTTTGTACAAACTAATTAAGTGTTTGATATTATTAGTGTTTTAAGAAATACTGTGATATAGTAAGTCATAATTAATGCAAGAAATAGAGTGAAAAGGTAGCAATGTTCTTTGTCACTCTGGCTTTTAAAGATTGAAGGTCAGTGTAAACACATGCTGTATATTTTGTTTCTTAAGGACTGCAGAGTTGCAATATTGTATGGGTGCTGCATTCCCTCTATATTACACAATTCTCAAGACAGAAGTGTATTTCTATGCTTTTTTTAAAAGTACACATGGAAAACTGGCATGATGTTCTGGCATCAGTACGTCAAACATTGAAGATGTTTGCCCTTGGTGGTTTGGTATAGTTTGTTTTCTTACAGTTAATATCAAGGAGAAAGCCTGCTTGAAAAATGTATTTCTCATAATTGTAGTGTGACAACCCAGGGTGGTGCAGTGTTGTTTCTGTGATGCCCAAGTCCCACGTATTAGGGCCATATTTGCGCTAATACCATTCTCTTTATAATAACTGGCTTCCCCATTTTCCCCATAGGGAAACCATGGCATAATTTGCTGTTATAAAGGAGTGTTTATAACGGCAAATACGCACGATTTCACGCCAGCAGACAAGAAAGTAAAGAACTGTCTTCGACCACTCAACGCTTCCCTCTTGCCCAAAACAGCACTGCCAGAAGAACTCGGTGGTAAGTTTTTTTTTGTTTTTATTTTCCCCCGATATACAGTACAAACGTTGGAACCATGTTAAAAAAAAAAAACATTTTTAAAAGACTGCAATTCACATCTGGGCACCGGACTAAGACTAAGCGAACCATGGCTGCACTGGAAGGTCTTTATTTTATATAATTGATGAGGCGAAAAGGGAAACCCAGCAATTATATTAAATAAAATATGGGGTAGTGTGTTTAAACTCGGAAGTTTACACACCCTCGGGGTTAGGTGCTAACATAAACCCCTCGGGTGTGTGTGTAAACTTCTCATTACACACACCATGCCATATTTATTTATATATTTATTACATTTTGGTGACTGGGTAGGCCCACTGAGCCCCGGAGGTCCTTTTTTCAGGGGCACCCCAGGATTACATTACATAGTAAGATATGCAGAGAAAGACATTTATCACAGTTCACAAGGCAGTGAATTATCACAGGTTTCAATGGCATTCATAGTTGTACAAAGTAAATGGTAGATATATTCACATTATTGGAGTAATTATAATGTTTGTCAGCTTGGTGTCCATCAGAAAATGTTGTATTGTAAAGCATGACTTTTTCTCAGTGAGAGGTATACAAAAAATATAACCTGTTACTTATATGTTACTGCATATTCATTCCTTTATGGAAGTCTCTCTGGCTGGTATAAATTTGTATATTTTCCCCTGGAAATGTTTCAGTTATACTGTGTTTTGTGATTAGTAGTAGTAGTGTAGAAATACCCATGTCTGCAAAAGTCCTTCCCAGGTCTTTATGCATTGGAAACTCTGCATTTTTTTGTGTAAAGTGGAGTCAGTATAGGATGTTATGAATAGATTACTGGTTTTGTATTCTTACTGTATCTGCTTACATAGTACTCTTTTCAGCTTATTTTTGGGCACATTAGCTTCCGTATTTTTACTTGAAGAAAAATGAGCCACTTTCTGCGTAGCTTTTACGCACTGGTTCATTCTGTGATTATGGATGCTCAGTATACATAAGGAAAATGTAATAGTCACATGATTCATATTTTTTGTCAATATGTTTTTATTGATTTTAGAATTTTTTTTAGACAATTTCAAGTAAGTAAATATACAGTATCATCTGCAGACAGCCAAGCTTTACCCTCTAGTCCTTCCGTAATGTCACTAATGAAGCCATTAAAGAGGACTGGCCCCAGGACTGATCCTAGAGGTACCCCACTGCTCACCCCCCCTCTCCCCGGATTGGATCCCATTTACCACCACCCTCTGCTTCCTGTCCCTTAACCAGTTTCTCACCCAGTTTACTACCTTTTGTCCCACGCCCAAGCTTCCCATCTTGTTAACCAGACTTTTATTAAAAGTCCCGCAAATGGGAAAAGATTTCTGTACATTTCTTCATGCGGGCAGCCCATTTCTAGTATAATCTTCAAAATCATGATGATTGTAGTAACTTTACAACTATTTATGGAATGAAAGAGCTGTAAACAGGTGGAGGGCACTAGATAAAAATAGACATCTACTGTTTAAGAAAATTTATTTTCCCCCCATCAAGCTTTTTATCTTCATCTGCCTGTCCTTCCTGTCCTCAGTCTGTGCCTGGCAACTTCCCAGCTGTGGCAACGGCTAACACTGGGGTCACTGGCATGGAGCCTGAGACTACAGGCAACTGCCATTTTAAGAGCAATGTTGTTTTTAACCCCCCCCCATGGCCCTTTACTCTTCACTTGGTGGTATGCTGAGCCCATAGTTGGACTCACACGCACACAGCAAGGCCCCCAGTGGAGGGTGAGCTCTCTGGTCCACCATTTTGGGGGGGGGGTCACTGCGGTCATGGAACACAACGTCATCCCAACCCAGGCTGGAACATGCTGGACAGTACACTGTTCCCAGCCAGCTGCTCAATTGCCAACATCCCAGGTCTGCTCCCGAACCTGAGTCATTGGCACTGTAGTAAACACACTGCTGTCCATTGGTGGTCCACCTTAACAACAAAAAAAACATTTTTGATGTTACACATGCCACAGACAGGATAAATGACATTTGGGCTCTGTTTTTTTGCAGTGAGTTGTGAACTGTTGAATGAATGATAGATTTAAAGGTCTTTTTATATAAGCTTTTAAGTAGTTTTTTCCCCATAGAGCTTTTTCTCATACGGAGATCTGTGCCAGCTTCTCAGCCCTGTCCCTGTCCCCACGGACTTGCATCTGGCTCCCTTGATGCTAACTGCGGTGCCCCCTCATGCAGATGCCCATTGACACCAGACCCCATTGGCTGTCCCTGCCCAAGGTGTCTTGCCCCCCCCCCCAGCCTCCGCCAGGAGCCATCACCGAGCGGGGAAATCCCCAACGCCCACCCCAGGAGAAGAGAGCAGTCCTACAGACGCTTGATCTTCTCCTTCCGACCCCCAAATGACCTTGGTTTGTTCCCGAACCTGGGTCACCAGCGTGGCGCAAGGTATGGCATCCAGCGCCTCAACCCTCAGCACCACTGGGCCGGCACCATGTAGCCAATGTGAGCATTCATGTGGAGGCACAGAGAACCCACCAGGCCACAGATCTCCCGCTCTGTGCCACCCTAGCTTGCACTACCACCATGCCTCCACCTGGAGACAGCCAAAGGCTGGGCTAATAAACCCTTCCTCTCCCGGGAGAGGAGAGCAGTCCCTCAAATGCTCGTTCTAGGGACATGGATATGTTGTTCATCCACACTTATTGGCAGGTTCCTTGCCGCTTTAAATCTTGCCAGAAGGTCTTCAAGCTGGCTCCTCCCACCCACCCGGGTGGTAAAACTCTCGGCTCCGCCCCATGACGCCAGATCTTCCTTACCGCTTGGAAGCTCAGGTTCCCTCCTTAGCGGTTCATGCTTTGACTGGTTCCCGAAATTTTGGTCTCGAATCAATTGGAAGTTTTCTGAAACTTCAATCTTTTCTTCTTCGCTGTATGATGGCTCATTGCTTTTCCGGCTCTGGGAGGCGTCGGTTAATTCCTCCAGGAGAGACCGCACTCCACTGCGATTTACTGCCTTGACTTGGATCATGATCCTCAACTGCGAATTTTGTTGCCTTTTGGCCAGCTCTCTGGAGGATGGCGGCCCGTTTGGGGCACCAGGCGACCGGTAATTTTCCTGCTCGAGACTTCCTCAGAAACTCGTCAGGCAGTGCCTCAGATCGCTGTCTCGGCTGAGCAGCTCGATCTTCCTTTCCTCCGGGAGGCGGCTGCCCTCCTCTTCCTCGGTCGTGCTCATCCCGCTCTCCTTGAGTTCTCCTCATGCAGCTCGTTCAAGGGCTTAGCGCCAGTCCCTTTCCTCAAGGGAGAGGGACCTTGGGACCTGCCTCGGCCCAAGTCCAAGGAGAGTCGCAGGCTAAGTCCCTTCGTCAAGCCCGGAGGGAGCGGAGAGTTCCCTCCCCTGCTGGCCGACGCCGACTGTCGAGGATGCGG
The DNA here is from genome assembly GCA_016271365.2 of Neoceratodus forsteri. Classification (NCBI taxonomy): domain Eukaryota; kingdom Metazoa; phylum Chordata; order Ceratodontiformes; family Ceratodontidae; genus Neoceratodus; species Neoceratodus forsteri. The sequence goes on from CM028130.1 coordinate 1,197,239,770, forward strand.
CTTTGGCCTGGTCTCACAGTATCCCGCCAGGTCAGCCGCCAGGACTCCGTCAAAGTTGTTGAGTCTCGACCCGTCATCTGGGCTGTCCTCTGCTGGTACCACCATCCCTTCGCCGGTTTCCCCGGCGGAGGCTGAGGTCTGCCTGTACCTTCTGGTCGAAGTCCTCAGCCCTGTCTTCGAGTCAAGGAGGAGCGGGCGCCCTCGCCTTTCCCAGGCCGCCTCGGTTCCCCGAGATTCGGGTCTCGTCTTGGTCCTCCTCTCGGTCTAGCCGCCACTCCGACCTCGGCGTTCTCGGTCGGGGCACGAGTCAAGTGGCATTGCGTTCTTCCTCATCCCCTCCTCGGATGAGGAGGTAAGCCGATGCGGTGGCGTCGACTTTCACGAGGAGTTTAGGTGGCAGCAGTTGTTATTGTCCGGGAATCAATCGACCCCTATTCATTCTCCGGCAGGTTAGCAGCTGCCGCCCGGTCGGTCACGCAGCCGCCGAGGCAGTCGAGGTGCCCTCTGGGGCCGGTTGCTCGTCCGATCCCTGCTGCCCCACCGCCCTTCGGGTGGAACCCAGGCCGGGCCATGACCTGTCCCGCAGGTTGTTCTGTCCTCACTCCCGCCTCTCCGGCGGATGAAGAGGACTCATTCGCGGCAGCTTTTAGAGACCCCTGAGCCCAAATCGACTCTCTATGTTTCCTAGCAGGGAGGACCCATGGTCTTCTCCGAATATCCGGTGACGACAGCCCATCGCCTCTTTATGGGTCTGCTCCAGCTCATCTCGAATTCACTGGGATGCAGCTTGAGCCCGCTTCCAAATGGGCCCCTTACCCCTACGGAGATTCTAGACTGAGGGGTTCACCCTCGGAGGCCTTCCGTGGCTGAGGTAATTGTGGCCCAGCCTTGGAGCTCTGGCGGTGGCTACTTCCTGCCCTGCGCCATCGGCCAGGATGGCCAGGAAGTACTCTGTCCCTGTCGGTTCTCTGTCGGTTTCTGAACACCGGCTGAGGGGTAGTTACGGCCAATGTTTTCCAATGTTCTAGAAACGCTAGAGTGCATAGGCCCCTGACAAGGAGTCCAAAAGGATGGACTATGTCGGGCAGGGTTTACGCTGCGTCCTTCCTAGAGCCTCCGTCAGGCCAGCTCGGCGCACTGATGGCACATTTCTCCCGCCTCTGGGCTCCCTGGATGAGGTCCTCCCTCATCTCCCGGCCGACCTGCGGACCACGGTCCGGTGGGTGCGGGACCAGGGTAGGGCGGTGGCGATACAGCAGCTCCAGACGGCTGTGGATCTGGGCGACTCCTGTGCCAGATCAGTGGCGGCTGCGGTGGCCATGCGCCGCAGGGCATGGCTGAGGTTATCCTCCTTCTCTTTGGAAACCCAGCACGAGTTGGCGGACATTCCCTTCTTGGGGACTGACCTTTTCGGCCCTGGAGTGGAGGGACACCTCCAGGGGTCCGAGAAGTCCGATGCCACTCCGGACTTGGTCACTCCCGTCCGGAGGGACAAGGGCAGCCGGCAGCCTTTGCGTAAGCTCCTTTGTCCCCCGGCCCCTACGGCTCGACCGGCCCAGCACGAGGGCCAGCAGGCATGCGCTGGGTGGCCTGACGCCAAACCAGCGTCTTCCTCCAAAAGGAAGCAGGGAGGTAAAGGTCCGAGAGCTCCCGCCTCTTCCTCCCCAAGCCTGCTCAGTGACGGGCTAAGGGCACTGTCCCCGCCCCGCTGTTTCTACTCGGGTTTCTCTGTGGGATGGCTCCTCTCTTCCTCTTGGTCCGCCTGGACCTCTAGGGGTCGGAGGCAAGGGTAGTCCTGTCGTGGGTTGCAGTGCAGGTTCCACCCTTGAGCCGTTGCCCCACGGGAATCTTGGGGTCCACAGCCTCTTCGTCGGCCCGCTGAGCCGACTTGCCTGGCCCTCTAATTAGAGGTGATCAGTACGGTTGCGGACCCTTCTTCTGACCCTGGGTTCGTGTCCAGGTATTCCTGGTTTCAAACGGACGGGGGGCTTGCGCCCCATTCTTCTGCACGCCTGGATGGTCTCTTTGCCTCAGATATCCCATCCTCAGAACGAGGCGTATGGCTTCTTTCCAGGGCCTCCAGGACGCATTTCTACCTCGCCTCCGTCCATTTCTTGGGAGACTCTCTCCCTTCCTAAGCAGGGAGCTCCACAGTTCCTGACCAGGCTCTTCTTCTCTCTGCTCAGCAGGTTTCATGGCATTGAGGGGTCCGGCTGCAACCCCACCTGGATGGCGGCCTGACTGGACAACCTTCCAGGTGGAAGGACGGTCAGGTGTTCTGGCCTCAGACTGTCTCCGCTTATCGCAGCCACGCTAGAACTCGTGTCTTAGCGGTGATCCTTCTTCGGGACGAGGCTCGACTCTTGAGTCTGAGCTCGGCTCCTGGCGGACAGGGCTGAGGTTCGTCCTCCCTTACCTAATCAGGTCTGACTGGGCAATTGCGCCCTGCCGGGACCTCCTGCACCTTCTGGGCCTCGCGGTGGCTGGCTCCAGCGTGGTCTGTTGGACCCGCTGGTTCATGCGTCCCCCTAGTGGGGACTGGCCAGCCAGTGGTCACAGTGCTGTGTTCCTCAGACCAGTTTGTGACTACAGCCCAGGAGTTAGGGGAACGCTCCCCCTCGGACCGTTCCAGCTCTTGCAGGAGAACATACTGTTTGTCTGCCCTGAGTCAACGGTGTTCTCTGACCGATGCTTCTCGGATGGTTGGGGGTGCCTATCTAGGGGAATACAGAGTGCTTCGCCTTTGGTCCTCTCGGGAGTCCCGATGTCTTTCCTACCCGCTGGAGCTCCAGGCGGTCCGCTTAGCTTGCACTGCTTGCTCCATTTGTGCGGGGTCTAGTGGTTTAAGTCCAAATGGACAACACCACGACCATGTGCTACCTACCCCGCCAGGTTCGGTGGAGCCCCTTACCTCGGCGTAAGGAGGTTCTCCACATTGGGTCTTTAGCGCAGCCGGAGGCGGTTTCCCAGCCATTTGATGGCAGGAGCCTCCAGCACCCTGGCTGATGCCCTAAGCCGGACATAGGCTGCGCCTCACGAGTGGTCTCCCCTGCCAGAGGTAGCACAGGATCTTCTCCCTCCTTCCCTCCAGGGAGAATACGAGGCCGAGACTGTTTCATGCCCGCCCCCTCAGCAAGGTTTGCTGTAGGGATGCCGCCGAGGCCAGCTGACCGGGCCTTTTCTACACCTCTCCCCATTTCCCTTGACCCACGGGCAAGGCGAGGAGGACTAGGGCGCAGGCGATGCTGGTAGCCCCAGACTGGATTGCCAGCTCGTATCCAGCTCTCCTCAGTCTCAGCCCCAGGCTCCCGACGCGGCTTCCAGCCCGCCCGGTCCTGATCTCTCTTTTCAGGGGAAGGTCTTTTCATTTGGACCTTCAATCCGTGCACCGGCAGGCCTGGTCCCTGTGCGGCTAGGGGCCAGGCCTTGGGTCCTTCAGCAAGGTCCTCGATGTTTCCGAGGCGTCCTGCTAGAAGTTGGCCAAACATGCTCGCCTTCAATTGGAAGAGTTCTCCATTTGGTGATGGGATAGGGCCTGGGCCCCTCTCCCGTCCCTGGGCAAGCATTCTGGACCATCTGCGGTCCGTTCTTCTGAACTAGGGCTTCGGCCGACGACCCTCTAGGTGCTTCTGTTGGCTACCCCTGTCTTCCGGGCGCGGGCCGGAAGGCAGTCGGTGTCACAGAAAAGGTGGTCTGGCACTTCTTTAGGTCTTGATCACGCCTCCCCTTTGGGGGAGAGTATCACCATTTCTGTGGGATCTTCGCTGGTATGGGCTTAGCTCACGGGCAAGTCGTCGAACTTTGCACAGGTGCGAGTTCTCCACCTGTTGTGGAAGAACACCTTCTTGGGGCTACTCTGCCATCCAGAAGGAGGGGAGAGTTCCAGGTGCTCCTTTGAATCTCCCTATCTGGTCTTCCACAGGGACAAGGTTGTCCTGGCCCCCACCCAAAGTTCCTTCCGTGGGCGGTGGCGGAGTCTTCCTAACCGGGTATTGTCTCTGCAGGGGTTCATCCCATTCACGCCTTTGAGGCCGAGTATAGGATCCATGGGACTTATTTAACGCTCACCTACCCAGGGAGCGTAGGGCTGAAGTTCGGGAGAGGTTTGCCAGCTGTTTGTCATCTACGCTGAAGCCGCACCTGGCAGACCTGCAGCCAAGCGGGCGACGAATGGGTGGGTCACCTCCTGCATAGGTCTCTGCTATAGGTGGGCGGGCATGGAGCCTCCCAGAGGGATAAGTGCTCATTTTACCCACCCTTCTGCTGCATCGGTGTCTGCTTCCGAGGATACTCCGGTCCAGGATATCCGCAGGGCTTCTACCTGGAAGCAGGCTTTAGTGTTTTCCCCTTCCACATTGACCTTGGGTCACGCCAGGATGTTGGTCGGGGCCTCGGTTCTCCAGTCTTCTTACCTAAGTAGGGGGTGTGCGCCTTGCCTTCCTCCTCCCGGAGAACTGCTGAGAGTCTGCCAATAAGTGTGGATGAACAACATATCATGTCCCTAGAAATCCAGGTTACTCACCTATAACAGGAGTTCTAGGAATGGTATATGTTGTTCATCCACACACCCACCCGCCTCCTTCGGCTTCGACCAGCACAACCTGGCTTCCAGCGGCTAGGTCTGACGTCATGGGGCAGAGCCAAGAGTTTTACCACCCGGTTGGGTGGGAGGAGCCAGCTTGAAGACCTTCTGGCAAGATTTAAAGCAGCAAGGAACCTGCCAATAAGTGTGGATGAACAACATATACCATTCCTAGAACTCCTGTTACAGGTGAGTAACCTGTATATCCCCCCCCCCCCCCCCGCCAACCCCTGGTGACCCGGGTCGCTGGCATGGTTTGAGGTGTGTAATCCAGCACCTCAACCCTCAGTGCCATCAGGTTGGCTTTTTAAGTAGTTAGTTGAAACTTAAAAAAAACGTGAAGCAAAGTCATGTTTTAGAACATTTTCAAAAACATAATATTTAGACACAGTTCAATTGATATTTTATATATCACTTGTATTTTTTTGTTCTACATTTTTAGGTTGATTTTCAGGGAAACATGATCCTTGTTCCCTAGAGTTCCATTGGTTTTGCTGCTTTAACCTTTTCTGAAGTCATACTGTTTGTTCTCTGTGATGTAGTTTGTTGCTGTGGAAATGGTTATGATGGTACTAAATGTGGATTGTGACTATAGCAGATGATTAAACAGCAAGTGCAAATCAGCTGAAGGGGCAAGGATCTTGAATGTTTCCATCTAAATAAGCCTAGTGATGAAGCATAACATAAATCATGGAGGCAGTGTAGAGCAGTGGTTTAAGGCTCTGAGCTGCAGATCTGGAGACCTGGGTTTGAATCCCACAACCCCCACTTGCATACTGTATGACCCTGAGCAAGTCATTTAACTTCCCTGTGCTCCCAGGTCGCACTTGTAAACAAGCTTTCAGCTTAGTGTGCCACTCGTGGTTAAACAATTGAAAAAAAATAGAAATACAGCAAATCTATGAGAACTAAACTGGGTAGTACCCAAACATTATATTTGGCAAAATGTTCCCAAATGTGACTGAATTACTTTATGATCCAGATCAAAATACATTAAATATTCCTTTACTGAAGGCATATTTTGTAGTTTTAACTGACTGAATTCCAGAGTAACAGTTTGGTATTCATTTGTAGCCTGCTCGACTTTGACCATAGTGTATATAGTCTTGTAATAGGAAGTAGAAGAGCTTAATGTGTCGAGAGAGAGAGAAACTAGAGAGTAAAATCAGGGAATTTGGCAGAACAATTTAGAAATCTACATTGACCCCTTGGCACAGTAGTTATTGTATAACAGTGATCCAATGCTCCACATTCTGTAAAAAGTTGGATTTTTTCCTTCAAGTGGTGTTAACAGGTTCTAACACGTAATTGTTCTGTCAAACTATTTATCTGAAAACAATTTTCACCAGAGGAACACACTGAGCTTTGAACATCTTGTTTATTACATCTGACATACAGGAAGGGTGCAGGAGAATACTGAAGAAAATTAAATGCTAAAGCAGTAAGTTACATAAAATAAAGGTGTACACAGTGGTAAAATATGAAAATTATACAAAAAATATTTGAGTGAAAAACGGTGACAGCTGTGAAAAGGAGACTGTGCAAAAACAGCAGGAGTCAGACAGTGGTAGAATATAAAATATACATTTCAGAATTCACAAAATATGTATACAAGTGCAAAAACCGGCAGCAAATCTCCAAAAGAGACACTGCTCAACAAATGCAAGCATCTAACAGTAGTAGGCTGAGGAAGCCAGATACAATATATCATATGATGGTGTAATCCATGGAGGTATCCTGGCCAGGAGCAAAAATTCCCTAGAGAGATGGCTGACAAGTCATTCCTGAAGGGGAGGGAAAAGGGGAGGAGGAATAGGAAGTGAAAAAGAGGTGGATAAGAGGGAGGGAAAATAAGTGCAGGAATGAACAGATGTGATCACAGAGAAGGGGTTTTATTGCAGAATAGGAGAATGCAAACCAGATAGTCATGGTAGATCTGAGCCAGGGAGCCTTAAGGGAAAAAAACATCCTGTCCAGTCAGAGTCTTAGCATGGAGCAGAGAAATAGTGAGGGTCAGAATTTTAGGTGGTTGGAGGAACGATGGGGACGACATGAAAGGGAGCAGAGATAACAGGGAAGAGAAGTAAACCAGAATTTGGAGAAGGGTGAGGGGAAGTAGGAAAAGTGGCTCCCCTTGATAAGGTCTAGGGAGGGAGGAATACGGGTAACAGTGATGGTTGTGATGAGGGTAGTCAAGGGCAAAGTGGCAGAAGGAGTGGAAGGGGAGACCAGTCTGTCCAAGGTGGATTTTGGGGTACTGTACATCTCCATAGTCAAATGTGGGATTGATCTGTTTCACCATCTCAGTGAACAGGAAGGGGGATATAGGCTTTGTTCCAGTAAAATGCTCCTTTTTTTCCCCTTGGTCTTCTCCCCACACCAAGCACTCCCACCTCGTGCCAGCACTCCAGCCCCATCACCCTGACTTTTCCCAGACTTACCTGCTAAGTCTTCCACCAAGTCTTGCCCCCCCCCCCCGGCAGGTTCAGTCGGGTTCCCTTACATCTGCCATGACACGGATCTGGTTCATGGCATCGCTGAGGTGCAGGGCCTGCGGGTGGTTGGAGTCATCCTGCCAGTTGATATTTTCCTGGTTTCTTTGTTCCATCAGAGGAGCGTGCGTGCAGTTTTGTTATGATGCAGGACAAACACTCCCATGCAGTGTGCATTGTTAACAACAGCTCTTTCTCCCCATGCTGCAGTCCCGAACTGCCTCTGCTAGGGGCTAGACATATGCCAGGCTCTGTGACCCCTCGGAGGAGGAGAGTAGTTCTTCTCCCCCAGCCAACCCTCTGATGTCTCAAGCTCAGTCCTGAACGCTGGTCGTCAGTGCTGCAAGTGGTAGCACTACTGTTGTGTAAGCAGGCTGGTCCAGAAAGCACTCCTAGCTCTTACTTCAAGGAAGGCTCTTGCTGCAGGCCACACCGGTAGGACTAAGCTGTCAGGCACCAGGACCACACAGAAAACTTCTAGCTAGCAATCTACCATGGGGGACTACCTACCACCGACATCAGTCAGCTGACGTCAGTCTAACCTGTAAAGGTGGGCGGTCCCCCACACTTAACCCAGTTTTTTTCCTGCTGTTGACCCTCGCATGTTGGACCTTAGCAGATGCTGCAGCTACTGTCGACTGCCATTTCCCGCGCTTGTCATGCTTTTTTGTTTTTCTTTAGTGTAAAACATCAAATTTTTGGTGTTCTCGTTGATGAGTTTATGTCTTCTCCACCAGCCTCATCGTCAGACTGCTCCTGGAAGTGTGCCTGCGGTAAACAGATCCCTGAAAAGGACGGCCAGTCTGTGTGCCTCATCTACCTAAGCAACAGCCACGACACTGAAACCTGCCAGTTTTGCCAACATTCAACCAGGCCACTCAGAGATGTCGTTTAAAAGCTCTGGAGAGCCACCTTTTAAATCAGAAGTTGGTCGCAGTGGAGAAGGAGCAGCAGGCCAGGAGCTGTTCGACCTCACTGCCACAGGCCTCTTCATCTTTTCACAGGGAGAAATCTGGGAAGCATAAGCACCAGGATGAAGACCGGAACCGATCAGCTTCCCGTTCGTGGTCACCCCACAAACCGTCAACTGCAATGGGGTCATCTCCCCGGGGGGGGGGGTCAGCTCCTCCAGCCCTCTCTTCCTCTTGGCTCCTGGTGGCTTTGTCACTTGCCCTCATTGCTACTCCTCAGGCAGGGGACTTCATCACCTGCTCCCCGGCCTCTGACGCTCAGGCCCATATCTTCCATGGGCTTTCAGCCAGGTGGCTTGGCCTGTGTTGGTTCCTCGGGTGTCGTTCCATAACCATCCCCCCCGGCCATGGTGCTGCCTTTCTCGGTTCCCATCACTGGGACAGACGTCTTTCCTGCCAGACAGCGCCTGCAGCAGTCAACTCTGTCTCCTCCTCGCCGGCATCACCTCTGCCTTTGACTCTGGAGTCTTCATTCCCTCAGGTGCCAGTTTCTCCTGCTGGGCCGGCGCCAGTGTTGCTGCATCCCCAGCCTGTGGGCCCAACCCCCGTTGTCTCCCCTGCCGCAACCTATGCCATAGTCAATGCCTGTTGGGCTGATGCCGGATCTTCAAGTGGCACCGGGTGGCCCTGCGCCTGGGTAACCTATACTGGTTCCTCCACCATCGTACCCTTCCCTGGTGCTCTCTTATCCTTTTCTACCGGTGTACAATGTACCGGGCCTAGTGGATTATAATGCCCTCTTTGTGGCGTGGTGGTTCTTCATTCAGAGACAGATCCCTGCCCCTCAAGGGCCGGCCCCTGGCGTTTCCCTTCATTCCTCCCCAGGACCGCTAGCACCAGAACCCAGACTGGGCTTTGCTGAGTGATCCCCGCATGGGGCTCGACCTGACATTGGCCCCGGTTGTTGAAGGGACGAGCGCCGGCCTCCAGCATCAGTCCCAGATGGTGATTCTACTAAGCATGAATCTGATTCTTCGGGGTCTTCCTCCTCACTTGGGGAATCCTCCAGTGAGGATGACCAAACCAAGGAGGTACTAAAGCGGCCCCCCCACCCGACGATCCAGCCTTCATGGATGTCATGCACCACATCTAGTCCATTATGGGCTGGGAGACGGAGGAGCAGGACCCAGAGAGGCGTCGTTTGGCCTTTTATCTCTGGCAGCGAGATGCCCTTCCCGTGGTGGTGGTGCCTCCTTTGATTGACTGCTATGAGGATGTCACTAGGGCAGCCTGAAATCATCCATCTACCACGCCTCCTCTGCCTAAGAAGGCGGGACCGCCTTTACCACTCCCCGGCTGGCAAACCCATTTTTGGGGTCACCCTAAGGCGGATTCACTGGTGATTAATGTGGCGCATGACCATACTAAGAAGCTCAAGCACCTTAGTACCCTTCCCCCGGACCAGGAGTCCAGGCAGCTGGATCACCTGGGTAAACATGGTTTTGCCTCTACTACCCTGGCTATCCGGGCCCTAAATTATTTGTCCCACGTGGTCCAATATCAAAATGTTCTTTGGGACCAAGCCAGAGACCTTGTGCAGACCTTGCTAGAGGACCCCACTAAGATACAGCTCGCCCAACTGATGAAATTGGGCTTGGACCTTGGTAATCGTGTCCTCTGGGGAGCTTATGATGCTGTGGATGCCTTCGGGCGTGAGGCAGCCACTGGGGTCTGTCTCTGCCGCCATTCTTGGCTTTGGGTATCCAGCTTTGCCTCAGATGCGGAGGCCAGCATTTTGGATGCCCCCTTCTGGGGTTCGGTCCTTTTTTGAGGGGATGTTCAAGACATCAGTTCTACCCTGCAGGAGTCAGGGTGGGCCCTCAAGTCAGTCCATTCGCTCTGTCACTTTTTTTTTTTTTTTTTAAATATAATTTTTATTGAACATTTTCAGATTTCACATCAATACAGTTCCATTCATCAGTATGCAGGACAAATTAGCAGGCTTATATTATCATTTTTAAAGATTACATTTCATCAGCTACAATATCTTTAGCCGCATTATCTGCACAGTTGCATTTCCAGGCTAACTCATATGTCATTACTTCATAAGGAGAAACAAGCCCAGCGCCCACATGTTCCACTTCCAATCTTTTAAAAAGTTTTCTTATTATCCTTCCTCTACAGGACTAAAATTTATTATTACTACTCCTATCATAATGTAGGTGTCCCTAGCTCTGTCTAAGCTGGAGTCAGTATGGGTGGGCCAAGCGGTCCTTATCTGCTGTCAAATTCTAGTGTCAACCCCTCGGTGGAACTCTCACAGAGGATTCAGTCATCATACACATACTTCGAATGGACTACTCGTCTCTCCATTAAGGGACAAAATCTGGTTCCCTAAGCATAATGTATATTATCCACTTACTCCATTTCGAAGTACAGAGTGCTGTTTTATTATTTAGAGAATAAGTGACCCTTTCTGCCTTATATATATATACCATTCACTATAGCTCTTCAAGTCTCCACAGTGGGGATCTTATCAGTAAGCCAACATTTAGTTATTGCCTTCTTGGCTGCCAGCAGCAAAGCTCCTAGGAGGGGACTGCTATAAGGGCCTCTTAAATGTCTGGGAAAGATATGCAATAGAAAAAATTCCCCTGTCCATGGGAGCCCTGGGCCCCAAATCACTTCTAATTCCTCTAGGAGGGTTCTCAAAAAGGGCTGCAATTTCGGGCATGCCCAGAACACATGTGTATGATGAGCTGTCGTTTTGCCACACTCCCGCCAGCAGACAGTGGACCTATCCCCACCGTAGTGTGAAGTTATGACCGGGGTGCGAAAGTACCTTATCAGGAGTTGCCATGAAAACAGACGCCATGCGTGGGAACTAGTGAGTCTAAAAGCTAAATTGCAGACTGCGTCCCATGTCTCCCTAGAGAGATGGATGTCTAACTCACCCTCCCACTTCTGCATAACCCGGTAGGAGTTTTCCCCTGCTGTTTCCAACAGCGATCTGTATAGGACCGAAACTGCATGTGGCAAATCCCTTATGCGCAGGGTCTGAAGTAACGTTTTTATCAAGGGTGGGTGTTCCTCTTGGTTTCATACCCTTGCTGGGAGGTTATTATAAAAGTGCTGGATTTGTAAGTATCAGAAGAAGTCCGTGGCTCTTAAATTAAACTCTTGTTGGAGTGTGGCGAAAGTCTTAACTTACGAGCCTGTCACTAATTGTGTCAGGCTAGTAAGGTGTTGGTGACTCCAGTTCCGAAAGGCATGATCCATACGTCTGGGAGTAAAGTTTTCCAACAACCCTATGGGAAGCAACCAGGTCAGGTATGGGAGGATCTGCAAGGATTTACAGATCGTATGCCAGGCTCGTACCTGGTGAGAGATCCAGGGGTTCACCAGGGTCTGCCTCAGGGGGGAACAATAAAATAAAGCTTGTTCCCATTCAGAGTCAGAAATCAACGTCTCCTCTATCTCTTTCCATCTGGTGGTGGTATCAGGTGCTAACCTCCTAATCAGGAATGTTATATGTGAGACCCAGTTATATAATTTGAGGTTAGGGAGGGCCAATCCTCCTCTAGATTTTGGTAATGTAATGGTGTTGAAGCCTACTCTAGGTCGTTTGCCCGCCCACAGAAACCTGGAAATTACTTTGTTCCAATCCTTAAATAATTTTGATGGTAGATTAAGGGGGATGTTTTGAAATAGGTAGAGAGCTCTTGGTAGAATTACCATTCGTATCACTTCTACCCTTTGCACAAGGTTCAATGGAAGTAAATCCCATCTTTCCAAATCGTTTTTCATCTGGGCCAGGAAGGCGTCATAGTTATAACGTAGGGCGTCTTCCGATTTATGGGATAAAAATATACCCAAGTATTTAAGTTTATCTAGTTCCAGCGAAATGGGTATCTATCTCTGAACCATCCCGGTGGGTTGAAGTGGAAGACAAGGGCATTGGTTTTGTTAGTGTTCAGTTGGTATCCTGAGCAAATCCCAATTCCCTCCAGAATATCGAAAACCATGGGGACTGACCTGGAAGGGTCCAAAAGGAAGAGAAGGACGTTGTCTGTGTATAACGCTATTTGATGCTCTGAGTCATCCAGCCTGACTCCCTCTACCCCCGGAGATTGCCGTATTGCCTGGGCTAACGGCTCAGTGAATATAGCAAAGAGGCCCGGGGACAGGGGGCAACCCTGTCTTGTGCCTCTACACAAGGGGAAGTATTGCGAATGATGCCCTGATATTTAACGCAGGCTTGTGGTGAGGAGTATAACTCTGTAATGATCTCAATAGAAAGGGGGGGGGGCATCTTGCACATCGTGGAAAAGAGGAAGGGCCAGGACACGCAGTCGAATGCCTTCTCAGCATCTAGGCTGAGAAGGACACTTGGCGTCTCGCTAGAGTACATTTTCTGGATTAATTGTAACGCTCTACGGGTATTGTCTGTGGCAGATCTACCCCCAACAAAACCCGTTTGATCCAAATTAATTAGATGCGGGTAAACTGAATCTAACCTTCGGGCCAGGATGGATGTGTAATATTTGTAACCTACATTAAGAACCGATACTGGTCTATAAGAGCTACATTGAAGAGGGTCTTTTTGGGTTTAAGAATAAGTGAGATTGTAGCATAGGACCAACTGGTGGGGTGGGGGTTGTCACCTGCATAATTTTGTTCATAGCACTCAACAGAAGGGGGCTTAATGAGTGGGTCATGCTTTTATAAAATTCGGTCCCGAACCCATCCGGGCCTGGGGATTTTGGGGTTTTTGATTTGGCAATTGCTATGCTCAGTTCTAATAGGGTTATGGGGGCAACTAGCGTAGCCTGTTGGTCTGCCGTGAGTTTGGGCAGGTTCAGATCCTTCAAAAAAGCAGCCATCTGACCAGGGGGAGCCTGCTGCTCGGGAGTATATAACTCTTGGTAGTGATTTCCTCTAGTTTAGTTATTTGTATACCCGTATTAGGGTTCTTAATGATTGCGATTGTGGACATTTTACGTTGTTTACGTAACCTATATGCTAATAGTCGGGAGGCCCTTGGGCCTATCTCTCCGTATTTCTGCTTTAGAAAGGCTAGTGCAATTTCTGTTTGCTGAATGCACATGTCCTCCAATTCTTTTTTTGCCCTCTTTATTTGGGGCAGAACCGAGGAGTCACCTTGCTGATGTATCTGCTGGAGGCATTGTAGGGTGTGCTCAAGCTGAATCCGCCTCTGCTCCCTTACTTTAGCAAGCATGGCTGCATGTTGTATTAGGTGGCCCCTAAGGACAGCTTTCAGGGTGTCCCACCAGATAGACGCTGAAATGTCTGGGTCTGAATTGTCTCCTATGATTTCCTCAATTTTTTCTTTCAAGAATTCCCAGAATACCTCGCTCTTAAGGTGCGCTGGATTAAGCCTCCATCTAGTGGATCGCCTCTCTGCACCCAAGGACCAAACGGTCACTACTGGAGCATGGTCTGTGTGATCAATGACATCCATTTTCGCATCAATTAGTTTATCTAAGTTTTCTTTTTGTGTGAAGCAATAATCTATTCGAGTATAGGTGCCATGTACTGCTGAATAGAATGAGTAACCCCTTGTTCCCGGGTGCAGCGACCGCCAGGCATCAAGCCAGCCAACCTCTCGGACGAAGTGTCTAAGAAATTTATATGGGGAGGGTTGCTTACCCTTTGCTTGTTTAGTGGAATCTAGTACGGGGTTTAGGGTTACATTGAAGTCTCCTCCCAACAACAACACCCCGCTAGTCAGGGAGACCACCTTATCTAATAGGGTCCGAATTGTAGCCTACTATTGCCCTGGGGAATGTATATATTCCCAGCGTCCCCTCCTATCACATAGCCAACCCTGTACTATAACTAGTCTACCTCCGGATCCACCCACCCTTTATCACTCGGAATGGAGTGTGTGAGGGAATTAGTATGGCCACCCCTCGCCTTCTACCTCCATTTCCCAGTGCTACAGCAAACACCTGGGAGAACCCTCCCCTTCTTAGCTTCTCATGTTCATTTTGTGTCATATGCGTTTCTTGTAAGAATACCACATCTGAATTCGATTTTTTTAGGAGCGCAATAATTCTAGACCTCTTAATAGGGCTCCCCAGGCCATTAACATTTAAAGAATATAATGTTACATGTCTGCTATTCATTCCCATTATATACCTGGATAAAGCAGTCAAGATCGGAAATGGAAACACCTCCCCCTAAGACCTCTATCAAGCCTCTTTAAAACTTGCATCTTAATAGGCCTCTGTGGGCTCCAATGCCCATAATTGTTGTTGTTTATCTTCCTTGGGTACTGTATTCTGTGAACATTAACTATAACTTGAAACTGAACTAAAACTCGATATCCAACTATTAAAGTAGAAACAAACTTTGACAGGAGCTAACCTCCCTGACTCAATGGAACCTGTGGAGTAAGTGGGCCAACAGGGCCAATATGACTAGCTTGGTAATCCATCGATTGGTGGGTCTTCCATCACAGCGACCCCTTGTTGGGGCCATGGTGTGCATTCGTATTACACATCTGAGTTCCCGATGTTTTTGGGAGCTCAAGACACTAACAGTGTCCTTTTGGGGGGGGGGGGGAGGCGGAGCCCAACCAGTGTAAGGCTATAGCCAAGTGGGGACAAGGTGAGCTATGGGAGTTGGGACGTCACCCTGCTCTCCTCGGCCGCCCCATTCATCTTTCTGCATATTTTGAGAGTATGACATATTCTGGTGAGAGGCTGGAAAGCCAACTCGATATGAGGTACGAGAGCTGGGTATCACTATTCTTTGATTCGTTAGATAAGGGGCTGGGGGAATACCTTCTGTACTGAGTTCTATCGCTAGGGGGCAGACCCCCAAGTCTCCCCATGACCAGTGCCTCTATCTTCCGAGAAAAGGTTTTGTAAAAAGTTCCTCTATCACCATTCCTTTGTCCTCCTACTCTATTAGTGTATTAATGTGGGATTAGTATGGGGTTAGTAACCGCCTGTCCCAGTCACCAGGAAGAGGTATAAGCTGCCCCTTTCAGCCTCGTGTGTCCCACTCCGAATTGTTGTGAGGCAGAAAGTAAAAGAGGTAAAGTATAGAAGGAGAAGTACCTAGGGGCCTACAAGAGTGTGAACCGTATCAGTGTGTTAGACAAAATAGGGAAAGGGGATGGGAAGGTCCCAGGCTATCTGTACTCAGACAACCTCCTTAAATTGGTTGCACTGTGATACCAAACATTAGTAAAGAAATGAAAGGAAACTTAAGTTAGACTGGGACTTATCTGCGTCTATCATCATGCGTTGTACAGCTTCCTGTTAGCCCCTATTGCTGGACGAGTAGTTGGGGATATCTTTTACAAGACACCAAGTCCATCTTCTAAGGATCTGGGAGCTGAGCTAACAAATAATGTCCCAACAAGAATATTTAAATGATCATCAGCCATCCACAAGGCGGCATCCTACGGAGGTTCAACGCGGTGATCCATCGCTCTTTTTCCTCTCGGTAGTTTTGTCCGTTGGGTTACCGTGCAGTTGGTTTTGAAGGGAACTAGTAATTTGCTGAATAGCTTCTCTGCCTTGCTGCCTTCGCGCCTCCCTGTTCCTCTTATTCCAGACTTGCTACGAAAGCTTGGCTGCCAGTGAGAGTCTCTGGTTCGAGGGGCCCTGTGGAGTTTCAATGCCTCCCTTTTTCAGCTCGGTGATCGCATCCAATGCAGATTTGAAGGTCTGGGTACCTTCTGGGAACATGACTACCAGCTTTGCAGGGTAGGGGTTGCGGAAACGGAGGCCTGTTGATTTCAAAATTTGCATTATCGGGATATATTGCCATAGTCTACTCATCACCTCTGGGGCGTACTTGTTTTCCAAGTACAATCTCTGGGACTGAAAGAGCACCTCGCCCTGTTTTCAGGCCGAGTGCAACACCTCTTCCTTTTCTTGAAACCTTAGGAACCTCACCAGAATAGCCTGCGGGCGAGCCCCCACGGCAGGCTTTGGGCCTAGGGTGCGGTGTGCTCTCTTCAGCTCCAATGTTAAATTTTCTGGTATCTTTATAGCTTCCCTGATCAGTTGCTTGATAAACAGTAACATATCGGAGCCTTCTGTCCCCTCAGGGATCCCTGAAATGCAGTTGTTATTCCTTCGGTTGCGGCTTTCAGCGTCCTCCACTCTCACCCTCAGGATTGGCACCTCCTGATGCAATTGCACAATGGCACATTCTGTACTGTCTACTCTGTGATCTGTTGCTGTGGCCTGCTTCTCCAGCTCTTCTTGCCACTTATCCAATTTTGTGATATCGGTACAGAGAGCTGTCACCGTCACTCTCATTTCCTTACGGAGGTCCCTTAACTCAGAGAGCATAGTAGTCATTTGCCTTTGAATCGTTGAGAGCGGCGGCTGTAGCGATCTCGTTCTACTGCACCGGGAGGGAACTGAGGCCTGGGAACCCTCGCTGCCCGAATCCCCCTCTGGCAATCCTGTTTCATCTCGATCCTCGCCAGGTTTTAAACTCGCACTTTCTCCCTTCTTTGGCATTTTTACTTGCCTCCGCACGTTATTCTCTTAGGGTTTCTCTTCAAAAAGCTTTGATTGAGGCTGTTTTACTGGGGCGGTCTAGGAGCCGACTCGTTATGCTGCATGTCGGGCTGCACGCCAATGAAGTCCCATTCGCCTCTGCTCACACTCAGCCTAGAGCAGGCCAACATCAGTCGTTTTGCAGGTCCTCCCACAAACAATCTTGAAACCAGCCAGCCAAGGGTCAGCACAAGAATAAAGCCACAGCTGTCCCTGCTGCTGCTGCCTCCAGAGCTCCCAGGGTCCCCGTGTCCCCCCCTGCCTGCTCCGGCCCATACCTTCTGACTCCTTAGCTAACCTCCCCCTCCCCTGTCCGGCCAAGGAGCCAAGGGAGGTGGTCGGGGGGTGGTGGTTCTCCCTCCACCTAGAGGGGTGGAAGGGGATGACCACGGACAACTGGGTGCTTCAGATCATTAAACACAGTCACGCTCTGGAGTTTCTATCGTGGCCTCCAGAAAATCCCCCCGTACACTCCATATATCCCCTCACCCACCTGTCTCTGGTTTGGGAGAAAATTCAGGCTGTTCTTCAAAAATGATCCATAGAGCCTGTACTTCAGGCTCAGTGGGGAAGGGGGTTTAACTCCCACTTTTTCCTCATCCCCAAAAAGACCCGGGATCTTTGACCTATCCTGGACCTGAGCCATCTGAATCTGTAGATTGAGTATAAGCACTTCCAGATGGCTTCCTTCCAGGGGTTGTTACCCCTTTTGCACCAGGGGAACTGACTCTGCTCTCTGGACACTGAGGATGATTACCTGCACATCCTAATCTTTCCTGCCCATCATCTCTTCCTCCGCTTCCACTTTCAGGGAGCCCATTTTCAATTCTGGGCCCTACCTTATGGCCTTTCCTCTGCCCCCTGGGTATTTATCAAATGCCTGGCAGTGGTGGCAGCCGCATTGTGGAGGCAGGGCTTCTCTGTGTGCCGTACATGGACAATTGGCTGCTGGCAGCTTCCTCCAGGGACTGCTTAGTTCAGACCCTGGAATGAATCTTCTGTCTCTTCCAGGCCTTGAGGATCATTATAAATCTGCCAGAGTCCTACCGCTCTCCTTGCCTGTGCCTTCAATACATAGGGGTGGTCCTGAATACCAGCCAGGGCAAGGTCTTTTTACCTGAGGACTGATATAGCCGGCCTGTCTGGTCTTCTCCAGCCAGCAGGTCCCCACCAGGGTTTTTCTGCACCTCCTGGGCAACATGGCAGCAGCAGTTGCCATGGTTCCCCGGCCCACCTGCATATGTGGGTTCCTCAGTGAACCCTGAGGGTCCAATAGGACCAGTGCACGGGCGACCTGGACCAGTTGGTCCTGGTCTCCAACCCAGTCCGGAGGGTTCTGTCGTGGTGGCTGGATCTGGCCAACCTCCTTCGGGGGTCTCCTTTCAGCTGTCAACCCCCCCGTCAGATTTTCATGACAGACACATCCGGCCCTGGATGGGGTGCTCATCTGGCCATTCACGAGACCCAGGGTACCTGGATGGACGTAGAACAGGGTCTCCATATCAACGTTCTGGAGATGCTGGCTGTTCTTTATGCTCTGTAGGCCTTTCAGACTCTTCTCCTTCCCAGTCGGCTGCTGGTGCAGATAGACAATATGTGTGTGGTATATTACATCAGCAGGTGGGGGGGAACCCACTCTTACCCTCTGTGTTGGGAGGCGAGGAGAATCTGGTATTGGGCCATCGAGCATAGTCTGGAGCTCTCAGCTGTACATGTTCCAGGTGTTCAAAACGTCTTGACTGACAGTCTCAGCTGCTCCAGGTCATGGGCTTATGAGTGGGAGCTTCTAACCTTGGTGACTGAAGATCTCTTTGACAGGTGGGGCTTTCCAGAGTTGGACCTCTTTGCATCCCCACTCAACACAAAACTGCCACTTTTTTGCTCGCTTGATCCCGGGCCTGAAGTTTTCTGGCGAGACGCATTGTCCATCTTTTGGAAGGGGAGATTTCTGTACGCCTTTCCTTCTTTTCCGCCACTGCAGAGGGTTCTGCTCAAGCTTCAGTTGGGAGGGGCAGAGATGATCCTCATAGCCCCCTTCTGGCCACACCAGATTTGGTTCTCCTTGCTGTAGCAGCTGGCGGTGGAGCCTCCGGTGCCCTAACCCCTGTTCACCAGCTTGCTCTTCCAGGATCAGGGCACCCTGGTCCATCCGGACCTAAAGTCCCTGCATCTCCATGAATGGCTCCTGTGGACCTAGCTATTGCCTGCTCTGGGATTTCCTCTATGGTCGCTGATGTTCTGGTGGCTGCCAGGAAACCCTCCACCAGGGCTACATATGCTATGAAATGGAAACATGTATCCATTTGGGCTGCTGCTCGCCATTTGGATCCTTTTAATTACCCCTTGAATCACGTATTGGAGTACCTTCTTTCTCTTTCGGATTCTGGATTGGGGTACTTCTCACTCAAGGTGCACCTTTCCACCATCTCTGCGTACCATGCACGTGTCGAAGGCAGGGCAGTCGCCCAGCTTGAAGTGTCCTGCACATTCCTGTGGCACATTTTGCATCTGAACCCTCCCATTCAGGACCCGGTCCCTCTATGGAATCTCAACTTAATGTTGGAGAAACTCACTTTACCTCCCTTTGAACCATCTGTGAGTTGAGAGCTGCGCTTTCTGTCATGAAAAGCGCTTTTTTTAGTTGCTGTTACTTCTGCTTGAAGGATTTCCAAGCAACAGGCTCTTGTGTGTAAGGAGCCTTATTTGGTTTTTCACAAATACATGGTGTCTTTGTGTACTAATTCTGAGTTTTTGCCTAAGGTGGTGTTGCAGTTTACTTTGAATCAATCCATCCACCTTCCAGTTTATTTTCTTGAGTATTCCAATGGGGGGAGGCCTTGCTCTGTACTTTGGATGTGCATAGGATTTTGTGGTACTACACGAACTGCACAAAGCCTTTCAGGAAATCTGAACAGTTGTTTGTTTGTTTTGTTTGCCCCCAAGAGAGATGGCACTCCTGTTTCCAAACATTGTTTGTCTAAGTGGTTAGCAAATTGCATTGTTTATTGCTACCACAATATACAACAAACCCCTTCCAGGGGTGGTCAAAGGTCATTCCACCAGGGGTATGGCTTCCTCAACGGCCTGCTTCAGAAATGCGCTGCGGACATCTGTGCAGCTGCCACCTGGAGTTCTGTCCACACTTTCACCAAGCATTAGTCTGGACATCGCCTCTAGGCACAGGGCCAGTTTCGGCCTAGCAGTTCTTCAGGGCTGTCTCTCTTGAGCTCTTGGCTGCTGATCTGTCCTCCTCTCGGTGGTGTTATCCTGGAGCTGCTCAGTACTGCTTGGGGCTCAGCTAGCGGTGTGGCCTGCTACAAGAGCCTTCCTCAAAGTAAGATAGTACAGTTACGTAAGAACTTACCTTAACAGTAGATCATCGAGAGAAGCTGTTGCAGCAGGCCCTGGTTTCCCTCCCTCCTGCCCCCTGCTGCTCTTTTTCTCTCGCACTACTTCTGCCTTTCTTTTGGCTCTCAGGAAACCTCCTTGGTTTTCCATTAGCTTCTCCGGTGGGAGACCTGAGATAGATATGGGGGACTGCTGACTTTTATAGGCTAGGGTAGCATCAGCTGACTGATGTCGGTGGTGGCCTGTCTCCCGTGGTAGACTGCTAGCTAGAAGTTTTCCATGTGGTTCTGGCACCTGACGGCTTAGTCCTACCAGTGTGACTCTCGAAGATCTACTGTTACGGTAAGTTCTTCTGTAACTGTACTTTTTGGGAGGTGTTTCTTATGGATGGCACCAAGTCACAGGGAACGTCAAGAGGACTGTCAAGCCAGACACCCTGGTATTTCTGTGACTTGCACCAGTTGGGAGCCATCCAGGGTTGTGGATCTCAGAGTAGCCTGGATTTTAGCCAGCAGCTGTCTGATGCTAAATTTATGGAGACCATTGTCTTGTCATTCTGGGAGAGCTGGTTGACACAGGACCAATGTTGGATGATGATGTTGAGGTCATGTTGGTGCTATGTGGCCTAATCGGGCAGCATTGTCATAGGCAAGAAGCACAGTGTCATCCGCATATGTATGGATATACAAGGAGATACATTCTTTTTTGTTTTTTTACTTTCCTTTATTAATATTTTCTATTAAAAATACAAATCACAACAAAAGTCAAAAAGTACATGAAAAAAGTACAAAATCTCTACAACGGTATCATAAGATGGATCCATTTTAGGTTCATTCAAAACACCCTCCCTCCATCCCTCCCCAGATATAATACTCAATACATGTAAACTCAGGCAAGACAAAAGAAAATGGAAGCAATGCGACCTAATAGCATTCCCGGTAGAGATAGGAGAATTTATCTTAACGCAGTCATTTGAGCCTAAGGAGTTAAAGAGTCACAGGTGATGGAGAAAAAAAAAATTATAAATTAGAAAAAGTCAATAAAGAGTAAATCCTACCCCATTTATTGTAAAATTGAGTATTTTTGTTATTAAATGAGTAGATTAATATGGTAATTTGCAGGCTAAGAAGTAAGTTAGATATCCATTCTCCCATACTTAGTACCTGACTGTCTAATGTTTTACAATAAGTTGTTTTGTCGAAATAGCCAGCATAGTAATAATTGCTGTATTACTGAAACCTCTAACTGTGGTAAGGTTTCCTAAGATACAAGTTTCAAAGTTAAATGCTTGAAATGAGAGTTTCCTGCCATATGAGTTTCTGCGTTCCAAAGGAATTGGGATTTCGGCAATCCCATAAGATGTGTCGGATAGTCCCCCAGTTGCATTTAGTATATCTGTCTGTTTCTAAAAGACCAAATTTATATATTTTCTGAGGCATCATTTAGGCATTGTGAAGGAGTTTATATTGAATTAGCTTGAGGTTATCTAAAAGCATGAATTGGTATGTATTTTTCCATAAAGTGGACCAGTATTGAGAACAAGCATTAGACTCCTCAAGCCAAAAATGGGGAATGATAGGGTCTGTGCCAAATTTCTGAGTAAGTAACAGTTGCTAAGGATTGGAAATGGGGTGAGATTTTAAACTATTAGTTTTCATATCTCTTAATAGGTCCTGGGAAGTAGCAGCCAATGGAATGTGTCCAAAGTAAGCTTTCAATGCTGTTTTAACTAATAATAACGTAGGAAGGAACTTTTTATGAAGAGACTTGTTTTGTAGCACTTCATATAAAGGAATGAGTGAGCTATTTCTAATAAAGGAACCCTCGGTAAAGTTAAAATTTTTGGGAAACCAGCTGACCGGTTGGTATAGGCTTCCCATTTATTTTGAAATTTGGGTTGTCACATATAGGTTGAACTGAGCTTCTAAAACCTGAAAGACCTATAAAGGACAGAATTTGGTGATGAAGTTTCAGAGAGGTTCCAATCGTAGAATACTTTAGCTTTACAAGTAATGACCTGAAATCAGTGTAGAGTAATGTATCAGGATTTTATTTATTTTATTTTATTTAGTTTTTGTTAACCTGGTAAGTGCACTAGCTATAAAATGACTATTTTCAGGCACGACCCAGGAGAGTACAGACATGCAGAAACTTAACAGGACAACAAATTATAAGTGCTTTACATACAATGCGTTGAAGAGGATACAATATATCAGAACATACAAAGTAAAGCGCTTTACATACAATGAGTTAAAGTGGATACAATATATCAGAGACATACAGAGTAGACCATTCATAAGTTCATAGGTGCCTACCTATGCAGTGAGTAGAGAGGACCTTGGACAATAAATTATCAGGTGACATATCATATGAACAGAACAAGGTACACAAGAACAAAAACAGGTAATACAAAAGGAAGAAATAACCATTGAGAGCAGGGGTGTCATTAAGGAAAAGATTGGTAAGTGAGGAAGAGGGGATCAAGCCATGAAATTAGATTATATGAGTGATTGTAAGTGTAAAGGAGATGCCTGCAGTGCAAGATTGTATATGGGCAGGGAAAGGATGCTGGGACAGGCTGAGGCAGTAAGAGGGTTATATAGAGGTGAGAAATACTATTGTATGGCCAGAGATATCAGTCATTAGGTAGGGTGAAAGCAGGAACAGGTTATCTGCAATCAGCAGATTCGAGCTCAGTTTTTTCTTAAAGCATGTGTGGGAGCTAGAAAGTCAGATGTCGAGGGGAAGGGAATGCCACAGCTGTGGAGCCGCATGCTCAAATGCGACAGTTCCTTTCCTAGGGCGGCACCTTGGCAAATTCAGAAAGGATTTATCAGCTGATTGTAGACCATGAAGTGTGTCCTGAGGAATAAGCATAGCTACAAGACACCTAGGGGTTTGATTTCGAATTATCGAATCAATAAGAGAGCCAAGGTAGTATTTCCCACTAGCTAATGGAGAGAGCCAACCAAGATCATTATAAAGCTGACAGTGGTGTTTAAGCCGAGGAGCAGAAGAGGCATAGCAACATATGTTGTTATACGTAATATCCCATCTGAGTAGGTCAGTTTTATGAGCAGCCCCAAATAAGGGAGCCCCATAGGTTAGGGTGGGGAGCAGAATCCCCCTCGCAATGGCCATTTTAGCCGATGGCATGAGCATATAACTAGTCTTAAATGCAACACCCAGTTTGGAGTTGATAGCTCTGCAAACAGACTGTACATGAAGGTTAAGATCAAGAGATTGATCTAGCAGGATGCCCAGGTACTTGAAAGAGGTCATACATTCCAGTAATTGACCTTCTAAGTCCTGCACCGTCAGTGCTGTTGTGCAAGCCTGGAGCTTTGGGGCCGATCCAAGCAGCATGGCTTTAGTTTTGCTAGTGTTAACAGCCAGTTTGTGGTCGTATAGCCAGTTTCGGATATTGTTAAAGTCAGAGGAAAGAGTTGTGTTGATAGTGTCTATATTATAGAACTTGTATAGATGACAAGATCATCAGCATATAGAATAGCAGAGCAGGATTTTAGAGCAGCTCCAATGTTATTTATATAAAGAGAGAATAGGAGGGGCCCTAGGATGGAGCCCTGAGGTACATCAATGTTAATGGTGGTACTGTTCGATAGAGAGGAATTTAATTTCACCACTTGAGTTCTATTTGTCAGGTAGCTTTCATACCAGTCAACAATAGAGGAGGAGAAATGCAGGTGTCGAAGCGAGGAGAGAAGCAAAGTGAGATCAACAAGGTCAGAAGTCTTTGTGAGGTCAATAAAGACAGCCCCAGTCAGATTGCCAATATCCATTTTTGAAAGAGTGTCTGTGGTGAATTTAAGGAGTGCAGTCGTTGTGCTGTGTCCTTTCCTGAAGCCATGTTGGGTATCCGAGAGCAGGCTGTGCTTAAGTAGATAGTCAGTTGTCTCAGTTGCAACAATTTTCTCCAGGATTTGCTCAGTACTGAGAGTATGGCAACTGGTCCGTAGTTCATGACAACCTTAGGATCCCCTTTGTTAAGTACAGGTGGGATCCGAGCAGCTTTCCAGAGGTCAGGGACCACTCCATCTGAAAGTGATAACGTATAAATGTTGGCCAGCGGTAATGCAATAAGGGGAGCTGCAAGTTTCAAGAGGCGGGGTTCAAGGGAGTCTGAACCAGAGCTGGTATGATGAGAGATGGACCTCAGGAGCTTCAGGACTTCCTTTCTAGACACAGCCTTAAAATAGAATGGAGGAGTATAAGGAGGCACAGGGGACAACACTTCCAACTTATCCAGACAGGTTCCTGATAAGGAGTGGGAGGACACTGCAGTGGGATCGAAGGAAGAGGTATATTGGGAGAGATCAGAGAAATGCAGGTTGAAAGAATTAGCTATGGCTTGTGAGTCATTGCAGTGCACATCATTTATCAGCGTATCACCAGGGGTAGTTGACTGTGAGGATCCTAGGAAGGATTTGATGTGTGACCAGAATTTTCTGGGATCATTGGCAAAGTTAATCAGTAGGTCTTTACAGTACATGCTCTTAGCAGCTCTGCCTTGTCTTTTACATGAATTCCGTAGCGTACGGTAAGCGTTGAAATCTGTTTGCTGGCCTGATGTTTTGTAGCGCTTCCAGAGTTTATCTCTAAGGCACAAACTTTTGAGCAAGTCTTTGTTTAGCCATCTTGTTTGTTTACCCCTCACTCTCCGGGTGATCTTTGGGGCATGTTTACATTGACCGTAAGGAATTTAGTGATGAAGAGGTTAAGAGCATCCTGAGAACAGTGTGATAGATTGACCTCCGACCAATCAATTCTGGAGACGTCATACAGAAACACCTCTTGGTCTAGGTGTGCAAAGTTTGTGAGAGTAATGAAACGTGGTGGAGGAGATGGAGGTGCCCCCAAGGACAGGATGCAGAAAGTAGGAGAGTGGCCAGTTAAGGTGAACTGTATATTTTTTCACCAAATTCAGTTCCAAGTCAAGCCAAATGGGACAATAATTTCCAGAAAGATCATGAGGAGATATCCATTTTATATATTAAGGAGACACATTCTTAGGAAGATTGTTTAGGAAAAATGAGAACAACATAGGGCCTAGCACAGAACCCTGGAGTAATGAAAGTACAGAACCCTGGAGTAATGAGGCACAGTCTTCTTAAAGCAGCAGTATTTGCTAGTGACCATACAGTTTACTGGAGCACTGTTTGGCAAAAATATCAAGATATCCCATTAACTTTTGTTCCTGAACAAAGATATGGGATTTAGAATTTTTTTTTAAGTTCCCACTCCCGTGCCATGCCCACCATGAAAAAATGTAATATTTTGGTATAATGTTGTACTGTTTACCATCAGAAATATGTGATATAACACCTTCATATGAATCCAGATTATGAATCTTGTATAATCAACAGGTATCCTCAACAGAAGAGATTTCTAAAAATTGCTAGGGGAGGGCTTCTTTAATGACATGAATCATTAATTAAAAAATTTGCTATAAAAGTTATTTTAACTATATCTGGGAAGACTAAAAATAAACTGATTATGTGTCTGAAAATGTCAGAAATACGTTTTTGCCAAAAACCTATATGATGAAATGTTTTTACCAGCTAACAAATACTGATGCTTATATATGTGTTACGTAGGCAATTTAAAGGAAAACTCTGCTTTGCAGGGGCTCCTGCCCCTGCAAAGTTTACCCTCTGGTCTAGCTTTTATCAGAAAAGCATCTGTTTCTTCATGCCGCAAATCTGTTTAATTATTAAAAGTCCGCTACCCGGAAGTATGGCGGGCGCTGGAGGGGCTCCATTAACTGTAAAGGTGTGTTGCTGTACCGTGCACTTCAGTGCATTGGTATTAAAGCACACAGTGCGGCGCCACACCTTTACAGTTAATGGAGCCGCTCCAGCGTCCGCAATAATTCCAGGTAGCAGACTTTTGATAATTACATTAAACAAGTTTGCGGCGCGAGGAAACAGGCACTTTTCTGATAAAAGCTAAACTGGAGGGTAAGCCGCCCCCGCAAAGCACATTTTTACTTTAGTGTTAGGGAGTCCAGCCAAAATGTCTAGCACCAGTAAATTCTGAATTTGGATCAGCATATCCCCAATCAGCCTCATACCAAAAATGAGATCTCTTGTTACTTTGTTTAAAAGGTACAAGTCATTTTGTAACTCTGATTTCACTGCCTGTTCAAAAAAAGCCAGTTTAATTGAAGAACAACTGATGCTGTCTTAACCAGAACACATACGCTGCAACAGAAGAGATATCTAAAAATTGTGTTGTCCATCTTTTTATGACGTGAGTCGATAATTACAAAATTGCTATAAAAGCTGTTTTAACAATATCTGAGAAAACTAGAAATAAACTGAGAATGTGTCTAAGGATGTCAGAAATACATTTTTGCCCCCCAAAAATATGTATAATGAAATTGTGTGCTAATATTTTTGCATTAAAACCATTAGCAATCTGTCTATCTATCCATCCATCCATTAGGGTTAAGTGAACATTTTAATGTTAAAGAGGGAGTCCAGCCAAAATGTCTAGCAACAATAAATTTAGAATTTAGGTCAGCATATCTCCAATCAGCCTCATGCCAAAATGACATATCTAAGTTACTTTGTTTAAAAGGTACAGGTGTCATTTTATAACCATACTTTCACTGCTTGTTCAGAAAAGCCAGTTTCTTTGAAGAGCAACTGATGATGTCATAATCAGAACTCACAGCCCAGTCCCTGCAAGCTACCTATTTCTCCTGCGTTACATAAAACTGCAGTTGTACAGTTGTGGCCAAAAATATTGGCGCCCTTGCACTATTTCAAATAACTCACAATTCCTCTAAACATAAGTTGAAATTAACAACAGTACAGTATTTGGTCTCCACAATTCTTTATTTCTCTGTTAATATTACAGAACCTTTGTTTTTGATTCAGAATGTAATATATCATTTTAAATCAGAAAATGAAAAGAAATGGCATTGAAAAAATTATTGACACCCTAGACTTAATATTTGGTAGCACAGCCTTTGGTCAAAATAACTGCAATCAACCGCTTCCTATAGCCATGGATGAGCTTCCTGCACCTCTCTACTGGCAGTTTGACCCACTCTTCTTGTGCAGACTGCTCCAGTTCTCCCAGATTTGAAGGGTGCCTTCTCCCAACTGCTGTTTTCAGATCTCTCCACAGGTTTTCAATGGGATTTAGATCTGGACTCATTGCTGGCCACTTCAGAACAGTCCAGCGTCTTGTCTTGAACCATTTCTGGGTGCTTTTTGAAGTGTGTTTGGGGTCATTGTCCTGCTGGAAGACCCATGACCTTCGACGGAGACCCAGCTTTCTGACACTGGGTTCAACATTGCGCTCCACAATGGCCTGGTAATCTCCAGATTTCATGATGCCATGCACACGTTCAAGGCACCCAGTGCCAGAGGCAGCACAGCAACCCCAAAACATCACTGAACCTCCTCCATGTTTGACTGTAGGGAAGGTGTTCTTTTCTTTGAAGGTTCATTTTGTTTTCTGTAAACATAGAGATGATGTGCTTTACCAAAAAAGCTCTAATTTGGTCTCATCTGTCCACAGGACATTCTCCCAGAAGGATTTTGGCTTGTTCAGGTGTGTTTTGGTAAACCCCAGTCGGGCTTTCTTATGTCTCTCTCTCTCTCTCAGCAGTGGGGTCCTCCTGGGCCTCCTACCGTATAACCCCCTTTCATTGAGTTGGCGACGGATGGTGCGAGTTGAAACTGTCGTACCTTGTGTCTGAAGGTCAGCTTGAATCTGTTTGGCAGTTGATCGAGGTGCTTTCTCCACCATTCGAACAATCCTACGCTGCAATCTCCAATTAAGTTTTCTCTTGCGGCCACGTCCAGGGAGGTTGGCTACAGTGCCATGGGCCTTAAACATCCTGATAACATTACGTACGGTGGAAACAGGAACAGCAAGGTCTCTGGAGACTGATTTGTAGCCTTGAGATTGTCCATGCTTGGCTACAATCTTCTGTCTGATCTCCTCAGACAATTCTCTGGCTGTCTTTCTTTTCTCCATGCTCGTTGCGGTACACACAGTGACACAAAACAGGAGAATGAGTCCTTTTCTCTATTCAAACTGGTTGAATGAGTGATTTTTATATTGCAGGCACCTGCAGCTCACCACAGGTGAGTTCAATTCCAAAGTGAAGGAGAATCACCTGCTTGAAATCGAATTTTTTCTAACTACTTCTAAAAGGTGCCAATAATTTTGTCCGGATCATTTAAGGATTTCTGTGTGGAATAAGCTAAGACTTAGTAAATTTTTCTGCTTTTTGTGTTTTATTCCACTGCAGACCAAAGAAATACGTATGTGGATGCCAAAATATTTTTTTATTTCAACAGTTTTCTGGAAGGAATGGTGCATTATTAGAAAAAACTGCAAGGGCGCCAATATTTTTGGCCACGGCTGTAGTAAACATTTGAAAAAGGAAAGCTGACATTGGTGGGTACAGGGCATGCATTTCTATAATGTTCAGATACAGACTATTTAAGAATGTGACATGTGGTTAGCATACAATGTCAAACATGGCTTTAGAATGGCAGAGTTCTGTGCAGTTTTTAAAATACTGCAGGGATAAGATTTCAGAATGCAGCCAGATTGCAGCTGTGGAATGCAGCATTGACACCATCTCAGAAAGTAGTTGAGACAACTCAGGTTTGGCATGTGGTGGGATGCAGAAATTCAAAATGTGGTGGTTTCATAAATGTTTAGAATGTGGCAGAAATACGAAGTTACAGAATGTGGCAGTGATACGTGATTTCGTTATGTGTCATGGATGCATAATTTGGGCAAGTGGTGGTGATGCACAGTTTCAGAATGTGATCGGGATGCTTGATTTCAGATTGTGCTGGCAACGTCCAGTTTCACAGTGTGGTGTGGACATTAAATCTCAGAATGTGGTAAAGATGCGTAGTTTTAGAATGTGGTGGTTGTATGCAGTTTAAATAATGTGGCAGGGAAGCACATTTTTGGAATGTGAAATTTTGGAGTGTGGCAGAGAAATAATTTTCGGAATGTGACGGGTCTGCACAATTTTGGAATGTGGCAGTGATGCACAATTTAAGAATGCGGCAGGGGTGCGCAGTATTAGAATGTGGCATGGACATGCAATTTTGGAACGTAGTAGGGACACTCGTTTTCAGCTGATTGTATTCCATCCTCCGGTCCTGTAACACACATCCCTGCTTACAGCCGGTATCCCTAGCAAGTTTACACGGTAACGAGCTGCAGCTGCATTGTGTGAATCAAGTGCACCATGCTCGTGCTTATAAAATTTAATTTAAAACTTTCCATCCTGGGATAAAGCTGTGTGATCCTGCTGAGATCCCTTCTAAAAGCCCATCCTAGGCTGAGGCTGCGTGATGCTAAGCACTCCCCCCAAAAGCCCCTTCTGGGCTGAGTCTCCATGACCCATTGAGATCCCCCCATATCGGATGTGCATACCCCCCCCTGACACTGGGGTTCCCAGAGTCACCCTTGGTCCCTCTGTCTTTTGTTTTTTTAATTAAATCCTGAAAAGCAGAAAATTGTCCATCGATGCCTTTTGTGACCTTCCCAATGCCCCCCAACCATCCACTCCACCTGACCCTCCACTCAGCATCCACCACCCCACATACCCCATACTCTTCACTCAGCTAAAAAAAAAATCCAGTACTGAAATTACACTCTGTGAGGAAAATGCGTCGTCCTGCTTCAACACCATCCAGGAACTGAAGAAACGAGGTAAGTGTGGTCATTGTATTTTAGTGCGTTTTAAATATTTTCCAACACATTTTCAACATTACCTTTTTTGGGACCCCACCTCATGAACAAAGTAGGTGAATTTTTTAAATCCAGCCTGAAAGGTGATTTTGCAGTCGCTCTGCAAAGTCACCTTTCGGGCAAGATTTGAAAAATGTCACCTACCGGCTTCATTAGCTGGAGTTCCCCCCAAAAAAGTCATGTTGAAACTTTGGTGAAAAAATATAGTAGAACTGTGGAAAATGTGGTAAAATGACATTATGAGTGAACTTTGAAAT
Source organism: Neoceratodus forsteri (assembly GCA_016271365.2). Classification (NCBI taxonomy): domain Eukaryota; kingdom Metazoa; phylum Chordata; order Ceratodontiformes; family Ceratodontidae; genus Neoceratodus; species Neoceratodus forsteri. The sequence goes on from CM028130.1 coordinate 1,197,269,668, forward strand.
ATTTCAACATTCACTTATTACTTAGCTAATTTTCAGTATTTTGACCCAATTTTCAACATTCTATTTTTTCACAACTCCCTCATAGACATGACAGGTGCTGTTTTTCAAATCCTGTCCAAATGGAGGTTTTGCAGTCACTGTGATCACCTTTTGGCAAGGATTTGAAAAATTTCACCTTCCAGGTTCATGAAGGCTGTTTGCAATCTGTGAGCCACAAAGTGACTGTGAAAACCACCTATCCTGAACCCGTTAGCACAGTGTGGATTGGACCGACCTGGTGGCAGTGATCGGTACTGGCACTGGGAAGAGCCAGGTGTGACATGAATGAAGGGGCGGGGGAACTCTCTCTTCAAAAGCGAGCCGCCACAAGCGGCTCTTTGTGTGAGTGGCTCTCGCTGGAGTGGCAAGAGTCACAGGACAGGTGGGAGGCTGTTTAAAAAACAATTTCCATTTGATTTTGTATTGTCAGATATGGTGTAATGTTGGTGATGGATAGTTACTAACTTTACACTTGGTAAAATTGATAAATTATATGTGTCAAACCTCTTAGGATAGAATGAGTGAATAGGACACGTGTTTTTGAGCAAAATGAATTGTATATTGGCTTTCAGCTTATTGTTATTATTTACATCTTATTGAAAAAGCAACAAAGGTTTATCCTTGCAGAGAATCAAAATTTGGAACAAGTTGTATGAAGAAGAAAGTCACACCTTTAACTTTTCAATTAAAACAGGTGTATGGATTCCAAATTTGAAAACAGAAATGAATGCTCAAAACCAGATATCTGTCCTGGTCACACATCACAGAGTTAGAAATAATAGAAGAAAAGGTGTAAACTGGAGTGACCTGTCTATGGTAAAGTGCATTGAGGGGATGAAGGAGGCCCAGGAAACCTTGTTTAAAATTCCAGTCAGAGTTACCGACAGGAAACAAAGGGATTATTTGTATATTTATTTATTTATTTACGAGTTTTACCAGGAAGGCATACTGAGCAGTGATGCTCGATTCCAGATGCGACCTGGGGGCAGAGACCCAATACATAACATGGTAATTAATACATAGACATTCAATAGTGGAATGAAATGACTTACTGCCTGGCATACATTTGACAGAAAGTTACAGACAGGCAGGTAGATACATACAGTGGGAAGACTGAAAGAATGATACAATTAGAAATGCGACTAGGCTTCATCATCATAGTAGTAAGTTGTTAATTAAAACAGGAACAGCTGGAGAAGAAATGTGTACTGAGTAGTAGGTTGCAATGGTAGGGACTTGGTGCGTGTCTTATGGGGGCTGGTAGGGCATTCCAAATCTGTGGGATCCGGTAGTTAAAAGCAGCCTGGCCTTTGGTTGTGCGCATAAATGGGACGTGGAGTAGCCTGGGGTCAGTGCTTCTGAGGGAGTAAGCAGGTGGAGGTTGTTGGGAGAGGGTAGAGATCCGGTAAGAGGGTAGAGAGAGACCAAAATTTGGCAGTGAACCTAATGCAGTTGATTAATCTACGATCATGGAGGGACGGCAGGGTTAGGGAGCTATATAAGGTGCAGTGGTGGGTGGATTGGGGGCAGTCGAGGATGAAGCGACAGAATGAGTGGAACAGGTTGTCAAGGCTGGCCAAGGTGGACGCGGGGGCGATAGTGTACACTATGTCACCATAGTCGAGTACAGGAAGTATCATTTTTTTGAACAGTGGCGTAACTCTTAGGTGAGGGGAGGCAGCTTTTGTTTCTGTATAGTGCGCCAAGTTTGGGGAGCAGCCTCTTATGTAAAGAGTCGATGTGAGTGGTAAAATCCAGATGCTGGTCTAGCTAGACACCTAGATTTCTGAAGCTGGTGCATTGCTCCAGAAAGGTCCCATCCAAGGTTTTGAAAGGGGGGCAGGGAGCTTGGCGGGAGAGTCTTTGTTGGGAGCCGAATGTTAGTGACAGAGTTTTTTTGGGGTTTAGAAATAACTGGTTTGACCTGAACCATTCCTGGATGGCGTAGAAATCCTCCTGTAGGAGAGTTGCCACGCTGCTTGTTGTGGGGCCAGAGGCATATAGGATTGTGTTGTCCGCATACTTCTGGATGGATGAGTGGGAGCATGCTGATGGGAGGTCGTTTAGAAAAATGGAGAAAAGCAGTGGTCCTAGGACTAAACCTTGGGGAACACCGGCAGTAACTGGCAGGGGGTTTGAGGTGTGTGAGGCAATTTTGACTGTTTTTTTTCTGCCCACTAGGTAGCCATGGAACCACGCAGTGGCTGGTTTGGAGAGCCCTGCGTCTGTAAGGTTGGAGAGGAGCAGGGAGTGGGAGACAGTATCGAAGGCCTTGGCTAGGTCAATGAAGATGGCAGAGGTGATGTGACCATTGTCCATACCGGTGAGAATGTCGTCAGTGACTCGTAGAAGGGAGGTGATGGTAGAGTAAGATTTGCGGAAGCCCGATTGGAAGGGAGTGAAGAAAGAGGATGCATCCAGATACGGAGTCAGTTGGGTGAGGACACGTCGTTCCTGCAATTTGGCCAGGATAGGGAGTAGGGAGATGGGTCGGTAGTTGCCTGGGGAGGAGGGGTCACCCCCTTTGGGCAGGGGTATAACGGTGGCCTTTTTACAGTCTGTGGGTAACTTGCCCAGAGAGAAAGAGAGGTTGAAAAGGGCGGCAAGAAGGGTGGCAATGACTGGGGCGGACAGGAAAAGCATCTTAGCATCCAGGGACGTAGGGCATTTACCTTTGTTTGGGTTCAGGGCCTGTAGGGAACTGAAGACTTCAGCTTGAGATACTGGGCGGAAAGAGAACTGTAGGACTGGGGGTGCTGTTTGGGGAGGGCAGGTTTGATGAAGGAGGATCGGGGGGTGCGCGTACGGGAGGGAAGATAGGAGTTTGTTGGCACAGCTGGAGAAATGGGTATTGAAGGCTTCAGCTACACAGCTGGAGTCAGAGATGAGGATGCCCTGAGCTGATAGTGTTGGGGGTGGGGGTTGAGTGGGGGAGAGAGCAGGGATTTGAGCGATTTCCAGAAGTCCGTCGGGTGGTTAATGTTTGTTCTAAAAGCAGATAGAAAATAATTATTTTTGGCCTGGCTGATGATGTTTGTGCATGCATTGCGAAGGGCTCTGTAGGTAAGGAGGGAAACCTGGGTGCCCAGTTTCTTGTCTGCTTTCCAGGCATGGTCCCTGGAGTGGCATTTCCTGATTGTATCAGCAGTGATCCAAGGAAGGTGGGCCCCTCTTGACTCTTTTTGTGCGCAGGGGGGCGTGTTTGTCCCAGACTTTAAGGAATCTGGTTTGGAACGCATCAAGCGCTGTATCAGTGGATGATGCCTCTGTAATAAAAGACCAGTTTATACGTCCCAGGTCCGACAGGAGAGATGCTAGGTCCAGGGAGTTATAGGACCTGGCGCGCAGCGTCTTGGGTGGGCAGTGGGGCTATGCATCTTCCTGATCAGGAAGATCATGTGGTGATCACTTAGGGAGTCAGGTAGCAGGCCTGCACTTAGAATCCTGTGTGGGTGGGAGGTGAGAGCCCAGTCCAGTAGTGAGTGGTTTTGTGTCTTGTGATTGAGCCTGGTGGGGTCAGCAATGAGTTGAGTGAGGTTCAGGGCCTTAATTTTGGTCTTAAGGTGAGCTTTGTTGTAGGCTAACCAGTTGATGTTAAAGTCACCAGTGGTGTGAAGCTCGCCCCCAGCTGCTAGGGACTGTAAGGTGATCAGATGGGAAGTGAAGTCCTCAGGGGGTGTACAGGGGGCACAGTAGGAGCCTGCCACATATACGGGGGTGGCGCATGGGAGGGAGAGTTTATTTAGGAGCGAGTCGATGTGGGCAGGGAGGGAAGGGATATCCACTATTGTGAACTGCTGGCTATTGGCGACATACATGGCAGTACCTCCGCCTCTCTTTTTGCCTGGCCGGTCATGTCTGATGATGGTGTATCCTGATCTTACTTCGAGATACAGCTCTTGCAGCAGGTTACACCATTAGGACTAAAGCCGGCAGGCGCCAGGACCCCACGGAAATTTTCTAGCTAGCAGTCTTCAACGGGGGCCACCTCCGACGTCGGTCCCTCCCCCAACGTCAGGCGCTGTACATAAGGAGGCAGTCCCCCCATAATCCTCAGTTCTTTTCCCGCCGTCGACATCGCAAGTATCGGCCTCTCGGTCCTTTTTCTAGTGTGCGACGACCTTTAGAGCTACAACGATTTCATCTTCCTTCACGACTCTGGATACTACTGATGTCCTCTCCAAATACTTCTCTGGGGGGTCACCAATTGAAGTGTGCCTGTGGCAAACAGATCCCCTTCAAGGATCCACACTCGGCCTGCGTGCGCTGCTTAGGCCCGGAACACAACACCAAGACCTGCTCCTTTTGCCAGGGCTTCAACAGTGGCACCAGCATCCGCCGCCAGAAGGCCCTTCAAGCATTTCTCTTAGAGGAGAAACTGAAAACCATGGACAAGGAACCTTCCTCCAGGGGGTAGTGGTCGGGTAAAACCCACAAGCACCGGGATAAACACCGGGAAAAGGAAAGGCCCAGGTCCCCTGTGAGGGCCTCGGACTCCCGAAGCTCTGGCTCACGATCGGACCGCTCTCCTTCCAGGGCTCAATCGCAACCTCCCCAGTTCAGGTTAGATCCTCCAGTGGCTCCTCTTCTTTGCAGCCCGTGAAGACTTCCAGGCCATCGGCATCTTCCACTCCATCTAAGGCCCTCGTCGAAGTCTGGGGAGTGCCATAAGTCTTCTTCCCGCTGGCGGGACTCCAACGCCTTGTCGGTTTCCCAGCCTCCGTGTGGGTCGGATCCAGTTCCTCGCAAGACCAAGGGTCTGACGTCCCTCAAATGGACGTCAGACCCAACGTCGGACCACCCGACGTCGGCCAAGCATCACCGGCGCTCCCAGGAGCAGGCGACACCAAACACCCGTCGCCGGGCCAGGCGTTTGCCTCCGAGGCGCCAGCCAGGGACTGATGTCGACTACCCCAGAGAAGAGGACCGTCACTGTCTGCTGCTGACGCCGGTCGGAAGGACTCATTGGGGAGGATACCACACAGCCCGAGGACCAGGACGGGAGACACGGAGCGCGGGCTCCCACAGGAACCTTCCCAGGCGGGAGACCCCAGGGACCCGACGCTGACCCGGCAACAGGCCACCGGCGCCGGGGCCGTCGTCGGGCATTAACTTGGCAGAGGTGAAGGAGCTCTTTACCTTCTGGTGGGACACCATCAGAAAAGATGTGGTCGCCACACGTTCTCCTTCTACTCCTCCACCTCCTACTCCTTCACCGCCTACGCCCCCTCCTCCGCCTAAGGGGCCCGTAGGACGGTAGCCAACCCCCAAGGAGCAGACACCACCTCCTCGGGGCAGATCCTCAGATAGGAGAAGACCTCCCTCCAGATCCACCTCAGGGTCACCCAGTCTCAAGAGACCCAGACGACGCCGGTACACCCTGTGTGGGGAGGATTCTAGATCTGACACCGCAGGGTGCTCCAGATCCCCTTCTCCCATCAGCATTCCCTCTCCGGACCCACATGACCTACCTAGGTCTCTCCGATGACCCCTCTTTCGTGGAGATCATGAGGCACATCCAGGAGAATATGGGGTGGGATGCTGAAGAGCTTGACCCCGAGAGACAACGCCTTGCCCGCTACCTTCACAGAAAGACCCGAAGCCTGTGGTAGTGCCGCCCTTGGTGGATACCTTTGCGGACGTCACCAAGGCTGCCTGGAAACATCCGCATTCCACTCCAGCAGTGCCGAAGAAGGCTGACCGCCTATACAAAGCCCCTAGGGAGGACCAGTATCTGGCGAACCATCCTCTGGCTGATTCCCTGGTCATCACGGCTTCGCATGACCGGTCGCAAAGACCTCAGCATTTGAGCACACAGCCACTGGATCAGGAATCCAAGCAATTGGATGTCCTGGGTAGGCGCACGTACGCGACTGCAACTTACGCCATCAGGTCACTTAATTACCTCACCCACATGGTTCAATTCGAGAACGCGCTGTGGGAACAGAGACAGGACCTGGTCGAGAAGATGCCTGATGGCGACCAAAAGGAGGAGCTTTTGAACCTCCTCCGCATGGGTTCGGATGTGGGGACCCAGGTGCTCAGAGCCGCATACGATTCTGTGGACTCTTCAGCCAGAGCTGCAGCCTCAGGCGCGTGTCTCCGGAGACACTCTTGGCTCCATGTCTCTGGTGTTACCCTGGACTTACAGAAGATCATCTTAGACATCCCTTATAATGGCGAGGTCCTATTTGGTGAAGCCTCTGAGAAAGTAATCACCAAACTTCAGGATGCAGGGAAGGCAGTCCGATCTGTACAGGCCATGTACAGGTCTCCCAGTTCCTTTCGTAGGAACCAGAGCCGCTTCCGTGGCCAGCTACAAAGGCAACAGCCACGTTCCGGCCAACAGCAGAGGGGGACTTTCACCTGCAAAGCCCAGGCCAAGTCATCCCCAGGCAGAGGCCAACGATTTGTAAAGTCGGCACAGCCTGCCGGATCGAACACTGCCACAGCATGACTCCTTCCTGGCCCCCGGCCCTCCTCAGGATCAACGGGAAAAGAAAGTCAGGGGTCGCATCGCACACCACTTGCCAGGGTGGCAGTCAATCACCACTGACAGGTGGGTTCTGCAACTGGTCAAAAAAGGTCACTATATAGAATATGTAGGCAGTCCACCCACAAGACCTCCCCTGCTTTCCCGATACTCGGGTCAGCATGCCCTGCTCATACAGCAGGAGGTGCTCGCGCTCCTGGAAAAAGAAGCCTTAGAGCATGTCCCAGAGAACCAGAGAGGAGGACTAGGGTACTATTCTCACTTCTTCCTGGTTCCAAAGAAAACAGGGGACCTCCATCCAATACTGGACCTCAGCGACCTCAACCTGTCGGTCGTTTACAAATGCTTCCGCGTGGTGACCCTTCCGGGCCTAATTCCCATGCTGAAGTGAGACGCCTTCCTGGCATCTTTTGACATGCAGGACACCTACCTGCATATTCCGATTGCGCAAGCACACCGGAGGTTCCTGCGCTTCGAGTTCTGGAGTCGCCATTATCAGTTTCAAGCTCTTCCCTTCGGGCTGTCATCAGCACCTCACGTATTTTCGAAGTGCATGGCGGTCGTAGCGGTGTCTCTGAGAAGACAAGGCCACTACGTGTTCCCATACCTGGACGACTGGCTTCTCATGGCACCCTCCAGGGAGGCACGGATGACGGCCATTCACTGCACCCAGTCCCTTTTTCAATCACTGGGTATTCTCATCAACTACGAGAAGTCACTTCTGGTGCCGTCCCAGAAACTGCAGTTTATAGGAGCAGTTCTGGACACCGTCAGAAGGAAAGCTTTTCTTCCCTCGGACAGAGCGGAACACATCAGATCCCTTATCGGACCTATCGGTGAAGAAGACTGTCCCTGCCAGATCGGTCCTTCGCCTGCTCAGACACATGGCTGTGGCCATTGCAACAGTCCCGCTGGCACGTCTCCACATGCGGGTAACCCAGTGGATGCTAAGGGTGCAATGGGACCAAAACCAAGACCATCTGCAGCAGCCAATCCAAATCACGAAGGCCGTGATTCGGGATTGGCAATGGTGGCTAAATCTGGGGAATCTCTCCGCGGGGGTCCCCTTCATAGCGCCGTCTCCGACTGTGACACTCTCCACAGGCGCCTCAGGGCTCGGTTGGGGGGCACACCTGGACGGTGTTCGGTCTCAGGGCCTTTGGACAGCCCAGGAGTCTCATCTCCACATCAACATTTTGGAAATGAGGGCAGTCCTTTATGCTCTGCAAGCCTTTCAGTCGGAGATTCCGCCGGGTACACTCCTGTTACAAACAGACAATACCGCGGTGATGTATTACCTCAAAAAACAAGGAGGTACTCACTCCTACCCGCTTTGCAGGGAGGCCATGAGAGTGTGGGAGTGGATATTGCAACACGGCACAAACCTAATTGCAGTACACGTGCCGGGAGTGGACAACACCGTCGCAGACGGTCTGAGCCGCTCTCAGGCGAGAGTCCACGAGTGGGAACTTCTACAGGAGGTGGCAGAGGATCTGTTTCACAGATGGGGCACTCCAGAGTTAGACCTTTTCGCGTCCCCATCCAACGCGAAACTGCCCAATTTATGCTCGCTAGATCCAGGGCCTGGTGTTTTCTGGCGAGACGCGTTGTGTCCCTGTCCTGGGCGGGCAGATTCCTCTATGCCTTCCCTCCTTTCCCGTTGATCCAGAGGGTTCTCTTAAAACTGCGCAGGGAGCAAGCAACTCTCATTTTGATCTCGCCTTTCTGGCCCAGACAAATTTGGTTCCCTCTTCTGCACCAGCTATCCCGGGAACCTCCAGTTCCGTTGCCAATCAGCTCCCATCTATTGTCTCAGGAGGCGGGTTCATTGGTCCACCCAGTCTTGCGTTCATTGAACCTGCACGCTTGTCTCCTAGAGACATAGCCATGATGCATTACGGGGTGTCGCAGGAAGTGGCAGATGTGCTCTCTGCCGCCAGAAAACTGGCAACCCACGCAACGTACGCCATGAAATGGCGTAGATTCTGTTTGTGGGCTCAAGCACGTGGTTTTTTGCCATTAGACTGTCCAGAAAAGCTGGTTCTGGACTACCTGCTTTCCTGTTTTCACTCCGGACTGGCTTACGCCTCGATTAAAGTGCACCTTTGTGCAATTTCTGCTTACCATGCCCCAGTAGGCCATCGGACGGTGGCCCAGCTAGACACTACTCGTGCCTTCTTAAGGGGAGTCCTCCACCTTAGTCCGCCCATCAAGGATCCAATTCCTCCTTGGGACTTACCCTTCGTCCTGGAGCAGCTTACGCTGCCACCTTTCGAACCAGCTGTGGATTGCGAGCTACATTTTGTCTCTTGGAAAACATTATTTTTAGTTGCTGTTACTTCGGCGAGAAGGATCTCTGAATTACATGCTCTTATGTGCAAAGAGCCTTATTTGGTTTTCCATCAGGACAGGGTTTCCCTAAGGACAAACCCAAAGTTTTTGCCTAATGTGGTTTCAGCCCTCACCCTTAACCAGGATATTGACTTACCAGTGTATTTCCCAAGGTACACTAATCAAGGAGAAACCCTTCTGCACTCCCTCGACGTGCATCGGTGCCTCAGATACTATCTGACCAGAACCAAACAGTTTCAAAAGGCGGACCGACTTTTTGTCTCCTTTGCTCACAGGATGAAAGGAGCTCCTGTCTCCAAACAGTCACTCTCGAGGTGGCTCATCCAGTGCATCACTTTCTGTTATGACAAGCGCAATAAACCCTTACCGGGCGCGCGGTCAAGGGTCATTCCACAAGAGGGGTGGCTACTTCTTTTGCGGCGTTAAAGAACGTCTCCACCTCAGCTATTTGCGCTGCAGCTACTTGGAGCTCTGTGCATACCTTTATCAGACATTACAGTCTGGACATTGCATCGAGGTGAAGAGCAGGGTTCGGTCTAGCTGTCCTTCAGGGACTTCTGTCCTAGGCTCGAGTAATATTGGGATCTCTTCCTTTCCTCCTCCCAGTGGCATATGATTGCCACTATTGCTTGGAAATCAGTCCTAATGGTGTAACCTGCTGCAAGAGCTGTATCTCGAAGTAAGATAGTACAGTTACGTAAGAACTTACCATAACAGTAGATCTTCGAGAACAGCTCTTGCAGCAGGTACCTTCCTGCCCACCATCCCCCTTCTTTTTGGAGGTAGGTCATAGTCAGGCATCCATCTTAAGGGATGGGACGTTTCTCTTCTATAGTCTTGGCCATCTGGTGGTGGATCCTCGGTCTCCTCTTCTGATGTCATCCAGCGGCCGGGAGTCTCCGGCGGGAGAACTGAGGATTATGAGGGGACCGCCTCCTTATGTACTACGCCTGACATCGGGGGCGGGACCGACGTCGGAGGCGGTCCCCGTTGAAGACTGCTAGCTAGAAAATTTCCATGGGGTCCTGGCGCCTGCCGGCTTCAGTCCTAATGGTGTAACCTGCTGCAAGAGCTGTTCTCGAAGATCTACTGTTACGGTAAGTTCTTACGTAACTGTACTGTATGGAAATTTCCGCATCCGTACGTTGGGGTTTTAACCAGGTTTCGGAAATGACCAGGCTATCAGGGCGCTGTGTTAGGGCAACTGGTTGCAGCAGAGAGATTTTAAATAATAAGCTGCAGGTGTTAAGGTGCAAGATCCTGAGGCCTTTAAGGAAAGAGAATGGGGTGTGGGTATTTGTGGTGTTGGGACCAGGGTTTGCCTCTATTTCCCCGGACAGGAGCAGAGAGGTGAGATGCTTTATTTTTGACCTGGAGGGGTTTGGGCATGAGGTAGGGGTATGGGTAGTAGTAGTAGTAGTAGTAATTGGAGGGTAGCGACGGGCTGGGGTGTGTAGAACCGAGAGCACCGGGTGAAAGGAAGGTGGTAGGATAGTTGCACTAATGTGCCAGTAATGGTTGTGAGCCAAGTCTTGAGCAGGGCTGTGGGGTAAGTTGGGGGGGGGCAGGCGCGGTGGGGGTTCACTGGTTGGGAGGTCGGAGGGGGGCAGGGATGATACAGTGGCCAGTGAGTAGAGAAGCAGTAGTGTTGGAGGCAGCATCATGGCCAAAATGAGTGAGCAGAGTGAAGAACAGGTGGGGCGAACTCTGGTGGTGGCAGCTGATAAGCTGCAAATGGGAAAATAGACTGATAGGTTTTTGAGAGTCATGTGACTCAGCCTATAAAAGGAGGAGCTCACCAATGGCAGTGGTGGGGTCGGTGGGGAGCCGGGGCACAGCGCCGGTAGGGCCAGAAGCACAGAGGCACAGGGAAGCACTGTGCAGGCTAGTGGCAGTTTGTCAGTTTGAAAATGGTGCCAGAACCACGCTCTGCTTCCTTGCTTTGTCGGAGAATTGATCGTACCTGGGTGCTTGGGGTGGGTCCATGGTCAAGGATGCTGGCAGGGGAGGGCTGGGCTTCAGTACAGGGAGCCCTCACGACCCGTTTTACGGTTTCTGTGGAGAAAAGAGAGGGGATTTATACACAATGCAGTGGGAGGAGTAACACTGTCTGGCAGGTGAGTTAGAGTTTAATTGGACTGTCGCGGCAGCCCAGTATACTCGTTGCTGGAGAGTGTCCAATTTCCAGCAGTATTGGGGGATTAAGTTGGGATTCCAAATTTGGACAATAGTGCCGATGAATCAAGATGGCTGTGGGGGCTGGGGGCACTGGTAGGCGCGTGGTCATGACCCAGTGCGTACCTTGCTTGTGGCGCTTTAATTGAAATGCAAAGCTTGTGACTCCTCGGAGCTTTTCCAGCCGGTATCACCTTAAAACACTTTCTGCCCTGTTTGAGTTAACAATGTAGAGCTTTGTAAATATAAATGCAGAGCTTGTACACCTTTCGGAGTAAGTGAGCCTTTCTTAAGGGAAATTGTTTTCAAGTTACTGTGAGTGGGGCTGAATATATGAAATTTGAGGGCTGTGGGGGCTGGGGGTGCAGCTAGGCGCGTGGTCTTACTTAAATGCGAACGCTTCTTGTGGCAGTTAAGTTTGAAATTAGCAGCAGAGCTTATGTCACCTTAAACCATTTCTACCCAGACAATAAAGCAATGCAGAGCTTTAGTGCTAAATACAGGGCTTGAATACAATTCTAAATAAAACGTGCCTTCCTTAAGGGAGTCTATTTCATATAAATTAGCTGCAAACAAAGCTGAACAGTGCATTACAATCTAAAGGGAGTGCTCTGAGCAGACAAGTAAGGCAGGACTTTTCAGCAGGCAAAATAAGGCAGGTGAAAAAGCAGGCAAATATAAATCAAGTCGTTTTTCAGCAGGCAAATAAAGCTAAACTTTGAGGCTTATTAAAGTCCCTGGGGACAACGCAGTAATTGAGCTGGTTGATTGCTGGGTCTTAAATCACCCTTAGGTAGGTGCAGCTACTGTAGAGCCCAACTTGAGATTTTTACAATTCAAAAACAATCAGCAGACGTCTGCCGACAGAAACTGAAGCACAGAGGCAGAGGGAAGCACTGTGCAAGCTTAAGTGGCAGTTTGTCTGTTTGAAAATGGCGCCAGAACCGCACTTTGCTTCCTTGCTTTGTCAGGAGAATCGATCGTACCTGGGTGCTTGGGGGTCCACGGTCAGATGCTGGCAGGGGGGCTGGCTTCAGTACAGGGGCCCTCACTACCCGTTCTGGGTGCTTCAGGGTGGGGGTCCACGGTCAGATGCTGGCAGGGGAGGGCTGGGCTTCAGTACAGGGAGTCCTCACTACCCGTTTTCCGGTTTCTGGGTGCTTCGGGGGGTGGGGGTCCACGGTCAGATGCTGGTAGGGGAGGGCTGGGCTTCAGTACAGGGAGCCCTCATGACCCATTTCCCGGTTTCTGGGTGCTTCGGGGGGTGGGGGTCCACGGTCAGATGCTGGTAGGGGAGGGCTGTGCTTCAGTACAGGGAGCTCTCACGACCCAGTTTCTGGGTGCTTCGGGGGAGTGGAGGTCCACTGTCAGATGCTGGCAGGGGAGGGCTGGGCTTCAGTACAGGGGAGCCCTCACGACCCGTTTCTTCTATTATATGTTATATGGAGAAGCTGAGAACGAGATATAGAAAAGGCATGGGTTCCCACAGTTATGAATACAAATGTGAGAGCCTTAGTTACAAAAATTGATGAATTAAGTGAAGTGTTAAAGTACAATCAAGACAAACAGCTGTTATCACCGAGACATGGTGTGCTCCCCACGTGCCTAATGCTGCAGTAGCAATAGTTGGGTATCAGGTGGAAAGAAGGGATAGGATGGAAAAAAAGAGTGGAGGGATTGCATGCTATATGCAGGAGGGAACAAATTATCAAAGGGTGAATGAATTAAAATAGGTGGGGTTTGAGACATTATGGATGGAGATTAAAATGCCAAGGTTACCTAGAAATTGTAGACCTTCGTTTGTGGGAGGTTTTTATCACCCTCCTTCAAACAATGACTCCAGTATGATTAAACATCTAAACTGGTGTCTTCATAGAATTTCGGAAAAGCATCCAGTTAGTGGGATAGTTCTATGTGGGATGCAAATCACTTCCCAGTATAAAAAAAATAATGCAAGGGAGAAATTTGAAGGAGGTGGTTAAGGAAGGAACAAAGGGAAAAAATATTTTTGATGTAGTGGTGACAAATTTGTTTGGTATAAACCACCAACAGTTGTATCTCCCATGGGGGTGGACTTGGGGATGGGGGAGAGGGAAGTAAAGTGCCTACCTGGCGCTACGGCTTGGAGGGATGTGACGTGAATCCAAAGGATATCTGGGGCAGCAGGACGGGAGGGTGAGCTAGATGTAATTGTCCAGCTGGGAATGAATGACCTGGCTGGGGATGAGGTTAGGGTAGTGCAGAGGGAGTTCACGGAGTTGGGGAGGGGTCTTAGGTGGCATGCATAGCAACATTCTCGGAAGTGTTACCTGTCTGTGGCATGGGAGAGGCCAGGGCACTCTGCACCTGGGTGTTCAACGAATGGTAGAAGAACTGGAGCAGAGCTGAGGGATTTGGCTTCATTGGGGACTGGGGGCTCACTTGGAGGAATGCAGGCTTTGTTTGTTTGTTTGTTTATTCGCCTAACGGGTAAGCACACTGGAAACAAGTTCCTTTTACAGGTCGACCCACATATATACACAGGCTTGTACAGGAGGGATGGTCTGCATCCATCCGGAGGTACCAGGATCCTGAGTGAAAGGTTTAGATGTTCCATTGGAAAGCATTTAAACTAGCCAAGGGGGGGAGTGACGGAAGTAAGCAGGGAAAAGCCAACTGCCCTCCATGTTAAGGTAGTCAATAGAGAGGATTCTAGGGCTAAGAAATTAACAAAAGGGACCGAAATGGGGGGTAAAGTCAGGGGCGGCATAGGGGAAAGGCATAGGGATAAGAGGGGAGCAAGTATGGGTGAAGGCATCAAAACATGGAAAGCCATGTGTGCAAATGCCCGTAGCCTAGGTAACAAGATCCCCATATAGTGGCCTTGATGACAGAGGAAGACCTCGATATTGTCGCAGTCATTGAGACATGGTACACAGGAAACTATGACTGGGATCTTAACGTACCAGGGTACACAGTCTTCAGGAAAGACAGGGAGGGCAAAAAGAGAGGAAGGGTAGCCATCTACATCAGAGAGGGGATCAAAGCTACTGAGATAAAAGGAATGCAGGAAGGGGAGGAGGCACTATGGATCACATTGGAGATGGGTAATGACACCACTGTCCGCACTGGGGCTATCTACAGACCACAGGGGGAGGAAATAGACAGGGTATTAGTGGAAACCATCCACACAATGACAGAGAAAGGGGAAATGTTGCTGGTAGGGGACCTAAATGTGCCAGATGTTAACTGGTACATGTATGCTGTAGCCACATCCAGGAGCAGAGACTGCAGGGGGCGTGTCTCAGACAGCTAGTTATGGAGCCTACCCGTGAGGGAGCAATTTTGGACCCGGTTCTCACCAGTGGTGACAAAACAACAGATGTGTCGGTGGGTAAGCCATCTGGGTACCAGCGATCACTATACAGTGTGGCTCAGGGTGAGGAAAGTAGAAGAGTTAAGCCACACGAAGGCAAGGGTCCTGGATTTCAAGAGGGCTGACTTCGAAAAAAATGAAAGAATGCGTCAAGAAAACCCTGGCAAAGGAGGAGGGAGGGAGGGAAGGGGGTAGAGGAGCAGTTGGAGATCTGTAAAGGAGCCATAGCAGAGGCAACAAGCATTTGTTTGAAGCAAGTAAACAAAGCAAAAAGAAAAAAAAACAGTGTGGTTTTCAAAAGAAGTGGCAGGGAAGGTTAGAGAGAGAAAAATGACATTCAGGAAATATAAAGAAACACAGAGGGAGGAAGACAGGGAACTAACTGTACAAGGCAAAGCAGAGCTAGGCGGGGAAAGCAGTCAGGAGTGCAAAGGTGCAAATGGGAAAGAATAGCCCAAACAGTAAAAGAAGGAGACAAAACATTCTTCAGGTATATTAGGGAAAGAAAAAAGACCAGAGAGGGATTTTGACGCTAAATAAAGGGGAAGGGCATCTAGAAAAAGCAGAAATTCTGAATGAATACTTCCACTTACTATTCACAAAAGAAGGGGAAGGGGGGACCACAATTAGGTGGAAAAAACACACAGGGAAGAGGGGTGGACACCAGTCCATTCACGGAAGAGAGAGTACTAAAGGAACTCTCGAAACTGAAAGTGGACAAGGCAATTGGTCCGGACGTGATATATCCCAGAATATTAAAAGAACTCAGAGAGGTGCTAGTGACACCACTGACAGCTCTATTTAACAAATCACTGGAGGAGGGAGTGGTACTGGAGGAGGGCAAATGTGATACCCCTCCACAAGAGTGGGAACAAGGTGGAGGCTGGTAATTACAGGCTGGTCAGTTTGACCTCAGTGGTGGGGAAAATAATGGAATCAATGTTAAAGGAAAGGATTGTGGTATATCTTGAAGCCAGTGGGGCACAGAACCCAAGGCAATATGGATTCACAGCAGTAAGGTCCTGTCAAGCAAATCTGATTGATTTCTTTAACTGGGTGACCAGGGTGATTGATCAGGGTGGGGTGGTAGACATGACCTACCTAGATTTTAGCAAGGGATTTGACACCGTCCCACACAGGAGGCTAGTAAACAAGTTGAGCAGTCTGGGAGTGGGTCCAAAGGTAGTAAAATGGGTTTCGGAATTGGCTGAGCAATAGGACACAGAGGGTGGTGGTAAATGGAGTTCAATCTGGGGAGAGGAGGTAACCAATGGGGTGCCACAGGGTTTAGTGTTTGGGCCTGTCTTCTTTAATGCCTTCATAAGCGACATTGAGAAGGGGCTGGAAAGGAGGGTGTGCCTCTTTGCGGATGTCACTAAGATGTGCAATAGGGTTGGCACTCCTGGGGGTGGGGGGGGGATGGAAAGAATGAGAAGAGACCTGGGAAAGTTGGAGGAGTGGTCAAGAGTGTGGCAGCTTGGATTCAATGAAAAAAAAGTGCAGAATCATGCACTTGGGGCACAAAAATCCAGGCAAGGAATACACAGTTTTGGGGGGGGGGTACTGCTGAGAACCAAACTGTAAAGAGACCTGGGGTAATAACCTGAAAGTAGCCAAACAATGTGAGAAAGCTGTGGGGAGAGCCGGACGGATACTGGGGGTGCACAGGGAGAGGTATCACCAGTAGAAAACAAGAGGTGGTAATACCACTGTACAGACAATTGGTGAGACCTCATTTGGAGTACTGTGTTCAGTTCTGGAGACCACATTTCCAAAAGGACATAGACAGAGTGGAGGCAGTCTAGAGAAGGGCAACTAAAATGGTGCAAGGACTGTACCAGAAACCATATGAGGAGACAATGAAAGACCTCAATATGTATACCCTGGAGGAAAGGAGAGAGAGGGGGGAAATGATAAAAACATTCACGTACCTCAAGGGGATAAACAAAGTTCAAGAGGGCAGCATCTTTCAGAAAAAGAGATGTGCAAGGACAAGGGGTCATAATATGAGGCTAGATGGGGGAGGGGACTCTGGCAACGTGAGGAAGTATTTTTTCACAGAAGGGTAGTAGATGCTTGGAACAGCCTCCCCACGGAGATCGTAAGGGCAAAAACAAGCACATTCAAGAAAGCATGGGCTAGACAGAAGGCCACCCTAGTATTAGGAAAGAAGGGGTACGCTGCAGATCAGTTAGGATTGGAGTTTAGCAGTAGGTAGGGAAATGGGCAGACTAGGTAGGCCAGGCGGTCCTTATCTGCCGTCAAATTCTGTGTTTCAATTGGATTATCACATCATAATGTAGTACTAATGACATCCAGCCCTGAGGGGTGCAGGAAACAAAGCGAAAAGAGATTGGTGTTTCTGAGTAGAAAATGGAACAGAGGAAAGAAAGAAAGGGTGTTAGATGTAATGGCTGGGGAATTAGATACTGAATGGTTTAAATTAGATTCTGCTGACTTCAGCTGAGTTAAGATGATTAACACCTTGTGTGAAATAATTAATAGGATTGCTCCTGTGAGTGAATTAATATCAAAGGGAGGTGGTAAACCATGCGTGAATGAGAAGTTTAAAATTTTGATAGATAAAAGACAAATAGCATTAAAGTCAGGGCACAAAGAATACAATTGGTTGAGAAATAAAGTAACTAGGATGGGTAAAAGGATTAAGCAAACGAATTACATTTAGAAAGTAAATGGATTATGAAAGTCTGACCCACAAAAATGGTGGAACAGCTGGCCCAGTGGTGCTGAGGGCTGAGGTGCTGGACTCCTTACCACGCCAGCAACCCGTGTTCAGGAACGAGCACGGGTCATCGGGGGTCAGCCGGGGAGGAGAAGGATAGAGCTCCTGATGGCTGCTCTCCTTCTCTGGGGGAGTTAACTGCAGACTCCCGCTGCAATGCTGCCACCTAGGGGAGCCCGGGTGGACAGTGCGGTAAAGTGGAGAGCAATAAGGGCATTGGGTGGATGTTGGCAGAGGGGCAGAGCAGAAAGTACGTCTCAGCGTGCCTCCTAGCTCATAGCCCCTCACTGCACACCAACGTCGTGGGGAGGAAATTGGGAAAAATGCCTCGGTCCCTCCTAGGCAACAACACCTCTCTGGGCACGGCTCAGAGGTAATGTGAGGAAGTATTTTTTTCACAGAGAGGGTTGTGGACGCATGGAACAGCATCCCTGAGGAGGTTTTGGAGTCAAGAACAGTGGGGGAATTCAAGAATGCATGGGACAGACATAAGGCAGTCCTAGTGGGGGGTAGGAGGAAGTAAGCTGTTGGTTAACTAGGATCTGCAGCATTATCTGTTAGGTTGGAAAATGGGCAGACTAGGTGGGCCAAGCGGTCCTTATCTGCCGTCAAATTCTATGTTTCTATGGGACTCCTCCGGTCTCAGGCAGACTCCGCTGTGCCTGCCGGCTCTACATGCACAGACACAGTATGTTGGTTTGGAGAGGTAGGCTTGGGGGATACCTCTCCACCCCTACCCGGGGGGTATACTGGGGAATCTTCAAGTGTGTGTGTGGAACTAGGGGGCAGACCATGATGAATTGGAAGTCCACAGACAGAGGACGTCTGAGAGTGGAGGGAGGAGGTAAATTTGGAACATAAATATAAGGTTAAAAAAAAAATAAAAAAAATGGTGGAACAAAATGAAAGAAATTTTGCAAAATAATAAACCTGAGGGACAAGTGAGTAAATGGGCAGAAATCTGTGGTTTTGAAGTGGACAGTAATGGTAGCAAGTTTGTACAGGAGTTAAATAGAACATTATGTGAGGTGAGTAAAGGCCTCGAACCCCTAGAGAAAATAGAAGGGGAATTATGGGAAGTGCCTGAAAAATATCTGGTTACTGTGAATGAAACAGCGAAAGCCTTAAATAAATTGAAATCAACAAGGCAGTAGGCCCGGACAATATACCAAATTGGGTATGAAGGGAGGGAGCGGATTTAATTGCACCCTGTGTGTATGGGATATATTTAACAAATCTATCTTGTTAGGAAAATGACCAGATCAGTGGAAACAAGTGCAAGTTCTGCCTTTACCAAAAGTGGCTGTGTTATGGGATGTCAAAAAAGATTTTAGACCCATTTCATTAATGTGTTGCAAGGCATAAATTAGTGTCGGAGAGCTGATTAGCGGCCTTTGCTAATCAAAATGAAAAATGATTAGCAATCAGTCGATTTTGATCAGTAGTTTTCTAAAATAAGTATTTTTACTTTAAACCATATAATTATTACTTATAAATGTATCTATTGATAAAATAGACATTTTATACATAGTTTTGAGACTGTATTTGCCATTTTGACCAAATTGTCAGCATAGCCTTCCTATTACCCCACCTCGTGTACCCGGTGCTGAAAATTCCGTGTGAAAATGTGATTCGGCACCACCGCAACGTCATTCCACGCCACAGGTGTGAAAAGACAGTTTGGCCAGGATTTGAAAAATGATAGCTGGCATGTTCCTGAGGTGGTATAAAAGTGGCTATGTTGAAAATTTGGTGTCAAAATATTAAAAATTTCCAAAGTTATGAGTGAGTGCAGTGAAATTGCAACGATTGGTCATAACTTTGCCAGTTTTACATATTTTGACACCAAATTTTCAACATGGCCTTCTTATGACCCTATCTCATGAACAAGGGCAATCTGGCCAGTTCCGGTTGCCTAGGAATGGAAGCCTAATTCCAGAGCTTATAACTCAATTAATATCTATCCAGCAGCATCCAGCTTTCAAAAACGGACATCCTGTCCAACAACCGCTGCATCGATGACTTCATCATGCCACCGAAATCAAAATACAAAGATGGTCCAAGTGGTTCTCACCCGAAGCTAAAATTTCCCTCTCAAGGCTGTCAACCACAGTCCACACTCCGTACTGAGATCGCCGACCTGATAGCGCAACCCCCCCCCCCGTGGCCTCAGCGTATACAGAAGAGGACTTCGCTGCAACTTATAAAACACTCTGCAGCACGCTTCAACAGATGAATGATACTTTAAGTAGGTTGGAGCAAAAAGCTGCAGAGGACAGGCAACGTCTGGCGGATCTAACGGAGAAAAAGGAACAACTGGAAGACACAGTGTTCAAATACACAGCAGTCTCTGATATCCACAATGATACCCTGATGGACCTCCACAGAAGAGAACAGGCCTTACAATAGCAACTTGAAGATCTTGAGAACCGGAATAGACTAAATAACTTACGCCTACATGGATTACCAGAAGGTATGGAAACAGGGCCAATGATCCAGTTTATAGATAGTTTTTTGAAAGAGATCGTAAACCTAGACAAGGATAGAGATTTAGGTATTATCCGTGCCGATAGATCTCTAATCGCGAAACCGAAGGACCCTAAGGCTCGACCTCGCTCCGTGGTCATGGCATTCATTGACTACAGAGTAAAGGAGGAATTGCTCCACACAGCATGGTCCAAAAAGACAAAACTACTTTGGCGATGTTCACCTGTTTTTCGATCAGGATTACGCTCCCCAAACCTTAGCTCGCAGACAAAAAGCGTACAATGTAGTAAAGATGATTAAGCAAGCAGGCCACCAAGTGCAAATACATACTTTGGAGGGTTGGCAGCGATTTCCAGATGTAGAAGAAGCAGCAGGCTGGGCCAGAAAACATGGTGTGCATATACCAGAAGAGGACGCTGGGCCAAGAGAGAGAAACCTCGGGGAGAGAAGCTGGCAAGTGAAGGGACACAAAAACACTCACACACCAAGAACAGGGGACATTAATGCAGTGTGGGACGGTGTGTTCTCTAGAGAAGTCCCCCTGGGATCTGACGCATCATCTGTTTCTCGTGTAGATCCTCATCAAGATAAAGCGGCAACTTGAACGTGATAAGTACTGCACTTTACACCCTTTTATCTTGACAAGCCCCTCTGGAGGGCAGGGGGACCTTCCTATAGATTTCACCCTGGTGTTTGCCTACGCGGGCAAGGGTAGGAATAGAGATCAGGGCGTAATGTTGCTACTCCTTTCGAGACTGTATCCGAAGCTATTTAAATCATACAGCCCTACTCTTTTAGGAGGGATCTAACTTAGCTGATTTACTTTAATTGTGTTAAAAGATCCAAGTTTTTTTATGCATAGTCGGTTATCTTGCTTAACACTTTGTTTATATTCAATGATGTTGCTGGATATACTGGAAACAAAATGGGGGTTGTTGGCAGTGGGTGCCCGTCCTTCCCTCGGGGCGGGGGGCCGGAGGAGACAATGGGAAATTGTTTACTCTGGGGAACTTGGTATCGCGAACTGGTGGTGGTGGTGGGGGGGTTGGCCGGGGACCTGGTCCTCCTTACTGTAGTCCCTGGCTTAACTCTCTAGATGGTCTTACTCGAAATTACCTAGAGAAGGTGGGGGAGCTACGAGAAGATGCCGCCTGAATATGGAGCACAATTCAGGGCCGTTAATGGCTATCAGACTTTTCATTTCGGGCTGAATCTGCCAAGCTACAACGGTGGGCAATGTGGAGACCAAGTTGAGGTACTGGCGGGTGCCCCCTCACGTCTCCCCCATCCCAGACCGGATCAGATCCATAAGGATTTGTTTTGATGGCATTTAACATTGGCACAACCCGAGAAAGTTCTTGACTAGCGGCTCTTGGTATGGCACCCCCGTCCATAAATCCTAAACTGACATCACTGTGCATGGTATGTGTTCTGGAGAGAGGGTTTGGGGGCATAGAGGGGTGGCCCCGGCAGTGAGGGGCCAGTCAACTCTTCTTGTCAGTCAGGAGAGGTTACCTCTTTGGTACTCCATACAGGAACTTGATCCCAATGGTTGTTAGGACTTCTCTGGCCTTGTGGAGCTGGGCCTGCGTTTGGGGGGGGGCGTGGGTCGGCGTTCACTCAACCCTCTGGAAACGTAACACTTACCTTTACATTGAGTCAAATCTTGGCCAAAGGCTACTTTAATTTTACTAGGCAACCATCAACAGCCCAGCCGGAACGATCCACATTTTAGTGAACCCGTTCTGGCGGGGAGGCTAGATAAATAGTCTCCTACCCCATCTCGTAGAATAGATCCAGAGGTGCAGATTTGGGTATATACACACCTTGAAGTACTAAGGTATGCAAAATCTGCCATTTAGATGGTGGAATGTAAATAGTTATGATCTGGTTTTGGTTTTATGTTCTTGTTTACAATTATTCTGGTTGATAAGGCAGGCATTTAAATATCCTCTAAAATATTTAATTATGGAAAAGATGTTATTATGGGTGACTTAAAAATAGTATCCTGGAATGTGAGAGGTATTAACAGACCTGTAAAACGATCCCGTATTATTCAAGAACTTCAACGGCAGCATGCTGCCATTGCGTTCTTACAAGAGAGACACTTAGGGTCTGGAGAGCATAAAAAACTGCGTCGAAGCTGGGTGGGAACGGTATACGCTGCTGAATACCAACAGCAAACTAACAGGAGGGGAGTGGCCATTTTGATAAGGAGGGACATTCTCCTTTCAGTCTCACAGGTACACTCAGACCCAGAAGGCCGGTTTGTGAGACTTCATGATGAATATAGAGGAACTAAATGTACCTTTCTAAACATATACGCCCCAAATGAGGAAAGGGAGAGGGTTTCCTTCCTAAATAAAGTGATCACAGACTTGGTTCTAGACCCACACAGTCTTATAATAATAGGTGGGGACTTTAACTCTGTAATGGACCTCCACCTAGACAGGGTCGGCTCCAAATCTATTGGTCCAGCCCGTGCCAGTAAGGCTTTGTCCAGACTATGCACTGATCTGTCCTTGGTTGATGCCTGGAAATTTACCCACCCAAATCAAAGAGATTACACATATTATTCTCCCAAGTATAAAATGTACTCCAGAATTGGCCTCTTCTTGGTATCCTCCAATACTTTACAATATCTCAACAGAGCGGATATAGGAAACATTTGTTTGTCGGACCATGCCTCAATCTACCTGGTTATAGAGATAAATCCTCAACCTTTGGAGTCTCTATGAAGATTGAATGTCAGTCTTTTGACACACAATGACTTGAAAGGCCTAATTAGGAAAACCACGGAATATCTTCTGGCCTTCAATCCATCAGAAGATACTGAGGCAGGAGTTAGATGGGAAGCCCTTAAATGCTACCTAAGGGGAGATATCATTAAATATGCATCATGGCATAGAAAAACTAAAATAAAAGAAAGATGTGACCTAGAACACAAAATCTTGCAGCTTGAATTAGCCCATCAGGGGACCCTTGACCAAGCTTCTAAACTAGAGTTAGATAGACTAAAATTGAAACTTAATAAAATCCTAGACACACAGATAGAGGGTCAACTTCGATACGCCAAACAAAAGTACTGTGAACAAGGTAACAGAGCTGGGAAGTTGTTGGCCTGGCAGCTACGTAAAGAATTGTCTTCTCGGGCAGTATTGAAGTTGCAATCATCAGTAAATAACTCCTTATTTACATCCCCTTCCCTTATTACTTCACAATTCCAGAAATATTATGAAGTCCTCTACCAAGCAGAGAGGGGTCCCTATCACCTCGAGGGAATCCATTCATATCTAAATAAACTTTAGCTTCCTAAATTAACAGAGGCCCAAAGACTAGGCATGGAGGAGCCTATCCTTAAAACGGAGATCATGCAAGAAATTGAACAACTAAAAAATGGGAATGCCCCTGGAATGGATAGCTATACGGCAGAATTTTATAAACAGTTTACTGACATTCTGCTACCCTCATTGGAGGGTGCGTTTAACGAGCTGTTGCAAGGAGAGGGGGCAGCCCCCAGATCTTGGAATCAGGCCCAAATTTCTGTCATTCTCAAACCAGGCAAGGACCCAGAAGATTGTGGGTCCTATCGACCTATCTCCTTGCTCCCAGTGGATCTAAAAATTTTCATTGGAATCATGGCAGATCGATTCACAAGGAGTGGTGGGAGCACTGGTTCACCGCGAAAAGATGGGCTTTATCACAGGCCGTTACCTACAAGACAATATACGTCGTCTGTTGAATGTAATCTCTGCCCAAAAGACTGCAAAACACTTTCAGTTAGCCATCAGTATGGGTGCAGAGAAGGTTTTTGACAGGGTTGATTGGATATTTTTAGAATATACTGTACCTTGAGGGGATTCTGCCTAGCCTAGGGGAAACGTTTTCCGCAGTTATCAGAGCCCTTTATAACGCCCCAGAGGCAAGAATTAAGGTAAACGGCCACCTTTCAGATAGATTTCCCCTTTTATGGGGGATGAGGCAGGGCTGTCTCCTCACCATTGCTCTTTGCACTATCCCTAGAAGCCATTGGCTATCGATATCAGGGCACAACCTCAAATAAAAGGGGTGAAGGTGGGGGGCCACATTCAAAACATTGCGCTATACGCTGATGACTCCCTGTTCTTTGTCTCGGAACCAGAGACTTCTGTTCCCGCGCTAATCAGAATGCTTGAGGAATGTGGAACGTTGGCAGGTTATAAAATTAACCCCAGTAAGTCTGAAGCCCTCATTTTAAGTGGGACCATTTCCCAGGAATTTAAGATAACCTCCCCCTTTGCATGGGCCCATAGAAATACTATCCGATACCTTGGCATTGACATATCCTGGACTTCTCCCAGGTCTACAAAAATAACTACTTAAAATTATTTCAAAACCTCCAGGCAGACATGGCCAGATGGCAATTATTACCCCATACTCTGTGTGGCAGAACTCAGGCCTTGAAAATGAATGCTTTACCTAGGCTCCTGTTCCTTTTTCAAACCCTTCCAATACAACCCCCTAGAGAATTTTGGACCGCCCCTCAAAAAGAGACAGAGATTCATCTGAAACAACAAACACCCAGATTAGCTAGAAATATATTGCAAGCATCCCGGAAAAAAGGAGGCCTGGCCCTCCCACACTTTTATCTATATTTTATGGCAGCAAGGGGGGCACAGTTATGCACTTGGACGAAACGTAGGGAGGAATTGGGCTGGTACCTTCTCGAGGAAGAAGCTCTCAAGGACTGGGCACTTTGGGCCCTACCAACTAACACCATACCATTGGGTATACAAAGCTCACTAGTTAATCCTTGGGTCGCTCATTCTCTGGGGGTCCTGAAAAAACGTAGAAAACTTACTCATACCCCAGAAGGTCTCGGCCCAATGTCATTGATTAGATTTGAACCCTCTTTTACCCCACCAAGCTCAGATTCTGGCTTAAGGGTTTGGGCAGCTCAGCGGCTCACCACCTTTAAACAGTGTACGGATAACAGAATCTGATTTCATTCACTCAATTAAAAGACAAATACCAACTTCGTAGAGAAGACCATTATAGATACTACTACAAGTACGCCATTACGTAACATCAAACAGGATGCATTTGCTGGATAGGGATAGAACAGAACTTGAAAATGTTTTTGATTTTACAATCACAATGAAAGAAAACACACATCTCCTTTCACAGCTATACAAAATCTTAGCTAGCAATAATCTACCAGAGTTGGACAGAGTAAAACACAGATGGGAATCGGAGTTATCCATCTCCATATCGCAGGCACACTGGGATAGACGACTGAACAGAGGTTGGCCAGTAACTAGCTCTCCCACATGGCGTGAATTCCATTGGAAGATTGCCCTTCAGTACTTTCTTACCCCAAATAGGGTTAAGCATTTTGGTCATTGCCAGTCTGATCTGTGCTAGAGGGGATGCGGGGAGGTAGGGATTCAGACACACATTCTTTGGGCTTTTTCTAAAATTCTGACGTTCTGGAGAGCCATACACGCCCAGCTGCAAAATATTACAGGCTTACAAGTTCCCTTTACGGGATCATACCTAGTTTTGGGCCTTCCAACTCTGTTACACGGGAACAAACAGCTGAACAAACTAGCCCATGTAATGAGAATTGTAGCCCTTGAATGTATTACCTTGAGGTGGTTATCCCCCCTTCCACCTACAGTGCAAGACTGGTTGACCAAGATGACACAAATAGAAGCTATGGAACAGATTACTAGTACTCTGAGACTACAAAGTGAAAGCTTTATACAAACCTGGACCCCTTGGCATCATTATCTATGAGGGCAGATGGAGATTTCTGATAAGATATGAAAACGCACCCATATAGTTTGTGTTTTATCAATAAGTGGGTATGAGTTAGAGCCTGTATGTTAATAAGTTTTGAGTTAGAAATATGTTTTCCCAAAGATCAAGCCAGTTAAGTATACAATAAACGTTGGAGAAATAGTTATGAAGGTTAAGATATTCTGAAACTAGAAATTGAGATCTTTGTACAATTAATTGCATCTTTGTCTTTCTGTTCATCTCTCAGATGTTAAAATGATAATAACTGTGTAATGGAATTGTGAGACGCATTTGATATGAAAAACGAAGTGTATGAAATCTTGTTAAGAAGGGGAGTTAGCGAGAGCAGTATTAGTGGATTACAGAAAGGCTTTCGATTTGATAGACCATAAAAGTTTAATGAGGAAATTACAGGACTTGGGCATTCCCGCTTATATTGTGAGGTGGATTTATGACTTTTTAGAAGGCAGGTCGCAGTGGATTGAAAAGGAAGGGGTAAAATCAGAGGTGGAGTGTATGTGTGGGGGTGTACCACAAGGAACAAAGTTAGGACCTTTATTGTTTTTGATAATGATAAATGATTTGAAAACTGATGGACCATGTATCAAGTACATGGATGATACCCCTGTAATTGATAGGTTCAATGAAGTAAGTCAGAGTACTGCTGTATACAGTGACCTAAACAAAACTGAGGATTGGACGAAACTAAACTTGATGCAGATAATTCTGGGTAAGACTAGAAGTCAGATTTGGGAAAACTAATAAAATGTCATTGTCCCCCCTTTTATTTGGAGGTGCTACTGTTAAGATTGTTGAAAGTGTCAAACTGTTGGGAATCGCTATACAACATGATTTTGAATGGAAAGAACAAGTGGAAGGGATGTTAAAAAAAGGGAATTCAAGAGTGTATTTTTTGACTTCGTTAAAAAGGGCTGGTATTAGTCAGGATGACTTGGTGTATTTTTGTTGTACAGTGGTTAGACCAATACTTGAATATGATTCCTCAGTATGGGACACAGGTCTTACAAAAATAGAAAGTAAAGAGAAAGAATACAGAAGAGAGCACTATGAATAATTTTAGGGTCTGAGATTTCATATGAGGAGGCTTTAAAAAAGTGTAATTTGGTAAGGTTAGATGAAAGAAGAAATGAAATGTCAAAGAAATTGTTTATGGAGATATGGGACTCGCAAAACAAGTTTCACTCTCTGTTACCACCCAAAGATATGGCCGTGTGTGGGTTAAGGAGGTTAGATGGCGAAAAACAGTTTTTTAGAATAATGACATATAAATCATCCTTTTTTGTGTGTTTTTTAGATGAATGAGCGAGCCTTCAATGTGTTATTGTTATAGAAAGGGAAAATATTGATTGTTGTTATGAAAATTATTTATGTACCAAATATTATAATTTTTAGTATGTAAAGGTATGTTTGTAATTAGTGATAGGTTAATTTTTTATTGCTGTTTTATGTATCAGTTTTGCTACGTGTGGTAGTATAGTGCAGTGGGTTAAGGCTCTGAGCTGCAGATCTGGAGACCTGGGTTTGAATCCCATAGCCACCTAGGTGCATACTGTGTGATCCTGAGCAAGTCACTTAACTTTCTTGTGCTCCCAGGTCGCATCTGGAAACAAGTTTCGGCTTAGTATGCTACTACTGGTTAAACAATGTTCCCGTTCCCTTTCTTCTTTGCCAAACTGTATGCAACTTCATGTTGGCTGCAATGTGTTTTGAATAAACTAAACTAAAAAAAAAAAAAAAGGTCCGGGGACATAAAAAGACTGCTGAAAATTTGGGGTCAGATGCTTAAAAACCACCAACGTTATAAAGGTAGATTGATATTTTTCAACATTCACTCATAAGTAGTTTTGAATATTTTGACCTCACATTTGCAACATAGCTGTTTTCTCACACCACCTTTTGAATGGGACAGGTGTTTTTAGAATCCTGGCTAAAATGTGTTTTTGTACTTGCGGCACAAAATGACGTTTAAGCATTATTTTATAAATGATACCTGTCATGTTCAGAAAGGGGGGTGAGGTCATAAAAAGATTGTGTTGAAAATTTAAGGTCAAAATTAAAAAAAAAAAAAAAAACAATTGAAGAAATGTGTGCAGTACTCAGCAGGTAGCAGGTTGTGTTCCCATGCTGACAACTCAAGTTTGGGGATGAGCTTGGGGAGCTGTCTGGGCGGCACCACGAGAATGGTGGCCATTACTGTCATACGCCACTGCTTCAAGCCTGGGAAGGTATTACGCAGTGTTGTGTCGCATAGTCAACACTTCGTAATGGGCTGGGGAGCCTTCCCTTAAAGGGGGTTGATGTGCGTGTCATGGCCTTATGGGGCTATAAGCAAAGAAAGTGGGTTGGCATGAAAAATGAGGCTTGAAATAGCTCCACTATTCTGTTTATTCCATTTCTAAAGGGATTAGCACAAATGAGTACACCATTTCACAATCACAAACCGGGAAATTCATTAAGAAACACTATGGTCCTGTAGACAATTTCACTATTATAACTCTTGTCATCAATTTGTTAATTTCTGGCTCTGTACTATCTATACCCAACAGCTACACATCAAATACAAGCAAGCAAACATTCAGCATTGACAGATGATTGTTTTTTTAAATGATTGCTACAACTACAGTGTCTTAAAACAGCAGTACTAGATAAAAAAAATCTGATCTTTTGCAACAGTTTGTTCTGTGTGCTCTGTTCAGCACTTACCTAGTAATCTTTCTTGTTTTCGCTGTACTATCACCCTGTAATTTGCTCCATTTTTCTTTGTTTTTGTTCACATTTTTCCCACCCGCCATGTTAAACTGGAACCCTCTGCTGCCAACCATGCACGCACAAGTCTCACAGTACTACATAGGAACAGTGGGAATGTGCAGTACAGGGTCCCATGGAAGTAAACAAAAGAGGTGATGTGACATGAGGGGGGAGCTTGGCTGCAAATTAGGCACCAGCCATATTTATAGTGGATCCACAACAATGGAAATAAATTTTAAATATCTAATAAAACAAAGTTCACTAGAAAAAATATTTACAGATATGAAAACTGGAACTATGGCTGCATGCTTCCAACCAAAAAGCATCATTTTGGTAATCAGATCCTGATTATCTAGTACTGCTGCTTTAACCTTTCGAGAACTACATCCTGTAAAGTTGCTGAGAGGTAGAACTAGGCTATGAGTTCTGGTTGTGTCATCATCAGTAGCTTTTCACTGAAACTGACTTTCTAGAAGCGTGGATATGTTGTTCATCCACACTTCTTGGCATGTCCCCTTCCACTTTAAATCTTGCCAGAAGTCTTCAAGCTGGCTCCTCCCACCCACCCGGGTGGTATATACCTCGGCTCCGCCCCATGATGCCAGATCTTCCTTTCCGCTGGAAGATACTGGTTCCCTTGTGCTCTCCGCATTTCATAGGCCCTGGCTTTCAAATTGTCGGTTTTACCGAAAATCAAACTCGTTCAAGTTAGCTATCGCGCTTTTGTCGCATCGACTATGGAGCAAAAAATCTTCCCCAGGATTTCGCCGGGGCCCCTGCACCCAGAAGATGTCACGCACCGATCCCCACCTCATGTGCGTTTACTGCCTAGGTGTCGGACATGACACCTCGTCCTCCAGTTTTTGTTTGGCTTACCATCCCATAAAGGTGGAGCCTAGGTTCAGCGGGACGAAGAAGCTTCGATTGGCCAAAGCACGAGCTGCTTCCTCCTCGACTGCCTTCATCTGTTCCAGCTGTTCGGTGGAGCCCGCGACCGCGGAAACCGCCCACCTAGCCTCCTTCGATTTCACCGGCGGGTTTCTCATTTCCGGTCTCCCCTGCTTCAGGCATGCCTTGCGGTGGTCCAGGACGTTGGGATAGAAACATAGAATTTGACGGGCAGATTGTTACTTATTTAGTTCGCCTATTTTTCTCATTTGCTGTATATCTTGTTAATCAATAGCTATTTTTTCACTTCTCACTAGATACGTTTGCAATTGTCTCCATGTATTTCCTGACTCCCCCACTGCTCTTGAGGTCGTGAGTCAAGAACAGTGGAGGAATTCAAGAATACATGGACAGACATAAGGCAGTCCTAGTGGGGTAGGAGGAAGCAAGCTGTTGGTTAACTAGGATCCAGCTTATCTGTTAGGTAGTGAAATGGGCAGACTAGGTGGGCCAAGCGGTCCCTTATCTGCCGTCAAATTCTATGTTTCAAACAACATGAAGTCTTGCTATATTATAGACATTAGCAGTTTGATCCAGCTTCTAGAACTGCCCTCGGAGTGAAATGAGTTAAACCATTCCAAAATAGAATTTTGGCAAACAGAGCAGCTCTATCTGTGTCATTTCAAACTTGAACTGTCAGATTCTTTACCCTACCAGTGAACAGTCGCCCGGAGATTTCTCCCTTCTGCTCGGTTCATTTCTCGGTTTAAAGTGTTTTCTCGGTTGATTTAACCGGTGAATAGTTTTATTTTAACTGCAAAACCGCTCGTTCTAAGCCTCTATCTGTGGTAACCGTGTGAAAATGAAGGTTTTGTCTGTGTGGAACTTGTAAGTTATCGGTTCGGTTTTGAACCGATCAGTGGGTTTAAAACTCATTTAAAACTAAAAGTTACTATTTTAGAGTGCGGTTCTAGTCTACCAGTTCTAAAAAACTGATTTATTACGTTTTTTCCAGTACCGGACACGTGTTAGGAACCGAGTAAGGGTGTCTTGCCTGGCACTGCCGTTAAAAGGGCAAGTTTTTGGTTAGCTGGCATTATGTCTGAGAAACCCAAAGAAAACCGGGCCCACTGGGTTTCAACACTGTGATGTTAGTGGGGACGCCTCTTGCCAAGGCTGACCCACACACCACATTTGTGTTTATTGTCTGGGTTTGACTCACCTCCAGTCAGACTGCCAGGTATGTAAGAATCTCCCCAGCCACCCTGGAAAAAGATTGGCAGGGTCAGGAATGAGAGGCCAAAAGTCCACTGACCTGATGGCCAGCCCGGTTCGTGCCAACCAAACCAGAGGGAGTGCCTCTGACCAGGGCCAGACTTCTGGCAAAGAAAGCTGGTTCTGAGGAACCACCCTAGTAAAGAAACAAGAAAATCAGCAGGTCTGGAGTCCAAAGCTCTTCTCCAACTGCTTTGCAGAG
Source organism: Neoceratodus forsteri (assembly GCA_016271365.2). NCBI lineage: Eukaryota > Metazoa > Chordata > Ceratodontiformes > Ceratodontidae > Neoceratodus > Neoceratodus forsteri. Next base: position 1,197,300,227 of record CM028130.1, read on the forward strand.
ATAAAAGCCATACAAATTGTCCAGTCATTGTCTCAGGGTCCGTCCGAACCACCACCTTTTTCTCCGGTAAAAGGTCGTGTCTCGTCCGTCCCAGTGGTTCAGGATTATGATATTGAGGAATTTTATGAACCAGAGGAGGGGGAGGAGGATTATGAACAGTATGAATGTGGTTGGAAGGTCTGGGTGTGCCTATTGAACCTGACATCTCCCCAGACAGACCTTAGAATTTCTCATGCTGTCTGAGTCCCCATCTCATTTTATGTTTTATAAAAAGTTGTTGAAACCCTCCAGCTTCCTTTTAGAAGAGGCTGTGATGAGCAAGAGGAGCCTGATTTGTAGAAATGATGGATATTCCAGAGTTCAGGAGATTGTCTGTTCCTTTACATAAGTCTTTTAGGAAACAAACAATTACAATTTTAAAAGCTCCTAATTCTGTGCCTCCTGTAGATAAGAAGATGGACAGAAGGTATATATTGTCAGGCCCTGATACAGAATTTTCTCAGCAATGCAGTCATGTTAGTAGTTCAGGCTGCTGCCTGTGATAAAGTTATCCTTTGGCTTCACATCTCCTGACAAGGATTCCAGGAAGATTGATGCCATGGCAAAAACAGTATATGGCAGCCTTCTGGGACTCAGGCAAGCAAATTATATGGCTTATGTAGTTAGGTATCTGAAATCTAGATGGGATACTGTTATGCAATTGGCTGGCAGGCCCATGGCCAGCTGGTTAGTGAACTAGAACAGGTGGTTGCTGATGGCATTGAAGCCTCTGATGTTCAGTTTCATGCTGCTGTGGATGTTAATGATGTTTCCTCTAGGGTCATGGGCTACATCTGTAGCTTTGAGGTTGGCCTGGCTCAGGTGTATTAGTTTGTCACAGGATACCCAGACTAAGGCTATGGATTTTCTTGTGGGGAATTTCTGTTTGAGAGCAGACAGAGAATTACATGAAGAAGATGGATGAATATAGGACTACTTACAAGAGTGCCCAGGCTAAGGAGCGGCAATCCTCCTCAAAGGCATGCCTCAGTAGGGTAGGCCTTTCACAGGACTTTCTACCAGACTCAGGCCTCTCTGCTCATGCTCAGAGGGGCTTTTTCAGAGTAGGGCAGACGAGGTGGGCAGACCCTGCTCCCACCCCCAGCCTAAAGCTCCTTATGTAACAGGCACCCTGATGGGGTGCCCAGGGCCGATTCTCCTGTACCAGTGGGGGGCAGGCTGCTTACTTCAGTCAGAACTGGGCTTTTAACCTCAGACAAGTGGGTTCTGGAAGTAGTAAGCCAGGGTCTGTTCTCAGCTTCAAAAAAGTTTCCCTGCTGAGAAGCAGACTTTTTCTACCTGCAAGTGCTTCAGAGACCCTCGCTCTGGGAACAGAGATCTCATCCCTGTTAGCCTCAGAGCAGTAGAAAGGGTTCCTCCCCTGCATCAGGGTTAGGCTCTGTATTCCAGATACTTCTTACCCCAAAAAGACAGGAGAGTGGCAGTCCATTTTAGATCTCAGATATTCTGAACAAGCATCTTTTGAAACCAAAGTTCAAAATGGTTACTCTGGCAATGATTTTACTCTTCCTCAAGGCCAGGGGACTGGCTAGCTCCTGGACCTCAAGGATGCCTATTTCCATGTCCCAATCAGAAGATCCCATCGAGTACCTCAGATTCGAACTGCCCTCAGGTCATTACCAGCTCAGAGCAATGCCCTCTCGGCCTCACCCTCTGCTCCAAGGGTATTCACAAAGTGTCTAGCAGTGGCAGTGGCCCACTTAAGGAGGCAGAGGATTGCTGTTTTTCCTTATCTAGACGACTGGCCATTGTAGGCCAGTCCTCAGGAACAGGTAAATTCCACCTGCAGGTCACCCAGCAGCTTCTCACCTCCTTGGGTTTTCTCTAGAACCTACTCAAAGTCGGTTCTGGAACCAGTCCAGGTACTCACCTTATAGGGGCAGAATTGGACACAAAGCTAGCCAGAGCCTTTCTTCCCCAGAAAGGGTAAGGAATTTAGTGGCTCTGGCCTCTTCCTTCACTCTGCAGGTCTCTACCAGCAAGACACTTTCTTCAGCTCCTGGGGCACATGGCTGCATCCACAGCTGCTGTGCAGGGAGCCAGATTGGATGAGAGACATTCAGTTTTACTTGAGAACCTTTTGTCTCAGAGAAGAGACCCTCTTCCAAGTTGGTCCCAGTGACTGAACCTGATCCTAGCCTCCAGTGGTGGCAGGATCAGAGCATTTAAGAGCCGGGGTCCTTCATTTCCCCTTCTCACGACTCTGACTCTCACTACAGATGCTTCCCCTTCTGGGTTGGGGAGGCCCACAGGGCTTACTTTTCCACCAGGAGTTTCATCCCCAGGAATCTCTGTCTGCACATCAGTTTGTTGGAATTCAGAGCTGTCTTTTTAGCTCTTCTAAGTTTTTCTGCATCTAGCAGACAACACCACAAACTATGTGGTATATCAACAAATAGGGGGCACTCGGTCTTCGGCCTTGTGCACCGAGGCAATGAAGTTGTGGTCTCTGGCCTATTCCCTGAACACTTCCTCATAGCAGTTCATCTTCCAGGAAGGACAATGTTCCCAGCGGATGCCCTCAGTAGGATTTCCCAGGCCATCACGTATTGTCCCTGGATCCTCAAGTGTTGGGGATAGTTTTTGCCAGGTGGGCATCCCTCAGATAGATCTTTGCAGCCCCAGACAATCACAACTTCCTCTGTTCTGTTGCAGGCCTCCAGTGCTGGGCTCAGTTCCTGGATGCCCTTCTTCTGGATTGGGAGGGAGTTCCTCTATGCTTTCCCCCCCTTTCCTCTCCTATTCAAAGTACTAGTCAAAATCAGATCTCAGCCTTGCAGGGTGATTCTGATTGCCCCCGATTGGGCTAGGCAGCCCTGGTACCCACTCCTTCTGTCTCTGACAGTCCATCTTCCCCTTTGCCTCCCCAGGAATCACAATCTGTTGACTTGTGCCCAGGGAAGGGTTTGGTATCCGGACCTCAAATCCCTCAACCTCAAGGCCTGGCTCTTGAGGAGTTAGAGTTTGCTTGATTTACGCCTCTCAGGGTGTTCTTGAGATCCTAAAGTCTTCCAGAAAGCCTTCCACTAGGGCTACTTTATAGTTCTAAATGGAAAAGGTTTTCCATTTGTGTGTTGTAAAATATTTCCCAGAATCTGTTGAATTGCCCATTTTGTTAGATTACATGGTACATCTTAATTCTTTGGGTCTCAGACCAGCTACCCTGGAGAGTTCATTTGGCAGCTGTGTCTGCTTTTGTGTCAGCAGAGAAGTCATCCTCTTTCCTCTCATCCTGTGTTTTCCAAGTTTTTAAGGGATTACCCATACTAATCCTCCTTTTCGGGAACCGCCCCTGCTTGGGACCTTAATGTTTGCATTGCCCAGTTAATTCAACTCCCTTTTGAACCTCTGTCTTCTGCAGAGCTTAGATACCTAACTTGGAAAACTGTTTTTCTAGTGGCTATCACTTCTGCCAGACGATAAGTGAATTGTGCTTTGTCAGTGGAGACTGACTTGATTTCTTTCCACAGGATAAGGTAGTCCTAGGACTAATAGGGATGCTTTTGCCTCAAGGTGGTTTCAGATTTCCATCTTAATCAATCTCATTCCTTCCAGTATTTTTCACTGATCACCCTCTTCGGTGAGAAGAGGTTGCACAGCCTGGATGTTAAGAGAGAGCTCTTAGTTATTATATAGAGCTGCACTAAAGGTCACAGGTTCGAATCCCTCCAACTTTTCTCTTACCTATGGTGAAGTTGGGAAAGGCAAACCTGCCACTAAGAGATCAGTAGCCAGGTGATTGTCTCTTGTATCCACTTTGTTACCAGAAAGTGGGCAGAGCCTCCCCACCCCGGTTTGAGGGGCTCATTCTACCAGGGATACAGCTGCGCTCTAGCTGCTGCCAGAGATATCCCTTTATTAGAGATTTGCTAGGCTGCTACTTGGAAAGCAGATACCCACTTTTTACCAAGCATTACTCCCCTGATGTCCAGGCCAGGAGAGATGCTCGGTTTGGCACAGCTGTTCTTCAGAGCCTATCCCTAAGTAGGTTCTGCCCTCCTCCATGGAGGTACTGCTGTGTATTCTGTTAATGTCATAATATAGCAAGACTTTATGTTGTTTGAAGAAAAATTACTCACCTTAGTAATGTTGTTTTCTAATGGAGTCTTGTATATTATAGACCTCCAACCTGCCCTCTCAGAACCTCTACTTGGTGGGTGCGGGCAACTTAGTGTGGGCACTACTTATGTCCTGTTAGCATTTTGTCCCTTTGAGACTTTGGGGGTGTGTATGTGTACGTGTGTGTGTGTTTTATTATACTTATGTTCCATTTTCATATTATTAGAATGGTGTTAGTATTTCTGGTCCCTGACTTGAGTCTTGGTGTTGGGGACCATCAATGGTTGTTATTATTTAGGTAGCCATTTGGCTAGTGTAGGTTACAGCTTCCACACAGACCTTAGTGAGTTTGGCTCAGAAGATCTGACAGTTCAAGTTTGAAATGACACAGATAGAGCTGCTCGTGCCAAAATTCTATTTTGAATGGTTTTAACCATTTCACTCCGGGCAGTTCTAGAGCTGGATCAAACTGCTAATGTCTATAATATAGCAAGACTCCATTGAAGAAACAACATTACTAAGGTGAGTAATTTTTTCTTCTATCCCAACGTCCTGGATGACCGCAAGGCATGCCTGAAGCTGGGGAGACCGGAAATGAGAAACCCGCCGGTGAAATCGAAGGAGGCTAGGTGGGCGGTTTCCGCGGTCGCGGGCTCCACCGAACAGCTGGAACAGATGAAGGCATTCGAGGAGGAAGCAGCTCGTGCCTTGGCCAATCGAAGCTTCTTCGTCCCGCTGTACCTAGGCTCCACCTTTATGGGCCCCTTCAGGGATATGTGCCAGTCTCTCCCCACTCGGGGTGAGGCGCCCTTGGGCTCACACTCCTCCCTCTCTTGGAAGAGGGAGAAGGACTCAGTGTCTTCGCCCCAATCGAGACGCTTTGGGACCGGGAGTCCCGAGTCCCAAGAACATGCTGTCTCACTCGGTCCGAGTCCACAACCTCGGCCGCTGATTTTTCGGACCTTCCGTCTGGCCAAGAGACCGAGGAAGTGGCTAGCAAGGTCTAAATTATCCTTGACCCCATCGACCCCTTGTCGTCGGCTGTGCCCGACGACTCGTTGTAAAGGACTTCGGTACTAGTCTTTCCGGATGAGGAGACCCAGCTAGCTGGTGTCCCCATCAAGGAACCAGTCCCGGACCCCCGGGTCTCACCGATCCTGGTGTCTCCTGATCGACCAAGTTGGCCTCCCCCATCTCGGTCTTGGCCCAGGACCCCCTCGGACGATTGACCGAGGAAGAGCCATAAGCACTCAAAAAAGAGGCAGTGCCACAGGTCCTCATGTCCCTCAGACGAGGAGAGGCTCCCGCGGAAACTCCGTCGGCGCTATGAAGACCTTTCGTGGCAGCAGCTGATCTTGACCGGGCAGAAGCCGGCTCCGCTGCCTACCCCAGCCATCACTTGGCTTTCACCTCCTTGGCCATAGCCGACCCCTCCAGAACCAAAGCCTTTGGTTCCTCCTCCTGTGGGGCCGGGCCGTCTCCCGGTTAGGCCTACTCCAGTCTCTCCACCGATTCGGGTGGAACCATCGCCTAAACAGCCTGAGGGAGGGGCACCCTCGAAAGAGGACCAGCAGGACACCGGGCTTCCCCGACGTTTGTTGATAAGTCACCCCGGACCGCCCTCGGCAGATCGAGGGTGACTTTGGTGGTAGACTGCTGTATCACGACGCTTCGGATTTGGACGTCAGTGGCTTCCACTCACATCCTGGGGATGATGAGTCGTCGGTTAGTGCAGGGATGGAAGAAGGCCCTTCCTCTTTCCAGGGCATTCTCCGCCTCATCTCTGAATGCACTGGAATGCCCCTGGAGCCTATCCAGAAAAAGGCGGAGTACCCTCTCACCGACATTCTTAAGAGAGAGTATACCCGGACCACGGCCTTTCCAGTGAACGAGGCCATTGTTGGCCTGGCCCCTGAACTTTGGCAGCGTCCTGCCTTCTGCCCAGCACCATCTGCCTGAATGGCCCGCAAGTACACAGTGCCCATGGGGTCGCTAGTGGGGTTCACAAAGCACCCTTCGGCCGAGAGCCTGGTGACCGCCTCTATGTTCAGGCATACTGGTAGGTCGGCTGACACTGACCGACCCCTGGACAAGGAGTCCAAGAATATGGACCACACTGCCCATAAGGTCTATGCTGCCTCTTTCTTGGGCCTTCGTCAGGCCAGCTCGGCTGTCATTATGGCACACTTCTCTCATGCCCTTCTTGGGTCATTGGATGAGGTCCTCCCTCATCTCCCAACGGACATGCAGACCACGGTCAAGCAGGTCCGTGACTAGGGCCATGCTGTTGCTAAACAGCAGCTTCAGACGGCCTTAAATATCGGGGATTCTTGTGCCTGCTCGCTGGCAGCCACAGTGGCCTCTCGCCGCAGGGCTTGGCTGAGGCTTTCCTCCTTCCCGGCGGATACTCCGCATAAGCATGCTGATGTGCCCTTCCTGGGCACCGAATTGTTCGGTCCAGGAGTGGCTGGTCACCTTCAGCATATAGAGCAGTCCAGTGCCACCTTGGATGCCACTTCTACCAAGGGTTCTTTGGGCAAGAATCAGCAGAAGAGAAAGAAGAAGCCTTTTCGGCATTCTTTCCCTGTGGTCAGGCAGCCCTCCTATCAAGGAGGTCAGCAGCAACAGCAGCAGCAAGCTCAAGCTTGGTGCCCACAGCCCAGGCAGGGTCCTCAACAGCCCCATAAAGGAGGCTGAGGTGCAGGTCCCAGAGCCTCCTCCTCCTCTAAGCCTGCTCAGTGACGGGTTGGGGGTTGCCACCCCTACACCTGTCACGCCAGCTCTGGGTCCTCCCGTGGTGGGTCGGCTCTGCCACTTTCTTTCCGCCTGGTCCGCTATCACTTCAGACATGTGGGTTCTTGAGGTGGTTGGTTGGGGACTGTCTCTAGAATTCGAACAGTACCCTCCCAGCCGAGCCCGCGCCCCTCTGAAGGAACGGATCTCCGCTTGCACCCAGTCGGCTCTTTGAGATGACGTAGCTCAGCTCCTCCGCAAGGAGGCAGTAGCTCCGGTGCTGGATCCACCGACGAACCCAGGCTTTGTTTCCAGGTACTTCCTGGTGCCCAAGCGGACGGGAGGTTGGCGCTCCATCCTAGATCTCCACGACGTGAATCAATATCTCAGGCCTCACACCTTCCGGATTGTCACTCTGACCCAGATTATACCATCTCTGGAGAGAAACATGTGGTTCTGTTCTGTTCTCTGGATCTACAGGACGTGTTCTTTCACGTCCCAATCTGTATGTCCCACCAGCGGTTCCTCTGCTTCCGGGTCGAAGGGACCCTGTACAAGTTCTAAGCCCTGCCATTTGGCCTGTCATCAGCACCTCAGGTCTTCACCAAGTGCATTGCAGTGTTGGCGGCCCACCTTACATAGATACATAGACAGTGTCGGCAGATAAGGGCCTATGGCCCACCCAGTCTGCCCATTTGAGCTTGTAAGTTCAGTTTATGTTTTCCTAGAAGTCTGTTGCCCCTAACCCCTGACCTCCAGAATTCCTTTATGTCTATCCCATGCATTCTTAAATCCCGTGATTGTTTCAGCCCCCACCACTTCCTCTGGCAGGGTGTTCCACTTGTCCACCACCCGTTCTGTGAAGAAATTCTTCCTCACGTTTCCTCTGAATCATCCTCCCTCCAACTTCATCCCATGCCCTCTAGTCCTGGAACATCTTTTTCGCTTTAAAATAGTGTATTCCTGCACCCTGTTCCTCCCTGTAAGATACTTGTATGTCTCTATCATATCCCCTCTCTCCCTCCTCTCCTCCAGGGAGTACATGTTCAGTTCCTTCAGCCTGTCTTCATAGGACTTGTGATGCAATCCATGCACCATCTTTGTTGCCCTCCTCTGAACCTTCTCTACCCTGTCTATGTCCTTATGTAGGTATGGTCTCCAGAACTGTATACTGTACTCCAGGTGGGGCCTCACTAGTGTCTTGTATAGTGGAATTATGACCTCCCTTTTCCTGCTGGTGATGCCCCTGCCTATACATCCCAGCATCCTATTTGCTTTACCTGCTGCCTTGTCACACTGTTTCCCTACCTTGAGGTCATCAGAGATGATAACCCCAAGATCCCTTTCCTGCTTGGTGCATGCTATATCCTCACCCCCCAACTGATATATTGTGCCAGGGTTTTTTTTTTTTTTAAATTTCTTTTTTCCCTCCTAGTCGCCCTCGTAATTCCACTCCTTCAGGCCTCTGCTCAATGCCGTCCAACCTTTCACTAGATCTGCTCCTAGAGTGCCTCCGGTGTCCCCAACTCACCTTCCCTCTTTTTCCTCCTCGGGGCTCCACCTTTGCACAGTGGGGTCTGCCTGTGATTACAGGCTAGGCGGCCAGAGCGGCCGTCATCCGGAACTCCGAGGGAGTTTTTCCGGTTTTCTTGTCCCTCCCCTCCAACCCACTGAGGACGCCTGGCTCGGGCGGAACGTGCTTACGCACGCCTGCCAAGTGCCTGGTGGCGTCCTCCCCTCCCCGGCTTCCCCTATGGAAGCCGCTGTTGCCCCGAGAGTCGGTGTTTCCACCGCTCTCCCGGCAGCCGGGTGTATTAAACACCCTGGTGTTCCTCCCCAAGGAGTGAGAGCATCCGTGGGGACGCCTGATCCTCCTTCCCACTGCCGACCGCGTCCGAGTCCTGCCTCGACCTGGGTCGCCGGCGTGGCGCGAGGTGTGTGGCGCCCACGCCAACCTCAGCGCCACTGGCCGGGCGTGCCAGGGTTTTTGTGCCCCATATGCATTATCTTGCACTTTTGCATTGAATTTCAACTGCCAAACCACTGACCATTCTTCAAGTTTCATGGTCCCTTCTCATTCTGTCTACACCCTCTGGTGTGTCTACTCTGTTACAGAGCTTTGTGTCATCAGCAACAGTGAAATTCTGCCTTCTAGGTCCTGAGCAATGTCACTGATGAAGATGTTGAATAGGACCGGTCCCAGCACTGATCCCTGTGGTACCCACTGGTCACTCTTCCCTCTGTGGAGTGACAGCCATTTACCACCACCCTCTGTGTCCTGCCACCCAGCCAGTTACCTACCCACCACACTACTGTCCTGCCCACACCCATATTCCCAGTTTGTGTAATAGTCTTCTGTGTGGCACAGTGTCAAAGGCCTTGCTGAAGTCCAGATAGGCCATGTCCACTGCCCTCCCTGATCCACCCTCCCTAGTCACCCAGTCAGAAAATTCAATGAGGTTGGTCTGACATGACCTCCCCTGGTGAAACCATGCTGCCTTGGGTCCTGTAGTCCATTGACAACCAGATGTTCCACCAATCTCTCCTTCTCGGTAGTGCTTCCATGATCTTCCCCACTACCGAGGTGAGGCTGACTGGTCTGTAGTTCCCTGCTCCTCTTTGTTCCCACTTTTGTATGAGGGACTACATCTGCTGTCCTCCAGTCTTTGGGTACCTCCCTGTTTCCAGTGATCGCTAAACAGGATAGCCAAAGGTTCAGCCACCACCTCTTAGTTCTTTAAGGACCCTGGGGTGCACCGATCTGGCCCCATTGCTTTATCAACTCATTACTTCCAGTTCCTTCAGGACCCTTTCTCATGTAAAGGACTTGTGTCCATTTCTGCACCATTCTCACCCCTTGTACTCCTTCAGACCCATTACCCTCCTCTTCCTCAATAAAGACTGAGCAGAAATACCTGTTCAATATGTCAGCTTTACTGTTGTCATCCTCACGCTGCCCCCATCCTCCCCTTCAGTCTCACTATCCCTCCCTTTGTCTTTCTTTTTTCACTTATGTACCTGTAAAGGTTTTGTCCCTCTACCCGCTGATTTTGCAATGTGTTCCTCTGTCTGAGCTTTGGCTTCCTTACTGACCTCCCTGCCTCCCTTGCTTCTCCTGGTACTTCTCCTATCCCTTCTGCCTGTGTCTTTTGTATTGCCTGAATGCAATCTTTTGGCTTTCGCTTCTTTCTACCTCTTTGGAAACCATAATGGTCTCCTCTTCCTTTTCCTCTTGCTAACCTGCTTAATGCATAATTCTGTTGTTCTTGTAATCCCCATTTTAAATACTGCCCACTGTTCCTCAACCCCTGATTCATGTCCCATTCCCCTTAATGCCTCTTTCAACCTTCAGCGTCGAGGAGTCAGAATCTGCCCTTATCTCGATGACTGGCTCTTGGCAGGTTCCTCCCTTCAGGAGGTGGAGAGGTCCAGGGATCTGGCCCTCCAAACCTGCTCCCAACTCGGCCTCCTGATCAACGAGACCAAGTCAGAACTCGTGCCCTCTCAGGTGATGGGCTTCATCGGGGCAGAGTTCGACTCTTGTCAAGCCAGAGCTCAGCTCCCGGCAGACAGGGCAGAGGTTCTGTCCTCCTTTGCCCGATCATTTCTGATTGGGCACTTGCGCCCTGCCCGGGACTTTCTACTCCTTCTGGGTCACATGGCGGCGTGCACCTCAGTGGTCCATTGGGCCCAATGGCACATGCACCCCCTCAAATAGGAACTGGCCGCCCAGTGGACTCAGTGATATGGTCACTTCGACCAGCTGATCACTGTAACCCAGAAGATGTGGGATGCTCTCCAGTGGTGGACCGCCCCAGACCGGTAACAGGAAGGGATCCCATTTGTCCACCCCGAGCCGACGGTCATCCCTACGACCGATGCCTCTCTCATGGGCTGGGGAGCCCATATAGGGGACAACAGGGCCCACAGGTTCTGGACCCCCGAGGAATCCCAATGCCACATCAACCTGTTGGAGCTCAGAGCAGTCTGACTGACGCTGTCAGCTTTTGCTCCTCAGCTGCGGGGTCAGGGAGAACGCCAAGCTGAGGCTGTTTCATGCCCAACCCACTCAGCAGGGCTCGGTGCAGGGGGATGCCTTCTTGAGGCCGTGGACCCCAGGCCTGCTGTATGTCGTCCCTCCATTTCCCTTGATCCACAAGGTGTTAGTTAAGGGGAGGAAGGACAAGGCGAAGGTGATCCTGGTAGCCCCAGATTGGCCACACCAGTTCTGGTACCCAGATCTCCTCAGTCTCAGCTGCAGACCCTCGGAGCGGCTTTGTACACGCCCAGACCTGATATCTCTGAACCAGGGGAAGATATTCCATCCGGACCTTCAATCCCTGCACCTCACAGCCTGGTACCTGAGTGGCTAGAGTTCCAGGCTCTGGGTCTTTCCGAACATGTCTACACGGTGGTTGGAGGCATCTAGAAAGGAATTGACCAGGAAATGTTATGTCTTCAAATGGAAACATTTTTCCATTTGGTGTCAGGGTAAGGGTCTGGACCCCTTATCCTGTTCCGTGGCTAACATTCTCGACTACCTTTGGTCTCTCTCCAAAGGGGGTCTACGGTCATCGACCCTTAGGGTGCACCTGGCAGCCATTTCTGCTTACCGGGTGCGGGTCGGTCAGTCAACATTGGCACAGGAGACAGTGGTCGGTCGCTTTTTCAAAGGCATGGATCACATATCCCCTCCAGTGTGTGAACCTCCACCTCCGTGGGATCTGTTGCTGGTTTTGGCAAAGCTCATGTGCAAGCCATTCAAACCCGTGCCCAAATGTGAGCTTTCATACTTGTCGTGGAAGACGGCCTTCCTGGTGGCTATCACGTCTGCCAGAAGGACAGGGGAGCTCCAGGCACTTCCGGTGGACTCCCCTTATCTGGTCTTTCACAGGGACAAAGTTGTCCTGCGCCCACACCCGAAATTCCTTCCGAAGGTGGTGCCAGAGTTTCACATTAACCAGGTGTTGACTCTTCCGGTTTACTACCCTAATTACACCACAGACGCCTAGTACAGGCTCCATACCTTGGACCTCAGACGTGCTCTCTCGTACTACAAGGATAGGACAGCGGAAATTCGTGGAGAGGATCGCCAGCTGTTTGTCACCTACGCTGAAACCGCTTCTGGCAGACCTGCAGCCAAATGGACCATAGCAAGATGGATTACATCATGCATAGGTCTGTGCTATGAGTTGGCGGGCAAGGAGCCTCCCAGCGGGATAAGAGCTCATTCTACCCGCCATACTGCTGCATCAGTGGCTGCTTCCAGGGACATCCCTATCCAGGAAATCTGCCGGGCTGCTACCTGGAAGTCAGCAAACACCTTTATTACCCACTACTACATTGACCTTGAGTCACGCCGGGATGCTGATTTTGGGGCCTCGGTTCTCCAGTCTTTATTTCTTAAGTAGGGGGTGTGTGCCTTGCCTCCCTCCTCCTGGAGAACTACTTGGAGTCTGCCTAGAAGTGTGGATGAACAACATATCCGCGATCCTAGAAGAACAGGTTACTCACCTGTAACAGTAGTTCTAGGAGTGGTATATGTTGTTCATCCACACACACACACACACCCAACCTCCCTGGCTTCGGGCGCACAATGTTGCTTCCAGCAGGCTAAGATCTGGCGTCATGGGGCGGAGCCGAGGTATATACCACCCGGGTGGGTGGGAGGAGCCAGCTTGAAGACCTCCAGCAAGATTTAAAGTGGAAGGGGACGTGCCAATAAGTGTGGATAAACAACATATAACACTTCTAGAACTACTGTTACAAGCGAGTAACCTGTTCTTTTTTAACAGGGATTGAAATAAGGGTTACAAACCGCTTTGTAACTTTTAAACAAAGTAACTTAGAGTTCTAATTTTTGATATGAGGCTTATTGGGGATATGCTGTTTCTAATTCTACAGTGTAGTGCTTTTGGCCAGATTCCCTCTTGAAATCTCTGTATATTCAACTTAATGTGGCCATCCCTGGATGGAGTAACCTGAAATTTGACATGTGCAGTGTTGATGCCAGAATCCATGGGTCTTGTAAACTTCGTAAAGGTTGGTTCAGCGTTTTAAAAGTTCTAGTAGGCTGAGGACCCGTAAAAATATGTCAAGATCTTTTTTTTTTTTGCGCTCATTGATAGCACAAAAAATGGCTACGGGTTGAAACCTGAGACTTTCAGGCTTATTAAAGTTTGCCGAGCTCTGCTGCCGGTACCTCCCTCCCGCCCACCTGCCTCAACACTCACCCAAATGGAACTCCAGAGACGGCAGTGATGGGTGCCCAGTCCTATTGCTGGTATCCCCTTGTCTCCTACCTACTGTAAAACCCTTCCCCACACACACTGGCCAAGTTGCTGTTCCCACCACTAATCCCATATAAAAAAAAAAACAGTCTTACACACCCTCTACCATCTATGCAACCCCCACCCTGTGCCCACGGTATCTTGTCCCTGGTTGTGATTCTGCAGTGTCTAAAGGTATGAACCTTAGCTGCCCATCGATGTGTCCTTAGCTGCCCCTTGATGTGCTGCTCTTCATGCAGATAAGAATAAAAATCAGAAACAGACTTAGGGGCAGTCTGGTAACCTGGAAGTTGTGTTTCGTGTGTGTGTGTGTTGGGGAGGGGGGGAGTGGTAAGAATTAAATACTCACATTTGGTTAAAAAAGAAAAGGTTATGGGTCTTAGAAAGAATGGTACCGCTAAATAAGTAAGTCCTATGAAAAGTGTGGTGTGCATGCGCAACGACTTAATTTTTTTCTGACTTAGTTTTTTTTTTATAATCATTTTTTTTCTTGTAACATGTTAGTCGTATATATATTTTTTTGTTACTTTCTTTCTCTCTGCCACTGACCTGCCCCCTTCCACCAGCCCCGTCACCCCACTGTTCACTGGAACTTACCTCTTGGCATTGAGGTGCCAGCTGGTCGGGTGTGGCCCCTGCGGGGGGCCGGTATCATCTCGCCAGTCGGTAGTAATTTTGGCCTCCATTTTCTCCTGTATCCGAGTGCGGAGCTATGGCGTGCAATGACGCCAATGGCCAAGCTGCGCATGCTTCCACACACGGCACACTGGGTGTCTGCTCCATCTCCGTCCCCTGTCTTTAGAGCTGGTGTGCCAGCTTCCAGCCGCTGCTAGGGGCTAGGCATGCACCGGTCTATGGTCCCACCCCTCCCTGGGAAAGGAGAGCTGTCCTCTGGACACTCGATCCTCTCTCTCCCCGGCTGACCCTCGGCAACCCGCTCGCACTGCGAACATGGGTCGCTGGCATGGCAGGAGGTAAGGTACTGGTGCCTCAGCCCTCCACACCACTGGGCCGGTGTATTAGTATTATATTCTAATATTTTTTCATCAGATGTGAGAGATGGGGTACTTATTACCTCTCCCCTAATAAACATCCATTTGTCAAGTTTTACACCTGCCTGACGAGTGTGTTGCATTGTGTAAGGCCTGCAGGACCCTGGGTGATGCAAGCTACAGATCTGGCCTCCAACCTGACTGCACTGCTGCTGCACATACAACCTTCAGGATCCTGTGGAAAGAAAGCTGGTGGTCTGGCACAGCGAGCGTCATTATGCAGCTGCTTCATGAGTGGTCCACATGGCCACTCACGAAGCAAGCTGCCTATCTGATGGCGTGAGCATCACCACTCGCGAAGTAGGCATCAGGTCCTGTGCACTAAGAATCACTATGAAGCAAAACTATGTTAATGCAGGCTGGCCCGGTGGTGCTGAGGCTTGAGGCGCTGGACGCTACACCTCGAGCCATGCCGGTGACCTGGGTTCAGGAATGAGCCCAGGCCATCGGGGGTCAGCAGGGGAGGGAGAGGATCGAGCATCTGGAGGACGGCTCTTCTCTCCCAGGAAGGAGGGAGAGGACACAAGCTTGGCACTTGACAGGCCTGTGGCGGAAGCCGGAGGCACAGCAAGTGAAGAGCACACAGCGAGAGAGTTGGGGAGAGGTGGACATCTGTGGAAACCTCTTGACTTTGGGCGCTTGCGACTACCTCAGAACAGGGGAAAATAACATCGGAGCACCGAGGGGAAGGAGCGCCTGCACAGACACTAAATGCTCCTGCCTGCCTGACCACCGGAGGGGACCCGATGAAACAAGAATTGTCTCGGGGTGTACGGGTCCCACCTTGTACCCACCTGGGGGGTACAGCCACGACTCCATGGGGGTCCACCGGGGAATCAGGTAAGGCAGTGAAGTGGGGCTGGTGCTTAGGCATCTTTCGATGGAGCGGGGCTCCGGCGTGTAGGAGGAGAGAAAAAGAGATTTAAAAAAAACAACCTATGTTAATGCATCTGCTAGGACTGAAACGTGAAGAGCACAAAATAGGGAAATGGAAATACAAGGTTCAGAGTCTCTGGAGCCTTGGAAAATGAGTGGTATGGTGTTCTTTGGGGTTTGAATAATCATGCAACATAGGGTTGGCGTTACCCTAAATTTGGCATTGTGTTGTTTCGCAAAGTAAGTGATACAGCAAAGCTTGCATAGAGAAAGCCACAGGATACTGGCCTGGGGCCCAACAGGCCCTGTCTGAAGGATTAGATGTTCCTTTCACAGGGCATCAGACCTGTATCTTGAAGTAGCAGACCCTTGGGGCATGCCTTCTGACCCATAGCTTGGTTTTATATCATAAGGCAAGAGTGGTGGTGGATGTAATGGATGAAAAACGCTAATGCCACATTTCCTTCCTTTTGTGGCTTTGGAACCCTAACAATGTATTAATGAAGTTCTTGTCATGAGTTTTCTTACTGTTTTAGAATGTACTATCTTAGCTTGGTTTGCTTCCATCCTTTTATTATGGTTCAGATGCTTGTCATTGCTTCTTCATTAGAGTGAGTTGCAATGAGTGCAGTCTAGATTATCATCATCATCATTGCTGTTGGCTTCCCTTCGAAGTCAAAAATGCTTTCATTACCACCCCTACCTTCCCTACCCTTCCTCTTTAAATCCCCATATCCCTTCCTTCATTATGTGCCTAATGCATCCTCTCTTTAATTTGAAAACTTCTGGTTTATGGGACTACTTCCTTATTATCTTGACTCCTTTAATTCTATCATAACAGATTTTTGTTATAGTAATTTTTGTGTTGTGTCCAGTGTATTGTGATCTGGCCCAGATAATTAAGTTTCTCCGGTGTCATACAGTCCAGGAACAGGTTTCTCCACATTTGGAATGTTGGTGGGTCTGTACATTTCCATTCCCTAGGTATACATCTCCTTACATTAATCAATGCTAGATTAATTTTCTTCTTTAGATGACCTTGAGGGAGTATCCAAAATCTGCACTTGTGGGAGTATCCATAATTTGCAATGTTCTAGTGCGTAACAAACATATCTCTTCCTCTTATCTCATGTTAACCTTTGGTGTATGATTCATTTTTTTTAATAAAGTTTATTGAAAGAAGATGTATCTTATGTATTACACATTCTTAATGTAACGCCATAGGAAACGTAGAATAAGCTTAATTCCATACGTAATAGTCTTGTCTCAACTATAGATGAAATTGATCTTAGTTTGTTTGTTCTTTCGGTAACCACAAAATTAAACAAAAGTGACAAATAAATCATACTTCTTCTTCCCTTATTCCTAAATTAACCTTTAAGTTTTAAAAGTATTACAGTATATTGAATCAAATAATAGCTGTATTCACAACGTCAGATTTGCAATAAAGGTGGAAATATAGACTTGAGCTCTCTCCAGGATTGGTTTTGTTCATTCTAACCCGAGGAATCGCACAGTATGATTAAACTAATGCAGTTAGCCTTCAGTGTTGAACTGCCCGGAGAGATGGAATTTATGCAAATGATGGAACTGTCATTGGCTCATGCCAATTTCAAACTGCTGCCCTTAGTAACTGCTGCACTCTGAGTGCTCAGATTCTTTACTCTGTCTGCCAGTTAAGATGCCTCGGAGAGCTCTCCTCAACTTTTTACTATTGTCTTTATTAGGCAATAAGTAACATTTTATTACTTTATTTCTATCAGTTGCTGCCCTTATAGTTTAGTTTTTGGGTTGTGTCACTCGTTTTTTTGGTTCCTCATCGGTTCCGTAGAACTGCGGGGAACCGTTGTTTCTGATGTGTTTTTACCTCAGAATCTGGTTTATTTTATTATTATTGACAGTTCCTCACAGGATCCGTATAATGTTTTAGTTTTATCTCTATTTTACTTTGTTTGCGGTTCCCTTTTCAGTCAGGGAACCAATAAGCGTTCAGTTCCTCTTTATTTTTGGAAACTCATCACTTTACTTTAAACTTGTATTTATTGGTTCTGCGGTTTAGTTTGAATCAATATCAGAGATTCCTAAAGATAAAACTAAGAAGAGGACGGTACCCACTGGTTTTAAGTAGTGTGAAAGTTGTGTCCAGATAATAGTCAAGGCAGACAGGCACGACCTGTGTGTTTTTTGCCTAGGGACTAGTCATATATTTTCCAGCTGTGTCATCTATGAGACATTTTGCCCTAAAAAGCTTAAAAAAGGGCTAAAAAAACTAGAAGAAATGGCAACAGCTGCTGCTTCTTCGTTAGAGGAGATATCCTGTCCACCTCCTCTTCAAAAAAGGATAAAGACAGGATTAAGGAGGTAGTGGAACCTTAATCCACAAAAAATCTGATACTGGTAAATCTAAGAGGCCTCTGGAACCGGCTAGTTAACTGGTTCCATCTAAGAAAAAACACAAAGAGAAACATGTCACTGTAGCTCTGGCCGAGAAGGCAAAGGAGTTCTCAGCAGACAAAACTGTTATGCCCTCTCCTGAGGACATTGCTAAAGCCCTACAGGTTTTGCTGGCTCTACAGGCAGCGGTCCCTGCGCCTGCACTGGTTCCTGTCCCGGTGCGAGGGAGTCAGGAACCATTATAGTCATTTGATAATCCTGAAGAGGAATCATAGAAACATAGACTTTGACGGCAGATAAGGACCGCTTGGCCCATCTAGTGTGCCCATTTCCTCTACCTACAGGATAGGCCGCAGATCCTAGTTAACCAACAGCCTATTTCTTCCTACCCCCCCCCCACAAGAATTGCCTTATGTCTGTCCCATGCATTCTTGAATTCTCCCACAGTTTTAGACCCCACAACCTCCTCAGGAAGGCTGTTCCATGCATCCACTACCCTCTCGTGAAAAAATACTTAGAGTGCCCCTGAACTGCTCCCCTCTATCTTTAAATTGTGTCCCCTTGTTCTTGCACGTCTTTTTCTGAAAGATGCTACCTCTTGGACTTAGTTGATTCCACTGAGGTACTTAAAAGTTTCTATCATGTCCCCCCTCTCCCTTCTTTCCTCAAGGGTATACATGTTAAGCTCCCTTAGTCTCTCCTCATATGGCTTCTCTTGCAGACCCTGCACCATTTTAGTTGCTCTCCTCTGGACTGCCTCTATCCTGTCTATGTTCTTGCGGAGATGGGGTCTCCAGAACTGGATGCAGTACTCCAGATGGGGTTTCACCAACTGTCTGTACAGAGGGATAGCAACTTCCTGTTTTCTGCTGGTGATGCCTCTCCCTATGCATCCCAGTATACCCCCAGCCCTCCCTACTGCCTTCTCACATTGCTTGCTAACCTTAAGGTCATCTGATATGATCACCCAGAGGTCCCTTTCCTTTTTTGTTGTTGTTACTACCTCTCTCCCCCCCCCATTGTGTAATCTTCCCCGGGTTCTTGTTTCCCAGTTGCATTATTTTGCATTTCTTTGCATTGAATACTAGCTGCCATACTTCCGACCATTCCTCCAACCTTGCCAAGTCCCTTCTCATCCTTTCCACTCCTCCTTGTATATCAACCCTGTTGCAGATCTTTGTGTCATCTGCAAAGAGGCATACTTTTCCTTCCAGTCCCTCTGCAATGTCACTTATAAAGACATTAAAAAGGACTGGACCCAGTACTGAACCCTGTGGTACCCCACTAGTAACCCCTTTTTCTTCAGAGTAGACTCCATTTACAATTACCTTCTGTGTCCTGTTGTCTAGCCAATGTTTTACCCAGGCTACCACCCTGGGACCCACTCCCAGGCTGGTTAATTTGACTATTAATCTTTTGTGTGGGACTGTGTCAAATGCCTTGCTAAAGTCTAGGTAGGCCATGTCCACAACCCCTCCCTGGTCTACTACTTTGGTCACCCAGTCAAAGAAATCTATTAGATTCGTCTGACATGACCTTCCCGCTGTGAGCCCATGCTGCCTTGGGTCCTGTGTCCCACTGACCTCTAGGTACTCAACACCTCTTTCCTTCAGAAGTGACTCCATCACTTTCCCTACCACAGAGGTCAAACTGACAGGTCTGTAGTTTCCTGCCTCTGTCTTGGTCCCACTT
The DNA here is from genome assembly GCA_016271365.2 of Neoceratodus forsteri. NCBI lineage: Eukaryota > Metazoa > Chordata > Ceratodontiformes > Ceratodontidae > Neoceratodus > Neoceratodus forsteri. The sequence continues at coordinate 1,197,319,383 of CM028130.1, forward strand.
TTGTGAAGGGAATCACATCTGCCTTCCTCCAGTCCTCGGGTACCACACCATCCTCCCATGATTTATTAAAAGAGTAGCCAGTGGTTTCACTAGTTCCCCTTAATTCTTTTAGAATTCTGGGTTGAATCCATCAGGCCCCATTGCTTTGTCCACCTTCAGTTTTAGGGTTCTTGCAGAACCCTTTTCTTCTGTGAAAGGACTGGGATCGACCCCCATCAAGAGTGTTTCTGTTAATTGGATTAGGCACTTCCCCTCCTCTTTTGTGAATACTGAGCAGAAATATTCGTTCGTATCCCTGCTTTTCACTGTCTCCCTCTGCCCACCCATTGCTCATTCTGTTCAGCCTCACTATCCCTCCCTTTGTCTTTCTACGCCTCTGATATACCTATAAAGGTTTTATCCCCTTCTAACCGAGTTGGCTATCTTTCCTCAGTTTGGGCCTTTGCTATTCTGACTTCCCTCCCTGCTTCCTTCTGCCTTAACTGGTACAGCTCTGTCCTGCTCCTTCTGTGTCTCCTTATACTTCCGAATGCTATCTTTTCTTCCTGACTTTCACAGCCACCTCTTTTGAGAACCATAGTGGCTTTTTCTTTGTTTTGATTTGTTTATTTGCGTCACACAAAGGCTTGTTGCCTCTGTGATGGCAGTTTTGATGATTCCCCATTGTAGCTCCACACCTCCTCCTAGCCTGTTTGCTAGTGCTTTTCTGAGGCACTCTCCCATTTTGCCAAAGTCAGCCCTTCTGAAGTCCAGTACCCTCACTTTTGTATGGCTTGACTCTGTAGCTGAGTTTAACGTGAACCACAGTGTTTGATGGTCACTTGTTCCAGATGGCAACCCACTTCTAGATCTGAGATCCTCTCACTGCCCCATTTGAGAGTACGAGGTCTAAGACTGCTCCCTCACGAGTGGGTTCGAAACTAGTTGTCTGAGGCCTGCCACCTGTAGGGCATTGAGAATGGCCCTGCTCTTGGATGTGGCTGCTGCAAATGCCTCAGTTTAACATCTGGCATATTCAGGTCTCCCATCAACAGTATCTCCCCTGTCTCTGCCATCCTAAGAATGCCTTCTGTCATATCCCTGTCCATTCCTTCCCCCTGACATGGGGGTCTGTACACAACCCCTGTGCGGATTGTGGTGCCCTTTCCAGTCTCCAAGGTGACCCACAATGCCTCCTCTCCTCCCTGTTTACTCTTTTGTTCAGTTGCTTTTATCCCTTCCTTTACATAGAGAGCTACTCCTCCCTCTTCTCCCCTGCCTGTCTCTCCTGTGGGTTATGTACCTGGTATGTTAACATCCAGTCATGGTTCCCTGTGTACCATGTTTCTGTGACTGCTACGATATCCAGGCATCCCTCTTCCATCAAGGCCACTAGCTCAGGGAGCTTGTTGCCCAGACTACTGAGCATTAGTACTCATTACCCTCCATTTCCTGATGGCCTTACTCCTTTTGCCCCATCCCTGTCCTTCTTGCCTTTGTCACTTTCCCCATTTACCCCAGCCCTTCTCCCTATCGACACCTCTCTGTTGGTGTTTACCATGCATCTACCGTGATTTTTTTTTGGGCTAGGATTTCCTGCTCCTTTCCAGTGCTCCCCCTGGCTAGTTTAAATGCTTGCCAATGAAGCATTTAAACCTATCACCAGATCCTGGTTCCCTCCTGGACAGATGCAGCCCATCATGCCAGTATAGGCTTGCATCACTCCAGGTGGACCCCCAATCCCCATTGAAGCCAAATCCCTGAGCTCCACACCAGTTTTTCAACCACTGATTGAATCCCATGGTGTGGAACACCCTTGCCTCTCCTACGCAATAGATGGGCAGCACCTCCGAGAAGGTTACCGTGCGTGCTACTTGTCTAAGGCCCCTCCCCAATTCCACAAACTCTTCCTGCACTTCTCTAATCCCTTTCTTGGCCAGGTCATTTGTCCTTAGGTGGACAGTGACATCCAGCACCCTCCCCTGTGAAGCTGCTCTGGCAATCATGAGGATTCGCTCCCTGAGCCCTCTAAGCCATGGCGCCAGGCAGGCACCTTACCTCCCTCTCCCCTTCCTCCCCCAGTTCTACCTTCCTAACAATGGATTCCCCCACCGGGAGTTGTTTCCTTCCCCTGTGGGGTCCCATGCCACCCTCCTGTGGGTCTCCTTTGTGGAGGTTCCCAGCATCCTCCTTGGTCTCCACTGCGGGTGCCTCCATAGAGGAACCACACTTTGCCAGAATGGCATAGTGATTGTGGAGAGGTACAACTGGAGGGATGCGCCTCTGTTCCATCACCCTCACCCTCCCTGAGCCCACTGTGGTCCAACCGCCTCCCTCATTCTTGGCAACCTCTGAGGCAACGCAGTGGCACTGGTGGTCCCTGGATGGAAGAGGAGGTCCCACAAATCCTGGCCAACTCAGCCTGAAGATGAGCAACCTCCTCCCTCAGCCCAGAGAGGTGCCTGCAGATGGGACAACACTGCATCCTCCAGAACTTCTCACGGAAGACTGCTGCTCCACAGCCACTGCACTGCACCACTCCCATCATGTCTTATTTCTGGCCCCTTAACTGTTTGGAATCCTTACTCTTTCCTCTGTTTTTTTTTTTTTTCCTCTGCTTTTCTCTCTCTACTTACTTTCTGCCTATGTGCCCTTTAAGCTCCTGATTGTCCTGTTCTGAGACAAGAATATCCTATATTTCTCAGTAGACCCCTTACTTGCTCAGAGGCAGACCTCCAGCAGCTAGAGGGGGCCGGTGAGCTACTCTTGCCCTTCTAGGATGGTGGGTCTTTGGTGGCTCTGTGATAACTCACTTCAGGTCCCAAACAGGAAGTTCCTGTTGTCAGTCAAATCCTGTGCCTATAAAAGTAGAACTAGCTTTACGTGGGAGGGATGGAGGGCAATATAGTCCCAGTAGAGAAGTCCAGTCACACAGCAGTCCTTCCTCCTGGAGTCTTCTGCCAAGCTACTAGCAGCATGTTTCTAAGGCAGGCTTTAAATTTAGCTTCCTTCTAGCTAAGCCACCCCCTCTACTTACTAGATCTTTCTACAAGTAATTTAAACTGCACAGCTATCAAGTCCTTTCAATCACCTGAGATATACATCTAGATAACTGTTCAGATAACCATTCAGTTCAGTTAACTCAGACAAACACACACTTTTTTTTTTTTTACCCTAAATTAAAGGTCCAAGTATAAGAGTTCTGCTTCTTTAGTCCCAGTAGAGAAGTCCAGTCACACAGCAGTCCTTCCTCCTGGAGTCTTCTGCCAAGCTACTAGCAGAATGTTTCTAAGGCAGTCTTTAAATTTAGCTTCCTTCTAGCTAAGCCACCCCCCTACTTACTAGATCTTTCTACAAGTAATTTAAACTGCACAACTATCAAGTCCTTTCAATCACCTGAGATATACACCTAGATAACTGTTCAGATAACCATTGTTAACTCAGACAAACACACACTTTTTTTTTGTTTTGTTATTTTTTTTTTTTTTTACCCTAAATTAAAGGTCCAAGTACAAGAGTTCTACTTCTTTAGTCCCACTAGAGAAGTCCACTCACACAGCAGTCCTTCCTCCTGGAGTCTTCTGCCAAGCTACTAGGAGGAGAAAGAAGAGGGGGAACCCATAGAAACCGAGGTATCACCTGAACAGGAGTTTGGTTCCCTGCCTAGGGGCCCAGAAGATTACATGTCACACTACTCATTTGTGAAATAAATGGTAGATACTCTGAATCTGATCTCCCTATCCAGGAGACAGAGGAAGATGGAGGGGAAGCTGATTTTTTGGAGATGATGAGGTTAGCACCAACAAAACGTTTGATGCTCCCCATGCACAAATCACTGAAAAAAGCAGTTCTGCACATCCTGAAAACCCCCACTACTGTGCCAGGGGTTGATAAAGAAGTAGACAAAAAATACCAGCTGGATAGATCAACTGCTGCATTTCTTTTTTTTTTTTTTTTTTTTAACGCTATTTTCCCTCCGATCGCAGCTCGTGAGAACTCTCTCAGGCATCCTATCCTTATTCCTGCCCACCTGTGGATCTCTCAGTCTGTGCCTCCTCCTGCGCCCCCGCAGCCAGCACCCCCAGTTTCATCTGCCGGGGAGGGTAGCCCATTGCCTCTCTTGGGCTCATTTGTAAGTCACACTCCAGCTGCAGGTGGGGCCCGGGTGGAGGAACTGGAAGGCCAGCTGAGGAGAACCTGGCAGAGGGCATGAGGGATAGGTGCCGTCGCCTATCTTACTGAGCCGGTGTTTTCCCAATTCTGCGCTTGTAGGACCCTCCCCCCCCGTGTGGGCACGCTCCGGCGCACGGCAACCCTGCCTCTGTTGGCCACGCTGTTCTTGTGCTGCCCGGCTTGCTATAACGACCCTGTGTCTCCACCGGGTGTCACTGGCAAGCTGGGACGACCCATCCCCTGCTCCTGGGGAGGAAAGCACCACAAGGGCACTCCTTCCTCAACCCACCCCTGCGAGCCACTGGCGCCTGGGCCGCTTCCGAACCGGGTGCCAGGCGTAGCGCAATGACGTGGCATCCAGCCTAAGCACCATCGGGCCAGCCCTGCATTTCTTTTTAACCACACAGATCATGAAGGAGTGGTTCAGGCAGCAGCTTTTGACAAAGCAAGGATTCCCTTGGATTCTCATCCCCCGGATAAAGACTCCAGAAAACTGGCTGGGATGGGTAAAAAAGGGTATCTGGCTGCCTCACTCTTAGTGAGACAGGCCAACTATATGGCTCATGCAGTACAGTACCAAAAAGCCTTATGGAACACTGCTGGCAATATTTGATAAAGTTCCAGGTGACGTAGCAGTGGACCTAGCAGAAAGTGCAAGGACGGCACTGGATGCCACCAAATATTAGTTTCACATGGCTGTGGATGCTAATTACACCGCAGCCAGGCTCATGGCTGTCTCCATCTCCATGAGATGGTTTGCGTGGCCTAGGGCCACTAATCTGACCCAGAGGACACACAGACAAAGGCAATGGATTTCCCTTTTGTGGGTGACTCCCTGTTTGGGGACAAAACTGAAGCCTGCATGAAAAAGGTGGAAGAATACAAGGCCACGTAAGGAAAGGCCTTCGACATCTTACAGGTCCCAGTACAGAGGAGGCAGTTGTAGGGGATCCTACTCCAGATCCTTTTTTCAAGCACAAGCAATGCCAGACTACCAGCAGTCCAGGGGGTAGTTTAGAGGTAGGTGTAGGAGATCCATGAGGAGGCCTGCTAAGGTACCTCAGATGCAGTCCCGGACAAAACAGAATCCCTGACGGGTTGGTATAGTCACCTCCCCCTTTCCAGTAGGTGGTAGATTGGCTCACTACCTCCAAGCTTTGGTACACCATCACCACAGACAAGACTTAACCTTGGATTATTCCAGAACTATTGGCCTGTCTCAGAGCTAGAGATCACGCCTGGAAACATCATAAAGCAGCCCAGGTTCCTAGCGATCTCATGACTTACCGCAAGCTTCGAAATGCCTGTACCAGGGCCACAAGGCTAGCAAAGTCTGAATACTTTAGCACCGCCTTCCTCACAAACATAAATTCACCATCCAAGTTCTGGAAGGTGGTTCGTGCCCTCTTTTCTCCCACGTCACGTCCACCCCCGTGCTTAAAATAAATGACACCTTTGTGGCTGACCCGGGTGCCGTAGCTGCTGAATTTAACTTCTGCTATACCAGCTGTGCCACTGAGCTACTGAAATCCCTCCCTTTCTTCCCTCACTCCTCTCCTCTCTCCAGTGGTACCTCTCCTCCCACCCCCTCTTCTCTTTCGAAACAGTCTCCCTAAATGACATGCTACAAGCCTTCCCCACTATCAACCCCTCAAAAGGATCCTCCCCAGACGGCCTAGACCCCAGACTTCTCTCTCTTTCTGCCTCGGTCACTGCCTACCTCCTTCCTCTAATTCTAAACCTCTCATTTTCTACTGCCTTGGTCCCTACCCCATGGAAACATGCTGTGGTCCTCCCTCTTCCCAAAGGCGGTGACCCATCTTCCCCTGGAAATCACCGCCCTATTTCTCTCCTCCCTACCCTAGCTAAATTACAAGAACACCTTGTCCTCTCCCAGCTTACCTAATTTCTAACTGACACCTCCTACTTCACCCCTTTCAAATCTGGCTTCAGGAAAAATCACTACACCGCTGCCTCCCCACTTCGGTTCACTGACGCTATCCTTACTGGGATGGACAATGGCCAAATCACCTCAACAATCTTTGTCAACCTCGCCAAGACTTCTGACACTGTTTCCTACTCTCTCCTCCTTGACTCCCTCTCAACAGCCGGCCTATCTCCTTCAGCCTCTAGCTGGTTCAAGGCCTACCTCACTGGTAGAACCCAATCAGTCAGGATCTCTGATTAATATTGGAGTCCCTCAGGGCTCAGTGATAGGGCCCCTATTATTCTCTATCTTCCTAAATGACCTTCCATCTGTCTGCTCCTCTGTCACCGCTATACACATGTATGGCGATGATACGGTCCTGTATGCATCTGGCTCTTGCCCAGCTGAGGTTACATCCAACTTGCAGCAAGACTTTGACAAGGTTCAGCTCTGGTTTGCTAACCATCAACTTTTTCTCAATGCTAAGAAGACTGTCTCCATGATCTTTGGCACAAAGCAGAGACTCTCTAGGTTTCCCTCCCTGACCACTTTCCACACCCTTGATGGGAATTTACTTGAGGTACCTAGGAGTTTGGCTGGATCAACACCTAAACTTCTCCAGACATATTGACGCCATCCCAAAAAAATTGCGCCCCAAGCTTGGTGCCCTGTTCAGGAACCATAGTTGTAGCCCCTCTGCAGTTAGGCGTGAAGTTGTTCAGAAAATTATGCTACCCATCTTCGACTACTGTGATGTAGACTACGGTGCTGCTCTCAAGTCCTCCCTAGCCAGACTGGATACCCTCTTCAGTTCCTTCTGCTGTTTTGCCCTTGATGCTCCCTCTCTCACCCACAACTGTGATCGCTATCGTGCCCTGTCCTTCCCCTCTCTTACAAATAGACGACTCTCCCACTGCACTAAATTCACCTCCAAGCACTGGCTGGGTGAACTCCCTTGCTACCTGTCCCCCTCATTTATAACACCCCCCAGTCCCTCTCACTCCTTTAGATCATCCGTCTCCCATACTCTGGCAGTCCCCATGAGGCACCCCTCACAGCCAGTCCGGTTACTCTCACCGCCTCCCAAAAATGTGGAATTCACTCCCCCCTCAAATTCGTCACTCATCCTTCTACTACTCCATCACCTCTGCCCCTAAAAACTTCCTTGCACCTAGCTGTTCCTGCTACAACCTTCCCAAACTCCCCCCTCTAAGCCCCTGACAAACTGTACCCATGCAGTGCCCCTGCTGCAGCTCCACCCCCTCACCCACCTAAAAACCAGCATTTCTTCCCTTCCCTTCCTCCAGTTCCTTCCCTTCAGACCTTTCAATGTTCTCTTACTGTGATTTCTGTATCATCCAAAGTTGTTCCAAGGGCCATTCCCTACCCGATCCTTAGACCATTAACCCAACTCTTCTCTCCACTTCTTCACATCCTGAAGGGCTGGGATCCCGGTCTCTCTTTTTTCTCACCTTCACCCTCTCTTCTGTTCTTCCGAAGCCTATTCGCCCTCGCTACCTACAACCTGCTTCCCTCCTGTTGTGCTCTACCTCTCGCTGTGACAACCTGATCCCTTCCTGTCGTGCTTGAACAAGGCTGGGTCTTCAGCATACTGAAGGGGTCAGGCCCCAGCAGACCTTTCTCCTCCTACCTCTTCCTTCACTTCCTCATTTCATCCTCTTCCACCCCCCCCGCTTCTCTGCCTACCGACATACCTACCTCCCTCTCACCTTCTCTTCTCCCCCTTACATAGCCCTAGCTATGGCTGACCCCTAATCTCTAATGCACTTGTAGTTAACTTGCACTTCTGTAATACCTTAGCCAACCTGTTTTCCTGTGTTTACTCCTCACTAACTTCCCTAGATCAAACTACAACAATTCTATTCAGCCATTTTCTAGCTACACAGTTATGCATCATTTAGTGTATGCCTAAATGTCATTTTGTGTTGTTGTATCTATCTAGTCTAAAAGCGTTGGCGTAGTATCTATCTAGTTCAAAACTGTTAGCATCCCACTATTTCACTACTACTATACAGCAGGGTTTTATTTAACTCTGAAAATGTATTAGCGTTTTGCTCATAAAAGTGCTAAAACTTGTAAAAATGCATAGCTCTTGCCTCATTGTGTTTAACAAACACAGCACTTCTAGAAAATCTATATAAATACTTTCTGTACAGTTAGTATCATCCCAAGGAAAAAACTGCTAATCAGTTATCGAAAACCCTGTACAGTCTGCTCAAATTATTTGAATGTAATCTACTTTAAATTTATGTTGTGTACCAAATCTCTGTAAACTATCGTCATGTTCCCCTACCCTCCAGGTCGCACTGAGAGACGAGCAACTTGTTGCTCAGCATGCCTTCCTGGTGACACATTTAAATAAATAAAGTGAGTGCTGGAGATGTAGTGAGCCAAGGACTGTCCCTAAGCTTCAAATCACTAGCCAGGCTAAGAGCCAGAAACTTTGCCCCGGGTACCTATGTGGGCATGATACTCTTGGAAGTAGAGGTGTCAAACCTATTGGCAGTCACAGAAGTGGAACCTGTCCCTTTGCTTCAGAGGGGAATGGGCTTCTACACATAATATTTCCTCACTCAAAAGAAAAATGGGGACTGGTTGACCCATTCTGGATCTGCGATTCTTAAACAAACACATTCTGAAACCACAATTCAAGATAGTGACTCTGGCCATGATCATCCCCACACTGCAAAAGGGTAATTGGCTGGCATCATTAGACCTAAAGGATGCTTACTTCCACATTCCTATCAGACCAAGCCCAGAAAGTACCTGTGGTTCAGACTACCCTCAGGTCACAACCTCTGCCTCCATGGCATTCACAAAATGCCTGGCAGTGGTGATGGCACACCTAAGAAGGCAGGGAGTGACAGTGTTCTCATACCTAGACAACTGGCTTGTTGTTGGTCAGTCCCTGCTGCATACCAGAGAAGCTCTGTCCCTTACCAGGAGCACACTAGAGTCTCTGGGATTCCTCAGAAATGAATAGAAGTCCCAGCAAGAACCTGTTCAGATTGTGGACTTCATTGGAGCAGAGCTGGACACCAGTCTGGGCAGAGCATTTCTTCCTCAGGATAGGGTGAACAGCATCCTGCAGGTAACGGGATAATTCCAGCTAAACATGCTCAGGCCAGCAAGGGAGTTGAAACAACATGAAGTCTTGCTGTATTCTGACTGTATGCAATATATATATATGTATATACAGACCAGTCAGCCTCACCTCGGTAGTGGGGAAGATCATGGAAGCACTACTGAAGGAGAGATTGGTGGAACATCTGGTTGTCAATGGACTACAGGACCCAAGGCAGCATGGTTTCACCAGGGGGAGGTCATGTCAGACCAACCTCATTGAATTTTTTGACTGGGTGACTAGGGAGGTGGATCAGGGGAGGGCAGTGGACATGGCCTATCTGGACTTCAGCAAGGCCTTTGACACTGTGCCACATAGAAGACTATTGCACAAACTGGGGAATATGGGTGTGGGCAGGACAGTAGTGTGGTGGGTAGGTAACTGGCTGGGCGGCAGGACACACAGGGTGGTGGTAAATGGCTGTCACTCCACAGAGGGAAGAGTGACCAGTGGGGTACCACAGGGATCAGTGCTGGGACCGGTCCTATTCAATATCTTCATCAGTGACATTACGCAGGACCTAGAAGGCAGAATTTCACTGTTCGCTGAAGACACAAAGCTCTGTAACAGAGTAGACACACCAGAGGGTGTAGACAGAATGAGAAGGACCTGCAGAAACTTGAAGAATGGTCAGGGATTTGGCAGTTGAAATTCAATGCAAGGAAGTGCAAGATAATGCATATGGGGCACAAAAACTCTGGCACAATATATCAGTTGGGGGGTGAGGATATAGCATGCACCAAGCAGGAAAGGGATCTTGGGGTTATCATCTCTGATGACCTCAAGGTAGGGAAACAGTGTGACAAGGCAGCAGGTAAAGCAAATAGGATGCTGGGATGTATAGGCAGGGGCATCACCAGCAGGAAAAGGGAGGTAATAATTCTACTATACAAGACACTAGTGAGGCCCCACCTGGAGTACACTGTACAGTTCTGGAGACCTTACCTACGTAAGGACATAGACAGGGTAGAGAAGGTTCAGAGGAGGGCAACAAAGATGGTGCATGGATTGCATCACAAGTCCTATGAGGACAGGTTGAAGGAACTGAACATGTACTCCCTGGAGGAGAGAGGAGGAGAGGGATATGATAGAGACATACAAGTATCTTACAGGAGGAACAGGTGCAGAATACACTATTTTAAGTGAAAAATATGTTCCAGGACTAGAGGGCATGGGATGAAGTTGGAGAGAGGACGATTCAGAGGAAACGTGAGGAAGAATTTCTTCACAGAATGGGTGGTGGACAAGTGGAACACCCTGCCAGAGGAAGTGGTGGGGGCTGAAACAATCACAGGATTTAAGAATGCATGGGATAGACATAATGGAATTCTGGAGGTCAGGGGTAAGGGGCAACAGACTTCTGGAAAACATAAATTGAACTTACAAGCTCAGATGGGCAGCCTGGGTGGGCCATAGGCCCTTATCTGCCGACACTGTCTATGTATCTATGTATCTGATTAGCCCCAGCACTTGAACTGTTCTGGAGAGTAAAGAGTTAATTCTATGCAAAGGCATAGAACGTTGAGCTCGAGCTTGGTTTTCAGACCTCTGTCTGTTGTACTCTGAAGTGCAACCGTCCGATTCTTTTCTCCGCCTTATTGTGAAGTCGCTCCAGAGATCCCTCCTGCTCTTCGGTTTGGTCTAATTTGACATGGTCATTTTTTTCAAACCGTGATTTTCTGCAATTCGGCATTCTTACCTTTGTCTCGGTACCAGTAAGTGGTAGCTGTAGGTAGTGGTTATTTTCTGTGTTGTTTGCTAAGAAATTGTTTTATTTTGGTTCTTTGCCAGTCGGTCCAGTTCAGAACTGAAGCTTATCTTCTTGATTGATTATTATTACTGTGTGTGTGGTTTTTCCGGTACTCATTGGTTCCTAAACAAATCCGATATTTTAGGATTTTTTTAACTGACCCGTGACATGGTTGGAACCATTGAGTTTGTAATCACCTGGCTTAACCGCTGTGTAAGGTGATTTTTTCTGGTTGAAGGCATGTCTGAGAAACCCAAGAAGACAACCAGACCCACTGGGTTTCAGCACTGTACCGAGTGTAAGGAGGCCTTTGCTAAGGCCGACCCTCACCTCGTCTGTGTGTATTGTCTGGGTTTGACCACCTCAAGGAAGACTGCCAAATATGTAAGAACTTTCCCAAAGCCACTCTGGATAAACGTTTGAGTAGGTTAAGGGAGAGGGAGGCCAAGAAGTCTGCTGACCCAGATGGCCAGCCCGGTTCTGTTGCGGCCGAACCTGAAGAGGTGCCCACTAACCTGGCCGATACCACTTTGGGCAAACGGAGAGCCGATTCTACGGAATCGGTTCCTAGTAAAAGAAAGAGAAAATCAGCTGGTTCGGATCCCGCTTCCCATGGTCCGACCGCTGATGAGACGGCTAAGCGATTTCAATTGTTCAGTTGCTTTGCCCAGTTCCAACCGAACTGGGTTCGGTCGGAAGTAATTGCTTCAGATATAGATCCTGAAGCATACTATGAGGGCAATTGGGAGGAGGATGAAGACTATGAAGAAGAACAATGTGAGGGCCTAGATGAGCCAGTAGAGCCTGATATCTCCCCTGACAGGCCTTCTCAGGCTTCTCCTCCCAGGCTTTCTGAGTCCCCTTCCCATTTCTTGTTTTACAGGAAGGTGGCTGAGACTCTTCAGCTTCCTATGGAAGAGGCTGAACAGGATCAGGAAGAACCTGACTACCTGGAAATGATGGATGTCCCAGAGTCAATGAGGGTGTCTATCCTTTACACAAATCCTTGGAGAAGCAGACACAAAAAATATTACAGTTTCCTACATCCATTCCTCCTGTGGAAAAAAAAATGGACAGGAGGTATGCTTTGTCAGGTCCAGGGACAGAATTCATTTCAAATCATAGCAGCCATGTTGGGGTAGTACAAGCTGCAGCCTGTGACAAGGCTAATATTCCCCTGACATCTCACCTGCCGATAAGGATTCCAGGAAAGTGGCTGCCATGGCAAAAAAAACAGTACTTGGCATCCTCTTTGGGACTCAGACAATCTAATTACATGGCATACACAGCCAGGTACCAGAAATCTATGTGGGATATGGTTCTGGCACTGGCTAAGGATGCCCTTCCCCAGCTAGCCAAGGAGCTGGAACAGGTGGCTGCAAATGGTACAGAGGCATCTAAGGTGCAGTTCCACGCAGCTGTTGATTCCAGTGATGTTCATTCCAGGGTCATGGCTACATCTATCTCCATGAGGAGATTTGCTTGGCTTAGGTGTACCAACCTCTCACAGGATACCCAGGTTAAGGATGGATTTTCCTGTAACTGGTAATTCTCTCTTTGGAGACCAAACAGAGAACTGCATGAAAAAAATGGACGAGTACAGGACCACCTATAGGAGTGCTGCAGCAAAAGAGAAGCAGACCACTCCTCAGAGGCAGCAGTATAGGGGCAGGCCTTTTAACAGGCCTTTTTACCAAACTCAGGCCTCTTCCTTTTCTTTTCAGCAGAGGGGGTTCTTTAGGGGAAGAGGTAGACATGGGGTAACTAGGACCCCATCAGCTACTCAGTCCAAGCCCCCTGCCTAGCAGACATCCTGAGGTGTCAGTCAGGGTCGCCTCCCCAATCCCAGTAGGGGGCAGGGTGGCTTACTACTCCCAGGATTGGGAGTCTGTTACTTCAGACAGGTGGGTCCTGGAAGTAGTGAGCCAGGGACTTGCCCTCAGTTTCAAAAGATTCCCAAGAATGAGAGCAAAGTCTTTCAGTCCTCCCTCTCCCTTGGAGACAAAGGCCTTAGAGGCAGAAGTCTCCTCTCTTCTGTTTCTGCAAGCTGTAGAGAAGGTACCTCTTTGTCACAGAAGAAAAGGACTGTATTCAAGATACTTCCTTACCCCCAAAAAGACAGGGGAGTGGCAACCCATATTGGATTTAAGGTACCTGAACAAACATTTGACAAAACCAAAGTTCAAAACGGTGACTCTGTGAGTAATTATTCCCTGTCTGGGACCAGGAGACTGGCTAGCCTCCTTGGATCTCAAGGATGCCTACTTCTACATACCTATCAGACATTCCCACAGAAAGTACCTCAGGTTCGAGTTGCCCTCAGGCCATTACCAATTCAGGGCCATGCTCTTCGGCCTAACATCTGCCCCAAGGGTGTTCGCCAAGTGTCTTGCAGTGGTGGTGGCATTCGTCAGGAGGCAGGGCATCCTTCTGTTCCCATACCTGGACAACTGGCTTCTAGTGGGCCAGTCCGCAGATCAAGTGAAGTCAACTTTAGAGGTCACCCGAAGACTTCTAGAATCCTTGTGCTTCATTGTAAATTTAGAGAAGTCTTTTCTAGAGCCTGCCCAGCTTCTCACTTTCATAGGGGTGGAAATAGATACAGTTCAGGCAAAAGCATTTCTTCCTCTCTCAGGGGTTCAGTCACTGGTCACTCTCTCCTCCTCTTTTCGTCCTCTGGTGTCTCGGCCAGCCAGACATTTTCTGCAGCTGCTGGGCCACATGGCAGCTTCCACAGCAGTAGTTCAGGGAGCAAGATTTCAGATGACAGATATTCAGTTTCATCTCAGATCTTTCAGGTCTCAGAAAAAGGACCCTCTCCAAACTGGTTCCAGTCTCCAAAACCTTGGTCCAGGCCCTTCAGTGGTGGTTGGAGGAAGACAATCTTCGTCAAGGAGTCCCTTTCATCAGTCAGGTCCCTTCTGTGATTCTCATCACAGATTCCTCCCTGTTGGGGCGGGGGCCCACCTAGATCATCTCACAGCTCAGGGAACTTGGTCACACCAGGAGTCCCTTCTGCACAGAAATCTTCTTGAATTAAGAGCTGTCTTCCTGGCTCTGCAGACATTCTCAGTGGTTGTCCAAAGGGAATGTGTTGCAGATCAGAACAGACAGTATCACAACTACAGTATGTGGTACATCAACAAGCAGAGAGGCACTCGGTCCTCGGCCTTGTGCACAGAGGCCATGGAAATTTGGTCTCTAGCTCATTCTCTTTTAGTTTCTCTGATTGCTGTGCATCTCCCAGGGAAGGACAACATTCTAGCCGATGCTCTCAGCAGGATTTCCCGGGGTCACCACTAATGGACCCTGAACCCTGTCATTCTTCAAGTCATTTTCAAGAGATGGGGCACCCCAGAGATAGATCTCTTTGCAGCCCCGGACAATCATCAACTCCCTCGTTATTGTTGCAGACCACCCCTTCTGGGTCCTGTTCCCCAGGATGCTCTTCTACTAAATTGGACAAGCAGGTTTCTGTATGCATTTCGTCCTTTTCCTCTGATATTCAGAGTCCTGATAAAAAATCAGGTCTCAGCCTTGCAAGGTGATTCTGGTAGCTCCAGACTGGGCCAGAAAGCCTTGGTGTCCTCTGCTGTTGTCACTGTCAGTAACACTGCCCTTGTGTCTTCCCAGGCAGTACAATCTTCTCTCCTCCTCTCAAGGGAGGATTCTGTACCTCAACCTTCAGACTCTCAGGCTCAAAGCCTGGCTCTTGAAGAGTTAGAATATGCAAGTTTGCGTCTTTCCCAATCAGTTTTGGATATTTTAAAAGTTAGCAGGAAGCCTGCTACTAGGAAGACTTACAACTCCAAATGGAAAAAAATTGTTTTTTGGTGTTCCAGTAGGCATATTAAGCCAGAGCTGGCTGACATTGCCACTATTTTGGACTATTTGGTACATCTTAACAGTTTAGGCCTCCGGCCTACTACTCTTAAAGTACATTTGGCAGCTGTGTCTGCCTTTCTTTTGTCTGGTAACGGCTCTCTGTAGCTTCTCATCCAGTTTTCAAGAAATTCTTCAAAGGTTTAGTCCATGTCAATCTTCCCTTTCAGGAGCCTACTCCTTCCTGGGATCTGAACATCTGTATTGTACAGCTTATGCAGCCCCCTTTTGAACCTTTATCTTCAGCTGAGATGAAATACTTGACTTGGAAAACTGTATTCCTGGTGGCCATTACCTCTGCTAGGAGGATAAATGAACTACAGGCCTTATCAGTGGAACCTGATTTCATTTCCTTTCATAGGGATAAGGTGATCCTCCGCGCCAATAGAAAGTTCCTTCCCAAGGTAGTGTCAGACTTTCATCTGAACCAGTCTGTGTCTCTGCCTGTCTTTTTCACTGATCATTCTTCCTCTGGAGAGAGGTTACACAGTCTGGATGTGAAAAGGGCTCCTGAGCATACTAAGGCCCATAGGAAGGATTGTTCTCAGTTGTTTCTCACATACGGTGAGGTAGGAAAGGGCAAGCCTGCTACCAAAAGGTCTGTTGCCAGGTGGATTGTCTCTTGTATTCAGTTCTGCTACTCTGAACTTGGGAAGGAGCCTCCCTCAGGCCTGAGGGCTCATTCTACCAGAGGTACAGCTGCTTCGGTCACAGCAGCTAGAGATATACGTTTAGTGGATGTATGTAAAGCAGCTAACTGGAAATCTGTTCACACCTTCACCAAGCATTACTGTTTGGACATTCATTCACGAAGTGATGCTAGGTTTGGCACAGCTGTGCTGCAGATCCTGTTCCCAAAATAGGTTCTGTAACTCCCTCCTCCAAGGGGGTTACTGCTTGGTAGTCTGCATATAGTCAGAATACAGCAAGACTTCATGTTGTTTGAAGAAAAAATTACTCACCATAGTAATGTTGTTTATTCTAATTGAGTCTTGCTGTATTCTGACCTCTCTCCCTGCCTTCCCTCCTGGAACCTAGTAGTTTTGGGATGTGGTGGGGCAGGCACAGTGCTGCACCCCAGAGGTGCTCTGAACATGCCTCCATCTCTTAGGGTTTTTTTTTCTCTTAGTTTGGTGACTCACTACCTCTTGTGTTCTTTTTGGGGTTTTTCGAGTTGAGTCTTTGACCCTAAAACCTTGTTTTGCCACTTGGCACAAACATTTTGAAACAATTTCTTACTTTGAGTTAGTTAGTTTAGGGCTCGTAAGAATATGACGGTTACACTTCAGAGTACACAGATAGAGGTTTGAAAACCGAGCTTGAGCTCAACATTCTATGCCTTTGCATAGAGTTAACCCTTTACTCTCCGGAGCAGTTCAAATGCTGGGGCTAACTACATATAGTCAGAATACAGCAAGACTCCATTAGAAGAATCAGCATTACTATGGTGAGTAATTTTTTCCTTTTTATGCCTGCTGGGCCACATGGCAGCTGCCACAGCTGTTGTTCCAGGATCCAGGTTTTGGATGAGGGACATACAGTTCCACTTAAGAACTCACTGGTCCCAGAAAAAAGATGCACTAGCCAAATTGGTTCCACTCACAGGCACCCTCCTGTAGGCCCTGCCCTGGTGGCTGGACAAAGACAACTTCAGGGAAGGAATTCCCTTTCTAAAAGGGCATCACTCAGTGGTGCTCACAACAGATTGTTCCCTGCTAGGGTGGGGGGGCACACATGCTGGACTTAAAAGCCAGCGGGATATGGTCCCTTCAGGAATCACTTCTGCACATAAACCTGTTAGAGCTCAGGGCACTGTGTTTGGCTCTACAAGCATTTGCTACTCACTTAAAAAACAAGATGCTACAGGTCAGAACAGACACACAAACCACCATGTACTACATCAACAAGCAGGGAGGAACCAGATCCACTCCACTGTGCACAGAGGCAGTGAAGCTGTGGAGTCTGGCCTACTCCCTGCAGGTGTCCCTATCCACTATCCACCTTCCAGGGAAGGACAGCATCCTGGTAGACTCCCTCAGCAGGATCAGCTGGAATCATCACAAATCGGCACAGAATCCTCAAGTGCTACAGACAGTGTTCAGAAGGTGGGGCACACCAGAAATAGACTTCTTTGCTTCCACGGACAATCATCAGCTGCCACAGGTCTGTTGCAGGCCTCCAAGCAAGGGCACAGTCCCTCTGGATGCACTTGCACTGGATTGGCTGGGAAGATTCCTGTATGCCTTCTCTCCTTTTCGCATGTTGCTCAGGACCTTGGTGAAGCTGAGGTCTCAGCCAGCAACAGTGATCCTGGTGGCACCAGACTGAGCCAGGCAGCCATGGTACTTACTCCTGGTAACCCTGTCTGTCTCTTCTCTTATTCATCTGCCCCAGAGGCACAATCATCTGACATCCTCTCAGGGCAGGATCCTGTACCCCAACCTCAGATCCTTGCAGCTCAAAACCTGGCTTTTGAGGACCTAGAGTTTGCCAGCCTTAACCTCATAGAAGAGGTCCTGACAGTGCTCAGGGGATCCAGGAAGCCATCCATCAAGAAAACCTATTCAGCAAAGTGGAAAAGATTCTTTATTTGGTGCTCAGAAAGGGAAATTGTTCCCTCTAGGGCAGGTCTTCTGTCCTGCTGGATTATCTGTCACACTTGCATGCCCTGGGTCTTCACCCTTCGACACTGAGAGTGCACCTGGCAGCAGTCCCAGCATATGTGTCCGCTGTTAAAGGCAGGTCCATGGTCTCTTATCCTGTCTTTCGTAAATTATTCAAAGGTCTCAACCACCTTCATCCTCTCCTTAGAGAGCCAGTCTTGGCCTGGAATCTAAACATTTGTATTGCCAATTCATGGAGCCACCCTTTGAGCCCATGGCAACTGGAGACTTGAAGTATGTCACATGGAAAACTGTCTTCCTAGTGGCCATCATTTTAGCCAGGAGAATAAGTGAATTGCAAGCCCTGTGCACAGATCTGGACTATATTTCATTCCACAGAGACAAGGTGGTACTCAGGAGCAATAGGAAATTCCTACATAAAGTGGTCTTAGACTTCCATTTGAATCAAGCTATCACTTTGCTGGTTTTCTTCACCGACAGTTCCAGTTCACCTGAATGGAAGCTGCATAGCCTGGATATTAAGCGATCTTTAAGCCACTACATTGACAGAACCAAGGCCCATAGGACAGAGCATACCCTGTTCCTCACTTATGCGGAAGTGGGTAAGGGAAAACTTCCATCAGAATGAACCATTGCGCGCTGGATGTGGCCTGCTTACAGTTCTGTTACAGTAACGTTGGCAAATAAGCTCCCCTGCCCTCAGGGCACATTCTACCAGGGGCACAGCTGTATCAATAGCAGTTGCAAGGGATATCCCACTTTTGGAAATCTACAAAGCAGCTACATGGAAAATAGTACACACTTTCACCAAGCATTATAGCCTGGACATACAGTCCAGAAGTGATGCTAGATTTGGTACAGCAGTGCTGCAGAACCTAACCAGTTAGTTCACATTGCTGTCCCCGCTTGGGACTTGTTGGTTCTTTTTGGGCATTTGATTAAGGGGCACTTAAGCAAGATAGCTAGTTAAAGGGTCTTTACGTGTTAGGCTGCGTAGTGAATCTTGAGCACTCAGAGTGCAGCAGTTACTAAAGGCAGCAGTTTGAAATTAGCGCAAACCAATGAGAGTTCAATCATTTGCATACATTTCATCTCTCCGGGCAGTTCAACACTGAAGGTTGACTGCATTAGTTTAATCATACTGTGTGATTCCCTGGAAGAAACAAGATTACTATGGTGAGTAATTTTTTCTTATCAAAATCATCTATTACAAACGCAAGTTTCTCATAGGGTAGGGATTCCTTCATTGTGTACCACCACTCAGTCTTAACATTAAGACGAAGGTCTTGGCTGTTCCATAGCTTCAGTATTCTTTTAGCCACCACTGATCCCAAGTATAGTATCTTAGAATCTTTAGAGGTCAAATAAACGTCATCGGAAATAATGAACAAAACTATATCCGGTGAACATTAATTTTTTTTCCAATCAATTTTGATAAATTAATGGCAACCATTTTCCACCATCTTTGGGTCTGATAACATTCCCAAAAATGTTGGTATAATGTCCCAAACATACCACAACCATGCCAAAAAGTATTGTCATTAGTGGGATTGTTCTTATTTAATAAACTGGGTGTTATATATGCTCTATTAATGATTTTATGTTGACTTGAGCTGTTTTTGGCAGATATAAGATTTTCGTTAGTCTCAATTGCAACTGTTTTCCAGTGGTCCATTTTCCGCTGAATTCCCATTTCTTTCTCCCAAGTCCCATGTTGTTTCGTCTTTTTATATTCAATTGATTGTTAGTAAAGAATACATTTTGGATAGTTTTTTTGTTTGTAATGCTAATATTATTTTTTGTTGTTTCTCAATATGAGAAGTGTAATCGGGGCCCTTTATATTAGTTTTTTTAGTATAAGCTTGAACATTTTCATAAATGATGTAGCAGATAAAATTACTAATTTTAGGGTTCTTGATCACAAGTTAAAGTGATGTAATAATAGGATCTTGTTGTTGTATAACTGATTATTCAATCTCGATAGTCCATTATTATGCAAAATTGATATACTTTTTTGCTGAGTGTTTGTAAAATGCTGGATTTATGACATTGGGGCATGTAACCATGGAATATTATCGGATCCTAAATCTGTTTTGGCATGTGTGTAGTATGTAAGTACAGTATACTCTGCATTATATGGACTTGGATTATGTGGACAATCGGGTTACATGGAAAGATTTCTGTTGCCAAAACCGAATGTGTTAAAAACGATACAAATATCCCTGTTTAATGCGGACCTGGTCGACCGTGTTGTGCAGACAGTTTTTGAGTAAATGTCAGGCAATTTCGGGCAACTTCAGTAGCACAGAACAAGACAGAACTGCTAATTAGTGGTAACAAGGTGTTAAGGTGATGCAATGAGCTGTTGACTGAACCTGTATTTACTGACCTTGTCCTCGCCTGCAGCTTATCGCTTTCCTGTTGTGTGCTATGTGTGATTCTTATCTGCTTGTTCTTTGTTCCCACCATGTCTAAGAGACCAGGCGTCTCTCTTGCTTGTAAAATCAAGCTTCTAAAACAAATTTAATCTCTGCCACGTATGAGTGTTCGCGAACTGGCGGCACACCTATCGATTCCAAAGTCTACTGTCTCTGATCTGATCCATGGAAGAAAAAAGCTGCTGGCTGATTGGCATTCTAATCAAAACCCACAAAGAAAAAGAAAGCGAGAGGGGAAAGATGGTGAGATAGAAGAGGCTTTATTGGTCTGGTTTACCAGTGTGCGGGAGTGGGAGGCGATGATAAGTGGGCCCCTTCTGTTACAGAAAGTGAGTCAAATCACAGAAACACTAGGGAAGCATGATTTTAAGGCAACGGATGGGTGGTTACAACTGTGGAAAGCAAGAAATAACATCTGTTATCGTAGAGCCCATGGAGAAAAACAAAATGCAGATGACACCGGGGCAACAGACTGGGTAAAAGATGTTTTGCCAGACATTTTAGCAGGGTATGACTGCAACAACATTTTCAATGCCGACGAAACAGGTTTGTTTTTCCTATGTGTTGGCCAAGGAACATTGACATTTGAAAGCGAGCACCCACAAGGTCACAAAAAAGCTAAAGAAAGGCTTTCTGTTCTCGTTTGTAGCAACATGTCTGGGTCTGAAAAAAAACAAGATCTTGGTGATCGGGAAATCTGCAGTTCCACGGTGCTTTAGGGGTGTAGCTCACCTCCTTGTGATTTACAGGAGCAATAAGACGGCGTGGATGACCAGTGAAATTTTCACAGAATGGTTAAGGCAATGGGACAGAAAATTACAGGGAAGGAAGATTCCCCTCCTTCTGGATAATTTCACTGGCCATCCTGATGTCCAAAATTTATGAAACATCTTCTTAATTCTTTTACCACCAAACACAACATCGTTGATCCAGCCGATGGATCAGGGTATAATTTACTCACTAAAACGCCACTACGTGCAAGAAATGAGAAACAGGGTTTTAGAAGAGATGGATGAGGGAGGAGAGCTCATAGTAAAAGAGTGCATAAAGAGAATTAGCATTTTAGATGCAGTCCATTTCTTGAAAAAAGTATGAGATAAAGTGACTCCTGAAACAATCTCGAACTGCTTTCAAAAAGCAGGGTTTACAAGGCAGTCTGACTTGCTGCCCCTCACCACCACCTCAACAGATCAAGAACTTATCCCACCACCATCGGGACTCACCGAAGTTGAATTCTATATCCTATGTCGTCTTGGTGAGGCGGAAGAAGACATTCATACAACAGACAAGATGACCAGGCTCTTAAGCATTGTACGTCCACCAGAAACCCAGTGCCAAAGCCAGTGTGAAGACATCAATGATGAGGAACTTGAGGCCACAGAGCAAGAGGTAGTGACTGCCAAAGATGTGCATGCTGCATTGCTAACCCTAAGATGAGCAATGGAACAGCGGCACGATGTGCGTCCAGACTGGCAGGTGATGGAAAGCACTGATCGCAGCTTCAAGGTGTACACCTCCACTGCTGTCAAACAGACAACCATTGACTGCTTTTTTATGAAGGTTACTGATATGTGTGAAATACTGTATGATGGTTTTAACCCAAACCCCCTCCTGCAACACAGAAAATAAAGTTTGTACAATGTTGTACTTTTAACCAAGCACCCCCCACCACATGAAACACTGTACTGTATACAGAAGCACAACGTTTTCCACAGTAGCACTTAAACCTATTGCACAGTTCTTAATACAGTAACAGCCCACAGCACCATTTGCTGGCAACAGCGGACATCGCATTAACGCGTACAGCATTTAGAAGCACAAATGTGTCCGCATTAAGCGGCTTACACTGTAATGCTATAAAGATCCTGATTTTCTTAAGTCCATTCCAATTAGTTTTGATCAATATTTCTTCTGCACTAGTCTTGGAAACCTCTTGGTTTAAAATATCTTGCACTATCGTACTCAGATTAGTTGGACTGAATAACCATTCCCAAAAGTTAGCAATAATTTGTGCTTTAATGTAGGTAAAGGGATCGGGACATCTGAGGCCTTCCTCTTTTATGGGTATAATCAGCTTTGTCCATGTGATCCGGGTTCCCCCCCCCCTTGCAAAATTATTTTGAGAAAATATGTTTAATATCCTGTATCCATTTTCTGGTTGGACACCTGTATAACGCCTGTAGCACATAGAAAAATGTGATAGAGCCATCAGCTTAATAACTTGTATATGACTCCACAAATAGATGGATACATTTTGCCAGAGATCAAGTTTTCTTTGTATTTTTTCCTTGGCTACCCTATAGTTGATTTGTATCGTATTTTCAAAGTCTCTGGTCAGTATAATGCCTAAGTATTTGATTTGCTTAACTTTCTGAAATAGATTTATATTCAGAAATTCTTCTACTTCCTTATCCATATTCAATTTGGATAAGCATTGATTTTTCCTGGTTTAATTGACAACCCGAAATTGTTGAAAATGTCGTAATAATGTCCAGGAGCAGTTTAATTGAGTTATTTAAGTTTTTAAATAATACTAAAGTATCATCCGCAAAAGCAGAAATTTTAAATTCTTGACCAGAGACTATGATACATTATATCTCTGGACTCCCCCTAATTGCCATTAAGAGGGATTCAGTACCTAATATTATACTGGTGCGGTAGTGCCACTATATTAGGGTTGGCTAGGCAGTTTAATGTTAAACCTCAAACTTTTGCACTTTAATAACTTTGCAACAGTACAACGGATTTGCATGAAGGTTGGCATGCTTTGTGACTACGGGAAGGTCTCATGATATGCCAAATTTTGTGTGAATCCCTTTTGTGGTTTTTGAGATACAGAGCGATGAAAAACACAACATTTTAAGGTTGTGTCAATTTCTTTTGACAGCCGTTTCTCAGAAACGGCTTTTCAAACAACAGGAAGTCTTAGTGTATTCTGAGATATGCAGTTAGCCCCAGCACTTGAACTGCCCCGGAGATGAAAGAGTTAACTCTATGCAGAAGCATAAAACGTTGAGCTGGAGCTCGGATTTCAAACCTCTGTCTGTGGTGCTTCAGAGTGTATCCATCAGATTCTTTACTCCGCCTAACTGTGAAGTCGCTCCGGAGATTGCTTCTTCGCTCGGTTTGGTAAAGTTTCCTGAAAGTGTCAGTTTTCACTGATTTCTTATTTTTTCGGTTTTCAAGTCTCTGTCCACGGTACAGTAAGTGTGTAGATAGGTAGTGAACTGTTTTGTTGCTTATTTCTGTGGAAATTGTAATTCTTTGGTTCCTTAGCAGTCGGTCCGGTTGGGAACTGACTGTTTCTGTTTGAATCTTTCTTTTTTTTAATTTGTAATGGTGTGCCAGTTCCGATCGGTTTCAGAAAATCTGGACTTTTACCGGTTTCTTTCCACAACCCATAACATGGTTGGTTACTGATCGGAGAGTATTACCTGTCGTAAAAGCTGTTAAGGGTAATTTTGTTAGTCTGGCCATGTCTGAGAAACCCAAGAAGAAAACCGGGCCCACTGGGTTTTCAACACTGTGGTGAGTGTGGGGAGGCTTTTGCTAAAGCTGATCCTCACCTCATCTGTGTTTATTGTCTGGGGTTTGACCATCTCAAAACAGACTGCCAAATATATAAAAATGTTCCCAAAGCCACTATGGATAAAAGATTGAGTAGGCTAAAGGAAAGGGAGGCCGAGAAGTCCGCTAACCCGGATGGCCAGTTTGGTTCTGTTGCGGCTGAAACTGAGGAGGGTGCCCACTGACCTGGGTGATACCTCCTCGAGCAAAAGGAGATCCGACTTGAAGGGGGTCGGTTCCAGTGAAAAGAAAAAGGAAATCAGCCGGTTCGGATCCAGAACCGTGTACTCCAACAGCTGATGAGATAGCCAAAGCGATAAGTATTGTTCAGTCGCTTCGACTGGTTCCGTCCGAACTGACTCCTTTGGCTAGGTGGTCGGATCCTACTCCATCGGATTACGATCCAGATGCCTATTATGAATTGGAGTGGAAGGGGGACGAAGACTATCCAGAATAAGATGATGAGGATGATAATGATTTAGAAGGTCTGGATGTGCCCATTGAACCGGACATCTCCCCAGACAGACCCTCCAGTGTCTCCCCTCCCAGGCTTACTGAGTCTCCTTCCCACTATTTGTTCTACAAAAAGGTGGCTGAAACCCTCCAGCTCCCCATAGTAGAAGCTGCAGAGGAGGAAGAGGAGCCTGATTTTGTCGAGATGACGGACATCCCAGAGTCTAAAAGGTTGTCTATTCCCCTCCACAAATCTTTGGGGGAACAGACAAAAAAGATTCTTCAGACACCAAACTCTTTACCTCCAGTTGACAAAAAAATGGACAGGAGATACATGTTGTCAGGCTCAGGTACGGAGTTTTTGTGCAATCATAGCAGCCATGTTGGGGTAGTGCAGGCTGCAGCCTGTGACAGGGCTAACATACCTTTGGCTTCACACCCTCCAGATAAAGACTCCAGGAAGGTGGATGCCATGGCCAAAAAATAGTATTTGGCATCCTCCTTGGGACTCAGGCAGGTGAATTATATGGCCTGTGCAGCCAGGTACCAGAAGTCCTGGTGGGATACTGTTCTGGAACTGGCCAAACAGGCCTCCCCCCAGCTAGCCAAAGAGCTGGAGGGGGTAGTTGCTGATGGGATTGAGATGTCCACGGTACAATTCCATGCTGCTGTGGGCTCAAATGATGTGGCATCACGAGTCATGGCTACATCTGTGTCTGTCAGGAGATTCACTTGGCTCAGATGTACTAGCCTTTCGCAGGACACTCAGGCTAAGGCCATGGATTTCCCTATAGTAGGTAACTCTCCGTTTGGGGAGCAGACAGAGGCTTACATGAAAAAAATGGATGAATACAGGACTACTTACAGGAGTGCACAGGCCAAGGAAAGGCAAGCCACTCCTCAGAGGCAGCAGTCTAGGGGCAAGGGCAGACCCTTTCACAGGCCTTTCTACCAAGCCCAGGCCTCCTGTCCCTTCCCACAGAGAGGGTTCTTCCGAGGGAGAGGCAGGAGGGGGATGAGCAGGGCTGCATTATCTTCCGAGTCTAAGGCTCCTGCCAAGCAGGCACCCTGATGTGTCAGCCTGGGTCGACTCCCCAATTCCAGTAGGAGGCAGGCTGGCTTACTACTTCCAGGCCTGGAAGTCTGTTACCTCAGACAAGTGGGTCCTGGAGGTAGTAAGTCAGGAGTTGGCCCTCAGTTTCAAAAAAATTCCAAAAATGAGGGTCAGGTCCTTTCCACCTGCAAACATCTCTGAAACCATTGCTTTAGAAGCAGAGGTTTCCTCTCTGCTGGCTCTCAGAGCCATAGAGAGAGTTCCTACTTCACCCAGGAGCAAAGGTCTGTACTCCAGCTACTTCCTTACCTCAAAAAAGACAGGGGAGTGGCGACCCATCCTAGACTTAAGGTATTTGAACAAACACATTGTAAAACCAAAGTTCAAAATGGTGACTCTGGGAGTAATTCTTCCCTCTCTAAGGCCAGGAGACTGGTTAGCTTCCCTGGACCTCAAGGAAGCCTATTTCCATATTCCCATCAGGTGCTTCCACAGAAAGTACATCAAAACTCCCTCGGTGGTCCTCACCACAGATGCTTCTCTGTTGGGCTGGGGAGCCCACCTGGGAGCCCTCACAGCAGAAGGGGTTTAGTCCCCAGAAGAGTCTCTTCTTCATATCAGTCTTCTGGAACTCAGGGCAGTATTCTTGGCCCTTCAGGTTTTCTCGGACTCAGTGAGGAACTAGGTGGTTCAGGTCAGGACAGACACCACCACCGTGTGGTACATCAACAAGCAGGGGGGCACTTGGTCTACGGCCTTGTGCACAGAGGCCGTGAAAGTATGGTCTCTGGCTTACTCCCTACAAACTTCCCTATTAGCAGTCCACCTCCCAGGGAAGGACAGTGTGCTAGCAGATGCTCTGAACAGAATTTCCGAGGGCCATCACGAATGGACCTTGGACCCTCTCATCCTGAAAGTAATCTTCACCAGGTGGGGCACTCCAGAGATAGATCTCGTCACAGCCCCAGACATTCATCAACTTCCCCAGTTCTGCTGCAGACCTCCAGTCATGGGGACTGTTCCCCTGGATGCTCTGGTATTGGATTGGTAAGGCAAGTTCCTTTATGTCTTTCCTCCCTTTCCCCTGTTGTTCAGGGTTCTAGTCAAGATCAGATCACAACGCTGCACAGTGATTCTAGTTGCTCCAGACTGGGCCAGGCAACCTTGGTATCCTCTGTTGTTTCCCTTAGCAGTCTCACTCCCCCTGTCTTTTCCCAAGAGACACAATCTCTTAACCTCCTCTCAGGGGAGGATTTGGTACCCCAATCTCAGTCTCTCAGTCTCAAGGCCTGGCTCTTGAAGAGTTAGAATACGCAGGCCTGCACCTCTATCAGGGAGTTTTGGACATCCTCAGGGGTTCTTTGGAAACCTTCTACCAGGAAAACATATAACTCCAGATGGAAAAGATTCAGCATTTGGTGTTCACACAGGCATCTCCTGCCAGATGCTGCTGGTATTGCCGCAGTCTTAGATTATCTGGTTCACCTTAATGGCTTAGGCCTTAGGCGAGCCACTTTAAAAGTTTATCTAGCAGCTGTTTCTGCATTCCTGTCAGCAGTGAAGGGCTCTTCCCTGGCATCCCACCCTGTCTTTGGAAAGTTCTTTAAAGGTCTGATTCATATCAACCCTTCTTTTAGAGAGCCTACCCCGGCTTGGGATCTCAATATCTGCATTGCTCAGCTTATGCAGCCACCCTTTGAACCTTTGACTTCAGCCGAGCTTAAATACTTGACCTGGAAAACTGTGTTTCTGGTAGCTATCACTTCTGCCAGGCGAATTAGTGAATTACAGGCCCTGCCAGTTGAACCTGATTGTATCTCATTCCATAGAGATAAGGTGGTCCTCAGAACCAATAGGAGGTTCTTACCCAAAGTGTTCTCAGATTTCCACCTGAACCAGTCCATGTCCCTTTCTGTGTTTTTCACTGATCATTCCTCTTCAGGAGAAAGATGGTTACACAGTTTGGATGTTAAAAGGGCACTTAGCTATTACATAGAGCATACTAAGGCACATAGGAATGACTGTCTTCAATTGTTTCTCACTTATGGTGAAGTGTGAAAAGGTAGGCCAACTACTAAAAGAACTATTGCCAGGTGGATTGTCTCTTGTAGGCAATTCTGCTATGAAAGGCTAGGCAAAGTACCCCCCTCAGTCCTGAGGGCTCATTTGACTAGAGGTACATCTGCTTCTCTGGCTGCTGCCAGAGATATACCTTTACTAGAGATATGCAAAGCAGCCACCTGGAAAACAGTCCATACATTCATCAAGCATTACTCTCTGGATATCCAGGCTAGGAGTGATGCTAGGTTTGGTACAGTAGTACTGCAGAGCCTATTTCCAAAATAGGTGCGGTACCCTCCTCCATGGAGGTGTTGCTTGGTAGTCTGCATATGTGAGATTACAGCAAGACTTCATGTCGTTTGAAGAAAAAATTACTCACGTTAGTAATTGTGTTTCTTCTAATGGAGTCTTGCTGTATTCTGACCCCCGCCTCCCCTCTCAGAACCTAGTTTTTGGGATGTGGGCTGTCAGGCACAGTGTTGCACCTCAGGGGTGTACCTTACACCCCTCGTCTTAGGGTGGGGTTGTTGTTGTTCTTTGTTTATTTATATATTACTATATATTGTTCACTACCTGTTTTTTTATCTTGGGTTCTCGATTTGAGTCTTTTGGGACTCAAGGTTTACCTGTTGGTTTATTGTTTACAGTTTCCACACCAGAAGTGTAGTTAGTTGCTCGTAACAGTCTGAGGGTTACACTCTGAAGCACCACAGACAGAGGTTTGAAATCCGAGCTCGAGCTCAGCGTTCTCTGCTTTTGCATAGAGTTAACTCTTTCATCTCTGGGGCTGTTCAAGTGCTGGGGCTAACTGCGTATGTTCGGAATCCAGCAAGACTCTCCATTAGAAGAAACACAGTTACTAAGGTGAGTAATTTCGCGCAGTCTGAAATTTTCAGGGTTGAAAGCCTTTGCCCCACAGATGTGCCTTTTGAAGGTCTGGTGAAAAAAAGTTAATCTGTCAAAAAGTTATTAAAGTTTTAATTTTTCATTATTTCCTATGGGGAAAAATAAGTGTAAAATGGAACATAAAACAGGCTTGTTTTTGCAACTATGTATCTTGTTTTCGCAAATATGTATCTTGTTTTCACAAATCGGCATCTTGTTTTCACACATAAGTATCTTGTTTTTGCAGGCAGGGTTACATAGTGTCCCAGGGAGCCTGCTCCATCATTAATTTTTGAACCTTAATAACTCTGGAACTGTTCAATGCATTTGCACACGAGTTGGCATGCGTGAAGTCTAGGGGTATGTCTCTTAACATACGAAGTTTCTTATGCATCTGTCGGTGTTTTTGGAGATACAAACTTCAAAAAATCCTAAATTTACATGTTTTTGCCTTTCTACAGCCATTTTTCAGAAATGGCATTGTGTTGTGCTGCCCCCCATTCCACCAGTTCCCTTCCCCCCAGGTTGCACCGTGAGATGAGCAACTTGTTGTTTAGTGTGCTCTCCTGGTGAAACATTTCAATAAATAAATAAATAAATGTGTCTGGTTCTTTTTGTATATATTCAGTTAGGTGTTGGACTTTTTTAACTGCAGTGAATGTTGTTCGGTCGGGAATAAATCCCATCTGGTCTGGGTGAATATTATGTGGTATCTTATTGACTATCCTATTGGCTACCAATGTTGCTATTATTTTATTATCGGAGTTCAATAATGCTATTGGGTTGTAGTTTTTAACCTGATTTTTAATCTTAGCTTCTTTGGGAATAAATATAACTAGAGCTCCTAACGTAGACTGTGGGAGTTCTCCTTTATCTTCAATTAATTCATTTATTACCAAAAGTATCCAAGGGGCTAATAATTCCTTAAATTGTTGAAAAAATTTGTTAGTGTAGCCATCAGAACCCGGGCTCTTGTTTTTAGGTAAAGCATCAATGGTCTTAATAAGCTCTTCGATTGTGAACGGTTGATTGTCCATTCCCAATGGTTGTATATTTAGATTTTCCATAAAAGTATCTGTTGTATGCTTATTGATTTTTTCTTTGATTGATGTCTTTATAATGCCCAGTTATAGTTTTTTCTAACCCTTCTCTGTCTGTGACCATTACGTCTTGTTTATTTTGTGACCCACCAATAATATTTTGTTCTCGTCCTTTTTTAAGTAACTTAGCCAGAATCTTTCCTGCTTTGTCACCATGTAGATATCTCACTCTCTTGACTTTTTTTAATATTTTTAATAGTTTCTTGTTCAAGTACTTGTGCTTGAATTAAGCAGTAAACCACGACAGGGTGTGGGTTATGCTGAGATTTACTCACGAATGGTGTGGCCTTGTGACCAAATCCACACCAGAAGTGGAATAAATCCCAGCATAACCCACATACAGAGAAAAGCACTTTGGGTATTTTAAGTGATTTTTATTGAATTTATTCTTATGCTAGGAAAAATAGTCCAGTTGTCCTACTGTGAGCTTTCACCAGTACTCATTTTTTACTGTAGTCTTGTTCTCCCACTGACTGCCTTTGCTTAAATTTTGAAGCTTTTCATACACACCACCCTTACCAACATTAACAAAAATAACTGCATTGGCATTAGTCTCTCACTGTCCAGCCTACCTAAAAAGTACATCTCCTTTCAGCTCGTGTCCATCAGCTTTTGTAAAGTACAGCGCAGCCACAGTGAATTATTCTAGTAATATCTAGCTTCAGTTTTTCACTTTGGAATTTCTATTAAGAGGAAACAAAAAAGTAAACGACCTTACGAATATACAAAAAGCGCCAGCAGATAACAGGCTTATAGGTCTATCGAGTCTGCTCAAGTGTGCAGCTATCCGAGTTTACTCCATAGCTGCCCCCCCTCCCATTCCACCAGTTCCCCTCTCCCTGATTCTGTCCCACCCCCCTTAAAGCTATTCACTGATTTTAGTGACACCACCTCTTCAGAAAGTGCATTCCACCCTGCCACCACCCTCTCTGTGAAGTAGTGACTTCTCAACTCCCTCTTGAACTTGTCCCCTTCCAGATATTCACATATCTGGAATGTATAGCACGGTATGGGCTGCACGCCCATTGGCTCACGCTGTGGACCAATGGACGTACAGCCCTACCGACGGTGTCAGTCAGCGTGTGGTGGGTGCTGCTGCCTGCCGCTGACCGGGAGGGGGAGGGGGTGGTGGGGATCAGTGGGGTGGGAGGGGTCCGCTGGACCACCAGGGATAATAATAATCTTATTTTTCTAATTCAGCCTTTGATCGGGGGACAGGTCCAGGGTGCGAAATTCTATAACTTATGTGCCCCAGGGCAGGCACTTTTGCTTCAGGACACCTACAGCATTTTAGTGCCTGCCCCTTTGGGCACCTAAGGTATTTCATTGCAATTCCGTTTTTTCCTCCGTTTCTAGCGCTTGCCATGTATTTTTTTTTTGCAGTTTAACTTTCCCTGGGGTGGGGGAGCCTCTTGAGGAGTGCAGACGCAGAGCTGATCATGAGTGTGCTCTTTTGGATGTCAGCTGACTGTTTGTCTGCTTCATCACCCGCTGTGAAGGAGAGAAGGACGGAGGAGTAGTAGGCTGATGTGCCTGAACTGAGTGGCACAGCGATCAGCCAGTTGATTCTTCAGGGATCTCTTGTTTGCTCTTGGAGGCGGGCTGCAGCAGGCACACACGTACCAATAGGTGCCGTTATGACCCGCCCCCTCCAGACAGTGTGACGCGAGCACCCAGCACAGCGCGCCATTCTGTGGCTTGCATTCAGGGAGACAAGTCGTTCTGCAGTACTGTCTGCCAGCCAGAAACCGATCTCGATCAACCAAAAGCTCTTTTAAGAGCTGATTGAAGTATTTAGATTTAAAAAAAAAAAACGGAGTACAAAGGAGGTGGTTTGAGTTCATAGGGGCAGTGGGGGAGGAGAGGTGTATGTAAAACCGCAAGGGTCCCTCCAAGGAAATTGTCAGGACGGAGTAAAGAAAATAAATGTCTGGGGGAAGAAAAATGGAAATGCAGAAAGGAGGGAGGGGAATATAACTAAACAAGGTGAAAGCCAGAAAGGAGTGTGTGTTTGTGAGACCGTGAGGGTCTCTTGAGTCGGGACTCAGTCGGGAGGGAATGAAATTGTCAGGAGAAAATTTAAAGCAATTTTGGCAAACCCTAGAAAAAAAAGAGAGTAGCAGCTAGCAAAGCAGACACAGATCTGTAAGCTAATCAAAGTCTGCTGAACTGCTCTAGTCTTTGTGTCCGTTTTCTAGCTAATAAAAAACAGTGGCAGTCTACTTGAGGGGAAGGGGGCACTAACTGCAGACTCGTGCTGAAGCACTGCAGACACAGAATGAAGAAACTAGCTCTCTAAATAAATATACTATTACTACCAACCAGCAAAATAAAGTGTCCCAAAAAGGAATAATTCTGTACTGTCCGTTGGATGTGTAATTAAGAGACAGTATTAGTAACTACTACTACTAGCAAATAAACACTAAACAGAGAGAAAGGGGACTCAGTGGGGGCCCATTCTCAGAGATTGCAGGCTACCTGCAGCAAATTCCAGTAAAGTTAGCTAGCAAAGCAATCTCTCTTTGTTTTTATGTAGATAGTGGCCACAGACTTTGAATTTAAAACCACACAGGACGGGCTAAACGCTAAAGCTTATATGTCTTATTTTTACTAAAAAGTTGCCTCCTGCATGTGTGCTACTACTAACTGAAGCTTAGCTATAAAGCTTAGCTAACTAATCCATCAAATATTAAAACAGCTCTCTAGCTAGGTGCTGCTAGCTATACAACTTGCTGAAGTGAAGACAGTCTGTGTCATCTTGATTTGTAATCAGTACTAGTCTGTACTATCTGTGAAGGGATCGAAGTCTACAGCTGTACACTACGTGGCCATATACAATATGTTTTTAATATAGCTAGTTTTTTTTACACACTACTGTGTGGACTAACTAAAATCTAAAAAAGATCAGTCAGTTGATTACAATAATTAAAGTCTATTAAAACTTTAGTTACAAGCTACTCTGAGGACCAAGTAACTAAATGTAAATTCAAGGATCAGTTATAAAAAATATTAAAGGTTTTTTTTTTTTTTTGATACGCAGAAGAAGGAAGGCAGCAACAATAAGTAGCATCAGACACCCAGTAGGGGGACAACCCCTCTCTAAAACACACGATGTGGCAGAAGCGTTTCGGGCCTACTGTAAGAACTTATACACCCCAGAGTCAGCCTCATCCCCAGAAAGCATTACCACATACATTGAGGCACTTACTCTGCCCACCCTAGAGGAACAGAGCAGAGAGGTCCTTATACGCCCTATAACTGCTATCGAAATAGCACAAACTATTGCCAACTCTTAAGTTCCAGAAAGCCCCAGGACCCGACGGATATGGTGCGGAATTTTATAAGACTGCTAGGTCTTCGGTTCTCACCACGCTCCTGCGTGTATTTAACTCAATTTTGCAGGGTGACCTACCCCCAGACTCTTGGTCCTACGCAACCATATCGGTGATCCCCAAACAGGGGAAGAATCCTCAGGAATGTGCGTTGTATAGACCGATATCGGTATTAAATCAGGATTACAAAATATTTATGAGCATTCTAGCCAACCGAATGGATCAAGTGCTTCCTGCACTGATCCATAAGGACCAGACTGGCTTTGTGAGGGCTCGTACTACCACTGACAATATCAGGCGCTGTCTGTATCTGGTTAACCAGATGAGTGGCACAGATGCCTCGACGGGTACTAATCAGTCTTGATGCAGAGAGGCCTTCGATAGAGTTGCATGGCCCTTTCTATATTCCATCTTGCACCGATTTGGTTTTCCCCCTGGCCTTATTCAGGCCCTGCAAAATATATATTCCACGCCTCGGGCCTGTGTAAGAGTCAATGGGCACCACTCTGAGTACTTTTCACTTCAAAGGGGCACGCGCCAGGGTTGTCTACTGTCCCCGCTGTTATTTGCAATGACCATAGAACCTTTGGCGCAGAAAATCAGAGAGCACCCTAACATCAAGGGAATTTCACTAAGGGGAACTGAACACCGAATCGCCCTATATGCGGATGATATCCTCTTATATTTGCAAGACCCAGAGCAATCTATCTTAGCAGTACGACAAGTCTTGGACGAATACGGGAGACTATCAGGCTACAAATTAAACCTAACTAAAACTGAATTGCTTACATTTAACTATACCCCTTCACAAGCAACGATGAGCGTCCTTCCGGGCAGGTGGAATCTTATGAGGCTAAAGTACCTGGGTGTGTATATCCCCCGGGAGGGAACACATTATTACAAATATAATTATTCTCCCTTTATGGCGCAACTGAGGCAGGACATACGGGCCTGGTCGGTTATTCCATTGAGCATATTGAAACGAATAGAACTTATTAGGATGATAACACTTCCTAGAGCATTATACCTGTTTCAAAATATCCCCCTTTTTGTACCCCAAAATTTCTTTAAAGAAATAAGCTGTTTACTACGGAATTTTATTTGGGCTGGGAGGAGGCCCCGGGTTAGCCTTAAGGTGTTGACGCTTGCACGAACTGAGGGGGGTCTTGCACTTCCAGATTTAAAGCGTTACCAACAGGCAGTAACTATGATGCACATAATGGCAAGACAGAACAGAAGTACTCATCCACACTGGATCGATGTAGAGAAAGTATTGATAAATGACATTACCTACTTCCGAACAATATACAGTCCAAACCTGATAGGGAGGGCCTGCCCAACCACTAATCCCTGGTTGACAGCACAATTTCAAAACTGGAATGTAATTAAAAAAGTCTTATAGACTGTCGCCCAGCCTGCCACTCCTGTGCCCGATTCAGGCTCTTCCGGAGTTCTCCCCTAATACGCTAGACACTGGGTTTGGTGAATGGGATGGCCTTGGCCTGCGGTACATACCTCAAATAATGACACAGGGAGTAACCTGGTCGTTTGCAGAAATTCAGACAAAGTTCCACTTGCCGCATAAAGATTTTTTCCGCTTTCTACAAATTAGACATTACATAGAGAGCTTACCTCTAAGTTTGCGAGACCCAGAAAACTACTCAGCATTAATTAGATATCAGATCTCTTTGAATGACACAGGGAAGCGGGAACACTTAATATCTATATACTACCGGGCTTTGGATCTACAGGGGGAGATGGCTACTGAAAACGTCCGCATGCAATGGAGGGAGGAGTCTGGTTGCCAATTAACTATTGCGGACTGGCAGCTGGCATGCAGTTATTCCTCTAAAGTTACAAGCTCATATCAATGGCGAGAATTCGCCTGGAAAGTTTTGATAAGATATTTTAAATCACCCAAAGTAACTAAGCACTATTCCCAAGACAAATCAGCCGAATGCTGGAGGGGGATGCAGTGAGCAGGAGGCCAGTCTGACCCACATCTTCTGGACTTGCCCGGTGCTCTCTGACTTTTTTAAACAATTGGAAGAGCAGCTGCAGCAACTTATTGACCCACATTTTCAGTTAACGCCGGAGATCTATTTATTCCTTTTGTTCCCCAAACCCTACAGAGGCCCGAACACAAGATATCTGCTTGCAATACTTACTACAGCAGCCAAAAAAGTGTTAACTAAACAATGGTTGACAGTACACCCCCCAACCATTCGTGACTGGTGGGACATCACCCGCAAATCCATAACATGGAAAAGATTACATATAATATAAATGAGCGAGGAGAGCAGTTTGCTGTGAGGTGGGTACGATGGCAACTGTATTATATGTTGATTGATCCCGCCCAGTGCTCTAATTCTTGTACTCTAGTAGTGACTTCGGAACTTTAACATAGAGGAGTGGTCTCCCTTTCAGGTGGAGCCCTGTCTGGTGTGCCCCCGACCAGACAGTGTCTGGAATTCAGGTTATAACTGGAGTGGTCAAGCAGAACCAGAAGGGGAAGTTTTGATGACCTGAGGAGTAATTAGAGAGTACATGTCCGTTACTCAATAATACAAGTAAAACTCTGTTTTGGAGATTAAGTGGGTTGGTAAAGCGCATGAGAGCAGTAGAATATATGGAAGATGTTTTGAGTACTGGACTGGGGATGTATTTGAACCCTTACAGTTAATGGCACTAAGGGGCCAGGTATGGATGTACTGTATAATGTAATTACTGTAGACCTATTTGTATATAAGTTAAAATATGAATAACAAGAATATTAAAAAAAAAAATTTTTTTTTTTTTTTTTACCAGTTACCTGTGGACTGGACTACCTACAAAATCTAGACAGCAGGGATCTACTGTTAAATAAGGCCTTTTACAGACTAGTTTTACGAGCAAGCTACTGTATGGTCAGACTACTACCTATCTAAATACAGGGTCAGAATCTGATCTGTTACAGTAAAGCCTATTTAAGTTAAAAGCTGTGTCTTAAACTTACTCTGGATTACAACATTATTACATAATCTATCTAGTAAGTACAGCAGGGTCTGTCTGTGTAATCTGTTGTACATTGTACATTATTGCTAAATAAAGTTTTTTTCAAAATCTACTCTCTGGACGTCACATTCAGTAACTAATCTAAAAAGGTTTTGCTAAGGTCCAAACAGCTTTTTTAAAAGCTACTGCTTGGAAATGGACCGCTAATTCCAAAAGGGACAAGTAAAGCTGCTCAGTTACAAATAGCTGAGCAACTGTCTGTGATCAAAAAAATCAGACAACACAGTTTTTCTTGTTGTGTTTATTTTATTTTCAAGTACAGAGACAAACAGCACATACAGGCAGTTTTTCTTGTTGTATAGCATTTATTAATATTGACAGCTGAATCAATTCAGACAAGTTGAAGTTCAGCATCAACAACACATTAATAAACATTCTCTGAGTGCATAGCGTGATAGCATAGCCTACCTAACAACAGTCTAGTTTGGACAGTTTGTTACTCTGTCTTAGTCTGTGCAGTGCAAGCCACTTAGTGCCACCACCACTCTGCACAACTGCCTGCCGACGTACCCACGAGCAGACAGACACCATGAGTCTTTTTAAATTTGGATTTAAGAGAAAGCGTATTGATGAAACTGTGGGAGCTGGGGATTCCCCAGCAGCAAGTACTAGCAGTTGTACCACCACCACAAGCACTTCACCGACACCTACTGTAGTGCCACCACCTCCTTGCCCAGACAGTCAAACTTTTGTAGTGACCACTGATGTTTCCTCAAGTGCTGCTGCTTGTACTGAAACCCCAGTTAAGGCCCTGAAAGCTAGAAAATTTCAGGAATCCTGGAAAAAGGGCAGGAAGTGGCTTACGTATGACACCAATAAATGTGCCATGTTCTGTACATGGTGTCAGAGTTATGATAAAAGCCAAAGCAAAAATAATTTCAGAACTGGATGCAGTACTTTTAGAGTACACATTATCTCAGCACATGAAGTGTCCATAGCACACAAAAATGCAGAGATGGCATACATTGCAAATAAAACAAAAGTTGGAGAAAGACCAATAGAGAAATATATACAATTCATGGAACAAAAAGAAATGGATCAAATTTGTAAATTGTTCTGTACTGCATATTACGTTGCTAGGACCGAAAGGCCTTTCAGGGATTTTCCTGGGTTGATAGATTTACAAAGAAGAAATCATGGGGATGATGCTATGAGTCACAGTTACAGTAGTGACAAGCAATGCCGTGTCTTTCATTCACTATATTGCCCAAGATATTCAAAGCACTACTGCTAGTCTACTACAAGACAATGACTTCTTTTCTTTTTTGTTGATTCCTGCACAGATAAAAGTGTGACTGAGGAGGAGGGCATTTATGTACGTGTTTTTGAAAATGGTCTACCTGTAACAAGATTTCTTGCACTGAAACCAGTCAGTGTCCCTAATTCAGAAAGCATTTTAAATACTGTGATTAATGCTTTAGAAGGTGAAGGTGGTTTAAAGGATGGTGGTTGGAAACATAAGCTGATAAGTGTGGCATCTGATGGTGCTGCTGTAATGTTGGGGAGCACTTCAGGTGTCCTTAGTCGAGTAAAGCAAGATTTCCAGTGCCCACACCTCATTGACGTACACTGCTGTGCACATCGTTTAGAGCTTGCTGTAAAGGATTCGTTCAGAGACTGTCCCTTTTACAAGTCATTAGAACAACCTCTGCTGAACATTTACTCGTTTTATCACAGGTCACCAAAAAGTTGGAAAGGCCTACAGGAAACGGGATCCCTTTTAAATATTAATGTGGTCAAACCTGTTAACACTGGTGGCACTAGGTGGCTTGCACACACAGAACGGGCCATTCTAGGGACATGGATATGTTGTTCATCCACACTCATTGGCAGGTATCCTTGCCGCTTTAAATCTTGCCGGAAGGTCTTCAAGCTTGCTCCTCCCACCCACCCGGGTGGTATAACTCTCGGCTCCGCCCCATGACGCCAGATCTTCCTTACCGCTTGGAAGCTCAGGTTCCCTCCTTAACGCTCTGCGTTTGAGACTGGTTCCTATTTCTCCGCTTATGGATTTAAAATAAATTTTGCGAAAGACTTCAGTCTTCTATCCCTCGCTGGCTGCGATGGACAAACCGACTCGGATTTTCGGAGATGCCCATGCGGGCAGAAGATGTCTCGACGGATCCACACTCCACGCGTGTTCACTGCTTAGGCCTTGAGCACGACCCGCAGGCTCATGCGACCTGTGCTCATCTTTCTCGCCCACGCCCTCAAGACCGTGGCTGCCCGATTGCACTGGGCCGTCCCGAGCAGCGTTCTCCGGTGAAGTCCAAGGAGGCCCGGTTGGCGTGTCCTGCGGCGGCTCGCGGATCAGTCGAAGCGGATAGGTCGCCTCAAGAGGAGGCGGCGCTGGGTCGATCTTCCTCGGTCATGCATTTATCCCGCCTCTCTGGGCTCTTCTTACACGGCTTCTTTTAAGGAGCTTTGTCTGTCCCTCTCCACTAAAGGAGAAGGGCCTACGTTTGCGGGACCTTATTCTCGGTCCAAAAAGAGGGACAGGGTTAAGTCCCTCCGTCGACGCCTTGGGGCGGGAAAGGTCCCTCTCCCGGGCCGTCGACCGCCGGCTTCGGCCCGCTCGGCCACCACTGGCCTCACGGTGTCCCCGCCAGGTCAGTTGACCGAGATCCTACCGATGAAGTCGAGATTTTCTCGACCCATTGAACGGGCTGTCGCCTTTAGCAGCCGAGATTCCCTCGGTTCCCCGGGAGAGTTGAGATCCGTGGCTCGCCTGTGCCTCGGTTCCGGAGCCCTTGGATGCACCATCCGAGCTGGCGAGTGCCGGTTCCGCCGACACCCCCCGACCGACCTCGGAAATTCCGGGACTCTCGGTCTTGGTCTCGACCTCTTCGTCCAGCCGATCCCACCGTCATAGGCGGTCTCGGTTCGGCACCGTCAGTGGGCGGCGTCGCTGGCCGGCCTCGGCCCTCCTCCTCGGATGAGGGAGGCTTCGCGTAAATTACGCCGACGGCAATGCAGGACCTTATGTTGCAACAGCTCCTCCTGGCCGGGAGGCCGACCCTGTCGCCTTCCCCGCCATTATGGCTGTCACGGAGCGGCCGACACAACCCCTCGACTTATCCGAGGAGCCTATACCCAGGCCGGTTGTTCGGCCAAAACCAGCTGCTCCACCGATTCCGGTGGAACCTCCGCCTCCACAGCCACCAATTGGGGCTCCGACCAAGGATTCTCGGTCGGCTAAGGGTCTACCCCATCGGCTGTCAGTTACCCTCACTCCCGACCGACCTCGGCAGGTGAAGGGTGCCTCAGGCCAGAGGCAGCTCTTTGAGGACTCTTCCGAGTCCGAAGATGATTCCTCCTTTTTCTCCAAGCGACTGGACTTGGAGTCTTCAGGAGGTCAGTCAATGGACGATAGCCCGTCGTCCTTCCTAGGACTACTTCGGCTCATCTCGGAGTCCACTGGGATGGAGCTCGAACCCGTTTCCAAACGGGCCAGGTATCCCCTCACGGAGATTCTGGACCGAGGGGATTCTCCGACGGAGGCCTTTCCGGTGGCCGAGGCCATAGTGGGTCCGGCACTGGAGCTTTGGCAGTGCCCTGCTTCCTGCCCTGCGCCTTCGGCCAGGATGGCCAGGAAGTATGCGGTCCCTACCGGTTCCTTGTCCGGTTTTTCGGAACACCCCTCTGCTGAGGGGTTGGTTACCGACAGCGTTTTCCGGTAGCCGCCGACGCCAGGATGTGGACAAACCTCCTGACAAGGAGTCCAAGAAATTGGACTATGTCGGGCGAAAAGTCTCGCTCGTCTCTCTCGGCCTTCGTCAGGCCAGTTCGGCCGTCCTCATGGCACATTTTTCTCATGCCCTGTTGGGCTCCCTAGATGAGGTCATCCCTCATCTTCCCGCCGATCTGCAGACTACGGTTAAGCAGGTGCGGGACCAGGGCAGGGCAGTGGCCAAACAGCAGCTCAGACTGCTTTGGATATAGGGGACTCATGTGCCAGATCGGTGGCGGCCGCAGTGGCTATCGTCGGCGGGCTTGGCTGAGGATATCCACCTTTACTTGGATACCAGCACAAGTTGGCGGATGTTCCTTTTGGGGACTGACCTCTTGGCCCTGGGGTGGAAGGTCACCTGCAGAGGATCGAGAAGTCCAATGCTACCTTGGACTCGGTCTCTTCCGCTCAGAAGGACAAAGGCCGCAAACCACAGCCTAAGCCCTTTCGTCCTTCTGTGCCCCCGGCGCGCCCGGCCCAGCAACGTCAGGGCCAGCAGGCTCGGCCTTGGCATCCCAAACCCAAGCCGCCGGCTTCCTCTAACAGGAGGCAGGGAGGAAAAGGCCCAGGAGGTCCCTCGGCTGGTCCCTCCTCCAAGCCTGCCCAGTGACGGGCTGAGGGGTGTCGCCCCCATTCCCGTCACCTTACCCCTGGGTCCCCCCGTGGGGGGACGGCTCCAGCACTTCCGTTCCGCCTGGTCCGCTGTTTCCACGGACAGGTGGGTCTTGGAGGTGGTGGGAAGAGGCCTGCCTCTGGAATTCGAGCAGGCACCACCCTTCAGAGCCGTCGCCCCTCGGGGCTCGGGATCCCCAGCTCACTGGCGGCTCGTCGAGCCGACATCGCCTCCTCCTCCAGAAGGAGGTGATAAGAGAGGTGGTGGACCCTCCTTCAGACCCAGGGTTTGTGTCCAGGTACTTCCTGGTTCCAGGCGGACGGGGGCTGGCGCCCCATTCTCGACCTACACGACCTAAACAAGTTCCTAAGGTCTCGAACCTTCAGGATGGTCACTCTGGCTCAGATAATACCATCCTTGGAACGCGGCGTGTGGTTCTGCTCTCTGGACTTGCAGGCCGCGTTTTTTCACGTCCCTATCCGTCCGTCTCACCAGAGATTCCTTCGCTTCCGAGCGGAAGGATCCCTCTTCGAGTTCCAAGCCATGCCCTTCGGCTTGTCTCCAGCTCCCAGGGTCTTCACCAAATGCATGGCAGTGGTGACAGCATTCCTGCGGCGCCGAGGGGTCCGGGTGTACCCTTACCTGGACGACTGGCTGATAGCAGCTCCCTCCAGGAAGGAGGCGGAGTGGTCCAGAGATCTGGCCTCAGGTCTGCTCTCAACTGGGCCTCCTTATCAACGAGGCCAAGTCGGAACTCGAGGCAGAGCAGGTGATTCTATTCATCGGGCGCAGCTCGACTCTCTTCGAGCCAGAGCGCGGCTCCCGGCGGGCAGGGCCGAGGTTCTTTCCTCCTTTGCCCGATCATTTCTGGTTGGGCAATTGCGCCCTGCCCGGGACTTCCTGCGCCTCCTGGGTCTCATGGCGGCCTGCACCAGCGTGGTCCGTTGGGCCCGCTGGAACATGCGTCCCCTTCAGTGGGGACTGGCCAGCCAGTGGTCACAACGCTGCGATCCTTTGGACCAGCTTGTGTCGGTGACACAGGGGATGTGGAACGATCTCCAGTGGTGGACCGTTCCAGATCATTTGCAGGAGGGCATCCCGTTCGTCCGCCCCGAGCCGACGGTCTCTCTATCGACCGATGCCTCTCTGATGGGTTGGGGTGCCCATCTGGGGGAACACCGGGCTCATGGTCTCTGGTCCCCGCGGGAGTCCCGATGCCACATCAACCTGCTGGAGCTCCGAGCGGTCCGCCTAGCTCTCACCGCCTTTGCTCGTTCCTCCGGGGTCAAGTGGTCCGAGTCCAGGCGGACAATACCACGACATGTACTATCTAAACCGCCGAGGCGGGGCCGCGCCCATGCTTCTATGCAAGGAAGCTCTCCGCATTTGGTCACTCGTGCGCAGCCTGGGGCGGATCTCCTAGCCATTCACGTGGCAGGAGCCTCCAACACCCTGGCCGATGCCCTGAGCCGGATAGGGGCTGCATCCCACGAGTGGTCTCTCCTGCCGGAGTGGTGCAGCATCTGTTCTCCCATTGGGGCACACCTCAGGTGGACCTGTTTGCCTCCAGGGAGAACGCAAGCTGAGTCTGTTCCATGCCCGCCTCAGCAGGGCTCGCTGCAGGGGATGCCTTCTCGAGGCAGTGGACCCGGGCCTCTTTCGCCTTTCCCCATTTCCCTTGATCCACAAGGTGCTTCTCAAGGCGAGGAGGGACAAGGCGAGGTGATTCTGATAGCCCCAGACTGGCCTCGCCAGTTCTGGTACCCAGATCTCTCAGTCTCAGCTCCAGGATTCCGCGGCAGCTTCCAGCTCGCCCGGACCTGCTCTCAGTCAATCAGGGAAGGTGTTCCATCCGACCTTCAATCCCTGCACCTGACGGCCTGGTTCCTGGCGGCTAGAGTTCCAGGCCTTGGGTCTTTTCCGACGAGGTCCTCAATGTAGTTGAGGCGTCCCGTATGAGTCGACCAGAAAATGCTATGCCTTCAAATGGAAAAGGTTTTCCATTTGGTGTCAGGAACAGAGCTTGGACCCTTCCTCCTGTTCCTTGGCAAGCATCTTGGACTATTTATGGTCCCTTTCAGTCAAAGGGCTTAGGTCGACGACCCTAAGGGTGCACCTGGCAGCCATCTCTGCTTACGAGCGCGGGCCGGGAAGCAGTCGATGTAGGGAGGAAGGTGGTCTGGCGGCTTTTTCCAAGGCCTTGATCACATTTCCCCTCAGTCGGAGACCCCACCTCCGTGGGATCTACTGCTGGTACTGGCAAAGCTCATGGGCAAGCCATTCGAACCTATGCACAGGTGTGCTCTCTCTCACCTGTCGGGAAGACCTTCTTGGTGGCTATCACGTCAGCCAGAAGGATGGGAGAGCTCAGGCTTTCCATCGAGTCTCCTTACCTGGTCTTCCACAGGGACAAGGTTGTCCCTCGCCCCACCGAAATTCCTTCGAAGGTGGTGTCGGAGTTTCACCTTAACCAGGTGTTGACTCTGCCGGTGTTCTACCCCAATCACACCTCGGAGGCGAATATAGGCTCCATACTCTGGACCCTAGAAGGGCTCGCTTATTATAAGGCGCGACGGCTGAAATTCGGGAGGTTCGCCAGCTGTTTGTCACCACGCTGAAGCCGCATCTGGCAGACCTGCAGCCAAGCGGACGATAAGCAGGTGGGTAACCTCCTGCATAGATCTCTGCTATAAGTTGGCGGGCATGGAGCCTCCCAGAGGATAAGAGCTCATTCTACCGCCATACTGCTGCAGCGGTGGCTGCTTCCAGGGACGTCCCTATCCAGGAATCTGCAGGGCTGCTACCTGGAAGTCAGCAAACACCTTCATTACCCATTACCACATCGACCTTGAGTCACGCCGGGATGCTGGTTTGGGGCCTCGGTTCTCAGTGTCTCTTTCCCAAGTAAGTATTGGGGTTGTGCGTCTTGCCTCCCTCCTCCCGGAGAACTGCTAGGAGTCTGCCAATGAGTGTGGATAGAACAACATATCCATGTCCCTAGAAATACAGGTTACTCACCTGTAACAGGAGTTCTAGGAATGGTATATGTTGTTCATCCACACGACCCACCCGACCTCCCCGGCTTCGACGCACAACCTGAGCTTCCAGCGGGCCAGATCTGGCGTCATGGGGCGGAGCCGAGAGTTATACCACCCGGGTGGGTGGGAGGAGCAAGCTTGAAGACCTTCCGGCAAGATTTAAAGCGGCAAGGATACCTGCCAATGAGTGTGGATGAACAACATATACCATTCCTAGAACTCCTGTTACAGGTGAGTAACCTGTATTTTCTGCCCTTGAAAGGAACTGGGCTGCATTAGTGCCTCACCTTGAACATGTGTCACTGACAAACAAGCAGGATCATGGCCAAAAAGCACTAGGAATACTTAAAGTGCTTAAGATTTTAAAATGTGTTATATACATGAACTTTCTGAAAGTGTTTTTTGGTTACTTATCTGCTCTTAGTCTGTGCTTTCAGCAAGAGGATGCCACTGTTGAAAAAGTTCACAGCAGAGTAGAAAGCACAATTCAAAAACTAAATGGTCTCTCAAATCAAGAAACTCTTCACCACATAACACTTACATCTGTAAATGAGAACCTAACTCAGTACAACAGTGTTGACTTAACTAATGAAACTAGCAGGCACAGATCAGGTTCTCCTTCAGACAGGTTCTCCTTCAGAAGCCACAATTTCAGAGATCAAAAAAATTCTTCAGAAAACGTCACAGTACATTGAATCTCACTTTCAGTCCTTCACGACCAATAAAGTGCTACTAGCTGCAAGAGCTTTAAATTTTCAGTGCTGGCCAACATCCACAGACGCACTTCAAACATATGGAGATCAAGCAATTCAAACAATTGTTGATCACTATAAAGTGGTCCTAGAGTCTCGTGGAGTTGATGTTACTTTGGTACTGCTGGAGTGGCTAGACTTAAAAAAGCACATACTCCACTTGCTGTCTGTTGAAAATTGTAAGTCTCTGAAATTGTGGCAGAAAGTGATTCTTGCAGATGTGCTGGATCAACAATTTCGAAATGTGCTGGCCATTGTCAGAATCATCCTCCTGATTCCTGTTCACACTGCTGCTGCTGCAGAACGAGGCTTCTCTCTGATGGGAAGAATAAAAAATGACTGGAGGGTTGGATTACGCCCAGACACCCTACACGACCTAATGTCTATATCTCTGAATGGACCCCAACTTAGTGACTATAACCCTGAAGGTGCCATATCACTGTGGTGGAAAAATGGCAAAAGAAGGCCCACTACCAAAGCTTATGGCTCCAGAACACTGTCACTACATGCTGCTTCTGCCAGCCCTAGTGGTGGTGATGAAAACGAAAGTGCTTGGTCCAGTGAAGATGACGTGTAAAATTATGCAAACTAAGGGGCGGCATGTAAATAGCTTGTTGGGCATGTACATTTTCTTCTTACATGCCCAAGTGGGCATGTACTTTTTTTTCACGAATTTCATACCCTGGACAGGTCCACTGGACCTCAAGGGATAATAATGTTCTTATTTTTCTAATTCAGCCCGCGATCGGGGGGACAGGTCCACTGGACCACCAGGGATAATAATGTTCTTGTTTTTCTAATTCAGCCTGCGATGGGGGGGGACAGGTCCACTGGACCACCAGGGATAATAGTATTATTCTATTTTTACTTCAGCCCGTGATCGGGCGGGCAGCGGTCCACTGGA
Organism: Neoceratodus forsteri; assembly: GCA_016271365.2. Lineage (NCBI taxonomy): Eukaryota > Metazoa > Chordata > Ceratodontiformes > Ceratodontidae > Neoceratodus > Neoceratodus forsteri. The sequence goes on from CM028130.1 coordinate 1,197,363,844, forward strand.
CCACCAGGGATTGATGATTATTCTTTATTCACTTATCCCGCGATCGGGTGGGCAGCGGTCCACTGGACTACCAGGGATTTTGGATATATCTTTTTATACTGATGCCCGCAATCGGGCATTGGGGGGGTGCCACCACGGAGGTACAGCCAGAGCTTGGGTGGCCACCCACAGGTGGCAGCTGCTGTGTTGCGCCCTGCAATGCGGCAGCTCACCTGTGGGTGGCCATCCGTTGTTCCTTTGGTTTTTGTATCAACTTTGTGCTGGCGCAGGTAGGGGTTGCAAATGCATGGCTCCGCACATCTCAGGCTGAATATCGGGCTGTGCAGGTATCGTGGGCCACGCCCCCTCTGCTCTCTGTCTGATGCTAACTCCATTTTGTCCCGGGTTGTCTGCCTTTCCCGTTTGAATATCGCGTTGGGGCGCAACCCTTTTGAATATCTGGACCATAGTATCTTTGTGATAAATTATAACTTTCTGGTCCAAGTAGAAGTATAATGATCATCCCCCTCTCCCACTGACTCACCTAGAAAGGACTGTTTTATCTCACATTTTTCCCCTCTTTTCCCCAAATTACCACTTAGAGTACTCTGTGCATCACATTTTTGCAGACCATGGGGGCTACTGCATAAACCTATTTCCATAAGTAGCTACCCTCCAACAAACCTGAACAATCTCGATATCTCAATATTTCTGTTGCTTGAATATTAAGACATTTTCACATATGCTATCAATTAGTAGTTCTTTAGAACATGTTTAGAAGTTCATGTCGCAGTTGTTCCTCCGCTTCTGGTAGGGAGTTATATTTGTAGCTTGCACCATTAATAATCACTCGCAGTTTGGCAGGGTAAATGACTGTTGCCTTATGTTTATGTTCCCATAGTTTTTTTCTTAAAAGATCATATTTTTTCCTTTCCTGTACGCAGGGGTGTAGCCAGAAATTTTCGTTTTGTACACAGTCTCCAACAGTTACACCCCCCCCCATTAAAAAATGTACACATCCTTTCCAAATGGCACCCCCTTCCAAGCAAGTCAAATTGTTGTCAGATGACTCCTCTACTCTCTAAAGAAGTTATACATGTATCGGACACTCCTCAGTGGCCTACACTAACCCAAATACTACAGATTAGAATGATCACATTAACAGAGTGGCTTATGGTTTGTGACAGGCACTCAACAAAACTGTACTCAAATGTGTACAGTGAGTATGCCTGTCTACACCCTTGCCTGTACGAGTTCATTCGGCAAGTCATTAAACACTGCAGTAGAGGCTCCCATTAAAGAAATTCATTTTTATTTTTGTAAACTGCGCTAATAAGGGTTTCAAACAACATGAAGTATTTCTGTAGTCTGACAATTGCAGTGATTCCCAACCTTTGAACTGCCCCGGAGAACGAAGAATTAACTTTCCATGCAGAGTATGGAACACGGTTGAAGTCTCTGTCTGGAGTGTTTTGAACTTAAACCGTCAGATTCTTTACTCTGCCTCACTGAACGGTCGCTCCGGAGATTTCTCCTTCAGCTCGGTTCGAAAGTTGGTTAAAGTTTTCAGTTTTTCGTCGGTTTAAACCGAAAAAAAGTATCCACATAGTCGGTTCAGTCTCTGTCTGTGGTGCCGTGAGTACTAGATAGGAATTGTTCTATTTTTCTGTGTGGAACTTGTAAAAGTGCGGTCGGTTCGGCTGACCCGACCATTTGATTGTGGATTTTGTTATACTTAGTGTGTGGTTACCGATTCTTATCGGTTCTAAAAAAAAACGTGATTTTAACTGTTTTTTTTTTCAATACCCGTGACACGGTTAGGAACCGATAAGGGAGTCTTGCCTGCGGTTGCCGAAAAAAGGGTAAGTTTGGTTAGGTTGGTCACGTCTGAGAAACCCAATAAAAAAAACGGGCCCACTGGATTTCAACACTGCAGTGAGTGTGGGGAGGTCTTTGCCAAGGCCGATCCCCACACCAACTGTGTTTATTGTCTGGGGTTTGACCACCTCGATTCAGACTGCCAAATATGTAAAAATTTTCTCAAATCTGCCCTTGAGAAGAGATTAGGTAGACTGAGGGAAAAGGAGGCAGAAAAGTCCGCTGACCCGGATGGCCAGGCCGATTCGGTTTCGACCGAACCAGAAGAAGTGCCCTCTGACCAGGGCGATACTTCTTCGGGCAAAAGGAGAGCCGATTCTGAGGGATCGGTTCTGACAAAAAGAAAGCGCAAAGATAAATCGACTGGTTCGGATCCAGAGGTTCATCTTCTGACCGCTGAAGAGATAGCCAGGGCGATTCAGATTGTGGAATCGCTCCGTTTGGTTCCAACCGATCTGGCTCCTTCTGGCAGGGGTTCGGTTCGGTTGGTTCCCCCGGTTTAAGAGTATACTCTTGTAGATTTTTATGAACCGGAATTTGAAGAGGAAGGGGAATTTGAAGATTATGATGTAAGTGAAAGTCTGGATGTGCCTGTGGAACTGGACATCTCCCCAGACAGACCATCAGGTGTTTCCCCTCCTAGGCTTTCTGAGTCCCCTTCCCACTTTATGTTTTACAGAAAGGTGACTGAAGCCCTCCAGCTTCCTATGGAGGAGGCTGTGGAAGATCAAGAGGAGCCTGATTATGTAGAGATTATGGATATCCCAGAGTCCAGGAGACTGTCTATTCCCCTCCATAAATCTTTTGGGAAACAGACACAAAAAATCTTAAAGTCTCCTAACACTGTACCTCCTGTGGATAGAAGAATGGACAAGAGGTATACACTTTAAGGCTCAGACATGGAGTTCTTATATCAGCAATGCAGCCATGTTGGGGTAGTGCAGGCTGCTGCCTGTGACAAGGGAAATATTCCCTTGGCTTCACACCTCCCTGACAAGGACTCCAGGAAGATTGATGCCATGGCAAAGAAGTAGTACATGGCATCTTCTTTGGGACTCAGGCAGGCGAATTACATGGCCTATACAGCCAGGTACCAGAAGTCCAGGTGGGACACTGTACTGGCACTGGCTAAACAGGCCTCCCTCCAGCCAGCCAAGGAGCTGGAGGAGGTGGCTGCAGGTGGGATCGAGGCATCTAAGGTTCAGTTTCATGCTGCTGTGGACTCTAATGATGTTTCATCAGGAGTCATGGCTACATCTGTGGCTCTTCGGAGGATGGCTTGGCTCAGATGTACTAGCCTCTCGCAGGACATCCAGGCTAAGGCCATGGATTTTCCTGTAGTGGGTAATTCTCTGTTTGGGGAGCAGACAGAGAATTACATGAAGAAAATGGACGAGTACAGGACCACTTACAGGAGTGCTCAGGCCAAGGAAAGGCATGCAACTCCTCAAAGGCAGCAGTCTAGGGGCAGGGGCAGGCCTTTTCAAAGGCCTTTTTACCAAGCACAGGCCTCTTCTTCCTTTTTGCAGAGGGGGTTCTTCAGAGGGAGAGGCAGAAGGGGGATGAACAGGCCTGCATCCACTCCTCAGCCTAAAGTCCATGCCAAGCAGACACCCTGATGGGTATGCCCGGGTTGACGCTCCTATTCAAGTAGGGGGCAGGCTGGCTTACTTTGTCCAGGACTGGATGTCTGTTACATCAGACAAGTGGGTCCTGGAAGTAGTAAGCCAGGGACTGGTTCTCAGCTTCAAAAAATTTCCAAAGATGAGAGCCAGATCTTTTCCACCTGCAAATCTTTCGGAAACCCTTGCCCTAGAGGCTGAGGTTTCTTCTCTCCTAGCTTTAAGAGCTATAGAGAGAGTACCTACCCTACACTGGGGCAAAGGACTTTACTCCAGGTACTTCCTGACCTCCAAAAAGACAGGGGAGTGTGTTGACCCATCCTAGACCTAAGATATCTGAACAGACATCTTTTAAAGCCAAAGTTCAAGATGATAACTTTGGGAATAATCCTTCCCTCTGTAGGGCCAGGGGACTGGCTAGCCTCCCTGGGCCTCAAGGATGTCTACTTTCACATTCCCATCAGGTGCTCCCACAGAAAGTACCTCAGGTTCGAGTTGCACTCAGGCCACTATCAGTTCAGAGCAATGCCCTTTGGCCTAACCTCAGCCCCAAGGGTTTTCACAAAGTGCCTTGCAGTAGTAGTTGCCTTTCTAGGAAGGCAAAAGATTTCCATATATCCTTATCTAGACGATTGACTAATAGTGGGTCAGTCTCCAGACCAAGTCAAGTCTCACCTGCAAGTGACCCAGCAAGTGCTCACTTCTCTAGGATTTCTTCTCAACCTTCCCAAGTCAGTTCTCAAAACTAGTCCAGCTAGGGGCTAGGGGCAGAACTGGACACACTCAGAGCAAGAGCCTTTCTTCCTCTAGAAAGGGCGAGGGCTCTTATGGAACTAGCTTCTTCCTTCAGCCTTCAGGTATCTCGACCAGCAAGGCATTTCCTCCAGCTCTTGGGACATGTGGCAGCTTCAACAGCAGTGGTCCAAGGGGCAAGATTCCCGATGAGGGATATTCAGTTCACCTGAGAGCTTTCTGGTCTCAGAGAAAGGACTCCCTTACCAAACTGGTTCCAGTGACTCTGACCTTGATCCAGGCCCTCCAGTGGTGGCTGGATCAGGACAATTTAAGGCAAGGTATTCCTTTTGTTGCTCAGCCTTGTTCAGTGGTCCTTCCCACGGATGCTTCTCTCCTGGGCTGGGGAGCCCACCTGGGGTCCCTTACTGCCCAGGGCCTGTGGTCTCCCCAAGAATCCCTTCTCCACATCAATCTTCTAGAGCTCAGGGCAGTTTTTCTAGCTCTAAAAGCGTTCTCACAGTCACTTTAGATCAAGGTGGTTCAAGTTAGAACAGACTTCACCACCACCATGTGGTACATCAACAAGCAGGGAGTCACTCGGTCCATGGCCTTGTGCACAGAAGCCATGAAGTTGTGGTCCCTGGCTTATTCCCTGCAAGCCTCTCTTGTAGCAGTTCACCTTCCAGGCAAGGACAGTGTGCTAGCAGGTGCACTGAGCAGGATTTCTCAGGGCCATCACGAATGGTCCCTGGACCCTCAGGTTTTGAAAGTGATTTTTTCAAGTTGGGGCACTCCAGAGCTAGATCTCTTTGCAGTCCCAGACAATCACCAACTCCTTCTCTTTTATTGCAGACCTCCAGTCCTGGGTTCTCTCCCTCTGGACGCCCTGATCCTCAATTGGGAAGGGAAGTTTCTGTATGCCTTTCCCCCCTTCCCTCTCCTATTCAAAGTTTTGGTAAAAATAAGGTCTCAACCATGCAAGGTGATTCTGATTGCTCCAGATTGGGCCAGACAGCCCTGGTATCCCCTGTTGCTGTCCCTAGCAGTCCATCTTCCCCTGTCTCTTCCCAGGAATTACAAACCTGTTAACATCCTCTCAAGGAAGAATTTGGTACCCCAATCTTCAGTCTCTCAATCTCAAAGCATGGCTCTTGAAGAGTTAGAGTTTGCAGATCTGCATCTTTCCCAAGGGGTTTTGGATATTCTCAAGGCTTCTCGAAAGCCCTCCACCAGAAAGACTTATAACTCCAAATGGAAAAGATTCAGCATTTGGTGTTCTAAGAAGCATATTTCTCCAGACACTGCTGAATTGCCTATGGTTCTGGATTATATGGTCCATCTTAATGGCCTAGGCCTCAGACCAGCTATTCTCCAGGTACACTTGTCAGCTGTTTCTGCATTTTTATCTGTGGGGAAGCCTTCCTCACTATCTTCCCATCCTGTGTTCTGTAAATTTTTTAAAGGATTGTTTCACACCAATCCCCCTTTTAGAGACCCTGCCCCTGCCTGGGATTTGAATGTTTGCATTGCTCAACTTATGCAACCCCCCCTTTGAGCCTATGTCTTCAACAGAGCTTAAGTACATGACTTGGAAAACTGTGTTCCTGGTAGCCATTACCTCTGCCAGGCATCTCAGTGAATTGCAAACCCTGTCAGTGGAACCTGATTTTATCTCCTTTCATAGGGATAAAGTGGTCCTTAGAACCAATAGAAGGTTCTTGCCCAAAGTGGTTTCAGACTTCCTTGTAAACCAGTCTGTGTCTCTCCCTGTTTTCTTCACTGATCATTCTTCCTCAGGAGAGAGGAGGCTACACAGTTTAGATGTCAAAAGAGCCCTTAGTTACTACATAGAGCGTACCAAGGATCACAGGTTTGACTCCCTCCAGTTGTTCCTCACTTATGGAGAAGTGGGAAAGGGCAAACCTGCCACCAAAAGATCTATTGCCAGGTGGATTGTGTCTTGTATACAATTCTGCTATGAAAAACTGGTAAAAACTCTACCCTCAGGCCTGAGGGCTCATTCCACAAGAGGTACAGCTGCTTCTCTGGCTGCGGCCAGGGATATCCCTCTCCTAGAAATTTGTCAAGCAGCCACCTGGAAAACAGTCCATACCTTTACCAAGCATTACTCTCTGGATATCCAGGCTAGGAGTGATGCTCAGTTTAGTACAGCAGTACTCCAGAGCCTATTCCCAAAGTAGGTTCTGTCCCTCCTCCTTGGAGGTACTGCTTGGTAGTCTGCAATTTTCAGAATACAGCAAGACTTCATGTTGTTTGAAGAAAAAATTACTCACCTTAGTAATTATATTTCTTCTAATGGAGTCTTGCTGTATTCTGACCTCCCTCCCCTCTTAGAAACTGTTTTTGGGAAGTGGGTGGGCAGGTGCAGTGTTGCAACCCAGGGGTGTTTTTGCTTGCACCCTCCTCCCTTTTTGTTTGGCTGCTTATTTATTATTGTTATTTCTGGTACATTGGGTTTTGTTTTTGGATTTCCTGACTTGAGTCTTCCTTGGGAATCCAAAACTTTTTCAGCCAGTTGGCTAATAGATTTTTTACAATTTCTACATGGAATTTTTAGTTTAGTTGGGCTCGTAAGAATGTGACGGTTTAAGTTCAAAACACTCCAGATAGAGACTTCAACCGAGCTCGAGCTCAGCGTTCCATGTCCTGCATGGAAAGTTAACTCTTAGTTCTCCGGGGCACTTCAAGGGTTGGGAATCACTGCAATTATCAGAATACAGCAAGACTCCATTAGAAGAAATATAATTACTAAGGTGAGTAATTTTTTCTTTCTTATCATCTGATATGAATGATTTTATGATAATTGGCCTGGGAGGCCCTTGGGAAGTATTCAGCCAGTAGGTTCTGTGTATGCAGTCAATATCAAAGCCAATTCAGTGTCTAAATATACGGCCGCAATTTGAGCGAAAGTTTCTTTTAAAGGTTTCTGAGAGTTCCCCTGTTTCAGGTACTCCCATTATACGGATATTCTTTCGTTGTGCTATGGCCTCAAAATCTACCAGCTTATCTTTCAAACAACATGAAGTCTTGCTGTATTCTGACAATCTGCAGTTAGCCCCAGCCTTTAAACTGCCCCAGAGAGTATAGGGTTAATTTTCTATGTAGTGCATAGAACGTTGAGCTCGAGCTCGGTTGAAGGTCTCTGTCTGTAGCACTTTGAAACCCAACCGCCAGATTCTTTACTACCATACTAAAATGCAAGCAGAATAGGCCTAACGGTCTTTCGCGTCTGCTGGTTTGGTCAGCCCCCACCCTGGGAGCTGACCTTGCTGCCCCCCTCGCCTTCTCTGGCTTCTCCCTTCCCAGTTCCGGATATTCTCGCTGCATTGGATTTTGTTTCCAGAACCCTTCCCCTGTACCTGTTCCACCCCCTCTTGAACCCCTCTACTGTCTCTGCCTCCAGCAGCCCCCTAGGCAGCGGATTCCATGACTCCACCACCCTCTCAGTGAAGTAGCACCTCCTCCTTTCTCCCCTGAATCTTCCCCCCCTCCGGCTTCCACCCATGCCCTCTAGTGGCCCCCTCCTCCTTCCTACGAAGCACCCTGACTGCTCCTCCCTATTTACCCCTTCATGTACCTGAAGACCTCTGTCATGTACCCCCGGACCCTTCTAAATGGTACATATTTAGCTCTTGAGCCTCTCCTCATAGGTCCTCTCCCAAGCCCCAAATCATTTTGGTTGCCCTCCTCTGGACCCTCTCCAGGAGTTTAATGTCCCTCTTTAAGTGTGGCCTCCAAAACTGCATGCAGTACTCGAGGTGCAGCCTCACCAAGCAGTTATACAGAGGGAGTATCACTTCCCTCCTTCTGGAGGTGATCCCCTAGCAATGCATCTCAGCATCCTGTTGGCCTTGGCTGCTGCCCTCCTACAAGTCTCCGAGTTGTTCATCTTGACATCCACCACCACCCCTAGGTCCCTCTCTGCCATCGAGACCTGTAGCATCCCCCCCCCCCAGGGTGTACACTTGGCCCGGGTTTCTGGCCCCCAGGTGCAGTACCTTGCATTTCCCTGCATTGAACCTCAGCTTCCACTTTCTAGACCATCTTTCCAGAGCCTCCAGGCCCCCCTCTGCTTCACTGAACAGTCGCCTCGGAGATTTCTCCTTCTGCTCGGTTCGAAGTCGGTTAAAGTTGTTGGTTCTTTCCGAATTTAAATCCAAAATTAATTCCGCATTGTCGGTTCAGGCTCTGTCTGCGGTACCGTTAGCACTTAGATAGTTTTCTGTTTACTTTGTGGAAATTGTAAGACTTGTTCGATCGGTTCGCCTGAACCGATCCATTAGTTTGAGTTCTTATTTAGTGTGTGGTTACCGGTCCTTATCGGTTTAAAAAAAAAACGTGTTTTAAATGTTTTTTTCCAATACCAGTGACACGGTTAGGAACCGATAAGGGAGTCTTGCCTGGTGGTTGCCGAAAAAAGGGTAAGTTTGGTTAGGTTGGCCATGTCTGAGAAACCCAATAAAAAACAACGGGCCCACTGGGTTTCAACACTGCAGTGAGTGTGGGGAGGTCTTTGCTAAGGCCGATCCCCACACCACCTGTGTTTATTGTCTGGGGTTTGAACACCTCGATACAGACTGCCAAATTTGTAAAAACTTTCCTAAGTCTACCCTGGAGAAAAGATTAGGTAGACTTAGGGAAAAAGAGGCAGAGAAGTCCGCTGACCCGGATGGCCAGCCCGGTTCAGTTCTGATTGAAACAGAAGGAGTGCCCTCTGACCAGGGCAATACTTCTTCGGGCAAGAGGAGAGCCGATCCTGAGGGATCGGTCCATATGAAAAGGAAATGTAAAGACAAGTCAGCCTGTTCAGATCCGGAGGTTCATGTTCCGACCGCTGATGAGATTGCCTGAGTGATTCGGATTGTTGAATCGCTTCGCCCGGTTCCGTCCAGTCTGGCTCTGTTAGCTAGGGGCTCAGTTCAGTCGGTTCCACCGGTTCAGGATTATGCCCCTGAAGATTTTTATGAACCGGAATTTGAGGAGGAGAGGGATTATGAACAAGGTGATGACTATGATGGAGCAGAAAGTCTGGATGTGCCCATTGAACCGGACTTCTCCTCAGACAGACCTTCTGGTATTTCCCCTCCTAGGCTCTCTGAGTCCCCTCCCCACTATCTATTCTACAGGAAAGTGGCTGAAACTCTCCAGCTCCCTATGGAGGAAGCTACAGAGGAGCCTGATTTTGTTGAAATGATGGACATCCCAGAGTCCAGGAGGCTGTCTATTCCCCTGCACAAATCATTTGGGAAACAGACACAAAAAATTTTACAGTCTCCTAATTCTGTACCTCCTGTTGATAGAAGAATGGACAAGTGGTTATCCCTCTGTACAGACAGTTGGTGAGACCCCATCTGGAGTACTGTGTGCAGTTTTGGAGACCTCATCTACGCAAGGACATAGACAGGATGGAAGCAGTCCAGAGGAGGGCAACTAAAATGGTGCAGGGTCTGCATCAGAAATCATATGAAGAGAGACTGAGAGAGCTTAATATGTATACCCTTGATGAAAGGAGGGACGGGGGACATGATAGAAACGTTCAAGTACCTCAAGGGAATCAACAAAGTCCAGGAGGGTAGCATCTTTCAGAAAAAGAGATGTGTAAGAACAAGGGGACACAATTTAAAGATAGAGGGGGGACGGCTCAGGGGTAATGTGAGGAAATCTTTTTTCATGGAGAGAGTGGTGGATGCATGGAACTGCCTTCCTGGGGAGGTTGTTGGGGCTAAAACAGTGGGGGAATTCAAACATGCATGGGACAGACACAAGGCAATTGTAGTGGGGAGTGGCAGGAAGTAGGCAGTTGGTTAACTAGAATCTGCAGTTTATCTAGTAGGTAGGGAAATGGGCAGACTGGGTGGGCCAAGTGGTCCTTATCTGCCATCAAAGTCTATGTTTCTATGTTCATCAGGCTCAGACACAGAGTTTTTCTACCAACAATGCAGCCATGTTGGGGTCATGTAGGCTGCAGCCTGTGACAGGGCTAATGTTCCCTTGGCTTCACACCCCCCAGATAAATACTTCAGGAACATGGATGCCTTTGCAAAGAAGCAATACATGGCATCCTCTTTGGGACTCAGGCAGGCTAATTATATGGCCTGTGCAGCCAGGTACCAGAAGTCCAGGTGGGACACTTTACTGGCACTGACTAAACAGGCCTTCCCCAAGCTGGCCAGGGAGCTGGAGGAGGTGGCTATGGATGGGATTGAGGCATCTAAGGTACAGTTTCATGCTGCTGTGGACTCCAGTGATGTGTCATCAAGAGTCATGACTACATCTGTGGCTCTTCAGAGAATGGCTTGGCTCAGATGTACTAGCTTCTCACAGGACACCCAGGCTAAGGCCTTTCCCTATGGAAGGTAATTCTCTGTTTGGGGGGCAGACAGAGAATTACATGAAGAAGGAAGAATATAGGACCACTTACAGGAGTGCACAGGCCAAGGAGAGGCAGGCAACTCCTCAAAGGCAGCAATCTAGGGGCAGGGGCAAGCCTTTTCATAGGCCTTTCTACTAAGCACAGGCCTCTTCTCCCTTTTCACAGCGGGGGTTCTTCAGAGGGAGAGGCAGAAGGGGGATGAGCAGGGCTGCATCCACTCCTCAGCCTAAGGCCCCTGCCAAGCAGACACCCTGATGGGTCTGCCCGGGTCGACTCTCCTGTCCCTGTAGGGGGCAGGCTGGCTTACTTCATCCAGGACTGGGTGTCTGTTACTTCAGACCAGTGGGTCCTAGAAGTAGTAATCCAGGGGCTGGTTCTCAACTCCAAAAAATTTCCAAAGATGAGAGCCAGATCATTTCCACCTGCAAGTCTTTCCAAAACCCTTGCCCTAGAGGCAGAGGTTTCATCTCTTCTGGCCTTAGAAGCCATAGAGAGAGTTCCTACCCTACACTGGGGCAAAGGTCTATACTCCAGGTGCTTCCTTACCCCAAGAAAGACAGGGGAGTGGCGACCCATCCTAGATCTAAGATACGTGAACAAACATCTTTTAAAATCAAGGTTCAAGATGGTGACTCTGGGAATAATTTTCCCTCTCTAAGGCCAGGGGACTGGCTAGCCTCCCTGGACCTCAAAGATGCCTACTTTCACAGCCCCATCAGGTGCTCCCACAGAAAGTACCTCAGGTTCAAGTTACCCTCAGCCATTACCAGTTCAAAGCCATGCCCTTTGGCCTAACATCAGCTCCAAGGGTTTTCACAAAGTGCCTGGCAGTAGTAGTTGCCTTTATAAGAAGGCAAAATATTTACATTTTTCCATATCTGGACGACTGGCTCCTAGTGGGTCAGTCTCCAGACCAAGTCAAGTCAGACTTGCAAGTTTTGCAAGTGACCCAGCAAGTGCTCACTTCCCTAGGATTTCTTCTCAACCTCCCCAAGTCAGTTCTCGATCCAGTACAGCTTCTTACCTTTATAGGGGCAGCGCTAGATACTGTCAAAGCAAGATCCTTTCTTCCCCTGGAAAGGGCAAGAGTTCTTATAGAACTGACTTCCTCTTTCAGCCTTCAGGTGTCCCGACCAGCAAGGCATTTCCTTCAACTCTTGGGCCACATGGCAGCTTCTACAGCAGTGGTCCAAGGGGCAAGATTCCAGATGAGGGACATTCAGTTCCATCTGAGGTCCTTTTGATCCCAAAAGAAGGATCCTCTTACCGAACTGATTCCAGTGACTCGGACACTGATCCAAGCTCTTCAATGGTGGCAGGATCAGGACAGTTTAAGGCAAGGGAGTCCCATTTGTTACTCAGTCTCATTCGGTGGTCCTCACCACGGATGCTTCCCTTTTGGGGTGGGGAGCCCATTTGGGGGCTCTCACAGCCCAGGGACTGTGGTCCCCTCAGGAATCCTTTCTTCATATCAATCTCCTGGAACTCAGGGCAGTTTTTCTGGCACTGCAAGCTTTCTCTCAGTCAGTGCAGAACAATGTGGTTCAGGTCAGAACAGACAAGACCACCACTATGTGGTACATCAACAAGCAGGGAGGCATTTGGTCCACGGCCTTGTGCACGGAAGCCATGAAATTGTGGTCCCTGGCTTATTCTCTGCAGACCTCTCTGATAGCAGTCCACCTTCCAGGGAAGGACAATGTGCTAGCAAATGCACTGAGCAGGATCTCCCAGGGCCATCATGAATGAACCCTGGACCCTCTGGTATAAAAAGTGATTTTCTCAAGGTGGAGCACTCCAGAGATAGATCTGTTTGCAGCCCCAGACAATCACCAACTTCCTCTGTTTTGTTGCAGACCCCCGGTCTTGGGCTCAGTCCCTCTGGATACTCTGATGTTGAACTGGGAAGCGAAATTTCTCTGTGTCTTCCCTCCCTTTCCTCTTCTGTTCAAGGTTCTAGTCGAGGTAAGGTCAGAACCTTGCAAAGTGATTCTGATTGTTCCTGATTGGGCCAGGCAGCCCTGGTACCCCCTCTTACTGTCCCTGGCAGTCTGTCTTCCCCTGTCTCTTCCCAGGAATTACAACCTGTTAACCTCCTCTCAGGGGAGGATTTGGTACCCCAATCTTTGGTCCCTCAATCTCAAGGCATGGCTCTTGAAGAGCTAGAGTATGCAGATTTGCATCTGTCCCAAGGGGTTCTGGATATTCTCAAAGCTTCTCAAAAGCCTGCCAGCAGAAAGTCTTATGACTCCAAATGGAAAAGATTCAGCATTTGGTGTTCCAAGAAGCATATGTCCCCAGACACCGCTGAATTGCCTACATTTCTGGATTATCTGGTCCATCTTAATGGTCTAGGCCTCAGACCAGCTACTCTCAAGGTACACTTGTCAGCTGTTTCTGCTTTTCTGTCAGTGGGAAAGCTTTCCTCACTGTCATCTCACCCTGTATTCTGCAAGTTTTTCAAGGGATTGCTTCATACCAATCCTCCCTTTAGGGATCCTGCCCCTGCCTGGGACTTAAATGTTTGCATTGCTCAACTTATGCAACCCCCATTTGAACCTATGTCTTTAGCAGAGCTTAAGTACTTGACTTTGAAAACTGTGTTTTTGGTAGCCATTACCCCTGCCAGACGTATCAGTGAATTGCAAGCCCTGTCAGTGGAACCTGATTTTATCTCATTCCATAGAGATAAAATGGTCTTTAGAACCAATAGTAGGTTCTTGCCCAAAGTGGTTTCAGACTTCCATTTGAATCAGTCCATGTCTCTCCCTGTTTTCTTTACTGATCATTATTCCTCAGGGGAGAGGTGGCTACACAGTTTAGATGTCATAGGGCGTACCAAGGGTCACATGTTTGATTCCCTCCAGTTATTCCTCACTTATGGGGAAGTGGGAAAGGGAAAACTTGCCACCAAGAGAACTTTTGCCAGGTGGATTGTTTCTTGTATACAGTTCTGCTATGAGAAACGGTGAAAAATTCCACCCTCAGGCCTGAGGGCATTCCACAATAGGTAGCTGCTTCCCTGGCTGCTGCCAGGATATCACTCTGTTAAAATTTGTCAAGCAGCCACCTGGAAAACAGTCCATACCTTTACCAAGCATTACTCTCTGGCTATCCAGGCTAGGAGTGATGCTCGGTTTGGCACAGCAGTACTTCAGAGCCTATTCCCAAAGTAGGTTCTGTCCCTCCTCCATGGAGGTACTGCTTTGTAGTCTGCAGATTGTCAGAGTACAGCAGGACTTCATGTTGTTTGAAGAAAAAAAATACTCAACTTAGTAATTGTGTTTCTTCTAATGGAGTCCTGCTGTATTCTGACCTCCCTCCCTGCCTCCCCTCTCAAAACCTGTTTTTTGGAAGTGGGTGGGCAGGTGCAGTGCTGCACCCCAAGGGTGTCTTCAGCACAACCCCTTTTTACTTGGGTGCTTATATTATAATCTTTTTTTGTATGGTTTTTGGTTTTGGTTTTCCTGAATTGTGTCTTCCTTTGGGAATCCAAAACTTTTTGTTGCCAGTTGGCTAGTTAAAAATGTTTACAATTTCCACATAGTTAGTTAGTCAGTGAGTGTTTGCTCGTAAGAATCTGGTGGTTGAGTTTCAAAGTGCTGCAGACAGAAACCGTCAACCGAGCTCGAGCTCACCATTCTATGCACTGCATAGAAAATTAACCCTCTACTCCCCGGGGCGGTTTAAAGGCTGGGGCTAACTGCAGATTGTCAGAATATAGCAAGACTCTTATTAGAAGAAACACAATTATTAAGGTGAGTAATTTTTTCTTAAGGTCTTTGTTATTTTGCTCCAAAGCATTTATTTGTCTTTTGTTTGGTGAAATCCTATATTCCAGGTCCGAAATTCATCTTTGAGCATCTGGTAATTGGATTTTGATCTCCTTGTTTTCCAACATCAGCTGTTGAACCAGTATTTGGAAATGGTCGATCTTGTTATCTAAAAATTCAGTTTTTTGCAGGTTCTTTTCAGACTACTCAAATTTGTTTAGAATTTTAATAGCTCAAGCAGGTGATTCCTCTTCTTTTTGTTGCTTTTCCCTAGTTTGGGATTGTTGCATTTGGATTTGAAGGTTATTGTTATTGCTTCCACTCACAGAAGTTCGGTCCACATGTTTATGCGCTTGGGTATTTGATTGAGCCTCTATTACTTCAGGCCCAATTTGTATAGAAGCTGTATTGCTTATACCCATATTAGGCATCATGTTATGTTCCGCACCTCCAGAATTATTTTGCACTGTTGTGTCATTAAGCATAGCATTTTGCGCATTAAAGCATAAAGTACCTGAAGTGGTTGGATGAGTAGAGCTTGTTCCTTCGTTCGCAGGGTCTGGGTTAGTTTATTGCTGCCCCAACAGGTTGTCTTTGGTTTTGATTTTCAATCATTACACTCCTTCCCGTAGCATCTGGCAGATTATCCAAGGTTTGTTCTCTCATTGTTGTATCTGATTTGGTTGCCATTCCAGAAGAGCTTTTCTGTGTGTTAAATTAGACAAACGTAATTTCTTTGAAAAAAAGACGGGTGCTGTTGCCTTGGGCTCACTTTGATTTCCATTCTCTTTAACCGGACTTGCTCCTCTTATATAAGGGGATTGTGGTTCCTGTGGGTCCTTAACTCCGGTTCTGTTTTCCCCCATCTTGAGTCATGTTTGCATTTCAATTTGTTTAATCAACTGGGTGAAGGTTTTTGCCATTCTGTTCTGTTTAGGCCCATTGGTTGCTTTCTTGGGTGTCATGTTGATACCAAAACCAAAACTCCAATAAAGTTTTTAGTTTTTTTTCAGTATTATCGTGTTCTTCCTTCCAAAAGTGGGTGTGTTCTAATGCAAGCATTCATGACCTTGATCTTCACTTGTTGGGATCGTTGGAGCATGTATCTCACACCAAGTGGGGAGGTATACCTGAGCTACTCCCTGCAGCTCACACCTGTTGCCATCTTGTCTCCCCCTCTGGTATGTGATCCATTGTTTCTGTAACTTTCTCCTGTAATGGAATAATATTTCTACATGTAGCTATCCCATGTCTTAGGGTTCCTGTTTGATCTTCACACCTGTTAATCTCAGCAATATGTTTTGGTTCATTTTATTTAATAAGTGTGAGGTGCAGTATATCCTGTGAAAAATGTTGAATTGTATCTGATTAAGTTTATTGTTACATGATAGCCTAATATTGTTTATGCTTTCCATCCATTGATGGTCTTTAAAAAGCTATTGACGCCTCAAATAAAACTTAAAAGAAACATAATTAGGTACACTTCTGTCTATGTTCCATTTATATTTTATATATTTCTCTTCCACATTATTTATTACTAAGGAAATTTGCATGACTATATTATCTTTATCCCTTAGTGTCCATCTGCCTGTATAGCATACTTCCTACTTCGTCATAATTCTCTGTTGTAACATCACAGTCTGTTGCTATGGAAGTAAGTGTGATGTCACAAGCAGTGCTCTATGACTTCAGGAAGGTAAAAAGCAGCAGGAATAGATGAACTCTTCAGGAGCAAAGATCCTGTTTTCATACAGATGACTTCAGTAATAAATAATGGGAATGAGGAATACAGCATTAATGGGAAACACAAGCCAGACTGTGTCTAAATATTAGATTTTGTTAAACTTCTTCTGAACATGTCACCAGCTCTTTAATAGTATGTTTAAATATCCTTTTCTCAGTTTGATCTCAGATTTCCCAGTGTTGATGTTTGCTGTTCCTGCAATGTTTTGTAAGCTTTTTTTTAAACTTTATTTTTATATTATTTTTTAAAATAGGTACATCACCTTCCATATACATTAAGTAGCATCGATAGAAACATTTCTTTGTACATATCAGACAGAGGGAGGTAGTATAACAGCATATAAAATAAAATAATCCGTTTCCATGGTATATTTAATACATAGCCTCATGGAGTATTAATCTTATCCCTCCTGGTTGTCCCAAGTGTCCAGCTTCTGCCCCGTCCTACCCACAGCAGCTTCTTCACCTGTGCATAGTAACTTTCTCTAATTCCCCACTCCTTTCTCTCATAATCAACATCCTGCCTACATTTCATGGCATGAATACCAGGTTTCGAGCTGAATTTGTAAAGTACCCAGACCCTCCACCTGATTTCAAACTGTTCTTTATGTCTCATGTTCCCTGCTATCAGGCGCTCCAGGTAATAATGCTCCTCTATCAGATGATGCCAGATCTTATCTGTGTCAGTCTTCACCATTCATCACTAGTGGGTATAGCGCCGGAGCTAGGACCCCATGGGAGACTTTTTTTAGTTTGCTCTTCTATGGGTGGAGTCGACGCAGGGCCGGCACCACCCTCGAAGCCGACGTTCCACGTGGCGCTCGAGGGTTGGCCGTTAGCTGCCATTGACTCGGCCCCAGCCCCAGTTCTTTCTCTTCCGCCGTCGAGTGTGGTACCTCGTGTGGAGACTGTTAGAGGCCTAGTTCATCAGTCTAGTCAATACTGTGTTAGTTGCCTCGGTTCTACTCGCCTGCTCAACATCACTTCTGACCGGTAAGACCTTTCCTTTTTGTTTTACAGCGGTGTTGAGTACTGTTTCTGTTTTATTTGCCATACGGTCATGTCTCGTCCAGAGGGGCAGGAAAACGTTGAAAGTGGGACGGCCCCCTATGCATCGGTGCCCCTGTGGCCACTTGTATTCCGTGATGGACCAGCATGACCGCTGCCTTTCCTGCCTCAGCCCAGACATGGACAACTCGACATTTGTTTCTCGATGGACCGCCGAGTAATTGAGAACTGCATGTGGAAAGTCGGACGTGCGCCCGACTTTTGGAGGATGAGTGCGCAGTCAGCGGGCCAAGGCGAGGAATCTCGGACCTTTATCCGGGTCCCCTCACGGTCCTATACGGCCCGTGGAGGAACCCCCACCTCTTTATGGCCTTGCCGTGGCCGGGGTTTCTTCAGCGGTGCAGGAGGCCCTGGGCTGGCCTTCGAAGTCAGTCGGGAGGCACTGCATTGGCATTCGCTTCTTCGGTATGAATGCGCCTCGTGTTGTGTTCCGGGTCCTTGGTTCGACTGGCACCATCCTCGATGCAGTCTTGCGGTGCCATGCTTTGGTCCTGGTGCTACATGGCGCCATGGGCTTTGAGGGTGGCGCCAAGGCATGCTTGGGCCTTCTCTTGCGCTGCTGCTGTTCTGGATGCTGTTTATGTGTCGGGGCTCTCAGCCGCTGGGAGGTGTTTTGGCTGTTTCTGGGACAGGTTCTGGTCCCAGCGCCAACCCTGTCCTCGGCACCGGGGATGGCGTCGGCGCCGTGGTCGGAGCCAGCCCTAGCGCGGCACTCGGGTATTGTGTGGCACCGTATTCAGGGCAGTGCCTGACTTTGGTGCCGCTCGTGGCGCCGAGGTGGGTGTTGGCATCGGTGCACCGCACCGGTGCTGTGCTGTACTTAGCTGTCGGCGGCACTGGGAGTGGCAGTGCCACGCTTGGGCCGTGCCTAACTCCGTGCCGCCTACAGCGCCGGGTGGGTGTCTGCGGACTGTGCTTCGCTCATGGCGCTGAGTTTCAGGATGCTCCGATTCATGGTCCAGGAACTGGAGGGGCTTGGGGAGTTGTCTGGCATAGGACTTCGGAGCCTGCCTCTTCGGAGGCGGACTCTGGATCCGATCTGGACTGGCTCCCAGGTTCTGAGGAATCATTGGACCCCTCTGTTTAAAGCACCTCGGCCCCCACTCAGCCTCCCTCTGGGGGTCAGTTGTCGCCGGTAGACCTTAGGGTCAGGGGGTCTGACCTGCCAGCAGTTGTCCCCGTGACCACAACTGTGCATCCTGGGGTCACTGGTGTTTCTGTTCCTCCATTTGGGGTACCCCTTCCTTGGTGTGTTTGGACACCCCAAGTTTGGGGCAGCCCGGGGCGCATCAGGAAGGGGAGGGTACTGTTCCCTGGGTGGACTCCTCAGAGGCTGTCAGGAGTTGCCAGCTGCCTAGGCACCCTGCCCCTGCCTGGGATTTGAATGTTTGCATTGCTCAGCTTATGCAACCCCCCTTTGAGCCTATGTCTTCAGCAGAGCTAAAGTACTTGACTTGGAAAACTGTGTTCTTGTTAGCCATTACCTCTGCCAGGCGTATCAGTGAATTGAAAGCCCTGTCAGTGGAACCTGATTTTGTCTCCCTTCATAGGGATAAAGTGGTCCTTAGAACCAACATTAGGTTCTTGCCCAAAGTGGTTTCAGACTTCCATTTAAAGCAGTCTATGTCTCTTCCTGTTTTCTTCACTGATCATTCTTCCTCAGGGGAGAGGAGGCTACACAGTTTGGATGTCAAAAGAGCCCTTAGTTACTACATAGAGCGTACCAAGGGTCACAGGTTTGACTCCCTCCAGTTGTTCCTCACTTATGGAGAAGTGGGAAAGGGCAAACCTGCCACCAAAAGATCTATTGCCAGGTGGATTGTGTCTTGTATACAATTCTGCTATGAAAAACTGGTAAAAACTCCACCCTCAGGCCTGAGGGCTCATTCCACAAGAGGTACAGCTGCTTCCCTGGCTGCGGCCAGGGATATCCCTCTCCTAGAAATTTGTCAAGCAGCCACCTGGAAAACAGTCCATACTTTTGCCAAGCATTACTGTCTGGATATCCAGGCTAGGAGTGATGCTCGGTTTGGCACAGCAGTACTTCAGAGCAGTGTTCCCATTAAGGCTGTAGAACTGGGGGTGCACTGCACCCTCTCCAAATATTTTCAGGGGTACAAAATAAATTATAAGGGTTCATTCTACCATTTGTACAACATTTTTGTGGGGTACATATTCTTCAAACAGAATTAAGTGGGTACAGTGTACCCCCTTCACACAAAAATGTACTTGAATTTCATATCTTGTACTTGAATCAAGTACAGTTGGGGGTAAATGGGAACACTGCTTCAGAGCCTATTCCCAAAGTAGGTTCTGTCCCTCCTCCTTGGAGAGGTACTGCTTGGTAGTCTGCAATTGTCAGAATACAGCAAGACTTCATGTTGTTTGAAGAAAAAATTACTCACCTTAGTAATTATATTTCTTCTAATGGAGTCTTGCTGTGTTCTGACCTCCTTCCCTGCCTCCCCTCTCAGAAGCTGTTTTTGGGAAGTGGGTAGGCAGGTGCAGTGTTGCACCCCAGGGGTGTATTTGCTTGCAACGTCCTCCCTTTTTGTTTGGGTGCTTATTTATTATTGTTATTTTTGAGTACATTGGGTTTAGTTTTTGGGTTCCTTGACTTGAGTCTGCCTTGGGAATCCAAAACTTTTCAGCCAGTTGGCTAGTAGAATTTTTACAATTTCCACATGGAATTTTTAAGTTAGTTGGGCTCGTAAGAATCTGACGGTTTGAGTTCAAAACACTCCAGACAGAGACTTCAACCGAGCTCGAGCTCAGCATTCCATGCCCTGCATGGAAAGTTAACCCTTAGTTCTCTGGGGCAGTTCAAAGGTTGGGAATCACTGCAATTGTCAGAATATAGCAAGTCTCCATTAGAAGAAATATAATTACTGAGGTGAGTAATTTTTTCTTGTCTCCCTTGTAACCACGCTGCCACCCAGTTACAAATATTTGGATTTAAGTTAATATCCTCCAACAATTGTATTAATTCTATATGAGGCAATTTATTGAATTCTTTCGCAACGTCTAAATAAATCACATCGACTGAATTTCCTATATCCAGTTCCCTGTTAACTTTTTCATAAAAAGCCAATAAGTTTGTCGGGCAAGATCTGGACTTGGTGAACCCATGTTGTGATTGGTCCACTAAACCATTATCCTCCAAATGATTTATGACCAAATCTTTAATTACCCCTTCCAAGACCTTACCCATCAGTGATGTTAAACTCACAGGTCTAAAATTTTCAGGTTTGGATCTAGCCCCCTTTTTTAAAATAGGAACCACTGTAGCTGTTTTCCAATCCCGGGGTACTTTTCCTTGATCCAATGAGGTCTGAAAAACATGGGTAAGTGGTGGAGCTAGAGCACATGCCATTTCCCATAGCACCCTTGGATGGACATCGTCAGGACCTGGTGATTTAGCTACATCCAATTTTGATAACCTATCCTGTATATCCTTGACATTGATAGTAATTTGTCCGGGACTTGAACTATATTTCTTACAATATGCATTTATATTGCTAATGTGAAAAACTGAACAAAAGTAATTATTCTGAATATAATGTATGGTAAGTGCCTATTAACCACTGTAATCAGCAGTTACACAGCTTTGTTATGCACTGTTTACAATTTTAAAAGTTGTTAACCACACTTCGGAACTTCCAAACAGTGGCATAACAAAAAAGAATGCACCAGAGTTCCATAATTCTCACACATAGAATGCAAGTAGTGTTTTTTTGACCATACACTATAAAAGATGATGGCTGGTGATCGGGTGACAACCACGCTGTAATCACCTCGAGTGGTTGCTAGGGTAACATGGTAAACCTCGAGAGCGCACAAAGTCAGCTTTACTGAAATTCGGCATAGATGTAATACCTGGAATATTTGTAGTGCCAGGCCCAGTGATATTGAAAAAAACAGTATAGTGGTCACTGCTCCCTAACGGGCTTTTAACTGATACATTACTAATTGTGTTACCCACATTCGTGAGAACCAAATCTAGTGTTTTTGACCCCCTAGTGTTTCCTTGCACTACTTGTTCAAGGCCCAGCTGTTCAAACATATCAAGGTACCTCCTGTTTATACTACCATTAGCCTGCAAGGTTTTCCAGTCATTATTAGGCAGGTTAAAATCCCCCACCAAAATTACTCTTATCCCTGGGATCTAAAATACTAATAGTATGAAGTATTTTAATATCATCCTCAAGGGTAATAGAGGGTGCTCTATACAGAAGCCCTAATATGATGTTGATACTACTTTGAGGTAACTACTTAACCCATATCAATTCCAAGGTAGATGTATCCCACTACATTTCTTCACGTATAATGGATTCATGTACAAAAATAGCTATTCCACCTCCTTCTTGGTGAGTTCTTGATTTTGAAAATAAAGTGTAACCTGGGATACTTTTGTCCCACATGTCTTCACTGTTCCACCATGTTTCCGTGATCATAGCTAAATGTACATTGTGTGTGTACAACAGTAATCTAAATTCATGAAATTTTCCCACCAGACTCCTTGCATTGATAAGAACTGCATTCCACTGTAAAGATTTTATATGAGCAGGCTTTATGTCTGAGTGTGTATTGAATTCTTTATCCAGAGCCCCCAGTTTAAATGAAATGTTATAACTTCATTCACTTTTTTACCTAGGATCCTTGTACCAGGGTAATTTAGATGTAAACCATCCGGTTTGTAAAGTACCTTACTGTTAAAAGTCACAGAATTATCCACGAACCCTGTATTTTCAATCTTACAAAAGTGCCTCAACCACAAATTAACTTCTGTAATTAACCCGTTTTTGTATGATTGATGCCCATGAGTTGGTAGAATGCTGGAAATAATAATCTCCCTATTTCTTTGCTTAATCTTATTAGATATATTTCTATATTCTGATTGAATTTTTTCCATGCTGGTTCTACCCCCATCATTAATACCAACGAGCAAAATCACAAGAGGATCTTCTGTATTTTCAAGAAGCCCCTCCATCATTATGGAAACATCTTGAAGTCTAACACCTGGCAAAGTACTAACTGTGGTAGTATCTTTGCGTCCACCACACACTGCTGTGTCTATTCCCCTAGTAATGGAGTCTCCAAGGACCACTATGTCCCTGTTAATTTTTTTCTCTGTACGAATGAGCTTTTCATTAATCTGACTAATAGTATCTACATTTGGGTTAATATCCTCAGTTGGTGACTGTAGATTATTTGCTCCATAAGTTTCCTAATTATCTACCAGTAAACAATCATATTTGTTAGTTAGCTGGAGTGGCAAACTCAATATTTCTTGGTTTAGGTCTTTCTACAGTACATTTAAACTCCTAGTAACAACCTTTTTTTCCCTTTCTTCCATTATATCAACTTCTCCAACCCGTCTGGTATCATTACTTTCATGGGTATTCTGACTAATATTACAGACCATTTCGTCAATGTAATGCTCTAGTTTCTCAATCTTATTCTGGGTTTCTAATCTATTGAGCAACTGCTGAATTTCCTTTTGAAGGGATTCAACTAGAAGGCATTTTTCTCTTGTAAAATCCTGGCCTACTGCTTCCTTCGTAAACATTTTGCACTGAGTACATGCTTTCTTGCCCTTCCCCATTTTGATTTTCCCTGTGCCGTTTACACTCTTTAAACAAATCGTCCTTATCTGAAATATATGTACATATCTTACTTTCTCCTCCACCAGTCCACACTAGCTTCACACAGCGAATATCACAGCCCATTTCGCCTGGCCCACTCACGACAACAGCGTTTTTATGTGCGGCACACCCGGAAGTCCTACTTCTGGACATATATATGAGCCCACCAAAATGTTTAAAAAACGAATTAAACAGTGTTTCATTAGACTGTAGTTCAGACTGTCATGGACTGAACTACTGACTCTCTCTTCCTGGTTCCGGTCTTTACCAGGGCTCCATAATTTAAAAGCTACAGAGTATCATTAAAAGTATATCTCACAAGCACTGATCATTTACTAGTAATATGCAATGTTTCACAATGTTCCATATATTGGCAACTCCTCTATCTATGACCTTAGGAATGCATAATATACAGAAATGCCCCTAGATTTACTGAGTATTTCAATGTATTCATATTTTTAAAGTTGAAAGTACATAGGCCGGCCTGCCGTCGCAGCAGCAAGGCGTCTGCTTCCGGTGCCGATATCCTGGGTTTGGTGACAGACTCGGGAGTCGGAGGGCCAGCCAGGGGGAGAAGGATTGAGCGTCCTGGGAACTGCTCTCCTTTTCCCGGGGGGAGGGGGGCAGTGTGTCTGGCGCTTTGTGGACCCCTGGCGAAGGCTGGGGGTACCACTGCGGCTGGCACTGTAACATTAGGGGGGTGGGCGGACGCTGGATGTCATTGCACGTCCCTGCCCCCAGGGGTCCAGTAACTGAAAAATACGTCCGCTGAGAAATGACATCAGTGCCAGCCCCGCATCGCGGATCGGGTCCTCTTTCCGCTCAGACTGTTATAGAACTGCTGGGAAGCCGACCCTGGGGGGGTAATCCGAGTACGGGAAACCCTCCTCCGCCACTACTGTTAAAGATTCACCAGAAAGCTGGCGGCTGTGCCCCAAGGGGGTAATCCAGGGTGCTTGGAGGTAGGTGGCTGGAGGAGGTGCTCTGTGGAGGCAGAGTGGAGTGGCGACCAGCCATCGATGGAGGTCAGATCTGGACCAAGAAAAAGTTAAAAGTACATTATAAGCAACCTGCTTTGGAAGTCGCCAGCCAGTGCTCTCACTTATCCATGGCACTGAGCTCACGGGTAAGTTCATTCATTTGTGGGTTGGTTATGTTTTAAAGCATATGAAGTAAATATATCATGTGTTAAATTTAATCTTATAGATTTCAGCAATCTTAACTGTTTCTAAAATAAGTGCTGTAACTCTGTTAATTCAGTGTTTAAAAATTGAAGCCATTACTCTGGGCATGTGCATTGGAGTCACAGCTTTGATTTTCAAACACTGAATTAACAGGGTTAGAGCACTCATTTCAGAAGAAGAGTTGGACTTCCGAAAACAGATGCATTTAACAGATGCTGTTAGTTCCTTCGTATGCTGTTATGCAATGCACTTCTGAAATTTCAGGAACAAGCGAGCAGAGGGCAACATCAGCAACAAGGCTGTTCAATCGGAGCGGTTGTGTTTGCATTACCTGCTGTCACTAATCAGCAACTGCTCATCCCAAGAAAGCAATGTAGTAATTCAGAGGTTTTCTATGTCTTAAAGCGTCACGAAAAGCCAGCAGCATCCTAGGGATAGTGCAAGCAGAAAGTGAGAGGTGATAATCCCGTTGTACAGGTTCTTGGTGAGGCCTCACCTGGAGTACTGCGTCCAGTTCTGGAGACCGCACCTTAAAAAGGACATAAACCGATTAGAGTCGGTGCAAAGAAGAGCTTCAAAGGTGGTCCAAGACATCCACCATGAACCCTACAAGACTAGAATCAGGCAATTAAAATTGTACTCCTTGGAACAGAGAAGAGACATGGGAGACATGATAAAGAGACTTTTAAATACCTCAAAGTAATCAACTCAGCACAGGAACAGAATCTCTTCAATGAGAATAAAGAGGCATGTACCAGAGGACACAACAGACGTTTGGTGAGGGATCAATTCCGGAGCAGTGTCAGAAAGTTCTTCTTCACAGAAAGGGTCATGGAGCCTTGGAACAGACTGCCACAGGAGGTGCTGGAGGCAAAGACAGGGAATTCAGGCTATCTTGGGATAGGCATTGTGGGATACTGAAACAAGACAGACTAGATGGATCAATTGATCCCCATCTGCCGTCACATTCTTATGTTCTTACATTAAACAGTTCCTGACGCTCCCAATTATTTCTTTTCAGCCCCACAATTCAGTCTTTCTGTGCTGAGACCCAAATGAGCCACAGTCCACCACTGTAGAAGAAAACTACAAGTATGGCATCTCCATTAGGTCAAATGGCCTAAAGCAAAGCTGTTAAATCAGTTTAGTCCTGGTAGGTGGAAGGACTGCTTTAGCTAAAAACAACATATTCATTTAAACTTTAAAATACTAGAAAAATGTTTTTTTAGTAGCACATATTTTAAAAACTAAAAACCCATTTTATTATTTATTTTATTTATTTGTACAATCGAATAACATCTTTGAACTAGAGTAGCTCGTTTACAAAGGTTCCTCGTCAGTAGCAAGCAACAATAGAGAGACCTCTTTTTTTTTTTTTTTTAACAATATATATACAATCTATACATGGCAGATTGAGGTTTAAACAAAATACATGAAACATTTAAGATACATGAGGTATATACAGATTAAATAGCAGTGAGTACATTCCATCCATAGGGCATAGACAGCACACACATTGTGGTATTGTGGGGGGCAGTGAGGCGGCAGGAGGAAGGTTGGGGAATATGAATCTCATGAAACGGGACAGTCAGGTCCAGAACACTTGTCAGAAGCTGTGAGAGTACAAGAATAGTAGGTGGAATAGTGTTAGTGGCAGTTACAGTTGTCGTTAGGGGTCAGTAGTTGTTGCAGACCCATTTTATAAGTGCAGTAAGACATGACTAGGTACTGGTAGTACTGAGATACTGGCACACTCGGGCTGAGGGTACTGTGCAAGTATCTCAGTTCTACCAGCACCCACCAATGTCTTTTTTTGCTTACTTAACTCAGTCTGCCCAGCTATGAGCATTCCATTTAGAATGCTCAGATCCACTGCAAAACATTTCCCCGAATGTTTGGCATCAGTAGCAGTACTAACCATATTCAAATGTGAATAACTTTAAAATGAAAAATGATACAAAGAATAAAGTATGGGTGCCCGTACGCAATGATCCTGTGTTTCCATCTCGGATTTGAGATACCGTATGGACCTCGAGAGCCAAGCTTGAGAGGTCCATGTTGGTATCTCAACCCCGAGATAGAAACACAACACAAGTTGTGTTTGCATGCCCATACTTTATTTGTTATAGTATATAGTTCCCCAATATTTTAAAAAAAGTTATATTTCTGAACTTTTTAGTTTCACAGGGTTTCCTACCTTGTGTTCTTGCTCCCGCTTGTTGTGGGCAGCTCAGTGTGCTGTGATGTTCATCGGTGCTGCTCATTGCTGCAGTCCCATTCTAGTCCTGAGCCTTGAAAGATTCATGGCAGGACTTCATTTGTTTAAAAAACGAAACAAAGAAAGCAAATTATTGCAGTTTGGTAATGTGGAGCTGACTATGGCACTCCGTGTCCTAATCGTCCCTGCAAAGTGCTCGCTAAGCGGTATCACCATGTTTGTTTGAATTCCTTGTTTGAAGAGCTTCGTTTTGTCCAGTCAGTTGGCAGATAGCGTGGGCCTGATGATTATTAAGTAGGGACTCATGGATATTAATTGTGGAATGTACACAATAACTTTTAGAACGTGCATATTTATGCAACAGGGACCAGTTTTGATAGTGACTGCACATTTTATACAGTGAATGTAATTTTTTTTTAAATATAGTGAAGTGGATGTTTTATGATTTTTATGCCTACCTCCACTTAATGCCAAGGTTTATAGGAGGTAGCTGTGGATGTTAGAGCATCCTGACTGCCGTGGAGCCACTGACGTGAATAGTTATTGGCTTATTGAGCCTGAGAGAAAAATTTTTAAAGAAAAATGGCATTGCCCCTTAGTGAGCAGGGAAGGAAGGGTGGTGGCACCAAGGAATTTTACATATTATGTTCTGTTTTCACGGTCTGCTCTTTTTTTTTTCTTTGTTTAAAAAAATTGTGGCAGTTTGTTGAGTGAATAATCATCTTGGCGTCTATTCAGTGGAGAGAGTGAGTCAGTGAAGGTTCAGTGTTTGTGAGCTGTAAAAGGAAGCGGGAATGCTGATTGCCAGTTTGCGGTTTCAGTGTAAAAGAAAAGACAGTTTTGTGTGCTGCGGGCAAGAGAAGCTATATTCTTACCCCAGGGGTCCTTTAGCATCAGTAATAATATGCAGTAAGCTGACTAGGTTGAGCTGCCTCGGCGGTGGCGTTTATGCTAATGAACAAATGGATTAGCCAATCGGAAGAGAACTTGAGGGTGTGCTGAGTGGAGGCTGCCTAGAGGGCACCAGAATTTTTTCTCCGCCTGACTGAGCAACTGCCTCTGGAGTGCTCTCTCAATTTTGGTCACAGACAAAATTTCACTGAAGTCACTTTTTCTTGTGACAGTGCTGAGTTTGTGAGTAAATAATGCGACTTTTTTATATTTTCCACAGTTTTAGCGGTTCCAGTAGATTCCCGCTGACCACGTATTCTGTGTGGTTCTTTTCCACTATTTTGAGGTAAAATATATCGCATTTTTAGTGTTTTCGACTGTATTCTGTTTTATTTTGCGGTTCCTGTTGTCCAGCGGGAACCATCGACTTTCTGCATTTTAAGCTTCTTTTTACCCCCAGAAAGTCGCGGTTCTTTACCTCGAGTGAAGTTTGGCCAAGAAAAGTACTGGACCTACAGGTTTTAAAAAATTGTTTAAGTGTCAGAAGATTGTGGCTAAAGCAGACAACCACGATTTGTGTTAGTGTTTAGGTCCAGATCATTACTGTGTGCTTTGCCCTAAATTTTGTCCAAAAATCTCAAGAAAAAGAGCCGAAAGATTGGAAATTATGGCTTCTCAGTCTGCTTCCCCCTCTGCCAGAAATACTGACGAGGGGTCCTCTTCTTAAGCTAAAACTAAAGATAAGTCCCCCAGGGACTCCTCTGAGAATAAGTCTGATAAACACAGAAACAATAAAAATGGTGACCAGCCAAAAAAGAGACAAGGGGAACAGGTCACTGATGAAGTGCCTGCAAAAAAAAAGAAGTTTAGAGAAAAGCATACCACTGCTTTTCCCCCGTCAAGACAAGGGGAGAAGCCAGTGGCACAAAAACAAAGAAAAGCATAAAGAAAGTCAGTCACGTCAAGAAAAGCAGAAAGTCTCTGACTTGGAAAAAAAAAAAAGCGCAATCAGAACGGTATGCCGGGCAGCCTGGTTTCAAGTCCCAGCTGAGACACTTACTTCTTTCTCACCTCTGTTTGTATGTGTTCCATAAATATGCACGCCACACTCCTGTGTGATTGTTACTAGTAAATATTTGTGTTGCCATTGGGTTGTGCATTTGAGAAAGAGTAATGTGCTCAGGGACAGCCCAGGTTGCAGTAGTCTCAGTGGCACAGCTGGTTAGCGCAGTCGTAACTGTATTCTGTGTGGCCTGGGTTCAAGTCCCAGCTGAGGTACTTACTTCTTTCTCACCTCTGTTTGTATCAACAAAAATAGTGGAGAGGGTACCCACTTCCCAGATGGGAACGGGCCTCTATTCCAGATACTTCATCACAGAAAAGACGACTGGGGAGTGGCGACCTATTCTTGACCTCAGGTACTTAAACAGGCACTTACTGAAACCAAAATTCAAAATGATCACTCTCAAAATGGTGATTCATTCTTTGCAACAGTGAGACTGGCTAGCCTCCCTAGATCTAAAGGATGCTTATTTCCATATTCCAGTAAGGCAGTCCCACAGAAAGTTTCTGAGATTCAGACAGCCATCAGTACACTACCAGTTTGCAGCCATGCCTTTCAGCCTGACATCGGCTCCAAGGGTATTCACCAAGTGCCTAGCTGTAGTGGCAGCTTACCTAAGAAAACAAGGCATAGCAGTCTATCCATACCTGGATGACTGGCTTCTGTTGGGAAACACGCCTCTGCAAGTCACAGAGGCTCTCAGCTGCACAAAACAAACTCTACAGTCTCTGGGGTTCCTTATCAGTGAAAAGAAACCCCACTTAAATCCAGTTCAGCTCCTTACATTTATAGGAGCACAACTGGATACACAGCAGAGCAAAGCTTTCCTTCCATCAAACAGGATCCAACATTTCCTGTCAGTGGCAAACTCTTTCGTCCTGAACCAGTCCAGGCCGGCCAGAAATTTTCTAAGGCTCCTGTGACACATGGCCTTTATGACAGCTGTTGTCCCAGGGGTCAGATTCCAGATGAGGGACATACAGTACCACCTGCAGGCTCACTGGTCCCAAAAAAGGCATTCTCTGTCCAAGCTGAGTCACAAGAACACTACTCTGCGCTCTGGACTGGTCGCAGGACAAAGCCAGCCTATTGTTTGCCATTCCCTTCCAGTTTTCTACACCCACAAAAATCATTACTACAGATGCCTCCCTCCTGGGGTGGGGAGCTCATCTGGTCAATTACTATGTAAGTGGCACCTGGTCTCTCAAGGAATCCGTAAGCCACATCAACCTGCTAGAGCTCAGAGCCATCTACCTGGCCCTAAAAGCCTTTGCCTCTCGGATAAAAGGCCAGTCACGGCAAATCAGGACAGACAACACCACTGCCATGTTCTGTATAAACAAGCAGGGTGGCACAAGATCCTCAGTACTTTGCATGGAGGCAATGAGAATTTGGTCTCTGGCTTATTCTCTCGATGTGAGCCTTTCAGATATACATCTTCCAGGCAAGGACAACGCCCTGGCGAATGCCCTGAGTCGCATCAGCCAAGGGCACAACGAATGAACTCTGAAGAAACAGGTCCTTGCCACAGTTTTCAGGAGGTGGGGCACACCAGAAATAGATCTGTATGTCTCTCACCTCAACCATCAAGTTCCTTTGTACTGCTACAGGCCCCCCACAATAGGGACCGACCCAGTAGATGCTTTAACTCTGGACTGGATAGGCAAGTTTTTTTATGCCTTCCCTCCATTTCCTCTGATTCACAGGGTGTTGCTGAAGCTGAGAGCCCACTCAGCAGCGATGATCCTGGTGGCACGGGAGTGGCCAAGGCAACGTTGGTTCCCTCTCCTGGTAGCCGTGTCGCACAGCAAGCCTATTTGGCTTCCCCTCAGTCACTCTGTCTTGACTCTACCACAGCCAAGAGTGACCTGTCTGAATCTCCAGTCCCTTCACCTCAAGGCTCGGCTCTTGAGGAGTTAGAGTATCCAGATACTCAGTATTCTAAACAGGTCCTTAAAATCCTAAGGATGTCCAAAAAGTCCAGTACTAAGAAAACTTATCCAGCTAAATGGAAAGGTTTTCTTCTGTGGTGCAAGGGGAAACATATAAATTGTCTCAAAGTCCCAGTGCCCAGCCTTTTGGATTATTTAGTCCATTTGCAGACCTCAGGCCTAAAGACCTCATCTTTAAAACTTCACCTAGCTGCAATTTCTGCTTACTTTCCATAGGTAAGGACAAGCCAGTCATTTCATTGCCTGTTTTCAAAAGGTTTTTCAAAGGCCTACTCCACCTTCAGCCCCCAATTAGGGAACCTGTTCCCCCTTGGAGCCTTAATCTGTGCATTGCCAGACTCATGGAGCAACCTTTTGAGCCCATGGCTGAGGCACACTTAAAAGTATGTTACCTGGAAAACAGTCTTCCTAGTCGCCATCACCTCCACAAGAAGAATCTCAGAGCTGGAAGCACTGTATACTAAGCCAAACTACTTAATCCCTCACAGGGATAAGGAAGAACTCAGAACTAATAGGAGATTCCTGCCTAAGGTGATGTCTGAACTTCACCTTAACCACACCATTACCCTTCCTGTGTTCTTTACTGAAAAATCCACTCCTGGAGAACAGAAACTCCATATCTTGGATGTGAAAAGAGCCATCTCTTACTATCTGGAACACACCAAACAGTTTAGAGGTTCCACGACCCAGCTTTTCCTCACCTATGGGGAGGTAGGTAGAGGAATGCCAGCCACTAAGAGGACTGTCTCTCGCTGGATAGTCTCCTGTATTCCTTTTTGTTATGACAAGGCTGGTAAACAGCCCCCTGAAGGCATCAGGGCATATTCTACCGGGGTACTGCTGCCACAGTGGCAGCTGCAAGGGATATTCCTTTGCTTGATATCTGCAAAGCAGCCACTCGGAAGACTGTACACACATTCACAAAACATTGTTGCTTGGATGTACAGTCCAGATCTGATGCCAGATTTGACAGGGCGGTCCTGCAGAGCCTCTTCCCTAAGTGGGTTCTGTACCTGCCTCCCAACTACACTGCTTTGTAGTCTGCATATTGCTACTGATGCTAAAGGATCCCTGGGGTGAAAAGAAAAAATTATTCACCGTAGTAATCTTAGTTTCTTCCAAGGTGTCCTTTAACATCAATAAGCTCCCACCCTTCCTCCCCAAGAAACCTGACTGAAGAGGACCATACTTCCTCACTATTGCCAAATTTAGTTTCTCAACTTTTGAATAACATTTAAAGTAAAGTTTACATGGCTTTTCTTTGTTCATTGTTCATGCTGTTGCATAATTTTTAAATCTTGTTGGGTCACACTTAACATGGGCATATTCCCATTCTAGCTTCGAAAAAATTCTGGTGCCCTCTGGGCAGGCTCCACTCAGCACACCCTCAAGCTCTCTGATTGGCTAATTCAGTTGTTCATTAGCATAAACTCCATCTCCAAGGCAGCTCAAACTAGTCAGCTTACTGCATATTGTTACTGATGCTAAAGGACACTTTGGAAGAAACAAGATTACTACGGTGAGTAATTTTTTCTTCTAGAGACATGGATATGTTGTTCAATCCACACTTCATGGCAGGTTCCTTGCCGCTTTAAATCTTGCCGGAAGGTCTTCAAGCTGGCTCCTCCCACCCACCCGGGTGGTAAAACTCTCAGCTCTGCCCCATGACGCCAGATCTTCCTTACCGCTTGGAAGCTCAGGTTCCCTCCTTAGCGCTCTGCGTTTTAGGCCTGGATCCAAAATCGTTAGTTAAACCAAAACATATTCTTAAAATTTCTAGACTTCGGTCTGTTTCTTCCTTCGCGGCTGTGATGGATAATTCGACTCCCGGATTTCGGCGGTGCACACGGGGGCAGAAGATGTCTCGAACCGATCCGCATTCCACGTGCGTTTATTGCCTCGGGCTTGATCACGATCCACAGGCCTGCAATTTGTGCAAGTCCTTCTCGGCCAATGTCGTCGGAAGACCGTGCTGCCAGACTCCAACTTGGGCGCCCCGAGAGACGTATTCCTCCGGTGAAGTCAGAGGACGCCCATTGGGCGGTGTCTGTGGCGGCGGGCTCGGCTGAGCAACTTGAGCAGATGATCGCCCTTGAGGAGGAGGCGGCCCAGGCCGCATCTTCGTCCCTCCTCGGTCTGCATTTATCCCGCTCTCCTTGGGCTCCTCCTACATGGCTTCTTTTAGGAGCTTTGTCAATCCCTCTCTACAAAGGTGAGGGTCCATCGGGTCCTCCTCTCGGTCCAAGAAGAAGGACTCGGAAGGTAAGTCCCACCGTCGGCGTTCGTGGGAGCAGGAGGTCCCCTTCCCCAGGCGGTTGACACTCGACTTGGTTGAGGGTTCAGCTAAGGCCGCTGGCTTGAGTGTCCCTGTCAGGTCAGCCAGCGAGACACCTGTCGGCGTGGTCAAGATTTTTCTTGACCCGTCGGGACGGCTGTCGACTGGAGAAGCTGACAACCCTTCTTCACGGTCCCCGGTGGAAATCGAGACTTGCCTGCGCCTCCTGTGCGGAGTCCCTGGTTAAGGTTCGAGCAGGGAGGAGCAGGTTTCCCCGCTCCTCTCAACCCACCCTCGGGAAATACCGATAGTCTCGGTCTTGGACCTCATCTCGGTCCTGCCGATCCCTTGTACACCGGCGGTCTCGAATCTCGGCTTAGGAAGCGGTGGCACCGCCGGGTCCTCGCTCTCTTCTTCCTCCTCGGAGGAAAGGCTTCAGCGCAAATTGTGTCGACGCTACGAGGACTTGATGTAGCAGCAGCTCCTTCTGACCGGGAACAAGCTGACCCCGTCGCCTTCCCCGGCCATTAAGTGGCTGTCACCGGAACGGCCGAAACAACCCCTCATGGTTGTCGCGCCCAAACCGGCACTGGTTGTTCGGCTGAAACCAGCTGCGCCACCCATTGTGGTGGAACCCCTGCTTCCACAACCTAAATCTGGGTCTCCAACCAAGGATTCTCGTTCGGGTCAGGGGTTGCCCCATCGGTTGTCAGTCACCCTCACTCCCGACCATCCTCGGAAAGTGGAGGGTGGCTCAGGCCCTAAGCAGCTGTTCACAGACTCCTCGGAGTCTGATGATGACTCTTCCCTGTTCTCCAGGCCCCTTGACCTGGAGTCCACTGGGGAACAGTCGGTGGACGAGAGCCCATCCTCGTTCATGGGTTTGCTTCGGCTCATCTCAGAATCTACTGGGATGAAGCTCGAACCCGTGTCCAAGCGGGCCAGGTATCCCCTCACGGAGATACTGGACCGAGGGGATTCTCCCACGGAGGCCTTTCCGATGGATGAAGCCATTGTTGGCCCAGCTTTGGAGTTATGGCAACGGCCGGCTTCTTGTCCTGCTCCTTCGGCCAGGATGGCCAGGAAGTATGCGGTCCCCACCGGTTCACTATCCGGTTTTTCGGAGCACCCCTCTGCGGAGGGACTTGTGACCAATAGTGTTTTCCGACATTCCGGGAACACCAGGGACGTGGACAAGCCTCCCGACAAAGAGTCCAAGAAGCTGGACTACGCCGGGTGTAAAGTGTACGCTGCATCCTCCCTAGGCCTCCATAAGGCCAGTTCGGCCGTACTGATGGCACACTTTTCCCACGCCCTTACGGGCTGCCTGGATGAGGTGATTCCTCATCTCCTGGCTGACCTCCAGACTATGGTCAAGCAGGTGCGGGATCAGGGAAGGGCGGTGGCGAAGCAGCAGCTCCAAACTGCTCTTGACATTGGAGACTCTTGTGCGTGGTCAGTTGCGGCCGCAGTGGCCATGCGCCGCAGAGCTTGGCTGCGGATCTCCACCTTCACAGTGGATAACCAGCACAAGCTGGCAGACGTCCCCTTCCTGGGTACCGACTTGTTCGGTCCCAGGGTGGA
This sequence comes from Neoceratodus forsteri, assembly GCA_016271365.2. Lineage (NCBI taxonomy): Eukaryota > Metazoa > Chordata > Ceratodontiformes > Ceratodontidae > Neoceratodus > Neoceratodus forsteri. The sequence goes on from CM028130.1 coordinate 1,197,397,848, forward strand.
GGGCCATTTGCAAAGGTTCGAGAAGTCCAATGCCACCTTGGACTCGATCACGTCTGCCCAGAAGAACAAAGGTCCGCCAGCAGCAGCGTAAGTCCTTTCGGCCTTCTGCCCCTATGGCATGTCCGACCCAGCAACACCAGCATCAGGGCCAGCAGGCTCGCTCTTGGCACTCTAAAGCCAAGCCTGCAGCTTCCTCCAGCAGGAAGCCGGGAGGGAAAGGCCCAGGAGGTCCCTCAGCTGGTCCTTCCTCCAAGCCTGCCCAGTGACGGGTTGAGGGGTGTCGCCCCCAGCCTCGTCGCTCCCCACCGGGTTCCCCCCGTGGGGGGACGGCTCTGCCACTTTTCTTTCCGCCTGGTCCACTATCACCACGGACCACTGGGTGTTGGAAGTGGTAGGAAAGGGTCGGCCTCTGGAATTCGAGCAGGCCCCGCCCTTCCGAGCCATCGCCCCATGGGGGGCTACGGGGTCCGCGGCCTCTCTGTCGGCCCATCGAGCTGACATTGTCCTGCTCCTCCAGAAGGAAGTGATCAGGGAGCTGGCGGATCCTCCACCAGACCCAGGGTTTATGTCCAGGTATTTCCTGGTCCTGAAATGGACGGGGGGCTGGCGCCCCATTCTAGACCTGCACGACCTGAACAGGTTCCTAAGGTCTCGAACCTTCAGGATGGTCACTCTGGCTCAGATCATTCCATTCTTGGAACGAGGCATGTGGTTCTGTTCTCTGGACCTCCAGGACACGTTCTTTCACGTCCCAATCCGTCCATCCCACCAGCGATTCCTCGCCTAGAGCAGAGGGTCCATTTGAGTTCGGGCCATGCCCTTGGCCTCTCTCCAGCTCCCAGGGTCTTCACCAAATGCATGGCAGTAGTGAGCATTCCTGCGGCGCTTGAAGAGTCCGGGTGTACCTTACCTGGACAACTGGCTGATTACGGCCTCCTCCAGACTGGAGGTGGAGCGGTCCAGGGATCTGGCCCTCCAGGTTTGCTCTTAGGTTGGCCTCCTCATCAACGAGGCCAAATCAGAACTCGTGCCAAAGCAGGTGATTCAATTCATCGGGGCAGAGCTTGACTCTCTTCGAGCCAGAGCACGGCTCCTGGTGGACAGGGCCGAGGTTCTTTCCTCCTTTGCCCAGTCATTTCAGGTTGGGCAGTTGCACCCTGCCCGGGACTTCCTGCACCTCCTGGGCCTCATGGCGGCCTGCTCCAGCGTGGTCCATTGGGCCCGTTAGCACAAGCGTCCCCTACAATGGGGACTGGCCAACCAGTGGTCACAGCGCTCCGGTCCTTTGGACCAGCCAGTGGCAGTGATGAAGGAGATGTGGAACGCTCTCCAGTGGTGGATCGTTCCAACTCATCTGCAGGAGGGCATCCCGTTTGTCCGCCCCGAGCCGACGGTCACTCTATCGATCGACACCTCTCTAATGGGTTGGGGTGTCCATCTGGGGGAGCACAGAACACATGGCCTCTGGTCCCCTCAGGAGTCCCGATGCCACATCAACCTGCTGGAGCTTCGAGCGGTCCGTCTAGCCCTCGTCGCCTTTGCTCCATTTGTACGGGGTCAAGTGGTCCAGGTCCAGACGGACAATACCACGACCATGTACTAACTAAACTGCCAGGGTGGGACGCGCTCCATGCCCCTGTGCAAGGAAGCTCTCCGCACTTGGTCCCTCGTGCACAGCCTGGAGGCGGATCTCCTAGCCATCCATGTGGCAGGAGCCTCCAACACTCTGGCAGATGCCCTAAGCCGGATAGGGTCTGCGTCTCATGAGTGGTCACTCCTGCCGGAGGTAGTACATGATCTGTTCTCCCACTGGGGCACACCTCAGGTGGACCTGTTTGCCTTCAGGGAGAGTGCGAAGCTGAGGCTGTTTCATGCCCACCCCCCCTCAGCAGGGTTCGCTGCAGGGGGATGACTTCTCGAGGCCGTAGACCCCAGGCCTCTTCTACGCCTCTCCCCCATTTCCCTTGATCCACAAGGTGCTTCTCAAGGCGAGGAGGGACAAGGCGCAGGTGATTCTGGTAGCCCCAGACTGGCTTTGCCATTTCTGGTATCCAGATCTCCTCAGCCTCAGCTCCAGGCTCCTGAGGCGGCTCCCAGACCGCCCAGACCTGATCTCAGTCAACCAGGGGAAGGTTCTTCACCCGGACCTTCAGTATCTGCACCTGACGGCCTGGTTCCTGAGCGGCTAGAGTTCCAGGCCTTGGGTCTTTCCGACGAGGTCCTCAGTGTTGTTGAGGCATCCCGTAAGGAGTCGACCAGGAAATGCTGTGCCTTCAAATGGAAGAGATTCTCCATTTGGTGTCAGGGCAAGGGGTTGGACCCTTCCTCCTGTTCCTTGGCCAGCATTCTGGACTACCTGTGGTCCCTTTCTTAGCTAGGGCTTCGGTCGACGACCCTTAAAGTGCACGTCGCAGCCATCTCTGCTTGCTGGGCGTGGGCCGGAAAGCAGTCGGTGGCGCAGGAGAAGGTGGTCAGGCGCTTTTTCAAAGGCCTTGATCACATATCCCCTCCAGTGCGAGAACCTCCACCTCCATGGGATCTACTGCTGGTATTGGCTAAGCTCATGGTCAAGCCATTCGAACCGATGCACAGGTGTGACATCTCTCACCTGTCATGGAAGACCGCCTTCTTGGTGGCTATCACGTCAGCCAGAAGGATGGGAGAGCTCCAGCGCTTTCCATCGAGTCTCCTTATCTGGTCTTCCACAGGGACAAGGTTGTCCTGCGCCCCCACCCGAAATTCTTTCCGAAGGTGGTGTCGGAGTTTCACCTTAACCAGGTGTTGACTCTGCCGGTGTTCTATCCCAATCACACCTGGGAGGCGAATATGGCTCCATACTCTGGACCCTGAAGCGCTCTCTTATTATAAGGGCCGGGCGGCTGAGAAGTTCGGGGAGAGGTTCGCCAGCTGTTTGTCACCACGCGGAAGCCGCACCTGGCAGACCTGCAGCCAAGCGGACGTTAGGCAGGTGGGTCACCTCCTGCATAGATCTCTGCTATAGGTTGGCAGGCATGGAGCCTCCCAAAGGGATAAGAGCTTATTCTACCCGCCATACCACTGCTTCGGTGGCTGCTTCCAGGGACGTCCCTATCCAGGAAATCTGCAGGGCTGCTACCTGGAAGTCAGCACACACCTTCATTACCCATTACCACATCGACCTTGAGTCACGCCGGGATGCTGGTTTTGGGACCTCGGTTCTCCAGTCTTTGTTTCCTAAGTAGGGGGTGGCCTTGCCTCCCTCCTCCCAGAGAACTGCTAGGAGTCTGCCATGAAGTGTGGATTGAACAACATATCCATGTCCCTAGAAATACAGGTTACTCACCTGTAACAGGAATTCTAGGAATGGTATGTATTTGTTCATCCACCTATTCCGACCTCCCGGCCGATGCACAACCTGGCTGGCCAGGGCTAGATCTGGCGTCGTAGAGTGGAGCCGAGGGTTTTACCACCCAGGTGGGTGGGAGGAGCCAGCTTGAAGACCTTCCGGCAAGGAACCTGCCATGAAGTGTGGATGAACAACATATACCATTCCTAGAACTCCTGTTACAGGTGAGTTACCTGTATTTCTGTACCACAAGAGGAGTTCCTTGTGTTGACAGCAGTGTGTGTGGTGGCAGTTGGGAATATTAATACTGGCAGGCTGGGAGAGGTAGACTGTCATTGCAGCTGTCAGGGAGTCAGATGGCAATAGTAGGAGTGGAGTAGCAGGGCTGATGGCTGCAGGGTGTGGAGAGGAGAGCATGCGGCTTGGGGAACGAGTTAAAATGATGACTGTTATTTTTAATTTTTTTTATGTTGGAGTTTTTTTTTTTTTTTTTATGTGGAAGTGTTGCAGGTGAAGTAGAGTGGACTTCCGGGAAACTGTAGGAGCTACTGAGAAGAGGAGCCAGAAAGTAAGTCTCCGTAAGTACTGCTGTCTGGATAGCCGGGGGGCGTGGCGATGACGTGTCAACCATTGAGATAAACACAACTGTTTAGATAAATCCATTTATCTCACTGCTCATTGTTTTGCAGACAGACAAATATTAGATGATTAGTGTTCACCCCGTGGCATAAATATACATACACTACAGTGCCTTCAGAAAGTATTCACCCCCCTTGGATTTTGTCACATTTTGTTGTGTTACTACCAGAATTTTTAATGCATTGAAATGATTTTTTTCCCCCCGTGATGCACACAGCATACTCAACAATTTAAAGGGGCAAAAATATTTTTATTGTGTAACAAAAATTTATGAAACATTAAAAACTGAAATATCTTGTTTACTTAAGTATTCACCCCCCTGAGTCAATACTTTGTAGAAGCGCCTTTGGCAGCAATTACAGCTTTGAATCTTCTTGGGTATGTCTGTATCAGCTTTGCACATCTGGATTTGGGGATTTTCGCCCTTTCTTCCTTGCAGATTTGCTCAAGCTCTGTCAAGTTGTATGGGAAGCATCGGTGAACCGCAATCTTTAAGTCTTTCCACAGATTCTCAATGGGATTCAAGTCTGTCCTTTGGCTGGGCCACTCAAGGACATTCACCTTCTTGTTCTGAAGCCACTCCAGTGCTGCTTTGGCTGTATGCTTGGGGTCATTGTCCTGTTGGAACGTAAATCTTCGCCCCAGTCCAAGGTCTGTTGCAGACTGATGCGGGTTCTCCTCAAGGATGTGCCTGTATTTGGCTCCATTCATTGTTCCCTCTATTCTGACAAGTGCCCCAGTCCCTGCCGCTGAAAAGTATCCCCATAACATGACGCTGCCACCACCATGCTTTATGGTAGGGATGGTGTTACACGGGCGATGAGCTGTGTTCGGTTTGCGCCAGGCATAGTGCTTTGCATTCAGGCCAGAAAGTTCAATTTTTGTTTCATCAGACCAGAGAATCTTTTGCCACATAGTCTCAGAGTCTGCCACGTGCCTTCTTGCAAACTCCTGGCATGCTATTATGTGGCCTTTTCTCAGGAGTGGCTTCCGTCTAGCCACTCTCCCATAGAGGCTACATCTGTGAAGTGCTGCAGAGATTGTTGTCCTCTGGACAGGTTCTCCATCTCAGCCATGGAACTCTGTAGTTCTGTCAGGGTGGTCATTGGGTTCTTGGTCACTTCCTGACCAGGTCCTTCTTGCCGGTTGCTCAGTTTGGGAGGACGGCCTGCTCTAGGAAGAGTCTGGGTGGTTCCGTAATCTTTCCATTTCCTAATGATGGACTTGACTGTGCTCCTGGGAACTTTCAACACCCTAGACATGTTTTATACCCTCCCAGATCTATGCCTCCTCACAATTCTATCACGGAGTTCTACGGACAGCTCCTTGGTCTTCATGGTAGAGTTTCTGCTCTGACATGCACTGTCAACAGTGGGACCTTATATAGACAGGTGTATTTCCTCTGAAATCATGTCAACCATTTGAACTGACCACAGGTGGACTCCATTCAAGTTTTAGAGTGCTCTCACAAGGAAATTGGATGCACCTCAGCTCAATTTGGAGTGTTGTAGCAAAGGGGGTGAATACTTATCAAATCAAGACATTTCATTTTTAATTTAAATTACATGTACAAAAAATTCCAGAAGTTTCATTCCACTTTGACATTATAGAGTAATTTGTGTAGATATGTGACAAAATATCCTATATAAATGTATTTTATTTTGAGTTTGCAACAGCACAAAATGTGACAAAATCCAATGGGGGGTGAATACTTTCTGAAGGCACTGTGTACGTACAGTTGAGCCAGTCACGATGCAATGCAGTAACTTGCAGTAAGTGACATGTTACAAAATACTGCATGACAAAAGGCCTTAATTGCCACTGAATTACACTGTTCCCTGCAGTATACTGCAGCCTTTTGTGATGTGCTGCAGCATTACTGTGTTGCATCGTGGCTGGCACCGCACTAGCGGGGCTGCAAACAGCAACAAAGTATAAAATCAAAGAACAACAAAAGCTGCAGCACTTTCCCTCCGTGGCTGTGGACTGACAAAATGAAGCTCAGATTCTCAAAATTCTGAACTGTGCAAAATATAACAAGTGCCAGAAGTGAGCGGTGCCGACCCCCAATAATTCACGTCTGTATGGTTTCCTCTTGAAAAAGCACCAAAGGTTGGCAACACTGACTTCTGGTGTCTGTTACATTTTGCAAAGTTTTGGACTAATTTTATCATATGTAATTTAAATAAAGCTTTCTTCAGCTTTTTGAGAATCTGAGCTTCATTTTGCTAGTCCACAGCCATGGAGGGTGAGTGCTGCGGCTTTTGCTGTACTTTGATAATTTTATATATATATACATAAAATGGTATCACGGTAGTGCTACCATAGTTAGGGTTGAGGAGCCATTTACATGTTAAACCAAAAAATTTGCACCTTAATAGCATTGCAACCGTTCGACGGATTTGCCTGAAATTTGGAATACACGATCAAGACCCATACGCCTTGGGATCTGCCAAGTTTTGTACTGGTTGGATTTATGGCTGCGGAGTTATTAAGCATGATCTGTACGCGCGTTTGCGCTTTTTGGGAATTCTGGTCGGCGCCTACAGGTACGCCACGGTTTACACAACGGTCCAAAATCTTCAGGAAGCGCGGCGGGGACCGATTTGCCTTTTGAAGATTTAGTGAAAAAATATTAAGCGGTTCAAAAGTTATTCAGAAAACCGGCCGGTGGCGCTGAGGTTGAGCGGCGAGGCGTACACCGCGCCCGCGGCGACCGGGTTCGAGAACGGACTCGGGTCGTCGGATCGGCTGGGGAAGGAGGATCGGCGTCCCAGCGGATGCTCTCCTCCTTGAGGGAGGATACCGGGGTGTTTAATACACCCGGCGCCCGTGAGCGGTGGAAACACCGACTCTCGAGACCAGCGGCTCATTAGGTTGGGAGTCGGGGAGGGGAGGATGCCATTGGCACTTGGCAGGCGTGCGTAGGCACGTTCCGCCTGAGCCGGCGTCCTCAGCGGGTGGGAGGGGAGGACAGAAAACCGGAAAACAACCCTCGTCGCTCCGGATGACGGCCACTCCAGCCACCCAGTCTGCAACATGGGCAGACCCCGCTGTGCAAGGTGCTCCGAGGGAGTGAGGAGGCAGGTAGGAGACACCTGAGAGGCACTCTAGGGGCAGACTCAATGGGGGACTGGTGGGCATTGAGCACGCCCGAAGGAGTGGAGCGACGAGGGTGTTCAGGAGGGGATAAAAAGAAATTTCAAAAAAAAAAAAAAAGTTATTCGGAAAACAAATTCCCATTATAAGTCAATGGGAAAAGTTAACAAAAAGTTCGACAGTATTGCAAATGCAGTTTTTACTTTTGCAGATGGCCCTGTTACTGTCGCAAATCCGCCATTTTGTTTTCAGTTAGCGATCAGAAAAATGATTGCCATTTAAAATTGGGACCCTCTAGCAACCTAATTCTTTTTGTATTCACCTAGTCGGACCCTGAGGATGCTAGGCATGTCTTTATTTTGGGGTAAAACACCCCAGAAATATGTTTTTCACATTTCTGGAAAAAGTACTTTGTAAGTAGTGTCAAGCGTGCGACACTGTCGAATGAATTTGAAGCTTTGCAAGTTACGACAGTACTTTTCCAGGGTGGGTGAAAATAACAGCAATTCTTTGGGACTGTGCTGCAAAAGAACGGTTTGGTCTTTTGGGCTGAAATTTGGAGGGAACGCAGCCGACATCTCACAGATGTGCCTTTCAGTGTTTCTTTGAGAAAATATTACGTGGCGGCAAAGTTACGGTACTCCAAAATTGGCGCTTTTTCCCATAGGATAACATTACGGCGTCCGACGCATTACAGGAATCCTTTGGCGCCCTGCTGCAAAATAATGGTTTCGTCTTTTGGGCTGAAATTTGTAGGGAACACAGCCAACATCCCACAGATGTGCCTTTTTGTGGTTTGGTGAAAAAATATTACAGGGAGCCAAAGTTATGGCACTCCGAACTTCTCTTTTTTCCCCATAGGATAACATTATGGCGTTCGCCGCGCCTTTCAGGGCCCGTATCTCGGAAACGGTGTGAGATACGGATTTTTCGTCGGAAAAGTGCTTAGCCTCCTAACAGGGGGCTAAGCACAAAACTAGCCTGGAAAGTCATAAATCATATGACTTTAAAAAAAATGTTCTACGTTGTATGGTTCCTGAGATATGAGCAATTTAGTATTCCAACTCCTCATTTTCTGCTCCGAGAACCATTATTATGCATACATTCTTTGTACTCACTGTCTTTCTTTATGCAGCTTTTGGGGAAAACCAGCCTGTGCGCTTACATTACTGTTACCGTTACCATTTTCGCTTGCGGTTCCGTTCCTGTTTCACTTACCGTTCACGTCTACGCCACCATGTGCGTTACCCTTTGCGTTTTCATTTGCACTTGTTTTTGCGTTGTTTTTAACATTTCTGTCTACACTACTGTTTCTCTTTCTGTTTCGCTTTGCGTCACCATGCTCATTACTATTTGCGTTTACGGGCACAATGTTACTATGTGACACGACATCATGTGGCAGGACCGCCGCCGCATTACATTCACTATTTCTCATTATCATTCTGAAAAAAAAGGGAAATTAGAGCCAAAAAAATCCGTTTAATGCATTAGTTAGGGTTGTTTCACACCGACAAAAGCGAGGAAATTCAGTGTTAGGGTTGAAAGCTCCCCTTGGCCCACTCTGCCCACACCCCCAACCGGCATCGGGGTGTGCATTAGGGTTGTCGTCCTAACTTTCACCCCATTCTCCTGCACCTCTGCTTCTTTACACATGTGATGGGGTGAGAGTTATGTGCGACAACCTAACGCACCCCCGATGCCGGTTGGGGGTGTGGGCGGGGGCCAAAGGGGCCAACCCTAATACCCAACTTCCTCGCTTTTGTCAGTATGAAACAACCCTAACTAATGCATTAAACTGAGTTTTGCCCTTTACATATATATATATATATATATATATATATATATATATATATATATATATATACACACACCGTTACCTGCAAAAAAGTACACACACACACACACACACATATATAAAATATTTTTGCATGGTAGGGCCCCTGCCCCATTGAAAAAGCCATCATACATGTCCCTATATATGATGGTAGCCAGTTAGCTTATTATGACTTCAGTTAGCTAATTACATTGTATTAATGTTTTATTATCACCTTATTAACACATTAATATGGAATGCAGTACAGAGAACCCCAAAACAAGTGTAACAAGCCCATTAATAACACAAGTAACAAGCATCTTAATAACACATGTAACAAGACCCTTAATAATACATGTAACAGCTGTCCTACCCCCCGTTACCTGCAAAAAAGTACCCTGCACCACAGAAAAAGCCATCCAACATCCTCTCTTCCATCTAACACATCAAAGCACACTGTCCCTCGAAATTCCATTCCCAAGACCCTGCATGCTGCTGCTGCTGGTCTGCTCCTAGTGTGTGTACTGTGCCCCTGTCTTACAGGCCGCTCTGACCATATGAGCATCCACTCCAGCCTGCTTCTGAGTGCAAAGCAAGCCCATACAAAATCCATGCAACACTGTCGACTTCCCGATCGCCAGACTACATGCCGCTCCTGAGACTGCCACACACATGCTCCTTGCACTAAGGGGAAGACTGCCAGAGCCACGCCTCCGTTTATGGGAGGCCCCTACACTGTGGAAACACTAAAGGGACAAAACAGGCAGTCCCTCACTACACTAAGGCAAACAACTAGCAATACACTACCACTACACTGCAGAAGAGCCCTGCTCTGCGGAGAAACACTACCTTAATACTGCTGCACTACCGATAATACCTACACTGTGGAAAAACGGACCTAGCAAACAGTGTTCAACCTAATGCATTATATAAAATAAAAGCTAGAAAAGGCCTGTGTACTCCGGGGCTAATGAGCTTCATAATGGCCACTTGCCGTTAGGGCTTGTGGTTTTATGTACCTGTTTATCTCTGTCTTGTTGACCTCCCGGGTTGTGCCTGAAAATAGTCACTTTTGTATCTAGTGCACCTACCCGGTCATCAAAAAATAAATAAATAAATAACGTGGAAAGTTTTGTGACGGCAGCTTATGTGGTTTCCGTCATCCACTTGTAATTTTTACATTTATGTCTACATTTTTTCATATACTTGATAAATGTTTCTTTGTTCTCACCTTCAGCCTAGACTGAACAGAATTTCTTTCCAAAACATTCAGGATTGAAGCGGCCTGTGCCAAGGTAGTACATTTCGAAGGTTTCGTGAAAAAATATTAAATGGTTCCAGAGTTATAAGGACTTAAGTATTTTTTTTTGTGAGCTTGCTCCATAGGGTTTTTGGATATCCCTCTGATGTGACATGAAAAATTTGGGATTGCGAGATCTTTTTGCTTTCTTACCATTTGTTTCTCACAAGCTGAAAATATTTTAGTTTGTGACGGCCACCATCTTCCTCTTTCTCCAAAATGAAAAAAATGCAAAATACATAAAAACTAAGTAAAAAAAAAAAAAAAAGCTCCTGAACCTAGCTAAATGGGACCTGTTTAGCTAGATTCTAGTGTCTGTTTTTTAAATAAATGTCCAGAGATACCTTTTATGGGCACCCCAATATCCAGGGTGTCCTGCTTAGTGAATGGAGCTGTTCACCTGTGTTCTTTGTATGAGAACAGCAGTAGTTCAAACCCCAGGAAATCTTACTGTATTCTGACAGTTACAGTATGGTCTCACCATAGGACTGCCCCAGAGCCGAAATGGTTAATAGAACCTATGCTAATGATGGAATGTTAGGCTTGAGCTCGGTTTTCAAATCACTGTCCCTGGTTGCACTTCTGCAACCATCAGATTCTTTACTCTGCTTGCCTCAGTAAGACGTCTCCGAAGAGCTCTCCTTCACTTCATCTGAAGAAGTTATTTTCTCGGTTTAAATTTTAGTCCATTGTATTTTCCTTGATTTTTGAAGCACTGTCCTTGGTTCACAGGTAGAATTAGTTAGTGTTAGTTTGGTAAGTTTTATCGGTTCCTCTCCAGTTCTCCCTAACCAGGAAGGAACCGATGCTTTGATCTGGTTTGAATTTATTTATTTTAATGTTGGTACCGTCCTGTAAAGCGGTTTAGTTATTTTACATTTTTTGATAAAAATTACCAAGGTAATTCTTGGTTCACTTCAGTTCTAACCAATCGATAAATGTCACAGCCTAAGAAATGAACGGGCCCACGTTTCCAACATTGTACAGAATGTGGGGAACCGTTCGCTAAAGCAGATCCTCATTTAATTTGTGTTATTTGTTTGGGTTTTGACCACCTCAAGGAGGACTGTGAAATTTGTAAAAATTTCCCTAGGTTGACGCTTCATAAGCGACTTAAATGACTGCAGGAGAAAATGTCTGAGAAAACCGGTAGCAGACACTCATAAGGAACTGTGGGACCAGCCCTCTGACGTGGGTGACTCCTCATCTACTAAAAAGAGATCTGCCGAACCGGCTGTTGACCCGGCGCATTCAGGCAAAAGAAAAACACACAGCGGTTGAACTGCAACCGAAGGCATCGGTTCCAACTGCTGAGGAGATAGCGAACGCGATTCGCATAATTCATTCCTTGCAGACCAGTCTGGTCCCGGTTGAAATAAAAATGCGTTTGGCTACTACTGCAGGCTCTGCTTGGGTTCCCGGTTCAGGGGAACCCGAAGTGGAGGTTTGTGCAGAGGAATATTATGAAGAGGATGACGATGAGGAAGAACAGGACTATGGGGAGCCCATTAGAAACATAAAAACATAGAATTTGACGGCAGATACGGACTGCTTGGCCCACCTAGTCTGCCCGGTTTCCTACCTAACAGATAAGCTGCAGATCCTAGTTAACCAACAGCTTACTTCCTCCCTCCTAGCCCCCCACTAGGACTGCCTTATGTCTGTCCCATGCATTCTTGAATTCCCCCACTGTTCTTGACTCCAGAACCTCCTCAGGGAGGCTGTTCCATGCATCCACAACCCTCTCCATGGAAAAATACTTCCTCACATTACCTCTGAGCCGTCCCCCCTCTATCTTCAAATTGTGCCCCCTTGTTCTTGCACATCTCTTTTTCTGAAAGATGCTACCCTCTTGGACTTTGTTGATTCCCTTGAGGTACTTGAAAGTTTCTATCATGTCCCCTCTCTCCCTTCTTTCCTCAAGGGTATACATATTAAGCTCCTTTAATCTTTCTTCGTATGTCTTCTGGTGCAGACCCTGCACCATTTTGGTTCCCTCCTCTGGACAGCCTCCACTCTGTCTATGTCTTTGCAGAGATGGGGTCTCCAGAACTGCACACAGTACTCCAGATGGGGTCTCACCAACTGTCTTTATAGAGGGATAACAACTTCCTGTTTTCTACTATTGATGCTTCTCCCTATGCATCCCAGTATCCTCTCAGCCTTCCTTACTGCCTTCTCACATTGCTTGCCCACCTTTAGGTCATCTGATATAATTACCCCAGGTCCCTTTCCATTTTTACTGTTGTTAGTATCTCACCCCCCATTGTGTACTCTTCCCCTGTATTTTTGTTTCCCAGGTGCATTACCTTGCATTTCTTTGCATTGAATCTGAGCTGCCATACATTTGACCATTCCTCCAACCTTGCCAAGTCCCTTCTCATCCTTTCCACTCCATCTTGTGTATCAACCCTGTTGCAGATCTTTGTGTCATCTGCAAAGAGACATACTTTTCCTTCCAGTTCCTCTGCAATGTCACTTATAAAGACATTAAAAAGGACCGGTCCCAGTACTGAACGCTGTGGTACCCCGCTAGTAACCTTCCTTTCTTCACTGTGGACTCCGTTTACTTCTACCCTTTGTGTCCTGTTGTCTAGCCAATTTTTTATCTAGTCTACCACATTGGGACCCACTCCAAGGTTGGCTAACTTGTGTATTAATCTTTTGTGTGGGACTGTATCACATGCCTTGCTGAAATCTAGGTAGGCCATGTCCACAGACCCTCCCTGGTCTACTACTTTGGTCACCCAGTCAAAGAAATCTACTAGATTTGTCTGACATGACCTTCCCATCGTGAATCCATGCTGCCTTGGGTCCTGTGCCCCACTGGCCTCTAGGTACTCAACAGTTCTATCCTTCAAAAGTGATTCCATCATTTTCCCTACCACTGAGGTCAAACTAACTGGTCTGTAGTTTTCTGCCTCTGTCCTGCTCCCACTTTTGTGAAGAGGAATCACATCCGCCCTCCTCCAGTCCTTAGGTACCACCCCATCCTCCCATGATTTGTTAAAGAGAGTAGTTAAGCGGTGTCACTAGTTCTACCCTAGTTCTTTTAGAATTCTTGGGTGAATCCCATCAGGCCCCATTGCTTTGTCCACCTTCAATTTTATTAGTTCTTTCAGAATCCTTTCTTCTGTAAATGGACTGGTATCGACCCCGTCTTCAAGTGTTTCTCTTGTTTGGTTTAGGTACCTCCCCTCCTCTTCCTTTGTGAATACTGAGCAGAAATATTCGTTCAGTATCCCTGCTTTTCACTGTCACCCTCTGCCCACATTCCCTCCCCTTTATTAAGCCTCAGTATCCCTCCTTTGGTCTTTCTTCGCTCCCTAATGTACCTATAAAAGGTCTTATCCCCCTTCTTAACAGAGTTGGCTATCCTTTCCTCAGTTTGGGCCTTTGCTATTCTGACTGCTTTCCCTGCCTCTTTCTGCTTTAACTGATAAAGTTCTCTGTCCTGCTCCTTCTGTGTTTCCTTATATTTCCTGAATGCTGTCCTTTTCTCCTCAATCTTCCCTGCCACCTCTTTTGAAAACCATAGCGTTTTTTTTCTTCGTTGTGTTTTGTTGATTTGCTTTACTCAAAGGCTTGTTGCCTCTGTGATGGCTGTTTTGATTACTCCCCATTGTTCCTCCACCCCTCCTTCTTGCCTGTTTGCTAGTGCTTTTCTGAGGCACTCTCTCATTTTCCCAAAGTCAGCCCTCCTAAAATCCAATACTCTTGCTTTTGTATGGCTTGATTGTATGGCTGTGTTTATCGTGAACCACACTGTTTGGTGGTTGCTTGTTCCCAGAATGCTACCCACGCCTAAATCTAAGATTCTTTCTCCATCCCCATTTGAGAGTACCAGATCCAAGATTGCTCACTCCCGAGTGGGTTCCAGTACTAGCTGTCTGAGGCGTGCCCCTTTTTGGGCATCAGGAATGACCCTACTCTTGGATGTGCCTGCAGCAAAGGTGCTCCACTTAACATCTGGCATATTCAGGTCCCCCATCAACAATATCTCCCCTTTTTCCCTCTTCATTGAACCAGATATCTCCCCAGATGCTCACAGACCTGACTCCCCTGATAAGGGAACTGAGGATTATATATCTAATTTTCAGTTCATTAGGCAGGTGGCTCTGTCTTTGGACCTTCCCACTCAAGAATCCAGTGATGAGGAGGAAGAACAGGATTACAAAGAGATGACGGATGTGCCAACCTCTAAAAGGGTTTTGTTACCCATCCATGAATCCCTAAAGAAAAAGGTCCTGAAAGTACTACATAGCCCCACTTCCATTCCACCCCTGGAAAGAAAAGTAGATAAAAAGTACTGGGTGGCTAAGGGTGGAGCTGTTCTTGTTTGGACACCCTATCCATGAAGGAGTGGTGCAGGCTGCAGCATATGATAAGGCTGGCATTCCTTTAGCTTCACATCCTCCTGATAAAGACTCCAGGAGGATAGATTCCATTGCCAAAAACAGTACCTGGAGTCTTCTGTTGCAATAGGGCAGGCATCTTATATGGCCTCTGTTGCAAGGTAACAGAGGACTTTGTGGAACACTGTGATGGAAATCACAAAGTCAGTGCCAGCCCCTATGGCTGCAGATTTGGAGAAAGCTGCAAAAAGGGGCATTGGCATCTAAAGTGCAGTTTCGTATGGCAATAGACAGTAATGATACCGCTGCCAGACAAATGGCCTCTTCTATATCTTTAAGAAGGTTTGCCTGGCTCAGGACAACGCACCTGACTCAAGACACCCAGTCCAAAGCAATGGACTTTCCATGTGAGCCTCTGTCTTTGGTGTGCAGACAGAGGCTTACATGAAGAAAATGGATGAGTACAAGACAGCCTATCAAAGTGCTGCTGCTAAAGACAAGCCCTCTACACCCCATAAGCAACAAGCCAGGGGTCCCAGAGGCAGGCCTTATAGGTCATTCTTTCAGCCCCAAGCTTACCTCCAGTACCAGCAGTATCAGCAGCAGAGGGGGTACTTTAGAGGCAGGGGCAGAAGGGGTGGTAACTGGATAGCCCCTAGCACTCAGCCAGCTTCCCAGCCTAAGCAGACACCCTGAGAGGTCTGCTCGGGTTGCCTCCCCAGTATCAGTATGAGGCAGGTTGGCCCACTACCTCCAGGAATGGAAATCCATTAATTCAGGCAAATGGGTCCTGGAGGTAGTGGGCCAAGGTCTGACCCTCAGTTTCAAATTAAAACCAAGGCTGAGGGCAGGAGTTTTTCGACCTTCCTCCCCAGCAGAAACTATGTTGCTAAAGGAGGTATTTAATATCCTATCCCTAGGGGCAGTAGAGCCAGTTCCCCTGCAGCAGAGGGGGAAGGGCCTCTATTCAAGGTACTTCCTCACTATCAAGAAAACAGGGGAGTGGCGACCCATATTGGGCCTCAGACACCTGAACAAGCATTTACTGAAACCAAAATTCAGAATGGTCACTCTGTCTACAATTCTGCCCATTTTAAAGCAGGGGGATTGGTTTGTATTCCTGGATCTCAAGGATGCATACTTCCACATCCCAGTGAGGCAGTCACAGAGAAAATTTCTCAGGTTCAGACTGCCCTCAAGCCATTACCAGTTTAGGGCAATGCCTTTTGGTCTCACTTCTGCTCCAAGGGTGTTCACAAAATGTCTGGCTGTAGTTGTGGAACACCTAAGGAGACAAGGAGTGGCAGTATTTCCCTACCTAGACGACTGGTTAGTCGTAGGGCAAACTCCTCAACAGGTCAAGCAGTTCCTGGTGCTCACACAGGATCTCCTGCAGTCCCTGGGATTGTTAATAAATCAGAAAAAGTTAATGCTGCAACCAGTGCAGCTCCTAGAATTCATTGGGCCTCAACTGGATTCAGTGAAAGGAAAAGCTTCTTCTGCAGGAAAGGGCAAGCAACTTGGTACAGTTGGTAAGCTCTTTCACACCTTGCAGCCTCAGGCCTGCCAGGCACTTCCTACAGTTGTTGGGCCACATGGCAGCATCAACAACTACAGTGCTAGACGCAAGGTTTCAGATGAGAGATATTCAGTATCATCTAAGACAATACTGGCTCCAAGAGAAAGATTCACTGTCAAAGCTGGTGCCGGTAACCCAAACTTTCGTGCAAGCTCTGCAGTGGTAGCTAGAAGAAGAGAACCTCAGGCAGGGAGTTCCCTTCCTACAAGTACAACCCTCCAGGGTGCTTACCAAAGATGCATCCCTCCTAGGGTGGGGAGTACACCTAGAGGAGAATACTGTCCACGGTTCGTGGTCCAAGCAAGAGTCCCTGCTTCACATCAATCTTCTGTAACTCAGGGCAGTCTAGTTAGCATTGCAGGCATTTGCCAGCATGCTTCAGGGGAATGTGATACAGGTCAGAACAGACAACCCAACCACAATGTACTACATCAACAAACAAGGAGGCACAAGGTCCACTCCTCTGTGCACAGAGGCCATGAAAATATGGACCCTGGCTTATTCACTAAATATCTAATTGTCAGCTGTTCATCTGCCAGGCAAAGACAATGTCTTGGCAGATGCACTGAGCAGATTACATCAGAGTCACCACTAATGATCCCTGAACAGTGAGGTACTACAAGTGGTAGTCAAAAGGTGGGGGACCCCAGAAGTAGACCTCTTCACTCACCAGACAATCATCAGCTTCGAAGATATTGTTGCAGGCCACCAGTGACAAGTTCAGTGCCACTGGATGCACTAGTTCTGGACTGGACAGGGACATTTCTGTATACCTTCCCTCCATTTCCCTTGTTAATAAGGGTTCTGATCAAGCTCAGATCCCAGTCTGCCACAATGATTCTAATTGCTCCAGATTGGGCCAGGCAACTGTGGTACTCCATGGCACTGAATCTATCAGTAGTCAAGCCGGTCAGCCTCCCCAGGAGGCACAACCTGTTGACTTCATCCCAGGGCAGGATCCTGTATCCGAACCTGCAGTCCATCAGGCTCAAGGCCTGGCTCTTGAGGACCTAGAGTATGCCAATTTGCACCTTTCAGAAAGATGGCGGCCCTCAGGGTTTCTAGAAAATCCTCTACCTGAAAGATGTATTCTTCCAAGTGGAAAAGATTTTCTATTTGGTGTCAGAATAAAAATCTGAACCATAATCAGGCAGGATTGCCTGTGGTTTTGGATTACCTTACCCACCTTCACTGTCTAGGCTTAATGCTATCCACATTGAAGGTGTATTTGGCTGCAGTTTCTGCTTACTTGTCAGCAGGTAAGACATCTTCCCTAGCATCTAACCCTGTGTTCAGGAGCTTTTTTAAGGGACCGATGCATTTGCACCCACCTCACAGAATTTCCACTCCAATATGGGATCTTAATATTTGCATAGCACAACTTATGCAACCACCCTTTGAACCCTTGGCAGCAGCTGATCTCAAGTATGTGACTTGGAAGGCTGTGTTTCTGGTTGCCATTACCTCTGCCAGGACTATCAGCGAACTCCAGGCTTTGTCCATGGAGCCTGATTATGTGGCATTCCATGGGGACAAAGTGGTCTTTAGGACAAATAATAAGTTCCTTCCAAAGGTGGTTTCAGATTTTCACATTAATCAATCCATCACACTTCCAGTCTTCTTTACTGACCATTCTATTTCAGGTGAACGTAGACTGCATTGCTTGGATGTTAAAAGAGCTATCAGCTACTACCTGGAACATACAAAAAGTCATAGAGGGGATAAAACCCAACTCTTTTTGACTTATGGGGAAGTAGGAAAAGGCAAACCTGCCACTAAGAGATCCATAGTAAGATCGATTGTGGCATGTATTCAGTTCTGTTATGGCAAAATGCGCAAACAGCCCCCTCAGGGGCTCAGGGCCCATTCTGCAAGGGGGACAGCTGTGTCTGTAGCAGCTCTAAGAACTATTCCTTTATTAGAAATCTGTAAAGCAGCTACCTGGAAAACAGTCCACACATTCACTAAGCATTATTGTTTGGATACTCAGGCCAGTAGTGATGCCAGGTTTGGCACAGCAGTTTTGCAGAGCCAGGTTTCCTAAATAGGTCCTCTGCCCCCCTCCAGAGGCACTGCTTGGGTAGTCTGCAGTTGTCAGAATACAGTAAGATTTCCTGGGGTTTGAAGAAAACATTATTTACCATAGTAATCTTGTTTCTTCTAAGGGAATCTTACTGTATTCTGAGCTTCCACCCTTCCTCCCCTGCTAGGACCTACAGGACACTGCACACTGCCTGTTACTCATGTTGGAAACCTGTGGGTACCTATTAGTTTCTTGGGCATCTGTTGACTTGAGTCTTGGTAATGCCTTTTGTTAGTTGAAGGTGTTTTCCTACCCTAGTCTGGGTATTGAGATTAGTTAAGTTATCTTAGTATTTTTAGCTTCTGCATGCTTCATAAGAATCTGACTGTTGCAGGAAGTGCAACCAGGGACAGTGATCTGAAAACCGAGCTCGAACCTAACATTCCATCATTAGCATAGGTTCTATTAACCATTTCGGCTCCAGGGCAGTCGTATGGTGAGACCATACTGTAATTGTCAGATTACAGTAAGATTCTCTTAGAAGAAACAAGACTACTATGGTAAGTAATGTTTTCTTTCTTACCATATATGTCCGCAGATGGAGTCATGCTCCGGATTGTGTGGCAGCAGTGAGCCAGTAATCGGTCTTAATCTCTTTCTCTCTCTCAGGTCTATCTATCTCTCTCGCGCTCTCTCACTCTCTTGTCTGTCTGTCTGTCTATCTGTGTATCTGTTTTGTTTTTCATTCCCTACCCTTCCTAGCTCAGCCAGCCCTTCTTCCTGTTTCCTTGATGCTGAACACTAAAGTGGACCAGGGTGCTCACCCCCAGTACCACTTGCCAACCCCCTTCATTTTACCCCCCCCCCATGAATAGGTGGCAATGCCAGGATGTTCACCCCTGGTGACGCCATGGAGTTTAGCTGACACTGGGGGTGCTCAATCCCCAGTGTTGGATCCAATACTGATTTCATTTAAGCCTGCAAAAAAGAATACCATCCATCAATGTCTTTATTTGGTTTAAATTGTACCTGTAAAAAAAGTAAATGGTCCCTCGTCTATCTGACCTGGCAACCACCACAAACACAGGGGTCGACAAATCCCATAGCCCAACATCCCAGGCTATCACTTTTATGATAGAGAGAAGCACCAGTTAGTCTGTCAGTTGTCCTTTGGATAACGACAGCCGACATTTAGAATTCTCAGGTTCCCCTCCCTTAATACTGCAGGACGTAGCAGTCCCAATTAAGCAAACTGCCAAAAGAAATAATTTTTTTTCAGTTTGTGACATGTTAGATTTCATACTTTTTATCTGGTTGTTCCTGTGTCCCTCCGCCCGTCATGCTGCTGAACTAACACTCTGACTGTCCCCCTTGGCCAGCCCTGCGATGATGTGAGTGAAGGACTAAGCCGCAGGGGATGTCTATGTGCCGACACTTAGAAAAGTAAGTTAATACTTGGTAACAGTGCATTTTTGCACTTAGTCTACCAGTACCAATCAGGCTGAGTCTGCATGATTGGTGCGGTGAGTTAAAGTGCGAAAATGGTGATAACTAGATATTAACTACTTTTCAAGTGCCAATACATAGGCGTCCCCTGTAGGCAAGTCCTCTCTCTATCATCGCCGGAACAACTCGAGGACAGTTGAAGATAGATCAGCAGCCAACATGACGGGCGGAGGATGCAGGATCAACCAGATAAAAGGCAAGAAATCTAACGTCACAAATTGGGGGAAAAAACAAATTTATTTTGGCGCGACCTAACTGGCTCGGCACCTAGTGGGGAGGGTGTCTGATGGCACTTTTGGCAGTGCCATGTGTATATGTGTGTGTGTGTGTTCTTATAAATCATTTTTGACTGGACTGCCATCTCAAGCAGGGGGACTACTACTTTTAGGCCAGCCATTTGTCCAGTGGACAAGTACTTCATTTCAAAATTTGTCGATCTCTGCACCAACTCCAACACCCTACTAACACCCACCACGCCACTAGGGGTGTGCAAATCCCATTGCCCGAGGCTGACCTAAAATCTCTATCCAGCAGAGCCTTTGATCTGGTGAGTTCAGCCCAAGGACAAGTGAATTTTGGCCATTTTTGTTTGTTTGTTTGTTAGCATCTCGTTTTGCTCCAGGACTTAAAATTTGGCGGGGGGGGGGGAGGATTGCATGAATACCACTATTTTTAGCTCCCTCCCCCCAAATTCTGGACCCCCCCTCCCCATGCAGAACAATCTGACTCACAGGCTCTCGCGAAGATCGGAGAACAGACGCCATTGATATGAATGGGCCCCCATTCATTTCGGTGGTGTTTTTTCTCATGGGCATGACATTCTTATCTTTTGTTATTTTTGAATGACAACACTTGTGTTTGTGAGTGAGAATCTAAATGACACCTCGACAGCAAAAAGTAGTAAAAAATATCAAATAGTTATAAAGTTATGCACATGAGAAAAAAAACACCACTGAAATAAATTGGCCCCCGTTCATTTCAATGCGTTTTTTTCTCATGGTTCTAACTGAGCACTTCATACTGACTGCTTCAGTTCAGTGTTGTTTCTATTCAGTCTATCTTCCGGGGTGGACAAGTAAAGAACTTTCTTGTGCAAGTAATTTTTATACCACGACTTGCTCGGGGGCAAGTAGTAAAAAAATGATTTTCTCACCCCTACACGCCCCATAATGTAGATCCACTCTCCTTTCGAAGTCATGTCTTGCTACTAGAACCGACTACGATATGAAAAAATAAAGTGAGTCTGGTTTAATATATTTCATGGGGTTTGAACTTTTACACATAACTTTGCTATTTTAAAATATTGTTACACCAAATTTTGAACATGGCCATTTTGGTACCCCACCTGATGAGCAAGGGGATTGAAAATGTTCACCTAACGGGTTCCTGGGATGGGGTCATAAGAAGATTGTATTGAAAATTTGGTGTGAAAATATGTTCAAATGACCAGGTTATGAGTGAACGTTGAAATATTTCAACGTTCACTCATAACTTCGTTAATTTTCAGTATTTTGACTCCAGACTTGCAACATAGCCATTTTTCCACACCACTTCATAAATGTGACAGGTGTCATTTTTCAAATCCTGGATGAGATGTGTTTTCACACATGTGGTATTCTATAAATGCCACTTGTCATGGGAGGTTTTAAACAGTTTTCCACTAAATTTTCAACATGGCCTTTTGGCACCCTTCTCATGAACAAGGGAGGTGATAGTTTTCAAATCCATCCCAAATGGTGATTTTGCAGTTGCTCTGTGAAATCATGTTTCAGGCAGGATTTGAAAATGTTTACCTACCGGGTTCTGGAGGTGGGATCATAAGAAGACAGTGTTAAAAATGTGGTGTACGAATATGGTAAAATGACCTAGTTATGAGTGAATGTTGAAATATTTCAGCATTCCCTTGGAACGTCACTAATTTTCAATATCTTAACTCCAAACTTGCAAGATAGCCATTTTTCAAACAACATGAAGTCTTGCTGTATTCTGACAAATTGCAGTGAGTCCCAACCTTCGAACTGCCCCGGAGATGAAAGAGTTAACTTTCCATGCCAGGCATGGAACGCTGAGCTCGAGCTCGGTTGAGACTCTGTCTGTTGCTGTTTGAAGTCAAACTGTCAGATTCTTTACTCCGCCTCACTGAACAGTCGCTCCGGAGATTTCTCCTTTGCTCGGTTCAATTTGTCGGTTAAAGTACCGTTTTTCTCGGTTTTCTGCCGAATTTAAACCGCAACCTATCGGTTCAGTCTCTGTCTGTGGTATTCGTGAGTACTAGATAGGTTTATATTGTTTTTCTATTCTGTGTGGAACTTGTAGACGTTTCATCTGTTCGGTTTGAACCGATCAAGTTATTTAAAAATCTTTACTTCTACCTTCAGATGTGGTTACGTGTTCTTATCGGTTCTAAAAACGGATTTTATTATGGTTTTTCCATGACCCGTAACACGGTCAGGAACCGATAAGAGTGTCTTGCCTGGCGGATTGCCATTAAAAGGGTAAGTTTTGTTTAGGACTGGCCATGTCTGAGAAACCCAAAAGAAAAACGGGCCCACTGGGTTTCAACACTGTAGTGTGTGTGGGGAAGTCTTTGCTAAGGCTGACCCCACACCACCTGTGTTTATTATCTGGGGTTTGACCACCTTGATACAGACTGCCAGATTTGTAAAAATTTTCCTGCAGCTACCCTAGAAAAGATGGTAGGCTCAGGAAGGAGGCCAAAGTCCGCTGACCGGATGGCCAGCCGGTTCGGTTCAGACCGAACCAGAGGTGCCCTCTGACAGGGCAAAACTTCTTCTGGCAAAGAGAACCGATTCAGTCGGTTCGGTTAAGAGAACAAGAAGGAAAAATCAGCCGGTGTGGATCCAAAAGTTTCTTCTCAACCGCTGATGAAATAGCCAGCGATAAAATTGTTCAGTCGCTTTCCCGGTTCCGACAGTGCGCACCATAGAGGCGCTTCGGTCAGCCAGTTCCACGGTTCGGATTATGATTTGGAGAATTTTATGAACCGGAGGAGGAGGAAGGAGAGTATGAGGAAAGTGAATGTGATTATGAAAGTCTGGATGTGCCCATTGACCCGGACATCTCCCAGACAGACCTTCAGGAGTGTCTCTTCCTAGGCTTTCTGAGTCCCCCTCCCATTTCATGTTTTACAAGAAAGTGGCCGAAACCCTTCAGCTTCCTATGGAAGAAGCTGTGGATGACCAGGAGGAGCCTGACTATGTGGAAATGATGGATATCCCAGAGTCCAGGAGGCTGTCTATTCCTTCACACAAGTCTTTTGGGAAACGGACAGTAAAGATTTTAAAGACTCCTAATTCTATACCTCTTGTGGATAAGAGAATGGACAAGAGGTATACTCTGTCAGGCTCACCTACGGAGTTCCTTACCCAGTAATGCGGCCATGTTGGGGTAGTGCAGGCTGCAGCCTGTTACAAGGCTAATATACCCTTGGCTTCACACCCCCCAGATAAGGACTCCAGGAGGATTGATGCCATGGCAAAGAAACAGTACATGGCAGCATCCTTGGGACTCAGGCAGGCCAATTATATGACCTATACAGCTAGATATTAGAAATCTAGATGGGACACTGTAATGGCTTTAGCTAAACAGGTCCCTGGCCAGCTTGCCAAGGAGCTGGAGCAGGTGGCTGCTGATGGTATTGAGGCATCCAAGGTGCAATTCCATGCTGCAGTGGACTCCAGTGATGTTTCATCTAGAGTCATGGCTACATCTGTGGCCCTTCGTAGGATGGCTTGGCTCAGATGTACTAGCCTGTCTCAGGATACCCAGACTAAGGCCATGGATTTTCCTGTTGTGGGTAATTCTCTGTTTGGGGAGCAAACAGAGAACTACATGAAGAAAATGGATGAGTACAGGACCACCTATAGGAGTGCTCAGGCCAAGGAAAGGCAAGCCACTCCTCAGAGGCAGCATCCCAGGGGCAGGGGCAGGCCTTTTCATAGGCCTTTCTACCAAGCCCAGGCCTCCTCTTCTGCTTATACTCAGAGGGGGTTCTTTAGAGGGAGAGGCAGAAGGGGTACAAGCAGGCCTGCTTCCACCCCTCAGCCTAAAGCCCCTGCCAAACAGGCACCCTGATGGGTTTGCCAGGGCCGATTCTCCACCACCTGTAGGGGGCAGGCTGGCTTATTTTGTCCAGGACTGGAGGTCTTTAACATCAGACAAATGGGTCCTGGAAGTAGTGAGCCAGGGACTGGTTCTCAGCTTCAAAAAATTTCCAAAGCTGAGAACCAGATCCTTTCCACTTGCAAATCCGTCAGAGGCACTTGCCCTAGAAGCAGAGGTCTCTTCCCTCTTGGCTCTCAGAGCTGTAGAAAGGGTTCCACCCCTACACAAAGGGAAAGGATTGTACTCCAGGTACTTCCTCACCCCCCAAAATGACAGGAGAATGGCAGCCCATCCTGGATCTCAGATATTTAAACAAGCACCTTTTAAGCCAAAGTTCAAAATGGTGACTCGGGAATAATTCTACCCTCTCTAAGGCCAGGGGACTGGCTAGTCTCCCTGGACCTCAAGGATGCCTATTTCCATATTCTCATCAGAAGCTCCCATCAGAAAATACCTCAGGTTCGAGCTGCCCTCAGGCCATTACCAATTCAGAGCAATGCCCTTCGGCCTAACCTCTGCTCCAAGGGTGTTCACAAAATGCCTGGCAGTAGTAGTTGCTTCCCTAAGAAGGCAAAGGATTGCCATCTTCACATACCTGGACGACTGGCTCATAGTGGGCCAGTCCCCAGACCAAGTCAAGTTACACCTACAGATAACTCAGCAACTGCTCACTTCTCTAGGTTTCCTTCTGAATCTTTCAAAGTCAGTTCTAGAGCCTGTTCAGCTCCTCACCTTCATAGGCGCAGAGCTAGATACAGAAAAGGCAAGAGCCTTCCTTTCCCTGGATAGGGCAAGGATCCTTATCACACTGGCCTCTTCTTTCACCCTACAGGTGTCTCGACCAGCAAGGCATTTTCTGCAGCTCCTGGGGCACATGGCTGCTTCTACAGCAGTGGTGCAGGGAGCAAGATTTCAGATGAGGGACATTCAGTTCCACTTGAGAGCCTTTTGGTCTCAGAAAAAGGACCCTCTGACCAAACTGATCCCAGTGACTCGGACCCTGATCCAGGCCTTGCAGTGGTGGCAGGATCAGGACAATTTAAGACAGGGAGTTCCTTTTGTCACTCAGTCTCACTCTTTAATCCTTACTACAGATGCCTCCCTCTTGGGGTGGGGGGCCCACTTGGGAGACCTGACCACCCAAGGCATACCTCTCAACTGTACCACATTACGAGGAACGTTCCTCATTTTACTTCACAAAAGCTCCTTGTTCCACATTGTGAGGACTTGTTCCACATTCAAAGTCAACATTTTAAAGCACAGATCCATGGTAAATAATGCAAAAAAGATATTATTCAATTAATAACAGACTTTCTGAACATAAATGCAACATTTTAACAGTGTTTTGAGCTTCTTAGGTAAAGATTTGATTAAGTGTTCCACATTTTGCCCACTTGTTCCACATTTTGACAGGCAATGTTCCACATTTGGGAGACAAAAGGTTGAGAGGTATGACCCAAGGGTTGTGGTCTCCTCAGGAATCTCTGCTTCACATCAATCTGTTGGAACTCAGAGCAACGTTTCTAGCACTTCAAGCTTTTTCCAAGTCTGTTCAGAACAAAGTTGTTCAGATCAGGACAGACAATATCACCACAATGTGGTATATCAACAAGCAAGGGGGCACTCGGTCTACGGCCTTGTGCACAGAGGCAATGAAGTTGTGGTCTCTGGCTTATTCCCTGAACACCTCCCTTACAGCAGTACACCTCCCAGGCAAGGACAATGTCCTGGCAGATGCCCTCAGCAGGATATCTCAGGGCCATCACGAATGGTCACTGGATCTTATCTGTGTCAATCTTCACCATTCATCACATATGGGTACTGGCCAGAGATCAGGACCCCGTGGGAGCTTTTTTTTTTTTTGTTTTTTAAAAGGGTAGGCGGAGCCGACTCAGCATCGGCGCTGCCCTCGAGGCCCGGCGTACTGCGTGGCTGGCGAGGTTGGCCGTTAGGCTGTATGAAGCTCCGCCTGCCTACCAGATTCTTCGTCTCCCGCCCGTCGAGGTCGCCCTCGTGGAAACTTCTCTGCAATTTAGGCCTTCATCCTGTTCGAAAAATCGACGTTCAGTCATTCGGTGATCTACGGTTCTGGGTTCTGCCTCCCTCGGCGTCGCGGTAGCGGTAAGATCTTTCCTTTTATTTGTAATTCTGCGGAGCGAGTCTGTTGTGGTGTTTTTTTCTCCGTAGGTCATGTCTCGGTCGGAGCGCAAAAAGTCTTCAAAGACGGGTCGGCCCCCATGCGTCGGTGCCCGTGAAAATATTCCGTCACCGACCAGTGTCTTGCGTGTCTTGGCCCGCTTCACGACATGGATTTGTGCGACGCCTGCTTCTCCATGGACCGCTGCGTCCTCAAACAGCGCGCGTTGAAAGTGGGGCGCTCTCCACTGACTTTAGGGATAGGATTCGCTTTCGTCCAGGCCAAAAGCCGCGCGCTCTCGGCCCTTCCTCCGGGTCCCCTCCCGGTTCTATACGGACCGAGGAGGAGGGAGCCTCGGCT
Organism: Neoceratodus forsteri; assembly: GCA_016271365.2. Classification (NCBI taxonomy): domain Eukaryota; kingdom Metazoa; phylum Chordata; order Ceratodontiformes; family Ceratodontidae; genus Neoceratodus; species Neoceratodus forsteri. The sequence goes on from CM028130.1 coordinate 1,197,424,109, forward strand.
ACTTGTAGCCTGGCCATTGCCGAGGCTCCTTCCGCGGCGCAGGAGGCCCGTCCCGCTTCCTCCTGGGAGCGGGCGGGGCGCCGCCCGGCAATCGCCCCTCGGGGTGAAAGGCTCCCAGTGTCGTTCCCGCGGCTCGGAAGGCCCTTGTTGGCACCGTCCTCGATGCCGTCGGTCGGCGCCATCGAACCTTTCGCTGCTCGCGGGCGCGCCACCGTCGGTGCCACTGGCCACTCGGGCGCCGTGGGCCCTGTCGACACCACTCGTGGCGCTGACGCTGCTCACGGTGCCGTGGGACAAGATCCGGCATCCTCTTTCACTATGTCTCGCCTCGGCGCTGTCCTCGGCGCCGAGGTTGAGCACGGCATCGTGGCTCGGCGTTGTAGGGCCTTCGGCTCCGACTGTCGGTGCCATCCTCGGCACCGTCCACGATCTCGGTGCCGTGTTCGGCGCCGAGTCTGCCCTCGGGGCCATCGTCGGCACTACTTCGGTCCTTGGTGCGGCTTGCGGCGCCGTGAAGCTCAGCGGGTACGTTTTGCTTCCTCAAGGTTGCTGCTGCGGCTGCTGTCGGCGCGTCTCTGTCCCTGGTACCGCCCCCGGTGCTGGTGGATTTGACGGCGCCACGTCTGGCCCTGGCTCTGGACCTTTGGCCCGAGCTGCCCTGGTGCCTTCTGCAGGTCCCGCCCGCGGGGTTGTGGAGGTCACGGGTGCCGTCTTGGGCACAGCTCTGGCTGCCGGGCCCTCTGGCAAACTTGGTTTCGCCCGCCCTCCTACTGTTTGGCTCAGAGCCTCGGACTCTGCCTCGTCGGAGTCGAGCTCGGAGTCCAACGGGCAGTCACACCCTTCGGGGTTGTCTGCAGAGGAGGGCGCTCCCGTGGTCTCGTCGACGAGTCGAAGCCAGCCCCCTACTGAGGAGAGTCAGGTGGCCCCCGAGGCTAGGGTCAGTGGTGCTGACCAGCAGGCAGTGGTGCGTGCCACCATTGCTCTGCAGCCTGGCCTTGGGGGTTTCATCGACCCCTCGGTGGTTGTACACCCTCCAGTGGTGTGTCTTGATCGCCCAACTTTGGGGCCCATCGAGAAACCTACAGGAGGGGAGGGTGCTGTTCCCTGGGTCTCCCCTTCGGGGGCCGCCCAGAGATGCCAGCTACCTAGGCTGGCCCTCTCGAGGAGGAGGACTCTCTCGGACTCTGAAGGGGTCGAGGGGTGTGGGGTCGGCGGCCCGGCCTTTCTCTGGGGTCCACCTGGGCCCTGGGCCGAAGCCAAGTCGGATTCCACCCTTCCCCTCGGGTTCCTTGAGGGGGTCCCGTTCTTTTGAGGCAGGGGACTGTCCTTCTGGACTCTTATGGCCCCGGTCGCTCACTGGGGGATTCTTCTGGGCGCAGCCAAGGCAGTACCAACGTGGTTGTACAGCTGTCGGCTGTGGAGTCTTCCGGGGCACCCTCCTTGGGTGCTCATGGTCTGCTCCCTAGCCCTGGCGGAGGTCAGCCGACTTCTTTTCTCGGTTCTGTCCATATCCCTCTGCCACATTCTCCAGCGCTCCCAGGCATTCTTGGTCCTAGCGGCCCTCTCACCTGGGAGCAGTTCAGAGCGGTGGCTGCCTGGTTCCCTGCCTACGTTAGGGCTATGGACAGCCAGGTTTTTCAACCTCCCCCCATGCAGCCACCCTCGGGACGTATGGTGACCTCCAGCTCCTCATCCCCCTCGTCTGGGGGAGAGGAACCCTCTGTCCACATCTCTCCGGCTGCTGATCTCTCTGAGTATCAGCGCTTCCTCGTGAGGATGTTGGAGGACTTGCACCTTTCTCCCTCTTCTGTTAGCAATCCTGAGCATGCGGCGCACGCCTTTCTAGGCGATTATGGCAAGGCCACCCTTGTGGTGCCGCCCTGGCCTGCTCCCTTTTGGGAGGTGTCCTTGCGTTTCTGGCAGAGGCCCTTCTCCAGAGTTCCTACCCCTAGGGACCTCAGTCAGAGGTATTGTGCTCCCCCGGAGTCTCCAGGTTCTGTGCCTCATCCGCAGTCTGGTTTGACGCATCTGGACACCCCTGATGGGCTTCGCGCCCTCCACCGTGACCAGCCCCCGGATCAAGACTCCTCGGATTTTGATTTTTGGGGGAGGAGGACCTTCTACTCGGCACGGTTGCTCCTTTACATTTTCGCTCACCAGGCCCACTGTGCAGACTACAACAGGTTCTTGTGGTCCACGCTAGGTCAGGTCCTAGCTTCTTTGCCTGACTCGGAGCAAACCAGACAAGCCATCGCGCTCTCTGCACGTGGCCTGGAGCTAGCAAGGCACCAGCGAGGGCATCTTGACGCCAACGAGGTAGCTACCAGGGTCGTAGGGACAGCGATCTGCACCAGGAGATCGGCGTGGCTACGTCTTTCCTGGTTGTCACTCTTGGCCCGGCGTAGGGTGATTTGCTCCGCCCACCAGGGAACCTACCTTTTCTCCCGTAGAGCGAGACGGCGCATGTCGGGGCAACTTCCTTCTCCCTACGGGGGGACCCCATATCGCTCTCCCCACTCTCGGGCCTCCCCAGCCCTGGAAGGTTCCCCCCCTTAGTGTGTCACCCACTGAGGGCTAAGGGACTCTGTCCCTTAGGGTGTAAAGAAACAACCCCCTTCGGGGGGGCTTAGTACTCACCCTTATGTGATGAATGGTGAAGACTGGCACAGATAAGATATGAAAATTACGTACCTACCGTAATTCTGGTCTTTCTGTATATCTTCTCATTCATCTAACCTCCCTCATCCTTGGGGCCTCAGTCTCTGGGCCCCCTTCCCCTCTGTGGCTCCCCCTCTCCTCTTTTGGAGCGGGGTAAAGTAGGGACACACAGGGGTATTCTCCTTCAAAGGGTTCAGCTCGAGCGGCACTCCTTCTCTACTACATGTCTCCACCCTGGTGGGGTGGGAGTTGGTGGTTGCCCTCCTCCTGGTCTCCTTCTGGTTTCCATCCAAGTGTTTAAAAAAAAAAAAATCCCTTTTTTTCACCAATCATCTTTCCTGAGAGAGTATTAAATCCCTGTACCCTGTCCTTCTTCCAGAATAGCCGACTCTGCTTCTGGGGTATTTGCCAGTTATTCTGTGCCTTGAATTCTGGCAGAGAGCTTAGCTACTCCTTGCAGTTCCTATACAATCTGGTGACGGACAAGGGTCTCGGATACCTTGTTACGTCTCACTCTGTCCTACATTTTCTTCCCACCTACCCTCCCTTCTTCCACTTCCAGAGGTGGGGGCCCCTACCCAATCCCCTTAGTCTCATCTCTTCTTTGCTGTCCTCTCAGTCGTTATTTCTCCTTTTAGTTCAGTTTTTCCTTCCTTTTTCTGTCCCTTGGACTCTCTTGTCCCACCCTCCATCCCTTCCTCTTACCTCTCCGGTGACTCAGAACTGGTAGGCAGGCGGAGTCGACACAGCCTAACGGCCAACCCTCGAGCGCCACGCAGTACGTTGGCCTCGAGGGCGGCGCCGATGCTGTGTCGGCTCCGCCTACCCTTTAAAACAAACAAAAAAAAAAGCTCCCGCGGGGTCCTGATCTCCGGCCAGCACCCATTTGTGATGAATGGTGAAGATATACAGAAAGATCAGAATTACGGTAGGTACGTAATTTTCATATCTCCTGGTTTTGGAGGTGATCTTCTCCAGATGGGGCACCCCACAGATAGATCTCTTTGCAGCCCCAGACAATCACCAACTTCCCCTCTTTTGCTGCCGGCCCCCAGTGTTGGGCTCAGTCCCCCTGGATGCCCTGGTTCTCAATTGGGAAGGGAAGTACCTGTATGCTTTTCCCCTTCCCTCTCCTGTTCAAGGTGCTAGTCAAAATCAGGTCTCAACCCTGCAAGGTGATTCTGATCGCTCCAGACTGGGCCAGACAGCCCTGGTACCCTCTCCTGTTGTCCTTAGCAGTCCACCTTCCCTTGTCTCTTCCCAGGAATTACAACCTGTTAACCTATGCTCAGGGGAGGGTTTGGTAACCGAATCTCAAGTCTCTTAATCTCATGGCCTGGCTCTTGAAAAGTTAGAGTTTGCTGATTTACACCTCTCCCAAGGTGTTATGGATATTCTAAAGGCTTCTAGGAAGCCTTCCACCAGAACCACTTATAATTCCAAATGGAAAAGATTCTCCATATGGTGCTCTGGGAAGCATATTTCCCCAGAGTCTGCTGACCTGCCCACAGTCATTGACTATATGGTTCATCTGAATAGCTTGGGACTCAGACCAGCTACACTAAAAAGTGCATCTGGCAGCTGTCTCTGCTTTTCTTTCAGCAGAGTAAGCCTTCTTCCCTTTCAGCTCATCCTGTATTCTCCAAGTTTTCAAGGGATTGCTTCATACCAATCCGCCATTCAGGGACCCTGCCCCTGCTTGGGACCTTAATGTTTGCATTGCTCAGCTTATGCAACCCCCTTTTGAGCCTTTGTCCTCAGCAGAGCTTAAGTACTTGACTTGGAAAACTGTTTTCTTGGTGGCCATCACTTCTGCCAGGCGCATAAGCGAGTTACAAGCCCTGTCAGTGGAGCCTGATTTTATCTCTTTCCATAGAAATAAGGTGGTCCTCAGGACTAACAGGAAGTTTTTACCTAAGGTGGTTTCAGACTTCCACCTTAATCAATCTATGTCTCTTCCTGTGTTCTTCACTGACCATTCCTCCTCTGGTGAGAGGAGGTTGCACAGTTTGGATGTGAAAAGAGCCCTTAGCTACTACATAGAGCGTATCAAGGATCACAAGTTTGAATCCCTCCAACTGTTCCTCACTTATGGCGAGGTTGGTAAGGGAAAACCTGCCACTAAAAGATGCATTGCCAGGTGGATTGTCTCTTGCATTCAGTTTTGCTATGAAAAGCTAGGTAGGATCCCACCTTCAGGCCTGAGGGCTCACTCTACCAGAGGTGCAACTGCTTCCCTGGCTGCTGCCAGGGATATTCCTATCTTAGAGATATGTCAAGCAGCTACCTGGGAAACAGTTCACACTTTTACCAAGCATTACTCTCTGGATATCCAGGCTAGGAGTGATGCTCGGTTTGGCACAGCAGTGCTTCAGAGCCTATTTCCTAAGTAGGTTCTGTCCCTCCTCCATGGAGGTACTGCTTGGTAGTCTGCAATTTGTCAGAATACAGCAAGACTTCATGTTGTTTGAAGAAAAAATTACTCACCTTAGTAATGTTGTTTCTTCTAATGGAGTCTTGCTGTATTCTGACCTCCCCCCCGCCTTCCACTCTCAGAACCTTGTTTTTGGGATGTGGGTAGGCAGTAGCAGTGTTGGCACTCAGGAGGTGCCCCACCTTTTTATTATCACCCCTTTTTCTTTGGGTGACTGGGTGTTGTGTTATTTCACTTTTTGGGTTTCCTGACTTGAGTCTTTGTTTTGGGACCAAAAAATCTGTTTATTATATTTAGTAGCCAGTTGGCTAGTGTAGGTTTACAGCTTCCACACAGGACACTCAGTGAGTTTAGCTCATAAAGATCTGACGATTTGACTTCAAACAGCAACAGACAGAGTCTCAACCGAGCTCGAGCTCGGCGTTCCATGCCTGGCATGGAAAGTTAACTCTTTCATGTCCGGGGCAGTTCGAAGGTTGGGACTCACTGCAATTTGTCAGAATACAGCAAGACTCCATTAGAAGAAACAACATTACTAAGGTGAGTAATTTTTTCTTTCACACCACCTCATAAATGTGACAGGTGGCATTTTTCAAATCCTGGATGAGACGTGTTTTTGCACATGTGGTGCAAAATGCTGTTTCGGCCAGTATTCTATAAATACCACATGTCCTCTTTATAAAGGGGAGTCATAAAATGACTATTTGGGACAAAAAAAATATACTGACTGTATGTTCCCGTACCACCTATCTGACTGTAACCCTATGGAATCCTTCACTGTCAAACAATATGTCATTTATTAATTTGTACTGTTGTGTTACCTGTATGTTATTTTCTTTACCCCCGGGTCTCCCCTGAAAAAGGGACCTCCGGGGCCCAGCGGGCCTACCCGGTCAACAAAATTCAATAAATAAATAAATAATATATACATTATTAAGAAACGCTGTGTGCAGTACCACATTTTACCCCAGTGGGCAGAGCTTCGTGATCCCACGCTGGTGAACTGAGTTTGGGGTCAAGCTCAGTGACCCAGCTGGATGGTCCAAGGCTGGGGAAACAGCACTGTCATGTGGCACCTCCCCCTCCAGCCTGGCAAGGGTAGTTGCAAGGTTGCCCACATGGTCCCAAGTACCATATAGTGAAGAGAACTCTTCTGTTGGCATAGGGCCCTGCACCTCTGCACCCGTTGGCGCCAGAGGATCATGTGCTTTGGCTGAGGGATGAATTCTTTGCCTGTGGGACTTTGTCTGCAGCCATATAGAAGCACAGACCCAGAGGGCCCTACGGTTCTGTAGTCCAGCAGACAGCCCTGTGAATTCTTGACATTTGTTGCTGCACAGACGTGCAGGACCCACAGGGCCCTACGCTTCCTTTGGCGGACAGATTCCTCCCTTGGGCATCTGCATCTTGATTCCACTATCTCAAAAAGAAAGGAAATTCTTCAAAAAAAAAAAAAAAAACTCCATTAATGCACCAATTTACCCAGCTTACCCCCTTAATAAAGGACTGTGCTGCCTTTTGTGCCCCCGTCTTTCAGTGTGGATTTAAATTAGTGCTGTCCCTCGGGTCAAGGATCATGTTGTGGTCCCCTCCCATGAGTAAGACCCCAGTGTGGAGCTCCGTGATCTTCCTAGAGAGGGACCTCACCATGCCTCTGTCTGTGCCTGGTGGAATATATAAACAAACCAGGGTCACCACCACTCCCATATATGTGCTAAGTAAGTAAAGCCATCTGCCCTCCGCGTTGGTATAGGTGGTATTCAATTGTGGGGGGTATTTCTAGGGATTTAGATGACTGTGCCATGTCTTTTTCCACCTCGGTAGGAAGTGGGTACTATCTTTGTATAACCCAGTTTATTCAGTTTGGCATGTTCCTCTTGACTGAGATGCATCTTTTAGAGGAGAACAAAAGTAGGCCATAGTTTTCTGATGGAGGCCAAAACTTTAGGCCTCTTAACTGGGTTATTTAACCCACTGACATTTTGGAATAAGAGTTTAATCATATTAGAGGTAGCCATGTCTATAAATCCGATAGGTGTTCCCTCAAATAATTACAATCCCTTTTTGATGCATTAAAAGAAGTAAGTTTTATCCCTATAGTCTTTCATTTGTTGGACTTGAATCTGAGGAAAAGTCATCCCCCCCATAGAAGGCAGGTAAGGAGGTTCCAGTTGTGGGGGCATACCCTTCAGGCACCAACACACCTGTAGGTACATGGTAAAAGATATAACCACGTCCATGTCACAGCCATGTAACATAAAGAGCAAACAGGTGCACAAACCAGAATACAACATACATTGCACACTAACAATGCAAAAATAGACAACAGGAACAAATATAACAAGCTAAAATGGCTAACTGGGCTTCCAACGTAAGAGGACTACGTAAGGTGCCCTCTAGGAGGCCAGGCAGATATGCTAGGAAGCGGTCTGTCCCAGCTGGGAGGTAAGATGACCACATGGTATGATAGGCCTCCCTGGTCTTGAGAAAACTCGGACCAGTAGGGGAAAGGGAGATCAGGAAGACTGTACACCACTGGTATCCAAAAACTTGTGTGAACCATAGCAAGTAGAGAGGTAGCATGGGGTTGTATTGCCTACTTTCCTGCTAAGAATGAAATCAGTGTCATAGGCACCAGCGATCGCAGTGAACTCCATCCTTAGATAGAAGTCCTTGAGTACAGGATCCAGACCTAGAAGTAACTCCCTGAAGGCCCATCTCATGAGATCAGATAAAGTAAGCTATAAAAAATACGGGATAATATGTAAACAGAAACAGCCAAATTTTCTCAAAATAGTAATAACCAGTTCAGGGGAGGTTCTCCATGATGTAGACATACCCCTTAGTGTTATCATTGCTGCTCCCCCCTCCCCTAGGCATCAGTAATTATTCTGTCAATATACTGATAACTCAACGTGGGAAGTATCCGATTCAAGCTGTCAAAAAACCATGGTGGAGAACTGAAAGTTCCTAAGCAGCTCTCGATCTTTGGTGAGGATTCGCAGTGCACTGCAGATGGAAATAAAACAGTGAACGGCAGCCCCAGCTAGTAGGTAGCCTGCTCGGTGCCCCTCTCTAAAATACAAAGCATGACCAAATCGGAAAGCCCAGGCTGCATAAACACTGTCTTGGACAGCACAGTTAGATTATGTGGGAAGAGTCATAAATAACTGAGCTGGGCTTACCAAATGGGCCAGATCAGGTGATGTTTAAGCCATTAGAAAGGAAAGGAGGGTGGCTGCCTGTTTTGGGGGATGTGTCTATAGGAAATCCCAAACCAAGGGATAAAGAGGCAGAATGAGGGAATAAGTAAACGAGAAACAAAAACAGTCTCACCCACTATGTTCAAGTGTCAGCATCCTGTTGGTTAGTGAGTGAGTCTCTGGCTTCTCAGAATGACTTTAATATGTTTCAGATGTCCTGCATGGTAGCTGGGGCTGTCTTTTTTCCAGTAGCTTTGTGATGATGAAGTCGGCTGGATTTCCATGCCAAACATCGTGGACGAGATGGCTGCGAGGAAGATTCTGTTGTTTGGGTGAGCCATCTACGTTCTTCCAGGGCTTGCTGTGCCTCCTCAGGTGTGGTATATAGGACAGTGCCGGACTCCCACAAGACTCATAATTTCACGTGGTAGGGGGTCTGGAAATGGATATGGTGAGCCTTAAGAGTACAAATGATGTGCCACTGTGTCAAAAGCTTCAGCAAGATCAACAAAAATGACAGACGTAACCAGTCCTTAATGAATACCTGTGAGTATGGAGTCAGTGAGCTGAAGGAGGGAGGTGGAAGTGAAGTGGGATTTCCTAAAACCAGACTGGAAAGGTGTGAAAAAGGAGTTGACAAGAAAGGAAGAGAGTCGAGATAGAACAGTATGTTCTAACCCCCGGAATCCCTTAGTATGCTCAACTAATGCAGTGATGCCAGCTGGATTCAGCTGCTCCGGAGGTGGAGTTTATGGTAATGATAAAAAAGAACTAGCCAATCAGCCTACATAAGAGAGTGCTGCCTGTAGGTGGTGTTGTAAGCCAGTCAGATTCATATCTCCGCTGTCTGGACAAGTTTGCCACGGAGCTCTCTCTTCATACCTTCGTTTGAAGAAGTTTATTTTACCTTAAGTTGGTATTATTTTACTTTAGTGCTGCTTTTAGTGCCTATGTTTTATATTTTAGTGTGTTTTCCACGGTTCCATTCGGTTCCCAGGAACAGTGGAATCTCTCCGTCTTTCCCGTGGTTCCCGCGCTTTTTATTCTAACTAAAAAAAATGTTTTTGAAGTAAAATTTCCACAGATTTTATATTTTAACATTATTTTTCTGAAGATTCCTGTTTTTTAGTGAATGTGAAGTTTCTTTTACTTTTTACTCTATTTCTCCTCAGTTAGGAGCTGTTTCTCCTGGTTCCTTAGTACTTGGGAACCTATCCTTTTCTCATTTGGGAACCATTTTTTCATGGTCTTCTGATAGATTGGTATGTCAGATGCCAGATAGACCCAAAAAGAGGACTGGACCCACTGGTTTTAAAAATTGTATTAAATGCTTTAAAATTGTGGCCAAGGCAGACGACCACGACCTTTGTTTAAGCTGTTTGGGTTCCAGCCACACATCTGCTAACTGTGAATGTTGCACTAAATTTTGCTCAGAAACAGTCAAAAAAAGACCAAAAAAGCTGGAAATGATGGCCTCTCAGTCTGCCTCCCCCTCTAATAAGACTAAAGAAGAGGGGTCCTCCTCTCATCAAAAATCTAAAGAAAGGTCCTTTAAGGACCCCCTAGAAAATAAGTCTGATAATAATAATGACTAAGCCAGACAAAAAAAGACATGTTGAACAGGTTCCAGATTCAGTGCCTGCTAAAAAGAAAGAAGAAAAACATATCACTGCCCCTCCCACTGAAAAGCAAAGGGAGATGCCAGTGCCACAACAAGATATACCCTCTGTGGAGGAAATGGCTAAGGCTTGGCAGTTATATCAAACTTCTCAGGCTGTGGGCAACCTCCTCAGTGTCCCAGCTGGTCTTACCACACCTATTCCCTCTGATCCTGGTCTTGGCCAGGGCATTTTCTTTGAGGAAGGTGATGATGATGAGGAGGGCGAACCTGATGTATCCCCTGACCAGGAGTTTGGCTGTCCTTCACATGGCCAGGACAATTTTTCCTCTCATTATACCTTTGTCCAACATACGGTGGACACTCTGGATCTCTCTGTCCAAGAGACCACTGACGAGGATGAGGAGGCAGACTTTTTGGACATGATGTGTCTCCCTCCCCCTAAAAAGCTACTACTTCCAGTTCTTAAGTCCCTTTGCAGGGCTACTTTCAGGTTACTCCAGAATCCCACCTCCATCTCAGGGGTGGACAAGAAAATAGAGAAAACGTACCAGCTAGATACAATTAATGCCATGTACCTTTACATACATCCAGACAATGAAGGGCTGGTGCATGCAGCCTGCGATGAAGCTAAGGTGCCCCTTTCATCCCAGTCTCCATAAAAAGAATCAGGAAAACTGGATACTATTGATAAGAAATCTTACACCACAGCCTCTCTGCTGCTCCGTCTCTCTACTTACATGGTGTATGCAGCCCAATACCAGAAGGCTCTCTGGAACTCTATCCTGGCTATCATTAAACAAGCCCCCCCAAAAGTGGCTCAGGACCTGGCAGAAACCATTAAAACTACCTTGGAAGCCACAAAATACCAGTTTTAAATGGGTGTAGATGCCAGTGACACTGCCTCAAGAGGTATGGCTCAGGCCAGCTCTCTTAGGCGGTTTGCCTGGTTGAGAACTACCAATCTCTCCCAGGACACCCAGGCTAAAGCTATGGATTTTTGCTGTGAGAACAGTTCTTTTTTTGGGGACAAAACAGAGGCATGCATGAAAAAGGTGAAGAATACAAGACCACCTATCAGAGCAATGCAGCTAAAGAGAAACTCTTCACTTCCTTGAAGCCCCAAGGTAGAGGGGGCAGAGGTAGGGGTTACTATCCCAAGACCTTCAAACACCATGAAGTCTTGCTATAATTAGGACCATTGCAGTTAGCCCCTGGCTCTGAACTGCCCTGGAGAGGAAACAGTTAACTCCAGAGAGATCTGGAGTTCCACAGCGCGAGGGCGCTGTTCAAAGCTCTGTCTGGTCAGTTTCAAATGAAACTGCCAGATTCTTTACTCCGCTTTCACTGAACAGTCGCTCCGAGATCAGCTCCTTCAGCTCGGTTCGTTTGGTTTATTCGGTTCATTTGAACCGCAAATGTTTTAAAATTACCGGTTTCGGTTCAGAAGCTCTATCTGGTAAATCAAGTACTAAAATTAAAGTCTGTGTGAATTCATTATCGGTTCAGTCTGAACCGATTGGTTTCTGCTATTTTGACTTTACTGACTTTAGAAGTCACGGTTCCAGTTCTTATCGGTTCTAAAAAACCTTTAATTTTTGGTTTTTTCCCAATACCGTGACACGGTTAGGAACCGATAAGGGTGTCTTGCCTGGCACGGCCGTTTAAAGGGCAAGTTTGTTGGTTAGGCTGGCATTATGTCTGAGAAACCCAAAAGAAAATCCGGGCCCACTGGGTTTCAACACTGTGATGTCTGTGGGGAAGCCTTTGCCAAGGCTGACCCACACACCACTTGTGTCTATTGTCTGGGGGCTGACCACCTCCTGTCAGACTGCCAGGTGTGTAAAAATTTCCCTGCAGCCACCCTGGAAAAGAGATTGGGCCGGCTCAGGGGACGAGAGGCCAAAAAGTCCGCTGACCCGGATGGCCAGCCCGGTCCAGCTCCTACTGGACCAGAGGGAGTGCCCTCTGACCAGGGCGAGACTTCCTCGGGCAAAAGGAAGGCTGGTTCAGAAGAACCAGTCAAAGTAAAAAAGACAAAGAAATCAGCAGGTCTGGAGTCCAATATTGTCTCTCCTACTGCTGCAGAGATAGCTAAAGCCATTCAGATTGTCCAGTCTTTGTCTCAGGGACTTGTCGAACCCCCTATAGTTGGGAAAAGGGGGGCTCGTTCAGGTCCAGTGGTTCAGGATTATGATGTTGGGGATTTTTATGAACCACAGGAGGGGGAGGAGGACCTTGATGAGTGTATTTGTGACTGGGAAGGTCTGGAAGTGCCCATAGAGCGGACATTTCTCCAGACAGACCCTTTGAGTCTCCCCTTTGCTGTCTGAGTCCCTTCTCATTTCAGGTTTTATAAAAGGTGGCAGAAACCCTCCAGCTCCCTTTAGAGGAGGCTGTGGATGAGCAAGAGGAGCCTGATTATGTGGAAATGATGGATATTCCAGAGTCTAGAAGGTTGTCTTCCTTTGCATAAGTCATTTAGGAAGCAAACAACAAAGATTTTAAAAATCCTCATTCTGTCCCTCCTGTAGATAAAAATGGACAGAAGGTATACTTTATCAGGCCCTAATACAGACTTCCTCACTGAGCAGTGTAGTCATGTAGGTGTTGTTCAAGCTGCAGCCTGTGACAAGGCTAATATTCCCTGGCCTCACATCCTCCTGATAAAGATTCCAGGAAGATTGATGCCATGGCGAAAAAGCAATATATGGCAGCTCGTTGGGACTCAGACAGGCTAATTATATGGCTTATGTGTGGCTAGATATCAGAAATCTAGGTGGAACACTATATTGCAGTTGGCCAAGCAGGCCCAGGCCAGCTGGCTAGTGAGTTGGAACAGGTGGCTGCTGATGGCATTGAAGCCTCTAAAGTTCAATTTCATACTGCTGTTGATGTTAATGATGTTTCTTCTAGGGTCATGGCCACTTCTGTAGCTCTCCGTGAGGTTGGCATGGCTCAGATGCACTAATCTGTCCCAAGATACCCAGTCAAGGCTATAGATTTTCCTGTGATAGGAAATTCTCTGTTTGGGGATCAAACGAAAATTACATGAAAAAGATGGATGAATACAGAAACTACCTACAAAGTGCCCAAGCTAAGGAGAGGCATGCACTCTCAAAGGCATGCCCCTAGGGTAGGGGCAGGCCTTACCACAGGCCTTTTACTAATTTCAGGCCTCTTCAGCCTTTGCACAGAGGTTTTTCAGAGGCAGAGGTAGGCGGGCACAGGCAGGCCCTCTCCTTCTCCTCAGCCTAAAGCTGCTGCTGCCAAGCAGACACCCTGACGGGTGTCCAGGGCCGATTCTCCTGTACGGTGGGGGCAGGTTGTTTATTTCAGCCAGAACTGGTTGTCCCTAACTTCGGACAAATGGGTTCTGGAAGTGGTAAGCCAAGGTCTGGTTCTCAGCTTCAAGCAGTTTCCAAAGATGAGAGCCAGACATTTTCCCCCCTCAAATCCTTCAGAAGCCCTTGCTTTGGAAGCAGAGGTTTCGTCTCTTCTGGACTGCAAAGCAGTGGAAAGGGTTCCCCCTTGCCATCAGGGCAAGGGGCTGTACTCGAGGTACTTCCTGACCCCAAAAAAGACAGGAGATTGGCGGCCCATTCTAGATTTAAGATTCCTGAACAAGCACCTTTTGAAACCAAAGTTCAAAATGTTAACTCTGGTAATGATTTTGTTTTCCTTAAGGCCAGGGACTGGGCTAGCTTCCTGACCTCAAGGATGCCTATTTTCATATCTTAATCAGGCCTTCTCACCGAAAGTACCTCAGGTTCGAACTGCCCTCTGGCCACTACCAGTTCAGAGCAATGCCCTTCGGTCTCACTCTGCTCCAAGGGTTTTCACAAAATGTCTAGCTGTGGTAGTGGCCCTTTGAGAAGGCAGGGTAGCTGTGTTTCCTTACTTGGACGACTGGCTCATAGTGGGTCAGTCCCCAGAGCAGGTAAATCCCACTTGCAAGTCACCCAGCAGCTTCTCATTTCTCTGGGATTCCTGCTGAACTTTCCAAAGTCAGTTCTCGAACCAGTTCAGGTACTAATTTTATAGGTGCAGAGTTGAACACAAAGTCAGCCAGGGCATTTCTTCCCTCGGAAAGAGTGGACAGAATCATTGCCTCTGGCATCTTCCTTTACCCTCATGGTCTCGACCAGCAAGGCACTTTCGCAACTCCTAGGGCACATGGCCGCTTCCACAGCTGTCGTGCAAGGAGCAAGATTTCAGATGAGGGACATCCAGTTCCACTTGAGGTCCTACTGGTCTCAAAGGAAGGACCCCCTTACCAAATTAGTCCCAGTGACCAAAACCCTGATCCTAGCCCTTCAGTGGTGGCAGGATCAAAGCAACCTAACCCAGGGGGTCCCATTCTTACCCGTTCTTCATTCCCTCACCCTCACCACGGATGCCTCCCTGTTAGGTTGGGGGGCTCACTTGGGCGACCTTTCCACTCAAGGAGTGTGGTCCCCTCAGGAATCTCTGCTCCACATCAACCTGTTGGAACTCAGAGCTGTTTTCTTAGCTCTCCAAGTTTTTTCAGATACTGTCCAGAACAAGGTAGTCCAAGTCAGGACAGACAACACCACAACAATGTGGTACATCAACAAGCAAGGGCACCGGTCTTCAGCCTTGTGCAATCAAGCAAATGAAGTTGTGGTCCCTGGCTTACTCCTGAACACCTCCCTGATAGCAGTTCACCTTCCAGGGAAGGACAATGTCCTGGCGGATGCCCTCAGCAGGATTTCTCAGGGCCATCACGACGGCTCTGAATCCTCAGGTGCTGGGGTCAGTCTTGCCAGGTGGGCACCCCACAGATGGATCTTTTCGCAGCCCCAGACAACCACCAACTTCCTCTGTTTTGTTGCAGGCCTCCAGTGCTGGGATCAGTCCCTCTGGACGCCTTTCAGTTGAATTGGGAAGGGAAGTTCCTGTATGCCTTCCCCCCCTTTCCCCTCCTCTTCAGGGTACTGGTAAAGATCAGAACTCAGCCCTGCAAAGTGATTCTGATTGCTCCAGACTGGGCCAGGCAGCCCTGGTACCCTCTTCTCCTGTCCCTCACATTTCACCCTCCCCTGACCTTGCCCAGGACCCACGACCTGCTGACCTGTGCACAGGGGAGAGTGTGGTATCCGGACCTCATTTCCCTCCGTCCCAAGGCCTGGGTCTTGAGGAGCTAGAATTTGCTGATTTACACCTTTCTCAAGGTGTCTTGGATATTTTGAAGGCTTCTAGGAAGCCTTCCACTAGAGCCACTTATAATTCCAAGTGGAAGAGGTTTTCCTTCTGGTGTTCTGAGAGGCAGATTGTACCAGAATCTGCTGACTTGGCTATTTTATTGGACTACTTGGTCCACTTAAATTCACTAGGCCTCAAACCAGCTACTTTGAGGGTTCATTTGGCAGCTGTTTCTGTTTTTGTTTCTACAGGGAAACCAGTTTCTCTCCTCTCACCCTGTGTTTTCCAAGTTTTTCAAGGGGTTACTTCACACTAACCCTCCCTTTCGGGAACCAGCTCCTGCCTGGGACCTGAATGTTTGCATTGCTCAGCTAATGCAACCCCCTTTTGAGCCTCTATCTTCGGCAGATCTCAAGTTTTTAACTTGGAAGACTGTTTTTCTAGTGGCTATCACTTCTGCTAGGCGTATAAGTGAATTACAAGCCTTGTCAGTGGAAAAGGATTTTATTTCTTTCCACAGAGATAAAGTGGTCCTCAGGACTAACAGAAAGTTTTTACCTAAGGTGGTTTCAGATTTTCATCTTAACCAATCCATCTCTCTCCCAGTATTTTTTACTGAGCATTCTTCCTCTGGTGAGAGGAGATTGCACAGTTTGGACGTCAAAAGAGCTCTTAGTTACTATTTGGAACGTACCAAGGGTCATAGGTTTGAATCCCTCCAACTCTTCCTTACCTATGGAGAAGTGGGTAAGGGGAGACCTGCTACTAGGAGGACAATCGTAAGGTGGATTGTCTCTTGTATCCAGTTCTGTTACCAAAAACTAGGTAAAGAACCTCCCTCAGGACTGAGGGCTCATTCCACCAGGGGTACAGCTGCATCTCTAGCGGCCGCTAGAGATATTCCTATTTTAGAAATTTGTCAAGCTGCTACCTGGAAGACAGTCCACACTTTCGCCAAGCATTATTCTCTGGATGTCCAGTCCAGGAGAGATGCTCGTTCTGGCACAGCTGTGCTTCAGAGCCTATTCCCTAAGTAGGTTCTGGCCCTCCTCCATGGAGGTACTGCTGTATAATCTGCAGTGGTCCTAATTATAGCAAGACTTCATGGTGTTTGAAGAAAAAATTACTCACCTTAGTAATTGCTTTTCTTCTCGTGGAGTCTTGCTATATTAGGACAACCCCCCCTCCTACCCCTCTCAGAATTCCTACTTGGGTATGGGGTTGGCAATTTGGTGCAAGCACTGTGTCATGCCATTTTAGCCTTTCTAGTCCCCCGATTCATTTGGGTTAGGGAACTAGGTAATTCTGTTTTTGTTAGCGGTAGATGGCCCCCTCTGGACTTGAGTCTTTGGGGAGAGGGGCCTATTAGTGCTTGTTGGGGTGATCCCAATACAATAGGTATATTGTTTTTATTCTGTGTTTGTTGTTGTTGTGTTTTGTTGTTCTACTACTAGTAGGTAGCCAATGGCTAGTGTAGGCTTTTTCCACACAGACTTGCTATGTTAGTTTAGCTTCGTAAAGAACCTGGCAGTTTCATTTGAAACTGACCAGATAGAGCTTTGAACAGCGCCCTCGCGCTGTGGAACTCCAGATCTCTCTGGAGTTAACTGTTTCCTCTCCGGGGCAGTTCAGAGCCAGGGGCTAACTGCAATGGTCCTAATATAGCAAGACTCCATGAGAAGAAAAGCAATTACTAAGGTGAGTAATTTTTTCTTCTACCCTGTGCTAATGCCATGTCCATGGATTACTCTCAGATAAGAGGATTCTTTAGGAGAAGAGGTAGAAGGGCTCAGAAACATGCTGATCCTACCCCTTCAACAAAAAATCAGACTAAACAAAACCCCTGACTGGAAGGGCCAGGTCGCCTCTCCTCTGCCAGTAGGAGGAAGGCTTACCGACTACCTCCACCAATGGCAGTGCATCACCACAGACAAGTAGATGCTGGAGGTGGCTGGTCGAGGACTTATCCTGCAGTTCAAAATATTTCCCACCCAGCAAGGTCACAGTAGTTTCAAACTCCTACAGAAGGAATTCTGCTGGAGCTATGGGTAAAGTCTCTCATGTCAGCAAATGCAGTGGAAAGAGTTCCTCTCTCCCAGTGCAGGAAAGGCCTCTATTTCGGGTACTTTCTCACACAAAAGAAAAATGGGGACTGGCGACCCATTCTAGATCTCAGGTACATGGACAAGCACCTGTTCAATCTCAAATTCAAGATAGTCCCTCTGTCGGTGGTGATCCTCTCTTTACATCAGGGAGACTGGCTAGCCTCCCTGGATCTCAGGGATGCCTATTTTCACATTCCAGTCAGGCCCTCTCACAGAAGGTACCTCAAATTCAGACTGCCCTCTGGCAATTACCAGTTTGCAGCTCTACCATTCGGCCTTTCTTCAGCTCCCAGAGTTTTCATAAAGTGCCTGGCAGTGGTGGCAGCCCATCTCAGAAGACAGATCTCTGTCTTTCCCTATCTGGATGACTGGCTCATAATGGACAAGTCTCGTCAAAAGATCAGAGACACTCTCAGTCTCACACAGCGCACCCTGGTGTCCCTGGACTTCCTGATCAACGCACAGACATCCCATTTCAAGCCAGTCCAGGGTTTTAAATAAGCTGCGAAAATTGATTAGCACTTTCTGCTAATCGATTGCAAAGATGCATAGCACTTGCCTCAATTTGATTAGCAAAGTAAAAATATGTAGACATGCAATCTTTTTTTTATATTTTAGCCTGAATAAAAATGCTCATTAAAATTAGCTCAGTCTTTGCGTGATTTGTTTCATTTGAACATAGACACAAGTCTAACTGACAGTATAGCCTAGGGTTAGAGTACTGAGCTCTGAATGAGCTTGGTACATTCAGCAGACCTGGGTTTGATTCCCACAACCTCCACTTGCATGTTGTGTGACCCTGGGCAAGTCACTTTACCTCCCCTAACAGATACAAGCCTAACTGGCAGTTAAACTAGGGGTTAGAGTAGTGAGCTGTGAATTAGCTTGGTATATCCAGCTGCAGACCTGGGGTTGATTCCCACAACCTCCATTACTTGCATGTTGCATGACTCTGGGCAAGTCACTTTACCTCCCCTGAAAACAGACACATGCCTAACTGGCAGTTAGATTATGGTTAGCTTAGTACATCCAGCTGCAGACCAGGGTTTGATTCCCACAACCTCCACTACTTGCATGTTGCATGACTCTGGGAAAGTCATGTTACCGCCCCTGAAAATAAACACAAGCCTAATTAGCAGACCATGGTTAGAGTACTGAGCTGTGAATTAGCTTGGTACATCTAGCTGCAAACCTGGGTTTGATTCCCACAACCTCCATTGCATGTTGTGAGTTTGGGCAAATCACTTTACCTCCCCTGAAAATAGGCACTTGTAACACACACACACAGACACAAACACACCAGCCCATCTATGGCAAAACCCTCCCCCCATCGACTTTCAACACCCTCACCACTCCTTTCCTCTGCCCTGCCAACTTTTTGACACTGAAATGAGGGGCATGGACACGCAGCATGAATGACATTGGCGACAAAACATATGAACCCACTGGATTTTTATTTTTAACTGCTCTGCCGGCCCCGTGTTGTCTGTTCCCACTGCGCTACCTTCTGTACAGCCTGCAGGTTGTCCGCCATGACCAGGTTGCATTTCTCGAGTTGTAGAACTTGCCGTGTGCTGCCCGTCTGAAAAAAAATCTGCTTTCTGCTCTGCCCACTGTAGTCCTTTCTGTCCCAAACCACATCGTCCACCCAATTAGCCACATTTTCCCAGTGATCTCCTGGTCGGCACACAAAATGCCGCAACTGCAGTCAGAAGCACCAGAAACATGCAGCTTGGCGCCTTTCTTCAGTTAGATCCTTCCGACCAACCAGCTTGCGGGAGTTAGGTGCCACAGAACTAGTGGTGCCAAAGCTGAGACGGGAGGGGGGAAGAGTCAACCGCAGAATGCAGCGCATATTTTTGCGATGCCGAAGTAAAATGGATCGCAAGAGCAGCCGGATCGCATCGCATACTGCGATGCGATACTGACTATTTAAAACCCTGCGGTCCAGCTACTGGAGTTCATTAGAGCAGAACTGGACACCTAGCAATCAGGGGTTCAGTTAATTCATTTTTAGTGGGAGCCAACTGAAGGCCTGCCAGCAAGGGAAAGCCCTGCTCCCACTAGACAGAGTGCACAACCTCCAAACTCTGATACACTCATTTGTCCTGGGCCAACCAAGGCCAGCCAGACACTTCCTCAGGCTCCTAGAGTACATGGCATCTACTACAGCTGTAGTTTCAGGTGCCAGGTTTCAGATGAGAGACATTCAGTACCCTCTAAGATCTCATTGGTCTTAGAAAAGAGACTCTCTGTCAAAGCTCATGCCAGTCACAAGGACCCTTCTGCAAGCCCTGGACTGGTGGAAGGACAAGGAAAACCTGAGGGAAGGAATCCCTTTCCAGCAAAAGGAACCCTCCAAAGTGCTTACTACAGATGCTTCCCTCCTAGGGTGGGGTGCACACCTGGCAGACCGGTTCATAAGCAGGGTGTGGTCCGCCACAGAGTCCAGGTGTCACATAAATCTCCTCAAGCTCAGAGCTGTGTACCTGACTATCAAAGCCTTTGCCTTCAGCTAAGAGATCAATCTGTCCAAATCAGGACAGACAATACCACTGCCATGTTCTACATCAGCAAGCAAGGTGGTACAAGATCCACAAAACTCTGCACAGAGGCCATGAAGACCTGGTCTCTAGCCTACTCTCTAGACATGCAGCTCACTGCCATTCACCTCCCAGGAAAGGACAATGTGCTGGCAGACTCCCTGAGCTGCATCAGTCAGGGCCACCACGAGTGGACCCTAAATAAACAAGTACTGGCCACAGTCTTCAGGAGGTGGGGCATGCTGAGATAGACCTCTTCGCCTCCAAGCTCAGTTATCAGATTCCCCTATACTGCTGCAGGCCTCCAGCTCTGGGCTCAGTGCCAGTGGATGTCTTGTCTTTGGATTGGACAGGGAGGTTCCCGTATGCCTTCCCTCCATTTCCTCTCTCTCTCAGGGTTCTACTAAAACTTAGAAGCCAGCCAGCAACAATGATCCTGGTGGTTCCAGACTGGGCAAGGCAACCTTGGTGCACACTACTTCTCGCCCTCTCAGTCAGACGGCCCATTCGTCTGCCCTCGACCCACAGTCTCCTGACCCTGCCTTAGACGGGGATAACATACCCCAGCATAGAGTCTCTTCACCTTGAAGCTTGGTACTTGAGCTAGAGTTCTCAGACTCTCAGTATTCAGAGCAAGTCCTGAGAATCCTTCGACTGGCCAAGAAGCCAAATATCAAAAAGACTTATGCTTCCAAATGGAAGAGATTTTCTTTTTGGTGTAGGGACAGGCAAATTGACCCACTGCAAGCTAGCCTGTCTTCCATACTAGACTATTTGGTACACTTAAAAGTATCAGGCCTTATAGCCTCATCCCTGAAGGTTCACCTGGCAGCCATTTTGGTCTACATCTCTGCTGGTAAGGAGAAATCTGTAATTTCTCATTCCATCTTCAAGAAATTCTTTAAAGACCTACTGCATCTTCAACCCCCCTTAGAGAGACTGTCCCTCCCTGGGATTTGAACCTGGGAGAAGCATAGGGACAAATCTCGTCAGCTTCCTGCTCCAGGTCCCAGACCCCTGACAAGTCGCCGACTGCTTCTGTGTCTCTCTCTGCAGGGGGGTCAACTCCTTCCACTGGGTTACCGTGACCAAACCTCCCTCCCTCCTTACTGTTTTGGGAGGATGTTCTTTCGGGGCTCGGGACTTTGTCCCCCACCTGTTAGCCCCTGAAGCTTAGGCCCTTAGTTCCTGCAGGTCCTAAGCTGGCTGGCTTGGCCAGTGGTTCTTCGGGTGGCAGGTCTTTGCCTGTCATTTTCCCGGCCAGGGTGTCTGCCAAGTCCTCCCCATCATCAGGGGCTGACTCTACCAGGTGACGTCTGGGACAGGCACTCTCCTCCCCCATGAGAGTTGCGCCTTTGTCCCACTCAGGAGCCAACTCCCTAGTTCAGGTGACTCCTCCTAGGCCGACGCCGGCTGAGTCACCAGTCCGACACCCGCCTGTGCCTTCGATGCCGGCTTCCCCGATGACCCCTCCGGTGACTCTATGACCACCTCATCCTCCTAAGTCACCGATCGGGCCCAACGCCCACCTTCAGCTGATGCCCAAGGGTCTGATGCCCAGTGGCCTGATTCCCGGTCAAGCCTACCCGATGCCGGATGGTTCCGTCTCCCAGGGACCAATGCCAGGTAACCTGGATTGAACGCCACTGACGCCCAGGTTACCCCAGTCTGATGACCAGACAGCAGGTCCCTTTAAACCCAACCCCTCAACGCCGGACACACCAGCCCCACTGCTCAATCCCCCATAGGCTTTAAATGAGCTTTTTGCGGCCTGGTGGGCCTATTTTAGGGAGACCCCTAAGGAGCCCTCCAAATCTACTCTTCAGGGTCCACCTCCTGACAAGCCTCCGGTTCGTCCACCTACCCCGCCTCCTAGGGGATCTACTCCCAACACCAGAACGCACTAGTACTTCCCGACCAAAAGGGAAGAAGCGCAAGCAACCCCGCTCCCCTTCACTCTTCCCAGATTCTGCGGATTCGAATGGGTACGCTTCCTCCTCCTCAGGCTGTGACGACTCTGACCTTCCTTCGGAGCGGGAGGAAGCCAAGGACACCCCTCGGTCTCCCCCCGATGATCCAACTTTCATGGATGTCATGTGGCACATCCAGCAGCTGAATGGCTGGGATACGTAGGAGCTGGATCCTGAGCAATAACGGCTAGCCTCCTTTCTTAGAAAGAAGGACACCCTGCCCATGGTTGTTCCTACGCTTATTGACTCTTATAAGGATGTTAACAGAGTGGCCTGGAAGTGCTCCTTTTCGATGCCTGCAGTTTCCAAAAAGTCAGACCGGCTGTATTGTGCTCCTAGGGATGATCCCTTTCATGGGGAGCACCCAGAGGCAGACTCCATCGTTATTAATGCTGCCCACGATTTCTCCAAGAACCCTAGGTACCTGAGCTCTCAGCCTCCACATAAAGACTCCAAACAAATTGACCAGTTGGCCAGAAAGGTTTATTCCTAATCCACATGCTATACGGTCTCAGAATTTCCTTGCTCACATGGTACAGTACCAGAATTTCCTGTGGGACAAGGCTGTGGAGGTGACTTAGGCCATGCCTGACTGCCTCGGTAGGGCAGAGCTGATGGCCATCGTGTAGTCAGGCTCGGACGCTGGCATCCATGTCCTCCGAGCCTCTTATGATATGGTAGACTCGACAGGAAGGGCTGCAGCCTCAGCAATATGTATTTGTCGATACTGATGGCTGAGGGTGTCCAGTTTCGCACCGGATGTAGAATCCGAATTAATGGATGCCCCTTTTGGGGGGTCCTGTCCTGTTTGGTGGGGACTCACAGAACTTTATTACCCGCCTGCAGGAATTGGGAAAGGCTATCAGATCTGTACATACCATTTACAAATCTCAGCCGAAACAATTTCCCAAGCAGTCCTTTCCTGGGAATGCCAGAAAGAAACCTAGAGGACAGCAGCACAGAGAAGGATTCAAGCATAAAGCCTCCACCCCTGCTTCCGGAGTTTCCGCCCCTCGGGCTCCTAGACCTTCCAGGCCGCACTGCCCTTCCCCGGTTTCTCAGCCTGACTCATTGCCTGACCCACCTTCTCTGGCCGAAGCCTTGGGGGAGGCGGTGGGTGGGGGGTGATTCTTCTTGTATATAGGAGAAGGTGACCCCTGCAATCTAAATAATTACAGACCGATCTCTCTCCTCCCCATCCTGTCTAAATTACTAGAAAAAATAGTGTGTGGCCAGCTAGGGGTATACTTAGAATCCAGAAGCCTATTAAACCCAGTTCAGTCTGGACTCAGAGCAAAGCACAGCGCCGTAACAGCCCTAGCTAAGATGACCAGTGATTGGCTCCTAACCCTTGACAAGAAGAAGCATGTATGTGCTGTTTTCTTGGATCTTAGTAAGGCATTTGACACAGTCGATCACAGCCTGCTTCTTTCCTCCCTAAGCACCTTAGGCCTGGACCATAAATCTGTGTGCTGGTTTGCAGACTATCTCGGAGAATGGAAACAGTAGGTTAAAGCTGAAGGTGATCTTTCTCCTTTAAAACCTATGCTGAGGGGTGTGCCCCAGGGCTCTGTCTTTGGTCCCCTCCTCTTTGCAGTCTACATTAACATCAATGACCCCATCAAAAAAAACAGCATCCACTTATTCGCGGATGACACTGTACTGTACTTGAGTCGTCCCATGCCGGAAGCAGCCTGTGAAGACTTCCTAAGCTGAATTTAACCTCTCACAATACCAGCTCATACACAAAAAGCTTTTGCTCAGTGCGAAAAAAGACAAAAGCCATGCTCTTCTCCCCTCCTTGCATGCGGCAATTCCTGCGGGGAGGGGGGGGCTATCCCACAAATTACCACTGTTCTTGGAGAAACACTAGAGTATGTAGCTAAATTTAAATATCTAGGAGTTTGGTTCGATCATAAACTTTCCTTCGCCGACCATCTCAAAGAACTACAGAAGAAACTAAGGCAAAGATTAGGACTGTTCTACAGAATTAACCACCTGCTCACAAAGGAGGCCAAGATTCAACTGGTTCAAGCTACCTTCCTATCTTTAATAGATTATGTGGACCTGCTTCACAGCCACTGCACTGCCTCTGCACTGGCTAAGTTGGACACCCTCTACCACAGAGTTATCAGGTTCATTACTGGCCTTCCACTTTCCACACACTACTGCTCTCTGTACTCATCGTTTGGCCAGACTTCCCTTCACTATAGAAGGAATAGAAATGCAGCCCTATGGGCCTTCAGAGCGGTGACCAACAAGCTGCCCTCAAATGTCTCAGATTGTATTCCCCGGAGTGTGTTAGGCACCTACGCTCTAAGGAGCTATTCCCTAATTGCCCCTCAAGTTCCAAGGGTCAAAACTCCTTTCAGCAAAGCTGCTCTAAGCTCCTCTTTACCCACATTGTGGAACGGTTTACAAAGGAACTTGAAGCTGAGCAGCCCTGTTAGCCTGAATATTTTCAAGGCACTCTACGATCGCTACATGAAAGCACCTTGCAGATGTTTTCTTCACCGCTAGCCCACTAATTCCGCAACTCCCCCTTTCCATCCTGGCGCTCACCATTTTTCTACCCCTGGCTCTCACTCTTTCCCTATTAACTCTTCCTGCTGCACCCACCCTTCCCTGTCCGTTCCAGCCTGGCTAAAGTCCCACGCCATCCATAGTAGTGTCCCAATTATCTATCCCTCCTCCGTCATTATCATAATAAACAAGCACATGACAGCCATCGTCACGTTCTGTGGTTTTAGCTCAATTTTTCCCCCAGTCATTGGTAATATATTCCTCCTCCTCTTCTTTACCTCTCTAACCTGCCACCCCATACATGGCCTCTTTCCCCTGTATGTGTAGTTGCCGGCTGCCTCACTCAAAAGATCTCTGCTTATAACCCCTGTATGCCTATGGTTGATTGTACATCTGCTGACTTCTTCAATTGTAAAATAATGCTGTTTTTTTTGTATTTATTTCAACTTTGTACTGTACCGTATACACTGTATTTAGTTTTTCTTCCTTGTATATTATTGCTTTTTGTATACCTGCTTCTGTACTGTACTTTGATGTATTCATGATCAGGTCCACCTTGCAAATGAGCTTTGCTCAATTGTGCCTGCCTGGATAAATAAAGATTTTGATTGATTGATTGATTGATATAGAAGGCTGACATTGGATAAGCTCAGGCCAGTGGGTCCTTCAGCTGGTGGAAAAGGGGCACACTCTGGAACTCACTGAACTGACCCCAGACAATCCACCTGTCCCCTCCCATTACCCTCAGGCTCACATCGCTCTCATAGAAGAGGAAATTCAGGTTGTACTGCAGAAGCAGGCCATAGAGCCAGTTCCTCTGGCACAAAGGGGGAAAAGGTTCTATTCCCACTTTTTCCTGGTGTCAGAGAAAACAGGAGATCTCCGTCCTGTCCTCGATCTCAGCCACCTGAATCAGTACATAGAGTACAAATGGTTCAGAATAGTCACCCTGCTCGGTCTTCTTCCTCTCCTCTGTCAAGGAGATTGGTTATGCTGTCTAGATATGCAGGATGCATACCTCCACATACTGGTTTTCCCACTCCACAGGAGGTTCCTGCACTTCTGCTTCCAGGGAAATAACTGCAGGTTTTGGGCTCTGCCTTTCGGCCTGTTCCCAGCCCCCAGAGTTTTCACCAAATGCCTTGCAGTCATGGCAGCAGCCTTAAGGAGACAGTGCCACTATGTCTTCCCTTACCCCTGGTGACTGGCTGTTGACTGCCCCCACCAGGGACCGGGTCATACATACCATGAAGGTCACCTTCACCCTGTTTCAGGACCTAGGGGTTACCTTAAACCTCCCCAAGTCCTCTCCTTGGCCAAGCCAGAGGATGCAGTATGTAGGGGCAATCTTGGACATGGCACAAGGCAAAGCCTTCCCAACGCCAGACAGAGCAGAGCACCTTCAGATGCATGCTCGGAAAGTCTCCTCCTCTTGACAAGTTCCGGACAGGTCTGTCCTAATACTCCTGGGACAGATGGCATTGGCCATTGCCACAGTCCCCTAGGCTTGGCTTTACATGAGGGTGGTCCTGTGGAACCTGGGAGTCCAATGGGACCAGCGTTCAGATGTCCTAGAGCAGCCTGTCTTGGTGTCAAATGCTGTATGACAGGCCCTATCATGGTGGCTAAATCCCGCCAATCTTTCCAAGGTGGTTTACCTGCGGAAGGAATTTCCCAGCCAGATTCTGACCACAGACGCATTGGGCCAAGGCTGGGGAGCCCACTTGGGAGACTATCAGACATAAGGAACCTGGTTCGTGCATGAGCTCCATCTCCACATCAATGTCCTGGAGATGCGGGCGATTCTGTATGCTCTTCAGGCTTTTCAGACAGTTTTGCTGCCCAGCCCTCTGCTGATCCAGGCAGACAACATATCAGTGGTCTTCTACGTAAACAAGCAAGGAGAAGGACCCATTCTTATCCCCTCTGCAGGGAGGCCATGAGAGTCTGGTCATGGGCAACGGATCATCACCTGGACTTGACACCAGTCCATGTTCCAGGTGTACAGAATACTCTGGCTGACAGCTTAAGCCGGTCCCGATCCAGGGTTCATGAGTGGGAACTTCTTCCCCCAGTGGTCGAAGACCTCTTTGCCAGATAGGGGCGTCCAGAATTGGATCTATTTGCCTCTCCATCCAACGTAAAACTGCCCAGTTTTTGTTTGCTAGATCCAGGACCTGGTGTTTTCTGACGAGACGCGTTGCCCTCTCCTGGACGGGGAGGTTCCTTTACACATTCCTTCCCTTCCCTTTACTGCAGAGAGTTCTTCTCAAGCTGCAATTGGAGGGAGCAGAAATGACTCTAGTGGCACCCTTCTGGCCATGTCAGATTTGGTTTCCACTCCTTCAGCAACTTGCAATGGAATCTCTGATCTCCCTGCTCCTGCGCTCAGACTTTCTCTCCCAGGAGCAGAGAACCCTGGTCCATCCAGATCTCAAATCTCTGCATCTCCATGCGTGGCTCCTGAAGACCTAGCTGTTCCCCAATTTGGGGTTTCCCCCAGGGTGGTGGATGTCTTGGTGGCTGCTAGGAAACCTTCCACTAGGGCCACTTATGCAATGAAATGGAAATGGTTCTGCAGCTGGGCCACCACTCGGCATCTGGACACTTTCACCTGCCCGGTGAATTCTGTACTGGAGTATTTTCTATCCCTATTGGACTCAAGTCTGAGCTACTCCCCTCTAAAGGTGCATCTGTCTGCCATCTCTGCCTACCATACACCTATTGAGGGCAAAACTCTTGCCCAGACGGATCTTCCCTGTACGTTCCTATGGGGCATTCTGCATTTGAAGCCTCCCATTAGGGACCCATTCCTGCCATGGGATCTTATGTTTGTTTTGGAAAAGCTTACCTTGTCTTCCTTGGAACGTGCTGCAAGTTGCGAGCTGCGCTTTCTGTCGTTGAAAGCATTATTTTTAGTTGCCATTACTTCTGCTTGAAGGATTTCCAGGCTTCAGGCCCTGATGTGTAAAGAGCCTTATTTGGTTTTCCACAAGGACAGGGTGTCCTCCTTGTGGACTAATCCTAAGTTTCTTCCCAAAGTGATGTCAGAGTTTACATTGAATCAGGACATCCACCTTCCTGTCTACTACCCAGAGTACTCCAACCGAGGGGAGACACTACTTCTTACTCTGGATATTCATAGGGTGCTGCATTATTATTTGGAGTGCACCCGAGCTACTAGAAAGTCTGACCAGTTATTTGTGTCTTTCGCCCTCAGAATGGAAGGGGCTCCTGTTTCTAAGCAACATTTATCCAAATGATTGGTTAACTGCATTGTTTTCTGCTACAACAAGTATGACAAGCCTTTACCAGGCTCGGTTAAATGCCACTGTACCAGGGGCATGGCTACCTCTTTTACCTCTTTGAGGACTGTATCAGCCACTAACATTTGTGCAACTGCTACTCGGAGTTCTGTCCACACCTTTGTCAAGGACTACAGTTTGGACAACGTGTGTAGGTGGAGAGCAGGCTTTGAACTGGCAGTCCTGCAAGGCCTTCTCTCTTAAACTTCTTTTGGAGACTTCTGCCTCCACCTAGCTGACTCCCTTACTGCTTGGGACTTTGTCCTAAAGGTGTTACTTGCGGCAAAAGCCCCCTCGAAGAAAGATAGTACAGTTACATAAGAACTTACCGTAACAGTAGATCTTCAAGAGGAGCTCTTGCAGCAAGTGCTATCTTCCTTCCCCCCCTTCCCCCGATACTTGCTTCTCCATCATGGCTACCTTTGCCTTCCCTCATTTTTGAGGCACCTCCTCGGTTCTCCAGTTTTGCTCCTTTGGCCAGTGTCTCCGGCAGGAGAACTGAGGTTGGGCTGGGGGACCGCCCCTTTTATACCATATATGATGTTGAGGGCGGGCCGACGTCAGAGGGCGGTTCCCCGCTATAGACTGCTAGCTAGAAGTTTTCCGTGGGGTCCTGGCGCCTGCCAGCCTCAGTCCTAAAGGTGTTACCTGCTGCAAGAGCTCCTCTTGAAGATCTGTTACGGTAAGTTCTTAACGTAACTGCACTATCTTCAATGGGATCTCACTCATCAGGTATGCTTTCCCTCCCACCATCCCCCTTCTTGGGGCTCCTGTCTAGGAACTGGCTGTCTGATATATCCATCCTTTCATTTAGGGTTTGGCACCTCTCTCTCTCTCTCTCTCTCTCTCGGTCCCCAATGGCAAGAGCCTAGCTCCTTTAGTCTCTGGGGAAAAGAATTGAGGAGGGAGTGGACCGCTCATACCTTTATAGGGTTGGTGACGTCGACAGCATGGGCGGCTCCAGTTGTACTGCTGAAAATCTTCTGTGTGGATTCCCCTTCACCTACGACGAAGGTTCCTGTGGTGCTACCTGATGACTGAGATCCCCTAAAAGAACTACGGTAAGTTCTTGCGTAACTGTTCTTTCCTCTGTGTCCATTCATGTGTACGCTGATGACACAGTTCTTTTTGCTTCTGGCTTCTCCACCCATGATCTTTTTTCCTGGCTGCAGTACAGCATTCAGCACTGGTTCCAGTCTAACCAACTGTCCCTCAATGCCAGGAAAACTGTTTTCATGACTTTTGGCAGCCGTTAGAGGCTTGCTAGACTTACTTCTCTCTCACTATTTAATACCCTTGATGGTACTAATATTGAAGATGTTCCCTCCTTCAGGTACCTCAGGGTCTGCTGTGACCGGCATCTTGATTTCATAGTGCATATTGATGCTATCCACCATAAACTACATCCTCAGCTTGGAGCATTGTACAAGAATAAAGCAAGTATTCCGCTTCCTGCCCACCAAGAAATTGTATTAAAAATGGTTCCCCCTATCTTTGACTATGGTGATTTAGTCTACAGTGGAGCCCCTAAATCCTCCCTTGCCAGACTGGACCCCCGTTTTCATTCTTTTGTCGATTTGCTCTAGATTGCCCACCTAGTACTCACAACTGCTCTCTTTACTCTGCCCTTTCTCTTCCCTCTCTTAATGCTAGGCGCCTTTCCCATTGTCTCTCTTTCATATCCAAATTCTGATTTGGCTTCCTTCCCTCTTATCTCAAATCCCTTCTGTCTTCTTCTCCTTTTTCCTTAACAATATTTCCCATTCTCTCCCTATTCTTTCTAGAAAATGTATTGTTGGTCAATCTGCTTTTTCTCACCGATTTCCTAAACTTTGGTCCTCTCTTCTCCTTTCAATTTGATCTGAGTCTTCTCCTTCCTTCTTGAAGTCTGTTCTTTATGACTTTAGCCATTCTGGCTGCAACCGTCTATGACCCTTTCCTCTTCTTTCTTCCCTCCACTAGTTTTGCCCTGTGTAATGCTTTTTCCACTATTTTGCCTTGCTCTACTTACAGTGTGTTTTTACTTTTAATCATTTACTGTTTGTCTCTAATATTTATGGTGATGTTTTTCCTATTACTATATTGTTGTACTTGGTATCTTATTTTAATAGTTTCAATGTTTAGCTGTCTCCCTCTCCCCCTCTCCCCTTTCCCCCAGTACACATCTGGAAATGAGCTGTTATCAGCTTGCTATATCTTTCCTGGTTAAACTTTAAAATAAATAACTACATCAGTAAATACATTAATGAATGATTAAATAAATAAATACAGACTTTTTTCCTTACTCTTAAAGCTTGCAAATTTCATAACCACCGATCGCCAAGGGCTTCAGGGTAAGCGCTGTATGAGCTCTTTCAGTGCGGAACTGGAAGGTAGGCGGGAACTTCAGAGTGTCCCGTAGGAGATCTTCCATAAATTTGTTCATCCGACCCATTTCTGGTCCCTCTGGGAGACTGTACACCTGAAGACTGTCTCATCAAGAGCAGGTTTCGAAGTTCTGTAATTTCTCTTGCAGGTCAGTATTTTGATAAAGAAAAGTCGATCACACTGTGGAGTTGCAGGGTGCTGTCTTCCACCACTGCCATGCGGTCTGAGGCATCTTGGATCCTCTTCTCCACAGTATGAAGTTGAGTATTTAGTAGTTGGAACTCTTGTTTGGTCTCGCTTGTAAAAAAAATTTATTTCATTCAGCAAAGTTTCAAATCTTGAGCAAGATAGATGCACTGCTTCTTCATCAGTGTTGGCTTCTGGGCCAGCCATGCTGGCGGATGAAGGGCTCCAGCTAGGCAGACTGCTGACAGGGCTGGATCCACGATCATCCATCCTTTTGACTGAGTTTTGAGCTCTGGATCAGGTCACTCTGTCTCTTCCGGTGAATCCTGAGGCCATTAGTGCAACTTTGAATCAAAAGAGACGCTTGCTGGAGGAGTTTGATAGCAGGCTAATAGCGGAGCTTCAGGGCTAACCAGCCATTTAGGTGGTGATGTCACCAGAAGTCCCTGGGCCACAGATGTTTTAAAGGGGACATGAAATTTGTGCTAATTGTCAGTAATTTTAGTATTTATAGATGTGAAAGTTATACCTCTAAATAATCCATGTCTTTTTAATTAGCTGTTTATGACCCCTTTACTCCATTACCACTCTGGCCTGCCCCTTCTGATGGCTCATCCCCAGCCATCACCTTCCTTCTTTGGGTAGTTACCCCAAACCTGTTGGCTTCTTTGCACTGTGGAGGTAATGCCATATGAGCATATAGGGGCTGCTGGAGAAGCTCAGCTTTATCTTGCGTTGACTAGAGCTGATTTTCTCCTATTCATTTGCCCACACCTCAGAACGCCACCTATGAGGCCATGTTTGAAGCGTGCACTTAGTACGTGCATATGTGAATGTCAGGTGATATCCCAGCATTCTCATGAGCAGCTCCAGCTTGCACAGCCACCTGTGGCCACACAGATGGTGGTAGCACAGCCAAGCACACTTGCCCACCCTCCCTGGAGTAAGAAATCATCCGCTGGGGACACTGAGTCCTTGCCCCCACCAGTCAACCCCTGATGACCCAGACCGAACACAGGTGGCCAACGTTATGAATGGTAGCTCTACCATTGTGCCAATGGGCTGACAGCAAAATGATCCATAGTTACATGTACCTGATTCAACACTGATGTGAAAACAGTGTTTTATATTTGTTCCCTTTTCGTGGACAACATTCTGTATAATTCTCTTAATAAAACTGGAGTTTTCACTAGGTCACGGTTTGTGTAGAGAATGCTAAGCATGAGGTGTTGACCAATCAAAACAGCCTTCAAAGTTCTGTATACAAACTGTGACATAGGTTTTTTTTTGTGTGTGTGTGTGTTTTTTTTTTTCAGGTACTCTTGTTTCTTCTCCGGTCCAGTCAGCCCAGTTCCCTGGAAAACCCAGCCCTGTCACACCAGTGTACACTGGGACTTACCCTGCCAGCTGTCTGCCCCCAGGGCTTACCTCCCCCATTGGGTCTGTGGGATTCCCCAACCCCTACCGGTGAACAGGATCCGGTTCTGCTGATGGGGCATGGCTGATCAGATGCGGGGCCTGCAGGTGTCCAGCATAGTCCTGCCAGCTGGTATTTTCCCTTTTTTCAACCCCAAGAGGAAGTGGCATGCAATGACATCATGGAGCTTGCCTCCCATGCAGCGTGCATTAGCGTTGGCTGTGTCCCCTAGGTCTCTGGCAGTCGGAAGTGCCTTTTATGCAGCTTCCATTAGGGGCCAGGTATTTGCCTGGCTTTGTAATCCCTTCCCCAGAGGAGAACAGTCCTTTAGACACTTGATCCTCCTCGGCTGAACTTCTGAAGCCCCACGTTTACTCCCTAACCCTGATCATCAGGGCTGCTACTAGTAGCAGTACCACTGCTGGCAAAGACAACTGTGATAAGGTTTAAACACCAGGGGTCCAATATTTTTCCCGGGCTCTAACGGGTCTGTTCCTGCGCAAACGGGGGTTTGCACTTGCCCATATTCAAAGGGGCTGTTGGGCAGGTAGAGAGGGTTTGCAGCTGCGCAAAACATAATGTATTCGTGTGGGCAGGGGGTGGGCGTGGCTATGAATATGCTCACTACCCCATATTCAGCGGCTTTGCAGTGCACAAAAGGGTTTAGTGTGATCCTTTTGTGCAGCACATATACCGCCAAACAAAGGCCCCGACTTAACTCTGGGCAAGCCTAGTGGCTGCCGGTGGTAATCCAGTCACCTAGCTGGTTGACAACGTGGGGAGGGGGGCACGACTGCCCCCTGTGATCCCTGATCCCCCCTCCCCCCCAGGCAATCGCCAGCCCAATCAGTATATTAATATATTCCTGGTGGTATTAGTCGTCCCCCCCAGCCAATCACCAGTATGTTCTGTATATTACTGTAGCCCTGGTGTAGTGATCCCTCCTCATCGTTGCTGGCCTGTGCGGTAACATAATATGATCCTTGGTGCTGGTACCCCCAATCATCATCCCGGCATGAAAAAAATGATTCCTGGTGCTAGTGCCCCCACCCAGTTGCTATCCCCAGTATAAATAAAATGATCCATGGTGCTAATGCCCCCCAAATAGCCGGGTCAAGCTCAAAACAAACAACCTCCCTGGGATCCAGTGGTCTGTCCCGTGTACCCCCCAGTCCTGGGTACCCTCCCTTCCCCTCACCTGAGCATTATGCTTGGTGCCACAGGAGCATATGGGGACTGGCACAGCCCTGCTCATATCTCCTTGGCTGCCCGCCATATATATAGGCAGGGAGCGTGCCTCTTATTTATATGATAGGGGCATCACCCTGTCCTATAAATAAGAGGTGTGCTCCCTTCCTGTACATACGGCGTCCGGCAGAGGAGGTGTGAGGAGGACTGTGCCGGTCAGTCTGAGCTCCCACAGCATCGTGGATAATGCTCCAGGTGAGTCGGGATGGGGTATGCCCGGTGCTGCGGGGGCAACCACTGGACACCAGGGAGGTTGTGTTTTGTTCTTCCAGGGAGGGGATCAGAAGCACCAGGGATCATTTTATTTATGCCGGGGATGGTGATTGGGGGCACTAGCGCCAGGGATTATTTTATTTATGGTGGGGGGACCACTAGCAACAGGGATCGTTTTATTCACACCGGGGATGGTGATCAGAGGGAAGGGGACCACTAGCAGCAGGGATCATATTATTTTAGCAAGGGATGGTAATTGGAGGGGGGACCACTAGCACAGGGATCATTTTATTCACGCAGAGGATGGTGATCGAGGGCGGGGACCACTAGCACCAGGGATCATTTTATTCATGCTTGGGATGGCAATCGGGGAAGGGGGGACCACTAGCACCAAGAATCATATTATGTTACAACACGGGCCAGCGATTGGGGTGGGGGGCTGTTCACCAGCACCATATTGTTACAACACAGGCCAGCAATTGGGGTGGAGGGGTGTTCACCAGCACCAGGGATCATAATATGTTACAGCGCGGGCTGGCGATCGGCAGGGGGGTCCACTACCACCAGGGATATATTAATTCAGATCGGGCTGCCGATCAACAGGGCAGGTGGGGGGGGGGGGTCACTACCACCAGGTATAATACTATTTTACAGAATGGGCCAGCAATTGGCATTGGGGGTGGGGCACCACTAGCACTAGGGATATGTACACGTCTGGGACCGAGCAATTGTGTGGGGGCAGTGCTGCTTTAAACTGCCTCGCTACCCATGCAAATGAGCCCATAATGAGCATGAAATGGCCCCTTAGAGCCTTGTGTGCCCAGTGGGCTCATTTGCATGGGTCTCTTTGAATACTAGAAATAGTGCTCTGGCACTATCCATTCTGGTGGCATACTTCGGGAACCCTGTTGGGGCAGTGCTAAGTGTCTTAGCGCTGGGCCAAGATGGCCCTGTATTCAGGTGAATAGCAGTAGTGTGCTGTTCAACTGAATATAGCATTTTCAGGCACCCAGGTAGTCATAAGGCGCAGTACCAATTTTTGCACTCTGTTTTGCACATATTTAAATATCTGACCCCAGATCACTTGTTCCATGAATAGAACTGCAGCAGAAGGCTGCCGATAATAACAAAGCAATGCAAAATACAGTTTTTTCACATCACTTTTTAGTCACATGCAGTTAAATATGACTCATTTATGGGGTATGAATGCCATTTCTGAAAAAAATTGACTGTTATAAACAGTTGCCAATTTGAAATAATTTCATGTCCGAGCTTGAAAAATATCAAACAGAAATACTTGCTGGACTGAAGGTCTTTATTTATAGTTATTCACAAGCTTGTTATCACAACTATTGGTATACATCATAGTTTCCTAAATATCTCTGATTGGATGTGAATAGAGCTATCACTGGTGTTATTTGAGGCAGACTAACAGATTTTCCACTGAAACGTTTAAGTGCTCAGAAGAAAACCTGTCTGTGACAGACAATGCATATTCACTGCTGACAGTTGAAAATTCCTCACTTTGTAAACAACAGTAATTTGTAGTGACAGTCATTGTTGAAGTTTGTTGGTGCAGGATTTTAAAAACCAGATGCTAACTTTTAGAAACAAATCGGCTAATTGAATTGTAGCTTGGATTCTACAACTTTAACCCCTTAGAAGATGCATCTTGTAATTGTTTTTGTACACATGTTGAATATGTGCACTTAATTTCAAACAGTAATAATATATGACATATTCATGCAGATGACATTCAGTCTCATGTATTTACAGATCATAAACATATGACTTTGATGTTAAAGTTAACTAACCTTCTTTATATTAGCATATTAAGATGTATTGCTATAGTATTACTTTGTTTCATCCAAACATTGGAGTTGTAAGGGCCTTTAAAAGCATTAACCAGTCATCAAGTGTGAAAGTAAGAGGTACGCGGAATGCCATTCATGCCAGAGCAGTTTTGTATTGAAGAGCTAGTAGTGCCAGAAAATAGCTGGCAGACAATTTTAATGGCTTTTAAAAGTAATCTCTTATTACTTTTTATTTCCAAAATGTTTTTCTGTGTGCTCATAAGATGGTTTACTACCTGTTGAGAAAAGCAGTACTTTTACCTGTAAGCAGACATATCTAATTCTCCTACTGCATCATCAACATGTGACCACACTCATTGTTACATCTCAAACTCTGCTGCTGAATTGCTTTCATGTTTTACAAATTATCAGTCAAGCAGCAGGAGACTGGCTGTTCTTGATTACTAGTGATATCACAGAATAGATTATGTCAGCTTCCATGTAGAGTGCAATTCCACACATCACACCTGGTGCTGTCGGTTATAAAATCTTCTAATTAGAAAAGCAGAAAAGAAAATACTTCAAGATCAGGGTGCGAAATTCCTATACCTTAGGTGCCCCAGTGCAGGTATTTTTACCTCTGGACACCTACTGCTGGTATGTACCTGCCCACTGGGGCACCTAAGGTATTTTATGGTGCAGACCTCTGTTTTCCGTTTTTTTTATTTTACCCTAATGATTTTTTTTATTTTCAGAAGGCCGGGGGGAGCCTTTGGAGGAGTGAAGGCGCTGCTCACAAGTGTGCCTTTGTAACTGTCAGCTGACAGTACAGTAATGAAACACCCCTGATTTGACTGACACAGTCATCAGCCAGCCGCCTGCCTAGGTCCGTCGCATTCGGTCGCTCACTGCACCAGGCGTGAACCAATTGGGTGACTGTGTTTCGGAGTTACGCCGCCCTTAACTTGCCGTTATGCTGGAATGCAGCTCAAGGCGCCATTCTGTCAACGATTTAGGGAGACAGAGGTCCGTGCTGAGTGCAGTAACTAATAGACTGCGAGTTTGCTGCTGTAATTGGCATTTCTATTAAAAAAAAAAAAAAAACCAAAGCTCTTTTAGAGCTCTCTTTTAACCTGATCAGAGAAGTGGAGGTGTGGAGCGTTTATAGGCAGGGAGTGGGACTTGGGAGTGAGAGAGGAGACAGAGGGTGAGCGTCAGACCGTGAAGGTGTCTGTAAGGTCTCGGAGGGAATCGTTAAAGAGGGAGACAAAAGAATAGAAGCAGACTCAGTAAAGTCAAGAACAGGACTTTTTAAAGTCTGCAGACAGTGCTCAGTTTTCAGCATTGCAGTCTACTGAGTTTAACCTGTGGGGAGCTATTCAAATTAGATAAAGCCATCCAGCTAGTGCCTGATACTACTTCTCTGTTTGGGTGTGTTAATTTAAAGCAGGAGAGGCAGACAGTAGGAAAAAAAACAGAACAAACTGCAGCAAAGAGGAGGGGGACCTATTCTGTGATCTCTGCAGCCACAGTTGCTGTCAGCTAAACTTGCTAAGTTTGCAGGGGGAACTGAATTTAAAACCTATAATAAACTATCTCTATCTAACTGAAGCTAACTGTTAAAGATCAGCAGCCTATACTGATACAGACAGTTCACTGCTCGAAGTACTAAATCCTGTGTGAGGACTAGCAGCAAGTCAGTAGTCTACTCATCACTAGTGTGTCTATATTCAGTTACTGGCTGGGAAGGGAACTGAATTGAGACAAGGAAAAAAAACTCTACCTAACTAAACCATATTAAAAAAAGCTCATTATAGTTTTACAAACTTAGTGTGTTAAAAGAATCTCTTAACAAGCTTTAATATGCTTGAATGCTGTGTATTGCATAAAATCTAATAGGGAATATATAAGGAATTGTTGGATTCTAAAAGCGTTTTTTAAAAGCTACTTGGACCACCTAAAATAATCTGTGGTGGAGTACCTAAACTCTAAATACAAAGGGATCTGCAAACTAAGAAAATCTAATTAAAAGTTATTGTTAATTAAATTTCTAAAAGCTTTTGTGAACTTGTTGGAACACCTAAAACTTAGGGGGGTCTACTGTTATTCTACTAGCTAAAGCTACTTTAGGTGAAGTTGACTATCTCAGTCAAATCTAAATACTGTTATTAAAAAAAGCTTTCATTGGACTATCTAAAATCTGTATACAGTTATAAAAAATCTGTTAAGTGTTTCACAGGCTCTACGCTGTGGTTTTGTACTATCTAAAATCTGAATACTATTATAAAAAGTCTCTAGCTTTTTACAGGCTACAGTACACTGTCTGTGAACTATCTAAAATCTGAATACCTGAGGCTGTTATAATACCTGTTATAATAAATAATCAGACAACACACAGTCAGGTTTTCTTGTTAAGTTTATTATAAAAATCAAGACAAGACACACTTTTTTCCTTATTGCATTTATTAATACTGAGTAATACAAATAAAAAATTCTTAAAATCAGTATTCACAAATTCAACTCCGAGCAGCCAGGCAGACACCATGAGTCTTTTTAAATTTGGATTTAAGAGAAAGCGTTCTGATGAGACTGCGGGAGCTGACTCGGATTCCCTAACACAAAGTACTAGTACCACTACAGGCACAGCTATAACCCCACCATCTGCTTGCCCAGACAGTGAAACTGTTGTGACCACTGAAGTTTCCTCAAGTGCTACTGCTTGTACTGAAAGCCAAGTTAAGGCCCCGAAAGTGAGAAAATTTCAGGAATCCTGGAAAAAGGGCAGGAAGTGGCTTACGTATGACACAGATAAATGTGCCATGTTCTGTACGTGGTGTCAGAGTTATGATAAAAGCCAAAGCAAAAATAATTTCAGAACTGGATGCAGTACTTTTAGAGTACACATTATCTCAGCACATAAAGTGTCCATAGCACACAAAAATGCCGAGATGGCATACATTGCAAATAAAACAAAAGTTGGAGAAAGACCAATAGAGAAATCCATACAATTCATGAAACAAAAAGAAATGGATCAGATTTGTAAATTGTTCTGTACTGCATATTACGTTGCTAGGACCGAAAGGCCTTTCAGGGATTTTCCTGGGTTGATAGCATCATCCCCATGATTTCTTCTTTGTAAATCTATGAGTCACAGTTACAGTAGTGACAAGCAATGCCGTGTCTTCATTCACTATATTGCCCAAGATATTCAAAGCACTACTGCTAGTCTACTACAAGACAATGACTTCTTTTCTTTTCTTTTCTTGTTGATTCCTGCACAGATAAAAGTGTGACTGAGGAGGAGGGCATTTATGTACGTGTTTTTGAAAATGGCCTACCTGTAACAAGATTTCTTGCACTGAAACCAGTCAGTGTCCCTAATTCAGAAAGCATTTTAAATACTGTGATTAATGCTTTAGAGGGTGAAGGTGGTTTAAAGGATGGTGGTTGGAAATATAAGCTGATAAGTGCGGCATCTGATGGTGCTGCTGTAATGTTGGGGAGCACTTCAGGTGTCCTTAGTCCAATAAGCAAGATTTCC
Organism: Neoceratodus forsteri; assembly: GCA_016271365.2. Taxonomy (NCBI): domain Eukaryota; kingdom Metazoa; phylum Chordata; order Ceratodontiformes; family Ceratodontidae; genus Neoceratodus; species Neoceratodus forsteri. The sequence goes on from CM028130.1 coordinate 1,197,462,399, forward strand.
AGTGCCCACACCTCATTGACGTACACTGCTGTGCACATCGTTTAGAGCTTGCTGTTAAGGATTCGCTCAGAGACTGTCCCTTTTACAAGTCATTAGAACAACTTCTGCTGAACATTTACTCGTTTTACCACAGGTCACCAAAAAGTTGGAAAGGCCTACAGGAAGCGGATCCTTTTAAATATTAATGTGGTCAAACCAGTTAACACTGGTGGCACTAGGTGGCTTACACAGAGAACAGGCCATTTCTGCCCTTGAAAGGAACTGGGCTGCATTAGTGCTCACCTCGAACATGTGTCACTGACAAACAAGCAGGATCATGGCCAAAAAGCACTAGGAATACTTCAAGTGCTTAAGACTTTAAAATGTGTTATATACATGAACTTTCTGAAAGTGTTTTTTGGTTACTTATCTGCTCTTAGTCTGTGCTTTCAGCAAGAGGATGCCACTGTTGAAAAAGTTCACAGCACAGTAGAAAGCACAATTCAAAAACTAAATGGTCTCTCGAATCAAGAAACTCTTCACCGCATAACACTTACATCTGTAAATGAGAACCTAACTCAGTACAACAGTGTTGATTTAACTAATGAAACTAGCAGGCACAGATCACGTTCTCCTTCAGACATTGTAGAAGCCACAATTTCAGAGATCAAAAAAATTCTTCAGAAAACGTCACAGCACATTGAATCTCGCTTTCAGTCCTTCACGACCAATAAAGTGCTACTAGCTGCAAGAGCTTTAAATTTTCAGTCCTGGCCAACATCCACAGAGGCACTTCAAACATATGGAGATCAAGCAATTCAAACAATTGCTGATCACTATAAAGTGGTCCTAGAGTCTCGTGGAGTTGATGTTACTTTGGTACTGCTGGAGTGGCTAGACTTAAAAAAGCACGTACTCCACTTGCTGTCTGTTGAAAATTGTAAGTCTCTGAAATTGTGGCAGAAAGTGATTCTTGCGGATGTGCTGGATCAACAATTTCGAAATGTGCTGGCCATTGTCAGAATCATCCTCCTGATTCCTGTTCACACTGCTGCTGCAGAATGAGGCTTCTCCCTGATGGGAAGAATAAAAAATGACTGGAGGGTTGGATTACGCCCAGACACCCTACATGACCTAATGTCTATATCTCTGAATGGACCCCAACTTAGTGACTATAACCCTGAAGGTGCCATATCACTGTGGTGGAAAAATGACTAAAGAAGACCCACTACCAAAGCTTATGGCTCCAGAACACTGTCAGTGCATGCTGCTTCTGCCAGCCCTAGTGGTGGTGATGAAAACGAAAGTGCTTGGTCCAGTGAAGATGACATGTAAAATTATGCAAACTAAGGGGCGGCATGTAAATAGTTTGTTGGGCATGTACATTTTCTTCTTACATGCCCAGCATGTACTTTTTTTCACAAATTTCATACCCTGTTCAAGATATAAGAAGTGATAGCTGACTATCTCTGGAAGGTCTTCGACAATATCTCCTCCCTTAGGCCACACCTTTGGAACTACAGCTGTCAGGCACTAGGACCACACAGAAACTTTTACTATCTGGGGCCACTGACAACGGCGTTATGTGCCAACGTCTATATAAATGTGGGTGGCCTCATTTCTCCTTAGTTCTTTCTTTTCCCGCTCAGCCATCACTCAGCCTCGTCGGACCTACTATGGAATGAACCTCGATCACTTAGCTGTTGTTTATTTTCCATTTTCTTCTCAGTCTTGCTGTCACCTCTGTATGCCACTGCAGCCTTCAGCGCTCTTCTGGTACTGTGAGTGCAGAGAGAAGATTTTTCAGAACGACACCCATAAGGTGTTGATTTGCTGCTTAGGCTTCTCTCACAACGTTCGGGCCTGTGAGGTAATTCTTATTAAAACTTTAGCAGCCTTTCTGAAAAAAGCAGAGCAAAGTCAGAAGTCAGTGTTGCCTGCTCCATCAACCAGCTCCTAGTTGTTGACATCTAAGAACTGCAATAAAATCTTGTCCTTTTTTGACCCAGAAGCATAAAGAAAAAGAAAAGGCTTCTTCCCCTGCAAGATCCCGGTTACTGTTGCGGCCTTCAGGTAACTTTCCTAAGTCACCATCTGCTCTGGTGACAGTGACCACAGTCTCTCTGGCTCTTGACCAGACACCAAGGTCAGGGTTTGGCTCAGGTGCTACTGTACGGTACGTCGCTGTCATCAACGCAGGGTATTAAATAAGCTGAAATAATTGATTAGCAGTTTTACACATGAAAGTGCTAATCAGCTGTAAAAATGCATAGCACTTGGCACAGAATGGTTAGGAAAATATAAAAATATGTAATTTTATGAATTTTGTCTACTGTGCCATAGACTCACTGAAAAAAAAAATGGTTAGCAATCAGCTGTTACGCATTTTTGGAAATGGCTAGCATTGACCTGTTTTGAGTAGTGTTTTGCTGTGCTATACCAGCTATTTAAAACCCTGTCAACAGGTCCTGGCCTGTTGTAGAACCCAGCGATCACAACCCCTGGCCTGGATGTCATCAATTGACAAGCAGTGCTGGTGTTGTTTTCTGAAATGATACCTGGAATGAGCTGCCAGAGAATGTGGAATCAGCAAGGACGGTGGGAGCATTAAAGAGAACCTGGGACAAGCACAAAGGAAACCCTTGGGACCAAGGAAGGGGAGAAGGGGGGAAAGGGAGGGACAGTTGGGGGGGCAGGGTCACTGGCATAAATTGTAAGGCCAGACCTTGCCTCACTTACCAAGCAGATACGATAGACCGGGTGGTCTTCTGCTGGCACTTTCTGTATGTTCATACGGTATGTAACAGCTTTTGCCAGGTCTGCCGATGCAACCTGCTTTACCATCGATGAGCGGCCTTTTTTCACAGGCCCCATTGACCTCTGCTACCAGCTCACTGCAGATTCTTCCTTCACAGCCACTGCTGGCATTGCTGTCTTGGTCTTCTGCCCCATCTTTGACAAGTCTGTTGACGAAGAGGTGGAATATAATCCAGATCTTGTGATGGAGGAGGAGTATGGGGAAGAACCATATAATGTACATTCTAGATCTCCTTTGGGGATATCTTTGTCGTTAGGTGATAGCTATGGAACTTAGCCATCAGGCGTCAGGATCCCACAGAAGCTTTTTCTGCAGCAGTATACTAGGGATGTCAGGCTCCAATGTCACACCCTATATGGCTGGTGTCCTCTCTCCCTCCTCAGTTCTTTCCCACCATCGAGCATTTGTACATGGACTCCTTGAGCTTAAATTAGTCAATTCGACCATCAAAATTTCTTACCCTAAACCCCCACAAAAAACACACCCCCAGGTCCCCATTGGAGGATCCTCCTTTTTAATATTATGAAGCAGCTCACCTCCACCATGGGGTTTCAGATGGAGAAAGAGAAGGAAGCGGGAGGAATTTGGTGGACTTCTTGAAGATCCCCGAGTCTCCACTCAAAGTTATTCCTCCTCTGCTGCCAGCACTGAATGATGCTGCCACCGCAGCCTGGTGCAGGCCTAACATGGAACCAGCTACGCTCATAAAGGCTGACAAGCTCTACTAGGTACTTCAGGGCTTGCCCTTTTATGTTGCCCAGCCTGAAACCAACTCAGTGGTTATTAAGGCCGCTCATGACAGGACTAAGCCTTCTAAGCACCTTAGTTCTAGGGATGTGAATATGATGTTTTACCCACACTTCTGGCAGTTGCCTTTTCCTTTAAGACTTGCCGGAAACATCTTCATGCTGGCTCCTCCCACCAACCCAGGTGGTAACTCCCTCGGCTCCTCCTCATGCTGCCAGATCTTCCTTTCTGTTGGAAGAAGCAGGTTTCCTCCTTACCGCTTTTGCACTGAGTAGGCCCTTTGCTGATAAATCTCCGTATTTACTTCCAAAACATTTCAAAAAAACGTTGCCTTCAGGCTTGATCATCGATCGTGACCGCGATGGACAAGTCCGCTCTCGGGTTCTGTCGGTGCCCTTGTGGGTAGAAGATGTCCCGAATAGATCCGCATGCCACGTGTGTCTATTGCCTGGGGTACGACCACAATCCCCAGGCCTGCAACATTTGTCGATCTTTCCATCCTACTGTTCTCAAGGACTGTCTTGCCTGACTCGGGTTAGGCTGACTGTGCGAACAGAACCCGCCTGTCAAATCTAAGGATTTATTTATTTTATTTTATTTCATAGTTCGAATATAACCTTTTAGCACAGTGCTCTTTTTCAAAGGTCAGCAGACAAGAGGACATTATAGAGATAAGATATTACAGGTTTTTATTTTACAATGCATAGGCGGTGAAGTAAGCAAACTGCACAAACGTAATAACAACATCTCCAACAGTTGCAAAATATTCGAGAACAAAAGGACGTCAAAGTACAGCTAACAGAATTCCTAAAAAAACACTGAAAATTACAAAGTCAGAATTGAACAGTGTTGAGCAGCCCAGGGAAATGGGCTTTGTCAGGTAACAGTATGCGGGGGGGTGAAGGAGAAGGGGAGGTAAGGCGCCTAGAGCCCAGTAAAAGTGCAGTAGAGTGCTAGTCGACAAGGATATCAGCCAAGTTAATAAGGCGGGGCATGGGGGGGCAGGAAGGGAGAATAGGTGGAGTAGAGGATACACAGTGTATACAGGGGAGAGCAGGAAGGATAAGGAGTAGTAGGAGAGGAGACTCTGGGCAGGTGGGGTAATGATAGGGGGTGGAAAGTGGATCCATTGGCCATAAGGAGCTGTCTTCAGTGTTAAGTACAATATAAATATGAGGAACCAGAAAAGGAGGGGCAAACCATCACAGTCAAGTTCAAATCCAGGGATATAAGTGGAGAAAGAAGGCTGTAGCGGTGCAGATGATCAGGTCGCAATCCCACAAGCACAACATCCAACTGAAGAGAGGAAGTGCTTCAGTTCGGTTCTGAAGGAAGGAAGGCTGTCAAGGTTGAGTATATGTGCAGATACTTCATTTAGCCAGAGAGGAGCCCTATATGTGAAGGACCGTTGACCAAGTGCAGTTTTTCTAAAGGGTACGGCTAGGGGACATCTAGCCATGCCCCTTGTCAGGTAACTTGAGTGGCCAGCTTGTAGTAAATCTTTGCTGTAGTTAGGGATTTTTCCAAGGAGTATTTTTTTGCCCAGTAGGAACATCTGGTACTTTATTCTGTTGCTCAGGTTCAACCAGTGGGTTTGTTCATAGAGTGTGCAAGAGTGTGTAAGGATGCCTGTTGGGTGGTCTCTGCAGCTGCGTGGTCCGCTGAACAGCTTGCAGCCTTTGAGGAGGCTGCGGCCCAGGCCGCTTCCCACTCCTCTTCAGTGGCTGCCTTTGTGCCATCTCAGCTGGGTTCAGCTTTCATGGGATCCTTCAAAGAATTGTGCCAGTCCTTGCTGATCTTCAGTCAGGGACCCTCCAAGTCGAAGAAAGAGTCCACAAAACGGTCTCATCGACGTTTGTGGGATTGGGAGTGCTCTCGGTGGAGAGCTTCGAATTCCCACACTTCTTCGGATCCAACTTCGGTCAAATCCTCGGCCCAGGCCGCTGGCTCCACAGTAACCCCATCAGGCCAGTTGGCCGAGACGCTGGTTGATCTTCTGGCCGAGATTTTTCTTGAACTGGTCAACCATATGTTGACTGAAGAGGCTGACACTTCCTTATCCAGGACTCCGGTCTTGACTCAGACCGTTGGGATGATCAATCCGCTGACCCGCCACCTCTGGCGACGACCAAGATCCGGAGAAGCCTCGGTGTTTGCAGACTCCCTTCGAGCCACGCCACTGGTCCCCCGGCAGTCTCGGCCTTCTTCCCGTGGGTCAAGTGGTTCCCGCCGACATTGGCGCTCCCGCTCTCGACACCATGGAAAGTGGTGCTGCAACTACTCTTCATCCTCATCCTCCTCAGGTGAGGAGAGGCTGCAGCGCAAGTTGCGTTGACTCTACGGGGATCTCATGTGGCAACAGCTGGTGCTCACCAGCGTGACGCCAGCTCCGGCTACTATGCCGGCCATCACCTAGCTTTGCCTGAGAGGCTGATGCTTTTTCTGCCTAAGAAACCAACCAAGACTGTCCCGGCTTGGCCGACCTCCGCATCTCCACCGATTCTGGTGGAGTCGTTGCCTAAACAGCCACTTACTGGTGCTCCGACCAAGGAATCTCGGCCGACCAAGGGGACTTCCCCATCAGCTTTCGGTCACTGTTTCCCCTGACCGTCTGTGGAGGGTCAGTGGGGTTCTCACTGACATTGGTGCTCCCACTCTCGACACCATGGAAAGCGGTACTGCCGCTACTCTTCATCTTTGTTCTCCTTAGGTGAGGAGAGGCTGCAGCACAAGTTGCGTCAACACTACGATGATCTTATGTGGCAACAGCTGGTGCTCACTGGCATGAAGCCAGCTCCGGCTACTATGCTGGCCATCACCTGGCTTTGCTCGAGAGACCAACGCCTTCTCTGCCTAAGGAGCTGACCAAGACTATCCTGGCTCGGTTGACCCCAGCATCTCCACAAATTCTGGTGGAGCCGTTGCCTGAACAGCTGCTGACCGCGCTCCAACCAAGGAATCTCGGCCCACCAAAGGACTTCCCCATTGGCTGTTGGTCACCGTCACCCATGACCATTCGCGGAGGGTCAGTAGGGACTTGGGCAGTCAACCCCTCTTTAACGACTCCTCGGAGTTGGTGGGTTCCTCCCTGCACTCCCATCCGTTCAAATTGGAGTCGGTGGGGGTCTCTCGATGGACGAAGGCCCTTCTTTTTTTATGGGCCTTTTCCGCCTGATCTCTGAGTCCACGGGTATGATAATGGAGCCTATCCTGAAATGGGCTCGTTGCCCATTGACTGAGATCTTCGACGGGAGAGATACTCCTATGGAGGCCTTCCCGTGGTGGAGGCCATTCTTAGCCCTACCCTGGAACTTTGGCAGCACCCTGCTTCCTGCGCTGCGCTATCTTCCCGAATGGCCCACAAGTATTCAGTACCTACTGTTTCCCTCTCGGGATTCACAGAACACCCCTCGGCTGAGGGGCTGGTGGCCAGTTCTGTGTTTAGGCACTCCGGCAACACTGGGGATGTCAACAAGCCACCTGACAAAAGAGTCCAAGAAATTGGACCATGTGTCTAAGAAGGTCTGTGCTGCCTCCTCACTTGGTCTTTGCCAGGCGAGCTTGGCCCTCCTTATGGCCCACTTTTCCCGTGCCCTACTGGGCACCCTGGATGAGGTGTTTCCTCATCTGCCGGCAGACCTCCAGACCACGGTCAAATAGGTCCAGGACCAGGGCCGGGCTGTAGGTGTGCAGCAGCTCCAGACTGCCATGGACATTGGGGAATCGTGGTGGCCATGTGCTACAGGGCTTGGCTGAGAATCTCGACCTTCATGGCTGACACTCAGCACAAGCTGGCAGATGCTCCTTTCCTGGGCACAGACTTGTTCGGGCCGGGGGTCGAGGGCCACCTTACACGCATCGAGAAGTCCAGTGCCATCTTGGACTCAATGACATCTGCCCAAAAGGACCCTAAGGTCTCCAAGCAGCAGCAGAAAAGAAAGCCCTTTCAGTTCACCTCTGCCCCTGCTGTCAAACGAGCCCAACCCCAGGCTGATCAGCAGGCCCAGACCTGGATACCTCAGCTGAAGTCAGTGGCCTCGATCGTCCATAAACCTGGGTGGAGAGGCTCCAGCGGCCCCCTCAGCCGGACCCTCCTCTAAGCCTGCACAGTGATGGGATGAGGGGTGCCTCCCTCATGCCCATCATGCCCCCCCAGGGTCCTCCCATGGGGGGGGGCCGGTTCCGCCACTTCTTTTCCACTTGGTCCGTTGTTACCACGGACAGGTGGGTTCTCAAGGTGGTCGGTCAAGATCTGCCTCTGGAATTCAAGCAGCACCCTCCTTGCCGAGCCTGCGCCCCACGCGAGGACTTGGTATCCTTAGACATTCTGTCAGCTCTGAGAGATGACATAACCCAGCTCCTCCGTAAGGAGGTCGTGATTCCTGTTGCTTGTCCTCCAGAACATCCAGGAGTTGTCTCCGGGTACTTCTGGTGCCAAAGCGGATGGAGGGCTGGTGCCCCATTCTAGATCTGCATGACCTGAACAACTTCTTCAGGTAGCGCATCTTCAGGATAGTAACTCTGTCTCAGATCATATCATCTCTAGAGCAGGACATGTCATTTTGCTCCCTGGATCTTCAGGATGCGTTCTTCCACATCCCGATCCATCTGTCACACTGAAGATTTCTCTGCTTCCGAGCCAAGGGAACCCTCTACGAGTTCCAGGCCATGCCATTCGGCCTGTCCTTGGTCCTCAGGGTCTTCAGCAAGTGCATTGCAGTGGTGGCAGCTTACCTGAGGTGCCAAGGGGTCCAGGTTGACCCCTACCTGGACAACTGGTTGATAACAGGTCCTTCCAGGTAGGAGGTTGAGCGGACCAGGGACCTGGGCCTCCAGACCTGCATAAAGCTTGGCCTCCTGGTTGATGAGGCCAAGTCGGAACTCATACCTTTGCAGGTGATCCACTTAATTGGGGTGGAGCTTGACTCTTACAGAGCCAGAGCATGGCTCCCAGTAGACAGGGTGGAGGCTCTCTCCTCCTTTGCTCGATCTTTTCGGGTTGGGCAATTGCACCCTGCCTGATACTTCCTATGCCTGCTGGGTTACGTGGCGGCCTGCACCAGCGTGGTTTGATGAGCCCGCTGAAGAATGTGCTCCCTGCAGTGGGAGCTGGCCAGCCATTGGTCTCAGCGCAGGGGTCACTTCGACCAGCTGGTCACTGTGACCCAACAGATGTGGGACGCCCTCCAGTGGTGGTTAGTCTCAGAGCATCTGTAGGAAGAGATCCCATTTGTCTGCCCAGAGCCTATGGTCATCCTGATGACTGATGCCTCTCTCTTGGGCTGGGGTTCCCACCTGGAGGAACACAGAATCCACAGATTCTGGACCCCACGAGGAGAACCGATGCCACATCAACCTGCTGGAGCTCCAAGCAGTTCAGCTGGCACTGACTACATTCACTCTGCACATCCTGTGTCAGATGGTTCAGTACCAGATGGACAACACCACGACCATGTACTACATCAACAGACAGGGTGGGATGCAATCCCTGCCACTGTGCAAGGAAGCTCTCCATGTGTGGACCCTCGTGCGCAGCCTGGAGGCCAATCTCCTAGCCATCCATGTGGCAGAGGCCTCCAACCAACTGGTGGACGCTCTCAGCCGTGTGGCAAGGCATCTCACAAGTGTTTTCTCCACCCAGAGGTAGTACACAGTGTGTTCTCCCAGTGCAGCACCCCTCAGGTGGACCTGTTCACCTCCAGGGAGAAGGCAAAGCTGAGGCTGTTTTATGCCCCCCCCCCGAGCAGGGAACACTGCAGGGGGATGCCTTCTCGAGGCCCTGGATCCCAGGCCTCTTCTGTGCCTTCCCTTCACTTCCCTTGATTCACAAAGTGTTGTTTAATACCAGGAGGGACAAAGCACAGGAGATCCTGGTGGCTTTGGACTGGTCCCGCCAGTTCTGGTACCCAGATCTCCTCAGCCTCATCAGCAGGCTCTCGAGGTGTCTTCCTCTCTGCCTGGACCTGCTCTCTATCAGTCAGGGGAAGGTACTCGATCTGGACCTTCAATCCCTGCACCTGACAGTCTAATTCCTGAGTGACTAGAGTTCCAGGCTTTGGATCTCTTTGAAGATGTCCTCACTGTTGTGAGGGCATCTCAGAAGGAGTAGATGAGGAAGTGCTATGCCTTCAAGTAGAGGAGGTTCTCCATTTGGTGCCAGGGCAATGGTCTGGACCCCTTGTCCTATCTGGTGGCTAGCATCCTTGACTACCTGTGGTCCCTGTCTAAGTCGGGCCTTCAGTCGATGACCCTTAAGGTGCAGCTGGCAGCCATCTCTGCTTACCGGGCACGGGCTGGTCAGCAGTCGGTGGCACAAGAGATGGTGGTCTGGCACTTTTTCCAAGGCCTTGACCACATTTCCCCTCTGGTGCGTGAACCACCACCACCATGGGACTTGTTTCTGGCAAAGCTCATGGGCAAGCCATTCAAACTGATGCACAGGTGTGACATGTCTCCCCTGTCGTGAAAGACCACCTTCCTGGTGGCTGTCACATCAGCCAGAAGGATCAATCAGCTCCCAGGCTCTTTCAGTGGCATCTCCTTACCTGGTCTCCCACAGGGACAAGGTTGTCCTGCACTCCAACCCAAATTCCCTCCCGAAAGTTGTGTCAGAGTTTCACCTTAATCAGGTGATTAATCCCACGGTGTACTTCACCAGTCGCACCCCAGAGGCTGAGCACAGGCTGCATATTTTGGACCTGCAACGAGCGCTTACCTACTATAAGGAGCACACGGCTGGAGTTCAGGGAGATGTTTGCCAGCTATTTGTCACCTGCACTGAAGCCACACCTGGCAGACTGGCAGCTATGCAGACAGTTGGCAGGTGGATTGTATCCTGCATCGACCTCTGCTATTGGTTGGCGGATAGGAAGCCTCCTGTAGGGCTAAGGGCTCATTCCACCTGTCATACCACTGCCTCGTTGGCTGCTTAAAGGGACATCCCTATCCAGGAAGTCTGCAGGACTGCTACCTGGAGGTCAGCACACAGCTTCATTTCCCATTACCATATTGACCTCGAGTCACGCTGGGATGCTGGTTTTGAGTCCTCAGTTCTCCAGTCTCTGTTCCCTAAGTAGGGGGTGTGCACCTTGCTTCTCTCCTCCCAGAGAACTACTAGGAGTCTGCCATAAGTATGGATAGAACATTGTATTCACGTCCCTAGAAAAACAGGTTATTCACCTGTAACAGTAGTTCTAGGAGTGGTATATGATGTTCATCCTCACAGACCCACTCGACCTCCCCTGGCTTTGGCACACAACACTGCTTCCAGCGGACAAGATATGGCATCATGGGGCAGAGCTGAGGGAGTTACCCAGGTGGGTTGGAGGAGCCAGCTTGAAGACGTTTCTGGCAAGTCTTAAAGGGAAAGGCAACTGCCAGAAGTGTGGATGAATATCATATACCACTCCTAGTACTACTGTTACAGGTGAGTAACCTGTTTTTCCCCTGCCTCCTGACCGGGAGTCAAGGGGGCAAGACCTCTGGGGCAAGAGGACTTTTGCCTCTGCCACTTTGGGCCTTAGGATTGCCAGTTATTTGGCTCATCTGATTAAGTACCAAAACACCCTCTGGAGGAAGGGCAAAGCGACTGCGCAGGCCGTCCCTGAGGGTTCCTAGAAACAAGCTTATCAAGGTGCTCCAGGCCTTGGAAGATGTTAGTAAACATCTCGTCAGAGCCACCTACGATATTGCTGAGACTACAGCCAGGACAGCTGCCTCTGGCATTTGCCTCAGAAGGTACTCCTGGCTAAGAGTGTGTGACTTTGTAACTGATGTCCAACAAAAAATGCTGAATGCTCCTTTTGTGGGCCACAAACTTTTTGGACTAGATGTGCAGGATATTATTAATGACCTGCAGGTCTTTGGCAAGGCTGTTCGGTCTGTCCACTCTCAGTACCATACCCAGCCCAGGAGTAGACCAAGGCTTGCCCTTTGTAAGATCTCTCACAAGTCAGGTTCCTGACCAATGCGTCAGGTTGATCGCAGAGCCAGCTCTGCCTTGCCTGCACCCTCCTCCGCCTCTGGTTCCTCAGCCAAGCTGTCCAGAGGAGGAGATGCGGCTTTGACCACCAGTTAGGCCTCAGCCTGCCTACTTGACAGACCTCCCTCCTGTTATTCCAAGCCAGGAGGTGGTGATCAGAGGTTGGTTCTCCCTCCATCTGTCCCAATGGAGAACCATATCAACAGATGTGTGGATCCTGCAGTTAATCAAATAGGGCCATGCTTTAGAGGTTCTAGAACAGCCTCCGAATGTTCCCCCTGTCCCCACCTTTAACCCTCCAAACCACACCAAGGTGCTCAGGGAGGAGGTCTTCACCTTGCTGCGTAAGTGGGCCATAGAACCAGTGCCCAGGCGGCAAAGGAACAAGTGATTGTACTGAAGGTTCTTCCTGGTTCCCAAGAGAACAGGGGACTTGAGGCCCATTCGAGACCTCAAGGAGTGGAACCTTTCTGTCCAGTACAGAAAGTTCCAGATGTTCACATTGTACAACCTTCTTCCTCTGCTCAAGCAGGGTGACTGTCTATTCTTCCTTGATATGCTGGATGCATATTTGCATATCCTAGTTTGCTCCTCTCACAGATGATAACCTATGGTTCATGTTCAAGGGGGAGCATTACCAGTTCAGGGTATTGTCCTTTGGCTTATCCTCTGTGGCACAGGTATTTACTAAGGGCTTAGCAGTAGCCCGCTGGCGTGAAGGCCGCTATCTGTTCCCATATCTGGATGACTGGTTACTGCTGGTGTTAGCGTGGCTCAGTTGGTAACACATCCGCCTTTGGGCTGGAAGGTTGTGAGTTCTGGTGTAAGTATGGCTCAGTTGATAGAACATCCGCCTGTGGGCCTGAAGGTCATGGGTTCTCGACCCACACTGGAATTGGGCTCATACCTGAACGCTGGCACCCAAGCGCAGTATTAGGGGGCTGTTGTACTGTTAGTGTGTGCCCTCCTTCAGATGAGACGTTAAACCGAGGTCCCTTTTACTCCTCCTGGTGCTGTCCTGGTGGGTGTCCAGGTGGAAGTAAAAGAATTCAAAGACTCTTCACAGAAGGGGAGTTTTTATTGAATGAAACGTAACAGAATACAAAAAGAAACACACAACAAAACGCTCCTTAAGTAATAACAAAATCAGAATTCTACATGTCCTAGAGAAACTATATCACTGTAGTGTTATACTTCTCCCTAACCCACCACCAGTATACTAAACATATGTTTTCATAAAAGGGAAACCCCTCCGTCACACCAAAACATGTGCTTTAGGATGTAAGTTAACATCACCTCTATAAATTTGGACCAAAGCCTGTTCACAGATATCTCCAAATAAATTATATAACATATACTTTTGTTGAAATAAAAATTGACATCTACTCTGCCATAAATAATATTTCAAAACAGAAAAGAGCACTGATCTTCCTGGACATAAGTCTCCACCACTCATTCACACTAGTGGGATTAGCGCCGGAGGCACTAGGACCCATCGGGAGCAAACTTTTTGCTGGAGAGTCGGACGAGAGATGGCGCCGCGAGGCAGCGCCCGCTAGCAATGACTCGGCGGTAATGACTATCCGGCGGCGACCCTCAACCACCTCGGTTCCTTTTCCCGCCGTCGAGTGCGCTTCAGTGACGACGCCGGCTCGCTTGTGGAGTCAAACTTCAAACTAGCATAGTTTTAGTTTGTTTTTGTAACATTATCACGATAGTAGTATAGCAATTTTATTCTATTTTCGTTAAATTTTTCTAATATTTTAAATTTAACTTACTTGAAGAAGTCTCGGCCTACTGGATGGAGTCGACCATGAGCAGGTCAGGTGATGGTAGGGAGACTTCGTGTGAAACTGTTCAGTCAGCGGGCTGGGTCCGGTCAGCCTCCTTCTCCTCAGCGGGGTTCCGACAACGGTCAGTCCGATGCCCGGGGGGATGGGCGGTCCCCCCGTCGGCATAAAAATAAACAGTCGCATTCTCGGCACCGTTCGGCCTCGAGCTCTTCTTCGGCCCACAGGTCAAAAAAGAGAAGGCATCACTCGAGGTCGCCCTCTGGTATGTCTGCGCGTCGACGGTCGGTTATCGTTGCTAGTTGCCGGTCTCCTTCTTCGGAGTCGCCAACTTCCGGTAATCGTCATCCTCGACATCGGAGCCCTTCCCCGTCTATAGGTAGGGCTCCAGATGAGCAGTTTCATCAGTGGGCCGCTCTTATGGAGCGATGGGCTCGGAGGCTGGTTCTTCTGCCTGGCTCGGTTGCCTCAGAGCCCTCGGGCTCCTCCTGCGATCAGGTAGGGCGGTTGGACCTTCCTAGTCGCTCGGCGCCTTCTTCGATGCCAGCGACTCTGTGCTTAGGTGTTTCCCCCCTCACATGGCTGCGGCGCGGGGCCACCGATGCCCTTATCTCCTGTTTTTTCCTCCTCTAGCTTTCCAGGTTCCTGGGCTTTTTGTTGGCTTGACGGCGCCATCGCGGTGCAGCGCTGCCGGGCGCTGCGGTTCCGCGTGCCTCTTCGGCGCCGTGCGCCTCCTCGTTGCCGTTTTCAACCCGTTTTGCCGTCTCGACGCCGGGGGCCCTCGGGGACTCTACTTGTTTTTCTGCTATTTCCTCCTCTCCTAATTTTCACTCCTTTCCTGTCCAAACAGTCCTTCCTGGACCATCAGGAGATGATGTCGAGCCTGACCCAGACCTTCGGTTGGGTGATGAAGTGGAGGAAACAGGATCTTTCTTTGCTACAGAGCCTGTGGTCGAGGACCTGTCCTTTAAGTCTCTGTTGAAGAACCTGAGATCCACTCTTTCTCTCCAGACTACAGACATCGATCCTGGGAAGATATTAAGACTGTAGTATCTTCATGCTTCGGAGATCCCTACGGATTTGACTCCTCCAATCCAGCCTTCCTTGAGGCGCTGTCTCAAATGGTATGGAATAATCCTGCTCTTATTCCCTCAGTGGCTAAATCCATTGATAAGAAGTATTCAGCTCCCAAGGATCGTCCCTTTTGGCATCCCAAGCCTGCGGATCCTATTGTAGTCCTGGCAGAGAGCTGACAAGGTCGTTCTTCCTCAAACTACTACAGCTCGACCTATTAACAAAGAGTCTCATAAGATTGATACATTAGGTAAGAGAGTCTTTGCTGCCTCCACTCTAAGTATCGTGTTGCCTGTTATCAAGGCTATTTTTCTCAGTATGAGTATATCCTGTGGCACTGTGAAAAGAATGGCTGAAGCTCTTCCAGATTCGGACTCCAAGTCGGAGCTTCTTCTGACCGTTATTAAGTATTGAGTCCAATAACCAACAGGTCAAAGCCGCCATAAGGCGCTTCGACACTGCTTCTCGCTCAGCAACCCGCGGGAATTTGTACTCGGCGCCATTCCTGGCTGCGTACTTCTGGCTTCACGAATGATGCTCAGCAGCAGGTAATGGCGCTGCCTTTTGATGGCTCCTATCTTTTTGGCCCTCAGGTGGAGCAAGCCTTAGAGGCCACTCAGAAGACTAGATCGGCCATTAAATTGGCCAGACCTCCGCCTGCCCCTCTCGGGGGCATGTGAACAAACGTCACTTTCATAGTCGTCAGTCCTTTGAGCAGAGGCAGAGCTTCCGCAAAGCCAACCTGCCCAACCTCAAAAGAAAGACGCAGAAAGCTGAGGGGCCTAAAGCCCCCAGCGCCACCTTATGAATTGCTGGCCCAAGTTCCATCCACTCTGCCCGAGGTGGAACTTTCTCCTCCGGTGGGAGGCCGTCTGATGTACTTCTACAACCAGTGGAAGTCCATAACTTCGGACAAATGGGTCCTTCAGATAATTTGCGAGGGTTATTCTCTCAATTTCTTGGAAACCCCCCCGAATTGTCCTCCCAGACGACAACCCAGGTTGTCGGCCTCTCAGTCAGACCTCCTCACCGCCGAGATCCAGGGCCTTCTGAACAACAGGGCAATAGAACTGGTGCCCCCGCATCTGCGAAACACAGGGTTCTACTCCCATTACTTTCTGGTTCCAAAGAAATCTGGGGGGATGCGCCCCATTCTAGACCTCAGAAAGTTAAACAAATTTCTCCCCAGGGAGAAATTCAAAATGATTTCCCTAGGTACCCTGTTACCCTTGCTGCATCAGCACGACTGGCTGGCCTCCCTGGATATGCAGGATGCTTACCAGCATATCCTCGTCCACCCGACCCACCGCAAGTTCCTCAGGTTTGTAGCTTTAGGTCAGCATTATCAGTTCAGAGTCTTGCCCTTTGGGCTATCCTCGGCGCCTCGAGTTTTTACAAAGTGTTGTGCAGTTCTCGCAGCGCATCTCAGGAAGATCGGACTCCGAGTGTTTCCCTACCTGGGCGATTGGCTTCTAGCAAGCCCTTCCAGCCAAGGGACTTTGGAAGCCGTGCAAACGACTTCTCGTCTTCTCATGTCCATGGGAGTTCTGCTGAATTTGAAAAAATCTCAACTGCAGCCCTCCCAGAGGCTCCTTTTCAGGGACGCTTCTAGACACCTCTTCCATGAAGGCTTTCCTTCCAGAGGACAGAAGACTCGACATCCTTCGGATGGCCCGTTACATCGGGGAGAACCAATCAGTTACAGCTCTCTCGATGCAACGCATGTTGGGTCTCATGGCGTCCTCGGTGTTCACTGTACCCCTGGCCTGGTTGCACATGAGAACCACCCAATGGATGCTCTCCACTCAGTGGTCTCCGACCTCTCACCCCCAGTCTTATCCCATCAAGGTGACGGAGCCCCTTTGAAGGTCTCTCACCTGGTGGTCTCAGAAACAATCTCCTGGAAGGATTCCCCTTTGCTCCCCGGATCATCAGATCTCCATCACCACAGGCGTCGCTAATGGGATGGGGAGCTCACTGTCCTCCCTCCACACTCAAGGTGTATGGACTCAGTTGAAACTCATCTCCACATAAATGTCCTGGAGATGAGGCGGTCCTTATGCGATCCGAGCTCTGAAGGATGTCCTTTGTCACAAGAACATTCTCCTTCAAACGGACAACAAAGCTGTGATGTATTACATCAACAAGCAAGGCGGTGCTCATTCTTATCCTCTTTGCAGGGAAGCAATGAGGGTGTGGGAGTGGTGCTTGGAGCACAAGTCTCTGATTCAAGCGGTTTATCTGCCAGGTATACAAAACGACCTAGCAGATCACCTCAGTAGAACGGAGGCAGACCCTCACGAGTGGTCTCTTGATCCAGCAGTAGCTCGGTCTCTGTTCAAGAGTGGGGACTCCAGACCTGGACCTTTTGCATCCCCACTGAACACAAAACTGCCTCTCTTCTGCTCCAGAAATCAGGGCCTGGCATTTTCTGTCAGGATGCGTTCAGGCTGCGGTGGACAAAGCAGCTTTCTTCGCCTTTCCACGCTTCCTCTAATCCAGAGTTCTCCTCAAGTTCGAGTCTCAGGGGACCAAAATGATTCTCATTGCTCCCTCCTGGCCTCGGCAACTATGGTTTTCTCTACTCAACAGTATGTTGGCAGCCTCTCCGAGACCACTTCCCTTGCAAATCAGTCTTTTGACTCAGGGTTCGTTGGTCCATCCCAACCTGAAATCACTTCACCTTCATGCTTGGCTCCTGAAGAGGTGGAAGTGAATCGGTTCAACGTCTCTCGTAGAGTCTCAGACATCCTTCTGGCTGCTCGCAAGCCAGCCACCCGAAAAACGTACGCTTCCAAATGGAAACGTTTTTCTCTCTGGTGTGCAAAGTCCTCTTGGAATCCCTTTTCCTGTCCTCCTGACAAGGTTCTGGAGTATCTTTTGGATCTATCAAACTCAGGTCTCCAGTACTCCACAGTTAAAGTTCACCTTAGTGCCATCTCAGCGTTCCATGAGCCGGTTTCTTCCTTGACTCTGGCTCAGTTACCTATGGTGAAGAGATTTCTTAAGGGGATTCTTCATACCAGACCCCCTGTTAAGCGTCCAGTTGCAGCCTGGGACATTAACCTGGTGCTGGACATGCTCACTCGGAAGCCTTTCGAACCCCTAGCTACCTGTGAGCTAAAATTTCTTACCTGGAAGACTGCCTTCCTGGTGAACATTACCTCAGCCCCCAGGGTCTCTGAGATACATGCCCTGGTTACGGACCCTCCGTATACTGTATTCCATAAAGACAAGGTAGTTCTCCGTACTCATCCTAAATTTCTTCCCAAGGTTGTGTCAGAATTCCATCTAAACCAACCTCTGGTACTTCCCTTACTTCGCTAATTTCCAAAATGAAGGGGAACGAGCTCTTCATTCCTTGGATGTTAAGAGAGCCTTGCGGTTCTATTTAGATAGAACCAAGGATGTTCGCAAGACTCAGCAACTGTTTGTTTCTTTCAGCGACACCCGGCTGGGTCAACCTGTCGCTATCAGATGCATCTCATCATGGTTAGTGGCATGCCTTCGGCATTGCTATTCCATAGCTCAAGTTAAATTAGAAGGTAGGTATGTCGCTCACTCTACTAAGGGGTCGCGCATCCCTAGCGTAGAATTGCAATGTTCCAATTGCAGATATCTGCAACGCCGCCATTTCCGAGCTCAGTGCATACCTTCGATAAGCATTATGCACTGGATGTTCATGCCAGGCGTCATTCCGCATTCGGCAGAACTATCCTTAATGGACTTCTGTCTTAGTCGGCGTGAGCTCTGGCTCTCCTGCCGCCCTTTTGGGGATTATCAACATGGTACTCTCCACTAGTGTGAATGAGTGGTGGAGACTTGTGTCCAGGAAGATATGAAAATTACGTACCTACCGTAATTCTTGATCTTCTTGGACGAGTCTCCACCACTCATTCACATGCCCACCCTCCATCCCCCGAGCTCACCGCTGTGTTGGTCTTCACTCCCTCAGATCTTTAGGCCGTGAAGACTTCTTTGTTGACCCTCCTTACACGGGTCGTACAGACTATCTTATGTCCGTTTTTTAAGGTTAGATTTACTCTTTACGTTAGTTGCGCTGCACCTCCTTGGTAAAAAAGGTACTGAGGCGGTTGGAGGGTCGTCACCGAGATAGTCATTACCGCTCGAGCCGCTGCTCGCGGCGCCATCTCTCGCGCCGACCCTCCAGCAAAAAGTTTGCTCCCGATGGGTCCTGGTGCCTCCGGCGCTAATCCCACTAGTGTGAATGAGTGATGGAGACTCGTCCAAGAAGATCAAGAATTACGGTAGGTACGTAATTTTCATTTAACGTTCCTGCATCATACTTATTCAGCAGCCTTGGGAAACATCCCAAAGCCAGTTCCTCATATACCAGGTTTGTCAACCACAGCATCTTCCATCTTTGAGCCAAATATTTCCACAGTCCTACTGCATAAGAGCATACAACTAGAAAATGCATCTGTGTCTCAACCTTATTCAAACAGTTTGGGTATAGGCAGTTTCTTTTTTTTTTTTTTTTTAATCGTATCACTATTTAACGCCTGCTGTGGTGTCTAACCGGCGGGGGCATCCAGCTGCCAGCCCTGCCCGCCGGGAGAGCAGCAGGCTCACTCACATGATGGGGGGTACCAGTACAGCCATCACCGACCTGCTGGAGGGCTCCCCTTACTCTATCACGTCAGGCTGGCCGTGGACCCCACCCCCCCCGGCGCGATTTCACGACAGTCCTCCCGGCACCACAGGGCGTGGCCATCAAGCTCCTCGGTTGCGCCCAGCCATTTTCCTCTGGTTTTCTCCCCAGTGGAGCGTGGATGTGCAGTGACGTCCATTCACTTGTGTGCAGACGTCTGCCGCGCTCCCCCTCCAGTAACACCGACGCGTGCAGTGCCTCCGGGCATCCCCAGGGGCTGCCGTAATGTGGTGTAGTGTCCCCAACCCACCCCAGGAGAGCTGTCTACGGATACTTGATCCTAGTCCTCCCCTGCCGACCCCCGACGACCCGAGCTTGTTCCCGAACCCGGGTCGCTGGCATTGCGTGGGGTGTGGCATCCAGCGCCTCAACCCTCAGCGCCACCGGGCCGGCAAACAATCTGGGTATAGGCTGTTTCTGTAAGACGCTTATTGTTGCCTCTTACATTAATTCGACCATGAGCTGCTAACCATTGTATGCCCCACATTCGTAGCGGTATTCGTACATTTGTCAATTGTTTATACACCATAGCATTATTCCCCTCTGTACAGTATTTAAATGTTGGCTCCTCCGGACCAAGAAATCGTAGCACTTGGGTATGTAAATCCCATCTCGACAGCTGTGTTTTATTTATTTCTTTATTGTAGTCATTGGAATTACAACCCTTTGAGTCAGGGACTTGTTTCCAAAGGCTCCACGTCAGAGTTACAGAGAAGTATAACCATTAGCTTTGTAATCTACCATTTAAATAACTTTTGAAAAGTAATTTTTAAACATGCTGCTATCCTACAGGTCCCTGGTATTCTAATGGGTGCATTGTTCCAAATGGCTAGAATATCCTGAAATGACTGCCACAACAATTTCTGTGCTATGCTAGCTCTCATCAGTAGTGCTAGCTTTAAAATTATGTACCCAAAAAACAGTATGGAAAAACACAATTGGGTTTATCATTCCCACACCACCCCGTGATTTCGGTAGGTATGTAAGTTCTCTCTTAATGGGATTCAGATGACTCCCCCACAATATTTGAAAAAACACCGTATAAATTCATGTTTCCATTGATGCTGGTGGTGGGAAAACAGCACAAGCATATAAAAAAGAGGGGCAGCAGAAACTGTTTAATTACGTGTATCCATTTCAGTTTACATAATTTCCACCCCTTCCATCTCCCCACCTTCTGTTCGTCTACCTGCACCAGTGCCTCCCAGTTCTGAACTACACAACCCCCCTACATTATCCCAAGAATTTTAATAGGATCATTAGTAACCTCAATACCCTCCACCCAGCCATTACTACTAGTACCGGGACCTAAATATAAACCCTTACATTTCAGGAGGTTCAAGCTTGATTCAGACACTTGTCCATAAAGCTGTATTTCTTGTAGCAATACGGCTACACCCTCTTGGGATTGGGAAAACACACACACACACACATCTGCATACGCTAGTACCTGAATCTCATCTCCTCTCTGATTATCTGCAGTACCCTGAAAAGCTGTCAATGAAAAAACTTCTTTCAATAAGAGGATCTAAAACAAAAATATGCAACAAAGGGCTGAGGGGACAACCTTGCCTCACTCCTTTCCGGACCCGAAACTGTGTCCCCGCTTTGGGCTCCCAACAGCAAGGATATTACCGCATTGCCATACAGCAATTTGATCCATATTAAAAATGCTGGAGGTAAGCCATATCTGTGTAAAACCTGCAACAGAAACCCATGGTGCACCTGGTCAAATGCTTTGCATTGATCCAGGGATAATAAATATCCCTGGATCCCTTGTTGCTTACAAAATTCTACCACATCCCTGATAAGACAAAGATTTGTCTGTATGTATCTCCCTGGCATGGCACATGTTTGTACTGGATGGATAAGGGTTGGGGCAACTTGTTTTAACATGGACTGTAACAAAAATTTCAATATTTTAAAATCCGAATTCAACATGCAAATAGGACGCCAGTTGTCAATTAACAATTTATCCCATCTTTTAAACAAATATATAATTAATCCACGCGTGAATTCATCCGGTAATTCATGTAAACCAACTAAAGACCTGTAAACCCTAACCAGGATATTGGCCGTAAGATCCGGAAACAGCTTATAAAACTCATTTGGGAGACCATCTTCTCCAGGGGTGGATCCCAATTTTAGAGTCTGAATTACTTTAAACACCTTTTCTTCTGTAATCTCTGTCTCTAACAAACCCAGCTGATCTTGTGTCAACCCCGGGAAAGTCACGTCCTCTAGATACTTCCCCATTTCCTCGCTTCCTAATGTTACTGGACTAACTAAGCTGGATAAGTGGCCCTCCACCACTGCCCTAATCCCTGCAGAATCACTTCGTAGTACCTGTCTTTATCCTGCAAAGAAGAAAAATGGGCCTTGTTTCTCCTATCCTTGCATGCCTGGCAGGGGTCTGAGAAAGGAATTTTCTGCCTACCAATACTAAATTGTGCTGTCAGTGTAGCCGCCCTGTCGTATTGGAGAGCTTTGGGTAATATTAACTGTTTGGGTCGTAAAGTCTTCCCCACTAATGTATGTATTAGTTAATAATCTAAATAACTGGTCCAGGAGTGCTAGATATTTCAGCCACTTTACATTTGCAGAGTTCTTACCATAGGAATGGTTACCATTTGGTAATATCTGTTTTTGTTTGTAGCCACCAATGCATCAAATTAACATATAAATCCATTACTGAAACCCTGGCAATAAGAACATCCAAGATACCCATCTGTACCTCAGGACACTTTATGCTTTCTGTATTTCATTTCCACTGTTGTATAGGTGGTCTTTCCCCCCGGATCTGAAGAAAGGACCCCCACCACAAGAAGATGGTCCGAAAAAACTTGACTGGGACCCTGTACCGTGATGGTGTTAGACAAAAAGATATAATCTATCTTTGATGTAAATCGGCTTCTTACATAAGTGTAGCCAATTTGTGGGATTGCATACTCACTGCAGTCCTTTAAATCTGCCATTGTGATACAGTTTTTTAAGGCTACTGAATCACAATAAACTTTTTTCCTTTGAGTCCGTCTAGCTGCCACCTCTAAACTACAATTGAAGTCCCCTACCAAGTACACATGTCTTGAAGTTGCCAGATAAGGCTGAATTGCATCCAGCATTTCCTCTCGTACTGCTTTACTTTGCACTGCATATGCCCCAATAAAACGACTTGGCCGTCCCTGCCAAATACCGTCCAACACAAGTACCCTACCTGGAAAAAGATCTACCACATTTTGAAAAAAAAAAACCCTCCACAGAACAAAATACCCACTCCGTCTACTGTATCCTACCCAAATGCCCAGTAGGAGGGCTCTATACCCACTCTCTCCTAGCTTGTGAAACTAATGCACATGAATTAAACCATGTCTCCCATAAAAATATCACATCAAACTTTAAATCCATCAGTAAAGTAAAAACAGCTTGTCGTTTCACCCCAGACATAATACAAGGTTGCTAAAGAAAATGGCATAAACAGTTAACAAAGAATAAGACATTTATTCTTTTTTTTCTTTTTCATGCCCCCAGAGTCAAATCCCTCCTGTGCCTATGCCGGAGTTTGGGAAACAGGCGGGTTGGAGTCCAGATATTCTAGCTCTGATCCACCTTCACTAGTCTTAGACAGGGCTTCAAAAGAATTCGACACTTCAGTTTCCACAGAATGTGATTTCTGGATACGCAAACTCCTTCTTCTGGGTAAAGGGGCTTTGCATTGGAGTGCTTGTTGTAGCTCATCCGCTCCCTCCATCATAGAAGAAGTTTGGTCAGACTGAGAGGCAGCAATACCCATCTCTGGATCCGCTATGGAAGTTACACACTCCATATCTTCTGGTACCAGGAGTAACTTCAGGATCAGGTACCTCACCAGTAGAGGTTGAGGGCTGAGGGGAAAGATTAATCCGTGGCGCCCTAATACATTCAACTGGAATAGGACCTGTGCTGGACCCCAGGGCTGTTTGTTGCTCCGAGGCCTGCTGTGACTCTGGGGCCTTGTTTCCCAAGCTTGCTGCTGGGGTTCGCTGCTTTATTTGCACTTTTCTGATTAGTTCATCAGGGTTCATGGGGTCGGCTTTGTTATGAGCAGCGCAGGGACACGCCTAAAAAACATGTCCCGATTCACCACATAAATTGCAATGTGCCATATTCACACACTGGTGGCTGATATGACCTATTTCATTACATATGCCACAACTTATTCTGTCACATACATTAGCCAGGTGCGTCTTTGCACCGTAGTGGTGGCAGGCCTTAGGTTGCCTAGCATAATAACAGACCCCTCTATCCTGGCCTAAGAAAAAAACTATTTGGGATAGGTATAGGCCCCTCATTAGACTGTTGGAGTTTCACCTTAAAGGTCCATGCCCCAGTCCAGAAATTTACACTATCCAATACCAGTTCAGGAGCACTTAATTCACATTTCTCTTGTACCCAGTAGGTAATGTCGCTAACATGCACTCCTCCATTACGAAACATGATTGTAATCTGTTTAATGGTGGGTCTTGACAGGGGGATGCATAGAAAGGGGGACCACAATGGAGAAAACTTAAGTTGGGTATATTTTGTCCAAAATCACTCTAGAGAGTGTGGGGACCGAAAGCTAAGATTGAATGTGTCTTCTCCAGACACATGGATGAGAGCTTACACCTCAGAGGCCATAAATTGTAGAGAATCCTTAATTAAAGTATGACCTACAAAGTATCTATCAGGTGGCACTTCCATACTTCCTTTGTATTGGATTCGCACTGCATTCCTTCTCTGTGCTGTCCAGCGCCTGAGCAGAAGTCTGAATACCTAGGCCTGGACTCCGGGGTGGGGTGGGGTGGGGGCAGGATTTAACACTTGCAGAATGAACCTTAGGGCGTGCACCAGCACCTTGCCCTGTATATGCCCCACTGTTAGTAGACCTCAGGCCTCTCTCCCATGACTGACTCGGCATTTGACCAGGAGACATTTAATGCACCATCTGCACAGCTTCTCTCTGCTCTCCCACCCCACCAATTCAGTTCTGAGGGCTGCTTTCTTCTTTTGCCTTACATTCAAAATAGTTACATTATCCCCAGCCAAAGCCTGGTCCATTCCAAACTAAATTACCACATGCCCCACATCCTCCTGTACCTGAGGGGTATTAACCTGTTGTCTAGAGTTGAGTTCCCTTGCTTGTTCCTGCTGTCGTTTCTCAGTTCCTGCAGGGCGATCCAAACCTGAATCTGACGTATCTGCCGCCTCTCTTACTTGAGACACCAAGAAAGATACCTACTTGAGACGCCAAGACATGTAGATCCTCATCGGGTACCCAGTTGCCTTCAGTCATCTCTTTCCAGCCTACTTCCTTCAATGCCCTCCCAAGCGACCTTTCCTAGACTTGGGGAACCCCTTTAGTGTTGAACGCTGCCCGGAGTAGCTCTTGCACAGTCACTGGTTCAGCGCATTCCACTCCTGTTTGTGGCTTAGTTCTTCCAACCACATCCTGTTTCTTTGGTTCCTTCAGAGCTTATCCCATCTCCGTGGCATGTTGCGCTGATCCCGGTTTTGAAAATTCCTCCCTGGAGACATTATGAGCAGCAATTTTCCACCTGGAATAGCGTTCCTCATCCTCTGCCAGCAAGGTAAATAAAATTGTACGTCATTCATCCAATTCTTTTTGAAGCTGCACCTCGGCCGAACAATATCAGCTGTCGTGCTGCTCAGACCTGCCTCGGAGGTCTCGTCCATATCCAGGGAACTCTCCTCCCCATCGGTTTCTTCCTCACCTCCTTCTGACTCTGCAGTGTCCACTTCTGACACCACCGACAACATCTCATCTTCGCCCTCCTTAGCGTCGAAGGCTGGGGCGGAGGCCAGACCCCCAGCCTGCTGCTCCTCCACTCCCTCGGTCTGAACTGGCTCCTCCATCAGGCTGGCCATTAGCGCCCCTGCCTGACACAGTAGGGTAAATGTTTATTGAACAGAAAATTAGAAAACAGTCAACACCATTTATGCTACATAAATCTAATTTAGAAAGGAAAAGAAAAGGAAAATATTACATTTAGGTAATAGCAGCATCTGTGTTTGTTATCCAGGGAAGGCCTTCCCATAATTCTAACAAACCTTTGTCTTGAGAATGTTGTACATTCATAATCATACACATTATGTATATCTTTTTCAGTTTTTCTGGTTAATTCTATATGAGTACATTCCTTCTGCTGAAGTGTGAATAAACATCGGGCCATCCATATATTCCATTTTATAACTGTAAAAATTAAATTCAAAGTGTCCACATTCCTTTTTCTCCATTGGTGTAAAAAAAGACCATACATCAAGCTGATGTAAGGGTTACCCCACCCCTGCCTTTTTTACTAAAACGACAGGTGGCATGCTGTTGGCGTTGGCAGCAATACCTGGTGGGGGACCTGGGTTCGGGGAGGATGAGGTTACCTGGCACAAGGGACCTAGGTTTGGCTACTCTGCACAGGGGCACCCAAGTAAATCCAAACTGCAGGAAGCAATAACTGTAATGTCCAGAACCAGAATTGGGATTTTTCAGTGTGGCTTTATTTATTAACTAACTGAACATAAACAAAGCATTGCATGGTCCCCCAAAGGGCTACGTTCACTGTATGTGCAGATTAGAGGTTAACCAAGCGGTCCATTTGAAGAATGAACACATTACTACAGTTGTCTGGCTTTGGACCCACCAGGCACTCAGCCCGGACTTTGCATGCGCTTTGGATACATAGCCCGACTGGCCCGGCTCCCCTGCCGGCCACTTGACTGACGGTCCACTTGAAGAATGAACCCAAACTTTACTTGGAAAGACATCCCATCAAACAAGGAGACTCCCAAACTGTGGCTCCCACACCACTTAGAGTCTGTGACTCCTAGAGATTTGTTTTCTTACTTCCAATCAAACTCCCATCAAACAAGGAGACTCCCATCCAACAAGGAGTAATTTTCCCATCCTGTGGATCCCAACACCACTTAGAGTCTGCAACTCCTAGAGAGATTTTCAAGTTGCGACCCACGTCTGGGTACCCACCCCATCACTGGCCAAGTGCATGAGGCAAGTAGCAAAACACGGAAGAAATCCGTAGAGGTGGACCTGGTTACTAAAGATGGGGGGTTTTCCCACCTCCAGCTCCCACAGCCCATACCCGGCCATTTCTCTGGACACGCACAGAAAACTTTAGAACTTTAAAATGTAGATTGAACGGTGGATGACCTGAAGCACCCCCTCTACAGCATTACTTGAAATCCAGTGAAACGTTAGACTGTTTGACTGCTCCATTTGTTTGTCCTAGTAACATAGTCCTCCCAAATAGCAGTCCACATTCATTTCCCAACTGAAGAAAACAATTTGTTTGCCCCTTCAAATGGAGCCAAACACTCACCCATTCGTTGCAGGTGCCCCACAGGTAAAGTACTATAACCTTTGCTGTTATACAAGAACAGACTAAATAAAACCAGGCAGCTTCCTTCCATGGTGGGCAAAGGGGATTGCCCCTGGAACCCACAGAGAACCTTTCCTCCCTCCCCCCCCTCCGAGGGAGGGGGGCACTGAGACCGGGGGAGCGGTCTCCACCACTTTAAAAAAAGGTAAACACAGGAACACTTCCTTCTTTGAAACAAACTGCAGACTGACTTCCTTCCTGTTTGCTTTAGGACAAACTGAAGAAGAATGCCTTTGAATTTCCCAAAGTTCTAAACTCGCTCCCTCAGCTATAGATTCCAACGTGGCTCATGCAGCTGCGACAGTTCTATAGTGATGTCATCCAGAGACAGCGCTAGATAGGGCAAAAAGGGAAAAAGTTGCAGCTTGCCCAGAAATGACCCACTTTCCACAGGACAGTGGGTCCAAAGTGGTGCATCTGTCTCTAACAATAGCTGAAAGATGGAAAATTAAACAACAGAAAAGTATTTTCACTCAACAAATTTAAGCTTCTGTACTAGTGAAATTTCTACTTACGATTAGGTTTGGACCCAGTTGTTTCTCATTTTGACCCACATATTTTACACCTATGGGTCTAATTTGACCCATGTTTTAAAACCCCTAGCGCTGTCACTGATGTCATCTCTCAAGTCTCAGCTGTGACTGAGGACAGAGTGAGACAGTGTGAAACCCATTTAACTGGAGTTTCACAAGCTGTCTTCCTTGCCTACCACTAGGTCTTACTGGGATTCTAGTAACCCCGGGTAACAAAGGGGTTACATTGACATAAGTAACTTTTGAAAAAATAGGTTCCTTCCATTGTTGTGCAAGAAAATCCCATAATTCCACAATAAAGAACAATCAAAGAACAAGTGTTCTGTGGATTCTATTGTAGCAATACAACCAGGACGGCTACAGATTCTTTCCTGGAGCTGTTTATGGGTTTGGTTCTCTTTTATATTAATTTTCCCATGGCAAGAAAGCCAGTGGAAATCCAACTTATGAATTGGAACTCAGGAGGATTGATAAAGGGCTTTGCAAGGAACCTAAATATGAATTTGGCTAAGTAAAGACTGGTACAGTAGCTGAGCATAGTGTATTTAAGAGTTGTCTATATAGTACTTTGTGTCAGGAAGCCGAGATAATCTGTTGTGGGCTGACTTTCCATTGCTTTAATCTTAAGAAGAATTCCTTAAGGTAAACAGGTGCAGATGCAGAAGCTCTAATTGCTTTCAATGAGTTGGTCTCCCATTGATGAAACTAGGTCTTACAGTTCCCATATAGCCATTGTTCCCAACCTCTTTGTGCATTAATTAGGAGAGGTTTAAGATTAAACATAAAAAAGATACTATAAAAAAATATCATCGGGTTAATCATGGACAGACCTTCTTTAACCTGTAAATATGTAATATTCCTTTTTATTAGATTGAGGCGACTGCCCCATATAGCCTGGTAGAAGAGGCTTAATAATGAAGTTTCTAACTGTCTAGGAATAGGGAATACATAACTCAAATAAAGAAAAATAGGGACTAGAAATGTTTTTACCAAAAAGACCCTTTTCTTTTTCCCAATAGTGCTCCTATTCCAGAGGGCTACCTTTTGCTTTCCTATGGCAAGTTTTTCTTCCCAGTTCTATTTTTCCATGCCTGGGCGCCCAAATTTAACACCTAGAATAGGCACAGGGCCATTTTAAAAAGAAATGGGCAGACTGGATGGGCCTTGCGGTCCTTATCTGCAGTCAACTTCTATGTTTCTATGGATTGGGCCTATAGTATTTTCTGAGGTAGGAAGGGTAGCTAGAGGGAATCCAGTGCATTTATTTAGGTTAAGGGCAGCCCCTGAAAGGGATCCAAACATCTTACATTGAATTAGAGAGTTGTGAACAGAGTCTTTCTCTGCTAATAATATACCGGCTATGCCAAAAGCCTTAGCATATGCAGATGACCTGTGTCTATCTGGATTAGGGATACATGAAATATTATTGCTGTTGTTTAATTTTCGTAGTAAAGGGTCAATAAAGAAGACACACAGGAGGGGGCTTAGGGGGAACCCTTGCCTTACCCTCAGGTTTGATAGGAATTAATGGACCCAACCATCCATTCACTACTAGGGCAACTATTGCTGTTCTATATAGATATTTAAACCAGTCAATCAAGACCGCAGGGACTCTATAATGTTGTAGAAAAGTCTAAATTCATGGCTGATGGAATCAAAGGCTTTTCTTTGATCGAGGGAGTTTATGTATCCTGGTAAAATGTTGGAATAACCTGCAGTTATGATTTCACTTATGAGAATAAGGTGACCTTGAATACTCCTATGGGGTATCGAACAAGTTTGTTCCGGTGAAATTACTAGCTCTGCTATGTTTAACAATCTGGAAGTTAGGATTTTAGTTAAAAGTTTAAAATCAGTATTTAATATACAGATTGGTCTCCAATTATTTAGATTTGATTTTTCCTTTTTTTTATGTAGATGTAACAGAGTACCCTTATTAAAATTTAAAGGTATATCCCCTGTTTCCAGTAGGGCATTAAAAACATTGGTAAGTTATGCACCAAGGTGCTCCCCAATTAATTTATATAACTCGTTAGGGAGGCCATCAGGTCCAGGGGTGATACTAGTTTTTAAATGCTGAATTGTACCCTGGAATTCTGCTAGGGTTATTGGCTAACACACTATGGAACTAACTTGAGGAGGGATTTGGGGTATCTGAATCTCAGAAAGATAATCTTGGGTTTCCTGAATATCTGATAAGATAGGGGAAAATAATTTAATAGAGAATTCAGACACTAATCTTAAAATATCTTGCTGAGACATATACTTAACCCCTGCCTGGTCAATCAACATGGGCATTGTTTTATGTCCTACATTTTTGTCATTTTGATCAAAGGGGCATATTTCCTGTGCAGTGCCTTGTGTGCCAAATTTGTGTTGATTATAAATTTGTGCTGCTTTCTGTTTATGGAATGATTGCATATCTTTCAAACAACATGAAGTCTTGCTATATTATAGACATTAGCAGTTTGATCCAGCTCTAGAACTGCCCCGGAGTGAAATGGTTAAAACCATTCCAAAATAGAATTTTGGCACGAGAGCAGCTCTATCTGTGTCGTTTCAAATTTGAACTGTCAGATTCTTTACTCCGCCTCAGTGAACAGTCGCTCCGGAGATTTCTCCTTCTGCTCGGTTCATTTCTCAGTTTAAAAAGTGTTTTCTCGGTTGGGTTTAACCGAGAATAGTTTTATTTTAACCGCAAAACCGTTCGGTTCAAGCTCTATCTGTGGTAACCGTAAGTAAATGAAGGTTTTGTCTGTGTGGAACTTGTAAGTTATCGGTTCGGTTTTGAACCGATCAGTGGGTTTAAAACTCATTTAAAACTAAAAGTTACTATTTTAGAGTGTGGTTCCCGGTTCTTATCGGTTCTAAAAAAAACAGATTTATTATGGTTTTTTCCAATACCCGTGACACGGTTAGGAACCGATAAGGGTGTCTTGCCTGGCACTGCCGTTAAAAGGGCAAGTTTTTGGTTAGGCTGGCATTATGTCTGAGAAACCCAAAGAAAACCGCCCATTGGTTTCAACACTGTGATGTTTGTGGGGAAGTCTTCACAAGGCGACCCACACACCACATGTGTTTATTGTCTGGGTTTGACCACCTCCAGTCAGACTGCCAGGTATGTGAAATTTCCTGCAGCCACCCTGGAAAAAAGATTGGGCAGGCTCAGGGAACGAGAGGCAAAAGTCCGCTGACCCAGATGGCCAGCCCGGTTCGGTGTCAGCCGAACCAGAGGGAGTGCCCTCTGACCAGGGCCAGACTTCCTCGGCAAAGAAAAGCTGGTTCTGAGGAACCAATTTCAGTAAAGAAAACAAGAAAATCAGCAGGTCTGGAGTCCAAAATTCCTTCTCCAACTGCTGCAAAGATAGCAAAAGCCATACAAATTGTCCAGTCACTGTCTCAGGGTCCGTCCGAACCACCACTATCTGGTAAAGGTCGGTTCGTCCGGTCCCAGTGGTTCAGGATTATGATATTGAGGAATTTTATGAACCAGAGGAGGGAGGAGGATTATGAACAGTATGAATGTGGCTGGAAGGTCTGGGTGTGCCCATTGAACGACATCTCCCCAGACAGACCTTTAGAATCTCCCTATGCTGTCTGAGTCCCCATCTCATTTTATGTTTTATAAAAAGTTGCTGAAACCTCCAGCTTCCTTTAGAAGAGGCTGTGGATGAGCAAGAGGAGCCTGATTTTGTAGAAATGATGGATATTCCAGAGTCTAGGAGATTGTCTGTTCCTTTACATAAGTCTTTTAGGAAACAAACAATTAAAAATTTAAAAGCTCCTAATTCTGTGCCTCCTGTAGATAAAAAGATGGACAGAAGGTATACATTGTCAGGCCCTGATACAGAATTCCTTTCTCAGCAATGCAGTCATGTTGGAGTAGTTCAGGCTGCTGCCTGTGATAAAGCTAATATTCCCTTGGCTTCACATCCTCCTGACAAGGATTCCAGGAAGATTGATGCCATGGCAAAAACAGTATATGGCAGCCTCTCTGGGACTCAGGCAAGCAAATTATATGGCTTATGTAGCTAGGTATCAGAAATCTAGATGGGATACTGTTATGTAATTGGCCAACAGGCCCATGGCCAGCTGGCTAGTGAACTAGAACAGGTGGCTGCTGATGGCATTGAAGCCTCTAAGGTTCAGTTTCATGCTGCTGTGGATGTTAATGATGTTTCCTCTAGGGTCATGGCCACATCTGTAGCTTTTCGTAGGTTGGCCTGGCTCAGGTGTACTAGTTTGTCACAGGATACCCAGACTAAGGCTATGGATTTTCCTGTGGTGGGAAATTCTCTGTTTGGAGAGCAGACAGAGAACTACATGAAGAAGATGGATGAATATAGGACTACTTACAAGAGTGCCCAGGCTAAGGAGGCAGCTAGCCACTCCTCAAAGGCATGCCCCCAGGATAGGGGTAGGCGCTTCACAGGCCTTCTACCAGACTCAGGCCTCCTCTGCCTATGCTCAGAGGGGCTTCTTCAGAGGCAGGGCAGACGAGGGTGGGCAGACCTGCTCCCACCCCCAGCCTAAAGCTCCTGGAAACAGGCACCCTGGATGGGGTGCCCAGGGCCGATTCTCCTGTACCAGTGGGGGCAGGCTGGCTTACTTCAGTCAGAATTGGGCTTCTTTAACCTCAGACAAGTGGGTTCTGAAGTAGTAAGCCAGGGTCTGGTTCTCAGCTTCAAAAGTTTCCCAAGTTGAGAAGCAGACTTTTTCTACCTGCAAGTGCTTCAGAGACCCTCGCTCTGGAAACAGAGGTCTCATCCCTGTTAGCTCTCAGAGCAGTAGAAAGGGTTCCTCCCCTGCATCAGGGCAGGGCTCTGTATTCCAGATACTTCCTTACCCCAAAAAAGACAGGAGAGTGGCGGCCCATTTTAGATCTCAGATATCTGAACAAGCATCTTTTGAAACCAAAGTTCAAAATGGTAACTCTGGCAATGATTTTACCTTCCTTAAGGCCAGGGGACTGGCTAGCCTCCCTGGACCTCAAGGATGCCTATTTCCATGTCCTAATCAGAAGATCCCATCAAAAGTACCTCAGATTCGAACTGCCCTCAGGTCATTACCAGTTCAAAGCAATGCCCTTCGGCCTTACCTCTGCTCCAAGGGTATTCACGAAGTGTCTAGCAGTGGCAGTGGCCCACTTAAGGAGGCAGAGGATTGCTGTTTTTCCCTATCTAGACGACTGGCTCATTGTAGGCCAGTCCCCAGAACAGGTAAAATCTCACCTGCAGGTCACCCAGCAGCTTCTCACCTCCCTGGGTTTTCTGCTAAACCTACCAAAGTCGGTTCTGGAACCAGTCCAGGTACTCACCTTTATAGGGGCAGAATTGGACACAAAGCTAGCCAGAGCCTTTCTTCCCCCAGAAAGGGTAAGGAATTTAGTGGCTCTGGCCTCTTCCTTCACTCTGCAGGTCTCTCGACCAGCAAGACACTTTCTGCAGCTCCTGGGGCACATGGCTGCATCCACAGCTGTTGTGCAGGGAGCCAGATTTCAGATGAGAGACATTCAGTTTCACTTGAGAACCTTTTGGTCTCAGAAAGAGCCCCCTTTCCAAGTTGGTCCCAGTGACTCGAACCTTGATCCTAGCTCTCCAGTGGTGGCAGGATCAGAGCAATTTAGAGCGGGGTCCCCTTCATTTCCCTTCTCACGACTTGACTCTCACTACAGATGCTTCCTTCTGGGTTGGGAGCCACATGGCGACCTTTCCACTCAGGAGTTGGTCCCCCAGGAATCTCTGCTCCACATCAATTTGCTGGAACTCAGAGCTGTCTTTTTAGCTCTTCAAGCTTTTCTGCATCTGTCCACGACAAGGTGATACAAGTCAGAACAGACAACACCACAACAATGTGGTACATCAACAAACAGGGGCACTCTCGGTCTTCAGCCTTGTGCACCGAGGCAATGAAGTTGTGGTCTCTGGCCTATTCCCTGAACACTTCCCTCATAGCAGTTCATCTTCCAGGGAAGGACAATGTCCTAGCGGATGCCCTCAGCTGGGATTTCCCAGGGCCATCACGAATGGTCCCTGGATCCTCAAGTGCTGGGGATAGTTTTTGCCAGGTGGGGCATCCTCAGATGAGATCTTTTGCAGCCCCAGACAATCACAGACTTCCTCTGTTCTGTTGCGGGCCTCCAGTGCTGGGCTCAGTTCCCCTGGATGCCCTTCTTCTGGATTGGGAGGGGAAGTTCCTCTATGCTTCCCCCCCCTTTCCTCTCCTATTCAAAGTACTAGTCAAAATCAGATCTCAGCCTTGCAGGGTGATTCTGATTGCCCCGGATGAGCCAGACAGCCCTGGTACCCACTCCTTCTGTCTCTGACAGTCCATCTTCCCTGTGCCTCCCAGGAATCACAATCTGTTGACTTGTGCCCAGGGAAGGGTTTGGTATCCGGACCTCAAATCCCTCAACCTCAAGGCCTGGCTCTTGAGGAGTTAGAGTTGCTGATTTACACCTCTCTCAGGGTGTTCTTGAGATCCTAAAGGCTTCCAGAAAGCCTTCCACTAGAGCTACTTATAGTTCTAAATGGAAAGGTTTCCATTTGGTGTGCTGGGAAAAATATTTCCCCAGAATCTGCTGAATTGCCCATTTTGTTAGATTACATGGTACATCTTAATTCCTTGGGTCTCAGACCAGCTACCCTGAGAGTTCATTTGGCAGCTGTGTCTGCTTTTGTGTCAGCAGGAAAGTCATCCCTCTTTCCTCTCATCCTGTGTTTTCCAAGTTTTTAAGGGATTACTCCATACTAATCCTCCCTTTCGAACCGCCCCTGCTTGGGAAATTAATGTTTGCATTGCCCAGTTAATGCAACCCCTTTGAACCTCTGTCTTCTGCAGAGCTTAAGTACCTAACTTGGAAAACTGTTTTTCTAGTGGCTATCACTTCTGCCAGACGCATAAGTGAATTGCAAGCCTTGTCAGTGGAGACTGACTTTATTTCTTTCCACAGGGATAAGGTAGTCCTTAGGACTAATAGGAAGTTTTTGCCTAAGGTGGTTTCAGATTTCCATCTTAATCAATCTATCTCCCTTCCAGTATTTTTCACTGATCACTCCTCTTCGGGTGAGAGGAGGTTGCACAGCCTGGATGTTAAGAGAGCTCTTAGTTATTATATAGAGCGTACCAAAGGTCACAGGTTCGAATCCCTCCAACTTTTCCTTACCTATGGTGAAGTTGGGAAAGGCAAACCTGCCACTAAGAGATCAGTAGCCAGGTGGATTGTCTCTTGTATCCATTTTGTTATCAGAAATGGGCAGAGCCCCCGGTTTGAGGGCTCATTCTACCAGGGGTACAGCTGCGTCTCTAGCTGCTGCCAGAGATATCCCTTTATTAGAGATTTGCCAGGCTGCTACTTGGAAAACGGTACACACTTTTACCAAGCATTACTTCCTGGATGTCCAGGCCAGGAGAGATGCTCGGTTTGGCACAGCTGTTCTTCAGAGCCTATTCCCTAAGTAGGTTCTGCCCCTCCTCCATGGAGGTACTGCTGTGTATTCTGCTAATGTCTATAATATAGCAAGACTTCATGTTGTTTGAAGAAAAAATTACTCACCTTAGTAATGTTGTTTCTTCTAATGGAGTCTTGCTGTATTATAGACCTCCCCCAACCTGCCCTCTCAGAACCTCTACTTGGTGGGGTGCGGGCAACTTAGTGTGGGCACTACTTATGTCCTGTTAGCATTTTGTCCCCTTTGGGACTTTGGGGGTGTGTATGTGTACTCGCGCGTGTGTGTGTGTTTTATTATACTTATGTTCCATTTTCATATTATTAGAATGGTGTTAGTATTTCTGGTCCCCTGACTTGAGTCTTTCTTGGGTGTTGGGACCATCAATGGTTGTTATTATTTTGGTAGCCATTTGGCTAGTGTAGGTTACAACTTCCACACAGACCTTAGTGAGTTTGGCTCGTAAAGATCTGACAGTTCAAGTTCGAAATGACACAGATAGAGCTGCTCTCGTGCCAAAATTCTGTTTTGGAATGGTTTTAACCATTTCACTCCGGGGCAGTTCTAGAGCTGGATCAAACTGCTAACAATGTCTATAATATAGCAAGAGTCCATTAGAAGAAACAACATTACTAAGGTTAGTAATTTTTTCTTCTGAACCAAACATATTTGTTGCCTTAAGTGTTGCCCTGTTGTAGAAGCTATGGTAAATAAATTCTGCAGATGGTGCCTTTTCTGTAAATATGCCAAATACTCTGTATTACTCTTTTGTTTACTGTATTGTTTTAAAATGTGAGTTAGATCTAATTTTGTATCTTCCCACCATACAATGGGAGAATCATAACAAGCAAGGACTGATTTTCTTGCAGCAAAAAACTGAGTTAAAGAGTCTATAAAACTCCTGTCTTGCAATAGGTTGGTATTGAATTTCCAAGTTCCTGGGCCTTTTGGTCCTAAGGGACTGTGTGCCAGAGAGACTGCTACTATTTTGTGATCTGAAAATTCAAGAGTGGTAACTTTGGCTTGGTATACCTTAACAGATTGTGATATAAAGATTTATACAATAGGGGTGAAAGATAAATGAGTGTGATAAAAACATGTATCTTCACCAGAGTGTGATGAATGTAAGAACTGACATTTATCTCATGGCTGAGAGTGAGATGACTCACTGCTGCCTGCAGCTAACTTAATTACCGTGGCAAAACATTTTCACCTGCTTCCCACACTCTCTCACTCCCAGCCCATTACTGTGATACTCTTAGCTGTCTACAGCCAAAATTCTAAAGCACACAACTTCACAAAACAGTTTCTTTCTCACTGCTGCCTGAAGATAACTTACTTAGCATTGCAAAACACACTCAGCTTTTCCCACAGAGTTTGTAACACTGCCAGCCCATTCAGAAAATGTCACACACAGAAACAGCAACAGAACACAAAAAAATCATAACAATACTTCTGAAACTCGTACCCCTATTGTATAAATCAAACACATGATGAGCAGATCGTATGTTATGGAAAATATCTTCACTCCTGCATCGTGAGCTCTGGATACTCTCACGTGTGCCTTTAGCACTCGTGAGTATCCAGAGCTCACTCTTCAGGAGTGAAGATATTTTCCATATCACACTCCTGTCCATCATGTATCCCCTATGTAATCAATTCTTGTGGTTAATGCACCTTTCTGAAAAGTAGGGGTATGCTGCTTTGTAACTTCCAGATATGCATCCTTTAGTCTTGCTGTATGCAAGACCTTTTTTAAAGCCTGAGTATCACAAAACAGTTTCTTAGTCTTGGCATGTGCACTCATCTTTAAGACGAAGATCACAATTAAAGTCACCAGAGAAAATAACTTCTTTTGAAGTGTGTAAATATGGTTGAATAGCAAAAAATATATCTTTGTGGGCTGTTTTGGTCTGGGGTGCATAAAGATTTGGTAACAGATAGGCTTTATTTTGTATTAGCATGTCCAGTATTAGAACCCTCCCAGGTACAAGATCATATAGTTTTAACAGTTTAAAGTTCGGGAGGCAAATTAGCATACCTATCCCTGAACACATTTCTTGCCCTATGGACCAAAAGGAGGGTCCAGAAATCCACTCCCTTCTAACCCCAGGAATCACTCATTATGATTAAACTTAATGCAGTCAGCCTCCTGTGTTGAACTGCCTGGAGAGATGGAATTTTATGTAAATTATGGAACTCTCAGTTGGCTCATGCCACTTTCAAACTGCTGCCCTAGCAACTGCTGCACTCTGAGTGCTTCAGATTCTTTACTCCGCCTGCCTAGTAAGGACATCCCGGAGAGCTCTCCTTGAACTGTCTCTGACTAAAGTTTATCTATAGATAAGTACTCATTTTCAGTTTATTTTTAAATTGCTGCCTGAGAAACATTGTTTAGTATACTAAATTAGTGTTTTAGTAGTTTTTTATTTGTATAGATTACATAGACATTACAGAGCATAAAGACATTTGTCCGTGAGCTCTCAAGAGACACTTTACTTATACCCATTTATATTTTTACTTAAGAGAAATTTATCTAACTGTGTTTTAAATTCATGCATTGTAATGCTTTCCACTACCTCACCTGGTAGCATATTCCAAATTTCTGTCACCCTATTGCTTAACCAATATTTCCTTTTATCTGTATTATATCTATCTTTTAACAATTGGTAACAATGAGCTCTAGTATCGTATGTTTGGTCCCTTTTTACCAGGCCTAAAAGATCCCACAAGTTAGTATTGGTCAGTGCCCTATAAATCAGACACATGTCACCCCTCATTCTACGATACTCTAGGGAATACAGCTCTAAATATTGCAGACTCTGCTCATAGTTTAATCCCTCTGTCCCCTTGATCTTTTTAGTGACTCTCCTCTGCACCCTTTCCATCAATCCAACATTCCTCCTCTTGTACAGGGCCCAAAACTGAACACAGTACTCCATGTGGGGACGCACCAATGCATTATACAGGGGCATCACAACTTACCTATCTCTACTTTTGATATGTCTCATTATACAATGCGTTATGTTGCTAGCTTTTTTAATAGCTGTATTGCAATGTAAGCTAAAACTAAGATCATTGTTGACCATGATCCCCAAATCTTTCTCTTCACCTACTGCTTTTAGTACTGACCCACCTAGGGTATACTGGAATTTGTTATTTTTCTTTCCAAAGTGCATAACATTGCACTTTCCAATATTAAAAATAGATTGCTTCTGGGAGGCCCATGTATCCAAACTATCCAATGCTGTTTGCAGGACTAAATGCTCCTCCAAATTATTTACAGGACACCCGATCCTAGTGTCATCTGCAAATTTAGACAGCCAGACCGCTGAGTGCACCTGCATGGATATATAAATTAAATAAACATGGTCCCAAAACCGACCCTTGGGGGACACAACTAGTCACTCCAACATGGCCAGAATATTCGCCTTTTACACAGACTTTCTGGCCTCTGCCTGTAAGCCAAGCCTTCACCCATTTTTGTATCCAAATTGGTATTTCTAGATCATAGAGTGATTTAACAAGCTCCCCATGGGGGACTTTATCAAAGGCCTTCGCAAAGTCCAGGAAGATCACGTCAACTGGATTTCCCATATCCATGGCTTTGCCAACCTTATTATAGAATTCCAGTAAGTTGGTTTGGCATGATCTTCCTTTGGTAAATCCATGCTGGGTCATGTCTATCCTACCTGTACTTTCGATAAATTCAACTATATAGTCCTTAATTATACCTTCCAGAATCTTTCCAAGCACGGAGGTCAGACTAATGGGCCTGTAATTTGAGACCTTCTGCCTACAGCCTTTTTTATGTATAGGTATAATCACAGCTTGTCTCCAAGCCTCAGGAAACTCACTGGTGTCTATACTTTCCTGAAAAAGGTAAGTTATTGGCCCCACTAGTAATATTGCCATTTCTTTGATCACCCTGGGATGAATCCCATCTGGCCCCTGTGCTTTATTCTGATTTACCTTTTGTAGTCTAGTTAAGACATCAGCAGGGTCTATCCTTAGGCTTTGTCCCCCATGTCTAGCTATCCCACTGTCCCGGAAAGTTTGAGGACTTTTATTGAATACTGATGAAAAATATATATTATATTCCTCCGCAAGTGCCTTATTTTCTGTTATGATATTCCCGTCTTGTGTTTTAAGGGGTCCAATAGCATTGTTTTTCCCTTTTTTGCTGTTAATAAATGTATAGAAGGTCTTATAATTGTCCCGGACGTTTGTGGCTATTGTATACTCGTATTCTCTTTTGGCCTGGGCTATAGCCTTTTTTGCAATTTTAAGATTTTTCCTATATAATTCCCAGTCTTCTACCGTTTTGTTATACCTTGCTAGATGGTATGCTTTATTTTTACTTTTAATTAATCCCTTAACAAAGTGGGTCATCCAAGGCGCAGATGGACTTTTGGACTCTTTATATTTGTTTCTGGTTGGTACATGACTTGTAATTAACCCATTTATGGTATCTGTCAGTTTTTCCCACATTTGAGCTACTGTCTGGTTCTCAAACTCAGATTTCCAGTCCCATGTAGCCAGGTCTTGTCCCATCTGTACAAAATTAGCTGTGTTGTATCTATGGAGTACAGTGGTACCTTTATTATCACCTAGAATACTGAAAGCCTACTATAACATGATCACTTGAACCCAAGGGGGGGGAATAACTTACAATGTATAATATTGTCTCCAAGGTTACTTAATATTAGATCCAGTATATGATTTCCTCTTGCATTGGCTGTTACATATTGATCCAGACCTACGAGACTGAATATCTCTAAATACTTGGATTCGACTGATGTACTTGCTTTCAAGGTATCCCACCCAATACCTGGGAGGTTGAAATCGCCAACTATTATTACATTACTTGCCAATGACAATTGGTTGACAAGATCTAATATAATTTCATCCTCCATTATCCTAGTGGATGGTGGCTTATATATTACTGCCAAATTGATCTTAGCTGCTCTGGGGGGCTTATCTTAACCCAGATGACTGTATTCGCGGTTCCCTCACGGTTCCTTGGAACCGAGGGTTCCGCGTCTATTTTAAAGATTTCTTCTCTCAAATTATTATTACTTAGAGTAATTTAGCAATTGGTTCCCTGAACCGCTTTAGTTTTGTCTAAATTTAGTAATTTTCTTGGTCCTTTTTCTTCAGGAACCGAATAGTGCTCGGTTCCAGGAACCGCTAGCGGTAGTTATTTTAAAGTAATCTCTGGTTCCGAGTTACTTTAAATAACGGTGTTTTGAAGTAATCTTTTTTGTCTAACTTAAATGTCAGAGGTCCATTTGGATAAACCTAAAACATGCACAGGACCCACAGGTTTTAAATGTTGTGACTCTTGTGTGCAACTTATAGCAAAAGCAGACAGACATTCTCTCTGTATTTCTTGTTTGGGTATAAGTCACATATTTGCCAGCTGTGATATTTGTAAGACCTTTTGCCCAAAAACATTAAGGAAAAGGTCTAACATTTTGGAAGAGATGGCTTCTGCTTCTGGGGATAATTCTGCTTCTTCCTCCTCCCACAAAAAGGATGGAGGTAAAGCCAAGGATCCTGACAGGAGTTCAGATAAATCTGAACAAGGTAAAACAAAAAGGGCTGTGGAAACAGGCACTGAACCTGTTCCATTAAAGAAAAAATATAAAGAAAAACATGTTGCTGCGCCTCCAGCCAAGAAGGCTAAGGAACTCCCAGCAGACAAGCATATTATGCCCTCGGCTGAGGACTTTGCTAAGGCATTACAAGTATTACAAGTCCTACAGGGTGCAATCAAGGTTCCTACACTGACTGCCCCGGTTCCTCCTACAGCCCCAGCAAGGCAAGAAGTGCTGGAAGTGTTTGGGGAGGAGGAGGAGGAGGACTTTGAAGGGGAACCTATAGATCCAGAGGTTTCTCCTGATCAAGAGTTTGGATCTCCTTCCAGGGGTCCTGAGGAATATTCCTCCCACTATGCTTTTGTTAAGAACATGGTGGAAACCCTGAACCTTCCTCTTCAGGAAACAGAGGAGGATATGGAGGAGGCAGATTTTCTAGATTTGATGGGGTTAACCCCCATGAAACGTTTACTTCTGCCCATGCATAAATCTTTAAAGAAGTCAGCAGTGCAGATTTTTACAACTCCAACCTCTATTCCTGGTGTGGATAAGAAAGCTGACAAGAAATACCAGCTAGACAGAACTACAGCTGATTTTCTATTTACACATCCTGATCCTGAGGGAGTAGTCCAAGCTCCTGCCTGTGACAAGGCCAGGATCCCATTGGCTACCCATCCACCAGACAAAGATTCAAGAAAAATGGATGCTATGGGAAAGAAAGGGTACATGGCTGCCTCTTTATTAGTTAGGCAGGACAGTTACATGGCATATTCAGTGCAGTACCAAAAAGCTCTATGGAACACTGTTCTAGCTTTGGCTGATAGGGTCCCAGATGAAGTGGCTGTAGACTTACAAGATACAGCAAGGGCGACACTTGATGCTACGAGGTACCAATTTCATATGGCAGTGGATGCCAATGATACTGCATCCAGGTTAATGGCTTTGTCAGTTTCACTCAGAAGGTTTGCATGGCTTAGAGCCACCAACCTAACCTTAGACACCCAGGCCAAAGCAATGGATTTCCCCCTGGAGAACAACTCCTTGTTTGGGGATAAAACTGAGGCATACACGAAAAAGGTGGAGGAATATAAATCCACCTATCGGAGCAATTCCAAGGATAGGCCCTTCACCTCTTATAGATCCCAGAGTTGGGGAGGTAGGGGCAGGGGTGTTTACCCCAGACCTTTCTTTCAGGCCGAAGCCTCCCAGCCTCAGCAGCAGGCTAGAGGTTATTTTAGAGGAAGGGGCAGGAGAGCCATGAGAAGAGCAGCTCCTGCACCTCAGGTTCAGGCACAGCCTGCACAGAATCCCTGACGGGATAGTGCAGGTCTCATCCCCTATTACAGATCCACCAGTAGGTGGCAGACTGACTCATTACCTTCACGCTTGGCAGTCCATCACCACAGACAAGTGGGTGCTGGAGGTAGTGAGCCAGGGCTTGGCACTCAGTTTCAGATCATTCCCAAAGCTGAGAACAAGAACCTTTCCTCTGGCAACAGCTGCACACAGGATTTTGTTGGAAGCAGAGGTAAAACATCTGCTAGCAATCAAAGCAGTAGAGGTAGTGCCTCTAATAAGCAGGGGAAAAGGTTTTTATTCCAGATACTTCCTCATAAGGAAGAAAACCGGGGATTGGTGGCCTATTTTGGATCTAAGACTTCTGAACAAACACATTTTGAAACCAAAGTTCAAAATGGTCACTCTTGCCATAATCATTCCTTCCTTGCAAACAGGAGACTGGCTAGCCTCCCTAGATCTAAGGGACGCTCATTTCCATATTCCCATCAGACCTTCTCACAGAAAATTCTTGAGATTCAGGCTGGCTTCAGGCCATTAACAGTTTGCAACTCTCCCCTTTGGACTACCTTCAGCACCAAGGGTTTTTACAAAGTGCCTATCAGTGGTAGTAGAGTTTTTGAGAAAACAAGGTATAACAGTCTTCCCCTACCTGGACGACTGGTTAATAGTAGGACAGTCTCTGCAGCATGCAGTACTGTCACTGGCACTCACAAAATCCACACTAGAGTCCCTGGGATTTCTGATAAACGAAGAAAAATCTCAACAGGTACCACTCCAGGTGCTGGAGTTTATTGGAGCAGAACTAAATACCAGACAAGGCAGAGCCCTCCTGCCACAGGACAGGGCAACGAGCATTCTGCAGATTGCAAAATCCTTTGTCTCTGGGAGAACCAGAACAGCCAGAGAATTTCTCAGGTTACTAGGCCACATGGCATCTGCCACGGCAGTGGTAATGGGCTCCAGATTTCAAATGAGAGGTATTCAGTTCTATCTCAGACAGTATTGGTCTCAAAGGACGGATCCTGTGTCCAAACTGGTTCCAGTCACAGAAAGTTTAGTCCAGGCCTTACAGTGGTGGCTGGATGAGCACAACCTCAGGGTGGGTGTGCCTTTTGTAAGGGAACAACCTTCAGTAATCCTCACTACAGATGCCTCTCTTCTAGGCTGGGGGGGGGAACACATGTTAGAGCACACAGCAAGTGGCACATGGTCCCCCAAGGAGTCTCTGTTGCATATAAATTTCTTGGAGCTCAGGGCTGTTTACCTGGCTTTGAAAACATTTGCTCCCTATCTGCAAAACAGGGTGGTGCAAGTCAGAACAGACAACACCACAACCATGTATTACATCAACAAGCAAGGAGGTACCCGGTCACATCTACTGTGCACAGAAGCAATGAGACTGTGGTCCCTAGTATACTCCATGGGAGTATCCCTGTCAGCCATACACCTTCCAGGGAAGGAAGGTGTGCTGGCAGACTCTTTAAGCAGGATAAGTCAGGACCACCACGAGTGGTGCCTGAATACTCAGTACAATTTTCAGAAAATGGGGCACTCCAGAGGTGGATCTCTTCGCCTCCCCAGAAAACCACCAGCTTCCAATGTACTGTTGCAGGCCTCCTGTAAGGGGCACAATCCCCCTGGAAGCCTTGGCCCTGGATTGGGCAGGGAAATTTCTGTATGCATTTCCTCCTTTCCCTATGATATTCAGGACCCTACTGAAATTGAGGTCCCAACCAGCAAAAATTATACTGGTGGCTTCGGATTGGGCAAGACAGCACTGGTACTCTCTTCTGCTGTCTCTGTCAGTGGTTTCCCCAATCCATCTGCCCAGAGGCACAACCTGTTAACCTCCTCTCAGGGCAGGATCCTGTACCCCAATCTCAAATCACTGAGGCTCAAGGCGTGACTCTTGAGGACTTAAGAGTTTGCTAACCTTAATCTATCAGAACAGGTGCTGACAGTGCTTAGGGGTTCCAGGAAACCTTCTACTAAGAAGACATATTCCTCTAAGTGGAAACGATTTACAATATGGTGCACAGGTAAAGGCTTGAGCCCTTCCCGGACTGATGTGGCTATTCTTCTAGATTACCTTACACATTTACATTCCTTAGGCCTTCCACCCTCAAGGTTCACTTAGCTTCAGTCTCTGCTTACCTGTCAGTTGGTAAGCAGAGTTCTATGGCTTCTCATCTGGTATTTAGAAAATATTTTAAAGGCCTTAATCTTCTGCACCCTCCCCTAAGGGAACTAGTTCCAGCCTGGAATCTAAATATTTGCATTGCTAAACTCATGGATGCACCATTTAAACCTATGGCTACTGCAGATTTGAAGTATGTCACTTGGAAAACTGTTTTCCTGGTTGCCATTACTTCAGCCAGAAGGATCAGTGAATTACAAGCCCTGTGCACAGATGTGGACTACATCTCATTCCACAGGGACAAGGTAGTCCTTAGGACTAATAGAAAATTCCTTCCCAAGGTGGTATCTGATTTTCACTTAAATCTGTCTGTCACTGCCTGTCTTCTTTACAGACAACTCCAGTTCTCCAGAAATGGAGACTTCACTCCCTTGATGTCAAAAGGGCTCTCAGCCACTACATTGACAGAACCAAATCTTACAGGACAAGTTAATCACAGCTCTTTCTCACATATGGTGAAGTTGGTAAGGGCAGAGCTGCAACAAAACGTACAATTGCTCGCTGGATAGTGGCATGTATACAGTTTTTTTTTATAGTAAGATGGGTAAACAGGTACCTCTGGGCCTGAGAGCACACTCCACCAGGGGCACAGCTGCTTCACTGGCAGCTTCAAGAGAAATTCCGCTACTGGAAATCTGTAAAGCAGCTACATGGAAAACAGTACACACCTTCACAAAGCATTACAGCCTGGACTTGCAATCCAGAGGTGATGCTATGTTTGGTACAGCAGTACTGCAGAGTTTGTTTCCAAAATAGGTTCTCTGCCCAATCTCCAAAGGTACTGCTTGGTAGTCTGCATTAAGTTTAATCATAATGGTGATTCCTGGGGTTAGAAGAAAAAATTACTCACCATAGTAATCTTGTTTCTTCAAAGGGATCACTCATTATGATTAAAGACCCTCCCTACCTCCCCTACTAGAACCTATAGAAGTTGCTCTGCATCCCTGCATTAGAGTTTTTTCTTTCTCCTATATAGGTTAAGATAGAGACTCACTTTGTTTAGCCAGTTGGTGTCCAGGTGGTCTCAAGTT
Source organism: Neoceratodus forsteri (assembly GCA_016271365.2). NCBI lineage: Eukaryota > Metazoa > Chordata > Ceratodontiformes > Ceratodontidae > Neoceratodus > Neoceratodus forsteri. Next base: position 1,197,506,995 of record CM028130.1, read on the forward strand.
TCTTAGGTTTGTTGGTTAAGGATGTTTTGACCTGAAAGGGCAAAAAATATTATTTATAAGGTTTGTTAATTTTTAGCTAGTGGGTCTTTTACCCAGTTAGGCTCCGTAAGAATCTGAAGCACTCAGAGTGCAGCAGTTGCTAGGGCAGCAGTTTGAAAATGGCATGAGCCAACTGAGAGTTCCATAATTTACATAACAGTCCATCTCTCTGGGCAATTCAACACAGGAGGCTGACTACAATAAGTTTAATCATAATGAGTGATCCCTTTGAAGAAACAAGATTACTATAGTGAGTAATTTTTTCTTATGAAAACCTCCAAAATAAACACAAAGGACTGTTAAATTTCTCATGCCCCCGCAATCTCTCTCTCCCTCCCTCCTCTGGATGGCACAAGTCAAAGATTTGTTTTGCCAGTCTGCCCTTGCCCTGTACACACAGCCACACTGACGCTAGGAAAAAACTTTTATTTGGGATTTCTGGGACTTTTTGAAATTTATCATGCAAAGTATAATGCCATTCTGCGCCAGAAGTGCAAACACAGATTTTGGACAGCATTTGAAAAATGACAGTTATGACATACAGAAGCTCGGGTAATAAGAAGGCTATGTTGAAAATCTGGGGTGAAAATATTTAAGATTTCTGCACTTACGAGCATACTTACCGAAATTGCAACGCATGGGCATAACTTTGTCATTTTTTAATATTTTGACCCCAAATATTGAACATAGTCCTCTTATCACCCCATCTCATGAACCCTGTAGGTGAAAATGTTCAAATCCATGGGAAAACGGCATTCCATTCCACAGGTGTGGAAACATGTTTTAGGCAGGATGTGAAAAATGACAGCTCTACTGTTCATAAGACGGTGTGATAAAATGGCTGTATGGAAAATTTGGAGTGAAAATATTGAAAATGACCAAAGTTGCGCGTGTGCGTAGAAAATTTTGAACGCCTGCATGTAACTTGGCCATTTTTAGGAGTTTTCTCACCAGATTTTCAACATAGCCGTTTTGGGACCACCTCATGAAGCGTGCCACTGTCATTTCATTTATTGGTCCTGAAAGGTGATTTTGCACAGCGACTGCGACATTCTGCTCCACAGGTGCGAAAACACATTTCAGACAGGATGTGAATAATGACAGATGTACTGTTCATGAGGGGGGTGTGAAAAAATGGCAATGTTGTTAAAATATTAAAAACTGCCAGAGTTACGAGCATGCATAGAAAAATTTTAATGACCGCACATTACTCTGGCGTTATTTGGTGTTTTTGCACGGAATTTTCAACATGGGCATTTTGGGATCCCACCTCATGAACACTAGCACGGTTGTTTCATTACTCATTCCCGAAAGGTGATTCAGCGCATGATGACTGGTAAATCACCTTTGGGACCGAGTAATCAAAACGACAGTGCCAGTAAGGTTCATGACGTGGGATGCCAAAAACCCCATGTTGAAAGTTTGGTGCAAAAATATTGAAAAATGGCAGAGATAGCAACATAAGTTGAAAACGCCCTTGGCAGCCATTACACTGGGCTTACCTTGATTCTTTAGTTTGTGGTTCGGCTTTGAAGAGTGCAGATTTGTCCCGGTCCACAGAAAATGACAGCCGCCGGCCTCGGATGGTAAGTATAGGGCAAGGGGGTGGTGGGTTGCTCAGTGGGAGGGTCGGGATGGGGAGGGTGGGAGGAGATAATGAGGACTGTTTTCTTTTGCAGAAAAAAAGACATCGGGGACCATTTTCTTTTTATACAGAGGGATACTGAAACATTTCGGGACACTGGAAGTAGGCTCCCCAGTGTCCCACAGTACTTTTGGGGGTGGGCTCCTAGCACAGACACGGGGATTGGGCTCCCGCTGTCTGGTCTGATTCGCAAAAAATATCTGGTATTTCAGGTGGAGCACCAGGGCTCGAATTTTGGCATTCCGGTACGAAATTTGGTACCCAAAATGTACTGGAATACCGCTAAATTTGAGCCCTGTGGTAGCTGATGCCACTTAAGTTGGAAAATTGCTTTAAACTGCAAACATTTTTGAAGCCTTATGTTAGTATATTACATTACACCACAAAGAACCCATTTTTCTGTAAGCTACTAAAACAAACATTAAGGGAATGCCTACTTTTCCATCTAATATCTCAGTGTGATCTTCGAGAATATCTTCACCATTGATCCAGACCCTCGCCTGCAATCCCCTGGACTCACTTCAGTATAGTTGTGTTGGTCTTCACCCCCTGATACTTGGTTTAGGCTATGAAGACATTGTTACTGGATTTGATGGTTCTTCTTATACAGGCATTCAGGGCTACCTTGTGCCCTTTGCTTAAGTACATATGTTCTTTTTAGGTTATGCTGCTCACCTCCTCAGTAAATAATGTACTGAAGCAGTTGGGGGCTGGTGCTGTATACCAGTGGGCACATGTACCATGGCATAACAGGGCTTACGCAGTGCTTACTGCATCACCAGCACTCTGAAAAGTTCATGCTCCTGGTGGGTCCTAGCACTTCCGGCTGAGACCCACTAGTGTGAATCAATGGTGAAGATATTCTGGAAGATAAAGAATTACGGTAAGTACAAATTAAAATTTTTAGCTGTTACAATTCACTAGAAAATATGTAAGCAATAGCCCACGACAAGATGTGCGGTTATTGGAGATTAATCAACACCCCAGATGCGTTGTGAGGCACGAGGCCACAGGCCGAGTATCCTCACAGGACCTGGGGTGTTGATTAATCCCCAATAACCGCACACCCTGGAGTGGGTTATTGCACTTATAACATGGGATCTTCCCTTGTCAGTTCTTTACCATTCATTACTGCTGGGTGTAAGCCAAGTCAGAGGCGTGCACCTGCCACATGAGTTTTTTTTTCGGGGGGGGGGGGGGTCGGCGCCGCCCACATGGCTGATGCACTGTGCAGCGCAATCGGGTTGGCTGTTAGGCACTACAGACTCCTCCTCCATCCCAATTCTGTTTCTCTCACTATCAAGGTCACACCTGCTGTGCGAGTCTGAGCTTTAAGTACGTCATTAGGCCTTTGCCTTCGGTTGACGCCTTTCCTTTGTAATGGGTAGCAAATGATCAGGCAAGACACAGGCAAATAAGGTACACCACACTTAAATATGTGAGGCTAGATTTATTAAAAAATAAAAATAAATAGAATACAAACAATTTACTTGGTTAAATAATGAAACAAAATAAAACAGAAAAGCACAGCTCAGGGTCTACAAGCATCTAGATCCCTAATCTAAGTCTGTGCTGGGTCTCCCTTCGGAGAACCCACTCAGGGGATGTACTCAGCTTCCACTCCAAACTACATCTGCCTTCTAGGTGCTGGTGCCTGAGTTTTATAGCACCAAAACTCCTCCCCTAAAGAACAGAACCTCCCCTCAATAATCTTTAATACAGTACATTTATTTTTAATGTCTGACTAGACATATGATACCGGAGCCTATGTCTTGCAATATTACAATAATCAGTCATGACTGAAGGCTCCTATATTTTAATACTTTTTTCAACACAAACAACCCCTTTTACACAAAAATAGGCTTCTAATGAACCTTGACTCCACCCCTTTTCAGGCGATTGACATATTGGTGACTGACATCTTAGGTTCCATAAATATATCAGAAAGGGTGCCGTGGTCTCCCTATAGGAGACTACGCCCACACCCTGCTAGAAGAACCCTTCTGATTGGGACACCAGGGCCTCTAGCAGCCAGCGTGCACGGTAACCCAGTAACACCAAGGTAAAACAACCCTTTCTTTAAATGCTATGTTTCTGCTATTGTAAAACCTTTTTTCCTTGTTAGGGAGATTAATAAAGAATATGTACACATTATAGTATATTTTCCTAAATTTGTAAGCATACATTTCATACCAAAGACTGATTTATTACCAAACCAGGAAAACAGGGGAAACTATATATTCTTTGGCAAAGTTTGGTTTTCTACATTGACAGCCTTGCTATGCTTCAGTCCAGCAAACCAGCTTTGCACTGAAATATTCTTGCTGCTCAGTGAGTTGGCAACAAGAGAGAGACAAGAAAAACTTTTATGTTAGTTTTAAAACCTCTGCAGCCCATTGGCTGTTTCATTTGGTGGCTGTTGCAGCATTGCTTTTCCTGTAACATACAAGGAGGAGCGCAAATACTCGGACAGCCACCGGGAATATCAAAGAACAGCTGGCAGCTTTGTAACCTGCAAGCGGGAGCAAGCGAAGGGAGGAGGGGAGACAGTTTATAAGATTACTAAGCGTCTTTTACTTAAGCTGCGTATTCCTGCAGCGTCTAAGACAACTTGCGGAAACCAGGGTTGCAGGGTAACTCAGAGGCCAGCTTTACTCAAAATGACCCAGTGCATGTATGCTCTGCACCAACTTTTTTGCAGAGAACTGCCGACTTGAATATACTTGAGAATCCAAAAAAAGAGGCAATTAGGATCCATTTTAAAGGGCCATATTTTATACAATAAAGTAAGACATCCCTAACCCCCATACAGAAAGCAAAAGTGCAAATGTTCTGGAAACAAGAGTTTTACATGGCTACAGTGGCATCAAGGTTTTAACCTGGCCACAGGGAGTGTGACAAACTGTAACTTTTTCTCCGAGGAGGGGAAAGTTAGAAAACAAGTAAGAAGATAGAGATAGCAGAGGGTGGCCAACCCACCACTAAATAAACGTAGTAAGATAGGTTAGAGAATAGATGCTGTTGCACAACACACTGGAGAACAGAAAAAGGAGAAAAAGAAAAAGATAGTTTGGAGAATACTTCCAGTTTAATGATGGCATGCTATTTCTAACTATCATATCCTTCATCCCGGTTCTCAGCCTGACGCCGTTGTAATACGGTAAGACTGTTCCCCTCTCATTTTTTGTCTTTTGCTAAAGTTGTGTTTTATTTCACATCATATCTGGTTCTGGGACAAAATGTAAATCCAAAGTGGCCCGTGCCCCCATGCGTCAGTGCCCCTGTGACCATCACTTTTCCGTTTTGTATTGGCATGATGTTTGTCTGTGATGCCTGGGACCCAACCACAGTATTGACCATTGCAGTGCATGCTTCTCCATGGACCGCCGTGTTCTGGAAATCTGCATGTTCAAAGTCTACAGGGCCCGGATGACTTTCGGAGGACAATGTCATTTGCGGGTCGCCAAGGCCAGGACTCTTGACCTTTCCTTCAGGTCCCCTCCCGGGTCTATATGGCTGGTGAGGAGGTGGACTCCTCCAATTCTAGCCTTGCCGAGGAGGCCTCTTTTTCGGCACTGGAGGAGCTGTGTGGTTCCCTGCGGAGCTGCATTGCTGGTGCCGCTCCGGCAGTCACCTCCACAGAGGTAAAGGCTCCCCAGATGTTGCAGACCATGGCAGCTGGGCCCAGTACTGGCAGACCCTTGGCACTGCCTTCTGATGTCGTCCAGGATCCTGGCACCATTCGCGGCGCCGGTGATCTGGAAAGCGCCGCTGCAAGGGGCTCCCCCAGGGTCGCTAGCCTGGAGGTCTGTCTCATCGCCTCCTCTCTGTAGGAGGATGACTTGGAGGTGGACCCGGACTGACGACCTGACTCTTCGGAGTCGGGAGCCCCTTGAGACGTGGCACCAGGTGGGCCAGCGACCCTATCCCCGAGTCCCCGGAACTTGTTGTTCTCGAGGATCCTTCAGCTGGGGGCAGCCATGGATCCATTGGGGATGGTGGCTCGGGAGGCCGGGGTGGGGTGTCATCCTCTGGGGAGGCTTAGGGAGCTGCTGTTCCTGGTACTGCCATGGCCCTTCGGGGGGGATGGGACCCCCTCTTCTGCAGTCTCCTTCGGGGGCATTGGGGGACCCCACTGCACTGGGGTCGAGGAACAGGGCTGCCTCTGAGTCCGAGGGGTTGAGGGGCCGGAGTGAGGTGCAGCTGACCACTTCCACTACCCTTCAGGGGGTGGGAAGGAGTCAGAGCGCTGAACCCCACCTTTCCCTCAAGGTCTCAGATGAACCCTTAGTTGGCAGCGCGGAGGGTTGCCCTTCTGGACACATGCAACCCCAGGCGCATCACAGGGGAGACTTCCCCTCAGGGCTGTTCTGGAGTTTGCCATCTCAAGTTCAGCCTTTGCAACCCGGTATGGCCTCAGGACCCCCCCCCGTTCGGTGGGATCAGTCTCTGGGTCTCAGAGCCCTGGCAGAGGTCGGGTACTCTCTGTTTGGTGCTCTTCGCCCATCCCTCTGCAGACACCTCCTCCCCCTCCTCCTCTCCTGGGCCATGTGGGCCCTATGGAGCCCTTAACCTGGGAGATGTTAAGAGCTACTGTGGTGGCCTTTCCTACTTACGTCAGGACCATGGACGAATGGGTCTTTCACCTGTCTCCCCTGCCACAGGAGTGCTCTGGACACTCAAGCTCCTCTTCCTCCTTGTCTCCCTTTTCTGAGGCAGAGGAACACTCTATCCACCTGTCCTCCGACGTTGATTTCACTGAATATCAGCGGTTCCTTTTGAGGCTGGTACAGGAGCTTCACATGTCTTATGTTTTGAGGAGCAATACCGAGTGGGAGATACTTTCATTTTTCAGTGAGTTCAGTGCTCACCACCTGGTGGTGCCCTCCCGGCCCATTCCTTTCCAGGAAGCGTCTGTCTGCACCTGGCAGTCACCAGCCGCCCCTTCACCAGCCCCGGCAGACTGCAGGCGACAGTATTGCACCCCCCAGGAGTCTCTAGGTTCCCTACCTCACCCTCCTTCAGGCCTGACATCCCTAGACACTCCCTCCAGGCCTCAGCGCCTGGCACATGACCGCCCTCGGATCCGGATTCCGCAGAGTTCGACCGGTATGGACCAAGAGTTTTCTCTTCAGCCCGTGCGTTGATGTATATAGGTTTTCATCAGACGCACCACGCTGCCTATAACAGGCACCTGTGGTCGATGTTAGCTTAGGTGCTAGCATCTTTGCCTGATTTGGAGCAATTTTGACAGGCCATTGCCCTCCCTGCTCAAGGTCTGGAGCTTGCAAGGCACCAGGCAAGGGTGTGCATACAGGCTAGCAGGGACAGCAATTTGCATTAAGCGGACGGCGGGGCTTCGTCTATCCAGATTGTCACCCGTTGCCCGGCGTAGAGTGACAATCTGCATAGATAAAGCATCGCCTCCACCCTGCTCGCCCTCCCCCTCCTGGAGGCCAATTGGGGGCTGAGTCCCCCTGGTACCTCAGAGCTCTCTGTTCCTTCTCTGAAAGTCACAGAGCGTTCATCCTGGAGGATGGCAAGTAGGGTCTTCACCCTAAACCCTCTGAGGGAACTCCCTGAGATTCTCTTCACTATGCATTGGGGTGTCCCTCTCTCGGGGCTTGTATAATCCTCTGGTTTATGTCACCTCTGGCTGTCATTGTATCAGTGCAGTCCTAAGAGAGTCTGTGGGACCTCCTCCCCCTCTTTTCTTATGGCACTGATGTTTCGTGGTTCTGTTCACCTGAAGTGGGGACCACACCAGTACCCCTGTGGGAAAACTTCTACCAGATTTCTTTCCCTACACCTAAGTCAGGACTTGCTCATCTTCTGAGCAGGACTGATTGCCTTTCAAGGGACAGTCTGTGAGACCTAGGCTCTAGGACAGGGATGCACAACATTCGGCCCGGGGGCCACAAATGGCCCCTACAGCAACTATCTGTGGCTCCCAAGGACCTAGCAGCTTCCACTTGCAGTCTTTATTTTTTTTTTTTTTTTGTTGTTTTTAGTTTCAGTAACATGTTTGTAAATAAATAAATAAATGCATGTTTTGAGTTGTTGTATGTGTACATTTAATAATGTCTTGCTAGACATTTGTCACCTCGGGCCATTTTACAGTGGCCTTCGGCCTTGACTCAAGTCTTCAGTCTGGACCACCACAAAAAAAGTTGTGCACCACTGCTCTAAGACATTCATAACACGCATGGATAAAGGGTGAGGGGAAAGGTCTGCCTTCGACAAGTCTACAAGTCCTTTAATCCCCTTCAGACCTTGGTTCCTTAATCTGTTTAACTGGCTGGATCCTTGCTCCCTTGTCTTCAGTCCCACAGGGGTTTTGAAACTCTCAAGCCAATGGTCTTCCAATTTACCGTGGCAGACAGCCCTTCTCCTCACCCTTTATCCTTCACTCTCATCTCTGTTACCTTTCCTCTTTCTATTCTTTGCCTTTCCCTTCTTCCGAATCTGCCCAAGGATTGATACCCTAAGGCCGATTAGGGTAGGGTTCTCTTCTCTTTCTGTGCTCTCCTCGGCTTATGCCTTTTTCAGTTTATATCTTTTCCGTTTTCTGTCCCTCGGCTCTCTTGCCTCACTGTCTGTTTCTACAACCTGTTTCTTCCTCTCCGGCTCAACAGAACTGGGGTGGAGGAAGAATCTGCAGCACCTAACGGCCAACCTGTGTGCTCTGTGCAGTGCGTCAGCCACGTGGGTGGTGCTGTCGGCGCTGACCCCCCCCCCCAAATAAAAACTTCCCATGGCGGGTGTGCGCTTCCGGCTTACAATCAGCAGTAATGAATGGTGAAGATACAAGAGAAGATCAAGAATTACGGTAGGTACGTAATTTTCATTTATGCGTAACAAAAAAATATGCAGAAAGCATTTTTTTTATTTCGCTGTTTAAATAGCAAATAAAGTAGTGTATCCTGCTACCTTGCAAAATTGTCCCTAACAAATAATGCATGCTGCGGTGCTGTTATGCACATAGAAATGTCACACAAACACTACTGACATGATCTGTGGCATTTCAAACAACATGAAGTCTTGCTATATTATAGACATTAGCAGTTTGATCCAGCTCTAGAACTGCCCCGGAGTGAAATGGTTAAAACCATTCCAAAATAGAATTTTGGCACAAGAGCAGCTCTATCTGTGTCATTTCAAACTTGAACTGTCAGATTCTTTACTCCGCCTCAGTGAACAGTCGCTACGGAATTTCTCCTTCTGCTAGGTTCATTTCTCTGTTTAAAAGTGTTTTCTCGGTTGGATTTAACCGAGAATAGTTTTATTTTAACCATAAAACCGTTCAGTTCAAGCTCTATCTGTGGTAACGTAAGTAAATGAAGATTTTGTCTGTGTGGAACTTCTAAGTTATCGGTTCGGTTTTGAACCGATCAGTGGGTTTAAAACTCATTTAAAACTAAAAGTTACTATTTTAGAGTGCGGTTCCCGGTTCTTATCGGTTCTAAAAAAAACGGATTTATTACGTTTTTTTCCAATACCCGTGACACGGTTAGGAACCAATAAGGGTGTCTTGCCTGGCACTGCCGTTAAAAGGGCAAGTTTTTGGTTAGGCTGGCATTATGTCTGAGAAACCCAAAAGAAAAACCGGGCCCACTGGGTTTCAACACTGTGATGTTTGTGGGGAAGTCTTTGCCAAGGCTGACCCACTACCTGTGTTTATTGTCTGAGGTTTGACCACCTCCAGTCAGACTGCCAGGTATGTAAGAATTTCCCTGCAGCCACCCTGGAAAAAGATTGGGCAGGCTCAGGGGCGAGGCCAAAAAGTCAGCTGAGCCCGGATGGCAGCCGGTTCGGTGCCCGAGACCAGAGGGAGTGCCCTCTGACCAGGGCCAGACTTCCTCGGGCAAAAGAAAAGCTGGTTCTGAGGAATCAATTCCAGTAAAGAAAACAAGAAAATCAGCAGGTCTGAGTCCAAAATTCCTTCTCCAACTGCTGCAAGATATAAAAAGCCATACAAATTGTCCAGTCGCTGTCTCAGGGTCCGTCCGAACCACCACTATCTGGTAAAAGGTGGTTCGTCGGTCCCAGTGGTTCAGGATTATGATATTGAGGAATTTTATGAACCAGAGGAGGGAGGAGTTATGAACAGTATGAATGTGGCTGGGAAGGTCTGGGTGTGCCCATTGAACCGGACATCTCCCCAGACAGACCTTTAGAATCTCCCCTATGCTGTCTGAGTCCCCATCTCATTTTATGTTTTATAAAAGTTGCTGAAACCTCCAGCTTCCTTTAGAAGAGGCTGTGGATGAGCAAGAGGAGCCTGATTTTGTAGAAATGATGGATATTCCAGAGTCTAGGAGATTGTCTATTCCTTTACATCGTCTTTTAGAAACAAACAATTAAAATTTTAAAAGCTCCTAATTCTGTGCCTCCTGTAGATAAAAAGATGGACAGAAGGTATACATTGTCAGGCCCTGATACAGAATTCCTTTCTCAGCAATGCAGTCATGTTGGAGTAGTTCAGGCTGCTGCCTGTGATAAAGCTAATATTCCTTGGCTTCACATCCTCCTGACAAGGATTCCAGGAAGATTGATGCCATGGAAAAACAGTATATGGCAGCCTCTCTGGGACTCAGGCAAGCAAATTATATGGCTTATGTAGCTAGGTATCAGAAATCTAGATGGGATACTGTTATGCAATTGGCCAAAGCAGGCCCATGGCCAGCTGGCTAGTGAACTAGAACAGGTGGCTGCTGATGGCATTGAAGCCTCTAAGGTTCAGTTTCATGCTGCTGTGGATGTTAATGATGTTTCCTCTAGGGTCATGGCCACATCTGTAGCTTTTCGTGAGGTTGGCCTGGCTCAGGTGTATAGTTTGTCACAGGATACCCAGACTAAGGCTATGGATTTTCCTGTGGTGGGAAATTCTCTGTTTGGAGAGCAGACAGAGAACTACATGAAGAAGATGGATGAATATGGGACTACTTACAAGAGTGCCCAGGCTGAGAGGCGGCAAGCCACTCCTCAAAGGCATGCCCCAGGGGGTGGGGTAGGCGTTTTCACAGGCCTTTCTACCAGACTCAGGCCTCCTCTGCCTATGCTCAGAGGGCTTCTTCAGAGGCAGGGGCAGACGAGGGGGGGCAGACCTCCACCCCCCAGCCTAAAAGCTCCTGCAGAAACAGGCACCCTGATGGGGTGCCCAGGGCGAGTCTCCTATACCAGTGGGGGCAGGCTGGCTTACTTCAGTCAGAATTGGGCTTTAAACCTCAGACAAGTGGGTTCTGGAAGTAGTAAGCCAGGGTCTGGTTCTCAGCTTCAAAAGTTTCCCAAGTTGAGAAGCAGACTTTTCTACCTGCAAGTGCTTCAGAGACCCTCGCTCTGGAAACAGAGGTCTCATCCTGTTAGCTCTCAGAGCAGTAGAAAGGTTCCTCCCTGCATCAGGGCAGGGGTCTGTATTCAGATACTTCCTTACCCCAAAAGACAGGAGAGTGGCGGCCCATTTTAGATCTCAGATATCTGAACATGCATCTTTTGAAACCAAAGTTCAAAATGGTAACTCTGGCAATGATTTTACCTTCCCTAAGGCCAGGGGACTGGCTAGCCTCCCTGGACCTCAAGGATGCCTATTTCCATGTCCTAATCAGAAGATCCCATCAAAGTACCTCAGATTCGAACTGCCCTCAGGTCATTACCAGTTCAAAGCAATGCCCTTGACCTTACCTCTGCTCCAAGGGTATTCACGAAGTGTCTAGCAGTGGCAGTGGCCCACTTAAGGAGGCAGAGGATTGCTGTTTTCCCTATCTAGATGACTGGCTCATTGTAGGCCAGTCCCCAGAACAGAGTAAAATCTCACCTGCAGGTCACCCAGCAGCTTCTCACCTCCCTGGGTTTTCTGCTAAACCTACCAAAGTCGGTTCTGGAACCAGTCCAGGTACTCACCTTTATAGGGGCAGAATTGGACACAAAGCTAGCCAGAGCCTTTCTTCCCCCAGAAAGGGTAAGGAATTTAGTGGCTCTGGCCTCTTCCTTCACTCTGCAGGTCTCTCGACCAGCAAGACACTTTCTGCAGCTCCTGGGGCACATGGCTGCATCCACAGCTGTTGTGCAGGGAGCCAGATTTCAGATGAGAGACATTCAGTTTCACTTGAGAACCTTTTGGTCTCAGAGAAGAGACCCCCTTTCCAAGTTGGTCCCAGTGACTCAAACCTTGATCCTAGCTCTCCAGTGGTGGCAGGATCAGAGCAATTTAAGAGCGGGGGTCCCCTTCATTTCCCCTTCTCACGACTTGACTCTCACTACAGATGCTTCCCTTCTGGGTTGGGGAGCCCACATGGGCGACCTTTCCACTCAGGGAGTTTGGTCCCCCCAGGAATCTCTGCTCCACATCAGTTTGCTGGAACTCAGAGCTGTCTTTTTAGCTCTTCAAGCTTTTTCTGCATCTGTCCACGACAAGGTGATACAAGTCAGAACAGACAACACCACAACAATGTGGTACATCAACAAACAGGGGCACTCGGTCTTCAGCCTTGTGCACCGAGGCAATGAAGTTGTGGTCTCTGGCCTATTCCCTGAACACTTCACTCATAGCAGTTCATCTTCCAGGGAAGGACAATGTCCTAGCGGATGCCCTCAGCAGGATTTCCCAGGGCCATCACGAATGGTCCCTGGATCCTCAAGTGCTGGGGATAGTTTTTTGCCAGGTGGGGCATCCCTCAGATAGATCTTTTTGCAGCCCCAGACAATCACAAACTTCCTCTGTTCTGTTGCAGGCCTCCAGTGCTGGGCTCAGTTCCCCTGGATGCCCTTCTTCTGGATTGGGAGGGGAAGTTCCTCTATGCTTTCCCCCCCTTTCCTCTCCTATTCAAAGTACGAGTCAAAATCAGATCTCAGCCTTGCAGGGTGATTCTGATTGCCCCGGATTGGGCCAGGCAGCCCTGGTACCCACTCCTTCTGTCTCTGACAGTCCATCTTTCCCTGTGCCTCCACAGGAATCACAATCTGTTGACTTGTGCCCAGGGAAGGGTTTGGTATCTGGACCTCAAATCCCTCAACCTCAAGGCCTGGCTCTTGAGGAGTTAGAGTTTGCTGATTTACACCTCTCTCAGGTGTTCTTGAGATCCTAAAGGCTTCCAGAAGCCTTCCACTAGGAGCTACTTATAGTTCTAAATGGAAAAGGTTTTCCATTTGGTGTGCTGGGAAAATATTTCCCCAGAATCTGCTAGAATTGCCCATTTTGTTAGATTACATGGTACATCTTAATTCCTTGGGTCTCAGACCAGCTACCCTGAGAGTTCATTTGGCAGCTGTGTCTGCTTTTGTGTCAACAGGAAAGTCATCCCTCTTTCCTCTCATCCTGTGTTTTCCAAGTTTTTTAAGGGATTACTCCATACTAATCCTCCCTTTGGGAACCGGCCCTCTTGGGACCTTAATGTTTGCATTGCCCAGTTAATGCAACCCCTTTTGAACCTCTGTCTTCTGCAGAGCTTAAGTACCTAACTTGGAAAACTGTTTTCTAGTGGCTATCACTTCTGCCAGGCATAAGTGAATTGCAAGCCTTGTCAGTGGAGACTGACTTTATTTCTTTCCACAGGGATAAGGTAGTCCTTAGGACTAATAGGAGATTTTGCCTAAGGTGGTTTCAGATTTCCATCTTAATCAATTTATCTCCCTTCCAGTATTTTCACTGATCACTCCTCTTGGTGAGAGGAGGTTGCATAACCTGGATGTTAAGAGAGCTCTTGGTTATTATATAAGGCGTACCAAAGGTCCAGGGTTCGAATCCTCCAACTTTCCTTACCTATGGTGAAGTTGGGAAAGCAAACCTGCCACTAAGAGATCAATAGCTAGGTGGATTGTCTCTTGTATCCAATTTTGTTATCAGAAAGTGGGCAGACCCCGGTTTGAGGGCTCATTCTACCAGGGTACAGCTCGTCTCTAGCTGCTGCCAGAGATATCCTTTATTAGAGATTTGCCAGGCTGCTACTTGGAAAAGCGGTACACACTTTTACCAAGCATTACTCCCTGGATGTCAGGCCAGGAGAGATGCTCGGTTTGGCACAGCTGTTCTTCAGAGCCGATTCCTAAGTAGGTTCTGCCCTCCTCCATGGAGGTACTGCTGTGTATTCTGCTAATGTCTATAATATAGCAAGACTTCATGTTGTTTGAAGAAAAATTACTCACCTTAGTAATGTTGTTTCTTCTAATGGAGTCTTGCTATATTATAGACCTCCCCCCCAACCTGCCCCTCTCAGAACCTCTACTTGGTGGGGTGCGGGCAACTTAGTGTGGGCACTACTTATGTCCTGTTAGCATTTTGTCCCCTTTGGGACTTTGGGAGTGTGTATGTGTACGTGTGTGTGTGTTTTATTATACTTATGTTCCATTTTCATATTATTAGAATGGTGTTAGTATTTCTGGTCCCCTGACTTGAGTCTTGGGTGTTGGGACCATCAATGGTTGTTATTATTTAGGTAGCCATTTGGCTAGTGTAGGTTACAGCTTCCACACAGACCTTAGTGAGTTTGGCTCGTAAAGATCTGACAGTTCAAGTTTGAAATGACACAGATAGAGCTGCTCTCGTGCCAAAATTCTATTTTGGAATGGTTTTAACCATTTCACTCCGGGGCAGTTCTAGAGCTGGATCAAACTGCTAATGTCTATAATATAGCAAGACTCCATTAGAAGAAACAACATTACTAAGGTGAGTAATTTTTTCTTCTTGTGCATAACACCGTGCTACAGTGCCTACTACTGTTATTGTGCCCCCCCCATCAACAATGCACAGACACAGTGTCAGTGCACATGCACAGTCTCGCGCTTTCTCTTTCTCTTTCTCTCTCTCTCTCTCTCTCTGTCTCCCCTTGTCTCATTGGCATTGTTTTTGGGAAACCAGTCAGGGAAATGACACAGCGCACATCCTGATTCACACTGTGCTGCTCGTCGCGATGCTGCCCGCTGTGCCGCACTGTCTTTCCCCATCTTGCATGTGCGCTCTAACCCCCACACCACAGTGACAGACACACAGATGTGATTATTTTTTTTGCAAATATATTTTTTTCAACTTTGCAGGTACAGCATGTTCAACCTTCATATTCTTATATAGTTTTGTACATCATATCCAGCAGACCTCAACCAATGGTTATACATATACAGGGGTGGTGGTAGACGTCAAAATGAATAACTCTGAAAATAAAGCAAACAGGATACTGGGTTGCATAGCCAGGGGAATTACGACCAGGAAGAGGGAGGTGATCCTCCCTCTGTACAATGCCTTGGTCAGGCCGCAACTTGAGTACTATGTTGAGTTCTGGAGACCTCATCTGAAGAAGGACATAACACTGTTGGTGAGAGTTCAGAGGAGAGCGACCAGGATGATTCATGGAATGGAGGGGAGGACCTATGAGGAGAGATTGAAGGAGTTTGGGATGTACACACTGAAGGAGAGGGGGGGACAGGGGAGACATGATAGGAGTCTTCAAGTATGTAAAGGAATAACTGATAGCGAAACAAGGAGCTGTTTAGGCTAAAGGGGAACAATGAGGGGCATGGTGGAAACTTGGGGAAATTATAGGGAGCGTGGGAGGCATTATTTCACTGAGAGGGTGGTGGAGCCATGGAATGCACTGCCCAAGAGGCTGGTGGAGGAAGGCACAGTGGAGGGCTTCAAAAAGGGGTGGGACATGTACAAGGGGATTCCAAATCCAATGAAGACCCTCTTGGGGGCTGGGGGGGGGGCGGAATAGCGAGCAACCACTAGGTGGCTGGCTACCGAGCAGACATGACAGACCATTAGGCCTATTCTGCTGGCTTTTAGTATGTTAGGTATCATTTATCATTTTCCCTCCTCCCTTTTACACTCAGTATTGGGATGGGGGTATTTCCATTATTCATTCAGCAATGCTGTATCCATTTCCTAATATTTCAACTTAATGGGTCGATGTCTTGCCTCTGAGATGGCTTGGGGGTGGGAGTGGCCATGGAGTGGTCACACCAATTCCTGCAAGGGGGGGGTGCCTGCTTTAATTATAAATTTCTGATTTCATGGGATAATGGTGGGGTGTCTGCTGATGGCATGCAACAGCCACCTCTGCTAGCTGTTAGTATTTGCTACGTGATGGTTGTTAAGGGAGACTGCAATCCTTTCCATGTGGTATACCTGATACACCAGTGTTCTCCAGTTTGTTATCTCTGGGGTGTTGGAGGTCCTCCAGAATCTAGTAATTATGTTTTAGCTAATGTATAAGGATTCCCATTAAATATGACGAAGGTAGTCTCTTCTACCAAAGTGGTATTGTAGCAGAATGTATATGTAGCTCTGGAATTAACTGACTAGAGGGTCAAAAATTTCCTGTATTTCAACTCCGAGGTCAGTTAGGAATGGTTTAATAATGGGGCAATTCCACATGATGTGGAAATGTGTTGCTTTCTGCTCACCACACTGCCTCCAACATGAAGCGTCCCCTTCTGGAAGGTAATGAGCCGTTATCACTGGTATGTGGAAAAACCTGGTGAGCTGTTTCCAGGAGTATTCCCTCCACTGTTGTGAGTTTGTTACTTTGAGGATTACTGGCACGACCTGTCCCACACCACCTCATCTATGTGAGAATTCAACTCTTGATTCCCATTTCCGGGCATCTTTCATGGAGTTGACCCCGAGAGTAGACTGTAGGTTCAGATAGAGCTGTGAAATGATGTGTGGTGAAACCCCAGACTGGAAGAAAGTTGTAAAATAGGAAATTAATGAGGAATGGGTTGCGAGTGGCCCCTGGAAGAGAGGAGACATAATGTCTTTACTAAAAGTATCGGTAAAAGTCTGTTCTTTGTAAATGGTACTTGTCTTGTACTTTGGAAAAAGTAAGCATAGTCGCGCCCGTAAAGAGTTGATGGATATACAGTACAACCTCGATTAACCCACCCGCGGTTAACCAAATCTCCGGTTTAACTGAACAAAAGTTATGTACCCTGATGTGTAGCATTGAACATTCACCCGAAGTGCAGTGAACAAATAGTCGGCTTGCTAGTCTGTTGGTACTGTAATTAAGTGTTCAACAGACTGCTGCCAGGTGCGCCCAGGTGTTAATTATCCAGTTAGTGAACAAAAGGGTAGTGCTCACCTCATTACCTGTAATTGTATCTGCTACTGACAATGGCCGACCGCAAGCTGCTTGCCAAACTACTCTGCGAGGAGAATGACTCACTGGCACTTGCAGAGGTCAATAAGTGGGTCACCATCAAGGGTGCATGCTACCTCTTAGCCGAGTCTTGGGCTGAGGTGAGGGCAGAAACGATCGTTAAGTGCTGGGATCGATCACAGGTTCTGTCTCCCTCTAATGCAACTGTTACGGTCTACCAACAAGACGAAGCAACCACTGAGTTGCTCAACATTGGAGAACAGCTGCAAATCCCTGATGACCATATTGCCAAGTGGATTGAGGCCGATGCTGATGACAAGGGGTACGGGGAGCTCACTGATAGTGATATCCTGGCAATAGCCACTGAAGAGCGAGGGAAAATGGAGCCCAAAGCAGTATATCAAAGACCGTCTTTCCCATAGGAGAAATCTATTATCTAGAATGGGGGCAAAATGCTCAAGCAAGGAAATAGGGCAGAGAGTGAGAGAAGCAGGGTGGGATGTGCACTTTTCCTGATCGAGTGCCATACCACTATCTAAAGATTTCAGCCATGGGTTGCTAGGCAAATCATAATCTGAAGTTACGTTGGTATGGTACATCACCTGTATGAACTGTCGCAAAGGGAAGAGATCTCTTTCCATGTCTAGCCATGTCTCCCTCTGTCCTTCTAAATGTCTGTGCAAAATAAACCGGGTATGTGATGCCCAGTAGTATAATTTGAAAGAGGGTAGAGCTAAGCATCCCCTATCCCTCGATAAGCTAAGTTGTTGTAGTTTAATTCTGGGTCGTCTTCCAGCCCAGATAAGGCGGGAGTTTTCTTTATGCCATAGCCTCCAGGTGTTAGCCATGAGTACGACTGGCACATTTTGAAACAAATATAATAGTCTTGGCAGTGTAACCATCTTTCTGGATAGCGATAGTGGTAGTATGTCCCAGGCCCTGAAATCCTGTTTCATATTTTGGGTAAAGGGGATGTAGTTGTATTTATAAAATTGCTGGGAGCCTGTGGTGACATTTATCCCAAGATATTCTAACTTCTGCAAGTCCCACCGGAATGGATATATAGTGTCTTAATATTCACACTAGAGGTATAATGTAAGCACAGCATTTCAGTTTTGAAAGAGTTCAGACGGTATCCCAACACCTTGCTGTATTGTTTTACTGTGTCAAAGATCCCCGTGAGAGAAGTGTCTGGTTTTAAGTAAATAGAGTCAAACATCATCCACATACAGGGCTATCCAGTTTTCCTCTCCTCCTATTAAGACACCCATTATACCTTCAGCCTGCCTAATGGCTTGGGCTAGGGGTTCAATGTTAGCTGCCACAAGCAGAGGCGACATAGGACATCCCTGTCTCAGGCCTTGGTGTAATGTAAAGCTCGAGGAGTGATGGCTGCTAATTTTGACACTTGCTTGAGGGGCATGGTATATGTTTTGTAAGAGGGTAATAAAGGAGAGAGGAAATCCGAAATTCTTTTTTTATTTCCCATATTGCTTTTTTCCTTCGGGGCTGGCTGGCAGGCAGGCTACGGCCCTCCTCAGAGGGCTAAGTTCCTCTTCCACAGCTCCACTTCCCCAACTCCAGGCTCCCTCCGGTATTCCCCCATGGATTTTCCCTCCACGGTCCCGCCCCCCCCCGAAAGCATAGTCCAGCTATCCTGGGGAGCCAGAGTCAGGTGCAGTACTGCAGCATAATGGAGCCTGCCAGCTCCTCTTCCCATTTTCGTGAACATGCATGTGTGGAGGCACACGCATGCCATGTCTCCACGCTCCTGTGTCTCCCAGACTCCGGTGCTGCCCTCCGACCTCCACTAGGGGCAGCCAAGGAGCGGGATGACAACCCTCCCTGGGAGAGGAGAGCAGTCCATCGGATGCTCGATCCTCTCCCTCCTCTGCCGACCCCGGGTTACCGGTGTGGCCCGAGGTGTGGTGCCCAGTGCCTTAGCCTTCAGCACCACCGGGCCAACTGGGAACCCAAATCTCTGAAATGTGGCATATAGAAAAGGCCAATATATGCGGTCAAACGCCTTTTCGGCATCTAAGCTTAACAATGCCGCTGGGTGGGGTTGCTTTGTATATGATGCATGACATGCAAAGTTCTGCGTATATTGTGTTTTGTAGTGCAGGATCACATAATGCCTGTCTGGTCTCAGTGGATCAGTTCCGGGAGAAGTCCATCTATCCGGTGCACCAAGATAGTCATAAATAGTTTGTAATCAATATTCAGTACCGAGATAAGGTGGTACGATGAACATTACAAGGGATTTTTCCCCAGTTTGGGAATTACGGAAATTGTGGCCTGTGCCCACGAAGGGGGAACTGGCTCCCTCGTCAGGACCTCATTAAACACAGCTGATAGAGCCCAGCTGTACCTCTGCTGTGACCAATTTATAAAATTCCGTTCCATACCCATCGGGGATGGACGCTTTCATGGTCTTCAACCGATTTATTGCAGTGGTGATTTCGGCTGCTGTGATTGGTTGCATTAGCTGATGTGCTTGATCGTCTGCGAGGCGCGGGAGAGAGATTTTAGTCAGGAAGTCATCGATTTCTTCCCAGGGTGGGGTAGAGTCAGGGGTATATAGTCTCTAGTAATACTGCATAAAGGCTTCGGCTATATCTTACTTCGAGAGGGCTCTTGCAGTAGGTAATTACATATAGGACTGACGCCGGCAGGACCTCACAGAAAAATTTCTAGCTAGCAGTCCCTGGTGAGGGACCGCCCCCACGTCAGGAGACGTCGTTATAAAGGGGCGATACCTCACGCCCGCTTTCCAGTTCTTTCCTGCCGTTACCTTATGCCAGGCGCCTACTTGAAGAAAAGTTCCTTGCTCGTCAGGCTCCTTAAATGGTTATTTTACCAAGTTTTTTCGCTTTTTCCTAGTAATCGTCAGTCATTCGTCAGTGTATGTCATCCCTACACCCTCGAGCACAAAATAAGTGCGACTAAATCGCGCAACTCCCGCACAAGGGCGGTCATTCCCTGTGCCTTTTTGTCTAGGCCCTGACCATCAAGTAGAAGTGCCAGCACTGTC
Organism: Neoceratodus forsteri; assembly: GCA_016271365.2. Classification (NCBI taxonomy): domain Eukaryota; kingdom Metazoa; phylum Chordata; order Ceratodontiformes; family Ceratodontidae; genus Neoceratodus; species Neoceratodus forsteri. The sequence continues at coordinate 1,197,526,805 of CM028130.1, forward strand.
TGAGTTTCAGCGGCCCACCCAGAGGCGGCAGCAGTCCTGAAAGCCCACATTCTCAAAAGAAGATGAGCTCCATGGAAAAAGAACTCAAAAAACTTCGACAGGCATCAGCTTCCCTGAAGGCCATCGCAAGAAAAAGGACAAATAAAGCAATGGGGAAAGGGCTCCCTTTCACATGACTCCCTCAGGAGTCGCCGTGTTGAGTAACATTCCCCGGAGACCACTCCCTCGGCAGCCGCCTTAGAGGCTTTTAAGCGTCGGCGGGCTCTTGGAAGCTTCGCCCCGGTAAAGCAGCGCGGCCTACCGGCAGGCAGCTCCAATAAGCTGGACGTCTGCTCCTCCGACATCCACACGGAGAAGGTCGGTAAGTCGCCCTACCCTTCGGGGCGGCGCACGACCCCTCTTCCGCCTGACCAGGCCGCCCCTCCATTGCGGCCTGCCTCCGGCGAAGGTTCCGTTAAGTCGGATGCCGGCCCCTCCAGCGCCCGCCTGGATCCCACTGGCAAGACGCACGTCGGTCCGCCCGACGTCCGCCCAGCGGTTGAGCCGACGCCGGACCCTCCCACGTCCATAGTTCCTGGCTCCCCGCAGCCTTCGCTGCCCTCCGGGGACCCCGAGTCTCCTCAGCCCGACCCCGGAGATTTTTCCACTCCATCCCCGGGCGACACTGAGGTCCCTGTTCCACCTCCGTTGGACCAACCTCCTGCTGATCTGACGTCTGCTCCCTGGACGCCGGCACCTCGGCCGCCGGCTCCGATGTCGGTAGTGCCGACTCCGGGCAACATCACATTTCTGGATGCCACTCTAACGCCGGTCCCTCTGCCCTCTCAGCCTTCTGCCCCAGTCCGCCCTGAGAGTCTCCGTCAGGGCCGTCTGCTCCGGCAGCTCCCCGGCTCGGGTACTGACCCGTTGTATCCGCGCCGTCGTGCCGGGACTGCAGTATCAACGCCGCAGTACCCGGCGCCTACTACCCAACACGGGCTTCCGCGTCAGGTTATCGATAATCACTCTATGGGTATAACCCATACCCCTATCCCCTCCTCCTCCCGCCCCAGCTGCGGTGGATTTGCAGGAACTCTGGCCTCCTGGTGGGCTGAGGCCAAGGTTCAGCTCACCAGAGGTGGAGAGTTGCCTTCCGGCGACAGTGCGGTACCGGTTCTCGTACGTCCTCGGCGACAAACTCCCTCCCGACACCAGGGCTAAACCCTCTGGGTCCAGAGAGGGGCAGGACAGGCTTCCCCGAGGGCTTCCCAAAGGGTCCGTTCCTCCCCCTAGACGGGAAAGGGAGTTGTCTTCTTCTCCAGTGTCTTCCTCTTCCTCCTCGGACGCCTCAGATACCTCTGACGGCTGCTTCGAGAAGGACGACGAGCCTCGCTGTCCATCAAAGCCCAGGCCAAGAACTCCTCCAAAGTCTCCTCTGGAGGATCCTTCCTTCACGGAGCTGCTACTTAAAATCCAGGCAGTGCATAAGTGGCAGTCCTTGGAGCCAGACCCACAGCGGTTGTAACTCGCTGAGCGTCTGGATCTGCCCGTGACAGCTCCCGCCTTGGTGCCACCCTGGATCGAGCCTCATGGCCACCTTGTTACCACCATTTGGAAACAACTGTCAGCATTAGCCCCTCTTCCATGGAAGTCGAACAGACTATACCAGGCTCCAGAGGGTGTTGACTATTTAGATTCCCACCCTCGAGCTGTCTCGGTTGTGATTAAGCGCCGCTCACAGCGGTCAGCTAATCAAACACCTTAAATTAGAGTAGCCACCTGATAAGAATCCGTCTTCTGGACCAATATGGCAAGAAGATTTTGCTTCTTCCACGCTGGGGATCAGGGCCCTGAACTATATCGGTCACCAGGGGATTACCAGAAGGCAATTCTTTCTGAGGTAGAAACCAAATTGGACTCCCTGCCGGACTCTCAAGTCAAGCAGGAACTGTCTGACCTCATCCGCTCTGCACGTTTGGCCAGTCAACACATGCTTCATGCGACTTACGATGCAGTGGACAGTGCTGGACGGAGCTCAGCTTTCGCCGTAGGCTTATGACGTCATGCTTGGCTCCGTGTGTCAGGGTTGGTCCCGGAAGTGCAGTCCACTATACAGGAAGCATCTTCGGGGCTGATGTCAAGGACATCATCACCGATCTACAGGAGAAGGGGACGGCACAAAGTCCGTCGACTCTATATACCATCCCATCAACACATAGCGCCGTCCCTTTCACAGAGCGGAACGGCCAAACACGAAAACTCGGAAGCGGCCCACTAAGCAGCGGGGACCCCACAGCTGCCAGCCCCTCCTGCAAAAAGCAGCGGGTGCTTCAGCTGCAGCGCTGCCCCACACCACCTGACTCCTTCCCTCTCCCACAGCCTCCGGGATTCCCAGAGGAACCGGTAGGAGGGAGGTTCTCCCTCCACCTTCCGGGCTGGGAAGGGAAAACAACAGATTCATGGGTGCTCCAGCTAATCGCAGAAGGACACTCAGTAGAGTTTCTACAGAAACCACCTCGTCACCCTCCCCAAAGATCGTCGTACTCTCGGGAACATCTTCTTCTGGTCCAGAAAGAGATTTCAGCACTGTTGCTGAAACAGGCGATAGAACCTGTCCCCCTTCCCCTACAGGGAACAGGTTACTATTCCCACTTCTTCCTGGTCCCGAAGAAGACAGGAAATGTAAGACCTATTCTAGATCTCAGTTCCCTGAACCTATTCGTGGAATACAAGAGGTTCAGAATGCTCTCACTGCAGAGTCTTCTGTCCCTCCTCCGCTCAGGCCAGTCGCTGTGTGCTCTGGATATGCAGGGTGCCTACCTGCATATATCCATTCGCCCATCCCACCGCAAATATCTCCGTTTTGCTTTCCAGGGGGACCACTACCAGTTCAAGGCACTTCCATTTGGCCTCTTCTCGGCTCCCCGAGTATTTACCAAATGCCTTGCGGTGGTGGCGGCCTACCTGCGTACCCAGGGAGTGCAGGTTTTCCCGTACCTGGATGACTGACTGACTCCTGGCGGCCTCGTACAGGGAGGAACTCCTGCGCTGCCTCTCCCTTACCCAACAGGTCTTTGCCTGCCTGAGTATTACCATCAACCATTCCAAGTCTCATTTGATCCCATCCCAGAGACTCCAGTTTATCGAGGCGATACTGGACACAACCCTGGGCAGGGCCTTTCTGCCACCGGACAGGGCGGCCACTATTCAGACTCAGGTGAGCCTGTTGTCCGGCCGCAGGTGAGTCACTGCAAGGTCAGTTCTTCGCCTTCTCGGGCTCATGGCAGCTGCTATCCTGACAGTTCCTCGTGCTCGGCTCCAGATGAGGGTTTCTCAGTGGACGCTTCGCTCCCAATGGGATCAATTGGAGGATGACTTGGATCGGCTGGTCCTGCTCTCCTCTCCCATGGTTCGAGACTTGCAGTGGTGGATGGTCAGAGAGAACCTGTTTCGGGGGGTTCCATTCTTCCTTCCTCCCCCCTTCTAGACTCTGACCACAGATGCCTCGGGCGAAGGTTGGGGAGCTCACCTCGGTCCTCATCGGACCCAGGGCTCTTGGTCCAAGCTCGAACAAACACTTCACATCAATGTTCTCGAGCTCCTGGCAGTGCTTTATGCACTCCAGGCCCTCCATCTGTATCTCCTTCCAGGCCACCTAGCCGTCCAGATGGACAATATGTGTGTGGTATGGTACATCAACAAACAGGGAAGGACTCGGTCCTACCCTCTTTGCAGGGAAGCAATGAGAGTGTGGGATTGGGCAACACAACATGACCTTCACCTTACGGTAACTCATGTTCCGGGAGTAGAAAACGTCTTGGCAGACAAGCTGAGTCACTCGTCCGCCCTGGCCCACGAGTGGGAACTGGATCAAGGGGTCCTAGACGATATCTTCCTACGTTGGGGAACACCTCAGGTCAACCTGTTTGCTTCCCCTCAAAACGCAAAGCTTCCAGATTTCTGCTTGCTCGTTCAAAAGCGAGGCATTTTCTGGAGAGGCTCTCTGTCTCTCGATTGGAAGAACAGATTTGTCTATGCCTTTCCCCCAGTTCCTTTGATCCCACGGGTCTTGCAGAAACTAGGTTCAGATGGAGCACGAATGATTCTGATCGCTCCTTTTTGGCCCAGGCAAGTTTGGTTCTCTCTTCTGCAACAATTCTCAGAGGAACCTCCACTCCCTCTTCCTCTGTCATGATATTTACTGACCCAGGATCGGGGAACCCTGGTCCATCCAGGTCTCAAGTCCCTTCAGCTACATGCATGGCTCCTGCAGACATAGCCCAAGCCCGCTTTGGAGTTTCTCCCCAGGTGGCAGAAATTCTGGTGGAGGCTAGGAAACCCTCCACTAGGTCTACCTATGGCATGAAGTGGAAAAGGTTCACAATCTGGGCTGCTTGGAAAGACGTTGAGCCTTTCTCCTGCCCCGCGGGACGTCTGCTGGAGTACCTGCGCCATCTCTTCGACCTAGGTCTTAGTCACTCCTCTGTGAAAGTCCACACGGCGGCCATTTCGGCCTATCATGTTCCCTTTGCAGACAGAACGTTTGCTCAACTGGAAGTCTCGAAGACTTTCCTCAGAGGGGTTCTCCACCTGAGACTTCCTGTTCGAGTTCCCGCCCCTCCTTGGGATTTGAATTTTGTTTTTGAGAAACAAACTCAGCCTCCTTTTGAACCGGCAGCCTCCGCAGACTTGAAGTTCCTTTCTTGGAATACACTTTTTCTCATGGCCATTACCTCGGCGCAGAGGATTTCCAAGCTCCAGGCCCTGATGTGTAAAATTCCATACTTGATTTTCCACAAGGGACGTGTGGCTCTGCGCACCAATCCTAAGTTTCTCCCCAAGGTGGTAGCGGAATCTGCATTGAACCAGTCCATAGAGTTACCCGCTTCCTTTACGCAGTACTCCAATCAAGGGGAGTACTTACTACATACTGTGGATGTTCACCAGATTCTGAGATACTACACTAACAGGACAAAGGATCTCAGAAAGACTGATCAACTGTTTGTCTCTTTTGCACCCAAAAGAGAAGGCAATGCTGTTTCTAAGCAATGCCTATGTAAATGGTTGGCTCATTGCATCACTTTCTGTTATGACAAGTACAACAAGACCCTTCCTGGTCAAATAAGAGGTCACTCCACCAGAGGGGTTGCTGCCTCAGCAGCTTGTTTCAGGAATGTGTCAACGGTAGACATCTGTGCTGCCGCCACTTGGACTTCCGTCCATACCTTTACAAAACATTACAGTTTGGATATTGTCTCTCGCCGGAGAGCAGGCTTCGGGTTGGCTGTCCTGCAAGGCCTCCTTTCTTAAAGCCTTCACAGCTAAAGGATCTACTCTGAGTAGCTTTCCTCCTCCCGTGTGCTTCTTCTTGTTCCAGACTGCTTGGGACTCAGTCCTGTATGTAATTACCTACTGCAAGATCCCTCTCGAAGTAAAATAGTACAGTTACCTAAGAACTTACCGTAACAGTAGATCTTCGAGAGAGGCTCTAACACTAGGTAATACCTTCCCGCCCTCCATCCCCCTAAGCTTTTTCAGCTCCTTTTCCAGCGAGGGAAATATGCGCTTCTCTCTCATCCGGCCTTCTTTGACAGGAAAGAACTGGAAGGCGGGCGTGAGGGACCACCCCTTTATACCGACGTCTCCTGATGCCGATCACCTGATGTGGGGACGGTCCCTCACCAGGGACTGCTAGCTAGAAATTCTTCCGTGGGGTCCTGCCACCTGCCGGCATCAGTCCTATATGTAATTACCTACTGCAAGAGCCTCTCTCGAAGATCTACTGTTACGGTAAGTTCTTACGTAACTGTACTTTCTTGATACTGTGTCAGTCTAACACCTGATTACGGGTGGGAAATTGTCGTTATCATTGCTAGCTGACGCTGTTTTCAAAGCTGATATGCCAGCAGGCACGATGATTGGGGGCCAATCTCATAGAAACGTTGTCGCAGGACAGTGAGGGCAATTTCAGTTTGCTCCAGGACCAGTTTGTTCAGTTCATTTTTAACCTGGGACAGTTGTTGGAGCGCTGAGTTGTCCCCCTGCTGATGAGCTAGCTGGAGGAAGTGCAAGGTCTCCTCCAGCATCTGCTTACGCTCCTGGTGTTGTTTTTTTAAGCTGCGAGCCATGTTGAATTAAGTGCCCTCCGAGTACCGTCTTAACCGTGTCCCACCGTATGGCTGCCATGCTGTCAAGTGGGGGGTTGTCCATTAAGATCTTCTCGAACTTCTCCTGGATAAATGTCCGGGATTGTTCCGATTTTATGAGGTATGGGTTGAGGCACCACCTAGTAGATCTCCTCTCAAGGCTCACATCCCAGAAGGTACTGGTTGGGCCATGATCCGAAAGATATATGTCTCCTAGTGTGCTTTTCGAGACTAGCTAGATATTCAGCTTGCGTAAAGCAGTAGTCAGTCCTGGAGTAACTGTAGTATGCTGCTGAATAGAGTGAGTATCCCCGGTTTCCAGGATTTAGGGTGTGCCGCACATTCACCAGCCCCATGTCTCTAGCTTTTAAGAGTTTTAAAGTATTTTTGTGTGGTGGTCTGACATGGTGGGCATATGGATGAAGAGTCGATTTGTGGGTTGAGGTTCATATTGAAATCCCCCCAGCCATTAGTAGTACACCTTTTGTGTTGGTTATTACAGTGTCTAATAAAGGTTTTAGGCTGGGGGTATTGATGCCCGGGGGGCATATAAATGTTCGCCAGAGTGACTTCCATCCCATGTAAAGTGCCCTGTACCAGGACCAGCCGTTCCTATGGGTCTCTCCATTGTCAGTGTTTTTCAAAGTGTGTTAGTCTTGGTATGAGAATGGCCACTCCACATCTACACCTGGATTGGGATGATGCGGAGTATTCAGCTTGATAACTGAACTCAGTTAGCTTAGCATGCTCTAGCCGAGTAAGATGTGTTTCCTGAAGATACACCAACTCCGGTTTTAGCTTCCGTACTTGGCTTAATATCTTTGCCCTTTTTACTGGGCTGGTTAAGCCACTCATGTTTCACAGGCAGAGATGTATTTTAGGGGGACCCATTTATCTAGAATAAGAGTATCCAAAATCCGGGCCCCTCTCCCCCCAGAGCCACTCTTTGCCTTAGAAATTGTACTAGATGCACATGCTGACCTGCATTATACATGGAGTAAGGGGGAAAGTGAAAGACCGTAAAACCAAGCTAAACGTTAAGTGCCATACCCCCATATGCTCAACTTAAGTAAGGGCTGTAACAAGGGTAACTCCCTTTCCTGAGCACCGGGTAGGGGGACCACAGCTATGGTCCAAGTGGAACCTAATCAACTGTACTTCCAAGGTAGGGGCCTTCTTTGGCCCTTATGCAGTATCTCTCTCTGCACAAAGGAAAGTCCTCCTCTGCGGTGGGGCCTTCAGCTGTCTAGCTAAGGAAAGAATGTGGGTAGGGGTGTTGGGCAGTAATCTGATGTCATGCGCTCCATGGGAAGCTGTACAAGGTCCAGGGTATAGTTACAGAATAAAGCAAGTATTAGACACACAGGGGGCCAGTAGGAAGGGTGTGTTCTTGGCAAAAAACAAATTACTTTTCCCCCCATCTTTTTTTTTCCCAATTGTTTAACCAGGTGAGACACACTAAGCTGAAAGCTTGTTTACAGGTGTAACCTGGGAGCACAGGAAAGTTAAGTGACTTGCTCAGGGTCACACAGTATGCGAGTGGGGGCTGTGGGATTCAAATCCAGGTCTCCAGATTTGCAGCTCAGAGCTTTAAACCACTGCGCTATACTATGTATGGGGGGGAGGGGGGACCTCTTATCTATCCTTGACTCAGGTCCTGGTAGTATCCCGTCTCCACTCCGTATCCCCAACTAATTTTTGGGGGCCCCAACCTTCATTGGGCACTACCTGAGGTACGATTTGTTGTGAAGTAGCTTCCACCTTGGAGTACCACAGGGGGCACCCTCCCCCGGCCCCATTACACACCTGGACTACCTCTGAGGGGTATGCCTTCCATTAGCATAGGTAGAAATAGGAGACACGGTTTAGCTTAGATATGTAGTTTACACAATTTGCTGAACCTCAATATCTCCAAAACCAGAGCCTTTATAGTAGTTGTTTTTTGCAGATGAGAGGTTAAGTTAGGTCTCCAAGGGAGCTGGCCAGAGGTTGGGAACCTATGCTGGGTGAACCAATGACTTTAGGAAGTCACCATTCAAGGTTAAGGCTACGGTACTGGAAAAGACCCCCCTACACATATAGTATACTCCTGGAGGGCCAGTGATGCTCTGTCCTCCCAATATCTCCTTTCCTCCCTTCAGTTCCAATTTTGGAGACGTTCAGGACCACCACACATGTTTCACTTATCATGTACATCCTATTGGTGACACGGCAGGCCCCGTGTAGTCTTTACCCTCATCTCAGTAGAGCTGTTTATTTGAGGGTAACTGGGACCCCTCCTGGGCACCCTGATCGGTACATCCCCGTCCTGTTTTACTGTGCAGTAAACATAGTCCCAGTCCCACTGCCCCCCGGCCCAACTCACTCAAATCAGCGGATCCCATGTGCAGCCTCATGGGCAGGGCCTGGGTGAGCTCTGTGCCTGCCAGCATTAAGACATGGGGGAGGGTGGCACCTTCCTTCCCCGGACAATTCCGAGGAATGACCTCACGGTCAGAAATGTCTCAATAAAGGTAAAGGCAAATGCCTATACATTTTAAATAGTTATCGAGAGGAAGTCGTGACCTCCAGGGAGGAGACAAATTGGACGCAGAGTGCAGTCTCTGCTGGAACATTTGCGATCCAGTTTCGCTTGTTTTTCCCCCTTGTGTGGAACTTCCATTGTGCCAACTCCATCTAAATAGTTAGGATTGCCTGTCATTCTCTGTCCCTTCAAGGTGACCTCGACCCCACCTCCCGAAGTCCAGACAGTCAACCTGCAAGGGTTCATTTCTGTTAAGAAAGATGTTAAACATATCAGGTTGACTTGTTGATTCAACCCCACAGCAGTTCAAGTAACTGGGGAAAAAAACATAAAGGGTGAGGGATGGAAGCAGCCGCAGCCCCCGAGTCCAAGCAGTACCAAATAGTCCTTCAAGTATGCCTGCCAGTGTCAACAGCCCCCCATCCCACCAAGGCAAGCATCTCACTCTCCCCGGCTCCCTCTATAAATTGACTATGATCACCGGCCCCCAGGATGGTCCTCCGCCTGCTGCATTCCCGGGTCAGCTCTCCCCGCTGCCTTCAAGCTCAGTTCTAATTGGGCGGTAATCTTCAAGTCTCTGCCCTTATGGGACAGACCCCTCATGCTTCCCCACAGCTCCAGGTCCTCCGCCACATCAACTAAATGAAACATACCAGTGCCAGGAGCAAGTGACAGGTCTGGTGCAAAGTTAGTGTTATTGACAAGAGAACTAAACAGCCTTTATGTCACCTCTCCACTTCCCTTCCATATTTGATCCGAGTTGCAGCTTCGGGGACCTCGGCCATCTAGTTCAAACTTTCGTCTGAGGCTCATAGTAAATTGGCTGGCCATTTTGACCTCGGAGCAAAGGCGCAAAACCAAGAAGGGAGAAGCCGCCCAAGCAAAAGGTAAAACAACTGTGGCCGCACCTCAAAAGCTGAAGTAGAGCCCCCGGGGATGATCACCGGCCTCCAAGGTGGTCCTCCGCCCTACCCTCATGCTCCGTTTCCAGTGGGGCAGCAGTCTTTAAGTCTCTGCCCTTGTGTGACAGACCCCTCATGTGTTTCCGCAGCTCCAAGTCCCCCGCTACACCAAACAAATGAAACAGGCGCTAGGAGCAGGTGACAGATCTGGTGCAATTTTAGTGTTATTAATAGGGGAAAAATCACCAGCCCTTATGACACTACTCTGTTTTGCTCTCATATTTGGTCCGAGCTGTGGTTTTGGGGATCTCGGACGTGTAGTTCAAACTTTTGTCTAGGTCTTGTATCAAAATGGCCGGCTATTTCATCCCAAGGGCAGAGGCGGGAAAATAAGAAAGGAGCAGCCACCCCACCTGTAAGGTAAAACAACTGTGCCTGCACCTCAAAAGCTAAGGAGAGCTCCCGGGGGTGATCACCAGCCTCTGGGGTGGTCCTCCGCCCGCTGCAGTCCCGGGCCAGCTCTTCCCACTGCCTTCATGCTCAGCTCTCAATCAGGCGGCAGTCTTTAAGTCTCTGCTCTTGTGGGACGGACACCTTATGCCTCCCCGCAGCTCCATGTCCCCTGCCACACCACACAATCGAAACATACAAGTGGTAGGAGCGAGTGACAGGTCAGCTGCAGAGTTAGTATTATTGACAAGAGTAATCACCAGCCTGTATGTCACTCCTCCACTGCGCTCCCATTTGAATCCGAACTGCTGCTTCTGGAACCTTGATCATTTAAGTCAACTTTCATCTGGGTCTTGTAGCAAAATGGCTGGCCACTTTGTCCCTAGGGCAGAGACGCGAAACATAAGAAGAGAGCAGCCACCCAACCGAAAGGTAAAGCAGCTGGGCCCGCACCTCAAAAAACTAAGGGAGAATTCCCGGGGGTCGATGAATTTACTGCTCAGTAACACTACTTTATCCCTAAAGAGAGCCAAGGTAGTCTACACAGCCTTAGCGGGGGAGGGTTAATCGTTTTCCAGGGCCATAGCCCTCATCTAACAGACATACCTACACATTGGATGGGTCCTCCTCCTTTATTTCTGCGGTTCTTGATGTTCTGGGGTGGTCTTCAGGGAGGTCTGCAGAGCCTTCAGATGGCGGATAATGTCCTGCATGGCATCCTGGGATTGTTGTTGTCATGTCACTGTTGTAGAGTTTGTGGATCCCTGTACTGACCACATCTTCCAGGACAGTTTTGCTGCCAGTGAAGTAGTGGATGTCTGTTTTGGTACCCCTTCTATCTGGACTCCTCTCCTGGGTAAGTCTTTGGTTGCTGCTGCTGCGGAATTATACGATCTCGTTCTGGCCTCAAGGAAAATGACTAGGCGTGCTGTGTAGGGGGTTCAGAACTTTATCCCCTGTTTTGTAAGAGTCCTTAATATCAAGATATAGGCTCTTCTCTGCTGGGTGACCACTGGCGAGAAATCATTATCAAAAAACACCCTGGTGTTTTTAAAGAGGACTGTTTTTTGTTGCCAAGCCAGGTGCAGGATTGTTTCTTTGTCCATGCACCTAAGACATCTCATAACAGTTGAATGAAGGCATTGGTAAGGGACAGGCTTAGGGCCAAGTGCTGGACGGGCCTGATCCAGTTCCAGCATGGTCCCCTTTGGCAAAGGGAGAGCTCTGCGTAGGAAGTCCTTAAGGAACAAAATCATGTCTGAACCCTCCGATCCTTCCAGAACATTATATAGACAGAGGTTGTTCCTTCGTGCCTGACACAGGGCATCTTCTGCACCATCCTAAAGGGTGGTTATTGCTGTGTGCAGCTGCAGTATTGCTCTTCAAACAACATGAAGTCTTGCTATATTATGACATATGCAGTGAGTCCCAACCTTCGAACTGCTCCGGAGGTGAAAGAGTTAACTTTCCATGCCAGGCATGGAACGCTGAGCTTGAGCTCGGTTGAAAACTCTGTCTGTTGTTCTTCAAACTCAAACCATCAGATTCTTTACTCCGCCTCACTGAACAGTCGCTCCAGAGATTTCTCCTTGTGCTCGGTTCATTTTGTCAGTTAAAGTATTATTTTCTCGGTTTTTTGACCGAATTTAAACCACAACCGGTTGGTTCAAGCTCTGTCTGTGGTATTTGTGAGTACTAGATAGGTTTACATTATTTCTCTTCTGAGTGGAACTTGTAAACTGTTATCGGTTCGCTCTTGAACCGATCAGGTTGTTTAAAAATATTTTATTCTATCATTTAGAGTGTGGTTACCGGTTCTTATCGGTTCTAAAAAAACGGAATTTCTTATGTTTTTTTTCAATGACCTGTGACATGGTTGGGAACTGATAAGAGGGTCTTGCTTGGCGGATTGCCATAAACGGGCAAGTTTGGTTAGGACTGGCACTATGTCTGAGAAACCCAAAAGAAAAACCGGGCCCACTGTTTCAATCACTGCAGTGTGTGTAGGGAAGCCTTGCCAAGGCTGACCCCACACCAACTGTGTTTATTGTCTGGGGTTTGACCACCCAATGCAGACTGCCAGATTTGTAAAAATTTTCCTGCAGCTACCCTGGAAAAGAGTTGGTAGGCTCAGGAAAGGGAGCCAAGAGTCCATGACCCGGATGGCCAGCCCGGTTCGGTTCCAACCGAACCAGAGGGAGTACCCTCTATCCAGGGCGAGACTTCCTCGGGCAAAAGGAGAGCAGACTCTGAGGGGTCGGTTCCAGCAAAAAGGACTAGAAAATCAGCTGGTGTGGAGCCAAAACTTTCCTCTCCAACCGCTGAAGAGATAGTCAAAGCGATTCAGATTGTCCAGTCGCTTTCTCCGGTTCTGACCGAACCGGTGCCATCAGGTAAGCTCCCGGTTCAGCCGGTTCCACCGGTTCAAGACTACGATTTAGAGGAATATTATGAACCGGAGGAAGGGGAAGAGGAGTGTGAGGAGAGTGAATGTGGATTTGAAAGTCTGGATGTGCCCATCGACCCGGACATCTCCCCAGACAGACCTTCAGGAGTGTCCCCTCCTAGGCTTTCTGAGTCCCCTTCTCATTTTATTTTCTATGAAAAAGTGGCTGAAACCCTCCAGCTCCCTATGGAGGAAGCTGTGGATGATCAAGAGGAGCCTGACTATGTGGAAATGATGGATATCCCAGAGTCTAGGAGACTGTCTATTCCCTTGCATAAATCTTTTGGGAAACAGACTTTTTAAAATTCTAAAAACTCCTCACACTATACCTCCTGTGGATAAGAGAATGGACAAGAGGTACACATTGTCAGGCTCTGATACGGAGTTCCTTATACAACAATGCAGCCATGTTGGGGTAGTGCAGGCTGCAGCCTGTGACAAGGCAAATATCCCCTTGGCCTCACACCCCCCGGACAAGGACTCCAGGAAGGTTGATGCCGTGGCAAAAAAACAGTACATGGCAGCATCCTTGGGACTCAGACAGGCAAATTATATGGCTTATGTTGCTAGATATCAGAAATCCAGATGGGATACTGTTATGGCTCTTGCAAAACAGGTCCCTGGCCAGCTTGCCAAGGAGCTGGAGCAGGTGGCTGCTGATGGTATTGAGGCATCCAAGGTGCAATTCCATGCTGAAGTGGACTCAAATGATGTGTCATCAAGAGTCATGGCTACATCTGTGGCTCTTCGCAGGATGGCTTGGCTCAGATGTACTAGCCTGCCACAGGATACCCAGACTAAGGCCATGGATTTTCCTGTTGTGGGTAATTCTCTGTTTGGGGAGCAGACAGAGAATTACATGAAGAAAATGGATGAGTATAGGACCACCTATAGGAGTGCACAGGCCAAGGAAAGGCAGGCCACTCCTCAGGGGCAGCTTCCCAGGGGCAGGGGCAGGCCTTTTCATAGGCCTTTTTACCAAGCCCAGGCCTCCTCTTCTGCTTTTACCCAGAGGGGTTCTTTAGAGGGAGAGGCAGACGGGGTACAAGCAGGCCTGCTTCCACTCCTCAGCCCAAAGCCCCTGCCAAGCAGGCACCCTGATGGGGTTGCCAGGGCCGATTCTCAACTACCTGTAGGGGCAGGCTGGCTTACTTTGTCCAGGACTGGGGTCTCTGACATCAGACAAGTGGGTCCTGGAAGTAGTAAGCCAGGGACTGGTTCTCAGCTTCAGAAAGTTTCAAAGATGAGAACCAGATCCTTTCCACCTGCAAATCCTCCAGAGGCACTTGCCCTAGAGGCAGAGGTCTCTTCCTCCTAGCTCTCAGAGCCGTGGAAAGGGTTCCACCCTACACCAGGGCAAGGGTTGTACTCCAGGTACTTCCTTACCCCAAAAGACAGGAGAATGGCGGCCCATCCTGGATCTCAGATACTTAAACAAGCACCTTTTAAAACCAAAATTCAAAATGGTGACTCTGGGAATTATTCTACCCTCTTTAAGGCCAGGGGACTGGCTAGTGTCCCTGGACCTCAAGGATGCCTACTTCCATATTCTCATCAGAAGCTCCCATCGAAAGTACCTCAGGTTTGAGCTGCCCTCGGGCCTTTACCAGTTCAGAGCAATGCCCTTTGGCCTCACCTTTGCTCCAAGGGTGTTCACAAAATGCCTGGCAGTAGCAGTTGCTTCTCTAAGAAGGCAAAAAATTGCCATCTTCCCTTACCTGGACGACTGGCTCATAGTAGGCCAGTCCCCAGACCAAGTCAGGTTACACCTACAGATAACTCAGCAACTGCACACCTCTCTAGGTTTCCTTCTGAATCTTTCAAAGTCAGTTCTAGAGCCTGCTCAGCTCCTCACCTTCATAGGCGCAGAGCTGAACACAGAGAAAGCCAGAGCCTTCCTCCCTTTGGACAGGGCAAGGACCCTGGTCTCTCTGGCCTCCTCATTCACCCTGCAGGTGTCTCGACCAGCAAGGTATTTTCTACAGCTCCTGGGGCACATGGCTGCTTCTACAGCAGTGGTGCAGGGAGCAAGATTTCAGATGAGGGACATTCAGTTCCATTTGAGAGCCTTTTGGTCTCAAAGGAAAGACCCTCTAATCAAATTGATTCCAGTGACTCGAACCCTGATCCAAGCCCTACAATGGTGGCAGGATCAGAGCAATCTCAGACAAGGGGTTCCTTTTGTCACCCAGTCTCACTCCTTAATCCTTACTACAGATGCATTCCTCTTGGGATGGGGAGCTCACATGGGTGACCTCACTACCCAGGGGTTGTGGTCCCCTCAGTAATCTCTGCTCCACATCATTCTGTTGGAACTCAGCAGTTTTTCTAGCACTTCAAGCTTTTTCCAAGTCTGTTCAGAACAAAGTGGTACAGGTCAGAACAGACGACACCACCACAATGTGGTACATCAACAAGCAAGGGGGCACTCGGTCTACGGCCTTGTGCACCGAAGCAATGAAGTTGTGGTCTCTGGCTTACTCCCTGAACACCTCCCTTATGGCAGTTCACCTCCCAGGCAAGGACAATGTCCTGGCAGATGCTCTCAGCAGGATTTCCCAGGGCCATCACTTAATGGTCACTGGACCCCTGGTCCTGGGAGGTGATGCCAGATGGGGCACCCCACAGATAGATCTTTTTGCAGCCCCAGACAGTCACCAACTTCCCCTTTTTTACTGCAGGCCCCCACCCCAGTGTTGGGCTCAGTCCCTCTGGATGCCTTAGTCCTCAATTGGGAAGGGAAGTTTCTCTGTGCTTTCCCCCCTTCCCTCTGTTGTTCAAAGTGCTAGTCAAAATCAGGTCTCAACCCTGCAAGATGACCCTGATTGCCCCAGATTGGCCCAGACAACCCTGGTATCCAGTCCTGCTGTCCTTAGCAGTCCATCTTCCCCTCTGTCTTCCCAGGAATCACAACCTGTTAACCTGTGCTCAGGGGAGGGTTTGGTACCCGAACCTCAAATCTCTCAATCTCAAGGCCTGGCTCTTGAAGAGTTAGAGTTTGCTGATTTACACCTTTCCCAGGGTGTAATGGATATCCTGAAGGCTTCTCGAAAGCCTTCTACCAGGGCTACTTATAATTCCAAATGGAAGAGATTTTCCATATGGTGCTCTGGAAAGCATATTTCCCCAGAATCTGCTGATTTACCCACATTCCTGGATTACATGGTCCATCTAAATACCTTGGGGCTGAGACCAGCTACCCTAAAAGTGCATCTGGCAGCTTTGTCTGCCTTTATTTCAGCAGGTAAGCCCTCTCCTCTTTCAGCTCACCCTGTATTCTCCAAGTTTTTCAAGGGATTGCTTCACACCAACCCTCCATTCAGGGACCCTGCCCCTGCTTGGGACCTTAATGTTTGCATTGCTCAGCTTATGCAACCCCTTTGAGCCTTTGTCTTCAGCAGAGCTTAAGTACTTGACTTGGAAAACTGTGTTTCTGGTAGCCATCACTTCTGCCAGACGCATAAGTGAATTACAAGCTTTGTCAGTGGAGCCTGATTTTATCTCCTTTCATAGAGATAAGGTGGTCCTCAGGACTAACAGGAAGTTCTTGCCTAAGGTGGTTTCAGATTTCCACCTTAATCTATTTTTCTTCCTCTGTACTTCACTGACCATTCCTCCTCTGGCGAGAGGAGGCTGCACAGTTTAGATGTCAGAAGAGCCCGTAGCTACTATTTAGAGCGTACCAAGGGTCACAGGTTTGACTCCCTCCAACTATTCCTCACTTATGGTGAGGTTGGTAAAGGGAAACCTGCCATTAAGAAATCCATTGCCAGGTGGATTGTCTCTTGTATCCAATTCTGTTTTGAAAAACTGGGTAAGGTTCCTCCCTCAGGCCTGAGGGCTCACTCTACCAGGGGTACAGCTGCTTCCCTGGCTGCTGCCAGGGACATCCCTATTCTAGAGATATGTCAAGCAGCTACCTGGAAAACAGTTCATACTTTACCAAGCATTACTCCCTGGATATCCAGGCTAGAGTGATGCCCGCTTTACCTGCTGTGCTTCAGAGCCTATTTCCCAAGTAGGTTCTGTCCCTCCTCCATGGAGGTACTGCTTTGTAGTCTGCATATGTCATAATATAGCAAGACTTCATGTTGTTTGAAGAAAAAATTACTCACCTTAGTAATGTTGTTTCTTCTATTGGAGTCTTGCTATATTATGACCTCCCCTCCTGCCTGCCCCTCTCAGAACCTCTGTTTTTGGGATGTGGGTGGGCAGTGCAGTGTTGGCACTTAGTAGGTGCCCACCTTGTTGTGTTTCACCCTTCTTTTTGGGGTGTCTTGATGTTGTGTTCTTCATTTTTTGGGGCTCCTGACTTGAGTCTTTGTTTTGAGACCAAAAAATGTGTTGTTATGTTTAGTAGCCAGTTGGCTAGTGTAGGTTTACAGCTTCCACACAGGACCTCAGTGAGTTTAGCTCGTAAAGATCTGACGGTTTGAGTTTGAAGAACAACAGACAGAGTTTTCAACCGAGCTCGAGCTCAGCGCTCCATGCCTAGCATGGAAAGTTAACTCTTTCACCTCCGGAGCAGTTCGAAGGTTGGGACTTACTGCATATGTCATAATATAGCAAGACTCCAATAGAAGAAACAACATTACTATGGTGAGTAATTTTTTCTTTCAGCAGTATCAAGGTGGGAGTCATGCTGTGCAGCTTTTGTCACCAAGCCCTCCATTTTTTGGTCAATTTTATTAATGTCAGTGTGGAGGGCTGCGGTAGTTGACTTCATTTTTTGTCTGAATCTGCGTATTTCCTTTAACATTGATGTCCTTTCGTCTCTGGAGTGATCGGTTAGAAGATGAAGCAGCCTTCTCCTGAGAGGACCTCATGGTCCACGAACTGACTGAGCCCTCACTGTCAGACTCGCCCGTCCTTCTCTCCCTTCATCTACTGAGCCCCCTGGCGATGAATGTATGTCTGACCTCTGCATTGTGATAGGATCACCTTTCTTGTGCACTTAAACGATTTTATATTGAAAAACTTTGTTTTGCGGTGATTTTCTCTTGATGTTCCCATGGAGCCGAGGTGACTAGCTGTTCACTGTGGCATGATGTCACCAGACATCTCCAGAAGTGGTTCTACTGTCAGTGCAAGCACAGGATATTGCAGCCGCATGTCATGGTACTTCCTATTTTGACCTTCCTCACCATACACTGCACACCGGTGGTAGGTGCTGCTCCCTTTCTCAGGCTCATACACTTCTGCAACCAGTGTGACAATGATCAGGGGATATGGGGGCTGTCACACAGGCTACAGCACTTTGAGACAGGAGAAACAGGGAAAAAGCACTAGTGCACTGAGGAGAACTGGGTGCTGCCTTCCCCACACCTGATCTGCTTCACACACACACACACTCTCTGTCTCTCTATCATCACTCTGACTCTCGCTGCGGGAGGGGAGGAGGGCGAAAAGAAAGAATGGCACCACTCTCTGTCTAATGGAGGACAGGTTGTCCTGAGCGGTGCTGGGGCTGTCGCCGCAGGAGGGGGAGGAGGGTGACCACAAACACTGGCAGCACTGGCTCTGTCTCTGTGCCTCGGTCTGTGACCGTCACCTGTCCCTGGTTGCTCTGTTGGAGGGGAGGGGCCTACCGGTGTACAAACAGCATGGATCGCACACACACCTGCTTTCCTCCCCTCATGCGAACCTCGTGCACCCTTACCCCGTTTCCTGTAAGCTGACCCGTCATCCAAACGATGAAAGGGCACTGCCGCTTTCTTTTTCCAGCCACTTGACACAGGTACCACACAGCCCCCTACTCACCAGCTCACTCTCTCTCGCCTCTCTGTGGATGCTGCCCCATAGGCTGGGGGCTGCACCGCTCTCTCTCTCTGCTGTCCTGCATTACAGATGCAGCAGCCAAACAGTGGACAGAGAACACAACACAGGACCTGCCACTGGGGCATCAAACCATGACATGCTGTCCCGATCTGTGCCCTGTCCACTGCTCCCATTCAGTTTCTCGGTCTGTCACTATGTCTGTCACCATGATCAGGGACACTGTTTCACAGTGTTTGGGGGGGGGAGTTGGAAACACAGGAGATTATGGTCACATACTGAATTGCATGTATAACATGGGTTGGGGAGCCGGCCCGGTGGCGTTGAGGGTGGAGGCACTGGATGCTATACCTTGCACCACGCTGGCGACCTGGGTTTGGGAGCGAACTTGGGCCATCAGGAGTCAGCAGGGGCAGGAAAGGATTGAGCATCTGGAAGATTGCTCTCATTTCCTGGGGTGGGTGGGCATGTTTGCCACAGTGCTAGCAGCTCCTGGTGGTGATTGGGGACGGCGCAACTGGCGGCACACTCTTCCGGGGTTGGGAGCGGTGGCATATGTCTTATGCGTTGGTGCGGGAACGCACCCGTAGTGCTGGGCGTCTTTGCATGTCCACGCACCAGGGGACCGTACAGCAGTAAAGAAAATCCCTGCTCCACAGATAGGTGACGGCAACCTCCAGTGCCCACCGCCACACACCCAACGCTAATCTCATCTTACTGGCTCTCTCGAACCCCTGCCTTGCCTTGGGTCTGGTTCAGTAGTTGCTGGTCAGGCTGGGGTGAGGTGGGGCATGTCTGTCCCTGATTTCCCAGTGAGTGAGGATCAGGCGGGGTGGTAGAGCGGTTGCAGTGAGTGGCGTCTGCCTGAGGGAGTTCTGTGGCGGGCATTGCAGAAAGAAAGTCTACAAAAAGGAAAAAACATGGGTTGGGGAAATCTAGCAATACAATTACTGCAGTGGCACTGGTGAGCGACTGAGCCGGTGGCGAAGCAGCGAGTGAGCAAGTGGCCGGGCTGGGAGCTGGCTACAGTACACACAGGACCAACATGGGCACACACAGCAGGTCGCAGGTACTGAATTTGCCAGTTCTACGAGCCTGCATTAACACCGATAGCAAGAAAAGGTGATATGCCACACTTCTTCTGCCTGTCCTTCTCTGTATCTGCATATCTGCACCGCCAAAGGACATATGCTGCACTCCCACTCGCTCACTCGTGAGTTTCAGTGGCTGACTCTTAATTTTCTGTTGTGCTGCACATAAGGAGACCCGGCGGCGCATCTCCTGGGTTGCTCTGCAGAACCGTGGATTAATGCTAACTCAATCCATGGCCCTGTAAAGCGGCTCACCCAATAGGGTTGCACGTTTCTGTCAACCCATGTTATAGTTTTGTTTTCATTTTTTTTTTCTTGGCCAGGGTTTCTAATACATCTTGGAAGCTTGTCTAAAAATGTATATAAAAAGCATTTGACTGCACTAACTGACCTCGTAGTGTCTTTTTATGGCATCATAGAGCTCAACTTGACAGCAGACTGTGATGTCATAAGTAGAGCAGTGGTGAGTTCATTTGAGGGTATCAGATGCTTTTCAAAAGGCACAGTGACATAAGTACTTCATTGTTTGGAATAATGCAAGATCAATAACAGGAAGCAGTTAAAAAAAAAAAAAGATAACCATAATTGTTATAAATAACCTTGTTTTAGCCATTTATCTTAGTAGGTGTTTGTTCTTGAAAAATGGCACCAGCTGAACAAGGTAAAAGAAATCTTTGTTGTCACAGCTATGGAATTCAGTTACAGGTTTAAAAAATAAATGTTTGGCCTTGATTAGCAATAGTTTGTTTAATTATTCACTAACTAAAGGCCAATTTTAACCAGCTTGTAAAATTGTCACATTCTAGTGCCTTGTGTTTGAAGTAGACTTCGATGTCCTTTTATCTGGAGTTCCTTGCAATAAAAAGTGGAATAATTCAACAAAGTAGAATAAGCTTTGTGCTTTCTAAAAGATACTGCACAATTTAACTAACTGTTCATATCATCGATACTGGACCGAGGAAGACATTTAAAGTAGCCTTGCAGTGGATTTCTTAAAATTATTTTTAACATAGTTCATTCTTCTGTAATGCTTCAGACTTTCTGTTGTTCTTTTACATGTTGTTTAATTTACATTCTGATATCGGCTCCTGGAGGCTTGTCTCACTTTTAGCAACAAGAATGTATTTGTAATGTCATACAGTTTACATCATTTCAGTCCTGAGGTGTTGCACCAAAGGAGGAGCTTTAGAATGTTGAGGTTAAAACTCTTTTGGGTGGTCATGCTCCAGCTGACTTCATAACAGCAGTTTTTTTCCTCTGCTGAAGAGACTGGACATCCTGGAGTTCCATTCCAGTCACTGTGGCTGATTCTTCTTACTGTAATTTTAACTATCATTTTTTTGTAAAGTTTCTCAGAGTTTATTCTATACTATGTGTTAGTTTATCATAGTTTTATTCAATGTTAGCAATATGTTATGATTCCCTAGCAGTACCCAGAACGCCTCATGTTTTTCACTGATTCCCAGGTTGGGGTTCCTGGTTCCAAATCTAACAAAAGTAAATATGTTACGTGTAAAACAATTTTTTGTTAAACAGTTGTGTTTTTTTCTTCAGTGCAACTGCTAAAACAAATTTATTTTGTTGCTTACTGTCAAATTGGAATGACAGGGAAACCTACCAAGGAAACAGGGCCTACAGGATTTCAACAGTGTATGTATCCTGTAAGCATTGGTTGGTGAAAGCAGATGACCACAGCCTTTGCTTTGTTGGTTTCTGTCCACATCACGAATTTGAACATTTTGAACTAAACAAAATTTTCTTGCCTAAAATAAAGAAAAAAGGGTAACCAAGGATTAGCATCTGATTGCAGTGAGAGAAAATAAAAAAAAACTTCTAGGGGTGTGGACATGGTATACTATCCACACTCTGGCAGTTCGACTGGAAGGTGATGATTGGAATGTTTGACAACTAAGCTCCTCACACCACCTGGGTGGATATATATAACCCTCGACTCCACCTCGTGATGTCAGATCTTTCTTTCTTGCTGCTGGAATAACAGGTCACCTCCTTCACGCTCCATTTAGGATTTGCTCTGCTCCATTGGCAGACCATTATTTTGAAATTTTTGAAGTAGTTTATTGCTTATTCACAGTTTTCTCAACTCAATCTCTTGATTTACAATAGATCGCAAAAATCCTGGATATAAATTTTGTGGCCGGTGCCGGCAGAAGATGTCAGCCACCGATCCGTACGACTTGTGCATGTATTACCTGGGCAGGCAAAACGACGTGGCCAAGTGTGGCGTCTGTCTTTCTATGCTCTGAGTCCCTCGAGGATAGGAAGCTCCGGCTCGCTTACTGGCCAGCCTTCAGAATGGGATCTGAAGGACCGCTCGAAGGGCGGCAGAAAGACCTTAGCAGCTGCCGGGTCTGCAGCTCAGCTTGCCACCCTAGAAGTAGAGGCGGCAGCCGCGGTGCGCACTGCTTTGGCACTGTTTCCATGTGGGTAGCATCAGAAGGTCTTCACGGACCCATTACGTGAGTTGTATTGGTCCCTCCAGATGATGGGGAAGAGCCCTGCCCTCCAAGGCCACCTGTCGAAGACCAAGTCCATTAAACTGAAGAAGTCTTCTCACCATCACTGCCAGTTGTGGGATGGGGAGAGATGTCGGTCCCTTGACTCGCCTGACCGTTCAGCGGATGTCAAGCACTCCTCAGTTGAGGGGTAAGTCAGGGAGGCCGAGGACTCTCTGGCCCCACCGTTGAGTCAGTCGATCTCACCTCCAGTCGCCCAGTTGGCTGAGATTTACCTCGACCTGGTCGATCCGCTGTCGCATGAGGCAGAAGAACTGGTCTCACAGACCTCGGTGCTCCCGGTTCTCACTCAGAGGATGTGGCTCTATAGGTGTCCCTGGTCAGCCCTGCACGGGAGCAGCCTCTGATCGAAGTCGGGACTTCCATGCCCATATAGCTGAATGTCGGTCGGCATGTCATCTGTGGGTAACCGCAGACCCCCGCCCGCTGGCAACCAGATGGTGGATGGTCGAGGCATTTCTGCTCTTGATCCTGCTCGAGTGGGAGGCGCCACCGTCGGTACTGCTCGTCCTCCTCCTCCTTTGGAGAGGAGAGGAACTGCCACAAGATGCACTGGTGCTATGAGGGGTTCCTCTGGCAGCAGTGGGCCATTGCTGTGCAGGGTAGGGCTTTACCCCAAAGTCCTCTTCTCCCCTGGCAACTGGCAGTTGTCACCCCCACCAGCCCCAGTTCCGTGGGTGCTGCCTACACTCGGTTCTTCTCCACCTCGACAGCTGCTGACCAGTGTTCCATCCAAGGAAGCCAGCCATTCAGCTCCCGGCTTGCCAGGCCGATTGTCAGTCAGGATCGCCCCGGGAAGGGGGAGCCCTGGGAAGTTTGTTGTAAGGTATGACTGAAGGCCCTCTTTAAGGAGTCCTCAGTCGACTCTGACCAAGAGTCCATGGCTACCTCTGGTGCTTCGCTTTTCAATCGGGATATGGTCGATGAGGCCCCCCCACTACCACCACTGACCTCATTTCTGAATCCACCGGCGTCCAGTTGGAACCCATCCAGAAGAGAACCACATGCCTTCTCCCACACGTTTTGGATCAGAATGCATCCCCAACAGTTGCCTTCCCGGTGGGTGAGGCCATCCTGGGACCGGCTCTGGAGCTTTTGCAGCATCCTGCATCCTGTCCGGCACCCTCAGCCCGTGTGGTCCACAGGTACTCGGTGCCTACTGGCTCCCTTTCAGGGTTCTGCAACCTTCCTTTTACAGAAGGGCTGGTTATGGATTCTGTGTTCTGTAAGTCAGGATACGAGGGGAGCGTGGACAAGCCTCAAAACAAGGAGTCCCGTAAGATTAACCATGCTACTAAAAAGGTATATGCTGAGGCTACCTTGGGTCTCAGGCAGGCTAGCTATGCTGTCATGATGGCCAACTATGGTCACTCCATGATGAGTATGTTCGACATTGTCCTCCCTCACCTGCACCCTGAGCAGAAGGCAGTGGTGAAACTCATCGGAGACCACAGTCCATCGCTGCCTAAGCACCATCTCCAGACAGCCTTGGTCATGGGCAGCTTGTGCTCCCATGCAGTATTAGCGGCTTTCTTCATTCATTGCAGGACCTGGCTGCTTTTGTCCATCTTTATGGCAGACACCCAAGAGAGGTTGGCAGATGTCCTCTTCCTGGGCAGCGATCTCTTTGGCCCTGGCATGGAAGGACATCTCACATTGATTGAGAAGTCCGGTGCCACCTTGGATTCAGTGAATTTGTCCCAGAGGGACCCCAAGAAAAAGTCTAAGAAACCAACTTTTATGTATTGGTCCTTACAGTTACCGCCCCCCCAACAACAGCCCCAGCAAGGGCAGTTTCAGTCTTGGCACCCCAAAAAGTCCGGGGGCCAGGGACCAAAAAAATATGGAAGAGGGGGAGTGGTGGCTCTCTGGACGCAGCCACCAGTGCCCCTGTAAAACCTTCCCAGTGTAGGTTGGGGGGTGTCATTCCTACACTTCTCCTGTCCTTGACTGCTCTTCCCATCAGAGGCAGGCTACGTCTCTTCTCGCCATGTTGGTCCACTATCACAATGGACAAGTGGGTGTTAGACATAGTGGGCAGATGTCTCGATTTCGAGACTCTCCCACCTTGCCGCCTGCACGTGCCTTGAGAGTCTGGGGTGTCTTAGGACATGCTGTCTGCCCTCCGGGAGGACATTACTGAGCTTCTTGTGAAAGGAGCTATAACCCATGTCCCGGATACTCTGGCTGGTCAGGGTTATGTGTCCGGGTACTTACTGTCTCGAAATGGATTGAGGGGCTGTCGCCATATACTGGATTTTCACGATCTCAACCAGCACATACGGATGTGCAAATTACAGGTGCTCACTCAGAGCCAGATTATACCATCCCTGGAGCAGAGCAAATGGTTCTGCTCCCTGGACCTCCACATCCCTGACCGAAGGTCCCACCGCCAGTACCTACTGTCCTGAGCAGAGGGGATCCTGTACCAGTTCCAGGTTATGCCCTTTGACCTCTTCTTGGCGCCAAGGGTTTTCATCAAGTGCATGGCAGTGGTGGCGGCCCACCTCCGGTGCTTAGGAGTCAGAGTTGACCCTTTTCTGGACAGCTGGCTGATCACCAGTCCCTCCAGAGAGACCGTGGCGAGACCCACAGTCCTGGCTTTCCAGACCTGCGGAGACTTAGGTCTCTTGGTCAACCCGGATTCATTTGAGCTGGTACCAAAGCAGATAATCAAGTTCATTGGGGCAGAACTAGACTCCCTGCGGGCCAAGGCCTGCCTTTTGGTGGACTGGGCACAGCATCTTACCTCCTTTGTCTGATCATTTCAGGTTGGGCTCTTGTGCCCTGCCCGGGATTTCCTGTGGCTGCTGGGGTACATGGCATCCTGCACCAGTGTGGTCCACTGGACCCATTGATGGATGCACTCCCTCTAGTGGAAGCTGGACTGGCAGTGGTTCCAGCTCCTTCGTCACCTGGATCAGCTGGTCACGGTGGCTCAGCCAATGCAGGATGCCATCTAGTGGTGGCTAGTCCAGGAACAACTGGAGGAAGGAATTCTGTTAGCCCGCCCTGAGCCGACCGTCACGCTGATGACGGACACATTTCTGGTAGGGTGGGGAGGACACCAAGGGGACCACACGACTCACAGGTTCTGGTCACCCATGGAGTCCAGTCACAGCATAAATCTGCTAGAGCTCCATGCGGTTGGCCCTCACAGAATTTGCTCTGATGATCAGGGTTCAGGTTGTTCAAATCCAGATGGACAACACCACAACCATGTTCTGCCTGAACAGACAGGGCTGTACACACTCCCTTTCCTTGTATTGGGAGGCACTCTGCACCTGGACCCTAGTGCGCACCTGGTGATTCATATCGCAGGAGAAAACAGTCAGCTGGCAGATGCTCCTCAGCCAGGTAGGAGAGACGTTGCATGAGTGGTTTCTGCATCAGGAGGCGGTGGACCACCTGTTTTCCCGGTGGGGCTCACCTTCAATGGACTTGGTAGCCTCCCAGGAGAACGCTAAACTAACTCATTACCACCTAGAGCGCTTTTTGAAGTCCAAGTTTTCCATTGCCTTAACCTTGATACAAAATGGCCGCCGAGGTATAATTGAGTTGAGGCTGTTCTGTGCCCGCCCCTCACAGTCTGGGACACTGATGGGGGATGCCTTCGCAAAGCCCTGGCTCCCGGGCCTCTTGTATGCCTTTCCTAACTTCCCCTTGGTCCACAGGGCAGATGATCCTGATAACTCCAGACTGGCCAAGGCAGTTCTGGTACCCGGATCTCCTCAGCGTCAACAGCAAGCCTCCATGGTAGTTGCTTCTCCAGCCAGACTTGCTGACCAGACATCCCGGGAATGGACCTGCGGCTGAAACTTCAGTTCCTGCACCTCATGGCTTGGTTCCTGAGCAGCTAGATTTGTAGGCCTTGGGTCTATCCAAGGATGTCTTCCATAAATAAGTTGACTCGTAGGTGCTGTGCCTTCAAGTGGAAGAGATTTTCCATTTGGTGCCAGGGCAAGGAGCTTGATTCCCTTGCTTGCTTAGTGGCTAGCATCTTGGACTACCTCTGGTGCCTTTTCCAGCTGGGACAGTGATTGACGACTTTTAAGGTGCACCTGCAGCATCTCGGCTTACCAGGCGTGGGCCAGTATGCCCTCAGTGGCCCAGAAGAAGGTGGTTGGGTGCTTTTTCAAGGGACATGACCACTTGTCCCCTCTGATGTGTGATCCACCTCTACCGTGGGACTTACAACTGGTCCTGGCTGTGCTTATGGGCAAGCCATTTGATCCGATGCACAGGTGTGAGTTGTCACACCTGTCATGGCAGATAGCCTTCTTGGTGGCATGACATCTGCCAGAAGGATTGGGGTGCTCCAGGTTCTCTCGATGGACTGTCTCTATCTGGTCTTCCAGAGGAATGAGATCATCCTTTGCCCCAAACTTATGTTCCTCCTGAAAGTGGTATTGGAATTTCACCATAACCAGGTGATTGACTTACCAGTATATTTTATCAGTCCCTCTTCAGAGGCCGACTGCAGGCTGCATTCCCTGGACCTGTGGAGAATGCTGTCTTGTTATGTGGAGCGTACGGCTGGGATTCCGGGTTATGCTCGCCAAATGTTTATCACTTATGCTGAAGCTGCACTTGGCAGACTGGCAGTGAAGCAAACGATTGCAAGGTGGATCACCTCTTGCATCAACCTCTGCTACAGGTTGGCTGGTCAAGATCCTCCTGTTGGGATTAGGACTCATTCCATCAGACATACCAGTGCCTCAGTGGCTGCTTCCAGGGATATTCTCATACAGGGAATCTGTAGGGCTGCTACCTGGAAGTCAGCACACACCTTCATTTCCCACTACCGCATTGACCTAGAGTCATTCCGGGATGTGTGTTTTTGGACCTTGCTTCACCAAGTAGGAGTGTGCGCCTGGCCCCCTCCTCCTGAAGACTGCTATGGGTCTGCCAGAGTGTGGATAGTAAACCATATCCACGTGCCTAGAAAGATAGGTTACTCATCTATAACTGTAGGTTTAGGAGTTTTATATGGTACACATCTATACAACCTACCTGGCCTCCACTGGCAAGTGGCACAAGATCCTACTTCCAGCATGTTGGATCTGACGTCACGTGGCGGGGTTGGGGGTTATATCTGCCCGGGTGGTGGGAGGAGCTTAGCTTGTCAAATGCTTCGGCTTGTATCGCCTTCCAGTGGAACTGCTAGAGTGTGGGTGTCTACAATATACCACTCCTAGAACTACAGTTACAGGTGAGTAACCTATTCTTCTCTGAGTCGGATGAAGGCTTCTGGAGGATTGTCAACTGAGTTGTGCTTCAGGGACCGGAATCTCTACCTGTAGGTCTCTCCTGGGATATCATACCTTTTAACTATTTAGTTTTTCACGGTGGCATAGTTTTCTGACTGTGCAGTGTCCATATTGCTGTAGGCAAGTTGGGCTTTGCCTGTAAGATAAGGTACCAGCCTGATTGCTGTTTTGTCCATTGTTAGGCTCTGGTGACCTTTTCAAAAGTTGTCAGGTATGCTTCAGTATCATTTGAGGGACACAGCTTTGTAAGTGTAATGTCTTGTAAGCTCTTTGTGTTTTGTTTATCCACTGGACCTATAGCCAATCCTCCAGCTTTGATAGCTTGCAAGGGATCCAGCCATCACTGATTCTGTTGCTACAGGTCTTCTGTTTTCTTCTCTCTACTCTGTTCCTCTAGATGCTCCATCTCTTTTTTTCCCTCTGTTTCTCAGTCTTGTCTTTGTTAGCCCACCATTTGAAGAAGACAGACATGCTTTCAGGTTCTGTTCCTGCCTGTTCTTCTTCTGTCATTGGTGCCGTCTGTACAATCTCAGTTTGCACTTTTGTTTCTATGTCTAGTTTGACTGCCATTCTTCTGGTAATCACTCCTGGGCTTGCTGTTGCAGGATCAATACCTTTCTTTGGTGCTTCCATGGTACCAGGTCTAGTACCCACGCACAAATCTCCTGGCTTACAGTATGCACAGCGTAAATCCCATTTTGCCTGTCACCAGCTGTCGTCAGGGCAT
Organism: Neoceratodus forsteri; assembly: GCA_016271365.2. NCBI lineage: Eukaryota > Metazoa > Chordata > Ceratodontiformes > Ceratodontidae > Neoceratodus > Neoceratodus forsteri. Next base: position 1,197,554,649 of record CM028130.1, read on the forward strand.
AGGCCAGGAAACCAGCAAATCAGGAGAAGTAGTAAAATTTGCAAGTATTTCTTGCTATCAGTAAGAAAATAAAATTGTGCAGGATAGCTCTTGATACAGGCAGTTCAAACATGCAGAAGTCCTTCATCTGAGAGTCTGTTTAAAATCTCCAGCTCTCCCTATATCTCTCTTTTTATAAGATGTTTTTCCCTGGCAGTGAACTTCTGCATCCTGTTCTTGTAAATTATACCACCTGTGTTCCACTGCAAAGGGCAGAAGCTTTGATTCAGTATGGGAACACATTCTAGGCAGGTCAGCTATGGACTGCACAGGAATACTTTAAACTTCTGAGCCACATGAGGTCCACCACAGCAGTGATACCGTGGGTCAGGTTACATAACAGGGTCATCTAGTACCGCCTCAGTAGGCAGTGGTGTCAATGAAGTGCACCACCGTAGCAAAAGGTACCTATACCAAGCAGATTGATACAAGTACTTAGGTGGTGGGAAGGAGTAGGCAACCTCAGAGAGGATTCATTTGCTTTGGCGTCTTCCTATGAAATTGCTTACCATTTATGCATCCCTACTAGGATGGGGAGGACATCTGGAGGGGAGAACAGTAAATACAGCTTGCTTTCCTCAGGAAAGAACACATAAACCTGCTGGACCTCAGAGCAGTACTTCTTTCAGTTGAGTCATTCTCCTCCTTGTTACAGGATCAAACAGCCCTGAACCGGGCTGCTTCAGCTCCCCCACGGTCGGGCGGCACCCAGCCGACCGAGACCAGGACGCCCGCCTGCAGCTCCTTGGAAGCTACCTGCTCTTGAACAGGGCTGCTTCAGCTCCCCCACGGTTGGACGGCACCCAGCCGACCGAGACCAGGACGCCCGCCTGCAGCTCCTTGGAAGCTGCCTGCCCTTGAAAATGGCTGCTTCAGCTCCCCTACTGTCAGATGGAACCCAGCTGACCGAGACCAGGATGCCCGCCTGCAGCTCCTTGGAAGCTACCTGCCTCAGGATCAAACAGCCTTGAACAGGGCTGCTTCAGCTCCCCCACAGTCAGATGGCACCCAGCCGACCGAGACCAGGACGCCCGCCTGCAGCTCCTTGGAAGAATGCAGTGACATGACAATGGAACAGGCTTCCAGAGAACTACGCTGCGGGTGCTTGGGACATTTTCCCCTGCTTTTGCCACCTGGCGCTTATAAATAGATTTAGCTGCAACTAAGCAAAATTCAAGTGTCTCATAGAAGGATTTTGACCCTCCCACCCCCACCCCACTGATTAAATACACCTATTGCACGCCACATTCCCTTTTGCTCCATCATTGGTTAGTAAGCCTAGCAGCACTCGCTCCCTCATTGGCTAATAAGCCTAGCAGCACTGCTTTCTCCCTCATTGGCTACCTAAACTCCTCATTCCCTCTGCTGCTCCATTGGTTCCTAGTCCTTACAGGTCCCTATCATTTCCCTGCCCCCGCATCCCAGCTCTCCACCATCTCTACTAAATAACTACAACATCTGCCTTCCCTGCTAAGTAACCACAGCAGTAGGGTCCTCCTAGCACCTGATCCACACCATGATCCTTCTACCAGGCCACCTGACCCTGCTCATCCCTATTCTCTTCCCCTTCCCTCCCTTCCTTCCTTTCCAGCATGCCACTCACCTCTCCCATGCCCCCCTCCCAAATCCTGCCAAAACTCGTTGAGCTCTCCCACCCCTCCAGCCCGGCGTCCACCTCCCCTTTAACCCAAGCATGGACACACTCTGCTACACGTCCCAGCCCATTTCTTTTCAACCCATCGCTCCATTGGGTCACTTTTCAACTTATTCCCCTATGCCCAGCTCATACATGCCATCAATCTAAGAGACGTCCACTCGCACTCAGTCATATACAGCTGTTCGCTCACTACCTAACTCTCGCTCTCCTGCTCCTTGCAGCAGGTGACATCCACCCTAACCCCGGCCCCAATACTACCCCCCCATGCCCCTCTCCAGCATCGGCCTCTTCTTCACTTCACTCTGGGGACCTTCTCCGACGTGGCCTGCGCCTTCTGCACCTAAATATAAGAAGCCTTGTCCGCAAGCTTGATTCCCTTCAGGTTCTTGCTGTCCACTATGCTCCAGATATCCTCACCCTGTTGAAACTTGGCTCAACAAAAACATCAACGACTCCTCTGTCACTGTCCCAGGCTACACTATGGCCCACCAGGATAGAGCCTCTAAAGGCGGCGGAATAGCCATCTACGTAAACTCGTACTTGCACTATTCAGTGGTCCTGACCAAGTCCAAACCAAAAGTCCTTGAAGTAATACTAATTCAGCTTGTCCTTCCCTTCTCACTACCAATCTACATTGCTGGGATATACTGCCGACTTGGTACACCAGCTTCTGCTGTCACCGACCTCCTCAAGCAAATCTCCTGCCTAACCACGACAGGGGAACTCTACATTATAGGTGATCTTAACCACAGTTGGTTAGCTCCTGCCCTCAACAAAACCAGGACTGAAATTTCCACCCTAAACCTCTCACAAATCATTACTGAGCCCACCTGGCTTAACCTAAAATCTGGTAACTACATGCTCATCGACTGGGTTCTTACCACACACCCCCACCGGGTTAAACAAGCCGTTATTCTTCCTGATCCTTCAGCGACCACCACGTAACCTTCTTAGTGCGTAAAATCCACCGTCAAAATTCCCCATTAAATCTGTAGTCCAGTGCTCCTATATATCCCTCAATTCTAGCCCCTATATTAGATTACCTTGCGCTAGCAAACTGAGCCCCTGTCCCTCCTACGATCTCCATTGATGATGCCTTCCTACACTTTAAAAACACATTCCTCAGCATCTGGAACACACACGCCCCACTGCGTCATACAAGAATAAGAGGAAACCACCTACCTTGGATCACCCAAGAACTTATTGCATGTCAAATCGCACAGGACAAAGCCTGGAAAATGCATAAATCCTCACGCCTCCCACAACACCTCTTCACATACCACATGCTCCGTAACAAGTGCACCAGAGCCACTCGTCTTGCAAAAGCAGAGTACTTCAGCAGCTCCCTCCAGTAAAACCTAAGCAAACCCTAAAAATTCTAGAAGGTCATTCACTCCCTTTTTACCCCACCGGCTGCCAATCCCACTCCAATGCTAAATGTTAATAACTCTCTCCTATCAGAGCCCACAGCAGTCGCCACTGAGTTCAGTGTGTACTTCTCCACTTGCAGTGCCACCCTCCTCTCTTCCCTGCCTAACACTACACCTCTCACACCGCCAACAGATATAAAGACCCAGACTAGGCCTCGCTCCTTTTCCTTCAGAGACATCTCTGCAACTGAGGCCCTAGATGCATTACTTTCTCCAACCCTTCAAAAGGCAAATCCATGGATGGATTAGACCCCAAACGTCTGTACCTCTCCGCCCCCGCTATAGCAATTCCGCTTGCCAAACTCCTAAACCAATCCTTTGCTGCCGCTGCCATCCCCCATACATGGAAGCATGCCATTGTCATCCCTCTGCCAAAAGGAGGTGCCCCTACCTTCCCCTCTAAATACCGCCCTGTCTCCCTCCTCCCAGCCCTAGCAAAACTACAAGAGCACCTTGTGCTCACCCAACTTACTTCCTTCCTCACTGACTCCAATTTCTTCACGTCATTCCAGTCTGGCTTCAGGAAGGGAAACTCCACCACCTCCTCCCTGATAAGGCTTACAGACACTATCCTGACAGCCATGGACAGTGGACTGATCACCTCAGCCGTTTTTGTCGACCTTGCAAAAGTCTTCGACACCATCTCCCACCCCATATTGCTCTCGAGTCTCGCTGAATCAGGCCTCTCTGTCGCAGCTACAAATTGGTTCAGATCATACCTCTCTGACAGAACTCAGTCCGTTAGAGTCTCAAATGCGATCTCCACCCTCCTCCTTCCCTTAACTACCGGTGTCCCACAGGGGTCGGTTCTTGGTCCTATTCTGTTCTCAATATTCCTAAATGACCTGCCACTCATCTGCTCTACTTCCTCAATCCACATGTATGCAGATGATACTGTACTCTACTACTTGGGCTCCACCCCGATGTGGTACAATCAGTCCTCCAAGCTGACTTCAGCAAGGTACAGTAGTGGTTTAGCTCGCACCAGCTCTCCATAAACGCAAAAAAAAACCTGTCACTATGACCTTCGGCACACGATAACGCCTGGCCAGACTCCCCTCCCTTCCCTACTTCGCCACCCTGGATGGCCAAAAACTTGAAGATGTCTCCTCGTTCTGCTACTTGGGGGTCTGGCTCGACAGCCATCTCTCCTTCTCTGACCACATCGATGCTATCTCAAAAAAACTACGCCCCATGCTCAGTGCACTATATAGGAACCGCAGCAGCCTTCCTCCCCCGAGTCCGACGTGAACTAGTCCTGAAGATGACACTGCCCTCCATCGACTACTGCGACATTGTATACAGTGCAGCCCCTAAGTCCACTCTATCTAAACTGGACACACTTTATAATGCCTTCTGCCTCTTTGCTCTCAATGCCTCTCCCCTCACCCACCACTGCGACCTCTACCGAGCCTTGGCACTACCGTCTCTTGAAAACCGCTGCATCTCTCACTGTGCTAAATTTGTCTCCAACCTATGGCTCGGGTCCATCCCCTCCTATCTTGTCACCGTACTCACAGATGCCCCCCCCCCCCATCGTCTTAGATCCAGTGACTCCTGCCAACTTTCAGGCCCTAGGCGGAAGACCTCTGCCGGTCAAGCTGCCTTCTTACAATGGCTACCCAAGCTCTGGAATGCCGTCCCACCACAAATTCGACACTCCTTCTCTTCCTGCTCTCTGTCTACCGCCATAGCAAACTTCCTTACTACAAATTGCTCCTGTCCCTGAACCTGCCATGCCCCACTGTCCCCTCCCCAATGCCTGACCAGTGGCCTTAGCCTTGCTACAGAAGCTGGCATATAACCCCAACCTTGCACTTATATCCTGGGCCTATTTTGCCCTATGTACTGTGTATAACTGTGATATACGTCCTCTGTTGTTTACAGCTGTTACTACTGTGCTAATTTACCTTGTCTGCTGCTTCTTGTCACAAAAATTGTTATTTGATACTATTATATCCTAAGCATTCAATGTGCGCTGCTTGTATAATCGTGTATCCTTATGCTGCTTTTTATTTGCTTCTGTTAACTGTTCACTTGATAACCTGCGTGTTATCATATCCATGTGTACCCCTCCCCCCCCAGGTCGCACCAGGAGACGAACATCTTGTTGCTCAGTGTGCCTTTCCTGGTGAAACAGTTGCAATACATAAATAAATAAGGACAGACAAAACAACCATGCATTACTTACAAAGGGATGCACCAGGTCATCAAAACTCTGTAGAGATATAATGAAGATCTGGAACCTGGCTTACATTCTGAATGCGAAACACTCTGTGTTACACCTAGCAGGAAGGCAGAAAGTACTAGCAGGTTCAATTAGCAGGCTAGGACATATGAACCTTTAAATGTTCTCTGAACAAAGGTGCTAGCAGATTCACTAAGTAGGATGGTACATATAAAACCAGTCCCCTGGCTTAAGCGGTAGCACTACTGCTTGCAACGCAGATGACCTGGGTTCAGGATTGAGCCTGGAGCATTGGAGGGTTGGCCGGGGGAGGAGGACCGAGCATCTCTGGGGCAGATGTGATGCTTGGCAAAAGTCCAACCCCTAGTGACTGCTGCGGCTCAGTGAGCCAGAGTCCGCATAATGCAAGGGGATGCAGATGTTGGGGCATCAGGTCTGGGAGCACATCTGACATTACCTGGATGTCATTACACCTCCCCTCCAGGGAACTTGGAAAAATGGAAACCCCGCTGGCTGGGCAGATGAAGCTGCTCCCTGCCACCAGACCCACTACCTGGGCTCTGTCATCCTTCCAGTCTTTACCTCCATCTCAGAAAGAACTGGAAGGGGACAGGATCAGTTGTGTTCCAGGACAGTAGCTGCTGCTGTTGTTTTCACAGGGTTCTTGTGGATTTTACTTGGTAGGTTAGTTCTTTTCTTTCTTACTTCTAAGGGGCTAGCAGGGTATTGTTTTGGGTGCTGTTGGATGTTTGTAAACTGATTTGGTGGCTGTAAGTGGGGCTCATTTGTGGATGTTTCACTGTGTAACAGGCTGCGCTGGTAGAGGCCTATTTCTTCTGATTTAAAACCTATTTGGTGGATTTGCTTGGGCCTAGTTCTTTGGCTGCTGGGCTTGGAGGAGACACAGGGCTGATACACTCTCTCTCGAGTCAGGTGTCTGCCCAAGGCCCTCCCTCCCCAGAAGTCTGCAAATTTATAGGGGAACACCTGCCCTGCAATTGAGGAAAAGGCTGCAGGTGCAGCTCATGTAGTTCTAGCCACTGGGGTAGGATTTAAAGGCTGGGAGAGGAGCTTTGGGAGTTGTTCATTTCCTTATAAGTTTAATGTGTTGTACTGCACCTAGTAACAGGGTTACTGGTGTACAGTGGGACTGTCTGTAAGATTAGTGGGTGACCTGATTAGGCAGTAGGGGTATCTTGGACTAGGGGGAACCCGTGGCTCACCCAAGAAACCTATTTGGAGGGGATGGAACCACACATCATTAGGGGCCGCATCTTTGGGAGGGTGGTGGGGTGCACAGGGTGTGGAGCAGCCATGATACTGGACTGGGCTTGGAGTTCGGTGGTTGCCCAGTGTGCTACCAGCTAGCACAGCTTAGGGAGGAGGTTGCGGGGATTGAGGAGAAAGCTGGGGAAGGGGGTGTATGGTTGGGGAAGGGGCTGGGAATCTCCCACAGGGTTGCACAAGCACTGGGGGTGGGGGCATAGGTAAAGGAGTGCAGGAGAATACTCAGGGGTCACATAGGGAACCTGGCAGAGGTAGGTCAAAAAGGACACTACCAAGGAAGCATGCAGGTAACTGGGGGCCCTCACAAAGGGGGGACGGAGGGATAACATTCTCAGGGAAGTAGGCAGATGGCCAGGGCTGGACAGAAGGAAGCAAGGCGGGGAAGTGGATCAGACCTTACACTCAGTAACCGCTTCAATTCTCTTCTTCTGCTCAAGGATGAGGGGGGTCATGTAGCCATGACAGGGGTAGTTAGAGATGGAAAGGGAGTGGGAGGCAGGAGGCAGGGGCCAGATAGCAGGAAGAACAGGGGGGGACCTGGAATGCAGGAGAATGGGGAGAGCAGTGAATCAGAGCAGGAGGGGCAGGGGGAAGAGGGAGGAAAGCGCAAGGAGAAGGACCAGTTGGGAGGAAAGGTAAAGGAGAAGGACCAGAAGTACAAGGAGGATTCAGTAAAGGGAGCTGAGGGTTTAGGCCAGGGGAGCACGACTAGCAAGGAGGAACTAAATGGAGACAGGAAGGAAGGGAGGATGAGCCAGGCTAGTTTAGCAGATGGGGGAGAAGGACCAGTTGCGAGCAGTGAGGGGGGTATTAGCAAGGAACAGAAGGATACTCAGGAGGAGGAGAGGCATAGGATTGGAGAGGAAGGGGTGGCATGTGGCACCCAGAAAGGGGAGGGCACAGAGCCAGCTGGGTGGAGGGGCCTGTAGAAAGGATGAGGGACATGGAAGGGGGGGAGATGGAGGAAAAGGAGTGGTCAGAGTGCTCCTGCTGGGGGATTCTATGATCAGGGGTATCAAATGGGATAGGGAGGGAGAAGCCTGGCCAGTTAGAACAAGATGCTTCCCTGGACTAACGGTGCACAGGGCTAAGCACGAGGTATATCAGCTGGCAAAGGATTGTGGGGGTTCCCTAGACTTACTGGTCCACCTGGGTACAAATGACATTGAGGGAAATAGTGAGCTAGAGATACAGGCAAGATTCAGGGAGCTCGCCAGGGTCTGTCATGACATAGGATGCACAGTTTCCTTCTCAGAAATCCTGCCAGTGCCAAGGGCTAGTGGGGAACACAAAAGGAAAATTAGGGAGATAAACCAGTGGCTCAGGGAGTGGTGTGAGGCCAGAGGGTATGGGTTGATGGGGGATTGGGGGGAGACCTGGGAGGATAAGGTGCTGTATGCTAGAGATAGACTACATCTCAATTTGGAGGAGAGGCACCTAAGTTGAAAATAGAGGGTTCATTGGTGAAAAGTGGGGTTTAAACTTGTGAAGGGGTGGGATGGGAGAAAAGGCTGTCAAGGGTGCCGATAAAGGAGGGACTCTGTCCACCCCTGGGGACCAGGAGGATTGCAGGAAAAGGCCAATGGCAAAGTGCAGACCAGGGAAAACAGAATCCCCATGGGAACATGAGCAGGGAAATAGAACTATAGGAAAGGTGGAAGGTAGTCCTGTTAAATGCCAGGAGCTTGGGCAATAAAATGCCTGAGCTCCAGGTGATGCTAACTGAGGAGCAGTGGATGTGGCAGCGGTCACTGAGACTTGGGCCACTGCAAGACATGACTGGGACCTGAACCTGGAGGGATACACTATGTTCAGGAAGGACAGGGGGGAGGGAAGGGGAGGAGGGGTAGCAATGATAGTCAAAAACTGCATTGGCATAGGGGGAGTAGAGGAGGCGGAGGGAACCATGGAGGCGATTTGGGTCACCTTGATAACAAGGGGGGGCAAGAGAGTAAAAATAGGAGTGGTGTATAGACCCCCTGCCCTGGCAGAGGAGCTGGAGAGCAGTCTGGTGGCAGATGTTAGGAGACACTGCAGACTGGGCAGAGGAACGGTGGTGGTGTTGGGGGACTTAAACATGCCAGGAACAGACTGGGAGACTATGACATCCTCTGTGACCAGGGAACAGAGGTTGTTGGATGTCTTTCAAGACGCGTTCCTAACTCAGCAGGTGAGGGAACCGACCAGGGAGGCACGGGTACTGGATGTGGTCCTGGCAGACAGTGACCAGATTGGGGGCCTGGAGGTAAGGGACCCATTGGCAGGGAGTGACCATGCCACGGTCTGGTTCTGCCTGGACCTAGGAGGGGTAGAAGGCTGCACAAAGACGGAAGTAACCGACTTCAGGGGCAGATTTTAAGGAAATGGGAAGGATCCTTATGAGCATTTGGATGGGATTGGGTCAGACATGGACACTGATAGTAGGTGGGAAATCATCAGAGAGGGGTGCAGGATGCTACCAGCACCTGTGCAAGAGTAAGACTAAAATGCGGTAAGGCCCAAAACCCTGTTGGTGGACCAGGGAGGTCCAGGAGGTGGTGCGGGAAAGAAAGCAGCCTATAAGCAATTCAGGTGCTCAAGGAGTGAAGGGATCGAGGAGTACGAGCTGATGGCTAGAAGGGCCAGTAGGTGGTGAGGCGGCTAAGGCAAGGAAGGAGCAGAACCTGGCCAGGGAATGGGAGAGGAACAAGGGGTTCTTTAGATACATTGGGAAAAACGAAGGGTGAAGGGCAGATTAGCAGGATTAAATCAGGGGAGAGATGGGCACAAGACCCGGGGAGCAGGCTGAGTACTAAATGAGTACTTACTCAGTTTTCACCAGGAAAATGGGGTGCTGCATCATACATGGAGGAGACGGAGATACTGAGGAGGAGGGACCCTTACCGATCGGCAGGTCTGGGAGAGGGGAGGCATCACTGGCAGGTGGGGGGAGGGCTAAGCAGGGAGAAGGGGTACCGGAAGTGGAAATCACGGCTGAGAGAGTGAGGGAAGCCCTCAGCTCCCTTTAAGACGGAGAAAGCACCGGGCCGGATAAATTACATCCCAGAGTGCTGAAGGAACTTGCAGATGTCCTGGCAAAACCCCTGGCAGAGCTTTTCACCATCTCTGAGGACAGGGTGGGTGCCCCAAGACTGGAAGGTGGCGATATAGTGCCTATCCACAAGGGGGGACTGAAGGAGGTGGCAGGGAACTACAGGTCTGTCAGCCTGACCTCGGTGGTGGGCAAGGTGATGGAGGGCATTGTCAAGGAGAGGCTGGGGACCTGGATAAGTCAGGGTGCCTGGACGAAAGACAGCATGGATTCATCCCGGGGAAATCGTGTCAGACAAACCTGGTGGAGTTCTATGACTGGGTGACAAGTGCCTTGGACCTGGGTAGACCAGTAGATGTCCTCTTTCTGGACTTCAGCAAGGCATTTGACTCTGTTCCTCACGTGGGCCTGTTGGATAAGCTGGGAGAAATGGGGGTGGGGAACCAGATGATCAGATGGATAGGCAATTGGCTCCAGGACCGGACCCAGAGGGTCGTAGTTGGTGGTATAGTCTCATCCCCAAGGAGGGTAATTAGTGGGGTCCCACAGGGATCAGTCCTTGGGCCCGTTCTGTTCAACGCCTACGTATCTGACATAAGGACAGGAATCAGGAGTGAGATGAGTCTCTTTGCAGATGACTCGAAACTGGGGGCGGTGGTGGATGGGGAGGAGGGGAGGGTGGCCCTACAGGGGGACCTGGAGGCTCTGGAAAGATGGTCTAGAAAGTGGAAGCTGAGGTTCAATGCAGGGAAATGCAAGGTACTCCACCTGGGGGCCAGAAACCCAGGTCAAGTGTACACCCTGGGGAAATGCTACAAGTCTCGATGGCTGAGAGGGACCTGGGGTGGTGGTGGATGTCAAGATGAACAACTCTGAGACTTGTAGGAGGGCAGCAGCCAAGGCCAACAGGATGCTGGGATGCATCGCTAGGGGATCACCTCCAGAAGGAGGAGTGATACTCCTCTGTATAACTTTGGGTGAGGCCGCACCTTGAGTACTGCGTGCAGATTTGGAGGCCACACTTAAAGCGGGACATTAACCTCCTGGAGAGGGTCCAGAGGAGGGCAACCAAAATGATTTGGGGCTTGGGGGACAGGACCTATGAGGAGAGGCTCGAAGAGCTAAATATGTACACATTGGAAGAGAGAAGGGACCGGGGGGACATGATAGAGGTCTTTAGGTACATGAAGAGGGTAAATAGGGGAGGAACAGTTGGGGTGCTTCGAAGGAAGGAGGAAGGGGTCACTAGAGGGCATGGCTGGAAGCTGGAGGGGGGAAGATTCAGGGGAGAAAGGAGGAGGTGCTGCTTCACTGAGAGGGTGGTAGAGCCGTGGAATGCACTGCCTAGGGGGCTGGTGGAGGCAGAGACAGTGGAGGGGTTCAAGAGGGGGTGGGACAGGTACAGGGGAAGGGTTCTGGAAGCAAAATCCAATGCAGCAAGAATATCCGGAACTGGGAAGGGAGAAGCCAGAGAAGGCGAGGGGGACAGCAAGGTCAGCACCCAGGTTGGGGACTGACCAAACATGCAGACACGAAAGACCGTTAGGCCTATTCTGCTGGCATTTTAGTATGTTAGTATCTGCTGGGCATGGAGCTGAAGGCAGCTCAGCCTCAGGTGGCACAAGTCTAGGGTTACCCAAGCAGATCAGTTGCGGGGTGGACAGGGGGGACCAGGGTCACAGTTCAGAGAAGATCTCAATGAGGCGGGATCAGGTGCTGGAGTAATCTGAAAGAGGTCCTGACTAGTAGCGTCGGGGATAAAAAGAGTTAAAAAAAAAAAAAAGAAAGAAAGAAAAGGATGGGACATACAACCTATGAATAGTCTCTGACCAGAGGAGTTCTGAACTTGCTGTTTCAGACATGTGTGCTGGACACAGATCTGTTTCCCTAATGGGAAAACAGAAAGTTACCCTAATTCTGTTGTGGACACAATCCCAGAGGACACATTAGCTCTGTCCTGGAAGATCAGCTTTCTCTGTCCATGTTAACTAATTCAGAGAATGCTGCTGGTATTGAGAAAGGAGAGTACAGCTAGATTCTAATGGCACCAGACTGGGCAAGACAGACAGTACTTTCTGATGCTGACAGTGTCACAGTGAATGCCATTAAATTTGCCACAGATAAGCTCTACCGACTGTCCCAGGGCATGGTGTCTCATTCAGTCCTCAAAGCCTTACCTTACAGTTGATGCATGGCTTCTGAGTAGTTGGAATACTCCAGTTTAAACCTCTCAAGCTGGGTACTAGAAGTTATGAAGGTTGCTAGAAAGCTAGCAACCAGGAAAACACGTTTCAAAATGGATAAGATTTAGTATTTTGGTGTTACTCTCATCATGTCACTGCAAAAACTGTGAACATATCAATGTTTTATGTTACCTAATTCACTTAAAGTCACAAGGGCTAAAACCATCCACCCTTAAAGTACATGTATCGGCTATCTCTGCTTTTGAAACTACATGGACAAAAAAATCTGCCCAGCTCTTCCTGTGTTAGAGCTTTTTCAAAGCCTTGGACCATTTCTGTTCCTCTATAAGGGGACCAGTCCAACCATGTGATTTGAATCTGGTACTTTCACAACTGATGAATCCAAATGTTAAATCACTGTCCTAATCAGAGGTCAAATATTTGATCTGAAAACTGTATTTTTAGTGGCCTTTTTCCCTGTAGGGAGGGTGAGTTGCAAGCACTATGCATATACTCTAGTATTATGGTGTTTCATAGGGATACGGTGGTGCTTAGAACAAATGTGAAATTCCTGCCAAAGGTGGTTTGCACGTTTCAAATAAATTAGCCTGTAACATTGTCGTCGTTTTTTTACAAAGCCACTTTCCAGTGCAGGTGAGGACAGACTTTATAACCTGGATCTGGATGTAAAGAGGGCTTTAAGTTGTTGCCTGCAAAGAACTGAACATTTCAGAATTTACATCGGGCAGCTGTTCTGTCACTTATGGTGAAGTAGAAACAGAATTTTACGGCAGATAAGGACCACTTGGCCCACCTAGTCTGCCCATTTCCCTTCCTGATGGATAAGCTGCAGATTCTAGTTAATCAACAGTTTACTTCCTCCTACCCCCCACTAGAATTGCCTTTTGCCTGTTCCATGCATTCTTGAATTCTGCCACTGTTCCTGACTTCACAACCTCCTCAGGAAGACTGTTCCATGTATCCACAACCCCCTCTGTGAAAAAATACTTTATAACATTACTTCCGAGCCGTCCCCCCTCTATCTTCAAATTGTGCCCCCTTGTTCTTGCACATCTCTTTTTCTGAAAGATGCTACCCTCTTGTACTTTGTTAATTCCCGTAAGATACTTTAAAGTTTCTGTCATGTTCCCCCTCTCCCTCCTTTCTTCAAGGTTATACATATTAAGCTGCTTTAGTCTCTCCTCGTGTGTCTTCTGGTGCAGACCCTGTACCATTTTGGTTGCCCTTCTCTGAACAGCCTCCACTCTGTCTATGTCTTTGTGGAGATGTGGTCTCCAGAATTGCATGCAGTACTCCAGACGGGGTCTCACCTACTGTCTGTATAGAGGGATAACAACTTCCTGTTTTCTACTGTTGATGCCTCTCCCTATGATGCATTACTTTGCACTTCTTTGCATTGAATCTGAGCTGCCATATATTTGACCATTCCTCCAACCTTGCCCAAGTCCCTTTTCATCCTTTCCACCCCACCTTGTGTATTAACCCTGTTGCACATCTTTGTGTCATCTGCAAAGAGGCATACTTTTCCTTCCAGATGCTCTCCAATGTCACTTATAAAGACATTAAAGAGGACCGGTCCCAGTACCGAACCCTGCGGTACCCTGCTAGTTACCCTCCTTTCTTCACTGTGGACTCTGTTTACTGTTACCCTTTGCATCCTGTTGTCCAGCCAGTTTTTTATTCAGGCTACCACCTTGAGACCCACTCCAAGGCTGGCTAACTTGTATATTAATCTTTTGTGTGAGACTATGTCAGATGCCTTGCTAAAATCTAGGTAGGCCATATCCATAGCCCCTCCCTGGTCTACTACTTTGGTCACCCAGTCAAAGAAATCTATTAGGTTCGTCTGACATGACCTTCCTGCTGTGAAACCATGCTGCCTTGGGTCCTGTACCCCACTGGCCTCTAGGTACTCAACAGTTCTTTCCTTCAGAAGTGATTCCACCATTTTCCCTACCACTGAGGTCAAAATAACTGGTATGTAGTTTCATGCCTCTGCTCTGCTCCCACTTTTGTGAAGTGGAATCACATCTGCCCTCCTCCAGTCCACAGGTAGGACAAGGTATGCCTGTTGTGTAAAAGACCGGCTCTTTTGGAATGTTTCTTACATTGATTTCTGCTACACTGCAGCTGGTACAGAGTTAACAAAAGTGCTTCAAGCACATTCCTGTAGGACATCTACCACAGTAGCAGCAGTTAAGAGGTGTACCTGTGCTAGAGGTGTGCAAAGCAACCACATGGTCTACAGTGCACACTTTCACTTCTCATTATTGTTTGGACAACCAAGCTAGAAGGCATGACAACTTTGATACTTCTCTACTTAAGAACCTTTTTTTTCCTAAATAGGGCCTAGACCCTGCCTCCTAGGAATTTGCAAATTGTATGACATAACAAATACATTCCGATTACTGGAAGAAAAAATTACTGTAGTAATGATGTTTCTTCTACAGGGTGTATTTGTGAGTTATACAAGCCCTCCTTCAAACAACATGAAGTCTTGCTATATTATGACATATGTAGTTTGTCCCAGCCTTAGAACTGCTCCGGAGGTGAAAGAGTTAACTTCCATGCCAGGCATGGAATCTTGATCGCGAGCTCAGTTAAAAACTCTGTCTGTTGATCTTCAAACTGAAACTGTCAGATTCTTTACTCCGCCTCACTGAACAGTCGCTCCGGAGATTCCTCCTACTGCTAGTTCATTTGTCGGTTAAAAAGTGTTATTTCTTGGTTTAACGGCAATTGTATATTTTAACCTCAACTGGTCGGTTCAAGCTCTGTCTGTGGTATTGTAAGTAATAGATAGGTGTTACATTTCTCTGTGTGGAACTTGCAAACGTTGTTATCGGTTCGGTTTGAACCGATCAGGTTGTTGTTAAAACTTATTAAATTACATTTAGAGTGCAGTTCCCGGTTCTTATCGGTTCTAAAAACCGGATTTCATTACGTTTTTTTCCACGACCCGTGACACGGTTGGGAACCGATAAGGTGTCTTGCTTGCGATTTGCCGGAAAAGGGCAAGTTTTTGGTTAGGCTGGCATTATGTCTGAGAAACCCAAAAGAAAAACCGGGCCCACTGGGTTTCAGCACTGTAGTGTCTGTGGGGAAGCCTTTGCCAAGGCTGACTCACACACCACATGTGTTTATTGTCTGGGGTTTGACCACCTCAATGCAGACTGCCAGATTTGCAAGAATTTCCCTGCAGCTACCCTGGATAAGAGAGTTGGTAGGCTCAGGGAACGAGAGGCCAAAAAGTCCGCTGACCCGGATGGCCAGCCCGGTTCGGTGCCAGCCGAACCGAGGGAGTGCCCTCTGACCAGGGCGATACTCTCGGCAAACGAAGAGCTGACTCGGAGGAGCCAGTTCCAGCAAAGAGGACTAGAAAATCAGCAGGTGTGGGCCAAAATTTCCTCTCCAACCGCTGCAGAGATAATAGCGATCCAAATTGTCCAGTCGCTTTCCGGTTCCGTCCGAACCGGCACCATCAGGTAAACGGTCGGTTCGGGCGGTTCCACCGGTTCAAGAATATGATATAGAAGAATTTTATGAACCGGAGGAGGATTATGAAGAGAGTGAATGTGATTTTGAAAGTCTGGACGTGCCCATTGAACCGGACATGTCCCCAGACAGACCTTCAGGAGTGTCCCCCCCCCCTAGGCTTTCTGAGTCCCCTTCTCATTTTCTGTTTTATAAAAAAGTTGCTGAAACCCTCCAGCTCCCTTTGGAAGAAGCTGTGGATGAACAGGAGGAGCCTGACTATGTGGAAATGATGGATATCCCAGAGTCCAGGAGATTGTCTATTCCTTTACATAAATATTTTAGGAAACAGACAATAAAGATTTTAAAAGCTCCTAATTCTTTACCTCCTGTGGATAAAAAGATGGACAGCAGGTACACATTGTCAGGCTCTGATACGGAGTTCCTTTCACAACAATGCAGCCATGTTGGGGTAGTGCAGGCTGCAGCCTGTGATAAGGCAAATATTCCCTTGGCTTCACACCCCCCCCTGACAAGGACTCCAGGAGGATTGATGCCATGGCAAAGAAACAATACATGGCAGCATCCTTGGGACTCAGACAGGCAAATTATATGGCCTGTGTTGCAAGATACCAGAAATCCAGATGGGATACTGTTATGGCTTTAGCGAAACAGGTCCCTGGCCAGCTTGCCAAGGAGCTGGAACAGGTGGCTGCTGATGGTATTGAGGCATCCAAGATGCAATTCCATGCTGCAGTGGACTCTAATGATGTATCTTCAAGAGTCATGGCTACATCTGTGGCTTTTCGTAGAATGGCTTGGCTCAGGTGTACTAGCCTGTCACAGGATACCCAGGCTAAGGCCATGGATTTTCCTGTTGTGGGTAATTCTCTGTTTGGGGAGCAGACAGAGAATTACATGAAGAAAATGGATGAGTATAGGACCACTTATAGGAGTGCACAGGCCAAGGAGAGGCAAGCCACTCCTCAGAGGCAGCTTTCCAGGGGCAGGGGCAGGCCTTTTCACAGGCCTTTTTACCAAGCCCAGGCCTCCTCTTCAGCTTATGCCCAGAGGGGGTTCTTCAGAGGGAGAGGCAGACGGGGTACGAGCAGGCCTGCTCCCACCCCTCAGCCTAAAGCCCCTGCCAAACAGGCACCCTGATGGGATGCCCAGGGCCGATTCTCCATTACCTGTAGGGGGCAGGCTGGCTTACTTCGTCCAGGACTGGGAGTCTTTAACATCAGACAAGTGGGTCCTGGAAGTAGTAAGCCAGGGACTGGTTCTCAGCTTCAAAAAATTTCCAAAGATGAGAACCAGATCCTTTCCACCTGCAAATCCATCAGAGGCTCTTGCTTTGGAAACAGAAGTCTCAACCCTCCTGGCTCTCAGAGCTGTAGAAAGGGTTCCTCCCCTACACCAGGGCAAAGGACTGTACTCCAGGTACTTCCTTACCCCAAAAAAGACAGGAGAATGGCGGCCCATCCTGGATCTAAGATACCTAAACAAACACCTTTTAAAACCAAAATTCAAAATGGTGGCTCTGGGAATTATTTTACCCTCCCTAAGGCCAGGGGACTGGCTAGCTTCCCTGGACCTCAAGGATGCCTACTTCCATGTTCTCATCAGAAGCTCCCACCGAAAGTACCTCAGATTCGAACTGCCCTCAGGCCATTACTCACCTCTGCCCCAAGGGTATTCATCAAATGCCTGGCAGTAGCAGTTGCTCACTTAAGAAGGCAAAAGATTGCCATCTTTCCTTACCTGGACGACTGGCTCATAGTGGGTCAGTCTCCAGACCAAGTCAGATCACACCTTCAGGTTACTCAGCAGCTGCTTACATCTCTAGGTTTTCTTCTCAATCTTCCAAAGTCAGTTCTAGAGCCTGTTCAGCTACTCACCTTCATAGGCGCAGAACTAGACACAAAGCAGGCCAGAGCTTTCCTTCCTCTAGAAAGAGTAAAGACCCTGGTGGCTCTGGCCTCCTCCTTCACTCTGCAGGTCTCTCGACCAGCAAGGCACTTTCTACAACTCCTTGGCCACATGGCTGCTTCCACAGCTGTAGTGCAAGGAGCAAGATTTCAGATGAGGGACATCCAGTTCCTTCTGGTCTCAAAGGAGAGATCCTCTAACCAAATTGATCCCAGTAACTCGAACCCTGATCCAGGCCCTGCAGTGGTGGCAGGATCAGAGCAATCTGAGACAGGGGGTTCCTTTCATCCCTCAATCTCACTCCTTGACCCTTACTACAGATGCGTCCCTCTTGGGATGGGGAGCTCACATGGGCGACCTCACCACCCAGGGATTGTGGTCCCCTCAGGAATCTCTGCTCCACATCAATCTGTTGGAACTCAGAGCTGTTTTTCTAGCACTTCAGGTTTTTTCTGCATCTGTTCAGAACAAAGTGGTACAGGTCAGAACAGACAACACCACTACAATGTGGTACATCAACAAGCAAGGGGGCACTCGGTCTTCGGTCTTGTGCACCGAGGCGATGAAGTTGTGGTCTCTGGCTTATTCCCTGAACACCTCCCTCATGGCAGTTCACCTCCCAGGCAAAGACAATGTCCTGGTAGATGCTCTCAGCAGGATTTCCCAGGGCCATCACGAATGGTCACTGGATCCCCTAGTACTGGGGTTAGTATTTGCCAGGTGGGGCACCCCTCAGATAGATCTTTTTGCAGCCCCAGACAATCACCAGCTTCCGCTTTTTTGTTGCAGGCCCCCAGTGTTGGACTCAGTCCCTCTGGATGCCTTCCTTCTCGATTGGGAAGGGAAGTTCCTCTATGCCTTCCCCCCCTTCCTCTCTTGTTCAAGGTGCTAGTCAAAATCAGATCTCAACCTTGCAAGATGATTCTGATTGCTCCAGATTGGGCCAGACAGCCCTGGTATCCACTCCTTCTGTCCTTAGCAGTCCACCTTCCCCTGTGTCTCCCCAGGAATCACAATCTGTTAACCTGTGCCCAGGGGAGAGTTTGGTATCCGAATCTCAAATCCCTCAACCTCAAGGCCTGGCTCTTGAGGAGTTAGAGTTTGCTGACCTACACCTTTCTCAAGGTGTACTCGATATCTTGAAAGGTTCTAGGAAGCCTTCCACCAGGGCTACGTATAATTCTAAATGGAAAAGGTTTTCCATATGGTGCTCTGGAAAGCATATTTCCCCAGAATCTGCTGATTTGCCCACAGTCCTGGACTATATGGTCCATCTAAATACTTTGGGGCTGAGGCCAGCTACACTGAAAGTGCATTTTTTAGCTGTCTCTGCTTTTATTTCAGCAGGAAAGCCCTCTTCTCTTTCTGCTCACCCTGTATTCTCCAAGTTTTTCAAGGGATTGCTTCACACCAACCCTCCATTCAGGGACCGTGCTCCTGCCTGGGATCTTAATGTTTGCATTGCTCAGCTAATGCAACCCCCCTTTGAGCCTTTGTCTTCAGCAGAGCTTAAGTACTTGACTTGGAAAACTGTGTTTCTAGTAGCCATCACTTCTGCCAGGCGCATAAGTGAATTACAGGCTTTGTCAGTGGAGCCTGATTTTATCTCCTTTCACAGAGATAAGGTAGTCCTCAGGACTAACAGGAAGTTCTTGCCTAAGGTAGTTTCAGATTTCCACCCTAATCAATCTATATCTCTTCCAGTGTACTTCACTGACCATTCCTCCTCTGGCGAGAGGAGGCTGCACAGTTTAGATGTAAAGAGAGCCCTTAGTTACTACATAGAGCGTACCAAGGGTCACAGGTTTGACTCCCTCCAACTGTTCCTCACTTATGGTGAGGTTGGTAAAGGGAAACCTGCCACTAAAAGATCCATTGCCAGGTGGATTGTCTCTTGTATCCAATTTTGCTATCAAAAACTGGGTAAGGTTCCCCCTTCAGGCCTGAGGGCTCACTCTACCAGAGGTACAGCTGCGTCCCTAGCTGCGGCCAGGGACATCCCTATCTTAGAGATATGTCAAGCAGCTACCTGGAAAACAGTACACACTTTCACCAAGCATTACTCCCTGGACATCCAGGCTAGGAGTGATGCTCAGTTTGGCACAGCTGTGCTTCAGAGCCTATTTCCTAAGTAGGTTCTGTCCCTCCTCCATGGAGGTACTGCTGTGTAGTCTGCATATATCATAATATAGCAAGACTTCATGTTGTTTGAAGAAAAAATTACTCACCTTAGTAATGTTGTTTCTTCTAATGGAGTCTTGCTATATTATGACCTCCCCTGCCTGCCCCTCTCAGAACCTCTGCTCTTGGGATGTGGGTGGGCAGTGCAGTGTTGGCACTTAATGATGCCCACCTTGTGTTTTCACCCCTCTTTTTGGGGTGTTTGGGTGTTGTATTTTATTTTATTTTATTTTTTGGATCCCCTGACTTGAGTCTTGGTTTTGGGACCAGAAAAATGTGTTAATAGTTTAGTAGCCAGTTGGCTAGTGTAGGTTTACAGCTTCCACACAGAACCTTAGTGAGTTTTGCTCGTAAAGATCTGACAGTTTCAGTTTGAAGATCAACAGACAGAGGTTTTTTCAACCAAGCTCGCGCTCAAGATTCCATGCCTGGCATGGAAGTTAACTCTTTCACCTCCGGAGCAGTTCTAAGGCTGGGACAAACTGCATATGTCATAATATAGCAAGACTCCATTAGAAGAAACAACATTACTAAGGTGAGTAATTTTTTCTTATCTCCCTTCCTATGAGCTAAAAAAGGGTTCTTCAGGTTCCTGTTACAGGATACCATGTGATAAAGGCGAACGAATAAGGGTGAAAGCAATTACGGCAACAAGCACCAGGGTGAACGGCAGATGGGCGAAGCAGCAAAAAGGCAACTGGTGAAAGGGGCAAGACAAGTTGGGGGGGAAACAAAAGCACAGGAGCATTCACACATGCAGGGGCTTTGCCCCCCAGCACTCCCATCACTATATATAACCATTCTGGGGCCGCAGCAGCCACCGTATGCAGGACATCAGGAGGACAGTGGGGTTATGTGACATGGCGCTGTATTTGTCATGGGCGCCCATATTGCCGTCACCCTTCTGATTTCACCGTTTTTGTTGGTGCCCTTTTTCATTCACCATAATGACCCGACATGCTTTTACAGTGGTTGAGTAGCATCCTGTTGCTAGGGTTGAGTAGACACTTCTATGTTAACTCCTGATTTTTCTCTTAATACTGCTGCTTTTCTATCAATAACATTTAATAAGAATGTTCAAATATTAACAAACAATATTCATAACGTTTTATTAAGAATTTTCAAATATTAAACAATATTCATAACATCCTTAATACAAGCAATGTTGAAGTCCCAAATGCTAATATAACTACTAAATTACAGTAAAAAGGGTAAAAGCAAAGTCACTAAGTTAAACATGGGCAGGAACAAATCTGAAATGATGAAATAGAACATATAGAAATAATGTTAGAAGAAAATGAAATATTCATATTCTTCTGAAAATTCCCCTGCTAATACCGATTCGAAAATATTCTCAGCTCAGAATAGATCTCAGCAGAGTAAGGAAGAGGAGGGAAAGGAAGATATGAGCTAGAGAAAGATGCAGAAGACAGAGGAGGAAAGGAGACATGAAGGACCACATACAGAGAAAAGGTTTTTAAGCTTATGTATAAAATCAAATCTATCCAAACCTGCTCAGAAGGTGAAAAAATGGAGAGACTTCTGGTTTTGGCATGGTCGGGTGAACTGATACAGGGAGTCCTCCTGTACCATCTAATTTAGTCTTTCTCCAGATATATTTTGTAACCTCTTTTTGAGAGACATAAAAGAAAGCAAACATCTCTGGAGGCTAAAGAAGAACAGGTTACCCAGATATGATGTCCCGAAGTAAAAAAAATAGATTCTCCTTGCTAGTGGATACGGATAACATGGAGGATTGGGCCGGCTCTGATACGGAACCCACGCAGAGACTTACTATGTCACCCGAGACAAAAAAAACACAGTACCAGCACTAAAGGGGGCAAGAAAAATACAGATCCCCCCAGAAAGGCGCAGTCAAGCAAGCCATAGCAGACTTTCGAGTGGAGATGCGCGATGCTATCCGCAATCTCCGCTCCGACCTGGGGACTCTACAAACTAGAATGGATGAAGCAGATAAACAAATTTCTACAAATACCTCCCACCTGGACAGCATAGAAGAATTTTTAAAATCCTTGGCTACGGAACAGCTGTTGATGTCTCTGCGCCAGGAAGATGCAGAGAACAGAGGCCGTAGAAAGAACATCTGGATATATGGCCTACTGGAGGATGAGGAGGGCCGTGATTCTATAGCATACTGAGATTACTTGCTCCATTTGATTTTAGATCTTGAACCGGATTTCCAGCTTGATATTGAGAGAACCCGTCGGGCCTTGGGGCCTAAACCAATGCGCTCTGATGCCCACCCGTGCTCCTTCGTAATCCGATTTCAGAACTACCATGTCAAGGACCAATTGCTTAGTAAAGCTTGGCAAAACCAAAAGATAATGCTGGCTCTCAGCATCTCATCTTCGACAACGACTGCGCTCCATGCACGCAGCGATTAAGGAGAGAATATGCACCATTGTTTCCTCTTCTAAGGGCACACAAGTTGAGATTTAGGACCCCATACCTGGCCAGACTAGTGGTTCTTTTCCCAAATGGCCCAAAGACTTACATGACCACCATGGAAGCAACAGAGGACCTGAGAACCAGAGGCATCTTTAAGGATTGAGGGCCGGGCTCAGAGAAGCTGAAACCACATGGAGACCAGTCTACAGACCCTGAGAAGCAGAACTTAAATTTTACCTTACCTGAAATTGTAAATAAACTGTACCAATTTCGAAACCCTACCCTGCAAACTTGAAAGGTACAGATCGCTCCTTCTTTTCTTCTTCTCATTAAAGATGGGGGCTGGAGGGATCGAACTGTGGGCGCTGGGTGGAGAGTACCCTACCACCTGACACCTCTAAAATAACATTGTGGACATAAATAGTATAGACATCATGTAATTTTGCTGGGGCAGTCCTGTTCTTCAGTGGCGGGAAATAATCCAGGCCACAGTGCAGGACCATTGGGAGACTTCTTCCTTCCGCTTGTGCCACTCTGTCGGCTCTCCCTTTCCTCTGGCCCCTTCACCTACTCCCCCACCGTCACCAGTTACTGGGTTAATTGAGCCATCGTGACCTGGAAACTTTCAATACCGGTATAAAATGGATTCTCACTCAGGCGTGGTCATGGCCTTCCCCGGTGAGGTGGAATGTAAATCCCTAAATCCTCGATTTAAACAGACCTTGCCCCCAGAATGAACACTAAGAGTTAAGGATATCCAGTCTCCTCTTTTGACCCTACTCACCCATCGAGTTGTACATGGTCCAAACCTCAGTATTTCTCAATGACTTCCCTGCCAAGAGACTTGCTGAATTGGGACAGCTCAGAGGAGCCTGCTGGGATATATGTTGCCCTTCTAATCGAACATATATGCAAGGACTGGAACCTGAATA
The DNA here is from genome assembly GCA_016271365.2 of Neoceratodus forsteri. Classification (NCBI taxonomy): domain Eukaryota; kingdom Metazoa; phylum Chordata; order Ceratodontiformes; family Ceratodontidae; genus Neoceratodus; species Neoceratodus forsteri. The sequence continues at coordinate 1,197,577,410 of CM028130.1, forward strand.
TCAGTGAAGGGTTTATAAAGTGATTTCTATATGGGAACAGGCCCAGATCCTCACCGAAGTGTTTGTATGCAGGTTATAATGATTAGTATAGGGGGGACATGTGGACCGAACCTTTTCTGTGCCTGTGGGATGGTACTGAGGGAATGTGCATTTGCTCGATAATGAGAACCCCAGAATGAAGTTGTCTCCGATAAGGATGGGAGACTTTATATTCGGCCCCACCAAAACAAGTGTCAACTTTTCTTCCCCATCAGTTCCCGCATGGGGATCACGGTCCGGAAAACAAGTTGCGTTTGACTCATTAACGAGCCTTCCTGTCCCAGGTGTGCCAGGAACCCTGTAAACAAGAAGTGTTTGGGTGGCCAAATATTTTTAAATTCCTGACAGTGCGGGGGGCTCCCCACTTTGTGGGTCATCGCCACGCAATTGTGGTTTCCCCTAGAAGGGTTTGGTTAACCCTTCTGTGGGCCTTGGCCCCCCTCGGTGGCTGAGACCCATAGCTCTGTTCTTGAGCCTCCCCAGGGACCCTCAGCCAGAGCAACAGGAGGTGGTTTGGTTCTCACCCCTCCATTTTGGAAGTTCTGGTGTACATAGTTTGTTATCCTTTCTTGGGCAGTGTTTGATTTGTTGTTTGAGCCCAGTTTTTGGGGGGATGGGACCTAGGGTTTGGTCCCAAAGTTACTCTACAGTTCAGATTTGATTACGGGAGCTGGGGTTAAAGGGAAAGTTTTAGAATTAAATAGTTACTGTTGGAAAAAAAAGAGACACACAGGTTTGATTTGTACAAACTAAAAATGTTTTATTGTTTTTGGTATGGTGGTCACAAGAAGGTTTGAGATGGTGGGTTTCCGCAGGGTCGTTTCTAGCTCCTGATCCTGGTCCACTGCATCGGATCGTACGGGATGTCTAGGTCAGGGAGGGATCTCCGGGGGATGCCCTTCCATCTTGTACTATCACTGCTAGGGGAGTGGTTCGGATAGACACAGGAGGGATTTTCCTAATAGAAAGAAAAAAAAAATGTTGATGCAAGCAGTGAAAATATTTTCACAAAACATCAATGGGCTACATAATGCGATAAAAGTGTCTTATTTTATGCACTATCATAAAAAACAAGAAGCAGATATATACTTTACCCAGGAGACGCACCTTTCAGACACTGAACATTTGAAATTGGGTTGGGGACAGATATACACGGTCTGCAGATCCTCCCACTCTAGTGGACGAAGGAGGGGCATGGCGATACTGATTCCCACTGCTACCCCAATGGAGGTGCATGAAAGCGACGTGGATGGTCAAGGTCACTTTGTCATAATACAGGGAAAACTTTATGCACAAGATGTCACCCTTGTGAATGTGTATCTTCCTCCCCAATCCAAGACCCCAGTGCTCCGATCTTTTATCTTTAAGGTGATGGATCTTCTCCAGGGACATCTAATTCTGGAGGGAGATCTAAACTTGACTATATCTGTGGGTCTGCACTGCTCTAACTCTCGAATATACCGTCAGTCCAGTGCAGTTAAATACCTTAAAGGTATGCTGGATCATTTGGGATTGGTTGATGTGTGGCGAAAAGTGTTTCCTACTGCCCTGGGGTATACCTTTTATTCAGATAGGTTCCACTGATATTCCAGACTCGACTACTTCCTTACAACCTGCGAACATTTTTCTTCCGTACAAGATATTATAGGCCCCAGAATACTGTTGGATCACCACCCCCTTTTATTAAAATTAGATTCAGGTAAAGTTAAAAAACAAACTCTCTGGCACCTCAACCCAATGCTTTTGAAGGACCATCAGTACTTGGAATATATAAAACATAGGATCCCGCAGTTTTTAACAGAAAACTCTTCCCAACCTGTACCAAACCTGTTAATCTGGTATGCCCTAAAAAGCTATGCTCCGTGGAGAAACAATAGCGTATATAGTAAAAACAAAAAAGGGAAACAGAAACCAAACATATAGAACTTATGAAACAACTTCAAGGGTATCAGTTGTTATACAGGGAGTGTGACAAGGAGCTACAACATAAAATCCATGATACTAAAGCAGCAATACAAAAAATTAATAGATAATATAATCTAACAAACATTACTTTATTTGAAACTAAATAGTTATGAAGGGGGAGTGTCATTGAGGCACAGGTCAGAAAGCATAGGAGAACCAGGAGCAGTTGTAGAATTCACCAAAAAATATTTATTTACACTAGCAGTATCATATAATAAACTTGTTCAGTATAATTATTTACAAAGGCAAACTAAAATAAAGATTTCTTTCAGTCTCTGTGTCCCTTGTTCTCCTAATCTGTCTTGCAGTTGCAGCTTAGCTCTTTCATAAGTCTTTTCTACCCCCATCCTTAGCAAGCATCCTGTTCTTGTAAATATCAGGAAGGGCTGCTAGAACACACTATGTTTGAGCTGAGAGGCCCCCTTTGTACAGATTTTGCAAAAAGGCTCAAACATTTGCACTCAAGTAACCTCTGGAGTAGTTTACAGTAGCTTCCTGCAGTTATCTCACAATATAATTATATATATTTCAACAGTAACACTATATATTTTGTAAACAAAAGTGATCCCATCATCAGTTAAATTTTTATACAATGATTTGCACATATTTTTTATATCAGCAGATATGCAAGGGAGGAAAAACAGACAGCAAGGGAAAACTGAAAGTTAGCGAGAGGCAAAGAATTGCAAGATTGTCTGGGTGATCAAGTCCGAAGTCTCACAGGAAAATTGGGTTGTGCAACCAGATAGAGAAGAGACAGCAAAGGACAGATCCTTGCATTTTAACACTTTCTCCAACAAATGGGACAGGGTTCTATTCCACCCTGTTACAGGGAGCCAGGGGGAACATACCGGTTAGCCCAGTGTTTGAGAGCACTCTGTCGTTTGGCCACAATATTCAAAATAAGGAATCCAACTAGTGGTCAGATATCTCATAAAGATATAGAAATTTTATGAATACCTTTGCAGAATTCTATAAGGGCCTATACCAACGGGAGGAATTGGCCAATTCCGAAGACAGGCTTTGTTTTTTGCATGGCTTGAATCTCCCTCACCTGACAGATCATTAGGCAAGATTCCTAGAGGCCCCAATAATGATGGAGGAGGTACAGTCCAGTATAAAATCACTTGCAACTCAAAGGTGTCCAGGGCCTGACGGCTTCCTGGCAGAGTGGTATAAAAAATTTTCTCTGGAACTAGTCCCATGTCTGTTAACTGTGTTCAGGGAAGTGTCGAGTGGGGACCCTCCCCCTCCTTCCTGGGACTACACAACCTTAGTGGCTCTTCCCAAACCAAATAAGGAGATTATTGACCCATCGACTTATCGCCCAATATCCATCTTAAATATGGACTATAACATTTTCATGGCCATATGGGCAGTGAGGCTGGAAAAGATCCTACCCTTCATTATACATCCTGATCAGGCAGGTTTTATCAAGCACAGAAATACAATAGACAGCATCCGGAAGACCCTTAGTTTGGTGGAATATATCCAGGTCAGAAAAATACCGGCTGCTCTCCTCAGTTTGGATGTGGAGGAGGCTTTCGACAGGGTGTCCTGGCCTTTTCTATGGGACACCCTGTCGAAATTTCACTTCCTGGACTGATTTGCAAAGTGGTTGCGGAATATCTATGCAACTCCACTTGCTTATGTAAGAATTAATGGTGCTATATCCCCTCTCATTCCACTTCAACCTGGAACACATCAGGGATGTCCATTATCCCCACTTTTGTTTGACATGTATATGGAACCCTTGGCGGCTACCCTCCGGAACACACCTGGACTGGAGGGCATACCCATGGGATAACAGGAACACAGGGTCAGCCTGTTCGCTGACGATGTTCTTCTAATGCTCCTCTCCCCCGAAGACTCAACCCCAAATTCTAAGAAAATTCGAGGGAGTGGCTGGATTTAAATTAAATGTCACAAAGACAGAGGTCCTACTTTTTAATTATGTCCCTTCAGAATCTCTGCATCAACTTTGTCCATTACGCTGAAGAACCACCAAAATTAAATATTTGGGGATCCATATCCCCCTAGACCTGGGGATAATGGAAGTTGTTAACTATGAACCCCTGACACTAATGATACAGGCAGATTTAAATAAGTGGACAAAGCTTCACTTATCACTGTTCCAATGTATTGAAATTATCCGTATGAACATTTTGCCCCAATTACTTTACCTATATAAGAAGATCCCTTTCTTGCCAGCCTCGTATTTTTTTAGATCCTGGGATAAAATGATCTCAAATTCTTTGTGGGGAGGCCATCATCCAAGGATATATTTATCCATACTAAAGCTTTCTCTAGCTCAGGAGGGACCGAATTTGCCCAATTTATTGTTATATGCCAAAGCAGCCTTCTTGCATATCCTTCATTGGATAGCAAACAACTACAAAGTCCTGTGGAAAAAACTAGAATTCCATATCAGTGATATGCACGATATACATAAGCTTCTGTTTTCTTCGGAAAATAAAACTCTACCACTAAAGAACTTTACCCCAATTTCATCTAACGTATTAAACATCTGGTATTCGATGAGAAAAAGACCCGAATTTGTATTAATATATAGGTACTATAAAATAGTCTCCAAAGTTGAGCATTTTTATCCAGCCCAAACTGACCCAGCCTTTAGCAGGTGGAGAAACCTAGGCTTATCGCACGTATACCAATTCCTGGGGAGGATGGGATTCTTCCCTTTGAAACTATGAGGGATGAACAAGGTCTCCACTGTGGGGAGTTTTTCAGATACCTGCAGGTGCGGAACTACATTCTCCGGCAACGCAATATTTCGGCCAGACTTCCCTGCTCCATGCCACCTATACTTAAAATATTTATGAACTTCCTAAAAGGAAACACCTGGGAACACTTAATTGGGGCTTTATACAATATCTTGTGGGATTTTTTTTTTGGGGGGGGGGACTCCACTGAATCAGTATTGGAGGGGTGGAACAGGAATTTGGAATTAGAAATACCAATGGCCTTGTGGACAAAGGCTGCCCTTCCAGTGGTGAAGGTAACCTCCTCTCCTGTGTGGAGAGTTCTCATGGAAATGCAGGAGCAGATACTTCCGCTCCCCAGCAATCCTAGTCAAATATCTCCCCGACAATTATGGCCGCTGTTGGAGGGGTTGTGGTAGTAGGCTGGCCGAACTGAGCCTTATACTGTGGTACCGCCCTCTGCTGATGCCATTTTGTTGTGCCCTTCAAGTGGAATTGATTAAATTTGTTTGGGTGAACCTATTGAAAGAACAGAGATTGTCTTGCTGTCTGTCCGGACCACTCCCCCTCCTGGGTGAAAACTCTCCTACCAATATACATGTTAGCAGCAAAGAAATCCATCACTAGGAAATGGATGACAAAGTCAGTGCCAACTATACTAGACTGGAGAAACATGCAGAGTATTTACCAAATGGAGAGCTTGACAGCTACATTGTAGGATCGAAACCCAGCTTTTCAGACAAGGCGGAGGAGTTGGATATTCCGCCAGTCGGAGGTAGTCCCGGGATTTGTACCTTGACTGGAACAATGGGAATGGGGAATATAGTATGTTAATATACAAGTGATAACAATTTATATATGTACCTGTGGTGTTTCATAAAAGAAAATCTATTTAACTAATTTGGATATTATTTAGGTAAAGGATAAGGAAAATAATGTACTTTGCTTGAACATGCAGAATCTACTCTGTATTCAGCTACAGTAGATGTCACACAATATGTACTGCCATGCAGTAAGTGTATCTACTTGTGTGTGAATATATCTCTTAATAAAAATAAATTAAAAAAAAGATGAAAAAATGTACTTGTTAGAGCACTAATGGAATAGAATATATCGCCCCTTACATTTTAAGTAACATAGTTCCCGTCCTGTGAAGTTATAATTAAAGACATAGTTCAAACATGGGAATTCCAAAGATTTACAGTTGGTTGAGTAGTTGGCTGTCCAGTTCACAAAAAGATTATAACTAGTCTTCCTCCTGGCTAGAAATGGGTTTCTTTGATCTACCATATAATGAGCTAACTTCTCCTATCTGAGTATTTCTAGATATTCGACCTTCCACTCTTTGAAACTTGGAGGCCTGTTTTCAATCCAGATTTTTTAAATTGTTTTTCACAGATACCCCCAAGAAAGTTAATGTGTGTTTCTGCTTCTTTGTCCATTTTTCTTTTTTTTTTTTGTGTCAAAATGACCAGTTGAAGGGGATTTATGGGCAGACATTAAGCCCCAACTGCTGCACAGATTGAGGGTTCAGTATTCAGATCCTCCTGCAGGAACAATACTCACTGTACTGTTTTTTTACATTATTACTTGTAAAAATTGTGTAACGCACCTTTCCAGCTGGAATCTTGTAATACCGTGGTCCTCACCCCCCAAGATCATCCTGCTAATACTGCAAGATAATGACGCGTCTTTGCCCTTTCCTCCATGGTACCCTTATGTATGGGGCTTGTATCAACCATGCCCTGCTTTATTTTTACAGACTTTGCCCAAATGCCATGTGTATGCATTTCTGCCCCTTCCCCTTACCTTTTGCATTTTCTTCTATGGACACTACATTGTAAAACTTGGTCAATCACAGTATCTTACATTATGTTTATTTTGTCTCTGCCATCAAGTGATGGTGTATCTATCTATCTCATTTTTGTATTCTCTCTCTCTGTATTGTATATTTTCTATTGTAACCTCCCGGGTCATGCCTGAAAATAGTCATCTGTATGGCTAGTGCACCTTACCCGGTTAACAAAAACTAAATAAAAGTCTGTAAAAATAAAGCATGGCATGGTTGAGATGGAGATTATTAAATCTCCATACATAGGGGCACCACGGTGGAAGGGGCAAAGGTGCATCATCTCATGTTATTAGCAGCGCAGTCTCGGGGGTTAAGGACCATGGTATTATAAGATGCCGGCCGGAAGGGAGCATTATACATACAATTTTTACGAGTAAGAAGGTAAAAAAAACTGTATGGTGAATATTGTGCCTGCAGGGGGGATCCGAGTACTGAAGCCCTGATCTGTGCAGTGATTGGGGCTTAATGTCTGCCTGTAGTTCTCCTTCAAGCAAGTTTTCTATGTTTATGTGATTTTTAATTCAACCAATGTTAGCAGACCTATTTTTAATCTTTTCCCATAGAGACTGGACCCCTTTGCAGTTCCAAAACGTGTACAAGGTTTGCATTATTTTCTCTGCCTCTGCTACAATTAGAAGTGTTCCTGATATCCATCTTTTGCAAGTGTGAGGGAGTATAATATAAGTTATGTAAGGACTTAAATTTGACCATTTTCATGTTCGCAATTTTAAATGTTTCAACTGAGTTCAACTAAATGTTATTCCAATCCCAAGATTCTGTATTTTTATTTAAAATTAAAGACTACCACCTTACATTTTCCGACACAGATCCACTAAGAGCATCTATTAACAAGTTATAAAACATCAACATTTTAGGAAAAAGTTGTATATTTGCTAAAAAAACATTTGTATTTATGTTGGGTGTGAAGTAATGAATATTACTGTTACATTGTTGTCAAATGCTTAACTTAAGTAGATCATACACCTCCTCATCTATATCTGATGAATTTTCAATCTGTACTAATTTATTAAACAGAACAAAAGACTCCTTGACTAGGATGTCTCTTATCTGTATCGTACCTTTCTCAAACCATTTCCCTTAGGAAGAGCTTGTTGATTATGGGTAAAATTAGGGTTGCCCCAGATTGGCTGTAAACAGGATTTGCCCAGATTTGAGTTAGTAAAGACCATTGAGAAATTAAATGGATACTGTCCGCTAGGCTATTATTTCTGAATGGTTTTAATTGTTTTGAGAATAAATACGCACTAAGCTCTAATGGATTGGGCCTGTGTTATACTTATTTCAATTTGTAACCAATCTGGATTTCCCAGAATATCTTTTTTAGCCCCAAACTATTTAGAGACTTGAGAAGCTCTGCATGCCAGATAACAAGACATTAAATAAGCGGGTTTGCATCATAATTTGTGACCCATAAAATGCCATTTGCGAATCAATTGAAGATTTGATTAGTAGCAATTGCTAATCAGATTTTTTTGAGCCAGTGCTGTTTCTGTTTTCCCCTGCCTGATGCCCCATCCACTGTCTACTCTGTTTGTCTACTGAGATTGGTTTGATTGTCTCCCCCAACCGCCATCCGAACATGCGTAGGAACAATGCAGTGAAAGATTGCGAGATTAGAGGAATATCTTGGCGCAGTGAAGAAAACTGTGGTATGCCAGAGCTATTGACAAGTCCAGCTCAGGGAAGAAGGAGAATGATGACATGCCGCAAACTGGGTAAGGAAAAGCCTGCAGCTGCAACATGCTGCAGACACATTAATCACCTGTAATAGAAAATTATCGGGCCTCTGAAGGTATAGGCTTGTAGGAGGGGATAGTGACAAGTCTAATGTCTGTGGGTTAGGTACTGGGACCATAAAAAAAAAAAAGATAATTGTGTGTTGGGTGAACCCCAAACTTTTATGTGATCTCTCAGGGCTTCATTTGTGGCTGACTACTGACTGAAGTACTGCTTATTTTTTAATTTTTTTTAATTTGTTATTATACTCCTAAGTGACCTGTTTTTTTCAGGGTGTGAAATAAGGCTATGGACCACAGTATTCAGTTTTTAAGCTCCCACCCTTTGAGAAAATAATTATATTGAGCAAAATATGATACAAAACATTGTTGGCTGTGCTTTTTTATTGACCGAAAAAAAAAAAAAAAACTTTCGGTATTATTATGCTACAATAGAAATAATCGTTTTTAGAACTTGAGCCTCAAATCCAAGTGATTGCTAATCAATTTTTTGGGGTTTGTTAGCAATCACTGCTAATCAATTTTCTGTCATTAATTCATGCCTTGGATTATAACAGTATAGATCTGGAAGTTTCACCCTTCCAATTGCCTTTGTTCTAGTAAGCTTATTATCATAGAATCATAGAATTCTGCTGGCAGTAAAGGACCATTCGGCCCATCGAGTCTGCCCGAAAGAGATAGCCCACCCTCCTCCCGCCTTTTATCTCCCACTCCACTGTCCTCTCTCACCTCCCTCCCTCCCTCCCTGCCTAGTCTCATGTAGTTATCCCATGCCCTTTTGAATTTCTCCACCATATCCACCGCCACTACCCATTCTGACAACATATTCCATGGCCCTGCAACCCTTTGTGAGAAGCAACTTCCCCTTACATCCCTCCGAAATCTGCACCCCCCTCCAGTTTGAGTGTATGACCTCTGGTGGTTTTGTTTTTGCTCAGTCTGAAGATGCTGTCCCCTTTAACCTTATTTATTCCCTTCATTGTATTTGAAGATTTCCACCATGTCCCTCCTTTCCCTTCTCATCTCCAGTGTATAAAGACCGAGCTCCTCCAGCCTCTCCCCATATGGCCTCCCTTGCATCCCCTGGATCATCTTGGTCACCCTCATCTGGACCCTCTCCAGCCTGTCCTTGTTATATTGCAAATGGGGCCTCCAGAATTGAACTCTGTGTGGTCTGACCAGTGTTTTGTATAGTGGCACGATCACCTCCCTCCACCTACTAGTGAAGCCCCTCCCGATACACGTCAACATTCTTGTTGCCTTACCAGCTGCTCGTTCACACTGCTTCCTAACCTTTAAAGTGTCAGTGATCCAAATTCTCAGGTCTTTTTCTTGCTCTATGATCTGCAGTGTCCCCAAGCGTAATTAATTAGCTCTTGGATTATTAAGCCCTATGTGCATTATTTTGCACTTTTTCACATTGAATTGCAATTGCCACTTTCAAACAACATGAAGTCTTTCTGTATTCTGACTTAATACTGTTTTCTGACTTCATGCAGTTAGCCCCAGCACTTGAACTTCCCCGGAGAGCAAGGAGTTAAACTCTATGCAGGAGCATAGAACGTTGAGCTCGAGCTCGGTTTTCAAACCTCTGTCTGTGGCACTTCCCAGTGTAACCGTCAGATTCTTTACTCCACCTAACAGTGAAGTCGCTCCGGAGATTCCTCTGTTCTGTTCGGTAAAAAGTACAGTGTTCGGTTGTAAACCATTCTGTTTGTTATTTTTTCGGATTTCCAGCCTTTGTCTACGGTACAGGTAGTGTTGTAGATAGGTAGTGACTGTTTATGTTGTAAAAGTGTTTTTTCCTCTGTTTCTTTTCGGTCGGTCCGGTTAGGAACTGACCTTGTATTTCTTCTGTTTTTCTGAGAAAATTTTCTGGGATTAGAGCAGCCATGTTGGGGTAGTGCAGGCTGCAGCCTGTGACAGAGCTAACATTCCTTTGGCTTCACACCCCCCGGATAAGGACTCCGGGAAAGTGGATGCCATGGCCAAAAAACTTTATTTGGCATCCTCTTTGGGACTCAGGCAGGCTAATTATATGGCCTACACAGCCAGGTACCAAAAATCCAGATGGGATACGGTTCTGGAACTGGCTAAACAGGCCTCCGCCCAGCTAGTCAGAGAGCTGGAGGAGGTGGCTGCTGATGGAATTGAGGCATCGAAAATGCAATTTCATGCTGCTGTGGACTCCAATGATGTGGCATCTAGAGTTATGGCTACATCTGTGTCTCTCAAAAGACATGCTTGGCTCAGATGTGCTAGTCTTTTTTTTTTTTTTTATTTTCGTCTTTATCCCTCCTTACTGCCTCCTGTGCCCCCTCCATCCGTCCGCTCGTGTCCTGCCCCGGGTCATCCTCGGGATCTGCCCCTAGAGTGCCCTACCTCCTTCTCCCTGCACATTGGGGTCTGTCCATTGGTGGTCCGGGCGGGCTAAGGCGGCTTTCATCTAGGGCTTGCCGGAGGGTATTTCCTGGTTTTCTCCCCTTACGTCCCCGCCCCTGGAGGCGTCCGTGCTTGGGACGTCGTCCAGTGGCAAGCGTACTGGCCTTACGCTAGCCCTCACGGCGTTGCAACGTCTCCCTCCCGACTCCGACAAGCGGGCCGCTCATCCTCTCTTGATCGGTGCTTCCACTGGCCGTGAGAGCGATGTAGACCACGGAGTATTTCCGTGTTCCATGAGTTCTCACCCCTGAGGAGGAGAACATCCGTTGGGGCGCTCAATCCTCCCTCCCCTACCGGCCCCCAGCTACCGAGTCGTTCCAGACCGGAGTGGCGGCATAGCTGAGGTGTGGCGTCCAGCGCCTCAACCCTCAGCCGCCACGGGCGGCTAGATGTACTAGTCTTTCACAGGATACCCAGACTAAGGCTATGGATTTTCCTGTAGTGGGTAACTCTCTGTTTGGGGAGCAAACAGAGGCTTACAAGAAGAAAATGGATGTATACAGGACCATGTATAGGCCAAGGAAAGGCAAGCCACTCCACAAAAGCAGCTGTCTAGGGGCAGGGGCAGGCCTTTTCATAGGCCTTTTTAACAAGCCCAGGCCTCCTCTCCCTTCCCACAGGGGGGGTTCTTCTCCTCCCAGTCTAAGGCTCCTGCCAAGCAGACACCCTGATGTGTCAGCCCGGGTCGACTCCCCAGTTCCAGTAGGAGGCAGGCTGGCTTACTACCTTCAGGCCTGGAAGTCTCTGACCTCAGACAAGTGGGTCCTGGAAGTAGTAAGCCAGGGACTGGCCCTCAGCTTCAGAAAGTTTCCAAAAAAGAGGGCCAAGTCTTTTTGACCTGCATCAATCTCAGAAACCCTTGCTCTAGAGGCAGAGGTTTCCTCTCTTCTGGCTCTCAGAGCTATAGAGAAGGTTCCTACTCAGCACAAGGGAAAAGGACTGTGCTCCAGGTACTTCATTACCCCCAAAAAAACAGGGGAGTGGCGACCCATCCTAGACCTAAGGTATTTGAACAAACACATTTCAAAGCCCAAATTCAAAATGGTAACTCTGGGAATAATCCTTCCCTCTCTAAGGCCAGGAGATTGGTTAGCATCTCTGGACCTCAAGGATGCCTACTTCCATATTCCTATCAGGTGCTCCCACAGAAAATACCTCGGGTTCGAGTTGCCTTCAGGCCATTACCAATTCAGAGCCATGCCATTCAGCTAACATCAGCTCCAAGGGTGTTCACAAAGTGCCTTGCAATAGTGGTGGCTTACCTCAGAAGACAGGGTATCACCATTTTCCCATATCTGGACGACTGGCTCATTGTGGGTCAGTCATCTCTACAGGTCAAGTCAGCTCTGCAAACTACCCAGGACCTACTCAGTTCCCTGGGTTTTCTTCTCAATCTTCCAAAGTCTGTCCTCGAACCAGTTCAACTTCTCACCTTTATAGGAATAAATTTGGACACTGTACAAGCAAAAGCTTTCCTTTCCCTGGCAAGGGTGAAGGCTCTAGTGGATCTTGCTTCATCTTTTCGACCTCAGGTCTCTCGCCTAACAAGACAGTTCCTCCAGCTTCTGAGCCACATGGCAGCTTCCACTGTGGTGGTGCAGGGAGCAAGATTCCAGATGCGGGACATTCAGTTTCACCTAAGGTCCTTCTGGTCTCAGAAAAAGGATTCTTTTACCAAACTGATTCCAGTGACTCAGACTCTGGTCCAAGCTCTCCAGTTTTGGCTGGATCAGGACAACCTCAGACAAGGAGTCACATTTCTCCTGCAAACTCCTTCAGTAGCTCTGACTACGGATGCTTCTCTCCTAGGTTGGGGAGCCCACCTGTGGGCCCTGACAGCCCAAGGGGTCTGATCTCCACAGGAGTCTCTCCTTCACATCAACCTTCTGGAACTCAGGGCAGTGTTCCTGGACCTTCAGTGCTTCTCAGATTCGGTCAAGGGCAAGGTGATCCAAGTCAGAACAGACAACACGACCACAATGTGGTATATCAACAAACAAGGAGGCACTCGGTCCTCGGCCTTGTGCATGGAAGCCATGAAACTGTGGTCTCTGGCCTATTTTCTTCAGACTTCCCTAGTAGCAGTTCACCTTCCAGGGAAGGACAATGTACTGGCAGATGCTCTGAGCAGAATATCCCAGGGACATCACGAATGGTCCCTGAATCCTCTCATCCTGCCGATCATCTTCTCCAGATGGGGCACTCCAGAGATAGATCTCTTTGCAGTCCCAGACAATCACCAACTCCCTCTGTTCTGTTGCAGACCTCCACTCCTGGAGACTGTGCCCCAAGATGCCCTGATTTTGGATTGGAAGGGCAGGTTCCTCTATGCCTTCCCTCCATTCCCTCTGCTGTTCAGAGTCCTGATCAAGCTCAGAACTCAACCTTGCACAGTGATCCTAGTGGCTCCAGACTGGGCCAGGCAGCCTTGGTATCCTCTGCTCCTGCCCTAGCAGTGTCTCGTCCCCTGTCCCTTCCCAAGAGACACAATCTTCTGTCCTCCTCCTCCCAGGGGAGGAACTGATATCCTGATCTCCAGTCTCTCAATTTCAAGGCCTGGCTCTTGAAGAGCTAGAATATGCAGACCTGCATCTTTCTCAGGCAGTCCTGGATATCCTGAAGGTTTCCAGGAAACTATCTACTAGAAATATTTAAGATTCCAAATGGAAGAGGTTTACCATTTGGTGTTCTCAGAAAGGCATTATCCCTGATTCTGCAGGCATCTCCACAGCCTTAGATTATCTGGTTCACCTCAATGTCCTAGGTCTTAGGGCTGCAACTCTAAAGGTTCACCTAGCAGCAGTTTCTGCTTTCCTTTCAGCAGGAAGGGCTTATCCTTGGCCTCTCATCATGTGTTTAAAAAGTTTTTCAAGGGTCTGGTTCATACAAACCCTCCATTTTGAGAACCAACTCCTGCTTGGGATCTTAATGTCCGCATTGCACAGCTCACACAGCCCCCCTTTGAACCCATGGCTCCTGCTGAGCTAAAATACTTGACCTGGAAAACTGTGTTCCTGGTAGCCATTACTTCTGCCAGGAGGATTAGTGAATTATGGGCCTTGTCAGTTGAGCCTGACTTCATATCCTTCCATAGGGACAAAGTGGTCCTAAGAACAGTAGGAGGTTCTTACCCAAAGTGGTATCAGATTTTCATCTGAACCAGTCTATGTCTCTTCCTGTGTTTTTCACTGACCACTCCTGTTCAGGTGAAAGAAGGCTACGCAGCTTGGATGTTAAAAGAGCTCTTAGCTATTACATAGAGCACACTAAGGCTCACAGGAGTGACTGTCTTCAGTTGTTTCTCACCTATGATGAGGTGGGGAAAGGTAGGCCTGCCACTAAAAGAACTATTGCCAGGTGGATTGTCTCTTGCATACAATTCTGCTATGATAAATTGGGTAAAGCCCCACTCAGGCCTGAGGGCTCACTCGACTAAGGGTACAGCTGCTACTCTGGCGGCAGTCAGAGATATACCCTTGTTAGAGATCTGTAAAGCAGCCACCTGGAAAACAGTACATACATTCACCAAGCATTACTCTCAGGATATCCAGGCTAGGAGTGATGCTAGGTTTGTCACACCAGTACTGCAGAGCCTGTTCCCAGAGTAGGTTCTGCATTACTTCCTCCATAGGGAACTGCTAGGTAGTCTGCATTAAGTCAGAATACAGCAAGGCTTCATGTTGTTTAAAGAAAAATTTCTAGGGACGTGGATATGTTGTTCAATCCACACTGTCTGGCAGGTTCTTTGCCACTTTAAATGTTGCCGGAAGGTCTTCAAGCTGGCTCTTCCCACCCACCCGGGTGGTAAAACCCTCGGCTCTGCCCCATGACGCCAGATCTTCCTTACCGCTTGGAAGCTCAGGTTCCCTCCTTAGCGCTCTGCATTTTAGGCCTGGATCCACACTCTTCGGAATTTCTGAAACTTATTTTAAAATTTACAAGACTTTGGTCTTCATCTTCCCTTGTGGCTGTGATGGACAAATCGATTCTCGGCTTCCGTCGGTACCCGTGTGGGCGGAAAATGTCCCGGACCGATCCACACTCCACGTGCGTCTACTGCCTGGGGCTTGGTCATGACTCGCAGGCTTGCGATATGTGCAAGTCCTTTTCGGGTTTGGTCTTGGAGGACCGTGCTGCCAGACTTCTTCTCGGGCGACCTGAAAAACGGTATCCGCCGGTCAAGTCTAAGGAGGCCCGTTGGACGGTGTCCGCGACGGCGGGCTCCGCGGACCAGTTGGAGCAGATGATCGCCCTTGAGAAGGAGGCGGCCCAGGCTGCTTTGTCTTCTTCCTTGGCCGCGGTATTTATCCCGCTGTCCTTGGGCTCCTCCTATATGGCTTCATTTAAGGAGCTTTGCCAGTCCCTCTCCACCAAGGGAGAAGGGCCATCAGGACATTCCAGTAGGTCCAAGAAGAAGGACTCCAAGGGTAAGTCCCACTATCGACGTTCGTGGGAGCGGGAGAGATCCCCTTCACCAGACCGTCGACTCTCGACTTTGGTCGAGGCTGTGGCTGCTGGCTTCACGGTGCCCCGTCAGGTCAGCCGGCCGAGACATCCGTTGATGCAGTCGAGATTTTTCTCAACCCGTCGGACAGTTTGTCGACTGGAGAAGCCGACAACCCTACTTCACCAGTTCCCCTGGTGGAAACCGAGGACTTGCCTGTGCCTCCTGTGCCAGAGTCCCCGGTTAAGGTCCTATACCGAGGAGGGCGGGTTTCCCCATCCCTCTCTGACCCTCTCGGAAACCCGAAGGTCTGGTCCTCTTCCAGGTCCAACGGTCCTGCCATGCTCGGCAGTCACCGGCACCATTAAGCGGCGTCGCCGCTCATCCCTCGTCGTCCCTCTTTGGAGGATAGGCTCCGCCACAAGTTGCGTCGGCGTTACAAGGAGTTAATGTGGCAGCAGCTCTTATTGTCTGGGAATAAGCCGACTCCGGCCATTAAGTGGCTGTCACCAGAGCGGCCGAAACAACCCCTCGTAGTGGTCGAGCCCTTATGGGCTCCCTGGATGAGGTGATTCCTCATCTCCCGGCTGACCTTCAGATGACGGTCAAGCAGGTGCGGGATCAGGAAAGGGCCGTGGCAAAACAGCGGCTCCAAACTTCATTTGACATAGGTGATTCTTGTGCCCGATAAATAGCGGCCGCAGTAGCCATGCGCCGCAGAGCTTGGCTGCGGATCTCCACCTTCACGGCGGACACCCAGCACAAGCTGGTGGACATTCCCTTCCTGGGCACCAACTTGTTCGGGCCGGGGGTGGAAGGCCATCCCCAGAGGATCGAGAAGTCCAATGCCACCTTGGACTCTTGCCCAGAAAGACAAAGGCCGCCAGCAGCACTGTAAACCCTTTCGCCCTTCCGCCCCTTCGGCACGTCCGGCCCAGCAGCACCAGCATCAGGGCCAGCAGGCACACACTTGGCTCCCTAAGGCCAAGTCTGCCACTTCCTCCAGCAGGAAGCCTGGAAGCAAGGGTCCAGGAGGTCCCTCAGCAGGCCCTTCCTCCCAAGCCTGTCCAGTGACGGGTTGAGGGGTGTCGCCCCCAACCTTGTCACTCCTCCCCAGGTTCCCCCGTGGGGGGATGGCTCCGCCACTTCCTGTCCACCTGGTCCGCTATCACCACGGACCGTTGGGTGCTATAAGTGGTAGGCAGGGGTCTGCCTCTCGAATTTGAGCAGTTCCCTCCCTATCGAGCCATCGCCCCACGGGGGGCAACGGGGTCCACAGCCTTTCTCTCGGCTTGTCGAGCCGACATTGCCCTGCTCCTCCAGAAGGAGGTGATCAGCGAGGTGGTGGATCTTCCTCCAGATCCAGGGTTTGTGTCCAGGTACTTCCTGGTCCCAAGACGGGGGGGGGCTGGAGCCCCATTCCCGACCTACACACGACCTGAACAAGTTCCTAAGGCAGCGCACCTTCAGGATGGTCACTCTGGCTCAGATCATTCCATCCTTAGAACTAGGCATGTGGTTTTGTTCTCTGGACCTTCAGGACACGTTCTTTCATGTCCCAATCCGTCCGTCTCATCAGCGATTCCTCCGCTTCCGAGCAGAGGGATCTCTTTATGAGTTCCGGGCCATGCCCTTCGGCCTCTCTCCAGCTCCCAGGGTCTTCACCAAATGCATGGCAGTGGTGACAGCATTACTACGGTGCCAAGGGGTCTGGGTGTACCCTTACCTGGATGACTGGCTGATTGCAGCCCCCTCCAGGTTGGAGGTGGAACAGTACAGGGATCTGGCCCTCCAGGTCTGCTCTCAGATTGGCCTCCTCATCAATGAGGCCAGGTCGGAACTCGTGCCATCGCAGGTGATTCAGTTCATCGGGGCAGAGCTCGACTCTCTTCGAGCCAGAGCCCAGCTCCCGGCGGACAGGGCCAAGGTCCTTTCCTCCTTTGCCCAGTCATTTGTGGTTGGGCAATTGCGCCCTGCTCAGGTCTTCCTGCGCCTTCTGGGCCTCATGGTGGCCTGCACCAGCGTGGTCCATTGGGCCCGCTGGCATATGCATCCCCTACAATGGGGGCTGGCCTGCCAGTGGTCACAGCGCTCCAGTCCTCTGGACCAGCCAGTGACGGTGACCCAGGAGATGTGGGATGGCCTACAGTGGTGGCTCGTCCCAGCTCATCTGCAGGAGGGTATCCCATTTGTCCGTCCCGAGCCGACGGTCACTCTGACGACCGACGCCTCTCTGATGGGTTGGGGTGCCCATCTGGGGGAGCTCAGAGCCCACGGCCTCTGGTCCTCTGAGGAGTCTTGACGCCACATCAACCTGCTGGAGCTTCGAGTGGTCCGACTAGCCCTCACCGCCTTCGCTCCGTTTGTATGGGGTCAAGTGGTCCAGGTCCAGACGGACAACACCACGACCATGTACTACCTCAACCGACAGGGCGGGATGCACTCCTTGCCCCTGTGCAAGGAGGCTCTCCGCACTTGGTCTCTCGTGATCAGCCTGGAGGCAGATCTCCTAGCCATCCATGTAGCAGGTGCCTCCAACAGTCTGGCCAATGCCCTCAGCCGGATAGGCGCTGCATCTCACGAGTGGTCTCTCCTGCCGGAGGTAGTACAGGATCTGTTATCCCAATGGGGCACCCCTCAGGTGGACCTGTTCGCCTCCAGGGAGAATGTGAAGCTGAGGCTGTTTTGTGCCCGCCCCAGCTGGGCTGCTGCAGAGGATGCCTTCTTGAGGCCGTGGACCCGGGCCTCTTCTGCCTTCCTCCATTTCCCTTGATCCACAAGGTGCTTCTCAAGGTGAAGAGGGACAAGGCGCAGGTGATTCAGTAGCTCAGACTGGCCCCGCCAGTTCTGGTACCCAGATCTCCTCAGCCTCAGCTCCAGGCTCCCGAGGCGGCTTCCAGCCCGCCCAGACCTGATCTCAGTCAACAAGGGGAAGGTTCTCCATCTGGACCTTCAATCCCTGCACCTGATGGCCTGGTTTCTGAGCGGCTGGAGTTCTAGGCCTTGGGTCTTTCCGACGAGGTCCTCAGTGTCGTTGAGGCGTCCCGTAAGGAGTCGACCAGAAAATGCTATTCCTTCAAATGGAAGAGAGTCTCCATTTGGTGTCAGGACAAGGGGTTGGACCCTTCTTCCTGTTCCTTGGCTAGCATCCTGAACTACCTGTGGTCCCTTTCTCAGCTAGGGCTTCGGTCGTCGACCCTTAAGGTGCACCTGGCAACCATCTCTGCTTACCGGGCGCGGGCTGGCAAGCAGTCGGTGGCGCAGGAGAAGGTGGTCGGGCGCTTTTTCAAAGGCCTTGATCACATATCCCTTCCGGTGCGAGAACCTCCACTTCCGTGGGTCTACTGCTGGTATTGGCTAAGCTCATGGCAATCCATTCGAACCGATGCACAGGTGTGATATCTCTCACCTGTCGTGGAAGACGCCTTCTTGGTGGCTGTTACGTCAGCCAGAAGGGTAGTGGGCTGGCAGGTACAGTGTTGTACCTCAGGGGTGTACCTTGTACCCTCCCTTTTAAGGGTGGGGTAGTTGTTAATTCTGTTTGTTTTATAAATCTGTTTAGTACTGTCACTACCTTTTTTCTTCTTGGATTCTCGACTTGAGTCCTCTGGGCCCAAATTGTTGCCTTTTGGCTTATACTAAAACAAGTTCCATACATATATATATATATATATATATATTATCTAGACTCAGCTAGTTAGTTGCTCGTAAGAATCTGACGGTTACACTGGGAAGTACCACAGACAGAGGTTTGAAAACCGAGCTCGAGCTCAACGTTCTATGCTCCTGCATAGAGTTTAACTCCTTACTCTCCGGGGCAGTTCAAGTGCTGGGGCTAACTGCATTAAGTCAGAATACAGCATTAAGTCAGAATACAGCAAGACTCCATTAGAAGAAACAACATTACTGTAGTGAGTAATTTTTTCTTTCCGCTCACTTCTCCAGCCTGGCTAGATCCTGCCTCATTTTCTCCACCCCACCCAGAGCATCCACCCTGTTGTAGACTTTTGTGTCATCCGTGAACAGACATGCCTTTCCATTTAGACCCTCCGCTATATCCTCCACATACATATTGAACAATATGGTACCCCAACACTGATCCCTGGGGTACCCCGCTCGTCACCTCTAGTTCCCTGGAGTGCTTCCTGTTGACCACCACTCTCCGAGTCCTTCCTCCCAGCCAGTCCTCCACCCATTTTGTAAGCTTAACCCCCACACACAAACTGCCTAACTTGCTTACCAACCTTCTATGGGGGACGGAGTCAAACACCTTCCTGAAATCCAGGTAGGCCACATCCACTGCTCCCCCCGATCATACACCTTCGTTACAACCTTAAAGAGTTCTGTCAGATTAGTCTGACAAAACCTACTATCTGTGAACCTTTGTTGGTTGTCCTCAATTAGCCCTTCCTCCTCTAGGTGTCTTACCAGTTTCTCCTTTATGAGGGCTTCCATCAGCTTGCCTGCCACGGAGGTGAGACTGACTGGGCGGTAGTTGCCAGGGTCGTCCTTTCTCCCCTCCTTGTATAGCGATACCACCTCCACCCTCTTCCAGTCTCCCGGAACCCTCCCCGATTCGAGGGATAGATTAAACAGCTTGGCTAGGGGTCCCGCCAGTCCCTCCCTTCCTCAACTCCTGAGTACCCTTGGATGTACCTGATCCGGTCCCATAGCTTTGTCAGTTTTTATTTTTCTAACTTCAGGAAATAACTGTTTTCTGACATATGCAGTATTGTACCACCATAGTACTGTCCCGGAGCTGAAAAGGTTAATAGAACCTGTGCAGATGAGAGAATGCTAGGGTCGAGCTCAGTTTTCAAACCACTGTCCCTGGTAAACATTCCATCAACCATCAGATTCTTCACTCCGCTTGACTAGTCAGATGCCTCAGAGAATCCTCTGCATCTTCACCAAAGTCGCGTTTATTTTTCTCGGTTTTATAACCACTTTTAGTTCGAATGTTTAAACTACTGTCTCTGGTTCACAAGGTAAACTAGTATAGATAGAAAGAGTTAGCTAAGTCCTTGGTTTCTCTCTGGTTCTCTGGTCAGGAATCAATATTTTTTCATTGTATTTTCTTGCTTTAAATTTCTCTTCATAGGGACGTTACTGGGCTAAACCCCGGTTCGTTCTTTGGTCCTTAAATTGACCAAAAAAAAATATATGTATGTGTATATATATATATATAATATTTACTTTGGGGTAGTTGGCCATGTCTCAGACACCTAAGAAAAGAAGTGGTCCAACTGGTTTCCAACACAGTTCCAAGTGTGGGGACACATTTGCTAAAGCTAATCCTCATTTGATGTCCGTTCTCTGTCTCGGGTTTGACCACTTAGAGACAGATTGTGAAATTTGTAAAAAAAAACTTTTCCTCAGTCCACGCTTGATAGGCGATTGTACCAGCTGAAGGAAAAAATGTCTGAAGCAACCACTGAACCAGTTACAGACAAACCTACTAAATCAAAAAATGCCTCCGAACCAGGAGAAACATCCTCTGACCAGGGTACCGGTTCTCAGTCAAAGAAAAGCACCGCTGAACAGGCCGCTGAACTGGCAACTGCGGGCAAGAAAAAGGAAAAGGAAAAACACACAGAACCGCAACCGTGAAACTGTCGGTTCCTACCGTGGAGGAGATAGCTAATGCTGTTTGGATTATTCAGTCCCTCCAGTCTCCTGCGGTTCAGGTTCCATGGCCCTCAGTTACATTTCGTGCGGTTGTGCCCCCAGGTTCTCTTTCTGTTACCGGTCCCTTCGATCCTGGTTCTGAATGCATAGAGGAGGAGAGGGACTTTGGTCTTGGGGAGGAAGAAGAAGAAGAAGAGGACTACGGAGAACCACTAGAACCGGATGTTTCTCCTGACCCCCATCATCCTGATTCCCCTGATAAGGGGTCTGAGGACTTTACCTCCCTGTTTGCCTTTATGCAACAAGTGTCTCAGACCTTAGACCTCCCTACTCAAGAGACAACAGATGAGGAGGAGGAGGAGGCTAATTTCGTGGAAATGATGGATGTGTCTCCAGCAAAAAAGTAGCTTTTTCCCATCCATAAAACCCTAAAGAAACATGTTTTTAAGGTTCTGCAAACACCTACTTCAATTTCTCCAGTTGAGAGGAAACTGGATAGGAAGTACTGGGTATCCAAGTCTGCTGCAAAATTTTTGTTTGGACATCCCAGTCATGAGGGGGTTGTACAGGCTGCAGCTTGTGATAAGGCTGGCATACCTCTGGCATCCCATCCCCCTGATAAGGATTCCAGAAAAATGGATTCTATGGCCAGGAAGTCTTATCTGGGTTCTTCTCTAGCCATTAGACAACCCACTTATATGGCTCATTTGGCCCAATTTCAAAAAAGTCTTTGGGGGCACAGTTTCCGAAATTGCAAAATCCTGCCCTGAACCTATGGCAGCTGATTTGGCAGAGGCTGTAAAAAGAGATGTTGAGGCATCCAAATTCCAGTTTAGAATGGCTGTGGATGCCAGTGACACCTCAACTAGGTTTATGGCTAATTCCATATCTCTCAGGAGATTTGCATGGTTGAGAACCACCAATTTTCCCAGGACACTTGGTTAAAATCCTTGGATTTCCCCTGTGACCCTTCGTCCCTCTTTGGCCAGCGGACTGAGGCTTATATGAAAAAGATGGATGAATACAAAGTGACTTGCAGGAGTGCAACAGCCAAAGAAAAGACAGCTACTCCCCAGAAACAACAGCCCAGGGCTGGAAGAGCACGCCCTTACTATAGGTCCTTCTTCCAGACTCAGGCCCTTCTGACCTACCAACCCCAGAGGGGCTATTTCAGGGGCAAGGGTAGAAGGGGTACCAGCAGAGCAGGTCCAAGCCCTCAGCCTACCCCACAGGTGAAGCAGAACCCCTGAAGTATCATTCAGGGTCACCTCCCCTCTTCCTGTAGGGGGCAGGCTCGCCCACTACCTCCAGGCCTGGCAGTCTATAACTACAGACAAGTGGGTCCTGGAGGTAGTGGGCCGAGGTCTCACCCTCTGTTTCAATGCCTTGCCGAAACTGAGGGTGAGCGTCTTCAGTCCTCTGTCCTCATCAGAATCCCAGTTACTGGAGGAAGAGGTACAGAAACTGTTATGGACAAGGCAGTAGAACTAGTTCCACCCCTACATTGGGGGAAAGGGTTCTACTCAAGGTATTTCCTAACAGTAAAAAAGACAGGGGAGTGGTGACCCATTCTGGATCTCAGACAGCTAAACAGATATCTGACCAAACCAAAATTCAAGATGGTCACTCTGGCCACCATTCTGCCTTCACTCAGGCAAGGGGATTAGCTAGCTTCACTAGATTTAAAGGATGCCTATTTTCCTATCCCCATCAGGCCATCACACAGAAAATTCCTCAGGTTCAGGCTCAAATCAGGCCATAATCAGTTCAGCGCAATGCCCTTCAGCCTCTCTTCGGCTCCAAGGGTATTTACCAAGTGCATGGTTATGGTAGTGGCACATCTAAGAAAGCAGGCTGTCACAGTTTTTCCCTATCTGGACTGGCTGCTGGTGGGTCAGTCCCCTCAGCAAGTGTTGGATGCCCTAGCTCAGGCTCAAAGCCTCCTCCAGTCCCTAGGGCTCCTTTTAAATCCCCAAAAGTCAGTTCTGGTCCCAGTTTAGCTTCTGGACTTCATAGGAGCAGAGCTGGACTCATTGAAAGGAAAAGCCTTCCTTCCACCAGCAAATGTGGATACTCTGGTACAGCTGGCCAGCTCCTTCCAGTTATCCTGCCCCAGGCCAGCAAGGCATTTTCTCCAGCTGTTAGGACACATGGCTGCATCCACAGCAATAGTAGCAGGAGCCATATTTCAAATGAGGGAGATTCAGTTTCACCTCAGATCTTATTGGACACAAAGAAAGTGCCAGTTGTCCGCTCTCGTACCAGTCGCCAGTTCTTTGCTTCTGACTCTGCAGTGGTGGCAGGACAGGGAAAACCTAAGACAGGACATCCCCTTCCTGCAACAGCTCCCCTCAAAGGTCCTGATCACAGATGCCTCTCTTCTAGGGTGGGGAGCACACACAGGAGACCACACAACTCATGGCACCTGGTCCAAAAAGGAGATCCTCCTTCACATGAATCTGATGGAGCTCCGAGCAATGCACTTGTGGATCCATTCCTTTGCTTCAGAACTTGCAGACAAGGTGGTACAAGTCAGAACAGACAATACCACCACTGTGTACTACATAAACAAACAAGGGGGCACCCTGTCTTCCCCATTGTGCACAGAAGCCATGTTAATATGGAAGCTGGCCTACTCCCTAAATATGTCCCTCATAACTGTGTACCTGCCAGGGAGGGACAACACCCTAGCAGATACACTGAGCAGAATCAATCAGAACCATCACGAATGGCCTCTGAACAGGCAAGTACTTCTAACAGTGTTCAGAAGGTGGGGTACCCCAGAGGTGGACCTCTTTGCTCATCCAGACAATCACCAGCTGCCACAGTACTGTTGCAGGCCTTCTACAGTGGGCACAGTGCCGATGGATGCAATACTACTGGATTGGACAGGGAAATTCCTGTATGCATTTACTCCTTTCCCTCTACTGCTCAGAGTTTTGAACAAACTCAGGTCTCAGCCAGCAACCATGATCCTCATAGCCCCAACTTGGGCCACGCAACCATGGTACTCCCTGCTTCTACTTCTGTCTTTCAGCAAGCCAATAGCCCTACCCTGCAGGCACAAGCTCCTCACTGCCTCACAGGGTCGAATCCCTATCCCAACCTGCAATCTCTCAAACTCAAGGCCTGGTTCTTGAGGATGTAGAATTTGCCAACCTTGGGTTTTCAGAGAGGGTACTCCAGGTTCTTAGGAGCTCCAGAAAACCCTCCACACAGGTAACTTATTCCTCTAAGTGGAAGAGATTTTCTTGCTGGTGCCAGCAACAAGATGTGGTTAGTACCCAGGCAGGTGTACCCCTGGTACTGCATTACTTGGTACACTTCCATTCACTTGGTCTTAAGCTCTCTTTATTAAAAGTTCACCTAGCAGCAGTTTCGGCCTACCTTTCGGTTCGCAGAAAGTCCTCTTTGACTTCTGAGCAGGTGGTCAAGAAGTTCTTTAAGGGGCTTCTGCACCTGGATCCTCCTCACAGAAATCCCACTCCGGGGTGGGATCTTAACATCTGTATTGGTCAGCTGATGTAGCCACCCTTTGAGCCAATGTCATCAGCAGAGCTCAAGTATGTTAGTTGGAAAACTGTATTCTTAATAGCCATTACTTCTGCCAGAAGGATCAGTGAGTTACAGGCCCTGTGTACAGATCGAGACTACATTTCCTTCCATAGGGATAAGGTAGTCCTAAGAACAAACAGGAAATTCCTTCCTAAGGTGGTGTCTGATTTTCACCTTAACCAGTCTGTTACCCTGCTTGTCTTTTTTACTGATCATTCATGCTCAGGCGAACGCAGATTGCATAGCCTGGATGTCAGAAGGGCTATCAACTACTACCTAGAGCACACCAAGGGTCATGGGGAGAACAGAACCCAGCTGTTTCTCACTTATGGAGAGGTAGGAAAGGGCAAACTAGCTTCAAAAAGGACCATTGCTCGCTGGATTGTGGCCTGCATCCAGTTTTGCTATACCAAGGCTCGTAAAGAGCCTCTGGTGGGCCTTCGAGCCCATTCCACAAGGGGCACTGATACTTCCATAGCAGCCTCAAGGGACATACCTTTATTGGACATTTGCAAAGCAGCTACTTGGAAAACTGTTCACATGTTTGTCAAACACTGTATCCTGTGTTTATAGACCAGGAGTGATGCTAAGTTTGGCACAGCAGTACTACAGAGCTTGTTTCCTAAATAGATTTTGTGCCTACCTGCAAATGTACTGCTTCGGTAGTCTGCATATGTCAGAATACAGTAAGATTTCCTAGGGTTAGAAGAGGACATTACTTACCATAGTAATCCTGTTTCTTCCAAAGGAATCTTACTGTATTCTGAGCTCCCACCCTTCCTCCCCTTCTAGAACCTGGAGGCACTGCACTACAGCTTTGTGGTGAACTCCTGGGCTGTTTTTTTACTTAGGCTATCTGTGACTTGAGTCTTGGGGATAATGCCTACTATTGGAGGATGATTAGGGGGTTGGGAGTCTATGATTACTTTTGATTAACATTAGTTAGTTAGCTTCCTAGGCAAGCTTCATTAAAATCTGACGGTAGATTGAATGTTTACCAGGGACAGTGGTTTGAAAACTGAGCTTGAGCCTAGCATTCTCTCATTTGCATAGGTTCTATTAACCTTTTCAGCTCCGGGGCAGTACTATGGTGGTACAATACTGCATATGTCAGAATACAGTAAGATTCCCTTGGAAGAAACAGGATTACTATGGTAAGTTATGTCTTCTTCCCAGCTCCTCCAACACCCTCTCCTCTCCTCTCTAAAGGGACCTGTGTCCGCCTCCCTTTCCACGCTACCCATTCTGGCCAATACCGGCCCACTACCTTTCTTTTTGGCCATGAATACTGATGCAAAGTATTCATTGAGTAGGGTCGCCTTTTTCTCATCCCCTTCAACTATCTTTCCCCCTCCCCTTTAAGTCTTGGAATCCCTTGCATGCTTTTCCTCCTGTCACTCACATATCTATAGAATTTTTTGTCTCCCCTTTTCACCTCCCTAGCTATTTTCTCCTCTGTGCTTGCTTTTGCCTTCTTAATTGTCTTTCCCCACTTCCCTGAGCTTTTCCTTATAGACCACCCTTTCCTATAACCTCTGTGACCTTTTGTAACCTTTGAACGTCTTTTTTTTTCTCCCTGATGGCATCCCTAACCCCCGCCCTGAACCACAGGGGTTTTCTTCTCCTTTAGCATTTGCTAATTTTACAGATGCATTGCTCCATGGCCTTCTGAATTCCTTCCTTTATTGCCCCCTACAGCTGCTCTACCTCCTCTAAGTGGTGAATCCCTTCAAGTTCCCTCCTTAATATGTCCTTCATCCTCCCAAAATTTGCCCTCCTGAAGTTGAGCACCTTGGTGGTTGGCCTGCCCGATTCTGACCCTGCCGGGATGGAGAACCTGACCATTCAGTGGTCACTGTCCCCCAAGTTTTCCCCCACTTCTAACTCCCTGTGCTGTCCCCGTTGGTCAGTACAACGTCGAGTGTTATCTCCCCCCAGTAGGTTCGATGACTAGCTGGTTTAAGAATGCATTCTGCATGGATTCTAGCAAGTCCCTACTTTTTTCTGAGGTGGCTGATGGGGTTTGTCAATCCACATTGGGCTGGTTCAGATCCCCAACCACTAGGATCTCCCCCTTTCTGGCCTTCTCCTGTGTGTCCCTAGCCATTTCCCTATCCACTTCCTCCCTCTGATGTGGTGGTCTGGACCACCCCTATCCTTATTGCCCCACCCCCCCCTTCTGACCAAGGTAACCCAGAGGATCTCAGCAGATCCCTTCTCCTCTGTACCCTCCACCACTATTATCCCATCCCGCACATACAGGGTTATCCCTTCCCCACCCTTTTTTTCCTGCTTATCCCTCCTGAAAAGACTGTGCCCTTGTAACTCCATCTCCCAACTATGGCAGTCCGTCCACCACGTTTTTGTTACTGCAATCAAGTCTGGGTCATCCACTCCCACCACCACCTCTAAGTCTGCCATTTTATTCCCTAGGCTCCTGGCACTGGCTAGAATACCCTTCCAACCCACCCCGCCCCTATGATCCCCTTCCCTCCTGCTGTCCCTTGTTACCTGCATCGGCAGAGTGTAAGCTAGGTTATTTCCGCTAGGCCAAGAATCTCCTTCCCCCCCCCAGTGCCACACTATCCCTTGCCTAGTTTAAATTTACATAGATCCCCAGCCTCTCATCAGTGTACTCCTGCAGCTTTGCTCTTAGCAGTCTAGCCCCTGCATCACTTATGTGTAACCTGCCCCTTGCACACAGGTGTTCATCTGCCCACGTATCCCCCCCAATCACCTAGACATGTGAGGCCTTCCTCCCTGCACCACTGCGTTAGCCAGAGGTTAAATTCCTTTACCCTGCATTGCCTGGCCGTGCTAGCACAATGCACTGGCAGGACTTTCGAGAAGGCCAGGGAACTGACAAGCCCTCTTCTACCTTCCGCCATCTCCCTGAAGCTCCTTTGAACCACCTCTACCTCTTCCCCTGCAAAGTCATTCATATCTAGACTGCAATACTCACCTCTTACTTTGTCCCAATTTTCTCCTTTAATATCCTACTGTCTCTGTTTCTAACAACCCTACTACTCCTAAACCAGGGCTGGATTAACCATAGGGCAGAAGGGACAATTGCCCTGGGCCCCCAAATTTGAGAGGCCACTTTTTCTTATTTTTTTCTTTCTACTTTTATTTTCTTCTTCCCTGACCCCCCTGTACTTTCTCACTGTGTTTGTGTGACTAAACCTTGGGGGGGGGGGGTCAATCGGCAGCCATTCCTTTGCCCCGCCAGGCCAACCGCTGCCTCGACCATCCAGACAGCTCGTCATTTGTGGCATTTTTGTTTTCCCATGGACATTCTCTCTGCAGGTCAGGTGAAGCGTAACATGCTAGATAGCCAATTAAATTGTTCCAGTATGGTCCTCCATTGATTTGCACCCCTGCCCACCCAAACCAGAACTTTTCTGTCCCCCTAGCCTTCATGACAGTGTGTGGTGGTCCTGTCACGTCACGCTCACATGAAGTAAGTCCCTCCTCACTCTAGCAAACCTTCACAGTATCTAAAAAAACAGCACCACACACCAGCCGCCAACAAATTGAGAGCCATCAAATCCTGTCATCATCGTCAATAAAGAGAGAGAGAGAGAGAGAGAGATTGTCCCTCCACACTCCGTGCCTCAGTACCTGTGGCCTGTCTGTAGGCCCACTGTCTGTCTGGCCTGGCCATCAACTCGTCTTGGTCAGCGGGTCTTGAGGTCCATTAAACAGCTGAATTATCAGCTAAGGCCTAAGGCAGACTGGTAGTACAGAACGCGCCCACAGCTGCCTCGTGTCAGGGAGACTGTCGAGAAGTAGGAGCCACCGGCAAGGAGAGCAAGCAGTCAGCAGAGAGGCCAGAGGCTGAGCATACCCAAATCACCACCATGCAGGTCTTCCCTATTTGCCTTCTCATCTTCTTGACTTTGTCTTTATCTTAGGTAAACAAAAAATAATTAATAATGTTTGTTATTTAAAAAAATTCTAAATAAAATTATGTGACTTGTGAGAACAGGATCATACTATAGTAAGAAAGGGAGAAAGGGAGTGGAAGAAATTTGGCCTCTCATTGTACCAGCCAGCTCCTCTTACTTATTAATCTTTCCTCAGTGCTTTGTTTGTCATCATGCCACCACTCAGTGAAGTTTTGTAAGGCAGCCTGAGCCACAGTTACTCAGGTCTCTTGCTGACTGTGGTTAGTACTGTGATCCCCATTCCCTCACCCTAGCAAACATTCACAGTAGCTGCAGCAGTTTTATTGTATCTGGGGTTATCTCCGTTGTCCCTCACAGCAGCACCCATCTATCTGCTGCCCAACACAACACCAGGTATACCAGCCCACTGATCTAAGAATGGCTAATATTTCAACCCCAAGAATGGCATTCGGAGCAGCTGGAAAACCCTCCAAATGCATTTTAAGGAATCGAAAATTGTTCAGCTTTCGGGGGCCTGTGCAGCCCCTGAACCCCCAGCCTTTTGGTTAAGTCACAGGGGGGCCCCACAATTCAAAATTGCCCAGGGCACCACAACTTGTTAATCCAGCCCTGTCCTAAACTCTCCCATATCTACCCTGAATGACTACTCTAGGGCTGCAGTCTTCATTGTACAACCTTACCTGTATTATCTGGGATGCTGCTCAAATTACATTAGTTAAATGTAAATTGCCCTTTCATTTTCAGTTACTGACAATGTATTATATTTTTTTTACCTTGCCTGTTATCCTATTTCTGATTCCTATTTGCATTGTATTCCTACCCATTTGACTATTGCCTTATTTATGTTATGTAATGTAATGTTGTCATGTTATTTGCCTCTTTTGTAATGTTCTGTACCCTCCTGGGTCGTGCCTGAAAATAGTCATTGCCATGGCTAGTGCACCCTACCCAGTAAACAAAAACTAAATAAAATAAATAAATAAAATACGAGGTGCGACTTACATCCTACTAAATTGATGTAGTCCTTTATCCTGGGGAGCGCCCGTCTAGCTTCCATGCCTGGGTCGCAAAAAACTGACCTCCCCTTAAAAGCTACCTTTCTTCTTTGCCAATGAATCCCCTTAATAATCGAATCCCCATACACTACAACACCCCCTGTATTTTCTGTCCTCGAGAGTGCCTTGTCTACACAATCCTGACCCTCCATGCACCTTCGGCCCAGTGTAGGTGCTTTCCTCTGCTCTCTGACCACCTTGACTTGACCCCCCCACACCCTCTTTTTCACCCCCCCTTTCCTTGCTCCGGCTATCCTCCCTGTCCCCTTTGGACAGTCTTCCCCCGTCTGGGCCCCAGCTCTCAGATCCTGCCTCCCCCCTGTAGTGCCCTACCTTCTTCTGAGCCCTCCACTCCGTTCTTCCCACATGTTGCATATCCTCCTTGATCTTTCTTGACCGTACCACCTGTATGTGTGCCACCCTCGCTTGACCTCCTTGTTCTCTTCCCTTGTGCCCCTCATGCACCAACTCTTTCCCCTTCCCGACATGGCTCTCTCCTGGGTTCTCCGCCTCTTCTTCCCCTTCCTCCTTTTCTCTTAACTCAGCCAGGGGCCAGTATCTGTTTGACTCCACTGTATAACTCCTGTTGAGTATACTTTCCCCATTGCCTCTGTGTCTGTAGACTCTTTGTCCCCTGCCTGCTCTGGCCCATCTATCCCCTTCCCCCATCTTGTTCCCTCCTCCGTCCTCTCAGTTCTCCTTCCTGACCCCCTCCCTCCTCCCATTCGCGTCCCTCCCTTTCTCTCCTGTCGAGATCGCTCTTTAACCATACCAATTTGCCCTCCATCCTCCTCAGTTTTTGACAGGACATTCCCCTAGCTTCCACAGAGTGCTCATGAATACAGCAGCTCCACAGTTATTACAACCAACTATCCTTCCTCCCTCCACCAGATCCCATGCTCCCTCTCCTTTCCTGGTAATTTTCCCCCTCCCCCTCCAGGGCAGATCCAACTGCTGAAGCCCCTTACCCTTCCAGCCCCATTTGTTGTGATCCCCCAACCCCCGGTCCAAATCGGTTCCTCACTAGCACTCCACATTTTCTCTTTCCTGCCCTCTTTCTTAATTAGTACCCGTGTACCAAGCAGCCATAAAAATTTCCCACCCTTACCAGCGTCCAGTAGCCTAGAGAAAGACCACCTAGGGTATGCCTTCCCAGCAGTTCACAGCTTTCCCTACTATCTTTTTTCCCTAATTGGCCAGTATGCTAGATTAACTTAGTTTCACCAGTGTCTAAGTTTTGCTTCAAGTCACATAAGTTTTACTTCAAGTGTTTAGACCATTTTTTTAGCCAAGTCCAGTGATCATTATGACCAATCATTGTGGTTTTTCCTGATGTCGGCTCTGCCTTCCTTGTACATTTAATAGAGGGCGAGACCTGAGAGGGTGGGCGGGGCAAAAATCAGTCCCTCCTAGCTACAGCTCTTTATAGTGAGTCGGGTTTGTTTGTGGCTGGACTCGCCTCCTTTTATGCCCAGCTGCTCCTTTGCATCTGGTGCCTCTGGCCGTGATTGGCTGTTGGGTCTCTCGCAAGACCTGCCCCCGATGCATCCGAAAACTGTTCCCTGTTGGTGCGGTCAGGGCCGGCCTTAGCCATTCTGGACACTGTGCACGGCCCCCAGTCCCCACATCCAACATTTACATCTAACTAACCCTCCTGTCCTGTATTAATAAAGCAATGCCAAGTCTACTAGTTTAACCAGCACCTTTTAATTGGTATGCTTACCTTATCCTGAAGCTCACTATCCCGACAATCAGTACCCTGGTCAGCACTGCCCGATAGATGGGATATCCTGACAGTAGTAACCCGACAATATTCCTCCCAATGGGGTAAGGTAGTGAATGGGGTGGAATGCTACCTTATCCCTTCTACAGTACGGGAAAGGATGGCTGGATGGGGTTGATGGCCAAGCTGGCCCGGTGGTGTGGCGGGGTATACTATGGGAGGTCAGCCAGCATGCTATGTGTGACCCAGGTTCTGGTCCGGGCATATCATTTTACACACTGCACCCCCCGTAACTACTTTTTTTGTTTATCATGCCATTATTTGTCAGCTCCTCCATGGACCCAGCAAGGGCTACAACCCACCCCCTCGGAGGGGTACATCCTCCGGCCCACTGGGGCCATCATGGGTCCTGCCAGGTCCCGGTACTTTCCTCCATTTTCTCCCTGCCCCATGCCTGTGCAATGGGTGCAGCAGCCACCTCCCCCTTCATGGAGGTAATCAAGCACACCTGGCCTTGGGTTAGACCCCTCTTGTGCTGGCGCATGCAGCACAAATCTCCACCCAGAGGAAGGAGGCAGTCCTCTGGACTCTCAATCCCTTACCTCCTGGCGACCCCAAATTACCCCAGTCTGTTTCCCTAACTTGAGTCGCCGGCATTGCATAGGTGTGGCATCCAGCGCTTCAGCCCTCAGCGCCCCACTGGGCTGGCTCCCCGTAACTACTTAACATTTTCTCAGGGTCCGCTCCCCTGGGTTGGATATTTTAGTTACAGAGGGTGTGAGGCGACCCCCACATGAGGGTCTTGACTGGTGACCCCCTGCATTTACTTTTTGGCGTAATGCCTAAATTTTTCTGTCAGGCATAGGATCCATTCGGGGCTGTGGATTTCGGGCCATTTTAGTTGGCATGCTGAGCATCGGCATACCAAGTTTAGGGATATCATAGTATATCCGTGGATCTCAGAACATCTCGCGGACCTCATGCGGGCCAGAGACTCACTATGGCACCTCTCCAACGAGACTGGCCTGCCAGCTGACAAGCAGAACTATAGATAAGCTCGGAACAAATGTACTTGGTCCCTTCGCAAAGCGAAAGCAGAGTACTACATGACCTCCCTCACCAACTCATGGGACTCAGGACGAAAGTTCTGGGACAATATTAAGGACCTGTGTGGAAAAGCTCCCAACACCTCCTAGTCCAGATTAGGGTTGATGGGTGCCCTTACCTCTGAGCCAGCATGTATGCCGATGCCTTCAATGGCGCGTTCTCTAACCTCAGCTTGGTTCTTCCCCCAAACTTCTTTGACCCTCCTCTGGACACACCTCCCACCCCTCCAACAACCCCACCCTTTCGCCTGCGCAGCATCTCACCTAAGGGCACCGAGCCTTATCTCAGAAGGGCACTAAGTCACTCTTGGTACAGCAGTGACACCTTAGACCTGAAACTCCTTCGTCTCTCTCTCCCT
The DNA here is from genome assembly GCA_016271365.2 of Neoceratodus forsteri. Lineage (NCBI taxonomy): Eukaryota > Metazoa > Chordata > Ceratodontiformes > Ceratodontidae > Neoceratodus > Neoceratodus forsteri. The sequence goes on from CM028130.1 coordinate 1,197,609,963, forward strand.
GAGGTCCTCAGCCCCCTCACCCACATACTAAACAGCTCCTTATGCCTTGGGAAGTTCCCTTCCCGTTGGAAATCGCCCATATCACCTGATATTTAAAACGGGACCGGGTCCTCACTAACAACTACCCACTCCATCTCCATTTCTCCCACCCCTATCCAAGCCTCTTGAGAGGATAGTCTCAGACCAGCTAACGGACCACCTAAACAAATACAACCTGATTAGTATGCACCAACACGGCTTCCGGAAGGGGCACAATACCACCACTGCCCTCCTGGAACTCACCTCTCATATCCACTCTGCTTTAGACCGAGGTCAAATCTCTGGGGCTATCTTCATCGATCTCACTAAGGCGTTTGACACAGTGAACCATCCGCTCCTGCTATCCGCACTGACCAGGACTGGATTCTCTCAGGATGCCCTTGACTGGTTCTCCGACTACCTGTCTAACCGTTCCCAGCAGGTCAAAATTGGAGACACCATATCAAGCAGGCTTCCTGTCCTCTCGGTGTCCCGCAAGGGTCTGTCCTTGGACCATTACTGTTCAGCCTCTTTCTCAACTCCTCCCAGTACCTGCCCTGGGAACCTTCTCCTCTATCGCGGATGATGCGTACTCTACTCCTCCAACACAGACCCACTGCAACTCCACCTCTCCCTCAGTCCTCCTTTAGATCCATGGAAAATGGTTCACCTCACATCGGCTTATCCTGAACTATTGCAAGACTAAGGTTATGTACTTTTCCCACCCGCTTAATACTAAAAAGGAACTATGCCCTGAAGTACTAACTGCCTATCAGACCCCTCCTGGAGCAAGTGGACTCCTTCAGATACCTAGGCTTAACAATCGACCCTGCACTCACCTTCCACCAACATATCCACCTCCTATCTACTGACCTCAGTGTGCGGCTAGGGCTCCTGTATCGCCTCAAACATTGCTTTACCCCAAACGCTTTGAGGCTTGCTGTCTCCTCCTCTGTCCTCTCCCTGCTAGATTGGCGGCCTAGTCACAGGGCGGCGAACTCCATCGGCCTCAGCAGACTACGTACTTCCCTAAACGAAGCCTGTCGCCTCACCTTGGGCTGTGACCGTCTAACTCACACATGCTCTCTATATAATGAGACCAACTGGCTGAACCTTAACAAAAGGATTAAGTTCCACACCTGTCTCGTGGCAAAAAAAATAGCTCTAGGCCTCTGCCCAATAGGACTCACACCACTAATAAGACCGGCCCTGACACTCAAGCACACTCGTAGCCTTGGTAAGCAACTCCTCTCTCTCCCCCACTGCCGTACTTCCCAGTACCAAAGGTCTTTCAGCTTCAGAGCCCCTTCCTGGATGAATGGTCTGCCCACACCACTTACAAAAGAGAGCAGAATCAGCCATTCAAAACTGCCTCAGAAACCTAATACAGTCCTCGAATCACTGTGATTGCCACTGAAATACCTTACACTATTCTGACCAGCGAGGGCTGTGGCCGGACTCCCTCACTCCCTGCTCCCCAACCTGTGCCCCTTAGTCTAGTTCTACACATGTTGGCTATCTGCTTAGTATGTTTGGACTAACTTTTCCCTAATTATTATTGCTTACACTGTTAGCCTCACAACTGCTACTGTAACTACCTGACTATGTACTGCTGTACTGCTATGTAACCTGTCTTTCTCTGTTTGTGATACTTGTGACGTGGAACCTTTGTAAAGGAGTCTCTGACTCAAAGGTATTTCCGAATCTCCCATTAAATAAATAAATAAAATATCCTTTTAATTAGTGCCATTGACTGCATTGAATTATTTAACTTTACTATTGGAAATGAATCTGACTGAACCTAGAGCAAGAACTTAACTAAGTACAGTACTACTACCGTATTCATTTCTGTAAGGACAGGGCCATCATCGCTGGACACACACACACCTCTGATAATCCAATTTGCAAACAAGTTAAACAACTTAACTTTTTTGGAGGTGTGAGTGAGAGAGAATAGAGAGGATTATCATGGGACACCAGTAAGGTTTCTACTTGTCAGTTTTTATGTTGCTTGCACGCATGTGCAAGAAACATAGTGCCATCATCCAAGTTTTCGGAGTTGTGGCACCCCCTCTTCCAGTTCAGTCAGTGAGTTTGCAGGCGCGGCCACAGTTCTCCAATGACTGCTGCAGCTGTCTATGACAACAGTCAAAATGCAGTGGCATACAGTTGAAAGGGAGAGCTCCGCTTAGTGAGCAGGCTCCCCCCGCTACACACGCACTCAAGCATGCATATTGCGTGCTGATCGCTCCCCATGCACACACTGTTGGCCAACGGGGTGCCCAATCCCCGTCGGCTCCCACCACCCCTCCAACAAAGCTGTCCAGGTGCCACTCTGGGAGTCCACCACAGCATGGCAAAAATGTTATAGCCAGCGGGGTGCCCAGTCCCCGTTGGCTCCACGGCTGCACAACCCCCCCGCCCCAAACCTTTCCAGGTGCTATGCTGGGAGCCCACCCCAGCGTGGCAAATCTTATTAGAACCGACGGGGTGCCCAATCCCCGTCAGCTCCAGCCCCTCAAACAGTCTTTCCAGCTGCCACGCTGGGAGCCCACCCCAGCATGGCAAACGCCCCCGGTCGTCTTAAAAAAACAAAAAAAACCTGTAAATAAAAAAGGTCCTAGCGGTCTCACTGCCCCATCCACTTGCCACACCTGCCTCCCCCACACCCCCCACCCATGCCTCCGGGCTTGCGCCAACAGATCTTCGGTGGACCGGGAGCAGCGTCTGCACTCTTAAAAGCCGACCACGAACTGAGAATGCCGGTAAGCTGTATAATGGAATAAATAGGATTTTTCAACTTTGTTGCATTTGGGTCCAAATTTTCAGCATGGTTTTGGGACCCTCCTCGTAATTCTTGCATTGTCATGGCGTTAATCGGGCCCGAAGGGTGATTTCGCAATCACTCGTAGAAATCACCTTTAGGGGCCGATTAGCAAACGACACTACCAGTGTTCATAAGGTGGGCTCTCAAAAAGCCTATGTTGAAAATTTGGTGAAAAAATTCCTAAAAATGACTTTTCTGAGCGTTGAGCAGTTCCTACACGCCTAAATAAATTCATGAATTTTCAATATTTTTACTCCAGATTTTCAACATTGCCATTTTACCACACCTCCTTATGAGCAGTACAGCTGTCATTTTCACATCCTGCCCAAAATGTGTTTCTGCCATGTAGTGCACAATGGCACAGTCGGTGCTGTGAAATCAATGTATGGACACATTAGGAAAATCACAGTGACACTGTTCATGAGCAGAGGTCTTAAAATGGCTATATTGAAATTTGGTGAAAAAATTCCAAAATGACTGTTTTGACGAGTGTGCGTTGTACAGTCCCACGCACGTCAGTAAGTTTGCGAATTTTCAATATTTTCACTCCAGATTTCCAACATTGCCATTTTACCACACCTCCTTATGAGCAATACAGCTGTCATTTTTCACATCTTGTCCAAGACGTGTTTCCGCCCATATAGCACTCAATGGCGCAGTCGGTGTGCGAAATCCATGTATGGGACACATTAAGAAAATCACAGTGACACTGTTCATGAGCAGAGGTCTTAAAATGGCTATGTTGAAAATTTGGTTAAAAAATTCCTAAAAATGACTGTTTACCGAGCGTGCGTTGCACACTTCCTATACACGCTCGTAAGTTCGCGAATTTTCAATATTTGCACTCCGATGACTTCCAGATACCTAAACAGCACATACAAGCAAGCAACATTCAGCATTGACAAATGCTTGTTTTACCTAGTGATCAGGTTTTCAGGATCCTTATCAGGAGATCTGGTTTTGCTGTGTGCTGATCAGGTTTTTGAGCCATTTTGAGTGCTTACATACTTTTGAAACAGATTTTGTCACATCATTCATTGTTTCAGCTACATGTCCAGGTTACAAACAAGTTCTCTTGTCAATATAGCCCTTTGTTTGTGAAAGCAGTCAACCTGGGAGGTGTAAATATGGCCATTAATACCATTAGCACTTCATTACCTAATCTTTTCCATTGCAGCAAAGCTGCCCCAATTTTTATGTCTGCTTGCACGCATGTGCAAGAAACATAGTGCTATCATCCGAGATTTCGGAGGTGTGTCACCCTCTCTTTCAATTCAGTCAGTGTGTTGGCAGGCACGGCCCCTGTAAGCCAATGCATGTTGGAGCTGTCTATGACAAGCTCCAAAATGCAGTGGCATACAGTTGAAAGGGGGAGCTACGCTTCAGTGAGCAGCGATAAGATATCGCCTGCCCGCGCGCAGCTCCCTACACACCATCGCGCACTCGTGCCCCCGCATGCACACTCTACCATAGCGACGGGGTGCCCAATCCGTCGGCTGGCTTGCTCCCCCCCTCCCCAAAGTTTCCAGATGCCACGCTGGTGCCTACCGCGTGGCAACTCGCTGGTATAGCCGACGGGGTGCCCAATCCCCGTCGGCTTCACTGTCTCTCCCCCATGCTATCGCCGATGGGGCGCCCAACCCCGTTGGCTTCACTCTGTCCCTCCCAGTACAAGCTGCCAAGCGTGGCAACAAATGCCATGGCCGCCGGGGTGCCCAATCCCCGTCTGCTCCGACGCCCAGCCGTCTTCTGCCACGCTGGGAGCCCACCCCAGCGTGGCAAACGCCCCACGCCATCTTTTTTTTTTTTTAACCTGTAAAGCAAAACGGTCCCACGCAGTCTCCCAGCCCCCTCCACAACAGCCGCACCCACCCTGCACCCTGCCTCCCACACCCCCTCACCCATGCCTCCGGAGCTGTTGTGATCTGCGATGGACGGGGAACACGCCTGCACTCTTCAAAGCCGACCGCGAACTGAGGAAATGCCGTAAGCTGTATAATGGGCTAGATAGGGTTTTTTCAACTTTGTTGCATATCTCAGGCATTTTTTGGAATTTTTGCACCAAATTTTCAACATGGGGTTTTTGGGGCCCCTTCTCATGAATGCTGTCACTGTCATGGCGTTATTCGGGCCTGAAGGGTGATTTCGTAGTCACTGCACGAAATCACCTTTCGGGACCGATTAACGAAACGACACTGCCAGTGTTCATAAGATGGGCTCTCAATGGGGCCTGATAGGATTCATCCCAGAATTCTAAAAGAACTAAGGGTAGAACTAGTGACACCACTGACTACCCTCTTTAACAATCATGGGAGGATGGGGTGGTACCCGAGGACTGGAGAAGGGCAGATGTGATTCCCCTTCACAAAAGTGGGAGCAAGGCAGAAGCAGAAAACTACAGACCTGTTAGTTTAACCTCAGTGGTAGGGAAAGTGATGGAATCACTTCTGAAGGAAATAATTGTTGAGTATCTAGAGGCCAGAGGGGCTCAGGACCCAAGGCAGCTTGGATTCACAGCGGGAAGGTCATGCCAGACAAATCTGATAGATTTCTTTGACTGGGTGACCAAGTAGTAGATCAGGGAGGGGCTGTGGACATGGCCTACCTAGACTTTAGCAAGGCATTTGACACAGTCCCACACAAAAGATTAATATACAAGTTAGCCAGCCTGGGAGTGGGTCCCAAGATGACAGCCTGGGTAAAGAATTGGCTGGAGAATAGGACACAGAGAGTAATAGTAAATGGAGTCCACTCTGAAGAAGGGTTACTAGTGGGGTACCAGAGGGTTCAGTATTAGGACCGGTCCTCTTCACTGTCTTTATAAGCGACATTGCAGAGGGACTGGAAGGAAAAGTATGTCTCTTTGCAGATGACACTAAGATCTGCAACAGAGTTGATGCACAAGGTGGGGTGGAAAGGATGAGAAGGGACTTGGCAAGGTTAGAGGAATGGTCAAATGTATGGCAGCTTAGATTCAATGCTAAGAAGTGCAAGGTAACGCACCTGGGAAACAAAAACCCAGGGGAAGAGTACACAATGGGGGGTGAGATACTAACAACAACAAAAATGGAAAGGGACCTGGGGGTAGTCATATCAGATTACCTAAAGGTGGGCAAGCGATGTGAGAGGGCAGCAAGGAGGGCTGGGGGGATACTGGGATGCATAGGGAGAGGCATCACCAGTAGAAAACAGGAAGTTATTATCCCTCTGTACAGACAGTTGGTGAGACCCCATCTGGAGTACTGCGTGCAGTTCTGGAGACCCAATCTCCACAAGGACATAGACAGGATGGAGGCTGTCAGAGGAGGGCAACTAAAATGGTGCAGGGTCTGCACGGAAGACATATGAAGAGCGACTTAAGGAGCTGAATATATATAGCCTCGAGAGGAAAGGAGAGAGAGGGGACATGATAGAAACTTTCAAGTATCTCAAGGAATCAACAAAGTCAAAGGGTAACATCTTTCAAAAAGAGGTGTACAAGAACAGGGGGCACAATTTGAAGATAGAAGGGGTGGCTCAGAGGTAATTTAAGAGGTATTTTTTCACAGAGAGGTTGTGGATGCATGGAATGGCCTTCGGAGGAGGTTGTGAGTCAAAAACAGTGGTGGAATTCAAGCATGCATGGGACAGTCATAAGGCAATTCTAGGGGTGGGGTAGGAGGAAGTAGGCTGCTGGTTAACTAGGATCTGCAGCTTATCCAATAGGTAGGAAAATGGGCAGACTGGGTGGGCCAAGCGGTCCTTATCTGCCGTCAAAATCTATGTTTCTAAGAAGCCTATTTTGAAACTTTGGTGGAAAAATTCCAAAAAACGACTGTTTTATGAGTGTGCGTTGTGCAGTTCCTACGCACACTCGTAAGTTCGCGAATTTTCAATATTTTCACTCCAGATTTTCAACATTGCCATTTTACCACACCTTCTTATGAGCAGTACAGCTGTCATTTTCACATCTCACCCAAAATGTGTTTCCGTCCATATAGCGCTGTGCACAGTCGGTTATGCGAAACCAATGTCTGGGACAAATTAAGAAAAGCACAGTGATACTGTTCATGAGCAGAGGTCTTAAATGGCTATGTTGAAAATTCTGTGAAAAAATTCAAAATGACTGTTTTAATGAAATGCAAGTGCTGGCGCGTTCCTACATCACCGAAGTTCGCGAATTTTCAATATTTTCACCCAGATTTTCAACACTGCGATTTTACCACACCTTCTTATGACAGTACAGCTGTCATTTTCATCACCCAAATGTGTTCCTGCCCATGTAGCGCTGTGGTGCAGTAAATTATAAAATCAATATGCGGGACAAATTAAGAAAATCACAGAGACACTGTTCATGAGCACAGGTCTTAAAATGGCTGTGTTGAAAATTTGGTGAAAAAAATTCCTAAAAATGACTGTTTTACGAGCGTGCGTTGCGCAGTTCCTATGCATGCTCATAAGTTTGCGAATTTAATATTTTCACTCTAGATTTTCAACATTGCCATTTTGTTACACTTCCTTATGAACAGCACAGCTGCCAATTTTCATATGCCGCCCAAAATGTATTTTCGCACATGTAGCGTACAATGGTGCTATAATGTATGTTAGAACGCTGTTAACCTTAGGAAATCATCATTTCCTAAGGTTGTTAACCTATCAATGTGACGTAGAAATGTCGTTAACCTATGGAGTACTCGTCCACATCGATAGAATTAACAACAATGATCGATGTCTTGCATTCTTGGCCTTTTTTAGGCGGAACCGAGCGATGAACAGCGGTTAGCGAAGGACTGAACGGCCGTGGCGGTGACTTTTTCAGAAAGTAAGAAGCCGTTTTACTTATTAAGTGGGACCATACACTATAAAAAATAATGTATGGTCCCTCTATGGGCAACCGGTCACTGTTAACATCTCGAGGTTGCCATGGTGACGTAAACCTCTCGAGCTTCGCTCTCGAGGTTTACACGGTCACCCTGGCAACCTCTCGACAGTTAACAGACCGGTTACCCATAGAGGACCATACATTATCCTCTATGTTGGTGTGCGAAAGCAATGTCTGGGACTGATTAAGAAAATCACAGTTATACTGTTCATGAGCAGAGGTCTTAAAATGGCTATGTTGAAAATTTGGTGACAAAAGTCCATAAAATGACTGTGTTACGAGTGAGCATTGCGCAGCTTCCATGCACCCTCATAAGTTTATGACTTTGTAATATTTTAAGTCCAGATTTTCACCAGTGGCATTTTTCCACACTTCCTTATTTACAGTACAGCTGTCATTTTTCACAACATGGCCGAAGTGTGTTTCACACTTTCGGCGCGAGATGCGTGTCGCTGTAGGGAAATCATTGTTCGGGACAGATAAAGAAAACCACAGTGACACTGTTCATGATCGGAGGCACCAAAATGCCTGGAGTTGACAATCTGCTGTAAAAAATCCCACAACCTAATTATATTACTGGTCGTTGCACAGTTTTCTATGTACGCCGTGACTTTACCATTTTTAAAATATGTTTACTGCAGATTTGCAACATTGCCATTTTTACACTTCCCATGAACAGTACAGCTGTCATTTTACATCCTGTTGGAATGTTTTGCACCTGTGGTGCTAAATGCCGTAATCGCTGTGCATAAGCAGCTTTGCTAACAAACTGATATTCCCCTGTTCATGAGGTGGGGTCACAAAAACCGTGTTGAACATTTGGAGTGAAAATACCAACGAATGCCTGAGGTATTAGGGTTTCCAACCATAACGCCCAACCCTGTAGAGAATGACAGGCATCAGGGGATGTGACTTGGGATTCTTGCCTGTAATGCTCATACCATTCCACACCCTGCAGCCAGTGAGAGGCATCGAGGTATGCCTTGGACTCTTCAGCCCCAATGTTCACCCCATTCTCCTATATAGCACCCATCTCACTGTATTTTCTAATGGAATGGGGTGCGCATAAGGGCCAAAGACCCCAAGGAACACCGTGACACTTGTCAGTGTCTGCAGGGTGGGATGTGGTGAAATGGCGTGGCCGTTATGCCTGATGACCCAAAGGCACACCCCAATGCCTGTCACTCTCTGCAGGGTGGTGGTGGGGTTGGCTTCAGTTCAATACTTCACTGCCATTCCTATTACACAGCTCTGTAACTTCTACACCAATGTTTATAACAGTAACAGAGCCAGTTGTCTTCCACTTTCGTTTTGCTGGTAGATATTTTCATCTCTAACAAAATGTAGGCATTTTTAAATGTTTTAAATTATTTTTGTTTCCTCAAGAAAAAAGTATGGGCCCCCAAGGTGCAGGGGTACAGTTTGCACCTAGCTAAGGCCGGCCCTGGGTGCGGTTGGACCTGCCTTTGGTGCCGCCGATGCAGCTGAAGACACCCAGACCTCTCCTGCCTCCGATAACTGCTTCTCCTGCTCACGCCACTGATGTGGCTTCTGGACCCGGAATCAGTCCCTCCGGTCTTGGCACTGCTGCCGCCGATGCTGCCAAAAAACACGCAGACCTCTCCAGCCACTGATGTGACTATTAACAGCTCCTCCCACCCACATTGCTGATGCAGCTCCTGGACCCCTGTATCAGTCCCTCCTGGCCACCGATGCTGCTCCCTGGCACTTCAGCTCTTTATAGTGAGTCAGGTTTGTTTGCGGCTGGGCTCGCCTCCTCTTATGCCCAGCTGCTCCTTCGAATCTGGCGCCTCTGGCCCTGATTGGCTATTGGTGCTCTCTCAAGACCTGCTCCCAGTGCATCTGAAAACTGTTCCTGTTGGTCCGGTCAGACCTGGCTTTGGTGCCGCCAATGCGGCCGAAGACACCCAGACCTCTCCTGCTGCCGATAGCTGCTTCTCCTGCCCATGCCGCCAATGTGGCTTCTGGACCCCCGAATCAGTCCCTCCGATCTTGACACGGCTGCCGCTGATGCGACCGAAAAAAAACACAGTCCTCTTCAGCCACTGATGTGACTATTAACAGCTCATGCCGCCGATGCGGTTCCTGGACCCCCAGATCAGTCCCTCCCAGCTGCTCTTTCGAATCTGGCACCTCTTGCCCTGATTGGCTGTTGGGGCTCTCTCAAGACCTGCCCCCAATGCATCCGAAAACTGTTCCTGTTGGTGCGATCTGACCTGGCTTTGGTGCTGCTAATGTGGCTGAAGACACCCATACCTCTCCTGCTGCCGATAACTGCTTCTCCTGCCCATGCTGTCGATGTAGCTTCTGGACCCCTGAATCAGTCCCTCTGGTCTTGGCACTGCTGCCGCTGATACAGCCGAAAAACATGCAGACCTCTCCAGCCGCCAGTGTGGCCATTAACAGCTCCTCCTGCCAACGCTGTTGTTGCGGCTCCTGAAGCCCCAGATCAGTCCCTCCTAGCTGCCTATGCGGCTCCCTGGCGCTACAGCTCTTTCTGGTGGGTCAAGTTATATGTCATATGACTTTTTGATTATCTCACATGAAATTTGGTGACGGTGAAAGTATATAAACCATTTGTTAGTTATAGTGAAAGGAAACATCGTAAATAAATATATAGCCCTTGGCAAAATTATTTATTTCAACAACATCACTTTGACCCCATAGACCCAAGGGGAGATTATTCCATTTAACCAAACTGTCTTTTTTTTTTACAATTTATTTATTGTGAATGTAGATAGCTCACAATACTGCCAGACCAAGACCTTCTTAACCGTACATTACAGATATGTCCAGTAGTTGTGTTACATCTCCTGGAAAACATTACATATATTGCTATATGGTTACCATACACAGATTCCTGTTTAGCCTATTACATATTTTGTCTTGTATACATGCAGAGAGTGTGCTCTATTTTTGTTAGCAGCTTAACTGCATACCATACTTTTCCACCTTATCATGAAAGGAGCACAGCCCTGATAGTAACCCCCTTTCTCATATTCCAATTAGAAGTTCTCTCAGGCTTCAATCTGGAATAATACCAGCCTCTACTGCTGATACCCAAGGTCCCCAGATGTCCCAGAATTGGGATAACTTGTCTTGGGTACTCATCTGAGCCCGTTTAAGCACCATGCAAGATTTGATATTTTGTACCCATCTAGTGACTGATGGTGAGGTTGGTGACATCCACAACTGCGCAATGGTTCCCCTGGCATTGATAAGGGCAATGGGCCAAAGGGGATTAGAAGCCCTCCTACTCGGGTGGGATGGATCTGCCCCAAACAACAGTTCCAGTGGGGATTTGGATGGACTGTAACCCAAGACGTCTGACATTATAGTATGAATAAGGTGCCAGAAAGGAGACGCTTTGGGACATGTAAGTGCCAGATGGATAAAATCCGCCTCCTCAGTTGTGCACTTAGAGCAGAGATGCGATCTGGTGGCATCTAGTTCATGTAACCACTTAGGGGTCACATAAGCCCTATGCAGAAAGAATAGCTATATTTGCTGCAGTTTGTTGTTGCATGAGCATTGCAGGTAGTGAGAGCATGCCAAGGACCAGGTCTTCTGGTCTATAGGTAGGAGGAGGTCCGCGCTCCACTTTTCTTGGCTAGGGTTTTGTTGCGGAGGGAGGGAACTGTGGAGCGCACGGTAATAAATAGACATGGGCTTGCCTCCCAGTTGTGGCCGGAACAACTCTTCTTTTAAGGGGAAGGGTCAGCCCAACCATTCAGAGTGGTGAGGGTGGTCCCACACTGCTGTCAGATTGTCAGGTAAAGAAAGAAGTCCCCCACAGGAATTTTCCATTCAGTACATAGTTGTGCAAAACTCTTTATCAGGCCCCCTTCATATAGTTGATGAATTGATAGAAGATCCTTCCTTCTCCACACTCATAATCACTGGACCATCATTGTGGTGCACCCCCCACCAGTTTGCATATAGCAGAGTAAGCTGAGATTCAGAGAGTTGCCCCCTGTATACCCCATATGTATATGAGCCCATATCCAGGCTTGCAAGATAGTGGCAGTAAAGGGATTGCCCAAATGCAATTCACCCAGGTCCTGCAAATTCCCAACTAATGTATCATTACGGAGATTGCCCCGCAACATATCCTCCTCCAGACCTATCCATGGGCATTCAATACCTGAATCTCCGGTGGGTATAAAGGCCAGTTGAGCAGCCCAATAATATGTTTTAAAATTCGGTAACCCAGCTCCACCTTCCCCGGACGACCTGTGCAATGTGACTGTTTCAACTTTAGCTTGTCCCCCTTGCCATAGAAATTTATGTGTAATCGTTTCTAATTGTTTACAGTGAGTTTGTGGTATCCTAATGGGGGAGCACCTGATAAAAGTATAAAACCTTTGGCAGTATTGTCATTTTTATAACCCCCACTCTTCCCAGCAGAGAGAGGGGTAACGCAGCCCATCTCTCATAGTCCTCCGTGATCCCTGCCACTAAGGGTTTCAGATTCAGAGTGTATAGGGCTCCTGCAGAGGTAGAAATTTGCACTCCCAGGTACCTTAACTTATGAACCAGCTGGAGACCTCCCAAGTGGGCAATAAGCTATGCTCGATTTAAAGAGCCCACTGGCATCAATTCACTTTTGGACCAGTTAACCCTATGCCCCGATATAGCCCCAAAAGATTGCATTAACCTATGAACGGCAGGTAAATCCTCAGCCGGGTGTTGCAGATATAATAGTTGGTCATCTGCATACATAGCAATTTTGTGCTTCCTACCCCCAAGAAACCTCTTGTCCCCTTGTGGGCCCCTTAGAGCCGCTCCCAGTGGTTCCAACGATAGTACGTACAACAATGGGGACAGTGGACAGCCCTGGCATGTGCCCCTGCCCAGTTTGAAGGGGATAGACGGCTCACCATTGACCAAAACCTGCGCCAGAGGGCCATGATACAACGCTCGGACCGAAGAGCAAAAGGTCAGCCCCACCACCAGCCTCTCCAGGGTGTTGAACAGATACCCCCATTCCACATGGTCAAAAGCTTTTTATTTATTTTTATTTTTTTTCATTTATTTAATTCATATATTGGATTTACAAACTTCTTTGAGTCAGAGTCTCATTTACAAAGGCACCTCGTCGCAGGGAGGGGGAAACAACCAACTTGTGAGACAAGACAGCGTGGAACAATACAGGTGAGATACATACAGCATACATAGTAGAAAATTCAGCAAAATAAACATAGGCAGTTTACCGAAGCACATAACAGTAATTCATTGGGGGGTCCCAGCAGGTCATGTAGGCAATAGCCAGTGGGAAATAGCCTGGGGTAGGCTATCGAGCGAACTGTTGGGCCTGGTTCAGTTTGGGGGCACACGGCAGGCCCTACAGTGGGCACATACATTTCCGAGTGCTAAGTAGGTGCTTCGTAGGGCAGTTTGAATTGACCAATTTAGGTGTGTTTGAGATGTGTGTGGGGAGGGAGTTATACCAGGACGAGACTCCGTGATAAAAGGATCTTTGGGCAAGTGGGGTCTAGCCACAGGTGTGCACCTGAAGGTGGCTGTTGGTGCGGGTGGCGACCAGCGAAAATACGCTGAAGCTGTGCAGTGACACCTGGGGACACAGTCCAAGTAGAGCCGTTTAGTCAGTATGCCGTGTGTGATATTGCAGCTCTTCCAGATTGAGTATGTTCGAGGTGGAATAGAGTCGGCATGTGTGGTTCTGCTTGGGGCACCGGTCAAGAGCCTGCAGGCTTTGTTGATGGAGGTCTGAATTTTGGTGAGGGCAGTGGGGTCAGCGGCTGCATAGATGGGGAGGCCATAGACAACTAATGACAGGATGGAGGAAGTGATAGCCAGTCATAGGGCGAAGTCAGGGAGGCAGTCTTTGTGGCAATAGAGGAGTCCAATCCGGGTGTTCATGGCAGAGGATAAAGCACTGACTTGGGCATGGAAGGAGAAAGCCGAATCAAAGGTGATGCCCAGATATTTGTATGTTGATACCTGCTCAAGGGGGTGGAGGGTGTTGGGAAGGATGGAGAGGGGAGCATTTTTGGAGTTACTTTGGCAGTGTGCAAAGATCATTGATTTTGTTTTCTTGAGGTTCAGGACCAGGCGATGGTCAAGGAACCATTTTCAGCTTGGCTGAAGGAGGATTACAAGTTGCTCTGAGAGTGACGGGGTCAGGGTGTGAGGCGAGTAGGACTGCATCATCGGCATATAATAGCAGCTTTCTGAGCAAGAGCTGGGAAGGGTGTTCAAGAAGAGACTGAACAATGTGGGGCCCAGAATGGAGCCTTGTGGGACTCCGGAACGTACAGGCAGTGCCGAGGATAGGCTACCATTTAACTTGACCCGTTGGGATCTATCACAGGGGTAGCTGGAGAACCAGGCCAAAGGGCCGGATGAGAGTCCCATTTTACAGAGGGTGTCTAGCATTAATGGGTGGTTCACAGTGTCGAAGGCCTTGGACAGGTCAATGAACACTGCCCCAGCCATCTCCCTGGTATCTAATGCGGAGTGTATATGGTGGGAGAACTCCAGCAGAGCTGTGGTGGTGCTTTGACCTGGGTGGAAGCCATGCTGTTCAGGGCACAGAATGTTGTGGCTGGATAGATAAGCTACAAGTTGCGTGGATACTATTTTTTCCAGGGCTTTGGAGGAGGGGGAGGATGGAGATAGGTCTGTAGTTGTTTGGTACAGTGCGGTCTCCATTTTTATATATAGGGGTGATTTCAGCCTGTTTCCATGCCCTCGGTAATTGGCCGAGGCACAGGGATCGATTAAGGAGGTTGGTGAGGGGGACTAGCATGACATACAGTGTTAGGCGGAGTATCCAGGAGTCGAGGGGGTCACAGCTCGGGTTGCGGGAGGAGAGAGCGTTTTGGAGGATTGGCTTCGCATCCTGTGGAGAGATAGTCCTAAAGAGAAGAGGGGAGTGAGCGATAGCTGGGTTGTTGTTAACCGAGATGGGGTCAAAGAAGTGGGTCGGAAGGACTGAGCTTAGATCAGAGAAAGTTTTGTTAAGGCAGTCGGCAATACGGGAAGGGTCCGCGTTAATAGCGCCATTTATGACCATCTGAGAGGGAGGAGGGGAGCAGGTCGTCCTGTTTAACTCCTTCACGTTATCCCAGAAGGTACGGGCATTGTCCCAGGAGGAGGTCAAGGTGGATTGGTAGTGGCTGGCTTTGGCTTGTCTTATGGCCCAGGTGCACTGGTTGCGAGCTGCGTTATAAGCTTGCCTGTCTGCTAGTTTGCCAGTCTCGACAGCAATGTGCCATAGGTTATCACGCTGCTTCAGTTGTTGGATCGGGGGGGGGGGGATATCCAGGCAGCTGAGTGTCTCTTAGTACGGATGTTGGTGACGGGCGAAAACATCACAGGCCTTGCAGAAGGCATTGGTGAGGAAAGCAAGGGCGATGTCTATATCCGCTGCGAGGGAGATTGGGGACCAGTCAAGCTGGGCAAAGTGCCGCTTAAGTTTGTGTAGTCCTCTGGGGTGAAAACGGCGACGGGGGGTGGCGTGGTGTGCAGTTTTGAGCGTGGGGGAGGACCAGTGGCAGAGAATTGGCGAGTGGTCACTGAGGGAGTTGGCTAGGACATTAACATCCTTTACTTTGTGAGGGCAGTTAGAGAGCACGATGTCTAGTAGTGTGCTAGTCCCACTTGATTGGTTAAATCTGGTGGGTTGAGTCACTAGTTGGGATAGGTCAAGAGCTGTGAAGTTGTCTTTAATTTGTGTTGAGGTGGAGCCGAGCCAGTTGATGTTGAGATCTCCTACTATGAGCTGTTCAGCCTTGTGTGGCAGGGTAGTGAGATAGTCGGTGAGGGAGTGGATAGCTTGGCTTTGTTCTCGTGGGGGTACATATGCCGTAGTGAGGTAAAGAGGGCCACGGCCTGGGTCAGGGGTAATTTTTAAGGTGATGGCTTGAGCCCCATGGTTGAGTTTCGGGGTGTGCAGGGCATGACCCAGGAGGGAGTTAGCTAGGTAGACAGCGCATCCCCCACCACACGATCTTCTCTGAAGAGGGTGAAGCCAGGGAGGGAGACCGTCGAGTCTGGGGTCGACGGTGAGAGCCAGGTTTCCACTATGGCAAGGATGTCGGGCTTATGTTGGGAGACCCAGCAATGGAGTGCAGCAGTCTTTTTTGGGAGACTGCAGATATTCATGAAGGCAATGCGGGTCCATGCCCTATGGGGCGATGTACCAGGTCCTGGGTTGGGGTGGACATTCCCAGAGAGCAGGAGGAGTAGGATGGTGAGCGGAGTGGGCACTGCGTTAGTGGTAGGGATGCCTGGGCAGTTGGGAGGATTTGTGGGGACAGAGCAGGGATGGGTAGGGAGTTAAGGGTGGGTAGGGCTAGCACAGAGGGATACCACTGCCTACTGTGGGCTGTGGGGGTATGTGCTGGGGAGGGGGTGAGATGGGGCGGATGAGGGTGATCCAGTGTGTGCAGGTGTTGATGGAGAATGGAGGGTAGATGGAGGGTTAGAGGGAGTGGGGGGGGGGATGAAAAGCTAGCATAAGTACATATAACAGGGTGTTAGGGAGATTTTTGACTGTGATTTTTTTGAAGAGGGGTTGGGATTATAAAGAGCAACGTGAGTAATCCAAGACCTAAAAGAGGCATATTGTTATATTGCTGTTTGAGAAATATGTCGGGGAGGGCTTAGGCAAGCAGGATCCCCCTAGTGTTCAGCAGGTATAACCTGCAGATGGGAAAGTGGGCTGATTGGTTCTACAGACTCACGTGATACTGCCTATAAAACAGAGAGCCGACCAAGGGTGGTGGTGGGGAGCCGGCAGGCAGTGCTGCAGGGTTTAAACTCCCGCCTCCAACTGTCCTACTTGGCTTCCTTTGCGCGTACTCGTGGGGGTGCGGCAAGTGTCAAGTCCGCTTGGGCTCCTGGTGCTGGGAAGAGCGGGCTGCTTCCTCCAGCCCTCGCGACTCAAGGGAGAGAGGAGAGGTTTAAATACCCTGCTGAGACAGGAGGCGGGTCAGGTAGGACAATGGTCAGATTACTAGCAGTAGTCGCGATTATGAATTTAGAAAATGCATTGGGTACACAATTCAAAGAGAGCTTTCCTATGGTTTTAACACGGTGATCGATTAAGCAGCAGTCTCTCTGAGCAAAAATACTAGCTTTCTACCAGGAAATGGCTTTCTACAGTTTAACTAAGTTGGCTAAGCATGTACACTTTGTTTTAGCTTTTAGTTTTACAAATGTTCACAGTTGTGCAGCGAACTGTTTGTTTGCATTTAGGCGCCAAATTTAAACTCCGCGCTTTCAACTGTCCTGTTTAAGCTTTCTTTGCTGCATCTGTGGTCCGGGGTGCGTGTTTAGTCGAGTCCTCTGGTGCTGGGGAGGGCGGGCTGCTTCCTCCGGCCCTCGCGACCCAAGGGAGAGAGGAGAGGTTTAAATACCCTGCTGAGACAGGAGGCGGGTCAGGTAGGACAATGGTCAGTTTACTAGCAGTAGTCGCGATTATGAATTTAGAAAATGCATTGGCTACACAATTCAAAGAGAGATTTCCTATGGTTTTAACACAGTGATCGATTAAGCAGCAGTCTCTCTGAGCAAAAACACTAGCTTTCTACCAGGAAATGGCTTTCTACAGTTTAACTAAGTTGGCTAAGCATGTACACTTTGTTTTAGCTTTTAGTTTTACAAATGTCCACAGTTGTGCAGTGAGCTGTTTGTTTGCATTTAGGCGCCAAATTTAAACTCCAGCTACCCAGTCACTCTTGAGCTTTGCACTGTACCTCTGTGGTCAGGGGTGAGTCGAGTCCCGCTGGGCTCCTGGTGCTGGGGAGGGCGGGCTGCTTCCTCCAGCCCTCGCGACCCAAGGTAGAGATCTAGGGAGAGAGGAGAGGTTTAAATACCCTGCTGAGACAGGAGGCGGGTCAGATAGGACAATGGTCAGATTACTAGCAGTAGTCGCGATTATGAATTTAGAAAATGCATTGGCTACACAATTCAAAGAGAGCTTTCCTATGGTTTTAACACTGTGATCGATTAAGCAGCAGTCTCTCTGAGCAAAAACACTAGCTTTCTACAGTTTAACTAAGTTGGCTAAGCATGTGCACTTTGTTTTAGCTTTTAGTTTTACAAATGTCCACAGTTGTGCAGCGAGCTGTCTGTTTGCATTTAGGCGCCAAATTTAAACTCCACGCCTCCAACTGTCCTGCTTGGCTTCCTTTGCGAGTACCTGTGGTGTGGGGGGTGGTGTGGCAAGCGAGTCGAGTCCCACTGGGCTCTGGGTGCTGGGAGGGCAGGCTGCTTCCTTCGTATACCGACCCAAGGTAGAGATCTGTGGTCGGGGGTGGCAGTGAGTCGAGTCCCTTGCCATTCTGGTGCTGGGGCTGCTCTCCGGCCCTCGTGGACCTCAGCATCAAGAGCCACCACCGCTGCTCCATGCAATCTTTTAGTATGAACCCACCTAAGTATGATGTTAAGTGTGTGCCTGATGTTATGTTTCTCCATTCGACCCTTTACAAATCCAGATTGGTCTGGGTAGATAATGCCTGGCAACACCACCTCCAACCTGAATGCAAGAGCTTTTGCTACAATTGTATAGTCAGCACTGAACAATGAGATTGGGCTATAGGAGGCACACTTGGTGGCATCCTTACTCGGTTTTGGCAATACTGTGATTGTTGCAGACCGTGTGGATGGGGGCAGCTCACCCTTTAACAGACCCTCCTGAACCGCATCAAACAGGGGGTTCAAGAGATGGTCCTCAAAAGCTTTATAAAAATCAGTAGGGAGGCCATCTGGCCCCGGGACCTTCCCACTCTTTAAAGACCTCAAAGCTGCCCGAAACTCATGTTTGGACAAGGGAGAGTCCAACCTCTCGGTTTCCGCTCCACTGATTTTTTGAGGGGTACCACTTCAAAAAAAGTATCATAGTCCCCCTGTAAGGGATGACATTCGGAGGTGTAGAGGGACCTATAAAATGCACCAAAGGCATTGCCTATCTCCATGGAGCCCTGCACCAAGTTCCTCTGTGAATCTTGAACCTGGCCCACTGATTTTTGCCGTCTCTTTTCGTTTCAGCTGTCAGGCTAAATACTTCCCCGCCCTGTCCCCGTCAAAGTAAGCACCTGCATTGGATAAGAGGATGGTTCTGTCCAACTGCACACTAGACAGAGTGTTAAACCTCCATTTTAGCTTTTGAATAATCGCATACAAGGCTGCTGTAGGGTTTAACATATGTGCCCATTCACAGGCTGCGATTTTACGTATAAGAAATTCTAGTTCTCTTATCACATTGCCTCTAACATGAGAGGCGAAGGAGATGGTTTGCCATTTTACATATGCCTTCAAGGCCTCCCGAGTACAGTGAGAGGTATCCCCTTGGCAATTAAATTGCAGGAATTCTTGCAAACTTTTCCCCATATAGAGTAGGTATTCTTGATTCCTCAGGAGGAGGGTGTCAAGCATCCAAGCCTTGGAGCCAGCTGGGGCCCCAGTACCACGGATAGTGATACAGTGCAACGTGTGGTCAGATATCAGGATGGGTAAATATCCCATGTCTCCCAGATCCACTATTAGGGCACTAGAGGCCAACAACCTGTCTATACGTGCAAATGAATAGTGAGCATGTGAATAGAAACTGTATTCTCGCTCTGTAGGGTGAAGGTGCAGCCAAGCATTGGCGAGATCAAAGTCAACTTGTAAAGCCTCCAGGGCTTTAACATTATGAGACTTGGGCACAGGGATCCTGCCGTATGAAACACACAATTATAATCACCCCCCAAGATCCAAGGACCCTCCCATCTAGCCATGTCAAGTGCCAGTTTCTGAAAGAAGCTGGGACAATCCACATTCGGGGCATATATAGAGCCAGTCAGAAAAACTCTGTTACCAGGAACATTAACCCTCGCCAATGCATATCGGCCAGATTGGTCTACCAGTTTGTCCAAAATTTGAACTAGTGACCCCCTAGGGATCCAAGTAGAGGCCTCTCAAGCTTTTGAAGAGAATGTTGAGGAAACCCATGTACCTCTCTCCCCCCCCCCATAAAGTCAGCAGTTTTCTTCGATTCGGTGGGAGAGAAATGCGTCTCCTGCAATAAAACAATTGTTCCCTTATGTCTTCGGATCTCTGCAATAAACTTCTTACGCTTTATAATAGATTTGAGGCCATTGATGTTCCAGGACACACATCTAATTTATTTATTTATTTATTTATTAACGAGATTAACCAGATAGGCATACTGAGCGGGAAATAAACCACTCGTTTCCAGATGCGACCTGGGTGCATATAACATAAAATACATGGTAGTGCTTAGAGAAAACATTGGTACAGTAGTCACTTGTTACAATAGGATAGATACTTCACTACATAGCTTGATACAGTACGATACAGCAGTGGTGAGAAACGTGACGGGACTAGGAGACGTCATGACATTAACATTGAAAGATATTATCATATGATTACTTAGTACAATGCTGCATGATAGTGGTTTATGACCCTAGGTACCAGGTGGGTAATTGGGTTTGGCCTCTCTAACCGGAGTGTTACAGGTGCAGATGTCAGGGACGTGTGCCTGGAGGAGAGTGGACAAAGTCCGAGGGAGGGAGGCCAGCCTGATTGCACTGGGAGATTATTCCAGAGGAGGGCATTCTGTATGTGAAAGCTGACTGGCCTTTCGAGGTGCTATGAATGGGATGTGAAGTAGATGAGGGTCAGAGCTGCTAGGGTAAGCTGGCGAAGGTTGCGATGTGTAGAGTGGAGCTGAGGTAGGAGGGAGGAATTTGACCAGTGTTTTGCCTACGAGATTAGCGCAGTGGAGCTGACGTCTGGTTTGCAGCAGGGAGGCGAGAGCGTATAAAGGTGACAGTGGTGGGTGGTTGGGGGCAGTCTAGGATCAGGAGGTGAAGGAGTGAAAGAGGGGTCCAAGAGTGCTAGGGTGGATGGGGGCTGCTCCTCAGACCACGCTCCATAGTCAAATATGGGGAGAATCATTTGAGTACAAGCTCTTTTCTGACCGGGTGGTTAGGCACCCTTTGTTACGTGAGGGCACCTAGTTTTGGCTGCAATTTTTTCTGCAGGGAGTCTATGTGGATAGCGTAGTCCAAGTGGTGATCCAGCCATACACCCAGGTACATAAAAGAGGTGCAGGCTTCCAAGGTGGAGCCGTCCAGTGTTTGGAAGGTGGGCAGCTCACCTGTCCTGGCGAGTCTGTCCGGTGTGCCAAATGTTAGGGATACAGTCTTTTTGGAGTTTAGGAAGAGTTGATTCGAACTAAGCCAAGTTTGGACTGCATTGAAATCTTGTTGGAGAGTAGATTTCAGGGCCTCGGCTAAGGGGCCTGAAGCGTACAGGACGGTATCATCTGCATACATTTGGATAGCTGAGTTAGGGCAGGATAGCGGAAGGTCATTTAGGAAGATTGAGAAAAGAACTGGGCCTAGGACGGAGCCCTGGGGAACCCCCATAGTGACTGGGAGTGGGGGGGATATTTGGCTGCCAATTTTGACTGATTGAGACCTGCCAGAGAGGTATGCCTGGAACCACCTGATGGCTTGACCAAAAAGGCCAGCAGCATGCAGTTTGGTGGTGAGCTTGGGGTGGGACACGGTATCAAAGGCTTTTGCCAGGTCTATGAATGTGGCTGAGGTGATGCACCCTTTGTCCATTCCTGAGGTAATGTCATTTGATAGTCTAAGGAGCGCGGTTGTGGTGGAGTGAGATTTCCTAAATCCAGACTAGAAAGGGGTGAAGAAAGAGGTTGCTTCAAGGAATTGCGTGATTTGAGCAAGGGCTAGCTTTTCTTGAAGTTTGGCCAGAGTGGGGAGGAGGGAGATCGGGCGGTAGTTCCCTGGATCAGCTGGGTTCCCTCCTTTGGGCAGTGGTATGACTAGAGCTTCCTTCCAGGCTGCCGGGATTTGCCCAGTCGAGAAGGAGCGGTTTATGAGGTCGGCAAGGGGGGTGGAAATGGCCGGGGCGGAGAGATGTAAGAGTTTAGTGTCTAGGCCAAGTGGGCATTTCCCTTTGTTGGGGTCTAGGGAAGTGAGGATGGCAAAAACTTCAGATGGGGAGACTGGTTTAAAGGAGAACAAGGAGTGCGGAGGGGGGTGTGAGGGGATCAGGGGTAGGTGGCAGAGTAGGCGTGTCAGGGAGTAGGGATTTGGCGCAGCTGGTAAAGAAATGGTTGAAAGCAGAGGCGACTGCACTTGGCTCGGATACGTTATTGCTTTGTATATTGAGGGAAGGGGTAGGGGGCTGTATAGGAGGACTGAGCAGCGTTTTAATAGTTTTCCAGAAGTTGGAGGGGTGGTTTAGATTGGAAGTGAGGGCCGCCTGGAAGAAATGCTTTTTAGCCTGTCTTATGGTTTTGGTACATTTATTGCGGAGGGTCTGGTATTGCTGCCACAAGGCAGTGGAGCCAGATTTCCTATGGTTTTTCCAGGCTTGGTCCCTGGCACAGCAGCTGGAGAATATGTCAGCCGAGATCCAGGGGAGGTGGGCAACCCTTACCCTTTTGGTTCTCAAGGGCACGTGGAGATCCCAAATAGTGAGAAATTGCAGCCTGAACCAGTCAAGCACTTGATTAATGTTGGGCACCAGTTTGATGAAAGACCAGTCGGCCGAGGCGAGGTCAGTTAGCAGTGAGGAGTGGCATAGGGACTTGTAAGACCGGGAGCTGACTGCCCTGGGTGGCAAGTTGTTGGTGGGTTGGTGCACTTTTCTGATTAAGTATATCGGGTGGTGGTCGCTCATGGAGTCAGGGAGTAGGCCTGCTTTAGAGACTCTGTGCGGGTGGGTAGTGAGGGCCCAGTCCAGGAGGGAGTGGTGCTGGGATTTGGTGTTGAGGTGTGTGGGTTCATTGATCAGCTGAGAGAGGTTAAGGGCTGTGACCCTGCAGCGAAGCTTAGAGCAGCTTTTGTCTAGCCAATTGTAGTTAAAGTCCCCGAGGATGTACAGCTCCCCGGCTGTGGCCAGGTTTTTGAGGGTGGCCAGGAGGGCAGAGATGTGACTTGCTGGGGTTGCGGGGGCACAGTATAACCCTGCAACAAACACTGGGGCAGTGTGCGGCAGGAGGAGTTTGATCATCATGGCCTCGATAGGTGAGGGGGGGGCATGGGAGCTGGATGGGGGTGAATTGAACCGAGTCGGATATGTACATGGCAATTCCCCCACCCTTTTTTTTTTTTTTAATTACTCTTTATTCTTCCTCCCAGCCTGCCACCTCCTACCCTTCAGGGAGGACAATTGGACATCCCACTGCCTGGAACCCTACCCACAGACCACCAGACCCCATGGAGCCGGATTACCCCGAGGCGGGATGAGGCGAGGATCAAACCCCGTTACACGTTCCAGTCGGTCTGTGGTCTGCTGGGGGGCACAGGCAAATTATAGGCACGGCCACGGTCCTCCCATCTTCCGGCAGAGGCAGGCTTGTTCGCGTTTTCTCCTCCCGAGCAGCCAACAACCTCCCTGACATCATAGCGCCTGCGCCGACGTCCGTGCTGCTCAAGGCCAGCCATCTCAGTGGGGCTTGCAGTTCCTCGAGCCTCCGCTCGGGAGTCATACAAGTGTCGGGCATCGGCCAATCCTCCCCGGAGGCGGGCTGTCGTTGGGCGCTCAAGCCTGTCTCCCCGGCCGACCACCCGGCGGCCGAGTCCATCCCGGACCGGGTCACCGGCGTGGAGCGAGGTGTGGCGTCCAGCGCCTCAACCCTCAGCGCCACCGGGCTGGCCCCCTACCCTTTTTATTGCCAATTCTGTCATACCGGAGGACAGTGTAGCCTGGCATAGCGACTTCAGAGTCTTTATGCTGGGGTTTTAGCCAGGTTTCTGACACAATGCAGATGTCAGGCTTGAGTGCATGAGTGGTAACTTGCAACTCTGGCAATTTATTCAGGAGGCTTCGGATATTAAGATGGATCATGCTGAGCCCCTTGGGCAGTTTTAGATGGGCATGGTGGGTCTGAGGTCCCGGGTTGGTTTCTACATCACCTGCCAACAGGAGTAGCAATGTCAGATATCTTAGGGCGGAGGTCCAACTGAATTTTGTCTTAGTCTTCGGGATGAGCCGGCCCAGGGATGCGGGAGAGGTAGGCATGATAAAACTGCTTAGGGTAGCAAGGCGCAGGGCGAACGATGGCGGGGAGATGGATGGGCAAATGGCCCAACCAGGGTGAGGATTGCTCATGAAGTGCTCTAGGGGGTATATAGGATTGGGGGTTGAGACAGTGCTCAGAAATAATAAAAGGCCCGGGTCGTTTTGGGGGAGCGAGGTAGGTGGGAGCGAAGCAAGGGGGATGGCCAGCGATATCAGGGCAAAAGTAGACAGGAGCATAACTTTTTTATTTGATGCAAGGCTCAATACAGAAAGAAGAGACATGTTAGTGGCCACTAGTGGTGAGACCTTATAAACTGCAAATTAGAAAGTGGGCTGATAGGTTTTACAGTATCATCAGTCACCTGACCCGCAGGTTCCTATAAGTTCCAATGCTGACCAAGGGGGGTGGTGGTGGTGGGGCGGTGGGAGCCGGCAGTTAATCTCCCATCATTATACATCCACACAGAACTATTCTTTCATCTGGCATATAGTAAGTGAGCATCCACATTCTTTTCCCAAATGCCCCAGCCCTCCTCCTCCTCCCTCCAAGAACTGAACCAACAACTCCCTATATGAGACTCCCAACAGCTGCTCTGAGCTTGTCGTTCAGGTAATAGAGCTCCTAGTGAAGGCCCCAATCCAGCACGCACCAGTGACAGCAGTATTAGGTGCAACTGAGTTGGTACCTCCTCCTCGAGCTCATAAGGCTACCATCTGAAATCTCCTACAAACAAAGCTTCCCACCCCACGCTAAAGAACCCCCAAAGAATGTACTATACCTCTCCTGTCTCAGTCCAACCGGTCTAGTATTCCCCCGCCGAGTATGAACCCACCAGCATTCCCACTACAAACAGAAGGCAGCTACAAAACATCCTACATATAGCAGTGGCCATGAGTAGAAGGGCAACAACCCTAATGTTACAGAAACATTATAAAACAGTTGAATACAGTATGTAAAAAAAAAAGAAAAATATAACACAGCTTTCAGTATGGTTATAAGTCCCACTGGCGAGAAAGTGGTAACAGTGCAAATGAAAGAGTCAGCATTTATGGAGCAAATGTACCATGGTGTAAGCAACATATGCCTGCAGTCCAGAAACTAATAGCCCATTCCTAGTAAATAGGCTCTTCTCCATAATAATAAGTGTAAATAAAAAGGGCTCACCTACAAGAACAAAATGCGCTCGCCCACCACTACCCGTGCTCCCAGGTACGGTCGGGCTATGTGAAAAGGGCCTATTGGCGGCTTCGATGAGGCCCACATCTTAGAATTAAGAAGACAGGGCCATGTCTGGGCAAGTCCCAATAAAGTTAACACAAAAGGAAATAATGTCATCTTTACTTGGCCCCTTAATCCACTGATGCCAAATGTTGACATCTCCCCCCTCTTCCAACATGATAGAAAGGGTAAAAGTATGAAGAGCATGCAAAACACAGTCCCGTTGAAAGCCTAGAGGACCAGGCCGTAGTAGTCGCTCCCCGCTGGAACCCGTGCCCCTAGACATGGTCGGGGGCTGTCAGAGGATGTTCTGCTGCTAGCCATAGATCTCTGGCTACTGAATGCTTCATTTATAACCTCCATAAGCCCCTTACTACTCGAAGAGGAAATGAGAGCACACGGCACAAACTGGATATAAGGAGAAGAAATATTGTGAACTTAGGCCTGCAGGTCAGCAATCAAAGCAATTTTATTATGAAGTAGTATAACTCACTCTACGTCAGGCTGCACTCTCTCCCTCCTGGCCTCCTCCTCTTCGATCCATTTTTCGGCTGTCTTGTAGCAGGTGAAATACCGAGGACTTTGTCCCGGTCTGTCCACCGGCAGTCGAGCTGGGTACATGAAGGAGAATTTCCATCCAAGCTTATAAAGCTTATTTTTAGCTTGATTGAATATTTGGCTCTTAGTTTGAAGTTCTCGGCTGAAATCCTGATAGACATGAACTCTAGTATTCCCCAGATTAATGGGACCTAACGATTTAGCTTTTTGCAACACATTCTCTTTGTCTCCATACTGCAGATATTTAATAGGCAGTGCCAAGGTTGATCTCCTGGGTTTGGCGGCGGGCCCACACGGTGAGCGCGCTCTATTTCAAAGTTCGCTGCCTCCTCCAGTAGCCCCAGCTTGTTAACCAGCCAGCAGTGGATCTCCTCATTGAGATTCCTCCCTTCTGTCCCTTCAGGCAACCCGATTATTCGGATGTTGGAGCGACGGGAACGATTCTCTTGGTCTTCTACTTGTTCCCGAAGTTCAGCTATGGTAGCTAGTAGGCCATTCCTCTCCACTGTAACCCCAGCATAGGAGTCTTCCATGTCATTCACCATCTTTTCCAGTTCACAAATTTACGACATATGCATTGTGGTAGTTTCGGTAAGGCTAATGACCACCGATTGGAGATGAGCAAACTGAGTGTTGAGATTATTAAATCTGGACTTCATATCTTGCTACATTTGTAGCAGCGTGTCAGGGATCCCAGCAAGCGTTTTAGTCAGGTCCATAATGCTGGCGTCTGGCAGCCCGCCTTCAGGACTAGTGCCCGGGAAGGAAGGCACAGAGCCTCGGGAATCACTCTCACCTCTCTTCAACTGCAAACGGGCGTCAAACTAGAGTTTGGCTTGTTTATTTTTTGATTTTCCTGACGCCATTTATGTAGGGACACCAGATATCGCCAGGAGTATAACCATAAGACACTAATGCAGCTGTAAATACATTTAAAAAAACATTGCCCTGAGGAGCTGTATTAGCAAGCGTCTGCCATGCTTGCTAGCTAGCCACGCCCTCTAACCAAACTGTCCTGTAATTTAGATTTAAAAGATATTAAGATTTTTATTGTTTTAGATATGGTTCTGAATACTTAATTCCTAAATAATCTAAGGACTCCTTTTCCAAAGTAATACCTAGTTCAGCTATAGCTTTATTTTGACATTTATTTAAGGGTAGAAAGAAAGGAATGTTCTTTATTTAGTTTGTAACTTGAAAAAAAAAACGAAATTCTTTGATGATCTCTAATATTTATGTTAAGTAGCAGCTAGGCTCAGATATTGTAACTAGGATGACATCGACGTACAGTGAAATAAGATGCTCTCTATCATTTATTTTAATGCTCTTAATCTCCTTTTTTGCAGCTAATCTTCTCACTAAGGTATCAATTGATAAGTTGAATAGTAGAAGGGGAAGGGAGTAACCTTGTCTGGTATCTCTTTTTAGTGGGAATGTTTCAGAAATCACTGTTATTAGTGATTGCAGCAGTTGAGTTATTATTAAATAATTTAACATAGCTCACAAATGTTTCTGGGAAATCATACAACTTTAAATATTCAAATATATGAGAGCAAGCAACCTGATCTCCCAATCAGATGCTTTTTCAGCATCTAAGGCAAACAAACCAGTTGGCCTGCTCAATCTGTGTGCTATTTCTATAAGATGAAACAGCTTCCTAGTATCAGCTGCAGTCCTGTTTTTAATAAAGCCTGTTTGTCTGGCGTCAGTAAGGTGGGGGATAACTTTTTCAGATCTTCCTGGACTAAAAGTCTCTACCACTTATTTACACTAATGGGGACTATTCTGGAGGTGCTAGGACCCCTTGAGAACCAAAACTCTTCCAGGAGGCCAGCGCCAGGATGGGACCCGGCGCGTATGCGTGCACGCCAAGACTAGCTCACGCCATAGGCTATCTCAAGGCCAGCCTCCAACTGCCTTGTTCCTTCTTCTCCTACCATCGAGTGCTTGATAACGACGTCGCTCGCCTGCCAGGAGTCAAGTCTTCGTCTATGTGACAGCAGCTATAGCCGTTCAGTATTCGATTAATTTACTACTTTTAGTACTACTTTTCTTATTTAAAAAAAAAAGAGAGAGAGAGAGAAGTAAATGAACAAGAAGAAGAAAAAGAGGAAGAAATTCTCAGCCTGCCATCAACGGAGTCAACCTTAGATGATAGCGGTAATGGTAGGGAGACTTCAGTTGAAAGCTGTGATGGCAGTGGGGCTGTGTCCGGTCCACCGCCCTTTGCGGAGGGGGAGTCCAACCACGGGTAGTCGGAGGGTTGGGGGACAGTCTGCCTGAAGCACAAAAGCAGCGGGTCCATTCCCAACCTCGATCGGGGACCCAGCTCTGCTTGACCTCGAGCTCTTCTTCCTCCTGTCGGTAGAAGAAGAAATTGTACGCTTGAGGTTGCCCACTGGTACATCTGCATGGGGATCGTCAGTGGTGGCGAGTGGTAGGCCTGACCCGACTTCTGTGAGGTCCTTTGTGGCTCCGTTCTTAACGGCCGCGATCTTCGACACCGGGCCCCGTCTCTGTCCTCTACGGGCTCAAGTGAGCAGTTTCACTAGGGGTACAACATCTGTCCAGTTGATTTGGCCAGTGGACCCGGTTCCGGGGCCTTCGGGCCTTGGAGCCACTGGGCCATGGCCGAGTCAAGCGGGCAGGATGTGCGTGGTGACTTCTTTGGTGCCAGCAATATTGACGCCAACCCTGCGTGCCTGCCTCCCTGACCTTTTCCTTTGCATGGGCCGGCATGGGTACCGCTTTCCTTCTCCCTCCTGGTTTTTTTTTTCTTCTTCAGGTCTAGGGCTAGTATGCCTGATGCCGTGTGTGATGCCAGTGCTGCGTGTGGTGCCAGCACCGCAGGCGATGCCTGCGCCATGAATGGCGCCGTACTCTTCAACACCGTTACGGGTGGCAGCGTCTCTTGTGATTCTGGCCTGGACCTGCCTTTTGGAGGTTCTTCTGGGGTAGTAGTGGATCTGGATGAGTCTCTCCCTGTCCTGCTTTGTCAGAGATGCAGCGGATGACTCATTTTAGAGGCTGGAATGCAAGCCTTCTGTATCAGCAGAGCCTGTGATAGAAGATCTTCTTTTCAGTTTTTCCTCAGGGATGTGGGTCCACCATAACATTTCAGACTTCATCTGTGGACCAAAGCAGACTTCTACGTCTGGAGTTCCTTCAGTCCTCAGTACAGGTACACCCTGTGGAACACACTAAATTCAGTGGTCGAGAGCCTCCCGGCCTCTACCGCTCCATTGATAGGGGCATATAGCCCAGTAATCAGCTAAAAGCTTTTATAGACCCCTATGACACTGCCCCTAGGGTGGCTACTATTGGCAGCAGGTGATTAACATTTCTAGGGACATGGATATGTTGTTCATCCACACTGTCTGGCAGGTTCCTTGCCACTTTAAATCTTGCTGGAAGGTCTTCAAGCTGGCTCCTCCCACCCACCCGGGTGGTAAAACTTTCGGCTCCGCCCCATGACGCCAGATCTTCCTTACCGCTTGGAAGCTCAGGTTCCCTCCTTAACGCTCTGCGTGTAGACTGGATCCTAATTCTTCGGTTCGCCTGAATCTTATTCTAAAATTTTCAAGACTTCGGTCAAGTTACTCCCTTGCGGCTGCGATGGACAAATCGACTCCCGGATTTCGGCGGTGCTCATGTGAGCAGAAAATGTCCAGGACGGATCCACATTCCACGTGTGTCTACTGCCTCAGCCTAGACCATGACCTGCAGGCCTGCGAGTTATGGCGTTCGTTTTCGGCCAACGTCCTGGAAGACCGCGCTGCCCGGTTTACAACAGGCGCCCGAAGCGCTACCGCCAGTGAAGTCGAAGGAGGCCCGTTGGGCGGTTACCGCGGCGGCTGGCTCGGCTGAGCAACTCGAGCAGATGATCATCCTCGAGGAGGAGGTGGCTCAGGCCGCATCATCCTCTTCCTCGGTTGCGGCATTTATCCCGCTCTCTCTGGGTACCTCATATTCAGCTTCTTTTAAGGATCTTTACCAATCCCTTTCCACGAAGGGAGAGGGGCCATTGGAACATTCTTCTCGGTCCAAAAAGAAGGACTCGAAAGGTAAGTCCCACCGTTGGCGTTTGTGGGAGTGGGAGAGGTCCCCTTTCCCGGACAGTCAACATTCTACTTCGGTCGAGGTTGCAGCTAAGGCCGCTGGCTTCACGGTGTCCCCGTCAGGTCAGCCGGCCGAGACACCTGTCGATGCGGTCGAGATTTTTCTCGACCCATCGGACGGGCTGTCGACTGGTGAAGCCGACAACCCTTCATAACCGGTTCCCCCGGTGGAGACTGAGGACTTCCCCGTGCCTCCAGTGGCAGAGTCCCCGGTTAAGGCTTCCGAGCCGAGGGAAGAGCAGGTGTCCCCGGCCCCTTCCCAGACCCGTCCTTGGAAACACCGAGGAGCTTGGTCTCGGACATCGTCTCGGTCCAGCCGATCCGCCGACATCGGCCGGTCTCGGTCTCGGCACGAAGTAAAAGCGGCGCCGCCGCTCGTCCTCATCTTCCTCCTCGGGAAGAGGAGAAACCCGGCGTAAATTGCGTCGGCCTTCCGAGGATCTGATGTGGCAGCAGTTACTTCTGTCCGGGAACAAGCGGCGCCGTCGCCTTGCCATCAAGTGGCTGTCACCCGAGTGGCCGAAACAACCCCTCACTGTAGCCGAGGTGCCCAAGCCTGGGCCTGTTGTTCAGCCGAAACCAGCTGCCCCACTGATTGTGGTGGAACCTCCGCCTCCACGACCGAAATCGGGGGCGCCAACCAAAGACTCTCGGTCGGGTCAGGGCCTGCCCCACAGGTTGTCGGTCACCCTCACTCCCGATCGTCCTCGGCAGGTGGAGGGTGGCTTAGGCCCCAGGTAGCTCTTCACGGACTTCTCGGAGTCCGACGACGACTCTACCCTGTTCTCCAGGCCCATTGACCTGGAGTCCTCCGGGGGCCAGTTGATGGACGAAAGCCCATCGTCCTTCATGGGTCTGTTTCGTCTCATCTCGGAGTCCACCGGGATGCAGCTCGAGCCCGTATCCAAGTGGGCCAAGTATCCTCTAACGGAGATACTGGACCGAGGGGATTCACCCACGGAGGCCTTTCCGGTGGCTGAAGCCATTGTTGGCCCAACCTTGGAGCTCTGGCGGCCTGCTTCCTGTCCTGCGCCTTGACCAGGATGGCCAGGAAGTATCTTGGTCCCTACTGGCTCTTTGTCCTGTTTTTGGAACACCCTCCGCCGAGGGTTGGTCACCGATAAGCGTTTTCCGGCGTTCTGGGAGCGCTAGGGAAGTGGATAAGCCCCCCGACAAGGAGTCCAAAAAGCTGGACTATGCCGGGCGTAAGGTGTACACTGCATCCTCTCTTGGCCTCCGCCAGGCCAGCTGAGCCGTGCTGATGGCACACTTCTCCCACGCCCTCATGGGCTCCCTGGATGAGGTGATCCCTCATCTCCCGGCCAACCTGCAGACCACGGTCCAGCAAGTACGGGATCAGGGAAGGGCGGTGGCAAAACAGCAGCTCCAAACGGCTCTGGACATTGGAGACTCCTGTGCCAGATCAGTTGCGGCCGTGGTGGCCATAAGCCGGCAGAGCATGGCTGAGGATATCCACCTTCACGGTGGATACCCAGCATAAACTGGCAGATGTCCCCTTCTTGGGGACCGACCTCTTCGGCCCTGGAGTGGAAGGTCACCTCCAGCGGATCGAAAAGTCCAATGCCACTCTGGACTCGGTCTCCTCCGCCCAGAAGGACAAGGGCCGTAGGCAACAGCAACATAAGTCCTTTCGACCTTCTGCGCCTGCGGCACGTCCGGCCCAACAGCACCAGCACCAGGGCCAGCAGGCTCACGCTTGGCACTCCAAACCCAAGCCTGCGGCTTCCTCCAATAGGAAGCAGGGAGGTAAAGGCCCAGGAGGTCCCTCGGCCAGTCCCTTCTCTAAGCCTGCCCAGTGACGGGTTGAGGGGTGTCACCCCCAGCCTCGTCACTCCCCCCTAGGTTTCCCCCCGTGAGGGGACTGCTCCGCCACTTCCTTTCCACCTGGTCCGTTATCACCACGGACCGTTGGGTGTTGGAGGTGGTAGGAAAGGGTCTGCCCCTGGAGTTCGAGCAGGCCCACCCTTCCGAGCCGTCGCCTCTCAGGGGGCTACGGAGTCCGCAGCCTGTCTGTCGGCTCGCCGGGCCGATATCGCCCTGCTCTTGGAAAAAGAGGTGATCGGGAAGGTGGCGGATCCTCCTCCAGACCCGGGGTTTGTGTCCAGGTACTTCCTGGTCGCAAAATGGACGGGGGGCTGGCACCCCATTCTCGACCTGCACGACCTGAACAGGTTCCTAAGGTCTCGGACCTTCAGGATGGTCACTCTGGCTCAGATAATCCCATCCTTGGAACGAGGCGTGTGGTTCTGTTCTCTAGACCTTCAGGCGCGTTCTTTCACGTCCCAATCCATCCGTCCCACCAGAGATTCCTCCGCTTCAGGGCAGAGGATCCTCTACGTTCGGGCCATGCCTCGGCCTTTCCCTAGCTCCCAGGGTCTTCCACCAAATCCATGGTAGTGGTGACAGCATTCTCTGGTGCGAAGGGTCCAGTGTACCCCTACCTGGACGACTGGCTGATTGCAGCCCCTCCAGAGCGAGGTGGAGCGGTCCAGAGATCTGGCCCTCCAGGTTTGCTCTCAGGTTGGCCTCCTCATCAACGAGGCCAAGTCAGAACTCGTGCCAAAGCAGGTGATCCAAGTCAACGGGGCAGAACTCAACTATCTACGAGCCAGAGCACGGCTCCCGGTGGACAGGACCGAGGTTCTTTCCTCCTTTGCCCAATCATTTCAGGTTGGGCAATTGCACCCTGTCCGGGACTTCCTGCGCCTCCTGGCAGCCTGCACCAGCGTGGTCCCTCGGGCACGTTGGTATATGCGTCCCCTTCAGTGGGGACTGGCCAACCAATGGTCACAGTACTTCGATCCGCTGGATCAGCTAGTGACAGTGACCCAGGGGATGTGGAACGCTGTCCAATGGTGGACCGTTCCAGCACATCTACAGGAGGGCATCCCGTTTGTCCGCCCCGAGCCGATGGTCTCTCTATCGACCGATGCCTCTTTGATGGGTTGGAGTGCCCATCTGGGGGAGCACAGAGCGCACGACCTCTGGTCCTCTCGGGAGTCCCGATGCCACATCAACCTGCTGGAGCTTGCGGTTAGGTCTAGCCCTCACCGCCTTTGCTCCGTTTCTCACGAGGTCAAGTGGTTGGGTCCAGGCGGACAATACCACAACCATGTACTACCTAAACTGTCAGGCGGGGCCGGCTCCATGCCTCTGTGCAGGGAAGCTCTCCGCATTTGGTCACTCGTGTGCAGCCTGGAGGCGGATCTCCTTGCCATCCATGTAGCAGGAGCCTCCAACACCCTGGCCGATGCCCTAAGCCGGATAGGGGCTGCGTCCCACGAGTGGTCTCTCCTGCCGGAGGTAGTACAAGATCTTTTCTCCCACTGGGGCACGCCTCAGGTAGACCTGTTTGCCTCCAGGGAGAATGCGAAGCTGAGACTGTTTCATGCCCCAGGGCTCGCTGCAGGGGGATGCCTTCTCGAGACCGTGGACCCCGGGCCTCTTCTACGCCTTTCCCCCATTTCCCTTGATCCACGAGGTGCTTCTCAAGGTGAGGAGGGACAAGGCGCAGTTGATTCTGGTAGCCCCAGACTAGCCCCACCAGTTCTGGTATCCAGATCTCCTCAGTCTCAGCTCCAGGCTCCCGAGGCGGCTTCCAGCCCGCCCGGACCTGATCTCAGTCAATCAGGGGAAGGTATTCCATCCGGACCTTCAATCCCTGCACCTGACGGCCTGGTTCCTGAGTGGCTAGAGTTCCAGGCCTTGGGTCTTTCCGACGAGGTCCTCAATATCGTTGAGGTGTCCCGTAAGAAGTCGACCAGAAAATGCTACGCCTTCAAATGGAAGAGATTCTCCATTTGGTGTCGGAGCAAGGGTCTGGACCCTTCCTCCTGTTCCTTGGCAAGCATTCTGGACTACCTGTGGTCCTTTCTCAGCAAGGGGCTTGGTCCGGCGACCCTTAAGGTGCACCTGGCAGCCATCTCTGCTTACAGGGCGGAGCAGGGAAGCAGTGGGTGGCGCAGGAGAAGATGGTCAGGTGCTTTTCAAGGCCTTGATCACATATCCCTCCGGTCAGAGACTCCACCTCCATGGGATCTACTGCTGGTGTTGGCTAGCTCATGGGCAGTCATTGAACCGATGCACAGGATGGGAAGCTCAAGCACTTTCCATCGAAGTCTCCCTATCTGGTCTTCCACAGGGACAAGGTTGTCCTCGCCCCCACCGGAAATTCCTTCCGAAGATGGTGTGAGTTTCACATAACCAGGTGTTGACTCTGCGGTGTTCTACCCCAATCACACCTGGAGGCCGATATAGGCTCCATACTTTGGACCCTAGAAGAGCGCTACTACAAGGAGCAGACGGCTGAAGTTCGGGGAGAGGTTCGCCAGCTGTTTGTCACCTATGCTGAAGCCGCACCTGGCAGACCTGCAGCCAAGCAGACGATAGGCAGGTGGGTCACCTCCTGCATAGATCTCTGCTATAGGTTGGCGGGCATGGAGCCTCCCAGAGGGATAAGAGCTCATTCTACCCGCCATACCGCTGCATCAGTGGCTGCTTCCAGGGACGTCCGTATCCAGAAAATCTGCAGGGCTGCTACCTGGAAGTCAGCACACACCTTCATCACCCACTACCACATCGACCTTGAGTCACGCCAGGATGCTGGTTTTGGGGCCTTGGTTCTCCAGTCTTTATTTCCTAAGTAGAGGGTGCTTGCCTCCCTCCTCCCGGAGAACTGCTAGAAGTCTGCCAGACAGTGTGGATGAACAACATATCCATGTCCCTAGAAATACAGGTTACTCACCTGTAACAGGAGTTCCAGGAATGGTATATGTTGTTCATCTACATTACCCACCCGGCCTCCCACGGCTTCGACGCACAACCTGGCTTCCAGCAGGCTAGATCTAGCGTCATGGGGCGGAGCCGAGAGTTTTACCACCCGGGTGGGTGGGAGGAGCCAGCTTGAAGACCTTCCGGCAAGATTTAAAGCGGCAAGGACCCTGCCAGACAGTGTGAATGAACAACATATACCATTCCTAGAACTCCTGTTACAGGTGAGTAACCTGTATTTCTTTGGCAGTGATCATTGGTTTGGCCAGCAGATTGAGCTCTGGAGGGCGCTCAGACTCCTGCTGCCTCTCAGAGGGACAGCACCTTCGTCATTCTTGTAACAGGCAGTCCTTTCAAGGTAGAGGCCTGTAAGCCTTGGTCAGGAACCAACTCAACTGCAAAAAAAAATTAAAAATAAAAACATTCGCAGCAGAGGGCACGGGGCCCAAAAGCACCCGGTGCCATCCTCATGGATCCGGCACAGGTCCCACCTCAGCTGTCTGAGGTGGATGCCTCTTGGGGGGGGGGGGGCACCTGATTTGGTTTTATAACTGGTGGAAGTCCAATCCAGCGGACATATAGGTCATCAGGATTGTCCGAGAGGGATACTATCCCAATTTCATAAGAGATTTTTCCTAGACCCAGGCAGCAGCCCAGTCTGTTTGCCTCTCTGTCAGACCCTTTTTCCTCTGAGAGATGGGACCTCAGAGCAATAGAAGTTGTTCCACGGCAAGTCGGAACACAGGTTCCTACTTCCTTTGCTTGGTTCCAAGATAACAGGTGGCATGCACCCATTTCTCACTCTTGAAAGGTTAAACAAGTACCTGTTCAGGTAGGAGTTCACTACAACCTTGGTATTCAAGCCTTCACTTCCTGGACGTTTGGTTCCGAGCCAGCCCATCCAGGCTAGGGTCTCAGGAAGCAGTTGCCACAGCTTCTCAGTCGCTTTCTTTCAGGAGGGGTTTTCTGATTCAGGGAAGTTGCCAGATTCACCTTCCCAGGAGTTCCTTTTCATAGGAACCCTCCTCGATACCTCCAGGGCGAAGATTCTTCCTTCCGGAGAACGGAAGAAACGACATCTTCAGATGTCTTGTTACTTCTCGGAAAGTGACTCTGTCCGAGCGGATGCTGGGACTTATGCCTTTGTCCGCAACAAATAGTGGTCTCCGAGCATGCCTCTGCAATCCGCCGCGTAAATGACAGACCCTCAGACAAAATTACTTACATGGTAGACGCAGTCGGCCTAGCTTCTGCTAGGTCTACCCTTACCCTCTAAATCTCGGATCACCATCACCACAGTTGCACTCCTGATCAGTTGGGGAGCTCACTGTCAAAACTTCCACATTCAGGTGTGGAGCCAGGAGGAGGAGCATTATCTTCTCATAAAGTTTTTAGAGATGAGAGCTGTCTTATATGCTGTCCAGGTCCTGAAAGAGGCCCTCTGCCACAAAGTGATCCCACTTCAGATGGATGACAAAACTGTGATGTTTTCATTATCAAGCAGGGTGAAGCACTCTCCTACCCTCTGTGCAGGAAGGCCGTGGGGAGGTGAGAGTGGTGCCTTGAGCACATTGCATCAGTTCAGTCATTGTGCAGTCGCTATTCGACGAGTGGGGCAGTCCAGATCTGGTCCTTTCTTCACTGCCTCTCAACGCAAATCTGCCTCTATCCTGCTTCAGAGATCCAGACCCTGGTGTTTTCTGTCAGGATGTATTCTCTGCAGTAGACAAGATGCCACTGTACACTTTCCTCCTCTTCCCTTAATTCAGAGGGTGCTGCTCAAATTGTAGACAAACGGGAACAAATTGTTCTAGGAGCGTGGATATGTTGTTCATCCACACTCTTTGGCATGTCCCTTTCCCTTTAAATCTCGCCGGAAAGTCTTCAAGCTGGCCCTCCACCCACCGGGTAGTAAATACTCAGCTCCGCCCCATGATGCCAGATCTTCCTTTCCACTGGAAGATTCCAGGTTCCTCGTGCTAACTCTAGCCACCGTAGGCCTGGATTCGTATAGTCGGTTTTACGAATTTAACGCTCAAACTCGTCAGTTTTAGGAGTCCTATAATAGCGCATCGGATA
Organism: Neoceratodus forsteri; assembly: GCA_016271365.2. Lineage (NCBI taxonomy): Eukaryota > Metazoa > Chordata > Ceratodontiformes > Ceratodontidae > Neoceratodus > Neoceratodus forsteri. The sequence continues at coordinate 1,197,646,490 of CM028130.1, forward strand.
TGGAGGACAATCGTCCCCGGTTTTCTGCGGTATACGTGCTGACCAGAAAATGTGGCACCGATCCCACCTTACCTCGTGTACTGCCAGGTGGCAGTCATGACACCACCTGTACTTTGTGACTTTCCATCCGACGTCTTGACCGCCCAGTGCGCCTTAGCTGGGGAGACCGGAGAAAAGGAACCGCGGTGAAATTGAAAAGAAGCGGTGGGCGGTTTCATGACCGTGGGATCGCATGAACAACCAGGCAGATGAAGGCCTTCAAAGAAGCTCCCCAAGTTTCGGCCAGCTGAAGTTTCTTTGTGCCTCTCAACCTTGGTTCTTTCTTCAGGGAGATGTGCCAGTCTCTCCCCACAAGGGGTGAGGCTCCCACGGGGGCATAGTCCTCCCACCCTTGGAAGAGGGAGAGGGATCCAACGTCTTTGAAAAGGAGACATTCCTGAGACCGAGAGAGGTCCGAGTCCCAGGACACTGCGACCTTGACTTCGGTCGAGATCGCTTCCTCAGCTGCTGGCTTCACGGATCTTTCGTCTGGCCAGGCGGATTCCGAAGGATCGGCTGATCTGGCCAAGATTCTTATCGAGCTGATTTCGCCGACTCCGGTCGACAGTTTTCTAGAGAGGACCCCGGTCCTTTCTTTCCCCGATGAGACAATTCCTTCGGGTGTCCCCATCAAGGGAATTGATCCGGAGCCTCGATTCTCACCGAGCGTGGTTTCGCCCGATCCTGGTCGACCCCGTCGGTCTCGATCGAGGACTCAGTCTCCTTCTTCGGCGGGAAAACCAGAGAAAGGCCACCGACATTGAAAAAAGAGGTGCTGCCACAGGTCCTCATTCTCCTTGGACGAGGAGAGGCTTCGATGGAAACTCCGTCGACGCTATGAGGAGTTTATGTGGCAACAGATGATTTTGTCTGGACAGAAGCCGGCTACATCGTCACCCGGCCATTACTTGGCCTGCCTCAAGGAGCCCGGCCTTGACCCTTTCGGATCCGAAATCTTCGGTTCCTCCACCTGTGGGGCTGGTCGTTATTCCTAAGCCCATACGGTCTCACCACCGATTAGGCGGAACCACCGCTAAACAGCCTATCTCAGGGGCTCCCCTCAAGGGACCATCCAGACACTGGACTTCCCGATGCCTGTCCATCACAGTTACCTGACCGCCACGGCGTATTGAGGGGGCACAGGCGAGAGACCTCTGTACCCGACTCTTGATTCGGATGCCACGGTTTGCACTCCCATCGGGTGATGAGGAGTCACTCTGGCGGGCCTGGAGGGTCCTTCTTCCTTTCAGGGCATCCTCCGCCTCATTTCCGATTCACCAGAATGCCCCTGGAGTCCTATCCAGAAAGGCGGCACTACTTGCGGATATCCTGGGGGAATACCCGATGGAGCCTTCCAGTGGCTGAGTCCTTTACTGGTCCAGCCCTTGAGTTTTGGCAGCGTCCAGCCTCCTGCCCAGCACTGTCTGCCCGTATGGCCCGTAAGTATGCAGTGCCCATAGGATCCCTACTGAGATTCACGGAACATCCTCGGCTGAGAGCTTGGACCGAGCTTCCATCTTTAGACATACTGGTAGCTCAACCCGACACCGACCCGACCTCGGACAAAGGTCAAGAACATAGACCCTCTGCCCGTAAGGTCTCCGCGGCCCTCTTCATGGGCCTTCGTCAGGCCAGTTCGGCTGTAATCATGGTACCCTCCCCATGCCTCCTTGGGTCATTGGATGAAATGTACTTCATCTCTCAGCGGACATGCAGACCGAAGTCAAGCAAGTCGTGATCGAAACCCGTGCTGTTGTCAAACAGCAGCTCAGATAATCCAGACATCAGGGATTCTTGTGCCTGCTCTTTAGCACGCGGTAGCCACCACCGCAGGGGCTTGGCTGTGGTTATCCTCCTTTCTGGCAGATACAGCACAGTTAGCTGATGTGCCTTTCCTTGGTACCAACTTGTTCGGCCCAGGAGTGGCAGGCCACCTTCAGCGTATTGAACAGTCCAGTGCCACCTTGGACGCCACTTCTGCTAAGGGTTCCTCGGGCAGGAACCAGCAGAAGAGGAAGAAGAAGCCTTTTCGGCAGTCCTCCCCTGCAGTTAGGCAGCCCTCCTATCAAGGAGGTCAGCAGCACCATCAGCAGCAGCAGGCTCAAGCTTGGTGCCCTAGGCCCAAGCAGGGCCCTCAACAGCCCCGTAAAGGAGGCCGGGCGCTGGTCAGGGCTTCCTCCTCCTCCTCTAAGCCTGCTCAGTGGCGGGTTGGGGTTGCCACCCTACATCCACACTGCCTAGGTCCTCCATGGAAGTCGGCTCTGCCACTTTCTTTCCACCTAGTCCGATATCCGTTCGGACAGGTGGGTTCTAGAAGTGCTCAGGCAGGGACTGCCTCTGGAATTCAAGCAGTACCTGCCCAGCCGAGCCCACGCCCCTCGGGAGAAAAGGATCTCAGCTGGCTCGCAGTCGGCCCTTCGGGACGACATAGCTCAGCTCCTCCACAAGGAGGCGGTAGCTCCAGTGCCGGATCCGCCTGTAGATCCAGGCTTCATATCCAGGTACTTCCTGGTGCCCAAGCAGATGGGGGGTTGGCGCCCCATCCTTGATCTCCATGACCTGTATCATTATCTCAGGTCTCGCACCTTCCGGATGGTAACTCTGAACCAGATCATACCATCCCTGGAGCGAAACATATGGTTTTGTTCTCTGGATCTGCAGGACGAGTTCTTTCACGTCCCAATCCATCCGTCCCATCAGCGGTTCCTCCGCTTCAGGGTCGAGGGGACCCTGTACACGTTCCGAGCCATGCCGTTCGGCCTGTCATCGGCCCCGCGGGTCTTCACCAAGTGCATTGCAGTGGTGGCAGCCCATCTTCGGTGTCGAGGAGTCCAAATCTACCCTTATCTCGACAACTGGCTTCTGGCAGGTTCCTCCCTTCAGGAGGTGGAGAGATCCAGGGATCTGGCTCTCAGAACCTGCTCTCACTCGTGCCATCTCAGATGATGGGCTTCATCGGGGCAGAGCTCGACTCTTGTCAAGCCAGGGCCCGGCTCCCGGCAGACAGAGCGGAGGTTCTTGCCTCCTTTGCCCGATCATTTCTGGTTGGGCTCTTGCGCCCTGCCGGGACTTTTTACCTTCTGGTTACATGGCAGCGTACCTCAGTGATCCGTTGGGCCAGGTGGCACATCGCCCCTCCAATGAGCTGGCCGCCATAGCGGACTCCAGGCCATGGTCAATTGCCCAGCTGATCACGGTAACCCAGAAGATGTGGGACGGCTCTCCAATGGTGGACCGTCCAGAGCAGTTCTGGAAGGATCCACGTGTGTCCGCCCGAGCCAGTGGTGTCCTCATGACCCGATGCCTCTCATGGGCTGGAGAGCCCATATGGGGGACCCCCGAGGAGTCATGATGCTGCATCAACCTGTTGGAGCTCAGAATAGTCAGACTGGCACTGTCAGCATTCGCTCCTCAGCTCCAGGGTCAAGTGGTTCAAGTCCAGATGGACAATACCACGACTATGTACTACCTCATCAAACAGGGCGGCACGCACTCCCGTCTGCTGTGCAAGGAGGCGCTCTGCATCTGGACCCTCGTCAGCCGGTTGGAGGCGGATCTCCTGGCCATCCATGTGGCAGGAGTCTCGAACCAACTGGCGGATGCTCTCAGCCGCCTAGGCCAGACATCCCACGAGTAGTCCCTCCATCCAGAGGTAGCTTACAGCCTGTTCTCCCATTGGGTCAAACCATTGGTGGACCTGTTTGCCTCAAGGGAGAATGCCAAGCTGAGTCTGTACCATGCCGGCCCCCCTCAGCAGGGCCTGCTGCAGGGGGATGCCTTTACGAGGTCGTGGACCCCAGACCTCCTGTACGCCTTCCCTCCATTTCCCTTGATCCCCAAGGTGTTACTCAAGGTGAGGAGGGACAAGGCGATGGTGATTCTGGTAGCCCCAGATTGACTGGGCCAATTCTGGTACCCAGATCTCCTCAGCCTCCACTGCAGGCGCCCGGAGCGGCTTTGCACATGCCCGGACCTAATGTCATTAAACCAGAGGAAGGTCTTCCATCTGGACCTTCAATCCCTGCACCTCACAGCCTGGTACCTGAGCAGCTAGAATTCCAGGCTCTGGGTCTTTCCGAGGATGTCTACACACTGCGGTGGAGGCATCTCATGAAATCGACCAAGAAATGTTATGCCTTCAAATGGAAGAGATTTTCCATTTGGTGTCAAAAGTAAGTCAGGACCCATATACTGCTCTGTGGCTAACATTCTACACTACCTTTGAATCTCTCTCAAAAGGGGGTCTGCGATCTCGACCCTCAGGGTGCACTAGCAGCCATTTCTGCCTGCAGACACGGGCCGGACATTGCACAGAAGCCGACAGTGGTCAGGCGCTTCTTCAAGGCCTGGATCCACTATCCCGCCGGTGCATGAACCTCCACCTCCAGTGGGACCTCTTGCTGGTTTGGCAAAGCTCATGGGAAAGCCATTCGAACCCATGTCACAAGTGTGAGCTCACACTTGTCGTGGAAGACAGCCTTCCTGGTGGCTATCACGTCAGCCAGAAGGACAGGGGAGATCCAGGCGCTTTCGATGGACTCCCCTTTTCTGTTTTTTTCAAAGGGACAAAGTTGTCCTGAGCACCCACCCGAAATTCCTTCCAAAGGTGGTTTCAGAGTTTCACCTTAATCAGGTGTTGACTCAGCCGGTATATTACCCTAACTACACCTCGGATGCCAAGTACAGGCTCCATACTCTGGACCTGAGATGTGTTCTCTCATACTATAAGGAAAGAATGGCGGAAATTCGTGGAGAGGTTCGCCAGCTGTTTGTCACCTACGCTGAAGCCGCTTCTGGCAGACCTGCAGCCAAACGGACCATTGCAAGATGGATCACATCATGCATAGGTCTGTACTATGAATTGGCAGGCAAGGAGCCTCTCAGAGGGTTAAGAGCTCATTCTACCTGCCATACTGCTGCATCGTGGCTGTTTCCAGGGACATCCCTATCCAGGAAATCTGTCAGGCTGCTAACTGAAAGTCAGCAAACACCTTTATTTCCCACTGCCACATCGACCTTGGGTCACGCCGGGATGCTGGTTTTGGGGCCTCTGTTCTCCAATCTTTGTTTCCTAAGTAGGGGGTGTGCGCCTTGCTCCTTTATCCTGGAGAACTGCTAGAGTCTGCCAAAGTGTGGATGAACTGGCTATCACGCTCCTAGAAAGAACAGGTTACTAAGCCTGTAACAGTAGTTCAAACAACATGAAGTCTTGCTGTATTCTGACAATCTACAGTTAGCCCCAGCCTTTAAACGGACCCGGAGAGTATAGGGTTAATTTTCTATGCAGTGCATAGAACATTGAGCTCAAGCTCGGTTGAGGTCTCTGTCTGCAGCACTTTGAAACCCAACCGCCAGATCCTTTACTCCGCCTCACTGAACAGTCGCTCCGGAGATTTCTCCTTCTGCTCGGTTCAAAGTCAGTTAAAGTTGTCAGTTTTATTCTGAATTTAATTCCGCATTGTCTGTTCAGGCTCTGTATGTGGTACCGTGAGTACTTAGATAGTTTCTCTGATTACTGTGGAAATTGTAAATTTGTATTTCGATTGGTTCGGCTGAACCGATCCCTTATATTGATTTCTTTTGTACTTTCTTAGTGTGTGGTTACCGGTCCTTATCGGTTAAAAAAAAACCACGTGTTTTCATCGTTTTTTCAATACCCGTAACACGTGTTAAAAACTGATAAAGAGTCTTGCCTGGTTGCCGACAAAAGGTAAGTTTAGTTAGGTTGGCCATGGCTGCAGAGGCAAGAAAAATCGGCCTCTGGGTTTCAACACTGCAGTGAGTGTGGGGAGGTCCTTGCTAGGGCAGATCCCCACCTCTGTGTTTATTGTCTGGGGTTTGACCACCTCGATACAGACTGCCAAATTGTGAAAACATTCATAAGTCTACCCTGGAAAAAAGATTAGGTAGACTTAGGGAAAAGGAAGCCGAGAAGTCCACTGACCCAGATGGCCAGCTCGGTTCGGTTCCGACTGAACCAGAAGGAGTGCCCTCTGGCCAGGGCGATACTTCTTCAGGCAAGAGGAGAGCCGGTCCTGAGGGATCAGTTTCTACAACAAGAAAACGCAAAGCGAAATCGACCGGTTCGGATCCAGAGGTTCATGTTCCGACCACTGAGGAAATAGACGGAGCGAGTTGGATTGTTGAATTGCTTCGCCCGGTTCCGACCGATCTGGCGCCTTTTGTCAGGGGTTCGGTTCGGTTGGTTCCCTCGGTTCAAGATTATACCCCTGAAGAATTTTATGAACCGGAGTTTGAGGAGGAGGGGGATTTTGAGGATGATGGTGATGCTGGTGAAAGTCTGGATGTGCCTGTGTAACCGGACATCTCCCCAGACAGACCTTCTGGTGTTTCCCCTCCCAGGCTCTCTGAGTCCCCTCCCCGCTATCTGTTTTACAGAAAAGTGGCTGAAACCCTCCAGCTTCCTATGGAGGAGGCTGTGGAGGATCAGGAGGAGCCTGATTTTGTTGAAATGATGGACATCCCAGAGTCCAGGAGACTGTCTATTCCCCTTTATAAGTCCTTTGGGAAGCAGACACAAAAAATCCTAAAGTCTCCTAATTCTGTACCTCCTGTTGACAGAAGGATGGATAAGAGGTACACCTTATCAGGCTCGGATACAGAGTTTTTATACCAGCAATGCAGCCATGTTGGGGTAGTGCAGGCTGCAGCCTGTGACAAGGCAAATATTCCCTTGGCTTCACACCCCCCAGACAAAGACTCCAGGAAGACGGATGCCATGGCTAAGAAACAATACATGGCATCCTCCTTGAGACTCAGGCAAGCTAACTATATGGCCTATACAGCCAGGTACCAGAACTCCAGGTGGGACACTGTACTGGCACTGGCTAAACAGGCTTCCCCCCAGCTGCCAAGGAGCTGGAGGAGGTGGCTGCTGATGGGATTGAGGCATCAAAGGTACAATTTCATGCTGCTGTGGACTCCAGTGATGTGTCATCAAGAGTCATGGCTACTTCTGTGGCTCTTCGGAGGATGGCTTGGCTCAGATATACTAGCCTCTCACAGGACACCCAGGGTAAGGCCATGGATTTTCCTGTAGTGGGTAATTCTCTGTTTGGGGAGCAGACAGAGGATTACATGAAGAAAATGGATGAGTACAGGACCACTTATAGGAGTGCTCAGGCCAAGGAGAGGCAGGCAACTCTTCAAAGGCAGCAATCTAGGGGCAGGGGCAGGCCTTGTCATAGGGCTTTCTGCCAAGCACAGGCCTCTTCTCCCTTTTCACAGAGGGGGTTCTTCAGAGGGAGAGGCAGAAGGGGGATGAGCAGGGCTGCATCCACTCCTCAGCCTAAGGCCCCTGCCAAGCAGACACCCTGATGGGTCTACTCGGGTCGACTTTCCTATCCCTGTTGGGGGCAGGCTGGCTTACTTTGTCCAGGACTGGATGTCTGTTACTTCAGACAAGTGGGTCTTGGAAGTAGTAAGCCAGGGACTGGTTCTCAGCTTCAAAAAATTTCCGAAGATGAGAGGCAGATCTTTTCCACCTGCAGGTCTCTCCAAAACCTTTGCCCTAGAGGCAGAGGTTTCATCTCTTCTGGCCTTAAGAGCCATAGAGAGTTCCTACCCTACACCGGGGCAAAGGTCTGTACTCAGGTACTTCCTTACCCCAAAAAAGACAGGGGAGTGGTGACCCATCCTAGTTCTAAGATACCTGAAAAAATATCTTTTAAAACCAAGGTTCAAGATGGTGACTCTGGGAATAATTCTTCCCTCTCTAAGGCCAGGGAGCTGGCTAGCCTCCCTGGACCTCAAAGATGCCTACTTTCACATCCCTATCAGGTGCTCCCACAGAAAGTACCTCAGGTTCAAGTTGCCCTCAGGCTATTGTCAGTTCATAGCAATGCCCTTTGGTCTAACATCAGCTCCAAGGGTTTTCACAAAGTGCCTGGCAGTAGTAGTTGCCTTTTTAAGAAGGCAAAAGATTTCCATTTTTCCATATCTGGACGACTGGCTCTTAGTGGGTCAGTCTCCAGACCAAGTCAAGTCAGACCTGCAAGTGACCCAGCAAGTGCTCACTTCCCTGGGATTTTTTCTCAGCCTCCCCAAGTCAGTTCTCGAACAGGTGCAGCTTCTTACCTTTATAGTGGCAGAGCTAGATACTGTCAAAGCAAGAGCCTTTCTTCCCCTGGAAAGGGCAGGAGTTCTTATAGAACTGGCTTCCTCCTTCAGCCTTCAGGTGTCCCGACCACTAAGTCATTTCCTTCAACTCTTGGGCCGTTTGGCAGCTTCTGCAGCAGTGGTCCAAGGGGCAAGATTCCAGATGAGCGACATTCAGTTCCATCTGAGGGCCTTTTGTTCCCAAAGGAAGGATCCTTTTACCAAACTGATTCCAGTGACCCGGACACTGATCCAGGCTCTTCAGTGGTGGCAGGATCAGGACAATTTAAGACAAGGAGTCCCATTTGTTACTCAGTCTCATTCGGTGATCCTTACCATGGATGCTTCCCTTTTGGGTTGGGGAGCCCGTCTGGGGGCTCTCACAGCCTAGGGACTGTGGTCCCCTCAGGAATCCCTTCTTCATATCAGTCTCCTAGAACTCAGGGCAGTTTTTCTGGCTCTGCAGGCTTTATCTCAGTCAGTGCAGAACAAGGTGGTTCAAGTCAGAACAGACAACACCACCACCATGAGGTACATCAACAAGCAGGGAGGCACTCGGTCCACGGCCTTGTGCACGGAAGCCATGAAATTGTGGTCCCTGGCTTATTTTCTGCAGACCTCTCTAACAGCAGCCCACCTTCCAGGAAAGGACAATGTGCTAGCAGATGCACTGAGCAGGATCGCCCAGGGCCATCACAAATGGACCCTGGACCCTCTGGTATTAAAAGTGATTTTCTCAAGGTGGGGCACTCCAGAGATAGATCTCTTTGCAGCCCCAGACAATCACCAACTTCCTCTGTTTTGTTGTAGACCCCCGGTCTTGGGCTCAGTCCCTCTGGATGCTCTGATGTTGAACTGGGAAGGGAAATTTCTCTATGCCTCCTGTCCCTTTCCTCCTCTACTGTTCAAGGTTCTGGTCAAAGTGAGGTCACAACCCTGCAAAGTGATTCTGATTGCTCCAGATTGGGCCAGGCAGCCCTGGTATCCCCTCTTACTGTCCCTGGCAGTCCATCTTCCCCTGTCTTTTCCCAGGAATTACAACCTGTTAACCTCCTCTCATGGGAGGATTTGGTACCTCAATCTTCGGTCCCTCAATCTCAAGGCATGGCTCTTGAAGAGCTAGAGTATGCAGATTTGCATCTGTCCCAAGGGGTTCTGGATATTCTCAAACCTCTCGAAAGCCTCCCATCAGAAAGACTTATGACTCCAAATGGAAAAGATTCAGCATTTGGTGGTCCAAGAAGCATATATCCCCAGACACTGCTGAATTGCTTTCAGTTCTGCATTATTTGGTCCATCTTAATGGTCTAGGCCTCAGACCAGCTATTCTCAAGGTACATTTTCAGCTGTTTCTGCTTTTCTCTCAGTGGGAAAGCCTTCCTCACTGTCATCTCACCCTGTATTCTGCAAGTTTTTCAAGGGATTGCTTCATAGCAATCCTCCCTTTAGGGATCCTGCCCCTGCCTGGGACTTAAATGTTTGCATTGCTCAATTTATGCAACCCCCATTTGAACCTATGTCTTTAGCAGAGCTTAAGTACTTGACTTGGAAAACTGTGTTTTTGGTAGCCATTACCTCTGCCAGACGTATCAGTGAATTGCAAACCCTGTCAGTGGAACCTGATTTTATCTCATTCTATAGAGATAAAGTGATCCTTAGAACCAATAGGAGGTTCATGCTGAAAGTGGTTTCAGACTTCCATTTGAATCAGTCCATGTCTCTCCCTGTTTTCTTCACTGATCATTCTTCTCAGGGGAGAGAAGGCTACACAGTTCAGATGTTAAAAGAGCCCTTAGCTACTACATATAGCGTACCAAGGGTCACAGCTTTGATTCCCTCCAGTTGTTCCTCACTTATGGGGAAGTGGGAAAGGGCAAACCTGCCACCAAAAGAACTATTGCCAGGTGGATTGTTTCTTGTATAGAATTCTGCAATGAGAAACTGGGAAAAATTCCACCCTCAGGCCTGAGGGCTCATTCTACAAGAGGTACAGCTGCTTCCCTGGCTGCTGCCTGGGATATCCCTCTGTTAGAAATTTGTCAAGCAGCCACCTGGAAAACAGTCCATACGTTTACCAAGCATTACTGTCTGGATATCCAGGCTAGGAGTGATGCTCGGTTTGGCACAGCAGTACGTCAGAGTTTTCTCCCAAAGTACGTTCTGTCCCTCCTCCATGGAGGTACTGCTTGGTAGTCTCAGATTGTCTGAATACAGCAAGACTTCATGTTGTTTGAAGAAAAAATTACTCACCTTAGTAATTGTGTTTCTTCTAATGGAGTCTTGCTGTATTCTGACCTCCCTCCCTGCCTGCCCTCTCAGAACCTGTTTTTGAGAAGTGGGTGGGCAAGTGCAGTGTTGCACCCCAGGGGTGTCTTCAGCACACCCTCCTTTTTACTTAGGTGCTTATATTATAATCTTTATTTGGTTAGGTTTTTGGTTTTGGGTTTTCTGACTTAAGTGTTCCTTTGGGAATCTAAAACTTTCTGTTGCCAGTTGACTAGTTAAAAAAATTTACAATTTCCACAGTCGGTGAGTGAGTGCTTGTAAGAATCTGGCGGTTGGGTTTCAAAGTGCTGCAGACAGAGACCTCAACCGAGCTCGAGCTCAACGTTCTGTGCACTGCATAGAAAATTAACCCTGTACTCTCCGGGGCAGTTTAAAGGCTGGGGCACACTGCAGATTGTCAGAATACAGCAAGACTCCATTAGAAGAAACACAATTACTAAGGTGAGTAATTTTTTTCTTCTAGGAGTGGTATATGTTGTTCATCCATATGCACCCACCCGACCTCCCCGGCTTTAAGTGCATCACCTTGCTTCCAGCGGGCTAAGATCTGGTGTCATGGGATAGAGCCGAGGTATTTACCACCCGGGTGGGTGGGAGGAGCCAGCTTGAAGACTTTCCGGCGAGATTTAAAGGGAAAGGGACATGCCAAAGAGTGTGGATGAACAACATATACCACTCCTAGAACTACTGTTACAGCTGAGTAACCTGTTCATTCTCATCATCCCAGACTGGCCTCGGCAGGTATAATTTGCGTAGATAATCAGTCGGTCAGCAGCTCCCCTGAGGCAACTCCCTCTATGAGCGGACCCTCTGACACAGGGACTTTGGTCCATCCTTCCTGCACTCCCTTCATCTCCATGCCGGGCTCCTGAGGAGATGAAAGTGGGCAAGTTTTAGGTTTCCAGATAATCATAGAAATCTTCTTAGCCGCACATAGACCTTCCACCAGGAGGACTTGCGCAGCTAAGTGGTTTCACTTCAGCATCTGGTGTGCAAAGTTTCATCTGGACCCTTTTGTTTGCCCACCAAGTAAAATTTTGGGGTGCCTCGTGGACCTGTCAAACACAGGTCTACATTTCTCGGCAGAAAATGTTCACCTCTCCGCATTTTTGGACTATCTTGAGCCAGTAGACATCATGTCACTGGCTCAGTTACTGTTAGTCAAGTTTTGCTTCTCCCTACTTACTTCATTAACTCCAGAATGAAGGAGAGCGCTCCCTTTATCTCTCTGAATGTTAAGAGGGTTCTGCGATTCTACATCGACAGAATGAAGAGATGTGTACCTGAGCAACTATTGTATCTTTCTGAATGCCTTGGCTGGGTCAGCCTGTTGCCATGAGATATATTTCTGCTTGGTTAGTTGCATGTCTTCAACACTACTAATCCATGGCACAGCTCAAGTTGGAAGGCCGGGTTCCCACCACTCTGCCAGAGCAGTTGCGGCTTTCCTGGCAGAAATCGTAATGTTCCTGTTGCAGACATCTACAAGGCGGCAAGTTGGAACTCAGTGCATACCTTATAAAGCACCATGTTCTGGATGTCCATGCCTGACAGTTAACTTTGTTCAGCAGGACAGTCCTTACGGTGTTCTGTCCTGAGTGAGCTCTGTCTCCTACCACCCTACCGGGGGGGAAGGGGGGATTTTTAGATCAGTACTGTTCCATTAGTGTGAATGAGTGGTGGAGACTTTTAGTCCAGAAAGATATGGAAATTATGTACTTACCATAATTCTTGATCTTCCTGGACGAAGTCTCCACCACTCATTCACACGTCCACCCACCATCCCCCGAGCTCACTCGTTCTATTTTGGTCTTTACTTCCTTGTTGTTAAGACTGTGAAGATATTGTTGAATTGACCCTTCTTACATGGGTCATCTGGGCCTTCACATGCCCAGAAGTTAGGGTTAGATTTTCTTTCGTTAGTTTACGCTGCACCTCCTTGGTCGAAAAGGTACTGAGGCAGTTGGAGGGTCGGTGCTGAGATAGCTTATGCAAATGCAGCTAGCTCTGCAGCGCCGCCGCATGCATGGTCCTATCCCGCGCCTGGCCTCCTGAAGATTTTTAGGTTCTGCGGGGTCCCAGCACTCTGGCGTAGTCCCCATTAGTGTGAATGAGTGGTGGAGACTCCGTCCAAGAAGATTAAGAATTACGGTAAATACGTAATTTCCATTTCTTCCTGCCAGTACTTTAGCAAGTATCTTTGTATCATAGAACCACAGAATGTTGTCAGGAGAAAAGGACACTGGCCCAGCTAGTCTACCCTTGCCCTCCCTTCACCCATTTCCCCTAGCACTGTCCGCCCTCTTCTGTCCTCCTCTTAACCACATGTGTCCGTCCCATGCCCTTTTGAATCCCTCCACTTTATCAGCCCCTACCACCTTCCCTGGCAGCTTGTTCCATGGCTCCACCACCCTCTCCATGAAGAAGCATCTCCTCACATTTCCTCTGTATCTTCCACCCTCTATCCTTTGGCTATGCCCTCTTGTTTTACCCCCTCCTTTCTTTTAAATAAGCTCCCTTCCCTAACTTTATTGGTCGCCTTAACATATTTAAAAGTTTCAATCATGTCCCCCCCGCTCCCCTTGTACCATCTTGGTCACCCTTCTCTGAACTTTCACCATGCTTTTTATATCCTTTTGCAAGTGCAGAATCCAGAATTGTACCCAGTACTTTTAAGTGTGGTCTCACCATTGCCTTGTAGAGTGGCATCAGTACCTTCCTCTTTCTGCTAGTGTTGCCTCTCCCTATGCAGGCCGACATTCCGTTTTCCTTCCCCACCACCTTATTGCACTGGTGCCCCATCTTGCGATTACTGGTTATTATTATCCCCAGATCCTTCTCCTGCTCTGTTTTCCTGATTTCTTCCCCCCCCAGAGTGTATTCTGCTTGCAGATTCCTACTTCCTAAGTGCATTACAGCACAGTTTTTGGCGTTGAATTTGAGCTGCCATATCTCCGACCACCTCTCCAGTTTCCTCAGGTCCTGCCTCATGTCCTCCACCCTATCTGGGGTGTTCACCCTGTTGCAGATTTTCATATCATCTGCAGACAGGCACACCCTACCCACCAGCCCCTCTGCCAAATCACTGACGTAAAGATTGAAGAGGAGGGGCCCCAGCACGGCCCCTGGGGCACTCCACGCGTTACCCCTTTCTCGCTGGAGAGCACCCCATTCACCACCACCCTCTGACTTCTACCCTCCCACCACTTTTCCACCCACATAGTTATCTTTTCTCCCACCCCTAAGTTATCTAACTTACTTACAAGCCTTCTGTGAAGGACGGTGCTGAAGGCCCTACTGAGGTCCAGATAGGCCACGTCCACCGCCCTTCCCTGATCAATCACCTGTGTCACCCAATTGAACAATTCAATCAAGTTAGTCTGGCATGATCTCCCTGCTGTGAATCCGTGTTGGTGGTCCTCCTGCAGCCCACTTCTCTCCATGTAATCCACTAGTCTGTCCTTTATTAATGCCTCCATCACCTTCCCCAGTACCAGGGTGAGACTGACTGGGCGATAACTTTCTGTAGCCTCCTTGCTACCCCACTTGTGCAGTGGTACCACCATTGCCTTCCTCCAGTCCCCGGTACCTTCCCGGTGTCTAGTGACAAGTTAAAGAGTCTTACTAGTAGGACTGCCAGCTCTTCCCTAAGCTCCCTGTTTACCCCCATCGCCTTGTTTACTCTTAACGTGTCTAGCTCCTCCTTGACCCTGTCTACACTGAAGTGGCTGGGATCCTCTGATATGTCCTTCCTTCCTTCCTTCCTTCCTCTGTTCTTCAGCTCCGGCCCCCTCCCCACCCCCTCTGCTGTGAAGTCTGAGCAAAAGTATTTATTTAGTGATTGAGCTTTTTCACTGTTGTCCAGTTTCTCCCCTCCCTCTTCCCTCAGCCCCTCTAACCCCTGCCTTGCCTTCCTTCATTCTCCCACATACTGGAAGAAAACTTTGCCTCCCCCCCACCACTTTGCCCTCTTTGCTATCCTCCTCTCCATGTCTGCTTTAGCCCTTCTTGTCTTCTGCCCTGATATCTTCCTTTTTTCTTTGTAAGCATCCCTGTCCCCCTCCCATTCCGACTTCTTTTGATTTTTCTGCTGTTTTTGACAGAGAACTTTGCTGTCAGAGCGAGTAACAGCAGTCTAGAACTACAGCTCTTTTACTGATAAATCACCTCTATCTCAGCAGTGCCTGTTTGGATTAAGCAAGTAGATACTTTATTTGAAGAAGGGGGTCTCATTTAAGTAAAAAAAAAAAAAGAAGAAAGTAACTGTGTTTCTCTGAGGAAGGGGGCTGTATCAGCATAATTTACTGAGTCAGGAGCAGAGGCTGAGGCTAATTGGGGGTGTGGCTTAGGAGTACAAAAGCAGGTGTCTCCAATTACAGCTTCCTGCTGTTTTTGACAGAGAACTTTGCTGACAGAGCAAGTAACAGCAGTCTAGAACTACAGCTCTTTTACTAATTGCACTCCTGCCCACCCCTCTACCCTCCCACCCAAAGCCAGTTCTACTTTTATAGCCATTGGATTTGAGTGATAACAGGAACTTTCTGTTTGGCAGTAGGAAGGGAAGGATCACTGAGACACATTAGTTTCATCAACCTTGAAGGAATCTACAAAATGTCCCCCTCCCGGCTGCTGGAGGTCTGAATTCAGGCATGGAAGAAGGAGACTACTGAAGACTACGGGAAGTTCCTGTCCCAGAACAGGGCGAGAATTGTAAGGGCACATAGGCAGTAGGAAAGTAAGTATAAAAATACATAGAGGGAGGAGACAATAAGCATACAAAGCAACAGGAGAGGGGACATAAAATAAGTCAATATGAGAATGGTGCAGTGCAATAGCTGTGGGGCAGCAGTGTTCCGGGAGACATTCTGGAGGCTGCGATGCTGCCCTGTTTGCAGGCACCTCTCTGGTCTGAGGGAGGAGGTTGCCCGTCTCCAGGCTGACCTGGCTAGGATTCGTGAAACCTCTTCCCCACCCAGGGACCACTGGGGACCACCACCGCACCTCAGTGGTTGCCAAGAAAGAGGAGTGGTTGGACCAAGGTGGGCTCAGAGAGGTGAGGGTGGTGGAACAGAGGTGCATCCCTCCAGTTGTACCTCTCCACAATTCATATGCTGTTCTGGCGAAGAGGGGTTCCTCTATGGAGGCACCTGCAGTGGAGACCAAGGAGGATGCTGTGAACCTCCACAAAGGAGACCCACAGGAGGGTGGCACGAGACCCCACAGTGGAAGAAAACAACTCCTGGTGGGGGACTCGATCATTAGGGGGGTAGAAGTGGGGGAGGAAGGGGATATGGAGGTAAGGTGCCTGCCTGGCGCCACGGCTCAGAGGGACAGGAAGCGAATCCTCAGAATAGCGGGAGGAGCTGCACAAGGAAAGGAGCAGGATGTCATTGTCCACCTAGGGACAAATGACCTGGCTGTGAACGGGATCAGAGCAGTGCAAGAGGAGTTTGTAGAGTTGGGGAGGGGCTTTAGACAAGTAGCATGTACGGTAACCTTCTCGGAGGTGCTGCTTGTTTATGGTAAGGATGATGCTAGGGTATTCTGCACCATGGGATTCAATGAATGGTTGAAAAACTGATGTGGAGCTCAGGGTTTTGGCTTCATTGGGGACTGGGGAGCCACCTGGAGGGATGCAGGCCTATACTGGCATAATGGTCTGCATCTGTCCCGGGGGGAAACCAGGATCCTAGGTGATAGGTTTAAATGCTTCATTGGCAAGCATTTAAACGAGCCAAGGGGGGAGGCACTGAAAAGAAGCAGAGAAATCCCAGCCTCCCCCCACAAAACTCAGTAGTTAGTGAGGTAAACACCAAGGTAGAGAAGTCAGTAGGGAGCAGGACGGGGTAAATGCAGAAGAAGGCAGTAAGGACAGGGTTGGGGCTAAAAGGGGTAAGGCCATAAAAAAATGGAATGTGATGAGTACCAATGCCTGCAGTCTGTGTAACAAGCTCCCTGAACTAGTGGCCTTAATGGAAGAGGGATGCCTGGATATTGTGGCAGTCACTGAAACATGGTACACAGAGAACTGTGACTGGGATGTCAACATATCAGGATACACAATCTACAGGAGGGACAGGGTGGGTAAAAGAGGAGCAGGAGTAGCTCTCTCTATAAGGGAAGGGATTAAAGCAACAGAACTAAAGAGTAAACAGGAAGTTGATGAGTCACTGTGGGTCACCCTGTAGACAGGAAATGGCACCACAATCCGCATGGGGTTTGTGTACAGACCCCCATCTCAGGGGGAGAAAATGGACAATGAAATGGTAGAAGACATCCTTAAACTGGCAGAAAAAGGGGAGATATTGTTGATGGGGCACCTGAATATGCCAGATGTTAACTGGAGTACCTTTGCTGCAGGCACATCCAAGAGCAGGGTCGTTCTTGATGCCCTACAGTTGGCATGCCTCAGACAGCCAGTGTTGGAACCCACTCGGGAGGGAACCATCTTAGACCTGGAACTCTTAAATGGGGAAGGAGAAAGGATCTCAGATTTAGAAGTGGGTATCCATCTGGGAACAAGTGACCACCAAACAGTGTGGTTCACAATAAACACAGCCATAGAATCAAGCCATACAAAATCAAGAGTATTGGACTTTAGGAAGGCTGACTTTGAGAAAATGCGAGAGTGCCTTAGAAAAGCACTAGCAAACGGGCAAGAAGGAGGGGTGGAGGAAAATTGGGGAATAATCAAAACAGCCATCGCAGAGGCAACAAGCCTTTGTGTGAAGCAAATCAACAAAACAAAGTGAAGGCAAAAAACACTATGGTTCTCAAAAGAGGTGGAAGGGAAGGTTAAGGAGAAAAGGATAGCATTCAGGAAATACAAGGAAACACAGAAGGAGCAGGACAGAGAACTTTATCAGTTAAAGGAGAAGGAGGCAGGGAAGGCAGTCAGAATAGCAAAGGCACAAACTGGGGAAAAGATGGCCAACTCTGTTAAGAAGGGGGATAAAACCTTTTATAAGTACATTAGGGAGCGAAGAAAGACCAAGGGAGGGATACAGAGACTTAATAAAGGGGAGGGAATATGGGCAGAGGGTGACAGTGAAAAAGCAGGAATACTGAATGAATATTTCTGCTCAGTATTCGCAACGGAAGAGGAGGGGGAGGTACCTAAACCAAACAAGAGAAACAGTGTGAATAGGGGGATTGATACCAGTCCATTCACAGAAGAAAGGGTTTTGAAAGAACTCTTGAAACTGAGGGTGGACCAAGCAATGGGGCCTGATGGGAGTCACCCAAAAATTCTAAAAGAACTAAGGGTAGAACTAGTAGCACCACTGACAACTCTCTTTAACAAATCATGGGAGGATGGGGTGGTACCTGAGGACTGGAGGAGGGCAAATGTGATTTCACTTCACAAAAGTGGTAGCAGGGCAGAGGTAGGAAACTACAGACCAGTTAGTTTGACCTCAGTGGTAGGGAAAATGATGGAATCACTTCTGAAGGAAAGAATTGTTGAGTACCTTGAGGCCAGTGGGGCACAGGACCCAAGGCAGCATGGTTTCACAGTAGGAAGGTCATGTCAATGAACCTAATAGATTTCTTTGACTGGGTGACCAAAGTAGTAGACCAGGAAGGGGCTGTGGATATGGCCTACCTAGATTTTATCAAGGCATTTGACAGTGTCTCACTCAAAAGATTAATATACAAGTTAGCAAGCCTTGGAGTGGGTCCCACGGTGGTAGCCTGGATAAAAAACTGTCTGGATAACAGGACGCAAAGGGTAGTAAGTAAACGGAGTCCACAGTGAAGAAAAGAGGGTAACTAGCGGGGTACCGCAGGGGTCGGTACTGGGACCGGTCCTCTTTAATGTCTTTATAAGTGACATTGGAGAGCACCTGGAAGGAAAAGTATGTCTCTTTGCAGGTGACACAAAGATCTGCAACAGGGTTGATACACAAGCTGGTGTGGAAAGGATGAAAAGGGACTTGGCAAGGTTGGAGGAATGGTCAAATATATGGCAGCTCAGATTCAGTGCAAAGAAGTGCAAAGTAATGCATCTGGGAAACAAAAACCCAGGGGAAGAGTACACAATGGGGGGGAAGGTTAATAACAACAACAAAAATCGAAAGAAACCTAGGAATAATTATATCAGATGACCTAAAGGTGGGCAAGCAATGTGAGAAGGCAGTAAGGAGGGCTTGGGGGATACTGGGATGCATAGGGGGAGGCAGCAACAGTAGAAACCAGGAAGTTGTTATCCCTCTGTACAGACAGTTGGTAAAACCCCATCTGGAGTACTACGTGCAATTCTGGAGACCCCATCTCCTCAAAGACATAGACAGAGTGGAGACTGTTCAGAGGAGGGCAACCAAAATGGTGCAGGGTTTGCACCAGAAGACATACGAGGAGAGACTAAAGCAGCTTAATATGTTTACTCTTGAGGAAAGGAGGGAGAGGGGGGACATGATAGAAACTTTCAAGTATCTTGAGGGAATTAGCAAAGTAGAAGAGGGTAACATCTTTCAGAAGAAGAGATGTGCAAGAACAAGGGGGCACCATTTGAAGATAGAGGGGGATGGCTCAAGGGTAATGTTAGAAAGTATTTTTTCACAGAGAGCGTTGTAGATGCATGAAGCAGCCTTCCTGAGGAGGTTGTGGAGTCAGAAACAGTGGGAGAATTCAAGAATGCATGGGACAGACATAAGGCAATTCTAGTGAGGTGGTAGGAGGAAGTAAGCTGTTGATTAACTAGAATCTGCAGCTTATCCATCAGGTAGGGAAATGGGCAGACTAGGTGGGCCAAGCGGTCCTTATATGCCGTCAAATTCTATGTTTCTATTTTTCTCTGTTTCTTGTATTTCCTAAATGTCCATTTCCTTTCTTTGATTGCTGTTGCCACTTCCCTTGAAAACCATAGTGACCTCCTCCGTTTCTTCTTCTTACTCACCCTCATTATGCAAGCGTCCGTTGCTTCCAGTACACCACTTTTGATGGTTTCCCAAAGTTTTTCCACATTTTCTAGCCCCTCCATTTCTGCTAGTTTCCCCCTAGCTATCCACCTCATTTTGTCAAAGTCCTTCCCTCTAAAGTCTAAAACCTTTGTGTTGGTCTGGCTTGTCTCCCTTCCCCTCCTAACTTTGAACCTTATGGTCCCGTGGTCACTGTTACCTAGCTCTTCGCCCACCACCACCACCTTCTCCACACTCTCCCCATTTGTGAAGACTACATCCAGGAGTCTGTTCCCTCTAGTGGGCTCCATGATCAGTTGCAGCATGAACACACCCTGCAGTGCTTCTAGGATTTCTCTACTCCTGGTTGTGGCTGCTGCTGGGGTCTCCCAGTCCATGTCTGGAAGGTTCAGGACCTCCACCACCAGGAGCTCCCCTTTGCTGGCTAACTGTGTAATTGTCTGCATTAGGTGCTTATCTCCTTCCTCCTCCTCCTCCTGTGTAGGAGGCCTGTATACAACTCCTAGTCTTAGAGATTTCCCAGTTTTTTTGTTCAGAGGCACCCACATAGTTTCTGTCTCCCCCTCCTCCACCTGCCCTTCCGTCGCTGTAATGCCCTCTCTAATGTACAAAGCCACCCCTTCCGCCCTTCCCTGTCCCTTCTAAACAACCTGTATCCTGGGATAACTGTCTCCCAGGTATGAGTCTCTGTCCACCACTTCTCAGTACTTGTCACAATGTCCAGCCCTTCCTCTCCCATGGTGGCCTCCAGGTCCACCATTTTGGTCCCCAGGCTCCTGGCATTTGCTGACAATACCTTCCACCATGTCCCATCCATTCCCCTGCCTGCCCCTTGTTCTCTTTCCCCTCTCGTGTTGTTTTCCATTTTATTCTCCTCATTTGGTGGGAGGAGGCTTGTACCTCCCTTCCTCACTTGAGCCCCTTAATTGGCCCTTGCCTAACTTACGCTAATTTAAATTGTATGTTTCCTCTATAAATGTTCCCAGCTTACTTTTTAGCACCTCTGATCCTTCCCTGCTCAGGTGCAACCTATCCTTTGCATACAGTCCGTCGTCTTCCCACGTTGCCCCCTAGCCCCCCACAAATCCATTCCTCATCTGTGTGCACCAGCCCGCTAGCTATTTATTAAATTCCTCTATCCTTTGTTTCCTCTGAGTGCTTGCCCTGGGCACTGGCAGCACCACTGAGAATGCAAGGGACTGAAAGCTAGTTTGTGCACAAAACTTCATCAGTGCCCTGAATCTTGCTTGCACTTCCATCAGCTCCCCCCCAAAGTCGTTGGTGCCCAGCTGGAATACCTAGTGTGTCCTCTCATTCTGCATCTTGCCCCAAGAAGGTGTACTGTGTATTATATTGCGTGATGTCATTCCTGGCATGCCCACCACCCAGATTGTACTGCTCCATGCTCCCTTACATTGCCACCTGACTCTCTTTACTACTGAGTCTCCCACGATCAGAACCTTGCTGTTTATATCCTTCTGGTTGCACCTATGGCCCACAGCTTCACCCATGGTTTGTGTGGAATTGTTACCTTTTTGTTTTTCTTGCTGTTTTTTTCTCTTCCCTGTTCTTTTTTTTTTAATTTTAGTTTATTGACAACCATCGGGTACATTTAGTACACGTATTACAGACAGTTTCAGTTATATTTTACAGAGTTGAAATACAAAACAGTTCATCCCTCTTCCCTCCTTTCTATATAAGCATTCTTTATTTAGTAACATTAGTACGCTAATTTAGTTGTACTCTTCCCCTAGCCGGTTGGGCCACCTCCAAGCAGGTCCACCTCCACACAACCTGGCTTGGATCCTCCCATTTCAAACTAAAGATAATAAATTAAGAGAGGAAGCTTTACGCAGGCTGGCATGGGTTCAAAACATTAAATGTTTCTTGCAAATCTCCCACCTCGTCCACCTCCGCACATAAATTTGTGTTCTCTGGTTTATCTTATAAGTTAGCTGTTCCATTTCTGCAATCTCCTGCACCAGCTGTATCCAGGTGCTTGTGGTGGGGGACTCATTTTTCAGCCAGTATCGGGTAATGGATTTGTGGGCTGCTGCCAGGAGGACGGCCCAGAGGTAAACTGCGTCTGCTCCAACCAGTTTCTTGGGGAGTTCCCCTTGGACCAAGTTGGGCCAGTCCAGGGGGACATCCAAGGCAAAAAGGTCAATAAGTGCCTGAGAGATATCCTTCCAGAAGGACCCAAGTTGTGGACATAGCCAAAAGACATGTAGATGACCTGCTTGTGTCTCCCTGCATGACCTCCAGCAGGTCGATTGTCTCAGGATTTCTTTTACTCAGGGAAAGGGGTGTAAGGAAGAAACGTATTCTCACTTTCCAGCTGAATTCTTGCCAAAGTGGGGAACAAGCGGTTCTAGATGCCAGCTGAAATACTGAATTCCGATTGATTTCCCTCAGACCTACTCCTCCCTCTTCCCTCCATCTCAGCTTTCTTTATCTAAGTGATCCCTTTTTAAACCCATCAGGGATTTGCTGTATAAAGTACAGAAATGAGACCTGTTTTCTGAGAAGTCAGTATTGCATAAAGGCTCTCAATGAGGGGAGCCACTCTGTCCGGCTGAGAGTCCATTCTGAGACAGTGAGAAATATAATCCTTAACCTGTAAGTATTGAAAATGGTCAGTGTTACAAAGCCCAAACATATTTTTAAGGGTCGCGAAGTCCTGTATGATATCCCCTGTCAGGAGCTGCTTGATGTAGACCAGACCTAATCTCTCCCAGACTCTAAAGGTATGATCCATTTGAGACGGAATAAAGGCTGGGTCCCATGCTATCCTGTAAAGGGGCCAAAGCGAAGATTTTATTTTATATTTTTGCCAGGCTCTGCGGGTCGCCCTTATAGTATCCCTAACAGTTAGTAAAAAGAGTGGGGGTTAGTTTCTAGTATTATTCTCTTCTAGGGACATGGATATGTTGTTCATCCACACTCATTGGCAGTATCCTTGCCGCTTTAAATCTT
Organism: Neoceratodus forsteri; assembly: GCA_016271365.2. NCBI lineage: Eukaryota > Metazoa > Chordata > Ceratodontiformes > Ceratodontidae > Neoceratodus > Neoceratodus forsteri. The sequence continues at coordinate 1,197,668,827 of CM028130.1, forward strand.
GCCGGAAGGTCTTCAAGCTTGCTCCTCCCACCCACCCGGTGGTATAACTCTAGCTCCGCCCCATGGCGCCAGATCTTCCTTACGGCTTAGGCTCAGGTTCCTCCTTAACGCTCTGCGTTGTGTGATTCCTATTTCTCCGTTTGCGGATTTAAAATAATATTTTGCAAAAGACTTTGATCTTGATCCCTGACTCACGATGGATAAATCGACTCCGGATTTCGGAGATGCCCATGCGGGTAACGAAGATGTCTCAGACCGGATCCACTCCACGTGTGTCTACTACTTAGGCCTTGAGCACGACCCGCAGGCTTGACCCTGTGCTCATCTTTCTCGGCCCTCAGTCCTCGAAGCCGTGCTGCCCGATTGCAACTGGGCGTCCGAGCGTTTCCCTCCGGTGAAGTCCAAGGAGGCCCGGTTGGCGGTGTCCGCGGCGGCGGGCTCGGCGGATCAGCTCGAGCGGATGGTCGCCCTCGAAGAGGAGGCGGCGCGGGCCGTATCTTCCTCGGCCGCGGCTTTTATCCCGCTCTCTCTGGGTTCTTCCTACACGGCTTCCTTTAAGGAGCTTTGTCTGTCCCTCTCCACTAAAGGAGAAGGGCCTGCGTCTGCTGGACCTTTTTCTCGGTCCAAAAAGAGGGACAAGGGTAAGTCCCTCCGTCGACGCTCTTGGGAGCGGGAAAGGTCCCTCTCCCGGGCCGTCGACCGTCGGCTTGGTCGACCGCTCGACGACCACTGGCCTCACGGTGTCCCGTCATGGTCAGCTGGACCGAGACTCCCACTGATGAAGTCGTAGATTTTCTCGCACTCCATTGACGGGTTGTCGCTTTTAGCAGCCGAGATTCCTCTCCTGGGTTCCCCGGAGGAGTTGAGGATCCCGTGGGCTCGCCTGTGCCTCCGGTTCCGGAGCCCTCGGATGGACCTTCCGAGCCGAAGGGAGTGTCGGTTCCGGCCGACACCTCCCTGCACCGACCCCGGAAATTCCGGGACTCTCGGTCTCGGTCTCGGACCTCTTCGCGGTCCAGCCGTTCCCACCGTCATAGGCGGTCTCGGTCTCGGCACCGCGGTAAGGCGCGTCGCCGGGCTGGCCTCTCGTCCTCCTCCTCGGATGAGGGAGGCTTCGGCTGTAAATTACGTCGGCAGGTGACGAGACCTTGTGTTGCAACAGCTCCTCCTGGCGGGAATACGTTTGCCCGGCGCCTTTCCACGCCATTAAGTGCTGTCACCGAACGGGCGACACAACCCTCGACTTGCCCGAGGAGCCTATACCCAGCCGGTTGTTCGGCCAAAACCAGCTGCTCCACCGATATGCGTGTGGACCTCCACCTACGAGCCACCACTGGGGTTCCACCAAGGATTTTCGGCTCGGCTAAGGGTTTACCCATCGGGTTGTCAGTTACCCTCACTCCCCCCCGACTCGGCAGGTGAAGGTGGTTAGGCAGAGCAGAGTTTCGAGACTCTTCCGAGTCCCAGATGATTCCTCCTTCTTTCTCCTTAACTGGACTTGGAGTCTTCAGGAGGTCAGCCAATGGCGATAGCCCGTCTGTCCTTCCTAGGACTGCTTCGGCTCATCTCGGAGTCTCACCGATGGAGCTCGAACCCGCTTCAAACGGGCCAGGTATCCCCTCCACGGAGATTCTGGACCGAGGGATTCTCCGACGGGAGGTGCCTTTCCGTGGCTGAGGCCATAGTGGGTCCAGCACTGGAACTTTGGTATGCCCCTGTTTCCCTGCTCCTGCGCTCGGCCGTGATGGCCAGGGAAGTATGCGGTCCCTACCGTTCCTTGTCCGTTTTTCGAACACCCCTCTGCTGAGGGGTTGGTTACCGACAAGCGTTTTCGGGCGCTTGGCTGGCGCCAGGGGATGTCGGCAAACCTCTGACCAAGGAGTCCAAGAAATTGGACTATGTCGGGCTAAAAGTCTACGCCATGCCCTCTCTCGCCTTCGCACAGGCCAGTTCGGCCGGCCCTCATGGCACACATTTTTCTCTATGCCCTGTTGGGCCCTGGATGAGGTCATCCTCATCTTCCGCCGGATCTGCAGACTACGGTTACAGCAGGTCGGGACCAGGGCAGGGTAGTGGCCAAACAGCAGCTCCAGACTGCTTTGGATGTAGGGGACTCATGTGCCAGATCGGTGGCGGCCGCAGTGGTTATGCAGTCGGCGGGCTTGGCTGAGGATATCCACCTTTTCCTGATACCCAGCACAAGTTGGCGGATGTTTCTTTTGGGGACTGACTTCGCCCTGGGGTGGAAGGTCACCTGCAGAGGATCGAGAAGTCAATGCCACCTTGACTCGGCCCTTCAGCCAGAAGGACAAAGGCGCCAAACCACAGCCCTAAGCTCCTTTGCGTCCTTCTGTGCCCTTTGGCCTTCGGCCCAGCAACGTCAGGGCCAGCAGGTTCGGCTTGGCATCCCAAACCCAACGCCGGGCTTCCTCTAACAGGAGGCAGGGAGGAAAGGGCCCAGGAGGTCCCTCGGCCGGGTCCCTCCTCCAAGCCTGCCCAGTGACGGGCTGAGGGGTGTCGCCTCCCATCCCGTCACGCCATCCTAGGTCCCCGTTGGGGCGGCTCCAGCATTTCCGTTCCACCTGGTCGCTGTTACCACGGACAGGTGGGTCTTGAAGGCGGTGGGAGAGGCCTGCCTCTGGAATTCGAGCAGGCACCACCCTCAGAGCCATCGCCCCTCGGGGGCTTCGGGATCCCCAGCCTCACTGGCGGCTCGTCGGGTTTTATCGCCTTCCCTCCTCCAGAAGGAGGTGGTAAGCAGAGAGGTGGTGGACCCTCCTTCAGACCCAGGGTTTGTGTCCAGGTACTTCCTGGTTCGAAACGATGGGGTGGGCCCCATTCTCGACCTACACGACCTAAACAAGTTCCTAGGTCTCGAACCTTCAGGATGGTCACTCTGGCTCAGATATACTGCATCCTTGGAACGCGTGGCGTGGTTCTGCTCTCTGGACTTGCAGGACGGCGTTTTTCCGCTCCCTATCCGTCCGTCTCACCAGAGATTCGCTTCGCTTCCAGCGGAAGGATCTTCTTCGAGTTCAAGCCATGCCCTTCGGCCACGTCTCCAGCTCCCGGGTCTTCACCAAATGCATGGCAGTGGTGACAGCATTCTGGGCGGCGCCGAGGGTCCGGTGTACCTTGACCTGGACGACTGGCTGATAGCAGCTCCTCCAGGAAGGAGGCGGAGTGGTCCAGAGATCTGGCCCTCCAGGTCTGCTCTCAACTGGCCTCCTTATCAACAAAGGCCAAGTCGGAACTCGAGGCGAAGCAGGTGATTCTATTCATCGGGCGCGGCTCGACTCTCTTCGAGCCAGGCGCGGCTCCGGCGGACAGGGCCGAGGTTCTTTCCTCCTTTGCCCGATCATTTCTGGTTGGGCAGTTGCATCCTGCCGGGACTTCCTCGCCTCCTGGGTCTCGTGGCGGCCTGTGCCAAGCGTGGTCCCGTTGGGCCCGCTGGAACATCGTCCTTCAGTGGGGACTGGCCAGCCAGTGGTCACAGCTGCGATCCCTTGGACCAGCTTGCTTCGGTGACACAGGGATGTGGGCGGCTCTCCAGTGGTGGACGTTCGAGATCATTTGCAGGAGGGCATCCTGTTACGTCTCGCCCGAGCCGTACGGTCTCTCTGTCGATCGATGTCTCTGATGGGTTAGGTTGCCCATCTGGGGGAACACCTGCTCATGGCCTCTGGTCCCGCGGGAGTCCGATGCCACATCAACCTGCTGGAGCTCCGAGGCGGTCCGCCTAGCCTCACCGCCTTTGTTCGTTCCTCCGGGGTCAGTGGTCCGAGTCCAGGCGGACAATACCACGACCATATGCTATCTAAGCCGCCCAGGCGGGGCCGGCGGCTCCATGCTTCTATGCGAGAGCTCTCGCATTTGGTCACTTTCGTGCGCAGCCTGGGGCGGATCTCCTAGCCATTCACGTGGCAGGAGCCTCCAACACCCTGGCCGATGCCCTGAGCCGATAGGGGCTGCATCCCACGAGTGGTCTCTCTGCCGGAGGTAGTACAGCATCTGTTCTCCCTTTGGGGCACACCTCAGGTGGACCTGTTTGCCTCCATGGAGAGTGAAGCTGAGTCTGTTCCATGCCCGCCCCCTCAGCAGGGCTCGCTGCAGGGGATGCCTTCTAGGCAATGGACCCCGGCCTCTTACGCCTTTTCCCCATTTCCCTTGATCCACAAGGTGCTTCTCAAGGCGAGGAGGGACAGGGCAGGGATTCTGATAGCCTCCAGACTGGCCTCGCCAGTTCTGGTACCCAGATCTCCTCAGTCTCAGCTCCAGGACTCAAGGGCAGCTTCCACAGCTCGCCCGACCTGTCTCAGTCAATCAGGAAGGTGTTCCATCCGGACCTTCATCTCTGCACCTGACGGCCTGGTTCCTGAGCTGCCAGAGTTCCAGGCCTTGGGTCTTTCCGGACGAGGTCCTCAATGTAGTTGAGGCGTCCGTAGTGAGTCGACTAGAAATGTTATGCCTTCTGGAAAAGTTTTCATTTGGTGTCAGGCAAGGCTTGACCCTTCCTCCTGTTCCTGGCAAGCATCTTGACTATTTATGGTCCTTTTAGTCAAGGGCTTAGGTCGACGACCTTAGGGTGCACTGGCAGCCATCTCTGCTACCGGCGCTGGCCGGGAAGCAGTCGGTGGCGCAGGAGAAGGTGGTCTGGCCTTTCAAGGCCTTGATCACATTTCTCCTCCAGTAAGGGAACCCCACCTCGCGGGGATCTACTGCTGGTGCTGGCAAAGCTCATGGGCAAGCTATTCGAACCTATGCACAGGTGTGCTCTCTCTCACCTGTCGTGGAGACCGCCTTCTTGGTGGCTATCACGCCAGCCAGAAGGATGGAGAGCTCCAGGCGCTTTCCATCGAGTCTCCTTACCTGGTCTTCCACAGGGACAGCAGTTGTCCTGCCCCCACCGAAATTCCTTCCTAGGGTGGTGTCGGAGTTTCACCTTAACTAGGTGTTGACTCTGGCGGTGTTCTACCCAATCCACCTCGGAGGTGATATAGGCTCCATACTCTGGACCCTAGAAGGCGCCGCTTATTATAAGGAGCGACGGCTGAAATTGGGAGAGGTTCGCCAGCTGTTTGTCACCTACGCTGAAGCCGCATCTGGCAGACCTGCAGCCAGCTGGACGATAAGCAGGTGGGTAACCTCCTGCATAGATCTCTGCTATAAGTTGGCGGGTGGAGCCTCCCAGAGGATAAGACTCATTCTACCCGCATACTGCTGCTAGCGAGTGGCTGCTTCCAGGGACGTCCCTATCCAGGAAATCTGCAGGGCTGCTACCTGAAGTCAGCAACACCTTCATTACCCACTACCACATCGACCTTGAGTCACGCCGGGATGCTGGTTTTGGGGCCTCGGTTCTCCAGTCTCTCTTTCCCAAGTAAGTATATGGGGTGTGCGTCTTGCCTCCTCCTCCCGGAGAACTGCTAGGAGTCTGCCAATGAGTGTGGATGAACAACATATCCATGTCCTAGAATACAGGTTACTCACCTGTAACAGGAGTTCTAGGAATGGTATATGTTGTTCATCCTACATTTCCACCACCTCCCGGCTTGACGCAGCAACCTGAGCTTCCAGCGGGCCAGATCTGGCGCCATGGGCTGGAGCCGAGAGTTATACCACCCGGTGGGTGGGAGGAGCAAGCTTGAAGACTTCCGCAAGATTTAAGCTGCAAGGATACTGCCAATGAGTGTGGATGAACAACATACCATTCCTAGAACTCCTGTTACAGGTGAGTAACCTGTATTTTTATGAAGCGGGCTCCAAGTAGTGGGCTTCGCTCCTCTTCTTCTCTTCTCTCCATTTCTTTTCAGTTAGCTACATATGTAGGGATGGACCAATGTAGGGCCCTTTTTTATTTTTGAATATTCTGTTTATTAGAGATTTTCTTTTACACACAATACACATATAACGTACAGCAACAAACCACTACAAGAACAGACAGACTAATAAATAGATGCAATTGAATGTGTGTTCCATTACAGACCATTATAGACATACAAGCACTAGTAATTACATAAACAGAAAAAGGGAGTCCTACTTCAGTCCATTCAAAATAACAATAATATTAACAAATAATAAATAAATAATAATGCCCTTTAATTTATATTGACATTTGTATTAATGTTTATATATTCAGCCCTGTGCAGAGCATCATATTTTCAGAGACACTCAAGGATGCCAAGAAGGGTGCCCATTCTCTCAGGAAAGCCTCCTCCCTATCCCTGACTATCTGTGTGAGCCTTTCCAGTGCCAGGGAGCGTAAGATCGTCCTCCGCCACTCAGTCACTGTAGGCCTAATCCCCGAAACCCAGGTATTCTGGATGCAGTCGTCAAAATACAAACAGGACTCTCATCCATCTAGGTAATGGTAGCCACCTCCCCACTTTCCACTGCCTCACCCCAAATAGACATACCCGGGGGTCTTGGGGCAGTTGCCCTCCAGTCATCTTATTTACCTCTTGGACCACTTCCCCCCAAAACTTGACCAGGACTGGGCACGACCAGAAGCAGTGGAATTAGGTACCCATCCTCCTGTTACAGCTCCGGCACAGCGGGGATACCGGAGGGTGTGCGCTGTGAACCGTCACTGGGGGCCAGTATATTCTATGCAGAAACTTATAAAATGCCTCCTTAAACTTATTACATACCATTATCCCCTTGGGCATACCTAAAGCTAGTTTCCAGTTCTCCTCCGATATTTGCTGCCCTAGATCCCTCTCCCTTAGGGCCTTTGTAGCACCAGTTAAATCTGGCAGGTTTTGCTTTCCTTGTTTTGCCATCTTCCCTATGAATCCTTTCGGGTCCTTCTTAGCTTGATGTACCATCTGCTCCACCATGTTTGGTTGCATCCTTCCCCATCCCCCTTTCCCATCTTTCCCACAAACGCTTTCACTTGCAGGTATCTAAATAATTGGGGTGTCCCTAGCCTCAGATCTCGCCTAACCCTGTCAAACGTATTAAGCTCTACTTTCTCTAGCAAGACACCCACACAGACGACTCCTCCCCTTTCCCATTCTAGGAATCCCCCATCCTCCATCCCAGGCAGAAAAAAAGGGTTCTTCACTATCGGTAATAATACAGTCTCCCTCTGTGCCAATCCTTTCCACCGCCAAAGATGATCCCATGCCTCCACTGTTTCCCTAACCAGAGGGTTACCATTCCCTAACTCCCTATAGGCCCGGAGTCCCTTGCTATGGAGGTAGTTCGTGAGTCTGCCTGGGATCCCCTACTGATCCAGCTGTACCCAACTTGCCACTACTGGCCTATGGACCCAATCAGCTATCCATCTGAGCTACACCGCCCTGTAGTAGATGCCCAGATCCGGAAAGTTAAGCCCCCCCTTTAGTCCTATCTGCTTTGAGCCATTTCAAGCTAATTCTGGGCTTCTTACCCTGCCAGATAAAGTCCAAGAACCCCTTCTCTATTCTTTTCACATCCCCATCGTTAATCTCACCTGCAACATTTGCAGGATGTGGGGAAGGATGTTAATTTTTATTAGGTTGATCCTCCCTATCCATGAAACAGGGAGCTGCATCCATCTTTTGAGATCTGCAAGGATCGTCTTAATCATAGGGTGGTAATTTAGCTTGTACAGCTCTTCCCATCTCCGCCCTATCCTAACCCCTAAATATTTAAAATCCGTCTGGACCACCTTAAATCCCATTCGCTGTACCTCTGGGCCAACATCCAGGAATCCCATGACTTCAGATTTCCTGACGTTGATCTTATATCCTGAGAAACTTGCAAACCTCTCAATGATAGCCATCAAGTGCCCCATGGACCTGTGCAGGTCTACCAAGAAAGTAGCATATCGTCCGCGTATAATGCCACCAAATGTCCCCCCCCCACCCCCCAATTCCCACCACTCCCTTATGTTGACGTATCGCCGTCGCCAAAGGTTCAATCGCCAGGGCGAACAAGAGGGGAGACAGCGGGCACCCCTGTCTCGTGCCTTTCCCTAACCCAAATTTGTCCGACAAGCACCCATTTACTTTAACACGTGCATTCGGCCTAAGGTACATAGCCCTAATCCAGCCTATGAAAGAGTCACCCAGACCAAACCGGGCCATCACTTCAAATAGGTAGTCCCATTCCACCCTATCAAACGCTTTTTCAGCGTCCAGGGAGATCACCCCCATTCTTTCTTGGGTTCGGCCTGCCCTCCATATGACATTAAGTAATCTTCGCACATTGTGATAAGACTGCCATCCCCTAATGAACCCGGTCTGGTCTGGGTGAATCAACTCCGGGAGAATAGTCTCCAATCTGGTAGCCAAGACCTTGGCCAGAATTTTTAAATCCACGTTAAGCAGAGAAATGGGGCGATAAGCTGTGCAGTCCAGCTTATCTTGTCCTCCCTTATGTATTAAACAGATGTCCGCGTCGTAACACGAGTCAGGTAACACCAGGATCTCCCCCCTCCCCAAACACCCTACTCAATATTCCGGCCAACTGACCCCCCCAGGATTCTGTAGTACTGGACGGGGAACCCGTCCAGACCAGCAGCCTTGCCTTGCTGCAGCTTCTGGATAGCCCTTAGAATTTCTGCTCTGGAGATAGGTTGTCCCAGAAGCTCCCTCTGCTCCTCTGTAGCCCTCTGTAGGGTCACTCCATCCAAAAATTCCCGTATACAGTCCTTCTTCCCAGTGTGTTCCACCCTATATAACTGCTCGTAAAATCTCCTAAAACAGTCCGCTATTTCCTTTCAGCTAGTATAGACCTGCCCCTCCATATCCATAACCCTCAATAAGCGTGTTGAGCACCTACCACCTCTCATCAGCCTCACCAGCATGGGCCCTGGCTTATTGCCCCACTCAAAGACCCTTCTCTGGCAGAAGAACCATGCTTTCCCCGCTTCATCCCTTAGCAGTGTGTTGAGAGCATCCCTCGCCATTATTGGCAGTCTGGGGGCTTCCCCACCTTCTCCTCCCCCAACCCGCTTCTCCAGCTCCTTCACTTGCCTCTCTAACTCCTCCCTGCTCTGTTTCTTGATTTTGACTACATAGGCTATTATAGCCCCCCCTCATATAGGCTTTCCCTGCTTCCCAGAAAATAGTACTGGAGATCCCTTGTGTAGAGTTTGTCTCCTCATACAGCTTCCTCTGTTCCACTAAATAGTCCCTAAAAGTCTGGTCTTTAATTAGCTACGTGGGGAAATTCCAGGTTGAGGACCTGTCTTCACATACCCTACCCGTCAACTTCAGCTTAACCATAGCATGGTCCGAGACAAAGATAGGACTGTGAGACATCTCCCTTATCCTACCCACCCAACACCTGGGAAGATAGATGTGATCCAGGCGGGACCAAGTCTTGTGAGGGTTAGAATAAAAAGTGTATTCCCTCGCACTGGGGTTAACCGCCCTCCAGCCATCAACCAGATCCAAATCTGCTACCCCAATCTGCCACTGATTCATGGCCTCTGAGACTCGTCCCTTCCCTTCGGAATGGTCCATGTGCGCGTCCATAGTCCAATTAAAATCCCCTCCCATGATAAGCCCAGGGAACTGTTCCCTGACTAACAAGCCCAGCAAAGAGGAATAGAATTGCGGCTCATACACCGCCGGTGCATATATGCAACCAAACGTGAGTGTCTCCCCTTGCAACGAGCCAGTAACAAAAATATACCTGCCATCTTTTGGGTCTCGCACCACTCTTTTAACCTCAGAAAGCAGGTTTTTATGAAAGAGTATCACGATGCTTCTCTTGTGAGAGGAATAGGAGGCAGCATAACACTTCCCCACCCAGTTCTGCACCAACTTTGCATGTTCTGAATCTGTCAGGTGGGTTTCTTGCAGCAATGCCACCTGCGCCCCCCCCTTTTTTTAATGCAGTCAAAAGTGTTGTCCTCTTCACTGGGCTTGCTATACCTTTTACATTCCAGGAAATAACATTAAGGTTCACAGCATCCGCCATACATCCCAGTACATCTTTCCAATTTCCAGCCTATTTCCACCAGTCATTTCCCTGCACACATTCAATTTACCAACGCATTTTTTGAGTAGGCTTGTGAAGTGTCTTTGTTTTCCACACGGTTGATTGCATCTAAAAAGTAACAACTATTTTAACAATAGTAACAATCCTATCTATGATAACAAGTTTAACCTTATGAACTTGATAAACTCCCCCTGCCTTGCCTTCCCTACTCACACCTCACCTCATCCCCCCGCACCCCTACCAACTCTAATTGCTAACATAGCACAAGTGTTTTTGAAAAAGCAGATAAACATATACATCCCTCTACAACTGAGATGCGGCCTGTCGCCCCCCACCTTTCTTGGTGGGCACCGATAATAGGAAAGGAGAGGCATGAGACACTTAGCCCATATGTCCTACCCCTGCAGGTCTTCATTTACTGCCTTCCCACGCCTCCACTTCTTTGTCTTTGGTGACTTATTGCCCCCCTGCATTAGCCCAAGGTGCCCAAAGGCCCTTCCTGCGCCCACTCCTGCATCCCGGAACCAATCAACACATATCCCCAACCAGCATGTCTCCGTGTTGATTTCCGAGATTGTTCACCCAAATAATGCCAGGACCCCCCAAGCCTCTCCTCCATGCACCTTTGCCCAGTCATCCCCCCACACACCTCTACATTCCCTGACCCCCTCGGACCTCCCTCCCTTCCAGCCCACCCTAGCCTCACTCCTGTGCATGGGTGTTGCCCTACACTGTACAGTATTCCACCTCCTGGCCCGATTTAGGGCCTGGCAATACAGCACAAGAGCCAAGCCCGCCTGCCCTCCTCCATGCAGAATCTGTCCTCGGTCCTACCCCACAGCTGGGTCATCGTCCGCCTCCCCCCTATTCCATCCCACCCTAATTATTTCCCACCAGGGCTACCTAAATTATCCATGAAGGCTCAGCTGCTCCCGGGTGTCCCGTCCCCCCTCCCCCCCAAACCGGAAGAGTGAAGACAGGAGCCCGCCAGAGTAACCCAATCCACCCTTTGAATAGGGCCCTTTTTAGTTGCGTGGCTAGGTAGTAGTCCTTCAGGTGAAGGAGGGTTCTACCTCCTTTTGCCTTACCCATCTGGAGAATATGTATATTTTTCTGGGTCTTTTATTGTTCCATACGAGCTTTATAATTACTTTTTGCCAGGCCTGGAAATGTATTTTAGGGATAAAGGTTGGGTGACATTGAAATAAGTGTAAAAATCTAGGGAGAATGTTCATAGTAATTGTCTGTATTCTGGAGTATAATGGAAGATTTATTAGGGTCCACTTATCTAGGTCTTTTTTAACTTGGTTGAAGAGTGGGACATAATTAGCCTTAAATAGTTGGGAGTTATGTTTGGTTAGCCAGGCTCCCAGGTACCTCATTTTATCCACAGACCATTTCAGTGGTAGGAACTCTGTAATCGTCTGGGAGGGGGAATAATAAAAGCACAGTACCTCAGTTTTAGTTTTATTGAGGGCATAACCAGAGTGTCTGCCAAATTCTGATTGGATTGACCATACCTGGAGAATTGAAATCTCAGGATGAGACATGTAAAGCAAGACTTCATCTGCATATAGGGATATTTTCCATTGTTGACCTCCGACCTCAGTTCCCCATACAGCAGTCGATGTGCGAATGGCTTCAGCCAAGGGCACTATATATAGAGCAAATAAAAGAGGGGCTAGAGGGCAGCCCTGTCGAGTACCCCTACCCAAACTAAACCTATTAGAGATCCTTCCATTTACTCTGACATATGCTTGTGGGCCAGAATATTATGTCTTAATGCTATTAATAAAGATCTGTGGAAAGCCCATTCGCTGTAGTACTAGAAATAGAAAGGCCCAGGATACCCCGGCGAAAGCTTTTTCAGCATCTAAACTCATGAGGCAGGCAGGAAGGTGGGAGCGGTGAATGGAATCGACCATATTGATTGCTGAGCAAACACTGTCCGGTGCCTGACGACCAGGAATGAATCCGGATTGATCTGGGTTAATGAGCTCCGGGAGTAAGAGGTTCAGTCTAGAAGCGAGGATTGAAGTAAATATCCTATAGTCTGAATCCAGGAGTGAAATAGGGCGATATGATTCACACTGGACAGGGTCTTTATTTTCCTTTTGTATAAGGGAAACTGTGGCATATTGCCACGATGGGGGAACCGGGTTCCCCTCCTGCCACACCTCTGAGTAGACGTCCGCTAACAGGAGAGCTGTCTCTACCATAAAAGTTTTATAGAACTCTGCACTGAAGCCATCTGGACCAGGGCATTTTCCTCCTTTCAAGTTTTTGATGGCATTTTGTATTTCTGTCAGGGTAATTGGTCTAGTTAGAGTTTGACCCTTTTCCTGTGTAAGTGTAGGGAGGGGCAGGGCTTTAAGGTATTCTATGCTTTCTTGAGGGGTTGCTTCAGCCTGTGAGGTGTAGAACTTGGTATAGTAAGAGACAAAAGCTTCTGCAATTTGTTCGGCCTTACTGGTTGAACGGCCAGTGATTGGGGAGATGATTTTGGTAATTGTGGCTTTAGCTGTGAATTGTCTCAGGCGAAATGCCAAAAGCCTGGTGCCCCTGGAACCTCCCTCGTAATACTTCTGCTTGAGAAAGAAGAGGTTTCTCTCTATTTCCTCTCTTTGGAGTTTCTGGAGGTCAGCCGTAAGGGATCTAAGCTCAGAATCTCTCTGTCCCATTTAATTTTCTGCTGGCTCTCCAGTTCTGCAAGTCGTGTTAGAAGGTTCTGTTGTTGTGATAAACTGTCTTTTTTCTTTTGAGTATTAATTTTCCCCTGATAGTGGCTTTCATTGTGTCCCATATAATTTGTGGTGTCATTCCTGGTGTAGTATTTTCAGTTATGGTATTCTTAATATGTTGTTTAAGTTTGCTTACAATTTCTTTGTCTCGAAGTAAAGATGTGTTAAGTCTCCAGAGTGTATTTTACCTGGGTAAAGAAAGGGCAACCTCCAGGAAAATTGGATTATGGTCTGAGAGGGTAGAGGCACCTACCCACATTGAGGGGAAGCTGGGCATACATCCAGTAAATGTGATAAAAGTGTCAAGTCAGGAGAAAACCTTAAACCTGGGTGAATAATACGTATAGTCCCATGCTCTAGGGTATTTCTCTCGCCAAATGTCCACTAAGCCTATTTGGCTCAGGATTTGCTTAACTACTTTCACTTTCCAGAAATCTGGGTTTTGGATGCATGAGGTGGTGTCCAAGTTTCTGTCCCAGACTAAATTCCAGTCTCCACCATTATGAGCACACCCTAGACCTCTCCATACAAGCTGGGTGAGTGAGGCATAGAATGCTATAGGGGGCAGGCATAAACATTACTGAGGTTACTGGGATATCCTGTACTTTACCTACTACTAAAATATACCTGGCTCGGTGTCCACCACAACCTCCTCTTGTTGAAATGGGAAGGGCCCCGAAAGCAAGATGGCCACTCCCGTTTTTCGACCTGAATCCAGTGAGGAATGAAACAAGTGCGGGTGGGACTTAGTCTTCAGCTTTAATACTTCAGCTGGTGACAGGTGGGTTTCCTGTAGGAAGTTCACCTCACAATTTTGTCTGGTGATATACCTCAGTATTTGTTTTCTCTTCACTGGATTGGAGCAGCCATTAATGTTATAGGAGAGTACTTTTACATTTTAGTTAATCATTTAAATATATGGTGATCAAACCTTCTGAGGACGAGAGGGGAAGGATAAATATATAAACTTGTCTGGTAGCTTTGTTTTTTTCTTAGTAAATAAGTACCTATATAACTCAATCAGTAACATCAACTGTAAACTTATGTACAATGCCTTCAACATCAGGAAAAAAACAACAACCGTGGGTCAAAGTTATATGCTCAGGCCAGTCCTCAAATGAGGTGCTGAGCGTGGAAGAAACCGGGAGTGACGTGTTTTTTAAGACTCGTCGACCCTCGTTCTGTATGGATGTGGTTAGACTTCCAAGGGAGGGCTGGGGATTGTTTCCCAGCCGTAGAGCAATCGCAAATGCGATAGTTAGAAGGGAGCTCCAGGGTAATGGCCTTTGACCCTTCTCTCACCGGGGGTAATCCCCTAGTGGGGAAGCCCTAAAATCAGCAGCCTGCATGCATCAACGCAAGCCCGTCCCCCTCCATAGGTCCAAAAGGACCTGCTATAAAACAGTTGATATCACCCTTATATCAGTTTTCCCCTATTATAAATCGAATTAAAAAATGTCTAGCTAGCAGTGTCCCTTCTATTTGGGTGTTGGCTATGTAATACTAAATAGAAATCATCTTTCATCTTTGTAGTAATACACTTGACATTAGTCAAAATGACTCATAAAACATATGATTTGGTCACTAAGTATAGCAACAGGCTCGAGTAGACCATATCTATTAGGGTATTTATACAAGGCTGCCACTAAGGGGCAGCTGTATAACTCTTCATGTACTTACCTTGCATTTTACATTAATGTACTAAGGATTAGCCGAATTAGCCTGGGAGGCAGCATAGCGCAGTGATCCAAGCCTCCGAGTTGCAAACCTGGTGACATCCAGCAGACCAGACCCGGGTCCGAAGCCCACAGCCTCTACTGTGACCCAGAGCAAGTCCCCCCAACCTTCTCTTGCCCCCAGGTCGCTCCTACAAAAATGCCTCCAACCTAATGTGCTATTTCTGGTCAAACATCCCAAACAAGAGAGAAAAAAAAAAGGGAATACGATTTGAGCAGCCAATACAGCAACTGGGTCATGTAGACCTTATCAATTGGGGCGTTTACACAAGTCTGCCCTTAGGGGGCGTCTGAAACATTCCTTATGGTCAGTTTTTCAGTATCTTCTATACTTTAAATGAAGTGGTATAGGGACACAATTTAACAGAGGAGAGTCTTCTCCATCATGTCTGGGATTAAAGGGATGACCCTTCTGATCTGATGTCCCCACCTCCCCTCAAACCCAGCTGGTCACCCGTCAGAAGCCATTCATGTGGGCAGTCAAAGGTAAATTTCACCAACCGACATAGTCTGCAGTCACCAGGAACGAAAGTTTTGCGTGAAGCCAACTTCATTGGTATTTCAGGACTCCCCCAAATGAACCGAGTCTTAGGGATCCCGGATCGCTTAGCCCAGCAAACAAAAAGCGTGTATCCAGAAGCGCGATGTGTACAGATATTGATTTCTGTGAAGCCCCTCAACTCAAGCGGCAGCAAAGGAACAGCCTCTTGACATCGTAAAAGCGCTGCTGAACAGAGGAAAGGAAAGGATCTGCTTGGCGAGGCTGAAGCCAGTTTGGGGGTGGCATCTCAAAACTCAAAAGCTGTAGAGTAGCGAAAAGGACAAAACCTCAAACCCCCTGCATCTCAGGTCTCCAGGTTCGGTTCCGGATTGTTATTTGGGAAGATCCTCAATTTCCTCTTGGAGATGCGTGGCCTTCTTTTTGAGTTTAGTAGGATCGCGGAAGCGCCTGATCAAGGTTGAGATGTCTGCCCGAAGATTCGTCTGCGAGATTCTCTGCGTAGTACCATTCTTAACGATTCCTTTTTGAGCTACAGTCCGGCAAGTGAGCAGGTCCTTTTCCACCTGTTCCTTAGTTAAGGGTGGCACAATAATTCCCATTGCCTCCAGGAAGGTTGTAGCAGATAAGAGATCCTGAAATATTTTCGTTCCTTTGTCTGAGGTGATTTTAAGACAGGCAGGGTACAGGACTTGAGCCTTAATGTTGTGGGCACGGAGTTGTTTCAGGACCAGCCAGATAAGCTTTCTGGCATCCTGTACTACTGATGTATGGTCGTTGTCAATATTTACTCGTTGTCCCTCGTAATGTAGTACACCCTGTCTCCACGCTATGCACAGCAATTCCTCCTTTGCCTGATAAAGTAATTTTGCGATGATAGGCGTGGCGCTGTGCTTTTGGGCCAGAGCCTAGGGACCTATGTGCTCGATCCATCGAGAGATCAAAGTCTTGTGGCAATGGTAACAAAAGCCTGAGTGTTTTTTGTAGAAATGAAATTACATTCGGTTGCTTGTCTTTGGATCCTTCAGGGATCCAGTATATTCTTATGTTTTGCCTCCTGCTTCTACCTTCTAGGTCGTCCAGCCTGTGGGTGAGTTCCTGGTCCCTGGCTAGGAGCTAGAGAATGAGTCTGTCCTGCCTATCTGTCTGCTCGGCCATCTGAGTTGCACAGAATTCTAGTTGCTCTGTTTTATGATCAACTCTATTTAAGTCCGATATGAAGTCGCTGAGGTTTTGATCAATTTTAGCTACCGTGTGTGCCGTTTGCATTATTGTTTCGGCAAAGTTTGCTGTTATTTCACCTGTGTGGGCCTCTGGTTGGTGCAGGCCCTCTAGCGTCTCTCTCTCTCTCTCTCTTCCGGGCCACATCTTCCTTCTATGTGTATCATTTCCTTTAGTTTTTGTATTGGCGTTGGTGGAGGTTTCCCTGTTCTGTTCCTCTTAGCCTTTGCAGGTGAAGACATCCCTTTTAAGGGGTGATGTAAGTGGATTGTTCTCAGGAGGGAGATGGAGCTGACGGGTTATGCTGCCATAAGCCTGCTGATGTCACCGGAAGTCCTTCTCTTCCCTCTTCCCTGTTCTGATCTGCCTCCCTGGTTTTCTCCCCCCCCCCCATTGTCTTTTTCACGGAGGTCTGCCTTCCCCTACTCCTCACCACTAGCCCCGTTCTCCTTCAGTGCTTGCTCGCCCCTTCCTGGAGCTCCCTTGCCCCCTCTAGTGCGCCTCCTACTTGGTTACTGTTTTCCTGATGCTGCTTCCACCTCCTTTCCCTGCCCTATCATGGCCTTTGCTTCCTCTCCTACCTGATCTGCCAAGGGTGACACATTTTTTCCTCTCCTTCATGCCCCTTTTGTTCTTCTCTCTGTCTGCCTGCCCCCCTCTCCTGCCTCCTTCCTCTTACCTTCCTGTGGTCTGTAAGGATCTTTTGGGCTGACAACCCTCCCCTCCTCCACTCCTCTCCGTCTCTAAACATATTTTCAGATCTCCCCCCTCTGTGTCTTCTACCAGCGGTAAAACCTATTTTGCAAAGAATATCCCCCAAATTACATATTTTATTTCGCTTGCTGCCCGAATTCTTGCCTTGCCTTGAGCCCTAAGCATCCTCCTCCTTACTCTTCTCCTCTTGCCATCCCCTATGGTCCCCACTGCCAGGACTGGGTTCACTTTTCCCCTGCCCTCCACCATGTCCTATCCCTCCTTTTACCCCATCTGTTCTCCCCCCCTTCCCTCTCTCGGTTGAAGCAGGCCCCTGCATCCGGCTGCTGCCCTTGATGGTATAATTTCCCCCATTTCCTCCATCCTCCTGATCAACTCCCCTCTTAGAATTCTTAACGCCTCTGTTATCTGCCCCAGTCTGATACATATTGGACAAGGCCCCAGCCTCCACAGTGTCGCCATGAACACTGCTGTTCCACATCCGTTGCAGCCCACAATTCTGCTCACTCTCCTTCCTTCCTTCCCACTGATCTTCCCTCCTCATCGAACTATACCCATGTCCCTTCTCTCTCTCCACCTTCCTGCAAAATTCATGTTTCTGTGTCTAGGTCAGCCTTTTTTGAAGCTAGCACATATGCTGTAATAAGTTCTAATACCATTCCAATAATGTAGTATAATGCCGCAATTAAAAATTGTCAGTACTTTGTGTAAAACCTGCTTGGTCGTTTCCCTGAATAATCCTGTAGAGATATCCCCCCCCCACCGACTGCTTATTTTCACCATCGGTATTAATCAGGGATACTGGCGGATAATTGTTACATTCCGTTGGCTCTTTTCCAGATTTGTGAGAGAAATGAGTCCCTGAGTCATGTTGGTGGGTAGTGTTCCTTTAATAAGTGCCTCAATAAAAACTTCCTCTATGATTGGACTAACTTCATTTGTCATTTTAGTGTAAAATTAGCTGAGTAGCCGTCAGGGCCAGGAACCTTGTTTTTTCTAAGGCTACGAATTACAGAGGCTATTTCATCCTTGCGTATCTTTTGATTTAATGAGTTTTTAAACTCCTTGGGTACTTTAGATAAAGGTATATCTTGACAAAACCCTTGACGGTTAGTAGTAGGCTGAGTTATTTCAATGTCATATAAACCTTTATAAAACTTTAGAAATTCTTTAACAATTTGATGTCTCACTAGTGCTGTAGTTGTGCCCCGTCCGGACTTTTAACAGAAAAGATTTTAGTAGCATAACTGTTTTGCATGAAACAAATGGCCACAATCTTAGCAGCTCTTGGCCCAGAATCAATATAATTCAGTTTGGATTTTCTGATCGCAAATTCGGCTTCCTCTTTATTAAATCGTAATATTCAGTTTTAAGTTTTGACTAAGCAGCCCATGCTTCTATCAGTTTAATTTTACTTAAAAGCATTTCGGAATTATTATTATTATTTTTTTTTTATAGCAGATACTGCATTAATCAAGGAACCTCTAAGCCAGGATTTCAGGCATTCCCAGTTATTTGCCCAAGATGTGTCTCTGGAATTATTCAGCAATAGGAATTCCTTTATTTTCATTTGTATTTTGTTTACTAGTTCCTCATCTTCCAGAAGGAAATTACTCAGCTTCTATCATAGGGTGTGCTCAGAACTATGTGCCTCTGTAAAGGACACCAAAACTGGTGAAGGATCTGACTGCTGCTGCCCCTGGACGGAATAACCAGAAATGTGGCATGCGTGTTCTCAGTGAAATATGAAAAACAAAATAGTTTTAAAGTCTTTCTTGTTCACCAGTACTTCAAAAATGTTTTTGACTTCAAACCTGAAATTTCAGGTTAGTTAGAGTTTGGCCCAAGGATGATTCTTTGATAGGTGGGTTTACCGAGAACTTCGTAGTTTTTTTTTAAATTATTTATTTATTCTTTCAAACAACATGAAGTCTTGCTGTATTCTGACAATAGCAGTGAGTCCCAACCTTCGAACTGCCCCGGAGATGAAAGAGTTAACTTTCCATGCCAAGCATGGAACGCTGAGCTCGAGCTCGGTTGAGACTCTGTCTGTTGTTCTTCAAACTCAAACCGTCAGATTCTTTACTCCGCCTAACTGAATAGTCGCTCCGGAGATTTCTCCTTCTGCTCGGTTCAGTTTGTCGGTTAAAGTACCGCTTTTCTCGGTTTTCAACCAAATTTAAACCGTAGCCTGTCGGTTCAGTCTCTGTCTGTGGTATTCGTGAGTACTAGATAGGTTTTATTTTATTCTATTCTGTGTGGAACTTGTAAACGGTTTATCGGTTCAGTTTGAACCAATCAAGTTGTTTAAAAAAATCTTAAATTGTGCTTTTAGAGTGTGGTTACCGGTTCTTATCGGTTCTAAAAAAACCAGATTTTTATTCTACGGTTTTCCACAGCCCATTGACGGTTGGGAACCGATAAGAGGTCTTGCCTAATGGATTGCCATAAAAGGGTAAGTTTGGTTAGGACTGGCACTATGTCTGAGAAACCCAAAGAAAAAACGGACCACTGGTTTCAACATCGCAGTGTGTGTGGGGAAGTCTTTGCTAAGGCTGACCCCACACCACCTGTGTTTATTGTCTGGGGTTTGACCACCTCAATGCAGACTGCCAGATTTGCAAAATTTCCTGCAGCTACCCTAGAAAGAGAGCTGGTAGGCTCAGGGATAGGGAGGCCAAAAGTCAGCTGAACCGGATGGCCAGCCAGTTCGGTTCAAACCGGACCAGAAGGAGTGCCTCTAACCAGGGCTAGACTTCTTCAGGCAAAAGGAGAGCCGATTCTGAGGAGTCAGTTCCGCTAAAAGAACTAGAAAATTAAATCAGCTGGTGTGGAGCCAAAAGCGTTCCTCTCCAACCGCTGAAGAAATAATCGCGATCAAAATTGTTCAATCGCTTTCCCGGTTCCGACTGAACCGGCACCATCAGAGCAGGCTGGTTCGGCCGGTTCCACTGGTTCAAGAGTATGATTTAGAGGAATTTTATGAACCGGAGGAGGAGGAGGAAGAGGAGTATGAGGAAAGTGAATGTGGATTTGAAAGTCTGGATGTGCCCATTGACCCGGACATCTCCCCAGACAGACCTTCAGGAGTGTCTCCTCCTAGGCTTTCTGAGTCCCCCTTCCATTTCATGTTTTATAAAAAAGTGGCTGAAACCCTCCAGCTTCCTATGGAAGAAGCTGTGGATGACCAGGAGGAACCTGACTATGTGGAAATGATGGATATCCCAGAGTCTAGGAGGCTGTCTATTCCCTTACATTAATCTTTTGGGAAACAGACATGTAAGATTTTAAAGACTCCTAACACTATACCTCCTGTGGATAAGAGAATGGACAAGAGGTATACATTGTCAGGCTCTGACACGGAGTTCCTTACACAACAATGCAGCCATGTTGGGGTAGTGCAGGCTGCAGCCTGTGATAAGGCAAACATTTCCTTGGCTTCACACCCCCCGGACAAGGACTCCAGGAGGATTGATGCCATGGCAAAGAAACAGTACATGGCAGCATCCTTGGGACTCAGACAGGCCAATTATATGGCCTATACTGCTAGGTATCAAAATCCAGATGGGACACTGTTATGGCCCTAGCAAAACAGGTCCCTGGCCAGCTTGCCAAGGAGCTGGAGCAGGTGGCTGCTGATGGTATTGAGGCATCCAAGGTGCAATTCCATGCTGCAGTAGACTCCAGTGATGTGTCATCTAGAGTCATGGCTACATCTGTGGCACTTAAGAATGGCTTGGCTCAGATGTACTAGCCTGTCACAGGATACCCAGACTAAGGCCATTGATTTTCCTGTGTAGGTAATTCTCTGTTTGGGGAGCAAACAGAGAATTATATGAAGAAATGGATGAGTATAGAACCACCTATAGGAGTGCACAGGCCAAGGAAAAGCAGGCCACTCCTCAAAGGCAGCTTCCAGGGGCAGGGCAGGCCTTTTCATGGGCCTTTTACCAAGCCAGGCCTCCTCTTCTGCTTATGCCCAGAGGGGTTCTTTAGAAGGAGGCAGACGGGTACAAGCAGGCCTGCTTCCACCCCTCAGCCCAAAGCCCCTGCCAAACAGGCACCCTGATGGGGTTGCCAGGGCCGATTCTCAGCTACCTGTAGGGGGCAGGCTGGCTTACTTTGTCCAGGACTGGGAGTCTCTGACATCAGACAAATGAGTCCTGGAAGTAGTAAGCCAGGGACTGGTTCTCAGCTTCAAAAAGTTTCCAAAGATGAGAACCAGATCCTTTCCACCTGCAAGTCCATCAGAGGCACTTGCCTTAGAGGCAGAGGTCTCTTCCCTCCTAGCTCTCAAAGCTGTGGAAAGGGTTCCACTCCTACACCAGGGCAAAGGGTTGTACTCCAGGTACTTCTTTACCCCCAAAAAAGACAGGAGAATGGCAGCCCATCCTGGATCTCAGATACTTAAACAAGCACCTTTTAAAACCAAAATTCAAAATGGTGACTCTGGAAATTATTCTACCCTCTCTAAGGCCAGGGGACTGGCTAGTGTCCCTGGACCTCAAGGATGCCTACTTCCATATTCCAAATTCAAAATGGTGATTCTGGGAATTATTCTACCCTCTCTAAGGCCAGGGGACTGGCTAGTGTCCCTGGACCTCAAGGATGCCTACTTCCATATTCTCGTCAGAAGCTCCCATCGAAAGTACCTCAGGTTTGAGCTGCCCTCAGGCCATTACCAGTTCAGACAAATGCCCTTTGGCCTCACCTCTGCTCCAAGGGTATTCACAAAATGCCTGGCAGTGGTAGTTGCTTCTCTAAGAAGGCAGAAGATTGCCATCTTTCCTTACCTGGACGACTGGCTCATAGTAGGCCAGTCCCCAGACCAAGTCAAGTTACACTTACAGATAACTCAGCAACTTCTCACTTCTTTGGGTTTCCTTCTAAATCTTCCAAAGTCAGTTTTAGAGCCTGTCCAGCTCCTCACTTTCATAGGTGCAGAGCTAGACACAGAGAAGGCCAGAGCTTTCCTTCCCCTGACAGGGCAAGGATCCTGGTCTCGCTGGCCTCCTCATTCACCCTGCAGGTGTCTCGACCAGCAAGGCATTTTCTACAGCTCCTGGGGCACATGGCTGCTTCTACAGCAGTAGTGCAGGAGCAAGATTTCAGATGAGGGACATTCAGTTCCATTTGAGAGCCTTTGGTCTCAAGGAAGGACCCTCTGACCAAATTGATCCCAGTAACTCGAACCCTGATCCAGGCCCTACAGTGGTGGCAGGATCAGAACAATCTGAGACAAGGGGTTCCCTTTGTCACTCAGTCTCACTCCTTAATCCTTACTACAGATGCCTCCCTCTTGGGGTGGGGGGCTCATATGGGCGACCTCACCACCCAGGGGTTGTGGTCCCCTCAGGAATCTCTGCTCCACATCAATCTGTTGGAGCTCAGAGCAATATTTCTAGCACTTCAAGCTTTTTCCAAATCTTGTCAGAACAAAGTTGTACAGGTCAGAACAGACAACACCACCACAATGTGGTACATCAACAAGCAAGGAGGCACTCGGTCTATGGCCTTGTGCACCGAAGCAATGAAGTTGTGGTCTCTGGCTTACTCCCTGAACACCTCCCCTCACGGCAGTTCACCTCCCAGGCAAGGACAATGTCCTGGCAGATGCTCTCAGCAGGATTTCCCAGGGCCATCACGAATGGTCACTGGACCCCCTGGTCTTGGAGGTGATATTCTCCAGATGGGGCACTCCGCAGATAGATCTTTTTGCAGCCCCAGACAATCACCAACTTCCTCTTTTTCGCTGCAGGCCCCCAGTGTTGGGCTCAGTCCCCCTGGATGCCTTAGTTCTCAATTGGGAGGGGAAGTTTCTCTATGCTTTTCCCCCCTTCCTTCTCCTGTTCAAAGTGCTAGTCAAAATCAGATCTCAACCCTGCAAGATGATCCTGATTGCTCCAGACTGGGCCAGACAGCCCTGGTATCCACTCCTACTGTCCTTAGCAGTCCATCTTCCCCTGTGTCTTCCCAGGAATTACAACCTGTTAACCTGTGCTCAGGGGAGGGTTTGGTACCCGAACCTCAAATCTCTCAATCTCAAGGCCTGGCTCTTGAAGAGTTAGAGTTTGCTGATGTACACCTCTCCCAAGGTGTAATGGATATCCTGAAGGCTTCTAGAAAACCTTCCACCAGGGCTACTTATAATTTCAAATGGAAAAGGTTTTCCATATGGTGCTCTGGGAAGCATATTTCCCCAGAATCTGCTGATTTGCCCACAGTCCTTGATTATATGGTCCACTTAAATAGCTTGGGGCTGAGACCAGCCACTGAAAGTGCATCTGGCAGCTGTGTCTGCCTTTATTTCAGCAGGTAAGCCCTCTTCTCTTTCAGCTCACCCTGTATTCTCCAAGTTTTTCAAGGGATTGCTTCACACCAACCCTCCATTCAGGGACCCTGCCCCTGCCTGGGACCTTAATGTTTGCATTGCTCAGCTTATGCAACCCCCTTTTGAGCCTTTGTCCTCAGCAGAGCTTAAGTACTTGACTTGGAAAACTGTATCTGGTAGCCATCACTTCTACCAGACACATAAGTGAATTACAAGCTTTGTCAGTGGAGCCTGATTTTATCTCCTTTCATAGAGATAAGGTGGTCCTCAGGACTAACAGGAAGTTCTTGCCTAAGGTGGTTTCAGATTTCCACCTTAATCAGTCTGTGTCTCTTCCAGTGTACTTCACTGACCATTCCTCCTCTGGCAAGAGGAGGCTGCACAATTAGATGTAAAGGCCCTTAGCTACTACATGAAAGTACCAAGGGTCCTGGGTTGACTCCCCAACTGTTTCCTCACTTATGCGAGGTGGGTAAAGGGAAACCTGCCACTAAAAGATCCATTGCCAGGTGGATTGTCTCTTGTATCCAATTTTGTTATGAAAAACTGGGTAAGATTTCACCCTCAGGCCTGAGGGCTCACTCTACCAGAGGTACAGCTGCTTCCCTGGCTGCTGCCAGGGACATCCCTATTCTAGAGATATGTCAAGCAGCTACCTGGAAAACAGTTCACACGTTTACCAAGCATTACTCCCTGGATATCCAGGTTAGGAGTGATGCTCGGTTTGGCACAACTGTGCTTCAGAGCCTATTCCCTAAGTAGGTTCTGTCCCTCCTCCATGGAGGTACTGCTTTGTAGTCTGGTATTGTCAGAATACAGCAAGACTTCATGTTGTTTGAAGAAAATTTACTCACCTTAGTAATGTTGTTTCTTCTGATGGAGTCTTGCTGTATTCTGACCTCCCTCCTGCCTACCCTCTCAGAACCTCTGTTTTTGGGATGTGGGTGGGCAGTGCAGTGTTGGCACTCAGTGGGTGCCCACTTATTGTTTCACCCCTTTTCTTGGGGTGAGTGGGTGTTGTGTTTTCATTTTTGGGTCTCCTGACTTGAGTCTTTGTTTTGGGACCGAAAAATGTGTTTTATGTTTAGTAGCCAGTTGGCTAGTGTAGGTTTACAGCTTCCACACAGGGCCTTAGTGAGTTTAGCTCGTAAAGATCTGACGGTTTGAGTTTGAAGAACAACAGACAGAGTCTCAACCGAGCTCAAGCTCAGCGTTCCATGCCTGGCATGGAAAGTTAACTCTTTCATCTCCGGGGCAGTTCGAAGGTTGGGACTCACTGCTATTGTCAGAATACAGCAAGACTCCATTAGAAGAAACAACATTACTAAGGTGAGTAATTTTTTCTTCCTTCACAGCAGGATACAAAGCAATATACATAATAGCGACATCACAGCAATGACATAGGTTTAACTGTATAGCATGATATGACCTACAGTACAATATAGTCAATGCAGAAATTATAACATTGGGGGTAGCAAGACAACTCACAGCTTGTAAGATCTCTAGAACACTCATGGGATGAATGAATCATCTGTTTGTGACATATAGAATACCCATGGCCTCCAGGAAACTCAAATTGTGCATTTCTGCCCAGATGGTTCGCAACTGTCCATTCTACAAAATAAACTTAATTCATCACCGTATGCCATTGGGCCAGTGTTGGGGCTGTAGTATTTTACCAAAGGCAAGTAATCACTTTTTTTTGCCACTGCCAAATAAAAATATAACTTACTGTTACAGGGTGATATTGTACTATCTTCAAATATATATAATAAAACCAATTGCAGTGATAGGGTTAATTGTGCATTCACCAGTTGTGTCAAGCTAGAGCCAACTGCTTGCCAGAACTGGGAAAGCACTGGGCAGTTCCAAAAAAATATGAACTGTGTTCACTTGCAGTTCCCCACACTGCCTCCAACAGGCTCCATGTACCAGTGGTAAATATGTAATCAATTTGTCAGGGATGTTAAAAAAACAAACCTGACATTTCCAAATAAATTCATGCCAGCATGGGGCCTGCGAGATCTTCATTGAGGGAAGAACTGGCTCCATCCATTTTCATAAGAAATGTCAGTACTTAAATCTGTATTCCATGCCCTAAGAATGGTTAGTGTGGATTCAGCCCAATAGTCTCTAAGGGCTTTATAGGCCAATCCCACCAGATGCGGTGCCTGGTAACCTCTTAAGGCCTCAAGTAAGAGTTGCGTAAGGTATGGAGTGGGCTTCAGTAAGGCATTCCAAGGGGGTTTCTTCAGCAACAGGAATGTCTGCACCTGAAGGAACGGAAATGTTCTTAGTTTGGCAAGTGGCAGGCTGCCTGTATATTTGCAAATGGGACTACCCCCTGGGAGTCTAGGAATTGGTATATGGAGGACAAACCCCTTCTATTCCATGGGATGAAGTTGGAGGGAGGACGATTCAGAGGAAACGTGAGGAAGAATTTCTTCACAGAACGGGTGGTGGACAAGTGGAACACCCTGCCAGAGGAAGTGATGGGGGCTGAAACAATCACGGGATTTAAGAATGCATGGGATAGACATAAAGGAATTCTGGAGGTCAGGGGTAAGGGGCAACAGACTTCTTGGAAAACATAAACTGAACTTACAAGCTCAAATGGACAGACTAGGTGGGCCATAGGCCCTTATATGCCGACACTGTCTTATGTATCTATGTATTCCATCTGCGAAAAGTTAAGTCCATTTGCACTGGTAAAAATTCTTGTTCTGAAATCAAGAACTGAAAATAATAAAAAATCGGAGCTATTGTTAACTGGGCTCTTATCTCATACCAACTCCGCAGGATGTGTTCTGTACCAAACAAAAAAGTTTTGAAGACTGGTGGAGCTGTAAGAGGTGCAAACACTATAGAGGAAATATCGAATAAATCATTCAATATAAATTCAATGAATTTCCAAGATACTTCATGTTCAGGGTTGAGCCATACCAAAATCATTTTTACATGTGCCTGCCCTATGATATTTTAGTAAGTTTGGGAGGTTCAGGCCTCCCCTGTCAATTGGCAATTGCAAAAGCAACCAGCGGACTCTAGGGCGCTGATCTGCCCAAACAAATCTGTAAAAAATTATGTTCCAGGCTGCAAAATTATACGGGGAAGGTGTCAATGGTAGAGTTTGAAAAAAAAAAAATAATAATTTAGGAAAAATGGTCATATGGATAGTGTCAATTCTTGAGAA
The DNA here is from genome assembly GCA_016271365.2 of Neoceratodus forsteri. Lineage (NCBI taxonomy): Eukaryota > Metazoa > Chordata > Ceratodontiformes > Ceratodontidae > Neoceratodus > Neoceratodus forsteri. Next base: position 1,197,695,198 of record CM028130.1, read on the forward strand.
AAAGGTTAAATGTAAATGAGCCTGTTTCCCCAACTGTCCCCTCAAGGTCTTGCGTCAGTGGTTCAAAATTAAGTAGCTCTAAATGAGCTAAATTCTGAGGTAAAAACACCCTGAGATATTAGATTTTATTACATCTCCAGCGAGAAGGGAAAATATTCTTCCAAGTTCTGCGTGGGAGAGTAGTTGAGGGTCAAAATCTCTGTTTTCTGGACATTAGTTGCATAGTCACCAAGTGTAGCAAAGGTCTGTTGTATTTCTAGCATAGCTGGGATGGATTGCTAGGGATCCAGGAGGGTCAGTAAGATATCAACAGCATATAAAGAAAGCTTAAAAACCTGTCCTCCCAAGGGGACACCCTGGATATCCGACTACGTTCTAGGTGCTTCAGCCAGTGGTTCTATGTATAGGGCGAAAAGAAGAGGGGACAAAGGGCAGTCTTGTTGGGTCCCGTGGGCCAGGGGTATTGGACAAGAAAGGTGACCATTTACCTTAATAAAAACACGTTGAAGGAATGATATAAAATCCTCAGGGAATCCAAAACATGCAAAAGTCCTCCATGAGAAATACCATGAGACCCGGTCAAACGCCTTGTCAACATTTAAGCTGATCAAGGTGGCCGGGATAGTTCTCTGGTTTATGTGATCTATTAGGTAAATTGTTCTACGGATATTATCCGTGGTCTGTCTAGAATGGATGAAGCCCGATTGATTGGAATGTATTACCTATACGCCCATATGGACATGAATAATTTATAATCCATGTTCAATATGGAAATAGGTGTGTATGAGGAAGTGGATTTCAGGTCTTTACCTGGTTTTAGGAGATATAGTAGCGTAGGCCCAGGAGTGGGGAGGAGATCCCCCCCTCCTGTACCTCGTGGAAGGTAGCTAGTATTGGTGGGGGAGCTTCTTAAAAAAGGTCTTGTACCATTCCGATGGTAAGCCATCAGGACCAGGGCATTTTAAAGTTTTACTACGGGAAATAGCTGCCTTAAGTTCTTTCAGTGTTATAGGGGCTAGCAGTCTATCTGAGTGGTTTTGAGAGATGGTGGGAAGCGATAACTGGGGGAAAAAAGCTCTCAGAGTTCGCTGGTGGGGGTGAATACAACTAAGAATAAAAACTTTGAAATGTCTCAGTTATCTTTGATGTTGACCTAGCTGCTAGGCCTTGTCGAGGAGAATCCAACTGCGAAATACAAGAGGACACCCTGTGACCTCTAAGGCGACAGGCTAATTTTCTAGCTCCTTTAGGGCCTCCCTCATGTCTATATTTTTTAAATTAAAACAATGCCTGCTGTACCTTTTCCTCAAGAATTTTCTGTAGTGCAGCCTTCAATTGGCGTATCCGGTTACGACCAGCAGTTGTGCCGGCCTCCAGAGCCTGCTGCAACTTCGTCTGTAATTTGCCATATGCAGTCTCCCTCTGTTTCCATTTATATGATGCATATGCTGTAATTTCACCATGGATAATCGCTTTGTGTATCCCATAAAATGCTCAAGCAGTCATCCAGGGAGGCATTTTCTGTCAAAATTTGGAAATTTTAGTATTGAGTGTTTTTTTAAATTCACCATCTCTGAGTAGCGATGTAGCGCCAAATATAATTTTCCCCTGGAATATTTTAATTAAGCTTTAATAGCAATGGTGAATGGTCCAAAAGAAACCAAGGGCAAATTGTATTAGCTTGTAACCATTCTCTATGATCTTTAGATATAAAAAAGAAATCTAGTCTAGAAAACATATTAAAACACGGAGAATAAAAAGTATACACCCGAGCGGTTGGGAAAAATGGCGCCAAATGTCCGTCAGTCCCAGGGATGTTGGTTGAGAATGAAAAAATTTTGGGCAGCGGACAGTCGTGCTGCAGGTGCAGGGGTATCGAGCTGGGGTGACAAAGTCAAATTGAGGTCCCTGCCCCTTATTAAGCAGCCCTGAAGCATGTCCAACAGCTTATTAAAAAAGTTCCGAAACCTAGCTGGGGAAGCCTGTGGAGGAAAATAAACATTTACCAATGTAACCACTTTCCCAAATAATAAACCTGTTAAAATTACATAGCATCCCTTGGGGTTTACGTATTGTGTTTCTATCTGGAACTGAGTAGAGAAAGGAATCAAAATTGCAGTGCCCCTGCTGCGCTTACCCTTCGGATATGAAGAGGAGAAAACCTGGTACCTGCCTCCTCAAGACAGCTTCGGGTGCTCTCCTGCAGTTAAGTGGGTCTCCTGAAGAAATATAATTCCCCACTTTTGTTTTTTGAAATATTGAAAGAGTCGGGACCTCTTATTGGGATTATTAATCCCATTAATGTTGAGATAAAAATCGTACTGGTGAGAAAGCTATGGTTATTCTTCATTACATGGGAGCTTAATATGTATAACCCAACAACGTCCCAACTCCCCCTCCACTAGGGCCAGTTCCATCCCGATATGTTCAATTACTTATCTTACCCAAAATATAAGTAATTCTCTCAAATATCCCACTGTCTGTTCCCTGCCCACCCACATCTCTCCCCTCGAAAACTGAAATAAGTACCTCAGTCTCCAGCTAGCTGCTGTGTTGCAGTTAGTTCCCCGCTGCATCATATTTTGCACTCTACCAAAAGAAATACATATTTTTTTCTGCATTAAAACAGTAATGATATGAAATAACCTACATGCCAACCGAGCTGTGTATAGTAAACAAGGGGTAAGAAAACAACCAACACCTCCACATTGACAACTACTGTATATACAAAGTGGATCGTCCCCCTAACCAACTTAAAAAATAGATGGTATAATGTCTGTTCAAACTGAAGTGGAGGGGACAAATCCATGGCATCCATGGTAGGGGAGAGCCAAATCTGTCTCCCTATAGGCACAGCGTTTAGTTCTGCAGGGAGCACAGGAGGTAACAATCCCCAAAAAGGTAACAAAACATTGAGACCATATAAAAATAAAATGATGATAAAATGATCCCCAAAAATAAAACAATACAGAGCTTCTTCCCATAAGCAGCTGTCTGCCCCCTTCTCTAATTTCAAATATAGTTTTTCAGCAAGTAGCAACCATTCCCTGATCTAATGACCAAACATTAGATATTATCCTGAGAGCTGTTTAAATTCATAGTCCCCACTGATTTGACTAAGTTGAAATTGAAAGGCCTCTATATATACATTGGCATTGTCTAATTAAAATAACAATTCAACTGAGAAGACCTAATATGCTGTCTGATGCTACAAGAAATACATTTCCCTCTTAAGAGCAATAAGCTGATAGGGTTTCTGGCTGCCAAACAAGAGATTAAACATAATATTAAATGTCTCTTGTTCCTTCAGGGTCGTTTTATGCACAGACCGATATCGCAGTAATGTCCGCTACGGCTGTACGATGCTGGTTCATCAACACTTTCGTTGACCGGCATCCTAGCAACAGGATTTTATGTCGACTGTGAAGTTGTGGTTGCAACCCTGAAATGTCTCCTGGTCCGTTTTTCATCGGGGGCTTTCACCCACGAACTCCCCATGCACCCCCTGTACTATAGATTATCAACTCCGAGTCGGAGTTGATTCGGGAAGGGAGTGCAGGACCGGGAGACTGTGTGCCCCTGTCTCAGGTACACCAACACAGCGACCCGTCGGCGAATTGTTGATTTTGATGACAGGGCTCTAGGTCGCTGTGTTGGTGTCGCTAATCATGGCACATACCCCAGCTACTGGATGGTCTAACCTCAAAACATACATCTAGTTGTGTAAATATAGTCCCATCTTGCAGAGCGTTTCCTGAGACGAATAAGAACCATGTAAATAAAACTATAGTCTTATAAACTGCCTCCGCGCTGCTGCGTTGTTCAGCAAACTCCAGTATTAGAGACTTATCAGATAGAATATATTAAAATCATGTCTCTTAGCAGCAAATGGAGACCGTAAAATTAAGAATGTTTTCTGAACAGAGGGACTTCGGAAGTAAGTCCAAATTACTTTTCACCAAGTGAAATATTGAAACAGATACTTTCCTGTTTAGATTAACGGAGAATACCAAGCCAAGCCACAAGACGATGAGCAGTCCCAGGGCTCTTCTCAGTTCCATCAAGGAGCTCCTGGCGAAGCTCCACGAGTGTAGGTCATCAATTCAAACTCAGCATGCTGCAATTTCAGCCTTTGTTTGAAAGTCTGTACCTGGATTATCATTATCTGCGTTCAGGTTCACCACCTGGCTGAGTGGTGGAAAGTGGCCAGACGAATAGAAATAGGCACTGTTGATGAAGCAGAGGAGCTCTTGCATATTCTTGGTGGCCGCAGCCATCTGCCAGCGGGAGGGCCTGACCATGGCTGGTGCCGGTTGAGAGTCTTATGGTTTTGAATTGCAGGCCTTGCTTAGCCAGTTCCTCCCATGCCTCCTATGCTGATCCAAATTCCTTGTGGCCTGACGGAAGGTGCACCACCAATCTGGCAGGGTATGGTGTGTTAAATTTGTATCCTTTCTCCTTCAATACTGGCAAAATATCAGCATATGCCCTCCTTTCTCTTACGGTTTGGAGGGGCATAAACATTATCAATATATATGCATGTTTTTCCATAGAAAACTTTTTGCCGTCGCCATGTAGTCAACAGGACTTACTCCTCAGTGGCATAACTGAGGAATCGTGCGACTATAGACCTAGGGCGGGTGTTCAAGTCTGTAGGCTTCGGGCCCAGAACGCAATGTACCCTCTCCATTTCTAATGGCAAATCAGGAGGCAGTTCCAGTGCCGTTCGGAGCAATGTTGTGGCAAATTCCGTTATGTCCTGATTCTCCGAACCGTTCGGTATACAGTAAATTCTGATATTTTTGCGCCTTGCACGGTTTTCCGCATCCTCTTGGTGGGCCTGTATCTGAACATGTTGATCTTGCAGGGCCTGAACCACAGCTTCAAGTTCGTCCACCCTATTTTCCACTGCTGTAATCTGGTGCTCTGAATCATCCATTCTCTGCTCGTGTGGTCACATCTCGGTAAAGTTCCGTGTACAAGTCCTTAACTTCTGCCCTGAAGGAAATTCATTCCTTGTAAATCGTTTCAGTTTCACCCTCTTGTTCTTAGGCTGCTTTGATCGCGGGGTCATAGCATGTTCAATGAGGTCCGTTGAAGCCATGGAATGTTCAGACTCCGAGGCCTCTCCGGCGGACATCCTGGATTCCTCCTGCATTATGTAGCTCCCGGTAAGATCCTTTCTTGACAGTTTTGCAGGGAACGGGAGTTATTTTCCCCTCTGTCAAAGGTTTAAAGTGAAATAGCTTGCTGTGTAGATAGTGTTAGGGGAATTTATGTGAGGGGAGCAGGGAACTAAAAAATCAGGCTGCCATCTTGAGGAGAGCTCAACCGGAAGTCGAGAACTTTGTAGTTTTTTAATTAAGAACATAAAATACAGATCTTACAAGAATAAATCTTCACCATTGATTCATACGTATGGGTCTAGGGCAGGAGGCATTAGGACACTGCGGTGCATTTTTCTGCAAAAAGGGAGCCGCCGTCAGCTACTGCTGCCACATGTGCATATCACAAGGCGCCACATGCTAGCCAGAAACTGTCTTCATCTCCCTCACACACCTCAGTTCTCTTCTTCCCACCATTGAGTGCAGTGTGGGAGTGATAGCACCCCAGTTTGACCATTGAAATGTTCTACTGTATCACCACCGATAGTCTTCTGTTTCATAGTATTGCCTTTCCTTTTGTTGTTATATCCTGATGTTGAAGTCCAAGAAGATGAGAAAAAGGCCTAAAAAAGAACCTCATTATGCATCGGTGCCCTTGTGGAAAGTCGATTGTAACAAAGGACTGACATCAGGTCTGCCGGACCTACTTTGGCCCATCACATGATATGGATTCCTGCAACATCTGTGTGAGCGGGTGTGGGTAGTGACAACACTTGACACAAGTTTTTCTCTTAAAACTACACCAATTGATGTAGTGACTTTTATTAAAGTAAACAAAATAAAGAAAACTTCAGGAAAACAAGAAAATAAACTTCATTCCAAAAGAAATAGCTTCAGATATTCTTCTCTGGAAAACAAAATGTCACAGAGTGGTACTAGCTCCCTCTCAGCATGACCACCATCATCTGTGCTCCACAACCTATCTGCCCACATACCGAGTCCCAGTCTTTTTATATACTGAAAACCGTGACATCATCAATCGTGTGATCTGCCCCCTAATGATGACATCACCAGAAATGTATAATAAATAGAGTCCACTAGGGGGCCTGCAGCCCTTAAGGAAACTCATTTTCATCTGAGCAGGCATCAAGGGCACATCTGAGCAGGCCTCAAGAACATACAGGTACCTCTTTGATTTCTTGTTTAAATTAACTTGAAAACAACATATATTAAGTGGTGCAAAGCAACCACCCCTTTTCGATGTTCCAACCAGGCTTTGCTTTACTGCATCTTACTTAAACAGTATGAATTGTTTTCCAAGCTTCCCTTTTAAAAAACTGAAAGGGATGTGGCTTATTTTGCTTACTTCCCAGTATTCATTTAGCCAAAACAGGCAGCTAGGTTAGCCTCTACAGTACTACCACCTAGACAAAAAGTAGAAAATTAGCGGGTTAGAAAAGAGAAGAATACCACAATAGGAGGCCACCCCATTGTGGTAGAAAGGTGAAAAAGGTCAAGGGAGACCTATAGAGAAGACAAGTACTACTGCAGTATATTTTTTTAGAAATATGGTCCAGGGTAGAGAGGAGTGTCTAGTGGTGATGGGGGGTCCACATAAACTGTCACAATCTGGTTTTCAGTGGACCAGCACACCCTCAAAGTTCGCGTGTTGAAGTTGGGTCACCCAATCCCACCTTTGGAGGCTGTGGACCCGTGCAGCCAAGGACATGTCTCTGGGCCCTTCCCTTGGGTCCCTTCCTAGTACTTCTGGTACTGTGGAAGCACAGCGAACCCTTGACTGTACCTTGCTGAGGTGTCGGGGGGGGGGCTGCGGGGTGAGTCTGGTGGACAGTCGTCTCCTTCTAGGTGGCCGTCTGAGCCCCCCCCTGTCTATCTGCCCCGGGCAGCAGATGACCCCGGTGGTGAGGCTGAAGCCATATGCTTGGTCTGTACTGGTGGACACGTTGGTATCGTGGCCTGGTGCGGCTCCAGCTCCTGGTACTGTTTGCAGTGTCAGTCAGGAGGGTGGTGCTGGTCATTACATTGGGCCCCCATTCGCAGTCCCAAGATAGGGACTGATACCGAGGCTGGGCAGTGTGCAGTGGCTGAGGCGCCTTTGTAGTCCTTGCGGCTCCAGGAGAGGGGGTCGATGCCCACTGGCTATGGTGTCAGTTCCAGGCCTGACATTGGGTGCGGTGCTGGTGACATTGCCGCCTCTGAGTTGGCCCCCCGTTCCTGTGTCGTTCACGACACTAGGCCGGCCTCTGTCACCAGTTGCGTTGTTGGTGGTGTGGGTAGACACACGGTAGGCTTTGGAACCAACATTGGGGCCCAGCACCGAGGATGGTGCCAGCAGTGGGGCCATGAAGAGCCCTATGACTAGGCTACTCACTGACCGTCAGTTTGATGTTGGAGGTGACACTGTCTTGGAGTCGGAGGCAGCCCAGTAGTGGAGTTTCCCCAGGACTGCTGGCTGTAATAGTCACCGGTGAGGACTGGAGTTACCCTGAGGCGACAGAACAGCTCAGCATTCCTTACCTGGGCGCCCCCCCCCCCCACACTAACCTGGTAATTCCTTATCAGTAGGTTGACCTTGTTTGAGCAGGTTCACTATGGCCTTTCTTAGGGTGAGGGCCGCTGAGCATACCCACAGCCCAGGTGTAGACCCAGGGTTTTAAATAGCTGGTATCGAATCGCATTCTGCGATGTGAATCGGCTGCTCGTGCGACTCATGTGTAATTTTGGATCGCTAAAAATGCGATACATCCAGAGGACAAGTGATTTTGGTGATTTTCCCTTCCACCAGCTGGCTGCTTTTTGTTTTCTTTTCATACGTCCGCTTCCGATTGCTACATGAGGTGTCCTGACCAGTTAGAGAGAGGAAGAATGGAGTTGTCGCTCAGTCTGAGAATCAAGTTATGTTGTGGGGGGACATCGGGAGTAGCGGGCATTCAAAAATGAAGGAATAGGGTGTGATACATGTGGCAATGGTTCAGCCGCTCTGGACATTAACCCTGAGAGTTGGAACTCCAGACACAGCAGTTATGGCAGCGGCAGGCAGCCCCATCGTGGACAGGGGGACCTGGTGAGTTGAGACGCATTTCTCAGGGTTGGGAGTGTGTGTGTCTCCGTCACAGGCTTGTTAGGTCTCTGGATAAGGAGCGCATGGCATCGCGGAAGTACGGGCTGCGATTTATGTGAACTGAAGGGTTTCCTGGTACAGAATGACTGATTTAGGCGGCGTAAACAGTTATGTCTGTGATTGTGCGGTGTTGGCCGACATACACAGTGGTGGTTGGATTTAGCTAATGTCCTAACTTTGGAAACTTTAACAAATGAGAGAGGAGTAACCCTGCTGGTGAGTGAAGTTTGTGCAGCGTTCATTTCTACCATGTGCTGTTGGGCTGCTGCTTGGTTCCCCATTGCCTAGAAGTGTGCTGTAGTGATTGTGATCAGGGCTGTGAGTGTTTTTTTTCCTCAGGTCTTTGTGCACTAGTATGTGGAGAAACATGTAACTGATTTTTTTTATTTTGTGAGTTGATCCATCACTGTGGGCCATGTCAGATTCAGTGCTTATGAAATGTGAGGGGATAGACTAATGGCAGTTGTGTTCTCACAGTACTGCAGAGTCTAGTGGGATGGCCAAGAGAGACACATGTCTTAAGCATGAGGGGTCCATCCAGTCTTATAAGTTTGTGTTACCTAGGTCTTCTGCCAACAAAGACTGCGAAGGGGCTAAATTGAGAGAGAGATACAGACTGTGTCATGTCTGAGCTGGGGGGAGGGGAAGACCGTGTCGTGTGTGAGAGAGACGGTGTCATGTCTGAGTCGGGAGGGGGGACCATGTCATGTCTGAGTGCGGGGGGGAGAGAGAGGCTGTCATGTCTGAGTACTGAAAACAGATGAAGCAAACACAGATTTAACAAGAATTTTATTCAGGTAAAAATATATTTTTTTAATTGTACATTTTGCACCATTTTTAATTTTGCTACTCAAATTGAGGCAAGTGCTATGCATTTTCACATTTGATTAGCACTTTCACATGCAAACTGCTAATCAATTTTTGCAGCTTATTTAAAACCCGGAGACCCTAGGGCCACTGGCTTGTCTCTTCCTCCAAGGTCTATGCCACCTCTTCCTGAGCTCCCATGAATCATGAGTCCTCTTGGACCTGTTTGTTTGTCTATTTAAAAGTTGATAACTGGGAAAAACAACATGAGCCGAAGCTTGTTTCCAGCTGTGACCCGGGGAAAGGGAACAAGGAGAAACAATCCAAATGGCAAACATATACATAAATAAGCATAAGACAACGGGTCAGGGTTACAAGACCCAATACAAAGTGTAACCAACAGCAACATAACAATAAAAAGCAATGCACAATCAAAGGACAGTAACATATAGAGTCAGCAGTAATTGGGGGATTGGGTTATACACGCCTCAAAAACCAAACACATGGGCGGATTCACCAGATAATGGGAGCCCAAGCAGAGATATCAAAAATAGGGAGGTCAGTGTTGGGGATATTGAGAGCAAAGCTGATGGGGAAGGAGTCTGAGCAGCCTTTTGAGAGAGAGGAGGGAGGAGCATGAACGGATGTCAGAGGGTAGTTTGTTCCAGAGAGAGGGGAAACGGAATGAGAAGGCAGATTGACCAGAGACTGAGTGAGGGAGTGGCATGGAGAAGGTCCGCGAGTCTCTGTGATGAAGGGAATAGTTAGAGGGGGCAACTTGGGCAAGACGGTAGGAGGGGAGGAAGTCAAACCAGAATTTGGCGATGAAGGTGGCACAATGTAGCAGTCTCCTTTGAGGCAGGGGAGCAAGAGATAGGGCAGAATAGAGAAGACAGTGGTGACTGAGACGGGGGAAGCAGTGGCAAAACGGCAGAAGGAGTTTAGCAGGGTATCCAGCCTTCCTAAAGACGTCCGAGAGGCAGTACAGTGCACCTCATCGGCATAGTCACAGGTTGGTAATATCATTTTAGAGACAAGCTCGCGGAAGGTGGGGAGAGGGAGGCTGGCTTTATGCCGGTAAAGGGCGCCAAGTTTAGGACGAAGTTTGGCGCAGATGGCGTCAGCATGGGTGGAGAAATCCAGATTTTCGTCCAGCCAAACCCTGAGGTACTTGAGAGTTGAGACGTTATTGAGGGTGGAACCATCTAAGGTAGAACAAGTGGGGCATTGCGGAAGGGTGGCCAGTTTTTGTCTGGTGCCGAAAGTCATGGCCACTGTTTTTTTTTTTTCCATTAAGTTTAAGTTTGTTAACCTTGAACCAGGCCTGGACTCTATTAAAATTTTCCTGTAGGGGGAGCTGCACCTGAAGCCAGCATGGAAGCACAGCTGGTGTGCTGCTTCAGTATCACACTAGTGCAAACTGTGTCCATTTCCTCCTCAGCCCTCTGTTACCACCTGTTTCCAGGTTCAGCACCTCCTCTCTGTCGATGTCCTCCAAGGGTATGGAATCCTCCCTCCACTTGTCCTCGGCCTCTGAGTACTCTCTGTATCAGAGATTCGTGACATACTTTGATGATGAGTAAAATATTGATTGACCGATGCGGTGAGGGCTCTAGACTTTAGCACCATAGCCACACACACATTACCATGTCCACACAGTTGGGACTCCCAAGAGCTTTCAGTGATGACCACTTTGTTATCCCTCCTTACCCTAGAGCCTTCAAGGAATGCCGTAGGACTGTTTGGAGGCTTCCTTTCTTTCTCTCACTCCAGCCCTTGGTGACATCTACCAGAGGTATTGTGCACCCGTGGGCTCTGCAGGTCCAGTACCTCGCTCCACTTCAGGGATTCATGGCATGCAGATCCCAGCAGGGCCTCATCGCCTGGTGTGTGACTGGCCTTCTAAAGCTGACTCTGCATGCTTTGGGTAGGATGGTGTTCTCCTCAGCTCGCACCATGATGTGCATTTGTGCACATCAGGCACACTTGGCAACTTATGACAAACACCTGTGGGCGCAGCTAGGACAGTTCCTAGCTGGCATGCCACAAATGGAGTCAGGCAAGCCATTTGCATTTCCGTCAAGGACCTAGAGCATTCCAGTGCCAACCTCCACCCCAAAAAAGGGGTGGGGGAGTGGGGGGTCATCATTTGACTCCCCAGCCAACCAAACAGAACAAAGAAAGAGAGTTTTTTTTTTTTTTTTCATGGAGCGGGTAGATGGCCACCTTCCCTCCATTCTTCTCCCTCTTTCTCCCTGCCTGGAGTATCTTTCCTATAGGATATATATCACTGTTAGTTGCTATATATAACGTGACCTGGGCTCCATCCAGTATAACTCCACTGAGCAGAAGCTCTGTCTTTGGAAGGGTGTAATGCACATGCTTGAATCAATGTACTAGCTTCACTACATCCTTGTGGTTGCAGGGAGAAATGGGGCATGTTCTTCTTATAATGCTGGAATTTTTGGTTAGTGTCTCTTGTCATATCTGTCTGTGCTTTGGGCTTCATACACTCTGCCTGGAACATGCCAGAGGAGATAACCACATCATGCCTCTCTAGGACTGCTAGTCCTGCAACTGTTATGCTTTTCATCCCTATTTTCTCCCATCTTTATCTTTATTTTATTTTTTTTTTAGTTGTTTAACCAGGAGTAGCACATTAAGCTGAAAGCTTTTTTATAGGAGCGACCTGGGAGCACAGGGAAGTTAAGTGGCTTTGTCAGGGTCACGCAGTATGCAAGTGGAAGCTGTGGGATTCAAACCCAGGTCTGGGCTGCTGGATGTCACCAGATTTGCAGCTCAGAGCCTTAAACCACTGTGCTATACTGCCTCTGTCATAGAGAAAAAAGGGTTATGGGTTTACTCTCGAGTTTACTCAAGTTCTATATGGTAGCATGGAGCTATTAGTTTTTGGGGAGTCCAGATGTCATTTTTCGGCTTTTTTTTTGCCATCTCATTTACAGGGGGGGTCCCAGATTGGACTTCCCTTTTACTACTTCTGCCAAAGCCATTTTGCTCGGGCTGCTGTCCTGTCTTTTTACATATCATTATCCACTCTCTGTCTGGCTAGTGGTAAGATGCTTTGACTCTTTCAGACCCACTACCCTTGTGCCACCTAGTAGGCCCAACCATTAGTCTCAAAGTTGATAGTCGAGTTCTAATTGGTTGTTTATTTTACTTCCTATATTCTTTTACTATCCCTTTGGGCTATAAAGTAGTACTCTCTTTTATTTTCTCTTGACTTGTTTCTTTCCGGGGGAACAGAACTGAGGTGCATGAGGGAGTCCACAACAGTTATTGGCTAGTGCGTGTGCCATGTGAGGTGTGCAGGCGACGTCAGTAGCCGATGCTGGCTCCCTCCCTGCAGTAAAAAGCTCTTGCGGGGGTCCTTGTGCCTTTGGCATTACACCCATATGTATGAATCAACGATGAAATTATTCAAATTACATGAAGTCTTGCTGTATTCTGACAATATGCAGTTAGCCCCAGCACTTGAACTGCCCGGAGAGGAAAGAGTTAACTCTATGCAGCAGCATAGAATGTTGAGCTAGAGCTCGGTTTTCAAACCTCTGTCTCTGGTGCTTATCAGTGTAACCGTCAGATTCTTTACTCTGCCTAACAGTGAAGTCGCTCCAGGGATTTCTCCTCTGCTCGGTTCGGTAAAGTTTAAAAAAGCGTCGGTATTTTCAACCGATTTATTATTTTTTGGATTTCAGGTCTCTGTCTATGGTACAGATAGTTTTGTAGACAAGTACTGACTTATTTTTTCTTATTTTTCTGTGGAAATTGTTTTTTCTCGGTTTCTTATCGGTCAGTCTGGTTGGAAACTGACCTATTGTTTATATTTGTGTTTTCTGGAATTTAGTAGCGGTGTTCCGGTTCCTATTGGTTTCAAAAAAACTGACTTTTTCTGGGTTTTTTTTTTCCACAGCCCGTAACATGGTTGGTAACCGATAGGGGACTATTACCTGGCTTGCAAGCTATTAAGGGTAATTGGTTAGTCTGGCCATGTCTCTGAAACCCAAGAAAAAAAAGACGGTCCCACTGGGTTTCAACACTGTACTGAGTGTGGGGAGGCCTTTGCCAAGGCTGACCCCCACCTCATCTGTGTTTACTGTTTGGGGTTTGACCACCTCAAAACAGACTGCCAAATCTGCAAAAATTTTCCTAAATCCAGTCTGGGAAAAAAGGTTGAGTAGGCTGAAGGAAAGGGAGGCTGAGACGTCTGTGGATCCGGATGACTAGCCCGTTTCGATTGCGGCCGAACCTGAGGAGGTGCCCACTGACCTGGACGATACCTCCTCAAGCAAAAGGAGGTCCGACTCTGAGGGGCCGGTTCCGGCAAAAAAGGAAAAGAAAGTCATCCGGTTCGGATCCACAACCGCATACTCCCAACTGCTGACAAAATAGCCAAAGAGATTAGTATAGTTCAGTCACTTCTCCCGATTCCGTCTGAACCGGTACTGCCGGTTAGACGGTCAGTTCGTCTGGATCCGACTCCATCAGATTACGATCCAGATGCTTACTATGATGTGGAGTGGGAGGGAGACGAAGAGTATCCTGAGGATGAAGATGATGATGATAATGATTTTGAAGGTCTGTATGTGCCCATTGAACCAGACATCTCCCCAGACAGACCCTCTAATGTCCCCCTCCTCAGGCTTTCTGAGTCCCCTTCCCACTTCTTGTTCTACAAGAAGGTGGCTGAAACCCTCCAGCTCCCAATGGTGGAAGCTGCTGAAGAGGAAGAGCCTGATTTTGTTGAGATGATGGACATCCCAGAGTCCAAAAGATTGTCTATCTCGTTTAATAAATCTTTGGGGAAACAGACAAAAAAAATATTGCAAACTCCTTACCTCCTGTAGATAAGAGAATGGACAGGAGGTACATGTTATCAGGCTCAGGTGCAGAGTTTTTATATAGTCATTGCAATCATGTTGGGGTAGTGCAGGCTGTAGCCTGTGACAGGGCTAATATTCCTTTGGCTTCACACCCCCCAGACAAAGACTCCAGGAAGGTGGATGCCATGGGCAAAAAACAGCATTTGGCATCCTCTTTGGGACTCGGGCAGGCTAACTATATGGCCTACACAGCCAGGTACCAGACGTCCAGGTGGGATACGCTTCTGGAACTGGCTAAACAGGCCCCCCCCCCCAGCTAGCCAGAGAACTGGAGGAGGTGGCTGCTGATAGAATTGAGGCAACCAGAGGACTGTAAATACTGCCTGTTTATGTTCATCTTTGACTGTATTTGTTTACCCTCCACCCCCTGTAACCGACGTGGAGCCTTTGCAAAAGAGTCTGTGACTCAAAGGATTGTAATTCCGATTGTATTCAATAATTAAAACAATAAAAAAAATTCCATGCTGCTGTGGACTCCAGTGATGTGGCATCAAGAGTCATGGCTACATCTGTGTCTCTCAGGAGACATACTTGGCTCAGATGTACTAGTTTTCCCCAGGATACCCAGGCTAAGGCCATGGATTTCCCTGTAGTGGGTAACTCTCTGTTTGGGGAGCAGACAGAGGCTTACATGAAGAAAATGGATGAATACAGGACCACCTACAGGAGTGCACAGGCCAAAGAAAGGCATGCCATTCCTCAGAAGCAGCAGTCTAGGGGCAGAGGCAAGCATTTCCACAGGCCTTTTTACCAAGCCCAGGCTTGCTCTTCTTTTCCACAGAGGGGGTTCTTTTGAGGGAGAGGTAGGAGGAGAATGAGCAGGGCTGCATCCTCTTCCCAGTTCAAGGCTCCTGCCAAACAGACACCCTGATGTGTCAGCCCGGGTCGACTCCCCCATTCCAGTAGGAGGCAGGCTAGCTTACTACTTCCAGGCCTGGAAGTCTGTTACCTCAGACAAGCGGGTCCTGGAGGTAGTAAGCCAGGGACTGGCCCTCAGTTTCAAAAGATTCCCCAAAAATGAGGGTCAGGTCCTTTCCACCTGCAACCATCTCAGAAACCATTGCTCTAGAGGCAGAGGTTTATTCTCTACTGGCTCTCAGAGCTGTAGAGAAAGTTCCTACTCAGCACAGGGGCAAGGATCTGTACTCCAGATATTTCCTTACCCGGAAAAAGACAGGGGAGTGGCGACTCATCCTAGACTTAAGGTATTTGAACAAACATCACAAAAACAAAATTCAAAATGATGACTCTGGGAATAATTCTTCCCTCTCTAAGGCCAGGGGATTGACTAGCATCCCTAGCATCCCTGGACCTCAAGGATGCCTATTTCCATATTCCTATTAGGTGCTCCCACAGAAAGTACCTCAGGTTCAAGTTGCCTTCAGGCCATTATCAGTTCAGGGCCATGCCTTTTGGCCTAACATCAGCTCCAAGGGTGTTTACAAAGTGCCTTACAGTAGTAGTTGCCTTCCTCAGAAGGCAGGGTATATCCATCTTCCCTTACCTGGACAGCTGGCTCATTGTAGGTCAGTCCTCTGACCAGGTCAAGTCAGCTCTACAAATCACTCAGAACTTGCTCAATTCTCTGGGGTTTCTCCTCAGTCTTCCAAAGTCAGTTCTCGAACCAGTACAACTTCTTACTTTTATAGGAATAGACTTAGATACTGTCCAGGCAAAGGCCTTCCTCCCATTAGCAAGGGTAAAGGCCCTTACAGATCTCGCTTCCTCTTTTCGACCTCTGGTCTCTCGCCCAGCAAGACAGTTTCTTCAACTCCTGTACCACATGGCAGCTTCCACTGTGGTGGTACAAGGAGCCAGGTTTCAGATGAGGGACATTCAGTTCCACCTAAGGTCCTTTTGGTCTCAGAATAAAGGCTCTCTCACCAAATTTATTTCAGTGACTCAAACTCTGGTCCAAGCTCTCCAGTGGTGGCTGGATCAGGACAATCTCAGACAAGGTGTCTCATTCCTCAGTCAAGTCCCCTCAGTAGTCCTAACCACAGATGCTTCTCTCCTAGGCTGGGGAGCGTATTTGAGAGCCCTCACAGCTCAGATGTTTGGTTTCCACAAGAGTCTCTTCTTTATATCAATCTGCTGGAACTCAGGGCAGTATTCCTGGCCCTTCAGGCTTTCTCGGAGTCAGTCAGAGGTAAGGTGGTACAGGTCAGGACAGACACCACCACCACAATGTGGTACATCAACAAGCAATGAGGCACTTTGTCCACGGCCTTGTGCACAGAGGCCATGAAACTGTGGTCTCTAGCCTATTCCCTTCAGGCTTCTTTGACAGCAGTTCATCTCCCAGGGAAGGACAATGTATTGGCAGATGCTCTGAGCAGAATCTCCCAAGAACATCACGAATGGTCTCTGGATTCTCCCATCCTGAAGTAATCTTCGACAGATGGGGCACTCCAGAGATAGATCTCTTTGCAGCGCTGGACAATCACCAACTTCCTCTATTCTGCTGCAGACCTCCAGTCCTAGGGACTGTTCCTCTGGATGCTCTCATATTGGATTGGAAGGGCAGGTTCCTCTATGCCTTCCCTCCCCTCCCTTCCCCCTGTTGTTCAGAGTTCTGATCAAAATCAGATCTCAAACCTATACAGTGATACTGGTGGCTCCAGATTGGGCCAGACATCCTTGGTGTCCTCTGCTGTTGTCTCTGGCAGTGTCTCTTCCCAAGAGACACAATCTCCTAACCTCCTCTCGGGAGAATTTGGTACCCCAATCTCCAGTCTCTCAATCTCAAGGCCTGACTCTTGAAGAGTTAGAATATGCGGGCCTGCATCTTTCTCAGGGAGTTCTGGATATTCTGAAGGTCTCCAGGAAACCCTCCACCAGAAAAACATATAATTCCAAATGGAAAAGATTCATCATTTGGTGTTCTCAGGAGGGCATGCTGCCTGATACTGCAGGCATTGCTACAGCCTTAGATTATGTGGCTCACCTTAATGGCTTAGGCCTTAGGCCTGTAACTCTGAAGGTTCACTTAGCAGCTCTGTCTGCGTTCCTTTCGGCAGGGAAGGGCTCTTCAAACAACACGAAGTCTTGCTGTATTCTGACAATAGCAGTGAGTCCCAACCTTCGAACTGCCCCGGAGATGAAAGAGTTAACTTTCCATGCCAGGCATGGAACGCTGAGCTCGAGCTCGGTTGAGACTCTGTCTGTTGCTGTTTGAACTCAAGCCGTCAGATTCTTTACTCCGCCTCACTGAACAGTCGCTCGAATTTCTCCTTTGCTCGGTTCAGTTTGTCGGTTGAAGTACCGCTTTTCTCGGTTTTCGACCGAATTTAAACCGCAACCTGTCGGTTCAGTCTCTGTCTGTGGTATTCGTGAGTACTAGATAGGTTATATTGTTTTTCTATTCTGTGTGGAACTTGTAAACGGTTCATCGGTTCGGTCTGAACCGATCAAGTTGTGGTAAAAATCTTTATTTCTACTTTAGAGTGTGGTTACGGTTCTTATCGGTTCTAAAAAACGGATTTTATTACGTTTTTCCACGCCTGTAACACGGTTAGGAACCATGAGAGGGTCTTGCCTGGCTGGATTGCCATTAAAAGGGTAAGTTTTGTTAGGACTGGCACCATGTCTGAGAAACCCAAAAGAAAAACCGGGCCCACTGGGTTTCAACACTGTAGTGTGTGTGGGGAAATCTTTGCTAAGGCTGACCCCCACACCACCTGTGTTTATTGTCTGGGGTTTGACCACCTCAATTCAGACTGCCAGATTTGTAAAAAATTTCCTGCAGCTACCCTAGAGAAGAGAGTCGATAGGCTCAGGGAAAGGGAGGCCAAAAAGTCCGCTGATCCGGATGGCCAGCCCGGTTCGGTTCAAACCGAACCAGAAGGAGTGCTCTCTGACCAGGGCGAAACTTCTTTGAGCAAAAGGAGAACCGATTCCGAGGAGTCGGTTCTGACTAAGAGAACAAGAAAGGAAAAGTCAGCTGGTGTGGATCCAAAACTTTCTTCTCCAACTGCTGATGAAATAGCCAAAGCGATAAAAATTGTGCAGTCGCTTTCCCCGGTTCCGACCGAACCGGCACCATCAGGGAGGCGCTCGGTGCGGCTGGTTCCACCGGTTCCGGATTATGATGTGGAAGAATATTATGAACTGGAGGAGGAGGAAGAGGAGTATGAGGAAAGTGAATGTGGTTTTGAAACTCTGGATGTGCCCATTGACCCGGACATCTCCCCAGACAGATCTTCAGGAGTGTCTCCTCTTAGGCTTTCTGAGTCCCCCTCCCATTTCATGTTTTACAAGAAAGTGGCGGAAACACTTCAGCTTCCTATGGAAGAAGCTGTTAATGACCAGGAAGAGCCTGACTATGTGGAAATGATGGATATCCCAGAGTCTAGGAGGCTGTCTATTCCCTTACACAAATCTTTTGGGAAACGGACATTCAAGATTTTAAAGACTCTTAATACTATACCTCCTGTGGATAAAAGAATGGACAAGAGGTACACTTTGTCAGGCTCAGATACGGAGTTCCTTACACAACAATGCAGCCATGTTGGGGTAGTGCAGGCTGCAGCCTGTGATAAGGCTAATATACCCTTGGCTTCACACCCCCCAGACAAGGACTCCAGAGGATTGATGCCATGGCAAAGAAACAGTACATGGCAGCATCCTTGGGACTCAGGCAGGCCAATTATATGGCCTATACAGCTAGGTATCAGAAATCTAGATGGGACACTGTCATGGCTTTGGCTAAACAGGTCCCTCAACAGCTGCCAAGGAGCTGGAGCAGGTGGCTGCTGATGGTATTGAGGCATCCAAGGTGCAATTCCATGCTGCAGTGGACTCCAATGATGTTTCATCTAGAGTCATGGCTACATCTCTGGCACTTCGTAGAATGGCTTGGCTCAGATGTACTAGCCTGTCGCAGGATACCCAGGCTAAGGCCATGGATTTTCCTGTTGTGGGTAATTCTCTGTCTGGGGAGCAAACAGAGAATTACATGAAGAAAATGGATGAATACAGGACCACCTATAGGAGTGCTCAGGCCAAGGAAAGGCAAGCCACTCCTCAGAGGCAGCATCCCAGGGGCAGGGGCAGGCCTTTTCATATGCCTTTCTACCAAGCCCAGGCCTTTTCTTCTGCCTATGCTCAGAAGGGGTTCTTTAGAGGGAGAGGCAGAAGGGGTACAAACAGACCTGCTTCCATCCCTCAGCCTAAACCCCCTGCCAAACAGGCACCCTGATGGGTTTGCCAGGGCCGATTCTCCACCACCTGTAGGGGGCAGGCTGGCTTACTTTTTCCAGGACTGGATGTCTTTAACATCAGACAAATGGGTCCTGGAAGTAGTAAGCCAGGGACTGGTTTTCAACTTCAAAAAATTTCCAAAGCTGAGAACCAGATCCTTTCCACCTGCAAATCCTCAGAGGCACTTGCCCTAGAGGCAGAGGTCTCTTCCCTCCTGGCTCTCAGAGC
Source organism: Neoceratodus forsteri (assembly GCA_016271365.2). Lineage (NCBI taxonomy): Eukaryota > Metazoa > Chordata > Ceratodontiformes > Ceratodontidae > Neoceratodus > Neoceratodus forsteri. The sequence continues at coordinate 1,197,714,583 of CM028130.1, forward strand.
TGTGGAAAGGGTTCCACCTCACACCAAGGCAAAGGACTGTACTCCAGGTACTTCCTTACCCCCAAAAAGACAGGAGAATGGCGGCCCATCCTGGATCTCAGATACTTAAACAAGCACCTTTTAAAGCCAAAGTTCAAAATGGTGACTCTGGGAATATTTCTACCCTCTCTGAGGCCAGGGGACTGGCTAGTCTTCCTGGACTTCAAGGATGCCTAGTTTCATATTCTCATCAGAAGCTCCCATCGAAAGTACCTCAGGTTTGGGCTGCCCTCAGGCCATTACCAATTCAGAGCAATGTACTTCGGCCTGTCCTCTGCTCCAAGGGTGTTCACAAAATGCCTGGCAGTAGCAGTTGCTTCTCTAAGAAGGCAAAGAATTGCCATCTTCCCATACCTGGACGACTGGCTCATAGTAGGCCAGTCCCCAGACCAAGTCAAGTTACATTTAGAGATAACTCAGCAACTGCTCACCTCTCTAGGTTTCCTTCTGAATCTTTCAAAGTCAGTTCTAGAGCTTGTTCAGCTCCTCACCTTCATAGGTGCAGAGCTAGATACAGAAAAGGCCAGAGCCTTCCTTCCCCTGGACAGGGCAAGGACCCTTATCACACTGGCCTCTTCATTCACCCTACAGGTGTCTCGACCAGCAAGGCATTTTCTGCAGCTCCTGGGGCACATGGCTGCTTCTACAGCAGTGGTGCAGGGAGCAAGATTTCAGATGAGGGACATTCAGTTCCACTTGAGAGCCTTTTGGTCTCAGAAAAAGGACCTTCTTACCAAACTGATACCAGTGACTCGAACCCTGATCCAGGCCCTGCAGTGGTGGCAGGATCAGAACAATCTGAGACAGGGAGTCCCCTTTGTCACTCAGTCTCACTCTTTAATCCTTACTACAGATGCCTCCCTCTTGGGGTGGGGGGCTCACTTGGGAGACCTGACCACCCAAGGGTTGTGGTCCCCTCAGGAATCTCTGCTTCACATCAATCTGTTGGAACTCAGAGCAGTGTTTCTAGCACTTTAGCTTTTTCCAAGTCTGTTCAGAACAAAGTTGTTCAGATCAGAACAGACAATACCACCTCAATGTGGTATATCAACAAGCAAGGGGGCACTCGGTCTACGGCCTTGTGCACAGAAGCAATGAAGTTGTGGTCTCTGGCCTATTCCTGAACACCTCCTCACAGCAGTACACCTCCCAGGCAAGGACAATGTCCTGGCAGATGCTCTCAGCAGGATATCTCAGGCCATCACAGAATGGTCACTGGATCCCTGGTTTTGGAGGTGATCTTCTCCAGATGGGGTACCCCCAGATAGATCTTTTGCAGCCCCAGACAATCACCAACTTCCCTGTTTTGCTGCAGGCCCCAGTGTTGGGCTCAGTCCCTGGATGCCTTAGTTCTCAGTTGGGAAGGGAAGTTCCTGTATGCTTTTCCCCCCTTCCCTCTCCTGTTCAAAGTGCTAGTCAAAATCAGGTCTCAGTCCTGCAAGGTGATCCTGATTGCTCCAGACCGGGCCAGACAGCCCTGGTACCCTCTACTATTGTCCTTAGAAGTCCACCTTCCCCTGTCTTTTCCCAGGAATCACAACCTGTTAACCTGTGCTCAGGGGAGGGTTTGGTACCCGAACCTCAAATCTCTCAATCTCAAGGCCGGGCTCTTGAAGAGTTAGAGTTTGCTGATTTACACCTTTCCCAAGGTGTTATGGATATTCTAAAGGCTTCTAGGAAGCCTTCCATCAGAACTACTTATAATGCCAAATGGAAAAGATTTTCCATATGGTGCTCTGGGAGGCATACTTCCCCAGAGTCTGCTGACCTGCCCACAGTCCTTGAGTATATGGTTCACCTGAATAGCTTGGGACTCAGACGAGCTACTCTAAGGGTGCATCTGGCGGCTGTCTGTGCTTTTATTTCAGCAGGTAAGCCCTCTCCTCTTTCAGCTCACCCTGTATTCTACAAGTTTTTCAAGGGATTGCTTCATACCAATCCGCCATTCAGGACCCTGCCCCTGCTTGGGACCTTAACGCTTGCATTGCTCAGCTCATGCAACCCCTTGAGCCTTTGTCCTCAGCAGAGCTTAAGTACTTGACTTGGAAAACTGTGTTTCTGGGCCATCACTTCTGCCAGGCGCATAAGTGAGTTACAAGCCCTGTCAGTGGAGCCTGATTTTATCTCTTTCCATAGAGATATGGTGGTCCTCAGGACTAACAGGAAGTTTTTACCTAAGGTGGTTTCAGACTTCCGCCTTAACCAATCTGTGTCTCTTCCTGTTTACTTCACTGACCGTTCCTCCTCTGGTGAGAGGAGGCTGCACAGTTTAGATGTGAAAAGAGTCGTTAGCTACTACATAGAACGTACCAAGGGTATGGGTTTGACTCCCTCCAACTGTTCCTCACTTATGGTGAGGTTGGTAAAGGAAAACCTGCCACTAAAAGATCCATTGCCAGGTGGATTGTCTCGTGCATCCAATTTTGCTATGAAAAACTAGGTAAGGTTCCACCCTCAGGCCTGAGGGCTCACTCTACCAGGGTTACAGCTGCTTCCCTGGCTGCTGCCAGGGATATTCCTATCTTAGAGATATGTCAAGCAGCTACCTGGAAAACAGTTCACACTTTTACCAAGCATTACTCCCTGGATATCCAGGCTAGGAGTGATGCTCGGTTTGGCACAGCTGTGCTTCAGAGCCTATTCCCTAAGTAGGTTCTGTCCCTCCTCCATGGAGGTACTGCTTGGTAGTCTGCTATTGTCAGAATACAGCAAGACTTCATGTTGTTTGAAAAAAATTACTCACCTTAGTAATGTTGTTTCTTCTAATGGTGTCTTGCTGTATTCTGACCTCCCCTGCCTTCCCTCTCAGAACCTTTGTTTTGGGATGTGGGTGGGCAGTAGCAGTGTTGGCACTCAGGAGGTGCCCCACATTTTTTGTTATCACCCTCCTTCTTTGGGTGAGTGGGTGTTGTGTTTATTTCATTTTTTGGGTTTTCTGACTTGAGTCTTTGTTTTGGGACCAAAAAATGTGTTTTTATGTGAGTAGCCAGTTGGCTAGTGTAGGTTTACAGCTTCCACACAGGACCTCAGTGAGTTTAGCTTGTAAAGATCTGACGGTTTGAGTTCAAACAGCAACAGACAGAGTCTCAACCAAGCTCGAGCTCAGCGTTCCATGCCTGGCATGGAAAGTTAACTCTTTCATCTCTGGGGCAGTTCGAAGGTTGGGACTCACTGCTATTGTCAGAATACAGCAAGACTCCATTAGAAGAAACAACATTACTAAGGTGAGTGATTTTTTCTTCCCTGGCATCTCATCCTGTTTTCAGTAAGTTCTTCAAAGGTCTGGTTCATATCAACCCTCCCTTTAGAGAGCCTACTCCGGCTTGGGATCTGAATATCTGCATTGCTCAGCTTATGCAGGCACCCTTTGAACCTTCGGCTTCGGCCGAGCTTAAGTACTTGACTTGGAAAACTGTGTTCCTGGTAGCTATTACTTCTGGCAGGCGGATTAGTGAATTACAGGCCCTGTCAGTTGAACCTGCCTTTATCTCCTTCCATAGGGATAAGGTGGTCCTGAGAACCAGTAGGAGGTTCTTACCAAAAGTGGTGTCATATTTTCATCTGAACCAGTCTATGTCTCTGCATGTCTTTTTCACTGACCACTCTTCTTTAGGGGAAGAAGATTACACAGTTTGGATGTTAATAGTGCACTTAGCTACTACATAGAGCATACTAAGGCACACAGAAATGACTGTCTTCGATTATTTCTCACTTACGGTGAAGTGGGGAAAGGTAAGCCTGCTACTAAAAGAACTAATGCGAGGTGGATTGTCTCTTGTAAACAATTCTGCTATGACAAATTGAGCAAAGCACCCCCTTCAGGCCTGAGGGCTCACTCGACTAGGGGTACAGCTGCTTCTCTGGCTGCTGCCAGAGATATACCCTTGCTAGAAATCTGTAAAGCAGCCACCTGGAAAACAGTCCACACATTCACCAAGCATTACTCTCTGGACATCCAGGCTAGGAGTGATGCTCGGTTTGGTACAGCAGTACTGCAGAGCGTGTTCCCAAAGTAGGTTCTGCATTGCCTCCTCCTGGGCGGAACTGCTTGGTAGTCTGCATGTTGTCAGAATACAGCAAGACTTCATGTTGTTTGAAGAAAAAATTACTCACCAAAGTAATGTTGTTTTTTTCTAATGGAGTCTTGCTGTATTCTGACTTCCTTCCCTCACCTCTCAGAACCTAGTTTTTGGGAAGTGGGCTGGCAGGTACAGTGTTGCTCCTCAGGGGTGTACCTTATACCCTCCCTCTTAAGGGTGGGGTAGTTGTTTTATTGTTGTTGCTTTTATGTTTATTATATATTGTCACTACCTTTTTTCTTGGGTTCTCGACTTAAGTCTTTTGGACCAAGGTTGTTGCCTTTTGGCTATACAGTTAAACAATTTCCATATTTAGTACTTAGTTTGCTCCTAAGAATCTGATGGTTACACTGATAAGTACCAGAGACAGAGGTTTGAAAACCGAGCTCTAGCTCAACATTTTATGCTGCTGCATAGAGTTAACTCTTTCCTCTCTGGGGCAGTTGAACTGCTGGGGCTAACTGCATATTGTCAGAATACAGCAAGACTCCTATAGAAGAAAAAACATTACTATGGTGAGTAATTTTTTCTTCTGGAACATCAACAATTTTCATATGCGTTGATCATTCAAACAACATGAAGTCTTGCTATATTATGACAATTAGCAATTTGGTCCTCCTCTAGAACTGCCCCGGAGATGAAAGAGTTAACTCATACAGGATGGAGTTCTGAGCGTGAGCTCGGTTTTCAAAGTTTCTATCTGGGCAGTTTCAAACTGAAACTGTCAGATTCTTTATCCGCTCTCACTGAACAGTCGCTCCGGAGATTTCTCCTTCAGCTCGGTTCATTTCTCGGTTCATTTTAAGTATTCTCAGTTAAATTTAACCGAGAACAGTGTTTTATTTTACCGCATTTCGGTTCAAGCTCTATCTGGTAACCGTAAGTACAAGGTTTTAGTCTGTGTGGAAATTGTCATTATCGGTTCGGTTTTGAACCGATCGGTTTGCTTTAAAACTCATTTTAAACATTTTAAAATATATTTAGAGTGCGGTTCCCGGTTCTTATCGGTTCTAAAAAAAATGGATTTCATTACGGTTTTTTCAAATACCCGTGACACGGTTAGGAACCGATAAGGGTGTCTTGCCTGGCACTGCCATTAAAAGGGCAAGTTTTTGGTTAGGCTGGCATTATGTCTGAGAAACCCAAAAGAAAAACCGGGCCCACTGGGTTTCAACACTGTGATGCTTGTGGGGAAGCCTTTGCCAAGGCTGACCCACACACCACATGTGTTTATTATCTGGGGTTTGACCACCTCCAGTCAGACTGCCAGGTATGTAAAAATTTCCCTGCAGCCACCCTGGAAAAAAGATTGGGCAGGCTCAGGGAACGAGAGGCCAAAAGTCCGCTGACCCCGGATGGCCAGCCCGGTTCAGTGCCAGCTGAACAGAGGGAGTGCCCTCTGACCAGGGCTATACTGGCAAAGAAAAGCTGGTTCTGAGGAACCAGCCCCAGTAAAAATCTAGAAAATCAGCAGGTCTGGAGTCCAAAATTTCCTCTCCAACTGCTGCAGAAATAGCAAAAGCCATACAAATTGTCCAGTCACTGTCTCAGGGGCCGTCCGAACCACCACTAGTTGGCAAAAGGTTGGTTCGTCCGGCACCGGTGGTTCAGGAGTATGATGTTGAGGAATTTTATGAACCACAGGAGGGGGAGGAGGATTATGAACAGTATGTATGTGGCTGGGAGGGTCTGGATGTGCCCATTGAACCAGACATCTCTCCAGACAGACCTTTAGAATCTCCCCCTATGCTGTCTGAGTCCCCATCTCATTTTATGTTTTATAAGAAAGTTGCTGAAACGCTCCAGCTTCCCTTAGAAGAGGCTGTGGATGAGGAGGAGGAGCATGACTATGTTGAAATGATGGATATTTCAGAGTCTAGGAGATTGTCTATTCCTTTGCATAAGTCATTTAGGAAGGAAACAATAAAAATGTTGAAAAATCCTAATTCTGTGCCTCCTGTCGATAAGAAGATGGACAGGAGGTATACTCTGTCAGGTCCTGATACAGACTTCCTTTCTGAGCAGTGTAGTCATGTAGGAGTAGTGCAGGCTGCAGCCTGTGACAAGGCTAACATTCCCCTGGCTTCACATCCTCCTGACAAGGATTCCAGGAAGATTGATGCCATGGCAAAAAAGCAGTATATGGCAGCCTCTCTGGGACTCAGGCAGGCAAATTATATGGCTTATGTGGCTAGATATCAGAAATCTAGATGGGATGCAGTTATGCAGTTAGCCAAGCAGGCTCATAGCCAGCTGGCTAGTGAATTAGAACAGGTGGCTGCTGATGGCATTGAAGCCTCTAAAGTTCAATTTCATGCTGCTGTGGATGTTAATGATGTTTCCTCAAGGGTCATGGCCACTTGTGTAGCTTTTCGTAGGTTGGCATGGCTCAAGTGTACTAATTTGTCACAGGACACTCAGACTAAGGCTATGGATTTTCCTGTGGTGGGGAATTCTCTGTTTGGGGAGCAGACAGAGAACTATATGAAAAAGATGGATGAATACAGAACTACCTACAAAAGTGCCCAAGCCAAGGAGCGGCAAGCCACTCCCCAGAGGCACACACCCAGAGGTAGGGGCAGGCCCTTCCACAGGCCTTTTTATCAATTCCAAGCCTCCTCTGCTTTTGCTCAGAGGGGCTTTTTCAGAGGCAGAGGCAGACGGGGCGCAGGTAAACCGGTCCCCACCCCTCAGCCTAAGGCAACTGCCAAGCAGGCACCCTGATGGGGTGCCCAGGGTCGATTCTCCTGTACCAGTAGGGGGCAGGTTGGCTTACTTCAGTCAGAACTGGGTGTCCCTAACCTCGGACAAATGGGTTCTGGAAGTAGTAAGCCAGGGCCTGGTTCTCAGCTTCAAAAAATTCCCAAAGATGAGAGCCAGGCATTTCCACCTGCAAGCCCCTCGAGACCCTTGCTCTGGAAGCAGAGGTCTCACCCTGTTAACCTTCAGAGCAGTAGAAAGGGTTCCTCCCTTACACCAGGGCAAAGGTCTGTATTCCAGATACTTCCTTACCCCAAAAAAGACAGGAAAATGGGGCCCATCTTAGATCTAAGATATCTGAACAAGCACCTTTTGAAACCAAAGTTCAAAATGCTAACTCTGGCAATGATTTTACCCTCCCTGAGGCCAGGGGACTGGTTAGCCTCCCTGGACCTCAAGGACGCTTATTTTCATGTCCTCATCAGGCCTTCTCACCGAAAGTACCTCAGGTTCAAACTGCCCTCAGGCCACTACCAGTTCAAGGCAATGCCCTTCGGCCTTACCTCTGCCCCAAGGGTATTCACAAAATGTCTGGCCTTGGCAGTGGCTCATTTAAGGAGGCAAGGGATTGCTGTTTCCCTTACCTGGACGACTGGCTCATTGTAGGACAGTCTCCAGAACAGGTGAAATCCACTTACAAGTCACCCAGCAGCTTCTCACCTCCTGGGATTCCTGCTAAATCTACCAAAGTCAGTTCTAGAACCAGTTCAGGTACTCACTTTCATAGGTGCGGAATTGGACACAAAGCTGGCCAGGGCCTTCCTCCCCTTGGAAAGGGTAGATAAGTTAATTGCCCTGGCCTCCTCTTTCACTCTGCAGGTCTCTCGACCAGCAAGACACTTTTTGCAGCTCCTGGGGCACATGGCTGCCTCCACAGCCGTGGTGCAGGGAGCAAGATTCCAGATGAGAGACATTCAGTTTCACTTGAGAGCCTATTGGTCTCAAAGGAGGGACCCCCTTACCAAATTGATTCCAGTGACCCGAACCCTGATCCTAGCCCTTCAGTGGTGGCAGGATCAGAGCAATTTAAGACTGGGGTTCCCCTTCATTCCTCTCTCCCACTCCCTCACCCTCACTACGGATGCCTCCCTCCTGGGTGGGGAGCACGATGACCTCTCCACCCAGGAGTGTGTGGTCCCCAGGAATCTCTGCTCCACATCAATTTGCTGGAACTTAGAGCTATCTTTTAGCTCTTCAAGCATTTTCTGCATCTGTCCAGAACAAGTAGTCCAGGTCAGAACAGACAATACCACAACAATGTGGTACATCAACAAGAGGGGCACTCGGTCATCGGCCTTGTGCACCGAGGCAATGAAGTTGTGGTCTCTGGCCTACTCCTGAACACCTCTCTGATAGCAGTTCACCTGCCAGGGAAGGACAATGTCCTAGCGGATGCCCTCAGCAGGATTTCTCAGGGCCATCCACGAATGGTCACTGAATCGAGTGCTGGGGACAGTTTTTGCCAGATGGGGCACCCTCAGATAGACCTCTTCGCAGCCCCAGACAACCACCAACTTCCACTGTTCTGTTGCAGGCCCCAGTGGTGGGCTCAGTCCTCTGGACGCCTTTCTCTTGGATTGGGAAGGGAAGTTTTTATGCTTTCCCTTCCCTCTCCTATTCAAGGTGTTAGTAAAAATCAGATCCCAGCCTTGCAAGGTGATTCTGATTGCACCAGACTGGGCCAGGCAACCCTGGTACCAACTGCTTCTATCACTGGCAGTCCACCTTCCCCTGTGTCTTCCCAGGATTCACAACCTGCTGACCTGTGCCCAGGGGAGAGTCTGGTATCTGAACCTCAAATCCTCAACCTCAAAGCTTGGCTCTTGAGGAGTTAGAATTGCTGATTTGCACCTTTCTCAAGGTGTCCTTGACATCCTAAAGGCCTCTAGGAAGCCTTCCACTAGAGCCACTTATAATTCCAAGTGGAAAAGGTTCTCCATCTGGTGTTCTGGGAAGCATATTGCCCCAGAATCTGCTGATTTGCCCATTTTGTTGGACCATGGTCCATCTTAATTTTTCGGCCTCAGGCCAGCTACCTTAAGAGTTCATTTGGCAGCTGTCTCTGCTTTTATTTCAGCAGGAAAGCCTTCCTCCCTTTCCGCTCACCCTGTATTTTCCAAGTTTTTTAAGGGGTTACTCCATACCAATCCACCCTTTCGTGACCCAGCCCCTGCCTGGGACCTTAATGTTTGCATTGCCCAGTTAATGCAACCTCCCTTTGAACCCCTGTCTTCCGCAGAGCTTAAGTTTTTAACTTGGAAAACTGTATTTCTAGTGGCCATCACTTCTGCTAGACGCATAAGTGAGTTACAAGCCCTTTCAGTAGAAAATGATTTTATTTCTTTTCACAGGGATAAGGTAGTCCTCAGGACTAACAGAAAGTTTTTACCTAAAGTGGTGTCGGATTTCCATCTTAACCAATCCATCTCCCTTCCAGTATTTTTTCACTGAGCATTCTTCCTCTGGTGAGAGGAGATTGCACAGTTTGGATGTTAAGAGGGCATTGAGTTACTATTTAGAACGTACAAGGGTCACAGGTTGAATCCCATCAACTGTTTCTCACCTATGGTGAGGTTGGCAAAGGAAACCTGCCACTAAGAGGACAATTGCCAGATGGATTGTCTCTTGTATCCAATTTGTTACCAGAAACTGGGTAGAGACCCCCCCCTCTGGATTGAGGGCTCATTCTACCAGAGGTACAGCCGCATCTCTAGCTGCTGCTAGAGACATTCCTATTTTGGAAATTTGTCAGGCTGCACCCTGGAAAACGGTACACACCTTCACCAAGCATTACTCCCTGGATATCCAGGCCAGGAGAGATGCTCGATTGGCACAGCTGTGCTTCAGAGCCTATTCCTAAGTAGGTTCTGTCCTCCTCCATGGAGGTACTGCTGTGTAGTTCGTTAATTGTCATAATATAGCAAGACTTCATGTTGTTTGAAGAAAAATTACTCACCTTAGTAATGTTGTTTCTTCTAATGGAGTCTTGTTATATTATGACCACCCCAGCCTGCCCCTCTCAGAACTTCTACTTGGGTAGGGGTGGGCAACCTAGTGCAGGCACTGTTTATGCCATTGCAGGATTTTCTTCCCTTTGGGGTTTTGGGGAGTGTTGTTTCTATTGTTAATGATATTTTTGCTGGCCCCTGACTTGAGTCTTTGGGTAGGGTCCAGCAGTGTTGTTGTTATTGTTGCTATTGTTGCTGTTGTTGTTATTAGGTAGCCAGTAGGCTGAGTGTGAGGTTACAGCTTCCCACAGACCCTTAGTGAGTTCTTGCTTCGTAAAGATCTGACAGTTTCAGTTTGAAACTGCCCAGATAGAGCTTTGAAAACCGAGCTCGCGCTCAGAACTCCATCCTGTATGGAGTTAACTCTTTCATCTCCAGGGCAGTTCTAGAGGAGGACCAAACTGCTAATTGTCATAATATAGCAAGACTCCATTAGAAGAAACAACATTACTAAGGTGAGTAATTTTTCCTTTTTTCACAAATCATTCATACAGTGTTTTTTTTACAATAATAGTATTTCCATTTTTTGTGAGGCAAAATCTGTTTTCATGAGGTAACAGTTCTGTTTTTGTCAGTCTTAGCAATCATGTAAGTTTGTAAAAGAAGGCAGAACTTTGGGTGTAAGAAACAGAATTCTTGGAGTTGACTGAAACTTGCGTGGTCAACAGAGTGGGGTGAAGATTGATTATAAAATGGATAGCAAAAATGCTGATTGGTGGAGAGCCAGTTTCACTAGTGATGTTATCCTAGCACAACCATTCAGGCGAAGCAAGTGTCCACCATACAGCCTACTTACAACCAAAAATGCTTAAATGGCTCCCTTATATAGCTGTAATAAAAGCACTTCAGTGCTTGTGTTGTTGGGGTAATGTCACTTTTAGGGTGGTTGAAGGCATTTGGCCCATGGCCTCATACCTTACAACATACCAGAGGCATGACATTATTCCAGGATGACACAGACCCTAGCATGCCTCATTGCTCAATTCTGCAACTGATTTTTTTTTAAATATTTTAAATTATTAATGAAATTAGTCTGTTGCAAATTACGAAAGAAGGGTCTGTTTTCATGGCTCAAACCCATTTTAAGAGTGTTAGTGGTCATCAGAGTGGGTAAAATAAGAGAAGGCTTTGCACATTAAAAACAAAAAATATCTGGTGCTGTAGTATTAAACTTGAGTGGTCGAGAGAGTGGGGTGTTAAGTTGATTTTTCAAGTGTTAGTTTTTTAGCCTCACAATGAAAACATATAGATCTCTTTGCAGGACCATGTGCAAAGGAAGCTAGAAATCTGGGCAATTTGTGTGATGATGCAACGGTTTTAGGAATAACCTGTAGGCTAACTTGTTAAGTCTGATGCAGATCTGGTGCCATGCAGGCCACTCACAAAGTCCAGTCCAGTTGTAGTGCGCTGTGTGTGTGGTGATGCAGCTTCTTCGTAAGTCAAAGCAAGTTACAGGTCTGGTGCACTGCATGTCAGTAAACAACAGCTGAGGGTCACTCACGAAGCAAGCTACAGGCCTGGTGCAGTGAGCGTCACTGTTCAGTGTTCATCATGGGGTTCAAGAAAGGCAAAAGCTAAAGGTGTCAGTTCTATAGTGTATCATTTTTTAAACAGTAAGGAAATAAATTGCAGAGCACTACGTTAACTCATTAGTGTTAAAATATAAAGAGTATTGGCACCCTGTTGGCTCAGCCTGCTCATGACACTGGCAATCCAGGTTCTGGAACCATCCTGGGTAGTCTGGGACCGATGGGATTGGCACTGTGTGTCCCTGTAGATGCTGTTCTCTGGGGACGGAGACCGTCCTCGCTGTGATACTGCCACCTGGGTGACCACAGGTGGCAGTGCAGCTGAGGACACGGGGTGGGGGGAGGACGTAGGCTGGGATCCGGCACTTTGCATGCACTGTGTCTTTTGTGCATGTCTAAGTCCTCAGGAGACTGTAACATGGGAGAAAACCTCGGCTCCAGCATCGGCTTTTATGGGGGAACTCAGTGATAGTCCCTGCTACTTCCTCCTTTGCCTGATGAGACATGCAATCAGGGTTACATACCCCCAGCTCTGTACCCCACCCGTGGGGAGGGTTTAATCTGAGACTATATGGGGGCAAGACGGAAGGACAGGGAAGCAGGACACCAGGGGAAGGTACTTGGGAGGAAGTCTGAGGGAGTCAGGATGAAGACATGGGGACATAAATAATAAATTATTTGAAAAAACAAGCAGGAAAGGGAAAGAAGTACGGTAAAAAATCTTCTGAACCTTGACAAATCTGTGGTGTGGTGTTCCCTCAGGATTTGAATGATCATGCGACGCAGCATTGGCAATACCCTAATATCGGCAACAAAGTTGACGCAGCATTGGCGTTACCCTAATATCGGCAACAAAGTGACACAGCAGTGCTTGCCTAGAGGATGTTAATGTTGGTGTAACACCAACACCGAGTTCCATGATTTTTGAAATCCCAAGGAACATCATAACACAGATTCACCAAGGTTACAGGGTTGTAACCCTAAATCTTTCATTTTTCTACTTTTTACGCTTTGTGTTTCAACCATAGTAAATACACTAACATAGCTATTTACAGTTTTGTACAATATATATCAGCAGAATGATTTAATTTCTGTGTTAGCATTTGGAATTTCATTAATCTCATTGTCATTCAAACTTTGCAGTTTTTGTAAGTTTTGATTTGGTGATTGGTTATTTATTACACTTTATTTCTTAATACATAGCATAGATTAATTAGTTGGTCACTGCTCTCTCCTACTATTCAGGAACAAGTCTTCTGTTGGGGAGTCAGTTGTGTCTGCAGAGTTTGAACTTCAGCATTCTAAAGCGATATCTCTGGGGCAACACTTCAAAGCTGAGATGATTACAAATTGTGTGACTCACAAATACATCCTCCGGAAAAAAAAAAAAGGGGCAAGGTAGTTTTATTTATATGGCACCCAATCCAATGGTCTCTGGGTTCTTCACAAAAAGAAATTAATAAAAGATAATGCAATTAAAACACTAAATAATCAGATAACAAAGACAGCAGAATATTAAATAACAGCTGCATGCCTCAAAACACATGGTACACAAATAAGTTTTGAACTTGGATTTAAAAATGGTTATGGAAGGGGTGCCTCCTACCTCCAGGGGAAAGCCATTCCAAAGAAGCGGGGCCATCACTCCAAATGTCCTATCCTCCGAGGACTTTAAGTGAGATCTTGGAACGGAAAGAAGTCTTGCATCCACATCAAAGAGGACGGCTAGGAGTGTATGGGGTTAGGAGGTCTGTCAGGTAGCCCAGACCCAAACCGTGCAGGACTTTGTATGTTAACAAGCACACCTCAAAGTTGATGCACCACTGCACCAGCAACCAATGCAGAGCATGGAGTGCTGGCGTGATAATGCTTGAACTGGGAGGTGCCAGCAACTAGCTAGGCTGTCACATTCTGGACCAGCAGCAAATGACGCAGCAACTTCGTGGATAACCCCAGGTACAGAGCATCGCAGTAATCCAGTCTTGATAGGTAAACAGCAACCACAGACCAAAAGAGAGAATTTTCTGTTTAGAGGGCTGGAGGTTACGCTCTGGGCTTGGGATTGCTTCTTACAATATCCTCAAGTTGAAGGTCACATTTGGCGATTTACATGGTTAGCATGGGCTGAGTAGTTCATATCTATTAAGACAGACCCATGGTACTGCAGACAGGCTAAAACGGGACTCCAATACCTAGGCCAGATGTTAGCAGGTAGAATTTTTAAAACATTTGAGGAGTATAAGCAGGAGTTTGGGTGGTCTAACGCAGGCTGATTTCGCTAGTTTCAACTTAGACACTGTTATACAAACTGGGCTAGTAAGCGATGGACGAGAGGAGGGAGCACTGCAACAGGAATCTGCTGCAGCACTGAAGTATTTAAAAAAAAAATTTGGAACATAAAGGTGAAATAGATGCCATATATGAGGGTTACTCACCTGTAACAATAGTTCAAACCCCAGGAAATCTTCACTGTATTCTGACATATGCAGTTAGCCTTCACCATTCAACTGCCACAGACAAAATGAGTTAATAGAACCTGTGCTAATAGTGGAACGTTGATAGTCTCAAGCTCGGTTTTCAAACCACTGTCCTGGTGCATTCTATGCAACCGTCAGGATCTTTTCTCTGCCTGCCTAGTAAGACGCCTCGGAGACTTCTCCTTCAGCTTTCTTGAAGAAATTTATTTTTCTCGGTTTTCAAAGTTACCATTTTATTTCTTTTAGTTTTCGAAGCATTGTCCTTGATTTATTTATTTATTTGATTTTGTTAACCGGGTGAGCACACTAGACAAGTCCAAGTGCCTATTTTCAGGTGTGACCCGGGAGATTACAATGGTACATTCATGAACAGGCAAAACAAGTAAGGTAACATTTAAAGTGCATCAAACAACAAGGTCAGTACAAGAAAACAGCAGGATTTTAACGATGCAGATAGTAGGTAGGATAACATTAGAGTAGTCTCAGGATAGGCAGGGACCTCCATGTTAGGCGGCAACTCAATAAAAACTTGTAGGTAGGCAGAGAAGAAACAAACTGGGGTGGGGGAAGGCCCAGTGCATCGTCTCGGGATTAGGGACATTAACTATGCACACACTGATTGAGAAGTTGAGCCTAAAGTGGATTTATCTATCTAAGTGGTCTCTAGCTCGGTTGTGGGATAAGGGTGTGGCGGACCGCTGCCCTAGCCAGATAAGTTTGGTAGTGATTCAGCCAGTCGGAGCAACAGAGGTCGGGTGGGTTCGTCTAGTGCATAGGTAGGTGGAGGCCGATTTGAGAAAGCCCCAGAGGGAGGCTTTAAAGCCGCGGTGGGATGGGAAAGAGCGAGTGCATGAGGGAAGAGAGTTCCATAACCTGGGCTCGTACGCAGCAAAGGCCCGGTCGCCCATTTTGGTGTGAATCTTGGGCACCAATAGGGCCTGAGAGTCGCTGGATCTCAGATGGTAGATGGGGTCAGCCGGAACAGAGATTCAGTGAGGGCTAAAGGGGTGGCAGACCTGACGACATTATCAATGAAATTGCCCAAGACATTGGAACGGTGCTTTTCCGGTGGGAGCCACTCAAGCTGGGAGTAGAGCTCACAGCGGTGGGTATGGCAGGGAGCTGGGAGCCACTCAAGCTGGGAGTAGAGCTCTCAGCGGTGGGGATGGCAGGGAGCTGAGAGCACAGAGCGACATACGCTGTTATACGCAGTGTCCCATTTTGCGAGACTAGTTTTAGCAACGTAGGCGAAGGTGACAAGCCCATAGCAGAGTGTGGGTAGGAGGACTCCCCTAGCTATAGCGAGTCGGGCAGCAGGGGTGAGGCAGTTTTTCGCTCTGTATGCAAGCCCCAACTTGCAGTTGGAGGCCTTGCATGCGTTGCTTATGTGCAAATTCAGATCCAGTTGAGGGTCAAGTGTCACCCCCAGGTACTTGACAGAATCTGTAACTTGCAGTAAGGACCCATCGGCTCTTAAGCGGGCCCGGGACAGCTTTTGTCTTGGCTGTTGAGCCAAAGAGCATGGCCTGCGTGTTCCGCAGGTTAATCGTGAGCTTGTGTTCCTTTACCCAGGTTTGGATTAGGTCAAAGTTGGAGTTTAGGCTCAAGGCTAGATGGTGAGATGTCCCGGGAGCTGGTCATGATGACTAGATCATCTGCGTACAGAGTAGTGTGCCCATGCGCTGGGGCTGAGGGTAGCTCATTTACAAAGAGGGAGAACAGGAGAGGCCCCAGGACAGAGCCCTGGGGGACTCCGCAGCTAACCGGAGCTGGCTCAGACAGGGCCTTGTTGAATTTTGTGTACTGCTGCCTGCCTGAGAGGTAATTATTGAACCAGGCAAGGGCGGTGGGGGGAGAAACCAAGGGACAGGAGAGAGGAGCATAGTAGAGCGTGGTCAACCCGGTCGAAGGCTTTCGAGAGGTCCATGTAGATGGCCCCGGTTAGTTTGCCTTGGTCAGCAGCAGTCCTGATAGCGGAGGTAACAGCTGCTAGGGCAGTGGAGGTGCTGTGCCCTTTTCTAAACCCGTGCTGAGCTGGAGAGAGTAGGTTGTGGGTCTGTAGGTAGAGGTTGAGCTGAGAGGTGACAGCCTTTTCCAGGAGTTTACTGATTGCTGGCAGGATCGCTATAGGGCGGTGGTTTGTTGTGTCTTTTGGGTCACCTTGTTTGGGGACCGGAATGACTTTGGCCATCTTCCAGATGTCCGGGACTATGCCCGAGCTAAATGATGCATTAAAGACGAGGGCGATGGGTCGGGCTAGGTAGGACACCCCTAGCCTAAGTAGTTTGGGCTCAAAGCAGTCGTGCCCAGCGCCAGTAAGGGGGGGAGAGGCCGGCAAGGAGCTTCTGCGTCTCCATGACAGAGATGACCCTGAGGTAGAAGGGGTGGGGGTTTCCTGGGAGGGGGGGCATGATCTTTAGGGTAACGGGACTGGTTGGGGAGAGCCGGCAGGTTAGAGAACAGGAAGTTTAACTCATTGGCAATTGTATGGGGATTGTTGCAGCTAACCCTGCCAATGTGCATATCAGTGACCTGAGCTCTGGCGGACCTCCCAACCGCGTTCTTAATGTTCTGCCAGAAACTCCTCGGGTTTCTGGCCATGGAGAGTAGGGCAGATTGACAGAACTCGCTTTTTGCTGATCGGATGGCTCTTTTCCACGAGTTTCTCAGCTGCCTGTACTCAAGGAGGTCTGTGCTGGAGAGGGAGTTCTTGTATCCTGCCCTGCATTTATCCCTTTGTTTCATTAGAGAAAAAAGGCCTCCATGGAGCCACTTGGTGACAGTGCCCCTCACCCTCCTTTTTGTGAGAGGAGCATGTTTGTCTTGCAGTGGGGTGAAGACAGTCAGGAAGAAGTCAAGGGCCCTTGAGGGGTCATTTGTGGCAGTGACCCTGGACCAGTCAGCTTGTCGCAGGTCAGCAAGGTAGTCCCCAGTGTTGAGTTTGGAGAAGTCCCTCATTTGGATCACCTTGCAGGGGTTCTTAGGAGGGGAGATGCCCCATATGCAGTAGGTGGGAGAGTGATCCAATATAGCATCTGGGAGAATACCTGAGGAGACAATTCTCTCCGGTCTGTTGCTCAGCACCCAGTCAATGAGGGAACAGCTGTCTCCACGTGGGGAGAGCCTTGTGGGTTCAGAGATGAGTTGGCTGAGGGCGAGACCAGCTAGCAGGGGCTCGTATTGTTGGACGTTGCGGCCTACCCAATTGAGGTTGAAGTCACCAAGGGCTAGAAGCTAATTTGAGCCAACCATGGGGCTAAGGCTGTCAAGGAGGAAGGAGAACCCTGGCACACCACCCTTTGGGGGGTTGTAGGCACAGACCAGGTGTACCTTCTTGGTGTTGCCTAGCAGGAGGAGGGCGTGCAGGAACTCACAAGAATGGGATGAAGGTGGCGCATGTCCTATGACGGATCTGTTTAGGTGCGTCTTATAGTATAGGAGTACCCCACCCCCTCTCTTGTTCCCTGCCCTGTCTTGCCTAATAAGATGGTAGCCCGGGAGGGCACAGGCAGAGTCTGCAGTATGTGGCTTCAGCCAGGTCTCCGTGATCCCCATAATGTCAGGGCTATAAAGCACCACCCAAGCTGTAAGCTCAGCGAGGTTGGGCAGCAGGCTGCGTACATTTAGGTGCACCAATCTCAAGCCTTTTGCAGATCTCCAGGCGGGGGGAGGGGTTTTCGGAGATGGTTTGGCAACCAGCGGACTGCGAATTTGGGCTGGGGTCCCAGCCAGATCATGAAGCACGGAGCAGCTATTCAGAGGCGGCATCCTGTCAGACCTGGGGGGGGGGGGCTAGCTCCCCTGGTGGGGTTATCCTAGTTTGTGGGAGGCGAGAGTACTCAGGGATGGGGGGCCCTGGTGTATTGACCTCTCAAGCTACACAGAAGGTAGGTTGTAGCTGCGGTTTACCTGGGATTGCGGCACATGCCCTTGCAAAGTAATTGTCTCAAATAGTGGTATCCCAAATAGCAATGGCTCCTGGTTCAAGAAAATTACAAATCATGCACTGGTTACACAGAAATTGCTAGTCATGCACAGGTTACACAAACAGTTAAAATTATTATCTATCACCAATGATTGACTCTGGTTAAGACAGTACTCGATTGCTAGCTATCTTAAATGATGACTGTGATAGGCTGTTATGCACATTAGCTAGGGTACTGTCAGTGTGCATGCAAGCATGGCACTAGGCGAGCCAGGGTGGAGCGTGCCTTGTCTAGTGGATGGGGCTAGTGGGCATTTAAGGGGAGGAGGGAACAGGGCGGGTGAGAGTGCACAAACCTTCCCTACAGTAATCAGCGCCTTGTCCAGATGCAGTTTCTCCTTATGGCAAAAACCCCAGGCAAATGCAGCAGGAGTCCCTTTTATTTTTTTGGAGGAATCAGCCGGTGCCTCTGAACCCTGTAGTCCCATGTAGTCCGTGACGGGAGGAAGGACCCTCTGTGGAAGGGTTTCCCTCACCTCCCTTGAGTTGCTGTTAGGAGTGAGCCGCCGGGCTCAGTGGCAAGCCTTTTTCCTAGCTGGGCGAGCGTCACGATGGGCAGGGAGCCAATCAGGCACAGGAGAAGCAGTTTAAAAAGATTTGCGCAGAAAGCTCCTCCGTCACGCCGCTGGGCTGTTTCCAACTTCCTTCCCCACAGTAAATCAGCCCCTTGTCCAGATGGAGTTTCTCCTTCTGGCAGAAACCCCAGGCAAATGCAGCAGAGTCCCTTTTATTTTTTTGGAGTTCGTTTTGTCCCATTGTGGTCAGGGGAGGTCCGCTTGACTGTAGGAATCAGCCGGCGCCTCTGAACCCTGTAGTCCCACGTAGTCCGTGGCAGGAGGAGGGACCCTCTGTGGAAGGGTTTCCCTCAAGTCCCTTGAGTTGCTGTTAGGAGTGAGCCGCGGGGCTCAGTGGCAAGCCTTTTCCCTAGCTGGGCGAGCGTCACGACGGGCAGGGAGCCAATCAGGCGCAGGAGAAGTAGTTTGAAAAAATTGGCGCCAGAAAGCTCCTCCGTCGCACCGCCGGTACAGGTAGACTAGTCTAGATTTAGTGTTATTTTGGTTAGTTTTGCGGTTCTATGTCGGTTCCTCGCAACTGGGAAGGAACTGGCCTTATCTGTTTTTTCTCAGGTAAAGTTTAGTAGTTTTCTAAATTTATTACTGTTTTCTCTGCTGGGATTGTTTGCCACAGTTTGCAGTGGGGGAGGAGCAGGCTACACTTCTGGAAGCTTCTGTGGGTGGTGTAACTACTTCAGGTAATTCTGTGTTCTGTTTCTGAGTTTAAAGGGGCACTGTCAGCTTTGCTGGACTTTTTTTTATGTATAGATGCAGTGTGCCTCCTGGCACACACATACAACTTCAAACAACATGAAGTCTTGCTGTATTCTGACAAATGCAGTTAGGTCATGCCTTTCAACTGTCCCAGAGAACATAGGGTTAACTTTTCTATGCATGGCATAGAATGTTCATCTCGAGCTTGGTTGAAGCCTCTGCTTGTTGTTATTCGAACTGTAACCCGTCAGATTCTTTACTCCGCCTCACTGAACAGTCGCCCCGGAGATTTCTCCTGCTGCTCGGTTCAAAGTTGGTTGAAGTGTCGGTTTTCGGTCGGTTTTCTTCCGAAATTGTTGTTTCCGCATAGTCGGCTCAAGTCTCTGTCTGTGGTACCGTGGAGATCAGGTTACTGGTGAGGCCGCACCTTGAGTACTGTGTACAGTTCTGAAACACATACTTAAAGAAGCACATCAGGTTATTGGAGGGGGTACAGCGGAGGGCGACAAAAATGATCAAAGGTATGGAAGGGAAGCCTTACGAGGATAGGTTGAGGGACCTCGACATGTACTCATTGGGGGAGAGAAGGGAAAGGGGTGATATGATCGAAACCTTCAAGTACTTAAAGAGCATCAACAGGGTTAGTACAGAGGGCATGTTTCGATTAAAGGGAGAAGGGATTACTAGCGGGCACAGCCTGAAGTTGGTGGGGGGGGTAGAATCAGGAGGGAGGCGAGGAAGAATTACTTCACGGAGAGGGTGGTAGTGGGATGGAATACGTTTCCTGAAGAAGTGGTATGTCTTAAAACAGTGGAGAGCTTTAAAAGGAGGTGGGATAGAGTTAAGAGCAAAATACTAGTCAGTGGGAAGATGAGGGGGGCAAGGGGTGGGGGTGAGCAGCAGGAGTCTAACCTCTGTGCTGTGCAATTGAGCAGACGTGATAGACCATTTGGCCTGTATCTGTTGGCAGTTTCTTATATTTGTATATTTCTTCTCCAGTTCAGTGGGTTTAAACCAGGTTTTTTTCTCGGTTGGTTTCTCGGTCGCTAAACCGACCACAAAAAACCAAAAAAAAACCCGTAGAACTTTTATTAGTGTTCGTACTGTGTTTGCTCACAGAACCCACAGTTGTACTGGTTTTAGGTTATGTCACAGAAGCCTAAACGGAGAACCAGCCTTACTGGTTTCCAGCACTGCACTGAGTGTGGTGAACCGTTTGCCAAGGCTGATCCACACTTAATTTGTGTCCTCTGTTTAGGGTTTGACCACCTGAACACAGAGTGTGAGATTTGTAAGAACTCCACAGTGTATGCTTGATAGGCAATTGAACCGACTGAGAGAGAAAAAATGTCCAATAAAGCTGCTGACCCGGGCTGGCCCAGTGGTGCTGAAGGTAGAGACTCTGGACGCCACACCTTGCGCTACACCAGCGACCTGGGTTCGGGAATGGACTTGGGTCGCCAGGGGTCAGATGAGGTGAAGGAGGATTGAGCGTCCCAACAGATGCTCTCTGCCTTCTGTCGTAGGTTAACAGGGTGCTTGCAGCACCCACCGCACCCATGCCTGTGGAAGCATGAGCACTAGGGGCACACGGCTCTCTAGAGTCATGGAGTTGAGGACGCTGTCGGACGCTTGACAACGGCATGCGTCCGCACGTCGGTGTCTGGACAGACGCCCTCGCATCGGGTGTCCCCTTAGGGATCAGGAGAAAATGGGAGAAAGATACACCCCGGCCCCATGAGCTCTATGAAACCGGGCCTTGGTTAGACCTGGCGGATGGAGTAGGGCAATGCAGGGCCCCCGAAGCCGAGGAGCCAGTAGCAAAAAAGTGCTCTCCGGGCTTCAGGGCATGAGGTTCCTCCTCTTAACAAAGATAAATCAAAGGAACCAGAGGTGAAGCCTTCTGACAAGGCCGAAACTTGCTCAGGGACAAAGAGGAGTGCAGAACCGGCCGCTGCCACTAAGAGGAAAAGGAAGGAAAAGCATACAGCGCAGGAACCGCAACTGAAGGGACCGATGGTTCCGACTGCAGAGTAAATTGCAAACGCAATTAGAATTATTCAGTTGCTGCCGCCTAGTGCTCTGGTTCCGATTCCTGAGCAAGTGCCACAATAGCCCCCGGTTCAAACACCGGGTATTTCAGTGGTTCCCGATTCTTTTAAACAGGATCCCTGTTAGGAGGAGGAGGAAGAAGAGGAGTTTGGGGAACCCACTGAACCAGAGGTTTCCCCAGACAGGAGTTTGAGTCTCCTCCTAAACATCCTGAGGATTATTCCTCCCATTTTTCTTTTATGAAAAAAGTGGCAGAGACCCTGGACCTCCCCACTCAAGTGGCCACTTAGGAGGAGGAGGAGGAGGAGCTAGACTACATGGAGATGATGGATGTGCCAGTAACAAAAAAGGTTGCTTCTCTCTGTCCATAAGTCTCTGAAGAGGCAAGCCTCTTAGATTTTACAGAACCCCACTTCTGTCCCTCCTGTGGACAAGAAGATGCGAAGGAAATACCTGATGGCCAAAGGTGGAGCTGAATTCTTCCTCGGTCACCCCAGCCATGAGGGAGTAATACAGGCAGCTGCCTGTGATAAAGCAGGCATACTCTTTCTTTTCATCTTCCTGATAAAGACTCCAAAAGAGTGGACTCTATGGCCAAGAAGACTTATTTAGGAACTTCCTTGGCTATCAGACAAGCCTCTTATATGGCATATGTTTTCCAGATATCAGAAAAACCTCTGGAACTCTGTGATAGAGATGGCTAAGTCAGCTCCTCCCCCACTGGCAGCTGATCTTATGGAAACTGCAAAATGTGGCATTGAAGCATCCAAGTATCAATTCCACATGGCAGTGGATTCTAATGACACTGTTGCCAGGGTAATGACAACCTTAGTGTCCCTGAGGGGGTTTGCCTGGCTCAGGGCTGCTAACCTGTCTCATGACACGTAGACTAAGGCCCTGGACTTCACTTGTGAGCCAACCTCTTTGTTTGGTGAACAGACAGAAGCCTACATGAAGAAGATGGATGAATACAGTGTGGGTTACAAGAGTGCTGCTGCCAAGGAAAGGCATCCACAGCCCAGAAGCACCAGAGGAGGGGAGGTAAGAGAAGGCCCTAGTCTAGACCTTTTTACCAGACCCAGGCTTTCCCAGCGTAGCAGCAACAGAGAAGGAACTTTAGAGGCAGGGATAGAAGGGGCAGCAGTCAGGCAAAACAGAACCCCTGATATGCTTGTCAGGGTCACCGCCCCAGTCCCAGTAGGGGTAGGCTGGCTTACTACTTCCAGGCATGGCAAGCCATCACCACAGACTAGTGGGCCCTGGAGGTAGTAAGACAGGGCCTTGCCCTCAGCTTCAAGGTCATACCAAGGTTGAGGACAAAGCTATTCAGACCTGCCACCCTAACAGAAGAGGCATTGCTAGAATCAGAAGTAGCCAGCCTTCTGCTCGAGAAGGCAGTAGAGCCTGTTCCCCTAGCTCAGAGTGGAAAAGATTTGTACTCAAGGTACTTCCTAACACTAAAGAAAACTGGGGAGTGGTGACTCATACTATATCTCAGACACTTGAACAGACACCTTACAGAGCCAAAGTTCAAGATGGTCACTCTGGCAGCTGTTCTTCCCACACTCAGGTAGGGAGACTGGTTGGCATCACTAGACCGCACAGATGCGTACTTTCACATTCCTATCAGGAAATCCCACAGAAAGTATCTCAAATTCAGATTGCCATCAGGCTATTACCAGGTCAAAGCCCTGCCCTTCGGCTTGACCTCTTCCCCAAGAGTGTTCACAAAGTGCCTGGCAGTTGTAGTGCCACACTTGAGAATGCAGGGGGTGACAGTATTCCCTTACCTAGATGACTGGCTAGTCATGGGACAGTCCTCTCAGCAGGTAAGGGATGCTCTAACTGTTATGCAGGATACCCTACAGTCTCGGGGGTTCCTGGTAAACCTGAAAAAGTCATTCTTGCAGCCGGTTCAGCTCTTGGAGTTCATAGGAGCAGAGTTGGACACACTACAGGGAAAAGCATTCCTCCCTTAGGGAAGGGTGGACAGTCTGGTGCAGCTAGCAAGATCTTTCAAGCTACCCCGGCCAGCAAGACATTTCCTGCAACTGTTGGGTCACATGGCAGCCTCTACAGCAACAGTGCCAGGAGCCAGGTTTCAAATGAGAGACACCCAGTTTCACCTAAGGTCTACTAGTCCCAGAAAAAGGACTCCCTGTCAAAACTAGTACCAGTCACAGGAACTCTCCATCAAGCACTCCAATGGCGGCAGGAAAGGGACAACCTCAGAGAAGGTGTGCCATTCTTGTAGCAGTTCCCAACTGTAGTGTTGACAACCGATGCCTCCCTCATAGGGTGGGGCGCCCACCTAGGGGAGCACACTGCACATGGTACATGGCTCCAGCAGGAGTCATTGCTACACATAAATCTGCTGGAACTCAGGGCAGTTTTTCTGGGCCTCCAATCCTTTGCCACAATACTTCGGGGCAAGGAAGTGTAAGTCAGAACAGACAGTACAATCACTATGTACTACATAAACAAGCAAGGGGGCACAAGGTTGACCTTGCTGTGCACAGAGGCCATGAAAATCTGGACTCTAGCTTACTCCCTCAGAGTTTCTCTCTCAGCAGTCCATCTGCCAGGAAAGGACAATGTCCTAGCAGACTCCCTGAGCAGGATCAACTAAAACCACCACGAGTGGTCACTAAACAGGCAGGTCCTGCAAGCTGTTTTCAGGAGGTGGGGCACTCCAGAGGTGGATCTCTTTGTAGCCCCAGACAATCATCAGTTGCCACAGTTCTGTTGCAGACCTCCTGCAGTGGGCACAGTGCCACTGAATGCACTACTGCTGGATTGGACAGGGAAGTTCCTGTATGCCTTCCCTCCATTCCCCGTGCTGTCCAGAGTACTGAACAAGCTCAGGACTCAGCCAGCAACAATGATCCTCATCGCTCCAGACTGGGCCAGGCAGCCCTGGTACTTGCTGCTCATGTCCCTGTCAATCTCCAGCCCAATTTGCCTCCCCAGGAGGCACAACCTACTGACGTCCTCCCAGGGCAGGATCCTGTATCCCAACCTCAAGTACTTCAGGCTCAAGGCCTGACTCTTGAGGACCTAGAGTATGCTAACTTGCACCTCTCTGAATGGATCTTGAAGGTTCTTAGAGTCCCTAGAAAACCCTCCACCAGGAAAACGTACACTTCCAAGTGGAAGAGGTTCTCCATCTGGTGTCAGCAGAAAGACATAGCTTTTCACCAGGCTGGCCTGCCAGTACTGCTGGACTATTTGGCCCATCTCCATTCCCTTGGCCTGAGGCCATTTACCCTCAAGGTATACTTGGGGCAGCTGTCTCTGCCTGTCTCTCGACTGGGAAGGGCTCTTCCCTGGCTTCCAATCCGATTTTCATAAAGTTTTTCAAGGGCCTGCTACATTTGCACCCCCCAACACAGGAACCAGCCCCCTCTCGGATCTGAATATATGCATTGCACAGCTGATGCAACCCCCTTTTGAGCCCATGTCCTTGGCAGAGCTCAAGTATGTGACCTGGAAAACAGTATTCTTGGTAGCAGTCACTTCAGGCAGGAGGATTAGTGAACTCCAGGCCTTGTCCATAGAGCCTAACTACATTTCAGTCCATGGAGACAAGGTAGTCCTTAGGACCAATGGGAAGTGTCTCCCCAAAGTGGCATCCGACTTCCACCTCAACCAGTCCATTACCCTGCCTGTCTTCTTCACAGACCATTCCAGTTCAGGGGAACGCAGGCTGCATAGCCTTGATGTCAAGAGGGCTATCAGTTACTATATGGATCACACAAAAGGCCATACACAGGATACAAGCAACTCTTTCTGACCTGTGGAGAAGTGGGGAAGGGAAAACCAGCTGCAAAAAGGATTATTGCCCACTGGATTGTTGCCTGCATTTAGTTTTGCTATAGCAAGCTGGGCAAGGAATCCCCCAGTGGGCCTTAGGGCTCATTCTACCAGGGGAACAGCCGCTTCTATAGCAGCTGCCGAAGACATCCCTTGTTAGAAATATGCAAAGCAGCTACCTGGAAAACTGTTCACTCATTTACTAAACACTATTGCCTGGACACTCAGGCTAGAAGTGATGCCAGATTTGGGACAGCAGTACTGCAGATCTTGTTTTATAAATAGGTTCTATGCCCACCTCCAAAGGTACTGCTTGGGTAGTCTACATATGTCAGAATACAGTAAAGATTTCCTGGGGTTTGAAGAAACAATTACTTATCATAGTAATCTTGTTTCTTTCAAGGGAATCTTTACTGTATTCTGAGCTCCCACCCTACCTCCCCTAGTAGAACCTAGTGGGCACTGCATTCCAGCTGTCCATGTTGTTGATGAAACCTATTTGAGTTGGTTGTTTTTGGGCATCTGTAACTTGAGTCTTTAGGATGCCACCTTGTTAAAAAGGGGATTTGTTTTTTGGTGGGTGAATTAGTTCTCTTTAGGATAGTATAGTTAGAATTTTTCTGCATGCTTTGTAAGAATCTGACGGTTGCATAGAATGCACCAGGGACAGTGGTTTGAAAACCGAGCTCGAGCCTGTCAGCATTCCACTATTAGAATAAGTTCTATTAACTAATTTTTCTCTGGGGCAATTGAATAGTGAAGGCTAACTGCATATGTCAGAATACAGTAAAGATTCCCTTGGAAGAAACAAGATTACTATAAGTAATTTTTGCTTCTAGGAGTGGTATATGGTTTACATCCATATTTCTGGCAGAATCCTTTCCCCTTTAAGAATTGTCAGATGGTCTTCAGGCTGGCTTCTCCCACCTACCTGGGTGGTATGCTCCTCGGCACTGCCCCGTAACGTCAGATCTTACATGCTGGAAATAAGATAAAGTGTGCCATTTGCCAGGGGAGGTTGGGTGGGTTGTGTGGATGTACACCATATACCTCTCCTAGGACTATGGTTAAAGGTGAGTTACCCTCATTTCTAGGGACATGGCTGTGGTGCACTATCCACACTTATGGCAGACTTCTAGCAGTTCTCAGGGAGGAGGGGACAAGGTGCACACCCCCTATTTAGGGAAAAGAGACTGGAGAACCAAGGCCCAAAAACCAGTATCCCTGCGTGACTCATGGTCGATGTGGTAATGGGAGATGAAAGTTTGTGCTGACTTCCAGGTAGCAGCCCTGCAGATCTCCTGGATAGGGATGCCCTGGAAGTAGCCACTGAGGCAGTGGTAGCGGTATTTCTGGTGGAATGAGCTCTAAGCCCAATGGGAGGCTCCCTACCAGCCAGTCTATAGCAGAGGTCGATGCAGGAGACTATCCACCTGCCAGTCTGCCAGGTGTGACTTCAGCATAGGTGACTAAGAGCTGGTGAACATCTCCCCGAGCTCCAGCTATGCGCTTCTTATAGTGTGCGAGTGCTCGCGTCAGGTCCAATGAATGGAGCCTGTGCTCAGTCTTCGAGCTGCAGTTTGTAAAGTATACTGAGAGATTCATCACCTGGTTAAGATGAAATTCCGAAACAAGCTTCGGAAGGAACTTTGGGTTGGAGCGGAGGATAACCTTGTCCATGTGGAAAACCAGATAAGGAGACTCTACTGAAAGCACCTGGAGTTCACTGATCCTTCTAGCGGAGGTGCTAGCCACCAAGAAGGTGATCTTCCGTGACAGGTGTGACATCTCTCACCTGTGCATGGGTTCGAATGGCATGCCCATAAGCATCACCAAAACCAGCAACAAGTGCCAGGGTGATGGTCATTCACACACTGGTGGGGTCAAGTGGTCAGGGCCTTTGAAAAAGTGCCCAGCCACCTTCTCCTGCACCACTGTCAGCATACCAGCCCATGCCTGGTATGCAGAGATGGCTGCCAGGTGCACCTTGGGGGTCTTCAACCGAAGGCCCGACTGGGAGAGGGACCACAGGTAGTCCAAAATGCTAGCCACTGGGCAGGACAAGGGGTCCAGCTTCTTGCCCTGACATCAACTGGAAAATCTCTTCCATTTGACTAAATAGCACTGGCAAGTCAACTCCTTCTGGGTGGCCTTAACGACATGGAGGACCTCGTCGTAGAGACCCAAAGCCTTGAACTCTAGCCGCTCAGGAACCAGGCTGTCAGGTGCGGGGATTGAAGGTCCAGATAGGGATGGCAAGAGAGCAGGTCTAGTTGGAGAGGCAGTCAGCATGGGAGCCTGCTGCTGAGGCTGTGGAGACTGGAGTACCAGAACTGGCATGGCCAGTCTGGAGCCACCAGGATTACCTGTGCCTTGTACCTCTGAACCTTGAGCAGCACCTTGTGGATCAGGGGAATGGGAAGGAAGGTGTACATGAGGCCTGGGGTCCAGGGCCTCGTAAAAGCACCCCTCAGCAATGCTCCTGTCTTGGGAGGGTGGGCACAAAACAGCCTTAGCTTTGCCTTCTTTTGGGAGACAAACAGGTCAACTTTGGGAGTGCCCCAAGGGGAGGGCAGGCGATCAACTACCTCCTGGTGAAGGGACCACTTGTGAGACACCTCGCCCACTCAGCTGAGGGCATCCACAAGCTGGTTGGACACACTGGCCACATGAATCGCAAGAAGGTCGGCACCCAGATCACGCACAGTGGTCCAGATGTGGAGAGCTTACTGGCACAGTGGGAGGGAATGCATCCGGCCCTGCTTGTTGAGGTAGTACATGGTTGTTATGTTGTCCGTCTGGACCTGGACCACCTGACCCTGAACATGTAGAGTGAAGGCCATCAGTGCTAGGTGCATGGCCCATAGCTCCAACAGGTTGATGTGACATCGGGATTCTGGGGGTCCAGAGGCCGTGGACTCTGTGGTCCCCCAGGTGGGCTCTCCGTCCCATCAGAGAAGCATCAGTTGTGAGAATGAACACCGGCTCTGGGCGGACAAACAGGACTCCTTCCTGGAGATGTTCTGGGACCAGCCACCACTGGTGGTGCCCCACATCTGCTGCGTCACCATGACCTGCTGGGTGAGGTAACTGAGATGCTGAGACCACTGTCTGGCCAGCTTCCACTGTACGGGTGCATTCTCCAGCGGGCCCACTTGACCACGCTGGTGCAAGGTGCCATGTACCCCAACAGGTGCAAGAAGTCCCAGGCAGGACACAATTGCTCAACCCAATGATTGGGCAAAGGGGTTAAGATCCTCCACCCTGTCCAGCGGGAGTCGGGCCTTGGCCTGAAAGCAGTCGAGCGCCACCCCAATAGAACTGGATGACCTACGATGGACTGAATTTCGACTTGGCGCTCATTGATCAGGAGGCCTAGGGCCAAGCAGGTCTGGAGGGTCAGATCCTGGGACTGCTCCACCTTAGCCTTGGAGGAATCAGTAATCAGACAGTTGTCCAGGTAAGGGTACACCCAGATGCTTCAGTGCCTCAGGAAGGCTGTCACCACTGCAGTGCACTTGGTGAAGACCCTGGGGGCCGAGGAGAGTTTGAAGGGCATGGCCTGCAACTCGTACAGGACTCCTTGCTTTGGGGAGCCAGAGGGATGGACAGATGGGTATGTGGAAGAAGGTGTCCTGGAAGTCCAGAGAGCAGAACCACATGTCTTGCTCCAGGGATGGAATGATCTGAATCAGAGTGACTATCCAGAATTTGCATAGTCATAGATACTTG
This sequence comes from Neoceratodus forsteri, assembly GCA_016271365.2. Lineage (NCBI taxonomy): Eukaryota > Metazoa > Chordata > Ceratodontiformes > Ceratodontidae > Neoceratodus > Neoceratodus forsteri. The sequence goes on from CM028130.1 coordinate 1,197,743,325, forward strand.
TTGAGATCGTGCAGATCCATTATGAGGCGCCAGCCCCCCATCCATTGTGGAACTAGAATGCATCTGGAGACAAACCCTGGATGGGCCGTGGTGTCCTGGACATGAACTGCTACCTCCTTCTGAAAGAGCTGGGGGATGTCCTCTCGAAGGGCAGACAACATGTCTACTGACACCATGTTCTGCTCTGGGTCACAGGCTCAACTGTATGGGAGAGGCTCGAACTCCAGAGGCCACCCCGCCCAAGCACCTCGAGCACCTATCTATCCAAGGTAATAACAGACCAGGCAGAAGTGAAGTGGCAGAGCGAGCCTCCACGGGAGGTCCCGGGGTGGATAGAACAGGCGAGTGGGAGACACACCCCAGCCCGTTGTTGTGCAGGCTTGGAGGTAGCGGTGAGGCTAACTTGAGGGAGCAGCTGACCCTCACCCACCAGGCTTCTTGGCAGTGGAGGAGGTTTGCTCCGGCCGAGGCTGCCAGGCCTGCTGTTGCCTGGGGTGATCTGGCCGCAGGAGCAGGGCAGGGCTGAAACTAAAAGGAATATTTCCTTTGTTTCTGGCCCTTAGCATCCTTCTGGGCAGATGTGATAAAGTCCAGGGAAGCGTTGGACTTCTCAGTGCGGGTGAGATAGCCATCCACTCTAGGCCTGAATAAGTCGGTGCCCAAAAAGGGACATCTGTCATTTTGTGCTGCGTGTTGGCTGTAAAAATCTAAATCCACAGCCACTCCCTGTGCTGCATAGCCACTGCCGAGACCACTGACCTGGCACACAAGTTGCCAATGTCCTGGGCTACCTGGAGCTGTTAAGCAATGGCGCAACCTTGGTCATGGACCAACTTGACCCGCAGTTGCAGGTCAGCCAGAAGCCAGGGGATAACATGGTCCAGGGTATCCAATAAAGCATGGGCAAAGTTGGCCATCATAATGGCTGAACTAGCCTGCCGAAGGTCTAGGGATGAGGCCGCATAAACCTTTTTGGCCATGTGGTCCAACTTCTTGGACTCCTTGTCGGGAGGTTTGTCAACATCCCTGACATTACCTGTACACCTAAATACCGAGTCGGCGACCAGCCCTTCGGACAAGGGATGGTTAGTGAATCCCGACAGGGACCCAATGGGCACCGCATACTTGCGGACCGTGTGGGCCATTGGCACAGGGCAGGAGGCAGGATGCTGCCACAACTCCAGAGTGGGGCCAAGGATGGCCTCTGCCACAGGGAAGGTGATCCCAGGGGATTCGTCCCTGTCAAGGATTTCTGTCAAGGGATACTTAGCCCGCTTCTGGATGGGTTCCAATGGGATCCGCATGGATTCCAAAATCAAGCAAAGCAGGGAGGCAAAGGAGGTGGATCCCTGCTCCGATGAGAGATCCTCCCCGACTCATGGTCAAAGACCGGGTCCAGTGAGAATGCATGGAGGAATCCCATTGACTGAGCACCCGTATCCCCGTTGACAGTGTGAGGTTTGCTGACCTGGGTGGTCTTGGCTAAGATCTGATCAGGGAGCCGAGTGTGCAGTCTTAGGTGGAGGTTCTCCTTGGGTTGTGGAGATAGGGGTTCCACCCGAATGGGTGGAGAGGCCAGTGTTGGCCTGACAATTGGGGTCGGCTTGGGCAGAGGGTGCGGTGGCCATGGCAGCGTTGGAGTGGGCTGAGACACGGGTGGCAGCATGCATTCAGTGCTGAGAATCCAGTGTTGCCACATGAACTGATAATGACGCTGCATTTTATGTGGCGCCTGTCCTTCCCAGAGGAGGAAGAAAATAAATATCAGCAGTATCTCTTTGCTGAGTGTCGAGAGCAGAACTGACGCCCACATTGGGAATCGCTCGACCTCGAGCTGAGAGACCTTGAACTAGACCTCGACCACCAGGGCATCAGTTGGAGAGGGATGCCTGGGATCCCCCAAGTGGTCGGGTTTCTGAGGGAAGGGAACAGGCTTAGTGGGCTAACACAACCCTCCTTAGCAGAGATTAGACAGGACTGGGTTCCTGGAGAGGGAGTCCTCTTCCTCATCTGGTGACAACAGGTTGAGTGGGTCAAGAAGGATCTTGACTTGTTGGTCAACCTGCTTCTTGGCTGACAAGCCCGATGGGGACTCCATGGGGCAAGTGGCCTGGACAGAAACATCAGCCAAAACCAAGGGCTTGATAGCTGTCGAGCCAGCAGAAGTGTGGGAATGGGGGTACGAGACCGCTCCCTGTCCCAAGAGCTGCAATGGGACTTCTTGCCTTTTGAGTCCCATTTCGAAGGTTAAGACCCCCGGGAAGGGCCCTCCATGAGAGTCAGGAAGGACTGGCACAAGTCCTGAAACGCCCCGGCAAATAAGGCGACCATGACCACTGGAACCTGGGCAGACATGAACAAAGTGCCCGCAGCAGCCTGGGTCGCGGCCTCCTCAGTGGTGGCAAGTTGCTCAGCAGAGCCCGCTGCCGCAGAAACTGCCATGCGGGCATCTTTAGATTCAATGAGGGGGGTCCCATTGATCTAGATGGCCCAGTAGGAGGCGGGTGTAGCCAAGGTGGAGGGCTGAAGGGTACAGCACAGACCACAAGCCTGCAGATCGTACTACATACCCAGGCAGTAGATGCATGCAGAGTGTGACATCCTCTGGCCGCAAGTCGCGCACCTTTTGAAGTTGGGACTACTTTTCTGGTCGCTAGAGTCCATTCTGCAACACTGCACAGATGAAACAGTCGAAAAGCGAGAGCTTGGAGACCAAAGTTCGAGTTTGAAAAGTTAGAGTCTACACCTAGCACAGAGCTGCGATGGAGGGAATCTGATACTTCTAGTGGAAAGGAAGATCTGACCTCACGGGACGGTGCCGAGGAAGATACTACCCGGGTGAGTGGGAGGAGCCAGCTTTAAGACCTTCCAGCCATTCTTAAAGGGGGGAGGATTCTGCCAGAAGTGTGGATAGCACACCATATCCACTTCCCTAGAAACAAATTGTTAACAGGGAATAAGGCAGCAGAGCACTTCAGTACTAAATAGGAAACAGAAGCAGGATTTAAACTAATAGGTAAGCAATGGGAAAGAATATGGGAGAGTTCTTTCAGGAGGGCCTCCTCCTCCCGCTGGTGGGAATATTCATGGAAGGTAAAAACAAGGGGCTAGATTTTCAAAGCCCTGATCAGTCCTGTGGCTGCAGGAAAAAGCTGGCACAAGTAGGTCTTCACTGGTGGAGCCACAATTTTTCCCACAACTGCTGTATTTTCTAAGGTGGAACTGATTATGAGTGGCTCCCTGATTTACAGCAAGTTGTGGATGATTTTTTGGTCGGGTGCGAGGCAGCGTTACGCCTGGTGGGACTAGGCGTAGCATCCCCTGCAGCTGCAGTGGCTGAAAATAGGGAACTCTGCAGGTGTGGAGATTTCGGTCTGCAGCAGCCATTGGGGAGCAGGACTTAGTCCCAGGACGGGCTGGAAATCTAGTTCAAGGTATTTTATAACACCAAAAATAAAAGCCAGGCTAGCTCAGGGAACCACATCTGCCTGTTGGAGGGCATGTGGGGAGGCAGAGGCCTCACACACTTGTCTTCTATACTTGCCCCTCCTTCAGGCGATTTTGGGAAGTGATTACGGCAAAACTGAAGACTTTGTTTATTGTTCAGACCCCATTGCTGTTCCACAATTTAATCTTGGGGTTAACCCCGTCAGTGAAAGAGTTCTATATCTGGAATATATGCACAGCAGCCATTGGAAAAGCTATAACTAGAAGATGGTTACAGGTAGGCCCACCTACAGTAGGGGAATGGCAAATGATAGTGAATGATATAAAAGATGTAGGAATGCTAACATAGGTTGGAGACCTATTAAGTAAATACACTGAACATTGAACAAGAGGGCATGCAGGGTGAGACAAATTGGGTAGCCAGGTGGCCAATGGCCTCTGAAAAAACTGGTTTGGCTACTAGATTTTGAAAGTCCTCCTCTATCACTTTCTCTGTACCCCTCTGCCGCACCACCCACGGCCAAAAACTCTCTCCCCTTCCTTGGCCCCAAACTCTTCCAGTTCCCTTCCCCCTGAACTCAGACTTTGTTCTTCCACCACCTCCTTTAAGTACGACATAAAGAAACACCTGGCCCTAACCTTCCCTTGCAGCTGTCCCCTGGCCTGACCTCTTTCCTTTTCTCCTCCTCTTAACTCCCCACTCAACCACTCAACTTTCACACACTCTTGACTCTTATTACATGCCTGCTTTCTTGTCTTAAAAACAAACAAAAAAAACACCTCATGGCACTTTTTCCAACTTTCAGGCGCTTTCTCCATTGCACTTATTTGTTCCTATGGGACAACTACTGAAGTCTCTGATATGTTATTAATTGTCCACCTCTTGATTTGTACTTTCTGTATTAGATTCCTGTACATTGTCTTCTGTTTTTTATCTTTTGTTTTCTTTTAAACTGGACGCTTGTGAAAAAGGGCAATTTTGCTCACATGCCTTTTCAGTATAGCAAATAAAATGAAATGAAGTTGCCAGCCAGCTGGCTACCTGCCTGAAATCGATTTTTGAACACCCAAAAAGGATAGCCACTACAAATATTGATTTGGCTACCAAATTTGATAAGCTAGTGCCCAAACTGACCACCAGCTTCAAACTGATTTGTCCCACACTGATGGCATGTCACAGTAGGAAATGACACATGCACACACCAGGAGGAGAAAATAACTAATCAGGCCCTATGTGCTGGAAGCTACGCATAATTAATGCCTCCTAGTGTAAACAAGGACAAAAGCCTCCCTTCCCAGATACTTCGAGACCAAATTGTTAGTAACCACTAACAGAAAATGTGTTGCCTCTTTTGTCTCAAATGGTTGGGTAGGTTAGTTAAGTAAGTTGAGGAACTAGTTTTGATTTTGTTTTCCCATATAGAACAGTGGGGGGCTGTGGAGCATCTAACAGGGCAGAGGTCTCTGCCAAAGCTCTGTGATGTGCTTAAAAATGTAGTTAATTATTTAGCGCTTTACTACCATCTGACTATCTCTCAGCACATTACTGGTAAGAGGAATACTTGAAGATTACTATGGGGCCACAAAATCACCAACAGCCCATGGCTTTGGGGCTTGAAACATACTTTAATATGCCTGAGACCAACGCGTCCTTGAAGTCTGGAGGCCTGATCACACTCAACACTTCGGACTTTGCACAAATCATACCAATCCTAAATAAAATACAAGTGACAGGAGATGAAATGAATAAATGATTGGCAACTATGGAACAGAAGCTCACAGACCTGGACGGCAAGATTTCTGAAAATAAAACCGGCATTCTAGGGCTGTGGATGTGTTGTTGTATCCACACTTTCTAGCAAATCACCTTTCCCTTTAAGGGTCACAGGAATGTTTTCAAGCTGGCTCCTCCCACTCACCCGGGTGGTAAAACCCTCCGCTCCACCCCATGACGCCAGATCTTCCTTTCCGCTGGAAGGTTCAGGTTCCCTCCTTAGTGCTCCCATGTGAGGTAGGCCCTGGCTCTCAAATCCTCGGATTTGCTTCCGAAATTTACCTTAAAACACGTTAGAGTTTCGTCTACTGCTTCTTCTCTCGCTTCCGTGATGGAAGAGAAAACCGTTCCCTGGTTCTGCCAGTGCCCCTGTGGGCAGATGTCTCGCACCGACCCTCATGCCACGTGTGTGTACTGCCTAGAACATGACCACGATCCGCAGGCTTGCGATCTCTGTTGGTCCTTTCACCTGTCGGTTCTGGAAGACCGCGCTGCTGGACTCCAGTTGGGGCGACCAGAAAAGCGTTACCCGCCAGTTAAATCCAAGGATGCCCGTTGGGTGGGCTCCGCGGCTGCGGGGTCCGCTGAGCAGCTTGAACAGCTCAAGGCCTTCGAGGAGGAGGTGGCCCAGGCCACGGCTAGTTCTTCTTCGGCTTCGGCCTTCATTCTGCTCCAACTGGGCTCCACTTACTCAGCTTCCTTCAAAGAGCTGTGCCAATCTCTCTCGACTAAGGTAGAAGGCCCTTCTGGGTCTCACGTTTCGTGCTCTCGCAAGAAGGAGTCGAAGAAGGAAAAGACTCAGTGTCAACGCTCTTGGGACCGGGAGCGGTCCTGCTCCTGGGAGACTCCGGTTTCGACTTTGGTCAAAATCGCAGTCGAGGCTACTTGGTTTCATGGAGGCTCCATCAGACCAGTTGGCTTGAGATGCCTGCCGAATAGGGTTGAGATTTTTCTCTAACTGGATCGATAGGTTGTCGCCAGATGAGGCCAACAATAGCCTCTTTGGACTCCGTAGCTCTGGTGTCTTCAGACGGGTCGGCTCAACCTGCTGGGTCGAACCTGACCACTTAGGAACCAGACCTGGAGGAGCCACAGGGATCCCCGGCTCCCTCCAACATCCCCCGTCAGCCCCGCAGATGGTCAAGGTCAAGGTCTTGGTCCTCCTCTACCGGGTCGGACAGATCTTGCTCTCACCGGCGATCTTGCTCCGGACATCACGGTACGCGGCAGCGCCACTACTCTTCTTCATCCTCCTCCTTGGATGAGGATAGGCTCCGGTGCAAGTTGCGTTGGCACTATGAAGATTTGATGTGGCAACAGTTAGTCTTGACTGGTACGAAGCCGACCCTGGTTTGTACCTCAGCTATCAAGTGGCTATCACCCGAACAGCTGACGTCGGCTCCTGCCACTGTCACCCCTGCAGAGATGCCGGCTCAGGCCCAGCTGGCCCAGCCGAAGCAGGCTTCTCTGTCGATTGTGGTGGAGCTGCTACCCGAACAGCCGAAGTCTGGGGACCCGACCAAGGATTCTCGGTCGGCAAAAAGGTTGCCTCATTGGCTGTCAGTCATCCTCACTCCCAATTGCCTAAGACGGGTCGAGGTTGACGCAGGTGGACACCCGCTTTACGCGAATTCCTCGGAGTCCAAAGACTCCTCACTGCACTAACGTCCCATCAACGTGGAGTCCTCTGGGGGCCTTTCCATGGACGAGGGACCCACCTCGTTCATGGGCATTCTTCAGCTCATTTCCAAGTCCACGGGGATGGAGCTCGAACCGGTCCAGAATCGGGCCAGATATCCTCTAACAGAGATCTTGGACAAAGGGGACTTTTTTATGGAGGCCTTCCCTGTGGCCGAGGCCATTATTGGCCCTACTCTGGATCTGTGGCAGCATCTTGCCCTGCGCTCTTGGCCCAGATGGCCCGCAACACGCTGGTCCCAACCGTCCCTTTGGGGTTTTCGAGCATCCTCGGCTGAGGTCTGCGTGGCTGACCTGTCTTTCGCACCTAATACAGGCTATGGACAGACCACTGACAAAGAATCCAAGAAACTGGATCATTTGGGCGAAGGTCTGTGCTGCTCTCACTCAGCCTTCGTCAGGCTAGCTTGGACGTGCTGATGGCACACGTTTCCCATGCCCTTTTGGGCTCCCTGGATGAGGTTATTCCTCACCTTCTGGCGGACCTCCAGACCACGGTCAAGCAGGTCCGGGACCAAGGAAGGGCAGTGGCGAAGCAACAACTGCAGACTGCTCTGGACATTGGTGACTCTTGTGCCTGCTTGGTAGTGGTCGCAGTAGCCATGTGATGTAGGGCTTGGTTGAGGGTCTCAAACTTCACGGCTGACATTCAACACAAGCTGGCAGATGTTCCCTTTTTGGGCACCGACTTGTTTGGGCCCGGTATGGAGGGCCACCTCCAACGTACTAAGAAGTCCAGTGCCACCCTCGACTCTGTGACATCTGCCCAGAAGGACAAGGGCTCCAAGCACCAGAAGTGTAAGCTCTTTCACTCTTCTACTCCTGTGGCCAGGCCAGCCCAGCCCAGCAGCACTAGCAGCAGGCGCAAACCTGGTGACCGTGGGCCAAGTCAGTGGTAGCATCGGTCAGAAAGTCTGGAGGAAAGGGTCCCGGCGGCCCATCGGCTGGATCCTCCTCCTCTAAGCCTGCCCAGAGATGGGTTGAGGGGTGCCACCTTCAACCCTGTCACACCTCCCTTGGATCCTCCTGTGGGGGGCCGCTCCGCCACTTCTTTTCCGCCTGGTCCGTTATCACCACGGACCATTGGGTGTTGGAAGTGGTCGGCTGAGGCCTGCCTCTGGAATTCGAGCAGATTCCTCCAATCTGAGCCTGTGCCCCACGGGAGGATCTGGTGCCTGCTGTCACTCAGTCAGCTCTCTGAGACGACATCACTCAGCTCTTCTGCAAGGAGGTGGTGCGCAGAGTTGCGGACCCTCCTTCGGACCCAGGGTTCATTTCCAGGTACTTCCTGGTACCAAAACGGATGGGGAGGTGGGCTGGCGCCCCATTCTCCATCTGCACAACCTGAACAGGTTCCTCAGGTCCCGCACCTTCCGGATGGTAACTCTGGCTCAGATCATACCATCCCTGGAGCACGGCATGTGGTTTTGCTTCCTGGATCTTCAAGACGGGTTCTTTCATGTCCCGTTCCATCCGTCCCACCGACGGTTCCTTCGCTTCCAAACCGAGGGAACCCTCTACGAGTTCCAGGCCATGCCCTTTGGCCTTTCATCAGCCCCAAGGGTCTTCACCAAATGCTTGGCAGTGGTGGCAGCTTTTCTGAGGCACCGAGGGGTCCGGATCTATCCCTACCTTGACGACTGGCTCATAGCAGGTCCCTCCAGGCAGGAGGTGGAGCGGTTCAGGAATCTGGCCCTCCAGACTTGCTTCAATCTTGGCCTCCTGATCGAGGCCAAGTCAGAACTCGTGCCCTTGCAGGTGATTCAGTTAATCGGGGCAGAGCTCTACTCTTGCCGAGCCAGAGCTCAGCTCCCAGTGGACAGGGTGGAGGTTCTCTCCTCCTTTGCCCAGTCATTTCTGGTTGGGCACTCGCACCCTGCCCGGGATTTCCTGCGTCTTCTGGGCTACATGGCAGCCTGCACCAGCGTGGTCCAATGGGCCCGCTGGCGTATGTGTTTCCTTCAGTGGGAACTGGCCAGCCAGTGGTCTCAGTGCTCAGGTCACCTCGACCAGCTGGTCACTGTGACTCAGAGGATGTGGGCCGGCCTCCAGTGGTGGCTGGTCCCAGCTCACTTGCAGGAAGGCATCCCATTTGTCCGCCTCGAGCCGATGGTCATCCTGATGACTGACTCCTCGCTGATGGATTGGGGTGCCCATCTGAGGAGCACAGAGCCCAAGGACTGTGGTCCCCTCAGGAGTCTCGATGCCACATCAGCCTGCTGGAGCTCTGTGCAGGTCGGCTAGCCCTGACAACCTTCGCTCCATTCATTCAGGGTCAAGTGATCCAGGTCCAGACGGACAATACCACGACCATGTACTGTTTCAACAAACAGGGCGGGACACATTCCTTGCCTCTGTACAAGGAAGCTCTCTGCACATGGACCCTTGTGCTCAGCCTGGAGGTGGATCTCCTAGCCATTCATGTGGCAGGGGCCTCGAATCAGCTGGCCGATGCTCTCAGCCAGATAGGCGAGGCATCTCATGAGTGGTCACTCCACCAGGAGGTAGTACAAGATCTGTTCTCCTACTGGGGCACCCATCAGGTGGACCTGTTCACCTCTAGGGAGAATGCAAAGCTGAGGTTGTTTCATGCCCACCCCCTCAGCAGGGCTCGCTGCAGGGGGATGCCTTCTCGAGGCCGTGGATCCCAGGCCTCTTCTATGCGTTCTCTCCACTTCCCTTGTTACACAAGGTTCTCATCAAGGCCAGGAGGGACAAGGCGCAGGTGATCCTGGTAGCCCCAGACTGGCGACGTCAGATCTGATACCCAGATCTCCACAGCCTCAGCTCCAGGCTCCCAAGGCATCTTCCAGCATGCCCGGACCTGCTCTCCATCAGTCAGGGGAAGGTACTCCATCCGGACCTTCAATCCCTGTACCTGACAGCCTGGTTCCTGAGCTGCTACATTTCCAGGCTTGGGTCTCTCCGACAAGGTCCTCATGGTTGTTGAGGCATCCCGTAAGGAATCGACCAGAAAATGCTATGCCTTCAAATGGAAGAGGTTTTTATTTGGTGCCAGGGCAATTGGTTGGACCCTTCTTCCTGTCCAGTGGCTCGCATTTTGGACTATCTGTGGTCCCTCTCCCAGCTGGGGCTTCGGTCAGTGACCCTTAAGATGCACCTGGAAGCCATCTCTGCCTACTGGGCGTGGGCCGGTATGCAGTCGGCGCAGGAGAAAGTGGTCTGGTACTTTTTCAAGGGCCTAGATCACATATCCCCTCCGGTGCGTGAACCTCCACCTCCGTGAAATTTACTGCTGGTTTTGGCAAAGCTCATGGGCAAGCCATTCGAACCTACGCACAAGTGTGACATGTCACATTTGTCATGGAAGTCCGCCTTCCTGGTGGCTGTCACGTCAGCCAGAAGGACTGGGGAACTCCAGGCACTCTCGGTGGAGTCTCCTCCTTACTTGGTCTTCCACAGGGACAAGGTTGTCCTGCGCCCCTGCCTGAAATTCCTTCCGAAAGTGGTGTCGGAGTTTCACCTTAACCAGGTGCTGACTCTGCCAGTGTTTTACCCCAGTTACACCTTGGAGGCCGAGTACAGGTTCCATATCTTGGACCTGAGACACGCGCTTGCATACTACAAAGAGCATATGGTGGAAGTTCGGGGAGAGGTTCGCCAGCAGTTTGTCACCTACACCAAAGCCGCACCTGGCAGACCTGTAGCCAAGCAGACGATTGGCAGGTGGATCATTTCCTGCATTGATCTCTGCTATAGTTTGGCGGGTAGGGAGCCTCCCGTAGGGCTAAGGGCTCATTCATTTCATTTCATTTTTATTGGTTATACTGGAAAGGCATGTGAGCATTGCTACCTGTTTACACAAGTGTCCAGTTACATACAACAATCATGAGACATGACATAGGCTTAAACATTTAACTAGCAGCGAGGGGTAGGAGCTCCTGTTGGCGTCTATTCATTTCATTTCATTTTATTGGTTATACTGAAAGGCATGTGACATACCTGTTTCACAAGTGTCCAGTTACATACAACAATCCAGAGACATGACATAGGCTAAGATTTACCTAGAGCGAGGGTTAATAAAACAGGCATAAATTTAGATATAGACTAAAGGGCAAACGCGAGGACCAGCCTGTGAATTAACAACACAAGGTGATATTAAGCATCAGGAGGTCAATAACAATATATAACAGTATGAAACAAAAATTTTAAGTGCAACCTAAAACTAGCCTAGGTGGATTAATGGTACAAGTGCTAAGAGAGCGAAGTGCTTGAGGTGAGAACCAGGAGAATGAGGGGAAAAAAAAGTGCAGAATGGGAGCCAGACTAGGCTAATGAAAGCAGGTGCAGGTGGGAGAGAAATGTCTCCTGATATTGTGTTTGAAGGCATTTGTGGAGGGACAGAGTTTTAGTTCCGGAGGGAGAGTTGAAGAGCTTGGGTCCCATAAAAGAGAGTGGTTTCTGGCCTTGAGTGGTCTGGCAGAATCGAACAGTGAAAGAGAGAGTGGAGGACAGTCTAGTGGTCCTTGTGGTGGCGGCTGTCTGGAAGAGAGAAGTGTGGCAATCGGAGCAGTCCACAGGAGAGTTTGAAGAAAAAGGTGGCCATCTTGCAGTTGAGGTAGGCCTCAGGGAGGAGGATGACTAGTGAGCTTATAAAGGTCACAGTGGTGTTGAGTTTAGGCGACCAGAGGCAAAAGCAGCATTGATTGTAGGAGCTGAAGTTTGGAGACATTTTTGATGGAGAGCGGTGGGGAGGGAGACAAGGAACCATAGTCAAAGACAGGAAGGAGGAACCTGGAGACTAAGAGGGATTGTGGATTCCCCTGTTATGAAATGCGGTCTGTGGAGGATACCGAATCGTTGGTGGGCTTTTTTGATTGTGAGGCTAGTGTGAGCATTGAAATTGAGGTGGCTATCCAGGAGTAAGCCAAGGTATTTGAATTCACTGACTCTTTCAGTGGCGTTGCCAAGGTTGTCATAGAGGGAGAGGTCAAAGCCAGTGGGTTTGAGGGGCTGAAGAAAACCATGAACTTAGTTTTCTTGGAGTTGAGTACAAGACCTTTGGACATGAACCAGGTGTGAAGTCTGCTGAAATCACATTGGAGTTTGTTAGTGAGAGTGTTGGGGTTTTTGTCCTAACAGAATAGGGCTGCATCATCAGCACAGAGAATGAGTTCTGAGGTGGTGCAAATGTCAGGCAGGGAGTTAACGACCAGAGAGAAGAGAAGAGGGCCCAGGATGGACCCTTGAGGGACGCCGCATTTGATGGGGTAGGACTGAGAGAGGGCACCTCCAATAATGGTGCGATGGGATCTGCCCGTTAGGTAATCTTTGAACCAGAGGCAGACCTCAGGTGAGAAATGGAGGCCAGCCAGGGTATGGAGGAGGACTTCATGATCAACGAGGTCGAAGGCTTTGGTGAGGTCTAAGGAATGCAGCACCGTGTAAAGGCCTTGCTAGTTGGGCTTTATTCATGGAGGGTGAACTTGATGAGGCAGTTCTCGGTATTGTGTCAAGCACGGAACCCATGCTGGGCTTCTGTGAGCAGGTTATATTTAGAGAGGAATTCTGAGGTTTGCCTGTGGACCACTTTCTCCAAAATTTTGGAGAGACTGGCAAGGAGGGAGATGGGATGGTAGTTGGGTGCTAGATCCTGGGAACCAGATTTGTGAAGAGGTTTAATAATGGTGCACTTCCAAGCTTTCAGGAAGGACCCCGTGCAGTGGGAGTGGTTGAGGATGTTAGTAAGAGGGATGGCCAGGGAGTCACAGACAAGACAGAGAACTCTGAAGTCAATGTTGTTGGCGTCCTTTGATGGTCTTGGGTCATTTGTTTTGATTAACTTGACCACTTCACCAGGGGTTAGGTACCTGAAATGGAACTTAGGGTGGGAGACTGGGAAGGGTGCGGGGGTAAACAAAGTAGGAGTGGTGCTGGACTTATACTGGTCGAGGTCACCAAAGTATTTATTGAAAAGGGAGGCCATTTCACTTGGCTCGGTGGTTGTTGTCCCTTCAGAGGTAAGACAAATATGATCTTCCAGAATTCCCCTACCATTAAGGTTATTAAGAATGTTCCAGGTCCTCTTAGGGTTCCCCTGGGCAGCACGTTGTTTTTCCAGGATGAAGGAGGATTTAGCAGATCTTGTGGAAGATTTGCACCTGTTCCTGAGGGTTTTGAAGTCTTGGAGGAGTTGGGGGGTTTTGTGTTTTCTGTATAACTTCCAGGCTCGGTCTGTATTCCTCATTAGTTTACGAAGCTTGGGGGTGACCCATTCTTGGCTAGAACCCTTAACCTGTATTTTTTTTAAGCAGGATGAAACGGTCACAGAGGGAAAGGAACTTATTGCTAAAGGCTTCGAGCACTTTGAAAATGTCAGAAATGTTTTCATCGAAGGACCAGTCTTGGGCTAGAGCGGCTTTAGAAAACTCAGAGGCATCCATCTTCTTCAGTTGCCTGGTTTGGATGAATTTGCGGGGGGGGCTGGTTTGTGGACCATCAGCAGAAGACAGCACAGTGGTCACTGACTGAGTCGGGAAGAACTCCAGAGGTGGTGACATGGGAGGGGTGTGAGACCAGGACCCAATCAACGAGGGACTGAGATCCAGTTTTGTAGTTGGTTCTGGTAGGTTCAGTGATGAGCGGGTGTAGGCCAAGACCAAGTATGGATTTCTTGGTGGAGTCACAGTGAGGGGACAGCCAGTTTAGGTTAAAATCCCCAAGGATGATCCAGTCACTCCCTTGGGGGAGGGAGGTCTTGATATCAAGGAAGAGGTCGAGATCACGGGGTGAGGAGGAGGGTGTCAGGTACACCACGCTGACTGCAACCATTTGATCTGCTCCGAGGAGGAGGTTAATCGAGATGGTCTCGAGGGAGAAGGTGGGTAGTGGGGGGTCGAATTTGGTGGCAAGGAGATTATCAGCAACCTAGATGAGGCAGCCTCCCTCACACTTCCCCACACTGTCTTTTCTAAAGGCTGAGTAACCTTCAAGGAAGATTTCATTGGGGGAGATGTCCTCCTTCAGCCAGGTTTCGGTCAAGGCAGTGACATCAAAAGCATTAGCCGTCACTCAGGACTCGAGTAAGGTTTTTTTTGCCAAAAGGCTTTGCAGGTTAAGGTGAGCAAAAGTGAGCTGTTTAGTGGGTTTGGTGGAGGAGTGAGGGGTGAAATTGGTAGAGGCTGTGGGGCCGGGGTTGGGGTGAACGGAGCCTGAGATGAGGAGGAGCCTTAAGTGCTTGCGGTTCGCAAGCAAAGACAGCTTGGTGGAGTATAGCCTGGTGTAGTGGTGGGTGAAAATGATATGGCTGTGGTAGGAAGGAGAGAACTTATGGAACAGGCAACGGCTGATGTACAGGCTCACATGGGGAGGGGCAGGGACGGATTTGGACGCATATGTGGGGGATGGGGAAGGGAGGAGGCGAGGAGGTGTGGGGACGAGGAGAGAGAGAAATGAGGGAGGGTGTGAGAAGGATTTGGGGGGCAGTACTGGTGGGGAGCTAGATGGGAGGAAGGGAGAGGGGCATGGTGAGGGGAGTTCAGCAGAGAGGGGCAGAGGGGAAGAACAAGGAGTGAGAGTAAGTAGGGGAGGTGGAACCGCTTAGGGCGCTCCATGTTCATGGCAAGAAAGTGGGAAGGTGACAGGACAGTATTCAGTGAGGGAATAGGGAAGTGGGGTACAAAGTTGTGTGTGGTAGAAGAATCTATACCCGGGGTGGAGCAGTGGTAAGGCACTGGTAGTGGAAGGTTGTAGGAAAGAGCGTGTGATTAAGATAAGGCAGTCAGCAGTGTTGGTTAAATTTGAGCATGAGAAAGGACCACCCCTTTAAGAAGTTGCACGATAGGAGAGCCCCTTTAGGAAGTTGCTGTAATTGACTAGTATGAGGCCTCAGGAGGCGGGGATCACTGGGGAAGTGTATTTAATAAAGAAGAGAGGGGGGTGGGCGAAAAAAAAACTGTCCAGAGAGTAGTAGAGCAATGCAGTGGCCGAGCTATGATTTGAAAAAGGCGCCTTGAGCGTTTACTTACTCAATGGGGATCTGCAGCGTCCAATCAGGAAGCGGCCACAGTCCCCAGGAGTCGGTTCAGTTATGGAGATTGAAGCCTGGCAGCTCCAGGCTAGGAGCTGACCAATCATACTTCCTTTCCTTGGTCGGGGGTGGTGGGCTGGATACAGAGGTCCGTCTGCCTGCAGGGATCAGCGCCAGGGCCACTCGGCTGAAGTGGAGAGCCTGATTTGGGCTTGTGGCTGCTTTCCTTGGTTGGGGTGTGGCGGGCTGGATGCGGAGGTCCAGCTGCCAGCAGGGATCAGTACCGGGGCTGCTCGATGAAGTTCCACCCACCATACTGCTGTGTCGGTGGCTACTTCTAGGGACATCCCTATCCAGGAAATCTGCAGGGCCACTACCTGGAAGTCAGCACACACCTTCATTTCCCATTACCACATCGACCTCGAGTCACGCTGGGATGCTGGTTTTGGGGCCTCAGTTCTCCAGTCACTGTTCCCTAAGTAGGGGGTGTGTGCTTTGCCTCCCTCCTCCTGGAGAACTGCTTGGAGTCTGCCAACAAGTGTGGATAGAACAACATATCCACATCCCTAGAAAAACAGGTTACTCACCTGTAACAGTAGTTCTAGGAGTGGTATATGTTCATCCACACTGACCCACCTGACCTCCCCAGCTTCGATGCACACCTCTGCTTCCAGCAGGCTAGATCTGGCATCATGGGGTGGAGCCAAGGGTTTTACCACCCGGGTGGGTGGGAGGAGCCAGCTTGAAGACGTTCCGGTGACCCTTAAAGGGAAAGGCAGTTTACCAACAAGTGTGGATGAACGACATATACCACTCCTAGAACTACTGTTACAGGTGAGTAACCTGTTTTTGCTGAGCTTACTAGCACTTCAGAGCGTCAGTCAGAGGTTACTACAGGCCTGATCCACAATGGTGGTTTCCTCTTTGCCAAGGTGGAAACATTGGAGAATGGTCTCCGAAAATGCATCGTCCGTATTATGGGATTTCCCCCATGATTTGCCGGTAGAACAGAATTGTTGGCTACCCTGGACAAGTTAATATTTGAGGACTTACTACTGAGGGATATGGGGAGTCCGTGTGGTCCAAGCCTTCACCATTCCACTTTGCCTGAGGTGGATCCAGAGAGAGGCCGCTACCAGCCATTGCGACGCTCTCCACACCAGAGGTCAGAGTTCCACTGTTACAGGCTGCGCATAGCAAAGAGACATTGTATGGGAACGCAGTAGATAGTTTTTTTCACAGACCTGTCCTCACAGACACAAGACGGCAAAAAGAAATTGCAAATCACAAAATAATCCTTACTTGCTAAGGGCATGAGGGCTCAATTGCTGTTCCCAGCTCGCCTGGAAATCACGCATAAGAATAAGCCTCACATATTCACTGATCCCAAAGCGGCTGCTAATTTTGCAGAAAAACTGTTGGCTCAATTGGATGCGAAGGCTCCGGAAGATGGTGTGGAAGGGGAACCAGAATGAAAGGTTGTTGAACTTTGCTGATTACTTAACCCTGTGGGGTAAAGTGTGTGATCCTAAGGCTTTTGCGAACGTCCATAGGCCTAGTGCTGCTCCATGCCTATTGTTATTTGCAGGTATGCTTGTTACAAGTTTGAGTCTTTAAAAATTATCCTTCGTTATACAGGTCTGCATGCCTGCAAGTTTTTCTCAAGATTGCAACCGGACAGTTCTGCCTTGTTGTGTGTGCTGATATGCGCCGTTCAGTTTGTGGACTTCGGTGTCTCCTAAGTAATATCCTTCCCCCTGTATGGTCCCTTTGAGGATCTGTGTATGTGCAGGGTTTCAGTTTAACTTAACTGAGCACAGGTAGTCTTTATTATAGAAATTTTGTCCAGTTTGCAAAAGTTCAAACCCCCTCCCCCCTCTACTCTTTCAGTTCTGCGAGTGGGAGTGAAACTCAGTAAATAGTCATTATTTGAAACATCGTGGGGTGAGAGTACTAAGTCCTACATGTTTATTCTCCCGGTCTTTTACTCTTTCATCATACCATGGGGGGTGGAGGGACATTATCTGAATGATAGGCTGTACTACCTAGTTTTTCATGAATATGCTATACAGATACTGTTTTTGCCTCTGCCCATTGAATGCATATGTACTCTGATTGTATGTACATCTTGCCAGTCTGTATTATGATAATCCATAAATAAAATAAAAAAAATGGAAAAGGTAGAGTAGTATTGAATGTCATGGCTCATTTGTTCTATATGTCTTTTAAAGAGAATATAGCCAAAGTTATGGAAATTATTGTAAAACTGTAAATGTGAAATGCTGTTCCTCAATAAAATAAGTTAAAAAATCCAGACTTGACGAGACAAGTGTGTGCAGCCAGTGTTGCTAGGTCAGATGGCTCAAGGAGTGCTTGATCTGGGAGATGTTCTAAGTTTGATAAAAGCCACTGCAGATAACAGCCAGCCCCGATATTGTAGTGTCAGCTTGAAGTCCACAATGATCCACAGATTCCTCACTCTATCTACAGCCTTGAGAAACCATCCAAAGACAGTAAAACTCAAAGCTGATGAACCATGCTGACCCAGCTCTACTGGTAGCATCTCCATCTTTGAAAGATTTGGCCTAAGCCAGTTGACCACCATCCAGTCCTGAATTTCCCCTGAGGCACTTGGTTCCGGGACAGCTGTCGTGTTATCAGGGGCACAAGAGACATACAGCCTAGGTGGCATTGGCGTAACATTGAAAACCCAAGCCATATCATCTAATGATCTCCCCCAATGGCAACAAGCACACAGCGAACAACATGGGAGCCAAGGTTGACCCTCTGAGGCACAGCACAGCAGAGGGTATCATTACTACTGCAAGTAATATTTTTCTTTTGCTCCTAGTCCTTTGTCTCTTATTCTGTCACCTCAGGCGTACCTGGGTTTCTTTCACATGCCTTCCCGGTCGTCCCTATGGCTTTCCCCCGCAACAGGTTGTGACCTGTGCCTGGAGGCAACTTGGGGGCTAGAGTCTTCAGCAACATTATTAGGTCATTGAAGCACGGAAGAGGGACTGAGTGTCATCTACTCTGGTCCCTGGTATTCTTCCTATTATAGGCCCTCACAATTTCCTCTTATTGGCACCACCTCTGTTCATGCTGGCCTGGTGGTGGTTGTGGGGGTTAAATGGTATGCTCACCAGTGACATTATTGACACTCCACCTACCTCAAAGAAAGTGCTCGTATAGTGGGGCAAGCGGTGTCTTCCACATGGACCTTTTTCACAGCATGTCCAAAGTTAATTTGGTCTAAGCATGTAAGTCAGGATTTGGTTGCAGAGCTAGGCCTCCCAAATAGTAGCAAAATACGCTTCTGTCTGTGCTACTGGATCGTGCTTTCCAGATTGTTTGAACCAGAAAGAATTTCAGGTATGATAAAAAGCTTTACAAGTAAGCCAGCCTGTCGATGCAGTGAAAGGACTTACTGTCACTATTTTGATGACCCCAGGTTTGGGGATGAGTTCAGGGTATTGAGTTCTGGCTGGTGGGAGGAGGATTGTGCACTGCTGTAACCCCACCTGGGTGGTCACAAGACAGTTGTACTGCTTGGACACATAGGCACTCTTGGGATAGGAGGGTGCATGGACGTTGATGTTTCAGGCATAATGGCACCTGGCAGTGTTATATGCACACTCTCAGGATGGGAGAGAAAATCTGGGGGGAAAACGGCAGGTGTCTCTGGCAGGGAAGATGAAACTGTGTCTTCCTGCACTTCCACCGTGGGTCCCGCTACCCCATCTCCAGAATGCCTCTGTATTTCCAGCTTTCCATGACTGCTGGCCAAATGTCTTAAAACACAGCTGTCGAGACACTGCAAAGGACAGTGCCCCACCCCCAAGGGAGTAATAACTTGGTGGGGTCCAAGGGCTGTGGTACCAAGCTGGAATAAATGCAGATGGAGAAGCAGCTGACTGGGGCTTCGTGGCCAGGAACCACATGCGCCTTGGCATCAGAGGAAGAAAAGTAAGTAAAAGACTAATGACCCTCACACAAATTGCTGGTGAAGCATTTACAGAAATGGAGTAGTGCGAGTTGCACTACAGTGGCTTTGACAGTGATAGGAGTGGCGCGGGATTAAAATAACTGCACATGTGAGCGTAGTTTTTTAAATTGGTTTATGTTGAGGAGGGCTGTGCTCCTAACACTCCTGTATCTTTTTCCTTTTAAAAGAGAGGTGGGGAGGCAGAGATCGGGATGATTAAAAAACTAACTTTACAAGTGTAGAAATATAGTATCTACTTTGCTCCCACTCCACTCCCATCACCTGTGGCTCCACTCATGCTACAGTATGCTAACTCCAGCCCTGCCCATTCAAATGCCATTTTATGAGGAAGACCCTTAGTCCTCCACTTCCATTGAAAGAGGTTCCTCTGGATGACATGGTAAGGAGCATAAACAAATTGGGAAAAATACCTTGTGTTTCCTCTAGTGTTGCCAAACTGAAATTCCTGCAACACTGACATATTTGCAGTACAGCATAAACATTTAAAAAGTAGTCTGCAACATTAACTTAAATGCAATACAACATAACCATTTAAAAAGTAGTTTATTTATTTATTGAAATCTCGAATTACAACCTTTGAGCTGGAAGCTCGTTTGCAAAGGTTCCACATCATGACAAAACAGGGATACAGTAGTTAAATTATACAAGTCAAAACAGTGTTAACACAGAAAACAAACAGGCAATTCAGATACAGCCGTTTAACATGTAGGATTATAAAAGTACAGATGTTATGGTACGGCATATGCAGCAACAAAATCATGTGTAACATAAGTGCACTAATAATGCAAGGCAGGAAAAGGAGAGAGGACCATGGATGGGAAGGGACTGGTAGCAGGAGGTGAGGTGAGGGAGGAGAGGGATAGTGAAGGAAGGACTAAGAGAGGAGGACTGGAGCAGCCAAGTAGGCTGTCAGAATTTAGCAGATAAGGGAGTAGATGGGGGTGGGAATGGGGAAGGGGCATGTATGGCTTAGTGGTTAAAGGCACTGAACTGCAAGCCAGGAGACTTGGAGGCATGAAGACCTGGGTTTGAATCTCGCCAGCTCCCACTTGTATATAGTGTGATCCTGAGCAAGTCACTTAACTTTGGCTCGTTGTTCTAGGTGTATGATTCTCGCTTAGGGTGCAAGAGTTCCTGGGTTCAAATCCTGGACGAGCCCAAGAATCATGTGATTTGAACAATCTCCATTTGATACATTGGGGGGGTACTGGAGTAATTGGGGTGCCTGGGCGATAGACAGCATGGCTTCATCCTGGGAAGATCGTGTCAGACAAACCTTGTGGAGTTCTACGATTTGGTGACAAGTGCACTGGACCAGGGTAGGCCGGCGGACGTCCTCTTTCTCAACTTTAGCAAGGCGTTTGATTCGGTACCTCACGGTGGCCTGCTAGCTAAGGTGGGGGAAATGGGGGTTGGGAAGCAGATGATCAGATGAATAGAAAACTGGCTCTCGGAATGTACTCAGAGGTCAGAGGGTGGTGATTAGGGGGCTAGTCTTATCTCCAAGGAGTGTCAGTGGTGGGATCCCCAGGGATTGGTCCTAGGGCCCCTCCTATTTAACACCTATGTCTCTGACATAAGGAAGAGTATCAGGAGTGAAATGAGTCTCTTTACGGATGACTCAAAGCTGGGAATGGTGGTGGATGGAGAGGAGGGGAGAGTGGCCCTGCAGGAGGACCTGGAGGCTCTGGAGAGGTGGTCGAGGAAGTGGAAACTGCAGTTCAGTGCAAGGATATGCAGGGTTCTGCACCTGGGGGCCAGAAACCCTGGCCAAGTGTATACCCTGGGGGAGACATGCTACAAGTCTCGATGAGCGAGAGAGACCTGGGGGTGGTGGTGGATGTCAAAATGAACAACTCTGAGACTTGCAGGAGGGCAGCGGCCAAAGCCAGTAGGATGCTGAGATGCATCGCTAGGGGGGTTACCTCCAGAAGGAGGGAAGTGATCTTTCCTCTGTATAACTGCTTGATTAGGCCACACCTTGAGTACTGGGTGCAGTTTTGGAGACCACACTTAAAAAGAGACACTGCACTCCTGGAGATGGTCCAGAGGAGGGCAACCAAAATTATCTGGGGCTTGGTGGAAAGGACATACTGGGAGAGGCTCGAGGAGGGACAGGGGGGGACATGATAATGGTCTTCAAGTATATGAAGGGGATTAATAAGGTAGGCTGAGTCGGGGTGTTCCAAAGGAAAGGGGGGGGCAACTAGAGGGCACGGGTGGAAGCTGGGGGGGAACGGGGGAGAGGAGGAGGTGTTGCTTCACAGAGAGGGTGGCAGAACCATGGAATGCGCTGCCCAAGGGACTGGTGAAGGCAGAGACTGTAGAGGGGTTCAAGAGGGTCTGGGACAGGTATAGGGGGAAGGTTGAGCTGAAGAAGTCCAATACAAGGGGAATATCTTGGACTGGGAGAGAGAAACCTGAGTGGGGGGACAGCAAAGTCAGTGCCCAGTATGGGGGCTGACTAACAAGCAGACACGAAAAGACATTAGGCCTACTCTGCTGGCATTTTAGTATGCTAGTATGTAGATCTGGATGGGGGGAGATGGAGGGACATGGCTGGGGAAAGAGGGAGGCATTGAGAGAAATATGAAGGCGGAGGAATGTGGAAGGGGGGAAGTGGAGGTGTTAATAGGGCTTGAGCAGGTTAAAGGCAGCAGTCACAACAGCTTAGGGTTGCAAGATAGTCACGAAGCTTAGCTTTGAATGGGCCGAGTTTAGTATTGGATAGCAGCTGTTCATCTACTTTACCTGTCTTTTGACATTAAAGTTCTTGTTTATTTTTAAATAACCCATGGGATTTTATGGGTGCTGCTGCTTTGAGAATATCCAAAAGTAGGTGATCTACAGAGATGCGTGGATCTGCCACAGAATTATTTATTTGTGAAGGTTCCACAGTTCACCCCAAAAATATTTTTCAAAGTAATGTTGTTTGCTGGAATTTGTATGTAGACACCTAAAAAAGAAGAAAAACTAACTGAGAGACTAGGACCCAAAATCAGATTCCAGAAAGCAATTTGCACAGTATTTGTTCAACTTGAAATAGTTAAAGGTTATGCTGCTTGGCTTTTGTGATCAGTGATGAAAACTCTTTGAAGTGTTTCATGATTCACTTCATCCTAATCAGGAGGAAGGAACTCCTTGCTAATAAAGAAAAGAATGAGTAATGAAGCTGTTAGTCATGATTGTTCAGATAACCCAGAACAGGACTTTAACCTAATAAATACTTTAGTTCCTTTATTAATCTAACCTGAACATTTTTCTTGTTTCAGTTGGTAATAACATTAGAAAATTAACTTTTTGATCGTAGAAAATGTTTACTTTGAAAGTTAAAAAAATATAAGTTGGGAATGAACATTCTGACAGCACAGCAGGGATGAAGAAAGTTGGATTTACAGTGTGTTTAAATTTATTTTGAACTTATACCATGTGAATGAAAACCAATTCTGAAGAGTAGAACCACCACATATTTGAGTACTTTCATGTTCTGTTTCAGTAGTGAGAAAATTATAGACAGCTACTCCTTTAATCAGAAGATGATTAAGGAGGACCGTGCAGTGAAAAAAGCACAAGTATGGTATTGTTGCCACTGTTCAATAAGGACAGTGTTTTAACACCCACTGAAGTAGAGCTGCAGCTGGGGTACTTTGTACTTGGTAATGCAAAATGCATTTTATGTACTAAACAAGTGAAGACAAACAGTAAAGTATCCGTCTGTAATTCAGTATTTTTTTATAAGATTATATTTATCAGTTTAGAAACTCATAATGTGTTTTAGACAGGTATCCTGTTATTGACATGTAGCTACAGTCTCATCAGCTAGCACAATGAGAGCAAAGTAGGGTGAACTCTCCTGGCCTTTGCGGAGTTGGGGGAGGGAGACTTGAGTTAGGGAAAGTCAGCATGATGAAGTCCAGCAAGTGGTTTGTGCATTGGGGGAGAAAAACATGAAGAACGAGGAATATTTATCGTATTAGAGACCAGGGACTAGATTTTCAAACATTTGTGTAATGTTGGCACAGTTGCGCTACTTGCAACATGACTGTTAGACCGCAAAACAGGTGGTCTAGCTCCATGCCGCAAGTGCCAAAAGTTGCACTACTAAGATGTTGCATACGTAATTTTTTCCCCCAAAGTGTTGCTAATGCATAAAAATGTTTTAAAATTGCCAGCAAATATGTTGCTGTATTTGTAGTGAGGCAGGCTGCTACCAAATTGGCCTGCATCACTTCTTTTGAAAATCAAGCCTAAAAGGTATTGTAGATATAACTTTATAGCAAACCAGAACTCTAAGGTCTTTGGCAAATGGAGATTAAATGTATGCACACTGTAAATTAAATAAGTTTTCCTGAAGTTTATTGTCAGAAATCCTTCAGCCAGGTGGTCATAATCATAGTCTTTCAGTCATTATTTCTTTAATTTCACTTTTTTTCATTGAGAAACCCTTCCAGAAAATGTATTTAAATTAACTTACTTTTATTATAATCTCTGTGCAGATTTATTTATTTTTGTTAGTTTACAGGGGTATTGCAAGGATGTATATATTTGTTTGCTTTGAAACATACTGGGCCGGATTTTCAAAAGTTGCCTAGATCGGTCCATGGTCTGCTGAATCCCTGTTTGTGGCAAGGTCCGGTGCACCAGGCACCCTGCACCAGATTTTAGTAGAAACAGGGTCCTGGTGCCAAAGTCCACGAGTTTGCCACAAGCCGTCCCATACACCACACAGATGGCACACAGGAAGGGCTTGATGAAGGCTTCCCTCGATCCCTGTGACTAACAGTCTAGCCTAAGATGCCAAAAGCAGACAATTGTTTTGTGATTTTCATACGCTGTAACAGTCACCCTATGTAGCGGACTGTAGGTCTGACCATGATTCACCCCCTCGTGGACGGGACGGGACTGTGCCCTGGTGACCCCCTTGTGGTGGTAGGAGGCTAGGAGCTGATAGGGCGTACAGCATATCAATTTTACAGTGCCACATGTAGCTAGTTGGTGCCTACCATTGTACAGCTGGTAGAGAATCCCCTATCTGTTTCCACAGACAGTCAATACAATGTACATTGTAACGCTGAAAGGACCGGGATCTTTGTTCACAAATAGCTAATTATTCCGATATGTCATATGTCCTATATGTGTTCTTTCATGTCAGTGTATTCTACTTAAGGCACCCATGCTGGTTGAGATAATCAAGCGGTATCTGTGAGGGATGTAAACAACTTGATATACCTCTATTAGTTGGCTGCAGGTGTTAACAGGAGTGTTGTACATTTCCCAGCATGTCTACATAACACTCCCCATATATGGAGATGCATTGACCAGTAGTACTTTGGTGACATCACTACTGTGACATGTTCTGTCCCTACTGATTTGTGTCCAGCCTTCGGATAGCATTGATGCCATCGCAGGGATCTTAGACCAACTCATGGCTGGTCTGACCACTGCTGGGACTTGCAGCCAAAGCGGGACTTTCACTCCCAATTAAGGGGATGCTGCAGCCCCACTGTGGGACACGCCCCTCTTCCGATATGGTGCACCTCCATTTCGGGCGCAAGGCTGGCTCAGGGCCTGTTTGGCACCTGGGTTCCTGTTTTTGACACAGCCTGAGTTCAAAAATTGGGAGTGCTGTAACTTTTGGTGCAAGGTGCCACTTGCGTCAGTTCTGTTTGACACAGGCTCCTTGCGTCAAAATCGGGGCTTTGAAAGTCGAGCCCCCTGTATTTAACCAGGTAATCAAACAGAGATCAAAAAGGCTAATATTCAGTTGTGACTCGGCGGGGGGGGGGTGGATTACAGATATGTTAGATTCAATACAATAAAAGAACAAAGAACAGTGAACACAAATGGTGAAGAAAACAAATATAGATACCTTATGCAAGTGGGTAGGGGGCTTATATAAAACATATGAACAATGATCATTAATAAAGCCTTGATTTCATAAGCCAGTGGAAAAAATCATCTATTCGGCATGAAGCTATGAGTATCTTACAGGTCATTAGTTGTTTTCAGAATGTTCCTCAGATTTTGGTTAGCCTTTAAAAATTGGACCTTCAGAATGACATTAAAGTGCCTGACTTTCCAGAGAGAGTGTGTGTGTGTGTGTGTGTGTGTGTGTGTGTTTATTTATGCATATGCATACATAAATCGTTCTGTTCTCTACTCTTCTCCCTCCCCCCCAGGGTGCATCTAGAAACGAGCTGATACCAGCTCAGCATGTCTTTCCTTGTAAAACTTTTGAAATAAATAAATAACTACATAACACACACACTCTTTTTCTCTCTCCCTCCCTCTCACACACACATACACCACATGTATGTGTGAGTATGTGCATTCGTATATGTAAAAATTAAATGGAGAGGGAAATAAAATTGCACTGAGCAATATAAATGCTTTGTTGGAAGAGAAGAAATTCTATTTTGGCTGTCAGAGTACCCTTAGTGGACCCCTCAGCAAAGTCCTGTATGTGTCATGATTAGTTTAAATTGTACTAGGGGGCGGGCTGGAGGTTGAATTACAGTTGCATGCTCTGAGTGCTGAAGTGTTGGTTTGAATGTGAAGGAAGTGATCAGCCGGTTGATCAACAAAAGAAGTTTCTAGGATATTGCTAAATGTGGAAGAAAAAAGGAAACTGTTTAATTTTAAAATACCCTGAAAAAGGATAATAATAAAAAAAACAGATAACGAACATGGTAAGTAATCCTCTTTGTCAGATTGATTTTCCTAATGTGTGAGTGTGCGCGTGGTGGTGGTGGTAGTGGGGGTCTGTTTTGAGCTTTTCTTAGGAGGGGACTTGTAGCTAATTTCAGAGAAGAGAAAAAGGTGCTTAATCAAAAAGATGGCAAGGAATAACCCATTGTAGTCCTGTAGCAACTTCAAGACTTGTTACCCTTTTGTCACTACCCAAATATCTTGTGCATCTGTTCTCAAATAAATTGTAGAAGGGAAAATATAAGTTTTCAGTAACTAAAAGACTATGTCCTATTGCAGATGGTGAAAGCCTTTTTTCAGTTTTGTTTGCTGCAAACCAATTCAGTGGTGTTAATGTCAGTAATGTGCACCTCACTGTGCACATAAGGAGTTGTGTAATTTGTTAAACTTTTATGAGGTACTGAAATAAAATCGTTGCACAGCCACTGTGCTGGAAATTTTCTTTCCATGAGTAGGATTGATTAAGTCTGGGATGTGGGAGTATAGACTCTCAATTCAGTAACAGTATTCTGAATAGATTTTACACTGGGTCATGGAATGTATGTGGGCCAGGACAACCTATATCAGCAGCAGTTAGATTTTGTTTTCTTAGTCTTTCTGTGGTTCCTAGCCTCAGACTTCTGATCTGCTCACACCCCGGCTCAGCATTCCAAAGGAGAACCAGCTATTTCCCCCATGTATCCTCCTGTTTCCCACCTTTATTTTTTTTATTTATTTATTGTTTACATATTTACCTTCTATCCCTCTTGCAGGCCTAACCTCTCAGACCTCCCAGTCCCAACACTCCACAGTGCCTGTGACCAGGACGTGTTCCACGAGGTCCTCCCTTCCCTCTTGGTGGGGCCTTTGGGACAGCTCCCCCCCAAAGAGACTAGGTCTACTGCTCTGTCAGGATGGTGAGTGCAGAGCCTGAGAGTGTTGTCCGTCATTCACAGATCTACAGTTTTTCTTCCATTTATGCCAGGATGCTGGTGCTTGGTAGCCCCCTGATGTGCGCATGCAGTGGCTTGCTGTTACGTGGACCTGTTAACGTCACTTCCCACTGAAACCTTGCTGCAGTAGTTGCCACCGTGCTGACCCCCCCCAACACACACATACACACTCATATCTACTTTTACTTGCAGTCCTCCCCAAGATATTTCACTTGCATTGGTTTTTGGCCTGAAGCCTGACTCCTTAATTGTTCTTCTAAAATGGACTTCAGAATTCTTCAGAATCCTAGTAACTTCACTGGTGCAACCACATCACCTGAACATTCATTGATCCCCAGTAAATGCATGGTTTGTCATCAGCCCAACATGATCTACCAAATAGCAGGTTTACTAAATAAAAAAAAATTAAATAATCTTTTCCCATAAAAATAAAACTTGTTCATGTTTAAAACACAGTCACCCACGACAGAGCATAGGGTTCCCCAAAATTACTGCACTTTCCCGGTGCATTTAAAAACACTCACCCACTAGCCGCATGCTTTCCAGTTCACCCCAGGCGTGCATCAGTTCTCTAGAAATGCATGCCCTATCGGTGGTTATGGGTTACACATGGCTTCCACCTTGGTCTACTAGGATAAAACTGAAAACCAAATTTTTTGTTTTTATCACAACTATTTTTGCACATTGCCACCGGGCCCCATCCGATCGACTCCCCCAGCCCCATCCCCTGGAATCACCGGGGCTTACCTTACGCCCGGTCCAGGTTCGGCGCCTGCAGGGAGTTGATCTTCATCCTGCCGCTGGTATGTTTTCTCCCAGGGGCCGCAGGAGTAGGCGCGCATGCACCTCACGGCCCCTGTAATCACCCCATCCCCACCCCATTGGCCTAATGCCTGGCACCCTCTAAGCCTGAGCTGCCCCTGGCCTTCACCAGGAGGTGGCCATTAGCCGAGGGTAGTCACCACACCACCCTGGAGAGGAGAGCTGCCTGCCAGCAGCTCCATCCAGTTCCGCCCCCTGCCCCCCCACTGCCAACCTCTGACAGCCCAGGCTCGTTCCCAAACCCGGGTCGCCGACGTGCCATGAGGTAAGACATCCAGCGCCTCAGCACCATCGGGCCGGCCCTGAAAACCAAATTTTGGGTTTGCAAAACCGTAGTTAACCACATCTTTAAAAACCTTAAACATCTTTTTCTGTCTCTTCACAGTATGTCACCTTCTGGGTCCTCTGCTTGGTCTACTGTAAGCTCTTGAGCCCAGTGTATGAGTGTGATGTTAGTGTCTTGTTCACTTATTTATTAAATCAACCAGGAGGATCATCTTAATACAAGCTCTCTGTATGGGGCACATATATTTGATACTTCTTAACAAGGTTCCCCAGCACACCAGTCCTACATTTTTGCCTAAACTGGTTTCAGAGTTTAGCATGAACTAGATTTTAGCTTCTGTTGTGTTGTTTCCTAGACCTCATGATAAGAAAGATGATGATCTGCTGTGTTGTGTCTTCTGCAAACAGTGAACTGAAATTGTAAGGTATGCATCCCCTGTAATTTTTTTTTAGTAGTAAAACTGACGGAATTTGGGGAAAAATTGATCCAGTTACCAGCATTCATCTTAATTGGGAATGTAGACGATAACCAGTAACAAAAAAATAGAAATAAAAAATACAGCAATCCTGTGTTCTAATAAAGGATTTTGACTTTACTATAAACTAACATAGAAACATAGAAGTTGACAGCAGATAAGGGCACTCAGGCCTACCGCGTCTGCCCTGTTCTGTAGTTTACGTGACCCAGTGAATCCCAAAATTAGACTAATGGTCACTCGCTTAGTGATTTCAGGCTTCTCACATGCTTGTCCCATGCCTTCTTGAAGCCTATAATCGTTTCTGCCCCACCACCTCAGCTGGCAGACCGCTCCATCTATCCCCACCCTCTCTGTATAAAAAGTACCTTCTCATGTTTCCTCTGAGCCCCCGCCCCCCATTTCATGTTGTGCCTCTAGTCCTTGAGCAGATTTTTCTAGTGTACACTTTTTGGTGATCAGTGCTGAGTTCTTCTGAGGCCAGTCTACCTATGAGCACATTATATCCCATTGAATAGTTCTGTGTAATAAAGCAGTAGTGCCATAAAATTGGGCTAAAAATTTGACTCTTTTATTAATGTTTTATTTTATTTTTTTTTTTGTCAAGAAAAAAGATGGCCACCACATCTGGCTTAGAAATACCGTTATAGACTTGGTAAGGGTTAGGCATGAAAAAAAAAAAAATTCCATCATGCACAGCATAGGTGGTACCTAGAAACGTAGATTTTACAGATATGCTAATAATTTTATTAACTGTAACTAAAACTAGCTTTTTGAGAAAAAAATCATTGCACTGCTGCTTTACTGCCACACTAGATCCTTGTCCACACTTTGAGTGTCTATAGGCCCATTTTATTTGTTTATTTATTATTTGTTTGAAAAGTGGGAAAGGCACACTGAGATGGAACTCGTTTCGAGGTGCGACCCAATGGAAAGGGACATGGGATAAAGAAAATGCATTACACAGTTACAATAAAGTACAGTCAGAATAACATGAAAATGGATACAAAGTGTAGGCAAAAGAGCAGTACACAAATAATCAGTTGTAGCCTGGGTGCCACGTAGCTGCGGGCTACTTCCCCTGCCTAGCGGGCCCAGCAAGGTTGAGAGCCTGTACTCTTGTTCTGGTGGGAAAGGGGGAGGTCCTTCTCAAAAATAAAATAAATAGCACAGAGTCTCCACCAAGAGTAAAATGTAGTGGGCCAGTTGTTCGTAATATACAGCCCCCAGGGATGTTGTACCTATCCACCTCCCCTCATAGTCACCCCACACATGGATTACCTAAAACAAAAACCAGATTTCATAACCATGTAATTCTAACCCCAAGTATTCTTCAATATTCCTAACTCTTGCAGTCAGCCTTCTGAGTAGAACTGCCTGGAGAATGGAACGTATGTAAATGATGGAACCCATCATTGGCTTGTGCCACTATTCAAATGCTGCCCTTGCTAACTGCTGTGTTCTATAACACCTCAGATTTCATTCTCCACCTGTGAAGTCAAGCCATCTCGGAGATCTCTCCTCACAGTTGCGATTTCCACAGTGTTTTTTCTTGGTTACTTCAAGAAAATAGGTATTCCTTAAGTTTCTTTCATGTGCTCCGTTTATTTTCTGTTTTTAGAGTTAGCACTAAGTATTTAGTTTAAAAAACACTTAGTTCCTTTCGGTTCTTGGTAACCACTGAGGAGCCAATGTTTCTGTTAGCTTTTGTAGGTTTTTCGCTACCTTTTTTATTTAGTTTAGCCTAGATTATTGCTTAGTTGTTTTTTTTTTGTTAGAACCGATATCTTTGGTTCTTTTTGTGTTCACAATCGCAGTTCCTGATCGGAATTAATCACGGTTACCAAACGAACTAAACCCGCAAAAAAACCTTTTTTAGTATTGCGGATCTTAGCCGAGACACAGCTCTTGCAGCAGGTTACACCATTAGGACCCGAAGCCGCCAGGCTGGACCCAGGAGAAAATTCTAGCTAGCTAACTTCAGCAGGGGACCGCCCAGCCGTCGGTCCGCCTCCGGCGTCAGGCGTGTGTGTACAAAAGGGGCGGTCCTGCCAGATTCCCAGTTCTTTTCCCCGTCGACTTAGCTACTGACCCCTTCGGTTACCAGTCTAGCGCGCGACGCGTGAATAGTTCTTTTTTCGAAAATCTTCAGAATCCTCTTCAAGCAAGATCTTGATGTCATCACCAACCAGGGCCATCCTTGAAGTGCGCTTGTGGAAAAGCAGATCCCGTTCAGGACCCCTACGGCTCGTCCGGTGCCTGGCCAGACCACGATACCGGCCTGTCCTTCTTGCCAAGGGTTCAATAGCCCGTGCCGGATCCGGCGTCAGAGGGCTTTGCAGGCGTTTCTTCTGGAGGAACAACTGAAGATCATGTCCTCCAAGGGGAAAGCTCCAGGGTCCACAAGCACGCGGAGAAGAGAAGGGAGAAGGCCCTTCCAGGTCCCTTCTAGGGTTGAGTCCGTAGTCGGTTGAAATCTCCCGGCTGCAATCAAAAACCTTCATCTCAGGAGAAATCCATGAGCCTTCCTCCCCTTCCAGGGCCTTGGCGAAGTCCGAGGAGCGACACCATCACCACACCAGAAGTGAGTTCCCGCTCCTTGGTACCCGACGTCAGGTCTTCGTCGGTGCCTCCACGCAAGACGTTGGAGCTCACGCCTTTAAAAAGGCCTGTAGCCCAGACGCCGGCTCGACAGCCGTCAGCCGTGCGCCCTTCTTCCCTGGAGCCGCCGTCGGCCCGACGACCGACGCCGGCCATTACATCCCAGCGGACGCCGGTAGGGGGACCGACGCCCGCCCCTCCTGAAAAGAAGAAGGCCCTGTTGCCTCCGACCGACATCGGTCAGGCCTCTATCGGGAGGACCTAGAGCAGCCCGAGGAGAGACAGGCGACCCCGGTCCCGTAGGTACTCCCAGGATCGCCATTACCAGAGCCCCTGTGGAGCCGTGTGGCCTCTCTGGTGGAGGTGAAGATCTGTTCACCTACTGGTGGGATACCATTAAAAAGACATGGTTCCCCCCCCTCCTCCCTACTCCTCCTCCTCCTACTCGGTTCCTGCCCCCCTCGCCTTGGGGTGGCAGGCATGTTCCTCCTCCGGGGCCTAGAACCCCTCCCAGGGGAGAACCTGATGGAGACCTCGTTGAAATCCTCTTCTGGATCACCCAGCCCCAAGAGATCCAGGAGGCATGGACTCGCCTTCCAGAGGACACGGGATCAGACTACTCCACCTCTAGATCCCCATCTCCACTCTCCATCCCTTCTCGGACCCACGTGAGATGCCTAGATCTCCTCCGGATGATCCCTCGTTCCTTGATATTATGAGTATATACAGAGAACATGGGATGGGATGCTGAAGACTTAGACCCGAAAGAGTGCGACTCGTCAAATATCTTGACAAAAAGGACCCCAAGCCTGGTGGTACCACCTTGTTGACACTTTTGTGGGCGTCACCAAGGCTGCGTGAGCGTCCACACTCGCTCAGCGAGACCGAAGAAAGCTGATCGCTTGTACAAGGCTCTAAGGGCGACCAGTGCCAGCGCGAGCATCCTCAGGCCGATTCTCTGGTCATCACAGCCTCCATGACCCGGTCACAGAAGCCACAACATTTGAGCACCCTGCCACGGACCCAGAGTCCAAACAACTGGGCCGCATGGGTAGGCGCACGTGTCCTTCCGCTACCTCGCCATCAGATCCCTGAACTATTTAACCCACATGGTTCAGTTCCAGAACGCTTTGTAGGAACAGGGTCTGGAAGCGGCTGAAAAAGATGCCTGAAGGTGAGCAGAAGGAGGAGATGCTGGCTCCTCCGCCGGGTTCAGGCGTGGGACCCATGTGCTGAAGCAGCGTATGACTCCGGCGGACTCATACGGCCCGAGCAGCAACTTCTGGCGTTTGCCTCGGAGACACTCTTGGTTGCGTCTCGGTTTACCCAGACGTCCAAAGAACATCTTGGGCCAGCCTTTGAGGAGAGTATTGTTTGGTAAGCCTACAGAAAGATCCTTACCAAACTCCAAGAAACCAGGAAAAGCGGTAAGAGTCGGTTCAGGCCATGTACCGACCTAAGCTTAGTTCCTTCGTAGGAACCAAAAGCCGTTTCGTCTTGGCCAGACGCAGAGGCAACAGACCCACTCCGCTGCACCTCAGAGGGCTCTGGTTTCGTGGCGCCCAGGGCAAACACCCCGCCAGCCGAGGCCAGCGTTCTCCTAGGCAGGCCCAGCCAGCGGGTCCATCTGCCGCCACAGCCTGACTCCTTTCGGCCCGCCCCTCAGGATCAACGGGGTTTATAGTCGAGAAGTAGCATTGCAGACTTCCTGCCGGGATGGCAGGCCATTACCACCGACAGGTGGGTTCTTCAGTTGGTCGTCTAGGCCACTTTATAGAATTACGTGGGAAAGCCACCCTCGAGGCCTCCTTTGCTCTCCCGGTATCAGGGTCAGCACAAGCCCTGATCTGGCAAGAGTACTCGCTACTACGAAGGGCGATGAAGTCGTCCAGAGAACCAGAGGACTAGGATACTATTCCACTTCTTCCTGGTTCCCAAGAAAACAGGGGACCTCCGTCCAATCTTGGACCTCAGCGACCTCAATGTGTCGGTCACTTACAAGAGATTCCGCATGGTGACCCTTCCGGTCTTATCCCATGCTCAAACAGGAAGCGCCTTTTAGCGTCTCTAGACATGCAGGATGCCTACCTGCACATCCCTATGGCTCAGGCGCACAGGAGGTTCCTGCGCTTCGAGTTTCTCGACCACCACCTTCAGTTCCGAGCCCTTCCTTTCGGACTGTCTTCCGCATCGAGGGTCTTTACCAAGTGCATGGCAGTCGTGGCAGTGTCTCTGAGGAGACAGGGCCACTATGTGTTCCCGTACCTGGACGACTGGCTTCTCATGGCCGCCTCCAGAGAGACGTTGCTTCTTGCAATCAAGAGCACCCAGGATCTGTTCGATCCTGGGCATCCTCATAAATACGAGAAGTCTCTCCTGGTACCGTCGCCAGAAACTGCAGTTCATGGAGCAGTTCTGGACACTGTTAGGAAAAGCCTTTCTTCCGGCCGACAGGCGGGCGCATCAGATCCCTCATAAGGGACCTATCACTAAGCAAGGTTGTACCTGCCAGGTGGGTCCTTTGCTTGCTCGGACACATGGCTGCGGCCATTCCTACTGTCCTTTCGCCAAGACTCCACATCGCATTACTCAGTGGATGCTCAAAGTGCAATGGGACCAAAGGCAAGACCACTTGCAGCATCCGGTCAGACTCACAATTCAGTGATTCAAGACTGGCAGTGGTGGCTGCCCAAGGCGCTCTCATCAGGCGTCCGTTCATTGCGCCGTCCCGGAGGTCACCCTCACCACAGGCGCTTCCGGTCTTGGGTGGGGGCACACCTGGGCGGGTGAGTCCCAGAATGCGTGGACCCAGATGGAAGCTCACCTTCACATCAACGTGCTGGAAATGAGGCGGTCCTCTATGCCCTGCAGGCCTTTCAGTCAGTTATCCACCGTGTACTCTTCTGTTCAGACAGACAACGCAGGCGGTGATGTATTACCTCAACAAACAAGGAGCGCACCTCACACCCCCCCTTTGCAGGGAAGCCATGAGAGTGTGGGATTGGGTAATCAGACCCGGCGAATCTGATCACTGTGCACGTTCCGGAGTGGACAACACGGTTGCAGGCGGCCTGAGTCGTTCTCAGGCCAGAGTCCACGAATGGGAACTCCTTCAAGAGGTAGCAGAGGATCTGTTTCTTCGATGGGGAACTCCAGATCTAGACTTGTTAGCCTCCCCATCCAGCATAAAACTGCCCAATTTTTGCTCGCTAGATCCAGGGCCTGGTTTTTCTGGCGACAGCGTTATCCCTCTCCTGGGCCAACAGATTCCTCGCTTCCCTCCTTTCCCGTTGATCCAGAAGTTCTTCTCAAACTGCGAAGGAGCGCTTAATAATGATCCTAGTGGCCCCATTTTGGCCCAGACAGATTTGGTTCCTTTGTTGATTCAACTATCACGGAACCCCGCTCGATACGCTCAGCTCCCTTACTGTCTCAGGAGAAGGGTTCCTTGTCCACCGGACCTACGTTCCTTGAACCTGCATGTTGGCTCCTAGAGACATAGCCATTTTGCGTCACGGGGTCTCATAAGAGGTTGCAGAAGTCCTTTCTGCAGCCAGAAAGTCAAGTAACGGATATGACGACGCCCATGAAATGGCGCCTGCTTTTAGGCATGGTGGTCGGCACGCGACCTTCCCCTTAGGTTGTCCTGTGGAGTAATATTAGAATATTTGCTCTCCCTCTTTCATTCGGGTCCTCTACTCCTCTATTAAAGTGCACCTCTGTGCCATTTCAACACCACCTCCCGGTGGGAAATCGTACAGTGGCTCAGGTGGGACGCCTCTTGAGGAATTTCCTGGGGAGTGTTGCACCTTAGGCCTCCTATTAGAGACCCTGTGCCTCCATGGGATTTGCTTTTTGTCCTTGAACAGCCTACGCTTTCCCCTTTGAACCTGCCGGATTGCGTAGCTACGTTTTCTGTCGAAAACGTTGTTTTAGTTGCTGTTACCTCGGCAAGAAGAATTTCTGAACTTCACGCTCTCATGTGCAAAGAGCCTTATTTAGTTTTTCCACGGGACAGAGTATCCCTGAGGGCGAACCCTAAATTCTTGCCTAAGGTGGTTTCTTCACTCACTCTGAACCAGGATATCGACCTTCCGGTCTACTTCCCGAACTACTCTAATAGAGAGAGCTCTGCTCCATACCCTGGATGTTCACGCAGCCTGAGGTTTACCTCAACAGAACTCAGTCCTTTCAGTAGTTCTGAGCAGCTTTTCATTTCCTTCTCTGAGAGAATGATGGGCCAATCAGTATCCAAACAGTCCCTTTCTCGCTGGCTTGTCCAGTGTATTTCTCCTGTTATGGTATCAAACAAAAGCCCTCCGGGTACAGTCCGGGGTCATTCCACTAGAGGGTGGCTACTTCCTTTGCAGCGCTCAAAATGTTTCCACTTCTGCTATATGCGCTGCAGCTCACTTGGAGTTCTGTGCATACCTTTATCAGGCATTATAGCCTGGACATCGACTCTCGGCGAAGGGCTGGTTTTGGTTTGGCCGTACTTCAGGGTCTCCTGTCCTAGGTTCACGACCTGGTTTTTATCCTTTATTTTCCTCCTCCTCCCGGATTTTCTGACAGCGTTACTGCTTGGGAATCAGTCCTAATGGTGTAACCTGCTGCAAGAGCTGTGTCTCGAAGTAAGATAGTACAGTTACGTAAGAACTTACCGTAACAGTAGATCTTCAGAACAGCTCTTGCAGCAGGTACTGCTCCCATCCACCTTCCCCTTGGAGGAAGCATGGCTCAGTCTTTCTGAGCAGGAATTGTTATCTTTCTGTCTTCTGTGGCGAATCCTAGGTCTCCCATTTTGATGTCAGCCTGCGGCAAGAAGTCTCAATGGAGAACTGGGGAATCTGGCGGGACCGCCCCTTTGTACCACGCCTGGCGTCGGGCCCAGGACCCGGCGGCCAGGCGGTCCCAGCTGTAGTTAGCTAGCTAGAATTTTTCCGTGGGGTCCTGGCGCCTGGCGGCTTCGGTCCTAATGGTGTAACCTGCTGCAAGAGCTGTTCTCGAAGATCTACTGTTACGGTAAGTTCTTACGTAACTGTACTTTACTGTTGGTTGGCCATTTAATCAAAAATGTCAGAAAAAAAGAAGAAACTGGGCCTCTGAGTTTCAAAAATTGCATTCAGTGTGGAGAATTGTTTGCCAAGACAGACAAACATGATCAGTGTCTTGTCTGTCTTGGTGACTCACACTTCACAACTGATTGTGAGATTTGTAAGTCTTTTCCATCAAAAACTGTTGAGAAAAGGATGGAAAGACTAAAGAAGAAGTTGGCCCATGAAACAGGCCAGGGAGATGACGGCTCTGACCAGCCTACTCCCTCTAAGAATGCGGGTGAAACCACAGAATCAAAACCCGCCACCCCTGACAAGGGTGAACCTTCGCAAGGTAAATGAACCGGTGAACCGGTTGAGACACCAGTACTGGCCAAAAAAAATGAAGAAAACTAAATAGACAACACTCCCTCCTGGAAAACACAAGGGGACTTCTGGTGAGAAAAGTGAGATGCCTACACCTGAGGCCATCGCTCAGGCATTTAAGGTAATCCAGGCTCTCCAGAGGATGATGCCAGTTCCAGTTCCATAGACACCGGTTCAATCCACGGCTCCACAACTGGTAGCGCCGGCTCCTTCCTCAGTCTCTGAAATACAGGAATATCAGGAATATGATGAGGATGAGGGGGAACCCATTGAGCTTGAGGTGTCCCCTGAGCAAGAATTTGAGTCTCCACTGAGGGTATGATTTCTCCTCACATTTTACTTTTGTGAGGAAAATGGTGGATGCTCTAGATATTGTCACTAATGAAGTGGCAAAAGTTGAGGAAGTGAATACCTCGAACTCATGGGTCTCACACCAACAAAGAAGCTATTGCTTCCCATAAATAAATTCTTCAAAAAGGATATTTTGAAGATATTACAGGCCCCTAATGCTGTACCACCCCTTGACAAAAGGGCTGATAGGAAACTTCAATTGGACAGGGAAGGGGCAGAATTCTTATTCTCCCACCCTGATCATCAGAGTGTTGTGCAGATTGCAGCCTGTGATAGGGTAAGGATACCCTTGGCATGTCACCCTCCAGATAAGGATTCCAGGAAGATTGACAGCATGGCTAACAAGGGCTATCTGTCAGCATCTTTGTCTGTTAGACAAGCTGATTATCTGGCCTATTTTACCCAGTATCAGAAATATCTGTGACAGTCAGTTTTGGCCATGGCTGATAATGCACCATCTGGCCCATCAGCTGATCTGGCTGAAACTGCTACGTTTGGCTTGGAAGCCTCTTAAATATCAATTTCAGATGGCAGCTGATGCCAGTGATACTGTTGCCAGATGGATGGCCATCAGAAGGTTTGCATGGCACAGAGCCACCAGTCTCACACAGGATACCCAGACGAAGGCCATGGATTTCCCTTGCGAGAGTAATTCTCTGTTTGGGGACAAGACAGAGGCATACATGAAGATGGTAGATGAGTATAAAGCCACCTACAAGAGCAATTCAGCCAAGGAGAAACCTTCACCTTCCAACAGGCCTTATGAAAGGGGAGGGGGGCAGAGGCAGGTCTGGCCATACCAAACATTTCTTTCATGCTCAGGCTGTTCAACAGTATCAGCAGTACCCCCAGCAGACAGGGTACTTCAGGAGTAGAGGCAGAAGGAGGTCAAGACTTAGGTAGCAGAATAGTCGATCTCAGCCCCATGTTCCAGTAGGGGGCAGAATGGCTCACTACTTCCAGGCTTGGAAGAACATCACCACGGAGAAGTGGGTCCTGGAGGTATGAGTCAGGGTTTGTAGCTCAGTTTCAAATCCTTACCGTCACTAAAAATGAGAGTATTCAGACCAGCTTCAAACTCAGAAAGGAAGCTACTAGAAGAGGAAGTGGAAAATATGCTACTGTCAAGGGCAGTAGAACCAGTTCCTCCACAGCAAAGGGGAAAAGGTTTCTACTCAAGATACTTCCTCATCACAAAGAAAAACAGGGAGTGGTGGCCTATTCTCGACCTAAGGTTATTGAACAGGCATTTGGCAAAGCCAAAATTCAGAATAGTAACTTTAGCCAGATTCTTGCTAACACCCCCCCCCCCCAAAAGGAGACTGGTTGGCATCCCTGGATTTAAAAGATGCTTACTTCCATATCCCCATAAAGGAGTCTGACAGAAAATACCTCAGCTTCAGACTTCTACCAGTTCTCTGCACTACCATTCGGCCTCACTTCAACTCCCAGAGTGTTCACAAAGTGCTTGGCAGTGGTGGTGGCACACCTAATAAGGCAGGGAGTCACAGTATTTCCCTACATGGACGATTGGTTGGTGGTACGAAAGTCCCCTAAACATTTCAGAGACTACTTAAGGGAGACTCAGGACCTCTTGGAGTCCCTAGGATTCCTGATAAATCTGAAAAAGTCTGTCCTACAACCAGTGCAGGTGTTGCACTTCATAGGAGCAGAGCTGGACACACTAAGGGGAAGGTCTTACCTGCCTCAGGAAAGGGTAACCAACATTCTATAAATTGCTGGGTCATTCAGGCTAAACAGACCAAAGCCAGCAAGGCAATTCCTGCAGTTCCTGGAACACATGGCTGCAGCAACAGCGACAGTCTTAGGTTCCAGGTTTCAAATGAGAGACATGCAGTTCCACCTCAGGACACGTTGGTGCCAAAGGAGAGACCCACTTTCAAAATTGGTTCCAGTAACAGGGACATTACTGCAAGCTCTCCAGTGGTGGCAAGTAAGGGAAAACCTCAGAGAGGGAGTTCCTTTCCAACAAGAGTCCCCATCAGTGATCCTCACAACAGATGCATCCCTCCTAGGTTGGGGATCTCATCTGGGGGATCATACAACACATGGCACTTGGTCAAGTATGGAGTCTCTCCAGCACATAAAGTTGCTGGAATTGAGAACAGTGTTCCTAGCCCTGTAGGCCATTGCATCCATGGTGCAAGGCAAGGTGGTACAGGTCAGAACAGACAATACCACTACAATGTACTACAGAAACAAGCAGGGAGGAACAAGGTCCAACCCTCTGTGCACAGAGGCAGTGAGGGTATGGAGCCTGGTGTACTCACTCCAGGCCTTACTGGTGGCCATTCACTTGCCAAGGAAAGAAAACACCCTGGCAGATGTCTTAAGCCAAGTCAATCAGGACCATCGCGAATTGACTCTCAACAGGCAGGTACTGGAGATGGTGTTCAGAAGGTTGGGCACCCCAGAGATCTCTTTGCATCCCACGAAAACCACCAGCTGCCACAGTTCTGTTGCAGACCGCCAACCAGGGGCACAATACCCCTGGATGTCCTGACCCTGGATTGATCAGGAAAACAGCTGTATGCCTTCCCTCCTATTCCCCGGATTCCCAGAGTTCTAATCGAACTCGGATCCCAGCTAGCATCAATGATACTGATAGCACCAGACTGGGCCAGGCAGCCACGGTACTCTCTGCCAGTCTCCATGTCTGTGGCATCACCAATACACCTCCCTCAGAGGCACAGTCTGTTGACATCCTCCCAGGGGAGGAACCTCAGATCCCTCTGGATCAAGGCCTGGCTCTTGAGGACTTAGAGTATGCAGGTTTGCATCTCTCTGAAAGTATCCTAAACGTTTTGAGGGGGTTACAGGAAACCCTCCACTAAAAGACCTATGCTTCTAAGTGGAAGAGAGTTTCTACATGATGTTCTACTAATGTTGTAGTACCCTCACAGGCAGGTGTACCAACCTTGCTGGACTACCTTATTCACTTGCATTCTTTTGAGTTTATAGCCCACTACTCTAAATGTACATTTGGCTTCTGTTTTGGCATATATCTCAGTTGTCAAGGGTGTATCCATAGCTTCTAATCCCATTTTTAAAAAGTTTTTCAAGGGGTTGACCCATCTGCACCCACCTCATAGAGATCCGATGCCTGCATGGGACCTTAGTGTATGCATTGCCAAGCTCATGGGACTGCCATTTGAGCCACTGGTTTCGGCCCACTTGAAATATGTTACCTGGAAAACAGTGTTTTTGGTTGCCATCACTTCAGCCAGAAGGATTAGTGAGCTTCAGGTCTTGTGCATTGAGCAGGACTACATTTCATTTCATAGGGACAAGGTAGTCCTTAGAACCAATAGGAAATTCCTTCCTAAAGTTGTCTCTGATTTCCACCTGAACCAGTCTATTACTTTACTGGTCTTTGTCACCGAACACTCTAGCTTAGGTGAACGTGGACTTCATAGCCTTGATGTCAAGAGGGCTTTGAGCTACTACATGACTCACACTAAGAAACATAGGCAGGACAGACAGCAACTGTTCCTGACTTATGGGGATGTGGATAAAGGTAAACCAGCATCTAAAAGAACTAACTCTTGTTGGATAGTCCATTGCATTCAATTTTGTTACTCAAAAGCTGGAAAAGAGGCCCCAGTAGTGGGTTAACATTAGCCAATAAGCGTATAGTGGGCAGGATGCATAACCAGCAGCTCAAAGTAAACTGGGCAAACACTAATAGATGTGACAACTTTTTTAATATAAGAGCTGCTAAACTATGGAACATATTTCCTTAGGAGATGGTTAATTCTACATCCCTAGACATATTTAAATCTAAGTTAGATAAATGGCTCAATTTAACCCATAATCTACAGTGACCCTCTGTTGAGGGGGACAGTCGTGATGGGCCTTGTGCCTTCTTTTGTCCAGGAAAATCCAGTAAATCCACAAGGGGCATGGCCACTACAACAGCAGCTGCCAGGGAGGTCCCACTACAGGAAAGCTGCAAAGCAGCTACATGGAGAATAGTATACACTTTCACAAAATATTACTGTTTGGACACCCAGTCCAGGAGTGATGCCAGGTTTGGCACATCAGTTCTACAGAGTCTGTTTCCAAAATAGGTTCTGTGCCCACCTCCAAAGGTAATGCTTCATAGTCTGCAAGAGTTAGGAATATTGAAGAATACCTGGGTTAGAAGAGAAAATTACTCACCTTAGTAATCTTGTTTCTTCCAAGGTATTCTTCAATATTCATAACTCTCCCACCCTGCTTCCCCTTCCAGAACCAGTGGT
Organism: Neoceratodus forsteri; assembly: GCA_016271365.2. Taxonomy (NCBI): domain Eukaryota; kingdom Metazoa; phylum Chordata; order Ceratodontiformes; family Ceratodontidae; genus Neoceratodus; species Neoceratodus forsteri. The sequence goes on from CM028130.1 coordinate 1,197,784,100, forward strand.
CTCTGCATCTCAAACTACATTAACTGTATGAAAGAGTGCTACACACTAGTCTAGTTATATTTTTTGAGCCCTGTTGGGCGTTTCCCTTCTTCAAGTTATTCTGACATTTTGAAGGGTTTTTCTTTATTGTGAGGGGTGCTAGTTAAGGCTAGCATTTAAGATATAATTATTATTGCTATTTTCTTTATCAAGTAGCATATGGCTATAAGTGCAAGTTGTTAGAATAGATTTAGGATGGGCCTTTCCTTGCAGGCTCTCTACGAAATCTGAGGTGTTATTGAACACAGCAGTTAGTAAAGGCAGCATTTGAATAGTGGCATGAGCCAATGATGGGTTCCATCATTTACATACGTTCCATGCTCCGGGCAGTTCTACTCAGAAGGCTGACTGCAAGAGTTATGAATATTGAAGAATACCTTGGAAGAAACAAGATTACTAAGGTGAGTCATTTTTTTATTGACTATAGCTAACAATATGCTCACTAATAACATGCTCACAAGACATTTTTATTTATTTATTTATCTTTTGTTGACCGGGTAAGTGCACTAGACAAATCCTGCCTATTTTCAGGCACGACCCGGGGGAAGGGGGATACAGATGAATGCCAACTGACCTTGAACCAGATTAAGCTGTTGGGTTTTAGTGAATGAGGGAAATTTGGCCAGGACACCGGGGAAATTCCCCTACTCTTTTCGATAAGTGCCATGGGATCTTTAACATCCACCTGAACTACCACCAGTCCAGGCAGATGGGACCTCGGTTTAACGTCTCATCCGAAAGACGGCACCTCAGAAGTGCAGCACCCCTCTCATGCTGCACTACAGTGTCAGTACTGGGATATTTGTAAAAAGGTTAACCAACAATTTGTTTACATGGAGTAGAGTAGGGAAAAGGGAAAATGGATGTGGAGGCGAAACAACTGGTAGCATTTTGAAACATCAGTCAATCACTTTGTCTGTAAACCCAGACACATTTCAGTGCCCACCTCCCACCAGCAATATACATTAGAATTAGTAATAGCCCACTTGTTCTAACATCACCCATTCTCCGACTGGTACTCTTCTCCCCCCCAGTGTTTACCTAGGGAGCTTCCTCAGTCTATCTGGGTACCCAGTTGGAGCAGTTGCAGGCCTGATACGGTGCAGCTGGTTGGCTGGCGTTAGTGCACTTTTGGGAAAAAACTATTTAAATTCAAACCCTTTTGGAGGTAGCAGCAGTTAGCTGGTGAAACTTGCAACTTTTGGGTGGGTAGCTAAACTCAGTAACTTTGGTGGCAGCTGTATACAAGTTCCTCAGATGCAGGGCAAACCCTGAATTACTCACAGATCTTCGGGGGTGTCTCAGTCATCAGGTAACTCCATAGGAACCTTCGCCATCAGTAAAGGGGAATCCAGACAGAAGATTTTCAGCAGTACAACTTGGGCCGCCCACGCCGTCGACGTCCGTCCACGTCATCAACCCTATAAAGGCATGAGCGGCCTCACTTCTTCCTCAGTTCGCTCTTGTGGGTCTCCGAAGAAGCTCCATTGCAGTATTCGCACCTTTTTTCGCCTACGACTTTTCTAACTTTACTTTCTAGAATCTCTTTTTTTAAAGAGATTCCTTCAACTTGTTTATGTCGAGAGTTAATTCTTCGTCTTCTCGTTTCCGTCACTGCCACTGTGAAAGGAAGATGGCCTCCACAGATGAACAGTCTCTCTGTTTCTGCTGTCTTGGGCCTGACCAAGAAGTTTCTTTTTTTTTAAATTGGATTTTTTATTAAAAGTTTTTATAATAGGTTTACAGCAAGTATAGAACAATTGATACATAATAATGCCATGATCAAATATTAGCATCCTTGGTAGCTACAGATGTAAGACCAATATATTCTCAGGGGTTCTAAAACATTGTCATAAAACAGTATTGGAGTACTTAATAAATGCTGATTAAAATAATACCTCTTGTGTAGTTTTCCTTATTTGTTATACTTTCAATGTTATTCTAGACAGAATTTTGAAAAAAGGGTCAGTTCTGCGTATCCTTTCCTATCTATAGATAGAAAGTTGACACTCCACTGTCCTATAATTACCTAAGCAGGTGAAATATATCTCTAGAGAAAAACATTACTATTCTGTTAGTCAAACTTAACTTACTGACATAATTTCAAGTCTCTAGGATATAAAATCAGAATAATGTTCTAACTTGATAAGTAATCCACACGTATTCCAGAGTATATCAAATGATTTGCTTCGGGAGGCTACTCTTGCAACCAAACGCTCCATAATATACATTTCGTAAATAAGGGCCCTCCAGTTCTCCTTCGTGCGGATAGTCTTAGTGTACCATAGTTTGGTAATTACCTTTTTTGTTGCTAGGAGAAGTGGAGTAGTTCATTTATACACCAGCTTGGGGATTTTCATCCCTCTTGGGGGGAACTGCATTAAGTATGTAAGTAGGTGTGAGGAGGTTAGGATGTTCATAAATATCTTCAATCTCCTGTATAACCTCCGTCCAATAGTTTTCAAGGAGAGTGCATTCCCAAATTATATGAGTTATGTTAGCTTGATGTGTGCCACATCCTGTCCAGCATAGGCCTTGTCCTGTTCCAGAGTATTTAGCTGTAATTTGAGGGGTTCTGAAACACGCATTCTGGATTTCCATTCATATTCTTGCCAGTAGGTGGAGCTCAGGGTCTTCAGTGAGGATAGGGCACTCGAGTTCCAAAGTTCAGTATCTATATTTTCGTTTAGTCCAGAAGCCCATTTTATCCTAATATATTCAGTGGTTGTTTTAGAATATTCTTTTAAGGCACTATAAAGCTGGCTAGTTAAGTGCTCCTGTTCTTAGCCTTTGGTGCAGGCTGTTATCAGTTTTAAGAAAGAGTTGGGAGCTTCTGAGATTAATATTAGGTTTTCCTCATATGGTAATAATGCATTTTTTTACCTGAAGATAATAAGACATGGAGGACGGGGCTACCTTGTATTTATCTTGGAGTGTTACAAAGGGTAGTATGCCCGATGGATTGATTAATTGCCTCACATATTTAAGTTGGGGACCCATGATCTTGCCACCAATCGTGTCTGTTTAGGAAGAAAAGACACACCAGAGGCAAGGTGTATTAAATAAAGTTTCTCTGAGAATGAGAGAAGTGAGTCAACAATGCGTAACCATTGCTTGTAGGGTTTGGCTATAAAAGGAGAAAACTGTGTTATTGGGAGGCTGGGGAAGGGGTTCCAAACATTAATGGAGTTATAGCTATATTTTTCATTAATGTTTGTTCTAAGTTTTTCCATGGTGCTTGATAGGTTGTATTTAAGCGATTCAGCAAGATTTGGATTTGAGTTGCAGATGCATAAAGAGTTAGCGCGGATAAATTTAGACCTCCCTTCAGTTTAGGTAATTGCAGTATGGAGAATTTTATTCTAGGTGGTTTTCCCCACCAGATAAAACGTAAAATATGTTTTTTCCATGCTTGAAAGTAAGAATTCATCGAGAAAATAGGGAGGGTTTGTAGAAAGAATAAAAGTCTGGGGAGAATATTCTGTTGAATAACTTTAATCCGGTGTAGAAAGCTCAGAGGTAGCTCCATCCACTCTGAAAGATTTGTTATTATTTGCTGGGTAATGGGTTTTAAGTTTACCATTTCTAAATGGGTTAAATCAAAAGGGAGCTGTATCCCTAAGTACCTCATAGCAATTATATTCCATTTCAAAGGAAAGCTCTTTTAAAGAGCTAGTGTACTGCTTTGAATTAATAGTAATTTTTAGTTGCAGTCAGCTATCACTTCCAGTATCTGAAGTATTTTTTTATTTTCTGTTTACTAATTAGAAGATTTTCCACCTGGCAGTACTATGGTGATGTGTGGAACAGCACTCTGTCTGGAGGGGGAAAAAAGTCAGCTCTGTTCCTCCCACTGCATCATCAGGAATGAGACCAAACACCTTAAGGCACCACAATCCTTGCAGCCTGAGCAGTGACTTTCATAAGCTACCAATCAAAATACAGGAAAATAGTAACATCACTAGTAACCGGGGAGAGACAGTCCCTACTACCTCAGGTGAAAATGAAACCTGGCAGTGAGAAATGGTTCTCATTGGTTACTAGTGATATCATAGTCAGTGTGATCTCAGTGTTGATGTAGTGGGAGGAACAGAACTGACTTTTTCCCTCCAGACAGAGTGCTGCTCCACAAATCACCCCATTACTGGCAGGTGGAAACTCTTCTAATTAGCAAACAGAAAAGAAAAAATACTTGAGATATAAGAATTGGTAGATTGACTACATTTGAAAGTTACAATTAATCGAGGGCATTTTCCAGGCAGTACACTAGCTCTTTAAGGTCAAGTGGAGGGGTGAAGTAAAGGTTTAAAACTTCTGTTTTTGTATTATTAACTTTGTAACCGGCCACCTTTCCAAATAATTCTATATGTTGCCAAACTGCGGGAATAGATAATTCTGGTGTGATCAAACTAAGTAAAATATCATCAACATATAAGTTAATTGTATGCTGTCTACCACCCAGCTCTTCTAATAATCCATGTGTGTTTGGGGAATTTCTAATGGTAAAATAGCTAAAGGCTCGAGATAAAGTGCAAGTAATAGGGGAGACAGTGGGCAGCCTTGACGAGTCCCTCTGGTTAAAGGGAATAGATCATATAACGCCCCATCTAATTTCAGATATGCTTTAGGGGATTTATATGCATTTTGTATTTGCTGTATGAACTTGTCTGGGATCCTAAATTTTTGAGGGTCGCCCATAAAAAAGTCAATTCACCCTATCAAATGCCTTTTCGGCATCTAATCCCAAAAGGATTAGGGGGATGTGATGTTGCATGTTCCATTAGAAGGGTGACTCGTCTAACTGTGTTCCCTAGCTTGTCTTTTTTTAATAAATCCTACCTGGTCTCCTGCTATCAGGGAAGGCAACAAGTTATCTAGTTGATGTGCTAAGACAGACATATAGATTTTATAGTCACAATTAAATTTTGATATGGGGCGATATGATTCTGGATGATGGGGGTCTTTTCTAGGTTTGGGAATTGCAGCGGTGTCGGCATAGTGCCATGACGGTAGGGTAGGCTGACCTCATTGAAGTTCCACAATGGCTTCTAGTAAAGGGGAAGTAATATTTTGTGAAACTTTTTATAAAATTCCATAGGGTAACCGTCAGGGCCTGGTGCTTTTAAGGATTTGGCATCTGAGATTACTTTGATTAGTTCCTCTCTGGTTACTGGCACTATAAGAATTTGTGCTTGTGCTTCAGATAATTTGGGTACAGGGAGACCTTTCAGATATTGGTCAATGCTGGAGTCCTTGGGGTTTGTGTCTTCTGTATATAAGCGCTTATAGTAGTTTGCCAGGGCTTGTCTAATAGATTGTGGGTGGTGCAGGGTTTGGCCAGTAGTAGGGTCAAGTAAGTGGGAAACTCTTGCGAATGTTTGAGCCTCTCTCAGTTTTTTAGTGAGATTTCTGGTTCCTCTTGGGCCCCCCTCTTAGGAGTTGAGTTTAAGATATAGTAATTGTTGCTCAATTTTTACGTCTAGAATTTTTTGTATCTTTTGTTTTACAGTTTTCATATTAATTTGGTTAGTATTATACCCCCATGAAGGCAGCCCTGAAGTCTGTTTAATTCTTTTTGTAATATGACTAGGTTGTGCTCTCTGAGTGTCTTTTTATGTGTAGCATATTTTATAACTTCCCCTCTTAAAACTGTTTTGAGGGTGTCCCATCTTATTGTGTCGGGAACATCACCCTTCGGGTTCTCAGTCAAGATCCTCGGGATCATTTTCTGAACTTCATCCAAAAATTCTGGGTGTTTTAGGAGCATAATGTTTAGGCGCCAAAAGGTTTTACCTCTGGGGCGGCCCAAACAGAATTTAGCAAGCACCGGCCTATGATCTGAAAGAATGGTGGCCCCATGGGAGATATCCTGCACAGTCTCTAAATGCTCTGTTAAGCTGAAGATGTAGTTTAATCTGGAGAGGGTATGTGTTTTAGGAGATTGATAGGTATAGGCCAGAGTCTTAGGGTAGAAATGCCTCCATAAATTTGTGAGGCCCATATTTGGTAGGTTTTCTTTTTTAGGTACTTTTGAATAGGAGAGGCTCTGTGTTTCGCTGGTGGGTTAGCATCTGAAAGAGGATTCAAAGTCACGTTAAGATGATCTCCTATTATCATCTGACCCTGTTGGATAGATAGCAGGTCATTGATAAATTTTGTTGCTAGATGTGATGGGGAGTTTGGTGGAAAGTAGACAGAAGCCATGGTTAATGGCCTGGAATAGAGCTGGCCTGTAATTATTACATATCTGCCTTCTTTATCTGCTAGCTGTGTTTGCAGATTAAAAGGCGTGTCCTGGGGAATCAATATTGCCATTCCCCTACTCCATCCCGAGCTGTGTGATGACAAAAAAACATTTTGGTAGCCAAAATTCCAAAGTTTAGTGTGCTTGGTGTTAGAAAGATGAGTCTCTTGGAGGAGAATTAAATCTGGCTTCTCTGATTTTAAATATTTCATCAATCGTGCCCTTTTTATAGGGTTGTGGATGCCATTAATGTTTAACGATAATACTAGGGATGTGTCAGCCATGGCATCTAGGTAATGAAAGGCATGGTATGGAGTACATCCCCCCCACTACAAAGGAGAACTATATATTGAGGTTCCAAAACACCATTAAGTATCATCCCGACAAGAAACAGCATTAAAGAATCAGTCAGGATTTTAGGCTTTAAAAGTACTTTCATAGTATAAATCAAAAGTTTGTACTCTAGTATATCAACCTCAGTCCATCTTAACAAGAGATGCCTTAATAGGTTGCAAGTAAATCTTAATTTCGAACTAGTATGAGGTTTGGTAAACCTGTCCGCCTTTGGCATATCAAGAACTAGATCAACTAACACATTAATAAACTTAGAACAGTAAGTGGCCAACTGGGCCGTAACACAATGTTAAGGAAATATTTTCCCAATGTAAAATGAACATTATACAAAAGCAGCGTAAGTAATAATTGAAAATATTATCTTTCGACTTCCAAGGTAGGGGTGAGCTGTTTTGCTGTTCCTGTAATGCCCATTATGTCCCAATCAAAGATTTGGTGTATAGGGCAGGGGGTAAAGCCAGGATATCTCTGTTCCTGGGCCCCTTGGGGGCTAAGTATGCCACAAAGCTTATCAAATAAGGCTGGGACCCAAATAAAATGACACGGTGGTAGTACTTTCGCTAAGGAATCATAGCAGCCTAGCAGCTTCCAGAAAAAAAAAAATAATTTTTTTTTAAGTTATACACCGTCTGCCCTTATGATTAGCAAAACATCCAGGAAATGACATCTGAGCATATAGTGCCCGCAACTGTTACTCATTTTCTAGGACTTTATTTGACCAAGTAGGGTAGTCTCAGAATGTTATTTCTTAAAAAGTCCAACAGCGTAGGTTTTAGGGGTATGCAACAATGAGCTGTTGTGTATGGGGGGGTGGGGACGGTGTATACAGACCCATATGACAAGTGTCCCTGAACACCCAACAATAGAAGGTCTATTTGTGAGGAACCTAGAGTCTAGAGGGCTGCATACACCCAGGAAATACCATATGATCCCCCACCTGAACCAAAGAGTCTTACCAGTGGCAAAAGGCAGTAGATTCTGTGCCTACTAGCTCGCTACCCTTATTCAGGTTGGTAGAGTGGTTGTTTGCCTGTAAGTGCCCAAACTCTGTTTTAAGTCTTGTGTGTCTCTTCTGTTCTCCCTGGAGTTGTGGTGTGCTTTCATGGGGGTTTGCCAACGTGGTGACCAAAAGTCTCTTGCAGCTGCATTAGTTGTGCACTCCAGGAAGGAGATCCCCTTGCACCGTAAGATCTTCCTTGGCCTCCTGCGCATTGCTGTATTCTCTCTTTTCTCCCCCTGGTAGGTGAATGATGTGCTTCACAGGGCATGACATGGAGAACTTGATCCCTTGTGCCTTGAGGGTTGGGAGGAGAGTCAGGTATGCTCTTCTGAGACAAAGGGTTTTCAGGGCGTAGTCGTGATCATTGTAAAATCGTAACTGTCTGTAGAAAACTTTTTGTTTGCGCCAGGCAATTGTTACAATGTGTTCTTTGATGGCATATGATTAGAAACAAGAAATTATGGGTCTGGGAATGGTATTTGCAGAGGTGGGTCTAGGTGCAAGCGCCCGAGGGACTCGCTCAAAGTCGATGTTAAAACCTTCTAGTAGTTGTAGTGCGGTTTTTAAGAGTGCATCCAGTAATTCTTTGATATCTGACCCTTCCGAGCCTTCCGGAATACAATATATTCTAATATTTTTATGGCGGGCTCGGTTTTCCGAGTCCTCTTGCCTTTCCTCTATTTGTTCCTGTTGTGCTTTTTTTTTTTTTTTGTACTTTATTATTTTTTTTTAACTATCTTATATCATTATACAGACAATATTGCCATATTCAGGACATACCAGTATCACTGATACAAATCATAGAGAGAGAACTATCTCTCTCATTAATCTTAGGATTATTGCTTCCCAAATACTTTGATACCACATGGGAGGGAATACTAAACATTTTTAGCTAACAAGTACAATGATATGTTAAAACTGCGTTTACAAGCCCATGAGCAGTGTGACTATTTCGTTCACTAAAAGCTTGTATTTTAATGTCCAACAAAAAAAAACGTTCCTGAGCTGGGACTGTTGATGTCACACTATATAGCTATAAGTCCTGCTAAAATAAAACAATAAAGGCAGTATTTACCCCAGCCAAGCCTGATCTTTTAAGTGATACACCCCTTACATCAGGTGGAAATAAACACTAATACAAGCAGTATTTATTATACCGTGTTAAGTAATTATAACAGCTCTATAGTACAAAGATAGGCTATTTAAAAGTAAATAAATCACCCAATCAGGTATAATTATTATTAAAGCTATTGAGAGCCTTGCAAGACTAATGCTCAGTTCTGTGGCTTCAGAAAGATGGGCCATTAGAAGGATTATTATTTAGAATGTCATATAAATGTAATTTCTGGCCTCACTGCATTTTCCTCAGCCATCCTCATGGTCTTCTGACTCGCTGCTTTCTTCTCCATGATCTCGCCGCTGATTCTGGCTAGTTTCAGCAAAGTGCGAGGCCCACTTGCCTGCCTCGATAGGGTCTGAAAACACCCACACTTTTCCACTGTGAACTATTCGTAGCCGAGCTGGAAATACCATAGAATGTGCAATATTCACTTCCTTCAGCTGTTTTCTAATTCCGTCGAACCTTTTCCGTCTGATACGGGTGGCATAACTGATGTCGGGGAATAGATAGACAGTTCGCTCGTCCTATAAGATAGGGCCTGCTTGATGAGCATAATGGAGGATCTTATCTCTAGTGCCTATGCCGTCTGTTACAATTAGTAGGGTAGGAGGTGTTTCCGTGTCCTCTCAATATCCACGGAGGGTGATTCTATATGCTTTTTGTAGCTCAAAAGACATTTCTTGACCTCCTGGGACTAGTTTTTCTACCAGCTATTCCTTTAAGTACATCAAAGGATGGTCCCCCTCGATTCCCTCGGGCAAGCCTAGTACTCGAATATGCGAAGAGCGGGCCTGATTTTCAAGAGTCTCAAGTCTGGCCCTCAAGTGCATGTTTTCCTTCACCTTCAGTGATGTTGCCGCCGACGCTGATTCTGTCTGTTTCTTAATTTCCCCAACTTCAGTCTGCATTTCCTCTACCGTCTTTTCAACGATCGTGACCCTCGTACCAAAAGAGTCAATCTTGCTCTTTAGATCAGAAACTGATGTAATCAGCCTATTCAATTTAAGGCCTATAGATGCCATTGTTTCTTCCGACTCCTGTTGAAGTGTGTCCTGTACCTCGGTAGCATGTCTCAGATGTTGAGATGGACTGGCTGATTTAGCGCCTGTGCCTCCGCCTTTGTCCTTACGAGGATTACCCATTTTTATGTTTAGAGGGATCCTCTTTCGGCTAGTGCTATTAGTTAGAGTCGATTTCTGTTGATTAGAGGGGATTTTTTAATAATTTTAAAGTTCGGTCCAGGAGCTGTTGTAAAGTGCTGCCATTCTGCTCGGGCTCCACAACGCCCCCCCCAACCGTTGTGCTTTTAATTGCTGTACTAAGGCTTCAATGTCATCGACCCTGTTTTCGGTCACAGTAAGTTGGCTCTCAGAGTCGTCGGCCCTTTGTTCTAACTGTATTATGTCTTTGCAGACTTCGCCATATAGTTGCTTAATCTCAGCGCGAAAGGAGCACAATTCGTTGTAGACTGTATCTAAATTAATTTTTTTAGCTTTGCTCTTTGGGATGCGGCCCGTGGCTAAGCTGGATTTACAGACCTGTGGTTCGTGGTTCTGTGGGCCGAGATCCATGTCTGACTGCTCGGATTGAGATTCTTCGGCTGTTTTGGCAGGTAGGAGATCGCTAGATTTATTCCCTCTCAGCATATTGAATTTTGCTGGAAAGAGTTTTTAGGATTAGTTTGGGAAGGTATTCTATTCCGGATTTGCTGCAGAGTAAAATGCTCAGGCAACCATTCCCTCGTGGACTGGAACTGGATGTCCCCTGACCACGAAGTTTCTGACGTTGAGCTCTGCCAGAAGTTTAACCAAACAACACTCAGGCAATGCAGAAAGGCTCTCAAAAATGTCCTGATGGAGCAACAGGTAGCCAGTTCCGCAGAGGAGTCCTCCGGGGTCCCGGCCTCCCAGTCGCCGACCGGCTCTTCGTGCCCCCAGGCCTCCAAGGCCTGAGAGAAGTCCTCGAGGAGAAAAGTCACAAAAAAGACCAAGATCATGAACGTGTCCCCCAGCGTTGATCTCGTTACCCATTGGCCACTCCTTCTCCTGGGGGATCTTTGTCGGCTGTGGCTGCACCGGCAAAAAAATCTGATGTCTGTTGTCCAGGTCTCTGTGTCTACCAGACCCATACCAACAGCACCTCTGCCTGATTCTCCAGGCGGCCAGCTGTCGATCTCCGGGTCGTCTGCCCCTCCGCTGAAGACAAGCTCATCATTGACAGCTTTCTTGTCGAGGCCTGCCCTTCTCCCTCAAGGGCAACAGGCTCCTCGGGTTAACAGGGCTTGACAAGCGGGTTGTCGATGCAAGTGCCATTGACCCCCCTCACGTTTATGAATACTGTAGACTTGAATAAAATCCTGACAAAATTCACTTCAGTGATTGTCCTGGCACTTGGGCTCTCCTCGCCAGTGCCGTTGATGGCAACTTTGTTGTGGACGCCTTCTTGGCCCCGGGAAGCTCCTCATGGGCCATCTTCTGTGCATCCGACGCCAGATACAGATGTTAAGGAGGTCGACATAGAGGAGGAGTACCACCCAGACCTCATTCTTCCTGAAGATGAGGAGGAAGAAGAGGAAGAGATCCTGCATTCTGACAGATCTACAGCCTCGCCTGTCAGTGAGGACTCAGTGAAATATACCCCCAGCTCTCCTCCTGAGGACCCCACATTTTTCAGTGTGATGAAGCAGCTGTCCTCAGCCATGGGCTTCCACACTGAGGAAGAGGATGCCACCAGAAAAGAACTGGTGGATTTCCTGGAGATTCCAGAATCTCCCCCAAAGATCATTCTTCCAGTGCTGCCAGCCTTGAGGAATGCAGCCACAGCAGCCTTGCACAGACCAGACATGGTGCCAGCTATGCCCCGCAGGGCAGACAAACTTTATCACGCTCCCCAGGGTATTCCCTGTTATGCTGCCCTGCTTGAGACAGATTCATTGGTCATCAAGGCAGCTCATGACAGGTTCACGGTGCCTAAGCACCTTAGTTCCCTTCCCCCAGACAAAGAGTCTCGTAGAATTGACCTCTGGGGAAAAAGGGTTTATGCTTCCCCTACTCTAGGTTTGAGAATTGAAAACTGTCTGTCACACATGGTAAAATACCAGAATGCCAGTTGGAAAAAGGGCAAGTCTGCCGCCCAGGCCCTTTCATAGGGCACAAAAGCAGGAACTGCTGTAGTGCCTCCAAGCTGCTGTGATTGTTAGTAAACATCTTCTCAGAGCCCTGTATGACATGGCTGACACAGTTGCCAGGGCAGCTGCCATGGGCATATGTCTGAGCAGGCACTCCTGGCACAGGGTATCTGGGTTTGCGGCTGATGTGCAGCAAAAAGTGCTTAATGCCCCCTTCAATGACACCAATTTTTTGGGCCCTGATGTCCAGGACATCATTAATGATCTGCAAGCCTCAGGCAGGGCCATCAGTCTGTCCACTCCCTTTACCACACCCAACCAAAGGGTAGAGGTCGGCCTCTTTTTTGTAAAATGAACAATAGGCCTGGGACAGCTCCCCATCCCCAGGGAAAACACAGAGCCCAGGCTCCCTTACCCTCCCCCTCCAGTGCTGGAACGGAGGCCAAGCGCCCCAGAAATGAGTGACCAGCCCCTGCGACAGACTCCACCTCTGCTTGACTCCTTGCCAGACCCCACCTCCTCTGGTCACAGACCAGGAGGCGGTGGTCAGAGGTTGGTTCTCCCTCCATCTGAATCAGTGGAGAAGCATAACTCCGGATGTATGGATTCTGCAGATCATAGAAGTGGGTCACACCTTGGAGCTCATCGAGCAGCCTCCAGAAACCCCACCTCCGCCCTCTTGTTATCCCTTGGCTCACCTGTGTGTTCTTCGGGAGGACGTGTAGTCCCTTCTGTGCAAGCAGGCCATTGAGCCAGTGTCCAGGCACCAGAGAAACAAGGGGTTTTATTCCAGGTTTTTCTTGGTCCCCAAAAAGACCGGAGATCTGAGGCCTATTCTGGAAACAAAGGACCTTAATCTGTATGTCCAGTACAAAATGTTCCGGAAGGTAACTTTGCCAGGCCTGATGCCCCTTCACAAGACAGGAGACTGGCTCTGTTCACTGGACATGCAGGACACTTACCTGCACATCTTGGTCTTTCCTCCTCACAGGAAGTTTCACCGTTTTTCCTTTCATGGCGAGCATTAGAAGTTCAAAGTGCTGCCCTTTAGCTTGTCTTCTGCGTTGCAGGTCTTTACCAAGTGCTTAGCAGAGGTTGCAACAGCTCTCAGGAAGGAGGGACTGTATGTCTTCCCTTATCTGGACAATTGGCTCCTGAAGACCCCGTCCAGGGAGCGGCTTCTGCTAACTCTGGAGCAAACTCTCCAACTTTTTCATTCCCTGAGCATCACGGTCAGTCTACCCAAGCTGGTTCTGACACCATCCCAAAGGTTGCAGTATATAGTGGCAGTTCTGGACTTGGCGTAGGGGAAGGCCTTCCTGCCCCAAAACAGGGCAGAATGCCTCATAGCTCAAGCTCAGGAAGTTGCCCAGAGTTGATACATTCCTGCCAGGGTATACCTCAGATTGCTGGGTCTAATGGCAGCTGCCATACCCACTGTTCCACTGGCCAGACTCCATATGCATATCCTCCAGTGGACCCTCCGGGTACAGTGGGACCAGAGCATGGACAAGTTAGACCAACCAGTCCTGGTCTCTTTCCCAGCACGCAAGGTGCTGCAGTAGTGGATGGACCCCTTGAATCTGCTTCAAGGTGTCCTATTCCAGATCTCCTCCCTGCATCAGATCCTAACCACAGATGCCTTGGTTCTGGGCTGGGGAGCACACCTGGGTCCCATCCAAACCCAGGGCTCCTAGGCCCTGTGGGAAGCTACTCTGTATATCAGTGCCCTGGAGTTGAGGGCGGTGCTCTCTGCCATACAGACTTTTCAGGAACACCTAGCTTCAGGTCAACTGCTGGTGCAGTCGGACAGTCCAAGTGCAGTATGCTACATCAACAAGCAGTAGAGTGACTCATTCCTACCCCATTTGCTGGGAGGCCATGAGAATGTGATACTGGGCGTTGGGTCACGGTTTGACACTCTGCAGTCCAAATGCCAGGTGTGTTAAACACTCTGGCGGACAGTCTCAGTAGGACTCAGTCCAGCATGCATGAATGGGAGCTTTTCTTATCCATCACAGAAGACTTGTTGGACAGATGGGGTCATCTAAAACTGGACCATTTTGCATCCCCACTCAACGCGAAACTGCTCAGTTTCTGCTTGTTAGAACCAGGGCCTGGAGTTTTCTGGTGAGACGCATTGTCCCTGTCTTAGAGCATAGAAACATAGAATTTGATGGCAGATAAGGACCACTTGGCCCACCTAGTCTGCCCATTTTCCTACCTAACAGATAAGCTGCAGATCCTAGTTAACCAACAGCTTACTTCCTCCTACCTCCCACTAGGACTGCCTTACGTCTGTTCCATGCATTCTTGAATTCCCCCACTGTTCTTGATTCCATGACCTCCTCAGGGAGGCTGTTCCATGCATCCACAACCCTCTCTGTGAAAAAATACTTCCTTGCATTACCTCTGAGCTGTTCCCCCTCTATCTTCAAATTGTGTCCCCTTGTTCTTGCACATCTCTTTTTCCGAAAGATGCTACCCTCTTGGACTTTGTAGATTCCCTTGAGCAGAAGGTTTCTTTATGCATTCCCGTGAGCAGAAGGTTTCTTTATGCATTCCGTCCATTTCCTTTGATCAAGAGGCTGCTAATCAAGTTGCAGATGAAGGGGGCCTGCATGAACCTGGTAGCTCTGTTCTGGACTCGACAGATTTGGTTCCCTCTGCTTCAACAGATGGAGGAACAACCTCCGGTCCCTCTTCGTCTTTGCAGGAATCTGCTGACCCAGGCTGAGGGGACCTTGGTCCATCCCAACTTCAGATCCCTCCATCTGCATGCCCGGCTCCTGAGGACATAGCCGTCACCAGGTTCGGGGTCTCTAACAGGGTGACAGACGTCCTAGTGGCCGCCTGGAAGCCTTCTGCTCGAGCCACATGTGCCATGAAGTGGAAGCGGTTTGCCATCTGGGCTGCCAAACATAACATAGACCTTTTCACCTGCTCAGTGAACCATATCCTGAACTACCTGACCTCACTCTCCGACTCAGGTCTCCAGTACTCTTCCCTCAAGGTCCACCTATCGGCTATTTCTGCATATCATGGACCCGTTGTTGACCACATGATTGCTCAGCTGGATGTCTCCCGTACCTTTCCAAGGGATATCCTGTATCTGAAACCTCCAATCTGTTCTTCTGTCCCAGCTAGGGACTTGAATTTTGTTTTTCCAAAACTGACCCTGTCTCCTTTTGAGCCAATTGCAACTTGCAATTTGTACTTTCTCTCTTGGAAAGCATTGATCTTGCTTCGAGAAGGTTCCTTCAGTAAGTCATAACATGTAGGACTGCGCCCTCTGGCATCAGGACCGCACGGCAAATTTTGCTAGCAATGTCTGGCGAGGGACTGCCAACTCAACGTTAAGTGACTGACGTTAGCGTGATTCTGTAAGTGGGCAGTCCCTGTGCCCATCTTCCAGTTCTTTCCTGTCATCGACCTGCGCGGTGAACGTTGCTCCAGTTGATCGCCATTTTGATAAGTATTTATTTTTACTTTTCCGTTAATAGTTCGTTCTTTAGTTTTATGTCTTCTCCATCTAATACTCCGAAGACCAAGAAGAAGCATGAGAAGTGCGGCACACAGATCCCTCACAAAAACAACCATAAACTCTGCCTTGGCCCAGCCCACGACATTGAGGCCTGCCCGGATTGCAAGCCCTTTAATCAGGCCACAGTGCACACAAACGCAGGCAGCAGGCCCTAGAAGCCCATCTTTTGATATCCAGAATGGCTACCTTAGAGCAAGAGATGCAGAAGCTGAGGGACTCCACTTTTTCCCGTTCTTCAGAGCACAAAAAGAAGAAGAAAGACAAAGAGAAGCACCGGGAGCACCGAGAACATCCCACTACCAATAAGGCCACCGGGCTCAAGCCTGCGGACAAGAACGCACTTCGGCCTCCTCCCCTGGTGACTGTCCAGGCCATGTCTTCGGGTACCTCCTCTTCTCTTAAACCCATTAAGACGGGCTCTAACCCAGGATCCTCGACCAATAAGTCACCTACCGGAACCTCCAGCGGACGCGCGGTCACCACCGGTAAGCCGGACTCCGGTTCTCCAGGAGCCCGCCCAGTCGTCGATGTCTGGTTCTCGCCCATAGTTGGAATGCGGAGGAGCAAGACCCGAAACGCAAGTGCCTAGCAGAGCACTTAGATTAAGTGGAGGCATTACCCATTACAATCCCTCCGTGGATGGAACCCCATGAGGATCTCACCTCCACTATCTGGCAGATGCCTCATTCCATCCCAGCCGTCCCCAGGAAAGTGGACTGGACCTGCCATTCTCTGAGAGCACTCCTTATCTGTGCTCTCACCCTAAGGCAGACTACATTGTGATTGCCGTAGCTCACGACTGTACTGCCAAACCTAAACATATGAGTACCTCCCCTTCTGACAAGGAGTCGAGGCAGTTAGATCAGTTCGGGCATAAGATCTAGTTCTCCTCTACATGTGCTTTGCGTTCTTTGAACTATGTAGCACATATGAATTCATACCAAAAAACTACCATGGCTCAGCTTGAGGCTAGGCTGGAAACAGTGGAGGACTCTGACCTTAGTTTGGAGCTTACCAAGGCCCTGAGGCTGTCTAAGATCTTTTGTAGGCATGCATTGAGAACTACCTACGACTCTCTAGATGCTGTGGCTTGCTCTTCAGTAACAGCAGTCTGCCTCTGGCGCCACACTTGGCTCCCTATATCTTATCTGTGTTAATCTTCACCATTCATCACCTGTGGGTTCTGGCCAGAGGTCACGACCCCGTAGGAGCTTTTATTTTTTATTTATTTTTTAATTTTTTGGGGGGGGGGATGTGCGGAGTCGATGCACCGACGGCACCGCTCTCAAGGCTGACGCACTGCATGATGCTTGCGGGTTGGCCATTGACCCTGCCCTCCCACCAGTTCTTCATCTCCCGCCATAGAGGTTGCACCTCGTGAGGAGATGCTTTCAACAGGCCTATCTGCCTTATTGACTCCGTGACGTCGACGCCGAAACTTGGTGTGTTTCCTGCTGGTTCTGTTTCGCCTACACTCGACACCACTGTGGTAAGACTGTTCCTGTCTTTATTTTTCCAGCAACGTCAAGTCTTTGTTTAAATTGTGTTTCCATTGATCATGTCTCAGTCCCCCCGACTGCAAGAAATCGTTAAAAACGGGGCGGCGCCCTAGGTGTCGGTGCCCGTGCGGCCGCAAGTATTCCGTTACCGACCAGCATGGTTGTTACCTTGCGTGTCTTGGCCCACTTAGTGACATGGATTCGTGCAGCGCCTGCTTCTCCGTGGACTGTCGTGTCATCGAGCAACATGCGTGGAAAGTTTGACGAGCTCCGCCGACTTTCGGGGAATGGGCGCACACTTGTCGGGCCAAGCCATGGTCTCCTGGCCTTTCCTCCAGGTTCCCTCCTGTAGCAGACTCTCTTAACATAGAAAGAGGCACTCAACAAGGATCACCCCTTTTGCTGTTATTATTTGCTATCAGTATAGAACCCTTTGCGGAGACCATGCGTCAAACTGAAACAATTAAAGGTATTACGGTCAATGGCTATAACAACAAGATCACATTATATGCCGATAATACCTAAGTGTATTTATCAGATCGGATGAATCATTCCCAAATTTTTGCACTCTGATCCATCAGTTTGGCCAAATGTCAGGTTTTAAAATGAATACAGATAAATCAGAAATACTTATGATACCAGGTAGACTCACCCTCATTCTGAAATAATGAATCCCTTGTAAATGGTTTAAGGGCAAAGTGAGGTATTTGGGAATTCTGATCCCAGAAAATTTATCTCATTTATATTCCTATAATTATGGTGATTTGAAGCAGCAAGTCTGTGCAGATTTGGACAGATGGAGGACATTGCCTTTGAGTTTTGCTAACAGGATAGAGGTTATAAAAATGAATGTCCTGTCTCATTTTTTTATTCTACATTGCCCATCCCTGTACCAGCCAAAGACTGGAAATATTTAAGGAACATGATCTCATACTTTGTTTGGGCGGGTAGGAGGTGAAAGATTAGATGGTACCTGCCAACAGAATCAAAAAGCCAAGGGGGGTGGAGATTTCCAAACTTTGAAACTATTATGAAGCAGCTCAAGTACTCCCAGTACTTTTTTTTTTAAATATCATTTTTATTGAATGAAGCTCATCATATTGAGTACAGAAAAAAGGTTTCAATGTAAATTTGCAATGACATCAAACAGTATGATTCTGAACATACAAACATACGAAAATTGCCTGCAGAAAAAGGTCATAATGGTCTATCGAGTCTGCTCGAGTCGGCAGCTAGCTCCCCTACTCAGCAGCTGCCCCTCCCTTTCCCCAAGTCCCACCCCTTCTTGAAGCATTCCACTGTGTTACATGCCACCACCTTTGCTGGTAGTGCATGCCACACTGCCACCACCTTTTCCGTGAAGAAATGCCTCCTCATTTCCCTCCTGAATTTACCCCCTCCAATTTCATGTCAGGTCCCCTAGTGTCTCTCCCCACCCTGCTCCTGAGTAGACCCCCTGTGTCTGTCCTGATTATCCCTTTCATGTATTTGAAGGTCTCAATCATATTCCCCCTGTCCTTCCTTTCCTCCAGCGAGTACATGTTCAACTCCCTCACTCTGTCCTCATATGGCAACTCCCCCAGACTTGGAATAGTTTTTGTTGCCCTATGCTGCACCCCCAGAGTAGCCTAATGTCCTGTTGAGGGTACAGGCACCAGTACTGCATGCAGTACTCCAGGTGGGGTCTAACCTATGGTCTGTATAAAGGCAGAAATACCTCCCTTCTTCTCGAGGTTATGCCCCTTGCGATGCATCCCAGTATTTTGTTGGCCTTCACTGCTGCCCTCCTGCATTGCGCAGAATTGTTTCTAGCCCCCGTGATGAGCACCCCCAGATCCTTCTCCTCTGTGACTTCTAGCCTCTCACTCCCCAGATGGTAGCTTCTCCTCGGATTCTTTGTTCCGAAGTGCATCACCTTGCATTTCTTTGCGTTGAACCCAAGTTGCCATCTGCCTGACCATGCCTCAACCCTTGCCAGATCCTTCTGTAGCCCCCGTCACCCCTCCTGGACATCCACCACCACCCCCATATTGATGTCATCTGCAAACAGTCTGATCTTGCTGCTGATGCCCACTGAGATGTCTGCAAAAAATATGCCAAACAGCACTGGCCCCAACTCCGACCCCTGTGGGACCCTACTTGTCACAGGCTTGGGGGATGAGAACTCCCCTCCTACCATCACCCTCTGCTGCCTATCCCTTAGCCAGTTCTCCACCCACCCCACCAGTTTTGCTCCCGCCCCTGTAGTTTACTTCCAAGCCTCCCATGTGGTACTCAAATGAAGACCTTACTGAAGTCAAGGTACAGAACATCCACCACATGGCCCCCATCAACCTGCCTAGTCACCCAGTCATAGTGGTCCACTAGGTTGGCCTGGCATGATTTGCCCTTGACGAAGCCATGCTGCCTCCTGTCCTGCACCCTGTTGATCTCCAGTAGTGCTTCTAGCCTCTCTTTTAGGATGGTCTCCATTAGCTTCCTCACTATGGACGTCAAGCTTACTGGCCTGTAGTTCCCCAGTTCATCCTTGGATCCACCCTTGTGGAGGGCAACCACATGAGCCAGTCTCCAATCCTGCAGTACACACCGTGAGTCTAGAGATGTATTAAATAAGTCTGCCAAGGGGCCAGCGAGGACCTCTGCAAGCTCCTTCAGTACCCTCGAATGTACCCCATCCAGTCCCGGTGACTTGTCTACCTTCAATGCCCTTAACCCCTTCCGCACCCTCTCCACTGTGATTTCTCAGTACGTCACCCCCCCCCCCCATCTTTGTCTATCCTTCCTCCTACTGTGGGTACCGTCTCCCTTCTCCTTTGTAAAGAATGAACAGAAGTAGTCATTAAGCACTTCTGCCTTTTCACCCCCTCTTCCACCCATCCCTTTCTTTTTTTTTTTAAATATCCTTTATTGAGAAAAAGGATTTTAGGCACACATACTTACTGAGTGTTACCATAGAAGTAACAGCATTACATTGTTTTTACATTGTTTCCTTATAGTTTCTTAGTTGAGGAAAAGGACATATTAAACTTAAGTTGTTTCCCCATCATCTTTTAACTCTTTCCTTTGTAGGATAAAAAAACAAGCAGACATTCCCAATATTTTTTATGGAACAAATTCAGGATCCACCAGTGAGCAATACAGAATCCAACTTTTCCATTTAGTTTGGAAAACTACCAGTTTATCTTGAAGTGCAACTGTAAGACTCTCTATCTGGTATATCTTTTTAGTTATTTCTCTCCAGTCACCAATAGTTGGTATCTTTGGTGACATCCATCACCTGGTAACAGCTTTTTTGGCAGCCAGCAGTTAGACGGGAACCAACATTTTGGTCCAGGAGGGGGAGCGATCTGGATACACTGACAGCAGCACCATTTCAGCAGTTAACTCCACTGGTTCACCCTGACAGGTCATTAATTTGGCCTGTATGGCGCACCAAAAGGACATTAGAAAAGGGCAACACCACATTATGTGTCCCAGGTCTGCCACCTTACACCCACAGTTTCTGCAACAGGAACCATATGATTCAGGAAGGTATTTAGTTAAAGCTGCTGGAGAACGGAAGTATCTGGAACAGCATTTCCAAGCGAATTCCCTCCAACAGGGGGAGGAGGTTATTTTGACTGCCTGAAGCGCCATCCCCGACCACTCAGACTGGGACACTTCCAGTTCCAAGTCTCAATTCCAGCTGACTAATATGGACTCCATAGAGTATTTTTCAACATCCCTCATAATTTTGTATACAGACCCTATTATGTGATCCCAAGAATGCCCCTTTAAAAAATCCAAAACATTTTTTTATCAAGGGTGACATTGGAACTGGTAGCTTTGCTTCAGTGATGCACTGTCTGAGAGTATAGTTCTGTACCTGAAGATATCTTAGAAAAAAAAAATCGCTTCTAAGGCCATATTTGTCTTTTATAGTGTCAAATGGGAGAATTCCATTGCTGTCCAGAAACTGGAATACATGGGATAACCCCTGGTGTCTCCATTGGGAAAAGACCTGGTCTGATTGGGACGGGGTAAATAGATCGTCCTCTAAGAAAACTTTACAATAGGTGTAGATTGGCGCATATATATAGTTTTTCCGCATGTCATACTTGTGTTTAAGTATGTTACAGGTTATTGAGGTAAAATCTTTAAGGGGAGAGGTTTTATTTTCAGAGGGAAAAGGAGCTTATTGGTGTCATGCAGATCATTAAGAAGAAATTCTAATGTTTTCCATGGGGCTTCATATTTCTTAGACATCCACAAAAATTACATTTTTAAAAATGCGGCCTTGGCATATAACCTGAGATTAGGTAGGCTGGTGCCCCCCTGAGAGATAAGAAGGGTTAGGATAGACCTACAGATTCTGGGTTGTTGCCCCCCCATATGAATTCGGAAAGCATTTTGTCCCACGATTTAAAGTAATAGGGGGAGGGAAAAAAGGGGATATTTTGATATAAATATAAACGAGGAAGAATATTCATGCAGATTATTTCTATCCCTTTGGAAGAGAGATAAGGGAATAGATAACCATTAAATGCGGATTATTTCTATCCGTTGGAAGAGAGATAAGGGAATCGATGACCATTTGGTCAGATCTGATTGAATTGTCTGTATTAGGGGTTCATAGTTTACAATTTCTAATATTCTCAGATTAAGCGGGAGAGTAATCCCCAGGTACTTAATCCTGGTAGAACGCCAACGAAGGGGATACCTAGATCGAAGGGAGTTTGAGGGAGCAAAGTTAAGTAGTAAGACTTCTGTCTTTGTTACATTATCCCCCTTCCTTCTTAATTCTCACAATTTGGTCCTTGCAACTTCTATTCAAACAACATGAAGTCTTGCTGTATTCTGACATATGCAGTGATGTCCAACCTTTGAACTGCCCCGGAGATGAAAGTGTTAACTTTCCATGCCAGGCATGGAACGCTGAGCTCGAGCTTGGTTGAGACACTGTCTGTTGCTGTTTGAAGTCAAACCGTCAGATTCTTTACTCCTCCTCACTGAACAGTCGCTCCAGAGATTTCTCCTTTGCTCGGTTCAAGTTTGTCGGTTAAAGTGCCGTTTTCCTCGGTTTTTGACCGTATTTAATCCGTTAACCTGTCGGTTCAGTCTCTGTCTCTGGTATCGTGAGTACTAGATAGGTTTATTTTCTTGTTCTTCTGTGTGGAACTTGTAAACGTAGGATCGGTTCGGTTTGAACCGATCAGGTTTGTTCAAAAAAGTTTATTCTACTTTTAGAGTGTGGTAACCGGTCCTTATCGGTTCTAAAACAAATGGATTTCATTACGGTTTTTTCCACGACCCGTAACATGGTCAGGAACCGATAAGGGTGTCTTGACTGGCGGATTGCCGAAAAAAGGGTAAGTTTTTGTTAGGACTGGCCATGTCTGAGAAACCCAAAAGAAAAACCAGGCTCACTGGGTTTCAACACTGTAGTGTGTGTGGGGAAGCCTTTGCTAAGGCTGATCTCCACACCACCTGTGTTTAGTGTCTGGGGTTTGACCTCCTCGATTCAGACTGCCAGATTTGCAAGAATTTTCCTGCAGCTACCCTGAAAAGAGAGTTGGTAGGCTCAGGAAAGGGAGGCCAAAGTCTGCTACCAGATGGCCAGCCGGTTCGGTTCAACCGAACCAGAAGGAAATACCTCTGACCAGGGCGAAACTAACCGGGCAAAAGGAGAACCGACTCCTGAGGAGTCGGTTCCAGTTAAAAGAAAAAAGGATAAATCAGCGGTGCGGATCCACAACTTCTTTCTCCGACCGCTGATAAAATAGCCAAAGCGATAAGGATTGTTCAATCGCTAACCCCGGTTCCGACCGAACTGGCACCGTCGGGAAGGGGCTCGGTTCGGTCGGTTCCCCCCGGTTCCAGATTATAATTTAGAAGATTTGTATGAACCGGAGGAGGAGGAAGGAGAGTATGAGGATAGTGATGGTGATTACGAAAGTCTGGATGTGCCCATTGACCCGGACATCTCCCCAGACAGACCTTCAGGGGTTTCTCCTCCTAGGCTTTCTGAGTCCCCTTCCCATTTTATGTTCTACAAAAAAGTGGCTGAAACTCTTCAGCTTCCTATGGAAGAAGCTGTAGACAATCAGGAGGAACCTGACTATATTGAGATGATGGAGATCCCAGAGTCCAGGAGGCTGTCTATTCCCCTTCATAAGTCCTTTGGGAAACAGACAATAAAAATTTTAAAGACTCCTAATTCTATACCTCCTGTGGACAAGAGGTATGCTCTCTCAGGCTCAGATATGGAGCTTCTTACCCAGCAATGCAGCCATGTTGGGGTAGTGCAGGCTGCTGCCTGTGATAAGGCAAATATACCCTTGGCTTCACACCCCCCAGATAAGGACTCCAGGAGGATTGATGCCATGGCAAAGAAACAGTACATGGCAGCATCCTTGGGACTCAGGCAGGCCAATTATATGGCCTATACAGCTAGATATCAGAAATCTAGATGGGACACTGTAATGGCTTTGGCTAAACAGGTCCCTGGCCAGCTTGCCAGGAGCTGGAGCAGGTGGCTGCGGATGGTATTGAGGCATCCAAGGTGCAATTCCATGCTGCAGTGGACTCCAATGATGTTTCATCTAGAGTCATGGCTACATCTGTGGCCCTTCGTAGGATGGCTTGGCTCAGATGTACTAGCCTGTCTCAGGATACCCAGACTAAGGCCATGGATTTTATTGTTGTGGGTAATTATCTGTTTGGGGAGCAAACAGAGAACTACATGAAGAAAATGGATGAATACAGGACCACCTATAGGAGTGCTCAAGCCAAGGAAAGGCAAGCCACTCCCCAGAGGCAGCATTCCAGGGGCAGGGGCAGGCCTTTTCATAGGCCTTTCTACCAAGCCCAGGCCTCCTCTTCTGCTTATGCTCATAGGGGGTTCTTCAGAGGGAGAGGCAGACAGGGTACAAGCAGACCTGCTTCCACCCCTCAGCCTAAAGCCCCTGCCAAACAGGCACCCTGATGGGTTTGCCAGGGCCGATTCTCCACTACCTGTAGGGGGCAGGCTGTTTTACTTTGTCCAGGACTGGATGTCTTTAACATCAGACAAATGGGTCCTGGAAGTAGTAAGCCAGGGACTGGTTCTCAGCTTCAAAAAATTTCCAAAGATGAGAACCAGATCCTTTCCACCTGCAAGTCCTTCTGAGGCACTTGCCCTACAGGCAGAGGTCTCTTCCCCCTTGGCTCTGAGAGCCATAGAGAGGGTTCCACCCCTACACAAGGGAAAAGGATTGTACTCCAGGTACTTCCTAACCCCCAAAAAGACAGGAGAATGGCGGCCCATCCTGGATCTCAGATATTTAAACAAGCACCTTTTAAAGCCAAAGTTCAAAATGGTAACTCTGGGAATAATTCTACCCTCTCTAAGGCCAGAGGACTGGCTAGTTTCTCTGGACCTCAAGGATGCCTATTTCCATATTCTCATCAGAAGCTCCCACCGAAAGTACCTCAGGTTCGAGCTGCCCTCAGGCCATTATCAATTCAGAGCAATGCCCTTCGACCTAACTTCTGCTCCAAGGGTATTCACAAAATGCCTGGCAGTAGTGGTTGCCTTCCTAAGGAGAAAAAAGATCTCCATCTTTCCATACCTGGATGACTGGCTCATAGTAGGCCAGTCTCCAGACCAAGTGAAGTCACACCTACAGATAACTCAGCAACTGCTCACTTCTCTAGGTTTCCTTCTGAATCTTTCAAAGTCAGTTCTAGATCCTGTGCAGCTCTTCACCTTCATAGGGGCAGAGCTGGATACAGTAAAGGCAAGAGCCTTCCTTCCCCTGGACAGAGCAAGGACCCTTATCTCACTAGCCTCTTCATTCACCCTCCAGGTGTCTCGACCAGCAAGGCATTTTCTGCAGCTTCTGGGACACATGGCTGCCTCTACAGCAGTGGTTCAGGGAGCAAGATTTCAGATGAGGGACATTCAGTTCCACTTGAGAGCCTTCTGGTCTCAGAAAAAGGATCCTCTGACCAAACTAATCCCAGTGACTCGAACCCTGATCCAGGCGTTGCAGTGGTGGCAGGATCAGGACAATCTAAGACAGGGAGTTCCTTTTGTCACTCAGTCTCATTCTCTAATCCTTACTACAGATGCCTCCCTCTTGGGGTGGGGAGCCCACTTGGGGGACCTGGCCACCCAAGGGTTGTGGTCTCCTCAGGAATCTCTGCTTCACATCAGTCTGTTAGAACTCAGAGCAGTGTTTCTAGCACTTCAAGCTTTTCCAAGTCTGTTCAGAACAAAGTAGTTCAGATCAGGACAGACAATACCACCACAATGTGGTATATCAACAAGCAAGGGGGCACTCGGTCTACGGCCTTGTGCACAGAGGCAATGAAGTTTTGGTCTCTGGCCTATTCCCTGAACGCCTCTCTTACAGCAGTGCACCTCCCAGGGAAGGACAATGTTCTGGCAGATGCTCTCAGCAGGATATCTCAAGGCCATCACGAATAGTCCCTGGATCCCCTGATTTTGAAGGTGATCTTCTCCAGATGGGGCACCCCCACAGATAGATCTTTTTGCAGCCCCAGACAATCACCAACTTCCTCTCTTTTGCTGCAGGCCCCCAGTGTTGGGCTCAGTCCCCCTGGACGCCCTAGTTCTCAATTGGGAAGGGAAGTTTCTGTATGCCTTTCCCCCCCTTCCCTCTCTTGTTCAAGGTACTAGTGAAAATCAGGTCTCAACCCTGCAAGGTGATTCTGATCGCTCCAGACTGGGCCAGACAGCCCTGGTACCCTCTCTTGTTGTCCTTAGCAGTCCACCTTCCCTGTCTCTTCCCAGGAATTACAACCTGTTAACATGTGCTCAGGGGAGGGTTTGGTATCCAAATCTCAAATTTCTCAATCTCAAGGCCTGGCTCTTGAAGAGTTAGAGTTTGCTGATTTACACCTCTCTCAAGGTGTTCTGGATATCTTAAAGGCTTCTCAAAGCCTTCCACCAAACCCCACAATTCCAAGTGGAAAAGATTTACTATGTGGTGCTCTGGGAAGCATATTTCTCCAGAGTCTGCTGGCCTGCCCACAGTCCTTGACTATATGGTTCATCTCAATAGCTTGGGACTCAGACCAGCTACACTAAGAGTGCATCTGGCAGCTGTCTCTGCCTTCCTCTCAGCAGGCAAGCACTCTTCCCTTTCAGCTCATCCTGTATTTTCTAAATTTTTCAAGGGATTGCTGCATACCAATCCTCCCTTCAGGGACCCTGCCCCTGCTTGGGACCTTAATGTTTGCATTGCTCAGCTTATGCAACCCCTTTTGAGCCTTTGTCCTCAGCAGAGCTTAAGTACTTGACTTGGAAAACTGTTTTCTTGGTGGCCATCACTTCTGCCAGACGCATAAGTGAGTTACAGGCCCTGTCAGTAGAGCCTGATTTTATCTCTTTCCATAGAGATAAGGTGGTCCTCAGGACTAATAGGAAGTTTTTGCCTAAGGTGGTTTCAGATTTCCACCTTAACCAGTCGATGTCTCTTCCTGTTTTCTTCACTGACCATTCCTCCTCTGGGGAGAGGAGGCTGCACAGTTTGGATGTGAAAAGGGCCCTTAGCTACTACATAGAGTGCACCAAGGGTCACAGGTTTGACTCCCTCCAACTGTTCCTCACTTATGGTGAGGTTGGTAAGGGAAAACCAGCCACTAAGAGATCTATTGTCGGGTGGATTGTCTCTTGCATTCAATTTTGCTATGAAAAACTGGGTAGGATCCCACCCTCAGGCCTGAGGGCTCACTCTACCAGAGGTACAGCTGCTTCCCTGGCTGCTGCCAGGGATATTCCTATCTTAGAGATTTGTCAAGCAGCCACCTGGAAAACAGTACATACTTTTACCAAGCATTACTCTCTGGATATCCAGGCTAGGAGTGATGCTCGGTTTGGCACAGCAGTGCTTCAGAGCCTATTTCTAAAGTAGGTTCTATTCCTCCTCCATGGAGGTACTGCTTGGTAGTCTGCATATGTCAGAATACAGCAAGACTTCATGTTGTTTGAAGAAAAAATTACTCACCTTAGTAATGTTGTTTCTTCTAATGGAGTCTTGCTGTATTCTGACCCACCACCCCCCCGCCTCCCCTCTCAGAACCTGGTTTTTGGGATGTGGGTGGGCAGCAGCAGTGTTGGCCCTCGGGAGGTGCCCCCACCCCTTCTTTTCTCACCCCCTTTAGTTTGGGTGTGTGGGTGTTGTGTTTTTTTTTTTTTTTGGGTTTCCTGACTTGAGTCTTTGCTTTGGGACCAAAAAATCTTTTTATTATATTTAGTAGCCAGTTGGCTAGTGTAAGTTTACAGTTTCCACACAGGACACCCAGTGAGTTTAGCTCGTAAAGATCTGATGGTTTGACTTCAAACAGCAACAGACAGAGTCTCAACCGAACTTGAGCTCAGCGTTCCATGCCTGGCATGGAAAGTTAACTCTTTCCTCTCCGGGGCAGTTCAAAGGTTGGACATCACTGCATTTGTCAGAATACAGCAAGACTCCATTAGAAGAAACAACATTATTAAGGTGAGTATTTTTTCTTCTGCCTGATGTACCTAAAGAAATCCTTCTCCCCTGTGAAGTCACAGATACTTAAAGTCTTATTACAGCTGTATCCCCTTTATTTGAGAAACATTCTATCATTTAAAACTTTCCCACAGAGTACAACAGAACACCTGTAGTGATGTCCATAGAGAAAATAAAGATTTACCTCTGTCTTAGTGGTCCCTCCCATTGAGGGCAGCACCCCAAAACCCCATTTGTGTCCTCTAGATTAAAGGTACAAAGTCTGTATCAATCTGAGCCATGTACCATATCCATCTCTGCCATTTTACTGTGAAAGAAGGAAGCTTATCCTGAAATCCAGTGGTTAATTTTTCAAGCTGGTATATGTCCATGACAATACCTGGCCAGTTCGTTCCAGGGTACCCCAGGGCCCCATTCTGGGCCCTGTACTTTTCAGCCTCTATCTCAACACTCTCCCCAGCTCCTGCACAGGAAAAATGCTCCTCTATGCCAACGATGCGGTTCTCTTTGCATCCCACCCCGATCCCTCTTCTCTCCAGGTATCCCTCCAACACACCTACAGCCAAGCTGAAAAGTGGTTCCTTGACCACCGACTTGTCATTAACCTAAAGAAGACTAAGTCAATGCTCTTCTCCCATCACCAAAACAAGGCCAAGAATGCCCCCTCTTCATTCTGTCCAGCACTCTGCACCCACTGGAGCAAGTGACCTCTTACAAATATCACTTTTGACTCTGACTCTCACCTTCCACACCCACATCAGTGCCCTATCCTCTGGCATAAATTCTTGGATAGGCCTACTATACTGTCATAGAGATTGCCTCCCCCAAGTTGCCCTCCGGCTGGCCATTACCTCTTCTGTCCTGTCACTAGTGGACTATGGCTTGCCCATTTACGCTGCAGCGGACAATACTGCCTTGACTAAACTCCAGCTCTCAATCAATAAGGCCTGCAGGCTCCTGACCAGAGCCCCTAGCCGCACTCACACTTGCCTGCTCTACTCCACCGCCAACCTGCTCACTTTTGAGGAGCATCTACGCTACCAGACCTGCTTACTCGCCAAAAAATCTCTTCTAGGGCTCTCCCCCCCGGGGGTCTCTGCTTCCTTGTGGTGAGCGTCCTTGTCTGTTGCCACCTGTAGCTCTATCAAGGCCACCTTTCTGGTGCCCAGAACCAAGACCTCACTAGCCCAGAGGTCCTTCCATTACCGAGCCCCTGCTTGGTTCAGCTCCCTCCCACCCTGCGTCACAGACATTGCCAAAATTGGTCCCTTCAAAATCGCTGTCCGGAACCATCTCTTTGATGCTCGTTGCTGTAGATGCACCTAATTATTCCCACTGTGGGATCCTCCTGACAGGCCTCCCTGTCTTGACAACGTCTTCCGGACAGCCTATCCTCTCCTCTTCCCCTCCCTCTCACCCTACTCCCCATCCCTACCTCCACCCTCTCCAGGTATTATCTAGGTATGTCCAGGGCTGTACCCCCAATGTAACCCTTGGGTACCTTGTATTTGACTGTAACCTATGATAAGTAACATTATTATGGAACCTGTGTGTACTCTATGCTTAATGTTCTGCACCTGTACTGTTCTCATTGTTGTAACCACACTATGTAACTCTGTCTACCCCCCCCCCGTGATGAGGTGCCTTTGTAAATGAGTCCATGACTCAAAGGTTGTAAATCTGACTTTTCTAATAAATAAATAAATCCCCCTTCAGTCCGCTACTGTTGGAATAACTACAGACATCCATCTGTGTGTGTTGGCTTTCTTGACTGCCAGTATATAAAACAATAGCAATGTTATATGCCACGGGGGATGATGTTCTGGCAAAACCGACAGTAATACCATTTCTGCTGTGAGTTCAACCCATTTACCCAGGCTGTCCTTTAATTTCTCCCGTAGAGAGCACCAAAAGGGCATCAGCATGGGGCACAGCCAAAAAATTCCAAATCTGCCAGACGGCATTTGCAGCCCCTCCAACAAGCCCTATATGAGGCCAGCAGGTATTTTGTGAGGACCGCTAGGGAACGGAAAAACTGGTACCTACATTTCCATGCAAATGCGCTCCAGATATTGAAAGAAGTGATCTTAATGCCTGACAAAGTGCTTTCGTCCAGGAGACGCAAGGCACCAACAGATCCAAATATTTGTTCCAGCTTTTCAGAACTGTTTGAGTAGAGTCCACAAAGGACTCTCTAAAGGTTTTATATAAAAGACCTATTAAATGGCCCCGAGAATTGCCCTACAAATAATCTATTAATATAGATAGAAAGGGAGGTTGTGGCCTGGGTAATTTAGAAAGCTCCGGGTGTTGATGTAAAATGTAGTTTTTCATTTGGAAAAATCTAAAATGGTCACGATTAGGAAGCCCATATTTCCTTTGTAATGCTTCAAAAGAAACAATACCCGTAGAGGTTGAAAATCGGTATATGTTATTCAGTCCCAGTCGACGCCAATAAATAAAAGCAGTATCTAATTGAGCCAGCCAGAAATCTTCATCTCCTGATAACAGTCTGCAATTATAGAATATATCCTGAAAATTAGGCTTGGATTTTAGTTGACACCAGACCCTTCAGATATTAGCTGTAATTTTAGTGAAATGACATAGTTGGGGGGTGTTCCCCTTTGTAACAAACAAAATGTTATGTATGTCATATGAATCGTTAATAGTAAATTCTATATCCTTCCATGGGGCTGAGTAAGTAGGTGATAACCAAAGAAACAATACCCTGAGAAAGGCTGCTTTAGCATATAACTCAAGATTCAGTAGATTAATCCCGCTCTGGGCTAAGGAAAGTTGGAGGACTGAAAAGTACACTCTGAGACTCTGGCCTCCACGTGTAAAATTAGAGATAATTCTATTCCAGGATCTATAGTAAAAACAGGCCAGAAGAAAGGGGATATTTTGAAACAAATGTAACAGTCTAGGGAGGACGGTTAAACAAATTATTTCTATCCGCTGGAAAAAGGTTAAACAGAGCCTCCCCCATTTATGTAAGTCTTCTTGAATTTGGACTGTTACTGGTTCAAAATTTAGGAGGTCGACGTGATCAACGTCTTTGGATATATCAATTTCCAGATACTTTACTTTTTGCTGTAGCCATCTTAGAGGGAAGCTCCGTTTTAATGTCTCTGATGGGGTAAAGTTAAGTAGAAGGTCTTCCGTCTTTGAGACATTTAGTTGAAAGTCGGCCAGCACTTCGAATCTATGCAATATTTCCCATATTATTGGTATCGATGTTTCAAGGGACAGAATGGTTAGAAGGATGTCGTCTGCAAATAAGGAAACCTTGCATTCCCACTACCCCAAAGGAATGCCCTCCACCCCCCCACCCCCCATCTCTCAGCACTGCGATTAGAGGTTCCATGTAAAGGGCAGATAAGAGTGGGGAAAGGGGACATCCCTGACGTGTTCCACGTCGTAAAGGGATGGGGTATGGAGCCATTTATACATATATATGATTGTGGGCAATTATAAATATTTTTAAGCCACCTTAATTAGGAATCTGGGAAATGGAAGGTTGACAGGGTGTCCCACAAAAAAATCCCAGGACACCCTGTCAAACACCTTCTCAGCGTTGAAATCAAGGAGAGCTGCAGGGATCTGCCTGGACTGAATATGTTCAACTAGTTATAGAGTACACAGAATATTATCTGTAGTATTCCTTTGTTTTATAAACCTGGTCTGGTCTGGATGGATGGATGATTGAGGGCAGAAAATGCTCCATTCTGGCTGCCCAAATTGCAATATAAATCTTATAATCAACGTTTAGGATGGAAATTGGGCGATAAGATGCAGTCTCTGTGATATCCTTATCCAGTTTGGGTATAGCTGTCAAGACTGCTTAAGCCCGGGGAGGATCTCCCTCCGCTACTTCCCTAAAGGCTGACAACATATTTGGCAGCAGTAATTTGGAAAACTTCTTATACCACTTAGCCATGACTCCATCAGGCCCTGGGCATTTTTGTGTACTGGTAGCCTGAATCTGTCTCAAAATTTCCTCCACACTTAATGGATGTTTCTAAGGCATTATGCTGTGTCTCCGTTAAGTGCAGAAGATGTAGTTGAACAAGGAAAAGGTGTCCATCCTCTGCAGTAGAAGGGGGACCAACTTGATATAAAGTTTGTTAATAGGTGGCAAAAGCGGATCTAATATCCTCGTCCTGATTTAACATATGTCTTAAGGACGTATGTTTAATTTTAAGAATAGTTGTTGCTCTTTTATGCATCCTTATTTTGTGGGCCAACATGCATGTTCCCCTTGTACCCCCCTGATAGCTGATTTGTTTCAAGTAGAGCAGAGCCTGATGGACTTTCGTATCCATAATGTTCTGTATTGCTGTTTTGGTATCTCTAATTTTTATTTGCAATTCTTTGTCCCCCTCCCTATATAATGGCTGGTAAGCTTGAAGCTGTTGTATTAAGGAGTCATACTTCGCCTCCAAGCTACGTTTTTTTGCAAACCTTATATGCTATTATTTCTTCCCTCAGTATTGCCTTTAAAGTATCCCACATGATTGTGGCAGATACCTGTGAGACTTTATTCTCTTGCAGAATCTGAGGGATATGCTGTTGCATGTGTGTAAGGAACTGAGAGTCCTTTAAAAGGGAAGGGTTAAGGCACCAGAGAGTCTGCTTTTTAACTTTTCACAATTCTGCTTTTAAAAGCAGAGAATGATGGTCAGATAATATTCCGGGACTTATGGAGATATCCCGAACTTGTGAAAAATGTTTGCAAGTCAAAAAAATAATCCAGCCTAGAGTAGCCGTGATGGTGCCCTGAATAGTAAGTATAGCCTTCTAATAATGGAAACAAAGTACTCCCAGTACTGACAATGCTGAATTCCTCTGCTACCGAGGGTTGGATGGAAATGGAGGAAAGGACGCATTCCTGTATACCACTGAGATTTCTTCCTTGGATAATAACTTGCAGAGGTCTCTCAGAAGTGAATAATAAATGGATTAAACATACCTTGAGTATGTGACTAGGAGTTAGGCAGAGATGGGAGGTACCCAAACCGGTCTGGAGGTTTATCCCACTACAATATGTACCATGATTGATGGGAAGGGGTAGAGATATTAGTTTTAAACCCTGGGAGAGGAAAAGGCTCATATTCCTAACAAAATTCATAAGTACAGAGGGAATTTTGAAATTGTTTGATGTTCTGAAAGAGTTTATGTTGCAGAATTCAGATTTGTAAAAATTTTTACAATGTAGGCACTACATTCTTACAGATTTAAGTATTTCGGAGGTCGTGAGGCAGCCACCCCAGGGGTTTTATTAGTAAAAAAACAGAAGTAACACTGCGGATACCAAGCACTATATAGCTCAAATGTGTGCTCTTTTACAAGAAGGAGATGGCCAGGTAGCCCGGGAATCTATACAGGATAAGTGGGAAACAGACTTGAACCGCCCTTTACCTCCTCGATTCTGGGATTTGATATGGGAGGGTATACATAAAATGACACTCAGCATCATGGAGGGAGTTTCGATGGAAAATCTGTACTAGATTCTTTATAACACCCACGATCTCCAAGCACTTTGGGGCATACTCAACAGATACAGTAAATGCTGGCGTCAATGTGGGGTTACAGGAACACAACTACCATATTTTCTGGGCCTGCTCACCATTGACTAGTTATTGGACCGAAATTACGAGGGAAATTATGAGAATTCTGACATTAACTATAACCCCTAATTTTGAAAACTTAGTGTTAGGACTGCCACCTGTCGAGCTACGGAGACCTGACCAAAGATATCTTTTCTATATTTTGATAGCTGCAGCTAACAAGGTTATAATGTAGATAGGCTAAAAGATAATAAATTATCAAACAAACAGTGGCTGTTAAATGTTCAGCAGATTAAACATATGGAAGCCATCGTGGCAAAACTGAAAATGCAACCAGATAAATTTAATTCACAATGGCTACCTTTCTACTCCTACGTGGAGGAGATAGAGAATATACCAGTGTTGGATCAATTTGTGTGTTAAAGCTGCAGGGGGACACATGTGGCTCAATAACTCTGGTTATCCCTTTTGTTCTATAGAGTAAATTGCCAGAACAAATATTTAAAAGTAAATATAGACTATAAAAAAAACACAACGGCAATAGTTGTCTTTGTTACTTGATATGTTTTATTCACAGGTTAGTTCATATTTGTATAAAACATTAAATATATGTAATGGAACATAATAGAGTGTGATAAGGACTTGCATATAAGGTACAGGAAATTCTGGTCTCCCATAAAATTAGGTTTGTGATGGACTGTTGGAAGATTCAAGATGGTATTAGGGCTTAAGGGCCAGTATTAAGTTGGATGATCTCCAATGCCCTGACATTTGAACTGGAGATTGAATAAGCAGAACCTGCAAAAGAAGAAGACAAAAAATAATTTATTTTAAGTTAAGTCGTTAAAATCACATAATACAAAATGGACTGTTGAGAAGGAATGTTAAGAATAGACTGTTCTGGTCGAATTATTTTCCTCGTCAAATTATTTTCGTCTTATGTTAAAGCTTTACTGATGTGGATGTTATTAGTATTTACTGTGAGCAGACTTCCTTTGCAAGATGGACTGTACAACCTAATTGGGTCTGTCTTTTACTAAAAGTTTCAAGTTACAAAAAATAGGTAAAAGCAGGAGGGCTGAGGAGGAGTAACAAAAAATGGATAAAAGAAGCACATATTGCACCTCAGTAGGGCTATCTTGAGTAAATTAGTTGTTAACAAAAGCAAAACAAGTAATATATTCGTAATATATTAGCAGTAAGTCATATCAGTGCATCATAACCTAGAATGGACTTTAAGTGCAGAAAGCATAGTGTCTATGATTTTATGCAGTCACAGAAAAATTGATGGAATTGCCAAAATATCCATTTAAACTTTCTTCACTTTATCTAAGTTATCTGTTTTTCCAGTTGACCTCACTAATTAGGAGAGTCCTAGCTACTGAAGGTCTCCATCACCTTGGCTATCGTCACAGATGACCGTAGCCCCAGCCTCCCCCTGCTAGTTTAAATGCCTGGAAATGTATGTCTCAAGCCTCTGCCCCAATTCCCTTGTCTCCTCCCTATTAGAATGAAGGTCATCAGGTTTAAATAGGCATTTTTCCCCACCACAAAGCAGCCTAGTCTGCCAGGAAGAAAAACACTTCCTTGGCTTACCACTCATTTAACCAACTGCTAAACTGAGCTCTCCTACCCCCATCTTCTCTGCTGTACCTTCTCCCCACCTTCTTCCTCTCCCTCCCTTCCCCCTCCTCCATTCCCTCTGTCTCTTCCTACACCTTAACCATTGCCTCCCGGCCTCCTCCTTGCAGCTCCTCCTCACCGGTCGAACCTCTCCTTTCCTACTTCTATTCTTCAGTTATCCCTCCATAGATGGATGGCCCTATCGGTTGTGAAGTTCTCCTATTGGTTATGCTTCTCTCCTTCTGTGGAGGCATACTGTTAATTACTGCTGTTCTTTTTGCAATGTTTATTATCTTTTGTTAATGCTCTATGCCATTTCATTTTATAATTTATGCGATTATATATGCAACCCTTACCCCAGTCAACAGCGGCACCTTACAACTAGGACCCCCAACTTGTACACAGACAAGGCAACAAACCACAAGTTGGCAGAAAATAAGTATCACCCCTGCATAAGGGTAAATACTTGGCTCGACATGTACGAGATCGGAGGTTAGAGCGCAAAATAACATTTATATTTACTCCAAGTTCTGGGAGAGAGGTGCCAGGGCTATGCTGTGTCTCCTATCCTAGGGGTCCCATAACCATTTTACATGGACTCAAAAATTGAATGTCCACTAGGAAAAAATTGGGATTGTATTGTCTGGCTTTATTTCTACAGATGGTAGGCAAAAAAACTGGGTGGCTCCCAAGTTTGGAAACTGTCATTACAGAAACACAGAACTTCGCTTTCTCCAGAACAGGAGGTATTAGCATTTCCCACATCTTATTTTCTACAGAACACATTTCCCATCCCTCTTGCTAGGGATCTCTGGACTTCTCTACATAGTGTCTGTTATGTGGGGGTTGCCACACACTTTACATGAAAAAATATCCTCCTGACAAGATGGGCTAAGTTAACACCTGCAGGGCAAACTGTGCCTATCAGGTAACCAGTTAGCTCTGACTAAAGCTCAGAGTGAGGGTCTGCCCACCCTGGCCCCAGCCAGCCTGTGCCATTCCTTCCAGGACACACACTGGATCCTTCAATCTCACAGGGATTGCAAATTCCTCCACACATTTCAGACTTTTACGTCAGCACTTATTTGTGTTGAAAACAGGAGTCCTGAGTGATGTAATCTAGTCTTGTCATGGCACATACATCACCAGCCGATTCCCAAGAACCTGCCAGTGCTACTGTACTCACGGTTTGTTTGTCCCTTTGATACAGACCTCCACAGAAATGAACCCACTGGGGTCCCATTGACACAGGTCTCCACCACTTCTTGTAGCATGCTGTTGTACCACTCTCTAGGGTGAGAAAATGATGACCAGAGGTCTTTTACTATTCTGTAAATAATATGTGTATGTTCCGTACTACCCTTCCCCCAGGTCGCGTCTGGAGATGCGCTGTTCTCAGCTCAGTATGTCTTTCCTGGTGAACTTCTGAAACACATACATACATACATACATATATACATACATAAATAAATTGGAAGATTTTCAGCTTCCTTGCAGCCTGCTGCCTGTGCACTGTGAGCACTTCCAAGAAGGTCACAGTACTAGCCAACCTCTTTAGCCTGGAACTCAATGTCCAGAAGCTAGCCTCCACTGCTCCCAATGGTCTTCCTGCCAGATCGTTCATCCCCAGATGGGCAGTAATGTCCGGCATATCCTTCTACTTCCCTAACCATCCGATCTACCCTGGGGGTAATCATCTGCTGTCACACCTAGGAGACAGTGCAAAACCCTCCCCTCCTGGTCTGAAGCACAGACCAAAGTTTTGGTATTCCTGACTGTAGAATCCCTTAAGACACGGGGTCATAGTGTCGTGGACAAAACCATGCACCTAAAGAATGCTGCACGCAAATCAGCATGCGGCAAAATAACGGCACAACATGCCGACCAGGAAAGAAACGTGCACACTGGAGGAATATCTTTGTTTTTCCGGGAGCTCTGCCCCCTGCTCCCCCTGACGGGGGTGTCACCCTGGACTTATTATAATCAACTCCAGGGATCATGGACTTCGGGGGGGGGGGGAGGAATTCCTGGAGTGGGGAAAACTTAAAATAAATAAATAAATAAATGCCACATTGCAGTGGGGCCTGGGGAGAACCGAACCACAACCCCAGGTCCCTGATGCCGTCAGACACAGGTGCTCTAGCCACTCCACCATGGGAACGGCTCGGCCAGGCACTGCCCTTCACGTTATGGCATGGAAGCGTACAGCGATAGGGGTAGCTGTTCTTACCGCACGCTGAAACAACCCCTGCCGCTGTACAGCCATTCATGCAGTTCCAGGTGCGGTATTCTTTGCATGGTTTTGTCCGCGCTATAGTGACCCGGTACCTGCTGGAAGTACCCTCCTGCTAACTGTCCTTTCCAAAGCCCCACCGGCATTGCTACTGCTGAGGCTATGGTTGCAACAGGATGCTCTCACGTGTGAGTAGTAGTAGTAGCATGCACAGTGTTCCTTAGAGGAGTGAAATGGTTGCTTATTACAATTCCTGGGCCCTTTTTGTCCCAAGTTGTTACCACCTGCCAGCCCCCTACATGAACCCTACCTTACAAACCTAATTTCGAACTCCTGGAGGCTGCCAGGGAAGAGGAGCAGCAGTGGACCCCCACCTGCTCTGCAGTTGGAGAATTACGGTCCGTGCTGCCACCAGCTCGGGATAGAATACTGCCAACTTCCTGCAGACTGGGTGGTCTCCACATATCCACCCTGGAGAAGTGTGGCACTGCAGGTCCAACAGCTAACTAAATCCCCTTACCAAGGTCATCACCTCTGCCCGCTGTACATGGCTACCCTAGATTCCCTCTGTAATGCCTTTAGTTTGATGTACCTTACTGAGATAGAGGTATAACGCTCCTGTATACTGCCACTATTTTAGGTGTCGGGCATTGGGCATTCTAAAGAGGCGAGGACGAAGGTGGAAAGCTGGGCCTTGTGGGGGATGGGGGGGCGGATTGGGGTTTTAGGGTCCAGGAAGATCGCCCTAGGTTAAATGGGGTCAAGATAGAGGTTGTTCCTATCTTGTCCCCATACCCAAGAGTCCCGAAAATATCGGACAGGTACCGAGGTCTTCCCCGACATCTCATCCTGCCTTGGCGGTGTTGTGCAATGCCAGATCTATTAAAAACAAGACAGCTATTGTAGCTGATCTTGTTGGGTCAGCTGATCTGACTTGCATTACCGAGACTTGGCTGGATGAAAATGCTGGCCCTATATTGGCCTCGGCAACTCCAGCCGGGTTCTCGGTAATACACCGTCCAAGGCAGGATCGTAGGGGCGGAGGTGTGGCCATTATGTTTAAATCTGAACTGGGCCTTGTGGATGTTCCATTGGGGAACACCAGATCTTTTGAATATATCCTGGGTGAGGGTGCAGGTTGTGGGATTCTCCTCGTCTACCGTCCACCAGGTGACGGCGAATTCCTTGTGAGAGACTGTGACTCATTGCTCACCCTTGTGTTGAGGTTTCCAGGATATTCTTCTGCCACTTCAACGCTTGGGTCGACGATGAACTCTCTCATTTTGGTCAAAGTCTCCTCCAGCTGATGAGTGCACTGGGCCTGACACAGGCTGTTACCACCTCTACCCATATTGGAGGTCATTCACTAGATCTGGTCTTTCTCTTGGGTATGGAGATCACTGACTTGGGGGTGGAACCAGTCAGTTGGTCGGACCATTACACCATAAGGTTCCGTTTCAGGGCCCCTCTAATAGGTCTGCCCTACGGAGATGGTCCAATACCGCCCTTTAAAGTGTTGGCCCCAATGACCTTCTGTGTATTGGACCTATCGAGTTTGTCGGTGAATGCATGAGTCCAGAGGATCTTGTACTTGCCTATAATAAGGCTGTGGGAGATGCACTGGAAAAAATTGCTCCTGTTGTGACTCTCCTCTATCCGTCCAAGGAGTCCATGGTTTGATGGCTCCTTGAAGGAATTAAGGCGAGTAGGCCAAGGCTGAGAGAGCTCAAGGAAATCGGGCCTTGATGTCGGACAGGCTTAGATTGCTAGCTCATTATGATGGCTACCAATCAGAAATCACTCGTAAGAAGGCAGAATTCCTGTCCAGAGATTTCTGCTGCAAAGAATCGACCGCTCAGCTTTTCCGGACTGTGGACAGGCTGTGCAATCCAGTCTGTCTTCAGCCTAGAAGCTTTTTCTCAACTTAGATGTGAGGAGTTCGCTCGCTTCTTTGCAGATAAGGTTGCCGACATCAGGTCCGCGCATCGGTCCGACCTCTCCTTTGGGAGTCCGTGGGCAACCGGTTGTACTTAGTCCCCGCCTGCCTGGTTGGAAGTTTCACCACCCGAATCTTCGCAGACATTGTGAAGATCATCCAATCAATGCGCCCAACTAGTTGTAGTTTGGATCCGGTCCTACACCTCTGTTAGTAGGATGTGCTGAAGTCATCTACCCAATCCTCGCTGACATTGTCTGAAATCCTTGGAGAGGGGTTTTTCCTAATCCCCTTAAGGAGGCAGTTGTTCATCCACTCCTTAAAAAATCCTCCTTGGATCCAGACTGTCTAGCTAACTACCGGCCTATCTCTAACCTGCCATTTGTTGGTAAGGTTATTGAAAAGGCAGCTGCACTGCAATTGGATGAATATCTCACCTCTCATAATGTCTATGATACTCTCCAATCTGGCTTCAGAAAAAGGCATAGTACTGAGACTGCCCTTGTTCGGGTTTTGAGTGACCTCCTAATGGCCAGAGATCGAAAGGCTTATACCATTCTGGTCCTTCTTAATCTTTCTGCTGCATTAGACACTGTAGACCATGAGGTGCTATTGGAGCGGCTGCGGTTTTTTTGTGGACTGTCTGGTACAGTCCACGAATTTGTTCCATTCTTTACCTCACTGGTAGGTCTCAGAGAGTTGTCACTGGAATTTATTCCTCTGACACCTTCTCCTACCATGTGGGTACCGCAGGTTCCATTTTAGCTCCCATGTTGTTTGCAGTGTATATGCTCCATTAGAGAAATCATCAGGAGATACAGCTTGAGTTTTCACTGTTATGCGGATGATACTCAGCTGTATTTATCCTTTTCTCCTGATCAGAGTGATGCACTCTCTGTACTTAACAACTGTCTGGATGAAATCAGAATTTGGATGAGTTCGAGTTGGTTGAAGCTTAATCCGGATAAGACCGAGGTATTGGTTGTGGGCCCAGATCATCCTGGGAGGGGTTTGGGTGCGGCACATCCATCAGGCTTATCACTTGGTGGTGTGCCGCTCTCTAGCTCTCGACAGGTGCGAAATCTGGGCCTTATTTTTGACGACGGTCTGACCCTGAAATCTCAGGTGTCAGCTATTGTCAAGACCTCTTTTTATCATCTGAGGAATTTCGCCCGGGTGAAACACCTGATTCCCCAGGAGGATCTTCCGACTTTGGTTCACGCCTTTGTTACAACCCGTTTGGACTACTGTAATTCCCTATACCTAGGGCTCCAGGGATTGATATCCGCCGCCTGCAGCTAGTGCAGGCGCTGCGGCGAGGCTTCTGACTGGGACTGAGAACCAGTCATAATGCAGCAATGAGCCGCGAACTGCACTGGCTGCCTGTGTGTGGCGTATCATCTTTAAGGTTGGTTTACTAACCTTTAAAGCCCTACACGATCAGGGACCCGGTTACCTGAAAGATCTTCTGATTCCCTATCGCCCCCTCCGCTCCGCCAATGAGGGATTGCTAGAGATTCCCAGGGTTTGTTTGAAGTTATCAGGATCTCGTGCTTTTGCTTACTCAGCTCCTACCCTGTGGAATTCTCTACCTCATTGGTTGAGAGAATGCCCGACCATCGATAGTTTTAAAACTGCTTTAAAAACTTATCTTTTTAACTTGGCTTTTTCTTTATAGTTTATTTGCTTATTGTTGATCTCTGTTTTATTATCATGTACAGCGCCTTGATTTTGGAAGGCGCTTTATAAATAAACACGAATTGAATTGAATTGAATTGAACTATGCCTTGGGTACTTTAGATAGGATTTTGCTTCCTGAGTTACTTCCCTACAAACCCTGAGTATAAACCCCTATGCTGCATTACCCCAGATAGGGTTGTACTAGCACTTTACAAGTTACTTGTCAACAATCCCCGAGTACCGACACCTGTACATAGTTTATGTATTTATTTTTTTATTTTTATAATTGTTGGCCAGGAAAGACATACCAAGCTGAGGTTGGTTCTGGGAGCACAGGAAGTTAAGTGACTTGCTCACAG
The DNA here is from genome assembly GCA_016271365.2 of Neoceratodus forsteri. NCBI lineage: Eukaryota > Metazoa > Chordata > Ceratodontiformes > Ceratodontidae > Neoceratodus > Neoceratodus forsteri. Next base: position 1,197,824,912 of record CM028130.1, read on the forward strand.
TCACACAGTACGCAAATGGTGACCGTGGGATTCAAACACAGTCCTCCAAGTTTTCAGCTCTGTGCTCTTAACCACTGTGTTATACTGTCTCTCAGTAATATAAATATACAAACTTAAATACCTACTGTAGGGGCATGGATATGGTTCACATCCCCACTCTGGCAATTCCACTGGAACTGACTGATTAGCTGAACATTTTTTTCTCTCTTTTTTTTTTTTAATTTACATTTTTGCATTTTCTCCCTGGTTTTTCTCCCCGATCCTGGGACCCTGGCAGACACGGCCATGCATGTGCGTGGAGGCGCACACGCACGCCGGGTACCGGCTCAGCCCCTTCTGCCCCACCCCGTGGCTGTTGCCAGGCTCCCTGTTACCTGAACTGACACCCGTTCTCCACCTGGTGGCAGCCAAGGGCCGGGAAAACCCCTCTCCCTCCCCGGGAGAGGAGAGCCGCCTCACAGCAGCTCAGTCCCACTCCTCGCCTCCCCAACAACCCGGGCTTGTTCCTGAATCTTACAAGTATCTTACAGGGAGGAACACAGTGCAGGAATACGCTATTTTAAGTGAAAAGATGTTCCAGGACTAGAGGGCATGGGATGAAGTTGGAGGAGGGTGATTCAGAGGAAGCGTGAGGAAGAATTTCTTCACAGAACCGGCGGTGGACAAGTGGAACACCCTGCCAGAGGAAGTGGTGGGGGCTGAAACAATCACAGGATTTAAGAATGCATGGGATAGACATAAAGGAATTCTGGAGGTCAGGGTTAAGGGGCAACAAACTTCTAGGAAAACATAAAGTGGACTTACAAGCTCAAATGGGCAGACTGGGTGGGCCGTAAGCCCTTATCTGCTGACACTGTCTATGTATCTATGTCACCGGTGTAGTGCGAGGTGTGTCGTCCAGTGCCTCAACCTTCAGCGCCACCGGGCCGGCCAGGCTGGACATCTTTAAAGTAAGCTCCTCCTACCATCCAGTTGGTATATTCCTTGACTCTGCCCCATGATGTCAGATCTTTCTTTCTGCTGAAAAAACAGGTCATCTCCTTTGCAGCTTCCACTTAAGTTTAGTGCACCATAGGCAAACTCAGTCTTCAAAGGGTTTTTTGATTTAATTACCTTATTCCTTCAGTTACTTTGACCCCCCAGTCGATCTACGATGGAGCAGTGGAAGCTGGGTTTCAAATTCTGCATTTGGTGTTAGCAGATGATGTCAGCCAGCAACATGCATGACGCATACGTGTACTGCCTGGGCGGGCAACATGATGTGGCCGGGTGCAGCCTTTGCTTAACCATGCTTCCTGAGTCCCTCGAGGAAAGGAATCACTGGGTCGGCCTTCAGAATGGGATCTGAAGGACCACCAATGGCCGCAGAAAGGCCTCAACTGTGGCCAGATCTGATCAGCAACTTGTGGCCCTTGAGGTGGAAGCGGCAACTGGCATGAGGGGCATCTCCTCAGTCTTGGTGCTGCTTCTGGCTGGGGCCAGTGTCAGAGGGTTATTCACCGGAGGATTCCAGGACACGACTTTGGCCCTCCAGACCCTGGGAGAGAGCCCTGATCACCATGGTGGTAAACACAAGCGTCGCCCATGCTGGTTGTAGGTCCAAGAAAGATTGCAATCCTCTTGGTCTCTTGACTTGCCTGACCACTGAACAACTGTCAAGTGCCTCTTGGCCAAAGGGCAGGTTGGGTAGGTTAGGGGCTCTTTGGTTCCCCATCAAGCCAGTTGATCAGACTCTTGTAGAGCAGGCCGCTGAGATACTTCTCAAGCCTATTGACCAGTTGTTGGACAAGGTCGAGAACTTGATCTTGCAGACCCCAGTGCTCATGGTCCTTACCCAGGAGGAAAGAATCTGGCAGTATCCCTGTACGGTCCTTGGCGGGATCAGCCTCCATTGGCAGTCAAGCCTTCCACGCCCATGCTGCTTAACGTGGGCCGGCATGTAGTTTACCACAATCAGCCGGTAGGCTCCCCTTGCCATCGACTAGCCAATCAACCATCGAGATCTCAATTGTGGCATTTCCACTCTCAATCCTGTTCGACCAGGAAGTTTTGCCATCGATGTTCCTTGACCTCCTCATCCTCAGGTGAGGAGAGGCAATGTCGCAAGCTGCACTGGTGTAACGAGGAGCTCCTCTAGCGACAGAGGGCCATCATGGGGCAGGGTAGGGCTCTACCGTCTGGAACTGCCGCTGGTCCACATGACACAGGTGCCCCTCGCATCTGCTTCTTCACCTCTTTGGGTGGAGCCACCACGACTGCAGCCGATGGTGGGCACGCCAACCAAGGAGGCCCGCTTGGCCACCAGCTTGGCAGGCCAGTTGTTCGTGTGATCAGCCCCTGAGATGGTACCCAGTAGGACCGTGGCGAAAAATGGTTGAGGGCCATTTTTGAGGATGACACAGATCATGATTCACGAGTCCATGGCCTCCTCTGGGACTTCTGTCCTCCACCGAGGATCGATCAAAGAGCTGACCACCGAGCATGGTCCGGTGTCCTTCGAGGTGCTTCTCTGACTCATCTCGGAGTCCATGTCTGTCCCGCTTGCACCAGTACAAAAAAGGGGCTATGTATCCCCTTATGGGCATGTTAGATCTGGACGAATCTCCAGAGTTTGCCTTCCCTGTGGCTGAGGCCATTTTAGGACCAGCCCTGGAGATTTGGCAGCATCCTGCATCCTGTCCAGCACCCTCTGCTTGTATGGTCAACAAGTACTCAGTCCCTTTTGGATTTCTTACTGGGTTCTCATACCACCCCCTCCGCAAAGGGGTTGGTCATGGATTTGGTGTTCCGCAATTCCAGACACCAGGCGGATGTGGGCAAGCCTCTGGACAAGGAATCCTGTCAGATTGACCACACCGCTGAAAAGTGTACACTGTGGCATTCTTGGGTCTCTCTCAGGCTAGTTGTGCCTTGATGATGGCCAACTTCTGTCAATCTTTGATGGTGATCTTCAATGCATTCCTCCCTTACTTCCCTGCAAATGTTGGTGATGGTCATCAGAGACCAGGGTCAATAGCTAGCTAAAGAGCAGCTCCAGATTGCATTGGTCATGGGCAACTCATGTCCCTGTGCCATGGCAGCAGCTGTCTCCATGTGTCTCAGGGTCTGGCTGTGTCTGTCCATTTTCATGGTGGACACCCAGTATAAACTGGCCGATGTCCCTGTCTTGGGTACTGACCTATTTGGCCCTGGGGTGGAAGCACATCTTACCAATATCGAGAAATCTGATGCCACTCTGGATTCTGTGGCATCATACCAGAAGGACCTGGAAAAGAAGCCTAAGAAACAGGCTTTTCAGTCCTTTCAGCCACAACCTTCTCAGTGGCAGCCCCAGCAGGGGCAGTACAAGGCCTGGTGCCACAAGCAGAAGTCTGGGCATCAGGTTCCTAAGAAAGGAGGGGGCAGTGGCAGTGGTGTCCCACCAACTGCAGACAGCAGTGTCCCCACAAACGCTACCCAGTGACTGAACAAAGGAAGCCATCCCTCCACCCATCCTGTCCCTGTCTGCACTCACTGTCGGAGGTCGGCTGTGTCACTCCTTGCCATGTTGGTCCGCTGTCACATCAGACAAATAGGTGTTGGATGTAGTCGGCTGAGGGTTGCCTCTAGACTTTGACACTCTTCTGCATTGCCACCTCCCCACTCTTCGAGGAACCAGGGTGTTGCAGGACATGCTGGCCACCCTTCGGGAGGACATTGCTTAGCTCCTTGAAAAAGGGGCAATATCCCATGTCCCGGTCGCCCTGGCCGGTCAGGGTTACGTGTCCATGTACTTCCTGGTCCTGAAATGTGCGAGGGGCTGGCACCCATACTGAGTCTGCATGACCTGAATGAGTTCATGCAGAAATGGAAGTTCAGGATGGTCACGCTGAATCAGATCATTCCATCGCTGGAGCAAAATGTGTATTTCAAACAACATGAAGTCTTGCTGTATTCTGACTAATGCAGTTAGTCCCAGCCTTTAAACTGCCCCAGAGAACAAAGGGTTAAGTTTCTATGCAGAGCATAGAATGCTGAGCTTGAGCTCAATTGATGTCTGTCTGTTTCCCTTTGAAATCTAACTGTCAGATTCTTTACCCCGCCTCACTGAACAGTCGCTCTGGAGATTTCTCCTGCAGCTCGGTTCGAAAGTCGGTTGAAGTGTCGGTTTACTGTCGGTTTTTAACCGAAAATTATTTTCCACATAGTCGGTTCAGTCTCTGTCTGTGGTACCGTGAGTACTGGATAGGTTTTGTACTATTTTTTCTGTGTGGAACTTGTAAAAGTGTGGATCGGTTCGGCTGAATCGATCAGTTGTTAAATTTTGTATCTTAATTTAGTGTGTGGTTACCAGTCCTTATTGGTTCAAAAAAAAACATGTTTGATACATTTTTTTCCAACACCTGTGACATGGTTAGGAACTGATAAGGGAGTCTTGCCTGGCGGTTGCTGAAAAAAGGGTAAGTTGGTTAGGTTGGCCATGTCTGAGAAACCCAAGAAAAAAACCAGGCCCACTGGGTTTCAACACTGCAGTGAATGTGGGGAGGTCTTTGCTAATTCCAATCCCCACACCACCTGTGTTTATTGTCTGGGGTTTGAACACCTCGATTCAGACTGCCAAATTTGTAAAAACTTTCCCAAATCTACCCCTGAGAAGAGATTAGGTAGACTGAGAGAAAAGGAGGCTGAGAAGTCCACTGACCCGGATGGCCAGCCCGATTCAGTTCCGACCGAACCAGAAGGAGTGCCCTCTGACCAGGGCGATACTTCTTCAGGCAAAAGGAGAGCCGATCCTGAGAGTTCGGTTCTGACAAAAAGAAAACACAAAGGAAAATCATCCGGTTTGGATCCAGAAGTCCATGTTCCGACCGCTGAGGAAATAGCCAGAGCGATTCAGATTGTGGAATCGCTTCGCGGGTTCCGACCGATCCGACACCTTTTGGCAGGGGCTTGGTTCGGTCGGTTCCCCAGTTCATGATTATACCCCTGAAGAATTTTATGAGCTGGAGTTTGAGGAGGAGGGGGAGTTTGAGGATGACGATGGTGATGGTGAAAGTCTGGATGTGCCTGTTGAACCGGACATCTCCCCAGACAGACCTTCAGGTGTATCCCCTTCTAGGCTTTCTGAGTCCCCTTCCCACTTTATGTTCTACAGAAAGGTGGCTGAGACCCTCCAGCTTCCTATGGAGGAAGCAATTGAGGATCAAGAGGAGCCTGATTTTGTGGAAATGATGGACATCCCAGAGTCCAGGAGACTGTCTGTTCCCCTTCACAAATCTTTTGGGAAGCAGACACAAAAAATCTTGAAGTCTCCCAATTCTGTTGATAGAAGAATGGACAAGAGGTATACACTTTCAGGCTGAGATACAGAGTTTTTATATCAGCAATGCAGCCATGTTGGGGTTGTGCAGAGTGCTGCCTGTGATGAGGCAAACATCCCCTTGGCTTCACACCCCCCAGACAAAGACTCCAGGAAGATTGATGCCATGGCAAAAAAACAGTACATGGCATCTTTCTTGGGACTCAGGCAGGCAAATTATATGGCCAATACAGCCAAGTACCAGAAGTTCAGGTGGGACACTGTACTGGCACTGGCTAAGCAGGCCTCCCCCCAGCTAGCCAAGGAGCTGGAGGAGGTGGCTGCAGATGGGATCGAGGCATCAACAGTTCATTTTCATGCTGCTGTGGACTCCAGTGATGTGTCATCAAGAGTCATGGCTACATCCGTGGCTCTTTGGAGAATGGCTTGGCTCAGATGTACTAGCCTCTCGCAGGATACCCAGGCTAAGGCCATGGATTTTCCTGTAGTGGGTAATTCTCTGTTTGGGGAGCAGACAGAGAATTACATGAAGAAAATGGATGAGTACAGGACCACTTACAGGAGTGTTCAGGCCAAGGAGAGGCAGGCAGCTCCTCAAAGGCAACAGTCTAGGGGCAGGGGCAGGCCTTTTCATAGGCCTTTTTACCAAGCACAGGCCTCTTCTTCCTTTTCACAGAGGGGGTTCTTCAGAGGGAGATGCAGAAGGGGGATGAGCAGGGCTACATCCACTCCTCAGCCTAAGGCCTCTGCCAAGCAGACACCCTGATGGGCCTGCCCTGGTCAACTCTGCTATACCAGTAGGGGGCAGGCTGACTTACTTCATCCAGGACTGGATGTCTGTTACATCAGACAAGTGGGTCCTGGAAGTAGTAAGCCAGGGACTGGTTCTGTGCTTCAAAAAATTTCCAAAGATGAGAGCCAGATCCTTCCCACCTGCAGGTCTCTCAGAAACCCTTGCCCTAGAGGCAGAGGTTTCATTTCTGCTAGCTTTGAAAGCCATAGAGAGAGTACCTACCCTACACTGGGGCAAAGGTCTGTACTCCAGGTACTTCCTTACTCCCAAAAAAGACATGGGAGTGGCGACCCATCCTAGACCTAAGATAGATAAACAAACTTCTTTTAAATACCAAAGTTCAAGATGATAACTCTGGGAATAATCCTTCCCTCTCTAAGGCCAGGGGACTGGCTAGGGTCCTTGGACCTCAATGATGCCTATTTTCACATTCTCATCAGGAGCTCCCACAGAAAGTACCTCAGGTTCGAGTTGCCCTCAGACCGCTATCAGTTCAGAGCAATGCCCTTTGGCCTAACTTCAGCCCCAAGGGTCTTCATAAAGTGCCTGGCAGTAGTAGTAGTTGCCTTTTTAAGGAGGCAAAATATTTCCATTTTTCCATACCTGGCCGACTGGCTACTAGTGGGTCAGTCTCCAGACCAAGTCAAGTCAGACCTGCAAGTGACCCAGCAAGTGCTCACTTCTCTAGGATTTCTTCTCAACCTTCCCAAGTCAGTTCTCGAGCCTGTCCAGCTTCTTACCTTTATAGGGGCAGAGCTGGTTCAAACAACATGAAGTCTTGCCATATTATGACTATTGCAGTTTGTCCCACTATTAGAACTGCTCCGGAGGTGAAAGAGTTAACTTCCATGCAGGGCATGGAACTTAGAGCACGAGCTCGGTTAGAAAAGCTCTGTCTGGGCTATTTCAAACTGAAACTGTCAGATTCTTTACTCCGCCTAACTGAACAGTCGCTCCGGAGATTCCTCCTACTGCTCGGTTCATTTTCTCGGTTTAAACAGTTTTTCTCGTTAAATTCAACCGCGGATATATTATTTTAACCGCAAACCGATCGGTTCAAGCTCTGTCTGTGGTATTGTAAGTAATAGATAGGTTTATTTCTGTGTGGAACTTGTAAATGTTTATCGGTTCGGTTTGAACCGACCAGGTTGTTTTGAAACTTTATCCTGAAGCTTTTAAAAGCTTTTAGAGTGCGGTTCCCGGTTCTTATCAGTTCTAAAAAAAACGGATTTCATTAGGTTTTTCCACGACCCGTGACACGGTTGGGAACCGATAAGGGTGTCTTACCTGGCACTGCCGAAAAAAAGGCAAGTTTTTGGTTAGGCTGGCATTATGTCTGAGAAACCCAAAAGAAAAACCGGGCCCACTGGGTTTCAACACTGTAGTGTCTGTGGGGAAGCCTTTGCCAAGGCTGACCCACACACCACATGTGTTTATTGTCTGGGGTTTGACCACCTCAATGCAGACTGCCAGATTTGCAAGAATTTCCCTGCAGCTACCCTAGATAAGAGAGTTGGTAGGCTCAGGGAACGAGAGGCCAAAAAGTCCGCTGACCCGGATGGCCATCCCGGTTCGGTGCCAACCGAACCGGAGGGAGTGCCCTCTGACCAGGGCCAGACTTCCTCGGCAACGTAAGCTGACTCTGAGGAGCCAGTTCCAGCAAAGAGAACTAGAAAATCAGCAGGTGTGGAGTCAAAAATTCCTTCTCCAACTGCTGTAGAGATAGCCAGGGCAATCCAAATTGTCCAGTCACTTTCATGGTTCCATCCGAACCGCACTATCTGGCAAAAAGGTCGGTTCGCCGGTTCCACCGTGTTCAAGAATATGATAGAGGAGTTTTATGAACCAGAGGAGGGGAGGATGATTATGAACAGTTTGAATGTGATTTTGAAAGTCTGATGTGCCCATTGAACGGACATCTCCCAGACAGACCTTTAGGAGAATCTCCCCTAGGCTTTCTGAGTCCCCTTCTCATTTTCTGTTTTATAAAAAAGTTGCTGAAACTCTTCAGCTTCCTTTGGAGGAAGCTGTGGATGAGCAAGAGGAGCCTGACTTTGTAGAGATGATGGATATCCCAGAGTCAAGGAGATTGTCTATTCCTTTACATAAATCCTTTAGGAAACAAACAATAAAAATTTTAAAAGCTCCTAATTCTGTGCCTCCTGTGGATAAAAAGATGGACAGGAGGTACACTTTGTCAGGTCCTGATACAGAATTTCTTTCACAGCAATGCAGCCATGTTGGGTAGTTCAGGCTGCAGCCTGTGATAAGGCTAATATTCCCTGGCTTCACATCCTCCTGACAAGGACTCCAGGAAGATTGATGCCATAGCTAAAAACAATACATGGCAGCGCCTTGGACTCAGACAAGCAAATTATATGCTTATGTTGCAAGATACCAAAATCTAGATGGGATACTGTCATGACTTTAGCCAAACAGGCCCCTGGCCAGCTTGCCAAGGAGCTGGAGCAGGTGGCTGCTGATGGTATTGAGGCATCTAAGGTGCAATTCCATGCTGCAGTGGATTCTAATGATGTATCCTCTAGAGTCATGGCTACATCTGTGGCTTTGTAGATTGGCTTGGCTCAGGTGTACTAGTTTGTCACAGGATACCAGGCTAAGGCTATGGATTTTCCTGTGGTGGAAATTCTCTGTTTGGGGAGCAGACAGAGAATTATATGAAGAAAATGAATGAATATAGAACCACTTATAGGGAGTGCTGAAATGACACGGCAAGCCACTCCTCAGAGGCAGCCCCCCAGGGGTAGAGGCAGGCCTTTTCACAGGCCTTTTTACCAAACCCAGGCCTCCTCTTCAGCTTATGTTCAGAGGGGGTTCTTCAGAGGGAGAGGCAGATGGGGTACAAGCAGGCCTGCTCCCACCCCTCAGCCTAAAGCCCCTGCCAAACAGGCACCCTGATGGGATGCCCAGGGCCGGTTCTCCATTACCTGTAGGGGGCAGGCTGGCTTACTTCGTCCAGGACTGGGAGTCTTTAACATCAGTTAAGTGGGTCCTGGAAGTAGTAAGCCAGGGTGTGGTTCTCAGCTTCAAAAAATTTCCAAAGATGAGAATCAGATCTTTTCCACCTGCAAACCCTCTACAGACTCTTGCTTTAGAAACAGAAGTCTCAACCCTCCTGGCTCTCAGAGCTGTAGAAAGGGTTTCTCCCCTACACCAGGGCAAGAGTCTGTACTCCAGGTACTTCCTTACCCCAAAAAAGACAGGAGAGTGGCGGCCCATCCTGGACCTAAGATATCTGAACAAGCACCTTTTAAAACCAAAATTCAAAATGGTGACTCTGGGAATGATTTTACCCTCCCTAAGGCCAGGGGACTGGCTAGCTTCCCTGGACCTCAAGGATGCCTACTTCCATGTTCTTTTCAGAAGCTCCCACCGAAAGTACCTCAGATTCGAACTGCCCTCAGGCCATTATCAGTTCAGAGCAATGCCCTTCGGCCTTAACTCTGCCCCAAGGGTATTCACAAAATGTCTGGCCGTAGCAGTTGCTCATTTAAGAAGGCAAAAGATTGCCATCTTTCCCTACCTAGACGACTGGCTCATTGTGGGTCAGTCTCCAGACCAGGTCAAATCACACCTGCAAGTTACTCAGCAGCTGCTTACCTCTCTGGGCTTTCTTCTCAATCTTCCAAAGTCAGTTCTGGAACCTGTCCAGGTACTCACCTTTATAGATGCAGAACTGGACACAAAGCAGGCCAGAGCCTTCCTTCCCCTAGAAAGGGTAAGGACCCTGGTGGCCCTGGCCTCGTCCTTCACTCTGCAGGTCTCTCGACCAGCAAGCATTTCCTACAGCTCCTAGGACACATGGCTGCTTCCACAGCTGTAGTGCAAGGAGCAAGATTTCAGATGAGGGACATTCAGTTCCATTTGAGAGCCTTTTGGTCTCAAAGAAGAGATTCCCTATCCAAGTTGATCCCAGTGACTCGAACCCTGATCCAGGCCCTTCAGTGGTGGCAGGATCAGAGCAATCTGAGACAAGGGGTGCCTTCATCCTCTGTCTCACTCCTTGACCCTTACTACAGATGCGTCCCTCTTGGGATGGGGAGCTCACATGGGCGACCTCTCCACCCAGGGATTGTGGTCCCCTCAGGAATCTCTGCTCCACATCGATCTGTTGGAACTCAGAGCTGTTTTTCTAGCACTTCAGGTTTTTTCTGCATCTGTTCAGAACAAAGTGGTACAGGTCAGAACAGACAACACCACTACAATGTGGTACATCAACAAACAAGGGGGCACTTGATCTTCAGCCTTGTGCACCGGGCGAGGAAGTTGTGGTCTCTGGCTTATTCCCTGAACACTTCCCTCATAGCAGTTCACCTCCCAGGCAAGGACAATGTCCTGGCAGATGCTCTCCAGCAGGATTTCCCAGGGCCATCACAAATGGTCACTGGATCCCTAGTACTGGGATAGTTTTTGCCAGATGGGGCACCCTCAGATAGATCTTTTGCAGCCCCAGATAACCACCAACTTCCACTTTTCTGTTGCAGGCCCCCAGTGTTGGGCTCAGTCCCCCTGGATGCCTTTCTCCTCGATTGGGAAGGGAAGTTTCTCTATGCCTTCCCCCCCTTCCCTCACCTGTTCAAGGTGGTAGTCAAAATCAGATCTCAGCCCTGCAAGATGATCCTGATTGCTCCAGACTGGGCCAGGCAGCCCTGGTACCCACTCCTTCTGTCCTTAGCAGTCCATCTTCCCCTGTGTCTCCCCAGGAACCACAATCTGTTAACCTGTGCCCAGGGAGAGTCTGGTATCCGAATCTCAATCCCTCAACCTCAAGGCCTGGCTCTCTGAGGAGTTAGAGTTTGCTGATCTACAACTTTTCAAGGTGTTCTCGAAATCTTGAAAGCTTCTAGGAAGCCTTCCACTAGGGCTACCTATAACTCCAAGTGGAAAGGTTTTCCATATGGTGTTCTGGGAAGCATATTTCCTGGAATCTGCTGATTTGCCCACTGTTTTGGACTATATGGTCCATCTTAATTCTTTGGGACTGAGACCAGCTACCCTGAAAGTGCATTTGGCAGCTGTCTCTGCTTTTATTTCAGCAGGGAAGCCCTCTTCTCTTTCTGCTCACCCTGTATTTTCCAAGTTTTTAAGGGATTGCTTCATACCAATCCACCATTCAGGGACCCTGCCCCTGCCTGGGATCTTAATGTTTGCATTGCTCAGCTGATGCAACCCCCCTTTGAACCTCTGTCTTCGGCAGAGCTTAAGTACTTGACTTGGAAAACTATTTCTAGTAGCCATCACTTCTGCCAGGCGCATAAGTGAGTTACAAGTTTTGTCAGTGGAGACTGACTTTATCTCCTTTCACAGGGATAAGTTAGTCCTCAGGACTAACAGGAAGTTTTTGCCTAAGGTAGTTTCAGATTTCCACCTTGATCAATCTATTTCACTTCCAGTGTTCTTCACTGACCATTCCTCCTCTGGTGAGAGGAGGTTGCACAGCTTAGATGTTAAGAGGGCCCTAAGTTACTACATAGAGCGTACCAAGGGTCACAGGTTTGACTCCCTCCGACTATTTCTCACTTATGGTGAGGTTGGGAAAGGGAAACCTGCCACTAAGAGATCCATTGCCAGGTGGATCGTCTCTTGTATCCAATTTGCTATCAAAAACTGGGTAAGATTCCCCTTCAGGCCTGAGGGCTCACTCTCACCAGAGGTACAGCTATGCTCTAGCTGCTGCCAGAGACATCCCTATCTTAGAGATATGTCAAGCAGCTACTTGGAAAACAGTACACACTTTCACCAAGCATTACTCCTGGATACCCAGGCCAGGAGGGATGCTCGGTTTAACACAGCAGTGCTTCAGAGCCTATTACCTAAGTAGGTTCTGTCCCTCCTCCATGGAGGTACTGCTGTGTAGTCTGCAATAGTTAATAATATAGCAAGACTTATGTTGTTTGAAGAAAAAATTACTCACCTTAGTAATGTTGTTTCTTCTAATGGAGTCTTGCTATATTATGATCTCCCCCAGCCTGCCCCTCTCAGAACTTCTACTTTGGGTATGGGGTGGGCAGTCCACTGTTGGCACTTATTGATTCCCCTTTTTATGTTTTTCACCCCTTCTTTTTTGGGGTGTTTGGGTGTTGTGTTTTATTTTATCTTAATTATCTTATCTTATCTTATGTTTTTCTGGTCCCCTGACTTGAGTCTTGGTGTTGGGACCAGGAAAATGTGTTAATATTTAAGTAGCCAGTCGGCTAGTGTAGGTTACAGCTTCCACACAGAACCTTAGTGAGTTTTGCTCGTAAAGATCTGACAGTTTCAGTTTGAAATAGCCCAGACAGAGCTTTTCTAACCGAGCTTGCGCTCTAAGTTCCATGCCCTGCATGGAAGTTAACTCTTTCACCTCCGGAGCAGTTCTAATGGTGGGACAAACTGCAATAGTCATAATATAGCAAGACTCCATTAGAAGAAACAACATTACTAAGGTGAGTAATTTTTCATACGGTCAAAGTAATAGCCTTTCTTCCCCTGGACAGGGCAAGAGTTCTTATAGAACTGGCTTCTTCCTTCAGCCTTAAGGTGTCCTGACCAGCAAGGCATTTCCTTCAACTCTTGGGCCACATGGCAGCCTCTACGGCAGTGGTCCAAGGGGCAAGATTCCAGATGAGGGACATTCAGTTCCATCTGAGGGCCTTTTGGTCCCAAAAGAAGGATTCCCTTACCAAACTGATTCCAGTGACTCGAAACCTGATCCAAGACCTTTAATGGTGGCAGCATCAGGACAATTTAAGGCAAGGGGTTCCATTTGCCACTCAGTCTCATTCAGTGGTCCTTACCACGGATACTTCTCTTCTGAGCTGGGGAGCCCATCTGGGGGCCCTCACTGCCCAGGGACTGTGGTCCCCTCAGGAATCTCTTCTCCATATCAATCTCCTAGAACTCAGGGCAGTTTTTCTGGCCCTGCAAGCCTTCTCTCAGTCTGTACAGAACAAGGTGGTTCAGGTCAGGACAGACAACACCACCACCATGTGCTACATCAGCAAGCAGGGAGGCACTCGGTCTACAGCCTTGTGCACAGAAGCCATGAAGTTGTGGTCCCTGGCGTATTCCCTACAGATCTCTCTGATAGCAGTTCACCTTCCAGGGAAGGACAATGTGCTAGCAGATGCACTGAGCAGGATCTCAGAGGGCCATCGCGAATGGACCCTGGACCCTCTGATATTGAAGGTGATTTTTTCAAGGTGGGTCACTCCAGAGGTAGATCTTTTTGCAGCCCCAGACAATCACCAACTTCCTCTCTTTTGTTGCAGACCCCAAGTTTTGGGCTCAGTCCCCCTGGATGCTCTGGTTCTGAACTGGGAAGGGAAATTTCTGTATGCCTTCCCTCCCTTCCCCCTTCTGTTCAGAGTTTTAGTCAAGATAAGGTCACAACCTTGCAAAGTGATTCTGATTGCTCCAGACTGGGCCAGACAGCCCTGTTACCCCCTGTTGCTGTCCCTAGCAGTCCATCTTCCCCTGTCTCGTCCCAGGAATTACAACCTGTTAACCTCCTCTCAGGGGAGGATTTGGTACCCCAGTCTTCAGTCTCTCAATCTCAAGGCATGGCTGTTGAAGAGTTAGAGTTTACAGATTTGCATCTGTCTCAGGGGGTTCTGGATATTCTCAAAGCTTCTCGAAAGCCCTCCACCAGAAAGACTTATAACTCCAAATGGAAGAGATTCAGCATTTGGTGTTCTAAGAAGCATATTTCTCCAGACACTGCTGAATTGCCTATAGTTCTGGACTATATGGTCCATCTTAATGGCCTAGGCCTCAGACCAGCTACCCTCAAGGTACACTTGTCAGCTGTTTCTGCCTTTCTGTCAGTGGGGAAGTCTTCCTCACTATCATTTCATCCTATATTCTGCATGTTTTTTAAGGGCTTGCTTCATACCAATCCTCCCTTTAGAGACCCTGCCCCTGCCTGGGATTTAAATGTTTGCATTGCTCAACTTATGCAACCTCCTTTTGAGCCTATGTCCTCAGCAGAGCTTAAGTACTTGACTTGGAAAACTGTGTTTTTGGTAGCCATTACCTCTGCCAGACGTATCCGTGAACTGCAAGCCATGTCAGTGAAACCTGATTTTATCTCCTTTCACAGAGATAAAGTGGTCCTTAGAACCAATAGAAGGTTCTTGCCCAAAGTGGTTTCAGATTTCCACTTGAATTGGTCTATGTCTCTTCCTGTTTTCTTCACTGATCATTCTTCCTCAGGAGAGAGGCGGCTACTCAGTTTAGATGTTAAAAGAGCCCTTAGCTACTACATAGAGCGTACCAAGGGTCACAGGTTTGAGTCCCTCCAGTTGTTCCTCACTTATGGAGAAGTGGGAAAGGGCAAATCTGTCACCAGAAGAACTATTGCCAGGTGGATTGTATCTTGTATACAATTCTGCTATGAGAAACTGGGAAAGATTCCACCCTCAGGCCTGAGGGCTCACTCTACAAGAGGTACAGCTGCTTCCCTGGCTGCTGCCAGGGATATTCCTCTCTTAGAAATCTGTCAAGGAGCCACCTGGAAAACAGTCCATACCTTTACCAAGCATTACTCTCTGGATATTCAGGCTAGAGTGATGCTCGTTAGGCACAGCAGTACTTCAGAGCCTATTCCCAAAGTAGGTTCTGTCCTTCCTCCATTGAGGTACTGCTTGGTAGTCTGCATTAGTTAGAATACAGCAAGACTTCATGTTATTTGAAGAAAAAATTACTCACCTTAGTAATTATGTTTCTTCTATTGGAGTCTTGCTGTATTCTGACCTCCTCCCCGCCTCCCCTGTCAGAGCTTAGTTTTAGGGAAGTGGGCGGGCAGGTGCAGTGTTGTACCTCAAGGGTGGTCCTTTACACCCTTTGCTTTTTGTTTGGGTGTTTCTCTTGTTATTATTCTTATTTGAAGGTGTTTTTTGTTTTGGGTGTCCTGACTTGAGTCTTCCCTTGGGAATCCAAAACTTTTTGTTGCCAGTTGGCTAGTAAACATTTTATAATTTCCACATAGACTAGCTAATGAGTTTTTGCTCGAAAGAATCTGACTGTTAGATTTCAAAGGGAAACAGACAGAGACATCAACCGAGCTCGAGCTCAGGATTCTTTACTCTTCATAGAAAGTTAACCCTTTGTTCTGCTGGGCAGTTTAAAGGCTGGGGCTAACTGCATTAGTCAGAATACAGCAAGACTCCAATAGAAGAAACATAATTACTAAGGTGAGTAATTTTTTCTTCTCCTCCCTAGTCCCCCAGGATGTTTTTCCTTCAGTGCCTTCTTTCCTGAGCGTTCTGCTTTTGCCTCCTCCTTGCGGTCAGTTCTAGTATTGCTTGGGACTCAGTCCTACCAGTGTTGCGTGCTGCAAGAGCCCCCTTGAAGTAAGATAGTACAGTTACGTTAGAAATTACTGTAACAGTGGATCTTCAAGAGGAGCTCTTACAGCAGGTGCTGCCTTCCCTTCCTCCTTCCCCTTCATAGTTTCTTCTCTTTTGCATCTCCTCCTCGGCTCTGAGGAACTGCCTTAGTTCTCCTTTTTACATCCTACTCCGGAGTCTCCGGCAGGAGAACTGAGCTGGGTCTCGGGGACTGCCCCCTTTATAGGATAGGTGGACGTCAGTGTGCTGATGTCGGTGGGGGTGGTCCCTTGTGATAGACCACTAGCTAGAGGTTTTCCGTGTGGCCGTGGTGCCTGGTGACTTCAGTCCTACCAGTGTTGCCTGCTCAAGAGCTCCTCTCAAACATCATCTGTTACGGTAAGTTCTTACATAACTGTATTTTGTTTTGTTTGCCCCTGAGAGACAGAGCTCCCCAGTTTCCAAACAGTGTTTATCTAAGTGTTGGCAAATTGTATCATTTACTGTTAACAGAAATACGGTAAGGAACTTCCTGGGGCTGTCAAAAGGCCATTTCACAAGGGGCATGGCCGCTTCAGTAGCTTTTTTTCGCAGTGTGTCTGCTGCTGACATTTGCGCTGCTGCCACCTGGAGTACTGTCCACACCATTACTAAGTATTACAGTCTGGACATTGCCTCTCGGAGGTGTGCCAATTCTCATCTGGCAGTTCTTTCATAGACTTTTTACCTGCCTCTCATCTGTCCTGAGTGCTTCTGTGATGAGTGCTGCTTGAGAGTCAGTCCTACCGGTGATAGCCTGCTGCAAGAGATACCCTTGAAGTAAGGTAGTACAGATATGACTTCGAGGTGGAGCTCTTGCAGCAGGTAATACCATTAGGACTAAAGCCGCAGGCGTTAGGACCCCTCGGGAAAATTTTCTAGCTAGCAGTCTGTAGCGGGGGACCGCCCCCCAACGTCAGGCGTGATATAAAGGGGATGGTCCCCTGGCGCTGTCTCAGTTACTTTCCTGCCATCGACCTGCATTGTTCGGCTCCTTGAACGCTTAGCTACAGCAGTCAACCGCAGATAAGTAAATCACTTAGATATGCAGTTTTTTCCTGCTATTTTTGAGAGTCTCAATATAGTTCTCACTTTTCATGCATGTCTTCTTCACCTCCTCGGCGAAAGTCGAAGTGCCATTGTGGCAAATGGATCCCGACTAAGGACAGCCATGAGGCCTTCCTAATCTGTTTAGGCCCCGACCACAGGCCTGACAACTGCCAACATTGTCAGAAGTTCAACAACAAAACTAGAATCCGCAGGGCAAAGGGCTTTAAAGGCATACCTTCTCGAACAGAAAGTAGCCACCATGCAAAAGTCCCCGGCGGGTCCTAGTTTGCCTTTGTCCACTGTGGAGTGTTCCCATAGAGTGAAGACCCCGGTTAAACACTCCAAGTACAAAGAAAGGCCCTGGTCAGAGTCCCACCACAAGTCTCCTTCCAGGCCTTCTTCTTTGACCTCCGGTGAGAGGTCAGGGTCCATTCCCCCTTCTACACAGGAAACTAGCACCCACAGTCGTCCTCATCTAAACCCTAGGACCAGCCTTTGTCCTCTGGACAGAGCCAAGCTCAGGTGTCCCTGGCTCACCGGCCCCATAAGTCCTAACAGGGCTCGGTCCAGGAAGGCCAGTCGCCTGCTGTTAGGCCCAAAGAAGGCTGCAGCTCCACAGGCTCTTCTGACAAACACAAGAAGCCAGACGACCCACTGGCAACAGGAGGTCGTTCGACAGTGGATGCCTCCTCCACCGTCTTTGGCCACCGGGGCTCCTCTCAACAAGGACAGACGTACCCCGGCCATAACGCCTGCACTGGACAGTAGGCATTCGCCCCAGAAGGGGCAGTCACCTGACAGGCGTTCCACTGAGGATGACCGGTCACTGGACCAGGCGCATGCCACTCCGGACACCGGATCAGATGACCGCTCTCCTAGGGAGCCGACCCCCCAGCCTAATGCAGCAGGGGCAGCCTCCCCAACAGAGATCCCAGTACCGGACACCCTCCCGACACCCGGTCCATCAGCCCCAATGCCGCCTCTACCAGTCGTACCCCTGGCGGATGTCTGGGCCCTATTTAATTCATGGTAGAACACCATCAAAGGTGACCTTCTCTACAGGCCTCCAGAACCAGTTCCCACACCTCCACCTCCCCCTCCACAGGATGAAGGTGCAGGAGCGGGATCACTAGCCTCCAAGGACAAAAGGAAGAGGCAGTATTCCCCGACTCCTGATTCTAGTGGCTGCTCCACTCCCACTTCTGGGGATGATGCAGTAGAGTCCACTCCATATTCCTCGGATGATGAGGACATGAGGCCACCCTCACCAGATACCAAAGATACCCCCAGGTCTCCGCCGGATTACCCAACATTCCTAGATATCATGCGGCACATACAAACCTTGTACCAATGGTACACTGAAGAACTCGACCTAGAAAGGAAACGTTTGGTGAAGTTCTTGGGGGAGAAGGAACCAAAATTCCTCGTCATCCCCCCACTCGTGGAGCCCTTCCAGGACGTGGCCAAACTAGTCTGGAAGAGACCCTCATGCACACCAGCAGTTCCACGCAAGGTTGACTTCCTATACAAACTGCCCAAAAAAGAACCGTTTATGGCAGAACAGGCAAAGGCGGACTCTATGGTCTTGACTGCGTCACACAGCGGACAGTCTCAACCAAAACACCTTTGTATACAGACCCCAGACCCAGAGTAAAAAAAATTAGACCTCTGGGGTCGGAAGGTCTATTCGTTGGCCACCAGGGCTATTAGATCATTAAACTTGTTGGCTCATATGGTTTCATATGAGAAATCCCTATGGGAAAAGATCATGGAGCTTCTCAAGTCCCAGCCAGACTCTGACACAAAAAATGAACTGCTGGCTTGCGCTCAATCCGGTCTGGATGTCGACAAGCACATCTTGAGATATTCGTATGACTCAGCTGATATGGCAGCTAGAGCAGTAGCATCAGGTGTCTATCTCCGTAGGTACGCCGGGCTTCGGGTAACATCCTTTAGGCAAGACCTCCGGGACGCTATTCTGGACCCCCCTTTCCAGGGTCCAGTCCTCTTCGGTCAGGAAGTGGAAGGGATCATAAAGGGACTCCAGGCTTCGGGTAAGGCAACTGCGGATGTGCATAAATTCTTCAAGTCCGAACCGCAACATGCCCGTAAGCGTACTTTTCGTAAACAAAGTCAACAGGGAGGCCACCGTTACCAAGGCAAAGGCTTCAAATGCTGTAATCAACCTGCACAACCGGGAGGCCAAGGCCCCAAACAGTCGAAAGCCCCCAGACATCCAACCGCCACCCCACAAGGAACTGCATGACTTCCAGTGTCTTCTCCCCAGTCATCAGTCTTGAAGGGGAGAGCAGGTAGGGGGAAATTCTCCCACTACCTGCAAGAATGGTCCACTATAACATCCGACCAGTGGGTGCTACAGATTATCAAGAGGGGTTACGCCATTGAGTTCCTCAGCGTCTCCCCAGACAGTCCGCCTGTGGCATCCCACTGTTCAGCAGCACATGCCCTTCTCCTGGAACAAGAAATTACTTCTCTCCTCCATAAGAAGGCCATTCAGCCAGTCCCAAAGTCCCAGCAAGGCAAAGGCTTTTACTCCCATTTTTTCTTGGTGCCCAAGAAAATGGGAGACCTTCGCCCTATTCTAGACCTCAGTCACCTGAATGAGTTTGTCCTATACAAAAGATTTCAGATGCTCACCCTGGCAAGCCTGTTTCCCCTCCTTCTCCAATGGGACTGGCTATGTTCTCTGGACATGCAGGACACCTATATGCACATAAAGATTCTATATGCACATAAAGATCCTGCCTTCGCACAGGAATTTTCTGCTTTTTCGGTTCCGGGACGAGCATTACCAATTCAGGGTCTTGCCCTTCGGCCTTTCATCGGCCCCAAGGGTCTTTACCAAATGTCTCACAGTAGCTGTGGCAACATTGAGGAGAAGGGGTGACTTTGTCTGCTCCTACCTCGATGATTAGCTAATCTGTGCACCCACAGAACACCAGCTATCGAGCAGTCTGAGAGAGACGGAACAGGGTTTCCGGTCTCTCAAAGTCACCCTAAATTGGCCTAAATCCCAACCCTGGCCCTCTCAACGGCTTCAGTGCATAGGAGCAGTGCTGGATACTCTACACGGCAGGGCTTTTCTTCCTACAGACAGAGCACTCTGTCTTTCGGCACTAACTCGCAGAATCCAGTCAGCAGATCAAGTGCCTGCCAGAGTAGTCTTTCAGCTGTTGGGTCACATGGCTGCATCGATAGCCAAGGTCCCTTTCTCATGTCTCAATATGAGAATTCTCCAATGGCACCACAGGGTCCAGTGAGATCAGGGTTCTGACGAGTTGGACCGACCTATCTGAATCTCGGAAGTGGTCCGGCACTCCCTTCTGTGGTGGCAAGATCCAGCTCACCTAGAACAGGGTGTCCTTTTCAGAGGCAAAGTCCAATGCAGACTGTCACAACAGATTCCTCAGGACCAGGCTGGGGTGCTCACTTTCGTAAGCATCAGACGAGAGGATTGTGGTCTGCTACAGAAAGGTCTCTCCACATCAATGTATTGGAGATAAGGGCAGTTTTTTTATGCCCTTCAGGCCTTCCAGGGTCAATTCTCCCGGGGCCCTCTGGTAATCCAGTCAGACAGTACCCTGGTAGTTTTTTACGTGAATAAGCAAGGAGGAACGGGATCGTACCGTCTTTGCAGAGAGGCCATGAGAATCTGGGACTGGGCGGTAGAATGTGATCTGTTCCTAGTCACGGTCCTTATGCCAAGCATTCAGAACATTTTCGACGACAGTCTAAGCCTTTCTCAGTCACTGAATCATGAGTGGGAGTTGCTGCAAGATGTAACAGACGACCTGTTTGTAAGATGAGGTCATCCTGAGCTGGACCTCTTTGCATCCCAGCACAATGCCAAACTACCAAATTTCTGCTTGCTAGATCCAGAGCCTGGTGTTTTCTGGTGAGACGCAATATCCCTCTCTTGGGCAGGGAAATTCCTCTATGCCTTCCCTCCCTTCCCTCTGGTTCAGAGAGTACTGCTCAAACTGCAGTCGGAAGGGGCCAGGATGATCTTGGTAGCCCCTTTCTGGCCTCATCAGATCTGGTTCCCACTTCTGCAGCAGTTGGCCGTGGAACCATCTGTGCCACTGCCTCTCTCCACCCACTTGCTCTCCCAGGATCGGGGGACGCTAGTTGACCCGTCCCTACGATCCCTTCACCTGCCTGCTTGGCTCCTGCAGTCTTAGCAGAGGAGAGACTGGGAGTTTCTCAGAGGGTGGCAGAGATTTTGGTGGCAGCAAGGAAACCCTCTACCAGGGCCACTTATTCCATGAAGTGGAAGTGGTTCTGTCTTCCTTGGATCCTCTCCATTGCTTGGTCAAGTTCATCCTAGAGTACCTGCTTTACTTCCTTGACTTAGGTCTTAGTTATTCCTCTATCAAGGTGCATCTTTGCACAGTTTCAGAGAATCATGATGCTGTTGGAGAAAGGACTCTAGTGCAACTCGACGTTTGCAAGACAGTCCTCTGAGGAGTCTTACATATTAGACCCCCCCAGGAAGGATCCAGTCCCTCCATGGGACCACTTGTTTGTTTAAGAAAAGCTCACCCTGCCCCCTTTTGAACAGGCCGCATCATGCGAGCTACATCTCCTTTCTTGGAAGACGTTTTTAGTTGCTATTACTTCAGCCTGGAGGATTTCCAAGCTTCGAGCCCTGATGTGCAAGGAGCCTTACCTTGTTTTTCATAGAGATAGGGTGCAGCTTCATACAAATCCCAGATTCGTACCGAAAGTTGTGTCCTCTGTGACTCTGAACCAGGACATTTAACTTCCAATCTATTACCCAGAGTTCTCCAACAGGGAGAAGGCCTCGTTACTTACTCTGGATGTTCACAGAATTCTGCATTATTACCTGGACTGGACTCGTTCTGTCCAGAACACGGACCAGTTTTTTGTGACGTTTGCAAAATACAAGACAGGGGACCCTGTCACTAAGCAAACACTAACCAAGTGGTTAGTAAATTGCATTTCCTTTTGTTATCAGCATCATGGCAAACCCTTACTGGGCCCGTTTAAGGGTCATTCCACCAGGGCTATCGCCAGCTCTTTTGCCTCTCTAAGGAACGTGTCAGTGGCGGACCTATGTGCCGCAGCCACCAGGAGCACTGTCCATACCTTCATTCAGCATTAGTCTGGACACAGCCTCTAGGAGGAGAGCAGGTTTCATGTTCTTCGGGACTGCTCTATGGAGAGAGTGATCTTGTCGCCCCTCACAGTCATTTCCTCCCCTCTGATTGGGGCCCCTTTTTTTGGGTACTGCTTGGGACTTGGTCCTAATGGTATTACCTGCTGCAAGAGCTCCACCTCGAAGTCAGGTAGTACAGTTACGTAGAAACTTATTATAACAGTAGATCTTCGAGAGGAGCTCTTGCAGCAGGTGGCTTTCCCACCCTCCATCCCCCAGGTCAGTTTGTACCTCTAATTTTTTCTCTCTATAGTGAGAGTTCCTTCTCGGTTCTCCATTATCTACCAACTGGGTCTCCGGTTGGGAACTGAGATGGCGCCAGGGGACCACCCCCTTTCTACCACTTCTGACGTCGGGTGTGCCCCCGCTACAGATCTGCTAGATGGAAAATTTTCTGAGGGTCCTAATACCTGCTGCCTTAGTCTTAATGATAGCTATTGTTGTAGGCTCCTCGAAGACCACTGTACTTCTTATTAAGAACTTACCGAATAGTATACCTCGAGGATCTCTGCAGTAGGCTCCTTACCTTTCCTTCCTCCTTCCCCTCTTTGTCTGTGTCTCACTTCCCTTCCATTGCGGCGCGCCTTCTGCTTTCTTTGTATTATCAGGGTTACCTCGGCATTCTCCTTGGTTCCCTCGTCCAGTCTCCTGCTTCTGGTTTCTGGTGGGAGAACTGAGTAGCTTATGGGGGCCGGCCACTTTATATAGCATATGCTGACGTCAGGCGCTGACGTCGGAGGTGGGCGGCCTCCTCTGGTATACTGCTAGCTAGAAAGGTTTCCGTGTGGTCCTAGGGCCTTATGGTTCAAGTCCTACCAGTGATAGCATGCTGCATAGAAACATGGAAACATAGACTTTGACAGCAGATAAGGACCACTTGGCCCACCCTGTCTGCCCATTTCCCTACCTACTGGATAAGCTGCAGATTTTAGTTAACCAACAGCCTACTTCCTGCCACCCCCCACTATAATTGCCTTAAGCCTGTCCCATGCATGTTTGAATTCCTCCACTGTTTTAGACCCCACAGCCTCTCCAGGAAGGTGGTTCCATGCGTCCACCACTCTCTCCGTGAAAAAAATTGTCCTCACATTACCCCTGAACTGTACCCCCTCTATCTTTAAATTGTGCCCCCTTGTTCTTACACATCTCTTTTTCTGAAAGATGCTACCCTCCTGGACTTTGTTGATTCCCTTAAGGTACTTGAACGTTTCTATCATGTCCCCCCCTCTCCCTCCTTTCATCAAGGGTATACATATTAAGCTCTCTCAGTCTCTCTTCATATGGTTTCTGATGCAGGCTCTGCACCATTTTAGTTGCCCTCCTCTGACTGCTTCCATCCTGTCTATGTCCTTGCGTAGATGAGGTCTCCAAACTGCACACAGTACTCCAGATGGGGTCTCACCAACTGTCTGTACAGAGGGATAACCACTTCCCTTTTTCTACTTGTGATGCCCCTTCCTATGCATCCCAGTATACCCCTGGCTCTCCTTACTGACTTCTCACATTGCTTACCCACCTTTAGATGATCTGATATGACTACCCCCAGGTCCCTTTCCATTTGTGTTGTTGTTAGTGCCTCCCCTGCTATTGTGTACTCTTCTCCTGGGTTTTTGTTTCCCAGGTGCATTACTTTGCACTTCTTTGCGTTGAATCTAAGTTGCCATATGTCTGACCATTCCTCCAACCTTGCCAAGTCCCTTCTCATCCTTTCTACCCCCCCTTGTGTATCAACTGTGTTACAGATCTTTGTGTCATCTGCAAAGAGGCATACCTTTCTCTCCAGACCCTCTGCAGTGTCACCTATAAAGATGTTAAAGAGGACTGGACCTAGAACTGAACCCTGAGGTACTCCACTAGTGACCCCCTTTCTTCGGAATGTGTTCCATTCACTATTACCTTCTGTGTCCTGTTGTACAGCCAGTTTGCTACCCAGGCTACCACCCTGGGACCCACTCCCAGGCTGGCTAACTTGATTATCTTTTGTGCGGGACTGTGTCAAATGCCTTGCTAAAGTCTAGGTAGGCCATATCCACAGCCCCTCCCTGGTCTATTACTTTGGTCACCCAGTAAAAGAAATCTATTAGATTCGTCTGACATGACCTTCCTGCTGTAAATCCATGCTGCTTTTGGTCCTGTGCCCCGCTGGCCTCTAGGTACTCAACAATTCTTTCTTTCAGAAGTGATTCCATCATTTTCCCTACCACTGAGGTCAAACTTACAGGTCTGTAGTTTCCTTCTTCTGCCTTGCTTCCACTTTTGGTTTTTGTTTTTAAACATTATGTTTATTGGTTTCTTTTAAACTTAAAAGTCCACAATACAATAGCCAGACATCAATGTGGTGTTACATTGAATAAATTTCACAGCAGGATATCACAATCTAGACCATAGGTGTACAGAGTTAGGGGTATACCAACATTTGTTCTGAGTGAAAAAAACAAAATAAATCCCCTTAGCTACATTTCTACAAGAGGGGTGGCCAATCCTAATAAAATGTATCCAAAAATAGAAAAATTCAACTCCCTGCATTGATTAGGCCACAAACCCAAACATATGGTATACTTTAAGTCTAGCTACCTCGAACAACAACCACAAATATAAGCAGTTGTAATGCTATATTTAAGATACATAAAACAAGAACTATATGGACATTCAGTTACCCTAAACAAGATAACTCTATCCCTATACAAAAGATATATAGGCTCTTCCTGAATAACAACTAAAGACAATTAATGTCCTTTTTAAGACTGTCCATGAATAAAAAGTTGAACTTTCAGGAAATTTAACCCATGTGCTCAGCCACCTAGGAACTCCTCGTATGATTATGTACGCTCTCAAAATTACTAATCTTCAAGTGTCCTCATTTTCAGATTCTTGGTCTGATTCCACTCGAGCTGCAACTTCTGAGGCCTCAAATTCTTTTTGGATTTGTTGCACCCTCTTACCAGCTTCATCAGAGTCAGAAAATGTAAAAGTATGACCCCCGTAGAAAATTCTCAGACGCGCCGGCATCATCAGTGAGTGGGCCACCCCTAAACTTCTTAGTGTAGCCTGGACCCCGTCGAATCACTTCCTGCGAGCTCTCGTGGCATAGGACAAGTCTGGAAAGCAGTGTAAAGTATGCCCTTCAAAGTTCAAGTGCTCCGTATTTCGAGCAGCCTGGAGTATTCGCTCCTTTACCATTGCGCTCATCGTTTCGAGCAGGACTGTGCATGGTAAGTCTTTCTGTGCCCTGGCCGATCTAGGAGAAATCCTGTAGGCTTTAACAAACTGCATTCCCAAATCTTTTTCTAGTTGCAGAGCCGATGGCAGCCAAGATTGTAGAAAAGAAAGGAGGTCCGGTGTCTCAGTTCCTTCCAGAAGGCCGATGAGATGGACATTTGGGGCCCTACTGATATTTTCCAAGGCCTACAACCGGTACCTAAGTTGCCCATTTTCCTGCGTTAGCTTAGCTGCAGCCGATAGGGCTCTAGTTGCTTGACTTTCTGCAGAAGAGGCAGTTTTTGTTGCTGCATCCATTTTGAGGTCTTGTTCCCCCAATCTTTGTAGGACCGAGTCCACCTTATTATTGATGGCCTGCATGGCCCTGCAGAGCCTTCCAGGGCGGTTCACTAGCACTACAGGGTGGGACATTAAGCGTGGCCTATTGTTCCGTTGAGACTTGCGATTTTGCAGCGTTCGTACAACTTTTATTTGAGCGCCCCATATTCAAATTTGATATCCACGGGTTCAGTACAATATAAAGAGTCCATAGATGCCAAGCAAGTAGGTATCTTCTTGTTAGAAATTAAATTATTTGCAGTTTAAGTGTTCCCGTCGCAGAGCTGGAAGGAGTCGCTTCTGCTCGGTAGAAGTGCTCAACAGCACCCCCCCGCTCTCACTTTTGTGAAGAGGAATAACATCTGCCCTCCTCCAGTCCTCAGGTACCATCCATTGCTTTTTATTTTTGTTCCTTTACCTATACACAGAGTGAGTTTAAACAATAGACAGGTTACATAAGAACTTACAAGAGATCCTCTCGAAGATCTACTGCTATGGTAAGTTCTTATGTAACTGTACTATTTGTTTTAAATTCACCTGTGTATGGGGTAGAGGGAACTTGAAAATAAAAGCAGTGTAAATAGTTGTAATCCTATGGAGTGTATCATATCCAGACTGCCATCTCACAAAGATTTAGCTCAGCCTCCGACCCGTTATTCACCAAACACTGTTCTTTATTTACTACACTGTATTCATCCGGTTCAAGATATCTCAGCACAACAGTTTTTGCTTTCAGTATGACACAGTTCATTTATAAGAGCCGTTCCACAATACACAAACACAGTGCATTTCCACCACCAAAAAAAACAAAGGCATTGAGCGAGAAGTTGGCAGAATATATACATATTGTAATCACTGAACCAGCCGCCTGCATACCCACCTGATAGACTGCATGTACAGTATTTGATCAGTGCAGGGACCCCTGATGTTTTGGTGTATTTGGTTAACTTCAAAATATGTTCTGGGAGTTGTTCAGAATTCAGCTGTCCAGCATTACATTGCAACTTACTGTATTTCTAAATAAATTATGTGAGAATCAACATTTTGTGATTTTTGCTTGATTTTGATTTTAAATAGTTGTCTGTTAAGGTTTTTTTGGGGGGGGAGGTTCTGTTGTACGATGGCACAACAACCATCTCGGGATTCGAACATGTGACTGTCATCAATTAGATTAACACAATTCAAGGAATATTAACTCCTTTTCAAAAATACATATATTGTTGCAAGATTAAAGACAAAAGTATAGAAACCTAAGGAAACAGCCTTGATGAATTATTCATTTAATTGCAAATCATAACTTGTGTCCTCTTTTCGTGAATGTAATAAATTGCAGATGCAGTTAACATTGAGAAATTGGATGTATCTCACAATGTGGATTACATCAGGGAACAAGTCACAGGAGTGCGAGCATAAGAAATGTAATAAAAATGACTTTGGGAGAGTGGATTTTCTAGAATGACATGAAGTCGATTGAGATTATCACTGAGAGAGAATCCTGGCTATGAGTAAGGCACTAACAGCTTTCTGTGCCAGGCGTTTCTCTATGTGTTAGTGTAAAATTAAACAAAAGACATCTTCCTTGTGGTATTTTAGACTGTCAGTTGTCAGCATAGCACTATAGTACCATGGCAATACTGTCTTACTTTTAAAACTATGTCTAATGCCTGAATTATGAGAACTGAAGTGCAAAACACACACCAAGAAAGTGAAATGCAATCTATTAAGCAGAGCAACAACCAAAAGAATGAAATGCAAACAAATAAAGCAACAAAACCAAACATGAAGTGTCATGTCACAAAAAATAAAGTAACAAAAGGAAATGTAAAGAATTTAAGAATGAATGCAAACAAAATGTACAGCACAACTAAAAAATGAATTCAAACAAAAAAAACCACAACACAACAAAAAGTGAATTCAAACAAAAAACACAACACAACAAAAAAGTACAGCACAGCTAAAAAGTGAATACAAACAAAAAAACACAACAAAAAAGCGCTGCACAACCAAAAAGTGAATGCAAACAAAAAAAACAACTGATCAAAAAACCACAACACAATGAAAAAGTGTTAGGAATTGTGAAATAGAAAAATCAGCTATTTATTGTACCCACCGTGCCTCACTATGTAAATTAGTATACAGGCTATTGTATTTCTATATTCACTACAAAACTAGTAGACTACATCTCTCAGTAAATAAATCTTGTCAGCTGTATACTGTATTCACAATGCCTCATTTTGAAAATAAATATCTGAGAGCTTATATTGTTGTAACCACCATAAAAATAGAAGTCTGCACCTCTAAGTAAGGAAAATGGAAGTCACCTGTGTAATTTCAGAATTCTTGGTTGTGGTTTGTAAATTCACATAGTAACTGTTACAGTGTTGTAACATTTATCAGAGTAAGAATTAGCTGATGTAACAAAAAATAACTATTTCAGTCCAAATGCAAGGTATAATGAGATTTTTTTTTATGTACATGTTCTGTAAGCAAAAACCAGTGCAGCGAGAATATCCGGGACTGGGAAGGCAGAAGCCAGAGAGGGAGAGGGGGGCAGCAAGGTCAGCTCGCAGGGTGGGGGCTGACCAAAAGAGCAGACACGGAAGACTGTTAGGTCTGTTCTACTGGCATTTTAGTATGTTAGGATGAGTGAAATAAATACCAGCTCTTTAAATTGGGCAGGAGCCCACAGGAACTCAATTCCACCACCTTTTAAACAAATTCTGGTCAGAGCCAACATGGCTGCTTCAGAGTGGGAAGTCCGAGTGAAAAGCACTTGAAGCTCCCGTGGCAGCTGATGCCGTACTTGCGCCATGCCCAAGATGGCCACCATGACAGATGTACACATGCAAGATACTCATGCATTTGCAGTGACCTCACGGTGGCCCTCTTGGGCACGGTGGCCTCTTTTGTTTTGCCTACAACTGCGGAAGTGATGGGTGAAATCAAAATAGTGCCCCCGTGGGAAGGGGGATTGTGTGGCCCACTGAGGGGAGGGGCGGCAGAATACCAAAGCTGTGGACATGACCGCAGCACTGTGGAAGCATGGCAGAGAGGTATCCGGTCATGTGCTTCCATAGTCCCTTCTCTCTCCTACTTCATAGCAGTATGACAGTATGGCTCCACCCATGCAACTGTAAAAATTGTATGACAATTATCCACCTCTGTCATCTTTCTCTATTGACTACTATAGGGGAGTTCCACCACATAGAAATTACAGTTTCCAAGAAGACATCATGAATTAGAAAAGCCACAATCGAGAAGCACCCTGGCAAGGAAAATAAGCTATATTTTTGATGAATGATAGATACAGCATTTTGTATTGTTACTAAGATGTTATTTGGCAGCCACAAAAGTGGTGGTGTTTTTGGCTTGTGACATTAATTCTTCTCTCAATAAAGGTGAGATAAAAAAAAAAAAAGAAATGACAGTTCTACCACCTAGAATTATAGATGTGAGAGTTACCTCACCTAAACATTTCTAGTTTAACCACTGTTCAGTTCCAACTGGACTTTGCTGCTTCTGATGCTGTTTTCAGTGCTGTGGAAAAAAACAAATCTGGATTTCTCATCCTTCTTGGCAGCTTAGAAAAAGGCAGTCTGTGGATTAAACTTCAACGTTACATTCTGTCATGATGGCCAGTAGTAATTGTGTTTGTGAACAAGTGCTGGATGACATTTATTTATTTATAAGTTGGTAACCGGGAAAGGCACAGTAAGACGGAGCTCATTTCCAGGTGTGACCTGGGGGAGAGAAAGAATAGTATATACAAGTAATTACAATCCAAAAATAGCTACAATGAACAAATAACCCATGTTACAACAATTAGTGGAGTACAGATATTTACATTCCAAAAAACAGTTACAATGAACAAATAATCCATGTTACAGGAACATAGCAAGGACCAATAAGGGAAAACAATGGGCCCAATTCCAGAACGGGTTACGCATGGCGGAAGGTGACTTGCGCCATACCCAGTGGTGTAAGTCACACCTTGCGACATGCATTATGCCACCCGCTATTCTGGTAGGCGGCCTGCGACAAGGCACAGGCTGCCTCTGCCAAAGGTGGGCTACACACCTGGCTATGCCAGAAACAGCCTGCGACATGGTGCATGGGGGTTTCCAGTAACAGTTACTGCCCAATTACAGGAGGGCAGCCAACGGAACAGCAAAGTGCTATTCCGAGTCGGCCACGGTAGACCGTGGTCTAAGTACCATTAGACCTGCTAATAGCTGGTCTAACCGTACTTAGTCCACGGTGGGTGCACCTCTGTGCCAGGTGCCCCACCAGCCAGCACCACCATGGTCCCACTGAGACCTCCACCCGTCCCCCAGTGGCAGGGCAGCCCTGTGTGGGCTGCTGGCACCCCAATGCCCCCATCCCCGGGCAGTGCCCCGCAGGGCAGTCCATAGCCTGGTGCACCACCATGCCGCCATTGGCATGTATGCCACACACACCATGGAGGTCTAGTGGCTCCCCATCAGCCCTGCATGGCATCTCCATGGTGTTGGAGTGTGGGGGGCCGTGCCATGCCTCCTGCGCCCTGTCGGAGGGCGGTAATGCGGCTTGCACCGGGTGTAGGTGCACGTTTCCTGTGACACAACGCTGGAGGTGTCACAGGTCGTAGTTGCCGGGGACCTTGCCTATTCTGGAATCTGGCGCTGGGTCCCCCGGCATAGTGGCATATGTCGCAGCTCACAAGTGCCAGCGAGTTGCGACGTGCCTCTTGGAATCGGGCCCATTGTGTTTTGTGTTGCACGAGCGGGAATATAGAGCAGAGGATGTGTGGGATGGGGCGACTGAAACGGGGATAGGATTTATACAGCTGGGAAAAGCTTAGGAGGGTAGAGTTCAGGTTGTCATAGACTTAGGGCTAGAAGGCTATCTTGGAGGGGATATCAGTCAGGAGAAGAGGAAATACGGGGGTAACAACTGTGGGCCTGGGCATGGATTCAGGGGTAGGTGGCAGGGATCGACAAATTTCAAAATGGCATGCTAGTCCCGGACAACTGGTCTGGTCAAGAATGGTAGTCCCAGAGTTCCGAGTGGTAGTCCAATACGCTTACATGAAAATTTTAACCAAACATCTGTAGAAATAAATTACATGGTGTGTCTGGGGTTGTACTATTGTATTAGGATGGATGTAGATGTAGAAGAACTGTGTAAATCGAGAAAAACAATATTGAGTGACTGACTCTCCATCCAATTCCTTTCTTTTCTGAATGTTAATACGGCAGGTCCAGGGTGGGACCGGTGTACTGTGTGTAGGAGTACTGCATCTGCACAGATTTTGGGATGCCAAAAGAGGACAACCTAGTTCCCGATGAGCCCTGGTGCCAGACCCTGAGTAAACAGGTTTAAAATTCCACTTCCTTCACAGCTCATATACAAGGGAGGTCCTAGATACGGTAGGAGAAGAGACTGAGAGTAAAAAAAATTATAAAAAAAAATAATAGTAATAATACAGGATATTGAATTGAAGGTACATGAAGAATATTTGGCAGCTGGAAAAGAGGACATGTGCTCGTAAAAGAGGACATCTGGTGGTGACCCTAACTAACCATGTGTGCATGCAGGGCAGGCTGAAGTCTGTTTCAGAAGAGATTGGATAATTGTAGTGAAATGAAGCCAAGGCCATCAATCAAGCCATTCTGTGAATATAGCATGACTGTCATCAAGGGGTAGACTGACTAGAGATTGGGAAGACAGGAAGATGATGATGGAGCACTACTAGGAGTACTTGCATTGGATCATCATCACTCATCAGGAGAAGAAACGGAAGCAGCAGCGGCACCACCAGCAGTAGATGTAGCAGCAGTAACAGCAGCATGCCCATGAACATGTCTCGTTCCTGGACCACAGAGCAGCCAGTGGTTAATTGCAGGATCAGGATTAAATTCATGCAGTTCAGGACCTTCTACCGCTATCTGCAGGAGAGACTGTAGTGTGTCATCAGAAAGCCTGTGTCCGTATTTTTTGTTTTGATAAGGTTCTGAATAGAAAAACTCTTCACACTTAGCAGTTGAGACACTCATAGTTATTAGTATTTCAACTAAGTCAAGAATAATGTGCCCAATCTGTGGTGGTTTTTCTTTAGTAATTTTGTGTAGACCTGCAAATACGGCTTGTCAGCTGAAGATTTAAGCAGCATTTAAATGCAGCATACTCAGACTTTATATGTTCCTGCTGCTCTTCTGTGAAAGAATCAAAGTATTTAACCAGGTTTGCCAGTTCACAGGTCCCAAACACCGCTAGCTGGTCTCTCGGCAGATCAAACTGCTTGAAATCTAAACAGCTGAACCATTTGAGAGGCACCTCTGAGAAATTTTAAACCTCTCGCCTATGTACGTTATTGCTGCATTTATTAAATTCTGCAATTATGATCTCTACAAACTGACTTCTGGGCAGTTGCTCTGAATGGAAAGGAACAGTCCTCCTCCTCCTCCCCCTCCCTCTTTGACACAACATACTCCATCCATTTCTGTTCAGGTTTGTAATGGCTAAGGAAAGTTGCCATGTATTTCCCTGGTGATGTTTTCAGCTCCGTAATCTGGAGTAGGCAGGTCTCAACAAGTTGTGGAACTTCCAGTATTACTATGTCATCTCTTTGAAACTGGAGTGACAGTTTTTTTAGTATTGGCAGGAAGTCTTGTAGTATATATAGGGATTTTACAAACTGTACACTCTGTACTTCCTTTAAGAGGGCCTTTGTTCTAGAACCTTCATCACCAGCAGCAGAAGATGCATGTTCTAGGTGTTGAGCGACACTGGGTAGGTTAACCTGAACTGCATGAACTGATCGTGACCTACTGGCAAGCCATCTCACTTGTTTTATAGCACTAAAGTGAGCAAGATCAGTATCCATGACATTTGCAATTTCTTTTAGTTCTCTCATTTTTTTGGGACTGTAATGATAAAACTTAAATATTCCCTTGAGAGTACTTTCAAGCTTTGACACAAATGTATTTTTCTTTACCACATCAAGAACTGCCAGCTCTAACTTATGGGCAACACAGTGCATCGCAATTATTTGAGGACAGTGTTCCAAGAACTTTTATGGTTCCTCCTCTTTCACCCATCATGACACTGGCCCCATCAAAATTTGCTGAAACAAGGAATGGCCCTGCATTGTGAACATTTTGTAGGTTAATTAGAGGAAGATTTACTGACTCAAGTGCAGTCGTTATTGCGTGAAATACACCTTCTGCATGTGCATGTTCCAGTGTCACAGCTTGATAAGCACTGTTCGCATCAGTTTTGAGTTTGGGTCAACAAACCGTATGAAAACATTTTCCCACTCAGTTATACTAGAATCTGTACTACCGTCAGCAAGAACTGTCACATATTTAACATCAATAAGAGTCTGCATCTGGGTTTGGGATATAACTGCTGATATAGCACCACAGAAGTCCCTGGCTCGCTTATCATTGGTATAATTAGAACCAAGCGTTATCCCATTTTTTTCTTGCAGTTCGCAGAGCCACTCCATGTCCGAGAAAGGGCGCAGATTTTTGGCAATGGAATATGCTGTGTTGAACAGGCGTTGCATCTTGACCTTAGTGCCCTGATCCAACTGCGTAAATGCTTGATACAGTGGGGACTCAGTGATATCAAAATGTACCACACGCTGACCACTGTGTGCAATATGTTGATTCATACACAGCAAATGTGGATTGGACTTGTCATGAGCACGTAGTGACTCAATTCGAAAATTATTTGAGCCAGTGGCAAAAACATTAGGTTTCTTTGAAAAGGCTGGTACTGCAATGGTTGGATATTTTTCGCACATAGTGCAATACATCAGTTCTTTTTTTTCATCATATCTCAGCCAGTTATAAATGGTTAACCAATGCCTTTGAAACAATCTGGCCCTTTTCTCCTGATCGTATTTCTTATCTTTATTTGGCTCTCTGGCCTCTCATCCTGCTCATGGAGCACTAAAGTACGCTTTTTAGAGTGGATGTAAACTTTCAGTTAAGCTTCATTGCTTAATTCAAGACACTGATGATCAGCAGTTATATCTCCTGACACAGATATAGGCTCATTGTCATTGTTATTACTCTTATCTGCACTAGACACAGAGGTGGACTGTGTTTCAGTTTTAGGTGGTGTATTGCTACTGATGGAGTCTGCTGTCACTGCTGATACTCGTGAGGCTACTGACCAGAGAGAAAAAAAGAGTCTGCTGTTTACTGCTCCTCCTACTCCTGTTCTGCATATTGTAGCACTTATTTTCTTCCTCCAGTGATAATAAAATAAAATAATAAATATATAGTGTGTTTGTGTGAGTTTTTTGGGTGCCGGGGTTTGGTGGACTGGGTGGCAGACGGTGACACTGGGGGGCACAGAAGGACACTACAATGAGTGGGTGCTAACCTCAAAATATCAAACAATCAAATTTTTTATTTATTTATAGCCCTCCTTGCTTTCTTTCTCCTCCTCCTCCTTACTGCTACAATTTTATTTTGGCACAGATAGACATTTACTACATTTAACTTACAACACAAACTGCTCTTGCTGTCTCAGTGGCTGATCCTCCCCTTCCTTCCCTTATTAGGCTCACCACTGACTCCACAGTCTCAACCTAGCAGACAATTTAGCTCCAGACAGCAGTTCAAACTAAAAAAGTTACAATGCACTGTGTTTCCTTGGATCACTGCACTAGTAAGTTCCCCCTTCCCTCCCTGTTTATTTTGGTTAGTATACCTCCTGATTTCCTTGTTCCTTCAATTAAGTTATATAAAATATATAAAATATGGGAACAAATTCAATTCACTTATTTGTAATACTGCCCCTTACTGACTTTGTGTTTTCTCTTTTTTTTGGCTTCTGCAAAACACAGACAGCAAAAGGCTGGCTTCAACAATGTTCTCCCTCCAGCCCCTATTTTTTTATTTGTGTGAGCAAACTGATGGCAGCTTCATTTGTGTCCAGCTTGCGGCTTCCGCACCCCCTGCCACAGCGCGCCGATCACTGACCTCGGCTCACACCAACCCCAACCTCCCTCGCTAACTCTTACTCTCCCTGGCTTTTATTTTTATTACAAGCAGTGCCCCTCGACTCGTAGGCCTAATCAACTTCTCCACGAGCAAACTGCTCTGGGAACAGTACGCATGTCCTTCTCTCTGTGAAGATGAGAGAAAGTGAGTGCGTCAGTGCGTTTCCCCCCAGATCAGTCTCGCCAAGCCTACGCTGGAGCCAATGTGCGCCTTACCCTTCGGTGAGCCTGGGATGGTTGCTGCCACACATGCCAGTCTCATGACTGGCTCCTCCTCGTTTCCGCTTTGGCCGCTGCTCGCACCGCCTCCAGGCGCTGTACCCGGCCCAGGCGCTGTTTTGCCCTGCTGCCGACCTGCCATATCACGGTGAGGCAGCTCTGTGGGCAGATGACCCACCAGCACAAGACAGGTTCGCGAGGACTGCTGCAGTATCGCGTGACGCGTGACGCCGGACTCCTGCTGCTGCAAAGTTGGTATTGCAGCCAATATATGTTTTTTTATTTTAATCGCTTGCCCACGGACAAGTGGTAATTTACAACAGTACTTCCTGTCCCTGACTGTGCGGCATTAGTCCGGACGCTCGGCTATCGTAATTGTCGAACCCTGGTAGGTGGGTTGGAAAGAGAGATTTAGCTGGTATTAAGGAAAGAAAGGGAAGTGGAAGAATGTAGGAGTGAGGGGAGCTGATTCCAGAGTAGGGCAGGTGGTAGGAGAAGGCAGATTATCTGGCACGAGAGTGCGCCAGTCTCTGAAATGGAGGGGGTAGTCATAGGCGCTGGCAGGCAAGAGGAGGGAGGATAGGTAAGTTGGGAGAGAGTTAAACCAATATTTAGCTATGAAGGACATACCGTGAAGTTGACGGTGGAGGGGGAGAGGAAGGACTGAGACTGCTGAGTAACGTGAACAGTGGTGAGTGTGGGGGCAGATTAGTGACAAAACCGCAGAAGGCGTTACTCAAGGTGTTGAGCTTGATGAGTGAGGAGGAGGGGGCTGAGCCATAAACCACGCCTGTGTAATCAAACAAGGGAAGAATTTATTTTATGACAAGCTAATGATGAATAGGAAGGAATAGACAGTCTTTGGAATGATGCAGAGCTCCTAGTTTTGGGTGGAGTTTGGTGTGTAGTGTGTCAGTGTGGTGAGAGGAATCCAACCTGGGGTCGAACCAGACTCCCAAGTATTTGAAGGCAGACACAGATTCCAATTTGGTGCCATTGAGGGTGTGAAAGGTTGGGGGGACTGGACTTTAGCAAGCTTCTGGGAGGAGCCAAAGGTCATTGATACAGTCTTTTTAGTATTTGGTGCGAGTTTATAAAAAGCTGTTAACATCGAGAAACAAGATAAGTTGCAGTTACTTTACATACATAAAAGGCAGAAGTTTTCTCTTCTTTTTGTTCTATTAATCTTCTGATAGAAATATGTTAGCTGCCAGGAATGCAGCACTGATTCTTGAACTGAATACTGTGGGTTTTTGCATTCCAGCACTTAAATGAGAGTTGGCTGTATTAGTCTCAGTTACGTTTATTTTTTTTTTATACTTCAGTTCTTTATTCAATTCCATCATATTCATCAGTATAATTCTGTTTACATTTATATAATTTCATTTCTTATATCATGACTCGTACAAAAACAAGGGACAGAGTAAAAAACCAATACAAAAATAAAAAGGTAAGTATTTTACATTCAACTTCATCCAGCATCTATAAATTTGTCTTGTCTTAACATACCTTATTTCATCTTTATATTAATCTTTCTTTATCATTTTCTATATTATTCCTTCTGTCTGTTCCTTCTGAGTTTCTTCTGAGATGACTTTCTCCTTTGGCATTATACCTACAAGTACATGCTTACTTGATACATCTCTTTCCTGCTATTAAGGCTCGGGATTTATTTCTGTTCCCTCTTCCCACACAATCATTGAGATATTAGCAAATTATCCCCATTCTAGAATCACACTTCATTGCCTTCACTATTGAGCCCCCTTTTTTTTACCTTTTATGTATTTATTACTCTACCTTTTATTGTTACTTTATTTGTGGTAAACCTGCCTAGATATTGTTTTGAGAGATGGCGGGGTAGGGAGGGAGAACTCCAGCAATCATTATCATTTCCCAACACTGAATGATGTGCGTGGATTTTTCTATTCAGCATCCATGGCTAAATCCCATCTTGTCCACCTATTTATGTATTGGGGCATAGCTTGTCTGAGGGAAAAAGTAATTCTCTCATATTGTTTGACTGTCTCCACTAATTCTACCCACTCCTTTATGGTCGTGGGGTGGTTGAAAGCCATAGTCTCAGTTATGTTTAACTGTTACGATCAATAATGTTTAGGTCATTTTAATCTTGTAATCTCCCCTTGGGAGTCCTATAAAAAGAATAATTTATTTTCACTTGGGTCATTCTTGATGTGCAAAATTTTAAATAAGTTAGTCACATTCTTGCCATTGTCTGTTCTAATATTTCATTTGAGAATGACAGATGAGTCTTGTCCTTTCAGTTTGTTCAGCCATGTGTCAACAGGAGAGCAGTGATAACAACGGAGACATTTGATCGTTTTGAACTGGTTTCCTGTAGATGACCCTTTTGTGATCTCTGCATTTGTGTTTTGAATTTTTATATATATAATGTCAATATACAGTATGGTTTTAGAAATAATGTACATAATGCTAGATTGACAGCACTGGAAACTGAATTCCTCTGCATGTTTACGTGACAGCTACAGTTTATGCAGCTGCAGTAAATTCCTGCATACTGTCTGTCTCACTGTGCCTTAGCCCATCAGGTAGGGACCACCTCTGGTAGGTCAGGATGTGATTCAGACCTCAGTTCCATTCAGTCTTTTGCCTGTTGTGAAACTTCTAAGAGTGTCAGTTGTATTTCCTGTAATGTGGTGTACACCTGTCCACTAACAGCTGGACTGAGAGCACTAAACTATTTGTGGGTAGGACACTGAATAGCAATCAAGTGATAATATCTAACAGCCACTGTTGGCCTGGGTAAGATGTGGCCTACTGACCTAGAGGTGAAAGGTCCTGTAACTCACTTTGCCATGCAGTTTGTGGTGGACAGCTGCCAGAGAACGAATTTCAAGATCTGTACAATGTGTATTAAGACACTGGTGATGAGATGCTGATTTTCAAAAGACCATGCACACTCTTTTAAATTTAGATGCTGTTTTAAAGATTGCGTCTACAGTAAATTTTAAAGGAAAACTGTCTAAATTCTTGGCCCCCCCCCACCCCCAAAAGGCATACCCCCGATTTAGCTTTTTATTCAGAAAAGCACGTTTTTCTTACGCTGCAACTTACTTTATTTTTATTCTGAAAAGTCCACAAACCGAGAATATCGCGGACGCTGGGGGGCTCCATGTACTGTAAATTAAATCTTTACTGTAATATCTACATGTAATACAAATATTGAAAACAACTGCTTGAAATATTCGTGCTGAACAGCGGTTTCTATCCTATGCGAAGATTTTCAAACTGATTGTGAGGTTATAAAATGTTTCTCCTCATATTCATATTGCAAGATGGTTTTCGTATCTGGCTCGGTGTTGCTGAGGGTTGAGGAGCTGGACAGCACACCTTGTGCCATGCTGTTGACCCGGGTTTGGGAACGAGCTCAGGATGCCGTGGTCAGCGGGGGAGAGGATTGAGCATCCAGAGGACTGCTCTCCTCTCCTGGGTGGGTTGCACAGGGCTCCCCACTCTGTAGCGACTCCCGGTGGAGATTGGGGCAGCACAAGAGTAGGGACATGGCACAGAGGTGAGACGATGACGGACGCCGGCGGCGGAGGCAGGACAGGGTCATTGCACGCTGCATCTCGGGAGCACCAAGAGAAAATCCCCAGAGGTTCTGTTGAGGCAACGGTGACCCCAGAGGCTGACACCCACATCCCACTGCTGGACCACCTTTCCACCGGCTCTCCCGAGCCTCTCAACCAAAACCACGGACCAACTGACTAGATTACAGAAAGGTCGCCAGGTAGGAGAGGCGGTCCCATCCCGTGGGACTTAGATCCAGGGGGCTGGCTGAGTCCGTAGGCTTGGGAAGGGGGTGCTGCTCAGCCCTTGTACTCCCGGTGAAAGGGGTTTCGGGCAAGAAAAGGATGCTTTTCGTGCTTTGCAATGATTTATAAAACATAAAATCTTCATGCAGGAAAAAGTATTTTTTTGTGATTTAGAAAACATGAAATTTTTGAGCAATAAAAAGTATTTGTGAAAAATATTTGTGCTGCACAATGCTTTTCGTGTTTAAATGTGTGATTAATTTAGAAAATGTACATGCTTTGCATATTGAGATAATATGTTTGTGTTTTGCAAATACTTTTAATAAACTTGATTTTCATGTTTAGAAAACTAAATTTTTTTAATCTGCCTCTTCAGAGACAACTTACCACTTATTGCACTTTTAAGTTGTAGCATGTTTGAATAATTGAAAAGATGATTGATGTTATATGATATTGAAATAATACTTTAATTGAAAAAAAAAAAATAAAAGGGTGGAGAACTTACCCATAAATAAACAAGCATTTGTCAATGCCGAATGTTTGCTTGCTGGCATTGGTAGTGTAGAAGTTACAGAGCTGCATAATAGGAATGGCAGTGAAGTATTGAACTGAAGCCAACCCCACCACCACCCTGCAGAGAGTGACAGGCATTGGGGTGTGCCTTTGGGTCGTCAGGCATAACGGCCACGCCATTTCACCACACCCTACACTGCAGACACTGACAAGTGTCACGGTGTGCCTTGGGGTTTTTGGCCCTTATGCGTACCCCATTCCATCAGGAAATACGGTGAGATGGGTGCGGTATAGGAGAATGGGGTGAACTTTGGGCCCGAAGAGTCCAAGGCATACCTCGATGCCTCTCACTGGCTGCAGGGTGTGAAATGGCATGAGCATTACAGGCAAAAATCCCAAGCAACACCCCCTGATGCCTGTCATTCTCTACAGGGTGGGGCGTTATGGTTGGAAACCCTAACACCTCAGGCATTCGTTGGTATTTTCACTCCAAATTTTCAACATGTTTTTTGTGATCCCCACCTCATGAACAGTGGCAATATCAGTTTGTTAGCCGAAAGCTGCTTATGCACAGTGACTACGGCATTTAGCACCACAGGTGCAAAAACACATTCCGAACAGGATGTGAAAAATGACAGCTGTACTGTTCATGGGGAGGTGTAAAAAATGGCAATGTTGCAAATCTGCAGTAAAAATATTAAAAAAACTGGTGAAGTCACGAAGTGCAGATAGAAACTGTGCAACGACACCTGTAATGTAATTAGTTTGGGGATTTTTACAGCAGATTGTCAACACAGGCATTTTGGGACCTCCGATCATGAACAGTGTCACTGTGATTTTCTTTATCTGTCCCGAACAATGATTTCTAGCGCACCACGCATCTCTGCGCTGAAAGTGTAAAAACACATTTCGGCCATGATGTGAAAATGACAGCTGTACTGTTCATAAGGAAGTGTGGAAAATGCCACTGGTGAAAATCTGACGGAAAATATTACAAAGTCATGGAACTTACGAGGGTGCGTGGAAACTGCGCAGTGCTCACTCGTAACACAGTCATTTTATGGACTTTTGTCACCAAATTTTCAACATAGCCATTTTAAGACCTCTGCTTATGAACAGTGTAACTGTGATTTTCCTAATCTGTCCCAAACATTGCTTTCGTACACCGACTACACCATTGTGTGCTACCTGCGCGGAAACACATTTTGGGCAAGATGTGAAAAATGACAGCTGTACTGGTCATAAGGAAGTGTAATAAATGGCAATGTTGAAAATCTGGAGTGAAAATATTGAAATTTCACAAACTTATAAGCATGCGTAGAACTGCATAACGACGCTCGTAAAACAGTCATTTTTAAGAATTTGTTCACCAAATTTTTAACATAGCCATTTTAAGACCTCTGTTCATTAACAGTGTCACTGTGATTTTCTTAATATGTCCCATACATTGATCTCGCCACACCGACTGCGCCATTGTGCGCTACATGGGCGGAAACACGTTTTGGGCAAGATGTGAAAAATGACAGCTGTACTGCTCATAAGGAGGTGCGGTAAAATGGCAGTGTTGAAAATCTGGAGTGAAAATATTGAAAATTCGCGAACATACGAGCGTGCGGAGGAACTGCGCAACTCACACGCGTAAAACAGTCATTTTTAGGAATTTTTCCACCAAATTTTCAACATAGGCTTTTTGAGGGCCCACCTTATGAACAGTGGCAGTGTCGTTGTTACTCAGTCCCAGAAGGTGATTTCACGCAGTGACTGCGAAATCACCCTTCAGGCCTGATTAATGCCATGACAGTGAGAGCATTCATGAGAAGGGGTCCCAAAACTCCATGTTGAAAATTTGTGCAGATATTCCAAAAATGCCTGAGATATGCAGCAAAGTTGAAAAACCCTATCTATCCCATTATACAGCTTACCGCATTTCCTCAGTTCACGGTCGGCTTTGAAGAGTGCAGACGTGTTCCCGGTCCACCAAGATCGTCCGCTACCGGAGTCCGGAGGTAAGTATGAGGTGAGGGGGTGGGGAGGCAGGGTGCGTGAGGGTGGGCAATGGTGGGGGCAGAGACAGCGAGGGACCATGGTGTTTTCAGGTTTTTTTTTTTTTTTAAAAAGGACGACGACGCTGGGATTTGCCACGCTGGGTGGGCTCTCAGCGTGGCACAAGGATGGCTGTTTGGGGCGTGGAGCTGACGGGATTGGCACTTCGCCGGCGAGCAGAGCCTGTTGCCACGCTGGGGTGGGCTCTCAGCGTGGCACCTTGTACTCTCTTGGGGATAGTGGAGCCGACGGGATTGGGCACCCCTGTCGGCTATATAATGTGTAGCCATGCTGGGGTGGGCACCCAGTGTGGCATGTGGAACTTTGGGGAGCGTGAGCACAGTCGACGGGGATTGGGCACCCCCGGCTATACAGTGTGTGTGTGGGGGGAGCACGCAGCGTGCGTGTGTGTGTGTGTGTAGGGGGAGCGCGCATGAGCAGGCGATATCTGATTGCTGCTCACTGAAGCGTAGCTCCCCCTTTCAACTGTACTCCACTGCATTTTCGACTGCTGTCATAGACTGCTCCAGCAGCCATTGGGGAACTGCGGCCGCGCCTGCAAACACACTGACTGAATTGGAAGAGGACTGCCACACCTCCAAAAACTCCGATGCTGGCACTATGTTTCTTGCACATGCGTACAAGCAAACATAAAAAGGACAAGGTGGAGAACTTCTTGAGAAATATAAAAATATTTACATTTGGGGATTCCATACTGCAGCAACTCCCCCAGTTAAGCTGTGCCGTTCAAAGGGGACAGAGATACTTTTCTCTTCTCTCAAGAATTTCATAAGGAACAAAATGGGAGCCATAACCCAAGTTTGTAATAGCTCCCACTTTGTTACACAGAAGAACGCTTGTATACAGAACTGTACTATCTGCTAGTGTGTGTCTTGTCCACCCCCTCAATTGTCAGTCCACATTTAAAACAGTACAGCAGTTTGATCCTTGCTCTCCAATACATTTCTGTCAACATGTTTCTTTCCCACCTGGTCCCCAGCTTATCCACCATGTATT
Source organism: Neoceratodus forsteri (assembly GCA_016271365.2). Classification (NCBI taxonomy): domain Eukaryota; kingdom Metazoa; phylum Chordata; order Ceratodontiformes; family Ceratodontidae; genus Neoceratodus; species Neoceratodus forsteri. Next base: position 1,197,866,743 of record CM028130.1, read on the forward strand.
CGCAGTTGCTTCCAAAACTGACCAAATGGCAACTCTCAGCTGATCACACAGCATCTCACAGCTGTACAGCCCCCTCCCCCCCACGCTCAGCTGGCTGGCTGGCTGGTCCACCCACCAAGTCACGGTCCATTTCTAACTGTTTTTCTTCTAATGTTTGTGGTCTCTTTGCATCTGCTTCTAAACTGGAGTCAGTGTTTACTGCACCAGAAAAAGACACATAAAATTGTTGCCACTGTATTTACACTGTTCACTGATGCTAGTTGGCCAGTCGATACTGTATACAATTTTTCCTTCCTTTTTTCATTTGTTAGTCTGTGCTTACTGCTTTTTGCTTAGTGCTGTGTTTAGCTTAGTCTCATATGTGATAGTTAACAGCTCATTTTACCTGTGCTCAATAGTCTCGATCCTCTGTAACAAAACCCGAAAGTCAATCTGGACTTCAAACAACATGAAGTCTTGCTGTATTCTGACAATATGTAGTTAGCCCCAGCCATAGAACATTGAGCTCGAGCTCGGTTTTCAAACCTCTGTCTCCGGTACTTATCAGTGTAACCGTCAGATTCTTTACTCTGCCTAACTGTTAAGTCGCTCCAGAGAGTTCTCCTTCGCTCAGTTCAGTAAAGTTTCTAAAAAGCGTTCTGTTTTTTAACTGATTTGTTATTTTTTCGGTATTCAAGACTCTGTCTACGGTACAGGTAGTGTTGTAGATAGATAGTGATAAATTTCGGTGGAAATAGTATTTTCTTTGGTTTCCAATCGGTCGGTCTGGTTGGAAATCGACCTTTTGTTTATATTTATACTTTCTGAGATTTAGTAGTGGTGTTCCGGTTCCTATTGGTTTTAAAAAAATTGACTTTTTCGGGGTTTGTTTTCACAGCCCGTAACACAGTTGGTAACCGATAGGGGAGTATTACCTGGCTTGAAAGCTGTAAATGGTAATTTGTTAGTGTGGCTATGTCTGAGAAACCCAAGAAAAAAACCGGTCCCACTGGGTTTCAACACTGTTCTAAGTGTGGGGAGGCCTTGCTAAGGCTGACCCCCACCTCATCCGTGTTTATTGTCTGTGGTTTGACCATCTCCAAACAGACTGCCAGATTTATAAGAATTTTCTTAACGCCACTCTGGAAAAAAGGTTGAGTAGGCTGAAGGAAAGAGAGACCGAGAAGTCTGCTGATCCGGATTGCCAGCCTGGTTTGGTTGCAGCTGAACCTGAGGAGGTGCCCACTGACCTGGACGATACCTCCTCAGGCAAAAGGAGTTCAGACTCCGGGCGGTCGGTTCAGGCAAAAAGGGAAAAGAAGTTAGTTGACGAAATAGCCAAAGCGATCAGTATAGTTCAGTCACTTTGCCCGGTTCCGTCCGAACCCGCACCGTCTGTTAGGCGGTCGGTTTGGTCAGATCCGACTCCACCGGATTACGATCCGGATGCTTATTATGATGTGGAGTGGGAAGGAGACGAAGAGTATCCCAACGATGATGATGCTGATGATAATGACAGCCTGGGTGTGCCTGTTGAACCGGACATCTCCACAGACAGGCCTTCCAGTGTCTCCCCTCCTAGGCTTTCTGAGTCCCCTTCTCACTATTTGTTTTACGAGAAAGTGGCTGGAACCTTACAGCTCCCAATGGTAGAAGCTGCTGAGTAGGAAGAAGAGCCTGATTTTGTTGAGATGATGGACATCCCAGAGTCCAAAAGATTGTCTATCCCTCTTTGTAAATCTTTGGGGAAACAGACAAAAAAGATGTTACAAACACCTAACGCCTTTTCTCCTGTAGATAAGAGAATGGATAGGAGGTATATGTTATCAGGCTCAGTTACAGAGTTTTTATATAGTTATTGCAGCCATGTTGGTGTAGTGCAGGCTACAGCCTGTGTCAGGGCTAACATTCCTTTGGCTTCACACCCCCCAGACAAAGACTCTAGGAAGGTGGATGCCATGGCCAAAAAACAATATTTGGCATCATCCTTGGGACACAGGAAGGCTAATTATGTGGCCTACACAGCCAGGTACCAGAAGTCCAGGTGGGATACTGTTCTGGAACTGGCTAAACAGGCCTCCCTCCAGCTGGCCAAAGAGCTGGAGGAGGTGGCTGATGATGGAATTGAGGCATCCAAGGTACATTTCCATGCTGCTGTGGACTCCAGTGATGTGGCATCAAGAGTCATGGCTATGTCTGTGTCTCTCAGGAGACATGCTTGGCTCAGATGTACTAGCCTTTCCCAGGATACCCAGGCTAAGGCCATGGATTTCCCTGTGGTGGGTAACTCTCTGTTTGGGGAGCAGACAGAGGCTTACATGAAGAAAATGGATGAGTATAGGACCACCTACAGGAGTGCACAGGCCAAAGAAAGGCAAGGCACTCCTCAAAAGCAGCAGTCTACAGGCAGGGGCAGGCCCTTTCACAGGCCTTTTTACCAAGCCCAGGCTTCCTCCTCTTTTCCACAGAGGGGGTTCTTTCGAGGGAGAGGTAGGAGGGGGATGAGCAGGGCTGCATCCTCTTCCCAGTCCAAGGCTCCTGCCAGACAGACACCCTGATGTGTCAGCCCGGGTCGACTCCGCTGTTCCAGTAGGAGGTAGGCTGGCTTACTGCTTCCAGGCCTGGGAGTCTGTTACCTCAGACAAGTGTGTTCTGGAGGTAGTAAACCAGGGACTGGCCCTCAGTTTCAAAAGGTTCCCAAAAATGAGGGTCAGGTCCTTTCCACCTGCAACCATCTCAGAAACCATTGCTGTAGAAGCAGAGGTTTCTTCTTTACTGGCTCTCAGAGCTGTAGAGAAAGTTCCTACTCAACACAGGGGCAAAGATATGTACTCCAGATAATTCCTTACCCCGAAAAAGACGGGAGTGTCAACCCAAGGTATTTGAACACACACGTCACAAAACCAAAATTCAAATTGGTGACTCTGGGAATAATTCTTCCTGCTCTAAGGCCAGGGGATTGGCTGGCATCCCTGGACCTCAAGGATGCCTATTTCCACATTCCTATCAGGTGCTCCCACAGAAAGTACCTCAGGTTCGAGTTGCCTTCAGGCCATTATCAGTTCAGGGTCATGCCCTTTGGCCTAACAGCAGCTCCAAGGGTGTTTACAAAGTGCCTTGCAGTAGTAGTTGCCTTCCTCAGAAGACAGGGTATATCCATCTTTCCCTACCTGGATGACTGGCTCATTGTAGGTGAGTCCTCCGACCAGCTCAAGTCGGCTCTGAAAACCGCTCAAAACTTGCTCAGTTCTCTGGGGTTCCTCCTCAACCTTCCAAAGTCAGTTCTCGAACCAGTACAACTTCTGACTTTCATAGGAATGGAGTTAGATACTGTTCAGGCAAAGGCCTTCCTCCCAATAGCAAGGGTACAGGCCATTACAGATCTCGCTTCCTCATTTCAACCTTTGGTCTCTCGTCCAGCAAGACATTTTCTTCAGCTCCTGGGCCACATGGCAGCTTCCACTGTGGTGGTACCAGGAGCCAGGTTTCAGATGAGGGACATTCAGTTTCACCTAAGATCCTTTTGGTCTCAGAGAAAAGACCCACTCACCAAATTGGTTCCAGTGACTCCGACTCTGGTCCAAGCTCTCCAGTGATGGCTGGATCAGGACAATCTCAGACAAGGGGTCCCATTCCTCAGTCAAGCTCCCTCACTGGTCCTAACCACGGATGCTTCTCTTCTAGGCTGGAGAGCCCATTTGAGAGCCCTCACAGCTCAGGGTGTTTGGTCTCCACAAGAGTCTCTCCTTCATATCGATCTCTGGAACTCAGGGCCGTTTTCCTAGCCCTTCAGGCTTTCTCTGACTCAGTCAGAGACAAGGTGGTTCAGGTCAGGACAGATAACACCACCACAATGTGGTACATCAGCAAGCAAGGGGGCACTCAGTCCATGGCCTTGTGCACAGAGGCCATGAAATTGTGGTCTCTAGCCTACTCCCTTCAGGCTTCCATGACAGCAGTCCATCTCCCGGGGAAGGACAATGTGCTAGCAGATGCTTTGAGCAGAATCTTACAGGGCCATCAAGAATGGTCTCTGGATCTTCTCATCCTGAAAGTAATCTTCACCAGATGGGGCACTCCAGAAATAGATCTCTTTGCAGCCCCGGACAGTCACCAACTCCCCCTGTTCTGCTGCAGACCTCCAGTCCTAGGGACTGTTCCTCTGGATGCTCTCATACTGGATTGGAAGGGCAGGTTTCTCTATGCCTTTCCTCCCTTCCTTTCACCTGTTGTTCAGCATTCTAGTCAAGATCAGGTCTCAACCCTGTACAGTGATACTGGTGGCTCCAGACTGGGCCAGACAGCCTTGGTACCCTCTGCTGTTGTGCCTGGCAGTGTCACTCCCCCTGTCTCTTTCCAAAAGACACAATCTCCTCACTTCCTCTCAGGGGAGAGTTTGGTACCCCAGTCTCTAGTCTCTCAGCCTCAAGGCCTGGCTCTTGAAGAGTTAGAATATGCAGGCCTGCATCTTTCTCAGGGAGTTCTAGATATATTCAAGGTCTCCAGGAAACATACCAGAAAAACTTACAATTCCAAATGGAAAAGATTCAGTTTTGGTATTCTCAGAAAGGCATTCTGCCAGATACTGTGGACATTGCTACAGCCTTAGATTATCTGGTTCACCTTAATGGCCTAGGCTTAGGCCTGCAACTCTGAACGTTCACCTAGCAGCTGTGTCTGCATTCCTTTCAGCAGGGAAGGGCTCTTCCCTGGCATTTCATCCTGCTTTCAGTAAGTTCTTCAAAGGTCTGGTTCATATCAACCTTCCCTTTAGAGAGCCTACTCCAGCTTGGGATCTGGATGTCTGTATTGCTCAGCTTATGCAGCCACCCTTTGAGCCTCTGGCTTCAGCCGAGCTTAAGTACTTGACCTGGAAAACAGTGTTCCTGGTAGCTATCACTTCTGGCAGATTAGTGAATTACAGGCCCTGTCAGTTGAACCTGACTTTATCTCCTTCCATAGAGAGAAGGTGGTCCTGAGAACAAATAGGTGCTTACTCAAAGTGGTATCAGATTTTCATCTGAACCAATCTATGTCTCTACCTGTGTTTTTCACTGATCATTCTTCTTCTTCAGGTGAAAGAAGATTACACAGTTTGGATGTTAAACGGACACTTAGCTACTACATAGAGCATACTAAGACACACAGAAATGACTGTCTTCAATTTTTTTCTCACTTATGGTGAAATTGGAAAAGGTAAGCCTGCTACTAAAAGAACTATTGCCAGGTGGATTGTCTCTTGTATACAATTCTGCTGTGACAAGTTGGGCAGAGCACCCCCTTCAGGCCTGAGGGCTCACTCAACTAAGGGTACAGCTGCTTCTCTGGCTGCTGCCAGAGATATACCCTTGGTAGAAATCTGTAAAGCAGCCACCTGGAAAACAGTCCATACATTCACCAAGCATTACTCTCTGGACATCCAGGCTAGGAGTGATGCTAGGTTTGGTACCGCAGAACCTATTCCCAAAGTAGGTTCTGTATTCCCTTCTCCTGAGGGGTGCTGCTTGGTAATACAGCAAGACTTCATGTTGTTTGAAGAAAAAATTACTCACCATAGTAATGTTGTTTTTTCTAATTGAGTCTTGCTGTATTCTGACCTACCTCCCTGCCTCCCCGCTCAGAACCTAGTTTTTGGGAAGTGGGCTGGTAGGTACAGTGTTGCACCTCAGGTGTGTACCTCTTACCTTCCCTCTTAAGGGTGGGATAGTTGTTTTATTGTTGTTGCTTTATGTTTATATATTCTTTCACTACCTTTTTTTCTTGGGTTCTCGACTTGAGTCTTTTGGACCCAAGTTGTTGCCTTTTGGTTTAAAGTTAAACAATTTCCATACTTAAGTAGTTAGTTTGCTCATAAGAATCCGACAGTTACACTGATAAGTACCAGAGGCAGAGGTTTGAAAACTGAGGTCGAGCTCAACGTTCTATGCTTCTGCATAGAGTTAACCCTTTCCTTTGCGGGGCAGTTCAAGTGCTGGGGCTAACTGCATGTTGTCAGAATACAGCAAGACTCCACTAGAAGAAACAACATTACTATGGTGAGTAATTTTTCTTGTGGGATGCTGACACAGTACAGTACTAAATACTGCTGAATAAAACTAAAAACAGCTCAACTATTAAGTTTATTAATGCAACTTTAAGGACAAATAGTTTAGTTTACCATTTCATTACATTAACAATATGGCAGACAGTCATGATATCAATAACAGTTGTACTAATTTCTGATGTGAGCCACACATGCCAGTCGGTATAACAGAGTTTTCACTATAGCGGGTTTCAATATAGCGAGGGAGCACTGTATACATATATATCTATATCTTTGGAAAAAGACTGCTTTAAAGCAACAGTTAAGGTTCAGTTTAACATAACAGAAGTAAAAAAATGTGGCATTTGGGTTTCTAACCCAAACTTCCCACCCCCAAGCAGCAAAAGGAAAAAAAACATTAGGGGTTTGGGTCTCCTGAGTCTTGGCAAATCAGTGGTGGGGTCTTCCTTGGGGTTGTCAGCCCTAATCCCCCCCCAGCCCATAGTCTTCTCTCTGAAGCACAAGGTACAGCTCCAAGCCAGTGCCTCTAGTGATGCACTCTTCAAAGGTAGAGAAGTATGTCTTGCCACATGTTGCCAACAAAATCTGTTGTAGCTTTCTTCACGAAAGAAAAGAGATCACATCTGACCTTGTTTGCTTAGGGGAGGAGGTGAACATTAGGGTTGACAACCCTAGGGAAGACCCCACCACTGATTCACCAAAACTGAGGAAACCCCAAACCCTAATGTTTTTTCCTTTTCTGCTTGGGGGCTAGGCGTGGAGAGTTAGGGTTGGAAAACCTAACATCACATTTCCCTATTTCTTTTGCATTAAGTTGAACCCTATCTGCTGCGTTAGTGCACTTTTTGTTGCAAAGAATTTCCATTTTTTCCGAGATAGTAGAATCGTATCCTCATCAAGGGGCCTGCTAGACCAGATGCAGACACACACCTACGCCAAGGGGAGACGACTCCTGCCTACGGAAGTGCAGGGCCCTGCTGGTCCTTCACATCCGTGCAGCAACAGATCTCAAAAAGTATGAGTTATGAAAGTGCATAGAAAAAATGTCTATACTTATCTTCATAACTTTGTTGTTTTTCAATATTTTAACCCCAAGTTTTCAATATAGCGTTCATTTGAACCCACCTCATGAACCTGCTAGTGAAAATGTTCAAATCCCAGCTGAAACATCATTTTGCGCCTCAAGTGCAAAAACATGTTTTGGCCCGTATTTGAAAAATGACAGCTGTCACATTCATAAGGTAGTGTGAAAAAAATGGCTATATTGAACATTTTCAGCATAAGCGCATAACTTTGTTATTTTTTCAATATTTTTACCCCACATTTTCATCATAGCCTTCTTATGACCCCATCTCATAAACAAGGGCAGAGAAAATGTTCAAATCCTGCCTGAAAGGTAATTTCGCATAATGGCCTGGAAATCACCTTCCGGTACAGATTTGAATAATTTCACCATCCTTGTTCATGAGGCGGAGTTTCAAAAAGACTGTGTTTAAAATTTGGTGTAAAATATTAAAAAATGACAAAGTTAGGAATACAAGTTGAAACCCCATTGAAATCCATTAAACTGGACATACCTTATTTTCTTATATCGCAGTCACCGGTTCCAGCAGCAAGACACATCTTCGATCGGAAGGTGGACCTGCATCATGGGACATGTTCAGGTGGGTGAAGGATTGTGGGGGTGTGGAGTGGTGGGTGGGAGTTAGACCTAAGAACCCTAATAGGATATTTCCAGACTTTGTAGGCATTCTATTTGCAACACCAATAGTTCCTACAACTAACAACTGTAATGAGCATTAACATTTTTTTTTGCCATAATTTCAAATATAGCTGAATTTCTAGCTTTAACTTTCCTGCCTAGTGCTTTTGTTTGAATGTGCTGTAACACTGTGCTTTGCTTGAGTTTGGTCAACCACCTGAGAAGGAGGCATTGTCCTAAGTGATAACATACATCCTGGGGTTGTACTGTTGTTATTATCAAATAGTAAAAATATTAACAAAGAGATGTTTTGTACCTTTGGTTTTTGCATTAATGTGTTACTGTTTATTGAAGCTCGTATCAAAAACATGGTCTGTGTCGGAATACAAATTGTATTAACTAAACAAAACTGGGAAGCTCCTGCTATGGCAATGAATACTCCCAATCTTAGAGTCTACAATCGGATCTACAGGACAGTCAGTATTATCAAAAATAACTTTTGCTTTTAACATGCAAGCTAGTTTGCAGTTGCGTGTTATGAGAGAACTTGTAACTGCACTCAATTATAAGGGTCTTTATGCACTACTGGGTCTACACTGGTGTCAGTGGTGCAGATCAGTTGCACTGGTGCAGATCTGGCAATGTATACATTTGCTGGAGCAATGCAAGTCACTGCGTTGCGGCAAAACGCATTCCCTGGTTTGTTGGGAACGCGGAGCAGAGTGCACCAGTGCAGGCATTTTTTGCAGGTGTGTAAAAACGCTGCTTTTGCCTGCATCAATGCACTCCTGTTCACTAACCCCTCCACTGGAAATGTCCCCAAAACATGGGAAGGCCATTGGAAATACTGCACAGCTGCAGTGTGTAAAAGAAAAGGGAGGTGGTGTGAGTGGAACAGAGCAAGCCAATTCAAGACAGCAGCACTCTAGGTAAGTGTAATGTAACAGCGGCTGTAGTAAACTTGGACTTCTGTCAGATAACAGAAGCAAGCTCAAATGGGCCACCACGGACCCTCTTCTCTCCACCCCCCTCCTCTCTCTTGGTCCTTCGAAGCCTACTCCCCATCATTGCCTACTTCCCTCCTGTCGTACTCTACTTCTGCTGCCTACAACCTTCTTCCCTCCTGTCATGCTCTACCTCTGCCTTGAGCAGGCAGGGTCCACAGCATACTGGAGGGGCCAGGCCCCGGCAGATCCTTCTCTTCCCCCTCTCTTCCTTCCTGACGTGCTCTAACTCCCACTGCCTACAAACTGCTTCCCTCCTCTTCGTGCTTGACCTCCGCCTGGTGCAGGCAGGGTCCCCAGCATTCGGGAGGGGTCAGGCCCTCGCATACCCTTCTCCTCCACCCCCTTTTCTTCCTGTCCTCCAAATCCTCCCCTCTTTCCACCCCGTGCTCTCTGCCGATGTGCCCCCCCTTCCTAGCCATAGTTATTGGCTAACCCCTAATCTTTGATGCACTTACAGTCAACCTTGCACTTTTGTTACACCGTGCAAATGTTGTTCTATCTGTGTCTCTCCTCGCAGTCTTGCCCTAGTTCAACCTCCTTGTATTCTATCCAGCCATTTTTCTAACTACAAAGCTATGTCCCACCAAGTGTTTACTAAGATATTTGTGCTATCGTATCTATCTAGTTCAAGACTGTTAGCATAGTATCCATCTAGTTCATACCTGTTGGCATTCCTCCTTTTCAGTACTTCTGTATAGTCTGCTCACTTTATTGAATGTAATCAAATTGTATATTTGTGTTGTGTACCAAATCTCTGTATACTATCCTATGTCCCCACCCCACGTCGCACGAGAGACAAACAACTTGTTGCTCAGCATGCCTTCCTGGTGAAACAATTCAACAAATAAAAAATAAAAGAGCCTTCGTTACATATTCATGCATGTGTCTAGTGTCATTATCCTCATCATCAGAGCAGTCCAGACCTACCAGTTGCATTCCCAGTCCAGAAATATCCTGCATGAACCACAAACACAAGTTCATCACAGCAAATTGCTGGATTCTTTCTATCCTTTGCATAATTTAAAATTTGGAGTTTGAAAATCCAGCCCCAGGAGTGTATGACTCCTTGAAGTTTTGAGGAATTTAACAAAGAATTAATATTTAGACTTTTCTTGACACGCTGCTAAGTTTACTTCAGTGTCAGTTTTTTTAACTGTCTTTTTATTATATTTAATAAAAATTATTACAAAATGCATTGCTCTAGAGAGGTGAAATCAATGATGCTTCAGTGGGGGGGAGCAGAGGCGGAGCTAGCCAGCAAACTGAGCAGATGTGTGTTTGATCGGCTCCGTTTTCTAATGCTAATCAACAGTATAAAAACTATCTTTAAACTTTTGTTCACTGTGAGACCTACGAGTGTGATCTGGACCAGGATTGGCAGAAATGGAACCTAAAAAGTCTGATAAGAATGCGGCTTCCCACTCCAAAACAGTAGAGGAGTACATGGTTCCTAAACCTAGTGCGTCCAGCATGGCGCTGCCTGCCTCGCAGAAGGACCCAAATATGGAATGGATTTTCACCATCCTGCAGAAGATCGAAGATAAAGTAACCCAAACAAATGCCTCTTTATCTGCTATGGACCTGTGGATCACAAAACTTGAGGAAGGAAGAGAGGAGAGCTCCACGGACCTGGAGGAGCTAACTAGTCGACAAGAGCGCTACGCTGTGTCCCAGGCCCGGAACTCTAAATTTCTGTGCAACAAGGTAGAAACCCTAGAAAACCAGCTCCGTGCCACCAACCTCGGATAGTGGGGCTCCCCAGTACCTTTGCGACTAATGACCTACAAGCAGTATTTCAAACTCTCCTAACCACTTCTTTGGGACTTTCACAGGACTCTTTCCATATAAAACGTACATTTCGCTTACCGAACTGGCGGAGGCCTGTAGAGGGTGTGGAGCAGCCATCAACAGTACTAGTCACAGTGGATTCCCTGGAGGAGCATCCACTCATCCTCGCTGCTGCCCGGAATCAACGGACCTCCAATACCAAGGTCAGAAAATCTCAGTATTCCCCGACATGGCATCTCGAACGCAAGCAAGGAGGAAAGAACTCCTTCAATTACAGCAGTGGTTGGGAGAGCATGGAATCAAAGCGAACATATTTTTTCTCTGCTCACCTTCGTTTCTCATATCAGGGTAAACCCTACATCTTTACCGAGGCTGAAGCAGTAACTAAATTTCTGGATAGCCTTCAATCCTGGGAAGAGCAAGCATCTGATGATGAACTGGCTAATATCTCCTGAAAGAATTAAAGAACTCTTTTCTTTCTCTGAATAGTTAATTTACACATATAGTGATGCATGATGTATTGGAGCAATCCATGTGGGTTCTTACCTAAGAACAAATTTAACAATTATGCTGGCTATACAGTCTTGCTAGAGCACTCAGTAAGGGGGGGGGGGGGTATAACCTTTTATTTATCTCCCTTTGGAGCAGGACTCTCTATATCCTTAATTTTTTTTCTCCTCTGATTGTGTGTGCTTTTCCTTTCTACTAATGTATGGTTTCATTAGTTCTGATACTAGGGTACTATTACGTACTTCAAAGACACTCAGAGTGTTCATTAATTTCCTTCTAATGGCTACCCCACCAGATTTGGTGTATGGGTGCTTGGGGTAGATATTCTAAGTTTATGTATGTAATGTTGTACAAACTACATTAGTGATATATGTGTAAATGGGGGCTCTCCCCAATTCCTTCAAGGAAGGTATTCCCCACTTAACTACATTACATAATTAATATGTCTAGGTGAGAGTTAAACTGCATTGGGTGGGTGAAGCTTGTACTAATTCTCAATATGCTATGTTACATCTGTACCATTCTTCTTTTAGAGAATGCTTGTATATCAAAGCTGTATTGATATTGAAAATGTTTAAATAAAGTTTATAAAAAAAAAATGATACTTCAGTAGGCTCAGTTATAACAAGGATTGCATTAACACTTCTGTGTTACAGTCTCTGAGGCACAAATCCATAAATGACTGTAGCCCATAACGTTTCCAGAAACCTACTGACGGCACATGGCATTAGGTCATAAATCAAGCTCAAAAAGTCTCTAGAGCCAAAGTTCCTGCCACGAAGCTGGCTTGATGACCTGCAAATCCATAAGTTTGTTGTTAATTTAATGCACCGATAGACACTTAAAGATCAATGGTAATGCTATGTTTTTTTCTAATCATAGTTCTGATATTTTGTGTGATCACTTAAAGCAGCAGTACTATGTAAAAAGATCTGCGGACAGTTTATTCCCTGTGCGCTATTGAGCATGTACCTGGTACTCTTTCCCACTGGCATTGTACTGTCACCTTGTAATTTGCTCTGTTTCCCTTTGTTTTTGTTTACATTTCTGCCGCCTGCCATGTTGGCAGCAGCAGCAGTAAAAGATAGGCAGCCGAGACAGCCGCCATATTTTCTGTAGATCTACAACAACTGGAAACCGATCACTTCCTGATTAGGTAGTACTTCTGCTTTAATAAAGAATCATGTGTTAAAACATTTCAACATTGTGTCTTGTCTCATTTTTATAATTAAATGTCATATTTACACATTAAAACTCCCCCTGCTAAACACTGGTGCTGATCTTTTTTTTTCTTTCACACAAGACTTCCTGAAACTCACAGCCATGATGTCATTCAAGGAGTGACGTGTATTACACATGGAGGAAAGAGCAGCTGTCAGAAGAGACTGTCTTAAGACAGAAACACCGTAATTTTCCCCGTAAAAAAGAGCATGTCTTGTGGGTTTTTTTTTGGGGGGGGGGGTTTTAAGAGATGGACTTAATAATGACCATTTATGACCTCAAAACAAAGATTAATAAATGTACCATTACAAAAAAATAGTTACTAGTTGTTCATTGGAGTCTTTTGAGCGTGGCTCGGTTGGCTGTATTCAAAGCAGGTTATGAGATTTCCTGTTGCAGTGCTGCTTAGGTACAGTGGTTAAACAAAGTAAGTACCACAGACATTTTCTGTTAATATATTTTCAGCTGAGCATTGTGTACAATGGTTTTAGCAACACTCCTGAACTAACAGCTGCCACAGCACAATGTGAGTTAAACAGAGCGCATGGTGATAGTGCTTTTATAATATAATTTTTGGCATCTTGTCTTATAGAGCGCTGCTATTCATCACATGCATTTTTTTATTTGATAAATATGCTTTTGTATCTCTAACTTTGAAATACACTAGCTAACTGTAGTTACATGTGGGTGCTTAATATGAAAGAGAGAGAGAGATTCAGATCGTATTGAGTGACACAGAAACGCACAGGGATATCACTTCTGTTCAGTTTTGACAGTTTGTATGGTTGGTGAAATTCTATTTTGAACAGACAAGCTGCAAAGTTCAAAACCACCATTAACATTTTTTAATCAAAATCTCTGTTTAACTGAACTGCAAAGCACAGAAAAAAACAGCACAGTGTGCAATGACATTGCTTATGTTAGTTAGGTGGTGACAATCTGTTACATATCCCCGATGCTGCAGCTAGTTTCCAATCCCTAGTGCCCTATCCCTGTCTTAGTGCTGCTGTAAGAAAAAAAAAATCTCCCTCCTAGTGGGTCTAAGGCTAAGGGGTGACTTTTATTTTTTAGTCAAAATTTTATTGTTAATTGCCCACTCTTGAGTTCCCCTGAATGCTGCCCGATCCCCGGCCCAGTCTGATGCAGTGCGGTTTGAATTTCCCACTTCCTGGAGAGTTAGAGATAAGCTGTTGAAAGCTATGAGAGTTCAGACTAAATGGCTTTTTATTTTTTTCTTTGTTTACATGATTTGCTGTGCTTTCTTTCCCTCTCTGTTCTCTTTTCCCAATTGTTCGGAACCGAAGGGAGAGGGGGAGAGAAGATGCCACAGGCTGAGAGGAGAGCAAGACAGAAACTGCAGCAAGCAGCTAGGAGAGTGAAACAAAAGCTGCTGTAAGCTTTGCTCACTTTACTCCTGGTCGTTACCCCTCTGCTCTCTTTCACTGGCAAAGATTAACCACGAGTGAAAGAGGGCACTGTATTGTCAATTGTGCAGTCGGAACTAGTGAGTGTACTGTAAATTGTGCAGTCAGTACTGGTGGGTGGGTGGACGGGTGTATTAGGAGCACTGTTTTCTGGTTTTTCTCTTTAGCCCAGAAGGTTTTCTGTCCCTCGCCGCTTGCTGTTGGTTTCTTCAGGTAGTCGGCATATTGTGTAGCCCTGTACAGTGCTGAATCTCTGGAGGCAGGTTTGTTTTAAAAACTTTGAAAAATCAGCTGCAATGCTGATATTTGTTTGATCAATTTTCAAGTCACGGAGATTCGCAGTTGAAAAAAAAAAAAAAACTGTTAAAGAACTCCGGAGTTGGTGAAACAAATTGTCACACAGCAATTCTCCAGGAAAAAAAAAAGTTTCAGCAAGCATAACAGCGCAAAGTGACACGTCCAAAGTCACCTGCATTTATCTAAAATTAGATTAATTAAAAGTCGGGGGGATAGCAGTCCGTTGATACTGTCTCTTTAGACTGACAGTCAGGAGTCCAACCTGCACAGTGTACTGCTGAGCAGCTTGGTCATCAGGGTGGATTAAGTAAAAGTCGAGGAGCAGTCAGTCAATACTGTCTTTTTAGACTGACTGTCAGTAGTCCAACCATCTTTGTGGTGTCATATTGACAGATTACTATAGCGCCAGTCTTGCAGTCACACCATCCACGCACTTAGTATACAGACGTCACTCCATGAATGACGTCAGGCTCTATCAAGAACACTAGAGGACGGAGAAAAAAAGTCAGCATGAGCAGCTGTGTTAGCCGTTGTCAAGACAGCATGCTGTACTAAAAAATGGCAAAATAGTAATAAAAAACACATAGGCACAGTATCTTAAATATTTTTTTTTTTTTATTCAGCTGCCAATCGTGAATTGAGAATCGATTAAACAAATATCAGCTTTGCAGTTGATCTTTAAACAACTGAGTTGTCAGGAAAAAATGTGACCAAAGGAAGTATTGTGTTTCAAATTTCAAAACGCTTAAAGAGTGGCTGACACCTTCAGGAGAAGTTGCACAAAACATATTTAGACACAGTCCAACTTGTATTTCACATCAGTTCTGTATTTCTCCTCTTCACTATTTATTACTCATGTCATTTTCAAGAAAACAGGATCTCTGTTCCTGAAAAGTTCATCTATTCCCATTATTTTCTCCCTACATGAGGTCATAATGTACCACTTGTGACATCATAGTTACTTCCATGGCAATAGACTGTGATGTCATAACAGAGGATCATGACCTGAAGTAAGAAGTAAGCTGTAGAGGCAGATAAAATCTGAGATAAAGATAATGTATTCATGCAGATTTCATCAGTAATAAATAACAGGGAGGAGATATTTATGGATTACATATGGAATGCAAGCTGAACTGTACCTAATATTATGTTTTCTAAAGTTTTTTTTGAGGCGTCAGCTGCTCTTTAAAGCTGATCTGATTATAGCGCATAGTAAGGGTTTATTCTACATGAATTTCTCTACCAGCTGAAACCTTATGGTACCACAGTTCAGAGATCATGAAACATGGTTGTCCCCTTCTGTGGTACAACAAGGTTCTAGCTGGTTGGAAATCCAGGAGGCAGCTGGTATTTTTCACAGTGCTGCTGTGTGCACAGCCATCAGTTCAAGCTCTGAACTGAAACCGCCTGCCTGCCTTAGGAGTGCTGTGAAAACACTTTAATTCATAAAAAATTAAAAAAATTAAAAACTATCCACTGTAAGACATACTGGTTGGGCAACCACATGCCCAACCAACCTGAGCTATTAACTCGGGCTTCTGATTATTATTATTATTATTTGTTAACCGGGTAAACCCACTGGGCCCCGAAGGTCCCTTTTTCAGGGGCGACCCGGAGTTAGTTACATATAGTTTTCGGATACAGGCCGGTGATACAAAGTAGGACATATCATACAGGAATTACAATGACAGTATACAGTTTTCATGGAGGAGGGCATTTGAGTACATCACATTTACAGAGTACAACAATGTTAGATTTAGGGCAGTAGCCGTATTGAGTGCATACGCTGGACTTCTCGAGTTTTACTCTTGAGGTCTGATGTAATCAGAACCCCTCTGTGACAGCACAGGCTGGTTGAGCACGGTTACTCAACCAATAACATAGAAACATCGAAATTGACAGCTGCAAAGGATGTCCAGGCCCACTGAGTCTGCCCAAGTAAACTACCTGCATGTTACCCAAAGACCCTAGATGTCCCCGGTAATTTTCTCAACCTTCCCCCTCTCTAAATTTCCCCTTTGCCTATCCCACGCAGTTTTGAATCCTGTCACAGTCTTGGTCCCCACCACCTCTTCAGGTAGTCCATTCCACCCATCCACCACCCTTTCTGTGAAATTAAATTTCCTAATGTTTCCCTTAAAATCTACCTCCCTGTAGCTTCATGTCATGACCCTTTGTTTTAGAGTGTCTTTTGTTACGGAACATACTGCTGTCTGGCACCCTGTTAACACCCTTGAGGTACTTGAAGCTCTTTATCATGTTCCCCCTTTCCTTTCTTTGCTCCAGGGTGTACATGTTTAGGTCCTTAAGCCTCTCGTCATATGACAAGTGGCTGAGTCCCTGCACCATTTTCGTTGCCCTCCTTTGGACCCTCTCCACCCTATCCACATCCTTCCTGAGGTATGGTCTCCAGAATTGGACACTGTACTCAAGGTGTGGCCTCACCAGCTGCTTGTATAAGGGCATCCCACCTCCCTCCTCCTGCTCGTGATACCCCTGCCTATGCATCCCAGCATTCTACTGGCTCTTGCCACCGCCCTCTTGTATGGTTCAGTAACCTTGAGATCATTAGATATGATTATACCAAGGTCCCTCTCTTGCTCTATAGCCTCCAGTACATGCCCGCCCATCCTGCACTCCGCTCCCTGATTTCTGTTACCTAAGCACATGATTTTGCATTTCTTTGTATTGAAGCTCAACTCCACAATCTTGACCTCTCCTCTAGTTTATGCAAATCCCTACACATTTTATCCACCCACCCGAAGTATATGTAGTACAGTATTCTCTGCATCAGGGCTCTATCCTCTGTAACAGGGCTCGATCCTCGGACCTCTGCTTTTCAGTCTGTACCTAAACACGCTCCCCAACTCCTGCTCAGAAAAAATACTCCTTTACATGGATGATACGGTCCTCTTCACATCCCTCCAGGCCCCCACCCAACTCCATAGTGCCCTGCAAAGTTCCTTTAACCAGGCTGAATCCTAGTTCCTGGACCAAGGACTTGGTAATCAACCTAAAAAAGACTAAGCTCATGCTTTTCTCACACAATCAAAACAAGCACAAGGACAGCCCTCTTTCTGTCCTGTCTAGTACCCCCCTTCCCCTCGAACAAGTCAATACCTATAAATACCTGGGTATAACCTTTGACTCTGCTCTCTCCTTTCATGACCATACATGCATCCTTGCGCCTGCCATAAATGCACGTGTTGGCCTGCTTTACTGCCACAAGAGCTGCCTCCCACCTGAAGCCCTGAGGCTGGACATCACCTCCTCAGTCCTATCCCTAGTGGACTATGGCCTTCTAGTGTATGGTGCAGCAGTCAAGACTGCACTCAACAAAATCAAAATGTCTCTCAACAAGGCCTGCTGTCTACTTACTGGTTCCAGCAGACTCACCCACATGTGTACACTATATGCCCAGGCAGAAATACTCACCCTTGAGGAGAGGTTGCACTACCAAACCTGTCTCTTTGCCAAGAAAATTGTAGCTGGTTTAACACCTACAGGCCTATCTACTGTCCTCACCTCCACCACCCCTACTATCTACACCCAGAGCGCCTACAAACGGACAATTCAAGTGCCCAGAGTCAAGACACCCCTGGCCCAAAGGTCATTTCTCTACTGAGCCCCATCCTGGATAAACTCCATTCCCTCGGATATCTCCTGAGAACAAAGGATTGGGCCTTTCAAAACAGCCCTTAGGCACCATCGGGTCATCACCTGCTGTTGTAACTGCACATAGCTGAGACAACCCCACCTTGCTGGGCACCCTCCCCCCCCCAGTTGTCCCTGCGCCTTGCTCTATATGTAGCTGCTTAAGTAAAATAACTGAGTGCATTATGTTGTTACCTCCAATGATGATTAACCGCCACACTGTATAGGATCCTGACTATAGCTTTACTCACCTATACCAGACCATTGTATATATACTTGTATTGAAACTTGATATCTCCTTTATGTGTTTACTGTAATCACATTGTACCTGTGACTGTATGTTTACCTGTTTTTGTACTATGACGAGGAGCCTTTGTAAATGAGTCCTTGACTCAAAGGTTTGCAATTCCGATTCCATTTTTTTTTTTTCCTTAATCCTTTTTACCCTGTATGACCCTCCGGTCTGCTGTTCATGTCCCGGCATCCGGCCGCCATCCGGTCCTGCCCCAGCCCCCAGTGAAGCCCCCATCGCCATCTACCCCCATGGCTTGCCCTCCCCCCTGCGGCGGGGCGGCAGGGAGTCCCCCTCACTCCCCACTGACACAGGATCCAGTATTGAGCGATGGTGCCCCCGAGGCCAGGCAGTCCTTCGACGCCATCGTCACGCCCGCGACTAAGCGCCATATTTTTCCACTTTTCTGGCTTGGTGTGGGCTGGGACGTGCAGTGACACCAATGGAGGGAGCGCACACGCGTCTGCACGCACTCCCTCCCGGCACTATGCCCCAAGCTCAGCCCCCTCCATACTGTGCCAATGCACTGCCCCCCAGCCTCCGCCAGAGGTCACTATTGTGCCGACAACTGTTGGCCCCCCTCCTCTGGAGAGGGAGAGCAGTCCACAGATGCTCAATTCTTCTCTGCCCCTGCTGACCCGAGTCCATTCCTGAACCCGGGTCGCCAGCGTGGAGCGAGGTGTAGCGTACAGTGCCTCAACCCTCAGCACCACCGGGACGGCTAATTCCGATTCCATTTAAATAAATAAAAAAAAAATATATTAAGGCCTCTGGTTTATAGTAAGATTCAGGAATGAGCCCAGGGGAGGAGGATCGAGAGTCCCATAGGGTGCTGTCCAGGGAGCAAAGGTAGCAGGCTTCACTGTAATACCACCATCTGGGTAACAACAGGTGGTGTTTATAGTGAGAGCTGCTCATGTGGTCGGATGTTGACTGATGCTTGAGTGCTAGCTTACCTTGCATGAGTTCCATGGTGTTTCTACTGCTGATGTCTGAGGGGGTGTCTAAAGATGAAAAGCCATGGAGCACACAACAAGAAGCTGGCACTCTCGGGCCTTGTCGACCCGACTGGCTACCCCCTTCCCATATATGATTGACCATAGGGGGCGGCTGTACAAGCCACACTGAGCTCTGCCATGGAGCAGGAACCCCTGACTAAATACACCATGGGGCAGGAGCTGCTCTGTGGACCCCACAGATGGTGGGAGTACATGCCAGAGAAGGGAAGGATGGCACTGGGAGAAGGCCAAGCTGAGGAGGGCCGCTCCAGTGACAGGGGATAAACAAGATACCAAGATAAAAGCAAACCCTTGTCTCCCTTCCTCCTGCTTACAAAAACACCCACACATGTTTTTTATATAAGTTCCAATATCCTTTAAATTTAGACATTTAGAGGGAACAGTTGCAGTACTACACCTAAGTGTGGAGCTGCCCCCTTTTTAACAAATATTCATTTAGTAAAAATGTTTTAAGGTCTTGACGATTTTGATCTTGCAGTCCTTCAGCCCTGACATTTTAGCTACAGCACCTCACCAGGACGCTTCCCCAGAATTCTCTGCCATGGGCTGCAGTCACAGGAAATTCAGTTGTTCCAAGTGAGTGACAGAGCTATGTAAAGGTTTGTTTCTGTGGTCATTAGTCCTGCTGGACTCGTGAGGCCAAGTACTGGTTGTGTAATCTGTACTGAACCCCCTTCAGATATAAACTAATAGTCTATGGTGAGGACTTGTTCTGACTCGATTTCAGTCACAACTGAAACACTATTGTACTGCAGTTCAAAGGTCATAGAATGTAATTATACTCTTCTGTGGTTACAACCATGTTCTGTAGCGCTCCACATTGTCAGTGGGTAATCAGAACATATGGGTAATTTACACTCCAACTAGGGGAAATGGCACAGCACAAGGCTGGAATCAGCATTGAATCTTGGGCACATGAACATTCCGGACAACAGCAACTCTCCAGTCTTTGCTGTGCCATTGAAGGGGAAGCAGCATAGGAGATTCTCTGAAGAAGAACATTTCTTTCAAGTCTTTACTCTTTAGGGCTACGATTCTTCTGAGCAGGTTGGGGCTCCCTGGTGACAGGGGCACCCCTAAATTTTAAATTGTGTCTGTTAAGCTGCAGCTTTCAGATTGGATAACCTGCCTTTTTTCCCCCATTTCTACTGCCTGTCTGTGCTTGGATTGGGGGCCACACCTGCCACACTGTTCTAAGGGTGTTTATATTTTATCAGGTCTCCGAATTCCTCATGTCATGGTGCCTCAGGTAAGTACCCTTTGGGGGTGATTGTTAGGGTCTAGTTCATAGTCCTTCTCTGTTTCTCCTTGCCGTCTATTTTGGCATCGACTCCCCCCCGCCCAAAGGACAGTTATGGGAGGGCAGTGTTTTTGTTAGTTTGACAGTAGGTGCCCTGAGTGCCTACGCTGTTTCCTGTCTTTTTTGGCTCAGCAGATATGTATATACACATAGCAGGGAACAAAGAACAAGCCTTTTATTAAGCTGTTTGAGGGTGGGATTGGGGGGTGGAGTCAGTCCTTAGTGCATTTCGTTGTTTATTAATGACTCTCCTGAGCCGTATGGGTTCCCACCATTTTCAGAGCCCTGTCCGTTGGGCTTGCGCTCTGTTTTCTCACTGAGCCTCAGCGCTCCTGTTTCATACCTCTGGGCTTGGGCGCATGCATGCGTCTTCAATTTTTCAAGTACTAGACACAGAGGCTGTGTTTCTTTCAGCACAGCGCTTGCTTCTTGGTCACGATCATGCCTACGGCAGCCGTTTTTGGTTCTGTAGGCTAGTAGGAATGCTTCTGATTGTGTTTTCCCCTGCAGTAGGGGGGTGGGGATCAAAGCAGCATTCCTTGAATATATATCTACATATTTACACAAAAATAAAACAAACAAAGGAACAGCAGACAGTTTTCTTGGCTTTTTCTGTACTGTAACCCCATTTGTTAGTCTAGTGACATTGGCACCATGGCTTGTCGGAGACCTCTAGTGTTTAAACAATGTATGACCTGTAGAAGGGTAATGCAGCCCTCTTTGCTGGGTTCCTATTGCCCCCATTGTGTTGCTCAAGTTAATATGTCTGTCACAGTCAGGCTCCGAGCTGGGGTGGGGAGGGGGCGGGGGTGCACCTGGTGTTCCGGCTGGCAGTGGCAAAGCACAATTACATAAATCTTTGTTGTTGCTCTTAGGTGAACTTTTGAACCCTGCTGTTTCTCAGGACATCCATTTTGACACACCGAACCCCCTCGATACTGCCTCTGTTGGCCTAGCTTCCTTTAGACATTGCAGCTGAAGGAGGTGCAATCCATAGGCCATAGATGTTAACCCTGTTTTGTCTGCATCCTTCTCCGCACTGAAGTGTTTTCCAAACTTTATTTATTGTGACCAGATTATTGAACAAGAATGGGCAGGTGCGGACCAGAGGAAATATCTGCCAAAAACCCAGGGTATGGTGTTTCTCTTTTATGGAAGAAAATACCCACAAGTGGGAAACTCCATCCATGGCTGATAAGGCTGTACATAACTCAGTAAGGCACACGACTGTCCCAGTTAAGGCTGTACGTAACTCTGTAATTCACATGACTGTCCCAGTTGAGGGATCTCTGGCTTTAGCAGATACGCAAGATAAGTGGGTGGGTGCTTTATGCAAAAGAGCCTTCGCCTCCAATGGAGCAACCCTCCACCCCTTCTATGCATCCTTTATTGTTGCCAGAGCATTAAACTTGTGGGTTATAATGCTGGGTAGCTTCGTTCCCCCGGAGATTCTCTATCCATGGTCTCCACTTTTCTTGGGGATGCCACAGTGGAGAACTTATGCATGTTAGCTTGCTCCGCTTGTCACAGTGTCTGCCATGTGAGGGATATGGCTACGTCACTGGGTCGTGGACCAGGCATTGAAAACCAAATTGTTTAACTTAACCTTTGAAGGAGGCTGCTTATTTGGTTCAGGCCTGGATGACATTTTGAAGGATATCCGGGATAAAAAGGGACACCTCCCAGTGTCAAAACAATAGCAAAAGGCCAGCTTAACTTTGAAAAGTCAAGGAGGCGGCCGATAGAGGCAGCATTAAGGGGGTTTTCATCCCCTTCACAACTTCAGGAACCAGGGGAGTAAAGGATCTGACTCTGGGTTAAAGGGCAATAGTGACAGAGGAGCCCTTGCCTGAAAACATAATGGAGGGTATGCGGGCCCATCTCTGCCCCCCCCCCCCTTCCCTTGGTGGAAGGCTGCACAATTTTTGCACAAGATGGGCCCAGATAATGTCAGATGCTTGAGTTCTGGAGATTCTGGCCTTAGACTACTCAATAAAGTTTACAACAATTCCGTTAAGGGGACGCTTTCTACCATCTACTGTACCAAAGTACTCCGTGAAGAGACAAGCAGTGTCTCAATCGTTAGATCACCTCAAACAGATCAGGGCAATTGTTCCGGCACCTCCCGACAAACAAGGCCAGGGATTCTACCAGATTTATTTTGTTGTTCCCAGGAGGTCTGGTGGTTTCAGACCTATTCTGGACCTGAAACACCTAAACAAGTTTTTTCACCACATATCCTTCAAGATGGAGTCCTAAAGATCATCCAGGCTTTCCAGGCAGGGTATTATTTAGCATCCTTAGACCTGAGGGATGCATGACTCCACATCCCTATTCAGCAGTCTCATCAGAGGTTCTTCAGGTTCATGGTCTTGGGGCAACACTTGCAATACAGGGCACTTCCATTTGGGCTGGCAACAGCCCCCAGAGTGTTCTCAAAGGTGCTGCATTTCGGGGCAAAGAATCCAAAGAGGAGCTACCATCTTGGGGGGAGTGCAGCTAGCTGTGACTGAAGAGGAGAAAGATCTGGGGGTGCTCATTATGGGAGCAATGAACAGCTCAGCACAGTGTAGGAAAGCAGCAGCAGTGGCCAACAAGATGCTTGGTTGAATTGCAAGGGGTATAACCTCTAGGAGGAGGGAGGCGATTCTGCCGTTATACAGATCGCTGGTCAGACCCCACCTGGAGTATGGCATTCAGTTTTCTCACCCTTACCTAAAGAGGGACATTAGATTGCTGGAAGGGGTGCAATGCAGAGCAAAAAAGATGATACAGGATCTGGGGGAGTTACCATATGAGGTTAGACTGAGGGAATTGAACATGTATTCTCTGGAGGAGAGGCGGGACAAGGGGGATATGATTGCAACTTTTAAGTACTTGAGAGGAATAAACAGGACAGGCATGGAGGAACTGTTCAAGGGGAGTGTGGGGAGAGAGACACTTGGGGGCATGCCATGAGATTGGAGGGTGTAAGGTTTAGAGGGGAGATGAGGAGGCATTTCTTTACCAAAAGGGTGGTAGCAGAGTGGAACGCACTACCGGCAGAAGTGGTGGCCTGTAGAACAGTGGGATGCTTCAAGAGGACTGGGATAGAACAAAAGGGTGGGTCATGGAAGGGGGTGGAGGGGCAGCTGCAAAATCGAGCAGACTCGACAGACCAAATGGCCTTTTTCTGCTGGCAGTTTCGTATGTTCATAGTTCTGGTAGCACAACTTTGGCAGGAGGGACATCATGTCTACCCTTACATGAATGAGTTACTCATTCAAGCGCCTTCTGCCACACTGATGAGGAAATCAGTGACCAGGATTGGATAGTTAATCGGAAGAAAAGACCTCTACCCATTTCAGACCCTGGAGCACCTGGGAGTGGTGTTCAGGATAGATGTGGGGAAGGTCTTCCTCTTGGCAGCCAGGAAGGAGACTTTGATAAGAGAGGTTCAGTGGCTGAGGAGCCAGTCATCGACTTCAGCTCACAGCCTACTGTGGATTCCAAGCCTCATGCTGGCAACAATAGAACTAGTCCTGTGGGCTCATCTTCACATACGACCCCTCCAGATTGAGTTGCTGACATCCTGAGACACTACCTCGAAGGACTGTCAGACGAGAATTCCAGTTCCCCAACCCTGTGGCAGTCCCTGAGTTGGTGGGAGAATCTAAGCAAGGGGTCTCCCTTGGAATTCCCCCTAGAGTTGATCCTGATAATGTTGGGCTGGGGTGCAGTGTTGGACCACCTTCCCATTCAGCGGTCTTGGTCTGCACAGGAACAGCAACTGCACATCAGCGTCCTAGAGATGAGGGCTGTACACCTCGCTCTCCTTCATTCCTTCATTATTGCAACCTGGTACACTCAACAGCCATGAAAATAAGGTCAGACAATGTTGTCATGATGGTGTACATAAACAATCAAGGGGACACAAAGCAGAGAGAGGCTAAAAGAAGCAACCGATCTTCTGCTGTGGGTAAAGGAAAACTTTCTGTCTCTATCAACAGTTCACTTGGTGGGGGAGTTGAACATTTAGGCCGGTTGGCTAAGACGCGTGACTGTCCACCCAGTGGAGTGGATATTGAACCCAGAGGTGTCTGATCTCCTATGCAAATGATTTGGTCATCCACAGATTGACCTGTTTGCCTCCAGCCAGAGTGCTCAAGTGCAGCAGTTCTTCAGCCGATACCACTGTCCTCAGGCGGAGGCAGTGGACGCTCTGTCACAGGCATGAAATTTCAGCAGAGTGTATGCCTTCCCTCCTCTGCCACTCCTTCCCAAGGTCTTGCACAAAATAAGACACTCGAGGAAGCTTTCTTCTGATAGCACCAGAATGGCCCAGACCGCTGTGGTTCTCTAACATAGTGAATCTAGCTCTACACATACCATTTTAGAAACATAGAAGTTGACGGCAGATAAGGACCGCAAGGTTCATCCAGTCTGTCCATTTCTTTTTCTACCTTATAAATGTGCCATCGGCTTTTGCTCTGTCAGTGGCCTATCTATTCATACTCATCTGTATTGCTCCCTTATGCCTATCCCATGCCTGTTTGAAGCCCTGCACTGTATTCATAGCCACCACTTCCTGAGGTAGACCATTTCATGCATCCACCAGCCTTTCTGTGAAAAAGGATTTCCTCACATTCCCCCTTAATCGGCCTCCCTCTAATCTCATGCTGTGTCCTCTTGTCCTGCTATTTTTCTTATATTGAAACATGTTAGACTCTTTCATCTTGTTAATGCCCTTAAGGTGTTTGAATGTTTCGATCATATCACCTCTCTCCCTCCTTTGCTCAAGGGTATACATATTGAGCTCCGTTAATCTGTCCTCATATGTCTTCTGATGCAGTCCCTGCACCATTTTGGTTGCCGTTCTCTGGACTGCCTCAATTTGGTTAATGTCCTCGTGGAGGATATTTGCTCAAGTAACAATAACGTATACATCGCCAACTCTGTTTTATGGTACGGCTGCGGCTCTGGAGGGGATGTGGGAGGGGTGCCACAAGGGCCTACCTATGGAAATATCAGAGCTGGTCTCAAAGCACCCTTCACACAGTGGCCCATAGGGATCCTTGGTATAGACGCCAAGAGAAACGTAGGTGTAGGGCCCCCTGGCAGTTTTTAAAAGGAGATCAAATCCTAACCTTTGAAGAGGCCGTAGACAAGTTTGGTTGAACACAAAAAGATCTTCTTTTTGCTTTCAGATTAGAGATGATATAATGAAACACCTGCGTGAGTCTGCCAAGATCTTAGGGGAAATCTCTCAACCAGTGGTGTTTGAGGGGGTCTGGGGGGCGGGGGAGGGAGAAAGGGCAATCTCTGTTCTCTATAAGAATTATAATACCGATCTAAATCATTCAACAAAGTATATTAAGGTGAGGTGGGAAGGGGAGTTTGAGATAAGATTAAACAATGAGAGATGGCTGCAGTCTTTTAAGAGTGCTTGGCACACTTCCTCGTCGCCGGGATGGTGGGAGTTTCTGTGGAAGCTTAGAAGTAGGTACTTTCGGGTTCCTGAACAAGTAGCTAGATGGAATCCGCAGGTCCCGCCCTCTTGCTGGCGAGGGTGTGGTGCCTCCCCCGCATCACAGGCCCATACTTTCTGGTTGTGCCCTCTGCTCAAGTCAGTATTGGAGCATCATACTTAGGTGTCTGTGGGGTATATTCAACATTGTGACCCCATTGGGACCAGAACATGTTATTTTGGGCCTGTACCCCCTGGAGATCAGAGGTCAGGAAGCTAAATATTTGTGGAACATTTTGATCGCAGCTGCTTGCAAGGCGATTTCTAGGAGATGACTTTCCCCTCAGCCGCGTACTGAGTCAGAATGGAAGGACTTGGTAAACAATATTAAAACATATGAGAGAATTACTTTCTCCTTAAATTTGAGGGCCTCACAATTTGTAAATAGGTGGGCTAGGTGGGAGCTACGTGGTTAGTCGGCTGTTGATGAAGGGGAGGCTGGGAGACTATACTCTGCCCCCTTTTCCCTCCCTCTTCCGGCTCCCTGCCCCCCTTTTTTTCTACCTACTGTGGAACTCTGCTGTTAAAGCAAAGTGCAGTAATTATTATTTAGCAACTCAGAACAAGGTGAATTTACTATGCCTGTTTTTACATCGAGTGAAATAATTTGATATAACAGAGCCCTTACTATAGGTATGCAGGTCTTGAAGGATGCCCCCTTTAATTGCTGTTTGTATCTCTGATCACTTAGTCCCCAGTTTTGAGGGAGGTTTAATATCTGATGGGGGAGATATTTAGTCTGGGTTTTTTTTTTTTTTTTCCCCTCTCTCTCTGTTCTTCCCGTACTGTCCTGTCCGGGTGAGGATGTTGAACTTATATTATTGGGTAGAGAACAGTAGTCTATACTATGTGCGATCTTGGTAGTAGTTTGGACAAAGCAGTAGTATCATTGCAAGATAAGAGTGTTTTTGTCCTGTTAAATTGAATAATATGGTTATTGATTTCAAAATGTATCAAGAGTGGCCCTAGTACTGGTAAGGGCCTCTCTCAGCCATAGCCAATGGTTTCATTATTGTGAGAATATATATTGGTATGTGTATTGTTTCCTGGATCTGGATGGAATATGACTGTATCAATAAAAGATGAAGTATAAAAAAAATTAAAAAAAAGTCCTTGTGAAGGTGTGGCCTCCAGTACTGCATGCAGTACTCCAGATGGGGCCTAACCAGTGTCTTGTAAAGAGGGATAATTACCTCCCTCTCCTGACTTGTGATACCCCTACTAATACACCCTAACATCCCCCTAGCCTTACCTACTGCTTTAGAGGTCTGCTTGGATGATTTCAGGTCATCGGTGATGGTGATGCCCAAGTCTCTTTCTTCCTTTGTGACTGCCAGCAACTCCCCTCCCAGCCTATAGGTGGCTTCAGGGTTTCTTTTCCCTATGTGCATGATCGTGCACTTCTTTGCATTAAATCCCAGTTGCCAGTCTTCTGACCATTTTGCTAGTTTATCCAGATCTCTTCTCATTCTGCTCACCCTATCTGGATCATCTACACTGTTGCAGATCATTTATCACCACTCTCTGTTTTCTGCCTGTCAACCAGTTTGCCACCCAGTTGGCCAACTTCTGACCCACCCCGAGCCTACCCAGCTTATTTATCAATCTTCTATGTGGAACAGTGTCAAAAGCTTTGCTGAAGTCAAGGTAGGCGACATCAACTGCTCCCCCTTGGTCCACCACTCTGGCTACCCAGTCAAAGAAATCTATGAGATTAGTTTGACAGGACCTTCCTTTTGTAAACCCATGCTGTCTTGGATCCTGTGCCCCTATGGATTCCAGGTGTTGCACTATCCTTTCATTAAGGAGTGCCTCCATAATCTTGCCCACTACTGAGGTAAGACTGACTGGTCTGTAGTTCCCTGCCTCCTCTCTGCTGCCACTTTTGTGGAGCGGGATCACATGAGCCCTTCTCCAGTCTTCTGGGACCTCTCCTGTGCTCAGACACTCACTAAACAGTTCTGCTAATGGCTGTGCTAGTTCCACCCTTAGCTCCTTAAGTACCCTGGGATGTATGCCATCAGGTACTGTTGCCTTGTCCACCCTGAGTTTAGCGAGCTCTTGTAGGACCCTTTCTTTTGTGAAGGGTGTAGTGCTCACCTCCCTCCCCCCTGTGTCCATGGTGCTGAGCTGTGGGCCCTGCCCTACCTTCTGTTCGGTAAATACTGAGCAAAAGTATCTATTTAGGCTGGATGCTTTTACAGGGTCCTCCTTCTCACACGCCCCCTTTTCTCCTTTGAGCTTAGCGATACCCCCTCTGACTTTCTCCTTTCACTAATGTATCTATAGAAAGTCTTGTCACCTTCTTTTACTGTTCGTGCTAGTGTTTCCTCAGTTTGGGACTTTGCCGTTTTACTGCCTTCCCTTAGGGCAGTTTGTATGTCACTATCGTCATCTCGGCTGTGTTCCCTTATATTTCTGGAAGGCCAGTCTTTGGCTCTGACCTTTCTGCTACTGTATTTGAGAACCAAAGTGGTTTCTTCTTCTTTACACTCCCTTTTCTGTCTAACACAATGGGATGTTGCTTCAGTATTGCATCCTTAATGCTTGCCCACTTTGCCTGTACCACCTCACCTGTGTTTCTTTTTGCCAGGGCTTTAACTCTGTTGGCCATCTTATCAAAGTCAGCTCCTTTGAAGTCCCATATTTTTGCCTTTGGAATGGGATGATTTAGATGTAGTGGCCAAATTGAACCATACCATGTGATGGTCACTGGCCCCAGGTGACCTTCTACCTGAGATCTGTGATCCCTTCCTGTTAGTCAGTACTAGATCTAGGATAGCCCTGTCTCTTGTTGGTTGTTGTACCAGTTGTTTGAGGCCCTCCTGCAGGAATCCACCATGTGTCTAGTTCTGGCAGATGTTCCTGCTGGTATTGACCAATCTGTATCCGGCATGTTGAAGTCTCCCATTATCAGAACCTCCCCTTTAGCTGTCATGTTTTGTATATCTTCTAACAGTAATGTGTCTATGTCCTCTCCCTGGTCTGGGGGCCTGTAGACAACCGCAGTTCTTATGGCTGTCCCATTTCCTGTTTCCAGGGTGACCCACAGTTCTTCTGGCTCCTTATGTATATTCTGAATTTCTGTAGCTTTGATATTTTCATTAACATACAGGGCCACTCCACCCACCATTTTTGCACCTCGGTCTCTTCACCTCAGTTCTTCTGTCTCCCAATTCGGGGATGACCTTCTCTCCCAAAGCCCCACTGTGCATCCAAACCCAGAGACAATGCAACTCATGGCCTGGCTCCTGAAAGGAGGAGACTCCTGAAAAAGGGTTTCTCTTGAAAGGTAGTGGACACCCTGATGGCCACCAGAAAGAATTCCACATCTGCAGCTTATGTTCATGTGTGGACCACTTTTTGGGCTTGGACCAGAGAGAAAAATATCCGGCCTTCTAAAGCCATGGTTCCATAGATTTTGGACTTTCTGCAGGAAGGAGTGGAAAAAGGTTTGGCCTTGAGCACCTTGAGACATCAGGTGTCATCCCTTGGAACCTCCTTGGGCTCATCCTTAGGGATTAACCAGGAGGTTATTAATTTTTTACGAGCTGTCAGCAGAAGCCAACTCCTGTTCTGATCCCCTGTCCCTCCTTGGGATCTGAATCTTGTCTTGAATGCTCTTTATAAAGAACCCTTCGAACCTCTTTCATTGGTACCGCTAGATGTGTTGTCCTACTGGTTGTGTTTTTAAGTTGCTTTGTGTTCAGCCAGGAGGACTGGCAAGCTCCAGACCTTGTCCCACAAGGAACCTTACCTCGTCATGCATAAGGACAAGGTGGTTCTGAGAACGGTTCTGTCTTTCATTCCGAAGGTTCCTACAGCCTTTCACATGAACCAGGAAATCTGTCTTCCATTCTTTTGTACGCAGCCAACTCATACAAAGGAGAAAGAGTTGCACAAGTTAGATTTTTGCAGGGCAGTTAGGACATATGTTAGACAGACTGCAGAGTTCAGAAAATCAGATAGGTTGTTTGTATTTTTCGGAGCAACCAGTAAAGGACAAAAAGCCTCCAAGGCCACCCTGGCAAGGTTGGTAAAGGCATACATTGCTAAGGCTTATGTCGCAGTAAAGAAGAGGACTCCAGCTCTCATCAAGGCTCATTCCACCAGAGCTTTGGCCACATCCTGGGTGGAGAAAGGTGAGGCATCTATCTTAGAATTGTGCAAAGCAGCAACGTGGTCCTCTGTCCACACATTCATCAGGGTCATTGGATGTTCAAAGTTCCGCTGATATGGCCTTTGGTCACAGAGTTTTGCAGGTGGCGGTTAGCGGGTGAATTCCTTTTCCCTTTTTCTTTTTTGCAGTTTGTATATGGGAGAATATTCTCCCCCACCCAGCTGTTAAATAGGTAGTGCTTATTTGAACTCACCTGTTCTGAGTATCCATTGACAATGTGGAGTGCTATAGAAAGAAAAAATGTCTTCATACTTAACGTCATTTCCTTTTCTGTTAGCTCCAACATTGTCAATGGGGCCCTGCCACGAGCCGGATCCATGACACAGCGTTGACAACTTTTTTCCAGTGCGACTCTACAGCGACGAATTTATGTTGCCCGCAAGTTGCAGTCGGCATAAATCTGTTGGGAAACTGTCTGTTTTTGGGAGGGGCTTGCCCCCTAATCCCCCATGTGGGGGCCAGCCCCACCCATCCCCCGTAGTAACGATTATCAACCCAGGTTGGAATTGATTCGGGGAGGGGGGCCAACCCAGAGAAAGCAGTGCCGGCGGCCTGCGGGCACATTACAGCGGCTACAGCGACATGCCACTGTATTGTACTTCGCTATGAAAATGGTCCTGCAGTGTATACGCCGGGAGGCTAGCTCCTGCTGGAGAATATTGTCTGGTATGCCAGCACTGGGATGTCGTTTTCTAATGAAGTTTCTTTTTTTTTTTTTCCTCAAACTCCTCTTTATTCAAAAAAAGGGGGTACAGGCAGTAGACAATGTAGTACATATATGACATATATGTACAAGAAAGATCAATATCCAATGAGTGCAGTTCAGACAGTTGTACCTTCGTCACGTATCCAATTAAAGAAAAAAAAAAAAAACTTCAATCAGATAACATACAAGGAGTTGCTGATCCTGGGTAGAAGACAAAGTCACTTGTCCCTGCCATCCGAAACATGAATGTCCAAACCACAAGTAGTAATATAACTCAGAACTAAGCATTAAATAGCTGGGTACACTGCTCAGGAAATAAAATGCCATTAACCTGACATGCCAGAAGGCCCCAAGCCGCCCACCTCATCTGAGAGAAAACATGTAATTTCTTACACTAAAAAAGAGGGTTGGTAATAAAGAATAGGTTGGGGTAGCAGGGCAGGGAGGCCATGAGAGGAGGATCCTTAAAAATAGAAATAAAATAAAAAATCTGTATTTCCCACTACCAGCAAAATGAGCCCAGAAGATACCATTATGTCACCTGGTCCATGGAGGGGGAGAACCTCTCTGATGAAGTTTCTGATTGTAAGTCTGTCTGGACATTAATTTACCTGCTGTGCATACACACACATATATATATATATATATTTCAAATAACATGAAGTCTTGCTGTATTCTGACAATTGCAGTGATTCCCAACCTTTGAACTGCCCCAGAGAACAAAGAGTTAACTTTCTATGCAGAGCATAGAATGCTGAGCTCGAGCTCGGTTGCAGTCTCTGTCTGGAGTGATTCAAACCTAAACCGTCAGATTCTTTACTCCGCCTCACTGAACGGTCGCCCCAGAGATTTCTCCTTCAGCTCGGTTCGAAAGTCGGTTAAAGTTTCAGTTTTCGTTGGTTTTTAAACCGAAAAAGTATCCGCATAGTCGGTTCAGTCTCTGTGTGTGGTGCCGTGAGTACTAGATAGGAATTGTTCTGTTTTTTTCTGTGTGGAACTTGTAAAAGTGCAGCTCGGTTCGGCTGAACCGGCCATTTGATAGTGAAATTTGTGTGTTTTACTTGGTGCGTGGTTACCAGTTCTTATCGGTTCTAAAAAAAACGTGTTTTGAAACGTCTTTTTCCAATACCCGTGACACAGTTGGGAACTGATAAGGGAGTCTTGCCTGGCCGTGACCGAAAAAAGGGTAAGTTTGGTTAGGTTGGCCATGTCTGAGAAACCCAAGAAAAAAACCGAGCCCACTGGGTTTCAACACTGCAGTGAGTGTGGGGAGGTCTTTGATAAGGCCGATCCCCACACCACCTGTGTTTATTATCTGGGGTTTGACCACCTCAATTCAGACTGCCAAATATGTAAAAACTTTCCCAGATCTACCCTTGAGAAGAGATTAGGTAGTCTGAGGGAAAAGGAGGCCAAGCAGTCCGCTGACCCGGATGGCCAGCCCGGTTCGGTTCTGAGTGAACCAGAAGGAGTGCCCTCTGACCAGGGCGATGCTTCTTCGGGCAAAAGCAGAGCCGACTCCGAGGGATCGGTTCCGACAAAAAGAAAACGCAAAGATAAATCGACCAGTTCGGATCCAGAGGGTCATGTTCCGACCGCCGAAGAGATAGCCAGAGGGATTCAGATTGTGGAATTGTTCCATCCGGTTCCGACCGATCCGGCTCCTTCTGGCAGGGGTTCGGTTCGGTTGGTTCCCCCAGTTCAAGATTATACCCTTGAAGATTTTTATGAACCAGAATTTGAAGAGGAAGGGGAATTTGAGGAAGATGATGTAAGTGAAGGTCTGGATGTGCCTGTGGAACCGGACATCTCCCCAGACAGACCTTCAGGTGTTTCCCCTCCTAGGCTTTCTGAGTCCCCTTCTCACTTTATGTTTTACAGAAAGGTGGCTGAAACCCTCCAGCTTCCTATGGAGGAGGCTGTGGAAGATCAAGAGGAGCCTGATTATGTAGAGATGATGGACATCCCAGAGTCCAGGAGACTGTCTGTTCCCCTCCATAAATCTTCTGGGAACAAGACACAAAAAATCTTAAAGTCTCCTAACACTATACCTCCTGTGGATAGAAAAATGGACAAGAGGTATACATTTTCAGGCTCAGACACAGAGTTCTTATATCAGCAATGCAGCCGTGTTGGGGTAGTGCAGGCTGCTACCTGTGACAAGGCAAATATTCCCTTGGCTTCACCCCCCCTGACAAGGACTCCAGGAAGATTGATGCCATAGCAAAGAAGCAGTACATGGCATCTTCTTTGGGACTCAGGCAGGCGAATTACATGGCCTGTACAGCCAGGTACCAGAAGTCCAGGTGGGACACTGCACTGGCACTGGCTAAACAGGCCTCCCCCCAGCTAACCAAGGAGCTGGAGGCGGTGGCTGCAGATGGGATTGAGGCATCTAAGGTTCAGTTTCATGCTGCTGTGGACTCTAATGATGTTTCATCAAGAGTCATGGCTACATCTATGGCTCTTCGGAGGATGGCTTGGCTCAGATGTACTAGCCTCTCGCAGGACACCCAGGCTAAGGCCATGGATTTTCCTGTAGTGGGTAATTCTCTGTTTGGGGAGCAGACAGAGAATTACATGAAGAAAATGGATGAGTACAGGAGCACTTATAGGAGTGCTCAGGCCAAGGAAAGGCAGGCAACTCCTCAAAGGCAGCAGTCTAGGGGCAGGGGCAGGCCTTTTCAAAGGCCTTTTTACCAAGCACAGGCCTCTTCTTCCTTTTCTCAGAGGGGGTTCTTCATTGGGAGGGCAGAAGGGGGATGAGCAGGGCTGCATCCACTCCTCAGCCTAAAGCCCCTGCCAAGCAGACACCCTGATGGGCCTGCCCGGGTCGACTCTCCCATTGCAGGGCAGGCTGGCTTACTTTGTCCAGGACTGGATGTCTGTTACATCAGACAAGTGGGTCCTAGAAGTAGTAAGCCAGGGACTAGTTCTCAGCTTCAAAATTTCCAAAGATGAGAGCCAGATCTTTTCCACCTGCAAATCTCTCGAAAACCCTTGCCCTAGAGGCAGAGGTTTCTTCTCTCCTAGCTTTAAGAGCTATAGAGAGAGTACCTACCCTACACTGGGGCATAGGACTGTACTCCAGGTACTTCCTGACCCCCAAAAAGACAGGGGAGTGGTGACCCATCCTAGACCTAAGATATCTAAACAAACATCTTTTAAAACCAAAGTTCAAGATGATAACTCTGGGAATAATCCCTCCCTCTCTAAGGCCAGGGGACTGGCTAGCCTCCCTGGACCTCAGAGATGCCTACTTTCACATTCCCATCAGGTGCTCCCACAGAAAGTATCTCAGGTTCGAGTTGCCCTCAGGCCACTATCAGTTCAGAGCAATGCCCTTTGGCCTAACCTCAGCGCCAAGGGTTTTCACAAGTGCCTGGCAGTAGTAGTTGCTTTTCTAAGAAGGCAAAGATTTCCATTTTCCATATCTGGACGATTGGCTAATAGTGGGTCAGTCTCCAGACCAAGTCAAGTCTCACCTGCAAGTGACCCAGCAAGTGCTCACTTCTCTAGGATTTCTTCTCAACCTTCCCAAGTCAGTTCTCGAACCAGTCCAGCTTCTTACCTTTATAGGGGCAGAACTGGACACACTCAGAGCAAGAGCCTTTCTTCCTCTAGAAAGGGCAAGGGTTCTCATGGAACTAGCTTCTTCTTTCAGCCTTCGGGTATCTCGACCAGCAAGGCATTTCCTCCAGCTCTTGGGCCACATGGCAGCTTCAACAGCAGTGGTCCAAGGGGCAAGATTCCAGATGAGGGATATTCAGTTCCACCTGAGAGCTTTCTGGTCTCAGAGGAAGGATTCCCTTACCAAACTGATCCCAGTGACTCTGACCTTGATCCAAGCCCTCCAATGGTGGCAGGATCAGGACAATTTAAGACAAGGTGTTCCTTTTGTTACTCAGCCTTGTTCAGTGGTCCTTACCATGGATGCTTCTCTCCTGGGCTGGGGAACTGCCCAGGGACTGTGGTCCCCCCCAAGAATCCCTTCTCCACATCAATCTTCTAGAGCTCAGAGCAGTTTTTCTGGCTCTAAAAGCTTTCTCACAGTCGGTACAGAACAAGGTGGTTCAAGTCAGAACAGACAACACCACCACCATGTGGTACATCAACAAGCAGGGAGGCACTCGGTCCACGGCCTTGTGCACAGAAGCCATGAAGTTGTGGTCCCTGGCTTATTCCCTGCAAACCTCTCTTGTAGCAGTTCACCTTCCAGGCAAGGACAATGTGCTAGCAGATGCACTGGGCAGGAGTTCTCAGGGCCATCACAAATGGTCCCTGGACCCTCAGGTGTTGAAAGTGATTTTTTCAAGGTGGGGCTCTCCAGAGATAAATCTCTTTGCAGCCCCAGACAATCACCAACTCCCTCTCTTTTGTTGCAGACCTCTAGTCTTGGGCTCAGTCCCTGTGGACGCCCTGATCCTGAATTGGGAAGGAAGTTTCTGTATGCCTTTCCCCCTTCCCACTCCTGTTCAAAGTTTTCGTAAAAATAAGGTCTCAGCCTTGCAAGGTGATTCTGATTGCTCCAGATTGGGCCAGACAGCCCTGGTACCCCCCTGTTGCTGTCCCTAGCAGTCCATCTTCCCCTGTCTCTTCCCAGGAATTACAACCTGTTAACATCCTCTCAGGGAAGGATTTGGTACACCAATCTTCAGTCTCTCAATCTCAAAGCATGGCTCTTGAAGAGTTAAGAGTTTGCAGATCTGCATCTTTCCCAAGGGGTTTTGGATATCCTCAAGGCTTCTCGAAAGCCCTCCACCAGAAAGACTTACAACTCCAAATGGAAAAGATTCAGCATTTGGTGTTCTAAGAAGCATGTTTCTCCAGACACTGCTGGATTGCCTACGATTCTGGATTATATGGTCCATCTTAATGGTCTAGGCCTCAGACCAGCTACTCTCAAAGTACACTTGTCAGCTGTTTCTGCGTTTTTGTCAGTGGGGAAATCTTCCTCACTATCTTCCCATCCTGTGTTCTGTAAATGTTTTAAAGGATTGCTTCACACCAATCGTCCTTTTAGAGACCCTGCCGCTGCCTGGGATTTGAATGTTTGCATTGCTCACCTTATGCAACCCCTCTTTGAGCCTATGTTTTCAGCAGAGCTTAAGTACTTGACTTGGAAAACTGTGTTCCTGGTAGCCATTACCTCTGCCAGGCGTATCAGTGAATTGCAGGCCCTGTCAGTGGAACCTGATTTTATCTCATTTCACAGGGAGAAAGTGGTCCTTAGAACCAATAGAAGGTTCTTGCCCAAAGTGGTTTCAGATTTCCATTTAAACCAGTTTATGTCTCTCCCTGTTTTCTTCACTGATCATTCTTCCTCTAGAGAGATGAGGCTACACAGTTTAGATGTCAAAAGAGCCCTTAGTTACTACATAGAGCATACCAAGGGTCACAGGTTTGAGTCCCTCCAGTTGTTCCTCACTTATGAAGAAGTGGGAAAGGGCAAACCTGCCACCAAAAGAGCTGTTGCCAGGTGGATTGTTTCTTGTATACAATTCTGCTATGAAAAACTGGAAAAAACTCCACCCTCAAGCCTGAGGGCTCATTCCACAAGAGGTACAGCTGCTTCCCTGGCTGTTGCCAGGGATATCCCTCTCTTAGAAATGTGTCAAGCAGCCACCTGGAAAACAGTCCATACCTTTACCAAGCATTACTTTCTGGATATCCAGGCTAGGAGTGATGCTCGGTTTGGCACAGCAGTACTTCAGAGCCTGTTCCCAAAGTAGGTTCTGTCCCTC
Organism: Neoceratodus forsteri; assembly: GCA_016271365.2. Lineage (NCBI taxonomy): Eukaryota > Metazoa > Chordata > Ceratodontiformes > Ceratodontidae > Neoceratodus > Neoceratodus forsteri. Next base: position 1,197,903,115 of record CM028130.1, read on the forward strand.
TTCCTTGGAGGTACTGCTTGGTAGTCTGCAGTTGTCAGAATACAAGAAGACTTCATGTTGTTTGAAGAAAAAATTACTCACCTTAGTAATTATGTTTCTTCTAATGGAGCCTTGCTGTATTCTGACCTGCCTCCCCTCTCAGAACCTGTTTTTGGGAAGTGGATGGGCAGGTGCAGTGTTGTACCCCAGGGGTGTTTTTTGCTTGCACCCTCCTCCTTTTTTTTTGGGTGCTGATTTATTATTGTTATTTATAGTACTTTGGGTTTTGGTTTTTGGGTTTCCTGACTTGAGTCTTCCTTGGGAATCCAAAACTTTTTTCAGCCAGTTGGCTAGTAAGAATTTTTGCAATTTCCACATAGAATGTTTAGTTTAGTTGGGCTCATAAGAATCTGACGGTTTAGGTTTGAATCACTCCAGACATAGAGATCAACCGAGCTCGAGCTCAGCATTCTATGCCCTGCATAGAAAGTTAACTCTTTGTTCTCCGGGGCAGTTCAAAGGTTGGGAATCACTGCAATTGTCAGACTACTGCAAGACTCCATTAGAAGAAACATAATTACTAAGGTGAGTAATTTTTTCATTCATATATATATATGCAATAGGGGTGGACGTATATTCAGTGTGATAAATGCGTTTATCTGAGTCACTGTATGTATAAATAAATTTATACACACAGTGACCATTTATACACACAGTTACTATGTAATCTCTTTAGAATTAATTTAGAATGTTCGGCCTCAGAAGCAGTACTAACCATATTCAAATGGGAATAACTTTAAAACGAAAAAAAGATAGCATGGTACTGTGAACACGAAAATTGTTCAGCACAAAATTATGTACAAAATAAGTGGTGTTTCATATATAGATACCTTATAGATTTTTTACAATTAGTAAAAAAGCAGAAGAAAATTTAATTTTTTGTTCACTTTTTTAACAAACAAATGTGAATAACTTTAAAACAAAAATTTATAGCATGGTTTTGTGAGCACGAAAAATGTTCAGCACTAAAATATCTACAAGATGAGTGGTGTTTCATTTATAGATACCTTTTAGTTGTTTTTTTATAATTAGCAAAAAGCAGCATAAAGTTCAATTTTCTTTTCCTTTTTTTTGACAAACAAATGTGAATAACTTTAAAATGAAAAAGTTAGCATAGTACTGTGAGCATGACATTTGTTCATCAAGAAGTTTTCTACAAAATGAGTGGTGTTTCATTTAATAGCAACCACTATGCTAGGCAGACATACTCTAGGAAAGTTAACCAAAACTACCAGAAATTATCATTTAAAATAAAGATAAACAGTCGAAACCAAATGTTCCTGCACTGATAGAAAGCATCCCTATTGCATAAATGAAATATACAATGGTGAGCTGTCAGGAGTAAATATAGGATAGTGCATGGGGAATAGTTGACGCTCGAGAGGTAATCCGTCGTCATAGTGCCAACGAGGTGAAAGATGCCCTGTTGTCAACTGTTCCCCATGCACTTTTCTTTATAGTGTATGGTGGAACCTCGTTTTTTGAGAAAAAAATATCACTACAGCATGTTTCTGCTTCCAAACATTCTTCCTAGGTTAGTAGAAGGAAAAAAGAACTTTACATTTTGAACGTGTTCATGCTTGACATTTTAACTGTTTCAGAACTTTACATTTTGAACATTTTAAATAAACATTAGTACTGCTGCCGACATTGCTGCTTTCTCTATGTGTCCTTTCTGTGGAGTGAGCCCTAACTGTCAAATGCTGTTCGAGGACACAGGTGTGACGTTCAGAGTGCAGTAGAAAAATCCTTCTGTTGCACTGCAGTAATGCCACTAGTGTGTGACTACAAGGTTTCGATAACGATGGATTTCGTGGAGAACGACGCCCACCATACATTATATGATTTATTTGTGCTGTTTGGCCTTGACACCTTACTCATGGCTTACGCTTTACTCATGCAGGTTACCCAAGGTCAAACAGCACTTGTGTAGATAAATCATTTATCTGACAGCTCACCACTGTATATCTCACTATATATATATATATATATATATGATATATAATGGAGAGTTGTCAGATAAATGATTTATCTACACAAGTGCTGTCTGACCTCGGGTAACCTCACGAGTAGTGTAAGCCACGAGTGAGCTGTCCGAGGTCGAACAGCACAAGTGTAGATGAATCATTTGTCTGACAGCTCACCATTGTATATTTCATTTATGCAATAGGGATGCTTTCTGTCAGAGCAGGGACATTTACTTTTGATTGTTTATCTTTTTTTTTTTTTGCTTATGTTTGTCAAAAAAGTGAGCAAAAATAGCATTTTCTGCTCTTTTTTGCAAATTATAAAAAAAATCTATAACTGAAATACCATCATTTTGTAGATAATTCTGTGCTGAACAACTTTCATGCTCGCAGTACTACCCTATCGTTTTTTTCATTTTAAAGTTATTTGCATTTGAATATAGTCAGTACTGGTACTGAGGCTGAATATTCTAAATGAGTTCCGTAGTGATTGTGACATATCTACTATGTGTATAAATCTGTGATGATACGTCTACTATATGTATAAATGTAAAATTTTGAATTTATCACATAGTAGCTCAGATTTATCACATAGGATTTATGTCCACGCTTATTGCATAAATATATATATATATATATATATATATATATTATAGTGGCACGGTAGTGCCACTATAGTTAGGGTTGAGGAGCCATTTACATGTTAAACCCAAAATTTTGTACCTTAATAACTTTGCAACCGTTCAACAGATTTCCCTGAAATTTGGAATACATGATCAAGACCCATACGCCTTGGGATCTGCCAAGTTTCATACTGGTCGCATATACGGCTGCTGAATTATTAAGCATGATCTGCGCGCATGTTTACGCTTTTCTGGAATTTTACTATTGTCTCTACAGGTCACACGGTTTGCGCGACTGGTCAGAAATCTTCAGGGAACGTGCGGCCGGGATCCCCGATGTGCCTTTTGAAGATTTCGTGAAAAAATATTAAACGGTTCAAAAGTTATTCAAAAAACAAGATCCCATTATAAGTCAATGGGAAAAGTTAACAAAAAGTTCGACAGTGTCGCAAATGCAGTTTTTACTTTCGCAAATGGCCCTATTACTGTCGCAAATCCGCCATTTTGTTTTCAGTTAGCGATCAGAAAAATGCTTGGCATTTAAAATTGGGACCCTCTAACAACCTAATTCTTTTTGTATTCACCTAGTCGGACCCTGAGGATGCTAGCCATGTCTTTATTTTGGGGTAAAACACCCCAGAAATATGTTTTTCAAATTTCTGGAAAAAGCACTTTTGCACTTGCGACACTGTCGAATGACATTGCGAAAGCTTTCGCAAACTTCGACAGTACTTTTCTAGGCTGTGGGAAAGTGACAGCAATTCTTTGGCAGCCTGCTGCAAAAGAACGATTTGGTGTTTTGGCCTGAAATTTGGAGGAAACGCAGCCGACATCTTACAGATGTGCCTTTCAGTGTTTCGTTGAACAAATATTACATGGCGGCAAAGTTACAGCACTCCAAAGTTGACGCTTTTTCCCATAGGATAACATTACGGCGTCCAACGCATTACAGGAATCCTTTGGCGCCCTGCTGCTAAATAACGGTTTGGTCTTTTGGGCTGAAATCTGAGGGAACATAGCCAACATCTCACAGATGTGCCTTTTGTGGTTTGGTGAAAAATATTACAGGAAGCCAAAGTTATGGCATTCGAACTTCTTTTTTTCCCCATAGGATAACATTATGATGCTTCGCCGCGCTTTCAGGGCCCGTATCTCGGAAATGGTGCGAGATACGGACTTTTCGTCGGGGAAAAATGCTTAGCCCCCTCAAGGGGCTAAGTACAAAACTAGCCAGGAAAGTCATAAATCATATGGCTTTTAAATTTGTTTTCTACGTCGTACGGTTCCTGAGATATAAGCAATTTAGTATTCCAACCCCTCATTTTCTGCTCTGGGAACCATTATTATCCATACATTCTTTGTACTCACTGTCTTTCTCTATGCAGCTTTTGGGAAAAACCAGCCTGTGCGCTTCCATTACTGTTACCATTACCGTTTCCGCTTGCGGTTCCGTTCCCGTTTCACTTAACGTTCACGTCTACGCCACCATGTGCGTTACCCTTTGCATTTTCATTTATGCCTTTATGCTCGCTTTAACATTTCTGTCTACACTACTGTTTCTCTTTCTGTTTTGCTTTGTGTCACCTACGTGACATACCATTTGCATTTAGGGCACAATGTTACTGTGTGACAAGACATCACGTGTTCTCCGTCCGCGCATACATTCACTATTTCGTTATCATTCTCAAAAGAAGGAAATTAGAGCAAAAACTCCGTTTAATGCATTAGTTAGGGTTGTTCCACACCGACAAAGCGAGGAAATTCAGTGTTAGGGTTGAAAGCCCCCTTGGACCCCCAACGGCATCAGGGTGCGCATTAGGGTTGTTGGTCCTAACTCTCACCCCAGTCTTCTACACTCTGCTTCTTACATGTGATGGGGTGAGAGTTATGGCCGACAACCGTAATGTGCACCCCTGTCGAGTTGGGGTTGTCTGGGGGTCCAAGGGGGCTTTTAACCCTAACACCGAATTTCCTCGCTTTTGTCGGTGTGGAACAACCCTAACTAATGCATTAAACAGAGTTTTTTGGCTCTAATATGTATATATATATATTATATATATATATATGAGCAGTTCCACATTTAAATATTGGGTACTGGTACATAGGTTGACAGGTTTAGATTTTTCTGCTCAGTAAAGGTTCCTCCCTTGTTGCAGGTTAGTGCTTACACTGTTGGCAGTTCCTTTCCAGTGTTACCTTTTTCATTAATTCCTTTGGCAAGTCTCTTCCTCTTGGTTCAGTACCTCAAAGAAGCTCCACCACATCAGAGAAGCAGATAGCGAGCCTTTTCCACCCTCTCACACTCTAGACGAGATAGGGAATCATTTACTGTATCTTCCTTTTGGTTAAAGGTATGAGTATGAAAACAGCTTATATGTATTGGTTCTAGTGTTGACGAATGGGGGTATATCCAAAACATATGGGTGGAGGACCCCCCTAGCAGGAAGTGATCACTGCACAGTGTGGTTCTTCCTCAGTCTAGGAAAGCACACAGCCAGGACCAAGACAAAGGTGGTGGACTTAAGAAATGTGGACTTTGGTAGGATTAAAGAAATACTTGTGGGACATCTCACCAAAATCTGCCAAGACATTGATACTGACCAGAAATAGTCCATCATCAAGCTGGGTCTCACAGAGGCCATTGATACATGTACAAAGACCCAAAGTAAGAAGTCAAGGACCAAAAAGCCGAGCTGGGTAAACAAGGAGGTAAATGAGGGAGAAGAGGGCCACATTCAACAGATATAAAAAATCTGGTCGGGAGGTGGACAAGGAGGAGTACTCCAGGAAATCCAGGGAGGTGAATAGAGTAGTCAGGGCGGCCAAGGCTTCAAGTGACCTAAGGCTGGAACAGGGGTTCAAAGAAGGGGAAAAGGATTTCTTCAAACAACATGAAGTCTTGCTATATTATAGACCTTAGCAGTTTGATCCAGCTCTAGAACTGCCCCGGAGTGAAATGGTTAAAACCATTCCAAAATAGAATTTTGGCACGAGAGCAGCTCTATCTGTGTCATTTCAAACTTGAACTGTCAGATTCTTTACTCCGCCTCAGTGAACAGTCGCTTTGGAGATTTCTCCTTCTGCTCGGTTCATTTCTCGGTTTAAAGTGTTTTCTGGTTGGATTTAACGAGATAGTTTTATTTAACCGCAAAACCGTTCGGGTTCAAGCTCTATCTGTGGTAACCGTAAGTAAATGAAGGTTTTGTCTGTGTGGAACTTGTAAGTTATCAGTTCGGTTTTGAACCGATCAGTGGGTTTAAAACTCATTTAAAACTAAAGTTACTATTTTAGAGTGCGGTTCGGTTCTTATTGGTTCTAAAAAACGGATTTATTACTTTTTTCCAATACCCGTGACACGTTAGGAACCGTATAAGGGTGTCTTTGCCTGGCACTGCTGTTAAAAGGCAAATTTTTGGTTAGGCTGGCATTATGTCTGAGAAACCCAAAGAAAACCGCCCACTGTTTCAACACTGTGATGTTTGTGGGGAAGTCTTTGCCAAGGCTGACCCACACACCACATGTGTTTATTGTCTGGGGTTTGACCACCTCCAGTCAGACTGCCAGGTATGTAAGAATTTCCCTGCAGCCACCCTGGAAAAAAGATTGGGCAGGCTCAGGGAGCGAGGCCAAAAAAGTCCGCTGACCCGGATGGCCAGCCCGGTTCGGTGCCAACCGAACCAGAGGGAGTGCCCTCTGACCAGGGCCAGACTTCCTCGGGCCAAAGAAAAGCTGGTTCTGAGGAACCAATTCCAGTAAAGAAAACAAGAAAATCAGCAGGTCTGGAGTCCAAAATTCCTTCTCCAACTGCTGCAGAGATAGCAAAAGCCATACAGATTGTCCAGTCACTGTCTCAGGGTCCGTCCGAACCACCACTATCTGGTAAAAGGTCGGTTTGTCCGGTCCCAGTGGTTCAGGATTATGATATTGAGGAATTTTATGAACCAGAGGGAGGAGGAGGATTATGAACAGTATGAATGTGGCTGGAAGGTCTGGGTGTGCCCATTGAACCGGACATCTCCCCAGACAGACCTTTAGAATTCCCCTATGCTGTCTGAGTCCCCATCTCATTTTATGTTTTATAAAAAGTTGCTTGAAACCCTCCAGCTTCCTTTAGAAGAGGCTGTGGATGAGCAAGAGGAGCCTGATTTTGTAGAAATGATGGATATTTCAGATCTATGAGATTGTCTGTTCCTTTACATAAGTCTTTTAGGAAACAATTAAAATTTTAAAAGCTCCTAATTCTGTGCCTCCTGTAGATAAAAAGATGGACAGAAGGTATACATTGTCAGGCACTGATACAGAATTCCTTTCTCAGCAATGCAGTCATGTAGGGGTAGTTCAGGCTGCTGCCTGTGATAAAGCTAATATTCCCTTGGCTTCACATCCTCCTGACAAGGATTCCAGGAAGATTGATGCCATGGAAAAAAAAAAACAGTATATGGCAGCCTCTCTGGGACTCAGGCAAGCAAATTATATGGCTTATGTAGCTAGGTATCAGAAATCTAGATGGGATACTGTTATGCAATTGGCCAAGCAGGCCCATGGCCAGCTGGCTAGTGAACTAGAACAGGTGGCTGCTGATGGCATTGAAGCCTCTAAGGTTCAGTTTCATGCTGCTGTGGATGTTAATGATGTTTCCTCTAGGGTCATGGCCATCTGTAGCTTTTATAGGTTGGCCTGGCTCAGGTGTACTAGTTTGTCACAGGATACCCAGACTAAGGCTATGGATTTTCCTGTGGTGGGAAATTCTCTGTTTGGAGAGCAGAAAGAGAATTACATGAAGAAGATGGATGAATATAGGACTACTTACAAGAGTGCCCAGGCTAAGGAGGCGGCAAGCCACTCCTCAAGGCATGCCTCCAGGGGTAGGGTAGGCCTTTTCACAGGCCTTTCTACCAGACTCAGGCCTCCTCTGCCTATGCTCAGAGGGCTTCTTCAGAGGCAGGGCAGACAAGGGGTGGGCAGATCTGCTCCCACCCCCAGCCTAAAGCCTCTATAAACAGGCACCCTGATGGGGTGCCCAGGGCCGATTCTCCTGTACCAGTAGGGGGCAGGCTGGCTTACTTCAGTCAGAATTGGGCTTCTTTAACCTCAGACAGGTGGGTTCTGGAAATAGTAAGCCAGGGTCTGGTTCTCAGCTTCAAAAGTTTCCCAAGTTGAGAAGCAGACTTTTCTACCTGCAGTGCTTCAGAGACCCTCGCTCTGGAAACAGAGGTCTCATCCCTGTTAGCTCTCAGAGCAGTAGAAAGGTTCCTCCCTGCATCAGGGCAGGGGTCGTATTCAGATACTTCCTTACCCCAAAAAGACAGGAGAATGGCGGCCCATTTTAGATCTCAGATATCTGAACAAGCATCTTCTGAAACCAAAGTTCAAAATGGTAACTCTGGCAATGATTTTACTTTCCCTAAGGCCAGGGGACTGGCTAGCCTCCCTGGACCTCAAGGATGCCTATTTCCATGTCCTAATCAGAAGATCCCATCAAGTACCTCAGATTCGAACTGCCCTCAGGTCATTACCAGTTCAGAGCAATGCCCTTGACCTTACCTCTGCTCCAAGGGTATTCACAAAGTATCTAGCAGTGGCAGTGGCCCACTTAAGGAGGCAGAGGATTGCTGTTTTTCCTATTCGACGACTGGCTCATTGTAGGCCAGTCCCATAACAGGTAAAATCTCACCTGCAGGTCACCCAGCAGCTTCTCACCTCCTGGGTTTTCTGCTAAACCTACCAAAGTCTGTTCTGGAACCAGTCCAGGTACTCACCTTTATAGGGGCAGAATTGACACAAAGCTAGCCAGAGGCTTTCTTCCCCAGAAAGGGTAAGGAATTTAGTGGCTCTGGCCTCTTCCTTCACTCTGCAGGTCTCTCGACCAGCAAGACACTTTCTGCAAGCTCCTGGGGCACATGGCTGCATCCACAGCTGTTGTGCAGGGAGCCAGATTTCAGATGGAGACATTCAGTTTCACTTGAGAACCTTTTGGTCTCAGAGAAGAGACCCTTTCCAAGTTGGTCCCAGTGACTCGAACCTTGATCCTAGCTGTCCAGTGGTGGCAGGATCAGAGCAGTTCAGAGCCGGGTCCCTTCATTTCCCTTCTCACAACTTAACTCTCACTACAGATGCTTCCCTTCTGGGTTGGGGAGCCCACATGGGCGACCTTTCCACTCAGGAGTTTGGTCCCCAGGAATCTCTGCTCCACATCAATTTGCTGGAACTCAGAGCTGTCTTTTAGCTCTTCAAGCTTTTTCTGCATCTGTCCATGACAAGGTGATACAAGTCAGAACAGACAACACCACAACAATGTGGTACATCAACAAACAGGGGGGCACTCGGTCTTCGGCCTTGTGCACCGAGGCAATGAAGTTGTGGTCTCTGGCCTATTCCCTGAACACTTCCCTCATAGCAGTTCATCTTCCAGGGAAAGACAGTGTCCTAGCGGATGCCCTCAGCAGGATTTCCCAGGGCCATCACGAATGGTCCCTGGATCCTCAAGTGCTGGGGATAGTTTTTGCCAGGTGGGGCATCCCTCAGATAGATCTTTTTGCAGCCCCAGACAATCACAAACTTCCTCTTTTCTGTTGCAGGCCTCCAGTGCTGGGCTCAGTTCCCCTGGATGCCCTTCCTCTGGATTGGGAGGGGAAGTTCCTCTATGCTTCCCCCACTTTCCTCTCCTATTCAAAGTACTAGTCAAAATCAGATCTCAGCCTTGCAGGGAGATTCTGATTGCCCGGATTGGGCCAGGCAGCCCTGGTACCACTCCTTCTGTCTCTGACAGTCCATCTTCCCTGTGCCTCCACAGGAATCACAATCTGTTGACTTGTGCCCAGGGAAGGGTTTGGTATCCGGACCTCAAATCCCTCAACCTCAAGGCCTGGCTCTTGAGGAGTTAGAGTTTGCTGATTTACACCTCTCTCAGGGTGTTCTTGAGATCCTAAAGGCTTCCAGAAAGCCTTCCACTAGGGCTACTTATAGTTCTAAATGGAAAAGGTTTTCCATTTGGTGTGCTGGGAAAAATATTTCCCCAGAATCTGCTGACTTGCCCATTTTGTTAGATTACATGGTACATCTTAATTCCTTGGGTCTCAGACCAGCTACCCTGAGAGTTCATTTGGCAGCTGTGTCTGCTTTTGTGTCAGCAGGAAAGTCATCCCTCTTTCCTCTCATCCTGTGTTTTCCAAGTTTTTAAGGAATTACTCATACTAATCCTCCTTTGGAACCGCCCTGCTTGGGACCTTAATGTTTGCATTGCCCAGTTAATGCAACCCCTTTGAACCTCTGTCTTTGCAGAGCTTAAGTACCTAACTTGAAAACTGTTTTTCTGGTGGCTATCGCTTCTGCCAGACGATAAGTGAATTGCAAGCCTTGTCAGTGGAGACTGACTTATTTCTTTCCACAGGGATAAGGTAGTCCTTAGGACTAATAGGAAGTTTTTGCCTAAGGTGGTTTCAGATTTCCATCTTAATCAATCTATCTCCCTTCCAGTATTTTTCACTGATCACTTCTCTTCGGGTGAGAGGAGGTTGCACAGCCTGGATGTTAAGAGAGCTCTTAGTTATTATATAGAGCTGACTAAAGGTCACAGGTTCAATCTCTCCAACTTTTCCTTACCTGTGGTGAAGTTGGGAAAAGGCAACCTGCCACTAAGAGATCAATAGCCAGGTGGATTGTCTCTTGTATCCACTTTGTTATCAGAAAGTGGGCAGAGCCCCCGCCCCCGGTTTGAGAATGTCTCATTCTACCAGGGGTACAGCTCGTCTCTAGCTGCTGCCAGAATATCCCTTTATTAGAGATTTGCCAGGCTGCTACTTGGAAAAGCGGTACACACTTTTACCAAGCATTATTCCCTGGATGTCCAGGCCAGGAGAGATGCTCGGTTTGGCACAGCTGTTCTTCAGAGCCTATTCCTAAGTAGGTTCTGCCCTCCTCCATGGAGGTACTGCTGTGTATTCTGCTAATGTCTATAATAGCAAGACTTCATGTTGTTTGAAGAAAAAATTACTCACCTTAGTAATGTTGTTTCTTCTAATGGAGTCTTTTATATTATAGACCTCCCAACCTGCCCTCTCAGAACCTCTACTTAGGGTGCGACAACTAGTGTGGGTACTACTTATGTCCTGTTAGCATTTTGTCCCTTTGGGACTTTGGGGTGTGTATGTACGCGTGTGTGTGTGTTTTATTATACTTATGTTCCATTTTCATATTATTAGAATGGTGTTAGTATTTCTGGTCCCCTGACTTGAGTCTTGGGTGTTGGGACCATCAATGGTTGTTATTATTTAGGTAGCCATTTGGCTAGTGTAGGTTACAGCTTCCACACAGACCTTAGTGAGTTTGGCTCGTAAAGATCTGACAGTTCAAGTTTGAAATGACACATATAGAGCTGCTCTCGTGCCAAAATTCTATTTTGGAATGGTTTTAACCATTTCACTCCGGGGCAGTTCTAGAGCTGGATCAAACTGCTAAGGTCTATAATATAGCAAGACTCCATTAGAAGAAACAACATTACTAAGGTGAGTAATTTTTTCTTCCAGTACATAAGGGAGAAAAGATGCTGTGGAAGGAGGAAACAGTCAGGATCAAAAGAGATAGGTGGGCAGAAGGGGGGAATCAGACAGAGGCACTCAGTGAGTACTTCTGTTCAGTGTTTACCAAGGAGAAAGACTGGCCTGTGCCACAAAGGAAGGGTGGGGTGGGCAGGGGGCGTTTCTGATGGAGTAATCCCAGTGGATATGGTACTGGAGGGCCTTAGGTCCGTGAGGGTTGCTAAGGCTCAAGGTCCAGATTGTGTGCATCCAAGAGTCCTGAGGGAGTTGGCGGGGGTCATGGCAGACCTATTCAACACCTCTAGAGACAGGATGTATGCCTCAGGACTGGAGGATGGCACATGTGGTGCCCCTCCATATGAGTGGGCCCAGGGATGAGCCAGGTAACTACAGGCAGGTCAGCCTTAACTCCATTGTAGGGAAGCTAGTGGAGTCTGTTCTCAAGAAGAGATTGGTGATCTTTATGGAGGAGAATGGGTTCAGTACGATAGGCAACATGGATTTGTCGCAGGTAGATCCTGCCTGATCAACTTTTATGATTGGGTGACAAGGGCACTTGATAAGGGCCATGTGGTGGATGTCTTGTTTTTGAACTTTAGCAAGGCCTTTGACTCTGTGCCTCATGGCAGGGTGATCAGTAAACTGAGGGCCATGGGAGCTGGGGAGAAGTTGTTAGGATGGGTTAGGTGCTGGCTGCAGGATAGGCAACAGAGGGCAAGTGTTAGGGGGATGCTCTCTTCTCCCCGAGCTGTCACCAGTGGGGTCCCACAAGGCTCAGTACTTGTGCCAGTGTTATTCAGCGTCTTTATTGGAGACATAGCAGACAGGATCAAGAGTAAAATTAGGCTGTTCGCTGATGACACTAAAATTGGAAGGATGGTGGACATTGAGGAGGGGGGCAGGTTCTGCAAGATGATCTGGCAAAGCTTGAGTGCTGATCTGACAGTTGGCAGATGAGATTTAACGCTAAGAAGTGCAAGGTCATACACTTGGGAGTCAGAAACCCTAGGTATGGCTACTGGCTGGGTGGAGTGCAGTTATCCACCTCAGTGGAGGAGAAAGAACCAGGGGTACTATTTACAGGGGACATGAATCATTTTGCACAGTGCAGGAAGACGGCAACTAAAGCTAATAAAATGCTGGGTTGCATTGCCAGTTGGATCACTTCTCGAAGGAAGGAAGTCATCCTGCCCTTTGTACAGATCGCTGGTGAGACCACACTTAACGTACAGTGTGCAAGACCTGACTGTGACCTGTCGATACCAGGGTTCAGGATATTTCATAGGGATAGAGTGACTGGGAATGGGGGGGGGGTGGCACTATATGTGAGGGAAGGACTGAAGTGTGTACGGGAGGAAGGGGAGGAGGGTAGTATGGATTCACTATGGATGCAAATCCAGGATTCCAAGAATAGGACTCTCAGGATGGGAGTGGTTTACAGGCCACCCTCTCAGACAGGGAACTAGCAGGACAGATCAGGAGGACCTGCGAGAAGGGTAGTGTGGTGATTGTGGGGGACTTCAACTTGCCAGGAGTGGATTGGATTGGAGTATCCCAACAACCAGGAATAGAAGGGAGCAGGTACTGCTGGATGCCTTCCAGGACAGCTTCCTGATGCAAATGGTCAGCGAACCAACCAGGTTAGGGAATACCCTTGACCTCATGCTGGCAAATGGGGAGTTTGTGAGGGAACTTAGGGTGGAAGAACCACTGGTGGGGAGTGACCACAGTCAGTATGATTCACGTTGGATATGGGCAAGGAAGGAATGGAATCCGGCACAAGGATGCTGTACTTCAGGAGGGCTGACTTTGGGAGGATGGGGGAAGTGGTAAAAGGGTACCTGTCCAGAATTCAACCTAGTATGGGCACTAACCAGAGGTGGGAGCTCATAAAGCTGGGGATAGTGATGGCAACCAGAACCTGCAGCAAGGCCCAGAGCAGGAAAGCTAGGGCAAACAAACCTAGTTGGGTGAGCAAGGAGGTCATGGGAAAGGTAAGGAGGAAAAGAGCTGCCTTTAGGAGGTACAAAAAACAGGAAGAGGGGAGGACAGGGAGTAGTACCTGAAGAAATCGAAGGTGATGACAAGGGCAGTAAGGGCAGCCAAGGTGTCTACGGCGCTCAGGCTGGCGCAGGACATTAAGAAGGGGGTGAAGGACTTCTTCAGTTACATCAGGGAGAAAAGGAACTGTAAGGACCATATAGTAAGGATTAGGAAGGAGGGAGGTTGGGTGGAAGCAGGGGGTGGTAAGGCAGAAATACTAAACGATTACTTCTGCTCGATATTTACTAAGGAGAAGAGGGGGGTGATACCCAAGGGGGGGAAGGGAAGGCAGAAACAGAGGGAGAGGGGTGATGGATGGGGAAATCACAGAGGTCAGGTTTCTAGAGGGTTTGAGGGCACTGAGAGTGGACAAAGCACCAGGCCCAGATGACATCCACCCCAGCGTACTGAAGGAGCTGGCAGAGGTCCTTGGGACCTTTGGCAGACCTTCTTAATGCCTCATTACACTCAGGGTGTGTACCTCAGGATTGGAGGATGGCTCATGTGGTGCCCCTCCACGAGAGTGACCCCAAGGATGAAACGGGGAACTACAGACCAGTGAGCCTCACGTCTGTTGTGGGTAAGCTGATGGAGACTATCCTGGAGGAGAGGCTGGTGACCCTCCTGGAGGCCAAAGGACTACAGGACAGCAGACAGCATGGCTTCGTAAGTGGCAGATCCTGCCAAACCAACCTGGTGGAGTTCTGTGACTGGGTAACCAGGCAGTTGGATGGGGGCCATGCAGTGGATGTCCTGTATCTGGACTTCAGTAAGGCATTCGACTCGGTGCCGAATGGGAGGCTGGGAAGTAAGTTAGAAGGCACAGGGGCGGGTGCAAAACTGGTGAGATGGGTAGGGAACTGGCTTCAGGGAAGGAAACAGAGGGTGGTGGTGGGTGGGGATCTCTCATCCCCAAGGGTAGTGATGAGCTATGTTCCGCAGGACTCAGTGTTGGGACCAGTGTTGTTTGGGATATTCATTGCAGACATATCATTGGGTATCAAGAGCAAGACCAGTCTGTTTGCTGACAATACCAAGATGGGAGCGGTGGTGGACAACCTAGGGGGACGGCAGGGGTTGCAGGATGATCTGGCAAAGATGGAAACCTGGTCGGACACCTGGCAACTTGGGTTCAATGCCAAAAAGTGAAAGGTGCTGCATTTTGGGGTGAAAAACTCATGGAGCAGTTACCAGCTTGGGGGAGTGCAGCTAGCTGAGACAGGAGGAGAAGGATTTGGGTGTGCTCGTTATGGGGTCAATGAACAACTCGGCACAATGTAGGAAGGCAGCTGCAAATGGCAACAAAATGCTGGGTTGCATTGCAAGAGGTATATCCTCGAGAGGGGGAGGTGATTCGGCCACTGCATAGATCGTTAGCCCACACCTGGAGTACTGCATGCAGTACTGGCGCCCGCATCTGAAGAGGGACATTACGTTACTGGAGGGGGTGCAGCCCAGGACGACAAAGATAATCAAGGGGCTGGGGGACTTACCATACGAGAGGAGGCTGAAGGAGTTGAACATGTACTCACTGGGGGAGAGGAGGGACAGGGGGATATGATTGAAACCTTCAAGTACATGAAAGGAATAAACAAAACAGGTACAGAGGGGCTGTTCAAAGTAAGGGAGGGGAGGGACACCCAGGGCCATGATATGAGACTGGAGGAAGGAAGGTTCAGGAGGGAGATGAGGAGACACTTTTTTATGGAGAGGGTGTTAGCTGGGTGGAATGCATTACCGGCAGAAGTGGTATCCAGTAGAACAGTGGACTGCTTCAAAAGGGGCTGGGACAGGACAAGGGAGAGGGTCAAGGGAGGGGAAGGGTGGGAGGGAGGAGCAGCTGCGGAATAAGGGGTGCTAGCTGCACAATCGAACAGACTTGATAGACCTCTAGGTCTTTATCTGCTGGCAAATTTTGTATGTTCATATGCAGTTCTGGCGCCCATACTTAACGAAAGACATCAATCTTCTGGAGGGGGTACAGTGTAGGGTGACAAAAATCCTAGGCCTGAGGGACACGCCATATAGGGAAAGACTGAGGGAGCTCAACATGTATTCCCTGGAGGATAGGAGGGAGAGAGGTGATATAATTGAGACCTATAAATATTTAAAGCGCATAAATAGGATACGTTCTGAGGACATGTTCAGACTAAGGGGGGAGGAATATATGAGTGCATAGTCTGAAGTTAGAGGGGGGTAGATTCAAGAAGGAAATGAGGAGGCACTATTTCACAGAAAGTGGAACCAACTGCCAGAGGAGATGATTTCACTGGCAACTGTGGGCAGTTTTAAGAGGGCTTGGGACATAGTCTGAGGCAAGGTCATAACTGAGGGGAAGCAGGGAAGGGGATGGAGGCGGTCTGGGGGGATAATGCATCTGTTTGCTGGGGCAGCTGCAGTAGATCAAGCTGTGAGCTGCACACTCCAGCAGACTCGATAGACCGCTATGGCCTGTATCTGCTGGCATTTTCATATGTCCGTATATTCGTATGTTACAAGACGAACAGTATAACCTATACAAGTCTACTTTCACATAATTAGGGGCACTGCGAGGACAAAAGTGACTGGAGAGTTGCTGCTGTCCGGAATGTTCACGTGCCCAAGATTCTGTGCTGATTACAGCCTTGGACTGTACCGTTTCCCCTAGTAGGGATGCATATTACCCATATGTTCTGATTACCTATTGACAATGTTGGCGCTAACAGAAAAGGAAATTAAAGTATGAAGAAATTTCTTCTTTCCGGATGATTTGGAAGACACAAGTCACACAGCAGCGGAGAGAACGCAAACCGCCGAATGCAGGATCTGCCAGATAAAAGTGTTGACCGCATGATCACTCACATAAATCCCCATAAATGAAGGATCAACTAGATACTTAAAAAAAAATGCAGGCTCAAACAAATATTTTAAATTATACACAAAATCCAACACAGTATCAGCCAGATATTTGACAAATTCCAACGCGGTTTCTCAGTAAGCGGCTTCTCGCCAAGCGAAAAATACAGCCACCATGTTTTTTTTTTAATCCCTCCCAAACACGTTTGACAACCAATAGAAGTCTGTTCTATAGATGTAGGGATGTCACATCCCTAGCAACCACACCACCTACTCTAGCAACAGCCCCGAGCCACAGAATGAGAAGCAGCAAAGCACAAATTTCTTTTGTAAAAAAACAAAACTAATTGTATGCCTTAGTGGTGAAACGGTGCACCTAGATTATTTTTTTTGGGGGGGGCACCATACACTATAAAAAAATACTGGATGTGCAACGCTATGCACAACCAGTGTGTTCTGCCACCTCGAGATTCTGATTCCCATGAACCTCACAGGAATCAGAACCCCCTTTGTGGCAGAACCCACTAGTTATGCATAGTTGCCCATCCAGTATTCTCTATATAGTGACAGAATTAACTTGTTTTTATACCAAGAGGTTCAATTTTACACTTTTTTGTAGAGTAGAACTGTACTATGACATCATGCTGCTTTCCATGGAGTTTTGCAGTACTAAGATCCTGGAGCAAATACAGCAGTTTCAAACATAGTACACAGTGGTGGCACATTTCAGCATTATTTGCACGAGAGTTTTTTTTTTTTTTTGGTTCTTTTTTCTCCCACAGCCACAGCTACCATCTGTCTTAATGGGCAAACACCCATCCCCGTCACCTGCCCTACTGCCCCTCCTGCACTGTGCCTTTCAGGTGTATGAATTTGATAGAAGGGGGAACCCTTCAAGCCACATGGACAGGCAGCGCTAGGTCGGAGTGTGCCAAGATGCTGCCATTCTATGGTAGGATGCCCCACCCCCCATTTCTACTGCCCCGAGACACCGGCTGTGAACTTGCATGCTGCGCACACAACAGGCACATGTGAGTCGCTTGAAGTCTCTGTGTCTACCCCCCCCCCAATGTGTCCCTGCTTGTGTGGCCCCACCTGTGGGATCCCATGTGGAACTTTTACAGTGGGGATCGGTCAGTCTCCTATGCTGAGACACTTCAACCTCCTCCCTCTGCCATCTCTCCAGTGTACTGGGCCCTTTCCCAAACATTTGTTGACAACATTGTGAGCAGCAGCCCTGCCTCTGTGTTAACAGACTGGCCTTTGATAGTAATTTTGTCAAAAGATTTTAACAAGGGAAAACTAAACAGACTGCATTTTATGGTACTATTGATCTTTAAAGCACAAGATTTGTGAATTTTTGTTGATGGTAACAGTTGCAATGGGAGCAGTGAATGCAGCTTTGCACAAGCATCTTCTTTGATAGTGGTACGTCAAATCTCTTATTCTCAACAAGTCCTCACCTTACATAGTTAGTCTTTAAGAACCTGCTTACATGACACTCAGTTCGTTTTTGTGACACTGTTCATTTGGTACCCTTATGTTATGCCGAGGCTCACTATCCCTTCATGGACCTGCCCAGGCAGTATTGCCTGACAGGTTCATTGTCCTGACAGTGAGCGGCCCGGCATACGAAAACCCAATGGATGATACAGGGGTATGGTAGCAGATGCAACAGCATCCTGCCTTACCCCTGTGGATGGAACTGAAGTTGCAGAGGTTTCGGGAGGCTGGCCGAGCTGCCCCAGTGGTGTTGTGGGCTAAACCATTAGCAGCTCGGTTGGCGTTCTCTGGGAGACATGGGTTCAATCCTGCTGCTGCGTGCTCGAATATTTGTTCACCGTTCGTACCCTGTAACTATTTTTCCTTAACTCTCGAGTTCCGCTCACCCTCGGAGTTAGATATATTAGTTACGGGGTGGGGGGGAGCAGAGCCCGTCACATGGGTTTGGGGGGCAAAGCCCCCCGACTTGCACCATTATATTTCAATCAGATGCCTGAAATCATAGATTCGGGCATCCGATTGGCTCGGAGAGTTTCAGTTCAGTCCAGTGGGGTCGGTATCCCGAGACTCAGGAAACTGAGTTTAGGGATACCATAGTATATCCATTCATTCTTCTGTTCAACTTGTTGCCCCATTCTTTTATGAAGATTGTCCACAGGCATTGCTGCTACTGCGACTGTAGGGAACATTTTAGTTGTTCACTTGCGGCTGAACCTGCCTCTTAGGGTGCAGTATTTTGTCCATTATCTCTCAGTCTTACCATGAAACCCCATCCACCTTCTCTGCGGATACTAATATTCTGAAATATATGTACTTGTGGTCCTTAAAATTTAAGTGTCTTTTGGAGTGTACAGTACGTTTCCTGTCCTGAAAATGTAGTAGCTTTGAGACAACTGACTGGAGCTGACCTTTCAGGGCAGAACACGATGCTAGAGTTCAGTGTGCTCTCTCTATCTGTGGGGAACTTTGGTTGTTTCCCGTAGGTGGAACACTGAAAAATATCTGTGGTAAACATGAATGTGATTTCAGCACTCCTTCAACTCTGGAAATACTAACATGTAGAGGTTATACTGTGGGGGTCTTTTCTTAAGATTACCGATTTTCATTGTAATACATTCATTGTCCTTTTCAGCATGTCAGCCTTCTAGGATGCAGAAGGTTTTCTTAATTTTGTACTTTTTTTTTTTTAAATACAATTTTTGGTCAGGAAAGACACACTTAGCCAAGGTTTGTTTCCAGGTGCTTCCTGAGAGCACAGGGAAGTTAAGTGACTTGCTCACTGGCACACAATATTCAAATGGTGGCTGTGGGATTCAGATCCTGTTCTACATGTTTGCAGCCCAGTGCTCTTTAACCACTATGCTATACTGTCTCCAAAAGACCATCTAGAGAATACTGGATGGGCAACTGTGCACTACCAGTGTGTTCTGCCACAGAGGGATTCTGATTCCCTCTGACCTCGAGAGCTAAGCTCAAGAGGTCCGTGGGAATCCGAACCCCGAGGTGGCAGAAAACACTGGTTGTGTATAAAGTTACTCATCCTGTATTTTTTATAGTGTATAGTATTATGTGAAATGTTTGCTTTGTGTGTTTTTTCTTTCACAGTGAAACTGACTTGTGCAATATCTAGAGGTTCTAGAATGCTGTTCTACCATAGAAGGGTACAATCACATTCCATAACCTTTGAAATGTGGTACAATAGCATTTTGAAAAGGATGGCTTTCAATATAGAACAATGCTCTACTATACACTATATATAGAATAGTGGATGGGCGACCATCCACAACAAGGCTCTGTTTCCCTCGAGGGAGTTGATGACATCGGAGACCTTGAGAGTGAAGCTCGAGAGGTCTCGATGATGTCATCAACCTCCCGAGAGGGAAACACAGTCTTAGTAGTGGATGGTCGCCCATCCACTGTTTTATATAGTATATGGGTGCCTTCTGTTTAGCTTCACATTATTTTATTTATAAAATTACTTGTGGGTGCTGCTCTGTTCCCGCTGGTGCTCCTGCTCGCTCCCGTTCCTGATGCTGACACTCATGCTCAGTCGCGCTTCTTACTTTCGGTCCTCCACACCGCTTATTTTTAAAATAAAAATAATAAAAACACGTTTTTTTCTGACAGGGAGCCATGTATGGCTCTAGTCCATGTCTCGATTCCGAACTTAAAAGTCGGTGACTGCACTGCCCAATGCTCGCTAAATCGCACCGCCATGTTTGTCTTTATTTTGTTCATCGAGCCTAGTCTGAGCCAATCAGGTGGCAGGTCAAAGTTAAAAGTTGTTGTACTATCGATGTGATGTCAGAACAATAGTACAACAGCTTTTTTGACCTTTGAACTGCCCTACAACAAGATTTCAGCAGTTGCTGAAATCCATGCACAACAGAAGGCACCGATATACTATATAGTCTTTCCACTTGTATTGAACTGGTGAGGTTTCAAGCCTTATTCTAATTCAGTACAAAATACCCTTATTAGGCAGACACCTTAACTTACTTTTTACTTTTCTAATTTAACCCTCTGCTTCTTGATGGGGAATAGAAGATCTCATTATTTTCTATGCAAATTTGATACTTTCTGGCTAGTCTAGGAAGGAGAAGTTAAGGCATAAGTAATCCACAGTAACAGGAAATGCTGTACTAGTTATTGACACCTGTGTGAAGATAAACTGCATAAAAACAACTGGATGAGTGTTAAGAATAGCCACAGTAGCCAATGGCTAATGAAAATTCAATGTGGCTGATTAAAAATACAATGTGGCTGATAAAAATTTACATTGATCTGCAATTTACTGTATTTTTATCACAGATAATTTGTAATATGTAGCTAAACCTTTAACCCCCCACCCCGCGCTCAACCTGCTAAGTACTATAGAACAAAGATCATTCCTAAGACTGTGCCATCATTATTTTACTTATCGTATTTGAACTGCAAGCTATTTACATAGAGGAATTGCTAAAATGTATATCTGCTTAATATAGGATTCATTCAGAAACTGTTTGGTAATGGTGATAATGCATTTCATGAATGAGGTTAGTGCAGTTGTTACAAGTAGTCATTTGAGAATTTTCTCTGAACTGTGAAGAGGTCAGAAGTTCCCTGCACTTTTAACCTCTTATATTTGAAGGCCATTCACAGATACAGGAGAAGAGCATTGATGTATTTGGATGGCTGCACTTGTCACAAAAAAGAAGACTGTCCTGTTGTATTGTGCTTTGTATTATGGAAAAGAGCTTTTAATAGTATGGGGTTTCTATATTTTTATTAGTAATATCTCTCAGGAGCAAGAGAGCCTAAGGTTTACCAACTGTTCTTTCTGTCTAGCAGTATACCATAGATGAAGTTTCTTTGCACACTAAGTAGTTATGTGTTTGCACGTTGTCTATGATGCCTTTTCTTACAAGTTGCATGTTGTCTAGCATTTATAATGACCATCTTCTGTGTCTCATATTTTATTGTTTTGTCATGCATATTTTTGTTTCATGGAGAATACTTTATTTATTGAAATGTTTCACCAGGAAGGCACACTGAACAACAAGTTGCTTGTTTCACGGGGGTGGGGGTGGGGTTACAACAATAGATGGTAAGAACGGTTACAAATTATGTAGGAAGCAGGGTCGACAATATAATACAACAATTAGGGTGCAGTACAGACAATTATAGCTTGTAAAATTAATACAACAGATAGGAGTACGCAGATCTTAGATACAGTATTACAGGTGTTACATGTTTATTTGTACATTATTTGCATTATTGTACATTATTTGTTCTAGTAACACTTGTATTTTTGAAGACATAATGACTTGATTGTTTAATTATATATTTAATTATATGCGCTGGTCGTTCTGGTATGTTAGCAATTTAGATTTCCCCAGAAATGTGCAAATGAACTTGTTTATTTTGGACAAAGCAGTGGGATACCACTTGGGGGGGTTCACCCACCTCATCATGGGGCAAATAACCATTTATTTTTATTTTCCTAATTAGGTATTAAAGCTTACACTGTCTGCAGGATGATCTATAGAATTATCTTTTCTGGAAAGTGTTGGACATTTGGAATAATCACTGAGAACAAAAAAGGTTTTATAATAATTTAGTCTGTAAAAGCTGCACAGTTCTGTCCTGCTGTGTGATTCACTGTAAATCTTTTTGAATCATCATTTTTTATCTTCATTGGTAGGATTCTGATTCACTGGATAACTCCATACAAAGCACCCTTTCAACACTGTACCCTCCATTTGATGCAACTGCAGCCACTGTTCTGTGCCAGGTTTTTGATGTTGTGGA
Organism: Neoceratodus forsteri; assembly: GCA_016271365.2. Taxonomy (NCBI): domain Eukaryota; kingdom Metazoa; phylum Chordata; order Ceratodontiformes; family Ceratodontidae; genus Neoceratodus; species Neoceratodus forsteri. The sequence continues at coordinate 1,197,924,952 of CM028130.1, forward strand.
AAAAACATACAGTGGAGATGGACTGCACTACCTTATAGACTTTCTTATTCCTGTTAAACATATTCTGCAGTGTATTCAGCAAGAAGCCTGTGTAAGTACAGTTTTATGTTTGAAAAACAACACAAGTAAGCGTAACTAAGGGGAAATCATTTTAACTGATTATTTTGATGTACATTTTGTCCTATAGAATGTTTTTAGTCTAAAAACTAAGTGTAGATGGATCATATGAGAAGTTTAAAAATGTCTGAGACAAAATGAAAGTCACTGATGAAGAAGAATTAATAATCTGAACTTCCAGATTCCTTAATTTAGTTCAGCTCACTACCCATACTTCCACTAAGCATGTTCAGTGTCTCGAATAGGATTCCAAGCTGACTCCTCCTACCACCCAGTCACATGTCCTTTCTTCCCACTGAAACATTTGTCAGTAAAGTATTAAATTAGTGAGCTTAAAATACTTCAGTAGTAATTTTAATGTGTTTCAAACACTTTGATAGATACGTCAGTGTGTTTAGAACAAGCTCTCTTACTGGCTTTATCAACCAGGCTCTAAGCTTTCATTTAAAAAGGAAAAGTTTCTAGCCATAACACTGTCAGAATTATTTCTTTCTAAAGATAATTTTTGTGTGAAAGGATTAACTTTGGAACTATTGGGACTAGGAGCTTAATTTATCTCAAATGAAAGGGTGGAGTAATTTTAACATGTTTGTGTCCTGTCGGGCTCTGTAAAGATGTTAATGCATTTTTTATACTACTTTTATTGCATTATTCTTTTTTCCATAATACATGTTTAAAACGTCACTTCATCATATAGTTGCTTTTGCTCCTTAGTTCCGGAGCATCAGGTAGCATTTGATATTTGTACAGCATTTAGAAAGTGCAGTTTTCCAAGTACAAATGTAGGTTAAAATACAAAAAAAAAACAGAAATGATACATGCATAACTAAAATACATATAAAATCAACCATGTCAGCAATTGTGTCTTTTTTATCTCATAAATAAATTAAGATCCTGTTTATGGAGCATGAATTTTCCTTTACTATTTGTCTTATTTAGTAAAACTTCTAGAGCATTTTGTAATTTCTCTCACTTTTTTTTATTTCTTTCTTAGGGGGTTCAAGAGGTATATTTAGAAAGAGAGAATTTCTCAGCTTCCCCATAAGGGGAAATACCTCTTAATATCCTCAGGGTTTGCTTATTTCCCCCTAACTCCCAACTTAGGTCACTTGTTGAGGTCCCATCTGGTCCATCGGTTCTGATATAATGCAGCCCTGTCCTGTAAGTTATGCGTTAGCTGTTCCATATGTTGTATATGTGCTACTATTTCTTGCCATTCTAGTAAGGTTGGGGGTTTAGGGAGCAGCCACTTTTTAGTAATAGCTTTATAAGCTGCAGCTATACATATAGCCCAGAGACACAAGGTATCTTTGTCTTTTAGGGTTTTAGGAGGCATGCCCTATAGAAGATTTTGAGGGGTCAAGGTTTCCTGTGTGGTCATCATTATTTTAGGTATTTGGTGGGTGATTGCTTGCCAGAATGGCTTAATCACTGGACAGTTTAGAAAATATATGGGCATGGGAAGCCTCTAGTGCCCCACATTGTCTCCAGCGGGATGAAGATGCTTCAGGGTTACGCTTTGCTTGGAATAGGGGTACTAAAAAGTACCTAATGCGGACCTTCCAAACATACTCCCTCCAGCCGGGGGACACAGTTGTGGACCATGTTGATTGCCACACCTTTGGCCAACATTGTTCTGGTAGGGGGATATCCAAGTCCTTCTCCCATCTCCTTTTTATTAAGTCAGTTAGATGATTCTGAAAAGTGTTAAGGAATTGGTATAACAATGATATGGCATAGTCTTTTCCAGAGATTGTCCATATGCGAACAAAGGGACTACAGTCCTCTTCTTGTAATGATCTAGAGTTTTGGATTTTTATTTGCATATTAATCCAGTCTCTCATCTGTAATCACTGGAGACCCAGCCATACCTTATTTGTGCTTCTGTGAAAGATATTGTGGAAGAATTTTGAAGTATTTGCCAAGGCGCCACAAAGCCTTTAGTGGCCTGATGAGCATACCATTTATATTCTTGTGCTGGTGGAAAAGCAGGATTCATAGAGCACCAACAATATTTCCAGGTGTGGTTAGAGAACCGCTTTTGAGGGTAGCCCCTTCTCCAACCCTCCAGGATTGTTCCTGTACTATTTGGTAATAGTCCTTGAAGTTGTCTGATCAGGGAGGAGGCAAAAAAGGTCGAGGGTAAAGAGTGGGGCAAAACTCTACAAAGAGCAATTTGCTTCCAGTGTGCCATATAATGGGTGTTTCCCCATAACAACGCCAATCGCATTTGGGAGACATTCCAATAATAGTGTAAATTAGGAAGTGCTATTCCTCCTAGGTTTTTGGAAAGCATCAATACTTGGAATTTAAGGCGGGGTTTTTTGCCTTTCCAAAGGAACTTCAAAAATGCTCGTTGATTGTAAGGGCACTGTACTAGGTACAGATTGAAACAAATATAATAATCTTGGCAGGCGTTCATTTTGAGTGCTTGATTTCTCGCATGAAAGGATAGAGGTATCACTGTCCAACGGTTAAAATCTGTCTTCAGGGTCTGTATTGAGGAGTCGTAGTTTTGGTTGTATAGTGATCCAAGGTCTGCTGGAATATTAACTCCTAAGTATTGTATTGTTTGGGAATTCCATTTAAATTGGAATTGTTCTTTTAAGTTGTCTAGAGGGGTTCTAGTTAAAGGCCAATAAATCAGTTTTGTTACTATTTAAGGCATATCCAGCCAAGGATGAAAATAAAGTTAGTTTTTGAAATAAGTATGGAAGAGAGTTATTCGGGTTTGCTAAATATATCAAAACATCATCAGCAAATAATGCTATTTTGTGTTCCTTTCTGGCCAAGTTAATACCAGGAAGATTTCGATCTTGTCGAATCATTTGGGCTAATGGTTCGATGTAAAAAGCGAACAGAAGGAGAGAGATAGGGAATCTCTGCTTGGTTCCCCTATGCAAGTGGAATTTATGAGACAAATGGCCATTAGATCTAATATAAGCTTGAGGGGGTCTGATAACATTTCAATATGGTGGTTATAAATTGCTGTGGAATTTTAAAAGTATTCAGTACTTCCCTTAAAAAGGGCCATACAACCTTAGGATCAAAGGCTTTTTCAGCATCTAGACTAAGAAGGGTCGGGGTGTGTGCTTTTTGGATATGTTCAATTAGGTATACTGCTCTCCTAATATTGTCTTGGGCTTGACGACCTTGAATAAACCCTGATTGATCTTGCTGAATTAAAATGGGGGCTAATTTGGCTAGTCTGCGAGCTAGTATAGATGCCAAAATTTTGTAGTCAGTATTCAGAATGGAAATAGGGCGATAGGAACCAGGCAGGGATAGGTCCTTCCCAGGTTTTGGAATTACTGAGATAATTGCATATTGCCAGGATGGAGGGATAGGAGTTTCAGGGAGGGTTATATTTCTAAACAAACGGTGTAGTATAGGGGTTATGTCTTGTTTAAAAACTTTATAGAATTCTCCTGGCAGACCGTCTGTCCCCAGACATTTATTAGTTTTTAGATTTCCCACTTCTTCTTCCAGCTCTTTGATTGAGATCGGGACCAGTAATGTTTCTGCTAAAGTTTTAGAAAGGGTTGGGAGGTTTAAGGTTTGTAGAAAGTCTCTGATTTTTGTTGCTGTAGGTTGTGGTTGGGGTGTTGCATAGAGTTCCATATAATATTTAACAAATATATTTGATATATTAGCTATAGTGTGTTGGGGTGGGTCCTTAGGCGAAGGTCTCCACATGGTGATCATGGCTCTAGCCTGTTGCCTTATTAGCAGTCCCGCCAGGAGTTTCAGCGAGCGGGGACCACCTTCGTAATACCTCTGTCTGAGGAATAACAGGTTTTCTTCAACACAATAATCTAACAGAGAGTTAAGCTCTTGTTTCAGTAGCTTTAATTGCTTAGTGGCTTCTATTGTTATTTTCGTATTTTGTTGTTCCTCAAGAGTTTTTATCTGAGCAAGTAAAATATTTCTCTAATGGTCTCTTAGTTTTTTTTTAATGTGCTGCCACTGCAATAAATTTACCTCTGCAAATGGCCTTGACCGTGTCCCATAATATTGATATATCTATTTCTGGCATGTCATTATCTAATAAAGTTTGTTTAATTGTGTTTTTTAGTCTCCTGTATAATTTTCTTATCTCTTAAAAGAGATATATTTAGCCTCTATATTGTAGACTTTCGAAATAGATCATTTCTGAAACAGAGATACTGTGGGGCATTGTCAGAGAGGACAAAGTCGCCTTGCCAGGCTTTGAGTGACATTTGAGCATGTTCCTACGAGACCAGAAAATAATCAATTGATGAATTACTTTGGTGGGCTTGTGGAAAAAAAAGTGTTATGGGTACCAGTGCCATTGTGATATTGCCAGGCATCTGCCAATCCCAGTTCCTTGATCAGCTTTACTACATTCCTTGCCTGTCTAGAAACTTTTTGATTTTGTGTAACTGGGTCATATAGCTGAGATAGGTTCAAATTAAAATCTCCCCCCACAGAAAACTGGGCCTTCTGCCCATTGTATTAATTTCAACAGAATCGACCTGTAGGTTGTAAGGTCAGAGTTAGGTGGAAAATACAGTGATGCCATTGTGATAATTTTCCCATTTAATTTCCCCTTTAATAAGACATACCTTCCTTCTTTGTCAATTATTTGGTCCATAGCCTGAAATGGGACCCTATTTGGTATTAGTATAACAGTTCCCCCTTCTTCGTCCTCCCTTAAAAGAAGAGGCGTAGACCTGTGCAAACCCCAATTGCTCAAACTTTTGATGCTCTACTTTTGACAGGTGCGTTTCCTGAAGCATCAGAATATCGGCACTAGATCTAAGTGAAGCTAAGATTTTTTTTCGCTTTATGGGACTCGTCAGTCCATGTACATTATATGTGCAAAAAGTGTAACTCATCGTGTTGCCTTAAAATATTTACCATTAAGCTTATCCGATTTCTCTCAAGAAAAACTCTCTCATGCTTCAGGAAATTTTCCCAGACAAAATAGTTATACTCCCTTAATTGTAATACCAGGATTGCATTAAAACAGAATGTATAAAGACACGCTGACTTTAACAATAAAAAACTTGGTGGCGCCAACTGGGCACCTACTGTAACTGGATACCTTGTTTGAACTTCCAAGGTAGGAGGTCCACTATCTTAAGTGACCTCTGTACCCACCTTGATGTTGTATACGTGGTAGGTTGAAGAGGAATTTACTCCTCCTGGGTGGAAGGACCTCTTCAAGGGTCTGTACCAGACTAGACCCTTCAAACATGCTACTGTATTGCATAGTATAGCTTCAAGCCCAGACTACTCAATATAATTTGTTCAAAAATAAAATAAAAAGAGGGAAATGGTTTATATTACGATTAGACAGTATCCGGGGAGGGGGGGGGAGGCAAAAGTAATAAGCTGACTTAAAAGGCTCAGTACTTTAACTCCTTATCCTACCCTGTTCATTTTATATCCCCAGGGTCCTGTCGTAAATGACTTCTCTTGCCATAACACAAGTATCATTTCAACTATTTATGTAGGTCTCTTTAAATCCAACAGCCCCCTGAGCTTCTCCAAGTGCTTTAGGATACTTTCAGGGTCTTAGTCGGGGCTTCCCCGTGAATTATTGTAGTGTATCTAGTCAAGGAAAAAAAGGGGCTATCCCATAGCACATCCATCGCTACTCACTGCGTAGCCTCTGACGCTATAAAGACCTAATCTATGTGTTTAGCTCTTCCTTCAATCTGCTGTAGGTCTTTGCCGGATATCGGAGAGCTGGGGGCAGGGCTAAATTAACATCAAGGGTTCAGTACAATAACTAACTTGTTCCCCCTCGCTCCTTATCCCTTCCTATTTATTTTCCTTCTCCAGGCCCTTATATTAAGTGATTTTTCTTACTGTAACATAAATGTTATTTCAACTAGTTGTTAAACATATATGTATATATATATAGACTGGCTTTGTACAGTATGTCTCTTCGCATTAGCCAGCCCTGTGTGTGAGTCTCCTTAAGTCCAAAAGGTCTTCTGATTCATCCGGATACTTTAAAATTATTCAGGGGCCTAGACGATGCTTCCCCTTGGATCGTTCTATTGAGTCTACTCAAGGAAAAAAGGCTATCTCACAACACAGCCGTTGCTACTCACTGTGTAGCGTCCGTCAGTGTGAAGATCTCTTCAGGATGTTTAACTCAGCCTTCAATTTGGAGTAGGTCTTGCTCCGTGATACCATGGAGCTTTTTAAGTAAGTCTCTGAAGAGGGAGATCGTGTTCAAGGTTACAGCATTATTCTGGTTCTTGTTTCTCTTGAGTGGAATAGTCTGCCACGTTTCATCTTGATCTCGTCGTTTGTGGCTCGTCTTCATTGGTTGTTTCAGTAGTTCAATTCCCTTTTTGATCATAGCTTGCCTTGCTTCTTGGAAAGTATTATATATCTCAGTCCCTTCTTTCCAAAATACCCTTAGTCTGGAGGGGTATGGTGTTTGAATGCACAGATTTTCCCTTCAAAGTGCCTTTATAAGGGGGGCATATTCCTGTTGTTGTTTCTGGATTGTGGGTGGATAGTCTTGATCGATAAAAAGGCGAGATTCAAGATATCTGACCTCTCATTGTTGCCAACCCTTTTTAGGATATCCTCTTTGGTTTTAAAGTTGTGAAATTTGATAATCACTGAGTGCGACCTAGCAGTTGGATCTTTAGGTTTCGGAATCAGGGCACAGTGCGCTCCATCAATTTTAATGTTATAGTCGTGAGGAAGATTCAGTACGTCCTGGAGCATATCCACCAAAAACTCAGACATTTCACCCTCCTCTGCCCCCTCCCACAGACCATACAAACGTAGATTGTCTCTCCTGGACCTACTCTCGAGGCCTAAGTATTTCTGCCCTGTAGAAATTGAGTGTAGGCAAAGGGCTGAGACTGTTCGCCCAATATGTTGCAGGCCATCTTCAGTTGTACTTATTCGTTCTTCTGCCTCCTGCATTCGATTCTCCACCATAGATAGCTTTTGATTTAATTGTTTGAATTCGGTTTTGTTTTCTGCCCTCATGTCTTTCAGTTCCCTCATCAAAGTCTCAAATCTTGTTCTGGAAAGCTGTTCCATTTCCTCGTCGGTATCATAGCTTGGGGCCGAGCTGTTATTGCATGTGGAAGTAGCTAGGCCTCGTGTGGGAGAGTTCGGTCGTGATCCTTGGGTTTCTTTTTCACCCCGAGGGTATGGAGTGCGGGTTCTTGTCCCTCTGTCCTTCTGCAATCCTCCGGTTGCCATTACATTTGGTTTCAGTTAGTTTAATCTTTCAGATTAGGAGGATTAGTTAGCAGTTCAGGCGGAGCAGTTCTTTTAGCTGCTGATCAGAGCCGTAGCGGAACTGGAAGTCCGATGTTGATGCATTTTAAACATGTTTTTTTTTTTTTTTTGTCAACATAATTTTTATTGAGACATAGAGAACGCGATACATAGCATAAAAGAGATGCATGTCCAAATACAAACACTTGTCAGTGCTTCATACCATCACATATATCCATTTCAATGTGGCAAGATCATGGTACATAAATATATTTCCAGCCTCACAGAACACAATGAGAAAAAGACTCTGACTTGGGTTTTCTTACTTACATCAGTAGAACATCCATGGAAACGAGGTCCTGAGGATGTTGCCCCTCTGCTAATACATCATCTTCTACGCTCATAAGGGTCCACCTATCTCAGCGATAGTCAGGGGTGTTTTATATAGTCAAAATTAATAAATAAAATTGCTATACTCTTTCTCTCCCACCAAGGCTGCAGCTATGAATTTTGGGGCCCAGGACAAGTCAATTGAAATGGGCCCCTGTTTCCTAATCCAGCTAATGCCAAAGGTAGTGCCAGCTCCTCATGTGGGCCCCTCCTGAGCTCGGGGCCCTGGACAACTTCCCCACTTTTCCCCCCATTACTGCGGCCCTGTCTCCCACCCCCTTCCCCTTTACGCAAATCCATCAGAGAGGAAAAGAATCAGCTTCAATGGCTGCCACCAATGGGTCCCAAAGCTCTAAAAAGCTCTTATACTTCCCCATGGCTGACAACTGGGCTTGTTCTATTGCCATACATTGTCTTAGGTTATTTATCCACTGCTGTATGCTGGGGGAGGAGGCTGACATCCAACATTGTGCGATTGTCTTCCTAGTGTTAACTAACGCCAGTGACCATCGAGCCCCATGTGCAATCCCAGCAGGGTGGTTAGGATCCTCACACAGTAGTAGTTCCTGCGGTGTGAAGAGAGGGACAAAACCCAGAACATATGTCATAATGTCATGCATTTCACGCCAAAAGAATTTACCCCAGGACAGGTTAATGCCAAATGTATAAAGTCCGCTTGGGTAACCTTACATCTTGGAAAAGTATCAGGTCTTGCAGGGTCCATTTTATGTAATCTAACAGGGGTAATGTACGCTTGGTGCAAGAAGTTAAATTGCACTTGCAGCTTGTTGCTGCTTGAGCACACCTTAGAATGATTACATGCACGTTTCCAAAGTGAGTCATTTACCGTCCCTCTAATATCAGCTCTCCATCTATCAACAATTTTGGTGGTAGGCAGTCCACTCCCCCCCCCAACCCCGGATAGTACGGTAACAAGTGGGCATCAGCTTAGTGTTGGGTTGAGGAAAGAACAAACCCTCTTCTAACGGCGACAGTGGGGCCCAACCATCTTTTGGGCACAAGGTCTGGCCCAATGCACTCCGGAGTCTGAGAAATATGAAAAAATCTCCCTTAGGTAGGTTCCAGGTTGTGGTAAGGTAAGTTTAGCTTACTATCTGTTCCACTTCATAAAGCTGATATACCCATTTGAGTCCTCTACGTTCCCAATCTTTCAGTCTATGAAGCACAGCTACAGTGCATGATGCCCTAAATTTTATCGCATCAATTATAAGCGTCATTTTTGTTGGGGCAGTCATTCTCCCCATCAGCTGATGTACCTCGAGTCATGATTTGATGGTGGTGGACAAAAAGGGATTTGGGTGTTCTAAAGGCTCATTAAACCATAGTACTTCTGCGAGCAGTCCACCCTTAATACACCAATCACTACAAGCCTCCTCAATTTCCAACCACCCCCCATTCTCACCCTCCACGCCCGTGGGTAAGGCGGCAAGCTGAGCAGCCAGGTAATAGAACTTAAAGTTGGGATGGTCTAGACCCCCTTGTTTGGGAGGCAGTTGGAGAATTGATCTTTGTATCCTGGCTGCCCTGCCCCATCGTAAGTGCCATGTATAGTTGCATCAGTCTTCTTAAAATGTGTTTTTGGGAGTTTAAGTGGAAGAGACTGATACAGATATAGTAATCTCGGTAACATCATCATATTTGTTACCCCAATTCTCCCCATTAAAAATAACGGGAGAGCAGTCCATCTCCCACAGTCTGCTGCTATGGCCCCCATCAGGGGTCTGTAGTTCAGACCGTATATGGCATGTGTCCTGCCGGATAAGTAGATCCCCAGATATTTAATTTTTTTAACTAATTGCAGACCATTCAAATGGCAGATTAGGGACTGTCTGTCCAGCAGACCGATTGGCAGGACCTCACTTTTTGCCGAATTGATTTTATGGCCCGATATAGACCCATACTCCTGCATAATAGCATGGACTCTCGGCAGATCTTCAGCGGCTTTCTGTAGATATAAAAGAAGATCATCAGCGTACATAGCTAACTTATGTTCACTGTTATTAATTCGGAAACCTCTAACATCTGAACTCTCCTGGATTACACCTGCAGGAGGCTCTAAAGATAAAATATATAGCAAAGGCGAGAGGGGGCAACCTTGTCTCGTCCCTCTGCCTAACACAAACTTGGGGGGGGGGGGGTCGTACGACCATTAACTATTACCTGTGCTACGGGCTTTGTGTACATGGTTCTAATCCAAGAGATAAAGTGTGGGCCAAATCTCATTCCCTCCAAGGTGGTCAACAGATACCCCCACTCCACCCGATCAAATGCTTTCTCAGCATCTAATACAAGAGTGGCCGCCCCATGTTTGTTTTTTGATTTCTCCCAGCGGTGAGCGATATTCAACGTTCTCTGAATGTTAAATTTCCCCTGCCCGCCTTTAACAAAACCTGTCTGATCCGAATGCACTCGTTTGGGTAGCAAGGGATCCAGTCTAGAGGCCAGAGCCCTAGTCAGCACCTTATAGTCAGCTGTTAATAATGGGATAGGCCAATAAGAGGCGCAGTAGGATGGATCCTTACCAAGTTTTGGAAGAACTGTGATAGTTGCCGATCGGGTGGAGGTGGGCAGCCGACCCAGAGCCAGACTTTCAAGTAGCATATCACTTAAGGGTTCTAGTAGTAAGTCATGGCAGCATTTAAAAAGATCAATCGGTAGACCATCAGGGCCGGGTGCTTTCCCGCCCTTGAGGCTTTTAGTAGCTGAACTAATCTCTGACTGGGATAATGGAGACTCCAAATTCTTTGCCTGTTGTTCTGTAAGGGTTCTTAAAGAAACTCTGCTCAAAAACATCTGAATTTGCTCAGGGTTGGGGAGACCTCAGAAGTATACAACTGCTTGTAAAAATCCCCAAAGGCCCGTCCCACTTCATCAGGGCTACCAGCATTCCTGCAGGAGTATGAATTTGGGTTACTGTTCTCTTCCCCATCCTTCCTGCAAAGTTGCCAAGCTAAAACCTTCCCTGAGCGATCCCCATCGAAATATTGGCCAGCCTGGGAAAGTAGTATCGCTCTCTCTAAGCGAGCGCCGCTCACCGTCTTATATTGCCATTTCAGCTTCTGTAATGTGTTGTACAATGCTTGGTTTGGGTTTGCCCTGTGCACCTGCTCGGCGGACTCAACTTGCAGCCTCAGTTTTTCCCACCCCTTTTGAAGAGGCTCGTGCCTCATGCACCACATATGATATTGTTTGTCCCCTTATGTAGGCCTTCAGAGCCTCCCACCTCGTCATATGAGAGGTGTCCCCCCTCCCGTTAAAGTTGAGAAACTCTTCAATACCATTTTTGATGTATTGCACATAAGCCTGGTCCTTCAACAGAAGGGGGTCCAGCCTCCACGGTCTATTTCCCATGGCCATACTGCCCAAGGATAAGTCCATTGTTATGGAGGCATGGTCAGAGATTAGGATGGGTGAATAACTAGCCCCTTGCAGGAGTGGCAAAAGAAGTGTGACTAACCAATATCCTATCAATCCGTGCATATGATCTATGGGCGTTGGAGTAAAAACTATAATCTCTGCCTGCGGGGTACAGATGTCGCCAGGCATCTATTAGCCCCACCTCTTGTTCCAACACCCCCAGGGCCCTAGCATTCCTGGAAATTATCCCTGGGGCAGTGCTGGATCTGTCCGAGATCACATCCTGTACGCAGTTAAAGTCTCTGGACCCATGTACCTCCAGGCTACCAAGTTCAGAGAGAGCCTCTGAAAAAAACTGAGGGTCGTCCACATTGGGAGCGTATACTGAGCCCACATTAAATGTACCAAGGCCTGGAATTGTCACCTTGGCCAGGATATACCTCCCGTGTGTATCCACCCAACTTTCCACCACTGTGGCCTGAGAGCCCCTTGGAAACCATATTGTCACACTCCGAGCCTTAGTAGAGAAATTGGCTGATATCCACATCCCACCCATAAATGCTTTGGTTTTGGATGCCTCCGCCCTATCCATATGTGTCTCCTGCAACAAAACTACCTGCCATTTAGCTCTTTTTGCTTTGATTAAGATTTTTTTTCATTTCATAACTGTCTTCATCCCATTGACGTTCCATGAGGAAACTTTTATAGTGTTAGCCATTATCAAGCACAGAAAACTGTAGTTCAGCCCTCCTTTTAAGCAGTACACTGTACATTACGCACAAGATCCCCGTCTCATTTTTATATTATATAACAAATAGGAAAACTCCCACAGAGGAGGAGACCACAAGGTTCCCAACAGGCACCAAGTCAGGACAGCGAAATTAGCTGGTCCCTGTCCAGGAATGTCCTCGCCGCTCATCCCCAGCATCCATCCCCTCCCTAGAATAATTAATAACATCAACAACCCCCTTAATAACCAAATTGAAAGCCCCCTTCCCTTATTGGACCTGAACTAGCCCATCCCCACAACCCCTGCAAATGTGAGGCGAACATTTAATAAATGATCTAAATTTTTGTACTGCACTCCATTTAACATTCCTTTAACTTTAGCTTAGGAGCCCTTCATTTAACCCTGGTAAGAAAAAACACACAACATTTGCACACAGTAATAACTATAACATGCATAACTTATGCACCGAGGATCCTCTCCTTCCAAAGTCAGAAGTCCTCCAGCTGCAAGCTGCGTAGGTTATCGCTGCTGGGTGACCTAACCCGAGATTCTGCAGTTCCAATCGAGACCTACAGGTTGTGTAAATTGCTCCTCGTCGTTACCCTGAGCCCCAGCCCAGGTCGAGAGATTGTGAAGTCCTGCGATCAACATTTTAACAAGCCAAACCTCACCCTAGCCACTAAAACAACAAAACAGTGGCCCACAGGCTTGCAGCCTGAGCTCCCTGAACCTCACACTACGCTTATCACAATTTGTTCAACTCGGCACAACATAATGCCAGGCCCAGTCTCTCAGAAGTAAATCAGGATGAGGTGTATAAGGGTACAGATTCATTTAACATGAGTATCCTCAGGTTCCATAATTACCCCATTCATCCGACCATCAGGCAGAGTGTGGCAATAGCACAAAGATGCACAAACTGTAGCATCAATGCTCCTCCAACTCCTGCCATTGCGGCGATCTTTCCCCACCTCCATTCCCAGTGGTGCCTTCAATCCACTTCATCGCCTCTCTAGGGCAAGAAAAAAACTGTGGTGCGCCACCAGGCCTATCTGTTTTGAGCTTAGCTGGGTATATGAGTGCAAAAGACCAACCCATTTTAAAAAGGCGATTTTTAATTTCACTAAACTGCTGCCTCCTCGATTGAAGTTGCTTGCTGTAGTCCTGAAAAACGAAAACCTTTTGATTTCCTAAAACAATCGGACCTTTCTCTTTGGCTTTGCGGAGGATTGCTTCCTTGTCTACATAGCGAAGGTATTTCATAAGGCAATGTCTCGGTCGGGAACCTAGTGCTTTAGGGCCAACTCTATGCGCTCTCTCCACTTCACACTGAAGTAATGCAGGGGGGAGGTTCCAATGCTCAACCAGCCATGCATGAAGCAGTTTTTCTGGGTTGTTCCCCTTGGTCCCCTAGGGAAGACCAATGATCCGGAGATTGGAACGCCTTGATCTGTTTTCTTGGTCATCTAACTTATTGGTGAGTTCCTCCACCATTTTTTGTAAAGTTTGCTTGTCACTTGTTGCCGCCGTTAGTGAGTCCCCCAGCCTGCTAACTCGGTTCTCCAATTCTGCTATTTGGAATGTATGGGAGGTAGAGGTTTCAGACAGTCCGGTTAGAACCGACTGAAGGTGGGAAATTTTTGTGGTGTAATGCTGTCGAACCCTGCTTTCATGTCGTGCTGCATTAGGGCTAACGTAGCAGGGACTGCAGCTAGGGATCTTTCTAAGTCCGACATCCCTTCCTGCGCCATTGGAGAAGTCGCAGGCTTTTGTAGGTCTGCTAGGCCACGGCGTTGCTGCTTCTGCTGCTCCGGGGGACCGAACAAAAGTTTTGGCTGCTTGTTTTTACTTCTGCTGGCAGCCATCAACCCTCCCAAAGGATCTCCAGGACACCAGATAGCTTTAGTTCACCGGTACTCCTATTTTCAATAGATTTAGCTGAGTACAGTCAGGAGCTTAGCCAAGCTGCGTCCGCCATAGTCAGCGTCAGGCCACGTGCCCCCCCTCCATTTTAAACATGTTGACGTTAAAGTGTTTAAAACTTGCTAACATATTTAAAAACACTATGACAATACCTCTGCAAGTTTAGAGGACAATAAGTCTTTAATCCTACATGCTAGAAGTCCATGCTGTATGCTATGAGAATGGGAAGAATTTCTGTTTTCCAATGGTGGTGCATAAAGTTGTACTGTTACCCTCAAAAGTAACATTGATATGCTTTAAACACATCAATGTGTTACATCTTTGTTGCTGTGGAAGTGTTATAAACACATAGAAGTATTTAAAAAAACTTTAACAACACTTATAAAAATACATGTAGAGGACCATATTTCTGCAGCCCTGTGTATTCTATAACTTCATGCTGTACAGCCTTATAAAAGGGTAGAGTCCCAGCTTTTCAGCAGTGTAGAGTCTGAATTCTCAGCATGTAAGAATGTACAGATATATTCTTTAGAGTTGCATCTGTATTTTCAAACTGTTTTAAATATGCTGATTTGTGCTCCCACCATTGTATCACAGCCTTTCCCTACCCTGGCAGGGACTGGGTGTCAGCAGTGCTGGTAAAAGAACAACAATAGCTGGTTGGTATAAAAGGAAAATAGCTTTAGGCATTAACGACCAAGTAGTTCACTAAAGAACAGTTATGTAAGAACTTACCGTAACAGTAGATCTTACTTCAAGATTCGCTCTTGCAGCAGGTAACACCTTTAGGACTAAAGCTGGCAGGCACCAGGACCCTACAGAAACTTTCTAGCCAGCAGTACCCAGTGTGGGACCACCCCCAATGTCAGCCCGTCCCTGACGCCATGCATGGTATTTAAGGGGTGGTCCCCCAGCCCATCCCCCAGTTCTTTTCCTGCCGTCGACCGCGCAAGTCGGATCTCCGTGGATGCCTTCAGCTAGTCGACCACCATCTTTCTGCATTTTCAGCACCTTCTTTATTTTACCATTTTTTTCCAAGGTACATGTCGTCTTCTTCTCCAACTTCTTCGATCGAGAGGCGTCTTTCCATGTGCGCGTGCGGCAAGCAGATCCTGCATGAAGACGGCCATTCGACCTGCCTTTTTTGCCTGGGCCCAGACCACTATATTGAGGCCTGCCAGCACTGCCATGATTTCAGCCAACCCATGCGGTTCTGGTGCCAGAAGACCCTCAAAGACTTTCTGCTAAAAAAACAGCCATCTGCCATGGAGCGAGAACTTCATCGCACAAGCTCTTCTTCTTCTCCTGCCTCCTCATCTTCTCATAAAGAGAGGAAATCGAGCAGCAAACACAAGCACTTGGAGAAACAGAAGGAGAAGCCACTGGCAGAAGAGCGCTCTCGGTCCCTGACGCAGTTGTTGACCCCCCTCAGGGCTACTGGTCTCTAAGTCTCCCTCATCTCCGTTATGGGAGAAGGCCCTTCAGGGCAATGGGCATACACCCCACTCAGGAGTTTCTCCTCCTCCACAAGTGACTCCACCTAGGTGTCTGTCAGCTAGCTCTTCAGCCCGGCCTCCGTTCATGTCGGTTCCATCGACGCCGACCTCACCGATACTAACCCCCCCGGAAGAGTCCAGCACCCCCATAGACACTGGTTGACTCCGGCGCCCCTAGTGGGCCAACACCCATGGACCGGACGCCAGATGACCAGACGTCTGACCTGCTACCTCCGACACCTGGGGACACTCCCATGGTCCTGACGCCAGAGGACCTGAGCCAGACCACCCCAATGCCGGGGTTACTCCAGCTGGACAACCTGACGCCGGGGCCATCTAATCCAGCCCCCTCGACCCCAGCTACTGTGGCTCTGCCACAGGGGCAGCCCCTGCAGGGCCTCAATAAACTGTTTGCGGCTGCAGTGCCAGAAGACCCTCGAAGTCTTTCTGCTGAAAAAACAGCTATCTGCCATGGAGAGAGAACTTCATTGCAAAAGCTCTTCTTCTTCTCCTTCCTCCTCATCTTCTCATAAAGAGAGAATAGTGAGTGGCAAACACAAGCACTGGGAGACACTGAAGGAGAAGCCCTGGGCAGAAGACCGCAGTCGGTGGCCCCCTCCTCATCCGGGCGGGCCTCCAGGCTCCTGGTCTCTAAGACTCCATCCCTCATCTCCATTAGGGGAGAAGGCTCTTCGGGGCAATGGGCATACGTTCCACTCAGGTGTTTCCCCTCCTCCTCCTCCACAAGTGACTCCGCCTAGGCATCCGCCGGCTAGCTCTCCAGCCTGGCCTCTGTCCACATCAGTTCCATCGACGCTGACCTCACCGACACCCTCACCCCCTCCGGAACAGCCCCAGCACCCCTGCAGATGCCGGTTGACTGCGGTGCCCCTAGTGGGCTGACACCCAGGGACCGGACATCAGACTCGCTACCTCTGATGCCTGGGGACACTCCCCTGAGCCAGACCACCCTGACGCTGAGGTTACCCCAGCTGGATGACCTAACGCCAGGGCCATCTAAGTCAGCCCCCTGACCCCAGATACTCCAGCTCTGCCATAGGGCCTCAATGAACTGGTGTGGCATGGTGAGCCTACTTTAAAGACAAACCAGCCCCCATGACCCCTGTTAAGCCAGCCTCCCAAGGGGCCGACACTTGACCAAGATCTTATTCCTCCCGGGGAATGGCCACATAAGCCACCAAGGTCACCTTCCCCCTCCCTGGATTCGGAGGACTCGGACGAGGATTCCTATTCCCCCTCCAGCCCGGGGGATTTGGAGCCTCCGTCCAACCTGGACATCAGGAAGAACACCCCATGCTCCCCACCTGATGACCCTTTGTTCATGGATGTTATGCGTCACATCTAGCAACTGAACAGATAGGACACGGAAGACCTTGACCTGGAACGAAAGAGGTTGGCCGCCTTTCTTCGAAAGAAGGACACCCTGCCCATGGTGGTTCCTCTGATGGTTGACTCCTACAAGGACTCCAGCAAACTTGCTTGGAAGCATCCTTTCCCGACCCCAGCTATATCCAAAAAGTCAGACCATTTGTGTATTGTCCCCAGGAACAACCTGAGGCAGACTCTGTTGTGCTGAATGCCGCCCATGATAGATCCAGACAACTGCGGTACCTCAGTAAACAACCCCCAGATAAAGACTCCAAGCAATTCGATTATCTGACCAGGAAAGTTTTTTCCTTCTCTACTTGTGCCATCCGGTCGCAGAACTTCCTTGCCCACATGGTACAGTACCAGAATGCCCTATGGGACAAGGCACTGGAGATTGTTCTGGCCATGCCAGACTCTTCCGGACGGGTGGAGCTTATGGCCATTATGAAGTCAGGCTCGGACATTGGTAATCACGTTCTGCGGGCATCTTACGATACTGTGGACTCCTTGGGTAGAGCCGCTGCTTCTGTGGATGATAGTCACGCCTTATACTCTAGCTAAGAGTTCCAGTTCATTTGTACTCCAGTCCAAGATAATGGATGCCCCTTTTAAAGGGCTAGTTCTGTTCGGGGAAGACACCCAGAATATAATTTCACATTTACAAGAGGCCAGGAAATCCATTGGGTCAGTGCGTGCCATGTACAGGCCCAAACAGCAACCTAAGCAGTCCTTTCGTAAGACCGGCCAACAGCAATAAAGAGGACAGCAACAGTGGCAACAGCAGGCAGGCTACAAACACAAGGACTCCATCCCTGCTTCTGGAGATAAAGCCCATCGGGCCCCAAGAACCTCTCGACTCCCTCTCCCCGGATCCTCTGTCTGACTCATTGCCCAACCCCCCCCCCACGGTGGCTGAGGTGGTGGGGGGTCGGTTCTCCTTGCACACCGAAGGGTGGCACCGAATAACAACAGATCACTGGGTCCTGCAACTCATCGAGAGGAGGCACACTCTTGAGTTTACGGAGGTTCCTCCAGACAACTCTCCAGTGCAGTCTTCCTAGCAGAGAAAATCCAGACTCTCCTTCAAAAGAAGGCCATAGAGCCTGTCTCCCGGAACAACGCGGGCCAGGATTTTACTCCCACTTCTTCCTCATACGGAAGAAGGCGTGAGATTTCCGTCCCATCCTGGATTTAAGCCACCTGAATCAGTACATTGAGTACAAGAAATTCAGGATGGTAACCTTGATAGGCCTGCTACCTCTGCTCCACCGAGGGAATTGGCTATGCTCCCTGGACATGCAGGACACATACCTCCACATTCTGATCTTCCAGCCGCACAGGAGGTTCCAGTGCTTCTGTTTTCAGGGCATAATTACCAGTTCAGGGCCTTGCCCTTCAGCCTGTCCTCTGCACTGAGGGTGTTTACCAAGTGTCTTGCCATGGTAGCTTCAAGTCTCAGGAGGCTGGGACATTATGTCTTCCCCTACCTCGATGACTGGCTTCTAACCGCTCCCTCTTGGGACCGGCTTGTAGGGACCCTTCACGACACCTTCTCCCTCTTTCAGGACCTACGGGTCACGTTAAATCTTCCGAAGTCCTCTCCCTGGGCAAGTCAGCAGCTTCAGTACTTGGGGGCAATCCTGGACATGGCAGGAGGCAAGGCCTTTCACCCCCAGGACAGAGCAGAGCACCTTCAATCCCATGCTCAGCAGTTACTCTCTACTTGGTAAGTTCCGGCCAGGACAGTACTCAGACTGTTGGGCCATACAGCAGTGGCCATTGCCACAGTCTCCATGGACCAACTTTACATGAGGGTGATTCGGTGGAACCTCAGGGTTCAGTGGGACCAGAGGTCAGATGAACTGGACCAGCCGGTCCTAGTATCCAGCCCAGTCAAGCAATCCCTGACATGGTGGCTCGATGCTTCCAGCCTTTCCAGAGGGGTTTCCTTCAGGAGAGAATCTGCCACCCAGATCCTGACCACAGATGCATCGTGCCAGGAGTGGGGAGCTCATCTGAACACTCGCCATACTCAGGGATCCTGGACTGGGCAAGAGTTTCATCTCCACGTCAGTGTTTTGGAGATGAGGGCAATCCTTTATGCTCTCCAAACCTTCCAGACAGTCCTTCTGCCAGGCCCTCTACTGATACAAACTGACAATATGTCAGTGGTGTTTTATATCAACAAGCAAGGGGGAACACAGTCTTATCCTCTCTGCAGAGATGCCATGAGAGTGTGGACTTGGGCAGAGGACCATCAGCTGAGCTCTCAGCAGTCCACGTGCCGGATGTTCACAGCTCTCTGACTGACAGCTTCAGTCTGACTCGGTCCAGGGCACACGAGTGGGAACTTCTTCCCGCTGTGACGGAAGATCTTTTTGCCAGATGGGATCGCCCAGAACTCGATCTATTCACCTCCCCATCCAGTGCAAAACTGCCATTTTTTTCTCGCCAGATCCAGGGCCTGGTGTTTTCTGGCAAGACGCATTGTCCCTCTCCTGGACGGGGAGGTTTCTATATGTCTTCCCTCCTTTCCCACTTCTGCAACGGGTACTCATCAACTTGTAGTCGGAGGTTGCAGAAATGATCTTGGTGGCTCCATTCTTGTCTCGTCAGATCTGGTTCCCACTGTTACAGCAATTGGTGGTGGAACCTCCAGTGCCCTTGCCCCTTTCATCAGACTTGCTGTCCCAAGAGCAGGATTCCCTGGTCCTTCCGGATCTCAGATCTCTGCATCTATATGTGTGGCTCCTGCAAACCTAGCCATCTTCAGATTTGGGGTTTCCGCCAAGGGTAGCAGACGTCCTAGTGGCAGCCAGAAAACCCTCCACTAGGGCGACCTACACTACGAAATGGAAACGGTTCTGCATTTGGGCTACTGCTAGACATTTGGACCCATTCACCTGCCCAGTGAATTCGGTGCTGTAGTACCTTCTCTCTTTTTCAGATGCGGGACTCAGCTACTCATCTAAAAGTTCACTTTTCTTTCCTTTCTGCATAATGTGCCCATTGAGGGCAAGTACGTTGCCCAGCTGGACCTTTCCTGCACTTTTCTGCGGGGCATCTTACACTTGAAACTTTCCATCCGGGATCCTGTCCCGCCTTGGGACCTTTTGTTTGTTTTAAAGAAGCTCACTCTGCCTCCCTTTGAGCCTGCCACGAGCTGCGCTTTCTGTCGTGGAAAGCGTTATTTTTAGTTGCCATTACTACTGTTTGAAGAATTTCCGAGCTTCAGGCCCTGATGTGTAAAGAGCCTTATTTGGTTTTCCTCAAGGACAGGGTGTCCTTGCGGACTAATCGTAAGTTTCTGCCGAAGGTGGTCTCAGAATTTACCTTGAATCGGGATATTCACCTACTGGTATATTACCCAGAGTACTCGAACTGAGGGGAAGCTTTGTTACATACTTTGGATGTCCACAGGGTGATCCACTCTTATTTGGAATGCACCCATCCAGTTTGCAAATCTGATTAGTTGTTTGTTTCCTTCACCCCCCGAATGGTGGGGGCTCCAGTTTCTAAACAGTGTTTATCCAAATGGTTGGTTAACTGTATTGTGTTTTGCTACAGTAAACACGACAAACTCTTACCGGGCTCGGTTAAGGGTCATTTTACCAGGGGCATGGTGGCTTCTTTTGCCTCACTGAAAAATGTGTCTGCTGCTGACATTTGTGCAGCTGCAACTTGGAGTTCTGTCCACACCTTTGTGAAGCACCACAGTCTGGCCATTGTTTCTCACCGCAGGGCTGGCTTTGGACTTGCAGTCTTTCAAGGACTTCTGTCCTGATTTCTTTTGAGAAGACTTTACCGCCACCCTTCTGCACAGGACTTCTCCTCTACTGCTTGGGAATCTGTTCTAAAGTTGCAAGTTGCTGCAAGAGCGAATCTCAAAGTAAGATAGTACAGTTACGTAAGAACTTACCATAACAGTAGATCTTTGAGAGCCACTCTTGCAGCAGGTAGGGTATTTCCCTCTCTCCTTCCCACTGGTTGTTTATTTCTCTCCATCTCATACCTTCATTCATCAGTTCTCCTGTTTTCATCTGACTTGCCGGTCTCTGGCTGTGGAACTGGGGATGGGCTTGGGGACCGCCCTTTATATACCATGTGTGACGTCAGGCTGATGTCAGGGGTGGTCCCCCGCTGGGCACTGCTGGCTAGAAAGTTTCCGTGGGGTTCTGGTACCTCCCGGCTTCAGTCCTAAAGGTGTTACCTGCTGCAAGAGCTCCTCTCGAAGATCTACTGTTACAGTAACTTCTTACATAACTGTACTATCTTCAAGGGAATCTCTTTCATCAGGTCACACCTGTGAAACTACCAAAGTAGGCACCAGGATCACACAGAAGCTTTTTCTGTAGCAGTCTACTAGGGGCTGCCCTCTCCATTGTCATATGCTGACGTCGCCCTGCTATATAAACATGGGCAGCCCCGCTCCTTCCTCAGTTCATTCCCCAGTGGGGACCAAACGTGCTAGACCTCCCAGTAGGGAACTGAAGAGAGAGAAAAGGTGCACAGCTGCAAAAAGGGCTGGCCAATCGGACAGCCATTACAGAGAAAGAAGAATGGAGGGTGGGACTGGCATGACCTGACGAAAGAGATTCTCTCAAAGATCTGCTGTTATGGTAAGTTCTTACATAACTGTTCTATCTTCTTCGAGGATATCTCTTTCATCAGGTCACACCTATGGAACGAATCCCAAGTAGTTCTGACAGCGAGACAGTCTGGGTGGCAGGAGGTCAAAAGCCTAAGAAAGAAGGCATTGAAGCACAGCTAGGCCAAAACCTGCCCGCCTTCTAGAAGCGATGTCCAGACTGTAGTGCTTTGTGAACTTGTGGACAGTTCTTCCAAGTAGCAGCAGCACATATTTATGTGGCTGACTCTAGTTGAGTGGCCATGAACAACTCCAGAAAGTTCCTTACCGTGCTTCCTGTAACAAAAAGTAATACAGTTGGCCAACCATTTGGACAGGCACTGTTTAGAAACTGGAACACCCTGCCAGTCCGGTGGCGCTGAGGGTTGAGGAGCTGGATGCCACATCTTGTGCCACACCAGCGACCCTGGTTCGGGAACGGACTCGGGGTCAGCAGGGGAGGAGAGGATTGAGCATCCGGAGGACTCCTCTCCTCTCCTGGAGTGGGTGGTCAGTGCTCCTCACTGCTCTAGTGGCTCCCAGCAGAGGCTGGGAGACTGCAGCATAATGTGGAGCATTTACTGAGGGTAAGGGAGCGATGGCAGACGTTGTGCAAGCTGGTGCAGAGGTGTACCTGCGTTGTGCTGGATGTCATTGCACATCCGCGCTCCCAGGGGTACCAAGAGAGAAAACCCCCTTCCATTGGTAGGCAAAGGCAGGTCTAGAGGTTGCAGCCCCACGCCCACTGTTTGGCACCAGGACACCCTCTCCAGTCCCTCCTCCTGTAGGCAGCCCTTCCAATACTATAGATAGAGCGCCAGTGATGGAGTATGGCCGTCCTTCCGAGGGGGACTCAGATCTGAGGGGTCAGTGTGGCCGTACATGGAGAGAGGTTATCTGGGCTTCAAGCTGGACAGGCAGAGCCAGTACACCGCATGACCACGCTGGAGAGAGTCCAATGATAAGGGTGCGTAAAGAGAGTTCGAAAAACAAAAAGAAACTGGGATGCCCTCTTTCTCAGGCAGTCCTTCGTGTGGTGTGTGTATAGTACCTGTGAATTCTGTGCACATCTAAAATATGGAGCAGTGCTTCCCCTGGATTGGCATGCTCTGGGTAATAAACAGGCAGGTGAATAGATTGATTTAAAGTAAACTCAGATACCACTTTAGGAAGAAACTTAGTGTCGGTATGCAAAGACACCCTGTCTTTGTGGAAAATCAAATAAGGCTGCTCACTCTTGAGAGCCTATGGCTCTGAAATCCTTCAAGCAGAAGTAATAGCAACTAAAAACAATGCTATCCATGACAGAAAGCGTAGCTTGCAAGACATGGCTGGCTCAAAGTAGGCAGTGTCAATTTCTTTCCTGCAAAATTCAGGTCCCAGGCTGGGAGCAGGTTTTGAATAGGACGCTTCAGATGAAGAATGCCTCACAAAAAAAGTACGTGTCACCTCCAGCTGGGCCAAGGTGCGCCCTTCAGTGGGCTTATGGAAGGCTGACATGGCAGACAGGTACACCTTAATAGAGGAGTACAGTACAGTCCTGTTTATCCGACCTCATTCGGCGACAATTTACTAGGTCGGATAAGCGGGAGTTCGCATTAGCGGGGGTTTAGTATTGCCTGCATTGTTAGTGCTTGAACAGTACTGTATTGTGTTCTAGTAGGCATGGGCAGTTATAAGTGGCATTGTAAGTTATATAAAGTGGCGATGTTAGATGACATCAGTGAGTTTTTTTTTTGGTTTTTATATATACTGAATGCTTAGTGCATAGTGTTCGAAGTACTTAGTGCTTAATGCAGTACAGTACAATATTGTGCTTAAGCACTTTGTGCTTTGCGATATGCCAACTGTGTTAGTGCTTTTTTCTTTACTGTTTATTTTCTTTTACAAAGTCCATCATGCTCTTCTGATGTAGGGCACCCATTCTTTTCCGTGCGTGTGACCTTAGTTTGCGAAACTCCGTAGGTTCTTTTTAGCCTCCTTTATGTCATGTATGATAGATTTTCCTACACCATACTTAGAGGAGAGTGCCAAGGCACGCTCACCATTCTCCAAACGCTCCAGTATTCAGATCTTCTGCTGCAATGTGAGCGCAATTCGTTTTCTTTTGACGCTCATCGTCGTAGATATCCTGTAAACTAGTCTAACCTAGTGTAACTGTTGTGATTATAAGGGTGACAAAATGACAGTGCAGATAACAGGGCGTTTCGGATCAGCGGGGTTTGGATTTTCGGGATTGCACTGTATTGGAGACCTGCCTTTGACAGGAACAGAACCTGATTAATTGGACAGGAAAAAGGGTCCAGATGATGGGAAGTAGCCCAGATAGCAAATTTCTTCCATTTCATTGAGTAAGTGGCCCCGGTGGATGGTTTCCTAGCAGCCTCCAGGACATCCTCCACCTTCTGGGAGACCCCAATCCAGTCAATTTCTGTGTCTTCAGGAGCCATGCTTGCAGCCTGAGGGAACAAGGGGCAAGGGAACTGGGGGTGCCACAGCCAATTGTTGCAGTAATGGAAACCATATGTGATGTGACCGGAATGGT
The DNA here is from genome assembly GCA_016271365.2 of Neoceratodus forsteri. Taxonomy (NCBI): domain Eukaryota; kingdom Metazoa; phylum Chordata; order Ceratodontiformes; family Ceratodontidae; genus Neoceratodus; species Neoceratodus forsteri. The sequence continues at coordinate 1,197,948,771 of CM028130.1, forward strand.
CCTACCAGAATCAGAGTGGCCCCTTCCATCTACAGCTTGATGAGCACCCTCTGAATCAGCGGGAAGTGGGGGGGGGGGGAGAGAGGCATAGAGAAACCTCCCTTTCCAGGAGAGGGGACAACACGTCTCATCAGAAAACTCCAGGCCCTGGATCCAGTGAGCCGAAATGCGGCAGTTTTGTTTTGAGCAGGGATGCAAAAGGATCCAACTCTGGATGGCCCCAACTGCCGAACAGGTCTTCCACAACCAGGGACAGCAGTTATTACTCATGCATTCTGGACTGCGATCGGCTGAGGCTGTCTGCCAAGGCGTTTTGATCACCTGGAACATAGACGGCTGACAGTTCTAGACCGTGATCTAGAGCCCATTACCAGACTCTAATAGTCTCCAACATAGAGGGTATGAATGACTCGCCCCTTGCTTGTTGATGATGTAATAGACCACACTGTTTTTCTGTATCTATAGAGGTGAATTATAAGGCACCCATGCGGATGTCCTTGTGGTTTTGTGTTCTTATCCTCAACTCCTGTTGAGTTAACAGTTTCATTCTTAAAGGCAGATGTTTTTGTTTTTTCCTAAATTAACTCTTTTTCTCAAGTGCTTAGTATAAAGTGGAGTAGAAACACAGCATGAATTATTTAAAGTCACTGGGAAGATACCTAACATTATACAGCTAAGGTTCACCTGCATGATCTTATGTTATATGATGTACACTGTAGATGAAATGTTGAAGGATTCTAGGTAGTTGTCTGTGACATGACCTAGAGGTGAAAGTTTTCTGTTTGTTTGATTTCCACAATAAAAACTAAGTTTAAAAAAAAAAAAAAGACCACACTGAGGTTGTCCGACTGCACCAGCAGGGGACCTGGAGAGAGATGGTTCTGGAAGGCCAGAAGGGCATAGAGGACCGCCTGCATCTCTAGAAGGTTTATATGGAGGTGGATCTCCATCATGAACCAGGTCCTCTGGGTCCAAAAAGGACCCAGGTGTGTTCCCCAACCGAGGCCTGAGACATCCTTGGTGAGGATCTGCTGGGGAGACGAAATAAGGAAGGGAAACCCCTTTAAGGAGATTGTTGGGTTCCCTGCACCACTGAAGCACCTTGCACACCAGGGAAGACAGTAGGACTTGCTGATCCAGATTGTCGGTGCATTGGTCCCACCGGACCCTCAATGTCCATGGGGGAACCCGCATGTGCAGTCTGATGAAAGGTACGGTCACAGTGGCAGCTGCTTCCAGGTCCAACAGCCCCAGAAAGTCCCTGGCTGTAACATACCAGTTCAGAGCCTTGAATTGGGCCTGAGCCATTAAACATTCTGCCCTGCTCTGAGGGAAGAAGGCCTTTCCCTGAGAAGAATGCAGAACCAGTCCTATACATTGCAGCCATTAGGATGGAGTCAGTATGGACTTGGGCAAGTTGACAGTTATCCCTAGGGACCAAAACAACTGAAGGCTACGCTCTAGGGTCAGCAGTAGCATTTCCTGGAACTGAGCTTTCAGCAGCCAGTTATCCAGGTACGGAAAGACATTCAGGCCATCACGTCTGAGGGCCGCAGCGACTGCCGCTAAGCATTTGGTAAAGACCTGAGGCACAGAGAATAATCCAAAGGACAAAACCTTGAACTGATAGTGTTCTCCCTGGAACAGGAGTATGAGGAATCTCCTGTGCAGAGGGCAGATCTTGATATGCAGGTAGGCATCTTGCACAACCAGGGAGCATAACCAGTCGCCCAGTTTCAACAGAGGGAGAAGGCCTGGTAGGGTGACCATCTGGAACTTTTTGTACTGGATGTAACAGTTTAGCTCTTTGAGATCTAGAATAGGCCTCAAATCCTTGGTGCACTAGGGAACCAGGGAAAAACTGGGAGTAGAACCCTTTGTTCCATTGCTGCCTGGGTACTGGTTCTATTTTCTCAGCAGTAAGTGACCTCCACCTGGAACACTGAAAGGTGATTTGGGGGAAGGGTGAAAGGAACAGGTGGAACGACCGGAGGCTATTCCAGAAGTTCTAGAGTGTGACCCTGTTTGATTATCTGCAGGATCCAAGTATCTGTAGTAATTACCCTCCACTGATTCAGGTGAAGGCAAAAATGACCCCTGACCACCACCTCCTGGCTTGGAACTCCCTAAAGAGACAGTGGACCTATCTGAGGAAAGAGTTTCCACACCAGGCTCTTCATCTGCCTCGTCAGGAAGGATAAGGTCAGGGTGGTACTCCTCAATTTCCCCCTATTCTGGAACAGGGACTGCAGCAGAGACTCTGACGATGTCCAGGAAAGCATCGAGCGGGAGAGCCGAACTGGCGTCAACCCTGAGACAACACTTGACAGCAGTGGCGACGAAGGCCCTGGCCAAGGAACAAGCTGCTGAGTAAGGGCCATGGTAATGGAGGTAAGTACCTAGTTTATATCGACGGGAGGCATAGGAAGCATCGACATCACCAGCTGCAGTGGTGGGGGCATGGAGCCCAGCGTCATCAACTCAGTGCCTGACACAGCAGAGTTGGAGGGGCCCAGCGCCTGAGGACCTTGCTGTGCAGGAGATCGCTGTGGCGGGGCAGGCACTGACTGAAGGTCAACTGGCCTTCACCAGCCAACTGAGGGCTTGGAGAACTCTGTGTCAGGGAAGGCCTGGAGGAAGGCAAGGCTTGGGCAGCAATAGAGGAAGTCGCCGAACCTGGCAACAGCACTAACCCAGAGAAGGAGGTGGAAGCCAGCGGGGATCGGGAGCACTGTCGGGGGGAACAGTCCTTGGAGGTTCTTTGTCCTGGTGAGAATGTTTCCCAAAGACTTATCCCTGGTCTTAGTAGCCTGATGGAGAAGCTGGTAACTGGGGGCCTGACAATCCTCAGTTCTGATCTGTGTGCTTGTTGCTTCTGCCAGTTCGGCAGGGCTTTCTTGAACTCAGCAAAGCTCACAGGCAAGGGCATTGTCGCCAGGCTCCCGAGGCAACAGACACAAAGATCATAGTCGTCTGTTGAAGCAATCTTCTTTCCGCAGCAGCAGCGACGGAAGAGGGCAGAGGAAACAGTAGTTCTTGACATACAAAAGGAAAGGGAATCACTTTTAAATAAAGTGATTTTGAAGGCAAAGGAAAATAAAAGGTAAGTAAAGTTTTGGCAGTCAACTGAACGACGAAGTATCCGCGGAATCCATGCACGTTTGATCGACGGCGGGAAAGAACTGAGTAGGGAGCGGTGCTGTCCATGTTTATATAGCAGGGCGACGTCAGCATATGGGGAGCATGTACAGGAAATAATGGTCAGGGAGCCACTGGGGGGAAGCGACCATTGCACAGTGTGGTTCCATTTGGATATGGGCAGGGAAAGCATCCCAACTAAGACCAAAATCTTGGATTTCAGGAATGCGAACTTCAGGAAAATGGGTGAGGTTCTAAGGAGCCATCTGGTGGGCATCAGAGCAGATATGGGGGTGGACCTAAAGTGGTCCATCATTAAGAAAGGAATACTGGTTGCCACAGATGAGTGTGTTAGGCTCAGGGGAAAGAAAACAAGGGCCAGAGTGCCCAGCTGGTTCAGTTCTGGGGTTGCCAAGGCAGTAAGGGAAAAGAGGTTGGCCTATAGAAAATTCAGGAAGACCAAGAGGGAGGTGGATAGGAAAAATTGCCTAAGGTTGGCTAGTGAGGCAAGTGAGGAACTCCGTCGAGCAAAGGCACAGAAGGAGCTTCAAATAGCTGAAGGAATTAAGAAGGGGGAGAAGGCTTTCTTTCACTATATAAGTGACAAAAGGGACAAGAAGGAAGGGATTGTTAGGCTTAAGAAAGGTGTGGAGTGGGTGGAGGATAATGGAGGAAAAGCAGAGATACTAAATGAGTACTTCTGTTCTGTCTTCACCAGGGAGAAGGATGGACCAGTGCCTTCAGGAGGGAAAAGAGGAGCGGGGAGGGGGAGGGGATCACAGACATAGTGATAGAGGAGGATAGAGTGAGGAGGAGTCTGCTGGCATTGAAAGTGGACAAATCACCAGGCCTGGACAGAGTACATCCAAGGGTACTAAAGGAACTGGCTGAGGAGCTGGCAGGGCCACTAGCAGACCTATTTAATAGTTCATTAGAGTCAGGCGTGGTACCACAGGACTGGAGAACAGCACATGTAGTGCCCCTTCACAAAAGCGAATCAAGGATGATCCAGGAATTACAGACCAGTCAGTCTGACCTCCATTGTGGGCAAGCTCATGGAGACCATACTAAAAGAAAGGTTGGTGGAATATCTAGAGAAACATGGTCTCCAGGATGAGAGGCAGCATGGGTTCATGGGGGGGGGGGTGATCACGTCAAACAAATCTGATTGACTTCTTTGACTGTGTCACTAAGACAGTAGACAGGGACCAGGTGGTAGACATCCTCTATCTTGATTTCAGCAAGGCCTTTGACTCTGTGCCCCACAAAAGGTTGATCAGGAAGTTGGTGGATCTTGGAGTTGGGGAAAAGATGGTCAGTTGTGTGGAAAACTGGCTGAGAGACAGAACCCAGAGGGTGGTGGTAGGGGAGAGTTATCTGCCACCAGAGAGGTAACCAGTGGGGTCCCACAGGGCTCTGTGCTGGGGCCAGTGTTGTTCAGTGTCTTTATCAATGACATTGAGGATGGCATTAAAGGCAAAATGTGCCTATTTGCAGATGACACGAAGCTCTGTGGGAGAGTGGGCATAGCTGAAGGGATACAGGACCTTCAGGATGATCTGGAAAAGCTGGGGAGGTGGTCCAAGATTTGGCAGCTTGGCTTCAATGTCAAGAAATGCAAAGTTATGCATATTGGAGCCAAGAATCCCAGGACAGAGTATTACCTGGGTGGAGTTCAAGTATCTGCATCAGAGGAGGAGAAGGACCTGGGAGTGATGATCACAAGTGACCTGAAGCACTCCACGCAGTGCAGGAAAGCAGCAGCAAAGGCAAACAAGATGCTGGGATGCATAGCTAGGGGGATCAGTAGTAAGAGAGAGGAGGTTATACTGCCCTTGTACAGGTCACTGGTAAGGCCGCAGCTAGAGTATGGAGTTCAGTACTGGTGCCCACACCTCAAAAAGGACATTAACCTGCTGGGGAAGGTACAGAGTAGGGCTACAAAGATGATAGCCAGTCAGCAAGGCAAGGAATACAAGGAGAGGTTGAGGGCACTGAACATGTACTCCCTGGAAGACAGGAGAGAGAGAGGAGACATGATTGGGACATTCAAGTGCTTGAAAGGGATAAATAAGGTTGATAAGGAGAGTCTCTTTAAGCTGAGTGGCAATCATATCACAAGGGGGCACAGTCTTAAGCTAGAGGGTGGGATGTTTAGGAGGGAGGTCAGGAAGCACTTCTTCACAAAGAGGGTGGTGGACACTTGGAATGCGCTGGCAGAAGAGGTCATCTCATTGAATACAGTGGGCAGCTTTAAGAGGGGCTGGGACAGACATAGGGGGAAGGTAAGAATCATGGGTAGGGAGAATGGGAGCAGTAGAGAGAGAGGTCAGGGATATTAGCCAAGCTGTGGACCCTGCAATACGAGCAGACTTGATAGACCAAATGGCCTTCTTCTGCTGGTTTCTTTGTATGTTCGTATGTCTGAATGGGCAGTCCCTAATACACTGCTACAGAAACAGCTTCAAACACCATGAAGTCTTGCTATATTATGACATATAGCAGTTAGCCACAGCACTTGAACTGCCCCGGAGAGGAAGGAGTTAACTCCAGGCTGACTGGAGTTCCAAGCGCGAGCGCCTTGCTGAAAGCTCTATCTGGCTAGTTTCAAATTGAAACTGTCAGATTCTTTACACCGCTTCACTGAACAGTCGCTCCGGAGATCTCTCCTTCAGCTCGGTTCATTTCTCTGTTCAAACGAGTGTTTCTCGGTTCATTTTAACCGGCAAAAGTAATTACTTTACCGCATTTCGGTTCAAAGCTCTATCTGGTAAACCGTAAGTACAGGATTTTAAAGTCTGTGTGGAAATTCATTATCGGTTCGGTGCTTCTGTGGTCTTTAATTCAGTGAAATAACTCCTCCACAGGGAAAGGCAGCAACACAGGCACAATAATGACACCCTAATGCATATTCTTCTGAGCTTTGTCAGTTTGATAGCAGCACCTAAAGTCTAGCTCCTTTTTATAGGGAAATGAGGAGAGAATCCTACAAACAGTTGTGGTGTTCCAGAGACTATGTGAACAGGACTTGAAATAGGTTAGCAAAGAGAAATAATGCTCCTCAGTTTGTAAATATATCCAACGATGAGAAAAATGCATTGATTGATCTCCAGCAAAATACACAGATAACCATCAGACAAGCTGACAGAGGGGGCAGTGTGGTGGTAATGAACACCAGCGGTTATATAAAAGAAGTGGAGAGGCAGTTATTAAATTGGGAGGTTTATCACCCTCTTAGTTTGGACCCCAGATTGCCTTTTAAAAAACAAATAGCTGGTTTCCTACACTGGGGATTCTCTGAGGGGTTGATTAATAAAAGGGACAGGAAATTTCGTATGATATAGCACCCGCTCAGAGTGCAGATGAACATTCCGCCAAAAGTCCAGAAATCATTGGCCCCCCTGGGAGACCAGTTATCTCTGGGGTGGACAGTCGAACAGAACCACTTTCACGATTTGTGGTTGATAACCTCAAAGGTATTGCTTGGACATTGCTGTTCTTTGTTTTGGATATGGGGGATATTATCAAAACTGTTGAGGGCCTTGACATCGAGGAAGGCTGTCAATTGGTTATCCTCAATGTCGGGGCTCTGTGTGTGCTACATTTTATCTTCTTCTGGGCTATTTCTTTCATCAGGTCACATATATGGAGCTCATAGCCGTCAGGCGCTAGGACCACACGGAAACTTTTCTTCAGCAGTCTAGTAGGGGGCTGCCCATGACAGCGTTATACTCCAGCATCCTAGGGTATATAAGTGTGGACGGCTTCGCTCCCTCCTCAGTTCTTTTCCCACCATCGACCATACTTGCACAGACTCCACGGAAGCTTCGTTGTTCAGTCGACTGCCAAATTTACTTACCCTTTCTTATTATTTGTCTCTCCTGCAGTGGAATCACTTTATTTTAAAGTGATTTTGCTCCGTCTGTGTGTTGTGAACGCAAGAATCTGCAAACCTTTTCCATCACTGCTGCTGCAGAAAGAAGATTTACTCCAAAGACGAGCACAACCTCTGTGCTTGCTGTCTCGGGCCTAGCCATGACATCCTCACCTGCGAACTGCCTGAAGGTTAACCTCCCCACCCAGCGTCACCATCAGAAAGCCTGGGGGGGCACTGGAAAGCCAAGCCCACGACAGGACGTGCTTTGACACTGTTCCACCAGAACTCGATAAAAACTACCATTTTCGGCAGATTTAAGGTGTAAACTACAAACTTTCTTGTCACCTTTGGGAAGCTCTTAGTTTTCTGTGCATTTTGATTCCAAATTTGGATATGGGATGACAGAAGGGAGCTGTGGGTGGCCTAGGACAAAAGCAGTCCCAGCTGCCACACCAGGCCCAGAAAACTGCGGCATATCCTCCAGGTTTACCTTGTTCAAATGGGTCAAGTGAGCCCTTGCCTTGGGATTCTCTGTTACAAGCAGTACGGTTGATGGATCAGAAAATTGAAAAAATTCTCAATTGAATGGGTGCCCAAGATGCCAAGATTGAAGAAGCAGTGGCAACAGCTAAAGACGCAGATTGATCGCTCCCTTCACACCCAGGCTGCCTTCATCAAGATGACTGCTGAAACAGAGCACCTCTGAGCACGCTTGGAGATCCAAGCAAATGCACAGAGAGCTATGAACATTCGTGTAGTGGGGCTGCCTAAAGGGTCTGAAGAGGACGTCCCTTTAACATATGTTCTACCTGAGGACTGCTCTTTTGACCCAGACTGTACTGGAAAAGTCTTCAGAGTGAACTTTTGGCGAGCGCAAGGCTCCAGAGATGCTCCTCTGCCTCTTCTGGTGGTTACTGCTGGTTCTGAGGTACGGGATGTGATTTTGGCTTGGGCAAACTTTCCAGTCTCCTTGATGAACACAGCATTAAATTGTTCCCTGACTAGTCCTATGCAACTAGGTCCCATTGCAAGTTGTTCGATCCTCTTTGCCAACAACTGAGGAACCTAGGGGTTGCGCATTCATTATTGGCACCAGCCCAACTTCAGATCACATATGAAAACAAAACATATCAATTTAATTATCCTACAGAAGCAAACAAAAAGGGTGGCATGAATCATTCAAGAGTTTTGTTGTGAGGAGGTTTAGCAGGAGAGATGGGATGACGCGGAAGAAGGAGAATTAGAGTCCTAAATTGGTGACATGGTATATGACTTTCCATTCTGGTCACCTCAGTTAAATTAATATCCATTTAAAAGTTTATTTGTTTGAGACTGCCTGGACACTGCAAATACTGCAGTGTTACCGACTGCATGGAGATGTTGTGCCGCGGTGGTACGGATCCACTATTTTACCCGGAGTTATGGACTTTTGATTTTAAATGCGGTTTACTAAGTAATACTTGGATTCCATACCCAGGGACTGTTAGAGGTGCAGCTACCTTATGAACAAAGTTGTTTATGGCAGATAATATTACTGTTTATATAGCTTAATTTACTGAGAGACCGGACAGTTGAATTCATGTTGGTTACTTTGGAGATCTAATTAGAGAGTTCTCTGGTTGGAATGTTCGATGCACTATTTTTCCCTGTTTATCATTGTTTCAATTTGTGGGAATAATGAGTAGATGAAGTCAGGTTGACAAATGTTGTTCTCTTGGATCTTTTTTCCTTTTACAGGATACCCCACAGCCATGGCTTGGCTAAGCTCCTATTTCTATGGACAGTTCCTTTTTTCAAACTATTGGACTTTTTGAGGTAGTACCCCATATGCTGTATCAAATAATATTGACTCGTATATGCCTGTTGCTAAAATGAGTGTTCAACTATTCTTGTGAACGGTGTCTCACATGTGAATGTCAATAATTGTATGGCATTCTGGCTAAGTTCAACTTTGTAATCCAATAAATATAAAGTTAAAAAAAAGAAAGCCCAGCAGTCCTTCCTTCTAGAGCAACAGGTAGTCAGGAAGGAGCAGGGGCCTTTAGGGATGACCCCCTGTCAGTCTTCGGCCCATTCTTCGGGCTCTCAGGCCTCCAAGGCCTGGGACAAGTCTTAAGGGAGACACACTCACCGGGAAAAGGAAAGTAGCAAAGAACATTCCCCCTTGGTGTGCTCCCGGTTCCCGTTACCTTCTTCTTCTTCTTCCACGGGGTTAGTACTGTTGACTGCCTTGGCGCTGACCTCTCCTGCAGCTCAGGCCTCAGTGCCTTTGAGGCCGGCTATGGCAGTGAGTTCCACTGGGCCTTCCAAGGTCAGCAAAGGGCTGTTGACTTCGGGTTCACCCAGGTCATCGATGCCAGCCCTGCCGCTGAGACCTCAGTCATTGCAAAGTCCACCGGCTACAGGCTTCATAGGCTCCTCATCGACTGGTGTTGATCACGCGATTCCAGGGCCCCAGTCCCTACTGTCGCTGCCTCTAAGCCCTCTTATGCCTCACCCCATTGTCGATATCAACACGATGCTCTCCTCCTTTGCGGCAATTACCTAGCACCTCCTCCCTCGCCCAGGCCCTTCGTTGCCACTATCAGGGGAAGATACTCTGGCACCTGCGCCTGCCTGGCCTTGGCACCCTGAGCCCTATCAGGGGTCATTGTCGTTGTTGCACCTGTTGATGCCTCCCTCAGACCCCGGCGATGACAAGGATGACTACCATCCTGATACCATCCTCCCAGATGAGGAGGAGGAGAACCTAGGGGCGGACTCTGACAGGTCCACGGTTTCTTCCAGGAGTGAGGACTCTACCAAGCATACCCCCATGTCCCCTCCTGAGGATCCTTCATTTTTCTCCCTCATGAAGCAGCTTCAGTCTACATTGGGGTTCCAGACTGAGAAAGATGATATCGCCAGGAGAAACCTGATGGACTTCCTGGAAATTGTGGAATCCCCACGAAAAGGTCATCCCTCCTTTTTCGTCTGCATTGGAATGTGCCACCACAGCTGCCTGGTATCAGCCCAGTATGGTCCCTGCCATGTCCAGGAAAGCTGACAGACTCTACCAGGCCCCCTTTAGGGAGGCCTTTTTATGCAGCCCAGCCAGAAACTGATTCAGTAGTTTAGTTTGTTAAGTTTATTTATTTGTTTATATAGTGCACTTTCTTATTGCAATTCAAGGCATTGCACAAGTGAGAACACATAAAACAGTTAAAAATAAGCAGATAATAGCAGTTTAAATAGCTAATATTCACTGATAATGACTCTGTTAATTCACCGAAGCAAAGGCTTCTCTAAAAGAAATGTCTTTAGCAGTAGGTTATAAAAGCTGCCCATGACAGGTCCAAGGTGCCTGAACACTTCAGTTCCCTCCCCCCAGACTGGAAATCGAGGTGGCTGGACCTCTGGGGAAATAGGACCTTTGCTTCGGCCACTTTGGGACTTATGATCTCCAGTTACCTGTCTCATATAGTCAAATTCCAGAATACCCTCTGGAAGAAGGGCAAAGCTGCAGCTCAGGTTCTTCCAGAGGGTCCCCAGAAGCAGGAACTGCTCAGGGCCCTTCAGTCTGCAGCAGATGTGAGAAAAACATCTGCTGTGGGCCATATATGACATGTCATGGCCTTCATCCTAGGACACTGAAGGAACTCGCTAATAACTGGGTGATTCACTGATAGTTTTTCATGTTCCTTTCTGGAAGGGAGAGTTTTACCAGAATAGAAAGAGGTGAATGTTATTCTACTCCATAAGAAGGGACCTAGGGAGGAAATAAGAAACTATCAGCCAATAAGCCTCACTTCTATTGTATGTAAAATAATGGAAGAATTAATTAAAGAAGAAATTCATATGCATATGTCCAATGAAAATATAACACGTAATTCCCAACACAGGTTTAAACCTAATAGGTCATGTTTAACCAACCTGTTTAATTTCTTTGAGCCAGTCAGCAAATCACTAGATGTTGGACCTCCGATCGATATGTTATTTCTAGATTTTTCAAAAGCTTTTGATTTACTGCCACATTTGAATCTGATTGAAAAACTAAATGAGCTGAAATTTGATGTCAACATAGTCAGCTGGGTTAATTCATTGTTGGATAACAAGAAACAAAGAGTAAGTGTGATAGGTTGTTTCTCTGAATGGGGAGCAGTCACTAGTGGTGTCCCACAAGGATCAGTTTTGGGGCCAACACTATTTAATGTGTATATTTTATTCATGACAGTACCTACCAATACTTGGATATGCAGATTTGCAGGTGATGCGAAAGTAGGGGCTATTGTTGACACCACCAAGGCAATAGAGCATTTCCAATACGAAATCCACAACCTAGAAAATTGGGCAGAAAGGCACAAGCTTTCTTTTAACCTAAATAAATGTAAGGTAATGCATCTGGGCATAAAAAATAAAATGGCAGCTTACACACTTTTGGGGAGGGTGGAGGCTACAGGAGACCCATATGGAGAAAGATCTGGGAGTTATTGTTATAAACTATCAACTGATGAGCAGTATATGGAGGCAGTGAGGAGGAGCAATAGGATTTTGGGTTGTATTAGGCGTGACATAAGGTGTAGGGATAGGGAGGTGGTTGTGCCATTGTATAGGGTGTTGGTTAGGCCACATCTTGAATACTGTGTATAATTCTGGGTACTATATACAATAAAAAACATTAAATTAATTGAAAGTGTACAAAGAAAGGCAACACAATGTGTAGGGACACTGGCAACTAAGTCATACGAGGAGAGAATGAGGGAGTTGGACTTATACTCACTAGAGTATAGAAGACTAAGAGGCGACATATGCCTAGTCTACAAAGCCTTTCAAAATGAGGACCTATTTAAATGTCTTGGCCTTGTGAAGAAAATTATAGAGAAACTAGACTACACACTCTCCAGTTAAAAGGGAACCTATTTAGAACAAGTAAAAGAGCATGTTTCAGCCAGAGGGTGGTGAACCTCTGGAACAGTTTACTAGCAGCTGTTGTTTTAGCAACTTTATGAATGTATTTAAATCTTTATTAGATAAATATATGGGCAAGAAAACAACCTTCTGTACTGTTTAGTTACAGTCGAGTCACAAAGGCCAATGGCTATCAGACTCATATTATCCTGTGATCCTATGACATGCCCTCCACTAGGCCCAGAGGCAGGATACATCTAGATGTACATCGGAACTCCACCTCGCCTGTCAGCACCAGACATCCCAGGTGTGAATCCAGGTCATCTGGATGGCAAGTTTTAGCACTGTTGTTGTGCTAGTCAGCCGGCCTAGGGCCTGTCATTCTTTAAGGACCATCAGGAGTTTCTGGAATCCCCTTTTCATCTGAAGCACAAGAAGAGACACCACCGTCAATCACAGGAGAGGAATCTTTCCCACTGTTCCAGGTCTTTAGATTCCCTGGAACCTTGACTTTGACGAAGGTAGTAAAGTTTAGGAACCAGTCAGAAACTCAAAAAGTGACTGACCAAGCTGTCAACGGTCGACTAACGTGAGGTGGTCCCCATCGAACCTGAGTCAGAGAAGTATGGAAATTCATCTCTCACCTGGATGCCGGTGCTGCCAGAGGCCCCTTTATAGGTTGGCTTCACTGTGCCCCTGTCAAACCCCTCTTTTAGTGCAGCTGCCACTGGTCGTTCCTATTCCAGTTTAGCTGTGGTGGTGCCTGTACCCAAGTAAGTGGTATAAACAGTATCTCCCACAGCAGCCTCTAGTCAACCTTACTGAGTGTTGACACCCATGGTTGAGATATAAACTTTTTTTTTTTTTTAATTTAATAATTCTGTTCCTGGTTCTCTGGTTACCTTATATCAACCCAGGATTCCTACAGGCCGATCACCACCCACCCCCCCCCCCAAGTCGTGCTTCCTGGTGACCCTCATGGCAGGGTCCCCAAGGGGAGGGACCTTGGGTCCTGGCCAAGACTTATGTTGTGGCATTGTTTCAGTGTAGAGGCTTCCTGTGGCATCTCTGGTGTCATGGTGCCCCTTCCGTAGGGATTTTCCTTGTTGATTCCACCCCCTTCCCTACCCGAGGCTTGGGGATACAGTGACATCCGAGGCTCGCCATGCATGCATACTCTGCTATGCGACTGAGCTAATGTCTGCTGAGCCTCAGACCTGCATGTACAAGAGGTGTCAGGTACATCGACTCCCGGCCACCACCAGGAGTCAAGAGTGTTGCTGACAGCCTCACCCCATCCACCATGGAGGAGGAGAGCAGTTCATTGGATGCTCATCCTCCTCCCCTTGGCCATCCCTGCAATGCTCTGGGCTCGTTTCCGAACCCGGATCATTGGTGCTGCAAGCAGTAGTACTGCTGCTTACACCAGCAGGCCAGCTACCTCTCTCTGTCTTGATGCCGATACCGTCTTCCAACAGTCTCATCAGGGTTGTCAGCTGCTGACGTCGAGAATGTCACAAGTGGAAGAATGCTGCTGTTAGCAGTGGGCATTAGGGGCTTTTGACCAGGGTTATGTTGGACCGATGTTTCCTGCCAGCCTGACTCAGCCATAGGTGCCTCTGTCAATGCTGCCAATAATGAAGCATCCTGCAGTCATCCCCTGGTATTAGCAGCAGTACCACTGCAACCATTTTAAATGGAGACACCTCCTCCACAACTGTGGGATGGCACTCCTTCGAAGGACTGTAAGCCGAGTCCAGACTTCCAAAGCTTTCGTCAGTGGTTGGTCCTTCGTCAGAGAAGGTCATCCATACTTTCGGACAATGACTGGACTCCGACATGGAGGTCTCCTTGCTGTCATCATCCTAGAAATGACAGGAGGTTGATTCTTCACACAGCTACTCCACACCAGAAGACTCAACCTTCTTTATGGCTTTGCTGTAGTACATGCCTGCATCTCTGTATGTTTCCATGAAGGAACCCCAGAAGTGGAAGACATACCCCATTATGGACATCTTGAAACAGAATTCCTCCTCAAGGATGTTTTTTTCCAGTCACCCGGCCTTGTGCCAGGCACCTCTGCACCTAATGGACTGCAAGTACATGGTCTCTATGGGAAAGGGTTATCCAGGTTTGTGGAACATCCATCCTTGGAGGGCTTGGTAGATGATGCAGTCTTACACAAGGCTAAGGTACCTTGCAAGCTGAAAAAGCTACCTGACAAGGAGCCCAAGAAACAGGAATTCAGTTTAGTTTTGTCTTTTTTCTTATCTATTGTGTATTGTTTTTTATTTGCAATTTGGTGTTTTTTGGTAACCAGGTAGGGCCCAGCAGGTCCAAGGCCTGTTTTCAGGGGCAGCCTGGCAGCACATGTGAGGTTAAGTGACTTGCTCAGGGTCACACAGTATGCAAGTGCAGGTTGTGGGAATCAAACCCACGTCTGCAGGATGTACCAAGCTCATTCACTCCTCATTATTCTAAACTCTAGGGTAGGATTTCACAATATAAAATTTCTGTATTACAATATTTGTGTAAAAAAGTATCACAGTATATTGATTATCATGACACTCTGCAACATTTCTGATTTTAGGGAAAATAGTAAGAATCTGATTGGAGGAAGATGGGGAATCAGGAATTATGGTTGCAACTGGAGACTAATACGTTGGTAAAGCAGCAGATTAAGATGCTTTGTTTATTTTTTTCAGTGAATGAACTTATCCCCCATTTCATGACGAGCCCATATCAGGCTTTGGTCCACCCTGCCTTTGTCAACCTTCATCTCCCAAGACTTACCTATTCTCTTGGGGTCCCCCATGAAATGCTCATCATGGTGGGTCCAAGGGGTAGCCAACCACTTCCCCCTGAACACTATCCAGACACTGGAGGAGGTGACTAGTTGGCAGGTGCAGGGCCTGCGGTGGACTGAGCCATGTTTCCAGTCAGCTGAATTTCCCACCATTTCACCCCAGCTACACACTGTGCAAGGATGTAGGCAGGCATGTGTATGGATGCAAACATGTGCCACATGTCAGGCGGTGGCTTCCCATCCTTGTCGCTCTGCTACACCACCACCAAGCCTTCTCTTGGTTGTAATCTGTGCACAGAGTGGCCAAACGCTCCTCTTTGAGAGAGAAGAATGAGCCCTGAGACACTTGACCCCCCTCCCCCATGGGGCGGACACCCATGTAACTCAAGTCTGCTTCCGAACCAGGGTAGCTGGCATGGCAAGCAGTTGCGCTACTGCAGTGCCACTGGGCAGGCAGTTAAGATACTTCATCACGGTATATTGCAGTATATCATGCTGCAAGATAATCACGACATTGTTTTTTACAGTGATAAATTATTGTTAGTGATAATCATTGTGATATATCATACCGTGTAATTGTGACATCCCTAATCTAGCCTATACTGCCAGCCCTTTCTTAGATATATAAAGACCATTATCATAGGCTATTTGTGGCTATTGTTTTTTTTCATTGGTGATGGACAGTTATTATTTGCCATAATAACCGTGTGGTTATCATGGTAAACACACACTCGCTGAACATCAGCTGCTGTTGCGAGACACTCTCGAGTGCTGTATTCAGTGAGATCGCACCTTTAAATAAATTAGAGAGCGGTAATGATTTTTGGCTGAAAATCTAAAAAAGTAAACTCACTGTGAAGCAAAACATGCTGTGTGATCCCCTCAGTACAGGAAAACTTTCTGTGTGATCTCACCAGTCCAGAACAGCTCCTCAGGGTTGGGGGGAAGGGATGAAATAACCATGCTGTTCAGTTTTGTAGATTGACAGTGTGACAGGGTTGAATAAGGCCCAGACCCATTTGTTATGCACAAAGAGTTTAAATGCAAGGATATGTTCTTTCCACTCCTTTTCTGTCTCTTGTCTGTCCGGTTACGCAACCAAATTTTCTTGTGAGACCTAGGAACTGATCACTCCGATGGTTTTGCAGTTCTCCTCCTCTCACGATCTCTCTGCCTTCCCTCGCTATTTCTGTCATTTCTTCCCCTTTGCATGTCTGCAGGTATAAAAATATATGCGACTCTTTATGTGGAAATATCACTGATACTGGGATCCCTTTGTTTAAAACTGTATATAGTTATACTGTTGAAATGATTGCAAAAAGCTATTTGGAACTCAAGGGGTTAACCTGAGAAACTGATTTGCAAACTCTCTCAGGTGCTGGCAACAAGAGGTCAGTTCTGGGTCACCATGTACTGTTTTGCTGCACCTGCAAGGAATGAAACTTACCAGAACATTCTGTGACAAATAGGCTTTCTTAACGAGCTCCTTGCAAAGTCTTGTTATAAAAAGAGCAGCAATGTTTTGCAAGAGAGAGAGACTGAAATTTGAAACTGAGAAGAAACACTCAGAAAGAGGGCTGTTTTCTCTGTACTGCCTTTGTAAATTTTATTTTATTTATTTTTATTTAGATCTAGGATTACAATTACCTTTGAACCAAGGCTCTCTTACAAAACTTCCATGTCAGCTGAGGAATGGCACAGAGGATACAAGGGAAATAACAACATTGCAATAGAAATAACAGCATTGCGGGTGATTACAGTACACATTGGAAACAATAGGAATAACAACATTGTGGGTAAATATAGAGCAATTGGAACAGTTATTCTTTAAAAACACATTTAGAGAGTAAATACCAATGTATGGCCCGGGGCAGCAACCACTAGGAGGGGGCACAGAGACAAAGGGAAAGGCAGGGGTGGGGTGGACGTAGTAGCAGCCAGAGGCATTTGTCAGGCAAATAGGGGAGAAGTGCAGGTATGGGTGGGGGGAGGGAGAATGGGAAGAGTGAGGAGGAAGTAGCAGTCGGGGGAGTGAGGAGATATGGGCAGATAAGAGATATGGCAGATAGGAGATGGGGCAGATAGGGAATGGGCAGATAGGAGATAAGGGCTATGAAGGGGTACAGAAAGGCTATGAAGGTGGCAGGTGTGTCTGAAATTAGGAGTGGCAATCACAGGAGCTGGAGGCTGTGAGATGGAGCTGGAGCTTGGTTTTAAACATACCAAGTGTTGGAGCAGAGGCAGTGGTGGTGCTGAGTCCATTCAGCCAAAAGGGAGCCCTATAAGTGAAAGAACATTGACCCTGCGTAGTGTGACAGCGGGGAATTTGCAGGATCTGCAGTTTGGGAACTCCTGGTGCTACGCGGATTGGTATTATGGCAGAGCAGGGCTTGGACACCAGGGGTGTGAGGCCAAGGTTAATTTTTTTCACCATGGTACAGGTGAGATACTTAATACGGTTGGAGAGTTGGAGCCATCCGGATTGAGCATAAAGGTCACAGGTATGAGTGAGATGGTGGGCTCCAGTGACAAGCCGACAAGCCTTGTTGAGAGCTGTTGATATATGTCTGAGGGCTGACACCGTGGCTTAAATAGTTATACTGAATACATTTTTATTTTTTATTTTGCTGTCATTGAGAAAAATAAAACGCTATTTGCGAATTTTGAAACATCTCCTGGTTTTCCTATGCTTCCTGTCCTGTGCCTCGACAACAGATGGTGTCAGCCTAAGTGGGATTTACACTGTGCATACTCTAAGCCAGGAGTTTTGTGTGTGGGTACTAGACTTGGTACCAAGGAAGCATAGAAGAAAGGTATGGATTCTGCAGCAGCAAGTCCAGGAGTGGTTACCAGAAGACTGGCAGCCAAACTAGCAAAAGCAGAAGTCCAAGCTGAGACTGTACAGCTAGGACCAGTGATGGAAAAAAACAGGCAGTGACAGAACATGAAAGCCTGTCTGCCTTCTTCAAATGGTGGGTTATACAACAAACAGAGACAGAGAAACTGAGAAGAGAGGAGATACAGCAGAGAGAAAAAGAGATTCAGCGTTTAGAGACACAGAGAAAAGGAGAAATGCAACAAATCGAGAAGCAGAGAAAAGAAGAGATGCAGCGACAGGAGCAGCAAAGAAGAGAAGAGGTGCAGCAGTGGATGGATGCCTTGCAAGTTTTCAAAGCTGGAGGATCTGGCACTGGTCCAGCAGAGCAACAAGACACAAACGACTTATAATACATTAAACTTACAGAGTTGTGTCCCTTGGATGATATTAAAGCATACCTAAGTTACCTGTACCTATGATTATTGGAAATGACTTTCCAGGATTTACTGAGTTAATCAAAGAGGGAATAAATCCTGATGTTTCAGCAGCTGTGGTGACAAGAGCTCAGGCAAATAAAATCTCAGATGGTGGGGACTCATTTCCTTTTGCTGATTTTGATTTGAACTTGTTTGAGCATAGCTCCAAGATCCGGAAGTCCAGGAAAGAAAGACGATGCCTGAAGAAACAGTGGCAACAGAAGACTGATGGACACAAGGGGTTAACATAATGAAAACGCTGCAACTGAACAGATCACTGATTGTGATGTTCTTTCAGAACAAGCTAACAATGTTTCTTTCCAGGATTATTTTAAGCAGCTGGGGGCGAAACCAAAACGGGGTGAACCTATGTTTAAAAAAATGTAATGGGCTACTGTACAGAGTTTGGATTAAACCTCAGACACAGGACCAGATAGAACATCTGGTTATACCACAAAAATATAGAGCTGAGTTGTTACTGATAGCACATGATAGTTCTATAGCTGGTCATTCGGGGAGGGATCGCACCCTTGCCAGATTGTTGTACAGATTTTACCGGCCTGGAATTCATGAAGATGTTGCTACCTATTGCAGTTCTTATGCTAAGTGTCAGAAAGTAGCCCCGGTGACTAAAAAAGACTAGATGCCCCGGTGCCCCTACCGTTGATAGATGTGCCTTTTGAAAGAATTGCAATGTATGTGGTTGGCTCCTTAGGCCAAAGTAAAAAGGGCAATCAATTAATTTTGGTAGTATGTGACTATGCTACTTGATACCCGGAGGCAGTTCCAACGCGTAATGTCACAGCCATAAAATTGGCAGCAGAGCTTGCCAAAGTTTTCAGTAGGGTGGGCATACCTAAAGAGATTATTACTGATCAAGGTAGCAGTTTTATTTATTTATTTATTTAAATTTGTTAACTGGGTAAGCCCACTGAGACAAACAGGGTCCCTTTTTCAGGGACGACCCAGGATTAATTACATTGAATAAAGGCATCATTAGCATACACGAGACAGTAGCAGAGCAGACAACAGTACAGGTACATTTTGGTGCTGCATTACTGAAGGAGCTACACTGACTACTAGGTATCACTGCCATAAGAACCTCCCCTTATCACCCTCAGACAGACGGTCTTGTTGAGCATTTTAATCAGACCCTAAAACGTGTGTTAAAAAGGTTTGTAAAAGGGGAAGGGAAAGACTGGGATCAATACTTAACCTTACCTGCTTCTTGCTTACAAAGAAGTGCCACAGGCATCAACAGGTTTTTCACCATTTGAAATGCTGTATGGTAGACAACCTAGAGGGCCACTAGATGTAATAAAATAAACATGGGAAGTTAACCCTCATCAGAAACAATCTATTACATCTTTATGTGTGCCCTGAGAAAGAAGCTGGAAAAATATGTTGAAATTGCCCATAGTAATCAGGAAGAGGCCCAAAACCAGCAGAAGGTGTATATTATGACCATGGAGTAAAAGAAAACGTTTTTGAGCCAGGTGAAAAGGTCTTGCTACTGTTACCCACTACAGAAAATAAACTGTTAATGAAGTGGTAAGGGCCTTATAAAGTGCTTAGACGTACTTGCATAGTTAACTATGAGATTGAGAACCCTGATAGGAAAAATCCTACTAAGATATACCATGCTAACCTCCTCAAGAAATGGGTTGAAAAAACACCAAAAGCTGTTTTGCTAGTTTTACCAGAAACAGATAAAGAAGATATTGATGTAGCTTATGACAGACTGGAACAAACTATAACTGCTGATGCTGTAAAGGTGAATGTCTTCTTAACCTCCGAAAAAAACGCAGAAATTTATAACTTACTAAAGACATTTAACAGTTCTTTTACCACAATACCAGGCTGAGCAAAAGGGGTCAAGCACATAATAGTGACAAGGAATGCTCGCCCTATTAGACAAAAGACATACAGGTTACCAGGGCGGTTAAGAGAAGACGTAGTTAAGGAAATACAAAAAATGAAAGAAGTGGGTATTGTAGTAGAGTCAGGAAGTGCTTGCTCTTCGCCAATGATGATTGTAAACAAAAAAGAAGGGAGTGTAAGAGTCTGCCTTGATTTTAGGAAACGTAATCAAGTGTCAGAATTTAACAGTTATCCTATGCCCAGAATAGATGATTTGCTGGACAGACTGGGGAGTGCCAAGTATAATAGTACCCTTGATCTCATCAAGGATTACTGGCAAATCCCCCTAACTAAAGACTCCAGAGACAAAACTGCATTTACCACTCCTATGGGATTCTATCAGTTCAGCACAATGCCGTTTGGTTTACGCGGCGCACCCGCTACACTCCAGCAGTACATGGATGTAATTTTATCCCCTCACACTGGATATTGTGCTGCGTACCTGGATGATATTGTGGTGTACAGTCCAGACTGGAAAAGCCACCTGGAACGCCTACGAGCAGTTATCCAATCAATCAAAAAGGTAGGTCTCATAATCCTACCAATTGTGCATTGGGCATGCAGGAAACCAGATATTTGAGCTATGTTTTGAGAAACGGAGAAGTCAAGCCAGAGGTTTCCAAGATAGGAGTTGTAGCTCACAGCCCTGTCCCGAAAACCAAGAAACATGTCAGGTAATTTTTAGGGCTGGTTGGTTATTATCGGAGATTTGTTCCCAGCTTTGCCGAATTAGCTACTGCCCTCACTGAACTCACGAAGAAACAGTTCCTAAATAATGTGAAATGGACCCCAGTGTGTGACGAGGCTTTTCGTGCCATTAAGGCTGCATTATGTTCGGCCCCTGTTTTAAGATGCTCAGACTTGCTGGCCCATCAGCCCAGTTGTAGGAATTGTGCTTGCGACGCCGGCGACCCGGTTTCGGAAACGGACTAGAGTCGCTGGAGGGCTGGCTGGGGGGGAGAAGGATAGAGCGTCCTACGGACTGCTCTCCTTCTCCAGGGGGAAGGTGGGGTAGTGCCCGGCGCAAGACGGACCTCTGGCGGAGGTGGAGTCGCGCAGCTGCTGGCGCTTGACCGCAGTGGAGGCTGGGCAGACGCTGGACGTCATTGCACATCCCCACCTCCCGGAGGAAAATAGAAAATCAGGAGGGGCAGGGCCTTCGTTTCCATGAAGCCCTCCCCAGGCTTCAGTTAGCCGGTGCCGCCAGCACTCCCAAGCAGTTACTAGTTCCGTGGTACCGGAACTGGGAAATTGGTGCCATGGCCCCGCCCTCTGGGGAGTAAGCTGGGGGTGACCGGGAGAATGCTGGCAATCGACAGTTGGTGGGAGCACCGGGGACCATGACCGGGGCAGAAGTATGATGGAGGACCTGCCAGGTAAAAAAAAAAAAAAAAAGGAAGAAGCTCAGACTTTGAGAAACAGTTTTTTTTACAGACAGATGCATCAGAGGTAGGCCTAGGTACAGTCTTGAGTCAGCATATAGATGGGAAAGAACATCCTATTCTATACATAAGTATGAAATTGCATGACAGAGAGAAAAGGTACTCCACCATTGAAAAGGGATGTTTTGTGGCAAAGTGGACCATGGAGTCCCTTAAGTTTTATTTTCTAGGAGCTGACTTTGTACTTGCAACAGATTACAATTCTCACTGTTAGCTTAACCAAATGAAGGATAAAAATTCTAGAATCACACGGTGGTACCTGGTACTATACCCATTTAAATTTAAAGTGATGCACAAATCTGGGAAAGAGAATATTAATGCTGATTTTCTGTCACGATATGGATCAGGAATTGATCATTCTGAAAGTTGAAAAAATGCGAGTTAGAACTTCTCTGTTTGCTATGCTGCATATGCACTGATCTGTAAAAGTTGTAAGCTAATGCTAGAAGATAATTAAGAGAAAGTTTTGGAAACCTATTTTTGTGTAACAGGTTCCCTCGGGGGTATGTAACAGAGTTGAATAAGGCCCTGCCCCATTTGTTATGCAGAAAGAGTTTAAATGCAAGGATCTGTTCTTTCCACTCCTTTCCTGTCTCTTGTCTGTCTGGTTGCGCAACTAAATTTTCATGTGAGACCTAGGAACTGATCACTCCGACAGTTTTGCAATTCTCCTCCTCTCTCTATCTCTTTGCCTTCCCTTGCTATTTCTGTCTTTTCTTCCTGCTTTGCATATCTGCATGTATAAAAATATATGTGAATCTTTATGTGGAAATTTCACTGATACTGGGATCTCTTTATTTAAAACCGTATATAGTTATACTGTTGAAATGATTGCAAAAAGCTATTTGGAACTCAAGGGGTTAACCTGAGAAGCTGTTTTGCAAACTCTTTGAGATGCTGGAAAGAAGAGGTCAGTTCAGGGTCACCATGTACTGTTTTGCTGCCATCTGCAAGGAATGAAATTTACAAGAACATTCTGTGAGAAGCAGGCTCTCTTAACGGGTTCCCTGCAAAGACTTGTTATAAAAAGAGCAGCAGTGTTTTGCAAGAGACTGAGAAGAAACACTTAGGAGGACTGTTTTCTCTGTACTGCCTTTGTAAATAGTTATACTGAATACATTTTTATTTTTTATTTTGCTGTTATTGAGAAAAATAAAATGCTGTTCTAGGGACATGGACATGTTGTTCATCCACGCTGTCTGGCAGGTTTCTTGCCGCTTTAAATCGTGCCAGAAGGTCTTTAAGCTGGCTCCTCCCACCCACCCGGGTGGTAAAACTCTCGGCTCCGCCCCATGACGCCAGATCTTCCTTACCACTTGGAAGCTCAGGTTCCCTCCTTAACGCTCTGCGTTGACTGGTTCCTAATTCTTTGAATTTTCGAAATTAAAAAAGTTTTTGCTAAAAAGACTTCGGTCTTCTCTCCCTCGCGGCTGCGATGGACAAATCGACTCCCGGTTTCCGGAGATGCCCTTGCGGGCAGAAGATGTCTCGGACGGATCCGCACTCCACGTGCGTCTACTGCTTGGGCCTTGAGCACGACCCGCAATGCCTGCGACCTGTGCTCTTTCTTTTCGGCCTATGTCCTCGAAGACCGTGCTGGCCGTTTACAACTGGGGCGTCCCGAGAAGAGATTTCCTCCGGTAAAGTCAAAAGAGGCCCGGTTGGCGGTTTCCGCTGCGGCAAGCTCGATGGATCAGCTCGAGCAGATGATCGCCTCAAGAGGAGGCAGGGCGCCACTTCTACCGGCTGTGGCATTTGTCCCGCTATCTCTCGGTGCCTCTTATTCGGCTTCTTTTAAGGAGCTTTGTCTGACCCTCTCGACTAAAGGTGAGGGTCCAACTTCTTCTGGACCGTTTTCTCGGTCCAAAAGGAGAGACAAGGGTAAGTCTTACTGTCGACGCTCTTGGGAGCGGGAAAGATCCCTCTCCCCGAGTTGTCGGCCGTCGACTTCCGCCACTGGTCTCACGGTGTCCCCATCAGGCCAGTTGACCAAGACTCCCGGCGACGCGGTCAAGTTTTTCTCGACCCGTTGGACAGGTTGTCGGCTGGAGAAGCCGAGAATCCCGGTTCCCCCGGTGGGAGTTGAGGATCCCATCGGCTTGTCTGTGCCTCCGGTTCCGGAGCCTTCGGTTGAATCGTCCGAACCAAGGGGAGTGCCGATTCCCCGCGACACCTCCCCGGCCCGTCCTCGGCATAGCCGTGGTTCTCGGTCTCGGATGTCTTCGCGGTCCAGCCGGCGCCGCCGCTCGTCCTCTTCCTCCTCCTCGGACGAGGGGAGACTTCGGCGCAAGTTGCGTCGGAGGTATGAGGAACTCATGTGGCAACAGCTCCTTCTGACTGGGAATAAGCCGACGCCGTCGTCTTCCCCGGCCATTAAGTGGCTGTCACCGAGCGCCGAAACAACCCCTCGTTTTAGCCAAGGAGCCTGTTCCCAGGCTGGTTGTTCGGCCAAATCCAGCTGCCCCACCGATTCTGGTGGAACCTCTGCCTCCACAGCCGTTAGTTGGGGCTCCGACCAAAAATTCTCGGTCGGCTCAGGGACTGCCCCATAGGCTGTCTGTCACCCTCACTCCCAACCGGCCTCGGCAGGTGGAGGGTGGCTCAGGCCTGAGGCAGCTCTTTGAGGACTCTTCCGAGTCCGAGGACGATTCCTCCCTTTTCTCCAAGCGAATGGACTTGGAGTCCTCAGGAGGACAGTCGGTGGACGATAGCCCTTTGTCCTTCCTAGGATTGCTTCGGCTCATCTCGGAGTCCACCGGGATGAAGCTCGAACCCATTTCTAAACGGGCCAGGTATCCCCTCACGGAGATTCTGGACCGAGGGGATTCCCCTACGGAGGCCTTTCCGGTGGCCGAGGCCATAGTGGGTCCGGCCTTGGAGCTCTGGCAGCGCCCTGCTTCCTGTCCTGCGCCTTCGGCCAGGATGGCCAGGAAGTATGCGGTCCCTACCGGTTCCCTCTCCAGTTTTTCGGAACACCCCTCGGCTGAGGGTTGGTTACTGACAGTTGCCGCGTGCCGGAACACTAGGATGTGTACAAACCTCCCGACAAGGAGTCCAAGAAATTGGACTATGCCGCTTAAAAGTCTATGCTATGTCCTCCTCGCCTTCGCCAGGGCAGTTCGCCGTCCTCATGGAACATTTTTCTCTGTTGGGCTCCCTGGATGAGGTCGTCCCTCATCTTCCCGCGGATCTGCAGACCACGGTCAGGCAGGTGTGGGACCAGGGCAGTGGCCAAACAGCAGCTCCAGACTGCTTTAGACATTGGGGACTCATGTGCCAGGTCTGTGGCAGCCACAGTGGCTATGCATCGTCAGGCTTGGCTGAGGATATCCACCTTTACTTCGGATACCCAGCACAAGTTGGCGGATGTTCTCTTTTTGGGGACTGACCTCTTCGGCCCTGGGGTGGAAGGTCACCTGCAGAGGATCGAGAAGTCCAATGCTACCTTGGACTCGGTCTCTTCCGCTCAGAAGGACAAAGGCCGCAAACCACAGCCTAAGCCCTTTCGTCCTTCTCCGCCGCGCGTCCGGCCCAGCAACGTCAGGGCCAGCAGGCTCGGGCTTGGCATCCCAAACCCAAGCCCAGGGCTTCCTCCAACAGGAAGCAGGGAGGTAAAGGCCCAGGAGGTCCCTCGGCCGGTCCCTCCTCCAAGCCTGCCCAGTGACGGGCTGAGGGATGTCGCCCCCAACCCCGTCACCTCACCCCAGGTTCCCCTGGGGGGACGGCTCCGGCACTTCCTTTCCGCCTGGTCCGTTGTTACCATGGACAGGTGGGTGCTGGAGGTGGTGGGAAAAGGCCTGCCTCTAGAATTCGAGCAGGCCCCGCCCTTCAGAGCCGACGCACCTCGGGGGGCCTCGGGGTCCGCAGCCTCACTGTCGGCTCGTCGGGCCGACATCGCTCTCCTCCTCCAAAAGGAGGTGATCAGGAGGTGGCGGACCTCTCAGACCCGGGTTTGTGTCCAGGTACTTCCTGGTTCTGAAACGGACGGGGCTGGCGCCCCATTCTCGACCTACACGACCTGAACAAGTTCCTAAGGTCTCGAACCTTCAGGATGGTCACTCTGGCTCAGATAATACCATCCCTGGACCACGGCGTGTGGTTCTGCTCTCTGGACCTGCAGGATGCGTTCTTTCATGTCCCTATCCGTCCGTCACATCGGAGATTCCTTCGCTTCCGAGCGGAGGGATCCCTCTTCGAGTTCCAAGCCATGCCCTTCAGCCTGTCTCCAGCTCCCAGGGTCTTCACCAAATGCATTGCAGTGGTGACAGCTTTCCTGCGGCGCCGAGGGGTCCGGGTGTACCCTTACCTGGACGATTGGCTGATAGCAGCCCCCTCCAGAGAGGAGGTGGAGCGGTCCAGAGATCTGGCCCTCGAGGTTTGCTCTTAAATGGGCCTTCTCATCAACGAGGCCAAGTCAGAACTTGAGTCGAAGCAGGTGATTCTGTTTATCGGGGCAGAGCTCGACTCTCTTCGAGCCAGAGCACGGCTCCTGGCGGACAGGGCCGAGGTTCTTACCTCCTTTGCCCAATCATTTCTGGTTGGGCAATCGCGCCCTGCCCGGGACTTCCTGCGCCTCCTGGGTTTCATGGCGGCCTGTACCAGTGTGGTCCGTTGGGCACGCTGGCACATGCGCCCCCTTCAGTGGGGACTGGCCAGCCAGTGGTCACAATGCTGCGATCCATTGGACCAGCTAGTGATGGTGACCCAGGAGATGTGGGAACGCTCTCCGGTGGTGGACCGTTTCATCTCATCTGCAGGAGGGCATCCCGTTTGTCCGCCCCGAGCCGACGGTCTCTCTATCGACCGATGCCTCTCTGATGGGTTGGGGTGCCCATCTGGGAGAACACCGGGCGCACGGCCTCTGGTCCCCGCGGGAGTCCCGATGCCACATCAACCTGCTGGAGCGCCGAGCGGTCCGCCTAGCTCTCACCGCCTTTGCTCCGTTTCTCCGGGGTCAAGTGGTCAGAGTCCAGATGGACAATACCACGACCATGTACTACCTAAACCGCCAGGGCGGGATGCGTTCCATGCTTCTATGCAAGGAAGCTCTCCGCATTTGGTCACTCGTGGCGCAGCCTGGAGGTGGATCTCCTAGCCATTCATGTGGCAGGAGCCTCCAACACCCTGGCCGATGCCCTGAGCCGGTTAGGGGCTGCATCTCACGAGTGGTCTCTCCTGCCGGAGGTAGTACAAGATCTGTTCTCCCATTGGGGCACACCTCAAGTGGACCTGTTTGCCTCTAGGGGAACGCGAAGCTGAGGCTGTTTCATGCCCGCCCCCCTCAGCAGGGCTCGCTGCAGGGGGATGCCTTCTCGAGGCTGTGGACCCCGGGCCTCTTCTACGCCTTTCCCCCATTTCCCTTGATTCACAAGGTGCTTCTCAAAGCAAGGAGGGACAAGGCGCAGGTGATTCTGATAGCCCCAGACTGGCCCCGCCAGTTCTGGTACCCAGATCTCCTCAGCCTCAGCTCCAGGCTCCCGAGGCAGCTTCCAGCTCGCCCGGACCTGCTCTCAGTCAGTCAGGGGAAGGTGTTCCATCCGGACCTTCAATCCCTGCACCTGACGGCCTGGTTCCTGAGCGGCTAGAGTTCCAGGCCTTGGGTCTTTCCGACGAGGTCCTCAATGTTGTTGAGGCGTCCCGTAAGGAGTCGACCAGGAAATGCTATGCCTTCAAATGGAAGAGATTTTCCATTTGGTGTCAGGGCAAGGGCTTGGACCCTTCCTCCTGTCCTTTGGCAAGCATCTTGGACTATTTATGGTCCCTTTCTAGTCAAGGGCTTAGGTCGACGACCCTAAGGGTGCACCTGGCAGCCATCTCTGCTTACCGGCCGGGCCGGGGCAGTTAATTGGTGCAGGAAAAGGTGGTCTAGCTCAAAGGCCTTGATCACATTTCCCTCCGTGCGAGAACCTCCACCTCCGTGATTTACTGCTGGTACTGGCAAAGCTCATGGGCAAGCCATTCGAACCAATGCACAGGTGTGAACTCTCTCACCTGTCGTGGAAGACCGCCTCTTGGTGGCTATCACGTCAGCCAGAAGGATGGGAGAACTCCAGGCGCTCTGCATCGAGTCTCCTTACCTGGTCTTCCACAGGGACAAGGTTGTCCTGCGCCCCCACCCGAAATTCCTTCCGAAGGTGGTGTCGGAGTTTCACCTTAACCAGGTGTTGACTCTGCCGGTGTTCTACCCCAATCACACCTCAAGAGGCCGAATATAGGCTCCATTCTTTGGACCCTAGAAAGGTGCTCGCATATTACAAGGAGCAGATGGTTGAAGTTCAGGGAGAAGTTCACCAGCTGTTTGTCACCTATGCTGAAGCTGCACCTGGCAGACCTGCAGCCAAGTGGACAATAAGCAGGTGAGTCACCTCCTGCATAGATCTCTGCTATAGGTTGGCAGGCATGGAGCCTCCCAAAGGGATAAGAGCTCATTCTACCTGCCGTACCGCTGGTTCGATGGCTGCTTCTAGGGACGTCCCTATCCAGGAAGTCTGCAGGGCTGCTACCTGGAAGTCAGCACACACCTTTATTTCCCGTTACCACATTGACCTAGAGTCACGCCGGGATGCTAGTTTTGGGACCTCGGTTCTCCAGTCCTTATTCCCTAAGTAGGGGGTGCGCGCCTTGCCTCTCTCCTCCTGGAGAACTGCTAGGAGTCTGCCACAAAGTGTTGATTGAACAACATATCCACGTCCCTAGAAATACAGGTTACTCACCTGTAACAGGAGTTCTAGGAGTGGTATATGTTGTTCATCCACACGACCCACCCGACCTCCCGGCTTCGACGCGCAACCTTACTTCCAGCGGGCTAGATCTGAGGCCATGGGCGGAGCTGAGGGTTATACCACCCGGGTGGGTGGGAGGAGCCAGCTTGAAGACCTTCCGGCAAGATTTAAAGCGGCAAGGAACCTGCCACAAAGTGTGGATGAACAACATGTACCACTCCTAGAACTCCTGTTACAGGTGAGTAACCTGTATTTTTTTTGTCTGCTTCGTTTGAATATAGGGATACATGAATTTTTTTTCCCTGTTTTCATTAACCCATAAAATCCTTTGTATTTCCCCTCTTTTTTTTCTGTGTGCCACTGCATATTACTTTTTATGTGGTGAAGGTTTCTATAGTTGTGCTGTTTATAAGTCTTCTAGTATTTATGAATGAATACAGTGCTATACACTAAATTTGTGCTTCATGCTATCGCTTTTACGTGCCCAATTATAGGGATGATTTTGAAAACGTATTTATATTTCCAAATATTTTATATATTGATAGGGATGTATATTTAACTGTACTGATATATTGTTCCTCATTCCTGTTCCAGGGGGTCATGTGCTGTATATATTTATCTTTTTTTGATGCATTACAATCATTAATCTTCTCTTGGGTATTGGTTGTACTTGATATGAGTGTTTAAAAAAGGGGGGGGTGACACTTTTTGTATTGGTAAGGTATTTTTTCCATTTGAATGTATTAAAGTGTGCACCCCTTTAAGCACTCTGTTTAAACTGATGATTGCACTGTGTGGTTGCCACTCCCTGATGATGCCTCTGGGTGAAACCAGTAGGAGGCAGTGGGTTTACTCCTGATCTCACTTCATGAGAGACCTCTTGCAGCTGGCAATTACCATCAAGACTATGCTGCCAGGCACTAGGACCCCAGAGAAAAAAATTTGGTAGCAGTCCATGGCGGGGGACTGCCCCCTGACATCGGCCCCTCCCCCAACGTTGCCTATGGCGTAAAGAGACGGTCCCCTGGCACCACCTCAGTTTTTTTCCCACCGTCGACCCTTGTATTTCGAATTCACGGACACCTCCTGCTTCTAGTCGACTGCCATTTTTCATGCTTCACGCAGTTATCCTTATTGTCTTTTTCAGTGACTTGATAGTGTATGTCTTCCCCGTCAACTACTTCGACAGAGTGGCGGAAATCTAAGTGCACGTGCGGCAAGCAGATCCTGGCGAAAGACGACTATTCGGACTGTCTTCTGTGCCTGAGTCCCGATCACAAGCCGGTCAACTGCCTGCATTGCCTTAGCTTTAATCATCGCACCCGCATTTGCCCCCTGAAGACCTTGAAAGCCTATCTTCAAGAAGAACAAGTGGCCGCCATGCAGAAGACCCACTCAGGACACTGCTCGTCTTCTTCCTCGGCCAGAGGGACCTTCCCCAGAGAGAAGAACTCTAGCCAGAAACACCATCACCGAGGCAAGGACAGGTCCATGTCAGAATCCTGCTCCAGTTCTCCGCAAAAATCTTCAAAGAGTACCTCCTCCGGCGCGAGGTCAGACTCTGCCCCTCTGGTTTCCCCTTGGTCTCCCTGGTTTACCGTCGTGGAAGTCTCCCGCCTCCACCCAGATGTCAGGTGGGGAGTCTTCAGGGCAAGGGCCTTCCAAGGCCTCCATCTCCCTGACTATGGGGCCCCACAAACACTCACATGGGCCTATGTCAGGTGGGTCAACCCACTCTGAGTTGGGTGGCAGGTCGAAGCCCGCCACCCACAAGGCTGTTTCCTCAGGGTCATCAGTCAAGACGGCAGAGTCCGATGACAACAAGAGGTGTCACAAGAACGAGCACCAGAAGAGGCCTCACTCACCTTCTAAGCTGGCATCGACCGGGGCTCTGGGACGACATCACGCCTCTAAAGCCACAGACTCGGAACGCCACAGAGCCAGAGCAGACAGCACCCTCCTAGCCGTCACCTGACCCACAAGGCTCTAGGATGTCTCCTTCCTCGGAGCAGATGACAGAGGACCTGATGCCAGGCTCTACAGAGTCCAAGAACACGGCACCACATACTCTGTCATCACCTCCCCAGGGGCACCAGATGCCAGTGCACCTGACTCCAGAGGAGGAGACAGCAGCAGACCTGGTGACTGATGCAGCGGCACTGTCAGTTCTGATGACAGGGGGATCTAAGCCTACAGGTCCAACACCAGGGCCTAGAATCGTTCCTACCCTGACACCAGAACCCCTGCAAACCCCTATGATACTTCTCGCAGAAGTGGGAGCCCTATTTACTAGTTCATGGAACACCGTAAAAGGGGACCTGCTGTCCAGACAGCCGGAGCCTACCCTGATACCTTCTCCACCTAAGCAGCCCTCCCCACTTCCACATAAATCATCTTTACCAACACTGACGCCAGACCGCTCTTCTCCAAGTGGCTTGACCAGGGATCCCTCGAGTGACGGAGGCACAGATGTCACCCGTCATCCTGTTCTTCCTCCAGACACCGGAGCCGCTCCAGTGGACACTGGCCCAGACATTCTGACTCATCTTCAGAGGGCTGCAGCAGGGATTCTTCCCCCTACGACTCTTCAGATGAAGGATTGTTGCTTCCATCTCCGGATCCCGGGAAGAATTCTCCAGGGTCTCCTCCTGATGATCCCACATTTTTAGATGTGATGAGGCACATCCCAATTTCTAAATCAATGGGAAAGAGAGGATCTAGACCCTGAGAAATGCTGTCTGGTGAAGTTCTTGGTGGCAAGTGACCCAAAGCCTTTGTTCATTCCATCATTAGTGGAGCCCTTCTAGGATGTTACAGAACTATCCTGGAAGCATCCTCGATGACCTCAAACGTGCCTAAGAAAGCTGACTGCCTGTATCGCACACCTAGAGAGGAACCACATTTGAGTGAACAGCCAAAGGCCAGCTCCGTGGTCCTTACTGTGGCGCACGGTCGGACCCAACAACCAAAACACATAAGCTCTCAACCTCCAGATAAAGAGTCAAAGAAGATAGATCAGTTCGACCACAAGGTCTACTCCTCAGCCACTTGCACTGTAAGGTCATTCAGCTTCCTGGAACACATGGCTATGTACCAGAAGTCCCTACAGAACAAAGCTATGGACCTGGCTAGGTCCCAGCCTGACTCCACATCTAAGACAGAGTTGTTTTCTGTCTTACAGTCTGGTGCAGATGTGGGGAAACACGTCCTCCGGTGTTCGAACGACTCGGCAGACATTGCTGCCAGAGCAGCCACCACAGTGGTCTGCCTTTGACGTTATGCTTGGTTGAGGGTATTGGGTTTCCGACAGGATTTGCAGGATGCTATCCTGGACACCCCTTTCCAAGGTTCGGTCCTTTTCTGTCAAGAGACAAAGAAGATGATCACTGGGCTGCAGGACTCGGGGTGGGGGTGGGGCTGTTTCCGATGTCTACAAAATGTACAAGTCAGAGCTGGCCCCATCCAGGCATCTGCCCTTTTGTAGACAGCAAGGTCAGCAAGCAAGGAGGCAGCAACACCAAGGGGGATACAATAGAAAAGTTCCCCCTAAATCAGCAGGGGCACAGGGACCTAGGAATGCCAAGAACACCAGAACTCCCATGCCCACCCCAACAGCCTCAGCATAGCTCTCTGCCTGCCTCGCCCTCCTCCGGTGGAGCTTCAGAGGGAGGCAGTAAGAGGGCGATTCTCCCTCCATCTCTCAGGTTGGTCCAGTATAATGTCACATCAGTGGGTACTCGAAATCATAGAAAGGGGATATGCCCTTGAATTTACCCAAATGCCTCCAGACAACCCACCGGTTCCCACCCACTGCTCCACGTCCCACATAGATTTCATCTGGACAGAAATTCAAGCCCTCCTGTCAGAGAAGGCGATCCATGTAGATCTTACTTCGAGAGGGTTCCTTCAGTAGGTCATAACATGTAGGACTAGCGCCATCTGGCGTCAGGACCCAACGGCAGACTTTTCCAGCAATACCCGACGGGGACCACTCACCGATGTCACGTGACTGATGTCAGCGTGAGTCTATATAGTGGGCGGTCCCCAGGCCCACCCTCCAGTTCTTTCCTGCCGTCGCCTTGTGTAGTGCCTTTCGGTAGACTCACCTCAGCGATCGTTGGTTGAACGTTCTGTTTTTTCAGTCTTTTTTTTTCCCTCAAAAAATTGCCGCTATATCTTATTTTCAACAATCTATGTCGTCTCCAAAAAATAAGTGTGAGGCTTGTGGCACACAGATCCCACACAAGGACGGTCACAAATGGTGTGTGATCTGCCTAGGCCCAGACCATCTGGTTTCCTCTTGTGCCAACTGTCAGCCTTTCAACCAGGCCAAGCAGAAGCGAAGGCAGCAGGCCTTAGAGGCTCATCTCCTCAAATCTCGATTAGCATCGTTAGAGAAACAAATGGAGAAAATCCGGGATTCGGCCTCCACTTTTTCCTCTTCCCCTTCAAAACATAAAAAGAAGGAGAAACATCGTGAGAAGGAGGACACCACGGAGAGCAGGCCCGAGGCTTCGAGGCCCACGGCTAGCAAGTCCGCTCCCCTGCCGCCTGCGATAAGGATCCAGGCTGCGTCTGGGGACTCTTCCTCCAAGACTTTTCTCCCAGTTACAGTGCAGTGTAAACCCGCGACTGCTGCAATGCTGCTCCTCAGCTCTTCTGGGGACCGCACGGCTGCCGACAAGTCAGTTCCCTGCTCCATGGGGTCCTGCAAAGCTATTGTCGCCGAGTTGTGGGGGTCCTCCTCGACTCCTGCCGCACCTTCGACCGGTCAGACACTTCCTTCTGGGGTTGCTCGGGTGTGGCTCTCCTGGCGGGGACTAACGTCAGCCCCGGAGTAGCCCAGGGAAGACTACCCCTCTTCCCCTTCCTTCTCCACCGGCTGAGGCTTCCTTCAACCCTGCCTCTCCGGCTGGAGATAGCACCGGTCCTCTGGAGGCAGTCTTTCCAGGGTCGCACCCACTTTCCCCTTCTGAGGTCTCAGGTCAAGAAGATTCTTCTTCGCTTACGAAATCTCTCTTGGAGGTTCCCCCTATACCTGACTTAGGGAGCATTCCACGGCTGGTCGATCGACCTGCCCTCCCCCCTCGCCGGAGCAGCCCCCAGTGACTTCGATTTCTCCTACACCAGTCTCCCGGCCGGAGCCCGCTCCTTTGCCGCCATTGGATCTTTCAACAGGGGCGGGTCCCTTGTCGGATCTCTTGCGACGGGTCCCGACACCAGCGTACCCAATGCCAGATGTGGTCCTGACGTCGGCTCTGCTGATCCCGTCGTCAGTGGTTCCGATGCTGGTATACCCGAGGCCGGATCCCTCGTGCATTCTGTCGACAGGGGCCCTGACGTCGGCCTATCCTACACTGGACCCTACACGTATCTACACTATGCCGGGTTCGACGTGGATGTCCCCGACGTCAGCTCCTCTGACATCAGGTCTCTTTGGTAGACCCCACTTTGTCCCTCAGTACCCCTCGGTATTTCACAGACCATACCCCGGCTGGTCTGTTGCATGATTGGCTCTCCCAGGGACATGTCTGCCCGGGTTATTCACATTTCCTGGGTTATTCTCCAGGGTACCCGGAATATTCTTATCCTCCTCATGGTTACCCTCCCCCACCTCCTCCTCCGCCTATAACTTCTACTCCTCCTCCTCCATCCCCTCCGGTCTCTCAGCCGGATGTTAGGGAGGTCATTACATCCTGGTGGGAGGATGCAAGAGCTGAGCTAGTTTTGGTCCTGGGGAATAGGCTCCCACATCTTACTCCCTCTCCCAGGTCCGATTCCCACATGGACTCTGACTCTGACACTGTCCACATCCGGGGAGCTGCCAGGGCGGACATTTCTCTACTGGATTTCCAAACGGTAGACGATCCAGGCTTGGGTGGGGGCTCTTTGGGAGAATTGTCGCTTCCTGATTCTCCAACCCTGGGGAAGGTATCTCTGAAATCTCCTCCGGAAGACCCTTTCTTCGCGGATCTTCTGCGGTCTATCCAAACCTTCTATGAGTGGGAGATGCAGGAACAAGACCTGATGCGGCAGAGGCTCACGGAGCATCTGGATCTCGAGACCCAAGCTACGGTCCCTATTCCCCCATGGATAGCACCTCATCTAGACCTCACCGTGACCATCTGGCAACTGCCTAATTCCATCCTGGCTGTCCCAAAGAGAGCTGACAGGACATACCTGGCGCCAAAAGGATGCCCCGTTTCTGGCTGCCCATCCTAAGGCGGACTGTGTGGTCATTTCAGCTGCTCAGGATCGATTGTCTGATCCTAAGCACCTGAGTTCAGTTTCTCCCAACAAAGAGTCCAAGCAGTTTGACCAGTTCGGGAAAATAGTTTATTCCTCGGCTACGTGTGTGTTGAGGTCCCTGAACTACGTAGCCCACATGGTGTCCCACCAAAAAGCTACCCTTGCTAGTCTGGAGGACCGAATTCAAGATATGCTGAATTCAGACCTCAAAGAGGAACTCGCCCGGGATATCCGACTCTTAAAAATTTCTTGTTGGCATGCTCTCTGGGCCACCTACGACTCTGTCAACTCCTTGGCTCGAACCTCGGCGACTGGCGTCTCCCTTCGGCGGCATGCCTGGCTCCACATCGCGGGCTTCGCTAACGAGGTCCAGTCGGCCATACCGGATGCCCCCTTCAGGGG
The DNA here is from genome assembly GCA_016271365.2 of Neoceratodus forsteri. NCBI lineage: Eukaryota > Metazoa > Chordata > Ceratodontiformes > Ceratodontidae > Neoceratodus > Neoceratodus forsteri. The sequence continues at coordinate 1,197,983,508 of CM028130.1, forward strand.
CTTGGTGCTCTTTGGTGGGGACACCAAGGACATCATCACACACCTCCAAGAACGAGGTCAGGCTCTTAGGTCTATGAGGTCCATGTACCGTCAGGGCAGCCAGCAAGGTCAAGCACAGCAGCCCTTTCAGAGCCGGACCTGGAGGCGGTGACATAGACGCTCCCAGTCTGGGCAGGGAAAGCGTAAGGCCACGAGTAACGTTTCAAACAACATGAAGTCTTGCTGTATTCTGACTATATGCAGTTAGCCCCAGCATTTTAACTGCTCTGGAGAGTTAAGGGTTAACTCTATGCCAAGGCATAGAATGTTGAGCTTGAGTTTGGTTTTCAAACCTCTGTCCCTGGTACTCCTCGGTGTAACCGTCAGATTCTTTACTCCGCCTAACTGTGAAGTCGCTCCGGAGAATTCTCCTTCATTTCGGTTTGGTAAAAGTTTGAATCGGTCGGTTTATTCAACCACTTTCTTATTTTATTGGGTATTCTAATCTCTGTCATGGTACAGTTAGTGTAGCTTAGTAGGTAGTGTGAGTTATTTAGTAGAAATATATATATTTTTTTTCCTTCGGTTCTCTCCCAGTTGGTCCAGTTGGGAACCGAAACGAATCCTTAACTGTTAATTTTGTGTAATAGTTATGTGATATTTTTGTGGTTTCCAGTACTTATCGGTTCCTAAACAAATCCGGCATTTTCTGGGAATTTTTTTAACTGACCCATGATAAAGTTGGAACTGATAAATGTGTGTTGCCTGGCTTAAACGCTGTGAAGGGTAACTTTTTGAATCTGGCATGTCTGAGAAACCCAAAACGAAAACCGGCCCCACTGGGTTTCAGCACTGTACCAAGTGTGTGGAGGCCTTTGCTAAGGCTGATCCTCACCTTGTCTGTGTGTATTGTGTGGGGTTTGACCACCTCAAAGAAGACTGTCAAATTTGTAAAACCTTTCCAGAGCCACTTTGGAAAAACGTTTAAGTAGGCTAAGGGAAAGGGAGGCCGAAAAGTCTGCTGACCTGGATGGTCAGCCTGGTTTGGTTGCGACCGAACCTGAGGAGGTGCCCACTGACCTGGGCGATACCTCTTCGGGCAAAAGGAGAGCTGACTCTGTGGAGTTGGTTCTGTCAAAAAGGAAATGCAAGTCAGCTGGTTCGGATCCTACTCCCCATGTTCCAACCGCTGAAGAGATTGCGAAAGCGATTACAATTGTCCAGTCGCTTTGCCCGGTTCTGACCGAACCGACATTGGTTCAAAGGCGATCGGTTCAGTCAGAAATAGTTGCTTCTGAAATAGATCCTAAAACATTCTATGAGGGCGTTTGGGAGGAGGAAGAAGATTATGATGAAGGTGAGTTTGAAGGCCTAGATGAGCCAGTAGAGCCTGACATCTCCCCAGACAGGCCTTCCATTGTTTCTCCTCCCAGGCTTTCTGAATCCCCTTCCCATTTCTCGTTTTACAAGAAAGTGGCTAAGACTCTTCAGCTTCCTATGGAAGAGGCTAAACAGGATCAGGAGGAGCCTGACTATGTGGAAATGATGGATGTCTCAGAGTCAAAGAGAGTGTCTGTCCCTTTACATAAATCCCTGGGGAAACAGACACAGAAAAGTATGCAGTTTCCCACATCCATCCCTCTTGTGGATAAAAGAATGGATAGGAGGTATGCTTTGTTAGGTCCTGGGACGGAATTTCTTTCAAATCATTGCAGCCATGTTGGGGTAGTGCAAGCTGCAGCCTGTGACAAGGCTAACATCCCCCTGACATCTCACCCCCCAGATAAGAATTCCAGGAAAGTGGATGTCATGGCAAAGAAACAGTACTTGGCATCCTCTTTAGGACTCAGGCAATCAAATTACATGGTATATACAGCCAGATACCAGAAATCTATGTGGGATATGGTTCTGGAGCTGGCTAAGAATGCCCCTCCCCAGCTGGCCAAGAAGCTGCAGCAGATGGCTGTAGATGGTATTGAGGCATCCAAGGTGCAGTTCCATGCTAATGTAGACTCAAATTATGTACATTCCAGGGTCATGGCTACATCTATCTCCATGAGGAGGTTAGCTTGGCTTAGGTGTACCAGTCTTTCACAGGATACCCAGACTAAGGCCATTGATTTTCCTGTAACTGGTAATTCTCTTTTTGGGGGGCAAACAGAGGCATACATGAAAAAGATGGACAAATACAGAACCACCTACAGGAGTGTTGCAACCAAAGAAAAGCAGACCACTCCTCAGAGGCAGCAATTTAGGGCTGGCAGGGGCAGGCCTTTTCACAGGCCTTTTTTCCAAGCCCAGGCCTCCTCTTCTTTCCAGCAGAGGGGGTTCTTTAGGGGAAGAGGCAGACGTGGGATGACCAGGACCCCATCATCCACTCAGTCTAAGCCGCCTGCCAAGCAGACACCCTGAGGTGTCGGTTAGGGTCGCCTCCCCAGTTCCAGTAGGGGGCAGGCTGGCGCACTACTTCCAGGTCTGGAAGTCTATTACTTCAGACAAATGGGTCCTGGAAGTAGTGAACCAGGGACTTGCTTTCAGTTTCAAAAGGTTCCCAAAAATGAGAGCAAACTTTTTCAGTCCTCCCTCTCCCTTGGAGACAAAGGCCCTAGAGGCAGAAGTCTCCTCTCTACTACTTCTTCTTCAGGCAGTAGAGAAGGTACCTATTTGTCACAAGGGAAAAGGACTGTATTCCAGATACTTCCTTACCCCAAAAAAGACAGGAGTGGTGACCCATCCTAGATCTAAGATACCTGAACAAACATGTAACAAAGCCAAAATTCAAGATGGTGACTCTGGGAATAATTCTTCCCGCTCTGAGACCAGGAGACTGGTTAGCCTCCCTGGATCTCAAGGATGCCTACTTCCACATACCTATCAGACATTCCCTCAGAAAGTACCTCAGGTTCGAGTTGTCCTCAGGCCATTACCAGTTCAGAGCAATGCCTTTCAGCCTAACATCTGCTCCAAGGGTGTTCACCAAGTGTCTAGCAGTAGTGGTGGCATTCCTCAGGAGACAGGGTATCCTTCTGTTCCCATACCTGGATGACTGGCTCATCGTGGGTCAGTCCTCCAACCAAGTCAGGTCAGCTCTAGAGGTCACTCAAAAGCTTCTGGACTCCTTAGGATTTATTCTGAACCTAGAAAAGTCTGTTCTGGAGCCAGCCCAACTTCTCACTTTTATCGGGGTGGAACTAGACACTATCCAGGCAAGGGCATTTCTTCCTCTTTCAAGGGTACAATCCCTTATCACTCTGGCTTCCTCTTTTCGTCCTCTAGTATCCCGTCCAGCCAGACACTTTCTACAATTGCTCGGCCACATGGCAGCCTCCACTGTAGTGGTACAAGGAGCAAGATTTCAGATGAGAGATATTCAGTTTCATCTCAGATCTTACTGGCTTCAGAAAAAGGACCCTCTCTCCAAATTGGTCCCAGTGTCTCAAGCTTTGGGTCAGGCCCTCCAGTGGTGGCTGGAGGAGGACAAACTACGACAAGGTGTTCCCTTCCTCAGTCAGGCTCCTTCAATGATTCTTACCACAGATGCCTCTCTGCTGGGTTGGGGGTCCACCTGGACCAGCTTACTGCTCAGGGAACTTGGTCTCATCAGGAGTCTCTTCCGCACATACACTTTCTCGAACTAAGGGCTGTCTTTCTAGCACTTCAGGCATTCTCAACCACTATTCAAGTGAAAGTGGTGTACATCAGGCAGACAATACCAGAACCATGTGGTACATCAACAAGCAGGGAGGCACTTGGTCCTCGGCCTTGTGCACAGAGGCCATGAAAATATGGTCTGTAGCTTATTCCCTTCAGGCTTCTCTGATGGCTGTGCATCTTCCAGGGAAAGACAACATTCTAGCAGATGCTCTCAGCAGAATTTCTCAGTGTCACCACAAATGGACCCTGAATCCTCTAATTCTTCAGGTCATTTTCAAGAGGTGAGGCACTCCAGAGATGGATCTTTTTGCAGCCCCAGACAATCACCAACTTCCTCTGTTTTGCGGCAGACCATCTCTTCTGGGATCTGTCTCTCAGGATGCTCTCTTGTTGAACTGGACAAGCAGGTTTCTGTATGCTTTTCCTCAGATATTCAGGGTCCTGATCAAGATCAGGTCCCAGCCTTGCAAAGTGATTCTGGTGGCTCCAGGCTGGGCCAGACAGTCTTGATACCCTCTATTATTGTCAATGTCAGTGACAATACCTCAGTGTCTTCCCAGACAGTTCAATCTCACCACCTCCTCTCAGGGGAGGATACTGTATCCCAACCTTCAGACTCTCAGGCTCAAAGCCTGGCTCTTAAAGAGCTAGAATATGCAAGCCTGCATCTTTCCCAATCAGTCTTGGACATTTTAAAGGTTAGTAAAAAACCTTCTACTAGAAAGACTTACAATTCCAAATGGAAGAGATTTGGTTTTTGGTGTTCTCAGAGGCACATCCAGCCAGATTTAGCTGATATTGCAACTGCTTTGGATTATTTAGTGCATCTTAATAGTTTAGGACTCAGGCCTACTCTTCTCAAGGTACATTTGGCACCTATATCTGTGTAACCCCTAGATGGCGCTATCCCAGGGGCTACTACCCCTGCCTGATTTGCCACTAACAGGTTGAGGGGCCTGGATCCAATGGCGGGTGCCTCCACCCAGAGGTCAGGGTTTGCAATAGTTAAACTAACTTGGTCACAGCCCTCTGGGACACTGCAACCCCCCTTTCTTCCCACTAGTGGCCCACACAATATATCAGAATTACCTTCACAGTATACACTTACCCCCAGGACTGGTTCCGCACTGGGACCTCCTGTGAAATGAGATACAGTGCAACAATCACAGTACAGTACTTTAACATAGACAAATACCTCAGGCAGTATAACTTTGCTGAAACAAGCAGCTCTGATTTATTTAGGGGATATAACAAGGACAGGGGAAATCAGGTTAATTAGCTTATCACTCTAATAATTACTTATGGCTCTGTGCACAGGCCTATCCCTATCAGTTACTGTCCCTGTGTACCCAAGCCCTAGTGGCTAGTCCAAACCGTGGCAGCTGGTAGGGCCTTTCACACAGAGAAAAGGAAAATTAAACAGTCAGCAGTACAGTAATTCCATTTGGATTTAATGTGGCAATATGTACCTGAATTAGTACTCACGACCTCCAAATAAGATAGGGTCCTTCAATATCAGCAGGGCTACTTTTTGAGCTCCAAGAGACTCTTCACACATTTATATGGTAAAAAAAAGAGTACTATACCAGGCAGGCTGCTTCTCTATCCCGATCGCAATTACTGCACAATACCCGGGAGAACACACAGCAGATTCAGTTCCTGACAGACCGAGTGCAATTCAATAATTTCTCCAGTCTTCTACAGGGTGAGCCTGGTTTCTACTCTTCAGAGATCCTTTGATTCTTTTCGCAGGACGGATTCAGTCCTAACAAGCAGTTACACAAGCTGCAGACCGGAACTCTGGGCCTTACACACGTTTTTTGACTAAAACTGCACACTGAAAAAGCACAGGGCTCCTTCCTTCTTCACTGCCAAAGCTCAATTGAAACTCCAACCGACAAAACCGGGCACTTCCTTTGAGTTCCTCCCAGTTCTTGACTGGATTGGCTGTCACTCACAATAGACTGCTGCTGTTGGTCCAAAAGGCACTGAAGTCTAAACTACATCTCCCAGAGTCACTGCCCATACAATCCTCTTGTGGCTGGCTCAGATTATGAGTCCAAGTTCTGATTCGTCCAAGGCACCATTTTAGAGCTAGCTACCCCACACTGATTGGTCCAGTTCAGCAGTTCAAAACCAGAATGGGAACTAGGCAGACACTGTTCTGACTGCAAAAGAAAGCAGGTTAGACAAACTGTAATTTCATTATCACTCTAAATGGTTTCTGGCAAACAGTTACATCTTTCAGATAGGTTCCTTTGCACTCCTAGTGACTGCAAAATGGAGTGAATTACAGCAGCTTGAGTGGTACTCAATCAAAGAAACACACAGTCCCCCATACAAACTAATTATGTCTGCAAGCAGACAGCTCTTAAAGAGACAGTACCAGAGGTTCTAAAAACACTCACTGATAAATGGCTTAAACGCCAAACACCATTCAGGCTTGGAGCATTCAAGCAAGCTCCTGGAAGTCTTTTGGGAACCCCCATTTGCAGGGGGGGTTACATCTGTCTTCTTATCTGCTGGGAAGGGCTCTTCCCTGGCATCTCCTCCAGTCTTCAAGAAATATTTCAAAGGTCTGGTACATGGTAACCCTGCTTTTCGGGAACCTACTCCTTCTTGGGACCTGAACATTTGTATTGCAATGCTTATGCAGCCCCTTGAACCTCTGTCCTCAGCTGAACTGAAGTATTTGACTTGGAAAACTGTATTCCTGGTAGCCATTACTTCTGCCAGGAGAATCAGTAAATTACAGGCTTTATCAGTGGAACCTGATTTCATTTCGTAGGTATAAGGTGGTCCTTCGAACCAACAGAAAGTGTCTTCCCAAGGTGGTATCAGACTTTCATTTGAATCAGTCTGTGTCATTGCCTGTATTTTTCACTGACCATTCTTCCTCTGTGGAGAGAAGATTACACAGTCTTGATGTGAAAAGGGCCCTTCGTTACTATATAGAACACACTAAGGCCCATAGAATGACTGTTCACAGCTGTTTCTCACTTATGGAGAAGTGGGAAAAGGTAAACCTGCTACCAAGAGAACCATTGCCAGGTGGATTGTCTCCTGTACCCAGTTCTGCTATTCAAAGTTGGGGAAAGAGCCTCCCTCAGGCCTGAGGGCTCACTCCACCAGAGGTACAGCTACTTCGGTCGCAGCAGCTAGAGATATACCCCTAGTGGAAATCTGTAAAGCAGCCATCCGGAAAACTGTTCACACATTTACCAAGCAGTACTCTTTTGACATTCAGTAAAGAAGTGATGCTAGGTTTGGCACAGCAGTGCTGCAGAGTTTGTTCCCAAAAAGGTTCTGTGACTCCCTCCTCCAAGGGGGGTACTGCTTGGTAGTCTGCATATAGTCAGAATACAGTAAGACTTCATGTTGTTTGAAGAAAAAATTACTCACCATAGTAATGTTGTTTTTTCTAACGGAGTCTTGCTGTATTCTGACCTCCCTGCCTCCCCTCCTAGAACCTAGTCATTTTGGCATGTGGTCTGGCAGGCACACTGCTGCACCCCAGAGGTGTACTTGGCATACCTCATCTTGTCTGAGGTTTTTCTGCTTTTTATTAAGTATGTATTTGTTGTTTTCACTACCTACTTAGATTCTTTTTGGGGTTCTCGACTTGAGTCTTTTTTTTTTTACCCTTAAAATATGTTTATTGTCCTTTGGCACAAAATTTTAAGAAACAGTTTCTACATTGTTAGTTAGCATAGTGCTCGTAAGAATCTGACGGTTACACTGAGGAGTACCAGGGACAGAGGTTTGAAAACATAGCTCCAGCTCAGCGTTCTATGCCTTGGCATAGAGTTGACCCTTTACAGTCCAGAGCAGTTCAAGTGCTAGGGCTAAGTGCATATAGTCAGAATACAGCAAGACTCCATTAGAAGAAACAACATTACTATGGTGAGTAATTTTTTCTTCCACACTACCCCCCCACCTCCAAAACTCAGCGTCGTTCTGGAGGACCTCCTCCAGCCCGACCCACCACTTCCTGAGTTCTTGCCCACCCCTCCTCCATTTCTGGAAGAGAAACAGGTGGGGGGGGGTCACTCGCCACCTGCAGGAGTGGCAGTGCATCACCTCTGACAAATGGGTTCTGCAGTTAGTGTCCGTTGGGCACAGCATAGAATTCTTAGAGGTTCCTCCCGAATCTCCTCCTCGAAGGTCCACCTATTCCAGAGACCAGGTGCTTCTAATAAGGGAGGAAGTAGAGGCTCTCTTGCAGAAACAGGCAATAGAGCCGGTCCCTCTTCGTCAGAAGGGACGGGGATTCTACTCCCATTTTTTCCTGGTTCCAAAAAAGACAGGCGACTTAAGACCCATGCTCGACCTCAGTAGACTAAACCTGTTTGTCGAGTACAAAAAATTCAGTATGCTTACGCTCTAGAGTTTGCTACCCCTGTTGCAGGACAACCACTGGTTGTGCGCTCTGGACATGCAGGATTCTTACCTGCACATCCTGATATTAACCACCGCTGCTTCCTGTGGTTTGTCTTTCAGGAGGATCACTTTCAATTCAAAGCTCTTCCCTTTGGACTTTCTTCGGCAGCTAGGGTTTTCACCGAGTGCCTAGTGGTGGTGGCTGTGGCCTTGAGACGCCAGGGTATTGCAGTTTTCCCATACTTGGATGACTGGCTGATATCGGCCCCTTCCAGGGAGTCCCTTACGGAGGCGCTTCGCATTACCTTGGACCTGTTTTCCAAATTGGTTATTATGGTCAATTTCCTGAAATCCTCCCTGACTCCTTCCCAACACCTTCAGTTTAGTCAAGAGATGTCCTTACACATCAGTGTCTTGGAGATGAGAGTGGTACTGTATGCTCTTCAGGCATTTCAGACCATTCTACCCAAGGGACTAGTACTTATTGGAACCTTGTTGGTTAACTAGGATCTGCAGCTTATCCATCAGGTAGGAAAATGGGCAGACTAGGTGGGCCAAGCGGTCCTTATCTGCCATTAAATTCTATGTTTCTATGTTATACAGATGGACAACACCTCCATTGTCTGGTATCTCAACAAACAGGGTGTCACTCGCTGCTGCCCCCTTTGCAGGGAAGCAATGAGAGTGTGGGACTGGGCACTTCTTCTATACGGTCTGTCCCTCACAGCCATACATGTTCCAGGAGTGGAAAACATTCCAGCAGACAACCTCAGTGGATCATTCACCCTCGATCACGAATGGGAACTAAACCAGGCAGTGACGGAATCTCTATTTCAGAAATGGGGATGACCAGAACTCAACCTATTCACCTTCCTATTCAATGTAAAGCTTCCCAGCTTTTGCTCGCTCGTTCCAGAGCATGGTGGTTTTTGGCACGACGTGTTGTCTCTCTCCTGGACAGGGAGATTTTTGTACGCCTTCCCTCCATTTCCCATTCTCCAGAGGGTGCTCCTCAAACTCTAGTTGGAGGGAGCAAAAATTATTCTTTTTGCTCCTCTTTGGCCCAGACAAGTTTGGTTCCTACCTCTACTGCAGTTGTCGTGGGAAACCCCAGTTCCACTTCCATTACAGCACAGCCTCTTAACCCAGGACAAGGGTCGGCTGGTGCACCTGAGGCTCAGGACCTTTTGTCGTCATGTTTGGCTCCTACAGACATAGCGATTTCACACTTTGGAGTTTCTTCGAGAGTTGCTCAAGTCATTGTGGAGGCCCGAAAACCTTCCACGAAGTACACTTATGCTATGAACTGGAAACGTTTTTCCATTTGGGCAGCCTCCAAGGGTTGGGACCCCTTTACATGTTCCGCCCCACATCTAATGGAATACCTGCTCTTTTTGTCTGACTCTGGCCTTTCCTATTCTTCACTGAAAGTCCACTTATCAGCCATTTCGGCCTATCATGTGCTAGTGGGTGGTAAACTCGTGGCACAGTTGGAGCTTGCCAAAACCTTTCTGAAGGGCATACTCCATCTGAATCCCCTCATCCGCAGCCCTACTTCACCTTGGGATCTTAATTTTGTGTTGGAGAAACTTACTCTCCCTCCTTTTGAACCAGCAATGAGCTGTGATATGCATTACATTTCCTGGAAAACGCTGTTTTTAGTTGCTATTACTTCTGCTTGAAGGATTTCCGAGCTTCAGGTTTTAGTTTGTAAGGAGCCTTATCTTATTTTCTACAAGAACAGGGCCGTCCTCCGTACTCATCCTAGGTTTCTTCCCAAGGTGGTATCGCAGCTTACCCTCAACCAGTCGGTGGAGTTGCCGGTGTACTATGTGGCCCCAACAAACAGAGGTAAGGCCTTACTTCATACCCTGGATGTACACTGGATCCTTAGGTGTTACACCTCTCGCACAAAGGAATTGCGAAAAGCGGATCAGCTCTTTGTTTCATTTGCATCGAGAACATTGGGTAAGGCGGTTTCCAAACAGTGCCTTTCAAAATGGTTAGGAAACTGCATTCGTTTCTTTTACCAGAAGTACGAGAAGCCTTTGCTGGAACCTGTCAAGACTCATTCTACTAGGGGTGTGGCTGCTTCTGCGGCTTTCTTCCGTCATGTTTCTGCAGCGGAGATCTGTGTGGCAGCAACCTGGAGTTCGGTCCATACCTTTACCAAGCATTACAGTCTGGACATTGCTTCTAGGCGAAGGGCCGGTTTTGGCCTGGCTGTCCTGCAGGTCCTTTTGTCCTAGGCATGCTCCTTTCTGTGTTTCAGTTTTTCCTCCTCCCATGTTTCTCTCAGTTTCTCTTTCAAGGGACTGCTTGGGATTATGTTCTGCATGTTATGACCTACTGAAGGAACCCTCTTGAAGTAAGATAGTACGGTTACGTAAGAACTTACCATAACAGTAAATCTTCAGGAGAGGTTCCTTCAGTAGGTCATGTTTTTCCCGCCCTCCTTCCCCTGAGAAAATTTTTGTTTCAGTCTCCAGACCTGCTGCCTCTACTTCCGGGGTTCAGGCGGGAGAGAACTTGAGGGTGGGCCTGTGGATCACCCACTATATAGAATCACGCTGACATCGGTGGGCGGTCCCCCCATCGGGTATTGCTGGAAAAGTCTGCCGTTGGGTCCTGATGCCAGATGATGCTAGTCCTGCATGTTATGACCTACTGAAGGAACCTCTCTCGAAGATCAACTGTTATGGTAAGTTCTTATGTAACTGTGCTTTCCTCCACATCAAAGAGGAAGGGGCTACTACTCCCACTTCTTCTTAGTACCAGAAAAGACAGGGGACCTCCGGTCCATCCTGGATCTCAGTCACCTGAACAATTTCATTGAATACAAAAGGTTTAGGATGGTGACTCTTACAGGTTTGCTACCCATGCTCCGTCAGGCAGACTGGCTCTGCTCCCTAGACATGCAGGACGCATACATGCACATCAGGATCCTGCCATCACACAGGAAATACCTTCGCTTCAAATTCCAAGGAGAGCATTACCAGTTTCGAGCCCTGCCATTTGGCCTGTCTTCGGCACCTTGGGTGTTTACCAAGTGCCTGGCAGTGGTGGCCACGGCCCTCAGGAGGCAAGGGTACTACATCTACCCCGACCTCGACAACTGGCTCCTGACATCTCCCACAAGGGACTAGCTGCTCCTCACCCAGGAAGGGACATCCTGGCTATTCCAAGACCTGGGGATCACGTTAAATCTTCCAAAATCCTCCTCTTGGCCCAGTGAGAGACTGGAGTACATAGGGCCTATCTTGGACACTGTCCAGAGAAGAGCCTTCCTCCCCTCAGACAGGGCAGATTGCCTCCAATCACTGGCTTGGAAGATAACCTCATCCAGCCAGGTTCCGACCCGTATGGTCTTACAGCTGTTCGGCCACATGACTGCCGCCATTGTGACCGTTCCCTTAGCTCGGCTCCACATGAGATTCTTCAGTGGAATCTCAGGGTGCAATGGGACCAGCATACGGACGATGTAGAACAGCGAGTCTGGATCTCCAACGCAGTGCGCCAGACCTTGGAGTGATGGCTGACTTCCTCCTGTCTGGAGAGTGGGGCCCCTTCAAACAACATGAAGTCTTGCTGTATTCTGACTATTGCAGTTAGGTCCTGCCTTTCAACTGCCCCAGAGAACAAAGAGTTAACTTTCCGTGGCCAGCATGGAATGTTCAGCGTGAGCTCAGTTGAAGACCCTGTCTGCTGTTGTTTAAACTCCAACGGTCAGATTCTTTACTCCACCTCACTGAACAGTCGCTCCGGAGATTTCTCCTTTGCTCGGTTTGAAAAAGTCGGTTAAAGTGTCGTTTTTTCGCTCAGTTTCTACCGAATTTCTGCTACCGAATCTGTTGGTTTAAGTCTCTGTCTGTGGTACCGTGAGTACTAGATAGGTTTTACATTTAGTTTCTGTGTGGAACTTGTAAATTTGGGATCGGTTCGGTTTGAACCGATCAGATTGGTCTTAAAAAGTTTTGAATTTATTAGAGTGTGGTAACCGGTCTGTATCGGTTCTAAAAAAAACGGATTTAATTACGTTTTTTTCCAAGACCGTAACCGGTCAGGAACCGATAGGGTGTCTTGCCTGGCGGATTGCCGAAAAAAGGGTAAGTTTTGGATAGGATTGGCCATGTCCGAGAAACCCAAGAAAAAACTGGGCCCACGGGTTTCAACACTGCAGTGTGTGTGGGAAGCCTTTGCTAAGGCTGATCCCACACCACCTGTGTTGTGTCTGGGGTTTGACCACCTCGATTCAGACTGCCAAATTTGTAAAAGTTTTCCCAAAGCTACCCTGGATAAGAGAGTAGGTAGACTGAGGGAAAAGGAGACCGAGAAGTCCGCTGACCCGGATAGCCAGCCCGGTTCGGTTCCGACTGAACCAGAAGGAGTGCCCTCTGACCAGGGCGAAACTTCCTCGGGCAAAAGGAGAGCCGATTCTGAGGAGTCGGTTCCAGTTAAAAGAAAGAGAAGAGAAAAATCATCCGGTTCAGAGCCACAAATTCTTTCTCCGACCACTGATGAAATAGCCAAAGTGATAAGGATAGTTCAATCGCTAACTCCGGTTCCGGCTGAACCAGCACCATCTGGCAGGGGCTCTGTTCGGTCGGTTCCCCCGGTTCCGGATTATACTTTAGAAGAATTTTATGAACCGGAGGAGGAGGAGGAGGAGGAAGTATGAGGATAATAGATGATGGTGATTACGAAAGTCTGGATGTGCCTATTGACCGGACATCTCCCAGACAGACCTTCAGGTGTTTCTCCTCCTAGGCTTTTGAGTCCCTTCCCACTTTATGTTTTACAAGAAAGTGGCTGAAACCTCCAGCTTCCAATGGAAGAAGCAGTGGAGGATCAGGAGGAGCCTGATTTTGTCGAAATGATGGACATCCCAGAGTCCAGGAGACTGTCTATTCCCCTCCATAAATCTTTTGGGAAACAGACATTTAAAATTCTAAAGACTCCTAACTCCATACCTCCTGTGGACAGACAAATGGACAAGAGGTATACCCTTTCAGGCTCGGACACAGAGTTCCTTTCTCAGCAATGCAGCCATGTTGGGGTAGTGCAGGCTGCTGCCTGTGATAAGGCAAATATTCCCTTGGCATCACACCCCCAGATAAGGACTCCAGGAGGATTGATGCCATGGCAAAGAAACAGTACATGGCAGCATCTTTGGGACTCAGGCAGGCTAACTATATGGCCTACACAGCTAGATACCAGAAGTCCAGGTGGGACACTGTGCTGGCTCTGGCTAAACAGGCCCCTGACCAGCTTGCCAAGGAGCTGGAGCAGGTGGCTGCAGATGGGATTGAGGCATCCAAGGTGCAATTTCATGCTGCTGTGGACTCAGTGATGTTTCATCTAGAGTCATGGCTACATCTGGCCCTTCGGAGGATGGCTTGTCTCAGATGTACTAGCCTGTCACAGGATACCCAGGCTAAGGCCATGGATTTCCCTGTCATTGATAATTCTCTGTTTGGGGAGCAGACAGAGAATTACATGAAAAAGATGGACGAGTACAGGACCACCTACAGGAGTGCTCAGGCCAAAGAAAGGCACACCACTCCTCAGAGACAGCACTCCAGGGGCAGGCCCTTTCAAAGGCCTTTTTACCAAGCTCAGGCCTCCTCTTCTGCTTATGCTCAGAGGGGGTTCTTCAGAGGGAGAGGCAGACGGGGAATGAGCAGGCCTGCTTCCACCCCTCAGCCTAAAGCCCCTGCCAAGCAGACACCCTGATGGGTTTGCCCGGGCCGATTCTCCACTACCTGTAGGGGGCAGACTGGCTTACTTTGTCCAGGACTGGAAGTAGTAAGCCAGGGACTGGTTCTCAGCTTCAAAAAATTTCCCAAGATGAGAACCAGATCCTTTCCACCTGCAAATTCATCAGAGACCCTTGCCTTGGAGGCAGAGGTTTCTTCTCTTCTGGCTCTCAGAGCCATAGAAAGGGTTCCAACCCTACACAAGGGCAAAGGATTGTACTCCAGGTACTTTCTAACCCCCAAAAAAACAGGAGAATGGCGGCCCATCCTGGATCTAAGATATCTGAACAAGCACCTTCTAAAACCAAAGTTCAAAATGGTGACTCTGGGAATAATTCTGCCCTCTCTAAGGCCAGGGGACTGGCTAGCCTCCCTGGACCTCAAAGATGCCTATTTTTACATTCCTATCAGGTGCTCCCACAGAAAGTACCTCAGGTTCAAGTTGCCCTCAGGCCACTATCAATTCAGAGCAATGCCCTTTGGCCTAACATCAGCCCCAAAGGTGTTGACAAAGTGCCTGGCAGTAGTGGTTGCTTTCCTAAGGATAAAAAAGATCTCCATCTTTCCATACTTGGACGACTGGCTCATAGTGGGTCAGTCTCCAGACCAAGTCAAGTCACATCTGCAAATAACTCAGCAAGTGCTCACTTCCTTAGGATTCCTCCTCAACCTTCCAAAGTCAGTTCTCGAGCCAGTACATCTCCTCACCTTCATAGGGGCGGAGCTGGATACAAGAAGGGCACTAGCCTTCCTTCCCCTGGACAGGGCAAGGACCCTTATGGAACTGGCCTCTTCATTCACCCTTCAGGTGTCTCGACCAGCAAGGCACTTCCTGCAGCTCCTGGGCCACATGGCAGCCTCTACAGCAGTGGTTCAGGGAGCAAGATTTCAGATGAGTGGCATTCAGTTCCACTTAAGAGCCTTCTGGTCCCAAAGAAAGGATTCCCTTACCAAACTAGTCCCAGTAACTCGAACCCTGATTCAGGCTTTGCAGTGGTGGCAGGATCAGGACAATTTGAGACGAGTTCCTTTTGTCACTCAGTCTCATTCAGTGATACTCACCACGGGTGCCTCCCTGCTGGGCTGGGGAGCCCACCTGGGGGATCTTACCACCCAAGGGCTGTGGTCACCTCAAGAATCTCTGCTTCACATCAATCTCTTGAAACTCAGAGCAGTGTTTCTGGCACTACAAGCCTTTTCCAAATCTACAGAACAAGGTGGTCCAGATCAGAACAGACAATACCACCACAATGTGGTACATCAACAAGCAAGGAGGCACACGGTCTATGGCCTTGTGCACAGAAGCAATGAAGTTGTGGTCCCTGGCCTATTCCTTGCAAACCTCTCTGATAGCAGTTCACCTCCCAGGGAAGGACAATGTCCTAGCAGATGCTCTCAGCAGGATATCCCAGGGCCATCACGAATGGACCCTAGATCCCCTAGTTTTGAAAGTGATTTTCTTGAGATGGGGCACTCCACAGATAGATGTTTTTGCAGCCCCAGACAATCACCAACTTCCTCTCTTTTGTTGCAGACCCTCAGTCTTGGGCTCAGTCCCCCTGGATACTCTGATTCTGAATTGAGAAGGGAGATTTCTGTATGTTTTTTCCCCCCTTCCCTCTCCTGTTCAGAGTGTTAGTCAAGATCAGGTCTGAACCATGCAAAATGATTTTGATTGCTCCAGACTGGGCCAGACAGCCCTGGTATCCACTGTTGCTGTCCTTAGCAGTCCACCTTCCCCTGTCTCTTCCCAGGAATTACAACCTGTTGACATCCTCTCAGGGGAGGATTTGGTATCCGAACCTCAAATCTCTCAATCTCAAGGCTTGGCTCTTGAAGAGTTAGAGTTTGCTGATCTGCACCTCTCTCAAGGGGGTTCTGGATATCCTTAAGGCTTCTCGAAAGCCTTCCACCAGAAAGACTTACAACTCCAAATGGAAAAGGTTCACTATTTGGTGCTCTAATAAGCATATTTCTCCAGAATCTGCTGGTTGCACAGTCCTAGACTATATGGTTCATCTTAATGGCTTAGGACTTAGGCCGGCTACACTAAGTGCATCTGGCAGCTGTTTCTGCCTTCTTGTCAGTAGGCAAGCCCTCTCCTCTGTCAGCCCATCCTGTGTTTTGTAAGTTCTTCAAGGGGTTGCTGCACACCAATCCCCTTTAGGGACCCTGCTCCTGCTTGGGACCTTAATGTTTACGTTGCTGTTTATGCAAACCACCCTTGAGCCTTTGTCCTCTGCAGAGCTTAAGTACTTGACTTGAAAACTGTTTTTGGTAGCTATTACTCTCCGGCCAGGCGTATCAGTGAATTGCAACCCTGTCATTGAGCCTGATTTCATCTCTTTCCATAGAGATAAAGTGGTCCTAAGAACTAACAGGATGTTTTTGCCTAAGGTGGTTTCAGATTTCCACCTTAATCAGTCTATGTCTCTCCCTGTTTTCTTCACTGACCATTCCTCCTCTGGAGAGAGGAGGTTGCACAGCTTGGATGTTAAGAGGGCCCTTAGCTACTACATAGAGCGCACCAAGGGTCACAGGTTTGAGTCCCTCCAGTTGTTCCTCACGTATGGAGAGGTCGGTAAGGGCAAACCTGCTACTAAGAGATCTATTGCCAGGTGGATTGTCTCTTGTATACAGTTCTGCTATGAAAAGCTGGGTAGAACCCCACCCTCAGGCCTGAGGGCTCACTCTACTAGAGGTACAGCTGCTTCCCTGGCTGCTACCAGGGATATTCCTATCTTAGAAATGTGTCAAGCAGCCACCTGGAAAACAGTCCATACATTCACCAAGCATTACTCTGTGGATATCCAGGCTAGGAGTGATGCTCGGTTTGGCACAGAAGTACTTTAGAGCCTATTCCCAAAGTATTGTTTTGTCAGTATCTTTTTGTTTGATTTTTCTTTCAAAACAAAAACTATTACAAGGAATACTTTCAGTAAATAAGATGGTAACAGCTATCATATTACAGCACATATAGTAAAAATGAGACATAAAAAGAAGAAAAAGTTCAACCTCAAAAAGAATATCATTTGCATCCTATTCAAAGGTGCTAAAATTATAAAATAAGCTACATTGAAAGATTACCACTTTTCGTATATCTAAACAATAACCACTCTATTGATATTGTATCTAGAAAAAAGATAACAGAGATATGAAAGACTGTATTATATATAATCAGTAGACATAGTCTTGCACTTGCAGCCTATAAATTGTACAATAATTTTCTGTGTCTGATTCAATATAATGTGGTTTACATTCCCCTATTGTTCTTTTCGGAAGTAGTATCCATTCCTTAGTAGTAAAAAGAAGAAAGATATAAGGAAGGAAGAAAAGTATTGAAGTAAGTAAAGGAGAAAGAGAATACAGAGAGCTACTTTGAAATCCAATATTCCTCTGAAACAGTAGCATACATGTAATACTATGAATCAATTTCTTTTTATTAACAATAACCTATTTTTCATAAGAGTGTTACTTAAATAAACCTATTTATTAGTAAGAAAAGTATCGATCATACCACATTTATGTTCAAAAACATGCTTCTGTCCTATTATAGAATGTGCAGTTTTCTCTAGATGTAAAATTTCTAGGCATTCATTCCTCCACTCGGACATAGAAGGTGTTTTATCATCTACCTAGTTCCTAAGGATGACATTCTTGACTGAAGCTGATATGACCTGAACAGTGTATTTGTGTTCTTTAGTCCATAAAGGATCCTTTTCAAAGTGTCCAATAAGACATGTTTCAAGATTCAGTTTGTTTTGAAACCCTAGTATATCATCAAAAAGTCTAATAATACTAAGCCATAAGTTTTGAATTTTATCACATTGCCAGAACATATGAATTAAGTTAGCATTCTCTGCACTACATTTGTTACAAGTGGAGGAGTTGCATATGCCCATCTTAAATAAATGATATGGTGTATAGTATAGGTTATGTAAGGATTTAAATTGCACTAGTTTCATATTGACTGTCTTAAAACATTTTAAGGAATTGTTCCAGATAATTTCCCTATCCCAGTTGTCTACATTTTTCCCTAGAACATTTGACCACCATCTAATATTTTCTTGATCCATGTCCCTTACACATTCTATAATTAGTTTGTAAAATTCTGAAATAGATGAATGCGACTACATACAAGCAAAAAAAGCTATAGTGTTTTCATTTGTCCTAGATCTGTTCAAATCATTATGATAATGACCCAGCAAACTAGTTGTGAGAGAGACATATTTAGAATAATCTTGAGGGGGTAATTCATATTTTTGTACCAAGGATTTAAAAGGGATCACTGTATTACGTACAATAATGTCTCTAATATTAGATATACCCTTCTCATACCAGTCTTTAAAGTGTGCTAAAGCCCCATCGATCAAAATATTGGAATTACCCCTTAGAGATTGCAAAGTAGAGTATTTAATGTCCATTTTTAAAATATTTCTCCACACCGATATTAGTTGTAGGTTATCCAAAGTGATTTTATTTTTGATGTTTTTAAAAGGTTTAGCAAAAATCAGAGTTGAAATATTAACGTTCTGAGTATTAAGTATATCTCTTTCCATAGATAGCCATTCTGGAATCTCTTGTCCACTGTTTGAATTATAAAGCCATTTCGCAGTCTGGGACATCCTACAGGCTAAACAGTAAAAGTAGAAATCAGGGAACTTCAACCCTCCATTTCTTTATAAGTCTAGACAATTTATTATGAGCCATCCTGCATCTCTTATTATCCCATAGGAATCTATTCACACAACCCTGTAATTCCTAGAACCATCTTTTGGGTATAAAGAAAGGAAGCATTTGAAAAATGAGCAACACTCTAGGTAGAACATTCATCTTAACTGCCTCCATTCTACTCCAAAAGTTCAATGGCAAGCAATTCCACTTGGCTAGAGAATTTATAACATCTATTTTAAGCTTTTTAAAATTTTCTGTGCATGTTTTCTTTGCTGTTTTATAAAGAGTAATACCCAAATAATCTATTTTCCCTTTTTCCCATCTAATACCTATATTCTCAATATCCCTTTTTTCACAAGCCCTATTGAGTGGTAGAAAGACCGACTTTTCTTTATTTAGTTTATATCCAGAAATATTTCCGAAGTCACTTACTATGTGGAGAATCTTAGGGATTGAGTTTGTTGGATCCTGTACTGAGATAATAATATCATCTGCATAAAGAGAGGCAAGATGTTCTTTTCCCTGTATAAGAACCCCTTTTATACCCTTATCTGTCCCTAGTTTTCTGACCAATGGATCTATCGTTAGATTAAATAACATTGGGGAAAGAGTACAACCTTGTCTAGTTCCCCTTAGGAGAGCAAAACCGGAATACACCAGACCATTTGTTATAACGGAAGCTGATAGATTCTTGTATAATAATCTGACCCATTTTGAAAAATTGTGTGGAAAACCATATAAGTCAAGAGTGTTAAATATATGTAAATATAATACTCTATCAAAAAGCCTTTTCTGCATCAAGAGCAAGTAAACCAGCTGCAAAGTTAGATTTGTTTGCAACTTCTAGAATATGAAATAGCTTTCTAGTATTGTCCGCTGCCATTCTCCCTTTCATAAAGCCTGCTTGTCTGGTGTCAATTAGAAAGGGTATAACTTGTTCTAATCTATCAGCGAGAACCTTAGCCAGAATTTTAATGTCTGTGTCAATAAGTGATATAGGCCTGTAATTTTTACAGTTATCTGATTCCTTCCCTGGCTTAAGAATAAAGAGTAATTAAACCCTTCATCATGTTGTCAGGAAAGGATCCTTTCTGCCAAGCTTCTGTATATACATTATTGAGAATTGGAACAATCTCATCCCTAACTTTATGAAAGAAATTAGAGGAGTAACCATCAGGCCCCGGAGCCTTATTACTTTTAAGAGCTTTAATTGCTGCACCTATTTCCTCATTTGTTATTGATTTGTTTAAGACCTCTTTATATTTCTCAGGGACTTTGGGTATTTGTATTTCTTTACAGAATTGTTCCAAGGTGTCGGTCGTAGGAATCACATCAGAGTCATATAAATCTTTATAATATTTCATAAATTCCATATTAATTTTATTTTAACCAACTATTAATGAATTATCATCTAATTTTTTAATGCTACAGATTTTTGTATTACCTGCATTTTGCTTTAATCTAATAACCAACAACTTAGTAGCTTTGGGGCCAGAGTCAATATAGTTACGTCTAGATTTCCTTATTGCAAATTCCGTCTCTCCTCTTATTAGTTCAAAGTATTCAGTGTTAAGTTTGGACCATAGTTACCAATGCTCATTTGATGTATCCGATATTAAATCTCTTTCAGCATCCGCTATTTTTTTAAGGATCTTCTGTTGTTTAATTTTGCTTTCTTTTTCAAGCCTGGAAGATGTACTAATAATACATCCTCTTATATAACATTTAAAACATTCCCATGTATTCAACCAAAGTAGGTTCTGTCCCTCCTCCATGGAGGTACTGCTTGGTAGTTTACAATAGTCAGAATACAGCAAGACTTCATGTTGTTTAAAGAAAAAATTACTCACCTTAGTAATGTTGTTTCTTCTAATGGAGTCTTGCTATATTCTGACCCCACCCCCGCCTCCCCTCTCAGAACCTGTTTTGGGATGTGGGTGGGCAGGAGCAGTGTTGGCACCCTAGAGGTGCCTTTTGCCCTCCTTTATTTTGGGTGTGTGTGTGTGTTTTGTTTTTGGCTTTCCTGACTTGAGTCTGCTTTGAAACCAAAAAACCCTTTTTTAATAAATTTAGTTGCCAGTTGGCTAGTGTGAGTTTTATAGTTTCCACACAGAACTTCTAGTGAGTATTGCTCATAAAGATCTGACGGTTGGAGTTTAAACAACAGCAGACAAGGGCTTCAACCGAACACGCGCTGAACGTTCCATGCTGGCCATGGAAAGTTAACTCTTTGTTCTCCGGGGCAGTTGAAAGGCAGGACCTAGCTGCAACAGTCAGAATACAGCAAGACTCCATTAGAAGAAACAACATTACTAAGGTGAGTAATTTTTTCTTTTCAGAGACCCAGTCCTCAACAGGTACTGACAACGGATGCGTCAGGGCTGGGGTGAGGCGCCATTTCAAAGACAACCAACACAGTTTGAAAATGGAGGTGAGGACAGCTGAGGGGCAACGTGAGGAAGTATTTTTTCATGGAGAGGGTGGTGGACGGATGGAACTGCCTTTCTGAGGAGATCGTGGGGTCAATAAAAGTGGAGAAATTCAAGAATGCATGGGACAGACATAACGCAGTTATAGTCGGGCATAGGAGGAAGTAGGCTGTTGGTTAACTAGAATCTGCAGCTTATCCAGTAGGCAGGGAAATGGGCAGACTGGGTGGGCCAAGTGGTCCTTATCTGCCATCAAAGTTTATGTTTCTGTGTTAACCAGACAAGGGGGAACATGGACCTCTTCGGAACAAAGCTTTCACATAAATGTGTAGGAGATAAGAGCCGTCCTTTACGCCTTACGGGTGTTTCAGATGGTTCTCCTTCCGGGTCCCTTACTGATCCATACAGACAACATGTCAATAGTATTTTTACATCAGCAAGCAAAGGGACACACACTCCTATCCCTTTGCAGAGAGGCCATGACAGTCTGGCACTGGGCAGTGGAACACAACCAGGAGTTCACTGCAGTACATGTTTCAGGGGTCCAAAACACCTTGGCCGACAGCCTAAGCTGCTCTCGGTCTCAGGCTGACGAGTGGGAACTGCTACAGACCATAGCAGGCAACCTTTTCGAAAGATGGGGTCTTCCCCAGCTGGACCTCTTTGCGTCCCCGCTTAATGCCATACTTCCCAATTTCTGCTTGCTAGATCCAGGGCCTGGTGTTTTCTGACACGACACATTGTTCCGCTCTTGGACAGGGAAGTTTCTCTATGCCTTCCCCTCCATTCCCACTACTTCAGAGGGTGCTGCTTAAGCTACAGGCAGAAAGAGCAGACATGATTCTGATAGCCCCATTGTGGCCTCGTCAGATTTGGTTTCTATTGCTACAACAGCTGGTGACAGAGCCTCCAGTACCTCTGCCCCATCCTCACGCTTGCTCTCCCAGGAGCAGAGGACGCTGGTGCACCCGGATCTCAGATCCCTGCACCTGCATGCATGGCTCTTGCAGACCTAGTCAGGAGCAGGTACGGAGTTTCTTCAAGGGTAGCAGATGTTCTCGTGGCTGCCAGGAAGCCTTCAACCAGGGCCACATACGCCATGAAATGGAAACGATTCTGCCTATTGGCTTCTGTCCCTCATCTGGAGACTTTCACCTGCCCGATGAGTTTGGTCCAGGAGTACCTTCTTTCCCTGTCTGTCTCAGGTCTAGGCTATTCTTTAGTAAATGTACACCTTTCTGCAGTATCAGCCTATCATGCACCAGTAGACGGCAGAACCCTGGCACTTTTGGTTCTCTCTCGTACCTTCCTGAGAGGTGTACTGCATATTAAGCCACCCATGCGGGACCCTGTTTCCTGATGGGATCTTTTATTTATGTTGGAGAAACTTACATTCAAACAACATGACTGATGCAGTTTGTCCCACCTTTAGAACTGCTCTGGAGGTGAAAGAGTTAACTTCCATGCAGTGCATGGAACTTAGAGCGCGAGCTCGGTTAGAGAAGCTCTGTCAGGGCAATTTCAAACCAAAACCGTCAGATTCTTTACTCCGGCTCACTGAACAGTCACTCCGGAGATTCCTCCTGCTGCTCGTTCATTTTCTCGGTTTAGTGTTTTTCTCGTTAAATTCAACCGCGATATTCTTTATTTTAACCAAAACCGATCGGTTCAAGCTCTGTCTATGGTATTGTAAGTAATAGGTAGGTTTTCTGTGTGGAACTTGTAATGTTTATCGGTTCGGTTTGAACCGATCAAATTGTATTTAAACTTTATTCTGAAGCCTTTTAAGGCTTGTTAGAGTGCGGTTCCGTTCTTATCGGTTCTAAAAAGCCAGTTCATTCGGTTTTCCCGTCCACTTATTACGGTTAGGGGCCGATGAGGGTGTCTTATGGCACTGCCATCAAAGAGAGCAAGTTTTGGTTAGGCTGGCATTATGTCTGAGAAACCCAAAGAAAAAACCGGCCCACTGGGTTTCAACACTGTAGTGCTGTGGGAAGCCTTTGCCAAGGCTGACCCACACACCACATGTGTTTATTGTCTGGGGTTTGACCACCTCAATGCAGACTGCCAGATTTAGTAAGAATTTCCTGCAGCTACCCTAGATAAGAGAGTTGGTAGGCTCAGGGAACGAGAGGCCAGAAAGTCCGCTGACCCAGATGGCCAGCCTGGTTCGGTGCCAACCGAACCTGAGGGAGTGCCCTCTGACCAGGGCCAGACTTCCTCGGACAAACGTAAAGCTGACTCTGAGGAGCCAGTTCCAGCAGAGAACTAGAAAGTCAGCAGGTGTGGAGTCCAAAATCCCTTCTCCAACTGCTGCAGAGATAGCCAGGGCAATACAGATTGTCCAGTCACTTTCCCCGGTTCCCTCCGAACCGCCACTATCTGGCAAAAGGTCGGTTCGGTCGGTTCCACTGGTTCAAGAATATGATATAGAAGAGTTTTATGAACCAGAGGAGGGGGAAGATGATTATGATCAGTGTGAATGTGACTTTGAAAGTCTGGATGTGCCCATTGAACCGGACATCTCCCCAGACAGACCTTTAGGTGAATCTCCCCCTAGGCTTGCTGAGTCCCCTTCTCATTTTCTGTTTTATAAAAAAGTTGCTGAAACCCTCCAGCTTCCTTTAGAGGAGGCTTTGGATGAGCAAGAGGAGCCTGACTTCCAGGAGATTGTCTATCCCTTTACATAAATCATTTAGGAAACAAACAATAAAAATTTTAAAAGCTCCTAATTCTGTGCCTCCTGTGGATAAAAAGATGGACAGGAGGTACACTTTGTCAGGTCCTGATACAGAATTTCTTTCACAGCAATGCAGTCATGTTGGGGTAGTTCAGGCTGCAGCCTGTGATAAAGCTAATGTTTCCCTGGCTTCACATCCTCCTGACAAGGACTCCAGGAAGATTGATGCCATGGCCAAAAAACAATACATGGCAGCGTCTTTGGGACTCAGACAAGCAAACTATATGGCTTATGTTGCGAGATCCAAAAATCTAGATGGGTTTCTGTCATGGCCTTAGCCAAACAGGCCCCTGGCCAGCTTGCAAAGGAGCTGGAGCAGGTGGCTGTTGATGGTATTGAGGCATCTAAGGTGCAATTCCATGCTGCAGTGGATTCTAATGATGTATCCTCTAGAGTCATGGCTACATCTGTGGCTTTTCATAGATTGGCCTGGCTCAGGTGTACTACTTTGTCACAGGATACCCAGTCTAAGGCTATGGATTTTCCTGTGGTGGGACATTCTCTGTTTGGGGAGCAGACAGAGAATTATATGAAGAAAATGGATGAATATAGAACCACTTACAGGAGTGCACACGCCAAGGAATGGCAAGCCACTCCTTAGAGGCAGGCCCCCAGGGGTAGGGGCAGGCCTTTTCACAGGCCTTTTTACCAGACCCAGGCCTCCTCTTCAGCCTATGCTCAGAGGGGGTTCTTCAGAGGGAGAGGCAGACGGGGTACGAGCAGGCCTGCTCCCACCCCTCAGCCTAAAGCCCCTGCCAAACAGGCACCCTGATGGGATGCCCAGGGTCGGCTCTCCATTACCTGTAGGGGGCAGGCTGGCTTACTTCGTCCAGATCTGGGAGTCTTTAACATCAGACAGGTGGGTCCTGGAAGTAGTGAGCCAGAGTCTGGTTCTCAGCTTCAAAAAATTTCCCAAGATGAGAACCAGATCCTTTCCACCTGCAAACCCTTTAGAGACTCTTGCTTTGGAAACAGAAGTCTCGACCCTCTTGGCTCTCAGAGCTGTAGAAAGGGTTTCTCCCCTTCACCAGGGCAAGGGTCTGTACTCTGGGTACTTCCTTACCGCAAAAAAGACAGGAGAGTGGCGGCCCATCCTGGACCTAAGATATCTGAACAAACACCTTTTAAAACCAGAATTCAAAATGGTGACTCTGGGAATGATTTTACCCTCCCTAAGGCCAGGGGACTGGCTAGCTTCCCTGGACCTCAAGGATGCCTACTTCCATGTTCTTATCAGAAGCTCCTATTGAAAGTACCTCAGATTCGAACTGCCCTCAGGCCATTATCAGTTCAGAGCAATGCCCTTTGGCCTTACCTCTGCCGCAAGGGTATTCACAAAATGTCTGGCAGTAGCAGTTGCTCATCTAAGAAGGCAAAAGATTGCCATCTTTCCCTACCTGGACGACTGGCTCATTGTGGGTCAGTCTCCAGACCAGGTCAGGTCACACCTGCTAGTTACTTAGCAGCTGCTTACCTCTCTGGGCTTTCTTCTCAATCTTCCAAAGTCAGTTCTGGAACCTGTCCAGGTACTCACCTTTATAGGCGCAGAACTGGATACAAAGCAGGCCAGAGCCTTCCTTCCCCTAGAAAGGGTAAGGACCTTGGTGGCTCTGGCCTCATCCTTCACTCTGCAGGTCTCTCGACCAGCAAGGCATTTCCTGTAGCTCCTAGGACACATGGCTGCTTCCACAGCTGTAGTGCAAGGAGCAAGATTTCAGATGAGGGACATCCAGTTCCATTTGAGAGCCTTCTGGTCTCTAAAAGAAGAGATCCCCTATCCAAGTTAATCCCAGTGACTCGAACCCTGATCCAGGCCCTTCAGTGGTGGCAGGATTAGAGCAATCTGAGACAAGGGGTGCCTTTCATCCCTCTGTCCCACTCCTTGACCCTTACTACAGATGCGTCCCTCTTGGGATGAGGAGCTCACATGGGCGACTTCTCCACCCAGGGGTTATGGTCCCCTCAGGAATCTCTGCTCCACATCAATCTGTTGGAACTCAGAGCTGTTTTTCTAGCACTTCAGTTTTTTTCTGCATCTGTTCAGAACAAGGTGGTACAGCTCAGAACAGACAACACCACTACAATGTGGTACATCAGCAAAGAAGGGGGCACTCGGTCTTCGGCCTTGTGCACCGAGGCGATGAAGTTGTGGTCTCTGGCTTATTCCCTGAACACTTCCCTCATAGCAGTTCACCTCCCAGGCAAGGACAATGTCCTGGCAGATGCTCTCAGCAGGATTTCCCAGGGCCATCACTAATGGTCACTGATCCCCTAGTACTGGGGATAGTTTTTGCCAGATGGGGCACTCCTCAGATAGATCTTTTTGCAGCCCCAGACAATCATCAACTCCCACTTTTTTGTTGCAGGCCCCCAGTGTTGGGCTCAGTCCCCTGGATGCCTTTCTCCTCGATTGGGAAGGGAAGTTTCTCTATGCCTTCCCCCCCTTCCCTCTCCTGTTCAAGGTGGTAGTCAAAATCAGGTCTCAGCCCTGCAAGATGATCCTGATTGCTCCAGACTGGGCCAGGCAGCCCTGGTACCCACTCCTTCTGTCCTTAGCAGTCCATCTTCCCCTGTGTCTCCCCAGGAACCACAATCTGTTAACCTGTGCTCAGGGGAGAGTCTGGTATCCGAATCTCAAATCCCTCAACCTCAAGGCCTGGCTCTTGAGGAGTTAGAGTTTGCTGATCTACAACTTTCTCAGGGTGTTCTCGAAATCTTGAAAGCTTCTAGGAAGCCTTCCACCAGGGCTACCTATAACTCCAAGTGGAAAAGGTTTTCCATATGGTGTTCTGGGAAGCATATTTCCCCGGAATCTGCTGATTTACCCACTGTTTTGGATTATATGGTCCATCTTAGTTCTTTGGGACTGAGACCAGCTACCCTGAAAGTGCATTTGGCAGCTGTCTCTGCTTTCATTTCAGCAGGGAAGCCCTCTTCTCTTTCTGCTCACCCTGTATTTTCCAAGTTTTTTAAGGGATTGCTTGATACCAATCCTCCATTCAGGGACGCTGCCCCGCTTGGGATCTTAATGTTTGCATTGCTCAGCTGATGCAACCCCCCTTTGAGCCTCTGTCTTCGGCAGAGCTTAAGTATTTGACTTGGAAAACTGTATTCAAACACCATGAAGTCTTGCTTATATTAGGACCTTTGCAGTATGCCCATGGCTTTTGACTGCCCCGGAGATTAAATAGTTAACTCCAGAGAAATCTGGAGTTCCGCAGCGCGAGGGCTCATTGAAAGCTCTATCTGCTGTTTGAACCCAACTGTCAGATTCTTTACTCCGCCTCACTGAACAGACGCTCCGGAGACCAGCTCCTTCATTTCGGTTCGCTTTTATGTTTAAAGTATTTTATCGTTCATTTAACCGAGAAAGTGTTTAAAATTACCGCGTTTTCGGGTTTAAAGCTCCATCTGGTAACCGTAAGTAAAATAATTTTAGTCTGTGTGGAAACCCATTATCGGTTCGCTCTGAACCGATCAGTTTGCTTTAAAAATTGTTTTCTTTGCATTTAGAGTGAGGTACCCGGTTCTTATCGGTCCTAAAAACTGAAATTAAAAGTGTTTTTTTCAAATACCCGTGACACGGTTAGGGACCGATAAGAGTGTCTTGTCCTGGCAAGGCCTGAAACAAAGGACAAGTTTGGTTAGGCTGGCACTATGTCTGAGAAACCCAAAAGAAAAACCGGGCCCACTGGGTTTCAACACTGTGATGTCTGTGGGGAAGCCTTTGCCAAGGCTGACCCACACACCACTTGTGTCTATTGTCTGGGGGCTGACCACCTCCTGTCAGACTGCCAGATATGTAAGAATTTCCCTGCAGCCACCCTGGAAAAGAGATTGGGCAGGCTCAGGGAACGAGAGGCCAAAAAGTCCGCTGACCCGGATGGCCAGCCTGGCCCAGCTATGGCTGGACCAGAGGGAGTGCCCTCTGACCAGGGCGATACTTCCTCGGGCAGAAGAAAGGCAGGTCCTGAGGGACCAGTCAAAGCAAAAAAGACAAAGAAATCAGCTAGTGTGGAGTCCAGTTTTGTCTCTCCTTCTGCTGTAGAAATAGCTAAAGCCATACAGATTGTCCAGTCTTTGTCTCAGGGACTTGTTGAACCCTCTCTGGTTGGAAAAAGGGGGTCTCGTTCAGGTCCAGTGGTTCAGGATTATGATGTTGGGGATTTTTATGAACCACAGGAGGGGGAGGAAGATTTTGATGATTGTAATTGTGATTGGGAAGGTCTGGAAGTGCCAATAGAACTGGACATTTCTCCAGACAGACCCTTTGAGTCTCACCCTTTATTGTCTGAGTCCCCATCTCATTTCAGATTTTATAAGAAAGTAGCAGAAACTCTCCAGCTCCCCTTAGAAGACGCTGTGGATGAGCAAGAGGAGCCTGACTATGTGGAAATGATGGATATTCTAGAGGCTAGAAGGTTGTCTATTCCTTTACATAAGTCATTTAGGAGGCAAACCACGAAGATTTTAAAAAATCCTTTTTCTGTCCCTCCTGTAGATAAAAAAATGGACAGAAGGTATACGTTGTCAGGCCCTAATACAGACTTCCTCACTGAACAGTGTAGTCATGTAGTGTGGTGCAAGCTGCAGCCTGTGACAAGGTTATATTCCTGGCTTCACATCCTCCTGATAAGGATTCCAGGAAGATTGATGCCATGGCAAAAAAAACAGTATGTGGCAGCTTCTTTGGGACTCAGACAGGCTAATTATATGGCTTATGTGGCTAGATATCAGAAATTTAGATGGGACACTATATTGTAGTTGGCCAGCAGGCCCATGGCCAGCTGGCTAGTGAGTTGGAACAGGTGGCTGCTGATGGCATTGAAGCCCTAAAGTTCAATTTCATGCTGCTGTTGATGTTAATGATGTTTCCTCTAGGGTCATGGGCCACTTCTGTAGCTCTCCGTAGGTTGGCATGGCTCAGATGCACTAATCTGTCCCAAGATACCCAGTCAAAGGCTATAGATTTTCCTGTTATAGGAAATTCTCTGTTTGGAGAACAAACATAAAATTACATGAAAAGATGGATGAATACAGAACTACTTACAAAAGTGCCCAAGCTAAGGAGAGGCATGCCACTCAACATAGGCATGCCCCTCAGGGTAGGGCAGGCCTACAATAGGCCTTTTACCAATTCCAGGCTTCTTCTGCTTTTGCGCAGAGAGGATTTTTCAGAGGCAGAAGCAGACAGGGCACAGGCAGGCCCTCTCCCCAACCTAAAGCTGCTCCTGCCAAGCAGGCACCCTGACGGGGTGTCTGGGGCCGACTCTCCTGTACTGGTGGGGGGCAGACTGGCTTATTTCAGCCAGAACTGGTTGTCCCTAACCTCGGACAAATGGGTTCTGGAGGTGGTAAGCCAAGGCTTGGTTCTCAGTTTCAAACAGTTTCCCAAGATGAGAGCCAGGCACTTTCCCCCCCTCAAATCTTTTAGAAACCCTCGCACTAGAAGCGGAGGTTTCCTCTCTTTTGGACTGCAAAGCAGTGGAAAGGGTCCCCCCTTGCCACCAGAGCAAGGGTCTTTACTCAAGGTACTTCCTGACCCCAAAAAGACAGGAGACTGGCGGCCATCTTGGATTTAAGATTTCTGAACAAGCATCTTGTAAAACCAAAGTTCAAAATGCTGACTTTAGTAATGATTTTGCCATCCTTGAGGCCAGGGGACTGGCTAGCTTCCCTGGACCTCAAGGACGCTTACTTCCATATTCTAATCAGGCCTCTCACCCAAAGTACCCAGGTTCGAACTGCCCTCGGGCCACTACCAGTTCAGGGCAATGCCCTTCGGACTCACTTCTGCTCCAAGAGTTTTCACAAATGTCTAGCTGTAGTGGCCCACTTAAGAAGACAAGGATAGCTGTGTTTCCTCACTTGGACGACTGGCTCATTGTGGGTCAGTCATCAGAGCAGGTAAAATCCCACTTGCAAATCGCCCAGGAACCCTCATCTTTCTGGGGTTCCTGCTGAATGTTCCAAAGTCAGTTCTCTAACCAGTTCAGGTACTAACTTTTATAGGTGCAGAGCTGAACACAAAGTTAGCCAGGGCATTCCTCCCCTCCGAAAGAGTGGACAAACTCATTGCCCTGGCATCTTCTTTCACCATGCAGGTCTCTTGACCAGCAAGGCACTTTCTGCAACTCCTGGGGCACATGGCTGCCTCTACAGCTGTTGTGCCAGGGGCAAGATTTCAGATGAGGGACATTCAGTTCCACTTGAGGTCCTATTGGTCTCAAAGGAGGGACCCCTTACAAATTGGTCCCAGTGACCAAGACTCTGATCCTAGCTCCAGTGGTGGCTGAATCGAGCAACCTGTCCTCAGGTCCCATTCCTTCCTGTCCCTTACTCCCTCACCCTCACCACGGATGCGTCCCTGTTGGGTTGGGGGGCTCACCTGGGCGACCTTTCAACTCAGGGAGTTTGGTCCCCTCAAGAATCTCTGCTTCACATCAATCTGCTGGAGCTCAGAGCTGTCTTCCTAGCTCTCCAGGTTTTTTCAGAAACTGTCCAGAACAAAGTTGTTCAAGTCAGGACAGACAATACCACAACAATGTGGTACATCAACAAGCAAGGGCACTCGCTCTTCAGCCCTGTGCACAAGCAATGAAGTTGTGGTCTCTGCCTATTCCCCGAACACCTCTCTGATAGCGGTTCACCTTCCAGGAAGGACAATGTCCTAGCGGACGCCTCAGCAGGATTTCTCAGGGCCATCACGAATGGGCTCTGAACCCTCAAGTGCTGGGGTCAATCTCAGCTAGCTGGGCACTCCTCAGATAGATCTTTTGCAGCCCCAGACAACCACAAACTTCCCTGTTTTGCTGCAGGCCCCTGTTCTGGGGTCAGTCCCCTGGATGCCTTTCAGCTGGATTGGGAGGAAAGTTCCTCTATGCTTCCTCCGCTCCTCTCCTCTTCAGGGTTTTAGTAAAAATCAGAACTCAGCCTTGCAGGGTGATTCTGATTGCTCCAGACTGGGCCAGGCAGCCTTGGTACCTCTTCTTCTGTCCCTTATTCCACCCTCCCCTGACCTTGCCCAGGGCTCACGACCTGCTGACCTGTGCACAGGGGAGGGTGTGGTATCCGGATCTCAACTCCCTCCACCTCAAGGCCTGGTTCTTGAGGAGTTAGAGTTTGCTCATTTACACCTTTCTCAAGGTGTCTTGGATATTTTGAAGGCCTCCAGAAAGCCTTCCACTAGAGCCACTTATAATTCTAAATAGAAGAGATTCTCATTTTGGTGTTCTGAGAGGCAAATCACCCCAGAATCAGCTGACCTGCCTATTTTGTTGGACTACCTGGTCCACTTAAATTCCTTAGGCCTTCAAACCAGCTACCTAAAGGTTCATTTGGCAGCTGTTTCAGTTTTTATTTCTGCAGGAAAAACAGTTTCTCTTCTTCTCACCCTGTGTTTGCAAAAATTTTTCAAAGGGTTACTTCATACTAATCCTCCCTTTCGGGAACCAACCCCTGCATGGGACTTGAATATTTGCATTGCCCAGCTAATGCAACCTCCCTTGAGCCTCTGGATTGGCAGATCTCAAGTTCTTAACTTGAAAACTGTTTTCTAGTGGCTATCACTTCAATAGGCGTATAAGTGAATTGCAAGCCTTGTCAGTGGAAGAGGATTTCATTTCTTTCCACAGAGATAAAGTGATCCTCAGGACTAACAGAAAGTTTTTACCTAAGGTGGTTTCAGATTTTCATCTTAACCAATCCATCTCTCTTCCAGTATTTTTACTGAGCACCTCTTCTGGTGAAAGAAGCTTGCACAGTTTGGACGAAAAAGAGTCCTTAGCTATTATTTGATCGTACTCAAGGGTCACAGGTTCGAATCCTCCAGCTCTTCCTTACCTATGGAGATGTGGGTAAGGGAGGCCTGCTACTAGGAGGTCGATTGCTAGGTGGATTGTCTCTTGTATCCAGTTCTGTTATCAAAAACTGGGCAAGGAGCCGCCCCAGGCCTGAGGGCTCATTCCACTAGGGTACAGCTGCATCTCTAGCGGCTGCTAGAGATATTCCCATTTTGAAATCTGTCAGGCTGCTACCTGGAAGACAGTCCACACTTTTCACTAAGCATTATTCCTGGACGTCCAGTCCAGGAGAGTGCTCCTTTGGCACAGCTGTCCTGCAGAGCCTATTTCCTAAGTAGGTTCTGACCCTCCTCCATGGGGGTACTGCTGTGTACTTCTGCAAAGGTCCTAATATAAGCAAGACTTCATGGTGTTTGAAGAAAAAATTACTCACCTTAGTAATTGCTTTTCTTCTCATGGAGTCTTGCTATATTAGGACAACCCTCCCTCCTACCCCTCTCAGAATCCCTACTTGGGTATGGGGTTGGCAAATTGGTGCAATCACTGTGTCATGCCTGTTTAGCTTCTAGTCCCCCCTTCTTTTCTTCTTGGGTTAGGAACTAGATAGTTTCTGTTTTTGTTAATTGTAGCTGGGCCTCTCTGGACTTGAGTCTTTGGGCAGAGGGGGCCTTAGTAGTGATTGTCAAGGGTTATCCTAACAATAATACATGATACTGTTTTTCTTTATTGTTGTTGTGTTTTTGTGGTTCTACTGTTAGTAGGTAGCCAATGGCTAGTGTAAGGCTTTTCCACACAGACTTGCTATGTTAGTTTAGCCTCGTAAAGAACCTGACAGTTTGGGTTCAAACAACCCAGATAGAGCTTTCAATAGCGCCCTTGCGCTGTGGAACTCCAGATTTCTCTGGAGTTAACTATTTCATCTCCGGGGCAGTCAAAAGCCATGGGCATACTGCAAAGGTCCTAATATAGCAAGACTCCATGAGAAGAAAAGCAATTACTAAGGTGAGTAATTTTTTCTTTCTAGTAGCCATCACTTCTGCCAGGCGCATAAGTGAGTTATGGGCTTTATCAGTGGAGACTGACTTTATTTCCTTTCACAGGGATAAGGTAGTCCTCAGGACTAACAGGAAGTTTTTGCCTAAGGTGGTTTCGGATTTCCACCTTAACCAATCTATTTCACTTCCAGCGTTCTTCACTGACCATTCCTCCTCTGGTGAGAGGAGGCTGCACAGCTTAGATGTTAAGAGGCCCTAAGTTACTACATAGAGCGTACCAAGGTCACAGGTTTGACTCCTCCAACTATTTCTCACTTATGGTGAGGTTGGGAAAGGAGACCTGCCACTAAGAGATCCTTTGCCAGGTGGATTGTCTCTTGTATCCAATTTGCTATCAAAAACTAGGTAAGTTCCCCCTCAGGCCTGAGGCGACTCTACCAGAGGTACAGCTGATCTCTAGCTGCTGCCAGAGACATCCCTATCTTGGAGATATGTCAAGCAGCTACTTGGAAAACAGTACACACTTTCACCAAGCATTACTCCCTGGATATCCAGGCCAGGAGGGATGCTCGGTTTGGCACAGCCGTGCTTCAGAGCCTATTCCCTATGTAGGTTCTGTCCCTCCTCCATGGAGGTACTGCTGTGTAGTCTGCATCAGTCATAATATAGCAAGACTTCATGTTGTTTGAAGAAAAAATTACTCACCTTAGTAATGTTGTTTCTTCTAATGGAGTCTTGCTATATTATGACCTCCCCCCCAGCCTGCCCCTCTCAGAACTTCTACTTTGGGTATGGGGTGGGCAGTCCACTGTTGGCACTTATTGATGCCCCCTTTATGTTTGGGTGTTGTGTTTTATTTATTTATTTTATCTTATTGTTTCTGGTCCCCTGACTTGAGTCTTGGTGGGACCAGGAAAATGTGTGAATATTTTAGTAGCCAGTTGGCTAGTGTAGGTTACAGCTTCCACACAGAGCCTTAGTGAGTTTTGCTCGAAAAGATCTGACGGTTTTGGTTTGAAATTACCCTGACAGAGCTTCTCTAACCAAGCTCGTGCTCTAAGTTCCATGCACTGCATGGAAGTTAACTCTTTCAGCTCCGGAGCAGTTCTAAAGGTGGGACAAACTGCATCAGTCATAATATAGCAAGACTCCATTAGAAGAAACAACATTACTAAGGTGAGTAATTTTTTCTTCTAGGGACACGGATATGTTGTTCATCCACACTTATTGGCAGGTTCCTTGCCGCTTTAAATCTTGCCGGAAGGTCTTCAAGCTGGCTCCTCCCACCCACCCGGGTGGTAAAACTCTCGGCTCCGCCCCATGACGCCAGATCTTCCTTACCACTTGGAGCTCAGGTTCCTCCTTAGCGCCTGCGTATAAGACTGGTTCCTAATTCTTCGGTTTTCCGAATTTAAAGTTTTTGCATTATAGACTTGGTGTTCTATCCTCGGCTGCGATGGACCATCGACTCCGGTTTTGGTGCCTTGCGGGCAGAAGATGTCTCGGATGGATCCGCACTCACGTGTGTCTACTGTTTAGGCCTTGAGCACGACCCGCAGGCTTGCGACCTGTGCTCTTCCTTCTCAGCTTACGTCCTCGAGGACCGTGCTGCCCGTTTACAGCTGGGGTGCCCCGAGAAATGTTTTCCTCCGGTAAAGTCAAAAGAGGCCCGGTCGGCGGTTTCCGCAGCGGCGGGCTCGGCGGATCAGCTCGAGCAGATGATCGCCCTCGAAGAGGAGGCGGCGCGGGCCGCATCTTCCTCCACCGCAGCTTTTATCCCGCTCTCCCTGGGTTCCTCTTACAGCTTCTTTAAGGAGCTTTGTCTGTCCCTCTCCACTAGAGGAGAGGGTCCAACGTCTGCTGGACCTTCTTCTCGGTCCAAGAAGAAAGACAAGGGTAGTCCTCCGTCGATGCTCTTGGGAGCGGAAAGGTCCCTCTTCCCAGTTGCGGCCATCGACTTGGTCGATCGTTCGGCTTCGCCACTGGTCTCACGGTGTCCCCGTGAGGTCAGTTAACCGAAGACTCCGTCGGCGGATTGAGATCTTTCTCGACCCGTTGGACGGGTTATGGAGGCCAGCGAAGCTAATCCCTCTCCCGGTTCCCCGGTGGAGTTGAGGATCCCGCGGGCTTGCCAGTGCCTCCAGTTCCGGAGCCCTCGGGCAAACCCTCCGAGCCAAGGGAGGAGCCGGTTCCACCCGTCCCCTCCCCGCACCGTCCTCAGAAAGGCCGAGGTTCTTGGTCTCGGACTTCTTCGCGGTCCAGCCGATCCTGCCGTCATAGGCGGTCTCGGTCTCGGCACCGTGGTAAGCGGCGCCCCCGTCCTCCTCCTCCTTGGATGAGGGGAGGCTTCGACGTAAGTTACGTTGATGATACGAGGACCTCATGTGGCAACAGCTCATTCTGACTGGGAACAAGCCGACGCCGTCGCCTTCCCCGGCCATTAAGTGGCTGTCACCGGAGCGGCTGAAACAAGCCCTCGTTTTACCCGAGGAGCCTGTTCCCAGGGCGGTTGTTCAGCCAAAACCAGCTGCCCCACCGATTCCGGTGGAACCTCCGCCTCCACAGCCGCTGTTTGGGGCTCCGACCAAGAACTCTCGGTCGGCTCAGGGTCTGCCCCATAGGCTGTCGGTCACCCTCACTACCGATCGCCCTCGGCAGGGGGAAGGTGGCTCAGGCCCGAGGCAGCTCTTTGCGGACTCTTCTGAGTCCGACGACGATTCCTTCCTTTTCTCCAAGCGAGTGGACTTGGAGTCCTCTGGAGGTCAGTCGCTTGACGACAGCCCTTCGTCCTTCCTGGGTTTGCTCAGGCTCATCTCAGAGTCCACCGGGATGCAGCTCGAGTCCGTATCCAAGCGGGCCAAGTATCCCCTCACAGAGATATTGGACCGAGGGGATTCCCCTA
The DNA here is from genome assembly GCA_016271365.2 of Neoceratodus forsteri. NCBI lineage: Eukaryota > Metazoa > Chordata > Ceratodontiformes > Ceratodontidae > Neoceratodus > Neoceratodus forsteri. The sequence goes on from CM028130.1 coordinate 1,198,018,819, forward strand.
CGGAGGCCTTTCCTGTGGCTGAGGCCATTGTGGGCCCGGCCTTGGAGCTCTGGCAGCTGCTTTCTTCCCTGCGCCTTGGCCAGGATGGACAGGAAGTCAGGTCTACCGTTCCCTGTCCGGTTTCTCGGAACATCCCTCAGCCGAGGGTTAGTTATCGACCAGCGTTTTCCGGTGAAGCAACGCTGGGACGTGGACAAACCTCCCAACAAGGAGTCCAGAAATTGGACTATGCCAGGCGAAAAGTCTACGCTGCGTCCTCCCTTGGCCTTCGGCAGGCAAGCTCGGCCGTGCTTATGGCACATTTCTCCCATGCCCTGTTGGGCTCCCTGGACGAAGACGAGGTAGTCCCTCATCTCCCTGCAGACCACGGTTAGGCAGGTGCGGGACCAGGGCAGGGCAGTGGCCAAGCAGCAACTTCAGACTGCTCTGGACATTGGAGACTCATGCGCCAGGTCAGTCGCGGCTGCAGTGGCTATGCGCCGTCGGGCATGGCTGAGGATATCCACCTTCACAGCGGATACCCAGCACAAATTGGCGGATGTCCCCTTCCTGGGGACCGACCTCTTTGGCCCTGAAATGGAAGGCCACCTCAGAGGATCGAAAGTCAATGCCACCTTGACTCGGTCTCATCCGCTCAGAGGACAAGGGCCGTAAACCGCAACCAAGCCCTTTCGTCTGCCTGCGCCTGCACGTCCGCCCAGCAACACCAGGGCCAGCAGGCCCGCTTCATGGCCCCAAACCTAAGCCCGCGGCTTCCTCCTCCAGGAAGCAGGGAGGTAGGCCCAGGTGGTCCCTCGGCTGGTCCCTCCTCCAAGCCTGCACAGTGACGGGTTGAGGGGTGTCGCCCCCAACCTCGTCACCTCACCCCAGGTTCTGGGGGGACTGCTCCGGTTCTTTCTTTCCGCCTGGTCTGCTATTACCACAGACCGGTGGGTGTTGGAAGTGGTAGGAAAAGGCCTGCCTCTGGAGTTTGAGCAGGCCCCTCCCTTCAGAGCCGTCGCGCCTCGGGGTCTGAAGCCTTGCTGTCAGCTCGCCGAGCCGACATCGCTCCCCTCCTCGAGAAGGAGGTGATAAGAGAGGTGGCGGACCTTCCCTCAAACCCGGGGTTTGTGTCCAGGTACTTCCTGGTTCCGAAACGGACGGGAGGCTGGCGCCCCATTCTCGACCTACACGACCTAAACAAGTTCCTAAGGTCTCGAACCTTCAGGATGGTCACTCTGGCTGAGATAATACCATCCTTGGAACACGGCTTGTGATTCTGCTCTCTGGACCTACTGGACGCGTTCTTTCACGTTCCTATCCATCCGTCCCATCAAAGATTCCTTCACTTTCGAGCGGAGGGATCCCTTTTCGAGTTCCAAGCCATGCCCTTCGGCTTATCTCCAGCTCCCAGGGTCTTCACCAAATGCATGGCAGTGGTGACGGCATTCCTGCGGTGCCGAGGGGTCCGGGTTTACCCTTGCCTGGACGATTAGCTGTTTGCAGCCCCCTCCAGACAGTAGGTGGAGCGGTCCAGAGATCTGGCCCTCCAGGTTTGCTCTCAGGTCGGCCTCCTCATCAACGAGGCCAAGTCGGAACTCGAGCCGAAGCAGGTGATTCTTTTCATCGGGGCACAGCTCGACTCTCTTCGAGCCAGGGCACGGCTCCCGGCGGACAGGGTCGAGGTTCTTTCCTCCTTTGCCCAATCATTTCTGGTTGGGCAATTGCGCCCTGCCCGGGACTTCCTGCGCCTCCTGGATCTCATGGCGGCCTGTACCAGCGTGGTCCGTTGGGCCTGTTGGAACATGTTCCCCCTTCAGTGGGGGCTGGCCAGACAATGGTCCCAACGCTGCGATCCACTGGACCAGCTAGTGATGGTGACCCAGGGGATGTGGAACACTCTCCAGTGGTGGACTGTTCCAGTTCATCTGCAGGAGGGCATCCCGTTTGTCCGCCCCGAGCCGACGCTCTCTCTATCGACCGATGCCTCTCTGATGGGTTGGGGTGCCCATCTGGGGGAACACTGAGCGCATGGCCTCTGGTCCCCGAGAGTCGATGCCACATCAACCTGCTGGAGCTCGAGCTGTCCGCCTAGCTCTCACCGCCTTTGCTCCGTTTCTTTGGGGCCGTGGTCCGGGTCAGGCGGACAACACCACAACATGTACTATCTAACTGGGCCTGGTTTTCGAGGCTAGAGTTCCAGGCCTTGGGTCTTTCCGGACGAGGTCCTCAACATTGTTGAGGCATCCCATAAGGAGTCAACCAGAAAATGCTAAGCCTTCCAATGGAAGAGATTCTCCATTTGGTGTCAGGATAAGGGCTTGGACCCTTCCTCCTGTTCCTTGGCAGCATATTGGACTAACTTTGGTCCCTTTCTCAGCAAGGGCTTCGGTCGGCGACCCTTAAGGTGCACCTGGCAGCCATCTCTGCTTACCGGCGCTGGGCCGGGAAGCGGGTCGAGTGGCAGGAGAAGGTGGTCAGGTGCTTTTTCAAAGGCCTTGATCACATATCCCTCCGGTGCGAGAACCCTCCACTGTGGGATCTGCTGGTACTGGCAAAGCTCTGGGCAAGCCATTTGAACCAATGCACAGGTGTGATCTCTCTCACCTGTCGTGGAAGACCGCCTTCTTGGTGGCTACACGTCAGCCAGAAGGATGGGAGAGCTCCAGGCGCTTTCCATCGAGTCTCCTTACCTGGTCTTCCACAGGGACAAGGTTGTCCTGTGCCCCACCCGAAATTCCTTCGAAGGTGGTGTCGGAGTTTCACTTTAACCAGGTGTTGACTCTGCGGTGTTCTACCCCAATCACACCTCGGAGCCGGTAGTAGGCTCCATACTCTGGACCCTAGAAGGCGCTCGCCCTACTATAAGGAAGCGCATGGCTGGGTCGGGAGAGGTTAGCAGCTGTTTGTCACCTCGCGCTGAAGCCGCACCTGGCAGACCTGCAGCCAAGCGGATGATAAGCAGGTGGGTCACCTCCTGCATAGATCTCTGCTATAAGTTTGGCGGCATGGAGCCTCCCAGAGGGATAAGAGCTCATTCTACCCGCCATGCTGCTCATCGGTGGCTGCTTCCAGGAACGCTCCTATCCAGGAGTCTGCAGGGCTGCTACCTGGAAGTCAGCACACCTTCATTACCCACTACCACATCGACCTTGAGTCACGCCGGGATGCTGGTTTTGGGGCCTCGGTTCTCCAGTCTTTATTTCCCAAGTAAGTATCGGGGTGTGCGCCTTGCCTCCCTCCTCCCGGAGAACTGCTAGGAGTCTGCCAATAAGTGTGGATGAACAACATATCCATGTCCCTAGAAATACAGGTTACTCACCTGTAACAGGAGTTCTAGGAATGGTATATGTTGTTCATCCACACGACCCACCCGACCTCCCCGGCTTCGACGCACAACCTGGCTTCCAGCGGGCTAGATCTGGTGTCATGGGGCGGAGCCGAGAGTTTTACCACCCGGGTGGGTTGGAGGAGCCAGCTTGAAGACCTTCCGGCAAGATTTAAAGCGGCAAGGAACCTGCCAATAAGTGTGGATGAACAACATATACCATTCCTAGAACTCCTGTTACAGGTGAGTAACCTGTATTTGCCTCCCTTCGAACCAGTCGCAAGTTGCGAGTTACGCTTCCTGACTTGGAAACCATTATTTTTCGTTGCCATTACCTCAGCCTGGAGGATTTCCGAGCTTCAGGCTCTGATGTGGAAAGGGTGTCCCTGTGTACTATTCCTAAGATCTTACTTTGAGAGGGCTCTTGCAGTAGGTAATTACTTGCAGGGCTGCGTCCCCTGGCCTCAGGACCACACTGAAACTTTAGCTAGCAGTGTCTGGCGTGGGACCGCCCAGCCGCGCCGTGACCCGATGTCAGCGTGACACTGTATAGTGGGCGGTCCCCACGTCCGACTAACAGTTCTTTTCCCGCCGTTGACCTGTGCACATTCGGACCTTCTGAAGCTCGTCAAGCTGTTCGATCGCCTTATTTTCAAATGAGTATCCGTTTTTTCTCTCAAATTATTTGTGATTCCATCTTCGTGTTATGTCTTCCACTTCTTCAGTAGAAACGCATAAGAACAAGTGCGATTCTTGTGGTGTCCAATTACCACATAAAGAGCAGCATTCCCTCTGCCTCTGCTGCTTGGGACTGGACCATAACATCGAGGATTGTGAGGCCTGCTCCCAGTTCAACCAAGCCACATGGAAATGGTGCCAGCAGACCCCCGAATCCCATATTCTAAAGCTGAAAATGGCACAGATGGAAAAGGAGCTCCAAAAGCTCAGAAGCGAGTTGCTCGCCGGCTCCTCTGGCGAATGCCCGGTCAGGGTCAGTAAGTCAGGAGTTGGTGTCTCCAACTCCTGCGTGAACAAGGTCGCTAAGTCGCTTGTCGGGCTTCCCAATGATCGCTCGGCCACTTCGCATCCTTTAGACCTTCCAGGTGGTCCTGACGCCACCCAGCCGGACGTCAGCTCCATCCTGGCTGGGGGCAGGGGTCACCCTGGGGCTCCCTCCACAGTGAACCCCAGTCGCTTCCGCCGTTGTCCCCAGAACCACAGGACCCGGCAGATGGCGACCTTCCATCAGGAATCCCTGGCTCAGGAGCTACCACGGGCCTAGCATTAGTTCCGCCACTCCCGTTAGGAGTGCTAGACCCTGCTCCTCCTCAATGCCCGTCGGCTACTTTGGTTCCTCCATTAGGGCCTCCGTTGGGTTTTGCACTGTCTGGGCCTCTGTCGGGCCTTCTGCCTTCTGGCCCTACACTGGGGTAACCCCCGTCGGGCTTTCTGCTGTTGGGGCCTCTGTCTGGCTTTGCGCCGTCAGGGCCCCCATCAGGCTGTCCTCCTTCTGGGCCTCCGTCCAGGTTTCTGCCGTCAGGCTACCCTCTGTCAGTCCCAACGCTTGACCATTTTTCAGGCTGTTTATTCGTATTACCCCGGGTATCCCCTGACGGGGTTTCAGACACATCATTTCCAGTTGTTCGGCTATGTCCATCAGTATCCTATGCCGGGCTTCCCGACGCATGGCATCCATGCTGTGGGTTCAGGCTACCATCCAGGGTGTCAAGCCTTTCATCCACCCCCACCTCCTACTCCACCTCCTCCTCAACCGCAGGTGGATTTCAGAGAGATTTTATGGTCTTGGTGGTCCGAGACTAAATCCCAGCTAGTCTCAGAATTGGACAGCAGACAGCCACACCCTTTGGAGATAGCGCGGCAAGATCAGACCCCTAGGGCGGTTTCGCTAGCCACTCACGCTCCGATGTCAGTCTTGGCGAAAGGCCATCTGCAGGCTCCAATGTCGGAAACGGCTCCTTTAAGAAAGGAGCCTGATCCTACAACAGAGAACGTTTGGACTGTGCTGATTCAGAATCGGATTCCGGGTCATCCTCAGAGAGTTCGGGATTTGAGACCCCTCCTCCAGAGGAACCTATCCGTGGAGAATCTCCCAAGTCGCACTGCAAGGACCCCTCCTTTGTGGACCTCCTGAGACAAATGGCGGAGGCACAATGATGGAAATTGGATGCCCAGGACCCCAAACGTCAGAGGTTAGCTGAGCATTTGGATTTTCCTGAAACCAGTCCGGTTCTCGCCCCTCCCTGGGTAGAACCTCACAAGGATCTGTCCGCCACCATTTGGTAGATGCCCGCCCTATTCCAGCTTTGGCCAAAGAGGCAGACTGAGTTTACAAAACGTCAGAAGGAAAAGACCACCTTAGCATACGTCCGAATGCTGACTCGGTGGTCATCATTGCGGCCCACGATAGGTCCGCTAAGCCATAGCACCTTAGTACTTTTCCTCCTAACAAGGAGTCCAGACAATTGGACCAGTTTGGGAGAAAATTCTATTCCTCTTCGACACTAGTCATTCGTGCCCTTAACTGTGTGGCGCACATGCTAGTGTACCAAAAATCCTGGTTTCGCCAGCTGAAGCCCGTTGTCGAGGCCCTTCCAGACTCGGAGTCTAAAGCCGCCTTGGCGGATACCCCCCCATCTGCTAAGGTGGCTGGTCATCACACTCCCAGAGCCACCTACGATGCGATGGACTCCTTGGCCAGAGGAACAGCCACGGCCGTGTGCCTGTGTTGGTTCACATGGTTGATGGTGTCCGGTCTGGCACCTGAAGTCCAGGCTGCCATTCAGGATACCCTCTTCAGAGACTCTGTCCTGTTTGGTTGGGATGCCCAGGACATTATAACGAGCCTTCAAGATAAGGGTATAGCTCTGAGGTCGGTGCATACAATGCATCACCCTAAACCTCCACCTAAGCATTCTTTACGTTGGCAAAACAGACGCCAGGCGAAACCACAGCAGGCACCAGTTCAGGCGTAGGCTCCTAACACATCAGTCACCCCTCCAGCCAAAACACAGAGAGCTACAGGGGTGGCCCTCCCTAACCCCTCCTCCATCTCCTGACTCACTGCCCGCCCTCCCTCCTCCTCCTCGTCAATCAGAGGAACCGGTGAGTGGAAGTTTCGAAAGGCACGTGGGAGACTGGGAATCCATCACGAAGATGCCTGGGTCATTCAGCTGATCAAGCTTGGTCACATTCTCGAGTTTTGCTGGGGAAAAAAAACAGACCTCCGGGGTTTTCCGACTATCCCAGGGCACACATTCCCCAGTTAAGAGAAGAAATTATGGCTCTTCTTCAAAAGGAAGCAATAGAGCTGGTGCCTGCAAACCAGATCAGGACAGGATATTAGTCCCACTTCTTCTTTCTGGTTCCAAAAAAGATGGGGGGATCTGTGCCCAGTACTGGACCTCAGCACCCTAAATCTATTCATTGAATACAAACAGTTTCGGATGCTGACACTGCATGGCCTGCTGCCTCTGCTATGCAAGGGACAGTGGCTTTGCACCCCGGACATGCAGGATGCGTACCTGCACATTCCAGTGTTTCAACCCCACTGCAGATTCCTCAGGGTCTCTTTCCAAGGGGAGCATTACCAGTTCAAAGCCCTCCCCTTTGGCCTGTCTTCAGCACTGCATGGCTTTACCAGGTGTCTCGTGGTTGCGGCAGGGGCCTTGAGGAGACAAGGGCACTACGTCTTCCCCTACCTCGATGATTGGCCTTTTGTAGCCCCATTGAGGGAGGGGTTGGAGGCATCTCTGTCAGCTACCTTGCACCTTTTCGAGTGACTGGGCATCACTGTTAATTACCCCAAATCTCAGCTCATTCCTTCCCAGCACCTGCAATTATTGGGGCCATTCTGGACACGGTCCAAGGTATGGCATTCCTCCCCCGGGACATGACAGAAGCAGGCCCAGTTGGTAGCCTCCAACAGACAGATATCGGCCATGGCGGTCCTTCGCCGCCTTGGTCTCATGGCAGTGGCCATCCCCACAGTGCCCTTGGCCAGACTCCACATGCAAATTTCTCAGTGGACTCTCAGGGCACAATAGGACCAGAGAGCGGACGACCTGGACCGCTGTGTCATGGCCTCCGGCCAAATGCAGAGAGATCTGCTATGGTGGCAGAACCCAAACAACCTTATTTAGGGGGTACCTTTCCAGGCCCCTCTTCCCTCCCAAACCCTGACCAGGGACAAGGTGGGGTGCCCATCTTGGGAGTCACAGGACCCAGGGCCTGTGGTCCGCTTTGGAGCTGCACTTACACATAAGTGTGTTAGAAATGAGAGTGGTTCTGTATGCACTACAGGCTTTTCAGCACCTGATTTGCCAGGATACACTGTTGGTGCAGTCGGACAACATGTGCGTAGCGTGGTATTTGAACAAGTTGGGGGGGGCACCTGCTCATATCCTCTTTGCAGGGAAGCAGTGAGGGTCTGGAATTGGGCAGTCCTGCACTAGTGTCATCTCCTGGCAGTCCACGTTCTAGGTGTACAAAACGTGCTCGTAGACAGTCTCAGCCACACTAGGGTAAGAGCGCACGAGAGGGAGCTGAAACGGGACATAGTAGATCTCATCTTTGACCTGTAGGGTCAACCGGATGTGGATCCATTTGCAGCCCCATCCAACGCAAAACTTCTAAGTTTTGCTTGCTCGATCCCTTGCATGGTGTTTTCTGGCAAGACTCACTGTTGCTCTGTTGGGCAGGGGGGTTTCCGTATGCTTTTCCTCCCTTCCCAGTTTTGCAGAGAGTGTTTATCAAGCTTCAAACAGAAGGAGCTTGAATGATCCTGATCGCTCCTTTTTGGCCTTAACAAATATGGTTCCTGCTTCTTCAACAGCTGGCAGTGGAGCCCCTGGTTCCTCTGCCGCTTTGTCACGATCTGCTGACCCAGGAAGGGGGACACACTGGTCCATCTGGGGCTGACGTCTCTTCACCTGGACACGTGGGTCCTCAAGACATAGTTGCTTCCAGATTTGGAGTTTCCCCTAGGGTAGCTCAGGTCTTTGTAGAGGACAGAAAGCCTTTTACCAGGACTACATATGCCATGAAATGGAAATGCTTCTCCATCTGGGCCACCTCGACGGGTTGGGAACCTTTTTTGTGTCCCATTCCCCAGGTCATGGAGTATCTTCTTCACCTATCTGACCTGGGCTTGAGCTAGTCATCACTGAAGGTGCATCTGGCAGCCTTTTCTGCCTACCATGTTTTAGTGAAGGGCAAAACTCTGGCTCAACTGGAGGTTTCTAAAACCTTCTTAAAAGGTATTCTGCATTTGAAACCCCCGGTGTGTAACCCTGCTCCATGGTGAGACCTCAGCTTTGTTTTGGAGAAATTGACCTTGTCTCCTTTTGAACCGGCAGGTATGTGTGACATGCACTTTTTGCCCTGGAAAATGCTCTTTTTTTAGTTGCTGTTACTTATGCTCGAAGGGTTTCTGAACTTCAGGCCCTCATGTGTAAGGAGCCTTATTTGATTTTTCACAGAGTCCGGGTGGCTCCACGCACTAATCCTAAGTTTCTTCTTGGAGTTCTGTCCACACTTTCACTAAACACTACAGTTTGGACATCACATCTAGGCGCAGGGCTGTCCTCCAGGGACTCCTGTCCTAAAGTCTTTACTGCTTTTCAGCAAGTTTCTTCCAGCCTCCCATAATTTTTCCTGTCCCTCGGACTCTTACTGCTTAGGACTCAGTCCTACACATAATTACCTACTGCAAGAGCCCTCTCAAAATAAGATAGTACAGTTACGTAAGAACTTACCGTAACAGTAGATCATCGAGAGAGGCTCTTGTAGTAGGTAACCTTTTTCCCTCCCTCCTTTCCCCTTTGGTCTGTAGCTCCTTTTCCTTAAGCCTTTCTTCACTCCAGGAACCTCTTTACCATTCTCCTGTCGCGCTCCTAGGATGTCTCCAGCTGGAGGGCGGATGTGGGCACCACCCACTTATATAGTGTCACGCTTACGTCGGTCATGTGATGTGGGGTGGGCGGTCCCTTGTTAGACACTGCTAGCTAAAGTTTCTGTGTGGTCCTGATGCCAGGGGGCGCAGTCCTACACTTAATTACCTACTGCAAAAGCCTCTCTCGAATATCTTCTGTTACGGTAAGTTCTCACGTAACTGTACTTTTCTTCCAAAAGTGGTGTCCGAGTTCACTTTTAACCAGGACATTCATCTACCAGTCTACTACCCAGAGTACTCGAATCGAGGGGAGGCCCTTTTACATACTCTAGTTGTCCATAGAGTTCTTCGTTTTTATGTAGACCGTACCCGGTTTTCCAGGAAAACCATTTGTGTCTGTCACCCCAAGAATGATAGGGGCACCAGTGACTAAGCAGACGTTGTCCAAATGGTTAGTCAATTTTATAATGTTCTGCTACCAAAAGTATGACAAACCTTTACCGGCCTCGGTTAAGGGTCACTCTACCAGGGGTGTTGCCACTTTGTTTACATCCCTACGAAATGTATCTGCAGCGGATCTGTGTGCTGCAGCCACTTGGAGTTTTGTTCACACATTCATCAAACACTACAGTTTGGACATTGCTTCCAGAAGGAGGGCAGGCATTGGCCTAGCCGTCTTCCAGGGACTGCTCTCTTAGAAGCTCTTTTGGATTTATTTATCCACCACCTTTTTGACCTGGATCATATCCTTGTACAGCTTGGGACTCGGTCCTGATGGTAATTGCCCGCTGCAAGAGCTCTCTCTCGTAGTGAGATAGTACAGTTACGTAAAAACTTACCATAACGGTAGATCTTTGAGAAGAGCTCTTGCAGCAGGCATGCTTCCTCCTCCTCCCTCCTTCCCTCTGATTCTGTATATATATTTCTTCTCCCTTTTGGGGATGTTAGAATCTCCTCGGTCCCCATCCTTCAGGCAAGCCAGGTCTCCGGTGGACGAACTGAGGTGGTGCCGGGGGACCGCCCTTTTATGCCATAGGTGACATCGGGGGTAGGCTGATGTAAGGGGGGCGGTCCCCTGTCTAAGACTGCTAGATAGAATTCTTTCCGTGAGGTCCTAGTGCCTGGCGGCATAGTCCTGATGGTAATTGTCTGCTGCAAGAACTCTTCTCGAAGATCTACCTTTACCGTAAGTTCTTGCATAATTGTACTTTCTCCTGGTAAGAGGTTCTTTTCACACTTTGGAATAAAAAAAAAAAAAAAATCTCTTTGCTATTTGCAGTTGACTTGGTTCTGGTCTGATCTGTACGGTGGGATGGTGCTGGAGTTTTGTGTTTGAATATAATTCCAAGGAACCAGAGTGATTAACATCGGTGGTGGGGGAGGTCGATGACAAGAAATTATATAAAATGAAACACAGGGTGATGTAGTTACTCAAATTTAATACATACAGTCTGTGTGTGATGCTTGAATAAACCCCTCAAGTTTCACTTTCAAGGTATATGTAGCATCACACACCTTGGGCGTGTATTAAATTCTCGTAACACATACCACCCCATGTATTATTCTCTATATCTTATACATTTTTGTACATATAGATTTATTATTTAATCCATCTGTGACAACTTGTTTTATAAAACTCATTTTACTGTCCAGTCTGTGTTCATTGTCTGAGAGAACGTTACCAAATCAGAGTGAGGCCGCTTCAAATACAGAAGCAGGGCCAGAAATGTGTGAATCAAATATGGGCCCCTATGTCTAGACCTTGTACCCTGTGGTAAACTGCTTACTTGGGATGAGCATGGGCTATCCCATTGGTAAGTCTGAGACAGACCAGCAGCAGTGTAGGTATAGTGTTTAGTCTGTTGGTAGTAGGTCTGCTGGTAGTAGGTGAGAGGACTGCGTCATAATGAGGAAGGTTCCATGATTATGTCAGTTCTGAAAGAGTCAAGCTTTCTCACATAGAGAATGATGTAATACCCAGCAGTTATGACTAAGTAAGCAATAAGACATGATGGGGTATGTGTTGAGCATATATTACCGCACGGCTGGGGCGTAGTAAGTCACGAGGCCACCGGCTGAGTGACTTCAGCCACAGCTGAGCGGTAATATATGTTCAACACATACCCCGGAGTATCTTATTGCGCTTATAAAATGGAGAACTTTTATTAGAAATTAAAAAAAGATTCAGAAAATATTGTATTTACATTAAAATATAGCTTAATTGAACAGTGTCCCTATGCAAGGAAAAATAGTCCCTTTTAATTGACAGAGTAAACTGCTTCAGAATTGTCTAAACTGACACAGTATGTTGAAATCCATTGCCCAACAAACAAGGCAGGAAAAGCTTTCAATTTTAAACTTATCTACTTACAATGATAAATTACAGTTGAAACTGACACATGCTAAGTGAACTGCAGCAGGAGGAAACAGGAACTCCTTGAGACAGCTTAGTAGTTGTTTCTATTGGGGAGTATCACCGCGGTTTACAATAAATGGAATTGGCAACGCGATGGCAACACACAGAAGAGAAAGACAAAACATTGATGTGGGATGCAAAGTAAGAACTCTGTTTAAGTGGAATAGGGAAACGTGTATAAACGCCATGATAATGAAGCATTGAAATCAAGATTTCTAACTGCAGCAGGTTGGCAGCAGTACTGTCAGCGAGATCGCAAATGCAGGCATTATTAGTACAGTAACTGTGGCGGGTTGGGAGTGGGATTGTCAGCAAAACATTCACTTCCTCGCTTACTGAGACTAAAAACAATGGCGGCCTTTAAGAAACGAAAGTTCCACTGGCACATCGTAACATTCCATGCCTAGCTCTGAACATCCCATTTGGGGGCCTTGATTTATTTACCTGTACTTTTTTTTCTCTGTGTGTAAAACATATATGACACTTTGTTTCTAGCCAATCAGAATGCTTATTTTTACATGCCCATTTTATAAACTTAATTACAGTGTGGCATGACACAGAAATAAAAGTTCAAACCCCAGGAATCCCTCACTTATGCTTAATAACTGCAATTGTTCACTTACAGTGAGCTGCCCCAGAGCCTAGAATTTTATGCTAATTAGAGAATCTTAGAATGACAAAAAACTCTGCTGTCGGTCACACTCACTCCTGCATTCTAATGGCAGATGTATTTATCCGCATGAAGAAAGCATTTGTCCCGAATTCCTCTCTTCAGTTCCAAACTGATCATAGTTTATTATTTTATTATTTTTTAACAGAGTTTAAATTTAGTTACTTTATTGATACTCTGCATTAGTTAGGGTGTATTTCGTGTGTGTGTGTGTGTGTTTTTCTCCAGTTTCATATCAGTTTCCAGCAACCAGAGAAGATAGCTTTGAGGCACGGTTCCCACCATTGGAAACAGCTTTAAATTTCATTTTAAAAGACCTTATTTTGCCCTTTAAATTGTACCGCTTTGTGATTTTTCACTATTTTATTGTTGGTTCCTTGTTTGGGAACCAAGATGATAGTTGGCATTAACATTCAGTTTTGACATCATTTGGTGTTCTGTGTGTTGCGGCTGTTGGAACTGGACCACATTTTGGTATCCTACCTTTGTTTAAAAAAAAGAAAATAGTTGTTTCTATGGGCATGGATGTAGTGTACAGCGACACTTCTGGCAGGATCCTTTCCCCTTAAAGACTGTCTGAAAGGTCTTCAGGCTGGCTCCTCCCAACCACCTAGGTGGTATCCTCCCCAGCACTGCCCCATGACATCAGATCTCCCTTTCTGCTTGAAGCATCAGGTTCTCTCCATCATAGCTCCACGTTAGGTGTAGGCCCTAACTTTTCATAAACTGCTTTTCGGATTCAAGCTTTTGACTGCTTTGTTTATAGCATGGAGTTGGAAGAACCGAAATCCAGTCCCAGCGTTAAGTGGTGCTCTTTCAGCCAGAAAATGTTATGCACTGACCCGCACACCACATGCGTCTACTGTCTGGGTATGCAGCACGACCCGTAGGCTTGCGGCCTGTGCTGTGCCCTTCATTCCTCCAATTTGGAGGACCACTATGCTCTACGCTTGCCTTCTCCTGGGTCATCCAGACAAATGACCCCCCCCCCGTTAAATCCAAAGACGTCTGGAGGGCGGTTTCCATGGTGGTGGGCTCGGCTGAGCAACTTGCCGTCTTCAAGGAGGCCATGGCCCAGGCCACTGCTGACACTTCGTCTGTGTCTGCCCTGATTCCAGTGGCATGGACGCCTTGTTTACCAGGGCATTTGGGAACTTATGCCAGTCCCTTCCGACTCTTGGGGATGGCCCTTCCCAGGGGTCTAAATCTTCCAAACGGGACTCCAAATGTAAGCAGTCCCATCATAGATCATGGGACCGTGAGCACTTGGGGGGGTGGGCTGTTACTGCACTTCTGCTGGCTCAACGGCTGTCAGCTTTGGCTGATGTTTCTGTTCAGGCTGCTGGCCTCACCGAGTCTCTGTTGGGCTTGTTGGCCGAGCTGCAGGTCAGTCAACCAGTCGATTATCTTTCTTGACCTGTTGTCACTGGGCGAGGGGGACGATTCCCTCTCTAGGACCCCCAGTCCTGCCTGATCTCTCCCAAGGAGGGCTAGATCAGTCCGCTGACTCGGTTCCTTCTTTTTTGGGAGCCCGACTGCTCGGGGGATCCCAGGCATCCTTCACCTGTCCCGGCCTCCCCATGCCAACCGGTGCCCCGGCGGTCTCAGTCTTGATCAAGGTCTCACAGCTCAAGGTCTAGTGATTCCCGACATGGTCATCGGTCCCAATCTTGACACTCAGCGAAGTGACTCCACTAGTATTCTTCATCTTCCTTCTCAGGGGAGGACAGGCTCCGCTGTAAAATGCAGCGCCGTTATGAGCAGTTCATGTGGCAACAGTGGCTTCTCAGCACCAGCACTATGCCGCCCTTGCCTTAGCCCACTGTGGCACTTCCAAGGCCACTACACCCTAGGCTCGAGCTGGCTGTGCCAGTGTCAGCCCTATGCCAGCCTCTCTGCCCATTCTGGTGGAACTCTCTCTTCCACATACCCAAGGAGAGGCCTCCTCCGGCCAGATCTTGGTCAAGATCACCCAGGCCAACAAACCTCGCATTGTCAGCAAGGATACGGGTGCTCAGCCAGTGTTCGAGGAGTCTTCAGACTCGGAGAACTCCTCCATGGATTCTTATCGGCCCCAGGCTTCAACCATCAGTCCGGTGAGGATCTCTCGTTGGAGCACTGGTCTGTCTCCTTTGGGACCCTGCTTCGCTTGATTTCTGAATCCATGGGGATCCTGCTGGAGTCTTTCCAGAAGCGGGCTAAGTATCCCTTGATAGAAATCTTCGGCACAGATGACTCCTCTGGGGTCACCTTCCCAGTGGCGGAGGCCATCCTTTTCCCCGCTCTGGAGCTGTGGCAGTTTCCTGCCTCCTGCCCTGTGCCATTGGCCATATAGTCCACAAATATGTGGAGCCTACTGGGTCACTTTCGGGGTTCACAGACCACCCCTTGGCCGAGGGATTAGTCACTGACTCAGTTTTCTGGTGCATGGGCAATGTTGGGAATGTTGAAAAAACCTCCCGACAAGGAGTCCAAGAAGTTATACAACGTGGCCAAAAAGGTCTTTGTGGCTTCATTCCTAGGCCTTTGGCAGGCTAGTTCAGCCCTTATGATGGCCTACTTTGCCCATGCTTTACTGGCCACCCTGGACCATTTTATTCTCCGGCTGCTGATTGATCTGCAGCTGCCAGTTAAGTTGATCCATGACCAGGGTTGCGCCGTTGCCAAACAGCAGCTCCCTAGACATTGGCGACTCATGGCAGATCAGTGACCTTGGTGGTAGCTATGCACCACAAGATGTGGCTGCGGATTTTAACCTTTGCAGCCAATGTGCAGCACAAGTTGGCAGACATCCCTTTTTTGGGCACCAACTTGTTCGGGCCCAGCGTGAATAGCTATCTCACCCATACTGAGAAGTCCAGCACCACCCTGGACTCCATCACATCCACCCAGAAGGATGCTAAGAGCCAGAAACAAAAAGTCCTTTCAATTTTGGCCCTACTCTGCTCCTGCAACCAGACCACCTCAGCCCCCAATGGGGCAACAGCAGGCCTGGCGGCCTCAGCTGATACAAGCCTCCTCTGCCACCAAGAAGTTTGGAAGGCGAGGGCCAGCTGCTTTCTCAGCTAGCCCCATCACCACTTCCCATCTTGCACAGTGACTGATTGGAGGGGGTCTCCCTCCCGTCCTGCCCACCTCGGGACCTCCTGTGGGGGACCAGTTCTGCCACTTCGCTTCCACCTGGTCCATTATTACCTCGGACAGGTGGGGGCTCGACGTCAGCCGGGCTGTCCCTCTGGAGTTTGAGGCTCTCCCACCCAGCCGAGCTTGTGAACCGTGAGCATGGTGTCTGTGGACATGTTGTCTGCCCTTCGGGAGGACATTGCCAGCTCCTCCAGAAGGAGGCAGTGGTTCATGTTCAGGACACCACGGCCAGTCCAGTGTTTGTCTCCAGATACTTTCTGGTTCCAAAATGGACGGGGGGCTGGTGCCCCATACTGGATCTCCACAACCTTAACAAGTGTCTTCAGTCATGCAAATTCTGGATGGCCACTCTGAATCAGATCATTCCATCCCTGGAGCACAACATATGTGGTTCTGCTCTGTGGACCTCCAAGATGCCTTCTTCCACATCCCCATCCATCTGTCCCACCAGCAGTTTCTCCGGTTCTGCTCGGAAGGGATCCTGTACGAGTTCCAGGCAATGCTGTTTGGCCTGTCCTCTGCCCCCAGGCTCTTTACCACGTACATGGCAGTGGTGGCAGCCTTCCTGAGGCGCTGAGGTGTCCGGGTGTACCATTACCTGGATGACTGGCTGATCGCCGGTTCCTCCAGTGTGGAGGTGGAGTGGTCCCAGGATCTGACCCCCCAGACTTGCTCAGCCCTAGGCCTCCTGGTCAATGTGGTCAAGTCAGAACTCAGACCTTCACAGGTCATCCAGTTCATCGGGGCGGAGCTCGACTCCCATGGGGCCAAGGCCCTCTCCCGGCAGACAGGGCAGAGGATCTTACTTCCTTTAGCCGATCATTTCGGGTTGGGCACTTGTGACCTGCCTGGGACTTCTTGTGTCTTCTGGTGTTCGTGATGGCTTGCACCAGCGTGATTCAGTGGGCCTGCGGGAGGATGCACCCGCTGCAGTGGGGACTGGCCTGGCAGTGGTCTCAGCACCTCAGTCACCTCAACCAGCTGGTCACAGTGGCACAGCTGAAGTGGGATGCCATCCAGTGGTGGTTGGTCCCGGAACATCTCCAGGAAGGAGTCCTGTTTGTCCGCCCACAGGGTGACCTCAGAGTCCACGGGCTCTGAACCTGCAAGGAGTTTCCAAGCCACATCAACCTGTTGGAGCTCTGTGCGGTGTGCCTGGCACTGACAGTATTTGCTCCGTATGTTCAGGGTCAGGTCGTTGTCCAGGTCCAGACGGACAACAAGACAACCGTGTACTACCTCAGCAAGCAGGGCAGCTTGCATTCCCTCCTATTGTGCCGGGAAGTTCTCCACATGTGGACCCTCATGTGCAGTCTGACCACTGACCTTTTGGCGATTCATGTGGCTGGCGTGTCCAACCCATTTTGGATACCCTCAGCCAAGTGGCAAGGTGTCTCACGAGTGGTCCCTTCACCAGCAGGTAGTCAATCGCCTGTTCTCCCTTTGGGGCTCTCCAAAGGTGGACCTGTTTGCCTCCCCAGAGAACGCAAAGCTGAGTTTGTTTTATGCCCACCCCCCTCAGTGCAGAACACTTCTGGGGGATGCCTTCACAAGGCCCTGGATCCTGGTCCTCATTTATGCCTTCCCTCCCTTTCGCCTGATCCACAAGGTGCTGCTCAAGGTTCGGAGGGACAAGACGCAAGTGATCCTGGTATCTCCAGACTGCTTGTGCCAGTTCTGATACTCCAGTCTCCTCAGCCTCAGGAGCAGGATCCCATGGCAACTGTCTCTCCACCCGAGCTTGCTCTCTTGCCATAAGGGAAAGGTCCTGCACCCGGACCTTCAGTACCTGCATCTGACAGCCTGATTCCTGAGTGGCTAGAGTTCCAGGCTTTGAGTCTCTCCAACAAGGTCCTTCATGTTGTTGAGGCCTCTCGGAAGGAGTCAGCTCTTCAGTGCTATGCCTTCAAATGGAAAAGATTTTCCATTTGGTGCCAGGGCAGGGAACTGGACCCCTTGGCTGCATCCTGGACTACCTGTGGTTCTCTCCCAGTTGGGCCTTCAATCAGTGACCCTCAGGGTGCACCTGGCAGCCATCTCTGCATACCGGGCGTGGGCTGGTATGCCGATGGTGGTGCAGAATAAAGTGATCGGACACTTTTTGAAAGGTCTTGACTACTTGTCCCCGCTGGTGTGTTAACCATTACCACCTTGGGACTTGTTGCTGGTTTTGGTGATGCCTATGGGCAAGCCATTCGAACCCATGTACAGGTGTGAGATGTCACACCTGTCATGGAAGACCACTATCTTGGTGGCTGTCACCTCTGTCAGGAGGATCAGTGAGCTCCAGTTGCTGTCAGTGGAGTCTCCTTACTTGGTCTTCTGCAAGGACAGCGTTGTCCTCCGCCCTAACCCAAAGTTCCTGATGAAGGTTGTTTCGGAGTTTCACCTTAACCATGTGATTAAACTACCAGTATACTTTACCAACTCATCCTCAGAGGCCGAGCAAGGCCCCATTCAGTGGACCTTCTGCGAGCACTCACATGCTATAAGGAGCGCACAGCTGGAGTTCGGGGAGGGTTCGCCAGCTCTTTGTCGCCTATGCTGAAGCTGCACCTGGCAGACCGGCAGCAAAGTGGACGATTGGCAGGTGGATAGTCTCATGCATTGACTTCTGCTATAGGCTGGTTAGTAGGGAGCCTCCCATTGGGTTTAGGGCTCATTCCACCAGACATACTGCTGCCTCAGTGGCTGCTTCCAGGGACGTCCCTAACCAGGAAATCTGCAGGGCTGCTGGCTGGAAGTCAGCACACACCTTCATCTCCCATTAACACATCAGTCTTGAGTCAATCAATCAATCAAAATCTTTATTTATCCAGGCAGGCACCATTGAGCAAGGCTCATTTGCAAGGTGGACCTGGTCATGAATACATCAAAGTACAGTACAGAAGCAGGTATACAAAAAGCAATACTATACAAGGAAGAAAAAGTATATACAGTGTATATAGTACAGTACAAGGTTGAAATAAATAAAAAAAAAAAACAGCATTGTTTTGCAGTTGAAGAAGTCAGCAGATGTACAATCAACCATTGGCATACAGGGGTTATAAGCAGAGATCTTTTGAGTGAGGCAGCCAGCAACTACACATATAGGGGAAAGAGGCCATGCATGGGGTGGCAGGTTAGACAGGTAAAGAAGAGGAGGGATATATTACCAACGACTGGGGGAAAAATTGGGCTAAAACCACAGAAAGTGACGATGGCTGTCGTGTACTTGTTTATTATGATAATGACGGAGGAAGGGTAGATAACTGGGACACTACTGTGGATGGCGTGGGACTTTAGCCAGGCTGGAGTGGACAGGGAAGGGTGGGTGCAGCAGGAAGAGTTAAAAGGGAAAGAGTGAGAGCCAGCGGTAGAAACATGACGAGTGTTAGGATGGAAAGGGGGAGTTGCGGAATTAGTGGGCTAGTGGTAAGGAAAACATTTGCAAGGTGCTTTCATGTAGCGATCGTAGAGTGCCTTGAAGATATTCAGGCTAACAGGACAGCTCAGCTTCAAGTTCCTTTGTAAACCGTTCCACGGTGTGGGTAAAGAGAAGCTTAGAGCAGCTTTGCCGAAACAAGTTTTGGCCCTTGGAACTTGGAGGGCAATTAGGGAATAGCTCCTTAGAGCGTAGGTGCCTAACACACTCCGGGGAATACAATCTGAGACATATGAGGGGAGCTTGCTGGTCACCACTCTGAAGGCCCATAGGGCGGCATTTCTATTCCTTCTATAGTGAAGAGAAGTCCAGCCTAATGATGAGTACAGGGAGCAGTGGTGTGTGGAAAGTGGAAGGCCAGTAATGAACCCGATAGCTCTGTGGTAGAGGGTGTCCAACTTAGCCAGTGCAGTGGCTGTAGAACAGGTTTGCGTAATCTATTAAAAATAGGAAGGTAGCTTGAACCAGTTGAATCTTGGCCTCCTTTGTGAGCAGGTGGTTAATTCTGTAGAACAGTCCTAATCTTTGCCTTAGTTTCTTCTGTAGTTCTTTGAGATGGTCAGCGAAGGAAAGTCTATGATCGAGCCAAACTCCTAGATATTTGAATTTAGCGACGTACTCTAGTGTTTCTCCAAGAACAGTGGTAATTTGTGGGATAGCCCCAGCAGGAATTGCCGTATGCAAGGAGGGAGAGAAGAGCATGGCTTTTGTCTTTTTCGCATTGAGCAAAAGCTTTTTGTTTATGAGCTGGTATTGTAGAAGGTTAAATTCAGTTTGGAGGTCTTCAGAGGCTGCTTCCGTGGGACGACTCAAGTACAGTACAGTGTCGTCCGCAAATAAGTGGATGTTGGCTTTTTTGATGGGGTCATTGATGTTGTTAATGTAGACTGCAAAGAGGAGGGGACCAAGGATAGAGCCCTGGGGCACGCCCCTCAGCATAGGTTTTAATGGAGAAAGATCACCTTCAGCTTTAACCTGCTGTTTCCGTTCCCCAAGGTAGTCTGCAAATCAGCACATAGATTTATGGTCCAGGACTAAGGTGCTTAAGGAGGAAAGAAACAGGCTGTGATCGACTGTGTCGAATGCCTTACTGAGATCCAAGAAAACGGCACAGACATGCTTCTTGTTGTCAAGGTCTAGGAGCCAATCATTGGTCACCTTAGCTAGGGCTGTTATGGTGCTGTGCTTTGCTCTGAATCCAGACTGAACCGGTTTCTGGATTCTAAGTATACACCTAGCTGGCCACACACTATCTTTTCTAGTAATTTAGACAGGATGGGGAGGAGGGAGATCGGTCTGTAATTATTTAGATCGCAGGGGTCACCTGCTTTTAATAGAGGGATGACGTGGGCTATTTCCCATTGAGGGGGGAGGCTACCCTGGGAGAATGACATGTTGAGTAGGTGGGTGATTGGCACTGCAAGCACATGGTAGGCACATTTCAGATAGTATGGCTCTATGAAGTCGGAGCCTGCTCCCTTCCCTTCTGTGCTGGGATGCTGGTTTTTGGGCCTCTGTTCTCCAGTCTCTGTTCCCTAAATAAGGGTGTGTGTACCTTGCACCCTCATCCCGAGAAGTGCTAGGAGTCTGCCAGAAGTGTGGATAGTACTCCATATCCACGTCCCTAGAAATGAGGGTTACTTGCTTGTAAGCATGTTTCTAGGAGTGATATATGGTGTACTTCCACACAACCCACCCGACCTCCCCTGGCAAGTGGGACACCGAATCTCGCTTCCAGCATGTAAGATCTGATAACACGGGGTGGTGCCGAGGAGGATACCACCTGGGTGTGGGGGAGGAGCCAGCTTGAAAACATTCTGGCCAGTCTTAAAGGGGAAAGGATTCTGCCAGAAGTGTAGATGTACACCATATACCACTCCTAGAACTACGGTTGCAGGTGAGTAACCCTCATTTTTGGGAGGTCAGTGTTTGGCATGACAGTCAAGCTCAAGAAGATGATGGGACCCACAGGCTTTAGAAGTGGTGCAGATCATTTTCAGCTCCTGGCTAAGGCACGCTGCCACAAGTTGTGTTTGAGGTGCCTGGGTCCAGATCACGATTTTGTCAATTGTGAACTCTGTGTCAAGTTAGAAACATAGAAACATAGACTTTGAAGGCAGATAAGGACCGCTTGGCCCACCCAGTCTGCCCATTTCCCTACCTATTGGATAAGCTGCAGATCCTAGTTAACCAACAGCTTACTTCCTCCTTCCCCCCCACCAGAATTGCCTTATGTCTGTCCCATGCTAAAACGCAAAAGAAAAGGGCTAATAAATTAGAAGACGTTATGGCTTCTCAGTCTGCCTCCTTATCACTTAAGGGCTCTGATGAGGGTACATCCCCTCCAAATAAGCAGCATCATTTTTCTTTATTTATTGACTTTTGTTAACCAGGTAGGCCTACTGGAATACAGCGTCTCTTTTCAAGGGTTACCTGGAGTTAATTACAGAGAATACAAAATAATATAGATTTTACCAAGTCAGATATTACATAGGGTAATTAACGAAGTGTGCTAAGTCACATACATGTGAGCACAGGGAACAGTATACACAAGGATACAGGTGATTATTACACAGACAGGATCACATATCACTTCAAGGCATTAACATAGTATCATGCAATCAAGGCAGGTATCCATTCAGTAGGCCATGCAAGAAACAGAGTACAGTGGGGAGGCCTAGTGCCACCAAGTGCAAAACCAGAGGTGGGAGGAGGGATGTCAGCAGCTCTAGATCAGCAGGTGCAGCAAGCTGTGCTGGAGCAGATATGCCTTGAGACCTTTTTTAAAACCTCCAAGTGAGGAGCAATTTTGGAGGGAGGCAGGAAGCGTGTTCCACAAAGATGGAGCAAAGCTGGCAAAGAATCTCTCCCACATTTAACCTAACTCTGAGTATTTCTAGTAAAGTGCATCCAGTGGACCTGAGCACACTCCGTTCTGGCTTAGTAGACAGGATATCTCGGAGGTATAATGGAGTAGGACCCTTTAGGATTTTATAAGTGAGACAGAGGAGGGGATACTTTAGCTTTCCCTCTAAAGAAGGCCAGTTAGAAGAGAGGAAGATGTTGCAATGATGAATTCTAGGAGTGGCGCCCAGGCAAATCGGGCAGTTTTGTTATAAAGTGCCCTGAGTTTATCGAGTTCAGTATTTCTTACAGAATGAAGAGCAGAGGCCCCATACTGTAAGAGAGGGAGCAACATACTCCTAGCAATAACTAACCGAGATTCCTTTGTGAGATCATTACTTAGGTGGTATAGCAAACTAATTTTTGGTGTAAGGATTTAGTAAGATAATGAGTATGTGCTCTAAAGGAGACTTCTTGATCAAGGTATACCCTCAAGTATTTAGTAGCTTCCACCATCTCTGTCTTGTTATCCCAAGATGTGGACAAGTTTAGCAGGTGCTGCCTAGCTACACCTAGATGCCTGGGGCCAAAAAGGATGGCATTAGTCTTTTCAGCATTGAGAAGCAGTTTATTTAAGCAATATACCACGAGAGGGTGTGGGTCATGCCAGGATTTACCCACGGGTGGTGTGTTGTTCGGTCCCGAGGCGCAGCCGAGGGACCAGCAACACACCACCCGTGGGTAAATCCTGGCATCACCCACACCCTCTCGTGGGATATTGCTATTATACAGTTAGGATTTATTTTAAATGAAATATTTGTATTACAGGTTTTATTGACTGTTAGGACAACAATTGATATAGTGATGTATAGGTGCCGGTTCTGAAGGAGTTGCAGAGGCTGGCTGCTCGAGCTGAGGTGTCAGGTAAGTCCTGAAGAGAGTTTTCAGACATTCTTGTTCGTGGAAAGCTGTTCGGAATGTTGGAAAATACTTAATCAAGCTCCTTCTCGTCTATGACTTGGAAGGAGCATTCCATTTTTGGTTTTTTAAATTTACCATGGTCGGTAATGATGTATGGAAGATGGCGGCACACGGGTTTGATGTTGGGCATCGGACAGATTTTGAGAGGGTATAGGGCATGGGGATTTAGCTGGCACTTCTTCCTGTTGGGTACTAGCAGGATTTACATGTTTTAAATCATGCTAGATAGCCAATCAGTAGCCAGCTTTTTTGTGTACTATTGTGTAATTGACAAGAACCACCTTTCTAACATCAGGAAGTCCTCAGCAAGGAGTCGGTTGATGAGGGTAAACATCACTGGAGCTCTTATACAATACTGCATCATCAGCATAAAGCTAAACACACGCTCCTCCACAATAACCAGGTAACTTATTTACAAATAAGGAAAACAGTATTGGGCCCAAAATGGACCCTTGTGGGACACTGTCAGTTATGGTTAATAATGAAGATTGAGTACCTTTCCATTCCACTTTCTGAGCCCTGTAAGTCAAGCAATGAGTGAACCACCTACTGGGCAAGTCATCAAGACCAAACCTAAGTTCTTCTATTAGGAGACCGTAATTAACTAGGCTGAATGCGTTCCTTAGCTCTATGAAGGCTGCTCCATCACACACCCTCTGTCCATGTCACCCAGGATAGCTGTAGTCAGCTTCACCAGAGCAGTGTCAGTACCATGGGATTTTGGGAAACCTTGCCAATCAGTCAAGAGGTGATACTGCTCAAAATATTCTTGAAGCTGGTTATATATAAGCCTTTCCTGAATTTTAGCAAGTGAGCTAAGTAGGGAGATTGGACAGTAATTTTCTATATGCTCTTTAGGACCACCGTTGTGAACAGGAATTAATAAAGAAAAGGCTGCAAGTGATGGTTCTCAAATCAGGGTGTCTGAATGGGGCTGTCCTAAATTCAGCCAAAATAAAAGGCTCTGAGCAGACACCGGAGACGGTGCCTGCTAACAAAACAAAAAAAAAGACAAACATGTCGCGATCCCTCCTTCTGAAGACGGAAAGGAGCCGCCAGTAGACAAAAATAGAATGCCTTCCATAGAGGACATGACAATTCCTCCAGGCTTTCCAGGCTGTGAGGAATTTCATGAATATGACTGGCCCCCATCCCGGTTCCAATGCCAATTCCAGTGCCTGTAGAGGAGGAGGATGAATTCTACTATGAAGAGGAGGAGAAAGGTGAACCCATAGAGCCTGATGGTTTTCCTGAACAAGAGTTTGGTCCCCTCCTCATCTCCCAGATGACTGTACCTCACACTATACTTCTGTGAGGCAGATGGCGAACACCCTCAACATCTCATCGCAGGAGACTGCTGAAGATGAGGATTAACTCCCACAAAAAGGTTGCTATTGCCCATCTGCAAATCCCTCAAAAAGGCCACTTACCAAAGTTTGTCAGCATCCACTTCAACTGTTGGCATAGACAGAAAAATATCAGGTGGATAAACAGGGTGCTGAGCACCTGTACTCCCACTCTGATTATGAGGGAGTAGTCCAGACTGCTGCCTGTGATAAGGTCAAGGTGCCACTTTCCTCCCAGCCTTCTGAGAAGGATGCTAGGAAAATGGATAGTAACATAGAAATATAGAAATTGTTGGCAGATAAGGACCTTCCAGGCCCACCGAGTCTGCCCAAGTGTTCTATCTCCATGTTAACCAAGGACCCTAGGTGATCCGGGTAATTTCCCCCCCGCCCCCTCTCCAGAATTCCCTTGTACCTATCCCAAGTAACCTTGAATCACGTCACTGTTTTGGCCCCCACCACTTCCTCAGGGAGTGCGTTCCACCTATCCACTACCCTTTCTGTGAAATAATGTTTCCTAATGTTTCCCTTGAATCTTCCTCTTTCTAGCCTCATGTCATGACTCCTTGTCCTTGAGAGCCTCTTATTCCAAACTATACTGCTATCAGGGACCTTTTTTATACCTTTTGGTTCTTAAAGGTCTCTGTCATGTCTCCACTTTCCCTCCTTTACTCCAAGGTATACATGTTGAGGTCTTTCAGCCTCTCCTCATATGTCAAATGGCTGAGTCCTTGCCTCGCACCATTTTCATTGCCTTTTTCTGGACCCTCTCCACTCTATCCATGTCCCTCCTGAGGTATGGTCCCCAGAAATGGACACCGTATTCAAGGTGTGGCCTTACCAGCTGTTTGTACAAGGGCATCACCACCTCCCTTCTTCTGCTTGTAATACCCTGCCTGTGCATCCCAGCATTCTTCTGGCCCTCGCTACTGCCCTCTCACATTGCTTAGCCACCTTGAAATCTTTAGATATAATTATCATCATCATAATTTTTATTTAGAAAAAAGAGCCTTTCTAAAAACCAAGGCACTTACTCATGAACTAAACAAAGCATATCAATTGAAAAACTTTCATGACAATCAAAAATATTAAAATCCATAAAGCTACAGTGCAATAAATATCAACTTCAATAAAAATCTGAATACACCAGTCTAAATATTAAGTTCAGCAAGAATATGGATACGCTAGGCTAAATAAATAAGTTTTGGTGCCGTTTTAAAACTCTGCACGGTCAGGCACTCTCTTACATGACAAGGTAGAGAATTCCACAGGGTCGAGGCTGCAAAAGCAAAGGACTGGGCCCCCAATGTCTTTAAGCAAACCCTGGGAATCTCCAGCAATCCCTCGTCGACGGATCAGAGAGGATGGAGGGGACAGTAAGGACGAAGGAGAACTTGCAGGTAATGGGGTCCCTGGTCATGTAGGGCTTTATAAGTCAGTAACCCGACCTTGAAGGTGATTTCGCCACTGTACTGGCAGCCAGTGCAGTCTGCAGAGCACAGGTGTTATATGACTGGTCCTAGAAGTACCAGTCAATAGCCTGGCTGCTGCGTTCTGCACTAACTGCAAGCTGTGGATATCAACCCCCAGTAGCCCTAGATAAAGGACATTGCAGTAGTCAAGAAGGGAGGTTACGGAGGCATGGACTAATGGAAGATTATCAGGAGGAACCAGATGCTTCACCCGGACGATATTCCTTAGATGGTGAAAAGAGGATTTGACAATGGCCGACAGCTGAGATTTAAGGGTCAGGTCATCATCAAAAATAACACCCGGGTTCTGTACCCGATCTGAAGTAGTCAGCTGAACACCCCCGTGCCAAAGCCCAGAGGTTTGTCCTGCAGGACAAACCCGCCTCCCAGCGATCTGGGTCCACAACCAACACCTCAGATTTAGCCAGGTTCAATCACAGCCAACTGGCACTCATCTAATCCTGGATCTCAGACAGACAGTTGTTAAATACTGAGAGGATCACATCCTGTCCGGGCACAAAGGACATGTACAGCTGAGTATCATCTGCATAGCAGTGAACACTCAGACCGTAACGCCTAATGAGCTCTCCTAATAGCAGCATATAAACTGCGAACAACATGGGTGACAAGATGGAGCCCTGTGGTACCCCGCAGGATAGGGGGAGAGAGAGGGGGGCTGAGGAATAAATCCCAGACACCACTCTCTGAGTCCTAGCCTTGAGGAAGGATCTAAACCATCTGAGGACCGTACCAGATAGTCCACAGATGAACCACAGGCGCTTCAGCAACACACCATGGTCCACAGTGTCAAATGCTGCAGAGAGATCAAGGAGGACCAAGATAGAATGAGTCCTCCAATCTCTCGCTATTAGGAGGTCATTTAGCACCAGCACAAGGGCCTTCTCGGTACTGTGCCTCTTCCTAAATCCTGACTTTAGAGGATCATAGATGTCGTGGCTGGACAGATGATTGTCCAGCTGCAGCGCAGCCACCTTCTCAATAACCTTACCCAAAAAGTGTAAGTTAGAGATGGGTCTGTAGTAAGCCAGACAGGAACGGATTTTGACCTGAAGCACCGGGGCAAGTGGAGATGAGGTGTTTGTGTACTGCTACACTGTTTATACTTGCAATAAAGCGAAACAAGTTTTTGGATTCATCCTCGTGGTGGACAGTACTTTATTTACAAAGCTTGGAGTGCAGGTGAATTTGTTTTATATCTTTTTTAAGGAGAGGTCAAACAAATGCCTCCTTTAGGGGATCCGGAAAGACCCCCCTCTCCAGTGACCTCCAGACTATCGTAGCAAGGACCTGGCTGATTTCATCTACGCACCCTATGAGGAGGCACGTAGGGCCTGGATCCAGACTACAGCTGGTTGGCCTCAAAGTCTGGTTGACCCTCCCGATATCCATGATTTCCAGCTGGCTGAAGTTAGACCAGGTAAACTGGGTGCCCGCCACCTGCTGCTGACCGCCACAGTACCCACTAGAGGGGGCCGGACAGATCCTGGACCTGATGACCTGAGTGGCAACTGTGACACTTAAACAGCTGGTTCTGATTAATCTATGCTTTTTGTAATATAAAAAAAACTGTAGTGTGATTGTCTGTCATGAGGAATGCTGTGTCTGGATAACCCCCACCCCCTACCGGTATTAGTTCAAAAGACAGAATATATGTTAAACAGCAGATCTCTGTGATGAGATTAACTTGCAGAAATTCGCATTTTATAGCCTTATTTAGGATCTGGGTTGTTTGATGCGAAGACCTGAAATATCCATTTTATGACGTACTCAGGAAGGTCCGTTAATTGCAGCTAATGTCATAAAGAAGTGGAATATCCATTTTATGATGTCCTCAGGAAAGTCAATTAATTGTACCTGGTGTCATAAAAAGTCCTTTGAAGTGTTTGAGAAAGGAAATGGCTCATGGATCAAAGGGACTGAAAAATCAGTCTTAATTAAGTGTGTCATCATTTGGAAAATGAGTCTTGCTGGAGTCTCAGAATTCAATACCTTGATGGGACTTCCTGTTTTGTGTGTGTATATACATATATATATATTTTTTATATATCCTAAAAGGGAGGAGCTAGATGATGACATCATGAAGAGGGTTGAAACATAGCATTTTTAAACTGTAGTCTGTATTCCATTTAGACACACTTTTTGGACTCTGAAAAAAGCAACATCAGCACTGGAAGGAGATAAGAATACATGAGATTAGACAAGTCAAAGGGTACTGTGGTAGGAGATTTTGTTTGTATTTAAAACCTTATTATTTTAAGTGATTATATGTTTTTGTGATATATGGTTCTGTATTTACATTTTGCATTTTGATCTATTTTTAAGTAAACATCTCATTTTTAGAGACTACTTGGTGTGCCTTTGAAATTCTTTATTTGACAAGTGAAGCATATATGGGTAAAGTTGGCACTGTGCAAAGCTATTGGTAATGCCAAACTGGGAAAAAGAAAGAGTTCATTCTAAGGTCTTTCATAGAGTTTTAAGGGTTCATTTTGTACACCTGGTTAGGTGCCCGTAGGCGAAAGATATCTGCCCCCCCCCCCGAAGAGCAGAATTATCTGAGCCTGTACATTGGGTATGTTAGCAAGAGGTTCACAGTTTGAATCCCTCCAGAACTTGAGACCAAAGTTTCATTCGAACCCACAAAACAGACAGGAGGGTTACCCTGTTCTGTTAACTGTTCACAATACTGCGTTCGGAGGTTGGCACTGTGGGAGCAGAGGGCCTGACCTGTTGAGTGGGGTTTGTGACAGATTGGTTGGCAGCAGTGCGATAATTTTAGTATTACAAGCTTTTATTGTTCAGTGTGTCAGCTTGAGACCATCAGCTCACTTGCAAAGAAAGAAAAAGGCAGTGATTTATTTTTAAAAAGGAGACAGAACTATATCACTTGGCGTACAGTCAAGTTCCTACCCGTTTTAATTTTTTTTCTAAAGCGCAAGTCAGAGTAGCCGCAGTTAGGGAAGAAGATGGCTTCCAACTATAGCAGGCACACTGTAGACAACTTAAAGCAGTTGTGCGGGGATAGAGGAGTCCCGTTTGAGGTGAAAGCCACCAAACAGAACCTCATGGATGCCCTGATGGTAGCAGATACCCAGAGCATTGAGTCACAGACAGTGACTGAAAAGGAACAAACCTTGAGTGTGGCAGGACTAGCGGCCAGTGCAGTGTCCAGATCCGATGAGGAGGGCAACAGGGCCAGTGCCAGTGAAGGGCCACAGCAGCAGGGAAAGGCCACCAGTATCCTGGATCCAGAAGTATTCAGGCTGCAGATTGAGGTGCGCCGAATGGAGCTGGAGTTCCAGGTGAAGAGCAAGCGAGAACAGCGAGAGGTGGAACGAGAGAGATGAGAGGCTGAGCGTGAGGAGTGTGAGCGTCCGCTAGCTGCAGAGGAGAAGAGGGAGCAAGAATGGTGAGAGGCGGACCGTGAACAGCGAGAGGCGGACCATAAGGAGCGTGAGCACCAGAGGCAACATGAAATGGAGAAGCTATGACTCCAACCAGCGGCACCAGTGCAGGTAAGTGGCTTGGGTTTAACTGGGACTACAGGACTGGGTTACAAATTGAATTCCAAATTGATAGCTGAATTTAAAGAGGGGGAGGATATGGATGCCTTTTTAAATTCTTTCGAAAAAGTTTGTATTCAGGATAAAATTCCTAGGGAGTCCTGGAGCTTCCAGCTGTCCCCGCTACTTACCGGGAAAGCTCGGGATGCAGTGGGTCAAATGGACAATGAGGACAGTGATGATTACAGCAAATGTCAAGCTGCACTGTTAAAAAAAATTGAATTAACTGCTGAATCATATAGAGCGAAATTCCATAAGCTCAGAAGAATCCCTGACATGAGCTACGAGGAGCTAGCCATGAAACAACGTCAGATTTTAAAACGGTGGGAAGGAATTGAAGCAAACTCTGTTGACAAAATTGAAAATGTGATTCTGTTAGAACAGTTTTATTAGGCATGCCCAGCTGAGCTAAAAACCTGGCTGGAGGACCGAGATCCCAAAACAGTGCAAGAGGCTGCTGAACTCTCGGACCGCTATGCCAAGAGCAGACCTGCCCTGACAGTGAATGGGGCGGGCGTGGCAGTGCAGAAAGGGAAAAGTGCACCTTCAGGGCAGGTAAAACCCTCACTGCCTCCACCGAAACCAGTTAGCCCCAGGTTTCAGAGAAAAGATTTCTCTGAGAAAAGAAATGAATGTTGGTTGTGTAAAGAAACTGGGCATATTGCCAGACAGTGTCCCAAACGGACGAGCAATAATACGCAAGGTGGCGTTAGGAAGGAAGTGGGTTGTTTGTGTGCCCCTGGAAGCATGCCTGTGAACATGAGGGAACACATGCACCCAGTCATGGTGAATTGTGTACAGGCGCAAGGTTTAAAGGACACAGGGGCATCCCTGACATTGGTAAAAGGGGATCTGGTACAGTCTGGTCAGCTTATACACAATAAATGCGTCACTGTACAAGGGTTCACTGGTGAAGAGAAAACATTGCCTCTTGCTAGTGTTCTCCTTGACTGGGGTGAAACAGGGGGAACTGTGCAACAGGTGGCTGTAGCCCAAACCTTAGCAGTGGATGTGATCCTGGGCAACAATCTCAAACAGGAGATGGTGTGTGCATTTACCCGTAGCCAAGCAGCAAGGGAAAATTGTAGTTCCCTGAACCCCACAGAAGCCATTGTGGAAACCACTGAGAGGCTGGTTCCCCAGCCTGTGTCTCCAGATGTGGAGATTAATGAAAAGGGGGTAGAAATTTCTCCAGTAGCAGTTAACCACACAGCTACGGAGGTTTACTCCGAAGAGGGAGGGATGACTCATTGCCAGAGGGTTGGGATTGACAGTGACCCTGAGTGCCCTGACGCTAGTGCTAGGGACCCTAGTTTAGTGACTGAAGGGGACCTGTCTCATGCCTTGGGAATATATGAGGAGTTTTCAGGTGCTCAGAGAAGTGACACTAGTCTAGAGAAGCTGAGGGCTTGGGCAGACTCTGACGGAGCACGAGGAGATGACGGCAGACATAAGGTTTATTGGGAAAATGGACTTATGTATACTCAGGCTGTGCAGACAGAGGGAGGGGTGCTAGGCAGGCAGTTTGTCGTTCCCCAGGGGTATCGTGAGCAGTTGCTGAAGATTGCACATGATATTCCCTTGTCTGGTCATCTGGAAATCGCGCGCACTACGCAGCGGTTGGCCCAGAATTTCTATTGACCTAACTTCACCCAGCAGGTGAAGGAGTATTGCAGGTCTTGTCACCGGTGCCAAGAAATAGGGAAGGCGGGCAAGAAAACCCAAGCCACCCTGATTCCATTGCCAGTAGTAGAGGAGCCATTCCAGAGGGTGGGAATGGATATTGTGGGTCCTCTAAATACCTCCAGCTCCTCAGGGAAGAGATTCATCCTGACTGTGGTGGATTATGCCACCCGGTACCCAGAGACAGTCGCCCTATCCTGACTGAGGACAGACAAAGTGGCAGATGCCTTACTTGGGATTTTCTCCCGTGTTGGGTTTCCGCAGGAGGTTCCTTCATGTCGGACCTGATGAAATGTTTGTGGGAGAAGTGTGGGGTGGTGCAGAGTTACATGACACCGTATCACCCACAAGCCAATGGGCTTGTGGAAAGATTCAATGGTACCCTAAAGTCAATGCTCCAGGTGTTTGCTGAACAGCATGGGAGGGACTGGGAGAAATACCTTCCCCACCTGTTGTTTGCATAGAGGGAGGTGCCCCAAGAGTTGACAGGATTTTCCCCCTTTGAACACTTATATGGATGCCGGGTATGTGGGCCCCTAGACTTGATCTGGGAGGACTGGGAAGGCAAGCATGCCACCCAGGGAACTCCCATAGTGGATTACGTCCTTAAGTTTAGGGAAAGGCTGAAGGAGCTTATGGGGACAGCCCAGAGCAATCTGGCAGCTGCCCAACAGAAACAAAAAGTGTGGTACGACCGCAGAGCCAGAGCTCGCTCATACATGGTGGGTCAGGAAGTCATGGTCCTTATCCCAGTCCAGAAAGACAGGCTGTAGGCTGAGTGGGCAGAACCGTACAAAGTGGTTAGGAAGGTAAATGACGTGAACTATATTATAGAGTTATCTGACAGAAGACAGACAGAAAGGATGTACCATGTCAACATGATGAAGCCATATGCAAATAATGCTGACATGGTGTTTGCAATGTGTAATC
This sequence comes from Neoceratodus forsteri, assembly GCA_016271365.2. NCBI lineage: Eukaryota > Metazoa > Chordata > Ceratodontiformes > Ceratodontidae > Neoceratodus > Neoceratodus forsteri. The sequence goes on from CM028130.1 coordinate 1,198,050,531, forward strand.
CTGGGGAAGGGACGGACGAAGGAGACCCCCTTCTGGACTTGCTGGAAGAAAGTAAGCAGGAGTCCTCTGTGGAGGCAGTTAAATTGTCTCCCCAGCTGACCCCGGACAAGATCCAGAAAGTAAGGGAGGTTTTAGCAGACTTTGCCCCATGGTTTAGCGCCAAGCCTGGACTAACCCCCTTAGCGACTTACGATGTGGAGACAGGGACACAGACGCCCATACGGCAGACAGCATATTGGGTGTCAGAGGCTGTCCAAAAGGACATTAGAAGGGAAGTGGAGGAGATGCTGGATTTAGGGGAAATCCAGAGATCCTATAGCCCCTGGGCCTCACCCGTAGTCCTTGTGCCCAAGCCAGATGGCTCTACTCATTTCTGTGTGGACTGTCATGGACTGAATGCAGTCACAAAGTCAGACGCCCATCCGATGCCCCAGATGGACGAACTCCTGGACAGGTTGGGAGGGGCGACCAACCTCACGGCCATTGACCTGACCAAGGGGTACTGGCAGGTGGAGTTGACGGACAGAGCTAGGGAGAGGTCGGCCTTCATCACTCCCAGTAGGCTTATTTGAATTTAAATTAATGCCTTTCGGAATGAAGAACGCCCTGGTCACTTTCCAAAGGTTGGTGAACCAGGTGTTAAATGGTGCTGAGGAGTACGCCGTGGCGTACCTGGATGACATTGTCATCTTTAGTACCAGCTGGGAGGAACACCTGTCCCACCTTAGGGAAGTGCTGGGCAGGATACAGAGGGCCGGGCTCACTGTCAAAGCCGGGAAGTGCCAGGTGGCCATGGGAGAGGTGGCATACCTCGGGCATGTTGTAGGCCAGGGACAGCTCCATCCTAACCGAATAAAAATAGAGGCAATCCAGGCGTGGCCCAGACCAGAAACGCAGAAGCAGGTCAGGAGTTTTCTTGGGACAGCAGTGTACTATAGAAAATTTGTACCCAATTACAGTGCCCTGGCTGCTCCCCTATCTGACCTGGTAAAGAAAAGAATGCCAAGAAAAATTACCCGGGACCCAGCCTGTGAGACAGCCTTTACCAGATTGAAGGAGGCACTGTGCAGTGCTCCTGTTTTGACAAGTTCTGACTATAGCAGACCCTTTATAGTTCAGACTGACGCCTTAGAAGTGGGTATTGGGGCAGTACTGAGTCAGACATCCAGTGAAGGGAAAGATCACCCTGTAGCGTATCTGAGTAAAACGTTACTTCCCAGGGAGCAGGCATGCTCCACTGTGGAAAAGGAGTGTCATGCCATAGTGTGGGCCCTAAAGAAATTAGAACCATACTTACATGGGCAACATTTTGTGGTACAGACTGACCACAGCCCCCTGGTTTGGCTGACGCAGATGGGAAAGAACAATGGTAGATTGCTAAGATGGAGTCTTGCTTTACAAGGTTATGGCATGACAATTCTACATAGGGCTGGAGCGAAAAATCAGAACTCAGATGGGTTGTCTCGTGTCTATGAGGAGTGAACTGATTTGGGAAGCTCATCCCATGCAAGGGATAGATCCCCCAAATTCAGTCTAGGTGGGGAGGAATTGTGACACTTGGACAGCTGGTTCTGATTAATCTATGCTTTTTGTAATATAAAAAAATGAAGTGTGATTGTATGTCTTGAGGAATGCTGAGCCTGGATACCCCCCCGCCCCCAAGGTATCAGTTCAAAAGATAGGATATATGTTAAACAGCAGATCTCTGTGATGAGATTAACTTGCAAAAACTCACATTTTATAGCCTTATTTAGGATCTGGGTTGTTTGATGCTAAGACCTGAAATATCCATTTTATGACGTCCTCAGGAAGGTCAGTTAATTGCAGCTGATGTCACAAGGAAGTGGAATATCCATTTTATGACGTCCTCAGGAAAGTCAGTTTCTAGGGACATGGATATGTTGTTCATCCACACTGTCTGGCAGGTTCCTTGCCGCTTTAAATCTTGCTGGAAGGTCTTCAAGCTGGCTCCTCCCACCCACCTGGGTGGTAAAACTCTCGGCTCCGCCCCATGACGCCAGATCTTCCTTACCGCTCGGAAGCTCAGGTTCCCTCCTTAACGCTCTGTGTGATAGATCGGATCCTAATTCTTCGGTTCGTCCGAAACTCGTAAAATTTTCAAGACTTCGGTCTTCACTTTCCCTCGCCTCTGCGATGGATAAATCGACTCCCAGTTTTCGGCGGTGCCCTTGTGGGCAGAAGATGTCCAGGACGGATCCGCACTCCACGTGCGTCTACTGCCTCGGCCTAGAACACGACCTGCAGGCCTGCGAGTCACGCAGTTCGTTCTCGGCCAACGTCTTGGAGGACCGCGCTGCCCGGTTGAAGCTTGGGTGCCCCGAGAAGCGCTACCCGCTGGTAAAGTTGAAAGAGGCCCGTTGGGCGGTTACCGCGGCGGCTGGCTCGGCTGAGCAGCTCGAGCAGATGATCGCCCTCGAGGAGGAGGCTGCCCAGGCCGCATCTTCCTCCTCCTCGGTCACAGCATTTATCCCACTCTCTTTGGATACCTCATATTCTGCTTCATTCAAGGAGCTTTGCCAATCCCTTTCCATGAAGGGAGGAGGGCCATCGGGACATTCCTCTCGGTCCCAAAAGAAGGATTCCAAAGGTATGTCCCATCGTCAGCGTTCGTGGGAGCCGGAGAGGTCCCCTTCCCCGGACAGCCGACTGTCGACTTCGGTCGAGGTTGTGGCTAAGGCCGCTGGCTTCATGGCGTCCCCGTCAGGTCAGCCGGACGAGACTCCCGGCGACGCGGTCGAGATTTTTCTCGACCCGTCGGACGGGTTGTCGACTGGTGAAGCTGACAACCCTTCTTCGCCGGTTCCCCCTGTGGAGACCGAGGATCTGCCTGTGCCCCCGGTGCAGCAGTCCCTAGTTAAGGTGTTCAATCGAGGGAGAGCGGTGTCCCCGCTCCTTCCCAGGCCTGTCTCGGAAACACCGAGGATCTCGGTCTTGGACTTCTTCTTGGTCCAGCCAATCCCGCCGACATCGGCGGTCTCGGTCTCGGCACCGAGGTAAGCGGCGACACCGTTCGTCCTCGTCTTCCTCCTCGGATGAGGAGAGGCTTCGGCGCAAATTGCGTCGATGCTACGAGGACCTGATGTGGCAGCAGTTACTTTTGTCCAGGAGCAAGTCGACACCGACGCCTTCCCCGGCTATCAAGTGGCTGTCACCCGAGCGGCCGAAACAACCTCTTGCTGCCGTCGAGATGCCCAAACCTGGGCCGGTTGTTCTGCCGAAACCTGCTGCCCCACCGATTGTGGTGGAACCTCCGCCTCCACAACCGAAATCGGGGGCGCCGACCAAGGACTCTCAGTTGGGTCAAGGCCTGCCCCACAGGTTGTCGGTCACCCTCACTCCCGACCGTCCTCGGAAGGTGGAGAGTGGCTCAGGCCCTAGGCAGCTCTTCGCGGACTCCTCGGAGTCCGACGACGACTCCTCCCTGTTCTCCAGGCCGGTTGACCTGGAGTTCTCCGGGGGCCAGTCACTGGACGAAAGCCCTTCATCCTTCATGGGTCTGCTTCCGCTCATCTCGGAGTCCACCGGAATGCAGCTCAAGCCCGTATCCAAACGGGCCAAGTATCCCCTGATGGAGATACTGGACCGAGGGGATTCACCCACGGAGGCCTTTCCGGTGGCTGAGGCCATTGTAGGCCCAGCCTTGGAGCTTTGGCAGCAGCCTGCTTCTTGCCCTGCACCCTCAGCCAGGATGGCCAGGAAGTATGCGGTCCCTACCGGCTCTTTGCCTGGGTTTTCGGAACACCCCTCTGCCGAGGGGTTGGTCACCGACATCGTTTTCCGGCATTCCGGGAATGCTAGGGACGTGGACAAGCCCCCCGACAAGGGGTCCAAAAAGCTGGACTACGCCGGGTGTACGCTGCGTCCTCCCTTGGCCTCCGCCAGGCCAGCTCGGCCGTGCTGATGGCACTTCTCCACGCCCTCATGGGCTCCTGGATGAGGTGATCCCTCATCTCCCCAGCCGACCTGCAGACCACAGTCCGGCGGTTCGGGACCAGAGTAGGGCGGTGGCGAAGCAGCAGCTCCAAACAGCTCTGGACATAGGAGACTCCTGTGCCAGATCGGTTGTGGCTGCGGTGGCCATGCGCCGCAGAGCATGGCTGAGAATATCCACCTTCACGGCGGATACCCAACACAAATTGGCGGACGTCCCCTTCTTGGGGACCAACCTCTTTGGCCCTGGAGTGGAAGGTCACCTCCAGTGGATCGAGAAGTCCAATGCCACTCTGAACTCTGTCACCTCCGCCCAGAAGGACAAAGGCCACCGACAGCAGCATCACAAGCCCTTTCGTCTTTCTGCGCTTGCGGCACGTCCGGCCGAACAGCACCAGGACCAGCAGGCTTGCGCTTGGCATCCCAAACCCAAGCCCGTGGCTTCCTCTAGTAGGAAGCAGGGAGGTAAAGGCCCAGGAGGTCCCTTGGCCGGTCCCACTTCCAAGCCTGCCCAGTGACGGGTTGAGGGGTGTCGCCCCCAGCCTCGTCACTCCCCCCTGGGTTCCCCCAGTGGGGGGACGGCTCCGCCACTTCCTTTCCACCCGGTCTGCTATCACCATGGACCGCTAGGTGTTGGAGGTGGTAGGAAAGGGCCTGCCTCTGGAGTTCGAGCAGGCTCCACCCTTTCGAGCCGTCGCCCCTCGGGGGGGCCACGGGGTCTGCAGCCTCGCTGTCGGCCCGCCGAGCCGATATTGCCCTGCTCCTCGAGAAAGAGGTGATCAGGAAGGTGGCGGATCCTCCTCCAGACCCGGGGCTTGTGTCCATGTATTTTCTGGTCCCAAAACGGACGGGGGGCTGGCGCCCCATTCTCGACCTGCACGACCTGAACAGGTTCCTAAGGTCTCGGACCTTCAGGATGGTCACTCTGGCTCAGATAATCCCATCCTTGGAACGAGGCATGTGGTTCTGTTCCCTGGACCTCCAGGACGCGTTCTTTCACGTCCCAATCTGTCCGTCTCATCAGAGATTCCTCCACTTCAGAGCGAAAGGATCCCTTTAAGAGTTCCGGGCCATGCCCTTCGGCCTTTCCCTAGCTCCCAGGGTCTTCACCAAATGCATGGCAGTGGTGACAGCATTCCTGCGGCGCCGGAGGGTCTGGGTGTACCCCTACCTGGACGACTGGCTGATTGCAGCCCCCTCCAGAGCGGAGGTGGAGCGATCCAGAGATCTGGCCTCCAGGTTTGTTCTCAGATTGGCCTCCTCATCAGCGAGGCCAAGTCGGAACTCGTGCCAAAGCAGGTGATACATTTCATCGGGGAAGAGCTCAATTTTCTTCGAGCCAGAGCACGGCTCCCGGCGGACAGGGCCGAGGTTCTTTCCTCCTTTGCCCAGTCATTTCAGGTTGGGCAGTCGCGCCCTGCCTGGGACTTCCTGCGCCTCCTGGGCCTCATGGCAGCCTGCACCAGCGTGGTCCATTGGGCCCGCTGGTACATGCGTCCCCTTCAATGGGAACTGGCCAGCCAGTGGTCACAGCACTTCGATCCGCTGAATCAGCTAATGACAGTGACCCAGGGGATGTGGAACGCTCTCCAGTGGTGGACCGTTCCGGCACATCTGCAGGAGGGCATCCCGTTTGTCCGCCCCGAGCCGACGGTCTCTCTATCGACCGATGCCTTTCTGATGGGTTGGGATGCCCATCTGGGGGAGCACAGAGCGCACGGCCTCTGGTCCCCTAGGGAGTCCCGATGTCACATCAACCTGCTGGAGCGTTGGGCGGTTCGTCTAGGCCTTACCGCCTTCGCTCCGTTTCTATGGGGTCAAGTGGTTCAGGTCCAGACGGACAATACCACGACCATGTACTACCTAAACCACCAGGGCGGGACGCGCTCCATGCCTTTGTGCAAGGAAACTCTCCGCATTTGGTCCCTCGTGCGCAGCCTGGAGGCGGATCTTCTCGCCATTCACATGGCAGGAGCCTCCAACACCCTGGCCGATGCCCTAAGCTGGATAGGGGCTGCATCTCATGAGTGGCCTCTCCTGCTGGAGGTAGTTCAAGATCTCTTCTCCCACTGGGGCACGCCTCAGGTGGACCTGTTTGCCTCCAGGGAGAATGCGAAGCTGAGACTGTTTCATGCCTGCCCCCCTCAGCGGGACTCGCTGCAGGGGGATGCCTTCTCGAGGCCGTGGACCCCGGGCCTCTTCTACGCCTTTCCCCCATTTCCCTTGGTCCACAAGGTGCTTCTCGAGGCGAGGAGGGACAAGGCGCAGGTGATTCTGGTAGCCTCAGACTGGCCTCACCAGTTCTGGTATCCAGATCTCCTCAGTCTCAGCTCCAGGCTCCTGAGGCGGCTTCCAGCCTGCCTGGACCTGATCTCAGTCAATCAGGGGAAGGTTTTCCATCCGGACCTTCAATCCCTGCACCTGACGGCCTGGTTCCTGAGCGGCTAGAGTTCCAGGCCTTGGGTCTTTCCAACGAGGTCCTCAACGTCGTTGAGGCATCCCATAAGGAGTTGACCAGAAAATGCTACGCCTTCAAATGGAAGAGATTCTCCATTTGGTGTCAGGGCAAGGGCCTGGACCCTTCCTCCTGTTCCTTGGCAAGCATACTGGACTACCTGTGGTCCCTTTCTCAGCTAGGGCTTTGGTCGACGACCCTTAAGGTGCACCTGGCAGCCATCTCTGCTTACCGAACGGGCCGGAAGCAGTCGGTGGTGCAGGAGAAGGTGGTTGGGTGCTTTTTCAAAGGCCTTGATCACATATCCCCTCCATTGAGAGAACCTCCACCTCCGTGGGATCTACTGCTGGTATTGGCTAAGCTCATGGGCAGGCCATTCGAACCGATGCACAGGTGTGACATCTCTCACCTGTTGTGGAAGACTGCCTTCTTGGTGGCTATCACATCAGCCAGAAGGATGGGAGAGCTCCTGGCACTTTCCATCGAGTCTCCTTATCTGGTCTTCCACAGGGACAAGGTTGTCCTGTGCCCCCACCCGAAATTCCTTCCGAAGGTGGTGTCGGAGTTTCACCTGAACCAGGTGCTGACTCTGCCGGTGTTCTACCCCAATCACACCTCGGAGGCTGAATATAGGCTCCATACTTTGGACCCTAGAAGAGCGCTCGCTTATTACAAGGAGCGGACGGCTGAAGTTCGGGGAGAGGTTCGCCAGCTGTTTGTCACCTACGCTGAAGCCGCACCTGGCAGACCTGCAGCCAAGCGGACGATAGGCAGGTGGGTCACCCTGCATAGATCTCTGATAGGTTGGCGGGCATGGAGCTCCCAGAGGGATAAGAGCTCATTCTACCCGCCATACCGCTGCATCGGTGGCTGCTTCCAGGGATGTCCCTATCCAGGAAATGTGCAGGGCTGCTACCTGGAAGTCAGCATACACCTTCATCACCCACTACCACATCGACCTTGAGTCACTCCGGGGTGCTGGTTTTGGGGCCTCGATTCTCCAGTCTTTATTTCCCAAGTAAGTATTGGGGGTGTGCGCCTTGCCTCCCTCATCCCGGAGAACTGCTAGGAGTCTGCCAGACAGTGTGGATGAACAACATATCCATGTCCCTAGAAATACAGGTTACTCACTTGTAACAGGAGTTCTAGGAATGGTATATGTTCATCCACACGACCCACCTGACCTCCCCGGCTTTGACACACAACCTGGCTTCCAGCGGGCTAGATCTGGCATCATGAGGCGGAGCCGAGAGTTTTACCACCCGGGTGAGTGGGAGCAGCCAGCTTGAAGACCTTCCGGCAAGATTTAAAGCGGCAAGGAACCTGCCAGACAGTGTGGATGAACAACATATACCATTCCTAGAACTCCTGTTACAGGTGAGTAACCTGTATTAATTGCACCTGGTGTCATAAAAAGTCATTTGATGTGTTTGAGAAAGGAAACTGCTCATGGATCAAAGGGACTGAAAAATCACAGTCTTAATTAAGAGTGTCATCATTTGGAAAATGAGTCTTGCTGGAGTCAGAGAATTCAATACCTTAATGGGACTTCCTGGTTTGTGTATGTGTATATATATATATATGTATTTTTTTTTTTTATGTATCCTGAAAGGGAGGAGCTAGATGATGACATCATGAAGAGGGTTGAAACACAGCATTTTTAAACTATAGTCTGTATTCCATTTAGACAGACATGTTTGGACTCTGAAAAAGGCAACATCAGCACTGGAAGGAGATAAGAATACATTAAATTAGTCAAGTCTAAGGGTACTGTGGTAGGATATTTTGTTTGTATTTAAAACTTTATTATTTTAAGTGATTGCATGTTTTTGTGATATATGGTTCTGTATTTACATTTTGCATTTTGATCTATTTTTAAGTAAACATCTCATTTTTAGAGACTACTTGGTGTGCCTTTGAAATTCTTTATTTGACAAGTGAAGTATATATGGTTAAAGTTGGCACTGTGCAAAGCTGTTGGTAATACCAAACTGGGAAAAGGTAAGAATTTATTCTGAGGTCTTTCATAGAGTTTTAAGGGTTCATTTTGTACACCTGGTTAGGCGCCCATAGGTGAAAGATATCTGCCCCCCGAAGAGCAGAATTATCTTGAGCCTGTACATTGGGTACGCTAGCAAGAGGTTCACAGTTTGAATCCCTCCAGAACTTGAGACCAAAGTTTGATTCGGACCCACAAAACAGACAGGAGGGTTATCCTGTTCTGTTTCTGTTCACAAGACTGTGCTCGGAGGTTGGCACTGTGGGAGCAGAGGGCCTGACGTGCTGAGTGGGTTTGTGATAGCAACCATAACACGAGGGGGCACAGTCTTAAGCTGGAGGGTGGGAGGTTTAGAAGTGAGGTCAGGAAGCACTTCTTCACAGAGAAGGGTGGTGGAAATTTGGAATGTGCTGCCAGAAGAGGTAATCTCATTGAAGACAGTGTGCAGCTTTAAGAGAGGCTGGGACAGTCATAGGGAGAGTGTAAGAGTCATGGGTAGGGAGGATGGGAGGAGTGTGGAGGGAAGGCTAGGACATTAACTTGAGCTATGGACCCTGCAATACGAGCAGACTTGATAGACTAAATGGCCTTCTTCTGGCTTTTTCATATGTTCGTATGATGGTAGCAACCTTTTCTGCAAAGAACTGAGCAAACTCATCACACTTCTCTTGTGAAAAAGCTCCGCCAGACTGAAGACAGATTGGATTGCAGTTGGTTCTGTGCAGCGGTAATCTCCCTGGACAGGAACTCTGCCTTCTTTTGGGTGATTGACAATTGATAGACTGCATAATGGTCCCCCTGTTCCTGACCCAACTGCAAAACATGGGTGTGGCACACAGTGCCCTTTGCTGGTTCCAAGACTACCTGATATGGAGAAATCAGTGTGTCAAAACTGGGCAAACAATATCCAGCGCAAGAGAGGAATCATTAGGGGTACCCCAGGGATCAGTATTAGGGCTCCTGCTCTTAAGCCTGTTCTTAAATGACCTTCCCACAGCCTGCGACACCAAACTTGTACTATATGCAGACGATGCTGTGCTCCTGAGCAGCAGAACTCTTTCTCCAAACTCGAGGACTGGTTCTATAGTCATAAGTTGCTACTAATCTACAAGAAGACCAAGGCTATGCTTATATCCAGCCCCCACAACGAAACTAAACACCACCCCTTCATCATCTCCAACTCATGCAGTGAGCCGCTAGAACAAATCCACTTGTTCAAGTATCTGGGAGTCATAATAGATGATACCCTCATGTTTGCACACCTTGTTGACTCTCTGGTCAAGACAGTCAGTACCAAGATAGGTGTCCTGTACAGGCACAGGCAGTTCCTCTCTCCGGGGACCCTCTGCCTCTCGGTCCACAGTTCCATTATATCTACTGTTTACTATGGACTGGTGGTCTACGTGGTGGCAATGGATACGGCGCTCAAGAGGGTTCAGACTGCGCTCAACAAAGCCTGCAGACTCTCCTTGGATCGTGAGCGTGGCACTCACACCTGTACTCTATACGAATGCGCAAATTGGCTGTCATTAAGTAACAGGGTCAAATTCCAGACTTGCATCCTAGGGAAGAAGGCTCTATTGGGTAAAACACCACCTTGTGTAGGCAATTTGATCAAGGTGGCCAACTCATTACAGGTCACCAGAGGGAGCACTAGAGGGGCCTTGCCTATCCCTTTCCATGGCACCTCACTTGGGCAATGTGCATTTGCCTACTGGGCCCCCCTGTGGAGCAATGAACTCCCCAGGCACCTCTTGACCACCAGTTGCCTGGCCCAATTCAAAACTGACCTTAGCACCTAATAACACTCTGTAAGTGCACCTACTCCTAAGTCCAGCCACACCTGCTCTCTCTGCCCCCCAGCAAGCACTAGGCAGGCCTCAGGTACCCCTCCCTCTGTCCCTTCACATGACTTGCCTCAACAATCAGTTTGCACCATGCTCCTTCCGCACCTGCCACCCCCCCCGGCCCCCAACTCCCAGTCCCGTGAGTTTCTCTAACAGTCACAACTAATGCAGGCTGCCTGACCATGCCCCCTCGCACCCCACCATTTACTCTAGCATGTCTTTTCCGCTCAGCCTCCCCTCACACCCCCATTTTTCCCTATACCTTATCGCCCTTCTTCCCCCACCCTTCACCTCCACCGCAGTATGTACCTCCTTTCGTCACCCCACTGCCAGCTATCCCCGTCCCTCTGAACTACTGACAAGGCACTTTGTGGCTGCTTATTCCCCTTATTGACCCTCAAAGTGTTTTTCTTGTTATTTTAAATTGTACCTATATTTTGAGTTATTCTGTAAGTTCTGAATCCAAGTTGTATCGTTCATTGTGAAGTACCTTTGCTTTCTCCTGTTGTACTTTGTTTTGCAGTCAATGATGAGGAACCTTTGTAAAAGAGCTTGCGTTCAAAGGTGTTTTCCGAATCACTAAATAAATAAATAAAAATCAAGTTTAAGTCACACTCCAGGCCTGATTTCTGCCAGCTCCTCTCTAGCCTTTGTCCCACCCTCCTCATCTCCTCCAAGGTCCCATCAAACCATGGGGACATTGGGCGAAGAATGAGTGAGAGAACACGAACAGGAGCTATGGAATCCAGGGCCTCTGTCACCGCCTTGTTACAGGCGAGTACTAGATTTCCTGGATCCATGCATTCACTTGGTATACTCAATAGATCCAGCACCACCATTAGGCCATCTGGGGTCACACCCCTCAAAGGGTAGTAGCGGACCATCTCTGTAGGGGCAGGCCTATTGTGGGGAGCCACGAAACTGAACCCCACATTGTGATGGTCAGACCACCCAACTGGCTCCACCACCAAGTCGGATATCTCCATTCCCCAGGAGGAACACCAAGTCCAATGAATAACCACAAATGTGGGTCATGGAGGTAACAGCCTGTGTAAGGCCCAATGAACTCATTAGTTGGAGGAAGTCGTGACCAAATTGTGAGATTTCATTGTTGACCCAGGCATTGAAATCCCCCAGAATCAGCCATCTGGGGGATCCCAATACCACGTCGACAGTGAAGTCTGTGACTTCCTACAGAAAAGCTTTCCCATCTCCTGGTGGACGGTAGATGAGAAGTATCCTTCACCCTACACCTGTGCCCACGATACATTCAAAGGAGTTGGTGGTTCCCAGTGGAACCTATGTAAGGTCCAGTTCCAATCTAAAACAGATGGCTACACCCCCAACCCTACGATCCATTCTCGGGCGGTGTATCACCGAATACCCAGCTGGAATTGCTGAAGCCAACACTGGACCAGCATTTTCATCCAGCCAGGTCTCAGTGATGCAAGCCAGGTCTGCCAAACCAACAAGATCCACTATTAAAGCAGTCTTGTTCTTAATGGACCTGGCATTGCATAACACCGTCCGAGTAGGATGAGCAACCAAGGAAGACTGCGTCACTTGCCTGCGCAAGGCAGAGCCCTTGGGTATGGGAACCAGGCAGGGAGGACCCCTCTCCTGGACCCATTTCACCCCAGGGCGCCTCCATGTTACCACCACCACCACCCCAATTTCCAATTCCTCCAGGCCCAACCCCCATTCATTTTACCAGGGTTCCTCTCCTGCTCTATCGCTTCCAGTATCTGACCACCCATCCTGTACTCTGCTTTTAGATTTCTACTGCCTAAGTGCATAACTTTGCACTTTTTGGCATTAAAGCTCAACTGCCACACTTCTGACCACTCCTCTAGTTTGTGTAAATCTCTTCTAATTTATTCTACCCCATCAGCAGTGTCTACTCTGTTGCAAAGCTTTGTATCATCCGCGAATAGACAGACCTTCCCCTCAAGCCCTTCCGAAATGTCCCCTATGAAAATACTGAACAGGATCGGACCCAGTACTGACCCCTGTGATATCCTGCTAGTCACCCTTCCCTCCCCTGATGGAATTCCATTAACGATCACCCTTTGCCTTCTTCCCTCCAGCCAATTTTTCACCCTTCTCTCCACCTCTTGTCCCATCCCCAGGGCTCTCATTTTGTGCAGAAGCCTTCTGTGTGGCACTGTGTCAAATGCTTTACTGAAGTCTAGGTACACCACATCCACTGCCTCGCCCTGACCTGTCACTGTGGTCACCCAGTCAAAGATTTCAATTAAGTTTGTTTGACATCACTTCCATTCCGTGAAACTGTGCTGTCTGTGATCCTTCAGGTCATTTGAATTAAGGTGCTTGATAACTCTTTCTTTCAGTAATTTCCCCACCACTGATGTCAGACTAACTGGCCTGCAGTTACTTGCCTCTTCCTTACTTCCTCCCTTATGGAGGGGGACTACATCCGTGTGACAGGGTGAGCCCTGTCTTGGGTGGATGCCCATGTGTGAGGTGTCCGGGGCCCCCCTGTCATTTCTTTTGCTCTTTGTTTCTGTGGGACAGCCGATTGCGCTGGGAAGGAAAATGAAATACGTTTGCTGTATGCTTAATTTTAGGGCGTCACATTTAACAATTTAATGGAAATAAAAAGAAAAGGATATAATGAGTTCCAAGGGTTGGCAGGAGAAGGCAGAAGAGGAGCATGCCCTCGTTCTCCCGTTCCCCTTGCAAACCCAGTGGAACCCTCATGGACTTACTATCTTATTAAAACTAGTGAGATGAAACAAAATGGAAAACAAAAATGCCTTAACATAAAACCAGAGTTGAGTCTAGACTAGAAAAGATAACTTGTATGAACAAATATGCAAGGGTCGAAATAAGGGGGCACCGAGCGCTGAATAGCGCTTCTACTGTTTTATTCAGCGCCTACTTCTCTGAATTACTGAGGAACACGGGCGCTGCTCGAGTAGCAGAATGTGGGGGAGTGGTAAGGTGCTGTCAATCACCTTAACTGAGCAATCAGTCAAGAGAGGGGAGTGGTGGGCATTGTAGAACAGCGCCTTCAATCATGCAGCGCTGAGCAGTGATAGAGCGAGGAAGTTGTGGGAGTGGGTAGAGGTGCTGTCAGTCATGGAGCGGGGATGTGGCTGTTGCGCAAGCTGAAATGGATCGCGGCACACTTCCGGGAAGATCAACAAGCTGCCTGCTGCTGGAGTGTGAACATGGGAGTGGTGAATTAATCCTGAAGGGCGGGGTGAAGGAGTGAGGGTGGATACATTCTGGACTGCTGAGTAGGTGCCTACTTTATTTGCTAAATGATCCGTGTGGTGTTTGTGTGAGTAAGGAGGCGGATGGGGGGTCCTGCCTGCAGCCCTAGACACCCAACTGAAAAAAAAAAAAAAAACACATGATGGGACTCACTGCTCCACATCTAAACTACTGGCTTCGGCTCTTCATGCAGCTCAGCGATCCCGAGCGCTGTGTTATCATCAGCAGTCAGTCTGAAGCTGTAGAGTGAGCGGTGACTCAGGTGTGTTGTGAAGGGGTGAGTGTGGATTCCTTTTGGACCACAGAGCATTGCCGAATCAGTATTTGACAAAATCCCAGGCTGGTCACTGTGTTATATTTTTTTGGGGGGGGTGACTGCAGCACTCTTAAACTGTGCAACATGCACCACATTTTAAATGGATGGTAACTTGTGCTTAGCATACTTGGCAAAAATGGAGTCCGAATCCCTACTAGAAGTGACTGTCAGCATGCAGTGAGGACTCCGATCCTCAGTAGGGGACGAGATTTGCATTAATTTTAAAGAAAGCAACATTGTGTTCCCAGCTTCACTACTTGATGCTGCAAGAATAAAAAACAATATCCAAAGTAGGATCCACAAGTTGTCAGTTCCCAATGCCTAACAAGTCAGCTCAGTAGCAATCAAACTGGTTTCCATTCACAGTTCTGTGATACTAACACTATGGGGAACTGTGTGTCATCTGACTCGCCACTCTGATCGGGAATATTGTCATATACTTTACTGCTTTCTTAGAGCTCAATAGGCATGGAGAACTTGCCGTTTGAGACCTGCCCAGAGAGCTTGAGTGGCGGGTAGGTGTTCAAGAGCTGAGTAATCACATGATGGCCCTACTGAACACGCCAATTGGGTGCCAGTTCAGCTGGCTAAAGATAGTGTCTGGCAAACAATAGGTGTATCTGTCTGCCATACACTGTCTTTCAGCCAACCAGTGTGCTTTGAGGGCAGGACACGAATGGCTAATACGGAGAGGCAGCTTGCCTCGTGGCAGTTGAGAGAGAACGTTATCGGAGAGAATAGTCGTGTTGGTTATATACAGTACAAAAGAGAAATCTACTGTCAAACACTGAAATATTTGAAACAAAGGCACATATAGTGCTACCTCTGACCATCCCTTACCAGGGAGAGATTGAATTTGCCCGTTTTTTTTTCTTTATGCTTGGTGAAGCAAATCTGAAGTGAATTGCTCTGTGGGAGGGAAGACAGCAGAGTTTGTTAATCTGGAAAAAAACATTGCAGTCTGATTTATTGCTGTAGTTAAAGGCACACAGCAGTGCTAATGTTAGGAGCTTTGATCAGGCTTTTTGTTGTGCACATTTGACGAGGAAATTGTGCTATTTTCTTATTAAAATCCTGAATTTTAAAGGCACAAGTGGTGCTGATTGATTTTGACCAGATTATTACCAGGGAGATTTTGCCCATTTTTTTCCTTTAATCTCTGTGAAGCAAATCTGAAGTAAATTACCCTGGGTGAGAGGGAGAGAGCAGACCTGCAGTTAATCGGAAATTAAACTTAGCAGTGTGATTTATTGCTGTAGTTAAGAAAGGCACAGACACAGCAGTGATAAGCGTGTTGTAATTGCACGTGTTAATATAATAATTAATAAAAATATTTTACAAAGTTTAGTGCTTTAGCCTTGGGGACTAAATCCCTGCCTGCTCTTGTAATTCTACATGTTTAAAAAAATATTTTACAAAGTTTAGTCTGCTCTTGACGTCCCTTTGACTCTAGTTGGACCCTGAGCATAGTCCGACACAAGTGCTTTAGCCTTGGGAGCTAAATCCCTGCTTGTTCTTGTAATTCTACGTGTTTAAAAAAGTATTTTACAAAGTTTAGTCTGCTCTGGACGTCCCTTTGACTCTAGTTGGACCCTGAGCATAGTCCGACACAAGTGCTTTAGCCTTAGGAACTAAATCCCTGCCTGTCCTTGTAATTCTTCATGTTTAAAAAAATATTTTACAAAGTTTAGCCTTCTCTGGACGTCCCTTGACTCTAGTTGGACCCTGTGAGCACTGAGGTTCCTGGCTTAGTTTGGTGATATCCCTGCTGCCCTTTGCTGTATTTAAAAAAAAAAAAAAAGAGACACAGACAATTAAGTAAGTTTCTTCATTTTATTATAACCGTGACCTGAAACAAACATCTCAGTTCATCCCTTTCAGCTGTTCATATTGAATAAAATAATTTCTTAATTGCGAAACATCTAGTGGGCCCATCCCCTTCCTGTGGTGGTCATCATGCCACTTCTAGGTTTTGGGTTCAGTGCTTCACGAAAACGTAAGCAACCTGATACAACAGAACCATCCTCCTCTTCTTTGACCATAACACCACCAGATAGCACTACTACGGCTGCTACCATAAATAAGGAAAAGAAAAAACAGGCCCATTCATGTCACGTATCCACAGTGCGCTCATGGCAGGGCCAGAAGGAAAATCCAGACTGGTAATGGTTACAATTTGATGCAAAAGATGGCATTGCCACAAAAATGTGGTGTAAGTTTTGTCGAGAGAAACCAGATGTATTCAGAAAGTGGGCAGCTAGAGCTGGTAAAATGAGCAATGTGGATTCGTACATCAGTGGACCTAACAATGTTAAAAAAAAAAAACTGTGAGAGGCATGCTGTATCAGAAGGACACAAGCAAGCAGTGGCTGCTGCGATGGCTGATAGTTTGCCCTCAGGCGGTGAAATAGAAAAATGTATCTTACAAATGAATAAAAAAATCTCTACACAAATTAGAGAAACTTTTTGATATTGCCTACTACATTGCTAAAGAGGAGGACCCCTTCCTGAAATTCAAAGGACTAATATCACTGGAAAAGAGACATGGTGTTGAACTTGGCGAAGCTTATGCCAGTGAGAAAGCATGTACCACATTCATCGTAGCTATAGCCGATCACATAAGAAAACCAATTGTGAGTCATTTCACAGGAGAAGCAACACCATACAGATATAATTCTGGCTTTATGGATGGGACTACTGACAGGACCACCACGGAGAAGGAGATTGTGTATGCCAAAATTCTTGAAAATGGGCAACCTACTATGAAGTTTATAGGATTAATTGATGTTGAGTCTGGTGATGCAAGTGGTCTGAGGTGTGCAATGAGTTCCGCATACTCCAAATTGTTGGGACAGGACACGGTTAACCTAAAGCAGTTATCCTGCATTGGTGCAGGAGCTGATGGTGCATCTGTCAACTTTGGCCGTAATAAGGGTTTGTTTCCATTATTGAAAGAAGAGTGCCCATGGCTTCTTGCCATTCACTGTGTTTCTCACAGGCTTGAATTAGCAGCTAAAAATACTTTTAAGAACACATATTTTTCACAGACCATTGACAGCATATTGATATCAATATTCTTTTTTTTTATGAGAACTCCCCAAAACGTCATAGAGAGTTAAAAAGAGTAGCTGAAGCTAATCAGACCACCTGCATCACATTTAAAAAATCACAAGGAACACGATGGCTCTCACATAAAAAGGACTCTCTCCATGCTGTGCTTCATAATTACAGCAGCATACTGGGTCACTGGGATGAGCTTGTGTCTGACACCAGACGTGATATTCCAGCAGCAGACAAGGCGAAGGTTAAGGGATTTAGAAAACAAATATGCAATGTAAAATTCCTGATCTTCTCACACTTCTATTTTGATATACTCACAGGTCTTTCAGCTGTCTCCCGTGCATTTCAGGATGCCCATGTATCTCTTCCAATCGTAATGGACACTATCAGTACAGTACTCTCAGAAATAGAAAATCTAATGGCAGAGGATGGAACCACACTGGCCAAGTTCAGGAAAGAAATAGTTATTAATGAGGAAGGGACAGCAGTGTTTAAAGAAATTGAGCTCCAAGGGGAAATAAGGGATGCTCTTTCAGCCCTTGCAAAGGAACATGAAGTGATTGTAAACTGTGTAATGGACTCTCTCAACCAACGCTTCTTGGGTTTCGCAGAAGACCCATTGTTAAAGAATGGCACTGTCATTGACCCTGCAAACTGGCCTGACAATGATCACGAGCTTTTGGAATTTATAAATGAGGAGATCCAGTTTCTTATTAACCACTTCTCTCCTGTCTTGCTGCAGAATGGATGTGATGTACATACTGCAATGACAGAATGGAAACTGTTGAGACAGAATATTAACAAGTATCACAAGCAGCTCTCATTTCTTGAGGTATGGTGTGTAGTCTTCCAGAGAAAATCTCAATACTTCACCAACATTCTTCATGTCATAGCTATAGTACTTGTGTATCCAATATCTAATGCCACACTAGAAAGGGCATTTTCAGCTATGAAAATATTTTTTTCGGACTGGAGGGCTAACCTGAAGACCAGCACCCTAGCTGACTTGCTTTTAATCTCCATGGAGGACCCAGAACCACAAGATTTTTGCAGTACACCATCGGTAAAAGAGGGGTTCGAAAAAACAAAACGTAGGTTGGGAGCAAAACCTCACAGGTCCTCAACAGCAGACCAAAGCACAGTAGCAGTACTGGAGGAAGTTCACATCACATCTAGTGAAAGTGAGCATGAGGAGGACCTCCATCATCATTTGGAACAAAATTCAGATGAAGATTAACTTATGGGGAATTGTTGCTGCTTGTGATACTTGCTGTTAAGTGTTTTAAACTGTTTAGACCCCCCCCATCACCACCACCATGACTTGCACACAAAATGTGTAAAAGATGCAAAACAGAAAAAAGAAAACACCACACAGTTGGAATATTCTTAATTTAATGAATGAGAGTCTGTCTGTCTTGTAAAGTTCATCATCTTCCATCCAAGCAGCATTTCTGAGCAACTGTTCCTTGCTTGGACGCTTGCCTTCTTCTACATAAATATGCTCTCTGCCTGTCTTCCTGGCCAGAATCAGGTCTTCTGCTTTCTCTTCTCTCTTCCTAGTACTACTCTTGCTCTGCTTAGTACTAGTCTTAGCTGTTTATCCCTGGCAAAGCAAAACAAAATAAAAAAACATAAATTGCTGTTTTCTCACACGATTTAAATTTTTCTTCATTTTTTGGTAGTAGCTCCTGGTTGGCCTGAATAGCTCCTGGTTGACCAAAAAATGCTGATGACCAGGAGCTATTCTTGGCTCCCCATTGGCAAAACCTTATTTCTGCCCCTGTATATGTCTTTACTGTTTGATGGGGAACTCCTGAGAATAAGAGGTTTATACTGGTTTTAGCAAAAAGGGGTGGATCACCTGACAGTGATGTCATCCATGAAAGGTATAGAAACCCACCACTTGGAGTAACAAAGATAGGGGAATCAGTTGAATACTGACTGTCAAGTGAGGAGGACCTCAGAAGTGTGTGCCTGTTTCCACACTGTTCTGTTTGCAAAGGCTGAAGCTAAGCCTCAGGAATTTTTGAAAATTAGAAAGTTTGCTGGATACTGGACATTGAATAACCTTTTGGTTTTGTATGTTTATTATTTTTTTTTCTAATTTGAATAAAATAACGCACTTTTGCGTTTTTATGCACCTGACTTCTGGTTCATTGCGTCTGTTATATCCCACACATTCACAGTCCGCTCCCTTCCAGTCATCTGGAACCACTCCCATCTCTAATGATCTATTGAGCAGGCCAGTTAATGGTTCCACTAGCTCCTCCCTAAGTATTCTGGGTTGAATCCTGTCAGGTCCCATGGCTTTGTCAACCTTTAGTCCTGCTAGCTCCTTTAAGATCCCTCCACTTTGAATAGGCTGGTGTCCACCTCCCCAGCTTTCCTCCCCGATCCACCCTCCTTCCCCTCCCTCCATCGTGAACAGGGAGCAAAAGTAGCTATTTAGGATATCTGCCTTCTCCTGATCCCCCTCCACCATCTCCCCACGCTTATCCCTCAGCCAAACTATCCCACCCTTTGTCTTCCTCCTTTTGCCCATACGGTAGAAGGTTTTATCCCCTCTCTTAACTGATTGGACTGTATTCTCTTCAGTCCTCGCCTTTGCTCTTCTGACCTCATTTCCTGCCTCTTTTTGCCTTTTGTGGTATGCTTCTCTGTCTTCTTACCTCTGCATCTGTTTGTATCTCCTGAACGCTGCTCTGTTCACCCTGACCTTTATTGCAGCCTTCCTACTGAACCATAGAAGTTGCCTCTTTTTCCTGTTTTTACTGACCTGACACAGAGATTTGTGGCATCTACTATAGCCCCCTTAATTTTTTCCCATTTTTCTTCCACCCCCTCCAGATCTCTCACCCCTACCAGAATTTTCTTGAGGCAGTCTCCTATACTCTTTAAAGTCTGCTGTCCTGAAATAGGAGTGTTTCCTTTCTGGTGCTGTCCTGAGCATGAACCATACTGCATTATGGTCATTTGTGCCTAAGCTTTCCCACACTGGAACCCCTCCCACTCTGTTTCCATTTGTGAAAATCAGGTCAAGTACTGCCCCTTTCCTAGTAGGTTCCCTGACTAGCCATTTCAAGAATGCCCCACGTAGGGAGTCAGTGATATCTCTGCTCATGGCAGAGGCTGCTGCTGGGGTACTCCACTCCACATCTGATAGGTTGAAATCCCCCAACAGCAGCACCTCCCATTTGTTTGCCACCCTCTGTATTTCCTCCATCATAGCTTTGTCCACCCCACCTTCTTGTGATGGTGGCCTGTATATCACCCCTGTGCGAATAAATCCCCTTTCCCAGTCTCCAAGGTGACCTATAGAGCCTCTGCCCCCCTCACTTGCCCAATGCCTCAGTAGCCTTTATGTAATCCCTAACATAAAGTGCTACTCCCTCACCCCTCCTTTTTGCCTTCTGTGTCCTTCCTGTAAAGAGCATATCCCGGTACATGCATGTCCCAATCCTGTTCCCCATAGCTCCACAGCTCTGTAATAACCATGACGCCTAGGTCTGCTTCTGCCATGACTTCTGCCAGGTCTGGGACCTTGTTTCCCAGACTTCTAGCATTGGTGCTCATGACCTTCCATAGCTTAGATCTACTTCTTTGTCCTTCCTCTGTATTTGTCCCCACCCTCCCTTGCTGAGGACTTTCTCTTGTTATCTCTTCTTCCTCTCTGCTGACCGTATACATCCTACCTTCCTTACTCCCTCCTTGTGTCTTACCTCACCCAGGTTCCCTTTTATTTCCCCTCTTCTTGATTTGCTATTATACTTCCTCTTGCTTCCTTCCTCCTGCTGTCCAACTCCCTGCTCCAGTCATCTGTCTGATTAATTTAAACATCGAGCTTTTGTGCTTATGTGCTAATCCTCTCCCGTGTCGGGTGGAGACCATCTCCCTTAAAAAGCCTCCTTTCCCAGAAGTCGCCCCAGTTGCCGATGAAGTGGTACCCCCTTGTTTGGCACCATTCCTTTATCCATCCATTAAGTTCCGTTACCTCATGTTGTCTAATTCTGTCCCTCTTCTCTCCCCTCCCCCACACTGGTAGGCCCTCCGAGAAGGCCAAGGATGATGCTCCTGCCTCCAGCCTTCCTGCCAGCTTTACCAGAGTTTGTTTGACCTCATCAGCTGGTTGGTGGGCTAGGTCATTTGTACCTACATGAATTATCACCCTCAGTTATTCCCCTGCACTGTCAACCAATTTTCCTGTCTTTTCTGTATCCTGTTTAGCAGGTGCTCCCGGTAGACATTTGACTGACACCTTCGAATGGCTTTCCCCCACAAATTTGTCCTCCACCCCTCCTAACCATAGAGTCCCCTTCCACCAATATTTTATTTTTGCTCTTTTTTCATCGACCTTTCTTTCATGGGGTGCTGCTTTTTGGCTCCCGGCTAACACGCTGGTCGGACTTTGGTCCTCCTCCTTTGAGACAGGCAGCTGTTCCCTTGCTAGGGGCTCATAACAATTCTGCACCAGGGTGTTGACGACTGGAACCTTGCTGTCACAACCAACCCTTTTTTCTCCCCCTTCCCACCATCCTCCACCCTCCTTAGCCGATGGGGCTCTGATGGAGCAGAAGTGGCGGGAGAGAGCCCCATGCTAGCAGGTGTCACAACCCGGAAAGTTTCCCCCAGGCTGCCTCCTGCTTACCCCGAGCTCATCTAGATTTCGATGTATTGGGCAGCAACCCACCCTCCAGAGGGTCTCCCTGGAGATGAGGGCCCCGCATCTATTATAAATTACAAATCTCATGTTTTTATACCTTTTTCTTCACTGCTGGCTTGTTTAATGTGAGCTCGAGTAGTACTCTGTGTCTTATCCCTTCTAGTAGTTATGCCTTTTTGAGGGCTGCAAAAGATCAGCTATACAAAGTTTTCTGCAACTATTCCCCTAAGCAGCTCTGACTTTCAGCAGTAAGGACAAAAAAGTATATACCTCAGTTTCCCTACTCTTAAGGCAGGCAGCATACTTTGCCTGCACTTGCTCAGTACCAAATAGCCCTCTGGAGTTCCATTCTGGCAGGAAGTGAGAAGGCTACTGGTGACCTGGCACACGATTTGGCTTGACACAGCAAACACCACCATGGATGCCACCAGGTACCAGTTTCGCATGGCAGTGGACACCAGTGATACAGCATCCATGTTTATGGCACATGCAGTGTCACTAAGAAAGTTTGTCTGGCTTAGAACGTCACACCTTTACCAGGATACTCAGACAAAAGCAATAGATTTTCTTTGTGAGGGAAATTCCCTGTTTCGTGACAAGACAGAGGCTTGTATAAAAAAGGTGGACGAATACAAGATCGCCTACAAGAGCAACACTGAAAAGGAAACGACCACCACTTCCTAGAAGTGTTCTGGAAAGGGAGGTAGAGGTAGGGGATTCTTCCACCATGTTTACCTTGCACATGACTACTCCCAACAGAGGGGTTTCTTAAGGGGTAGAGGTAGAAGGGGTTACTAAAACCCAGGCAATGCAAAACCCCTGACAAGTCTGCACAGGTCACCCAACCATTGTCACTGGGGGGGGGGCTGCTTTACTGTTTCCAGGAGTGGGACAGAATTATCATAGACAAGTAGGTCCTGAAAATAGTAAGTCAGGGTTTTTCCTTGCAGTTAAAAAAATATCCAACACTGCAGGGTCACAAATCCTTTATCCCTCATACTACAGCAGTGTGGTAGAGCTGCGCCTCCCTGAGAATAATAGAGCACCAAGGGACATATTTCCTGTCCTCTCCTTTATAGTTAGTCTGCTGCAGCAGCAGTAATCTATCCTATTATTTCACATTTTTTTGCCTCGGTAGATTGGCTACCTACCCACCTACAATGAAGCCCACCAGGATGAAGCGCAGTGTCACAGGTTTACTGCATGACAAAAGGGATTAACTCCTATTGAAATTGCATTGTTTGCTGCAGTAAATCTACTGCGGAATTCTGCAGTGCTGCGCTTCGTCCTGGTGGGCTTCACTGTAGGTATTCTCCCCTCTCACTATCCTTTTCCTTGAAGTTTTTATATCCTTTTCCATCTCTGTGTGGTGCTAAAGTGCTTCAGTGCCAGAATACACATATGCGCATATAAATAAAGAAATAAATGAAGTTAATGCAGACGTGCATTAGGAATTGTGGGACAAGTCGATAGAAATGTCCCATTTCATGGGAGTATTGATAAAACTGAAAGGGAGTGGCTTGCGCTTTCCCTTGTTTCTTTTGGAAGCCGCTCTGCCCTTAACCAATGTTGCTGTGTTAAATAATATTACATTAAATAAAATGAAGTAAAGTAGAGGCTCACAGCATTAGACATTTTTCTTTTGGTAAAATAGCCGCTCCGTGAAAGAAAATGTTCCCTGGTTGCCTCTCTGAAAAAAGTGTAAGAGACTAGATACGGGAGCAAGACTAAAAGTCTCTACTTGAATTTATATGCTGAGGTTGGTTAAAAATTTACTGTACAAATTGCTGACCTGAATGTGGAGCGGCTTCACTTTCTCCCGTTTATTGCCAGAAGCCGCTCCAGCATTAAGAAATCTCCAGCTGTGTCAGAGAACTGCCGAAAATGGCAAAAAAAGCTGGTAAATTTACCTCCTGCATGTGAGTGCTTCTCGCCAGAGTTTGCAGGGAGAATAACTTCTTTTGTAGTATGCTTTTTTCCCCCTTGTTAATTAAAGAAAAAGAGCCTGGTTTTGTTAGTGAGAGAGAGATATATTAAGTATATACAGGAGTGCTCCTTGCACTCTCTCTCTCTCTCTCTGCTGCACACTGAGTACAAGCTCTAACGCAGCAGACACCTTTTTCAGAAGCCACACCGCCTGGAAAAGCTGCTGTTTAGTGCAGAAAAATGTATGTACAGCATGACTTTACTCCTGGTGCCCTGTACATTTTAAAACAGTACCTCTACAAGCAAGAAATAAATGTTTACACTGCAGAGGCACATGAATATTTCTTTGCCCTTCCTAGCAGTACAGTCCACTGATACAAAGATGTTACAGGGTTCTTTTGCTACAGTAAGCAGTATGCTTAACATAAGGTGGCTGGATAAAATGAATGAAGTGGGAAATCTCCCATTCTGACCTGCTGAGCATAGCTAGCTATACTTTCCTCCTATAGGAGCCAGCTGCCTCATTATGACGTTTATTTATCTGAATCCCTACTGTCAATCTCAAAATAGGGGGCCGAATTTAGACTCATTAGCTACCACTTATGTATTCAGGACATACATTCTATGGGTTATACTTATGTTGGAAGTGAGTGCTTATGCTGTTATTTTCCTGAATTACTGATGTAATGAATAATGGATCACACTGATCTGCACTGTTTGTATGAGAGAAGGAATTTTACTTGTATTAGAATGGGGCGGATCAGGTGACCAGACCAAACAGTATAAGAACCCCTCCTTCTCTGTAGTTCATCAGATCAGCCTTGAGAGAGGAACCAGGAGGACCTGTACCTGCCAGAGGAACAGATAGGGGGAGTAACTTGAGTATTTTACTACCAGTTTTGCATGATTTACTCCCATTTTCTGATTTAAGGAATTTGTTTCCCACCCTGTATATTTACAGTATGTTGGTACATGGGGTTGATTTGAGGCCTCCTGGTGATTCCCAGGATGAGACTGAAAACTGCCAGTGACAGAGCGTTTAGTGTCGCCAGCCCCGTCCTGTGTAATAATTGACTTCCTGCTGCCATCAGGGAGACCCCTCCAGCTGAGGTGTTGAGAGCCCCCTCAAGTCCCATCTTTTCTCTTTGGCCTTCCCAGACATAAATATTTAATCTGACATAATAAGGGTTACTGAAAGGAATTAACTACTGAACCTATTTATCTGAAATATTTTATTTGTTCTCATCACTGTTTTAAATATGTATTTATGTATGTCTTTTCTATTCCCTTACCTGTTTTTTATGTGATGTGCCCAGAGCCCCCGGGAGTGCCATAGAAATAAACTTTGCCTGCCTTACATATGGCAGCACCATTCTGTAGTACTAGTCATGGATCCACATACTAACAGACAGTCAGCAGTAGAGGTGGTGTCAGAAAACAGCATAGGTATCAGTTGCGTACTTGCAGGTGACTATTTGAGGAGTTGTGCACTGGATGGCAAGAAGGGCAGTTGCATCATAAAATGTTAAAAACAGGGTCATGGCACTACATGGCAGTGGGAAAGTATATCAAGATTCCTCGCTGGTGTCAGAGAAGGAAGATCAGTGGTTGCAGCCACCCAGTGGAACTGTTACCTTTTTTAGAGATGGGGGTCCGAGACAGGTCAATGCATACTATTACTATCATGTTGATAAAAATATTATCAGGTGAAAGCATCTAGCAGTAAAACTTCCCAGTCCTAAAACTTATCTGGACCCCTGGTACCTGCCTATGTATGGTTCAGTGAAAGTGACAGACATACAGGGTAGGTAGATCTCAGCCTTGAAAGTGATCCACTCTGTGGAAAGTGCTACAGGTGGTAATACTGAGCTCTGGAAGAGCTATTTTTTTTATTTTTGGTCATTATTTTTCATTATTGAGAAAATAAAATTCACACACCTGTGTGTTGTAAAGCTTATATTGCTGTTGGAATTATCCATTATTATCCACACCCTTCCACAAACAGAAAAACTCATGCTAGAGATAAAGGCAAAAAAGCTGCTACAAGCAAATGCAGTGGAGAAAGTCCCCTCTTCACAGTGGAGGAAGAGTGTTTACTCAAGATACTTCTTGACCCACAAGAAAAATGGGTTGTGACAGCCCATTTTAGACTTGAGATACCTGGACAAACGCTTAAAAAAAGGAAAAGTTCAAGATGGTAACACAGGGATCAGTGATTCCATCACTGCAACAAGGGGATTGACTAGGCTCTGTAGACCTGTCTGACCTGCCGTCCCTAATGTGGACTACCATTTTCTATCATAAGGTATACCAGTATTTACTAATGTTTACTATGATTTACTGACAAACTGCTATCCACCAGATATATTTGTGGTCTTAGTGTGCTACCTTCTGATACAAAATACAAATGAAGTTGGCATGCTCATTAGCAACAAAGGCTATAACACAATAATTTCTTGAAACAAATGATTTATTTTATGTAAATAGTCCCAACGTTTCGCCTAAATAATTAGGCTTCTTCAGAGGAACTGTAAAAAATTGTAAAATATGCATAATTATTTTTCTTGTCAGGTTTCAAAATAAAGCTATTCACTTTTATTAGAACAAATTGCATTTAATATAATTGTACATTGTATAATACTTCTGTATTTATCAAATAATGCTTATCGAGCATTCTAAATTATTGTTAGATAAACTGAAAAATATAAAAATCAAATTATCGCTACTTCTCCTGTTATGTGGACCACCAAATTTATTACAAAATGTTTCTTTACTTTTTAACACTGCCAATTAGGGCCAAGACGATTGCCATATCTCCTTGGAGTATAAATATCTTGGGTAGTCACTTTAAACAAAGATAATATAAGGATATTTATAATTTCATAATTTTAATTGCCACTTCATTTAAATGCTGCTTAAAAAATATTTTCATTAATTGCTTTAAATAATTACCTCTTTTTCATTTATTTTTTTATTCCTTTTAATCTTATATATTCATCTTCATAAGATTATCAAGCTGTAAAACATGTATAGAGAGGAAAAGCAAAAAATATGACCGTCAAACAAATTCTCATAAACCACTACTTGGCGTCTAGCGCACCATGTATTACTTGTTAGTTTTAGTTTACTAAAGTTTAAATAAAGCTTAATTCATTCTTATAGATGCTTCTATTAGCTAGGTATTTATTCTATTTAACCTTGATTCAAAAAATGAGATTAATAATAAACGATAAAGAAATTTTTAAAACTAAGCGCTCCCGGCTTCTAACATGCCATTCTTCTCTTGTTACTAAAGTGCATTTCAATTTCACTCTTGCTCATCTCATTATGATTAACATACTTTTTACTGAATGTTCTCTCCATATAATCTTTTTTCAAAACGTAGCAGAGTACTCTTGACTTCAAACATGTCCCACTTCACTCGTGTATAATCTTATTTTAAAACATGACAGGACACTCCTAATTTCTAACATGTCCTGCTTTGCTCATTACTATAGTGCATTTCAGCTTGTTTCAATTAGCTGAGTGTTCATTAGCGTCTGTCTCAATGCACCTTTCTTATTGTCATAGCCAATATACTATGTTTCCTATTGCCTTCTGAGTGACTATTGATATTTAAACTTGTTCTATGCAAACGAGTGATTCTGGCGTTTAGAACTCCATGCGCTTATTTCTATGATGTGTATCACCTTATTTTAAAAAAGAGTTTAGAGTTTTTAAAACAACATGGTCTGGTGGAGAAACTGATGGGGTTAGGAATAGGCCCTTTGATGGTCAGATGGATTGAAAACCGGCTAGCTGGACACACCCAGAGAGTAGTGGTCTGTGGGGAGCTCTCGAACCCTAGAGAGGTTGGTAGTGGGGTGCCTCAGGGCTCGGTCCTGGGTCCGATCCTGTTTAATGCATACATATCGGACATCAGGGAGAGTATAGGGTGTGAAATGAGTCTCTTCGCTGATGACTCCAAGATGGGAGCAGCAGTTGAGGGAGAAGAGGGGAGGTTGGCCCTGCAAGGGGACCTGGACACCCTGGAAAGCTGGGCTCACACGTGGAAATTAAATTTCAATATCACCAAGTGCAAGGTGTTGCATCTTGGGCAGGAAACCTAAACACAGGTACACCCTGGGAGGGGAGGCTGAGGCCTCAATTGGGGAAAAAGACCTAGGGGTCATGGTGGATGCATGTATGAATAACTCTGAGCAGTGCAGGAGAGCAGCTAGCAAGGCAAACAGGATGTTGGGATGCATCGTAAGGGGGATCACCTCTAGGAGCAAGGAAGTGATTCTGCCGCTGTACAATGGACTGGTTAGACCACACCTTGAGTTCTGTGTACAGTACTGGAGACCACACTTGAAGCGGGACATACAGCTCCTGGAGAGAGTACAGAGGAGGGCAACTAAGATGATACGAGGGCTAGGGGATTTGACTTATGAGGACAGACTTGAGGAGCTCTGCCTGTTTTCATTGGAGGAGAGGAGAGAGGGGGACATGATTGAGGTCTTCAAGTACCTCAAGGGAATAAATAGAGTAAACATGGAGGGATCTTAGACTAAAGCAGGGAGGTATCACCAGAGGGCATGGTTTGAAGTTGAAGGTGGAAGGGTGAGGGGAAAAGAGGAGGAGGTTTTTCACTGAGAGGGTGGTGGACCCTTGGAATGCACTGCCTGGCGAGCTGGTTCAGAGATCCACAGTGGAGGGGGGCTTCAAGAGAGGGTGGGACAGACACAGAAAGTGGATGTATCAGATGATGGCCTGGCCCAGGGGGGTGGGAATGGATGATAGGGGTTTCTGGAACACAAGGGGGGGGCCTCGGCACCCAACTAGGGATCTGAGGTTCGAGCAGACTCGATAGACTGTAAGGCCTAATCTGCTGGCAAATAGTATGTTAGTATCCATAAAAGCATTCGACTTCAACTTTTCATTCAATGCGTCCCTAACCATATATGCTCTCTATAGCCATTTAACTGTTAAAACAGTACTTCGCGTTGAAATAAAGATATTTTAACTTACTGCAGGGAAGTTTCACTGCTCGTAGTGCACTCGACCCTCTCCCAAGGTGTGACTGGCATCATCTGGTTCCCCATTTGGCTACCTCTTTATGCCAAGGAGAGGAGTCATGTGACGGCAATTACATGTCATCATACCTTGCCGAAGCTAGGTTGTTACCTTGGTAACCATTGACTCCCCTCCTCGACACATTTCAGTCCTTAAAGCTTCACTGTTCCTGGTTGTATTTTAATAATGTTTAATCTGTCTTATTAAACTTTTCTATTTAGTAAAACTACATTACATCTGACTCCAAAGATAAATAGAATGTTTTAATAAACAAAATCATTTTTTAAAAGGATTAATAATAAAAATCAAATGGGGGGGGGGACGGAAGGAAAGAGGAGCAGATGCAGAGTCTAGTAAATAATAGCATGTTGTCATCTTATATCCACATCGTATTATTTGTTCATTCCAAGTCCGCTAGACATATTCAAAATTGTCCTTCTATAAGTTATTTGGTATTCTCTACCAGCAAACCTGCCAGTTTGCATCTTCATTAAGGCTCCATTTTTCATAAATCAAACCCATTTCATATACCCAATACATCTCACGTTTTAATAGTAAGTCATTATAGTTACCACCTCTTTCAGGTACTGGGACCTGTTCCAGTCCTCAGAACCTAATTTGAATCGGGGTATGTCCTCTTAGATTTAAATGTCTGGCTAAAGGGGAATTTTCATCTTTATTACGAATTCGACTTTTATGTTCTGAAATTCTTGTTTTTAACTCTCTTGTCGTTTTACCAACATATAATTGGTCACAAGGACATTGAACTAAATATATTACCCCATTGTAGTACAAGTTATATGAGATCTAATTTTATATTCTTTACCAGTATGTGGATGTTTATAACTTGTTTTCTTGGATGTATTTCCACATGCTGTGCACCTGCCACAAGGATACATCCCATTAGTTAAAAGACCTAATAATAATTGAGGCCCTTTTCGTGTTCCTTGCCAATATTTGAGAAGTGGTGGGATTGTTCAACAAAATGTTCCAGTTGTTAAAAATAAGTAAAATAAGTCATTCTTAACAATTGCAAGGATCTTAACTAAGAAGAGGCAATTTCCCTGGACACCCCTTTTTTCTATGTGGACCTTCTGATACAAGCCATAACTGCAATGATTAGTATAACCAGTCATGATTATGACATATTTGTGGTATCACAGCGCCACCTACAGCCATTAGTCACAATGCCATGATCAGCACATATTGGGGTCTATGCATATATGTGTGGAGTGGCTGTGCACCGCATAGCAACTCCACACCCATTGCCCCCCTCCCCCCCCGCATGGGATGCACAAACTGGGGCACGCTGCCCCTATGCACCCGATTCCCAGGTGCACGGATCACAACGCCCCGGGGCAGGCGGGAGGCACAAAGGCGTGTAGTGCTGCCAGCGAGGGTGCGGAGGAGGGAGCAGGTTACGCCGAGGGGGCTCTGCATAACCACACTCACGCACTCCTGCCCACACAACTGCCCCAGCAGCGCAAGGCAGACCCCACACACATGGCAGCCCCCTCCTGGTGTGGACAGCACCCCCCACACATGGGGCCCCCGCAGGACGCCTCTAGACCCATGTACCTGCCCACCCACAGATGGCGGCTGTGCTCATTGGCTGCATTGGAGTCGCTGGGGTGGGTAACCACACACGAGGAGCTGCCAAGT
This sequence comes from Neoceratodus forsteri, assembly GCA_016271365.2. NCBI lineage: Eukaryota > Metazoa > Chordata > Ceratodontiformes > Ceratodontidae > Neoceratodus > Neoceratodus forsteri. Next base: position 1,198,080,702 of record CM028130.1, read on the forward strand.
GGTGGAACGTTCGGTCCAGGCTGGTGGCCGTCACCCGCTGTAGTCCCCGGAGGGGTATATTGGCTGTGGGGGGACTTGCACACAATCATGGCAGGGGCAGCGGCACATAGTTCCCATGGGCTTCTGCCCACTGTACCCCCCCCCCGGCCATGCCTATTCCCCAGAACATTGACATACCCACCCTGCACCGCCCAGCCACCCCCAAGCCCTAGACACATAACTCCTGCCCTGTCATTGGTGGACAGTGTTCACCCCCTTGGCACCAACCCTGCCCCCCACACCGACCACATACCTGCCCGTTGGTGCCATGGTTTTGACCGGCCAGTGGCACAGCCCTCCTCACACCTCCTCAGCTGCCCAAGTGATGCTGGGAGTGCGCTCCTATATGTAGGTGTTGCGCTCCCATCTGCACTTGGACAGCCGGCAGCTGAGGTGGTGTGAGGAGGGCTGTGCCGCTGGTCATCCCAAACCGTGGCACCACTGAGAGAGTACGGGACCTGGGTGGCGTGTTGCTAGTGCCACAGGGGGAGGGTTGGGGGTCCCCTGGCCCCAATTGTGCAGCGGGGGTACCGGGATGGGGTCGGGATCCAGCCGCAAAGGTAACTCAATGGGAGGGGGTCATGTTTATCACTGGGCACCAGGGCAAATGTGTGTGTGTGGGGGTGTGTGTGCCAGGTACACCACTGGGACTGGAGCGGACAGGTGCTTGGGGTGGGGGAGTTGCTGACGCCCTACTGCAACCGTGGCCATGCCGTCTGGCGGGTGGAGGGGTCATGTTTGTGCACTGCTGGTCTCAGGGGCATGGCCGCGCTGGTCTGGGTGCCTGCGGGGCTGTTTATGCACCCAGATCTGCGCCTGCCACACAAGGGATCCACTCAGAGACCCAGGTGGGCATCTGATTGGATGCCCACCTGGGTCCACATCCCTGCCCCCGGCCGCTCTGCGGAGTCCTGCCCGCCGTCGGGGGTGGCAGGCCCAGCTAGTGCCCACCTGTCCACAGATGCGGAACCACGCAGGTGGGATACGCTACTTTCCCGCCCATTAATGCATAGCCCCCATTATGAATTGTCCTGTTGTAATGCGAGTTTGCTGTGGTCAGCATAATACTTATCACTGTGCATGTGCAACATATAATGGCCTTGGCTGCGAGTTACCTACCATGTACTCCAATAGAAATGTTTTGCTTATCGTATCTACTATGCACATGAGCCCGTTACCAGGTAACAGGACCCTCTTATCTCTTAAGTATATAACTTTGGGTAAGAGAATTGTTCTCAGAGTTTTCCTGTTATGTTACCCAGTGTTTGAAGGCTCCGTACTCCCAGCAGGTATTGTATTGCTATGCTCTCCTTTTTACATGTCTTTGGAGAATAAATCTTTATTCTGTAACACCTGTCTCCTGCATCATGTTTTACCATCAGGTTTCAAACAACATGAAGTCTTGCTGTATTCTGACATATGCAGTTAGCCCCAGCACTTGAACTGCTCCGGAGAGGAAAGAGTTAGCACTATGCCAGAGCATAGACGCTCAAGCTCTGTTAAAACCCTGTCTGCAACACTTCAAAGTGTAACCGTCAGATTCTTTACTCTGCCTAACTGAACAGTTGCTCCGGAGATTGCTCCTTCACTAGTCGGCGCAGTCCTAGTAAAACATCGGTTTTATACCCTTTTTTTTGTTTGTTTTTTTAATTTATTTTTCAGTTCAGATCCCTGTCTGCAGTACAGTAAGTGTTGTAGGTGGTGGACTTTAGTTTAATTACTGTTATTTCTGTGTGGAAATTGTAAAATCTGTCAATCGGTCTGGTTGGGAACCGATTGTGTTGTTTTACTTTATTCTATAATTTCTTAGTGTGCTGTACCGGTCCCTATCGGTTTCAAAAAAAACTTAATTTTAGACGTTTTTTTACACAGCCCGTAACACAGTTGGTAACCGATAGGGGGGTTTTGCCTGGCTTTTAAGCTGCTAAAGGGTAAGTGGTTAGGATGGCTACGTTTGAGAAACCCAAGAGAAAAACCGGGCCCACTGGATTTCAACACTGTAGTGAGTGTGGGGATGCCTTTACTAAGGCAGACCCTCTCACCACTTGTGTCTATTGTCTGGAGTTTGACCACCTCGATTCATACTGCCAAATCTGCAGAAATTTTCTGAAGGCCACCCTGGACAAGAGATTGGGTGGGCTTAGGGAAAAGAAGGCCGAGAAGTCCGCTGATCCGGATGGCCAGCCCGGTTCGGTTCTGACTGAACCTGAGGGAGTGCCCACTGACCTGGGTGATACTTCCTCGGGCAAAAGGAGAGCTGATCCTGAGGGGTTGGTTCCGACAAAGAGAAAGAAAAAATCATCTGGTTTGGATTCAGAACCGTTACGTCCAACCGCTGAAGAGATAGCCAGAGCGATTAGTATTGTAGAATCGCTCCGTTCGGTTCCGTCTAATCCGGCGCCTCCTGGTAGGCGCTTGGTTCGGTTGGTTCCTCCGGTTCCAGAATATTGTCCGGATGATTATTATGAACCTGATTTGAAGGGGGGAAGAAGGGTACGACGACGATGATGATGATGGTGTGGAAGGTCTGGATGAGCCCATTGAACGGGACATCTCCCCAGACAGGCCTTCTAATGTTTCCCCTCCCAGGCTTTCTGAGTCCATATCCCACTATTTGTTCTACAAAAAAGTGGCAGAGACCCTCCAGCTTCCTCTGGTTGAAGTTGTTGAGGAACAGGAGGAGCCTTACTTTGTAGAAATGATGGACATCCCAGAGACCAAGAGGCTGGTCTATTCCCCTCCATAAATCTCTTGGGAAACAGACACAAAAATTTCTCCAAACACCAAATTCTTTACCTCCCATGGACAAGAGAATGGACAGGAGGTATATGCTGTCGGGCTTAGGTATGGAGTTCTTGCTACAACAGTGCAGCTTTGTTGGGGTCGTGCAGGCTGCAGCCTGTGACAAGGCTAATATACCCTTGGCTTCCCCCCAGATAAAGACTCTAGGAAGGTGGACGCTATGGCCAAAAACAGTACTTGTATCCTCCTTGGAACTCAGGCAGGCAGACTATATGGCCTACACAGCCAGATGCCAGAAGTCCAGATGGGATACTGTTCTGTAACTGGCTAAACAGGCTATCCCCCAGCTGGCCAAGGAGCTGGAGGAGGTGTCTGCTGATGGGATTGAGGCATCTAAGATCCAGGTTCATGCTGCTGTGGACTCAAATGAAGTGTCATCATGAGTCATGGCTACATCTGTGTCTCTTCGGAGATTTGCTTGGCTCAGATGTACTAGCCTCTCACAGGACACTCAGGCTAAGGCCATGGATTTCCCTGTGGTGGGTAATTCTCTGTTTGGGGAGCAGACAGAGAATTACATGAACAAGATGGATGAGTATAGGACCACCTACAGGAGTGTACAGCCCAAGGAAAGGCAGGCAACTCCTCAGAAGCAGCAGTCTAGGGGCAGGCCTTTTCACAGGCCTTTCTACCAGGCACAGGCCTCCTTTCCGTTTCCTTAGAGGGGGTTCTTTAGAGGGAGAGGCAGAAGGGGATGAGCAGGGCTGCATCCTCCTCCCATTCTAAGGCTCCTGCCAGGCAGACACCCTACTGACTCTGCCAGAGGAAGTGGTGGGGGCTGAAACAATCACGGGATTTAAGAATGCATGGGATAGACATAAAGGAATTCTGGAGGTCAGGGGTAAGGGGCAACAGACTTCTAGGAAAACATAAACTGAACTTACAAGCTCAAATGGGCAGACTGGGTGGGCTATAGGCCCTTATCCGCCGACACTATCTATGTACGCGTCAGCCCAGGTTGACTCCCCTATTCCAGTAGGAGGCAGGCTGGCTTACTACTTCCAGGCCTGGAAGTCTGTTACCTCAGACAAGTGGGTCCTGGAGGTAGTGAGCCAGGGACTAGCCCTCAGCTTCAGAAAATTTCCAAAACTGTGGGTCAGATCTTTTCCACCTGCAAACATCTCCGAAACCATTACCCTATAGGCAGAGGTTTCCTCTCTGCTGGCTCTCAGAGCCATAGAGAGAGTTCCTGCTTCACACAGGGGCAAGGGTCTGTACTCCAGATACTTCCTTACCCCAAAAAAGACGAGGGAGTGGCTGCCCATCCTAGACCTAAGATACCTAAACAAGCACCTTGTCAAGCCAAGATTCAAAATGGTGACTCTGGGAGTAATTCTTCTCTCTCTCTGAGGCCAGGGGATTGGTTAGCCTCCCTGGACTTCAAGGATGCCTATTTTCACATTCCCATCAAGTGCTGCCGCAGAAAGTACCTTAGGTTTGAATTGCCTTCAGGCGTGGGTGTAGGCAGGCATACTCCAAGCACTCCATGGTGTGCAGTTTTATTTAAGGGGGGTAGCAAATAGGCTCTGAACTGATTCCTTTTTTCCATGAAAACTAACAAAGAAAATACTGAACTTTTCAGTAATTTTATTCATAGGAGTCAAAACTAGAAGGACTGATCACTAATACTCTCTTTGCATCCCAAGGACAATACAGCTTTACAGGCTCTGGGCTGGTATGTGGGTGTCTTAGGGAACAGTGCATGGCATTTGTATTTACCCATGCATGGCAACAACCACTGTCATGAGATACAAAAGTTGTATTTATTGTGCCAAATAAGGCAACAAACATGGTTCTGGTGTACATTTGTATGTTGTCTGGCTACACCTGGTGGGGGGGAGCTCACCCTAACAAGAGGGGGGTGGGGTAGCAGTGAGTCCACTTGGTGTGCAGATCTGAAATCCCTGGCTACACCCCTGCCTTCAGGCCATTATCAGTTCAGAGCAATGCCCTTCAGGCTAACATCAGCTCCAAGGGTGTTCACAAAATGCCTAGCAGTAGTAGTGGCCTTTCTCAGGAGACAAAACATCTCAATATTTCCATACCTGGACGATTGGCTCATTGTGGGACAGTCCCCAGACCAAGTCAAGTCAGACTTGCAAGTGACACAACAGTTGCTCACTTCCCTGGGGTTTCTCCTCAATCTAGCAAAATCAGTGTTTGAACCAGTACAACTCCTGACCTTCATAGGGATAGAGTTGGATACTGTCCAAGCAAAGGCTTTTCTTCCTCTGACAAGGGTAAAGGCACTTACAGACCTGGCTTCTTCCTTCTGCCTTCCGGTGTCTCGACCAGCAAGACATTTTCTTCAGCTCCTAGGTCACATGGCAGCTTCCACTGCAATGGTACAGGGAGCCAGATTTCAGATGAGGGACATTCAGTTACATCTGAGGTCCTTTTGGTCCCAGAAAAAAGATCCTCTAACCAAATTGATTCCAGTGAGTCAAACTCTGATCCAGGCTCTCCAGTGGTGGTTGGATCAGGACAATCTCAGGCAAGGAATCCCATTCATCAGTTAGACCCATTCAGCGCTACTAACCACAGATGCTTCTCTTCTGGGCTGGGAGTCTCACTTAGGTACCCTCACAGCACAGGGAGTGTGGTCTCTTCAGGAGTCTCTTCTTCATATCAGTCTTCTGGAGCTCAGGGCAATATTCCTGGCTTTCCAAGCTTTCTCGAACTCAGTAAGGAACAAGGTGGTTTAGGTCAGGACAGACAATACCACCACCATGTGGTACATCAACAAGCAGGGAGCCACTCGGTCTACAGCCTTGTGCATGGAAGCCATGAAAATTTGCTCTCTGATTTATGCCCTGCAGGCATCTCTGGTAGCAGTCCATCTACCAGGGAAGGACGATGTGCTAGCAGATGCCCTGAGCAGGATCTCTCAGGGCCATCACAAATGGGCCCTGGACCCCTTTGTTTTGAAAGTAGTCTTCTTAAGGTAGGGCACTCCAGAGATAGATCTCTTTGCAGTTCCGGACAATCATCAACTTCCCCTCTTCTGTTGCAGACCTCCAGTCATGGGCACAATTCCCCTGGATGCTCTGGTTTTGGATTTGGGGGACAAATGCCTTTATGCCTTCCGTCCCTTTCCCTTTCCCTTCTTATTCAAGGTCCTGGTCAAGATCAGGTCACAACCGTGCAAAGTGATCCTGATTGCTCCAGACTGGGCCAGACAGCCTTGGTATCCCAAGTTGATGTCCCTAGCAGTCCATCTTCCCCTATCTCTTCCCAAGAAGCACAACCTGTTTACCTTCTCTCAGGGGAGAATCTGGTACCCCAGTCTTCAGTCTCTCAACCTCAAGTCTTGGCTTTTGCAGAGTTAGAATATGTAAGTCTGCACCTGTCTCAGGGGGTTTTGGACATTCTTAAAGCCTCTCGAAAACCTGTCACCAGAAAAACTTATAATTGTAAATGGAAGAGATTCAGCATCTGGTGCTCCAGTAAGGATGTTTTACCAGACACTGCTGATCTGGCTACTGTTCTGGATTATATGGTTCATCTCAATGGCCTAGGTCTCGGGCCAGCCACTCTGAAAGTGCACTTAGCAGCTATCTCTGCTTTTCTGTCAGTGGGGAATGCTTCCTCACTGGCATCTTACCCTGTTTTCTGTAAGTTCTTTAAAGGTCTGCTTCACACCAACCCTCCCTTGAAGGACCCTACCCCTGCTTGGGATCATAATGTTTGCATTGCTCAGCTTATGCAACCCCCCTTTTGAGCCATTGGCTTCAGCAGAACGTAAGTACTTGACTTGGAAAACTGTTTCTGGTAGCTATCACATCTGCCAGGCGTATTAGTGAGTTACAAGCTCTGTCAGTGGAGCCTGATTTTATCTCATTCCATAGAGATAAGGTGATCCTTCAAACCAATAGGAGGTTCTTATCCAAGGTGGTTTCAGCTTTTCACCTGAACCAGTCCATGTCTCTTCCTGTGTTCTTCACTGATCACTCTTCAGGAGAAAGGTTACACAATTTGGATGTTAAGAGGGCACTTAGTTACTACATTGAGCATACTAAGGCACTTAGGTTTGACTGTTCTCAGCTGTTTCTCACTTATGGTGACGTGGGAAAGGGTAAACCTGCTACTAAGAGAACTATTGCCAGGTGGATTGTCTCTTGTATACAATTCTGCTATGAAAAGCTAGGCAAAATGCCCCCTCAGGCCTGAGGGCTAATTTGACTAGGGGTACAGCTGCTTCTCTAGCTGCGGCCAGAGATATACCTTTGTTAGAAATGTGCAAAGCAGCCACCTGGAAAGCAGTCCATACATTTACCAAGCATTACTCTCTGGATATCCAGGCGAGGAGTGATGCTAGGTTTGGTACATCAGTACTGTAGAGCCTATTCCCAAAATAGGTTCGGTACCCTCCTCCTGGGAGGTACTGCTTGGTAGTGTGAATATGTCAGAATACAGCAAGACTTCATGTTGTTTGAAGAAAAAATTACTCACCTTAGTAATTGTGTTTCTTCTAATGGAGTCTTGTTGTATTCTGACATCCCTCCCTGCCTCCCCTCTCAGAACCTGTTTTTGGGAAGTGAGCTGGCAGGTACAGTGTTGACCTCGGGTGTACTTACGCTCCTCCCCTTTTAGAAGAGTGGGTTTTTTTATTAAGTTATTTTTGTAGTTATATTTTGGTCTACTACCTGGTTATTTTTTGGAGTTCTTGACTTGTCTTTTGGGGACCCAAAAATGTGTTGCAAGTTGGCTATTCTATTTACAGTTTCCACTTAGGAGGTGTGGTTAGTTAGTATTAGCTCCTAAGAATCTGACGGTTACACTTTGAAGTGCTGCAGACAGAGGTCTGAACCGAGCTCGAACCCAACGTTCTATGCTCTGGCATAGAGTTGACTTTTTCCTCTCCAGAGCAGTTCAAGTGCTGGGGCTAACTGCACATGTCAGAATACAGCAAGACTCCATTAGAAGAAACACAATTACTAAGGTGAGTAATTTTTTCTTAGATCCTGCGAAATCCAACAGGTCACTGGATCTGAAAGATGCCTACTTCCACATACCAGTCAGGCCCAGTCACAGAATGTACAACAGATTCAGGGTAGGAAATTGCTATTGCCAGTTCACAGCCCTTCTTTTTGGCCTATCCTCAGCACTCAGAAAATTCACAAAGTGCCTAGCCTCAGTGGTAGCATGTTTGAGGAGGCAAGGGGCGGTATTTTTTCTCTACCTGGATGACTGGCTCAGGAAAGTCACACCAGCAGGCCAAGTCCTCCCTCCTCCTCACGCAAGACGCCCTGGAGGACCTGACCTGGGTTTCCTGATAAATGAACAAAAGTCACAAACAGAACCAGTTCAGATCCTGGACTTTATAGGTGCAGAGTTAGATACCCACCAAGGAAAGGCATTCCTTCCTCTGGAAAGGGTAGCAAACCTTATCATACTTGCAGTATACCCCAGAGGTTAGAGTGACGAGCTGTGAATGAGCTCGGTTCAGCAAACCTGGGTTTGATTCCCCCAACCTCCACTTTCATGCTGTGTTACTCTGAGCAAGTCAGTTAACCAGCCTAAAGTTCCTGGGTCGCCGCTGAAAACAGGCAGTTGTGCCTAGTGGGCCTTACCCAGTTAATAAAGAATGAAAAAAACAATTCCTTCATGGCAGGTCAGGTCAGACCTGCAAGGGATTTCCTACAGTTGCTGGGGCACATGGCTTCCTCCACTGCAGTGGTGCCAGGCACCAGATTCCAAATGAGAAATATGCAGTACCACCTGGGGAGACCTTGGTCCTAGAGGTGGGATTCACTGTCAAAACTAGTGCCTGTCACAAAATGTCTGTTAAGGGCACGGGAGTGGTGGAAGGAAGAAGGTAACTTCAGAGAGGGAGTTCCATTCCTTCAGCAGGCAACTTCAGAGAGGGAGTTCATTCCTTCAGCAATCACCCACAGTCGTACTCACTACAGATGCCTCCATCCTGGGATGGGGTGCCCACCGGGAGAACCTCTCTATAGCACATAAACCACTTGGAGCTCAGGGCAGAGTACCTGGCAACGTAAGCCTTTTCCTCCCACATCTGGGGCTAGCCAGTCCAGATCAGGACAGACAACACCACTACCATATAGTATATAAATGAACAGGGAGGCACAAGATCTTCAAAACGGTGCACAGGAGCAATGAAAATCTGGAACCTAGCATGCTCCCTGGAGGTTCAGCTGTCCACAACATACCTGCCAGGGAAAGACAACATCCTGGCAGATTCTCTTAAGCAGAATCAGCCAGGGAAACCACGAATGAAGAATAAGCATGTGCCAGCCACAGTGTTCAGAAGGTGAAGTACACCAGATGTAGATATCTTTGCATCCTGGGAAAACAGTCAGCTCCCAGTGTTCTGCTGCAGACCCCCCAAACCAGGTGGTTACAGTCCAAGAGGATGCTCTAGTACTCTACTGGGCAGGGAAATTTCTGTGTGCCTTCCCACCATTCCCACATTTGCTGAGAGTGCTGCTAAAACTGAGAAAGGAGTCAGCAGCAATGATCCTCATACCTCCAGACTGGGCCAGGCAGATTTGGTACTCTCAGTCAAGCTTCCCATCAGAGATACAATCTGCTGATGTTGTCCCATGGCAGAATAACATTCCCAAATCCTAGAACTCTGCGCCTCAGACCATGGTAGTTGAAGAGCTAGCGTTCTCTGAACTAAACCTCTCTGAGAAGGTTCTGGAAGTGCTTAAGGTGTCCAGGAGACTAGCAACTAGGAGAACCTGTGCCTCAAAACAGGAAAGATTTTCCCATTGGTGCTCTTCTAGGATACTCAGCCCACTTCGGGCAAGCATTCCTGCAATCCTAGACTACCTGGTCTGCTTCCAGTCCCTGGGCCTTAGGCCCTCAACTCTGAAGTTGCATTTGGCAGCAATATCAGCATATGCCTCAGCTGACAAGGATAGGTTGATGGCCTTGTAACCCATTTTCAGAAGGTTCTTTAAAGACTTTGCTCACTTGTTCCCCTCCAGTAAGGGATCTTGTTGCCCCTTGGGACCTGAAACTGTATCGCTCAGCTGATGGAGGCTTTTTTCAAGCCTATGGCGGCTGCTGCCCTTAAGTATGTTATCTGGAAAGCAGTTTTCCTGGTAGCACTCACATCTGCCAGTAGGGTGAGTGAGCGTCAAGCCCTATGTCCAGGGCCAGCCCGGTGGCGTTGAGGGTTGAGGCGCTGGACGCCACACTGGCGACCCGGGTTCAGGAACGAGCCCAGGCTGTCAGGGGTCGGCAGGGGAGAAGTAGGATTGAGCATTCAGAGGACAGCTCTCCTCTCCTGGGGTGGTGGGCTCTGCTGCGCGCTGCGTTAGCAACCTCTGGAGGAGGAAAGGGTGGTCACAGCCAGTGTGGGGACGTAGAAGGGGATTGGGCGGCATCAGATGTCTTTCACCTGGGCATGGGAGCATGCTTGGTGTGGGCAGGATGCCATTGCATATCCGCGCCCGAGTAACTCAGCACTGAAAAGCCCTCTGCGGAGCCGTGGAGATGATGGGGTCCCCAGGGGCAGGTCCACATCCCAACGCCGGCCTGACACACCAGTGGACTCAATGGTCAACCCAGTGACAGGTAGGTCCCTCTAATCCTGGTACCGGCCGCCAAGGGAAGGCGGACCCGCCCTGGGGGGGTGATTTGGGGGCTTGACCTGCCTGGGCAGTTGGGGAGTTCACTGGCATGTGGGGTTTTAGGTAGGGTGTAGAGACCCCACCGAATGGGTGCCCTGGAAGGATGCCCGGGCTGCAGAGTGAATAAAGAAAGTCTAGAAAAAAAAAAAAAAGCCCTCTGTCTAGATCCTATTATCATATTCCACAGGGACAAGGTAGTCTTGAGAACTACCAGAAAATTCCTACCCAAAGTGGTGTCTGAAACTCATCTGAATCAGTCAGTCACACTTCTAGTGTTCTTTACAGCAAAGTCCAGCCCAGGGGAGCAAAAGCTCCACAGTCTGGATGGTAAGAGAGCTCTGAGGTACTGCTTGGAAAACACAAAGGATGTCACGTCCACCAATACTCAACAGTTTGTCATGGTAAAGTAGGGCAGAGTAAACCAGCATCCAGGAGAACCGTTGCTCATTGGATAGTTTACTGCAATCAGTTTTGTTATGCCAAAGCTGGCAAACTGCCACCTGAAGGCCTCAGGGCCCACTCTGCAAGGAGCACGTCTGCCTCTGTGGCAGCTTCCAGTGGTGTCTCTCTACAGGAAATCTGTAAAGCAACTACCTGGAAAATGGTACACGCTTTCACAAAGCACTACTGTCTGGACATACAGTCCAAAAGGAATGCCACTTTTGGCAATGCTGTCTTGCAGAACCTTTTTCCTAAGTAGGTTCTGTACCTAGCCTCCCAAGGTACTGCTGTGGAGTCTGCTGTTGTTAAGCATAAGGGGATTCCTGGGGTTTGAAGAAAAAATTATTCACTGCAGTAATACTGTTTCTTCCAAAAGTGGTCCTTCACTATGTTTAGCAGTCCCATGCCTACCTCCTGTTCCAGAACATGGCAAAGGTTCACACAAGAATCAGTTTCTTTCTGTTTGCTTGAGCATTACTTGTTGCAGTACCTTACAGTTGATACTCCGTGATCTAAGCTTTCAAAATTTTTCATCACAGTTTTAAAGCTATGTTCTGCCATGTTAAAAAACTTTAGGAATGTTTTAAATTGGTATGTATTTTTGGTAGCCTTTTAGCTAGTTCAGAGGTCACTGCTCAGCGCAGGTTTAGAAATAAATCTGCAGTTGGAATGCAGGTGTGAGTGTGACCACACAGGAGAGTTTTTAATTTCATTCTAAAGATTCTTTAACTAGCATAAAGTTCTAGGCTCCAGGGCATCTCATTCCAGATGAATGACTGCAGATGTTAAGCTTTGTGAGGGATCCCTTGGAAGAAACATTACTACAGTGAATAATTTTTTTCTTTTGCATCAGCGGGCCAAGCCTTCGACAGTTCTACAGCTGTATCTTATCCCATCCTTTCCCAGAAATTCACAAATTTGCACGATCATACTGTATATCTAATATATTTACCTTCCAGCAATCACGATCAAGCAGGTGGAACAAATTCTACTAGGCTTGGACATAAAAACAGTGCTGGCGCAGAAGAGCTGTATCCCGTTTTTCTTAGAAATGGTTACTGACAGCTTATGTCGCCTATTACCCACCTTGTTAATCTAGCACCTATCAGCAATGACCTCCCCGGGCTCTGGAAAACCACGCACATTATTCCACTTTTTAAATTTGGTGATACTCGCAATCTTAACAATTAGAGACCGAGACCTATATCAATCCTCTCTATTTTGACAAATTGCTAGAAAAACTAGCTAAAACTCAACTGAGGGATTACTTTGACCATGCAGCTGTCATAGGCCTCCTACAATCTGGCTTTAGACCCAAGTATAGTACAACAACAACCATGGCCATGGTCACTGATGATTGGTGGGGTGCCGTGGGTCGCAAACAAGTTATGGGGGCCATTTTCTTTGATCTAAGCAAGGCCCTCGATGCTATTGACCATCAAATCCTGCTACATAACCTACGAAACATGGGGACTGGTACAGGATATGTTGGTTTTCAAACTATTTAACCTGGCGGCTGCAACAGGTAAAAGCAGGTTTCCTCACTGATTGTACTCCCCTTTCAGAGGTGTACCCCAAGGATCGATACTTGGCTCATAAGTCTTCATGCTATACATAAACAACTTAGGCTTGAATATCAGTGACACCAGTCTGCATTTAAATGCAGATGATACTACCCTTTATATTGCAAGGCCTAACATGGTCACTGCATGCTCTGCCCTCCAAACAGCATTTAATCAGCTTCAAATCAGTCTCATCCACTCTAAGCTGCTTCTAACTGCCAGCAAAACTGTGGTGATGTTCTTCTCGAATACTAAAACCTCATCCTGTGTTTTAGCCCCCTCGTCACTACTTTAAGGGGTAATACCTTCGAAGTGGTTGACAGTTACTGTACAGCCTCAATTACCCGAATGCTCTGGGAGACATCAGATTTGTTCTGATAATTGAGAGTTTGGATAGTTGGGGGTCCATAACGTAAGGCAAATGAGAGTTGGGGGACAATGTCAGAGTTCAGATAATAGGGAGATCTGGATAGTCGGGGGTTCAGATAATCGCTGGCACAGTCCTTTGGGACTTCATCTTCCTCTCAAAAATCTGGTGGGGAAACTCAAACACTGGGACTGGTCTGCTTCCCACTCGTGGTCACCCCACAAACCCTCAACTGCGTTGGGGTCATCCTCTCACTTGGGGTCGGCCCCTTCAGCTCAGCCAGCCCTTTCTTCTTCCACGCTCCTGGTGACTCAGCCGCCTGCCCTCATTCCCATTTCGGGCGCCGGCTCCTCAGACAAGGGACTTCGTCTCCTGTCTCCCAACTCCTGACGCTAAGACCCATTTCATCTATGGGCTTTCAGCCAGGCGGCTCTGCCGGTGTTGGTCTCTCGGGTGTTGGTTCCTCCACCTTCGCCCCCCCAGCCACGACACTGCCTACCTTGGTCCCCTCCTCTAGGACTGATGGCAGCCCTTCAAGGCAGCGCCTGCAGCAGGCTACTGCTGCTCCTTGTACTCCGGCGTCACCTCTGCCTTTGCCAGGGACATCTCTCCACCCCCCCCAGGGCACCTGCTTCTCTGGCTAGGCCTGCACCGGTGGATCCTTACCCCAGATGCTCCCGGCCGCGCCCACCACCAGTACTGCCGCTGCCCCAGCATGTGGGCCCAATGCTGGCGTTCCTTCCGCAGCCCACACCCTAGCCGACGCCCGCTGGCCTGATGCCTGATCCTCAGCCGGCACCAGGTGGTCCTTTCTCAGGGTATACTACACCAGCCCCGTCGCCATGATACTCTTATCCAGTGCCTTCTTATCCCTACCTGCTGGTATATAATCTTCCACCTTTGGTGAAGTACAGTGCCCTATTCTTTTTTTTTTTTTGTATTATATTCTTATCAGTTTTTCCCCATTTTCGGCCACCCCGTACCTCAGCTTCACACACGCACATGGAGGCATGCGCATGCCACACCCTGAGGTGCCCTCCCGCAACTTGTTACCCCTTCCCGTCTACACTAGCCACCAGACCTCCATCTGGTGGCAGCGGAACTATGGGAGGACGACAGCCACCCCAAGAGAGGAGAAGTGCCTTTCAGTTGCTCAATCCTGCTCCCCCCCCCCGAGTTGGCTGCCCGAGGCTGTTCCGGAACCCAGGTCGCCGGTGTGACACGAGGTAACACATCCAGCGCCTCAGCCCTCTGCGCCACTGGGCCGGCTACAATGCCCTATTCTCAGTGGGATGGTTTTTCATGCAGAAGCAGATCCCCGCACCTCAGGGGCCACCTCTGTTGTCCCCCTGACATCCTCCTTGCGACCCGCCACCCCAGGATCCTGGCCGGGCTGGACCCAGAGAACCATGAATATGTGGGTCCTCTGAGTCTCGACCCGATGTAGGCTGTGGCTCTTGCCAGGTTGAGCGCCCAGCGCTGGAATCTGACCAAGACAACGAGACCATTGAGGATGACTCAGATTGTTATGGGTCTTCCTCCTCCTCGCCAGAGGAGTCTTCGGATGGTAAAGACCCTCTTAGGGTGATTCCTAAACCTCCACAATGATCTGTCTTTTATGGAAGTCATGCGCCACATCCAGTCCATTATGGGCTGGGAAAGGTAGCATGTGACAATGGCGACCGCAATTGAGCGCTTTAAAAAGGGGGACTCAGGCCCGGCACCTGTACAGGGCTACCAGGTATGGAGAGCAACCAGATGGGGGTTCATGAATATAGCGACAGGATGGCTCATATGTACACGCAAGGGGGGATGAACATGCTACATGGGTGGAAGGAGGGAGGGTTTGTGGGTGTAGTGCAGTGGGGCTGCCAAGCCGGCCGTGTGGCATGGTGGGTGGGTGGCAGGCTAGAGTTGTGAGGGTAATGAGTTTGGTCCTTGGCACAGTCTGTTTTTTTGTGCCGTCCAAAATGTTGTTGTTTGTTTGTTTTGCACTCCCCCCCCACAACATGCACCCCACATAAGTAAAAAAAAAAAAAAACTATGTTTCTGGCGCCCTTTTGCTGTGCGCCAGTAGTGTACATTGCCGAAATTGATTTTCAGTTATGTACACTCGGCCTAACAGTGATCGCCTTTCCGCGATTGCCATTATGACACTGAACCCTGGGAAATGGAGGAACAGGACCCAGAGATGTGTCACCTGGTCATGTATTTAAGGCAGTGGGATGCCCTCCTGGTGGTGGTGCCACCCCTGATTGACTCCTATGAGGAGGTCACCAGGGAGGCATGGACTCACTCCTCTTCTACCCCGGTGTTGCATAAGAAGGCGGACCATCTTTACCATGCCCCTGCTGGTAAACCTTTTTTAGGGGGCTACCCAAAAACTGATTAAGTGGTCATAAATGTGGCGCATGACCATACCAAAAAGCCCAAGCACCTTACAGCCCTTCCCCTGCTCAGGGAGTCCAGGCAGTTGGACCACCTGGGTAAGAGCATTTTCGTATCCACTACCCTGGTTATTGGGGCTATCAATTACTTGACCCATATGGTACAGTATTAGAATGTCCTCTGGGACCAAGACAGGGACCTGGTGCAGGCCTTACCTGAAGTTCCCTCTTAAGACGCAACTCACCCAACCTTTGAAGTCGGTCTCCGATTTTTTGGCAACCACGTTCTCCAGGCTGCCAACAGTGCCATGGATGCCTCTGGGCAAGGGGCAGTGGCTGGGGTTTGCCTCTGGTGCCATTTGTGGCTTCAGTTATCAGGGTTCACCTCAGATGTGCACTCCAGCATTCTGGATGCCCCCTTTCAGGGCTTTGTCCTTTTTTGGGGGGGGATGTTCAGGAGGTACTCTCCAACCTTCCGGAGTCAGGTCAGGCTTTTAGGATGGTTCATTCGCTCTACCATACTCAGCCTACAGTGGGCCAGCATCCGTCCTTTTGTTGGTCCTCCCATAAAGAATTCTGCCAGCCTGCCAAAGGCCAAGACAGGCATAAGGCCACTTCATCCCTGGCAACTCCTGCCGCCAGAGCCCCTCAGGTACTCACGGCCGCCCTCCTGGCGCCTCTTCCCACCTCCCAACTCCTTAGCCGCCCCCCCCCCCAGATGGGGATCTGGGAAAGGTGGTCGGGGGTCGGTTCTCCCTCCACCTAGATAGTTGGCGGGAAGTGACCATGGACATCTGGATGTTTCAGATAATAGAACACAGTCACACACTAGAGGTTCTAGAGTGGCCTCCAGTAAACTCCTCTTACCCCCTGGCCCACCTGTCCCTTGTTTGGGAGGAAATTCAGGCTCTCCTGCAAAAGAGAGCCATAGAGCCCGTCCCTCCGGCTCAATGGAGAAGGTTTTTTTTCTCCCACTTCTTCCAAAAGACCAGGGATCTTCGGCCCATTCTGGACCTGAGCCATCTGAATCTGTACATCGAATAAAAATGCTTCCGGTTGGTCACTTTCCAGGGGTTGTTACCCCTTTTGCCATAGGGGGATTGGCTCTGCTCCTTGGACGTGCAGAATACTTACCTGCTCATCCAGATTTTTTCTGCCCATCGTCGCTTTCTCCACTTCCACTTTCAGGCAGCCCATTTTCACCTCGGGCCTCCTTTGGCCTTTTGTCGCCCCGGTCTTACCAAGTGTCTGATGGTGGTGGCAGCTGCTCTGAGGAGTCAGGGCTTCTACATGTTCCCTTACCTGGACGATTGACTGTTAGCAACTCCCTCCAAGGACCACCTGGTTCAGACTCTGGAATGCACCTTTCGTGTATTTCAGGCCTTGGGGATTACTATCTGCTGAAGTCCTGACTCTCTCCTTGCCAGTGCCTTCAATACATAGGGGCGATCCTGGACACCACCCAGGCAAGGCCTTTTTGCCCATGGACAGGGCAGAACGACTGATGGAGCAGGCCCATCTGGTTTCCTCCAGTCATCAAGTCCCTGCCATGGTATTTCTGCGCCTTCTGGGCCACATGGTGGTAGGTGTTGCCACGGTTCCCTTGGCCCGCCTGCACACGCGGGTTCCTCAGTGGACCTTGAGGGTCCATTGGGACCAATGCTTAGATGACTTGGACCAGTTCATCCTGTTCTCCGATCTGGTCTGGAAAGTCCTGTCGTGGTGGCTGGAGCTGGCCAGCCTCCTTCGCGGGGGTCTCCTTTCTGCTATCATCCCCTTGTCAGATTCTTACAATGGACAAATCCGGCCTGGGATGGAGTGCTTATCTGGTTGACCACCAGACACAGGGTACCTGGATGGAATTGGAACAGGGTCTCCATATCAGTGTCCTGGAGATGCGAGCAGTCCTTTACTCTCTGCAGGCCTTTCAGACTTATCCCCTTCCCGATCTCCTGCTGGTGCAGATGGACAGCATATATGTGATGTATTACATCAACAAGCAGGGGCAACCCACTCTTACCCCCCTGTGTCAGGAGGCGATGAGAGTCTGGTATTGGGCTATCGAGCACGGTGTGGAGCTCTCCGCTGTACAAGTTCCAGGCATCCCGAATGTCTTGGCTGACAGTCTCGGCCGCTTCCAGTCACGGGCTCACGAGTGGGAATTTCTGATCTCGGTGGTCGAAGATCTCTTCGACAGGTGGGATCACCCCGAGTTGGACCTGCTTTTGTCACCACGCAATGCAAACCTGCGCTTTTCTGCTCACTCGATCCCGGGCCTGGAGTTTTCTGGCGAGACGCATTGTCCCTCTCCTGGAAGGGGAGGTTTCTGTACGCCTTTCCCCCCTTCCTGCTCCTACAGAGGGTTCTGCTCAAGCTCCAGTTGGAAGGGGCGGAGATGATCCTCATAGCGCCCTTCTGGCCGCATCAGATTTGGTTCCCCTTGCTGCAACAGCTGGCAGTGGAACCTCCAGTGCTCTTGCCCCTGTGCACTGGCTTGCTGTCCCAGGACTAGGGCACCCTAGTCCACCTGGACCTAAAGACCCTGCATCTCCATGCATGACTCCTGCGGACCTAGCTGTTGCCTGCTTCGGGATGTTCTCTAGGGACATAGATGTCCTGGTGACTGCTAGGAAACCCTCCACCAGAGCCACTTACGCCATAAAATGGAAGCGTTTCAACCTTTGGGCTGCTGCATGCCAGTTGGACCCTTTCACCTGCCCAGTGAATCAGGTGTTGAAGTACCTTCTTTCCCTTTCAGACTCCAGCTTAGGGTACCCCTCACTCAAGATGCATCTTTCCACCATCTCTGCGTACCATGCACCCATGGAAGGCAGAGTTGTTCCTCAGCTTGAGGTGTCTTTCACCTTCCTGTGGGGCATTTTGCATCTGAAACCTCCCATTCGGGACCCCGTCCCTCCTTTGGACCTCAATTTTATGTTGGAGAAACTCACTTTACCTCCTTTTGAACTGGCTGCATGTGGCGAGCTGCACTTTCTGTCATGGAAAGCGCTCCTTTTAGTTGTTGTTACTTCTGCTCAAAGGATTTCTGAGCCTCAGGCTTTTCTTTGTAAGGAGCCTTATTTGGTTTTTCACAAAGACAGAGTATCTTTGCATACTAATCCTAAGTTTCTACCCAAGATGGTGTCAGAATTTATGTTGAACCAATCCATCCACCTTCCATATTTTTTCCTGAATACTCTAATCGGGGGAGGCTTTGCTCCATACTTTGGATGTACATAGACTCTTGCAGTACTATACGCACCGGACCAAGGCTTCTTGGAAGTCTGAACAGTTTCTTTCATTCGCTCTCAAGAGAGAGGGTGCTCCTGTTTCCAAACTGTGTTTGTCTAAGTGGTTAGCCAATTGCATTGTTTACTGTTACTGGAAGTACAATAAGGACCTTCCGGGAGTAGTTAAGTGCCATTCCACCAGGGGCATGGCTGCCTCCATGGTCTGTTTCAGAAATGTGTCTGCTGCAGACATCTGTGCAGCTGCCTCCTGGAGTTCTGTCCACATCTTCACCAAGCATTACAGTCTGGACATCGCCTCTCGGCACAGGGCCGATTTTGACATAGCAGTACTTCAGGGCCTTCTCTCCTGAGCTCTTAGCTGCTGACCTGTCCTCCTCTCAGTTCTTTTCTCCTGGTCCTGCCCGGAACTGCTTGGGACTCAGTCCTATCAATGTTGGCCTGCTGCAAGAGCCTTCCTCGAAGTAAGAACTTACCGTAACATTAGATCTTTGAGAGAAGCTCTTGCAGCAGGCCCTGCTTTCCCTCCCTCCTTTCCCTGCTGTTCCTTCTTCCTCTGCACTATACTTTGGTTTCTTCTTTGGCGGCAGGAACCTTCTCAGTTCTCCATTCGCTGCCCTTTGGGGTCTGCAAGCGGGAGAACTGAGTTAGGTGTGGAGGACATCAGTGGTGGGCGGTCCCCCGTGGTAGCCTGCTAGCTTGAAAGTTTTCTGTGTGGTCCTGATAGCTCAGTCCTACTGGTGTTGGCCTGCTGCAAGAGCTTCTCTTGAAGATCTACTGTTACAGTAAGTTCTTACGTAACTGTACTTTCTTTTCTCTTTTTTAAGCTTTCTGTGTATTGAAATATCAGTAAACATACAGTTTATGTGCCAGATGCACCACTCAAAAATATTATTAATCATATGAGGGCGCCACCCCTCTTAATACATGCCGTTAAGATAACTGAGTGCATCTATTAGATACATCATAGGGGGTAATTCCTATTACAAGCTAAGTATACCATTAACAACGTATGCTGTGAATACTGAGCCCATGAGCCGCATGTGTAAACTAACCCCACCGTTTTCAGTTTATTAACACAATTCCTTGTATCCTACATGAGGATAAGAAAGGAAAGACACATACCTTTCCTGCATTAAAGGACCCTAAAGGTACTGCTACATTAGGATTCAGACTCCTTACAAGCATCCTGGCTCCTTGTTTACTAATAATTATAAACTGATTTTCACTTGCGATAACTCAAACTTTATAACTGTAAGAAAGTACTAACATTTATATTTATTTTTATGTAGTTGGCTGCTATACTACCGTTCCTGACCCCACTTGCGATTATCTAAAACATTAAATCAACATCATCATCATGAGGTGAATCGGAAAGTAATATAAATTTGTAATAAATGTTTAGCGGGACAAGCAGCCAAACAAGCAAACCTGAACTTGAAGATGGAATCTACTTGCTCGTTTCAAGTATCCAGCTCTTCCTCACTCTCTAGATCTGACCGGGAACCTTCTGATCTGTCTTCGAGGGTGGAGCTCTTGCAGCAGGTAATACCATTAGGACTGAAGCCATCAGGCGCCAGGACCCCACGGAAAACTTGTAGCTAGCAGTCTGAGGCAGGGGACCCCTGGCGCCACCTCATTTCTTTTCCCGCTGTCGACCCGCGTAGTTCAGGCTCCTCAGATGCCTCTCTCTGCAGACGACAGCTTTGAATGTTAGATAAGTCATTTTCTCTTCTTTATTCAATTTATTACTTCGCCTCGTTTATGTCGTCGCCCTCACCACCATGGCAAAAATCCAAGTGTGCCTGCCGGAAGCAGATTCCGGCCAAAGACGGCCATGCGGCCTGCCTCATCTGCCTATGCCCGGAACACCAGCCTGAATCCTGCATCCACTGTAAGAAGTTCAACCAAAAGACACGCGCCAGAAGAGCACACACCCTCAGAACTTTCCTTTTGGGGAAAAAGCTCGCAGCCATGCAGCGAGGTTCAGGGGCCAGCTCATCCTCTCCCACTAGAGAATCCCCTCCTAAAGATGGACCCTCCGGGGGGAAGCATCATCACAAGGAGAAGGATCAGGCCAGGTCTGAATCCCGCCCTCGGTCGCAAGCCAAACAGGCATCGTCTTCTTCATCCAGCAAAAGGTCTGGTTCGGTTCCAATCTTACCAACCAAACCTTCCCACTCCTCCGAGTCCTCTCCCACCCCTCCTCAGTTACACCACCGGGAGTTGGCCTCAGCGGGACACTGCTCTACCTCCCTGGCTCATCGACCTCCAGAAACCACAGGGTCAACCCAGGAAAGCCTGCCCAGGGCTCTGGACAAGCCGAGTTCCTCGGAGAAGAGGAAACGTACTGAAGAATCTTCCAGTAGGCAGGAGGTTGCCCGGGGTCGGACACCACCACACCAGACTAAGGTGCACCCTCCGACAGACAAATGCCCACTTAGCCGGTCGCCTACCCTGACGACTCATTCCCCAACGCCAGACACAGGGTAGTTGCTGGATGAGGATCAACTGTCTGCCCCTCCCCAAGGGAACAGATGCCCGTCAAGGCCACGCCGGATACCTGTTGCTGGCCTACTGATGCCGGGGTGCCGGACCCGACGCCTGCCACTACATTTGGGGTTCCAGACCCCCAGATGCCCGCTCCTGAGGACCCAACACCTGTCCCCTCTGTCCCGGTGCCGCGCCCGCGGTAGTCCCAGTGGCAGATGTAGGTAACCTGTGTACCACTTGGTGGAATACTGTAAAAGGGGATGTTTTATGCAGGCCACCGGACAGTGTCCCTCCTCCACCACCCATGGGTCCCCCTCCTACCCCAGATCAGGGGAACCAGGATGAGTGCCCAAGTCCACATCTGAAAGGGAAATGAAGGAAGCGGCCTTCATCCCCATCTCCTTCGTCTCCACCCATCACCTCCTCCTCGGATGAGGCGGGCGTAGATTCGGACACATTGGACGGAGGCTTCTATCCTCCCTCGCCAGAACCGAAGGATTCTCCACAGTGTCCTCTGGATGATCCCTCATTCCTCGACATCATGAGGCACATCCAGACCATCTATGAGTGGGATACCAAGATCCTAGATCTGGAGCGTAAATGCCTGGCCAAGTTCCTTGGAGAAAAGGAACCTAAGTCCTTGGTGATCCCAACATTTGTGAAGCCCTTCCAGGATGTTACTCGTCTCACTTGGCGCACACCATCCTCTGTCCCAGCAGTTCCAAGGAAGGCAGACAGACTCTATAAGCCTCCCAAATCAGAACCGTTCCTGGCGGAACAGCCGAAGGCTGACTTGTTAGTCCTTACGGCTGCCCACGGGCGGGGGGCCTCAACCAAAGCATTTAAGCGCCCAACCTCCCGACCCCGTTTCCAAGAAACTAGATAGCTGGGGCTGTAAGTTCTTCTCCTTGGCTACTGGGTCCATCAGGTCACTGAACTTTATGGCCCATATGATCTCCTACCAGCAGTCCTTGTGGAGAAAGACCATGGACTTAGTAGAGACTCTCCCTGACTCTGACTCCAACAGGAGATTTTAGCTTGTGCCCAGTAGGGCCTGGACGTCGACAAACACGCCCTCCGGTGTTCTTATGACGCCGTAGATATGGCTTCCAGGCCGCCACCTCGGGAATCTGTATGAGATGGCAGTCCTGGCTTAGTCTCACAGGTTTCCAACTGGATCTTCAGGATTCCATTCTTGATTCTCCTTTTCAGGTTCCTGTTTTCTTTGGTCCTGAAGTGGAACAAATGGTGAAACAGCTTCAGGAGTCAGGGAGAGCAGTGGCGGACTTATGCGGAATATACAAGTGCCAGCCCCAAGGACCCTGCCGACGTCATTTTCGCAGAGGTCAAGGGCAAGGACAAAGCAGCAAACAGTCCCAGGGTAAGGGATTCAAAAGGTGGGGTCACCCTGCACATCAAGGTTCCCAGGGCCCAAAGCAGCCTAAATCTCCCAGGGCCCAGGCCCCTCCCACCCCCTCTGTCTGACTCCCCCTGCCACCCACCTCCCCTCGGGGACAGGCAGACCGAGCAGGTAGGAGGGCGGTTTGCACTTTACCTGCTAGAAAGGTCCAGTATCACTGCAGACCAATGGGTATTGGATGCCATTCAGAAAGGGTATTCAATAGAGTTCACTTCTGTAGCACCGGACAACCCACCACCCCCATGTCCCATTGTCCACCGGATCACAGCCTCCTCCTAGAAGGGGAGATCTAACAGCTCCTAGAGAAAAGAGCTATTCAGAGGGTCCCACAGGCCCAGAAAGGGAGAGGTTTCTACTCCCGTTTCTTCCTCATCCTGAAGAAAACAGGAGACCTTCGTCCTATTCTGGACCTCAGCCAGCTCAACCTCTCGGTGAAGTACCAGAGGTTTCGCATGGTCACCCTGGCAAGCCTCTTCCCCCTACTTCAGCAAGGAGACTGGCTATGCTGCCTAGATATGCAGGACGCCCAGCTGCACATCAAGGTCCTGAAGGTTTCTGCGGGTCTGCTTCAGAGATGAGCACTACCAGTTCAAGGTTTTGCCCTTCAGCCTTTCTTCGGCTCCCAGGGTCTTCACCAAAGGCCTAGCAGTGGTAGCAGCGGCTGTCCACAGGAGAGGCCTCTTTGTCTACCCCTACCTGGACGATTGGCTCCTCTACGCTCAGTCGGAGGAGGAACTCCTAATCGCCTTAAGAGAGACGCAGGCTCTGTTTTCCTCCCTGGGCATCACAGTAAACTAGCCGACACAGCAGCTGCAATTCATCAGAGCTATCCTGGACAACAGACAGGGGAGAGCTTTTCTGCCTCCGGACAGGGCAGATCGCTTTTAGGGTTTGGCCAGAGGACTCCAAAGAACCCCCTCCTCCCCTGCCCGAGTTGTCCTGCAGCTGTTGGGTCACACGGCGGCGGCCATCGCCACAGTTCCCTTAGCCAGACTCCATATGAGGACACTTCAGTGGCACCTCAGAGTGCAGTGGGACCAGTCAGTGGACGATCTGGATCTCCAAATCCAGATCTCTCGAGCAGTTCATCGTTCTCTGGAATGGTGGTTCCGCCAGGACAGTCTAGACTGTGGAGTTTTTATTTCCGCAGACCCCGACCGCTTCAGACTCTAACCACAGATTCCTCTCTGTCATGCTAGGGGGCTCATCTAGAGGATCACAGGACCCGGGGGGCTTGTGCTATCACAGAGAGCTCTCTACATATCAATATTCTGGAAATGAGAGCAGTGCTGAATGGACTCATTGCATTCAGAGACCAGCTTTTGCTGGGTCCTCTTCTGGTGCAGACAGACAACACACCAGCCATCTTCTACATCAACAAACAAGGGGGAACTCACTCGTATCCCTTTGCAGAGAGGCTATGAGAGTATGGGACTGGGCAGTAGAACACAGTTTGGACCTCACCGTGGTTCACCTGCCAGGGGTCCAGAACATCCTCACCGACAGTGTCAGTTGCTCTACCTCTCAGAATCATGAGTGGGAACTGCTCCAAGATGTTGCAGACGACCTCTTTGACCTGTGGGGCCATCCAGAGTTGGACATCTTTGCGTCCCCGTGCAACGCCAAACTGCACAATTTTTGCTCGCTCGCTCCAGGGCCTGGTGTTTTCTGGCGAGACGCATTGTCCCTCTCTTGGACAGTGAAGTTCCTGTATGCCTTCCCTCCTTTTCCCCTCATTCAGGGAGTACTGCTCAAATTGCAGTCAGAGGGAGCCAGAATGATTCTGGTGGCCCCTCTATTGCCTCATCAAATCTGGTATCCGTTGCTCCAGCAACTGTCCCTGGAACCTCCAGTTCAGTTGCCACTCTCCACCTACTTGCTCTCACAAGAACAGGGGACTCTTGTCCATCCTGCTCTTCAGTCTCTCCACCTGCATGTGTGGCTCCTGCAGTCCTAATGGAAGAGAGACTAGGAGTGTCAAGCAGGGTGGCTGAAATTCTGGTGGCAGCGAGGAAGCCTTCCACCAGAGTCATGTACGCTCTAAAATGGAAATGCTTCTGTCTGTGGGCTTTGGCCCGCATCTTAGATCCCTTGGGTTGTACGGCTAGGCACGTGCTAGAGTATCTCCATCACCTTTTGGACTTAGGATTGAGTTACTCCTCAATCAAGGTGCACATATATGCATATCATGACCCGGTAGGAGACAAAACTCTGGCACAGCTTAATGCTTGCAAAACCTTCCTTTGAGGGGTATTACACATCAGACCTCCCAAGAGGGACATCGTTCCTCCTTGGGACCTTCTTTTCATACTGGAGAAACTCATACTTCCTCTCTTCGAGCTGGCAGCTTCTTGTGAGCTGCGCTTCCTCTCTTGGAAGACTCTCCTCTTGGTAGCCATCACCTCTGCTCGAAGGGTCTCTGAACTCCAGGCTCTGATGTGTAAAGAACCTTATATAGTCTTTCACAGGGACAGGGTGAATCTTCGCACAAACCCTAAATTTATGCCGAAGGTGGTGTTCTTACTGACCCTTAACCAGGACATCAACCTTTCGGTATACTATCTAAATTGTTCTAACCAAGGTGAAGGGCTGTTGCACACCTTGGATGTTCATCGTGTTTTGAGGTATTACCTCCACAGGACTTGCTCCTGTAGACAGTCGGACCAGTTGTTCATCTCTTTCGCTAAGCAAATGCTGGGAGCTCCTGTTTCTAAACAGACACTAGCCCATTGGTTAGTACAGTGCATCTCATTCTGTTATCAGCATCACGACAGACCTTTTCCGGGTGTTATTAGGGGCCATTCCACCAGAGCGGTGGCATCTTCTTTTGCGGCCCTCAAGAACGTCTCTTCAGCCGATATTTGTGCTGCTGCCACGTGGTCTTCCATCCACACCTTCATCAGGCACTACAGCCTGAACATCGCATCCAGAAGGAGAGCACGTTTTGGACTAGCAGTCCTGCAAGGCCTTCTTTCATAGATGCTTTGCATCAGCCTTTTCTGCATAATTCCCACCACCCTGTCAGACCTAGGCCTGTCTTCGGGTACTGCTTGGGACTCAGGCCTAATGGTATTACCTGCTGCAAGAGCTCCACCCTCAAAGACCGATAGTACAGTTATGTAAGAACTTACCGTAATAGTAGATCTTCGAGAGGAGCTCTTGCAGCAGGTGGCTTTCCCACCCTCCATCCCCCAGGATAGTTTTTCATGGGGTACCTTGTCATCAGACCATGGTTGGGAATTTCTGCCTGGTTCTCCAATTTTATTTCTAGTCGGGTCTCCGGCGGGAGAACTGAGGTGGCGCCAGGGGACCGCCCCCTTTGTACCACGAATGACGTCAGGCGGGGCCGATGTCGGGGGTGGTCCCCTGCCTCAGACTGCTAGCTACAAGTTTTCCGTGGGGTCCTGGTGCCTGACGGCTTCAGTCCTAATGGTATTATCTGCTGCAAGAGCGCCTCTTGAAGAGCTGCTGTTACGGTAAGTTCTTACATAACTGTACTTTCTCCTCCTTCGCTGGTGAGTGCATTTTTGGGCCCATTTCAATGCCTCTGAGGGATCTGAAAAGATGAAGATCTTTCCCTCATAAACTATGTGCAGGCGGGCCAGGAAAAGCAGACCATGAGGCACTCCTTCCTCGCGGAGCTGGCGTGAACACCATCAAATTTTTTCTTTCTCTGACGAGTGGTGTAATTTAAGTCAGGGTACAGGGAGACTCTCTGTCCCTCTTGCAGGAGTTTTTTTCTGCCTCACCAGGGCCAGAAGAAAGTCTCCAGTCCCTACTCCGTCCACTACCATCACGATGGTCCTCAGCGCTTTCACATCCACTGGTCTCCATCGGAATGTCGCACTATAAGCCTTCTGGATGTTGAAATGCTGGGCTGCCAGAGGTTGTCCCAGTTGTTGCTTTAGCCAGTCCTTTAAGAACAAAATCAGATTGTTCCCCTCACTATCTTCCGGCATCCCCACAATTTTTACATTAACCACTCTGGCCTGGTTCTCCAGACTTTCCAGGCGCAATCATAAACGGGTGTATTCTTAACCAAATTTGCAGCCATTCCCAAGGCTGCTTCGGATTGCTTCTTTGTGTTGCTGACTTTGTTTTTATTTTTTATTTTTCTCTTTATGGCCGCTGAGCCCCCTAGCCCCGCGAACAGGCTTGCCACGGTACCCGACCCTTACTCCGGGAAGCCCCCCAAAGTGGGGCCGTCGAGGCGGAACTGTATTGGCTGAAGGGTTGGGCACTATGCCTGGCTCATACGCGGGGGCCAGCAATTTTGTGGCTAGAATCCCTTGGAGCTAGGGCGTGCAGTAGCTGAAATGCGGATCGTCCTGAGCTCCACCCCGCGTCTTGGTGCGGCGGCTTGTCCCCAGCCTCTGCTGGAGGGCAGTCGATGCACGACACCCTCGACCCCACCCTGGAAAGGAGAGCAGTCCTCCCTATGCTCAGTCCCCCCCCCGGCAACCCGTGCTCGTTCCCGAACATGGGTCGCCAGCGTGGCGTGAGGTGTGGCATCCAGCACCTCAACCCTCAGCGCCACCGGGCCGGAGACTTTGGTTTTAAGCTATGTAACCTCAGTTTCCACATTTGTGACTGTATCAGTGAGCCAAATTTTTCGGAGAGACCCGTGACAGAAGCCAGCAGTTGGGTCATTTTTTGCCCAAGAGTTTGAATTGTCTCTTCGCCTTCAACATGCAAGTCAGGGAAGTTGCGGCCTTGAGTAGAAAGTGTAGCTGGAGGTCAGGAAGGATTTTTTTTACTTTACCTCCATCAGTCAAGCATTTTTCTTTCCGTGGGTTCCCCATATTGATTCCAAAGTACTTCAGCTACTGAGAAATATCTTTTATACTAGTCAGAACTTCAGGAAAAGTACTTTTAAAAGTAAATTAAATATAGATTGTAAGGAGAACTGAATCCTTGTTGCTATCTAGCTTGGGCTCTACAGTGCCCCCCCAACTGTACTTTCTTTTCCATGCACATTGAGACGCTGTTCAAAAAACTGCGGACCAGACTTGGATTCTGTTATGGAAACCAGTGGTGTTTCCCATTAGATGCCTGAAAGCATCTGGTCCAAGTAACCTTCCTCCCGTTGCTAGATTATGCAGACCTGGTGTACAGCCATTGCTTGAGTACTTGCCTAGCCAAACTTGATGTGCTTTACTATAGGGCACTCAGATTCATCATGCATGTACCCCCCTGGGCTCTTCATTACACATCGTACCCATCCATTGATTGGTCTTTGTTAGCCACCGGGAGGCTAAAAAAATCTGCATTTGTGGGCATACAGGGTTTTGCTGAATGAATTACCAGGTTGCATCACTGAACCCTTTCGCGAGTCCCATAGTCAAGGCCCCAATTTTTCCGCAACTGCGGAGACTGCTGTGGAATTTAATGTAAGCCTCGGAAAAATCACAGAATATTATTCCGTGGTCTACATGAACTGCGGAATATTATTCCATGCTTTACGTGAACTGCAAAATTTTATTCCAAGGTGTACTTGAACTGCGGAATAGTATTCTGCAGTTTACATGAACTACAGTGTATTATTTCGTAGTTTATACTGAACAATCAGTATTTAGCCAGCCCACAGGCACAGTATTACCGCTACCGCTCACAACGCCGATGACCTGGGTTTGGGAATGAGCATGGGAAGTTGGAGGGGCAGCCGGGGGGAGGAGGATTGAGCGTACTATGGATTACTCTCTTCCTGGGGGGAAGGTGGGGAAGTCGCCAGTATTCGGGTAACACCTCATGGTAGTCTGGGGTGCGACAGCTGGGACTGACTACGTTTAGGAGGTGTGTCAGATATTCGGCGTGCCACTCCAGGATCATTGCATGACACGCCTTCCAAGGAGAAAATGGGAAAATGGAGGTTCCACCACTACACAATAACGTCTGCTCCCACGTTGCAGACCCCGCACCACTGATCAGGCTGGCTCTCGCTCCCATTCTACCATTCAGTCTCCGTCGGGGGAATGGGCTCCCCTGCAGCCCCACCCCTGGGGGTAAGCCGGGGGTGTTCGGGTGAGTATATGTAGACCAGACCGATAGGGGCTGGCAGATGAGAGAAAGCAAAAATTAATTAAAAAAAAAAAAAAGAAGTCAGTATAAACTGTGAGTAAAACATATGTAGTGTTTACATTGACTCTGGCCAAAAAAAATTATTACATTGATCATGTAAACTGTGGTTGTTCAATGGCTCATATAAACCCCGGAAAACTATTCCGCAGATTTATGTTAAATTCTGCAGAAAGCTTTTTGGAATTCTGTGGAATTTAAAAACACAATTTGAAAAGGATTTTAGAACAGCCACCATCCATTAGTTGGTCTGCTACGGCTTTACCTTAAAAATCAAAACAGGTAAATTCACCCTTATCTAGCTCAGCCCCATCACCCTCCCTACCCCACCATGAGAACCTCCTCAAGTGCCTTTATTTGAGGTATAAATATTTTTATCAGGTCCCATACTGTGCAGCAATCCTCATCCTTCTAATTTCACTGCCGGTCCTGAATTCCGGTTTCTTGTCCCAGAAGTGCAATGAGCACAGCCTCACAAAGCACTACTGGAATGAGAAACTGGCATGCTGGCCTAGTGGTAAAACTAGAAGGACGAGGCTCGCTGTGCAGTGTAGTAGCTGCTAAAAATATTACTCATTCAAATTTGGCAGCCCTAGGGACTCTCAGGCTAGGGTGGGGAGGGTGATGGGGCTGAGATGTATGGAGTGGATTTTTTTACTTTCCAATACTAAGAACTCGGGAGTTAATTGACAGCCTTCTGCGGTTTGTAAGTCCCAGCCCAAAAACTACCATTTTTCCCCTACATGGGTGCTTGCAGGGGGGTTGCTATTGGAATGGCATGGAATATGGCAGCCACGCTGGGCTAGCCGTTAACAGCAGATTTGCAGTGCTGTGCGTTTGTTCGTTTTGAGCTCTTTTTGTGTTATTTTTAGTTAATGTCCGCTAGAGTATTAGTTTTAGTGAATGCGAGAAATTATATTCGCTCACTGTTTTGTTAACTCATTGACGCTCGTTGTTTATACTGCTACAGATTTGCCTTCATCTGTAAGTAAGTGGACCTACGATTTTACAACCCAACACCTGAATATGCTATGTTTTTGAAGTTTCCTGGGATTAAATTATCTGGATGGCATCGCTTTTTGTCATATTGGATAATGCGACTGTTTGTTGTGGGAACGTCCTTTCGGTGAGCTTGACTGAGCTCTGAACAACTGTTGATGTGGACTGTGACTGGTTTAGATTCGGAGCGAAAGTTCGCTGAAGATTGTATTGCTGGAGAGTTGGGAGAAAGGAGGCTATATTCGCTATTTCTTTGAGGGACTCCTGTTTGTGTTCATCCTTGGAATTGTGGCAGCTTGTTCGAACTGTGACTTGGACTTGGGTATTGAACGAAGCTACCAGGGGTGGTTGCTGTCTCTGGCTGGGTTTGGGGCGGGTGACGCTGGTCCTGGATCTGCTGAAGGGTGGGTGCGTGTCTCCTAGGTCTACCGGGGGGATCCGCTTTGAGTGGATATTGGGCCGGGGGCCGCTACTTCGAACCTGACCAAGGGCAGTGACCACTTGGAGAGGTGGTGATTTTCCCTTTACCTTGCTGGCCTTTTAACTTATGGTGTTCCTGGATGTCAAGTGACTATCGGGCATTTAACCTACAGCATTTTGAGGACGTCATCTACACCTTGCTGGTTTGACTTTCTTTTCTTTCACTGCACATTTTCTTTCTGGACTCTTAGTGAGAGCAGAGCCTGAAAGTGAGATTCCTGGTCTAGCGGCTAAGCAAAGTGAGAGTTTCTTTGGCCTCTCATTAAACATTTACAGTTATCTGCTTAGACTTATTATTGAGGAGTGCTGGACTATTGTTATTGAACTGAAAGTGAAAATAAGCAAATTATAATTGGGAATTGTGAGAGGATTCATGTGGATTGTATATGAATGGGAACAGGATTTAATTTGAGTTGGTGTTTTAAATAATTTGTTATTTAATTGGTTGTTTGGGTTATATTGATGTATGGGGGTTATTAATCTTGTATTGTTTGTAAAATAGATGATTGTGGTAAATGTAATGTTTGATTGGACCTCTGGTGGGGCTGTGTGAGAGACACCTCGCTGTAGGTAAGTGCGTATGTGGGTCGGTGGAAATTGCAGTGTGGAATTACTGTGGTTGGAATATTTTTGGTTTTATTTATTAATTTAAAATGTGTTGGGAGGGTGTTAAGACGGTCAGGCATTATTCTCCCACTGTGCTCAGGGATCTACGCCCCTTCGACTGTCCCCCATTACCAGCTGAAGTTTATAAGAGATGTCAAGCTGTGGGGATAGTGAGGAGACGGTTGAGGGGGATGAGGCCTGAGCATGGAGGGAGAATTGAGAGGGGTGGGCGGATAGAGGTTGTGGGGACTAGGAGACGCCCTGGGGCGAAATGGGTTCAGGAAAGGGGTTCTCCCTGCCTGATTCAGATACCCAAGGGCTCCAAGAATAGTGGGCAGGTCCTGGGATCTTCCTTGATGACCCATCCAACTAGGGCGGTGTTGTGTAATGCCAGATTGATTAGGAGCAAGACGGCTATTATAGCTGATCTTGTTGGAACATCTGATCTGGCATGCATCACTGAAACCTGGCTGGATGAGAATGCAGGCCCTATTTTGGCATCGGCTGTTCCAGCCAGGTTCTCGGTGTAACACCGCCCGAGATTGGATTGTAGGAGCGGGGGTGTAGCTATTATGTTTAAAATGGAGCTGCGCCTTGTGGCTGTGCCAGTGGGGTGCACTCGATCCTTTGAGTGTATTCTGGGAGCAGGTGTAGGGTTCAGGATACTCCTCATCTACCAGCCACATTCCTGAAGGAGTTAGCAGACTTCACTGTCGACGTGGCTTTGGAGTCACCCAGATGGTTAATTCTAGGTGACTTCAATGCCTGGATCGACGATGAATTCTCGCAATTTGGAAATAATCTCCTCCAGCTTATGACAACGATGGGCCTTACACAGGTGGTTACCTCTGCTACCCGTGTAGGGGGTCACTCCTTGGACCTTGTGTTCCTCCTGGGGATGGAGATCACGGAATTGGGGGTGGAACCAATTGGTTGGTCAGACCATCACACCATAAGGTTCAGCTTCGGGGCACCCCCAGTTAGGCCTGCCCCTACGGAGATGGTCCAGTATCGCCCTTTGAGGGGAGTTACCCCAGAGGGCCTGTCGGCGGTACTGGACCTATCGGGTCTATCAAGTGAATGCATGAGTCCAGGGGATCTCATATTTGCCTATAATAAGGCGATGGGTGATGCCCTGGACTTAATTGCTCCTGTTCGTGTTCACCCACTCACTCAGCGCTCGAGGACCCCTTGGTTTGATGGGTCCTTGAAGGAGCTGAAGAGAGTGGGGCAAAGGCTAGAGGGAGCTTGGCGGAAATCTGGCCTGGATGCTGACAGCCTTAGGTTGATATACCATTATAAGGACTGTCAATCAGCAATCAACCGTAAGAAGGCAGAATTCCTGTCCAGGGAGATTGCTGCTGTGCTGAATTGACCGGCTCAGCTTTTCCGGACTGTGGACAGACTGTGCAATCCAGTCAGTCTTCAGTCTGGAAGAGATTTTTCACAAATGAAGTGTGATGAGCTTGCTCGGTTCTTCGCAGTTAAGATTGCCAGCATTAGGTTGGGTATCAGCCCAACTCTTTCTAAAAGGGATTGCGGAGATCGGCAAGAGGTGGCGAGCGCCCGTCTTGCCTGTTATGACTTTAGTCGGCCGGAATTCACGGACATTGTGAGGATTGTCCAGACTTTGTGACCATCCATCTGTAGTTTGGATCTGGACCCTACACCACTGTTGGTAGGTTGTGTAGATGTTATCTGCTGATCCATGCTGAAATTCTCTGGGGTTCCTTGGAGCAGGGGTCTTTCCTGATCCCCTTAAGGAGGCGGTCGTTCGACCACTCCTTAAAAAGCCCTCCTTGGATCCAGACTGTCTAGCTAACTATAGACCTGTCTCTAATCCTCCCTTTATGGGTAAGGTTATTGAGAAGGTGGTTGTGTTGCAGCTGGATGACCATCATACAACCCACAATGTCTATGATGTTCTCCAGTCTGGGTTTAGGAAAAGACATAGCACCGAGACCACCCTGGTCCGGGTTTTAAATGATCTCCTAATGGCGAGAGATCGAAAGGCCCATACTATTCTAGTCCTTCTCGATCTTTCGGCAGCATTTGACACTGTGGACCGTGATGTGCTATTGGAGTGCCTGCGGACTCTCTCTGGACTGTCTGGTACAGTCTTATGTTGGTTTCGATCTTTCCTCATGGGCAGGACACAGAGGATTGTCACTGGAATTTATTCCTCTGATACCCTCTTTCTGTCCTGTGGGATGCCGCAGGGCTCCATATTGGCACCCATGTTGTTCGCAGTGTATATGCTGCCATTAGGAGATATCATTAGGCGATACAGTTTGGGTTTTCACTGCAATGCAGATGATACCCAGCTGTATATGTCCTTTACTTCCGGACAGGATGATGTGATCTCTGTGCTTAACAACTGCCTAGCCGAAATCAGAGATTGGATGAGCACTAGCTAGCTGAGGTTAAATCCGGATAAGACTGAGGTGTTGGTTGTGGACCCGGGTTGCCTTGAGGCGGGTCTTAGGGCTGGGCTTCCCTCAGGCCTATGGCTTGATGTTGTCCAGCTCTTGACCTCAGATCGGGTACGTAACCTGGGCATTATTTTTGACGATGGTTTGACCCTGAAATCGCAGGTGTCTGCCGTTGTCAAATCTTCCTTTTACCATCTTAGGACTATGGCCAGGGTGAAACACCTGGTTCCTCCAGCTGACCTTCCTACATTAGTTCACGCCTTCATAACCACCCGCCTTGATTACTGCAATGCCCTTTAGCTAGTGCAGAATGCGGCGGCCAGGCTTTTGACTGGGACATCTAGGACTAGTCACATTACGCCTGTGCTGCGCGAACTGCACTGGCTGCCGGTACAGTGGCGGATCACCTTTAAAGTCGATTACTGACCTATAAAGCCCTACATGAACAGGGACCCCAGTATCTACAAGATCCCCTTACTGCCTACTGCCCCTCCCGCTCACTCCGATCTGCCGACGAGGGATTGCTGGAGATTCCCAGGATTCGGTTAAAAACATCTGGGGGACGTGCTTTTTCTTGCGTCGCTCCTACCCTGTGGAATTCTCCATCTCATCGGATAAGAGAATGCCTGACCGTCTCAAGTTTTAAATCAGAGCTCAAAACTTATTTGTTTTATAAGGCTTTTTCAGAAGGTTTTTTAAAATTTTAACTGTATTTTTTATCTGATTGTTTATTTGATTTATGTTATTGTACAGTGCCTTGATATTTGAAAGGCACTTAAAAAATAAAGTTTACATTTACATTTGCTGACTGCTACTGAAGCCCACAACTGCCGCTGCGGAATTTCTGCAGAAATAGGAAACTAATGCCACAGAAGTAGTATGGCAACAGGGAGACTTGCCGCAGAATTTAGATCGAAATTGCTGCAGAAAAATCGGGGCCTTGCCCATAGTAACTACACCTTAAGAAAAAAGATCAGCTCATCTTTTTGGACATCCCAAGATATGCCATGCTGTTTGTTAAATCTGCAGTTAGAGGTGTTATTCCTGCAGCGTGGAACTCTCAGCAAAACTCTTTAAAACTTAACTCTTAGTCGAAGTGTTTTCAAAACCTGCATCAAAGACTTTTGTTCTGAGATCCACTTGTGTGGCTAAATAATTTATCTACATTTGGTTAAACTTTGTTATCATGTTACTATTCTCTACAATGGGTTTTGTATGTAAGTGGTGGTGCGCATATGGAGTATAATGTATGATAATAGTGTCAGTGGCTCAGCAGGTAGCACACTCGCCTCTGAGGCCAGGAGATCAGAGGGCTGTGGGTTCAGTTCCCACATCTGGCACTTGGGTTAATATCCCAGTACTGACACTGTAGTGCAGCATGAGAGGGATGCTGCACTTCTGAGGTGCTGTCTTTCCGATGAGACATTAAACCGAGGTCCCATCTGCCTGGATTGGTGGTAGTTCAGGTGGATGTTAAAGATCCCATGGCACTTATCGAAAAGAGTAGGGGAATATTTTATTGAAAAACTCAAAATAAAATACAAAATCTGCAAGATTGTATTACAGCATACAAAATCATTAGCAATCAAAGAACAGAGAAAAAAAAATGTCACCATACACAAAACCAAAATATAATCATAATCATAATGATACATAAATCCCCATCCCTTCCCCATCAAAAGGATAGGAGATAA
This sequence comes from Neoceratodus forsteri, assembly GCA_016271365.2. NCBI lineage: Eukaryota > Metazoa > Chordata > Ceratodontiformes > Ceratodontidae > Neoceratodus > Neoceratodus forsteri. The sequence goes on from CM028130.1 coordinate 1,198,115,354, forward strand.
TAGTCATTCAAAACTCAAACCATCAGATAAAAATAGATAAGATTCCAAAAGAAAAGATCATAAAAAAATATTACAGACTATGAAAATGTAAACAGAAAATATCAAAAGGCAGCATATATGTCAGAAACTACAATCTTATGGAAAGAAGGCCCCAGTACTGAGATACATATACCAGAGCCATAAGACAAGCTTCGAAAACTAGGCATTATACTACAAAACTGCAAACCATCAAACATACTATAATATACCAAACTCTGTATGGTCTTTAAAAAGGAAAACATTTGAAAAAAATGAAAAAAAGAAGAAAAATACAGAATGACCTATGGTTCCCGCCAAGCGTGTGTAAAACAACATAAAAAACCCTCACCCTGTATCTAACCAGGACATATTCCTCCACTACAATTTATACAAATCAGGTAAAACTTTATTCTGCTCCATAACCTGCCACTTCAATATTGCCTTCTGCAATAATAAAACTACTTGTTCTCCTAACAAGACTTGTTGCCGAAGAGACCAACCACACCTAGCTAACCATAGCTGATAACTAATAAAACTCATCAGTAGTCGAATAGTAATATCATCAAATTTGGCCCATGCTCCAGGGAGCACCCCATCAAGCCAAATCCGTGAAGGTTGATTCCGGAAGGGATTCAAAGGCCTTTGGCTATGAAATACTTCCCAAAATGTCACAGCAAATGGGCACTCCAACAGAAAATGAGAAAAAGTCTCTATGTATTCTATGCAGAGATTCCCTCTATGACATGTACGTTCATTAATGCCTTTATGCTTTAAATTGCCCCGAACCCCCAATTTTTGGTGTGTACATAACCAGATAAAGTCTCTCATAAAATATGGAAGTGTTTTGCTGGATAGAAAGGAGTTGATCAGGGAGTGTTGGGTGGCCGATAAATTAACATACCAAGGGGAGACATAATAAAAATTTCCCATTGACCAATTATATATAGCCTTCTTTGAAAGTGTACAAAGGGAATTTGAAGTTTCCATGCTTTTAATTTACTTATTACACCCAAGAAGTGTCCTGGGAAGTGAGCCACCCGTGTCTGTCAAGGGAGAGGAATAGCGGGATCCCAATCATCAAAAAGGGGTCCGACCACATCCTGTACCCAAGGGATCCAGTCCCTTGCAACATTTGTCAGTAATGGTACAAAACTGAAAAAAATAAAAGTCACAGAAAAGAAAACTGTTGGGTTTAACATACCCAAGCCCCCGCCCCCTTTATAGGTAAATAAGTTACACCTCTCTTGACAGGATTCAACCTGCTGCCCCATAAACATTGAAAAAGCACTATAAACTGAGGTCTCCATATTTAACGGGGGGGACAGCAGCCAGATACAAAAAATGGGACAATAAAAAGGTTTTAATTAGAAAGATACGTTTCCCTTTGGTCATCTGCCATTTATTCCAGCGGGCTACTTTTTCTGCAGCAGATATCAAAAGTTGTTCCCAATTATGCCGCTGAGGATCATCCCCACCAAAATAAACACCCAATATCTTTCTATAGGTCATGTCTATAGGAATTCTCCAAACAAGGGAGACATCACTGGCATCATACCCTAAGGGCAGAATCCCACTTTTCTGTGTATTAATTCTGAATCCGGAAAGGTTAGTAAAGTCACATAAAAGGTCACGAGCAGCTATTGCAGAAGATTTATCTGCCAAAAAGAGTTCCAGATCATCTGCAGATGCCAAAGCAACCACCTGCCTATCATCTGACCCCACTGAGAGTCCCGTTATTGCTTCCATCCTATATAATGCATGTAATAATGGATCAATAGATAGAACATATAATAAGGGGCTGAGAGGACACCCTTGCCTCACCCCACTATGAACAGAAACTGCATTACATACCCAACCGTTAACACTAGGAATCAGACTTATTCCAGTATAACAAATCTGTAACCACGTGATAAAAGGAGATGGAAATCCAAAGGACTGTAATGTTTCCCACAAATAGTTATATTCAACCCGATCAAAGGCTTGAGATTGATCTAAACATACCAAATAATTCCTGGTTGTCTCCCTAAAATTTCCCGAATCAAAATTAAAGTATCCTGGTATGCTACTATATTGGGACGGATGCACTACCAGATCTATAATACTAGCCAGTCTATTACTAAGAACTTTCATGAAACTTTTATAATCAGTATTCAGAAACGAAATCGGCCTCCATTGTCTTAAATCTCCCCGACTCACTCCCTTAAAAATCAAGAGCAAAAGGCCTGCCAACATACTCTAGGGAGTGTCTGTTTGCATAAGCCATCATTTAAACACATACAGAACTCAGGACCTAAAACATCCCAAATACATTTATAAAGTTCATGTGGGAGACCATCAGATCCAGGTGTAATACCCAGTTTAAGCGACCAGATAACATTTTTTAGTTCTGTTTGCAAGATGGGTTCAGTCAAAAGATTTCCAACATCCTTTCGTAGCTGGGGTAAATTTAGTTCCCTCAACCATTGTCTCATTTTCCCTACCGATAAATGCTGGCTATCAAAAACATGAAAGAAATGAGAGGTAATTTCGTTTAAAATATCCGTCTTTTTATGCACAGCACTGCCAGAAGAGGTATTCAAATACTCCATATTATGGTGGTCACGTAAAAGTTGCATAGAGTCAAATGGCAGTGTGTCTTTCCTCTTACCATTAGTGCCATACTTCTGCTGATAGTCTAAAGATTTTAGGGCTTCAAGCTGTTTCTTTGCCAATATAGTTTTTAGATGTTTAATCTTCTGCAAGTCCTCCGCCCCTAAATCAGGGCGGAAGGACGTCCAGAAGGCAATACTTTTTTTCAAAAAGTCTATTTCATCGTATTTAAATTTCCCATTAATACGCCCCATTGTACGAAAAAAGGAACGTATCTCTGTTTTCGTATCTTCCCACCAAGTGGCATTGTCATCATATAAGAAAAACACAGATTTTCTTGCTTGTAATACTGCTAAAAATCCTTCACAAACTACTGGAATAGACAGTAATGAAGTATTCAATTTCCAGGTCCCTGGCCCCCTTCTAACCTCAGGGACATCACTAAGGACTAAGGTTAACAACTGATGATCAGAAGTAGCTACATCTTGAAGGAGAGCCATTTCGATCTTTGTGAAAGCAGATACAAAAAAATAATCAATTATAGAGGCCCGTGGACCACAAAAATAATGTGCTACGCTCTGTTATCGGGAGAGAACCAAAGACATCAATCAAGCCCACATCACTAATCAAGTGAGCCAAGCACTGAGCATCACAATATATTTTTTTATTTGGGACAGGAGTAGAGCACTGGGCCAAATTAACATTAAAGTCCCCTCCTAAAACTATCAAATGGGATGTCTGCAATAAGGGAGAGAGAGAGAGCGAAAAAGAAGTACTCTGTCATACTTTGTCTGAGGTGCATAAATATTTATGAGTGTAATCAATTGATGTGCCCATAATATATCCAACATCAACGCTCTGCCTGGCTGCACCTCTAAATGACGTACAACCTTAACCTTAAAGGAAAAAAAAAACATATCCCAATCCCTGAACACTGGTCCTCCCCTTGGGACCAAATACTATCCCCCCCAAAGCCATGCATCCGAAGTTGCAGACCTCTCAGCTGCTGAGTGTAACGGGACATCCTGAAAAAAAAATAAAAGTTGGCATGCAAAACGTAAGAGAAAGTACTACGTCTTTTACTCAGTGATTGAATGCTGTTAACATTCAAAGATGCCACTCGAAAGGAAAAGGGATCCATAGATTAAACAGGAAGGGCTCTTCATTTAATTTTACTCGAGGCTCTTGTCACTCTTCCACTTTTTGGGCCCTGAGCCGATTGATCAGCAGAATCCAGGCAGTCACCCTGGGAGTCCGCCACCACCACTCCTGCAACAGGGAGATTTAACGGGTCTAGGTCCTGAGAAATGTCTGTCAACACAGAGATATTTATTATTATCCTCCACAGGGGTCACCAGCTCTGGTTTCCTCTGTTTACCTTTCAGTTTAGCCGATTTCCCTTTCTTACCCTGTACCAAAATAAAGCCTGAGCCACTGGCAGTAGATTCGGGGGAGGGTAGGAGTACCTTCATGTAAAAGGGGTCCAATATCAGGTAATTGGGGTTCCTGGCCTTCCTCCTCAATCAAGAGGCCTGAAACAGGACCTTTTCCACTAGCAGGTACCCCTGGAGTTGAGGACATTCGGGTCACCACAGGGCCTGGGCCTTGCTTTACTGCCAGATGGATATAATGATCCTGGACTCCAAAGTCAGCATCCTCTGTGTTTCGTGCAGCAGAGGGGCAATCATCGAAGGTATGGCCTAGGTCGTCACAAAAGTTACACTTAGGTTGTTTTTGTTTAAAGCAGTGGGCACTAGGATGACCCAGCTCCCCACAATAGGAGCACTTCAGAATGTCACAGGAGGTGCTGATATGTCTAGATGAGCCACATTTAAAACATACCTGTGGCTGTCCGGGTAAAATAGAAAGCCTTTATCTCGCCCAATAAAAAAACAATTAGGCAAATGTATCAAATCCTGCTCATTATGGTGCAACTTTATGCAGAATTTCCACCCACCATTCCAAAACCCTTCAGTATCCAGAATGGGCATGGGATTACCCTGGACATCGCATCTCTTTTCTAACCGGTGTACAATGTCAACAATATTAACCCCCTCATTTCTAAACAAAATAGTAATTACACGGAAAGGTTGTTTAGTAAGGGGAAAGACTATAAAGTCCGACCACAAAGGATTGGTTTTCAAATTCAGGTATCTGCACCAAAAAGTTTCCAGCAACACGGGAGTGCGGAAGCCAATATCAAAGGTGAACTCCCTCTGTACATGTATGAGGGCATAGACCTCTGAGGGAGAAAACCCCATACTTCGTTTTAGTAGGACCTTGCCCACAAAAAATCTATCGGGGATTTTCGCGAGGGCCTACATAACGTAGGCGAATCGCGTTTCTTCATTTTGCTAGTTCCACTGACTTGTGGAAATGACTAGCATAGGATGGCTTAACAGGTTCCCAGGATGGAAGCCTAGAGTGGGAGCAGTAGCAATGGGTACAACTGGGGTGTTCTCAGGGCCAAGCGTTTCAATACCTAAGTGACTATCAGAAATAAAATCTGACTGGGAAGTAGATACTGGTAAATTAGTAGCACAAGAATCAGAATCAACACTTATCTGCTCCTGTATTTGAGAGGCAGGTCCAGTACTGGGCTTCCAGTGCCCGTCGGAAAGAGGATTCCAGCCTGCTGCAAGCAGGGCCTTATCGGGAGACCAAGATTCAGCCTCTCCCGTACTCCAGTCCCGCTCCGGTGATGAAGGAACTGGTTCAGGGGGGTTCGAGGAAGCATCCTCCGCTGATAGCAGCTTCACGACTCCCCCGATACTACTGTGCCTGGCGATGTGTCTGAGCGTTTCCGCTTCCGATCCTCTGCTTGTCGCATACGCTCAGACGTCAGTTGCTCACTGACATGGAGCAGCTCAGCAGCTAAGCACTGCTGCTTCTGCTCGAGACTCAACTGATCCTCTGAAGTTTCTGTGACGGAACCACCGCTGTGGACGTTCTGCTGGCCACCCGCCTGGTGCATTCCAGCCGTCCCCATAGCAGTTCCAGTCTCTTGAACACTCATGGTGTCCTGCAAGATCTCCTGGGCTCGCGCAGCCCCATCCATCCGTTCTCCACCAGTCCTGACAGCAAAGTAAGACGTCTTGCCGTCCAGTGGGCCCCCTACTGGCAAGAGTAGGGGAATTTCCCCGGTGTCCTGGCCAAATTTCCCTCATTCACTAAAAATACCACCAACAGCTTAATCTGGTTCAAGGTCAGTTGGCATTCATCTGTATCCCCCTCCTCCAGGTCGTGCCTGAAAATAGGCAGGAGTCTAGTGCGCCTGCTCTGTCAACAAAAACTAAATAAATAAAAATAAATAATTACCAGATTCCCCTTTTTCCCATGTGGAAACCATGGCGTTATTTGCCGTAATAAAGGAGCATTTATTATGACAAATGTGCACATGGTTTCCCTCACTCTACGCATGCTCCTGCCGCAGTTTGTTCCTTCCCGACTGCGCTGCTTGCCTTCTCGCCGGAAAGTAAACCACCAGTGTAACTCAGCGGTAAGTCATTTTAAAAAAGCTAGTAATTTTCCACATTTAGGGGACAAATAAACATTTTAAAATCTAGGACCACTTCCGAGGTGAAAGCAGGGGGGAGGACGGCACCCAGGAACCTCTGCTGTTATGTTATATGATTGCTGTGGTGAAAATGGGAAACCCAGCAATTATATAAAATAAAATATGGGGTGGTGTGTAAACTCAAAGTTTACGTACACCCTCGTGTTTAGATACTTTCATAAACCCCTCGAACTTTGCTCTCAGGGTTTATGTAGCATCTAACCCCTCACGTGTGTGTAAACTCCTCGTTACACACACCATCCCATACTTTATCCTATATGTTATATTGCTCCCTTGAACATTTTTCTGCCTGTGTGTTATTTTTTTATTGATTGTATCCCTGTATGCTGTTGTTTCATACCTTTGAAACAAACTGTGTCCTATTCGTATACCACTGCTGTTTGACTTTTTATGCTGTCCTACCTAGGACCTCCGTGTAAATGAGATTACTGAATGGATCTTTTTCCTGGTGAAATAAATAAATACAAATACAATGGGTGGCTGGCCACCTCGCCCTGAGCAATATCCAGATATACTGCGGGAGGTGCCTAGTTGGCAGGTGCAGGGACTCTGGGATAGGAGCCATCTTTGTGCTCAGCCAGATTTTTCCCCATGTGCACACCATGGAAGGATGCAGACAGGCATGCATGTGTCATACATCAGGCAGTGGCTCCCCTTCCTTGTCGCTCTGCTGCACTACCACCGAGCCTCCTCTTGGTAGCAGTCTGTGTGGGAGTGACCAGACCCTCCTTTCCGGGAGAGAAGAACAATCTGTGGGTCACTCGATCGTTCCCCACTGTGCTGACACCCATGTGATTCGAGTCTGCTCATGAACCTGGGTTGCTGGCATTGCATGCCGTAGCTCTACTGCTGCGTCACTGGGCTGGCAGTTAAGATGCTTTATTACGATATAATTACTGGGCAGCAATTTTTTTTGTATTGAGAGAGCCGGTTGATATTTGTCTGCAGGTTATTACGGCATTCACACGCTGTGGTGATCAAAACGTATGGCTCCCTCATTGGCTCTTGTTTTCTAGGTGGGCAGTGTGAACAGTTCCGAAAACATGGCGGCTCTATCTCTCCATTACTGAAGAGCCACCAGAGACGGAGCCACCACAAGCAGACTCATCTCTCCCTGTAATTTTCTGCCACATTTCACACACTATCTGGTTGATCCTACCTAACACGGTTAAAAAAAAATATTTATCTGGTTGATCCTGCAGTTCGTCCACTTCGGGCACAGGTTAGCGAGTAGTAGCAGGAACGGGTCCCAGGATGACTGGCACAATCCCCATTGGAAACTGTAAGTTAAAAAAAAATTAAGAGCAAAAACAAAATACCCATTCTGGAAAGGAAGGGATGGAGAGAGACAGACTAAGAGAGAGTGTGCGTGTGTGTGTGTGAGACAGAAGTCAGGCTGCAAAAAAATTGCTGACCAGCAATTATATACTGTAAAATAAAAATTGGGGAATTGTGTGAAAAACTCTAATTTAATGTACACCCTCAATGTGGGATGCTTTAATAAACCCCTTGGGCTTCTCCCTCGGGATTTATGTAGCATCTCACACCTTGGGTGTACATTCAATTAGAGTTTTTCACACAATTCCTCATCCTTTAATCTATTTATATTGTGGTACATCAAGCTGCAATAAAATCGTGATATTGTTTTTTACTGTGATAAATTATCGTCCGTAGTAATTTTCCTGTGTATGTTTGCTTCCCTCTATGACACAGCCATATGTAATAACTGAAACTGTCATTTAACTTGGATATAATCATCACAAAGTGGTATGAGGGATGGAACAGATGGACCATAAGCACATTTCTTACCCTCTTGTACTGTGTTTCTACAGTTATGTTTTTTGCTTTTTTGTCTGGAATATTTAGACAGGGTAACTCCTTAAGCGTACAGGTAACGTGTTTCAAAGAGGTCCTGTGGCAGTGGGACTTACCATAAACATTAGCATACAACAGTGATACATTTAGGTAAAGCATTAAACACACAAGACTTAGGTACAATCTGTTGTACATCACTACTGTTTTTATGAATTAAATCCGCATAAAGAACACTTTTATGTGTATAAGAATAAAGAATACAAGAATCAAGGGGGGGGGGGATTTAGAGGTAATTTTAGGAAATACTTCTTCACGGAGAGGGTGGTGGACAACTGGAATGGGCTGCCGAGCGAAGTGGTGGGAGAGAAGACAGTGGGTGGGTTCAAGAAGGCATGGGATAAACACGGGGATGTTGGGACAGGGGGAGGACTGCAGTAAAGGCCTAGAGAATAGGCAACATGGGCAGACTGGGTGGGCCTGGCAGTCCTTTTCTGCCATCAGATTCTTATGTTTCTAAGAATAGTAGCATATGGTACAGTACTGTCCACTAATAAAAATATAGCCCTAAATCTTTTCATTTTTCTCTAACAGATACAGTACTGTGGATTACTCTTTCGACATGAAGGCTGGCCTTTATGTATCCATGAGAAGATTGTAGTACAACTGGCATCTCTTGACTGGCAGTCTCTAAAGCCTGGGGAATTTTACCTACAAGTGGTACCATACCTGAAGAAAACTCCCCGGATTGTACTAAAATGTCTGGCAAAGGACAGGCACAACATAGAGGAACTTGTAATTCCAGAAGTCGAGTATACATCCATTTTTACCATGGAATGGCTAGATGCTATTAATCGGGAACGGATAGGAACTGCATTAGAAAATTGTCTGCTATCCACTGATGACAGTATTTTTCGGGTACGCTGGGAAAAAGTAGTCACTCCTCAATTTATAGACAAACCAAAAATGATTGAAAGTATGTCAGATGATCCCAGAACTAAAGATGATATATCTTCAAGTAGCACTACTCCACGAAACAACCAGAAAAACTGTAACTTAGCACTTACAAGTAATTCAGATACCTTGGGTTTGGGGAAACAAAATTGTAATAGGACAGAATTTACAAAAGAGGACTCAGTTAGTTCCATACAACAACCTGTTAATACTTCCCTGGTAGAAGATGAGACATCAGAGAGTGATTTGGAAGGAGAGTATGTAGAACTCAAGGAAATTCCATCTCCAGTATTTATGCCGCAAAAGAGTTCAAAACTGTCTGTAAGCTTGAATGATAAAACCCAACGTGAAGAAAAACCAATTGGAGCTGCAGAAATAGCCAGCCTTGTAGATGATCACGGTGACAGCACTTCTAAGGCTATTTTCTGTACAAGTCATTTACAGCAAGAATATGATGTATTGAGGAGCTCTTATTCTAAAACCCTGGATAACTCACTTTCAGGCAGTAATAGAAATGAACAATATTGAAGTATTAACATATCAACACACTACTGAGGATAACAAGAGAGATGCAGATCATGGTTCCTTAAGAACTGTGCCGTTTGTACTGTCCCATACAGAAGAAATAACATCTTCCATGAAGATACAAAATAATAAGGTAAAAGTAATTGAGCCTGAATTGTTAAATCACAGTGATAACTATGACTTGAAGAGTAATCAGTACAAAAATACATCTTTGGTGCCAGCTGCTGCAAATGAAAGAGACAGCATTGATCTGTCAAAATGGAGAGACATTTTGGGAAATGAAATTATAGTTCTTGAAAGCACTGATTGTCTCCTGTCACCTAAAGAGGACTACTGCCCTGCAGTGATGGATTTGGGGCCTGTTTCTAGCACAGGTAACTTTCAGCAGCTATCAAATATTTCTATAGAATGTGCTGAAATATCTTGCCCATCGATGAGTGAAAGTTTGTTACCTACACATATGCTGCAACAAACATCTAACAGTGCAATACTGGAAAATACAAACTGTCATCTGTCAGGGCAAGCACTAGACAAAGTTAAAAAAAACAATACTTACAGCAGTAGTGGACTTAACACTCAGTCAGTGAAAGGTAACTCTGTGCTGATGTGCATCACAAATGGACAGGTACCTACTTTTGACTGTAATAGTTGTTCTACAGAGCAGAATCATGGACTTCTATTTCAAGGAGAAGATAAAACTTCAAATAGTGTCACAGAAGAAGAAAAACAACACCATGCCTGTAATTTATTTGATGAAGACATTGCCGATGAAAAGAACAATTGGATAAAGGCTGAAGATCAGGAAGTGATCAAAGCTGTAAAACAGGGAGAGACAAATAGTATGTTTTTTGGTGAAGTAGACAAAAGATTTACTATAAATGAGTCTTCTTTAGAAAATATACATTTAAAATATATCTCAGATATTAGTGATGTTAATGAACACTCACAATTACTTGAAGCCACAGATGAAAAAGAGACAGATCAAGCAAAAGCCTGTTTAGATGGTAGTTCCTTGGTGGAAACTTCAAGAGCTCAGCCTAATATAGGGCCTACTGAACAGTTACAGACAGAACACATTAACAAAGTACAGCAAGGTGAGCAAAAGTGTGTGGAGCACACTGAAACAAAATGTAGCCCAGAAATGCAGCTCAGTAATAACTTGTTAGCAGCAAATAATGTGGAGAAAAATGTGTATATGCAAGCTTATACAGTCATGAAAGACCAAGAATATTTGACTGGGCAGCAAACAGCAGACAAGATTGCTGAGAAAGACACTGTTGAGGAAGAACGTATTTTTTTGCACACTAGACGTGTTCCTGAGGATGGCAACCAATTATCAGATGGCATTGCTGCTAATGGTGCTATAGCTGAGATTTCTTCTACAGATACTGAGCAAGACTCAAAGGAGAAAACAAATTATCTTGAAAGGGAGCTAACTGTCAGTGGTGATCGTATGAAGACAGATCAAGAGGAAAGACCGCAGGAACTATCTGCCCAAGGTATGATGTGATAGGCTGAAGCAATAATAAAGCTTGATTTGAGAGCACTTGTAGGCTGGTAACAAATGACTGTGGGAGAATTTTGAGTCCAAAGCTCTTAATCCACCTGTGTTCTAATCCCCTTGGCATAGCCCTATACAAGGTTTTTTTTTTTGCAATTATACATCTCCTTTACCAGAAACAAATGAGAATTCAGATAGTCCTGCTATGCAGCAGAGTTGCCTTTTATTTTTGTTCCTTGCAGCCATCTACTAGAGCAGCTAGTCCAGTGACAGCATATGCAATCTGAAATTTAATTAGCTCTTACTGTTTTTTTTGTTGTTGTTTTTGTTAAATTGCAACTTTAGGTACTGGTTTAACTATTTATGATTATAAAGTTGGAGTTGTTGAATATTGTAATACCTTTTTTTTAGACCAACAAAGAAATTGTACGTATGTTACAGTACACAAGCTTTCAAAGCCACACAAGTCCCTTCATTTGGTATAAATTGTATAGATCTAAAAGCTTGTGTACTGTGATGTGTGTACGATTTCTTTGTTGGACCAATAAAGGGTATCACAATATTCAATGTATCCAGTTTTCCAAGGACTAACACAGCTGTTAGCATTTTGTTTTTCCTGATTGTAAAGTTTGAAAAGTTAAACGTATTTTTTCCCAACTTTGATCTTTATTGCTACATTTTAACACAGAGAACAGAAGCAATTCTGGGTGTGTGAATGTAGTTCACTGTCCACACTCTGGCAGTTCCACCGGAATTGCAGATTTGTCAGACGTCTTTAAGCTAAGCTCCCCCGATTCTGCTCCGTGATGTCAGATCTGTCTTTCTGTTGGAATAACAGGTCACCCCTTTTGCAGCTGCTGCTTAGGATTAGTATGCCATAGTCGGAACTTTCTTTTTGAGGTTTTCTAACTTTAGCGATTGTTTTCCTCAGTGCCTTCAACTCCTCTCTACAGTCAAAGATGTAAAATTGGAAGCCGGGTTTACGTTCTGTGCTTGGTGCCTGCAGAAGATGTCGGTCACTGACTCCCCCAACGTGTGTCTGTACTGTCTGGTGGGCAAAATAGTGTGGCCGGGTGTTGTCTCTGTATGTTGATGCCGCTGGAATCCTTGGAAGATAGGAAGCATGGACTCACCCTTGGATGGCCTTCAGAGAGGGATCTCAGAGACCATCCAAAGGGTCACAAGAAGGCCACAGTTGCTGCCAGTTCAGTGCAACAGCTTGCAGCCCTCAAGGAGGAAGCAGCGGTCACTACGGCAGACACCTTTTAGGTCTCAGCACTGTTCCTGACTGGGGTCAGCGTTGGGAGGGAGGTCATTCATGGGGGAATTCTGTGAAATGTGTTTGAACCTCTAGACCCTAGGGGAGAGCCCTGCCCACCACAGCAGAAAGCACAAGCGCTGCCAGTGTAGGTTGTGGGACTGGGAGAGATCAAGGTCCTTCCGCTTCCTTGACTGCCCTGACTGCTCGACTCCAGTTGAGAGCCCTCTGGTTGAGGAAAAGTTCAAGAGCTCCACGGTAGCCCTGTCGGGCTTGTACACCTCTGCTCTGGTTGAACAGGCTGTGGAAATTTTCCTCAAGCTGGAGCAGTCCCATCTTGCTGACCCTGGTGCTTCCAGTCCTCACCCAGGAAGACGTGGATTTGTTGGTGTCCCCGGCCGTTCCCTTCGAGAGTAGCCTCTGCCAGTGGTTGAGTCCTCCAAGTCTGTCCTTTTTAACATGGCCAGGCATGTGGTCTACCATAACCAGGCTGAAGGCTGTCCTTTGCTTCAATCTGTGAGTCATAGCTGAGATCTCGATCAAGATGCTTGCGCTGTTGATCCCACTGGACCGGGAGGTGCCGCCATTGAGGCTCCTTGTCCTCAGGAAAGGAGAGGAGAGGCATTGCCACAAGATGCGCCAGTGCTACAAGGAGCTCCTCTGGCAACAGTAGGCCATTGCAGGGTGGGGTAGGCCTCTACCCATGAGACCTTCAGTCACCTGGTAGCCGCCAGTGTTGCCCCGCCTATCCATACTAAGCAGGTGCTTCCAGCAGCTGCTTCTCCATCTCTTCAGGTGGAGCTGCCACTACTGCATCTGAAGATGGGTTCTCCAACCAAGGTGGCCTGTTCAGCCACTGGCTTGCCAGACCGGATGTTGGTGCAGATCACCCCAGGTGAGGATACTCGGATGGTCCGTGGCAAGAAGTGGCCAAGGGCTGTTTACGAGGAGTCCTCAGATGATTCTGATCTTAAGTCAATGGGCTTCTCTGAGAGTCTCCTCCTTGACCAGGGCTTGGTCGAGGACCTGTCCACCAAGCATGAGCCATTGTTCTTCGGAGCACCCCTTCGATTAATCTCAGAGTCCATGTCTGTCTGCTTGAGCCAGTCCAGAAAAAGCTAAGTAGCCCCGTCACGGACATTCTAGAGAGGGACTATGCCCCCGGGGTTGCCTTTCCCATGGTTGAAACCATTTTGTGACCATCTCTGGAGCTTTAGCAGCATCCAGCATCCTGCCTGGCACCTCGGCCTCCACCCATATGGTCCGCAAGTATGCGGTCACTACCAGGTCCCTTTCTGGATTCTCAGATCATGGGCTGGCAGTATAGCCTAGAGGTTAGAGGAACAAGGTGTGAACGAGCTTGATACATCCAGCAAACCAGACCTGAGTTTGATTCTCACAACCTCCACTTGCATACTGTGTGACTCTGAGCAAGTTGCCCCTGAAAACAGGCACTTGTGCCTAGTGGGCCTTACCCGGTTACCAAAGATTAAAATACAAAAATAAAATAAAAATCCTTCAACTGACTGGCTTGTGTTTGACTCGGCCTTCCGCAAACCTGGGTGGGGTCAAAGGGATGTAGAAAGGTCTCTGGATGAGGAGTCCAGGAAGATTGACCACACCGCAGGAAAGGTTTACGCGGTTTACTCTGTGGCATCCTTGGGTCTCCATCAGGCTAGCTATGCCATGATGATTGTTAACTTTGGTCACTCTCTGTTCAGAGACTTTGACATTATCATCCCTCATTTCCCTGCTGACCAGCAATTGGCAGTTGAGGTTATCTGAGACCAGCGTCAGTTGCTAGCTAAGCACCAGATCCAGACAGCCTTAGACATGGGTGACTCCTGTGCGTGTGCGTTGGCAGTAGCTGTCTCCATGCATCACAGGGCCCAACTGTGCCTGTCCACCTTGACGGTGGACACCAGCATAAGCTGGCCATGCAATGGAGAGACATATCATGCCTCGAGAAGTCCAGTGCCACCCTTGACTCTATGGCATTGTCCCAGAAGAAGAAAAAGATGATTCCTAGTAATAAGCAGGCTTTTCAATACTGGTCCTTTCAGCCACAGCCTCCTTGGCAGCAGCCCTAGCAAGGGCAGTATCAGGCCTGGCATCAGAAGCCTAAGTTCGAGACCTAGGGTCTTAAGAGAGGAGGGGGCAGGGATGGTGGCTCCCCTTTAGGGGCCTCATCAGCCAGTGCTCCCAAAAAGGCTGCCCAGTGACAGGTTGGGGTGTCATCCTGTACCCGTTCTGTCCCTGTCTATGCTTCCGGTCAGGTGTCAGCGGAGCCACTTCTGTCACACTGGACAAGTGGGTGTTAGAAGGGGTAGGAAGAGGGCTGCCTTTAGACTTTGAGGTTCTCCTGCCTTACCGACTCCATGTTCCTCAGGAATCCAGGGTGTCAGAGGACATTGCTGTCCACCTTTCAGGAGATCATCGCTCAGCTCCTCGCAGAAGGAGCCATAGCCCATGTCCCAGATGCTCTGATTAGTCAGAGTTAAGAGTCCAGGTACTTTCTGGTTTCGAAACGGATGGGGGGGCTGGTGCCTCATAGTGGATTTGCCCATTCTGAACCAGTTCATGCAGAAGGGGACATTCTGGATGGTCATGCTGAATCAGCTCATTCTAGCTGTGGAACAAAACATGTGGTTCTGCTCCCTGGACCTCTAGGATGCATTCTTTAGCATCCCAGTCCTTCCCCACTGCCAGTACCTTTGGTTCTGAGTGGAATGGGTCCTGTATCTTTTCCAGGTCATGTCTTTCGGTCTGTTATTGGTGCCCAGGGTCTTCACCAAGTGCATGGCAGTGGTGGTAGCTGTCCTGCAGTGCCATGGCATCACGGTGTACCCTACCTGGATGACTAGCTAATAGCCGGACCGTCCAAAGGAACTGTTGAGACATCCAGGGATCTGACTGTCCAGACTTGCCAAGACTTAGGCCTTCTGGTCAACCCAGACAAGTCTGAACTGGCACCCTCACAGGTGATCAAGTTCATTGGGGCAGAACTAGACTCTCTGTGGGCCAAGGTCCACCTCCCTGTGGATCGGGCATTGGATCTTATCATCTTTGCGCCATCATTTCAGGTTGGGCTCTCGCGACCTGTCCAGGAATTCTTGTAGCTGCTGGGGTGCATGGCGCTATACAGCAGCATGGTCTGTTAGGAACGCTTGCAAGTGTGCCACCTGCAGTGGGAGTTGGACCATCAGTGGTCCCGGTGCCTCAGACACTTGGACCATCTGGTTACCGTGACCCAACTGATGTGGGTCTCCATCCAGTGGTTCCTGGTCCCAGACCACTTAGAGGAAAGAATCCCATGTCAGCCCAGAACTGACAGTCATGTTAGCAACAGATGTGTCTCTGGTGGGGTGTGGAGCACACCTGGAAAACCCCAGAGTCTACAATTGACAGTCGCACTGGAAGACCCATCACCGCATAAACCTGCTGGAGCTCCTTTCAGTGCGACTAGCTATGACAGAATTCGCTCCTCTAGTCAGAGACCAGATCATGTAGGTCAAGACAGACAACACCACAACCATGTTCTACCTGAACAGGCAGGGTAGACCACACTCCCTTCCTTGTGTCAGGAGGTCCTCCACACCTGGATCCTGTGTGCAGCCTGACTGCAGTTCTCTTGGCGGTCCATGTTTCAGGAGAGAGAAATCGGTTGTCAGATGCTCTCAGTCAGGTAGGAGAGACATTGCATGAGTGGTCCCTAAATCAGGAAGAGGTCAACTACCTGTTCTCTTGATGGGGCATGCCTCTGGTGGATCTGTTTGCTTCCTGGGAGAATGCCAAGTTGAGGCTGTTTGTGCCCCTCACCCCCCAACATGGGACACTGTTGGGGATGCCTTAACAAGGCACTGGTCCCCAGTCCTCGTGTATGCCTTTCCTCACTTCTCCTTGATCCTCAAAGTAGTGGTCAAGGCCCGGAGGTAACATACTAACATACTAGATGCCAGCAGAGTAGGCCTATCAAGTCTGCTTGTGCTTCAGCACCCTGATTGGGTACCGTAGCCCTCTATCTGTCTCCTTCCACTGTTACTCCATCCCCCAGTCCTGCCCCCCCCGGGCAAACTAGCCTCTGCTTCACCCCTTGCCTGTACCAGTCCCACCCTCTCTTGAATCCCTCCACCGTAGCTGCCTGTACCAGCTCCCCGGGCAGCACATTCCACAGTTCCACCACTCTCTCAATGAAGTACCTCCTCCTTTCCTCCCTAATCCTACCACTCTGAACCTTCCAGCTGTGTCCTCTGGTGATTCCACCCTCCTTCAGTCAAAAGAGAGTATCTTGGCTGACCTTATTTACTCCCCTGAGGTACTTGAAGACCTCAGTCATGTTCCCCCTGTTCCTCCTCTCCTCCAGCGAGAACAGGTTGAGCTCCCCTAGTCGTTCCTCGTATGTCATATCCCCCAGGCCCCAGATCATTCTGGTTGCTCTCCTCTAAACCCTCTCCAGGAGTTGGATGTCCCTCCTTAGGTGCGGCCTCCAGAACTGCACACAGTACTCAAGATGTGGTCTAACCAGGCTGTTGTACAGTGGCAAAATCACCTCCCTGTTCCTTGAGGTAATCCCCCTAGCGATGCATCTCAGCATCCTATTTGCCCTGACTGCAGCCCTCCTGCACTGCTCTGAATTATTCATGTTAACATCCACCAAAACTCCTAGGTCTCTTTCCTCTGCTGTGGCCTGCAACCCATCCCCCCCCAGGGTGTATAAATAGTTGAGGTTTTCCCACCCTAGGTGTAGCACCTTGCACTTGGAGGAGTTAAATTTCAATTTCCAGGTGCAGGACCACCTATCCATAGTATTCAGGTCCTCTTACAGGGCCAATCTCCCCTCCACCACCTCTCCTAGCTTAGAGTTGTCTGCAAAGAGACTCATTTCACACCTAATACCCTCCCTGATATCGGAGATGTAGGCGTTAAACAGGAGTGGCCTCAGGACTGATCCCTGGGGCACCCCACTTCTGACCTCCCTAGGAGATGAGACCCCCCCCCTCCGACCACTACCCGCTGAGTGCGACCTAAAAAGCCAATTTCCAATCCACCTAACTGTCAGTGGGCCTACCCTCATCCCCCCCAGCTTCTCCCTTAGGCCAGTCAAATGCCTCGCTGAAGTCCAGGAACAGTACATCCACTAGTCTCCCCTTGTCGAGTGCTGATGTCACCCACTCATAGAACTCTACAAGGTTTGTTTGACACGATCTACCTGGCACAAACCCATGCTGCTGGTCATCCAGATAACCATATCCTCCAAGAAACCCCCCAGCTTTTCCTTAAGTATGCTCTCCATTACCTTCCCCACCACCAACGTCAAACTGACGGGTCTATAGTTTCCTGGCTCTTCTGTCGATCCCCCTTTATGGATGGGCACAACATGCACCTGCTTCCAATCCCTTGGCAGCCTCCCTGTCTGGAGCGACAAGTTAAAGAGATCCGCCAATGGCACAGCCAAAACATCTGCCAACTCCCTCAGTACTCTGGGATGACTAGCATCAGGCTCTGGAGATTTATCCTGTTTTAGGGACTGGAGGGCTTCCCACCTGACCGATAGGAATATCAGCATCTGTCTCTCCCCAATTCAGCAGAACCAGCCTGATATCTTTACCTTGGCCTACCTTCCCCAGCAGCTTGTTCTTCAGCAGGTACCTCAATAGTCAGGTCTGCGCCTTCTGTGTCCTTCAGCCCCTTTTTTGGAAGTTCCGAAGCCTCCTCTGTAGTGAACACTGAGGCAAAGTACTCATTCAGTACCTCCACCTGCTCCCTAGCCCCTTCCACCCACCCCGCAGCTGTCCTCAGCCTACAGAGCTGGCCCTTGACCTTCCTTTGCTCACCAGTATACCTAAAGAACTCCTTTTCCCCACCCCGTATCCACTGCACCAGCCTCTGCTCTTTCCAGGCCTTTGCCCCCCTCACCACTCTGGTGACTTTCCTGGTTGCTTGGCAATAATTCTCTATATCACTCTAGCCTCTTATTTTTTTGTTCCTACTGTAGGCAGCCTTCTTCCTTACTGCCTCCTGGACCTCCTTGGTACACCAGCATGGTTTACAAGACCTACCGCCCTTTGCGCTTCACTCTTGCACAGGTCCTGGTGGCCTCCTGTAGCCCCCGCTTTATGATCTCCTACCTACTTTCCACGTCCAAACCTGGTTTTATCTCCCGCAAATGCCCCTTGAGAATTTCCCTCATGTTCTGAAAGTCCGCCCCCCTAAAATCAACTATCTTTGTCCTTGAATGATCCCCTCCCTTCCCAGTTTAAGCTGAAACCAGACTGTGTTGTGGTCACTCCCAGCCAGGGGTTCTTCCACAACCAGATCTCGTGCAAGATCCCCATAAGCTAAAACCACATCCAGGATATGACCCTCCTTCATTGGGTCCATCACCTGCTGATTGAGGAACGTGTCCAGGAATCCATCCAGCAGCTTCTGCTCCCTGGTTAAAGTGGACGTCATAGTACCCCAATCAGTAGCTGGCATATTAAGGTCCCCCATCAACACCACTCCTTCCCCTTCCAGTCCACACTGCTACGTAATGTTAGCCAACAGGCAATCCTCCAGGTCCTCCGCTAGTCCTGGGGGCCTATATACCACCCCCTACTTGATCATCCCTCCCAGGTGGATTCACAAGGTGACCCATAGGGCCTCCACATTGCCCTCTGCTTCCTCTACTCTCATAATCTTGGTGTTATCCCTAATAAATATTGCTACTCCTCCCCCTCTGCCCACCTTTCTGTCCTTCCTTAGCACAAGGTACCCACTCAGATTATTTATTTTTTTATTTATTTATTTAGGGATTCGGATCGTACCCTTGAGCTCAGAGCTCTTTTACAAAGGTTCCACATCAAACAGTGACAATGACAGCAATAACAAACAGTTTACATACAATACTCGAATAGTAGGTAGCTAGTATACAGTAAGGTTACAATGTCATTCATAGTACCAATGGTGATAGTACAGTGTCAAGAGCATTCAACTAGGGTAAAGGACAGTGTTTATATGTAGCGAAGGAGATAAAGAGGTGTAACACCTAGTGTGAGAGTCCAAGGAGGAGTCAAGGTGAGGGGTAGGGGAGACTGGCGGGGAGGGGGGAGTGGGCGGCCAAAAGAAGTGGTTTTGTCTAGGAGGTTGGGAGGTAGTGGTAGTAGGTTGGTTTTAAGGTTGCTCCAGTGGTAGAAAAGGCACAGGGGGGAGACGAAGACAGAGGGATAGGGCAAGAGGGAAGAGTGGGGGTTAAAGGAAGGGGAAGGAGAATGTGGATGAGTGGGCATTATGGGTGTTAGAGTCCTAGTGGCAGTCGCAAACTGTCCTAGTATGAAGGTGTTGCCTTAGGCCATTTTTGAATTGCGAGATGCATTGGGAATTTAGAATGTCCTGCTACATCCACCCCACCCTCAAACAGCGTGGCCTGGAACTCAGGCATTTTATTCCCCAGGCTCCTGGCATTTATTAAAGCCACCCTCCAACTCTTGTCCCTACTTCTCTTTACCATATCCTCCTCAGATCCTTCATACGTCCGTCCACACTTCTTCCCTAGGGTACCGTCTGTTCCTCCTCTATGGGGTTGCAGGCCAGGTCTACTGGTGATATGGATGGTCGGATCAGCCCGGCAGTGCCCCCCTCCTTCACAAGTTTAAACCCATCTAACCTGAATGAAATCCATCATCCCCCGTTTGAGAACTTTCTTCCCTACCTGATTTAGGTGAAGCCTATCTCAGGCATACAGTCCCTTGTTTTCCCAAACTTCCCCCCAAGTCTCCCAACACCTCAGTCCCCTGTGCTTCACCCCACTGCCCGAGCCAGTCATTAATCTTCCTGATCTTCTGTTTGTTCTCCACAGTGGCCCTTGGCACTGGCAGAATTTCCGAGAAGGAAACTGTGCGTCCATTGTCATGACAGACCCTGGCCAGTTCTTGGAACCTTGCCTGAATTTCCAGCACACTATTCCCCTCAATATCATTTGTTCCCAGCTGCATCAGGAAGTCAGGTGATCCTCCACAGTCTCTCGCCAGCTCATACACCATGAACTATGCCCTATGCACAGTCAGACCGGAAATACCTACTACCTTAACTGGACTGGATTTTCCCTCACCCTGCCCCGCCCAATGAATACCCCTGATCATGGAGTCCCCCAGCAGGAGAACCTTAGTGTCCCCCTTGATCTTTTGTGCACCTCCTTTTTGGACTTCCACGCCAGCCCCTGTCACCTCCCCCCCCTCCTCGAGACCACTTCCCCTTGGCTTCTCTCCGGACCCGTTACAAGAGAATCCCTAGCTGCCCTACCTCTTCTCATGCCTTTATAACTGAATTCCTCGGCTCCCCAGTTTAGCCTCCACCCCACTCCCTACCCCAGTTGAGCCTTTTTCTCCGACCTCCTCCCTTCCAGCTCCCACCTCTCCCCTCCCCCAACATGGCATTCCCATTGCCATCACCCCTCCTACCTCCTCCCTTTCCTCTTGCCCCTTCCATGCCCACCTGCAGGTCCCCTTACCTTTGGGCCTTTCTCTGGTATGATTCTCCCCTTGAAGGACGCCTCCTTGTCTCAACTCTCCTCCTTTCTCACTGAGTTGACTCACAGCCTCCACACCTTCCCTCTGCTGGTCCCCCCCCTTCTTTGACCCTTGATTTGCCCTCTCCCCTGCTAGCATATTTATTTGAATTACTGATGCCCATCCTCGTCCAATTCACCGTATCCCTCTCTCCTCCACCCTCCTTTTCCTCCTCTACCCCCCTCACCACATCCTCTCCAACCAACTTACTCAATGGCTCAAATTTATTATAGCATTCAAAGCCAACCTCCCTTTTTTGTCCTGATTTCTCGCTATCCAATCCTCCAGTATGCCCCCTGTCAGTCCCAACCCACCTGCCCCCACCGCCTCCTATGATTTAGCCTGTTTCCTCTACGTTACCTTCCTGATAGCTACCCCCTTTGCTACTACTAGCCCATGCCCCATAGTTTCTTCATTCCTGCCTGATGAAACGGATCCAGGTCGCACTCTATCACGGCCCTCCTGCTCCCCACAGGCCCTCCCAGACATGTTTATCCCCACACCCAACAGCTCCAGTTTCCTCCGTACCCCATCAAGCTCCCCCATGTTGTGCAATAACTGCTTACAGACTGGGCAACCTCCCTCCTGGCAGGCCCACTTTGGGACCATGGCTGCCCTGCAGCCAGTGCACCCTACAGTCCTGCCAAAGATGCCTGCCCTGGTGGCTGGAGGCCACCCCCAGAGACCTTCTCCAAGCATTCTTGGACGTTCACCCTTTACCAGGTCCCTACCCCCAGGTAGACCTACCTGCAACCCTCTACAGTCAGCCATACGGGGCGATGTGGCCCATGAAATTAAAAACACAGCTCTTGGACCTAGCTACTAAGCAGAATAAAAGAGCATGAACAGAGTTACATCCTCTAACAGTTCCAAGAATAGTCAGAGTCACGACTGGAGAAAACCCAAGTATAGCCACCCAACCAATCAGTGACCTACCTCTACCTAGCCCCTCCTCCCCCGAGCATTTAATAGAGGTCGGGGCAGGGGTGGGTGGGTAGCAAACTAGCATTCCGAGAGCGGCTGGGCTTGTCCCTTAAAAGGCCCAGCCACTAGTCCCGAAAATGGCACCCTGGCTTTCTATTGGGTGCGCCAACTCAGATCACTGAACTCCTCCTAGCCACCGAAGTGGCCATCTCTGGCTCCAAATTTGCTCCTGCAGCAGCTCTTTCACTGCTGATGTGGCCTACACCATCCCTCAGGACCTCTGGACCCCCAAGAAGCAGCCCGCCAATGCGGCCTGTGCAATCCCCCTACTCCTCTGCGAGTAAGTCCCATGTATCCCAAGAGCGGCTGGGCTCGTCCCTTAAAAGGCCCAGCCACGAGTCCTGAAAAATGGTGCCCTGGCTTTCTACTGGGCTGTCTGACTCAGATCACTGAACTTCTAGCCACCGATGTGGCTGTGCCAGGCTCCAAATTTGCTCCTGATACAGCTCCTGCAACAGCTCTTTCGCCACTGATGCGGCCTGCGCCATCCCACAGGACCTCTGGACTCCAAGAAGCAGCCCGCCGATGTGGCCTGCGCAGTCCCCCTCAGTGACTCAGATCACTGAACTCCTCCTAGCCACCGATGTGGTCTGCGTAGTTGCCCTGCTCCTCTGCAAGTAAGTCCCAAGTATGTAATATAATAATCTTGTCCACGAGGAGACAAATGGTGAAAAATAATCAGATCCACAGGAAATGGTGAACTACAATGTATAGATACTTAGGTATCTGGTTAGATGAGAGTTTGGCTTTTGAATATCATATAGAAGATATTATAGCTAAAGTAAACAAGCGACTGGGGGCTTTTAGGTGCTCAAAATCATGTTTGAATAGGCAAATGAGATTGGCTGTTGTAAATCAACTTCTACTCCCAGTTATGGATTATGGATGCCATGTATACGGTTTTGCAGATAAGAAAAGTCTGACAAAAGTTGATATGATGTAAAATAGGCTTGCAAGGTTCATATTAGTAAAAAAAATGGGTACACACCACTGCACATTATTTAAGGAACTTGGTTGGTTAACACCTGCTCATAGAAGAAAGTTGCAATGGGCAAATCTGATTCATAAAGTTTTATACATGCAAAGACCAATTTACTTGTATGAAAAATTAGAAAAAGTACACCACCATTGCAACTTGCGTCAGATATCATTACTAGGATTTATTCCTCCAAAACTAATAAACAAATACAGTTATATGCATTTTCCAGCTATTATGTTCCAGATATGGAATTCAGTAAACAAAGAATCCGTAGTCAAGCAGACTTATGTTAAAATATTTATGAAGGAGTTAAAATATGAATTGAGAGTACGACGTATGTGTAATGATTAGTGTGTAGATATTATGTAGGTGTAAATGACGATTTATGATATTTGTTAAATTTGTTATTGTCTTTGTATTATATGTCATATTGAGATTGAACAGGAGCATGTATAATATAGGACTTGTCCTAAAGATGTTTTATTTCAGCTTATCCTGTATAAAAATAAAGTTCTAGGGACATGGATATGTTGTTCATCCACACTGTCTGGCAGGTTCCTTGCCGCTTTAAATCTTGCCGGAAGGTCTTCAAGCTGGCTCCTCCCACCCACCCAGGTGGCAAAACTCTCGGCTCCGCCCCATGATGCCAGATCTTCCTTACCCCTTGGAAGCTCAGGTTCCCTCCTTAGCGCTCTGCGTTTTAGACTGGATCCTAACTCTTGTTCGTCCGAAGCTAGTTTCAGTTTTCTAAACTTGGTCTTCTTATCCCTGCAGGCTCACGATGGACAATTGATTCCCAGCTTTCGGGCGCTGGCGGTGCAGAAGATATCCAGGGCGGATCCATGAGTCCACGTGCGTCTACTGCCTCGGCCTGAGACCACGACCCGGCAGGTCTCGCGTAGTTGTGCGCCTTTCGCCACAACGCTTCTTATTCGCTTTGTTCAAGGAGCTTCGCCAGTCCTTTCCACGAGGGAGGGGCCATCGACATTCCTCTCTCGCCCAAGAAGAGGGAGTCGGCGGGTAAGTCCCATCGCCGGGCGCTCGTGGGAGCGGGAGAGGTCTCCTTCCTGGACAGCCGACTGCTGACTTCGGGTCGAGGTTAGGCTCCAGGCCACTGGCTTCACGGGCATCCCCTGTCAGGCCAGCCTGCTGAGACACCCTTCGACGCAGTCGAGATATTCCTCGTCCCGTCGGCCGGGTGGTCATCTGGTAGAGCCGACAACCCCTCTTTGCCGGTTTCCCCGGTGGAGACTGAGGATCTGCCCGCGCCTTCGGGGCCGTAGTCCCCGGTTAAAGTGTCCATGCTGAGGGAAGAGTGGGTGTCCCCCGCCCCTTCCCAGGCTCACCCTCACCGAGGGTCTTGGTCTCTGACTTCATGTCAGTCAAGCCGCTCCCGCCGACATCGGCGATCTCGGTCTCGGCACCGAGGTAAGTGGCGACACCGCTCCTCCTCGGATGAGGAGAGGCTTCGACGCAGACTGTGTCGGCATTACAAGGAGCTTATGTGGCAGCAGTTACTGTTGTCCTGGAGTAAGTCGACTCCGATTCATCCCCCGGCCATCAAGTGGCTGTCGCCCGAATGGCCGAAGCAACCACTCGCCACAGTCGAGATGCCCATTTCTGTGCCGGTTGTTCGGACAAATCTAGCTGCCCCATCGATTGTGGTGGAACCTCGATCGGGTCACGGCCTGCCCCACAGGTTGTCGGTCACCCCCACTCCTGACCGTCCTCGGCAGGTGGAGGGTGGCTCAGGCCCGAGGCAGCTCTTCACAGACTCTTCGGAGTCCGATGACGACTCCTCCCTGTTCCCCAGGCAGGTCGGCCTGGAGTCCTCCGTGTGCCCGTCTCTGGACGATAGCCCATCGTCCTTCATGGGTCTGCTTCGGCTCATCTCGGAGTCTACCGGGATGCAGCTCGAGCCCGTGTCCAAATGGGCCAAGTATCCCCTGACGGAGATACTAGACTGAGGGGATTCACCCACGGAGGCCTTCCCCGTGGCTGAGGCCATTGTCGGCCCAACCTTGGAGCTTTGGTAGCGGCCTGCTTCCTGTCCTGCGCCCTCGGCCAGGATGGCCAGGAAGTATGCGGTCCCTACCGGCTCTTTGTCCGGTTTCTCGGAGCACCCCTCTGCCGAGGGATTAGTCACCGATAGTGTCTTCTGGCGTTCCGGAAACGCTCGGGACGTGGATAGGCCCTCCGACAAAGAGTCCAAAAGGCTGGGCTATGCCGGGCGCAAGGTGTACGCTGCGTCCTCCCTCGGCCTCCGACAGGCCAGCTCGGCCGTGCTGATGGCACACTTCTCCCACGCCCTCATGGGCTCCCTGGATGAGGTGATCCCTTATCTCCCGGCCGACCTGCGGACCATGGTCTGGCAGGTACGGGACCAGGGTAGGGCGGTGGCTAAGCAGCAGCTTCAGACTGCTCTAGACATAGGTGATTCCTGTGCCAGATCAGTAGCGCCGCGGTGGCTATGCCGGGCGTGGCTGAGGATATCCACCTTCACGGCGGATACCCAGCACAAGTTGGCGGACATCCCCTTCTTGGGGACTGACCTCTTCGGCCCTGGAGTGGAGGGATACCTCCAGCGGATCGAAAAGTCCAACGCCACTCTGGACTCGGTCACCTCCGCCCAGAGGGACAAAGGCCGCCGGCAACAACAGCATAAGTCCTTTCATCCTTCGGCCCCTGCAGCACGAACAGCCCATCAGCACCAGGATAAGGACCAGCAGGCTCGCGCTTGGCATCCCAAACCCAAACCAGCGGCTTCCTCCAATGGGAAGCAAGGAGGTAAAGGGCCAGGAGGTCCCTCAGCTGGTCCCTCCTCCAAGCCTGCCCAGTGACGGGTTGAGGGGTGTCGCCCCCAACCTCGTCACCCTTCCCTGGGTTCCCCCTGTGGGGGGACGGCTCCGCCACTTCCTTTCCGCCTGGTCCGCTATCACCACGGACCGTTGGGTGTTGGAGGTGGTAGGAAAGGGCCTGCCTCTGGAATTTGAGCAGACCCCTCCCTTTCGAGCCGTCGCCTCGGGGGCCACGGGGTCCGAAGCCTCGCTGTCGGCCCGCCAAGCCGATATTACCCTGCTCCTCGAGAAAGAGGTGATCAGGAAGGTGGCGGATCCTCCTCCAGACCCGGGGTTTGTGTCCAGGTATTTCCTGGTCCCAAAACGGACGGGGGGCTGGTGCCCCATTCTCGACCTGCACGACCTGAACAGGTTCCTAAGGTCTCGGACCTTCAGGATGGTCACTCTGGCTCACATAATCCCTTCCTTGGAACTAGGCATGTGGTTTAGTTCCCTGGACCTCCAGGACGTGTTCTTCTTGTCCCGATCCGTCCGTCTCATCAGAGATTCCTCCGCTTCAGAGCAGAGGGATCTCTATATGAGTTCCGGGCCATGCCCTTCGGCCTCTCTCTAGCTCCCAGGGTCTTCACCAAATGCATGGCAGTGGTGACAGCATTCCTGCCGCCCAGAAGGGTCCGGGTGTACCCCTACCTGGTCGACTGGCTGTTTGCAGCCCCCTCCAGAGCAGAGGTGGAGCGGTCCAGAGAGCTGGCCCTCCAGGTTTGCTCTCAGATTGGCCTCCTCATCAACGAGGCCAAGTCGGAACTCGTGCCGAAGCAGGTGATACACTTCATCGGGGCAGAGCTCGGCTCTCATCGAGCCAGAGCTTGGCTCCCGGCCGACAGGGCCGAGGTTCTTCCTCCTTGCCCAGTCATTTCTGGTCAGGCAATTGCGCCCTGCCCGGGACTCCTGCGCCTCCTGGGCCTCATGGCGGCCTGCACCAGCGTGGTCCGTTGGGCCCATTGGTACATGCGTCCCCTTCAATGGGGACTGGCCAGCCAGTGGTCACAATGCTACGATCCATTGAAACAGTTGGTGACAGTGACCCAGGAAATGTGGAACGCTCTCTCCAGTGGTGGACCGTTCCAGCACATCTGCAGGAGGGCATCCCGTTCGTCTGCCCCGAGCCGACGGTCTCTCTAACGACCGACGCATCTCTGATGGGTTGGGGTGCCCATCTAAGGGAGCACAGAGCGCACGGCCTCTGGTCCCCTCGGGAGTCCTGATGCCATATCAACCTGCTGGAGCTCCGAGCGGTCCGCCTAGCTCTCACTGCCTTTGCTCCGTTTCTATGGGGTCAAGTGGTTCAGGTCCAGGCGGACAATACCACGACCATGTACTACCTAAACCGCCAGAGAAGGACGCACTCCATGCTGTTATGCAAGGAAGCTCTCCGCATATGGTCTCGTGCGCAGCCTGGAGGCGGATCTCCTAGCCATTCACGTGGCAGGAGCCTCCAACACCCGGGCCGATGCCCTAAGCCGGATAGGGGCTGCATCTCACGAGTGGTCTCTCCTGCTGGAGGTAGTACAAGATCTCTTCTCCCACTGGGGCACGCCTCAGGCAGACCTGTTTGCCTCCAGGGAGAATGCGAAGCTGAGACTTTCATGCCCGCCCCCCTCAGCAGGGCTCGCTGCAGGGGGATGCCTTCTCGAGGCCGTGGATCCGGGACCTCTTCTACACCTTTCCCCCATTTCCCTTGATCCACAAGGTGCTTCTCAAGGCGAGGAGGGACAAGGCGCAGGTGACTCTGGTAGCCCCAGACTGGCCCCGCCAGTTCTGGTATCCAGATCTCCTCAGTCTCAGCTCCAGGCTCCCGAGGCGGCTTCCAGTCCACCCGGACCTGATCTCAGTCATCAGGGGAAGGTATTCCATCTGGACCTTCAATCCCTGCACCTGATGGCCTGGTTTCTGAGCGGCTAGAGTTCCAGGCCATGGGTCTTTCCGACGAGGTCCTCAACGTCGTTGAGACATCCCGTAAGGAGTCGACCAGAAAATGCTATGCCTTCAAATGGAACAGATTCTCCATTTGGTGTCAGGGCAAGGGCCTGGACCCTTCCTCCCTGTTCCTTGACAAGCATTCCGGACTACCTGTGGTCCTTTTCTCAGCAAGGGCTTCGGTCGACGACCCTTAAGGTGCACCTGGCAGCCATCTCTGCTTACCGGGCGCGGGCCGGAAAGCAGTCGGTGGTGCAGGAGAAGGTGGTCTGGCGCTTTTTCAAAGGCCTTGATCACATTTCCCCTCCGGTGCGAGAACCTCCACCTCCGTGGGATCTACTGCTGGTATTGGCCAAGCTCATGGGCAAGCCATTCGAACCAGTGCACAGGTGCGATATCGCCCACCTGTCGTGGAAGACCGCCTTCTTGGTGGCTATCACGTCAACCAGAAGGATGGGAGAGCTCCAGGTGCTTTCCATCGAGTCTCCTTATCTGGTCTTCCACAGGAACAAGGTTGTCCTGCACCCCTACCTGAAGTTCCTTCCGAAGGTGGTGTCAGAGTTTCACCTTAACCAGGTGTTGACTCTGCCGGTGTTCTACCCCAATCACACCTCGGAGGCCGAATATAGGCTCTATATTTGGACCCTAGCAGAGCGCTCGCTTACTTTAAGGAGTGGACGGCTGAAGTTCGGGGGAGAGGTTCGCCAGCTGTTTTTCACCTACGCTGAAGCCGCACCTGGCAGACCTGCAGCCAAGCGGACGATAAGCAGGTGGGTCACCTCCTGCATAGATCTCTGCTGTAGGTTGGCGGGCATGGAGCCTCCCAGAGGGATAAGAGCTCATTTTACCCGCCATACCGCTGCATCGGTAGCTGCTTCCAGGGATGTCCCTATCCAGGATATCTGCAGGGCTGCTACCTGGAAGTCGGCACATACCTTTATTACCCACTACCACATCGACCTTGAGTCACGCCGGGATGCTGGTTTTGGGGCCTCGGTTCTCCAGTCTTTATTCCCTAAGTAGGGGTGTGCACTTGCCTCCCTCCTCCCGGAGAACTGCTAGGAGTCTACCAGACAGTGTGGATGAACAACATATCCATGTCCCTAGAAATACAGGTTACTCACCTGTAACAGGAGTTCTAGGAATGGTATATGTTGTTCATCCACCACCCACCCGACCTCCCCGCTCGACGCACAACCTGGCTTCCAGCGGCTAGATCTGGCGTCATGGGGCGGAGCCGAGAGTTTTACCACCCAGGTGGGTGGGAGGAGCCAGCTTGAAGACCTTCCGGCAAGATTTAAAGCGGCAAGGAACCTGCCAGACAGTGTGGATGAACAACAAATACCATTCCTAGAACTCCTGTTACAGGTGAGTAACCTGTATATTTCAAACAACATGAAGTCTTGCTGTATTCTGACTATTGCAGTTAGCCCCAGCCTTTAAAATGCCCCGGAGAACAAAGGGTTAACTTTCTATGTAGAGCATAGAATGCTGAGCTTGAGCTCGGCTGAGGTCTCTGTCTGCAGCCCTTTGAAATCCAACCATCAGATTCTTTACTCTGCCTCACTGAACAGTCGCTCTGGAGATTTCTCCTTCGGCTCAGTTCGAAAAGTCGGTTAAAGTGTCGGTTTTAAGCCGAATTTGTTCCGCTTAGTCAGTTCAGTCTCTGTCTGCGGTACCATGAGTACTAGATAGGTTTTATCTACTTCTGTGTGGAAATTGTAAATTTGTTAACCGAACCGATCACTTTTAGTGAATTTCTGTCTTTTACTTTAGAGTGTGGTTACCGGTCCTTATCGGTTCTAAAAAAAAAAATGTTTTGAATGTTTTTTTCCAACACCCGTGACACGGTTAGGAACTGATAAGGGAGTCTTGCCTGGCGATTGCCATAAAAAGGGTAAGTTTGGTTAGGCTGGCCATGTCTGAGAAACCCAAGAAGAAAACCGGGCCCACTGGGTTTCAACACTGCAGTGAGTGTGGGGAGGTCTTTGCTAAAGCTGATCCCCACACCACCTGTGTTTACTGTCTGGGGTTTTCACACCTCAATACAGACTGCCAAATTTGTAAAAGTTTTCCTAAATCTACCCTTGAAAAGAGATTAGGTAGACTGAGGGAAAAGGAGGCCGAGAAGTCCGCTGACCCGGATGGCCAGCCCGGTTCGGTTCCGACCGAACCAGAAGGAGTGCCCTCTGACCAGGGCGATACTTCTTCGGGCAAAAGGAGAGCCGATCCTGAGGGGTCGGTGCCTATAAAAAGGAAATGCAAATAGAAATCGACTGGTTCGGATCCAGAGGTTCATGTTCCGACCGCCGAAGGAATTGCCAGGGCAGTTCGGATTGTGGAATCGCTTCGCCCTGTTCCCACCAATCCAGCAGCATTTGGCAGGGGCTTGGTTTGGTCGGTTCCCCCGGTTCAAGATTATACCCCTGAAGATTTTTATGAACCTGAGTTTGCAGGGGGGAGTTTGAGGATGATGGTGAAAGTCTGGATGTGCCTGTGGAACAGGACATCTCCCCAGACAGACCTTCTGGTGTTTCCCCTCCTAGGCTTTCTGAGTCCCCTTCCCACTTTCTGTTTTACAGAAAGGTGGCTGAAACCCTCCAGCTTCCTATGGAGGAGGCCATGGAGGATCAAGAGGAGCCTGATTATGTAGAGATGATGGACATCCCAGAGTCCAGGAGACTGTCTATTCCCCTCCACAAATCCTTTGGGAAGCAGACACTCAAAATCTTAAGGTGTCCCAATACTGTACCTCCTGTGGACAGAAGGATGGACAAGAGGTACACACTTTCAGGCTCAGATACGGAGTTTTTATACCAACAGTGCAGCCATGTTGGGGTAGTGCAGGCTGCTGCCTGTGACAAGGCAAATATTCCCTTGGCTTCACACCCCCCAGACAAAGACTCCAGGAAGACTGATGCCATGGCAAAAAAGCAGTACATGGCATCTTCCTTGGGACTCAGGCAGGCGAACTATATGGCCTATACAGCCAGGTACCAGAAGTCCAGGTGGGACACTGTACTGGCACTGGCTAAACAGGCCTCCCCCCCCAGCTAGCCAAGGAGCTGGAGGAGGTGGCTGCTAATGGGATTGAGGCATCAAAAGTACAGTTTCATGCTGCTGTGGACTCCAATGATGTGTCATCAAGAGTCATGGCTACATCTGTGGCTCTTCGGAGAATGGCTTGGCTCAGATGTACTAGCCTCTCACAGGACACCCAGGCTAAGGCCATGGATTTTCCTGTAGTTGGTAATTCTCTGTTTGGGGGGCAGACAGAGAATTACATGAAGAAAATGGATGAGTACAGGACCACTTATAGGAGTGCTGAGGCCAAGGAGAGGCAGGCAGCTCCTCAAAGGCAGCAGTCTAGGGGCAGGGGCAGGCCTTTTCATAGGCCTTTTTACCAAGCCCAGGACTCTTCTCCCTTTTCACAGAGGGGGTTCTTCAGAGGGAGAGGCAGAAGAGGGATGAGCAGGGCTGCATTCACTCCTCAGCCTGAGGCTCCTGCCAAGCAGACACCCTGATGGGTCTGCCCGGGTCAACTCTCCTATTCCAGTAGGGGGGCAGGCTGGCTTACTTTGTCCAGGATTCGATGTCTATTACCTCAGACAAGTGGGTCCTGGAAGTAGTAAGCTAGGGACTGGTTCTCAGCTTCAAAAAATTTCCGAAGATGAGAGCCAGATCTTTTCCACCTGCAGGTCTCTCAGAAACCCTTGCCCTAGAGGCAGAGGTTTCATCTCTTCTGGCCTTAAGAGCCATAGAGAGAGTTCCTATCCTACACTGGGGCAAAGGTCTGTACTCCAGGTACTTCCTTACCCCAAAATAGACGGGAGGCCATCCTAGGCCTAAGATACCTGAACAAACATCTTTTAAAACCGAAGTTCAAGATGGTAACTCTGGGAATAACTCTTCCCTCTCTAAGGCCAGGGGACTGGCTAGCCTCCCTGAACCTCAAAGATGCCTATTTTCACGTTCTCATCAGGTGCTCCCACAGAAAGTACCTCAGGTTCGAGTTGCCCTCAGGCCACTATCATTTCAAAGCAATGCCCTTTGGCCTAGGATCAGCCCGAAGGGTTTTCATAAAGTGCCTGGCAGTAGTGGTTGCCTTTCTAAGAAGGCAAAAGATTTCTATTTTTCCATATCTGGATGACTGGCTCATAGTGGGCCAGTCTCCAGACCAAGTCAAGTCAGACCTGCAAGTGACCCAGCAAGTGCTCACTTCTCTAGGATTTCTTCTCAACCTTCCCAAGTCAGTTCTCGAGCCAGTGCCGCTCCTTACCTTTATAGGGGCGGAGCTGGATACTGTCAAAGCAAGAGCCTTTCTTCCCCCTGGAAAGGGCAAGAGTTCTTATAGAACTGGCTTCTTCCTTCAGCCTTCAGGTGTCCCTACCAGCAAGGCATTTCCTTCAGCTCTTGGGCCACATGGCAGCTTCTACAGCAGTGGTCCAAGGGGCAAGATTCCAAATGAGGGATATTCAGTTCCATCTGAGGGCCTTTTGGTCCCAGAGGAAGGATCCTCTTACCTAACTGATTCCAGTGACTCGGACCCTGATCCAAGCCCTTCAATGGTGGCAGGATCAGGACAATTTAAGGCAATTGGTCCCGTTAGTCACTCAGTCTCATTCAGTGGTCCTTACCATGGATGCGTCCCTTCTGGGCTGGGGAGCCCATTTTGGGGCCCTCACTGCCCAGGGACTGTGGTCCCCTCAGGAATCCCTTCTTCATATCAATCTCCTAGAACTCAGGCAATTTTTCTGGCCCTGCAAGCTTTCTCTCAGTCAGTGCAGAACAAGGTGGTTCAGGTCAGAACAGACAACACCACCACCATGTAGTGCATCAACAAGCAGGGAGGCACTCGATCTACAGCCTTGTGCACAGAAGGCGTGAAGTTGTGGTCCCTGGCTTATTCCCTGCAAACCTCTCTGATAGCAGTCCAGCTTCCAGGGAAGGACAATGTGCTAGCAGATGCACTGAGCAGGATCTCACAGGGCCATCACGAATGGTCCCTGGACCCTCTGGTGTTGAAGGTGAGTTTTTTCAAGGTGGGGCACTCTAGAGATAGATCTCTTTGCAGCTCCAGACAATCACCAACTTCCTCTCTTTTGTTGCAGACCCCCAGTCTTGGGCTTAGTCCCTCTGGATGCTCTGATTCTGAACTGGGAAGGGAAATTTCTGTATCCCTTCCCTCCCTTTCCTCTACTGTTCAAAGTTTTAGTCAAGATAAGGCCACAACCTTGCAAAGTGATTCTGATTGCTCCTGACTGGGCCAGACTGCCTTGGTACCCTCTGTTGCTGTCCCTAGCAGTCCATCTTCCCCTGTCTCTTCCCAGGAATTACAACCTGTTAACCTCCTCTCAGGGGAGGATTTGGTACCCCAGTCTTCAGTCTCTCAATCTCAAGGCATGGCTCTTGAAGAGTTAGAGTATGCAGATTTGCATCTGTCTCAGGGGTTTCTGAATATCCTCAAAGCCTCTCGAAAGCCCGCCACTAAAAAAACCTATAACTCCAAATGGAAAAGATTCAGCATTTGATGTTCCAAGAAACATATTTCCCCAGACACTGCTGAATTGCCTACAGTTCTGGATTATATGGTCAATTTGAATGGCTTAGGCCTCAGACCAGCTACTGTCAAGGTGCACTTGTCAGCTGTTTCTGCTTTTCTGTCAGTGGGGAAGTCTTCCTCACTATTATCTCATCCTGTGTTCTGTAAATTTTTTAAGGGATTGCTTCATACCAATCCTCTCTTTATAGACCCTGCCCCTGCCTGGGACTTAAATGTTTGCATTGCTCAGTTTATGCAGCCTCCCTTTGAACCTATGTCCTCAGCAGAGCTTACGTACTTGACTTGGAAAACTGTGCTTTTAGTAGCCATTACCTCTGCCAGACGTATCAGTGAGTTGCAAGCCCTGTCAGTGGAACCTGATTTTATCTCCTTTCATAGGGATAAAGTGGTACTTGGAACCAATAGAAGGTTCTTGCCCAAAGTGGTTTCAGATTTCCACTTGAATCAGTCTCTGTCTCTTCCTGTCTTCTTCACTGATCATTCTTCTTCAGGAGCGAGGAGGCTACACAGTTTAGATGTTAAAAGGGCCCTTAGCTACTACATAGAGCGTACCAAGGGTCACAGGTTTGATTCCCTCCAGTTATTCCTCAGTTATGGAGAAGTGGGAAAGGGCAAACCTGCCACCAAGAGAACTATTGCCAGGTGGATTGTGTCTTGTTTACAATTTTGCTATGCGAAACTAGGAAAGATTCCACCCTCAGGCCTGAGGGCTCACTCCACCAGAGGTACAGCTGCTTCCCTTGCTGCTGCCAGGGATATTCCTCTCTTAGAAATTTGTCAAGCAGCCACCTTTACCAAGCATTACTCTCTGGATATCCAGGCTAGGAGTGATGCTCGGTTCAGCACAGCAGTACTTCAGAGCCTATTCCCAATGTTCTGTCCCTCCTCCATGGAGGTACTGCTTGGTAGTCGGCAATAGTCAGAATACAGCAAGACTTCATGTTGTTTGAAGAAAAAATTACTCACCTTAGTAATTATGTTTCTTCTAATGGAGTCTTGCTGTATTCTGACCTCCCTCCCTGCCTCCCCTCTCAGAACCTGTTTTTGGGAAGTGGGTGGGCAGGTGCAGTGTTGCACCTCAGGGGTGCTTCTTTTACACCTTTCTCTTTTTGTTTGGGTGTTTGTTTTATTATTGTTCGTATTTGAATTGTTTTTTGGTTTTGGGTTTCCTGACTTGAGTCTTCCTTGGGAATCCAAAACTCTTGTTGCCAGTTGGCTAGTGAAAATTTTACAGTTTCCACATACAGGGTTTTAAATAATTGATTAGCAGTTTTTTTCTTGGGACAATGCTAACTGTACAGAAAGTATTTATATAGGTTTTCTTGAAGTGTTATGTTTGTTAAACACAGTGAGGCAAGTGCTATGCGTTTTCACAATGTTTTAGCACTTTCATGAGCAAAACGCTAATCAATTTTTGGAGTTAAATAAATCCCTGACATAGGATAGTTAGTGAGTTTTTTGCTTGTAAGAATCTGACGGTTGGATTTCAAAGGGCTGCAGACAAAGACCTCAACTAGGCTCGAGCTGAGCATTCTATGCTCTGCGTAGAAAGTTAACCCTTTGTTCTCTGGGGAAGTTTAAAGGCTGGGGCTAACTGCAATAGTCAGAATACAGCAAGACTCCATTAGAAGAAACATAATTACTAAGGTGAGTAATTTTTTCCTTTACTACTACTAGTAAACTGTTGTTACTGTAGATCAAAGACCCAGAACGTGTTAAATTCCTGAAGGTGATGAACATTGGCCTGGGGCATATGCAGGAAGTAAAAACTCTTTGTTAGTGTATTCCCTTTGTTTAAATGGTTGTGAATAGTTCTCAAAGACAAGCATAGATTACTTTAGGAACAGAGCAGATGGAAATGTGGACTCAGTGCAGCACTCCACAACTCAGAGCTTGTAGAACTTCTTTGCTGGACTTAACTTTAGTGAATTCTGTCATAGCTAGTTGCAGTGAAAGGAGCTCCAGCAGGTTTATGCGGTGGTGGGTCTCCCTGTGCAACTGTCAGTCGTAGGCTCTGTGGTTTTCCAGGTACAAGGTGTGGGTGAACCTGATAGCTCTGGACTGGCCAAGGCAGTTCTGGTACCTGACTTTCCTCAAGTTCAGCAGCAGACCTCCATGGCAGCTGCCTGTTTGCCCAAATCTGCTGACCCAAAAATAGGAGACAGTCCTGCACCCAGACCTGACATTCCTGCACCTCTCTGCCTGGTTTCTAAACAGCTAGAGTTCAAGGCCTTGGGTCTCTTGGAAGATGTGTTCCACTTTGTGAAGGCACTCGAAAAGAGTCGACTCACCGATGCTGTACATTCAGATTGCAGAGGTTTTTCATATGGTCCCAGGGCAAGAGCTTGATCCCCTTACCTGCTCTGTGGCAAGCATCCTGGACTACCTCTGGTCTCTCACTTAGCTGGGACTGTGAGCAGCGACCCTTGAGGTGCACCTGGCTGCTGTTTCTGCTTACCAGGCATGGGCTGGTACTCCAATGGTGGCTCAGGAGAAGGTGGTCTGGTGCTTTTTCAAGGCTTGGGTCACCTGTCCCTTCTAGTGCGTGAATCACCACCACTGTGGGATTTTATGCTGGTGCTGGCTGTGCTCCTGGGAATGCTATTCCAGTCAGTACACAGGTGTGAAATGTGACACCTCAGCCAGAAAGATCAAGGAGCTCCAGGTGCTTTTGATGGCATTCTGTTACCTGATCTTCCACAGGAACAGAGTCGTCCTTTGCCCCAACCCGAAATTCCTCCAAAAGTAGTATCAAGGTTCACGTCAATCAAGTAATTAATTTACTGTTATACTTTACTAAATCATGTTTGGAGGCTGACTGCAAACTCCGTACCCATAACCTGCAGAAGATGTTCTCTTACTGTGTAGAGCACATGGGTGGAGTTCGGGAAGAGGCTTGTCAGCCATTTGTCATTTACACTGAAGCCACGCCTGGCAGACTAGCAGCAAACTGACCCAGCAGACTGGGTGGTCCAAGTGGTCCCTATCTGCTGACAAATGCTATGTTTCTCTGTTTCTAAAGTGGATGATTGGCAGGTGGATCACATTGTGCATTGACCTCTGTTATAGATTGGCTGGTAGGGAGCCTCCTGTAGGACTTAGAAGCTCTTTCCACCAGACATACTGGTGTCTTAGTGGCAGCTTCCAGGGATGTCCCAAAACAGGAGCTCTGCAGGGCAGCTACCTGAAAGTCAGTACACAGCTTAATTTCCTACTGCCTTATTGACCTTGAATCACGCCGAAATTATGGTTTTGCGACCTCTGTTCTCCAGTCTCTGTTCATCATGTAGGGGGGCGTGCCTTGCGCCCTCTTCCTGGAGAACTGCTAGGAGCCTGCTGTAGCCACGCCCCTAGAAAAATAGGTTAGTCACCTGTAACCGTAGTTCTAGGAGTTTTTAGTTCACATCCAGCAACCCACCCAGCCTTCCCCGGCAAGTGGCACACAGATTCCTGCTTTCATGTTGCAAGATCTCATGTCACAGGGTGGTGTCGGGGATATACCATCCGGATGGTGAGAGGAGCTTAGCTTAAAGACGTCCAGCAAATCAGACTGTTCCAGTGGAACTGCCAGTGTGTGGCTGTCAACTATATACCACTACTAGAACTACAGTTACAGTTGAGTAACCTATTTATCTTCTTCGAGGATATCTCTTTCATCAAACTAGATTATGTGGGGGAGAATTGGAAATGTCTAATTTCTCTGAAAAGGACAAATACAAATGCTACTTATCCAACAACCAAATACTGTAAAATTCTAAGCTTTAATGCTAGATCCTTGAATAATTTAAGCATGGCGGAACTAGAATGTAAATGTAAATTATTGGATATTGGCATTGTTGCTATAACTGAAACATGGTGGGATCCTGCATCAAAATGGGTAAAGGAGATACCTGGCTATAAATTGTATCACAAAGACAGAATAAATAAAATTGGAGGTGGGGTTTGTATATTTGTACATATAATCAGAAATAAGAAACAATTCAAATATCGAAACACTGTGGGTAAAAATACAATTTAAGGGACAACCTAAATTAGTTATAGGAATCTGTTACAGACCTCCCTCATCTGACTTTGAATATACAAATGAGTTAATAAATCAAATAACTGATATTATAGAAAAACATGATGTGATAATTATGGGTGATTTTAATATGCCAGGAATAAATTGGGAAATATTCTTTGGAGCAACTTCACAGGAAAAATTACTAACAAATTTATGTATTGACCAAGGCCTAGAACAATTAGTAAAAGTCCCTACTAGGGGTACTAATATATTGGATCTTATTATTACCAATTCTGGAAGTTTAGTTTCAGATATAGATATTTCTGCTCCAATTGGAAATAGTGATCATAGTTCAGTAGTATTAAATATAAGTATTACTAAAAGTAAATAATTATCAGGAACATTACATAAAAATTACAATAGAGCTAACTTTAAACAAATAAATATTTCATTAAATCAAATTGATTGGATAAATAAGTTTCAAGATAAATCTACAATTCAAGCATGGGATATATTTAAGCAAACTATAAATAAGCTAGAACAGACATATGTTCCCTTAAAAGTTAAATATAACAAAAAAAGTAAAATACCCATTTGGTTTAATAAAGTTATACATAGACAAATAAAATTAAAAGAGCGTCTCTTTAAGAAACTAAAAATAAATGGTACCCTAGGTATTAAGGTTAGATATAAAAATGCAGTAACTCATTTAAAAAAACTAATCAAACAAGCAAAAACCAAATTAGAATTTACTTTGGCACATTCAAAGTCAAACAAAAAATCACTTCATTCATATATAAATAGTAAAAAAGGAGACTCTAGAACAACTGGACCAATAACACTTGATGGAAAATTTGTTAAAAATGATAAAAAAATTGCTAACACATTTAATGAATATGTCTTCTATAATAAAGATAATTATTATCCAAGGTGTAACTCAAACCCATCATATACAACAGTAAGTGGGCAAGAAGTAAGAAATTGTCATATCGATACTTAAAAAATCTACTAGCTCGGGACCTGATAACATTAATGCAAGGTTTTTAATAGAAACAATCAATTCAGTTATTGTTCCATTAACTTAATATTTAACAAATCATTGACAGAAGGCAATATTCCAAATGACTGCCGTTCTGCAATAGTGGTTCTAATTCTAAAAAAGGGGAACAAAACAATTGTCCAAAACTATAGACCAATAAGTCTTACATCACTAATTGGTAAGGCCATGGAAAGAATAGTTAAATCACACATTGATTCAGAAATTAATTTGCTTGGGGTTCAGGACTCTACTCAGCATGGTTTTAAATCAGGATCATCTTGTACAACTAATTTGATTTCCTTTTATAACAATATTAGTAGGTATCTAGATAACCATATTCCTTCAGATGTTATACTCTTGGACTACAGTAAAGCCATCGATAAAGTACCCCATTCATTACTTATTGAGAAAATGTGTAAGTTTGGTTTTTCAGGATACATATTAAACTGGGTATCTCAATGGTTATACGGTAGAACACAGGTAGTTAGGGTAAACAATTTTTTGTCAGAACCACGTTAGGTGGCTAGTGGTATTCCTCAAGGCTCCATCCTGGGACCAACGTTGTTTAATTTATTTATTAGTGATTTGAATATAACTTCCAGTAATTTTATTTCTAAGTTTGCTGATGACACCAAATTGGGAGGAAGAGTAGACACAACTCTAAATGGAAATATTCTCCAAAATGATCTAAAGATTATAGAATTATGGGCAAAAAGTAATCTCATGGATTTTAACACAGATAAGTTTGTGGTTCTGCATTTTGGGAGTAGAAATCCTAAGAATACCTATTGGCTAAATAATAAACCAGTTAAACACTCTGAGTGTGAAAGAGATTTGTGGATCCTTGTAAATACCAAATTATCTGCTGACTCACACTGCAATAAAGTGGCAAATACTGCTAATGTCCTGTTGAAACAGGTAAATAAAACCTTTGTTAACAGATCTGAACAGTGTTTGGTCACCTTGTATAGATCATATGTTAGACCCTATTTGGATTATGGTTCTCCATACTGGAATCCATATCTCAAAAGAGACACTTATAGAGTGGAACAGGTTCAGAGAAGATTAACTAGGATGATACCTAAATTAAAAAAAGACCCTTATAATATATGTTTGTCAAAAACAGGACTACATTCTCTTCAACAAAGACGATTAAGAGGGGATCTATTATTCTTATTTAAGATATTAAAATGTCCTATACAAATGAAACAATGTGGATTGTCATATGCTAAAAAACGCATAGTTGATAGATTACATAACAAACAACTAAGTGTTGAACGGGTAAATACAAATAAAAGAGTTAACTTTTTCAGTGTTAGGGCACCACAGAAATGGAATTTACTTCCTGAGTATGTATTTAATTCAAAAACTATTGAATCCTTTAAAAATAAATTAGATAGTTGGTTAACTAAAAATGAAGGAAATTGACCCACTATTGAGGGGGACAATCTCGATGGGCTGTGATGGCCTTCTTTTGTCCAACCTGTCCAGTATATCAGGCCACACTTATGCTTATGGAACTGTAAGCTGTCAGGGACTAGGGCCACATGTAAACTTCTGCAAGCAGTCAGCCAGGGGCCGGCCATGACGACATCAGATGTCAACTCATATATAAACATGAGCAGCCCCTCCTCTTCTCAGTTTTTTTCCCACCAATGACTATACCTGTCGGATCACTGCAGGAAACATGGCTGTAGTAGCCACCGTTTTTAGTTCTTTTGTAAAAAAAAAAAAAAAAAAAAAATAACCACTTTTACAAGAGATATTCGATGACCATTATGTCATCGAAGGAACCGTTGAAACTGTTCCAGTATTGTGAGTGTGGAGACAAAACCTAGACCATTGACTCCCATGATGTCTGTGTCTGCTGCCTAGGCCCAGACTATAACGTGAAAGCCTGCAAAATTTGTCAGGGTTTTAATTCCGTGACAAGGTAACGCCGTAAAGAGTTTCAAAAAACACCTTCTGGAGTAAAAGTAGCTAGGGTGGAGGAGGAGCTCCAACAGAAGAGTACAGCCATGTCACTAGGCCAGTCGACTGAACCCAGGTCATCCAAATCCTGGAGAAGGCATCAGGGAGTCCCAAGCACGGGACAAGGAGCGATCCCCACTGGGGTGTTCCAGGTCACCCCTCTGCTCTCCAGGTACGACCTCCTTAGCACCATCATCAGCTCCGGCAATGATGCCCCTCGCTTCCCCACCCTCGTCCCCGACTGTCGACATGACACTAAGGTTGGGGCTCAGTGCAGGCACTACCAGGCCTAGTATGGCTGGTACATCGCCGTTGACCTCAGGGACTCGGTCTTCTCTGTCGATTCCTCCAGTCACACCCATCGGCTATATGGGCGCTGATATTCAGGCGATTCTGTCATCTTTCTCAGATATGATTAGATGCCTGTTACCTGGCCTCCCAGTTCCTGGGGGTCCATTGACAGGGCCTGTTACTAACCACCATTGTCACAGCTGCCTCTGAAGGCACCGTCAACGTTGCCACCCTCTTCCCTTCTCCCTGTCCACCTGCTCTACGATGAGTATGAGTATAATCTTAATAATGCAGGATGAGGAGGAAGAAGCTGA
Source organism: Neoceratodus forsteri (assembly GCA_016271365.2). Lineage (NCBI taxonomy): Eukaryota > Metazoa > Chordata > Ceratodontiformes > Ceratodontidae > Neoceratodus > Neoceratodus forsteri. The sequence continues at coordinate 1,198,156,053 of CM028130.1, forward strand.
GGACTGTGCTGAAAGCCACTGTGACCATGGCACCAGCTCCACACTGTCCACCTGCAGTGAGGATTCTGTGATCAGCACACCGGGGCCCCCCCATGATGCAGCAGTTGCAAGCTGTCATGGGCTTTGATCTGGAGGAACAGGACACTACTAAAATAAATCTTACAGAGTTCCTGGAATTGCCAGAATTTCCTGCAGTTATGGTGCCAGTTCTGCTGCCTGACTTAGAGGATGCCAGCTTTGCTGCCTATTACAAGCTAGACAATATCTCAGCTGTACCCAGAAAAGCAGGCAAAATGTATGTGGCCCATTCTGGGAAGAAAAAAATTACTCACCATAGTAATCTTGTTTCTTCCAGGGGGTCACAGTATGATTAAACTAATGCAGTCAGCCTTCAGTGTTGAACTGCCCGGAGAGATGGAATGTATGCTAATTATGGAACTGTCATTGGCTCGTGGCAGTTTTGAACTACTGCCCTTAGTAACTGCTGCACTCTAAATACTCAGATTCATTATGCAGCCTAACAGGGTAAAAACCTTAGCTAACTATGATGATTAAGCCCCCCAATCACATCCCCAAACACTAACAAATCCCCTTAGGGACCACCATATGAACCAGCTGATTAAAGAACTGAAATATCTAATCATGAACGACACAAAACCAAAGCAGATACAGAACCAAATCTGTCCCTTTTTTTTTTTTTTTTTTTTTAAGGTTCAGGTAGGGGAGGCAGAGTGGGAGCTTTAATCATAGTGTGTGATCCCCTGAAAGAAACAAGATTACTATAGTAAGTAATTTTTTCTTCTAACCCCAGGAATCACACAGTATGATTAAACTAATGCACACTACCAAGCAGTACCTTTGGAGGTTGGGCCGAGAACTTATCTAGAAAACAGGTTCTGCAGCACTGCTTTACCAAATCTGGCATCACTTCTGAACTGTATGTCCAGGCTGAAATGCTTAGAGAAAGTATGTACTGTTTTCCATGTAGCGGCTTTGCAGATTTCCTGGAGTGGGATATTTCTTGTGGCTGCTACTGATGCAGCTGTGCTCCTGGAAGTGTGTGCCCTGAGGCCCAGGGGTGCTTGTTTGCCGACTTTACTGTAGCAGAACTATATGCATGCTACTGTCCAGTGTGCAATGGTTCGTTTTGAAGCAAGTTTTCCCTTACCCACTTTCCCATAGGTGAGGAACAGCTGGATATACTCTGGCCTTTGAGCCTTGGTCCAGTCAAGGTAGTGGCTGAGTGCCCTTTTGACATCCAGGCAATGTAGTTTCCGCTCAGGTGAGCTGGAATTGTCAGTGAAGAAAACAGGTGAAGTCATAGTTTGATTCAAATGGAAGTCTGAGACCACTTTAGGGAGAAATTTCCTGTTGGTCCTAAGCACAACCTTGTCCCTGTGGAATGAGATATAATCCAGATCTGTGCACAGGGCTTGCAGTTCACTTGTTCTTCTGGCTGAAGTAATGGCAACTAGGAAAACAGTTTTCCAAGTGACTTACTTCATGTCTGTAGTTGCCATAGGCTCAAATGATGGCTCCATCAGCTTGGCAATACAAATGTTCAGCTCACAGGCCAAAACTGGCTCCCTAAGGGGAGGGTGAAAGTGGCTGAGACCATTGAAGTATTTCCTAAAGGCAGGATGAGAGGCTATCGACCTCGCCTTACCAGCTGAGCCAGCAGCTAGGTGTACCTTTAAAGTTGAAGGCCTAAAGTATGTATGTGTCAGGTAGTCTAGGAGGACAGGGAAGCCGGCCTTAAAGGGAACAATGTCCTTGCCCGAACACCAAATTGAAAACCTTTTCCACTTTGCTGAGTAGGTTTTCTAAGTGGATGGCTTCCTTGACCCCCTGAGCACTGTTAGGACCACTTCTCAGAGGTTCAGGCTAGCAAATTCTAGGTCTCCAAGAGCCAGGACCTGAGCCGAAGTGACCTGAGGTTGGGATACAGTATTCTGCCCTGAGAGGCTGTCAGAAGGTTGTGCCTCTGAGGCAGGTGTATCAGTGGAGATACTGACAGGGTCAGCAGGCGTGAGTACCATGGCTGTTTGGCCCAGTCTGGTGCCACTAGGATCATGGTTCTAGGGACATGGATATGTTGTTCTATCCACAGTATCTGGCAGAGTCCTTGCCCCTTTAAGAAGTGTCGGAGAGTCTTCAAGCTTGCTCCTCCCACCCACCCGGATGATATATCCCTCGGCTCCGCCCTATGATGCCAGATCTTCCTTTCCGCTGGAAGAAGCAGGTTCTCTCCTTCACGCTTCTGCTTTGTAGGCCCCAGCACTTTGGATCTGTTTGGATTGCTTTCTAAAAAACTTTGCTACCTTTTCGCTATTGGTCTGTGAGCTTCCCGACCATGATAGACAATAAGTCCGTGCCCGGATTTTGCCAGTGCCTGTGCCGGCAGAAAATGTCGCATACCGACCCCCATGCCACGTGCGTGTACTGCCTGGGCCACGAACACGATACCCAGGCCTGCGATATTTGCTGGTCTTTTCACGCGACGGTCCTCGAGGACCGCCTCGCCCGGCTTAAAGTGGGCCGCCCGGAAAAACGACATCCGCCAGTCAGATCTAAAGATGCCCATCGGGTGGTCTCCGCGACTGCGTGGTCTATCGAGCAGCTGGAACAGCTTGCGGTCTACGAGGAGGAGGTGGCTCGGGCCACCGCTCAGTCCTGTTCAGCTTCTGCCTTCGTGCCGCTCCAGTTGGGCTCCACTTTTTCCGGCTCCTTCAAGGAGCTGTGCCAGTCCCTTCCAACTAAGGGCCAGGGTCCTTCTGGATCTCACAGCTCTCGCTATGAAAAAGGAGAAGAAGGAGTCAAAGAAGGAGAAGGAGAAGGCTCATCGTTGGCGCTCCTGGGACCAGGAGCGTTCTCGGTCTCAAGACTCTCAGGTTTTGACCACGGTCGAAACTGGGGCCTTGGCTTCAGGGAGATCCTGCCAGGCCAGTCAGTCAAGATGCCGGCCGATGATGCGGCTGAGATTTTTCTCAACCCAAGCGACCTGTTGTCATCTGAAGAAGCCAACAAGTCTTTCTTCAGGACCCCGGTCCTGCCTGTGACCTTAGAAGGGACTGCTTAGTCCGCTGATTGGAACCTTCTGGTCACTGACCCAGACCAGAAGGAGCTGCGGCATTCCCCTGCTCCGTCCAAGATCCTCCGCTGGCATCCCTGGTGGCCGAGGTCGAGGTCTTCCTCTAGTGGGTCAAGAAGCTCCTGCCGTCATCGGCGTTCCTGCTCTTGACGCCACGGGAAGCAGCGCCACTGCTATTCCTCATCTTCATCCTCCTCAGGTGAGGAGAGGCTCTGGCGCAAGTTGCATTGGTGCTATGAAGACCTTATGTGGCAACAGTTGGTGCTGGCTGATACAAAGCCGACCCCAGTTTCCAAACCGGCCATCGCTTGGCTGTCGCCCAAGAGGCCGACATCGACTCCCCCTGTGGGGTAGGTCGAGACCGTCCCACCCCCAGCAGAGCCAGTCAAGACTGTCTTGGTTCAGCTGAAGCCGGCCTCTCTGCCAGTCATGGTGGAGCCACCGTCCAAGCAGCTATTGACAGGTGCTCCAACTAAGGAGTCTCAGCCGGCCAGTTGGCTTCCCTGGTGTCTGTAGGTCACTGTCACACCTGACCCCCTGCGGAAGGTTGAAGGCAACTTGGGCAGTCGGCTGCTTTATACTCACTCCTCCGAGTCTGAGGAGTCCTCACTGCACTCCTGTCCAGTCGACGAGGAGCCTGTGGGAGATCCCTCAACAGAGGAAGGGCCCACTTCCTTCCTGGAAATCCTCTGCCTCATCTCCGAGTCCACGGGGATGAAAATGGAGCCCATCCAGAAGTGGGCTCACTATCCCCTTATAGAGATGCTGAACAAAGGGAACTCTCCGACGGATGCTTTCCCAGTGGCTGAGGCCATTGTCAGCCCAGCCCTGGAGCTTTGGCAGCGTCTCGCATCTTGCCCTGTGCCCTCTGCCGGATGGCCTGCAAGTATGCGGTGCCCATAAGTACCCTTTCAGGTTTCTCGGAGCACGCCTCAGTCGTAGGATTGGTGGCTGACTCCATGTTTTGCGCTCGGGCAATATATTAGAGACGTCGACAAACGCGGACAAGGGATTCAAGGATTGGACCATGTGGCTAAAAAGTTTATGCTGCCTCCTTGCTCGGCCTCCATCAGGCGAGGTCGGCCGTCTTGATGGCACACTTCTCCTACGTCCTCTTGGGCTCTGTGGATGAGATGATACCTCACGTGCCTGCGGACCTCCAGACCATGGTCAAGCAGGTCGATATCAGGGCCAGGCAGTGGCCAGTCAACAACTGCAGATAGCTCTGGACCTGGGAGATTGCTGTGCCCGTTTGGTGGCAGCCGTAGTAGCCATGTGCTGTAGGGCTTGACTACGGCTCTTGACCTTCACAGCAGACACTCAGCACAAGCTGGTGGATGTTCATTTCTTGGGTTGTTTGGGCCCGGTGTGGAGGGTCACCTGCAGTGCATCGAGAAGTCCAGTGTTACCTAGGACTCTGTAACATTCGCACAGAAGGATCCCAAGGGCTCCAGGCAGCAGAAGCGAAACCCCATTCCGGTCCTCCACTCCTGCGGCAAAACCAGTCCAGCATCACGCTGGCCAGCAGGCTCAGTCCTGGTGACCCAGGCTCAATTCAGTGGCCTTGGTGATCCGTAAGCCCGGAGGAAAGGGATCTGGTGGCTCCTCAGCCGGGTCCTCGTCCAAGCCTGCTCAGTGATGGGATGGGGGGTGCCACCCTTATACCCATCACGCCTCCCCTGGGTCCTCCTGTGGGAGGCCAGCTCCACCACTTACTTTCCGCCTGATCCGCTGTTACCATGCACAGGTGGGTTCTAGAAGTGGTCAGTCATGGTCTGCCTCTGAAATTCGAGCAGTACCCTCCAAGCTGAGCCCGCGCCCCACGGGAGGACTTGGTACCCCCAGACACTCAGTCAGCTCTTCGAGACAACATAGCCCAGCTCCTCTGCAAGAAGGTCGTTGTCAAAGTAGCGGATCCTATGGAACACCCAGGGTTTGTCTCCAGGTACTTCTTGGTGCCAAAGTAGATGGGGCTGATGCCCCATTCTAGATCTGCATGACCTGAACAAGTTCCTCAGGTCGCGCACCTTCAGGATGGTAACTGTGTTTCAAATTATACCATCTCTAGAGCAAAACATGTGGTTCAAACAACATGAAGTCTTGCTGTATTCTGACAATCTGCAGTTAGCTCCAGCCTTTAAACTGCCCCGGAGAGTATAGGGTTAATATTCTATGCAGTGCATAGAACGTTGAGCTTGAGCTTGGTTGAGGTCTCTGTCTGCAGCACTTTGAAACCCAACCGTCAGATTCTTTACTCTGCCTCAGTGAACAGTCGCTCCGGAGATTTCTCCTTCAGCTCGGTTCAAAAGTCGGTTAAACTGTCAGTTTTATCCAAAATTATTTCCACATTGTTGGTGCAGGCTCTGTCTGCGGTACCATGAGTACTTAGTTAGTTTTACTGTTTACTTTGTGGAAATTGTAAGACTTGTCGATCGGTTCGGCTGAACCGATCCATTAGTGTGATTTCTTGTGTTTTTCTTTAGTGTGTGGTAACTGGTCCTTATCGGTTCTTAGAAAAAAACGTGTTATAAACATTTTTTTCCAATACCCGTGACTCGGTTAGGCACCGATAAGAGAGTCTTGCCTGGCGGTTGCCCAAAAAAGGGTAAGTTTGGTTAGGTTGGCCATGTCTAAGAAACCCAAGAAAAAAAACGGGCCCACTGGGTTTCAACACTGCAGTGAGTGTGGGTAGGTCTTTCCTAAGGCCGACCCCCACACCACCTGTATTTATTGTCTGGGGTTTGAACATTTCGATACAGACTGCCAAATTTGTAAAACTTTTCCTAAGTCTACCCTGGAGAAAAGATTAGGTAGACTTAGGGAAAAGGAGGCCGAGAAGTCCGCTGACCCAGATGGCCAGCCCGGTTCGGTTCCGACCAAACCAGGAGGAGTGCCCTCTGACCAGGGCGATACTTCTTTGGGCAAGAGGAGAGCCGATCCTGAGGGATCGGTTCCTACAAAAAGGAAATGTAAAGACAAGTCAGCCGGTTCGGATCCAGAGGTTCATGTTCCGACCGCTGATGAGATTGCCCGAGCGATTCGGATTGTTGAATCGCTCCGCCCGGTTCCATCCGATCTGGCTTCGTTAGCTAGGGGTTCGGTTCGGTCGGTTCCACCGGTTCAGGACTATGCCCCTGAAAATTTTTATGAACCGAAATTTGAGGAGGAGAGGAATTATGAACAAGATGATGACTGTGATGGAGCAGAAAGTCTGGATGTGCCCATTGAACCGGACATCTCCCCAGACAGACCTTCTGGTGTTTCCCCTCCTAGGCTCCCTGAGTCCCCTCCCCACTATCTGTTCTACAGGAAAGTGGCTGAAACTCTCCAGCTCCCTATGGAGGAAGCTACAGAGGATCAAGAGGAGCCTGATTTTGTAGAAATGATGGACATCCCAGAGTCCAGGAGACTGTCTATTCCCCTGCACAAATCATTTGGGAAACAGACACAGAAAATTTTAAAGTCTCCTAATTCTGTACCTCCTGTTGATAGAAGAATGGACAAGAGGTACACTTTATCAGGCTCAGACATGGAGTTTTTCTACCAGCAGTGTAGCCATGTTGAGGTAGTGCAGGCTGCAGCTTGTGACAGGGCTAATGTTCTGTTGGCTTCACACCCCCCAGATAAAGACTCCAGAAGCATGGATGCTGTGGCAAAGAAGGAATACGTGGCATCGTCTTTGGGACTCAGGCAGGCTAATTATATGGCCTATGCAGCCAGCTACTAGAAGTCCAGGTGGGACACTATACTGGCACTGGCTAAACAGGCCTCCCCCCAGCTGGCCAAGGAGCTGGAGGAGGTGGCTGTGGATGGGATTGAAACATCTAAGGTACAGTTTCATGCTGCTGTGGACTCCAATGATGTGTCATCAAGAGTCATGGCTACATCTGTGGCTCTTCGGAGAATGGCTTGGCTCAGATGTACTACCTCTCACAGGACACCTAGGCTAAAGCCATGGACTTCCCTTTGGAAGGAAATTCTCTGTTTGGGGAGCAGACAGAGAATTACATGAAGAAAATGGAGGAATATAGGACCACTTATAGGAGTGCTCAGGCCAAGGAGAGGCAGGCAGCTCCTCAAAGGCAGCAATCTAGGGACAGGGGCAGGCCTTTTCATAAACCTTTCTACCAAGCACAGGCCTCTTCTTCCTTTTCACATAGTGGGTTCTTCAGAGGGAGAGGCAGAAGGGGGATGAGCAGGGCTGCATCCACTCCTCAGCCTAAGGCCCCTGCCAAGCAGACACCCTGATGGGCCTGCCCAGGTCAACTCTCCTATCCCTGTAGGGGGCAGGCTGGCTTATTTCATCCAGGACTGGGTGTCTGTTACTTCAGACAAGTAGGTCCTGGAAGTAGTAAGCCAGGGACTGGTTCTCAGCTTCACAAAATTTCCGAAGATGAGAGCCAGATCTTTTCCACCTGCAAGTCTCTCCAAAACCCTTGCCCTAGAGGCAGAGGCTTCATCTCTTCTGGCCTTAGAAGCCATAGAGAGAGTTCCTACCCTACACTGGGGCAAAGGTCTGTACTCCAGGTACTTCCTTACCCCAAAAAAGACAGAGGAGTGGCAACCCATCCTAGATCTAAGATACCTGAGCAAACATCTTTTAAAACCAAAGTTCAAGATGGTGACTCAGGGAATAATTCTTCCCTCTCTAAGGCCAGGGGACTGGCTAGCCTCCCTGGACCTCAAAGATGCCTACTTGCACATCCCCATCAGGTGCTCCCACAGAAAGTACCGCAGGTTCAAGTTGTCCTCAGGCCATTACCAGTTCAGAGCAATGCCATTTGGAATAACATCAGCTCCAAGGGTTTTCACAAAGTGCCTGGCAGTAGTAGTGGCCTTTTTAAGAAGGCAAAAGATTTCCATTTTTCCATATCTGGACGACTGGCTCCTAGTGGGTCAGTCTGCAGGCCAAGTCAAGTCAGACCTGTATGTGACCCAGCAAGTGCTCACTTCCCTGGGATTTCTTCTCAACCTCCCCACGTCAATTCTCAAACCAGTGCAGCTTCTTACCTTTATAGGGGCAGGGCTAGATACTGTCAAGGCAAGAGTCTTTCTTCCCCTGGAAAGGGCAAGAGTTCTTATAGAACTGGCTTCTTCTTTCAGCCTTCAGATGTCCCGACCAGCAAGACACTTCCTTCAGCTCTTGGGCCACATGGCAGCTTCTACAGCAGTGGTCCAAGGGGCAAGATTCCAGATGAGGGACATCCAGTTCCATCTGAAGGTCTTTTGGTCTCAAAAGAAGGATCCTCTTACCAAACTGATTCCAGTGACTCGGACACTGATCCAAGCTCTTCAGTGGTGGCAGGATCAGGGCAATGTAAGGCAAGGGGTCCCATTTGTCACTCAGATTCATTCGGTGGTCGTTACCACGGATGCTTCCCTTTTAGGGTGGGGAGCTCATCTGGGGGCTCTCACAGCCCAGGGACTGTGGTCCCCTCAGGAGTCCGTTCTTCATATCAATCTCCTGGAACTCAGGGCAGTTTTTCTGGCCCTGCAAGCTTTTCTCAGTCTGTGCAGGACAAGGTGGTTCAGGTCAGAACAGACAACACCACCACCATGTGGTACATCAACAAGCAGGGAGGCACTTGGTCTACGGCCTTGTGCATGGAAGCCATGAAATTGTGGTCCCTGGCTTATTCCCTGCAGACCTCTCTGATAGCAGCCCACTTTCCAGGGAAGGACAATGTGCTAGCAGATGCACTGAGCAGGCTCTCCCAAGGCCATCATGAATGGTCCCTGGATCCCCTGGTGCTGAAAGTGATTTTTTTAAGGTGGGGCACTACAGAGATAGATCTCTGTGCAGCCCCAGACAATCACCAACTTCCTCAGTTTTGTTACAGACCCCCAGTCTTGGGTTCAGTCCCTCTAGATGCTCTGATTTTGAACTGGGAAGGGAAATTTCTGTATGCCTTCCCTCCGTTTCCTCTCCTGTTCAAGGTGATTGCTCAAGACTGGGCCAGACAGCCTTGGTACCCTCTGTTGCTGTCTCTAGCAGTCCATCTTCCCCTGTCTCTTCCCAGGAATTACAACCTGTTAACCTCCTCTCAGGGGAGGATTTGGTACCCCAATCTTCGGTCTCTCAGTCTCAAGGCATGGCTCTTGAAGAGTTAGAGTATGCGGATTTGCACCTGTCCCAGGGGGTTCTGGATATTCTCAAAGCCTCTTGAAAGCCTGCCACCAGAAAGACTTATAACTCCAAATGGAAAAGATTCAGCATTTGGTGTTTCAAGAAGCATATCTCTCCAGACACTGCTGAATTGCCCACAGTTCTGGATTATATGGTCCATCTTAATGGCCTATGCCTCAGACCAGCTACTCTCAAGGTACACTTGTCAGCTGTTTCTGCTTTTCTGTCAGTGGGGAAGCCTTTCTCACTATCGTCTCATCCTGTGTTCTGTAAATGTTTCAAGGGATTGCTTCATACCAATCCTCCCTTTAGGGATCTTGCCCCTGTCTGGGACTTAAATGTTTGCATTGCTCAATATATGCAACCTCCTTTTGAGCCTATGTCCTCAACAGAGCTTAAGTACTTGACTTGGAAAACTGTGTTTTTGGTAGCCATTACCTCTGCCAGACATATCAGTGAATTGCAAGCCCTGTCAGTGGAACCTGATTTTATCTCATTCCATAGAGATAAAGTGGTCCTTGGAACCAGTAGGAGGTTCTTGCCCAAAGTGGTTTCAGACTTCCATTTGAATTACTCCATATCTCTCCCTGTTTTCTTCACTGATCATTCTTCCTCATGGGAGAGGAGGCTACACAGTTTTAGATGTTAAAAGAGCCCTTAGCTACTACATAGAGCATACCAAGGGTCACAGGTTTGATTCCCTCCCAGTTATTCCTCTCTTATGGGGAAGTGGGAAAGGGCAAACCTGCCACCATGAGAACTGTTGCCAGGTGGATTGTTTCTTGTATACAATTCTGCTATGAGAAACTGGGAAAAAATTCCACCCTCAGGCCTGAGGGCTCATTCCACAAGAGGTACAGCTGCTTCCCTGGCTACTGCCAGTGATATCCCTCTGTTAGAAATTTGTCAAGCAGCCACCTGGAAATCAGTCTATACCTTTACCAAGCATTACTCTCTGGATATCCAGGCTAGGAGTGATGCTCGGTTTGGCACAGCAGTACTTCAGACCCTATTCCCAAGGTAGGTTCTGTCCCTCCTCCTTGGAGGTACTGCTTGGTAGTCTGCAGATTGTCAGAATACAGCAAGACTTCATGTTGTTTGAAGAAAAAATTACTCACCTTAGTAACTGTGTTTCTTCTAATGGAGTCTTGCTGTATTCGGACCTCCCTTCCTGCCTTCCCTCTCAGAACCTGTTTTTTGGGAAGTGGGTGGGCAGGTGCAGTGTTGCACCCCAGGGGTGTCTTCAGCACACACCCCTTTTTTATTTGGGTGCTTATATTGTAGTCTTATTTGAATAGGTTTTTGGTTTTGGGTTTTCTGACTTGAGTCTTCCTTTGGGAATCCAAAACTTTTGTTGCCAGTTGGCTAGTTAAAAATTTTACAATTTCCACATAGTATAGTTAGTGAGTGTTTGCTCGTAAGAATCTAATGGTTGGGTTTCAAAGTGCTGCAGACAGAGACCTCAACCAAACTCGAGCTCAACGTTCTATGCACTGCATAGAATATTAACCCTATGCTCTCCAGGGCAGTTTAAAGGCTGGAGCTAACTGCAGATTGTCAGAATACAGCAAGACTCCATTAGAAGAAACACAATTACTAAGGTGAGTAATTTTTTCTTTTGCTCCCTGGATCTTCAGGATGCATTCTTTCACATCCTGAGCCATTCGTCCTACCGAAGTTTCCTCCGCTTTTGAGCCAAGGGAACCCTCTACAAGTTCCAGGCCATGCCACTCGGTCTCTCCTCGGCCCCCAGGGTCTTCACCAAATGCATAGAAGTGGTTGCAGCTTACCTGAGATGCTGAGGGGTCCGGGTGTACCCCTACTTGCACAACTGGCTGATTGCAGGTCCCTCCAGACAGGAGGTGGAACGGTCCAGGGACCTGGCCCTCCACACCTGCACCTTCCTTGGCCTCCTGGTCAACGAGGCCAAGTCGGAATTCGTGCCCTCGCAGGTGATCATCCTTATCGAGGCAGAGCTTGACTGTTGTCGAGCCAGAGCCCAGCTCCTGGCGGACAGGGCAGAGGTTCTCTCCTCCTTTGCCCCGTCATTTCGTGTTGGGCATTTGCGCCCTGCCCAGGACTTCCTGTGCCTTCTGGGTTACATAACAGCTTGCACCAGTGTGGTTCATTGGGCCCATTGGAATATGCGCTCCCTGCAGTGGGGGCTGGCCAGCCAGTGGCTTAGCACAAAGGTCACTTCGATCAGCTGGTCACTGTGACCCAGAAGATGTGAGATGCCCTCCAGTGGTTGCTAGTCCCAGAGCATCTGCAGGAAGGGATCCCATTTGTCTGCCCCAAGCCAGTGATCATCCTGACGACCGACGCCTCGCTTACGAGCTGGGGTGCCCATCTGGGGAACACAGAGTCCATGGACTCTGGACGCCTGCGGGGGTCCCGATGGCACATCAACCTGCTGGAGCGCCGCACAGTTCGAGCAGCAGACTGCATTCATTCCGTATGTTCAGGGTCAATTGGTCCAAGTTCAGATGGACAACACCACGACCATGTACTACCGCAACAAGCAGGACAGGACACATTCCCTGCATTTGTGCAAGGAAGCTCTCTGTGTATGGACCCTTGTGTGCAGCCCGGAGGCGTATCTCCTAGCCATCCATGTAGTAGGAGCCTCTAATCAGCTGGCAGACACCCTCAACTGGGTAGGCGAGGCGTCTCACAAGTGGTCTCTCCATCCGTAGGTAGTCCACAGTCTGTTCTCCAAGTGGGTACCCCTCAGGTGGACCTGTTTGCCTCTAGGGAGGACGCAAAGCTGAGGCTCTTCTGCACCCAACCCCATCAGCAGGGCTTGCTGCGGGGGGATGCCTTCTCAAGGCCTTGTCCCCCAGGCCTCTTCTATGCCTTCCCTCCACTTCTCTTGATCCACAAGGTGCTGCTGTGGCCACGCCAGTTTTGGTACCCTGATCTCCTCAGCCTCAGCAGCAGGCTCCTGAGGCACCTTCCACTCCACCTGGACCTGCTCTCCATCAGTCAGGGGAAGGTACTCCACCCAAACTTTCAGTCCCTGCACCTGACAGCCTGATTCCTGAGCGACTGGAGTGCCAGGCTTTGGGTCTCTCTGTAGATGTCCTCACTGTGGTGGAGGCATCTAGAAACAAATCGACCAGAAAATGCTATGCCTTCAAATGGAAGAGATTTTCCATTTGTGTTAGGGTAAGGGGCCAGCATTTTGGAGTACCTGTAGTCCCTCTCCAAAGGGAGACTTCTGTTGACGACCCTTATTTTTATTTATTTATTTAGTTAAACATCAGTTTAGAAACCTTTGAACCAGAGGCTCATTTACAAAGGTACCTCGTCACAAAGAGGACATCAGAACAGTAGTACAAGGGACACAGTACTTACAAACAAAAAAGTTACAGTTCAATTACAATTTTGTTACAATAGAGTACAATTTCCAACGAGCTAAAGATAACAAAAGGTGCAAAACTTATGGTCGGGGGAGAGCTGGTGGGGGTAGAAGGGAGGGAGATAGGGGAGGAGGAATAAGTAGGGAAAGGAAGGGGGGGAGCCGCTCAGTGAGCATTGTCAAACAGAGTATATATATATATATATATATTTTTTTTTTTTACACTAGGCTAGCGGCAGTTGCATTTGCGAGAGCTAAGCAGGAAGTTTCTGAGCCTGGGCTTAAAGCAAGCTAAGGTTAGAGAGTTTGAGACACTGGCAGAGAGGGAGTTATACCAGTGGGGCGCACGGTAGGGGAATGCCCTCTGACCTTGTGAGGTCCTGGCTCTCGGAATAACTAGGGTAGCTCTTGACGAGCTGCGCGTGATCAGGGTCGGTGCAGTACGGCGAATGGAGTTGGATAGGCCTATGGGGGATAGGCCATGCAGGGCTTTAAAGGTGAGCTGGCATGTCTGATACATGAGTCGCTTCTTCCAGGCTGAGTAGGGTAGCCAGGGTGTACAGCTCACATGTGTGAGTGATTCTGGGAGCACCAGTGATAAGTCTGCAGGCCTTATTTACTGAGAGACGAACCTTGTTGAGGGCAGTCTGATCTGCTGAGCCATAGACCGGAAGGCCATAGTCAATGAGAGATATGACAGAGGAAGTGACAGCCAGGCGGTGGGCATCAGGAGGGAGGCATTTCTTGTGCCGGTAAAGAATGCCTAGCGTGAGTTGGCTACAGAATTTAGGGCAGATATATGTCCATGGAATGAAAGTGCAGGGTCAAAGGTTATACCAAGATATTTATAGGATTGCACCTGGTCAATGATGAGATTGGTGTGGAGTGGACAGCTAAGGGAAACTTGCTGTACTTATTTTGGGGTGGAGAAGAGCATCGCTTTTGTTTTCTTAAGGTTGATAACAAGTCGGTGCTCAGTGAACCAGGTAGCTGCAGAGTCAAAGACTAGTTGGAGGGAGTTCTGTAGCAGCATGGGGTCATTGTGGGAGGCAACGAGAACAGCATCATCAGCATAGAGAAGCATCTTACCCGTACAACTGCTGGGTAGGGAGTTAAGAAAGAGTGAGAATAGTAGGGGTCCAAGAATTGAGCCCTGCGGCACCCCAGAGCGAATGGGGCATGTTTCAGAGAGAGTACTGTTGACTTTCACACATTGGGAGCGGGCGGAGAGATAGCTGGTGCACCAGGAAACAGGTCCTGAGGCAAAGCCTATTAGGTCGAGGGTGGAGAGCAAAAGAGGATGCGAAACAGTATCGAATGCTTTAGACAGGTCAATGAATATAGCACCAGCCAGGGCACCAGAGTCCAAGGAGGCATGGAGGAAGTTGGAAAATTCCAGGAGTGCTGTATTGGTACTATGACCTGCTCTGAACCCGTGTTGTTCAGGGCAGAGAACATTGTACTTACAGAGGTAGTCAGAGACTTGGGACGCCACAATTTTCTCTAACGCCTTTAGAGAGGGGAGAGGATTGAGATGGGTCGGTAGTTACCCGGAAGAGTCCTGTCACCACCTTTATGGACAGGGGTAACTGTGGCAATCTTCCAGGCAGAGGGAATTTTCCGAGACAGAGTGATTTGTTGAAAATGCATGTAATAGGTGAGAGGACTGATCCAAGACCTGACGTAAAGGCAGGGATCAAGTGAGTCATTACCGATGGTGTTACCTTTAGGGCTTTTAGCAAGTAAGGCCTAACTCTGCATGGTGACACGACGAGGTGGAAAGAGGGCGGCAATGGGTGGTGGTACAGATGGAGGAGGTGGACTGAAAAAGTTACCAGGAAGTACTGAGCTAAGGCTCGGTAAAGGAGTTATTGAGGTGGGAGGCAATGAGGGCAGGGTCAGAGGAGACGGTACCATTGATGTTGAGAAGAGAAGGAGAGGGGACTGGGAGTGACCATTCAGTTGCTTGATGTTGTCCCAGAAGCACCTGGGGTTCCCAGGAGGAGGTAAGAGAGGCTTGCAGTATTCCGCCTTTGCTTCAAGGGATGGCCCAGGTGCACTGGTTACGGGCAGCAGCATAGGACTGCCTGTCAGCTGAACGGCCAGTAGCAACAGCAAGGTGCCAAAGATTGTCACTGCTTAAGCTGCCACAGAAGGGCAGGGTGATCCAAGGGCATGTTTCACTTTGGACCTCCTAGCAGTTATGGGAGCAAAGATATCACAGGCAAAGTTGAAAGTGCTTACAAAGAAGCCCAGGGCCAAGTCAGTGTTGGTTGCCCTGCTAGAGAGGGACCAATCAGTGTGGGCAAGGAAGCGCTTAAGGCCTATGAGTCCCCCAGGCCTAAGCTGCCTTCGAGAGGTGGTTTTGACCGGGGATGAGAGCCGAGGGGTTTCCCAGTTGAAAAGCACAGGGGAGTGGTCACTGAGGCAGTCAGGGAGGATTTGGATGTTGTGGATGCGGATTGGCCTGTTGGTGAGGACCACATCCAGGAGGGTGCTTGTCCCCCCAGGGTTTTTTCTAGTAGGCTGTGAGACCAGTTGAGTTAGGTCAATTGAATCGAAAGCCTCACGGTGGGAGGAAGATGAGGGGCAGAGCCAGTTTATATTCAAGTCGCCCACCAAGATTTGGTCCGACGAGTTGGGTAGGGAGGTGAGGTAGTCAATTAGTGGGCCCAGGGCCTGGGATTGGTTCTTGGGGGGTATGTAGGCTACGGTTAGGAATAATGGGCCTCTAGCTGGGTCCGGGGACAGCTTTAGAGTAAGTGCCTGGGCCTTATGGTCAAGGTCAGGCGAGGGGAGTGGTAGCCCCTCGAGAGAATCCTTCAAATAGAAGACACAGCCCCCACCTCTCCTGCCGACACGGTCCAACCGGTGGAGAGTGTAGCTGGGGAGAGAGACATGAGAGTCAGGAGTGGAGGGAGACAGCCAGGTTTCAACAAGGGCAACAACATCAGGTTTATGAAGAGTCACCCAGCAGTGCAGAGTGTCCAGTTTTTTCAGGAGGCTACAGATGTTCATAGAAGCAATGCGCAGCCCAGGAGATTTCAGGGGGAGGACCAGTGCTGCCAGGCCCGGGATTGGGGTGGACATTGCCTGACAGGAGTAGGAGGAGGAGGGCTGATCTGGGGAGTGCACAATGGCGGGATAGCTTTCGACGATTGGAGAGGGGGTGATGAGGGAGTGATGACCCAGTGAAAACAACTACTAGAGAGCAGTAAAATGTGACAAGTGAGGTACTGGGAGCAAATTGTTCAAACTTAATTAGGCTCCCTCTAGTGGCAAAACAATATAAGGAGCTAATGGAGAAGTTGGGTGTTAAAAAAAAAAAAAAAAAAAAAAAAGTTGCACCTGGCAGCCATCTCTGCTTACCGGGCATGGGCTGGTCAGCAGTTGATGGCGCAGGAGAAGGTGGTCTGGTGGTTTTTCAAAGGCTTAGATCACATTTCCCTTCTGATGCATGAATCGCCACCACCATGGGACTTCTTACTAGTTTTGGCAAAACTCATGGGCAAGCCAATCGAACTGATGCACAGATGTGACATGTCTCACCTGTCGTGGAAGACCGCCTTCCTGGTGGCTATCACATCAGCCGGAATGATCAGTGAGCTCCAGGCGCTTTCCGTGGAGTCTCCTAGGACCTGGTCTTCCACAGGGACAAGGTTGTCCTGTGCCCCAACCTGAAGTTCCTCCCGAAGGTTGTGTCAGAGTTTTACCTTAATCAAGTGATGACTCTTCTGGTGTTCTTCCTGAATCACACCTCGGAGTCTGAACACAGGCTCCATACTCTGGACCTGAGGCGAGCGCTCACTTCTTACAAAGAGCACACGGCTGGAGTTTGGGGAGAGGTTCGCCAGCTGTTTGTCACCTATGCTGAAGCTGCACCTGGCAGACCTGCAACCAGGCACACGATTGGCAGGTGGATTGTATCCTGCATTGATCTCTGCTATAGGTTGTCAGGTAGGGAGCCTCCTGTGGGGCTAAGGGCGCATTCCACCTGTCATTCCACTGCATCAGTGACTGCTTCCAGGGATGTCCCTGTCCAGGAAATCTGCAGGGCTGCTACCTGGAGGGTCAGCACATGCCTTCTTTTCCTATTACCACATCAATCTTGAGTCACGCCGGGATGCTGGTTTTGGGGCCTCAGTTCTCCAGTCTCTGTTCCCTAAGTAGGGTGTGTGCATCTTGCTTCCTGCCTCCCGGAGAACTGCTAGGAGTCTGCCACAGGTGTGGACAGTACATCATATCCACACTCCTAGAAAAACAGGTTACTCACCTGTAACAGTAGTTCTAGGAGTGGTATTTGATGTTCATCCACATGGACCAACCCGACCTCCCTGGCTTTGGCGCACAACACTGCTTCCAGCGGGCAAGATCTGGCGTCATGGGGCAGAACCGTGAGAGTTACCACCCGGGTGGGTGGGAGGAGCCAGCTTGAAGACATTTCCAGCAAGTCTTAAAGGGAAAGACAACTGCCAGAAGTGTGATTGAACATCATATGCCACTCCTAGAACTAGTGTTACAGGTGAGTAACCTGTTTTTTCATACCAGGGGGATTGGGGCTTGGGGGGGGGGTCATGCCACACATTGTTGCAGGTACGCAACACTTCCTGAGGATTTCTAAGTACCGTTAGACAAGCCCTTGGCTGGTCTAATGGCACTTAAACCGTTCCCCTCTGGGAGGGGTTTGGGAGTGCCAAAGTAGGGGATATGGCAGTCTGTGTCAGCTGCAAGTCCCCTATGTAGCCCATTTTGTGGTGCATGGCTGGCCCATGTAGCCTGTGTTTGACATAAGCCACTGTTGAGAATAGCTCAGGGTGCATTTTTTGACACAACGTGCCACTTGCATCATTTATGTCTGATGCAGGCACCTTGCGTTAATCTAAGGGCTTTGAGAATTGGGCCCATGGTGTCTTTTCGTACCAGTCCTAAATGTCTACCAAAGGTGGTGTTTGAGTTTGCTTCAAATCAAAACATCCACCTGCCAGTTTATTATACTGAGCATGCCAATCCAAGGGAAGCATTGCTGCATACTCTGGATGTACATAGAATACTCAAGTACTGTATACACCACACAAAGGACTGCAGCAAGTCCTTGCAGTTTTACAGGGTACTAAGTTCTTTCCTGGTTCCCTACCGAGAGGTCCTCTGAGTATGATCTCTGGCAGGGAACTGAGGAGAGGACACCCACGTTTATATATGAGCCAGCGTCTGACGTTGTCATGGGCGGCCCCTGGCTGACTGCTTGCAAAAGTTTCCATGTGGTCCTAGTGCCTGGTGGCTTATAGTTCCATAGATGTGGCCTGATGAAAGAAATTCTCTCAAAGATCTACTGTTATGGTAAGTACATAACTGTTCTTTTCTTTACCCAGAGAGTAATTATCATGTGGAACTTACTGCCTTCATGTACAGTTAGTTGCCAGTACCTCTACAGATGCCTTTAAACATAATTTGGATGAATATATGAATGATAAGGTAAATGAATGGTATTTGGCACTGAGAAGCTGCACGCAGAATAGGTAAATCTTGCTGTTTTTTCCCCGACCATATGAACCTGCGATGCTAATGTTAAGTGGGGTTTTCAGTGCTGCATTTTGTGGTTCAAGAAGAACTTGATGAGATTGTTTTACATGAGAGAGGGGGTTAGGAATAGGTTGAGTCTCTTTGTGGATTATTCAAAACTGGGAGCACTGGTGGATTGTGAAGAAGTGAGGGAGACAGTCCATGGGGATCTGGATACCCTAGAGGGGTGGTCAAGGAGGTGGGTTCTGAAATGTAATGCTGGGAAATGTAAGGTACTTCATTTGGGGGTCAAAGACCCGGGCCATGTATACACTGGGGGGTCACACTGCATGCCACATTGGGAGAAAAGGATTTAGGGGTGATGGTAGATGTCAAAATGAATAACTCTGAAAATTGTAGAAAAACTGCAGCCACAGCAAACAGGATACTGGGTTGCATAGCCAGGGGAATTACGTCCAGAAGGAGGGAGGTGATACTCCCTCTATATAATGCCTTAGTCAGGCTGCAGCTCGAGTACTGTGTACAGTTCTGGAGACCTCATCTGAAGAAGAACACAGCGCTGCTGGAGAAGGTCCAGAGGAGAGCGACCAGGATGATTCAGGGCATGGAGGGGAGGCCTTATGAGGAGAGACTGGAAGAGCTTGGGCTTTACTCACTGGAAGAGAAGAGAGATAGGGGAGACATGATAGAGGTTTTCAAGTATGTAAAGGGAATAACCAGGAGTGGAACCAAGGAGGTGGTTAGGCTAAAGAAGGGGGGAACAACCAGGGGCCATGAGTGGAAGCTGGAGGGGGGAAATTACAGGGGGGGAGCGTAGGAAGCATTTTTTCACTGAGAGGGTGGTGGAGCCGTGGAATGTGCTGCCTGGGAGTCTGGTGGAGGAGGGCACAGTGGAGGGCTTCAAGAAGGGGTGGGATAGGTACACAGGGAAACAGAATCTAGAGAAGACCCTCTAGGGGGCTGGGGGTGGTGGTGAGGCGAGCAGCCACTAGGTTGCTGGCTTTCGAGCAGACAAGACAGACCCTTTGGCCTATTCTGCTGGCTTTAAGTGTGTTATTATGTTAGTATGAAACTAAGTAGAATGACATTTTGCAGCATCTGAGCTTTTTTCATATTGGTTTTGCAGCTGCTGCTGTTTGAACAGCAAATTGCATCCCCAGTGAGATATTTGTACGAACATATTGTGCCACAAAAAGGCTACTGTACAACTGCAAAAGTTATAGACAAGGAATGTTTGCATTTTAAAACACCCAACTTTTTTTTTATATACAATTAAGGGGAGAAACAGTTCCGACACATTTCCATGCAAGTTTCTTCTCAAAAGTTGTTTTAACTGGAACGCATTAGGTACTGGATAGCTTAGTGTTTTGAGTTTGTGGGCTTGGTATAGAGTTTGCGTAACAAATGTCAAACAAGCATTTGTCACTGTAGAATGTTTCCTTGCACGGTGTATGTGGCGGGGTGTATTGTGTTAGTGGAAGTAAAGGAAGAGAAGGAGGGACAATATTGGTAAAAGTCAGGATTTACTTAGAGTTCTTTGTAAGTATGATGCATTAAAAGTGGATTAAGCTCTCTCTCCCACTAATACCACTGGAAGATTCAAGTCTTTATTTATTTAACCAGGCGTTCATCATTGAGCAGAAGCTCATTTGCAAGATGGACCTGGGTGGAGCATGAACAATTGTATATACAGGTCAACACTGGTATTTACAAGGCAATACAGATAATGCTGTTTACAGAGAGGAAGAAAAAGAAGTTCATATGTACATAGAATTATACAGGTATTGTACAGATTACAAGGTATTGACATACATAGAAGTGTCTATAGGAAGATAAACATGTTATCTAAGGTTGCAGGAGGAAGTAATGGAAGAAAAAATAAATTAAAATATACACCAGGTAGAGGCGAAGGTGGGGGAGGGAGGAGGTAGGGGAGAAAGGCTAGGAGGGCACGTGCACAGAGAGAAGTTGGTAAACGGGATGTAGAAAAGGTGGATGGAGAAAAGGAGTATGTGTGAGCCCCGGGATTGAATGCTATAAAGTATGGGACATGGTAGGATGTCACAACCCAGGGGTAGTGAGCTCCTATCCGGGGTTGGGAAAGGAAGGATAAGGAGATGGACGGGCCTAGTGTTGATAAGACAGGGGGATAAGAGAGAGAACAATTAGGCTTGTGAGGAGCAAGCTGGGGGGTCAGTACTTAAGATTGGGTCTAGGCATGGCTTTATACCAGTGTAGACACCGGTACTGGGTCTGAGTGGGTGAAGCAGTTACATACTTCTGATTGTAATGGAAATAAAGCGCCTTGAAGGCATTTATACTGATTAGAGTGCTTAATTTGAGTTTTTTGTAGATCGCTCCATAAGGTGGGTAGCACGAAGCTTATGGCTGCCCTGCCGAGCCGGATTTTGCTTTGGGTACTTTAAGTGTAATAGCTGAGTAACTTAACGATATTTCCCAATTATACTAGGGAAGACAGCAGGAGATATAGTAAGGCAGCTTATTAGAGATGGCTCTATAGGTCCAGAGAGCAGCGTTTCTGTGGTGCCTGAACTTTAGTGATGTCCACCCCACTGCCACATATAGGGTGCAGTGATGCGTGTCGAAGGGAAGTCCCGTTATAAACCTCAGTGCTCGATGGTAGAGTGTGTCCAGTTTAGCCATGTAAGAGTTGGGGCATTGGCTGTAGAGGAAATCAGCATAATCAGCCAATGATAGGAAAATGGATTGGACCAGTTGTTTCTTGGCATCTCTGGTGAGAAATTGGTTGATTCTAAAAAACAGGCCAAGCCTTTGCTGAAGTCGTTTTAGCAAGTCCTCGATATGTTCAATGAAGGAGAGTCTTTGGTCTATCCAAACTCCCAGATACTTGAATT
Organism: Neoceratodus forsteri; assembly: GCA_016271365.2. NCBI lineage: Eukaryota > Metazoa > Chordata > Ceratodontiformes > Ceratodontidae > Neoceratodus > Neoceratodus forsteri. Next base: position 1,198,177,028 of record CM028130.1, read on the forward strand.
TTGTAACAAATTCTAGTTTTTCACCTAGAACTGTGGTAATTTGGGGAACTGTCCCACTGGACACAGGGTTAGCTGTACTGATGAAAGGGAAGAGGACCACTGCTTTAGTTTTTTTGGCATTAAGGAGTAGCTTTTTTTTAGAGGAGTTGGCTTTGCAAAAGGTTGAATTCTGACTGTAGGTCATTGCAGGCAGCTTCAGGTGTTGGGCGACTTGCGTAGAGAACTGTATCATCTGCAAACAGATGGATGTTGGCTTCTTTTATACAGTAGTCGATGTTATTAATGTAGATTGCAAAAAGTAAGGGCCCTAATATAGAACCTTGAAGTACCCCTCTTAGCAGAGTTTTTAAGGGGGACAGGCCTCCTTCGGCTTTAACTTGTTGAAGGCACCCTGTAAGATAGTCAATAAACCAGCGCAGAGAGGAGGGGTCCACATCTATGGTTTGAAGGGAAGAGAGGAGCAGACTATGGTCGACGGTGTCGAAAGCCTTGCTTAGATCAAGGAAAACAGCACAAATAAAGTTTTTGCTCTCAAGATTACGCTGCCAGTCATTAGTAACTTTGGTGAGGGCTGAGATAGTGCTATGTTTAGCTCTGAATCCAGACTGCATAGGGTTTAGCAGTTCCCTAGACTCAAGGTGAGTCCTCAACTGTGCATTTACAATTTTCTGTAGGAGCTTGGACAGGACCGGAAGGAGAGAAATTGGCCTATAGTTATTGAGATCGCCAGGGTCACCTGATCTGAACAGTGGTATGACATGTGCTGTCTTCCATATAGGTGGTAAGGTGCCCTGAGACAGGGATAAGTTGAAAAGGTGGGTGACGGGTATTGCTAGTACGTGGTAGGCAATTTTTAGGAAGTAAGGGTCAAGGGGTGTCGGCCCCAGCACTATTTCTAGTATCCAACTGAAGCAAGAGGTCCTCTACCTCTTTCAGTGAGGCAGGCTGAAGCGAGAAAGGTGGCAAAGCTATCAGAGTTTCAGGCAGTTGGCTGGCAGTCTGGGAGTGAAGTATGTTTGCAGGGGAGTTATCAAATGCCATGCCTGCAGTAGCAAAGTGGTTATTGAATGCATCAAGTATATCAATCTTTTCGGTTATAGTCGAGTTGCCAGAGGTAATCTTGGTCTGGAGTGAATTTCCTGGGGAGTGGCCTAGCAGATCATTGATTGTGTTCCAGAGCTTGATTGGGCTCTTTGTGGCAGAATCGAGTTCGGATTTGAAGAAGGTGGCCTTCAATTCTCTGATTGTTTTGGTACATAAATTTCGTAGTCTCCTGAACTGGTTCAAATCCTCTGCAGTGTTCAGTCTGCGCACTTTTTTCCAGAGCTTATCTCTTTCTAGAAGCAAGGACTTGATCTGAGGGGGTGAACCATTTACAGGTTTTGGTCCTAGTTCGAACTTTAATCAGGGGAGCATACTTATTAAGGGCCCTTGATAGAATGTCGTGAAAGATATTGTAAGCTGACGTAATCGTTTTGGCCAGGTAGAAATCTTGCCACTGAGGGGAGTACTTAAGCTCGTTTAGATAGGCATGTTCATTGAAGTTGTGCCTGGATCTTTTCATAGAGAACTTGCTGATGGGTGCTGGGTTGTTGGTAGATCTTACTCCCGCAATAAAACAGTGGTCACTGGCATCTGAGAAGAAGACATCAGCATGGGAGAAGAGATGAGGTTCGCTCACCATTAGCACATCCAAAAGTGTACTTTTACTGGGGTTCTTCACGTTTGGGCATGTTGGTTCAGTAATAAGTTGCGTCAGCCCATGTTCATCACAGAAGGATGCAAGGGGGGCAGCTGTGTTAGAGAGCCAGTCAAAGTGGATGTCTCCTAAAATAATAGTTTCTGGCAGCCCCTGTCCCAACTTGTCACTTAAATATGACACAAGCTGTAGGCCAGCAGATGGTGGTCTGTAGCATCCTACTACGCAGAGTGCAGTAGTCTGTGTAATTTCCACTTTGAGAATTAGGCATTCAAATTCACTAGCGACAGATGCCGAGGATAAGCAGAAGGCAGAAAATTTGTCTTTAACGTAGATAGCTACCCCTCCTCCTCTGGCATGCCTATCAGCTCTGAACAAGGCATAGTTGGGGATGTTTACTTCACTATCAGTGGTGCTGTAGGAAGCCTGAGGGGTAGTAGACACATATGCACAAAGATAACTGTGTGCCCCTCCCCAAAGAGTTTGTGGCATATGTGTACGAGGGAACCCTGATTTATATGAAAAATCTCTGTGTGCTATGAGCCTAGTTCTGAAGAGCGGACTGTCTCGATGCGGCCCTGGGCTGTATATGAGTGGGGAACTGAGCTGCCATATTCTGGCAGCACAGCTGTCATGCAGCATGAGAGGAGGTGGCGGTGGAGGGCCGGAATGTGGACCTCAGGGAAGGGATGTACCGTTCCTGGGATCCCGTGAAATACCTGAAAATACGGTAGTGCTACAATAATGACACTGGAGCATGGCACGGGTTTCTGTTCAGGATCAGGGTTACTCAGAGCAGGTTCTGGTGGTGAATCTCAGAGTTTAGAGGCTTTAAAACAATAAAGCAGGATACATTATGTATCACTATCAATCATGTATCTTTTATGTTGCCTCATCTCCTTCCCAGATTCTTGTGGTTTAAGATTCGGAGACCTTTGTCTCAAAAAAGCAACAGTTTCTGAGACCAGGAGGCTCTTGCAATCACTTTGTTACCAACAATAACCCAAGCCAAGTTCTGGTTTTCCCTGTGTTTATTTTTGAGAAAACAGTTCAGTGCTGGAGGTCTCCCATCACTACATTTATATGACAGGCTAATTTACTGGACAGCCAGTTATCTGTTAAACTGAAGCAAAAGTCTGCTGACTGCACCATATATGTGAGGGCAGCATTATCGGGTAAGATGACTGGCAAGGCACGTAGTATCTACAAACTCATAATGCTGCTCAGCTGCTAGCAGGCCAGCTTTATACAGATGAAAGTACTGAAACCCTCTCTCACCGGATCACTTCAGTCCTTTCAAGTTCACAAAGTTTCCGCCTATAAAACTGTGACCACCGTCATTTTCCACTTGGGTAGTCATTGGTCTGTCGGGGACGTGCCCAGTGTAGCTTGCCCTGTATTGACCTCTGAAATGCCGTTCTTTGTAACAAAACAATCTTACTTTGAGAGGGTTCCTGCAGTAAGTCATTACAGATAGGACTGCATCCCTTGGCGTTAGGACCACATGGCAAACTTCTACCTAGCAATCCATAGCGGGGGGCCGCCCCGGCATCACCTGACGGGATGTCAGTGTGACATTATAAAGGGGCCGTCCCCATGGCCACCCTCCAGTTCCTTCCTGACACCGACCTGAGTCAGTTGAACGTTGCGGAGAGTTTTGCTTCCAGTCAACCGCCATTTTTCCAGCTAACGTTTTATTATTTTCTATCTTCCAGTTCCATTTTTCACTATTGCATGTCTTTTCAGTCGCATTGCCCCGAAGAAGTGCGACAAGTGCAGCGCTCAGATCCCACACAAGGATGACCACTCCCGCTGCGTCCTCTGTGTAGGCCCAGAACACCAGGTCCAGGACTGCTCGATTTGCCTATCCTTCAACAGGGCTACATGAGTCAGACGCCAAAAAGCCCTCGAAGCCCACCAGCTCAAGAAGTGCCTGGCTTCCATGGAAAAGGAGCTGCAGGAACGTTCTTCCTCTCCCACCAAGCGAAAGAAGAAAAAGAAGAAGCGCCAGGGATGGGATCGGTCTCCCTCTGTCCAGCACCGCCAGACTGAAGAAGCAGCCTCAGGGGAGGCATCAGCTTTGGTTAATACCCCTCCTGCCCGGTCACCATCCACCTCGGCGGATCGGTCACCGGCTCCCCCTCCAGCAGTTGTCAGAGGGTGGATGGGGCGTTCTCAGGAGGGTACCATTTCTGGGACTGTTAGCAGCACTCTGGCCGGTTAGTTGCTCTCCGGTTTCACTGAAGAGCGCCCAGTCATGGTCGATAGGCCTGGACTCCAGCTTCGTTGCCATCTGCCCTACCTGACCAATAAGTCGAACACCGGCTCCTCCATTGCCCGCTCGATCATGGCCGATCAGTCAGTCGCCGGCTCACCCGATGACCGCACGGCCGAGGCACTCCCGTTGCACCTTGGGGATTTCCACTGATAGTAGTCCAGGCCAGCTGCCAGGCCCTACTTCTTCCCTCGAGGGTTCTCCCTCCAGGGATTCTCCTCCTGTGACTCAGTCTGACCCCTCGCTCTCCCTCGATTCCCTGTAGGAGATGAGCGGTGTGTCTTTGGGGATTTCTTCCCCTACGTCAGGTACCTTTCTTCCTGGGTCTTCCGCTGTTCCGGTGGACGTGTCAATGGGGGTCACCTTTCCCATATGTCCCTCGCACAAGCCAGCCCAGCCCTTAGAATTGGCGGTCCCCCCAACGCCTGTCCTCTTGATGTCAGATACCATAGGGGAACCTATTCCTCGGAGCTTTTCACCTGTTAACGTCCTTCCCGATCCAGTGATGGCCGGGGTGCTGGCCTACCTCCCGCTGCCTGCCGGTTCTACGGGTGCTCTATCTACGCCTCGTGCTCTGATGCCTGAGCCGCCACCAGGTCCCTCCAGGGTCCCAACCCCTCAAGGCCTTCTGTCAGATCCCTCAACTCCTAGCAGTCCCTCGGCCCTGCCTCCTGCTTGACCAGTCACCACCCTTCATCAGGCATGGCCCCGGGATGCCCTCCGCCACAATACCCCTATTACCTGGCACCAGGGTACCCGGCACCGGGCTACCCGTCACCTGCCTAAGTGACCGGGTACCCATTGCAGGGTCATTTTTTTCAGAGGTACAACCAACAGGGATACCCTCATGGCTACCATTACTCTGGCTACCCCTCTTACCCTCATTCGGGTTACTCAGGGTTCCAGCCTCCTCCTCCGCCGCTCCCGCCTCCTCCTGTTCCACAGCCTCTGGCTCCAGCTAGGTCTCAGGCCAATAGATCTGTTCCCTCTTGGTGGAAGGACGCAAAGTCCCAACTCTTAGAATAGTTGTCTCAGCTGGAGCCGATACGGATCCCTATATCAGCTCCCCAATCAGCACCCAGGAGTCTTTCCCCTACCGACACCCGGACGTCGGACAGGGAGTCTACCAGACGCCTGCCCAGAGACTTGCCTGGCTGGCGACAGACCCACAGAGGGGCGTCAGATAAGGTCTCGTCACTCAGCAGACCAGTATCTTGTGACTCGAAATCGGACTCTGACTCTTATGCGAGTTCCGGGTTCCGTTCCCCTATAGAACCCCAGCCGAAGGAGTCCCCCAAGTCTCCCCAGGAGGACCATTTGTTCGCTGACCTACTTTGATCTATTCAGACCATGTGTGGCTGGGCTTCCCAGGAATTGGATCCCAAAAGAAAAAGGCTCACCAAACACCTGAATATTTCTGATGTGGACCCCTTACCCATCCCTCCTTGGATGGGGCCGCACGAGGACTTGACATCTACCATTTGGCAGCAACCGTCCTCTAACTTATCATCCCCAGTTAGGGGTTTCTTACTTCACCATACAGCCCAAAGCGGACTACATAGTAATCACTGCAGCCCATGACGGATCGGCCAAGCCGAAGCATCTTAGTTCCTCTTCGCCCGATAAGGAGTCCAAACAAATGGACCAATATGGCCGCAAAGTGTACACTTCCTCCACTTGTGCCTTGAGGTCTTTGAATTAATTAGCTCATATGATTTTCCTCAAGAAATCTTCCCTGTCAGACCTAGAATCAGACATTCTGGCTATTCCAGATCAAGATCTCTGGGACAGACTCCTTAAAAAGGTGAGGCTTAATAAGTCTTTCTGCCACCATGCACTATGCGCCACCTACGATTCTGCGGACTCGGTGGCACACAGCACCGCCTCGGACGTTTGCCTTAGAAGGCTCGCATGACTGTGCTTGGTGGACCTGGCACAGGATGTCCAGTCCACCCTCCTGGATGCCTCTTCCAGGGTCCCGTCATCTTTGGTGGGGATATTAAGGATATCATCATGGAGCTTCAGGACAGCGGCAGGTCCCTCCGAGACATCCACTCCCTCTATCGCTCCATCACCAAACCCAAGCAGCCTTTTCGCCGCCAACAGTAAAAAAGGAACAGACAGACCGAGGCCAGACATCATGGTAAACATTGCACCACAGGCTCTGGGGTGCCAACCCCCCCCAGCCAAATCCCACAGTGCAGTGGTAGGCCATCAGCCAACCCTCTCCTCTGTCTCCTGACTTGCTGGACTCCACTCCACCTCCTCCAGATCTGCTGATGGAACCAGTGGGGGGAAGGTTCGCCCTCCACCTCAGAGAGTAGGGGGCCATCACCTCAGACGCTTGGGTGTTGTAGATGATTGCAAGAGGGCACTCAGTAGAGTTCCTGGATCGACACTCGGACAACCCTCCAGGCAAGTCTTATTGCCTGTCAAGCCGTCTTCCAGTGGTGTGGGAAGAAATTCAGGCTGTCCTGTCTAAATCAACCATAGAACCAATTCCTTCAGCTCAGGAAGGAAGAGGGTATTACTCACACTTCTTTCTGGTGCCAAAAAAGATGGGAGACATAAGACCGATCTTGGATCTCAGCCTGCTGAATCTCTTTGTAGAATACAAGAGGTTCCGCATGTTGACCCTCCAGGAACTCTTACCCCTGCTCCTCAAAGATCAGTGGCTGTGCTCGCCGGAAGTGCAGGATGCTTACCTGCACATTCCTATCCTTCCCGGCCCACCACCGCTTCCTCAGGTTCAAGTTCCAGGGGAACCATTATCAGTTCAAGGCTCTCCCCTTTGGGCTGTCTTCGGCACCTTGGGTGTTCACCAAGTGCCTTGCAGTAGTGGCAGCGGCCTTACGCTGCAGGAGGATCTGTGTGTTCCCATACCTGGATGACTGGCTTCTGTCAGCCCCGTCTCAGGACAGTCTGAAGGAGTCTCTCTCCTTCACCCTGGACCTGTTCTCTTTACTTGGCATTACGGTGAATTACCCCATGTGCAACCTTTCACCCTCCCAGAGCCTCCGATTTATTGGAGCGGTGCTGGACACGGTCCAGGGCAGGGCCTTCCTCCCTTCGGACAGAGCAGATACTCTGAAACTACAAGCTTTTGCTATAGCCAACTCTCGTTGGACTACAGCTCGCTCTGTCCTACGACTGTTGGTTCTGAGGGCTGTGTCCATTCCCCACAGTGCCGATGGCACGGCTGCACATGAGGGTGACCCAGTGGACACTCAGGGTTCAGTGGGGTCAACACTTGGATAACCTGGACCACACAGTCATGGTCTCCTACAGCATGAAGAGGGATCTTCCTTGGTGGCAGGAGACATCCCATCTCTCCTCGGGGGTTCCCTTTCAATCCCCCTCCCCTTCCATGACCCTCACGACGGACACCTCGGGTCAGGGTTGGGGAGCGCATCTGGGGGACCACCGTACGCAAGGGAGGTGGTCCCATCAGGAACTGCATCTGCATATCAATATTCTGGAGATGAGAGTGGTGCTCTATGCTCTCTAGGCTTTCCAGACCCTCTTATGCCTGGGAACACTCCTGGTTCAGTCCGACAACACTGCCATGGTCTGGTACATAAACAAGCAGGGAGGCACCTGCTCGTACCCTCTCTGCAGGGAGGCGATGTGGGTGTGGTACTGGGCAATCTAGCACAACCTGCATTTGATAGCAGTCCATGTCCCAGACATCCACAATGTCCTGGCGGACAGTCTCAGCTGCACCTCCACGCGGGCTTACGAGTGGGAACTGAAGCAAGACATGGTAGAAGGTCTGTTCAACCTGTGAGGCCATCCACAGCGGGACCTTTTTGCCTCCCCATTCAACACAAAACTACCCAATTTTAGCTCACTCATTCCCGGGCATGGTGTTATTTGGCCAGACCTGCTGTCACTTTGTTGGACCGGGAGGTTTCTGCATGCCTTCCCTCCCTTCCCAGTTCTGCAGAAAGTCCTGCTGAAGCTTCAAGTGGAGGATGCACATATGATTCTCATTGCCCCTCTATGGCCTCGGCAGATATGGTTCCCTGTGCTGCAACAGCTAGCATTGGAACCCCCCAGTACCTCTACCTCTCCTACACGACCTTCTTTCTTGGGAGCAGGGCAGCCTGATGCATCTGGGTCTCAAATCTTTCCACCTGCATGTGTGGCACCTCTGAACGTAGCAGTGTCGTGTTTTGGGGTTTCCTCCCAAGTAGCCCAAGTTTTGGTGGAAGCCAGAAAACCCTCCACCAGAACTACGTACGCTCCGAAGTGGAAGAGATTCTCCATCTGGACAGCTGCCAGTGATATGGATCCCTTTTCCTGTCCAGTGCACCAGGTCCTCGAGTACCTCTTGCATCTTTCTGACTTAGGCCTCAGCTATTTCTCACTGAAGGTCCATCTTTCAGCAATATCGGCCTATCACATTCTGATGGAAGGCAAGAATATTGCTCAGTTGGAAGTCTCTAAAACGTTTAAGGGGATCTTTCACTTGAAACCTCCAGTCTGTAGTCCAGTTCCCCAGTGGGATTTAAATTTTGTTTTAGAGAAGCTTACTTTGCCCCCTTTTGAGCCGGCAGCAAGCTGCGATATGCGATGCCTGTCCTGGAAGGCGCTATTTTTAGTTGCTATTAACGCAGCTCAAAGGATTTCCAAGCTTTAGGCCCTAGTTTGTAAGGAGCCTTATTTAATTTTATTTTTTTTATTTATTTAGTTGTTTAACCAGGTATAGCACACTAAGCTGAAAGCTTTCTTACAGGAGCGACCTGGGAGCACAAAGAGGTTAAGTGACTTGCTCAGGCTCACACAGTATGCAAGTGGAAGCTGTGGGATTCAGACCCAGGTCTGGTCTGCTGGATGTCACCAGATTTGCAGCTCAGAGCCTTAGACCACTGCGCTATACTGCCACCATTTTCCACAGAGAGAGGGTGGCTCTGAGGACTAGTCCTTCTTTTCTTCCAAGAGTGGTATCCGAGATGACTTTAAACCAGGATTTCCAGTTGCTGGTCTACTATCCTGACTATTCCAACAGAGGGGAACACTTCTTGCACACTCTGGATTTGCACAGAGTTTTACATTACTACATTTCTCGGACCAAGGAGATGCGCAAGTCAGACCAATTATTTGTTTCCTTTGTGCCCAAATGACAGGACGTTGCTGTGTCCAAGCAGTGCCTTTCCAAGTGGTTGGCTAATTGCATTACTTTTATTTACCAGAAGTACGAGGAACCGCCGGCCCGGTGGCGTAGAGGGCTGAGGCACTGGACACCTTACCTCGCGCTATGCCAGCGACCCATGTTCAGGAACGAGCATGGGCCACCGAGGGTTGGCAGGAGAGGAGAAGGATCGAGCATCCGAGGGATTGCACTCCTCCGGGGAGGGGGGATGTCAGTGGTCACTTCCTGACTGGCCCCTAGCGGAGACTTGGGGGGCAGCACGCCGATGCTGCAGAAAGGGGGTGTAGATGGGGCAGACGCCTGGAGGGGAGCGCGTGCAGATGCGTGCGCACTTCCTCTGCTGGCATCATTGCATGCCACATCTCCAGGGGGACCAATCGAAACAAGGGAAAAATGATCCCAGGTCGAAGCAGAGTGAACAGCCACCCACCGCAGGCCCTGACTCTGAATGTCGCTTCCCCGGACGCTGGATCCTGTTCAAGGTGAGTTGAGTTGGAGGTTCCTCACAGCCCTGCCATGGAGGGGAAACCATGGGGAAAATGGGGATAGCCTGCCTGATGTCGGGGTGTGGGGCTGGGTGGGTGACTGCAGATGAGTGCCGACTGGTGGGGACCAAAGGAGAAACAAATTAACATAAAAAACAAGAAGTATGAGAAACCACTTCCGGGGAGGTCAAAGGGCATTTGACCCATGGCATGGCCACCTCTGCTGCCTTTTTGGAAAACGTGTCCGCATCTGACATTTGTGCTTCGGCCATTTGGAGTACCATCCATACTTTCACGAAGCATTACAGTCTGGACATTGCCTCCTAGGCGCAGGGCCGGTTTTGGACCGGCCTTTCTACCTCCCAGATCTCAGTCTCCAACTGTTCCTTCTTGACTACTTGGAATTCAGTCCTGTCTGTAATGACCTACTGCAGGAATCCTCTCAAAGTAAGATATAACAGTTACGTAAGAACTTACCGTAACAGTAGATCTTCGAGAGAGGTTCCTGCAGTAGGTCATATTTTTCCTTCCCACCTTCCCCCAGCTTTGCTTACTCTTCCTTTCCCAGGGTGTTTTTATTTTTTTAGCAGCTTGGTGCTCAAGGAGTTTTCTCCTTTCTGCCATTTACCTATCAGAGGCCTACCAGTGGGAGAACTGGAGGGTGGGCATGGGGACCAACCCTTTATAGTGTCACACTGACATCCCATCAGGTGACACCGGGGCGGTCCCCCATTATGGATTGCTAGCTAGAAGTTTGCCGTGTGGTCCTGACACCAGGGGGTGCAGTCCTATCTGTAATGACCTACTGCAGGAACCTCTCTCGAAGATCTACTGTTACGGTAAGTTCTTACGTAACTGATATTTTGTTGCGCAACTGCAAGAATGTATTTAATTATTTTACATGGAGTCCCCCCTTCCCAAGCAGATTGCTTTTTGTAGGCTTCAAGCAAAGCTTGAAAAGCCAATTATTGTCATTCGTGTTATTTTGTGCATTTTAAGAAGATTAAAGTTACATTTAGTGTGCATGAGTCAGCTGTGGTGGGGGTGGAATGGCGTGAGCATTATGGACGACGACCCCAGGTCACCCCCCCCGACGCCTGTCAGTCTGTACAGGGTGGGCGTTATTGTTGGAAACCCTAATGCCCGGGGTGTTTGCTGGTATTTTTGCTCCAAATTTTCAACACGGGCTTTTTGGGACCTCACCTCATGGACAGTGGCAGTATCATTTCGTTACTCAATCCCAAAGGTGATTTCGCTGTGAGTGTGCCATTGGTGCACAGGTGCGAAAACACATTTTGGGCAGGATGTAAAAAATGACAGCTGTACTGTTCTATAAGGGGTGGGGTGAAAAATGGCAATGTTGGAAATTTGGAGTGAAAATATTAAAATTTATGAAGTTACGTAGCGATGAGAAACTGCAACTGGACGCTCATAATGCAGTAATTTTTGGAGGTTTTTCACCAGATTTTCAACAAGAGTTTTGGGATCCCACCTCATGAACAGTGGCACTGTCGTTTCGTTAATTGATCCCAAAAGGTGATTCTGTGCAGAGACCACAAAATCACCTTTCGGGATCGAGAATGAAATGACAGTGCCAGTGTTCATGAGGTGGGGTCCCAAGAACCCCATGTTGAAAATTTGGGACCAAAACTCCAAAAATTGGCTGAGATATCAACCTAAGTTGAAAACCCCCATTGACTGACATTATAGGGCTTATTGTCATTTCTTCAGTTCCTGGTTGGTCTTTGAAGAGTGTAGACGTGTTCCTGGTCCACAGAAGATCGCTGCTCCCGACCTCCAGAGGTAAGTATAGGTGGGGGACGGGAGGTGGAGTTCGCAGAGGAGGGTGCAGGTTGGGGAGGGGCTGAAGGGAACGACGAGGGACTGTTTTTATTTTTTTCCAGGTTAAAAAAAATGCCAGGGACTGTTTTCTTTTTACAGGTGAAATATTAACAAAACAGATTTCGGCACACAGGGTGGGCTCCCAGTGTGCCAGAGTACTGGGGGATCAATGCCAACCCGGGATTGGGCACCCCAAGGTCGGCTGAGAACATAGGGGCTTTTTGGGGTTGCATCTGACACCAGGAGTGGGCATCCCAGTGTCAGAAACATCAAAGAAGTATTTTCTGGCACACTGGGGTGGGCTCCCAGTGTGCCACATTAATCGGGGGAAGGGGATACATTCTGATACTGGGATTGAGCACCCCGATGTCAGCAGGGAACGGAGAACGGATGGTGCGGGGGGCAGGCAGCTGCAGTGGGAGGGAGTTCTATGCTGTTGCGACAGAGAACGGAGGGTGTGGGGGAGCAGCAGGAGTGGGAGGGTTTTATGCTGGTGCGACGAAGAACGGAGGGTGCGGGGCAGGCAGCAGCAGTGGGGGGGTTTTATGCCGGTGCAGCAGAGCACAGAGGGTGCAGGGCAGGCTGCAGCAGTGGGAGGGAGTGGGAGGGATTTATGCCAGAGCGACGGAGAACGGAGGGTGCGAGGTGGACAGCAGCAGTGGGAAGGAGTGGGAGGGTTTCATTATATGCCGGTGCGACGGGGAATGGAGGATGCGGGTGGGCAGCAGCAGTGGGAGAGGGCTAACATTTAAATTTGTTGTTCTGCTGTGTGTCTGGTTTGAAGGGAGGGAGGAACTGATGTTGCAATGACGAAACTGCCCGATTGCAGTGGCAGATTTCTTTCAAGCGCGGCACTCGCTCTGAAACTGCTGTCATCGGCAGCTTCGGCATTAAGTGGTGGCTGAGGGACGTGCCCATTAAAGTATCCGCTGCATTGGCCACAATAGTGCCACATCTCTGCAATACTCTACTATCTCAGTATGTTTCTTGTGTGCTGCACGCTCAAGCAAACATAAAAAGGAATAAAAGCAGAACCCCACTGAAAATGTGATGCATCTCAGCTTAACTACTCTTAGACAATGCTGTGTAAAATGGATTAAAACAGGACCACAGTGATGAAAACATGGTACAGGATCTCAACTGTGTTATCCTGGGCAAACGCATTACAAACTTATGTGAATGCAGACCACACTAAAAATGAAATTTTGCATCATATTTGGACTGGGCTATCCTGGGTAAATACAGTATGCAAAAGAATGAAAGTAGGACTCCACTAAAAACTAGGTTTTGCATCTCTTAGGCTACACAGGGTAAATACAGAGTGTGAATGGGTGAAAGCATTTCAGCGGGACCCTGGGTAAATACACTGTAAAAATGGATTACACCAGAACCGCACTGGAAATTAGATGTTGCTTCTGAGCTCGGCTATTGTGCATGAGTCAAGGCAGTACCTCACAGAAAATGAGACAATTCAAAAACATCTGCTGTTGTCTGTTGCCAACTCTTGTTGTTTTTGCTATGTAACAAAATCATCACTGGAAGGCTGCGAAGTGCACCACCCTGGTGCGCTGTTGCAAATGACAGGGAGGTCACCACAGGGATGAAGATGTTTCTTGGGGCTCCCTCACTTCTCATGTGTTGGGCCTCAACAAGAAGGTTCACAATATATTCTTCCTTTTCTCATGCTCCAGATGGATTTTACAACTGTGTGAGGCAACCAAGTCCAGTGTTTTGCCATATAACAATGATGGTCCTAAATAAGTAGTCATATGGCGCTGCAAATGAATGTGCTGACTACACAGTAGGCATGATGTGAGGAGGAAAGATTTGTGTTATTTGCGAGGTTGGTAAGTTAATCAGTTGCATATTGAAAGCTTTGTATACAGAGAAAGTGCTGTAAAATATTATCCTTGCTGAGTAACAGGAACCGAAGTAGACGCCACAGCAGAATCACTGTCAATATTTGCCATAAGAAGCCAGATTACATGGCATTTGCACAGAAGAAACCAAAACTTTGTTTTTTAGTTAATTCAAGCATTTGACTTTTTTTTTTTCAACTTTATTTATGCTGCTGCTGCACTGGCCCCTTAGACCTCTCTCCAGTGAGGTCTCACAGTCCGACCTTGTCCTACCCAGCCAGAGGTCCTCCCTGGTCTGGTCTCCATTCCTGAGATCGTTCCCCCACATCCACCGACCACCCGGCTCTGAACCCCTTGGGGTTGGACTGCCCTACCACCTCCGGCAGTCTATCTAGAATCTAGAACGGCAGCCAGGGAGTGATGGAGACCAGCCAGGGATAGATCCAGCTGAGGGCGTGTGGGCAGGGTCCATTTTCCTTTGCTCATTCCTGGGGGGCACGGACATGCAATGATGTCTGGCATGCGATGGGCGTACTCCCACAACCATGCGTAGGACATCCGCCGACACGCCCCACACCATATATGTGCCCCCGCTGGCAGCAGTACTCCCAGAATCCACTGGGAGCTACCAAAGCCATAGGGTGCAACACCCTCCCTCCCCAGGAGAGACGAGCAGTCCTACGGACGCTCGATCCTCTCCTCCCCAGCCGACCCCTGGTGATCCGAGTCCGTTTCCAAACCCGGATCACCGGCATGTAGTGAGGTGTGGCATCCAGCACCTCAATCTTCAGCGCCACTGGGCCGCATTTGACTTATTTACTGTATTTTGCATTTTTATTTGCTCTGTAATGTTTTATTCTATGCTTACTCCATCTCCCCCGGGTTGCTCTTGGAAATGAACCTCAGCTCAGTGAGCCTTTCTCATTACCAACTTTAAAAAAATAAATTAATTAAATAACAAAACACAGAAGCAGAACTAACCCTACCAGATCATTGATGTTTCATGCCAAATTGTGTGCTTTTTCAAAGCATGATGGGCTACATCACCTTACCATATTTATAGTGCAAATTTAAAGTGCTAGAATTATTTATGTTACAATGTGAAAACTTTTGCTAAAAAGATATGCCAAAAATGTGCAAAGAACAAAGTGACCATATGAATACAATCCATCACATTAGGCCTTATGCACTGCCTGGCGAGAAATACACGCCGAAGGCACGTATCCTGCCCGCGTAGCTCTGCACTTGCAGACAGGTGCGCACTGGCCGTATTCATCACCGGCCACCACCTGTCCACAGGCCCGCCCCCCCCCAGACGGCAGTTCCTCGCAGGGTGGGCGTGGTCGGAGTCGTGGACCCAGCTGGATGCCTGGCATTGGTCCCTGAGTGGATCCCTTGTGTGGCACAGCGTGGATCTGGGTGCGTGAGGCACCTGGATCCGCGTGGCGAAGCCCCTGTGGCCAGCAGCACCCACCCGGCACAGACAGGTCCCCCTGTCAGTGGCCCCGTAATGCCAAAGACCCCTTACTAACTTGGCAGCCCCTACCTCCCCGGTGAGCCGCCGGAGCCCCACACCCCAGCCAACGTATGGCCGTACCCCTCGGTACCTGCCATTCCCCCGACCAAGTGGGCGGCCCATGTGCACACACACCAGACACCCACCCCCAACATGTGGCTGGCTGTTCCCCGTGATGTGCATGCCAACCCCTCCCCACACACATTGAGATACCACACCCACCACCCGACCCGGGGCCCCTGCTGCACCACTGATGGCCATCGTCAGCCCACACTACACCCCCCCCCCCGGTACTGTCCTGACAGTGCTGCAGCCCCGGGCAACCAGCGATAAAGCCTCCCCTCACACCAACTCAGCCGCCGGCCATCCATCTGTTGCTGGGAGTAGCTGCCTATTTATAGGCAGCGCACTCCCAGCAACAGTTGGACAGCCGTGGCCATGGTGGTGTGTGGAGGTCTGCTGCTGGTCATCTGGGGCTGTGGCACCGGCCAGGTAGGTACGAACTGGGGGGTTGGTAGTGCCATGTGGGGGGGTCGCATTCATCCCTGCCAGCATTGCGGGGGCGGGGTCTGCGACTGGGCTACGAGGTCAGGTGGCCCAGCCAGACATGGCAGGCAAAGAGTTGCAGTGTTTGTGATGGTGGTGGGGTTATTCCCATTACCAGGATGGGGCTGCAATGTGTGGTTGGGGGATGCCACCATGGGCTGGGGTGAGGGCATGCAGTCCCGGTCCTTGGGGTGTGGGCACCCATGTGTGGTGGGGGGGGTTCTGGGCATGTGCTGTGTGTGTGGGGCATGGCATGGAGGGCAGTTACGGCAGGGTTCTCCCTGGTGTAACAAGTGCCCTCGTCTGCACCCCCGTGGTCAGCACTATGCACCTTAGTGCATGGTGCGTAGTACTGGCACGACCCCAGCCCGATGCGTTGCGGTCCGCAGGCCTGGGTGATCGGGTGCATTGGGGCTGCGCACTCCCCCGTGCCATCCCGCATGGGGGATGCAGTGGGAATGGAGTGACTACATGCCACAGATACACGGTGTGTAGCCACTCCGCATCATTGTTCATAGGCCCCAATAATAGCAATAATAAATAAATACACCAACCACAGACGAAGGGTGGGAGGGAGGAGGAGGAGGACCTGGATGGTTCATAGGTTATTTACGAGTTAGGAGGTCAGAGACCTATAATAACTCACCACTGTTCTTTGGTAATAACACACATCTGTCTATGCCCATAAAGACATCCAAAGAATGTTTAAACATCTCCACTGAACTGCTTGTTACCACACTTTCTGGTAAGGAGTTCCATGTTGATATCACTCTCTAGTTGAACCAGTACCTTCTTTTCTCTGTCCTTGCAACTTCTCTATTTTAAAACTGTGTGATCTAGTGTTTTTGTTTGTATGGTATCTACTTAATCCTATACTTTTCCATGTTACCTCATTTTTCATTGAACTGAAAACAAGACATAAGTCTCCTCTCATTCTCCTGTACTCCATGGAAAATAAACCTAGGTCCCTCAGTCTCCATTGGGCCTACGTATGAATTTGCGTGAACTATGCACGAACACGAAGCGCGCAAGCCACCGCCGCACGCGGGCCCCCATGTTACACAGCACGCACGACCGTCCATGCATGCCCCACGGACCAAGGGGTGTGTCTACGTGGAGCGTACCGCGCAGTACACATAGGTATGCCAAATGTACGCAGACAAGCCCCTTGACCCCACCATGTATGGACCTGCGCAACACCCACCGCCCTGCAGCGGAAGTGAATGCCAGAGAGTGGATGGAAGTGGAGAGCATGGTGGAGACAGGGAGAGGCGTACAGGGCGATACGCAGAGCACAGACCGAAGTAAAGCAGAGGAGCACACGCTGAGCCGGGGATGTGGGAGGTCGCAGTCCTCAGGCAGGTCACGCACACCGAACTTCACAGGGGGTGCAGGTGGTGTCAATGGTTGTGAACATACGCACACACTACTGCCACCTGTATGGGTCCCGGTCCACCCCCACCGAGATCAAGGCCAGGCTGTGGCTCAAGATCCAGAGTGGGGTGAATGCCGCAGCGCTGGAGGCATGGAGCCTGGAGGCCATCAAGCACAAGTGGCATGACCTGCATGCCACCGTGAAGCACAAGGTCACAGCTGCTTCACAGGCATGGCAGGGCACCAGGGCAGCTCCCTGTGCGATGACACCCAGCTCAGCCTCCTGGAGCATATGGTCATGGACACGCTGACTGATGTCGGTGTCCACGGGGAGGTGGACGGCATGGACACTCTAGATGGTAAGGTGGGGTTGTTGTGATAGGTGGACATAGGCGCAGCGATCCTGGCCAATGCACTAACACACATCTTCTTCCCCCCCCCGCCCCATCCAGAGCCACCAGGGCAGGCTGCAGCACCCGCTGCCACGGAACAGGGACAACAGTGCCCTGCCAGCGGATGAGGAGGAGCACAGGCATGCAGGGTCTGGTACTGGTGAGTACCACTGTCACATGTACCGCCGGCACACACGCAACTGCTGACCGTGCCTGCCCCACTAACTGAACCCTTTTATCCGCAGGTACTGTGCAGGAGACAGAGGCGCCCATGGAAACAAACGGAGACGTGGACAGTGGCCAGAAAGCGCGTGAATGCAGCTCCCAGGCCACAGCAGCCACCCTGGATGGAAGGGCCGGCGATGCACAGCGGTGCCCAGCTGTAGCCGAGGCACGCATGGACTATGACGTGGGCGGTGCATGGCCAGCTCAGCAGGGGGCAGGTGCTGCCCCAGAATGCACCACAGGGGATGCAGACGGCAGCCCAGGTGAGGGTCCGTCATGGCGTGCACCTGGCCGCACACATGCACACCAGATGCAGGCGACACTGGCCAACAGGTACCGTGACCTGTGGCAGCTGGAGACTGACCACCTTGCAGAGCAGTGCCGCAACACAGATGCGCTGTGTGCCTTCACCAACGAGGTGTGTGCCATGTGGCGGAGCATGGCATGCATTGCAGACACATTCGACAAACTGGCTAACAACAGAATGGGGCAGGCTGAACACCGCCCAGCACAGGATGAGACGCAGCACCAAATGGACGTACAAGGCACTGGCAGCCCCCCAGCGGAAGCGCCACACCCACGATAGCCACCACAACCAACACGGCGATGGGAGCGTCGTGTGCCGAGGTGGACAGCAACGACCTGCCAGACAACCCGGACACACAGAACACGGTGTATGATGACAGCTGCCCAACGGAGGGCGCCGTGGGCCCCAGGAATGCGGACACACTGCCACAGCCCACGGAGCACACAGCAGGCACATGTCACGGCCGCGGTGGAGGCAGACCACGGGCAGCCACACAACGGCTGGGATCACGTGCCTCGGCCAAGCTGTCAGCACAGGCCCCGGATACGCAGCTACAATGATGTGCCACCATCACAGTGGTGCACAGACACACTGCAGTACACAGTACAAAAGCATCACTCCGCTCGCGCTACGTCGGCGACCTGGGTCTGGGAACGGACTCGGGTTGCCAGAGGTCGGAGGGGAGGAGGAGGAGGAACGAGCATCCCAGCAGATGCTCTCTTCCTCCAGGGGTGGGTTTCTGGGGTGCTCTGAGCACCTGATGCACTGGCGCCGGTGGAAACACGGGTACAGGGGCACCAGGCAGTTCTTCGAAGTCGGGGTGGGGCAGACGTTGTGGGCATTTGATAACAGCATGCGTTAGCACGCCATCTGTCTGGATGTCAGTCCTCTGTGCTGACTCCCTCAGGGGAGGAGGGACCAAGGGAAGAAAAGCAGAAAAAAACCCCGATTACCTACCCATGGGCAGACCCTGCTGTGCAGGCTCTCCGGAAGAAAGAGGAACAAGGTAGGGAGACAACGGAGCAAGCCTGGCACTCTAGGGGCAGACACGGTGGAAGGGATTACGGGGATTGATCGGTCCAAAGGAGTGGACCAAGAGGGCAGTAAGGAGGGGATAAAAAAGTGAAAAAAAAAAGGCACCACTCAGCACATGTCCCATCGCACCAGCCGCCCACCCCACCCCCGGTCCACAGTACACATTGCTGGCCCCTCCCCCCAGTAACACACACACACCAAGTGCAACCATGGGGTGCCACAGCATGCCATGACCCATCCACTCCCCAACACTGGACACACATGGCAGACACACAAGCCACCCTAGGGGTGGGCGGCATCCCATGACACACAGGTAGCCAAATCCATGGCATGCCATGGGCGATGCCAGCAGTGGCCTGGTAGGCCCCGGCACATGAGGGGCGTGCTCAGCACCATGCTCATCATGGCATGCCAAGTGCCCAACACAGTGTGCAGTCACCCAGGGACCAGCCCCACACAGGCCACGCAGACACCTGCCACTGATGCACACCCATAGCGGCATACACACATACCCGTACTGCAGCACACCACACATGGTTCTGCTCACTGTGACACAGGCAGTCGCCGGAACCAACCCTGAACTAGCACTGCCCTCACTTCCCGACTGACCGCATTCTCCGGTCCACTGACGGCGACTGTGTCGTCTTCCGGTGGCAAGTCGTTTGGCAGTACCCCCGGGATGGATACGTCATGGTATTATAGACCATGGCACAGGCAGTGAACACCCGGCATGCCTTACCTGGTGCCAGCATCATCGTCCCCCCAGTGTGGTCCAGGCAGTGAAAGCACATTTTCAGGAGGCCGATGGCCCTCTCGACGATGTTCCTTGTCTTCCTGTGATCATGGTTGTAGGTTTCCTGTACTGCATTAGCTGGTGCATGGATGGGTGTCATTAAGTACGGTGCAGGATATCCCTGTCACCTGGGGTGGGGAGAAAGGAGACATATGTCAGACGCATGCACCGGGTGTGCCAGAGTAACGCAACACGGGGGGGGGGGGGACAGCCAAACTAACCCAGCAGCCAACGATCAATTGCCCCTGCCCACAGTATGGCACCAATGTGTGAACTCTCCAGGATGTATGCATCATGGCATGAACCAGGGTACCTGGCCCATACATTTGTGAACATACTACGGGCATCACACACTACCTGAATGTTCATGCTGTGGAAACCCTTCCGGTTCCTGTATGCCTCTTCTCGCATGGGGGTACAAGGGTAGCGACGTGGGTGCTGTCTATCACACCTGCTACACTGGACATCCCATGCATCTCACAGAAGGCCTGCTTGGTGCTATGGACGTCTTCTGGGGCCTTGGGTAGGGATATGTAGGTCTGCATATGCTCCAGCATGGCGTCCATGACATCCTCCACGGCACGAGAGACAGATGACTGGCACACGCCAACCATGTCACTGGTGACCCTCAGGAACAAGCCAGTGGTATAGTAGATGAGTGCTGCCAGGACCTTGGTCTCAATGGACATGGCTCTGGACCTGCGTGTGCGTGGTACGATCCTGTCACAGACCAGGTCACATATGGTCACAATGGTGTCCCATGGTAGCCTGAACTGCTCGATGCAGTGTGTTTCACGCAGCGTTGATGCATCTAGACAGGGGCGGAATTCCTTGGCCATTGGCCTTGGTGCCTGAGTAGCAACTGTTCCTCCTGCAGCAGCGCCATGTGCAACATCACCTCGGGACACATCCTGCCATGGCATGGGTTCTGGTGAAACGTGTGTCTCGCTGGTGCACCCACCATTAATGTCCGCACACCCGTGCATATGCTTTTAAGGGGCGTGTTGGCGCATGTGCATGCTGGTCCAGCATTGTCAGTGAGCATGTGCGCCCACATATGCACCCTGCGAGGGGCACAGGGCATTCTGAGCAGCATGGCATCGGACGGTACAGGAATTCTCGACCACTACTCCTGCAGCCTCTTTGAGTGGCCAAGGCAAGCATGAGCAACGGGGGGCTATCACAAGGCATGAGTGGGTGAGTACCTCTGCTCCTCTGTCATGGTGGTCGGGGCCACCAGATGCCGAGGGGAGGTGGCGCCTACAGTTCCCCCACTACATGAACAGTATCATGCTGGAGGGTGGCATCGGCTATGAGGGAGAACACAGGACATGGGACCGTGGACCCTGTGTAGGGTCACCGTGCCATCCAGGGTAGGTGTCTGGCCCATCCTGGGCCATTGGTGTGTGTGTGTGTGTCTGTCTCCCTGCAGCACCCACAGATGTCTGTGCATGTGGTGACAGTTCCACAGCACATGGCGGCCATGCAACATCTCTGCTTCGCCGGGAAATGATCGGTCACAGACGCTGTATGGGTTGTGGGGGCACTGACAGCAGCCATGGTGCTGTCGCTTCCAAATCCACACAGTGCTTGGGCCCCAGATGTGGGCATTAGGAGTGTTGTGGACTGTGTGTCGCGCGCAGTCCCTGCATACCCTCTGTCCTGTGTGCAGTGGCCCTCCACAGCCTGCCTCACGACATTGTATGCCCCAGCATGGTGGTCTGTCCCATGCAAGGTGGGGTGGTGGTGTACAGAGGGTGGGACCCTTCTTCATTGCGTGCCATGCATATTCACATTGCTGTCTCACGTGGGCTGGGTTTGTCGGGCCATGGTATTTCTGCGGCTGTGCCATGTCCGCCACGTATGACTGCCACAGGTCACTTGGAGGGGGGCATTCTGTGGCCTTTGTGGATGGGTAATGTGGCTTGTACCATGATGCTTTACAATGGTCTCTGTCCAAAGTGCTACCGTGGCCCCATCAGGTGGATGATACTAGAGCGTCTGAGGAGGAAGCCACTGCCGGGACCGGAGGTACTCAGAAGCAGCGAGGATGAAAAGTGACAGTGGCAGTCAGCAGGGTGGAAGATGGGTGAGTCTGGTGGGAATGATGACACCCAGGGCGGAGGCGGCATCACAGTGACAGCGTGATGGCAGCATCCACACTGATTGATGCTACAGTACCTGGGATCATGGCACCGGTGGTGGTGCGGCACACCCCTACATGGGTGTTTGTGGGGTGTGGGTTGTTTCTTTTTCTACTGATGTTTATGTTCGGCATCACTGGCAGTGTGAAATAAAGCGTTTTGCTGCCAACCGTGTGTGTGATTCTTGTCTCCTGGGTGTGGGGGACGGGTGTGCTGTACAGGGGTAGGGGCCACAGGCGGGCCTCTGTGTGCATGTACATGCCCACCCACAGTGACATGGCTGGCACCTCACGGCCCGTATGGCTGTCCATGGCAGCCGCACTGCTGGGGGGGGCAGGGTCTGTGCACAGAGGCCGGCGTGCTGTACGATGGTGCGTCCATGGCGTGGCAGCTGCACAGCCGGGCCGGCCATGGAACGAGTTGTCACATGGCCAGGCCCAGCGTTCTGTGCTACACACCTGCGTGGGTCATGCTGGCCCATTGTCCTCACCTGTATGGTGGGCACACACTGCCATGGTAGGTGACGGTGCCACACGGCGTGGGCTGTGTGTCCATTATGGCGGGCAGGACTGCGATGCACGCAGGGGTGCTGTGGGGAAGTCATAGGCACATGGCTGTCACTCTCCAGTAACATGTGTATGCTGTGCCTTGTTGCCTGCAGAAATACAGCCTTGCATGGTCAGTTACAGCAGCCCTCTGGCTCGCATAAGTGTCTGCGTCATGCGTACCATGCATAGCCGATGAACGCAGCTTTGGGCATATGTGCTGTGGCAGTCTACATGCGCCACTACGCGGCACGCTCCTGTGTACATGGCGCGCAGCAGGTCCGCATAGCTGCGCATTTGTGCACTCCGGCGGTCCTCGCGGCGCACATAGTGTATGCCGCCAAAAGGGTTGTCGAATTGAACAGTATCGCATGCTGGCGGCTCCGTCCCTACGCATGGCGCATAATCTTCGTGCATAGACCCCACATATTTTGTGTTTTATGTTCTGATATTTTTTTGGTGGCCTTCCTCTACACCCTCTCAATTAATTTATTACTGCCTTTACTTTGTGGTGCACAAAAAGGTGAACAGTATTCTAGGTGGAGCCTTACCAGCGATGAATAGAGTGGCATGATCACTGTTTTATCCCTACTTTTGATGTTCCTTAGTACACACCCAATAATCCTGTGTCTTTTTTGACTGTATTCCTGGCGTATGTATCAAAGGAAAGGTTATCAGCTATGGTGACTGTGGTGAGAGAAGACAAACCTAGAAGTCTCCCTGTCTGAAGTCTTTAAACAAATTCAAAAATTTTCTCAGTTATCGGGTTATACCTTAAATTGGGCAAAGACTGAAGTCTTGGTCTTCTCCCAGGATGTCCCTCGGAGTACAAAGCAGAGATACCCTATGAAGTGGAATTTAGACTCCATAAAATATTTGGGTATACGCTTGGAGCGCAAATTGACTGATTTGTTCATTAACAATTATCCGACTCTAGTCAGACAAATAAGAGCTGATATACAGAGGTGGTTCTTATTACCTCTTCCACTGCATGCTAGAATTCAGACTATTAAAACCAATGTATTGCCCAGATTTTTTTATTTGCCCTTTTTCTGGCAGGACCACCGGCAGCCATCCGCCCTAGTCACAGCCCCCGGAGACCTCTACCGCCGTCAATTGCTGCTGAGGACCCTCGGTCACCCCCGGCTTGCCTCCCGGAGGGTGGGGCCGTGGGCCATCTTCGTGACCCCGGAACTGTGACTGGTCGGGGTCCCGCGGCGGCGGCAATATGAGGCTGTCCAGGAGGGCTTCATTGATCGGTGGTCCTGTCCGCCATCTTTTTCCAGCTGATTTTCTCCCCAGAGGAGGCGGGACGGCAATGACGCCAGCGCCCGCCAGCCTCCCCACGCCGAGCGTCGGTTGCGTGGAACTCCCGGTCTCCACCAGGTGTCCCCAGCGCGCAGTGCTGCGCGCCCTCCCGAGCGTGGGAGAGCTGTCCGTGGGACGCTCGATCCCACTCCCCGGCCGGCCCTCCGGCGACCGGATCCGCTCTCGAACCCGGGTCGCCGGCGTCGCAAGCGGAAATCCCACCGCTGCGCCGACGGGCCGGCCTTGCCCAGATTTTTGTATCTTTTTCAGGGAGTTCCTTGTATAGTAACCCATAAAGAATTACTAAGTTGGCAGAAGATGATTACAAAGTTCATATGGGCAGATAAACGTCCTAGACTTGCCTGGTCTACGATGTGTCTCCCTGAAATAGAGGGAGGTAGAGCTCGCCCTAACCTTACAGAATACTGGATTGCAACACAGGTAAAATTTGTTTTGTTATGGGCTCATCCTACCTATAAAGCCCATTGGCAACAAATAGAAGTACAACAGAATCAGGGTTCCCCACTGCAAGCCTTACTCTTTCAACCGAACCCTAAACTGTTTTTAGCTCAGTCCACTTTCTCTAGTATCACCGCAACTATGGCAGGCTGGAGGCGGGGGATAGTGAAGGGGTTCACTGCTTGTAGCCTTTGGCGTTATGTGTGGTGGAGCAAAGACAGAGCCTTCCGCCCAGCACAGCAGGATTCTTGGTATATGCAACAAGCGAAAAGAGGCGTAACTGCTTCTTGGCAACTTCTTTGAAATAACATAGTTCTCCCATTTGAACAGGTGGAAAATAGATTTGCATGTAGCACTGCAGACCTAATTCACTACTATCAGTTAAGAGATTATATTAATACTAAATTAAGAAATCTGGTGGACCTCGATGATGCCCGTCCATACCCAAGAGTATTTGAAACAGTATGGGCTACAACCCATGGCAAGGGCGCCATTACAATGCTTTACAATAACTGTATTGCAGATTTTGCTTTCAATATACAGAAGTTACAGTTGAGATGGGAACATGAATTAAATCTAGGGTTAGACAAATGTAAAGTGGAGTAAGATCTGGAAGGCCACCTGGAAAACTACTTCTTCACCAGCTTGGCAAGAGTTTGTGTGGAAGCTTAGAATAAGGTTTTTATCACTCCTTATAGGCAGAAATGTATAAGTGGGCAGGGTTTAGCGGAAGTGTGGGGAGGTAAACGTTGACTGTGCACACATTTTTTGGAAATGCCCAAAAATGCAAGATTATTGAACCCAGATCATACATCAGTTGAGGATATTATTTGATATAACCTCACAGATTGGACCACCACAGATTGCACCAAGTAACTTTGTCATGGGCTTGGCCCCATTAGAAATTAAGGGGTGTGAGGGTCTTTATCTTTGGGCAGTCTTGGTAACAGCAGCCCATAAATGCATATTACCAAGAGATGGCTCCAGGATAGCCCCCCCTCAAACACAAGAATGGGTGGAAATAATTCAGAAAACACAAAATATGGAAAGAATTACATTTTCTATCCAGAACACAAAAGAACTATACATAAACAGATGGGCGAGGTGGGAAATGCACCGAGAGGCAGCTAGCATTTAAGGAATTAAAGCATTTTCATAGTTGGGTTTTGTTACCCCCTTCCCGGCACATACAAGGCCCTTATAACCAGAAATAAGGGGGATGTTTGGTTCTTGGTTCCCAGATACACCCTACTAGCTATATATAGATTTGTACCTAATAAAAGATTGATTCATAATGCCTTTACTAATAATAAATACATAATACAGGTGATGAACTGATAAGGATAGCTCTCCTAACCTTTGGTGCCCCAAGGATGTTAACTCTGTAACTACATTATGAAATATATTCTTTCTCTTTCTTTTATTTTATTGCTTATAGAAATAATGTTTTTTTTTTAATATGACAGTAGTTTTAAAGTTTACCTATTGTCAGTTTTGGCAAATGTATTTGAGAAATACCTCAATAAAGAAGTATAAAAAAGAGTTGTTCAAACAATACCACGCCTGTGTGACTGTCTTAAGGCCTAACACTACCAAAAGTGAAGTGTCACTCGGGACTTCGTGATGAAAGGAGGGGAGAAAATATGAAGGGTCTCAAGAGGAGCCTGTAGGGGTTTGAACCAAGCGCTGCATTCGTGGGGAAAGACAGTAATAGGGTGTATGAGGCCCCTTGAAGCCTATAAACACCTGTGGCTTTCTGGTTCATGGAGCAGTGACCAAGAGGGTTCTGCCCAGAAACACAGACTTGAGACTGTATTTATATCCCCTCGCATGGAGAAAGGGTATCTCTGACCCCATCACACACACACACCCCCATCACGAGAGGGATTTGCTGTGACGCAGATAATCCTGCCCCACGGGAGTGGACTTGTGACATTGATACCTAGATCCCTTTCATTTGTTGTCTTTTGGATGACAGTGTTGTTTAGTAAATGTTCCTATCTTAGGTTATTTTTCCTGAGATGCATAACCTTACATTTTCCCTCATTAAATTTAATTGTATTCTTTATTGCCCATCATTCTAACTGTTTTATATCATCTTGAAGTTTTTGAGTAGCTGCCTCATTATTTACTATTGCCCCAACTTTGCTATTATCCGCGTATTTGCAGATCTATGTTTTGTCAGAGGTTTGCATAGTTGATATGAATATATTAAAAAGGATGGGTCCCAGTACTGAGCCCTGGGGGACACCACTGGTCCCCTCTCCCCAATATGAATAATAACCTCTGATGCCTACTCTTTGGTACCTTTCACCTAGCCATGATGCCACCCATTATATAATTTTGGGATGTAGTTATATAGCTGCTAGTTTATCTAATAGAATTCTGTGTGATGCAGAGTCAAAAGCTTTAGAATAATCTAAGAATATGATATCTACAGGTAGGCCTTTGTCAAGGGCTTTTCTTACTGGTTCGAAGAACTGAAGAAGGTTTGTAAAGCACGAACGGCCTGAATTGAAACCATTTTGCGTTATAGCCATAAATCCATTTTGAGTGATATGCTTAACTATGTAGTCCTGAATTAATCCTTCTAATAGTTTTCCCAGACTAGACATCAAACTGATTGAATGATAGTTCATAGGTTCATAGGATGAGTTCAGATCCATAAACTACAAGAGCCATATAAAGGACTTGCCACTAAATTAGTGGACATGACTCCATTTTTTTGTCTCCCATGTATCTGTCTAGTTGGTGCTTGAATGCCCCCAGACTACTTGCTCCCACCACCTCCACTGGGAGTCCGTTCCAGACATTCACCACCCTCTGATTGAACCATCTTCCTCTTCTGTTAGTCCTATATCTCTCACCTTTCGACTGTTTATCGTGAACCTTTGCACACATCCTAAGACCTTCTTTCCAGTTTAATCCTGCTCACATAACATACCATCACTCAGTGACCTGTAAACATAACAAAGGTCCCCACTTATCCTTCTGTATGCCATTGAGTATAAACCCAAATGCTCCAATCTAATGCCATACCCCTGCTTGCTTACTAAGCCTACTCTCTTAGTAAACCTTCTTTGCATATGCTCTACTCTCTTGCTCCCACCAACACTTTGCACTGAGCAAAAGGGGCACCATACTCCAGAACAGGTCTCACCAGGGATCTGTACAGGGGCACAAGAACCTCCCTCCTCCTACTTCTAATGTTTCGTAACAAATTGTCCACAATCCTATTGGCTCAGTTAACACAGACCATATTGTGCTTGTCAAAACTCAATTTATCTGTGATAACCATGCCCACATCATTTTCACTGTCTGTAGCCGCAATTATCTGTGAATTCAGCTTATATTGTGCTCTGGCATTGTTCTGCCCGAAGTGCATAACCTTACACTTGGCAATATTAAACTCCAGTCTATGCCTTTCTGCCCAATTCTCAAGATGGCATAGTTGTTCTTGAAATGTTCTTATAGCCTCGTTGTTTACTATTGCCCCAGTCATTGAGTTGTCTGCTTACTTACAGATCCAGACTCCCCTCAGATACCTGCATACTAGAGATTAGGACATTGAACAACCTTAGTCCCAGCACAGACCCCTGGGGGACCCCACTAGTAACCCTCGTCTTTGTTGATAGATAACCCCTGACCTGGACCTGCTGGTATCTGTTCTGTAACCATGCTGCCACCCATTTACTAAGATAATGTTCAACCCCTAATCGCTGAAGGGTTCTAAGCAAAACACTGTGTGAGACAGGGTCGAAAGCCTTCTTATAATCCAAATACACAACATCTACTGGCAACCCAGCATCCAGTGCCTGGCTCACTGACTCGAAGAAATGCAATAAATTGGTGGTGCATGATCTCCCGCCTGAAAAACCATGCTGAGAGATATCCAGGTGATTCAGAGCTCTCAAATTATTTTCAAGTAATTAATCTATAAAGCTCTCCATCACCTTGCCTTTGATGGAAGTTATACTTGTTGGGTGATAATTTTCATGTCTAGTCCTATTCCCAGATTTAAATATGGGCATTACGTGGGTCACCTTACAGTCTTCCAAGACCTCACCCTCTCTCAGAGATTTATTAAAAGAGGGCTGCCAATGGAACAGAAATCTCCTCTGCTAGTTCAACCAGAATGGCTGGATGATAACCATCTGGTCCCCCTGATTTATGTTTCTTTAATTTCTCTTTGACCCTTTCTGCAGTTATGGTTGGGCTTTCTGTTTCTATTTCCCCCCATCTTAACCTCTACATTGGAATGACCACTACCATTCTCAAGGTATACACTTTGAAAATATGCGCCAAACATATTTGCTATTCCCTGCTCATCTTCGACTTGATTTTCCTGGTCCCTTAAAATGGTAATCTGATTTTGATTTTTTTCGTAAACTTCCTACATAATTGTAGAACTCCTTTGAGTTGTTTCCCTTTTTGAATGCCAGATCTAATTCTGTCTTAGCCTTCCCTCTTCTAATACTCATTTTAATTTTTTTTTTACCAGGGTCCTATACGTGGACAGTCTCATAGAGAATGGGTTTCTCTTTAACTTTTTGCAGGCCTTATTTTTCCTATTTATTAATCTACAGATTGTTTGAGTCATCCATTTAGGTACTGTTCCTCTGCCATTATATTTTTTTGTTAGGGGAATGAAATTTTGTATACATGATTGCAGAACATCATCAATTAGTTCCCAGGTTTGGACCAAAGATTTCCCTTCTGACTCATTCCAGTTGTATGTTCCTCATTTTTTTTTTGTATTATCTTTTTTACTCTTCTTCTCTAGCTCTGGTGACCCCCACTCCTTCGGGCTGTACAAGCCCCCTAACTACCTCCACCAACCTCTCTTCGACCTTCTCCATCTGGCCTCATACGGCAGCCGGTTCCTGGGATATCCCAGATGTAACCGTTCGCCGAGGTGGTAGGGCAATCCCCCAGCGCACTCATACTAGGGCCCAGGGACGCTGCTGAGGATGAGGAGGCTCCTTAGAGGATCCGGAGGCGTCGGGAGTCAGAGAGCCATCATTCGGTGGACACCTGAGCTGCTTTTCTGGTTTTCTGGTTCCCGCATCGCGACGCTTCAACTGCGCCCCCAGTCTCCACTAGGGGCCACTGCTGAGTA
Organism: Neoceratodus forsteri; assembly: GCA_016271365.2. Lineage (NCBI taxonomy): Eukaryota > Metazoa > Chordata > Ceratodontiformes > Ceratodontidae > Neoceratodus > Neoceratodus forsteri. Next base: position 1,198,206,106 of record CM028130.1, read on the forward strand.
AAGCCTCCCACTCCCCGCACCCCAGGAGAGGAGAGCCATCCTTCGGATGCTCAATCCTCTCCTGCCCCTGCCGGCCCCCGATGGCCCGAGTCCGTTCTCGAACCCGGGTTGCCGGTGTGTTTCTCGAGGTTTGGCGCCAGTGCCTCAACCCTCTGTGCCACCGGGCCAGCCGTATGTTCCTATTATATGCTTGATCTTGGTATAGTCCACCTTGTTGTAACTCCTGATAGTTGATTTCCCCAGGATACTATGGGAGTCCTCCACTAGTAAAGCCCTGACCATATGGTGGTCACTGCTTCCCAGTGGTTCAATAACCTCAACCTTGCTTATAGCCCCCTCCATATTACATAGTACTAAATCCAGAAGACTCTGGTTTCTTGTGTTCTCTCCCACCACCTGTATTAAACAGTTTGTTTCACATATTTACAGAAACCTTTCCTCAGTAGTCCTTTCCATACCCAGGGGTTCCCAACATATCCGGGGGAAATTAAAATTGCCCATTACAATAGTATTGTCTGTTATCCTTCCACTGTCAAATAGGTCCAGAAAATCTTGGTTTTCTTGTTCACTCAAGTTAGGTGATCTATAGCATATCCCCAGTCTAATACTTTTCCTTCCTGTCCAAAAAGAGAGCCACAATTGTTCGACTTGATTCCACTCAGTATTGTCAAGGTCAATGGTTTTTGCTTTTAAGTGTGAAGCAATGTATACCCCTACTCCACCACCAGTTTTCCCCACTCTAGGCTTATGAAAAACATCATAACCGTTCATTTCGTCTGTCCAGTCATCCTCTCTTAGCCAGGTTTCAGTCAACCCCCAGATGTCTATATTATCTCTCTGAATAATGTACCTAACTTCATCTGTTTTTGGTTTAATACTTCTTGCATTAACAAGCAGTAGGTTCCTGCCTGCACCCCCGGCTTGTGTATTGGTGTTACTGTTGCCTCCTCCATTTGGACAGTGTACTTCCTTCTTCCAGTGATGCTGAGGAAAACATTGTTATTGGTCCCACTAGGTCATTTGCCAGTTCTGAGAGGTTTAGGATGTGTGCCATCCAGTCCCGCCGATTTGTTTGGCTTGAGTTTTTTGATTTTGTCCAAGACATCTTGCTAGCTTATAATTAAATCTTCGGTTCTATCTTCTGTGTGTGTATTAATATTATTAGTTCTTATTGGTTGATATATACTTAAAAATATTCATTTAATTCTCTGGCCAAATCTTGTTCTTCTCTAATAAGTCTGTTGTTTTTTGATTCCGTCTCAAAGAGCCTGTGTAGTTAAAAAACTGTTTTTTCTCACCCAGGGGTCCTTTAGCATCAGTAACTTAAAGCAGCTAGCTGACCAGGTAGGACTGCCCCAGAGGTGTGTTTTATGCTAATTAATTAGCATCAGCCAATCAGAGGAGACTTTGGGGGGGTGCTGAGGAGAGACTGCTTGAGAAGGCACCATAATTTTTTCCCTGCTGACTGAACAACACTGCCTCTGAGATGTTCCACTCAGTTAGCCAAGAAACCAAGTTTTCTTGAACTTTTGTGGTAAAATCTTTTAGTTTTATTTTCTTTGTATTGTGCTGAATAGTTTTTAGTTGTTTTACTGCGGTTCCCCTCAGTTCCGTGGTTCCTCTGCGGTTCCCGCCTATATATTTCTTTATTTAATTTTATCGTGTTTGTGGTTTTTCGATGGTTTCTTTTAAATCTTTTATTGCGATTCCCTTTTTTCATCGGGAACCGCTATTTTAGGTAGTTTTTACCTCAGAAATAGCAGTGCCATACCGCGACGGAACTGATCGCATTCCATTACTAACAGCAGTGGAATCTTTGAATTTAAAACGGTTTCTGTCAATTGGCTTGTCAGAAATCCCCAAAAAGAGAACTGGACCCACAGGTTTTAAAAACTGCCTAAATTGTCACAGGATTGTGGCCAAAGCTGACACCCATGATCTGTGCTTAAAGTGTTTGGATCCAGACCATTATTGTACACTTTGCTCTAAATTTTGTTCCAAAGCCTTGAGAAACAGAGCAAAAAGGCTTAGAAAGATGGCTGAGGAAGGGTCCTCTGCAGTCCCAAAAGACTCAGACTTACTGATGAGGGGCCTTCAGAAAATTCAGATAGAGGTGCTGATGAAGCATCTACCAGCTCTAAGCCTAGAAGAGGCACTAATGAAGTATCTTCAGGAGAAAAAAATAATAAATCAGGTGCTGATGAAGTGCCTTTAAAATCAAAAACTTGCAAAGGGGCTGATGAAGTTCCTTCAAAAAAACCAAAATAATAGGGGCACTGATGAAGTGCCTGGATCTAAAAGGAAGTCAGATTCTGCCACTGATGAAGTGGCACCAAAAAAAGTGTGCAGAGAAAAATTACCTCCTGTTACTCCCGGTAATGGCAAGGGCGATCACGCAGGAGGTAAAAAACATAAGGATAAGACTAAACACACACAACCTGACAGTCTCCCTGATTTTCAAAAGGAGCGGTCCTCAGCTGACGATATGGCAAAAGCTTGGCATGTGTTTCAGACCCTGCAGGGCATGGGGTCTATCTTTTCTGCCCTGTCAAGCAAACACCCTCCTGCAGTCCCCTCTGAGATAGGGGCCTATGGGGGTGATGATGAAGATGGCAAATTTTGCTGCTCCAATCTTTCGGGGATTAACCCCTCTGGAGCCTGATGTTTCTCCTGATCCTTACTTTGGTGCCTCCCCGGGTGAGGAGGAAAATTCATCCATGCTAACTTTCCTCCAGCATATGGTAGATACCCTCGACATTCCCTGTCAGGAGTCCAACCAGGAGGAGGACGAAGATGATGACTACAGGGAAATGAAAGATCTCCCTCCTCCCAAAAAGACGGTTTTCCCTATTTACAAGGCTTTCAGAAAAAACACTATGAAACTTTTACAGACCCCATCTTCTCTTCCAGGTGTTGATAAAATAATTGACAAAAAATACCAGCTCTCCAGAGCAGACACTGACGTTTTTTTCTGTCCACCTTGGTCATGAGGGAGTTGTGCAGCAAGCTGCATGTAGTAAAGCTGGAGTATCTTTGTCTTCTTACCTCTGGACAAGGACTCCAGAAAAACAGATTATATTGCGAAGAAAACCTACACCTCTGCTTCACTGCATCTTTGCCTGTCTTTCTACTTGGCTTATACAGGCAAGTATCAGAAGGCTTTATGGAATTCTCTTCTGGACATTGCTCAGTCAGAGTTCGAGTCCATGGCCCAAGACTTAATTGATACTGCTAAGACTGCCCTGGAAGCAGCAAAGTACCAGTTCCATATGGCAGATGATAACAGTGATGCTGCATTTAGAGTTATGGCGCAGGCCATGTCGCTCAGAAGATTTGCCTGGCTAAGGACAACCAACCTTACACAGGACACCCAGTCTAAACCTCTAGACTTCTCCTGTGACAAAAATCTTCTGTTCGATTCCAGAACAGAAGAATACATGACAAAAGTGGACGAGTAAAAATCCACTTGCCAGAGCAATCCATCCAAGCAAAGGCCTACTATCTTAAAGTCTCAGCCTAAGGCAGGTAGGGGTAGGGGTTACTTCCTAAAATCCTATAGAGGGTACTATAGGGGAAGGGGCAGGAGAGGCTAGAGAAAACCATCCATCTCCCAGGCCCATGTCTCTCAGTCTAAGCCCTGACTCCAGTGCCTTGGTCACCTCTCCTCCACCAGTAGGGGGCAGGCTCTCCCACTACCTCAAGGCTTGGACCCACATAACCTCAGACAGATGTGTCTTGGAGGTAGTGGAAAAGGGCCTGCCTCTTCACTTCAAGAAGTTACCAACTTTAAGGGGTTCCCTGTTTTCATAACCGTTAACTCATGTAGAAAAACAACTGCTAGAACTGAAGGTCTGCAACCTCCTGGCATCAGTGGTATTGGAAACAGTGCTGGCCTTTCAGAAACACAAGGGCCTTTACTCCAGGTACTTCCTCAGCCAGAAAAAAAAAATGGGAAGTGGTGACCTATCCTAGACCTCAGGTACCTCAATAGGTACCTTCTGAAACCAAAGTTCAGAATGGTGACTCTAAAAATGGTCATTCAGTCTCTACAACAGGGAGACTGCCTAGTCTCTCTAGATCTCAAGGATGCCTACTTTCACATCCCTGTAAGGCAGTCCCACAGAAAGTTCCTGAGGTTCAGGGTTTCCTCGGGGCATTACCAATTCACAGCCATGCCCTTCGACCTAACATCTGCGCCAAGGGTGTTTACCAAATGTCTGGCTGTCGTGGCGGCACATCTCAGGAAACAAGGGGTGCCAGTGTATCCCTACCTAGATGATTGACTGATAGTAGGGAAAACCCCAGCTCAGGTCCAGGAGTTCCTGACAAGTCACAAAAAGCAATCTCCTCTCTCTGGGATTTCTAATAAATCTAATGAAATCCCACTTAGAACCAACCCAGCTCCTAACATTTATAGGGGCAAAGCTGGGCACAAAGCAGAGCAGGGCATTTCTGCCTCCAGAGACAATTCAAAAGTTCCTAACAGTAGCAAACTCTTTCGCCCTGGACTAGCCAAGGCCGGCCAGACACTTCTGAAGACTCCTGGGACACATGGCATCCATGACCACGGTAGTCCCAGGGATCGGGTACAAGATGAGAGACATACAGTTTCACTTATGCTCCCATTGGTCTCAAAAGAGCAATGCTTTGTCAAAACTAATACTAGTAACACAGACATTTCTTAAAGCCTTGTGCTGGTGGAAGGACACTGCCAATCTGTCAGTAGATGTCCCCTTCCAAATCTCTCCTCCTACAAAACTCATCACTGCAGATGCTTCCCTGCTAGGATTGGGGCTCATCTGGACAGTTCCTCTGTCAGTGGCACCTGGACCCAGAAGGAGTCAGGGTCACACATCAGCCTTCTGAAACTCTGGGCCATTTATCTGGTACTAAAATCCTTTGCTCCTCTAATTTCAGGCCACTCGGTGCAGGTCTGGACGGTCAGCACCACAGCCATGTTTTACATAAACGGGATGACACAAGGTCGGGAGTCCTCTGCAAAGAGGCTGTGAGGATCTGGACCTTAGCATATTCTCTAGAGTTGTCTCTCTCAGCAATTCACCTTCATGGAAAGGGCAGTACCCTGGCAGATGCCCTTAGCTGCATAAGTCGGGGACACAGCGAGTGGTGCCTCAACAAGCAGGTGCTAGCCACAGCGTTAAGGAGATGGGGGACCCCAGAAATAGATCTGTTTGCCTCCCGCTTAAATCACCAGCTTTCTCGTTTCTGCTACAGGCCACCAGTTCTAGGCACTGTTTCAGCAGATGCACTGGTACTGGATTGGACAGGGAAGTTCCTATATGCCTTCCCTCCATTTCCTCTCATTTTCAAGGTTCTCCTGAAACTCAGGCTCCAGCCAGCACTAATGATCCTGGTGGCACCAGATTGACCAAGACAGGCTTAGTACCCCCTGCTGCTAACACTTTCACACAGCAGGCCCATTTGCCTTCCCCTCAGCCACTGACTCCTGACTCTTCCCCACTCAGGGGTGACTTACCCAGAGCTGCAGTCTCTTCACCTCAAGGCTTGGCTCTTGAGGAGTTAGAGTACCCTGCTTCTCAGTACTCAGAACAGGTCCTTAAGATTTTATGGATGGCAAAAAAAAAAAACTAATACAGAGAAAACCTATGCAGTCAAATGGAAGAGATTCTCTATTTGGTGTAAGGGCAAGGGGATCGGTCCCTTCAAACACCATGAAGTCTTGCTATATTATGACTATATGCAGTCAGCCACTGCAGCTGAACTGCCCCGGAGAGGAAAGAGTTAACTCCAGAGAGTCTGGAGTTCCACAGCTCGAGGGCGCTATACCAAAGCTCTATCTGGCCAGTTTCAAATGAAACTGTCAGATTCTTTACTCTGCTTCACTGAACAGTCGCTCGAGATCAGCTCCTTCACATCAGTTCATTTCTCAGTTCAAGCGAGTATTTTCGGTTCATTTGAACTGGCAAAAAGTATTTATTTTACCGCATTTCGGTTAAAAGCTCTATCTGGTAAACCGTAAGTAGAAAATTTAAAGTCTGTGTGGAAATTCAATTATCGGTTCGGTTTTGAACCGATCGGTTTGCTTAAATTAACGTTTTAAAGTGTTGGTTGGGCTTTTAGAGTGCGGTTCCCGGTTCTTATCGGTTCTAAAAACCTTGCTTTTAAAATAGGTTTTTCAAATACCCGTGACACGGTTAGGAACCGATAAGGGTGTCTTGCCTGGCACTGCCATCAAAGGGCAAGTTTTGGTTAGGCTGGCATTATGTCTGAGAAACCCAAAAGAAAAACCGGGCCCACTGGGTTTCAACACTGTGATGTCTGTGGGGAAGCCTTTGCCAAGGCTGACCCACACACCACTTGTGTTTATTGTCTGGGGGCTGACCACCTCCTGTCAGACTGCCAGGTGTGTAAAAATTTCCCTGCAGCAACCCTGGAAAAGAGATTGGGCCGGCTCAGGGAACGAGAGGCCAAGAAGTCCGCTGACCCGGATGGCCAGCCCGGTCCAGTACCCACTGGACCAGAGGGAGTGCCCTCTGACCAGGGCGAGACTTCCTCGGGCAAAAGGAAGGCTGGTTCAGGGGAACCAGTCTCAGTGAAAAAGACAAAGAAATCAGTAGGTTTGGAGTCCAAAATTGTCTCTCCAACTGCTGCAGAAATAGCTAAAGCCATACAGATTGTCCAGTCACTGTCTCAGGGTCCTGCCGAACCACCTACAGTTGGTAAAAGGCTGGTTAGTTCAGTGCCAGTGGTTCAGGAGTATGATGTTGAGGAATTTTATGAACCACAGGAGAGGGAGGACGAATTTGATCATTACATGTGTGGCTGGGAGGGTCTGGACGTGCCCATTGAACCGGACATTTCTCCAGATAGACCTTTAGAATCTTCTCCTATTCTGTCTGAGTCCCCTTCTCATTTTATGTTTTACAAAAATGTTGCAGAAACCCTCCAGCTTCCTTTAGAGGAAGCTGTGGATGAGCAAGAGGAGCCTGATTATGTAGAAATGATGGATATACCAGAGTCTAGGAGGTTGTCTATTCCTTTGCATAAGTCATTTAGGAAGCAAACAACAACGATTTTAAAAAATCCTCATTCTGTCCCTCCTGTAGATAAAAAAATGGACAGAAGATATACCTTGTCAGGCTCTGATACAGACTTCCTCACTGAGCAGTGTAGTCATGTAGGTGTGATACAAGCTGCAGCCTGTGACAAGGCTAATATTCCTCTGGCCTCACATCCTCCTGATAAGGATTCCAGGAAGATTGATGCCATGGTGAAAAACAGTATATGGCAGCTTCTTTGGGACTCAGGCAGGCAAATTATATGGCTTATGTGGCTAGATATCAGAAATCTAGGTGGGACAACAGTATTGCAGTTAGCCAAGCAGGCCCATGGCCAGCTGGCTAGTGAGTTGGAACAGGTGGCTGCTGATGGCATTGAAGCCTCTAAAGTTCAATTTCATACTGCTGTTGGTGTTAATGATGTTTCCTCTAGGGTCATGGCCACTTCTGTAGCTTTCCGTAGGTTGGCATGGCTCAGATGCACTAATCTGTCCCAAGATACTCAGTCAAAGGCTATGGATTTTCCTGTTGTGGGTAATTCTCTGTTGGGGAACAAACAGAAACTATATGAAAAGATGGATGAATACAGAACTACCTACAAAAGTGCCCAGGCTAAGGAGAGGCATGCCACTCCACAGAGGCACGCTCCCAGAGGTAGGGGCAGGCCTTTCCACAGGCCTTTTACCAATTCAGGCCTCCTCTGCATTTGCACAGAGGGGTTTTTTAGAGCAGAGGTAGGCAGGGGCACAGGTAAACCGTCCCCTCCCTCAGCCTAAGGCTACTGCCAAGCAGGCACCCTGATGGGGTGCCCAGGGCCGATTCTCCTGTACCAGTGGGGGCAGGTTGGTTTATTTCAGCCAGAACTGGGTGTCCTAACTGGACAGGTGGGTTCTGGAGGTAATAGGCAGGGTCTGGTTCTCAGCTTCAAACAGTTTCCGAAGATGAGAGCCAGACATTTTCCACCTGCAAATCTTCAGAAGCCCTTGCTTTGGAAGCAGAGGTTTCTCTCTTTTGGACTGCAAAGCAGTAGAAAGGGTCCTCCTTGCCATCAGGGCAAGGGTCTGTACTCAAGATACTTTCTTACCCCAAAAAGACAGGAGAATGGCGGCCATTTTAGATTTAAGGTACCTGAACAAGCATCTTTTGAAACCAAAGTTCAAAATGTTAACTCTGACAATGATTTTGCCTCCCTGAGGCCAGGGGACTGGTTAGCTTCCCTGGACCTCAAGGATGCCTATTTTCATGTTCTGATCAGGCCTTCTCACCGGAAGTACCTCAGGTTCGAACTACCCTCAGGCCACTACCAGTTTAGGGCAGTGCCCTTCGGCCTTACCTCTTCGCCAAGGGTATTCACGAAATGTCTAGCTGTGGTAGTGGCTCATTTAAGAAGGCAAGGGATTGCTGTGTTTCCCTACCTGGACGACTAGCTCATAGTGGGTCAGTCCCCAGATCAGGTAAATCCCACTTGCAAGTCACCCAGCAGCTTCTCACTTCCCTGGGATTCCTGCTGAATTTACCAAAGTCAGTTCTCGAACCAGTTCAGGTACTAACTTTCATAGGTGCAGAATTGAACTACAGAGTTAGCCAGGGCATTTCTCCCTCGGAAAGGGTAGAAGACTCATTGCCCTGGCATCCTCCTTTCTCCTGCGGGTCTCTCAACCAGCAAGGCATTTTCTGCAACTCCTAGGGCACATGGCTGCTTCCACAGCTGTAGTGCAAGGAGCAAGATTCCAGATGAGGGACATTCAGTTCCATTTGAGGGCCTATTGGTCTCAAAGGAGGGACCCCTTCCAAATTGGTTCCAGTGACCCAAACCCTGATCCTGGCCTTACACTGGTGGCAGGATCAAAGCAATCTAAAACAAGGGGTTCCTTTCATTCCCGTTTCCCACTCCCTCACCACGGATGCTTCCCTGTTAGGGTGGGGAGCTCACTTGGGCGACCTGTCCACTCAGGGAGTGTGGTCTCCCCAGGAATCTCTGCTCCACATCAATCTTTTGGAACTCAGAGCTGTCTTTTAGCTCTTCAGGTGTTTTCAGCTTCTGTCCAGAACAAAGTAGTTCAAGTCAGGGCAGACAACACCACAACAATGTGGTACATCAACAAGCAAGGGGGCACTCGGTCATCAGCCTTGTGCACCGAAGCAATGAAGTTGTGGTCTCTGGCTTACTCCCTGAACACCTCCCTGATAGTAGTTCACCTTCCAGGGAAGGACAATGTCCTGGCTGATGCCCTCAGCAGGATTTCTCAGGGCCATCACGAATGGGCTCTGAATCCTCAGGTGCTGGGGTCAGTCTTTGCCAGATGGGGCACCCCTCAGATAGATCTTTTCGCAGCCCCAGACAACCACCAACTTCCTCTGTTTTGTTGCAGGCCTCCAGTGCTGGGATCAGTCCCCCTGGACGCCTTTCAGTTGGATTGGAAAGGGAAGTTCCTGTATGCCTTTCCCCCCTTTCCCCTTCTTTTCAGGGTACTAGTAAAAATCAGATCTCAGCCCTGCAAGGTGATTCTGATTGCTCCAGATTGGGCCAGACAGCCCTGGTACCCACTGCTTCTGTCCTGACAGTTCACTCCTGCCCTGAGCTTTGCCCAGAGTCCACGACTACTGGCCTGTGCACAGGGAAGAGTGTGGTATCCGGACCTCAAATCCCTCCATCTCAAGGCATGGCTCTTGAGGAGTTAGAATTTGCTGACTTGCACCTTTCTCAAGGTGTTTTGGATATTTTAAAGGCTTCAAGGAAGCCTTCCACTAGGGTCACTTACAATTCTAAGTGGAAAGGGTTTTCCATCTGGTGCTCTGAGAAGCAGATTATCCCAGAATCTGCTGATCTGCCATTTACTGGACTATTTGGTCCATTTAAATTCCTTGGGCCTTAGGCCAGCTACATTAAAGGTTCATCTGGCAGCTGTCTCTGCTTTTCTGTCAGCAGAAACCTGCTTCCTTTTCTTCTCACCCTGTGCTTTCCAATTTTTAAAGGGTTACTTCACACCAACCCTCCTTTTCGAGAACCAGCTCCCGCTTGGGAGCTGAATGTTTGCATTGCTCAGTTAATGCAACCCCCCTTTGAGCCTCTGTCCTCAGCAGAGCTCAAGTTTCTGACTTGGAAAACTGTTTTCCTAGTGGCTATCACTTCTGCCAGACGCATAAGTGAACTACAGGCCCTGTCAGTGGAAGAAGATTTTCTCTTTCCACAGAGATAAGGTAGTCCTCAGGACTAACAGAAAGTTTTGCCTAAAGTGGTTTCAGATTTCCACCTGAACCAATCCATCTCTTCCAGTTATTTTCACTGAGCATTCTTCCTCAGGTGAGAGGAGTCTGCACAGCTTGGACGCCAAAAGAGCCTTAAGCTACTATTTGAACGCACCTAAGGGTCACAGGTTCAATCCTCCAACTCTTCCTTACCTATGGCGAGGTTGGCAAAGGAACCTGCCACTAAGAGGACAATTGCAAGGTGGATTGTCTCTTGTATCCAATTTTGTTATCAAAAACTAGGTAGAGAACCCCTCAGGACTGAGGGTCACTCCACCAGGGTACAGCTGCATCTCTAGCGGTTGCTAGAGATATTCCATTCTGGAAATCTGTCAAGCTGCTACTTGGAAAACAGTTCACATTTTACCAAGCATTATTCCTGGATATTCAGTCCAGGAGAGTGCTCGTTTTGGCACAGCTGTGCTTCAGAGCCTATTTCTAAGTAGGTTCTGACCCTCCTCCATGGAGGTACTGCTGTGTAATCTGCATATAGTCACAATATAGCAAGACTTCATGGTGTTTGAAGAAAAATTACTCACCTTAGTAATTGCTTTTCTTCTCATGGAGTCTTGCTATATGACCACCCTCCCTCCTGCCCTCTCAGAACTTCTACTTGGGTAGGGTGGCAAATTAGTGCAAGCACTGTGTCATGCCATTTTAGTTCTTCCTTCACCCCTTTATTTAGGGTTGGGGGAATTAGGTATTTCTGTTTTAAGTAATGTTGGCCCCTTCCTGGACTTGAGTCTTGGGGAAGGGGTCTAATAGTGCTTGTTAGGAGAAACTAATAATACTATTATTCATTGTTATTATTATTATTGCTGTTTATATTGTTGTTTATATTGTTGTTATTCCTACTAGTAGGTAGCCACTTGGCTAGTGTAGAGCTTTCCACACAGACTTGTTGCTTAGTGTTAGCTTCGTAAAGATCTGACAGTTTCATTTGAAACTGGCCAGATAGAGCTTTGGTATAGCGCCCTTGCGCTGTGGAACTCCAGACTCTCTGGAGTTAACTCTTTCCTCTCCGGGGCAGTTCAGCTGCAGTGGCTGACTGCATATAGTCATAATATAGCAAGACTCCATGAGAAGAAAAGCAATTACTAAGGTGAGTAATTTTTTCTTCTCTGCCACTGATTCTGCCCTATTGGACTACCTAGTTCATCTCCAGGCCTCAGACTGGAGGCCCTCTTCACTGAAACTACATTTGGCTGCAATTTCGGCCTACCTCTCAGTAGGAAAGCCCAAGTCTGTTTACTCCCAGCCGGTGTTTAAACAGTTATTTAAAGGCCTATCACACCTTCAGCCTCCTGTTAGGGGACCTGTTCCCCCATAGAGCCTGAATTTATGTATTGCCAAGCTCATGGAACCTTCCTTTGAGCCCATGGCTATGGCCCATCTTAAGTATGTTACCTGGAAAACCATTTTCCTGGTAGCCATGACTTCTGCAAGAAGGATTTCAGAGCTACAAGCTCTCTGTACAGAACCCAACTATATTATTCTCCACAGGGATAAGGTTGAGCTTAGGACGAATAGAAAGTTTTTGCCCAAGGTGATCTCTGAGTTCCACCTTAACCAGTCTGTTACCCTACCAGTGTTCTTTACTGAAAAGTCCACTCTTGGGGAACAGAAGCTTCATAGCCTGGATGTCAGAAGGTCTCTGTTCCACTATTTGGAGCACACTAAGCAGGTTAGGGGCTCCTCCACCCAACTATTCCTCACCTATGGCATGGTAGGTAGAGGTAAATCTGCTACCAAGAAAACTGTTTCTCATTGGATAGTCTCCTGCATCCGTTTCTGTTATGACAAGGCTGGCAAACAGCCTCCTGATGGCCTAAGAGCCCACTCTACAGGGTCACTGCTGCCTCAGTGGCAGCTAATAGGGACACCCCCTTGTTAGATGTCTATAAAGCAGCCACTTGGACGACTGTACACACTTTCACCAAACATTATTTTCTGGATGTGCAGTCTAGATCAGATGCCAGATTTGGAAGGGCAGTGCTGCAGAGCCTCTTTCCTAAGTAGGTTCTCTGCCCTCCTCCCAACTACACTGCTTGCAGTCTGCTTTGAGTTACTAATGCTAAAGGACCCCTGGGGTGAGAAGAAAAAATTACTCACCATAGTAATCTTTTTTTTTCCAAGGTGTCCTTTAGCATCAGTAAGCTCCCACCCTTCCTTCCTTGACAACCGGACTACAGAGATCTCTGCTTTTTTCTACCAAATTTGCTAGGTTCAACTTGGAACTTCATTTTAAGTAAAGTTTTCATAGTTATTGTTAAATATGCTTTTGAGTAGTTTTTATACCTGTTGGTTCATTTCTCTGGGCATGTGCCCATCTATCTTAAAAAAAATTCTGGTGCCTTCTCAGGCAGTCTCTCCTCAGCACCCTCCCAAAATTTGCTCTGATTGGCTGATGCTGATTAATTAGCATAAACCACACCTCCAGGGCAGTACTACCTGGTCAGCTAGCCGCTTTAAGTTACTGATGCTATGGGACACCTTGGAAGAAAGAAGATTACTACGATGAGCAACTTTTTCTTGTTGTCCTTTATAGATGTTACCAGTTTTTCCTCAGCCTTGCCTTCTGATTTTCTTATTAGGCTGTTCCATTTATTTGCTTGTTTTTTTTAATTTTCCCTGTTTTCCTGTGTCTGTTTTTGTCTATATACTTTATACAGTTTTTATTTCTTTTTGATATTGAGTTTGATATGTTTACCTAACCATTCAGGCACTCTACCTTTTTTTATTATATTTTCTAATCTCTGGTACAAACGTGTTTATTCAGTGGTCCAGTTTATGTTTGAATTTGGCCTCTATGGTCTGCATTCCTTGACCCTTGAGGTCCTCTTTCCAGTTCCAAGACTTTAAATACAACTTCATTCTAAAAAAATCCGCTTTATTGTAACATTTTATTCGGGTTTCCTCCTTCACAGTTTCTCATGTTGTATCAAGCCCCACAGTGATCGTATTGCGGTCGCTATCCCTTAATGGGTTTTGTGTGGTCAGTGCATTAACCGTTTCCACAAAATTACAAAATATTAGGTCCAGTGTGTTACTTCCCCTGGTGCTTTCTGTAACTATTTGTTCAATATTTTTTTGTATTGTTCTTTCTATAAACCTTGATCTTACTTCGAGAGGGCTCTTGCAGTAGGTAATTACATATAGGACTGGCTCATTGGCAGGACTATGAAAAAATTTCTAGCTAACGGTCCTGGCGAGGACCCTACATCAGGTGACCGGCATCATATGGCGCCGGTATAAAGGGCGGTCGCGACAACGCCTCGTTCTTTTCCTCGCCGGGCCAGCCTCGTGCAACGCCGCGGGTTAAGTTCTTATCGTCAATCCTGTTACTTCATCGCTTTTTTCCAAAAAGTTTTCAGTGTAGAATTTTATTTTCGCCAAGTGAACGCCTGTTTATGTCGTCCCTTCAAAGAATAGGCACTGCAAGGGCGCCCAACTGCCTCACAAAGATGGTCACTCCTCTGCCTTTTTGCTTAGGCCTCGACCACAGTGGCTCGACAAGTGTCCACACTGCTTTGATTCAATGCGGTCACCCGCAGACGACGCCAGCAGTCCTCAAGCCCATCTCCTCAAAAGAAGATGTCTGCGATGGAGAAGGAGTTGAAGAAACTTCGCAGGCATCGACCTCCCTGAAGGACACAGAAGCAGGATAAGGAAGGCACCGGGAAGGCCTCCTCCTCCAGCGACTCCGGCTGGAGTCGCGGGCAAGGCTCTTTATCCCTCCGGGATCGCCCGACGGCAGCCTCCAAGGCTTTGGAGGAGGCGCCGCCCGCCCGTCGGGTTCGCTGCTCGAGCCCGCCAGGCGCTCCGGGCAAAAGGAGACTCTAGCCCCAGTACCGCCGCAGGCCTGCGTGCCTACGCTGCAGGCACACTCCCCTTAAGCCGGACATCAGCTCCTCTGACGCACGCCGAGAAGGCCGCTAAGACGCCAACCTCTTCGGGCGGCGCATGGCAGTGTCCCTCGGACCGAGCCTTCTCTCTGGCCCGGCCTCCTCTGGCGTCCGCCGATTCGCCCATAAGCCACACGCCGGCTCCTCCGGACGTGCACCGGGCCTCGAGCCTCACGGCAGACCCTGCCACGTCTGTCGTACCAGGCTCCCCGCAGCCTTCGCTGCCGTCAGGGGAGCCCCAGTCCCCCCTGCCCGACCCCGGCGATTTTTCCCCTCCGTCCCTGGACGAGGCTCGGGACCCTGGGCTACCATCCGATCCTCTTCATGAAGAGCCGGATCTGACGCCGGCTCCCCTGACACCGGCTCTGGCGCTGGCCCCGGTGCCGGCTCCTCCGACGCCGGTTCCAACACCGGCCCCTCCGATGACGGCGGGGGATATTCCTCTTTCATCGGGCCCTCCACCCCACGGGCCTATCCCGACTGATCCGCCAGTGGAGTACCCGGCTGGGCTGTGTGCTCCGGCAGCTCCTCCAGTGCCTGGGCATCCACCGTCATATCCGACACCGGTTTTCCCAGGTCCGCAGTATCTTGCGCTGCAGTACCCGGTGCCGACTCCTTTGACGCCGCAGTACCCGGCTGCGGTATACCCGCAGCCGGGCTACAGATACTCCCCCTATGGATTTCCTCCCACCACTATCCCTCCTCCTCCACCGCCCCCTAGGCCACCGTGGATCTTCAGGAGACTCTTGCCTCCTGGTGGGCTGAGGCCAATGCTCAGCTCACCAGGAAGTTGAGAGCCGACTTCACGGCGACGGTGCCACCCTGGCTCCTATCGCCCCAGACGGCACACCTCTCTCCTCCTCTGGATTCCCGGCTTCCACCTCGGGATCCAGAGAGGCAGGACACGCTCTGGGATCCCCACCAAGGAACCCGTTCCTCCCCCCAGACGAGTTAGGGAGTCTTACTCTGCTTCAGATTCTTCCTCCCCTTCTCTCTCGGACTCCTCGGAGGCTTCCAAGGATGTTCCGAGAAAGACGACGAGCCACGCTCTCCGTCCAAGCCCCGGCCGAGGACTCCTCCGAAGTCTCTTCCGGAGGATCCTTCCTTCACGGAGTTGCTCAGGAAGATCCAGGAAGTCCATCAGTGGCACTCCTTAGAGCCAGATCCTCAACGGGTTAAACTCGCCGAACATCTGGACTTGCCCCTTATGGCTCCTACCCTAGTGCCACCCTGGATCGAGCCTCACGCCCACCTTGTTTCCACGATTTGGAAGCAACCGTTGGCTTTAGCCCCACTTCCCAGGAAGTCGAACAGGCTATACCAGGCTCCAGAGGGTGTAGACTTTTTAGACTCTTACCCCGGCAGACTCGGTTGTGATTAGCGCCTCTCACGGCCGGTCAGCACACCTGAAACACTTGAGCTCGTCTCCCCCGGATAAGGAGTCTCGCCTTCTGGATCAGTATGGAAGGAAGATCTACGCTTCTTCCACACTGGGGATTAGGGCTCTGAACTATGTAGCACATATGGGGGATTACCAGAAGGCCGTCCTTACCCAGGCGGAATCTAAGATCGACTCTTTGCCTGACTCCCAAGTCAAGCAGGAGTTGGCTGACCTGGTCCATTCTGCTTGTTCAGCCAGTCGTCATATTTTGAGGACGACCTACGACGCAGTGGACACCGCAGGATGGAGCTCTGTGTTTGCCGTGAGTCTTCGGCGTCATGCATGACTCCGTTTGTCAGGTCTGGTCCCGGAGGTGCAGTCAGCGATCCAAGAAGCACCTTTCAGGGGTTCTGTGCTTTTCGGTGGTGATGTCAAGGACATCATCACTGATTTGCAGGAGAAGGGGACGGCCCTTAAATCTGTTGATTCAATGTACCGTCCCCATCCCCCACAGCGCCGTCCCTTTTGCAGACGCAGCCGGCCTCAAGCGAAACCTCAGGGAAGGCGGGCCTCTAAACGTCGGGCCCCCACAGCTGCCAGGCCCCCGCCGCCCAAAAAAGCAATGGGTGCCCCAGCTGCAGCGCTGCCTCACTCCACCTGACTCCTTCCCTCTCCCACCACCTCCGGTAGCCCCGGAGGAACTGGTAGGAGGGAGGTTCTCCCTCCACCTTCCGGGTTGGGAGAGGATAACATTGGATTCATGGGTGCTTCAAATCATATCAGAGGGGCACTCCATAGAGTTTCTACAGAAACCTCCACGTCACCCCCCTCTGAACTCCGCTTATTCAAGGGACCATCTTCCTTTGGTCAGGGAAGAAATCTCGGCGCTCCTTGCGAAACAGGCTATAGAACCCGTCCCCCCTTACCTTTACGGGACGGGTTACTATTCCCACTTCTTCCTTGTACCAAAGAAGACGGGAGATCTCAGACCTATTCTCGATCTCAGCTCTCTGAACCTGTATGTGGAATACAAGAGGTTCAGGATGCTCTCCTTCAAATCCTTTTGCCCTGCTTTGGCCGGGCCAATGGCTTTGTGCACTAGATATGCAGGATGCATACCTGCACATCCCCATTAGCCTCTCTGCACTGAAAGTACCTCAGGTTTCATGCTCCAGGGGTCCACTCACCACCCGGGCGCTCCCGTTTGGTCTCTCCTCGGCCCCAGTCTTTACCAAATGCCTGGCGGTGGTAGCGGCCCACCTGCGTTCTTTGGGAGCTCAGGTTTTTCCCTACCTGGACGACTGGCTCCTGGTGGCCTTGTCCAAGGAGGAACTCCTGCATTTTCTCTCCCTCACCCAGCAGGTTTTCACTGGCCTGGGTATTACCATCAACCATTCCAAGTCTCACCTGGATCCTTCACAGAGGCTCCAGTTCATCGGGGCAATTCTCGACACATCTCTGTGCAAGGCCTTTCTGCCTCTGGACAGGGGGGGCCTCCCTCCAGTCACAGATTTCCCTCCTGTCGGAACGCAGGAGGGTCCTGGCGAGGTCAGTGCTCCGTCTGCTGGGGCTTATGGCGGCGGCCATCCCGACGGTTCAGCGCTCGAGCCTCCACATGAGAATCTCTCAGTGGACTCTCCAATCTCAGTGGGATTAACGGGTAGATGACCTAGATCATCTGGTTCTGATCTCCTCGCCGATGGTAAGAGACTTGCAATGGTGGATGGTTCACGAGAACCTATTCCGGGGGGTCCCCTTTTTTCATCCTCCCCCCTATCAGGCTCTGACCACGGACGCTTCAGGCGAAGGTTGGGGAGCCCATCTGGGTCCTCACTGAACCCGGGGCCTATGGTCAAAGTTGGAGATAGTTCTCCATATCAACGTGCTCGAGCTTCGAGCAGTGCTGTATGCGCTCCAGGCCCTTCACCAATTCATCCTTCCCGGTCACCTAGCTGTCCAAACGGACAACATGTGTGTGGTGTGGTACATCAACAAGCAGGGAGGGACTCGGTCCCACCGCTTGCAGGAAGCGATGAGGGTTTGGGATTGGGCAACGCTTCACAACCTTCACCTCACGGCGATCCATGTTCCGGGAGTCGACAATGTCCTGGCAGACAGACTAAGTCGCTCGTCGGCTCTACCACACGAGTGGGAATTGGACGAAAAAGTTCTAAAAAGCATTTTCCAGATTTGGGGGACTCCTCAGATAGACCTGTTCGCTTCCTCCCAAAACGCAATGCTTCCAATCTTTTGCTCGCTCGCTCCAGAGCGGGGCGCTTTCTGGAGTGATGCTCTATCTCTAAGCTGGAAGGACAGATTCGTCTATGCTTTTCCCCCAATTCCTCTGGTCCCTCGTGTGCTACAGAAGCTTGCTTTAGAAGGAGCGAGAATGATCTGATCGCTCCTTTCTGGCCCAGGCAAATCTGGTTCTCTCTTCTACAACAATACTCAGAGGTTCCTCCTCTTCCTCTTCCTTTATCTCCAGGATTGCTGACCCAGGATCAGGGGACCCTGGTCCATCCGGGACTCAAGTCCCTTCAACTTCATGCATGGCTCCTGCAGACCTAGCTCAATCTCGCTTTGGCGTTTCTTCTAAGGTGGCAGAGATTCTGGTGGAGGCTAGAAAACCCTCCAATAGGTCCACCTACGCCATGAAATGGAAAAGATTTTCTTTATCTGCGTCCAGGAACGTGGAGCCCTTTTCCTGCCCTGTGACCATTCTGCTTGAGTACATGCGTCATCTTTTCGACCTGGGTCTCAGTCACTCCTCTTTGAAAGTCCATATGGCGGCTATTTCAGCCTACCATGTCCTTTTCACTGATAAGGCATTTGCCCAGCTGGAGGTATCCAAAACTTTCCTCAGAGGGGTCCTTCATCTCAGGCCCCCTGTCCGGACTCCAGCTCCGCCTTAGGACTTAAACTTTGTCCTCGAGAAACTTACCCTTCCTCCCTTTGAGCCTGCGGCTTCCGCAGACTTGAAGTTTTTATCGTGGAAGACGCTCTTCTTGGTGGCCATTACTTCTGCTCGCAGAATTTCCGAGCTCCAGGCCTTGATGTGCAAAATCCCTTATTTGATTTTTCACAAAGAACGAGTAGCTCTTCGCACGAATCCTAAGTTTCTTCCGAAGGTAGTAGCGGAATCTACCTTAAATCAGTCTATTGAATTACCTGCTTTCTTCACGCAGTACTCCAGTCAAGGAGAATACCTGCTCCATACCATGGATGTTCACAGGATTCTGAGATACTACACCGATAGGACGAAGGATCTCAGAAAGACTGATCAGTTGTTTGTCTCTTTCGCTCACAAATGAGAAGGCAATGCTGTCTCTAAGCAATGCCTGTCAAAATGGTTGGCTCATTGCATCACTTTCTGTTATGACAAGTACAACAAGACCCTCCCGGGTCAAGTCAGAGGTCACTCCACTCGTGGAGTTGCCACCTCTGCAGCTTGTTTCAAGAACGTGTCTGCGGCAGACATCTGTGCTGCCGCCACTTGGACTTCAGTCCATACCTTTACTAAACATTACAGTTTGGACATTGCCTCTCGACGTAGAGCAGGCTTCGGGTTAGCTGTCTTGCAAGGCCTCCTTTCTTGAGACCTGTTAGATTATTTAATACTTTTTGGAGTAGTTCCTCCTCCTGGTGCCTTTCATTTGTTCCAGACTGCTTGGGATTCTGTCCTATATGTAACTACCTACTGCAAAAGCCCTCTCGAAGTAAGATAGTACAGTTACGTAAGAACTTACCGTAACAGTAGATCTTCGAGAGAGGCTCTTGCAGTAGGTAATACCTTCCCGCCCTCCATCCCCCTAGGCTTTTTTCAGCTCCTTTTCCATTGAGGGAAATGTCTGCTTCTCTGTCATCCGGGCCTTCCGGGCCTGTGGTGGGAAAGAACTGGAAGGCGGGCATCCGGGACCGCCCCTTTATACCGACGTCATATGACGCCGGTTACCTGATGTGGGGGCGGTCCCCGCCAGGGACTGCTAGCTAGAAACTTTCAGGTCCTGCGCCGCCAGTCCCATGTTTAATTACCTACTGCAAGAGCCTCTCTCGAAGATCTACTGTTACGATAAGTTTTTACGTAACTGTACTTTTGTAAGGGAGTTGTGCCTTGTAAAATATTCCAGTTAATGCTGGAAAAATTCAAGTCACCTAGGAGCATATAATCTCCATCTATATCCATTCCATCTATAGCCGCTAGAAAATTATTGTTTTCTTCACTGCTGAGATTCGGCAAGTGGTGTCCTACACCTATTGTGAGTTTTTTGGTTAGTAGTTTAGCTTCTACCCATATAATTCCCACTTCCCCTGCTATATTCTCTTGTGGTTTGACTTCATGCACCTTCATGTCTTCTTTTATGTGTATAGCTATACCTCCCCCCCTCTTTTATCTGTGTGCTTTATGAAACCATGAATATCCAAGTATTTCCATGCCCCAGTCATTCTCCCCTAAACCATGTTTCAGTCACAGCAGATATGGTGATTTTATCTGTGTAAACTGAATTTAAACTCATCTGTTTTATTTCTCAGACTCCTAGTGTTTGTTAATAGGATTTTAATTTCATTGGGGTCCAGTAGCTTAGTTGTGATTTCCTTTCTCGGCTTTCTTTTCTTTTCCTTAGTAGCTTTTCTGAGTGGTTCTTCCCCAGTTGATTCCCCTCGCCCCCTCTGTTCTAGTTTAAAATGTTATTTATACATTCTTTAAACAGTTTTCCCAGCAGGTCACTTCGTGTTCTGCTTAAATGTAGCCTGTTTTGGCAAAAAATATGTCTTTTAACCTGAAACATTTCCCATGTCCTGAGATGCTTTATCCCCTTAATTAGGCACCAGTGCCTTATCCAGTTATTGACTCTGATGATCTTTTTATTTGGTACTCGGTTGGCTCTAGGTGTTGGTAAAATTTCAGAAAAAATTGTTTCACAATTGAGACTTGACAAAATTGAGTATACTTCTTTCACTGCATTGAAAATGTGTCCTCCATTGAGTTGTGCTTCACATCGTTTGCCCCTATGTGTATAAGCACCAGTGGATTTGCTGGTACATTTTGCAGGATATCTGGTATGATTGTTAATATATCCCTGACTCTTGTGCCTGGGAGACAGCAGCTAGTAGCTGATTGTTTATGTTAGTAGTAACATGAAATTGAATCCCATAGGATATATATTGCTCTCTTAGGGTGTGTTTCTGTCCCTGTGGTTTGGCCTTTTTCATTAGTTGCATCTACTGTTTCATTATTCATTGTGTTCAGTGTCAGGGGTTCATTTACATTGTCTTGTGCAGTTTGTGTATCTGACTTGGTTTCATTACCAAGGTTTATATTGAACCACACAATTGGAGGCAATAAGACCCACTCACTGGATGTTGATTTAGTTTTTTGTTTATTTTATTGGATAGTAGACAAGGCCCCTAGTGCTCTGCAGCAGAACTTTCAGATTTCTGCAGCAGCATTTTCTGATTTCTGCAGCATGATTTATTCATTTCTCAGGCAGAACACAGTCCTGCCATTGGTTAAATATGATGTGATGTCATCAATGACATCACATGCTAAGCGTAGAAGAGGGTTTTCAGGACAATCAAGACGGAAAAGAAAGCCTGACGCTATGGAAAAACAGTATATTTGATTAAAGAAATCACCAAAAACAATGAATTCTGCAGCACTATATATATATTCTGTGGCATGATGCAAATTCTGCGGAAAATTCCGAAACCGCAGAATCACAGAATTCCAAGGGCCTTGATAATAGACCACCACTTGTATTTGATCTACTGTATGTTTCAGTTATCTAACTACTTCATCAGGATCTAATTTCACAAATAAAAAGACATTTTTAACATAAAGTATTCATTTTAGGTAGTGACACTGAATACAACACACCTCTTTTCTTCTGTTGCATTCATTTATACATATATGTTTTTGATAAATTTATCATGGAACTTAATATGCAATTTAATACATATATTAGAAAAAAGTTTCCTTTTTTTTAAAAACAGTATCTCGCTGGCAAGATCAGAACTATACTATAGTTTTTAATATGTGTTTAATTTTTTTATTTAATTAAATAAAGCTATGCCCACCTAGATAAGTTGGTTCTCACTCACTTGTGGTTTTCTACCACTATTAAGAAAGACACAAAATATGTTTTTGTTTAACCTATTCACAGTGCATTTCAATTCATAAAAATACATCAGTTTGTTATATTCCAAGACTAAGTAAGCTAAGATGGGTACAGAATAAGAGAACAGGGTGAGCATTAGGGTTCGAACCCCCAAGGCACACCTCTCACACCTGTTCCTGCATGCAGCGTGGGGGTGGGGTCTTAAGGTTGGAAGCTAAGGGTGGGGTCTTAAGGTTGGGAATCCTAAGTTCTCATTTCCCAACTTTTGAATCTAGAACCCTAATGGTGCATTAATGCAGTTTTTTGCCATGCATTTCCTTACTTTTTGTAAAAGTATCACCATAAGCAACCCTAATGGTGTATTAATGTAGCTTTTTGCCATGAATTTTCTTACTTTTTGTGAAAGTATCACCATAGCCGTAGTTGTTTATGGGAGAACAGGGCCCTCCATCTATCCATAAGTGCAGAGACATTGTAATTTACCCTTATGTCCCTGTGGGAGCCTGCGCTACCATCAGTCCATAATGGTATCCATATGTACATGTGGGAGCACAGGGCCCTCTGGACCTTGTGCTTCCATGCATGCACATTGTAATTGTCCCTGTTTTCTGTGTGGGCGCACAGGGCCCTCTGGGCCCTGTACGCCCATCTGTTCATAAGTTTAGAGACATTGTAATTAACCCTCATCTCCCTGTGGGAGCCCAGGGTCACTTGGGCCCTGCGCTGCCATCAGTCCATGATGATATCCATTCCTCATTTACGTGTGGGAGGGCCCTGCACTCCCATCAGTCTGTAATGGCACAGTATCACAGTCACCTTAGCCCCATTCATAAAAATTTCTCCCACAGCTGTAAGCAAGGCCTGGAAACATGTAAAACAGCTTTGTCCACCTAAAGGTGGACTAAGCTACGAGTCACAGCAAGTCCGTACCTCGAAGCGTTTTCGAGATATAGCTTCCGAAAGGTACCTTGACCATTACAATGTTATACTATCCTGTGAGAAATCACAAAACTTCAAAATCTTATAACTATGCAACAGATGAGAATGTTCTCACCAAACCAGCAAAAGGCACATCTGTGGGGCAAGCCCTTTGTACCCTGAACATTTCAGCCCATAAGTGCAAACTGTATATTTGCAATGAAGTGACAAAGAAACAGACATAACTGGAAAAGTAGTGTCGCAAATTGCGGCAATACCCCAGTTTCGCGAAACAGTCTGCTATTTATGGCATAACTCCTGTAGTTTTACGAAATAGTGCCACAATTTTCAATAATTTCGCAAAATGCTTTTGCAAATTACTTGGCAGTAGTGTAATTTGTGAAAGCAAAAATGTGCCGATTAAAATAAACATATTTCTGGACATTTTTGACCCAAAATAATCACAGAATCCGATTTCTCAGGCCCCGATTAGGTAAATATAAGTGTTGGTGTTTACCTTGGGGCAGTATTTTTTTAACTATTTAACTTTTTCTGCCTCGCTAGCTGAAAACAAGATGGCGGAATCTCGACACTACATTCCACATTTGCGAAAGCAACTACCGCTTTCATGGTAGCAAAAAGTGCTTTCGCACAGCACATGTAATTTTTCCCATAGAATACATTTGGAAATGTCAATGTTTAATAACTTTTGAATGGAATAATATTTTTTCATCAGACCTTCTAAAGGCACATCCGTGACCCAAACTCCATATACCCTATACATTTCGGACCAAACCCCCAAGCCATACGAATTTGCACAAAAGTGGTAATTTTCACATTTTTTGACACTCCGCATCTCCGCAACCGCGCATCCAACCATGACACAATTTGCCACATCAAGAGATCTTTGGCCCCTGACAGCTCATGCAAAATTTCATGTGGACCAGATGAACGGTTGCAAAGTTATTAAAGTGCAAAATTTTGAGTTTAACATAGAACTGGCTGTTGAACCCATTACCTTTGGGGAATATTGTTTACATAAAAATAAAAATCATGTTGCCAGATACATTATTGGATGATGGAAAGCCCTGGAACTGTACACTGAATCAGTCGAAGACTCCATTCACCTTTGTACTATGCTAAATGAAAGGGTTCCTTTAGTGCAGAGCTACAAAGAACCTAGCAGCAATGTCAATGTTTCCAGCTGTACAATTGGCAGGAGGTGTACAGAGTTACAGTGGGATTTAAGTGTCAGCATTTTAGTAGATATGAACTATAATTAGGTTCATATATCTTTGCCGCCTCCATTCATGGCCGGAAATTAATGCAGTCGTAATGGTAATTTTTATGAAATTGCTTTTCCAAGGTTCCACTAAATTAACATGACATATTTTCAAAACACACAGTAGTTGTTAAGTTTAGTTATCCATTAAAATAATTATAGGTCATTTTATAGGGTCAGTTTCTGAACTGAAATAGAATTAAAAGCAGCTGGAGGACAGATTGCATTACAGTGCTGTAGACACGTCAGAAAAACACCGTCAGTTATACTAGACTCTGATACATGATGCATTTTTTTTCCTGTGCCAGTATAATAATATGGGTTACTGCTAATTATATAATAATGTTTAAGAAGCTGAGAATTTACCAGGACATGTTCTATATTTTGCCATTGAATCTAGAAACACTATCAATACCAACAGAAACTTGCAGAATTTAAAGAGGCACTGTCACATTCCATGATTTGTTTTGCCTATTTTTATGTAAAAATACAGTCTTGAATACTGACATTAGCAGTAATTTACCTTCTCTATGGGATCTGGGTAAGTTATTTTTCAAAGTAAATAGTTACATTTTTATGAAGTTGATATTTTGGGATCTTGCAAATAAATGTCTGCCTCGTAAAATGTAAATATTTACTAAAGTAGAAAATAGGCTGTTAGAGCCCTGAGAATTTGAGAGTGATAGACCAATATGTATTTTTTACGTTGTTAAAAATCATTCTTTGTAGTTGGTGTGTAATATATTTACCAAGGTTACTGTATGCAAAATGTACCAATAACATGTGCTTAGTTGAGTGTTACAGTGTAGAAGAGTGGGATATTTTATTGAAATACTTTTATAAAGGTATGATATAATGAAATGGTTACATCGTAGTGGGAAGTGGAAAAATGGTAGTAGTAGCAGTTACATAGTAGTGGGAAAGTAGTGAAATGATTTCTTAGTAGTGAGACATTCACAGGACAGACTCCGAGTTAACTGGTAATCCAAAGGATGCGGACAGGATAACAGTCCTCCATAACAATAGAAGCAGGACTCCAAGAAAGCCTTATGTATAAATGCCAGGGACACGGGCAACACAGTGTGTAATCTTAAAGATAATTTGCAATGACCTTTTCAGAAATTTAACTTGCAGCGCCATTCATTAAATATTGTTGTAAAAACAGTGCTTGCCTGGTGTTTTCTATGAAAGTCTACCATTTCATACCATTTTTAGGCATTTGTTGTGTGCTGTGATTCACCCTTTGCTACAGTGTCGAGACTTGCTGATCCCTGTGATAATCAGCCATGTCCCAGCCCTGGTGATGTCTTTTGTGGTGCTATTCTCTTTCATCTTCGTAGAAATCAGGGAGATTGTCACATTGGTGATATCTGTAAAGACTATTTTTCCGGCTCTGTGCCTTTTGCAAAAAACTGAAAGCCAATCAGCTGATTTGATGTTCAGTGCCAGTAATGCATAAAGCATGGGTTGAAGCAATCACTTGAGCTTGTGCAGAAATTAGGGTGGATGGCACATTACAGTAAAGTCTGCAGACTCTAGAATCTATCTGTTATGGTGACATGCACAAGTCCAACTCTCATGCTGAAGACTGTTGTGCTCATTCACACCTGACTTTCAGTAGAGGTGATTGCTCAGGATGGCATGATAACAAATATCCTATTGGTCTGCAAATGGAGGTAGGAGAGGTAATGCTGTTTTGAAACTTTGTTAAGAGAGTTTTTATACACTACCAGCTTACTGCTTTCTCCTGGACAGGTCTTTACTTGACCTAGAGTCAGGCTCAGCTGTTGTTTACTCCACATTAAAATGATCGCCTACCTTACTAGGGCTAACACCTCCATCCCTAATAGAAATTAACACACACACGGCCCCTATAAAACCTTATTCTAAAGCAGCCACTGACGTAAACAGCAGTGTACTTACCAACATAACACAACTAGTAACAATACAGTTTCTTAACACACACAGTAGTGTAGCACCACAGATAACATCAGCAGTCTGGAGGCATGCTGACCCAGCATACAACGACCTTGGAGAAACAGACCACATCAAAAAAGCATTAAGAGGTATGAAATTGTGCAATCTTGTTACAAAACCTGAAACACACATAGTTCTTACAGCAGTGTTTATTAAGTGATACTGCCTGTTTTAGTTCTGAAAACCATTGCACACTGGTTGCAGAAGCCCAGCTGAACTTAGGGGTTGTAACTGAAACCGGTGGGTATCACAGCACCATGACTGGAACCTCACAGTTCCAGGGTACTCTAGCTTTAGAAGAAATGGGCTTGAGGCTTAAAGCAAAGGAGGAGGAGTGACACTGTATGTGGAGAGGCTATCCAGGTGACCAAGGATATAATTTCAGATGAGGAGGCAGTGACAGAGTCACTGTAGGGAAACCGAATCAGGAATGTTAGACTGAGGGTGGTTTACAGACCACTTACGAAAAGGAGGAGGCAGATAGGGAGCTAGAAAAAGAGACCAGAAGGGTAACAATGCACTGAGATGTGGTGATCACAGGAGATTTCAGTCTTCCTAACGTAGATGAGAGTAGCCTGGTGACAACCAGCACTAGGAGCCAAACACTTGCGGATATATTCCAGGATCACTTCTTGATGGGCCTGGGAACTCATGAGAGAGGGAGCGACCCTGGATGTGGCGCTCACAAACATCAACTCCTTTAAGGACATAAGAATAAGGGACTCACCGGGTACCAGCAACCACCTATAAAGTTTATTATTGAATGGACACACAGAACATTAACTTCAGAACAACAGTCCTTGATTTTAGAATGGTGTACTTTGGGGAAGTAAGCGAGAAGCTCAGAGTCATGTAGAAAGGTGCCAGCGAGACTGAGGGTGGGGAGGTGAAATGGGACATGATTAAGAAAAACCTGCAAGATGTCACCAGTTCCTGTCTGAGGCAAGTGGGGAAGGGCAAGAAACAAAGAAACCCAATATGGTTAACAAGGGATGTAGATATAGAAGTAGGAGACAAAAGGGTGGTGTTCAGGAATTTTTTTTCCCATAGAGGAATTTCTTCCTAGTCATGCCCGTCTTGTCTGGGCTATACCCTGGTTCCAGGAATATAGACTGCTCTGGCCTTCCTTCCTGATCTCGCCCTGTATGGGGTCACTGACTTGGGAGTGGCTTACAGGCCACAAGGGCAGAGAGAGGAGAGGAGAGAAATAAGGAACTCGGAGCAGAAAGTGCAAAGGGGTCAGCAAAAGGAGGGGTAGTAGTAGTGGAATATCTCAGTCTGCCAGGCATCGACTGGAACATCCCAATAGTCAGAAGAGCCAGAAGCCAGACCCTGCTTGATACTTTGCAGGACTGCATACTGAGCAGCAGCAGGCCAGGGATCCCACTAGACAGTCTGCCATTCTATATGTGGTACTCACCAGCTTGGAAAGAATAGTGAGAGTGTGGGTTGGAGAACCACTAGGGTCCAGCAGCCACAATACTATATGGTTTGAGTTGTCCCTGGGCACCAGTAAGCTTTCGTCTAAGGCCCAGTTGCTAGACTTCAGAAGGGCAGATTTCAACCAAATGAAGAAATTAGTCTTGGACAGGTTAGCTGGGGTAGACAATGTCAGTGGAGTGGAAGAAAGATGGGCTGTTAGGGCAGCAAAAACATGCACAAGAGCAGTTATCAGGAGAAACAAGTATAAAGATCAGTTTCATTCTCTAAAAAGGTCAGGGAAGCAAAGAGGGCCAAAATGAAGGCCTTTATAATTTGGAAAGGATGGTTGAGCCATGGAATGATCTGCCAGCAGAGGTAGTGGGCGCCAAAACAGATAACAGCTTCAGACATGACTGGGATAGAGCCATGGGTGTAGTAGGTACTCAGAAGGACAAGGGAGGTGGAAACACAGTAAACTATAAGGAGAAGAGGGTAAGTGAAAACCCCACATGGACAACAGGTCTCAGCTTATGATAGGATAACATGAGCAGATGCATAGATACATAGACACTGTTGGCAGATAAGGGCCTATGTCCCACCCAGTCTGCCCATTTGAGCTTATAAGTTCACTTTATGTTTTCTTAGAAGTCTGTTGCCCCTTACCCCGACCTCCAGAATTCCCTTATGTCTATCCCATGCATTCTTAAATCCCGTGATTGTTTCAGCCCCCATAACTTCCTCTGGCAGGCTATTCCACTTGTCCACCACCTGTTCTGTGAAGACATTCTTTCACATGTTTGCTCTGAATCGCCCTCCCTCCAACTTCATCCCATGCCCTCTAGTCCTGGAACATCTTTTTCCCTGGAAAATCATGTATTCCTGCAACCTGTTCCTCCCTGTAAGGTACTTATATGTCTCTGTCATATTCCCTCTCTCCCTCTCCTCTCCTCTCCTCCAGAGAGTACATATTCAAGTCCTTCAACCTGTCCTCATAGGACTTGTGATGCAAACCTTGTACCATCTTTGTGGCCCTCTTCTGAACCTTCTCTACTTTGTCTGTGTCCTTACGCAGGTAATGTTTCCAGAACTGTACACTGTACTCCAGGTGGGGCCTCACTAATGTCTTGTATAGTGGAATTATGACCTCCCTTTCCCTGCTGGTGATGCCCCTGCTTGTGCATCCCAGCATCCTATTAGCTTTACCTGCTGCCTTGTTGCACTGTTTTCCTACCTTGAGGTCATCAGAGATGATAACTCCAAGGTGCCTTTCCTGTTTGGTGCATGCTATATCCTCACCCCCCAACTGATGTGTTGTTCTAGGGTTTTTGTGCCCCATATGCATTATCTTGTGCTTCTTTGCATTAAATTTCAACTGCCAAACCCTTGATCATTCTTCAAGCTTCTGCAGGTCCCTCCTCATTCTATCTACACCCTCTGCGTGTCCACTGTGTTACAGAGCTTCGTGTCATCAGCTAACAGGGAAATTTTGCCTTCTAGGTCCTGCGTAATGTCACTGATGAAGACGTTGAATAGGACTGGTCCCAGCACTGATCCCTGTAGTACCCCACTGGTCACTATTCCCCCTGTGGAGTGACAGCCATTTACCACCACCCTCTGTGTCCTGCTGCCCAGCCAATTACCTACCCACCACACTACTGTCCTGCGCACTGCCATATTCCCCAGTTTGTTTAATAACTTTCTATGTGGCACAATGTCAAAGGCCTTGCTGAAGTCCAGATAGGCCACGTCCGCTGCCCTCCCCTGATCCACTTCTCTTGTCACCCAGTCGAAAAATTCAATGAGGTTGGTCTGGCATGACCTCCCCCCAGTGAAACCACGCTGCCTTGGGTCCTGCAGTCCGTTGGCAGCCAGATGTTCCACCAATCTCTCCTTCAGTAGTGCTTCCCTGATCTTCCCCACTACCGAGGTCAGAGTGACTAGTCTGTAGTTCCCCGCTTCCTCTTTGTTCCCACCTTTGTATAAGGGGACTACATCTGCTGTCCTCCAGTCTTTTGGTACCTCCCCTGTTTCTAGTAATCGGCTAAACAGGATTGCCAGGGGTTCAGCCACCACCTCTCTTAGTTCCTTTAGGACCTTGGGGTGTACCCCATCTGGCCCCATTGCTTTATCAACTCTTATTCCTTCCAGTTCCTTTAGGACCCTTTCGTGTGTAAAGGGACTTGTGTCCATTTCTGGGCCAATCCCACCCCTTGTACTCCCTTCAGGCCCATTACCCTCCTCCTCTTCTTCAGTAAAGACTGAGCAGAAATACCTGTTCAGTTTGTCAGCTTTACTGATGTCATCCTCCACGTGGCCCCCATCCTCCCCCTTCAGTCTCACTATCCCTCCCTTTGCCTTTCTTTTTTCACCTATGTACCTGTAAAACGATTTGTCCCCTCTACCCACTGATTTTGCGATGCGCTCTTCTGTCTGAGCTTTGGCTTCCCTTATTGACCTCCCTTCCTCCCTTTGCTTCTCCTGGTACTTCTATCAATCCACTTCTGCCTGTGCCTTTTTGTATTGCCTGAATGCAGTCTTTTTGACTTTCACTTTCTCCACTACCTCCTTGGAAAACCATAATGGCCTCCTTTTCCTCTTGCTAACCTGCTTAATGCATAATGCTGTTGCTCTTGTTATCTCTGTTTTAAATATTGCCCACTGTTCCTCAACCCGATTCCCGTCCCATTCCCATTAATGCCTCTTTCAAGCATCTCCCCATTTTCCCAAAGTCTGCCCCCCTAAAATCCAGGATATGTGTTTTTGTGCAGTTTGGTTCTGCTCCTTCTGTAATTTCAAACCACAGTGACTGGTAGTCACTGTTCCCCATGTGCTCCCTCACTGTTACCCCATCACACTGTCCCTATTTGTGAGCATGAGGTCCAGTATTGTCTTCTGCTGAGTTGGTTCCATGACCAGTTGCTTGAGGAAGGCACCTTGAAGGGAGTCCAGGATAAATCTTCTCCTGGTCGATGCTGCTGCTGGGAGGCTCCAGTCCACATCTGGACTGTGGGTTTTTCCTGCCATCATCATTTATGTTTCTGTGTGCACCCCCCAAAATAAAACACTCATGACCTGCCAGTTACTTCCACGACTTGCCCTCTGTAGCAGGGCACCAGGGTGAGGATCCTTCCCCCTCCCTCACTCCAAGGCAGTTCACTATCTGGACTAGGCTTTGGTGGTTGCAGGCACGAGGACCCTGGGGAATCCAGGAGCAAAAAACAGCATAAGGAAAGCTGCACTCACTCTGAGGAAAAACAAAGAAGTCAGACTTTCAGAGGAAACCCACAGTTTATTTGCCGGGCGCTTGAGGTCTGTGGCATGACCCTGATGAAGAGTCATGCCACAGACTCAAAACACTGGGGCTAGCTTGCCTTGCTCAGATAAACCGTGAGTTTTCTCTGAAAGCAGAAGTAACCAGAAGGGGAAGGCACTGGGATTAGATCAGTTCCAGTACAGTAGCTTTTTCTTTCTGCTTTTACATTGTTTCTTGTGGATTTTACTTGATAGAAGGTTATTTCTTTTATTTCTTACTACTTCTAAAGGGCTAGCAGAGTATTGTTTTGGGGCTGTTGAAATTTTTCAACCTATTTTGGTGGCTATAAGTGGGCTCATTTGTTTGATGTTTCACTGTGTAGCAGGCTGCGTTTGTGGAGGCATGTTTCTTCTGATTTAAAACCTATTTGGTGTGATTTTATTGGGGCTGTTTCTTTGAATTGGAGACCTATAGCTTCTAATTTCAAGTCTATTTTGATGTGTTGTTGGTGAGGTTGTTTGAATTGGAGACCTGTTTCGTTTGGTGGCAGACCTATTTTTTTGTGCTGTGAGTGGAATTATGATTGCTTTTTGCTGGCTGCATTAGCTGCAGTGTTTAGTACTTAGTGGGGGAAGGGTGCTAATGGTCTGACCCGGGGCCTCATCTACCTGACTGTCTCTGGAAGGCACAGGCTAGTCCCACCCACCCCAGGTCCATGATTTCCTTTATACTAGGGGTTCAGACATCACTTCCCCAAACGGGCAAAGGACATGCACCTGTCATAGGGGTACCGCAGGGTTCAGTGCTGGGTCCAGTCCTTTTTAATGTCTTTATAAGTGACATTGCAGAGGGACTGGAAGGAAAAGTATGCCTCTTTGCAGATGACACAAAGATCTGCAACAGGGTTGATACACAACGAGGCATGGAAAGGATGAGAAGGGACTTGGCAAGGTTGGAGGAATGGTCAGAAGTATGGCAGCTAGGATTCAATGCAAAGAAGTGCAAAATAATGCACCTGGGAAACAAGAACCCAGGGAAGAATGCACAATGGGGGAGGTAGTAACAACAACAAAAAAGGAAAGGGACCTGGGGTAATCATATCAGATGACCTCAAGGTTAGCAAGCAATGTGAGAAGGCAGTAGGGAGGGCTGGGAGTATACTGGGATGCATAGGAGAGGCATCACCAGCAGAAAACAGGAAGTTGTTATCCGCTGTACAGACAGTTGGTGAGACCCCATCTGGAGTATTGTGCCCAGTTCTGGAGACCCCATCTCCGCAAGGACATAGACAGGATAGAGGCAGTCCAGAGGAGGGCAACTAAAATGGTGCAGGGTCTACAAGAGAAGGCGTCGAGGAGAGACTTAAGGAGCTTAATATGTATACCCTTGAGAAAAGAAGGGAGAGGGGGATATGATAGAAACGCTATACCCTCAGTGGAATCAACAAAGTCCAAGAGGGTAGCATCTTCAGAAAAAGAGACGTGCAAGAACAAGGGGACACAATTTAAAGATAGAGGGGGGACGGTTCAGGGGCAATGTGAGGAAGTATTTTTTCACAGAGAGGGTAGTGGATGCATGGAACAGCCTTCCTGAGGAGGTTGTGGGGTCTAAAACTGTGGGAGAATTCAAGAATGCATGGGAGAGACATAAGGCAATTCTTGTGGGGGGATAGGAAGAAACAGGCTGTTGGTTAACTAGGATCTGCGGCCTATCCTGTAGGTAGGGAAATGGGCAGACTAGATGGGCCAAGCGATCCTTATCTGCCGTCAAAGTCTATGTTTCTGTGTTTCATAGCAGAAGCAGACATCCAGGAAAGGAACAGCAGCGAGTGAAGAGGTGGCTGCTATCTCAGTGGAAGGGAATTAACTGCAAATCAAGGTGCTTTCTTTGTTACTTTTTTGCATTGCTATTTGCATTGTGGAAAGGAGGAGTAGGAGTTTGAAGAAGGTTGTACAATAGTTACTTAAAGTCTCTCTTTGGGTGTGGACAGGAAGGATAGGAATGTAAAAAGCAGTTGCTCAATCTATCTAGATGTATATGACAAAGGGGGTAAGGGAAATTAGGAAAAGGAGATAATGTTTTGCACTGATAGAGGGGGAGAGGGGAGACTTGGGGGAGTGTTTGGTATCCTTCATCTGGAAGGGTGTGGGGGTTGCTGGTGGGCAACGAGAGCAATGGGTAGGGTGGTAGGCTGCAACAACTGTGGTGCACCAATCTTTCTAAAAATTGCCTGGAGGGTGGGGGGGATGTTTAGTGTGCAACCACATAGAGAGATGTAATAGCCGTGTTAGTCCAGTCAACAATGCAGAGAAAAAATATAATAAATATGTTGCAAGTGATACCTTTTATTGGACTAACAAAATTATTTTTAAGACTAGCTTTCGAGAGGTGAAACTCTCTTCCTCAGGTCAAAAGTGAAAAAACAGCTGAGCAGTGTGACAGATAAAGGTTGGATGTGGATTCGAAGCCTAGACTAGCAGGTTACAGATCAAAGCATTGCAGTCAATTTACACCTCTTACAAACAGGAAGACTAATTTTCACTGGAGTGTGTCTGTTAGAGAGAACAACTTGTAAGATCAAAAGACTAGTAAAGGAGGGCAGGATGGGAAGGGGGAAGGATGGGAAAGTGGTTACCCTTAATGCTAGGAGCCTTGGGAGGAA
This sequence comes from Neoceratodus forsteri, assembly GCA_016271365.2. NCBI lineage: Eukaryota > Metazoa > Chordata > Ceratodontiformes > Ceratodontidae > Neoceratodus > Neoceratodus forsteri. Next base: position 1,198,239,311 of record CM028130.1, read on the forward strand.
AACTGCAGAGGTACAGATGCTCATGGCAGAGGGAGAAGTGGACATTGCAGCCATCACAGAAACATGGGCGACCCAATGCAATGACTGGGACCTGTCTGTACCAGGGTACAGATTATTTCGTAGGGACAGAGTGATTGGGAAAGGAGGGGGGGTGGCACTATATGTGAAGGAAGGACTGAAGTGTGTAAGGGAGGAAGGGGAGGAGGGTAGTAGGATTCTTAGAATGGGAGTGGTGTACAGGCCGCCCTCTCAGATGGAGGAGTTAGACAGGGAACTGGTGGGACAGATCAGGAGGACTTGCGAGAAAGGTAGTGTGGTGATTGTGGGGGACTTCAACATGCCAGGAGTGGACTGGAGTACCCCAGCAACCGGGAATAGAAGGGAGCAGGTACTGCTGGATGCCTTCCAGGGCAGCTTCCTGCTGCAAATGGTCAGTGAACCAACCAGGTTAGGGAGGAATACCCTTGACCTTGTGCTGGCAAATGGGGAGTTTGTGAGAGAACTTACGGTGGAAGAACCGCTGTCAGGGAGTGACCACCACTTTGTATGGCTCACACTGGATACGGGCAAGGAAGGAGTGGAATCTGGCACAAGAGTGCTGGACTTCAGGAGGGCCGACTTTGGGAGAATGGAGGAAGTGGTAAAAGGGTATCTGGCCAGAATTCAACTTAGTATGGGCACTAACCAGAGGTGGGAGCTCATAAAGCTGGGGATAGTGGAGGCAACTAAAACCTGCTGCAAGGCCCAGAGCAAGAAGGCTAGGGCTAATAAACTGAGCTGGTTGAGCAAGGAGGTCATGGAAAAGGTAAGGAGGAAAAGAGCTGCCTTTAGGAGGTACAAGAAAACAGGGAGGACAGGGAGGAGTACTTGACGGAATCGAAGGAGGTGACATGGGCAGTAAGGGGAGCCAAGGCATCTACGGGGCTCAGTCTGGCACAAGGCATTAAGAAGGGGGAGAAGGACTTATTTAGGTACATCAGGGAGAAAAGGAGCTGTAAGGACCACATAGTAAGGATTAGGAAGGAGGGGGGTTGGGTGGAAGCAGGGTGTGATAAGGCAGAAGCAGTGAATGATTGCTTCTGCTTGGTATTTACTAAGGAGAAGAGGGGGGTGATACCCAAGGGGGAGGAACGGCAGAAACATGGGGGAAGGGGTGACAGATGGGAAAATCATGGAGGGCAGAGTTCGGGAGGGTTTGAAGGCACTGAGGGTGGACAAGGCACCAGGCCCACATGGCATCCACCCCAGGGTACTGAAGGAGCTGGCAGAGGTCCTTGTGGGACCTTTGGCAGACCTATTTAATGCCTCACTACACTCAGGGTGTATATTTCAGGACTGGAGGATGGCTCATGTGGTGCCCCTCCACAAAAGTGGCCCCAAGGATGAACCAGGGAACTACAGACCGGTGAGCCTCACATCCATCGTGGGTAAGCTGATGGAGACTATCCTGAAGGAGGGCTGGTGGCCCTCCTAGAGGCCAAAGGACTACAGGACAGCAGACAGCATGGCTTCATACATGGCAGATCCTGCCAAACCAACCTGGTGGAGTTCTATGACTGGGTAACTAAGCATCTGGACAGGGGCCATGCAGTGGATGTCCTGTATTTGGACTTCAGTAAGGCATTCGACTCAGTGCCGCATGGGAGACTGGGAAGTAAGTTAGAAGGCACAGGGGCGGGTGCAAAGCTGGTGAGATGGGTAGGGAACTGGCTTCAGTGAAGTCAACAGAGGGTGGTGGTGGGTGGGGAGCTATCACACCCAAGGGTAGTGACGAGCGGTGTTCCACAGGGCTTACTGTTGGGACCAGTGTTGTTTGGAATATTCATTGCAGACATATCATTGGATATCAAGAGCAAGATCAGTCTGTTTGCTGATAATACCAAGATGGGAGTGGTGGTGGACGAGCTAGGGGGATGGCAGGGGTTGCAGGATGACCTGGCAAAGCTTGAAACCCGGTCAGACACTTCTACAGCGAACCGACCAACACGCACAGGCAGAGTTTATCCGTGGCTACAACAACCTCACCAAAAAAATGAGCTTTAAACTACAAGGTACTGTGATCTAGTTCTAAGGTTAGCACTAAACTCCCCTGTTGAAACTCACCGACGCTAATGGATGATCAGACTCGGGTCAAATAGTGCATAACTTTTTCTGGGTCTTTTTGACCACAGTTTTCAGAGGACACGTTGCATGGGAAGGGAGATGCAGCTCTGTTTCATGTCCGTAGGGTACACAAATGTGAAATCTTCGCTCATAAAGAAGAGGTCGCCAACTTGGGGAGGGGGCGGGTGTGAGAGGGATTCATCTTGATCTTCAGGGCAAAACACTAGCATGGACAATGAAAGAAAGTGAAAGGTCGAGGTGGCCTGTTGCGGGGTGGGGGGGATGAGGAATCATATACTTAGCAATGTTTCTTAAGGGGGAAGGAGAGGGACTTATCTGGTGGGACACAATGAAGGATGTGACTCGGGGGTAAATGATTAGTCTGGCATCAGCCAAGAAGAAACTTTGAAACAAAAGGTAACTAGACTTTAGAAAGGAAATCAAGGACCTGGAACTAAAACATAAACACAGTTTGTGGGGACCTTAAAAGAATTGATAAAAAAGAGAGCGGAATTAAAACAACTTGGAAAATGAGAGCAGAAGAAACAATATGCTTTTCAAACCAAAAGTATTATGAGGGAGGAGGTAAAGCGCTTAAAATATTGTCTCTTAGACTAAGATAAGCTCAGGCTAGGAGGCATGTGCAATATATACTGAAAGAAAACCACTACGAAGAGAGATTGGAAAAACCAGAAGAAATAGCCTCAGCTTTTAAACAATACTACAAAGGGTGATTATATACTGAGGACAGAGATCCACAAGAAGTAGCAGAGCAAACAACATTTTTTTTAGATTCTCCAGAGCTCCCTAAATTATCCCCAGAAGTACAACAAATGTTATCTGCCCTCATAACAGAACAAGAAATGAAATCAATAATAACAAATCTGCCTTTGGGCAAATCACCAGGCTCAGATGGCTTTCCAGTGGAACTATATAAAACAAGCATTTGGCAATGCCGAATGTTTGCTTGCTGGCATTGGCATTGGTAGTGTAGGAGTTACAGAGCTGCATAATAGGAATGGCAGTGAAGTATTCAACTGAAGCCAACCCCACCACCACCCTGCAGAGACTGACAGGCATTGGGATGTGCCTTTGGGTCATCAGGCATAACGGCCATGCCATTTCACCACACCCTACCCTGTAGACACTGACAAGTGTCACGGTGTGCCTTGGGGTCTTTGGCCCTTATGCGCACCTCATTCCATCAGGAAATATGGTGAGATGGGTGCGGTGTAGGAGAATGGGGTGAACATTGGGGCAGAAGAGTCCAAGGCATACCTCAATGCCTCTCACTGGCTGCAGGGTATGGAATGGTATGAGCACTATGGCGAGAATCCCAAGTCACACCCCTGATACCTGTCATTCTCTACAGGGTGGGGCATTATGGTTGGAAACCCTAACGCCTCAGGCATTCGTTGGTATTTTCACTCCAAATTTTCAACATGTTTTTTTTGTGACCCCCACCTCATGAACAGTGGCAATATCAGTTTGTTAGCCGGAAGCTGATTTTGCACAGCGACTACAGCATTTAGCACCACAGATGCAAAAACACATTCCGAACAGGATGTGAAAAATGACAGCTGTACTGTTCATGGGGAGGTGTAAAAAATGGCAATGTGAAAATCTGCCGTGAAAATATAAAAAAAAACTGGTGAAGTCACGAGCGGCATAGAAACTGTACAATGCACACCCGTAATGTAATTAGTTTGGGGATTTTTTTACAGCAGATTGTCAACACAGGCATTTTGGGACCTCCGATCATGAACAGTGTCACTGTGATTTTCTTTATCTGTCCCAAACAATGATTTCCCACAGCGACAACGCATTTCTGCGCTGAAAGTGTGAAAACACATTTCGGCCATGTTGTGAAAAATGACAGCTGTACTGTTCATAAAGAAGTGTGGAAAAATGCCACTGGTGAAAATCTGGACGGAAAATATTACAAAGTAATGAACTTACGAGGGTGCGTGGCAACTGTGCAATGCTCACTCGTAACACAGTCATTTTATGGACTTTTGTCACAATATTTTCAACATAGCCATTTTAAGACCTCTGCTCATGAACGATATCACTGTGATTTTCTTAATCTGTCCCAAATATTGATTGCGCACACCGACTGTGCCATTGTGCGCTACATACTTGGAAACACATTTTGGGCGATGTGAAAAATGACAGCTGTACTGCTCATAAGGAGGTATGGTAAAATGGCAATGTTAAAAATCTGGAGTGCAAATATAAAAAATTTGCAAACTTACGAGGGTGCGTAGAAACTGCGCAACGCACGCTCGTAAAACAGTCATTTTTAGGAATTTTTTCACCAGATTTTCAGCATAGCTATTTTAAGACATCTGCTCATGAACAGTGTCACTGTGATTTTCTTAATGTGTCCCATACATTGATTTCGCACACCGACTGCGCCACTGTGCGCTACATGCACGGAAACACATTTTGGGCAACATGTGAAAAATGACAGCTGTACTGCTCATAAGGAGGTATGGTAAAATGGCAATGTTGAAAATCTGGAGTGCAAATATTAAAAATTTGCGAACTTACGAGGGTGCGTAGGAACTGCGCAACGCACGCTCGTAAAACAGTCATTTTTAGGAATTTTTTCACCAAATTTTCAGCATAGCTATTTTAAGACCTCTGCTCATGAACAGTGTCACTGTGATTTTCTTAATGTGTCCCATACATTGATTTTGCACACCGACTGCGCCATTGTGCGCTACATGCGCGGAAACACATTTTGGGCGACGAAAATTACAGCTGTACTGCTCATAATGAGGTATGGTAAAATGGCAATGTTGAAAATCTGGAGTGCAAATATTAAAAATTCGCGAACTTAGGAGCGTGCATAGGAACTGCTCAACGCATGCTCGTAAAAGTCATTTTTAGGAATTTTTTCACCAAATTTGCAACATAGGCTTTTTGAGAGCCCACCTTTTGAACACTGGCACTGTCGTTTCGTTAATAGGTCCCGAAAGGTGATTTTGCACAGTGACTGCGAAATCACCCTTTGGGCCTGATTAACGCCATGACAGTTCAAGAATTCATGAGGAGGGTCCCAAGAACATGTTGAAATTGGTGCCATCAAAAAATGCTGTGAGATATGCATTAAGTTGAAAAACCCTATTTATTGCATTATACAGCTTACGGCATTTCCTCAGTTCATGATCGGTTTGAAGAGTGCAGAGCGTGTTCCCGGTCTACGAAGATCATCGTGCGGACTCGGAGGTAAGTATGGGGTGGGGAGGCAGAGGTGCAGTAGGTGGGCGCGGGTGGGCTGGGAGAGCCGGTGGGAACGCTTTTCTTGTTTACAGGTTTTTTTTTTTTTTAAAGGAAGACGACGCGGGACATTTGCCATGCTGGGGTGGGCTCCCAGTGTGGCAGCTTGAAGGCTGTTTGGGGGTGGGCCTGTTGCGACGGGGTGGGCACCCGTCGGCTATGGACTTGTGCCACGCTGGGGTGGGCTCCCAGCTGGCAACTGTAAGGCTGTTTGGGGGTGGTGGCCTGGAGCCGATGGTGATTGGGCACCCTCAGGCCATATGGACTTGTGCAGCTGTTTGGGGGCCTGGAGCCGAAGGGGATTGGGGATTGGGCACCCGTCAGCCATACTGACGTGTGTCACGCGGTGGGTGGGCTCCCAGCGTGGCACCTGGAAAGCTTTTTTGGGGCGTGGAGCTAACGGGGGATTGGGCACCCCCGTCGGTCATACAGTATGTGCATGGGCGGGGCCCCGTGAGCACGCAATATGCGTGCGTGTGGAGGGGGGGCTCTGCTCACTGAAGCGGAGCTGTCCCTTTGAACTGTGTGCCACTGCATTTTCAACTGCTGTCATAGCTGCAGCAGTGATTGGGGAACTGGGGCCGCACCTGCAAACACACTGACTGAATTGGAAGACGGTTGCCACACCTCCGAAAACTCGGATGATGGCACTATGTTTCTTGCAAATGCGTGCAAGCAAACATAAAAATTCAAAAAAAAATGTTAGCCCCCGCACTTGCTAAGGTGATGAATACCATTATAGAGGAAAAACAGATCCCTAAATCATGGACAGAAGCCCTGATGTCAGTGCTCCCCAAGCCAGGGAAACCAGCAATGTATTGTGCTTCCTACAGGCCTATATCTTTCCTTAACCAAGATTTCAAGATATTAACAAAAGCTCTAGCAAATAGACTCCAGATGCACATGGAATCCTTGGTTCACCCTGACCAGACAGGATTTATTCCCTGCAGGCATATGTCTGATAATATAAGAAGGTTGCTCAATATAATAAATAATAAGAACAATACTACCGTACCCCAGACTGCAATTTATTTAGATGCCGAGAAAGCTTTTGATCAGCTCAACTGGGTTTATATGACGGAAGTTTCAATATGAATGGGAATAGAGGGCTCTTTCCTTCAGTGGGTCATGATGGCTTACCAAAACCTGACGGTCAGAATAAGGGAGAATGAGACAATTTCTGAAACCTTTTCAGTAGAGAGGGGCACCCGGCAAGGATGCCCACTATCGCCACTGTTGTTCATTTTGGGAATGGAGTCACTGGCACAGGCGGTCAGATCAGAGGACACAATCCAGGGAATCAGGGTGGGAGGGGCAGTAAATAAAATCTCTTTATATGCAGACGGTACGCTACTTTTTTTAAATAACCCGGATGCCTCATTGCCCCCTCTAACGGATACTCTAACTCAGTTTGGACAGACCTCAGGTTTTAAAATAAACATGGACAAATCTGAACTGCTGAGTTTGCATGGCTCCATATCAGTTGACACCCGCTTGAGAATTCCATTTGCATGGGTAAAAGAAAAAAAACTGTTATTTAGGAATACAAATACCACTTAAGCTCGCTAGGGTTTGCAGACGTAAATAGGTGGCAGACACTCCCCCTCTCCTTTACAGACGGCATAGAAACGGTTCAAATGAATGGCTTTCCCAGATACTTCTTTTTGTTTGCCATCCTCCCAGTCCCATTCCCTAGGAAAGACTGGAGGGAACTTAAGAAAAAATTATTGAGATTCATCTGGGCGGGCAGATGACCTCGGAAAAGATGGAAACTTCTGACAGAACACAGAGAAAGGGGAGGCAGAGGAGTTCCAAACTTCTATAATTATTATAAAGCAGCACAGATCCAACCAGTGCTAAAAATATTAAGCCCTGAGCATAGAGAGGGTTGGTACCTCATGGAAAAAGAAGCACATCCAACCATTCCCCTTCACATACTCCCCTGGGTTGTTCTTCCCTCAGATCTTAAAACAATTAAAAATGAGTGGATGAAGCATACAGTGGGGTGTGGATGGCCGTCAGGCAGTGGTGGGAATTGCCTACTCCTGTCTGGTGACTTATCCCCCTTCTCTTCCTCCCCCAATCCCCTATACATTGGAGATATAATAGTCTTCTTAGGTGGAGGAGTCGAGGGTTATGCTTTCTCACCCAATTCCTACAGGGGGCAGTGTTGAAGTCTGAGTTTGGTCTCCTTAGGAGTGATTTCTTCAAATTCCTACAATACAGACATTACATTACCTCAACTGTGGGCATCCCAGTCCTTACAAGTAGCCCCGGCCCTCCTCTGTTGGTGACTCACCAGCACAGCCGAATGATAGATTTCAGGGAATATATTTCATATGTATATAAAACACTCCAAAAGGATATAGGGAAGCTTTTAACTCAAAGGATAGAATACCAATGGCAGGAGGAGATGGGCATGGCACTCACGGAGGAGGACTGGAACAAAATATGGATGGAGGTTTGTAAAACAGCTAGCTCTCTGAAATGGAGAGAATACAGATGGAAGGTAGTTTCCAGATATTTCATCACTCCAGTGATATCTGCACATTATACAGTGCCCCCCCCCCCCCATAGATAAATGTTGGAAGGGATGCGGTGGAAGGGGCACACACTCCCATATTTTTTGGGAGTGCCCAAAGTTCAGCTGCTATTGGTATGCAAGCCATTCAAGAAATTTTTCAGATAAATATCACCTTAAGTGGCCCTAATTTAATATTGGGACTGCCCCCAGTGGAAATCAGGTCTAGCAACCAAAGGTACTTGTACTTCTTTTGATAACCGCAGCCCAAAAAGTAATTACTCAGAATTGGCTTAAACCAGGTCCCCTTTCCCTCAGCATGTGGAGGGCAAATGTGAATAACATCAAAGATATGAAAGCAGTAACAGCACACTTGAGGCTGACAGTGGACCAAGGTAACTAAATGGCTGTCATTCTGTGATTACATAGAGAGTAAAGAGGGAACTCCAGTTCTGGAGCAATATCTGTTATCCTGAATTCCAGAAGCACATCCAACCCAGGCAGGCGAAAAGAAACAAATTAGGAATGACCCGAGGGGTGTTATGCTGAGGGGAAGAGTAGCTTGGATTCATCTGGGGGAAGGAAACCAGGAGGACCCCTTTACAGGCAAGGAAAATTGAATAAAATCCTCTCTTACATGATAATCATATATAAAACAGAAAACAAAAACCACATCATAATGTTAAATCAATTGTTTATTTGTATTGTAATGTTAAATTAATCTTTATTGAATTGTTCAGAGCTTCATGCAGTATAAAAATGAATAGTTATTGAATTAATGAAATGGAAAGGCAATAATATCAAAGTTATGACTCAATGGATCGTGAGGACTATGGACTGGATGGCAGGTTGGTCTCCCACATTGGACACTCTGGTGGAATTGAGACATTTTCTTTCTGATTTGAAGGAAATGTATCTAGTAAAAAGGGAAACAACATTGATTATGATAACATATACTCATGTATCCTGTACATGTCTTTTGCCTGTCAGAACTTGCCTGTTCATTATATTATTGTAAACTGCATCAATTAATAAAATAAAGTTTAAAAGTTCAAAAAGGGGTAGTAAGGAGAGAGAGCATTTTGAGGAAGCAGAGCGAATGGTATAGGGGAGAGAGCTTGTAACCAGAAGATGTCACGCACCAACCCTCACGCCTCATGTGTATATTAGATCGCTAGATAGATACTTTATTTATATAGCGCTCCTTCCTGGAGGCTCAGAGCGCTGCACAATTCATAAAAAACATCAAATACAAAACATCTCAGAAAGAAAAACATCAACTAGAAATAGAAAAGCAGCAGCAATCAACTTATAACGTAAATAAACAAAATCAAATAACACTACAAACAGATCATATATGACTTATCTACCTATCAAATGAGACAGTCAGCAAACATATAATTATATTAATGATACTGCTCATAGGCTTGACCGAACAAAAATGTTTTTGGGGCTTTTTAAAGGTTTCCACTGAAGGTGCCTCACTCAAATAGCTTGGCAGTGAATTCCACAGGGCTGGCGCAGCCACTGAAAAAGCTCAATCACTTGACTGCTGCAGCCTAGCCTTGGGAACCACTAGGAGGCAACCCTCAGAGGAATGGAGAGAGCGGATTGGGCAATAAGGAACCAGGAGGTCTTGCAGGTAGTCTGGTCCCTGGCCATGTAGGGCTTTATAGGTCAGAAACCCGACCTTGAAGATGACAATCCTCCACCTTATCGGCAGCCAGTGCAGTCCATGGAGAACAGGCATGATATGATCAGATCTTAATGCACCAGTCAATAGCCTGGCTACCACATTCAAACAACATGAAGTCTTGCTGTATTCTGACAATAGCAGTGAGTCCCAACCTTCGAACTGCCCCGGAGATGAAAGAGTTAAATTTCCATGCCAGGCATGGAACGCTGAGCTCGAGCTCAGTTGAGACTCTTCTCTGTTGCTGTTTGAACTCAAACCATCAGATTCTTTACTCCGCCTCTCTGAACAGTCGCTCTGGAGATTTCTCCTTTGCTCGGTTCAATTTGTCGGTTAAAGTACCGCTTTTCTCGGTTTTCGAACGAATTTAAACCGAAACCTGTCGGTTCAGTCTCTGTCTGTGGTATTCGTGAGTACTAGATAGGTTATATTGTTTTTCTGTTCTGTGTGGAACTTGTAAACGTTTCATCGGTTCGGTTTGAACCGATCAAGTTGTGGTAAAAATCTTTATTTCTACTTTAGAGTTGGTTATCGGTTCAAAAAAACAGATTTTATTACGTTTTTTCCATGACCTGTAACACGGTCAGGAACCGATAAGAGGGTCTTGCCTGGCGGATTGCCATTAAAAGGGTAAGTTTTGTTAGGACTGGCACCATGTCTGAGAAACCCAAAAGAAAAACCGGGCCCACTGGGTTTCAACACTGTAGTGTGTGTGGGGAAATCTTTGCTAAGGCTGACCCCCACACCACCTTTGTTTATTGTCTGGGGTTTGACCACCTCAATTCAGACTGCCAGATTTGTAAAAATTTTCCTGCAGCTACCCTAGAGAAGAGAGTTGGTAGGCTCAGGGAAAGGGAGCCCAAAAAGTCCGCTGACCCGGATGGCCAGCCCGGTTCGGTTCAAACCAAACCAGAAGGAGTGCTCTCTGACCAGGGCGAAACTTCTTCGGGCAAAAGGAGAACCGATTCCAAGGAGTCGGTTCCGGCTAAGAGAACAAGAAAGGAAAAATCAGCTGGTGTGGATCCAAACTTTCTTCTCAACCGCTGATGAACCAATAAGCGATAAAAATTGTGCAGTCGCTTTCCCAGTTCCGACAAACCCGGCACCATCAGGAAGGCGCTCGTTCGGCCGGTTCCACGGTTCCGGATTATGATTTGGAAGAATATTATGAACGGAGGAGGAGGAAGAGAGTATGAGGAAAGTGAATGTGGTTTTGAAAGTCTGATGTGCCCATTGACCCGGACATCTCCCCAGACAGACCTTCAGGAGTGTCTCCTCCTAGGCTTTCTGAGTGCCCCTCCCATTTCATGTTTTACAAGAAAGTGGCGGAAACCATTCAGCTTCCTATGGAAGAAGCTGTGGATGACCAGGAAGAGCCTGACTATGTGGAAATGATGGATATCCCAGAGTCTAGGAGGCTGTCTATTCCCTTACACAAATCTTTGGGGAAACAGACATTTAAGATTTTAAAGACTCCTAATACTATACCTCCTGTGGATAAAAGAATGGACAAGAGGTATACTTTGTCAGGCTCAGATACGGAGTTCCTTACACAACAATGCAGCCATGTTGGGGTAGTGCAGGCTGCAGCCTGTGATAAGGCTAATATACCCTTGGCTTCACATCCCCCAGACAAGGACTCCAGCAGGACTGATGCCATGGCAAAGAAACAGTACATGGCAGCATCCTTGGGACTCAGGCAGGCCAATTATATGGCCTATACAGCTAGGTATCAGAAATCTAGATGGGACACTGTCATGGCTTTAGCTAAACAGGTCCCTGGCCAGCTTGCCAAGGAGCTTGAGCAGGTGGCTGCTGATGGTACTGAGGCATCCAAGGTGCAATTCCATGCTGCAGTGGACTCCAGTGATGTTTCATCTAGAGTCATGGCTACATCTGTGGCACTTCGTAGAATGGCTTGGCTCAGATGTACTAGCCTGTCATTGGATACCCAGACTAAGGCCATGGATTTTCCTGTTGTGGGTAATTCTCTGTTTGGGAGCAAACAGAGAATTACATGAAGAAAATGGATGAATAAGGACCACCTATAGGAGTGCTCAGGCCAAGGAAAGGCAAGCCACTCCTCAGAGGCAGCATCCCAGGGGCAGGCCCAGGCCTTTTCATAGGCCTTTCTACCAAGCCCAGGCCTCCTCTTCTGCCTATGCTCAGAGGGGGTTCTTTAGAGGGAGAGGCAGAAGGGGTACAAGCAGACCTGCTCCAGGTACTTCCTTACCCCCAAAAAGACAGGAGAATGGCCGCCCATCCTGGATCTCAGATACTTAAACAAGCACTTTTTAAAGCCAAAGTTCAAAATGGTGACTCTGGGAATAATTCTACCCTCTCTAAGGCCAGGGGACTGGCTAGTCTCCCTGGACCTCAAGGATGCCTATTTTCATATTCTCATCAGAAGCTCCCATCAAAAGTACCTCAGGTTCGAGCTGCCCTTAGGCCATTACCAATTCAGAGCAATGCCCTTCGGCCTATCCTCTGCTCCAAGGGTGTTCACAAAATGCCTGGCAGTAGTAGTTGCTTCTCTAAGAAGGCAAAGGATTGCCATCTTCCCATACCTGGACGACTGGCTCATAGTAGGCCAGTCCCCAGACCAAGTCAAGTTACATCTAGAGATAACTCGGCAACTGCTCACCTCTAGGTTTCCTTCTGAATCTTTCAAAGTCAGTTCTAGAGCCTGTTCAGCTCCTCACCTTCATAGGTGCAGAGCTAGATACATAAAAGGCCAGAGCCTTCCTTCCCCTGGACAGGGCAAGGACCCTTATCACACTGGCCTCTTCATTCACCCTACAGGTGTCTCGACCAGCAAGGCATTTTCTGCAGCTCCTGGGGTACATGGCTGCTTCTGCAGCAGTGGTGCAGGGAGCAAGATTTCAGATGAGGGACATTCAGTTCCACTTGAGAGCCTTTTGGTCTCAGAAAAAGGACCCTCTTACCAAACTGATACCAGTGACTCGAACCCTGATCCAGGCCCTGCAGTGGTGGCAGGATCAGAACAATCTAAGAGAGGGAGTCCCCTTTGTCACTCAGTCTCACTCTTTAATCCTTACTACAGATGCCTCCCTCTTGGGGTGGGGGGCTCACTTGGGAGACCTGACCACCCAAGGGTTGTGGTTCCCTCAGGAATCTCTGCTTCACATCAATCTGTTGGAACTCAGAGCAGTGTTTCTAGCACTTCTAGCTTTTTCCAAGTCTGTTCAGAACAAAGTTGTTCAGATCAGAACAGACAATACCACCTCAATGTGGTATATCAACAAGCAAGGGGGCACTCGGTCTACGGCCTTGTGCACAGAAGCAATGAAGTTGTGGTCTCTGGCCTATTCCCTGAACACCTCCCTCACAGCAGTACACTTCCCAGGCAAGGGCAATGTCCTGGCAGATGCTCTCAGCAGGATATCTCAGGGCCATCACGAATGGTCACTGGATCTCCTGGTTTTGGAGGTGATCTTCTCCAGATGGGGCACCCCACAGATAGATCTTTTTGCAGCCCCAGACAATCACCAACTTACTCTGTTTTGCTGCAGGCCCCCAGTGTTGGGCTCAGTCCCCCTGGATGCCTTAGTTCTCAGTTGGGAAGGGAAGTTCCTGTATGCTTTTCCCTCCTTCCCTCTCCTGTTCAAAGTGCTAGTCAAAATCAGATCTCAGTCCTGCAAGGTGATCCTGATTGCTCCAGACTGGGCCAGACAGCCCTGGTACCCTCTACTATTGTCCTTAGCAGTCCACCTTCCCCTGTCTCTTCCCAGGAATCACAACCTGTTAACCTGTGCTCAGGGGAAGGTTTGGTACCCGAACCTCAGATCTCTCAATCTCAAGGCCGGGCTCTTGAAGAGTTAGAGTTTGTTGATTTACACCTTTCCCAAGGTGTTATGGATATTCTAAAGGCTTCTAGGAAGCCTTCCCCCAGAACTACTGATAATTCCAAATGGAAAAGATTTTCCATATGGTGCTCTGGGAGGCATACTTCCCCAGAGTCTGCTGACCTGCCCACAGTCCTTGACTATATGGTTCACCTGAATAGCTTGGGACTCAGACCAGCTACTCTAAGGCTACATCTGGCGGCTGTCTCTGCTTTTATTTCAGCAGGTAAGCCCTCTTCTCTTTCAGCTCACCCTGCAAGTTTTTCAAGGGATTGCTTCATACCAATCCGCCATTCAGGACCCTGCCCTGCTTGGGACCTTAACGCTTGCATTGCTCAGCTCATGCACCCCTTTGAGCCTTTGTCCTCAGCAGAGCTTAAGTACTTGACTTGGAAAACTGTGTTTCTGGTGGCCATCACTTCTGCCAGGCGATAAGTGAGTTACAAGCCCTGTCAGTGGAGCCTGATTTTATCTCTTTCCATAGAGATAAGGTGGTCCTCAGGACTAATAGGAAGTTTTTACCTAAGGTGGTTTCAGACTTCCACCTTAACCAATCTATGTCTCTTCCTGTTTACTTCACTGACCATTCCTCCTCTGGTGAGAGGAGGCTGCACAGTTTAGATGTGAAAAGAGCCCTTAGCTACTACATAGAACGTACCAAGGGTCACAGGTTTGACTCCCTCCAACTGTTCCTCACTTATGGTGAGGTTGGTAAGGAAACCTGCCACTAAAAGATCCATTGCCAGGTGGATTGTCTCTGCATCCAATTTTGCTATGAAAAACTAGGTAAGGTTCCACCCTCAGGCCTGAGGGCTCACTCTACCAGGGGTACAGCTGCTTCCCTGGCTGCTGCCAGGATATTCCTGTCTTAGAGATATGTCAAGCAGCTACCTGGAAAACAGTTCACACTTTACAAGCATTACTCCTGGATATCCAGGCTAGATGATGCTCGGTTGCATAGCTGTGTCTTCAGAGCCTATTTCCTAAGTAGGTTCTGTCCCTCCTCTGTGGCGGTACTGCTTGGTAGTCGTTATTGTCAGAATACAGCAAGACTTTATGTTGTTTGAAGAAAATTACTCACCTTAGTAATGTTGTTTCTTCTAATGGAGTCTTGCTGTATTCTGACCTCCGCCTTCCCTCTCAGAACCTTTGTTTTTGGGATGTGGGTGGGCAGTAGCAGTGTTGGCACTCAGGAAGTGCCCCACCTTTTTTGTTATCACCCTCCTTCTTTGGGTGAGTGGGTGTTGTGTTTATTTCATTTTTTGGGTTTCCTGACTTGAGTCTTTGTTTTGGGACCAAAAATTGTGTTTTTATGTTAGTAGCCAGTTGGCTAGTGTAGGTTTACAACTTCCACACAGGACCTCAGTGAGTTTAGCTCGTAAAGATCTGACGGTTTGAGTTCAAACAGCAACAGACAGAGTCTCAACCGAACTCGAGCTCAGCGTTCCATGCCTGGCATGGAGAGTTAACTCTTTCATCTCCGGGGCAGTTCGAGGGTTGGGACTCACTGCTATTGTCAGAATACAGCAAGACACCATTAGAAGAAACAACATTACTAAGGGTGAGTAATTTTTTCTTCTGCACCAGCTGCAGATGGTGGACATTTTCTCCAAATAGCCCTAGTTAGAGAGCATTGCAGTAGTCCAGCCTGGACGTGGCGAAGGCATTCACTAAGGTGGCGTGGTCCTCAGCCGGTAACAGGGCTCAGATCTGGGCAATGTTCCTCAGATGTTAAAAGCCACTTTGGACGACAGCCGACACCTGAGCATTAAATGTCAGACCGTCGTCAAGGAACATGCCCAGATTCCTAACCTGATTGGAGGAGATTAAAGGGACACTTCCTAGCCTCAAGCCAGGATCATTCCTCAATCCTCCACCACCCTGTCGCTGACCAGAATCCTCCACCAGTAATTCCGTCTTGTCTGGGTTGAATTATAGCCATTTATGAGTCATCTAGTTCTGGATCTTGACCAGGCAGGAATTAAACACAAAGGCCACCATCTGGTTTACAGGTGCACAGGATAGGTATAGCTGGGTATCATCAGCAAAGCAATGAAAACTCAACCCATACCACCTGATAACGTCTCCCAATGACAGCATGTAAACCGTGAACAACAGAGGCACCAGGACCGAACCTTGCAGAACTCCATAGTGCAGAGGCATTGGGTTAGATGAGGATAACCCCATCGTTACCCTCTGCACTCTGTGAGGGTAGGATCTAAACCAGCTGATGACAGTGCCGGTTAATCCACACCACTTCCATAGACAGTCCAATAGCACCTCATGGTCCACGGTGTCAAATGCCGCAGAAATATCCAGGAGAACTAGGATAGTATGCTCTCCCCCATCTCTCGCTATAAGGAGATCATTAAGCACCTTCACCAGGGCAGTCTCTGTGCTATACCCAGGCCTAAATCCACTCTGGAAGCACTCAAAAGTGTCAGAGGAGGCAAGACGAGCCTCAAGCTGAACGGCCACCACTTTTTCCAAAACCTTCCCTAAAAGTGGGAGGTTTGAGACCAGTCTGTAGTTCATCATCATCATCATCAAGTTTATTGTTTGGCTCAAAGAGCCTTCAACAAATGCAAATACAATTAACACAGAGTCT
This sequence comes from Neoceratodus forsteri, assembly GCA_016271365.2. Taxonomy (NCBI): domain Eukaryota; kingdom Metazoa; phylum Chordata; order Ceratodontiformes; family Ceratodontidae; genus Neoceratodus; species Neoceratodus forsteri. Next base: position 1,198,255,387 of record CM028130.1, read on the forward strand.
AAAAAGACAGACATGTAAATATACAAATAATGACTTTTAGCTAAAATAATTACAAGGTTAAAATCCCGCCAACGTAATTGCACTACTCATTTTCCTCTTTATTTTACTAGCTGCCAGAAAGAATTTAGCTATTCTTTGAACAGAATATGCATCTTGTGTGTGAATTAGTATGAAAGTCATAGTTACATAGTCAATACTATACAAATTATTTATAAAAGGACCTAGCCAGTATGTACGCTCTTTGTTATACCATGTACAATACCACATAATGTGGATTAAATCTTCTCGTTCACCAATTACACAACTACAGTTTTCGTCAGTGTTTTTTTATATCTACACCTTAGAACACTGCTGTCAAATTGCTCAAATTTGTATACAGTAAATGTTCTTCTAAGCATAGGATTAGTCAGTACATCAAGATATGCTTTATATCCAAAATTAAAGTTATTATGTGCAAACCATTTGGAATAAGCTGAATATTTTATGTGTTCTAAATCTTGCTCTTCCCAATAGTTTCTTATTTTTTTTATCACATATTTCTTGTATTTGTTGCTTAATAGGACCCGCTTCTTGACATAACCTGCTAGTGTTTCTAATTTATATTTATTTAATAATTTTAGAATTTTGGGGTACAAAAATCCATGGGTATACCCTATATGAAACCATTTTTGTTTTTCCTCAATACTCAAAAAATTAATCCCGGATATTGGAAGCCTTGTTATCCATATCCAGAAATGAATCTGTCTTGTATCACATAAAGCTTTAATATTGGTGAATCCCAACTGTGACCTAATATATGATGTAGGACACGACCTCCCTACTCCTAATATATTCCTTAAATGTTTAAACATTGGAATAGTAAGTTTTTCCATATTGGCTACTTCCCAAATTTCTGTACCATATAGGAGTTGTGATTCAAATTTGGATTTATTAACTTGGATCAGGGGTTTAATACTTTTTCCTCCATATCTGTTATTAAAATGGATTAATCCCAGCATTGTTTTATTTAAAATATGTAGACATCCTTGAAATTGATGGTTCCATGTTCCTTTATCATTAAATTCAACCCCTAAGTATACGTAATTTTTAACAGTTTTTAACCTATTACCCTGTAAAAGCCAGACTTCACCCTTCTTGTTATTATGAGAACTAATCATAAGTATTTTAGTTTTGTTTAAATTTATTTTAAGTTGTAATGCTCTAGATCTATCTTCTAGCAGACTAATCTTTTGCTGTAACCCCTTCTGTAGTTGGTGAGACAGTAGGGGTCCAATGAGGGTTTCTTTAACCAATGCCTCTTTCAAGGCCACCGAGAAGACCCCACTCCCCAAAGAACACTGGACGATCCCAGCAACCACAGGTCCATTCAGGTCCACACAGCCAACCAAAAGTCGTGTTTGACCGGGATCTAGATCACAATGGGTAGGTCGCAGCCTCAAGACCAACTCAGCCACCTCCTCCACTCCAACTGGATCAGACTCATCCCAGATAGGAAGGATGCCCCGGCACGTCCCCAGTCCAATCCTGCAAGCTCCATGAGTGGCACTGGAGGAGATCTCAGTCCTGATAGAGGACACTTTGTCGGCAAAGAATGGAGCAAACTCATCACACCATGTGCTTGAACTAGCTCCCCCAGTATGAAGACAGGCTGGGTGCAACAGCCCATGCACTGTATGGAAAAGCTGAGACGGTCTATTCCTTGCCGCAGCAATCTCCCTTGACAGAAAATCTGCCTTCTTCCGGGAAATTGCCCTCTGATAGTCACCATAATGCCTTGGGGCTCAGCATGATCTGCAGGCTTGCAGCCTGTGCCAGTCCCTGCAGCCCTCCATGTTGGAGGATCGTTATGCCGTTCGGATGAACAGGACCTGCCAGTCCAGTCCAAAGATGCCCACAGAGAATCCACCACAGATTTGATAAAATACATTTTAAAAGATGCAGAACAAATATCTGTTACAACCTCCTGCAAGGCCGATAGTATCCAGTATCGGATCCTTAACGGAACCCCTTGCTAAATTTATAGATGGCCATATCAGAATGGTCTCACAAAGAACAACGTCATACCTGAGAGACACCATACAACATTTGAACATCTTAAAAGATGTCTACTTAGAACAAGACTGGTTCTTTGTCACACTGGATGTTAATTCTCTTTATACTAACATACCGCAGTTAGAAGGGCTGGAGGCATTATGGGAATCTTTATGTCAAGATACAGAATATTCAGCCCCTTTTATTGGATTTTTGGTTTCCATCACGGAAAATGTGCTAACATTTAATTCATTTATGTTTAAAGTCAAAATGTATCTGCAAACAAAAGGGACAGCAATGGGGGCCACTATGGCCCCAAATTATGCAAACCTGTAATATATCCCAGTGGGAAGAACAAACTATAGTGATGCCAGTCGATTTTTGGAAAAGATCAACTTGTATAAAAGATACATAGATGATCTGTTGCTAATTTTGAAAGGGATGGAGACAGAGTTGGAATCTTTTGTGGAATATTTTGAATCCACCATGTGACAGGGTAGAATAGGACCCTGTCCCATTTGTTATGGAGAAAGTGTTTAACTGCAAGGATCTTTCCTTTTCTGTCTCTTCTCTGTCTGGTTGCGCAACCATATTTTCCTGAGACTTCAGACTTGATCAACCCGAACAGTCTTGCAATTCTTTGCCTCTCACTGGCTCTCAGTTTTCTCTTGCTGTCTGTTTTTCTCTTTTGCATATCTAGATCTGCTGATACAAAAAATATGTGCAAATCATTGTATGCAAGAATGATTAGGAGAAAAAGTGACTCAGAGACTCAAGGAAAACTAATGTTTTTTCTCCTTTGTACATAGTTATGCTGAACAAGTTTATTTTTTTATGTTACTGCTACTGTAAATAAATATTTTTGGTGAATTCTACAACTGCTCCTGGTTTTCCTATGCTTCCTGACCTGTGCCTCGACGACAGATGGTGTCAACCTAAGTCGGATTTACACCATGCATACCTTAAGACAGGAGTTTTGTGCGTGGGTAGTGGACCTAGTACCAGGGAAGCACAGAGGAAGATATGAATTCTGCAACAGCAAGTCCAGGAGTGGTTACCAGGAGAATGGCAGCCAAACTAGCAGAGACAGAAGTCCAGTCTGAGACTGCACAGCCAGCACAAGTTATAGAAAAAGAACAGGCAGTGACAGAACCTGAAAGCCTCATGGACTTTTTCAAATGATGGGCTATACAACAAAAAGAGACTGAGAAGCGGAGAGAAAAAGAGATGCAGCGACGTGAGCAGCGATGGCTGGACACCTTGCAAGCTATCAAAGGCAGAAGCTCTGGCACAGATCTACACGAGTAACAAAATGCTAGCAACTTAAAAGCCATTAAACTTACAAAGTTGTGTCCCTCAGATGATATCGAGGCATCCCTGACAACTTTTGAAAGGATTGCCACAGCCTGCCAGTGGCCAAAGCAGCAATGGACTATTAGACTGGTACCCTACCTGACAGGGGAAAGCCCAACTTGCCTACAGCAGTATGGACACTGCACAGTCAGAAAACTATGACCCGGTGAAAGGCAAAATCCTGAAAAGGTATGACATCTCTGGAGAGACATACAGGCAGAGATTTTGATCTGTGAAGTACAGCTTGGTCGACAGTTTTCGAGAAGCCTTCACCCAACTCGGAGAACTCCTGATAAAATGGATCCAACCTAAGAGCAAAACAGTCCCACAGATCATCGACACATTTGCCATGGAGCAATTCATTAACATCTTGCCTACAGATGTGCAGCTGTGGGTAAAAGAACACTGGCCAGAGAGCGGGGAAAAGGCTGTTTCCTTGGCTGAGGACTACCAGATGGCCAGAGAGATGCCACAGCAGCGAAGTAACAGCCAAGCCCTGGTAAGACAATCTTTTTACCCATTTAAACTCTAAGCCTGATAAGAACTCTGGTGGGGGTAATAAATCTATGCCCAAAGACGTTATGTGCTATAACTGTAATATGCCAGGCCATTTTCAAAGAAACTGCTTTCAAACAACATGAAGTCTTGCTATATTATGACTATTGCAGTTTGTCCCAGCCTTAGAACTGCTCCAGAGGTGAAAGAGTTAACTTCCATGCAGAGCATGGAGCTTAAGCGTGAGCTCGGTTCAAACTCTGTTAGGCTGGTTTCAAACCCGAAACCGTCCAGATTCTTTACTCCGCCTCACTGAACAGTCGCTCCGGAGATTCCTCCTGTTGCTCGGTTCATTTCTTTGGTTTAAAGTGCTATTTCTCGGTTTAATTTAACACAATTTAATTATTTTAACCACAAAACCGATCGGTTCAGGCTCTGTCTATGGTAATCGTAAGTAATAGATAGGTTTTTTCTGTGGAACTTGTAAAGTGTTATCATTCGGTTAGAACGATCGAATTGTATTAAAATATAAGTTTAAAACCTTTTAAGACTTCTTAGAGTGCGGTTCCGGTTCTTATCAGTTCTAAAAAAGCAGTTTCATTACGGTTTTTCCGACCCGTGACACGGTTTGGAACCGATTATGTCTTGCCTGGCACTGCCATTAAAAGGCAAGTTTGTTGGTTAGGGCTGGCATCATGTCTGTGAAACCTAAAAGAAAACCGGCCCACTGGTTTCAACACTGTAGTGTCTGTGGGAAGCCTTTGCAGGCTGACCCACACACTACATGTCCTATTTTCTGGGGTTTGACCACCTCAATTCAGACTGCCAGATTTGTAAAATTTCCTGCAGCCACCCTGGACAAGAGAGTGGGCAGGCTCGGGAGCAGAGGCCAAAAGTCATGACCCAGATGGCCAGCCCGGTTGGTGCTTACGAACGGAGGAATGCCCTCTGACCAGGGCGAGATTTCCTCGGGCAAACGAAAAGCTGGCTCTGAGGAGCCAGTTCCAGCAAAGAAATCTAAAAAATCAGCAGGTTTGGAACCCAAAATTCCTTCTCCAACTGCTGCAGAGATAGCCAGGGCAATACAGATTGTCCAGTCCCTGTCCCCGGTTCCCTCCGAACCGCCACTGTCTGGCAAAAGGTTGGTTCGGTCGGTTCCAGTGGTTCAGGATTATGATATAGAAGAGTTCTATGAACCAGAGGAGGGGGATGAGGATTATGATCAGTGTGAATGTGACTTTGAAAGTCTGGATGTGCCCATTGAACCGGACATCTTCCCAGACAGACCTTCAGGTGAGTCTCCCCTAAGTTTCTGAGTCCCCTTCTCATTTTTGTTTTATAAAAAGTTGCTGAGACCCTCCAGCTTCCCTTAGAGGCTTTGGATGAGCAAGAGGAGCCTGACTTTGTGGAGATGATGGATATCCCAGAGTCCAGGAGGTTGTCCATCCCTTTACATAAATCTTTAGAAAACAAACAATAAAAATTTTAAAGCTCCTAATTCTATGCCTCCTGTAGATAAAAGATGGACAGGAGGTACACTTTGTCAGGTCCTGATACAGATTTTCTTTCACAGCAATGCAGTCATGTTGGGGTAGTTCAGGCTGCAGCCTGTGATAAAGCTAATATTCCACTGGCTTCACATCCTCCTGACAAGGATTCCAGGAAGACTGATGCCATGGCCAAAAAACAATACATGGCAGCATTCTTGGGACTCAGACAAGCTAACTATATGGCTTATGTTGCAAGATACCAGCAATCTAGATGGGATACTGTCATGGCCTTAGCCAAACAGGTCCCTGGCCAGCTCGCAAAGGAGCTGGAGCAGGTGGCTTTTGATGGTATTGAGGCATCTAAGGTGCAATTCCATGCTGCAGTGGATTCTAACGATGTATCCTCTAGAGTCATGGCTACATCTGTGGCTTTTCGTAGATTGGCCTGGCTCAGGTGTACTACTTTGTCACAGGATACCCAGTCTAAGGCTATGGATTTTCCTGTGGTGGGAAATTCTTTGTTTGGGGAGCAGACAGAGAACTATATGAAGAAAATGGATGAATATAGAACCACTTACAGGAGTGCACAAGCCAAGGAACAGCAAGCCACTCTTCAGAGGCAGCCCCCCAAGGGTAGGGGTAGGCCTTTTCACAGGCCTTTTTACCGGACCCAGGCCTCCGCCTCTTCAGCCTATGTACAGAGGGGGTTCTTCAGAGGGAGAGGCAGACAGGGTTCGAGCAGGCCTGCTTCCACCCCTCAGCCTAAAGCCCCTGCCAAACAGGCACCCTGATGGGATGCCCCAGGTCGGCTCTCCACTACCTGTAGGGGGCAGGTTGGCTCACTTCGTCCAGGACTGGCAGTCTTTAACTTCAGACAGGTTGGTCCTGGAAGTAGTGAGCCAGGGTCTGTTCTCAGCTTCAAGAAATTTCCAAAGATGAGAGCCAGATCTTTTCACCTACAAACCCTTTAGAGACTCTTGCTTTGGAAACAGAAGTCTCAACCCTCTTGGCTCTCAGAGCTGTAGAAAGGTTTCTCCTTCACCAGGGCAAGGGTCTGTACTCCAGGTACTTCCTTACCCCAAAAAAGACAGGAGAGTGGCAGCCTATCCTGGATCTAAGATATCTAAACAAGCACCTTTTAAAGCCAAAGTTCAAAATGGTGACACTGGGAATGATTTTACCCTCCCTAAGGCCAGGGGACTGGCTAGCCTCCTGGACCTCAAAGATGCCTACTTCCATGTTCTTATCAGAAGCTCCCATGAAAGTACCTCAGATTGAACTGCCCTCAGGCCATTATCAGTTCAAAGCAATGCCCTTGAGCCTCACTTCTGCCCCAAGGGTGTTCACAAAATGTCTGGCAGTAGCAGTCGCTCACGTAAGAGGCAAAAGATTGCCATTTTTCCCTACCTGGACGACTGGCTCATTGTGGGTCAGTCTCCAGACCAGGTCAGATCACACCTGCTAGTTACCCAGCAGCTGCTTACCTCTCTGGGATTTCTTCTCAATCTTCCAAAGTTAGTTTTGGAACCTATCCAGGTACTCACCTTTATAGGCGCAGAACTGGACACAAAGCAGGCCAGAGCCTTCCTTCCCTTGGAAAGGGTAAGGACCTTAGTGGCCCTGGCCACCTCCTTCACTCTGCAGGTCTCTCAACCAGCAAGGCATTTCCTGCAGCTCCTGGGGCACGTGGCTGCCTCCACAGCTGTGGTGCAAGGAGCAAGATTTCAGATGAGGGACATTCAGTTCCATTTGAGAGCTTTCTGGTCTCAAAGAAGATCCTCTATCCAAGTTAATCCCAGTGACTCGAACTCTGATCAGGCCCTTCAGTGGTGGCAGGATCAGAGCAATCTGAACAGGGGTGCCTTTCATCCCTCTGTCCCATTCCTTGACCCTTACTACAGATGCATCCCTCTTGGGATGGGGAGCTCACATGGGCGACCTCTCCACCCAGGGATTATGGTCCCTCAGGAATCTCTGCTCCACATCAATCTGTTGGAACTCAGAGCTGTTTTTCTAGCACTTCAGGTTTTCTCTGCATCTGTTCAGAACAAGGTGGTACAGGTCAGAACAGACAACACCACTACAATGTGGTACCTCAACAAACAAGGGGCACTCGGTCTTGGCCTTGTGCACCGAGCGATGAAGTTGTGGTCTCTGGCTTACTCCTGAACACTTCCCTCATAGCAGTTCACCTCCCAGGCAAGGACAATGTCCTGGCAGATGCTCTCAGCAGGATTTCCCAGGGCCATCACGAATGGTCACTGGATCCCCTAGTACTGGGGATAGTGTTTGTCAGATGGGGCACTCCTCAGATGAATCTTTGCAGCCCAGACAATCATCAACTTCCACTGTTTTGTTGCAGGCCCCAGTGTTGGGCTCAGTTCCCTGGATGCCTTTCTCCTCGATTGGGAAGGAAGTTTCTTTATGCCTTTCCCTCCTTCCTCTCCTGTTCAAAGTACTAGTCAAAATCAGGTCTCAGCCCTGCAAGATGATCCTGATTGCTCCAGACTGGGCCAGGCGCCCTGGTACCCACTCCTTCTGTCCTTAGCAGTCCATCTTCCCCTGTGTCTCCCCAGGAACCACAATCTGTTAACCTGTGCTCAGGGAGAGTTTGGTATCGAATCTCAAATCCCTCAACCTCAAGGCTTGGCTCTTGAGCAGTTAGGATTTGCTGATTTGCAACTTTCTCAAAGTGTTCTCGAAATCCTGAAGGCTGCTAGGAAGCCTTCCACCAGGAGCTACCTATAACTCCAAGTGGAAAAGGTTTTTCCATATGGTGTTCTGGGAAGCATGTTCCCCAGAATCTGCTGATCTACCCGCTGTATTGGACTACATGGTCCATCTTAATTCTTTGGGACTGAGACCAGCCACCCTGAAAGTGCACTTGGCTGCTGTCTCTGCCTTCATTTCAGCAGGGAAGCCCTCTTCTCTTCCTGCTCATCCTGTATTTTCCAAGTTTTTTAAAGGATTGCTTCACACCAATCCCCCATTCAGGGACCCTGCCCCGGCCTGGGATCTTAATGTATGCATTGCTCAGCTGATGCAACCCCTTTGAGCCTCTGTCTTCGGCCAGAGCTTAAGTATTGACTTGGAAACTGTGTTCTGGTAATATCACTTCTGCCAGGTGTATAAGTGCGTTACAGGCTTTATCAGTAGAAACTGACTTTATTTCCTTTCACAGGGATAAAGTAGTCCTCAGGACTAACAGGAAGTTTTTGCCTAAGGTGGTTTCAGATTTCCACCTTAACCAATCTATTTCACTTCCAGTGTTCTTCACTGACCATTCCTCCTCTGGTGAGAGGAGGCTGCACAACAGATGTTAAGAGGGCCTTAAGTTACTACATAGGCGTACCAAGGGTCCAGGTTTGACTCCTCCAACTGTTTCTCACTTATGGTGAGGTTGGAAAGGAGACCTGCCACTAAGAGATCCATTGCCAGGTGGATCGTTTCTTGTATCCAATTTTGCTATCAAAAGCTGGGTAAGTTCCCCCTCAGGCCTGAGGGCTCACTCTACCAGGGGTACAGCTGCATCTCTAGCTGCTGCTAGAGACATCCCTATCTTAGAGATATGTCAGGCAGCTACTTGGAAGACAGTACACACTTTCACCAAGCATTACTCCCTGGATATTCAGGCCAGGAGGGATGCTCGGTTTGGCACAGCCGTGCTTCAGAGCCTATTCACTAAGTAGGTTCTGTCCCTCCTCCATGGAGGTACTGCTGTGTAGTCTGCAATAGTCATAATATAGCAAGACTTCATGTTGTTTGAAGAAAAAATTACTCACCTTAGTAATGTTGTTTCTTCTAATGGAGTCTTGCTATATTATGACCTCCCCCCCAGCCTGCCCCTCTCAGAACTCCTACTTTGGGTATGGGGTGGGTAGTCCTCTGTTGGCATTTATTGATGCCGTCTTTCATGTTTGGGTGTTGTGTTTATTCAGTTATTTTATCTTATTTTTCTGGTCCACTGGCTTGAGTCTTTGTGTTGGGACCAGGAAAAATGTGTTAGTATATTAGTGGCCAGTTGGCTAGTGTAGGTTACAACTTCCACACAGAACCTTAGTGAGTTTTTTGCTCGTAAAGATCTGACGGTTTCAGTTTGAAACCAGCCTAACAGAGCTTCTGAACCGAGCTCGCGCTCTAAGCTCCATGCTCTGCATGGAAGTTAACTCTTTCACCTCCGGAGCAGTTCTAAGGCTGGGACAAACTGCAATAGTCATAATATAGCAAGACTCCATTAGAAGAAACAACATTACTAAGGTGAGTAATTTTTTCGTAGTAAGGAGAGTGGCACTGGAGCAGATTTGTCCTTGGCAAATTGGGGCAAGTACTTAACAGATGTGAAAGTGGGGAATAAGACTGTGAAGGGACTCATGGATTCGGGAAGCAGACAGACCCTAGTGCATACTGAAGTGCTGGAACAACACTGTGCAGAGGGACCAGGACTGGTGTCATCTGCATCCATGGGGACACACGATACTGTCCTACCACCCAAGTGACTCTGACCATTCAGGGTGTGTCGCACCAAATGAAAGTGGGGGGGTAGTACCTAAGTTACCAGTACCTGTGATTATTGGAAATGACTTTCCAGGGTTTACTGAATTAATCAAAGAAGGAGTAAATCCTGATGTTTCAGTAGCTGTGGTGACAAGAGCTCAGGCAAATAAAATTTCGGATGGTGGGGACACTTTTCCTTTCAGTGATTTTGGTTCGGACTTGTTTAAGCACAGCTCCAAGATCTGGAAATCCAGCAAAGAAAGACGATGCATGAAGAAACTTTGGCAGTAAATGACTGACGGACATTAAGGGTTAAAATATGAAAATGCTGAAACTAAATTGTTAACTGTGATTTTCTTTCAGAGCAAGCTAACAGTGTTTCTCTTCAGGGTTATTTCAAACAGCTAGGGGTGAAACCAAAACAAGGTGGACCAATGTTTAAAAAATGTAATGGGTTACTGTGCAGAGTTTGGGTTAAACCTCAGACACAGGAACAGACAGAACAATTGGTTATACCACAGAAGTATAAAACAGAGTTGTTACAGATAGCACATGATAATCCTATAGCTGGTCACTCAGGGAGGGATCGTACCCTTGCCAGATTGCTGTATAGATTTTACTAGCCCGGAATTCATAAAGATGTTGCTACCTATTGTAATTCCTGTGCTGAGTTTCAGAAAGTAGCCCTAGTCACTAGAAAAGACAAGGTGCCCCTACCTTTAATAGTGTGCCTTTTGAGAGAATTGCAATGGATGTAGTTGGTCCTTTAGACAAAGATAAAAAGGGTAATAGATTTATCCTGGTAGTATGCGATTTATGCTACTCGATTCCCAGAGGCAGTCGCAATGTGTACTGTTACAGCTCCGAAAGTTGCAGCAGAGGTTGCCAACATTTTCAGCAGAGTGGGCATACCTAAAGAAATTATTACTGATCAGGGTAGTAATTTTGGTGCTGCATTGCTGAAGGAACTGTACAGACTGCTAAATATCACTGCCATAAGAACCTCCCCCTATCACCCTCAGACAGATGGTCTTTGTTTTTTTTTTTTGTACTTTATATTTTTATTTTGCATTTGTTATCAAACAAATAATTCCATATCTGAGACAGACCATACGTATAAGACAAAAATACAATTGCCATTGGAGATATCCTGGTATCTCCTTAATAAAAGGATATATGCATCTCAAATATTGTGATACCTCATACGGAGGGAACTCTAAAATGTGTCAGTCAATAAACATTTGAAGTTTAAAACTGTAAACCGAGCCCATGAGCAGTGTGACTGATTCGAATTCTAAAGTCCATAATAAAAGTCCAACAGATCACATCCTCTAAGGGACTAATGGCATCATACTATATAATCTAAAAGTAAATTGCTACATCAGTTCAATAAAAGCAGCAGAGAGAAAATCATAACTGAAAATTTCCCCATTTCCTTCTTTTCGTGGGTTATATTTAAGCTAAAGAGGAAGAAAAACAGGCAGAACACTAACATAGACTATTTGTCTAAGAAACTATACTTCCCACCCTTAGCCCACATCCACTCTAGGTAGGATTAGAATAATTATACTAAAGAGAGTTTTTTATTTAGTTTAAGCATAAGTGATGAAATGACATGCCTACAATATTAATGGAGACCAACCAAATGAACAATATGCCTCAATCAGCATGTTCCCACAAGCCTTTAATAGAATCCCAACTTTATACTGCAATCTGACAGGAGAAAAGGAAAGACAAAAAACGTATTTATTAGCTCAATCCCCTTCGGTTTCTTCATGCTCGCTGTCCTCTGATTCCTCTTCATCTCCTCGAGAAGAATTCCGACGTTTGCTGGCAAAACGAGTTGCCCATTTTCCTGTTTCCGTCAGGTCGGAAAACACCCAGACCCTGCCATTATGTACCACTCTGAGCCTCGCAGAGAACATCACTGCATAGCTGATCGCAGCCTCCTGCAATTTCTTCCATCTCATACGAGTCGCATAGCTTAAATCTGGGAATAGAAAAATGGACTGATCATCCTGTGTTAACTGACCGGCTTGTCTTGCCAGTCAAAGGATCTTGTCTTGTGTCCCAATGCCGTCAGTTACCAGCAGTAAGGTACGTGGAGTGTCAGACTCGTCTCCATAACCTTGTGGTGTAATTCTATAGGCTTTCTGCAGCCCGAATTGGATATTCTGCCCTTCTGGTACCAACTTTTCTCCCATCCAGTCCTGCAGGAACATTAGTGGGTGAACCTCCTCTATTCCCTCTGGTAACCCGAGTATCCGTACAGTAGACGAACGGGCCTGGTTCTCCAATGTCTCCAGTCTGGTCTTTAAGTGGGTATTCTCCTTAACAATCAGCGTGGTGGCCGCTGAGGTAGAATCAGAGCTCCATTTAACATCAATCATCTCCGACTGTAAGTTTTCAATTGTTTTCTCCACAGCGTTAACTCTAGAGCTAAAAGAGTCTGTTTTAATATTTAAATCAGCAACTGAAGTTATTATCCGCTGTAATTTTATCCCAGTCGTGGCCGTAGTCTCTTCTGAATCGGGCTGAGAGGAGGCCTGTATCTCCTGACCTACCTTAGTGGGCTGAGTTGTACAGGAGGTTTTTTCCTTCTGTTGCTCCCGAGCGATCTTTACGTGGATTCCCATCTTGTCCTTCCAACTTTCCTCTGTCAGATGGGATGGGATGTTTTTTCAAAATTCTGCTCCAAATAGTTATTTTTTATTATTTTATAGTGTTCAACAAGGGAGCGCTCAGACTCTGCTGCTTGCTGCTGGGCTCCTAGCGCCCAGAGACAGGTGGTCTTATTGGGTGTTTTAACCAAACCCTAAAACGCATGTTAAAAAGATTTGTAAAAGGGGAAGGGAAAGATTGGGACCAATACTTACCTACTTTTGCTTACAGAGAAGTACCACAGGCATCAACAGGGTTTTCACCATTTGAAATGCTGTATGGTAGGCAGCCAAGAGGGCCAGTGGATGTGATAAAAGAAACGTGGGAAGAGAACCCCACCCAGAAACAATCTATATCTTCTTATATGTGTGCCTTAAGAAAGAAGCTGGCAAAATATGTTGAAATTGCCCATAGTAATCAGGAAGAGGCTAAAAACCAGCAGAAGGTACAGTATATTATGACCATGGGGTAAAAAAATAGTTTTTGAGCCAACTGAAAAGGTTTTGCTACTGTTGCCCACAACAGAAAATAAACTGTTAATGAAGTGGCAAGAGCCTTATAAGGTTCTTAGACATACTGGCACTGTTAACTACGAGATTGAGACCCCTGGCAGGAAAAATCCTTCTAAGATATACCATGCTAACCTCCGAAAGACATGGGTTGAAAAAATGCCAAAAGCTGCTTTGCTAGTTTTACCAGAAACTGATAAGGAAGATATTGATGTAGCCTGTGATAGACTGGAACAAACTGTAAATACTGATGCTGTAAAGGTGAATGTTTGCTTAGCCACAGAACAAACTGTAGATATTTGTAATGTGTTAAAGACATTTAACAGTACTTTTTTTCACGGTACCAGGCCGAGCAAAATGGATTGAGCACGTAATAGCGACAAGGAATGCTCGTCCTATTAGGCAAAAGACATACAGGTTGCCAGAGCGGTTAAGAGCTGACGTGGTTAAGGAAATACAGAAAATGAAAGAATTGAGTATTTATAGAGGAGTCAAGGAGTGCTTGCTTATCTCCCATGGTAATTGTAAACAAAAAAGAAGGGGGGAGGGTGTTAGAATCTGCCTTGATTTCAAGAAACTTAATCAAGTTTCAGAATTTGACAGTTGTCCTATTCCCAGAATAGATGATTTGGTGGACAGATTGGGAAGTGCAAAGTATATCAGTACCCTCTATCTCACCAAGGGTTACTGGCAAATACCTTTAGCTAAAGCCAGAGGAATTACATCAAGGAGGAGGGAGGTGATCCTCCCTCTCTATAATGCCTTGGTCAGGCCGCAACTCGAGTACTGTGTACAGTTCTGGAGACCTCATCTGAAGAAGGACATAGCGCTGCTGGAGAGGGTCCAGAGGAGGGCGATCAGGATGATTCAGGAAATGGAGGGGAGGCCTTATGAGGAAAGGTTGGAGGAGCTTGGGATGTACACACTGGAGGAGAGGAGGGACAGGGGAGATATGATAGGAGTCTTCAAGTATGTAAAAGGAATAGCTGAGAGCGGAACCAAGGAGCTGTTTAGGATGAAGAAGAGGGGAACAACTAGAGGACATGAGTGGAAGCTGTAGAGGGGAAATTATAGGGGGGAACGTAGGAGTAATTATTTCACTGAGAGGGTGGTGGAGCCATGGAATGTGCTACCCGGGAGGCTAGTGGAGGAGGGCACAGTGGAGGGCTTCAAGAATGGGGACATGTACAAAGAAACTAAAGCCAAAGAAGACACTCTCGGGGCTGGGGGGTGGAAAGCGAGCACCCACTATGTGGCTGGCTACCAAGCAGGCATGAGAGACCATTAGGCCTATTCTGCTGGCTTTTTAGTATGTTAAAGAATCCAGAGATAAAACTGCATTTGCCACCCCTATAGGATTCTGTCAGTTCACCACCATGCCATTTGGTTTACATGGTGCGCCAGCTACATTCCAATGGTACTTGGATGTCATTTTATTCCCTCACACTGGTTATTGTGCTGCATACCTGGATGATGTTGTGGTGTACAGTCCAGACTGGAAAAGCCACCTGAAACACCTACGAGCAGTTATCCAAGCTATCAAAAATGCAGGTCTGGCTATTAATCCTACCAAATGGGCATGCAGGAAACCAGATATTTGGGCTATGTGTTGGGAAATGGAGAAGTTAAGCCAGAGTTTTCTAAAATAGAAGCTGTTGCTAACAGTCCTGTACCTAAAACAAAGAAACATGTCAGATCATTTTTAGGGCTGGCTGGTTATTATTGGAGATTTGTTCCCAACTTTGGTGAATTAGGTACTCCCCTCATTGAACTAACAAAAAACGGTACCCAAATAATGTGAAATGGACCTCAGAGTGTGGTGAAGCTTTTGAAGCCATAAAAGCTGCATTATGTTCAGCCCCTGTTTTAAGAAGCTCAGACTTTGAGAAACCATTTTTGTTGTAAACAGATGCATCCGAGCTAGGTCTAGGTGCAGTACTGAGTCAAAATATAGATGGGACAGAATATCCTATTGTGTACATAAGTAGGAAGTTGCATGACAAAGAGAAAAGGTACTCCACCATTGAAAAGGAATGTTTAGCAGCAAAGTGGGCCATGGAGTCCCTTAAGTTTTATTTGCTAGGAACTGATTTTGTTCTTGTAACAGATCACAGTCCTCTCTGTTGGCTTAACCAGATGAAAGATAAAAATTCCAGAATCACAAGGTGGTACCTGGCACTACAGCCATTTAAATTCACTGTGATATACAAATCTGGTAAAGAGAATAGCAATGCTGATTTTTTGTCAAGATATGGATCAGGAATTGAGGGTCCTGAAGGTTTAAAACAAATATATGAGTTTGAACTGTACTGTTTGCTGTACTGTTATAAAAAAGAGAGGGAGAGAGATGATGTACATGTGCTTAATGTCTGAAAGCAGCAAATGTTATTAGAGAATAGAAAGTTTTGGAAACCTGTCTGATGGAACAGGTTCCCTCTCAAGGAGGGGGTGTATGTGATAGGGTAGAATAGGACCCTGTCCCATATGTTATGGAGAAAGTGTTTAAATGCAGGGATCTTTCCTTTTCCGTCTCTTCTCTGTCTGGTTGTGCAACCATATTTTCCTGTGAGACTTCAGACTTGATCAACCCGAACAGTCTTGCAATTCTTTGCCTCTCACTGTCTCTCAGTTTTCTCTTGCTATCTGTTTTTCTCCCTTGCATATCTAGATCTACTGATATAAAAATATGTGCAAATCAGTGTATGGAAATGTAACTGATATTGGAATCCTTTGTGTTTGGAAAATATATAGCATTACTGCTGAAATGTATATAATTATATTTTAAGATAATTGCAAAAGCTATTGGAAAACTCAGAGGTTACCAGAGTTCAGTTTTTAAGCCTTTTACAAATTCTGTGCAATAGGGGGCCTCAACTCAAGAAGCACACTGTGTTCTAGCAGCTCCTGAAACTTACAAGAACAGAACACTTACAAAAGCAAGATGCTTGCCAAGAGCGGGGGTTGAAAAGACTTTTAAAAGAGCTAAGCTGGGTGGCTGTGGAGCAACAATATGGTAGCAGCATCCTGAATCAGCTCTTACAAAGATTCCTAAAACAGGGACCAAAAAACCCTAATCAACTCGACTACTTGTGGGGTTCTCTCATCCTAAAGATATCGGAACAGGTCTGCTTCAATATGAGCCCCAAAAAAGACTCAAAACGCACCTCGCCAAGTCTGGACATCTATCTGTTGGCTCCAGGCGCAACAAGTTCTGGGCCTCCTGCTGCTTCAAAAAACGTGATCTCTCCTGAACTCCCTACATTCACATAATGGCAGTGCTTAGTAAAATTCAAGCTACAGGGGAGGAGACAAATAGGCGGTTGGCAGCGGTTGAAGCTAAAGTATCTGAAAATGACCGATTAATACAAGATAATTCAGCTGCAATACAAGAACTAAAGGAGAGCAGAGACCGTCAATCGGAATGCAATGGGGCCTTCATTAAGGATCTTAACTTCCTGAAATCTAAGGTGGAGTCTCTTGAAAATATGCAGAGACAGTCAAATATTCGAATTGTGGGGTTCCCATTAAAGTTTGCTGCTGCAACAGATCTCTGTTCTGCAGCGGAAAGATTACTTTTTACGGACCTACAGTTACTATCTCCGGATGCAGGGATTCAAATTGTGAAGGCATTCTCTGTACCACAACGACGACGTTCCAAGGAAGATGCACAGCAGCCGCATACAGCAATTGTCACTCTCTCCTCACCAGAAGCCAGGATTGCTTTGTTGCAGACTGCTCGTTCTCGAGGCGAGATCATATGGGAAGGTAACCGGCTTTCTTTTTTCCTGACCTTGCTGCGCAAACCCAAAACCCCAAGAAGGAGCTACAGCTTATTAAAGGAAAACTGTCCAAACAGTGAGGGCATTCACCAGGGCTGCAAAAAATGCCCGATTTAAACAACCAATATAGTTTAAAATGAATGGAGCTAACCTTTTATGAGTTATTAATTGTTGTACTGTTGCTCCTGGATGCACCATTTTGAAAGTGCCGCGCCTGCGGCAAACAGAGTGTGACCCAGACATCCGGTCCTGTGCAGGAATGCTCGTAAAAATGACGAGCGACACATTTACACTGGATAAAAAACACCGTGCCATGTAGAGGTCTATTAACTGAACCTCTAGAAGCAATTACCAGTTAAGCAGACAGTGTAAGGTATTTAAAATCGTTCTTAAAGTTGGGCTCAAGCTCAGTCATGCGCAGTAGAACCTGGCGCTAATCCCAAGCTCAGTCATGCTAGTAGAACCTAGCGCTAATGCGCATGCCCGAACTTGGAGCACTAGGCGCTACTGCGCATGACTGAGCTTGGAGCTCCAACTTTAAGAACGATTTTAAATACCTTACACTGCTCCATTTTAACTGGGAATTGCTTCTAGAGGTTCAGTTAATAGACCTCTACATGGCACGGTGTTTCTTTTTATCCAGTGTAAATGTGCCTCACTTGTCATTTTTACGAGCATTCTGGCACAGGACTGGATGTCTGGGTCACACTCTGTCTTCCGGTGCGGCGGCACGTTCAAAATGGTGCATCCAGGAGCAACAGTACAACAATTAATAACTCATAAAAGGTTAGCTCCATTAATTTTAAACTATATTGGTTGTTTAAATCGGGCATTTTTTGCAGCCCTGGTGAATGCCCTCACTGTTTGGACAGTTTTCCTTTAAAAAAGACCTACTGCAAAATGGTATTGAAGCCCGGTTGAATTTCCCCACGAGGCTCCTAATTAAACATGCCTCGAAAACATATGTTTTCAAAATCTTTAATTATTTATTCAGGCGAACATCATTGAGCATAGCTCATTTACAAGATGGACCTGATTGGTCATAACAAAAAGGTTACAAGTTGTATACAAAAACATGATACTGAATAAACACAAATACAATCATTTTTGAGTAAGACAGATGTACAAATATTTACACATATACAAGGCAAAGGACAGTAAACCTAAAACCTAATGAGAGAAACAAACACTTTAGTTTGGGATAAGGCTTGGATAATGATACATGGGTGGGCATATATGTATGAGGTTTGATGGGGAACGCGCTAGAGGAATAATAGAAGAATAGGGAGGAGCTTTAAAAAGAGGGGGGTGGAGGAGAGAGGGGGTGTGGGAGGAGTGGGGGTGTGGGAGGACTAGGCCTTGTGGAAGCAGTTGCACGAATCTGGGAATAGGCTGGTGTACAGCTTTTTGAAGGATGTTAGAGGAATCAGTGTATCCAGTTTCAATGACTTTTGAAGAGAATTCCAGATAAGTGCCAGGGAATAGCTGATTGCAGCTCTTCCATACCGGGTGCAGGTGATAGGAATCTTCAGCAGGATCAGCTTGTTGATCCTCAAGGTGTAAGGCCTGGATGTGATCCGGTTGAAGCAGTCTGAGATGTAGGAAGGGAGTTTGTTTGTCAGAGCTTTGTAGATCCAGATAGCAGCATTTTTTTTTCTTCTATGTTGCAGGGATGTCCAACTGACTGCATTGTAGAGAGAGCAATGATGGGTGCTGGAGGGAAGGTCTGTAATGAATCTAATAGCTCTATGATACAAGGTGTCTAATTTGTTTAAATGGGAGAGGGAGCAATGACCATAGAGGAAGTCAGCATAATCAATGAGGGACAGGAATGAAGCTAGGATTAATCTTTGTTTGGAATCTTTGGTTAGGTAGTGTTTGATCCTATAGAATAGACCAAGTCTTTGTCTTAGCTTTTTCAGGAGCTCTTCAATGTGGGTAGTATAGTCAAGTTTATTGTCTATCCATACTCCTAGATATTTGAATTTGTCTACATATTCCAGATTTTCACCAAGGATGGTAGAGAGTTGTGGGGGGGTGAATGATGGGATAGTGGAAGAGCAGTTCTTGGTGGCAAAGAACATAGCTTTGGTTTTCTTTCTGGTTTTTGTGGAACCCTCGGCTGCTTCGACGTTTGCCGAAAAGCTGATTGCCATTTTAAAGCCTGTGGTCGATACTTCGGATGAGGAAGGATGATTCCATGTCTAGCTACCCATCTACAAGGTTTCAACGTTTAAGACTGTGATTGCATATTGGGGTGACTGTGATCGGTCTAAATAACATATTTTCTCCACTAATTACTATACTTAAGGAGGTTCATTACTACTGTTGTGGGAACCCAGCAAACAATGAGAGTGTTTTGTTTTGGTATTATGCTGCTCCATTATAAAAATGTTGTATGCCTCCTGCAAGTCAATACTGTAACGTGCTAATTTTAGTGCAGTGTGCACTTTTCAGTTTGTGAACTGATACTATATTCTTTTAATATTGTCACCCTCCAGAACAGGTTGCCATGCCATGCAAAGTACTGAAGGGTCATTTTGCAATTTAATTGAGACCAGACTGTCTAGTTTATTTTCCTGGGTGCAGTTTTATAGTCTGTTTTCTCCCTCCACCTTCAAGGGAACTGGCTCCTTGGCATATATTCTGTTCTTGTATTCAGTTCGTGGTGAGAGGATCAAAAGTCTACAAGAAGTACAGTTCGGACTTTTCTCCTTTAATATTTTTTGGCAACCTATCCAGTGCATGGACATTGATATTTGGCTTAATTAGTCTTATTTAAAATATATAGTTGATCTGTGGTTCTGAGCACTGTTGGGGTTTGCGTACCCCATTTTTTTTTATTGTCTATGAGATACAGTTCTGCTGTAACATCATAAACTCTATAAATAAAAAGTTAAAAGAGCTAAGCTGCAACTGCAAGAAAGATTAGGAGAAATAGGGACACCGAGACTCAAGGAAAACTACTGCTTTTTCTCCTTTGTACACAGTTATACTGAGCAAGTTTATTTTTTTATATGTTACTCCTTCTGTAAATAAATATTTTTGGTGAATTCTACAACTGCTCCTGGTTTTCTATACTTCCTGACCCGTGCCTCGATGACACATCAATATGAACCTCAGATTTTCCTTCTCATTTGATCTTCAGAGAGTTGATTTCCTGAATCTGACCATCAGTAAAGGATGTGATGGGGATGTGGAAACAACACTTTATAAGAAAGCAATGGATAAAAATTAAATCTTACATTTTAATAGTTATCATCCCCATCATGTCACAGCTAATATCCCTACTGGTCAGTTCATGAGGACGAAACGCAATTGCTCAGATCTGAACGAATATGAGGTTCAAGCAGATGCATTGACTGATAGATTCTTTAGAAGGGGTTATGATCAGATGACTGTGATGGGTGTAAGGGACCGAGTCAGTAATATACCAAGAGAAGATCTGTTGCAGATTAATAACAAACATGAGAATCGACCAAACAGAACAACACCATATTTTATTACATATTTAGTAACCCATAGGTGCGGTAATTGCTCTTTTTGCAAATTTGTTACGGAGGGCAGGGATTTAATACACCCTGTATCTGGGAAGATGTATGATATTAGGGATTTTGCAACTTGCAGTACTCTCAACATCATTCATTTTGCAAAGTGCAAAAAATGTCCAGCGATTTTTGTGGGAAAAACAACAAAAATTTTAAGAACGCATGGGGCAACATGTAAGAAGTATAGAGACATTAGACGGTATCAGTGCGCTAGCTCAATATTATGAATTAAAACATGCTGGGCACATTTTTAACTTTCAAGTTGTAGAACGAGTATATGAGGGAATTAGAGGGGGGATTTGGATAGAATGCTCCTCCAGAGGGAAGCATTTTGGCAATACACTTTGAAATCAATTTACCCTCCATGCGTTAATGATTATGATCATTTTCAGCTATCTCCTTTCTTATAATGTATGTAATTTTCATAAAAATCAGTGGGAATTACTGATTGGCTGTTGTATGATGTACAAGATTTAGCTATATAATGTAATGATGTTTATCTGGGTTTGCATCCATTGCTATAGATTTCTTTTCCTCTTTCCCCACCCACCCCCACCCCAGCTCACTTTTTTTTTGTTTTGTACTGCTTATACTGATTGTTTTTTTTTTTTTTTTTAATCTGTACTTTTGTACTTTGGGATATAGCACTTTATTTTGTATAGTATTTTCATTGTTATTGTTGGTCTGGATGTTATGTATTAGTTGTATATAGGTGTGTGGTGTATGAATTAACTATTTAGATAGACAATGGTTTGCTGTGTCTTTTAGATCTTGTTCCTTTAAACCATTGCTTTTTAGGGGTACACACCTGCAGCTTTATTTATTTATTTAAAGGTTTTACCAGGAAGGCATGCTGAGCAGACTACTGCTCGATTCCAGATGCACCCTGGGGGTAGGGTGATGGGAGTTCACACAAATAAACATGTTCCGACATCAATTACAAGACATTCTTACATGGTGAGAAAGCAGAACTACAGGCAGATTGTACAAGTCATCTGACAGAAAAGTATAGAACAGCGATTAGTTGCAAGGCAAATGACAATGAAATAGAGTTACAACAACATGAAATTAATACAACACTGATTCTTAGGTTCCTGTTTACGGAGTTAAGAGCTAACATTGGTGCATGAGCAGATGGGGGAGAAATGTGTTCTGAGAAGGGAGTTAAGGCGCTTACTGGGGGAGGCATGGCAGATATCTGGAGGGAGGGAGGGAGTTCCAAAGTTTAGGCATGCAGTAAGTGAAAGCTGACTGACCTGCCAAGGTGGACATGAGTGGAACTGACAGGATACGAGAGTTGTTATTCCTGAGTGTGTAGCCCGGGAAGGCAGCAGCAGAGAGGATGGAGGCGAGATAAGGAGGGAGGGACATTGTCCAAAATTTGGCAGTGATACTGGCAGCATTAGAATTCCACTGGGCCTGCAAAGAGGGGAGGTCTAGGTTATGGTATAAGACACAGTGATGAGTGGTAGGAGGACAGTCAAGGGCAAAACCACAGAAGGAGTGGAAACGGGGGTCCAGTTTGGCTACGGTGGACTTAGGGGCGGCACTGTAGACTACGTCTCTATAGTTGAAGATGGGGAGAATCATCTTCTGCACAATTGCCGGTGAGCCGGTAGTGGGATGCATCTACGATTGCGGTATAATGCATCCAGCTTGGGGTGAAACTTTTTGTGAATGACTTCAACATGTGTGGAGAAGTCTAGATGATGGTCAATCCAGACACAGAGATATCTGCAGGAGGTGCAAGTCTCAAGAGTAGTCCCATCCAGAGTGTGGAAGATAGGGGTAATGGGGAGCCTAGAAAGTCCCTGCCTAGTGCCAAAGGTCAAGGAGACAGTTTTCTTGGCATTGAGAAAGAGTTGATGTGGGCGAAACCAGCGCTGGACTGCATCGAAGTCCTGCTGGAGTCCGGTCGCCACATCGGAAGTTGAGGGGCCGGATGTGTACAGTACTTTATCATCCACATACATGTGAATGGAGGAGTGGGGGCAGACATAGGGCAGGTCATTTAGGAAAATGGAGAACAGAAGCAGGCCAAGGAATGAGCCTTGGGGAACACCAGAGGTAACAGGGAGGGAAGCAGAGACGGTATTGCCAATTCTGGCATATTGGGATCTGCCTATCAGGTAGGAGTGAAACCAGCTGGTGTCTCTGCTTGAGAGTCCTGCTAAACTGAGCATGGATAGGAGAAGGGAGTGGGAGACAGTGTCGAAGGCTTTAGCCAGGTCGACAAAAATGGCTGAGGTGATGTTGCCTCTATCCATTCCAGTGAGGATAGAATCAGTGAGTCTTAGGAGAGATGTGATGGTGGAATGGGATTTCCTGAACCCAGACTGGTACAGTGTGAAAAAGGAAGAGGAGTCAAGATAGGAGGAGAGTTGTGAGAGGGCCAGATGTTCCTGGATTTCAGCCAGGACAGGCAGGAGGAGAAATGGGGCGGTAATTCCCAGGGACGGGGGGGGGGTCACCTCCTTTGGGTAGGGGGATGACTGTTGCATGCTTTCACTCAGTTGGGGTGGCAGCTAGAGAGAACGAGAGGTTATAAAGTGAAGCCAGGGGGTCGGCAATGGCTGGAGCCGACAGGTATAGAAGTTTGGAATCCAGGCCAGTGGGACATTTGCCGTTGGAGGGATTGAGGGCGAATGGGGCTTGGAGGACTTCAGCTGGTGAAATCTTGCTGAAGGCGAAAGAGGGGCCTGAAACAGAAGCTTGGTTGGGGGAGGGAGGAGAGGGGTTTCGGGTCAGGAGTGAGGGAGGAAGCCAGAAGAGCAGGTACATTCAGTGAAGAAGAATTGAAATGAGAGGCCACTTCAAGGGGATCTGTGACCGTGGATCCGCCTATGTTTAGAGCAGGGGTTGGGGGCTGTGAAAGAGGGGAGAATAGTGATTTAACCACCTTCCAGAATTTAGATGGCTGGCTTAAATTTGCGTGGAAGGTGTCTTGGAAGTAATTGGCTTTTGCCCTTCGGATTTGTCTTGTGCAGGCATTTCATAGGGCATGATACTTTTGTTTGAATATGGGTGAAGCGGAGACTTTAAAAGCCTTCCAAGCCAGGTCCCTGTCCCTGAGGAGAGTCATGGTATCTGCAGCGATCCATGGCAGGTGGGCACCCCTCACCCAGGCTCGTCTGAGAGGGGCATGAGAGTTCCAGACAGCGATGAATCTAGACTGAAATACTCCCGTGCAGAGTCGATAGAGGAAGCCCTGGATTTATATAACCAGTACTTGTTTGATAGGTCATTTAGGAGAGAAGCAAGGTCCAGAGATTTGAAGGATCTAGTTAGGATGTGTTGGGGGGGGGGGGTGATTTAGGTCTGTGGATTTTTCTGAGTAGATCATGTGATGATTGCTTAAGGAGTCCGGTAAAAGACCTGAGGCAAGAATCCAATGTGGGTATGAGGTGAGGGACCGTTAGAATGTGTGGTCTTGGTGATCAGTTGGGATATGTTTAAAGATGACATCTGGTTGCGTAACTTGGAGCTATTGCCTGAGAGCCAGTTTTGGTTGAAGTCACCGAGGATATGTAGCTTGCCTCCAGCAGCAAGTGAAGTAAGGACATTAAGGTATTCCGAAATGGAGTGCATGGGTGAGTCAGGAGAACAATAGAGTCCAGCAATATAAATGGGGCTAGAGTAGGTGAGGGGAAGTTTTATCAATAGTGAGTCAATGGTTGGCGTGGGGTGGGGCACCGGGACTGGTGAAAATTTTAATGATGAGTCAATATACATTGCGACGCCACCACCTCTTTTATTTCCTAGGCAGTCATGGTGAATAAGAGTGTAACCAGGAATACCAAATTCTGTATCCTGATTGCATGGTTTCGGCCAGGTCTCAGAAATTACCAAAATGTCTGGTCTTAAGGAGAGAACAATTGGTTGCAGCAGGCTAAACTTATTGACAATACTACAGATATTCAGGTGGGCGAGTTTTAGGCCATGGAGCAGTTGGAGGGGGGTGTCAGTGTTAGGACATAGGGGTGGTGGGGTTGGGCCATGGTTAGGTTCAACGTACCCTGATAAGAGGAGTAGCAGTGTTATCACAATCTTGATTTTTGGCAGGGCCCATGGAAGCTTGTGAAAGGAGTGTGGTGGCTGGGAAGAGGCCACTGAGGTAACCGGGGTATGGAGTTTTAGGGCGACTAGCCCAGCGTAAAGGGAGGATTGGAGGCTCGAAGTACCTGCTAACAGATTGAGGGTTAGAGCAAGAGGGAACAACTCGAGGTCGAGGAAGTGGGAGGAGGGGTGACTAAAGTGTAAAGTGCTGGCTGACAGGACTGCTCTTCTGGAAAGGAGGATGGAGGTAAAGAAACCAGAGGAGCTAGTTGTAAAACTACTACGAAGCTTAGACTCAACATTGTGTGCCACTTGCTAGTAGGAAAGGGGTTTGGTTTGACAGTGGCCTCTAGAGGTGGACACAGATAAGAAGCAAATGGGAAAGTTGGCTGATTAGTTTTTACAGCCACATGTGACCGCGCAGCTATAAAGACAACAGATGACCAAGGGTGGTAGTGGGGGTGGTGCGGCAGCCGATGTGAAGCGTTGGGGCCGGAAAACACAGATTCTAATTCAGACCGTTGGACACTTCAGTACACCACGCACCTGATGTTTCTCTGGAATCCCGTCAGGTCGGCTCTTGCTTCGGGGAGGGGTCAGAAATACCTGGCCCTGTTGACAACTCCTAGCTGTGGAGAGGAAGTCGGAGAGAAAAACGAAGGATTATATTCAGGTAAAGTTGAAGGAGGGGCTGAGCAGAGTGGGGAAGGGGGGGGGTTGAGGGGCTGAGTGTTGCTAGCAGGGAGGTCCTGGACTTTTTAGAAGCAGCACTTAAAATTGCTGTCGGGGAAATAATCCTAAACTGGAGCACAAACGGCAGTTTAAAACTGCAAGGCTCTGCTAACAGGAGAAGGCCCAATATTAAACAGTAACAGCAGTACAAATATAAAACAGCAGAATTCATGTATAGGGGGTAGCCAGCATTGTATCTATAGCAATCCTTGCCTTAATCTGTAGTTCTCCTAATGCAGCAAATAAGCAGAGCTGTGCTACTTTAGAAGTGGGATAGTCCGGAGCAAATTAAGGCAGCAAATTCAAACTCCAAATACAGCAAATAAGCAGGGCTACGCAGGTTTAAGAAGTTTGAACAGTCTGGAACAATTTAAGGCTGCAGTTCACACCTGAATATGTTTATATATATATATATATATATCTATATATATCTATCTATCTATATATATATATATATATATATATACTGTATAATTTTTTTTTTTAATGATTTCAGTTTAAAAGTGAAAATGAATGACCATAGTGACTTACGTCAGCCTTGACAAAAGTTCGAGAACCGGGCAAAAACATTTGGCTGTACCTGGTGTGGTGTGTCCATATCTTTATGCTGGTTTATTTTATTTAATAAAATATAAGTTATCCTACAACACAACATGTGTTTTGCTTCAGTGGTTACTGGGAAGCCAAGGTCTGTAAGAGATATTAAAGCTGCCCACAGGGCCGTTTCAGCAGCAGTGGGCTTGGCCAGCGCAGCTTGCCGCTCTCGAAGAGGCAGCAGCCCAGGCTGTAGTGGGCACTGCTTTGGTCTCCGCTTTGTTGCTGGTGGGCTTGGGTGCTTTGTTTACTGGAATGTTCCAGGACTCATGCCAGTTCCTTCCTACCATCGGGGAGGGCCCTTCCCGAGGGGCCATATCATCCAGGTCCTCAAAGTCTAAGAGGACCCATCACAGGTCTTAGGACTGGGAGCAGGCTCACTCCTCCCACCCCCGAGATTCTGCAACTGGCTTGACTGCTGTCGAGCTGTCAGCTTTTGCCGAGCCTCCTGGAGTTCCTGTCCAAGCCACTGGCCCCTCAGTATCCCCGTCGGGCTTGCCGGCCGAGACATGGGTTGATCAGGCGACCGAGATTTTTCTCGAGCCAGACAACCTGCTGTCAGAGGACCCCGAGGATGATTCCCTTTTGAGGACCTTGGTCCTCTCGGCCCTCTCTCAGGAGGGGCCAGACAAGCCAGTCACTCCAGCTGTTTCTCCTTGGATGAGTAACCTCTCGGGGGTTCCATGGGCTCCGATCCATGCTGAGCACATGGTCTCCTCCTCCTCTGCATGTCCTCCCTGATGACCTAATCGTCATTGGTGGAGGTCCCAATTGAGGTTTCAGTCTCGTTCTAGATCGAGATCTCGAGACTCTCTGCGTTCTCACTCTCAGCCGTCGACCAAGAAGCACCATTACTGCTCCTTATCATCCTCATCTTCTGAAGAGAACTGGCTCCACCACCGATTGCAGCGTTATTACGAGGAGTTTGTGTGTCAACAGTGAATCCTCAGCCATGGTCGTGCCACACTGCTACCTATAGCCCTCCCCTGGTTGCCCTCGCTACTGCCCATTCCGGCTTCCCCGTTTGAGCCAACACTGGCTTCTCCCATTCAAGTGGAGCCCCCATCTCTGCAGCCCTTGTATGGGGCCCCTTCCAAGGCTGACCGACCTGCTTCCGGTCCCCCAGTTGGCTATCCGGCAAGAGCACGCATTCGGATGAGCTCCAAGTCGTCCACAGATGCCCGAGTCGAGGGTGGTGTTTGAGGACTCCATATATTCTATTCAGACCCCGGCCTTCAACCAAGAGCCCACTGAGGAGCTCATCACTGAACACAGGCTGGTCTCCTTTGGAGCTTTGCTCTGCCTCATCTTCAGATTGATGGGGATTCTGTTAGAGATGGTTCCTTGAAGACTCATGAGAGTTGAGGCGCTGGGGTTAGTGCTGTGCTGGCGAGATAAGCGTACCTTCACCACTGTGGTTTGTATCTGAAGCAGAGGGATGCATTTTCAAATCTATCACATTGCTTTCCTCCTCCTTCAGGTGCTACCACATTCCTGGATTGTGTTTTACTGTTGGAGGTTAGCCACCTCCTTAGTGGCAAGCACTGGCTGTATTCCATTGAATCGCAGCCACGGTTTTGTTGGATGTGGGCCAAATACCCCCTAATGGAAATCCTGGACCGGGATGACTCCCCAAGGGTGGCCTTCCCAATGGCGGAAGCTATTCTTGGTCCTGCTCCTGAGGCTTTGGCAGTGTCCAGCCTCTTGCCCCATACCTTTGGCCTGTATGGTCCACAAGTATGTGGTTCCCACTGAGTTGCTTTCAGGCTTCACTGACCATCCTTTGTCTGAAGGATTGGTGATGGACTCAGTTTTCCAGTGGATGAGCACTGTCAGGGATATTGAAAAACCTCCTGACAAGGAATCTAAGAAACCGGACCATGCAGGTAAGAAGATCTATGCTGCCTCCTCCCTTGGCCTTCAGCAGGCGAGCTCCACCGTCATGGTGGCCAACTTCAGCCATACTCTCGTGCATGTCCTGGACCAGGTTTTTCCCCGCCATCCCTTCAGATCTTAAGTTGGCTGTTAAGATGGTATGGGACCAGCGACGTTCAGTTGCCAAGCAGCAGCTGCAGATGGCCTTGGACATTGGCGACTCCTGCATCTGGTTCATGGTCACTGTGATAACCATGCAGCGTCAGGCTTGGTTACGCATCTCCACCTTTACGGCACATACCCAACATAAGCTGGTGGATGTCCTTTTCTTGAGTACCGACCTGTTTGGCCTGGAGGTGGACAGTCACCACACTGGGACTGAAAAATCCAGTGCCATCTTGGATTCCATTACATCCTTTCAGAAGGATCCTGAGGAGCAGAAACAGGAAAAGAAGCCCTTCTCACCCCAGGAATACCTCAGTATTCTTGACTGTAGCAGTTAGCCAGCTGGTTTCGGCTGGCCCCAGAGGAGGAGGAGGAGGAGTTTATGTAAATGATTAAAACTAAACTACCGATCAGATTGTAGTAAGAGATTACTGCCTTTGGGTTGTGCTGTTTGCTTGTCAGATTCTTTTATCTGCCTGCAGTGGACAGTTGGCTCTGGAGACTCTCTTCGCTTGAAGGAAGTTTTTTTTCTGTTTTTAGTGTATTATTTTTCACTTTTACTGCCTTTAGGATGATTTTTTTACATTTTTATCTGGTTTCAGTATTTTTTTCTGGGCTCCCAGTGCTTTCCAGGAACAGGTTTTCCATGATGTCAGACCCTCCAACATTTCACAGATCAAAATAGGTATACTGTATTTGAGCACTGCTGAACACAGAAGTGTGTGTTGGGGGGGTGTTCACAAAACACAAGAAAGCCAAAAATCACTTGTCCATGGGATGAGCACTCCCCGGATTGCCGCCCAGTGAGACTGTTAGAGTAGAACTGGCGGCTGAGGAGAATCATAGAATGGATCGCATTTTTTTGGAATCCAAACTAAAAATGCGTTGTGTGAGCAGCCGGTTTGCATCGCAAAGTGTGATGCGATACCAGCTATTTAAAACCTTGAAACTCCTAACGGGAATGTCCAGGTCACTTTCCCTCTCCGAGTAGGAGGAAGGCTCACCCACTACTTCCACAGTTGGCAAAGCATCACCACAGACAGGTGGGCGCTAGAGGTAGTCGGCCAAGGTCTTACCCTGCAGTTCAAAAAATTCCCTCCTCAGTAGGGACACAGGTTTCAAACCTCTCACCCCAACTGAAAAGATTCTGCTGGAGTTAGAGGTAAAGTCCCTTCTGTCACAAAATACAGTAGCGAGAGTACCCCCCTCACAGTGGGGAAAGGGCCTCTATTTCAGATACTTTGTCACCCTGTCCTCTCCGCTATGCCTGACCTTGTGGCCTCTCCTTCACATTTCTGTAATACCTAATTGTGCTCCCTACCCTCCTGTCCTGTGTCCTCTCCGAGGCGTCATCTGTCCCTCGTCTATCCCCTACCACCCTGCCTGTACCCTATCTCGCCTTGCCTACCACACCCTTCCCCTTCTACCCTGTTACACTGTTTTTTTTTCTTTCTTTTTTTAACTCACTGTCTGTCTTGTGTAACCCCTAGATGGCGCTATCCCAGGGGCTACTACCCCTGCCTGATTTGCCACTAACAGGTTGAGGGGCCTGGATCCAATGGCGGGTGCCTCCACCCAGAGGTCAGGGTTTGCAATAGTTAAACTAACTTGGTCACAGCCCTCTGGGACACTGCAACCCCCTTTCTTCCCACTAGTGGCCCACACAATATATCAAATTACCTTCACAGTATACACTTACCCCCAGGTCTGGTTCCGGCACTGGGACCTCCTGTGAAATGAGATACAGTGCAACAATCACAGTACAGTACTTTAACATGACAAATACCTCAGGCAGTATAACTTTGCTGAAACAAGCAGCTCTGATTTATTTGGGGATATAACAAGGACAGGGAAATCAGGTTAATTAGCTTATCACTCTAATAATCTACCTATGGCTCTGTGCACAGGCCTATCCCTATCAGTTACTGTCCCTGGGTACCCAAGCCCTAGTGGCTAGTCCAAACCGTGGCAGCTGGTAGGGCCCTTTCACACAGAGAAAAGGAGAATTAAACAGTCAGCAGTACAGTAATTCCATTTGGATTTAATGTGGCAATTCAACAGGGGCGACCCTGAATTAGTACTCACGACCTCCAAATAAGATAGGGTCCTTCAATGTCAGCAGGGCTCACTTGAGGTACACAAACCTCTTCACACATCCATATAAAAAAGCACTATACCAGGCAGGCTGCATCTGTATCCCGATCGCAATTACTGCACAATACCGGGAGAACACACAGCAGATTCAGTTCCTGACAGACCAAGTGCAATTTCAGCAATTCCTCCAGTCTTCTACAGGGTGAGCCTGGTTTCTACTCTTCAGAGATCCTTTGATTCTTTTCACAGGACAGTTCAGTCCTAACAAGCTGTTACACAAGCTGCAGACCAGAACTCTGGGCCTTACACGTTTTTTGACTAAAACTGCACACTGAAAAAGCACAGGGCTCCTTCCTTCTTCACTGCCAAAGCTCAACTGAAACTCCAACCGACAAAGCAGGCACTTCCTTTGAGTTCCTCCAGTTCTTGACTGGATTGGCTGTCACTCACAATAGACTGCTGCTGTTGGTCCAAAAGGCACTGAAGTCTAAACTACATCTCCCAAGTCACTGCCCATACAATCCTCTTGTGGCTGGCTCAGATTATGAGTCCAAGTTCTGATTCGTCAAGGCACCATTTTAGAGCTAGCTTACCCCACACTGATTGGTCCAGTTCAGCAGTTCAAAACTAGAATGGGAACTAGCAGACACAGTTCTGACTGCAAAAAGCAGGTTAGACAAACTGTAATTTCATTATTACTCTAAATAATTTCTGGCAAACAGTTACATCTTTCAGATAGGTTCCCTTTGCACTCTAGTGACTGCAAAAATGAAGTGAATTGGCAGCAGCTCGAGTGGTACTCAGAGAAGCACACAGTCCCCCCATACAAACTAATTATGTCTGCAAGCTGACAGCTCTTAAAGAGACAGTACCAGAGGCTCTAAAAACACTCACTGATAAATGGCTTAAATGCCAAACACCATTCAGGCTTGGAGCATTCAAGCAAGCTCCTGGAAGTCTTTTGGGAACCCCCATTTGCAGGGGGGTTACACCCTTCCTGGCCTGGGAAAGCTTGATGTCGCGTCAAGCAAGTACCATAAGTTTCAACTGCAACCATACATTTGCATTAGGCTCGCACATGTAATCATCAGTCAATATATCATTTTACCAAGAACACATTTCTGAAACATTGCAGTCGTCACTCTTTACACAGTATTACATACACATTGTACCATAACTCAAGTTATTACCTCTTGTACATGAAACCTGAAGAGGGGCCCTTCCTATCAGTTACCTTGGGGCTGGATGGGGCAGGGCACCATATAGGGCAACACAAGTAACTTGGAGTTAGCACTGATGCTCAGTTTGGGCAATGAGCTCGGGGACACATACACTCCTTTATGGACAACATTGAGAGGCAAGTCCACAGGCCTCCCAAGTGAATCATAACTGAGGTGCACCACAGGCTTTACAGCTCGACCAGTCTTTCTAGGGGAACTGTTATAGTCTCTGCACTCTGAGCCTCATTTTCAGCATTGTCCTCACTTGTCAGGGAGTCTCCATGGGGTAGAGAGGCTAGAACTTGGGGCACTTTCAGCTCCAGGAGTTACAGTTTCTGAGTCCACAACATTTGGCTCGCATGGAGAGCTTTCGGACACTGGCAGTGGACTGTCAGGGCACTCAAAATACTCTTCTTGTTGGTGTATCACCAGTCTGCCCCAATCTATCATTTTCCTCCTGAAAGCTCAAACAGTTCAACCATGCACAATGATTCCATTTCATTTGATCTGATGCTTTGCACTTCACTTTCTGGGAGCATTGGCTCCAGGGATGAAGCTGGGGCTTAGACAGTCCAGAAGGCCCAGCTTCATCTCCAGTATTGACTAGGGATTGCCCGAAACAATTGACTCAGTTCGTAAGAAGGATAGTATTCAAAGTCACTCTCACTTTCTTCCGATATGGACTGACAGTCATGCTCAACTGGGACTTGTGGAGGGAACACTTTAACTTTGCTTCTGTAGGTGCAGACTTTCTTGATCTTTCTTAGCAGCAGCTCTAGTCACTGGTCCAGAGGGGCATCTTCTAGGGCTCAGACTCAATTAAGATTTGTCCAATGGGCAGTAAATGATTTCTATGCATTGTTTTTACATCTTTTGAATTATTCTCAGGCCTTACTTTGTACACTGGCAGATCATCTAGTTTGCCCACTACAATGTGAGGAGATGATTACATCTGTCAGCAATCTTGTGCTTGCCATGCAGTCCCAGATTTCTTAGCAATACCCGATCTCCCTCCTGGAGTTCCTGTGCTTTCACCTTTTATCATACCTTTCTTTGTTGGCCAGATTTCTTTTGGCAGCCATGGTTTGAGCCAGTTAGTGCATGAGTTAGCTGGGCCTTTAACTTTTGCACATACTGTAAATAGTTGTCAGCTTGAACCCCATCAGGAGAGACCCCAAAACACACATCTACTGGTAGTCGAGCTTCTCTTCCAAACATCAGGCGGTGAGGGAGAATCCAGTGGCATCACTTTTAGTGCAGTTATAAGCATGTACCAGGGTGCTAATTTGTTGGCTCCATCTAGGCTTGTCCTTTGGGTGCAGGGTGCCTAGCATATCTAGCAGAATGCGGTTAGGCTTGATTCAGGCTGTGGGTCCCCTGGGGTGGTGAGGTGGTTCTGGACTTTCGCACTCCCCACAGAAAGCATCTCTTTGATCAGGCGACTCTCAAAGTCTCTCCCTTGATCAGAATGGATTCTTTGTGGAGCCCATAGTGAACAAAAAGTTTTCTACAAGTACTTTGGCCACAGTGGATGCTTTCTGGTCTTTGGTGGGAAAGCTTGGGCATATCTCGTGAAATGGTCAGTGACCACCAGCACATTACTGATATTTCTTTGATCTGACTCCAAACTCAGAAAATCAATACAGACCAGCTCCATGGGTGCACTGGTGGTGATGTTAACAGGGGCAGCCCTCTGGAAAAGCTTTCCTCTGTAAGCAGCGACTACAAGATTCGAATGTGTTGCTCCATCAGCCCCATCTTAGGCCAATAGAATCTGGATCTCACCAAGTCAAGTGTTCTGTCTATACCAAGGTGCCCCATGTGGTTGTGCAAGGACCTCAGTACTGAGTCTCGAAGGCAGTGGGCAGCACTAGTTGTTGTTTGTCTACTTGTCCCCTCTGTCTACTGTTTCTCTGTATAACAGTTTATTGATCAGTTTCAACTTAGGACCTTCTTTGTATAACAGTGCAGTTCTCAAATCAGTGGGCGTAATTTGGACACATCTTTTCCTGCATAGAGGGCTTCTAAAGCTGCTTTGATCATGGGATCGCGAGATTGAGCCCCGAATACTGTCATTGTCCAGCTGAGGCAGTGCACCAATGTCTATTGCAGAAAAGTGGCAATAAGCAGCAGGTATGCAATTCTCAGAGGCTCCCAAGCAATCCACCATGCAGTCCACTGCGTCCGTGGACATTGTTCCTCCCTGTCAAACTTCGGCAGAGTGCCGAATGTCAGGTTCTGCAATCGGACCCAATCATTCTGGGAACAGGCCTCCGGAGAGAGCATCAACATCTATGTGGTTCAGACCTGCTCGGTATTAGAGAGCATAGTCATATGTAGATAATGCAGAAAGCCACCTGGCCAGTGGCATCCAACTTAGCTGAGGTCTGCACATAGGTCAAAGGATTATTGTCAGTTTTACTAGTATTTTAGCCCCATACAAGTACTCATGGAATTGGTCAACAATAGCCCACTTCAAAGCTGAACTCTAACTTATGTACAGGATAGTTCTTTTCGGATGGGGTCAGGCTTCTACTGGCAAAGGCCACTGGTCTCAGGCCATTCTCATGCTCTTGGTACAACACAGCCCCAACCCTTGCAAGCTAGCATCAGTGTGCAGGACGTAAGGTTTTCTTGGATCGGCATAGGCCAGCACTGGAGCATGGGTAAGTTGATATATGATCTCATGAAAGCAGTCTCACAATCAGAGTCCAGCCGCCCCAAATACTTCACTCGGATGAAAATACACTCTTTCAGTCTTGAGGGCGCTGACTTTTGGTATTTTTGTGGGTTGGGGATACCCTTGAGTAAGGTTAAGTAAAGGCGGATCACTCTTGAATAGTCCTTGATGAAGCGCCGATAATAACCACAGAATCGGAATCTTTGCAGTTCTTTTAGATTTTGGGCTGTGGCCAGGTGGTCAAGGCCTCAACTTTACTTGGGTCGGTCTCTATTCCTCGGTGGATACTATGTGTCCCATACTCCTACTGATGTTTGAAAAATTGACACTTATCAATGGACAGTTTAAGGCCAAAGTCCTCCAGTCGGTCCAATACCTTAAATAATCTGCTCTCATGTTCCTCCAGTGAGCTGCCAAACACAATAACATCATCTAGGTATACCAGGCACTCTAGTAAGTTCATGTCCCCACTGCACGCTCCATCAATCGTTGAAAAGTGGCTGGGGCACCTGAAATCCCTTGAGGCATCCTCCATGAATTCATAGAAGCCAAGCAGACAGATAAAGGCCGTCTTCTCCGCGTCCTCTGGGAGCCATCGGGATCTAGTAGTACCCACTGGGAGATCCAGCACAGAGAACCACTTGCTCCCGTTTAGGCAGTCAAAGCATCCTGAATGCGGGGCATTGTGTACTGATCAGGGATAGTCCGCGGTTTAAGTGCGATAATCCACACACATCCTTACTGTTCCATTCTTTTTCCTCACTACCACAATGGGGGAAGCATAAGGGCTTCTGGATTCTTGTATTACACCAGCAGCTAACATCTCTTGCAGATGCCGTCTCACATCATCTATGTCAGCAGGTGCCAGGCGTCGAGACCTCTCACGAAATGGTCTTTCGTCATGCAGCGGATATTGTGCTCAGCTCCTTGACGCATCCTACATCCCATTCCTTTAAAGAAAACACCTGGTCTCTCTGGGCAAGCTTCTCACTGATCCTCACTTTCCATTCAGCTGGCAGCGGGGGTGGAAATCAAACAAGTCAGGCGTTACTCTGTCATTCTTCCTTGAACTCTTGCTGCTGGGTAGCACTGCAGTGTCTGCACAATGCACATTAGCCAGGATGCAACCTCTGTTTACTCGAATGTCTCTTTCAGACACATTATGAACTTGGACCATTACCTTCTGGCATAAGCATGGGCTCTAGCGGGCAAAATACTAGGCTTGACCAGCAGTCCCTCTGGCAATTTTCCATCGCCTGGTGCATCCAACATTAATATTTTATTCTTAACATCCTTTCTGATATGGACCTCTCCTGTAAGGTACACTGGGCATTTGGCGCCAGGATCAGAGACTCAGGATCCTTCTTCCATACAATTCAACCGGTTCCTCTGGTTCTGTTTTCAGCATCTCTCTGTGCCTCATAGGCCTTCTTAATTAAAGCCGGAACTCTTAAAGCTCTACTAGTCTTTGACCCCTGTTTTCATAACACAACTGTGCCAGCCTTCCGAACATATGAGCATTTGTTCCAATCAACAAAGGGACACCATCATACAGTCCAGTGGGGGACACACTAAGGCTAGGGTCTCTACTTG
The DNA here is from genome assembly GCA_016271365.2 of Neoceratodus forsteri. Lineage (NCBI taxonomy): Eukaryota > Metazoa > Chordata > Ceratodontiformes > Ceratodontidae > Neoceratodus > Neoceratodus forsteri. Next base: position 1,198,290,756 of record CM028130.1, read on the forward strand.
TTCGCCACTCCAGCCACGGAGGTGGGAAAGACAGCCAAATTGGATATACCGGAATAGGGTAGGCCTTCTCACTTAACCCCCATACATGCAGTCCTTCTAATGGTTGTAAGAGTACGTCTGACAAATGCTTCTGATACCAATCCTGGAACATAATTGTCACTTGGGAGCCACTGTCTAATACAGCTCTTGTAGACACTCCATTCACCTTTACAGTGGTCTCCATGGAGGGACCCACTATTCTGGACCAGTCTGGAGAGCGGTAGTGGGGGCCTGGGCAACTGACCTTGCCACAAAGGACGTGAATTAACATTTTGGTGCCCTCACTGGGATCATGTACGTGCACCTCTTAACCACTGATTTCTTCTCCGAAGCTCTCCTTGTAGCCTATATGCAACTTTGTCAGTGTCTTTTGGGGACTGGCATTCCTTTTCATGTGCCCATCTTTCCCACAATTATAGCAAAACATACTTTCTGGAGTTTGAGCTGGCCGGCGCCACACTGGGAGCCAGGGCGGGGTATTACTAACTGAAACCTGGGTGCCATCTCTGTCTCGGCGTGATAAGCATTTGGAGACATCTCGTCAGTTTCTCCACTTCCATGGTCAAGGAATTGAGTTTGGAGCTGTTATCAGCAGGAGATACATGGGTGGTACCACCCCATAGCAGATGCAGTCGGATATAGGTGGGGCCCGTACTTGCAGGCGTGGCCTTCATAAAGGACTGTTTTTGAATTCCGGATCTCTCTCAACAGTTAGCCCCATTGTGGCATATCTTTTTCCTTGTCAGAGCACTCATTGACTGTCAACCTCTGCCCCTGAACTTCACTTGATGGGTCACCCTCAGTCACTCAGGTCGTAGCCACAGCTGTTGGTGCAGGTACCTCCGGTCGCCTTTTCTCAACTCCTCAATTTCTCTCATTAACTCATCATAGGAGGTGGGGATTCAGTCGATTTGCCAGGCGTAACTGAAGCAACAGCAGTTCTGAGAAGGGGGCAGACTTAAGGATTCTGTCCAGTCTGGTTCGGTCCAGTTCAATCGCTGGCAAACTACCCTTTCTGAGGCATTCTTGCAACAATTTTTCCAGCCGAGAGACATACACAGACAACAACTCCCCTTGGTACTGTTGTGCATTTCTTACTCTCCACCATAGGTCCTCATCAGAATCTGGGCTCCCATACACATTCTCCAAGGCCTCAAGATAGGCCTGTGCAGTCGCTTCATGGTTACTGGCCCGTTTAGCATGGATGGTAGCCAGGGCAGGACCTCGGAGGCTCTCACTAACCCTCTTTCGCTTTTCGCCTTCCGAGCATTGCCATTCTAGCACTTGGGGGGCAACATAGTCTATCCAGGTCTCCCAGTCATCCTCCCCTTGGGGGGTGGGGAGGGTGCCAGAGAGATCCTCAACCTTCGGTGAGAGTCGTGACTAATGGCAGGTGCAGAAATAGGAGTCTGCATTGGTTCCAGCCACCATTACGGGCACTGGAGCAGGAGAGGGTGTTGGGGAGGAACACCCCAGGTGGCAAGAATAGTTTCTTCAAGTCCTCCGCAGTTTTCCCCTCTCCCAGCAACCATTCAGCAAATTTCTCCTCAAAAGTTTCAGATAGTGGTGGGGGCTGATTCCCCCCCGGGTCTTTACTGTCCTTAGTTATCACTCTCCAAGCAGTGAGGGCTCCCTCTGGGGTAATGGTCTGTGGCACTTTGGAGCTATCTATGGGATCCTTAAACTCTACTAGGGCCAGGAAAGTGTGGGTGAGCAGATTAGCATGCCGACCCACCACCACAGGGTTTTGTAAACCTTCCACCTTGGAAAGTACTCCCTGCACAGTGTCTGTATTGATACCCAGGGGATGTCCAGGATAAGCATAGCATTTGAGGGTGATCTCCTCCCCAGTACACTCCACCCAGCGGTGCACAGCCACTTCTGTCGGGGTACCCATTTTTTTTCTTAACAGTGGTTAGTAAATATGGCCACTAGAGGACACACAATCCCAGCGGTGAGCCTCAAGATGTAACCCCTAGATGGCGCTATCCCGGGGCTACTACCCCTGCCTGATTTGCCACTAACAGGTTGAGGGCCTGGATCCAATGGTGGTGCCTCCACCCAGAGGTCAGGGTTTTTAATAGTTAAACTAACTTGGTCACAGCCCTCTGGACACTGCAACCCTTTCTTCCCACTAGTGGCCCACACAATATATCAAATTACCTTCACAGTATACACTTACCCCAGGTCTGGTTCCGGCACTGGGACCTCCTGTGAAATGAGATACAGTGCAACAATCACAGTACAGTACTTTAACATAGACAAATACCTCAGGCAGTATAACTTTGCTGAAACAAGCAGCTCTGATTTATTTAGGGGATATAACAAGGACAGGGAAATCAGGTTAATTAGCTTATCACTCTAATAATCTACCTATGGCTCTGTGCACAGGCCTATCCCTTCAGTTACTGTCCTGGGTACCCAAGCCCTAGTGGCTAGTCCAAACCGTGGCAGCTAGTAGGGCCCTTTCACACAGAGAAAGGAGAATTAAACAGTCAGCAGTACAGTAATTCCATTTGGATTTAATGTGGCAATTCAACAGGGAGCGACCTGAATTAGTACTCACGACCTCCAAATAAGATAGGGTCCTTCAATGTCAGCAGGGCTCACTTGAGGTACACAAACCTCTTCACACATCCATATAAAAGAAAGCACTATACCAGGCAGGCTGCATCTGTATCCGATCGCAATTACTGCACAATACCGGAGAACACACAGCAGATTCAGTTCCTGACAGACCAAGTGCAATTTTCAGCAATTCCTCCAGTCTTCTACAGGGTGAGCCTGGTTTCTACTCTTCAGAGATCCTTTGATTCTTTTCACAGGACATGATTCAGTCCTAACAAGCTGTTACACAAGCTGCAGACCAGAACTCTGGGCCTTACACACGTTTTTGACTAAAACTGCACACTGAAAAGCACAGGGCTCCTTCCTTCTTCACTGCCAAAGCTCAACTGAAACTCCAACCGACAAAACCGGGCACTTCCTTTGAGTTCCTCCCAGTTCTTGACTGGATTGGCTGTCACTCACAATAGACTGCTGCTGTTGGTCAAAAAGGCACTGAAGTCTAAACTACATCTCCCAGAGTCACTGCCCATATAATCCTCTTGTGGCTGGCTCAGATTATGAGTCCAAGTTCTGATTCGTCCAAGGCACCATTTAGAGCTAGCTTACCCCACACTGATTGGTCCAGTTCAGCAGTTCAAAACTAGAATGGGGAACTAGCAGACACAGTTCTGACTGCAAAGAAAGCAGGTTAGACAAACTGTAATTCATTATTACTCTAAATAATTTCTGGCAAACAGTTACATCTTTCAGATAGGTTCCTTTGCACTCCTAGTGACTGCAAAATGAAGTGAATTGGCAGCAGCTCGAGTGGTACTCAGAGAAGCACACAGTCCCCCCATACAAACTAATTATGTCTGCAAGCTGACAGCTCTTAAAGAGACAGTACCAGAGGCTCTAAAAACACTCACTGATAAATGGCTTAAATGCCAAACACCATTCAGGCTTGGAGCATTCAAGCAAGCTCCTGGAAGTCTTTGGGGAACCCCCATTTGCAGGGGGGTTACACCTGTTTCTTATGGCATTGTATGTAATATACCATTACCTAACAATTGTCCTTGTTAGTACTTCCAGCTACTGTTACTAGACTCATTATACACCACGAAGGAATTGAACCACTGTTTCCAAACTGTTCTCCACTTATGACTACGTTTAACTATTGTATCTCTGTATTGTATAATATTACTGAGGCGTCATGTTGTGACTGTTCATATATCGTATATCCTGTGTTCCTGTGCTAACCAGGTCCATCTTGTAAATGAGTGTTCGCCTGGATAAATAAAGATTTGATTGATTGACTGATTGATTGAAGAAAAACGGGCACTGGTGACCTATTCTGGACCTCAGATACTTAAACATCTGTGCAAACCAAAGTTCAAAATAGTCACTCTGTCAGTGGTCATTCCTTCCCTGCAGCAGGGAGATTGGCTAGTCTCCCTAGACCTCAGGGAGGCCTATTTTCACATTCCAGCATGGCCTTCACACAGAAAGTATCTCAGATTTAGACTGCCTTCTGGACACTACCAGCTTACAGTCTTGGCTTTTGGCCTTACGACAGCACCCAGGGTTTTCACAAAGTGCCTGGCTGCAGTGGTAGCTTACCTCAGGAGACAGTCTCAGTTTTCCCTTACCTGGACGTCTGGCTCATGGTAGGCAAGTCTCCTTAACAGCTCAAAGACTCCCTAAAGCTCACTTAGCTCACCCTGGAGTCCCTGGGGTTCCTGATCATCTTGCAGAAGTCTTGGTTGGAACCAGTCCAAATACTGGAGTTCATTAGAGTGGAACTGGACATCCAGCAGGGAAAGGTTCTGCTTCCATTGGACAGGATTCAGAATCTCCAGTCCCTGGCAGATTTGTTTGTGCTAGGCCAGCCAGTCACTTCCTCAGGTTACTAGGCCACATGGCCTCTAGCACAACAGTGGTTTCAGGTGCCAGGTTCCAAATGAGGGACATTCAATACCACCTCAGGGCGCATTGGTCTCAGAAAAGAGACTCCATGCCAAAGCTAATTCCAGTGACAAAGACACTTCTTCAAGCTCTGGACTGGTGGAAAGACAGGCAGAATGTCAGGGAAGGGGTTCCCTTACAGCAGAGGGAGCCCTCCAAGGTCCTCACAACAGATGCCTCTCTCCTAGGTTGGGGGCTCATCTGAAGGACCAGTGCATAAGCGGAATGTGGTTCCCCGCAAAATCCAGCTGTCATACAAACCTCCTGGAGCTCAGAGCTGTGTACCTGGCCATTCACCTGCCAGGCAAGGACAATGTCCTTGCAGAATCTCTGAGCCGTATCAGCCAGGGCCACCACGAGTGAACCCTTAACAGTCAGGTACTAGCTGCAGTGTTCAGGAGATGGGGCACTCTAGAAGTAGACTTGTTTGTCTCTGAGCTCAATCATCGGCTCCTCCTATACTGTTGCAGGCCCCCAGTGCTAGGCACAGTGCCAGTGGATGCCCTGCACCTCGTCTTGTTGGGGAGGTTCCTGTATGCCTTTTCCCCTTTCCTTTGATTCTCAGAGTACTCCTCAAACTCAAGAACCAGCCTGCAGCAATGATCCTGCAACAATGATCCTAAAAGCTCCAGACTGGGCGAGACAGCTTTGGTACCCCCAGCTTCTCCACCTCTCAGTCCAGTGGTCTGTTCGTCTCCCCCCCCCCCAAGTTGCAGTCTTCTGACTCTGCCTCAGAAGGCAGTCCCATACCCCAGTGTCCAATCACTTCACCTCATGGCCTGGTACTTGAGGAGCTAGAGTTCCCTGATTCTCAGTATTCAGAGCGGGTCCTGAAAATCCCCAGCCTGGCTAAAAAGTCTAGCACCAAAAAGACTTATGCCTCCAGATAGAAGAGATTTTCTTTCTGGTGTAAAGATAAACAAGTTGATCCCATGCAGTCAAGCCTGTCCTCTGTTCTGGATTAGTTGGTGCACCTGCAGGCCTCGGCTTGAGAGCCTCCTCTCTGAAAGTTCACCTGGCAGCAATTTCAGCTTACCTTTCAGCGGGCAAAGAGGAAATCCCTTATTTCTCACCCCATTTTTAAGAAATTCTTTAAAGGTCAGCCCTCACTTAGGGAATCTGTCCCTCCCTGGGATTTGAACCTGTGTATAGCCATGTTAATGGATGCCCCATTCGAACCGATGGGTACAGCAGACTTAAAGTATGTTACCTGGAAAACAATATTCCTTGCAGTAGTTACTTCTGCCAGGAGAATTTCAGTGCTACAGGCTCTTTGTGCTGAATTCAACTACATTGTCTCCCACAGAGACAAAGTGGTTCTCAGAACCAATAGGAAATTCCTTCCCAAAGTAATTTCAGAGTTCCTCCCCAACCAATCTGTCTCCCTACCTGTCTTCTTTACAGACAAATCTACACCAGGTGAACACAGGCTTCATAGCCTGGACATTAAGAGGGCACTGACCTACTATCTTGATCGCACTAAGGAGCTCAGGGCCTCTCATACCTAACTTTTCCTTACCTGTGGTGAGGTAGGCAAAGGTAGGCCAGCTTCTAAGAGGACCATCTCTCGCTGGATAGTTTCCTGCATTTAATTTTGTTACAAAAATGCTGGCAAGCAGCCTCCCCAAGGCCTCAGGGCCCACTCTACCAGGGGCACTGCAGTCTCAGTGGCTGCTCAAAGAAACATTCCTTTGATATCTGCAAAGCATCTACTTGGAAAACTGTACACACTTTCACAAAGCACTACTACTTAGATGTACAGTCTAGATCGGATGCCAAATTTGGCACAGCAGTTCTACAGAATTTGTTTCTGAGGTAGGTTATGTTTCCTCCTCCCAACTGCACTGCTTTGTAATCTTCTATAGTCAAGACTACTCTGGGATTGCTGGGGTGAAAAGAAAAAATTACTTACCATAGTAATATTGTTTCTTCCAAGGGATCCCTCAGTACTGTTGACCTCCCACTCACCCTCCCCTCACAGAACCCCTCTGTTTGAAGTTCTACAGTTCTTTACTCTGGCCAAATGTTTTCTTGTAGAGCAGAATTTTTAGTACAAGGCTTGACAGTTCATGCAATGTTTTATTGTTCGCCTTGGGCGGTTTGCTATTTATCTGGATCTTTTTCATAGATTCTTCTTTTTTTCCTTAGGCATAGGGTTTAGAGTGGGGCCTTTTTCCCCCTTTCAGCTTCGAAAAGAATCTGACTAGCAAACAGCACAACCTGCCGGCAGCAATCTCTTACTACAATCTGATTGATAGTTTATTTTTAATCGTTTGCATAAACTACTCCGGGGCCAGCTGAACCCAGCTGGCTAACTGCTGTAGTCAAGAATACTGAGGGGTCACTTGTAAGAAACAAGATTACTATGGTAAATAATTTTTTCTTTTAAGTTTTAGCCTCACCTGACACCACAGTCCAAGCCGACACAGCCCCAGTTGGGGCAGTCCCAGGTCTGGAAACCTAAGCCCACTGCTTCCGACTCTTAAGAAGCCCAGAGGTTGGGAGGCAATGCTCCTCCAGCAGCTGGCGTTAGAGCCTCTGCCAAGCCTGCTCAGTGATGGGTCGGGGGTGTCACTCTCCTGCCCATCCTGCATCAGCCTTGGGTTCCCATAGGGGATTGGCTTCACCATTTCTGGCAGACCTGGTCTGTCATCACGTTGGACAAGTGAGTGCTCGATGTGGGTCGCGATCTGCCTCTAGACTTTGAGGCTTTTCCACCCTATTGAGCCCATGCCCCACGGGAGGCCGTGGTGTCCCCGGACTTGCTGTCCACCCATCGGGCAGACATCGCTCAGCTCCTTTAGAATGGCACTGTAGCCAGTGTCCCAGACTCCATGGCTGGTCAGGGCTTTGTATCCAGATACTTTCTGGTCCCCAAACGGATGGGGGACTGGTACCCCACATTGGATCTGCATGATCTCCATCAGTTCCTGTGGAAGCGCAAGTTCTGGATGGTCACTCTGAACCAAATTATTCAATCCCGGGAGGACGACATGTAATTCTGCTCTCTGAACCTCCAGAACGCCTTTTTCCACATGCCAATCTGTCCCACTAGCAGTTTCTTCCATTCTGCGCACACAGGGTGCTTTATGAGTTCTGAGTGATGCCATTTGGCCTCTCCTTGGCCCCCAGGGTCTTCACCAAGTGCACTGCAGTGGTGGCAGCATTCCTGAGGCACCGAGGAGTCCAGGTGTACCCCTACCTGGACGACTGGCTGATTGTCTGTTCCTCTTGGGAGAAATTGGAGACGTCCAGGGATCTGGCCCTCCAGACTTGTTTGGCCTTGGGAGATTGTGGGGTCTAAAACTGTGGGAGAATTCAAGAATGCATGGGACAGACATAAGGCAATTCTTGTGGTGGGTAGGAAGAAATAGGCTGTTGGTTAACTAGGATCTGCAGCTTATCCAGTAGGTAGGGAAATGGGCAGACTAGGTGGGCTATGCGGTCCTTATCTGCCATCAAAGTCTATGTTTCTATGTTCTTGGGCCTTCTAGTCAACCCAGCCAAAGTGGAACTCCACCCCTCACAGGTCATCCACTTCACTGGGGCAGAGCTCCACTCCCTTCGAGCCAAGGCCCGATTCCCAGCCGATTGGGTGGCGGATCTAACCTCCTTTGCCCTATCATTTCAGGTTGGGCACTTGCGCCCTGCCTTGGATATCCTTTGGCTGCTGGGGTACATGGCATTCTGTACCAGCGTGGTTCGGTGGGCCCTCTGGTGGATGTGGCCCCTGCAATGAGAGCTGGCCCACCAGTGGTTTCAGCACCTGGGTCACTTGGACCAGCCAGTCATGGTGAAGCAGCTGATGTGGGATGCCATCCAGTGGTGGCTCATTCTGGTACACCTGCAGGAAGGAGTCCCGGTCATCTGCCCAGAGCCGGTGGTTACTCTGATGACCGATACAGAGCTGGTTGGGTGCAGAATCCATCTGGGGGACCACAAGGACCATGGGATCTGGACCCCCAGGGAGTCCCGGTACCACATCAATCTGCTAGAGTTTCATGCAGTGCATCTTGCTTTGATGGCCTTCACGTCATCTGTTCGGGATCAGATTGTGCAGGTCCAGGTGGACAACACCACAACCATGTACTACTTAAACAGGCAAGGCGGAATGCATTCCCTTCGGTTGTGTCGGAAAGCCCTCTGCACCTGGACTCTTGTGCTCAGCTTCGGTGCCGATCTCCTGGCGATTCAGGTGCCTGTAACCTCTAACCAGCTGGCAGATGCCCTCAGCCGAGTGGGCGAGGCATCACACGAGTGGACTCTTCCACCAAGAGGTGGTGAATCAGTTGATCTTCTTCGGGGTATCTCAGTCATCAGGTCACACTGTAGGAACTTCAACGTTGGTGAAGTAGGATCCACACGGAAGATTTTCAACAGTATAACTGGGGCTGCTCACGCCGATGTCATGTGCTGATGTCACCAACCCCATAAAGGCGTGAGCAGCCCCGCGCCCTCCTCAGTTCTTTCCCGCCATTGACTCAGTCTACACGGGTCTCCGTGGAAACTCCGACGCAGTTTTGCGCCTATTTCGCCTTTGACTTTTTTCGATACTTTACCTTTGAATCTCCTTTTTATAGAGATTCCCTTATGTTGCTTATGTCAAGCAATAATCCATCTACTTCTCTCTTCTGTCGCTGCCGCTGCAGAAAGAAGATTGCCTCCACAGACAAATACTCTCTTTGTGTCTGCTGTCTTGCGCTTAAGCACGAAGTCTCTGACTGTGAGCTCTGCCAGAAGTTTAATCAAACAACCCTCAGGCAACAAAAGAAGGCTCTTATTTTATTTATTTTTTTGTTGGTGCTGTTTCTCCTGGAGTCCCCACCTGCCATCTGACGTCTCTCCCTCCCCCCCCCACGAGCCGACCGGGTATGAGACCCCCTCCCCTTCAGCCCCCACGACTTACCCCTCGTGGCGGAGGGTGGGGAGACCCTCAACCCAGCAGTTCGGGGGAGGTGCCCTCCCGACGGTGCTGCGAGGGGGACAATCGTCATCCATGGCGAGGACTCCCGTTTTTTCATTTTTCTCTGCTGTAGTGGTGAGGGGCATGCAATGACACCAGCAGAGGGAGCATGCACGTGTCCACACATGCTTCTCCAGGTGTCTGCCCCATCTCCGCCCCTCTTCTGCAGTATCAGCGCACTGCCCACAGCCTCTGCTAGGGGCCAGTCGAGCGCTGACCACTGGTGTCCCCCCTCCCCAGAGAAGTAGAGCAGTCCCTCGGACATTCAATCCTTCTCCAACCCTCTGTAGCCCTTGTTCATTTCCGAACACGGGTCGCCGGCATAGCGCGAGGTGAGGCATCCAGTACCTCAGCCCTCAGTGCCACCGGGCCAGCACAAAAGAAGGCTCTTAAAATTTCCTAATGGAACAGCAGGTAGCCAGTTCTGGACAGAGGTCCTCTGGGGTCCTATCCTCTCAATCGCCGGCAGGATCATCGAGCTCTCGGGCCGCTAGGGCTCAAGACAATTCCTTGGGGGAAAAGTCACAAGAGAGATCGCGGTCAGGACCACTTCCCCCGGTGACGGTCCCGCTCCCCGATGGCTTCTTCCTCTTTATCCGGGGTACTTCATTGACTGCTGTGGCATCGACACACAAATCTGCTGTACAGGTCTCTGTGTCTACCAGACCCATACCAACAGCTCTGCCGTCCAATTCCCAGAGCTGCTGGTCGTTGACCTCCGGGTTGTCGGCCCCTCCTTTGTTGACGACAGGCTCGTTGTTGGCAGCCCTCCCGATGCGGCTTGATCCTGCTTCAAGCACTGGGGCAGTGTATTCCTCAGGCTGCCAGGGCCCGACCGATGGTCTTCGCTCCCAGCTCTGTCGATGCTTCCTCTGTCAACATAGGATTCGACTGTCGGCAGTCTCAATGAGATCCCTTACCAGGTTTACCTCGGTGATTGTTCAACACCTTGGTGCCTGTATGCCTACGTCACCGCCAGTGCTGTGCCTTCAAATGGAAGCACTTTTCCATTTGGTGCCAGGACAGGGAGCTAGACCTTTTGTCCTGCCCCATGGCTAGCATCCTGGATTACTTGTGGTACCTCTCTCAGTCAGGCCTGAGGTCGACAACCCTCAAGGTGCACCTAGCAGCCATGGTCTGCATAGCGGGTGTGGGCTGGTGTGCCAACAGTGGTACAGAAGAAGGTCGGGTGCTTCTTTAAGGGCCATGACCACCTGTCCCTGCTGATGCGTGAACCACCACCACCTTGGGACTTGTTGCTGGTACTGACAGTGCTCATCGGTAAGCCATTTGAACCAATGCACAGATGTGACATCTCTCACCTGTCATGGAAGACTGCGTTCTTCATGGCTATCACCTTTGCCAGAAGGATCAGTGAGCTCCAGGTGCTCTTGGTAGAGTCTCCTTATTTGGTTTTCCACAGGTACAATGCTGTCCTCCGCCCGAACCCAAAGTTCCTTCCGAAGGTTGTTTTGGAATTACTTAAGGAGAGGATTGTGAAGTTTCTGGAGGATAGGAGGGCACAGGATCCAAGGCAGCATGGATTCACAGCGGGAATGTCCTGTCAGATGAATCTTATTGATTTCTTAAATTGGGTAACCAGGGTGGTATATCAGGGAGGAGCAGTGGATGTAGCCTACATGGATTTCAGCAAGGCCTTTGACACCGTCCCACACAGGAGATCACTGAATAAATTGGGGAGCCTGGGAGTGGGTCCTACGGTGGTAAAGTGGGTTGGGAACTGACTAAGGGACAGGACTCAGGTGGTATGAAATCTAAGGAGAGGGAGGTGACCAGCAGGGTGCCACAGGGGTCGGTGCTGGGGCCAGTTCTATTTAGTGCCTTCATTAGCAACATTACAGAGCATCTGGAGAGAAAGGTGTGCCTCTTCGCCGATGACATCAAGATCTGCAACAGAGTGGGCACACCGGAGAAGGTGGAAAAAATGAGGAAGGACCTAAGCCTATTAGAGGAGTGGTCGGATGTCTGGCAGTTGAATTTCAATGCTAAAAAGTGCAAGATCATGCACCTGGATCACAGGAATCCAAGGGAGGAGTACAGGGTGGGTGGGGAAATTCTGGCCACCACAGGTCAGGAGAGAGACCTGGGGCTTATCATATGTGACCTGAAGGTGACTAAACAGTGTGAAAAGGCAGTGGGGAGAGCAAACAGAATGTTGGGGTGCATAGGGTGGGGCATAACAAGCAGGAGAAGAGAGGTGGTGATGCCACTGTACAGATCATTGGTGAGGCCGCAGCCAGAGTACTGTGTCCAGTTCTGGAGACTCATCTCCGGAGGACATTGACAAAATAGAGGCAGTCCAGAGAAAGGCAATGAAGATGGTACATGGACTGCACCAGAAGCCCTACGAGGAATGACTTAAGGAGCTTTAATATCTATTCACTGGAGGAAAGAGGGGAGATATGCTAGAGACTTTCAAGTACCTTAGGGGAATAAACAGGATACAGGTGGAAAGCATATTTCAGAGAAAACTCTGCACAAGAAAAAGGGGGCATGATATGAGGCTGAAGGGTGTAAGGCGCGGGGTAATGTCAGGAAGTACTTTTTCAATGAAAGGGTGGTGGAGCAGCCTTCCAGCAGAAGTGGTAGGTGTGAAAACAATACAAGGGTTCAGGAGTGCATGGGATAGACATAAGGGTACCCTGGAGATGTGCAGAGCAGGAGAGCCGAAGAGCAAATAGGATCTGGGGCTGCAGCAGTGGGTAGGGAAATGGGCAGAGTAGGTGGGCCGTATGGTCCTCATCTGCTGACAGATTCTATGTTTCTTTGTTTCTATGGAATTTCACCTTAATCAGGTGATTAACCTCCCGGTGTAATTCACCAGTCATACCTCCGAGACTGAGCATAGGCTCCACACATTGGACCTGAGGCGAGCATTCGCTTATTACACAGAGCTCATGGCAGGAGTTCGGGGAGAGGCTCACCAGCTCTTTGTCTTCTATGCTGAAGCTGCACCTGGCAGACCAGCAGCCAAGCAGATGACTGGTAGGTGGATTGTCTCCTGTATTGACCTCTTCTATAGGTTGGCTGGTGGGGAGCCTCCCATCTGGCTCAGGGCTCATTCCACCAGACATGCTGCTGCTGCCTCAGTGGCAGGGACGTCCCTATCCAGGAGATCTGCAGGGCCTCTATCTGGAAGTCAGCACACACCTTCATTTCCCACTACTTCATCAACCCTGTTTCCTAAGTAGGGGTGTGCACCTTGGCCCCTCTTCCCAGAGAACTGCTAGGAATCTGCCTAAGTGTGGATAGTACACCATATCCATGCCCCTAGAAATGAGGGTTACTCACCTGTAACCGTAGTTCTAGGAGTGGTTCCTTGCCTCCAGCGTGCAGGATCTAAGTCTAATAGTAAAGGATCAACACACTCAAAATGTGTGTGTTTTTCAGGCTGCCGTATGTCTTGCAGGTGATCACAGTGAAAAATTCCTCCCAAAATTCTTTTGTATAGTAAATAATTCCATTCATCATTTTCTGTGAAGTGGCAAACCAGCTTGGATCCCTATGGCAACCCTGCAGGCATCAGTAGGGGAGGGGGGGTTAGCTCTACCTAATCTCCAACATTACAGCTGGGCAGCTCAGCTTGCCTTCTTGGTGACAGTGAGAGGAGGCCATGGGGATTCTTGGAGAATATTAGAGGAGGGGAGATGGGGGGGGGACAGGATTTGGTGTCACCAGTGCTACTCACTGCTTTCCATGGGCACAGAGGCTACACCATATTTGTGTACCAAAGTGTATTGAAATGGTTGAAACTAGGTCTGCAGAATGTGGGCAGACGGTATGAGGGGGGCATCCTGGCAACTTTTGTGCAGTTGAGGGGAACTTTACATTACACAGGGATTCATGTACCTATGTGTGAGGGGTCTGCTGCGAGCTGGTGGAGGAGAATCATTTCCAGCTGTTACCCTCTCTCCAGTGGAGTGCATCCTGACTGTCCCCGACCCCCGGCCTAACTCCAAGCCTTTATCTGCCTACTACAGGCTGATAAGAGGGAGTGAACCCCTCAACACAGAAATCTATAGAGCGGCATGGAGCAGGGACGTTGGGCTGGAGGTGATATCTGAAGCATGGGGCAGGGCAGCTATTCACTTGGCAGAGTGCTCTAAATCTAACACACTGCCTCAGATCCAGGTGAACATTGTGTACTATATTTCCCCCTCAGAAAAAGCATGGGTTGAAGAGTGAGGTGAGTGAGTTGTACCCCAGATGCCAGTGAGCATTAGGCACGTTGGGCCACAGGATCCTACATTGCCCAGTAATTATGAAATTCTGATGTGAGGTCCACTACACCATAGGAAAGGTTTTAGAGACCAAGCTACCTGATAACCCCTTGGAGTGGCTGATGGGGCAGACCCCAGTCATAGAGGCTGTAGTGGGGACCGGCTATGGCAATTAGCATTGATAAGTGCAAGAAAATCTGTGGCCCAGCATTAGAATCAGGCATAGCCTCCCCCGGTTGCACATTGGATAGCCAACCTCATTGACTGTTTAAAATTAGAGAAGGCACAAATGGGAGCTAATGGTGAGGTGGACAAATTTATCTCATTGTGGAAACCACTGTTGTTGGCCACGGAGCGGAGGTCCCTTGAAGTGTAGGTAAAGACACATTGGAGGGTGTAAATGAGCACAACTGAAGCTGCAGCCTGCTATAATACTAGATTAATTGGTTGGCACGCTAAGCATGTGGATGGCCATTGCAGGTACTGTTGAATGGAAATCAACTGTATGTTGCAGATTTTTGGTTTACCAAGTCATAAAATCTATACTGTACATAGTGCCGGTCACAGTAATTGTGTCTGGTGTATAAGCTGTGTACATTAAGGCTGAGTAAGGAATGTATTATGTGTCTGTCTGCTTCTGCACAAAGTTGAAAATAAAGTTTATAAAAAAAACAAGTATTTTGAGATACTGTACGATTGTTCACAGTTTATTTCCAATATTTAATAGGAGCAGATCCCAACATTAAAGAGGAGGAAGAAGTCTTTCTTACTCGACTGGTGACCAATGAAGAGAAAGTGGTTGTTAAACTCCAGGAATCGTTAACATTTGTACCTGCCACTGCGCATTCACCAGCTGAACCTTCAGTAGCACAGGGTGTTAACCTCAATGTTCTTCGTTCTGGAGTTGCCTGTTTACCTGGTGGGTACTTTACTGTATGAATGATTTTAGTATAGACTTCTTTACAATGCATTGCAAACAACAAGAAAAATCCAGTTCCTGATAAAGCAGCTCCTTGTGACCGGGAAACATTGGGGTGACTAGTTTGGTGTAGGCACTGACGTTTTTTGCCAAAAGAAATACCCGGGTAAATTAAGCCAGTCTAGCTGTTGTGTTGTTTTTTGACTGAGTGTGAACTGAATTTTTCTTGTTGAAATCTCATTTTCCAGGTGCACCTCAATAGCCTATGTGTGCCCGCTATAGCTCTTGGAGTATTTTTCTCATTATAATGCGGCTTTTTGCTTAAATTAAATTTATTTAAATAATTCACACAGTATACCTTGTAGTTTTGTTTTATTTCACAATTTGTACTCCTCCCCTATTTCATTCTTTTCTTACTCTCAATCTCCTGCTCACGCTGCTATCCATGAAGTCTGTAGCTGTACCTTCTGGCCTCCAGTCTTCACTAGCAACCATCTGGTGACACCCCTTTTTTGCATAGATGACACCTGCGTCTGTACGGGGAAGCCAAGGCTAATCTCTCCCTACTGGCTCAGGAAATATTCATGTTCAACAGTGGAAGTTTGGGGAGAGAATGGCAGTTCAAGGTTATAAAGCGGTAGAATCACAGGGTTTTCCTCTGAGACTTAATAAAGGATATGAGAATTTCTAAACGGAAGTCGGAGATCACTGGGGGTACACCACACCCTAAAAAGAACTGGGATGAGGGAAATGAACACAGGTTGTGAAATCTGCAATCAAAGTTTGATAGTAACATGTCAAAATAAACGTTAATAACTACAAGATTATACAAAACTTTTTTGTGATAGATGGAGTAGATTTTTGGTCTGAGTGCTAAGTAGCTATGAGACAACCATGACTTGCTGTTTTTTTTTATCCTAATATGATTATAACAGATGGTACCAGAGCCCATATGCTTTGTTAATGCTGTATATGATTATAAAGCTGAGAGTTGTAGTTTTACAGTGATGTAAAGTATTTGCATGTTGGAAAAATGATTCAGCCGATATTGTCCACTAAAATCATGTTGGATCATGAAAGGGGGAAAAGCCATATGTAGCTCTTTTGTTTAAAAATACTGATGCAAATTAGACAGTATTTCTTAAATCACACTTAACATCACTATAAGGGTAGGATCCTCAGATTTACAGTTGTACACAGCATTAGTTTGGGTGACAAATGATTGGTGAGAAATTGTGTGTTACATTTCACTCTTGTCCATATTGAAGTCAGTGGGATTCAGCTTCCATTCATTTCAGTGGAGTAAAAGTCTTCAGAAGGCACATCTAGATTGCATTAAAACATACCAGCTCCAATGTGATAAATGCCCTAGGTCCAGGAGAGAACCCTAAATCATCCATCATCCTGGTGTCCAGTGCTTGATCTTCAGGAATCATTTTTCACCATTGATTCACATCAGTGAGTTCTGAGCCAGAGGTGCTAGAACCCTGCAGGAGCTGGAACTTTTCAGGATGGCTGGCGCCAAGGTAAGCTGCGCACATGCGCGGCATCATGAAACTAGCTTGCGCTACATGTCTTATTTCAGCACTGGCCCTCAACTGCCTCAGTTCCTTTTTCCCCACCATCGAGTGCACTTCAGTGACGATGTTGCTCACCCACTGGGTGTCAGAACTTCACGTGTATACGATAACAGCGTTCAGTTCTTCTCAGTTTTAGGGTGTAAAGCTGGTTATGTTTGTGTCAGTTTAGTGGTTTTATTTTAATTTTGGGTCAGTTTCTCTCAGCCCTACTGAGCAACAGTCGAGGGCCATAGACCGCAATGGTGACAGTAGGCAGCCTCTTCAGGCAGGTTGCTCTGGCGGTGAGGCCGTACCCGATCCACTTCCCCCTGTGGAGCAGGGTTGTGTTGATGGGCGGTCCTGTGTTCACGGGGAAGACAGCCCTCCCATAAACACAAAGAAGTGAGCCTGTTCCCAATTGTGATCAGGGACCCAGCACCTTTTAACATTGAGTTCTTCTCTTCCCGCCAGGAGAAGAAACGGTACCTCTTGAGGTTACTGTCTAGTAAGTCTGCTGCAAGATCCTTGGCATCTCAAAGCAGAAGGCCTACCCTGGTGACAGTAGGCAGCCTCTTCAGGCAGGTTGCTCTGGCGGTGAGGCCGTACCCGATCCACTTCCCCCTGTGGAGCAGGGTTGTGTTGATGGGCGGTCCTGTGTTCACGGGGAAGACAGCCCTCCCATAAACACAAAAAGAAGTGGGCCTGTTCCCAATTGTGATCAGGGACCCAGCACCTTTTAACATTGAGTTCTTCTCTTCCCGCCAGGAGAAGAAACGGTACCTCTTGAGGTTACTGTCTAGTAAGTCTGCTGCAAGATCCTTGGCATCTCAAAGCAGAAGGCCTACCCTGGTGCTGTTGCAGTCATCAGTGGTTTCTACTTATGGGCACTCAAGATCTTGGGCCTGCAGTCCCTCCCTGTCTTCCTGTGGGGATGCTGGTGGTCAGTTTCATCAATGGGCAGCTCTTATGGAGCAGTGGGTACAGTGTCTGGCTCATTGGCTCCTTCTTGTGGAGCCAGTCCTCGGTGCTGAGGCCATTTGAGTTGCAGTCAGGACCTTCCAGTCAGGTAGAGTGTTTGGCTCCATCAACAACCCCAGGGTCCTTGCCGGTGACCATGCTGCCAATGCCTGTTCCCTGGCCACACTCCCATTTAGTGTTTATGTTTTGGGACTGGCCCCAGTACCTTTTCCGGTCACTCTGGTGCCAGCTGGACCTTTGGCACCAAAGGTGGCACAGGGAGGGCCCACAGTGCTGGACCCAGTCTCTTTGGCGGCGCTGCCTTCCTCCCTCCAGTGCTGGCTTCTTCTTTGCTGGTGCCGGGGCTGGTGCTGGCTCCTTCTCTGCAAGTGCCGGTGTCATCTGTCTTGCTGACTCTTAGGGCTGGGTTAGGGAACCATAGGTCCACTTCTCTGCCAGACCCACTCCCAGAGAGGATCTGGAGGGGCATAAGTCTGACCCCGAACTCATCATTTCTGAGGACAGCGATGACAAATCTTTTTGTAGCCTGGTAATTCAACCCCAGGCCCTTCTGCTCCCCAGGAGGACCTTTCTTTTCAGGCTCTCCTTTGTAACATGTATTCAACTCTTGCTTTTGAGCCTTCTGCCACTGACCTGGGAAAACTTCTCCATCTGGAGTGGCTCAGTGTTACCACCACGCCAGTCAGTTTCATGCCTCCTATTCCCCCTGCATTTGAGACGCTCTCAGACGCAGTATGTGGTAGGCCTGTGTCTATCCCCTCTATCAGAAGGCGGATTGACCGAAAGTATACTGACTGACCTATCCTTGTTTCCCAGCCTACTGCTGACAAGACTGTCATTTTGGCAGAGAATGGCAAGGCCATTCTTCCTCTGGAAGTCACTGTGCATCCCATAAATAATGAATCGCACAAGATAGACACTATGGGAAAAGGGCATTTCAAACAACATGAAGTCTTGCTGTATTCTGACATATGCAATTAGGTCCTGCCTTTCAACTGCCCCGGGGAACAAAGAGTTAACTTTTCTGTGCCTTGCATAGAATGTTCATCACAAGCTCGGTTGAAGCCCCTGTCTGCTGTTGTTTGTTTTTGTTTTTTTTTTCCCTCCGGTCATGCCTCCGGGTTTGCCACTCCTTCCGGCTGCGTTGCTACTCGTGACCCCTCGTCTGTCCCCCTCCCCTCACCTACTTGGCCGACCCAGGGGTGGCCCGGCGTATCCCTTTGCCGAGTGGGTCCCCCTCCTCCGAAGGGAAAGACACTGGGGTGGGGGTGGGCCCCACCATACTAGGCGTCAGTCCTTGGGCACTGCTGAGGTGGGATTGGAGGGCACAGGACCCCTCTTGTCAGCGAGGGCGGGCAGCCATCATCTGGCGAACCCGGAGGCTGGTATTTCCGCTTTTCTCTGGGGGCGTGGTGTGCCACGAACGTCACGGCGTAGCCGGCGTTCACCACCCCCAGCGTAAAGGCTTCGCTGCGACTGGACCCGGCCTCCGCCAGAGGTACTAAGCAGTGGTCCTGAATACCCTCCCCACCCCTGGAGTAGGTGAGCAGTGGGTGGGACGCTCAGACCTACTCCCACCCCCTTCAGCTCTCCAGCGACCCGAGTCCGTTCCCGAACCGGTGGCGGCGCGCGGAAATCAACGCTGCGCCGATGAGCCGACTGTCTGCTGTTGTTTAAACTGCAACCGTCAGATTCTTTACTCCGCCTCACTGAATAGTCGCTCCAGAGATTTCTCCTGCTGCTTGGTTCAAAAAGTCGGTTGAAGTGTTGGTTTTCAGTCGTTTTCTACCGAATTGCTGTTTCCGCATAGTCGGTTCAAGTCTCTGTCTGTGGTACCATGAGTACTAGATAGGTTTTTGTTCTGTTTTCTGTGTGGAACTTGTAAACTCTGGATCGGTTCGGCTGAACCGATCAATTTGAGGTAAAAAACTTGTACTTTACTTTAGAGTGTGGTTACTGGTCCGTATCGGTTCTAAAAAAAACGGATTTAATTACGTTTTTTTCCAAGTCCTGTGACATGGTCAGGAACCGATAGGGGAGTCTTGCCTGGCGGATTGCTGAAAAAAGGGTAAGTTTTTGGTTAGGATTGGCCATGTCTGAGAAACCCAAGAAAAAACGGGCCCACTGGGTTTCAACACTGCAGTGTGTGTGGGGAGGTCTTTGCCAAGGCTGATCCCCACACCACCTGTGTTTATTGTCTGGGGTTTGACCACCTCGATTCAGACTGCCAAATTTGCAAGAAGTTTCCCAAATCTACCCTGGAAAAGAGATTAGGTAGACTGAGGGAAAGGGAGGCCGAGAAGTCCGCTGACCCGGATGGCCAGCCCGGTTCGGTTCCGACCAAACCAGAAGGAGTGCCCTCTGACCAGGGCGATACTTCTTCGGGCAAAAGGAGAGCCAATTCCGAGGAATCGGTTCCGACAAAAAGAAAAAGAAAGGACAAGTCGACCGGTTCGGACCAAGAATTTCATACTTTGACTGCCGATGAGATAGCTAAGGCGATTAGGATTGTGCAGTCACTTAGTTCGGTTCCGACCGAACCCGCACCATCTGGCAGGGGCTCGGTTCAGTCGGTTCCCCCGGTTCTGGATTATACTTTAGAAGAGTTTTATGAACCGGAGGAGGAGGAGGGAGAGTATGAGGATGATTATGGTGATGGTGAAAGTCTGGATGTGCCTATTGACTCGGACATCTCCCCAGACAGACCTTCAGGTGTTTCTCCTCCTAGGCTTTCTGAGTCCCCTTCACACTACATGTTCTACAAAAAAGTGGCTGATACCCTCCAGCTTCCTGTGGAGGAAGCAGTAGAGGATCAGGAGCCTGATTATGTTGAGATGATGGACATCCCAGAGTCCAGGAGACTGTCTGTTCCCCTCCACAAATCCTTTGGGAAACAGACAAAAAAAATCCTTAAGTCTCCTAATTCTATACCTCCTGTGGACAGACGAATGGACAAGAGGTACACTCTCTCAGGCTCAGACACAGAGTTCCTTTTTCAGCAATGCAGCCATGTTGGGGTTGTGCATGCTGCTGCCTGTGATAACTGTGATAAGGCAAACATTCCCTTGGCATCACACCCCCCAGACAAGGACTCCAGGAAGATTGATGCCATGGCAAAGAAACAATACATGGCAGCATCTTTGGGACTCAGGCAGGCTAACTATATGGCCTTTACAGCCAGGTACCAGAAGTCCAGGTGGAACACTGTACTGGCACTGGCTAAACAGGCTCCTGACCAGCTTGCCAAGGAGCTGGAGCAGGTGGCTGCAGATGGGATTGAGGCACCGAAAGTACAGTTTCATGCTGCTGTGGACTCCAGTGATGTATCATCAAGAGTCATGGCTACATCTGTGGCTCTTCGGAGGATGCCTTGGCTCAGATGTACTAGCCTCTCACAGGATACCCAGGCTAAGGCCATGGATTTTCCTGTAATTGGTAATTCTCTGTTTGGGGAGCAGACAGAGAATTACATGAAGAAGATGGACGAGTACAGGACCACTTACAGGAGTGCTCAGGCCAAAGAAAGGCAAGCAACTCCTCAAAGGCAGCAGTCCAGGGGCAGGGGCAAGGGCAGGCGCAGGCCTTTCCAAAGGCCTTTTTACCAAGCTCAGGCCTCCTCTTCTTTTTCACAGAGGGGATTCTTTAGAGGGAGAGGCAGAAGGGGGATGAGCAGGCCTGCATCCACCCCTCAGCCTAAAGCTCCTGCCAAGCAGACACCCTGATGGGTCTGCCCGGGTCGATTCTCCTATGCCAGTAGGGGGCAGGCTGGCTTACTTTGTCCAGGACTGGATGTCTTTCACATCAGACAAGTGGGTCCTGGAAGTAGTAAGCCAGGGACTGGTTCTCAGCTTCAGAAAATTTCCCAAGATGAGAGCCAGATCTTTTCCACTTGCAAATCTCTCAGATACCCTTGCCCTAGAGGCAGAGGTTTCTTCTCTGCTAGCTCTCAGAGCTATAGAGAGAGTTCCCACCCTACACAGGGGCAAAGGATTGTACTTCAGGTACTTCCTAACCCCCAAAAAGACAGGAGAGTGGCAGCCCATCCTGGACCTAAGATATCTGAACAAACATCTTTTAAAGCCAAAGGTCAAAATGGTAACTCTGGGAATTAACCTTCCCTCTCTAAGGCCAGGGAACTGGCTAGCCTCCCTGGACCTCAAAGATGCCTACTTTCACATTCCCATCAGGTGCTCCCACAGAAAGTACCTCAGGCTCGAGAAGCCCTCAGGCCACTGTCAATTCAGAGCAGTGCCCTTTGGCCTAACATCAGCCCCAAAGGTTTTCACAAAGTGCCTGGCAGTAGTTGTTGCCTTCCTAAGAAGACAAAAGATCTCCATTTTCCCATACTTGGATGACTGGCTCATAGTAGGCCAATCTCCAGACCAAGACAGGGTCACATCTGCAAGTGACCCAGCAAGTGCTCACTTCCTCAGGATTCCTTCTCAACTTACCAAAGTCAGTTCTCGAACCAGTGCAGCTCCTCCCCTTCATAGGTGCAGAACTGGATACAGTAAAGGCGAGAGCCTTTCTTCCCCTGGAAAGGGCAAGGACCCTTATGGAACTGGCCTCTTCATTCACCCTTCAGGTGTCTCAACCAGCAAGGCATTTCCTTCAGCTACTGGGCCACATGGCAGCTTCCACAGCAGTGTCCAGGGAGCAGGATTCCAAATGAGGGACATTCAGTTCCACTTAAGAGCCTTTTGGTCCCAAAGGAAGGATTCCCTTACCAAACTAATCCCAGTGACTCGAACCCTGATCCAAGCCTTGCAGTGGTGGCAGGATCAGGACAATTTGAGACAAGGGGTTCCATTTGTCACTCAGTCTCATTCAGTGATACTCACCACAGATGCTTCCCTGCTGGGCTGGGGAGCCCATTTGGGGGATCTTACCACCCAAGGACTGTGGTCACCTCAGGAATCTCTGCTTCACATCAGTCTCTTGGAACTCAGAACAGTGTTTCTGGCACTGCAAGCTTTTTCCAAATCTGTACAGAACAAGGTGGTGCTGGTCAGAACCGACAACACCACCACCATGTGGTACATCAGCAAGCAAGGAGGCACTCTGTCTACGGCCTTGTGCACAGAAGCAATGAAGTTGTGGTCCCTGGCCTATTCCCTGCAAACCTCTCTGATAGCAGTTCACCTCCCAGGGAAGGACAATGTCCTAGCAGATGCACTGAGCAGAATATCCCAGGGCCATCACGAATGGGCCCTGGATCCTCTGGTTTTGAAAGTGATTTTCTCGAAATGGGGCACTCCAGAGATAGATCTTTTTGCAGCCCCAGACAATCACCAACTTCCTCTGTTTTGTTGCAGACCCCCAGTCTTGGGCTCAGTCCCCCTGGATGCTCTGATTCTGAACTGGGAAGGGAAATTTCTGTATGCTTTTACCTCCTTCCCTCTCCTGTTCAGGGTGCTAGTCAAGATAAGGTCACAACCATGCAAGGTGATTCTGATTGCTCCAGACTGGGCCAGACAGCCATGGTATCCCTTGTTGCTGTCCCTAGCAGTCCACCTTCCTCTGTCTCTTCCCAGGAATTACAACCTGTTAATATCCTCTCAGGGGATGATTTGGTACCCGAATCTTCAGTCTCTCAATCTCAAGGCTTGGCTCTTGAAGAGTTAGAGTTTGCAGATCTGCATCTTTCCCAAGGGGTTCTGGATATCCTTAAGGCTTCTCAAAAGCCTTCCACCAGGAAGACTTACAACTCCAAATGGAAAAGATTCAGCATTTGGTGTTCTAAGAAGAATGTTTCTCCAGACTCTGTTGAATTGCCTACGGTTCTGGATTATATGGTCCATCTTAATGGCCTAGGTCTCAGACCAGCTACCCTCAAAGTACACTTGGCAGCTGTTTCTGCTTTCCTGTCCGTAGGCAAGTCTTCCTCTCTGTCATCCCATCCTGTATTCTGTAAGTTTTTCAAGGGATTGCTTCACACCAAGCCCCCCTTTTAGGGATCCTGCTCCTGCTTGGGACCTTAATGTTTGCATTGCTCAGCTTATGCAACCCCCCTTTGAGCCTTTGTCCTCAGCAGAGCTTAAGTACTTGACTTGGAAAACTGTGTTTTTGGTAGCCATTACTTCTGCCAGACGTATCAGTGAATTGCAAGCCCTGTCAGTGGAATCTGATTTCATCTCTTTTCACAGAGATAAAGTGGTCCTTAGAACTAACAGAAAGTTCTTACCTAAAGTGGTTTCAGATTTCCACCTCAACCAGTCTATATCTCTCTCCCTGTTTTCTTCACTGACCATTCCTCCTCGGGAGAGAGGAGGCTACACAGCTTGGATGTTAAAAGAGCCCTTAGCTACTACATAGAGCGTACCAAGGGTCACAGGTTTGAATCCCTCCAGTTGTTCCTTACTTATGGAGAAGTTGGTAAATGCAAACCTGCCCCTAAGAGATCTATTGCCAGGTGGATTGTTTCTTGTATATAATTCTGCTGTGAAAAACTGGGTAGAACTCCACCCTCAGGCCTGAGGGCTCATTCCACAAGAGGTACAGCTGCTTCCCTGGCTGCTGCCAGGGATATTCCTCTCTCAGAAATTTGTCAAGCAGCCACCTGGAAACAGTCCATACTTTCACCAAGCATTACTCTCTGGATATCCAGGCTAGGAGTGATGCTTGGTTTCTTCTAACAGTACTTCAGAGCCTATCCCAAAGTAGGTTCTGTCCCTCCTCCATGGAGGTACTGCTTGGTAGTCTCTAATGTCAGAATACAGCAAGGCTTCATGTTCTTTGAAGAAAAAATTACTCATTAGTAATGTTGTTTCTTCTAATGGAGTCTTAGTATTCTGACCTCCCCCGCCTCCCTCTCAGAACCTAGTTTTTGGGATGTGGGTGGGCAGGAGCAGTGTTGGCACCCTAGGGGTCTCCTTTTTACACCCTCTTTTTTGTTTGGGTGGGATGTTGTGTTTTGGATTTGTTTTTGTTTTTGGGTTTCCTGACTTGAGTCTTTCTTTGAAACCAAAAAACATTTTATACATTTGCCAGTTGGCTAGTAAGAATTTTACAGTTTCCACACAGAACACCTAGTGAGTCTTTCCTTGTAAAGATCTGACGGTTGCAGTTTAAACAACGGCAGACAGGGGCTTCAACCGAACTCGTGATGAACATTCTATGCAAGGCATAGAAAAGTAAACTCTTTGTTCTCTGGGGCAGTTGAAAGGCAGGACCTAACTGCCTATGTCAGAACACAGCAAGACTCCATTAGAAGAAACAACATTACTAAGGTGAGTAATTTTTTCTTACTGCTGTTACCCTTAGCATGAGGATAGCCGGTTACCAGTGGCATTTCTCCAAGTATGAGTATGCCCTTTGGTCCCCTCTTAAGTATCTTGCGGAGTCCTTGCCTGAATCAGAGACTAAGCACAAAATTCTGCAGACTGTCATTCATGGTATTGAATCCAACAGTCATCAAGTTGAAAGCAGCTATAGATGCCTTTGACACTGCCTCACGTTCTGCTGCTCTGGGAATCTGTATTAGAAGACACTTCCTGGTTTGGACATCCAGTTTCTCCAACGACGTCCAGCACAGGTTATGAACATTTCTTTTGATGGTTCTTATCTATTTGGACAACAGGTAAACAGTTGCTTGAGGGCTCCCAAAAAAACAGGACGGCCATTAACACTTCAAGGCCGGGGGGGGCGTGGTCAGCTGCTGACTGCATCGGTCACCTTTCCATTGAGCTCCACACACAACAGCTACTTTTGATTATCTGGTCTGAGATAAAGCTTTTATTTTTTTTTTTTTTCACAAAAGTCAGCTATTCTTGCAATAACATCGCAGCAATATAAACTTGTCAGATTTTGGTGGGATTATCAGTTGGAGGAATGGGGAAAACTAAGGCTACTCTGCAAGAGGTGTAGCAACATGGCGCAGAAGGAGAGTCATCGACTGGAGCAGTTCTAAAAGCGGTGAAAGAACTTGAGGCTTTTATAAAAATGGATAAAAAAGTTGATGGTTTTATTGTGAGAGTTATAACTTTGGAAATGAAGGTGGATCTGGCAACTTCTGACTCTACACAAGCAAAGTCTTTGGTGGAGAAAGCAGTGTCTCGCTATGGCAGGCCTAATGCAAGAAAACAAATTACTGTGTCTCTTGCTCGAGCAACTCGAAAATAGGGCCCATTTGGCTAATGTCCATCTTTTGGGGGTACTGGAGGAGGCAGAAGCATCGAACTTGATGGCCTTTGTAACTCATACTTTGGCTACTACGGTTGACTTTAAACAAGAAGGTGCCATTGTTAGATCTTATTGTATTAATCCATGCCAGCGACCAGCACAGGAGGGGATACTGCGGGCCACCTTAATAATGACATCGGGACTTACTGTGAAGGAGCTTATTCTGCAGGCAGCGAAGGAAAAGGGAGAATCCTACCTTACGGATGGTAGTAGAATTTTTTACTTTCCTGATCTCACCTTCGTGACCAGGCAGAGGAGGAAATCCTTTGACGCAGTAAGGGCTGAGTTGAAGTAACGTGGCATTTCACATGCCCTCCTCTGTTTATTGATCCCGCTGATGCGGGAAAGAGACTACTGAAGATAAAGGCTGATTTCACCAGCAAGGGAGAAGAGGAGGATATTTTGGCTGAAGGGGACTGATTTTCAGTATTTTTCAGTACTTTTGATTATTACCTCCACTTATGGAAGTTTTGTCTGGTTCTTTGTTGTAGAGTGGCATTTCCTACCATTTCTAAAACATTTGAGGGTTAAATGTTTCTGACAGGAATAACTGAAAAGTTTTTATATCTTGCCTAATCTGTATTTGGAGATAATATAGTATCTAAGTATGTAGCAGTGTAACCCCCTTGTTACCTGGGGTTACTAGAATCCCAGCAAGACCTAGTGGTAGGCAGGGAAAGCAGCTTGTGAAACTCCAGTTAAATGGGTTTCACACTGTCTCACTCTGTTCTCAGTCTCAGCTGAGACTGATGGATGACATCACCAATAGAACTTTCGAAGCTGCATAAGCCACATTGGAATCTGCAGCAAAGGGAGTTAGATAGAACGTTGGGAGTTTTCAAGGGGAGTCTGCAGTTTGGCTTGAAGGAGTGAAGTTTGTACTCAAGTGGTGGAGACCGCTGTTTTGGGTCTCAGTGCCCCCTCCCTCGGGGGGATGTAAAGTTTCCCAGCAGATTCCTGGGGCAATCCCCTTAATTCTGCTAGTGGAGGAAAAGCTGCCTGTTTAATCCAGGATTTATTTTGGAAGATGGAAGATTTGTGAGTCGCCTGTGGGGCACCTGCAACTTAAGGGTGAGTGTCTGCTCTGGCTAAAAGGGCATATGTTTTCTTCACCCTGGGACTTGTGTGAAAATCTAGGGATTGAACTACATATTGGGAAACCTAGAGAAATGGGCCAAGCAAGTAAAAGTAGTGTCAAATCCCAGAGTTTTGTGAGATGAAGATAATATGTAGAGGAGATGTGACAGACGTCTACCCTTAATCTACATTTCAAAGTTCAGTAAAGGAATTGTTCAGTTTTCCAGAGAAATGGCCGGGTATGGGCTGTGGGAGCTGGAGGTGGGTGGCCCCCCATCTTTAGTGACCAGGTCCTCCTCTACGGATTTCTTCTGTGGTTTTTCTACTTTGCCTCAGGCACTTGGCCAGTGATGGGGGAAGTACCCAGACGTGGGGTTGTAAGGAAAATTCTAAGAGTCGCAGACTCTAGTGTGGTGTGGGGAGCCACAACAGGATAATTGGTTCATTCCTCAAATGGACCGCGGATCAAGTGGCCGGCAGGGGAGCCGGGCCAGTGGGGAAAACCCAAGTGTGTACAAGTCGGTCTGTGTACCCAAAGCTGCGTGCAAGTCCGGGCTGTGTGCCTGGTGGGTTCAGAGCCTGAGGGCTGGAAATGGTGATAAAGTGTTCTGTAGTCTCTAATCTGCATTACCAGGAAATGTAGCCCGTGGAGTCCGTCTATGCTTTGTTTGTCCAGCTAGTATGTGAATAAAAGCCACTGAAGAATCCCATTCCTGGTTCTGGACATTACAGTTATTGCTTCCTGTGTTCGGATTTACTTGGGTGCCCTGTGCAGAGTAGCCAAACCTAGGTCCCCCTGTGCCGAGTAACCTCATCTTCCCCGAACCCAGTCCCCACCAGGTACTGCTGTCAGCTTCAACAGCATGCCACCTGTCGTTTTGGCAAAAAGGCAGGGGTGAGGGTTTACAGCAGCATTTGTATACTTAATACAGAGGGACTAGTGTTTGTTTTTACTGAATTTATTTTTGCTTCCGCTGTCGTGGGTAGATTTAATTGGAGGGTAGTTGGGTTTACTTATTGAGTTATATTTGTGGCTACATGGACTTATGAATGGTACTGGTAACCTATTCAAGAGTGTGACACTCAGGGACTTATTGGATATACCCTTTTTCGGTAATTAGTCCGTAGTCATGGCTCAGGTGGCCATCTTCGGGACACTTTTGTATTTGGACTTTGAATATTGTATTATTGTGATACCCCTCCACGAGGTAACAGAGGGAGAGAGAGAAAATCTGATCCTATGTAAAGCCTTTCTGTTTAATAATTGCTATGCCTTTGAACCTTGGATATGCATACGGTACATGTTCCTTTGCAAATACAATAAATATAAAGTTTAAAAAAAAAAAAAGACCAAGTCCTGCCCCATCCCATTCCAAGAGGGGAAGGGTGAGGCTTCTACAACGATAAACAGTCCTTTCAAGGCAAAGGCAAGGGAGCTCAAATCAAATCTCAGCCTCCCCAGCTGCAAAAGAAAGCACAGTTGAAGGCATTGGCACCAAAAGCACCTAGTGCCACTCTCTAAAATCCCGGCCCCTGTCTTGTCTCAACTGCTTGGGGCAGACCTCTCCTATCCAGTATGGGGGCATCTGACTCAGTTTTACTGTCAGTAGAAAGACAAGTGGGTTCTCAGGATCATACGTGAGGGATATTCGCAGAATTTTTCAGAACTCCATCTGGATTTTCTGCCCAGAAAGCAACCTTTCCTGTCGGTTCGCATGTCAGAGTTTCTCACGAAGGAGATTGCGGGCCTTTTGTGCTACAGGGAAGTGGAATTGGTGCCAGATGGGGAGCGCAATACAGGCTTCTACTCCCATTACTTCCTTATTCCAAAAAAGGTTAGGGGGCATCTGCCCCATTTTCAGTCTCAGAAAACTGAGCAAGTTCATGCAGTGAGAGAAGTTCAGAATGATCTTTCTAGGGACCCTGCTACCACTCCTCAAGACACAGGACTGCTTGGCTTCCCTGGATATGCAGGATGCCTGCCACCATATCTTGGTCCACCCTAGCCACCTCAGGTTTCTCCACTTCATGGTACAAAGTCAGCACTATCAATTCCGGGTCCTGCCCTGTGGGTTATCATCGGCACCTCGAGTCTTTACAAAGTGCTATGCTGTTCTTATGACACACCTTCGAAAAACGCAAGACTTCATGTTTTTCCCTACCTGGACAACTGGTTACTAGCCAGTCCATCCACGCAGGAAAGGGAACGAGCAGTGGCCACAGCATCCCAGTTCCTTATCTCCATAGGAGTCCTGTTGAATCTAGAAAAGTCACAACTTCAGCGCTCTCAGTGGCTCCTTGTCAAAGGGGGCTTTCTTTGGACACCACCAGGGCGAGGGCCTTTATTCCAGAGGACAGAAGAAAGCCATCCTTCAGATGGCTGAATTCATTATGGAGCACAAGTCCATTCAGGCTCACTCCATGCAGTGCATGTTAGGCCTCATAGACCCCTCCGTCTTCATGGTGCCTCTGGCTTGTCTACACATGAGGACAACCCAGGGGGTGCTCAGCACACAGTGGTCTCCAGCAACAGACCAAGACCCCCTGACCGGGCATGCTTCCATAGCGGTGTAGCTCTCACTACCGCTGCCGCCCACCTCTCCCTCTGCTAGCTGCTGAAGCAATCAGACCGTGCTCCCCCAGCAGTGTGGCTGTCACTACTGCCGCCTCTCCCTCTGCTAGCTGCTGAAGCAGTCAGACCGAGTCCCCCTGACGGGCACGCTCCCCCGGCTGTGCGACTCTCACTACCGCCGTCGCCTGCCTCTCCCTCTGCTAGCAGCTGAAGCAGTCAGACCGAGTGCCCCTGACTGGGTGTGCTCCCCCAGCAGTGCAGCTCTCACTACCGCTGCCCGCCTCTCCCTCTGCTAGCTGCTGAAGCAATCAGACTGAGCCCCCCTGACCGGGCGTGCTCCACTAGCAGTGTGACTCTCCCTACCACCGCTGCCCGCCTCTCCCTCTGCTAGCTGCTGAAGCAATCTGGCATGGTCCTCCCAGGGAAAGCCAGAGAATTTCATTTTTTGGTGCTTGAAATCATCTGCGCAGCAATTGGCTGCTTTCCGGGAGAACTCCGCCTGATTGGCTAATACTGCAAATCTACCTTTTACTTTATGCTCAGTCTGTTATTTGGCTGTCTTTTTCTTTACTTCAGATTTTCTCAATGTATTTAAGCTGCTATATTGCTGAATGAATCTAGCTAGAAAGTACATTAATTGGTTTTATAAAATGGGTTTAAAAATCAAAGTACTTTAATTGGTTAAAACCAGTCAAGTGACCGTTCAGTATTAGTGCATAATGCATTTTCATCCTGGTCCTAAACCACATCACACAATGAGCAAATCAGTGCGCCTTCAACCAGAACTATCTTTCATCAGTCCCCCTACAACCAGAACTGATCTTCCATCACAAACATGGCTGCTACCTTTACAGAGTAAAAAACCTTCAACTAGGCCCTAAAAATAAAACTACCATAAATACAAAATAAAACAAATTAAATGTGGTTTCCCTGATTATCACACACTACTTACACACATAAACAAATTAGAAACATTAAGTATTGTTCATAGTTTTCATTACAACCGTTTCTTTGCTGACAATGAAAAATCCCCATTCTGTCTTGAACTGCTCATTAGGGAAATCTCTTCTTCTTCTTTCCCTGACAATGAGATAATTGAGTCTGTGGTTCTAGAAAAGGCCTTTGTTGTGTGTGTGTACAGTATGTTAGGAGAGGAATATTCTGGCAATGTAACTGAGCAGAATTTTGAATCCCTGTATTCCATGGCAAACATTCCATGGTAAACATTCCATGTCTTGAATATGGGAAAAGGCAGAGGAAAAAAAAAAAACAGGATGAAGAAAGTAGGCAATAATACTTCATAAACAAAGAGCAAAAGTGGGAAACACAGTTACATAGGCAGAGGCAGATCCAAACTGCTGAAATACATTCCTGAAGTGTATTAAAGCACATACATTTGAATCATACCTGGGTATTTTTAGATGAAATCTATCACCCCCACAACAAAAAAGGCATCCTGGCAGGTTTAAAGTTTTGAACACGTCTCCATTAAGAAACAGTACTTGTATTGATTTAAAATGCAAGGTAACACTTTTTTCCTAAAAAATGTGTGCCACACAGTTTTCATTGTGCTTTATGTTTTAGCTAACCCCACAATTCCCAGAATGGAGACTATTTTTTGTATTCAGAATTAAAATGGAAGTATATTTCAATAAAAGATCCAGTTGTTATCTTTTTAAAATACTTTTTTCTTATTTTCATTAATTTTAGGTCATATATTTAAATGCCATTTTATAACAGCAATAAGAGATTCCAGGAGTGTGCCATTATGGTGAAATAATCGCACTTCTCAGGTATATTTAACGGCACTTGGCTGTGCCTCATGCCTAACAATGCACCTGAGGCATGTGATTATTTCACTATAATGCACACTTTGTCATGTCTTATTGCTTACGTATTTAAACTGCTATATTGCTGTGCTATCTAGCTAGATAGTACCTCAATTGATTGTATTGTGTAAAAAGTTGATTTAATGTGCCTGCTTCTGCCCTTTATCCTGCCAAATTATTTCTCTGCTGAATATTTCTCTCTCTCTCTCTTATCCACTGCCTGCTCCTAGTGATTTTTTTCAGTGAGCCTGCTTTTTAGCCCTGTTTTCTGCACATTTTAATTACTGCTGAATCTTTTTCCATTTCCCACTCTCTGCCTTCTCATTCCTTAACCTCCCTTGGTGCTTGGCGCTGACCCGCCCTGCTCCCAGCTTCTTTTGTCTCTCCCTACCATTGTGTTAATCCCTGCCTCCCGATTAAACTAATCTTCTGATGCCTCCAGCCCCCTGCCACGTCACTGTCTATGTGTCACTGTCTTCCCCCACCCCCAGTTTCCAACCTAGCTAATTTAACCCTGTCCATTTTCTCTCTCTCACAGACCGAGCCCCCTGACCAGATGGCGACTTTCAGTACTGCCACCGCCCGCCTCTCCCTCTGCTAACTGCTGAAGCAGTCAGGTGCGGTCACCCCAGGGAAAGCTGGAGATTTTCATTTTTTGGCGCTTGAAATCATCTGCACAGCGATTGGTTGCTTTCGGGGAGAACGTCACCTGATTGGCTAATACTGCAAGCCTACAGTTTACTTTATCCTCAGTGTGTTTTTTGGCTGCTGTTTTCTTTACTGCAAATTTTCTCCCGGCCCCGTCACTCTTTAAATCCACTAGCTGCACCTTGGACTCCACCCAGCAGTGCAGCTCGTCCAATTGGAACTCATCAGTATCTTCCGCTGGAAGCTAATTCTGTTTCTCTCCCTGTAATACCTCATACTGTGGCTGCAAGCCAGCAAATATTGTAGCTCAGACAATTCTGATTATATTAGTAGCTGTAATCCTCCCTTTTGTACTACTGCTCTTCCACCCTTACACTTAACGCTTTTCCTTCTCACTGCTGTTTTTAACTCCCAGCATGTCTTTAGCCTCATTACTATCCTTATCGCTTGTTATGTCTATACCCTCCCATCAGATGTTCTTTGTTCTCCTCCTTGCACTCTGTCTCCCCCTCTTCACTCTCACTCTGGTTCCCTCTCCCAAACTGCCTGCCCCTTTCAGCCTCAGCATGCTTCACCCCCAGTGTACAGCCTTTCTGGGACCCCCTCTCCTGTCTTCGTTACATGGACACACTACCTCTTCTGTCCTAGTGCACTCTCTTACCCATACCAACCTCTTATACAGTGCTTCACTTATTAAAATTCCAATCTCCCCTCCTCCCCACATTACATGTCTCTTTGAGATCTCTGCCCTGGTACAAGAGTGTGAAAATTTACCTCATGATCATTGCACTCCTGCTCTTATCTTCTGTCGACATCAACCCAAATCCAGAACCATGCCCCCTGGGCACGCCGTTAACAGCACCTGTAACTACTGGTTCATCCCATAACTACCCCTTTGCCATTCCCCGTGGGTTACAAATTTTACACCTAAATATATGTAGTCTACCCCCTAAGTTAGACCTTCTCCAGCCACTAATCATCTCCCTTGCTCTTGATATTATCATCCTTACTGAAACTTGGCTAAATAGCAAATTAGCTGAAACCTTTCTCTCCATTCCTGGTTACACTAAATCCCGGCAGGACTGAACAGGTAGGGGTGGAGGTGTGGCAATTTATATCTCGTCAACCATAAAATTTACCTCTCTCCTTTCCACATTGGTCCCCAAAGCCTACGAGGCACTTGTACTAAAACTATCCCTTCCCATTCTCTAAACCTATATATATAGCTGGCACCTATTGTTGCCCGGGCCTCCCCTCTTCTAACACCACCGATCTCATCAGTACTATTGTTTCTCATACCCCTTCAGCTGAATTTTATAATAGGCAATTTCAACCAGAACTGGCTCTCCCCATCTCTAAATAAAGCATGTAACGATATCATTGCCCATAGTCTAACACAATTCATACTTGAGCCAACCCGCATGAACCATATAATTGGAAACCATTCCCTAAGCGACTGGGCCCCTCACATCCCACCCCCATGGGGTTATTAAATCTGGCATACTACCAGATTCCCTGAGCGACCACCACATTACTTTTATCATATGCAAAATCCACAGGATTAAGGCCCCTCACAAAATCCTACAAACCCGATCATATAAATCCCTGAACCTTGCCCCCCTCCTTAATGACCTGGCCCATGCAAACTGGGAACCAATAGCCTTGTCTAACTCCCATCAATGATGCTATGGCCTATTTTCATGGTAAAATTCTAGAGGTATGGAACAAACATGCCCCCCTGTGGTGCACCAGTGTCAGGGGTAACCACCTCCCATGGATCACTCCAGAGCTCTTGACATGCCTAAGAGCCCGAGATCTAGCTTGGGAAACTCATAAAGCTTCTAAGCTTCCTAATGACTACAACACCTACTGCACTCTATGCAACAAGTGCACAAAAGTTACTTGCTTAGCTAAAGCTGAGTACTTCTGCTCTTCCTTTCAGTCTAACATAAATAGTCCCTCTAAATTCTGGAAGGTCATACACTCCCTCTTTTCCCCCCATCCACTCCACCCACCCCGCTTATAATAACACTCAGTTTTCTGATCACCTTAGTTTTGCCACTGAATTTAATTCCTATTTCACCTCCTGTGCCTCCACCCTCCTAGCTTTACTACCATCTTCCCTGCCTGCTGTCTTCCCCCTCCTCTCCCAGCTCACCCTCCCTGTCTAACATCTTCTCTTTCTCTAAAATTTCACCCTCAGATACCTTGGCAGCATTGTATGTTCTCAGTCCATCCAAGGGCAGCTCACCTGATGGGTTGGACCCTAAGCTACTATACCTGTTAGCTCCTGCTATCTCTGCTCCACTATTTGATCTTCTCAACCTTTCATTCTCAACAGCTTCCATCGCTTTTTCTTGGAAGCATGCTATTGTTCTTCTTCTGCCTAAGGGAGGCGATTCCTCCGCACCTGCAAACTACCGTCCCATTTCTCTCCTTCCTACCCTTGCTAAGCTTCAAGAACATCTGGTTTTCTCACAACTCTCCTCTTATCTCTCTGTTTCTAACTTTTTCACTCCGTTCTAGTCTGGATTCCAGAAGAAGCATTCCACTACCGCCTCCCTGATTAGGCTCACCAACTCTATCCTCTCAGGGATGGATAGTGGCCAAATCACTTCTGCTGTATCTTCCTGGACATAAAGTCTCCACCACTCATTCACACTGATGGGATCTACGCTGGAGGCTCTAGGACCGAGCGGGAGCAGACTTTTTTGCAGGAGGGCTGGCGCCAGAGATGGATCCGCAAGGAGCGGTGCCGTGAGCCTCTGCTCGTGCGGCAGTGATTATCTCGGCGTCGACCCTTCAACCGCCTCAGTTCCTTTTTTCCCTGCCGTTGAGTGCGCTTCAGTGACGACGTTGCTCGCCCGCTGAGGGAGTCAAACTTCAAACTAGCAGCATAGTTTTCAGTTTTTTATTTTGTAGTATTTTTTGGAAAAAGTACCACTTACGATAATTTATTCTTATTAAAGAAAGAAGTCTCAGCCTACATTGAGGGAGTCGACCATGAGCGGGTCAGGTGATGGTAGGGAGACTTCGTATGAAACTGTTCAGTCAGCTGGGCTGGGTCCGGTCCACCACCTTCTCCGGAGGGGGGGCTCTGACAACGGACGGTCCAGTGCCCGAGGGGAAGGGCGGTTCCCCCAGAAGCATAAAAGAAAACGGTTGCATTCTCGACACCGTTCGGCCTCGAGCTCTTCTTCGGCCCGTAGGTCAAGAAAGAGAAGGCATCACTCGAGGTCGCATTCTGATATGTCTGCGCATCGACGGTCGGTCATTGGGGCCAGTTGCCGGTCTGCTCATTCGAAGTTGCCAGTTTCTGTTTCTGGTCACCGACCTCTTAGACATCGGAGCCCTTCCCCACCTTCTGGTTGGGCTTCCGATGAGCAGTTTCATCAGTGGACTGCTCTTATGGAGCAATGGGCTCGGAGGTTGGTCCAGCTGCCTGGCCCGGTCACTCTGGGGCCTTCGGGTTCTTCAGGAGATCGGGCAGGGCGATTGCACCTTCCTGGTTGTGCAGCGCCCTCTTCGGTGCCATTGACTCTGCGCTCAGTTGTGTTCCCCTCTCACATCGCTGCGGCACAGGGGGCCACAGCGATGCCTCTATCTTGTGGTATTCTTTCTTTTTCCCCCTGAAATCTGAATTTTCGGGGCCCTGGGTTGTTGTTGGCATCGGTGGGTCGTTCGGTGCCAA
Source organism: Neoceratodus forsteri (assembly GCA_016271365.2). Taxonomy (NCBI): domain Eukaryota; kingdom Metazoa; phylum Chordata; order Ceratodontiformes; family Ceratodontidae; genus Neoceratodus; species Neoceratodus forsteri. The sequence goes on from CM028130.1 coordinate 1,198,325,965, forward strand.
TTTTGGCGCCTTGTGGTTTTTCGACACCGTTGTGTTTCTCAGCGCTGTGTGCCCTTTTGTCGCCTTGCGGCTTTTCAGCGCCGTGTTCTTCTTCGGCGCCGTCTGGTTTGTCAGCATCGTGCGGCCTTTCCGCGCCATGTTCTTCACCGCCGAGGCTGGGCTTTTCGTCAGCCAATCTTCAGGGCTTCTCCTCTCCGAATTCTTTTCCTTCCTCTTTTCCTGCTGATTTTCATTCCTTTCCTGTCCATACAGTCCCTCCTGGACTGTCAGGAGACGATATTGAGCCTGACCCAGATCTTAGACTGGGTGATGATGTGGAAGGAGCAGGACCAAATCCTGTTACAGAGCCTGTGTTCGAGGACCTGTCTTTTAGGTCTCTGTTGAGAAATTTGAATTCCACTCTTTCTCTCCAGACTATGGACATCGATCCTGGGAAGCTTTTAAGACTCCATTACCTTCATGTTCCGGACATCCCTATGGATTTAACTCCCCTGGTACAACCCTCCTTTGAGATGCTGTCTCGAATGGTATGGAATAATCCTGCTCTCATTCCTTCCGTGGCTAAGTCCATAAATAGGAAGTATGCTGCTCCCAAGGATCGACCTATTTTGTCCTCCCAAGCCTTTGCAGATCCTATTGTAGTCTTGGCAGAGAATGATAAGGTCATCCTTCCTCAGACTACTACAGCTTGACCTATAAACAAAGAATCTCGTAAAATAGATACTTTAGGTAAGAGAGTCTTTGCTGCATCCGCCCTGGGTATGCGTAGTGCCAGTTACCAGGGCTATTTCTCTCAATATGAGTATATTCTTTGGCATTCGCTCAAACAAATGGTTGAAGCTGTACTGGACTCGGACGGTAATTCAGAGCTTCTTCAAGCCATAACCAGGGGTATTGAGTCCAACAACCAGCAGGTTAAAGCAGCTATGGACGCCTTCGATACAGCCTCACGAGCGGCAGCGGCGGGCATTTGTACCTGACACCATTCCTGACTGTGCACTTCAGGTTTCACAAATGATGCCCAGCAACAGGTCATGGCGTTGCCCTTCGATGGTGCGTATCTCTTCGGCCCTCAAGTAGAACAGGCTCTAGAGGCCACACAAAAGACTAGGTCAGCCATTAAATTGGCTTGACCTCCTCCCGTCTCTGCTCGAGGGGGAGTTAACAAACGCCAGTTTCATAACCGTCAGTCCTTTCGAGGCAAAGGCAGGAGGGGTTTCAATAAAAACCAAGCCCCTCAGCCTCAAAAGAAAACGCAACAGAAAGTGCAAGGATCCAAAGCGCCCAGTGCTGCCATCTGAGTTGTTGGCCCAAGTCCCACCTCAGCTGCCCGAAGGGGACTCTTCCTCAGCGGTGGGAGGTCGTCTAACTCAATTCTACAATCAGTGGAAGTCCATAACATCAGACAAATGGGTCCTCCGGATAATCCACGAGGGGTATTCCCTCAATCTTTTAGAGACCCCTCCGGATCGTCCACCCAAATGACAGTCCAGGCTGTCAGTACTTCAGTCAGAACTTCTCACCTCCGAGATACAAGGTCTTCTGAACAACAGGGCAGTGGAAGTAGTTCCGCTGGATCAACGGAACACAGGGTTCTACTCCCATTAATTTCTGGTTCCAAAGAAAACCGGTAGCATGCACCTAATTTTGGACCTCAGAAAATGAAACAAATTTCTTCCAGAAGAGAAATTCAAAATTATATCGCTAGGAACCCTGTTACCTTTGCTTCATCAACACGACTGGTTAGCCTCCCTGGACATGCAGGATGCTTACCAGCATATCTCTATTCACCCAAGGCATCACAAATACCTGAGGTTCGTGGCTTTGGGCCAGCATTATCAGTTCAGAGTCCTGCCCTTTGGGCTGTCTTCGGCGCCGCAAATTTTTACAAAGTGTTGTGCAATACTCACAGCGCATCTCAGAAAAATCTGAATACAAGTGTTCCCATACCTGGACGACTGGCTTCTAGCAAGCCCTTCCAGGCAGGAACCCTCGATGCTGTTGCCATGGCCTCAGACTTTCTCATGTCCATGGGAGTCCTGCTAAACCTCAAGAAATCACAGCTGCAGCCTTCCCAGTGGCTCCTTTTCATAGGAACTCTTCTGGACACCTCCTGTGCGAAAGCTGTTCTACCAGAGGACAGAAGGACTGATATTCTGCAGATGGCCCGATACATCAGAGAGAACAGCTCAGTAAGAGCTATCTCAATGCAGCGGATGCTAGGTCTCATGGCATCCTCGGTGTTAACTGTATCCCTAGCACGACTGCACATGAGAACCTTTCAGTGGATGCTCAGTACTCGGTGGTCTCCTACCACTCACCCTCAGTCCTTTCTGATCAAGGTGACAGAACATCTGAAGAAGTCACTCACCTGGTGGTCGCAAGAGGACAACCTTCTGAAAGAGTATCCCTTTGCTCTCTTCGAACATCAGATTTCCATTACCACGGACGCGTCCCTGATGGGGTGGGGAGCTCACTGCCAAGACTCTCCACACTCAAAGTACGTGGACTCAGGAAGAGTCCCAGCTTCACATAAATGTCCTAGAAATGAGGGCCGTCCTTTATGCAGTCCGGGCTTTGAAGGACATTCTCTGTCACATGAACATTCTCCTTCAAACGGACAACAAAGCAGTGATGTATTACATCAACAAGCAGGGCAGTGCTCCCTCTTACCCCTTATGCAGGGAAGTGGTGCGAGTGTGGGAATGGTGCTTGGAGCATAAGGCTCTAATTCAGGCGGTCTGCCTGCTGGGAGTGCAGAACAAACTGGCAGACCATCTCAGCAGAACAGAGACAGATCCTCATGAATGGTCTCTCGACTCAACCGTAGTTCAGTCACTATTCACAGAGTGGGGAACTCCAGACTTGGACCTTTTTGCATCCCCACTCAACACAAAACTGTCTCTCTTCTGCTCCAGAAATCCAGGGCCTGGCATTTTCTGTCAGGATGCGTTCAGGCTGCAGTGGACAAAACGCTTTCTATACGCCTTTCCGCCTCTTCCTCTAATTCAGAGGGTACTTCTCAAGATCGAGTCCCAGGGGGACAAAATGATCCTCATTGCTCCCCTCTGGCCTCGACAAATATGGTTTCCGTTACTCAACAATATGTCAGTAACCCCTCCGAAAGCACTTCCCCTTCAAACAAACCTTCTGACTCGGGCCTGTGGTCCATCTCAATCTGAGATCACCTCACCTTCACGCTTGGCTCCTGAAGAGATAGAAGTGAACAGGTTCAATGTCTCTCGCAGAGTTTCAGATATTCTTCTGACTGCGCACAAGCCAGCCACTAGGAAAACCTACAAAGCCAAATGGAAGAGTTTTTCGCTCTGCTGATAGCGCCTCCGGGGTAGATCCCATCAGTGTGAATGAGTGGTGGAGACTTTGTCCAAGAAGATCAAGAATTACGGTAGGTACGTAATTTCCATTTTTGTCGACCTTGCTAAGGCTTTCGACACCGTCGCCCACACCCTTCTGTTGAACTTCCTCTTGGCAGCAGGCTTACCCACCTCTGCCACAAACTGGTTCAGAGCCTACCTGGTAGGTAGGACCCAGTCTGTCAGAATAGCTGATGCCATTTTCCCTCCTCTCCCCATTAATACTGGCATCCCACAGGGATCTGTGTTGGGCCGTATCTTGTTCTACATATTTCTAAATGACCTTCCCTCAGCCTGCTCATCCACCTCTATCCACATGTACGCTGATGACACAGTCCTCTTCACCTGTGGCCAGTCCCCTGATGATGTAGCAACCAGACTTCAGCATGACTTCGATAAAGTTCAGCACTGGTTTTGCTCCCATCAACTCTCCCTTAATGCCAAAAAGACAGCCTCAATGATCTTTGGCATTAGGCAGAGGCTCTGTAAGCTCCCTACCCTGCCATCCTTCCATACCCTTGACGGGACAGTCCTTGGGGTGTGGCTTGACCAACACCTTAACTTCTCTAGTCATTTAGATGCCATCCTTAAAAAGCTGCATCCCAAGCTAGGTGCATTATACAAGAACCGTAGCTGCGTCGTGCTACAGGCTCGATGTGAACTTGTCCAGAAGATGATGCTACCTGTCTTTGACTACTGTGATGTAGTCTGCAGTGCTGCTCCCAAGTCTTCATCTAGATTGGACACCCTTTTTAACTCCTCCTGTCGTTTTGCTGTGGACTCACCCCCCACCCCACCCCCCATCACTGTGAGCTTTACCACTCTCTGGCATTTTCCTGTATGCATGGGACAGACATAAGGAAATTCTAATGGGGGGTAGGAGGAAGTAAGCTGTTGGTTAACTAGGATCTGCAGCTTATCCATTAGGTAGGCAAATGGGCAGACTAGGTGGGCCAAGCGGTCCTTATCTGCCGTCAAATTCTATGTTTCCTCTTTAGAAAATCGACGACACCTCCTCTGTGATAAATTTATGTCTAAATTTTGGTTTGGTACACTAGTCCCCTATCTTACTTCCTCACTTTCCATCCTCCACCCTCCTGCCCACTCACTCAGATCTTTTGACTCCCATTTAATGGTAGTCCTCTGTTGGTCGACTGCGGTTGGTCATTTGGCCTTCTCCATCAATTCCCTAAACTATGGAATGCTCTTCTTCACCAGATTTGTTACTCATCCTCCCTCTGTTCCATCTCTTCTGCCCTGCACAACTTCCTCTCAGTAAATTGTATCTGTGACTAATCCCTGTTTCTCCTTTTCCTCCTCCTCTTTAGTACAATACCTTTATCTGTTCCCTTTCTGTGTTTCCATCCCCTACTGTATCTCTCCTCCCCTAACTACTATGCCTACTCCATATCCTCCCCTTCTACCCCTCGTTCTGCTACCTCATCTCTATTGCTAGTCACCTGCTAGCTGATTTAAATGTTTTAAATCTCCCCTCTGATAAAGTGTGTACTTTAGCACTTAGCTCTTATCTGTTCTCCATGAGTTTACTGCATAATTGTTCTTTTTCTTATTATTATGCATTTGCTTAGTAGTGTGTAGATGTATATGCACTTATGTATATTACTTTCTGTATTCCTAGCTATGTGTACAATGGCATGATTTCACTGTATACATTGTTCATGTTTGGTTGTATGTACTCTATCCCTCTCCCCCTGGACACACCGTGAGATGAGCAACTTGTTGTTCAGTGTACCCTTCATGGTGAAACATTTCAATAAATAAATAAAAATCCTCAGTCTTATACCATCGATGTGACAAAAACCCTGCTTCAGTCGTTTGAATGATGGACACAGGAGGATAATCTCCAAGACCTCCCTTTTTCTCAGCCAGAGCCTCAGGTAGCCCTCACCCACAGATGCGTCTCTTCTGGGTTGGGGATCCCATTGTCAGGGTCACTACACTCAAGGATGTTGGGAGCTCGCCAGCCCGGTGGCACTGAGGTTTGAGGCGCTGGATGCCACACCTTTCGCCACGCCGGGGACCCAGACTCTGGTCGTTCGGGGGTCGGCCGGGGAGGTAAGGATTGAGTGTCTGGAGGACTGCTTCCTTCCTCGGGATGGCGGGATTTGTGCTGCATGCATCAGCACAGCTAGAAGGGTTTGGCTCATGCCCAGGGTGCTTGGCTGCCTCCGCGGAAGTGGGGACAGCTGCTGTGCCCATTGCATAGTCGAGAGCGCAGGGGAGAAAACAGAGGAAAAATACCGGGACCCGGCAGGATCCATGATGGCCCCGATGGGCCGGAGGACATACTCCTCCTAGGGGAAGGAGGTCGTAGCCCTTGCCAGGTCCACGGAGGTGGTATAAATAATGTCGTGATTAAAAAAATAAAAGGATGTCGGAGCCCTGCAGTGTCCCATGTCCACATCAGTGTGTTGGGGATGAGAGCAGTCATCTATGCTCTATGGGCCCTGGTGGACTTTGTTAGCTACATGATAAACCTCCTCCAGACAGACAAGTCTGTCATATACTACATCAAGAAACAAGGGGGAGCACACTCTTACCCTCTCTGCAGCGAGGCAATGAGAGTGTGGGAATGATGTTTGGCACATGACGTCTTGATCCAGGCAGTTTTTCTGCCAGGGGCCCAGAACACTCTGGCAGACAAGCTCAGCAGAACAGAAGCCGATCCTCATGACTGGTCATCGGTGCCAGATGTCGTACATTCTCTGTTCGACGAGTAGGGAACCCCAGATGTGGACCTTTTTGCGCCCCCACCCAATGCCAAACTGTCTCGATTCTGCTCCAGAAATCCAGAACATGGCATTTTCTGTCAGGAAGCATTCAAGCTGAGGTGGACAGTTCAAACAACATGAAGTCTTGCTGTATTCTGACAATTGCAGTGATTCCCAACCTTTGAACTGCCCCAGAGAACAAAGAGTTAACTTTCTATTCAGGGCATAGAATGCTGAGCTCAAGCTCGGTTGAAGTCTCTGTCTGGAGTGTTTCAAACTTAAACCGTCAGATTCTTTACTCTGCCTCACTGAACGGTCGCTCCGGAGATTTCTTCTTCAGCTCGGTTCGAAAGTCGGTTAAAGTTTCAGTTTTCATCAGTTTTTTAAACCGAAAAAGTTAGCCGCATAGTCGGTTCAGTTTCTGTCTGTGGTGCCGTGAGTACTAGATAGGAATTATTCTGTTTTTTCTGTGTGGAACTTGTAAAAGTGCGGCTTGGTTCAGCTGAACTGGCCATTTGATAGTGAAATATTGTGTTTTGTGTTGTTTTACTTAGTGTGTGGTTACCGGTTCTTATCGGTTCTAAAAAAAAAAAAACGTGTTTTAGTACGTTTTTTTCCAATACCCGTGACATGGTGAATAAGGGAGTCTTGCCTGGCGGTTGCCATAAAAAGGGTAAGTTGGTTAGGTTGACCACGTCTGAGAAACCTAAGAAAAAAACCAGGCCCACTGGGTTTCAGCACTGCAGTGAGTGTGGGGAGGTCTTTGCTAAGGCCGATCCCCACACCACCTGTGTTTATTGTCTAGGATTTGACCACCTCGATTCAGACTGCCAAATATGTAAAAACTTTCCCAAATCTACCCTTGAGAAGAGATTAGGTAGACTGAGGGAAAAGGAGGCCGAGAAGTCCGCTGACCTGGATGGCCAGCCTGGTTCGGTTTCGACCGAACCAGAAGGAGTGCCCTCTGACCAGGGCGATACTTCTTCGGGCAAAAGGAGAGCCGATTCCGAAGGGATCAGTTCCGACAAAAAGAAAACGCAAAGACAAATCGACCGGTTGGGATCCAGAGGTTCATGTTCTGACCGCCGAAGAGATAGCCAGAGCGATTCAGATTCTGGAATCGCTCCATCCGATTCCTAATGATCCGGCTCCTTTTGGCAGGGGTTCGGTTCGGTTGGTTCCCCCAGTTCAAGATTATACCCTCGAAGATTTTTATGAACCGGAATTTGAAGAGAAAGGGGAATTTGAGGATGATGATGGAAGTGAGGGTCTGTATGTGCCTTTGGAACCGGACATCTCCCCAGACAGACCTTCAGGTGTTTCCCCTCCTAGGCTTTCTGAGTCCCCTTCTCACTTTATGTTCTACAGAAAGGTGGCTGAAACCCTCCAGCTTCCTATGGAGGAGGCTGTGGAAGATCAAGAGGAGCCTGATTATGTAGAGATGATGGACATCCCAGAGTCCAGGAGACTGTCTGTTCCCCTCCACAAATCTTTTGGGAAACAGGCACAAAAAATCCTAAAGTCTCCTAACACTATACCTCCGTGGATAGAAGAATGGACAAGAGGTATGCACTTTCAGGCTCAGACACAGAGTTCTTATATCAGCAGTGCAGCCATGTTGGGATAGTGCAGGCTGCTGCCTGTGACAAGGCAAATATTCCCTTGGCTTCACCCCCAGACAAGGACTGCAGGAAGATTGATGCTGCAAAGAAGCAGTACATGGCATCTTCTTTGGGACTCAGGCAGGTGAATTACATGGCCTATACAGCCAGGTACCAGAAGTCCAGGTGGGACACTTTACTGGCACTGGCTAAACAGGCTTCCCCCCAGCTAGCCAAGGAGCTGGAGGCGGTGGCTGCAGATGGGAATGAGGCATCTAAGGTTCAGTTTCATGCTGCTGTGGACTCCAATGATGTGTCATCAAGAGTCATGGCTACATCTGTGGCTCTTCGGAGGATGGCTTGGCTCAGATATGCTAGCCTCTCGTAGGACACCCAGGCTAAGGCCATGGATTTTCCTGTAGTGGGTAATTCTCTGTTTGGGGAGCAGACAGAGAATTACATGAAGAAAATGGATGAGTACAGGACCACTTACAGGAGTGCTCAGGCCAAGGAGAGGCAGGCAGCTCCTCAAAGGCAGCAGTCTAGGGCAGGGCAGGCCTTTTCAAAGGCCTTTTACCAAGCACAGGCCTCTTCTTCCTTTTCTCAGAGGGAGTTCTTCAGAGGGAGAGGCAGAAGGGGGATGAGCAGGGCTGCATCCATTCCTCAGCCTAAAGCCCCTGCCAAGTAGACACCCTGATGGGCCTGCCCGGGTCGACTCTCCTGTTCCAGTAGGGGGCAGGCTGGCTTACTTTGTCCAGGCCTGGATGTCTATTACATCAGACAAGTGGGTCCTGGAAGTAGTAAGCCAGTTCAGCTTCAGAAAATTTCCAAAGATGAGAGTCAGATCTTTTCCACCTGAAAATCTCTCGGAAACCCTTGCCCTAGAGGCAGCGGTTTCTTCTCTCCTAGCTTTAAGAGCCATAGAGAGAGTACCTACCCTACACTGGGGCAAAGGACTGTACTCCAGGTACTTCCTGGCCCCCAAAAAGACAGGGGAGTGGCAACCCATCCTAGACCTAAGATGTCTAAACAAACATCTCTTAAAACCAAAGTTCAAGATGGTAACTCTGGGAATAATCCTTCCCTCTCTAAGGCCAGGGGACTGGCTAGCCTCCCTGGACCTCAAAGATGCCTACTTTCACATTCCCATCAGGTGCTCCCACAGAAAGTACCTCAGGTTCGAGTTGCCCTCAGGCCACTGTCAGTTCAGAGCAGTACCCTTTGGCCTAACCTCAGCCCCAAGGGTTTTCACAAAGTGCTTGGCAGTAGTAGTTGCCTTTCTAAGAAGGCAAAAGATTTCCATTTTTCCATATCTGGATGATTGGCTAATAGTGGGTCAGTCTCCAGACCAAGTCAAGTCTCACTTGCAAGTGACCCAGCAAGTGCTCACTTCTCTAGGATTTCTTCTCAACCTTCCCAAGTCAGTTCTCGAACCAGTCCAGCTTCTTACCTTTATAGGGGCAGAACCGGACACACTCAGAGCAAGAGCCTTTCTTCCTCTAGAAAGGGCAAGGGTTCTTATGGAACTAGTCTCTTCTTTCAGCCTTCAGATATCTCGGTCAGCAAGGTATTTCCTCCAGCTCTTGGGCCACATGGCAGCTTCAACCGCAGTGGTCCAAGGGGCAAGATTCCAGATGAGGGATATTCAGTTCCACCTGAGAGCTTTTTGGTCTCAGAGGAAGGATTCCCTTACCAAACTGATCCCAGTGACTCTGACCTTGATCCAAGCCTTCCAATGGTGGCAGGATCAGGACAATTTAAGACAAGGTGTTCCTTTTGTTACTCAGACTTGTTCAGTGGTCCTTACCATGGACGCTTCTCTTCTGGGCTGGGGAGCCCATCTGGGGTCCCTCACTGCCCAGGGGCTGTGGTCCCCCAAGAATCCCTTCTCCACATCAGTCTCCTAGAGCTCAGGGCAGTTTTTCTGGCCCTAAAAGCTTTTTCTCAGTCAGTACAGAACAAGGTGGTTCAAGTCAGAACGGACACCACCACAACCATGTGGTACATCAACAAGCAGGGAGGCACTCGGTCCACGGCCTTGTGCACAGAAGCCATGAAGTTGTGGTCCCTGGCTTATTCCCAGCAAACCTCTCTTGTAGTAGTTCACCTTCCAGGCAAGGACAATGTGCTAGCAGATGCACTGAGCAGGATCTCTCAGGGCCATCACGAATGGTCCCTGGACCCTCAGGTGTTGAAAGTGATTTTTTCAAGGTGGGGCACTCCAGAGATAGATCTTTTTGCAGCCCCAGACAATCACCAACTCCCTCTCTTTTGTTGCAGACCTCCAGTCTTGGGCTCAGTCCCCCTGGACGCCCTGATTCTGAATTGGGAAGGGAAGTTTCTGTATGCCTTTCCCTCCCTCCCACTCCTGTTCAAAGTTCCGGTCAAAATAAGGTCTCAACCTTGCAAGGTGATTCTGATTGCTCCAGATTGGGCCGACAGCCTTGTTACCCCCGTTATGTCCCTAGCAGTCCATCTTCCCCTGTTTCTTCCCAGGAATAACAACCTGGTAACCTCCTCTCAGGGGAGGATTTGGTACCCCAGTCTTCAGTCTCTCAATCTCAAGGCATGGCTCTTGAGGAGTTAGAGTATGCAGATTTGCATCTGTCTCAGGGGGTTCTGGACATCCTCAAAGCCTCTCGAAAGCCCGCCACTAGAAAGACCTATTACTCCAAATGGAAGAGTTTCAGCATTTGGTGTTCTAAGCAGCATATTTCCCCAGACACTGCTGAATTGCCTACAGTTCTTGATTATATGGTCCATCTTAATGGCCTAGGCCTCAGACCAGCTACTCTCAACGTTCACTTGTCAGCTGTCTCTGCTTTTCTGTCAGTGGGGAAGTCTTCCTCACTATCATCTCATCCTGTGTTCTGTAAATTTTTCAAAGGATTGCTTCATACCAATCCTCCATTCAGAGACCCTGCCCCTGCCTGGGATTTGAATGTTTGTATTGCTCAATTGATGCAACCTCCCTTTGAGCCTGTGTCCTCAGTAGAGCTTAAGTAATTGACTTGGAAACTGTTTTTTTAGTAGCCATTACCTCTGCCAGACGTATCAGTGAACTGCAAGCCCTGTCAGTGGAACCTGATTTTATCTCCTTTTATAGGGATAAAGAGGTCCTTAGAACCAACAGAAGGTTCTTTCCCTAAGTGGTTTCAGATTTTCACCTGAACCAGTCTGTGTCTCTTCCTGTTTTCTTCACTGATCATTCCTCTTCAGGAGAGAGGAGGCTACACAGTTTAGATGTTAAAAGGGCCCTTAGCTACTATATAGAGCGTACCAAGGGTCACATGTTTGATTCCCTCCAGTTGTTCCTCACTTATGGAGAAGTGGGGAAGGGTAAACCTGCCACCAAGAGAACTATTGCTAGGTGGATTGTATCTTGTATACAATTCTACTATGAGAAACTAGGAAAAATTCCACCCTCAGGACTGAGGGCTCACTCCACCAGAGGTACAGCTGCTTCCCTGGCTGCTGCCAGGGATATTCCTCTCTTAGAAATTTGTCAAGCAGCCACCTGGAAAACAGTCCACACCTTTACCAAGCATTACTCTCTGGATATCCAGGCTAGGAGTGATGCTCGGTTCAGTACAGCAGTACTTCAGAGCCTATTCCCAAAGTAGGTTCTGTCTCTCCTCCATGGAGGTACTGCTTGGTAGTCTGCAATAGTCAGAATACAGCAAGACTTCATGTTGTTTGAAGAAAAAAATGACTCACCTTAGTAATTATGTTTCTTCTAATGGAGTCTTGCTGTATTCTGACCTCCCTCCCTGTCTCCCCTCTCAGAACCTGTTTTTGGGAAGTGGGTGAGCAGGTGCAGTGTTGCATCTCAGGGGTGCTCCTTTTACATCCTCTTCTTTTGGTTTGGGTGTTTGTTTTATCTTCATTCTTAATTGGATTGTTTTTTTGTTTTGGGTTTCCTGACTTGAGTCTTCCTTTGGGGATCCAAAGCTTTTTGTTGCCAGTTGGCTAGTAAATATTTTACAGTTTCCACATAGGATAGTTAGTGAGTTTTTGCTCGTAAGAATCTGATGGTTGGATTTCAAAGGGCTCCAGACAGAGACCTCAACCGAGCTCGAGCTGAGCATTTATGCTTTGCATAGAAAGTTGACCCTTTGTTCTCCGGGGCGGTTTAAAGGCTGGGGCTAACTGCAGTAGTCAGAATACAGCAAGACTCCATTAGAAGAAACATAATTACTAAGGTGAGTAATTTTTTCTTATAGTATGGTCTCCTACTTACCTCTGTGTTATTTTTCTAGTAGGAGCGCTTGATGATTAATAATTCCTCTGTGGATTACTTCTATGGGATTCTTTCAAGTCCCTAGTAATTAGTTTTACCACCATCACATGAGTTTGTAGTTTGTTTCCATTTATAAGATGTTCTACCTGGAGTGAGTACCTTCTTTTACAGGGATTTATGTTTCATACAATAGCTATTTTTGGATCTGGTGGGGGGAGGCTCCATGGTTTCTTGTAGTGCTACTCGCTACATATATTCTTTTGGACATTCATTTCTGGACTTGTAGGTCAATTGCTATTTTTTCCTTGCTTTAGAATGTTACAATTGCTAAACTGTACTATTTCTCTCTTTGCTGTTCTGTCGGGGTGTTTTCAGCCCAGTTTGCTAATATTTGTTCAGCTTAACAAGTTGATTCTTGCAATCTCTGTAACCAGTTTATTAAAGCAAGCATCATTACTTTAGCATTATATATGGTTGCATACCCTCTTTTAAGGGTGATCATTTTTGAATTCTTAGCTGGCTTATGTTACCTTAGAGCTTACCGTATGCTGTTGGGTTATTATTCCATGGCATATCTTGTGGCTGATTTTTATGTATGCTTATTTTACACTTTCAGATTCGCCTCCCATTTGGATGGGTTTGGAGATACTGTTGTTCGGCATAGTGTGACACTTTTGTTCTGTATGTATTATGTTTCCCAACCGGGATTGCTGATTTGTTTTATTTTGTAAAATGAATAAAATATAAATAATTAAAAAAAGAACTAGGGCCTAAAAATTAAACTCCCTCGAAATAAACAGAACAACCAAACTGATTAGATATTATTGTAACCCCTAGGTGGCGCTATCCCAAGGGCTACTACCCCTGCCTGCTTGGCTACTGACAGGTTGAGGGGTCTAGGTTCTAGGACGGGTGCCTTCACCCAGAGGTCAGGGTTGATAGTGGTTAAACTAACTTGGGCACAGCCCTCTGGGATACTGTGATCCCCCTTTGTTCCCACTAGTGGCCCACCCAGTACACGGGAGTTACCTTCCCAATACCTCACATATGAGCACGTTTTACACATATAGATACCACTTACCCTCGAGACGGATTCTGCAGCACGTCTCTGAGGACCCCTGTAAAACAAGGTTAAGCAACATCCACAACACAATGCAATACTGGTTTTATATGTACTAACAACACAGGCAGTACATAGTTAAATAACAGCAAAGCTGGTTTATTTAGGGCACAGTAACACAGGAGGGGGCAATCAGGTTGATTTGGTTTGGCAATGTTCAAATCACAGTACTGTGCATACATATAGGGTCGAAAAAGTCACTCTCTGGGTACCGGGGGGGGGGGGGTGGTTACCAGGTCCATTGCCCGGGGTTGCCTGGCTGGAGCAGCTGGATGAGGCCCTGTAGGAGGAAATATATGCAGAACACAAACTTGTAATCCAGAGCCAGATGGCTCAGTTCGTAGAAAGAAACACAGTAAATCAGATGGCACACTTTTGATTTACAAACTGTTACAGGGGGTTGCCCTGAATTGTACTCACAATACCCCACACAGATTTCAAGCTGGAAGGTGTTGTTTCTGGGTTGCCAGCATTCAGCACACAATTCACAGCAAAGGGGAAATGGAATTGCAGTCCCCACAAGCACTAGACACATTTATATGTAAAGGGAATTACTATACCAGGCAGCTGCTTCTCGATCCTGATCGCAAACACTTGCAAATTACCCAGGAGCACGCACAGGATCAGGAGTCCCCGACAGGCCGATTGCACTTCAGCAAATCTTCGGTCTTCTACGGGCAAGCCTGGTTCTGCATACTTCTTCTTTCTTCTTCCTCCTCGCACACTCGGATTCAGTCCGAATTAGCACTTACAACGGCTGCAGGCCGACTCCAGGGCCTCCCACGCGCTTCCCGCGTGAATTACACACCGCAGCAAGAGCAGAGCTCCTTCTCTCTCTCCACTGTCACTACCAAACTGTCTTTCCAGCAACAGTGCAGGGCAGTTCGTTTGGGTTCCCTCCAGTTCGGTTGGCTGGTTCGGGTGTCAATCACAGTAGGGCTCCCTCTGATGGTGCAAAAAGGTGCCAAGGTCCAAACTACATTTCCCAGAGGCACTGGCCATACAGTACAGAGGTGACTGGCTCCACAATGAGAGTCCAAGTTCTGATTTGCCAGCAGACTCCATTTTAACAATCCCCCCTTCACATTGATTGGTCCAATTCAGCAGTTCAGTACCAGAATGGAGGGCTAAGCAAAAACAGTCTAGATTGCAAAGAAAAGTAGATTAGACAAACTGTATTTTCATTTTCACTCTAACTAATTTCTGGTAAAAAGCTACATCTTTCAAAAGAGCTCCCTCTGAGCTCTTAGCGACTGCAGAAACGGAGCGATTTTGCAGTAGTTCGAGTGGGACTCAAGCAGGCAAACACACAGACCCCCATCCAAATTAATTATGTCTGCAGGCAGACAGCTCTTAAAGAGACAGTACATGGAGGCTCAAATAGCACTCACTTGGAACCACATTTAGGCGGCTTAGATGCCGAACGCCACCCAGACTTGGAGCACTCAGACAAGCTCCTGGAAGACTTTCGGGAACCCCCATTTGCAAGGGGGTTACATTACTTTTCTTCATATTTCCCTCCTCATACACATAACAAATTATGATGAAGTGCTACTCACAGTTTTATTTTTTGTGAGCTTCTTTTCTAACTATGGACCCCCCCCCATCCTTACTCACCTGTTAGAGACATCTTTGCAGCTTTCTCTGCCACAGAAACAGTTGAATCTCTGGCTTTACTAAGGCCTTCCGATGTATGTGTTTGTGTGGAGAGAGAGGAACATTAAGCCAGTACTGTTTAACTCTGTAGACGTTTGAATTCCTTCATTCCAAGTTAAACATTCTAGCTATCGAATGCCTGAATAGACAGATGCTTGAGAGCTGGAAAGGGACTACTTTTTACTAGTTACTAAAGAAAATATTTGTTTTTATTAATAAAAAAAAGTTACATCTTTGTTTTTAAATGTTTTCAGCTTATCCATTTTATAAGTGCAGTAAGACACTTCAAGGTGAGCGCTGTGCTGTCACACTGTGCCTGTGGCATCATGCCTCACTACGCCCCTGGGCATGCGCTGTTGCAGCAGTGGCAGCACAACACACACCCCGTCTTGTCTTAATCCTTGTCACATACTTGCCAGTAAGAGGTGTCATTTTACAGTTGTATGCGTTACCATCATTTTCCAGTTTTGTTTTTAAATGCTAGTTTTTGCCTCATTTTCCCATTGTATGGACTGTTATATGAAAGCCTTATTCCCATTCTCAGTTGTTTCAGGTGGTAGAGCAAAACAGCTGGAAACAGGATGCACCTTTGTGGCCCATTGGGTGGTCGCCTGGTGGTCGATGGTACCCACTCTGTGTATCGAGTGGAAGCCCCCCCCAGCCCCTTACCTCAAATTACCTGTTGGTTGGGTGCAGTATGGTATATGTAACCTTGCTATGCCCTGTTCCAGCTCTTCTCCTTCGTTACGCTGTTTTGCATGACCCTGTCATCCATTTGCATAGCAGCCTCTGCCTCCTTTCCCATACTTTCACAGACACACTTACGATTGTCAGCTCAGGAAAGGGTTGTGACCTCCTTAAAGGGGAACAGTCAGCACAAAGGACCTCCTCACTGGTCTCAGTGTGCAGTTTGTGTGCAGAAACATTTTGGTTTGCTTACTTTTTACTGCAGTATAGTAGATTGTATCTAATTTTGTTTACTTCTAGGCTTGCATCTTCTGTTACTACACATCCCAGAATCCCCTGCAGCTGACAGCAAAGCAGTAGGTAGCAGGGTGAGACGCAATAGGCTGCAGTGCACGTTAGAGCTTATATAATCTCCGATAAGATTTTTTTCCAGTTCTGCTTTTTTTCACATGGACTTTTGCTCCCACAGTTGGAGTCCATATCTTAAGAAGGATAAAATTATGGTCGAAAGACCCAAGAGATCATTTACTAAACTGATATCTCAATACAGGGACAAACAGTATGAAGCAAGATTATCTGCTCTGGGGTTATGGCATCTTGAGACAAGGCGCGCTGGGAGGATATCCTGCTGATGTATAAAATTCTAAATGGGCCGGCCCAACGGTGGGATTTCCGCTTGCGACGCCGACCGGGTTCGGGACGGATCCGGTCGCCGGAGGGTCGGCTGGGAGTAGGATCGAGTGTCCCACGGACAGCCTCCCACTCCGGGAGGAGGGCGCGGGCAGCACTGCGCGCTGGGGACACCTGGTGGAGACGGGAGTTCCACGCAACCGACGCCGGACGTGGGGAGGCTGGGCGGATTGGCGCCATTGCACGTCCCCGCCCTCTGGGAGAAAATCAGGTGGAAAGATGGCGGGCAGGACCACCGATCAATGAAGCCCTCCCTGGAGAGCCTCACATTGCCGCCGCGCCATGGCTGGGACCCCGACCAGTCACAGTTCGGGGTCACGAAGGTGGCCCACGGCCCCACCCTCCGGGGGGCAAGCCGGGGGTGACCGAGGGTCCTCAGCAGCAATTGACGGCGGTAGAGCTCTCCGGGGGCCGTGACTAGGGCGGATGGCTGCCGGTGGTCCTGCCAGAAAAAGGGCAAATAAAAAAAAATAAATAAATAAAAATAAAATTCTAAATGATGACTTATTATCGAAGGAGTTGCACCTTGCCCACAAGGATCATAGATATGATTTAAGGGGACATAATCGTCAGATGATAGAGACTCATGCTAAAACAGAATCCTGGAGACAGGGCTATGTCTCTAGATCAGTTAGACTGGAATCAGCTACCAGCTAAAGTAATTAATGCACCTAGTTTTAATTATTTCAAGGCCAGACTGGATCTGTTTGTTACTGATGGTAACTTGCTACCTCCACTGAGTAGTGGGGACAGCACTAATGCGCAATAGCCTTCTGTTGTCCTAAATTCCGAGTATTAAATCTGAGTATTAATCCATGGGCTGAATACAGTCCTCTTTGACTGTACTTAGCCCAGGGAGGACAGCAGGACTGGCAAAGAAAAGATCAGAGCTTACATAAACTCTAACATGCACTGCAGGCTATTAAATCTCCCACTGCTGATTACTGCTCTTGTCAGCTGCAGGGGATTCTGCACACAAACTGCACATTGGGACCAGCCCCACACTTGAGTGTGTGACCCTTGCTGCTGACTGTTCCTCCTTTAAACATAGCCTGGTGGTATTGCAAGGTCAATGGTGGCACCAGATGGAGACAAGTAACACTTAACAACCACCCTGCAACTGAGAATGGGACCCTTCTTGTCGATGCCAGTGCTACTCTGCTGCTGGCTGTGGTTGCTAATTTGCTGCAATGCTGGTTGTGTGCTTTCCTTTCGCCTGGAGACTGAGCTCTTAACTTGGTTTCTGTGATACACTCAACCCAGTGTTGGCAGCGCTGAGTATTTCCAGCATGTCATCATGTAGTATTTTTAGCACACATTTTATGTTTGATGTTGTTTATCGATACTGTTTAGTAAAGGAAACTAGTATTACTTCTTCGGCCATACATGCATAGACCTGTTGCATCTAGGCATGACACTGTCTCCAGGATTCTAGCGAGAATTTGAAGTCTGCAGCATTATGCTTGATCGCCACCAAAGCATTTTAGGCAAATGACACATTCTTAGTCAAACCATGCAATGAAAACAGAATTCCCTGCCAAACAGCTGCAGTTATTTGGTGATTTGAGCTAAGGGTTTGTCTTGTAAATACTGAAATGCTTAGCAAAAAAAAAAAAAAGGATTTTTGATTAGGGACATTTAAAAACTGCTGTCTAGCAGGCCTGTCGGCATAGCAGGAGGGTTACCACTTATGACGCCAGCGGCCTGAGTTTGGGAACAAGTTCAGATCATCAGAGGGCTGGCTGGGAGAGAAAGGTTGAACGTCCCAGAGGAGGCTCCCTTCCTTTGCGGAGGGAGGCTGCTGAGTCTCACTGATGCTACTGCCCCTGGGTGACAACAGGGTGAGATACAGCTGAGGCCATGAAACAAAGAGGGGAGGCCGCTGCTGCAGCAGTGCACATGTGCTTCATGTGAGCATGAGCATCTGTGATGATTTCTTCGGGTAGCGTCCTCAAGAAGGGAATAGAAAAAGTGGCAAATCACCACATAAGTGGTGTGACAGATGCCACAATCTGCAGGCTCTGCACCTTCCTACTCAGGTGGTAGTTTCCCTCGTCGACTGAAGGAATTAAATTACAGAGGGCCAGGGGTACCCTGCTAATTGCTTCATTAGGGGTGTGCCACGGTAGCCCAGAGGGAGTGGACAGGTAAACCCTGGGGGATGGCAGGGTGACATGACTGTGGTCTTAAGTCTTGGCAGGAGAAGGACAAGCAGATTCAGGAACAAAAACACCAGTTGCAAAAAGCAAACAAAAAAACACTGCTGTCTCCCAACCCTGCTTTGTTTGTGTGGGATCTTCACTGGATTTTACTTGGTGCTATTTTTTTGGTGCTAAGTAATGCTAATCAGAGTACTTTTTCTGTGCTGTTTCTGGTGCTCAGTAATGCTAGGCAGAGTTTTTTTTTCTCTGAAAAAAGTGAAATGTGTTTGTCTAGGAGTACACCATTGAGACGATCTGCCTTGTTTCCATTGTGGTCCTATTCTTGTTATTTAAATGAGCAGGGAGGAGGGAGGTGGTGATAAACAAGCTTCCATTTTTGCGGTTGTGTTCTGTTTTTTAGCCTTATGTTTTGTGCTGCAGTGCCTGCCAAGGTACCTATCTGGGTGCCTCTTGTGTTAAGGCACTAGGACCAGGTGAGAACAAAGATTTTGGCCACGGGGCTAACAACACCTACTAGTCACTGCACCTGTGTGCCCCAACTACTGCTGGTTTCCTCAACAACCTCAGATATCCTTCGGGGGTATCTCAGTCATCAGGTCACACCATAGGAACATCACCATAGGTGAAGCAGGATTCACGTGGAAGATTTTCAACAGTACAACTGGGGCCGCTATGCCGACATCATGTGATGATATCACCAGTGTTCCCACTATATCCACGTACAGTAACAGAGGGTACAGCATACCCTCATCCAGATTTTTCAGGGGTTCAAAATGAGTTTTGAGGGTACATTGTACCGCTTGAAAAATCTCTGGAGAGCCGGCCCAGTGGTGCTGAGGGTTGAGGCGCTGTACGCCACACCTTGCGCCACACCGGTGACCCGGTTTGGGAACAGACTCGGGTTACTTGGGGGTTGGCTGGGGTGAGGAAGGATCGAGTGCCCGCTGACAGCTCTCCTTCCTCAGGGGAGGGGGTACAGTGCAGCGCGCTGTAGAACGACACCCAGCAGTGGCTGGGTGTCAGCACAGGTGCACTGCCCAGAATGGGGAGGGCCCATGTCCAGGGTGTTAGACTGCCGCCATGGAGGTGGAGACAGTCACCTCGCCCATTGCACATTCATGGCCTTGGGGTGTAAAACTGGAGGAAAAGACGGAGCTGGCAGGCTCCATGATGGTTGTTGTGCCCACGCCAACCCCGCAAACTGGATGTTGGCTTCCTGGGGAGGTTGGTGCCCTCTCCACCGGCCCTGTCACAGGGGGGTAACCCGTGGGGATGGTTTCAGTGGGATGGGTGCGGGGAAGCCTGGCCAGAGAGATGAGTCCCCTCTGACGGAGGGGCCAGAGCCACCTGCCTGCTCCGAGGAGGAACAGAAAAAGTGTATATGGAAAAAATCTCTGGAGGTATGGTATAGTTTTAAAGGGGTATGGCATAATCACGCAACATAAGCAGACCACCTGTTTTTGATCCACAAAGTCAGTCACTCACTGCCTGAATTGTCTTTATAGTGCCTGCCACAAATATCTTACTTAAACCACTGTGTGGTACTCAGTACTAATAAAAAGAGTTTCATACTGATTTTATTGCCTTCTTGCATTTATTAACATCTAACCTACACCAAATATAGTCTGTACTCTGCAGCATTCAAAATTAATTTGACAGGCAGCAAAAATGAAGATTACTTAACTTTACATAAACTGACTGGGTTTCAAGTCACCAAGCAGGCTTACTGAGGGTTGGTTGATTACTGATCTTTCAGTGCACTCCACTTACACAATATTTGGCCACTGTACTGAGGTGAGGCATGAGTGTGAAGTGGATGGAAGTGACTAGGGTTACTGAGTGAAAACACATGGGCTGAGGTGAGACTCGTCACCTGGTTAAGCACTGACTCCACTCCCACATTCATATCCACACACACAGTCGGATATTCCAGCCGACAAGCTGCTTCACACTGCAGTGAGCTTATATCTCACTTAGGGTCTCTCCGGCCCCATGTTCAAGTACAATAAGATGAGTGGAAGTGCTGGGCCTAGGAGGCATGACTAGGGCTGACGAGCGATGGGGTGATGCAAGAACACGTGGATGCTGCTGGGGAAAAATTATGCCCTGAGGCAGGCGACGAGCAACAGTGCACTCCACTGGAATGCCACTAAAATTATCTGTGTTCATCAGTGAGATGACTTTTGTTGCCAATAAATCTTTTTCCCACAAAGAAATAAAAATTCATTAGGTGACTGACAGTGGGGAATGGATAGCCGGGCTGGTGAGCAGGCACAGCGGATCACTCTCTCTCTAATGTGAGCTTAGCTCACTAAGCTAGCTAGATCTGTATGTAATAAAATAAATTCATTTTTAAAGAGAGAAGGTGATTGGTCGGGTGGTTGGTCTTGGGACAGGATAGGATGGACTTAACTGCAGGAACGCAGGTCGGTTGATGGGAACATAACTCCTTGGAGGCTGTGTCACTCGCTTCACTCCACCTGAAAAACAAAAATGCACATGCCTGATTATTAAAATAGATGAAGGATTTCTCCAGTTCTCATCCGTTAATCTGAAGATGCTGGTCAGGTCTAACTGTCTAGAGTCGGGAGCTGTTGCGTTGGGCCTGCTCTGTCCTGTAAATGCTCAGCAGTTCACTGCATTCTTCTTCACCTCTGCACATGCGAAGTCCATTATTCCAATCACCCCTTAGTAGTACAGTACGTTCATGTCCACTTGGAACTGGTGGAAGGGGGTGGATGAGTTCTTATGCGTGGACCAGTCGGAAGCCAGCTTATACATCTAAATGAAGGGGAAAAAAGGTACCCTTTCTAACGGTGCACTCTGCACGTATAGAAGCTTACATACTTACATTCACAAAACTCACAAAGGCTCCTTTACGTGCTTATTACCTCTTCACACATAGACGTGCTTGAATTTAGTACTTTGTACGTGATTCATGTACATTGATGTGTGAATAAGAACACTGATTCCCTGTCAGGGGTATTAGAGGAACTCCGACCCTTCTTCCAGCTGATAAAAACAACTTCCATTTGATTTTCCCAACAGAGTAAGAAGATCAAAAGGCACCCACTGTCCCTGGCTCAAACAGGAACTGAGGCACCTCATGCACTCTTGTGACAAAGCATGGCCTGCCTTCAGAATCTCTAGACTCCACTCTGACTGGAACACCTACTGCCAGCTACACAATATTTGTAAATCTAAGATAGGCAAAGCCAAAAGGGAGCATCTCCTGTCACTACAGGAACGACAGTTCTCTAATCCCAAATGTTTCTGGAAGGAAATCGACGCGCTCCTAAAGGGTAATGAAAGGATCTTCCCCCAGTCAGTGACAGCAGAAGGCTTCACACTATCCTCACCCATGGAGACAGCAGCAGAGCTGAACCACTTCTTTACGGACCTTGATGCCTACAAAACTGACCTTCCTGTTAACTGTCCTGCGCCACCAGCTAGCCGCCTGGAATTTCCACACCCACTCTTCCACTTAAAAACTACCTCCTGAAAAGAGGTCTTTAAATTGCTAAGGGGACTTAACCCTGACAGCTCACCAGGGTTTGACTCCCTACCACCCAAATTTCTTAAAATAGGTGCACCTGCACTTGCGTACCTGATCTCCTGCCTAATCTATAGATCCTTCCTCTTGCAACCCATCCCAGACAAATTGAAAACCGTAGTTTCAAACACCATGAAGTCTTGCTATATTAGGACCATTGCAGTCATTCCCCCAGTCTTGAACTGCCCCGGAGAGGAAACGGTTAACTCCAGAGTGATCTGGAGTTCCACAGCGCGAGGGCGCTGTTCAAAGCTCTATCTGGCCAGTTTCAAATGAAACTGCCAGATTCTTACACTCCGCTTCACTGAACAGTCGCCCGGATATCAGCTCCTTCAGCTCGGTTCATTTCAGCGGTTCGGTGAGTATTTTCGGTTCATTGAACCGGCAATAAGTATTTATTTTACCGCATTTCGATTAAAAAAGCTCTATCTGGTAACCGTAAGTACAGAAATTAAGTCTGTGTGGAAAGTCATTATCGGTTCGGTTTTGAACCGATCGGTTGGTTGAAATACATGTTTTAAACTGTTTAGTTGGCTTTTAGAGTGCGGTTCCCGGTTCTTATCGGTTCTAAAAAAACCTAACTTTATTGGGGTTTTTTCAAATACCCGTGACACGGTTAGGAACCGATAAGGGGTCTTGCCTGGCACTGCCATCAAAAGGGCAAGTTTTTGGTTAGGCTGGCATTATGTCTGAGAAACCCAAAAGAAAAACCGGGCCCACTGGGTTTCAACACTGTGATGTCTGTGGGGAAGCCTTCGCCAAGGCTGACCCACACACCACTTGTGTTTATTGTCTGGGGGCTGACCACCTCCTGTCAGACTGCCAGGTGTGTAAAAATTTCCCTGCAGCCACCCTGGAAAAGAGATTGGGCCGGCTCAGGGAACGAGAGGCCAAAAAGTCCGCTGACCCGGATGGCCTGCCCGGTCCAGTACCCACTAGACCAGAGGGAGTGCCCTCTGACCAGGGCGAGACTTCCTCGGGCAAAAGGAAGGCTGGTTCAGAGGAACCAGTCCCAGCAAAAAAGACAAAGAAATCAGCAGGTCTGGAGTACAAAATTGTCTCTCCAACTGCTGCAGAGATAGCTAAAGCCATTCAGATTGTCCAGTCTTTGCCTCAGGCTGTCGAGCCCCCTGCATCTGGGAAAAGGGTGGCTCGTTCAGTCTCAGTGGTTCAGGATTATGATGTTGAGGATTTTTATGAACCACATGAGGGGAGGAGGATTTTGATCAGTATGTTTGTGATTGGGAAGGTCTGGACGCGCTCCATTGAACCGACATCTCTCCAGATAGACCTTTAGAATCTCCCTATGCTGTCTGAGTCCCCTCTCTGTTTATGTTTTACAAAAGGTGGCAGAAACCCTCCAGCTTCCTTAGAAGAGGCTGTGGATGAGCAAGAGGAGCCTGATTATGTGGAAATGATGGATATTCCAGAGACTAGGAGGTTGTCTATTCCTTTGCATAAGTCATTTAGGAAGCAAACAACAAAGATTTTAAAATCCTCATTCTGTCCCTCCTGTAGATAAAAAATGGACAGAAGGTATACTTTGTCAGGCTCGATACAGACTTCCTCACTGAGCAGTGTAGTCATGTAGGTGTGGACAAGCTGCAGCCTGTGACAAGCGTTATTCCCTGGCCTCACATCCTCCTGACAAGGATTCCAGGAAGATTGATGCCATGGCTAAAAGCAATATATGGCAGCTTTGGGACTCAGGCAGGCTAATTATATGGCTTATGTTGCTAGATATCAGAAATCTAGATGGGACACTATATTGCAGTTAGCTAAGCAGGCCCAGGGCCAGCTGGCTAGTGAGTTGGAACAAGTGGCTGCTGATGGCATTGAAGCCTCTAAAGTTCAATTTCATACTGCTGTTGATGTTAATGATGTTCCTCTAGGGTCATGGCCACTTCTGTAGCTTTCCTAGGGTTGGCATGGCTCAGATGCACTAATCTGTCCCAAGATACTCAGTCAAAGGCTATGGATTTTCCTGTATCGGGAAATTCTCTGTTTGGTGATCAAACAGAAAATTATATGAAAAAGATGGATGAATATAGAACTACCAAAAGTGCCCAAGCTAAGGAAAGGCATGCCACTCCACAAAGGCATGCCCCAGGGCAGGGGGTAGGCCTTTCTACAGGCCTTTTACCAAGCTCAAGCCTCTGCTTTCTTTTTCACAGAGGGTTTTTCAGAGGCAGAGGTAGACGGGGCACAGGGAGACAGTCGCCCTTCCCTCAGCCTAAAGCTCCTGCCAAGCAGGCACCCTGATGGGGTGCCCAGGGCCGATTCTCCTGTACCAGTGGGGGGCAGGTTGGCTTATTTCAGCCAGAACTGGCTGTCCTTAACTTCGGACAGGTGGGTTCTGGAAGTAGTAAGCCAAGGCCTGGTTCTCAGCTTCAAACAGTTTCCAAAGATGAGAGCCAGGCAATTTCCACCATAAACTCTCTTCAGAAGCCCTTGCTTTGGAAGCGAAGTTTCTTCCCTCCTGAATTGCAAAGCAGTGGAAAGGTTCCCCTTGCCATCAGGGCAAGGACTGTACTCAAGATATTTTCTTACCCCAAAAAGACAGGAGAATGGCGCATCTTAGACTTAAGGTACCTGAACAGACATCTATTAAAGCCAAAGTTCAAATGTTAACTCTAGCAATGATTTTGCCCTCCCTGAGGCCAGGGGACTGGTTAGCTTCCCTGGACCTCAGGGGTCTATTTTCATGTCATGATCAGGCCTTCTCACCGAAAGTACCTCAGGTTCAGACTGCTCTCGGGCCACTACCAGTTCAGAGCAGTGCCCTTTGGCCTAACCTCGCGCCAAGGGTATTCACAAAATGTCTAGCTGTGGTAGTGGCTCATTTAAGAAGGCAAGGGATTGCTGTGTTTCCCTACCTGGACGACTGGCTACTAGTGGGTCAGTCTCCAGACCAGGTAAAATCTCACTTGCAGGTCACCCAGCAGCTTCTCACTTCTCTGGGGTTCCTGCTGAACTTACCAAAGTCAGTTCTGGAACCTGTTCAGGTTCTAACTTTCATAGGTGCAGAGTTGAACACAAAGTTAGCCAGGGCATTTCTCCCTCGGAAAGAGCGGACAGGCTCATTGCCCTGGCATCCTCCTTACCCTGATGGTCTCTCGACCAGCAAGGCATTTTCTGCAACTCCTAGGGCACATGGCTGCTTCCACAGCTGTCGGCAGGAGCAAGATTTCAGATGAGGGACATTCAGTTCCACTTGAGGTCCTATTGGTCCCAAAGGAGGGACCCCTTACAAATTAGTTCCGGTGATCAAAACCCTGATCCTGGCCCTTCAGTGGTGGCAGGATCAAGGCAATCTGTCTCAAGGGGTTCCCTTTCTACCATTTCACACTCCCTCACCCTCACCACGGATGCCTCCCTGTTAGGGTGGGGGGCTCACTTGGGCGACCTTTCCACTCAAGGAGTGTGGTCCCCCCAGGAATCTCTGCTCCACATCAATCTTTTGGAACTCAGAGCTGTTCTTTTAGCTCTTCAGGCTTTTTCAGCTGTTGTCCAGAACAAAGTAGTTCAAATCAGGACAGACAACACCACAACAATGTGGTACATCAACAAGCAAGGGGGCACTCGGTCTTCAGCCTTGTGCACCGAAGCAATGAAGTTGTGGTCTCTGGCTTACTCCCTAAACACCTCCCTGATCGCAATCCACCTTCCAGGAAAGGACAATGTCCCATGGATGCTCTCAGCAGGATTTCCCAGGGCCATCACGAATGGTCTCTGAACTCTCAGGTATTGGGGTCGGTCTTTGCCAGATGGGGTACCCTCAGATAGATCTCTTGCAGCCCCAGACAACCATCAACTTCCTCTATTTTGTTGCAGGCCTCCAGTGCTGGGTTCAGTCCCCTGGGCGCCTTCCTGCTGGATTGGAAGGAAATTCCTATATGCTTTTCCCCTTCCTCTCCTCTTCAGGGTATTGGTGAAAATCAGAACTCAGCCCTGCAAAGTGGTTCTGATCGCCCAGACTGGGCCAGACAGCCCTGGTATCCTCTTCTCCTGTCCCTGACAATCCACCCTCCCTAACCTTGCCCAGGACCCACGACTTGCTGACCTGTGCACAGGGAGAGTGTGGTACCGGACCTCAAATCCCTCCACCTCAAGGCTTGGTTCTTGAGGAATTAGAATTGCTGATTTACACCTTTCTCAAGGGTCATGGATATTTTAAGGCTTCTAGGAAGCCTTCCACCAGGGCTACTTACAATTCTAAGTGGAAGAGGTTTTCCTTCTGGTGTTCGGAGAAACAAATTGTGCCAGAATCTGCTGACCTGGCCACTTTACTGGACTATTTGGCCCATCTAAATTCCCTAGGCCTTAGACCAGCTACCTTGAAGGTTCATATGGCAGCTGTTTCTGCCTTTGTTTCGCAGGGAAGCCGTTTCTCTTTCTCTCACCCTGTGTTTTCTAAGTTTTTAAGGGGTTACTTCATACTAACCTCCTTCGGGAACCAGCCCCTGCCTGGGACTTGAATGTTTGCATTGCTCAGTTAATGCAACCTCCCTTGAGCCCCTTTCTTCTGCAGATCTCAAGTATTTAACTTGGAAAACTGTTTTTCTAGTGGCTATCACTTCTGCCAGACGATAAGTGAATTGCAAGCCCTTCGTGGAAAAGGATTTTATTTCTTTTCACAGGGATAAGGTAGTCCTCAGGACTAACAGAAAGTTTTACCCAAAGTGGTTTCAGATTTTCATCTGAACCAGTCCATTTCTCTCCCAGTGTTTTTCACTGAGCATTCTTCCTCGGTGAGAGGAAACCACACAGCCTGGACGCTAAAAGAGCCCTAAGCTACTATGTGGAACGCTCAAGGGTCACAGGTTCGAATCCTCCAACTCTTCCTTACCTATGGAGAGGTTGGCAAGGAGACCTGCCACTAAGAGGACAATTGCAAGGTGGATTGTCTCTGTATCCAGTTCTGTTACCAAAAACTAGGTAAGGAGCCCCTCAGGACTGAGGGCCCACTCCACCAGGGTATAGCTGCATCTCTAGCGCTGCTAGGAGATATTCCGATTTGGAAATTTTCGGGTTGCTACCTGGAAAACAAGTTCACACCTTTACTAAGCATTATTCCCTGGACGTCCAGTCCAGGAGAGATGCTCGTTTTGGCACAGCTGTTCTTCAGAGCCTATTTCCTAAGTAGGTTCTGACCCTCCTCCATGGAGGTACTGCTGTGTAATCTGCAATGGTCCTAATATAGCAAGACTTCATGGTGTTTGAAGAAAAATTACTCACCTTAGTAATTGCTTTTCTTCTCATGGAGTCTTGCTATATTAGACAACCCTCCTCCTACCCCTCTCAGAACTCCTACTTGGGTATGGGTTGACAAATTAGTGCAAGCACTGTGTCATGCCATTTTAGTCTCTCTAGTTGGGTTAGGGAACTAGGGTATTTCTGTTTTTGTTATGGTAGAGGGTCCCTCTCTAGACTTGAGTTTTTGGGAGAGGGTCCTATTAGTGCTTGTAAGGAGTGTTCCAACAATAAATATTGTTGTTGTTATTCTGTGATTGTTCTTATTCTTCTAATGATAGGTAGCCAATGGCTAGTGTAGAGCTTTTCCACACAGACTTGCTATGTTAGTTTAGCTCCGTAAAGAACCTGGCAGTTTCATTTGAAACTGGCCAGATAGAGCTTTGAACAGCGCCCTCGCGTTGTGGAACTCCAGATCACTCTGGAGTTAACCGTTTCCTCTCCGGGGCAGTTCAAGACTGGGGGAATGACTGCAATGGTCCTAATATAGCAAGACTCCATGAGAAGAAAAGCAATTACTAAGGTGAGTAATTTTTTCCTTTGTCCCAGTACATAAAAGTTGTCCAGCCAACCTTATTGAAAACTATAGACCCATATCTATCTTGTGTCCAATTGCTAAAATTCAAAAAAGAATATTTTATAATCAACTATCATCCTACCTTGAACAGACCGATGCCCTCACTAGTTACCAGCATGGCTTTCAGAAATCGCATGGGACAGAAACTGCTTTCCTGAGGGTCACCACTGATATATTCCAGGCTCTGGACCAGCGCAAAGCCACTGGTGCATTCTTTGTCAACCTAACGAAGGCGTTTGATCTAGTCAGCCACTCACTTCTCATCTGTAAGCTTTGCTACCTTGGTCTTGACAAAAACTCTCTTCTCTCTTGGGTCTCTAACTACTTTGAGAATAGGTTTCAATGTGTCAAATGGGCCGGTACCATCTCAACCTTATCTCTTATCACCAATGGGGTTCCCCAGGGATCAATCCTAGGGCCTCTCCTATTCTCAGTATTCATTAATGACCTTCCTCTGAATTGTGGAGGGGCATCAGTTCAGCTGTATGCGGATGATGCCATCTTACATAGCTCCTCCTGTGATGTCTCAAGTATTAACTCTGACCTACCAAATGACTTTCAGACTCTAAAAGCATGGTTTAAAAATAACCTACTAGTTCTGAACACACAAAAGACTAAATCCATGTTGTTCCACCATACCTGCTTTGATATAACCTCACAGTCCCCTGGTTATCAAAACATCCACTAACATTCAACTCGAAAATGTTACCTCCTTTAAATACCTGGGTGTAGTACTTGACAAGCATCTATCCTTTGATGAGCACATATAACCTGTGTCACTAAGGCTACTAACCAGAAACTAGGCCTTCTATATCGCACTGCTCCCTACCTCTCAAGTAGTGCAAGAAGCACTTTTGCCTCTGCCACCCTTCTCCCAGGCCTCTTCTACAGTGCCTCTATAATCCACTCCTCTGAGACTACACTCCTGAACAAACTCAAAATGTCCTATCACAGAATTGCCCGATTTGCTATTAAGGCCCCAGCTCACGCCCATCACTGTGACGTGCTGAACAGTTTGGGTTGGCCATCTTTTCATGCCCAGACTTAACCTCCCAGTATATTGTACCACCTTCAAGCTAATACACCTCCTCTGAGTATATCTAACCTACTAACCCTGAAACCCTTCCCACGAACACTCAGGTCCTCACACCTCCCGATGCTGGGTCTGCCCAAGACTCGCCTAGCTGTTGGAAGAAGATCCTTCTCCTTCACAGCACCACAAAAGTGGAATGACCTCCCACACTCACTGCTCTCATGCAAGACCATTTAACATCCTTGTCCCTCTTCCCAGGACCTCATCCCCCCAACCGTTCTTCCACTGTTCTCTCTACTTGTCTTGCCCTCTCACTGTCCTCTACCTTTCTGCCCTCCCATCTCCCCCTCTTCCCCCCCACTGTCTCCCTTGCTTTTCGTCCCTTACTATCCTAGCTGCTACTTGAGCAATGCCACCTGGTTTATCTCCCTTCCTTGATCTGGCTCCCCTTCTAATTCCCTCCTCTTCTCACTCCCTGCCTTGAATCACGTGCTAAACTAATGTGTATTTATTTGCTGTTCTCTTATTCTGTATTTTGTAATACAAATTGCTTAATTGCTTGTGAAACCAGTCTGTTTTCCATTATGGATCTGTAACCCCCCCCATTGACGTGGAACCTTTATAAATGAGCTGCTTGGTGCTCAAAGGTACTTGTAATCCTAGATTGAATAAATAAAAAAAATTAAAATAAGACCATTACTCTCTTCAAAAGACAATATAGGGAAATATTTTACGAGCCTCCTGTCTGTAATAGGAACTGTACCTAATCTTCTCCAGCTTCTGCCTATACTCTCCTGGTGTGTATGATCAGTGTCTAGGGCTATGAGTCTTTACACAGCCAATTGTCTATACTCTGCACTTATATACTAATTGACTGTACTACGATTATATTGTATGCTCGTATCAACCTTACTGTTTGTTCACCTATGTTACATCTGTAATTTGTACTGTCTCCCAATGAGTGGGATGGCTAGTTTAGTCCATGAATGTATGTAACTGTCCAGTGATATTTGTACACAATTTGTACATAATTATCTGTATCTGTACTGTCGTCTTATGTTTGGGACATTTGGTTCCCCGGGTTACCCTTGAAAAAGGGACTTGACTGTTTTAGAGGGCCCACCCGGACATCAAAATTTAAATAAATAAAATAAAGATAATCAGAGACCAGGGTCAGTAGCTGGCTAAGCACCAGCTCCAGACAGCTTTGGACATGGGCGACCTCTGTGCCAGTGCCATGGCAGTGGCCGCCATCATGTGTCGAAGTGCCCGGCTGAGGCTCTTCACTTTCACAGCAGACTCTAAGGATATGTTGGTCATTGTGCCTTTCTTGGCCCTGGCATAAAAAGGAGATCTCACTTGCGCTGAGAAGTCCTGCGCCACCCTAGGTTCCATATCTTCATCCTAGAAGGACCAACAGGCCCAAAAGTCTAAAAAGGACTTTCTTTTTTGGTCCTTTTTGCAACAGCAACCTCAACAGCAGCCCCAGCAGGGTTCATTCCAGCACTGGTGTCTGAAACCCAAGGTTGGTGACCAGGGGCAAAGAAGGGGGGAGAGGTGGTGGTACCTCATTGTCCCCTGTGGCCGGAGCCTCCTCCAAGACTGCACAGTGATGGGTTGTGGGATGTCATCCCTCATCCCATCTTGTCTCAGCTCCCAGTCGGTGCAATTTCTTCAAACAGTGGTCTGCTACTATCTCAGACAGGAGGGTTCTAGAAGTGGTAGGCAAAGGGCTGCCTGTGAATTTTTAGGCTGTCCTGCCGTACCGAGTCCTCGGGAGTTCAGGGTGTCGAAGGACACATTGCCTGTGACATGAGTTGATATCGCTCAGCTTTTAGAGTGCAGGGCGATAGCCTGTGTCCCAGAAACTTTGGCCACTCTGGAATATATGTCCATTTACTTCCTGGTTCCAAAATGGATGGGTGGCTGGCACCCCATATTGGATATACTTGATCTGAGCCAATTCATGCGGAAGTGCAAGTTCCGGATGGTCACTCTGAATCAGATAATTTCATCTCTGGAGCAGGGCATATTGTTCTGCTCTTTGGACCTCCAGCACTCAGTCTTCCACGTCTCAATCTGTCCGTCCCATTGCTGGTACCTTCAGTTTCATGCACAGAGGATCCTGTACCAGTTCCAGGACAGCCCATACACCTGTCTTCTGCACCCAGGGTCTTCACCAAACATGTGGCAGCCTTCCTGCAACATAAGGGTGTCAGAGTGTTTCCCTACCTGGAGGACTGGTTGATAGCCAGGCTATCATAAGAGGCTGTGGAGAAGTCCAGGGACCTGGACCTCCAGACCTGTCAGTTCTTGGGCCTTCTGGTCAACCCAGTCAGGTTAGAGCTGGTCCTGACACAGGTGATCATGTTCATTGGGGCAGAACTAGCCTCCCTGTGGGCAAAGACTTGCCTCCTTGCTGACTGAGCATGAATCTTACCTTCTTTGCCTGTTCATTTCAGGTTGGACACTTGCGCCCTGCCTGGGGCTTCATGCAGCTGCTTGGGGACCATCTTCCACCAGTGTGATCCATTGTGCTTGCTGGCAGATGCACCACCTGCAGTGGGATTTGGGCTGGTATATTGGTCCCAGTGCCTACAGTAGGTCACCTGTACCAGCTAGACATGGGATGCCATCCAGTGGTGACTAAACTGGCAGCATCTGAAGGAGGGAATCCCATTTTTCCACTCAGAAGGGAGAAGCTTAGCTTGAAGACTTCCGATGACTCAGCTGCCTCCAGTAGAACTGCCAGAGTGTGGATGTGAACTAAATACCACTAATACAACTACAATTATTGGTGAGTAACCTATATTTCCTGTTGTCATTCTTCTAGGAGGCATCACCATATGTATAAGACCTTAGAGAACTCATTGGATGAGAGATCAAAGAACTACTGAAATTAATTGGTGCAAAAATTGTATTTTTGTTACTAGGAACCAACGATAGAAATGGACATGCTATTGTAATAATAACTACAAGAAATTCAATCTGGCTGAATCCTCACTGCAACAGCACTGAACTTGTTCGGCTCCTTATATATTTCTGCAGTATTATCAGGTATGTTACAAGGGGAACATGTATCAGTTAATAAA
Organism: Neoceratodus forsteri; assembly: GCA_016271365.2. Taxonomy (NCBI): domain Eukaryota; kingdom Metazoa; phylum Chordata; order Ceratodontiformes; family Ceratodontidae; genus Neoceratodus; species Neoceratodus forsteri. Next base: position 1,198,357,735 of record CM028130.1, read on the forward strand.
CTGTCTTAAAAAAGTTGTAATACATTTTAATTTTTTTAAACAATATAATTTATTTAAAACAAGTAGATCCATCGTGTGCTATTTCTGAGTTTTATAAAACTGGTTAAAAGAGATAGGGAGGGGAGTAGAGGCTGAGGTGTGGCACGTTATGTGAGGATGATATTAAAACTCCCCGCCTCCTAGGTACCACCGAGTCCACGCCAGGGTAGGGCTCTCTGGCGGGCCTGCGCCAAAAGCTAGGTGCCTGGGAGTTGAGTTAGGTTGGTGGGGTGTCCAGAATAAGACTGATGTACGGGCCAGTCAGATGGAGCCAAAAAACATACTATTTAAAAAAAAAGGGGGGGGGGCTTAGAAAATGGTTGTGGTTCTCCTTGAAGGAATACCACTAGCATCTTGCAGTGCACTGGCGAATATTATATTGAGCAATGCCCGCCTACTCTTAATAGTTTGACACCTGATTGTTGAATACATTTTAAAAGATACTAACTCATGTTAAACTATTTTACAGTATTTCAGAGAGCATTACTGCACTTTAAAATATACTGATTTATGATATACTGATTTATATGCTATGTAGAGCTGAGTGTGAAATTCCTGGTCATTCACCTTTGCACGGTTTATGAACTGTGTATAATAGTAGCCATGTTTCTATAGACATGATTCCAAGATTTCATGTGAAAAAAACAAGTTTCAAGCCAGCATGTTATCCGTGTTATAAGCCGACATCGTTCAGCTCCTAGAGTGCAGGACGAAAACTTGTGTTCCAGATGCCCTGGCTACTTGGGGATGGTTGTCCAAGTTCTTCCTGGTTCCAAAACAGATGGGGGTCTGGCATCACATACTAGACTTGCACGATCTGAAGAAATTCATGTGGAAGCACAAGTTCCCGGATGGTCACTATGAATCGGATAATACTCCAAGACACTTTCTTCCATGTCCTAGTCCATCCGTCCCATTTCTGGCACCTTTGGTTCTGTGCAGAGGGGATATTGTACCAGTATCAAATCATGCCTTTTGGCCTCTTGTCCACATCCAGGGTGTTCTTATACTTTAAAATAAAGTGTATGGGTTTGTGATTTGTGAAAAAGCACTGATGGGGGGATTAAGTTATAGCAAGATGTATGTGTTTAGGTTTCATCCTTTGCCCCCCAAATACTACAGAGAATTAGAGTTTTCTTTGTCCCTCCCCCACCTCCAACTATCTTTGCACAATAGTTACTTAGAATATTATTTTATAAAGGATTTTTAATTATCCCACCCTTTTTTTGGAATACCATTTGGTAAGGTTTTTTATTAAAGGGGCCAATTAATTGAGATGTGAGTTATAGTAGTAACTGCTACAGGCACTTGCAGGGGGTCTCTTTTGGACAGCAGTGTCTTCAGTGCATGACTTTGGAAATTCTCCAGTTAATGAGCTGTTTTGATGACAGGTTCTGCATGTACTGATTACACTAATGAGAGCTCTCCTGAATAGACCTATTGGATTCTGGAAGCAGTTCTTGACAATAATGAGTTGTAAATTACTTCTTAATGAGCTTTAAGACTGACTTAAAAACTTATTTATTCAGACTAGCTTTTAATATCTGACGTCTCTGAGAATTTGAAATCGGTATGGATGTATTTATACGAAGTGATGTATTTTATGAGTATTTTAATTAGAAGTTTGATTTATGTGATTTGTTTAATATGTTTTTATGTAAAGCGCTCTGATATCTCGAATTGCGCTATATAAATAAAAATTATTATTATTATTAATGTTTTTCACATGTGGTGGGATAAATAAAAAGGGAATGTGATCATTTTGTGAAGTCATGCCTCCTAAGGAAGGGATTTGAAACCCCGAGGCGCAGGGGCTAAGTTGGCGTATGTGTTGACAATGACTTCTTAAATACATTTACTGTTTTTTCCAGATTGTGAATTTGTTTGACAATGCTTTTCATTTTTATAAGTATTCAAAATCCAATTATTTATTTTGTAATAAATATTTTTTGCATTTTTGAATTTGTGGTCTGGAGTGCTGGTTTTATTAATGTTTGTGTTCACCACATGCATGGCAGTGGTGTTGACCTTTCTGTGGCGCAAGGGCAGCAGAGTGTATCCTTATCTGGACAACTGGCTGGTACCCTGCCATCAAAGGAGGTTGTTGAGGTGTGCAGGGATCTGGCCCTCCAGACCTGCCAGGCTTGACCTACTAGTCAGCCTAGCCAAGTTGTAACTAGTCCCCTTGCCAGGTGACCAAGTTTATCAGGGAAAAACTAGACCCCCTGTGGGCCAAGGTCCACCTCCTGGCAGACCGGGCATCAGATCTTACTTCCTTTGCCCAGTCATGTCAGTTTGGGCACTCACGCCCTGCCTGGGACTTCTGTGACTGCTGGGGCTGATGGCGGCTTCTGCCAGCATGTTCTGATGGGCATGCTGGATGATGCCGCCCCATGCAGCTGGAGTTGGGCCAGCAGTGGTCACAACACCTAGGTTGTCTAGACCAGTTGGTCATGGTGACCAAACCATTGTGGGATGCCATCCAGCGGTGGTTGTGCCCCAAGAACCTGGAGAAGGTAATCCCACTTGTCCACACAGAACCATCCACCACACTCATGACGGATGCATCTCTGGTGGGGTGGGGAGCTTACCGGGGAGACCACGTGGCATGGTCACCCCAGAAGTCCCAGTACCACACCTTCGTGCTGGAGCTCCAAGCAGTGCATCTGGCTCTGATGGAATGTGCTCCGTTACTTCAGGGTCGGGTCATTCAGGTCCAGATAGACAACATGACCACCATGTTAAAACTCTCACTTGCAGAGTTTTAATTTCTTTTTTAAATTTGTTAGAGTGTATATTCAGCAGTCCATTTATTTTTTATAATTGTTTTGTGTAAAGTTTCTTTGCATTTCTATTTGTTTAGTTAGGCACTAATGTAGGGGCAGAGAGTAGTGTAGCTGGGGAGTAAGTGTAGGGTAGGAGGTAGCTTTTTAATTTTATTTTATTTATTTTTTTATTTTGTTATTTAGTAACTGGGTGAGGCCCACTAGGCATTGGTGGCTGTTTTCAGGGGTGACCCGGGAGCACTGGGGAGGTTAAGTGACTTGCTCAGAGTCACACAGTATGCAAGTGGAGGTTGTGGGAATTAAACCCAGGTCTGTCTGCTGGATGTACCAAGCTCATTCAGAGCCCGTTACTTTAACTTCTAGGCTATACTGCCAGCTCCATTATTACGTAGGGAAGTGCCCGGTACACCGGTCACTTAAACTTTTTTCTGTGCGAAGCTGTGACTAACCTTCTGGTGCTGCGGAGGACAGTTGTCTGACTTGAGTTGTGCTGACCTGGAGTTAACCAAAGAGAGGAAGAGACCTTGCATGCTGTTCAGAGCTGAGCAGCACTGCTTGTTGTGCACCACCTGTCTGGGTGCCTGCTGTAGTGCCGGTTCGGGCTGCGGCATTCTGTTTTACTGGCCTGTTTGTTATCTGTGGCTGGCAGTGTGCTGGCTGGCGACTGTGGGAGAGCTTGCGGCTCCCATCTTCTGCAGACTGTGGTGCCTGGATAATTTGGAGTGGTCGTTTGTGATCCAGTGGCTGGTGGAACTAGTGGCAGATTGTGATTTCTCCAACTGGGAGCGCAGGTTGCTTCGTGTTTGGGACTGACTGAGGAACACAGCCTGGAGACGGTTTGCACCGGAAGGTACTGTTCATCCCGTCTTGGTTTACTGGTTCCTGGGGAGTGGTGAGAGCACTCAAGGGGACAAGACTGTATCTGCAAGCATTGCTAATAGGGGCTGTGAGAGAGCCTGGTTTACTTGGATATATTGTGCAGATTTATCATCTGTTTACTGAGGAGACTGAAGCGGGTGAGAGCCCCTTGGCTTTTTCAGAAAAGTCTTTCCTTATTGTGGGCGGTGAGAGACCCACAAAATAACAAAAAATTGTTTAAATTCTATAGATTGAATCTTCAGATCAACTGGTGTACTGGGGACTTTGTAATTTTTTGGGCTGCCTGGGACTGCAATATTTGTTAGTAGGGTCGGGAGGGTGGGGTATAGTTTTCTGATTTTGTGTGTGTGTGTGAGACTGTGAGTGGGTGAATGTGATTGTGTGGTAGTAAGGTATTTTAAGTAGTTAAACTTGAAAATTAAATGTGTTGGCTGGGTTGACTATTTATTGGGTGTGAGGATTTTAGTTTTGAGACTGTATTTATAGGACAGTCGGGATGTGCCAGTGGTTCAGGCCTTTAAGGTACAGTTACTGTCCGGCTTGTCTTCATGGTCTCTGACCTTTTGATTCCCCCCCCCTTTGCCTGCAGAAACATGTGTGAGGTGTAGGGCTTTAGGGATTGTGCGGGGTCGGAGGTCTGCGCGGAGAGACGGGGGAGTGACTGTTGGGGAGTCAGTGATTCGGGTGGTGAGGCCCAAGGGGCACCCTGGGGCAAAATGGGTACTGGAAAGCGGTCCTCCCTGCCTGGTCCCCATACTCAAGGGCTCCACTTCAGATAGTGGGCAGGTGGTTGCGGATCCAGCAGCTCCCACCAATCCAACCTGGGCTGTGCTTTGCAGTGCCAGGTTAGTGAGGAATAAGACTGCTATAATGGCAAATTTAATTTCCTCAGTAGACCTGACTTTCATAACAGAGATCTAGCTGGATGATAATGCTGTGCCCATTTTGGAGGCAGCAGTTCTGGCTGGGTACTCTGTGGCACACACCCGAGGAAGGCTCACAGAGGTGGGGGAGTGGCCATTTGTTTTAAAGCCAGCCTAGGCCTTGTGGTGCTACCAGTGGGTTCTACCAGGTCTTTTGAGAATGTTACCATGCCGGGGGGTGGTCCTGGATCTCTCTGTGGAGTTTGACACCGTGGATCATGGGGTGGATTAACTGGTGCTGTCATCAGCTGGTTTAGATCCTACCTCATGGACAGAGTGCAAAGGGTGACGATGGGGTCATCCTCATCTAACACGATGCCTCTGCACAGTAGAGTTCTGCAGTGTTCCGTCCTGATGCCTCTGTTGTTCACGGTGTACATGCTGTCATTGGGGGACGTTATCAGACAGTATGAGCTGGGCTTTCATGGTTATGCTAATGATACCCAGCTATAACTGTCCTGTGCTCCCGGAAACCAGATGGCGGCCTCTATGTTTAACACCTGCCTGGCTGAGATTCATAATTGGATGACTCAAAACTGGCTACGACTCAACCCAGACAAAACAGAAGTTCTGGTGGTGGATCCTAGCTAGCACTGGGATGGGGGAGGATTGGGGAATGACCTTGGCTTAAGGCTAGGGGGCATCCCTTTGATCCCCTTAAATCGGGTTAGGAATCTGGGTGTGTTCCTTGTTGATGGTCTAACATTTGATGCACAGGTGTCGGACATCATCCAAAGTGGTTTCTACCATCTGAGTAACATTGCCCGGATCCGAGCCCTGTTACCGGCTGAGGACCTCACCACGTTAGTGCACACTTTCATCACATCTAGGTTGGACTACTGAAATGCTCTCTACCTAGGGCTGTCTGGAGGCAATATCCACCATCTGCAGCTGGTGCAGAATGCGGCAGCCAGGCTGCTGACTGGTTCAGCAAGATCTGATCATGTTACGCCTGCTCTCCATGGGCTGCACTGGCTGCTAATAAGGTGGAGGATTGCCTTCAGGCTCGGGTTACTGACCTTCAGAGCCCCTACACGGCCGGGGACTGGACTACCTGCAAGACCTCCTGGTTCCTCACTGCCCGATCGGTCTTTTCATTCCTCCGAGGGTTGCCTCCTAGTGGTTCCCAGGGCTAGGCTGCAACAGTCAGGTGACTGGGCTTTTTCAGTTGCCGCGCCAACCCTATGGAACTCACTGCCTAGTCATCTGAGTGAGGCACCCTCGGTGGAAACCTTTAAAAAGGGCCTGAAAACATTTTTATTTGGCCAAGCATTTGAGCTGTATAATTAATTAATATAATTTATGTTTCCTGACTGTCCTGATATGATAGATAGATGTTATATATTTTCAGCTTTTAGAGTTATTCGATTTTAAATTGTTTATTTTTATTTTATTTTAGTCTTATTTTTTGCAGCTGGCTGGATAGCGCAGTGGTAGAGTTAGTGTTTGCCATCCAGACGACCCAGGTTCGTGCTCGAGCCTGGAATATCTGGTGCCAGCCGGCGAGGCGGGGTTCAGGTGTCCATTGGACGCCTCCCACCTCAGGGATGGAGGGCACCTCCTTCTGCTGCACGACTGCCTCCTGGTGACCCAGGGGGTGGGGGTTGTCTTGCGGGAAGGAACAAGTGGTCTCTTTGGGGTGGCCTTACGTTAGCATGTACCCACTCGTCTGGCAGTTAACGCGGAGATGTCACATGCCCTGAGTGGGGCCGGCAGTGGAGTACTGAAGGTGGAGCAGGGTTCACCTGTTCTTCTGACGGCCCAGTAGGCATCTCGCCAAGGTCATCTCTCAGGACCATGCCCTGGAGTGAGTGGAGGAAAAGGGAATAAAAAACCCCAGCAGCTCCAGGCAGATGAAGCTACCCTGTCCCCACGCCGCAGTGGGGTCTCCTTGACTCCTCTCACACCTCGCCGGCTCCGCCTCTCAGGCCCAGACTGTCGAGTGAAGTATGTTCCTCCTGGTCTAAGGGGGAACGGGGAGTCCTGCCCATGGGGGATAAGCCATGGGTTACAGTTGGGGTACACGGAAGGTTGTCGAGCAAAGGCTGGTGTTGGGCTGGATCATCTGGGACATCACATGGTGGGTGGAGGGCTTGGGCAGGTGGAAGAAGGTCACAGTAGCTGGCGAGATGAAAATGGGGACAAAAACAGAAATAAAAAAAAATAATCTTATTTTTTGCAAGTTGATGTTGTTATATGTGATGTGTTCTATGTGACTATTATGTGATGTTTTTATGAATTGTGAAGCACTTTGAGCTTCCAGGAAGGAGCGCTATAGAAATAAAATATCTTATCTATCTTCAATCTAACCAGACAGAGCAGGACATACTCCCTTCCATTGTGCTGGGAGGCTTTCCACACCTGGACTCTCATGCGCAACATAGAAGTAAATGTCCTCGCAATTCATGTTGTGGGGGAGATGACAGCCTGATGGCGGACACTGTCCGCCGTGTCGGAGGGACATGCCTCAAATGGTCCCTGACTCAAGTGGGGGTAGATCATCTCTTTTCTCAATGGAGCACCTCTCTGGTGGATCTATTTGTCTTGTGAGAGAACAGAAAACAGAAGCCGTTCTGTGCCCCTTCCCATCAGTCCAGAAACTTTGGGGGGATGCCTTTTGCAAGGCCCTGGACTCCTTGGCCTTCTGTGCACCTTTCCTCCCTTCCCCTTGGTTCACAAGCTTGTGATCAAGGCCTGGATGGACAAAGTGTGGTTGATTGTGATAGCATCAGACTGTCCCAGGCAGTTCTTCTGTTCAGGTCTTCTCAGCCTCAAAAGCAGGCCAGCGTGGCAGTTGCCTGTCCGCCAAATCTGCTGACCAGATAGCAGGGGGATGGTCGTGGACCCAGGCCTTCAGTCCCTGCACCTCTTGGCCTGGTTCCTGAGCAGCTAGAATTCCAGGCTATGGGCCTTTCAGATGATGTCCATCATGTTGTGGAGGCATCCTGTAAGAAATTGACTCATAAATGCAATGCTTTTACGTTGAAGAGGTTCTCGATCTGGTGTCTGGGTAAAGAGCTTGATCCTCTTACCTGCCCAGTGGCGAGCATCCTCGACTACCTCTGGTCACTGTCTCAGTCAGGCCTGCAAATCACAACCCTTAAGGTTCTTCTGGCTGCCATCTTTGCATACTGGGCATTGACTAGTGTACCGATGGTGGCCCATGAGAAGGTAGTCTGGCACTTTTCCAAAGTCCTGGATCACCCGTCCCCTCTGGTGTGCAACTGCCACCTCCATGGGACCTATTGCTGGTGCTAACTGCGCTCGTGGGCATGGCATTTAAGCCTGTATACAAATGTGAGTTGTCACACTTGTCATTGAAGGCCACCTTCCTGGTGACCATGACATCAGCCAGAAGGATCAGTGTGCTTTCGGTGGAGTTTCCTTACCTGGTCTTCCTTGAGGACATGGTGGTCCTTTGTCCCAGGCCGAAGTTACTTCCAAAGATTATTCTGGAATTTCACTTTAATCAGGCGATTAACCTTCTGGTGTATCTCAGCAGTCTGACCTCGGATGCCAATCATAGGCTCCACACATTGGACCTGAAGAGGGTGCTCTTTTATTATTAGAAGCGCACAGCTAGAGTTCGGGAAGAGGCTCACTAGCTGCTCATCACGCAGAAGCCGTGCATGGCAGAGTGGCAGCGTAGCAGACTGTTATCATGCCACCAGACATACCACTGCCTTGGTGGCCGCGTCTAGGGATATCCCCCATATAGAGATATCCAGGGCTGCAAACATGCTTAAAGTACAGACCTTCATCTTGCATTACAGCATTGATGTAATGAGTCATAGGGGGTGCTGCTTTTTGGTCCTCTGTTCTCCAGTCTCTGTTCGCTAAATAGGAGTATGCGCCTTGGCCCCTTCTCCTGCAGGACTGCTAGGAGTCTCTCATTGTGTGGAAAGTGAACTGTGTGCACGCCTTTGGAAATAAAGGTTACCTGTAACCAATAGATCTTCCTGGACATAAAGTCTCCACCACTCATTCACACTGATGGGACTATGCTGGAGACTCTAGGACCCAGCGGGAGCCAAAAATCTTCAGGAGGGCTGGCGCCGAGGTAGGACTGCGCAGGTGCAGTGCCATGAGACAGGCTTCACCATATAGGCTACCTCAGCGTCGACCCTCCAGCTGCCTCAGTTCCTTTTTTCCTGCTGTCGAGTGCGCTTTAGTGACAACATTGCTCGCCCGCCGGGAGTCAAATCTTCACATCTGTATGACAGAAGCTTTATTCATTTTAGTATTTGATTTTTAGTATTAGTTACTTATTTATTCAGTTAAAAAAAAAATATTTCCTTTTCGTCTTCAGAAGAACAGAGAAGTCCTCTTCAGCCCACCTTCGACGGAGTCGACCATGAACGGGACTGGTGATGGTAGGGGAGCGTCGCATGAAAGCTGTATTTCCAGCAGGGCTGGGTCCGTCCACTGTCCTCTATGGAGGGGTGGTCTGACTACAGGCAGTCCAGTGTTTGGGAGGAAGGGAGTCCTCCGAAGCAGAAAAAGAACGGGCCATTCTCGACTGCCGAACCTGGCACCGCCAACCTTTGAGATCTATTTCGCCCACCGGTCGAAGAAGAAACAGTACCACTTGAGATCGACCTCTGGTACATCTGCACATCGATTGTCGGTTATGGGGGGACAGGAGGCCGACTCTGTTGGGGTCACCTGTGGCCTCTGTTCTTGATGGCCAGCATTCTCGACTGTGTAGTCCCTCCCTGTCCCGGGGGGTCCTCTGATGAGCAGTTTCATCATTGGCCCGCTCTTATGGAGCAGTGGGTTTGGCAGTTTTCCCGACTCCCTGAGCCTACGGAATTGGCCCTGGGACCATCGAACCCACGGGCAGGGTGGTTGGGTCAGCCTAGTCACGTGACACCTTCGGTGCCATTGACACCGGGCTCTTGTGCTTTTTCCCCTCACATGACTGCGGCGCAGGGGCCAGCACAGGTACCTCCTTGTCTTACTCATGTTTTCAGATCTTCATCCTTGGGTGCCCTGGGGTTTGGGTTGGGGTCCCCGGGTGCTCGCGTGGTGCTGGTTGCCATGCCACCCTCAGCTGCGGTCTTGGCACCGCGTTCAGCACCGGCACCGCCTCGGGTTCCGGGATTCTTGACTCTGATCCAAGGAGCACCTCCTCCTGCTCTCTTTCCTCCCTTTCCTTTATATAATATCCCTCCTGGGCTAGTAGGAGATGATATTGAGCCTGATCCTGATCTTCGATTAGCTCATTCCTTCCCAGTAGCCATTTTGGGTCGGGCTCAGCAATGAATGGTTCTGATGCCATATGACGGCTATGGGAACGAAGGAGTTAGGCGATGACTTCGATGAAGATTGATCCTTCGGAGTGGAAAGTAAACTCTCTACCTCAGCAGAGCCTTTGGTCGAGGACCTGTCCTTTAAGTCTCTACTGAAGAATATGAATTCCACCCTCTCTCTCCAGACTTCAGAGGTTGATCCGGGGAAGCTGTTGAGCCCTCAATATCTGCATGTTCTGGAAATCCCATGGAATTGACTCCTCTGGTACAGTCCTCTTTCGAGACTCTTTCACAGATGGTGTGGGATAATCTGGTGCTTATTCCTTCCGTGGCCAAGTCCATAGATAGGAAGTATGCTTCCCTTAAGAATCAACCAATCTTGGCCTCTCAAGCCTTTGTAGACACCATAGTGGTCTTGGCAGAAAACGACAAAGCCGTGCTTCCTCAAAAGTCTACGGCTCGTCCAGTAAATAAAGAATCCCATAAGATTGACACTTTGGGGAAGCGAGTCTTCGCCACCGCTACCCCAGGAATGCGTATTGCCAGCTACCAGGGCTGCTTCTCACAGTATGAGTATACCCTCTGGCATTCGCTGAAAACCTTGGTCGATGCTTTTCCAGAGTAGAATGTTAGTTCAAAGCTTCTTCAGACCATTACTAGAGGTATTGAATCCAATAATCATCAGCTTAAGGCTGCTATGGATGCCTTTGACACTGCCTCGAGGGCAGCGGCAGCAGGGATATGCATCCGACGCCACATGTGGTTGCAGACTTCGGGGTTTACAAATGATGCTCAGCAAAGAGTAATGAATTTGCCATTTGATGGGAGTTTATCTGTTTGGCCCATGGGCAGAGCAGGCACTGGAGGCCACACAGAAAACTAGGACTGCCATTAAGACAGCCAGGCTGGCCTCTGCTGCCCCTCAGTGGGGCAGAAACTGCTGGCAGTTTCATAACTGTCAGTTCTTTCATGGTAAAGGCAGAAAGGGTTTCAACAAGAATCAAGCCTCCCAGTCGCAAAAGAAAACACTGTAGAAGGCACAGGGTCCAAAGGCGCCTAGTGCCACCCTCTGAGATTCTGGCCTACGTCCCACCTCAGCTGTCGGAGGGGGACTCTTCTTCAGCAACAGAGGGGCTTCTGACTCAGTTTTATAACCAGTGGAAGTCAGTCACAGCGGACAAATAGGTCCTCCGGATAATTTGCGAAGGTTACTCTAAATTTTTCAGAAACCCCTTCAGATCATCCACCCAAATGACAACCCAGACTGTCTATCACTCAGTCAGACCTCCTTGCTTCCGAGATTCAAGGCCTTCTGAACAACAGGGCAGTAGAACTAGTTCCAATGGATCAACAGGACACAGGTTTCTACTCCCATTACTTCCTAATTCCAAAGAAGACAGGTGGTATGCACCCTATTCTAGACCTAAGGAAGTCAAACAAATTTATTTTCAAGGAGAAATTCCTGGACACCTCCAGAGAATGGGCCTTTCTCCCGGAGGACAGGAGAATTGATGTCCTCCAGATGGCTCGCTTCATCAAAGATATCGACTTGGCTTGAGCTCTCTCAATGCAGCGGATGCTGGGCCTCATGGCATCGTCAGTGTTCACGGTGCTGTTGGTTCGTCTTCACATGAGAACCACTCAGTAGATGCTCAGTGCTCAGGGGTTCCCCGACCACACATCTACAGTCCTTTCACATCAAGGTGATGGAAACTCTGAAGTGGTCACTCACCTGGTGGACTCAGGAGAACAACCTGCTTCAAGACTTTCCCATTGCTCCACTGGAGACTCAGATCACCATCACCACAGATGCATCTCTAGTTGGTTGGGGAGCTCACTGTCAGGATCTCCACACCCAGGGTCTGTGGATTCAGAACGAGTCTCAAGTACACATAAATGTCCTGGAGGTGAGAGCTGTCCTGTACGCTGTCCGAGCCCTGAAGGACACCCTCTGTTGCAAAGTAATTCTCCTTCAGATGGACAACAAAGCAGTGATGTACTACATCAACAACAAGGTGGAGCACACGCTTACCGTCTGCAGGGAAGCAATGAGAGTGTGGGAATGGTGCCTGGATCACGAAGCTCTAATCCAAGCAGTCTACCTGCCTGGAGTCCAGAACGATGTAGCGGATCACCTCAGCAGAACGGAGATGGGTCCACGAGTGGTCACTTGACGCAAGCGTCGTGCAGTCGCTCTTCAAAGAGTGGGGCACCCTGGACCTGGACCTTTTTGCATCCCCACTCAACGTAAAACTGCCTCTATTCTGCTTTAGAAATCCAGAACTTGGTGTTCTAGGGACATGGATATGTTGTTCATCCACACTCATTGGCAGTATCCTTGCCGCTTTAAATCTTGCCGGAAGGTCTTCAAGCTTGCTCCTCCCACCCACCCGGGTGGTATAACTCAGCTCCGCCCATGGCCTTAGATCTTCCTTACCATGGAAGCTCAGGTTCCCTCATATTAACGCTCTGCGTTTTGCGACTGGTTCCTATTTCTCCGTTTCGGATTTAAAAATAATATTTTGCAAAAGACTTCAGTCTTGATCCCTCATGGCGATGGATAATCGACTCCGGTTTGGAGATGCCCATGCGGGCAGAAGATGTCTGAGACGGATCCACACTCACGTGTGTCTATGAGCCAGGCACGACCCGCGAGCTTGCGACCTGTGCTCATCTTTCTCGGCCCTCGTCCTCGAGGCCGTGCTGCCGGTTGCAACCTGGGCCGCCCCGAGAAGCGCTTCCTCCGTGTAGTCCAAGGAGGTCAGCTGTGTGTCTCGCTGGGCGGGTGAAGTTTTGATCAGCTTGAGCGGATGGTCGCCTCAAGAGGAGGCAAGCGGTCAGATTTTCCTCGCCGCATTTATCCCGCCTCTCTGGGTTCTTCCTACACGGCTTCCTTTAGGAGCTTTGTCTGTCCCTCTCCACTAAAGGAGAAGGGCTGCGTCTGCTGGACCTTTTCTCGGTCCAAAAGAGGGACAGGTAAGTCCCTCCGTCGCGCTCTTGGGAGCGGAAAGGTCCTCTCCCGGCCGCTGACCGTCGGCGGTCGATCGCCGAGCCGGCCACTGGCCTCACGGTGTCCCCCACAGGTCAGTTGACCGAGACTCCCACTGATGAAGTCGAGATTTTTCGACCCATTGGACGGGCTGTCGCCTTTAGCAGCCGAGATTCCCTCTCGGTTCCCCGGAGGAGTTGAGGATCCTGTGGCTCGCCTGTGCCTCCGTTCCGGAGCCCTCGGATGGACCTTCCGAGCCGAAGGAGGTGCGGTTCTGGCCGACACCTCCTGCACCGACCCGGAAATTCCGGGACTCTCGGTCTCGGTCTCGGACCTCTTCGCGGTCCAGCCGTTCCCACCGTCATGGCGGTCTCGGTCGGCATCGCTGGTAAGCGGCGTCGCCGCCGCTCGCTCGTCCTCCTCCTCGGATGAGGAGGCTTGGCGTGAATTACGCCGGACGGTACGAGGACCTTATGTTGCAACTAGCTCCTGGCCGGGAATAGCCGACCGCGCCTTTCCCCGGCCATTAAGTGCTGTCACCGAACGCCGACACAACCCTCGACTTGTCCGAGGAGCTTATACCCAGGCCGGTTGTTCGGCCAAAACCAGCTGCTCCACGGATTCCGTGGAACCTCCGCCTCCACAGCCACCATTGGGGCTCCGACCAGGATTCTCGGTCGGCTAAGGGTTTACCCCATCGGCTGTCAGTTACCTCACTCCCGACCGACCTCGGCAGGTGAAGGGTGGCTCAGGCCAGAGCAGCTCTTCGAGGACTCTTCCGAGTCCGAAGATGATTCCTCCTCTTCTCCAAGCGACTGGACTTGAGTCTTCAGGAAGGTCAGCCAATGGGCCGATAGCCCGTCGTCCTTCCTAGGACTGCTTCGCTCATCTCGAGTCTACCGGGATGGAGCTCGAACCCTGCTTCCAAACGGCCAGGTATCCCTCACGGAGATTCTGGACCGAGGGATTCGATCGAGGCCTTTCCGTGGCCGAGGCCATAGTGGGTCCAGCTCTGAACTTTGGCAGCGCCCTGCTTCCTGCCCTCGCCTCGGCCAGGATGGCCAGGAAGTATGCGGTCCCACGGTTCCTTGTCCGGTTTTGAACACCCTCTGCTGAGGGTTGGTTACCGACAGCTTCTCGCTGCCGGGCAACGCCAGGGATGTGGACAAACCTCCTGACAAGGAGTCCAAGAATTGGACTATGTCGGGCGAAAGTCTCACGCTGCCTCTCTCGTTCATCAGCCAGTTCGGCCGTCCTCATGGTACATTTTCTCATGCCCTGTTGGGCTCCCTGGATGAGGTCATCCTCATCTTCCCGCCGATCTGCAGACTCACGGTTAAGCAGGTGCGACCAGGGCAGGGCAGTGGCCAAACAGCAGCTCCAGACTGCTTGGATGTAGGGGACTCATGTGCAGATCGGTGGCGGCCGCAGTGGCTATCTTGTCGTGAGCTTGGCTGAGGATATCCACCTTTACTGGATACCCAGCACAAGTTGGCGGATGTTCCTTTTTGGGGACTGACCTCTTGGCCCTGGGGTGGAAGGTCACCTGCAGAGGATCGAGAAGTCCAATGCCACCTTGGACTCGGTCTCTTCCGCTCAGAAGGACAAAGGCCACAAACCACAGCCTAAGTCCCTTCGTCCTTCCTGTGCCCGCGCCTGCCCAGAGCGTCAGGGCCAGCAGGCTCGGCCTTGGCATCCCAAACCCAAGCCGCGGCTTCCCTAACAGGAGGCAGGGAGGAAGGCCCAGGAGGTCCCTCGGCGGTCCCTCCTCCAAGCCTGCCCAGTGACGGGCTGAGGGTGTCGCCCCATCCCCGCTCACCTCACCCCTAGGTCCCCCGTGGGGCCAGCTCCGCACTTCCGTTCCGCCTGGTCCGCTGTTACCACGGACAGGTGGGTCTTGGAGGTGGTGGGAAGAGGCCTGCCTCTGGAATTCGAGCAGGCACCACCCTTCAGAGCCGTCGCCCCTCGGGGGGCTTCGGGATCCCCAGCCTCACTGGCGGCTCGTCGAGCCGACATCACTCTCCTCCTCCAGAAGGAGGTGGTAAGAGAGGTGGTGGACCCTCCTTCAGACCCAGGGTTTGTGTCAGGTACTTCCTGGTTCCGAAGCGGACGGGGCTGGCGCCCCATTCAAACCTCACGACCTAAACAAGTTCCTGGGTCTCGAACCTTCAGGATGGTCACTCTGGCTCAGATAATACCATCCTTGGAGCAGCAGTGTGATTTCTGCTCTCTGGACTTGCAGGCCGCGTTTTTCACGGCTCTATCCGTCCGTCTCACCAGACATTCGCCGCTTCCGAGCGGAAGGATCTCTTCAGTTCCAAGCCATGCCCTCGGCTTGTCTCCAGCTCCCAGGGCTTCACCAAATGCATGGCAGTGGTGACAGCATTCCTGCGGCGCCGAGGTCCGGTGTACCCTCCTGGACACTGGCTGATAGCAGCTCCCTCCAGGAAGGAGGCGAGTGGTCCAGAGATCTGGCCCTCCAGGTCTGCTCTCAACTGGGCCTCCCTTATCAACGAGGCCAAGTCGGAACTCGAGCCAAGCAGGTGATTTATTCATCGGGCGCAGCTCGACTCTCTTCGAGCCAGAGCTGCTCCCGCGACAGGGCCGAGGTTCTTTCCTCCTTTGCCCGATCATTTCTGGTTGGGCATTGCTCCTGCCGGGACTTCCTGCGCCTCCTGGGTCTCATGGCGGCCTGTACCAGCGTGGTCCGTTGGGCCCGCTGGAACATGCGTCCCCTTCAGTGGGGACTGGCCAGCCAGTGGTCACAACGCTGCGATCCCTTGGACCAGCTTGTGTCGGTGACACAGGGGATGTGGAACGCTCTCCAGTGGTGGACCGTTCCAGATCATTTGCAGGAGGGCATCCCGTTCGTCCGCCCCGAGCCGACGGTCTCTCTGTCGACCGATGCCTCTCTGATGGGTTGGGGTGCCCATCTGGGGGAACACCGGGCTCATGGCCTCTGGTCCCCGCGGGAGTCCCGATGCCACATCAACCTGCTGGAGCTCCGAGCGGTCCGCCTAGCTCTCACCGCCTTTGCTCCGTTCCTCCGGGGTCAAGTGGTCCGAGTCCAGACGGACAATACCACGACCATGTACTATCTAAACCGCCAGGGCGGGACGCGCTCCATGCTTCTATGCAAGGAAGCTCTCCGCATTTGGTCACTCGTGCGCAGCCTGGAGGCGGATCTCCTAGCCATTCATGTGGCAGGAGCCTCCAACACCCTGGCCGATGCCCTGAGCCGGATAGGGGCTGCATCCCACGAGTGGTCTTCTCCTGCCGGAGGTAGTACAGCATCTGTTCTCCCTTTGGGGCACACCTCAGGTGGACCTGTTTGCCTCCATGGAGAACGCGAAGCTGAGTCTGTTCCATGCCCGCCCCCCTCAGCAGGGCTCGCTGCAGGGGGATGCCTTCTCGAGGCAATGGACCCCGGGCCTCTTTTACGCCTTTCCCCCATTTCCCTTGATCCACAAGGTGCTTCTCAAGGCGAGGAGGGACAAGGCGCAGGTGATTCTGATAGCCCCAGACTGGCCTCGCTAGTTCTGGTACCCAGATCTCCTCAGTCTCAGCTCCAGGACTCCGCGGCAGCTTCCAGCTCGCCGGACCTGCTCTCAGTCAATCAGGGGAAGGTGTTCCATCCGGACCTTCAATCCCTGCACCTGATGACCTGGTTCCTGAGCGGCTAGAGTTCCAGGCTTTGGGTCTTTCCGACGAGGTCCTCAATGTAGTTGAGGCGTCCCGTAAGGAGTCGACCAGAAAATGCTATGCCTTCAAATGGAAAAGGTTTTCCATTTGGTGTCAGGCAAGGGCTTGGACCCTTCCTCCTGTTCCTTGCAAGCATCTTGGACTATTTATGGTCCCTTTCTAGTCAGGGCTTAGGTCGCGACCCTAAGGGTGCACCTGGCAGCCATCTCTGCTTAGCGAGTAGCGGGCAGGAAGCAGTGGAATGGCATGAGGAGAAGGTGGTCTGGCGCTTTCAAAGCCTGATCACATTTCCTCCAGTGTGGGAACCCCACCTCCGTGGGATCTACTGCTGGTATTGGCAAAGCTCATGGGCAAGCTTATTCGAACCTATGCACAGGTGTGCTCTCTCTCACCTGTTGTGGAAGACCGCCTTCTTGGTGGCTATCACGTCAGCCAGAAGGATGGGAGAGCTCCAGGCGCTTTCCATCGAGTCTCCTTACCTGGTCTTCCACAGGGACAAGGTTGTCCTGCGCCCCCACCCGAAATTCCTTCCAAGGTGGTGTCGGAGTTTCACCTTAACCAGGTGTTGACTCTGCCGGGTTCTCACCCCAATCACACCTCGGAGGTCGAATATAGGCTCCATACTCTGATCCTAGAAGGGCCGCTTATTATAAGGAGCGACGGCTGAAATTGGGAGAGGTTCGCCAGCTGTTTGTCACCTACGCTGAAGCCGCATCTGGCAGACCTGCAGCCAGCGGACGATAAGCAGGTGGGTAACCTCCTGCATAGATCTCTACTATAAGTTAGCGGGCATGGAGCCTCCCAGAGGGATAAGAGCTCATTCTACCCGCCATACTGCTGCAACGGTGGCTGCTTCCAGGGACGCCCCTATCCAGGAAATCTGCAGGGCTGCTACCTGAAGTCAGCAAACACCTTCATTACCCACTACCACATCGACCTTGAGTCACGCCGGGATGCTGGTTTGGGGCCCTCGGTTCTCAGTCTCTCTTTCCCAAGTAAGTATATGGGGTGTGCGTCTTGCCTCCTCCTCCCGGAGAACTGCTAGGAGTCTGCCAATGAGTGTGGATGAACAACATATCCATGTCCCTAGAAATACAGTTACTCACCTGTAACAGGAGTTCTAGAAATGGTATATGTTGTTCATCCACCACGACCCACCCGACCTCCCCGCTCGACGCACAACCTGAGCTTCCAGCGGGCCAGATCTACGCCATGGGGCGGAGCGAGTTATACCACCCGGTGGGTGGAGGAGCAAGCTTGAAGACCTTCCGCAAGATTTAAAGCGGCAAGGATACTGCCAATGAGTGTGGATGAACAACATATACCATTCCTAGAACTCCTGTTACAGGTGAGTAACCTGTATTTTTCTGCTAGGATGCATTCTGACTGCGGTGGACAAGATGCTTTCTGTACGCATTTCCTTCTCTTCCCTTAGTTCAGAGGGTGCTGCTCAAGCTGGAGGCACGGGGGCAGAATGATCCTCATCGCCTCGTTCTGGCCTAGTCAGATTTGGTTTCTGTTGATCAACAGATTATCAGAAGTTCTGCCGAGACAACTACCACTTCAATGAGACCTTCTGACCCAGGGCCCAGTGGTCCATCCCAACCTGAGATCCCTTCATCTCCACACCTGGCTCCTGAAGAGATAGAATTGGGTAGATTTGACATCTCCTATAGGGTCTTGGACATTCTTCTAGCAGTGCGCAAGCCATCCACTAGGAAAACTTCTACGGCAAAGTGGAAATGATTTTCCATCTGGTGCACAAAATCCTCCCTGGACCCCTTTTCTTGCCCACCAAACAAAGTCCTAGAGTATCTGCTGGGCTACAGTATTCAATGGTGAAGGTTCATCTCTGCGTGATGTCGGCTTATCACAAGCCTGTCCGCACTTTGTCTATGGCTCAGTTGCCCTTGGTTAAGAGGTTTCTTAAGGGTATCCTCCACACTAGGCCACCAGTCAGGAGACCGGTAGCCTCTTGGGATATTAACCTTGTGCTAGACATGCTCACTCATAAACCCTTTGAGCCTCTAGCAACCTGTGAGTTGAAGTTCCTAACTTGGAAGGCCACCTACCTCGGAGCCATTACGTCCACTCGAAGAGTGTCTGAAATACATGCCCTGGTCACAGACCCTCCTTATACAGTATTTCACAAGGACAAGATGGTTCTCAGAACTCACCCTAAATTTCTCCCCAAAGTAGTCTTGTAGTTCCACCTGAATCAGCCCTTGGTCCTTCCGACCTACTTTGTGAACTTCCAAAATGAAGGAGAGCATACCCTACATTCTCTGGATGTTAAAAGAGTTTTGCAGTTCAACAGCAACAGAACGAAAGAGATCCGCAAGTCAAAGCAAGTCTTTGTCTCGTTCAGCATGGCCCGGCTTGGTCAGCCTGTTGCCATCAGGTGTATTTCGGTGTGGCTGGTAGCATGTCTCCACCATTGCTGTTCCATGGCGCAGGTCAAGCTGGAAGGCAGGGTATACACCCATTGTCCCAGAGC
This sequence comes from Neoceratodus forsteri, assembly GCA_016271365.2. Lineage (NCBI taxonomy): Eukaryota > Metazoa > Chordata > Ceratodontiformes > Ceratodontidae > Neoceratodus > Neoceratodus forsteri. Next base: position 1,198,376,802 of record CM028130.1, read on the forward strand.
AGTCGAGGCATCTCTATCAGAAATTTGGAACTTGCCCATTGCAGACACCTGCAGTGCAGCTACTTGGAGCTCTGTGCAGACCTTTGTGATACACTATGCTTTGGATGTCCATGCCAGACAGCATCCATCCTTTGGCAGGACAATCTTTAATGGACTTCTGTCCTGAGTGAGCTCCTCTCTCCTACCGCCCTTCTCAGGGGATTATTTTAGCTCGGTACTCTCCCATCAGCGTGAATGAGTGGTGGAGACTTTATGTCCAGGAAGATATGAAAATTATGTACCTACCGCAATTCTTGATCTTCTTGGATGAAGTCACCACTGCTCTTTCACACGCCCCCCCTCCATCCCTCAAGCTCACTTATCTGTTTATGGTCTTCACTCCCTCGATGGCTGGGCCGTGAAGACTCTGTTGTGTTGACCCTTCTTATACGGGTCATTCAGACTATCTTATGTCTTACATAGCTAGTTTCACTAGGTTACTTTACGCTGCACCTCCTCAGTAAAAAAGGTACTGAGGCGATTGGAGGGTCGACGCCGAGGTAGCCTATACAGCGCGATCCTGTCTAGTGGCACCGCACCTGCGTGGTCCTACCTCAGCACTGGCCCTCCTGAAGATTTTTGGCTCCCCGCTGGGCCCTAGTGCCCCTAGTGCATAGTCCAGTCAGTATGAATGAGTGGTGGAGACTTCATCCAAGAAGATCAAGAATTACGGTAGGTACGTAATTTTCATTTCTTAGAGTGGTGTACAGTTCACATCCACACCACCCACTCAGCCTGCCCTGTTATGTGGCACTTGGATACCTGCTTCCAGCATGCAAAGATCTGACGTCATGGGGTGGAGCCAGAGGATATATCACCTGGGTGGTGGGAAGAGCTTAGGTTGAAGACATTCTAATGTATACAGTTCACATCCATTGTGTGGATGTGAACTGTATACCACTCTTACAACTACAGTTATAGGTGAATAATCTGTGTTTTCTATGCATGACTTCTTTAATCTGGTTTGATTGAGATGAGTAAATAGTGATAACATTGACAGGGAAATCCCCTGAAGGTATATTGGATTCCCACTTAACAGAAAACAAGTTCTCCATTGGTGTACTATCCACTATATTATGGCCCCCCTCTACTACAGTGTTATGATAGCCCCTTTCTGGAAAAAGGGTAATGAGCTCATCTTCTCTCATCTGAGATAACATATTGCTGCTAAGTTGCATTTGATATGCATGAATTGACTCTTCGGGATGTTTTTGATGGTGTGGTTGTCAGCTTTAATAGCTTAGAACAGAAGTACGCTCCGTGGACTTTCTGAATAAATTTGTGTCAACTCTGTATGTCTCATTTTTCACTATCTTAAGATCTAAAAGGTTAACCTCTGCACGTCATACCTAAGACTGGAGTTTATGGACTGAGGATATTTAACAAATACCGGAAGCTCCATCTCTGTTTCACACCACGCCATCAAGATACCATTGATATGGCTACATGTCAATTCATCCCGGGCCGTTCATTGTGTGACAACACACTCCATCACATTAGCTCCGTTGTCGGCTTGGGTCCCTAAGACAATTCAACCCGTACAATTTGCATCCCGCTCAAATAATATAAAACAAACTCCAGGTGGGCGTAGTTTAGCCACCACATGACACAGTGTGCTCGAAGGTAGTAGAAGGGCAACTCATACTGTAATTTTATTTGTAGTACAGTAAGATATTTTGTAGGAGCCAATTGTACGGGGATTTATTGTGTAGGGACTGACTGACACTGGAGCTAATGTGGTGGAGCACATTGTTACATGATGGAGAGTCCAGAACGAACTGATGTGCTCCCCTATCAATATACTGTTTCCAAAGATCAGTTTGGATGTAAAAGGGATTTCTTACAGGATCATGGACAATGTACTTCTCCCAAATGCCCATATAAATACTAGCATAATTGTGTGCCAATGATATCCCCATCACCACCGCATTGAGTTGCAGATGCTGAGTACCTATAAATACTTCTTTACCCATCCTATGTTTAATTGTTTTGAAGGTACAGGGAGTAGCAGTGGTACAGTATACATATTTGCAAAATTTTATGAAAACTTGTGAGGTGCTGTCAACTTATAACTTTGCTGTTCTTAGACCTATAGAGAGTTGAAACTTGGCATGCATGTCTTGTAGGTATGGTTCTTAAAATCTGCCAGATATTGATAATATCTTTTAAGTAGTTCTAAAATTAGACAAAAATCATTGAAAATTACATTTTTGCAAAATGTTTATGAAGCAGAATCAGTAATTCTGCTGGTGAAATGTAAACTTAGTACTGCACTAGAACTAAACAAGAAAAGTAGGCGACTTGTTTAATGTTTCTTTTTCTTTCTAGGCCGGAATTCCGAGCTTTGGGACTCACTATTTTGGTTGATGCTCGTCGATGTTCACCTGTTCCTGCACTCTTTAAATCTTTTAATACACTGCAGGTAACAACATGCTTTTATTTGTTTTTCATAGACTATCATTTTCTCATATATTTGCCGTATGGAATGATGTGGGTCTTAGTTCAGCCTGTAGTGATCCAGCAATACCAAGACCCACCTATCAAGCAGTTTTTTTTAGGTAGAACGTGTCAGATCCTCAAGGGTCTCAAGTCCTATTTAGGGATGTCCTGCTGTAATGTAGTGGTGCAGATATTCATTTCGAGTCTTCCAGAATGTCCCAGCAGCATCATGTGCTTTTCTCTATGCATGGGAGATACATGACCCAGCATTACGATACCACCAAAGACCTGGCAGTAAGGAACTAGGCAAATCTGTAAGATTTGGAGTGTAGTTTTACAACATTAAAATGGAAAAAAAGGTGAAATTCTATGTCTCTCTGCATTGTCACTGGGTTAGTAATTTACTGCTGGGTAATACCTGCTCACCTACTAGAGGACAGCACACTCGAGATCTGCGACATTGTCGTAGCACTCCTGGCTGCACCCTATTCCTTGTCAGTTCCTTAGAATGTTCAGTTTTTGTATGTTGGCCATGGGGCAAGCAGCATATAGTAGTTAGGAATCTTCTTCAGGGGTATCACAGTCATCATGTTACACTGTAGGAACTTCCTTGTCAATGAAGGGGAATCCACACAGAAGATTTTCAACAGTGCAGCTGGGTCCACCCATGCTGATGTCATGTGAAAAACGTCACCAACCCTATAAAGGAATGAGCGGCCCTGCTCCCTCTTCACTTCATTCCCGCTGTCGACTCAATCTACATGGATCTCCGCAGAAGCTCTGATGCAGTTTCATGCCTTTTTTGCCTACGACTTTTTCACTTTATACCTACCTTGGAATCTCTTTTTATTAGAGATTCCTTTTTTTTTTGTTTATGTCGGGAACTGCTACTTCTACATCTCTCTTCCATCACTGCTGTTGCGAAAAGATTACCTCCACAGATGAACATTCCTTATGTGTCTGCTGTCTTGGGCCTGACCACGAAGTTTTGGACTGTGAGCTCTGCCAGAAGTTTAATCAAACAACCCTCGGGCGATGAAAGAAGGCTTTAAAAGATTTCTTGATGGAACATCAGGTAGCCAGTTCTGGGCAGGGGTCCTCAGGGGGTCCCAGCCTCTCAATTGCTGGCAAGGTCATCAAGCTCCCAGATCCCTAAGGCTTGAGACAAGTCCTCAGGAAAAGTCATGAGTGATACCAAGATTGGGACCGCTTCCCCCAGCGGTGGTGCCACTCCCCGACGGCTTCTTCGTCTTCTTTTCCCAGGGGAACTTCGTTGACAGCTGTGACGTAGACGCACAAATCTGTCAGGGCTTCTGTATTTACCATGCCCATATTGACAGCCCCGCCATCTGATTCTCAGGGCGGCCAGTTGTTGACCTGCAGGTCATCGGCCCCTCCTCCAGTCATCAGCTGCCATCCCAATGTGGCCTGATGCATCTCCAGACCCTCAAACATCTGGCTCTTCGGGCTCTCAGGGCCCTGCCATCGAGCCCTTGCTCCAGTGCTCTTGACCCCCACTGTCAACGCGGGGCTCGGCGCTCGTCTGTCTCAATGAGATCTTCACCAAGTTCACCTAAGTGATCGTGAATCAACGTGGTGCCTTAAGGCATACCTCGTCTACACCATCGATGGCCACTTCCTTCTGCGGGATACTCCCTGCACTTCGATGTCGGCACACCGCACGTGGGACCTAGATTTAGAGGAGGTCGAGGAAGAGTATCTCCCGGACCTCATTTTGCCTCATGAGGAGGAGGAGGAAAAGCTCCTCTCCTCAGGCAAGTCCACTGCTTCCTCAGTCAGCAAGGACTCTGTCAAACACACCCCTAGGTCTCCTCCAGAGGACCCCACCTTCTTCAATATAATGAAGCAGTTGTCCTCTGCCATGGGGTTTCCTACAGAGGAGGAGGAGGAGGAGGATGTCACCAGGAAAGACTTGGTAGAATTTCTGGAGATCCCCGAGTCTCTTCCAAAGATCATTCCTTCCATCTTGCCTGCCCTGAGGAATGCAGCCACTGCAGATTGGCACCGTCTAGATATGGTGCCAACTATGCCCCAGGAGGGCAGATAAGCTCTATAATGCCCCTCATGGGTCTCCTTACTATGCAGCTCAGCCTAAGACAAACTCAGTTGGTCATTAAGGCTGCTCATGACAGGTCTAAGGCATCCAAACACCTTAGTTCCCTCCCCTTTGACAAGGAGTCTCGCAGAATCGACCTTTGGGGTAAGAGGGTTTATGCTTTCTCCACCTTGGGATTGAGGATTGCAAATTACCTGTCCCAGATGGTGAAGTATCAGAACACCAACTGGAAAAAGGGCAAGGCCACTGCCCAGGCTCTTCCACAGGGCTCTCAGAAGCAGGAGCTCCTCCAGTGCTTGCAGACAGCTGAAGATGTCAGCAAGCACCTTCTAAGGACTCTTTATGACTTGGCTGATATGGTTGCTAGGGCAGCTGCCACGGGCATATGCCTAGGTAGGCACTTCTGGTTGTGGGTTTCTTGATCTGGCATGAACGTTCAGCAAAAGGTGCTGATTGCTGCCTTTAATGGGACCAAACATTTTGGCCCTGATGTCCAGGACATAATTAATGATCTGCAGGCTTCAGGCAGAGCCATTAAGTCTGTCCACTTGCTGTACCACACTCAGCAGCAGAAAGACAGACAGCATCCTCCTTTTCATTGGGCACCTAACAGACAGGGAGCAGCTTCCAGGTCTCAAGGCAAAAGAAGAGCCTCCACTGCCCTCATTGCCCCCTCCAATGCTGGAGCCACTGCCAAGCATCCCAGGGGTGATGAATCCGCTCCTGCAGCTGGATCTGCCTCAGCCTGATTCCTTGCTGGCCCCCCTCTTCTGGTCCCTGGCCAAGAGGTGGTGGTTGGAGGTTGGTTCTCCCTCCATCTGAATCAATGGAGAACCATAACTTCAGACGCTTGGATATTGTAGTTTATAGAAAAGGGTCACATCTTGGAGCATGCCGAGTGCCTTCCAGAGACCCCTCCAGCAGCCTTCCACTATCCTCCAGCTCACTTGTCTGTGCTCCGGGAGGAGGTACAGTCCCTCCTGTGCAAACAGGCCATAAAGCTGGTACCCAGGCATCAGAGGAACAAAGGGTTTTATTGCAGGTTCTTTCTGTTTCCCAAAAAGACTGGAGATTTGAGGCCTATTATGGATCTAAAATATCTCACTCTATATGTCCAGTACAAAAAGTTCTGCATGGTAACTTTGCCCGGTCTGATGCCCCTGCTCAAGCAGGGTGACTGGCTGTGCTCTCTGGACATTCAGGATGCCTACCTGCACATCTCAGTGTTCCCTCCTCACAGGAGGTTTCTCTGGTTCCCTTTTCAGGGTGAACACTACCAGTTCAAAGTTCTGCCCTTTTGGCTAGTCCTCTGCGCCGCTGGTCTTTATTACTTAGCAGCTGTAGCCGTAGCCCTCAGGTGGAAGAGGATGTATGTCGTCCCTTATCTGGACTATTGGCTCTTAAAAGCACCATCCAGGAACCAGCTTCTGGAGACCTCAAACAGGACCCTTCAGCTGTTCCTTTCTCTGGACATAGCAGTCAGCTTGCCCAAGTCAGTCCTGGTTCCATCCCAGAGACTGCAATACATAGGGACGGTTCTGGACTCGGTGCAGGGGAAAGCTTTCCTGCCGAGGTGGCCCAGGGTCGGTGTTTTCCCGCCAGGCTGTATTTGAGACTTCTGGGCTTAATGGTGCCTGCCATTCCCAGTGTTCTGTTGGGTATTTTGCTAGGATCTTTAATGTGTGTTTTGGAAACACTTGCATAAAAGGGAAAAAGAAAATTGTTTAGCCTGGACAGGCGCACCATGTCTGAACTTTTGGGGTATGTGAAATAGGAATACAAGGAGGTTAAGTGACTTGCCAAAGGTTACACAGTATGCAAGTGAGGCTGGAAGGATTCAAACCGAGGTTTGTATTTGAGTGCCGTTGATAACTGCATTGTACTAGAAGTTCACAGGAGGTTTATGCCTCCCATGGCAAAAATTAATCAATGTATAGTGAACTGTAAAATGAAGTAGCTTATTAAAATGGATGGGGCCTTTTTGTTTTAAAACATAATGCTTTGTTTACATTTTAACCATACAAAACAACATACAGGAGTTTTGTACTCTCTTAAGTGTTACACCATATGCTGTATCTATGATGTCTCTTAGAATAAAAGTGAAATAAAAAAAAAAATACAGGAAAAACTATAATAGCATTTAAAAAACAAACAATGCTTTGAAAGCTTTAGCTTTGGATAATGAAGGGTGCAAGAGAACACAGCTGTGTTATTAGCTAGTTGGTCACGCCTCCTGGCCTGGCTAGCTGCCACGAATGATGACGTGGTGTTAGGCTGATGTATCAGCCATGTCTAAAAAGACAACAACAAATAAACACATTCTTCTTTTTGAAAGGAGAGAAACTCCTCAAAAAACTTTTTAAAACCAACAAAGGCATCTCAAGCTGCTATTAAACCACACTTAAATTGCAAGTTTCTTGTACAGACTTAATTTTTTTGTGTCATACACCAGACCGTTACTAACTCCCTTTCACGTACATCTTAAACCAATTACAACATCATTTAAGAACTTTCATTTCAAACAACATGAAGTCTTGCTATATTATAGACATTAGCAGTTTGATCCAGCTCTAGAACTGCCCCGGAGTGAAATGGTTAAAACCATTCCAAAATAGAATTTTGGCACGAGAGCAGCTCTATCTGTGTCATTTCAAACTTGAACTGTCAGATTCTTTACTCCGCCTCAGTGAACAGTCGCTCCGGAGATTTCTCCTTCTGCTCGGTTCATTTCTCGGTTTAAAAGTGTTTTCTCGGTTGGATTTAACCGAGAATAGTTTTATTTTAACCGCAAACCCGTCGTTCAAGCTCTATCTGTGGTAACCGTAAGTAAATGAAGGTTTTGTCTGTGTGGAACTTGTAAGTTATCGGTTCTGTTTTGAACCGATCAGTGGGTTTAAAACTCATTTAAAACTAAAAGTTACTATTTTAGAGTGCGGTTCCCGGTTCTTATCGGTTCTAAAAAAAACGGATTTATTACGGTTTTTTCCAATACCCGTGACACGGTTAGGAACCGATAAGGGTGTCTTGCCTGGCACTGCCGTTAAAAGGGCAAGTTTTTGGTTAGGCTGGCATTATGTCTGAGAAACCCAAAAGAAAAACCCGGCCCACTGGGTTTCAAACACTGTGATGTTTGTGGGGAAGTCTCTGCTAAGGCTGACGACACACCACATGTGTTTATTGTCTGGGGTTTGACCACCTCCAGTCAGACTGCCAGGTATGTAAGAATTTCCCTGCAGCCACCCTGGAAAAAGATTGGGCAGGCTCAGGGAACGAGAGGGCAAAAGTCCGCTGACCCGGATGACAGCCCGTTCGGTGCCAACCGAACAGAGGGAGTGCCTCTGACCAGGCCAGACTTCCTCGGCAAAGAAAAGCTGGTTCTGAGGAACCAATTCCAGTAAAGAAAACAAGAAAATCAGCAGGTCTGGAGTCCAAAATTCCTCTCCAACTGCTGCAGAGAGCATAAAGCCATACAAATTGTCCAGTCACTGTCTTAGGGTCCGTCCAACCACCACTATCTGGTAAAGGTCGGTTCTGCCCAGTCCCAGTGGTTCAGGATTATGATATTGAGGAATTTTATGAACCAGAGGAGGGGGAGGAGGATTATGAACAGTATGAATGTGGCTGGGAAGGTCTGGGTGTGCCCATTGAACCGGACATCTCCCCAGACAGACCTTTAGAATCTCCCCCTATGCTGTCTGAGTCCCCATCTCATTTTATGTTTTATAAAAAAGTTGCTGAAACCCTCCAGCGTCCTTTAGAAGAGGCTGTGGATGAGCAAGAGGAGCCTGATTTTGTAGAAATGATGGATATTCCAGAGTCTAGGAGATTGTCTATTCCTTTACATAAGTCTTTTAGGAAACAAACAATTAAAATTTTAAAGCTCCTAATTCTGTGCCTCCTGTAGATAAAAAGATGGACAGAAGGTATACATTGTCAGGCCCTGATACAGAATTCCTTTCTCAGCAATGCAGTCATGTTAGGGGGTTCAGGCTGCTGCCTGTGATAAAGCTAATATTCCTTGGCTTCACATCCTCCTGACAAGGATTCCAGGAAGATTGATGCCATGGCAAAAAACAGTATATGGCAGCCTCTCTGGGACTCAGGCAAGCAAATTATATGGCTTATGTAGCTAGGTATCAGAAATCTAGATGGGATACTGCTATGCAATTAGCCAAGCAGGCCCATGGTCAGCTGGCTAGTGAACTGGAACAGGTGGCTGCTGATGGCATTGAAGCCTCTAGGTTCAGTTTCATGCTGCTGTGGATGGTAATGATGTTTCCTCTAGGGTCATGGCCACATCTGTAGCTGTGAGGGTTGGCCTGGCTCAGGTGTACTAGTTTGTCACAGGGATACCCAGACTAAGGCTATGGATTTTCCTGTGGTGGGAAATTCTCTGTTTGGAGAGCAGACAGAGAACTACATGAAGAAGATGGATGAATATAGGACTACTTACAAGAGTGCCCAGGCTGAGGAGCGGCAAGCCACTCCTCAAAGGCATGCCCCCAGGGGTAGGGGTAGGCCTTTTCACAGGCCTTTCTACCAGACTCAGGCCTCCTCTGCCTATGCTCAGAGGGGCTTCTTCAGAGGCAGGGCAGACGAGGGGTGGGCAGACCTGCTCCCACCCCCCAGCCTAAAGCTCCTAGGTAAACAGGCACCCTGATGGGGTGCCCAGGGCCAATTCTCCTGTACCAGTGGGGGCAGGCTGGCTTACTTCAGTCAGGAATTGGGCTTCTTTAACCTCAGACAAGTGGGTTCTGGAAGTAGTAAGCCAGGGTCTGGTTCTCAGCTTCAGAAAGTTTCCCAAGTTGAGAAGTAGACTTTTCTACCTGCAAGTGCTTCAGAGCACCTCGCTCTGGAAACAGAGGTCTCATCCCTGTTAGCTCTCAGAGCAGTAGAAAGGGTTCCTCCTGCATCAGGGCAGGGGTCTGTATTCCAGATACTTCCTACCCCCAAAAAGACAGGAGAGTGGCGGCCCATTTTAGATCTCAGATATCTGAACAAGCATCTTTTGAAACCAAAGTTCAAAATGGTAACTCTGGCAATGATTTTACCTTCCCTAAGGCCAGGGACTGGCTAGCCTCCCTGGACCTCAAGGATGCCTATTTCCATGTCTAATCAGAAGATCCCACTGCAAGTACCTCAGATTCGAACTGCCCTCAGGTCATTACCAGTTCAGAGCAATGCCCTTCGGCCTTACCTCTGCTCCAAGGGTATTCACAAGTGTCTAGCAGTGGCAGTGGCCCACTTAAGGAGGCAGAGGATTGCTGTTTTTCCTATTCAGACGACTGGCTCATTGTGGGCCAGTCCCCAGAACAGGTAAAATCTCACCTGCAGGTCACCCAGCAGCTTCTCACCTCCCTGGGTTTTCTGCTAAACCTACCAAAGTCGGTTCTGGAACCAGTCCAGGTACTCACCTTTATAGGGGCAGAATTGGCACAAAGCTAGCCAGAGCCTTTCTTCCCCAGAAAGGGTAAGGAATTTAGTGGCTCTGGCCTCTTCCTTCACTCTGCAGGTCTCTCGACCAGCAAGACACTTTCTGCAGCTCCTGGGGCACATGGCTGCATCCACAGCTGTTGTGCAGGGAGCCAGATTTCAGATGAGAGACATTCAGTTTCACTTGAGAACCTTTTGTCTCAGAGAAGAGACCCCTTTCCAAGTTGGTCCCAGTGACTCGAACCTTGATCCTAGCTCTCCAGTGGTGGCAGGATCAGAGCAATTTAAGAGCGGGGTCCCTTCATTTCCCCTTCTCACGACTTGACTCTCACTACAGATGCTTCCCTTCTGGGTTGGGGGCCCACATGGGCGACCTTTCACTCAGGAGTTTGGTCCCCCAGGAATCTCTGCTCCACATCAATTTGCTGGAACTCAGAGCTGTCTTTTTAGCTCTTCAAGCTTTTTCTGTATCTGTCCACGACAAGGTGATACAAGTCAGAACAGACAACACCACAACAATGTGGTACGTCAACAAACAGGGGGGCACTCGGTCTTCAGCCTTGTGCACCGAGGCAATGAAGTTGTGGTCTCTGGCCTATTCCCTGAACACTTCCCTCATAGCAGTTCATCCTCCAGGGAAGGACAGTGTCCTAGCGGATACCCTCAGCAGGATTTCCCAGGGCCATCACGAATGGTCCCTGGATCCTCAAGTGCTGGGGATAGTTTTTGCCAGGTGGGGCATCCCTCGGATAGATCTTTTTGCAGCCCCAGACAATCACAAACTTCCTCTGTTCTGTTGCAGGCCTCCAGTGCTGGGCTCAGTTCCCCTGGATGCCCTTCTTCTGGATTGGGAGGGGAAGTTCCTCTATGCTCCCCTTCCTCTCCTATTCAAAGTACTAGTCAAAATCAGATCTCAGCCTTGCAGGGTGATTCTGATTGCCCCGGATTGGGCCAGGCAGCCCTGGTACCCACTCCTCCTGTCTCTGACAGTCCATCTTCCCTGTGCCTCCCCAGGAATCACAATCTGTTGACTTGTGCCCAGGGAAGGTTTGGTATCCGACCTCAAATCCCTCAACCTCAAGGCCTGGCTCTTGAGGAGTTAGAGTTTGCTGATTTACACCTCTCTCAGGGTGTTCTTGAGATCCTAAAGGCTTCCAGAAGCCTTCCACTAGGACTACTTTTTGTTCTAAATGAAAAGATTTCCATTTGGTGCTGGGAAAATATTTCCCCAGAATCTGCTGAATTGCCCATTTTGTTAGATTACATGGTACATCTTAATTCCTTGGGTCTCAGACCAGCTACCCTGAGAGTTCATTTGGCAGCTGTGTCTGCTTGTGTCAGCAGGAAAGTCATCCCTCTTTCCTCTCATCCTGTGTTTTCCAAGTTTTTAAGGGATTACTCCATACTAATCCTCCCTTTCGGGAACCGCGCCCTGCTTGGGACCTTAATGTTTGCATTGCCCAGTTAATGCAACCCCTTTGAACCTCTGTCTTCTGCAGAGCTTTAAGTACCTAACTTGAAAACTGTTTTCTAGGTGGCTATCACTTCTGCCAGATGCATAAGTGAATTGCAAGCCTTGTCAGTGGAGACTGACTTTATTTCTTTCCACAGGGATAAGGTAGTCCTTAGGACTAATAGGAAGTTTTTGCCTAAGGTGGTTTCAGATTTCCATCTTAATCAATCCATCCTTCCAGTATTTTCACTGATCACTCCTCTTCGGGTGAGAGGAGGTTGCACAGCCTGGATGTTAAGAGAGCTCTTAGTTATTATATAGAGCGTACTAAAGGTCACAGGTTCGAATCCTCCAACTTTCCTTACCTATGGTGAAGTTGGGAAAGGCAAACCTGCCACTAAGAGATCAGTAGCCAGGTGGATTGTCTCTTGTATCCATTTTATTATCAGAAATGGGCAGAGCCCCCGGTTTGAGGGCTCATTCTACCAGAGGTACAGCTGCGCCTCTAGCTGCTGCCAGAGATATCCCTTTATTAGAGATTTGCCAGGCTGCTACTTGGAAAACGGTGCACACTTTACCAAGCATTACTCCCTGGATGTCCAGGCCAGGAGAGATGTCTCGGCTTGGCACAGCTGTTCTTCAGAGCCTATTCCCTAAGTAGGTTCTGCCTCCTCCATGGAGGTACTGCTGTGTATTCTGTTAATGTCTATAATATAGCAAGACTTCATGTTGTTTGAAGAAAAATTACTCACCTTAGTAATGTTGTTTCTTCTAATGGAGTCTTGCATATTATAGACCTCCCAACCTGCCCTCTCAGAACCTCTACTTGGTGGGGTGCGGGCAACTTAGTGTGGGCACTACTTTGTCCTGTTAGCATTTTGTCCCTTTGGGACTTTGGGGTGTGTGTGTGACGCGTGTGTGTGTTTTATTATACTTATGTTCCATTTTCATATTATTAGAATGGTGTTAGTATTTTGGTCCCCTGACTTGAGTCTTGGGTGTTGGGACCATCAATGGTTGTTATTATTTAGGTAGCCATTTGGCTAGTGTAGGTTACAGCTTCCACACAGACCTTAGTGAGTTTTGCTCGTAAAGATCTGACAGTTCAAGTTTGAAATGACACAGATAGAGCTGCTCTCGTGCCAAAATTCTATTTTGGAATGGTTTTAACCATTTCACTCCGGGGCAGTTCTAGAGCTGGATCAAACTGCTAATGTCTATAATATAGCAAGACTCCATTAGAAGAAACAACATTACTAAGGTGAGTAATTTTTTCTTCCTGCACATAAACCAACCAATCCAATTCTCTCTTTAAATAAGTCCAGTTATACAAAAAAAACCAATTGTGAATAGGGATTTTCCCCATATCTTTCTAGGGACTATGTTTATAAAACAATATACAGTGATACATTTTTCACGGCAGCTGAGCTGTCCTGCATGCAGTTTATCTTAACTAGCTCACATATAACCTTGATGCTGTAAAATCACATACAAGCATCTTTATTGTTTAATTTTACCAAGAAGAAAAAAAAAATTGTACACTGTTTATATTTACATGGCAGTTTGAAAACTGCTGGTTTTCAGAACATTTAGATAAAACAAGAAAGAAAACCAAACTCACTATTTACAGCTTGTAGTTTGTACTTGTAGTGTATGTTTTGCTCTGAGCTATTAGGCTCAGAAACTAAAAAAATAGGTTCTTAGAGTAAAGAAACAGAAAGAATAGTTTGACTGTCCAGTCTCTTTTAGAAAGGAGGAAAACAAAAAGGTATAGAGGTACAGTTTAGTTTTGAAAGATTGCATAGGGCAGTTATGTGGAACGTTATGTAGCATATTACATTTAAAACATTTTAAGGTTGATAAACAGCACATACAGCAAAGCATTTACATAAACTTTTTTTAAATGCATTTTATATTTTACATGGCTAGTTTGCTCTTTACTAACATAATCTTTCCTTTACATTTTATTTTGGGGGTTGGGGCTTGCTGGTGACTGGGGCTAGGGTGGAGGTCTACCAGGACTTACGCTTTCCGGAGGGATGGGAGTTCCTCCCTCTGTGGCATCACATCTGGGGTTTCCAACACCCTGAGTGGGCTGGCCTTTGGGCTCATCATTGATCGTTTTGTCATCCTCTGATGAGACAGGATCAATGGGGGATACATACAAAGAGGCTTTAAACATGACCCTTTCGAATTACAAACTTTTGTGGCACTTTTTTCACAGAATTTTTCATTTTTACATATCTCTTTGACTGCTTGGCTACAATCTTGCTTCAAGGATAAATTTTTAGCTTTTAGTGTCTGAATTTTAGAACACAATGTTGTTACAATTAACCTTTTTTTTTATCCTGTTTTTTCCTCATCTCTTGTTTAGTATCCGAATACAGTGGGCACAGACACTGTATTGGAACACTGTGTGTATGGGCATTGGAAGCAGAAACACCCCATATTTTCATACAAAGTTAAAAGGTTGCAAAAACCTAGTCTAAGCTCTGAACTAATACTATTAGTCATTTTATTTGTAATGGCCATTTTGAGAGCACCTTTTATATCCTGCTCTGTAACAGAAGCAAAAAGTGTATCAATCCACCATTCACTCTATATTTGTGGAGTTTGCATTAGTGTAGGAGAAACTGCTTTTGCCTTTAAATCCTGCTCTAGTCTTGCCACGGTCGCCAGTTATGTTGGGTATTTTGCTGAGCTCTGTTGGACACCCTCTGACTTTGTTATTATGATCTAACAAACCATTAGTTACCTGCAGGGAAACGTAGCTCTTTGGGGAATGTTAGATCTTCGCTACACCATAGCAAAACATACAGTACCCCTCTTACAGGTTCCAGGACTGAGAAAAGATAATAAGAAGAAACGGAAGGGGTCATAAAAGCAACATAAGGTTTTTTTTTTTATCCTACCAGCTTGCCTTATAGGACAGTCATTATACATTGCATACTAATTATGTAACATACGTACCCGGGAGCCTGTATTTTTTGAACACTGCAGTGTCATGCAGGGTCTGCCCACAGTTTCCTTGGAGTGAGGGCATGGGGAAAGGGGTATTATACCCTGATAAGATCTTAGTCTGATGGTAGATAGCCAACTCATGTACGTGTGATGATTTCGCTTACTATTACTTTTATTGATTAATTTGGGGGGCAGCAGAGTATTATCTCAGTTGCTCTTTAGAATGCTACAAAGTATAGCATTCTAGTCATAAAAATACACTTATGTCAGTGACGTGTTCTTATGGATGAAACATTTGTAATGTATCATGTTTTTTGAAAGGTCTATTTATATAATTATTGCTTTGTTTGTACATGACACCTTAGTTGTAGAGGGCGCTCCCGGGTAAATAAACTATTATATTTTGACATTATCGCAGTAAAATAGCAGTGCAGTTCTAGCCTAGAATATTATTTGTGGTGTTTTGTCTCTCCCCTATAGGATCATATGTAGGGTAAAGATCGTGCTTTAGAAGCAGTGCAGTTTTATAGCTTGTATCTAGGTTCTATGCAAGAATAAAGAATCACCTAGCCTTTTGTGTATGTAAACCTATATTAAACTTATGTAGATGTTTCCTAGCTATCTGTGTGCATCCCTAGCTCTATATGTAATGTGTCTCCCCCCCCAGTTCTATGTGTGTGTGTATGTGTGTCCTCTGCATGGCATGAGCATGCAGGTAATCATGACGTGCCTTGTACATGTGATGTGTGTGTGGATAAGCTTGTAGTCATGACCTACCTTGTGTACGTCATGTGCTTGTAGGTGAGCATATTCTTAAAGTTTCTCTGGCCAGACTCCACATGGGTACCCTTTAGTGGACCCTCACAGTGCAGTGGGACCAGATGACGGATGCATTGGACCAGTTAGTCCTATTCTCCTCTCTCGTTCACAGGGTGCTTCAGTGGTGGATGGATTCTCAGAACCTTTTGCATGGGATCCCATTCCAGATTTCCTCTCCACAGCAGATCCTCACCACGCGTGTTTCCGGGTTTGGCTGGGGATCCCATCTGGGCCCCTTTCACACACTGGGCTCCTGATCCCAGATCGAGGCCTCTTTGCACATCAATATCCTGGAGATGCGGGCGGTTCTGTATGCCATGCAGGCTTTTCAGAACCATCTTCTGCCAGGGCAGTTGCTGATTCAGTCAGACAACCTCTATGTAGTGTACTACATCAGCATGCAAGGGGGGGACTCATTCGTACCCTCTACGTAGGGAGGCCACCCAAGAGAATGTGATATTGGGTTCTGGACTCCCATCTGACCCTCTCAGCGGTCTGTGTCCCAGCAGTGCTAAACACTCTGACAGACAGTCTCAGCTGCACACAGTCCAGCATGCATGCGTGTGGGTTCCTCTCATCTGTCACAGAAGATCTGTTCGACAGATTGGGGTTATCCAGAGTTGGACCTTGTTGCGTCACCACACAACACAAAACTACCCAATTTCTGCTCGAGCGATCCAAGACCTGGAGTTTTCTGGTGAGCTGCGTTGTCCCTCTCCTGGAGCGGGAGGTTTCTTTACATCTTCCCTCCGTTTCCTCTGATCCAGAGGGTGCTCATCAAGTTACAGATGGAGTGGGCACCATGATCCTGGTGGCTCCTTTCTGGCCTTGCCAGATATGGTTTCCCCTTCTCCAGCAGCTGGCAGAGGAACCTCTGGTCCTGCTTCCCCTTTGCAGGAATCTGTTGACCCAGGATACCCTGGTTCATCCCAACCTCAAGTCCCTCCATTTACACACTTGGCTCCTGAGGACGTAGATATCTCCTGATTTGGAGTCTCTACTAGGGTGGCAAACGTCTTAGTGGCCGCTCGAAAACCTTCCACTCGGCCACTTATGCCATGAAATGGAAGTGGTTTGCTATCTGGGCTGCCAACATAAGCTGGTCCTTTTCACCTGTCTGGTGAACCGGATCCTGGACTACCTGATCTCTTTGTTTGATTCAGGTCTCCAGTACTCTTCCCTCAAGTTGCACCTTTTGGCTAGTTCTGCTTTTCACGAGCCCATGGGTGACCGCACTAGTGCTCAGCTAGATGTCTCCCATACCTTTTTGAGGGGCATCCTTCATCTGAAACCTTGAATCCGTTCTCCTGTCCCAGCTTGGGATTTGAATTTTGTTTTGGAGAAGTTGACTCTGTCTCCTTTTGAGCCCTTCGCAACTTGTGACTTGCGCTTTCTTTCCTGGAAAGTGCTGTTTTTAGTTGCCATTACTTCTGCTCGAAGAATCTCAGAGCTTCAGGCCCTCTGGTGTGAGGAGCCTTATTTGATTTTTCACACAGACAGAGTATCTGCACACAAACCCTAAGTTTCTTCCTAAGGTGGTGTCTTGAGTTTACATTGAACCAATTTATCCACCTCCCTGTTTATTTTCCAGAGTGTGCCAATCCAGGGGAAGCACTGCTCCAAATGTTAGATGTGCGTAGAACTTAAGAATTACCTGCTCTTAACTAAGAAAAGCAGGAAGTCGAAGCAGTAGTTTTGTTTGCTTCACTCCAGGTAGAGAGGGCGTTTCAGTTTCTAAGCAGTGTTTATCCAGATGGTTGGCTAATTCCATAGTGTTCTGCTACAACAAGTATAGTAAAGAATTGCCCTGAATTGTCAAAGCTCATTCCACCAGAGGCATGGCTACCTCTGTGTCTTGCTTCTGAGAGGTCTCAGCCACAGACATTTGTGTAGCTGCCACCTGGCGTACTGTCCACACCTTTACCAAGCACTACAGTCTGGACATTGCCTGTAAAGCTCGTGCAGGATTTGGCAGGGCTGTGCTGCAGGGCTTTCTGTCTTAAGTTTATGGCTGGCCTTCCTCTCAGACCGTCTGACATTTGTCACTGCTTGGGGCTCGTTCCTACGGTGTTACCTGATGACTGAGATACCCCCAAAGAAGACAGAACAGTTAACCATAACAGAGAGCTTCATGATCTCAGTCATCAGGTCTATTTCCCTCCCACCATCCCCCTTTTTGGGGCTCCTTACTGGAACTGGCTACTTGGTGTATCTAGCCTTTCTCATAGGCCTGGGCACCTCTCTCTCTGTCTCTCTTCTCGGTCTACTATGGCTGAGCTATGTTCCCTTTGTCTCCAGTGGAAAGAACTGAGGAGGGAGCAGGGCTGCTAATGCGTTTATAGTTTTTTTTTTTTTTTATATATATATATACTTCTGTATTTTTTTTTAATACTTCTGTCCTTGATAGGGTTGGTGATGTTGTCACATGACGGTCAGTGTGGGAGACCCCAGTTGTACTGCTGAAAATCTTTTGTGTGGATTCCACTTCACCGAAGGTGAAGTTCCTACTATGTAACCTGATGACAGAGATCCCCTCAAAGATCTACTGTTACGGTAAGTTCTTATGTAACTGGTCTATTCTCCTGCTTGAAGACTTTCTTCAAAACCTTTGAAACTTGTATTTGTTTTTCTTTCCCTGCTGTAGTAACTCTCAGCAGAACCTTTTTTTTTTTTTCCAGACAGAATTTCTAAATTTAAACTGGTACCTCTTGTTTATTTGCTTAAAGGGGAACTGTCAGCACTAAGAGACCCACACCCAAGTATGGGGCTGGTCCTAACTTACACTTTGTGAGTAAAAACATGTTTACTTCAGTATAGTAGTTCGTATCACACTAATTCTGTTGACTTGCAAGCTGACATTTTCTGCAACAAAAAAAAAATCCCAGAATCCCCTGCTGCTGACATCAGAGGAGGGCTGCAGCAGTGGGAGATTCAGTAGCCTGCAGTAGATGTTAGAGTTTTCTAAGCTCTGATCTTTTGTTTGCTGTTCCTGCTGTCCTCCCTGGGCTAAGTACAGTGACAGATGACAGTGCTTAGCCCTGGGAGAACAGCAGAACCAGTAAATATGTGATCGGAGCTTGTAAAAGCTCTAAAATACACTGCAGATTATTGAATATCTAACTGCTTCAGCCCTCCTCTGATGTCAGCTGCAGGGGATTCTGGGATTTGTAGTGACAGAAAATGTCAATTTGCAGGTCAACAGAAATAAGGTGATATAAATTACTATACTGCAGTAAACAGTAAGTAAACAAAATGTTTTTGCTCACAGAGTGCAAATTAGGACCATCCACATACCTGGGTTTGGGTCTCTTAGTTCTGACGGTTCCCCTTTGGGCTGGGTGTGATATCAAACAGTGAGAATTCTGCTCAGACTTCTTTAAGGGTGTAAGATAAATAGAAACACAGAAACATTAGACAGTGATGACAGGAAAAGACCAGAGGTTCATCCAGTCTGCCCAATTTTCCTATAATCCCCGGAACCTACTGATCTTACTTTGAGGAAGGCTCTAGCAGCAGGCCACACTGGTAGGACTATGCCACCAGGTACTAGACCACACAGAAAACGTCTAGCTAGCAGTCTACAACGGGGGACCGCCCCCTGCTGACATCAGTCATCTGACATCAGCCTAGGCCATATAGGAGGGGCAGTCCCCCACACCACCTCAGTTCTTTTCCCGACATTGACTCATGCACGTCGGACCTCAGTGAGCATTGCAGCTACAGTGAACCGCCATTCCCTTGCTTTCATGCCTTTATTTTGTTTTTTCTTCTATGTTAAAATCAAATGTTCAGTGTTTCCTTCGACTTTGTAAGTCTTCTACACCTGCTTCATCTTCCGACCTCTCCAAGAAGTGTGCCTGTGGCAAACAGATTCCTGAGAAGGACAGTCACTCATCTTGCCTGATCTGCCTAGGCCTCAGCCATGACACCAGAACCTGCCAGCACTGCCAGAATTTCAACCAAGCTACTCGGAGAAATCGATTAAAATAGCTGGAGAGCCACCTTCTTAAGCAGACGTTACTTGCCATGGAGAAAGAGCTGCAGGCCAGGAGCTCTTCGGCCTTACTGATACATTCTTCCAGGGCCTCCTCTTCTTCCCACATGGAGAAGTCGGGGAAAGCACAAGCACTGGGACAAACATAGAAACAGAGAAGTTGACGGCAGATAAGGATCGCAAGGCCCATCCAGTCTGCCCATTTCTTTTTCTACCTTATAAATGTGCCATCAGCCTTTGCTCTGTCAGTGGCCTATCTATTCATAGTCATTTGTATTGCTCCCTTATGCCTATCCCATGCCTGTTTGAAGCCCTGCACTGTATTCATAGGCACCACTTCTTGTGGTAAGCCATTCCATGCATCCACCACCCTTTCTGTGAAAAAGAATTTCCTCACATTCCCCTTAATCGGCCCCCTCTAATCTCATGCTGTGTCCTCTTGTCCTGCTATTTTCTTATATTTAAACATGTTAGACTCTTTCACCTTGTTAATGCCCTTAAGGTGTTTGAATGCCTCGATCATATCACCTCTCCTCCTTTGCTCAAGGGTATACATATTGAGCTCTGTTAATCTGTCTTCATAGGTCTTCTGATGCAGTCCCTGCACCATTTTGGTTGCCCTTCTCTGGACTGCCTCAATTTGGTTAATGTCCTTGTGAAGGTGTGGCTCAATACTGCACGCAGTACTCAGATGGGGCCTAACCAGTGTCTTGTAAAGAGGGATTATTACCTCCCCTACGACTTGTGATACCCCTACTAATACACCCTAACTCCCCTAGCCTTACCTGCTGCTTTAGAGGTCTGCTTGATGATTTCAGGTCATCAGTGATGATGATGCCCAAGTCTCTTTCTTCCTTTGTGACTGCTAGCAACTCCCTCCCAGCCTATAGGTGGCTTCAGGTTTTCTTCCTATGTGCATGATTTTGCACTTCTTTGCATTAAATCCCAGTTGCCACTCTTCTGACCATTTTGCTAGTTTATCCAGATCTCTTCTCATTCTGCCCACCCCATCTGGATCATCTACTCTGTTGCAGATCTTGGTGTCATCTGCAAACAGACAAGCCTTACCCTCTAGTCCATCTGCAAGGTCACTAATGAAGATGTTGAAGAGGACTGGCCCCAGAAGTGATCCCTGAGGTACCCCACTTGTGACTTGCATCTCTTCTGACTGTATACCATTTACCACCACTATCTGTTTTCTGCCCGTCAACCAGTTTGCCACCCAGTTGGCCAGCTTCTGACCCACCCTGAGCCTACCCAGCTTATTTATCAATCTTCTATGTGGAACAGTGTCAGAAGCTTTGCTGAAGTCAAGGTAGGCGACATCAACTGCTCCCCCTTGGTCCACCACTCTGGTTACCCAGTCAAAGAAATCTATGAGATTAGTTTGACAGGACCTTCCTTTTGTAAACCCATGCTGTCTTGGATCCTGTGCCCTATAGATTCCAGGTGTTGCACTATCCTTTCCTTAAGGAGTGCCTCCATAATCTTGCCCACTACTGAGGTAAGACTGACTGGTCTGTAGTTCCCTGCCTCCTCCTCCTCCTGCTACCACTCTTGTGGAGCGGGATCACATGAGCCCTTTCCAGTCTTCTGGGACCTCTCCTGTGCTCAGAGACTCACTAAACAGTTCTGCTAATGGCTCTGCTAGTTCCACCTTTAGCTCCTTAGTATCCTGGGATGTATGCCATCAGGTCCCATTGCCTTATCCACCCTGAGCTTAGAGGCTCTTGTAGGACCTTTCTTTTGTGAAGGGGTAGTGCTCACCTCCCTCCCCTGTGTCCATGATGCTGAGCTGTGGGCCCTGCCCTACCTTCTCTTCAGTAAATACTGAGCAAAAGTATCTATTTAGGATAGATGCCTTTACAGGGTCCTCCTCCTCACATGCTCCCTTTTCTCCATTAAGCTTAGCAATACCCTCTGGACTTTCTCCTTTCACTAATGTATCTATAGAAAGTCTTGTCACCTTCTTTACTGTTCTGCTAGTGTTTCCTCAGTTTGGGACTTTGCCTGCCTTACTGCCTTACCTGCTTCCCTTAGGGCAGTTTGGTATGCCTCCTATCTTCATCCCGCTGTGTTCCTTATATTTCCTGAAGGCCAGCCTTTGGCTCTGACCTTTCTGCTACTGTATTTGAGAACCAAAGTGGTTTCTTCTTCTTTGCACTTCCTTTCTGTCTAACACAATGGGATGTTGCTTCAGATTGCATCCTTAATGCTTGCCCACTTTGCCTGTACCCCTCACCTGTGTTTCTTTTTGCCAGGGCTAGCTTAACTCTGTTGGCCATCTTATCAAAGTCAGCTCCTCTGAAGTCCCATATTTTTGCCTTGGAATGGGATGATTTAGATGTAGTAGCCAAATTGAACCATACCATGGATGGTCACTGGCCCCAGGTGACCTTCTACCTGAGATCTGTGATCCCTTCCTTGTTAGTCAGTACTAGATCTAGGATAGCCCTGTCTCTTGTGGGTTGCTGTACCAGTTGTTTGAGGCCCTCCCCTGCAGGGAATCCACTATGTGTCCAGTTCTGGCAGATGTTCCTGCTGGTATTGACCAATCTGTATCTGGCATGTTGAAGTCTCCCATTATCAGAACCTCCCCTTTAGCTGTCATGTTTTGTATATCTTCTAACAGTAATGTGTCTGTGTCCTCCCCCTGGTCTGGGGGCCTGTAGACAACCCCAGTTGTTATGGCTGTCCCATTTCCTGTTTCCAGGGTCCTTATGTGTATTCTGAATTTCTGTAGCTTTGATATTTTCATTGACATACAGGGCCACTCCTCCCCCACTTTTTGCACCTTGGTCTCTTCTGAACAATACATAGCCAGGTACTGAAGTCTCCTAGTGTGGTTACTGGTAAACCACGCCTCACTAATTGCTACTATGTCCAGTTTAGCCTCTGACATTATTGCCTGCAGGTCTGGGATCTTATTTCCCAGGCTGTGAGCATTTGTGTACATGATTTTCCATTGGCCAGATTTTGGTGTGTTAGTTGTTGGGTGAGGTTTGGCATTACCCCTGTGCGTTGGGGAGACAAACCTTTTTCTTACTGGTGATGCAAATGAACTGCAAACATGCTGAACTCCTGTTTGACCACTAGCTGAGGGGAGGTGTTCTTCCCATTCAGCGCATAAAAGGTACCCCTCCCCATTTGCTAGTTTAAATATTCTGCAAAGATGTCAAACTTCTACCCCAATGCACTGACTCCCTCCTTAGTCGGATGCAGTCCATCAAATTTAAAGAACTTTCGCTCCCAGAACTGTTGCCAGTTCCCTACAAATCGGTGTCCTTTTTCCTGGCACCAGCCCTTGAGCCACGTGTTTGGCTCCCCTATCTCCCCTTCTGTGACCTTCCGTCCATCTGCTCCCCTCTCCCAGACTGGCAGGATCTCAGAGAAGGAGATGCCGGACGAAATAGATGATAGTTTGTCACTCAACCTGGTCAGGTGTTCCTTGGTCTCCACAATTGACCGGCTGGCGAGATCATTAGTCCCTATGTGTACTAGGACATCAATGTTTTCTCCTGCTTTGTGAACAATTTTAGCAAAGCGGTCAGTGTCTCTCCATGCTGACGACCCCTGGCTGGAGATGGTATCAACTCCCCGAATCATGGAGTCTCCTATGATCAGAAGTTTTTTGGATTTCCTTTTTGCTTTTTTTGTTTTGGTTCCTGATTTGGGTGAGTTTTGTGGTGCTAGATCCTGTGCTGCAGTGTCCTGCTCTGCAGTGTCTTCTGCCTCTTTGTTTGATTTCAGAGATAGAGGAAGATACCTGTTTGTAGTGTTTATATGGTTTTTGGAGGTGATATGTTGGAGAGCAGAGAGTGATGGGGCACCCGATTTGCCCCTTCTAACCACCTGCCAACCTCCTGGACCAACTACCCTCTGCGGTCGAGGTTTTTCTGTTGGATGCTGGAGAAATGGGGGTGGTTCTTATAATGTATTTCCTCTGAATATGAAATTTGGGCGTGCAATCTCTGCCATGCTGCCCAGGCTGAGCCCTAAGATCTCAAAGGCCCAGCATGTAGGACAGTGTCCTAAATCCTGTAAGACTGTCCTTCTGAAAATTGTTCCACAGTACCTGCAGTTAATGATATCCATTCCAGATAAGTTGTTGGGTTTATAACCTAGTCAAAGTAATTAGAAGGAAAAAAATGGAAAAAAATGCAAGTAATGGTTTGATTGTGTTTTGATTAACTTGTTATAGCAAGTTAAATTACTAGTGCCCTGTAAATGAGCTTGCCTTGTGGAGCCCACTGATCCACCCTTTCCTGCTCTGCCACAGGAAATGTCACAACTGTGGTACCCTATAAAAGGAGTGTAATGTGGGTGGTTGAGGATGGGGTGGGTGGCTGAGCCCTTCCCCTGCCAAAAAAGAACCACGGACGAAAGAACAAGGAGGTAAGAGCAGAAACAACCAGTCAACAACAAATGCAGTAACCCTGAAAACTTATCCTTATGTTAGATAAAACTGTAAAACCTGTAAAGCACCACCTGTAATAATTTCAGAGAAGATATCGCTGTAAGAAACACTTTGCTACAGAGAAAAATAAAGCAATGAAACAGTAGCAATCCCTGTGAGTAAAAAATAAAAACAACACCACACAGTAAATCTGCTTAGCCAAAATAAGTCTTAATCCTTTTCTCTTGCTCTGGTAAGTTTCTCTACTCTGCCTTTCAAGCAGTCTTAGAAGGAAAGAGCTCAGGTGAAGCTAGGTGCCTTGGCCAGCAAACCAAGTCTTCTACCTCAAACACTGAGATAGGACCCGATCTGCTTCCCAGTCGCAGTTACCCCACAAACCCGTGACTGTGATGGCATTGTCCTCCTGCAGGGGGTCTGCGCCCCATCTCCACCAGCCCTCACTTCCTTCAGGCTCCCAGTGGCTGTGCCACCCACCCTCATCTCTGTTTCGGGTGGCAGCTCTTCAGGGCTGGGGACTTCGTCCCCTGCTCTCCAGCCCCTGAAGCTCAGGCCGTTAACTTCTACGGGCTGTTTGCCAGGTAGCTTGGCCAGTTCTGGGCTCTTGGGCAGCAGCCTTGTGCCCATCGCCCCTCCCCCCGACCACGGCTCTGCCTTCATCGCCTCCCAACTCTGGGACCAACACCAGTGCTAGCGCTGGCCTCTCCTGTTGGGTCGGCATCACCAGGTCCTTCACCAAGGCCCTCTAGGCCTTTGCCCATCAGGCCGTTGCCTGTGCTGCCAACACTCCAGCCTGTGGGCCCGGCGTCACCTTGGCCACCACCTTCACCACAGCCGATGCCTGTTAACCTGTCGCCGGATCCGTTACCGGCACCAGATGAGCCTATGCTGGGTTACCTGTCGCCAGCTCCTCAGCCATCATTCCGTAACCCGACGCCTTCCTTGCCTTTTCTACTTGTATATAATATTGTGCCCCAGGTAGACAATAATGCCCTGTTCTCAACGTGGTGGCCATTGATTCAGAAGCAGACCTCAGTGCCCAACCGCAGTCTCTCTCCCCGATCCCCCACACTGGGACAGTGATTGGGCTGGCTCGAGTGAACCACATATGACAGGGTCCTCTGACGCCCACCCGGACACAGACACCGGCTCCAGGAGGGACGATCGCTGGCCTCTGATGCTGGTCCCAGACAGTGAGTCTTCTGAGAATGACTCTGCTTCTTTGGGGTCTTCCTCTTCCCCAAGGGAGTCTTCAACAGGGGAGGACCAGCCCAAGGAAATGCCCAAGTCCCCACTCCCCCCACCGATGATCCATCCTTTATGGATGTTATATGGCACATACAGTCCATTATGGGATAGGAGACGGAGAAGCAAGACTTGGAAGGACGTTGCCTTGCTATTTCTCTCCGTCAAAAGGATGTGCTGCCCGTTGTGGTGCCACCCTTGATTGAGTCCTATGAAGATACCACATGGGCGGCTTGGGCTCACTCCTCCAACATTCCGCCTCTTCCTAAAAAGGCGGATTGGCTCTATCATGCCCCTGCTGGTAAGCCTTTCTTGGGGAGTAACACGAGGGCGGACTTTGTGGTCATTAATGCTGCCCACGACCGCTCTAAGAAGCCCAAGCATCTTAGTGCTCTCCCGCCAGACCGGGAATCCCTTCAGCTGGCCCAGACTGGCAAACGAGTCTTTGTCTCTGCTTCTTTGGCCATTAGGGCCATCAGTTATCTGACCCATATGGTGCAGTACCAGAATGCCATCTGGGATCAGGCCAGGGACCTGGTCCAGATGTTGCCTGAGGATTCTACTAAGACACAGCTTGCCCAGCTCATGAAGTCTGGCTCAGATGTGGATAACCATGTCCTCCGGGCGTCTTATGATGCTGTCGACGCCTGCGGGCATGGGGCTGCCACCAGAGTTTGCTACTGGCACCACTCTTAGCTCCGGGTCTCTGGTTTTGCCCCAGATGTCCTGGCCAGCATTTTAGATGCCCCCTTCCGGGGCTTAGTCCTTTTTCGGGGTGATGTCCAGCACCTTATTTCTAATTTGCAGGAGTCAGGAAAAGCCCTTAGAGTACTCCATTCGCTCTACCATACTCAGCCTAGAACAAACCAAGGTCAGTCCTTTCGCTGGTCCTCCCGCAAGCTGCCTCAAGGACAACCCACCAAGGGCAAACACAGGCATAAGGCCACCATCGCCCCCACAGGTGCCGCCGCTCGAGCACTCAGGGGCTCTGCATCCTGGCCCCCCTGCCCGCTCCAGCCTCCTCCTCCTGATTCCTTAGCCAACCCTCCACCTCCAACAGAGGGACCAGGGGAGATGGTCAGGGGTCGGTTCTCTCTCTCCACCTGTTAGGGTGGTGAGCAGTGACCACAGACAGCTGGGTGCTCCAGATCATAGTTCAAGGTCACACTCTGGAGTTCCTAGAATGGCCGTGAGAAAACCCTCCTGTCCATTCTACATACCATCCTGCGCACCTGCCCTTAATTTGGGAGGAAAGTCAGGATTGCATACAAAAAAAAAGTGCCATACAGCCTGTCCCTCAGGCTCAGTGAGGAAGGGGGTTTTACTCCCACATCTTCCTCATTCCTAAAAAGATTGTGAATCTTCGGCCCATCGTAGACCTGAGCAATCTGAACCTGTACATAGAGTATAAACGCTTCCGGATGGTGACCCCCCAGGGGCTGCTGCACCAGGTGGACTGGCTGTGCCCGCTGGACATGCAGGATGCTTACCTGCACATCCAGGTATTTCCTGCTCACAGTCGTTTCCTCCGCTTCCACTTCCAGGGGGCCCACTTCCAACTCCTGGCCCTTCCGTTTTACCTTTCTTCTGGCGCCCCCCCCCCCCGGGTCTTCACCAAATGCCTGGTGGTGGTGGCATTGAGGCAGTAGGGCTTCTACGTGTCCCCCTACCTGGACGATTGGCTGTTAGGAGTCTGCTCCAGGGAAAGTACAGTTACGTAAGAACTGACCATAACAGTAGATCTTTGAAAGAAGCTCTTGCAGCAGGTCACACCAGTAGGACTTTGCCGCCAGGTGCTAGGACCATGTGGAAAACTTCTAGCTAGCAGTCTACAGTGGGGTCTGCCCCTTGCTGATGTCAGTCTCTGATGTCAGCCTAGGCTATATAGGAGGGCGGTCCCACACACCACCTCATTTCTCCTGGCGGAGACTCTGCACGGCCAGTTGTAGGAGAACTGTGGAAGTTATCCTGAGAGCCAAAGAAAAGGCAGAAGCATAAGCAGTAGAAGAGGAGCAGGGGGAGGGAGGAAGAGCAGGGCCTGCTGCGAGAGTTTCTCTTAAAGATCTACTGTTCTGGTAAGTTCTCACGTAACTGTACTATCTTACTTTGAGGAGGGCTCTTGCAGCAGGCCACACTGGTAGGACTGAGTCCCGAACAGTACCAGTTAGCACCAGGATAACACCACCAGGAGGAGGACAGCTCAGCAGACAGTAGCTCAGGAGAGCAGTCCCTGCAGAACAGCTAGGCCGAAATTTGCCCTGCGCCTAGAGGAGATGTCCAGACTGTAATGCTTGGTAAAAGTGTGGACAGAACTCCAAGTGGCAGCTGCACAGATGTCCGCAGCAGACACATTTCTGAAACAAGCTGTAGAGGCAGCCATACCTCTGGTGGAATGGCCCTTGACCACCCCCAGAAGGGGCTTGTTGTATTTGTGGTAGCAATAAACAATACGGTTTGCCAACCACTTAGACAAACAGTATTTAGAAATAGGAGCGCCCTCTCTTGGGGGCGAACGAAACAAACAACTGATAAGTCTTTCTAATGAAGTTAGTGCAGTTTGTATAGTACTGCAACATCCTGTGGACATCCAAGGTATGGAGCAGCACCCACCCCTGATTAGAGTATTCAGGAAAATAAACAGGTAGGTGGCTGGATTGATTCAAAGTAAACTCCGACACCACCTTAGGTAGAAATTTAGGATTCGTATGCAAAGACATCCTATCTTTATGAAAAACTGAATAAGGCTCTTTATACATCAGAGCCTGAAGTTCGGAAATCCTTTGAGCAGAAGTAACAGCAACTAAAAAGAGCGCTTTTCACAACAAAAAGCGCCGCTCATAACTTGCGGCTGGTTCAAAGGGAGGTAAAGTAAGTTTCTCCAATATAAAGTTGAGGGCTCCTGGAGGAACTTGGTTCCGAATGGGAGGATTCAAATGCAGAATGCCCCACAAGAATGTGTGGGACACCTCAAGTTAGGCAACAGGTTTGCCGTCAGTAGGGGCATGGTACGCAGAGATGGCGGAAAGGTGCACCTTAAGTGAAGAGTACCCCAAGCTGGAATCTGAAAGGGACAGAAGGTACTCCAGGACTTGACTCACCAGACAGGTGAAATGATCCAGGTGGCAAGCAGCGGCCCAAATGGAAAAGTGCTTCCACTTCATAGTATAAGTGACCCTGGTAGAGGGCTTCCTGGAGGCCACTGGGACCTCTGCTACCCTAGAAGACACCCCAAAGCAGGCAGTGTCTGGGTCTGCAGGAGCCACATATGGAGATGCTGTGATTTGAGGTCAAGATGGACTAGGGTGCCCTGGTCTTGTGAGCAAGCTTGTGCACGGGGCAAGGGGCGGGGGGTGTTCAACCACTAGCTGCTGCAGCAGGGGAACAAAATCTGACCCGGCCAGAAGAAGGTGATGAGAATCATCTCTGCCCCCTCTAGCTGGAGTTTCAGCAGAACCCTCTGCAGTAGCAGGATTGGAAGGAAGGTGTACAGAAATCTCCCCTTCTAGGAGAGGGACAGTGCATCTCACCAGAAAACTCCAGGCTCAGGATCGAGCGAGCAAAAAAGCATCAGTTTTGCAGTGATTGGGAATACAAAGAGGTCCAACTCTGGAAGACCCCATCTGCCGAAGAGGTTTTCGACCACTGATGTCAGAAGTTTCCACTCTTGAGCCTGTGACCTAGAGGTACTGAGACTGTCTGCCAAGACGTTTTGAACGCCGGGAACGTGGACAGTCAAGAGCTCCAGACCATGCTCGATGGCCCAATACCACACTCTCATCACCTTCTGACACAGAGGGTAGGAGTGAGTCCCCCCCCCCCCGCTTGTTGATGTAGTAAACTACGCACATGTTGTCCGTCTGTACCAGTAATGAACCTGGGAGGAGAGGAGTCTAAAAGGCTAGTAGGGCGTAGAGAACTGCCCGCATCTCCAGGATATTGATATGAAGAGCTTGCTCCATGTCCGACCAGGTACCCTGGGTCAGATGATTGGTCAGATGGGTGCCCCATCCCATGCGGGAGGCATCCATCATGAGAACCTGCCAAGGAGTCGAAATCTGAACGGGGACCTCTCTCAACAGATCGGCTGGGTCCATCCACCAGGCCAGAACCCTAAGGACTGGGAACTGGCCCAGTGGTGCTGGAGGTTGAAGTGCTGGTTGCTACACCTCACGTCACGTTGGCGACCCAAGTTCCGGGAACAAGTCTGGATCGCTGGGGGCGAGAGAGGATCGAACGTCTAGAGGACTGCTTTTCTCTGTCGGGGGGGGTCGTCCCACTCATTGACTGCCCTCTGGCAGTGGCTCGAGGGCAGTATGGGTTGGGAGGCATGTACCAGTGACCCTATGTTGGTGAAGGGGGGCTGGAGTAAAAGGGAGCTGGCGGGCTCCATGATGGCCCCACGTCCTTGTGCCACCACCGGGCTTCTGGATTATGCTGGGGGGGAGGAGAAAGCTGGCACTCTCCTCCCTGGCACCACCATGAGGGGCAAGCCGCGGAGGAACTACCGGGTGTCAGCATGAGCAGGGACGCACGGCGCCAGAGGATGAGTCCCTCTGGAGGAGGGCCATCGCTGCCCACCAGGCTCAGGGAGCAAAAACATATAATAGAAAAAAAAAAAAAAAGAACCTTACAGACCGGGTCGGAGACCAGTACCAACTGGTCGAGGCCATCCATGCGCCGGTCCCATTGGACCTGGACAGTCCACTGCCGGACTTGCATATGCAGGCGGGTGGGGGACCATTGCAATTGCCGCCGCCATATGGCCCAGTAGGCATAGGAAGACTCTGGCAGGGACCTGCTGGCTGGAGGAAACTAGCCAGGCTTGCTCTGTGAGACGGGCCGCCCTGTCCTCTGGCAAGAAGGCCTTGCCCTGGCAGGTGTCCAAAACTGCCCCATGTACTGAAGGTGCTGGGAAGGGGAGAAACAGGACTTCGGAAGATTTACTGTGATCCCCAGATCCTGGATAAGATGAGATGTGCATTCCAGGGTCTGCACTAAGCGTTCCCTGGAGGGGGCTGCTAACAGCCAATTGTCCAGGTAGGGAAACATGTAGAAGCCCTACCTCCTCAATGCCACTGCCACCACCACCAGGCATTTGATAAATACCTGGGGGGTCGAGGAGTGGCCAGTTGGGAGGGCCCGGAATTGGTAGTGGACACCCTGAAAGTGGAAGCAGAGGAAACGGTGGGCAGGAAATGTCTGGATTTGAAGGTAAGAATCCTGCATGTCCAATGAGCAGAGCCAATCTCCCTGGTGCAGGAGGGGCAGCAGCCCTTGAAGGGTTACCATCCTGAAGCATTTGTACTCTATGTACAGGCTTAGATTGTTCAGATCTAGGATGGACTAAAGATCCCCTGTTTTTCCGGGGACAAGGAAGAAGTGGGAGTAAAACTCCCTTCCCCACTGAGCCTGAGGGATGGGCTCTATGACTCGTTTTTGAAGAAGCGCCTGAATTTCCTCCCAGACTAGTGGTAGGTGTGCAGAAGGGTAGGTAGAGTGGACAGGAGGGTTTTCGGGCAGCCACTCCAGGAACTCCAGAGTCTGACCCTAAGCTATGATCTAGAGCACCCAGTTGTCTGTGGTCACTGCTTGCCACCCTGGCAGGTGGAGAGAGAACTGACTCCTCCACTGCCTCCCTTGGACCCTTGGTCAGAGGAGGGGGATTGGCTAAAGAGTCAGGAGGTGGGAGCTGGGGCAGGCAGGGAGGCTACTGGGCCCCTGGGGGCTTGAGCGGCGGCGCCTGTGGGGGCGTTGGTAGTCTTACACCTGTGTTGGTCCTTGGTGGGCTGTCTTTGGGGCTCCTTGCAGGAGGACCGATGAAAGGGCTGACGTTGGTTCGCTCTAGGTCGGGTGTGGTAGAGCAAATGCAGTGATCTAAGGGCTTTGCCTGACTCCTGCAAATTGGAAATAAGGTCCTGGACATCACCCCTGAAAAAGGACCAAGCCCCAGAAGGGAGCATCTCAAATGCTGGCCTGGACATCCAGGGCAAACCAGAGACCTGGAGCCAAGAATGGCGCTGGAGGCAGACGCCGGCAGCAGCCCCACACCCGGAGGCGTCGACGGCATCATAAGATGCCTGGAGGACATGGTTGCCTGTATCTGAGCCCAACTTCATGAGCTGGGTGAGTTGGGTCTTAGTGGAATCCTCGGGCAGGGTCTGGACCAGGTCCCTAGCCGCGTCCCAGATGGCATTCTGGTATTGCACCATATGGGTCAGATAACTGATGGTCCTAATGGCCAAGGTAGCAGAGGCAAAGACCCCTTTGCCAATCTGGTCCAGCTGCCGGGATTCCCGGTCCTGGGGGAAAGCACTAAGATGTTTGGGTTTCTTGGTGCAGTTGTGTGCAGCATTAATGACCATGGAGTCCACCTTTGGGTTACTCCCCAAGAAAGGCTTACCAGCCAGGGCATGGTAGAGCAAATCCGCCTTTTTAGGAAGGATGGATGGGTGAGTTCAGGCCACTCGGATGACATCCTCATATGACTTTTATCAAGGGTAGCACCACGACAGGCAGGGCATTCTTTTGCCTGAGGAAATAGCAAGATGATGACTTTCTGGGTCTTGCTCCTCCATCTCCCATCCCATAATGGACTGTGTGTGATACATCATGTCCATAATGGTGGGCTCATCGGGGGGAAGGTCTTAGATACTTCATTGGGCTGGTCCACCCCTGCTGTAGATTCCCCATGAGAAGAAGAAGACTCTGACAAAACAGAGTCATCTTCAGAGGACTCACTGTCTGGAGCTGGCATCAGAGGCCAGCGATTGTCACTACGGGCACCATAGGACCCCATCTTGCAGGGTTCACTTGGGCCAGCCCCACTTGTATCCCTGGGTGGGGGATCCTGGGGAGGAGGAAGGGGAGAAGACAGAGGTGGCCTGAGGGACGGGGGTCTGCTTTTGGATCAGTGACCACCACGTCAAGAACAGAGCATTATAGTGTACCTGTGCCATAATCTTGCAAACAGGTAAAAAAGGCAAGGATGACTTTGGGTTAAGGAACGACAGCTGAGGAGCCGACAGCCGGTAACCCAGTTTAGGTTCATCTGGCACTGGCAAGTGATCTGGCGATGGGTTAGCAGGCTGCGGCTAAGGTGGTGGCCCAGGCGATGCTGACGTCGGGCCCACCGGCTGGGGCATTGGCAGCACAGGCACAGCCTGACAGGCGACGATCTAGAGGGCCCTGGCAAAGGGCCTGGAGACATTGGCCCATCAGGAGAGGCCGACACCTGATGGGAAGGGGATCCTTTGAGTAGAGGCAGAAGCGAGACTGGGGAGGAAAAAAACTGCTGTCGTCTGCCTCGGGCACTGCCTGCCAGAACTGGTTTTGGTCCCAGAAATGGGTGGCGTCAAAGGCAAGGCCATGGCAATGGGAGGCAATGGACGCAAGGCTTCCACCGAAGAGCCCTGAACAGGCCAAGCCACCTGGCTGAGAGCCCATGGAAGTTAAGGGTCTGAGCTTCAGGGGCTGGGGAGCAGGAGACAAAGTCCCTTGCCCCAAAGAGCCGCTGCCCGAAACAGAGATAAGGGCGGGCGGCAGAGCCACCGAGAGCCCAGAGGAAGTGAGGGCTGGTGGGGCTGGAGGCAACGACCCCCCTTAAGAGGATGACACTTTTGCAGACGCCAGTTTGTAGGGCAGGCTTGACTTGGTAGCAGATCAGGCCTTATCTCTGTGTTTGTCCCGGTGCTTGTGCTTTCTCGACTTCTCCTTGTGGGAAGAAGAAGAAGAAACCCCGGAGCACTGTGCCGGCGATGCCTAAGAGCTCCTGGCCTACAGCTCTTTTTCCATAGCAAGCACCTTCTGTTTGAGAAGGCAACTCTCCAGCATTTTTAATTAACTTCTCCGAGTGGCCTGGTTGAACTTCTGGCGGTGCTGGCAGGCTTTGATGTCATGGCTAGGGACTAGGCAGATCAGGCGCGAAGAGTGACTGTCCTTCACAGGAATCTGTTTGCTGCAGGCACAGTTCGTGGAGCAGTTGGAAGGCAAAGTGGGTGTAGAAGACCTAAACCCATTGGAGGTAACACCGAAAATGTGATGTTTAAACTGATCTCTCTAATCTCCTCCCTGGTCCTGTCACTCCCCGTGACCACTATTCCCTTCATTATGTCCCAGCCCTGCTTGAAACTTCTGACTGTTTTCGCACCCACCACCTAAGTCGATAGACTGTTCCAAGGTTCTGCCACCCTTTCCCTAAAGTAGTACTTCCTCACATCCATCCTGAACCTACCTCCTGTTAATTTCTATTTGTGTCCACGTCACCGCAAGTTGGTATTCAGGCTAAATAGTTCCCTGCAGTTCACTTTAATTCCTTTAAGGAACTTGAAGGTCTCTGTCATATCTCCCCTCTCCCTTCTGGTCTCCAGGAAGTACATATTTAGTGCTTTGAGGCGCTTCTCATAGGATTTGCCCTGCTGGCACTGAATCATTTTTGTTACTCTGCACTGCACTGTCTCCAACCTATCCTTTCTGAAGTGACGACTCCAGAACTGGGCGCAGTACTCTAGGTGAGGCCTCACTAAGGATTTGTAGAGCGGAAGTATTACCTCTTTTCTTCTGCTATCAGTACCCCTCCTGATACATCCCAGCATCCTGTTAGCTTTGCAATAGACCTTGTTGCACTGACTCGGTTGCTTAAATGAGTTGCTAGTGATAACTCCCAGATCCCGTTCCTCATCTGTAGTGCTAAGTCCCTCTCCTTCCATCGAGTGCTCTGTGTTGGGGTTCTTTTTCCCTAGTTGCATTACCTTGCACTTTTTAGCATTGAATTTTAACTGCCAGATCTTTGATCACCCCTCTAGCTTTTGTACATCTGTGCATTTCCCTTATTCCCTTGTCACTATCCACCTTCCCACATAGTTTTGTGTCATCTGCAAAGAGAGACAGTCAGCCCTGTATTCCTTCTCCAGTGTCACCGGTGAACTTGTTGAAGAGGACCGGACCCAGGACCAATCCCTGTGGAACCCCACTCATAACCTCCCTCTCTTCTGATTTATCCCCATTGACCACCACCCTCTGCTGCCTCCCCTCTAGCCAGTTACCCACCCAGTTCACTATGGCTTTAGCTGCACCCAAGTCTTCCATCTTCTAGAGCAATTGTTTGTGAGGTACCGAGTCAAAAGCCTTGTTGAAGTCATAGTAGAGTAGATCCACAGCATGGCCCTTGTCTAATTTCTTTGTCACCCAGTGAAAGAAAACTATCAGGTTAGTCTGGTAAGTTCGTCCTGCCACGAAACTATGCTGTTTACTATCTGGAGCCTATTGCTCTTTAGGTGGTCTGTGAGGTCCTCATTGATCAGTGACTCCATCAGCTTCCCTATGACAGAGGTTAGACTGACATGAAATGTTAAATGTCCTGTTTTTTGCTTGGCAGCCTACAAGGTGGCCATTTAAATCTGTTGCTCTGTAAACCCGTCATCTAAATTGGTCAAAATCCTCATCAGCTCCCATACCTGACTACTTCATCGTTGGTCAGTCCGACAGGGCAACCTCCGGAGAGCCACCTAATACAGCCACCATATAGGCTGGTAGAACACTAACCGAAAACTCACTGACTGAAACATCTCATCATGAACCCTGTACTGAGCAAGCCAGAGACTGCAAAATGGCACTAAACAGTGGCTCAATACCATCAGCGTGGATATGGTTCACTCACCCACACTCGGCAGTTCCACTGAATGTGATGATTAGCTGGAACGTCTTTAAGCTAAGCTCTTCCCACCACCTGTCGGATATATCCCCCATCTCAGCCCCATGAGATCAGATCTTTTTTTCCACTGGAAGAACAGGAGACTCTCCCTGTTTGGCCTTCCACAGGGACAAAGTCATCCTTCACCGCAAATCAAAGCTCCTCCTGAAGGTAGTATCAGAGTTTCACCTTAACCAGGTGATTAACTTACTGGTATACTTTACCAGCCCTACTTTGGAGGCTGACTACGGGTTCCATACCCTGGACCTGTGGAGAGCGCTCTCTTTATTATGCGGGGCATATGACTGAAGTTTGGGAACAGGCTCGTCAGCTGTCACGTATGTTGAAGCCGCACCTGGCAGACCAGGAGCAAATCGGACGATTGAAAGGGTCACATCTTACATCAACCTCTGCTATAGGTTGGCTGGTCGTGAGACTCCCATTGGGATTAGGGCTCATTCCACCAGACATACTGTTGCCTCAGTGGCTGCTTCCAGGGATGTACCCATACAAGATATTTATAGGGCTGCTACCTGGAAGTGAGCACACACTTTCATTTCCCATTACTGCATCGACCTCGAGTCACACTGAGATGCATGTTTTGGGATGTCATTTCTCCAGTCTCCTGAAGTCTGCCAGAATGTGGGTAAGAAAACCATATCCATGCCCATAGAAGAATAGGTTACTCATCTGTAACTGTAGTTTTAGGAATGGTAAGTGGTTCAGATCCACACAACCCACTCGGCCTCCCCTGGCAAGTTGCACCTTATCCTGCTTCCATTGTGTAACATCTGACATCACGGGGTGGAGTTGGGGCATATAGCAGCTGGGGTTGTGGGAGGAGCTTAGCTTAAAGATGTTCCGGCCAGTCACCACATTCCAGTGGAACTGCCAGAGTGTGGATGTGAACCATATACCACTCCTAGATCTATAGTTACAGGTGAATAACCTATTCTTTTAACAACTCATGGGCAAAATCGGTAAGTTTGAGTTATCTTCAGAGAACAAACACTGATATTGTTCAGCTAGCACAAAGGATGAATGTGGCAGAGCAATGGGTAGCAGACACAGAGGAGAGGGCCGAGCAGCTCACGGCACATGTCAGGGACCAGCACCGCACCATAAGAGTGCAGTAAAAGAAGGTTGATGATCTAGAGAGTTGGGAACGATGGAACAGTCTCCTTTTCATTGGCTTCCCAGAGGGCTGTGTTGACGCCTTCCTACAAAAGTCCTTCTCGAGCTTCTTGGTGGGTGTTGTCCTAACAACCTAGAAACAGACCTTGCGCACCAGTCTTTGGCTCCCCGTCCAAGCCAGGTGACCACGGAAGACCACTCCTGGCCCGCTTCTTGAGATATACCAGTAGAAAGAGCATTCTGACAAGAGTCAGGCGAAAGGGGAGTCTAACATGGTGAGAACACAGTATAAAAATATTTTCAGACTTTTCTCAGGACTTGTGTGCACAAAGAAAAGCATATACTTTGTCCTGCATGGCCCTTTTTGCATCAAGCATGCCCTACGGCCTCTTCGACCTTGTAACATTGCCTATAACAAAAAATGGCATGTGCCAGCAGTTTGGCATGCCGGAAGCAAGTGAGGCATACATATCAAAATCCTGGCCAGGTATGGACTGGGCTAAACACAAGCCCCAAGGCAGAGAAGGCCATGGAGCAACTTGAATACAACTGATCGATACTACACCTCAGCCATATATCCTGCACCATGACTCCATTAAAAACAGTCCCCCACTCGGAACCCATCCAGTTGAAGATGACCGCTGGTATCAGACTCCTGAATAAAAGTGGCAAAGGCAGTAGAAATGAACAGATCACCACAACCTTTGGGTGGGATCTGGAGTGGCAGTCAAGGCTCTCCCGCCTCCTCAGAGTTCATCTCACCTCTGCTGGGAAGTAAGCACTCTGTGCCATTACTACTGGCCCCTCTTGAAGATGTGGTGCCACTTCTCCTTAACCGCAGTCAGCAAGTGGAGATTCCAAGTGAACTGGTGACTTGGCTCAAATTCTGCGTAGAAGCAATGAGTCTAGTGGCAACTGCCATGCATCTCCCCCAGAGTGAGCCATCCAGTGTTGATCAGTGAGGTGTGGCAGCCACCGCCTCACATCTGCAGACAAACCCACTGCCAACCTGAACTAACTCTTGTGGGTTCAGCAACAACATGAGGTCCTTACCTATCAGGACCTTCCATCAGTTAAGACACAGTGCCCTCTTAAAGGGCAACTTCTTTCTCTCCAGATATCTCTGTCTCAGTTTATAGTTCACCAGTTCTTCTTTGGTTGTTTCTATTTCCTTCATCACAGGTGTTGGACTGTTTAAGACAATAGGCCAGGAGTTTCTCGTAAGCCCCTTATGGGTCTGTTACTGGTTGCAGCTAATAATTGTCTCTTTCCTATCAGTAATCCAGCTAAAAAAAAAAAAAAAAAAGACAGAAAAAATGTATCCCCCCTACATGTGGGATGAATCCAGTGCAGCATTCCCCGAGTGATTACTCAGTGCAGCTAACAGCAGATGGAGGGCTAATCCAGGCCTGACACTCCTTTTCCTTCCACGATGCACTGCTAAAATATGGGCAGTAGAATGTTTACTGAACTGTGGCCTTTGGTCATGACAGAAATGGTTCGTCATTGTAAACATCCTTGATTACTTGTGCAGCACAAAAAGCCTGCCTCAACGAGGATACACAGCATCTAACTATCTGGACCAAACATGGCACATAACACACACACACTAGATTTTTAGGTGATTTATAGTTTTTATCTGCCATTTCTGATCGGCAGTAAAATGGGTACAGAATAGGACAAGAGGGTGCTGCCCTTGCTCAACAGTCCACAACATCAAGAATTCTCAGGGCAGGGAGAATATGGGTACACTTCAAGTCAGAAGTAACAATATCCCATATTATGGGTGGGACTCCCAACTAACTAACTAACTGTTCATTTATTGAAGTCTGGGATTAGCAACCTTTGAGCTTGAAGCTCATTTGCAGAGGTTCCACATCAGAAAAACAGTACATACAGAAGTGTACAATACATAGGAACCCTCCAGGGCTTCCAGCTCATCTGCAGTGGGAAACGTGGCCACCAGGCAGATGGCGCTTTCTTAGCCGCCGCCTGAGACCACAAGCACGGACTCTTCCAGCAAAGAGCCATGAACCCTCCAGGGCTCCCAGCTCATCTGCCGTGGGACACGCAGCCACCGGGCGGACAGCGCTTCCTTAGCCGCTGCCTGAGACCACAAGCATGGACTCTTCCAGGAAAGAGGTACGGCCAAGCCGCCTGGTAATCGGAACGCGAGCGCCTTTCTCAAGCCAGTTCCGATTGGTCTGCAGTCCAACCCTGCTTTCATTCTTAACTAATCACTGGGTGTAATCTCCGGACTGAGGGCCGTTATCTGTCCTTCATTTGCTGGAGCTCGAGCTGGAGCAGGTTGACGTTGAGGAGGAGGAGTACTACCCTTACCTCACCCTGCCTGAGGAAGAAGAGGAACCTCTTTCTTCTGACAGGTCCACTGCCTCCTCAGTGAGTGAGGACTCTGTCAAGAATACTCCCAGGTCTTCTCCTCAGGACCCTACTTTCTTTAATATTCTGAAGCAGCTGTCCACAGCCATGGGCTTCCACACTGAGGAAGAGGATGCCACAAGATGGGAGCTGGTGGACTTCCTGGAAATCCCAGAATCTCCTCCTAAAGTCATTCCTCCTATCCACCCAGCACTGCGGAATGCCACTACTGCCTCCTGACACAGATGTGACATGGTCCCGGCCATGCCCCGCAGGGTAGACAAGTTATATCATGCACCCCAGGACCTACCTTACTATGCTGCCCAGCCCAAGACTGATTCAGTGGTCATCAAGGCAGCTCATGACAGGTCTAAGGTGCCTAAGCACCTCAGTTCCTTCCCTCCTGACAGGGAATTCTGGAGGATTGACCATTGGGGAAAGAGGGTATACTCTTTCTCCACCTTGGGGCTTAGGATTGCTAAGTACCTCTCTCATATGGTCAAATACCAGAATACCATCTGGAAAAAGGGCAAGGCGGCTGCCCAGGCACTCCCTGACTGTTTCCAGAAACAGGAGTGTCGTCGAAGCACAGGTCAGGAAGCACAGAGAAAACCCAGGAGCAGTTGTAAAATTCCGTAAAACTGTTTATTTGTAGTTGCAGTAACATAAAATAAAATAAATCTGTTCAGAATAACTATATACAGAAGCAAAATAAAATCTCTTTTAAAAAATATCTCTCTTGCAGCTCAGCTTAGCTGTTTTTATGTCTTTTTCAACCCCCATCCTTTACAAGCATCCTGTTCTTTGTAAATTTCAGTAGCTGCTAGAACATTGAGAGCTTCCTGAGGTCTCTCCTGCCTTTGCAAAAGGCTCAGGCATTTGCACTCAAATAACCTCTGGCTTTTTACCGTTATTTCAAGTTATAAATACATACACACATACATACATTTCAACAGTAACACCAGATATTTTGTATACAAACATAATCCCTTTATCAGTTTCCTTTCCATATATTGATTTGCACATATTCTTATATTACCAGATGTAGATATGCAAGGAGGGAAAACAGACAGCACGAGACAACAGAGAGACAGTGAGAGGCAAAGAATTGCGAGACTGTTAGGGTTGATCAAGTCCGAAGTCTCACAGGAAAATTTGGTTGTGCAGCCAGACAGAAGAGACAGAAAAGGAGAGAATACAGATCCTTGCATTTACACACTTTCTTCATAACAAATGGGACAGGGTTGGCGGCCTGCGGCATAGCCCAGTAAGGAGTTACCGCTCGGGGCTCGAGGCAGACTCGGGCAGCTGGAGGACCCGGCTGGGGGAGGAGGATTGAGCACCCAGGAGCTGCTCCTCGGGTGGGGTGGGATGTGGGTCCCGCTGCGATACCGCCACCTGGGTGACCACGGGTGGAGGTGCAGCAAAAACCGTATGTAGCAGGGAGGGAGGACGTCTGCCGGGAGCCAGAGCATTAGCATGTTGTGACGTGCGTCGTTCCTAGGCTCCCCATGCGTGCAGATGTGCTATGGGAGGGGTGAAACAGCAGGAAAATACCCCTCTGGTGCTCCCTGTAGACGGAGCTTCAGGCCCCGATCCCATGGCCCCTGCCAGCACGGGTGATGGATCCCCGACGAAACACAGACGCTCGGGGCGGAGGAAGGGGAGCCCTGCCTCATACCCACCTGTGGTTCAAACCAAGGCAGCAAGGGGGGATGACTGCAGCCGAAGCTGACAGACGAGCAGGGACGTACAAGGCCGTAGGAGACTCCTGAAGGTGAGGAAGTACCGGGGGTGAGAAGGGGGGGGCGTAAAAAAGAGAATATAGAAAAAAAAAAAAATGGGACAGGGTCCTGTTCTACCCTGTCACAAGGAGGTTCTTAAATGCTTGCAGAGTGCAGAGGATATCATCAAGCACTTCTTCAGGGCCTTGTACAATATCTCAGATACTGGTGCCAGGGCTGCTTCCACAGGCATTTCCTCCTGTCTGAGAGTCTCAGGCTTTGCCGCAGATGTCCAGCAAAAGGTGCTTAATGCCCCTTTCAATGGCTCCAAGCCATTTGGGCCAGATGTTCAGGACATCATCAACGACCTGCAGGCATCTGACAGGGCTATTAAGTCTGTCTTCTTGCTCTATCATATGCAGCCTGGAAGCAGACAGTGCCCTTCATTTTTGCAAGATGTCCCACAAGTCCAAAGCAGCCTCCTGCCCTCAGGGCAAGAGAAAGACCTCCTCGCCTTGCCTACCCTGTCCTTCTCTGGCACTGAACAAAGTGCCCTGGGGTGATGGATCAGCCCCAGCAGCTGGAACCGCCTCTGCTTGACTCATTCCTAGACACCCCTCTTCTGGTCCCTGACCAAGAGGTGGTGGTCGGAAGTCACTTCTCCCTCTATCTCAGTCATCGCTTCAGATGCCTGGATTCTTCGGATTATAGAGAGGGGTCACACTCTGGAACTTATAGAGATGTCCCCAGAGACTTCTCCAGTACCCTCCACCTATACTACGGCCCATCTGTCCATCCTACGAGAGGAGGTACAGTCCCTCCTCCGCAAAGAGACCATCAAGCCAGTGCCCAGGCACCAGAGGGACAGGGGATCTTACTTCGAGAGGGCTCTTGCAGTAGGTACTCTCATATCGGGCCAAGCTGCCATGTGCTAGGACCACACGGAAAACTTCTAGCTAACAGTGTCTGGCGGGGAACCGCCCCCGGCATCACATGACCAATGTCAGCGTGGTGCTATATAGGGAGCTGTCCCCACGCCTGCCCTCCAGTTCTTTCCTGCCATTGACCTGCGCACGTCAGACCTCGTGGAAGATCGTTGCTACTGTTGGTGCCATCTTTGGATGAGTATAGTGTTTGAATTAAACTGTTTCTCATAGTTTTTTCTTGTTAAAAAAGTATATATATTATCGATCGTGCATGTCATCTCCGACGCCTTCAGAATCACATAAGAACAAGTGTGACTCCTGTGGAACTCAGCTCCCTCACAAGGACAGCCATTCCCTCTGTCTTTTTTGCCTGGGCCCAGGCCATAAGATTAAGGGGTGTGAGCATTGCCAGAAATTCAGTCAGGCCACACGTAAATGCCATCAGCAGTCCCTGGAAGCTCATCTTTTGAAAGAAAAGATGGCCAACATGGAAAAGGAACTGAAGAAACTCAGGCACTCTTCTTCCTCTCCAGAGGGCCATCGTAAGAAAAAAAGGACAAGGAGAGACATAGGGACCAGGAAGGGTCTCCATCAAACCTGCCACCTTGGCCGGAGTCGCAGCCCTGAAGGTAACATCCAGTCTGGGGGATCCATCTTCGGCGACTGTTTTGGTGGCTACCAAACGGCCGTCAACCCCACCCCCCCCGTCTGGCCGGGGCCCGTCAGGAGGCACCCACCTCCTCTAAGGCCTCAAAAGATTCAGAGGCCTAGCGGTATGAGTGGGACTGGTAAGTCGAGTTCTGGCTGCTCCGGATCTCGCATGGCTAGGGCCGCTAAGTCGTCTGCCGACTCCTCCGACGGACATACGGCCCCGGATTCTCCGCCAGGCCCCGATAACAAGCCTGATGATGGGGTGATGGACCAGTTGATGATAGATACGCAGCTGACAATGGAGATTAGTTAAATTTCTCCTTTACTGCCGATCGAGACGGTACCTCCAGCTCCTCCTGCACGGGTACTAGAGGGCGGAGATCATCCGCCGTCGGGGGCCTCACTGGAGTCTTAAATGCCTGAGCTGCCGTTGGATCAGACCAAGATCCCTGACTCCCTCAGGCCTAGCGGTTCTTCAAGAACCACCATCGGGCCCGATGCCTGAACCATTGGGACCCTCGGGGTTTCCTACTCTGCTCCCGGATCCCCCATCGGGGCCCTCTGCACCCCTGTCAGGGAGTTTTCCAGAACCTGCAATCCCACTGTCAGTACCAACATCGGGCCCGTCAGGCCCTACGCCGGGACCATCTGGCAACGCCTTTGGGCTCCTGATGTCAGGTTATCCAATGCCACACTACCCCATGCCAGGGTACCCAATGCCGCAATACCCGAGGCCAGGTTTTCAGATGCAGGGTTATCTTCCATCGGGCTTTAATTACCCTTATTATGGGTACCCGAGTTACAAATTCCATAACCCACCGCTCCCACAACCACAAGTAGATTTGCAGGCAGTCCTTAAGTTGTGGAGGACGGAAACAAAGTCACAGCTCACGTCAGAACTCAAGAAACGCCAACCGATGACGCCCCTTTGCCGGCCCCAAGGCCTCTTTCTCCATCGCCACCTCCGACGTTGGAACCTCGGATCCCAACCTTGGACAGAAGAAAGGAGTCAGTGTCACCTAATCTGCGGCCTGTGGACATTTCCCGCCATCTGAATTCTCAAGGCCGATGGACATTACGCCTCCGAAGATCAGCTCACCTGACGATGGCCGATCATCAGACTCTTGACAGTGATTCGGTTCCCTTGGACTCTGACTTTGAGACCCCTATGCCGGAAGACCGTGGGCCGAAAGAATCTCCCAAATCCCCACCTAAGGACCCTTCCTTTTTGGAGCATCTCAGGAAGATCCAAGCGGCATACGACTGGCGTACGGTCAACCAGGATTCATAGAGACAGAGATTGGCTGCACACCTGGATTTGGCAGATACCTCACCAACCCTCATTCCTCCCTGGATACAGCCACATGAGGATTTGGTCACAGCAATTTGGAAACGACCTTCCTCCCTGGCTCCAGTGGCCAGAAAGGCAGACAGACTTTACCAGACCCCAGAGGGCAAGGACCACCTTAGCCTCCATCCCAAGGCTGACTCAGTGGTCATCAGCGCAGCCAATGATAGGTCCGCAAAACCTAAACTCCTTAATGCTTCTCCTCCCGACAAAGAATCTAAGGTTCTCGACCAGTACGGAAAAAAGAACTATTCTTCTTCCACACTGGGGATTAGGGCGTTAAATTATGTTGCCCCCATGGGGGATTACCAGAAATCAGTCTTAGGACAGCTGGAGTCCAAAATACACTCCCTCGAAGACTCAGCCTTGAAAGGAGAAATGGCAGATCTTCCTAGACATAAAGTCTCCACCACTCATTCACATTAATGGGACTCTATGCCAGTGGCGCTAGGACCCAGCGGGAGCCAAAAATCTTCAGGAGGGCTAGCACTTAGGTAGGGCCATGAGGAGGCGGCACCGTGAGCCTGGCTCGAGCCGTTTAGGCCACCTCGGTGTCAACCCTCCAACCGCCTCGGTTCCTTTTTTCCTGCCGTCGAGTGCGCTTCAGTGACGATGTCGCTTGCCCGCTGGAAGTCAAATCTTGACGTCTATATGACAGCAGCTATAGTCGTTCAAATATTTGTTTTTATTTATTTTAGTAAATTCAGTTAAAAAAAAAGTACATTTTCATCAAGAAAGAAGTCTTCAGCCCTCCTTCAACGGAGTCGACCATGAATGGGGCAGGTGACGACAGGGGAAACTTCGCATGAAAGCTGTGTTTTCAGCAGGGGTGTGTCTGGTCCGCCACCCTCTATGGGGGGTTGGGGTCTGACTACGGGCAGTTCAGTGCTCAGGGGGGATGGGTGGTCCTCCCAAAAGCACAAAAAGAAGCGGTCCCATTCTCGATCTTCGTCAAGGACTCTGCACCGCTCAACCTTGAGTTCTTCTTCAACCTCCCGGTCGAAGAAGAAACGGTACTGCTCGAGGTCACCCTCTGGTATGTCTGTGTGTCAGTCGTCGGTGGCGAGGGCCAGGGGTTCAACTCCGACTCCTCCAGGGTCTCCTACGGCCTCTGTTCCTGGTGACCAGCATCCTAGACTCTGGAGTCTCTCCCCTGCCCCCTTGGGGTCTTCTGGTGAGCAGTTTGATCATTGGGCTGCTCTTATGGAGCAGTGGGTTCAGCGGTTGTTCCACCTGCCTGAGCTGTCGAGGCTGTCTCTGGGGCCTTTGGGCCTACCGGTTTCGGGCCTGCGGGCAGGGCGGTTGGAACTTCCTAGTCACACGGCCCCTTCTCCGGTGCCGTCAATGCCATGCCCTGGTGCTTTTCCCCCTCATATGGCTGTGTTGCAGGGGCTAACACAGGTGCCA
This sequence comes from Neoceratodus forsteri, assembly GCA_016271365.2. Taxonomy (NCBI): domain Eukaryota; kingdom Metazoa; phylum Chordata; order Ceratodontiformes; family Ceratodontidae; genus Neoceratodus; species Neoceratodus forsteri. The sequence continues at coordinate 1,198,420,933 of CM028130.1, forward strand.
TTCTCTCCTGATGAATTTCTCAGATCTTCCTCCCCGAATGGGGTGTTGGGGGCCTCTGGTCTTGCGACGCAGGCTGCTCTGGTGCTGGCGCCACGTCCTAGGATGGGGCTGCCTATGTTTTTGCTACCGCACTCTTTGCCAGTGCCGGGAGCGCCTTTGGCGCCACATAGGGTACCGGGATTCTCGACTCCGATTCACAGAGCTCTTCATCCTCCTCTTTTCCCCCCTTTCCTATATATGCTGTCCCTCTGGGACTAGTAGGAGTTGATATTGAGCCTGATCCTGATCTTTGCTTGGGAGACGACTTTGACAATCATTCCTCTCTGAGGGTGGTAAATAAACCCTCGCTTCCAGCACAGCCTCTGGTTGAGGACCTTTCCTTTACATCTGTGCTTAAGAACATGAATACCACTCTCTCTCTCTCTCTCTCTCTCTCTCCACAGACTTCAGAGATTGATCCTGGGAAATTGCCGCATCTGCAGTATCTGCACATTCCGGATATTCCTGTGGAATTGACTCCTCCCGTGCAACCCTCTTTTGAGACTCTCTCACAAATGGTGTGGGAGAATCTGGTGCTTATTCCTTCCGTGGCCAAATCCATAGATAGGAAATACACCCCCCCCCCAAAAAAAAGGATAGTCCTATTCTGGCCTCGGAAGCCTTTGCCGATGCCATAGTTGTCTTGGCAGAGAATGACAAAGCTGTCCTTCCTCAGGAATCTACGGCATGTCCAGTAAATAAGGAATCTCGTAAGACTGACACTTTGGGGAAACGAGGTTTCGCTGCCTCTACCCTGGGTATGTGCATTGCTAGCTACCAGAGTTATTTCTCCCAGTATGAGTATACCCTCTGGCATTCGCTCAGAACCACTGTAGAAGCTCTTCCAGAGTTGGATGTTAGCATGGAGCTTCTACAGACCATTACTAGAGGCATTGAATCCAACAATCAGCAGTTTAAAGCCACTATGGATGCCTTTGACACTGCTTCCAGGGCAGCAGCAGCTGGTATATTTTCCCGACACCACTCGTGGCTATGGACATCGGGATTCATAAATGATGCCCAACAGAGAGTTATGAGTTTGCCATGTGATGGAATGTATCTGTTTGGTACTCAAGTCAAGCAGGCACTAGAGGCCACAAAGAAAGCTAGAACGGCTATCAAAACGGCCAAGCCGCCCTCTGCTGCCCCTCAGCGGGGTGGGAACCAGCGGCAGTTTTGTAAGTGTCAGTCCTTTTAAGTGGCAAATCTGAAGGGCTTCACCAAATCAAGCCCCACCAGACACAAAAGAAAACGCAGCAGAAGGCACAGGGCCCAAAAGTGCCTAGTGCCACTCTCTGAGATTCTCGCCCAAGTCCCACCTCAGCTGTCCAAGGTGGACTCTTCATCGGCAGTAGGAGGGCATATGACTCAGTTTTACGACCAGTGGAAGTCAATCACTTCAGACAAATGGGCGCTCAGGATAATCTGCGAGGGTTCAACTCTAAATCTTTCAGAAACCCCTCCGGATCATCCACCCACAACAATCCAAGCTGTCTTTCTCTCAGTCAGACCTTCTTGCTTCCGAGATTTAAGGCCTTCTGAACAACAGGGCAGTAGAAGTAGTTCTGCTAAATCAACAGAACACAGGTTTCTACTCCCATTATTTCCTAGTTCCAAAGAAAACAGGCGGCATGTGCCCTATTCTCTATCTAAGGAAGTTAAACAAATTCCTTTACAAGGAGAAATTCAAGATGATATCACTCACCACTCTTTTACCTCTGATTCATCAAAATGACTGGCTGGCCTCCCCTGGACATGCAGGACGCCTACCAACATGTTCTCATACACCCAAACCACCACAGGGATCACAGATTTGTGGCATTGGGTCAGCACTACCAATTCAGAGTCTTGTCCTTTGGGCTATCCTCGAGTCTTGACAAAGTGCTTTGCAGTTCTCGCAGCGCATCTCAGAAAACTCAGAATTCAAGTGTTCCCATATCTGGACGACTGGCTACTAGCAAGCCCCTCCAGACAAGAGACTCAGGAAGCGATGGCTACGGCTTCCAAATTTCTCGCATCCATGGGAGTTCCGTTGAATCTAGGAAAATCACAAATACAACCCTTCTAACAGCTCCTCTTCAAAGGAGCCCTTCTGGGACACCTCCAGCGCAAAAGCTTTTCTTGCAGGGGACAGGAGGAGCAACATCCTTCAGATTACCCACTTTATCAGAGAAAACAACTTGGTTCGAGCCCTGTCAATGTAGCGGATGCTGGACCTCATGGCATCCTCAGTGTTCACTGTGCCTCTGGCTCGTCTTCACATGAGGACTACTCATTAGATGCTCAGTACTCAGTGGTCCCCAACCACACATCCCCAGTCCTTTCACATCAAGGTGATGGAACCTCTAAAACGGTCACTCATCTGGTGGACGCAAAAGGACAACCTTCAGAAAGGGTTTCCCTTTGCCCCACTGGAATCTCAGATCACCATCACCATGGATGCATCCCTACTCGGATGGGGAGCTCACTGTCAAGATCTCCACACTCAGGGTCAGTGGAATCAAGATGAGTCTCAACTCCACATAAATATCCTAGAAATGAGAGCTGTGCTGTACGCAGTCTGTGGACTGAAGGACATTCTCTTTCACAAGATCATTCTCCTTCAAACGGACAACAAAACAGTGATGCATTACATCAACAAACAAGGTGGAGCACACTCTTACCCCCTGTGCAGGGAAGCAGTGAGAGTGTGGGAATGGTGCTTGGAGCACAAAGCCTTGATCCAGGTGGTTTACCTTTCGGGAGTGCAGAACGATTTAACGTATCGTCTCAGCAGAATGAAAACGGATCCTCACTAGTGGTCTCTCGACACAAACGTTGTGCAATCGCTCTTCAAAGAGTAGGGAACACTGGACCTGGACCTTTTTGCATCCCAACTCAGTGCAAAACTGCCTCTATTCTGCTCCAGAAATCCAGTACCTGGCGCTTTCTGTTAGGATGCATTCAGACTGTGGTGGACAAGACACTTTCTGTACGCATTTCCTCCTCTTCCCTTAGTTCAGAGGGTACTGCTTAAGCTAGAGGCTCAAGGGGGCAGAATGATCTTCATCGTCCCATTCTGGCCTCGTCAGGTTTGGTTTCCATTAATCAACAGATTATCATAAACTTTACTGAGACAGCTTCCACCTCAGATGGACCTGCTGACCCAGGGCCCAGTGGTCCATCCCAACCTGAGATCACTTCACCTCCATGCTTGGCTCCTGAGGAGATAGAAGTGGGTAGGTTTGCCGTTTCACGTAGAGTCTCAGACATTCTTCTAGCGGCACACAAGCTGGCTACTAGGAAAACTTATACGGCTAAATGGAAACGGTTCTCCATTTGGTGTACAAATTCCTCCCTGGAACCCTTCTCCTGCCCACCTAACAAAGTACTGGAGTATCTTTTAGAGCTGTCAAATGCAGGACTGTAATACTCAGCCGTGAAGGTTCACCTTTGCACGATCTCAGCGTACCATGAGCCTGTACACTCCATGTCTTTGGCTCAGTTTCCTTTGGTTAAGAGGTTCCTTAAGGGTATACGTCACACTAGGCAACCAGTCAGAAAGCCAGTAGCTGCATGGGACATCAACCTTGTGCTAGACATGCTCACCCATAAGGCTTCCAAGCCCCTAGTAACTTGTGAGCTGAAGTTCCTGACCTGGAAGACCACCTTCCATTACCTCCGCTCGAAGAGTGTCTGAAATACATGCATTGGTCACTGATCCCCCGTATACTGTATTTCACAAAGACAAGGTGGTTTTTCGAACTCACCCTAAGTTTCTCCCCAAAGTAGTCTCAGAATTCCATCTGAACCAGCCCTTGGTTCTTCCTACCTACTTTGCGAACTTCCAGAATGAGGGGGAGCGTACCCTGCATTCACTGGACATTAAAAGGGTTTTGCGGTTCTACTTAGACAGAACCAAAGAGATCTGCAAATCTAAACAACTATTTGTCTCTTTCAGCTTGGCCCAGCTGGGCCAGCCTGTTGCTATCAGATGTATTTCAGCGTGGCTAGTGGCATGTCTTCACCAGTGCTACTCCATGGCACAGCTTAAACTGGAAGGCAGAGTATATGCTCATTCTACCAGAGCAGTCGTGGCATCTCTGGCAGAAATACGGAACTTGCCCATTGCAGACATCTGCAATGCAGCTACTTGGTGCTCTGTGCACACTTTTTTGAAGCATTATGCTTTGGATGTCCATGCTAGACAGCATCAATCCTTTGGTAGGACAATCCTTTATGGGCTTCTGTCCTAAGTGAACTCCTTTCTCCTGCTGCCCTTTTCGAGGGGTTATTTCAGCTCAGTACTCTCCCATTAGTGTGAATGAGTGGTGGAGACTTTATGTCCAGGAAGATATGAAAATTACGTACCTACCATAATTCTTGATCTTCTTGGACGAAGTCTGCACCACTCATTCACACGCCCACCCTCCATCCCCCGAGCTCACGTCTCTGTTTTTGGTCTTCACTCCCTCGATGGTTGGGCTGTGAAGACTCTGTTGTGTTGACCCTTCTTATATGGGTCATTTAGACTATCTTATGTCCGACATAAGATAGTTTCACTAAGTTAGTTTACGCTGCACCTCCTTGGTAAAAAAGGCACTGAGGCGGTTGGAGGGTTGACGCCGAGGTAGCCTAGACGGTGCGAGCCAGAATCGCGGTGCCGCTTCCTCATGGCCCTACCTAGGCGTCAGCCCTCTTGAAGATTTTTGGCATGGGCTCTGGGTCCTAGCGCCCATTGATGTGACTGAATGGTGGAGACGTCATCCAAGAAGATCAAGAATTACGGTAGGTATGTAATTTTCATATCTAGTCAGGTGGGCTAGATCTGCATGCCGACATATGCTAAGAGCTACCTATGATGCGGTGGATACTGCTGGCAGAGGCTCAGCATGTTCCATCAGCCTCCGACCGCACACTTGGCATAGGATCTCAGGCCTGGCGCCTGAAGTACAGACAGGATGCCCTCTTTAGAGGCTCAGTTCTGTTCGGGGGAGATGTCAAGGACATCATAACTGATTTACAGGACAAGGGCAAAGCCTTACATTCTGTATAATTTATGTACAAGCCACCCCAGAAACAAAAGCAGCCATTTCGGAGACAACAACGGCGTCAGCAAAGACCGGCACAAAACTGACTCCAAAACAAACACCGGGCGCCTTCGACTGGTAGAGCCCTCCTGGCCAAATCCCAAAAGGCCTCCGGGGCTGCAACCTCCTCCCTGCCAACTGCCCCCTGACTCTCTAATCCTCACAACTCCACTTGATCACTTTCCAGAGGAACCGGTAGGGGGAAGGTTCTCCCTCCACCTTCCAGAGTGGGAGAAAATCACAAGAGCTTCATGGGTGCTGCAGTTGGTGGCAAAAGGCCACACAATAGAATTCACAGAGAGACCACCAAGACATCCCTCAGGCCACTCATTCTGCCCACCTCATCACATACCCTTGGTAAGAGAGGAAATAAACTCCCTGCTGACAAAGGAAGCAACAGAGCCAGTTTTTAAACAACATCAAGGGAACGAGTGCTATTCACACTTCTTCCTGGTACCCAAGAAGACAGGCAATCTCAGACCCATTCTAAATATGAGCTCCCTGAACCTGTTTGTGGAATATAAAAGGTTCAGAATGTTGTCTCTTCCCAGTCTACTTCCTCTGTTACAGAAGGATCAATGACTCTGCACTTTGGACATGCAGGATGCCTACCTCCATATCCCAATTTTTCAGCCAGATCGCAAATTCCCCCGGTTTTCCTTTCAGGGAGAGCATTTTCAGTTCAATGCCTTTCCCTTTGGCCTTTTGTCGGCACCCAGAGTGTTCCCGAAGTACCTGGTGGTGGTAGCAACCTTTCTGTGCAGGTAGGGGGTACAGGTATTCCCATACCTCAACAACTGGCTGATTTCAGCTCCGTTGAGAGATATTCTGGCCAACTCTTTGGCCCTTACCCTGGATGTTTTTCAACGGGTGGGCATTACAGCCAACGATGCCAATATCACCTTTTTCCTACCCAACAACTCCAATTTATTGGAGCAGTATTGCACATAGTCCAGGGCAAGGCCTTCCTGCCACAGGACAGGATGGCAACATTAGAACAACAGGCATGCCTGGTAGCATCACAGAGGAGGATACCAGCCAGGTCAGTCCTTCAAATGCTCGGGCTCATGGCTGCGACCATCCCTTCAGTCCCCTTAGCCAGCATACACGAGAGTCTCTCAGAGTGCAGCGGGACCAGAGATCAGATGATCTAAACCATGAGATCCTGGTCTCAGACCCGATGGCTTGGGACCTCTCGTGGTGGCAAAACCTGGATAACCTCTCCAAGGGTGTCCCATTCTGCTCAGACATTCCCTCCAAAACCCTGACGACAGATGCCTCACGCCTGGGATGGGGAGCACACCTGGGAAACCACAGGACACAGGGTCCTTGGTCCCACAACGAACTGTCCCTTCATATCAATGTACTCGAGATGAGGGCAGTGTTGAATGCCCTAAAAACTTTCCAACACCTCATCCAGCCAGGCCAACTCATGATTCAGACAGACAACATGTGTGTAGTCTGGTACACGAACAGACAGGGTGGAACACGCTCTTATCCCCTCCTTCGGGAAGCAATGAGAGTATGGTACTGGGTAGCCAACCACAACCTTCATTTGACAGCAGTCCACGTGCCAGGCGTTCAAAACATCCTGGCAGACACACTTAGCTGCACCCAAGCCAGTGCACACGAGTGGGAGCTCAGACAGTCAGTGGTAGATGATATCTTCGGAAGGTGGAGAAGGCCACAGATAGACTTGTTCGCCTCACCACTCAATGCAAAACTACCAACCTTCTGGTCATTCGCTGCAGGGCGTGGTGTTTTCTGGCAAAACGCGCTGTCTCTATGCTGGAAGGGGAGGTTTGTGTACACCTTCCCTCCACTTCCATTGATTCAGAGAGTACCAATGAAACTCCGGACTGAAGGAACACAAATGATTCTCATTGCCCCCTTCTGGCCGAGACAAATATGGTTCTCTCTACTGCAACAACTGTCAGTGGAACCTCCATTTCCACTGCCAGTCTCTCAAGATCACTTGACACAGGATCAGGGGACTCTGGTACATCCAGATCTCAGGTCCCTTCATCTGCATGCATGGCACCTACTGACATAACTGCTGCATGTTTCAGGGTCTCCCTGAGGGTAGCACAAATTCTGTTGGAGGCCAGAAAGCCTTCCACTAGAGCCGATTATGCCATGAAATGGAAAAGGTTTTCCATGTGGGTAGACTCGAAGGGGCTAGAACCTTTCTCCTGCTCAGCCACACAGGTCTTAGATTACATGCTACATCTCTATGATCTGGGTCTTAGTTACTCGACTTTAAAAGTTCATTTATCTGGCATTTCTGCCTACCACATCCCTGTGGGCAGTAAGACTCTGACCCAGCTGGAGGTATCCAAAACCTTTTTAAAGGGGAGCCTCCATTTAAAACCACCAGTACGGAGCTCTGCTCCACCCTGGGACTTACATTTCATCCTAGAGATACTCACATTGCCTCCTTTTGAGCCGGCAGCGAGTTCTGACATGCGCTACCTTTCATGGAAAGCGCTGTTCCTAGTGGCCATCACCTCAGCTCGAAGGATTTCCGAGCTTCAGGCCCTAATGTGTAAAATACCTTTCTTGATTTTTCACAGAGACCGGGTAGCTCTACGAACCAGTCTGAAGTTCTTACCTAAAGTGACATCAGAATTCACCTTGAACCAGTCACTTGACTTGCCAGCGTACTACCCAGAGCACTCCAACCAGGGTGAAACACTTCTGCACACTCTGGATGTACATAGAATTCTTCGGTACTACCCAAACAGGATGAAGCCTGTGAAAGAGTAAAAAAAAAAAAAAATATAGGGAGGTAATGGGACCTGGATGTACTGTTGTTCTTGTCGCTTTCTAATTGTTATGTGTTTGTTTGTTGGGCTGGCCATCCACTTCGTGCAGTATGTTCTCTTTTTACATATTTGTTGTCTCTGTCTGTCTGCTGTGCTTATATGTTATGTACATTCCAGTTTCTCCCATTGTTAATCAGTATCTCTAAAAACAAAACGAACAAATAAATAACAAATCCCATTTTGTTCTATGCCTTTCAGATATTCCCTTGTAATATCTGGTTAGAATCGTATCGGATAGAACAACAGAGCGCTTTAAAAAAGTAAACAGAAACTGCATTTTGCAGTTACGGCAGGGCTCTGTCCCTTTAAATGTGGCTTCTGGTTGATTTAGGAAGCTTCCCTGATTTAGGTATATTTTTTTTAGTTTAAGTTCAGGAACTGTTGTATCCTGTAATAGTAGCCCTTGTAAAGAAACGCTCTGAAAATGCGGCTGTTGTGATTGAATACGCCGCAGAAATGAGTCGAGAAAATGTAATCGCCGGTAAAAATGACCGCGCGAATGTGCACACGGTCGTGAAGGCATTTAGCCTTTTCCTGACTCCAAATTAGTGCGTTTCAGCCCAAAATCGAGTAAAATGTCTTGCTTATACCTGCTAAGGGTGGAATAATGTGGTGGTTGATGAATTTTAGTCCTTTTTATAAACGAGGATTTTCACTGCATTCTGCTTGCTAGGTAAACTCTGCCTGCTATATTACTTGCATGGATATGATCCTTAGGAGCTGGCTGGCCCTTGAACAGCTGATTTTATACATTAGTTAAAGGGGGGCGGCTCCTGTTTCAGTTAATTTTAGTGTGTACAACTCCTAAACAACTATTATTTTGTCTGGCATTATAAAAATGTATTCTGTGGTTAAATTAAAAGTACTGGAGTGTAAAAATTAATTATTTTATTGTACAAAGAAAGAATTTATGTTATAAAAAGGAACCTAGGGGAGGAGTTTGTGGTCACATGTTTTCTAAAGGTATATAAATCACTATGTTTCAGTGCAGAAGAGTTAGTTGACTCCAGGAGTCGGACCTGGAAGTGCTGCCACAAGCCTTCCGAAGTACTAGGGCTTACTAGTACATGGTTTTGTTATGGATATTATGCATCTTATTATTTTTTTTTCCTACGTTCAGTTCGCTCTTTGTTAAAATAAATAGTTTAAGTTGAAGTCTACTCCAGCAACTGTCTCTTGGTCCATCATTTATCCCACGGTCCTGTGACAAAGCCTGTCCGTAGAATTGACCAGTTGTTTGTTCCCTTTGTGCCAAAAGAGAGGGCACTGTGGTTTCAAAACAGTGTTTGTCTAAATTGTTGGCAGACTGCATTACCTTCTGTTACACGAAGTACAACAAACCCCTTCTGGGGGAGGTCAAAGGTCATTCAACCAGCAGCATGGCTGATTCTGCTGCTTGCTTCAGGAACGATTCAGCCACAGACATTTGCGAGGCTGCAACTTGGGAGTTCTGTCCATACCTTTACCAAGCATTGCAGTTTGGACATTGCCCAAATGCGAAGAGCGTGCTTTGGCCTTGCTGTTCTGCAGGGACTCTTATCATGAGTACCCTGTTTTTTTCTGCAAACCCATTCCTACCTCCCATGTCTCAGACTTGTCTCAGGTTACTGCGTGGGACTCAGTTGTATATGTGAGTACCTACTACAAGAGCCCTCTCGAAGTAAGATCATAAGAACTTACCGTAACAGTAGATCTTCGAGAGAGGCTCTTGCAGTAGGTACTGCTTTCCTTCCCACCTACCCCCTGGATTTCTTCTACTCTTGTCCTGTAATTGCTTTTAGCTCCAGGAGCCCACTACTTCTCTCCTGTCACACCTTTCTAGGTCTCCGGCGGGAGAAGTGGAGGGCAGACATGGGAGCCGCTCCCTATATAGCACCACGCTGAAGTCGGTCACGTGATGTCAGGGGCGGTCCCCCGCCAGACACTGCTAGCTAGAAGTTTTCCATGTGGTCCTAGCGCCTGGTGGCTTGGTCCTATATGTGAGTACCTATTGCAAGAGCCTCTCTCGAAGATCTACTGTTACGGTAAGTTCTTACATAACTGTACTATTTTATTCCAGGTTCTTCCTGATCCCCAAAAGAACCAGAGATCTAAGGCTCATTTTGAATCTCAAGGACCTCAATCTGTATATCCAGCTGGCCCGGTGGCGTTGAGGGCTGAGGCGCTGGACACCACACCTCGCGCTGCTCTGGCAACCCGGGTTCGGGAGCGAGGCCGGGGGTTGGCAGGGGATGGAGCTGGATTGAGCGTCCGAACGACTGCTCTCCTCTCCCAGGGGGGGATCCAAGGTGTCCCAGGCGCATTAGCGTCCCCCGGTGGAGACCGGAGGTGCTACATGCGTGGGGTACAAATTCGGGTATGAGCGAGGCAGACGCTGACAGGTGATGACTGCGTGCTGGCGCTATTGCACGCTTCGATTGTGGGGGAAACTACAAGGGAAAAGAAGCCTCCTACAACATCGGTGAGATGGCGGTGGTCCCAGGGGAATCACCCACATCCCGATGCTGGCCCAGATGCGCCCAGTCTCTCTTCTGGCCCCAACCCGACGACAGCAGGTAAGGCTCTTCACACTTAAAAGCTAGCCGCCGAGGAGGAGGGCAGAATCAGCCCCGGAGATGGTACCTGGGGTCGAGCCTGCCTGAGGTCACTCGAGGGAGGAGAGATCCAGGGTAATTGAGGGTTCAAGCTAGGAGTAGGGGATGTCCAGGTGGGGCTCCTGAAGGATGCCCGGGTGTGGGAATAAAAAAGAAAGTTAAATCTGTATGTCCAGCATGGTCACCCTGCTAGGCCTGATGCCCCTACCAAGCAGAATGACTGTTCAGGGACTTTGGCGACAACTGCTATGACAGTGACGCCGTGAAAGCAAATACCCCTCAGCTGTCCAAGGTGGACTCTTCTTCGGCAGTAGGAGGGCATATGACTCAGTTTTATGACCAGTGGAAGTCAATCACTTCAGACAAATGGATGCTCAGGATAATCCGCAAGGGTTACACTCCAAATCTTTCAGAAACCCCTCCGGAACATCCACCCTAACGACAGCCCAAGCTGTCTTTCTCTCAGTCAGACCTTCTTGCTTCCGAGATTTAAGGCCTTCTGAACAACAGGGCAGTAGAAGTAGTTCTGCTAAATCAACAAAACACAGGTTTCTACTCCCATTACTTCCTAGTTCCAAAAAAACCGGCTGCACGTGCCCTATTCTCGATCTAAGGAAGTTAAACAAATTCCTTTACAAGGAGAAATTCAAGATGACATCACTCACCACTCTTTTACCTCTGATTCATCAAAACGACTGGCTGGCCTCCCTGGACATGCAGGACGCCTACCAACATGTTCTCATACACCCAAACCACCACAAGGATCACAGATTTGTGGCATTGGGTCAGCACTACCAGTTCAGAGTCCTGTCCTTTGGGCTATCCTCGGCGCCTCAAGTCTTGACAAAATGCTTTGCAGTTCTCGCAGCGCATCTCAGGAAACTCGGAATTCAAGTGTTCCCATATCTGGACGACTGGCTACTAGCAAGCCCCTCCAGACAAGAGACTCAGGAAGCGATGGCTACGGCTTCCGAATTTCTCGCATCCATGGGAGTTCCGTTGAATCTAGGAAAATCACAAATACAACCCTTCTAACAGCTCCTCTTCATAGGAGCTCTTCTGGATACCTCCAGCGCAAAAGCTTTTCTTGCAGGGGACAGGAGGAGCAACATCCCTCAGATGACCCACTTTATCAGAGAAAACAACTTGGTTCGAGCCCTGTCAATGTAGCGGATGCTGGGCCTCATGGCATCCTCAGTGTTCACTGCGCCTCTGGCTCGTCTTCACATGAGGACTACTCATTAGATGCTCAGTACTCAGTGGTCCCCAACCACGCATCCCCAGTCCTTTCACATCAAGGTGATGGAACCTCTAAAACGGTCACTCATCTGGTGGACGCAAAAGGACAACCTTCAGAAAGGGTTTCCCTTTGCCCCACTGGAATCTCAGATCACCATCACCATGGATGCATCCCTACTCGGATGGGGAGCTCACTGTCAAGATCTCCACACTCAGGGTCAATGGAATCAGGACAGGTCTCAACTCCACATAAATATCCTAGAAATAAGAGCTGTGCTGTATGCAGTCTATGCACTGAAGGACATTCTCTTTCACAAGATCATTCTCCTTCAAACGGACAACAAAACAGTGATGTATTACATCAACAAACGGTGGAGCACACTCTTACCCCTTGTGCAGGGAAGTGATGAGAGTGTGGGAATGGTGCTTGGAGCACAAAGCCTTGATCCAGGTGGTTTACCTTCTGGGAGTGCAGAACGATTTGACGTATCGTCTCAGCAGAATGAAAACAGATCCTCACTAGTGGTCTCTCGACACAAGCTTTGTGCAATCGCTCTTCAAAGAGTAGGAAACACCGGACCTGGACTTCTTGCATCCCCACTCAACGCAAAACTGCCTCTATTCTGCTCCAGAAATCCAGTATCTGGCACTTTCTGTTAGGATGCATTCAGACTGTGGTGGACAAGACACTTTCTGTATGCATTTCCTCCTGTTCCGTTAGTTCAGAGGGTACTGCTCAAGCTGGAGGCTCAAGGGGGCAGAATGATCCTCATCGTCCCATTCTGGCCTCGTCAGGTTTGGTTTCCATTAATCAACAGATTATCATAAACTTTACTGAGACAGCTTCCACCTCAGATGGACCTGCTGACCCAGGGCCCAGTGGTCCATCCCAACCTGAGATCACTTCACCTCCATGCTTGGCTCCTGAGGAGATTGAAGTGGGTAGGTTTGCCGTTTCACGTAGGGTCTCAGACATTCTCCTAGTGGCACACAAGCCTGCTATTAGGAAAACTTATACGGCTAAATTTAAATGGTTCTCCATTTGGTGTACAAATTCCTCCCTGGACCCCTTCTGCTGCCCACCTAACAAAGTACTGGAGTATCTTTTAGAGTTGTCAAATGCAGGACTGTAATGCTCAACCATGAAGGTTCACCTTTGCACGATCTCAGCGTACCATGAGCCTGTACACTCCATGTCTTTGGCTCAGTTTCCTTTGGTTAAGAGGTTCCTTAAGGGTATACGTCACACTAGGCCACCAGTCAGAAAGCCAGTAGCTGCATTGGACATCAACCTTGTGCTAGACATGCTCACCCGTAAGGCTTCCGAGCCCCTAGCAATTTGTGAGCTGAAGTTCATGACCTGGAAGACCACCTTTCATTACCTCCGCTCGCAGAGTGTCTGAAATACGTGCATTGGTCACAGATCCCCTGTATACTGTATTGCAGAAAGACAAGGTGGTTTTTCGAACTCACCCTAAGTTTCTCCCCAAAGTGGTCTCAGAATTCCATCTGAACCAGCCCTTGGTTCTTCCTACCTACTTCACGAACTTCCAGAATGAGGGGGAGCGTACCCTGTATTCACTGGACATTAAAGGGGTTTTGCGGTTCTACTTAGACAGAACCAAAGAGATCTGCAAATCTAAACAAGTATTTGTCTCTTTCGGCTTGGCCAGCCTGTTGCGATCAGATGTATTTCAGCATGACTAGTGGCATGTCTTCACCAGTGCTACTCCATGGCACAGCTTAAACTGGAAGGCAGAATATACGCTCATTCTACCAGAGCAGTCGTGGCATCTCTGGCAGAAATACGGAACTTGCCCATTGCAGACATCTGCAGTGCAGCTACTTGGTGCTCCGTGCACACTTTTTTGAAGCATTACGCTTTGGATGTCCATGCTAGACAGCATCAATCCTTTGGCAGGACAATCCTTTATGGACTCCTGTCCTAAGTGAACTCCTTTCTCCTGCTGCCCTTTTTGAGGGGTTATTTCAGCTCGGTACTCTCCCATTAGTGTGAATGAGTGGTGGAGACTTTATGTCCAGGAAGATATGAAAATTACGTACCTACCATAATTCTTAATCTTCTTGGACGAAGTCTGCACCACTCATTCATACGCCCACCCTCCATCCCCCGAGCTCACTTCTCTGTTTTTGGTCTTCACTCCCTCGATGGTTGGCTGTGAAGACTCTGTTGTATTGACCCTTCTTATATGGGTCATTTAGACTATCTTATGTCCGACATAAGGTAGTTTCACTAAGTTAGTTTACGCTGCACCTCCTTGGTAAAAAAGGCACTGAGGCAGTTGGAGGGTTGACGCCGAAGTGGCTGGGCAGTGCAGCGAGTCAGAATGTGATGCCGCTTCCTCATGGCCCTACCTAGGCGTCAGCACTCCTGAAGATTTTGGCATGGGCTCTGGGTCCTAGCGCCCATTGGTGTGACTGAATGGTGGAGCGTCATCCAAGAAGATCAAGAATTACGGTAGGTATGTAATTTTCATATCTAGTCAGGTGGGCTAGATCTGCATTCAGACATATGCTAAGAGCTACCTATGATGCGGTGGATACTGCTGGCAGAGGCTCAGCATGTGCCATCAACCTCCGACCCCACGCATGGCTTAGGATCTCAGGCCTGGCACCTGAAGTACAGACAGCCATACAGGATGCCCTCTTTAGAGGCTCAGTTCTGTTCGGGGGAGATGTCACGGACATCATAACTGATTTACAGGACAAGGGCAAAACCTTACACTCTGTATAATTTATGTACAAGCCACCCCAGAAACAAAAGCAGCCATTTCGGAGACAACAACGCCATCAGGAAAGACAGCCACAAAACTGACTCAAAAACAAACACCGGGTGCCTTCGACTGGTAGAGCCCTCGTGGCCAAATCCCAAAAGGCCTCGGGCGCTGCAACCTCATCCCTGCCAACTGCCCCCTGACTCTCTAATCCTCCCAACTCCACTTGATCACTTTTCAGAGGAACCGGTAGGGGGAAGGTTCTCCCTCCACCTTCCAGAGTGGGAGAAAATCACAAGAGCTTCATGGATGCTGCAGTTGGTGGCAAAAGGACACACAACAGAATTCACAGAGAGACCACCAAGACATCCCTCAGGTCACTCATTCTGCCAACCTCACCACATACCCTTGGTAAGAGAGGAAATAAACTTCCTGCTGACAAAGGCAGCAATAGAGCCAGTTTCTAAATAACATCAAGGGAACGAGTACTATTCACACTTTTTCCTGGTACCCAAGAAGACAGGCAATCTCAGACCCATTCTAAATCTGAGCTCCATGAACCTGTTTGTGGAATACAAAAGGTTCAGAATGTTGTCTCTTCCCAGTCTACTTCCTCTGTTACAGAAGGATCAATGGCTCTGCACTTTGGACATGCAGGATGCCTACCTGCATATCCCAATTTTTCAGCCAGATCGCAAATTCCTCCAGTTTTCCTTTCAGGGAGAGCATTTTCAGTTCAAAGCCTTTCCCTTTGGTCTTTCGTCGGCACCCAGAGTGTTCCCGAAGTACCTGGCGGTAGTAGCAGCCTTTCTGCGCAGGTAGGGGGTACAGGTATTCCCATATCTCAACAATTGGATGATTTCAGCTCCGTCGAGAGATATTCTGGCCAACTCTTTGGCCCTTACTCTGGATGTTTTTCAACAGGTGGGCATTACAGCCAACGATGCCAATATCACCTTTTTCCTACCCAACAACTCCAATTTATTGGAGCAGTATTGCACATAGTCCAGGGCAAGGCCTTCCTGCCACAGGACAGGATGGCAACATTACAACAACAGGCACGCCTGGTAGCATCACAGAGGAGGATACCAGTCAGGTCAGTCCTTCAAATGCTCAGGCTTATGGCTGCGACCATCCCTTCAGTCCCCTTAGCCAGACTACACGAGAGTCTCTCAGAGTGCAACGGTACCAGAGATCAGATGATCTAAACCGCGAGATCCTGGTCTCAGACCCGATGGCTTGGGACCTCTCGTGGTGGCAAAACCTGGATAACCTCTCTAAGGGTGTCCCATTCTGCTCAGACATTCCCTCTAAAACCCTGACGACAGATGCCTAACGCCTGGGGTGGGGAGCACACCTGGGAAACCACAGGACACAGGGTTCTTGGTCCCACAACGAACTGTCCCTTCATATCAATGTACTCGAGATGAGGGCAGTGTTGAATGCCATAAAAGCTTTCCAACACCTCATCCAACCAGGCCAACTCATGATTCAGACAGACAACATGTGTGTAGTCTGGTACACGATCAAACAGGGTGGAACCTGCTCTTATCCCCTCCTTCGGGAAGCAATGAGAGTATGGTACTGGGTAGCCAACCACAACCTTCATTTGACAGCAGTCCACGTGCCAGGCGTTCAAAACATCCTGGCAGACACACTTAGCTGCACCCAAGCCAGTGCACACGAGTGGGAGCTCAGACAGTTAGTGTTAGATGATATCTTCGGAAGGTGGAGAAGGCCACAGGTAGACCTGTTCGCCTCACCACTCAGTGCAAAACTGCCAACCTTCTGGTCACTCGTTGCAGGGCGTGGTGTTTTCTGGCAAAACGCGCTGTCTCTATGCTGGAAGGGGAGGTTTGTGTACACCTTCCCTCGATTCAGAGTACCAATGAAACTCCGGACAGAAGGAACACGAATGATTCTCATTGCCTCCTTCTGACCGAGACAAATATGGTTCTCTCTACTGCAACAACTGTCAGTGGAACCTCCATTTCCACTGCCAGTCTCTCAAGATCACTTGACACAGGATCAGTGGACTCTGGTACTTCCAGGTCTCAGGTCCTTTCATGTGCATGCATGGCACCTACTGACATAGCTGCTGCACATTTCGGGGTCTCCCTGAGGGTAGCACAGATTCTGTTGGAGGCCAGAAAGCTTTCCACTAGAGCCACTTATGCCATGAAATGGAAAAGGTTTTCCATGTGGGTAGACTCGAAGGGGCTAGAACCTTTCTCCTGTTCAGTCACACAGGTCTTAGATTACATGCTACATCTCTATGATCCGGGTCTTAGTTACTCGACTTTGAAAGTTCATTTATCTGGCATTTCTGCCTACCACATCCCTGTGTGCAGTAAGACTCTGACCCAGCTGGAAGTATCCAAAACCTTTTTGAAACGGAGCCTCCATTTAAAGCCACCAGTACGGAGCCCTGCTTCACCCTGGGACTTACATTTCATCCTAGAGATACTCACACTGCCTCCTTTTGAGCCAGCAACGAGTTCTGACATGCGCTACCTTTCATGTAAAGCGCTGTTCCTAGT
The DNA here is from genome assembly GCA_016271365.2 of Neoceratodus forsteri. Taxonomy (NCBI): domain Eukaryota; kingdom Metazoa; phylum Chordata; order Ceratodontiformes; family Ceratodontidae; genus Neoceratodus; species Neoceratodus forsteri. The sequence goes on from CM028130.1 coordinate 1,198,437,974, forward strand.
GGCCATCACCTCAGCTCGAAGGATTTCCAAGCTTCAGGCCCTAATGTGTAAAATACCTTACTTGTTTTTTCACAGAGACCGGGTAGCTCTACGAAACAATCTGAAGTTCTTACCTAAAATGGCATCAGAATTCACCTTGAACCAGTCACCTGACTTGCCAGCGTACTACCCAGAGCACTCCAACCAGGGTGAAACACTTCTGCACACTCTGGATGTACATAGAATTCTTCGGTACTACCCAAACAGGATGAAGCCTGTCCATAGAATTGACCAATTGTTTGTTTCCTTTGTGCCCAAAAGAGAGGGCACTGCGGTTTCAAAACAGTGTTTGTCTAAATGGTTGGCAGACTGCATTACCTTCTGTTACAAGAAGTACAACAAACCCCTTCTGGGGGAGGTCAAAGGTCATTCAACCAGTGGCATGGCTGCTTCTACTGCTTGCTTCAGGAACGATTCAGCCGCAGACATTTGCAAGGCTGCAACTTGGGAGTTCTGTCCATACCTTTACCAAGCATTACAGTTTGGACATTGCCCAAATGCGAAGAGCGGGCTTTGGCCTTGCTGTTCTGCAGGGATTGTTATCATGAGTACTCTGTTTTTTTCTGCAAACCCATTCCTACCTCCCATGTCTCAGATTTGTCTCAGGTTACTGCTTGGGACTCAGTTGTATATGTGAGTACCTACTGCAAGAGTCCTCTCAAAGTAAGATCATAAGAACTTACCGTAACAGTAGATCTTCGAGAGAGGCTCTTGCAGTAGGTACTGCTTTCCCTCCCACCTACCCCCTGGATTTCTTCTACTCTTGTCCTGTAATTGCTTTTAGCTCCAACAGCCCACTACTTCTGTCCTGTCACACCTTTCTAGGTCTCCGGCCGGAGAACTGGAGGGCAGGCATGGGAACCGCTCCTTGTATAGCGCCACGCTGAAGTTGGTAACATGACATCAGGGTCGGTCCCCTGCCAGACACTGCTAGCTAGAAGTTTTCCATGTGGTCCTAGCGCCTGGTGGCTTGATCCTATATAGGAGTACCTATTGCAAGAGCCTCTCTCGAAGATCTACAGTTACGGTAAGTTCTTACATAACTGTACTATTTTATTCCAAGTTCTTCCTGGTCCCCAAAAGAACTGGAGATCTGAGGCTCGTTTTGAATCTCAGGGACCTCAATCTGTATGTCCAGCCGGCCCGGTGGCATTGAGGGTTGAGGCTCTGGACTCCACACCTCGCGCTGCACTGGCGACCCGGGTTCGGGAGCGAGGCCGGAGGTCGGGAGAGGGAGCTGGATTGAGTGTCCGAACGACTGCTGTCCTCTCAGGGGGATCCAAGGTGTCTCTGGCGCATTAAGCGGCCACAGTGGAGACGGAGGTGCCTACATCCGTGGGACACAAATCCAGGTATGGCCCAGGCAGGCAGCTTGGTGGGATGCCTCCTGCGTTGCGCCATTGCACGCTTCACTAGTGGGGAAACTACAAGGGAAAAAAAGCCTCCTACAACATCAGTGAGATGACGGTGGCCCCAGGGGAATCACCCACATCCCGATGCTGGCCCAGACGCACCCAGTCTCTCTTCTGGCCCCGACCCGATGACAGCAGGTAAGGCTCTTCACACTTAGGAGCCAGCTGCCGAGGGGGAGGGTGGAATCAGCCCCGGAGATGGTACCGGGGGTCGAGCCTGGCTGAAGTCACTCGAGGGAGGAGAGATCCAGGGTAATGTGGGGGGTTCAGGCTGGGAGTAGGGGGATGTTCGAGTGGTCACTCCTGAAGGATGCCCGGGGTGTAAGAGAATAAAAAAAGAAAGTTAAATCTGTATGTCCAGCATGGTCACCCTGTTAGGCCTGATGCCCCTACTCAAGCAGAATGACTGTCTGTGCTCCTTGGCGTACACCGTTATGACAGCGACGCCGCGAAAGCAAATACCCCACAGCGAGACGTCAACGGACTGTTCATCAATGGGGATTTCACGTTCACAGGGATTTCTTATCGACCGGGGGTGGGTGGGGGCATGCATGTAACTCCACTGTCTGTGTGATGTGGAGTTAGATATTTAAAGAAGGGGGATGGGGGAGCACAACTCTCATGAGGGTTGCCCTCCCCGCATTGATGCACTGGAGTGTTGCGATCGGTGTTGGTGTGTAGCGGGGTTGATGTTGGGATGCGTCTGAGTCGAGGATGTCGGCAGGTTTGCGTCGCTGTGGGGGATGTCGGTGGGACTGCTGTTGCTGCGTCTTGGTAGAACCGCTCCTTGGACATGCAGGATGCTTACCTGTATATCTCATTGTTTCTGCTGTACAGGAGATTCCTCTGGCTTCTTTTTCAGGGCGAGCACTACCAATTCAAAGTATTGCCCTGTGGCTTATCTTCTGTGCCGCAAGTCTTTACCAAGTGCTTAGCAGCAGTAGCTGTAGCTCTCAGAAGGGAGGGATTGTATGTTTTCCCCTGTCTGGATGACTGGCTCCTAAGGGCCCCTTCCAGAGAGCAGCTCCTTTGGACTCTGGAAAGAACCCTTCAGCTGTTTTCTCTCACTGGGCATCACTGTCAACCTGCCCAAGTCTGTCCCAATCCTGTTCCAGAGGCTGTAATATACAGGGGCAATTCTGGACTCGGCACAAGGCAAGGCCTTCCTGCCTCAAAACAGTGCAGAGTGCCTCATTGCTTAGTCTCAGGATGTCACCCAGTGCCATTACATCCCTACGAGGATATACCTGAAGCTATTACCAGGGTCTGATGACTGTGGCCATTCCCATGGTTCCCTTGGCCAGACTGCACATGCGAGTCCTCCAGTGGATACTCAGCGTACAATAGGACCAAAGCACGGACAAATCAGATCAGTTAGTGCCGGTCTCCTCTCCAGTCCGCAAGGTGCTCCAATGTTGGATGGACCCAGAGCTGCTCAAAAGGGGTCCCATTCCCGATTTCTTCACCCCAGCAGATCATCACCACGGATGCCTCCGGTTCAGGCTAGGGGGCGCATCTGGGTCCCTTTCAGACTCAGGGGTCTTGGTGCCAGATAGAAGCCTCCCTGCATTTCATTGTCCTGGAGATGTGGACGGTCCTGTATGCCATGCAGGCCCTTCAGAACCATCTCCTCCCGGGTCAGTTGTTGATCCAGTTGGACAATCTCAGTGTTGTCTATTACTTCAATAAGCAAGGGGGAACGCACTCATACCCTCTGTGCAGGGAGGCCACAAGAGTATGGTATTGGGCAGTAGACCACAGTCTGATCCTCTCGGCGGTCCATGTCCCCGGCATGCTAAACACCCTGGCAGACAGCTTCAGCAGGACTCAGTCTAACATGTATGAGTGGGAACTTCTCTCATCCGTCGCAGAAGATCTGTTCGCCAGATGGGGTCGTCCAGAGTTAGACCTTTTTGAGTCCCCATGCAATGCAAAACTGCCCAGTTTCTGCTCGCTAGATCCAGGGACTGGAGTTTTCTGGTGAGACGCGTTGTCTCTCTCCTGGAACAGGAGGTTCCTTTACGCCTTCCCTCCATTCCTCCTGATTCAGAGGGTGCTACTCAAACTGCAGATGGAGGGGGCCAGCATGATCCTGATAGCAGCATTCTGGCCACAACAGATATGGTTTTCATTACTGCAACAGTTAGTGGAGGAGCCCCCAGTTTCTCTGCCCCTCTGCAGGGATCTGCTGATGCAGGCTCAAGGGACCCTGGTTCATCCTGGTCTCAGATCTCTTCATCTGCATGCCTGGCTCCTGAGGACATAGCCTTTGCCCAGTTTGAGGTATCCCAGAGGGTAGCAGGCATCCTTGTGGCAGTTCATAAGCCTTCCACTAGAGCCACATATGCCATGAAGTGGTAGAGGTTTGCCATCCAGGCTGCCAAGCATTATCTGGACCCTTTCACTTGTTCACTGAACTAGATTCTGGACTACCTGATATCTCTGTCGGAATCAGGTCTTCAGTACTCCTCCCTCAAGGTGTACTTTTCGGCTGTCTCTGCTTTTTATGAGCCTGTGGGCAGCTGCACCATGGCTTTATTGGATGTATTCTGTACTTTTCTCAGGGGCATCCTGTGTATGAAACCTCCAATCCGTTCCCCTGTCCCAGCTTAGGATCTGAATTTTGTTTTGGAGAGGCTGACTCTGTCTCCGTTTGAGTCAGCTGTGACTTGCAAGCTTTGCTTTCTCTCTTGGTAAGCATTATTTTTGGTTGCCATTACTTCTGCTCAAAGGATTTCTAAGCTTCAGGCCCTCTGGTACGAAATATAGAATTTGACGGCAGATAAGGACCGCTTGGCCCACCCAGTCTGCCCATTTCCCTACCAAATGGATAAGCTGCAGATCCTAGTTAACCAACAACCTACTACTTCCTACCCCCACCCTCTAGAATTGCCTTATGACTGTCCCATGCATTCTTGAATTCCACCACTGTTTTTGACTCCACAACCTCCTCAGGAAGGCTGTTCCATGCATCCACAACCCTCTCGCTGAAAAAATACTTCCTCACATTACCTCTGAGCCATCCCCCTCTATCTTCAAATTGTGCCTCCTAGAGCCTTATTTGAATTTTCACAAAGACAGGGTGTCTCTGCACACAAATCCTAAGTTTTTTCCTAAGGTAGTGTCCGAGTTTACCTTGAATCAGTCTATCCACCTACCTGTTTATTTTCCTGAGCGTGCCAATCCAGGGGAAGCACTGCTTCATAAGTTAGATGTGCACAAAATTTTGAAATATTATCTGCTCTGGACTAAGGACAGCAGAAAATCTAATCAGCTTTTTGTTTCTTTCACCCTAGGTAGAGAGGGTGTTCAGGTTTCTAAACAGTGTTTGTTCAAATGGTTGGCACACTGTATTGTGTTCTGCTACAACAAGCAGGGCAAAAAGTTGCCAGGGGCAGTGGAAACCTACGCCACAAGGGGCATGGCTACCTCTGTGGCATGTTTCATAGGGGTCTCAGATGCTGACAGTTGTGCTGCTACCACCTGGAGTACTGTCCACACTTTCACCAAGCACTACATTCTGGACATTAAGCCTGTGCAGGTTTTGGCAGGACCTCTTGTCCTAAGCTTTGCCTGGCCTCCCTCCCAGTCTGTTCTGTTGGATCTGTAACTGGTTGGGACTCGTTCCATATGTGTGAGCTGATGACTGAGATACCCCTGAAGAAAATAGAACAGCTACATAAGAACTTGTGTAACAGTAGATCTTCCAGGGGATCTCAGTCATCAGGTCTGCTTTCCTTCTCACCATCCCCCTTTTATGGCTTTCTCCTCTCAGAACTTGTTATCTGGTGTATCCAGCCTTTTATTTTGGCCTGGGCGCCTCTTTCTCTCCCTCCACGGTCCCCCATGGCATAATTGTGCTCCCTTAGTCTCTGGGGGAACGAACTGAGGAGGGAGTGGGGCCCCTCACGCCCGATAGGGTTGGTGATGTCGACAGATGAAGTCAGTTTGGGTGGCCCCAGTGGTACTGTTGAAAATCGTCCATGTGGATCCTGCTTTACTGACGGTGAAGTTCCATATATGTGACCTGATGACTTAGATTCCCTCGAAGATCTATTTATTTATTTATTGAATTTTGTTGATCCGGTAGGCCCACTGAGACTAGAAGTCCCTTTTTCAGGGGCGACCGGGGGAGGAAGGGAGAGGGGGTTATGGTACGTTATGTTATGGTAAGTTCTTACGTAACTGTTCTTTATGCTGCCAGGAACTCCTTGCCCTCATTTCAAGGCTTGAGAATTCCCTCATCTGCTCAGAAATGGAGCACGTGGGAGTGCACCTCTAGCCGAGTGGACCCCAGGTGTTCGGACCCATGACAGCTTAGTAAAAGTGATCACAGGTTAAGAGTAGCTCTACCTCCCCTAGTGTCAAGTCAGCTTTACTTGCGCTTCCTTGACTCTGCTGAAAGATGGCAGGAGACTTAGGATTGGAGTTTGAGGGCTGTGGGTTGAGAAGGGAGGCTGATGGAGAATTAGGGGTAGAAAACTGTTTATGAGGGATTTTGTGTTATTTATTTATTTATTTGTTTACTTGGTAACCAGGAAAAGAGCACTGGACTGAGGGTTCTTTTTCAGACTCTGCACAATATTCAGCCCCTGTTGGGCAAATGTTTCTTTATTTTTCTGTTGGGACTCTGTATGGTCTCTCATGGGCCTTAATGTTCTGATGACAGTTGTGCTGTCCAGTATTTTACTTACTAACTGTGGTCTTAGAATGGTTCTCATAACAAGACGTGAGAGGTTCTCTGCTTTATTCTCTATGCTCACCCCCAAATATATAAAAAGTGGTAAAAACGGCTGAATTACAGGCAGTAACTTGGAATGTCTGGGGGATTAACTCACTGGTTAGAAAGAAAGTCTTTGCACATTTGAAGCAATTGCAACCACAGGTAGCTTTTTTCCAAGAGACTACCTAGTGGAAGCTGAGGCCCTTAAACTGAAAAGAGAATAGGTGAGAACAGAAAGAAATAGAGTAGCTGGGGCATGGTTTTAAATAGCCAGCATCGCAACGCATTTTGCAATGCAATCCGGCGGGTTGTGCGACTCAGAACATGGAATGGATCGCAGAAAAGTGCGATCCATTTTTTCCATGTTATTTCACCATCTCAAAGTGATTCTAGGGATGATTTTGCCTTCTGTACTGTAAATTATGTTAAAATGGGCATCACTGTGCCCTTAGCTCTGCCCACCTGTAACTGTAATTGGCTGCCTAATCCCACACTCCGAAAGAGGAAAAGTTGTAGAAGACAGCAGAAAAAACGTGACTTCAGCAGTGTGGTGCCACACAGTAGTGCTGATCGGCGCAGTTGTGTATGCTGAACACCGAGGTCTGGAGAAGAGGAAAATCATTAAAAAAGGTGGGTTATTCCGAGACGAAGCTTATGTGGAGGGCAGTGACTTGCACATTATGTTTTTTGTATTTCACTGTGGCAGCACTGGTTTTAATGATTCCTGGTGTGGGAGGACAGTCGCCAGCAGAAAGTCAAGGTGGTGAACTTGAAGGCGGCTACAGTAGGCAAATGCACCCCCCCTTGTCGTTTGTGACTTCTGTGAGATACTTCCAGTGTGTGTGTGTGTGTGTGGGGGCTAGAGGTAGCCAAGTGGCCTGTGTTGTTTCGGGTGGCCAATGAGTCTGCTGCAGGTTCCCCTTTGCACAGTTGTCCCTCCCCACGTGGCTTAGCCGCTGCTGCTCCAAACCTGAGGGATAGTTTGGGCTAGAGGGAACACTGTGTAGGTAGGTAGGTTGCCAGCAGCTGTATGAGAGCTCAGCCCGAAGTTTAGTGCAAGTCCAGAACTTGTGGGGGGGGGGGGATGCTTGCTAGATTAAGAGGTAGTGGCCTCTCTCTCATTTGGGTGCCCAACTGAAGTCTGTAGTTCCCCGAAGTGTGGTATTCTCCTCCCATGCTGTCCGGGATCGTTGGGCTTTGGAGTAAGTCCCAGAGTGCCATGGAAGTCTGCAGGCCGCAGCCCTTGCCCTCTGTTAGCGATGACCAATCAGCCACAGTCCTCCCTTGGCTTGCCTTGTCAGCTCACTTGGCTCAGCCTCAGCCCTCCATTGTCTGCCCACGCAGCCTCGCCCTTCCTTCGGTGCAGCCCATGGTGGTCTAATATGGCAGGAGTGAGTAAGTGTCAACACACACTCTGAATTTCTCCCCGGCCCGTGGCCTCCAGTGATGCACTGTCTGAGCAGCCGCTGCTGTCCCTCATCATCTCCACAGTGCAGCAGGCCCCCTTGATGATCTGGTGCCGGGTGGGGATGAGAGAGACTGTGCCCTGCCTAGCTGCAGCTGTGATATCCACACCATGGAAACTGCTATCCCCCACCACCGTTGTTGTTTGTGACCCACCGACCACCAGCAGGTGTGTGCAGCAAGACTCAGGAGTTGGCGGGGGGGGGGCATGCTTCAAAGGTTGGAGTGGGTGGAGTGGTCAGCTGGCGTCTACTCTGTGATGAGTTAGGAACAGTGTGTGTGCTGCATAAACACGCCTGCGGAGGGTCAGTTTGTTGTGTGCTGGGGGGGAAGGGGTAACTGTCAGACAGAAGTGTCATCTGTGCTCAGCTCTGAGGCAAAGAAAGTCTGTGCCTGAACTTGGAGTCTGCTAGGCTGCGCCTCACTTTTGGGGGTAGGGGTCTGTTTCCTAGCACCAGGGGCATGTAAGTAACTTGATAGCCTAGGCACACAAATTCAGAGCAAAAAATGAGAGTGTGCTCAGGCTAGGCTAAGCTGTGGGGATTTTTGTGGCTGAATCTCTCTTGGGAAGTTCTCTAGCCTTGGCCTTGGGCTGAGGGGTGGGAGGCTGCAGTCTGTCTCTGTGCCCTGCCAATGTGCATTTGTCTGCCTGGGCCACATGCCAGCCACCTGGGGGGGGACTGCTCCATCATCCCACTACAGACAAGAAGTGGGTGCAAGGCAGGCAAGAATCTGTAGGCTGGCCCTCGCATTTGGGGGGGGGTTCCTATACCACCATAGAGGCAATCTAAATATGGGCACGCAAACTCAGAGCAATGAAGGCATGAGTGTGCTTAGGCTAGGCTAAGTAACTGGTGCGGATTTTGGCTGAATCCCGTCTAGTTCTGGGAAGTTCTCTGGCCCTGTCCTGGGCAGTGGGGGTGGATTAATTCAGTGAGCCTCAGCCGCAGTCTGTCTCTGTGCCCTGGCTGCCAGTGAATTGTACATTTGTCTGCCTGGGCCCACACGTGGAGCCACTGACCCTGACAATCTGGGTGGGGTACTGCTGCATGCTGGCCGACAGACAGTAGTGGCACTCTACTGCCCAGATTTCCCACCTGAATAAGAATGCCAGTGTGACGAAGTTTTGGCATCACTCGACTATGAGTGAGCATCTGGGGCCCTCTCTGACAGTTAGTGTTACCTCATGTTTGTAAAATCAAGTAGTTAGGTACAACTGTGCCGATTCTCAGTAGCCACTCAAGTTAGCTGTACTAGTTCACTTGGGTGGATACCTGGGAGGTCAGTTTTGGCAAGCGCCACACAAAAAGTGCACTACTCGACTTTACAAATAATATGAGACATGAAGTCAAAAATGTGTTTTTTCAGCTGAAAAAATGACTGCATAATGTGTCTTGTACAACTTTTTCATTTTGCTAATCAATTTGATCCCCTCGCTACACATTAACTACATTGAGTAGCACTTTTCTGCACAAAAGTGCTAATCAATTGAAAATTCTTATTTAAAACCCTGCTGGAGTCAAAAGATGTAGGGTATCCATCCTAATATGTAAGAATTTAAAGTGGTCAATGGACAACTTAGCAAGAGATAAGGAAGGCAGATGGGTATTAGCAGTAATCTCCACCCAGGGAGGCCCCCAACTGTTTGGAAATCTTGGTCGACTCTACGTTTTATGACCAAAAACTATTCCATTTGAGCTGTGAGTTGAGTAATTTATCCATGAACTCCATGCCCGTTTTGGTAGCAGGAGACTATAACCTGGTAGAGGAAGCATCCCTTGACAGGAGTGCAAGTTTACAGGAAACAATATAGTAGGGCTAGAGCAGCACTAGCTGAACTCAGAGCACAAGCTGGTTGATGCCTGGAGAATAAAATATCCCAGTTCAAGAGACTGCACTTGTTTCTTGGTCGTGCACTCCACCTCCAGCCGCATCAGTTTGTGGTTCACCTTCCCACATATTACATAGAGCATCCTGGATACAGTATTCCATCTGATATTAAGATTGGACATCGGGCCTACTTATATCCAGAATGCAAACATGGAGGTTGAAACCTCTTCTGTTACACGATCCCGAGTTCAAGGAATGAGTGACAAAAGAAACTTCAGTCTTCATGCACATTAATAATACAGGTGAGGTGGGGCAGGATATGTTGTGGGAGGCATACAAGACCACGATGCGTAGCTAAATTATTAGCTTTGCTGCACACAGTCGGAGAGTGTGGGAAGCAAAACTGTATACCTTTGAATCTGAATTCCATACACTGAAAGATAGATTCAAACAGCAAAACCCTACCCAGCCTGAACTACTGGCTCAGCTCACCAGCACAAGTATGTTACTTAACAAGCTTGTCACCAGGAATGCGAAACTCACGCTTTTCAGATTGAAACCTGCATATTGGGAAGGGGGAGACAAAGTCAGCAAATTCTTAGCCTATCACATCAGAAAATGGCAGGTAGAGAAACATGTAGCCAACCTCAAGGATGACAAGGGAGAAGTGCATAGAGACCCCCGAAAACTGAATAACATTATGCAGGCATTTTAACAGTCTCTGTGTGCATCACCATCACCACCAGGAACTGAAGAGATGGCCCCATTTTATTGGAGTTATATCAGAGCTCTCTGGAGGCAGGATGCATACTCCCCCTATGTGTGAGGCAGTCCTAACTGTACTCCTGAAGGAGGACAAAGATGCCGATCTCCCTGGGAGCTATAGGCCCATTTCCTTTATAAATGCAGATGCTAAAATCCTAGCAAGGCTCTTAGCCGCATGACTGGAATCAGTTGTGCAGGGACTTATTCACTCTTCCCAAGTAGGATTTGTGAAGGGGCAACACAGCACAGACCGTTTAAGAACGCTGTTCAGCCTTATTTTTGGTGCACAAAGTACCTCCATCCAAACAGTGGCCTTAGCCATATATTTTGAAAAGGCATTCAACTCTGAAGTGGGGGTACCTGTTGAGCACTATGGAATATGTAGGAGTAGGTCTGGTCTTTTTACAATGGGTCAAAACTCTGTACAGTTCACCCATGGCTAGTGTTCTAATGGTCACTGTTCTGCTGCCTTCCCTTTGCTAAAAGGCACCGTCCAGGGTTGCTCCCTATTCCCACTACTTTTCATGATATCTGTTAAACCCTTGGCCAGCCATTTGCAGCTATCTCAGCCTCAGCAGAATACAGGTCAGACTGGCAGAGTACAGAACTCTGTTGTATGCAGATGACCTGATGGTCCTATGGGCAGATGGTCCTGCATCTCTGGATCCCTGTTAGCCCTTCTCCAAAACTTCACTAAGGTCTTGAGACTCAGAATTAATTAGACAGACTGAGGTTCTTCCACTAACCAACTGCTGCAACCCTGAACCATTTGTAATTAAGTGGCTGAAGTGAGCAGATTAAGGGCTAATTGTATCTGGGGATCATCATGTACCTCTCCCCGCAAATGTTATAAAACCTGAATCTGACCCTGCATGTAGAAGGGATCAAGACTGAGCTGGATAGATGGAAACACTTGGCCCTTTCCTTAGAAAGTAAATTTAAAACATTCAGCATTATGCTAGCCCCCAAGGTAACACACATGCTGTCCCATCTCCCCATTAAAATTCCTATCACATGGTTTAGCAAACTAGACAGAATGATAGGTGGATTCCGCTGGGTGGGAAACCACCAAGGTATAGCAGAGCAAAACTGCAGTCACTGGACCAGGGGGATTGAGCTGTTCCTTGGTTTCAGGGCTATAATCTGGCTTATGTGGCATCCCAGACACTATACTGGTTCAACTCTGCCACTGGCAACACACAACAGTAGCTTAAGACTGAGCATAACATTGCACAGAAGCCCCTCACAGCTATCTATTTGTACAACAGAGTACCTCTTATTAGGGATCATCCAACAATATCCATGTCTAGAGAATCCTGGTTTAATATCAGAAGCGTATGAATACTGATCCCATGCCACTTCAAATGGCTTCCATTTGGGCACCAGTGCTTTATGTATAGGAGGTTCACCTCCCAAGTGGAAGATTTGGGAACAAAGAGGGATTACACTGCTTAAAGACTTGCTTACCCCAGATGCTGTACATGTGGAAGCTTTCTCCTCTCTCCAAAAAGAATTTAACTTGCCTAAGCAAGACTTTAGGAGATACTTGCAAATTTGCAGCATGCTAACCCTCAATCTGGGCACCAGTCAAGGGGATCATAGTAAGACATCATCTTCTCTTGTATTAGCAGAAAACAGTCTCAGGAAGGGACGGGCTAATTGCACATATAAAGGTCTCAAGAGGCCCAGGCAGACCCATCCCTATCATCCAGGTTCACCTGGGAAGTGGAACTAGACATCTCCGCACTGGAAGAGGCCTGGTCTACCTGCTTGTTCCATGTCCACAAACCATGTACAGATGGCAGAGGTCATCTAATTCAAAATAAAGTACTACTAAGATGGTACTGCACCCTGACTATCCACTGCAAAATGGGACTAATGTTCACTGACAACTGCTAGAGGTGCCACCAACTGGGGGCAAACCTCTCACATATTTTATTTAAATCTCCCAACAAACAAAGTTACTGGATGGGTGTCAGACTAGTCTGTGAATAGGTTGCACACCCATCAATCCTCCTGGATGCTCCACTATTTGTGCTTGGCCTTTCATCTCCCAGTTTACTATCGGGATAGAGAACTAGGATGAGGAGTCATCGAAATTGGCATCGCAGAAACAAACAGCGTAACAAACTTTCCAAACTCGCGCAGCAGGTGCAGCCCCGACAGTGGGAGAAACAGAACCGGGATGGAGGAGGAGTCCGCGGCATCCTAACGGCCACCCCTCACACACCACATAGTGCGTTCCGCTCATGGTCGGAGCCGACTTCTCCCTCAAAAAAAAAAAAAAAAGCTCCCGTGGTGGGTGCACGCATCCGGCTTACACCCAACAGTAATGAATGGTAAAGCTACAAGAGAAAGAGAAGATCAAGAATTACGGTAGGTACGTAATTTTCATTTCTTTCTGTATGCTGTTTTTTTTTTTTCATATAGCTGTTTGGTCCCTGTTGCCTCCTCCCGCCAGCTGGCAATGGGGACACATAGGTATTTTGCAGGTGTTCTCCCCTGACCCCCCTCCCGAGGTCCCGGCATACAGCCGTGAGGCGTGTGGAGCATGCTGTGCACCCATGGCGCCAACTCAGGCCTTCTACCTCGTGGCTTTTGCTGCCCCCTCTCCACCTCGCTATACCCACGGACCTCCACCCAGTGGAACCAGAACTACAGGGCCACCCCCTCAGGAGAGGAGAGCTGCCCATGGCATGCTGGATCCTACTCTGCCCCCCCCGGCACCCGTCGACTCAAGGTCATTCCGAACCGGGTTGCTGGCGTAGAGCGAGGCGTGGCATTCAGCGCTACTGGGCCAGCTCTGTGTTATTTCTTGTTGTATATGTACCAGCTGGGGTGAATTGTATTTTCTAGGGGCGTGGATATGGCGTACTATCCACATTTCTGGCAGAATTTCTTTCCCGTATAAATCTGCCCGGAAGGTCTTCAAGCTGGCTCCTCCCACCCACTCGGGTGATATCCTCCTCGGCACTGCCCCGTGACGTCAGATCTTCCTTTCCGCTAGAAGAGACAGGTTCCTTCCATAGCGCTCTGTGTTCATGTAGGCCCTATCGTTCTTTCTTAAAAAAACCTTTGGTTGTCAAGTTGCTCTACGGTTTCACCGTTTTGGCATCATGGGCTCTTCTGCTTCTAAGTCGATGCCCGGTTTTAAACTTTGTCCATGCAGACAGAAGATGTCATGCACGGATCCTCACGCTATGTGCATTTATTGCCCGGGCCAGGAACAAAACTCCCAGTCTTGTGGCCTGTGCCGCACTTTACACCCTTCCACTTTGGAAGACCGGCATGCGTAACTTTTGCTTGTATGTTTGGACAAGCGGGATTCTCCCATTCATTCCAAGGATGCCTGTCAGGTGGTCTCTGTGGCTGTGAGGTCCGCCAAACAGTTAACGGCTTTCAAGGAAGCTGCAGCCAGGCCGTGGTGGACTCTTCTTCAGTGTGCACACTGGTTCCACTGGGCTTTGGTGCCTTTTTCACTGGGGCATTCCTGTGGGTCTAAATCCTGTAAGAAGGACTGCAACATGAAAGCTAAAAAGTCCCGTTGCAGGTTATGGGACTGCAAGCGCTCTCGGGCCTCAGATTCCTGTGCTCCTGCTTCATCAACCTTCATTGACGAGTCAGCTATGGTTGGCACTTCTATCCAGGCCACTGCCCCATCGGGCCTGTTAACTTGAGGTGCGGGCCAACCAACCTGTCGAGATTTTCTTTGACCCGTTTTCACAGGATGAGGGGGATACTTCCCTCTCTAGGACTCTGGTCCTGACTCTTCTGTCCAGAGGCGGATTGGATCAGCCTCTTAGGCCGGTCCCTAACCCTCGGAACACCGAGCTTGCAAGGGACTCTAAGTGCCCCTCGCCGGTTCCTTCCTCTCCCCACCGTTCGGTCTGCCAGCGGTCGAGGTCAGTGTCCTGTAGCCTGAAGTCTGGCAGCCCTTGCCGGAGTAACCGGTCACTCTCTTGACACTTGGGAAAGCTGCATTGCCACTGTTCCCTCCCTTTGGGGAAGGGATTGGCTCCGTCACAAGTTGCGACGATGCTACAAGGAGCTCACGTGGCAGTAGCTCCTTTTGGGTGCTAGGCCTAAGCCAGTACCGGCTCCCTCCCCAGTGCTCCATTGGCTGCTGCCACCTCAGCTGGAACCTGTTCTGGCTCGGTAGCTCCTGGCCTCTCCATCCATCAGGGTGGAGCCCCCACCACCTCAGCCAAAGGACGATCCTCCTTTCAAGGATGCCCCATACTGCCCCTAGGCTTTCTCTACGGCTTTTGGTTACAATCACTCAGACCAGCGAGCCCCGTAGGATTAGTGGGGATTCGGGGGTCAGCTGGTCTCTGACGAATCCTTGGAATTGGAGGTTTCCTCTATGCATTCCCGCATGGTTGGCTTGGAGTCCGGGGAGGATTTGTTGGCAGACCATGGTCCTACCTCCTTTAGGGCCATGTTCCACCTGATTTTGGAGGCCACGGGGATCTAGTTAGAGCCTGTCCAGAAATAGGCTAAGTATCCCTTCACAGACATCCTGAACCGGGGCAACTCCCCTGGGGTCACCTTCCTAGTGGCTGAAGCCATTCTTGGGCCCGCGTTGGAGCTCTGGCAGTGCCCACCCTCCTGTCCCACGCTGCTGTCCCATATGGCCCATAAGTATGCGGTTTCTACAGGTTCCCTCTCTGGGTTTACTGAACACCCCTTGATCGAGGGCTCGGTCGCCAACTCGGTGTTCCGACGGACGGGAAAGGTTTGGGATGTAGCCAAGAAAGTTTATGCGGCTTCATCCCTCAGGCTTAGGCTGTCTAGTTCCACTTTAATGATGGCCCACTTTACTCATGCCTTGTTGGGCACCCTTGTCCAGGTGCTCCCTTGGCTCCCATCCGACCTTCAGATGATGGTCAAGCAAGTCTGGGACCAAGGCCGTACTGTGGCTAAGTAGCAGCTTCAGATGGCCATGGACATTGGTGACTTGTGTGCCAGGTCCATGGCTGCCGCTGTGGCTATGCGCCACAGGGCTTGGCTGATGATCTCGACCTACTGTATATAGCAGATACGTAGCACAAATTGGTGGATGTCTCCTTCCTGGGCACTGACTTGCTCGGGCCAAGGGTAGATGGTTATCTTTCTCAGATTAAGAAGTCCAATGCCACCTTGGACTCCTATCACCTCAGCCCAAAAGGATGTCAAGGGTTCCAAACCCCAGAAGAAGTCCTTTCGGTGTCATCTGGCCCCTGCGGCCAAGCCACTCCAGACCCTGGCTGGGCACCAGCAGTCCTGGCATTCCAGACCTAAGTCTGTTGCTTCTGTGGTCCGAAAGCCTGGTGGTCAAGGCCCAGCCGTGTCCTCTGCTGGCCCTGCCTCCACCTCCAAGCTTGACCAGTGACAGGTTGGGAGATGCCTCCTCCCTGCCTGTACTGTCTCCCCTGGATCCTCCCGTTGGGGGCCAGCTCCACCACTTTCTTTCTTCCAGGTCCAGTGTTACCATGGACAAGTGGGTGCTAGAAGTGGTCAGTCAGGGCTTGCCTCAGGAGTTTGAGGCTCTCCCAGCCAGCTGAGCCTGTGCCCCTCGGGAGGATGTGGTATCCACAGACATGTTGTCTGCCCTTCGGGAGGACATCACCCAGCTCCTCCAGAAGGAGGTGGTGGTTCGTGTCCCAGACCCACCAGCGGATCCAAGGTTCATCTCCAGATATTTTCTGGTTCCAAAACCGTTGGGGGGGCTGGCACCCCATCTTGGATCTGCACGACTTGAACAAGTTTCTGTGGTCTTGCACCTTCAGAATGGTCGATCTGAACCAGGTCATTCCGTCTTTGGAGCAGGACATGTGGTTCTGCTCCCTGGACCTCTGGAACACCTTCTTCCACATCCCCATCCATCCATTCCACCCACGCGTCCTTCAGTTCTGCATGGAGGGGAACCTCTACAAGTTCCAGGCCATGCCCTTTGGCCTTTCCTCATTCTCTAGGGTCTTCACCAAATACATAGCAGTGGTGGCAGCCTTCCTGAGGCGTCAAGGGGTCTACCCGTACTTGGATGACTGGCTGATTGCAGGCCCATCCAGGGTGGAGGTGGAGCAGTCCGGGGACCAGGCCCTGCAGACCTGCTTGAACCTTGGTCTCCTAGTCAGCGAGGCCAAGCCAAAACTCGTATCCTGGCAGGTGATTCACTTCACTTCATCTCTGAAAACCTTTCTGTTTAATCAAGCATTCTTAGAAACTTAATGTATGCTATGTATGTCTTGTGTAACCCCTGGACCCCTGCCTTTTAGCAAACGACAGGTGGCATGCTGTTGAAGCTGACAGCAGTACCTGGTGGGGACTGGGTTCAGGGAGGACTAGGTTACTCGGCACAGTGGGCCTAGGTTTGGCTACTCTGCACAGGGGCACCCAAGTAAATCTGAACACAGGAAGCAATAACTGTAATGTCCAAAACCAGGAATGGGATTCTACAGTGTGGCTTTTATTTACATCCAAGCTGAACAGACAAAGCATAGACGGACCCCTACGGGGGCTACATTCCTGGTAATGCAGATTTGAGACAACAGAACACTTCTTCACATTTCCAGCCCTCAGGCTGTGAACCCACCAGGCACACAGCCCGGACTTGCACACAGCTTTGGGTACACAGCCCGACTTGTACACTACTTGGGTTTTTCCCCATGGCCCAGCTCTCCCGTCGGCCACTTGATCCGTGGTCCATTGTGGGAATGAACCAGTTTTCCTACTGGTGGCTCCCCAAACCACCTTAGAGCCTTCGACTCCTAGAGGGAATTTTCCTTCCAATCCCACATCTGGGTACTTCCCTCATCACTGGCCAAGTGCATGAGGCAAAGTGGAAATATCCACAGAGCAAATCCATAGAGGTGGACCTGGTTACTGAAGATGGGGGGTCTCCCACCTCCAGCTCCCACAATCCATACCCGGCCATTTCTCTGGACACTAAACAACTCTTTTGAAAGCTTGGCAATGTAGATTACTGGGTAGACGTATGTCACATCTCCTCTACATGTCTTGACTTCCACTATGTGCTGGACTTGAACATGCTTTTACTTTTGGCTAAGCCTGTTACTCTAGGCCTCCCACTACTTCAGTAGTCCAATCCCCACTATCACACAAGTCCCAGGGTGAAAACATGGGCCCTTTAGAAAGAGCAGAAACTCACCTTCCGGTTACAGGTGCCCCACAGGCGAATCATGAACTCTTCTTGTTTCCCAAAAACTCTTGGAACAAATAAGGCAGCTTCTCCACTAGCAGAAAACCAGGGGGTTGCCCCTGGAATATGGAGGCTGAACTTTCCTGCCCCATCCCTTGAGGGATGGGGCACTGAGACCCGAATCAACGGTCTCCACCACTTCAAAACTAGCTTCTGTGTCTCTCTTTTAGGTGGAAACACACACCTTTTCCCTACTGGTAGCCCTATGTCAGGGCTGAGGCTCTAAGAGCCTAACACAGAGTTGCTGTGCTCCTCTCTCAGCAAGCTCCAAACTCCAACTGACCACAGACTGACTGTTCAAACCTCCCAACATTCTACTCCAACTCCCTGCTGCAGATTCCATTGTGGCTCATGCAGCTGCGACAGTTCTATGGTGATGTCATCCCTCAGTCTCAGCTGAGACTGAGAACAAGAAGAACAGTGTGAAATCCATTTAACTGGAGTTTCACAAGCTGTCTTCCTGCCTACCACTAGGTCTTACTGGGATTCTAGTAACCCCGGTAACAAGGGGGTTACACTCTGCCTTGACTCAGGAAAATGACTGTCCACAGTCATTGTTTACCCAGCTTTAGGCCATCCCACCCTATTTGCTACCTGCGGAGGGGGGTGATCAGGCCCCCTCCTACCATGTGCGAGCACAGGCAGGCAACACTAAGGGCCTAGAGGCCTTTAGCTGACATATCAGCCTCTACACTACACACTTACTATGGACGCCTAGTGGCTCTGGTAGAACTGTCCAGAGCATAGCCCTAGTAGATCAGCACTGCAGTCCCTAGGGCCCTTCAGGACCACAGCCTGTCTACCCCCCCTAGTCCTCTAGGGAAGATCTGTCTGCCTCCAACTTAACACCCAAAAACATAAACAACCCGGGGACCTCCCCGACCTTGGGCAACCTGCAACTGCACACCAAGAAACTAATACCACATTATTACATCATTTTACTGCCTTCTCCCCTACCCCCACAACCACACCTGTGGAAGGAAAGGGTTAATACAGTAATAACAACACCACAGTACTTTAAATCACTACACACTAAAGTACTAGTGAGGAACTCCGATGAGACCCTCCTCCTCTTCTTGTCTTCTCTTCTATCTTCTCCAGGAACACCTGCAAGAAAAAGAAAGACAACACACACTCCTAATCTGCATACACAGTCTACCTACCCCTACCATCAAAACACTGAAGAATCCCAAAAAGATTTTTTTAGAAAAGGTAGAAAACAGTATATACATTAGAAAACAGTAGAAAAACAATGACATCATTTACAATACACATTTGGGGGGATGGAGTGCCCTAAAAATCCCAACTAGTGACCACAGTGCCTGAAGGCTAGTCCATTAAAGAGTCTCTCCTGGGCCGGAGCCCGGTGAAGCACAGTTCTAACAGGCCAAAGTCCCAAAGGGGGAGAGTCTTTGAGGACAGTTCACACATTTTGGAGTCGGCTAGTGTAGGGTGTGTACTGCAATGTCATAAAGATAGAAAAGTTCGGACTTACCAGCCCCTTGTAGAACGAACAATCTGAACGACCTGCACCTTAGACGAAGACTCTCCCTGGCAGCATTTCTTCCGATACAGCTGGGTGGACATCTTCCAGGAAGCACAGGAGAGCATATCTGGGAACTGCTGGGATGATGTCATCTCTGGAGATGGAACCTTAGAACAGGAACAAAAAGAAACAGCTGGTCCGACGTCATCCGATTACCTGGCGATGGCTCAGGATACAGCTGGGCTGGTGTCCTCTCTGGATCTGAAGTCATCTGGTGGGCCAGTCGATGGATTCTGGAAAGGCCAGTACACTGTAGAACTGATGAATGTGGGGCACCTGAGTCCTGGTTGTCCATATTGGCGGATCAATAAAGGCACTTCACAAGCTGGTGTGGCAGTATTGACTACCACTGCTCGACTTTCCATTTAGTAGGCACGGGCACATTTGCTGGGAGGTCCTTACACTGAGGCCAGTAGTACCGGGGGTCAGGAGCTTGAATTATTACCCCGTCTGGGCGCACATAATTCACACACTGGGAGATTTCACGTCCCTCTCCGTCCACTATTCGCACTCTGTCCATAAACAGTGTCCTGCGTCTCTTCCACTGGGTATATTTCTCATGAAACAGTCTGTTCTTTACATGCTTGTTTGCCCCAGGATGCACACCTTTCATTGCTTCAGCCCAGATCCAGGATTTGCTGCTGTTCTCAGTCTCCTCCCAGACTTTCCGAGGAAAGGTAGGAAAGGTCATACCATAGATCTCATTCGCCTTTCTACGAACCAGTCTTTCCTCTTCACTAGCTTTGGTCAACCTGAGACCGCTGGCCTGGCTTGGGGGTGGCCAGTCCTGGTTCTGCCAGCTACGCATCCTTAACGAAATTAAAAACGGATCCCTGACTACTTCTTCTTGCATAGCCAAGGCAGTGACATCACCACTCTCTTCCATGCATTCCTCCAAGGCAAGAGCTTGAGGCTGTGTACCCGTTCCTTTTTCACAAGGCCACATAGGTTCCCCCTCATCTTCCTCTTCACTGAGGATCTGAGCCCAGGAGTGAGCAGTCGTTCTCACTCCTGAGACTATCCACTCATCACTAGGCGCGGAGGTCGACACCTCCCACTCAGAGGCCTCCAGCATCTCATCTTCTCCTATGAGACTTGGGCTAGGCATCCCCCTTCAGGGGTCTACTGATGCTTTATCTGAACTTTCCTTCTGAGATCCAGCATCCGAAACTTCAAACGTCGGGTTCTGTCTCTAAATCTGCACCCTCTAGCTTTGTGCCACAATCCCCTGAGGAGCCTTCTTCAACAGGCTCCGCCTGGTGCTGTGCGCTGCCAACTGCAGATTCCTGAACCTTTGTCCATGTGGGAGCCAAACGAATCTGAGGCACTTTATACAAGCCATATTTCTCTAGGCACCCAGCACAGAGAGGTATCATGAAGACGTCCCTTCCAGCGTTTAAGCAAATTTGACACACATGCACTGGATATCCAGGACTCGCCACATGAGGAGGCAGTTGTCCTCCTTAATGACACCTTTCAGTCTCCCTTAATCTATTTACTACTGCTGTTACTGCAGCCCTGGCGTGATCCGGGTAGTGAGCTGGTCCTGAGGCCATAACTGCAGGGAAAACAAACAAAAGCTCACTGTTACTGAAAGTCCCACGTTACTGAACACCTTCTTTACTTTTAAAATGGCTCCTCTGCTGCTGTGTTTACTTTACTACCCCACCCTGTAATGGCGGCGGCAGCACTCATGTGCATCGACATTCAGAAATTGGGTCAAGCCACTGTGCATCCGATTTGCACACACTACTGATAACTTTTGCTCAAACTGCACAAACTTGCACTGTTCTTTTTCTAACACATTTACATGATTTTCCATGGACTTTTCACTTGCTGGAAACATTTTTTTTTTTACTCACAGTCCCTTAAAGCTTCAGGATTTTAAGCACAGGATTGCCTGTAAACTAGTGCTGCACATTTGGCTACAACTCACAGTCTCTCTCTGGCTTTAAAACTTTAAACTGATGCTGAATTTATAACTATGCACACAGTCAATGGCCAAGCAGACTTGCACTTGCTGGTGGAACTTGACACAGTCGTTACTTGCAAAGCGACTACACTGCTGCACACATATTTAGCTGGCTTTTGGCAGAAAATCACTGTTTGAGCAATTTTAATGTTGGTACTTACTATTATCAGTAGCTGTTAGCTGCGATGGAAAAACAGCCTGCAGCCAGTCTTGGAGGCCTCAGAGAGAGAATGGGTGGGCAGTCCTGCCAATCGTCTCCTCGATCACCACACTCGCAATTCAGACGATCGAGATGTGGGTTGAGCCCGATTTTGAACAGACAAGTCTATTTTTAGCAGTTTTACAGCGCTTTCTAATCACTGCGATGCTCCTCCACTAGCCAGTACACGCACTCCACTCACACTCCCTCTCGAATGCTGGGGCAGTCACTGTAGAGCTGGCTGAGGGGCGGGACTGATTGCAGCCTCACAAATCACACGACGCCATGCAAATGAGCCTCTTCTTCCTCGCGAGTGCTGTTCTCTTCACGGCGATCATCGAGCAGGCAAATTTAAACTGCAGAAACCACTTTTTTTTTTTCCTCAACTGACTCCACGGCGGGAGCCCATTTCAGCCATTTAGCATAGCCATTCACACTGCAAGTCTCTCAGTTCACTCAAAAGCATTTCCAATGTCCAGGGCACAAGTTTCCTGTTGCTACCCCTAGTCTTCCACACTTTTCTTTATCCAACACAGTTCTTTAACAAGCTGGCAAAAACGCTGTAAACAATTGAGGCAGGACAAGGGTACACCCTTTTAGCTTTACTGCTCCTTGGTAAACAGTTGGCATTTTAAACAGCAGCATAAGATCCACAGCACACAGCGACACACTAGTAAAATTGCTTCAGCTTTTTGGGCTACCCACTGCCAGATAGCCAAAACTCTAGCCCCCTTGCCCGGGCACCTTTCCTCCCAGAATAAAAATCCAAAGCGGTGCCTCCATTTTTGTAACCCCTGGACCCCTGCCTTTTTGCAAACGACAGGTGGCATGCTGTTGAAGCTGACAGCAGTACCTGGTGGGGACTGGGTTTGGGAAGGACTAGGTTACTTGGCACAGGGGGCCTAGGTTTGGCTACTCTGCACAGGGGCACCCAAGTAAATCCGAACACAGGAAGCAATAACTGTAATGTCCAGAACCAGGAATGGGATTCTACAGTGTGACTGTTATTCACATCCAAACTGAACAAACAAAGCATAGACGGACCCCCACAGGGCTACATTCCTGGTAATGCAGATTAGAGACAACAGAATACTTTTTCACATTTCAGCCCTCAGGCTCTGAACCCACCAGGCACACAGCCCGGACTTGCACGCAGCTTTGGGTACACAGCCCAACTTGTACACTACTTGGGTTTTCCCCACAGGCCCGGCTCCCCCGCTGGCCACTTGATCCGCGGTCCATTATGGGAATAAACCAGTTTTCCTACTGGTGGCTCCCCAAACCACCTTAGAGCCTTCGACTCCTAGAGGGAATTTTCCTTCCAATCCCACATCTGGGTACTTCCCTCATCACTGGCCAAGTGCATGAGGCAAAGTAGAAATCGACAGAGCAAATCCGTAGAGGTGGACCTGGTTACTAAAGATGGGGGGTCTCCCACCTCTAGCTCCCACAATCCATACCCGGCCATTTCTCTGGACACTAAACAACTCTTTTGAAAGCTTGGCAATGTAGATTACTGGGTAGACGTATGTCACATCTCCTCTACATGTCTTGACTTCCACTATGTGCTGGACTTGAACATGCTTTTACTTTTGGCTAAGCCTATTACTCTAGGCCTCCCACTACTTCAGTAGTCCAATCCCACTATCACACAAGTCCCAGGATGAAAACATGGGCCGATTAGAAAGAGCAGAAACTCACCCTCTGGTTGCAGGTGCCCCACAGGCGAATTACAAACTCTTCTTGTTTCCCAAAAATTCTTGGACCAAATAAGGCAGCTTCTCCACTAGCAGAAAACCAGGGGGTTGCCCCTGGAATATGCAGGCTGAACTTTCCTGCCCCTTCCCCTGAGGGATGGGGCACTGAGACCCAAATCAGCAGTCTCCACCACTTCAAAACTAGCTTCTGTGTCTCTCTTTTAGGTGGAAACACACACCTTTTCCCTACTGGTAGCCCTATGTCAGGGCTGAGGCTCCAAGAACCTAACACAGAGCTGCTGTGCTTCTCTCCCAGCAAGCTCCAGACTCCAACTGACCACAGACTGACTGTTCAAACCTCCCAACATTCTTCTCCAACTCCCTGCTGCAGATTCCATTGTGGCTCATGCAGCTGCGACAGTTCTATGGTGATGTCATCCCTCAGTCTCAGCTGAGACTGAGAACGTAGTGAGACAGTGTGAAATCCATTTAACTGGAGTTTCACAAGCTGCTTTCCCTGCCTACCACTAGGTCTTACTGGGATTCTAGTAACCCCGGGTAACAAGGGGGTTACACTTGTTTTTAATATTATGGATTTAAATTTATTATTATTGTATGGACTATTGTAAGGGCGCCCTGAGCTCGGGAAGGGCGCCTTATATAAATAAATTTTACCTTACCTTACACCTTCATCGGGGCGGAGATTGACTCTTTCCAAGCCCGGCAGACAGTGCGGAGGATCTTTCCTCCTTTGCCCGATCATTTCAGGTTGGGTAATTGTGCCCAGCCAGGGAGTTCCTGCTTCTCCTGGGCTACATGGCAGCTTGCACCAGCATGGTCCATTGGGCCTGTTGGAGAATGCACTCCCTACAGTGGGGGCTGGCCTGTCAGTGGTTTCAGCATCAGGGCCACCTCAACCAAGCAGTCACAGAGACCCAGCAGATGTGGGATGCCATCCAGTGGTGGTTGGTCCTGGAACATCTTCAGGAAGGAGTCCCATTTGTCCACCCAGAGCCGACGGTCACTCTTACAACCAATGCCTCCCTGATAGGCTGGGGTGCCCACCTGGGGGAACACAAGGGTCCACGACCTCTAGTCCCCCGAGGAGTCCCAGTGTCGCATCAACCTGCTGGAACTTCAAGCTGTTCACCTGGCCTTGACAGTCTTCACTCCACATCTCTGGGGTCAGGTCGTCCAGGTCCAGATGGACAACATGACAACCATGTACTACCTCAACAAGCAAGGCGGGATGCATTCCCTACCTCTGTGCAGGGAAACTCTCTGCATCCGGACCCTTGTGCTCAGCCTCAAAGCTGACTTGCTGTCCATTCAGCTGGCGGACACCCTCAGCTGGGTGGGTGAGGCGTCTCACAAGTGGTCCCTTCATCAGGAGGTAGTGAACCATCTGTTTCCCCAGTGGGGCACCCCACTGGTAGATCTGTTTGCTTCCTGGGAGAACGCCAGGCCCAGGCTGTTTTGTGGACACACACCCTCAGTGGGGTACACTTCAGGGGGATGTCTTCATGAGGCCCTGGACCCCGGGCCTCTCTTATGCCTCCCCCTTTCCTCTGATCCACAAGGTTTTGATCAAAGCTCAGAGGGACAAGGCTCGGAGGATCCTGGTGGCTCTGAACTGGCCACGCCAGTGCTGGTACCCCAGTATCCTCAGTCACAGCAGCAGGCCTTCGTGGCATCTGCCACTTCACCCGTACCTGCTCTCGGGGAAGGTCCTATATCCAGACCTACAATCCCTGCACCTGACAGCCTGGTTCTCGAGCGGCTAGAGTTACAAGCTCTGGGTCTCTCCGATGATGTCCTCCGTGTAGTTGAGGCCTTTCGGAAGGAGTCGACTCTTTGATATTGTGTCTTCAAGTGGAAGATTCTGCATTTGGTGCCAGGGCCAGGAGCTGGACCCCCTGTCCTGTCCTGTAGCTAGCATCATCAATTACCCATGGTCCCTCTTTCAGTAGGGCCTTCAGTCGACGACCCTCAAGGTGCACCTGGCAGCTATCTCTGCATACTGGGTGTGGGGTGGTATGCCAGCCGTGGTGCAGGAGAAGGTGGGCAGGCACTTCTTTAAGTGCCTCGATCACATTTCCCCTCTGGTGCATGAACCATGGCCACCTTGGGACTTGCTGCTGGTGTTGGTAATGCTCATGGGCAAGCCATTCGAACCAATACACAGGTGTGACTGCCTTCTTGGTGGCCATCACATCCGCCAGGAGGATCAGTGATCTCCAGGCGTTCCCGGTAGAGTCTTCTTACCTGGTCCTTCACAGGGACAAGGTCGTCCTTCGCCCCAACCCGAAGTTCCTTCCAAAGGTGGTCTTGGAGTTTCACCTTAACCAGGTGATCAATCTCCCAGTGTACTTCAGTCACACCTCGGAGGCCGAGCACAGGCTCCACACTCTGGACCTGAGGTGAGCGTTTGCCTATTATAAGGAGCACATGGCTGGAGTTCGGGGAGAGGTTCGCCAGCTGTTTGTCATGCACACTGAAGCCGCACCTGGCAGACCAGCAGCCAAGCGGACAGTTGGCAGGTGGATAGTCTCCTGCATCCACCTCTGCTATAGGTTGACTTGTAGGGAGCCTCCAGTAGGGCTTAGGGCTCATTCCACCAGACATACCCTGCTATAGGTTAGCTGGTAGGGAGCCTACCATAGGGCTTTGGTCTTATTCCCCCAGACATACCATTGCCTCGGTGGCAGCTTCCAGGGACATCCCTATCCAGGAGATCTGCAGGGCTGCTATCTGGAAGTCAGCACACACCTTCATTTCCCATTACCACATCGAACTTGAGTCACGCCAGGATGCTGGTTTTGGGTCCTTGGTTCTCCAATCTCTGTCTCTAACTAGGGGGTTTTTGCCTTGCCCCCTCCTCCCAGAGAACTGGTAGGAGTCTGCCAGAAGTGTGGATAGTACACCATATCCACGCCCTAGAAAAACAAGTTACTCACCTGTAACTGTAGTTCTAGGAGTGGTATATAGTGGACAGCCACACAACCCACCCAACCTCCTCAGGCAAGTAGCACACTGGTCTGGCTTCCAGTGGGTTTATCTGACATCACGTGGTGGTGCCGAGGAGGATACCACCCGGGTGGATGGGAGGAACCAGTTTTAAGACCTTCTGGCCAAATTTAAAGAGACAGGAAATGTGTGCTAATTGGTAACTGTTCATAAAGTTCTTATTCTCAGAAATTGTATACATTCCCCTAAATTATCCATATTTAACTGCACCTGAATAATAAATGATCCAAAAAACTGTATTTTGCATTGTTTTTGTTTTTATGGGCAGCAGTCTAATGCAGTTCTCATTATGGAACTAGTAATTTGGAGTTTCATCTATGTCACAGTTTGTACACAGAATGCTAATTATGACCTGTTGACCAATCAGAACTATGATTAGAGTTCTCTGCACAAACCGTGACACAGTAAAAACTCCAAATCATTGGTTCCTTGAAAAGAATTGTAATAGAATGCTGTCCATAAAACCAAAACAATGCAAAATGTAGTTTTTCTTATCACTTTTTACTAAGGTACACTTAAATATGAATAATGTAGATGAATACAGTATATATCATTTCTGAGAATAAGAACTTTATAAACAGCTGCCAATTAGAATTGAGTTCCTGTCCTCTTTAAAGGGGAAAGGAATTCTGCCAGAAGTGTGGATGTACACCATATACCACTCCTAGAACTACAGTTACAAGTGAGTAACTTGATTTTCTTTCCCTCCATCTCAGATTCTGTTGCTAGACCTAATTGAAAATGGATAGTCAAGTGTCTTATGACCTTTGTCTTTCTTGTTTTGTTTTTCTCTGTATCAAATGAACACATCTATAGTACTTTGTAACCAAACAGTACTATTGACATACCTTATTTGATTTAAATTGCCTTGAACATTTTTTAATATTATGTATTTATTTCTTCATTATTTCCCTCTGGGTTGCAGTATTTACTCCACATAGATTTTATTCTTCTTTTTTAGGATACTGTTCCTAACTGTATTCATGCTGTCTTGCTGCTTGCCGACAGAGACCTCACTTTTCGTATGGAGAAACCTACAGCTATGCAGGTAACTACCCGCTTCGGATTTCACTAATCTAAGTAACATGAAGTGAACTACTAGATTTTTGTGATCTGACCTTTATGTACTGTTGTAATTGGAAGTACAGCAGAGGTAATGTAGTTCCGCAGAAACTGTTATACTGTGACAAACTAGTGAACTTTCTCAAGGATTTTATGGCCTAATGATTTTGAATCTTTGACACGACATACCCAACCTCCCCTGCCAGGTTTGCCCTTCGATATTGTTTATCCATTGTCTAGGTCTAAGAGCAGTGACAGCTAAGTCGAGCACCCGATTTGGCAGTAGTTGGTAGGAGGAATAAGAATTTTCACAGTGACTGAGCATGCACAGTGGATACTGTCTCTGTATGGATTTAAACTGAATACCAGTAGTAGGACTAAAATTACCTCTTCTTTCTTTTCTGTGTTAAATTTTAGTGCTTGTGAAAGGTGCCGTGTTGACCATACTGAAAACTGAAGACCTCTGTTTAGCCATATGATGGGTATAGCATGGGTGATTACAGTGCAGGTTTCTCCATACTACCCTGCCATTGTGCCTTAACCCTGTCTTGGAGGAATCACCACGTAGATGAGGGGGGTTAGCTCATACTCCATGTCCATTCAGTGCTTGGCCTCTTATATGAGACTGCCAGCAATGTTGCCAGTCAGTGCCAGTTGTATTGTTAGTTTCTGATGTGGACATCTGTCCACTGGGAACTGGACTGAGACCACCACAACTCATTTTGCATAGGCCACTGAACAGCTCTTAGGTAATAATAGCTTTTGGCCGCTTCCAACTTGGGCTGGATTTGAACCAGTAACCTAGAGGTGAAAGGCTTCTTTAAAGAAGTTCTACCTGCTAAAGTGACGCCCCGACCGCTTCACAGATTGGGGCGTCACTGTACAAATTCCCTGTGCAGTCACCCTGTAAAATGCATATTTTAATTACCTGACTGCTCGTAAAATTCAGGGAAGTCCCCGGTGCAGCTGGCATTTTCAGTCTTGGCGCCCCGTCCACTCCCGTTCTCACTAGTAATAACACGGGATGACGCCGCGCCATTGCCTCTGCCTTATAGGTAGCCCTATGTACGAAAATATTATCACTAGTATATATTAAGATCGTTATTTTTACACAATTTGCCTAAATGCCATGTGTATGGCTGGCATACACATGGCAGAATACTGCTACAGTTGACCGCCATTTTCGACAAGTATACACTTATGATTTTTTCTTATTTTTCGCTTAAAAATTTGTTCTTTTTGACATCGGATTGCATGTCTTCACCAACTCTGTCCGAATCCCACAAAAACAAGTACCCCTGCGGCAAGTAGATACCAGAGAGAGAGATGGCCAAACTGTGTGTCTAATCTGCCTAGGGCCTGACCACAACACCGAGGGCTGTGAGGCCTGCCAGAAATTCAGCCAGGCCACACAGCAAGCCCTGGAAGCCCATCTCCTGAAGAAGAAGTTAGCTTCCATGGAAAAGCAGCTGCAGCAGGTGCAGAGTTCCTCTTCTTCCCCAAAACTGAACAAGCACAAATGGGACAAGCACAAGAATCGGGACCAGGATCGGTCTCCTTCCAGGTTGTGGCTCTCCTTGGAGAGCGTCCCTCAGGCCCGTCATACCTTTGCCTGGGTCTGATTCGGGTGGAACGACTGGTAAGTTGGGCGTTGGTTCTGCTAACATCTTCACAGTCTCAGTGCTCCTGTCGGACCCCAACTCAAGGTCCAGCGTGGAGTCTCAGGATCAGCACCAGCTGCAGCTGCCCCGAGAGGAATCCCCCCCATCGGGACGCTTCTTTGCTCCCAGTGGGCCCTCCTGAGTCTCCCACCCACTCGGAGCCGGAGGAGCCACCGCCAGTTGACCCGTTTGAACGACCAGTGCCGGTAAGCCCTATGTTGGACCCTTTGGGGGACGTCCCGGACTCCCAGCCCACCAAACCGTCTGGGACTCCGGCTCTGCCCCCAACTCCAGAGGCACCCGTTGCTCCTCCAAGGCCAATGCCAGTGCTTCCTGTTGGTCCAATGCCGGATAACCCTCAGCCTGGGCCCTCAGGCTTCCCTTTGGGTCCTCAGCTGGGTCCTTCAGCTCTGCCATTGGGGCCCTCGACGGGCTATCCTATGCCAGGTTACCCAACACCAGGGTACCCAACGCCAGACTACCCAAACCCATTGCCGGGTTACCCAACGCCAGGTTATCCAATGCCAGGGTATCCAATTCTCGGATACCCAACGCCAGGATACCCAATGCCAGGTTATCCACCAGTTTACCCATCTCCGGTATACCAGCCTCCTCCACCTCCCGTTCCGTAGCCTCAGGTGGATTACGAGGCCCTCTTTGACTCCTGGTGGCACAGGGCAAAGAACCACTTGGTTTCAGAACTGGACTGACGTCAGCTGGTTGTGACCCGCACACTGGTCCAGCCTACCTCACGCCATGGTCTTTATCGCCTATGGATTCTCGCCCCTCAACTACTGGCTGCACAGTGGGTGCTACAGCAGCATTTCAAGGTCATGGATGGGGGGACCCTCAGAGAGAGGTCTGCCATCGAAGGTCTCAGTCTCCCGACAGGAGCTCTTCTTCTGACTCAGAATCAGACTCCTCCTCTTCTCTTTCTGGCTCGGAGTCACCTACGCCAGAGAAGCCTAAACCCAAGGAGACTCCTAAGTCTCCCCCAGAGGATCCCTCCTTCATGGATATCCTCCAGAAAATCCAGGAGGCCAACAGCTGGAAAACTGAGGAACAGGACCCCTAGCATTGGAGATTGGCAAAGCATCGCGACCTTCCAGAGCTCAATCCTCTTCTCATCCCCCCTTGGACGGAGCCCCACGATGACCTTAACACCACTATTTGGCAGCAGCCGTCGTCTGTTGTGTCCTTCGCAAAGAAGGCGGACAGATTCTTTCATGCCCCAGAGGGGAAAGACCACCTAGCAAACCATCTAACGGCTGATTCTGTGGTCATCAATGCGGCTCACCACTGCTCCAAGCAGCCGAAGCACATGAGTACCTTCCCTCCAGATAAGGAGTCGAGGCAACTGGACCAGTTTGGCTGTAAGGGCTACTTGTCGTCTACTTTGGCCTTGGGGGCGTTGATATACATTGTCCATATGGTCTGTTACCAGAAGTCCATCTTGGGCCAGCTAAAGGCTCAATTCCAGGCCTTGCCAGACTCTGAGGCCAAGACCAAAATTGAACAAACAGTCAAGACTGCAGAGATCACCTGTCGTAACACCTTACGTGGGACTTATGACACCGTTGATGCCTCCGCGAGAAGCACGGCAATGGCAGTTTGTCTACACAGACACTCCTGATTGCGAGTGTCTGGATTTTCCCAGGATGTCCAAGCGTCCATCATGGATGCTCCGTTCAGGGGCTCGGTGCTCTTTGGAGGGGACGTCCAGGACATTACGACTGACAAGGGAAGGCCCTTAGGTCAGTGCACCCCCTCTGTCATACCAATCCGAAGCCTAAGCAGCCCTTTGTGCTGCCAGCAAGTGCCAACAGAGGCAGCAGCCTGCCAAACATCAGGGCAAACATCGAGCTCCCTCTTCGGGCTTCAACTCCCCTGCCAAGTCTCAAAGAGCTTCCGGGGTGGCACTCCCCCACCCTTCCTCCGCCTCATGACTCATGGCCTGCCCCCTCCACCAACTGTTCTGGAGAAGTCAGGTAGGGGCAGATTCGCCAGTCACCTGTCCAGGTGGGAGGCAATCATGACAGACTGTTGGGTGCTTCAGCTCATAGCTCCCGGTTACACACTGGAATTCTTAGAGAGACCTCCAGAAAATCCTCCAGGTCACTCTCATTACCCACAGGGTCACGTTCCACTAATCATAAGAGGAAATTATGGCTGTGCTGCAGAAATCTGCCATAGAGCGCATTCCTTGGAGGCAGGAAGGAAGGGGTGTTGCTCCCACTTCTTTCTGGTCCCCGAAAAGACGGGAGACCTCTGACCCATACCTTACCTCAGCACACTTTAACTGAACATGGAGCACAAAAGGTTTTGCATGTTGACCCTCCCAGTTCTGTTGCCACTACTCCACCAGGGACATTAGCTCTGCGTACTGGACACGCAGGATGCTTCTAACCCCAGTAACACTCAGGTATTCATAACTTTGTGCAGTAAGCCCTTTACCTAAAACTGACTGAAAAGAACAGAACACATGCAAATGATGGAACTCTTTGCACGTGATAACTTTTCAAATGCTACCTCATACTAACTGCCAATATTCTAAAACTCCTCAGATTTCTCTCTCCGCCTGAAAAGTCTGGTCGCTCGGAGAATCGCTCTTCAGCTTGTTTCTCTGACATGAAGAAACTTATATGTATCCTTTTGTTTCATTTGCTGCCTTATACTTGTTTTTGTAGTTACACTTAGTTTTTGGTGTTATTTAGTTATTTTTTATCGGTTCCTCCCGGTTCAGTATAAACGGTGGGGAACCGAGTTAGTTTACTTAATTTCGAGGTTTTCTGACTAAAAAACCTAGCTAGTTATCTAAATTTTTAGTTTAAATAATAGTTTTTTGTAACTGCTTTTCTCGGTTACTGAACTGCTAATCCCGATTCATTTTCTTCATCAGATTGGTTCCTTTTCGGTTCTGAAACTGACTGCAACCGCTAAACTTCCATAAAATTTAAAAATTGTGTAGCGGTTGGGGGGGAGATCTAGGACACTGGCAGTGGACTTCAGGGGGGCAGACTTTGTGGGCATGGGAAATATTCTCAAGGATCACTTGAAGGGGATTACATCAATGACAAATGTGGAAAAGAGATGGGAGGTCATAAAACAGGGACTTCATGAGGCAGTCAGGACCTGCGCTAAGGTGAAACGTAAGGGAGCAAGGTCACATAAACCATGCTGGTGGTCCAGTGAGGTTCAGGTAGCGGTCAGAGAAAAGAAGGCGGCCTACAAAAATATAAAACAACAAGAGGGATAGGAAAAGGAAATGTACCATCTTGCATCTAGAAAAGTCACCGGATGGTGAGGGGCAAAGTCAGTAAAACAGCGGCTGGCACAGGGATACATGGAGGAAAAGGGTTCTTCGGTACATTGGGAGCGGAGAAAACTAAAAGCCATCTTGGCAGATTGAGATCAGAAGGAGGGTGGGTGGAAGAGCGAGGACTAGGCAGAGGTATATTAAACTTACGCCTCTGTGTTCACTAGGGAGGGATGGGATATCTACAAAGCAAGGCACGATGGGGATAGAAGTGGTAGTGAGTGGGATCAGGGAAGCAACAGAAATGGAGCAAGAGGGAGGGAGAGGTACCCCAGAGGTGTCACATCAGGATAAGGATAAAAAGGCCAGTAAGGTGGAGGGGACGGATGATGTTGTCTCCACCGAAAGGGTGTGTTTAGCCCTCAAGGCCCTAAAGAAAGATAAATCTCCTGGACCAGATGGCATTCATCCAAGAGTACTATGGGAATTGGCGGACATACTGGCTGCACCCCTGGCGGAGCTCTTCAACAGGTCACTTGAGACAGGGAGGGTACCTAGGGATTGGCGAGAGGCACATGTAGTGCCAGTCCATAAGCAGGGGGTCAAGGGAAGTACCAGGTAACTATAGACCCATCAGTTTGACCTCGGTGGTGGGAAAATTAATGGACAGTATACTAAAGGAACGATTGGGAGTGTACTTGGAGGAGGTGGGAGGTCTGGATAGTCGGCAACATGGGTTTGTGCCAGGTAGATCATGTCAAACCAATCTTGTGGAGTTCTACAAATGGGTAACATCAGAACTGGACAGGGGAAAGCCTGTGGATGTATTATTCTTGGACTTCAGCAAGGCATTTGACTCTGTCCCCCACAATGGTCTGGTGGAGAAACTGACGGGGTTGGGAGTAGGCCCTTTGATGGTCAGATGGATTGAAAACTGGCTAGCTGTGCACCCAGAGAGTAGTGGTCAGTGGGAGCTCTCAAACCCTAGAGAGTCGGTAGTGGGGTACCACAGGGCTCGGTCCTGGGTCCGATCCTGTTTAATGCATACATATCAGACATCAGGAGGGGTATAGGGTGTGAAATGAGTCTCTTCACTGATGACTCAAGATGGGAGCAGTAGTTGAGGGGGAAGAGGGGAGGTTGGCCCTGCAAGGGGACCTGGACACCCTGGAAAGCTGGGCTCACACATGGAAATTAAATTTCAATATCACCAAGTGCAAGGTGTTGCATCTTTGGTGGGGAAACCCTAAACATAAGTACACCCTGGGAGGGGAAGCGCTGGAGGCCTCAATAGGGGAAAAAGACCTAGGGGTCATGGTGGATGCATGTATGAATAACTCTGAGCAGTGCAGGAGAGTGGCTAGCAAGGCAAACAAGATATTAGGATGCACCATAAGGGGGATCACCTCTAGGAGCAGGGAAGTGATTCTGCCACTGTACAATGGACTGGTTAGACCACACCTTGAGTACTGTGTACAGTACTGGAGACCACACTTGAAGAGGGACATACAGCTCCTGGAGAGGGTACAGAGGAGGGCAACTAAGATGATACGAGGACTAGAGGATTTGGCGTATGAGGACAGACTTGAGGAGCTCTGCCTGTTTTCATTGGAGGAGAGGAGAGACGGGGGGACATGATTGAGGTCTTCAAGTACCTCAAGGGGATAAATAGGGTAAGCATGGAGGGGATCTTTAGACTAAAGCAGCAGGGAGGTATCACCAGAGGGCATGGTTTGAAATTGGAAGGTGGAAGGGTGAGGGGGGTGAAGAGGAGGAGGTTTTTCACTGAGAGGGTGGTGGACTCTTGGAATGCGCTGCCTGGCGAGCTGGTTCAGAGATCCACAGTGGGAGGGCTTCAAGACAGGGTGGGACAGACACAGAAGGCGGATGTACCAGATGATGGCCTGGCCCAGGGGGGTGGGGATAATGATAGGGGTTTCTGGAACACAAGGTGGGGGAGGGCCTCGGCACCCAACTACGGATCTGAGGTTCGAGCAGACTCTATAGACCGTAAGGCCTAATCTGCTGGCAATTAGTATGTTAGTATGTTTACTTTTTTATCGGTTCCTGATAAAAAATGTCGCAGAAACTGAAAAAGAAAACCGGTGAACCCGGTTTTAAAAATTGTTCCGATTGTGGGGAAGTGTTTGCTAAGGCAGACAAACATAATCTTTGTGTGGCCTGCCTTGGCTATGAGCACCTTAAGGAAGAGTGTGACATCTGTAAAACTTTCCTGGAAAAAACTGTGGAAAAACGCCTGGAACGGCTAAAGAAAAAACTTCCTCCACCAAGGGGTCCCTCTGGCTCTGACCAGTCAATACCCCCTCCTAATGTGGGTGAAACCACTTCTGTTGTTACCTCTACCCCTGAGATGGGTGGCAAAGGCACAAAGAGGACTACTGAACCGGCTGACTCTTCAGTTCCCTCTAAAAAGACTAAAAAACTGATGCACACTGAACACCCAGCTAGTAAAAAGTGGTCTTCTGTGCTTGCTCTGACTTTGCCTTCTCCCCAGGAAATTGCTCAGGCATTCAAGGTGATGCAGGCCTTACAAGGTCTTGTGCCCACTGACCAGCAGCCACCTGTCCAAGCTCCTGTAGGACAGACTGGCACTTCTGGGAGATCTTCCTTTATGAAGGAGGAGGTTTATAGTGAGTGTGAGGAGAAGGAAGGGGATCCTGTAGAACTTGAGGTATCCCCTGAGCAGGAGTTTGGCTCTCCTCCTAGAACCTCTTGAGGATTATTCCTCACACTTTACCTTTGTCAGGAAGATGGCTGATGCCCTTGACATCTCCACAAAGGAGGAAATAGAAGATGAAGAAGAGGTGGGATACCTTGAAATGATGGGGTTAACCCTCACAAAAGCACTCCTCCTGCCTGTCAACAAATTCTTTAAAAAAGATGCTCTGAAACTCTTGCAAACCCCTAACTCTATTCCCCCCTCTTGACAAGAAATAGATAAAAAGTACCAGATGGAAAGAGAGGGGCAAAGTTCCTGTTTACCCACCCTAACCATCGGGGGTGGTACAGGCAGCTGCCTGCGATAAGGCTAGGGTCCCTCTGGCTTCACACCCACCAGATAAGGACTCTAGAATGATTGACAGCATGGCAAAGAAGGGGTATTTGTCAGCTTCTTTGGCCATACGATAGGCAAACTTCCAGGCCTACACTGCCTAGTACCAAAAGTCCTTGTGGCAGTCTGTATTGGCCGTGGCACAGAAAGCCCCCTCACCTCTGTCTGATGACCTGGCAGAAACTGGCAGATTTGGTTTGGAGGGGGCGAAATACCAATTCCAGATGACTGCTGACACAAATGACACTGTAGCCAGATGGATGGCGAACACTGTTGCCCAGAGGAGATTTGCCTGGCTAATAGCCACAAATCTAACTCAGGACACCCAGTCAAAGGCTCTTGATTTTCCCCTGGAGGGAAATGTACTCTTTGGGGAGTCAACAGTGGCTTATGTGAAAAAGATGGATGAGTATAAGTCCACATATAGAAACAATTCTGCTAAAGAGAAAGCTTCACCATCCACCAAACCCTGTGGAAGGGGAGGCAGGGGCAGGTTCTTTCATACCAGGCCCTTTTTCCAGCCAGTGGCTACACTCCAGTACCAGCAGTACCCACAACCCACAGCAAGGGTACTTCAGGGGTAGGGGTAGAAGGGGGTTCTAGGTGAGGGTCCCAAGCCCAGCCTCAGACAAAGCAAACACTCCGACATGTCTACACAGGCCGCCTCCTCCATACCTGTTGGAGGCAGACTGTCTCACTTCCTCCAGGCTTGGTTAAACATCACCACAGACAAGTGGGTCCTGGGGGTAATGAGTCAGGGGCTGTCTCTGAATTTCGAATCCTTTCCTCTTCAAAAAAACGGGGTATTCTGTCCACCCTCCCTTGCAGAAAAGAAGCTGCTGGAGGCAGAGGTTCAAAACCTACTGCTGCTAAGGGCAGTGGAGCCTGTCCCAATCCAGCAGAGAGGAAGGGGTTTGTACTTCAGGTATTTCCTCACCACAAAGAAAAATGGGGAGTGGCGGCCTGTCTTGGACCTCAGGGCCCTGAACAAGTATCTGAAAAAGCCTAAGTTAAAAATGGTAACTCTGGCATTGGTACTGCCAAAGCTGCAGAAAGGAGACTGGTTGGCATCACTAGACCTAAAAGATGCTTATTTCCACATCCCCATAAGGGAGCCCTGCAGAAAATACTTCAGGTTCAGACTCTCATCAAGCCATTACCAGTTTTCAGCCATGCCCTTTGACCTAATGTCAGCTCCAAGGGTATTCACAAAGTGCCTGTCAGCGGTTGTGGCACACCTTTGAAGACAGGGTGTCACTGTATTCCCATATCTGGACGACTAGCTGGTGGTAGGAAGATCACCAGACCAGGTCAGACAACACCTGCAGACCATCCATGGGCTCCTGGAGTCCCTGGGGTTCCTGATAAATCACAAAAAATCAGTCCTTCTACCTGCATAGGTCCTGCAGTTCAAAGGAGCAGAGCTCAACATTCTGCAGGGCAGGGCCTATCTGCCTCTGGACAGGGTAAGAAGTCTCCAGCTAATTGCAAACTCATTCAGCCTGCACAAGTACAAAACTGCAAGGCAGTTTCTACAGCTACTGGGCCACATGGCTGCAGCCACAGGCACAGTCCTAGGCTCCAGGTTCCAAATGAGGGACATCCAGTTCCACCTAAGAGCTCACTGGTGCCAGAGAAGGGATTCTCTCTCAATGCCTATTCCAGTAACAAAAACCTTGTTACAGGATCCATAAGACCCTAATTCTTCAGGAATATGTAAGGGCAAGGAAAATCCCATCAGTTTTCATCAGTTTAGATACCGAAAAGGCTTTTCATCGAGTCTGTTTGCCATTCTTGTGGAGAACTCTCGAGGCGTTTCACTTCCTGCCCTCATTTATTATATCCCTTAACAATTTTTATAGATCCCCAAGGGTCTTTGTGTTGGTAAATGGCAATCTATCCTCTCCGATTTAATTAAATAGAGGTACGAGACAGGGCTGTCCCCTATCACCTTATCTTTTTGCATTATACTTAGAACCAGTGGCGGCAAGGTTGAGGAACATGATCTCTGTAGAGGGGATTCCATTAGCACAACAAGAACACAAAATAAATATGTTTGCTGATGACATTTTGTTAACCCTTCTATCCTTATCCCAATCAATCCCGGCAGCTTGGCAAATATTGAAACAATATGAGACACTGGCGGGATTTCAGTTAAACACTACAAAAACAGAGATCCTGGCCTTCAATTCTATTCCTTCCCAACATTTAAAAAAAGAATACCCTTTTAAATGGCATACTACGAAAATAAAATATCTGTGATTTAACATCCCTCTTAACCCAGATGTTTTAGAGATTTTAAACTATGAACCCCTCACGACTACTGTTCAGATGGATATGGAAAGATGGTCTACCTTCCTCACCCCCTTTCATCAATGGATAGAAATTGTACGTATGAAGATACTCCCTCGATTATTATATTTAATCCAGAATGTTCCCTTTTTACCTGCAACATATTATTTTAAATCATGGGACAAATTAATCTCCATGTTTATCTGTGGTAGGGGATATCCTAGGATATGATTATCTGTCCTTAAATTATTCCTAGCTCGGGGAGGATTTAATCTTCCGGATTTTAAATTGTACTCTAAAGCATCGTTTCTTAGGATAATGCTAATTTGGCTGACAGACTCCTACTCAACCCCTTGGAAGGATATTGAATTTCATTTAAATGATTTATTTGATATTAAAAAAATCCTTCTCTCTTCAGAGGAGAGGTCTCTGTCACCTACTACCTTAACGGGTATTACGACCCAAACTTATAAATGTTGGAGACGTATAAGGCAAACTGGACCAATGCGTATTGTATATGAATACACTAAATTAATATCAGAAGACGATTCTTTTGCACCTATACATATGGACCCCACATTCCGTGAATGGAGAAGGTTGGGTCTTTCACATTTTTTCCAGTTTCTGTCCCCCTAGGGGATACTCCCCTATGAAAAATTACAGTCCCAATATAATCTTCATAGAACAGATTTATTCTGTTACTTCCAGGTAAGGAATCATATACTTGGAAACCGAATAATCCAACCCAGGATCCCTTACCCAACTTCGGAACTTCTCAAATTATTTACTGAAGCTATAAGGGGGATCTGGGAAAGCATATTATAGGAATCATATATAGGGGTTTGAGAAATGAACAAAAAGAATCTACTAAATCTATATTACAGGAGTGGAACAAGGAGCTCCTACTAGATATAACCATGGAAGAGTGGAATGGATCAGCTCTGAGTGCAGTAAAGATAATTTCCTCTCCATTTTGGAGGGAATTTGCATGGAAGCGTCGTTCTCACTTTTTTCGAGCCCCTGCAGTTCTGCTTAAATTCCTTCCGGAAGAATATGGAGTCTGCTGGCGAAAATGCGGATGCCCTAGGGCGTCATTGGGACACAAACTCTGGCAATGTCCGTGCTTGATGCCCTTTTGGCTAGCCCTACAAACTGAACTTACTAATTTACTAGGACAGGTGATAGAATTAACAGCCAAGCAAGTACTGTTGGGGATCTTTCCAGAACATTCCCTTCCATGGGAACAAACCCTTTTGCCTTCCAGTCCTCTGGTGGCCAAAACATCCATTACTCGTAGATGGATGTCCATTACAATTCCAACAATATCGGAATGGAGAGCTGTTATGTCTGACTTCTATACAATGGAAAGCCTCAGTGCTAAAATTCAAGATAAAGCTCCAAC
Organism: Neoceratodus forsteri; assembly: GCA_016271365.2. Classification (NCBI taxonomy): domain Eukaryota; kingdom Metazoa; phylum Chordata; order Ceratodontiformes; family Ceratodontidae; genus Neoceratodus; species Neoceratodus forsteri. The sequence continues at coordinate 1,198,476,595 of CM028130.1, forward strand.
ATACATGACGAAATGGCAGGGATGGGTGTTCTACCAAGCATTGGTGGAACCAGCCTTTTGCCCTTAATTTAATTTGGTCTATTGGGGGATGACACAGGAGGGATGATCCAGTATTAAGAGAGAGCGGAGGGACTAAGGAAATTAATTAAAGATGTGGGGACTAAATATATAAAGACGAATAAATTTAGCATCCCGGCTATAAAAGAAAAGATGGATTAGACATAAAGATAAGGGATAAACAAGGGACGGAGGGTACATAATGGAACTGAAGCTTTATCTTTTGAATGGTCTGAGACCTAAAAGTTGTATAATCATTATACCAACTAGATGACCTTTGGATGGATTATATTAACTGGCAATAATACAAAATGACTGAAGATATGTGGCAATACAATGTACTGTATGAAATGTACTCTCGACAAAGTGTAAAAAACCTTTTTAATAAAAAAGATATAAAAAAACACTTTGTTACAAGCACTTCAGTGGTGAAAAGAGGAATTCAACCTAAGGGAAGGGGTTCCTTTCCAACAAGAGTCCCCATTAGTTGTTCTCACAATAGCTGCATCTCTCTTGAGGTGTGGCACCCATCTAGGGGAACACACAGCCCAGGGCACTTGGTCAAGTGCAGAGTCACTCCAGCACATAAACTTGCTGAAACTCAGAGCAGTGTTTCTGGCACTAAAAGCTTTCACAGCATTGGTGCAGGTAAAGGTGGTGCAAGTCAGAACAGACAATACCACCATAAGAAAAAATTACTCACCTTAGTAATGTTGTTTCTTCTAATGGAGTCATGCTGTATTCTGACTATTGCAGTTAGGTCCTGCCTTTCAACTGCCCCGGAGAACAAAGAGTTAACTTTCCATGGCCAGCATGGAACGTTCAGCGCAAGCTCGGTTGAAGCCCCTGTCTGCTGCTATTTAAACTCCAACCGTCAGATCTTTCTGAGCAATACTCACTAGAAGTTCTGTGTGGAAACTGTAAAACTCATTAGCCAACTGGCAACTAAATTTATTAAAAGGGTTTTGGTTTCAAAGCAAAGACTCAAGTCAGAAACCCAAAAACAAAACACAACACACACCCAAAGTAAGGAGGGTGAAAAAGGGCACCTATGGTGCCAACACTGCTCCTGCCCACCCACATCCCAAAAACAGGTTCTGAGAGGGAGGCGGGGAGGTCAGAATACAACAAGACTCCATTAGAAGAAACAACATTACTAAGGTGAGTAATTTTTTCTTCAGACAACATGAAGTCTTGCTGTATTCTGACTATTGCAAACTACCAAGGAGTACCTCCATGGAGGAAGGACAGAACCTACTTTGGGAATAGGCTCTGAAGTACTGCTGTGCCAAACCGAGCATCACTCTTAGCCTGGATATCCAGAGAGTAATGCTTGGTGAATGTATGGACTGTTTTCCAGGTGGCTACCTGACAAATTTCTAAGATAGGAATGTCCCTGGCAGCAGCCAGGGAAGCAGCTGTACCTCTAGTAGAGTGAGCCCTCAGGCCTGAAGGTGGGGTTCTACCCAGTTTTTCATAGCAGAATTGTATACAAGAGACAATCCATCTGGCAATAGATCTCTTAGTAGCAGGTTTGCCCTTACTGACCTCTCCATATGTGAGGAACAACTGGAGGGACTCAAACCTGTGACCCTTGGTGTGCTCTATGTAGTAGCCGAGGGCCCTTTTAACATCCAAGCTGTGCAGCCTCCTCTGGAGAGAGGAGGAATGGTCAGTGACGAAAACAGGGAGAGACATAAACTGATTAAGGTGGAAATCTGAAACCACCATAGGCAAAAGCTTCCTGTTAGTTCTTAGGACCACTTTATCTCTATGGAAAGAGATGAAATCAGGCTCCACTGACAGGGCTTACAATTCACTGATACGCCTGGCAGAGGTAATGGCTACCAAAAACACAGTTTTCCAAGTCAAGTACTTAAGCTCTGCAGAGGACAAAGGCTCAAAGGGTGGTTGCATAAGCTGAGCAATGAAAACATTAAGGTCCCAAGCAGGAGCAGGGTCCCTAAAGGGGGGATTGGTGTGCAGCAATCCCTTGAAGAACTTACAAAACACAGGATGGGCTGACAGAGGAGAGGGCTTGCCTACTGACAAGAAGGCAGAAACAGCTGCCAGATGCACTTTAAGTGTAGCTGGCCTAAGTCCTAAGCCATTAAGATGGACCATATAGTCCAGAACTGTAGGCAACCCAGCAGATTCTGGAGAAATATGCTTATTAGAGCACCAAATAGTGAACCTTTTCCATTTGGAGTTGTAAGTCTTTCTGGTGGAAGGCTTTCGAGAAGCCTTAAGGATATCCAGAACCCCTTGAGAAAGGTGCAGATCAGCAAACTCTAACTCTTCAAGAGCCATGCCTTGAGATTGAGAGATTTGAGGTTCGGATACCAAATCCTCCCCTGAGAGGATGTCAACAGGTTGTAATTCCTGGGAAGAGACAGGGAAGGTGGACTGCTAAGGACAGCAACAGTGGGTACCAGGGCTGTCTGGCCCAGTCTGGAGCAATCAGAATCACTTTGCATGGTTGTGACCTGATCTTGACTAACACTTTGAACAGGAGAGGGAAGGGGGGAAAGCATGCAGAAATTTCCCTTCCCAAATCAGAATCAGAGCATCCAGTGGGACTGAGCCCAAGACTGGGGGTCTGCAGCAAAAGAGAGGAAGTTGGTGATTGTCTGGTGCTGCAAAAAGATCTATCTGTGGAGTGCCCCATCTCGAGAAAATCACCTTCAAAACTAGGGGATCTAGGGTCCATTCGTGATGGCCCTGGGATATCCTGCTGAGAGCATCTGCTAGGACATTGTCCTTCACTGGGAGGTGAACTGCTATCAGAGAGGTTTGCAGGGAATAGGCCAGGGACCACAACTTCATTGCCTCTGTGCACAAGGCCATAGACCGAGTGCCTCCTTGCTTGTTGATGTACCACTTGGTGGTGGTGTTGTCTGTTCTGATCTGGACCACCTTGTTCTGTACAGATTTGGAAAAGGCGTGCAGTGCCAGAAACACTGCTCTGAGGTCCAAGAGATTGATGTGAAACAGAGATTCTTGAGGTGACCACAGTCCCTGGGTGGTAAGATCCCCCAGGTGGGCTCCTCAGCCCAGCAGGGCAGCATCTGTGGTGAGTATTACTGAATGAGACTGAGTGATAAAAGGAACTCCTTGTCTCAAATTGTCCTGATCCTGCCACCATTGCAAAGCCTGGATCAGGGTTCGGGTCACTGGAACTAGTTTGGTAAGGGAATCCTTTCTTTGGGACCAGAAGGCTCTTAAATGGAACTAAATGTCCCTCATCTGGAATCTTGCTCCCTGGACCACTGCTGTGGAAGCTGCCATGTGGCCCAGAAGCTGAAGGAAATGCCTTGCTGGTCGAGACACCTGTAGGGTGAATGAAGAGGCCAGTTCCATAAGGGTCCTTGCCCTGTCCAGGGGAAGGAAGGCTCTTGCCCTTACTGTATCCATTTCCGCCCCTATGAAGGTGAGGAGCTGTACTGGCTCGAGAACTGACTTTGGAAGGTTGAGGAGGAATCCTAAGGAAGTGAGCACTTGCTGAGCTGCAGATGTGACTTGACTTGGTCTGGAGACTGACCCACTATGAGCCAGTCGTCCAGATATGGAAAGATGGAAATCTTTTCTCCTTAGGAAAGCAACCACTATTGCCAGGCACTTTGTGAACACCCTTGGGGCTGATGTTAGGCCAAGGGCATTGCTCTGAATTGATAGTGGTCTGAGGGCAACAGAACCTGAGGTACTTTCTGTGGGAGCACCTGATGGGAATGTGAAAGTAGGCATCTTTGAGGTCCAGGAGGCTAGCCAATCCCTGACCTTAGAGAGGGCAGAATTATTCCCAAGTCACCATTTTGAACTTTGGTTTTAAAGGTGCTTGTTCAGATATCTTAGATCCAGGATGGGCCGCCATTCTCCTGTTTTTTTGGGGGTTAGGAAGTATCTGGAGTACAATCCTTTGCCCTTGTGTAGGGTAGGAACCCTTTCTATGGCTCTGAGAGCCAGGAGGGAAGAAACCTTTGCCTCTAGGGCAAGGGTCTCTGATGGATTTGCAGGTGGAAAGGATTTGGTTCTCATCTTGGGAAATCTTTTGAAGCTGAGAACCATTCCCTGGTTTACTACTTCCAGGACCTGATCCAGGATCTGATGTCAGATACTTCCAGTCCTGGACAAAGTAAGCCAGCCTGCCCTCTACAGGTATTGGAGAATCAGCCCCGGACAGACCCATCAGGGTGTCTGCTTGGCAGGGGCTTTAGGCTGAGGGGTGGAAGCAGGCCTGCTCATTCCCCGTCTGCTTCTCCCTCTGAAGAACCCCCTCTGAGCATGAGCAGAAGAGGAGGCCTGGGCTTGGTAAAAAAGGCCTTTGAAAGGGCCTGCCCCTGCCCCTGGAGTGCTGTCTTTGAGGAGTGGCTTGCCTTTCTTTGGCCTGAGCACTCCTGTAGGTGGTCCTGTACCCGTCCATCTTTTTCATGTAGTTCTCTGTCTGCTCCCCAAACAGAGAGTTACCAATGACAGGGAAATCCATGGCCTTAGCCTGGGTATCCTGTGATAGGCTAGTACATCTGAGCCAAGCCTTCCTCCGAAGTGCCACAGATGTAGCCATGACTCTAGATGAAACATCATTGGAGTCCACAGCAGCATGAAATTGCACCTTGGATGCCTCAATCCCATCTGCAGCCACCTGCTCCAGCTCCTTGGCAAGATGGTCAGGGGCCTGTTTAGCCAGAGCCAGCACAGTGTCCCACCTGGACTTCTGGTATCTAGCTGTGTAGGCCATATAGTTAGCCTGCCTGAGTCCCAAAGATGCTGCCATGTACTGCTTCTTTGCCATGGCATCAGTCCTCCTGGAGTCCTTATCTGGGGGTGTGATGCCAAGGGAATATTTGCCTTATCACAGGCAGCAGCCTGCACTACCCCAACATGGCTGCATTACTGAGAAAGGAACTCCATGTCCGAGCCTGAAAGGGTATACCTCTTGTCCATTCGTCTGTCCACAGGAGGTATGGAGTTAGAATTTTAAATTTTAAATGTCTGTTTCCCAAAAGATTTATGGAGGAATAGACAGTCTCCTAACCTCTGGGATGTCCATCATTTCAACAAAATCAGGCTCCTCCTGATCCTCCTGCTTCTTCCAATGGAAGCTGGAGGTTTCAACCACTTTCTTGTAAAACATAAAAGTGGGGCGTGGACTCTGAAAGCCTAGGAGGAGAAACACCTGAATGTGTCTGGGGAGATGTCTGGATCAATAGGCACATCCAGACTTTCATAATCACCATCATCATCATCATCCTCATACTCTCCTTCCTCCTCCTCCGGTTCATAAAATTCTTCTAAAGTATAATACGGAACTGGGGGAAGCGACCAAACCGAGCCCCTGCCAGATGGTGCCGGTTCGGCCGGAACCGAAGTTAGCGAGTGCACTATCCTTGGCTATTTCATCAGCGGTCAGAGAAAGAATTTGTGGATCCGAACCGGATGATTTTTCTCTTCTCTGTCTTTTAACCAGAACCGACTCCTCAGAATCGGCTCTCCTTTTGCCCGAAGTTTCGCCCTGGTCAGAGGGCACTCCTTCTGGTTCAGCCAGAACCGAACCGGGCTGGCCATCTGGGTCAGCGGTCTTTTCGGCCTCCCTTTCCCTCAGTCTACCTACTCTCTTATCCAGGGTAGCTTTGGGAAAACTCTTACAAATTTGGCAGTCTGAATCGAGGTGGTCAAACCCCAGACAATAAACACAGGTGGTGTGGGGATCAGCCTTAGCAAAGGCTTCCCCACGCACACTGCAGTGTTGAAACCATCAGGCCCAGTTTTTTCTTGGTTTCTCAGACATGGCCAATCCTATCCAAAACTTACCCTTTTTGGCAATCCGCCAGGCAAGACTCCCCTATCGGTTCCTGACCGTGTTACGGGTCTTAGAAAAAAACGTAATTAAATCCGTTTTTTAGAAACCGATACGGACTGGTTACCACACTCTAAACAAATTCAAAACTTTTTAAGACTAAACTGATCGGTTCAAACAGAACCGATCCGAAATTTACAAGTTCCACACAGAAACTAATGTAAAACCTATCTAGTACTCATGGTACCACAGACAGAGACTTAAACCGACAGATTCGGTAGAAACCGAGCGAAAAACGACACTTTAACCAACTTTTTTGAACCGAGCAAAGGAGAAATCTCCGGAGCGACTGTTCAGTGAGGTAGATAAAGAATCTGCGGTTGGAGTTTAAACAGCAGCAGTCAGGGGCTTCAACCGAGCTCGCGCTGAACGTTCCATGCTGGCCATGGAAAGTTAACTCTTTGTTCTCTGGGGCAGTTGAAAGGCAGGACCTAACTGCAATAGTCAGAATACAGCAAGACTTCATGTTGTTTAAATGTATTACATAAACAAGCAGGGAGGAACCAGGTCAGACCCGCTCTGCACAGAAGCCATAAAATCTGGACCCAGGCTTACTTCTTGGGAGTTTCCCTACAGGCAGTCCATCTACCAGGAAAGAACACTACCTTGGCAGATGCTCTGAGTCGAATCAACCAGGCCCATCACAAATGGACTCTGAACAGGCAAGTGGTGCAAGTGATCTTCAGGAGATGGGGCACTCCAGAGGTAGACCTGTTCACATCCCACCAGAACCATCTCCTGCCCCAGTACTGTTGTAGGTCACTAGATTGGGGTACACTCCCTCTGGATGCCCTGGCCCAGGATTGGTCAGGGACATACCTGTATGCCTTTCCTCCCTTCCCCCTGGTATTCAGGGTATTGCTCAAGCTCAGGTCCCTCTCAGCATCACTGATATTGATAGCTCCAGACTGGCCCAGCCACGGTACTCTCTTCTGCTCTCCATGTCTGTATCTGAGCCAATACATCTCCCTCAGAGGCACAACCTGTTAACTTCCAACGAAGGGACCCTTCCATACGCGAATCTCAGGTCCCTCAACCTCAAAGCCTGGCTCTTGAAGACCTAGAATATGCATCCTTACACCTCTCTGAAGCTGTCTGGGACATCCTGAGAGGATACAGTAAGCCTTCCACTAAGAAAACCTAGGCCTCAGAATAGAAAAGGTTTTCTATTTGGTGCTCAGCCAGGGACTTGGTACCAGTACAGGCTGGGGTTTCAGCTGTTCTTGATTACCTCTCCTACTTACACTCCCTAGGACTGCAGTCCAGCACCCTGAAGATTCACCTGGCCACATTATGTGCTTATACTTCTGCGAGGGGAAAGGTGACATTGGCTTCAGAACCCATTTTCAGGAGGTTCTTCAAGGGCTTGGCCCATCTGCATCCCCTTCATAGGGAACCGGTGCCAGCATGGGACCTCAATGTGTGTATAGCTATGCTCATGGCACCTCCTTTTAAGCCCATGTCCTCAGTTCACCTAAAATATATCACATGGAAAACAGTTTTCCTAGTGGCAATGACCTCTGCAAGAAGAATCAGTGAGCTTCAGGCTCTCTGCATCGAGCAGGACTACATTTCATTTCATAGGGATATGGTAGTCCTGAGGACAAACAGAAAATGCCTCCCTATGGTGGTTTCTGAATTTCCACCTTAACCAATCCATTACCCTACCTGTCTTTTTCACTCAGCATTCCACCTCTGGTGAAAGAAGACTTCACAGTCTGGATGTCAAAATAGCTCTTAGCTACTATATGACAGCCACTGAAGACCATAGGCAGGACAAAAAAACATCTGTTCCTGACTTATGGGGATGTGGGTAAGGGTAACCCAGCATCGAAAAGGTCCATTTTTTTTTTTTTTTTTTAAACTTTCTTTATTTGTAGATTTTGATGGTAACCATACATACGTACAACATCACAGGTTTCTGTGTACATACTGAGACTGAGAAGATACTAAACATATATATATATATATATATATATATATATATATATACAACCATCAAGGGGACATGTCTATTACATATTACATTTCCTTTAGAGTCCTGAGTAATTTGACAGATTTTCCCATATGATTCATACTCCTGTTGACGTCTTTGATCATGTATCTTGTTAAGAGAAAGAGTCTACAGCATCCCCCAACTGAACAGACCAATTGCCTCCTTGTTAGTATTTCATTTATAATTTGATTCCTTAAAAGTGTTAACTTTAAGTTACTAATATCTGATTTTGTTTACACAAAGGGATAAAAAGCAGTAGTTTAAGGAATAAAATCCTGAAACTCATTTGTCATATAAAGCACCCATCTCCTCCAGATCAACTCAAATTTGATAAGTTTTTTATTAAGAGTCGCTGTGAGTGCCTCTAATCTATGTAAGTTGACCATGATTTCATGCCACCCCTGTATGGTGACCTCCTTTTGTGAGAGCCAATTTTTTGTTATTAATTTTTGTGCTGCTAAACATGCCATTTTTAGGAATTTACTTGTGTTGGGGTCCCTACAGCCTCTGGGGTACTCCATGAAAAAATACAATAATGGGGTTATTTGTAAGTTCGGGTCAATTATGTTCTGTAGGGTCCGCTGTAGCTCCTTCAGAAATTGTTGAATTTTTGGACAATTCCAAAAAATGTGACCCATAGTTGCTGGAGAATGTCCACATTTCCTCCAACCCATGAGACTCCCTCTCCTTGATATCTCCCCTGAACCGCTGGCGTTCTAAAAAATCTAATAAATACCTTCCATGCAAATTCCTTCCGACTAACGGCTGAGGTCCCCCACTGTATTCTCTGCATTGCCCATTTCCAGTGTTCCTCCTGTATCTGAATTCCCAAATTCCCTTCCCATATCTTTTTAATAACTTGAATAGAGTCTCCCTTCCAACTAAGCAGGGCATTGTATATGACTGAGGTTATATGCTCTCTGGGTGGATTTCCTTCTATAGCTGATTTAAATATTTTTGCAATCTGGGGGGGTGGCACCGTCCTGGGTGGTAGCTGTGCTTGAAGTGATCTGATATATGCTCTTATCTGGAAGTACCGAAATCTGTCCTTCCAGGGTATTTCATACCTAGTAACTAAAGTTTGGAAGTCCAGAATCTCTTTCCCTTCTAGAAAATGCCAGATTAAGTGTAGTTTTTTCTCTTCCCATTTCTTAAAGCCTTTATCCCAGCTAGTAGGTGTAAAAGATGTCAGATAGGGCACTGACAGCATCAAATATCTCCACCCTTTAGCCTTTTTATCCAATAGAGTTTTGTGCCAAATGTTCAAAGTGACCTCCGTATATGGGCTCTCTTCCTCTCCTGTGTTTTTACTCCTTTTTTGTGAGAGCAGGGCGCAGTCAAGGTTTCTCAAGCCCCCTTCACCTATTTCTATAGTTTTCCATCTGGCTGTATATGAATGGTCCAACCAGTACATGGTTGTTCTAAGTTGGGCTGCTTGATGGTATAATTTCAAATTAGGAAGAGCCAGACCCCCCTCTCCTCTTGGGATCTGAAGAGCCGAGAAGCGTACTCTTGGCCTCTCACGGCCCCACAAGAAGAGATTCTTCTGTGCAGCGCCATGAAATATGAATCGAATAGAAATGGGCAATGTCTGGCTCAAATATAGAAATCTGGGAGTAACACCATTTTAATTGCCTCTATTTTTTGCACCAAGGGAATGGGAGTCAGAGCCCATCTTTCCAAGTCTAATTTGAGTTTTTCTAGGGTTGGGTTAAAGTTGAGTGTAAAAAGCTGTTCTACATCAAAACTAAGGAGGACCCCCAAATATCTGATATATGTTCGATCCCATTTAAAAGGGAAAGACTCAACCATCTTCACTGAGGGTATATAATGATTCTTCAGGACCTCGGTTTTGGTAGTATTTAGTTTATAACCTGCTAGTTCACTGAACTCTGTTAAGCAATTCCATAGCGGTTCCATGGAATGTTCTGGGTCTGAAAGATAAATGAGCAGGTCATCCCATATAATGCAAGTTTATGTGTTTCTTCCCGATCTCCCAGCCCCTTACCTCCTTTCCTGGCGTATCATTTGAGCCAATGGTTCTAAATAGAGGGCAAAGAGAAGGGGGGAGAGGGGGCAGCCCTGCCTCGTGCCTCTATATAACGAAAAAGGGGTAGACACCTGTCCATTTATTTTTATATAGGCCTTGGGATTTGTATATATGTTATCTATGGCACTGACAATAGAATCCGAAAAACCAAATTTACTGAGGGTCATCTTTAAAAATTTCCATTCCACCCGGTCAAATGCCTTCTCCGCATCTAAACTCATCTATAAAAAGGAATTTTGACCGGGTGGAATGGTGTAATATATATAAGTTCTTTTAATATTGTCTTGTGTCTGTCTCCCAGAATGAATCCTGTCTGATCTAGTGCTATTAATTTGGGCAATACATTTTCCAGGCGTCTTGCTAATATAGCTGTGTATATTTTATAATCTATATTTAGAACTGAAATAGGTCGAAATGATTTACATTGTGTGGTGTCTTTTCCTGGTTTTGGAATACTGGAGATAACTGCAAAATTCCAGCTAATTGGGAGAGCTTCCCCCGATTGCACTGTTCTACATGTCTCCAGTAACTGAGGTTTAAGCTCTGCATTAAAAAATTTGAAGAATTCTGGGGTATAACCGTCTGGGCCGGGGGATTTCTTTGGTTTGAGTTTTTTAATCGCATTATCTATCTCTGTCATCTCTATGGGTTTCTCTAAGGTATCTCTCATTTCTTGCGATAATCTTGGCAGTTTAAGCTTCTCTAAATATTCCTGACTCTTTAGTTCACTCGGGTTATTTTCAGGGGTGTATAAAGTCTGATAGAACACTTTAAAGCTAGCCAACAAGTCCTCCGAGCTTCTCACCATTTTCCCTGTAATAGGGTCCCTAATCTGGGTGATGGTATTTTGTGAGGTCTGTTGTCTCAATCTATGAGCTAAGAGGCGGGTAGCTCGTGGGCCTGCTTCGTAATATCTCTGGCGCACTCGTTGCAGCGCCTGCTCTGTTCTGATGTCTATCAGCTTCTGGATTTTTTGCCTGATTTCTTTTATATTTGCATAGCTAGAGTCATCTCTAGCTGCATGCTGTTTTTGTAAATCTAACAGCTGGGATTGAAGTTTCTCCAGCTGCTGATTTTGCTGTCTCTTAAAGTGCGCTGCATATTTAATGCACTCTCCTCTAAAAACTGCTTTTATAGTGTCCCAAAGAGTGATTTTTGAGATTTCAGGAGTTTCATTCTCCTGAATTATTTGTTCTAGTCGGGTTTTAGCCATATCTGTGAACTCCTTCAAATTCAGCATATAATTATTAAATTTCCACAGGGTCTGACCCCTTTTTTTATTCCATACCATTTCCATCTGGAGCATAGAGTGGTCTGAGAGTGTGGAAGGGATGTGTCGACAGCTAGTCACTAGGTTTTGGTGTTCCCCTGATGTTAGCATATAATCTGTTCGGTTATATGAACCGTGGGGATGAGAAAAATGCGTGTATTCTCTCTTCCCTGGGTTATCTCGTCTCCAGGCATCCACCCAAAATGCTTTCCTCAAATGTGTCCTTATCTCTTTGCTAGTTGGATTTTGCCTGAAGGCCATTTTCTTAGATGTGTCTATCTGTGCCCAAATTTGATTGAGGTCCCCCCCTATAATCAACCTTCCCCTCTGTAAGTCCACAATTTTCTGCAGTAAGAGTCTAGTGACTTCCCTTGTTGACCCTGGTGGGAGATAGAGAGACGCTAAAGTAATGGATATTCCCTCTAGGTCCCCAGACAGGATCACCAGTCGTCCTTCTGCGTCTGAATAGGTGGAAGTTGCTTGAAAAAAAAAAAAAGGGTCCATTTTTCAATGGATAGTCCAATGTATCCAATTCTGTTACACTAAAACTGGTAGGGAACCCCCAACAGGATTGAGGGCCTGTTCCACAAGAGGGACAGCTGCTACCTTAGCAGCTGCCAGAGGTATTCCATTGGTGAACATCCATAAGGCAGCTACCTGGAAAACAGTATACACCTTTACGAAGCACTACAACCTGGATATTCAGTCCAGGGGTGATGCTAGGTTTGGCAAAGCAGTCCTGCAAAGTCTGTTTCTAAAATAAAGTTCTGTGTCCACTTCCAGTGGTACTGCTTTGTAGTCTGTAGAAAGTTATGAATACCTGAGTATTACTGGGGTTAGAAGAAAAAAATTACTTACCATGGTAATCTTGTTTCTTCCCAGTGATACTCAGGTATTCATATCTTCCCACCCGGCCTCCCCTTCCAGAACCTTTAGCCTCTGCAGTCCTGCATACTGTGCTCTTAGAGGTGTATATGCCACTTTCTGACACAGTTTTAATAAACAGGGTTCATATTGTGTTCCCTCTTTTTCAGGTAACTCTGACTTTTTTTTGGGGGGGTATCAGTTGTTTTTCCCCCTCCAGTTGGAGGGTTTTATTTAAGGGGTTATGGGTTTAATTCTTAATGTTATGATTGATTATTACTACTTTCCAGTATTCATAGTCCCAGGGGCCTGTCTTCCCAGGTGACTAGGAAATCTGAGGAGTTTTAGAACATTGGCAGTTAGTATGGGGCAACATTTGAAAAGTTATCACATGCAAAGAGTTCCATCGTTTGCATGTGTTCTGTTCTCTCCGGGCAGTTCTAGCTAAAGGGCTTACTGCAGAAAGTTATGAATACCTGAGTATCATTGGGAAAAAACAAGATTACTATGGTAAGTAATTTTTTCTTACCTGCATCTCCCAGTTCTCCCTGCCCACTGCCACTTCCTCAGATTTTCCTTCCAGGGGGAGCACTTCCAATTCAAGGCCCTTCCCTTAGGCCTATCCTCAGCACCTAGGGTTTTTACCAAGTGCCTAGTGGTAGTGGCGGTGGCTTTACGGCACCAGGGTCACTATGTGTTCCCGTACCTCGACAACTGGCTTCTGTCAGCCCCGTCGAGGCACAGCCTGGAGGCCTCTCTAGTGGCTACTCTGGACCTGTTTCACAGGATAGGGGTTACGATGAACTACCCCAAGTCTCACCTTACTCCTTCCCAGCACCTCCAATTTATCAGAGCAGTTCTGGATACTACACAGGGTTGGACCTTCCTTCCCTTAGACAGGGTGTAAACACTGCAGAGACAAGCTCAACTTGTGGCCTCCAGCCGCTAGACTATGGCCAAAACAGTCCTCCGCCTCCTAGGTCTTATGGCGGTGGCTATTCCCACAGTACCCCTGGCTCAGCTCCACATGTGTATCATGCAGCGGACCCTCAGGGTTCAGTGGAACCAGAGGTTGAACGACCTGGACCACAGGGTTCTTGTGTCCAGCCCGATGAGGAAAGATCTCCTTTGGTGGTAAGATCTGGACAATCTCTGCCAAGGGGTCCCCTTTCAGCCTCCCCCCGCCAGTTTAATCCCTGACCACGGATGCTTCAGGTCAGGGCTGGGGAGCATATCTGGGAGAGCACAGAACTCTGGAATCCTGGTGTCAGCGGGAGTTCTCACTGCACGTCAGTGTGCTAGAGATGTGTGCGGTGCTGTACGTCCCCTAGGCATTGCAGCCCCTCCTCCTCCCGGGACCACTCCTGGTTCAGTCAGACAACATGTGTGTGATGTGGTACCTGAACAAACAGGGAGGCACTCGATTGTACCCCTTGTGCAGGGAGATGATGTGAGTGTGGTACTGGGCGGTCCAGCACCAGCTCCAGCTGTTGGCGGTGCATGTCCCGGGCATCTCAGCTGCACTTAAGCAAGGGCTCATGAGTGGGAACTGTTGTAGTCAGTGGTCAAAAGCATATTTGACCTGTGGGGTCGCCCAGATCTCTATCTGTTTGCCTCCCCATACAATGCAAAACTACCCAAGTTTTGCTCGCTCGTTCCTGGGCCTGGTGTCTTTTGGCGAGATGCGCTGTCTCTTTGCTGGAAGGGGAGGTCACTGTATGCTTTTCCTCCCTTCCTGCTCTTGCAGAAGGTGCTTCTCAAACTGCAAGTGGAGGGCGCTCAAATGGTTCTCATCACTCCATATTGGCCTCGCCAAATATGGTTCCCTCTGCTTCAGCAGTTAGCAGTGGAGCCTCCGATTCCTCTTCCCCTCTGCCAGGACCTTCTGACTCAGGATCAGGGTAGGCTAGTCCATCCAGACCTCAGGTCCCTTCACCTGCATGTATGGTGCCTTCAGACCTAGTGGTATCCCATTTCGGAGCCTCCTCCAGAGTTGCTGATGTCTTTGTAGAGGCAAGAAAACCATCTGCAAGAATCACCTATGTGATGAAATGGAAGAGATTCTCTATTTGGGGCGACCTGCAAGGGTTGGGATCCCTTTTCATGCCCTGTTCCTCAGGTCTTGGAGTATCTGCTGCACCTCTCTGACCTGGGACTTAGTTATTCCTCGTTGAAGGTCTGCTTGTCTACCATATCCGCCTACCAAATGTCGATGAGGTACAGGTCAGGAAGCATAGGAAAACCAGGAGCAGTTTCAGAATTCGCAAGTAGCATTTTATTATAACAGCTAAATAAAAAAAATTAAGTTCAGAATAACTATTTACAATGGCAGTAGAAACATAGAAAACAGTCCTTTTGAGTTTTTCTTCTCAATTTCCAATCTTAGTCTCTCAGTTTCTGTCTCTCTTTTTTGCAGAACATTGCAACTTCTTTTTATAAGTCTGTGCAGGAGCTCGTTAAGAAAATAGCATGCTTCTCACACAGTGTTCTTGTAAGTTTCCAATGTTCTTGTCAGTTTCAGCAGATGCAGCTAAAAGAACATTGTGACCCAGAACTGACCTCTTGTTTACATTTTCTGCAAAAGGCTTAAAAATTGCATCTCAGGTTAACCCTTGCGTTCCAACTAGCTTTGCAATCATTTCAACAGCATAACAATATACCACGTTAAACAAAGGGATCCCAGTATCAGTTACAGTTCTGCAAAATTATTTAGATGTATTTTTATACCAGCAGATATGCAAGGGGGAAGAAAAGACAGAACAGCAAGTGAGGGTAGAGAGATAACGAGAGGCAGAGAATTGCAAGACCGTCGGGGTGATGAAGTCCTAGGTTTCACAAGAAAATCTGGTTGCGCAACCAGACAGCGAAGAGACAGAACAGGAGAGAACAGATCAGATCCTTGCATTTAAACTCTTTCTCCATAACAACTGGGACAGGGCCGTATTCAACCCTGTCACACCACACTCTGGTGGAAGGCAAAACTTTGGCTCAGTTGGAGGTCTCCCATACCTTTCTAAAGGGAATACTCCACATGAAACCCCCTATTTCCCCTTGGGACCTGAACTTTATCCTTAAGAAACTCTCTCTGCCTCCCTTTGAACTGGCTGTGAGTTGTGACCTGCGCTATCTGTCTTGGAAAGCACTGTTTTTAGTTGCTATTACTTCAGCTCGAAGGATTTCCAAGCTTCAGGCCCTCGTGTAAGGAGCCTTATTTGATTTTCCACAGAGACCAGGTGGCTGTGCATACAAATCCTAAGTTTCTACCAGAGGTGGTTTCTGAGTTTATGTTGAACCAGACTATGCACATACCAGAGTATTATCGTGAGCACTCTAACCAAGGAGAGGCCATTCTGTACACACTGGATGTGCACAGAAGTTTGTGTTCTAGGATCGTGGATGTGTTGTTCTATCCACACTTGTTGGCATGTCCTTTCCTTTAAGATTCTTGCTGGAAGGTCTAAAAGCTGGCTCTTCCACCACCCACCCAGGTGGCATATGCCTCGGGTCCACCCCTTGACGCCAGATCTTCCATTCCGCTGGAAGATTCAGATTCCCTCCATATTGCTCACGCGTTACTGTAGGCCCTGGCGCTTAAATCTATGGATTTACCCAAACTCCAACTCATTAGAGTTTCTCCCATTCACTTTGCGATCTTGACTGTGATGGAGGACATGTCCTCACCTGATTTCCGCCACTGCCCGTGTGGGCAAAAGATGTCTCGCACCGACCCGCATCCCTTCTGCATTTATTGCCTGGGTATCAGTCATAACACCCAGGCGTGCGAAATGTGTCATGCTTTTCATCCAAACATCTTGGATGATTGTCTGCTCACGACTGCAACTGGGCAGAGCGAGCGAGGAATCCGCCGATCAAATCCAAGGAAACCCGTTGAGCGGTTTCATGATTCTCGAGTCCGCCGAGCAGCTCAAACAGATGACCTCTGAAGAGGCGGCAGCTCGGGCCTCGGATCGGTCCTCTTCCATCTCCATCTTCGTCCCACTCAGTTTGGGCTCCACCTTCTCAGGCTCCTTTTGGGAGTTGTGCCAGTCCCTCCCTACCAAGGGAGAGGGACCTTCGGGCGCACACATCTCTCAGTCCTGTAAGCAGGACAAGGAGCCTAAGGAATCTTCGGCTTGCTAACGATGCTTCTGGAACCATGAGAGATCTTGGTCCCATGAATCTACTGCCTCGACTTCAGTCAAGGTTTGTGGCCTCGGCTGCTGGCTTCACAGTACCCTCGTCAGGTCAGCCGGCTAAGATGCAGGATGACAATCTGGTTGAGATTATCCTCGACCCTGTCGACCCGTCATCATTCGGTGAGGCTGACAACTCCTTATTCAGGACCCCAGTCCTACCGACCACCGAGGAGGAGACCCAGCCCACTGGGATTCCCCCTATGGCCCAAATCCCTGACCAGAAAGAGCTGCGGTTTTCTCCAGCACCTTCTGAGTGACCCCGTCGGTCCCCCTGACAGTCCAAGTCAAGGTCTTGGACACGTTCGACCAACAGACCGAAGAAGGCGCATAAGCGCTCTAAGAAGTTTTGCCGCCACCACTCTTTTTTGTCCTCCTCGGAAGAGGAGAGGATTTTGACGGAAACTCTGTCAATGCTACGAGGATTTAATGTGGCAACAGCTCATTTTGTCCAACCAGAAGTCGGCTCCAGCTTCTACCCCGGCCATTACTTGGCTGTCACCCTCGAGGCCGACGCCTACTCCTCTGGAGCCAGTCTGCACCGTTCCTCCGCCCGCAGAGTTGGTCAAGACCATTCCGGCTCGACCAAAACCAGTTTCTCAGCCGATTATGGTAGAGCCGCCACCAAAGCAGCCTCCTTCGGGGGTTCCTTCCAAGGAGTCTCAGCCTGTTCTGGGCCTACCGCGTAGGCTGTCTGTCACCCTCATGCCTGACAGTCCCAGGCGGGTACAGGGCGACTCTGGTGGCCAGTCGATTTACCCAAACTCTTAGGAGTCCGAGGACTGCGACCTTCATTTTCGTCCTTTGGACGAGGAATCCGTCGGTAGTCTTTCTACGGAGGAAGGCCCTTCTTCCTTCATGGGCATCCTCCACCCCTTCTGATGCCCATTGGGTCCCTTTTGGGATTCACAGAACACCCCTCGGCTGTGGGACTGGTGACTGGGTCTGTGTTCAGGCACTCTGGTTATACGGGAGACAACGATAGACCTCTGGACAAAGAGTCCAAAAAATTGGACCATTTGGCTCAGAAAGTCTATGCCATCTCTTCGCTGGGCCTCCATGAGGCAAGCTCGGCTGTCATCATGGCGCACTTTTCTCATGCCCTACTGGGCTCTCTCAATGAGGTTCTACCTCACCTTCCCACAGCCTTCCAGACTATGGTCAAACAGATCCGCGACCAGGGTCGGCCAGTTGTGAGCAGCAGCTCCAGATGGCCTTGGCCTTGGACCTCGGAGATTCCTGAACTCGTTCAGTGGCGGCCATGGTTGCCATGTGCCGCAGGGCTTGGTTGCGGGTCTCCACCTTCACAGCGGACACCCAGCACAAACTGATGGATGTCCTTTTCCTGGGTACCGACCTTTCGGCCCAGGTGTGGATGGGCACCTCCAACGAATTGAAACATCTGGTGAAGGGGTCCTGGAGGTCCTCAGAGGGTATAGGAAACTTTTTACTAAGAAAACTTATGCCTCGAAATGGAAAAGGTTCTCTATATGGTGTAAGGATAAGGATGTAGCCCCAGCTCAAGCTGGCATTCCAACCTTGCTGGACTATTTGACTCATCTGCATTCCCAAGGTCTGCAGCATTCAACCCTGAAAGTGCACCTGGCTTCCGTGTCAGCATACATTTCAGCTGGAAAGGACACCTCCTTAGCATCAAATGCTATATTCAGGAGGTTCTTTAAGGGACTGTCTCACCTGTTTCCCCCTCACAGGGAACCAGTGCCATCTTGGGACTTGAACATTTGCATTGCTCAGCTTATGCTTCCTCCCTTTGAGCCCATGACCTCTGCAAATCTCAAGTTTGTTACTTAGAAGGTAATCTTCTTGGTGCAATCACTTCTGCCAGGAGGATAAGTGAGCTCCAGGCTCTCTCTGTGGAAAAGGAATATGTTTCCCTCCACAGGGACAAGGTAGTGTTGAGAACTAATAGGAAGTTCCCCCCCAGAGTGGTCTCGGAATTCTACGTGAACCAGTCTGTTACCTTGCCAGTTTTCTTCACTGAGCACTCTAGCTCAGGGGAGCTTAGACATCAGAGCCTTGATGTAAAAAGAGCTTTAAGTTACTACATGACTCATACCAAGGACCATGGGCAGGACAGACAACAGCTGTTCCTCACCTATGGAGAGGTAGGTAAGGGGACATCTCCCTCAAAAAGAATTATCTCTCGATGGATAGTTCAGTGTATCCAGTTTGCTACTCAAAAGCAGGTAGGGTGCTCCCTGTTGGGCTTAGGGTCCATTGTACAAGGGGCACAGCTGCCACTATTGCAGCTACCTGAGAAGTGCCTTTGGTGGAAATCTGTAAAGCAGCTACCTGGAGGTCAGTCCACACCTTCACTAAGCATTATAGCCTGGACACCCAGTCCAGGAGTGATGCCAGGTTTGGCACAGCAGTCCTGCAGAGTCTTTTTCTTAAGTAGATCTTTACCCACCGCCGTGAGGTACTGCTGGATAGTCTGCAAGAAGTAATAATATTAGTGGATTCCTGGGGTTAGAAGGAAAAATGACTCCCTGTAGTAATCTTGTTTCTTCCAACGGGATCCACTAATATTATTACTTCCCACTCTGTCTCCCCTGGCAGAATCAGTAAAACCCTCTCCAGTGCTGATTGTATGAATACTTGGAGTGGTATGCCATCTGCTGGCACTTCTTAGCAATGCTTTATAGCTTAGTAGGTCTTTTTTCCTTAGGTGAATCTGACATTTAGAAAAGGGAAATTTTTCTCTTCTTCCTGTGATTTAATGTTTACTAGTTGCCCCAGTTGGGACCTTTTTCTATTTCTGTTCTAATTAGATGTTACTATGGCCTCTTTGCAGGCTCCTAAGACATCTGAGGTTAGAATGTAGGCAATTACACTGGACAGTTTTTGAACTGAATGCACGAGCTAAAAATTTTATCATTAGCATAGCATTCCATTTGGCTCCGGGGCAGTGTTGGCTTAAAGGAGCACTGCAAGAAGTAATAATATTAGTGGATCCCGTTGGAAGAAATAAGATTACTACAGGTGAGTAATTTTTTCTTTTCAGTAACTGCTGTGTTAGGCACAGGGTCTAACTTTGCCTTACTACTATATACACTAGTGAAGTAGTCGTTAAACAGTTCTACCTTTTCATTTACTTCCTGCCCAACTTGATCTTTATGAACCAATGTCCCTTCTTTACATGCTGTTATTTTCAAGGAGTTTACGTAACTATAAAAGGCTTTACTGTTGTCTTTAGTAGCTTGTTTTGCTAAGATTTCCTCTGTTACTTTCTTAGATTTGCTAATTTCCTTTTTACATTCCTTTAGGACACATTGATATTTGTTCCAGTTCAGGGTTGTTGGGGACTTGCGATATATTTTAAACTGTTTTTGTTTTTTTCTAATGAGTTTGTTAATTTTATGGTTTAGCCATCTGGGTTTAGACTTATGTTGCCATTTGTTTCTTTGTTTCTACTGGGGAATACAGGTGTTGCATACTGCAAATATGTTTTTTTTAATTTGTTCCCACATGGTTTCAGTGTCGCAGCTAGAAAGCAGGGAGTCCCAGTCAGCAGTTGTTAATATGGTATGCATTTTATCTGTGTCTGCTTTTTTATAGTTATAAAAATTTGTTTTATTGTTGTGTATTATAAAAGATAGGTGTAAACTGAACCATACTGAATAATGATCACTGTTTCCCAACTGAGGACCTATACTACAGCTAGTGATGTTTAAACTCGGGGTTCCCAGTACTGTATCCAAGATACTGGTTCCTCTGCTTGGATCATTCACATACTGATTTAGCATAAGTTGCTCGCAGGATGTTAAGTATGTTTTACTTACGTTTGAATTTGCAGTCGATGCCTGCCAATCAGTGTTGCCCAGGTTCATGTCCCCCATGTATATAATATCACATACTTCACAAGCCATTTCCATTTCCTTAATGTGACAGGGTGGAATAGGACCATGTCCTAGTTGTTATGGAAAGAGTTTGAATGCAAGGATCTGTTCTATTCCTTTTATGTCTCCTCTCCGAGACTGAAAGAAACCTTTATTTTATTTTGCCTTTGTAAGTAGTTATACGGAACAAGTTTATTTTATGATACTGCTAGCGTAATTTTTGGTGAATTCTACAACTGCTCCTGGTTTTCTTATGCTTCTTGACCTGTCCCTCGAAGACAGATGTTGTCAGAATTAGGATTTACGCCATGTATACCATAGGATAGGAGTTTTGTGCGTGGGTACTGAACCTAGTACCAGGGAAGCACAGAGGAAGATATGGATTCTGCAGCAGCAAGTCCAGGAGTGGTTACCTGGATAATGGCAGCTAAACTACCAGGGAGAGAAGTCCAGTCTGTGATTGTACAGCCAGCACAAGTTATGGAAAAAGAACAGGCAGTGACAGAACCTGAAAGCCTGATGGACTTTTTCAAATGGTGGGCTATACAACAAAAAGAGACAGAGAAGCAGAGAGAAAAAGAGCTTCAATATTTAGAAGCACAGAGGAGAGAAGAGATGCAGCAACAAGAGCAGCAGAGGAGAGAAGAGATGCAGTGACAAGAGCAGCAGATGAGAGAAGAGATGCAACGACAGGAGCAGCGATGGTTAGATGCCTTGCAAGCTATCGAAGGCAAAAGATCTGGCACACATCCAGACGAGCAGCAAAACACAAGCAACTTAAAAGCCATTAATCTTACAAAGTTGTGTCCCTCTGATGATATTGAGGCATGCCTGACAACTTTTGAAAGAGTTGCCACAGCCTGACAATGGCCAAAGCCACCTAACTTATCTGTCAAAGGCAAGTGGACCACTGTACCTTATCCACTACCTGAGCTTGCAGTCTGCTCACCTAGTGTGTGCATAGGTACTGCTCTGTTTCCACTTTCTGCTACCTCCTCTGCCCCAGTGTACCTCCTCTCACTACCCGCAAGCTTCACTGTGTCGCTGTCCGACTTGTTGGACACTGCCAATCATGAGAGTACCAGACTGGTAATTGACCTGCTGCCTGCATCGTTAACCCTGGTTGTTGCTTGTAGTTGACCTTGTGGCATGATGCACTTAAATGTAACCTTTACTTGTTTTTGCCTTATGTTCATGAAGGTACCCTGTAATCTCCCGGGTCACACCTGAAAATAGGCACTTGTTTGTCTAGTGTGCTTACCTGGTTAACAAAAGCAAATAAATAAAATGGACAATCAGACTGGTACCCTCTACCTGACTGGGAAAGCCCAACTTGCCTACAGCAGTATGGACACTGCACAGTCAGAAAACTATGACCTGGTGAAAAGCGAAATCCTGAAAAGGTATAACATCTCCGGAGAGACATACAGGCAGAGATTTCGATCTCTGAGGTACAACTCGATCGACAGTCCTCAAGAAACCTTCACCCGACTCAGAGAACTCCTGACAAAATGGATCCAACTCGAGAGCAAAACAGTCCTACAGATCATCAACACATTTGCCATGGAGCAATTCATCAACATCTTGCCTACAGATATGCAGCTGTGGGTAAAGGAACACTGACCAGAGAGTGGATAAAAGGCTGTTTCTTTGGCTGAGGACTACCAAATAGCCAGACAGACGCGACAGCAGCGAGGTAACAGCCATGCACTGGTAAGACAGTCTTTTCCCCATTTAAACTCCAAGCCTGATAAGAACTCTGGTGGGGGTAACAAACCAAAGACGTTATCTGCTATACTGTTATAGGCCAGGCCATTTTCAAGAAACTGCTGTAGTAAGGAGAGTGGCACTGGAGCAGATTTGTCCTTGGCAAATTGGGGCAAGTACTTAACAGATGTGAAGGTGGGAATAAGACTGTGAAGGGACTCATTGATTCGGGAAGTAGACAGACCCTAGTGCATGTTAAAGTGCTGGGAAAACTCTGTGCAGAGGGACCAGGCACTGGTGTAATCTGCATCCATGGGAACATTCAATACTATCTCACCACCCAAGTGACTCTGACCGTTAAGGGTGTGTCGTACCAAATGAAAGTAGGAGTAGTATATAAGTTACCTGTACCTGTGATTATTGGAAATGACTTTCCCAGATTTACTGAGTTGATCAAAGAGGGAGTAAATCCTGATGTTTCAGCAGCTGTGGTGACAAAAGCTCAGGCAAAGAACATTTCAGATGGTGAGGACACTTTTCCTTTCAAAGATTTTGATTCAGACTTGTTTGAGCACAGCTCCAAGATCCAGAAATCCAGGAAAGAAAGAAGAAGCCTGAAGAAGCTGTGGCAACAAATGACTGATGGACATGAAGGGTTAAAATATGAAAATGCTGAAACTAAATTGTTAAGTGATTGTGATTTTCTTTCAGAACAAACTAACAATGTTTCTCTCCAGGGTTATTTTAAGCAGCTGGGGGCGAAACCAAAACAGGGTGGACCAATGTTTAAAAAATGTAATGGGTTACTGTACAGAGTTTGGGTTAAACTTCAGACACAGGAACATACAGAACAATTGGTTATACCACAGAAGTACAGAACAGAGTTGTTACAGATTGCACATGATAGTCCTATCGCTGGTCACTCAGGGAGGGATCGCACCCTTGCCAGTTTGCTGTATAGATTTTACTGGCCTGGAATTCATGAAGATGTTGCTACCTATTGTAATTCCTGTGCTGAGTGTCAGAAAGTAGCCCCAATCACTAGAAAAGACAAGGTGCCCCTACCCGTGATAGACTTGCCTTTTGAGAGAATTGCAATGGATGTGGTTGGCCCTTTAGACAAAAGTAAAAAGGGCAATAGATTTATCCTGGTAGTATGCGACTATGCTACTCAATACCCAGAAGCAGTTCCACTGCGTACTGTTACAGACCCAAAAGTTGCAGCTGATCAGGGTAGTAATTTTGATGTTGCATTGCTTAAGGAGCTGTACAGACTGCTAGGTATCACTGCCATAAGAACCTCCCCGTCACCCTAAGACAGATGGTCTTGATGAGCGTTTTAACCAAACCCTAAAACACATGTTAAAAAGGTTTGTAAAGGGGGAAGGGAAAGATTGGGACCAATTCTTGCCTTACTTACTTTTTGCTTACTGAGAAGTGCCACAGGCATCAACAGGGTTTTCATCATTTGA
Organism: Neoceratodus forsteri; assembly: GCA_016271365.2. Lineage (NCBI taxonomy): Eukaryota > Metazoa > Chordata > Ceratodontiformes > Ceratodontidae > Neoceratodus > Neoceratodus forsteri. The sequence continues at coordinate 1,198,499,918 of CM028130.1, forward strand.
AATGCTGTATAGTAGGCCGCCAAGATGTCCACTGGATGTGATAAAAGAAACATGGGAAGATAACCCCACTCAGAAACAATCTATAACATCTTATATGTGTGCCCTAAGAAAGAAGCTGGCAAAATATGTTGAAATTGCCCATAGTAATCAGGAAGAGGCCCAAAATCAGCAGAAGGTATATTAGGAGCATGGGGTAAAAGAAAAAGGTTTCGAGCCAGATAAAAAGGTTTTGCTACTGTTGCCCACAACAGAAAATAAACTGTTAATGAAGTGGCAAGGGCCTTATAAAGTTCTTAGACGTACTGGCACTGTAAACTACAAGATTGAGACTCCTGGCAGGAAAAATCCTTCTAAGATATACCATGCCAACCTCCTCAAGAAATGGGTTCAAAAAATGCCAAAAGCTGCTTTGCTAGTTCTACCAGAAACGTATAAAGAATATGTTGATGTAGTTTATGATAGACTGGAACAAACTGTAAATGTTGATGCTGTAAAGGTGAATGTTTCCTTAACCTCAGAACAAACTGCAGACATTCGTAATGTGCTAAAGACATTTAACAATACTTTTACCACAGTACCAGGCCGCGCAAAAGGGGTTGAGCACATAATAGTGGAGGAATGCTTGTCCTATTAGGCAAAAGACATACAGGTTGCCAGAGCGGTTAAGAGCCAACGTGGTTAAGGAAATACAGAAAATGAAAGAACTGGTTATCATAGAGGAGTCGAGGAGTGCTTGGTCATCTCCCATGGTAATTGTAAACAAAAAAAGAAGGGGTGTTAGAATCTGCCTTGATTTCAGGAAACAATCAAGTGTCAGAATTTGGCAGTTATCCTATGCCCAGAATAGATGATTTGGTGGACAGACTGGGGAGTGCAAAGTATATCAGTACCCTCAATCTCACCAAGGGTTACTGGCAAATACCTTTATCTAAAGAATCCAGAGATAACACTGCATTTGCCACCCCTATAGGATTCTGTCAGTTCACCACTATGCCTTTTAGTTTACATGGTGCGCCAGCTACATTCCAGCAGCACATAGATGTTATTTTATCCCCTCACACCAGTTATTGTGCTGCACACCTGGATGATGTGGTATACAGTCCAGACTGGAAAAGCCACCTGGAACATCTACGAGCAGTTATCCAAAATATCAAAAATGCAGGTCTGACTATTAATCCTACCAAATGTGCATTAGGCATGCAGGAAAGCTTGCGACTAGGTGCCTTTGTAAATGAGTCTCTGACTCAAAGGTTGTAAACCAGATTTGTAATGAATAAAGAATAAAGGAAACCAGATATTTGGGCTATGTGTTGGGAAATGGAGAAGTTAAGCCAGAGGTTTCTAAAACAGAAGCTGTAGCTAACAGCAGTTTACACAGCCAACATACTTAACCTTCACCTGGGGACAGCGTGGACCACGAGGTGCTAAGAGGCCTCTCGGAACCCCCATCCCCAGCAGTTTACACAGCCAGCATACTTAACCTTCACCTGGGAACAGCATGGACTGCAAGGCACTAAGAGGTAATCTCACTAGCCTCCCTACTCAGCCTGTTTGCTGTGGGGTGTTTTCCAAATGCATTTTGTGACCTCCGAAGCTGACTGATTGTTTCTGCAGGAGTGGACATTGACTCTCTTGGGCCTAGGGTTGTGCATGTTCTAAGGGGGTACTTTAAGATCTCAGCGTTTCCCTGCCTCAGACTCTGGCTTCCCTGCTATGCTTTAAGACACAGCAGTTGGTTACAGGGGACTGTGTGTTTCTACTAATTGCTGGCATCTTAAATGGTATTCCATCAACGGAGCTCAATGTGCAACTCTGGGATTTTCTGAGGGGTTTCTAGCTGCATTTGGTCCACTGTTTTAGAGCACTAGTTCTGTATGTGTGGACACTAGATACTGCATCTGTTTGTACTCTCTCTGCTGCTGTTAGTGTTATACCTTGTACAGCTTATTGCAACACCAGTCCAGATTTCAGTCTCTTGTTTGGGTTGTTTGCTTGCTGTGTGTTTGCCTCCATGCGCAATAGAGGGGTAAATCCCTGATAGTGCTCCAACAGTTCGTGCATGCAGAGTTCAATCTAGGTCTCTGTAGCTAAGCCTGCCTGCCCTCCCACTGCATACTAATTACCCCTTTGTTCTCCTTGCTATTTCAGGCCTCTCGGGACCCCCATCCCCAGCGGTTTACATAGCAAGCACACTTAATCTTCACCTTGGGACAGCATGGACTGTGAGGCGCTAAGAGGTAATCTCACCAGCCTCCCTACTCAGCCTGCTTGCTGTGGGGTGTTAGCCCAGTGACACTTCACGTTGACTGCCCCAGCAACCCTCCCACCCAGGGGTGTCCCTTAATTTAAGGATCACCCTGATCATGTGACTTCCTGCCCTTCTTTTTTCTTAAGTCCCTAAAGTCCCCTTTGCACCTTATACAGATTCCCCACTAGAGGGAGTGCTGTACCTGTCCCACAAGTTTCTGGTAAGGCCTCTCTATCTCCCTGCTTCAGCTTTTCTCCTCTGCCTACCACTCTACCCCTCGCGCTCCATCTCTTCTTCTCTGCCCACTGACTAATACCCAACTTTCCCTTGCTCCACTTCTTCTCCATTGTTCTCCATTGCCTGCCACTCTGCCTCCCTGCCACCTCAGTTCTGGGAACCAATATTTTCCCGTTATACCTGGCATCTGCCTGTTCCCTATTCCAGCCATGGTCGCTCTTGTAGGCATGCGCAGCCTGGCCTCGCTGCTGTCCCTCCCTCACTTGTGCCCACCACCACTCCCCCACTGTACCATCCACAAGCAACTTCCCACTGCTTTTCCCACCCATATTTCTCTCAACTTGGATACTCCTGTGTCACATCCCCATCAGCCCACCTTTCCCTGTCATCGTCTGTCCCTAATTCCCCTTGCCCCCCCCCCACCTTGCTATCCCGGCCCTCCACTCTCTTCCAATCCTGTACTCCGTACTAGCAAAGTCCATGTACAGCCTTCCTTCGGCACATTGTAGACGACGTATAGCCCGTCTTAGGTTGTCTCCCTGCTCCTCATGCTGTCTGGTAATATCCACCCCAACCCTGGTCCCAACACCGTCGGCCTGTCCCATACCCCTCTGCCACTGGTCTACGCATAGCCTCCATGAATATATGCAGCCTCCTGAAAATCTGCAGCACTTCAGTGCTAGATCACGCAGCACCAACCGGACATACTAGCATTGGTTGAAACCTGGCTTTCCAAATCAACCCCTTACTCCTTTGTTGCCTTTCCTGGGTGCTCTCTATTCAGAGAGGACAGAGTGGGTAAGTGGGGTAGTGGCTGTGTCATTTACATGAGAGACTCCATGCTTGGCCATGCCCTTCCACTCCCACATCTGAATCATGGTGCCCAGGCTAATTCACTCAGAATCACTCCAGACCCATCTAGGGCCCGTCGTATCATCATGGTAGCCTGTGTTCCCCCGCGGCACCAAACTCCAGCTCTTCTCTCACTCTCAGAATACCTCTCCAACCTTCCTCATAAGGTTGAGCAGATTTTACTGGGAGACCTCAATACAAACTGGCTTTCCAGCTCTGTAGCTCACACCAAGGATATCTTTGCAGCCCTTGACCTAACTCAAGTAGTAACACAACCAACCAGATACAGTCCCACAAATGGAACCCACACCCTGTTGGACATTGTCCTTTCTAACCGACCCCACAAAATTGTCGACATTGCTGTCCTCCCGGATTCCCTGAGCAACTACTCCCTAGTAATCTTCTCGTGGTGCTGTCAGATACCAAAACTTACATCTAAAGTGGTTGTCTGTCAGCGCCTCCACCCCGGTAACCTCACTAAACTGAGGCAGCATCTTGCCCTCTGGGACTGGACTTCTATAAACCTTGGCCCTAGCATTGATGCTGCGCTGGACTACTTTACTCGCTCCTTCGACATGGCCTGTGACATTTTTACCCCTCTCCAAGACACATTTTAAAAAACACAACACTCTCTGGATAGCCCATCTCTCCTCAGACAGCTGAGGCACAGGGACAATCTGTGGCATAGAGCCATTGACTCAGGTAAGCCTGCTGACAGGCAGGCCTGCAGTGCTGAGCGTAACAAATGTACTTGAGCCATTCATAAGGCCAAAGCGGATTACTATAGATCTACTCTTGCCTCCTCCTGGTGGTCATCCCATAAGTTCTGGGATAACATAAAAGAACTTAATGGGAAATCACAAACTCCCCCCATCACAACTTACCATCAGTGGCATCGTCTCCACTGACCCCCATTGCATCTCTGACTGCCTCAATACTGCCTTCACTGACCTTAGCTCAGTACTCTAGCAATTTCTTTGACCCGATAGCTGCTTCTCTGCCACCCACCCTCCTCCCTCGCCCCCTTTCTACCTTCGCACTTCATCACACCTCAGGAAGCTAAGCCTTATCTCTCCAAGGCTCTAAATGGCTCCAGCCCCAGTAACGACCCTTTGGACATAAGGCTCCTTTGCCTGGTCCTAGATGTGGTACTCCCTCCACTCACAGACTTGCTCAATTGTTCTCTTTGCCTTGGGCAGTTTCCCTTCACCTGGAAGACGGCAGTCATTACACTCATACTTAAAGGTGGTGACAGTTCCTCCCCTGGTAATTATCGGCTGATATCCATTCTCCCCCCTCTCTCCAAAGCCCTGGAAAATATAGTGGCAGACCAACTTGCAGATTACCTTGCCACTCATAACCTACTCTGCAAGGAGCAGCATGGCTTCTGCTTGGGCCACAGCACCACCATGGCACTCCTTGAATTCTCTAGCTTTCTCCACTCTGCCCTTGACAAAGGTCACCTAGCTGGCCTTTCTTTATCGACCTTTCCAAGGCCTTTGATACTGTCGGCCCACTCCCTTCTTTTGGACTGTCTCTTGCAATTTGGCCTTTCCCAGGGCCCTCTTTCCTGGTTCACCAGCTACCTATCGTCCTGGACACAATTCGTCAGAATAAACAGCACCCTCTTTAGCAGCCACTCCGTCTGCTCAGTAGTCCCACATGGCTCCATCCTGGGACCACTTCTTTTCAGTCTGTATCTCAGTGCCCTTCCTAATTCTTGCCCTAGTAAGGTACTCCTCTATGCCGACGATGCAGTCCTCTTTGCCTCTCATGCAAACCCCACCACTCTCCAGACTGCCCTCCAGCACTCTTTCAGTTTGGCTGAGCACTGGTATATGGATCGTAGACTGGTCATTAACCTGAAAAAAAACTAAGACTGTGCTATTTGCTCATAACCAAAGCAAGCTCAAAGACTACCCCCTGCAGGTACTCTCCAGCTCTCTCCATCCCCTTGAGCAGGTTTCTTCCTGCAAATACCTGGGCATCACCTTTGATCCAGCCCTCACCTTTCACACCCACATTAGTGCCCTCTCATCGGCTACCAATGCACGTGTAACAGTCTTCTTTTTACTGCCACAAGGACTGTCTGCCGCTTGAAGCTCATTGGTCTTCTACTTAGTTGATTATGGCCTTCTGGTCTATGCAGCTGCTGACAACACAGCCCTCAGCAAAACCAAACTGTCCAGTAACAAGGCCTGCAGGCTTCTGACCAGCGCTGATCGGTGCACTCACACCTGTGCACTTTATTCCCTTGCTAAAGTGCTCAACTTCGATGAGAGGCTCCAATATCAATCCTGCCTCATGGACAAAAAAATACTACTTGGTCTTACCCCCCCAGGGGGTTGCAACATCTCTCCCCCTTTCAACCCCCTCTATCGCCACTCTGAGCACCTCCAGGTCCTCACTTGTGGTCCCTAGAGGTAGGACCTCCCTAGCCCAGAGGACCTTCTTATACAGGGCCCCATCCTGGTTTAACTCCCTCCCCTCCACGGTTACCAGTTTACCAAGGATTGGCCCATTTAAAGACACTCTCAGGAAACACATTTTCTCCACCCGCTGCTGTAAGTGTCCTCAGCGGTGAGTCATGGGCCCTGCAGAACCACCCGCCTACCTGCTTTGCCTGTGCCTTAGGTCTTCTCCAATGACAAAGTCTCATATCTAGACTGCACTTACCGAGTCTTATTACACCTCATCCTGTATAATGTGATTGCTTGCTGTAGCTACCTCACTGTATAGGAACACTGTCTATTTGTATATAATACCTTTGCTCTGTCTAAAATATCTGATTGCATCCTACTGTCTTAGTATATTTAGCTCACTGTGATGTTATTTGTCTGCTGCTATATCAACTTGACTTACTCTGTAACCTGATGTGGAGCCTTTGGAAATGAGTCTTTGACTCAAAGGGTAGTAATTCCAATGTGACAAATAAAATAAATAAAACAAAGAAACATGTCAGGGTATTTTTAGGGCTGGCTGGCTATTGTAAGAGATTTGTTCCCGACTTTGCTGAGTTAGCCACTCCCCTCACTGAACTCACGAAAAAACAGTACCCAAATAATGTGAGATGAAGCTTTTCAAGCCAGTAAGGCTGCATTATTTTCATCTCCTGTTTTAAGAAGCCCAGACGCTGAGAAACCATTTTTGCTATAAACAGATGCATCAGAGGTAGGCCTAGGTGCAGTACTGAGTCAAAATATAGATAGGAAAGTACATCCTGTTCTGTACATAAGTAGGAAATTGCATGACAGAGAGAAAAGGTACTCCAATATCGAAATGGATTGTCTAGCAGCAGAGAGGGCCATGGAGTCCCTTAAGTTTTATTTGCTAGGAACTAACTTTGTTCTTGTAACAGATCACAATCCTCTCCGTTGGCTTAACCAGATGAAAGGTAAAAATTCCAAAATCACAGTGTGGTACCTGGCATTAAATCTGGTAAAGAGAATAACAACGCTGATTTTCTGTCAAGATATGGATCAGGAATTGAGGATTCTAAAGGTTGAAAACAAGCAGCAAATGTTAGTAGAAAATTAATAGAACGTTTTGGAAATCTGTCTGATAAAACAGGTTCCCTCTTAAGCAGGGGCTGTATGTGGCGGGGTGGAATAGGACCCTGTCCCAGTTGTTATGGAAAGAGTTTGAATGCAAGGATCTGTTCTATTTCTATTTCTTTTCTGTCTCTTCTCTGTCTGGTTGCACAACCAAAATTTCCTGTGAGACTTCGGAAATGATCACCCCAGCAGTCTCGCAATTAGTTGCCCCTTACTGTAGCTCAGTTCTCTCTTGCTGTCTGTCATTTCCTCCCTTGCATATATGCTGATCTAAAGATATATGCAGGTCATTGTATGGAAATGTAACTGATATTGAATCCTTTTGTTTAGAAAATATATAGTGTTACTGTTGAAATGTATATAATTATAATTTGAGATGATCGTAAAAAGATAATGGAAAACTCCAGAGGTTACTTGAGTGTAAATGTTTGAGCCTTTTGCAAAAGCTGTGCAAAGGGGGCCTCTCAGCTCAAGAACGCACTGTCCTATTGTGTTCTTCTAACCCCAGGAGTCACTCATTATGATTAAATGTAATGCAGTCAGCCTCCTGTGTTGAACTGCCCAGAGAGATGGAATTTTATGTAAATTATGGAACTCTCAGTTGGCTCATGCCACTTTCAAACTGCTGCCCTAGCAACTGCTGCACTCTGAGTGCTTCAGATTCTTTACTCCACCTGCCTAGTAAGGACGTCCCGGAGAGCTCTCCTTGAACTATCTCTGACTAAAGTTTATCTGTAGATAAGTACTCATTTTCAGTTTAATTTTAAATTGCTGGCTTAGAAACATTGTTCAGTGTAGTAGAATTAGTGTTTTAGTAGTTTTTTATTTATAGTCGTGGTTCCCTCACGGTTCCTTGGAACCGAGGGTTCCGCGTCTGTTTTAAAGGTTTCCTATCTCAATTTATTATTATTTAGAGTGATTTAGCAATCGGTTCCCTGAACCGCTTTAGTTTTGTCCAAATTTAATAATTGTCTCGGTTCCTTTTACTTCAGGAACCGAATAGCGCTGGTTCCAGGAACCACTAGCAGTAGTTATTTTAAAGTAATCTCCGGTTCCGAGTTACTTTAAATAACGGTGTTTTGAAGTAATCTTTTTTGCCTAGCTGAAATGTCAGAGGTCCATTTGGATAAAGCTAAAAAAACGCACAGGACCCCCAGGTTTTAAATGTTGTGACTCTTGTGGGCAACTTATAGCAAAAGCAGACAGACATTCTCTCTGTATTTCTTGTTTGGGTATAAGTCACATATTTGCCAGTTGTGATATTTGTTAGACCTTTTGCCCAAAGACATTAAAGAAAAGGTCTAAAATTTTGGAAGAGATAGCTTCTGCTTCTGGGGATAATCCTGCTTCTTCCTCCTCCCAGAAAAAGGATGGAGGTAAAGCCAAGGATCCTGACAGGAGTTCAGATAAATCTGAACCAGGTAAAACAAAAAGGGCTATGGAAACAGGCACTGAACCTGTTTCATTAAAGAAAAAGTGTAAAGAAAAACATGTCGCTGCGCCTCCGGCCGAGAAGGCTAAGGAGCTCCCAGCAAATAAGCATATTATGCCCTCGGCTGAGGACATTGCTAAGGCATTACAAGTATTAAAAGCCCTACAGGGTGCAATACCAGTTCCTGCACTGACTGCCTTGGTTCCTCCTACAGCCCCAGCAAGGCAAGAAGTGCTGGAAGTGTTTGGGGAGGAGGATGACTTTGAAGGGGAACCTATAGATCCAGAGGTTTCTCCTGATCAAGAGTTTGGATCTCCTCCCAGGGGTCCTGAGGAATACTCTTCCCACTATGCTTTTGTTAAGAACATGGTGGAAACCCTGAACCTTCCTCTTCACAAAACAGAGGAGGATATGGAGGAGGCAGACTTTCTAGAAATGATGGGGTTAACCCCCATGAAATGTTTACTTCTCATGTATAAATCTTTAAAGAAGGCTGCAGTGCAGATTTTTAAAACTCCAACCTCTGTTCCTGGTGTGGATAAGAAAGCTAACAAGAAATACCAGCTGGACAGAACTACAGCTGATTTTCTATTTATACATCCTGATCCTGAGTGAGTAGTCCAAGCTGCTGCCTGTGACAAGGCCAGGATCCCATTGGCTACCCATCCACCAGACAAAGATTCAAGAAAAATGGATGCTATGGGAAAGAAAGGGTACATGGCTGCCTCTTTATTAATTCGGCAGGCCAGTTACGTGGCATATTCAGTGCAGTACCAAAAAGCTCTATGGAACACTGTTCTAGCTTTGGCTGATAGGGTCCCAGATGAAGTGACTGCAGACTTAACAAGATATAGCAAGGGCTGCACTGGATGCTACTAGGTACCAATTTCATTTGTCAGTGGATGCCAATGATACTGCATCCAGGTTAATGGCTTTGTCAGTTTCACTCAGAAGGTTTGCATGGCTTAGAGCCACCAACCTAACCTTAGACACCCAGGCCAAAGCAATGGATTTCCCCCTGGAGAACAACTCCTTGTTTGGGGATAAAACCGAGGCATACATGAAAAAGGTGGAGGAATATAAATCCACCTATCGGAGCAATTCCAAGGATAAGCCCTTCACCTCTTATAGATCCCAAAGTAGGGAGGTAGGGCAGGATTTTTATCCCAGACCTTTCTTTCAGGCACAAGCCTCCTAGCCTCAGCAGCAGGCTAGAGGTTATTTTAGAGGAAGGGGCAGGAAAGCCATGAGAAGAGCAGCTCCTGCACCACAGGTTCAGGCACAGCCTGCGCAGAATCCCTGACGGGCTAGTGCAGGTCGCATCCCCTATTACAGATCCACCAGTAGGTGGCAGACTGGCTCATTACCTTCATGCTTGGCAGTCCATCACCACAGACAAGTGGGTGCTGGAGGTAGTGAGCCAGGGCTTGGCACTCAGTTTCAAATCATTCCCAAAGCTGAGAACAAGAACCTTTCCTCCGGCAACAGCTGCACACAGGGTTTTGTTGGAAGCAGAGGTAAAACATCTGCTAGCAATCAAAGCAGTAGAGGTACTACCTCTAATAAGCAGGGGAAAAGGTTTTTATTCCAGATACTTCCTCATAAGGAAGAAAAAAGGGGATTGGCGGCCTATTTTGGATCTAAGACTTCTGAACAAGCACATTTTGAAACCAAAGTTCAAAATGGTCACTCTTGCCATAATCATTCCTTCCTTGCAAAATGGAGACTGTCTAGCCTCCCTAGATCTAAGGGATGCTTATTTCCATATTCCCATCAGACCTTCTCACAGAAAATTCTTGAGATTCAGACTGGCTTCAGGCCATTAACAGTTTGCAACTCTCCCCTTTGGGCTAACTTCGGCACCAAGGGTTTTTACAAAGTGCCTATCAGTGGTGGTAGAGTTTTTGAGAAAACAAGGTATAACAGTCTTCCCCTACCTGGACGACTGGTTAATAGTAGGGCAGTCTCTGCAGCACACAGTACAGTCACTGGCACTCACAAAATCCACACTAGAGTCCCTGGGATTTCTGATAAATGAAGAAAAATCTCAACAGGTACCACTCCAGGTGTTGGAGTTTATTGGAGCAGAACTAAATACCAGACAGGGCAGAGCCCTCCTGCCACAGGACAGGGCTACAAGCATTCTGCAGATTGCAAAATCCTTTGTCTCTGGGAGAACCAGAACAGCCAGAGAATTTCTCAGGTTACTAGGCCACATGGCATCTGCCACGGCAGTGGTAATGGGCTCCAGATTTCAAATGAGACATATTCAGTTCCATCTCAGACAGTATTGGTCTAAAAGGACGGATCCTATGTCCAAACTGGTTCCAATCACAGAAAGTTTAGTCCAGGCCTTACAATGGTGGCTGGACGAGCACAACCTCAGGGTAGGTGTGCCTTTTATAAGGGAACAACCTTCAGTAATCCTCACAACAGATGCCTCTCTTCTAGGCTGGGGGGGGCACACATGTTAGAGCACACAGCAAGTGGCACATGGTCCCCCCCCGGGAGTCTCTGTTGCACAGAAATCTCTTGGAGCTCAGGGCTGGTTACCTGGCTTTAAAAACATTTGCCCCTTACTTGCAAAACAGGGTGGTACAAGTCAGAACAGACAGCACCACAATGGTGTATTACATCAGCAAGCAAGGAGGTACCAGGTCACATCTACTGTGCACAGAAGCAATGAGACTGTGGTCCCTATTATACTCCATGGGAGTATCCCTGTCAGCCATACATCTTCCAGGGGAGGACAATATGCTGGCAGACTCTTTAAGCAGGATAAGTCAGGACCACCATGAGTGGTGCCTGCATACTCAGGTACTCAGTACAATTTTCAGAAAATGGGGCACTCCAGAGGTGGATCTCTTCGCCTCCCCAGAAAACCACCAGCTTCCAGTGTACTGTTGCAGGCCTTCTCTAAGGGGCACAGTCCCCTTGGAAGCCTTGGCCCTGGATTGGACAGGGACATTTCTGTATGCATTCCCTCCTTTCCCCATGATATTCAGGACCCTACTGAAATTGAGGTCCCAACCAGCAAAAATGATACTGGTGGCTCCGGATTGGGCGAGACAGCACTGGTACTCTCTTCTGCTGTCTCTGTCAGTGGTGTCCCCAATCCATCTGCCCAGGAGGTACAACCTGTTAACCTCCTCTCAGGGCAGGATCCTGTATCCCAATCTCAAATCACTGAGGCTCAAGGGATGGCTCTTGAGGACTTAGGAGTTTGCTAACCTTAATCTATCAGAACAGGTGTTGACAGTGCTTAGGGGTTCCAGGAAGCCTTCTACTAAGAAGACATATGCCTCTAAGTAGAAAAGATTTATAATATGGTGTACAGGTAAAGGCTCGATCCCTTTCCGAGCTGATTTGACTATTCTTCTAGATTACCTTACACATTTACATTCCATAGGCCTGAAGCCTTCCACCCTCAAGATTCACTTAGCTCCAATCTCTGCTTACCTGTCAGTTGGTAAGGAGAGTTCTATGGCTTCTCATCCGGTATGTAGAAAATATTTTAAAGACCTTAATCTTCTGCACCCTCCCCTAAGGGAACCGGTTCCGGCCTGGAATCTAAATATTTGCATTGCTAAGCTCATGGATGCACCATTCGAACCCATGGCAATCGCAGATTTGAAGTATGTCACTTGGAAAACTGTTTTCCTCGTTGCCATTACTTTAGCCAGAAGGATCAGTGAATTACAAGACCTGTGCACAGGTGTGGACTACATCTCATTCCACAGGGACAAGGTGGTCCTTAGGACTTATAGAAAATTCCTTCCCAAGGTGGTACCTGATTTTCACTTAAATCAGTCTATCACTCTAACTGTCTTCTTTACAGACAACTCCAGTTCTCCAGAAAGGAGACTTCACTCCCTTGATGTCAAAAGGGCTCTCATCCACTACATTGACAGAACCAAATCTTACAGGACAAGTCAATCACAGCTCTTTCTCATATATGGTGAAGTTGGTAAGGGCAGAGCTGCAACAAAACATACAATTGCTCGCTGGATAGTGGCATGTATACAGTTTTGTTATAGTAAGGTGGGTAAACAGGTACCTCTGGGCCTAAGAGCACACTCCACCAGGGGCACAGCTGCTTCACTGGCAGCTTCAAGAGAAATTCCGCTACTGGAAATCTGTAAAGCAGCTACATGGAAAACAGTACACACCTTCACAAAGCATTACAGCCTGGACTTGCAATCCAGAGGTGATGCTAGGTTTGGTACAGCAGTACTGCAGAGCCTATTTCCAAAATAGGTTCTCTGCCCAACCTCCAAAGGTACTGCTGGGTAGTCTGCATTACGTTTAATCATAATGAGTGATTCCTGGGGTTAGAAGAAAAAATTACTCACCGTAGTAATCTTGTTTCTTCAAAGGGATCACTCATTATGATTAAAGACCCTCCCTACCTCCCCTACTAGAACCTATAGAAGTTGCTCTGCATCCCTGCATTACGGTTTTTTCCTTTCTCCTATATAGGTTAAGATAGAGACTCACTTTGTTTAGCCAGTTGGTGTCCAGGTGGTCTCAAGATTCTTAGGTTTGTTGGTTAAGGATGTTTTGACCTGAAGGGGCAAAACATATCATTTCTAAGGTTTATTAATTTTTAACTAGTGGGTCTTTTACCCAGTTAGGCTTCGTAAGTATCTGAAGCACTCAGAGTGCAGCAGTTGCTAGGGCAGCAGTTTGAAAGTGGCATGAGCCAACTGAGAGTTCCATAATTTACATAAAATTCCATCTCTCCAGGCAGTTCAACACAGGAGGCTGACTGCATTACGTTTAATCATAATGAGTGATCCCTTTGAAGAAACAAGATTACTATGGTGAGTAATTTTTTCTTCCTGCACTTGCCTGAAATGTACAAAAACAGGATGCTTGCCAAGTGTGATGGTTGAAAAGACTTACAAGAGCTAAACTGCAACTGCAAGAAAGATTAGAGGAGAACAAGGGACACAGACACTGAAAGAAAATGTTTTTTTTGTAAACAGTTATACTAACAAGTTTATTTTATGATACTGCTAGTATAAATAAATAATTTTTGGTGAATTCTGCAACTGGCCCTGGTTTTCTTATGTTTAGCATTCAGTCACCTCGAGAGGTGAATCCGGAGACGGTACCCCAATTCTACAATACAGTTGTCTCTTGTGCCTGGGAAGATGCACATCCAGATTGTTTCTGTCAAAGTATCCTTCGGCTTTTTGATTTTACTTTTAGTTATATCTATTGGTCTGCATTTATTATTTATAAACAGTGCTATCCCTTGTACTTTTTTGTTTTTCCTGTTAAGGTTGAAATCGGTATAGCCCGGTATGTGTTTCTCCCATGCACAATTATCACTCCACCAGGTTTCTGTCACCCCTATTATATCATGTTCTTCCTTATTTATTATTGCCACTTATTCGTCAAATTTATTATTCAGATTTCTGGCATTATACAAGTAGCATTTTATTTTTTATTTTTTTAACCTGTCACCTGTAGTAATGTGCCCTGTGCATTTGGACTGGGGTGTTGCTGAATGAGATTGACTTAGTTTCCCCCATATTTGTTAGTTTAAAGATAATTTTCCAAGTGCAACCATGAAACTCTCTTCCAACAAGTTAGCACCTTTTTTATGCAAGTGAAACCTGTCTTTTGAATATAGTGTCTTTCTTCCAGAAAGTTTCCTAATTGTACCGGTTGAGTAGTCTAGCACTGATTTTATATATAGTGTTGTTTTTCTCTAAGTGGGCTCTAGGGACAGAGAGTATTCCTGATATTGGCCCTCGACTGCCCCTTTTCCTCAATTGTTTGGCATGATTTATTAAGTTCAGACAGCTATCTTTCTCATATGATTTTCCCACGTCGTTTGTATCAACATGTAGTATAAAAGCTGAATTATTATCTAGCTTTTATCAGTCTGTGGCATTACACATATCAGCAATTTTGGCCCCCAAGGAGGCATGATACTGTGGTCTGCAGTTTGTCTTTTTTTTACATACGGTGCTATCTGTGTATCGAATTATGGAGTCACCTATGATCAGTTTATTTGAAAAAAATCCTGTTAATCTAAATTTGTTTGCAGCGTGTTTAGTACGGAAAACTTATTTGAAAGTGGAATTTCATTGTTTCCAAAGGCTCGTTTGCCATTTTTAGTGTTTTTATTGGAAATCATTGTCCATGTACTGTCACTGTCAACTTGATCTGTGTCCCTGCCTCTTTTTGTCAAACATCCATTAGAATCAGAGTTTTCTGGCGTTCTGCTATTATTTCTCAGTCTTTTCTCTTTTTAGAGACAACTAGATTGACCACTTGATTTCTGTTGAGTGGCTTGATTACTATATTTTTGAAGCTCTCTGTGGAGATTAGTAAGCTCTAACATCGCTTCTTTATACAGATTATATTTGTTACATACAAATTCAATCATGCCATTGTTCCAGTTTCCATAAGAGCTGAAGGTGTACATATCACATTTTGTAAACTTTAATGATGAGCCATCCTAACAAAACATGTCTAAAAGGTTTTCTGTAAAACCAGTGCCTTCCATCATTTTTTTGTATGTTTTTTTATTTTATGGAAAACTCCTGTAGTTAGAAAGTCAAGGATGTGCTTTATTAACTTTGCCTACAGCTGGGGACACTAAGGCTGTTTATTACAAAATGAAATTAGTGTCTCTCTTTAGAACACTGCTGCAGTAAAGCAAAACATATATTAAACGAGACTACACCCCTCGTTTGGAGATGGGAGATGACCACAGCAAGAAGGTTTATAAATCAGAATTTGCCTCCCACAATTACTACAATTAACAGTATAACAGGTGTTTACCTGGTCCCCTCTGTCCCGCTGGACACATGCAATGACGTGCGTGTCTCTGCGCATGCCTCTGTGCACTCGCCCCACTCGAGCTCACCCCGCTCGCTCAGGGCGTTGTTTAAATAGTTCCTGACCCAGAATCAAGTAACTGAGTCACGTGACCTCCCCATTACCATGCTGTGCACAGAAAACCTTTGTGTACAATTTAAACAGTGCAACTAAGTTGCTCTGAGCTTGAAATGTGTCTAGTGACACTTCAAAATTCCTCTGTTGGTTGTTCCCTGGGACTACAGTTCCCAGTTTACTTCCTGCCTCCCTTGGCTTATATGCCTTTGCCAGGGAGATGTCCCCTGCACACTTTGCCACACAAGGAATGTATAAAGTACAGGAAAAAAGGGCTATTGCCCAATAATCAAATAAAATTCAGCCACAAAAATGTTCACAAGTCAGAATAACGCCACCCGCTCGCTCGGGGCATTGTTTAAATAGTGCATGACCCGGAAGTAAATAACCGGGTCACGTGACATCCCTGCTTCCGTGTTCCGTGCTGTGCACAGAAAACCTTTGTGTACAATTTAAACAGTCCAACTAAGTCGAGCTGAGCTTGAAATGTGTCTACTGATGCTTCAAAGTATAAAGAAAATTCCTCTGTTGGTAGTTCTCTGGGTTCGTCTTAGGGACTGCAGTTCCCAGTTTACTTCCTGCCTCCCTTGACTTGTATGCTGTTTCCAAGGAGATGTCCCCTGCACCCTCTCCCACACAAAGGATATATAAACTACAAATAAAATGGGCTAATGCCTAATAATCAAATAAAATTCAGCCACAGAAATGTTCACAAGTTAGAATAATGCCAAATACAGCTCAGTTAACCGTATCACTGTGTCTGGCTCTGCAGCGGTGGTAATGGGATTAATTAACCCTGTCACCTAAGATCAAGAACTCATCCTGGAGACTTAATGTCTTGCTCCTGAATATCCCAGATTATAAAGAAGTAATGGAGCAATGTCTATCTGAATATACAGCTACAAACCCTCCTGGGGATATACCAGCAGCAGTTTGGTGGAGTGGGTTTGAGGCAGTATTCACAGGGAACTTATGATACTCTCAGCAGCGGTTCTGTGAGGCGGGCAACCACATGGGAAAATACTTGCCTGGCAGCTACGTAAAAACGTTACTAGCAGGATGGCTCTATGTCTTAGAAAGAAAGAGGCCCCCCGTACGTGACTGGTCCCCATAAAATAGTGCAGGAATTCACTGAATTCTACAAAAAGTTATATCTACAGGATATGGTGGACAATTATCAGGGGAAATTAGACAGCGTCTTTGCCAGAGTGAAAGTTAAAAAACTTAAGCAGGAAAGTATGGAAGCTCTGGAGTAGTACGAAGAAAATGCAAGTCACCGTGGGCAGTTTAAAATCAGGAAAAGCTCCTCGCCTGGATGGGTTGCCTCCTGAATTCTGTAAAACTTTAAAAGAGGAGTTCCTACCTAATCTATGTAGAGTCTTTTGTGCAGTGCAGGAGGGAGGGGGCCCCCTCCCCCAGCATGGCAGTGGGGGCCCCCTTCCCCAGCATGGCAGTTTGCCCAGATTTGCATAATTCCCATGGCAGGCAATGACCCTACAGTATGTGGCTCCTACCGGCCCATCTCGCTTCTCATTGTCAGAAGATTTTTACTTCAATCCTGGCCAGTAAATTACAGGGCTGTGTGGGAACGCTAGTCCACTCGGACCACACAGGCTTTATTAATGGAAAGCTTTTACATGATAATATCTGACACCTGTTAAATCCGATATTGTGGCTGCGCAGATTCACAGAACTGTTGCTGGCCATATTTATGGATGCTGGTAAGGCGTTTGATCAGGTGGACTGGAGGATCGCACTTTGAGGGGGAGCTCTTGCAGCAGGCTACACCATAAGGACTGAAGCCAGCAGGTGCCAGGGCCCCACAGAAAACTTCTGGCTAGCAGTATACAGTGGGGAACTGCTCCCTGACATGGCCTCCCCCCCGGCGTTGGTCAGTGGTATAAAAGGGGAGGTCCCCCAGCCCAGCTTCAGTTCTTTTCCCGCCGTCGACTCATCGGCTTCACGGATGCCTTTGCTCTAGTCAACCGCCATTTTTTCACAATCACCCGGACTTTATTATTTTCTTTAAATAAGTGGATTTTTCAGATTTTTCTCTGCATGTCTTCTTCTCCGACCTTATCAGTAGAACCGGGGTGGTCTGGGTGTCCTTGCAGCAAGCAGATTCCGATGAAGGACGGCCACACTTTCTGCCTCCTCCGTCTAGGTCCGAAGCACAGTACTGAGGCCTGCCAGCATTGCTTGAAGTTCAACCAAAGGACCAGGATTCGCTGCCAGAAGGCCCTTAAAAGCTTCTTGCTAGAGAAAAAAAGTGGCAGCAATAGAGAAACAAATTCAGAGAAAAGGTTCCTCCTCCTGCTCACCAATTTCTGGGTCCTCCACCTCTTTGTCTTTCCACAAGGAGAAAAAGTCAGATGAAAAGCACAAACACAAGGAGAAGTATAAGGATAAATTTTCCTCCCGCTCTCGTCCCCTCATTCAAAGGCGGCCCGACAAGTCAAATCCTCCGGAGAGTGGGACTTAACCAAGCTGCCCTCTCTCCCACCAAGCTTCCGCCTTATCCAGGCGTCGGGTGGTGGCTCTTGGGGGTCAGGGCCGCGGCCTGTCAGCCTCTGCTGCTCAGGCCCTTTTATCAGTTTACGGGTACTCAGCCAGGCAGCTCGGCTGGGTCTTCTTCAGGCGGCGGGTCCTTGCCCGTTATCCAACCGGTCTCGGCTCTGAAGTCAACGCCTGGCTCCGGGGCTGATGCCACCTAGCAATGCCAGCAGCATGCGCTCGCCTCCTCCAGGAGGGTGAGGCCTGTGCCCCATATGGGAGTTAGCTCCCCCAGACAGGCTTCTTCTAGACTGACACCGGCTGCATCCCCTGACCAATGTCAGTCCACACCTGTCCGATCGACGCCGGTCACCCCAGCGTTGACTCTGGTAGCACCTATTCCTTCATCACCGACCACCCTGCATTGCCGGTGGACCCTAACATCATGGTTCAGCCAATACCAGAGGGCCTGGTGTCTGACCCGACACCTACTGAGCCGATGCCAGACAGCCAGACGCCCACTGGGCCTGACACCTGGGTTGCTGCCTCCTAAGGGACCGAAGCCGGGACCATCAAATATCCCCCTACTGATGCTGGATAATCTCTCTAATCCGTAGAATCCTTTGCCAGATATTATAGCCCTTTTCACATCCTAGTGGAATGTGGTCAAGGGTGATCTGTTACCGAAGGGACCTCCTGCACCCCCTCCCAAGTAACCTCTTCCCTTGGGGGTTCAGCTGCAAACTCCTCCCAGGCAACCTACACCAAAGCCAAAAGAGCCTACCCCGCAACCAGGTGATACTGGTTAGGGTCGCTCCAAGCATCACTGGAGGGAGCACCATCTTTCATCCTCCAGGTCCTCGGATGGGCACTGACATAGGTCACACGGCTGTAGGCACCAGCGTTCAGCCTCCAGATCTTCCTCTTCAGGGGAGTCAGGCTGCAGCTCTTCCTTCTCCTCCATGTCATCCGAATCGGGGTTGTCTTCCCCTCTGGTGGATCCCAAGAACATCCCTAGGTCATCTACTAATGACCCGACATTCATGGAGGTCATGCGGCACATCCAGTCCAATATGAGCTGGGACACAGAAGATTTGGATCTGGAGAGATGCTGTTTGGCCATTTTCCTCCGTCAAAATGACCCAAAGCCTATGGTGGTTTCCTCCCTCTAGTGGACCCATTCAAAGACGGTACTAAATCTGCTTGGAAACACCTGTCTTCCACCCCTGCAGTTTCCATGAAGGTTGACCGTCTCTGTAATGCACCCCGAGACAAACTTTACTTTGGAGAGCAACCTATTCGTTGTTACGACGGCCCTCGATCCATCCAAGAGGCCGTGGCATCTTAACACCCAGCCTCCGGACAAAGATTCCAAAGAGGTGGACCAGATCAGCAGGAAAGTTGACGCCTCAGCCACCTGTGCCATACATTCTCTGAATTCTTTGGCCCTCATGGTTCAGTGTCAGAACACCCTGTGTGGGAGAAAGCCATGGAAATAGTCCAAACACAGAAGGATAGTACCTAGAAGGCTGAGCTGCTGTGTATTCTTAAATCAGGTTCAGACGTAGGTACCCATGTCCTATGTTCTTCCTATGACATGACAGATTCAGTGGCCAGGGCAGCAGCCTCTGCTGTTTGCCTCTGCTGTTATTCTTGGCTCCGCATCTCTGGATTTACTCCGGACGTCCAAGTGAGCATTATTTAAGGGCTCAGTCCTTTTTGGCGAGGACTCTGAAAAGGTCATTACTTGCCTCTAGGAATCTGGCAAGGCTGTTAGATCTGTACAGACCATGTACAGATCCACTCAGAAACAAAACTGTCACCAGCCATTTCATCGGTCATCCAGGCAACAGCCCCAAGACCAACAAACTAGAGGTGCCTTTAAGCGTAAGACCACTTCTCGGGCCTCAGGTGGTTTAGACCCCAGAGCCCACAAAACCTCCTAGGCCACTCCGCCTGTCTGTCCCCGGTTCCTCGGCCTGAGTCCTTACCTGACCTCCTTCCACTGGCAGAATCCCTAGTGGAGGCGGTAGGAGGTTGCTTTTCTCTCTGTCTAGAGGGATGGCACAGAGTCACGATGGATCAATGGGTTCTTCATCTGATAGAAAAAGGGCATAGCCTGGAGTTCACAGAAATGCCCCCAGACAACCCTCCAATAAACTCCCATTACCCCCCCCCCCCCATATCACACCTCTCCTTTATCCAGGAGGAGATCTAGGCACTTTTACTGAAATGGGCCATAGAGCCGTCTCAAAGGGGAAAGGGATTTTGTTCCCACTTTTTTCTGGTCCTGAAGAAAACAGGGGACTTACGCCCATCCTGGATCTCAGCCACCTGAACAAATATATAGAACACAAAAGATTCTGGATGGTCACCCTTCCAGGCCTGCTCCCCCTCCTCCATCAAGGGGACTGGCTGTGCTCCCTGGACATGCAGAACACGTACCTCCACATTTTGGTGTTTCAGCCCCGCAGGAGGTTCCTTCACTTCCGCTTTCAAGGCAACCATTACCAATTCCACGCCCTTCCATTCGGCCTGTCCTCAGCTCCCCGGGTTTTTACAGAGTGCCTAGCAGTAGTGGCTGTGGCCCTCAGGCGGAAAGGCCACTATGTCTTTCCCTACTGGATGATTGGCTCCTGGCAGCTCTGTCCAGGGATCATTTGATCAGTACCATGACAGACACCTTTACTTAGTTTCTGGACCCTGGGATAACCCTCAGCCTCCTGAAGTCCTCCCTGTGGCCCAGCCAAAGACTGCAGTACATTGGGGCAATTCTGGACACTGCTGAAGGCAAGGCTTTCCTGCCTACAGGTAGAACGGAGCTCCTTTAGGAACGGGCTCACCTAGTTTCCTCGTCATGCCAGGTCCCAGCCAGAGTATACCTGCAGCTGCAAGGGCACATGGCAGCGGCCATCGTAAAGGTCCCTCTTGCATGCCTGCACATGAGGGTTCCCCAATAAACCCTCTGAGTACAATGGGACCAATGCACGGACAAATTGTAACAGCTGGTGGCAGTCTCCACTCCGGTGCACCACACTCTAGCTTGGTGGTCGAACCCCTCCAATCTTTCCACAGGGGCCCACTTTTGACAGAAGTCTCCTTGTCAAATCCTGATGATGGACGTGTCTGGCCTGGGCTGGGGTGCACATTTGACAGACCATCAGACCCAGGGAACTTGGACTCCCCAAGAGCAGCATCTCCATATCAGTATTTTGGAGATGAAGACGATACGTAATGCCTTTCAGGCATTCCAGACGACTCTGCTCCTGGGCCCTCTCCTTATTCAGACAGACAAGATGTCAGTGGGGGGGATTCACTCCTACCCCCTCTGTAGGGAGGCCATGAGAGTCTTGTATTGGGCAATCAAGCATCATCTGTAACTCACTGCTGTGCAATTCCCAGGTGTACAGAACACCTTGTCCGACAGTTTAAGCCGGTCTCTGTCCAAGGCACACGAATGGGAACTCCTACAATGTGTGGCCGAAGAGCTGTTCGACAGGTGTGGCTGGCCCAAGTTGGACCTCTTCAAATCCCCACTCAACGCCAGACTGCCCAGTTTTTGCTCGCTAGATCCAGGGCCTGGTGTTTTCGGGCAAGACGGATTGTCCCTGTCTTAGACAGGGAGGTTTCTTTATGCCTTCCCTTCCTTCCCATTACTGCAGAGACTCCTTCTCAAGTTGCAGACGGAGGGAGCAAGGATGATTCTAATAGCTCCCTACTGGCCTCTTCATATTTGGTTCCAACCACTTCAGCAGTCGGCAGTTGAACCCCCGATCCCCCTGCCCCAGAGCTCAGGCTTGCTCTCCCAGGAGCAGGGTTTCCTGGTCCATCTGAACCCCAAGTCATTACACCTGCATGCATGTCTCCTGCAGACCTAGCATTTTCTCGGTTTGGGGTTCCCCCCAGAGTGGCAGAAGTCCTGGTGGCTGCTAGAAAGCCTTCCACCAGGGCTACTTATTCACTGAAGTGGAAGTGGTTCTGTTTGTGGTCCACCGCTTGCCATCTTGATCCTGTCTTTATCAGACTCAGGGCTGAGCTACTCCTCCATTAAGGTGCATTTATTGGCCATCTCTGCATATCATGCACCTGTAGAGGGCAAAACTCTTGCCCAGATGGATTTTTTCCTGCACTTTTTTGTGGGGTATTCTGCACCTCAAACCTCCTGTCAATGAGCCTGTCCCCCCATGGGACCTTTTATTTGTTTTGGAAAAACTTACGTTGCCTCCCTTCGAACCGTACACAAGCTGCGAGCTGCACTTTTTGTCGTGGAAAGCATTATTTTTAGTTGCCATTACTTCTGCTCGAAGGATTTCTGAGCTTCAGGCTCTGATGTGTAAAGAGCCTTATTTAGTTTTCCACAAGAACAAGGTATCCTTGCAGACGAATCCTTCGTTTTTGCCTAAAGTGGTGTCTGAGATTACAGTGAATCAGGACATCAATCTTCCAGTTTACTATCCAGAGTATTCTAATTGAGGCGAGGCTCTACTTCATACTCTGGATATCCACCGGGTGCTTCGTTACTACTTAGATCACACCCATGCTGTCAGAAAGTCCGAACAGTTGTTTGTTTCTTTTGCCCCAAGGACTGAAGGGGCTCCAGTCTCTAAGCAGACTTTGTCCAAATAGTTAGTTAACTGCATTGTTTATTGTTACCAGAAGTATGACAAGCCTTTGCTGGGTCTGGTCAAAGGACATTGTACCAGGAGAATGGCTACTTCCTTTGCAGCCACTAAAAATGTGTTTGCAACTGATATCTGCGCTGCTGCCACTTGGAGTTCTGTCCACACCTTTGTTTGACACTACAGTTTGGATATTGCCTGTCATCGTAGGGCAGGCTTTGGCCGTGCTGTCCTACAAGGCCTGCTCTCATGAGCTTTCCAGCAGACTTTTACCTCCTCCCGGATGGCGAGGGTGGGTTCTTCCACTGCTTGGGACTCAGTCCTTATGATGTAGCCTGCTGCAAGAACTCCCCCTGGAAGTGAGATAGTACTGTTACATAAGAACTTACCGTAACAGTTCATCTTTGAGAGGAGCTCTTGGAACAGGCACTGGCTTCCCTCCCACCTTCCCCCTGGTGACTGTTTCTCCATTGACTATTGTTGCATTTCCTCATTTCAGAGAAACCTCCTCAGTTCTCCATTTCTGAGTTTGTCGGGGTTTTCGGCGGGAGAACTGAGGTTGGCCTGGTGGACTGCCTCTTTTATACTACTGACAGACGTCTGGGCAGGCCGATGTCAGGGGTGGTCCCCCACTGTGTATTGCTAGCTAGAAGTTTTCCATGTGCTGGCTTCAGTCCTTATGATGTAGCCTGCTGCAAGAGCTCCTCTCGAAGATCTACTGTTACAGTAAGTTCTTAGGTAACTGTACTTTTCCTGCTTAGAACACTAGAGAGGATGGGTCTGGAAGAAAAGTTCAAGGAAAGCATCAGAACCTTATATGCCTCCCCACAAGCCATGATAAAAGTAAACAGAGATGTTCTTTGGGGTATCTCAGTCATCAGGAACCTTCACCGTTGGTGAAGGGGAATCCACACAGATTTTCAGCAGTACAACTGGGGCCGCCCATATCTTTGACGTCAGTCAACCTTATAAAGGCGTGAGTGGCCCCGCTCCCTCCTCAGTTCTTTCCTGCCATTGTCTCACTCGCATAGGTCTCCTCTGAAGCTCTTTCACGGTATTCGCACCATTTTTTGCCTACGGCTTTTCTAACATAACCTTTTAGAATCTCTTTTTTTTTTAAAAGAGAATCCTTCAACTTGTTTTTGTCAAGAGTTAATCCTTCGTCGTCTCTCTTCTGTCGCTGCCACTAAGGAAAGAAGATTGCCTACACAGATGAATACTCTCTCTCTCTATGTCTACTGTCTTGGGCCTGACTATGAAGTTCAGACTGTGAGCTCTGCCTGAAGTTTAACCAAACAACACTCAGGTGACACAAAAAGGCTCTCAAAAATTTCCTGATGGATCAACAGGTAGCAAGTTCTGGACAGGGGTCCTCCAGGGTCCTGGCCTCCCAGTCTCTGACTGGCTCTTCGAGCTCTCAGGCCTCCAAGGCCCGAGACAAGTCCTCAGAGAAAAGTCACAAAAAAACACAAGATCGCGACTGCTCCTCCCAGTGTCTATCTCATTCCCAGTCGGCCTCTCCTTCTCCTGGGAGATCTACATCGGCTACAGCTGCACTGACGAAAAATCTGCTGTTCAGATCTCTGTGTCCACCAGACCCATACTGACTGCACCTCCGCCCGATTCTCCGGGCGGCTGGCCATCGACCTCCGGATCATTGGTTCCTCCTTCATCAACGACTCTCCTGTCGAAGCCTGCCCCTTCTCCCTCCAGGGCAACAGGCTCCTTGGGTTCACAGGGCTTAGCAAGTGCCGTCGACTCCCCCTCCCCCCATCTACGAACACCGACTTGAATTATATCCTGACAAAATTCACTTTGGTGGTTGTCTAGGCACTTCGGTCCTCCTCACCGTTGATATCCGCTTCTTCATCGATGCCTTCTCATTGGCCCCGGGAAGCTCCATGTGGGACATCGTTGGCATACCCAATGCCAGACCCAGATGTTGAAGAGGTTGACGTCGAGGAGAAGTACCACCCTGACCTTATTCTTTCTGAAGATGAGGAGGAGGAAGAAGAGGAAGAGATCCTGCTCTCTGACAGATCTACAGCCTCTTCTGTCAGTGAGGAGTCAGTGAAGCATACCCCCAGGGCTCCTCCTGAGGACCCCACATTTTTCAATGTGATGAAGCAGCTGTCTTTAGCCATGGGCTTCCACACTGAGGAAAAGGATACCACCAGAAAAGAACTGGTGGATTTCCTGGAGATTCCAGAATCTCCCCAAAGAGCATTCTTCCAGTGCTGCCAGCCTTGAGGAATGCAGCCACGGCAGCCTGGCACAGACCAGACATGGTGCCAGCTATGCCCCGCGCAAGGTAGACAAACTTTATTATGCCCACAGGTTCTTCCCTGTTATGCTGCCCAGCCCAAGACAGACTCAGTGGTTATCAAGGCAGCTCATGACAGGTCAAAGGCACCTAAGCACCTTAGCTCCCTTCCCCGAGACAAGGAGTCTCGTACAGTTCAACTCTGGGGTAAAAGGGTTTATGCCTCCTCTACTCTGGGTTTGAGAATTACAAATTATCTGTTGCACATGGTAAAAAACTAGAATGCCAATTGGAAGAAGGACAAGGCTGCTGCCCAGGCCCTTCCAGAGGGCACTCAAAAGCAGGAACTGCTCCGGTGCCTTCAAGCCGCTGAGGATGTTAGTAAACATCTCCTCAGAGCCCGTGTGACATGGCTGACACAGTTGCCAGGGCAGCTGCCACAGGCATATGCTTCTGAAGACACTCCTAG
This sequence comes from Neoceratodus forsteri, assembly GCA_016271365.2. Taxonomy (NCBI): domain Eukaryota; kingdom Metazoa; phylum Chordata; order Ceratodontiformes; family Ceratodontidae; genus Neoceratodus; species Neoceratodus forsteri. The sequence continues at coordinate 1,198,524,997 of CM028130.1, forward strand.
CTTAGAGTATCTGGGTTTATGGCTGATGTGCAGCAGAAAGTGCTTAATGCTCCCTTCAGTGGCACCAAGCTATTTGGCTCTAATTTCCAGGATATCATTAATGATCTGCAAGACTCGAGCAGGGCCCTCAAGTCTGTCCACTCCCTCTACCATACCCAGCCAAAGAGTAGAGAATGGCCTCCATTTCGTAAAATGAACAATAGGCCCAGGACAGCTCCGCTTCCTGCGGGAAAACGCAGAGCCCAGTCTTCCTTGCCCAACCCCTCCGGTGCTGGAGTGGCAATCAAGCGCCCCAGAAGTGATGGACCAGCCCCTACAGCTGGCTCCACCTCTGCTTGACTCCTTGCCAGACCACCCTCCTCTGGTTCCGGACTAGGAGACGGTGGTTAGAGGTTAGTTCTCCCGCCATCTGAATCAACAGAGAACCATTGGATCTCATCGAACAGCCTCCAGAAACCCCATCTTTGCCCTCGTTATCCCCCGGCTCACCTGTCTGTTCTCCGGGAGGAAGAGCAGTCCCTTCTGCACAAGCAGGCCATCGAGCCAGTTTCCAGGCACCAGAGAAACAAGAGGTTTTATTCCTGGTTTTTTCTGGTCCCCAAAAAGACTGGAGATCTGAGGCCCATTCTGAACCTAAAGGACCTCAATCTGTATGTCCAGTACAAAAAGTTCCAGATGGTAAGTTTGCCAGGCCTGATGCCCCTTCTCAAGACAGAGGACTGGCTCTGTTCACTGGACATGCAGGATGTTTACCTACACATTGTGGAGGGGTTGTGGGATAACAGATGGACCAGATGCAGAACTTCAGGTTCAACACACAATTTCTGTGTGAAGTTTATTTGAAATACAAAAGATAGCCTTCATCAATGGCATATCCCTTTTTCTATACATCAGTTTGCAGCAACATACTATGCATGTCCTTCCTTTGCACTTAGTGAGCACCCTCTGATCTACTGATCTATCTCTTTAGTGAAAATTATTTTATTTCGTATGTTTGTCTTGTGTGTTTGGGTGATGGGGAGCCAATAAAGAAAAACTCAAAAATAAGCTAAAGACAAAGAACCTCAGTGCAGAAGCACTGAAGCAAGGGTTACCCCAAAGGGCATTGGCAATAAAACTAAGTTTCAAAGAAACACAGCATCACACATACTCCCATAATGCAAAGCACCAGGGGATGTATATACAAATAACCATGAAATTTCAGACTGGCTTAGTTTACAGCAGGAATGCATGGTACCAAAAGGGCCTCTCAAACAATCTGCAATTTACATGCATTTAACAACACAACAGGTTTTTTTCTGATATCTCTGTCCCGGTAACTTAATTTCTATAATACAGTCACCGAGTACTTTTTACCTTAATCAAAACACCTAGTGCCGTGGTATTTTCAACATTTACAGGTTTCATACACATAAGGTATAAACATCAAGGTATTTTATGATATAGTGCTATTGTATACTGAATCCAACAATGAGGAACACAGCCTGTTGTTTTACATCAGCTTGGAGGTCACCATAATAATCTCCCTGCACAAGGACCTGAGAGGGAAAGGGAAAAGGAAAATTAAAGAGGACACTGTAGCATAGTCAAGAAAGGGGAAGGGGTGCCCAGAGATGGCCAACATTATGAACTAGAAGTTGTAAAGGATAGATCAGGCTAAGAAATAGAAGAACTCTTGCAACAGATTTAGGAAAAGGTCAGTCCTCAAGAGTGGCAGGATCTCCCTGTCACACACATCTCGGTTTTTCCTCCTCACCGGAAGTTTCCTCATTTTGCCTTTCAAGGTGAGCATTATCAGTTGAAAGTATTGCCCTTTGGCTTGTCCTCTACACTTCGGGTCTTTACCAAGTGCTTAGCAGTGGTCGCAGCAGTTCTCTGAAGGGAGGGACTGTATGTCTTCCCTTATCTGGACGATTGGCTCCAGAAGGCCCCATCCAGGGAACAGCTTCTGCTAACTCTGGAGCGAACTCTCCAGCTTTTTCACTCCCTAGGCATCACTGTCAGTCTGCCCAAGTCGGTTCTAACGCCGTCCTAAAAGTTGCAATATATAGGGGGCAGTTCTGGGCATGGCACAGGGGAAGGCCTTCCTGCCCCAAGAAAGGGCAGAGTGCCTCATAGCTCAAGCTCGGAAAGTCACCCAAAGTTGATATGTTACAGCCAGGGTATACCTCAGATTGCTGGGCCTAATGGCAGCTGCCTTACCCACTGTTCCACTGGCCAGACTCCATATGTATATTCTCCAGTGGACCCTCCGAGTACAGTGGGACCAATGCATGGATGAGTTAGACCAACCAGTCCAGGTCGCTTCTCCAATACGCAGGGTACTGCAGTGGTGAATGGACCCCCCTTGAATCTGCTTCAAGGCGTCCCATTCCAGATCTCCTCCCCACATGAGATCCTAACCACAGATGCCTCAGGTCTGGGCTGGGGAGCACACCTGGATCCCTTCTAAACCCAGGGCTCTTTTTCCCAGTGGGAAGCCTCCCAGCATATCAGTGTCCTGGAGATGAGAGCGGTGCACTATGCCATGCAGGCATTTCAGGAACACCTCACTCCAAGTCAACTGCTGGTGCAGTCGGACAATCTGAGCATAGTATACTAGTTCAAGTTTATTTCATCAGGAAAACTCTGTTGAGCACGCTCATTTGCAAGGAGGTTTTGCAAAGGGCAATGTGATGCATTCAAATACAAAAACAAATAATGGTGGGGGGAAGGTGCGCTGTGGAGCCGATAGAGCAGCAGATACCTTTCCTCATAGTCTAGCTGTATAACTCCAGAATGGCACTAATTAAACCGTTTTTTCTACTAAATTAAAGAATTTTCTTTACAAAAACAGTATAATATTGTCCAGAGTACAATATGGGGAATCCTCGCAGAGATCAGGGTGCTACGGGCCACTCCAAAGGGAAGCAAGAAGTACCAGGCCCACCACCAAACCACACAGATGCCGCCATTACAGCCCCAGAGCAGAACGAAGGAACTGAAACTATGCAGTCATTGGGAGCAAAAATACAGCGACTCATCTTGACTGTCTCGGATCTCCACCAAAAAATGGACACCTTCACCAACAGGGTCACGTTAGTGGAAACTACCATGGATTGCATGAAAATAGAGATGCTGGACATTAAGAAACAAGTCGCTGCATCGACCTGTTCCTCTGCGATGGCAGTGAAGGAGGCACAGCATTTTCAAGCTAGACTCGAAACTATGGAAAAACAAATTAGAGCGGTGAATGTCAGGATCTTAGGTTTACCTGAAGGTGCTGAGGGCCATCATCCTAGGATGTTCATCAAGGAATGGCTAGCGGACACGTTGCTTTTGGAAAGAGACCCTGAAACATTCCAAACACAAAAAGTATACAGCATTATGCCACGAGGGAGACATGAGGCCGATGACCCACCACGTACTCTACTAGTGGTTATAGCCGGTATTAGAGAGAGAGACCGAATTTTGTCCATAACAAGACGAAATGGCCCACTTACATATGAGGACCAAACAGTGCACCTCTTCCCCGACATCAGCTATGCAACGAGACAGAGGAGGAAGAAGTTTGATGGAGTTCATCGGATTTTGAAGGACCTGGGTATTCCTCACTCCATTATCTTTCCGGCACGACTCAGAATTGTTTATCGTAGTAAAGTATGGGCCTTTTCTGATCCGGTTGATGCTGGCAAATGGGCAGATGAAGTAAGGGCTACACAATCCAACACTGAGACTGATGAGGGGGATACTGTTCAGGCCCCTATGGAGTGAGAGTATTTGTTTAAAGAATTTACTGAAAGTTTATCTGTTCACTATTTATTGATATCCTCTTATCGCTGTGGGCAGAGGTAGCTGTATTGAGTTTTACCTACATTTGGAATCTGGTTTTATAAATATTCAGACTACTCATTTTGTGACTTATTTTTCCCTTTTTCTCTATAATGAGATTAAGTATCTAGACGTGGGGTAGTAAGGGATAAGGCCTAAATGATACTCTGCTCTGTTTAAACTACAGTAATCATTTTTGATATTGGCTGTTCTGTATGTTTTTTCTAAGTGCCTAAAGAGATTTTATAGTTGGACTTTAGCTCTTAATGGAAGTTTGTAACTCATTTAAACAGAGAAGATGCTTTATATTAAGCTTGGGGTATTAAACCCTGTAATTAAGGAAAAGTGCATGGCCAAACATTCTCCACAGGTGGGGGCAGTTCATGAAGAGACATTTGTTTGGACTTTTACATTTTAGAGACTTAGCCATGCTGCTGTTGGTTCCACTGTGTATATATACAGACTTTCAGATATACTTTAAATGTTATATAGGATCACCCCCCAGATGATGTAGCATAACTATAGGAGATGCATAAGATTACATCTGTGATTAAGAGGCATACTGCCTCAGTGGATTTGTACACTAACGGTCTGTCTCTTATATGGAATATGTAATTGGCTTATCAATATAAAACTAATAAAGTATATAAAAAAAAATAATGGTAAACAAGACAAAATAAATAAGATACAGGTGTACAGGGAACATAAGTAATAGCATAGTACATAAACAAATCACTTGTGTAAGTCAAAAATGCAGAAAAGAAGAATACCATTGGTTGGGGTAACATAAGTACTGAGTATTGAGTAGTGGTGCCATATAAGAAAAAGCGATCTAGCTAGTATGGCAGTGGCACGCATCCTTGAGGGAATTTTTAATTGATGATTTGAAAATGTTGATAGAGACTAAATTTGAGAGCTTGAAGGGGGAGTGCAGTGTTTTCCAGGCAAAGGGGATAGTGTAGCTGATGGCAGTTTTGCCAAAGCGTGTACAGAATTTTGGCATGTCTAGTAAAAGAATGGAATTTTTCTGAGGGAATAGCAGCTATAGGAGCGGTGGTATAGGTTCAATATATAGCAAGGGAGTTTGTTTAGCAGTGATTTATACGTCCAGGTGCAGCTGTGGATCATCTTTCTAGTGGTTAGGGATGTTCAGTCCACTATAGTGTATAGGTCGCAGTGGTGGGTTCTAGATAGGGCGTTTGTTATAAAGTGAATGGCACGATGAAATAGCGCATCCAATTTGTGCAGGTAAGATGCTGTACAGCTGTTATATAAAATGTCCACATAATCGAGAAGGGGAGGAAGGTGGCTTGTACTAGCCTTTTTTTAATATCAGTTGGGAAGAGGGATTTGTTCATATAAAAGAAGCCCAGTCTAGTTTTTAGTTTCTTGGTAAGGGTTTTATTGTGAACAGTATAGGAAAGATTCTGTTTCAGCAAGCGGGGAAGGGGTCTTATTCATACCTCATTTGCAGGGAGGCCACCACTGTGTGGTACTGGCATTGGATCACTGTTTAACACTCTGCAGTCCACATGCCAGGCGTGTTAAACACTCTGGCAGTCAGTCTCAGCAGGACTCAGTCCAACATGCACGAATGGGAGCTTCTCTCATCCATTGCAGAAGACTTGTTCGACAGATGGGGTCATCCAGAGTTGGACCTTTTTGCGTCCCTACTCAGTCAAAACTGCCCAATGTCTGCTCGCAAGATCCAGGGCCTGGAGTTTTCTGGTGAGATGCGTTGTCCCTCTCTTGGAACAGGAGGTTTCTTTATGCATTCCCTCCGTTTCCCCTTATCCAGAGGGTGCTAATCAAATTGCAGATGGAAGCTGCAACCTGGAAGCTCCGTTCTGTCCTCGACAGATTTGGTTTCCTCTGCTTCAGCAGATGGCAGAGGAACATCTGGTCCCTCTTCCTCTTTAGAGGAATCTGCTGATCGAGGCTAAAGGGACGGTGGTACATAGAAGTACTGTGTAATAGAAGGTTTTTTTTTTTTTTTTCTAAGTGGCTAGTTTTCCATTAGCAGGTTATACAGACCTGCCACTAGAGGGATTCATGGTCTTTCTACACAAATCACTGTACTCAATCGTGGGCAGTATGGCCTGCATTATCATTCTACTTCTAATCCTGGCAAAAATTATGACTCATAAAGCACTGATCCATGCTAAGTCAGAAGTCATCCCAGCCTGGGAACCCACAATCATAGTTCCTGCTGCATCTTCATATTGCTTCCCTACTCTTGATCTGTTGGGTTTTCATTTTAATTCTCATCCCTCTGCTCTGGCCCTCCTCCCTTCGCCAATGTCTTTCCGTGCACTTCCCCTGCTAGCCTTGTACGGCCATGTCAGCATCTCCTATGCCCTGGCTAGACGTACCTCAATGACTGAACACCACACAAGAACCCATATGAAAAGAGCCCACTTCTACCTGATAAATGCCCTCAAGAAAATGTTTCTAATTCTCCTTTTCTGTTCAGGCAATGTCGAACTAAATCCAGGTACCCCAACTCAAATCACTTCTCCGTCGGAGTTTGCAGCTGCTCCTGGGATGAAACTGATGATGGTCAATGTTCTAAGCCTGCTCAAAAAACTTGATCATCTTCAAGTTTGGGCAGCCCACACTGACCCAGATCTGATTATAATTACAGAGTCATGGCTAAAAAAGACCAACACTGATCCGCAAATTACTATACCGGGCTTCAAGCTCTTTAGGGCTGATAGGGATTCGAGGTGGGGGGGAGTGGCTGTATACGCCAAATCAAAATTTGATGTTAGCAGCATTTCCTGTAAAACTAAGCCCAGGGAATACGAGATTGTCTCACTTAAACTTCACCTTCCATCCTCAGAGTGCATCACAATCATTGGTGGCTATAGACCCCAGTCAGGAGGCACAGAAATTCTTAATGTGTTGAAATCCTTAACTTTGGCTGCTAACACGGAAACAATAATCTTAGGGGACTTCAATATGGATTGGCTCACTGCTAAATCCCACTCCCTAAAAGCCATCTGTGATGAGCTGGGTCTTACACAGATAGTAACTGAACCCACAAGAATCAATGCTTCTAACTCTGCCAACAGCTCACTGTTAGATGTCATCTTAACTTCGCATCCCCATAAAATCTCACATTCTGCAGTTTTCCATAACGACATGAGCGACCACAGTATCGTTGTATGTACAAGATTCCAATCTAAAACCCAGCAGCACCCTAAATTCAGAATCAAACGCTTGTTCTGTAAATTCAACTCAGTAAACTTCCTAATCGATCTAGCTACGATCAGGTGGCAAGACCTATATCTTGCCAAATCTGCTGATGCCGCCATCTCTGTCCTAAATTACAACCTCACCACCCTAATTAACAAGCATGCTCCTCTTATTAAAATGAGGGTACGGAAAATCTCGCATCCGTGGTTCACCCAAGAGCTCAAATCTGCACTTACCATAGAGACGAGCTATGGGCTAGGGCCAGGCACACAAAGGACCCGGCAGACTGGCAGGCATTTAGAACTGCCAGAAATGCCTGTGTTAAAAAGTGTACATGCTACTAAAGCAAACTTCAGGCCAAAGGGAACTCCCAAAAAATCTGGAAGACACTGAGATCCATTGAAGGCCATCCTACTGCTTCCTCTCTACCCACCAAGATTCTAGCCAAGGACGGGATGGTTGAAAATAAACTGCGAATCCTCGAAGAACTTAACCTTCACTTTGCCACTGCCGGGTTGGCATTCGACTCCTCCCCATACGCTAGCCGAGTGAATAGCAACACTAGCCCAGGTACTACACATGCTACTCCACCTAATCCCTTCCAGTTGTGCCTGCTTAGCTACAAAGAAGTCGAAGACATAATTCTTAGTCTTGACACCGAGAAAAGTGCAGGTGACGATGGCCTTGAATCATTTTTCTTGCGGTTAGGCTATGCCCAGCTCACAGCTCCCATCCTTCACATCTTCAGCCTCTCTATTACCACAGCCACTGTTCTATCCTGCTGGAAATCTGCCCATATTCTTCCTCTCTTCAAATCAGGAGATCCTTGTGACTTAAACAACTACCATCCTATCTCTATCTTGCCCGTTCTCTCCAAAGTGCTGGAAAAACTTATATACAACCAACTAAAAAATCACCTCGAAGCGCACTCACTCCTAAACCCGGCCCAATCTGGCTTCAGGTCGAAGCACAGTACCATCTCAGCCTTGGCTAAAGTCTCTAATGACTGGATCCATGCTATGGACACCAAGAAGGTTACTGGTGCAGTCTTTCTAGACCTCAGTAAGGCCTTCGACACTGTAGACCATCACCTCCTAATCACCTGTCTTGCCTACATAGGTGCCACTCCACTTACCTTACAGTGGTTTAACAGTTATCTCACAGGAAGGATACAAAAAGTCAAAGCTGATGGCCTACTATCTGCCCCCCTTCCAATTGCCAGAGGAGTCCCTCAAGGCTCCATCCTAGGACCAATCCTTTTTTCCCTGTACATCAACAACCTTGACTCCACATAAAGAACTCTAGCATACATTTCTTTACGGATGATACAGTTTTGTACGCATCAGGCTCGTCCTTAACTGAAGTCAGGGAAGCACTCCAAGCTGACTTTATCCAGTTAGAAAGCAACCTTATCAATGCCAAACTTCTCTTAAATGCCAAAAAAACCAAGACAATGATCTTCTCGAGACTTGCCTTGTCTGGTGCCCTACCTACCCCACCTAAAAACTTCATAGATCTTACTCCGAGACACAGCTCTTGCAGCAGGTTACACCATTAGGACCGAAGCCGCCAGACGCCAGGACTACGGAAAAATTCTAGCTAGCTAACTGCGCGAGGACCGCCCGGCGTGATCCGCCGCCTCCGGCGTCAGGCGTGGTACAAAAAGCGGTCCGCCAGATTCCCCAGTTCTTTCCGCCGTCGACTTAGCTACCTGTTCCCTTCGGTTACCAGTCTAGGCGCTGACAGCGTGAATAGTTCTTTTCGATAAAATTTTTCGAAAATCTTCAGACCTCTTCAAGCAAGATCTTGATGTCATCACCAACTCGGGCCATCCTTGAGAAGCGCTTGTGAGAAAGCAGATCCCGTTCAAGGACCCCCCACACGGCCCTGCGTCCGGTGCCTAGGCCCAGACCACGATACCGGGCCTGTCCTTTTGCCAAGGTTCAACAGCCGTATCAGGATCAAGGCGTCAGAGGGCTTTGCAGGCGTTTCTTCTGGAGGAACAACTGAAGACCATGTCCTCCAAGGGGAAGCTCCAGGGTCCACAAGCACGCGGAGAAGAGAAGGAAGGCCCCTTCAGGTTCCCTTCTAGGGGTTCGAGTCCCGTAGCTCCGGTTGAAATCTCCCCGGCTGCAATCAAGAAACCTTCATCTCAGGAGAAATCTGCCAGGCCTTCCCCTTCCAGGGCCTTGGCGAGAAGTCCGAGGGCGACACCATCACCACCGCCAAGTCGGGTTCCGCTCCTCGGTACCTGACGTCAAGTCTTCGTCGGTGCCTCCGCATGAACGTTGGAGCTCATGCCTTTAAAAGGCCTGTAGCCCAGGCGGCGGCTCGACAGCCGTGGCCGTGCGCCCTTCTTCCCTGGAGCCGCCGTCGGCCCGGCGGCCGCGCCCGGCCATTACATCCCAGCGGGCGCGGTAGGGGGACCGGCGCCCGCCCCTCCTGAAAGAAGAAGGCCCTGTTGCCTCCGACCGACATCGGTCAGGAGCCTCTATCGAGGAGGACCTAGAGCAGCCCGAGGACCAGGCAGGCGACCCGGTCCGTGGGTACTCCAGGGATCCCTCGCCATTACCAGAGCCCCTGTGGAGCCGATGCGGGACCCGGCGACCGCCCGCGGCACACGGGCCGTCGTCGGGCCTCTCTCTAGTGGAGGTGAAGATCTGTTCACCTACTGGTGGGATACCATTAAAGACATGGTCCCCCCTCCTCCTCCTCCTACTCCTCCTCCTCCTCCTCCTCCTACTCCGGTTCCTGCCCCCCCCTCGCCATCCGGGTCGGCAGGCCGGTTCCTCCTCCCGGGAGCCTGGAGCCTCAGGGGAGACCTGATAACGGAGACCTCCGTCGAAATCCTCTTCTGGATCACCCAGCCCCAAGAGATCCAGGAGACGCCGACGTTCGCCTTCAACGGAGGACACGGGATCAGACTACTCCACCTCTAGATCCCCATCTCCACTCTCCATCCCTTCTCCGGACCCACGTGAGATGCCTAGATCTCCTCGGATGATCCCTCGTTCCTTGATATTATGAGACATATACAAGAGAACATGGGATGGGATGCTGAGACTTAGACCCGAAAGAGTGCGACTCCCAAATATCTTCGGCAAAGGACCCCAAGCCTGTGGTGGTACCACCTTGGTTGACACTTTCGTGGACGTCACCAGGCTGCGTGAGCGTCACACTCGCTCCCGGCGAGACCGAGAAAGCTGATCAGCATGCAAGGCTCCCTGGGGCGGCCAGTACAGCGCAGCATCCTCAGGCCGATTCTCTGGTCATCACAGCCTCACATGACCGGTCACAGAGGCCACAACATTTGAGCACCCTGCCACGGACCCAGAGTCCAAACAACTGGAGCGCATTGGGTAGGCGCACGTACTTCCGCTACCTGCGCCATCAGATCCCCTGAACTATTTAACCCATGGTTCAGTTCCAGAGCGCTTTGTGGGAACAGGGTCTGAAGCGGCTGAAAAGATGCCCGAAGGTTGAGCAGAAGGAGGAGATGCTTCAGCTCCTCCGTCTGCAGGTTCAGGCGTGGGGACCCAAGTGCTAAGAGCAGCGTATGACTCAGCGGACTCATCGGCCCGAGCAGCAGCTTCTGGCGTTTGCCTCCGGAGACACTCTTGGTTGCGCGTCTCGGTTTTACCCGGACGTCAAAGAACATCTTGGGCGCCCTTTGAGGAGAAGTATTGTTTGGTAATCCTACAAAAAAGATCCTTACCAAACTCCAAGAGGCGGGGAAGGCGGTAAGGTCAGGTTTCAGGCCATATACCGACCTAAGCTTGGTTCCCTTCGTAGGAACCAAAGCCGTTCGTCTTGTGGACGCATAAGAGGCAACAGACCCACTCCGCTGCACCTCAGAGGGCTCTGTTTCGTGAGGCCAGGGGCAAACACCCATGGCGAGGCCAGCGTTCTCCCTAGGCAGGCCCAGCCAGCGGGTCCATCTGCCGCCACAGCCTGACTCCTTTCCGGCCCCGCCCCTCAGGATCAGCAGGGAGTTTATAGTCGAGAAGTCGCATTGCGAGCTTCCTGCGGGATGGCAGGCCATTCCACCGACAGGTGGGTTCTTCAGTTAGTCAGTCTAGGCCACTTTATAGAATTCATGGGAAAGCCACCCTCGAGGCCTCCTTTGCTCTCCGGTATCAGGGTCAGCACAAAGCCTTGATCTGGCAAGAATACTGCGCTACTACGAAAGGAAGGCGATAGAGTCGTCCAGAGAACCAGAGAGGACTAGGATACTATTCCCACTTCTTCCTGGTTCCCAAGAAAACAGGGACCTCCGTCCAATCTTGGACCTCAGCGACCTCAATGTGTCGGTCACTTACAAGAGATTCCGCATGGTGACCCTTCAGGTCTGTCCCCATGCTCAAACAGGACGCCTTTTAGCGTCTCTAGACATGCAGGATGCCTACCTGCACATCCCTATAGCTCAGGCGCTGGGAGGTTCCTGCCCGAGGTTCTCGACCACCACCTTCAGTTCCGAGCCCTTCCTTTCGGACTGTCTTCCGCACCGAGGTCTTTACCAAGTGCATGGCAGTCGTGGCAGGCGTCTCTGAGGACAGGGCCACTCGTGTTCCCGTACCTGGACGACTGGCTTCTCATGGCCGCCTCCAGAGGCGTTGCTTCTTGCAATCAGAGCACCCAGGATCTGTTCCGATCCTGGGCATCCTCATAAATTACGAAGTCTCTCCTGGGCCGTCATGAAACTGCAGTTCATAGGAGCAGTTCTGGACACTGTTCGGGGAAGAGCCTTTCTTCCGGCCGACAGAGCGGGCGCATCAGATCCCTCATAAGGGACCTATCACTAAGCAAGGTTGTACCTGCCAGGTCGGTCCTTTGCTTGCTCCGGACACATGGCTGCGGCCATTCCTACTATCCTTCGCAAGACTCCCATGCGCATTACTCAGTGGATGCTCAAAGTGCAATGGGACCAAAGGCAAGACCCTTGCAGCATCCGGTCAGACTCACAATTCAGTGATTCAAGACTGGCAGTGGTGGCTAACCCCAGGATTAAGCTCTCATCAGGCGTCCGTTCATTGCGCCGTCCCGAGGTCCACCCTCACCACAGACGCTTCCGGTCTTGGGTGGGGGGCACACCTGGACGGGGTAAAGTCCCAGGGTACGTGGACCCAGATGGAAGCTCACCTTCACATCAACGTGCTGGAAATGAGAGCGGTCCTCTATGCTCTGCAGGCCTTTCAGTCAGTTATCCCACCGTGTACTCTTCTACTTCAGACAGACAACACGGCGGTGATGTATTACCTCAACAAACAAGGAGGCGCACACTCTTACCCCCTTTGCAGGGAGGCCATGAGAGTGTGGGATTGAGAGTAATCAGACATGGCGCGAATCTGATCACTGTGCACGTTCCGGAGTGGACAACAGTTTAAGACGGCCTGAGTCGTTCTCAGGCCAGAGTCCACGAATGGGAACTCCTTCAGGAGGTAGCAGAGGATCTGTGTTTCTTCGATGGGAACTCCAGATCTAGACTTGTTCGCCTCCCCATCCAGCGACAAAACTGCCCAATTTTGCTCGCTAGATCCAGGGCCTGGTGTTTTCTGGCGAGGCAGCGTTATCCCTCTCCTGGGCCAACAGATTCCTCTCGCTTTCCCTCCTTTCCGTTGATCCAGAGAGTTCTTCTCAAACTGCGCGGGAGCGCAAATAATGATCCTAGTGGCCCCATTTTGGCCCAGACAGATTTGGTTCCCTTTGTTGATTCAACTATCTAGGAACCCCTGCTCCGTTGCGCTCAGCTCCACTTACTGTCTCAGGAGAAGGTTCACTTGTCTACCGGACCTCGTTCCTTGAACCTGCATGCTTGGCTCCTAGAGACACAGCCATTTCGCTCACGGGGTCTAGCAAGAGGTTGCAGAAGTCCTTTGCAGCCAGAAAGCCCGCAGCGCGTCTGACGTACGCCATGAAATGGCGCCCGTTTTTAATGTGTATGGTCGCGAGCAGCGACCTTTCCCTTTAAGGTTGTCCTGTGGGAGTAATAATAGAATATTTGCTCTCCCTCTTTCATTCGGGTCTAGCCTACTCCTCTATTAAAGTGCACCTCTGTGCCATTTCCGACTTACCACCTCCGGTGGGAAATCGTACAGTGGCTCAGGTGGGCGCCTCTGAGAATTTCTTAGGTGTGTTGCCTTGGGCCTCCCTATTAGAGACCCTGTGCTTCCATGGGATTTGCTTTTTGTCCTTGAACAGCTCCGCTTCCCCCTTTGAACCTGCCGCGGATTGCGAGCTACGTTTTCTGTCGTGGAAAACGTTGTTTTTAGTTGCTGTTACCTCGGCAAGAAGAATTTCTGAACTTCACGCTCTCATGTGCAAAGAGCCTTATTTAGTTTTCCACGGGACAGAGTATCCCTGAGAATGAACCCTAAATTCTTGCCTAGGTGGTTTCTTCACTCCTCTGAACCAGGATATCGACCTTCGGTCTACTTCGAACTACTCTAATAGAGGAGGCTCTGCTCCATACCCTGGATGTTCACCGCTGCCTGAGGTTTTACTCAACAGAACTCAGTCCTTTCGTAGTTCTGAGCAGCTTTTCATTTCCTTCTCTGAGAGAATGATGGGCCAATCAGTATCCAAACAGTCCCTTTCTTGCTGGCTTGTCCAGTGTATTTCTCACTGTTATGGTATCAAACAAAAGCCTCCGAGTACAGTCCGGGTCATTCCACTAGAGGTGGCTACTTCCTTTGCAGCGCTCAAAATGTTTCCACTTCTGCTATGCGCTGCATACTTGGAGTTCTGTGCATACCTTTATCAGGCATTATAGCCTGGACATCGCCTCTCGGCGAAGGGGCTGTTTTGGTTTGGCCGTGTGGGTCTCCTGTCCTAGGTTCAGGACCTGGTTTTATCCTTTAATTTCCTCCTCCGGATTTTCTGACAGCGTTACTGCTTGGGAATCAGTCCTAATGGGTGTAACCTGCTGCAAGAGCTGTGTCTCAGTAAGGAAATAGTACAGTTCACGTAAGAACTTACGTAACAGTAGATCTTCGAGAACAACTCTCTTGCAGCAAATACCTCAACCACCTTCCCCCTTGGAGGAAGCATGGCTCAGTCTTTCTGAGCAAGAATTGTTATCTTTCTGTCTTCTGGTCAGATCCTAGGTCTCCATTTTGATGTCAGCCTGCGGCAAGAGTCTCCGGCGGGAGACACAGGGAATCTGGCGGGACCCGCCCATCCTTCCTGCGCCTGGCCGGAGGCGGGACCGGCGTCGAGGCGGTCCCAGCTGAAGTTAGCTAGCTAGAATTTTTCCGTGGGGTCCTGCGCCTGGCGGCTTCGGGTCCTAATGGTGTAACCTGCTGCAAGAGCTGTTCTCGAAGAGCTACTGTTACGGTAAGTTCTTACGTAACTGTACTTTACCTCCTAGGTGAACCCTTGAGTAATTACCTAAATTTAAATATCTAGGTATGTGGATAGACAACAAGCTTTCCTTCAACGACCACATCGAGGATCTATCAAAGAGGCTTAAAGCACGTTTGGGTTTCTTCTTTAGAAATAGGACCCTCTTTTCTCTCACAACCCGCAAAAGACTTGTCCAAGCAACATTCCTTCCCTTGCTTGACTACGGAGACATTATCTTTATCTCCTCCCCAACCTTGAACCTATCTAAACTGGATGTACTCTATCACTGTGCTCTTCGCTTCATTACTAACTCTGCGTACAGGACCCACCACTGTGATCTTTATGCAGCAGTTGGGTGGACCTCTCTTGCCACCAGACGCCTCCTGCATGCTGGCATTTGGACCCCTCAAATTATTACTCCACAAACTGCCTGTCTATTTAACGTCTCTCATACACATCTCGCGTAGCGCCTACTCCCTAAGGAAATTGGACCTTATCCTACTAGATGTTCCCAGGACACGTACCACAGCTGGCCAAAGAGCTGTCTCATACGCTCTCCCAAACATTTGGAACCAACTACAAACCATGCTGAAGCTAACCAGCATCGTATCAATTAATTCCTACAAAACACTAGCTCTCTCTCTAAATTAAAAGACATATGTAGGTGCTACTAGGCCCCCAATGCCAAGTCAACTTCCTAGGTACCAACTGGCCCTCTACTTAGTAAGCTGAAATGTGTTGCATAATTTAGGGCAAGGTTAAAGCTGGAATGTACTGCATATATAGCATAAGGACTTCTAATGTGTATACCTCTTGTATTATATATATATGTATTTTTTTTTTCTTTGTTGTTAAAACATTTTATATCTCCTGTCTATGTAATTGCGAACTGTATATGTGCCTCAGGACCTCCTTGTGAATGAGCTTGCTCAACAGAGTCTTTCCTGCAATAAACTTGAACTTGAACATCCCAACCTCAGATCCCTCTATCTGCATGCCTGGCTTCTGAGGACATATCCATCGCCAGATTCGGGGTCTCTAACAGGGTAGCGGATGTCCTAGTGACTGCCTGCAAGCATTCCACTTGTGCCACATGTACCATGAAGTGGAAGTGGTTTGCCATCTGAGCTGCCAGACATAGCTTAGACCCTTTCACCTGTTCAGTGAATCATATCCTGGATTACCTGATTTCGCTGTCAGAGTCAGGCATCCAGTATTCCTCCCTCAAGGTCCACCTTTCAGCTATTTCTGCATTCCATGAGCCCATGAGTGACTGCACGATTGCTCAGCTGGATGTCTCCTGTACCTTTCTTAGGGGCATCCTGTGGGAACCTCCATTCCGTTCCCCTGTCCCAGCTTGGGACTTGAATTTTATTTTGAAGAAATTGACCCTATCTCCTTTTGAGCCAGTCGCGTCTTGTGATTTGCTCTGTCTTGGAAATCGCTGTTTTTAGTTGCAATTACTTCTGCTTGAAGAATTTCAGAGCTTCAGGCCCTCTGGTGCGAGGAGCCTTATTTGATTTTTCACAAAGACAGGGTGTCTTTGTGCATGAATCCTAAGTTTCTGCCAAGGTGGTTTCAGAGTTCACACTCAATCAGTCTGTCCACTTTCGTTTTTATTTTCCTGAGCGTACCAACCCAGGGGAAGCACTGCTCCATATGTTAGATGTGCGCAGAACTTTGAAGCATTACCTGCTTAGGACTAAGGAGTCCAGAAAGTCAAAGCAGTTGTTTGTTTCCTTCGTCCCGGTTAGAGAGGGCATTTCAGTTTCTAGTCAATGTTTATCCAAATGATTGGCAGATTACATTGTGTTCAGCTACAACAAGTACGGGAAGGAATTGCCTGGTGCTGTGAAAGTTCATTCCACCAGAGGAATAGCTACCTTGTGGCTTGTTTTTGAGGGGTCTCAGCTGCTGATATTTGTGCGGCTGCCACCTGGAGTACAGTCCATACCTTCACCAAGCACTACAGTCAGACATTGCCTCAAGAGCCCATGCAGGATTTGGCTGGGCTGTGTTACAGGGACTCCTGTCTTAAGTTTATGCAGAGCCCTCCTCCCAGACGGACTGTTTTGCACTTGCAACTGCTTGGTACTTGTTCCTGCAGTGTTACCTGATGACTGAGATACGCCCGAAGATGATAGTACAGTTACATAAAACCTTCCCGTAACAATGGATCTTCAAGGGGATCTCAGTCATCAGGTATATTTTCCCTCCCACCATCCCCCTTCTTGTGGCTTCTATCTAGGAACTGGCTATCTGGTGTATCCAGCTTTTCATTTAGGTCTGGGCACCTCTTTCTCTCCTCGGTCCCCCAGGGCAAGAGCCTAGCTCCTTTAATCTGTGAGGGAAAGAACTGAGCAGGGAACTGGGCCATTCATGCCTACACAGGGTTGGTGTTGTCAGCCGACGTTGATGGTGTGGGCAGCCCCAGTTGTACTGCTGAAAATCTTCCGTGTGGATTCCCCTTGACCGATGGCAAAGGTTTCTATGGTGTTACCTGATGACTGAGATCCCCTCGAAGATTTACTGTTACAGTAAGTTCTTACGTAACTGTTCTTTCCCAGGGGGTTCTTGTACCTCCAACCCCAGACCCATTGGTGGCAATCAGTGATGAAGATATTCTGGAAGGCCAGCCATTATGGTAAGTACGTAATTTTCATTTCTGGATGGTCACTCTGAATCAGATCATATAATAAGAGAGGGCACTGCTTCACTGAGAGGGTGGTGGGCCCCAGGAATGGGCTACCGGAGAGGGTGGTTGAGGCATCAACAGTGGGGGGGGATTCAAGAGTACATGGAATAACTACATGGGTTTAAACAAGAGAGGAAGGGATAGATACCCTGACGGGAAAAAGGGGTCAGGAATCTATGGGGAGAGGACACGTAAGTGGTGTGTAGGGTGGTGGCTACCTATGGGGAGGGAACAAGGACAGACTAGATGGTCCAGTGGGTTCCTTTTCTACTGACAAACTTCTATGATTCTATGATCCCTGGAGCAGGGCATTTGGTTCTTCTCCCTGGACTTCCTGGATGCATTCTTCCTCATCCCAGTCCTCGTGTCCCATTGCCTGTATCTTTAGTTCTGTGCAGAGGGGATACTGTACCAGTTTCAAGTCATGCTTTTCCACCTCTTGTCCTTGTCTAGGATCTTCACCCAGTGCATGGCAGTGGTGATGACCTTCCTGTGACACAACGACATCAAAGTGTATCCCTTTGTAGACAACTAGCTAATAGCTGGGCCGTCTAAGGAGGCTTTGGAGAGATCCAGGGATCTGGCCCTCCAGACCTTCTAGGACTTGGGCCTTCTGCTTAACCTGACTGGGTCCAAATTGGTCCTATCACAGGTGATCAAGTTCATTGGGGCATAACTCGACTCCCTGCGGGCCAAGCCCCACCTCCCAGTGGACTGGGCATCAGATCTTATCTCCTTTGCCCGATCATTTCTGGTTTAGTGATCATGCCTTTCCCTGGACTTCCTGTGGCTGTTGTGGCTAATGGTGGTTTCTACTGGCAGAGCCTGATGGGCAGGCTGGAGGATGTGCCCCCTGCAGTGGGAGTTGGGCCGGCAGTTGTCCCAGGTGCAGCTGTGGATCATTTTTCTAGTGGTTAGGGATGTTCAATCCACTACAGTGCCTAGGTCGCTTGGACCAACCTATCTTGGTTACTCAGCTGATGTGGGATGTTATCCAGTGGTGGCTGTCCCCACTGAACTTGGAGGAGGGAATCCCATTTGTCCACCTAGAACCGTGCATCACACTCATGATTCCTGCACCTCTCAGGTTGGTTCCTGAACGGACAGAGTTCCAGGCTCTGGGCCTTTTGGAAGCCATACCCCATGTCATGGAGGCGTTCCATAAGGAGTTGACTCATAAATGCTATGCATTTAAGAGGTGGAGGTTCTTGACCTGATGGCAGGTTAAGGAAATTGATCCCCTTCCCTGCCCTGTAGCGAGCATCCTCGATTACATTTTGTTCATGTCTCAGTCAGGACTGGGAGTGATGGCCCTTAAGGTACACCTGTCAACAATCTCTGATGGCGCAGCAGAAGTTGGTTGGGCATTTTTTCTAAGACCTGGATTATCTGGTCCATTCAGTGTGCGAACCTCTACCTGTGTGGGTCTTAGTGTTGGCAGTGATGGGCAAGCAATTTGAGCATATTTACAAGTGTGAGATATCTTACTTGTCATGGAAGACCACCTTCCTTGTGGCCATAATGTCAACCAGAAGGATCAGTGAGCTTCAGATACCGTTGGTGGAGTCTTCTTACTTGCCCTTCCATACAGACAAGGTGGTCCTTCGCCTAACCTGAAGATCTTACTTCGAGAGGGTTCCTGCAGTAGGTCTTCACAGATAGGACTGCACCCCCTGGCGTCAGGACCGCACGGCAAAATTATAGCTAGCAATCATCAGTGGGGACCACCCCCAGTGTCAGGTGACAGATGTCAGCATGACTTTAAAAGGGGCGGTCCCCCGCCCTCCAGTTCTTTCCCGCCATTGACCTGAATCGTCGCCTGCTATTTTCAGATGTTTTTTTCGTCCTTTATTTCCGATCTTTCTTCCATCCACATAGCAGTGTACGTCTTATTTTTTTTTTTTTGGGACTTTTATTTTTGCTCCTACCTGACGGGGCAGCTCTCAGGAATCCACGCTCGGCTGCTGGTGCACCTGACCGACTGTCTGAACCACGTCCTCCTGTCAGTGAAATCGGTTTCAGGATCTCGGCTCTCTGGACCCCCTAGGAGAGGCCTGAGATCCCCAGGGTGGAGTCGGGATTAACGGCCAACATTGGACATGTGGGCCCAGGCCACTGGAGATTTCGTCGCCTCCCTGAATTAGGGGATTTTCTTACGTTTTCTCCCCTGGGCTCGGACGTGCAGTGGTGTCCCGCTCGGTGTGTGCACGCTCCCGTGCATGCCCGAAAGACATCCACCGCAGCCCAATCCCATGCAGTCTGCAGCTGTGCACTGTAGTGCCTCCAGCCACTGGCCAGTGCATCGGCTGATGGGAACCACCCCCTCCCCGGGGAAGGAGAGCAGTCCATGGGACGCTCAATCCTTCCCCATCCCTGCCGACCCCCGACGGCCCAACCTCGCTTCCGAACCCAGATCGTCGGCGTTGCACGAGTTGTGGCGTCCAGTGCTTCAACCCTCAGTGCCACCAGGCCGGCAATGTATGTCTTCTTGTCGACCCAAGAGAAAGTGCTCCAAGTATGGCGCGCAGATCCTGCATGTGGGCGACCATTCCCATTGTGTCCTCTGCCTGAGGCCTAAGCATAACATCGCCGAGTGTTCCATCTGCCAGGGCTTCAACCAGGCCATGCGCACCCATCACAGGAGGACTCTTGATGCCCATTTACTGACTCAAAGACTGGCGTTGATGGAAAAAGAGCTCCAGGAGCTGAGGGAAAGATCGTTGTCTCCAGCCCCGGAAAAGAAGAAGAAAAAGAAGGAGAGACGTCAGGAGCAGAGCTGCTCTTCCCAGAGGAAATATAGCCAGACAGCTGACACCTTCTCAGGTGGGGCCTCCACCCCCGTGAGTAGTACCCCACCTCCTGGGCCTTCGTCTGCCCCGGTGGACCGGATGCCCTCTTCTCCCCTTGCCGAGGTCAGCGAGCAGTCGGGGTTATCCTCGTCGGAGGAACCAGCTACAATACCTGCTTTGTGCCCTGCCGTTAAGTCTCCCTTTGGCTCTGCTGCCTGGCTCCTGACCCAGGCTGATTAGCCTGACTCTAGCCTCCCGGCTTCTGTCAGCCCAGCCGCGGTCGATTGACGGCTCCTCCATCGACCGCCAGGCTGTCACCTCTAAGTTGGACACTGGACCACCCGGCGCCCGCATGGTGTCTTCTTTCCCGTCGGACTCCCTTGTGGACCCTGACGCCGGGCAGAGAGAGCTCAGAGGTCCCTCTTCATCCCACCAGGGTTCTCCCTCAAAGGATTCGCTGTCCTTCTCTGACCTATTTGGGCCTGACCACCAGGACCCTCTTCCGTAGGATACTTTACAAGACCTGTCGATGGGGACTCCTCCAGACCTTCACCCTTCGCCAGGTTCCATTCTGCCGATGGATCCTCACCTGACACCAGATCCCTCGCCGGACATCTTTGGGGGCGGTATGGATCCAACTCCCTCAGGACCTTCGGGGATTCCCCCTCCTACTCCGCCGTCGGACCTGCCAGCTAGATGTCCTTTGACACTGCACGCTTCTCCATCGAGCCTGACCAGGTACTATCCTGGATACACTCTGCAGTATCCACAGTAGCCAACATTGGGGGGGGGGTCCATCGCCGCGATACCCTCCTCTGGTGCCGGGTACCAGACGTCAGGTCAAGCCATGCATTACTAGGCATACCAGTACCCTTACATGTACCAACCGCCTAGCTACCCTTCTTACCCTGCAGGGTACCCAGGTTTTATCTGCCACCCCCCACCTCCTCCTCCACCACTACAGCTGGAACAGAAAGCCATTCTTGCCTGGTGGAAGGACGTGAAATCACAACTGCTCCAGGAATTGGGTTAGCCTCAGCTGGTGGTCAGGGCCACCCCACCTCACAGGGTGTTACATGGTAGCCTGGCACCTTCCGGTCGAGCCTCGGACAGAGGTTTGGGTGTTCTGCCCTCAGGCATTACAGATGATTGGCTCCCGATTCTGGTACCGGAGGCCTCTTTGCCCAGTAGGCCAGAATCATCTGAGTTAGATGAGGACTTTGATATGGGGAACCAATCAGAATCTCACTCTCCCATTGAGCCTCAGCCGAAAGAATCCCCAAAATCCACTCGGGAGGACCTGTCCTTTGCGGAGCTCCTACGGACAATTCAGAAATCCTACAGATGGGCCTCCCAAGAATTGGATCCTAAATGCAGAAGACTGGCAGAACATCTGGACTTGGTCAGTGCAGACCCCCTCCCCATTCCTCCTTGGATGGGGCCACATGAAGATCTTACATCCACAATTTGGCAGCAATCTTCGTCCATCCCAGCTGTTTCAAAGAAGGCCGATAGGACCTACCACCCTCTGGAAGGGGTTTCCCACCTCACTGACCAACTTAAGGCTGATTCTGTTGTGATCACGGCAGCTCATGATAGATTGGCCCCACCTAAAATTCTTAGTGCCTCCCCTCCAGACAAGGAGTCGAAGCAGATGGACCAGTACGGTCGTAAGTTCTATGCCTCTTCCACTTGTGCCATTTGCTCCTTAAATTGCATGGCTCATGTGGTGGCTTTCCAGAAATCCTCTTTTTCGGATCTGGAAAAGGATCTTCAGGAGATTCCCGATGAGCAACTCAGGAACAAACTCCTGGAGAAGGTTAAGATGAATAAATCATCCTGCCACCATGCCCTCCATGCCACCTATGACTCTGTGGGCTCGGTGGCATGAGGTGCGGCTGCTGGCATCTGTCTTAGACATCTTGCTTGACTTTGCCTGGTGGGGCTGGCTCAAGATGTGCAGCATTCCCTTCTGGACGCTCCCTTCAAGGGTCCAGTTCTGTTCAGTGGCGATGTCAAAGATATTATCACGGAGCTGCAAGAGAGCAGCAAATCCTTGAAGTATGTCCGTTCCCTTTACCATTTGGCCCAAAAACCACCGCAGCATCTCTTTCGCTGCCAGAGGAAATGGAATAAACAGAATATGGGCAGACGACAGACCAAGCGTCGCTCCCTGGGTTCTGGCGCTCAAACCCCCAAGGCCAAGTTTCCCAAAACTGTCTCCGGGGGTGAGCGCCCCTCCCCTCTGTGTCCTGACTCCCAACTCCCCCTCCCGCTCCCTCCTGTTCTCACGGAGAAACTGGTGGGGGGACGATTCGGCCTCCACCTGGACTGGTGGAAGGCCATAACCGCAGATGCATGGGTCCTTCAACTCATAGCAAGAGGTCACTCGATAGAGTTCCTGGAGAGACCTCCCTCCAACCTCGTCTACCATCCACCAGGTGACGGTGGCAAATTCCTACAGGAGATTGCAGACTTCATTGTCGACCTTGTGTTGAGGTTTCCCAGATTAATACTTCTGGGCGACTTCAACGCCTGGGTCGACGATGAACTCTCTCATTTTGGTCAAAGTCTCCTCCAGTTGATGAATACACTGGACCTGACACAGGTTGTTACCGCCTCTACCCATATAGGGGGTCATTCATTAGATCTGGTCTTTCTCTTGGGTATGGAGATCACTGACCTGGGGGTGGAACCAGTCAGTTGGTCGGACCATTACACCATAAGGTTCAGTTTCAGGGCCCCCTCTAATAGGTCTGACCCTACGGAGATGGTCCAATACCGCCCTTTAAGGGATATTGGCCCCAATGACCTAATGGCGGTGTTGGATCTATCGAGTTTGTCGGGTGAATGCATGAGTCCAGATGGTCTTGTATTTGCCTATAATAAGGCTGTGGAGTGCTCTGGACAAAATTGCTCCTGTTAGGTGTTAGCCTCTGACCATCCTTCCAAGGAGTCCATGGTTTGATGGCCTTTGAAGGAATTAAGGCGAGTGGGCCGAGGCTGAAGAGAGCTCATGGAAATCGGCCTTGATGCTGAGGTTTAGATTGCTAGCCCATTATGATGGCTACCAATCAGAAATCACTCGTAAGAAGGCAGAATTCTGTCCAGAGAGATTTCTGCTGCAAAGAATCGACCGGCTCAGCTTTTCCGGACTGTGGACAGACTGTGCAATCCAGTCTGTCTTCAGCCTAGAGAAGCCTTTTCTCAGCTTAGATGCGAGGAGTTCGCCGCTTTGCAGATAAGGTTGCCAGCATCAGGTCTGGCATCGGTCCGACCTCTCCTTGAGGGATTGTGGTGGACGACTGGTGGTATCTAGTCCTCGGCCTGTCTGGTTGGATTTTCACGCCCGGAGTCGTTGACATTGTGAAGATCATCCAAACAATGCAACCAACTAGTTATAGTTTGGATCCGGGTCCTACACGCTGTTAGTAGGTTGTGTAGAAGTTATCTACCCAATCCTTGCTGACATTGTCTGGAAATCCTTGGAGAGGGGTTTTCCTAACCTAAGGAGGCAGTAGTTAAACCACTCCTAAAAAATCCTCCTGGACCCAGACTGTCTAGCTAACTACCGCCTATCTTTAACCTGCCATTTGTTGGTAAGGTTATTGAAAAGCAGTTGCACTGCAATTGGATGATCATCTTACCTCTCATAATGTCTATGATACTCTCAATCTGGCTTCAGGAAAAGGCATAGTACTGAGACTGCCCTTGTTGGTGATTGGCGACCTCCTAGGCCAGAATCGAAGGCATTGTACCATCCTGGTCCTTCTTGATCTTTCTGCTACATTTGACACTGTAGACCATGGGGTGCTACTGGAGTGACTCCGGGTTTTTGTGGGCTGTCTGGTACAGTCCACAAATGGTTTCGTTCCTACCTCACTGGTAGGTCTCAGAGAGTTGTCACCGGAATTTATTCCTCTGGCCTTCCTTTCCTACCGTGGGTACCACAGGGCTCCATTTTAGCTCCCATGTTGTTTGCAGTGTATATGCTGCCATTGGAAGAAATCATCAGGAGATACAGTTCGAGTTTTCACTGCTATGCAGATGATACTCAGCTGTACCTATCCTTTCTCCCGATCAGAGTGATGCGCTCTGTACTTAATAACTGCCTGGATGAGATCAGAATTTGGATGAGTTCGAGCTGGTTAAGACTTAATCCGGATAAGACTGAGGTATTGGTTGTGGATCCAGGTCATCCTGGGAGGGGTTTGGGTGTTGGACAGCCATCGGGTTTATTACTTGGTGGTGTACGCTCTCTAGCTCTCGACAGGTCTGCGAAATCTATTATTTTTGATGATGGTCTGACCCTGAAATCACAAGTGTCAGCTGTTGTCAAATCCTCTTTTTACCATCTGAGGAATATCGCCCGGGTGAAATATCTGATTCCCCGGGATGACCTTCCAACTTTGGTCCACGCCTTTGTTACCACTCGGCTGGACTACTGTAATTCCCTCTACCTAGGGCTACCAGGGGTTGATATCCGCCGCCTTCAGCTGGTGCAGAACGCTGCAGCCAGGCTTTTGACTGGGACTCTTAGAACCAGTCATATTATGCCTGTGCTTCGCGAACTGCACTGGCTGCCTGTTCGGTGGCGGATCACCTTTAAGGTTGGTTTACTAACCTTCAAAGCCCTACACGATCAGGGACCTGGTTACCTGAAAGATCTTCTGGTTCCCTATTGCCTCCGCCCTCTCCGCTAGCCAGTGAGGGATTGCTAGAGATTCCCAGGGTTCGTTTGAAGTTGCTTGGGATCTCGTGCCTTTGCCTTTTCAGCTCCTACCCTGTGGAATTCTCTACCTCACTGGTTAAGAGAATGCCCGACCATTGACAGTTTTAAAATTGCTCTAAAAACATATCTTTTTACTTTGGCTTATTCTTTATAGTTATGATTGTTTAGTGTTGGATTTCCCTGTTTTACTTAATTTGTACAGCGCCTTGATTTTGAAAGGCGCTTTAAAAATGAACATGAATTGAATTGAATTGAACCCTTCAGGAAGGTCACACTTCCCATCAGGCCAACAATATCTGGTCTTCCAAGAAATTCAAGCTCTACGGCAAAAAGCAGCCATGGAGCGAATTCCATCGGAACAAACAGGAAGGGTATTTTACTCCCATTTCTTCCTGGTTCCCAAAAAGACGGGGGATCTAAGGCCTATCCTAGATCTCAGCATGCTGAACCTCTTTGTAGAATACAAGAGGTTCTGCATGTTGACCCTCAAGGGATTGTTACCCATGCTCCAACCCAACACTTGCCTGTGCTCTCTGGATATGCAGGATGCTTACCTCCATATCCCCATTCTACTGGCCCACCGCTGCTTTCTGAGGTTCTCATTTCTGGAGGATCATTTCCAGTTCAGAACCTTTCCACTTGGCCTCTCCTCGGCACCTCGGATTTTCTCCAAGTGCCTAGTGGTGGTAGCGGCGTTCCTACACCACAGGGGCATTTATGTGGACGTCTTCTTTCTTGACTTCAGCAAGGCATTTGACTCTGTTCCTTATGGGGGCCTGTTGGATAAGCTGGAGGAAATGGTGGTGGGGAACCAGATAAGCAGATGGATAGGAAATTGGTCCCGGGACCAGACTCAGAGGGTCATGGTTGGTGGGATAGCCTCATCCCCAAGGAGGGTCATTAGTGGGGTCCCTCAGGGATTGGTCCTTGGGCTCCTCCTGTTCAATTCCTGTGTCTCTGACATAAGGAAGCGTATCAGGAGTGAGATGAGTCTCTTTGCGGATGACTCAAAACTGGGGGCAGTGGTGGATGGGGAGGAGGGGAAGGTGGCCCTACAGGGGGACCTGGAGGCACTGGAAAGGTGGTCTATAAAGTGGAAGCTGAGGTTCAGTGCAGGGAAATGCAAGGTACTGCACCTGGGAGCCAGAAACCCGGGCCAAGTGTACACCCTGGGGGGGAAATGCTACAAGTCTCGATGGCTGAGATGGACCTGGGGGTGGTGGTGGATGTCAAGATGAACAACTCAGAGACTTGTAGGAGGGCAGCGGCCAATGCCAACAGGATGCTGGGATGCATCGCTAGGGGGATCACCTCCAGAAGGAGGGAAGTGATTCTCCCTCTGTATAACTGCTTGGTGAGGCTGCATCTCAAGTACTGCATGCAGTTTTGGAGGCCACACTTAAAGAGGGATATTATACTCCTGGAGAGGGTCCAGAGAGGACAACCAAAATGATCTGGGGCTTGGGGAGCAGGACCTATGTGGAGAGGCTCGAAGAGCTAAACATATACGCATTGGAAGAGAGAAGGGACTGGGGGGACATGACAGAGATCTTCAGGTACATGAAGGGGGTTAATAAGGGAGAAGCAGTCAGGGTGCTTCAAAGGAAGAAGGAGGGGGCAACTAGAGGGCATGGGTGGAAGCTGGAGGGGGGAAGATTCAGGGGAGAAAGGAGGAGGTGCTACTTCGCTGAGAGGGTGGTGGAGCCATGGAATGCGCTGCCCGGGGGGCTGGTGGAGGCAGAGACAGTGAAGGGGTTCAAGAGGGGTGGGACAGGTACAGGGGAAGGTTTTCTGGTAGCGAAGTCCAGTGCAGCGAGAATATCCGGGACTGGGAAGGGAGAAGCCAGAGAGGGCAAGGGGGCATCAGGGTCAGCTCCCAGGGTGGGGGCTGAACAAATGAGCAGACACGAAAGACCATTAGGCCTATTCTGCTGGCATTTTAGTATGTTAGTGTCTGGACAACTGGCTTTTCTCAGCCCCTTCTCCAGACAGTCTGAAGGAGTCCCTTTCCTTCACTCTGGACCTATTTTCCAGTCTGGGCATTTCAGTCAGCTTCCCCAAATCCCAGCTGTTACCCTCCTAGCACCTCCAATTTATTGGAGCGGTGCTGGATATGGTCCAGAGCAAGGCCTTTCTTCCAACCGACAGAGCAAAGACCCTAATCTCTCAAGCTCAGCTTGTGGCTTCATCCCAGTGGACCACAGCACATTCGGTCCTAAGACTGCTGGGGTTGATGGTGGCTGCCATACCCACAGTCCCTCTGGCCAGACTG
Organism: Neoceratodus forsteri; assembly: GCA_016271365.2. NCBI lineage: Eukaryota > Metazoa > Chordata > Ceratodontiformes > Ceratodontidae > Neoceratodus > Neoceratodus forsteri. Next base: position 1,198,551,834 of record CM028130.1, read on the forward strand.
CACATGAGGGTTACCCAATGGTCTCTGTGAGTCCAGTGGGACCAGCGCCTGGGCAACATAGACCAGAAAGTCCTAGTCTCCAACAGCCTGCAGAAGGATCTCCTTTGATGGCAGGACCCAGCCAAGCTTTCTGTGGGGTCCCTTTCCACCCTCTGTCTCCCTCCATGATTCCCACCTCGGATGCCTCGAACGTGGAATGGGGAGCGCATCTGGGAGACCATCAGACTCAAGGTTCTTGGTCACCCATGGAGGAGAACCTTCACATCACCATTCTGGAGATGAGAGTGGTGCTCTGTGCTCTCCAGGCCTTTCAGTCGCTTCTGGTTCCAGGAACACTTCTCATCCAGACAGACAACATGGCCACTGTTTGATACTTAAACAAACAGGGAGGCATCTGATCTTACCCTCTTTGCAGGGAAGTGATGTGGTTATGGTACTGGGCTGTACAGCACGCCCTATCCTTGACAGCAGTCCATGTGCCAGGTGTTCACAACATTCTGGTGGACAGTCTCAGCCGATCAGTCGCTAGGGCTCATGAGTGGGAAGTAAAGCAGGCAGTAGCAGATCTGTTTCTTCAGTTGGGTCGGCCAGACATAGATCTCTTCGCCTCCCCATCCAACGTAAAACTATCCGGCTGTTGCTCACTTGTTCCTGGGCATGGTGCTTTTTGGCCAGATGCACTGCCACTTTCCTGGACAGGGAGATTTCTGTACACTTTCCCTCACTTTCCTATCCCACAGAAGGTTCTGTTAAAGCTTCAGGCAGAGGAGGCACACATGATTCTAATTGGCCCCCATGGCTTCGGCAGATTTGGTTCCCATTGCTACAGTAGTTGGCACTGGAACCCCAACCCAGTACCTCTTCCTCTCTCTCTCATGACCTTCTGTCCCGGGAGCAGGGCACCTTGGTACATCCGAGCCTCAAGTCTCTTCATCTTCATGCGTGACACCTGTGGACTTAGCGATTTCTCGCTATGGCGTCTCTTCTGAAGTCGCTCAGGTCTTAGTAGAGGCTAGAAAACCCTCCACTAGATCCACTTATGCTATGAAGTGGAAGAGATTTTCCATATGGGCATCAGCTAAAGGCTTAGATCCTTTCTCCTGCTTGGCCTCCCAGGTTTTAGAGTACCTCTTGCATTTGTCTTGAGTTGGGCCTCAGTTATTCCTCCCTGAAGATCCATCTCTCTGCAGTTTCGACCAGCCATCTCCCGGTGGAGGACAAAACCCTAGCACAGCTAGAGGTTTCCAGAACTTTCCTGAAGGGGATCCTTCGCATCAAACCTCCGGTCCAGAATCCTGCCCCCCATCTTAATTTTATGTTCGAGAAGCTTACTTTGCCCCTTTGAACTGGTAGCAAGCTGTGATATGCGTTTTTTAGCATGGAAAATGCTCTTTTTAGTTGCTTCACTTTAGCTCAAAGAGTTTCAGAGCTTCAGGCTGTAGTTCATAGAGAGCCTTATTTAATTTTCCACAGAGACCGGGTGGCTCTGCAGACTAATCCGTCCTTTCTTCTGAAAGCAGTTTCAGAATTGACCCTTAACCAGAATGTAAAACTGCTAGTGTTCTTCCCAGAACACTCCTACACGGGGGAGTATCTCCTGCACACCCTTGATATGCACAGGATTTTGAGATAGTATGTCTCAGTGACTAAGGAGGTTTGTAAATCGAACCAGCTGTTTGTAGCCTTTGCTCCCAAGTGCCAGGGCAAGGCTATCACGAAACAGACTTTGTCAAGGTGGCTGGCAAATTGTATACACTACATTTACCAGAAATATGAGAAGCCCCTTCCAGGGATAGTTAAGGGCCACTCTACTAGGAGTGTGGCCACTTCCACTGCCTTTTTCAGGAATGTGTACACTGTGGACATCTATGCAGCGGCCACTTGGTTCTCTGTCCAGACCTTCTTGAAACATTACAGTCTGGACATTGCTTCTAGGCGTAGGGCTGACTTCGGCCTTGCAGTCTTGCAAGGTCTTCTGTCTTATAAGACCTACAGTTGGCAGACATTTTCCTCCTCCCGGATCCTCGTCTCCGACTCCTCCTTTTTTATTTGACTGCTTGGTATTGAGTCCTATCTGTGAAGACCTATTGCAGGAACCCTCTCGAAGGAAGATATAGCAGTTATATAAGATCTTACCATAACAGTAGATCTTCGAGAGAGGTTCCTGCAGTAAGTCTAGATTTCCCACCCACCTTCCCCCAGCTCCTGTATTTTTTTCTCTATATTCTCTTCCCAGGACTTTGTTTCATCCAGGGCACAGGGTCCCAGGAGTTTTCCACTCCTTTTTTCTGCTTCCTCTTCAGAGGTCTCCAGCAGAAGAACTGGAAGGCAGGCGGGGGACTGCCCCATTTATAGTCACGCTGATGTCCGTCACCTGATGCTGGGGGCGGTCCCCGCCAATGATTGCTAGCTACAATTTTGCCAAGCGGTCCTGATGCCAGGGAGCGCAGTCCTATCTGTGAAAACCTACTGCAAGAACCTCTCTCGAAGATCTACTGTTACACTAAGATCTTATATAACTGCTATTTCCTTCTGTAGGTCATATCAGAGTTCCACCTTGATCAGGTGATTAGCCTCCTGGTATATTTCATTAGTATGACCTTAGACGCCAGTCACGGGTTTCACACATTGGACCTCCGAAGGATGCACTCTGATTATATGGAGTGAACACTTGAGTTCGGGGAGAGGCTTACCAGCTATTTCTCACTTTCACTGAAGAAGTGCCTGCCAGACTGGCAGAAAAGCAGATGATTGCCATATGGATCACATCTTGCATCCCCCTCTGCTATAGGTTGGCTGGAAGGGAGTCACTCAAGGGGCTTAGGATTCATTCCACCAGACATACCACCTGCCTTGGTGGCCACTTCCAGGGATTTCCCCATTGTGGAGATATGCACAGGCCTGTAACCTGGAGTAAAGCGCATTCCTTCATTTCCCATTACAGCATTGATGTAATGATTTGTCAGGATGCTACTTTTGGCTTCTCCATCCTCCAGTCTTTGTTCGCCAAATAGGGGTGCATACCTTTCCCCTTCCCCTGGAGAACTGCTAGGAGTCTACCATTGTGTGGATAGTGAAATGTATCCACGCCTTTAGAACTGTAGGTTACTCATCTGTAACCATAGATCTTCCCCAAATCTTCACCATTCAGCACGCTTGGGTTTAGATGGAGAGCTGAACTCTGCTTGGGAGTTTGTCTCTTTAAAAAAATTTTGGAGCTGGGGGAGTAGATGTCGGAGATGGCACCACTGATGAGGACAGCGTAGTATGTGGTGCTCATGAACTGACCAGTAACCAACACCGGCTCCTCTCAGCTCCTCAGTCCTGTTTTCCTGCCGACGAGGAAGGATCTCAGCGAGTGACATCTCACAGAATCTGTGTCAGCTCTGTTCCGTCTTGGCCTACTCAGTGCTGTGCAGCCTTTGATGACTTAGTTTGACGCGGTATGTTTAGTACCGTTTTAGGCACTGATTTTCTTTTCTGATTTAACAGTTTTTTCATGGTGATGAGAATTTTTTCCCTTTTTGTTTTTTTTTCCGTCAATGGTGATGTCGGGTCCAGGGCTGAAGAAATCTTCGAAGAAAGCGGGAGTTGCCCCTATACCCCTGTGGCAACTCCATGACCATGTCTGACCCCCACGACCGCTGTTTTTGTTCTTTGGGTCCCTGCCACACAGTGAACGAGTACGACGTCTATTTCTCGATGGATTACCTCACCCTTGTTATCTGCGCGGCAAGGTTATTGAGAGATCCCCAACCTTTGGTGGTCGGCATAACACTTGGGTTGCCAAAACAAGGTCTTTGGGCTCCTCCCCCATTTCAAATTATTTTTTTTTATTATATTATATGTTTATGATTTTTTTCCTTGTTTTTCGCCCATGCTCGTCTCTTTCTCGGGTGTGCACGCATGTGTGTGGAGGCACGCGCATGACACATTCTGAGGTGCCCTGCCGACTTGCCACACCCTCCCACCTGCACTGCCACTAGACCTCCACCCGGTTGCAGTGGAACTATGGGGGTCTTCACCACCCAAGGAGAGGAGAGCTGCCGTTAGGCTGCTCGATCCTTCTCTGTCTCTCCCGCCCCCCCCGTGCTGGCACCCCGACGACCCAAGGTCATTCCCAAACCCGGGTCGCCGGTGTAGCACAAAGTAAGGCATACGCCTCAGCCCTCTGCTCCACCGGGCCAACCTCTTTTTCAAAACTTGCTGAAACAAGGGATCTCAGCGAGGGGTTAATGGAGCAGTCATCTTCCCCGGGGGGGGGGCACTGAGCACCCCTTTCAGTCCGGTGTCTCCTTGGAGACTCGGATGACCCTGGGTGTGGTGCCGCAGCTGTACGCTGGGCCTGCTGTGGTGTCCCCTTGGTGCCATAGCCTGGTGCCATCTCAGCTCCCAATGCCAGCACTAGTGAGCAAGGAGGCACCAGCAATGCACCCAGGTTCCCCTCTGATGCCGCTCTCGGTGCCGAAGGGCCTAGGATCCAGGAGGTGGCCAGTCTAGAGATTTCCCTGATCTTATCCTCTACTTTGGAGGACAAAGATTGGGATTATTCCAACTGTTTGCCCAGCTCTAAGGAGTCTCTGGAAATTCCCCGGGTCACCCTAAGGCCTTTGGTGGCTCTGGAGCCTTCAGGCTCTCCCATCAGTGCTGTCAGCAACGCCGCCTCCCCTGAGCCCTCCGGTGCCATTTCCGGCACCGGGGACTCTCTTGGTGCCAACCGTGGCACTTCTGGGGACAGCAGTACTGATTCGGGAGCCGGCGCCATCTCCAGTGCTGAGTCTGCCTCTTCTGTTCCTTTGCAGATGGGGGTTGCCTTGGCTGCTGGAGACTGTACCGAGGGGGGGTCCACAGTTGCCTCCTCAGTGACTGGTCCCTCTTCTTCTCCTGCTAGCCTGGATTCATCCATTAGACCTTCTCCGAGGAGCAGTTCTCTCTCTTCTGGGGTAGGGGCTGGCAGGGCTCACTTGGTACCATGGTCCTCCCGTGGAGCCTCTAAGGGCTCGGGGAGGAGCCATAGCGCTGATGGTGCCTTATCTTCCCCTCCACTTAGAGGGAGTTCTGCAGTTGTTGGGGACAGGGGTCTCCCTTCGGGCTCTATATGGCTCTGTTCTCTTCACCTTGGGGTTCCCCCCAAGGGCACCACCCTGTCCGCCCCACTGCTTTTGGGTGCCCTGAGGTGGGAGGGGTCTCTCGCAGGATCATGCAGCCCTTACAGAGGCCCTTCCCTTGTTTGTCAGACTGCTTCCTCTATTCATCCTCTGCCTCCTGCCCCCCTTCTTCCAGGTCTCCTTGGCTCAAGGGGGCTTCTGACCTGGGATGAGTTCAGAGGGTCAGCGGCTGCATTTCCCAGATGTTTGAGAGCACTTACCGAGGTCATCTTTAGACCTCAAACCTCGCTCTGAGCCCAGCTCCTCCGAATCTTCCACTTCCTCCACTGAGGAAAAGGATGCCTCTCTTCACTACTCTGCTGATGCAGACTTAACGTCATATCAGCACTTCTTGGCAAAGATGTTGGAGGAGCTACACATCTCCCATTTCGCCCGGACATAACCCTGCCTGTAAAACACTGGCATTCCTTGGGGAATACAGTGCTGACTACTTGGTCATACCTCCCTGGCCCCGGCCATTCATGGCGGCGTTGTATGCTGTCTGGCAACGTCCCGCTGCCCCAGCTCCTGCTGCTAGGGACTGCATTTATTTATTGAAGATATGGGATAACATACCTTTGAGTCAAAGACTCCTTTACAAAGGTTCCACATCATTGAGAACAGAGACATCAGGGACAATAGCAACAATTAGACACAATAGTTATAGAAATGGTTACAAATTGGTTTCAGATAACACAGTAAAGCAGCTGGTGATACAAAGATACAGAGTGTTGCCAAGCATAGGTACATAGGGCAGACAGTAGCAAGTAACAGAAACGCACACTGCAGGGTGGTCGTGCCAGCCATGCCCTGGTGGTTATTTGCAGGCCTAGGCTGGACTGAGGTGTCCATTGTCAAATACAGGCACGCCCTGGGGTGGCTGGACCAGAGTTAAGTCCATAGTCATGGGGGGGGGGAGTGGGTAGGGCTAGAAATCAGGGACAGTCACAGACTGAGTCATGAGAGATTAGGTCTCTTAGCTGGGACTTGAACTGTCCAAGTTTGGGTTCTGTGAGGAGGGAGTTTGGGAGTGAGTTAAGCCAGCTAGGGGCCAAGTACCTAAAAGTTCTTTGACCCTAGCTGGTCTTGCAGCGAGGTACGCTGAAGTGGGTTGTCGCCGATTGCCGAGTGAGGCGGGTAGACAATGGTGCCTGAAGTAGAGGGGGTGAGAGCAGGTGGGAGTAGGCCTGCTGTCATTTTTTTTAGCAAAGAGGCAGGTCTGATGTTTGAGCCTCCTGTCAAAGTTTAGCCATTGGTTGAGGCGTAAAGGGTGCAGGTATGTGTGAGTCTGGCGCAGCCAGTAGCTAGTCTACAGGCGTTATTAAGGACCAGCCTAACTTTGTTTAGGTATGTGTTGTCGACAGCCCCATAGATAATGATTCTGTAGTCTATGAGTGATAGTATTGATGCCAAGACAGCTAGATGGAGAACTTCTGGTGGGAGGCAGTGCTTGTATCGGTGAAGTAGGCCAATACGCACATTGACAATGGTGCTCAGTTTTCGGATGTGGTCATGGTAGGTGAGCCCAGAGTCTAAGGTGATACCTAGGTATTCGAACGAGGTAAACTGCTCAAGGGGGTCATGTTTACAGTTTCTACCTTCCTTTCCCCTTACCCATTTGATATTGTTTTTTGCATATGTCTAATTGTGAGTTCTTGTGACGGACTCAAGTATTTTGCATCTGACCTTGTACTGCAATCTGCTGATGTTACAATCTTTGTATTACTGTGTGTATGTATTTGTACTGTTCCTTGTCCAGGACCACTTTGAAAATGAGCTTGCTCAATGGTGTTGATGCCTGGTTAACTAAAGTTTGATTGATTGATTGATTGATTCAGAGTTTTCAATATGAGCAGGGATTGTTCTGTGTTCTTGTTTTGGGAGTGTGCAAACACCATGGATTTTTTTTTTTTTTTTGTAATTTAAGGCTAGCCTATGTCAAACAAACCGGGATTCAGCTTCTGTGAAAGATTTTGGAATGCAGAACGGAGGGCTGTGGGATCATTGTGGGAGCTGTAGAGGACGGCATTGTCCACATACAGGAGTAGTTTCCCAGAACAATCCTTGGGCAGGGAGTTGAGGAACAGGGAGAAAAGTAGGGGGCCGAGAATAGAGCCCTGTGGGACCCCTAACCTGACTTGGAGGGGGGAGGACAGGGTTTGGGCAAGTCTGACTGTCTGGGTTTTCTCTCAGACAGATAGCTGGCAAAGCAGCCAGCGGTCTCTGGAGACAGACCTGTTTGTGTGAGGGAATCCAGGAGTAGTGTGTGGTGCACCGTAGCAAATGCCTTGGAAAGGTCTATAAAAACAGCACCAGCAATGTGGCCTTTGTCAAGAGATGTGCGGAGGGTGTTTGTAAACTCCAAAAGGGCTGTGGTGGGATAAGGGAAGGGGAAACAAAGGATACACATTAGTATGCAGCAGTAGCGGATAGCTCTTTGTCTGGACAGAGCCTTACTGTGCATGCGCCAACTGTTGGGACACAGGAGGCTAGTGCTCATGCGCTAGAATTCAGCCCATAATGGCGGAGAGACGCCAGAGCCCTGAACAGATCTAAACAGGTAAGAGGGCTCATTCCAGCAATACAGGGTACAATTGACAGTAAAAACAGTACTTGCAGGCATCAGATAAGTAGTCGCTAACAAGAGAATGCAGTACAGAAATCCCTTAAAGTAACACGAGGCACATCCCCACTTCCCAGCACACCACACAATTGTGCTCAGGTACTGCGCTGCTGTGGGATCTGTAGGTGTCATATCTCACCCCTCCTCAGGAGTAGAGCTCCTGGATACCCCATAGGGGCACCGTCGACCCCGGCATGACCACCCCCCAGAGCCACTAGGGAAGAAGAATGTTTTTGGTATCACACCTCCTTTTGTGTATCGTGGCTCATGAGGCACACCAGGTAGTCTGTCGGGCACCTCTGGACGCTTCTAGGTCAGCACCTAGCTGTGATGCCTGATTATGAGGAAGCCTGGCAGACCATTAGCCTTTCTGTGCAGGGGCTGGAGCTTGCAAGACACCTCTCCAGGGCAACGTATGATGCTAATGAGGTGGCTTCCTGGCTAGTAGGAACATCAGTCTCCGTAAGGCAGACGGCATAGCTTCACCTGTCGAGGTTGTCACCCTTTGCTCGGCATAGAGTGCTGTCCTCACCTTTCCGGGGGGTACATTTTTTTCTCCAAGAGGGCAAGGCGTGAGTTTCAGGGGTGCCTTTCATCTCCCAGAGCTCGGGAGTCTCTGCCTGCCCCAGACCATTTGCGGGCCTGTAAGTGGCTCTCCTCTCCAGTGTTTTCCCCCACAGGAGGCTGAGGGACTTCTTTTCTCCGTCAGGGTTTGCCAGCTCGGCACTCTGACCCAGTCATGATGAATGGTGAAGATTGACTTGGGGAAGATATGAAAATTACATACTCACTGTAATTCTTGATCTTACCAAGTATCTTCACTATTCATCATGACCCACCTTCCCTCCCCTTTGGTCAGTCTCTGGGCAGCGCCTCCCCCCCCCGCTTATTTCTCTTATCTCCTTTTGCTCACTTGATGCTTTCAAGGGTGGGAGTTAAGGGGGAATGGTATTTTTCTTTTGGGCAAACCCTGCCTTCTTCAGGCTGGACCGGCCTTTCTGGCTCTTCTTCGGCTTGACTCCTCAGTTGAGTGATAGGAGAATGGACCTCGGGAGGACACACAAAAGAGAAAAAAGGTCTCAGGTTCTCCTCCTACTCCTTCTTCTCCCTCCCCAAGGTCAGCCTCCTCTTTCAAGAGGGATGTTTCGGTAGGGCTCTCAGGTGGACAGAGATTAGAGGGGTCTTCCTTTGGTTTTCCCTTACTAGCGCCAAACCCCCTTTACTTCTCCTTTGAAGGTATTTAAAAAAAAAAGGCACTAGAAAAGAGAAGAGTACACAATAGAGGTGGTCCTCTTACACCTTTCTTTAAGGAGATCACCTAGGCTGTGATGACTTAGCCCTTCCTTGTCCTCCCCCCCCCCCCTCAATTCTTTACCTTCTCATGTCCAACTTTCACTCCAAACCCACCCTCCTCCCCCAAAAAAGTGGAGATAGTTTCTGTTCAACAGTCTATTTCACATCCACACTTTTGCCTGGCTGGTCTAAATCCTGGGTTCTTTTTTCAAGTATTTCTTCTTGGACCTCAGACCTGGTGAAATGCTGGGCACCCTGGCCTCCCACCCTCTCTGAGGTCCCTGCCGGGTGTTCAATGGGGGGCAGTGAGGCAGGACTAACGCTCTCTTTCTCTCTCTAGCTCTTTCTCCTGTTTTTCCCTTCTTTTACCTAGGGCTGCCCAGTGTGGTGGCCATCCCTGCCCTTCCTAGTCTCTCTCTACTTAACTTATGTTCCAAACCACCTTCCTCCTCAGACTAGCAGTCGATTACCTACCAGTACCTAATTCCCTCATGGATTCTGTTGTCCACCTGTGGTTTGACATCAGACATTGTTTTGTTGCCTGTATTGCTACATTTGCCCTGTACTGTGTATATCAAGTTACATTCCAATGTTTACCTGATTACATGTGCTTGATGCTGACTATTGTACTTTACCCCTCACCACTGTATAATCTGCCTTCTTGTTATGCTCGTTATAACCCTGTTTTGATTTTTGATGTTTGTACCGAATGTTGTACGGTCAGTTGTTCTCTACCTCTGTATTTGCCAGTACCTGGCCCGTGCCGTGCCTGAAAAAAGTCTTTGGATCAGTACACCAACCCGGTCAACAAATGAATAAATGAATAAATAAATGTCTTTCTGTTAAGTCGGCCTTTTGTCTTTATTTTCTCCCTCCCTATCACTTGGGCTCTCTTGCCCTCCCTCCTCACCCTGTTTCTTTGTTCCTCTCCTGGCAGACAGTGCTGAGTAGCTGAGAGGAGCCAGCGTCGATTACTAGCCAGTCCACAAGCACCACACAGTACATTGTCCTTGTGGGCGGAGCCACCTCTGATGTCAGCTCCCCCAGCTCCAAACATTTTTTAAAGATAGAAGTTCCCGAACAGAGTCCAGCCCTCCGGTCTTGACCCAAGTGTGATGAATGGTATAGATTGGGGTCTGCAACCTTTTCAGGATTGGGAGCCACATGTCTTCCTGGCATGACCAGTCTGATCACCAGAGAGCCATATGAGCGTATGCATAGCAGATGTCTTTTCTAGTGCATAATTTAGCTTAAATTCATCCCATAATGCTATTTGAATAAAGCATATGTTAATCAGTTGGAACACTGCACAAAGAAGCCACACTGGATAGCTTCCTCTCCAGATCCTCCCTAAGACAATCAGAGGAATTTTAGCCATGATTTTGTAGCTGAAAAAGCAAATGGTTAGTAACTCAAAATTAATTCCTAATACATGCTTCAGGTAAATCACTTGGAGCCACTGAAAGAGTCCTACTCTATTGGCCTCTGTTCTCTGATGCAACCTTCCTATGTCTCAGCATAGGTAGGGGGGTAAGCCTGGCCATTATTGGCATATATAGAATGTTTGGTTGGGACATGCCCTGGAATTAGTAGCATTTTTTGGAAACTTTCATTGCAAATCACTTTAAAAATACATCCACCCCTACTGATGAAACCAAGAGCACCCCAGTCTTCTAGAAATGTTATGTTCTCATCTATGATTGTTTTCTTTGTTGGGTGTGCCAGTTTATCATAAAATGTATGGCTGATTCACAACATCAGTGCCACCTTAACATTGGCAAAGCTCTGTTTAATATGCTTAAAGGAACACTGTCAACTTTCTTAGGCCTCAAAGTGTCTCTAGTTTAAAATGCACATTTTATGATTGTTCATATTATATACAGACTGTTTGTGCAGCTGGTAGTTTGAGTCACATCCCTTTTTTCTTTTAACAAGTGAAAAAACTAACTGCCCACCATACTGGTGTTACCACATCAAAACATGTTTGTTTACATTCCTTGACCACATCACACTGCATCTTTCCTGGACTCAGAAACACCCCCAACGCAGGCTAGCCACTCATTATTCAGTGGGAGTAGAGGAGACTATTGTATCATGAGTGGCTGCACTGCTTGATGGTGTGTCTTATGTTCAGGAAATGTGCACTGAGTAGTTCAATGATTTGAAGCAAAACAGAGCTAGGCATAGCTGTACATTAACATGCATTTCATTTCTAACAAGCAATGAGGTAGATAAAATAACCAGTTCATAAATGAATTTTAGAGAAAGTAAGCAATCATAAAATGTGGATTTTTACCTAAAATAATACAAAAAAGGCTGACAATGTCCCTTTAATATTTCTTGCAGTTGTATGACCTTGCATGCCTTGACTCAGTCCTTCCATCTCCACAGCCTTCTATCCTGCCTGAGGAACAACTGCCTTTCTAATTATCTGAATGCTACATAGCATCCTGATGTAACTGTGGTTGTACCTCTCAACCCACCTAGATCCCAATTGATGTGAGGCTATCACAATAAAGCACATAAAGTGCTCAGCACCTGTTAAGAGATGGAGAAGGATGACAGAATAACTGTCTGGACCATCCTATGTATCTGAGGGTGGGAGTCAATCTGTCCCTCCCACTTGGGCCATTGATGTGTTAATCAGGCATGGGTGGCTGGGCATGGACATCTACCAGGCCCAGCCTGCTATACGTAAAATTCATGGCATGTCTGTTGCCTCTGCATTCAGTATCAAGTACTGCAAGCCCTGCTAACATCTGGCAACATTTCCTGAACTGCAAATCTTTGCCAACATGATCCTTTCCCTTTGGTTACAAGAGAGCATTTGTGCAGTCATGAGGCATCCAGAGCTGATTGTCACTGCATTTGCCACTTGATGTGTAGTACTCTGGGCTTTGGCACCAACTTTGTTCAGCACCTTGGTTAGCAGTAACGCTAACTATGATGTCATCAGGCAGCCCTGCCATGAACCTTTGAAAGTTTTCTCCTCATATCCCACTGGCTGATATCAATAATGCAAATGGTAGTATCGATACTGGCCTGTAATATGGTAGACACTGCAGTGCCGATAGCCTCTCATAAGAAATTATGCTTAACTTCCTCATATTGTCCCAGCATCAAGAAAATTCTACTTCATGGAGAGGGTTGTGGATAACTGAAATAAACTCCTAGAGGAGGTGGTGGGAGCAGGGACTGTGGGGGGATTCAAGGGAGCGTGGGAGAGACACAAGGGTTTCTTGGATCTGGGAGGGAGGAGATGGCAGGAAACTGCAAAGTCCCAGCAGCTTGTTAGGCAGACTGCGTGGGCCTGGTGGGCCTTTTCTGCTGACACATTTCTATATTTCTATCAAGGATATCATTGTGTATGTGATATTGCATATTCAGTGCGTGACCTCCACAGACTATTCCAAAATATGTTATTGTGGAGCAAAGTAGCAGAGATACTGAAAAGGATAAAATTGGACTTTTGACAATTAAGGAGCTGCAGAGCCGCATGAACACAGGCAAAGAGCCGCATGCGGCTCCCGAGCCTCACATTGCAGACCTTTAGATACTTGGGAAGATCAAGAATTACGGTGAGTACATAATTTTCATTTCTAAGAGTGGTATACAATTCACATCCAAACCACCGATCCAATCTCCCCTGGCTATGTTTCATCTGATTCCTTCTTCCAGTGCGCAACAAGCTGACATCATGGGGCAGGGCCAGTCAGAGGATATATACCACTCAGGTGGTGGGAGGAGCTTAGCTTGACTATCTCCAGGAAGACTACCACTGTGTAAATGTGAACTATGTACCACTCTTAGAACTATGGTTACAGGTGAGTGACTTATATTTCTAGGGACATGGATATGTTCATCCACACTGGCTGGCAGGTTCCTTGCCGCTTTAAATCTTGCCGGAAGGTCTTCAAGCTGGCTCCTCCCACCCACCCGGGTGGTAAAACTCTGGGCTCCGCCCCATGACGCCAGATCTTCCTTACCGCTTGGAAGCTCAGGTTCCCTCCTTAGCGCTCTGCGTTTTAGACTGGATCCTAACTCTTCGGTTCGTCCGAAACTAGTTTTGAAGTTTTCTAAACTTCGGTCTTCATCATCCATTGTGGCTGCGATGGACAAATCGATTCCCGGCTTTCGGAGGTGCCCTTGCGGGCAGAAAATGTCCAGGACGGATCCTCACTCCACGTGCGTCTACTGCCTAGGCCTAGACCACGACCCGCAGGCCTGCGAGTTGTGCCGCTCTTTTTCGGACACCGTCCTGGAAGATCGAGCTGCCCGATTCAAGCTCGGGCGCCCCGAGAAGCGTTACCCGCCGGTACAATCCAAAGAGGCTCATTGGGCGGTGTCTGCGGCGGCTGGCTCTGCTGAGCAGCTCGAGCATATGATCGCCCTCGAGGAGGAGGCGGCCCAGGCCGCATCTTCCTCCTCGGCCGCGACATTTATCCCACTCTCTCTGAGTTCCTCGTACACGGCTTCGTTCAACAAGGAGCTTTGTCAGTCCCTTTCCACGAAGGGAGAGGGGCCTTTGGGACATTCTTCTTGGCCCAAGAAGAAGGAGTCGAAGGGTAAGTCCCACCGTCGGCGTTCGTGGGAGCGGGAGAGGTCTCCTTCCCCGGAGAGCTGACCGGCGACCCGGTCGAAGTTGCGCTCAGGCCGCTGGCTTCCGTGTCCCTGTCCAGGCCAGCCTGCGAGACTCCCATTGGCGCGAGTCGAGATTTTTCTTGACCCGTCGGACGGGCTGTCGACTAGTGAAACCGACAACCCACCTTCACGGTTCCCTCGGTGGAGACCAGGCACCTGCGCTGCCCGGGCGCAGTCCCGGATAAAGTTCCGAGCTGAGGGAAGAGCGGGTGTCCGCTGCCCCTTCCCAGACCTGCCCTCGGTCTCCCTGAGGGTCTCGGTCTCGGACTTCTTCTCGATCAAGCCGTTCCCGCTGACATCGGCGATCTCAATCTCGGTACTGAAGTAAGCAGCGACACCGTTCCTCCTCGTCCTCTTCCTCGAATGAGGAGAGGCTTCAAGGTAAATTACGTTGTCGTTACGAGGAACTTATGTGGCAGCAGTTGCTGTTGTCCGGGACTAAACCAACCCCGGTTCAGCCCCCGGCCCCTAAGCCGAATAGGGGCTGCGTCTCACGAGTGGTCTCTCCTGCCGGAGGTAGTACAAGATCTCTTCTCCCACTGGGGCATGCCTCAGGTGGACCTGTTTGCCTCAGGAGAATGCGAAGCTGAGACTGTTCCATGCCCGCCCCCCTCAGCAGGGCTCGCTGCAGGGGGATGCCTTCTCGAGGCCGTGGACCCCGGGCCTCTTCTACGCCTTTCCCCCATTTCCCTTGATCCACAAGGTGCTTCTCAAGGCGAGGAGGGACAAGGCTCAGGTGATTCTGGTAGCCCCAGATTGGCCCCACCAGTTCTGGTATCCAGATCTCCTCAGTCTCAGCTCCAGGCTCCTGAGGCGGCTTCCAGCCCACCCAAACCTGATCTCAGTCAACCAGGGGAAGGTATTCCATCTGGACCTTCAATCCCTGCACCTGACGGCCTGGTTCCTGAGCGGCTAGAGTTCCAGGCCTTGGGTCTTTCCGACGAGGTCCTCAGCATCGTTGAGGCATCCCATAAGGAGTCGACCAGGAAATGCTATGCCTTCAAATGGAAGAGATTCTCCATTTGGTGTCAGGGGAAGGGCTTGGACCCTTCTGTCTGTCCCTTGGCAAACATTCTGGACTACCCGTGGTCCCTTTCTCAGCAAGGGCTTTGGTTGACGACCCTTAAAGTGCACCTGGCAGCTATCTCTGCTTACCGGGCGAGGGCCGGGAAGCAGTCGGTGGCGCAGGAGAAGGTGGTCTGGCGCTTTTCAAAGGCCTTGATCACATTTCCCCTCCGGTGCGAGAACCTCCACCTCCGTGGGATCTATTGCTGGTATTGGCCAAGCTCATGGGCAAGCCATTCGAACCAATGCACAGGTGCGAGATTTCCCACCTGTCGTGGAAGACCGCCTTCTTGGTGGCTATCACGTCAGCCAGAAGGATGGGAGAGCTCCAGGGGCTTTCCATCGAGTCTTCTTATCTGGTCTTGCACAGGGACAAGGTTGTCCTGCGCCCCCACCCGAAATTCCTTCCAAAGGTGGTGTCGGAGTTTCACCTTAACCAGGTGTTGACTCTGCCGGTGTTCTACCCCAGTCACACCTCGGAGGCCGAATATAGGCTCCATACTTTGGACCCTAGAAGAGCGCTCGCTTATTATAAGGAGCGGACGGCTGAAGTTCGGGAGAGGTTCGCCAGCTGTTTGTCACGACGCCAGCCGCACCTGGCAGACCTGCAGCAGATCAGACGATAAGTAGGTGGGTCACCTCCTGCATAGATCTCTGCTATAGGTTGGCGGGCATGGAGTCTCCCAGAGGGATAAGAGCTCATTCTACCCGCCATACCGCTGCATCGGTAGCTGCTTCCAGGGATGTCCCTATCCAGGATATCTGCAGGGCTGCTACCTGGAAGTCAGCACATACCTTTATTACCCACTACCACATCGACCTTGAGTCACTCCGGGATGCAGGTTTTGGGGCCTTGGTTCTCCAATCAATCAATCAATCAATCAAAATCTTTATTTATTCAGGCGAACATCATTGAGCATAGCTCATTTACAAGATGGACCTGAGTGGTCATAACAAAAAAGGTTACAGAGTGTATACAAAAACATGATATTGAAATAGCACAAATACAAACATTTATGAGTGAGATAGATGTACAATTATTTACATATATACAAGGCAAAGGACAGTAAACCAAAACCTATTAAAGGTGAGAAACAAACAGTCTGGTAGGGATAAGGCTTGGATAATGGTACATGGGTGGGCATATATGTTTGAGGTTTGATGTGGAAAGGACCAGAGGAATGATAGAAGAATAGGGAGGAGCTTAGAAGGGGGTGGGGAGAGAGGGGTGTGGGGGGTGGGGTGTGGGAGGACTAGGCCTTGTGGAAGCAATTGCATGAATCTGGGATTAGGCTGGTGTACAGCTTTTTGAAGGATGTAAGGGGGATCAGTGTTTCCATTTTCAATGTCTTTTGGATAGAATTCCAGATAAGTGCCAGGGAATAACTGATTGCAGCTCTTCCATACCGGGTGCAGGTGATAGGAATCTTCAGCAGGATCAGTTTGTTGATCCTCAAGGTGTAGGGCCTGGATGTGATCTGGTTGAAGCAGTCTGAGATGTAGGAAGGGAGTTTGTTTGTCAGAGCTTTGTAGATCCAGGTAGCAGCATTTTTTCTTCTTCTATGTTGCAGGGATGTCCAGCTGACTGCATTGTAGAGAGCGCAATGATGGGTGCTAGAGGGAAGGTCAGTAATGAATCTAATAGCTCTATGATACAGGGTGTCTAGTTTGTTTAGATGGAGAGGAGCAATGACCATAGAGAAGTCAGCATAATCAATGAGGGACATGAATGATGCAAGGATTAATCTTTGTTTGGAACCTTTGGTCAGGTAGTGTTTGATTCTATAGAATAGACCAAGTCTTTGTCTTAGCTTTTCAGGAGCTCTTCAACGTGGGTAGTATAGTCTAGTTTATTGTCTATCCATACTCCTAGGTATTTGAATTTGTCAACATATTCCAGATTTTCACCAAGGATGGTAGAGAGTTGTGGGAGGGTGAATGATGGGATAGTGGAAGAACAGTTCTTGGGGCAAAGAACATAGCTTTGGTTTCTTAGCATTTAGTAATAATTTCTTTTTAATAGGTTATGCTGGAGGAGGAGAATTGAGACTGTAGGAGCTCACAGGCTTTTGATGGTGAGGATCGCTCACATAAAGTACAGTGTCATCTGCAAAAGGTGGATATTAGAAAGAGATTGGAGTCAATATTGTTGATGTAAATGGCAAAAAGGATGGGACCAGGATGGAGCCTTAGGTACACCTCTTAGGAGTGGCTTAGGGGTAGATAGATCAACATCATTCTTACCAGTTGTAGCCTTCCAGAGAGATAGCATCTGAACCATTTAATAGAGAGTGAGTCAAGGCCTATGGAGTTTAGTGAGGTGATTAGAAGATCATGATCCACAGTGTCAAAGGCTTTGCTTAGATCCAGAAACACAGCACAGGTATTATTCTTTTGTCTAGGGCAGTCTGCCAGTCATTTGTGACTTTTGCTAGTGCAGAGATGGTGCTATGCATAGATCTAAACCCAGATTGAGCTGGATTTAGGAGATTGTTGGTATCAAGGTAGGCAGTTAACTGAGAGTTTACCAGCTTCTCAAGCATCTTGGATAGTATTGGTAAGATGGAGATGGGCCTATAATTATTGAGGACCATGGGATCACCTGCCTTAAGTAATGGAAACACTTGAGCTGTTTTCCATATTGAGGGGATAGTACCAGTGACAAGTGATAGATTGAAGAGGTGGGTGAGGGGGGCGGTTAAGGCATACAGTGCTACTTTTAGAAAGTAGGATCCAGGAGTCTGCACCTGCACTTTTGGTGGAATCTAGTTGGAGTAGGAGGTCTTCTACTCTTTGAACAATATTGGTTTGAATGAGAATGTGGAAGCAACCTTTTGACTCTCAGTAGATTGTAGGTTTAGAGATGATCTTAATAGGTTTGCAGGAGAGTAGACAAAGCCAGGCCAGCTGTAGTGAAATGGTCATTGAAGGCATTCAAGATATTTTGCTTGTCGGTGATTTCAATATTATTTAATTGAATTTTGGATGGTAAGACAGGGTAGAGGTTTGACCTAGGATGCCCTTTATGGTACCCCAGAACCTGGAAGGGTTGTTATAGGAGGCATCTAGTTCAGCTGTGTAGAAGGTTGCCTTGGCTTTTCTTACTTGTTTTGTGCAGGAGTTTCTGGTTTTTCTGAATTGGAGCCAGTCATTTGGGTCCTTTGTCTTTCTTGCCCTTTTCAGAGTTTGTCTCTGGCAAGCAGTCTTGGATTTAAGGTCGGCAGAGAACCAGCGACAGGATTTGAGTTTGGTTCTGACACTGGTGAGGGTGCATGTGAATTGAGGGCACTTATGATTATATCATTTAGGATTTGAAGAGCTGACTCTATTGAGGCTGTGAGATAGAATTCTTGCCAACGTGTGGTGTGGCACAGATCATGGAGATATCCTGTAATATTAAAGTTCTTTTTTGACCTTCGTGGGAGGAATTTTGCAGGATTGGGTGGCTTGATTGTTGATCTAATGGCAGCTATGGGACAGTGGTCACTTATGTCACTGAGAAGTACTCCTGCATAGGGATAATGATGAGGTTTATTTACCAATATAATATCCAGGAGTGTGCTGTTGAAAGTATTCTTTGGGTTGATCCTTGTTGGTTCTTTGATTAATTGAGAGAATCCATAGGTGTCACAGAAGGTTACCAGGGGTGCAGATGCATTAGTCAGCCAATTTAAGTTCATGTCTCCTAAGATGATGGTGTCTTCAGGGCCCAGATTAGTATGGATCCTAAATGGGATAGGAGTTTGAGGCCTGCAGAGGGGCCATAGCAACCAACCAGTTGAAAGGAAGATGTGTTGGGAAGGGTTATTTTAATAGACAAGCATTCAATTCTTGGTTGAGATGTAGAATTGAGGCAGGATGCAGAAATATTTGCTTTGACATAGATGGCTACCCCACCGCCCCTGGATAGACGGTCAGATCTGAAGAGCTGATAGTTGGGAAGGTTTATTTCACTATCTTTTGTTGCAGATTTGAGCCATGTTTCAGATATAACCAGACAGTCCAGTAGGGTGTGTGCAACCCAGGCCTGTACTGATGAGAACTTTTTTAGGAGGCTGCAGGCATTGAAGTGAAGAAAACTCAATCCATTTATGGAGGTTAGGTCAGTTGGAGAGATCGAGCTTTCAGTGGGTCCAGGGTTGATTTCCACAGTGCCAACACAGACCAGCAGAAAGAAGATTAACTTGATGAGGGCACCAAGTGATAGGAGTAGTGAGCAGTCAGGCATTTTTCTTCTTTCTTGGGATCCAATATATAGTGGGTGATGATCCTGCTGCATGGTTATCGAGTTTATCATAGATTGCCAGCTTAATGGACAGGCGTTGGGAGTAATTGTAGTGCCAGTATGGTAGCAGGGGGATAGAGGAGTTCCAAACTGGTTGTGAGCCTTTTTTTGGGATTCCCCAAGGATTATTGTGCAGAAGCGGTAGTATAAGTATGTATAGTTTAGGGGTATCCACTGGGACAGTGGGGGCAGTGTTGAGTGGTCGCCTAAGCACCTCGGTATGGGTTCCAACAGTTATCTCATCTGGAGCTAAGGAAGGTGAGAAGCAAAGCAGCAGTAGTAGGTGCAGTAGCATGGTGGAGGGTAGGAGGGTTAAAGAAAGTAAGATGATGTGAAGAAAATGAGCTCGGGAATTGGCTGGGAGAATAGCTATGGGCGGGGATGAGATTTGGCGGAAGGTGTGTATAAAGAAACACACCCTGAAGGGTGGGGGTGGGCAAAATTTTGCTGGCTTTCCGTGCCTTTCTGGCTTTCTCCCCGGCCTCCTGGTTCCTCTTCGGCTGTCGGTGGCCGCCCGCTCGCTGGCTGGCTCCGGACCCCTCTGGTGTGTGTGTCCTCGAGGGCAGGCCGGCTAGAAGGGAGGGGACAGAGGAGAGGGCAATCAGAAGAAGCACTTGCAGGCAGTGGCTTGCTAGAGGTGCTAG
Source organism: Neoceratodus forsteri (assembly GCA_016271365.2). Lineage (NCBI taxonomy): Eukaryota > Metazoa > Chordata > Ceratodontiformes > Ceratodontidae > Neoceratodus > Neoceratodus forsteri. The sequence continues at coordinate 1,198,571,532 of CM028130.1, forward strand.
ATTGTAAAACTTTGCACAACAAAGACTGGGAGGGTGGGGGGTTAGGCGCCTGAGCGTCTAGCCCAACACAAAATTGACCCAAAAGACTGTAATTACTATCTAAACAGGTAAGTATACATTTCACAGAAGTACACAGTAAAACAGCAAAAACAGCCCTTTTTTAGAGAAGTTAACTTTACAGTACAAACACAAGCAATCTCGACCAGTTTTGGTGGTGCAAAGATACAGCAAAGTCAATGGGAGAAGGCGCACCAATCAGAGGCTGGCAAAGTCGGCGGTCGCCCTCCGATTGGCTGTGCGGCTTTACCGTACCTTTCTGGCTTTCTCCCCCGGCCTCCTGGTTCCCTTTTCGGCTATGCGGTGGCCGCCCGCCCGCTGGCGGCTCGGAGCCCCTCTGGTGTGTGTGTCCTCGAGGGCAGGCCGGCTAGAAGGGAGGGGACAGAGGAGAGGGCAATCAGAAGAAGCACTCCAGTCTCTGTTCCCTAAGTAGGGGGTGTGTGCCTTGCCTCCCTCCTCCTGGAGAACTGCTAGGAGTCTGCCAGACAGTGTGGATGAACAACATATCCATGTCCCCAGAAATGCAGGTTACTCACCTGTAACAGGAGTTCTAGGAATGGGTATGTTGTTCATCCACACATCCACCCGACCTCCCCGGGCCGGACGCACACACCTGGCTTCCAGCGGCTAGATCTGGCGTCATGGGGTGGAGCCGAGAGTTTTACCACCCGGGTGGGTGGGAGGAGCCAGCCTGAAGGCCTTCCGGCAAGATTTAAAGCGGCAAGGAACCTGCCAGACAGTGTGGATGAACAACATATACCATTCCTAGAACTCCTATTACAGGTGAGTAACCTGTATTTACTTACTTGTATTTATAGTTCTACTACTAATATCCTGTTCACATCCATATGACTCTCCTGGCAAGTCTTGCTTTCAATTCCTATTGAAGCATGCAGATCTGAGTGTGGGCGGAGCCGGAGGACCATTTAGTGATATGAGGAGTCAAGCTTTGAAGATTCTTCTGATGACTGAGCATGCTCAGTGGAAGACTGCCTAAGTGTGGATATCTGAGTAATATTAGTAGAACTATGGTTACAAGTAATTAACCTGTATTTAGTTTAGTTTTTTTTGAAGATCTTGGAATACATAAGATTTGTAAGGAGAAAAGAAAAACTGCAAGAGACATGAGTGTAGAAAAATAGTTAATTGAGCCTTAATAAATTGGGCAGGGGCAGATAATTATTTTTTTCTTATGAAATGTAAACTATTTGAAAACTAGTGTACATAAATATTGTGTTTGATAGACTGCTAATAAAGAACATTAGTAAAAAAATAAATAAATAAAAAGGGGGGGGGAACTTGACTTTGTCAGATGACCGTTATATGTCATTCTGGTCATACCTCTCAACCTCCTGCCTCATAAATCAGGGACAAGGCTTAAAAAAATCAGGGACAAAGGACCAAAATCAGGAACATATCTTCAAAATTGGAGATATCAATTCAGGAAGCTGGTAGAATAAGGGGCTTAATGTAAAATGCATTTTATAAGGAAGAACAAATCTGTAACTTTAAGGTTTAACATTATTTTGTGCTTACAACTCCCACTGTTTGGTCATGAAAACACAATTTTTTGGAGGGACAGAGTAAATTTTTGAGGCAAAATCAGGGACATCCCTGAAAATCAGGGACAGTTGAGAGGTATGATTCTGGTATTCAGTCACAAGAGTATCAAACATAGCACACATCTGCTTATATTAGTCTTTACGAGGGTGTTTTTTTTAGTGTGGTGTTTGTATCATCCACAGCTGAAACCTTTGGCATTCCACTTTGATATCTAATGAGGGAGGGCCTTAGGACAAGTGGTAGTGCTAAGCTTTAGAAAATAATCTCTTCAGCATGTCTTTCCATGTTGTGCCATGGAAATCAGTGTGTAGTTAATGATCAGGCTTGAAAACTGAGAGGCACAGGTTGAAATGCCAGCAGAGCCACTCAGAGTGTGACTTGTAATTAAAGTAATTTAAACTTCCAGTGCTTCAGTCCTTGCAGTTGTAAAATTGGGTAGAAGCAAGACCCCACTGTAAATGGCAGTTTATTCACCTGCTAAAGGTGATTGAGGGGAGTGTATCTCTGAAGCACTCCAGTTCCTTACACACTGGGTTATGCCCACTGATAAACTGAGATGCACATGTGACTAAAAAGGTAACTGTACATCCCACCTTGGGCTCTGCCTTGTCCTCTGGTGTTCAGTTAGACTTCTTCCATAGCTTATATTTTTAATACATGAGGAGAAACTGTTACATGGCTAGGCTTGTGAACAAAAAATTAAAGGGTGACAGGTTATGTATATAAGTGAGATTTATTCATCCCAATATCACAAGAGAGTTTCTAGTCTGTGTAACATACTGGTGCTATGATGTCATGACTGTCTGCCTGTCTATCTATCTACACACACACACACACACACACATATGTTCTAGCATGTTGGTCCATTCACGACTCGTGTCATCTGGGTGGGCAGAGATATATTTCCCACAGTTACCTTTACCAGGTGAGTAAGCTACCGATGTGAGTCATAATCTCTGAGACACTCCAGTTTTTTTCAGACTGGGTATTAAAAAGCAGTACTGGTATCAACTGGGGGAGTTAGATTTGTCATGATTGGATGAGGCCACTAAGGAACCAAAACTCGCTTTGGTATCTGTGAAAGTGTCCATAGAAACATAGAATTTGACGGCAGATAAGGATCGCTTGGCCCACCTAGTCTGCCCATTTATAATGCTCTGTGAATGTGTGGATAGAGAACCATGTTATGGCTGCACACATTTCCTCTGCTATGGCTAAGTTCTTCTCTGCCCAGGAAGTAGGTAATGCTCTGGTGGAGTGTGCTCGAATGTCCTTCAGTGGTGTAGCAGACACCGATTTAAATGCTCTTTTTTTTTTTTTTTCTTTTTAAACTCTGCATTCTTGTGGAAATTCATGACATTACAAGTTTATTAACCAGCTATGTCATAATACAATACTGCAAGACTGTCCAAGACAAACAGCTGGGTATTTTCCCTTCCGCATATATTCTGAGACATATAATTTGCAATGTAAACACTTGCTAGGGCATCTTTACTACACATATGACTTTCAAATAAGATTTGAAACAGAAGAGCTAAGAGAAAAACTGTGCTAACTGCGGCTAAACTCTTATGACACTGTGAATATGCATATCTCTGAAACACCTTTCATTTGCTGTACAAGCTGGTGGTTAGTGGACTATGATTATGAGATGCTAGGGGCTTAAACATCTCCATGGCCTCATTATTATTTTTTTTCCAATTCTATTTTTGTGCACTCAGTCGGCCAGGGCATCTCTCGGAGGTGCCTGCTCGACTGAAGCCTGAGATCTCTCTCCCCCCGGGCTCCCTCCCAGGACCTTCCAGACTCCCCAGATCACTCCCTGGGGGAGGGCCCCCCACCTACCTAGTGGCCTTTCTGCAATTAGAGGGTCGGTCCTGGATGAGAGCCAAGGGGAACCGGAGGAGAGGTGGTCCAGCGCTGGATGTGAGGTTGGTCCCTGGAGCCCTCGTCGCCTCCCTGGTCCACCGAGGATTTTTCCATGATGGTTGCCCACTGGAGTGTGGACGTGCAATGATGTCCGGGGCACTGGCATGCTAACACTCCACCCCCACGTCTCTTTGCATCGCATCTTCCTGGCACTGCCCCTGGTTACCACCAGGAGCCACCGAGGAGCGGTGCTAGGCCCGGATCCCTCCCCAGGAAGGGAGAGCATCATCCAAACACTCGAGCCCTTCCCATCTCTGCCAACCCCCGGCAGCCCGAGTCCATTCCCGAACCCGGGTCACTGGCGTGGCGCGAGGTGTGGTGTCTAGAGCCTCAACTCTCAGCGACATTGGGCCGGCTCCTTGGCCTCATTATTGCCTTATGTTTGAGCTAGTTAAAGCCCACTCTGTTGTTCGTAGCTCCTATCTGCCTAGTTTCCCATTTAGACCAGAGTTCTGTGTGCTTCTCCAGTGTTAAAGTAGCTGTGATGTGCTCCGTCCTTATTATTTCTTCTACTCTGTTTGACCAAGAAGCCAGCAAGGGCACTGTCGCTTGCAACTAGTTCAAGGTAATTTCCTTTTATGCTGCAGTACAAAGGATTCTAAGGAGGCCCTGTTGCTTAAAGTTCCCCATCTTGTTCGTTTTAACCTCAAGCACTAAGTTTCTGAATTCAGAAGGAATTGGAACACTCCACAGCTTATTCGTTTCACTATGTATGTGTTGCCAAAACCCTCTGAGTTGAGGACACTGCCAGAAGATGTGATTGTGGGAGCCTATCCCTTCTACATCTTCTTCAACACAGATTTGTACCCCGTCCAGTAAAATGTTGTGATTGTTGGTGTGTAAAAGTATCTGGATACACATTTCCATGTGTATTCTTTCCAACCAGGAGAGGCCATGACTTTCTAGCCTTCTCCCACATCCAGGTCCACTCTTGCTTTGATATTGCCACCTCTGCTTGGTTTCCCATTTTGCTCTTATTCCATTGGATTCTGGATGAGAATCCCCATGCATTCTTTGTATGCCCTAGATATATAGTGCCTCTTCTTTCTGCTATCATTGACACCCAATACAGGAAATCCTCTGAGGGGGTAGGGTCTCTTTTAACTTTCACCAGTCTGCCTTGGGACATTATGCGGTGCCTGATTTGTAAGTATTACACGCCTCTTGAATGGCTGTCTTTAGCCACCTGACAGTGGTCGATTTGGATGCTGAGGTGCCCTTCTTTTGTCCCTGCATCAGGACAAACAGTCTCTCTGACCTTCGGAAGTCTGCAGTCTTACTGATATAAGTTGATAGGACCCTTTTAAAGTCCAGAGTGTGTAGAGGTGTTCCCTCAGTCTCAGTAGTGTCTGGTGGTGAACATTAGTAGTTCAGTGGTTTGTTTAGTATGAAAATCAGACATCACAGTGGGTGTGAATGATGGTATTGTCTGTAGTGTGACCTTGTCTTTGTGAAGAGTTATGTATGTCAGATAAAAATATTGATTCTTTGAACAAAAATTTTTCTTTGGAATTTGTTGAGTTACAGAAATGATTTGAATCTAATAGGCTGTTACTGAACAAGAAGAAGATGAAGGCCATGCTTTATAGTGCATCTCAGAAGTATGCTAAATATGCAAGGTAATGTTGATGCTAGATCAAACTGTGCTTGAACAAGTTAAAGAGCAGCTGATGCCTTCTGGAGAACGTTAACAAAACATAACATTTAGACACAGTTTGGCTTGTATGTCATGTTAGTTCTGTATTCCTCCTTCCCCATTATTTATTACTGATGTAATTTGTATGAAAACAGGATCTTTGCTCCTGCAGAGTTCATCTGTTCTTGTTGCTTTCTCCCTACCTGAAGTCGTATTGCACTGCTTATGACATCACAGTTGCTCTCATGTAAACAGATTGTGATGTCACAGCAGAGGATTATGACTTGAAGTAGGGAGTAAGCTAAAGAGGCAGATGAAATTTAAGGGAACTGAAAGGGATAAAGGTCATGTATTCATGCAAATTTCCAATTCCTCAGTAATAAATAATGTTGAAGATAAATCTATAGAATATATATGGAATGCAAGCTAAACTGTACCTAAATATTATGTTTTTCAAAGTTATCTTTGAGGCGTCAGCAGCTCTTTAAGCACTTCAAATATTTAGGAGTTACGTTAGACTCTCGTTTAAGTTATGACAAACACACGGAAAATGTTACAAATACTTCACAGGAAAGATTGGGTTTTCATACTGGCTAGAAAATGTATTATCTTCAGAACGAAAGCAGTGACTGCCAGAAATTGTTTCCCTACTGAGTTTAAAGTATGGCAGCTTAATCTGGGGGTCTGCTTCGCTGGGATCGTGAGCAAGGGACAAGTTCTCTATAATGTGATCTGGTGCTTTGCTACCAGCAGTTCAAGCAGTTTATTTAGAGAACATCACCATACCTCTCAACCTCTCAGCATTAAAAATCATAGCACTGGCCCTCAAAAATCATAGCAAAGGGTCAGAATGTGTAGCACTTTCTTATTTTAAACAACAAAATGTCTGCAAGTAGTGGTCCCATATAGTTAGAGATAAGGAATGTTTCTGTCAACTTAGTTCAATGATTTAATAGTTTGTGTGTCCAAAAATAGCTCTAACATTATTAAGAACCTCAGTAAACCTGTGCAGAGCAAAGGTAAATTTGAGTGTGAAAATCATAGCACTGTGCGAAATTTATAGCAGTTGAGAGGTATGAACATCACTATAATATGTATGCAAAAGTGAACTGGTTGCAATTAGCACAAAGAGATGCTTTTCGCATTTTCCTGTTTATTTTCAAGAATACTAGGTTGGATGATCTGAACCCTTTGGCTGATATTATGCTAAAATATAATACAAAATGGGGCCTGAGATCAGCTGAACAGACCAGTCATTGTTGTTGACTCCATCGTGCAGGACAGTAATGGGACAAAAATCTTTTTCTTACCGTGCAATTGAAGAATGGAATGATCTCCAAATAGATAGATCTAGCTTCATCTGTATTAATTTTTAGGAACAAGCTGACAGCTTACCTGTCATCTATGTCTGAATGTAAATGTTATTGACAGTTGTTATTAAAATGGTTTTTTGGTACAAATGTTTAAATTTAGTGATATCCAGTTATAGATATACAGTTAAGTCTTGTGCTAAACTGTATTGATGTTTTTCTCTTTTGTATGTGTATTATAAATAGAATAAAGTATGGGTTGGTGTGTGTATCTGAAGGTTACACGCACCTGAGGATTAGATGCTACTGACGTAGGGGTTTATAACAGTATTCATTCCCAAGGGTGTGTGAACTTTGAGTTTACACACACCAACCCATATCTTATTTTATATAATTGCTGTGTCTTCCTTTTTGGCCATAGCAATTATATAAAAAAAAAATTCTTGTGCTGCTGCGGTCCACTGAGGTTCCAGTGTGCGGTCCGTGGTCCTTTTTAGTTAGTTTTGTAAAACCGTTTACATTTTTTGCCTGCAGCAAAATGTCAGCATTTTTAATATGTTTATTTTTTTTTCTGCCGGTCACTTACCGCCGAGTTCCGGTGGTGGTTCTGGCTCCAGTGGAAAAGTTGAGGCGGCCGATCTTTCTTTTGAGTTCTATGTGACCAGCGGTCCGGGAGGAAGAACTACAGCGGGCACATGCCCAGAGCGAGAGAAACCATGCACATGTTTGCTGTAATAAACACTCCTTTATTACAGCAAATAATGTCACGGTTTCTCAACAGTAAAAAGGAAGACCCATTAATTATCAATCAATCAACCAATTTATTTAACCAGGCATTATAATTATAATGTACATTTTTAGTAAGTATTAAATCATCTTTCATATTTTATAAACACTTCAGTCATGCCTTTAAATGGACCTTCTGGTCTAGTGTACCCACCTACCTGGTAAACAAAAAAATTTAATTGAACTGAAATATAAGAAATAGTGCCTGATGTGACAGGGCGTGTAGTTCACATGTTTTTCTGGCTGAGCTTATTGCCACTGGAAGAACGGTCTTTAGGGTCATTCAGCATAGTTACATGGAGTTTAGTGGTTTGAAGGGGGCTAATGTCATGGCATTGAGTACTAAGTTCAAGCCCCAGGGGGCGGTAATCTGCTTTACCGTCACGTGAATTTTAGATGCTGTTTTCTTGTGATTTGTTGAGGGCCCCTTGCTTTTTTTTCTCAAAAAATATAGAAAAGGTTTAATCTTGTGTTGCAAGAAAAGTTCTTTTTATTCAGCAAAGAGCCCTGACAGTTCACTTCATTCCTGAAGCTTTTTCAGAGGATATTATATATATAATTAAACAAATGAATACATTTTTAGTTGTCATGTACACAATTCTTTGCATGTTATGCGGTTTTAGTTTATGGTGAATATCATAATCTCAAGTTCTCCTATACACCTCTGTTGTATAGAGCTGTCCTCTGGTTATTTACATCACTTCATTCTCAGATATTGAATCATTTAAGGCTATACAAAAATAAAAGTAAAACATTCTGTACAAATATATTGTATATTGACTTTGCAAATAGATCTATCTTCCCTTATCAGTCTTCACCATTCATTACTGCTGGGTGTAAACTGGAGGCAGCGATACTTACACGGGAGCTTTGTTTTTGTGGGAGGAGTGCGGTGCTGATGGTGCTACCGCGAAACTTAAGTATTGTGTAGGCGCTGCGAGGTTTGGCGTTGGTGCTGTAGACTCCTCCTCCATCTCAGTTCTGTTTCTCCCACTGTCAGTCGCAACTGCTGTGCAAGTACAGAGTTTTCATGCTGCGTTGCCAGGCCTTCTTGAATTCATTGCCGCATTCCTGTTTCTCCAATCCTCCATCGGTTCTGCATTACCACTCAACGCCGTTGAACCCGGTAAGCCAATTCCTTTTATTTCTTACCGACAGTGCCAGGTCTTTTCTATAGGTTTTGTTAGATTGATTTCATGTCATGTCTGGTTTGGGGCTAAGAAAAAATCGAAAGCTGGCCTTGCCCCCATGCGTCGGTGCCCCTGTGGCTGGCATTTTCCCATAATGGACCGACATGACGTTTGTCTTCCTTGCCTGGTTCCCAACCACGATATGGACAACTGCAACACCTGTTTCTCCATGGACCACTGCGTTCTTGAGATCCATGCATTTAGAGTCAACAGTTTCCTCCGACTTTTGGAGGACAGCGTCGTTCTAGGGATGCCATGGCAAGATCTCTTGACCCTGCCTCCGGGTCCCCTCCCGGGTCTATACGGCCCAGTGAGGAGGAAACCTCCTCTTCTGATTCCAGCCTTGCCGTCGATGAGGTTTCTTCTGTGGTTCTGGAGGAGCGGGTCAGTTCCCTGCAGAGCCAGATCGAGAGCACAGCTACGGCTGTCACCTCATCGGAGGTGCAGGCTCTCCCGGTGTTGCTGCCCATGGCTACTGGGCCCAGCAGGGGCAGACCCTCGGCACCACGGCACGTTTCAGATTCCGGCACCGTTTGCAGTGCCAGTGAGTCGAGGGTGCCACAGTTGGCGCTGTGTTCTCTGAAGCGCGGCACCACTGGTAGGGAGCTCCGGGGTCGTGAAGTCTGGCGGTATGTGTAGTCTCCTCTTCTTCAGAGGTGGATAACTCGCTGACCGATCTGGACTGGCGTCCCGACTTCTCAGAGTTAGGGAGTCCTCTTGGATGCGTCACCAGGTAGCCCAGTGTTCGCCTCTTGGGCGTCTGCAATCTCAGTGGGCCCCTCCCCCACCGACTCAAGTGTTGAGGGCCTAGTGGTGGATAGTGGTTCTGGGGGTCTGGTGTGACGGTCTCGATCTCTGGGGTTGGTGCAGCTGCCACCTCTGGTGCTGCCTTGGCTACCTTGGTTGGGATGGGGACCCCCTCTTCTGCAGCCTCCTTTGGGATGCCTGCTGGATTGAGGGACTTCTTAGCAGAGGGTTCAAGGAAAAGGTCGGCCTTGGAGTCTGAGAGGTTGAGCAGCCAGGGTGGAGTGCAGAGGCCTTCTTTCACTACCCTGCGGGGGGTTGGGAAGAGCCGCAGTGCTGAGCCCCGCTTCTCCTCCTCTGAGGCATCAGGGGCACCCTTAGTGGGCAGCGCTGAGGGTTGCCCTTCTGGATCCATGCAACCCCAGTTGCACCACAGGGAGATTCTCCCTCAGGCTCAACTAGGATTTGTTTTCACATTTGCAGTGTCCGCTGACTGGATCGACCCCCGGATCCCCCCGTGTGGGAGGATCTTCTGCAGGGTCTCAGAGCCCTGGCAGAGGCCGGGCACTTTTGGTTAGGAGCCCTTCCCCAGTTTCTCTGCAGACACCTCCCCCTCTCCCAGGCCATGTGGTCCCTACAGGACTCTGAACCTGGGAAACGTTCAGGGCCACTGCAAGTGGCTTTCCTAGGTATGTTAGAGCCATGGACAAGCAGGTCTTTCACCTGTCTGCCCCGCCGCAGGAGGAATCTGAGCATCCGAGCTCCTCAACTTCCTCGGCTTCCTCATCTGAGGAAGAGGAACATTCTGTCCTCCTTTTCTCCGATGCTGGTTTCACCGAATATCAGCGAGTCCTCTCGAGGTTGGTTCAGGAGCTCCACATTTCCCTCATGGTAAGATGCAATACCGAGCAGGAGATGCCCTCCTTTTTGAGCGAGTTTAGTGCTAACCACCTGGTGGTACCTTCCTGGCCTGTTCCCTTCCAGGAAGCATCAATCCGCATCTGGGCAATCACCAGCCACATCATCCCCAGCCCCAGCGGACTGCAGGAGGAGGTATTGCGCTCCCCAGGATCTCTTGGTTCTCTGCCTCACCCAACTTCGGGGCTGACGGCTTTAGGTACTCTTTCCAGGCTTCAACACCCAGCACATGACCGACCACTGGATCCAGATTCCGCTGAGTTCGACCGCTGGGGAAGAAGAGATCTTACTTTGAGAGGGCTCTTGCAGTAGGTTCTCACATATAGGACTAAGCCGCCTAGCGCTAGGACCACACAGAAAACTTCAACTAGCAGTGTCTGGCGGGACTGCCCCCGACATCATGTGACTGACATCAACATGGCGCCATAAAGAGTGGTCCCCACACCCACCCTCCAGTTCTTTCCCGCTGTCAACCTGCGCACGTCAGACCTCATGGAAGATCGTTGCCACAGTCAATGCCATCTTTGGATAAGTATAGCTTTTGAATTAAACTGTTTCTCATTGTTTTTTCTTGTTAAAAAAGTATATATTATCAATCGTGCAAGTCGTCTCCGACGCCTTCAGAATCGCATGAGAACAAGTGCGACTCCTGTGAAACTCAGTTCCCTCACAAGGACTGCCACTCCCTCCGTCTTTTTTGCCTGGGCCCAGGCCAAAAGATCAAGGGGTGTGAGCACTGCCAGAAATTCAGCCAGGCCACATGTAAACACCGTCAGCAGTCCTTGGAAGCTCATCTTTTGAAAGAAAAGATGGCCAACATGGAAAAGGAGCTGAAGAAACTCAGGCACTCTTCTCTTCTTCTCCGGAGGGCCATCGTAAGAAGAAAAGGACAAGGAGAGACATAGGGACTGGGAAGGTCCCACCAAACCCACTGCCTCCAGCGGATGCCCTAAAGGTAACTTCCCTCGTGGGGATCCATCTTCGATGACCGTTTTGGTGGCTACCAAATGGCTGTCAGCACCCCCCGTCTGGCCCGCTCTTGGGCCTGACGGGAGCCTCCAACGATCAGTAGGCACCCACCTCCTCTAAGGCCTCAAAGATTCAGAGGCCTATGAGTGGGATTGGTGAGTCGAGATCCAGCTCCTCCGGATCTCGCACAGCTGTGGCCACTAAGTTGTCCGCCAGCTCCTCCGATGGATACACGGCCCTGGATCCTCCGCCAGGCCCCGATAACAGGCCTGACAATGGAGTGATGGACCAGTTGATGATAGATACACAGCTGACAGTGGAGATTACTCCGACTTCTCCTTTAATGAGCGATTGAGGTGGTATCTCAGCTCCTCCTGCAGGGTAACAGGAGGGCGGAGATCGCCTGCCGCCGGGGGCCCCGCCACCCATTACGCCAGAGCCCTCAAACGCCTGAGCAGCCGTGGACCAGACCTGTCAGGGAGTTTTCCGGAACCTGCAGTCCCACCATCAGGACTGACGCCGGGCCCCTCAGCCCTTCCATCAGGACCTGTGCCGGGACCATCTGGCAACCCATTTGGGCTCCCGGCGCCGGGTTATCCAACACCGCACTACCCCACGCCGGAGTACCTGACGCCGGGTTTTCAGACACAGGGATATCTTCCGTCAGGCTTTAATTACCCTTATTATGGGTACCCGAGTTACGGATTCCATAACCCACCGACCCCACAACCGTAAGTGGATTTACAGGCAGTCCTTGAGTTGTGGTGGACAGAAGCAATATCGCAGTTCACGTCAGAGCTTGAGAAATGCTAACCAACGATGACCCCTTCGCCAGCCCCAAGGCCTCTTTCTCTGTCGCCACCTCCAATGTTGAAACCTCAGATCCCGATGTTGGACAGACAAAAGGAGTCTTTGCCACCTAATCCACAGCCTATGGACATTTTCCAGCCATCTGAATTCTCAAGGCCGTTGGACATTGTGCCTCCGACGATCGGCTCACCTGATGATGGCCGATTGTCAGACTTTGACAGCGATTCGATTCTCTCGGACTATGACTTTGAGTCCCCTATGCCGAAAGACCCTGGACCAAAAGAATCTCCCAAATCCACACCTGAGGACCCTCCTTTTTGTAACTCCTCCGGAAGATCCAAATGGCATACGACTGGCTCACGGTCGCCCAGGATCCACAGAGACAGAGATTGACTGCTCACCTGGATTTGGCAGATACCTCACCAGCAATCATTCCGCCCTGGATACAGCCACATGAGAATTTGGTCACAACAGTTTGGAAACAACCTTCCTCCCTGGCTCCAGTGGCCAGGAAGGCAGACAGACTTTACTAGATCCCAGAGGGGCCAGGACCACCTTAGCCTCCATCCCAAGGCTGACTCAGTGGTCATCAGTGCAGCCCATGATAGGTCCGCAAAACCTAAACACTTTAGTGCTTCTCCCCGACAAAGAATCTAAGGTTCTCAGACCAGTACGGAAAAAAGATATATTCTTCTTCCACACTAAGGATTAGGGCGTTAAATCATGTCGTCCCCATAGGGAATTACCAAAATCAGTCTTAGGGCAGCTGGAGTCCAAAATAGACTCCCTCCAAGACTCAACCTCGAAAGGAGAGATGGCAGATCTAGTCAGGTTGGCTAGATCTGCGTGCAGACATATGCTAAGAGTTACCTATGATGGTGGTGGATGCTGCTGGCAGAGGCTCGGCATCTGCAGTCAGCCTCCAACGCCATGCTTGGATTAGGATCTCAGGCCTGGCACCTGAAATACAGACAGCCATACAGGATGCCCCTTTACAGGCTCTGTTCAGTTCAGGGGAGATGTCAAGGACATCATAACTGATTTACAGGACAAGGGCAAAGCCTTGTGCTCTGTACAATGTATGTACAAGCCACCCCAGAAACAAAAATAGCCATTTCAGAGACAGCAATGCCGTCAACAAAGAGAGCCACAAAACTGATGTCAAAACAAACATCGGGTGCCTTCGACTGGTAGAGCCCCCTGGCCAAATTATTTATTTATTTATTTAGTCTTTGGTAACCTGGTAAGGCCCACTAGGCACAAGTGCCTGTTTTTAGGGGCGACCTGGGAGCACTGGGCGGTTAAGTGACTTGCTCAAGTCGCACAGTATGCAAGTGGAGGTTGTGAGAATCAAACTCATGTCTGGTCTGCTGGATGTATCAAGCTCGTTGACACCTGTTCCTCTAACCTCTAGGCTATACTGCCAGCCCAAAATCCCAAAAGGCCTCGGGCGCTGCAGCCTCCTCCCTGCCCACTGCCTTCTGACTCTCTAATCCCCCCACCTCCACTGGATCGCTTTCCAGAGGAACCGGTAGGGTGAAGGTTCTCCCTGCACCTTCCAGAGAGGGAGAAAATCACAACAGATTCATGGGTGCTGCACTTGGTAGCAAAAGGCCACACGATAGAATTCACAGAGAGGCCACCAAAAAATTCCCCAGGTCACTCATTCTATCCACCTCATCACATACCCTTGGTAAGAGAGGAAATAAACTCCCTGCTGACAAAGGCAGCAAGAGAGCCAGTTCCAAAACAACATCAAGGGAACGGGTACTATTCACACTTCTTCCTGGTAACCAAGAAGACAGGCGATCTCAGACCTATTCTCAATCTGAGCTCCCTGAACCTGTTTGTGGAATACAGAAGGTTCAGAATGTTGTCTGTTCCCAGCCTACTTCCTCTATTACAGAAGGGTCATTGGCTCTGCGCTTTGGACATGCAGGATGCCTACCTGCATATCCCGATTTTTCAGCCACACCACAAATCCCTCTGGTTTTCCTTTCAGGGAGAGCATTTTCAGTTCAGAGCTCTTCCCTTTGGCCTTTCTTTGGCACCCAGAGTGTTCACGAAGTGCCTTGCAGTGGTGGCAACCTTTCTGCACAGGCAAGGGGTACAAGTATTCCCATACCGCAATGATTGGCTGATTTCAGCTCCATTGAGAGATACTCTGGTGAACTCTTTGGCCCTTACCCTGGATTTTTTTTCAACGGGTGGGCATTATAGTCAACCATGCCAAATCCCACCTCTTTCCTACTAACAGCTCCAATTTATTGGAGCAGTATTGGACACAGTCCAGGACAAGGCCTTCCTGCCACAGGACAGGATGGCAACATTACAGCAATAGGCACGCCTGGTAGCATCGCAAAGGGATACCAGCCAGGTCAATCCTTTGACTGTTCAGGCTCATGGCTGTGGCCATTCTTTCAGTCCCCTTAGCCAGACTACACATGAGAGTCTTTCATTGGACCCTCACAGTGCGGTGGGACCAGAGATCAGAGGATCTAAACCATAAAATCCTGGTTTCAGACCCGATGGCTTGGGACCTCTCGTGATGGCAAAACCTGGACAACCTCTCCAAGGGTGTCCCATTCCACTCAGACATTCCCTCCCAAACCCTGATGACAGATGCCTCACACCTGGGATGGGGAGCATACCTGGGAACCACAGGACATAGGGTCCTTGGTACCACAACGAGTGTCCCTTCATATCAATGTACTCAAGATGAGGGCAGTGTTGAATGCCCTAAATGCTTTCCAACACCTCATCCGACCAAGTCAACTCATGATTCAGACACAACATGTGCATAGTGTGGTACACGAACAAACAGGGGGGAACCCGCTCTTATCTCCTCTTGTCGGGAAGCGATGAGAGTGTGGTACTGAGCAGCCGGCCACAACCTTCATTTGACAACAGTCCACGTGCCAGGCATTCAAAACGTCCTGGCAGACGCTCTCAGCCGCACTACGAGCCAGTGCACATGGTGGGAGCTCAGACAGTCAGTGGTAGATGACATCTTTGGAAAGTGGGGAAGGCCACAGATAGACCTATTCACCTCACCACTCAGTGCAAAACTACCAACCTTCTGCTCGCCTGCTCCAGGGTGTAGTGTTTTCTGGCGAGGCGTGCTGTCTCTATGCTGGAAGGGAGGTTCATGCGCCTTCCCTCCACTTCCATTGATTCAGAGAGTACTAATGAAACTCCAGACAGAAGGAGCACGAATGATTCTCATTGCCCCTTCTGGCCAAGACAAATATGGGTCTTTCTACTGCAACAGCTGTCAGTGGAACCTCCATATGCACTGCCAGTCTCTCAAGATCTCTTGACACAGGAACAGGGTACCCTGGTACATCTAGGCCTCAGGTCCCTTAATCTGCATGCATGGCACCTACTGACATAGCTGCATGGTTTTAGGGTCTTCCAAGGGTAGCACAAAGTCTGGTGGAGGCCAGAAAGCCTTCCACTGGAGCCACTTGTGCCATGAAATGGAAAAGGTTTTCCATATGGGCAGACTCGAAGGGACTAGAGCATTTCTCCTGTTCATGTGCACAGGTCTTGGATTACATGCTGCAACTCTACAGTCTGGGTCTTAGTTACTCGACTTTGAAATTCCATTTATCTGGCATTTCTGCTTACCACATCCCTGTGGGCAGTAAGACTCTGGCCCAGCTGGAGGTATCCAAAACCTTCAGGGGACCTTACGGTCTTCTGTTAAGTATATTTGACTATGGTCTTTTGATTTATTCTGGTACAAATGACAAAATGCTACAGAAATTACAGGTAACTTACCATAGTATATTACATTTTATGACTGGTCTACTAACAGAACACACCATTGTGTATTACTAAGGAAGCAAATTGTCCTTTTTAGATCGATAAAGTTAAAGCTGGGAGTTTTTGTTTTAAAAGAATCCAGAGTTTACTTCCCAGGTGATCCAGGATCTTTTTCCTGCACAGCAAAGTTATTTTGAAACAAGGTCCCAGTCTAAAGGTTTATTCAGAATTCCTCTTTACACAAAACAATTGGTCAGATGTCAGTAATATATAGGTCAATTACATTTTTACTAATGTTAGGACAGTTCGAATGTTCAAGAGTAGACTTGTTAAATGGTTGAATAGTCTGATTGATTGTAATTGTGTTTCCTAACATAATACTGCACTTTATATTGTAATTTATGTCTTTTTTATTGTAGTAGGTATGTTCTTTTGTATTATGTCCTTACGGTTTATTTGTTAACTTGTCACTTGTGAAACGGGCAGTTTGCTCATCTTGCTAACAAGTATTAAAAATAAAAATGAAATTAAATTAGGGATCCTCCATTTAAAACCACCAGTCGGGCCCTGCTCCACCCTGAGGCTTAAATTTCATCCTAGAGAAACTCACACTTCCTCCTTTCGAGCCGGCAGCAAGTTCTGACATGTGCTACCTTTCCTGGAAAGCGCTCTTCCTAGTGGCCATCTCTTCGGCTCAGAGGATTTCCGAGCTTCAGGCCCTGATATGTAAGATACCTTACTTGATTTTCATAGAGACTGGGTGGCCCTACAGACCAATCCAAGTTCTTACCTAAGGTGGTATCAGAATCCACCTTGATCCAGTCTCTTGACTTGCCAGTGAACTACCCGGAGCACTCCAGCCAGGGTGAAGCACTTCTGCACACTCTGGAGGTACACAGAATTCTTTGGTACTACACGAACAGGACGAAGCCTGTCCGTAAAACTGATCAATTGTTTGTTTCCTTTGCGCCCAAAAGAGAGGGCGCTGCTGTTTCAAAACAGTGTTTGTCCAAGTGCAAAAAAAAGCAAGAAAAGTAGCAACTGGTACAAGCAAAGAAAAGATAGCAAAAGTTCAGTGCATAAATTCAAGGAGCCCACGGCTACTTTCCCCGGCGTTTCGGGTCTGACTCGTGACCCTTTCTCAAGGGGTTGTGGTCTGAGTGCTACCAATGCCCTTTTTATTCCTAAGAATTTAAAGTGACAGTGCTGGTAATAAAAGAAACATCAGTGTAAAAGTGACAGTAACTACATAGGGTTATTGGCCCGGCTCCCTCCATGAGGGGTTGCGGAGGTCGATGGGAGGTAGTGAGCACTCGGTCTGTCTGGACTGATTTCAGCCGACCAGAATTCATGGACATTGTGAAGATTGTCCAGACTTTGCGCCCTACCTGTTGTAGTTTGGATCCAGGCCCTACTCACCTATTAGTGGGTTGTGTAGATGCTGTCTGCCTGATCCTAGCTGGAATTGTATGGCGATCCTTGGAGAGGGGAGTCTTTCCAGATCCCCTAAAGGAGGCGGTCATCCGGCCACTCCTTAAAAAATCCTCCTTGGATCCTGACGATCCAGCTAGCTACCGACCTGCCTCTAACATTCCTTTTGTGGGGAGGGTTATTAAGAAGGTCGTTGCACTGCAGCTGGACGATCACCTTGTAACTCACAATATCTATGAAGTTCTCCAGTCTGGTTTTAGGAAGAGGCATAGCACAGAGACTGCCCTTGTTCGGGTACTTAATGATCACTTAATGGCGAGAGATCGGAAGGCTCGTACCATCTTGGTCCTTCTTGATCTCTCAGCAGCCTTTGACACTGTGGACCATGGGGTGCTTTTGGAGACCCTGCGGTTCCTTTGCGGATTGTCAGGTACAGTCCTTGAATGGTTTCGATCTTTCCTCGCAGGCAGGTCTCAGAGGGTGGTCACTGGAATTTATTCCTCTGACGCCCTCTCCCTGTCCTGTGGGGTGCCGCAGGGCTCCATATTGGCGCCCATGTTGTTCGCAGTGTATATACTGCCATTGGGAGATATAATCAGACGATATGGCTTGAGTTTTCACTGCTATGCAGATGATACTCAGCTGTATATGTCTTTTGTGCCCGGACAGGTTGATGTGGTCTCTGTGCTAAATAGTTGCTTCTCTGAGATCAAAGACTGAATGAACTCGAGCTGGCTGAAACTGAATCCAGATAAGACTGAAGTGTTGGTTGTGGACCCGGGTTGCCTGTGTGCGGGTTTTGGGGCTTGGCACATGTTGGGCCTATGGTTTGATGGTGTCCAGCTCACTACCTCAGACCGGGTGCGTAACCTGGGCATCATTTTTGATGACGGTCTGACCCTGAAATCTCAGGTGTCGGCTGTGGTTAAATCCTCATTTTACCATCTGAGGAATATCGCCCAGGTGAAACACCTGATTCCTCCTGGTGACCTTCCAGCATTGGTCCATGCCTTCATTACTACCCGCCTTGACCACTGCAATGCCCTCTACCTAGGACTATGTGGGATTGATATCCGCTGCTTGCAGCTAGTGCAGAACGCTGCGGCTAGGCTGCTGACTGGCACTTCTAGGACCAGTCATATTACACCTCTGCTGCGCGAGCTGCACTGCCTGCCAGTTCAGTGGCGGATCACCTATAAGGTAGGCTTGCTTACCTTTAAGGCCCTACACGAACAGGGACCTGACTAGCTGAAAGATCTCTTGACTCCCTACTCCCCCATTCGTCCTCTCCGATCCGCCGACATGGGATTGCTAGAGGTTCCCAGGGTTCATTTAAAAACTTCTGGGGCTTGCACTTTTTCATTTGCAGCACCGACCCTGTGGCACTTTCTGCCTCGTCGGATAAGAGAATGCCTGACCTTCAGTAGTTTTAAAACTGTGTTAAAAACGTATTTATTTTCTCAGGCTTATCCAGACTGATTTTAAATAATTTATACTGTTGTTGTTTTATATACTCTGGCTCATTGCTGTACAGCCCCTTGATTTTGAAAGGCGCTTTATAAATAAAAGATTGATTGATTGATTGAAATAATCAATGAACTCATGCACACTACAGTGCAGGCACTAAACTTATACAAGGCTCCATAATCAATATATAGTACAGTTGTCAAGTGATCATTTGCAATTCTGATTTAAGTCTTCTTGTTTAAAACTGAAACAATAACATACAGTATTAAATTTGAAGGAAGACATTTCTAAGGTATACATTTCAAATCTGCCATACATTGGATGGACTTCAAGTCCAACACCATATCTGTTACTTCATTATCATTTTGAATATTGTAAGTGGTAGGTTCTAGTCCCACCACCTACAGAGATGTTCTGTCATTCGATTTTATCCAAGATGTCTAAATGAATAAGAGGAACCCTACTTTAGAATCTTATTATAATTTCAACCACGTACACATTGTGGTCTGTTTGATATAGGGTATCTCTTGAAAATATTGATATATTGTATACCTTATAAACAGACATATAAATATATCAAAATAATGGGATGGGAGAGGGGCATTTTTAAGATGGATATAATATAATAATTATCAAAACAAATACACTTAATGCCATATTTTTATCCTTTACTCACCTGATTTGCACTAAAGGAGCCACAAGTAATTATTCCTTCATCATTGCAATAATAAAAGCCCTTCATAGAAGAACATTTATTTCTCTCCTCTTTCTTAAAGAGGCATATCATAAATTCAGTTTTTTTGAAAAGCAAACAAAAGAGGATATTTGGATCTTAATATCAGTAGGCGTGAAAAAGTATTTTCCCCTTCCTGATTTTCTCTATTATTGCATATTTGTCACACTGAATGTTTTCAGGTCTTTAGAAAATGTAATACTAGACAAAGGGAACCTGAGTGAACAAATAACACTTGTTTTTTTTAATTTCACTTATTTAATGAAAAAAGTTAACCAACACCAACTGGCACTGTGTGAAAAGTAATTGCCCCTTACACTTAGTAACTGGTTATGCACATTTAGCTGCAATGACTGCAACCAAACACTTCCTATAATTCAATATCAGTCTTTCACATCGCTGTGGAGGAATTTTAACCCACTCTTCCTGCAGAACTGCTTTAATTCAGTAACATTTGGTAGGGTTTCGAGCATGAACTGCTCATTTCAGGTCCTGCCACAGCATCTCTATTGGGTTTAAGTCTGGACTTTGACTAGGCCACTCTAAAACTTTAATTTTACTTCTTTTTAGCCATTCTGATGTGGACTTGCTTTTGTGTTTTGGATCATTGTCTTGCTGCATAACCCAACTACGCTTCAGCTTCAGCTAGACGGAAGGATGACTGGACATTCTCCTTAAGAATTTTCTGGTACAGAGCAGAATTCATGGTTCCTTTAATTATGGCAAGTCATCCAGGTCTTAGGCAGCAAAGCATCCCACACCATCACACTACCACCACCATGTTTGACTGTTGGTATGGTGTTCTTACTGTGGAATGCTGTGTTTGCTTTATGCGAGACATTATGGGATCCATGTTGTCCAAAAGTTCCACTTTGGACTCATCTGTCCATAGAACATTTTCCCAAAAGGCTTGTGGATCATCCAGGTGCTTCTTGGCAAATGAGAGATGAGCATTTATGTTCTTCTTGGTTAGCAGTGGTTTCCTTGCTACTCTCACATGAAGCCCATTTTGCCCAGTCTCTTTCTGATTGTGGAGTCATGAACACTGACCTTAGCTGAGGCAAGAGAAGCCTGCAGTTCTTTGTATGTTGTTTAGGATCCTTTGAGACTTCTTGGATGATTTTACAATCGCCCTTGGAGTAATTTTGGCAGGCCGCACTCCTGGGAAGGTTCACTACTGTTCAAGTGTTCTCCATTTGGAGATTATGGCTCTCACTGTGGTTCAATGGAGTCCCAGAGCCTTAGAAATAGCTTTGTAACCCTTTCCAGACTGATAGAGGGCAACAAATTTTTTTCTGATCTTTTCAGGAACTTCCTTTGATCATGGCATAATGTGCTCGTTGAATCTTTGTGCTGGCAACGTGACTCTGATGGTAAGGGCCAAAATAAGTGAGGTTTATATTGAGCAGGGCTGGCTGTAATCAAGCCTGGCTGTGTTCAATCAGCTGACTCTAATTATCCCTTTAATTGGGTTGATTTAACTAGGGGGCAATTACTTTTTCACACAGTGCCAGTTGGTGTTGGTTAACTTTTTTCATTAAATAAATGAAATAAGTAAAAAAAAGTGCTATTTGTTCACTTAGGTTCCTTTATCTAATATTATATTTTGTCTAAGACCTGAAAACATCCAGTGTGACAAATATGCAATAATAGAGAAATCAGGAAGGGGCAAATACTTTCACGCCACTGTATGTTTATAAATATACATGTTTTACTCCACCAATTAAGAAAGTGTGTATGTTTTCATTATTCTAATGTCTCCTACAAATAGGCATATTAGAGAGTTATCACAAAAATACTGTTATGTCCAAATTGTCATTCAAACCAGTGGGATGTAAAGCCCTCATGGTATAAATCCATCTTTGTTCACACTGTGTCAATTTATTTACTCTATCACCTCCTCTGATACTATCTAAGATGTGATCCACCCCCAGCAATTTGAAGCACTTAAGATCTTTTTGATGACATTTCTCAAAATGAACTCCAATTGGTGTAATGGCACGTACATGTTCCTGCATCCGTTCCCTTAGTGTTCTTTTTGTTCATCCAGCATAAATGTATGGACAAGTGCACTGAACAACATAAACAACATGTATTGTTGAACAGTTAATGAAATGTCAGATGATTATGGTCTTATGATCTAGGGTAGGGTGTTGGAATTTTAATATTGCAGTGACCACACTTGTGGCACCCCATAGGTCTTGGTGGTAGCCATGTTCTACTCCCTTCACTGTCTTTTTCATACAAACTGTGGGTTAGTAAATCTGAGAGATTGTTTCCCCTTCTGTAGGAAATAACTGGTTTCTGGCCCACAGTTCCTCTTCAAAAATGATAATGAAGTAATAGACATGGTGCTGGACTTAAAGTCCATCCAATGTATAGCAGATTTGAAATGTATACCTTAGAAATGTCAGGTATTTTCCTTCAACTTTAATACTGTATGTTACTGTTTCAGTTTTAAACAAGAAGACTTAAATCAGAATTGCAAATGATCAATTGAAAACTGTATATATTGATTATGGAGCCTTTATGCTTAGTGACTGCACTGTAGTGTGCACAAGTTCATTGATTTATTTATATAACTTTGTGTATTTATTGTTACTTTTACACTGATGTTTCTTTTATTGCCATTACTGTCACTTTAAATTTTCATGAATGAAAAGGGCATTGGTAGCACTCAGGCCACAACCCCTTGGAGAAAGGGTCATGAGTCAGACTTCGCTACCGGGAAAGTAGCCATGGACTCTTTGCATTTATGCACTGAACTTTTGCCATCTTTTCTTTGCTTGCACCGGTTGCTACTTTTTGTGTGGTTTTTGTGCTTGTTTATGATAGTAGCACCCGTCGTTTGTAGTGCGCTCCCATTCCCGTGCTTTTTGTCCAGATGGTTTGCATACTGCATTACCTTCTGTTACAAGAAGTATAACGAACCCCTTCCAGGGAGGTCAAAGGACATTCAGCCAGAGGCATGGCTGCTTCTACTGCTTGTTTCATGAATGTTTCAGCCACAGACATTTGTGCGGCTGCAACTTGGAGTTCTGTCTATACCTTTAGTAAACATTACAGTTTGGACATCGCTTCAAGGAACAGAGCATGCTTTGGCCTTGGTTTTCTGCAGGGACTCTTATCATGAGTACCCTATTTTTTCTGCAAACCCCTTCCTACCTCCCATGTCTCAGACTTGTCTCATGTTACTGCTTGGGACTTAAGTCTATATGTGAGTACCTACTGCAAGAGCCCTCTCGAAATAAGATAGTACAGTTACATGAGAACTTACCATAACAGTAGATCTTCAAGAGAGGCTCTTGCAGTAGGTACTGCTTTCCCTCCCACCTACCCCCTGGGTTTCTTCTTCTCTTTCTCCTGTAATAGCTTTTAGCTCCAGGAACCCACTCCTACTCTCCTGTCGCACATTTCTAGGTCTCCAGCGGGAGAACTGCAGGGTGGGCATGGGGACCACTCCCTTTATGGCGCCATGCTGATGTCGGCGGGGTGGGGGGACCTGCCAGACACTGCTAACTAGAAGTTTTCTGTGTGGCCCTAGTGCCTGGTGGCTTAGTCCTATATGTGAGTACCTACTGCAAGAGCCTCTCTCAAAGATCTGCTGTTACGGTCAGTTCTTACGTAACCGTACTTTTTCTCCTCCTTCATGTGCTCCCCCATCAGCCTCACTCAGGCTCACCACGCTGCCTACAGCAGGCACCTGTGGTCAATGCTGGTACAGGTATTGCATGTTTGCCTGATTTGGGGGAATCTAGGCAAACCATTGCCCTCTCTGCACAGGG
The DNA here is from genome assembly GCA_016271365.2 of Neoceratodus forsteri. Classification (NCBI taxonomy): domain Eukaryota; kingdom Metazoa; phylum Chordata; order Ceratodontiformes; family Ceratodontidae; genus Neoceratodus; species Neoceratodus forsteri. The sequence goes on from CM028130.1 coordinate 1,198,594,628, forward strand.
TCTGGAGCTTACAAGGCACCAAGCAAGGGCATTGTATGACACCAATGAGGTGGCTTCCAGACTGGCAGGGACAGCGATCTGCATCACGCAGGCGGCATGGCTTCACCTGTCTAGATTGTCACCCATTGCCTGGTGTAGGGTGATTTCCTCCACTTTCCGTGGGACCCGTCCTTTGTCCTGCAGGGCAAGGAGGAATCTGCAGGGGTGTCTTCCGTTCCCCCGCCACGGAGGACACCTCCTCGGCCTGACCAACCTTAGGTCATGTTGACCTAAAATGGCAATAGGGTCTCTCTCTCCTGTGTCTCCCCATGGAGGCTGAGGGAATCTGTTCCCTCAGGGCAGTGCTCCAGGTTCCCTCAGAGAGAGTTAGGTACTCACCAGCAGTAATTAATGGTGAAGAGATTGACATGGGAAGATATGACAATTGTGTACCTACTGTAATTCTTGATCTTCTCTTGTATCTTCGCATTAATTACTGATTCCATCCACCTTCCCCTCTTGGGCCTCAGCTCCTGGCGCCGCCTCCACCCTGCTCGCCCTCCCGTCTTGAGGCCAGTTGGGGACAGAGTCCCCCAGTAACTCAGGGCCCTCTGGTTCCTTCTCCAAAAGTCACAGAGCGCTCATCCTAGGAGGGTGGCAGTAGGGTCTTCGCCCGGCCTTGGAGGTAACTCCATGGGAATCTCAGTGGGGTGCACTATGGGGTCCTTCCATTCCTTGGCACGGATCTGTTGATCCATTTTTCATCTTCTTAGGGTAGGAACTGCGTCAGTGCATCTTGTGGGAGGCTCCATAGAGATTTACCCCTCTCCTTTTTTCCTTCCCGCTTCCCCTCTACTTTTAGGGGTCATTCTGGACAGAGTCCTCTCCTATTTAAGGTTTTTTTTCCCCCCTTGGCTAAGCCATCAAGTGGTGCACTATAGAGGGCCATGCTCCAGGATTTTCATCCCAAATGTGGGTCATGGGATGGGGGTGGGGGTCTGACTCCGCCATGTTTTATATTCTCCAAGACCATTTCAAATTCTCTTGTTCTGGTCCTTGAAGTTGATGGGATCCTTGCACCTGTGTCTTCATACCTTTCAGGTTTTTGAGGCTAAATTAAGCAAATGGTCTTCCAGCACAGCGGAGGGCCCTCCATCATCCCCTGCATATGTTGTATCTTTCTCTCTCTCCCTCCCTCTCTTTCTCCTCCTGTGACGCCGCCCAGGGGTTGGGGCCCTATGGCCACTTAGGAAGAACTCCAATCCCTCTGTCCTCTGGCCAGCTTATTCTTTTTTCAGTTTTTATCCTTTCCTTTTCCTATCCCTCGGCTCTCTTGCCTCATCTTTGGTTTTCTCTATCCCCCTTTTTTCTGTCTGTGCTCCAGCAGGACAGAACTGGGGTGGAGGAGGAGTCTATGACATCTTAATGGCCAACCCTTGTGCGCCACGCAATGTATCGGCCTCATTGGCAGCGCCGTTGGTGCCGACTCCTCCCACAAAAAAAACCTTCTGTGCAGGTGCACGCCTCCGGCTTACACCCAGCAGTAATGATTGGTGAAGATACAAGAGAAGATCAAGAATTCTAGTAGCGTGGATATGTTGTTCATCCACACTCTCTGGCATGTCCCTTTCCCCTTTAAAACTTGCCGGAAGTCTTCAAGCTGGCTTCTCCCACCCACCCGGGTGGTAAATACCTCGGCTCCACCCCATGAAGCTAGATCTTTGTTTCCGCTGGAAGATACAGGTCCCTCGTGCTACTCTTGTATTTCGTAGGCCCTGGCTTCACAACGTCGGTTTTACCGCAATTTGCTGAGTTATTGATTCCAATTCAGATGTGGAGGAAAAATCGTCCCCTGGATTTTGCTGGTGTACCTGCGGCCAGAAGATGTTGCGCACCAGTCCCCACCTAACATCGCGTGTACTGCCTCGGCATCGGGACTGCCTTTTCGTCATGCTCATTTTGTTGGCTTTCCATCCCAGCGCTTCTGGACGACCACAGGCGTGCTTAAACTAGGGAGACCGGAGAAAGGAACCTCGTGAAATCTAAAGAGGCGGTGGGTAGTTTCCACGGCCCGGGATCTGCCGATAGTTGGAGCAGATGAAGGCATTCGAGGAGGCGGCTCAACGGCCACTCCAAGCTTCTTTGTTCCACTCAACCTCGAACGACTTTCCTGGCTCCTTTAGGGAGTTGTGCCAGTCTCTCCCCACCAGGGTGGGCGCCGCAGGCTCCTCCTCCCGCCCTCAGAAGAGGGATAAGGACCCTAAGTCTTCTTCTTCCAGAAGAAGACTCTCCTGGGACTGAGAGAGGTCCGAGTCCCAGGAACACGCGGTCTCGACCTTGGTCGAGATTGCATCGTCGGCTGCCGGCTTTACGGAACTTCCGTCGGGCCAAGGCACCAAGACCGAGGAAACGGCCGAACCGGCCGAGATTACACTCGACCTGATCAAGCCTTTATCACCGACTCCTGTCAACGATTCTTTAGAAAGGACCCCAGTCCTTTCCTTTCCCGATGAGGAGACACTCCCTTCAGGTGCCTCATCGAGGAAACTGTCCCCGAACCTCGGTTTCACCGACTCTGGCGTCCTGATCGAACATTCAAAAAGAGGCACCGCCACCGATCCTTATCCTCCTTGGATGAGGAGACTTTATTGAAACTCGGTCGACGTAATGAAGATCTCGTGGCAACAGCTGATTCTGACTGTTCAGAAGCTGGCTGGCCGACCCCTCGGAACGGAAGGCTGGTTCCGCCGATGGGGCGGCCTGTATCCGGCTCGGCCTATTACGGTCTCTCCACGATTTTGGTGGAGCCGCCCTAAGCAGCCTCAGGGAGGGCTCCCTCGAAGAGGACCGACCAGACACTGGAGTTCCTGACATCTGTCCATCACGGTTGTCCCCAATCGCCCTTGGCGCATTGAGAGAGACATAGGCGGGAGACTGTTATATCCTGACTCCTTGGACTCGGACGACACTGGTTTGCACTCCCATCCTGGAGATGATGAGTCATCAGTGGCAGGTTTGGAGGAAGGTCCTTCCTCCTTTCAGGGCATCCTCCGCCTAATCTCCAAATCCACCGGAATGCGCCTGGAGCCTATCCAGAAAAATTCGGAGTACCCCCTTACGGATATCCTCAAAAGGGGGGATACCCCGATGGAGGCCTTTCCAGTGGCTGAAGCCATCGTTGGCCTGGCCCCTGAGCTTTGGCAGCGTCCTGATTCATGCCCAGCTCCGTCTGCCCGCATGACCTGCAAGTATGCGGTGCCCATGGGGTCCCTGGCAGGGTTCACAGAACATGCCTCGGCCAAAAGCCTTGTGACTGCTTCTGTGTTCAGACGCACTGGTAGCTCAGCCGACACAGACCGCCCCCCCGGACAAGGAGTCCAAGAATATGGACCATTCTGCCCGGAAGGTCTATCTGGCCTCTTCCTTAGGCCTTCGTCAGGCCAGCTCGGCTGTTATCATGGCACACTTCTCTCATGCCCTCCTAGGGTCATTAGATGAAGTCCTCCCTCATCTCCTGGTGGACATGCAGACCACAGTGAAGCAAGTCCATGACCAGGGCCATGCTGTTGCAAAACAGCAGCTCCAGATGGCCCTGGACATTGGAGATTCCTGTGCCCGCTCCTTAGCAGCTGCAGTGGCCACTCGCCGCAGGGCTTGGCTGAGGCTATCCTCCTTCCCAGCGGATACCCAGCATAAGTTAGCTGACGTGCCTTCCTAGGCACCGACCTCTTTGGTCCAGGAGTGGCTGGTCACCTCCAGTGCATAGAGCAGTCCAGTGCCACCTTGGACGCCACTTCATGAGGTTCTTCGGCAAGAACCAGCAGAAGCGCAAGACGAAGCCTTTTCGGCACTCTTCCCCTGTGGTTAGGCAGCCCTCCTATCAAGGAGGTCAGCAGCAACAGCAGGCTCAAGCTTGGCGCCCTAGGCCCAAGCAGGATCCTCAACAGCCCCGTAAAGGAGGCCGAGGTGCTGGTCCAGGAGCCTCCTCCTCTAAGCCTGCTCAGTGATGGGTTGGGGGTTGCCACCTCTACACCCGTCATGCCAGCTCTGGGTCCTCTGCAGGGGCCGGCTCCCACTTTCTTCCGCCTGGTCTGGTATCACTTCGGACAGGTAGGTTCTAGAAGTGGTCGGCCAGGGACTGCCTCTGGAATTCGAGTAGTACCCTCCCAGCCGAGCCCGTGCCCCTTGGGAGGAAAGGATCTCAGTTTGCACTCAGTCGCTCTTCAAGACGACATTGTTCAGTTCCTCCTCAAGGAGTCGGTAGCTCCAGTGCTGGATCCTCCTACAGACCCAAGCTTCGTCTCCAGGTGCTTCCTGTTGCCCAAGCGGACGGGGGGGTTGGCGCCCCATCCTAGATCTCCACAACCTGAATCAATATCTCAGGTCTCGCACCTTCCGGATGGTAACTCTGAACCAGGTCATACCATCCCTGGAGAGAAACATGCGGTTCTGTTCACTAGATCTGCAGGACGCGTTCTTTCACGTCCCAATCCGTCCATCCCACCAGCGGTTCCTCCACTTCAGGGTTATGGGGACCCTGTACGAGTTCCGAGCCATGCCGTTCGGCCTGTCATCGGTCCCACGGGTCTTCACCAAGTGCATTGCAGTGGTGGCAGCCCATCTTCGGCATTGAGGAGTTCGGATATACCCTTATCTCGATGACTGGCTCGTGGCAGGTTCTTCCCTTCAGGAGGTGGAGAGGTCCAGGGATCTGGCCCTCCGAACCTGCTCCCAACTCAGCCTCCTGATCGAGGCCAAGTTGGAACTCATGCCCTCTCTGGTGATGGGCTTCTTCGGGGCAGAGCTTGACTCTCGTCAAGCCAGAGCTCGGCTCCTGGCAGACAGGGTGGAGGTTCTCTCCTCCTTTGCCCGATCATTTCTGGTTGGGTACTTGCACCCTGCCCGGGACTTTCTGCACCTTCTGGGTAACATGGCGGCGTGCACCTCAGTGGTCCGTTGGGCCAGGTGGCACATGCGCCCCCTCCAGTGGGAGCTGGCCGCCCAGTGGACTCAGCGTCATGGTCATTTCGACCAGTTGATCACTGTAACCCAGAAGATGTGGGACACTCTCCAGTGGTGGACCGCCCCAGAACGGTTGCAGGAAGGAATCCCATTTGTCCGCCCCAAGCCGACGGTCGTCCTGACGACTGATGCCTCTCTCATGGACTGGGGAGCCCACATGGGGGACAGCAGGGCCCACGGGTTCTGAACTCCCAAGGAGTCCCGATGCCACATCAACCTGTTGGAGCTCAGAGCAGTCAGACTGGCACTGTCAGCTTTCGCTCCTCAGCTCCGGGGTCAAGTGGTTCAAGTCCAGATGGACAATACCCTGACCATGTACTACCTCAACAAACAGGGCGGCACACACTCCCATCTGCTGTGCAAGGAGGCGCTCCGCATCTGGACCCTTGTAAGCCGGTTGGAGGCGGATCTTCTAGCCATCCATGTGGCAGGAGTCTCGAACCAGCTGGCGGATGCTCTCAGCCACATAGGCCAGACGTCCAACGAGTGGTCTCTCCATCCAGAGGTAGTTAACAGTCTGTTCTCCCATTGGGGCAAACCGTTGGTGGATGTGTTTTCCTCCAGGGAAAACACCAAGCTGAGACTGTACTATGCCCGCCCCCCTCAGCAGCGCTCGCTGCAGGGGGATGCCTTCTCGTGGCCGTGGACCCCAGGCCTCCTCTATGCCTTTCCTCCATTTTCCCTTGATCCACAAAGTGTTACTCAAGGTGAGAAGGGACAAGGAAGTGATCTTGGTAGCCCCAGATTGGCCACGCCAGTTCTGGTATCCAGATCTCCTCAGCCTCAGCTGCAGGCCCCGGAGTGGCTTTGTACATGCCTGGACCTGATATCACTAAACCAGGGGAAGGTATACCATCCGGCCTTCAATCCCTGCACCTCACAGCCTGGTACCTGAGTGGCTAGAGTTCCAGGCTCTGGGTCTTTCCGAGGATGTCTACACTGTGGTGGAGGCATCTCGTAAGGAATCAACCAGGAAATGTTATGGCTTCAAATGGAAAAGGTTTTCCATTTGGTGTCAGGGTAAGAGTCTTGTCCCCTTATTCTGCTCTGTGGTTAACATTCTAGACTACCTTTGGTCTCTCTCCAAAGGAGGTCTATGGTCATCGACCCTTAGGGTGCACCTGGCAGCCATTTCTGCTTATCAGGCGTGGGCTGGTCAGCCGACTTTGGCACAGGAGACAGTGGTTGGGCACTTCTTCAAAGGCCTGGATCACATATCCCCTCCAGTGCGTGAACCTCCACCTCCGTGGGATTTGTTGCTGGTTTTGGCAAAGCTCATGGGCAAGCCATTCGAACCCATGCACAAGTGTGAGCTCTCACACTTGTCATGGAAGACGGCCTTCCTGGTGGCTATCATGTCAGCCAGAAAAACAGGGGAACTCCAGGCGCTTTCGGTGGACTTCCCTTATCTGGTCTTCCACAGGGACAAAGTTGTCCTGAACTCCCACCCGAAATTCTTTCTGAAGGTGGTTTCAGAGTTTCACCTTAACCAGGTGTTGACTCTGCCGGTATACTACCCTAACTACACCTGGGGCCTTGAGTACAGGTTCCATACTCTGGATCTGAGCGTGCTGTCTCCTATTATAAGGAGAGAACAGCGGAAATTCGGGGAGAGGTTTGCCAGCTGTTTTTCACCTACGCTGAAGCCGCTTCTGGCAGACCTGCAGCCAAATGGACCATTGCAAGATGGATTACATCATGCATAGGTCTGTGCTAAGAGTTGGCGGGCAAGGATCCTCCCAGAGGGATAAGAGCTCATTCTACCCGACATACTGCTGCTTCCAGGGACATCCCTATCCAGGAAATCTGTCAGGCTGCTACCTGGAAGTCAGCAAACACCTTCATTACCCACTACCACATCGACCTTGAGTCATGCCGGGATGCTGGTTTTGGGGCCTCGGTTCTCCAATCTCTATTTCCCAAGTAGGGGGTGTGCGCCTTGCCTCCCTCCTCCCAGAGAACTGCTTGAGTCTGCCAGAGTGTGGATGAACAACATATCCTCGTTCCAGAAGAACAGGTTACTCACCTGTAACAGTAGTTCTAGGAGTGGTATATGTTGCTCATCCACATGCACCCATCCGACCTCCCCGGCTTTAGGCACACAACCTTGCTTCCAGCGGGCTAAGATCTGGCGTCATGGGGTGGAGCCGAGGTATTTACCACCCGGGTGGGTGGGAGGAGCCAGCTTGAAGACTTCTGGCAAGTTTTAAAGGGGAAAGGGACATACCAGAGAGTGTGGATGAACAACATATACCACTCCTAGAACTACTGTTGCATGTGAGTAACCTGTTCTTACGGTAGGTACGTAATTTTCATTTCTGTTATGTAGTGTTTTTTTCTTATGATATTTGCATCACTTCATTCTCAGTTAATCACTTATTGCTAAGTAAATTAAAAGTACAAAATAATAAAACATTTTTACATGTATGCTGTATATTCACTTTGCAAATAAACAATCCAGAATCCCATAGAAGGCAATACTTTCATGTTAATACTGCTTATAGCCTGAACTGTCCCATAGCTTAGAAAGTGCATTTGCATACCTTACTGAAAAATGAGTTAGTTTATATATTTATAGTGTATGATGGAACGCTGTTATACTCTCAATTCCATCACTTTCAAAACATTGTTATGCTGTACTAGCTACATCAGCTAGTTTGTTATGCTGCATTAGCTACGTAGCTAGTACAGCATAACAATTTAGAACGTGATCACGCATGCGTAGTGTGTGATTTTCACTCTGCTCAGCTACAGCCACAGGGTTGAGAGCTCATTCGTGGAAGAGAAAAACATCCAAAAGTAAGCTTCAGTTACTTAAGGACGGCACTTTTTGACCATCCTACTCTATAAAAAACAATGACAGACTAACTACAGTTTCTATGGTGACCAAGCCTCTCGAGCTACACTCTCGAGGTTCAAGCGGTCGCCACAGAAACCTCTCGATGAACTAACTGGCTTGTTACCGATAGTCATTCATTATTCTCTATGTTCATGTTCTTCATACTTTTCATGAAGTCCTGTGTCTTAAATCTATAATGGAATGCGTGAAAAAGGTTTTTATGCAACCATGGAAGTTAATTTTCCTAAATATCTAGTGTCCATCGTTATGTTGATATTAATTGTAGAAAACGCTTTAGTTACCTTCTAATTTATGCACTTCATATATGCGGCTCAGTTTCCTTTGCCCTTTGTGGCTAGTTAAGCTGACACCCTGAAGATTATAAAGTGCAAAAATTATTTAGGATTAGTGTTGTGAGCTTCTTCATTTATACTTGATTAGCTATGTTTTTATATTGAATCTTATTAAATAACTTGCTGACTCGATATGAAAGTCTAAGTACTTGTGGATTTAGCATTTGCCGTGTTGCTCTGCATTTATCACATCTGGAGATAAAACTCTGCAAGTGAAAATTAGTTTGTCTTAATGCCATTCATGTTGTTATTAAATCAAAAATATTTCTTGGGCAACATTTTGCAGTTGCTGCCTACTTTAATAGTTGTTCCTTTATACCTGCTCCTTCTTGAGTTCAGGTAAGATGTCCTGTTAATTTCGTTTCAGTGGGTTTCTTATCTAAATTCAAAATGTTGTGAAATAAAGACCAAGATTCTTCACATTGCTATTTCACTTATTGACTCAATTTGTAGTTTTTTAATATAGTTGGCGCTTTCTTATTTACTTGTTCTTACCTCTCACTGCGTTAGCGTGCCTGTTCAGTTAATCCAAAATGGAGCTAGTGATTATTGTGAAATGTGCACTGCTTTAACCTCTCCGGTCTGTTCGTCTGGATCTCGGGTGACGTGGGTTCCCATGATCTCGCGCACTGTAGTGCACAGCTGAAGTCGCCTAGGCGACGATGCATACTGCTGTGATGTTAAATTTGCAGTGCTTGGACGAGTGGACCGTATTCATTGCCTGCTCCAAGTTGTGGTGTTTCTGCACTGTAGAAAGTTAAAGTATTAACCATATGATTTTGTTTGTCAGTTATTTTGGCAGCACAGAAGTTGTTGCCTTAGTCCATCGTTGTGTATTTAATAATTACATTTAAAATGTATTCAATCCCTTTTGTTATTCTAATATGATAATAAAGCTTCTGAGAACTGTTTACATGAAACAACTTGTGGGTTTAGATCGCGACTCATCTACATCAGTTGGGGGGGGGTGTAATGAATCCCTACCGGTCCAGTAGTAACTCTCAGATGTGGGCCACATCCCTCAGGGTCGAGGTGACTGGGTGTCCAGTTTCTTATTCTTATATTATATGATTAAATCTGATTGTTTCATTTTATACTGGTAGCAGAATTATATTTTCTTTACCTACAGGCTTGCCAATTGGTTTCAGTATTCATATCAATGTGTCTGTCTAATGTGTTCAGATTAAAAATCCATTTCATTTCAGCTTTACTTAACATCTGTTGATAATTTCCTCCTCTGTCTGGTGGATATACCATTTCCAGCCCCCAAAATCTTGGAGATGCCCCAGTATGTCCAGCTTCCATAAAATGTACCACTACTTGGGATTCCTCGTCTCGCCTCCTGATGTCTACCTTATATTCCTGTATTCATACTTTTAAAGTCCTTGTGGTTTGCCCGACATGAAATTTATCACATGGGCATTGTATAACATAAATTACACCCTGAGTGGTGCATGTGATATTTTGTCTGATTGCATATTTTTGCCCTGTATGTGGGTGCAGGAAAATGTTTTTCTTATTGGTGTGACCACACACTGAGCATCTACCACAAGGGACCAAGCCTGGTTGTAGTGGTCCGAGTAATAACTGTACTTCTTTTTTCTTGTGTGCTTGGAATTCTGATTTCACTATTCTATCTCTGATGGTTGAAACCTTTTGGCAGGTACTGTAGGCGGATGATTTAGACTGGTAAGTCCTGTTGTATCAGACTGACCATATGCCAGTGTTTTCTAATAATCGCTTAATTTCTGAAAATTTATCATTATATTTTGTAACAAAAAACAACCTTTATGGTTCTGGTTGAGGTTCCTTGGGTGTAGCAGTACTGCCCTATTCAGCTCTTGAGTTTTATGGTCTGCTTTTTGTAATGTATTTCTCCTGTAACCCATGGCAGAAAATCTTTCTAGCACGTCATTTTTATGTTTGGTATATTCAGTTTCAGTACTACAATTTCTTGGTACTCTAACCAGCTGTGAGTATGGTATACTTTGCTTCAGCTGTGGTGCATGGTAGCTCGACCTGTGCAATACTCTGTTGCAATCTGTTAATTTTTTAAAAAGCGTTGTTTGTATATGCTGTCCACTTTTGATTATTTCAGTGTCCAAGTATGAAATGTCCAAGTATGAAATTCTTTGTTGACTATGCTGCATGATAAATTTTAGGTTCTCATTTGGCCATTTAGATACTGCTGGAATGCTTTTAACTGTTCTTCTGTGCCTGACCATATGAACATAATGTCGTCAATATATCTATGCCACGCCTAATGGCATTAAAATATAGATTATTGGTCGGATCTAGAACATGCTGTTTTCAAATACATACATAAATGTGTTTGCATATGCTGGTGCCATGGTGCTATCCATGGCGGTGTCCCATGTCTGTAAGAATAATTTCTGGTCAAATTCAAAGTAGTTTCTATTCAGTACTAGCTTAGCCTGCTCTTGCAGTACTGATGTTTTAGGGCTAGCATTTGGTGGTCTAGTGTCTAACATGGCTCCCATGGTTTCAATTCCCAGATTGTGGTGAATGGACGTATATAAATCTGCTACATCCATTGTGACTAAATAGTCTGTTTCTAGAATTCCTTGTTCTTCTTGTTCTTGTAATTTGTGTATAATATCCATGGTATCCCTGAAGTATGTGCTAGTGGTTTCCACCAGTGGTTGGAGGTGATAATTTATGTATTGTAATAAAGGTTCCAGCAGGGAGCCCATTGCTGAAACAGTGGGTCTCCCAGGGGGATTTGTTTCATTTTTATGGATTTTTGGAATGGAGTAAAATATGGGAATTCTGGGGTATTCGTTAATTAAAAAGTCTGATTCCCAGTTACGAAGCCAGCCCATAGCCTCAAACTCCTCAATCGTATTAGCTAGGTCTTGTTTAAGTTGTATGGTAGGATCTATGCTCAGCATTTTGAAGTTTAACTCATTTTGTAATAGATCTAGGCACATCTTTTGTAATGATCGCTCTATGATGATTATTCCTCCCTTTATCCGCTGGTTTGACTACTATGCTATTATCTTTTGCCAGGTTGTCTAGTGCCTGTCCCTGTATTCTGCTTAAGTTTGAGTAATAGGATTATTACTTCTGGGGTGTCTGAAGAGCTGCATTATTTCTTTTCAACTACTGTGCAGTATGTCTCTATACTGGATTTCCTACTTGTTGATGGGTTATAATTAAATTTGTATTGTATTTTAACAAATACCCCAGAATTTCCACATTTTACTCCATTCCAAAATTCATAAGAATGAAACACATCCCGTGGAGACCCACTGTTTCAGCAATGGGCTCCTGTTGGAACCTTTATCACAATATATAAATTATCACCTCCAACCACTGGTGAAACCACTAGCACATACATCAGGGATACCATGTATTATACAAATTACAAGAACTATAAGAACAAGGAATTCTAGAAACAAACTATTTAGTCACGATGGACGTATCAGATTTATATATGTCCATTCCCCACAGTCGAAATTGAAACCATGGGAGCCATATTAGACACTAGATCACCAAATGCTAGCCCTAAAACATCAGTACTTCAAGAGCTGGCTGAGCTACTACCGAGTAGAAACTATTTTGAATTTGACCAGAAATTCTTCTTACAGACAAGGGGTACCGCCATGGGTAGCACCATGGCACTAGCATATGCAAACGCATTTATATAGGCATTTGAAAAACAGCATGTTCTGGATCCTACCAATAATCCATATTTTAATGCCATTAGGGCGTGGCATAGATATATTGACGACATTATGTTCATATGGTCAGGCACAGAAGAACAGTTAAAAGCATTCCAGCAGTATCTAAATGGCCAAAATGAGAACCTAAAATTTATCATGCAGCATAGTCAACAAGAATTTCATACTTGCACATTGAAATAAATAAAAGTGGACAGCATATACAAACTACGCTTTTTCAAAAATTAACAGATTGCAACAGAGTATTGCACAGGTCGAGCTACCATGCACCACAGCTGAAGCAAAGTATACCATACTCACAGCTGGTTAGAGTGTGAAGAAATTGCGGTACTGTAACTGAATAAACCAAACATAAAAATGACATGCTAGAGAGATTTTCTGCTAGGGGTTACAGGAGAAATACATTACAAAAAGCAGACCATAAAGCTCAGGAGCTGAATAGGGCAGTACTGCTAACACCCAAGAAACCTCAACCAGAACCACAAAAGTTGTTTTTTTGTATTTTTTACAAAATATAATGATACATTTTCAGAAATTAAACGTATTATTAGAAAACACTGGCATTTAGTCAGTCTGGATACAACAGGACTTACCATCCGCCTATAGTACCTGCCAAAAAAGTTTCAACCATTAGAGGTAGAATAGTGAAATCATAATTCCAAGCACCCTAGAAAAAAGATGCACAGTTATTACTCGGACCACTACAACCAGGCTTGGTCCCTTGTGGTAGGTGCTTGGTGTGTGGTCACACCGATAAGAAAATCATTTTCTTGCACCCACATACAGGGCAAAAATATGCAATCAGACAAAATATCACATGTACCGCTTGGTGTAATTTATGTTATACAATGGCCATGTGATAAACTTTATGTCGGGCAAACTACAAGGGCTTTAAAAGTACGAAAACAGGAATATAAGGTAGACATTAGGAGGCGAAATGAGGAATCCCAAGTAGTGGTACATTTTATGGAAGCTGGACATACTGGGGCATCTCTAAGATTTTGGGGGCTGGAAATGGTATATCCACCAGACAGAGGAGGCAATTATCAACAGATGTTAGACAAAGCTGAAATAAAAAGGATTTTTAATCTGAACACATTAGGCAGACAAAATGGTATGAATACCGAAACCATTTGGCAAGCCTGTAGATAAAGAATATGTAATTTATCCACCAGTATAAAAAGAAACGATCAGATTTAACCGCACAATACAAGAATAAGAAACTGGACACCTGGTCACCTTGACCCCGAGGGATGTGGCCCACATCTGAGGGTTACTACTGGACTGGTAGGGAATCATTACATCCCCCCCCCCATTGATGTAGATGAGGTGCGATCTAAACCCACAAGTTGTTTCATGTAATCAGTTCTTAGAAGCTTTATTATCATATCAGAAAAACCAAAGGGATTAAATACACTTTCAATTTAATTATTAAATACAACGATGGACTAAGGCAACAACTTTGTGCCAAAATAACTGACAAACAATATCGTATGGTTAATACTTTAACTTTCTACAGTGCAGAAACGCCACAACTAAGGAGCAGGCAATGCATATGGTCCACTTGTCCAAGCAATACAAATTTAACATCACAGCAGTATGTATCGTCACCTAGGCGACTTCAGCTATGCACTACAGTGCGCGAGATCATGGGGACCCACGTCACCCGAGATCCAGACGAGCGAACTGGAGAGGTTAAAGAAGAGCAGTGTGCACTTCACAATAATCACTAGCTCCATTTTTAATTAACAGAACATGCACACTACCGCAGTTAGAGGTAAGAACAAATAAATAAGAAAGTGCCAACAATACTTCAAAGATTGAGCCAATAAGTTAAATAGCATTGTGAAGAAACTTGGACTTTGTTTCACAACATTTTTTGAATCTAGATAAGAAATCTGCTGAAACGGAAAGTTACCAGGCCATCTTACCTGAGCTCAAGAAGGAGCAGGTATAAAGGAACAACTATTAAAGTAGGCAACAACTGCAAAATGTTGCCTAAGAAATGTTTTTTGATTTAATAACAAGAAGAATGGCATTAAAACAAACTAATTTTTCTCACTTGCAGAGTTTTATCTCCAGATCTGATAAATGCAGAGCAATACAGCAAATGCGTAGGGCATTGTTCTTCTGGACCAATCCCTGGACTACAGTCTACATATACTGTCTACCTGTAAAGTGGTTATTAATAACATAGCAAAGGTTATACATTTGTGCTCATCTATTCTCTATGCGGATGACCTCGTACTCTATACATGCTCAAGCAATGTGGCCAGCTTAAGCACATCCCTTTCCTCTGATGTCGCTAACATTCAGAACTGGCTGTCAGCCCATAAGCTTGTACTCAATGCTAAGAAAACGCAAGCTATGCTATTTGGATCTGCCCACAAGCTCAGGGCACGCTAGACATCACTTTTGTACAGGACTCAGGTGGTGACAAATAGAGGTGTGTCACATCTTTCAAGTACCTATGTGTTCTTCTAGACCAATCCCTGGACTACAATCTACATAAACAGTCTACCTGTAAAGCGTGAGCTGAACTTGGGGTCGCTATAAGACTAGCTTATGCTAACTCCCACTGCTAAGCTGGCCATTGCCAGAGGTATCCTTCCTTCTCCTGCCCTCACATATGGTGCTCCTACCTATGCTGGTGCACTTAAAACCACACTACATAAATGGGACGTAACATATAATAATATTTGTCGCTAGACTCCCCTGTCACCTCGGCTTAAGCACCATTGCCAACTTTATAGAGACCTCGGCTGGCTCTCCCTCTGCTGCTGCAGATATCTCTTGGCTCCCTGATTGACTCGATAATCAGAAATCAGACTCCCTCAGTGCTTGTTGTGATGCTTGTACCGCAACATCCTCCTATGGCCTAAGATCGGTTGACAGGTCCCTACTTAATGTGCCTAGGTGCAATTCAACTAAAGGCTCTGGAGTCTTTCGTCACTTGGCTCCTAAGCTATGGAACTCCCTTCCATTTGCACTTCGACAGGCAGTTTCCCATAACAGCTTTAAAAGGGAGCTGCACCATCATCTATCCCAAGCTAACCCTTGCACCTGCTTTGATCCAACTTAAACCTCCACCAACCTTATTGTTACCTCCTGCACACTCCCCAAACATATCTCAACCTGGCCTATTCCTGTCTCCTCTTACAGTATTTAGAGCCCTGTTTCTCATTTCTGTGACAAACCCTAACATATATTTCTGACCACCTGTGGTGCTATTTGTTTTCCATTTGCAGTTTTAATTACCTTTTCTGACCCTATGTAATTTTTAATATGTCATGTTATGGTATGTTCTTTGACTGTATATGTGATTGTTGATATAATGTTATGCTTCATTGGCTGTATGTATCCTTTTAACTGACTCTGACCTATGATATATGTAATATTCCTGTACTCATGCCATGTATTTTGTCTATGATTGTTTGTACTCTCCCGGGTTGTGCCTGAAAATAGTAATTTCATGGCTAACGCATCTACCTGGTAAACAAAAACTAAATAAAAT
Source organism: Neoceratodus forsteri (assembly GCA_016271365.2). Lineage (NCBI taxonomy): Eukaryota > Metazoa > Chordata > Ceratodontiformes > Ceratodontidae > Neoceratodus > Neoceratodus forsteri. The sequence goes on from CM028130.1 coordinate 1,198,610,039, forward strand.
AAATAAATTAAACCCACAGGTAATCAGACTTTCATATCGAGTCAGCAAGTTAATGAATTTGATTCAATATAAAAAACATAGCTAATCAAGTATAAATGAAGAAGCTCACAACACTAATCCTAAATAATTTTTGCACTTTGTAATCTTCAGGGTGCCTGCTTTAACTAGCCCCAAAGGACAAAGGGGAAACTGAGCAGTGCACATGAAGCGCATAAATTAGAAGGTAACAAAACTTTTTTTATGATTAATATCAACATAAAGGACGGGCACTAGATATTTAGGAAAATGAACTTCCATGGTTGCATAAAAAACTTTTTCACTCATTCTACTATAGATTTAAGACACAGGACTTCATGAAAAGCATAAAGAACATGAACAAAAATATAAACTAAAGGAGAATTCATTTCTCAGTAAGGTATGCAACTGCACTTTCTAAGCTGTGGGGCAGTTCAGGCTATAAGCAGTATTAACCTGAAGGTATTGCCAGCAATGGGATTGTGGATTGTTTATTTGCAAAGTGAATATACAGCATACTTGTAAAAATGTTTCATTTATTATTTTTATTTGTAATTTGCTTAAGCAATAAGTGATTGAGAATGAAGTGGTATTAATAATTTAAGGAAAAACACTACACAACAGAAAGATCTGTTTGCAAAGTCAATATACAACATATTTGTAAAGAACATTTTACTTTTATTTTTGTATAGCCTTAAATGATTCAATAACTGAGAATGAAGTGATGTAAATAACCAGAGGACAGCTGTATACAACAGAGGGGTATAGGAAAACTTGAGATTATGCTAGTCACCATAAAATATAACCACATAACAGGCAAAGAATTGTTTATATGACACTAAAATGTATCATTTGTTTAATTATAGATATAATGCCCTTTGAAAAAGCTTCAGGAATGAAGCGAATCGTCAGGGCTGTTTACTGAATAAAAAGAACTTTACTTGCAACACAAGATTAAGCCTTTTTTATATTTTTTGAGAAAAAAAGCAAGGGGGTCCCTCAGCAAAACACAAGAAAACTGTATAACGCACCTCAAAGATCCACAACTATCAAGTTATATAGCCATTTCCCTTGGACACAAAAACTTTCTGAATTTTAGATGCTGCCTTGCGAAGCCTAAGTACTGTATGTCTGCATGAGAGCCTGAGGCTGTTTGTCCCATTTGGCCTTAGACCACCCAGTGGACTGTTAGTTGATCTCTCATAGAGGCTGGAGACAAGCCCTTTTTGAGTCCTTGTAGGTAGAGTAATGTGTTTGATATCTGTGCCTCTTCCAGTGAGATGTTTTTATGTTTGTACCATTTTGAAAATACTGACCATTGACTGATGTATGTTGAGGTTGTGGATGACCTTCTTGATTGTAACATGGTGCCTATGACTGAGTGCTTTTAACAATCTCTCCCTTTCAGGAACCAGGCTGCTAGGTTTAGATTGTGTGAGCTGAGGTGTCTGACTGGCCCCTGTGTCAGTATATGTGGTTTGTTGGGCAGCCTCCAAGGATGGTCCAGTGACATTGCCACTACTGTTGCAAACCAACTGTGGCATGGCCAGTACGGGGTTGTTAAGTTTACTAGTACCCTTGACCATCTTATTTTATGTAAGACCTGTGGTATTAGCAGGAATGGTGGAAAATGTATGACAGTTGAAAGTACCAGCCATACACAGGGCATCCACCCCTTTCGCTTGTTTCTCCTTGAATCTGAAGAACAAATTCAGTACCTGTAAGTTCTTGGCCATAGTTATCAGATCAATTTCTACTAGACCCTATCTTGCGTTTTTAAATATCTATGGATGCAGCTGCCATTCTCAGCAAATTGTCTTCTGAGGCAGTCCACTGTGATATTGTATGGCTGATAGTGATACGTGAATTAAGTTGTTCTGTGCTCAGATAATCACTTTTGCTGCCTCCCGTTGCATCCCTTTTCTCCTGGTTCCTCCCTGCTTGGCAGTTTAGGCCACTGTGGCTCTGTTGTCTGAGCATATTAAAACCCCCTCCTGGAACAGTTTTGCTGGAAGTGTACTAGTGCATTGTAAACTGCCAGCATTATGAGAACATTGATGGGTAGTTTTGATTCCATCGTTGTCCCCCTGCCCTGTGCTGTGTTTGTTGATACTCCCCATCCTTTCAGACTTACATCGGTGTCTATTACTATTGTGTCCTGACTGTCATCTAGGCTGGCTCCCTTGGAGAGGTTCTTGCATTCTGACCACCAAGCAAGTGACTTCCTTACTGTGAGGGTGTGACAGGGTGGAATAGGACCCTGTCCCAGTTGTCATAGGAAGAGTTTGAATGCAGGGATCTGTTCTATTCCTTTCCGGTCTCTTCTCTGTTGGGTTACTTAGCCAAATTTACTTGCGAGACCTAGGATTTGATCACCCTGACAGTCTCGCAGCTCTTTACCTCTCACTGTCTCTCAGCCTTCCCTTGCTGTCTGTCTTTTTTTCCTCCTTTGCATATCTGCTGATATAAAAATATATGCAAATCATTGTATGGAAATGTAACTGATATTTGGATCCCTTCTGTTTAGAAAATATGTAGTGTTACTGTTGAAATGTATATAATTATATTTTGAGATGATTACCAAAAGCTATTGGGAACTCAAGAGGTTACCTCAGTGCACATTTTTAAGCCTTTTGCAGAAGAGCTGTGTAAAAGGGGCCTAATTTCTGGGACATTGTGTTCTAGCTGCACATGCCTGATACTTAACAAGAACAGGGTGCTTGTTAAGAATGGGGGTTGGAAGGACTTATAAGAGAGCTGAGCTGCAGTTGCTTGAGAGAGAAGAATGGACACAGAGATTGAAGTAAAACTCAGATGGACTTTTTCTGTTTATTTGGCCTTTGTAAATAGTTATACTGAACAAGTTTATTTTTTCTTGTTATTGCTAGTGTAAATAAATCTTTTTGGGGAATTATATAACTGCTCCTGGTTTTCCTATGCTTCCTGACCTGTGCCTCGACAACAGAGGGAAATAGCGACTCTTGTTGATAGGTCATATTCTGACCTAACCCCTTTTGTATTGCTGAGAGTTGAAGTGGTTGCATGTTCCACCGTGCCCAGGGCAGCAGGTCGATGCATGAAGACAGTATTCCTAGAACCTGTGCCAGCTGTTCCAGAGTCACATACTTGGTGTGCATAATGTCCTGTACCTGCTGGATTATGTTGACTGTTCTCTTTCCTGATGGATGTACTAGGCCAATACTGGTGTCTGTCTGGGTTCCTGGATATTCTGGTTGTTGGATGGGTTTAGACCTACTAGTGAAGCAGTGTTGTGCAAAAAAAATATATAGTCCAGTTGTTTAACTAGGAGTAGCACACTAAGCTGAAAGCTTTTTTACAGGTGCTACCTGGGAGCACAGGGAAGTTAAGTGACTTGCTCAGGGTCACACAGTATGCAAGTGGAAGCTGTGGGATTCAAACCCAGGTCTGGTCTACTCGATGTTACCAGATTTGCAGCTCAGAGCCTTAAACCAGTGCTCTATACTGTTTCTACCTTTGTTTTATGTTTCAGGTCAGTGCTCTGTGTGTAGGTTTTATTTCTTCATGTAACTCTTTCTACCACCAACAATTAACCAAAACAAAACTGCTGGTGGCCCAAATATATGTAGTAGTATAAAGAAAAATAAACAGCAGTATTTATTAGTTGGCAAAGATTTCATTATGTAGTTTTTTAGCCATTATATATTCTGACAGATTCGTCATCAGTATAGTTTTATTTTTCTCTGATGTTTTGTAAAACAGCTTTTATTACTGATGTTATAATTGAAGACTCGATTCATTAAAGAAGGCCGCCCAGTGTTGGATCCAGGATTTTACAATGGCATGCGCTGGGGTGGTGTACATAGAGAATACAGGATGGGTAACCATGCAGAATCAGTGTGTCCTGCCACAGAGGGGTCTGATTCCTTCTGACCTTGAGAGCAAAGCTCGAGAGGTCCTTGGGAATCAGACCCCGAGGTGGCAGAACACACGGTTCTGCATGGGGATACCCATCCTGTAGTTTTTATAGTGTATGATGCCCCTCAAACTATTGTTAAAACATTTTTAGGCTTACAGACTGTATTTAAATGGTAGATAAAGAAATTGGTGTCTCCCCTCGCTATGAGACGGAGTTGGGTGGTTGCTAGGGACTGGGCGTCCCTAACATAGCAGCACACATGCCCATTGGTTACCACTCTGCTGTGGGTGGGATTTAGGGAAAAAAAAACATGGTGGCCCGACGTCTCGCTTAGCAAGAAAAATAACTGTCCTGAGGCAGAGAAATGTAAGTTAACCAATTTTTAGGATCAGAATCTGGTTGATCCAGCTTTTCTGATAATCAATTATTCACTGTTTGCATGTCTAAAAAACGCTGCGGTCATTTTCTGTCTGTTTAGCGAATGACCTGCGGCAGTTTTCTTGTACTGCTGGCTCGATCTTCTCATTCTAAATGATTGGAACGCTGCTCTGCATGTATGGTCAGTACAGCGTTCCATTCATTTTGTCTCTGTGGCTGAACAACGTTTTGGTATGGTGGAATTTCTAGCAAGTACAATGTTCCATCAAACACTATATACTCAATATGCAATTTTTAATTTTTTTTTTTTATCCTTTATGTTGTCTGCTGCTTTTCCTTTTCATTAAATTTTTGACAGAAAATATAAATGTATCTGTAATTTTGAATGTACTGTATATCTTACAATCAAAGAATTGTACTTCTTCAGCAAACTGAAATGCAGCATCAAGCAGGTAAGCTACAGTTGGGAGTGCAGGCACTCCTTTGCCCTCTCTAGTTCTGCCACTGTAGCAGCTACTAGCAATTTTAAATATCCCTTCCATTGAGGTTATTTTTGACTTTACATACTGGATTCATACTGTGGCTATATTGGGGTGGATGTGCAAGTGGAGGTTGTGGGACTCAAACCATGGTGTGCTGGATGTACGAGCTCATTCACAGCTGTTTACTCTTTACCTCTAGGCTATACTGCCAGCCAGATACGCCATATTTATCTGATTGATCCTACATCCCTTCTGCCTGACATCTTATGACAAATGCTATCAGGGGCATATCCCAGAATCTTATGTGACTGGTGTCACAGCTGGGGATTAGCCATAGGGGAGCTAACTACAAGTTGTAGTATTAAGAGCTATTAATTGCTTCATTTTGCCGGCCACTTTCCCAGTGCCCTACTGAAATTAAGTATAGCTGGCACTTGCCATACGAAGTCGGGCAAGAGGGACGATAGGAGTGACCAGATAAATATTTAGCACTCAGAAACTAAATATGGTAAAATTTAAGTTTTGCACTAAAAGTGCTCATCAGGGGCAGCCCTACACTGAGGTGTGGGACTTTTCGTTATGGACGCAATTCCCCTTTAAGCTAGTTAAATTGAAAGTCATTGGTGGCCACGTGGAACACTTAGGCCAAAAACATACTCTGGACTTGGAAAACAGTTCTTTTTCACTTACAGTACATGGTTTGTTTGTGATAATTACTTTGTAGTCAGAACAAAGATGGCACAAGTTCAAATGTGTTATTAAATTAAACACAAAACTATAATTATTCTTACTGAAAGAAGGTACTCGTTAAATTTAAAATGAACATAATGACCCATGCACTGTTTTATTTAATGTATTTTGCATTTAATTTCCTCTTCTTTCAGTTTGTACTTCTAACGTCACTGAAGTCCCTCCACAAGCACATAGAAGGCTCTCAACTTCCTTTGGAATTTGATGGGACATTTCCGTACAGTCACAATGATTGGTTAAGTTTCCAGATGGTAAGTGAATACTGTAGGCTTTTTGTGTAGTGCAACAAAAAATGTTTTCCAAAAAAGCTAGTTTCAGCTACAGTTAAGAAAAATATTAGCATACCTGTCAAAGGTACTTGTCTAGGTACCTCCTATGCTGCACACCGTTGGTCTTTTTTCATTTTTTCAGTCCTAACTCTTGCCAGGTCTACAAAGATATTTCTGTGCAAAATGTGGCAGCCATCTTTTTTTCTTGAGAAAAACCTCAATTAAAACATTTATAAAATACTCACATTTTGGTGGAATTAAAAATTGTACCTCCAAATAAAACTAGATGATGCCTGGAATCCTTTATAGTGAAAAAAACGTAGTGTCAATTTTTTTTGTCCAGTTTTGTTGCACTGCTGCTTTAATATCCAGATATTTATCTTCTGACTGGTCCTCCCCCCGACCCTGGCAGCCTCCCAGTCCTTTCGGGCTGAGATGATCCGGTAGGAAACTTGGGGCCAGAGAGTTCCAGAATCTTGATCTTATCTGTGTCAATCTTCACCAGTCATCACTGGTGGGTTCTGGCAGGAGGAGCAGGACCCTGTGGGAGTATTTTTTTTTTTTTTGTAAGGGGAGGAGTTGGTGCCGTGTGCAGCACCGCCCTCAAGGTTGACGCATTCCATGGCGCTCGCGGGTTGGCCCATAACTAACGCTGACCCTTCCTCCATCCCAGTTCTGCTTCTCCCGCCATCGAGTGAGCACGACCTCGTGAGTGGAGCATTTTACTACTGCGACATCATGGCCTAGTCCACTGAATCTATTGATTTAAGTCGTCCTAGTTCTGCAGGAACCATTGTGTTCTCATGCCGTTGACCTGGTAAGACCTTTCCTTTTATTTTTCGACGATGCTAAGACCCTTTTTGCTGTTATTTTTTCTGTCTGGTCATGTCTTGTCCAGGGGACAAAAAGAAGTAATTGAGGGCAGGCTGACCCCAATTGGGTGGTGTCCCATGGCTGGCATTATTCCGTCTCGGACCAGCATGACTGGTGTTTGACCTTTCTGGGCCCTAACCATGATATGGACCACTGCAATGCCTGTTTTTCTATGGATTGTGGAGTTCTTAAAACCCACGCGTTTAGAGTCGGCCCTACGCTGCCAGCTTTCAGAGGACAGGCGCGCACTAGGGATGCCAGATGTAAGTCCCTTGACCCTACCTTCGAGTCCCCTCCCGGTTCTATATGGACCACAGAGGAGGGGGTTTCCGCCCGTTCTAGGTGCCTCGGCGAAACCCTCTCATAGTGGGAGGCAGTCCGATTCCCCGAGAGTCGGGCTGGGCACTGCGACCCCGGCAATCACCTCTTGAGTGAAGGGTCCCAGCATCATGGCCTGTGTGTGCTAGGCCTGGCCCAGCAGTTTCCAGCGCGCTGTGGATCCTGGTGCGTCACAGGCGCTGGTGATTGGGGCAGCACCGTGGGCAGTGCAGGGGCCGGCTCTTAGTGCCCGCTTGCAGTGCTAATGAGTGTGTGTGGGGGTGTTCATAGCGTTATCTGGGTCCTGTCGTACTCTGGGGAGGATGATGATTCAGGGCGGACCTGTTCTGGCTTCCAGTTCTTGGTCCTCGGGCTCTCCACCGCCCGGAACATCACGCTTTCCAACCCCTCCTTTGGGGACCTGTGGTTTCTGTCGGCGCTAGTGTCGGAGCCATTTGCTGTGCCGACAGTTCTTATGGTGTTGGTGGCGGCACCAGAGAGCCCACTAGAGCCGATGGTACCTCTGGAGTTGGAGGAGGTGATCCCCCTGTTTTAGGTGTCCAGGCTGGGCCCATTTCTGGACCTGCTGGGGCGTCTGGGGCGGGGGAGAATGTTCACTCATCTGCCACCACTCAGGAGATGGCGGGCGAGGTTGAGCTTCCTTGGTTGGTCCTGAGGAAGAGATCCTCTCTGACTGAGGGGTTGAGGGGCAGAGCAAAGAGCCAGTGTCCTTCCCTGGTAGCCCGCAAGGGTTCGGGTAGGAGCCGGCCCTGACTTCTCCCTGAAGTTTCCTGGGGATCTCGTCTTTCAAGGTTAGGGGCTGCCCTTCTGGACCCAAGTGGCCCCAGTCGCCTCTCAGGGGGGAACCCGCTTCAGGGCACAGTCCCAACCGTTTCAGAATGGTTGAACGGCTGCTGACTGCCTTGACTGATGGATCCTCCCAGGCTGTTGGTTCGCCTGTTCGGTCCCTGAGCCCTGACAGAGGTCGTTGTCTTCCTCAGAGATGTCTGATCCCGCTACCTCTGCAAACGCCTCTCTGGTCCTACGGGGCCTCTAACCTGGGAACGGTTTAGAGCCACAGCCGCCCTATTCACTGTATACGTTAGGTCCATGGTCGAGTAGGTGTTTCACCACTCTCCCCCGGGCGGCCGGTCTCTGACTCTCCCGACTCATCGTCTTCCTCAAATGAGGGAGAGGATTCTTCTGTCTACCTTTCCTTGGACGCTGACCAGACCAACTATCAGCGTTTCCTTTTGGGGTTAGTCGATGAGCTCCACATAACTAGGCTGGCAAGTCACAATCCTGAATGGGTAGCATGCTCCGTTTTAGGCGAACACAGTGCAGACAGCCTGGTGGTTCCCGCCTGGCCCTTCCCCTTTAGGGAGGCGTTGCACTGAGCTTGGCAACATCCATCAGTCCCCTTCCCAGCCCCGATGGACTGCCTGCACAGGTATTGCGCACCCCTAGGATCTCCAGGTGCTCTACCTCCCCCTCTTCGGGCGTGACACTCCTGGACACTCCTTCCGGACATAGAAGCCCAAGATATGACTGACCCTTGGATGCGGACTCCGCGGAGTTTGACTTCTGGGAGAGGAGAGTGTTTTCTTCAGCACGTTTTTCTCTTTCTGTAGCAGCACATCAGGCCCATCATGCTGTCTACAACAGGCACTTATGGTCTTTGCTAGGGAAAATCCTAGCATCTGTGCCTGATATGGAGGCAACGAGACAAACTGTTGCCCTCTCCATACGTGGCCTGGAGCTTGCGAGGGACCAAGCAAGGGTATCATATGATGCCAGTGAGGTGGCATCCAGGTTAGCGGGACAGTAATCTGCTGGACGGCATGGCTTTGTCTATCCGGTTATCACCCATGGCCCGGCAAGGGTGACTGCCTCCCCTTCCAGGGATCCGCCTTTTTCCCGTCAGGTGTGATGGGAACTTCAGGGGCAAATTCTTCTCTCCCAACCGGGGACCCCGTCTCACCCAGATCAGTGTTAGGCCTATTTGGGGCTCCTCCTTCTGTGTCTTCTCCCACAGGAGGCTGAGGGATTCTTTCCCTCAGGGATGTACCAGATCCCCTTTGGGGGCTTGGTAATCATCCACCAGTGATGAATGGTGAAGACTGACAAATATAAGATATGAAAATTACTTACCTACCGTAATTCTTGATCTTTCTGTGTATCTTCACCATTCATCACTGCTTCCTGCCCTCCTTCCCCTCTTGGGCCTCAGTCTCTGGGCATGCCTCCTCACTGCTTGTTTTTCACCAAATTGTGGCCTTTGTGGACCTTGTCCTGCTGGTACCTCTTGGCTCTGCTCTTTCTTCTGAGGGAGACAGGGGTTCTCTATTTGGGAAAGACAAGCAGGGCCACTTGCCCCTGCTTGGTGAGGGCTCGCCAGGGCCTCTTCTGTCGTCCGTGACGAGATCCCCCTCCTCAGGTTGGTCTGAACTGCCTTAGGGTTCGACCTCTCAACTTGATCTCTCAACCAATAGGGATCCTCTTCAGGATGATATTTTAGAAGGGCTCTGGTGACCCCTAGTCTCTTTTTGGGAGCGTGACTCCCCTTTTTTTCTGACCGCTGTCTCTCGTATGCAGGGTCCCCCTTTGGATAGTGAAACCATGTCCTCTAGGGAGATCCCCTACTGGCATCGTCCCCTCCTTGATTCTCAGGAGTGTGACATCTCTGGTCCCCCTGTGGGGAAGTTTTTTGTCTGGAGGACCCTGCAGTGGGGTAGGTCCTGTCCCCACCCCAGAATTTTCTTAAGACAGGAGTGGGAGACTCTGGCCTCCTGCTCCACCTCTTGGATTGACAGGGAGGGCACTTCAGGTTGGTACCTTGGCTTGCCTATGTCTTCTGGACTGTTCTTCAGTCAGCCATCCCCTCTGGATAATCCTTAAACTTGGGGTTGTTTTTTCTCCCGCTCCCTCGGTGGAGAGATAAAATGTGGCTTTAAAGGCAGAGGTGTCATTCTCCTCGGTTCTCTGAGAGTCCTCTGGACCTCTGCAAGTGGGGTGTAGTGTCTCCCTTCTTCCTCTCTTCTCTCTTTCTTTTCTGTCCTCTTTCTTTCTCCCTTACTCTGTCCCTCCCTTCCCTGCCCAGAGGTTAGGGCCCCCTGTCCCAGATCCCTAGGTTCTTGCTCTCTTCTGTCCTCTTTGGCTGGCATTATTCCTTGCTTTGCTTTATATCTTTTCCTATCTCTTAGGCTCCCTTACCCCACCCTCTTTCTTTCTCTTTTTCTAACTTCACTCTCTGGCATGCAGAACTGGGATGGAAGAGGAGTCGGCATCGGTTACTGGCTAACCTGTGAGCACCGTGCAATGCGTCAGCCTCAAGGGCGGCACCGCTCACGGCACTGACTCCTCCCCTTACCAAAAAAAAAAAAAAATGTTCCCGCGGGGTCCTGTTCCTCCGGCCAGAACCTACCAGTGACGAATGGTGACGATACACAAAAAGATCAAGAATTATGGTAGGTACGTAATTTTACCCTTGTGGCACGGCACACAGCCGTCTGCAGGCCTGATGCACATGCAGCGACAGCTGGGTGTCTACCCCTCAGGAGTGACAACCTTGCTGCGAATGGCCACTGTGGTGCAGGACAGGGGCATCAACCCTTCCAAGGCTGGGATGGGCTACCATTGACAGCATTCTTCCCAGCCCTGGTGGACCAGCTGCAGTGTCCCAAGTCCACTCTGGAACCTGCACCCTCTATGAAACTTGGTGGCCCATCTTTTATATTTATGAACATTTAAACTGTGTTTGTATTTCTTACTCTGAAGACAGGAATTGTGATGGAAGTAAATAAAAAATGCTGGTCATATTGTGTGTATCACAGACATATGATACTCATCTGTTATGTAGGAAGATGGCACCCCGTAATTACCCACACCATGTTTGTACGTAATGAATATGCCACTGGCACCACTTATTGTCTCTTTTAGCTGACCAGAGTGAGAATTCATATATCGTATTCTATAAGGTATACAAGGAATGGATTGTGTAGTGCCTGTCACATCACCCTTCAACACAATATTGTTATTAGAGTTATGAAATAGAGTTTGCCTTTGGTGAGACTGCATGACTACTGCTCCTGCTGTCGCTACTGCTGTTTAAAAATCAAGCCAGGTGAATCCCAAGAAGGCAGACGGGATGCACCCCAGATTAATAATGTAGCTAAAGTAACAATTGGCAGGGCCACTTGGAGTAATCTTTTAGAAGTCTGTTCAGGAAGGTCTGGAAGTGGAGGACTGGAAAGTAGCCAGTGTTGCCCTCATCTTCAAAAAGTGGCAAGGTTGGACTCAGGCTTTATTGGGGGGAGGGGTCTGATTATGCCAAAGCAACAGGAGGAGGACAGGGGCAGGGCTGTTTTAAGGCCTTTGACATAGTGCTGTATGACAGGCTTGACAGGCTTCTGAGCAAAGTACACCAGTGCTGTATACATGAGGCGTACACAAGGTGGATTGCTAACTGGCTTGGAGGCAGGATGCAGATGGTTTTTGGTGCACAGACACAACTCCAAATGGAGGGGAACTCAGTGGGTCTCTTAAGAATCAGTACTGTGGCCACTACTGTTTAGCATTTTTGTAAGTGATCTGATAGATGGGATCAAGAGCAGACTGCTAACGTTTTCCGAAGACACTAAGCTGCCCTGAGTGGTAGACTCCTTTAAAGATAAGGAGAAACATTAGTAGGACCAGAGCATGCTAAGCAACTGAAACAATTCCTGGAGTCTCAAGTTCAGTGTAGCCGAATGTAAGTTCCTGCACTTGGGGAGGAAAAACTGAGATAGCACTATACATTGTGTGAGGCTCCTCTGGGTCCATATGGAAGAGGAAAAGGACTGGAGGTCAGTGTGACGATGGTTCAGAGAGGGCCAACAGAATGCTGGGTTGCATCTAAAGGAGGTGACCAGTAAGGCAGGGGAAGTAATCCTTCATGTTTACAAGGCACTGGTCAGGTCCCACCTGGAGCGTTGCATGCAGTTTTGTCTCAGTATGAAGATGACATTGAGGCAGTCGAGAGGGTGCAATGCAGGGTCATCACAATGATCGGGTATGGAGGATACAGGCTTTGAGGAGAGGCTGTAGCCATTAACATGTTCACCTTGGTGAAAAGGAGGCATAATCTCAGGCTTCCACATACTCAAGGGTATGGACAAGATTGAGCAGACAGAGATGTTTGCTTTGGTGACCTCCAGCAGCATGTAGGGACCCTCCCTGAAGCTCAGATGTGGTGGATTCAGAGGTAACATTAGGTGGCATTTCTTCTCCCATCAGGTGGCAAGCCTATGGAACAATCTACCAACAGAGAGAGTGGACATAAAGATAGGGCAGGGCTTCAGGTTAGGCGTGGACAAATGTCTGCTTACCAACGGAATTAGCAAGTATCCTGGGTAGCAAAGTGGAAATGGATTTCAGTAAATGTTTTCAAAGCGTACTTATTCATCCCTGCTGATAAAGTAGAGGGAAGGCATGATGGACCCTACATCCTTTCCGACCATAACCTACTATGTTCACTTGGCTTCTTAAAACCACGTAATTCATAGCATAATAAAGCTTTTCTTTGGTGATGACATTATGTGCCAAATGAGATGTTTATATAGACTGGTGCTTCCTGACAATGTGGTTCATAATATTATACTTGAAGTGTAAATTTTGTAAACATTTTCCGATTTTTATTCAGACAAGTCTTTATTTTTTTAACATCCTGCCACTCCATAGAACACTTTCCTACATTTGCTTGCAGTTCCTAAGCTGTGCCCTGTGGGACCTACTGTATTACCCTGGATTTAGGTGCCAGGACACATTGGTCCAATTAAGTCTGGCAGAGTTCATAATGGCTACCAGAGGGCACTTGGAGATCCAACTGTGGAAAGGCTCCTTTTTCCCATTTTATGTCTTCACTGAGATACTGGGACACATGTGGAGCCAGGAGGGCCTGTGGCCTGTTACATGTCCTGTCTGTCCTTCCTCCCTTCCTCCCACAATGTATTATGGTTGTATGCATTTTGTTCACCCTTTGTGGCTATCATGTAATTGCACCAATGGCCCATGTCACAGGGCAACAGTAGTATGGTGTAAAGCTCTACCACCTTCCTGAGCCAGGAGCACTTTGACTGGCCATGCCCCAACTCCTGACTGCAGGGAGCCCTGTATGGGATCGAACATGGGTTGCCTATGTGGTAATATGTTAGCTAATCTGTGGGCCACCTGGCAGCCTCTGTAAAACAGCTGAGTTGCTGATTGTTGTTTATGTTTATGATACGATAATCAGAACCACAGGATTTGTAAAGAATGCCATTGGTACTTGCATGTAGCAATGTGTGGTTCATACATTGCACTCATGAGTAGTGACTCCTGACCCACTCACTGTATTCAAATAAGATGATTTGTTTCATCTATCTAAATTCATATGAATCACATGAATTTTAAGAGATGAAACAAAGCATCCTATAGTATGTAATTTAACAACCTGTAAAGGAAGAAACTAGTAGGTCCATGATGGAACCCAAACAAACAGAAGAGAGAAAGAAAAGTGTGCCTTAGGTGGGATTTTAACCCCAGGCCCCCTGGAATTCCATTCTGGTTGCACTACCAGCTGCATCACCAAGGTAACTGGAAACTTGGAACTCCTAGAAGCACCTTAGTCTCTCCAGTGCACAACATGGTGCTGCACAGATTTATTGTTTATTGAAATTCAGTTAACCGGGTAGGCCCACTGAGATATAATGTATCTTTTTCAGGGGCAACCTGGAGTTAATTACAGTTGATAGAAATACAAGTTTACATCCATCTACCAGTTTACATATAGGGACAAGTTAACATCAACAATTAATGATAGTGCGACAAACAGTATTATTGAATCAGCACATTGTGAAGAATAGATCTTACTTTGAGGCAGGCTCTTGTAGCAGACCAGCACCAGTAGGACTAAGCCATCAGGTGCCAGGACCACATGGAAACCTTTCCATCTAGCAGTGTACTACAGGGAACCGCCCACTGCCGATGTCACCCCGCTGACATCGGCCTGTCCTATAAAACCACTCCCTCCTCAGTTCTTTTCTGCTCTCGACCAGCGCATGTTGGACCACTGACACTGCCCAGCTACAGTCTACCGCCATTTCCAACGCTTTCGTGTTTTTTTATTTTTCCCTTTTTCTTTAGAATTAACATCGAATTTTCAGTGTTACTGGACTCAGGTTTATGTCTTCTTAACCTGCCTCATTTTCCGACTGCTCCACGAAGTGTGCCTGCGGCAAACAGATTCCAGAAAAAGGTTGTCATTCTGCTTGCATCCTGTGCCTAGGCCCCAGCCACGACACCGAAGCCTGCCAGTTTTGCCAGAAGTTTAACCAGGCCACACGGAGACGTCACCTGAAAATTCTGGAGAGCCGTCTCCTCAAGCAGCAGCTCATCACAGTGGAACAGGAACTGCAGGCCACGAGCTCTTCAGCTTCGCCATCCCATTCCTCCGGGGTTTCTTCTTCTTCTATACAGTACAATACCAGAATGCCATTTGGGACCAGGCTAGGGATCTGGTACAGACCCTGCCAGATGATTCAGTCAAGATGCAATAGGCCCAGCTTTTGAAGTCGGGCTCAGATGTGAGCACCCACGTTCTGCATGCCTTGTATGATGCCATTAATGCTTCGGGGCACGGTGGCTGCGGCAGTTTGCGCTCTGGCATCACTCCTTGCTCCAGGTCACTGGGTACACCCGACATTCAGGCCTCCACGTTGGACGCTCCATTCTGGGTGAGCCCTGTTCAGGGGTGATGTACAGGACATAGTCTCTCTCTGCAGGAGTCGTGGAAGGCCCTTCGCATGGTACAGTTGCTCTATCATGCTCAGCCTAGAGTAAACTAATGCCGCCCTTTGTCCATCCTCATGCAATCAGCTCCCGAGGACAGCCCAGTAAGGGCCAGCTTGGGTGTCAGGCCACTGATGCCCCCACAGGAGCAGCTGCTTGAGCTCCTAGGGGTCAGGCTGCCCCTGCCTGCTCCCTCCACTGCCTCCTGACTCATTAGCTGAATCCTCCTCCAGCTGAGAGTCTAGGGAGGCAGTCGCTTGTCCGCTTTCCTCCACCTGTCAGGGTAAGGGCAGACCATGGACAGCTGGGTTCTCCAGCTCATTGCTCATGGTCACACATTAGAATTCCTGGAGTGGCCTCCTGAGGACCCTCCTGACCAATCTTCTTACCCTCCTGCACATCTACCCTTAGTCTGGGAGGAATTCAGCCCTTCTACAGAAAAGAGCCAATAGAGACCATCCCGCAGGCACAGTGGGGAAGTGGGTTTTACTCCCACTTCTTCCTCATTCCCAAAAAGACTGGGGACCTGTGTCCTATCCTAGACCTGAGTAATCTGAACCTGTACATAGAGTACAAATGCTTCCAGATGGTGACCCTTCAGGGATTGCTGCCCCTGTTGCACCAAGGGGACTGGCTCTGTTTACTGGACATGCAGAGTCTTCCTGCGTCTGCTGGGCCATATGGTGGCAGCCATTGCCAAGGTCCCCCTGGCCTGCCTGCACATGCAGATCCTGCAGTGGACCCTTGAGGTCCAATGGGACCAGCACACAGATGACCTCAAACAGCTGGTACTGGTCTCTGACCCAGTCTGGAGGGTTCTAGCCTGGTGGATGGACCTGGCCAACCTTTTAAAGAGGGGCCCTTTTCTAATTTCAACTCCCTGGCAGGTTCTCACGACGGATGCCTCCAACATGGGGTGGGGCGCTCATCTGACTGATCGTCAGACCCAGGGTACCTGGTTGGACTTGGAGCAAGCCCTTCATATCAATGTCCTGGAGATGCGGGCAGTCCTCTATGCCCTACAAGCCTTCCAGACTGATCTCCTCCTGGGTCCCTTATTGGTGCAGATGAAAAATGTATGTAGTGTACTACATCAACAAGCTGGGGGACCTCTCCTACCCCTGTGTCTGGAGGCAATGAGAGTATGATATTGGGTCATAGAGCAGTCTGGAACTTTCAGCCGACTCATGTTCCTGGTGTTCAGAACGTCTTGGCAGACTGTCTCAGCTGCTTCAGGTCACAGGCTCATGAGTGGGAGCTTCTGAGCTCAGTGGTCGAAGTCCTCATCAACAGGTGGGGTTGTTCAGAGTTGGACCTCTTTGCATCCCCACTCAGCACAAAACTGCTGCTTTTCTGCTCACTCGATCCTGGTCCTGGAGTTTTCTGGCAAGACACATTGTCCATCTCCTGGAAGGGGAGGCTTCTGTATGCATTCCCTCCCTTTCCACTCCTGCAGAGGGTTCTGCTGAAGCTTTAGCTAGACAATGTATAGATGATTCTCACAGCCCCCTTCAAACAACATGAAGTCTTGCTGTATTCTGACTATTGCAGTGATAACCAACCTTTGAACTGCCCTGGAGAGAAAGAGTTAACTTTCCATGCAAGGCATGGAATGCTGAGGTCAAGCTCGGTTGAGACTCTGTCTGTTGTTGTTTGAACCCAAACTGCCAGATTCTTTACTCTGCCTCACTGAACAGTCACTCCGGAGATTTCTCCTTCGCTCGGTTCAATTCAGTCGGTTAAAGTGTCGTTTTTTTCCCTCGGTTTCAACCGAATTTCTTCTATCTAACCTGTCGGTTCAGTCTCTGTGGTACCGTGAGTACTAGATAGGTTTATTATTATTAGCTTCTGTGTGGAACTTGTAAACATCGGATCAGTTCGGTTTGAACCGATCAGGCTTGTAAAAAAGTTAGTTCTGCTTTTCAGAGTGTGGTAACTGGTCCTTATCGGTTCTAAAAAAAACGGATTTCATTACAGTTTTTTCCATGACCCGTAACACGGTCAGGAACCGATAAGGGTGTCTTGCCTGGCGGATTGCCGAAAAAAGGGTAAGTTTGGTTAGGACTGGCCATGTCTGAGAAACCCAAGAGAAAAAACGGGCCCACTGGGTTTCAACGCTGTAGTGTGTGTGGGGAAGCCTTTGCTAAGGCTGACCCCCACACCACCTGTGTTTATTGTCTGGGGTTTGACCACCTCGATTCAGACTGCCAGATTTGTAAAAGGTTTCCCACAGCTACCCTGGAAAAGAGAGTAGGTAGACTGAGGGAAAGGGAGGCCGAGAAGTCCGCTGACCTGGATGGCCAGCCCGGTTCGGTTCCAACCGTACCAGAAGGAGTGCCCTCTGACCAGGGCGAAACTTCTTCGGGCAAAAGGAGAACCTACTCTGAGGAGTCGGTTCTGGTTAAAAGAAAAAGAAGGGATAAGTCAGCCGGTTCGGATCCACAAGTTCTTTCTCCGACTGCTGATGAAATAGCCAAAGCGATAAGGATTGTTCAATCGCTAACTCCGGTTCCGACCGAACCGGCACCATCGGTTAGGGGCTCGGTACGGTCGGTTCACTTGGTTCCAGATTATAATTTAGAGGATTTTTATGAACCAGAAGAGGAGGAGGGAGAGTATGAGGATAGTGATGGTGATCATGAAAGTCTGGATGTGCCCATTGACCCGGACATCTCCCCAGACAGACCTTCAGGTGTTTCTCCTCCTAGGCTTTCTGAGTCCCCTTCCCACTCTATGTTATACAAAAAAGTGGCTGAAACTCTCCAGCTTCCTATGGAGGAAGCAGTAGAGGATCAGGAGGAGCCTGATTATGTTGAGATGATGGACATCCCAGAGTCCAGGAGACTGTCTGTTCCCCTCCATAAATCTTTTGGGAAATAGACATTTAAAATTTTAAAGACTTCTAATTCTATACCTCCTGTGGACAGAAGAATGGACAAGAGGTATACTCTTTCAGGCTCAGATACGGAGTTCCTTTCCCAGCAATGCAGCCATGTTGGGGTAGTGCAGGCTGCTGCCTGTGATAAGGCAAATATACCCTTGGCTTCACACCCCCCAGATAAGGACTCCAGGAGGATTGATGCCATGGCAAAGAAACAGTACATGGCAGCATCTTTGGGACTCAGGCAGGCTAATTACATGGCCTACACAGCTAGATACCAGAAGTCTAGATGGGACACTGATGGCTCTAGATAAACAGGTCCATGGCCAGCTTGCCAAGGAGCTAGAGCAGGTGGCTGCAGATGGTATGGAGGCATCCAAGGTGCAATTTCATGCTGCAGTGGACTCCAATGATGTTTCATCTAGAGTCATGGCTACATCTGTGGCCCTTCAGAGGATGACTTGGCTCAGATGTACTAGCCTGTCACAGGATACCCAGACTAAGGCCATGGATTTTCCTGTTATTGGTAATTCTCTGTTTGGGGAGCAGACAGAGAACTACATGAAGAAAATGGATGAGTACAGGACCACCTATAGGAGTGCTCAGGCCAAGGAAAGGCAAGCCACTCCCCAGAGGCAGCATTCCAGGGGCAGGGGCAGGCCTTTTCATAGGCCTTTCTACCAAGCCCAGGCCTCCTCTTCCGCCTTTGCCCAGAGGGGGTTCTTCAGAGGGAGAGGCAGACGGGTATAAGCAGGCCTGCTACCACCCTCAGCCTAAAACCCCTGCCAAACAGGCACCCTGATGGTTTGCCCGGCCGATTCTCCACTACCATTCAGGAGGCAGGCTGGCTTACTTTGTCCAGGACTGGATGTCTTTAACATCAGACAGATGGGTCCTGGAAGTAGAAGTCAGGGACTGGTTCTCAGCTTCAAACAATTTCCAAAGATGAGAACCAGATCCTTTCCACCTGCAAATCCTTCAGAGGCCCTTGCCCTAGAGGCAGAGGTCTCTTTCCTCTTGGCTCTCAGAGCTGTAGAAAGGTTCCACCCCTACACAAGGGAAAAGGATTGTACTCCAGGTACTTAACCCCCAAAAAAACAGGAGAATGGCGGTCCATCCTGGATCTCAGATATTTAAACAAGCACCTTTTAAAGCCAAAGTTCAAAATGGTGACTCTGGGAATAATTCTACCCTTTCTAAGGCCAGGGGACTGGCTAGTCTCCCTGGACCTCAAGGATGCCTATTTCCACATTCTCATCAGATGCTCCCACAGAAAGTACCTCAGGATCGAGTTGCCCTCAGGCCACTATCAATTCAGAGCAATGCCCTTGGCCTAACATCAGCTCCAAGGGTGTTCACAAAATGCCTGGCAGTAGTGGTTGCTTTCCTAAGGAGAAAAAGATCTCCATCTTTCCATACCTGGATGACTGGTTCATAGTGGGTCAGTCTCAGACCAAGTCAAGTCACACCTACAGATAACTCAGCAACTGCTCACTTCTCTAGGATTCCTCCTGAATCTTTCAAAGTCAGTTCTAGAGCCAGTGCAGCTCCTCACCTTCATAGGGCGGAGCTGGATACAAAAGGGCAAGAGCCTTCCTTCCTGGACAGGCAAGGACCCTTGTGACACTGGCCTCTTCATTCACCCTCCAGGTGTCTTGACCAGCAAGGTATTTTTGCAGCTCCTGGGCCACATGGCTGCCTCTATGGCAGTGGTCCAAGGAGCAAGATTTCAGATAAGGGATATTCAGTTCCACTTAAGAGCCTTCTGGTCCCAGAGAAAGGATTCTCTGACCAAGCTAATACAGTGACTCGAACCCTGATCCAGGCTTTGCAGTGGTAGCAGGACCAGGACAACCTAAGACAAGGAGTCCCTTTGTCACTCAATCTCATTCTCTAATCCTTACCACAGATGCCTCCCTCTTGGGCTGGGGAGCCCATTTGGATCTGACCACCCAAGGGTTATGGTCACCTCAAGAATCTCTGCTTCACATCAATCTCTTAGAACTCAGAGCAGTGTTTCTAGCACTTCAAATTTTTTCCAGGTCTGTTTAGAACAAAGTAGTTCAGATCAGGACAGATAATACCACACAGTGTGGTACATCAATGCAAGGGGCACTCAGTCTCACGGCTGTACAGAAGCAATGAGATTGTGGTCTCTGGCCTATTCCTGAATACCTCTCTGATAGCAGTGCACCTCCCAGGGAAGGACAATGTCCTGGCAGATGCTGTCAGCAGGATATCTCAGGGCCATCACGAATGGTCCCAGGATCCCCTAATTTTGAATTTGATCTTCTCCAGATGGGACACTCCATAGATAGATCTTTTTGCAGCCCCAGACAATCACCAACTTCCTCTTTTGCTGCAGACCCCAATGTTGGGCTCAGTCCCCTGGATGCTCTAGTTCTTGATTGGGAAGGGAAATTCCTGTATGCTTCCCCCCCTTCCCTCTCCTGTTCAAGGTACTAGTCAAAATCAGGTCTCAACCCTGCAGAGTGATTCTGATTGCTCCAGACTGGGCCAGACAGCCCTGGTACCCTCTCTTGCTGTCCTTAGCAGTCCACCTTCCCCTGTCTCTTCCCAGGAATTACAACCTGTTAACATGTTCTCAGGGGAGGGTTTGGTATCCGAATCTCAAATCCTCAATCTCAAGGCTTGGCTCTTGAAGAGTTAAGAGTTTGCTGATTTGCATCTCTCTCAAGGTGTTCTGGATATCCTAAAGGCTTCTCGAAAGCCTTCCACCAGAAAGACTTACAACTCCAAGTGGAAAATGTTTACTGTTTGGTGCTCTGGGAAGCATATTTCTCCAGAGTCTGCTGGGTTGCCTACAGTCCTGGACTATATGGTTCATCTCAATAGCTTGGGACTCAGACCAGCTACACTTAGAGTGCATCTGGCAGCTGTCTCTGCCTTCTTGTCAGCAGGCAAGCCCTCTTCCCTTTCAGCTCATACTGTATTCTGTAAATTCTTCAAGGAATTGCTGCATACCAATCCTCCCTTCAGGGACCCTGCCCCTGCTTGGGACCTTAATGTTTGCATTGCTCAGCTTATGCAACCCCCTTTTGAGCCTATGTTTTCAGCAGAGCTTAAGTACTTGACTTGGAACACTGTGTTCTTGGTAGCCATTACTTCTGCCAGACTCATAAGTGAGTTACAGGCCCTGTCAGTGGAGCCTGATTTTATCTCCTTCCACAGAGATAAGGTGGTCCTCAGGACTAATAGGAAGTGTTTGCCTAAGGTGGTTTCAGATTTCCACCTTAATCAGTCTATGTCTCTTTCTGTTTTCTTCACTGACCATTCCTCCTCTGGGGAGAGGAGGCTTCACAGCCTGGATGTGAAAAGGGCCTTTAGCTACTACATAGAGCGCACCAAGGGTCACAGGTTTGACTCCCTCCAATTGTTCCTCACTTATGGTGAGGTTGGTAAGGGAAAACCTGCCACTAGGAGATCTATTGCCAGGTGGATTGTCTCTTATATACAATTCTGCTATGAAAAATTAGGCAGAATCCCACCCTCAGGCCTCAGGGCTTACTCTACTAGGGGTACAGCTGCTTCCCTGGCTGCTGCCAGGGATATTCCTATCTTAGAGATTTGTCAAGCAGCCACCTGGAAAACAATGCATACTTTCACCAAGCATTACTCTCTGGATATCCATGCTAGGAGTGATGCTCGGTTTGGCACAGCAGTGCTTCAGAGCCTGTTCCCAAAGTAGGTTCTGTCCCTCCTCCATGGAGGTACTCCTTGGTAGTCTGCAATAGTCAGAATAAAGCAAGACTTCATGTTGTTTGAAGAAAAAATTACTCACCTTAGTAATGTTGTTTCTTCTAATGGAGTCTTGCTGTATTCTGACCTCCCCCCTGCCTCCCCTCTCAGAACCTGGGTTTTGGGATGTGGGTGGGGAGGAACAGTGTTGGCACCCTAGAGGTGCCCCCTTTTTCTCACCCTCTTATTTTTGGGTGTGTGTTGTGTTTTGTTTTTTGGGTTTCCTGACTTGAGTCTTTGCCTTGGAACCAAAAAAACCTTTTATTAAATTTAGTTGCCAGTTGGCTAGTGTGAGTTTACAGTTTCCACACAGGATGCCCAGTGAGTATAGCTCAGAAGATCTGGCAGTTTGGGTTCAAACAACAACAGACAGAGTCTCAACCAAGCTCGAAGCAGCTGCTCCATGCCTTGCATGGAAAGTTAACTCTTTCTCTCTGGGGCAGTTCAAAGGTTGGATATCACTGCAATAGTCAGAATACAGCAAGACTCCATTAGAAGAAACAACATTACTAAGGTGAGTAATTTTTTCTTCTGGCCATGCCAGATCTGGTTCCTTTTACTGCAACAGCTTGCAGTGGACCTGCAGTTCCCCTTGTCCCTGTACACCGGCTCTCTCCCAGGACCAAGGCACTCTCGTCCATCCTGATCTCAAGTCTCTACATCTTCATGTGTGGCTCCTGTGGACCCAGCTATGGCCTGCTTTGGAGTCTCCTCTAGGGTCGCAGACGTTCTGGTGGCCACAAGGAAGCCCTCCACCAGAGCCACCTATGCTATGAAATGGAAGCGCTTTTCCATTTGGGCCACTGCTCGCCATCTAGATCCTTTCACCTGCCCAGTGAATCAAGTCCTGGAGTACCTTCTTTCCCTTTCAGATTCAGGCTTGGGGTACTCCTCGTTTAAGGTGCACCTTTCCACCATCTCTGCCTACCATGCACCTATTGAGAGCAAGGCTGTCACCCAGCTTGAGATGTCCCACATTCCTGCAGGGCATTCTGTATCTGAAACCTCCCATTTGGGATCTGGTCCCTCCATTGGACATTTACTTCTTGTTAGGGAAACTCACTTTCTAGGATCGTGGCTATGTTGTTCATCCACACTTCTTGGCATATCCCTTTCCCTTTAAGGATCACCAGATGGTCTTCAAGCTAGCTCCTCCCACCCACCCGGGTGGTATATCCCTTGGCTCTGCCCCATGATGCCAAATCTTCCTTTCTGCTGGAAGATTCAGGTTGCTTCCTTCCCGCATTTTGTAGGCCCTAGCTTCAATACCTTCAGTTATTCCGAAAATTCGTCTAGTTCACATTAGCGATCGCGACTGTTTATCTTCAATTATGGAAGACAAAGTCTTCACCCGGATTTCGCCAGTGTTCATGCGCCAGAAGATGTCTTGCACCGATCCCCACACCACATACGTCTATTGCTTGGGTGTCCACCATGACACCTCGAAGTGCGATTTTTGTCTCGCATTTCACCCTAACGTCTTCAATGACCATCTCGCACGCCTGAAGTTGGGGAGGCTGGAAAAATGGAACCCTCCGGTGAAATCAAAGGAGGCTCGGTGGGCGGTTTCCACGTCCGCGCGATCCGCCAAGCAGTTGGAACGCATGCAAGCCTTCGAGGAGGAAGCAGCTCGTGCCCGGGAAACTTCCTCTCAGAGTTTCTTCATTCCGCTCAACCTGTGCTCCACTTTCTCAGATTTTATTTCTGAGAGTTGTGTCAGTCTCTCCCGACTAAGGGAGAGGGTCCCTGACATGCACTCCTCTCAGTCCTGTAAGCAGGAAAAGGATCCGGGATCATTTTGTCTTAGCGAAGATGTTCTTGGGATCGGGAGATCTCAGTCCCAGGAACCCGGCAGTCTGGAAACTTGGTTTGGGTACCTCTTGACCTCTGGCTCGGCTGCGTCCAGCCAGCCGACCAAAGTGTCGATCGACGAGGTTGAAATAATCATCGATCCAATCGACCCATTGTTGCTGACTCCGGTCGATGATTCTCTCAATCGGACTTCGGTCATTTCTTTCCCCGACGAGGAGACCCAGCCCTCTAGGAATCCCATCGAGGAAGTGGTCCCCAACCCTGGGAAATCACCGGTCCTGCCAGTGTCTCCCGGAGTGACTGAATTGGCCTGTCGATCGATCGAGATCCTGGACCCCTCAACCGACAGGCCGAGGAAGAGCCACAAGCACTCGAAAAGAGGTGATGCCAGCGGTTGTCTTTGTCCTCCTCGGATGAGGAGAGGATCCGGGAAACTCTGGCAGCGCCATAAGGACCTCATGTGCAGCAGTTGATTTTGACCGGTCACAAGTCACCCCTGCCTTGCACCCTGGCCATTACTTGGCTTTGACCTCACAAGAAGGAATGCAAAACTTGGATCATTCGGCCGGAAGGTTTATGCAGCTCCTCATCGTTAGGCCTCCATCAGGCAAGTTCGGCTGTCATCATGGCACACTTCTTTCATGTCCTTTGGGGTCTTTGGATGAAGTCCTCCCACATCTCCCTGCGGACATGCGGACCACAGTCAATCAAGTCTGGGACCAGGGCCGGGCTGTTGTCAAACAGCAGCTTCAGACGGCCCTGGACATTGGGGACTCGCCCGCTTGTTGGCAGCCGCAGTTGCCTGTCGCCACAGAGCTTGGCTGAGACTCTCCTCTTTCCCGGCAGATACTCAGCACAAACTAGCTGATGTGCCTTTCCTGGGCACCAATCTTTTCATCCCAGGTGTGGCTGGTCACCTTCAGCATATTGAGCAGTCCAGTGCCACCTTGGATGCCGCTTCTGCTAATGGTTCTTCGAGTAAGAAGCGACAGAAGAAGCCTTTTTGGCACTATTCCCCTATGGCCCAGCAACCCTCCTTTCAAGGAGGGCAGCAGCAGTAGGTTCAAGCTAGGCACCCCCAGCCCAAGCCTGGGCCCTCCCATGTCCGCAAAGGAGGCCAAGGTTCAGGTCCTGGATCCTCCTCCTCCTCCAAGCCTGCTCAGTGATGGGGCGGGGCTGCAGCCCCCTCTCCCGTCACACCAGCTCTGGGTTCTCCCATGGAGGGCCGGCTCCACCACTTCCTTTTCTCCTGGTCCGCTATCACCACGGACAGCTGGGTCTTGTAGGTGGTTGGTCAGGGACTGCCTCTGTAATTCAAGCAGTACCCTCCAAGCCGAGCCCACGCCCCACGAGAGGAAAGAGTATCCGCCCATACTCGGTTTGCTCTCCGAGACGATGTCACTCAACTCCTCCTCAAGGAGGCAGTACCTTCAGTGGCGGATTCTCCAGCAGAGCCAGGCTTTGTCTCCAGGTACTTCCTGGTGCCCAAGTGGATGGGGGGCTAGTGCCCCATTCTACATCTGCACAACCTGAATCAGTTTCTCAGGTTCACGCACCTTTCAGATGGTCACTCTGTTCCAGATCATACCATCCTTGGAGCAAATCATGTGGTTCTGCTTATTGGATCTGCAGGACACGTTCTTTCATGTCCCAATCCGTCTGTCTCATTGGCGGTTCCTCTGCTTCAGAGCCGAAGGGACCCTATACAAGTTCCGAGCCATGCCATTCGGCCGGTCATCGGCCCCATGGGTCTTCACCAAATGCATCGCAGTGGTGGCAGCCCATCTCGGGAGATCTGAATTTATCCCAGCCTTGATGATTGGCTCTAGCAGGTCCCACCTGGCAGAAGGTGGAGAGGTCCAGGGACCTGGCCCTCCAGACCTGCTCCCAACTCGGCCTCCTGATCAACGAGGCCTAGTCAGAACTCGTGCCTTCCCAGGTGATGTGCTTCATCGCGGTAGAGCTCGACTCTCATCAAGCCAGAGCTTGGCTCCCTGCACACAGGGCGGAGGTTCTCTCCTCCTTTGCCCAATAATTTCTGGTTGGGCAGTTGCGCCCTGCCCGGGACTTTCTGCTGGGTTCCATGGCGGCATGCATCTCCATGGTCTGTTGGGCCCAGTGGCACATGTGCCCCCTCCAATGGGAGCTGGCCGCCCAGTGGACTGAGCACCATGGTCATTTCGACCAGCTGATCACTGTAACCTAAAAGATGTGGGACGCTCTCCAATGGTGGACTGCCCCAGACCGGTTGCAGGAAGGGATCTCGTTTGTCCACCCCAGCCGATGGCTGTCCTCACGACTGATGCCTCTCTCATGTGCTGGGGAGCCCACATGGGGGACAAAAGAGCCCATGTTTTCTGAACCCCGGAGGAGTCCCGATACCACATCAACCTGTTGAAGCTCAGAGCAGTCAGACTGGCACTGTCAACTTTTGCTCCTCAGCTCCGGGTCAAGTGGTTCAAGTCCAGACAGACAATACCACCCACCATGTACTACCTCAACAAACATGGCGGCACGTATTCCTGACTGCTTTGTAGGGAGGCGCCCAATATCTGGAGGCAGATCTCCTAGCCATTCATGTGGCAGGAGCCTCAAACCATCTGGCTGGATGCTCTCAACTGCTTAGGCGAGACATCCCATGAGTGGTCTCTCCATCCAGAGGTAGCTTACAGACTGTTCTCCCACTGGGACAAACCGATGGTGGATCTGTTTGCCTCCAGTTACAACACCAAGCTGAGGTTCGCTCAGGCCCACCCCTCAGCAGGGCTCGCTGCACGGGGATGCCTTCATGAGGCCGTGGACCCCAGGCCTCTTCTGTGCCTTCCCTCCAGTTCCCTTGATCCACAAAGTGCTCCTCAAGGTGAAGAGGGACAAGGCAAGGTGATTCTGGTAGCCTCAGACTGGCCACGCCAGTTCTGGTATCCAGATCTCCTCAGCCTCAGCTGCAGGCCCCTGGAGCGGCTTCCAGGATGCCCGGACCTGATCTCTCTCTCTCAATCGGGAAGGTATACCATCCAGACCTTCAATCCCTGCACCTCACAGCCTGGTGCCTGAGCGACTAGAGTTCCAGGCATTGGGTCTTTCTGAGGATGTCCTCACCATGGTGGAGGCATCCAGAAAGGAATCGAACAGGAAGTGTTATGCCTTCAAAGGGAAAAGGTTTTTCATTTGGTGTCAGGGCAAGGGCCTGGATCCTCTGTCCTGTTCAGTGGTTAACATTCTCGACTACCTTTGGTCTCTGTCCAAAGGGGGTCTTCGGTCATCGACCTTTAGTGTGCATCTGGCAGCCATCTCTGCTTACCGGGCGTGGGCCGGTCAGCCGACGTTGATGCAGGAGACAGTGGTCAGGCGCTTTTTCAAAGGCCTGGATCACATATCCCCTCCGGTGCATGAACCTCCACCACCGTGGGATCTACTGCTGGTACTGGCAAAGCTCATGGGCAAGCCATTCGACCCTGTGCACAAGTGTACGTTGTCACACTGGTCGTGGAATACGGCCTTCCTGGTGGCTGTCACATCTGCCAGAAGGACAGGGGAGCTCCAGGCGCTTTTAGTGGACTCCCCTTATCTGGTCTTCCACAGGGACAAGGTTGTCTTATGCTGCCAGCCGAAATTCCTCCGAAGGTGGTGTCAGAGTTTCACCTTAACCAGGTGTTAACTCTGCCAGTATACTACCCTAATTACACCTTGGAGGTTGAATACAGGCTCCATGCTTTGGACCTGAGACGAGCTCCTCCTGTTATAAGGAGAGGATGGTGGAAATTCAGGAAGAGGTTCGCCAGCTGTTTGTCACCCACGCTGAAGCCGCTCTGGCAGACCTGCCGCAAAACGGACTATTGCAAGGTGGATTACATCTTGCATAAGTCTGTGCTATGAGTGGGTGGGCATGGAACCTCCCAGAGGGATAAGAGCTCATTCTACCTGCCATACTGTTGCATCGGTGGCTGCTTCCAGGGATATCCCTATCCAGGAAATCTGTCGGGCTGCTACCTGTAAGTCAGCAAACACCTTCATTACCAATTACCACATCGACCTTGAGTCACACTGGGATGCTGGTTTTGGGGCCTCAGTTCTCCAGTCTCTTTTCCCCAAGTGAATATCAGTAGGGGTGTGCACCTTGCCTCACTCCTCCCGGAGAACTGCTAGGATTCTGCCAAGAAGTGTGGATGAACAACATTACCACAATCCTACAATAACAGATTACTCACCTGTAACAGTAGTTCTAGGAGTGGTATATGTTGTTCATCCACACGGACCCACCCGACCTCCCCGGCTGCGGACACACAAAACGTGACTTCCAGCGGGCTGAGATCTGGCGTCATGGGGCGGAGCTGGGGATCCATCCACTGGTGGAGGAGCGCCAGCTTGAAGACCTTCCGTGATCTCTTAAGGAAAGGACATGCTTGAAGGTGGATGAACAACATATACCACTCCTAGAGCTGCTGTTACAGGTGAGTAACCTGTTTTCTAGGAGCGTGGATATGTTGTTCATCCACAGTAATTGGCATTGTCCCTTTCCTCTTTAAATCTGCAGGAAGTCTTCAAGCTGGCTCCTACCACCCACCCGGGTGGTGTATGTCTCGGCTCCATCCCATGACGCCAGATCTTCCTTTCTGCCCGAAGATACAGGTTGCCTCCCTCATGGTCTCGCATTTCGTAGGCCCTGGCTTTCAAATCTTTGGTTTTACCAAAATTAAAACTCATTCGAGTTAGCGATTGCGCTTTTGCAGCATCGATCATGGAGGAGAAATCTTCTCCGGGATTTCGCCGGTGTCCTTGCGGGCCAAAAATGTTGCACACCGATCCCCATCTCTCGCAAGTGCTCACTGCCTGCATCGGCCATGACACCTCATCCTGCAGTTTCTGCTTGGCCTTCCATCCCAACGCCCTGGACGATCGCAGGGCACGCCTGAAACTGGGGAGACCGAGAAAGGAACCCTCTGGTAGCAAGAGTCCAGGGCTAGGTGAGGCGGTTTCCAGACGCCCGAGCTCCGCTGAGCACCTGGAGCATGGGTATTCGAGAAGAAGCCGCCGCGTGCTTCGGCCAATCAAAGCTTCTTTGTCCAACTGAACCTAGGCTCCACCTTTACAGGTTCATTCAAGGAGCTATGCCAGGCTCTCCCCACCTGGGGTGAGGCGCCCATGGGCTCGCACTCCTCTTGCTCTCGAAAGAGAGAAAAAGAACCTTCTTCATCTTCGTCTCGAAGGCGATCTTGGGACTGAGAGAGGTCTCAGTTCCAGGAGCATGCGGTCTCAACCTCGGTCGAGATCGTCTCCTCGGACGCAGGCTTTACGGACTTTCCGTCTGGCCAGATAACCGAGGAAGTGGCCGATGAGGTCGAGATCATTCTCGACCCGATCGACCCTTTGTCACCGGCTGTGGCCGATGACTCCTTTGAACGGACTCTGGTCCTAGTGTTTCCTGATGAGGAGACCCAGCCCGCTGGCGTCCCCATCAAAGATCCAGTTCCAGACCCTTGGGCCTCACCGATCCCACCAGTGTCTCCCAATCGACCGAGTCGGCTTGCCCAATCACGGTCGAGGTCCAGAACCCCCTCGGCCAAACAACCAAGGAAGAGCCTCAAGTGCTCAAGGAAGAGGCAACGCCATAAGTCGTCCTCATCCTCCTCGGACGAGGAGAGGCTCCAGCGGAAACTCCATTGGCGCTGTGAGGACCTTATGTGGCAACAGCTGATTTGACTGGGCAGAACCTGCCCACCGCCCACCCCAGCCATCACTTGGCTCGCCTCCCAGGCCAAAGCCGACCCCTCTAGAACCGAGCCTTTGGTTTCTCCGCCCATGGGGCTGGCCCGTTCCCCGGTTCGGCCTGTTCTGGTCTCTCCACCTATTCGGGTGGAACTACTGCCTAAACAGCCTGTGGGAGGGGCTCCCTCAAAAGAAGACCAACAGGAAACTGGACTTCCCCGATGTCTGTCGATCACAGTCACCCGGATCGTCCTCGGCGGATCGAGAGTGATTTAGGCGGTAGGCCGCTATATCCCGACTCCTCGGACTTGGATGCCACCGGACTCCATTCTCATCCTGGAGATGATGAGTCGTCAGTTGGTACAGTGGTGGAGGACGGCCCTTCCTCCTTCCAAGGGATTCTCCATCTCATTTCCGACTCCACTGGAATGCCCCTGGAACCTATCCAGAAAAAGGCGGAGTACCCTCTCACGGATATGCTGAAGAGAGGGGATACCCCAACGGAGGCCTTTCCTGTGGCCGAGGCCATCGTTGGCCTGGCCCTCGAACTTTGGCAGCACCCTGCCTCATGCCCAGCACCATCTGCCTGCATGGCCCACAAGTACGCTGTGACCATGGGGTCCCTTGCGGGGTTCACAGAGCACCCTTCGGCCGAGAGCCTGGTGACCGCCTCTGTGTTCAGGCATACTGGCAGTTTGGCCGACACTGACCGACCTCCGGACAAAGAGTCCAAAAATATGGACCACTCAGCTCAGAAGGTCTATGCGGCCTGTTCTTTGGGCCTTCGTCAGGCCAGCTCGGCTGTCATCATGGCGCACTTCTCTCATGCCCTTCTCGGGTCAGTGGACGAAGTCTTCCCTCATCTCCCCATGGATGTGCAGACCACGGTCAAACAAGTCTGGGACCAGGGCCATGCTGTTGCTAAACAGCAGCTCCAGACGGCCCTGGATATTGGAGATTCTTGTGCCCGATCCATGGCCGCCGCAGTGGCCTCTTGCCACAGGGCTTGGCTGAGGCTTTCCTCCTTTCCAGCGGATACTCAGCATAAACTTGCTGATATGCCTTTCCTTGGGACCAACTTGTTCGGTCCAGGAGTGGCCAGTCACCTACAGCGTATAGAGCAATCCAGTGCCACTTTGGACGCCACTTCTGCCAAGGGTTCTTCGAGCAAGAACCAGCAGAAGAAGAAGAAAAGAGCTTTTCGGCACTCTTCCTCAAGGGTTCAGTAGCACTCCTATCAAGGAGGTCAGCAACAGCAGCAGGCTCAAACTTGGCGCCCGGCCCAAGCCTGACCCCAAAGTCTCACAGGAGGCCGAGGCTCCGGTCCAGAGCCTCTTCCTCCTCTCTAAGCCTGCCCATTGACGGATGGGGTTGCCTCCCCTATCTCCGCCACGCCAGCTTTGGGCCCTCCCATAGGGGGTCGGCTCCTTCACTTCCTTTCTGCCTGGTCCGCTATCACTTCGGACAGATGGGTTCTCGAAGTGGTCGGTCGGGGACTGTGTCTAGAGTTCGAGCAGTACCCTCCCAGCTGAGCTAGCGCCCCTCGGGAGGAATGGATTTCTGTATGCACCCAGTCGGCTCTTCGAGATGACGTGGCTCAGCTCCTCCGCAAGGAGGCAGTTGCTCCCATGGCGGATCCTCCAGCAGACCCAGGCTTTGTCTCCAGGTACTTCCTGGTGCCCAAGCGGACGGGGAGTTGGTGCCCCATTCTAGATCTCCATGGCCTGAATCAGTTTCTCAGGTCTTGCACCTTTCGGATGGTCACTGTGTCCCAGATCATACCATCCCTGGAGCGAAACATGTGGTTCTGCTCACTGGATCTGCAGGACGCATTCTTTCACGTCCCAATCCGTCCGTCCCATCAGCGGTTCCTCCACTTCAGGGTCGAAGGGAACCTGTATGAGTTCCGAGCCATGCCGTCAGGCCCGTCTTCGGCCCCACGGGTCTTCACCAATGCATAGCAGTGGTAGCGCCCATCTCCGGCGTCCGGGGGTCAGAATTTACCTTTATCTCGACGATTGGCTTCTGGCAGGTTCCACCCAACAGGAGGTGGAAAGGTCCAGGGATCTGGCCCTTCAAACCTGCTCCCAAGTCAGCCTCCTGATCAACGAGGCCAAGTCGGAACTCGTGCCTTCCCCGGTGATGGGCTTCATCGGGGCAGAGCTCCACTCTTGTCGAGCAAGAGCTCGGCTCCCGGCGGACAGGGCGGAGGTCTTTCTTCCTTTGCCCAATCATTTCTGGTTGGACACTTGCACCCTGACCGGGACTTTCTGCGCCTTCTGGGTTACATGGCGGCATGCACCTCAGTGGTCTGTTGGGCCTGGTTGCACATGCGCCCCCTCCAATGGGAGCTGGCCACCCAGTGGACTCAGTGCTACGGTCACTTCGACCAGCTGATCACTCTAACCCAGAAGATGTGGGACGCTATCCAATGGTGGACTGTCCCAGACCGGTTGCAGGAAGGGATCCCGTTTGTCCTCCCCGAGCCGACAGTCATCCTCACGACGATGCCTTTCTCATAGGCTGGGGAGCCCACATGGGGGACAACAGGGCCCATGGGTTCTGGACCCCCGAGGAGTCCTGATGCCACATCAGCCTGTTGGAGCTCAGAGCAGTCAGACTGCCACTGTCAGCTTTCACTCCTCAGCTCCGTGGTCAAGTGGTTCAAGTCCAGATGGACAACACCACTACCATGACTACCTCAGCAAGCGGCACACCTCCCGCCTGCTGTGCAAGGAGGCGATCGCATCTGGAACCTCGTGAGCCAGTTGGAGGGGATCTTCTAGCCATCCATGTGGCAGAAGCCTCAAACCAGTTGGCAGATGCTGTCAGCCGCATAGGCCAGACATCCCACGAGTGGTCTCTCCATCCAGAGGTAGGTTACAGCCTGTTCTCCCATTGGGGCAAACTGATGGTGGACCTGTTTGTCTCAAGGGAAAACACCAAGCTGAGGCTATATCATGCCCGCCCCCCTCAGCATGGCTCGCTGCAGGAGGATGCCTTCCCGAGGCTGTGGACCCCAGGCCTCCTCTACGCCTTCCCTCCATTTCCCATGATCGACAAGGTGTTACTCAAGGTGAGGAGGGACAAGGCGAAGGTGATTCTGGTAGCCCCAGACTGGCCGCACCAGTTCTGGTATCCAGATCTCCTCAGCCTCAGCTGCAGGCCCCCGGAATGGCTTTGTACACACCTGCACCTGATATCTCTCAACCAGGGGAAGGTCTTCCATCGGACCTTCAGTCCCTGCACCTCACAGCCATTTACCTGAGCAGCTAGAGTTCCAGGCTTTGGGTCTTTCCGAAGATGTCTACACCATAGTGGAGGAATCTAGAAAGGAATCAACCAGGAAATGTTATGCCTTCAAATGGAAAAGATTTTCCATTTGGTGTCAGGGTAAGGGTCTAGACCCCTTATCCTGTTCTGTGGCTAACATTTTTGACTACCTTTGGTCTCTCTCTCTCTCCAAAGGGTGTCTACGGTCATCGACCCTTAGGGTGCACCTGGCAGGCATTTCTGCTTACCGGGCGCGGGCCGGTCAGCCGACAGTGGGCACAGGAGACAGTGGTCAGGCGCTTTTTCAAAGGCCTGGGTCACATATCCCCTCCGGTGTGTGAACCTCCACCTCTGTAGGATCTTCTGCTGGTTCAGGCAAAGCTCTTGGGCAAGCCATTCGGAGCCATGCACAAGTGTGAGCTGTCACACTTGTTGTGGAAGACGGCCTTCCTGGTGGCTATCACGTCAGCCAGAAGGACGGGGAGCTCCAGGCACTTTCGGTGGACTCCCCTTATCTGGTCTTTCACAGGGACAAAGTTGTCCTGCGCCCCCACCCGAAATTCCTTCCGAAGGTGGTGTCAGAGTTTCACCTTAACCAGGTGTTGACTCTGCCAGTATACTACCCTAATTACACCACGGATGCAGTACGGTAGGCTCCATACTTTGGACCTGAGACATGCTGTCTCCTATTATAAGGAGAGGATGGCGGAAATTGTGGAGAGGTTCACCAGCTGTTTGTCACCTACGCTGAAGCCGCTTCTGGCAGACCTGCAGCCACATGGACCATTGCAAGATGGATTACATCATGCATAGGTCTGTGCTATGAGTTGGTAGGCAAGGGGCCTCTCAGAGGGATAAGAGCTCTTTCTACCCGCCATACTGCTGCATTGGTGGCTGCTTCCAGGGATATCCCTATAAAGGAAATCTGTCGGTCTGCTACCTGAAAGTCAGCAAACACCTTCATTACCCACTAACACATCGACCTTGAGTCACGCCGGGATGCTGGTTTTGGGGCCTCGGTTCTCCAATCTCTGTTCCCTAAGTAGGGGGTGTGTGTCTTGCCTCCCTCCTCCAGGAGAACTGCTAGGAGTCTGCCAGTGAGTGTGGATGAGCAACATATCCACTCTCCTAGAAGAACAGGTTACTCACCTGTAACAGTAGTTCTAGGAGTGGTATATGTTGTTCATCCACACGGACCCACCCGACCTCCCCGGCTGCGGACGCACATAACCTGCCTTCCAGTGGGCTAAGATCTGGCGTCATGGGGCGGAGCCGAGACATATACCACCCGGGTGGGTGGGAGGAGCCATCTTGAAGACTTCGGGCAGATTTAGAGAGGAAAGGGACAATGCCAATGAGTGTGGATGAACAACATTTACTGTTACAGGTGAGTAACCTGTAACCAGGACCCAAAATTCTGGTGGGGAAAATACTGCTGAATATTTTGCAGTAGAGTTTTATTTTCTGACTGCTGCAGCACTTAATGCCCAAAGGCTGCATCCATGAGCTCTGCGTATCAAGCCAGTAATGTTTAAAGAAAGTATGTAGGGGCAAACATATGCTTGCACCACAAAGCACCTGAAAGCAAGCCTGTGCTCTTTCAGACCAAGGGGTGCTGCTATGAGGGCTAACGACTGTACCCTAACTAAAGCTGGCTGTTTCAGGTTTAACGCAACAGAAGCCTTTTCATATACAGTCTCCGCCCCAAAAAGCCAAAGTGACCTTGAAGCAAACTGCCCTTTCTTTGCAGCTCACGAGAATATTAAAACAACTGTTAAACCAATGAAAAGTCTGTGTCTTACTAGGTGCTTTTTTGACTGCTTCATGCACAGACTGTGTAAATGACTTTGGATTCCCTGACTTTGGGCAAAAGGAACAAGCAGAAAACCTCTTAGTTCATGTGTAAGGCACTAGGCACTTATGGGACAGAGGAGGGCATAGTACTCGCGACAGTCTTATCGTGGAAGAAAATGAAATAAGGCTACTAGTAGATGGAGTAAATGTCCTTGGAAATAGTGGCCAAAGGCTTGAAAAAATGGTTCACAGAGAGCTTTGGGAATCAAATTACAGATCCCATGGAGGTACAGGCGACCAGAAGGCGAGACTGTCCTATACAGACTGCTGGAAAAATCTACTAATATCCGAGAGTGTTCCAAGCTAGAAACCATCCATGAGGACAAAACAGCCAATAAAACTGAAAACATGACCCTGAAGGAAAGCTTAGGGCTAAGCCTTTATCTAATAGGTATGTAAGGAATCAATATCTAAGCCAAAGAAGGCTTTCCTTGGCCAACACCGTGATCCTTGAGCCCAACTGATGAAGGAGTTACACACTCTCTTATAAGCAGATGACATGAAGATTTTTCCTGAAGGATGACTGTGTCCATTGTCACCATCTCGCTCAGCCGGTCAGCCCTCTACTCTCAAAGTGCCAATCTCTGAGCGTATGATTTGTGTACAGTGAACAGACAAGGTAACCCTCGTGTCTGTTTTGTGGGTTCAAGTCACCTTAGTCTCAAGCTCTGGAAGGATTCAAACTGATAACCTCTTGTTAGTGTACCCAATTATCAGGCTCAGATAATTCTGTCTTCGGGGGGTCAGATATTTTTGCCTACTGGCACCCCACCAGGTCTTTCAAATGAACCCTTAGAACTCAATGCAAGACTTTAGAGAACTCTGTCCAGTTCCCAGTTTGGTATACAATAAGCCCATTCACAGTGTACTTATAACCTTTAAAAGCTCCACTTAAAATAAAAAGAATTGTCAAGGCACTCCAGCAGTTTTGTTTGTAAAAAAATATCTTTACTTTAAAAATATCAAAACAGAAAAATAATTACAGAACAAAATATATATATATCCCAACACATACAGCCTTAAAACAAACAGGAAAAAGTACAGTTCCTACAATACATACATTTAGACTGGTTTAATCTTACTCTTTTTCAGTGCTGTGATGATTCTCCCTCAGTCAGATAATATTCTCTTGTATCAGTCAGAAATATTTTCTTGTGTCCCTCTGTCAGTTCTTTCAGCACTTAAACACACTTCTGAGCGGACTTCTCATGAGGTCACTAACTCTGCCTTGGTGAATCAAACTCTATATCTGACAATACAGGGTCTCCAAATAAAATATTTAAAAGACACATGAGATGACCTCACTGACTTTCCTCTCCACAGGTTAACTGGTCAGAACTGGTTTGTGCTCTGCTACACACACACACACAGTCTTTTGATGTAAGTCACTGTATTCAAATCAGAAGTGTATTTGGCTCCTAAACCTCGTCTGGGCCCTGGTATCTACACATCAAAGGGTATTCATATAATTCAAGGGTTCCTAGAAATGTATATTGGACCTTCCAGAATCGTCTGGGTCCTCCTTGGCTCAGACATCAAACCTCTTCAATGCCCATTCTGGCCTCTCTTGACATCCCTCCCCACAAGTCCTTCTGGCAACTATGCAAGTCAAAGGAGCTCCCTGAGCGCATTATGAATGGCTAATCTTATTTCCTGGGATGAAAGCAAATTGACAAGGTAATTGCACCCCAGATCTCTGCAGTTTAAAATACCTCCTATCCTTTGAACTTATCCCTGGGGGTCTTGATGTGTCAGTTCCAGTAAGACAGCCTTTTCCTTGAACTGACCCTTCCCTTCATATATTTTATACATAATAACAAAAATTAATACAGCACTCGAGCACTCAGAGCAGGCTGTCTACGTCACATCCATCACCTACTCAAATAAATAAGTGTTATTAGTCTGTTCGTTTCAAGGGCCAGGCTATCAACTCCAGAATCTTACGGAATCACGTGATAACACAGGACCCTATCCTAGCAAGTCCCAGTGAGGAGGAAGCCAATACATTCCTGAGTCTATACACATCAGATCCCAGAACCAAGATCTTCAAGGCTACTCCAGCGCTATAGGCATAAGGTTTTCTCTTCAACTTAACCCTTCATAGTACCACTGGAGGCAATGGTAGTAGAGGAAAACAAGCGGGCTATCCTGGATTACCACATCTGGCACCATGCATCCATCACCTCCACCTGTAGATACCTGAAGTGCCTTAAAAACCTAACAGCAGCCGGCCCCGTGGTACTGAGGGCTGAGGTGCTGGATGCCTTACCTTGCACTATGCCAGCGACCAGTGTTCGGGAAAAGGCAAGGGTTGCCGGAGTCGGCAGGGAGGAGAAGAAGGACTGAACGTCCAATGGACTGCTCTCCTTCTGGGGTGGGGTTTGCAGCTCCGGTGCCCGCGCGCCCCTAGTGGAGGCTGGGGACAGGACTTCACACAGCAATCTCAGGGAGGAGTTGGGGCAGGCGCTGGGAGGGAGCGCCCTCTGCTTGGTGTCATTGCATGCCTCCAGCTCCAAGGGTAAAAGAAAATCAGGAAAATGGTTGGCAACCTGTTCGCGGCTTGATGCTTGTTCGTATGTTTCACCGGCACCAATTCTCCCAGACTGAATCCTATTTGGGTGGGGAGTATGGGGGATCCCCATCACCCCGCTGTGGGGGGGGGGGTAAGCCGCAGTGGTTTCAGGGGGAAGCTGCTAGTATGGCAGAGATGGACAGCGGCTGGAATCCCTCTAAGATGCGGGGAACAATGGACAGGAACAGGTGAAGAAAGCTGTCAGGGTTCAGAAAGGAAAATTACGTACCTACCGTAATTCTTGATCTTCTTGGGCAGTCTCCACCACTCCATTCACACTAGTGGAGATTAGCGCGGAGGCACTAAGACCCATCGGGAGCAAACTTTTGCTGGAGAGGTCGAGGCCTTGAGGCGGCCGCCCTTGAGACATGGCGCCGCGAAAGCAGCGGTCGAGCGGTAATGACCATCTCAAGCATTGACCCTCCAACCGCCTCAGTACTTTTTACCAAGGAGGTGCAGCGCAACTAACGTAAGAAGTAAACCCAAATTAAAAAACGGACATAAGATAGTCCATTATGACCCGTCATAAGAAAGGTCAGCAAAGAAGTCCCTCCACGGCCTAAAGATTTGAGGGAGTGAAGACCAATACAGCGGTGAGCTCGGAGGATGGAGGGTGGGCGTGTGAATGAGTGGTGGAGACTCGTCCAAGAAGATCAAGAATTACGGTAGGTACGTAATTTTCCTATCTTCCTGGACATAAGTCTCCACCACTCATTCACACTAGTGGGAGAGTACCAAGCTGATAATCCCCAAAGGGCGGCAGGAGAGCCAGAGCTCACGCGTCTAAGATAGAAACCCCATTAGGATAGTTCTGCGAATGCGGAATGTACTCTAGTAGAACATCCAGTGCATAGTGCTTGAAGGTATGCACTGAGCTCCAGGTGGCGGCGTGCATATATCTGCAATTGGAACATTGCAATTTCCGCTAGGGATGCGCGACCGCCCTAGTAGAGTGGCGTACACTCTACCTTCTAATTTAACTTGAGCCATGGAATAGCAATGCGAAGGCATGCCACTAACCATGAAGAGATGCATCTAATAGCGACGGTTGACCCAGCCGGGTGTCGCTGAAAAAGCGAACAGTTGCTGAGTCTTGCGAACATCCTTGGTTCTATCTAAATAGAACCGTAAGGCTCTCTTAACATCCAAGGAATGAAGAGCTCGTTCCCCTTCATTTTGGAAATTAGCGAAGTAAGCGGGAAGTACCAGAGGTTGGTTTAGATGGAATTCTGACACAACCTTGGGAAGAAATTTAGGATGAGTACGGAGAACTACCTTGTCTTTATGGAATACAGTATACGGAGGGTCCGTAACCAGGGCATGTATCTCAGAGACCCTGCGGGCTGAGGTAATGGCCACCAGGAAGGCAGTCTTCAGGTAAGAAATTTTAGCTCACAGGTAGCTAAGGGTCGAAAGGCTTCAGTGAGCATGTCCAGCACCAGGTTAATGTCCCAGGCTGCAACTGGACGCTTAACAGGGGTCTGGTATGGAGAATCCTTAAGAAATCTCTTCACCATAGGTAACTGAGCCAGAGTAAGGGAAGAAACCGGCTCATGGCAGCTGAGATGGCACTAAGGTGAACTTTAACTGTGAGTACTGAAGACCTAAGTTTGACAGGTCAAAAGATACTCAGAACCTTGCCAGGAGGACAGGAAAGAGATTCCAAGAGGTTTTGCACACAGAGAGAAAAACGTTTCCATTTAGGCGTCGTTTTCGGGTGGCTGGCTTCGAGCAGCCAGAAGGATGTCTGAGACTCTCGAGGAGGCGTTGAACCGATTCACTTCTATCTCTTCAGGAGCCAAGCATGAAGGTGAAGTGATTTCAGGTTGGATGGACCAACGAACCCTGAGTCA
This sequence comes from Neoceratodus forsteri, assembly GCA_016271365.2. Classification (NCBI taxonomy): domain Eukaryota; kingdom Metazoa; phylum Chordata; order Ceratodontiformes; family Ceratodontidae; genus Neoceratodus; species Neoceratodus forsteri. Next base: position 1,198,648,538 of record CM028130.1, read on the forward strand.
AAGACTGATTTGCAAAGAAGTGGTCTCGGAGAGGCTGCCAACATACTGTTGAGTAGAGGAAACCATAGTTGCGAGGCCAGGAAGGAGCAATGAGAATCATCTTGGTCCCCTGAGACTCGAACTTGAGGAGTACTCTCTGGATTAGAGAAGCGGTGGAAAGGCGTAAAAGCGTTTTGTCCACGCAGCCTGAACATCCTGACAGAAAATGCCAGGCCCTGGATTTCTGGAGCAGAAGAGAGGCAGTTTTGCGTTGAGTGGGGATGCAAAAGGTCCAGGTCTGGAGTCCCCACTCTTTGAACAGGGACGAGCTACGGCTGGATCGAGACCACTCGTGAGGGTCTGCCTCCGTTCTGCTGAGGTGATCTCGAGGTCGTTTTGTATACCTGGCAGATAAACCGCTGAATCGAGACTTGTGCTCCAAGCACCACTCCACACCCTCATTGCTTCCCTGCAAGGGGATAAGAATGAGCACCGCCTGCTTGTTGATGTAATACATCACTGATTTGTTGTCCGTTTGAAGGAGAATGTTCTTGTGACAAGGACATCCTTCAGAGCTTCGGATTACATAGAGGACGCTCTCATCTCCAGGACATTTATGTGGAGATGAGTTTGAACTAGTCCATACACACTTGAGTGTGGAGGGAGAGACAGTGAGCCCCCCATCCCATTAGCGATGCGTCTGTGGTGATGGAGATCTGATAATCCGGGGGAGCAAAGGGGAATCCTTCCAGGAGATTGCTCTCTTGAGACCACCAGGTGAGAGACCTTCGAAGGGGCTCCGTCACCTTGATGGGATAAGACTGGGGGTGAGAGGTCAGGGACCACTGAGTGGAGAGCATCCATCGGGTGGTTCTCATGTGCAGTCGGGCCAGAGGGACCGTGAAGACCGAGGACGCCATGAGACCCAACATGTGTTGCATCGAGAGAGCTGTAACCGATTGGTTCTCCCTGATGTAACAGGCCAGTCGAAGGATGTCAGTCTTCTGTCCTCTGGAAGGAAAGCCGCTGAAGAGGTGTCTAGAAGCGTCCCTAGAAAAGGAGCCTCTGGGAGGTTGCAGTTGAGATTTTTCAAATTCAGCAGAACTCCATGGACGTGAGAAGGCGAAGTCGTTTGCAGCTTCAAAGTACTGGCCGAAAGGGCTTGCTAGAAGCCAATCGTCCAGGTAGGGAAACACTGAGTCCGACTTTCCTGAGATGCGCCATGCAGAACTGAGCAACACTTTGTAAAACTCGCGGCCGAGGATAGCCAAAGGGCAGGACTCTGAACTGATAATGCTGACCCAAAGCTACAAACCTGAGGAACTTGCGGTGGGTCGGGTGGACGAGGAATATGCTGGTAAGCATCCTGCATATCCAGAGAGGCCAGCCAGTCGTGCTGATGCAGCAAGGGTAACAGGGTACCTAGGAATCATCTTGAATTTCTCCTGGGAGGAATTTGTTTAACTTTCTGAGGTCTAGAATGGGCGCATCCCCAGATTTCTTCGAACCAGAAAGTAATGGAGTAGAACCTGTGTTTTCGCAGATGCGGGGGCACCAGTTCTGTGCCCTGTTGTTCAGAAGGCCCTGGATCTCCGTGGTGAGGAGGTCTGACTGAGAGGCCGACAACCTGGGTTGTCGTCTGGGAGGACAATTCGGGGGGGTTTCCAAGAAATTGAGAGAATAACCCTCGCGAATTATCCGAAGGACCCATTTGTCCGAAGTTATGGACTTCCACTGGTTGTAGAAGTACATCAGACGACCTCCCACCGGGGGAGAAAGTTCCACCTCGGGCAGAGTGGATGGAACTTGGGCCAACGACTCATAAGGTAGCTGGGAGCTTTGGCCTCGGCTTTCTGCTAGATCTTCTTTTGAGGTTGGGCAGGTTGGCCTTATGGGCTTCCCTGCCTCTGCCACCGAAAGGACTGACGACTATGAAACTGGCGTCTGTTCACATGCCCGACGAGGGCAGGCGGAGGTCTGGCCAACTAATGGCCGATCTAGTCTTCTGAGTGGCCTCTAAGGCTTGCTCCACCTGAGGGCCAAAGAAAGGAGCCATCAAAGGCAGCGCCATCACCTGCTGCTGAGCATCATTCGTGAAACCGTAGAAGTACGCAGCCAGGAATGGCGCCGAGTACAAATCCCCGGCTGCTGAGCGAGAAGCAGTGTCGAAGCGTCCATGGCGGCTTTGACCTGTTGGTTATTGGACCAATACCTCTAATAACGGTCAGAAGAAGCTCCGACTTGGAATCGAATCTGGAAGAGCTTCAACCATTCTTTTCATAGAGTGCCACAGGATATACTCATACTAGGAAAAATAGCCTTGATAACTGGCAATACGCATACTTAGAGTGGAGGCAGCAAGAATCTCTTACCTAATGTATCAATCTTACGAGACTCTTTGTTAATAGGTCGAGCTGTAGTAGTTTGAGGAAGAAACGACCTTGTCATTCTCTGCCAGGACTACAATAGGATCCATAAGGCTTGGGATGCCAAATGGGACGATCCTTGGGAGCTGAATACTTCTTATCAATGGATTTAGCCACTGAGGAATAAGAGCAGATTATTCCATACCATTTGAGACACGGCGCTCGAAGGAAGGCTGGATCGGAGGAGTCAAATCCGTAGGGATCTCGAAGCATGAAGATACTGAGTCTTAATATCTTCCCAGGATCGATGTCTGTAGTCTGGAGAGAAGAGTGGATCCCAGGTTCTTCAACAAGAGACTTAAAGGACAGGTCCTCGACCACAGGCTCTGTAGCAAAGAAAGATCCTGTTCCTCACTTCATCACCCAACTCGAAGGTCTGGGTCAGGCTCAACATCATCTCCTGGTCCAGAAAGGACTGTTTGGACAGGAAAGGGTGAAAATTAGGAGAAGGAGGAAATAGCAAGAAAAACAAGGAGAGTCCCCAAGGGCTGCAGGCGCGGGAGGCGTCAAGCAGACTGAAGAGCCGGCCGAGGCGCGCGGCGCCCGAAGAAACCTGTGACCCTGTGCGCCCCAGCAGCCCAACACGCCTGGCCATGACCCAGCAGCCATGACAGCGCCGCCCATCCAATGGCACCACGGCGGCGCGCGAGACCTGGCGGTGCGAATGACGCCCGCCAGACTCAGCGGCACAGCGGGCGCCGACAAACAACAGACCCCTTGAAACCCGGAAAACCCAGGAACCTGGAAAGCTAGAGAGGAAAAAGCCAGGAGATAAGGGCATCGGTGGGCCCCTGCGCCGCAGCCATGTGAGGAAACACCTAAGCAGGGAGCTGGCACAAGAAGGCGCCACGCGACTAGGAAGGTCCAACCGCCCTACCTGATCGCCGGAGGGGCCCGAGGGCTCCGGGGCAACCGAGCCAGGCAGAAGAACCAACCTCCGAGCCCATTGCTCCATAAGAGCGGCCCACTAATGAAACTGCTCATCTGGAGTCCCTACCTATGGGCGGGGAGGGACTCCGATGTCGAGGACGGCGATTACCGGAAGTTGGCGACTCCGAAGGAGACCGGCAACCTGAGCGATAACGTCGGCCGACGGAACATACCAGAGCGACCTCGGTGAGATGCCTTTTTGACCTGTGGGCAAGAAGAGTCGAGGCGAACGGTGCCGAGAATGCGACCGTTTATTTCTATGCGGCAGGGGGACCCCCACATCCCCGGCATCGGACTGACCGTTGTCGAACCCGCTGAGGAGAAGGAGGCTGACGGACCCAGCCCGGCTGACTGAACAGCTTTCATCACGAGAGTCTCCTACCGTCACCTGACCTGCTCATGGTCGACTCCGTCCAGTAGGCGAGACTTCTTCAAGTAAAATTTAAATATTAGAAAATTTAACGAAAATAGAATAAAATTAAGCGATACTACTTATCGTGATAAAGTTAAAAAAACAAAACTGAAAACTATCGCTAGTTTGAAGTTTGACTCCCGACAAGGCGGCGTCGTCACTGAAACGCACTTCGGCGGTAGGGAAAAAAGAACTGAGGTGGTTGGAGGGTCGTCGCTGAGATGGTCATTACCGCTCGAGCCGCTGCTCGCGGCGCCGTCTCTCGCGCCGACCCTCCAGCAAAAAGTTTGCTCCCGATGGGTCTTAGTGCCTCCGGCGCTAATCCCACTAGTGTGAATGAGTGGTGGAGACTTATGTCCAGGAAGATACTACTCTCCAGAATACATGTCCTAGCGAATGAGCCAGTCTGCCCAAACATTAAGCATTCTTCCTACATAAATGGCCAATTAAGATAGAACATTACTGTTTCCCTCGTTGTTTAAAGGGACTCTGTCAGATATTTTTGCATCATATTACTGTATATCTACTTGGAAACCCACATTTTATATTTGTTTACCTTCTCTAAAATTCACTGATGATGCTGGTTGGTTTATCTGCTTCCTTTCTTAAAAGGACTGAAACGTATGCTAATGGTTTTATTATATCCAACCTTGTTTTGTTTCAAATCCTTCATCTACTCTTATTTCATACTTCCTGAACATTACAAACACTCCTAAATAGTGCAACCCCTCATGACGTAATAGTCTCCTCCACTCCACTGCATCATGAGAAGCTAGACTGTGCTGGGGGTGTTCTAAGTCCAAGAAAGACGCAGTGGGAGTTGATTAAACATGTTTTTGTGTGGTAACACCAGAATGGTGGGCAGTCTTTTTTCTCTTTTAAAAAGGAAAAAGAAATCGGAATCAAACTTCTAGCTACATCAGCAAATTCTAGAGAATATGACCAATCATACAGTGTGTTTTTTAAACTCGGGACAATTTAAGATCTAAGGGAGCTGACACTGTCCCTTTAATCAGGATGTACTGAGGAACCTCAATTCTTATAAACAGATTGAAATACAACATATCAAGGACGTTAACTATCAAACACAGAAAGGATCTGACAAACCCATGCTTTTATCATGTTTAAAATGTTAAAGAACACACATACTAGTGGGCATTATCTATTACTTTGTGAGTCCGGTTTACATTTCAGGACATCAGCAAGACACAGATCTGATCCAAATTTTGGGTGGTATGCACAATATATCCCCGGGACTTTATTTAGGAATGGGCAAAGTTGCAAATATGGATGTAAAGATCAGTGGTCAACGATGCATATATTGACTATCTGATTTATGGAAAAGTGGTTAGGTCTGTATATAACTACTTTGATAACTGGTCAAAAGAATAAGAATATAGATCTATGCCAGTACAGAGTTGAAAAGGGTCCCAAGGGATCAATATGGTCCCTCTGCGTTTTAATATGTATAATAATGACTTAAAGTTTATAAGTCCTACAATAAAATACCATATCTACTGTATGCAGATATTACAGTCATTTACACAGAAGGGAAAGAAGTATTTGAAATACAAAATAGTCTTCAAAAGGTTTTATTGCCCGCAGAACTTTTTTTAGGGAACATAAATTATGTTTAAATACAAGAAAAGCTTGCTGTTCTCCTGGACTGATCATACAGAGGTCTCTCTAGTAATCCAGTCTTTACAAGGCACACAAATTCAACAGGCAGATAAGTACAAATATTTAGGTATCTTCTTGGATGAGAAACTCAATTGAGCACCTCACCTGGAAGCTCTACTTTTAAGCAATAAGGCATGACCAAGGGTTATGTTAGTGGTCTGTTAATCACCTTCTAGGGGTGTACTGTGGCACGAGGTGTAGCCGAGTGCCACGTGCCCCTAGGGGGTGATTAACTGACCATTAACATAATCCCAGGGAGTTCCTTATTGCTATTATAATAAAAATGTTTTAAACAGTGTTAAACCTTGTTCAGCACATGGTTAAGCTCATGTATGTTAATAAAGATTAACATAAGGCTGTTAGAATGTTTGCAGCCAATCAGAAAGCTCCATTTCTCAGACCCTTTTATAATATATAACTTAGGTAAGATCGGGCATGATTTATAGGATTAAACACTTTATGTCACATGAAACAAAGCTAAGGGTAGCAAATACTATGTTATTGCCTGTGTTGGATTATGGGGATATCATTTATGTTGAGGCCTTGAAGATGGGATTTAATAAATTAGACATAATGTATAATAAGATGGCCCGTGTCATACTCAATGCCCCAAGGAGGAGCCATCACTGTCAGATGTATAAATCCTTAATTTGGATGAGGCTCACTGACAGGAGAGACCGGCATACTTTAACTTATATGTACAAGGTACAACAAGAAAAACTGCCAGGTTACATTTTGGAAAATTTTGAAATTAGATAGTCCAGAGAAAATTTAAGATCTGCCCAGGGACTGGAATATGAAGCTCCATGATGTAATTTAAAAGTACGAAAATCATCATTCCAGTGCGGTGGGATGCTGCTCTGGAATACTACACCAATTCACCTTAGACTGGCAAACCAAACTATATACCCATGTTTGATTAAAAATGTTTTTTGAAAAATCAGTGAAACCATAGCAATGCTGTAATGTGTTTTTAAATCTGACTGACATAAATAACAACTTATTGTCTTTATACTGTTCTACATAGTCTGTAACTCTACTTTATGACTGCAAGGATACTGAATGAATACTTCTGCTCAGTACTCACAAAAGAGGAAGTGGGGAGGTGCCTAATCCAATTAACAGAAGCACTCTGGCGAGGGGGGGTGATCCCAGTCCTTTCACTGAAGAAAGGGTTCTGAAAGAACTCCTAAAAACGAAGGTGGACAAAGCAATGGGGCCAGATGGAATTCACCCCAGAATTCTAAAAGAATTAAGCAGAGAACTAGTGACACCACTGACTACCCTTTTTAACAAATCGTGGGAGGATGGTGTGGTACCTGAGGACTGGAAGAAGGCAGATGTGATTCCCCTTCACAAAAGTGGGACCAGGACAGCGGCAGAAAACTACAGACCTGTCAGTTTGACCTCTGTGGTAGGGAAACTGATGGAATCACTTCTGAAGGAAAGAACTGTTGAGTACCTAGAGGCCAGTGGGGCACAGGACCCAAGGCAGCATGGGTTCACAGCGGAAAGGTCATGTCAGACGAATCTAATTGATTTCTTTGACTGGGTGACCAAAGTAGTAGACCACAGAAGGGCTGTGGACATGGCCTACCTAGACTTTAGTAAGGCATTTGACACAGTCCCACACAAAAGATTAGTAGTCAAATTAACCAGCCTGGTAGTGGGTCCCAGGGTGGTAGCCTGGGTAAAACACTGGCTGAACAACAGGACACAAAAGGTGACTGTAAATGGAATCCACTCTGAAGAAAGAGGGGTTACTAGTGGGGTACCGCAGGAGGTTCAATACTAGGTCCAGTCCTTTTTAATGTCTTTATAAGTGACATTGCAGAGGGACTGGAAGGAAAAGTATGCCTCTTTGCAGATGACACAAAGATCTGCAACAGGGTTGATACACAGAGGCGTGGAAAGGATGAGAAGGGACTTGGCAAGGTTGGAGGAATGGTCAGAAGTATGGCAGCCTGGATTCAGTGCAAAGAAGTGCAAAGTAATGCACCTGGCAAACAAAAACCCAGGGGAAGATTACACAGTTGTGGGGGGGAAGGGTAGTAACAACAACAACAAGCATTTGTCAATGCCGAATGTTTGCTTGCTGGCATTGGCATTGGTAGTGTAGAAGTTAGAGAGTTGCATAATAGGAATGGCAGTGAAGAACTGAACTGAAGCCAACCCCACCACCACCCTGCAGAGAGTGACAGGCATTGGGGTGTGCCTTTGGGTGCAGTCAGGCATAGCGGCCCACATGTTTCACCACACACCCCACCCTGCAGACACTGACAAGTGTCACGGTGTGCCTTGGGATCTTTGGCCCTTATGCGCACCCCATTCCATCAGGAAATTTGGTGAGATGGGTGCGGTATAAGAGAATGGGGTGAACTTTGGGGCCGAAGAGTCCAAGGCATACCTCGATGCCCCTCACTGGCTGCAGGGTGTGGAATGGTATGAGCACTACAGGCAAGAATCCCAAGTCACACATCCCTGATGCGTGATGCCTGTCATTCTCTACAGGGTGGGGAATTACGGTTGGAAACCCTAACACCTCAGGCATTCGGTGGTATTTTCACTCCAAATTTTCAACATGGTGTTTTTGTGACCCCCACCTCATGAACAGTGGCAATATCAGTTTGTTAGCCGAAAGCTGCTTATGCACAGTGACTATGGCATTTAGCACCACAGGTGCAAAAACACATTCCGAACAGGATGTGAAAAATGACAGCTGTACTGTTCATGGGGAAGTGTAAAAAATGGCAATGTTGCAAATCTGCACTAAAAATATTAAAAAAACTGGTGAAGTCACGAGCATGCATAGAAACTGTGCAACGCACACCCGTAATGTAATTAGTTTGGGGATTTTTTACATCAGACTGTCAACACAGGCATTTTGGGACCTCCGATCATGAACAGTGTCACTGTGATATGATTTTCTTTATCTGTCCCGACTAATGATTTCCACAGCGACCACGCATCTCTGCGCTGAAAGTGTGAAAACACATTTAAGCCATGTTGTGAAAAATGACAGCTGTACTGTTCATAGGAAGTGTGGAACAATGCCACTGGTGAAATCTGGACTGAAAATATTACAAAGTCATGAACTTACGGTGCGTGGACACGTGCAATGCTCATTCATAACACAGTCATTTTATGGACTTTTCTCACAAATTTTCAACATCGCCATTTAAGACCTCTGCTCATGAACAGTGTAACTGTGATTTTCTTAATCTGTCCCAAACATTGCTTTAACACTATTGCACCATTAAGCCACATGTGCAGAAACACGTTTTAGTGACGTGAAAAATGGCAGCTGTACTGTTCATAAGGAAGTGTAATAAAATGGCAATGTTGAAAATCTGGAGTGAAAATATTGAAAATTAAGCTTTACGAGCATCGTAGGAAATAACAACGCATCACTATAAAATGGTTATTTTAGAATTCTTTTCACAAATTTTCAACAAAGCCATTTTAAGACCTCTGCTCATTAACAGTGTCACTGTGATTTTCTTAATGTGTCCCATACATTGATTTTCGCACATACCGACCTGCATATTATGCGCTACATGAAGTGGAAACATGTTTTGAGGCAAGATGTGAAAAATGACAGCTGTACTGCTCATAAGAATGCGGTAAAATGGCAATGTTGAAAATCTGGAGTGAAAATATTGAAAATTCGCGAACTTTCAGTCATTTTTAGGAATTTTTCCACCAAATTTTCAACATACACTTTTTGAGAGCCCACCTTATGAACAGTGGCAGTGTCGTTTCGTTACTCGGTCCCAAAAGGTGATTTTGCGCAGTGACTGTGAAATCACCCTTCAGGCCCGATTAACGCCATGACTGTGAGAGCATTCACGAGAAGGGGTCCCAAAAACCCCATGTTGAAAATTTGGTGCAAAAATTCCAAAAAATGCCTGAGATATGCAGCAAAGTTGAAAAAACCCTATCTATCCCATTATACAGCTTACCGGCATTTCCTCAGTTCGCGGTCGGCTTTGAAGAGTACAGAGCGTGTTCCGGTCCACGAAGATACGTCGCACCAGAGTCCAGAGGTGAGTGATATGGAGTGGGGGGTGTGGGGAGGCAGGGTGTGCAGTGGGTGAAGCAGGTGGGGCAAGAGACAGCAAGGGACCATTTTTTCTGTTTCAGGTTTTTTTTTTTTACAAAGAAGCGACAACAGCGACATTTACCACGCTGGGGTGGGCTCAAGCAGCGTGGCACAACAACTGTTGAGTGGAACCGACGGGAGTTAGGCACTCTGTCGTCAGCAATGGCATCTGTTGACACTCTCTGGTGTGGGCTCCCAGCCTGGCACCCTGTACTCTGGGGGGGACACAGTGGAGCCGGACCAGGGATTAGGCACCCCGTCGGTTGTCATAATAATAACCACGCTGGGTGGGCACCCAGGCGTGGCATGTGGAAAAGAAACAGTTACGCGAGAACTTACCGTAACAGTAGATCTTCGAGAAGAGCAGTAGGTAATTACATACAGGACTGGCGCGGCAGGCGCGCGGGACCCTATGGTAAAAATTTCTAGCTAGCGGTCCCTGGCGAGGGACCGCCCCCACGCCAGGTGACCCAGCATCAGCGACGCCAGTGTAAATGGGAGTCGGACGCCCAGCCGCGATTCTTTCCACCACAGGCCGAAAGAGGCGAGACGAGGAAGGGCAGATATTCCCTAAATGGAAAAGAAGCTTAAAAAGCCTAGGGGATGGAGGCGGGAAGGTGGCACACTGCAGAGCCTCTCTCGAAGATCTACTGTTATGGTAAGTTCTTATGTAACTGTACTATCTTACTTCGAGAGGGCTCTTGCACTAGGTAAATACATATAGGACTGAATCCCAAGCAGTCCGGAACAAAGAAAGGCACCGGGAGGAGGAAACTACTCCACGAAGTAGCTCTAGCCATGCAAGCCTCAAGACAGGAGGCCTTGCAAAACAGCCAGCCCAAAGCCTGCTCTATGGCAAGAGGCAATATCCAAACTGTAGTGTTTCGTAGAGGTATGGACAGAAGTCCAGGTGGCGGCAGCACAGATGTCTGCCGCAGACACATTCTTGAAACAAAAGAGGCAGCTACTCCTCTTGTGGGTGGCTCTGACAACCTGACCGGAGGGGTCTTGTGGTATTGTCATAACAGAAAGTGATGCAATGAGCCAACCACTTAGACAGGCATTGCTTGGAAACAGCATTGCCTTCTCTTTTTAATGACAAAGAGGCGAACAACTGATCAGTCTTTCTGAGATCCTTGCGTCCTGTTGGTGTAGTATCTCCAGAATCGGTGGTTTACCCATAGTATGGAGTAAATATTCCCTTGGTTAGAGTACGGCGTAAAAAAGGCAGGTAGCTTTATGGACTGATTTAAGATAGACTCTGCTACTACTTTAGGTAGAAACTTAGGATTTGTGCGAAGAGCAACTCGTTCCTTGTGAAAAATCAAGTAAGGGATTTTACACATCAGGGCCTGGAGTGTGGAGATTCTTCGAGCCGAAGTAGTGGCCACCAAGAAGAGTGTCTTCCATGAAAGAAACTTCAAATCTGCAGAAGCTGCAGGTTCAAAGGAGGAAGGGTAAGTTTCTCTGAGAACAAAATTCAAGTCCCAAGGGGGCAGAGATGCGGATGGGGGCCTCAGATGGAGGACCCCTCGAGAAAAAGGTCTTAGAGACCTCCAGTTGGTGAAGCTTTGTCTGCGAAGGGAACATGATAGGCTGAGATGGCCGCCATGTGTACCTGCAAAGAGGAATGGCTGAGACCCAGGTCGAACAGATGACGTAAATACTCCAGCAGAAGCCCCGCTGAACAGGAGAAAGGCTCCACGTTCTTGGAGGCGGCCCAAATAGTGAATCTTTTCCACTTCATGGCATAAATGGACCTAGTGGAGGGTTTTCTGGACTCCACTAAAATCTCCGCCACTTTGGGAGACACACCAAAATGGGATTGGGCTAGGTCTGCAGGAGCCACGCATGCAGTTGAAGGGATTTGAGGCCTGGATGGACCAGGGTCCCTGACCCTGGGTCAACAAACCCTCGAGATAGAGGAAGAAAGGAGGGATCCTCTCTGAATATTGTTATAGAAGAGAAAACCAGATTTGCCTGGGCCAGAAAGGAGCGATCAGAGATCATTAGCGCTCCTTCTGAAAGCTAGTTTCTGCAAGACTAGGTGGGATAAGAGGAATTGGAGGAAAAGGCACAATGAATCTGTCCTTCAAGTCTAGAGACAGAGCGTCGTTCCCAGAAGCGCCTACGCTCTGTGACGAGCAGAAAGTGGGAAGTTTTGCGTTTTGGGGGATGCGAACAGGTGGCGACCTGTGGTGTTCCCCAAAGTCAGAAGATATCGTCTAGGACCCCTTGGTCCAGTTCCCACTCATGAGTCAGAGCAGAAGAGCGACTTAGCCTATCTGCTAGGGTGTTGTCGACTCCTGGAACATGAATCGCCATGAGGTGAAGGTCGTGTTGTGTTGCCCAATCCCAAAACCTCATTGCCTCCCTGCATAGAGGGTAGGACCGAGTTCCTCCCTATTTGTTGATGTACCACACTACGCACATGTTGTCCGTCTCGACGGCTAGGTGGCTGGGAAGGATGTATTGGTGAAGGGCTTGGACAGCATACAACACTGCCGAAACTCGAGCACATTGATGTGAAGAGCCTGTTCTAGCCTGGACCAAAGGCCCTGGGTCTGATGAGGGCCTAGATGGGCTACCCAACCTTCGTCTGAGGTGTCTGTGGTTAGAGTCTGGGAGGGGGGAGGATGAAAGAAAGGGACCCCCCGAAATAGGTTCTCTCGAACCATCCACCATTGCAAGTCTCGCATCATCGGCGATGAGATCAGAACTGAATGATCTAGGTCATCCACTAGTTGATCCCACTGAGAGCGTAGAGTCCACTGAAAGATCCTCATGTGGAGTCGGGCGCGGGGGACCGTCAGTATGGCGGCCGCCATGAGCCGAGAAGGCGAAGGACAGACTCGCCGAGACCATCCTAAGGGTCGGATAACAGACATATCTGGAGTCTGAATGGAGTCGCCCTGTCCGGAGGCAGGAAGGCCTTCCCATGGTGCGTATCAAGGATCGCCCGATGAACTGTAGCCTCTGGGAAGGGTCCAGATGAGACTTGGAATGGCTGATGGTAATATCCAGGCAGATAAAAACCTGTTGGGTGAGGGAGAGGAAATGCAGGAGTTCCTCCCTGGACGAGGCCACCAGGAGCCAGTCGTCCAGGTAAGGGAACACCTGTACTCCCTTGGTACGCAGGTGGGCCGTCACCACTGCCAGGCATTCGGTAAATACTTGGGGGGCTGAGGATAGACCAAACAGGAGCACCTTGAACTGGTAGTGGTCCCCCTGGAACGCAAAACGAAGGTATTTGCGATGGGAGGAGCGAATGGGAATGTGCAGATAGGCATCCTGCATATCCACGGCACAAAGCCATTGACCCGGCCGGAGGAGGGGCAGAAGGCTCTGCAGGGAGAGCATCCTGAACCTTTTGTACTCTATATAAAGATTCAGGGAACTGAGATCTAAAATCGGTCTGAGATCTCCCGTCTTCTTTGGGACCAGGAAGAAATGGGAATAGTAACCCGTCCCCTGAAGATGAAGGGAGACGAGTTTCTACTCTTCTTCATCAGAAAGGCCGAGATCTCCTCCTGGACCAAGGGAAGGTGTTCCCATGAATACGGCGACTTCAGAGAGGGAGGGTGGCGGGGTGGTTTCTGAAGAAACTCTATGGAGTGTCTTTTCTGCTACAAGCTGGAGCACCCAAAAATCGTGGTTATCCTCTCCCATCCCGGAAGGTGGAGGAAAACCTCCCTCCTACCGGTTCCTCGGGAGTCCGGAGGCAGTGGGAGAAGGAAAGGAGTCCAGGTGGTGTGGGGCAGCGCCGCGGCTGAAGCCCGCGCTTCTTTTGGTAGGAGGGCTTAGCAGCCAGGGGGCCCGATGTTTTGGCAGCCCCTTCCCTGGGGTTTCGTCTTTGGCCGATTCCGTCTGCGAAAGGGACGGCGCTGCTGTTGAAGGGACGGTACATAGAATCAACTGATTTAAGAGCCGTCCCCTTCTCCTGCAAATCGGTAATGATATCCTTGACATTACCCCCGAAAAGCACCGACCCCCGGAAAGGTGCTTCCTGGATAGCAGATTGCACCTCCGGGACCAGACCTGACACGTGGAGCCAAGCATGACGCCGTAGGCTTACGGAGAAAGCAGAGCTCCGCCCAGCAGGGTTCACTGCGTTGTATGTCGCACGTAGCATGTGGCGACTGGCCGAACAAGCACAGCGGACGAGATCAGCCAACTCCTGTTTGACTTGAGAGTCAGGCAAGGAGTCCAGCTTGTCTTCCACCTGTGTAAGGATGGCCTTCTGGTAGTCCCCCATGTGGCCGACATAGTTCAGGGCCCGAATCCCCAGTGTGGAGAAAGCGTAAATCTTTCTCCCGTAGTGGTCCAGAGCGAGATTCCTTATTGGGAGGTGACGAGCTAAGATCTTTGAGTTCGCCCGACCGGCCATGGCGGCGCTGATCACGACCAAGTCGGAGCGGGAAGAATCTGGGAACTCAACACCCTCTGGAGCCTGATATAGCCTGTTTGACTTCCTAGGAAGTGGGGCTAAAGCCAACGGCTGTTTCCATATCGTGGTGACAAGGTCGGCGTGAGGCTCTATCCAGGGTGGCACTAGTGTAGGAGCTGTCACGGGCAGATCCAGATGCTCAGCGAGTTTCAGACGCTGAGGATCTGGTTCCAAAGAGCGCCACTGATGGACCTCCTGGATTTTTCTGAGCAACTCCGTAAATGAAGGATCCTCCGGAGGAGACTTCGGAATAGTCCTCGGCCGGGGCTTCGATGAAGAGCGAGGCTCGTCGTCTCTCTCGGAGCAGCCGTCAGAAGAGTCCGAGAGTGAAGAGGAGGAGGAGGAAGAAGAAGAGTAAGACTCCCTTTCCTGACCCGGGAGAGGAACGGGTCCCTTGGGTAGTCCCCGGGGACGCGTGACCTGCCCCTCTCTGGACCCAGATGGAAGAACCCTGGAGTCCGGAGGTGGTGAGGGAGTGTGCCGCCTGGGGCGTACAGGGACCTGGGAAGGCACTGTCGCCAGAAGGCGGCTACCTCTTCGGTGAGTTGAGCCTTGGCCTCAGCCCACCAGGAGGCCAGAGTCTCCTGCAGGTCCACCGGCGGCCGTGGGCGGTGGAGAAGGAGGAGGAGCGGGGATAAGAATATGGGCTATACCCATAAGTAGCGTATCAAAACCTGGCTGCGGGTAGCCCGGGCGTTGGGTATGAGACTTGAGCCTGCGGCGTCGGAAGCCCGGCGTTGGGTACCGGCGTCGTTGGCATTCCTGGGTATACCAGTGTGAATAAGACAGCTGGTACCGGAAGTCGGGGGCTGCCTGCGCAGGCGGCCCGGCTGAGAACCTCGTGGGCGGGTCCATAGCGGAGAGCCCGGAGGAGGGCCCAATGGGAGTAGAAACTCTCCCTGAGTCAGTAAGGCCGACGTCAGGGCTGACGGTGGAGGCCCCGACGTCGGAGGGGCCAGCGTCGGAGCTGGCGTCCGGGGAGCCGACGTCAGGTCTATCGCTCCAGATGGAGGAGGGACTAACGGAGGCAAAAGATCCCCCACTGCCCCCGGGGATGGTGGGGAAAAGTCCCCGGGGTCAGGATGGGGGGACTCTGGTTCCCCAGACGGCAGCGAAAGCTGCGGTGAACCAGGGACAACAGATGTAGGAGGGTCCGTCGTCGGTTCCCTCGCCAGCCGGACGTCGGAGGAGCCGACGTGAGGCATAGAGGCAAGCTCTTGGCAGGTGCCAGAGGAGCCGACGTCCAACTTAGGAGAGCCTACCCCGGAGTCAGGTCGAGAAAGGTCGGCCTGGTCCGGAGAGAGAAGCCATCGTCGCGAAGGGTCGGACGCCTTACCAGCCGTCTCCGGGCGGACGCCAGAGGAGCCGACGCCCGGCTTACCGGAGTCGCCTGCCGCTGGTAGGGCCTCAAGCCTCGCGCTGCTGCAGGCGTGAGACCTCCAACTGCCCGAGGCGCCCGCAAGGCGAGCACGAGCCAGGCGGGTGGGCCGACGCCGCCTCAGAAACCTCCAAGGCAGCTGTCGAGGAGCAATCCCCCGGAGGGGATGTTACCTGAATGCCCGCGACTCCCGATGGAGACGCGGTGGAGGAGCCTTTGTCCCGGTGCCTCTCCTTGTCCTTCTTCTTTTCGATGGCCTTGAGAGTGGATGCCTGCCTTAGCTTTTTAAGCTCCTTCTCCACAGAGCTCATTTTCTTTTTAAGAAGATGGGCCTCCAGGGATTGCTGCTGTCTTTTCGGGTGGCCGTGTTAAAGCTAAGGCAATGCTGGCACTTCTCAACTTGATGATCCGGGCCTGGGCAGAACAGGCACAGAGAGTGGCCATCCTTGTGCGGTAGTTGGGAGCCGCATGAATCGCACTTGTTCTTGTGCTCGGAGGGTGTAGGGGACAACATACACTGACATTAGTACTGACGTTGACGAAAAAATAAGATTTTTCGGTAAAAAAATGACGAAGGTAAGGCTGACGAAGCACAAACTTTTCCGCGAGGCGCTGCAAAACTAATAGCGGGAAAGAACTGGGAGCGGCGATCGGGACCGCCTTTATACCGAAGTCACCTGACACCGTGTCCTAGATCGAGGCGGTCCTCGCAGGGACTGCTAGCTAGAAATTTTTTCAGGGGTCCTGCCGCCTGCTGGCGCAGTCCTATATGTAATTACCTACTGCAAGAGCCCTCTAGAATAAGATCTCTGTTTAGAGGGGAGCACAGCCGATGGGGGATTGGGCACCCCGTCGGCCATACAGTGTGTGCGTGGGGGGGGAGCACGCAGTATGCATACAGTGTGTGTGTAGGGAGCGCATGCAGCAGGCGATATCCTATCGCTGCTTACTGAAGCGTAGCCCCCCTTTCAACTGTACTCACTGCATTTACACTGCTGTCATAGGACAGCTCCAGCAGCCATTGGAGAACCGCGTCGCTGCAAACACACTGACTGAATTGGAAGAGGGCTGCCACACCAAAACTCGGATGATGGCACTATGTTTCTTGCACATGCGCACAAGCAAACATAAAAATGGAAAGAGACCTGGGGTAATAATACCAGATGACCTTAAGGTTGGCAAGCAATGTGAGAAGGCGGTAGGGAGAGCTGGGGGGATACTGGGATATACAGGGAGAGGAATCACCAGCAGAAAACAGGGAGTTGTTATCCCCTTGTACAGACAGTTGATGAGACCCAATCTGGAGTACTGAGCCCAGTTCTGGAGACCCCATCTCCGCAAGGACATAGACAGGATGGAGGCAGTGCAGAGGAGGGCAACTAAAATGGTGCAGGGTCTGCAATAGAAGCCATACGAGGAGAGACTAAAGGAGCTTAATACATATACCCTTGAGGAAAGGAGGGAGAGGGGGGACATGATAGAAACGTTTAAGTACCTCAGTGGAATCAACAAAGTCAAAGAGGGCAGCATCTTTCAGAAAAAGAGATGTGCAAGAACAAGGGGACACAATTTGAAGATAGAGGGGGGACGGCTCAGGGGCAATGTGAGGAAGTATTTTTCACAGAGAGGGTGGTGGATGTATGGAACAGCCTTCCTGAGGAGGTTGTGGGGTCTAAAACTGTGGGAGAATTCAAGAATGCATGGGACAGACATAAGGCAATTTTGTGGGGGTAGGAAGAAATAGGCTGTTGGTTAAATAGGATCTGCAGCTTATCCTCTAGGTAGGAGAAATGGGAGACTTAGGTGGACCAAGCGGTCCTTATCTGCGCATCAAGTCTATGTTTCTATGTTAATACTGTCAATGTTGTATGTTGTCTTTCTTTTGTATAGTATTTTATAGACACTTTTTAAAATCTTGTTTTATGAAATATTTACTACAAATGGACACATGGAATCTCCTTGGAAATGAGCTTTTGCTCAATGGAGTATTGTCACATATATCCTGTTCATAACAACTATATGAATAACATTTTATTTATGAATGAATGAATAAAAAAGTTAAGACTTCTCCTAAACTCTGCTAACTTACCCATATTGTATTCCTTGGCAAAATTTGCTATTCAAGCTGCATGAACAGCACCTTACATCTCCTGTATGGTTTTAAGGAATCATTTTTATATCATGAATTATATATAGCTCTTGACATTTATTTATTTATTTATTTATTCAAGCATTTTACCAGGAAGGCATACTGAGTAGAGTACTGCTCGATTACAGATGCATCCTGGGGGAGGGGAGAACATAGGAAGACAGTCGAAAACAGTATTAACAAGAAAATACATAGTGGGAGAAACACTAACATTTGGATCTGATTACAAGTCAGTAGTAGTTTGATAGAGACAACTGGTAGCCACAGTACGACGGTATGAGGTAAACAGTTGAAGTCAAAATAGACAAGTGAATACATTGTGGAAGATCGCTAACATTTGGTGCTGACACCACGTTCATAGAAGATTGAGTGAGTCAGTTGGTAACACAGGTACATACAGCAAGTGTACAATAAAATTAAGTTTTGAGCCATATGAGAGATAGTGTAAGGAGAGAGGACAATAGTTAGACACTGACGAATTGCAAATTTGCTAAGTGCCGACATACCCAGAGATTTGCCTAGTAATTGGTAGACGCCTAGACACAAGCACAGGTAGGGACGAAATGATCTTGGTGCATGGAGTTTAGGCGAGAAAGGGAGGTGAAGTGACGAATGTTAGCTGGGAGGGAGTTCCACAGCAAGGGAATGCGGTAGCTGAAGCCTGACTGCCCTGTGGAGGTAGACTGGTATGGGACAGCTAGGGACCTGGAGTCTGAGTTTCTGAGTGTGTATGCATGTGCGCTAGGGTTTGTTAAGATGTCGGAGAGGTAGGAAGGGAGCCACTGTGTCCAATACTTGGCCGTGACTTTTGCGCAGTGGGTTAGCCTGCGATAGTCAAGTGAGGTGAGGTTCATTGCTTGATATAGGGCACAGTGGTGTGTGAAGTAGGGGCTGTTCAGGGCAAAGCAGCAAAAAGACTGGAAGAGAGGGTACAGCCTAGCTAATGTGGTCTTTGGGCTGGCACTGTATACTACGTCCCCATAGTCGAGGACTGGGAGGATCATTTTCCTTACAATGTCCTTCCTGGCTGGAAGGGGGATATTGTCACATCCAGTAAAGTGCACCAAGCCTAGGGTGCAGCTTCTTAAGTAAGGAGTCAATATGTGCAGAAAAGCTGAGGTGCTGGTCAAGCCAGACACCGAGGTATCTGAAGGTGGTGCAGGACTCCAGAGTGGACCCTTCCAGGGTGTGGAAAACTAATGGAGAAGGGAGCCTAGAAATTTTCTGCCTCGTCCCAAAAGTTAAGGAGACTGTTTTGTTAGCATTTAGGAGGAGGCTATTTGAGCGTAGCTAGTGCTGGACTGAGATGAAGTTGTGCTGAAGGCTGGGAGCAACTTCAGAGGACGAGGGGCCGGATGCATAGTACCATGTCGCTCTGCATATGTGGATGGCGGAGTGTGTGCAGGCAGATGGCAGGTCATCTAGAAAGACCGAGAATAGGAGGGGCCTAGGAAAGATCCTTGTGGCACTCCTGACGTGACTGGGAGGGGATCCGACATGGACGATCTGATACGGACAGCTTGGGATCTGCCAGTGAGGTAGGAGTGGAACCAAGATGTGGCCCAGTCAGATAGGCCAGCAATGGCTAGTTTTGTCAGGAGAAGAGAGTGAGTCACAGTATAGAAAGCCTTTGCCAGGTCGATAAAGATAGCAGCAGTGATGTGGCCAGCATCCATCCCTGTGAGGATGGAGTCGGTAATCCTGAGAAGGGAGGTGGTAGTGGACTGGGATTTCCTAAAGCCAAACTGATAGGGGGAGTCCAGATAGGTGGATAGGCGAGAGAGAACCAGGCATTCTTGTATCTTGGCAAGGGTTGGTAGGAGGGAGATGGGCCGGTAGTTGCTTGGGTTTGAGGCATCACCACTCTTGGGAAGTGGGATTACGGTGGCATGTTTCCACTCAGTGGGGACTTCTGCTAGGACGAATGATATGTTAAAAAGGGAAGCTAGGGGTTGAGCTATGGCAGGGGCCAACAGGTGGAGCATTTTGGAGTCCAACCCAGTGGGACATTTGCCTTTTTCAGGGTTAAGGCAACCAGAGCATTGTATACCTCATCAGGGGTGATCTACAAGAAGGAGAAGGCTGAGCAGCAGTGCCACAAGATGGGGTGACAGTGGAGGCATGCTGAGCAAGGTGAGGGTAGCCCTGGGAGTAGCATGGCTGGTAGTGAAGACAGTGTTAAACAAGGCGTCAACTGCTGAGGATCAGTAATGGAGAGACAACCAACCTGCAGGGAAGGCGTGGGTGGTTGAGATGGTGGGCAGAAAGCGATTAGACCACCTTCCAGAAACGAGACAGGAGATGGGAGGAGGAATGAATGCGCCTAAGAAATAGTTGGCCTTTGCTTGGTGGATTCTTTTGGTACTAGAATTGCAGACGCCTGTAGGTCTGGAGGTCCGCCTGAGATTTGGAAGTCTTAAAGGTTTTCCAGGCCTTGTCTCGTATTCGGAGGTGGGCTAGGATATCGGAGAGATCCATGGAGATGAGCACCTGGGCTCTGGACCGGCCTGAGTGGGCGTAGCAGTCCCAGATGGTGATGAACTTGGACTTAAAGAATGACAGTGCCTCATCTGTCAAGGGGAAATGACTAATGCATGACCAGTCATAGTTGCCCAAATCATTCAATAATGAGAGGAGGTCCAGGGATTTGTAGGATCTCGAAAGTAAGATTCTGGGAGGGGGAGCTTTGGGTTTGTGAATTTTGCGTACGGAGTACATCCCATGGTGGTCACTAAGGGCATCCGGAAGGAGTCCTGAGGCTATAACCCTGTGTAGGTGGCATGTGAAACCAATCTAGCAGTGTATGGTTCTGTGTTTTGTGATTTCTGAGTAGGTTCAGTGATTAGTGCTGAGGATTAGGCTGTTACCTTGTCACAAAATTTGGAAAGGGACTGAGCAAGCCAGTTCTGGTTAAAACTCTAGTATGTGGATCTCACCACCTGCTGCCAGGGAGTTTAAGTAGCCCAAGTAGTCCAGTATGGAAGGTGAGGTGGTGCCTGGAGGCGCAGTATGTGCTGCTATGTAGATTGGGATTGAATGGGGATGGAGAGTTTTACCATTAGGGCATTAATGGAGTCAGTTGGTAGGATAGGGCAATCGTGGTGAATTTGATGGTAGCGGCAATGTACATAGCTATGCCGCTCCTTTTGCCAACCTGGTCATGGCCGAAGTGTGTAGCCGGGTATGGCAAATTCTGCATTGGTGTTCTGTGATTTTAGCCAGTTGGAAATAATCAGTATGTCTGGGCTGAGAGACATGGCGAGGGCTTGTATAAGGTTATTTTGCGCAAGAGACTGCATATATTTATGTGTAATAGTTTGAGGCTAGAGGATTTGGAGTGGGCCAGAAGGGTTTTGGGCATGGGGATGGGTTGGTCCTGGGTTAAGCTCAATATCACCTACAAGGAGAAGTAGCAGGGTGGCCACTAGTTTGGAGTGATGAGCTATCCACTGAAGTTTTCTGGAGGTAGTATGAGGTACGGCTATGTCAGCTTTTGGTCTCCAGGTTTGTGGTAGAAGGACTAAGAGGTTGATTCGGAAGGTAGCTGGGATTAGCCCGGGACTGGTGGATAGAGTATGGCAGAAGTGGCCATGGTGCGATTCAGCTCTGAC
The DNA here is from genome assembly GCA_016271365.2 of Neoceratodus forsteri. Classification (NCBI taxonomy): domain Eukaryota; kingdom Metazoa; phylum Chordata; order Ceratodontiformes; family Ceratodontidae; genus Neoceratodus; species Neoceratodus forsteri. Next base: position 1,198,669,652 of record CM028130.1, read on the forward strand.
AGTGGAGGTAGGAATATTTGTTAGCAGCCTGTCGCAAGATGTGATGTGATCTGGGAGCATAGGATAAATTGATGGTGGGAGGGACACCCAGGGGGTGATGGTAAAGAAGATTATTAAGTGAAGTTGAGGCATAATGGGGAGGCTAAAAGAGCAAAGGTTTTGAATGTAGTGTTAATTGCAAAACCTTGGTGTAGTAGCCTCTAGTGGATGCCTGGTATAACCTGCAAATGGGAAAGTAGGCTGATCGGTTAAAACTGGCATGTGATTTCAGCTGTATAAGGGAGTAACTACCAAGGCTGATTATGGGGGTGATGGGGAGCTGACGCGGAGCGTCAGCGGGCCTCTAGCTTGTTGAACTGAGTAGCAGCAGATGAGTCGTACCTTTGCGCTGCCTATGTTTGCCGTTGGGGGGGGCGTTCTGCACTCTCCGGTTTCTGGGAGGGCTTCCTCGCTGCCCTCACGACCTGAAGATTGCCCTGAAGCTGTGGTGAAAGACACAGTTTAAATAGTTAAGAGGGAGGGAAGGGCTTGGTACAGACTTAATTATACTTTAACAAAGAAAATCGGGGTTCAGAGGAGCCTTACTGCAGCTGGAAAATCTAAATACTTTAACCTTTCTTAAATCGCGGCTCAGAGGTTCCTGAAAGCAGCTGGTAATTAAACAGTTTGACTTTACATAAATCGGGGGCTCAGAGGTGCCTTATGCAGCTGTATTATGCACTTTATACTATTTCTTTTTGGCACAGCTTGTGAATTAAGATTTTGCAGTGACTACTTTAAAGTCCCTTGCACAGACGTACTGCAAGGCAGAGAGTAAATTAGTGGTAGCTGCAGATCCAATCAATTTAACATTAAGGCAACCCAGCAGTACAGCAAAAATGCACAGTAATTTAAGGAGTTTCAAAGCAGACAAAAACTATCTCCACACATCTGCCGACTGCAAATTCAAAAGTTGGTGCCTTTTCTCCTTGTTGAACTGCGTAGCAACAGATGAGTCATACCTTTGCGCTGCCTGCGTTTGCCGTTGGGGGGGTCGGTCCGCACTCCAGTTTCTGGGAGGGCTTCCTCGCTGCCCTCACGACCTGAAGATTGCCCCGAAGCTTTGTGCTGCCTGTGTTTCCCGTGGGGGTGGGGCGTCCACACTGTTTCTGAGGCTTCGCTGCCCTCACGATCTGAAGATTGCCCTGAGCTTTGCGCCACCTGTGTTTGCCGTTGGGGGGTCAGTCTGCACTCCAGTTTCTGGGAGGGCTTCCTCGCCGCCCTCACGACCTGAAGATTGCCCCCTTAGCCTCCTTTTCATATATACATTAATATTTTTGTATTTATTGTTTGTTTCTGTTTATGATCTTCTGTTTATGTCCTTTTTATTCTGTGTCCAGCTATATTCGGCTATTCATACTTTTACCAAAATAAATCTCAATCTAATAGGAGATTCATAGAAAAACAGACTTTGACAGCAGATAAGGACTGCTTGGCCCACCTAGTCTCCCATTTCCCTACTTATTGGATAAGCTGCAGATCCTAGTTAATCGACAGCCTACTTTTTCCTACCCCCCACCAGAACTGCTTTACGTCTGCCCCATGCATTCTTGAATTCCCCCACTGTTTTCGACCCCACGACTTCCTCAGGAAGGCCGTTCCAAGCGTCCACCACCCTCTCTGTGAAAAAATATTTTCTCACATTACCCCTGAGCCATCCCCCCTCTATCTTCAAATTGTGTTCCCTTGTTCTTGCACATCTCTTTTTCTGAAAGATCCTACGCTCTTGGACTTTGTTGATTCCCTTGAGGTACTTGAAAGTTTCAATCATGTCCCCTCTCTCCCTCCTTTCCTCAAGGGTATACATATTAAGCACCTTTAGTCTCTCTTCGTATGGCTTCTGTTGCAGATCCTGCACCATTTTAGTTGCCGTCCTCTGGACTGCCTCCATCCTGTCTATGTCCTTGGAGAGATGGGGTCTCCAGAGCTGCATGCAGTACTCCAGATGGGGTCTCACTGTCTGTACAGAGGGATAACAACTTTCTTTTTCTACAGGTGATGCCTCTCCCTACACATCCCAGTATCCCCCAGCCATCCTTACTGCCTTCTCACATTGCTTGCTTAGTTTTAGGTCATCTGATATGAGTACCCCAGGTCCCTTTCCATTTGTGTTGTTAGCATACCCTCATTGTGTACTCAAACCCCGCGGTTTTTGTTTCCCAGGTGCATTACTTTGCACTGAATCTAAACTGCCATACTTTTGACCATTCCTCCAACCTTGCCAAGTCCCTTCTCATCCTTTCCACCCCCGTGTATCAACCCTGTTGCAGATGTTTGTGTTGTCTGCAAAGTGGCATACTTTTCCTTCCAGTCCCTCTGCAATGTCACTTATAATGACATTAAAAAGGACCAGACCAGTACTGAACCTCTGCGGTACCCCACTAGTAACCCCCTTTCTGGAGCGGACTCCGCTTACTATTACCCTCTGTGTCCTGTTGTCCAGCCAATTTTTTACCTAGGCTACCACCCTGGGATCCACTCCCAGGCTGTCTAATTTGTTTATTAATCGTTTGTGTGGACTGTGTCAAATGCCTTCTAAAGTCTAGGTAGGCTGCGTCCACAGCCCTCCTTGGTCTACTACTTAGGTCACCCAGGCAAAGAAGTCTAATAGATTTGTTTGACATTACCTTCCCGCGGTGAATCCATGCTGCCTTGGGTCCTGTGCCCCACTGGCCTCTAGGTACTCAACAATTCTTTCTTTCAGAAGTGATTCCATCATTTTCCCCTATCACTGAGGTCAAGCTAACAGGTCTGTAGTTTCCTGCCTCTGCTTTCCTCCCACTTCTGTGAAGGGGAATCACATCCGTCCTCCTCCAGTCCTTAGGTACCACACCATGCTCCCATGATTTGTTAAAAAGAGTAGTCAGTGGTGTCACTAGTTATCCCCTTAGTTATTTTAGAATTCTAGGGTGAATCCTGTCAGGCCCCATTGTTTTGTTCACCTTCAGTTTTAGGAGTTCTTTCAGAACCCTTACTTCTGTGAAAGGACTGGTATTGACCCTCCTATCCAGAGTGCTTCTATTGATTGAATTAGGTACCTCCCCTTCCTCTTCCTTTGTGAATACTGAGCAGAAGTATTCGTTCAGTATCCCTGCTTTTTCACTGTCGCCATCTGCCCACTCACCCTCCCCCTTTATTAAGTCTCGCTATCCTTCCCCTGGTCTTTCTTCACTCCCTAATGTACCTATAAAAGGTTTTATCCCCATCTTAACCGAGTTGACTATCTTTTCCTCAGTTAGGGCCTCTGCTATTCTGACTGCCTTCCCCACTTCCTTCTGTTGTAACTGGTACAGTTCTCTGTCCTGCTCCTTCTGTGTTTCCTTATACTTCCTGAATGCTATCTTTTTCTCCCTAACCTTCCCTGCCACCTCTTTTGAGAACCATAGTGTTTTTTTCTTTCATTTTGTTTATTTGCTTCAAACAAAGGCTTGTTGCCTCTGTGATGGCAGTTTTGATGTTTCCCCATTCTTACTCCACCCCTCCTTCCTCCCTATTTGCTAGTGCTTTTCTGCTAGTTGCTTTTTTGCTAGTGATTCTCTTCATCCACTGAAGCCCTCTTAAGGCTGCTGTGAAAAATGTTATGTTGCGTGTACTGTTTTGATTGTTAATGTGTGCAAGTGTCACTGCATTGTCTAAGGATACCTTCACTGCTTGGAACTGGAAAATGAGGAGGGCAAGAGAAAAATACCCTTTTTTCTAGAACATTTATCCAGAGAAATTTTCTCCCAAGCCACAGACACATGAACTGGTAATCTGCCTAGAGTTGCACCCACAACCAAGGAGCCTGGTGGCTACTGTGAGAATTCACCTCCAATGGAGAACAGAGGGAAGCAAGCCCTTTAGGAGGGAGACAAATCCAAAATCTGATATTGATACTGTTCCAAAGCTGGGAAGCAACTGGAGAGAAGATGCATTTGGAGAAACCTCAAGTAGAGATAGAGGACAAATAGTACTGTTCTGTCAATCAGCCCCAGTGTCTGAAAGCACTGGAGGGCTAACACTATCATTGTGAACTAAACTGTTGGATGTCTTGGAGGTTCTCTAAATGGAAGGAGAAAGAACTCATAGTAAATCTATCCAAAAGCACTCCTGTAACTTCTAGGCTCTGAGATAGCTGGGGCAAACTCTCTTTCATTAACTATGTAGTCAAGTTGCTCCAGGGCTAGAACTGTCTGAAGAACTGACATTCTAGCTGATAGTTCCGTTGATGCCCTAGTCGGGGATCATCCAAAAATGAGTGAAGAACGATCCTCCAAGGTGAGAGGCATCCAAGATGGACACCAATGCATCGCCTCACTGGTTGGCACTAGATATCCTGGGTACAGTACCCGAACTTGGCTTGTCTGGTTGGCAAGCAGTAGCTCTACTGATGTACTAGTCAGTCACCCCACCTTCTATGTTTTCAAAAAGTGCCACTGAATGCCGGCCCAGTGCCACTGGAGGTTGAGGCGCTGGACACTACACCTCACGCCACACCAGCGACCAGGGTTTGGGAATGAGCCTGGGCTGCCGGGAGTCGGCAAGGGAGAGAGAGAGTCAAGCGTCTGGAGGACTGCTCTCCTCTCTCGGGGAGGGAAGGGATTGCAGTCCCACTCGCTGATCGCCTTCTAGCGAAGGGGAATACGGTCAGAGCGGCACACACTGTCGATGTACAACGTCGACAGGGAGGGTGAAAAAACAAGGAGGAAAGTGGAGCTGGCAGGCTCTGTGATTACCCCACCAGTGCTCCGTCCTGATGCCCGGAATCTGGATGTTGGTCTCCGGGGTTGGGGTAACCTTGGCCCTGTTATGGGGGGGGCAACCCGTGGGGGATCACCGGGTCAGTCAGGCAAGGGAAAGGTGAGATCGGAGACTGAGTTCCCTCCGAGGGAGGTACTGGAGCTGCCTGCCTGGCTCCCAGGAGGGAAAAAAAATCTGTATAGAAAAAAAACTAAAAAGTGTCACTGAATCACTGATTTCCAGATCTGTAACCACTGGAATTTGGTGTATAGGACCAAGGTTTCAATTTAACAAACATGAACTTCTCTTTTCAAGGAGGATTCCTGTAAAGTTTTATTTAGTTTTTTTATTTAGTTTTTGTTGACCAGGTAAGTGCACTAGACAAATCCTGCCTATTTTCAGGCACGACCCAGTGGAGGGGGGATACAGATGAATGCCAACTGGCCTTGAATCAGATTAAGCTGTTGGTGGTATTTTTAGTGAATGAGGGAAATTTGGCCAGGACACCGGGGGAATTCCCCTACTCGCCTGAGGGGGAGTCTCTGGTCGGCTGCAAGATGGCCGCCCAGGGTGTTGTGGAGGAAGAGATGGACTTTCAGGAGACTGGGGACTTGGTCTCGGTCCCAGTTTCTTGTTCTAACCTAGAGACCACGACTGGATGTACCATCAGTTATTTGCTACTCACTGACCTGACAGTGGAGAAACGCTGAAGTCTGAAGTGGAATCCTCTGTTGTTGTGCTGATTGCTGTGCTGCTTGCTCTACAAGAAAAAACTACTGTTGCACCTGAAGTGACGTCTTTGTCGTCTGTGACACCGCGGGACATCTTTCAATTTCCGACTGTTATGGAGAAGGACCCCGTTCTTGAAACTGAGCGCTTGAGGTTACGAATGGAGCTGGCACATTCCAGATTGTTACACCAGATAGCTGAGGAGGAAACCAGCTTTCGTTTGGCAGCTGACAAGTTACTGAATATTGGTGAGCGTAATGGTCTGAGTTGTGGAATGCGATTTGCCTCAGGATGAGGCACCCTGTCCCTCAGAACACTGTGCGGAGGTCTGTGATGCTTCTAGCATCCTGTGACAGGGAAGAAAACGCTAGGTGTTTCTGCCCAGAATTCCTCACCTGCTAAGCCAGTGGGGCCTACTGTGCATACGGAGAACTGGATGCCTGCTGGAGCGCTACGAGCGGCAGGCTGGGTGGCGGAACCACAAGGGGGATGGCCTCTGGATCCAACAGATCCTGCAGTAGAGCTTTATTCTACATTTGATGTCACTCCTACAGGTAAACTTATTTCTACTCCTGCTCATGAATCCTGTTCTGCATTACTTGTGACCCCAGTTTCTACTGCTATAGAGATTTGTGCTGGTCCTTCTGTTACATCTGTTAAAGACCCTTCCAATAAACGTCAGGAACTTAAAAGGGGGGACACTTAGGACTGTGTATTACCACCAGCTTGTGGGGGTGATTTGGTGTCTCGATCAGCTGAGCTGCACTCAAAGGTATCTAATTGCTATGCTCCAAACAATCAGGTTCCCTTGACTCCTACTGCTGCCTCTACCACTGCCCACACTGATGGCACACAATTGCCCATGGGGATGGGCATACCCAGATTACAGGATCCTGCTCAAGAAGTTAAAATTTAAACCTGCTTTGCATATGACGGATCTCTTTAAAAATAAAGGGAAGCCTGGCCCCCGGAGAAATGCCATTAGATTGCTTTACAAAGGTGGCCTTGCTGACCCACCGGATAGGGTCTATGTAGGTCATACCCTATCAGAAGTTTTTGCACTGATCCATATGGATGAATATAATTATGACGTCAGTTTAAAGACTGTGGAATGTTTGGATCGCTTCTGGGTTAAATATAACTCTTTAAAAGATCCCCCCTTTTTGGTCACCCTTTCTTGCTGTCCCTATTACCAAACCTGCTGTGCGGACACTTAGTATTCTCTTTAAAAATGAAGGAGTCAATATATCTGATATTTTATTTTGGCTAAGGAAATGCTGTGAGGTCCTTGAAAATCCTAAGCCTGTCATGGAATCTGAACAATTTTGGACTGGTGGTTGGTGAGTGAAGTGCAAGCTTTTTTTGAGTAACCATGGGATCACACACCTCCCCAGTTGCTTCTACTTAGGAAGAGACAGAAGGTCCTTGTTTTATCCTGGTCCACCTAAATCTTGCCACAAATGTGGCTCTCGCATACACTTGAGTAATGCTTGTGACACTCCAAGATGTACTCACTGCTTAGACACTGGACATGCGGCTTCAGCCTGTATTAATACCTTTAGATGTAATCTTTGTGAGGAAAAAGGTCACTCCTATGTGAAATGTCCCTGGGCATCCCATAATACTGCAGAAGGGGCCTCGCATGATGCTTTAATTACACAGGCCCAGAAAAAGGGCTGTGCAGCTGCCTCTGAAAAACGAATGCAGTCTATCTGGCAAGCAAAAGAAGCAGCAAAAAAGGCTGATGCAAGTCACTCCTCTGTGGCCGGTTCTACGGTTGCTTCTAACATACAAAATCAGGACTGCAGTACTACAAACAGCCATAAGGAGGTTCAATCTGCAGTATTGCTCCAGTCTATACCCACTAATGATGAGGTGAACACTGTTGAGTCCCAGCTTCACGACGTTCTGCCCGCTGAATCGTCTGCAGTACCCCTACCCCAACCTGCTTCTAATTTCTCGGATAAAGAGTTGGGGTGCTCCCAGAACCAGATGCCTGCTGCCACTATATCACTGCAACATAAGGAGGTAGAACACCAGCAGGTTCCTGACACTGATGTCTCTACAATGCCCCCCCCCCCGGGGCCGAAACCTTCCTTTCAGATCGTTGACTATAAAAAACGACCAAGGACTAGGCTCAGTGCAAACCAAGCCAAAGTAAAGGAAAGATAGTTGAGCGACTGATGGACGTGGCATCCAACAGTAACCCTTTACAATTTTATCGACTGTGAAGGACTGGGGAGACTCCGAGGAAGATGTAGACTCTGATTCTTCCTCCTTGTCATCTTCCACGGTGGATCCCTCTTCAGAAACAGATGAAGGGGCAACAAAAAAACAGAGAAGGTCTAAACAGATGAAGACTAGATCTAAATGAGTATCGCTGTACTCTCTTTTACACCATTCTTATGACATCTTTGCAATTACTCTCTATAAACGTTAATAATATCAAAAATGAGAAAAGAAGACTACCTATCATCTCAGAATTACGAGCTTCTAAAGCTGATATCATTTTTATTCAAGATACTAGAATCAAAATGTTTCTGGAGATAGCACAAGCATCCCGTTGGTGGGGGAAGGGGGCATCCTTTTGGTCCCAGGGCTTAGATACCTGTGATGGGGTGGGGATCCTCCTGAGTCATCCTCTGTTAAAGGTCACTAGATTACTTGATTTGGAACCTGGGAGGTCATTATTACTAGATATCCAGGATGGCACTGCTAGACTTCGGGTTTTAAATAATTATGCCCCCAGGGCAAAACTAATAGAATTTCTTTGTTTAGGTCCATACAGCCTTTTCTACATACCTCAGGTTAGTTATTTGGGAGGTGACTTTAATTGTGCACTTCAACACATAGATAGGGACTAGCTACACACAAATTATACTGTGATACAAATGTATTGAATTAGGTTATTCATACTGCTCATTTACAAGATGCTTACCATGCTAAATATCAGACTGGAGGCAATACTTGTTTTAGGGGTTCCCCTTTCAACTAGAATTGATTATTTTTTTGTGTCATCTTGTCTTTTTATTCAAGATGTTCAAATCCAATGCTTTGATTTTTCGGACCATAGGGGTTTATGGCTACACCTTGAATGGGGGACTAGTCCCATTTGTGGAAAAGGCCCTTGGCATCTGAATGATTTTTTACTCGACTCAAAAGACCTCCTTAAAGACTGGGTAATCTTTTGGCAGGCACGGCAGTCAGTGCAATGCCTATATGACACTCACACCGATTGGTGGGAGGAGACTAAAAAATCGATTAAGGATTTTTTTTCAACGAAAAGCTAGTGCACGTTCCTTGACCACTTATTTAACATATTTAGGCTTACAAACACAGCTCTATGCTTTAATTTCTAAAACAGAAACTTTGAAAATGGATTTTAGCTCTCAGATTAGAGTAATAAGAAAATAAATGTTTTCTATTCAATATAATAGTTGAAATCCTTACAACAGGAAATGAGATTTGGGACTGAATGTAAAAAACAAACCTTTAATGCTTTTAAGGATTGTGGTAAAAGAATGGAACGAAAAATAATACCCCGGGTTCTAGATAGTATGGGACGGGCATTTCAGTAAATCGGATATTTTATAGGCAGTGCAACGACAGGTTGTTTATTGGTTTGGAGTAACTCCAGCTGTACAACAAGCTGAACATTACTTATGTAACCCCTAGATGGCGCTATCCCAGGGGCTACTACCCCTGCCTGATTTGCCACTAACAGGTTGAGGGGCCTGGATCCAATGGCGGGTGCCTCCGCCAGAGGTCAGGGTTTGCAATAGTTAAACTAACTTGGTCCACAGCCCTCTGGGACACTGCAACCCCCTTTCTTCCCACTAGTGGCCACACAATATATCAGAATTACCTTCACAGTATACACTTACCCCAGGTCTGGTTCCGCACTGGGACCTCCTGTGAAATGAGATACAGTGCAACAATCACAGTACAGTACTTTAACATAGACAAATACCTCAGGCAGTATAACTTTGCTGAAACAAGCAGCTCTGATTTATTTAGGGGATATAACAAGGACAGGGGAAATCAGGTTAATTAGCTTATCACTTTAATAATCTACCTATGGCTCTGTGCACAGGCCTATCCTATCAGTTACTGTCCCTGGGTACCCAAGCCCTAGTGGCTAGTCCAACCGTGGCAGTTGGTAGGGCCCTTTCACAGAGAAAAGGAGAATTAAACAGTCAGCAGTACAGTAATTCCATTTGGATTTAATGTGGCAATTCAACAGGGAGCGACTCTGAATTAGTACTCACGACCTCCAAATAAGATAGGGTCCTTCAATGTCAGCAGGGCTCACTTGAGGTGCACAAACCTCTTCACACATCCATAAAGAAAGCACTATACCAGGCAGGCTGCATCTGTATCCCGATCGCAATTACTGCACAATACCCGGAGAACACACAGCAGATTCAGTTCCTGACAGACCGAGTGTAATTTTCAGCAATTCCTCCAGTCTTCTACAGGGTGAGCCTGGTTTCTACTCTTCAGAGATCCTTTGATTCTTTTCACAGGACCAGTTCAGTCCTAACAAGCTGCAGACCGAACTCTGGGCCTTACATACGTTTTTGACTAAAACTGCACACTGAAAAAGCATAGGGCTCCTTCCTTCTTCACTGCCAAAGCTCAACTGAAACCCAACCCACAAAACCGGCACTTCCTTTGAGTTCCTCCCAGTTCTTGACTGGATTGGCTGTCACTCACAATAGACTGCTGCTGTTGGTCCAAAAGGTGTTGAAGTCTAAACTACATCTCCCAGAGTCACTGCCCATACAATCCTCTTGTGGCTGGCTCAGATTATGAGTCCAAGTTCTGATTCGGCCCAAGGCACCATTTTAGAGCTAGCTTACCCCACACTGATTGGTCCAGTTCAGCAGTTCAAAACTAGAATGGGGAACTAGCAGACACAGTTCTGACTGCAAAGAAAGCAGGTTAGACAAACTGTAATTTCATTATTACTCTAAATAATTTCTGGCAAACAGTTACATCTGTCAGATAGGTTCCCTTTGCACTCCTAGTGACTGCAAAATGAAGTGAATTGCAGCAGCTTGAGTGGTACTCAATCAAAGAAACACACAGTCCCCCATACAACTAATTATGTCTGCAAGCAGACAGCTCTTAAGAGACAGTACCAGAGGTTCAAAACACTCACTGATAAATGGCTTAAATGCCAAACACCATTCAGGCTTGGAGCATTCAAGCAAGCTCCTGGAAGTCTTTTGGGAACCCCCATTTGCAGGGGTTACACTACATACTCTAGCGTTGTCTCTATACATCACCACCTCTAAAACTGCTATTATACAGCCAATTAGGGAAGAAGAAGTCCGTTTTGGAATTAGTACGTTAAAACTGGTACCTCCCCAGGGACGGATGGGATTACAGGAGAATTCTACAAAGATTTAGTGGTTTTTTGGCCTTGGACCTTACCATTCTAATAAATCAGAAAAAACTTTTTCACAAACCTGATCGGTTCAAACCAAACCGATCCAATGTTTACAAGTTCTACACAGAAAACTAGTATAGAAACCTATCTAGTACTCACGGTACCACAGACAGAGACTTAACCGACAGGTCAGATTATAGAAATTCGGTTGAAACCGAGAGAAAAAACGACACTTTAACCGACTTTTTAGAACCGAGCGAAGGAGAAATCTCCGGAGCGACTGTTCAGTGAGACGGAATAAAGAATCTGGCGGTTGGGGTTCAAACAACAGCAGACAGAGGCTCAACCAAGCTCAAGCTCAGCATTCCATGCCTTGCATGGAAAGTTAACTCTTTCCTCTCCGGGGCAGTTCAAAGGTTGGAGATCACTGCAAATAGTCAGAATACAGCAAGGCTTCATGTTGTTTGAATTAGGAGACCTAAGAATTTTTAGTGTCTGTTTCCCAAAGGACTTATGAAGGGAATAGACAGTCTCTTAGACTCTGGGATGTCCATCATCTCTATGAAGTCAGGCTCCTCTTGATCCTCTACAGCCTCCTCAATAGGAAGCTGGAGGGTTTGAGCCACTTTTCTGTAGAAAACACGTGCAGAGAGGTCTTCCTTTTAGGCCACCCTCGCTAAAGGGTGGGGCCTGCGTTGTTTTAGGCCAGCTGCTAGTAAGAGGAGGTTCATGGCTCTCCTACAGGCTCACCACCCAGGGCTAAGATGGCACCCTGGACAGGCAGGTGAAGCTATTAGTTTGAAGGTTATGCAAGGAAATTACGTGGTCTCACATCCACATGTACACAAACATTCATCTTGATGTTTAGAGTTTGGCTGACTCAGTTTGATGCATGAGTGCTACAGACAGCAGTTTGCAAGTAAATCTCAGTGCTTGCCTGTGGGCGTGTGGGATAATCTTCTCCCGCTCCTGTTTCTTTTTTTTGGGTCTGCTTCCTCAGAACCCAGTTAAAGATTACCCATTGACAATGTGGAGCACTACAGAAAGAAGAAATTAACTTCATACTTAGCGTAATTTCCTTTTCTTTTAGCACAAACATTGTCAATGGGGTCCTCACAGGAGCCTGCTCCTGCGGGAGAATCTTATCCTGTATGCTAGGAGGGATGTCCTGTTGTTAAAAAAAAAAAAAAATTATTATTTCCGGACATCCCTCTTCTTGCTGTACTATATATATACATATACTATAATATAAAAAAAAAGGATTGTTTTCGATTAGTTTGCAACCACAGGTTAACAGTTTACTAGTAACTCTTGAGGTGTTTTTTCCTTGTTACAGGTGGCCTCACTGCATCCAGTTGTTGCCTGGAAATTCTGTCTTAGCGGCGATCAGCATCAGTTTCCAGATGTGCAAAAGATGAGAACTTGCTTTTTGTACAGGATGGTTCTTCAGGGAAGAAGCATCGAATTGTCCAAACCTTGAGTCCAGTGGAGAGTCTTCTCCTCCTCGGATAAAAGCCTGGAAGGTAAGACTTTTTTTATTTACATGTGGCAATGCGTTTATGTTAATGGTAGATTATAATGTATGAATGTGTAGCTCTCATGGCACTGCTAGGTAAGCAGTAACTGGGGAGTTGCTGCAGCATGGAATTCTCATATGCCCAACATTCTAAAGCCTGAGCTGTGCCATTCCCCAGGTAGGGGTGCACTATACCCAGTTGTTATGATTACCCACTGACAATGTTGGAGCTCACAGAAAAGAAGATTACTGTAAGTATGAAGTTAATTTCTTGTTTCCCATCCCATCTTTAGGAAATTTTTCAAGGGTCTGTTACACCTTCAACCCCTTAGAGAACCTATCCTTCCATGGGACTTGAACCTCTGCATAGCCAAACCCATGGAACCCCATTTTGAGCCAGTGGCTACAGCGGAGCTAAAGTATATCACTTGGAAAACTGTCTTCTTAGTGGCTGTTGCCTCAGCCTGAAGAATTTCAGAGCTACAGGCTCTCTGCACTGAACCTAACTACATTACCTCCCACAAGGATAAGGTAGTTCTCAGGACAAATAGAACATTTCTTCACAAGGTGGTGTCAGAGTTCCACCTGAATCAGCCCATAACATTTCCTGTCTTCTTCACAGACAAATCCACTCCTGATAAGCGAAAGCTCCATAGTTTGGATGTGAGAAGGGCACTGATCTACTTCCTGGAGTGCACCAAGCAGCTCAGGACTTCACATACTCAGTTTTGCCTTACCTAGGGTGAGGTACAGAATCACAGGCCTGCCTCTAACTGTTTTTCGTTGGGTAGTCTCTTGCATTCAGTTCCAGTACAGTAAGGCTGGCAAGCAGCCTCCTCAGGGCAGACTCCACTAGGGGTACCGAGCCTCAGTGACAGCTGCAAGGGACATACCCTTGCTGTATATCTCAAAAATAGCTACCTGGAGGACTGTACACACTTTCACAAAACACTACTATCTGGATATCCAGTCCAGGTCAGATGACAGATTTGGCACAGCAGTCCTGCAGAACCTCTTTTCCAAGTAGGTTCTGTACCGGCCTCAGCTGTAATTGCTTTGTGGACTGCACCTGTCAAGCATACTGAAGAATTCCTGGATGAGAAGGAAAATTACTCACTGTAGTAATATTATTTTTCAGTATGCTTGACCTCCCACCCATCCTCCCCTCCATAACCTGACTGAGTAGTGCTGCAGTCCATACTTTAGGCCAGATTTCACCGTTTGAGCTTCATATCTTAGAACTTTATAATTATGGGTGTACTTGTAGTTCCTGTGTATTGTTCTTGTTCCTACATTTTGATAGTTCTGATAAGTACTGTTGGGGCCTTTTGCCCTTTAGCATCGAAATTAATCTGATTGACCTCCCACTCTAGCTCAGGCAGCACTCTGTCTTCCTGCTCTCTAATCGACCGATGCCAAAAATCATTAGCATTAACTCCTCCTGTGGGGCAGCTGAACTCAGCTGACATACTGCACCTGTCAAGCATACTGAAGAATACCTTGGAAGAAATATTATTTCTATGGTGAACAATTTTTTCCTTACCTCCTTTTGAACTGGCTACAAGTTGCGAGCTACACTTTCTGTCATCTCAAGCTCTCTTTTTAGTTGCTGTTACTTCTGCTCAAAGGATCTCCAAGCTTCAGGCTCTTATGTGTAAGGAGCCTTATTTGGTTTTTCATGAAGACAGTGTCTTTGCATACTAATTCTAGGTTTCTACCCAAGGTGGTGTCAGGGTTTATTTTGAACCAGTCCAGCCGCCTTCCAGTTTATTTTCCTGAGTACTCTAATCAGGGGGAGGCTTTGCTCCATACTTTGGATGTACATAGGATTTTGCGGTACTATACGAACCGCACCAACCTTTAAGGAAATCTAACCAGTTTGTTTTGTTCACCACTAAGAGAGAGGGTGCTCCTGGTTCCAAACAGTGTTTTTCTAAGTGGTTAGTGAATTGCATTGTTTATTGCTACCACAAGTACAACACGGCCCTTCCTGGAGAGGTTAAGGGCCATTCCTCCAGTGGTATGGCTGCCTCTATGGCTTGTTTCAGAAATGTGTCTGCCGGCACATCTGTGCAGCTGCCACCTGGAGTTCTATGCACACCTTCACCAAGCATTACATGCACGGATATCGCCTAGATGTAGGGCTAGCTTCAGCCTAGCAGTACTTCAGGACCACTGCCTCCTGGAGCTTCTGGCTGCTGATCTGTCCTCCTTCTGGCATTGTTCTCCTGGTTATACCCAGTATTGCTTGGGACTCAGTCCTACTGGGATGGCCTGCTGCAAAGCCTTCCTCAATATAAGATAGTACAGTTCATGTAAGAACTTGCCATAACAGTAGATCTTCGAGAGAACTCTTGCAGCAGGCCCTGCTTTCCCTCCCTCCTTCCCCCTGCTGTTCTTTGTTTCTGTCGCACTACTTCTGCCTTTCTTTTTGGCTTTAGGGAACCTCCTCAGTCCTCCATTCACTGCCCACTTGGGGTCTCCGATGGGAGAACTGAGGTAGATGAGGGAGACCAGCCGCCTATATAGAATAGGCTGACGTCAACGGCTGATGTCAGCGGTGGTTGGCCCCCTGTGGTAGACTGCTAGTTAGAAGTTTTCTATGTGGTCCAGGCACCTGATGGCTTAGTCCAACCAGTGTGGCCTGCTGCAAGAGCTTCACTCAAAAATCTTCTATTATGGTACGTTCTTACGTAACTGTACTTTTCAGCACTGGGCCTTACCTCGGATTAGACTGGATAAAATTAGGCCTCAGCTTTCTAGTCCTTATGGCTTGATTGTGTATGCAGTGTAGCAAATGTTAACGTGTGAGAATTTGAGTTTGTTTTTGTGATCTAGAAGTCGGTGCCTTTATTGACAGAGTGGCCATTGCTTAAGGCATTTATGACAATGAGCACACAGTAAAAAGGGGCCCCCCCTTATTGACCTAATTTCTCTAATAAAGCCAAGCTGGTTGTTTCTGAAATAAATAAAAGCTCAAACGACTTGGCAGCAGCATCCGATTGTAATTAGTTACATTTTGTAGCATAATTTAAAAAAAGTCAAGATGATAACTCCTGATCTTCAGGTTGCTTTATAAGTAACTCGTATATTTAGAGCTCCCAAAACTTTGCCTAGAAAAGAGTGAAGTTTTATTAAGTGCAATAAATAGAAAGACGCTTGGAAGTAGGAATACAGATGCTCGATTCCTTTCTGTTTGTAATGTGGCTGGGATCACACTGTTTTGTCAGAGCAGCTGCTAATCTGCGCAGAGTGCTTCTTGCCTTTCTAATGAGATTGCTAGAACACACTCCCTTTAGATGTAACATAGGATAGAAGTAAAGAAGCCTACTGGCATGGGAAACTAGTATGTATCTGTCATGTTTTTTAAATGAAGCTTTGTCTGATGCATAGTAATGCATGCGAGGCATCTAAGACATCTGTTGGTGCAGTATTCTTTTGTTCAGTATTCTAATGTAACTTGCAATGAGAAAGAAATACGGTTACCTGACTGGGAACTGGTTCCGGCCCTCGAAATTCCTTACTTTTTCTAATCAGTTTACTTACATACAAACTTGTGTTCAGCCAGGAAGCAACACTCTTATCACAGATCTTCCTGGACATAAGTCTTCACCACTCAGTCACACTAATGGGAACTGCGCGGAGGCACTAGTACCCAGCAGGAGCAATCTTTTTGCTAGAGGGTCAGCGCCAGAGATGGCGCGCAGGAAGCGGCACTGCGAGCCTCTGCTCATGCGGTAATGAGCTATCCCAGTGTTGACCCTCCAACTGCCTCATTTCCTTTTTCCCACCGTGGAGTGCACTTCAGTAGCGGCGTCAGCCCTGCGAGTCATACTTCAAACTAGCAGCATAGTTTTCAGTTTTATTGTTTTGTAGTAATTTATCAAATAAAGTATCACTTAGTTTATTTATTCTTATTTAAGGAAGAAGTCTCAGCCTACAATGAGCGGAGTCGACCACGGCGGGTCAGGTGGCAGGTAGACTTCATATGAAAGCTGTTCGTCAGCGGGATGGGTCCGGTCTGCTGCTTTCTCCGGAAGGGGGGTCTGACAACGGACAATCCAATGCCCGAGGGGGTGGGCGGTCTCCTCAAAAGCATTAAAGTAAACAGTCGCACTCCTGGCACCGTTCGGCCTCAAGCTCTTCCTCAGCCCACAGGTCAAAAAAGAGAAGGCATCACTCGAGGTCGCCCTCTGATATGTCTGCGCGTAGACGGTCAGTTATTGGGGCTAGTTGCCGGTCTCCTACTTCGGAGTTGCCGGTTTCTGTTTCTGGTAGCCAACGTCTTAGACATCGGAGCCCTACCCCGCCCTCTGGTAGGTCTTCAGATGAGCAGTTTCATCAGTGGGCTGCTCTTATGGAGCAATGGGCTTGGAAGTTGGTCCAGCTACCTGGCCCGGTCACTCAGGGGCCTTCGGGTTTTCTGGGAGATCAGGTAGGGCGGTTGAGCCTCCCTAGTCGCGCAGCACTGTCTTTGGTGCCGTCGACTCCGCGCTTAGGTGTTCACCCCCTCACACGGCTGAGGCGCAGGGGGCCACACCGATGCCTCTATCTCCTGGTATTTATCCTTCTTTTTCCTCAAATCCTGTTTTTCAGAGTCTTAGGATGTGTTTGATGCCCTTGGCATCGATGGCACGTCTTTGAGTTTTTTGGCCTCGTCGGCACCGTTCTCGGCACCGTGCGCTCCTTCGGCGCTATTCTCGGCGCCATGCAGCTGCTCAGTGCCGTCCTCGGTGCCGTGCAGCTCCTCGGCGCCATGCATGTTTTCGGTGCCGTGCTCTTCGGCGCCGGGACCTGTTAGGGCGTCATCCAGTCTTCAGGGCTCCTCCTCTTTGAATCCTTTCCCTTCCTCATTTCCTTCTGATTTTCACTCCTTTCCTGTTCATACAGTCCCTCCTGGGCTGTCAGGAGATGACATTGAGCCTGACCCAGACCTTAGGCTGGGTGACGATGTGGAAGGATCAGGATCTATTCCTGCTACAGAGCCTGTGATCGAGGACCTGTTATTTAAGTCTCTGCTGAAAAACTTGAATTCCACGCTTTCTCTCCAAACTACGGATATCGATCCTGGGAAACTATTAAGACTCCAATACCTCCATGTTCCAGAGATCCCTATGGATTTGACTCTCCGTACAGCCCTCCTTGAGACGCTTTCTCAGATGGTATGGAATAATCCTGCTCTTATTCCTTCTGTGGCTAAGTCCATAGATGGGAAATATGCTGCCCTCAAGGATTGACCCATTTGGCATCCCAAGCCTTTAGGATCCTATTGTAGTCTTTGCAGAGAATGATAAGGTCGTCCTTCCCCAGACTACTACAGCTCGACCTATTAACAAAGAATCTCGTAAGACAGACATTTTGGGTAAGACAGCCTTTGCTGCTTCCACCCTAGGTATTACGACACAGCTACCAATGATATTTTCTCAATATGAGTATATCCTTTGGCATTCATTTCAAACAAATAGTTGAAGCTCTACCGAATCGGACACTAATTCAGAGCTTCTTCAAACCATAACCAGAGGTATCGAGTCCAACAACCAGCAGGTTAAGCTATGGACGCATTCGATACTGCCATCCGGCGGGCGGGCATTTGTACCGCCGTCATTCCTGGCTGCACACTTCAGGTTTCATGAATGATGCCCAGCAACAGGTAATGGTGTTGCCTTTTGATGGTGTGTATCTCTTCGGCCCTCAAGTAGAACAGGCTCTAGCGGCCACACAAAAGACTACGTCAGCCATTAAACTGGCTCGACCTCCTCCCGTCCCCCCTCTCGAGGGGGTGTTAACAAACGCCAGTTTCATAACCGCCAGTCCTTTCGAGGCAAAGGCCGGGAAGTTTAATAAAACCAAGCCCCCAGCCTCAGAAGAAATGCAGCAGAAGTTCAAGGACGCAAAGCGCCTAGTGCCGCCTTCTGAATTGTTGGCCCATATCCCACCTCAGCTGCCCAAGGGGACTCTTCCTCAGTGGTGGGAGGTCATCTGACTCACTTCTACAATCGATGGAAGTCCATAACATCGGACAAATGGTTCCTCCGGATAATCCGCACGGGGTATTCCCTCAATCTTTTGGAGACCCCTCTGGATTGTCCCCCCAGAAGACAGCCCAGGCTGTCAGTTCTTCAGTCAGAACTTCTCTCCTCCAAGATACAAGGCCTTCTGAACAACAGGGCAGTGGAAGTAGTTCCGCTGGATCAATGGAACACAGGGTTCTACTCCCATTACTTTCTGGTTCCAAAGAAAACTGGAGGCATGCGCCCCATTTTGGACCTCAGAAAATTAAACAAATTCCTTCCCAAAGAAAAATTCAAAATGATATCACTAGGAATCTTGTTACCTTTGCTTCATCAACACGACTGGTTAGCCTCCCTGGATATGCAGGATGCTTACCAGCACATTCCTATACACCCAAACCCTCACAAATACCTAAGGTTCATGGGTTTGGGACAGCATTATCAGTTAAGAGTCCTGCCCTTTGGGCTATCCTCGGCGCCGTGAGTTTTTACAAAGTGTTGTGCAATTCTAGCAGCACATCTCAGAAAAATTTGAATACAAGTGTTCCCATATCTGGACGATTGGCTTCTAGCAAGTCCTTCCAGGCAGGGGACTCTAGACACCATAGCCACGGCTTCATACTTTCTTACGTCCATGGGAGTCCTGCTACACCTCAAAAAATCACAACTGCAGCCCTCAGAGAGGCTCCTTTTCATAGGAACTCTCCTGGACACCACCTGTACGAAAGCATTTCTTCCAGAAGACAGGAGGAGCGATATCCTTCAGATGGCCCGATACATTGGAGAAAGCTGCTCAGTGACAGCTCTCTCGATGCAACGGATGCTAGGTCTCATGGCATCCTTGCTGTTCACTGTACCCCTAGCACGCCTCCACATGAGAACCTCTCAATGGATGCTCAGTATTCAGTTGTCCCCGACCACTCACCCTCAGTCCTTTCTCATCAAGGTGACAGAACCACTGAAGAGATCACTCGCCTGGTGGTCGCAAGAGGACAATATTCTGGAAGGCTACCCCTTTGCTCCTCTGGATCATCAGATTTCCATTACCATGGATGCATCTCTGATGGGGTGGGGAGCTCACTGTCAGACTCTCCACACTCAAGGTACACGGACTCCGGGCTTTGAAGGACATTCTCTGTCACAAGAACATTCTCCTTCAAACGGACAACAAAGCTGTGATGTATTACATCAACAAGCAGGGCAGTGCCCACTCTTATCCCTATGCAGGGAAGCAATGAGGGTGTGGGAATGGTGCTTAGAGCACAAGGCTCTAATTCATGTGGTCTACCTGCTGAGGGTGCAGAACGAACTGGCAGACCGTCTCAGCAGAACAGAAGCAAATCCTCACGAATGGTCTCTCGACTCAGCCATAGCTCAGTCACTATTCGTAGAGTGGGGAACTCCAGACCTGGACCTTTTTGCATCCCCGCTCAACACAAAACTGCCTCTCTTCTGCTCCAGAAATACAGGGCCTGGCATTTTCTGTCAGGATGCGTTCAGGCTGAGGTGGACAAAACTCTTTCTATATGCCTTTCCACATCTTCCTCTAATTCAGGGTACTTCTCAAATTCAAGTCCCAGGGGCAAATGATCCTCATTGCTCCCTTCTGGCCTCAACAGATGTGGTTTCACTACTCAACAGTATGTCGGAACTCCTCCGAAACCGCTTCCCTTCAGATGAACCTTCTGACTCAGGGGCCTGTGGTCCATCCCAATCTGAGGTCGCTTCATCTTCACGCTGGCTCCTGAAGAGATAGAAGTGAACAGGTTCAGTGTCTCTCTCAGGGTTTCAGATATTTTCTGGCTGCTGCAAACCAGCCACTAGGAAAACTTACACAGCCAAATGGAGCTGTCATCTGATGTGCAAAATCCTCTTTGAACCTTTTCCTGCCCACCAGATAGTGTTCTAGAGTACCTTTTAGACCTCTCAAATTCAGGTCTGCAATACTCTACAGTTAAGGTTCACCTTTGTGCCATTTCAGCTTATCATGAGCCAATACTTTCCTTGTCACTGGCTTAGTTACCTGTGGTTAAGAGGTTTCTTAAGGGAATTCTGCATACCGGACCTCCTATAAGACGTCCAGTCGCATCCTGGGACATTAATCTGGTGCTAGACATGCTCACTCGGAAACCTTTCGAGCCTCTAGCTACCTGTGAGTTAAAATTTCTCACTTGGAAGACGGCCTTCCTAGTAGCTATTACCGCAGAGTCTCGCAGGGTCTCTGAGATACATGCCTTGGTCACAGACCTCCGTGATACTGTGTTTCATAAAGATAAAGTAGTTGTTAGGACCCATCCTAAGTTTTCCCCAAGGTTGTTTCAGAATTCCATCTAAACCAACCTCTGGTCCTTCCATCTTACTTTGCGAACTTCCAAAATGAGGGAGAGCATTCTCTTCATTCCTTGGATGTCAAAAGAGCTTTACGTTTCTATCTAGACAGAACAAAAGACTTTGTAAGCTCAACAACTGTTTGTTTCTTCAGTGAGACCCAGCTGGGTCAACCTGTCGCTATCTGATGTATTTCTGCATGGCTGGCTGCATGCCTTGCCACTGTTATTCCATGGCGCAGGTTAGCTGGAGGGCAGAGTGTCGCCACTCTACTAGCCGGGTCGCTGCATCCCCTAGCAGAAACCAACGTGCCAATCGCAGATATTTGCAATGCGGCCACCTGGAGCTCAGTCCATATTTCGCCAAACACTATGCCCTGGATGTCCATGCCAGACGACATCTTTCATTTGGTAGGACCATCCTTAATGGACTTCTGTCCTAAAATTGTGAGCTCTTGGTCTGTCCTGCTGCTCTCTCGGGGGATTATTAGCTCAGTACTCCCCATTAGTGTGAATGAGTGGTGGAGACTTATGTCCAGGAAGATATGGAAATTACGTACCTACCGTAATTCTTGATCTTCTTGGACGAGTCTCCACTACTCATTCGCACGCCCACCCACCATCTCCTGAGCTCACCTCTGTTATTGGTCTTTACTCCCTCAATCTTTAGGCTGTGAAGACTTCTTTGTTGACCCTTCTTATACAGGTCGTCCAGACTATCTTATGTCCGGTTTTTGTTAGGCTATCCTTCTAGGTTAGTTACGCTGCACCTCCTCGAGGAAAAAAGGTACTGAGGCAGTTGGAAGGTCGAAGCCCAGACAGTCATTACCGCATGAGCGGAGGCTCATGTGCCATTCCTCAAGGGCACCATCTCCGCACTGACCCTCTAGCAAAAGTTTGCTCCGCTGGGTCCTAGTGCCTCCGGCGCAGTTCCCATTAGTGTGAGTGAGTGGTGGAGACTCATCCAAGAAGATCAAGAATTACGGTAGGTACGTACTTTCCATTTTCTGCCAATGGTGCTGCAGAATTCTGTTGGAATACAATGTAATCCAGTGGCAGTTACTGCAATTTGTGACATTCTCATCGAAAAGCTTTGCATCCTGGCTGGTTCTGTTGTAATTGTTTGTTGGGCTGTTTTATTGTTAATATTTTCTAATGTTTGTACCAGTGTATCCTAGTGATTACAGTAGAGAGCATGTGAACATTGAGACCCAGTTTTCAATCCTAGGTTCTGTCCTTTATTCACTGTATGAGGAAAGGGGAAATTGTTTAACCAGGAAAAGCACACTAAGCCAGAGCTTGTTTCTAGGTGTGACCTGGGAGCACAAGGAAGTTAAGTGACTTGCTCAGGGTCACACAATATGCAGGTGGGGGCATTGGGATTCAAACCCAGGTCTCCAGGTTTGCAGCTCAGTACCCTTAACCACTACACTATACTAACTCGATATATATCGCTATGATATACTATAACCTCCCTGCATTTTCCTTACCCTCCCTCAATTTCAGTTTTTCCCTGTGCTTACATAATGGATGCTGCAACTCTCATGGCTTGTAAGGTGCATTGAGATACTGTGTATATGAAAGGCACTCTAAAAACAGTCCTTTTCATATTTGTGTTTTTAGGGCTGTTGTGGCTAGTGAATCTGAAGAATGTTGTTGCTTCATTTAAGTGATTATACCATGCTGTCCCCCCCCCCCACACACAAACTACCTTCTTTACTAAAGACAGTCAAACCTTTTCCTCTTGTATTTTAACTACTGTGTCCCAATGTGTGGTCTCATTTGAGATGGGCAGAAAACCAGTAGTATTCACAGTAAGCTGTGAGCTGGATCAGAGTCTGTTTTAGTGGCCCCTTTTTCAATACAATAGTGGTTCAATAAAGGTAAAGTGTCTTTGTTTATTCACAGACTGTTGTAGGTTTATTTAAGACCTGCATACTGTAGTATACTGTATGTCTGCTTTATTTCTAACATGTTGTTCATTGGCACTTTTATTTCAGTTTAAAAGAGTGAAACATTCTGTCTTCATTATACCCCATTAATTGAGGCACGAGTATATTCTGTAATGTAACTAGGTACTGTACTGTTAGGTAAAGTCTAGACCAAGTAATGATGCCCTAGTCTTAAAGATCATGAGTAGTGCTCAGTTTAAAAAATCACCAAAACAGGAAGAGATCCAGAAGCAAATGGTTTGATATCTTTTATTGGACCAACATAAAGGTTACAAAAAGAAAACAATGTCTAAGCTTCGGACCAACCAAGTCCTTCCTCGGAGACTTATGACAATTGTTCAGAGTCTCAACTATTAACACCCAGATCATGCATAATTAAAAAACAGAAAAATTCTCATTGGTTATTGGTTATTTCAAAAATCACAAATTTAAATGGAATCAATAGCATTCCTTTTAGCTTGCTATTACTAAGCATCTTTTCAAGGTTAAACCCATAGATAAGCTGAACACTCAAGCAGGCAAAGTCTGTAACTGAAATTATTAATTAATGTGTGTTAGGAGAATACATTCAAAATTAAAAGCAAGACCCATAGATTTAATACCACAAATGTCCAAGTTAAAACTTGATAGTAGTATGACAAAAAAAACTGTACAACAGAAATATATGGTAATAAGAGGGGAATAAGAAAAATGGACCTTGTATGAACAACTGTTTAAAAACATTCATACAGAATTAAACTTATCTGGAGATGTGAAAAACATGAAGGTGTCTTACCCTCCCTCTGAGTCATCTAGTTATGTAAATGCAAGAGGTAGCAAGGTCTGCCGTACTCAAATCATGAAGCTGTAATTATATTTCTTATAGGTTGACTCATGTAAAGGTGGTTCTGGTGTGTGGCCAATTCAAACAAATTAAACAGAATCCACTGGCAACCTCTCTTTGCTGCTCAAAGTGTCAGCAGTTCTTAAAACGTACTGTAGTACGAAGTTTCTTTGTTACACTTTTTGACTGAAATGTGACTAAGCCCAGCCACAAAAACTCCACATTAAACCACTTGGCTGGATCCTACCACAACATTTTAGTTTGCTTATCTGAATTGAAATATCACTACTTTCCTCCGTTCTGTTTTAATATTTATTTTTTTTTACAACTTTATTTCTGCACCCCTACCTTCCTGAACTCTTTCAGGAGTGGTCACTTGAGGTCTTTGTCCTGTTCCCACCTGCCTGAAGCCCCCTCTCGCACCTCCGGGCAAGGCCTCCCCTCCAACTGCTCTCGCCAGCCATCTGGCACCCTGGCCTCTGAGTCCTCGAGGCGGGACCCCAGATTACTCCTCCTGGCGCCTATCTTATAATCTAGTCTGGGCGGTGTGGGAGGCAGTGGACAGCAGAGGAGCGTGGAGGTGGGGGCTCAACGTTGGGCATGGTGGACCAACTCCAGACCCTCCATCACCTATTAGGAGGCAGAGTTTTTTTTTTGTTCTGTTACGCCTTACCCCCACCCCCAGGTGGAGCTCCGATCGTGCCATGATGCCAGGGGACATCCTGTTGCGGCTCCACATCCCTCTGCGCTGGCGCTAAGCATGGCAGTACCTCCAGTCTCCACCGGAGGTCACTGCGGTGGGGCATAACCCCTGGACCCCCCCCCCCGAGGGAGGAGAGCTGTCCTCCGAACACTCAGTCCTCCCTCTCCCCAGATGGCCCAGACTCGTTCCCGAACCTGGGTCGCCGGCATGGTACGAGGTCTGGCGTCCAGCGCCTCAACCCTGAGCGCCACTGGGTAGTTGTTTTTTTTTAAATTTCATCTCCAAAGTAAAGAAAGAGGTTGTAGTTCGGCTTTGGGGAGCCGGACGCCTGATCCGTTCAACATTCTGATCGTGTCCCTGCCCTGACACTTTTTTTGATTTTCAGGTTTGAAGGGCCTGTTAGTTGAACAATGGCTTTGAGTTTAAACAAATGACACTCTAAAATACTGTACTTTTAAAATGATGTAAAAAGACACATATTAGCACGGGGACAGGGTGTGAGTTGGATAACAGAAGGGATAGGGTTGACTGCTATTTGGAGCCAAAATATGATTCAGACCCATTTTTTTACGGTGATATTAAAAAGTATACCCAAAAATCTAGATATTTATTTAGGTTATTGATAATACTTTTATCAGCAGATCGATTAATACCTGATTATACAATGCATTTATCCAACAAAGACAAAACAAAAATGCCAGGGTCTAGATTATGAAACATAACTGAATGATTCAGGAGAAGGTTAGGAATTTTCCTGTTTAAAAAAAAAAATGGCAAAAATTAATGCTCTTTAATAGCTATTGAGATTTGTGCATGTATCTTAAAGAGCAGGTCTTACCTGTCGTTTATGTTTGTCTGACTGCTGCGATGTAGCAATGCCTGTCCGTTTTTCTCCCGTCGATGTTCTTGTATAATAAATATCTTGTTTTGCATAAAATAATGTTTTATTTAGCCCTGGCGCAGGCGCTGTCGAAAAACCCGTCCAGTTGTGTTTAGCGCCAAAGTCTCATGGGACATGCAGTGTGACATCAGAAAATGAACGCGGATCATTAGCAGCATGAATACCTGTCAGGCTGCATGCCCTCGGCGATGCGGTTGTGACAGATGGTATTCCTGAATTTGGTTCTAAGGCATATTGTATCCTCTGCAGTACTAACATCAACTACCATTGCTTGATTTCTATATTCTTAGTTCGTGGCTCAACCTAGACAGCATTTTAAAAAATATTTTCTGTCAGTACTGTGTTTATTCCTAACTTTTACTCCTGCTGCATACTTTTTATGTGTGTGTAACTGTCTGTCTCGACTGAATACTTTACATACTGTATGTATTTGTCCTGCATTTCTTTTATCTTGATGTGGTGGTTTATGTTTTATTTCCTGTACTACTCATGAAACAGTGAATATATAAATAAAATATTTCAGAAGCTGTTTTGTGGTATTTTCATTTCTGTGTTTTATTACCTGAACACTGAATTAGGGTCAGCTTTACTTGTGCTAAACATATCTTTATTACTTTAGAACTGTCCTTCAAACAACATGAAGTCTTACTGTATTCTGACAATTTGCAGTTAGCTTCAGCTCTTGAACTGCCCTGGAGAGTGAAGGGTTAATTTCTATGTCAGGCATAGAGCGTTGGGCTCGAGCTCGTTGAAAACTCTGTCTGTGTCCTTTCAAACCCAAACCGTCTGATTCTTTGCCTCACTGAACAGTCACTCCAGAGATTTCTCCTTCAGCTCGGTTCTTCAGTAGAAGTTTAGGTTGTAGTCCGATTTTTGTTCTGTTTTTTTCGGTTTGAGACTCTGTCTGTGGTACCGTAAGTACTTAGCATTGTAGCTGTATGTGGAAATTGTGAAAATTTTCTGATCGCTTCGGCTGAACCGATCTTGTAGTAAGGAAAAAGTTAGTGCATGGTTACCGGTCCGTATCGGTTTTAAAAAAAACGTAATTTTAGCGGTTTTTTTCCATCACCTGTGACACGGTGGGAAACCAATAGGGGAGTCTTGCCTGGCGGTTGCCATATAAAGGGTAAGTTGGTTAGGTTGGCCATGTCTGAGAAACCCAAGAAAAAACCGGGCCCACTGGGTTTCAACACTGCAGTGTGTGTGAGGATGTCTTTGCTAAGGGCGATCCCCACACCACCTGTGTTTACTGTCTGGGGTTTGACCACCTCGATTCAGACTGCCAAATTTGTAAGAATTTCCCTAAGTCTACCCTGGATAAAAGTTAGGTAGACTTAGGGATAAGTAAACCGAGAAATCCGCTGACCCGGAAGGCCAGCCCGGTTCGGCTCCTACTGAACCAGAAGGAGTGCCTTCTGACCAGGGCAATACTTCTTCGGGCAAGAGGAGAGACGATCCTGAGGGATCAGTTCCTATAAAAAGAAACGAAAGGATAAATCGCCGTTGGATCCAGCTGCATGTTCGACTGGCCAAGAAATAGCCAAAGCAGTTCGGATTGTTGAATCGCTTCGTCCAGTTCCAACCGATCCAGCACCTTCTGGCAGAGGTTCGGTTCGCTCGGTTCCCCCGGTTTAGGATTATTCCCCTGAAGATTTTTACGAACCAGAGTTTGATGAGGATGGGGAGTTTGAAGAGGATGATTACGACGGTGAAAGTCTGAATGTGCCTGTGGAACCGGACATCTCCCCAGACAGACCTTCTGGTGTTTCCCCTCCTAGGCTTTCTGAGTCCCCTCCCCACTTTCAGTTCTACAGAATGGGTATTGAACATTCAATTTATCCCTTAATATACAGAGACACAGAGCTCCTTAGTATTACGACATATAGATCTCTTGTTGTTGGTATGTAAAGCATGGTTCTAGACTCTCCTTAAAGTTTGTATATTTTCATCTCTGAGTAGACCCAGTGATAACCTGGTTTACTCTTGCCTTCTCCCCGTTTTATTTTTATGTTGTTGGTTGAGGGATTTGGGGGTGATTCCGGGTTTGTACTGGAACACGAAAAGAGGGACCATAACGGGTGAACTTAATTTAATTTCCCTCTGCCTACAAAGGTTTATAATGGAGGCAACTCTATTTTTTTTCTCTCTCCAGCGCGCAGATACATAAGTTGCTGGATCGGGTGATGCAGGGGGGTGGTTTGGAGTGTATGCCATTCTCCTGGGTTTTTCTTTACTGGGTGACGCACCTTTTACTTGATCCTGAAGTTTGGAGGGATCGGGGAGGCCCGACTAATGTTTTGGACACTACTCCTCTCATAGGGACACAGTCCGAGTTTTGGACTCTGGATCCCGTTTCTGGAGGGTTGGTTCTAATACCCTCTATTTTTGAAAGTACTAATGTAAATAAGTTCTTCAAGTTGATAGTTGTTACAGTTTTACTTGTTTTTTTACATTAACTTGAGTGATGCACTTACTCTAAAGGCCAGTTTTCTACATAATGGGTTACAATTCAATACCAGCCAAAGGGAAACATGGTTTACTGTGGGCGGAAGGTATAAGCAGGTGGAAGAGAGGGAAAACTCTTTTGCATCCATAGCAGCTGTAGAAGCTAAGGTCCCTATAGTTACGGTCCAACCAATCCTCTTTGGGGCAGCTTTAAGTAATAAATCTCAGGTCAATGGATAACTCCTCCACAATTTCGGTCTGCTCCCATAATATTAATGGGCTAAATAAGCCAATAAAAACATATAGGGTAATTAACTCCCTTAAGAAGATGAAACCTACATTTCTGTTATTGCAGGAAACTTATTTAAACAAAAAGGAACATCAGAAGCTTTCTAAATTTGGGTTCTCCATCATAATTGCCTCGGTCTATGGGAGGAAGAGAAGGGGACTGCAGTCCTGGTCCCTAAAAATATCCCATTCTGCCTGACAAACTCATATGCAGACCCTGAGGGAGGCTTGCTATTGCAGTGGGGCAGCTGGAGGGACAGGATATTACTCTTGCTTCCTTATATATCCCTTCCGTTCGAGGCTGAAGTGAGAAAATTATTATTTCAAAGGGTCATGGAGGTGCATAGGGGTGTACTGGTATTAGGAGGAGATCATAACCAGGTGACTTCACTTTTAGATACCTCGAATCTGCGATGCCCCCCAAAAAACTCTGCTCAAAAGGCAACACAGGTTTATTTCTCAGCGGCTCAGTGGGTGGACGTATGGAGACACCTACATCCTAATAAAAGAGAGTACACACACTTTTCTGCCCCCCATAAAGTCTACACCCGAATAGACTACATACATGTTTCTAAGGAACATTTGTATAGAGTACATGGTTGTGTACAGTCCCCAATGGTGCTATCTGACCACTCAAGCGTAACTTTAAAAATGAGATGGGAACAGAAGAAAAACAACACTTTGTGGAGATTTAATAATTTCCTTTTAAATATAAAAGATTTTAGAGATATGATTCAGAAGAGAATCAAACAGATTCTCTCAGAAAACAATACCCGGGGGTAACGATGGGCATCCTATGGGATACCCTGAAAACAGTGTTATGGGGGGATGTAATAAAGTATGCGTCTAATCATAAAAAACAGCAACAGCTGCGCTTAGACAAACTCCAACATCAATTTCAAGACCTACAGGCCCAGCACGCAGCGGGAGATGACGGGGTTCTTCCCCTATTATGTGCCACGAAAGAACAAATTCAGGGGATCTTGGACATATGCACGGAGCAAGCTCTGCAGTATATAAGACAGAAATATTATGAGGAGGACCCTAGGGCTACCCGCCTACAAGCTCACAGACTCAGGCAACATAAGACCCATTCCAATATAACTCAAATTAGGGATCCAACCTCAAAGAAGTTAGTCACTCTTTCCAAAAAGATAGAACAAGCTTTTCAAACTTTTTACAGTACCCTCTACCAGGCTGAAAAGAGAGAGGACTCCCAGGGGATTGAGGCCTTCTTGCAGGGTCTTGACCTTCCTGTGATATCGGAAGAACAGAAACAGGCCCTAACAAAACCAATTTCAGCTGAAGAATTGGGTCAAGCAAGTGTGGCTCTGAAGACAGGTGAACGCCCTGGCCCTGATGGTTATTCAAGTGATTTTTATAAGACATTTAGGCAAGACCTATCCCCGACTCTCTTGGAGGCCTGCAGAGGGGCCCAACAAGGGGAGGCAGCCCCAGATTCATGGCTGTATGCTTATATAGCCAGTATTCCAAAGCCTGGTAAGGATATTGCTTCCTGCTCTTCATATAGACCTATTTCTGTGCTTAATATGGATTACAAGATATTTGCTTCCATCCTCACGGAAAGATTCAAGAGGTTTATACCCCAGATAATGCATCTAGACCAGATGGGCTTTGTTCCAGGCCGCCAAACGCAGGATAACATCAAAAGAACACTGCATTTGGTGCACCGAGTGGGGCAAATGGGGATGTCTTTTTTACTCCTTTCGCTGGATGCGGAAAAGGCGTCTGACAGGGTCGGATGGCCTTTTCTGTGGGCAATGATGGGAAAGATGGGTATACCACAAGTACAGGTTACTCACCTGTAACAGGAGTTCTAGGAATGGTATATGTTGTTCATCCACACTTACTGGCAGGTTACTTGCCGCTATAAATCTTGCCAGAAGGTCTTCAAGCTGGCTCCTACCACCCAACCAGGTGGTAAAACCTCGCTCCGCCCCATGACACCAGATCTAGCCCGCTGGAAGCCAGGTTGTGCGTCAAGCCGGGAGGTCGGGTGGGGTTGTGTGATGAATGAACATACCATTCCTAGAACTCCTGTTACAGGTGAGTAACCTGTATTCTAGGACATGGAAATGTTGTTCTATCCACACTTACTGGCAGACTCCTAGCAGTTCTCCGGGAGGAGGGAGGCAAGGCGCACACCCCCTACTTAGGAAATAAGGACTGAAGAACCAAGGTCCCAAAACCAGCATCCCAGTGTGACTCAAGGTCAATGTGGTAGAGGGTAATGAAGGTGTGTGCTGACTTCTAGGTAGCAGCCCTGCAGATTTCCTGGATAGGGACGTCCCTGGAAGCAGCCGTATGGCGGGTAGACTTAGCTCTTATCCCTCTGGGAGGCTCCATGTCTGCCAACCTATAGCAGAGATCTATGCAGGAGGTGACCCACCTGCATATCATCCGCTTGGCTGCAGGTCTGCCAGGTGCGGCTTCAGTATAGGTGACAAACAGCTGGCGAACTCCTCCCTAACTCTCAGCCATTCGCCCTTATAATAAGAGAGCGCTCTTCTAGGGTCCAAAGTATGGAGCCTATATTCAGCCTCCAAGGTGTGATTGGGTAGAACACCGCAGAGTCAACACCTGGTTAAGGTGAAACTCCGACACCACCTTTGGAAGGAATTTCGGGTTGGGCGCAGGACAACCTTGTCCCTGTGGAAGACCAGATAGGGAGGCTCGATGGAAAGCGCCTGGAGCTCTCCCATCCTTCTGGCTGAAGTAATAGCCACCAAGAAGGCGGTCTTCCACGACAGGTGGGAGATATCGCACCTGTGCATCGGTTCGAATGGCTTGCCCATGAGCTTAGCCAATACCAGCAGTAGATCCCACGGAGGTGGAGGTTCTTGCACCGGAGGAGATATGCGATCAAGGCCTTTGAAAAAGCACCTGACCACCTTCTCCTGTGCCACCGACTGCTTCCCGGCCCGCACCTGGTAGCAGAGATGGCTGCCAGGTGCACCTTAAGGGTCGTCGACCGAAGCCCTTGCTGAGAAAGGGACCATAGGTAGTCCAGAATGCTGGCCAAGGAGCAGGAGGAATGGTCTAATCCCTTATCCTGACACCAAATGGAGAATCTCTTCCATTTGAAAGCATAGCATTTTCTGGTCGACTCCTTATGGGATGCCTCAACGACATTGAGGACCCGTCGGAAAGACCCACGGTCTGGAATTCTAGCCACTCAGGAATCAGGCCGTCAGGTGCACGGACTGAAGGTCCAGGTGGAGTACCTTCCCCTGGTTGACTGAGATCAGGTCCGGGTGGGCTAGAAGCCGCCTCGGGAGCCTGGAGCTGAGGCTGAGGAGATCTGGATACCAGAACTGGCGGGGCCAGTCTGGGGCTACCAGAATCACCTGCGCCTTGTCCCTCCTCGCCTTGAGAAGCACCTTGTGGATCAAGGGAAATGGGGAAAGGAGTAGAAGAGGCCCGGGGTCCACGGCCTCGAGAAGGCATCCCCCTGCAGCGAGCCCTGCTGAGGGGGGCAGGCATGAAACAGCCTCAGCTTCGCATTCTCCCTGGAGGCAAACAGGTCCACCTGAGGTGTACCCCAGCGGAGAACAGATCGTGTACTACCTCTGGCAGGAGAGACCACTTGTGAGACGCAGCACCTATCCAGCTTAGGGCATCGGCCAGAGTGTTGGAGGCTCCCGTCACATGGATGGCTAGGAGATCCTCCTCCAGTCTGCTCACGAGGGACCAAGTGCAGAGAGCTTCCTTGCATAGGGGCAAGGAGTCGTCCCGCCCCTGGCAGTTTAGGTAGTACATGGTCGTGAAAGTATTGTCCGTCTGGACCTGGACCATGACCCCATACAAACGGGCGAGGCGGTGAGGGCCAGTCGGGACCGCTCGAAGCTCCAGCAGGTTGATGTGGCATCGAGACTCCTGAGGGGACCAGAGGCCATGTGCTCTGTGCTCCCCCAGATGGGCACCCCAACCCATCAGAGAGGCACTGGTCATTAGAATGACCGTCGGCTCAGGGCAGACAAATGGGATGCCCTCCTGCAGATGAGCTGAAATGATCCACCACTGGAGAGCGTTCCACATCTCCTGGGTCACCGTCACTGGCTGGTCCAGAGGACCAGAGCGCTGTGATCATTGGCGGGCCAGCCCCCATTGAAGGGGCGCATGTGCCAAGCGGAGCTCACTGGACCACGCTGGTGCAGGCCGCCATAAGGCCCAGGAGGTGCAGGAAGTCCCGGGCAGGGCGCAATTGCCCAACCAGAAATGATTGGGCAAAGGAGGAGAGAACCTCGGACCTGTCCGCCAGGAGCCGTGCTCTGGCTCGAAGAGAGTCGAGCTCTGCCCTGATCAACTGAATCACCTGTGTTGCTCCCCAAACAGAGACACAGAGTCACATGGAAAATCCATGACCTTAGTCTGGATATCTTGTGTCAGGTTAGTGGTTCTAAGCCAGGCAAACCTCCTGAGGGACACAGCAGATGCCATCTAACTGGATACAGTGTCATTCGAGTCCACTGCCATCCTGAACTGCATCTTAGCAGCTTCAATACCCCTTTTTGCAGCCTCCTCTATGTCAGCAGCCATAGGAGGGGGTGCTGCCTTAGCAATTTGCAAAACTGTGGTCCACATATTTTTCTGATATCTGGCTGTATAGGCCATGTAAGATGCCTGCCTAACAGCCAGAGAAGAACCCAAGTACACTTTTTTAGCTATGAAATCCACACTCCTAGAATCCTTGTCTGGAGGGTGAGAGGTCAGAGGGATGCCAGCTTTGTCACAAGCTGCAGCCTGTACCACACCCTCATGGCTGGGGTGTCCAAAGACGAATTCAGCCCCAGACTTAGCCACCCAGTATTTCCCATCCACCTTCTTGTCTGTGGGTGGGATAGAAGTGGGGTTTTGCAGAACATTCATAGTCTACTTTCTTAGAGACTTATGGAGAGGGAGGAGTAGCCTCTTTGATGGGAGCACATCCATCATCTCCTTATAATCCTCTTCCTCCTCATCCTCCGCAGATTCCTGGGATGGGAGGTCCAGGGATTGAGCCACTTGCTTCATAAAAGCAAAATAGGATGTAAAATCCTCTGTTCCCTTGCCAGGGGAATCTGGTCTGTGAGGATCAGGGGAAATTTCTGGATCAATAAGGTCCTCAAAATCCTCATCATCTTCATCCTCATCAGGCTCATTTCCAAAGTCACTGTCCCCATAAGGATCCCCACCTTGGTCTATTAAATCGGGGATAACATTTGAACCGGGAGTTTGTGGAAACGACTGTTTGTCAACCGGAACCAGGGACTGTAATGACTGAATAATCCTGATCGCATTAGTGATCTCCTCGGTAGAAGGAAACGCGGGTTGTTTCGGTTGCAGTTCCTGGTGACCGCAACGGATGGTTCAGCAGCCTTATCTGCTGTTCGTTTTTTTTGAGAAAGAGCCTATTGCCCCTTTCAGAGGGCAGCTCTCCCAGTTCATCCAGTTGGTCTGTGGCTGGGTTAGCAGTCTTATCAGCCATTCTTTCCAACAGTCTTTTAAACCGTCTATCCAAGGTGGACTGCGGAAAGTTAGCACAAATCTCACAATCTGTCTATAAGTGGTCAGACCCCAGACAGAATAAACAAATTAAGTGTGGATCTGCTTTTGCAAAAAGTTCCCCGCTATCGGTACAGTACCTCTTTGAGCGGTAAGGGACTACATGCCTCAGCTATCCAAAAAGACAAGGGCTTATTAAAAATCAGGGTCAGGTCAGGGTCTGCCTGCACATCAGTACTGCAGCCTAAGCTCTCTGTGCCGCACCTGGACGTGCCTGGATGTGCCCCTCGCCCCGACCTGAGGGGCCCTATTGGGGTCAAGTGTATCTGCGTGGATGTCCTGCAGGACATCAGAGCTTAAGCTCAGTCCGGAGCTACAATGGAAATATCTTGCAATTTTGTTGCCACTGCCAATTAAGAACCAGATGCTCCCTCTCCCCAGGCTGGAGAGCCAGCTGGGGGTGCTGAGCAACGCAATAAGGGCAAAAGGAACCCATGAGGGAGGGTCTCATCACCCTTGTTGCAGGACTTATATCATTTCTTGATTAATGCTCTCCTGTATGTCATGGTGCCAAAGAGAAATATAATTGTGCCAAATAACAATTGTGAGGTAAAAAAAATAATTAGCCCCAATTTTTTCTGAGCTAAAATTGTATTACAGCATAGACTTAAAAAACCTTGCTCAGAGTCATACATCACACAAGTGGAGGTTTTGGGAATCAAACCCAGGACCACTGAATGTATAAGCCATAATAATGTCATAATTATTAGCCCTATTGCTTGTTGGCTACCAGTGGGGGTCATGGGAATCAAACCCAGGACTGCTGGCTGTATGAAAGCCGTAATAATAATAATCATCAGGTTTAAATGTATTAGTGTTTGTTTTCCATCAGTCAGCAAGACCAACTGCCAAATTGAGTCAGTGCGCTTTTAAAAATGCTAAACTGAGCATGCCCGCACTCCACCAGGCACACTGGGTTGCTATGCGTTTAAGCGCAAGCATGTGTAACTTGCGCAATGTGTTTCAATGAGAAATAGTTGTACACACCAGCACCACGGACAAGTGCTCTGGACACTGCTGGGAAGGCCAACTGCTGAAGGAGCATGCGCCCAGCCATAATAGCGGCCACTCTAATGGGAAAAATGGAGGTTGAGGTGGAAAAACACCTAAGAATTACACCAAAATCCCAGATTCGCTTTAAAACACTGCCAAACACAAAACCTCAAGCTGGTGGGGGGAAGGGGAGCAAAGAGAACGGACACCAAAGTCGAGTGATCCCCCCAGAGACCCTGCACTCCCAGTAAATACATTTGTACCTACCTGTGGCATCTTTTTTCTCCTTTTTTTAAATAGAGACCATTAAAATACCCTAGCAAGGCAGAAGTGGCTCCCAATCCACATAGAGAATGAGAAAAAAGGCAGGTTATTCAATTGGAAAGCCGCAGCTTAACAGGCACTTTAGGGGTACTCCCTAAAACAGGCAGCCCCAACCTCAGTGCAGAATTGCAACTCCAAATGAAGTCTTGAAATCTTAAAACCTGAAATTCTTGAGAGAAGAGAAGAGTATCTCTATCCCCTTTGAATGGCACAGCTTAAAGGAAAGCTGTGCAAAACACCGTTTCCAACTCCCAGGACTGCAGAAAGAAAAAATTACTCACCTTAGTAATGTTGTTTCTTCTAATGGAGTCTTGCTATATTATGACATATGCAGTGAGTCCCAACCTTCGAACTGCTCCGGAGGTGAAAGAGTTAACTTTCCATGCCAGGCATGGAACTTTGAGCGCGAGCTCGGTTGAAAACTCTGTCTGTTGTTAATCAAACTTGAACTGTCAGATCTTTACGAGCAAAACTCACTAAGGTTCTGTGTGGAAGCCAGTAAACCTACACTAGCCAACTGGCTCCTAAATATAAGAACACATTTTCTTGGTCCCCAAACAAGACTCAAGTCAGGGGATCCAAAAATTAAAACATAACACCCAAACACCCCAAAAAGGAGGGTGAAAAAATGAGTGGAATCTACTAAATGCCAACACTGCACTGCCCACCCACATCCCAAAAGTAGAGGTTCTGAGAGGGCAGGCGGGGGTCATAATATAGCAAGACTCTATTAGACAAAACAACATTACTAACGTGAGTAATTTTTTCTTCAAACAACATGAAGTCTTGCTATATTATGACATATACAGACTACACAGCAGTACCTCCATGGAGGAGGGACAGAACCTACTTAGGAAATAGGCTCTGAAGCACAGCTGTGCCAAACCGAGCATCACTCCTAGCCTGGATGTCCAGGGAGTAATGCTTGGTAAAAGTGTGAACTGTTTTCCAGGTAGCTGCTTGACATATCTCTAGGATAGGGATGTCCCTGGCAGCAGCCAGAGACGCAGCTGTACCTCTGGTAGAGTGAGCCCTCAGGCCTGAGGAAGGAACCTTACCCAGTTTTTCATAGCAAAATTGGATACAAGAGACAATCCACCTGGCAATGGATCTTTTAGTGGCAGGTTTACCTTTACCAACCTCACCATAAGTGAGGAACAGTTGGAGGGAGTCAAACCTGTGACCCTTGGTACGTTCTATGTAGTAACTAAGGGCTCTTTTGACATCTAAACTGTGCAGTCTTCTCTCGCCAGAGAAGGAATAGTCAGTGAAGTACACAGGGAGAGACACAGATTGATTAAGGTGGAAGTCTGAAACCACCTTAGGCAAGAACTTTCTGTTAGTCCTGAGGACCACCTTATCTCTATGAAAGGAGATAAAATCAGGTTCCACTGACAATGCTTGTAATTCACTTATGCGCCTGGCAGAAGTGATGGCTACCAAAAACACAGTTTTCCAAGTCAAGTACTTAAGCTCTGCTGAAGACAAGGGCTCAAAAGGGGATTGCATAAGCTGAGCAATGCAAATATTAAGATCCCAGGCAGGGGCAGGGGCCCTGAATGGAGGGTTGGTGTGAAGCAACCCCTTGAAAAACTTGGAGAATACAGGATGAGCCGAAAGAGAAGAGGGTTTACCTGCTGATAAGAAAGCAGACACAGCTGACAGGTGCACTTTTAGGGTAGCTGGCCTCAGCCCCAAAGTATTCAAATGCACCATATAATCCAGGACTGTGGGTAAGCCAGCAGATTCTGGGGAAATATTGCCAGAGCACCAAATGGAAAATCTCTTCCATTTGGAATTATAAGTAGCTCTGGTGGATGGCTTCCTAGAAGCCTTCAATATATCCAATACACCTTGGGAGAGGTGTAGGTCAGCAAACTCTAACTCTTCAAGAGCCAGGCCTTGAGATTGAGAGATTTGAGATTCGGGTACCAAACCCTCCCCTGAGCACAGGTTAACAGGCTGTGATTCCTGGGAAGACACAGGGGAAGGTGGACTGCTAAGGACATAAGGAGTGGGTACCAGGGCTGTCTGGCCCAATCTGGAGCAATCACGATCATCTTGCAGGGTTGAGATCTGATTCTGACTAGCACCTTGAACAGAAGAGGGAAGGGGGGAAGCATAGAGAAACTTCCCTTCCCAACTGAGAAGGAAGGCATCCAGAGGGACTGAGCCCAACACTGGGGGCCTGCAGCAAAAAAGGGGAAGTTGGTGATTGTCTGGGGCTGCAAAAAGATCTATCTGCGGGGTGCCCCATCTGGCAAATACTACCTCCAATACTATGGGATCCAGTGACCATTCGTGATGACCCTGGGAAATCCTGCTGAGAGCATCTGCCAGGACATTGTCCTTGCCTGGGAGGTGAACTGCCGTAAGGGAGGTGTTCAGGGAGTCGCCAGAACCACAACTTCATTGCTTGAGGTGCACAAGGCCGTGAGCCGAGTGCCTCCTTGCTTGTTGATGTACCACATTGTAGTGGTGTTGTATGTTCTGATCTGTACAGCTTTGTTCTGAACAGAGGTGGAAAAAGCTTGAAGTGCTAGAAAAACTGCTCTGAGTTCCAACAGATTGATGTGGAGCAGAGATTCCTGAGGGGACCACAATCCCTGGGTAATGAGATCGCCCATGTGAGCTCCCCACCCCAAGAGGGATGCATCTGTAGTAAGGATTAAGGAGTGAGAATGAGGGGTGAAGGGGACCCACTGTCTCAGATTGCTCTGGTCCTGCCACCACTGAAGGGCTTGGATCAGGGTTCGAGTCACTGGGATCAATTTGGTCAGAGGGTCTCTCCTTTGAGACCAAAAGGCTCTCAAATGGAACTGGATGTCCCTCATCTGAAATCTTACTCCCTGCACAACTGCTGTAGAAACAGCCATGTGCCCCAGGAGCTGCAGAAAATGCCTTGCTGGTCGAGAGACCTGCAGGGTGAAAGAAGAGGCCAGAGAGACCAAGGTCCTTGCTCTTTCCAGAGGAAAGAAGGCTCTGGCCTCTTTGTGTTCAGTTCTGCACCTATGAAGGTGAGAAGCTGGACAGGCTCTAGAACTGACTTTGGAAGATTGAGAAGGAAACCTAGAGATGTGAGCAGTTGCTGAGTTACCTGAAGGTGTAGTTTGACTTGGTCTGGAGACTGGCCTACTATGAGCCAGTCGTCCAGGTAAGGAAAGATGGCAATCTTTTGCCTTAAGTGGGCCACTGCTACTGCCAGGCATTTTGTGAATACCCTCGGGGCAGAGGTGAGGCCGAAAGGCATTGCTCTGAACTGGTAATGGCCTGAGGGGTAGTTCAATCTGAGGTACTTTCGATGGGAGCTTCTGATAAGAACATGGAAGTAGGCAACCTTGAGGTCCAGGGACGCTAGCCAGTCCCCTGGCCTTAGAGAGGGTAAAATAATACCCAGAGTCACCATTTTGAATTTTGGTTTTAAAAGGTGCTTGTTTAGGTATCTGAGATCCAGGATGGGCCGCCATTCTCCTGTCTTTTTTGGGGTAAGGAAGTACCTGGAGTACAACCCTTTGCCCTGGTGTAGGGGTGGAACCCTTTCCACAGCTCTGAGAGCCAGAAGGGTAGAAACTTCTGTTTCTAGGGCAAGTGCCTCTGATGGATTTGCAGGTGGAAAGGACCTGGCCTCATCTTTGGAAATTTTTTGAAGCTGAGAACCAGTCCCTGGCTTACTACTTCCAGGACCCACTTGTCTGATGTTAAAGACTTCCAGTCCTGGACAAAGTAAGCCAGCCTGCCCCCTACAGGTAGTGGAGAATCGGTCCTGGCCACCCCATCAGGGTGCCTGCTTGGCAGGGGCTTTGGGCTGAGGGGCAGAAGCAGGCTTGCTTGTACCCCATCTGCCTCTCCCTCTAAAGAACCCCCTCTGGGCATAAGCAGAAGAGGAGGCCTGGACTTGGTAAAAAGGCCTATGAAAAGGCCTGCCCCTGCCCCTGGGATGCTGCCTTTGAGGAGTGGCCTGCCTTTCCTTGGCCTGTGCACTCCTATAGGTGGTCCTATATTCATCCATTTTCTTCATGTAATTCTCTGTCTGCTCCCCAAACAGAGAATTGCCCACAACAGGAAAATCCATGGCCTTAGACTGGGTATCCTGTGACAGGGTAGTATATCTGAGCCAAGCCATTCTGCGAAGTGCCACAGATGTAGCCATGACCCTTGATGACATATCATTAGAGTCTACTGCAGCATGAAACTGCACCTTGGATGCCTCAATACCATCTGCAACCACCTGTTCCAGCTGCCTGGCAAGCTGGTCAGGGACCTGTTTTGCCAGGGCCAGCACA
The DNA here is from genome assembly GCA_016271365.2 of Neoceratodus forsteri. Lineage (NCBI taxonomy): Eukaryota > Metazoa > Chordata > Ceratodontiformes > Ceratodontidae > Neoceratodus > Neoceratodus forsteri. Next base: position 1,198,708,665 of record CM028130.1, read on the forward strand.
GTATCCCATCTGGATTTCTGGTACCTAGCAGCATAAGCCATATAATTTGCCTGTCTGAGTCCCAAAGATGCTGCCATGTACTGTTTCTTTGCCATGGCATCAATCCTCCTGGAGTCCTTTTCAGTGGGGTGCGAAGCTAGAGGAATATTTGCCTTGTCACAGGCTGCAGCCTGAACTACCCCCACATGGCTGCATTGCTGTGTGAGGAACTCTGTATCAGAGCCTGATAATGTATACCTCTTGTCCATCCTTTTATCAACAGGAGGTATAGTGTGAGGAGTTTTTAGAATTTTTACTGTCTGTTTCCGAAAAGATTTATGCAAAGCAATAGACAGTCTAATAGACTCTGAAATATCCATCATTTCTACATAATCAGGCTCCTCTTAGTCATCAACAGCTTCCTCAACAGGGAGCTGGAGAGTTTCAGCAACTTTCTTATAGAACATAAAATGAGAAGGGGACTCCGATAGCCTGGGGGGAGAAACCCCTGATGGTCTGTCTGGAGAGATGTCCGGTTCAATGGGCACATCCAGACCTTCAAAACCACATTCACTCTCCTCATACTCCTCTTCCCCCTCCTCCGGTTCATAAAAATCCTCAAAATCATAATCTTGAACCGGTGGAACCGGCCGAACCGAGCGCTTCCCTGATGGTGTTGGTTCGGTCGGAACCGGGGAAAGTGACTGGACAATTTGAATTGCTTTAGCTATTTCCTCAGCGGTTGGAGAAAGAACTTTTGGCTCCACACTAGCTGACTTTCTAGTCCTTTTAGTTGGAACCGGCTCCTCAGAGCTGGCTCTTCATTTGCCCGAGGAAGTATCGCCCTGGTCAGAGGGCACTCCCTCTGGTTCTGCTGGAACCGAACCGGGCTGGCCATCCGGGTCAGCGGACTTTTTGGCCTCCCTTTCCCTGAGCCTACCAACTCTCTTTTCTATGGTGGCAGCAGGAAAATTCTTACAAATCTGGCAGTCTGCATTGAGGTGGTTAAACCCCAGACAATACACACAGGTGGTGTGTGGGTCAGCCTTAGCAAAGGCTTCCCCACAAACACTACAGTGCTGAAACCCAGTGAGCCCAGTTTTTCTTTTGGGATTCTCAGACATAGTGCCAGCCTAACCAAACTTGCCTGTTTATGGCAATCCGCCAAGCAAGACTCTCTTATCAGTTCCCAACCGTGTCACGGGTCGTGGAAAAAACGTAATGAAATCCGGTTTTTTAGAACCGATAAGAACCGGGAACCGCACTCTAAATAAAGTCTAGTAAAGTTTGAGAATAACCTGATCGGTTCAAACCGAACCGAAAAGCGTTTACAAGTTCCACACAGAATAAAATAAATGTAAGCCTATCTATTACTTACAATACCACAGACAGAGCTTGAACCGACCGGTTGCGGTTTAATTTCGGTCAAAAAACCGATAAAATAATACTTTTTAACCGACAAACGAACCGAGCAGAAGGAGAAATCTCTGGAGCGACTGTTCAGTGAGGCGGAGTAAAGAATCTGACAGTTTGAGTTTGATTAACAACAGACAGAGTTTTCAACCGAGCTCGCGATCAAAGTTCCATGCCTGGCATGGAAAGTTAACTTTTTCACCTCTGGAGCAGTTCGAAGGTTGAGACTCACTGCATATGTCATAATATAGCAAGACTTCATGTTGTTTGAACACCCATTTAGCATTACCTGTATGTGGTCACGAGCCTCCAGCTAAGCTTTCAGCATTAATTTGCCCCGTTTCTGTGCTCCTGAGCTCTGCGTTGAAGCTGCCATTTGGACACTGCCACCGCACCAGAAGACATGTGCACTCTGTTCAGCAGTTTCCTTCCTACGCGGTGCTAGAACGCTCGTTAAGTGACGAACTGCAAATTTTTACGGAGGAAAATGAACTTGTCTGGCATGTACTACTGATTTAAGTGAACGTTTAGAAGTAAGCCCCATTGAAAATGGAGCATGGTAACTGGTTAAATTTTGTAGTTGAAAGTTGAAGTTCTGAGTTCAGGCATGCGCAGTCCTGGGAATTGGAAACAGTGATTTGTACAGCTTTCCTTTAACTGGGGAGTTGCTGTAGCACGGAATCCTCATATGCCCAACATTCTAAAGCTTGGGCTGTGCCATTACCCTGGTACAGGTGCATTATACCCAACTATTATGATTGCCCATTGTCAATGTGGAGCGGTACAGAAATGAAAGACTTTTCCTTCCCAGCAGAAATACAGGCAGATATGGCTGCTAGGTGAACTTTCAGAGATGGAATACTCAGGAAAATAAACTGGAAGGTGTATGGATTGATTCAAAGTAAACTCCGACATCACCTTAGGTAAAAACTTAGGATTAGTACGCGAAGACACCCTGTCTTTTGTGAAAAAACAAATAAGGCCCCTTACACATAAGAGCCTGGAGCTCGAAAAAATTCAAGCAGAAGTAATAGCACTTTTCACGACAGAAAGCGCAGTTCGCAACTCGTGGCCAGATGAAAGGGAAGTAAAGTTAGTTTCTCCAACCATGGGTATTTGGTATTTTATAGCTCTCAGGAAGATGAGTCCTTTGTACCTTGATGGATTGCTATTTAATATTCGTTTGCATTACCAATGCTGATTCCCCATCTGCCTACCCGTATGCATATGAAGTGTCTACAACTGCCCCATCTCTAGAATGGTTATGCTTATTTTCTGGAAAACAGAAATTTGTATCTGACCGTGTATCTTTATTTATGTATATGTTCCTCTGATGATTATTGAGGTATTTAACAACTGTCTATCTCTCTGCACAAAATTTAATAAATAGTTTAAAGTTAGTTTCTCCAACATAAAGTTAAGGTCCCAAGGAGGGACTGGGTCCCGAATGGGAGGTTTCAGATGCAAAATGCCCCGCAGGAATGTGCGGAACACTTCAGGCTAGGTGACAGCTTTGCCCTCGATAGGTGCATGGTACACAGAGATGGCAGAAAGATGCACCATGAGTGAGGAGAACCCCAATCCTTAATCCGAAAGGGAATGAAGGTACTCCAACACCTCATTCACTGGGCAGGTGAAAAGGTCCAAAGGGCAAGCAGTGGCCCTGATGGAGAAACGCTTCCACTTCATAGCATAAGTAGCCCTGGTGGAGGGTTTCCTGGCAGCCACCAGAACATATGCGACCCTAAGGACACTCTGAAGCGGGCAATCACTAGATCTGCAGGAGTCATGCATGGAGATGCAGGGACTTTAGGTCCGGATGGACCAGGGTGCCCTGGTCCTGGGAGAGCAAACTGGTACACAGGGGCCAGGACACCAGAGGTTCCACTGCCAGCTGCTGCAGCATGGGGAACCAAATCTGCATGGCCAGAAGGGGGCTATGAGGATCAACTCTGCCCCTTCCAACTGCAGCTCGAGCAGAACCCTCTGCAGGAGTGGGAAAGGAGGAAAGGCGTACAGAAACCTTCTCTTCCAGGAAAGGGATAATGCGTTGCACCAGAAAACTCCACGCCCGGGATCTAGTGAGCAAAAAAGCGTCAGTTTTGCGTTGAGTGGTGACGCAAAGAGGTCCAAATCTGGAGGGCCCCACTTGTGCAAGGGATCTTCGAACACTAAGGTTAGAAGCTCCCACTCGTGAGCCTGTAACCTGGAGCGACTGAGACTGTCGGCCAAGACATTCTGAACGCCAGGAACTTGTATGGATGAGAGCTCTATACCGTGTTCGATGGCCCAATACCAGACTCTCATTGCCTCCCAAAACAGGGGGTAAGAATGAGTGTTCCCCTGCTTGTTGATTTAATACACCACACACATGTTGTCTGTCTGCACCAGCAGCAGGGAGGAGGTAAGTCTGAAAGGTCTGCAGAGCATAGAGAACTGACCACATTTCCAGGACATTGATGTGGAGACCCTGCTCTATGTTTGTCCAGGTAACCTAGGTCTGGTGGTTGGCCAGATGAGCACCCAGTCCCAGGCTGGAGGTGTCTGTCATGAGAATCTGACCAGGGGAGGGGGGTGGTCAAGAGCTGAAGAGAGAGAATCCACAAAGGAGGTCGGCCGGATCCAGCCATCATGACAGAACTGTCCGGACTGGGGACTAGGACCAATTGGTCCAGCTCGTCAATGTGTTGGTCCCACTGGACCCTCAAGGTCCAATGAGGAACCCGAATATGCAGGCAGGGCAGGGGAACTGTGGCAAATGCTGCTGCCATGTGGCCCAGGAAAACCCTGGCAGGGAACTGCCGGCTGGAGGAAACCAGGTGGGCCTGCTCCATCAGTCGCTCTGCCCTGTCCTCAGGCCTTGGGCCCCTCCTGTTCAACGCCTATGTCTCTGACATAAGGACAGGTATCAGGAGTGAGATGAGTCTCTTTGCGGATGACTCAAAACTGGGGGCGGTGGTGGATGGGGAGGGTGGCCCTACAGGGGGACCTGGAGGCTCTGGAAAGATGGTCTAGAAAGTGGAAGTTGAGGTTCAATGCAGGGAAATGCAAGGTACTGCACCTGGGGGCCAGAAACCCGGGCCAAGTGTACACCCCGGGGATGCTACAAGTCTCGTTGGCTGAGAGGGACCTGGAGGTGGTGGTGGCTGTCAAGATGAACAACTCGGAGACTTGCGGGAGGGCAGCAGCCAAGGCCAGCAGGATGCTGAGATGCATCAGTAGGGGGATCGCCTCCAGAAGGAGGGAAGTGATACTCCCTCTGTATAACTGCTTGGTGAGGCCACACCTCGAGTACTGCATGCAGTTTTGGAGGCCACACTTAAAGAGGGACATTAAACTCCTGGAGTGGGTCCAGAGGAGGGCAACCAAAATGATTTGGGGCTTGGGGGACAGGACCTATGGGGAGAGGCTCGAAGAGCTAAATATGTACACACTGGAAGAGAGAAGGGACCGGGGGGACATGACAGAGGTCTTCAGGTACAAGAAGGGGGCAAATGGGGAGGAGCAGTCGGGGTGCTTCGAAGGAAGGAGGAGGAGGTAACTAGAGGGCATGGGGGAAGCTGGAGGTGGGAAGATTCAGGGGAGACAGGAGGAGATGCTACTTCACTGAGAGGGTGGTGGAGCCATGGAATGTGCTGCCCAGGGGGCTAGTGGAGGCAGAGACGGTGGAGGGGTTCAAGAGGGGGTGGAACAGGTACAGGGGAAGGGTTCTGGAAGCAAAATCCAGTGCAGCAAGAATATCCGGAACTGGGAAGGGAGAAGCCAGAGAAGGTGAGGGGGGCAGTAAGGTCAGCTCCTAGGGTGGGGGCTGACCAAACGAGCAGACACGAAAGACTGTTAGGCCTATTCTGCTGGCATTTTAGTATGTTAGTAAAAAGGCCTTGTCCTGGCTAGTGTCCAGGACCGTTCCTATGTATTGAAGGCACTGGCAAGGAAAGAGGCAGGACTTTGGCAGATATATAGTGATCCCCAAGGCCTGGAAGAGATAAAAGGTGTGTTCCAGGGTCTGAACTAAGCGATCTCTGGAGGGGGCTGCTAACAGCCAGTCATTCAGGCAGGGGAACACACAGAAGCCCTGTCTCCGCAATGTGGCTGCCACCACTGCCAGGCATTTGGTAAATACCCAGAGGACCGAGGAAAGGACAAAAGGGAGGGTCCGCAAGAAAAAATTACGTACCATAGTAATCTTGTTTCTTCCAAGGGATACCTCAGTTTCTTGACTACAGTAGTTAGCCAGCTGGGTTCAGCTGGCCCTGGAGGAGGAGTTTATGTAAATGATTACAACTAAACTACCAATCAGATTGTAGTAAGAGATTACTGTCTGTAGGCTGTGCTGTTTGCTAGCCAGATTCTTTTCGAAGCTGAAAGGGGGCAAAAGGCCCCACTCTAAACCCTATGCCTAAGGAAAAAAGAACAATCTATGAAAAAGAAATGGAAATTATGTACCTACCGTAATTCTTGATCTTCTTGGACGAGTCTTCACCACTCATTCACACTAATGGGATCTGCGCCGGAGGCACTAGGACCCAGCGGGAGCAAACTTTTTTGCTGGAGGGTCGGCGTCAGAGATGGAGCCGCGAGGAGCGGCACCGTGAGCCTAAGCTCGTGTGGTAAAGACTATCTCGGCGTCGACCCTCCAACCGCCTCAATACCTTTTTTTCCGAGGAGGTGCAGCGTAACTAACCTAGAAGGGTAGCCTAACCAAAAAAATGGACATAAGATAGTCCGGATGACCTGTATAAGAAGGGTCAACAAAGAAGTCTTCACAGCCTAAGATTGAGGAAGTGAAGACCAACAACAAAGGTGAGCTTGGGGGATGGAGGGTGGGCGTGTGAATGAGTGGTGGAGACTCATCCAAGAAGATCAAGAATTACGGTAGGTACGTAATTTCTATATCTTCCTGGACATAAGTCTCCACCACTCATTCACACTAATGGGAGAGTAGCAAGCTAATAATCCCCCAAGGGGCGGCAGGAGAAACCAAGAGCTCATAGTTTTAGGACAGGAGTCCATTAAGGACAGTTCTGCCAAAAGAAAGATGTTGTCTGGCATGGACATCCAGGGCACAGTGTTTGACGAAAGTATGCACTGAGCTCCAGGTAGCTGCATTGCAAATATCTGCAATGGGCACGTTGCAGATTTCCGCCAGGGATGCCACGACCGCTCTAGTAGAGTGAGCGTACACTCTGCCCTCCAGCTTAACCTGCGCCATGGAATAACACTGACGAAGGCATGCCACCAGCCATGCTGAAATAAATTTGATAGCGACTGGTTGACCCAGCCGGGTCTCGTTGAAGGAAACAAACAGTTGTTGAGCTTTGAGACAGTCTATTGTTCTATCTAGATAGAAACACAAAGCTCTTTTGACATCCAAGGAATGAAAACACTCTCCCTCATTTTGGAAGTTCGCAAAGTAGGAAGGAAGGACCAAAGGTTGGTTTACATGAAATTCTGAAACAACCTTAGGGAGAAACTTAGAATGGGTCCTAAGAACTACTTCATCTCTATGAAACACAATATACGGAGGGTCTGTGACCAAGGCATGTATCTCAGAGACCCTGTGGGCTGAGGTAATGGCCACTAGGAAAGCCATCTTCCAGATGAGAAATTTTAACTCACAGGTAGCTAGAGGCTCGAAAGGTTTTTGAGTGAGCATGACTAGCACCAGATTAATGTCCCAGGCTGCGACTGGACGTCTGATAGGAGGTCTGGTATGCAGAATTCCCTTAAGAAATCTCTTAATCACACGTAACTGAGCCAGTGACAAGCAAAGTACTGGCTCATGATAAGCTGAAATGGCACAAAGGTGAACCTTAACTGTAGAGTATTGCAGACCTGAATTTGAGAGGTCTAAAAGGAACTCTAGAACTTTATCTGGTGGGCAGGAAAAGGGATTCAAAGAGTATTTTGCACACCAGAGCGAAAAACGCTTCCATTTGGCTGTGTAAGTTTTCCTAGTGGCTGGTTTGCGTGCAGCCAGAAGAATATCTGAAACCCTACGGGAGATACTGAACCTGTTCACTTCTATCTCTTCAGGAGCCAAGCATGAAAGTGAAGTGACCTCAGACTGGGATGGACCACAGGCCCCTGAGTCAGAAGGTTCGTCTGAAGAGGAAGTAGTTTCGGAGGAGTTTCTGACATACTGTTGAGTAGTGGAAACCGTATCTGTTGAGGCCAGAAGGGAGCAATCAGGATCATTTTGTCCCCGAGACTCGAATTTGAGACGTACTCTCTGAATTAGAGGAAGAAGTGGAAAGGCGTATAGAAAGAGTTTTGTCCACAGCAGCCTGAACGCATCCTGACAGAAAATGCCAGGCTCTGGATTTCTGGAGCAGAAGAGAGGCAGTTTTGTGTTGAGTGGGGATGCAAAAAGGTCCAGGTCTGGAGTTCCCCACTCTGCAAATAGTGACTGAGCAATAGCTGAGTCGAGGGACCATTCGTGAGGATCTGTCTCTGTTCTGCTGAGACGGTCTGCCAGTTCGTTCTGCACTCCCGGTAGGTAGACCGCCTGAATTAGAGCCTTGTGCTCCAAACACCATTCCCACACTCTCACTGCTTCCCTGCATAAGGGTAAGAATGAGCACCGCCCTGCTTGTTGATGTAATACATCACTGCTTTGTTGTCCATTTGAAGGAGAATGTTCTTGTGACAGAGAATGTCCTTCGAAGCCTGGACTGCATAAAGGATGGCTCTCATTTCTAAGACATTTATGTGAAGTTGGGACTCGTCCTAAGTCCACGTACCTTGAGTGTGGAGAGTCTGACAGTGAGCTACCCACCCCATCAGGGATGCATCCGTGGTAATGGAAATCTGATGATCCAGAGGAGCAAAGGGGTATCCTTCGAGAAGATTGTCCTCTTGCAACCACCAGGTGAGTGACCTCTTCAGAGGTTCTGTCACTTTGATGAGAAAGGACTGAGGGTGCGTGGTCGGGGACCACTGAGCACTGAGCATCCACTGAGAGGTTCTCATGTGGAGGCGTGCTAGGGGTACAGTGAACACCGAGGATGCCATGAGACCTAGCATCTGTTGCATTGAGAGAGCCGACACCGATCTGCTCTCTCCGATGTATCGGTCCATCTGAAGGATATCGCTCCTCCTGTCGTCTGGAAGAAATGCTTTCGCACAGGAGGTGTCCAGAACAGTTCCTATCAAAAGGAGCCTCTGGGAGAGCTGCAACTGCGATTTTTTGAGGTTTGGCAGGACTCCCATGGAAGTGAGAAAGTGTGAAGCCGTGGCTACGGCGTCCAGAGTTCCTTGCATGGAAGGACTTGCTAGAAGCCAATCATCCAGATATGGGAACACTTGTATTCCGATTTTTCTGAGATGCGCTGAGAGAATTGCACAACACTTTGTAAAAACTTGCGGCGCAGAGGATAGCCCAAAGGGCAGGACTCTGAACTGATAATGCTGGCCCAAAGCCATGAACCTTAGGTATTTGTGATGCTTCGACTGAATAGGAATGGGCTGGTAAGCATCCTGCATGTCCAGGGAGGCTAACCAGTCGTGTTGATGAAGCAAAGGTAACAGGGTTCCTAGCTATATCATTTTGAATTTCTCTTTGGGTAGGAATTTGTTTAATTTTCTGAGGTCCAAAATGGGGCGCATGCCCCCAGTTTTCTTTGGAACCAGAAAGTAATGGGAGTAGAACCCTGTGTTCCGTTGATCCAGTGGAACTACTTCCACTGCCCTGTTGTTCAGAAGGCCTTGTATCTCGGAGGCGAGAAGTTCTGACTGAAGAACTGACAGCCTGGGCTGTCGTCTGGGGGGGACGATCCGGAGGGGTGTCCAAAGATTGAGGGAATACTCCTCGCAGATAATCCAGAGGACCCATTTGTCTGAGGTAATGGATTTCCATTGATTGTAGAAGTGAGTCATACGACCTCCTACCGCTGAGGAAGAGTCCCCCTCGGGCAGCTGAGGTGGGACTTGGGCCAACAACTCAGAAGGCGGCACTGGGCGCTTTGGGTCCTTGCGCCTTCTGCTGCATTTTCTTTTCAGGCCGAGGGGCTTGGTTTTTACTAAAACCTCCCCCTGCTTTTGCCTCGAAAGGACTGATGGTTATGAAACTGGCGTTTGTTAACACCCCTCGAGAGGGAGCGGGAGGAAGTCGGGCCAATTTAATGGCTGACCTAGTCTTTTGTGTGGCCTCTACAGCTTGTTCTACTTGAGGGCCGAAGAGGTACACACCATCGAAAGGCAACACCATTACCTTCTGCTGTGCATCATTCGTGAAACGTGAAGTGCGCAGCCAGGAATGGCAGCGGGTACAAATGCCCGCCGCCGCTCGGGAGGCAGTATCGAAGGCGTCCAAAGCTGCTTTAACCTGTTGGTTGTTGGACTCGATACCCCTGGTTATGGTTTGAAGAAGCTCTGAATTAGTATCTGACTCCGGTAGAGCTTCAAACATTTGTTTAAGCGAATGCCAAATATATACTCATATTGAGAGAAACAGCCTTGGTAGCTGGCAATACGCATACCTAGGATTAAAGCAGCAAAGACTCTCTTACCCAAAGTGTCTGTCTTACGAGATTCTTTGTAATTAGGCCGAGCTGTAGTAGTCTGGGGAAGGACGATCTTATCATTCTCTGCCAAGACTACAATAGGATCCGCAAAGGCTTGGGATGCCAAAATGGGTAGATCCTAGGGAGCAGCATATTTCCCATCTATGGACTTAGCCACCAAAGGAATGAGAGCAGGATTATTCCATACCATTTGAGACAGCATCTCAAAGGAGGGCTGTACCGGAGGAGTCAAATCCATAGGGATCTCCGGAACATGGAGGTATTGGAGTCTTAATAGTTTCCCAGATCGATATCTGTAGTTTGGAGAGAAAGAGCAGAATTACAGTTTTTCAGCAGAGACTTAAGACAGGTCCTCGACCACAGGCTCTGCAGCAGGAATAGATCCTGTTCCTTCCACATCATCACCCAGCCTAAGGTCTGGGTCAGACTCAATGTCATCTCCTGACAGTCCAGGAGGGACTGTATGGACAGGAAAGGAGTGAAATTCAGAAGGAAATGAGGAAGGAAAAGGATTAAAAGAGGAGGAGTCCTGAAGGCTGGATGATGCCCTAACAGGTCTCGGCGCCGAAGATGACGCCGAGAGGCCGGACGGCGCCGAGAGGCCACATGGCGCTGAAAAGCCAGGCAGTGCTGAGAGGCCACACAGCATCGAGAAGCCACACGGTGCTGAGGACGATGCCGACAAACTGCATGGTGCCAAGGGCAGCGCCGACGAGGCACATGGCGCTGAGAAAATCAATGGCGCCGAGGTCGGTGCCGAAGACGGCGCCGAGCGTGCCATCAATGCCGAGGGTGTCGAAAACATCCCAAGACTCTGAAAAACAGGATTTGAGGAGAAAGAAGGATGAATACCAGGAGATAGAGGCATCGGTGTGCCCCCCTGCGCCACAGCCCTGTGAGGGGGGGAAAACACCTAATCACGGAGCCGACGGCACCGAAGACGGTGCAGCGTGACTAGGGAGGCTCAACCGCCCTACCTGATCTCCTAAAAAGCCAGAAGGCCCCTGAGTGACCGGGCCAGGCAGCTGGACCAACCTCCGAGCCCACTGCTCCATAAGAGCAGTCCACTGATGAAACTGCTCATCTGAAGACCTACCAGAGGGCGGGTGCGGCTCCGATGTCAAAGACATCAGCTACCAGAAACAGAAACGGCGACTCCGAAGGAGGACGACAACCTAGCCCAATATGCGCACACATATCAGAAGGGCGACCTGAGTAGATAGTCTTTCTTTCTCGACCTGTGGGCCAAAGAAGAACTCGAGGCCGAACGGTGCCAAGAGTGCGACCGTTTACTTTTATGCTTTCAAGGGCACCACCCATCCCCTCGGGCATTGGACTGTCCATTGTCAGACCCCCCTCCGGAGAAGGTGGCGGACTGGACCCAGCCCGGTTGACTGAACAGCTTTCATACGAAGTCTCCCTACCGTCACCTGACCCACTCATGGTCGACTCCGTTAATGTAGGCTGAGCCTTCTTCTTTAAACAAGAATAAATAAACTAAGCGATACTTATTCGAAATATTACTACAAAACAATAAAACTGAAAAACTAAGCTGCTAGTTTGAAGTTTGACTCCCGGTGGGTGAGCAACGTCGTCACTGAAGTGCACTTGACGGCGGGAAAAAAGGAACTGAGGCAGTTGGAGGGTCAACGCTGAGACAGTCATTCCCGCACGAGCTGGGGCTCACGGTGCCGCTCCTCGCGGCTCCATGTCTGACGCAGACCCTCTAGCAAAAAAGTTTGCTCCCGCTGGGTCCTAGTGCCTCCAGCGCAGACTCCAGTAGTGTGAATGAGTGGTGGAAACTTTATGTCCAGGAAGATCCAGAAAAACACCAAACCACCCAATTTGAACAATAAAACAGTGCATGAACTGTGAAGCCTTGTACCAAAAATGCTGCTCTACAAGAAAACATTTAGCCAGAGTAAAAGACTGTAGAATCTCAAACAGAGGGTTTCTGAAAGGGGAGGATGGGTTGGAGGTCAAGAATACTGAGGGATCCCTTGGAAGAAACAAGATTACTATGGCAATTAATTTTTTTGTCTCACCCCAGGAATCCCTCAGTATCCAAACAACATGAAGTTAGCCCCACCACTTGAACTGCTCTGGAGAGTAAAGGGTTAACTCTATGCCAAGGCATAGAACGTTAAGCTCGAGCTCGGTTTTTAAACCTCTCTCTGTGGTACTCTGAAGTCTAACCGTCAGATTTCCTCTGCCTATCTTCAGAAGTCGCCTCCGGAGATCCCTCCTGCGCTTCGGTTCGGTAAAAGTTCGAATCGGTTGGTCTTTTCAACCACAGTTCGTAATTTCATCTGTATTCTTTCCTCTGTCTTGGTAACAGTAAGTGGTAATAGTAGTAGGTAGTGGTATTTTATTGAAATTGTTAGAAATTGTTCTGTCTTCGGTTCTTTTCTGGTTGGTCCGGTTCAGAACCAAAACCTATTGTTTTTTTCTGCTTCTGGTGCAAATATTTGTGGTTTTCCGGTACTTATCAGTTCCTAAAAAAATCCAGATTTTTGTGGGATTTTTTTAACCGACCTGTGACACGGCTGGAACCGACAGGTTTTAGTTACCTGGCTTGAAAACTGTGAAGGGTGACTTTTCTGATTTTTGGCATGTCTGAGAAACCCAAAAAGAAAACCGGTCCCACTGGGTTTCAGCACTGTACCAAGTGTAGGGAGGCCTTTGCTGAGGCTGATCCCCCATCTCGCATGTGTTTACTGTCTGGGGTTTGACCACCTCAAGGTAGATTGCCAAATTTGTAAGAACTTTCCTAAGGCCACTCTTGAAAAATGTTTGAGTAGGCTGAAGGAAAGGGAGACCGAGAATTCCGTTGATCCGGATGGCCAGCCTGGTTCGGTTGCTACCGAACCTGAAAAGGTGCCTACTGACCTGGGCGATACCTCTTCGAGCAAAAGGAAAGCCGACTCTGCGGAGTCGGTTCTGTCAAAGAGAAAAAGAAAATCAGCCGGTTCAGATCCAACACCTCATGTTCCAACCGTTGAGGAAATAGTGAAAGTGATCTCTATAGTGCAATCGCTTTGCCTGGTTCCGACCGAACCGACATCGGTTCGAAGACAAACAGTTCGGTTGGATGTTTTTGCCTCAGATATTGATTAGGAGGCATACTATGAGGTGACTAGGAGGAGGAGGAAGAAGATAATGAAGAAGGAGAGTTTGAAGGCCTGCATGAGCCAGTAGAGCGCCTGATATCTCCCCTGACAGACCTTCCAATGTTTCCCCGCCCAGGCTTTCTGAGTCCCCCCCTCCCACTTCTTGTTCTACAAGAAGGTGGCTGAGACTCTTCAGCTTCCTATGGAAGAGGCTGATCAGGATCAGGAAGAGCCTGATTATGTGGAAATGATGGACATTCCAGAGTCAAAGAGAGTATCTATCCCTTTGCACAAATCCCTGGGGAAACAGACACAGAAAATCATGCAATTTCCCACATCCATTCCTTCTGTGGACGAAAGAATGGACAGGAGGTATGCTTTATCAGGCCCTGGCATGGAATTCCTTTCAGCACATTGCAGCCATGTTGTGGTAGTGCAAGCTGCAGCCTGTGACAAGGCTAGTATTCTCCTGGCACCTCACCCCCCAGATAAGGGTTCCAGGAAAGTGGATGCCATGGCTAAGAAACAGAACTTGGCATCCTTTTTGGGGCTCAGGCACTCAAATTACATGCCATATACAGCCAGGTACCAAAAGTCTATGTGGGATACGGTTCTGAAGCTGGCTAAGAATGCCCCATCCCAACTAGCCAAAGAGCTGGAGCAGGTGGCTGTAGATGGTATAGAGGCATCCAAAGTGCAATTTCATGCTGCTGTGGACTCGAATGATGTGCACTCTAGAGTCATGGCTACATCTATCTGCATGAGGAGGTTTGCTTGGCTTAGATGTCCCAGTCTTTTGCAGGATACCCAGACTAAGGCCATGGATTTCCCTGTAACTGGTAATCCTCTGTTTGGTGAGCAAACAGAGAAGTACATGGAGAAGATGGATGAATATAGGACCAGCTACAGGAGTGCTGCAGCCAAGGAAAAGCAGACCACTCCTCAAAAGCAGCAATTCAGGGCAGGCAGGGGAAGGCCTTTTCACAGGCCTTTCTACCAAGCTCAGGCCCTCTCCTCTTCTTTCCAGCATAGGGAATTCTTTAGGGGAAGAGGCAGGCGTGGGATGACCAGGACCCCATCATCCATGCAGTCTGCCAAACAGACACCCTGAGGTGTCGGTCAGGGTCGCCTCCCCAGTTCCAGTAGGGGGCAGGCTGGCTCACTACTCCCAGGCCTGGAAGTCTATTACTTCAGACAAATGGGTCCTGGAAGTAGTGAGCCAGGGACTTGCTCTCAGTTTCAAAGGGTTCCCAAAAATGACAGCAAGGTCCTTCAGTCCTCCCTCTCCATTGGAGACAAAGGCCTTAGAGGCAGAAGACTCCTCTCTTCTGTTTCTGCAAGCACTAGAGAAGGTACCTCATTGTTAGAGGAGAAAAAGACTGTATTCCAGATACTTCCTTACCCCAAAAAAGACAGGGGCGTGGCGACCCATCCTAGATTTAAGATACTTAAACAAACATTTAACAAAACTAAAATTCAAGATGGTGACTCTGGGAGCAATTCTTCCCTCTCTGAGACCAGGAGATTGGCTAGCCTCTCTGGATCTCAAGGATGCCTACTTCCACATATTTGTCAGACATTCCCACAGAAAGTACCTCAGGTTCGAGTTGCCCTCAGGCCATTACCAATTCAGAGCTATGCCTTTTGGCCTAACATCTGCTACAAGGGTGTTCACCAACTGTCTCGCAGTAGTGGCGGCATTCCTCAGGAGACAGGGTTTTCTTTTGCTCCCCTACCTGGACGAGTGGCTTGTTGTAGGCCAGCCCTCAGACCAAGTCAAGTCAGCCCTAGAGGTCACTCAAAGACTTTTAGACTCCTTGGGTTTCATTCTGAACCTAGTAAAGTCTGTCCTGGAACCAGCCCAGAAACTCACTTTCATAGGGGTGGAACTAGACACTACTCAGGCAAGAGCATTTCTCCCTCTCTCAAGGGTTCAGTCCCTTGTCACGCTGGCTTCCTCTTTTCATCCTCTAGTTTCCTGTCCAGCCAGACACTTTCTACAGTTGCTGAGTCACATGGCAGCACCACAGCAGTGGTCCAGGGAGCAAGGTTTCAGATGAAAGATATTCAGTTTCATCTCAGATCTTATTGGTCTCAGAAAAAAGACCCTCTCTCCAAATTGGTTCCTGTGTCTCAAACCCTAGTTCAGGCCCTCCACAGGTGGCTGGGGGAGTAAAATCTTCGACAAGGTGTCCCCTGTATCAGTCAGGCTCCTTCAGTGATTCTGACCACAGATGCTTCTTTACTGGGGTGGGGGCTCACCTAGATCAGCTCACAGCTCAGGGAACCTGGTCTCACCAGGAGTCTCTCCTACACATAAACCTTCTCGAATGGACAGCTCAGGACGTAGTATGAGATTAGACGGAGGTTGATTAAAGGGTAATGTGAGGAAGTTCTTTTTCACAGAAAGGGTGGTGGATGCATGGAACGGCCTACCTCAGGAAGTGGTGGATATGAATACAGTGCAGGGCTTCAGATAGGCATACGGGAGTAATACAGATGAGTATGAATAGATAGGCCATTGACAGAGCAAAGGCTAATGGCACATTTATAAGGTAGAAAAAGAAATGGGAAGACTGGATGGGCCTTACGGTCCTTGTCTGTCGTCAACTTCTATATTTCTATGTTTCTGTCTTTCTATCACTTCAAACATTCTCAACTGCTGTTCAGGGGAAAGAGGTGCAGATCAGGACAGACAATACAACAACCATGTGGTACACCAACAAGCAGGGAGGCACTCGGTCCTCGACCTTGTGCACAGAGGCCATGAAAATGTGGTCCCTAGCTTATTCCCTTCAGGCTTCCCTGATGGCTGTGCATCTCCCAGGGAAGAACAACATTCTAGCAGATGCTCTTAGCAGGATTTCCCAGGGTCACCATGAATGGACCCTGAACCCTCTAATTCTTCAGGTTATTTTCAAGAGGTGGGGCACTCCAGAGATACGATCTCTTTGCAGCCCCGGACAATCACCAGCTTCCTCTTTTTCGCTGTAGACCACCTCTTCTGGGCCCTGTCCCTCAGGATGCTCTTCTGCTGAATTGGACAAGCAAGTTTCTCTATGCATTTCCTCCTTTTCCTCCGACATTCAGGGTCCTGATCAAGATTAGGTCTCAGCCCTGCAGAGTAATTCTAGTGGCTCCAGACTGGTCCAGACAGCCTTGGTACCCCCTTCTCTTGTCACTGTCTGTGACAATGCCTCTGTGTCTTCCCAGACAGTTCAATCACCTAACCTCCTCTCAAGGGAGGATTCTTTACCCCAACCTTCAGACTAACAGGCTCAAAGCCTGGCTCTTGAAAAGCCAGAATATGCAAGCCTGCATCTTTCTCGATCAGTCTTGGACATTTTAAAGGTTAGCAGGAAACCTGCTACTAACATACTAAAATGCCAGCAGAATAGGCCTAACGGTCTTTCGCGTCTGCTCGTATGGTCAGCCCCCACCCTGGGAGACTAGAAAGACTTACAACTCAAAATGGAAAAGATTTGGGTTTTGGTGTTCCCAGAAGCATGTTTTGCCACAGCTGGCTGACATAGCTACTGTATTTGACTATTTGGTGCATCTTAACAGTTTAGGCCTCCCGCCTGCTACTCTCAGGGTACATTTGGCAGCTGTGTCTGCCGTCCTTTCTGCTGGTAAGGGCTCTTCCCAGGCATCTCATCCAGTTTTCAAGAAACTTTTCAGGGCCTGGTGCATGTTAATCCTCCCTTTCCGGAGCCTACCCCTTCTTGGGACCTGAATATCTGTATTGCACAGATTATGTAGCCCCCTTTTGAGCCTTTATCCTCAGCTGAGCTAAAGTACTTGACTTGGAAAACTGTATTCCTGGTAGCCATTGCCTCTGCCAGGAGAATCAGTGAATTACAGGCTTTATCAGCAGAACCTGACTTCATTTCATTTCACAGGGATAAGGTAGTTGGTCCTTCGAACCAACAGAAAGTTTCTTCCCAAGGTGGTATCAGACTTTCATTTGAATCAGTCTATGTCGTTGCCTGTATCTTTCACTGACCATTCTTCCCCTGGGGAGAGGAGATTACACAGTCTTGCTGTAAAGAGGGCTCTTAGTTACTACGTGGAACACATTAAGGCCCATAGAAATGGCTGTTCTGTTATTTCTCACTTATGTGGAAGTGGGAAAGGGCAAACCTGCCACCAATAGAACTACTGCCAGGTGGATTGTCTCCTGTATCCAGTTCTGCTATTCAAAGTTGGGGAAAGAGCCTCCCTCAGGCCTAAGGGCTCACTCCACCAGAGGTACAGCTGCTTCAGTCGCAGCAGCTAGAGACATACCATTAGTGGAAATCTATACAGCAGCCACCTGGAAAACTGTTCACATGTTTACCAAGCATTACTCTCTGGACATTCAGTCAAGAAGTGATGCTAGGTTTGGCACATCTGTGCTACAGAGCTTGTTCCCAAAATAGGTTCTGTGACTCCCTCCTCCAAGGGGGTACTGCTTGGTAGTCTGCATATAGTCAGAATACAGCAAGACTTCATGTTGTTTGAAGAAAAACTTACTCACCATAGTAATGTTGTTTCTTCTAATGGAGTCTTGCTGTATTCTGACCTCCCTCCCTGCCTCCCCTCCTGGAACCTAGTAGTGTTTGGATGTGGTCTGGCAGGCACAGTGTTGCGACCCAGAGGTGTACTTGGCATGCCCTATCTTACTAGGGTTTTTTATTATAAATGTTTTGATTGTTTTCACTACCTGCTTAGGTTCTTTTTGGGGTTCTCGGCTTGAGTCTTTTGACCCTAAAAAATCTGTTTGGTGCCTTTTGGCATAAAAATGTTATAAACAATTTAACTACTGAGTTAGTTAGTTTAGTGCTCGTAAGAATCTGATGGTTAGACTTCAGAGTACCACAGACAGAGGTTTGAAAACCGAGCTTGAGCTCAACGTTCTATGCTTTGGCATTGAGTTAACCCTTTACTCTCCGGAGCAGTTCAAGTGCTGGGGCTAACTGCATATAGTCAGAATACAGCAAGACTCCATTAGAAGAAACAACATTACTATGGTGAGTAATTTTTTCTTCTTGACTATAGCAGATTACAAAGCAATGCAGCTGGGAGGAGGGAACAGGACCTACTTCGGAAACAGGTTCTGCAGAACTGCTGTGCCAAATATGGCATCCGATCTAGACTGCACATCTAAGCAGCAGTGCTTTGTGAAAGTGTATACAGTTTTCCACATACTGTAGCTGCTTTGCCGATATCAAGCAAAGGAATGTCTTTCTGAGCAGCCACTGAGGCTGTAGTGCCCTTGGTACAGTGGGCCCTGAGGCCTTGGAGAAGCTGCTTGCCAGCTTTATTGTAACAAAATTGAATGCAGGAAACAATCCAGTGAGAGACAGTTCTCTTAGAAGCTGGCCTACCTTTGCCTGCCTCGCCATAGGTAAGGAAAAGCTGGATATGAGAGGCCCTGAGCTCCTTAGTGCGCTCCAGATAGTAGGTCAGTGCCCTCTTAATGTCCAGGCTATGAAGCCTGCATTCACCTGGGGTAGATTTGTCTGTAAAGAAAACAGGTAGGGAGATAGGTTGAGGTGGAACTCCAAAACTACTTTGGCAAGGAATTTCCTACTGGTTCTGAGAACCACTTTGTCTCTGTGGGAGACAGTTAAGTTGGGTTCAGTACAAAGAGCCTGTAGCTCTGAAATTCTCTTGGTAGAAGTAATTGCTACAAGGAATACTGTTTTCCAGGTAACATACTTTAAGTATGCTGAAGCCACAAGTTCGAATGGGGCATCCATTAACATGGCTATACACAGGTTCAGATCCCAGGAAGTGACAGGTTCCCTAAATGGGGGCTAAAGGTGCAGCAGACCTTTACAGAATTTCGTACAGATGGGGTGAGAAATAATGGATTTCTCTTTGTCCACTGAAAGGTAAGCTGAAATTGCTGCCAGGTAAACTTTCAGAGACCAGGCTGTCAGGCCCAAGGCCTGCAGGAATGCCAAGTAATCCAGAATAGAGGACAGGCTTGACTGCATGGGATCAATTTGTTTATCTTTACACCAGAAAGAAAATATCTTCCATCTGGAAGCATAAGTCTTTTTGGTGCTAGGCTTTTTAGCCAGTCTGAGGATTTTCATGACCCGCTCTGAATACTGAGAGTCAGGGAACTCTAGCTCTTCAAGTACCGAGCTGTGAGGTGAACTGACTGTATGTTGGGGTACAGGACTTCCTTCTGAGGCAGAGACAGAAGACTGTGACTGGAAGGCAGACGAATAGGCCGCTGGACTGATAGGTGGAAAGGCTGGGGGTACCAAGGCTGCCTTGCCCAGTCCGGGGCTATTAGGACCATTGCTGCAGGCTGGTTCCTGAGTTTGGGGAGTACTCTGAGAATCAGGAGAAATGGGGAGAAGCATACAGGAACCTTCCCAACCAGTCGAGCTGCAGGGTATCCACTGGCAATGTGCCTAGAACCAGGGGCCTGCAACAGCATAGGGGACGCTGATGATTGGGCTCGGAGATGAACAAGTCTATTTCTGGAGTGCCCCATCTCCTGAACACTGTAGCTAGTACCTGGCTGTTAAGGGTCCACTCATGGTGGCCCTGGCTGATATGGCTCGACAGTCTGCAAGGACATTGTCCTTGCCTGGCAGGTGAATGGCCAGGTATGCAGGTCTGAGCTTAAAGAGGTTTGTATGACAGCTGGATTCTGCGGGGGACCATACTCCGCTTATGGACTGGTCCTCCAGATGGGCCCCCAACCTAGGAGAGGGGCATCTGTTGTGAGTACCTTGGAGGGCTCCCTCTGCTGGAATGAAACTCCTTCCCTGAGATTTCGTCTGTCTGTCTACCAGTCCTGAGCTTGAAGAAGCATCTTTTGTGACTGGACGTAGTTTTGACAGGGAGTCTCTCTGCTGAAATCAATGCACCCAGTGGTGATATTGAATGTCCCTCATTTGGAACCTGACACCTGAAACCACTGCTGTGGTAGAGGCCATGTGGCCTAGTAACCTGAGGAAGTGTCTGGCTGGCCTAGCACAAACAAATCTGCCAGTGACTGGAGATTCTAAATCTTGTCCGATGGAAGCAGAGCCTTTCCCTGCCAGATGTCCAGTTCCGCTCCAATGAACTCCAGTATTTGGACTGGTTCCAACCTAGACTTCTGCAAGATGATCAGGAATCCCAGGGACTCCAGTGTGAGCCGAGTGAGCTTTAGGGAGTCTCTGAGCTGTTGAGGAGACTTGCCTACCACGAGTGAGTCATCCAGGTAAGGGAAAACTGAGACATGCTGTCTCCTGAGGTAAGTTATTACTGGAGCCAGGCACTTTGTGAAAACCCTGGGTGTTGTCATAAGGCAGAAAGACAGGACTGTAAACTGGTAGTATCCAGAAGGCAGTCTGAATCTGGGGTACTTTCTGTGTAAAGGCCGTACTGGAATGTGAAAACAGGCATCCCTGAGGTCTAGGGAGGTTAACCAGTCTATCTGCTGCAAGGAAGGAATGACCACTGACAGGGTTACCATTCTGAACTTTGGTTTACGTAGATGCTTGTTTAAGTATCTGAGGTCCAGAATAGGTCGCCAGTGCCTGATTTTCTTCAGGGTGAGAAAGTGTCTGGGATAGAGGCCCTTTCCTCACATGGAGGGGGTACTCTCTCTACTGCATTTTGTGACAGGAGGGACTTGCTCAAAGTCTTTGAAATCTGGATGGTCTTTGAATTTAACAACTTCCACCTCAATAGTTATGATCAGTTCCTCAATTTCAAGTTGTTGGGCTTTATAGTCTCTGATTAAACAGTGCACTAATAACATAGACTCATCCTGCAACTGTTGTTTCCACTCTGTCGAAAGGCTGACTCTCTCGTTACCATATTCTAGCCATTTTAGAATGCGGAGTCCCCGGGTACTCAGTTTACTCGGACATAGGCCTCCAGGGTCGTGCAGTGCCAAAAAAAATGTTCTAGCCTTTAATGTAATTGCCTCCAGCTGTCTGGTTCAGTTAATTGTACAGAATTTGTATGTTTCATTTGCCTGATTCTCATGGGGTAAATCTTCTGTGGAAAATGGATCACCCACAACTGCGTCTGAAAACAAAGCGTCTGCAAGGCCCCCAGCTGAATGCTGGAAAATATATCAGACATTCCAGTCTCTAAATATAAAATGTTAAAGGTAATAGAAAGAAAACCTAGAGACTGGAGCAGTAGAACTATTGCCCTTAACCAAAACTGTCTGCCAGATAAAACGTAATTACGCCAGCCAAAAACGGTCTTGAAAAGTGGTTGCTGTGGCGAGCTTACTCACAAACACTAGCACTCAAAAAGCCGCCTCCCAACAGTGTGTGCTAATAGAACAATCTAAAACTAGACAACACTCTCAAAGTCCAGCACTATTCACCACAGACCGAGACCACCGTGTCGTTGCCAAAGCTGTTTATTCAGGGCTAAAAATAGAAATGCTACTCCCCAACATGCAAGTGCACAAGCTGCCATGGGGGATGAAAGGCAGAACCCACCAAACTCTGACCAGTTTCGCTTACAGCCATCAGAAAGTATTCACACAGGTGTTTCTTCCTGCCTTTTAAAGCATATATTTAAAGAGACGGTGTTTCTAACACACTTTAAAATATAGTGATACTTGAAAATACATATATGTGTAACCCACGACATAGCTGAGTTAATATTCCATATCATAAGTGTATCTTTTAATTCTAACCATGAAAAAATAAACAAATAAACAAATAACCTAAAAAAAGTGTGTGCATACACACACACATGAATATATATATATATGTATACACACATGCGCACACACACACACGAATACACATATACTCAAAGTACATATCCACAAATACATATGTGTAGATAAATGAATGGGGGCAGTGATTATTCACCAGCACAATCTGACACACCTCCTGGAGGGGCAGTTTTTGAAACGCCCTCTAAATTTGTTCCCAGTTATATTCCTGCAGTAACTATGTTTGAAAGGGCAGTTCTAACTGAAATCGAGTCCATCCAAAGTGAAACCAGGAAATTGAAATTTGTTAATATTACAAAAGATGAGCGGTTGGCATTACGGGACTTGCATAACAATCCACATATCATCATCAAGCCGGCCAACAAGGGCAGTTCAATAGTTGTTATGGAGGTTGAACACTATAGGAATTAAATATATTGGCAATTAGCCAATGCTGACTTTTATGCAGGTCTGAAAAAAGATCCTGCTATGGAATTTAAATGTGAAATTGATGCCTATTTACTGTCTGCTTATGAGAAAGGGGTTGTTACAAAAGAGGCTGTTGATCTTCTGATGGTAGATTGTCCAATTAGACAAACCATATACATCTTGTCAAAGATTCACAAGTCCCTCACCAGCCCCCCAGGACGCCCAATTGTCTCGGGGATAGGGTTCTTTACAGAGCCCCTATCAAAGTTTGTGGATGGTCACATTAATTTTTTGGTACCATCATTACAATCTTATATTAGAGACACCACATAAGTTTTGGGTGTCCTAGGGGATTTGGAATCATCCTGGCTCCTTTTTAACCTAGACATTGGGGCACTATACTCAAATGTGCCTCACAATGGGGATCTAGCTGCTATCAGATACTGGCTAGAACTCAAGTCACCATATAGTGCGGATTTCATTACTTTTTTATGTGATTTATCTGAATTTGTTCTGAAAAAGAACTGTTTTATTTTTCAGAGCCAACACTTTCTACAAATCAAGGGTACTGCAATGGGGGCAACTTTTGCCCCCCATATGCAAATCTGTACTTGGGATTATGGGAACAAAACATTATTTATGATGCTGACCTTAACCCTTTCTATGACTACATCGAATTATGGTGGCAATATATTGATGATGTGTTTATGATGTGGCGAGGGAGCGTGGCACAACTGCATGCCTTTGTGACATATCTGGAGGCTTCTAACCCAAACTTAAGGTTTACTGTAACAAGTTGACAGGAAAGCATACACTTCTGGATTTGAATATCATGAAGAATATGGATGGTACCATTTCTACAGATATTTTTTGTAAAATTATGGATAGGAATAGCCTACTTATATCCAGTAGTTGCCACCCCACCACACCACACCATCAATAACATCCCCAAATCTCAGCTATTAAGGGTCAGATGCAATTGTTCGGATCCAGAGATTGCTGAGGCCAGATGTGTTAAGATGTGTCATAAGTTTATTGGTAGAGGATATAACAAACTACACAAGGTTGGAAAAGATAAAAACACATGTCGGTCAGATTCCAAGAACAGAACTTATACAGTACAATCAGAAAGAACAAAAAATACAGTGAAAAACTATATTCATTACTAAATATGGCATTGACAGTGGTAAAGTTACGGATGTTTTGAATAAGTTTTGGCACATTTTTTCAACCGAACCTTTTTTAAAAGAAGTCACTAAGGACCCCCCTTGTATTGTGTATAGACGAGGTAAAAATCTACGAGATATTCTGGTCAATTCTTTTCTACCTAATCCAACAGCATCAACTCCAAGTTGGTTATCATCACTCCCTATGGGCCAGTTTTAAGTGTGCAGGTGCACACATTGTAAAGTCACGGTGAAAACTAAAACTTTTTGTTCGATTAACAACAAGGGGCCATTCAACATCTGACATTTTATAAATTGTAATACTACTAATGTAGTATATTTAGCCACATGCAAATGTGGCTGTTTTTATGTCGGAAAGACTGTCCGTGCATTGAAAATCAGAACAGGTGAACATTTTTACAATCAGACTCCAGGATATCAGGACAAACAGTCTCTCTGACCTTCGAAGTCTGCAGTCTTACTGATATAAGTTGATAGGACCCTTTTAAAGTCCAGAGTGTGTAGAGGTGTTCCCTCAGTCTCAGTAGTGTCTGGTGGTGAACATTAGTAGTTCAGTGGTTTGTTTAGTATGAAAATCAGACATCACAGTGGGTGTGAATGATGGTATTGTCTGTAGTGTGACCTTGTCTTTGTGAAGAGTTATGTATGTCAGATAAAAATATTGATTCTTTGAACAAAAATTTTCTTTGGAATTTGTTGAGTTACAGAAATGATTTGAATCTAATAGGCTGTTACTGAACAAGAAGAAGATGAAGGCCATGCTTTATAGTGCATCTGAAGTATGCTAAATATGCAAGGTAATGTTGATGCTAGATCAAACTGTGCTTGAACAAGTTAAAGAGCAGCTGATGCCTTCTGGAGAGCGTTAACAAAACATAACATTTAGACACAGTTTGGCTTGTATGTCATGTTAGTTCTGTATTCCTCCTTCCCCATTATTTATTACTGATGTAATTTGTATGAAAACAGGATCTTTGCTCCTGCAGAAGTTCATCTATTCTTGTTGCTTTCTCCCTACCTGAAGTCGTTGTTGCACCGCTTATGACATCACAGTTGCTCTCATGTAAAACAGATTGTGATGTCAAGCAGGATTATGACTTGAAGTAGGAGTAAGCTAAAGAGGCAGATGAAATTTAAGGAACTGAAAGGATAAAGGTCATGTATTCATGCAAATTTCCAATTCCTCAGTAATAAATAATGTTGAAGATAAATCTATAGAATATATATGGAATGCAAGCTAAACTGTACCTAAATATTATGTTTTTCAAAGTTATCTTTGAGGCGTCAGCAGCTCTTTAAGCACTTCAAATATTTAGGAGTTACGTTAGACTCTCGTTTAAGTTATGACAAACACACGGAAAATGTTACAAATACTTCACAGGGAAAGATTGGGTTTTCATACTGGCTAGAAAATGTATTATCTTCAGAAACGAAAGCAGTGACTGCCAGAAATTGTTTCCTACTGAGTTTAAAGTATGGCAGCTTAATCTGGGGGTCTGCTTCGGCTGGGATCGTGAGCAAGGGACAAGTTCTCTATAATGTGATCTGGTGCTTTGCTACCAGCAGTTCAAGCAGTTTATTTAGAGAACATCACCATACCTCTCAACCTCTCAGCATTAAAAATCATAGCACTGGCCCTCAAAAATCATAGCAAAGGGTCAGAATGTGTAGCACTTTCTTATTTTAAACAACAAAATGTCTGCAAGTAGTGGGCCCCATATAGTTAGAGATAAGGAATGTTTCTGTCAACTTAGTTCAATGATTTAATAGTTTGTGTGTCCAAAAATAGCTCTAACATTATTAAGAACCTCAGTAAACCTGTGCAGAGCAAAGGTAAATTTGAGTGTGAAAATCATAGCACTGTGCGAAATTTATAGCAGTTGAGAGGTATGAACATCACTATAATATGTATGCAAAAGTGAACTGGTTGCAATTAGCACAAAGAGATGCTTTTCGCATTTTCCTGTTTATTTTCAAGAATACTAGGTTGGATGATCTGAACCCTTTGGCTGATATTATGCTAAAATATAATACAAAATGGGGCCTGAGATCAGCTGAACAGACCAGTCATTGTTGTTGACTCCATCGTGCAGGACAGTAATGGGACAAAAATCTTTTTCTTACCGTGCAATTGAAGAATGGAATGATCTCCAAATAGATAGATCTAGCTTCATCTGTATTAATTTTTAGGAACAAGCTGACAGCTTACCTGTCATCTATGTCTGAATGTAAATGTTATTGACAGTTGTTATTAAAATGGTTTTTTGGTACAAATGTTTAAATTTAGTGATATCCAGTTATAGATATACCGTTAAGTCTTGTGCTAAACTGTATTGATGTTTTTTCTCTTTTTGTATGTGTATTATAAATAGAATAAAGTATGGGTTGGTGTGTGTAACGAGAAGGTTACACGCACCTGAGGGATTAGATGCTACGTACGAGGGGTTTATAAATAGTATCTAACCCCAAGGGTGTGTGTAAACTTTGAGTTTACACACACCAACCCATATCTTATTTTATATAATTGCTGTGTCTCCCTTTTTGGCCATAGCAATTATATAAAAAAAAAATTCTTGTGCTGCTGCGGTCCACTGAGGTTCCAGTGTGCGGTCCGTGGTCCTTTTTAGTTAGTTTTGTAAAACCGTTTACATTTTTTGCCTGCAGCAAAATGTAGCATTTTAATATATTTTATTTTTTTCTGCGGTCACTTACCGCCGAGTTCGGTAGTAGTTCTGGCTCAGTGGAAAAGTTGAAGTGGCCGATCTTTCTTTTGAGTTCTATGTGACCAGCGGTCGGAGGGAAGAACTACAGCGGGCACATGCCCAGAAGCGAGAGAAACCATGCACATGTTTGCTGTAATAAACACTCCTTTATTACAGCAAATAATGTCACAGTTTCTCAACAGTAAAAGGAAGACCCATTAATTATCAATCAATCAACCAATTTATTTAACCAGGCATTATAATTATAATGTACATTTTTAGTAAGTATTAAATCATCTTTCATATTTTATAAACACTTCAGTCATGCCTTTAAATGGACCTTCTGGTCTAGTGTACCCACCTACCTGGTAAACAAAAAAATTTAATTGAACTGAAATATAAGAAATAGTGCCTGATGTGACAGGGCGTGTAGTTCACATGTTTTTCTGGCTGAGCTTATTGCCACTGGAAGAACGGTCTTTAGGGTCATTCAGCATAGTTACATGGAGTTTAGTGGTTTGAAGGGGGCTAATGTCATGGCATTGAGTACTAAGTTCAAGCCCCAGGGGGCGGTAATCTGCTTTACCGTCACGTGAATTTTAGATGCTGTTTTCTTGTGATTTGTTGAGGGCCCCTTGCTTTTTTTTCTCAAAAAATATAGAAAAGGTTTAATCTTGTGTTGCAAGAAAAGTTCTTTTTATTCAGCAAAGAGCCCTGACAGTTCACTTCATTCCTGAAGCTTTTTCAGAGGATATTATATATATAATTAAACAAATGAATACATTTTAGTTGTCATGTACACAATTCTTTGCATGTTATCGGTTTTAGTTTATGGTGAATATCATAATCTCAAGTTCTCCTATACACCTCTGTTGTATAGAGCTGTCCTCTAGTTATTTACATCACTTCATTCTCAGATATTGAATCATTTAAGGCTATACAAAAATAAAAGTAAAACATTCTGTACAAATATATTGTATATTGACTTTGCAAATAGATCTATCTTCCCTTATCAGTCTTCACCATTCATTACTGCTGGGTGTAAACTGGAGACGCGTACTTACACGGGAGCTTTGTTTTTGTGGGAGGAGTCGGTGCTGATGGTGCTACCGACGAAGGCAAAGTATTGTGTGGCGCACGAGGGTTGGCCGTTAGGTGCTGTAGACTCCTCCTCCATCTCAGTTCTGTTTCTCCCACTGTCGAGGTCGCAACTGCTGTGCAAGTACAGAGTTTTCATGCTGCGTTGCCAGGCCTTCTTCGAATTCATTGCCGCATTCCTGTTTCTCCAATCCTCCATCCTGGTTCTGCGTACCACTCAACGCCGTTGAACCCGGTAAGCCAATTCCTTTTATTTCTTACCGACAGTGCCAGGTCTTTTCTATAGGTTTTGTTAGATTGATTTCATGTCATGTCTGGTTTGGGGCTAAGAAAAAATCGAAAGCTGGCCTTGCCCCCATGCGTCGGTGCCCCTGTGGCTGGCATTTTCCCATAATGGACCGACATGACGTTTGTCTTCCTTGCCTGGTTCCCAACCACGATATGGACAACTGCAACACCTGTTTCTCCATGGACCACTGCGTTCTTGAGATCCATGCATTTAGAGTCAACAGTTTCCTCCGACTTTTGGAGGACAGCGTCGTTCTAGGGATGCCATGGCAAGATCTCTTGACCCTGCCTCGGGTCCCCTCCGGTCTATCTGACCCAGTGAGGAAACCTCCTCTTCTGATTCCAGCCTTGCCGTCGATGGGGTTTCTTCTGTGGTTCTGGAGGCGGGTCAGTTCCTGCAGAGCCAGATCGAGAGCACAGCTAAAGCTGTCACCTCATCGGAGGTGCAGAGCTCTCCCGGTGTTGCCCATGGCTACTGGGCCCAGCAGGCAGACCCTCAGCTGCACGCGCCGTTTCAGATTCGGCACCGTTTGCAGTGCCAGTGATCGAGTGTGCCACAGTTGGCGCTGTGTTCTGCTGACGCGGCACCACTGGTAGGGGAGCTCCCGAGTCGTAGAGTCTGGCGGTATGTGTAGTCTCCTCTTCTTCAGAGGTGGATAACTCGCTGACCGATCTGGACTGGCGTCCCGACTTCTCAGAGTTAGGGAGTCCTCTTGGATCGTCAGCAGGTAGCCCAGTGTTCGCCTCTTGGGCGTCTGCAATCTCAGTGGGCCCCTCCCCACCGACTCAAGTGTTGAGGGCCTAGTGGTGGATAGTGGTTCTGGGGTCTGGTGTGACGGTCTCGATCTCTGGGGTTGGTGCAGCTGCCACCTCTGGTGCTGCCTTGGCTACCTTGGTTGGGATGGGGACCCCTCTTCTGCAGCCTCCTTTGGGATGCCTGCTGGATTGAGGGACTTCTTAGCAGAGGGTTCAAGGAAAAGGTCGGCCTTGGAGTCTGAGAGGTTGAGCAGCCAGGGTGGAGTGCAGAGGCCTTCTTTCACTACCCTGCGGGGGGTGGGGAAGAGCCGCAGTGCTGAGCCCCGCTTCTCCTCCTCTGAGGCATCAGGGGCACCCTTAGTGGGCAGCGCTGAGGGTTGCCCTTCTGGATCCATGCAACCCCAGTTGCACCACAGGGGAGATTCTCCCTCAGGGCTCAACTAGGATTTGTTTTCACATTTGCAGTGTCCGCTGACTGGATCGACCCCCGGATCCCCCCGTGTGGGAGGATCTTCTGCAGGGTCTCAGAGCCCTGGCAGAGGCCGGGCACTTTTGGTTAGGAGCCCTTCCCCAGTTTCTCTGCAGACACCTCCCCCTCTCCCAGGCCATGTGGTCCCTACAGGACTCTGAACCTGGGAAACGTTCAGGGCCACTGCAAGTGGCTTTCCTAGGTATGTTAGAGCCATGGACAAGCAGGTCTTTCACCTGTCTGCCCGCCGCAGGAGGAATCTGAGCATCCGAGCTCCTCAACTTCCTCGGCTTCCTCATCTGAGGAAGAGGAACATTCTGTCCTCCTTTCTCCGATGCTGGTTTCACGAATATCAGCGAGTCCTCTCGAGGTTGGTTCAGGAGCTCACATTTCCCTCATGGTAAGATGCAATACCGAGCAGGAGATGCCCTCCTTTGAGCAGTTTAGTGCTAACCACCTGGTGGTACCTTCCTGGCCTGTTCCTTCCAGGAAGCATCAATCCGCATCTGGGCAATCACCAGCCACATCATCCCAGCCCCAGCGGACTGCAGGAGGAGGTATTGCGCTCCCCAGGATCTCTTGGTTCTCTGCCTCACCCAACCGGGGCTGCGGCTTTAGGTACTCTTTCAGGCTTCAACACCCAGCACATGACCGACCACTGGATCCAGATTCCGCTGAGTTAGACCGCTGGGAAGAAGAGAGATCTTACTTTGAGGGCTCTTGCAGTAGGTTCTCACATATAGGACTAAGCCGTAGCGCTAGGACCACAGAAAACTACAACTAGCAGTGTCTGGCGGGACTGCCCCAGGCATCATGTGACTGACATCAACATGGCGCCATAAAGGAGTGGTCTCACACCCACCCTCCAGTTCTTTCCCGCTGTCAACCTGCGCACGTCAGACCTCATGGAAGATCGTTGCCACAGTCAATGCCATCTTTGGATAAGTATAGCTTTTGAATTAAACTGTTTCTCATTGTTTTTTCTTGTTAAAAAAGTATATATTATCAATCGTGCAAGTCGTCTCCGACGCCTTCAGAATCGCATGAGAACAAGTGCGACTCCTGTGAAACTCAGTTCCCTCACAAGGACTGCCACTCCCTCCGTCTTTTTTGCCTGGGCCCAGGCCAAAAGATCAAGGGGTGTGAGCACTGCCAGAAATTCAGCCAGGCCACATGTAAACACCGTCAGCAGTCCTTGGAAGCTCATCTTTTGAAAGAAAAGATGGCCAACATGGAAAAGGAGCTGAAGAAACTCAGGCACTCTTCTTCTTCTCCGGAGGGCCATCGTAAGAAGAAAAAGGACAAGGAGAGACATAGGGACTGGGAAGAGTCCCCACCAAACCCACTGCCTCCAGCCGGAGTCGTGACCCTAAAGGTAACTTCCCCTCCGTGGGGATCCATCTTCGATGACGGTTTTGGTGGCTACCAAATGGCTGTCAGCACCCCCCGTCTGGCCCGCTCTTGGGCCTGACGGGAGCCTCCAACGATCAGTAGGCACCCACCTCCTCTAAGGCCTCAAAGATTCAGAGGCCTATGAGTAGGATGGTGAGTCGAGATCCAGCTCCTCGGATCTACGCAGCTGTAGCCACTAAGTTGTCCGCCAGCTCCTCCGATGGATACACGGCCCTGGATCCTCCGCCAGGCCCCGATAACAGGCCTGACAATGGAGTGATGGACCAGTTGATGATAGATACACAGCTGACAGTGGAGATTACTCCGACTTCTCCTTTAATGACGATTGAGGTGGTATCTCCAGCTCCTCCTGCAGGGTAACAGGAGGGCGGAGATCGTCTGCCGTCGGGGGGCCTCGCCACCCATTACGCCAGAGCCTCAAACGCCTGAGCAGCCGTCGGACCAGACCTGTCAGGGAGTTTTCCGGAACCTGCAGTCCCACCATCAGGACTGACGCCGGGCCCCTCAGCCCTTCCATCAGGACCTGTGCCGGGACCATCTGGCAACCCATTTGGGCTCCGGACGCCGGGTTATCCAACACCGCACTACCCCACGCCGGAGTACCTGACGCCGGGTTTTCAGACACAGGGATATCTTCCGTCAGGCTTTAATTACCCTTATTATGGGTACCCGAGTTACGGATTCCATAACCCACCGACCCCACAACCGTAAGTGGATTTACAGGCAGTCCTTGAGTTGTGGTGGACAGAAGCAATATCGCAGTTCACGTCAGAGCTTGAGAAATGCTAACCAACGATGACCCCTTCGCCAGCCCCAAGGCCTCTTTCTCTGTCGCCACCTCCAATGTTGAAACCTCAGATCCCGATGTTGGACAGACAAAAGGAGTCTTTGCCACCTAATCCACAGCCTATGGACATTTTCCAGCCATCTGAATTCTCAAGGCCGTTGGACATTGTGCCTCCGACGATCGGCTCACCTGATGATGGCCGATTGTCAGACTTTGACAGCGATTCGATTCTCTCGGACTATGACTTTGGAGTCCCTATGCGAAAGACCCTGGACCAAAAGAATCTCCCAAATCCACACCTGAGGACCCTCCTTTTGTAACTCCTCCGGAAGATCCAAATGGCATACGACTGGCTACAGTCGCCCAGGATCCACAGAGACAGAGATTGACTGCTCACCTGGATTTGGCAGATACCTCACCAGCAATCATTCCGCCCTGGATACAGCCACATGGGAATTTGGTCACAACAGTTTGGAAACAACCTTCCTCCCTGGCTCCAGTGGCCAGGAAGGCAGACAGACTTTACTAGATCCCAGAGGGCCAAGGACCACCTTAGCCTCCATCCCAAGGCTGACTCAGTGGTCATCAGTGCAGCCCATGATAGGTCCGCAAAACCTAAACACTTTAGTGCTTCTCCCCCCGACAAAGAATCTAAGGTTCTCGACCAGTACGGAAAAAAGATATATTCTTCTTCCACACTAAGGATTAGGGCGTTAAATCATGTCGTCCCCATAGGGAATTACCAAAATCAGTCTTAGGGCAGCTGGGTCCAAAATAGACTCCCTCCAAGACTCAACCTCGAAAGGAGAGATGGCAGATCTAGTCAGGTTGGCTAGATTCTGCGTGCAGAGCTATATGCTAAGAGTTACCTATGATGGTGGTGGATGCTGCTGCAGAGGCTCGGCATCTGCAGTCAGCCTCCAACGCCATGCTTGGCTTAGGATCTCAGGCCTGGCACCTGAAATACAGACAGCCATACAGGATGCCCCTTTACAGGCTCTGTTCAGTTCAGGGGAGATGTCAAGGACATCATAACTGATTTACAGGACAAGGCCAAAGCCTTGTGCTCTGTACAATGTATGTACAAGCCACCCCAGAAACAAAAATAGCCATTTCAGAGACAGCAATGCCGTCAACAAAGAGAGCCACAAAACTGATGTCAAAACAAACATCGGGTGCCTTCGACTGGTAGAGCCCCCTGGCCAAATTATTTATTTATTTATTTAGTCTTTGGTAACCTGGTAAGGCCCACTAGGCACAAGTGCCTGTTTTTAGGGGCGACCTGGGAGCACTGGGCGGTTAAGTGACTTGCTCAGAGTCGCACAGTATGCAAGTGGAGGTTGTGAGAATCAAACTCATGTCTGGTCTGCTGGATGTATCAAGCTCGTTGACACCTGTTCCTCTAACCTCTAGGCTATACTGCCAGCCCAAAATCCCAAAAGGCCTCGGGCGCTGCAGCCTCCTCCCTGCCCACTGCCTTCTGACTCTCTAATCCCCCCACCTCCACTGGATCGCTTCCAGAGGAACCGGTAGGTGAAGGTTCTCCCTGCACCTTCCAGAGGAGAAAATCACAACAGATTCATGGGTGCTGCACTTGGTAGCAAAGGCCACCGATAGAATTCACAGAGAGGCCACAAAAAATCCCCAGGTCACTCATTCTATCCACCTCATCACATACCCTTGGTAAGAGGAAATAAACTCCTGCTGACAAAGGCAGCAAGAGAGCCAGTTCCAAAACAACATCAAGGGACAGGTACTATTCACACTTCTTCCTGGTAACCAAGAAGACAGGCGATCTCAGACCTATTCTCAATCTGAGCTCCCTGAACCTGTTTGTGGAATACAGAAGGTTCAGAATGTTGTCTGTTCCCAGCCTACTTCCTCTATTACAGAAGGGTCATTGGCTCTGCGCTTTGGACATGCAGGATGCCTACCTGCATATCCCGATTTTCAGCCACACCACAAATCCCTCTGGTTTTCCTTTCAGGGAGAGCATTTTCAGTTCAGAGCTCTTCCCTTTGGCCTTTCTTTGGCACCCAGAGTGTTCACGAAGTGCCTTGCAGTGGTGGCAACCTTTCTGCACAGGCAAAGGGTACAAGTATTCCCATACCGCAATGATTGGCTGATTTCAGCTCCATTGAGAGATACTCTGGTGAACTCTTTGGCCCTTACCCTGGATTTTTTTTCAACGGGTGGGCATTATAGTCAACCATGCCAAATCCCACCTCTTTCCTACTAACAGCTCCAATTTATTGGAGCAGTATTGGACACAGTCCAGGACAAGGCCTTCCTGCCACAGGACAGGATGGCAACATTACAGCAATAGGCACGCCTGGTAGCATCGCAAAGGAGGATACCAGCCAGGTCAATCCTTTGACTGTTCAGGCTCATGGCTGTGGCCATTCTTTCAGTCCCCTTAGCCAGACTACACATGAGAGTCTTTCATTGGACCCTCACAGTGCGGTGGGACCAGAGATCAGAGGATCTAAACCATAAAATCCTGGTTTCAGACCCGATGGCTTGGGACCTCTCGTGATGGCAAAACCTGGACAACCTCTCCAAGGGTGTCCCATTCCACTCAGACATTCCCTCCCAAACCCTGATGACAGATGCCTCACACCTGGGATGGGGAGCATACCTGGGAACCACAGGACATAGGGTCCTTGGTACCACAACGAAGTGTCCCTTCATATCAATGTACTCAAGATGAGGGCAGTGTTGAATGCCCTAAATGCTTTCCAACACCTCATCCGACCAAGTCAACTCATGATTCAGACACAACATGTGCATAGTGTGGTACACGAACAAACAGGGGGGGGAACCCGCTCTTATCTCCTCTTGTCGGGAAGCGATGAGAGTGTGGTACTGAGCAGCCGGCCACAACCTTCATTTGACAACAGTCCACGTGCCAGGCATTCAAAACGTCCTGGCAGACGCTCTCAGCCGCACACGAGCCAGTGCACATGAGTGGGAGCTCAGACAGTCAGTGGTAGATGACATCTTTGGAAAGTGGGGAAGGCCACAGATAGACCTATTCACCTCACCACTCAGTGCAAAACTACCAACCTTCTGCTCGCCTGCTCCAGGGTGTAGTGTTTTCTGGCGAGACGTGCTGTCTCTATGCTGGAAGGGGAGGTTCATGTACGCCTTCCCTCCACTTCCATTGATTCAGAGAGTACTAATGAAACTCCAGACAGAAGGAGCACGAATGATTCTCATTGCCCCCTTCTGGCCAAGACAAATATGGGTCTTTCTACTGCAACAGCTGTCAGTGGAACCTCCATATGCACTGCCAGTCTCTCAAGATCTCTTGACACAGGAACAGGGTACCCTGGTACATCTAGGCCTCAGGTCCCTTAATCTGCATGCATGGCACCTACTGACATAGCTGCTGCATGTTTTAGGGTCTTCCCAAGGGTAGCACAAAGTCTGGTGGAGGCCAGAAAGCCTTCCACTGGAGCCACTTGTGCCATGAAATGGAAAAGGTTTTCCATATGGGCAGACTCGAAGGGACTAGAGCATTTCTCCTGTTCATGTGCACAGGTCTTGGATTACATGCTGCAACTCTACAGTCTGGGTCTTAGTTACTCGACTTTGAAATTCCATTTATCTGGCATTTCTCCTTACCACATCCCTGTGGGCAGTAAGACTCTGGCCCAGCTGGAGGTATCCAAAACCTTCAGGGGACCTTACGGTCTTCTGTTAAGTATATTTGACTATGGTCTTTTGATTTATTCTGGTACAAATGACAAAATGCTACAGAAATTACAGGTAACTTACCATAGTATATTACATTTTATGACTGGTCTCTCAACAAGAACACACCATTGTGTATTACTAAGGGAAGCAAATTGTCCTTTTTTAGATACGATAAAGTTAAAGCTGGGAGTTTTTGTTTTTAAAAGAATCCAGAGTTTACTTCCCCAGGTGATCCAGGATCTTTTTCCTGCACAGCAAAGTTATTTTGAAACAAGGTCCCAGTCTAAAGGTTTATTCAGAATTCCTCTTTACACAAAAACAATTGGTCAGATGTCAGTAATATATAGGTCAATTACATTTTTACTAATGTTAGGACAGTTCGAATGTTCAAGAGTAGACTTGTTAAATGGTTGAATAGTCTGATTGATTGTAATTGTGTTTCCTAACATAATACTGCACTTTATATTGTAATTTATGTCTTTTTTATTGTAGTAGGTATGTTCTTTTGTATTATGTCCTTACGGTTTATTTGTTAACTTGTCACTTGTGAAAACGGGCAGTTTGCTCATCTTGCTAACAAGTATTAAAAATAAAAATGAAATTAAATTAACGGGGATCCTCCATTTAAAACCACCAGTACGGAGCCCTGCTCCACCCTGAGGCTTAAATTTCATCCTAGAGAAACTCACACTTCCTCCTTTCGAGCCGGCAGCAAGTTCTGACATGTGCTACCTTTCCTGGAAAGCGCTCTTCCTAGTGGCCATCTCTTCGGCTCAGAGGATTTCCGAGCTTCAGGCCCTGATATGTAAGATACCTTACTTGATTTTTCATAGAGACTGGGTGGCCCTACGAACCAATCCGAAGTTCTTACCTAAGGTGGTATCAGAATCCACCTTGATCCAGTCTCTTGACTTGCCAGTGAACTACCCGGAGCACTCCAGCCAGGGTGAAGCACTTCTGCACACTCTGGAGGTACACAGAATTCTTTGGTACTACACGAACAGGACGAAGCCTGTCCGTAAAACTGATCAATTGTTTGTTTCCTTTGCGCCCAAAAGAGAGGGCTGCTGTTTTCAAAACAGTGTTTGTCCAAGTGCAAAAAAAGCAAGAAAAGTAGCAACTGGTACAAGCAAAGAAAAGATAGCAAAAGTTCAGTGCATAAATTCAAGAGCCCGGCTACTTTCCCGGCGTTGGGTCTGACTCGTGACCCTTTCTCAAGGGGTTGTGGTCTGAGTGCTACCAATGCCCTTTTTATTCCTAAGAATTTAAAGTGACAGTGCTGGTAATAAAAGAAACATCAGTGTAAAAGTGACAGTAACTACATAGGGTTATTGGCCCGGCTCCCTCCATGAGGGGTTGCGGAGGTCGATGGGAGGTAGTGAGCACTCGGTCTGTCTGGACTGATTTCAGCCGACCAGAATTCATGGACATTGTGAAGATTGTCCAGACTTTGCGCCCTACCTGTTGTAGTTTGGATCCAGGCCCTACTCACCTATTAGTGGGTTGTGTAGATGCTGTCTGCCTGATCCTAGCTGGAATGTATGGCGATCCTTGGAGAGGAGTCTTTCCAGATCCCTAAAGGGGCGGTCATCCGGCCACTCCTTAAAAATCCTCCTTGGATCCTGGCGATCCAGCTAGCTACCGACCTGCCTCTAACATTCCTTTTGTGGGGAGGTTATTAAGAAGGTCGTTGCACTGCAGCTGGACGATCACCTTGTAACTCACAATATCTATGAAGTTCTCCAGTCTGGTTTTAGGAAGAGGCATAGCACAGAGACTGCCCTTGTTCGGGTGTAATGATCACTTAATGGCGAGAGATCGGAGGCTCGTGCACATCTTGGTCCTTCTTGATCTCTCAGCAGCCTTTGACCTGTGGACCATGGGGGTGCTTTTGAGGACCCTGCGGTTCCTTTGCGGATTGTCAGGTACAGTCCTTGAATGGTTTCGATCTTTCCCTGCAGGCAGGTCTCAGAGGGTGGTCACTGGAATTTATTCCTCTGACGCCCTCTCCTGTCCTGTAAGTGCCTTGAGGGCTCCATATTGGCGCCTATGTTAAGCCTCATGCTGTATATACTGCCATTGGGAGATATAATCAGACGATATGGCTTGAGTTTTCACTGCTATGCAGATGATACTCAGCTGTATATGTCTTTTGTGCCGGACAGGTTGATGTGGTCTCTGTGCTAAATAGTTGCTTCTCTGAGATCAAAGACTGAATGAACTCGAGCTGGCTGAAACTGAATCCAGATAAGACTGAAGTGTTGGTTGTGGACCCGGGTTGCCTGTGTGCGGGTTTTGGGGCTTGGCACATGTTGGGCCTATGGTTTGATGGTGTCCAGCTCACTACCTCAGACCGGGTGCGTAACCTGGGCATCATTTTTGATGACGGTCTGACCCTGAAATCTCAGGTGTCGGCTGTGGTTAAATCCTCATTTTACCATCTGAGGAATATCGCCCAGGTGAAACACCTGATTCCTCCTGGTGACCTTCAGCATTGGTCCATGCCTTCATTACTACCCGCCTTGACCACTGCAATGCCCTCTACCTAGGACTATGTGGGATTGATATCCGCTGCTTGCAGCTAGTGCAGAAACGCTGCGCTGGGCTGCTGACTGGCACTTCTAGGACCAGTCATATTACACCTCTGCTCTTGTGAGCTGCACTGCCTGCCAGTTCAGTGGCGGATCACCTATAAGGTAGGCTTGCTTACCTTTAAGGCCCCTACACGAACAGGGACCTGACTGCAGAAAGATCTCTTGACTCCCTACTCCCCCATTAGGTCCTCTCGATCCGCCCGACATGGGATTGCTAGAGGTTCCAGGGTTCATTTAAAACTTCTGGGGCTTGCACTTTTTCATTTGCAGCACCGACCCTGTGGCACTTTCTGCCTCGTCGGATAAGAGAATGCCTGACCTTCAGTAGTTTTAAAACTGTGTTAAAAACGTATTTATTTTCTCAGGCTTATCCAGACTGATTTTAAATAATTTATACTGTTGTTGTTTTATATACTCTGGCTCATTGCTGTACAGCCCCTTGATTTTGAAAGGCGCTTTATAAATAAAAGATTGATTGATTGATTGAAATAATCAATGAACTCATGCACACTACAGTGCAGGCACTAAACTTATACAAGGCTCCATAATCAATATATAGTACAGTTGTCAAGTGATCATTTGCAATTCTGATTTAAGTCTTCTTGTTTAAAACTGAAACAATAACATACAGTATTAAATTTGAAGGAAAACTGACATTTCTAAGGTATACATTTCAAATCTGCCATACATTGGATGGACTTCAAGTCCAGCACCATATCTGTTACTTCATTATCATTTTTGAATATTGTAAGTGGTAGGTTCTAGTCCCACCACCTACAGAGATGTTCTGTCATTCGATTTTTATCCAAGATGTCTAAATGAATAAGAGGGAACCCCTACTTTAGAATCTTATTATAATTTCAACCACGTACACATTGTGGTCTGTTTGATATAGGGTATCTCTTGAAAATATTGATATATTGTATACCTTATAAACAGACATATAAAATATGTCAAAAATAATGGGATGGGAGAGGGGCATTTTTAAGATGGATATAATATAATAATTATCAAAACAAATACACTTAATGCCATATTTTTATCCTTTACTCACCTGATTTGCACTAAAGGAGCCACAAGTAATTATTCCTTCATCATTGCAATAATAAAAGCCCTTCATAGAAGAACATTTATTTCTCTCCCTCTTTCTTAAAGAGGCATATCATAAATTCAGTTTTTTTTGAAAAGCAAACAAAAGAGGATATTTGGATCTTAATATACAGTGGCGTGAAAAAGTATTTTCCCCCTTCCTGATTTTCTCTATTATTGCATATTTGTCACACTGAATGTTTTCAGGTCTTTAGAGAAAATGTAATACTAGACAAAGGGAACCTGAGTGAACAAATAACACTTGTTTTTTTTTTTAATTTCACTTATTTAATGAAAAAAAGTTAACCAACACCAACTGGCACTGTGTGAAAAGTAATTGCCCCTTACACTTAGTAACTGGTTATGCCACATTTAGCTGCAATGACTGCAACCAAACACTTCCTATAATTCAATATCAGTCTTTCACATCGCTGTGGAGGAATTTTAACCCACTCTTCCTCAGGAGAACTGCTTTAATTCAGTAACATTTGGTAGGTTTTCGAGCATGAACTGCTCATTTCAGGTCCTGCCACAGCATCTCTATTGGGTTTAAGTCTGGACTTTGACTAGGCCACTCTAAAACTTTAATTTTACTTCTTTTTAGCCATTCTGATGTGGACTTGCTTTTTGTGTTTTGGATCATTGTCTTGCTGCATAACCAACTACGCTTCAGCTTCAGCTAGCGGAAGGATGACTGGACATTCTCCTTAAGAATTTTCTGGTACAGAGCAGAATTCATGGTTCCTTTAATTATGGCAAGTCATCCAGGTCATAGGCAGCAAAGCATCCCCACACCATCACACTACCACCACCATGTTTGACTGTTGGTATGGTGTTCTTACTGTGGAATGCTGTGTTTGCTTTATGCGAGACATTATGGGATCCATGTTGTCCAAAAAGTTCCACTTTGGACTCATCTGTCCATAGAACATTTTCCCAAAAGGCTTGTGGATCATCCAGGTGCTTCTTGGCAAATGAGAGATGAGCATTTATGTTCTTCTTGGTTAGCAGTGGTTTCCCTTGCTACTCTCACATGAAGCCCATTTTGCCCAGTCTCTTTCTGATTGTGGAGTCATGAACACTGACCTTAGCTGAGGCAAGAGAAGCCTGCAGT
This sequence comes from Neoceratodus forsteri, assembly GCA_016271365.2. Classification (NCBI taxonomy): domain Eukaryota; kingdom Metazoa; phylum Chordata; order Ceratodontiformes; family Ceratodontidae; genus Neoceratodus; species Neoceratodus forsteri. Next base: position 1,198,747,997 of record CM028130.1, read on the forward strand.
TCTTTGTATGTTGTTTAGGATCCTTTGAGACTTCTTGGATGATTTTACAATGCGCCCTTGGAGTAATTTTGGCAGGCCCACCTCCTGGGAAGGTTCACTACTGTTCAAGTGTTCTCCATTTGGAGATTATGGCTCTCACTGTGGTTCAATGGAGTCCCAGAGCCTTAGAAATAGCTTTGTAACCTTCCAGACTGATAGAGGGCAACAAATTTTTTCTGATCTTTTCAGGAACTTCCTTTGATCATGGCATAATGTGCTCGTTGAATCTTTGTGCTGCAACGTGACTCTGATGGTAGGGCCAAAATAAGTGAGGTTTATATTGAGCAGGGCTGGCTGTAATCAAGCCTGGCTGTGTTCAATCAGCTGACTCTAATTATCCCTTTAATTGGGTTGATTTAACTAGGGGCAATTACTTTTTCACACAGTGCCAGTTGGTGTTGGTTAACTTTTTTCATTAAATAAATGAAATAAGTAAAAAAAAAAGTGCTATTTGTTCACTTAGGTTCCCTTTATCTAATATTATATTTTGTCTAAAGACCTGAAAACATCCAGTGTGACAAATATGCAATAATAGAGAAAATCAGGAAGGGGGCAAATACTTTTTCACGCCACTGTATGTTTATAAATATACATGTTTTACTCCCACCAATTAAGAAAGTGTGTATGTTTTCATTATTCTAATGTCTCCTACAAATAGGCATATTAGAGAGTGTTATCACAAAAATACTGTTATGTCCAAATTGTCATTCAAACCAGTGGGATGTAAAGCCCTCATGGTATAAATCCATCTTTGTTCACACTGTGTCAATTTATTTACTCTATCACCTCCTCTGATACTATCTAAGATGTGATCCACCCCCAGCAATTTGAAGCACTTAAGATCTTTTTGATGACATTTCTCAAAATGAACTCCAATTGGTGTAATGGCACGTACATGTTCCTGCATCCGTTCCTTAGTGTTCTTTTGTTCATCCAGCATAAATGTATGGACAAGTGCACTGACAACATAAACAACATGTATTGTTGAACAGTTAATGAAATGTCAGATGATTATGGTCTTATGATCTAGGGTAGGGTGTTGGAATTTTAATATTGCAGTGACCACACTTGTGGCACCCCATAGGTCTTGGTGGTAGCCATGTTCTACTCCCTTCACTGTCTTTTTCATACAAACTGTGGGTTAGTAAATCTGAGAGATTGTTTCCCCTTCTGTAGGAAATAACTGGTTTCTGGCCCACAGTTCCTCTTCAAAAATGATAATGAAGTAATAGACATGGTGCTGGACTTAAAGTCCATCCAATGTATGGCAGATTTGAAATGTATACCTTAGAAATGTCAGGTATTTTCCTTCAACTTTAATACTGTATGTTACTGTTTCAGTTTTAAACAAGAAGACTTAAATCAGAATTGCAAATGATCAATTGAAAACTGTACTATATATTGATTATGGAGCCTTGTATAAGTTTAGTGCCTGCACTGTAGTGTGCACAAGTTCATTGATTTATTTATATAACTTTGTGTATTTATTGTTACTTTTACACTGATGTTTCTTTTATTGCCATTACTGTCACTTTAAATTTTCATGAATGAAAAGGGCATTGGTAGCACTCAGGCCACAACCCCTTGAGAAAGGGTCATGAGTCAGACTCGAAGCGCCGGGGAAAGTAGCCATGGACTCTTTGCATTTATGCACTGAACTTTTGCCATCTTTTCTTTGCTTGCACCGGTTGCTACTTTTTGTGTGGTTTTTGTGCTTGTTTATGATAGTAGCACCCGTCGTTTGTAGTGCGCTCCCATTCCCGTGCTTTTTGTCCAGATGGTTTGCATACTGCATTACTTCTGTTACAAGAAGTATAACGAACCCCTTCAGGGAGGTCAAAGGACATTCAGCCAGAGGCATGGCTGCTTCTACTGCTTGTTTCATGAATGTTTCAGCCACAGACATTTGTGCGGCTGCAACTTGGAGTTCTGTCTATACCTTTAGTAAACATTACAGTTTGGACATCGCTTCAAGGAACAGAGCATGCTTTGGCCTTGGTTTTCTGCAGGGACTCTTATCATGAGTACCCTATTTTTTCTGCAAACCCCTTCCTACCTCCCATGTCTCAGACTTGTCTCATGTTACTGCTTGGGACTTAAGTCTATATGTGAGTACCTACTGCAAGAGCCTCCGAAATAAGATAGTACAGTTACATGAGAACTTACCATAACAGTAGATCTTCAAGAGAGGCTCTTGCAGAGTATTCCGCTATCCCTCCACCTACCCCTGGGTTTCTTCTTCTCTTTCTCCTGTAATAGCTTTTGGCTCCAGGAACCACTCCTACTCTCCGTCGCACATTTCTAGGTCTCCAGCGGAGAACTGCAGGGTGGGCATGGGGACCACTCCCTTTATGGCGCCATGCTGATGTCGGCGGGGGGGGGGGACCTGCCAGACACTGCTAACTAGAAGTTTTCTGTGTGGCCCTAGTGCCTGGTGGCTTAGTCCTATATGTGAGTACCTACTGCAAGAGCCTCTCTCAAAGATCTGCTGTTACGGTCAGTTCTTACGTAACCGTACTTTTTCTCCTCCGCTCATGTGCTCCCTGCATCAGCTCACATCAGGCTCACCACGCTGCCTACAGCAGGCACCTGTGGTCAATGCTGGTACAGGTATTGCATGTTTGCCTGATTTGGGGGAATCTAGGCAAACCATTGCCCTCTCTGCACAGGGTCTGGAGCTTACAAGGCACCAAGCAAGGGCATTGTATGACACCAATGAGGTGGCTTCCAGACTGGCAGGGACAGCGATACTGCATCAACATAGGCGGCATGGCTTCACCTGTCTAGATTGTCACCCATTGCCTGGTGTAGGGTGATTTCCTCCACTTTCCGTGGGACCCGTCCTTTGTCCTGCAGGCAAGGAGGAATCTGCAGGGGTCTTCGTTCCCCGCCACGGAGGACACTCCTCGGCCTGACCAACCTTAGGTCATGTTGACCTAAAATGGCAATAGGTCTCTCTCTCTCCTGTGTCTCCCCATGGAGAGCTGAGGGAATCTGTTCCCTCAGGGCAGTCTCCAGGTTCCCTCCGGGGGGGGGATTGGTACTCACCCAGCAGTAATTAATGGTGAAGATTGACATGGGAAGATATGACAATTATGTACCTACTGTAATTCTTGATCTTCTCTTGTATCTTCACCATTAATTACTGATTCCCATCCACCTTCCCCCTCTTGGGCCTCAGCTCCTGGGCGCCGCCTCCACCCTGCTCGCCCTCCCCGTCTTCGAGGCCAGTTGGGGACAGAGTCCCCCAGTAACTCAGGGCCCTCTGGTTCCTTCTCCAAAAGTCACAGAGCGCTCATCCTAGGAGGGTGGCAAGTAGGGTCTTCGCCCCGGCCTTGGAGGTAACTCCATGGGAATCTCAGTGGGGTGCACTATGGGGTCCTTCCATTCCTTGGCACGGATCTGTTGATCCATTTTTCATCTTCTTAGGGTAGGAACTGCGTCAGTGCATCTTGTGGGAGGCTCCATAGAGATTTACCCCTCTCTTTTTCCTTCCCTTCCCTCTACTTTTGGGGTCATTCTGGACAGAGTCCTCTCCTATTTAAGGTTTTTTCCCCCTTGGCTAAGCCATCAAGTGGTGCACTATAGGGCCATGCTCCAGGATTTTCATCCCAAATGTGGGTCATGGGATGGGGGTGGGGGTCTGACTCAGCCATGTTTTATATTCTCCAAGACCATTTCAAATTCTCTTGTTCTGGTCCTTGAAGTTGATGGGATCCTTGCACCTGTGTCTTCATACCTTTCAGGTTTTTGAGGCTAAATTAAGCAAATGGTCTTCCAGCACAGCGGAGGGCCCTCCATCATCCCCTGCATATGTTGTATCTTTCTCTCTCTCCCTCCCTCTCTTTCTCCTCCTGTGACGCCGCCCAGGGGTTGGGGCCCTATGGCCACTTAGGAAGAACTCAATCCCTCTGTCCTCTGGCCAGCTTATTCTTTTTTCAGTTTTTATCCTTTCCTTTTCCTATCCTCAGCTCTCTTGCCTCATCTTTGGTTTCTCTATCCCCTTTTCTGTCTGTGCTCCAGCAGGACAGAACTGGGAGTGGAGGAGGAGTCTATGACATCTTAATGGCCAACCCTTGTCGCCACGTGTATCGGCCTCATTGGCAGCGCCCGTTGGTGACTCCTCCACAAAAACCTTCTGTGCAGGTGCGCGCCTCCAGCTTACACCCAGCAGTAATGATTGGTGAAGATACAAGAAGATCAAGAATTCTAGTAGCGTGGATATGTTGTTCATCCACACTCTCTGGCATGTCCCTTTCCCTTTAAAACTTGCCGGAAGTCTTCAAGCTGGCTTCTCCCACCCACCGGGTGGTAAATACCTCGGCTCCACCCATGAAGCTAGATCTTTGTTTCCGCTGGAAGATACAGGTCCCTCGTGCTACTCTTTGTATTTCATTAGGCCCTGGCTTCTAGCGTGGTTTTACCGCAATTTGCTGAGTTATTGATTCCAATTCAGATGTGGAGGAAAAATCGTCCCCTGGATTTTGCTGGTGTACCTGCGGCCAGAAGATGTTGCGTACCAGTCCCCACCTAACATGCGTGTACTGCCTCGGCATCGGACATGACACCTCGTCATGCTCATTTTGTTTGGCTTTCCATCCCAACGTTCTGGACGACCACAGGGCGTGCCTTAAACTAGGGAGACCGGAGAAAAGGAACCCGCTGGTGAAATCTAAAGAGGCGAGGTGGGTAGTTTCCACGGCCGCGGGATCTGCCGAGTAGTTGGAGCAGATGAAGGCATTCGAGGAGGAAGCGGCTCAAGCTTCGGCCACTCCAAGCTTCTTTGTTCCACTCAACCTCGGCTCGACTTTCTCGGGCTCCTTTAGGGAGTTGTGCCAGTCTCTCCCCACCAGGGGTGAGGCGCCCACGGGCTCGCACTCCTCCCGCCCTCAGAAGAGGGATAAGGACCTAAGTCTTCTTCTCAGAAGAAGACTCTCCTGGGACTGAGAGGTCGAGTCCCAGGAACGCGTCTCGACCTTGGTCGAGATTGCATCGTCGGCTGCCGGCTTTACGGAACTTCCGTCGGGCCAAGGCACCAAGACCGAGGAAACGGCCGAACCGGCCGAGATTACACTCGACCTGATCAAGCCTTTATCACCGACTCCTGTCAACGATTCTTTAGAAAGGACCCCAGTCCTTTCCTTTCCCGATGAGGAGACACTCCCTTCAGGTGCCCTCATCGAGGAAACTGTCCCGGAACCTCGGTTTTCACCGACTCTGGCGTCTCCTGATCGAACATTCAAAAAAGAGGCACCGCCACCGATCCTTATCCTCCTTGGATGAGGAGAGACTTTGACGGAAACTCCGTCGACGTAATGAAGATCTCGTGGCAACAGCTGATTCTGACTGTTCAGAAGCTGGCTGACGCCGACCCCTCCGGAACCGAAGGCTTCGGTTCCACCGCCCGTGGGGCCGGCCTGTATCCCGGCTCGGCCTATTACGGTCTCTCCACCGATTTTGGTGGAGCCACCGCCTAAGCAGCCTCAGGGAGGGGCTCCCTCGAAAGAGGACCGACCAGACACTGGAGTTCCCTGACATCTGTCCATCACGGTTGTCCCCAATCGCCCTTGGCGCATTGAGAGAGACATAGGCGGGAGACTGTTATATCCTGACTCCTTGGACTCGGACGACACTGGTTTGCACTCCCATCCTGGAGATGATGAGTCATCAGTGGCAGGTTTGGAGGAAGGTCCTTCCTCCTTTCAGGGCATCCTCCGCCTAATCTCCAAATCCACGGAATCGCCTGGAGCCTATCCAGAAAAATTCGGAGTACCCCTTCGGATATCCTCAAAGGGGATACCCGATGGAGGCCTTTCAGTGGCTGAAGCCATCGTTGGCCTGGCCCCTGAGCTTTGGCAGCGTCCTGATTCATGCCCAGCTCCGTCTGCCCGCATGACCTGCAAGTATGCGGTGCCCATGGGGTCCCTGGCAGGGTTCACAGAACATGCTCGGCCAAAAGCCTTGTGACTGCTTCTGTGTTCAGGCGCACTGGTAGCTCAGCCGACACAGACCGCCCCCGGACAAGAGTCAAGAATATGGACCATTCTGCCCGGAAGGTCTATCTGCCTCTTCCTAGGCCTTCGTCAGGCCAGCTCGGCTGTTATCATGGCACACTTCTCTCATGCCCTCCTAGGGTCATTAGATGAAGTCCTCCCTCATCTCCTGGTGGACATGCAGACCACAGTGAAGCAAGTCCATGACCAGGGCCATGCTGTTGCAAAACAGCAGCTCCAGATGGCCCTGGACATTGGAGATTCCTGTGCCCGCTCCTTAGCAGCTGCAGTGGCCACTCGCCGCAGGGCTTGGCTGAGGCTATCCTCCTTCCCGGCGGATACCCAGCATAAGTTAGCTGACGTGCCATTCCTAGGCACCGACCTCTTTGGTCCAGGAGTGGCTGGTCACCTCCAGTGTATAGAGCAGTCCAGTGCCACCTAGGACGCTACCTCTGCGGAGGGTTCTTCGGGCAAGAACCAGCAGAAGCGCAAGACGAAGCCTTTTCGGCACTCTTCCCCTGTGGTTAGGCAGCCCTCCTATCAAGGAGGTCAGCAGCAACAGCAGGCTCAAGCTTGGCGCCCTAGGCCCAAGCAGGATCCTCAACAGCCCCGTAAAGGAGGCCGAGGTGCTGGTCCAGGAGCCTCCTCCTCTAAGCCTGCTCAGTGATGGGTTGGGGGTTGCCACCTCTACACCCGTCATGCCAGCTCTGGGTCCTCTCGTGTGGGGCCGGCTCCGCCACTTTCTTTCCGCCTGGTCTGGTATCACTTCGGACAGGTAGGTTCTAGAAGTGGTCGGCCAGGGACTGCCTCTGGAATTCGAGCAGTACCCTCCCAGCCGAGCCCGTGCCCCTTGGGAGGAAAGGATCTCAGTTTGCACTCAGTCGCTCTTCAAGACGACATTGTTCAGTTCCTCCTCAAGGAGTCGGTAGCTCCAGTGCTGGATCCTCCTACAGACCCAAGCTTCGTCTCCAGGTGCTTCCTGTTGCCCAAGCGGACGGGGGGGTTGGCGCCCCATCCTAGATCTCCACAACCTGAATCAATATCTCAGGTCTCGCACCTTCCGGATGGTAACTCTGAACCAGGTCATACCATCCCTGGAGAGAAACATGTGGTTCTGTTCACTAGATCTGCAGGACGCGTTCTTTCACGTCCCAATCCGTCCATCCCACCAGCGGTTCCTCCACTTCAGGGTTATGGGGACCCTGTACGAGTTCCGAGCCATGCCGTTCGGCCTGTCATCGGTCCCACGGGTCTTCACCAAGTGCATTGCAGTGGTGGCAGCCCATCTTCGGCATTGAGGAGTTCGGATATACCCTTATCTCGATGACTGGCTCGTGGCAGGTTCTTCCCTTCAGGAGGTGGAGAGGTCCAGGGATCTGGCCCTCCGAACCTGCTCCCAACTCAGCCTCCTGATCGAGGCCAAGTTGGAACTCATGCCCTCTCTGGTGATGGGCTTCTTCGGGGCAGAGCTTGACTCTCGTCAAGCCAGAGCTCGGCTCCTGGCAGACAGGGTGGAGGTTCTCTCCTCCTTTGCCCGATCATTTCTGGTTGGGTACTTGCACCCTGCCCGGGACTTTCTGCACCTTCTGGGTAACATGGCGGCGTGCACCTCAGTGGTCCGTTGGGCCAGGTGGCACATGCGCCCCCTCCAGTGGGAGCTGGCCGCCCAGTGGACTCAGCGTCATGGTCATTTCGACCAGTTGATCACTGTAACCCAGAAGATGTGGGACACTCTCCAGTGGTGGACCGCCCCAGAGCAGTTGCAGGAAGGAATCCCATTGTCCGCCCCAAACCGGGATGCGTCCTGACGACTGATGCCTCTCTCATGGACTGGGGAGCCCACATGGGGGACAGCAGGGCCCACGGGTTCTGAACTCCCAAGGAGTCCCGATGCCACATCAACCTGTTGGAGCTCAGAGCAGTCAGACTGGCACTGTCAGCTTTCGCTCCTCAGCTCCGGGGTCAAGTGGTTCAAGTCCAGATGGACAATACCCTGACCATGTACTACCTCAACAAACAGGGCACACACTCCCATCTGCTGTGCAAGGGGCGCCGCATCTGGACCCTATGTAAGCGGTTGGAGGCGGATCTTCTAGCCATCCATGTGGCAGAGTCTCGAACCAGCTGGCGGATGCTCTCAGCCACATAGGCCAGGACGTCCACAGGTGGTCTCTCCATCCAGAGGTAGTTAACAGTCTGTTCTCCCATTGGGACAAACTGTTGGTGGATGTGTTTCCTCCAGGGAAAACACCAAGCTGAGACTGTACTATGCCCGCCCCCTCAGCGCTCGCTGCAGGGATGCCTTCTCGTGGCCGTGGACCCCAGGCCTCCTATGCCTTTCCTCCATTTTCCCTTGATCCACAAAGTGTTACTCCAAGGTGAGAAGGGACAAGGCGAAGGTGATCTTGGTAGCCCCAGATTGGCCACGCCAGTTCTGGTATCCAGATCTCCTCAGCCTCAGCTGCAGGCCCCGGAGTGGCTTTGTACATGCCTGGACCTGATATCACTAAACCAGGGGAAGGTATACCATCCGGCCTTCAATCCCTGCACCTCACAGCCTGGTACCTGAGTGGCTAGAGTTCCAGGCTCTGGGTCTTTCCGAGGATGTCTACACTGTGGTGGAGGCATCTCGTAAGGAATCAACCAGGAAATGTTATGGCTTCAAATGGAAAAGGTTTTCCATTTGGTGTCAGGATAAGAGTCTTGTCCCCTTATCCTGCTCTGTGGCTAACATTCTAGACTACCTTTGGTCTCTCTCCAAAGGAGGTCTATGGTCATCGACCCTTAGGGTGCACCTGGCAGCCATTTCTGCTTATCAGGCGTGGGCTGGTCAGCCGACTTTGGCACAGGAGACAGTGGTTGGGCACTTCTTCAAAGGCCTGGATCACATATCCCCTCCAGTGCGTGAACCTCCACCTCCGTGGGATTTGTTGCTGGTTTTGGCAAAGCTCATGGGCAAGCCATTCGAACCCATGCACAAGTGTGAGCTCTCACACTTGTCATGGAAGAAGGCCTTCCTGGTGGCTATCATGTCAGCCAGAAAAACAGGGGAACTCCAGGCGCTTTCGGTGGACTTCCCTTATCTGGTCTTCCACAGGGACAAAGTTGTCCTGAACTCCCACCCGAAATTCTTTCTGAAGGTGGTTTCAGAGTTTCACCTTAACCAGGTGTTGACTCTGCCGGTATACTACCCTAACTACACCTGGGACGCCGAGTACAGGTTCCATACTCTGGATCTGAGACGTGCTGTCTCCTATTATAAGGAGAGAACAGCGGAAATTCGGGGAGAGGTTTGCCAGCTGTTTTTCACCTACGCTGAAGCCGCTTCTGGCAGACCTGCAGCCAAATGGACCATTGCGAGATGGATTACATCATGCATAGGTCTGTGCTAAGAGTTGGCGGGCAAGGATCCTCCCAGAGGGATAAGAGCTCATTCTACCAGCCATACTGCTGCTTCCAGGGACATCCCTATCCAGGAAATCTGTCAGGCTGCTACCTGGAAGTCAGCAAACACCTTCATTACCCACTACCACATCGACCTTGAGTCATGCCGGGATGCTGGTTTTGGGGCCTCGGTTCTCCAATCTCTATTTCCCAAGTAGGGGGTGTGCGCCTTGCCTCCCTCCTCCCAGAGAACTGCTTGGAGTCTGCCAGAGAGTGTGGATGAACAACATATCCTCGTTCCCAGAAGAACAGGTTACTCACCTGTAACAGTAGTTCTAGGAGTGGTATATGTTGCTCATCCACATGCACCCATCCGATCTCCCCGGCTTTAGGCACACAACCTTGCTTCCAGCGGGCTAAGATCTGGCGTCATGGGGTGGAGCCGAGGTATTTACCACCCGGGTGGGTGGGAGGAGCCAGCTTGAAGACTTCTGGCAAGTTTTAAAGGGGAAAGGGACATACCAGAGAGTGTGGATGAACAACATATACCACTCCTAGAACTACTGTTGCATGTGAGTAACCTGTTCTTACGGTAGGTACGTAATTTTCATTTCTGTTATGTAGTGTTTTTTTCTTATGATATTTGCATCACTTCATTCTCAGTTAATCACTTATTGCTAAGTAAATTAAAAGTACAAAATAATAAAACATTTTTACATGTATGCTGTATATTCACTTTGCAAATAAACAATCCAGAATCCCATAGAAGGCAATACTTTCATGTTAATACTGCTTATAGCCTGAACTGTCCCATAGCTTAGAAAGTGCATTTGCATACCTTACTGAAAAATGAGTTAGTTTATATATTTATAGTGTATGATGGAACGCTGTTATACTCTCAATTCCATCACTTTCAAAACATTGTTATGCTGTACTAGCTACGTCAGCTAGTTTGTTATGCTGCATTAGCTACGTAGCTAGTACAGCATAACAATTTAGAACGTGATCACGCATGCGTAGTGTGTGATTTTCACTCTGCTCAGCTACAGCCACAGGGTTGAGAGCTCATTCGTGGAAGAGAAAAACATCCAAAAGTAAGCTTCAGTTACTTAAGGACGGCACTTTTTGACCATCCTACTCTATAAAAAACAATGACAGACTAACTACAGTTTCTATGGTGACCAAGCCTCTCGAGCTACACTCTCGAGGTTCAAGCGGTCGCCACAGAAACCTCTCGATGAACTAACTGGCTTGTTACCGATAGTCATTCATTATTCTCTATGTTCATGTTCTTCATACTTTTCATGAAGTCCTGTGTCTTAAATCTATAATGGAATGCGTGAAAAGGTTTTTTATGCAACCATGGAAGTTAATTTTCCTAAATATCTAGTGTCCATCGTTATGTTGATATTAATTGTAGAAAACGTTTAGTTACCTTCTAATTTATGCACTTCATGTGTGCGGCTCAGTTTCCCCTTTGCCCTTTGTGGCTAGTTAAGGCTGACACCCTGAAGATTATAAAGTGCAAAAATTATTTAGGATTAGTGTTGTGAGCTTCTTCATTTATACTTGATTAGCTATGTTTTTTATATTGAATCTTATTAAATAACTTGCTGACTCGATATGAAAGTCTAAGTACTTGTGGATTTAGCATTTGCCGTGTTGCTCTGCATTTATCACATCTGGAGATAAAACTCTGCAAGTGAGAAAAATTAGTTTGTCTTAATGCCATTCATGTTGTTATTAAATCAAAAAATATTTCTTGGGCAACATTTTGCAGTTGCTGCCTACTTTAATAGTTGTTCCTTTATACCTGCTCCTTCTTGAGTTCAGGTAAGATGTCCTGGTAATTTCCGTTTCAGTGGGTTTCTTATCTAAATTCAAAAAATGTTGTGAAATAAAGACCAAGATTCTTCATATTGCTATTTCACTTATTGACTCAATTTGTAGTTTTTTAATATAGTTGGCGCTTTCTTATTTACTTGTTCTTACCTCTCACTGCGTTAGCGTGCCTGTTCAGTTAATCCAAAATGGAGCTAGTGATTATTGTGAAATGTGCACTGCTTTAACCTCTCCGGTCTGTTCGTCTGGATCTCGGGTGACGTGGGTTCCCATGATCTCGCGCACTGTAGTACAGCTGAAGTCGCCTAGGCGTAATATGCATACTGCTGTGATGTTAAATTTGCAGTGCTTGGACGAGTGGACCGTATTCATTGCCTGCTCCAAGTTGTGGTGTTTCTGCACTGTAGAAAGTTAAAGTATTAACCATATGATTTTGTTTGTCAGTTATTTTGGCAGCACAGAGTTGTTGCCTTAGTCCATCGTTGTGTATTTAATAATTACATTTAAAATGTATTCAATCCCTTTTTATTCTAATATGATAATAAACTTCTGAGAACTGTTTATATGAAACAACTTGTGGGTTTAGATCGCGACTCATCTACATCAGTTGGGGGGGTGTAATGAATCCCTACGGTCCAGTAGTAACTCTCAGATGTGGGCCCACATCCCTCAGGGTCGAGGTGACTGGGTGTCCAGTTTCTTATTCTTATATTATATGATTAAATCTGATTGTTTCATTTTATACTGGTAGCAGAATTATATTTTCTTACCTACAGGCTTGCCAATTGGTTTCAGTATTCATATCAATGTGTCTGTCTAATGTGTTCAGATTAAAATCCATTTCATTTCAGCTTTACTTAACATCTGTTGATAATTTCCTCCTCTGTCTGGTGGATATACCATTTCAGCCCCCAAAATCTTGGAGATGCCCCAGTATGTCCAGCTTCCATAAAATGTACCACTACTTGGGATTCCTCGTCTAGCCTCCTGATGTCTACCTTATATTCCTGTATTCATACTTTTAAAGTCCTTGTGGTTTGCCCGACATGAAATTTATCACATGGGCATTGTATAACATAAATTACACCCTGAGTGGTGCATGTGATATTTTGTCTGATTGCATATTTTTGCCCTGTATGTGGGTGCAGGAAAATGTTTTTCTTATTGGTGTGACCACACACTGAGCATCTACCACAAGGGACCAAGCCTGGTTGTAGTGGTCCGAGTAATAACTGTACTTCTTTTTTCTTGTGTGCTTGGAATTCTGATTTCACTATTCTATCTCTGATGGTTGAAACCTTTTTGGCAGGTACTGTAGGCGGATGATTTAGACTGGTAAGTCCTGTTGTATCCAGACTGACCATATGCCAGTGTTTTCTAATAATACGCTTAATTTCTGAAAATTTATCATTATATTTTGTAACAAAAAACAACCTTTATGGTTCTGGTTGAGGTTCCTTGGGTGTTAGCAGTACTGCCCTATTCAGCTCTTGAGTTTTATGGTCTGCTTTTTGTAATGTATTTCTCCTGTAACCCATGGCAGAAAATCTTTCTAGCACGTCATTTTTATGTTTGGTATATTCAGTTTCAGTACTACAATTTCTTGGTACTCTAACCAGCTGTGAGTATGGTATACTTTGCTTCAGCTGTGGTGCATGGTAGCTCGACCTGTGCAATACTCTGTTGCAATCTGTTAATTTTTTAAAAAGCGTTGTTTGTATATGCTGTCCACTTTTGATTATTTCAGTGTCCAAGTATGAAATGTCCAAGTATGAAATTCTTTGTTGACTATGCTGCATGATAAATTTTAGGTTCTCATTTTGCCCAGCTGTTGTTCTGTGCCCGACCATATGAATATAATATCATCAGTATATCTATGCCATGCTCTAATGGCATTAAAATATAGATTATTGGTCGGATCTAGAACATGCTGTTTTTCAAATACATACATAAATGTGTTTGCATATGCTGGTGCCATGGTGCTATCCATGGCGGTGTCCCTTGTCTGTAAGAATAATTTCTGGTCAAATTCAAAGTAGTTTCTATTCAGTACTAGCTTAGCCTGCTCTTGCAGTACTGATGTTTTAGGGCTAGCATTTGGTGGTCTAGTGTCTAACATGGCTCCCATGGTTTCAATTCCCAGATTGTGGTGAATGGACGTATATAAATCTGCTACATCCATTGTGACTAAATAGTCTGTTTCTAGAATTCCTTGTTCTTCTTGTTCTTGTAATTTGTGTATAATATCCATGGTATCCTGAAGTATGTGCTAGTGGTTTCCACCAGTGGTTGAGGTGATAATTTATGTATTGTAATAAAGGTTCCAGCAGGGAGCCCATTGCTGAAACAGTGGGTCTCCCAGGGGGATTTGTTTCATTTTTATGGATTTTTGGAATGGAGTAAAATATGGGAATTCTGGGGTATTCGTTAATTAAAAAGTCTGATTCCCAGTTACGAAGCCAGCCCATAGCCTCAAACTCCTCAATCGTATTAGCTAGGTCTTGTTTAAGTTGTATGGTAGGATCTATGCTCAGCATTTTGAAGTTTAACTCATTTTGTAATAGATCTAGGCACATCTTTTTGTAATGATCGCTCTCCATGATGATTATTCCTCCCCCTTTATCCGCTGGTTTGACTACTATGCTATTATCTTTTGCCAGGTTGTCTAGTGCCTGTCCCTGTATTCTGCTTAAGTTTGAGTAATAGGGATTATTACTTCTGGGGTGTCTGAAGAGCTGCATTATTTCTTTTTCAACTACTGTGCAGTATGTCTCTATACTGGATTTCCTACTTGTTGATGGGTTATAATTAAATTTGTATTGCATTTTTTAACAAATACCCCAGAATTTCCACATTTTACTCCATTCCAAAAATTCATAAGAATGAAACACATCCCCGTGGGAGACCCACTGTTTCAGCAATGGGCTCCCTGTTGGAACCTTTATCACAATATATAAATTATCACCTCCAACCACTGGTGGAAACCACTAGCACATACATCAGGGATACCATGGATATTATACACAAATTACAAGAACTATAAGAACAAGGAATTCTAGAAACAAACTATTTAGTCACGATGGACGTATCAGATTTATATATGTCCATTCCCCACAGTCGAAATTGAAACCATGGGAGCCATATTAGACACTAGATCACCAAATGCTAGCCCTAAAACATCAGTACTTCAAGAGCTGGCTGAGCTACTACCGAGTAGAAACTATTTTGAATTTGACCAGAAATTCTTCTTACAGACAGGTACCGCCACGGGTAGCACCATGGCACTAGCATATGCAAACGCATTTATATAGGCATTTGAAAACAGCATGTTCTGATCCTACCAATAATCCATATTTTAATGCCATTAGGCGTGACATAGATATATTGACGACATTATGTTCATATGGTCAGGCACAGAAGAACAGTTAAAAGCATTCCAGCAGTATCTAAATGGCCAAAATGAGAACCTAAAATTTATCATGCAGCATAGTCAACAAGAATTTCATACTTGCACATTGAAATAAATAAAAGTGGACAGCATATACAAACTACGCTTTTCCGAAAATTAACAGATTGCAACAGAGTATTGCACAGGTCGAGCTACCATGCACCACAGCTGAAGCAAAGTATACCATACTACAGCTGGTTAGAGGTGAAGAAATTGGGTACTGTAACTGAATAAACCAAACATAAAAATGACATGCTAGAGAGATTTTCGCTAGGGTTACAGGAGAAATACATTACAAAAGCAGACCATAAAGCTCAGGAGCTGAATAGGGCAGTACTGCTAACACCCAAGAAACCTCAACCAGAACCACAAAGTTGTTTTTGTATTTTTACAAAATATAATGATACATTTTCAGAAATTAAACGTATTATTAGAAAACACTGGCATTTAGTCAGTCTGGATACAACAGGACTTACCATCCGCCTATAGTACCGCAAAAAGTTTCAACCATTAGAGGTAGAATAGTGAAATCATAATTCCAAGCACCCTAGAAAAAAGATGCACAGTTATTACTCGGACCACTACAACCAGGCTTGGTCCCTTGTGGTAGGTGCTTGGTGTGTGGTCACACCGATAAGAAAATCATTTTCTTGCACCCACATACAGGGCAAAAATATGCAATCAGACAAAATATCACATGTACCGCTTGGTGTAATTTATGTTATACAATGGCCATGTGATAAACTTTATGTCGGGCAACCTACAAGGGCTTTAAAAGTACGAAAACAGGAATATAAGGTAGACATTAGAGGCTTAAATGAGGAATCCCAAGTAGTGGTACATTTTATGGAAGCTGGACATACTGGGGCATCTCTAAGATTTTGGGGGCTGGAAATGGTATATCCACCAGACAGAGGAGGCAATTATCAACAGATGTTAGACAAAGCTGAAATAAAAAGGATTTTTAATCTGAACACATTAGGCAGACAAAATGGTATGAATACCGAAACCATTTGGCAAGCCTGTAGATAAAGAATATGTAATTTATCCACCAGTATAAAAAGAAACGATCAGATTTAACCGCACAATACAAGAATAAGAAACTGGACACCTGGTCACCTTGACCCGAGGGATGTGGCTACATCTGAGGGTTACTACTGGACTGGTAGGGAATCATTACATCCCCCATTGATGTAGATGAGGTGCGATCTAAACCCACAAGTTGTTTCATGTAATCAGTTCTTAGAAGCTTTATTATCATATCAGAAAAACAAAAGGGATTAAATACACTTTCAATTTAATTATTAAATACACAACGATGGACTAAGGCAACAACTTCTGTGCTGCCAAAATAACTGACAAACAATATCGTATGGTTAATACTTTAACTTTCTACAGTGCAGAAACGCCACAACTAGGAGCAGGCAATGCATATGGTCCACTTGTCCAAGCAATACAAATTTAACATCACAGCAGTATGTATCGTCACCTAGGCGACTTCAGCTATGCACTACAGTGCGCGAGATCATGGGGACCCACGTCACCCGAGATCCAGACGAGCGAACTGGAGAGGTTAAAGAAGAGCAGTGCACTCTTACAACAATCACTAGCTCCATTTTTAATTAACAGACATGCACACTACCGCAGTTAGAGGTAAGAACAAATAAATAAGAAAGTGCCAACAATACTTCAAAGATTGAGCCAATAAGTTAAATAGCATTGTGAAGAAACTTGACTTTGTTTCACAACATTTTTGAATCTAGATAAGAAATCTGCTGAAACGAAAGTTACCAGGCCATCTTACCTGAGCTCAAGAAGGAGCAGGTATAAAGGAACAACTATTAAAGTAGGCAACAACTGCAAAATGTTGCCCAAGAAATGTTTTTGATTTAATAACAAGAAGAATGGCATTAAAACAAACTAATTTTTCTCACTTGCAGAGTTTTATCTCCAGATCTGATAAATGCAGAGCAATACAGCAAATCGTGAGGGCATTGTTCTTCTGGACCAATCCCTGGACTACAGTCTACATATACTGTCTACCTGTAAAGTGGTTATTAATAACATAGCAAAGGTTATACATTTGTGCTCATCTATTCTCTATGCGGATGACCTCGTACTCTATACATGCTCAAGCAATGTGGCCAGCTTAAGCACATCCCTTTCCTCTGATGTCGCTAACATTCAGAACTGGCTGTCAGCCCATAAGCTTGTACTCAATGCTAAGAAAACGCAAGCCATGCTATTTGGATCTGCCCACAAGCTCAGGGCACGTCAGACATCACTTTTTGTACAGGACTCAGGTGGTGCACAAATAGAGTGTGTCACATCTTTCAAGTACCTATGTGTTCTTCTAGACCAATCCCTGGACTACAATCTACATAAACAGTCTACCTGTAAAGCGTCGAAGCTGAACTTGGGGTCGCTTATAAGACTAGCTTTATGCTAACTCCCACTGCTAAGCTGGCCATTGCCAGAGGTATCCTTCCTTCTCCCTGCCCTCACATATGGTGCTCCTACCTATGCTGGTGCACTTAAAACCACACTACATAAATGGGACGTAACATATAATAATATTTGTCGCTAGACCTCCTCGTCACCTCGGCTTAAGCACCATTGCCAACTTTATAGAGACCTCGGCTGGCTCTCCCCCTCTGCTGCTGCAGATACTCTCTTGGCTCCCTGATTGACTCGATAATCAGAAATCAGACTCCCTCAGTGCTTGTTGTGATGCTTGTACCGCAACATCCTCCTATGGCCTAAGATCGGTTGACAGGTCCCTACTTAATGTGCCTAGGTGCAATTCAACTAAAGGCTCTGGAGTCTTTCGTCACTTGGCTCCTAAGCTATGGAACTCCCTTCCATTTGCACTCGACAGGCAGTTTCCCATAACAGCTTTAAAAGGAGCTGCACCATCATCTATCCAAGCTAACCCTTGCACCTGCTTTGATCCAACTTAAACCTCCACCAACCTTATTGTTACCTCCTGCACACTCCCCAAACATATCTCAACCTGGCCTATTCCTGTCTCCTCTTACAGTATTTAGAGCCCTGTTTTCTCATTTCTGTGACAAACCCTAACATATATTTCTGACCACCTGTGGTGCTATTTGTTTTCCATTTGCAGTTTTAATTACCTTTTCTGACCCTATGTAATTTTAATATGTCATGTTATGGTATGTTCTTTGACTGTATATGTGATTGTTGATATAATGTTATGCTTCATTGGCTGTATGTATCCTTTTAACTGACTCTGACCTATGATATATGTAATATTCCTGTACTCATGCCATGTATTTTGTCTATGATTGTTTGTACTCTCCCGGGTTGTGCCTGAAAATAGTAATTTCATGGCTAACGCATCTACCTGGTAAACAAAAACTAAATAAAATAAATAAATTAAACCCACAGGTAATCAGACTTTCATATCGAGTCAGCAAGTTAATGAATTTGATTCAATATAAAAAACATAGCTAATCAAGTATAAATGAAGAAGCTCACAACACTAATCCTAAATAATTTTGCACTTTGTAATCTTCAGGGTGCCTGCTTTAACTAGCCCCAAAGGACAAAGGGGAAACTGAGCAGTGCACATGAAGCGCATAAATTAGAAGGTAACAAAACTTTTTTTATGATTAATATCAACATAAAGGACGGGCACTAGATATTTAGGAAAATGAACTTCCATGGTTGCATAAAAAACTTTTTCACTCATTCTACTATAGATTTAAGACACAGGACTTCATGAAAAGCATAAAGAACATGAACAAAAATATAAACTAAAGGAGAATTCATTTCTCAGTAAGGTATGCAACTGCACTTTCTAAGCTGTGGGGCAGTTCAGGCTATAAGCAGTATTAACCTGAAGGTATTGCCAGCAATGGGATTGTGGATTGTTTATTTGCAAAGTGAATATACAGCATACTTGTAAAAAATGTTTCATTTATTATTTTTTATTTGTAATTTGCTTAAGCAATAAGTGATTGAGAATGAAGTGGTATTAATAATTTAAGGAAAAACACTACACAACAGAAAGATCTGTTTGCAAAGTCAATATACAACATATTTGTAAAGAACATTTTACTTTAATTTTTGTATAGCCTTAAATGATTCAATAACTGAGAATGAAGTGATGTAAATAACCAGAGGACAGCTGTATACAACAGAGGGGTATAGGAAAACTTGAGATTATGCTAGTCACCATAAAATATAACCACATAACAGGCAAAGAATTGTTTATATGACACTAAAATGTATCATTTGTTTAATTATAGATATAATGCCCTTTGAAAAAGCTTCAGGAATGAAGCGAATCGTCAAGAGCTGTTTACTGAATAAAAGAACTTTACTTGCAACACAAGATTAAGCCTTTTTATATTTTTTGAGAAAAAGAAAGGGGTCCCTCAGCAAAACACAAGAAAACTGTATAGCACCTCAAAGATCCACAACTATCAAGTTATATAGCCATTTCCCTTGGACACAAAAACTTTCTGAATTTTAGATGCTGCCTTGCGAAGCCTAAGTACTGTATGTCTGCATGAGAGCCTGAGGCTGTTTGTCCCATTTGGCCTTAGACCACCCAGTGGACTGTTAGTTGATCTCTCATAGAGGCTGGAGACAAGCCCTTTTTGAGTCCTTGTAGGTAGAGTAATGTGTTTGATATCTGTGCCTCTTCCAGTGAGATGTTTTTATGTTTGTACCATTTTGAAAATACTGACCATTGACTGATGTATGTTGAGGTTGTGGATGACCTTCTTGATTGTAACATGGTGCCTATGACTGAGTGCTTTTAACAATCTCTCCCTTTCAGGAACCAGGCTGCTAGGTTTAGATTGTGTGAGCTGAGGTGTCTGACTGGCCCCTGTGTCAGTATATGTGGTTTGTTGGGCAGCCTCCAAGGATGGTCCAGTGACATTGCCACTACTGTTGCAAACCAACTGTGGCATGGCCAGTACGGGGTTGTTAAGTTTACTAGTACCCTTGACCATCTTATTTTATGTAAGACCTGTGGTATTAGCAGGAATGGTGGAAAATGTATGACAGTTGAAAGTACCAGCCATACACAGGGCATCCACCCCTTTCGCTTGTTTCTCCTTGAATCTGAAGAACAAATTCAGTACCTGTAAGTTCTTGGCCATAGTTATCAGATCAATTTCTACTAGACCCTATCTTGCGTTTTTAAATATCTATGGATGCAGCTGCCATTCTCAGCAAATTGTCTTCTGAGGCAGTCCACTGTGATATTGTATGGCTGATAGTGATACGTGAATTAAGTTGTTCTGTGCTCAGATAATCACTTTTGCTGCCTCCCGTTGCATCCCTTTTCTCCTGGTTCCTCCCTGCTTGGCAGTTTAGGCCACTGTGGCTCTGTTGTCTGAGCATATTAAAACCCCCTCCTGGAACAGTTTTGCTGGAAGTGTACTAGTGCATTGTAAACTGCCAGCATTAAGGCTGATGATGGGTGTTTTGATTCCATCGTTGTCCCCTGCCCTGTGCTGTGTTTGTTGATACTCCCCATCCTTTCAGACTTACATCGGTGTCTATTACTATTGTGTCCTGACTGTCATCTAGGCTGGCTCCCTTGGAGAGGTTCTTGCATTCTGACCACCAAGCAAGTGACTTCCTTACTGTGAGGGTGTGACAGGGTGGAATAGGACCCTGTCCCAGTTGTCATAGGAAGAGTTTGAATGCAGGGATCTGTTCTATTCCTTTCCGGTCTCTTCTCTGTTGGGTTGCGCAACCAAATTTACTTGCGAGACCTAGGATTTGATCACCCTGACAGTCTCGCAGCTCTTTACCTCTCACTGTCTCTCAGCCTTCCCTTGCTGTCTGTCTTTTTTTCCTCCTTTGCATATCTGCTGATATAAAAATATATGCAAATCATTGTATGGAAATGTAACTGATATTTGGATCCCTTCTGTTTAGAAAATATGTAGTGTTACTGTTGAAATGTATATAATTATATTTTGAGATGATTACCAAAAGCTATTGGGAACTCAAGAGGTTACCTCAGTGCACATTTTTAAGCCTTTTGCAGAAGAGCTGTGTAAAAGGGGCCTAATTTCTGGGACATTGTGTTCTAGCTGCACATGTCTGATACTTAACAAGAACAGGGTGCTTGTTAAGAATGGGAGTTGAAGGACTTATAAGAGAGCTGAGCTGCAGTTGCTTGAGAGAAGAATGGACACAGAGATTGAGTAAAACTCAGATGGACTTTTTCTGTTTATTTGGCCTTTGTAAATAGTTATACTGAACAAGTTTATTTTTTCTTGTTATTGCTAGTGTAAATAAATCTTTTTGGGGAATTATATAACTGCTCCTGGTTTTCCTATGCTTCCTGACCTGTGCCTCGACAACAGAGGGAAATAGCGACTCTTGTTGATAGGTCATATTCTGACCTAACCCCTTTTGTATTGCTGAGAGTTGAAGTGGTTGCATGTTCCACCGTGCCCAGGGCAGCAGGTCGATGCATGAAGACAGTATTCCTAGAACCTGTGCCAGCTGTTCCAGAGTCACATACTTGGTGTGCATAATGTCCTGTACCTGCTGGATTATGTTGACTGTTCTCTTTCCTGATGGATGTACTAGGCCAATACTGGTGTCTGTCTGGGTTCCTGGATATTCTGGTTGTTGGATGGGTTTAGACCTACTAGTGAGCAAGTGTTGTGCAAAAAAATATATAGTCCAGTTGTTTAACTAGGGTAGCACACTAAGCTGAAAGCTTTTTTACAGGTGCTACCTGGGAGCACAGGGAAGTTAAGTGACTTGCTCAGGGTCACACAGTATGCAAGTGGAAGCTGTGGGATTCAAACCCAGGTCTGGTCTACTCGATGTTACCAGATTTGCAGCTCAGAGCCTTAAACCAGTGCTCTATACTGTTTCTACCTTTGTTTTATGTTTCAGGTCAGTGCTCTGTGTGTAGGTTTTATTTCTTCATGTAACTCTTTCTACCACCAACAATTAACCAAAACAAAACTGCTGGTGGCCCAAATATGTAGTAGTATAAAGAAAATAAACAGCAGTATTTATTAGTTGGCAAAGATTTCATTATGTAGTTTTTAGCCATTATATATTCTGACAGATTCGTCATCAGTATAGTTTTATTTTTCTCTGATGTTTTGTAAAACAGCTTTTATTACTGATGTTATAATTGAAGACTCGATTCATTAAAGAAGGCCATGATGTTGGATCCAGGATTTACAATGGCATGCGCTGGGGTGGTGTACATAGAGAATACAGGATGGGTAACCATGCAGATCAGTGTGTCCTGTTACAGAGGGATCTTGATTCCTTCTGACCTTGAGAGCAAAGCTCTGAGAGGTCCTTGGGAATCAGATTCGAGGTGGCAGAACACACGGTTCTGCATGGGATACCTATCCTGTATTTTTATAGTGTATGATGCCCCTCAAACTATTGTTAAAACATTTTTAGGCTTACAGACTGTATTTAAATGGTAGATAAAAGAAATTGGTGTCTCCCTCGCTGTGAGACGGAGTTGGGTGGTTGCTAGGGACTGGGCGTCCCTAACATAGCAGCGCACATGCCCATTGGTTACCACTCTGCTGTGGGTGGGATTTAGGGAAAAAAAAACATGGTGGCCCGACGTCTCGCTTAGCAAGAAAAATAACTGTCCTGAGGCAGAGAAATGTAAGTTAACCAATTTTTAGGATCAGAATCTGGTTGATCCAGCTTTTCTGATAATCAATTATTCACTGTTTGCATGTCTAAAAAACGCTGCGGTCATTTTCTGTCTGTTTAAGCGATATTGACCTGCGGCAGTTTTCTTGTACTGCTGGCTCGATCTTCTCATTCTAAATGATTGGAACGCTGCTCTGCATGTATGGTCAGTACAGCGTTCCATTCATTTTGGTCTCTGTGGCTGAACAACGTTTTGGTATGGTGGAATTTCTAGCAAGTACAATGTTCCATCAAACACTATATACTCAATATGCAATTTTTAATTTTTTTTTTTTATCCTTTATGTTGTCTGCTGCTTTTCCTTTTCATTAAATTTTTGACAGAAAATATAAATGTATCTGTAATTTTGAATGTACTGTATATCTTACAATCAAAGAATTGTACTTCTTCAGCAAACTGAAATGCAGCATCAAGCAGGTAAGCTACAGTTGGGAGTGCAGGCACTCCCTTTGCCACCCTCTAGTTCTGCCACTGTAGCCGCCACTAGCAATTTTAAATATCCCTTCCATTGAGGTTATTTTTGACTTTACATACTGGATTCATACTGTGGCTATATTGGGGGGTGGATGTGCAAGTGGAGGTTGTGGGACTCAAACCATGGTGTGCTGGATGTACCGAGCTCATTCACAGCTGTTTACTCTTTACCTCTAGGCTATACTGCCAGCCAGATCGCCATATTTATCTGATTGATCCTACATCCCTTCTGCCTGACATCTTATGACAATGCTATCAGGGGCATATCCCAGAATCTTATGTGACTGGTGTCACAGCTGGGGATTAGCCATGGGGAGCTAACTACAAGTTGTAGTATAAGAGCTATTAATTGCTTCATTTGCGGCCCTTTCCCAGTGCCCTACTGAAATTAAGTATAGCTGGCACTTGCCATACGAAGTCGGGCAAGAGGGACGATAGGAGTGACCAGATAAATATTTAGCACTCAGAAACTAAATATGGTAAAATTTAAGTTTTGCACTAAAAGTGCTCATCAGGGGCAGCCCTACACTGAGGTGTGGGACTTTTCGTTATGGTCGCAATTCCCCTTTAAGCTAGTTAAATTGAAAGTCATTGGTGCCACGTGGAACACTTAGGCCAAAAACATACTCTGGACTTGGAAAACAGTTCTTTTTCACTTACAGTACATGGTTTGTTTGTGATAATTACTTTGTAGTCAGAACAAAGATGGCACAAGTTCAAATGTGTTATTAAATTAAACACAAAACTATATTATTCTTACTGAAAGAAGGTACTAGTTAAATTTAAAATGAACATAATGACCCATGCACTGTTTTATTTAATGTATTTTGCATTTAATTTCCTCTTCTTTCAGTTTGTACTTCTAACTCACTAAGTCCCTCCACAAGCACAAGAAGGCTCTCAACTTCCTTTGGAATTTGATGGGACATTTCATTACAGTCACAATGATTGGTTAAGTTTCCAGATGGTAAGTGAATACTGTAGGCTTTTTGTGTAGTGCAACAAAAATGTTTTTCAAAAAGCTAGTTTCAGCTACAGTTAAGAAAAATATTAGCATACCTGTCAAAGGTACTTGTCTAGGTACCTCTATGCTGCACACCGTTGGTCTTTTTTCATTTTTTCAGTCCTAACTCTTGCCAGGTCTACAAAGATATTTCTGTGCAAAATGTGGCAGCCATCTTTTTTTCTTGAGAAAAACCTCAATTAAAACATTTATAAAATACTCACATTTTGGTGGAATTAAAAATTGTACCTCCAAATAAAACTAGATGATGCCTGGAATCCTTTATAGTGAAAAAAACGTAGTGTCAATTTTTTTTGTCCAGTTTTGTTGCACTGCTGCTTTAATATCCAGATATTTATCTTCTGACTGGTCCTCCCCCCGACCCTGGCAGCCTCCCAGTCCTTCGGGCTGAGATGATCCGGTAGGAAACTTGGGGCCAGAGGTTCCAGAATCTTGATCTTATCTGTGTCAATCTTCACCAGTCATCACTGGTGGGTTCTCCAGGAGGAGCAGGACCCTGTGGGAGTTTTTTTTTTTTTGTAAGGGAGGAGTTGGTGCCGTGGGCAGCACCGCCCTCAAGGTTGGCGCCATTCCATGGCGCTGTGGGTTGACCCATAACTGCGCTGACCCTTCCTCCATCCCAGTTCTGCTTCTCCGCCATCGAGTGAGCACGACCTCGTGAGTGGAGCATTTTACTACTGCGACATCATGGCCTAGTCCACTGAATCTATTGATTTAAGTCGTCCTAGTTCTGCAGGAACCATTGTGTTCTCATGCCGTTGACCTGGTAAGACCTTTCCTTTTATTTTTCGACGATGCTAAGACCCTTTTTGCTGTTATTTTTTCTGTCTGGTCATGTCTTGTCCAGGGGACAAAAAGAAGTAATTGAGGGCAGGCTGACCCCCAATTGGGTGGTGTCCCATGGCTGGCATTATTCCGTCTCGGACCAGCATGACTGGTGTTTGACCTTTCTGGGCCCTAACCATGATATGGACCACTGCAATGCCTGTTTTTCTATGGATTGTGGAGTTCTTAAAACCCACGCGTTTAGAGTCGGCCCTACGCTGCCAGCTTTCAGAGGACAGGCGCGCACTAGGGATGCCAGATGTAAGTCCCTTGACCCTACCTTGAGTCCCCTCCGGTTCTATGGACCACAGAGGAGGGGTTTCCGCCCGTTCTGGGCTTGCCTCGGCGAAACCCTCTCATAGTGGGAGGCAGTCCGATTCCCCGAGAGTCGGGCTGGGCACTGCTGACCCCAGCAATCACCTCTTGAGTGAAGGGTCCCAGCATCATGGCCTGTGTGTGCTAGGCCTGGCCCAGCAGTTCCAGCGCGCTGTGGATCCTGGTGCGTCACATGGCGCTGGTGATTGGGGCAGCACCGTGGGCAGTGCAGGGGCCGGCTCTTAGTGCCCGCTTGCAGTGCTAATGAGTGTGTGTGGGGGGGTGTTCATAACGTTATCTGGGTCCTGTCGTACTCTGGGGAGGATGATGATTCAGAGGCGGACCTGTTCTGGCTTCCGGATTCTTCGGAGTCCTCGGGCTCTCCCACCGCCCCGGAACATCGGCGCCTTTCCAACCCCCTCCTTTGGGGACCTGTGGTTTCTGTCGGCGCTAGTGTCGGAGCCATTTGCGGTGCCGACAGTTCTTATGGTGTTGGTGGCGGCACCAGAGAGCCCACTAGAGCCGATGGTACCTCTGGAGTTGGAGGAGGTGATCCCCCTGTTTTAGGTGTCCAGGCTGGGCCCATTTCTGGACCTGCTGGGGCGTCTGGGGCGGGGGAGAATGTTCACTCATCTGCCACCACTCAGGAGATGGCGGGCGAGGTTGAGCTTCCTTGGTTGGTCCTGAGGAAGAGATCCCTCTCTGAGACTGAGGGGTTGAGGGGGCAGAGCAAAGAGCCAGTGTCCTTCCCTGGTAGCCCGCAAGGGTTCGGGTAGGAGCCGGCCCTGACTTCTCCCCTGAAGTTTCCCTGGGGGATCTCGTCTTTCAAGGTTAGGGGCTGCCCTTCTGGACCCAAGTGGCCCCAGTCGCCTCTCAGGGGGGAACCCGCTTCAGGGCACAGTCCCAACCGTTTCAGAATGGTTGAACGGCTGCTGACTGCCTTGACTGATGGATCCTCCCAGGCTGTTGGTTCGCCTGTTCGGTCCCTGAGCCCTGACAGAGGTCGTTGTCTTCCTCAGAGATGTCTGATCCGCTACCTCTGCAGCGCCTCTCTGGTCTCTGAGGGCCTCTAACCTGGGAGCGGTTTAGAGCCACAACCGCCCTATTCACTGTATCGTTAGGTCCATGGTCAGTGGGTGTTTCACCACTCTCCCAGGCGGCCGGTCTCTGACTCTCCGACTCATCGTCTTCCTCAAATGAGGAGAGGATTCTTCTGTCTACCTTTCCTTGGGCTGACCAGACCAACTATCAGCGTTTCCTTTTGGGGTTAGTCGATGAGCTCCACATAACTAGGCTGGCAAGTCACAATCCTGAATGGGTAGCATGCTCCGTTTTAGGCGAACACAGTGCAGACAGCCTGGTGGTTCCCGCCTGGCCCTTCCCCTTTAGGGAGGCGTTGCACTGAGCTTGGCAACATCCATCAGTCCCTTCCCCAGCCCCGATGGACTGCCTGCACAGGTATTGCGCACCCCTAGGATCTCCAGGTGCTCTACCTCCCCCTCTTCGGGCGTGACACTCCTGGACACTCCTTCCGGACATAGAAGCCCAAGATATGACTGACCCTTGGATGCGGACTCCACGGAGTTTGACTTCTGGGAGAGGAGAGTGTTTTCTTCAGCACGTTTTTCTCTTTCTGTAGCAGCACATCAGGCCCATCATGCTGTCTACAACAGGCACTTATGGTCTTTGCTAGGGAAAATCCTAGCATCTGTGCCTGATATGGAGGCAACGAGACAAACTGTTGCCCTCTCCGCACGTGGCCTGGAGCTTGCGAGGCACCAAGCAAGGGTATCATATGATGCCAGTGAGGTGGCATCCAGGTTAGCGGGGACAGTAATCTGCGGACGGCATGGCTTTGTCTATGTCGGTTATCACCCATGGCCCGGCAAAGGGTGACTGCCTCCTCCTTCCAGGGATCCCGCCTTTTTTCCCGTCAGGTGTGATGGGAACTTCAGGGGCAATTTCTTCTCCCAACCGGGGACCCCGTCTCACCCAGATCAGTGTTAGGCCTATTTGGGGCTCCTCCCTTCTGTGTCTTCTCCCACAGGAGGCTGAGGGATTCTTTTCCCTCAGGGATGTACCAGATCCCCTTTGGGGGGCTTGGTAATCATCCACCAGTGATGAATGGTGAAGACTGACAAATATAAGATATGAAAATTACTTACCTACCGTAATTCTTGATCTTTCTGTGTATCTTCACCATTCATCACTGCTTCCTGCCCTCCTTCCCCTCTTGGGCCTCAGTCTCTGGGCATGCCTCCTCACTGCTTGTTTTTCACCAAATTGTGGCCTTTGTGGACCTTGTCCTGCTGGTACCTCTTGGCTCTGCTCTTTCTTCTGAGGGAGACAGGGGTTCTCTATTTGGGAAAGACAAGCAGGGCCCCTTGCCCCTGCTTGGTGAGGGCTCGCGAGGGCCTCTTCTGTCGTCCGTGACGAGATCCCCCTCCTCAGGTTGGTCTGAACTGCCTTAGGGTTCGACCTCTCAACTTGATCTCTCAACCAATAGGGATCCTCTTCAGGATGATATTTTAGAAGGGCTCTGGTGACCCCTAGTCTCTTTTTGGGAGCGTGACTCCCCTTTTTTTCTGACCGCTGTCTCTCGTATGCAGGGTCCCCCTTTGGATAGTGAAACCATGTCCTCTAGGGAGATCCCCTACTGGCATCGTCCCCTCCTTGATTCTCAGGAGTGTGACATCTCTGGTCCCCCTGTGGGGAAGTTTTTTGTCTGGAGGACCCTGCAGTGGGGTAGGTCCTGTCCCCACCCCAGAATTTTCTTAAGACAGGAGTGGGAGACTCTGGCCTCCTGCTCCACCTCTTGGATTGACAGGGAGGGCACTTCAGGTTGGTACCTTGGCTTGCCTATGTCTTCTGGACTGTTCTTCAGTCAGCCATCCCCCTCTGGATAATCCTTAAACTTGGGGTTGTTTTTTCTCCCGCTCCCTCGGTGGAGAGATAAAATGTGGCTTTAAGGCAGAGGTGTCATTCTCCTCGGTTCTCTGAGAGTCCTCTGGACCTCTGCAAGTGGGGTGTAGTGTCTCCCTTCTTCCTCTCTTCTCTCTTTCTTTTCTGTCCTCTTTCTTTCTCCCTTACTCTGTCCCTCCCTTCCCTGCCCAGAGGTTAGGGCCCCCTGTCCCAGATCCCTAGGTTCTTGCTCTCTTCTGTCCTCTTTGGCTGGCATTATTCCTTGCTTTGCTTTATATCTTTTCCTATCTCTTAGGCTCCCTTACCCCACCCTCTTTCTTTCTCTTTTTCTAACTTCACTCTCTGGCATGCAGAACTGGGATGGAAGAGGAGTCGGCTCGGTTACTGGCTAACCTGTGAGCACCGTGCAATCGTCCCACCTCAAGGCGGCACGCTCACGGCACTGACTCCTCCCTTGCAAAAAAAAAAAAAAATGTTCCTTGGGGTCCTGTTCCTCCGGCCAGAACCTACCAGTGGCCAGATGGTGACGATACACAAAAGATCAAAATTATGGTAGTGCGTAATTTTACCCTTTGTGCGGCACACAGCCGTCTGCAGGCCTGATGCACATGCAGCGACAGCTGGGTGTCTACCCCTCAGGAGTGACAACCTTGCTGCGAATGGCCACTGTGGTGCAGGACAGGGGCATCAACCCTTCCAAGGCTGGGATGGGCTACCATTGACAGCATTCTTCCCAGCCCTGGTGGACCAGCTGCAGTGTCCCAAGTCCACTCTGGAACCTGCACCCTCTATGAAACTTGGTGGCCCATCTTTTATATTTATGAACATTTAAACTGTGTTTGTATTTCTTACTCTGAAGACAGGAATTGTGATGGAAGTAAATAAAAAATGCTGGTCATATTGTGTGTATCACAGACATATGATACTCATCTGTTATGTAGGAAGATGGCACCCCGTAATTACCCACACCATGTTTATGCGTAATGAATATGCCACTGGCACCACTTATTGTCTCTTTAGCTGACCAGAGTGAGAATTCATATATAAGTATTCTATAAGGTATACAAGGAATGGATTGTGTAGTGCCTGTCACATCACCCTTCAACACAATATTGTTATTAGAGTTATGAAATAGAGTTTGCCTTTGGTGAGACTGCATGACTACTGCTCCTGCTGTCGCTACTGCTGTTTAAAAATCAAGCCAGGTGAATCCCAAGAAGGCAGACGGGATGCACCCCAGATTAATAATGTAGCTAAAGTAACAATTGGCAGGGCCACTTGGAGTAATCTTTTAGAAGTCTGTTCAGGAAGGTCTGGAAGTGGAGGACTGGAAAGTAGCCAGTGTTGCCCTCATCTTCAAAAAGTGGCAAGGTTGGACTCAGGCTTTATTGGGGGAGGGGTCTGATTACCAAAGCAACAGGAGGAGGACAGGGGCAGGGCTGTTTTAAGGCCTTTGACATAGTGCTGTATGACAGGCTTGACAGGCTTCTGAGCAAAGTACACCAGTGCTGTATACATGAGGCGTACACAAGGTGGATTGCTAACTGGCTTGGAGGCAGGATGCAGATGGTTTTTGGTGCACAGACACAACTCCAAATGGAGGGGAACTCAGTGGGTCTCTTAAGAATCAGTACTGTGGCCACTACTGTTTAGCATTTTTGTAAGTGATCTGATAGATGGGATCAAGAGCAGACTGCTAACGTTTTCCGAAGACACTAAGCTGCCCTGAGTGGTAGACTCCTTTAAAGATAAGGAGAAACATTAGTAGGACCAGAGCATGCTAAGCAACTGAAACAATTCCTGGAGTCTCAAGTTCAGTGTAGCCAGATGTAAGTTCCTGCACTTGGGGAGGAAAACTGAGATAGCACTATACATTGTGTGAGGCTCCTCTGGGTCCATATGGAAGAGGAAAAGGACTGGAGGTCAGTGTGACGATGGTTCAGAGAGGGCCAACAGAATGCTGGGTTGCATCTAAAGGAGGTGACCAGTAAGGCAGGGGAAGTAATCCTTCATGTTTACAAGGCACTGGTCAGGTCCCACCTGGAGCGTTGCATGCAGTTTTTGTCTCAGTATGAAGATGACATTGAGGCAGTCGAGAGGGTGCAATGCAGGGTCATCACAATGATCGGGTATGGAGGATACAGGCTTTGAGGAGAGGCTGTAGCCATTAACATGTTCACCTTGGTGAAAAGGAGGCATAATCTCAGGCTTCCACATACTCAAGGGTATGGACAAGATTGAGCAGACAGAGATGTTTGCTTTGGTGACCTCCAGCAGCATGTAGGGACCCTCCCTGAAGCTCAGATGTGGTGGATTCAGAGGTAACATTAGGTGGCATTTCTTCTCCCATCAGGTGGCAAGCCTATGGAACAATCTACCAACAGAGAGTGGACATAAAGATAGGGCAGGAGGCTTCAGGTTAGGCGTGGACAAATGTCTGCCAACGGAATTAGCAAGTATCCTGGGTAGCAAAGTGGAAATGGATTTCAGTAAATGTTTTCAAAGCGTACTTATTCATCCCTGCTGATAAAGTAGAGGGAAGGCATGATGGACCCTACATCCTTTCCGACCATAACCTACTATGTTCACTTGGCTTCTTAAAACCACGTAATTCATAGCATAATAAAGCTTTTCTTTGGTGATGACATTATGTGCCAAATGAGATGTTTATATAGACTGTGTGCTTCCTGACAATGTGGTTCATAATATTATACTTGAAGTGTAAATTTTTGTAAACATTTTCCGATTTTTATTCAGACAAGTCTTTATTTTTTTAACATCCTGCCACTCCATAGAACACTTTCCTACATTTGCTTGCAGTTCCTAAGCTGTGCCCTGTGGGACCTACTGTATTACCCTGGATTTAGGTGCCAGGACACATTGGTCCAATTAAGTCTGGCAGAGTTCATAATGGCTACCAGAGGGCACTTGGAGATCCAACTGTGGAAAGGCTCCTTTTTCCCATTTTATGTCTTCACTGAGATACTGGGACACATGTGGAGCCAGGAGGGCCTGTGGCCTGTTACATGTCCTGTCTGTCCTTCCTCCCTTCCTCCCACAATGTATTATGGTTGTATGCATTTTGTTCACCCTTTGTGGCTATCATGTAATTGCACCAATGGCCCATGTCACAAGGGGCAACAGTAGTATGGTGTAAAGCTCTACCACCTTCCTGAGCCAGGAGCACTTTGACTGGCCATGCCCCCAACTCCTGACTGCAGGGAGCCCCTGTATGGGATCGAACATGGGTTGCCTATGTGGTAATATGTTAGGCTAATCTGTGGGCCACCTGGGCAGCCCCTGTGGTAAACAGCTGAGTTGCTGATTGTTGTTTATGTTTATGATACGATAATCAGAACCACAGGATTTGTAAAGAATGCCATTGGTACTTGGCATGTAGCAATGTGTGGTTCATACATTGCACTCATGAAGTAGTGACTCCTGACCCACTCACTGTATTCAAATAAGATGATTTGTTTCATCTATCTAAATTCATATGAATCACATGAATTTTAAGAGATGAAACAAAGCATCCTATAGTATGTAATTTAACAACCTGTAAAGGAAGAAACTAGTAGGTCCATGATGGAACCCAAACAAACAGAAGAGAGAAAGAAAAGTGTGCCTTAGGTGGGATTTTAACCCCAGGCCCCCCCTGGAATTCCATTCTGGTTGCACTACCAGCTGCATCACCAAGGTAACTGGAAACTTGGAACTCCTAGAAGCACCTTAGTCTCTCCAGTGCACAACATGGTGCTGCACAGATTTATTGTTTATTGAAATTCAGTTAACCGGGTAGGCCCACTGAGATATAATGTATCTTTTTCAGGGGCAACCTGGAGTTAATTACAGTTGATAGAAATACAAGTTTACATCCATCTACCAGTTTACATATAGGGACAAGTTAACATCAACAATTAATGATAGTGCGACAAACAGTATTATTGAATCAGCACATTGTGAAGAATAGATCTTACTTTGAGGCAGGCTCTTGTAGCAGACCAGCACCAGTAGGACTAAGCCATCAGGTGCCAGGACCACATGGAAACCTTTCCATCTAGCAGTGTACTACAGGGAACCGCCCACTGCCGATGTCACCCCGCTGACATCGGCCTGTCCTATAAAACCACTCCCCTCCTCAGTTCTTTTCTGCTCTCGACCAGCATGTTGGACCACTGACACTGCCCAGCTACAGTCTACCGCCATTTCCAACGCTTTCATTATTTTTATTTTCCTTTTTCTTTAGAATTAACATCAATTTTCAGTGTTACTGGACTCAGGTTTATGTCTTCTTAACCTGCCTCATTTCCCGACTGCTCACGAAAGTGTGCCTCGTGCAAACAGATTCAGAAAAGGTTGTCATTCTGTTTGCATCCTGTGCCTAGGCCCCACACGAAGCACCGGCTTTCCGCCAGTTTTGCCAGAAGTTTAACCAGGCCACACGGAGACGCCACCTGAAAATTCTGAGAGCCGCCTCCTCAAGCAGCAGCTCATCACAGTGGAACAGGAACTGCAGGCCACGAGCTCTTCAGCTACGCCATCCCATTCCTCCGGGGTTTCTTCTTCTTCTATACAGTACAATACCAGAATGCCATTTGGGACCAGGCTAGGGATCTGGTACAGACCCTGCCAGATGATTCAGTCAAGATGCAATAGGCCCAGCTTTTGAAGTCGGGCTCAGATGTGGGCACCCACGTTCTGCATGCCTTGTATGATGCCATTAATGCTTCTGGAGGCACGGTGGCTGCGGCAGTTTGCGTCTGGCATCACTCCTTGCTCCAGGTCACTGGGTACACCCCGGACATTCAGGCCTCCACGTTGGACGCTCCATTCTGGGGTGCAGCCCTGTTCAGGGGTGATGTACAGGACATAGTCTCCTCTCTGCAGGAGTCGGGCAAAGCCCTTCGCATGGTACAGTTGCTCTATCATGCTCAGCCTAGAGTAAACCAATGCCGGCCCTTTTGTCCATCCTCATGCAATCAGCCTCGAGGACAGCCCAGTAAGGGCCAGCTTGGGTGTCAGGCCACTGATGCCCCCACAGGAGCAGCTGCTTGAGCTCCTAGGGGTCAGGCTGCCCCCTGCCTGCTCCCTCCACTGCCTCCTGACTCATTAGCTGAATCCCCTCCTCCAGCTGAGAGTCTAGGGGAGGCAGTCGTTTGTCCGTTTTCCCTCCACCTGTCAGGGTGGCAAGCGGTGACCATGGACAGCTGGGTTCTCCAGCTCATTGCTCATGGTCACACATTAGAATTCCTGGAGTGGCCTCCTGAGGACCCTCCTGACCAATCTTCTTACCCTCCTGCACATCTACCCTTAGTTCGGGAGGAAATTCAGGCCCTTCTACAGAAAAGAGCCAATAGAGACCATCCCGCAGGCACAGTGGGGAAGTGGGTTTTACTCCCACTTCTTCCTCATTCCCAAAAAGACTGGGGACCTGTGTCCTATCCTAGACCTGAGTAATCTGAACCTGTACATAGAGTACAAATGCTTCCAGATGGTGACCCTTCAGGGATTGCTGCCCCTGTTGCACCAAGGGGACTGGCTCTGTTTACTGGACATGCAGAGTCTTCCTGCGTCTGCTGGGCCATATGGTGGCAGCCATTGCCAAGGTCCCCCTGGCCTGCCTGCACATGCAGATCCTGCAGTGGACCCTTGAGGTCCAATGGGACCAGCACACAGATGACCTCAAACAGCTGGTACTGGTCTCTGACCCAGTCTGGAGGGTTCTAGCCTGGTGGATGGACCTGGCCAACCTTTTAAAGAGGGGCCCTTTTCTAATTTCAACTCCCTGGCAGGTTCTCACGACGGATGCCTCCAACATGGGGTGGGGCGCTCATCTGACTGATCGTCAGACCCAGGGTACCTGGTTGGACTTGGAGCAAGCCCTTCATATCAATGTCCTGGAGATGCGGGCAGTCCTCTATGCCCTACAAGCCTTCCAGACTGATCTCCTCCTGGGTCCCTTATTGGTGCAGATGAAAAATGTATGTAGTGTACTACATCAACAAGCTGGGGGGGGGGACTCACTCCTACCCCCTGTGTCTGGAGGCAATGAGAGTATGATATTGGGTCATAGAGCAGTCTGGAACTTTCAGCCGACTCATGTTCCTGGTGTTCAGAACGTCTTGGCAGACTGTCTCAGCTGCTTCAGGTCACAGGCTCATGAGTGGGAGCTTCTGAGCTCAGTGGTCGAAGTCCTCATCAACAGGTGGGGTTGTTCAGAGTTGGACCTCTTTGCATCCCCACTCAGCACAAAACTGCTGCTTTTCTGCTCACTCGATCCTGGTCCTGGGTTTTCTGGCAAGACACATTGTCCATCTCCTGGAAGGAGGCTTCTGTATGCATTCCTCCCTTTCCACTCCTGCAGAGGGTTCTGCTGAAGCTTTAGCTAGACAATGTATAGATGATTCTCACAGCCCTTCAAACAACAAAGTCTTGCTGTATTCTGACTATTGCAGTGATAACCAACCTTTGAACTGCCCCGGAGAGAAAGAGTTAACTTTCCATGCAAGGCATGGAATGCTGAGGTCAAGCTCGGTTGAGACTCTGTCTGTTGTTGTTTGAACCCAAACTGCCAGATTCTTTACTCTGCCTCACTGAACAGTCACTCCGGAGATTTCTCCTTCGCTCGGTTCAATTCAGTCGGTTAAAGTGTCGTTTTTTCCTCGGTTCCAACCGAATTTCTTCTATCTAACCTGTCGGTTCAGTCTCTGTGGTACCGTGAGTACTAGATAGGTTTATTATTATTAGCTTCTGTGTGGAACTTGTAAACATCGGATCAGTTCGGTTTGAACCGATCAGGCTTGTAAAAAAGTTTGTTCTGCTTTTTAGAGTGTGGTAACCGGTCCTTATCGGTTCTAAAAAGAACGGATTTCATTACAGTTTTTTCCATGACCCGTAACACGGTCAGGAACCGATAAGGGTGTCTTGCCTGGCGGATTGCCGAAAAAAGGGTAAGTTTGGTTAGGACTGGCCATGTCTGAGAAACCCAAGAGAAAAACCGGGCCCACTGGGTTTCAACGCTGTAGTGTGTGTGGGGAAGCCTTTGCTAAGGCTGACCCCCACACCACCTGTGTTTATTGTCTGGGGTTTGACCACCTCGATTCAGACTGCCAGATTTGTAAAAGTTTTCCCACAGCTACCCTGGAAAAGAGAGTAGGTAGACTGAGGGAAAGGGAGGCCGAGAAGTCCGCTGACCTGGATGGCCAGCCCGGTTCGGTTCCAACCGCATTAGAAGGAGTGCCCTCGACCAGGCTAAACTGGTAAAAGGAGAACCTACCTGAGGAGTCGGTTCTGGTTAAAAGAAAAGAAGGGATAAGTCAGCGGGTTCGGATCCACAAGTTCTTTCTCCGACTGCTGATAGAAATAACCAAGCGATAAGGATTGTTCAATCGCTAACTCAGTTCGACGAACCGGCACCATCGGATTAGGGGCTCGATGCGGTCGGTTCACTTGGTTCAGATTATAATTTAGAGGATTTTTATGAACCAGAAGAGGAGGAGGAGAGTATGAGGATAGTGATGGTGATCATGAAAGTCTGGATGTGCCCATTGACCCGGACATCTCCCCAGACAGACCTTCAGGTGTTTCTCCTCCTAGGCTTTCTGAGTCCCCTTCCCACTCTATGTTATACAAAAAAGTGGCTGAAACTCTCCAGCTTCCTATGGAGGAAGCAGTAGAGGATCAGGAGGAGCCTGATTATGTTGAGATGATGGACATCCCAGAGTCCAGGAGACTGTCTGTTCCCCTCCATAAATCTTTTGGGAAATAGACATTTAAAATTTTAAAGACTTCTAATTCTATACCTCCTGTGGACAGAAGAATGGACAAGAGGTATACTCTTTCAGGCTCAGATACGGAGTTCCTTTCCCAGCAATGCAGCCATGTTGGGGTAGTGCAGGCTGCTGCCTGTGATAAGGCAAATATACCCTTGGCTTCACACCCCCCAGATAAGGACTCCAGGAGGATTGATGCCATGGCAAAGAAACAGTACATGGTAACATCTTTGGGACTCAGGCAGGCTAATTACATGGCCTACACAGCTAGATACCAGAAGTCTAGATGGGACACTGATGGCTCTAGATAAACAGGTCCATGGCCAGCTTGCCAAGGAGCTAGAGCAGGTGGCTGCAGATGGTATGGAGGCATCCAAGGTGCAATTTCATGCTGCAGTGGACTCCAATGATGTTTCATCTAGAGTCATGGCTACATCTGTGGCCCTTCGTAGGATGACTTGGCTCAGATGTACTAGCCTGTCACAGGATACCCAGACTAAGGCCATGGATTTTCCTGTTATTGGTAATTCTCTGTTTGGGAGCAGACAGAGAACTACATGAAGAAAATGGATGAGTACAGGACCACCTATAGGAGTGCTCAGGCCAAGGAAAGGCAAGCCACTCCCCAGAGGCAGCATTCCAGGGGCAGGGGCAGGCCTTTTCATAGGCCTTTCTACCAAGCCCAGGCCTCCTCTTCCGCCTTTGCCCAGAGGGGGTTCTTCAGAGGGAGAGGCAGACGGGGTATAAGCAGGCCTGCTACCACCCCTCAGCCTAAAACCCCTGCCAAACAGGCACCCTGATGGGTTTGCCCGGGCCGATTCTCCACTACCCGTAGGGGGCAGGCTGGCTTACTTTGTCCAGGACTGGATGTCTTTAACATCAGACAGATGGGTCCTGGAAGTAGAAAGCCAGGGACTGGTTCTCAGCTTCAAACAATTTCCAAAGATGAGAACCAGATCCTTTCCACCTGCAAATCCTTCAGAGGCCCTTGCCCTAGAGGCAGAGGTCTCTTTCCTCTTGGCTCTCAGAGCTGTAGAAAGGTTCCACCCCTACACAAGGGAAAAGGATTGTACTCCAGGTACTTAACCCCCAAAAAAACAGGAGAATGGCGGTCCATCCTGGATCTCAGATATTTAAACAAGCACCTTTTAAAGCCAAAGTTCAAAATGGTGACTCTGGGAATAATTCTACCCTCTCTAAGGCCAGGGGACTGGCTAGTCTCCCTGGACCTCAAGGATGCCTATTTCCACATTCTCATCAGATGCTCCCACAGAAAGTACCTCAGGATCGAGTTGCCCTCAGGCCACTATCAATTCAGAGCAATGCCCTTTGGCCTAACATCAGCTCCAAGGGTGTTCACAAAATGCCTGGCAGTAGTGGTTGCTTTCCTAAGGAGAAAAAAGATCTCCATCTTTCCATACCTGGATGACTGGCTCATAGTGGGTCAGTCTCCAGACCAAGTCAAGTCACACCTACAGATAACTCAGCAACTGCTCACTTCTCTAGGATTCCTCCTGAATCTTTCAAAGTCAGTTCTAGAGCCAGTGCAGCTCCTCACCTTCATAGGGGCGGAGCTGGATACAATAAGGGCAAGAGCCTTCCTTCCCCTGGACAGGGCAAGGACCCTTGTGACACTGGCCTCTTCATTCACCCTCCAGGTGTCTTGACCAGCAAGGCATTTTTTGCAGCTCCTGGGCCACATGGCTGCCTCTATGGCAGTGGTCCAAGGAGCAAGATTTCAGATAAGGGATATTCAGTTCCACTTAAGAGCCTTCTGGTCCCAGAGAAAGGATTCTCTGACCAAGCTAATACCAGTGACTCGAACCCTGATCCAGGCTTTGCAGTGGTAGCAGGACCAGGACAACCTAAGACAAGGAGTCCCCTTTGTCACTCAATCTCATTCTCTAATCCTTACCACAGATGCCTCCCTCTTGGGCTGGGGAGCCCATTTGGGGGATCTGACCACCCAAGGGTTATGGTCACCTCAAGAATCTCTGCTTCACATCAATCTCTTAGAACTCAGAGCAGTGTTTCTAGCACTTCAAATTTTTTCCAGGTCTGTTTAGAACAAAGTAGTTCAGATCAGGACAGATAATACCACCACAGTGTGGTACATCAACAAGGCAAGGGGGCACTCAGTCTACGGCCTTGTGCACAGAAGCAATGAGATTGTGGTCTCTGGCCTATTCCCTGAATACCTCTCTGATAGCAGTGCACCTCCCAGGGAAGGACAATGTCCTGGCAGATGCTGTCAGCAGGATATCTCAGGGCCATCACGAATGGTCCCAGGATCCCCTAATTTTGAATTTGATCTTCTCCAGATGGGACACTCCATAGATAGATCTTTTTGCAGCCCCAGACAATCACCAACTTCCTCTTTTTTGCTGCAGACCCCCAATGTTGGGCTCAGTCCCCCTGGATGCTCTAGTTCTTGATTGGGAAGGGAAATTCCTGTATGCTTCCCCCCCTTCCCTCTCCTGTTCAAGGTACTAGTCAAAATCAGGTCTCAACCCTGCAGAGTGATTCTGATTGCTCCAGACTGGGCCAGACAGCCCTGGTACCCTCTCTTGCTGTCCTTAGCAGTCCACCTTCCCCTGTCTCTTCCCAGGAATTACAACCTGTTAACATGTTCTCAGGGGAGGGTTTGGTATCCGAATCTCAAATTCCTCAATCTCAAGGCTTGGCTCTTGAAGAGTTAAGAGTTTGCTGATTTGCATCTCTCTCAAGGTGTTCTGGATATCCTAAAGGCTTCTCGAAAGCCTTCCACCAGAAGACTTACAACTCCAAGTGGAAAATGTTTACTGTTTGGTGCTCTGGGAAGCATATTTCTCCAGAGTCTGCTGGGTTGCCTACAGTCCTGGACTATATGGTTCATCTCAATAGCTTGGGACTCAGACCAGCTACACTTAGAGTGCATCTGGCAGCTGTCTCTGCCTTCTTGTCAGCAGGCAAGCCCTCTTCCCTTTCAGCTCATCCTGTATTCTGTAAATTCTTCAAGGAATTGCTGCATACCAATCCTCCCTTCAGGGACCCTGCCCCTGCTTGGGACCTTAATGTTTGCATTGCTCAGCTTATGCAACCCCCTTTTGAGCCTTTGTCTTCAGCAGAGCTTAAGTACTTGACTTGGAACACTGTGTTCTTGGTAGCCATTACTTCTGCCAGACTCATAAGTGAGTTACAGGCCCTGTCAGTGGCCTGATTTTATCTCCTTCCACAGAGATAAGGTGGTCCTCAGGACTAATAGGAAGTGTTTGCCTAAGGTGGTTTCAGATTTCCACCTTAATCAGTCTATCTCTTTCTGTTTTCTTCACTGACCATTCCTCCTCTGGGAGAGGGCTTCACAGCCTGGATGTGAAAGGCCTTTAGCTACTACATAGGCGCACCAAGGGTCACAGGTTTGACTCCCTCCAATTGTTCCTCACTTATGGTGAGGTTGGTAAGGAAAACCTGCCACTAGGAGATCTATTGCCAGGTGGATTGTCTCTTATATACAATTCTATGAAAAATTAGGCAGAATCCCACCCTCAGGCCTCAGGGCTTACTCTACTAGGGGTAAAGCTGCTTCCTGGCTGCTGCCAGGGATATTCCTATCTTAGAGATTTGTCAAGCAGCCACCTGGAAAACAATGCATACTTTCACCAAGCATTACTCTGGATATCCATGCTAGGAGTGATGCTCGGTTTGGCACAGCAGTGCTTCAGAGCCTGTTCCCAAAGTAGGTTCTGTCCCTCCTCCATGGAGGTACTCCTTGGTAGTCTGCAATAGTCAGAATAAAGCAAGACTTCATGTTGTTTGAAGAAAAAATTACTCACCTTAGTAATGTTGTTTCTTCTAATGGAGTCTTGTGTATTCTGACCTCCCCCTCCCCTCTCAGAACCTGGGTTTTGGGATGTGGGTGGGCAGGAACAGTGTTGGCACCCTAGAGGTGCCCTTTTCTCACCCTCTTATTTTTTGGGTGTGTGTTGTGTTTTGTTTTTTGGGTTTCCTGACTTGAGTCTTTGCCTTGGAACCAAAAAAACCTTTTATTAAATTTAGTTGCCAGTTGGCTAGTGTGAGTTTACAGTTTCCACACAGGATGCCCAGTGAGTATAGCTCGTAAAGATCTGGCAGTTTGGGTTCAAACAACAACAGACAGAGTCTCAACCAAGCTCGAGCGCAGCGTTCCATGCCTTGCATGGAAAGTTAACTCTTTCTCTCTGGGGCAGTTCAAAGGTTGGATATCACTGCAATAGTCAGAATACAGCAAGACTCCATTAGAAGAAACAACATTACTAAGGTGAGTAATTTTTTCTTCTGGCCATGCCAGATCTGGTTCCTTTTACTGCAACAGCTTGCAGTGGACCTGCAGTTCCCCTTGTCCCTGTACACCGGCTCTCTCCCAGGACCAAGGCACTCTCGTCCATCCTGATCTCAAGTCTCTACATCTTCATGTGTGGCTCCTGTGGACCCAGCTATGGCCTGCTTTGGAGTCTCCTCTAGGGTCGCAGACGTTCTGGTGGCCACAAGGAAGCCCTCCACCAGAGCCACCTATGCTATGAAATGGAAGCGCTTTTCCATTTGGGCCACTGCTCGCCATCTAGATCCTTTCACCTGCCCAGTGAATCAAGTCCTGGAGTACCTTCTTTCCCTTTCAGATTCAGGCTTGGGGTACTCCTCGTTTAAGGTGCACCTTTCCACCATCTCTGCCTACCATGCACCTATTGAGAGCAAGGCTGTCACCCAGCTTGAGATGTCCCACACATTCCTGCAGGGCATTCTGTATCTGAAACCTCCCATTTGGGATCTGGTCCCTCCATTGGACATTTACTTCTTGTTAGGGAAACTCACTTTCTAGGATCGTGGCTATGTTGTTCATCCACACTTCTTGGCATATCCCTTTCCCTTTAAGGATCACCAGATGGTCTTCAAGCTAGCTCCTCCCACCCACCCGGGTGGTATATCCCTTGGCTCTGCCCCATGATGCCAAATCTTCCTTTCTGCTGGAAGATTCAGGTTGCTTCCTTCCCGCATTTTGTAGGCCCTAGCTTCAATACCTTCAGTTATTCCGAAAATTCGTCTAGTTCACATTAGCGATCGCGACTGTTTATCTTCAATTATGGAAGACAAAGTCTTCACCGGTTCGCCAGTGTTCATCGCCAGAAGATGTCTTGCACCGATCCCCACACCACTTTTCGTCTATTCTTGGAAATTGTCCACCATGACACCTCGGTCGCGATTTTGTCTACGCATTTCACCCTAACGTCTTCAATGACCATCGCCGCCTGAAGTTGGGAGGCTGGAAAAATGGAACCTCCGTGAAATCAAAGGAGGCTCGGTGGGCGGTTTCCCACGGCCCGATCCGCCAAGCAGTTGAACGCATGCAAGCCTTCGAGGAGGAAGCAGCTCGTGCCCGGAAACTTCCTCTCAGAGTTTCTTCATTCCGCTCAACCTGTGCTCCACTTTCTCAGATTTTATTTCTGAGAGTTGTGTCAGTCTCTCCCGACTAAGGGAGAGGGTCTCTGACATGCACTCCTCTCAGTCCTGTAAGCAGGAAAAGGATCCGGGATCATTTTGTCTTAGCGAAGATGTTCTTGGATCGGGAGATCTCAGTCCCAGGAACCCGGCAGTCTGGAAACTTGGTTTGAATACCTCTTGACCTCTGGCTCGGCTGCGTCAGCCAGCCGACCAAAGTGTCGATCGACGAGGTTGAAATAATCATCGATCCAATCGACCCATTGTTGCTGACTCGGTCGATGATTCTCTCAATCGGACTTCGGTCATTTCTTTCCCCGACGAGGAGACCCAGCCCTCTAGGAATCCCATCGAGGAAGTGGTCCCCAACCCTGGGAAATCACCGGTCCTGCCAGTGTCTCCCGAGTGACTGAATTGGCCTGTCCGATCTCGATCGAGATCCTGGACCCCCTCAACCGACAGGCCGAGGAAGAGCCACAAGCACTCGAAAAAGAGGTGATGCCAACGGTTGTCTTTGTCCTCCTCGGATGAGGAGAGGATCCGGCGGAAACTCTGGCAGCGCTACAAGGACCTCATGTGGCAGCAGCTGATTTTGACCGGTCACAAGCCGACCCCGTCTTGTACCCTGGCCATTACTTGGCTTTGACCTCACAAGAAGGAATGCAAAAACTTGGATCATTCGGCTCGGAAGGTTTATGCAGCCTCATCGTTAGGCCTCCATCAGGCAAGTTCGGCTGTCATCATGGCACACTTTTCTCATGTCCTTTTGGGGTCTTTGGATGAAGTCCTCCCACATCTCCCTGCGGACATGCGGACCACAGTCAATCAAGTCTGGGACCAGGGCCGGGCTGTTGTCAAACAGCAGCTTCAGACGGCCCTGGACATTGGGGACTCAGCCCTTGTTGGCAGCCGCAGAGTTGCCTGTCGCCACAGAGCTTGGCTGAGACTCTCCTCTTTCCCGCAGATACTCAGCACAAACTAGCTGATGTGCCTTTCCTGGGCACCAATCTTTTCATCCCAGGTGTGGCTGGTCACCTTCAGCATATTGAGGCAGTCCAGTGCCACCTTGGATGCCGCTTCTACTAATGGTTCTTGAGTGAAGCGACAGAGAGAAGCCTTTTTGGCACTATTCCCCTATGGCCCAGCAACCTCCTTTCAAGGAGGGCAGCAGCAATAGGTTCAAGCTAGGCACCCCAGCCCAAGCCTGGGCCCTCCCATGTCCGCAAAGGAGGCCAAGGTTCAGGTCCTGGATCCTCCTCCTCCTCCAAGCCTGCTCAGTGATGGGGCGGGCTGCAGCCCCTCTCCCGTCACACCAGCTCTGGGTTCTCCCATGGAGGGCCGGCTCCACCACTTCCTTTTCTCCTGGTCCGCTATCACCACGGACAGCTGGGTCTTAGGGTGGTTGGTCAGGGACTGCCTCTGTAATTCAAGCAGTACCTCCAAGCCGAGGCCACGCCCACGGAGAGAAAGAGTATCCGCCCATACTCGGTTTGCTCTCGAGGACAGATGTCACTCAACTCCTCCTCAAGGAGGCAGTACCTTCAGTGGCGGATTCTCCAGCAGAGCCAGGCTTTGTCTCCAGGTACTTCCTGGTGCCCAAGTGGATGGGGGGCTAGTGCCCCATTCTACATCTGCACAACCTGAATCAGTTTCTCAGGTTCACGCACCTTTCAGATGGTCACTCTGTTCCAGATCATACCATCCTTGGAGCAAATCATGTGGTTCTGCTTATTGGATCTGCAGGACACGTTCTTTCATGTCCCAATCCGTCTGTCTCATTGGCGGTTCCTCTGCTTCAGAGCCGAAGGGACCCTATACAAGTTCGAGCCATGCCATTCGGCCGGTCCTTCGGCCCCATGGGTCTTCACCAAATGCATCGCAGTGGTGGCAGCCCATCTCGGGGAGATCTGAATTTATCCCAGCCTTGATGATTGGCTCTTAGCA
The DNA here is from genome assembly GCA_016271365.2 of Neoceratodus forsteri. Classification (NCBI taxonomy): domain Eukaryota; kingdom Metazoa; phylum Chordata; order Ceratodontiformes; family Ceratodontidae; genus Neoceratodus; species Neoceratodus forsteri. The sequence continues at coordinate 1,198,791,128 of CM028130.1, forward strand.
GGTCCCACCTGGCAGAAGGTGGAGAGGTCCAGGGACCTGGCCCTCCAGACCTGCTCCCAACTCGGCCTCCTGATCAACGAGGCCTAGTCAGAACTCGTGCCTTCCCAGGTGATGTGCTTCATCGCGGTAGAGCTCGACTCTCATCAAGCCAGAGCTTGGCTCCCTGCACACAGGGCGGAGGTTCTCTCCTCCTTTGCCCAATAATTTCTGGTTGGGCAGTTGCGCCCTGCCCGGGACTTTCTGCTGGGTTCCATGGCGGCATGCATCTCCATGGTCTGTTGGGCCCAGTGGCACATGTGCCCCCTCCAATGGGAGCTGGCCGCCCAGTGGACTGAGCACCATGGTCATTTCGACCAGCTGATCACTGTAACCTAAAAGATGTGGGACGCTCTCCAATGGTGGACTGCCCCAGACCGGTTGCAGGAAGGGATCTCGTTTGTCCACCCCAGCCGATGGCTGTCCTCACGACTGATGCCTCTCTCATGTGCTGGGGAGCCCACATGGGGGACAAAAGAGCCCATGTTTTCTGAACCCCGGAGGAGTCCCCGATACCACATCAACCTGTTGAAGCTCAGAGCAGTCAGACTGGCACTGTCAACTTTTGCTCCTCAGCTCCGGGGTCAAGTGGTTCAAGTCCAGACAGACAATACCACGACCATGTACTACCTCAACAAACATGGCGGCACGCATTCCTGACTGCTTTGTAGGGAGGCGCTCCACATCTGGAGGCAGATCTCCTAGCCATTCATGTGGCAGGAGCCTCAAACCATCTGGCGGATGCTCTCAACTGCTTAGGCGAGACATCCCATGAGTGGTCTCTCCATCCAGAGGTAGCTTACAGACTGTTCTCCCACTGGGACAAACCGATGGTGGATCTGTTTGCCTCCAGTTACAACACCAAGCTGAGGCTGTTTCGTGCCCACCCCCCTCAGCAGGGCTCGCTGCAGGGGGGATGCCTTCATGAGGCCGTGGACCCCAGGCCTCTTCTGTGCCTTCCCTCCAGTTCCCTTGATCCACAAAGTGCTCCTCAAGGTGAAGAGGGACAAGGCAAAGGTGATTCTGGTAGCCTCAGACTGGCCACGCCAGTTCTGGTATCCAGATCTCCTCAGCCTCAGCTGCAGGCCCTGGAGCGGCTTCCAGGATGCCGGACCTGATCTCTCTCTCTCAATCGGAAGGTATACCATCCAGACCTTCAATCCCTGCACCTCACAGCCTGGTGCCTGAGCGACTAGAGTTCCAGGCATTGGGTCTTTCTGAGGATGTCCTCACCATGGTGGAGGCATCCAGAAAGGAATCGAACAGGAAGTGTTATGCCTTCAAAGGGAAAAGGTTTTTCATTTGGTGTCAGGGCAAGGGCCTGGATCCTCTGTCCTGTTCAGTGGTTAACATTCTCGACTACCTTTGGTCTCTGTCCAAAGGGGTCTTGATCATCGACCTTTAGTGTGCATCTGGCAGCCATCTCTGCTTGCAGGCGTGGGCGGTCAGCCGGCGATTGATGCAGGAGACAGTGGTCAGGCGCTTTTCAAAGGCCTGGACACATATCCCCTCGGTGCATGAACCTCACCACCGTGGGATCTACTGCTGGTACTGGCAAAGCTCATGGGCAGCCATTCGACCCTGTGCACAAGTGTACGTTGTCACACTGGTCGTGGAATACCGGCCTTCCTGGTGGCTGTCACATCTGCCAGAAGGACAGGGGAGCTCCAGGCGCTTTTAGTGGACTCCCTTATCTGGTCTTCCACAGGGACAAGGTTGTCTTATGCTGCCAGCCGAAATTCCTCCGAAGGTGGTGTCAGAGTTTCACCTTAACCAGGTGTTAACTCTGCCAGTATACTACCCTAATTACACCTTGGAGGTTGAATACAGGCTCCATGCTTTGGACCTGAGACGAGCCCTCTCCTGTTATAAGGAGAGGATGGTGGAAATTCAGGGAAGAGGTTCGCCAGCTGTTTGTCACCTACGCTGAAGCCGCTTCTGGCAGACCTGCCGCAAAACGGACTATTGCAAGGTGGATTACATCTTGCATAAGTCTGTGCTATGAGTGGGTGGGCATGGAACCTCCCAGAGGGATAAGAGCTCATTCTACCTGCCATACTGTTGCATCGGTGGCTGCTTCCAGGGATATCCCTATCCAGGAAATCTGTCGGGCTGCTACCTGTAAGTCAGCAAACACCTTCATTACCAATTACCACATCGACCTTGAGTCACACTGGGATGCTGGTTTTGGGGCCTCAGTTCTCCAGTCTCTTTTCCCCAAGTGAATATCAGTAGGGGTGTGCACCTTGCCTCACTCCTCCCGGAGAACTGCTAGGATTCTGCCAAGAAGTGTGGATGAACAACATTACCACAATCCTACAATAACAGATTACTCACCTGTAACAGTAGTTCTAGGAGTGGTATATGTTGTTCATCCCTACGGACCCACCCGACCTCCCCGGCTGCGGACACAAAAGCGTGACTTCCAGCGGGCTGAGATCTGCGTCATGGGGCGGAGCTGGGGATACCACCGATTGGGTGGGAGGAGCCAGCTTGAAGACCTTCCGGTGATCCTTAAAGGGAAAGGGACATGCCAAGAAGTGTGGATGAACAACATATACCACTCCTAGAGCTGCTGTTACAGGTGAGTAACCTGTTTTTCTAGGAGCGTGGATATGTTGTTCATCCACAGTAATTGGCATTGTCCCTTTCCTCTTTAAATCTGCAGGAAGTCTTCAAGCTGGCTCCTACCACCCACCCGGGTGGTGTATGTCTCGGCTCCATCCCATGACGCCAGATCTTCCTTTCTGCCCGAAGATACAGGTTGCCTCCCTCATGGTCTCGCATTTCGTAGGCCCTGGCTTTCAAATCTTTGGTTTTACCAAAATTAAAACTCATTCGAGTTAGCGATTGCGCTTTTGCAGCATCGATCATGGAGGAGAAATCTTCTCCGGGATTTCGCCGGTGTCCTTGCGGCCAAAAAATGTTGCACACCGATCCCCATCTCTCGTGCGTCTACTGCCTGGGTATCGGCCATGACACCTCATCCTGCAGTTTCTGCTTGGCCTTCCATCCCAACGTCCTGGACGATCGCAGGGCACGTCTGAAACTGGGGAGACCCGAGAAAAGGAACCCTCTGGTGAAGTCCAAGGAGGCTAGGTAGGCGGTTTCCGCAGCCGCGAGCTCCGCTGAGCACCTGGAACGCATGCAGGTATTCGAGGAAGAAGCCGCTCGTGCTTCGGCCAATCAAAGCTTCTTTGTCCAACTGAACCTAGGCTCCACCTTTACAGGTTCATTCAAGGAGCTATGCCAGGCTCTCCCCACCTGGGGTGAGGCGCCCATGGGCTCGCACTCCTCTTGCTCTCGAAAGAGAGAAAAAGAACCTTCTTCATCTTAGTCTCGGGCGATCTTGGGACTGAGAGAGGTCTCAGTTCCAGGAGCATGCGGTCTCAGCCTCGGTCGAGATCGTCTCCTCGGGCCTTAGGCTTCACGGACTTTCCGTCTGGCCAGATAACCGAGGAAGTGGCGCGATGAGGTTGAAGATCATTCGACCCGATCGTACCTTTGTCACCGGCTGTGGCCGATGACTCTTGAGCGGACTCTGGTCCTAGTGTTTCCTGATGAGGAGACCCAGCCCGCTGGCGTCCCCATCAAAGATCCAGTTCCAGACCCTTGGGCCTCACCGATCCCACCAGTGTCTCCCAATCGACCGAGTCGGCTTGCCCAATCACGGTCGAGGTCCAGAACCCCCTCGGCCAAACAACCAAGGAAGAGCCTCAAGTGCTCAAGGAAGAGGCAACGCCATAAGTCGTCCTCATCCTCCTCGGACGAGGAGAGGCTCCAGCGGAAACTCCATTGGCGCTGTGAGGACCTTATGTGGCAACAGCTGATTTGACTGGGCAGAACCCGGCTCCACCGCCCACCCCAGCCATCACTTGGCTCTCGCCTCCCAGGCCAAAGCCGACCCCTCTAGAACCGAAGCCTTTGGTTTCTCCGCCCATGGGGCTGGCCCGTTCCCCGGTTCGGCCTGTTCTGGTCTCTCCACCTATTCGGGTGGAACTACTGCCTAAACAGCCTGTGGGAGGGGCTCCCTCAAAAGAAGACCAACAGGAAACTGGACTTCCCCGATGTCTGTCGATCACAGTCACCCGGATCGTCCTCGGCGGATCGAGAGTGATTTAGGCGGTAGGCCGCTATATCCCGACTCCTCGGACTTGGATGCCACCGGACTCCATTCTCATCCTGGAGATGATGAGTCGTCAGTTGGTACAGTGGTGGAGGACGGCCCTTCCTCCTTCCAAGGATTCTCCATCTCATTTCCGACTCCACTGGAATGCCCCTGGAACCTATCCAGAAAAGGCGGAGTACCCTCTCACGGATATGCTGAAGAGAGGGGATACCCCAACGGAGGCCTTTCCTGTGGCCGAAGCCATCGTTGGCCTGGCCCTCGAACTTTGGCAGCACCCTGCCTCATGCCCAGCACCATCTGCCTGCATGGCCCACAAGTACGCTGTGACCATGGGGTCCCTTGCGGGGTTCACAGAGCACCCTTCGGCCGAGAGCCTGGTGACCGCCTCTGTGTTCAGGCATACTGGCAGTTTGGCCGACACTGACCGACCTCCGGACAAAGAGTCCAAAAATATGGACCACTCAGCTCAGAAGGTCTATGCGGCCTGTTCTTTGGGCCTTCGTCAGGCCCTCGGCTGTCATCATGGCCATTCTCTCATGCCCTTCTCCGGGTCAGTGGGCTGAAGTCTTCCTCATCTCCCCATGGATGTGCAACACGGTCAAACAAGTCTGGGACCAGGGCCATGCTGTTGCTAAACAGCAGCTCCAGACGGCCCTGGATATTGGAGATTCTTGTGCCCGATCCATGGCGGCCGCAGTGGCCTCTTGCCACAGGGCTTGGCTGAGGCTTTCCTCCTTTCCAGCGGATACTCAGCATAAACTTGCTGATATGCCTTTCCTTGGGACCAACTTGTTCGGTCCAGGAGTGGCCAGTCACCTACAGCGTATAGAGCAATCCAGTGCCACTTTGGACGCCACTTCTGCCAAGGGTTCTTCGAGCAAGAACCAGCAGAAGAAGAAGAAAAAGCCTTTTCGGCACTCTTCCCGTGCGGTTCAGTAGCACTCCTATCAAGGAGGTCAGCAACAGCAGCAGGCTCAAACTTGGCGCCCTCGGCCCAAGCCTGGACCCCAACAGTCCCGCAAAGGAGGCCGAGGCTCCGGTCCTAGAGCCTCTTCCTCCTCTAAGCCTGCCCATTGACGGGATGGGGGTTGCCTCCCCTATCTCCGTCACGCCAGCTTTGGGCCCTCCCATAGGGGGTCGGCTCCTTCACTTCCTTTCTGCCTGGTCCGCTATCACCTCGGACAGATGGGTTCTCGAAGTGGTCGGTCGGGGACTGTGTCTAGAGTTCGAGCAGTACCCTCCCAGCTGAGCTAGCGCCCTCGGGAGGAATGGATTTCTGTATGCACCAGTCGGCTCTTCGAGATGACGTGGCTCAGCTCCTCCAGGAGGCAGTTGCTCCCATGGCGGATCCTCCAGCAGACCCAGGCTTTGTCTCCAGGTACTTCCTGGTGCCCAAGCGACGGGAGTTGGTGCCCCATTCTAGATCTCCATGGCCTGAATCAGTTTCTCAGGTCTTGCACCTTTCGGATGGTCACTGTGTCCCAGATCATACCATCCCTGGAGCGAAACATGTGGTTCTGCTCACTGGATCTGCAGGACGCATTCTTTCACGTCCCAATCCGTCCGTCCCATCAGCGGTTCCTCCACTTCAGGGTCGAAGGGACCCTGTATGAGTTCCGAGCCATGCCGTTCGGCCCGTCTTCGGCCCCACGGGTCTTCACCAAATGCATAGCAGTGGTAGCGGCCCATCTCCGGCGTCGGGGGGTCAGAATTTACCTTTATCTCGACGATTGGCTTCTGGCAGGTTCCACCCAACAGGAGGTGGAAAGGTCCAGGGATCTGGCCCTTCAAACCTGCTCCCAAGTCAGCCTCCTGATCAACGAGGCCAAGTCGGAACTTCGTGCCTTCCCGTGATGGGCTTCATCGGGCAGAGCTCCACTCTTGTCGTAGCAAGAGCTCGCTCCCGCGGACAGGGCGGAGGTCTTTCTTCCTTGCCCAATCATTTCTGGTTGGACACTTGCACCCTGACCGGGACTTTCTGCGCTTCTGGGTTACATGGCGGCATGCACCTCAGTGGTCTGTTGGGCCTGGTTGCACGAGCCCCTCCAATGGGAGCTGGCCACCCAGTGGACTCAGTGCTCACGGTCACTTGACCAGCTGATCACTCTAACCCAGAAGATGTGGGACGCTATCCAATGGTGGACTGTCCCAGACCGGTTGCAGGAAGGGATCCGTTTGTCCTCCCGAGCCGACAGTCATCCTCACGACGATGCCTTTCTCATAGGCTGGGGAGCCCACATGGGGGACAACAGGGCCCATGGGTTCTGGACCCCCGAGGAGTCCTGATGCCACATCAGCCTGTTGGAGCTCAGAGCAGTCAGACTGCCACTGTCAGCTTTCACTCCTCAGCTCCGTGGTCAAGTGGTTCAAGTCCAGATGGACAACACCACTACCATGTACTACCTCAGCAAACGGCGGCACACACTCCCGTCTGCTGTGCAAGGAGGCGATCCGCATCTGGAACCTCGTGAGCCAGTTGGAGGGGGATCTTCTAGCCATCCATGTGGCAGAAGCCTCAAACCAGTTGGCAGATGCTGTCAGCCGCATAGGCCAGACATCCCACGAGTGGTCTCTCCATCCAGAGGTAGGTTACAGCCTGTTCTCCCATTGGGGCAAACTGATGGTGGACCTGTTTGTCTCAAGGGAAAACACCAAGCTGAGGCTATATCATGCCCGCCCCCCTCAGCATGGCTCGCTGCAGGAGGATGCCTTCCCGAGGCTGTGGACCCCAGGCCTCCTCTACGCCTTCCCTCCATTTCCCATGATCGACAAGGTGTTACTCAAGGTGAGGAGGGACAAGGCGAAGGTGATTCTGGTAGCCCCAGACTGGCCGCACCAGTTCTGGTATCCAGATCTCCTCAGCCTCAGCTGCAGGCCCCTGGAATGGCTTTGTACACACCTGCACCTGATATCTCTCAACCAGGGGAAGGTCTTCCATCGGACCTTCAGTCCCTGCACCTCACAGCCATTTACCTGAGCAGCTAGAGTTCCAGGCTTTGGGTCTTTCCGAAGATGTCTACACCATAGTGGAGGAATCTAGAAAGGAATCAACCAGGAAATGTTATGCCTTCAAATGGAAAAGATTTTCCATTTGGTGTCAGGGTAAGGGTCTAGACCCCTTATCCTGTTCTGTGGCTAACATTTTTGACTACCTTTGGTCTCTCTCTCTCTCCAAAGGGTGTCTACGGTCATCGACCCTTAGGGTGCACCTGGCAGGCATTTCTGCTTACCGGGCGCGGGCCGGTCAGCCGACAGTGGGCACAGGAGACAGTGGTCAGGCGCTTTTTCAAAGGCCTGGGTCACATATCCCCTCCGGTGTGTGAACCTCCACCTCTGTAGGATCTTCTGCTGGTTCAGGCAAAGCTCTTGGGCAAGCCATTGGAAGCCATGCACAAGTGTGAGCTGTCACACTTGTTGTGGAAGACGGCCTTCCTGGTGGCTATCACGTCAGCCAGAAGGACGGGGAGCTCCAGGCACTTTCGGTGGACTCCCCTTATCTGGTCTTTCACAGGGACAAAGTTGTCCTGCGCCCCCACCCAAAATTCTTTTCGAAGGTGGTGTCAGAGTTTCACCTTAACCAGGTGTTGACTCTGCCAGTATACTACCCTAATTACACCACGGATGCCGAGTACAGGCTCCATACTTTGGACCTGAGACATGCTGTCTCCTATTATAAGGAGAGGATGGCGGAAATTGTGGAGAGGTTCACCAGCTGTTTGTCACCTACGCTGAAGCCGCTTCTGGCAGACCTGCAGCCACATGGACCATTGCAAGATGGATTACATCATGCATAGGTCTGTGCTATGAGTTGGTAGGCAAGGGGCCTCTCAGAGGGATAAGAGCTCTTTCTACCCGCCATACTGCTGCATTGGTGGCTGCTTCCAGGGATATCCCTATAAAGGAAATCTGTCGGTCTGCTACCTGAAAGTCAGCAAACACCTTCATTACCCACTAACACATCGACCTTGAGTCACGCCGGGATGCTGGTTTTGGGGCCTCGGTTCTCCAATCTCTGTTCCCTAAGTAGGGGGTGTGTGTCTTGCCTCCCTCCTCCAGGAGAACTGCTAGGAGTTCTGCCAGTGAGGTGGGATGAGCAACATATCCACTCTCCTAGAAGAACAGGTTACTCACCTGTAACAGTAGTTCTAGGAGTGGTATATTGTTCATCCACACGGTTCCCTACTCCCGGCTGCGGACGCACATAACCTGCCTTCCAGTGGGCTAAGATCTGGCGTCATGGGGCGGGGCCGAGACATATACCACCCGGGTGGGTGGGAGGAGCCATCTTGAAGACTTCGGGCAGATTTAGAGAGGAAAGGGACAATGCCAATGAGTGTGGATGAACAACATTTACTGTTACAGGTGAGTAACCTGTTCTTACCTCCCTTTGAACCGTCCGCGAGTTGCTAGCCACACTTTCTGTTGTGGAAAGCACTCTTTTTGGTTGCTTTTACTTCTGCTCGAAGGATTTCCAAGCTCCAGGCTCTGATGTGTATAGAGCCTTATTTGGTTTTTCACAAAGACAGGGCGTTTTTGTGTACTAATCCTGAGTTTCTCCCTAAGGTGGTGTTGGAGTTTACTTTGAATGAATTAATCCACCTGCCTTTATTCCCCCCCCCCCCGAGTATGCTAATCAAGGGGAGGCATTGCCCCATACTTTGGATGTACACTGGACGTTGCAGTACTATACTAACCGCACTAAGTCCATTAGAAAGACTGATCAGTTGTTTGTTTCGTTCACCCCAAAAGAGGAGTTGCTCAAGTGTCTAAACAGTGTTTATCTAAGTGGTTAGAAAATTGCATTGTTTACTGCAAGTACAACTAACCTCTTCCAACAGGTGGGTCAAAGGCCATTCCACTCGGGGTTTGGCTGCCTCCATGGCTTGTTTCAGGAATTTGTCTACTGTGTACATCTGTGCGGCTGCCACCTGGAGATCTCTCCACACCTTCACCAAGCACTACAGTCTGGACTTCGCCTCTAGGCACAGAGCCAACTTCAGCCTGGCAGTCCTTCAGGGTCTTCTCTCCTGAGTTGTTGACTGTTATTCTGTTCCTCCTTCCAATGGCGTTATCCCTGTGATATCTAGTACTGCTTGGAACCTAGTCCTACCTGTGTGTCCTGCTGCAAGAGCTTCCTCGAAGTAAAATAGTACAGTTACATAGCAACTTACCATAACAGTAGCTCCTCGGAGTCAGGGAGTCCTCTTGGACACGGCACCAAGTGGCCCAGTGTTTACCTCCTGGGCTCCCCAGAGCCTGTGGTCTCTGCGGGCCCCCACGCCGACTCTGGTGTTGAGGGCGCTGCGGTGGATAGCAGTGTCAGGGGGCCAGGTGTTGTGGGCTTGACCGAGGGGGGCCAGGGCAGCCGCCATTTCAGGTGCTGCCATGGCCTCCTTGGTGGGGATGAGGATCTCCTCTTCTACAGCCTCCCTTGGAGGGCCTGCGGGATTGAGGGACTCCTTGTCACTGGGTTCGAGAAAGAGGCGGCCTAGGAGTCCGAGGGGTTGAGAAGCCGGGGTGAGGTGTGGAGGTCCTCTTCCACTACCCTGCAGGGGGTGGGGAGGAGCCGCAGTGCTGAGCCCTGCTTCTCCTCCTCCTCTGAGACTTCAGGGGCGCCCTAAGTAGGCAGCGCTGAGTGTTGCCCTTCTGGAACCATGCACCTCAGTCGCACCACAGGGGAAATTCTCCCTCAGTGCTCAGCTAGGATTTGTTTTCACATTTGCAGCGTCTGCTGACAGGATCGACCGCCAGATCACCCTGCGTGGGAGGATCTAGTGCAGGGTCTCAGAGCCCTGACAGAGGCCAGGCACTTTCGGTGAGGTGCACTTCCCTACTTCCTCTGCAGACACCTCCCCCTCTCCCTGGCCATGTGAGTCCTACAGGACCTTTAACCTGGGAGACGTTCAGGGCCACTGTGGCAGCCTTCCCTAGGTGTGTTAGAGCTATGGATGAGCAGGTCTTTCGCCTGTCTCCCCCGCCGCAGGAGGACTCTGTACATCTAAGCTCCTCTACTTCCTCGGCTTCCTCATCTGAGGAAGAGGAACATTCTGTCCACCTTTCCTCCGACGCTGATTTCACTGAACATGAGCGATTCCTTTTGAGGTTAGTTCAGGAGCTCCACATCTCCCATGTGGTAAGACACAATACCGAGTGGGAGACGCATTCTTTTCTGAGCGAATTCAGTGCCAACCACCTGGTGGTGCCTTCCTGGCCTATCCCCTTCCAGGAAGCATCTGTCTGCACCTGGCAGTCTCTAGCCGCCTCATCCCCAGCCCCAGTGGACTGCAGAAGGCGGTATTGCGCTCCCCAGGAGTCTCTTGGATCTCTGCCTCACCCACCCTCTGGGCTGACGACTTTAGACACTTCTTCCAGGTTTCAACACCCAGCGCACGACCGACCACTGGATCCGGATTCCATGGCATTCGACCGGTGGGGAAGAAGAGTTTTCTCCTCAGCTCATGCGTTACTCTGCTTCAGCTCACATCAGGCTCACCACACTGCCTACAACAGGCATCTGTGGTTGATGCTGGCGCAGGTTTTAGCATTCTTGCCTGATTCGGAGGAATCCAGGCAAGCCATTGCCCTCTCTGCACAGGGTCTGGATCTTGCAAGACACCAAGCAAGGGCATCGTATGATGCCAGTAAGGTGGCTTCCAGACTAGCAGGGACAGCGATCTGCATCAGGCGGACGGCATGGCTTTGCCTGTCTAGATTGTCACCCATTGCCCTGCATAGGGTGATTTCCTCCACTTTCTGTGGGACCGTCTTTTCTCTCGCAGGGCGAGGAGGAATCTTCAGGGGTGTCTTCCGTCCTCCTGGCCACGGGGAACACCGCCTCGGCCTGACCAGCCTTAGGCCATGTTGACCTAGTATGGCAGAAGGGTCTCTCCCTCCTGCATCTCCCCAGCAGGAGGCTGAGGGAATCTGTTCCCTCAGGGCAGTACTAGGTCCCCTCTGGGGTCTTGATACTCACCCAGCAGTAATGATTGATGAAGACTGACAAGGGAAGATATGAAGATTACGTACCTACTGTAATTCTTGATCTTCTTTTATATCTTCACCATTCATTATTGATTCCCACCCACCTTCCCCTCTTGGGTGCCACCTCCACCCTGCTTGCCCTCCCTCTCTTCAATGCCAGTTGGGGGCAGAGTCCCCCTGGTACTTCAGGGCCCTCTGATTCCTTCTCTAAAAAGTCACAGAGCACCCATCCTAGGAGAGTGGCGAGTAGGGTCTTCGCCCTGGCCTCAGAGAGAACTCCCTGGGATTCTCAGTGGGGTGCACTGTGGTGTCCTTCTTAATTTGGTACGGATGTTTCCGTTTGTTTTCATCTTCTTGAAGCGGGGACTGCATCAGTGCATTTCGTGGGAGAACCCTTATGGATTTTCCTCCCCCTTTCTCACTTCCCTTCTGCCTTTAGAGGTCGTTCTGGACAGAGTCCTCTCCTGTTTGTGTTTCTTTCCCCCTTGATTACGCCGTCAGGTGATTAACAGTAGAGGGCTATGCTCCAGGACTTTCATCCCAAATGTGGATTAAGGGGTGGGAGGAGGCGGCCGATTCTGCCATGTTTTATATTCTCCAAGGCCATTTCAAATTCTGTTGTTCTGGACCTCTGTCCAGTGGTCCCTGCAGTTGACAGGATCCTTGCTTCTATGTCTTCATACCTTTCAGGTTTTTGAGGCTAAAATAAGCCAGTGGTCTTCCAGCTCAACACGGTGGAGGCCCCCCCCTTACTCTATGTATATTGTATCTTTCTCTCGCTCCTTCTTATTTTTCCTGTGCTGCCGCCCAAGTGTTGGCGCCCTATGGCCACTTAGGGAAAAAGTCCAATCCCTCTGTCCCCTGGTCAGCTCATTCCTTTTTCTGTTTATATCCTTTCCTTTTCCTATCTCTTGGCTCTCTTGCCTCACCTTGGTTTTCTCTGTTCCCCTTTTTTCCTCTCTCCTCTCCGGCAGGACAGAACTGAGTGGAGGAGGTGTGTGCAGTGCCTAACAGCCAACCCTCATTCGCCATGCAGTGCATCTGCCTCATGGGTGGTGGCATTGGCGTAGACTCCTCCCCCCCCAAAAAAAGCTCCCGTACAGGTGTGCGCCTCCGGCTTACACCCAGCAGTAATGAATGGGGAAGATACAAGGGAAGATCAAGAATTACAGTAGGTATGTCATTTTCAGTTTTTTTCCTCATTCCTTCCCCCTGCTGTTATTTCTTTACTTGCAGATGCTTCTCTTTTTCTTGGCTCTTGGGATATCCCCTTCACTTCTCCATTAGCTGGCCGTGCGGTGTCTCTGTCAGGAGAACTGGGATGGTGCTGGGGGACTGCCCCCTATATAGCCTAGACTGATGTCACGTGACTGATGGTGGGGGGGCAGTCCCCCTCTGAAGACTGTTAGCTAGAAGTTTTCCATGTGGTCCTAGTGCCTGGCGGCATTTTTCTACCTGTGTGACCTGTTGCAAGAGCTTCTTCCGAAGATCTACTGTTACGGTAGGTTCTTACTTAACTGTACTTTGCCTCCTTTCAAACTGGCCGAGAGTTGTGAGCTGTGCTTTCTGTCGTGGAAAACACTCTTTTTAGTTGCTGTTACTTCTGCTCGAATGATTTCTGAGCTTCAGGCTTATATGTGTAAGGAGCCTTATTTGGTTTGTCACACAGACAGGGTGTTTTTTCGTACCAATCTTAAGTTTCCTCCCAAGGTGGTTTCAGAGTTTACTTTGAATCAGTTCATCCACCTTCTTGTTTATTACTCAGAGTACTCTAATCAGGGGTAGGCTTTGCTCCATTCTTTGGATGTTCATAGAATCTTACGATACCAAACATACTTGGCTGAGACTTTGAGAAACTCTGATCAGTTGTTTATTTCATTCACTTCCGAGAGAGGGTGCTCCAGTGTCCAAACAGTTTTTGTCTAAGTGGTTGGGTAATTGCATTGTTTATTGTTACTGAAAGTACAGCAAAGGACTTATGGCAGTGGTTAAGGGCCATTCCACCAGGGGTATGGCCGCTTCTAAGGCTTGCTTCAGAAATGTGTCTGTTGCAGACATCTGTACAGCTGCCACTTGGAGCTCTGTTCATACCTTCACCATACACTACAGCCTGGATATTGCCTCTAGGCATCAGGCTAACTTTCGCCTCGCCATTCTGCAGGGCCTTCCTTCTTGAGCTTCTGGCTGCTGTCTTTCCTCCTCCCGGTGCTGCTTCCTTATAGTGCCGTAACTGCTTGGGACTCAGTCATACCGGTGCTGGCCTGGTGCAAGAGCCTCCCTTGAAGTAAGATAGTACAGTTACGTAAAAACTTACCATAATAGTGGATCTTCAAGAGGAGCTCTTGCAGCAGGCCATGATTTTCTCTCCTTCCCTCCTTCCCCCCCTGCTCTCTATCTGTCTCCTCTTTCATGTGAGTGAGTCTTCTGCTCTGACTTTCTTTTATTTCTGGCTCTCAGGAAACCTCGTCTGTTCCTTCTTCTGCTGCCCACTTTGGGTCTCCAGTGGGGAAAACTGAGGAGGGTGTGGAGGACAGCCCACCTTTATAGGATAGGCTGATGTCAGCGGGGTGACATTGGCGGTGGGCAATCCCCCGTTGTACACTGCTAGCTAGAAAGGTTTCCAAGTGGTCTTGACGCCTGACGGCTTAGTCCTACTAAGTCCTAGTTGGCCTGCTGCAAGAGCTCCTCTCGAAGATCTACTGGTATGGTCAGTTCTTATGTAACTGTACTTTAGCAAGATAAATGAACACATAGTGCACATGCGTAAAACAGAGAACGGGTACTAGCAACAGACAGTAGGTACGAATGCCTGGACTGGAATTACATTAGATACATACAGTACTTTCATTTTCATGCACGAGGGTGCAGTATATATATGTGTGTGTGTGTGTGTGTGTATATATATATATATATATATATATATATATATATGTATATATGTATAAAAGGGTTCAGGTAATTTATTTTTAATGGAAGTCTAAAACTTCCATGAGTCGAAATCTGGAAGTCATTCTAATTTTTTGGAAAGTTAAAATACTTCCAGGATCCCACTTTTGAAAGTCAGTATTCTAGGCAGACAAATTTATGGGTGTTAACATAATAAATTAATGGTAAAATACAATTTCTTTCAGAAAATCCATAATTTCTGACTTCCATGCGTACAATTTTGGAAGTCGTCTAATTCTTGGTTTTACTTCTGGAAGTCAGTGACATCCTCCTTCCCTCTTTATTTTGGAAGTTTTTGCTTTATTTTTGGAAGTTATATACTACCAAAATTGAGTTAACTGAAGCCATATTTATATGTATATTATAGTGGTGTGGTAGCACCGCAATATCTAGGGTTGAACTGGGGTTTCTATGTTAAACCCCACATTTTGCACTTAAATATCTTTGTGTAACCCCTAGATGGCGCTATCCCAGGGGCTACTACCCCTGCCTGATTTGCCACTAACAGGTTGAGGGGCCTGGATCCCATGGCAGGTGCCTCCACCCAGAGGTCAGGGTTTGCAATAGTTAAACTAACTTGGTCACAGCCCTCTGGGACACTGCAACCCCTTCTTCCCACTAGTGGCCCACACAATATATCAGAATTACCTTCACAGTATACACTTACCCCCAGGACTCGCTCCGCACTGGGACCTCCTGTGAAATGAGATACAGTGCAACAATCATAGTACAGTACTTTAACATAGACAAATACCTCAGGCAGTATAACTTTGCTGAAACAAGCAGCTCTGATTTATTTAGAGGATATAACAAGGACAGGGGAAATCAGGTTAATTAGCTTATCACTTAATCATTCTATTTGCTGGCTCTGTGTACAGGCCTATCCCCTATCAGTTACTGTCCCTGGGTACCCAAGCCCTAGTGGCTAGTCCAAACCGTGGCAGCTGGTAGGGCCCTTTCACACAGAGAAAAGGAGAATTAAACAGTCAGCAGTACAGTAATTCCATTTGGATTTAATGTGGCATTAACAGGGAGCAACTGAATTAGTACTCACGACCTCCAAATAAGATAGGGTCCTTCAATGTCAGCAGGGCTCACTTGAGGTACACAAACCTCTTCACACATTTATATAAAAGAAAGCACTATACCAGGCAGGCTGCATCTGTATCCCGATCGCAATTACTGCACAATGCCGGAGAACATATAGCAGATTCAGTTCCTGACAGACCGAGTGCAATTTCAGCAATTCCTCCAGTCTTCTACAGGGTGAGCCTGGTTTCTACTCTTCAGATATCCTTTGATTCACTTCACAGGACGGATCTAGTCCTAACAAGCTGTTACACAAGCTGCAGACCGGAACTCTGGGCCTTACACACGTTTGACTAAAACTGCACACTGAAAAGCACAGGGCCCTTCCTTCTTCACTGCCAAAGCTCAACTGAAACTCCTACCGACAAAACCGGGCACTTCCTTTGAGTTCCTCCCAGTTCTTGACTGGATTGGCTGTCACCACAATAGACTGCTGCTGTTGGTCCAAAAGGCACTGAAGTCTAAACTACATCTCCCAGAGTCACTGCCCATACAATCCTCTTGTGGCTGGCTCAGATTATGAGTCCAAGTTCTGATTCGTCAAGGCACCATTTAGAGCTAGCTTACCCCACACTGATTGGTCCAGTTCAGCAGTTCAAAACCAGAATGGGGAATTAGGCAGACACTGTTCTGACTGCAAAAGAAAGCAGGTTAGACAAACTGTAATTTCATTATTACTGTAAATGATTTCTGGCAAACAGTTACATCTTTCAGATAGGTTCCTTTGCACTCCTAGTGACTGCAAAATGGAGTGAATTGGCAGCAGCTTGAGTGGTACTCAATCAAAGAAACACACAGTCCCCATACAACTAATTATGTCTGCAAGCAGACAGCTCTTAAAGAGACAGTACCAGAGGTTCTAAAAACACTCACTGATAAATGGCTTAAACGCCAAACACCATTCAGGCTTGGAGCATTCAAGCAAGCTCCTGGAAGTCTTTTAGAACCCCCATTTGCAGGGGTTACACCTTCCTGGTCTGGGAAAGCTTGACGTCCGCGTCAAAAGTACCCATAAGTTTTAACTGCAACCCGTATACATTTGCATTAGGCTCAACATGTAATCATCAGTCAATATATCATTTTACCAAGAACACATTTCTGAAACATTGCAGTTCGTCACTCTTTACACAGTATTACACACACATTGTACCATAACTCAAGTTATTACCTCTTGTACATGAAACCTGAAGAGAGGGGGCCTTTCCCTATCAGTTACCTTTGGGCTGGACGGGCAAGGGCACCATACTTAGAGGGCAACACAAGTAACTTGGAGTTAGCACTGACGCTCAGTTTGGGCAATGAGCTCGGGGACACATACACTCCTTTATGGACAACATTGAGAGGCAATCCACAGGCCTCCCAAGGGAATCATAACTGAGGTGCACCACAGGCTTTACAGCTCGACCAGTCTTTCTAGGGGAACTGTTACAGTCTCTGCACTCTGAGCCTCATTTTCAGCATTGTCCTCACTTGTCAGGGGAGTCTCCTGGGGTAGAGAGGCTAGAACTTGGGGCACTTTCAGCTCCAGGAGTTACAGTTTCTGAGTCCACAACATTTGGCTCGCATGGAGAGCTTTGGACACTGGCAGTGGACTGTCAGGCACTCATAATACTTTCTTGTTCGGGTGTATCACCAGTCTGCCCTAATCTATCATTTTCCTCCCTGAAAGCTCAAACAGTTCAACCATGCACAATGATTCCATTTCATCTGATCTGATGCTTTGCACTTCACTTTCTGGGAGCATTGGCTCACGGATGAAGCTGGGGCTTAGACAGTCCAGAAGGCCCAGCTGTCTCCAGTATTGACTAGGGATTGCCCCGAAATAATTGACTCAGTTCGTAAGAAGGATAGTATTCAAAGTCACTCTCACTTTCTTCCGATATGGACTGACAGTCATGCTCAACTGGGACTTGTGGAGGGAACACTTTAACTTTGCTTCTGTAGGTGCAGACTTTCTTGATCTTTTCTTAGCAGCAGCTCTAGTCACTGGTCCAGAGGGGCATCTTCTAGGGGCTCAGACTCAATTAAGATTTGTCCAATGGGCAGTAAATGATTTCTATGCATTGTTTTTACATCTTTTGAATTATTCTCAGGCCTTACTTTGTACACTGGCAGATCATCTAGTTTGCCCACTACAATGTGAGGGAGATGGTGCCGTCTGTCAGCAATCTTGTGCTTGCCATGCAGTCCCAGATTTCCTCCTGGAGTTCCTGTGCTTTCACCTTTTTATCATACCTTTCTTTGTTGGCCAGATTTCTTTTGGCAGCCATGGTTTGAGCCAGTTGGTACGCATGAGTTAGCTGGGCCTTTAACTTTTGCACATACTGTAAATAGTTGTCAGCTTGAACCCCATCAGGAGAGACCCCAAAACACACATCTACTGGTAGTCGAGCTTCTCTTCCAAACATCAGGCGGTAGGGGTAGAATCCAGTGGCATCACTTTTGGTGCAGTTATAAGCATGTACCAGGGTGCTAATTTGTTGGCTCCATCTAGGTTTGTCCTTTGGGTGCAGGGTGCCTAGCATATCTAGCAAAGTGCGGTTGAAACGTTCAGGCTGTGGGTCCCCCTGGGGGTGGTAAGGAGTGGTTCTGGACTTTCGCACTCCCACAGAGAAAGCATCTCTTTGATCAGACGACTCTCAAAGTCTCTCCCTTGATCAGAATGGATTCTTTGTGGAGCCCCATAGTGAACAAAAAGTTTTCTACAAGTACTTTGGCCACAGTGGATGCTTTCTGGTCTTTGTGGGGAAGCTTGGGCATATCTCGTGAAATGGTCAGTGACCACCAGCACATTACTGATATTTCTTTGATCTGACTCCAAACTCAGAAAATCAATACAGACCAGCTCCATGGGTGCACTGGTGGTGATGTTAACAAGGGGCAGCCCTCTGGGCAAAGCTTTCCTCTGTAAGCAGCGACTACAAGTTTGAATGTGTTGCTCCACATCAGCCCCCATCTTAGGCCAATAGAATCTGGATCTCACCAAGTCAAGTGTTCTGTCTGTACCAAGGTGCCCCATGTGGTTGTGCAAGGACCTCAATACTGAGTCTCGAAAGGCAGTGGGCAACTAGTTGTTGTCTGTCTACTTGTCCCCTCTGTCTACTGTTTCTCTGTATAACAGTTTATTGATCAGTTTCAACTTAGGACCTTCTTTGTATAACAGTGCAGTTCTCAAATCAGTGGAGCGTAATTTGGACACATCTTTTCCTGCATAGAGGGCTTCCAAAGCTGCTTTGATCATGGGATCGCGGGATTGA
Organism: Neoceratodus forsteri; assembly: GCA_016271365.2. Taxonomy (NCBI): domain Eukaryota; kingdom Metazoa; phylum Chordata; order Ceratodontiformes; family Ceratodontidae; genus Neoceratodus; species Neoceratodus forsteri. Next base: position 1,198,809,566 of record CM028130.1, read on the forward strand.
GCCCGCCGAATACTGTCATTGTCCAGCTGAGGCAGTGTACCAATGTCTGTTGCAGAAAAGTGGCAATAAGCAGCAGGTATGCAATTCTCAGAGGGTCCCAAGCAATCCACCATGCAGTCCACTGCGTCCGTGGACATTTGTTCCTCCCTGTCAAACTTCCGCAGAGTTCCCAAATGTCAGGTTCTGCCAATCGGACCCAATCATTCTGGGGAACAGGCCTGCAGGAGAGCATCAGCATCTATGTGGTTCAGACCTGCTCGGTATTCAGAGCATAGTCATATGTAGATAATGCAGAAAGCCACCTATGGCCAGTGGCATCCAACTTAGCTGAGGTCTGCACATAGGTCAAAGGATTATTGTCAGTTTTACTAGTATTTTAGCCCCATACAAGTACTCATGGAATTGGTCAACAATAGCCCACTTCAAAGCTAGGAACTCTAACTTATGTACAGGATAGTTCTTTTCGGATGGGGTCAGGCTTCTACTGGCAAAGGCCACTGGTCTCAGGCCATTCTCGTGCTCTTGGTACAACACAGCCCCCAACCCTTGCAAGCTAGCATCAGTGTGCAGGACGTAGGTTTTCTTGGATCGGCATAGGCCAGCACTGGAGCATGGGTAAGTTGATATATGATCTCATGAAAAGCAGTCTCACAATCAGGAGTCCAGCGGGCCCCAAATACTTCACTCGGATGAAAATACACTCTTTCAGTCTTGAGGATGCTGACTTTTGGTATTTTTGTGGGTTGGGGATACCCTTGAGTAAGGTTAAGTAAAGGGCGGATCACTCTTGAATAGTCCTTGATGAAGCTCGATAATAACCACAGAATCCCAGGAATCTTGCAGTTCTTTTAGATTTTTGGGCTGTGGCCAGGTGGTCAAGGCCTCAACTTTACTTGGGTCGGTCTCTATTCCCTCGGTGGATACTATGTGTCCCACATACTTTACTGATGTTTGAAAGAATTGACACTTATCAATGGACAGTTTAAGGCCAAAGTCCTCCAGTCGGTCCAATACCTTAAATAATCTGCTCTCATGTTCCTCCAGTGAGCTGCCAAACACAATAACATCATCTAGGTATACCAGGCACTCTAGTAAGTTCATGTCCCTCACTGCACGCTCCATCAGTCGTTGAAAAGTGGCTGGGGCACCTGAAATCCCTTGAGGCATCCTCATGAATTCATAGAAGCCAAGCGGACAGATAAAGGCCGTCTTCTCACGGTCCTCTGGGGCCATCGGGATCTGGTAGTACCCACTGCGGAGATCTAGCACAGAGAACCACTTGCTCCCGTTTAGGCAGTCCAAAGCATCCTGAATGCGGGGCATTGTGTACTGATCAGGGATAGTCCACCGGTTTAAGATGCGATAATCACACACATCCTTACTGTTCCATTCTTTTCCTCACTACCACAATGGGGAAGCATAAGGGCTTCTGGATTCTTGTATACACCAGCAGCTAACATCTCTTGCAGATGCCGCTCACATCATCTATGTCAGCAGGTGCCAGGCGTCGAGACCTCTCACGAATCGTTTTCGCATGCAGCCGGATATTGTGCTCAGCCCTTGTACGCATCCTACATCCCATTCCTTTAAAGAAAACACCTGGTCTCTCTGGGCAAGCTTCTCACTGATCCTCACTTTCCATTCAGCTGGCAGCGGGAGTCGCCGAATCAAACAAGTCAGCGTTACTCTGTCATTCTTCCTGAACTCTTGCTGCTGGGTAGCACTGCAGTGTCTGCACAATGCACATTAGCCAGGATGCAACCTCTGTTTACTCGAATGTCTCTTTCAGACACATTATGAACTTGGACCATTACCCTTCTGGCATAAGCATGGGCTCTAGCGGGCAAAATACTAGGCTTGACCAGCAGTCCCTCTGGCAATTTTCCATCGCCTGGTGCATCCAACATTAATATTTATTCTTAACATCCTTTCTGATACGGACCTCTCCCTGTAAGGTACACTGGGCATTTGGCACCAGGATCAGAGACTCAGGATCCTTCTTCCATACAATTCCGACGGTTCCTCTGGTTCTGTTTTTCAGCATCTCTCTGTGCCTCATAGGCCTTCTTAATTAAAGTCGGAACTCTTAAAGCTCTACTAGTCTTTGACCCTGTTTTTCATAACACAACTGTGCCAGCCTTCCGAACATATGAGCATTTGTTCCAGTCAACAAAGGGACACCATCATACAGTCCAGTGGGGACACACTAAGGCTAGGGTCTCTACTTGTTCGGCCACTCCAGCCACGGAGGTGGGAAAGACAGCCAAATTTGATATACCCGAATAGGGTAGGCCTTCTCACTTAACCCCCATACATGCAGTCCTTCTAATGGTTGTAAGGGCACGCTGACAAATGCTTCTGATACCAATCCTGGAACATAATTGTCACTTGGGAGCCACTGTCTAATACAGCTCTTGTAGACACTCCATTCACCTTTACAGTGGTCTCCATGGAGGGACCCACTATTCTGGACCAGTCTGGAGAGCGATAGTGGGGGCCTGGGCAACTGACCTTGCCACAAGGGCGTGAGTTAGCATTTTGGTGCCCTCACTGGGATCATTTCGTGCACCTCTTAACCAGTGATTTGTTCTCCGAAGCTCTCCTTGTAGCCTATATGCAACTTTGTCAGTGTCTTTTGGGGACCGGCATTCCCTTTTCATGTGCCCATCTTTCCCACAGTTATAGCAAAACATACTTTCTGGAGTTTGAGCTGGCCGAGGCACCACACTGGGAGCCAGGGCGGGGGTATTACTAACTGGAAACCTTGGTGCCATCTCTGTCTGTGGCGTGATAAGCATTTGGAGACATCTCGTCAGTTTCTCCACTTCCATGGTCAAGGAATCGAGTTGGAGCTGTTATCAGCAGGAGATACATGGGTGGGTACCCCACCCCATAGCAGATGCAGTCGGATATAGGTCAGGGCCCGCTTGCAGGCGTGGCCTTCATAAAGGACTGTTTTGAATTCCGGATCTCTCTCAACAGTTCGCCCCATTGTGACATATCTTTTCCTTGTCAGAGCACTCATTTACTGCCAACCTCTGCCCTGAACTTCACTTGATGGGTCACCCTCAGTCACTCGGGTCATAGCCGCAGCTATTGGTAGGTCCTCCGAGGTCGCTTTTTCTCAACTCCTCAATTCTCTCATTAACTCATCATAGGAGGGTGGGATTCCAGTCGATCTGCCAGGCGTAACTGAAGCAACAGCAGTTCTGAGAAGGGGGCAGACTTAAGGATCCTGTCCAGCCTGGTTCGGTCCAGTTCAATCGCTGGCAAACTACCTTTTCTGAGGCATTCTTGCAACAATTTTTCCAGCCGAGATACTTACACAGACAACAACTCCCCTTGGTACTGTTGTGCATCTCTTACTCTCCACCATAGGTCCTCATCAGAATCTGGGCTCCCCATACACATTCTCCAGGGCTCAAGATAGGCCTGTGCAGTCACTTCAGGGTTACTGGCCCGTTTGCCCGCAATGGTAGCCAGGGCAGGGCCTGGAGGCTCTCACTAACCCTCTTCTCGCTGCTTCCGAGCATTGCCATTCTAGCACTTGGGGGCAACATAGTCTATCCAGGTCTCCCAGTCATCCTCCCTTGGGGGTGGAGGTGCCAGAGAAGATCCTCAACCTTCGGTAAGAGTCGTGACTAATGGCAGGTGCAGAAATAGGAGTCTGCATTGGTTCAGCCACCATTACGGGCACTGGAGCGGGAGAGGGTGTTGGGGGAGGAACACCCCCAGCTGGCAAGAATAGTTTCTTCAAGTCCTCCACAGTTTTCCCTTCTCCCAGCAACCATTTAGCAAATTTCTCCTCAAAAGTTTCAGATAGTGGTGGGGGCTGATTCCCCCCCGGGTCTTTACTGTCCTTAGTTATCACTCTCCAAGCAGTGAGGGCTCCCTCTGGGGTAATGGTTTGTGGCACTTTGGAGCTATCTATGGGATCCTTAAACTCTACTAGGGCCAGGAAAGTGTGGGTGAGCAGATTAGCATGCCGACCCACCACCACAGGGTTTTGTAAACCTTCCACCTTGGAAAGTACTCCCTGCACAGTGTCCGTATTGATACCCAGGGGGATGTCCAGGATAAGCATAGCATTTTGGGGGTCAATCTCCTCCCCAGTACACCACTCCACCAGCCGGTGCACAGCCACTTCTGTCGGGGTACCCATTTTTTTTTTCTTAACAGTGGTTCATAAATATGGCCACTAGAGGACACACAATCCCAGCGGTGCCTCCAAGATGTAACCCCTAGATGGCGCTATCCCAGGGGCTACTACCCCGCCTGATTTGCCACTAACAGGTTGAGGGGCCTGGATCCAATGGCGGGTGCCTCCACCCAGAGGTCAGGGTTTGCAATAGTTAAACTTACTTGGTCACAGCCCTCTGGGACACTGCAACCCCTTTCTTCCCACTAGTGGCCCACACAATATATCAGAATTACCTTCACAGTATACACTTACCCCCAGGACTGGTTCCGCACTGGGACCTCCTGTGAAATGAGATACAGTGCAACAATCACAGTACAGTACTTTAACATAGACAAATACCTCAGGCAGTATAACTTTGCTGAAACAAGCAGCTCTGATTTATTTAGAGGATATAACAAGGACAGGGGAAATCAGGTTAATTAGCTTATCACCTAATCATCTACTCTATGGCTCTGTGCAGAGGCCTATCCCTATCAGTTACTGTCCCTGGGTACCCAAGCCCTAGTGGCTAGTCCAAACCGTGGCAGCTGGTAGGGGCCCTTTCACAGAGAAAAGGAGAATTAAACAGTCAGCAGTACAGTAATTCCATTTGGATTTAATGTGGCAATTCAACAGAGGAGCGACCTGAATTAGTACTCACGACCTCCAAATAAGATAGGGTCCTTCAATGTCAGCAGGGCTCACTTGAGGTACACAAACCTCTTCACACATTTATATAAAAGAAAGCACTATACCAGGCAGGCTGCATCTGTATCCCGATCGCAATTACTGCACAATACCCGGGAGAACACATAGCAGATTCAGTTCCTGACAGACCGAGTGCAATTTTCAGCAATTCCTCCAGTCTTCTACAGGGTGAGCCTGGTTTCTACTCTTCAGATATCCTTTGATTCTCTTCACAGGACGGATTCAGTCCTAACAAGCTGTTACACAAGCTGCAGACCGGAACTCTGTGTCTTACACACGTTTTTTGACTAAAACTGCACACTGAAAAAGCACAGGGCTCCTTCCTTCTTCACTGCCAAAGCTCAACTGAAACTCCAACCGACAAAACCGGGCACTTCCTTTGAGTTCCTCCCAGTTCTTGACTGGATTGGCTGTCACTCACAATAGACTGCTGCTGTTGGTCCAAAAGGCACTGAAGTCTAAACTACATCTCCCAGAGTCACTGCCCATACAATCCTCTTGTGGCTGGCTCAGATTATGAGTCCAAGTTCTGATTCGTCCAAGGCACCATTTTAGAGCTAGCTTACTCCCACACTGATTGGTCCAGTTCAGCAGTTCAAAACCAGAATGGGAATTAGGCAGACACTGTTCTGACTGCAAAAGAAAGCAGGTTAGACAAACTGTAATTTCATTATTACTGTAAATGATTTCTGGCAAACAGTTACATCTTTCAGATAGGTTCCTTTGCACTCTAGTGACTGCAAAATGGAGTGAATTGGCAGCAACTTGAGTGGTACTCAATCAAAGAAACACACAGTCCCCCATACAAACTAATTATGTCTGCAAGCAGACAGCTCTTAAAGAGACAGTACCAGAGGTTCTAAAAACACTCACTGATAAATGGCTTAAACGCCAAACACCATTCAGGCTTGGAGCATTCAAGCAAGCTCCTGGAAGTCTTTTGGGAACCCCCATTTGCAGGGGGGTTACATTTGCAACCATTGAACGGATTTGCATGACATTTTGCATGTGCGGTCTCATGTGGTAGATCTCTGGATGTGCCAAGATTCATTCAGATTGGATGTGCGGTGTCCGAGATTTGGATAGTGGAAAAAGTGAATTATTTTTATTTTTTTTACGATTGGTTTGAATGGTATTTCTTTGAATTTGTCTGCCACCAGGATGGTTTGGAATTTTGATCTGAAATTTTCAAGGAGGAAAAGTACTAACCCTCAGACATGCCTTTTTCTTGTTTGGTGAAAAAATATTAATCCATTCCAAAGTGATTTCATTTTGAAATTTTTAAAAATTAGATCCGAGCTTGCTCAGTAAGCACTTCAAAATAGCTATATGAAAAGAAAAAAATCTTTTTTTGATATGGGGCCAAACTTTTTTCTTGAGGGGAACATTATTGTTTCATTTGATGCCATCTTGTTTTCCCTTTTACCATAAAAATTTGCCTTTGAAAACCCTCAAAAATGACATTCCTGAGGGTGACTAACACATGTAGCTTGCTTATTGGGATCCCCATAGCTGGATTCTGCACTTAACTGTTGCAGAAATGCCCTTAAAATATTGTTGTTTTGTAAGATTATAAATCTTGTTTCGTGACTCGTGATACAAATCAAGATTCTTGTTTCAGATGACGACTCAGAAAAAAGATCCTTTTTCATATGGGAATCAATGTATTTCAATGGGGTTTTAACTTTGGTGCATAACTTTGTCATTTTTCAAGATTTTGACACTAAATTTTAAATATACAATTTTTGATACCCCATGTCTTGAACAATGTTGGTATCATTTTGCAAATCCTGCCTGAAAGGTGATTTTTGCGGTCAGTTGGAGAAATTAACTTTCAGGTGGAATTTCAAAATTTTCACCATGCTTGTTCATGAGGTAGGATCCTAAGAAGAGTATGTTGAAAAACTGGGGTAAAAATATGCTAAAATAGCAAAGTTGTGCACATCTGTTGACATTTCGCTACGCTCGCTCGTATTTTGCTTAATTTTCAGTATTTTAACCCCAAATTATCAACATATTCATTTCTTTACACCACCTCATGAATGTGACAGCTGTCATTTTTCAAATCTTGCCTAAAATGTTTTTTGTGCCCCTAACATGGAATTATTTCATGTGGCATGGAATGATCGTTTTGGTGGGGATTTCATAATTTTTACTACTGGGTTGATGAGGTCGGGTAATATGAAGGCTGTGTTGACAATTTGGTTGGGCCCTGTGCTTCCCCATAAACAATCATATACACATATATCTATGGAGGGATAGGAGTGGGCCCTGCGCTCCATCAGACAAATAAGGATATGAATACACTATCTCAAAAAGTACAGATGCATGGGGATCGCAGGACACCATTATACTATTTTTAAAAGTAAGGAAATTCTTTTGCAAAAAACTGCATTAATGCAACATTTAGGGTTTAGGCTAAAGTGACAAAAGTAGGGAAATATGGTTTTAGGGTTTCCATCCTAAAGCCAGAACGCAACCCCTAAAGCAAATCACTTGCAGAGTCTTCCTAGGGACTGTCAGCCCTAAAACTCACCCCATTCTGTACACGCCGGAAACATACACACCTAATGGGGTGAGCTTTAGGGTTGACAACCCCTAGGAAGACTCTGCCCCTGATTTGCTTTAGGGGTGGGGTTGGGGTTTTAGAGTTGGAAACCCTAAAGTCACATTTCCCTACTTTTGTTGCTTTTGCCTGAACCCCAAAATGTTGCATTAACACAGTTAATTGTTAGGGGTGAGCTGTTACAAGGTGTAGTGAATCCATGAATCTTCACCCCTGTGTGATAAAAGGAAGATGACGTGTACACTGTGAAAATACCAGGCATTTATACACACAGTATACATGTCATCACCGTTTATCCACATAGTGTACATGTCATCCCCCCCCCAACTTGCTCCTAACGCCGCTCAACTAAACAAAAAGAAAATTAAGTTAGAAACAAAAAGCCCTGTTGTATAAATGGGACATGCGATGACCCAGTGTGATACCCTATGTATCTCAACTCGTGGACAGTGACCTTGGAAACCATCACTTGTGGCTCTGCTACGCTACTCATGAGGTTTCACGGGGTCACTGTCCACTCATTGTGATACATAGTGTATCACACGCCAGGACATCGCGTATCATATATATATATATATATATATATATATATACGTATACACATTTTTTTTTTTAACGGTGTGACCGTAGTTAGGGTTCAACCTTCACTTCTATGTTAAACTCAAACTTTTGCACCTTAATAACTTCGCAACCTTTTAAGCAATTCGCATAAAATTTTACATGTGCCATCAGGGACAAAAGATGTGGCAAGTTTTGTTCTGATCTGATGTGTGGGTGTGGAAATAGGGAGTGAAATGTGTAAATTACCGTTTTTTGTAAAATTCTTTGTCACACCACTGCACAAAAACAGTGTGGAATTTTGGTATGATATTTTTAGGGTAGAAAGGTCTTGGGTCACAGATATGCCTTTTAAAGATTTGGTGAAAAAATATTAATCCTTTCAAAAGTTATTACATTTCAAAGTTTCCCATTATTTCCTTAGGACCAGTTAGATGTACTGCTCAAAAAAGGATTCTTTATTGCAAATGCCGAATCCTTTTTTTCAAACTCGGGATCCTTTGCCGCAAATGTGGAATTTTTTTCTGTGCTGCCGCCATCTTGTTTTCAATTGGCGGTGACAACAAAATTAAGTAACTGAAAAAAATACACTGGATAGCATCTCATCGGGCTAGTAGAATCTGCTTCTGGGGTTAGTTTTTCGATAACTTACTTAGAAATGTGTTTTTTTAACATGCTGAAATCCTTTTTCACACATTGCGAAAAGGGAATTGCAAAATAGGATCCTGTTTCGCAATTCGCGAAAAAGGAGCTTTCTTTTACCACAAATCACGAAAAAGGAATGGCGAAACAAAAGGAATTTTAAGACAGCTGTTTCTTTGTCACCCTGCAGTTAACAAACGGTTGGTGATTTTGGTCTGAAATTTTCAGAGCACAAAGGGGTTGTCCCCAGATGTGTCTTTTTCTGGTTTGATGAAAATAGATTACTTTGCTCTGGAGTTCTGTGGGTTTAAAGTTTGCTTAGTTTCCCATAGGATAACATTGTAATGTGAGGTGCACACAGTTGATCTTACTTTGAGAGGGTTCCTGCAGTAGGTTTTCACACATAAGACTGTGCCCCCTGGCGTTAGGACTGGACGGCAAACTTCTAGCTAGCAATACATTGCGGGGGACCGCCCCCGGTGTCACATGACGGGACGTTAGCATGACGGTATATAGGGGGTGGTCCCCACGCCCGCCGTCCAGTTCTTTCCCGCCATCAACCTGTATACGCTGGACCTCACAGTGAACTCGGCTACAGTTGACCGCCATTTCTTGTTCTTTATTTTGTCTTTTTCTAGTTTAATGCGTGTCTTCTCAGTCTTGTAGAACCAAGAAGAAGTGCTCACAGTGCGGCACTCAGATTCCGCACAGGGACGATCATTCCTGCTGCGTCCTCTGCGTAAGCGCTGAACACCGAGTTGACGACTGCGACATCTGCCAGTCTTTCAACAAGGCCACGTGCGTCAGGTGCCAGAAAGCCCTCGATGCCCACCTGCTGAAAAAACGCCTCGCATCGATGGAAAAGGAGCTTCAGGAGCTGCAGGAACGTTCCTCTTCACCCACCTCTGAGTGCAAGAAAAAGAAGGAGAAGCTCTGGGACCAGGATCGTTCCTCTTCTACCCAGTGTTGCCAGGCAGTCGACGCCACTTCAGGTGGGGCGTCTACCTCGGTGAGTACTCCTCCTCCTCGGTCTCCGTCCACTGTGGCGGATCGGTCGCCGACCCCCCTCACCTTAGTCAGAATGCAACAGGGGTGTTCCTCCCAGGAGGATCTTGCTTCAGGGCATGTCGACAGCTCTCAGGCCGATAAGTTACCCTCTGGCTCGGCCACAGGGTGCATGGCCTCAGTTGATAAGTCAGACTCCAGCTCTGCTGCTGCCTGCTTGACCACGACCGATAAGTCGTATGCCGGCTCATAGATACATAGAATTTGACAGCAGATAAGAACTGCTTGGCCCACCTAGTTTGCCCATTTCCCTACCTAATGGATAAGCTGCAGATCCTAGTTAACCAACAGCCTACTTCTTCCTACCCCCCACTAGAATTGCCTTATGTCTGTCCCATGCATTTTTGAATTCCCCCACTGTTTTTAATTCCACTACCTCCTCAGGAAGGCTGTTCAATGTATCCACAACCCCTCCATGAAAAAATACTTCCTCACATTACCTATGAGCGTCCCCACTATCTTCAAATTGTGCTCCCTTGTTCTTGTACATCTCTTTTCTGAAAGATGCTACCCTCTTGGACTTTGTTGATTCCCCTGAGGTACTTGAAAGTTTCTGTCATGTCCCCTCCTCCTCTCCTTGAGGATATACATATTAAGCTCCTTTAATCTCTCTTTGTATGTCTTCTGGTGCAGACCCTTCACCATTTTAGTTGCCCTCCTGTGGACAGCCTCCATCCTGTCTATGTCCTTGTGGAGATGGGGGTCTCCAGAACTGCATGCAGTTCTCCAGATCTCCAGATGGGGTCTCACCAACTGTCTGTACAGAGGGATAACAACTTCCTCTTTTCTACTGGTAATGCCTCTCCCTATGCATCCCAGTATCCCACCAGCCCTCCTTACTGTCTTCTCACATTGCTTGCCCACCTTAAGGTCATCTGATATGACTACCCCCAGGTCCCTTTCCATTTTTGTTGTTGTTAGTACGTTTGCAACGTTTGCTCGGTCAAGGCTGATCAGTTGGTTGCCAGCCTGCCTGACGACTGCTCAGTCGAAGCTCTCCCGTCAGGCCTGTCTGTCGTACCCGATATCGTGGAGAGCCAGCTTCCAGGCACCCTTTTGTCCCGCAAGGGTTCTCCCTCCCGGGGCTCTCTGACTCAGCCCAACCCCTCATTTTCCCTGGAACTCTGGGACACTAGTGCTTGTGGCCATGGGATTCCTTCTCCTACATCGGGCCTTCTATCTGAGCTTCCCTCTTCCCCAGTGGGCCTGTCGACAGGGGTCTTTATTCCTTCCCTCCCTCGCCTTTCTCGGATCAGACGTCGGGTCCTCTTAGGCCCCGGCCTTGAGATCTCCTCCGTCTGTGTCTCTCTGACTTGGGGATGGCCTCTGGATCTTATCCGATGCCAGAGCCCCCGCCTGGCCCTTCCGGGGAGTTCCAGCGGGACCCAGGCCTGGAAATGGGCCCATATTCATGGGTCCCTCAGCCCTCCTCCTCCTCCTGGGCCTTGGTCCCCACGCCATTCAGGCCTACAGTCACAAACCCGGCTACCGCTGCCACAGTTCCCTTTACCTGGCGCCAGGGGCGCCGTCACCGGGTTATCCATTGCATGTTCCGACATCAGGGTACCCAACGCCGAGCCATGTGTACCGGGGTGCCATCATCAGCCTTACCCTTATTGGTACCAGGCTCCTGGTTACCCCCATATTCTTCCTCGGGGGTTTCCAGGCTATCAGCCTCCACTGCCGCCTCCTCCTCCACCAGAGCCACAGGGGACAATTCTGGCTTGGTGGAAGAATGCCAAATTGCAGCTCCTGCAGGAGCTGGGACACCCGCATCCGGTCATGGTTTCTACCCTGACTCCCAGGGCAGTTCCTAGTAGCCCATCCCTGGTCGACCGTCAGTCGTCAGATAGGGACTCTAGCAGGCGTCCAGCTGGGGCCCTCTCGGGCTTCAGGATCACGGAGGAGGTTCCGGACATAGTCTCTCTATCTAGCAGACCGGAGTCTTCTGACTCTGATACTGACTCCAACTCTGCAGCTCACTCAGAGCCTCATTCTCCTTTGGAACCTCAACCCAAGGAGTCTCCCAAATCTCTGCCGGAGGACCCGTCATTTGCGGAGCTCCTTAGATCTATCCAGCAGGCTTGCGGCTGGGCATCCCAGGAGACTGATACTAAAAAGAAGAGGCTTGTGGTACCTGGATTTGACCAATGCGGACCCCATACCCATCTCACCTTGGACGGGGCCACATGAGGACCTAACAGCCACAATATGGCAACAACCATCCTCAATTCCTGTGGTCTCTAAAAAGGCCGACAGGACCTGTCATCCCCCAGAAGGGGCCAACCACCTCACAATCAATCTAATGCCGATTCGATAGTAATCACAGCGGCCCATGATAGATCGACTCAGCCAAAGCATCTGAGTGCCTCACCTCCGAGCAAAGAGTCCAAGCAGATGGACCAATATGGCTGCAAGGTTTGCGCTTCCTCCACCTGCGCTATCAGGTCTCTCAATTCCGTAGCTCACATGATCTCTTCCAGAAGTCAGCCTTGACCGACCTAAAGAAAGAGCTACAGTCTATCCTGGATAAGGAACTCAGGAACAAGTTGTTGGACAAGGTGAGACTTAACAAGTCTTCCTGCCACCACGCATTGCGTGCCAACCACAACTCTGTGGACTCATTGGCCCAGTGCACAGCTTCAGGTGTTTGCCTGAGATGTCTGGCATGGCTCTGTCTTGTGGCACTGGTGCTACACATCCAAACCACTCTCCTGGATGCCCCCTTCAAGGGCTCTGTCCTGTTCGGTGGCGCTGTGAAGGATATAATTACAGAGCTACAGGAGAGCAGCAGATCCCTGTGGGATGTCTGCTCCTTGTACCGCTGTGTCCCAAAACCCAAGCAACCTTTTCGTTGCCCGCACAAAAGATGGAAAAAAACAGAACCAGATCAGACACCAGGGAAAGCACTGCGCCACTGGTTCTGGCACCCAGACCCCTCAGGCAAAAGCCCAAAAGGCTGCCGGAGGCAGTAAAGCGGCTCTCCCCTCCGTCTCCTGACTTGAGGGGATCCCCTCCACCTCCTCCCATTCTTCCAGTGGAGCTGGTGGGGGAAGGTTCGCCCTCCACCTAGACGGGTGGGAGGCGATAACTGCAGACGCTTGGGTCCTCCAACTGATCGCAAGAGGGCACTCACTTGAGTTCCTGGACAGACCCCCGGACAAACCTCCAGGCAGGTCTCACTACCCATCAGGCCATCTGCACCTCATTCAGCAGGAAATCCAGGCTGTATTAGCAACGTCAGTCATAGAGCCGGTTCCTCTCAGGCAGGCAGAAAGGGGATATTATTTCCATTTTTTCCTGGTGCCAAAAAAGACAGGCGAACTGAGGCCCATCCTGGACCTCAGCCTTCTCAACCTCTTTGTGGAATACAAGAGGTTCCGCATGCTAACCCTCCTGGGACTCTTACCCCTGCTCCAACAGAACCAATGGCTGTGTTCACTGGACATGCAGGATGCTTACCTGTACATCCCTATCTTCCAGGCCCACTGCTGATTTCTTCGGTTCACCTTCCAGAGGAACCACTATCAATTCAAGGCCCTCCCTTTTGGCCTTTCCTCGGCACCTCGGGTTTTTCGGAAGTGCTTGGCGGTGCCACAAGGGAATTTATGTGTTCCCATACCTGGACGACTTGATGTTGTCGGCCCCATCTCAGGATCCTCTGATGGAGTCTGTCTTCACCACCTTGGACCACTTTTCCAAGCTTGGCATCACTGTGAACTATCCCAAGTCTCAGCTGTCACCCTCTCAGCACCTCCAATTCATTGGAGCGGTGCTGGATACAGTCTAGGGCAGGGCCTTCTTATCTTTGGACAGGGTGGAAACTCTGATTCAGCAAGCTTTGTCTGTGTCCCAACTCTTGTTGGACCACAGCCCGCTCCATCCTCCACCCGTTGGGAATAATGGTGGCTGCCATTCCCACAGTTCTGTTGGCCAGACTGCATATGAGGGTGACCCAGTGGACCCTGAGAGTCCAGTGGGACCAATGCTCAGACGACCTGGACCACAGGGTCCTGGTCTCCAGCAGTATGAAGAGGGATCTTCTCTGGTGGCAGGAGCCGTCCAAACTCTCCTCTGGGGCCCCCTTTCATCCCCGTCTCCTTCCATGACCCTCACAACAGATGCCTTGGGTCAAGGTTGGGGAGCCCACCTAGGAGACCATCGAACTCAAGAGAGATGGTCCCCACAAGAGAAGCACTTGCAATAAACGTTCTAGAGATGAGAGCTGTTCTCTACGCTCTCCAGATGTTCTGGACCCTTTTACGGCCAGGAACACTCCTAATCCAGACCGACAACACTGCCACAGTCTGGTACGTAAACAGGGAGGCACCCGATCGTACCCCCTCTGCAGGGAGGCGATGCAGGTGTGGTACTGGGCAGTCCAGCATGGCCTATTTCTGACAGCAGTCCATGTCACAGGAGTTCACAACATCCTGGCGGATAGTCTCAGCTGCACCGTCGCTCAGACACATGAGTGGAAACTAAAGCAGGAGGTCGTGGAACATCTTTTCGATCTGTGGGGTCTGCCAGAAATAGATCTATTTGCCTCCCCATCCAACGTAAAACTACCCAGCTTTTGCTCGCTTATTCCTGGGCGTGGTGTTTTCTGGCGAGACGAGCTGTCTCTTTGTTGGACAGGGAGGTTTCTGTACGCTTCCCCCTCCCTTTCCAATTCTGCAGAAGGTACTGCTGAAGCTTCAAGCAGAGGGTGCTCGCATGATTCTCATAGCTCCCCTCTGGCCTTGGCAGATCTGGTTCCCCCACTACAGCAGCTGACATTAGAACCCCCAGCACCTCTTCCTCTCCTCCATGATCTTCTGTCACAGGAGCAGGGCAGCCTTGTGCATCCAAGCCTCAAGTCTCTCCACTTGCATGCATGGCACCTTTGGATGTAGCGGTCTCATGATTTGATGTCTCATCGCGGTCTCATGATTTGATGTCTCATCACGAGTCGCCCAGGTCTTAGTGGAGGCCAGCAAACCGTTCACTAGATCTATATATGCCATGAAGTGGAAGAGATTCTCCATTTGGGCCACGGCCAAAGGCCTTGACCTCTTTTCTTGCTCGGCACCCCAGGTCCTTGAATACCTCTTGCACTTGTCTAATTCAGGCCTGTTACTGTTCCTTGAAGGTCCATCTTTCAGCGGTTTCCACCTACCGCCTTCCAGTGGATGGCAAAACCCTCGCACAGTTGGAGGTCTCAAAGACCTTTCTCAAGGGGGTCCTCCACTTAAAACCTCCAGTCCGTAGTCCGGTTCTCCCCCGGGACCTAAATTTTATTTCAGAGAAACTTACTTTGCCCCCTTTTGAGTCAGCAGCAAGTTGTGACATGCGTTATTTGTCCTGGAAAGTGCTCTTTCTAGTTGTTATTGCCTCAGCTTGAAGGATTTCAGAGCTTCAGGTCCTCGTTTGCAAGGAGCCTTATTTAATTTTCCACAGAGACTGGGTGGCTCTGTGGACTAACCTTCTTTTCTATTGAAAGTGGTATCAGAATTTATGTTGAACCAAGATGTTCAACTGCCGGGTATTTTCCTGAATATTCCAATGGGGGGAATACCCTTTGCACACGTTGGATGTGTACAGGATCTTGAGATACTATATCTCTCAGACCAAGGAGGTGCGCAAGTCTGACTAGTTGTTTGTTGCTTTCACACCCAGACGTCAGGGTATGGCCATCTCTAAACAGGGCCTGTCCAAATGGTTGGCTAATTGCATCTCATTCATCTATCAGAAGTATGAGAAACCCATTCCGGGGGAAGTGAAAGGCCACTCGACTCGTTGCATGGCCGCTTCAATGGCCTTTTTACAGAACGTGTCCACTTCTGATATCTGTGCCATGGCCACTTGGTCTTCGGTCCATACTTTCACCAAGCATTACAGTCTGGACATTGCCTCTAGGCGTAGGGCCAGTTTTGGACTTGCTGTCCTGCAAGTCCTCTTATCCTAACAGGCTCTCTAGTTGGTAGACATTTCTGCCTCCCGGACATCAGTCTCCGACTTTCTTTTTCTTGACTGCTTAGTATTCAGTCGTGGCTGTGAAGGTCTATTGCAGGAACCCTCTAGAATTAAAGATATTACAGTTATGTTAGAACTTACTGTAACAGTAGATCTTCGAGAGAGGTTCCTACAGTAGGTCACCTTTTCCCTCCCACCTTCCCCCAGCTCCTGTTTCCTATCCCTTTTCAGGGCAACTACTAGCAGCTCTGGGCTCTAGGAGTTGTGCTCCATTCTCCCGTTACCCTTACGGGGATCTTCTGGCGGGAGAACTGGAGGGCGGGCGTGAGGACCATTCCCTATATACTGTCACGCTGACGTCCCAGTATGTGACGCTGGGGGCGGTCCCCCGCTATGTATTGCTAGCTAGAAGTTTGCCTTGCAGTCCTGATGCCAGGGGGGCACTGTCCTATCTGTGAAGACCTACTGCAGGAACCTCTCTTGAAGATCTACTGTTATGGTAAGTTCTTACATAACTGTAATTTTCTTTGTCACTATGCTGGGAAGAAAGGGTTTGTAATTTTACTCCGAACTTTTTAATGTACAAAGGGCTTGTCCCACTGATGTAGTTATTGCTGGTTTCGTGAAAATATATTAATTTGGTGTCCAATTACACAGGTTTCAAATTTTGCTTTGTTTTCTATAGGATAACATTGGAATGTGAGGTGTTTCTTTGGTGCTGCACACTATGGGATGGGAGCACAGGGCCCACAGGCAAATAAGGATACCACTACAATAATCTAAAAAATTAGGGATGGATGGGAGCGCAGGCCCAGAGAGCCCTATGCTGCCATGAGCGAATAATAAAAGTAAGGAAATTCTTCACCAAAAACTTCATTAATGCATCAGTTAGGGTTGCAGAGACAAACGTTGGGAAATATGGTGTTAGAGTTTGCAACCCTAACACCCCACCCCCACCCTGCATGCAGCAACAGGCGTGGAGGGTGTGTCTTTGGGTTGTCAACCCTAATGCTTACCCCATTCTCCTATAATGTACCTATCTCAGCTTATTTACTCATGGAATGGGGTGAGCGTTAGGGTTGACAACCCCAAACCACACCCTCCACACCTGTGGTTGCATGCAGGGTGAGGGTTGGAAACCCGGACACCACATTTCCTAACTTTTGTCGCTGCAACCCTAACTGATGCAGTAACAAAGTTTTTTGCAAAGAATTTATATATGTATATACATATATATATATAATGTAATGGGGGCGCAGTCACACCCCTATAGTTAGGGTTGAGTAGGCACTTGAATATTAAACCTCAATTTTTGTGCGTTAATAACTTTGCAATCATTCAATGGCTTTGCACAAAATTTGGAATGCGCGGTGTGGTATGGTAGATCTCTTGATTTGCCAAGTTGCATTTTGGTCAGCTTTACGGTTTCTGCGCGGCAAAATGCTAAAAACAATGCGGTTTTTGCCACTTTTGACATGTTTTTTGCCCATGGTGCTGCATTCACACCGTGTTGTCTTTTGGTCTGAAGTTTGGAATGTAGAAAGAGTTTGGGTCAAGGAACAATCTAGTTTTAGTTTGGTAAAAAAATATTAATCTGTTCCAAAATTGTTACATTTTTAATTTTCGGGCTCTGAGCATGCTCACTCAGTTCACTCCAAGATTTGTATGTATATTTTTCAGACAAGGATTGGTCTCATGATCAAGGATTTTGTCAGCTCGCAGACTAGGATCGTGGTCCGTCAGAAAATTCCTTGTCCAGGAGCTGCCATCTTGTTTTTCAGTTTATCCCCCCGACAAAATGTTGTAGCTTTCTGCACAGGTTACTTTGGGGCCAAATGAGGCATGGGTTTTGTTCAGGGTGACGCCCTCTACAAAGCCATGCCTTTGGTTTTGCTCGTTTTGGTCAAAAAATAGCTTTTTAAAATGTAAAAATTCTTTGACTGTGACTCACTAACGATCCTAGTCCGCGAGCTGTCAAAATCCTAGTTTGCAACCAAGGTCAAGGATTTTGCTACCTCACAGACTAGGATTTTAAAAACTTTATCTTTGGATTGCTAATGAACGGTTTGGTCTTTTTACTTGCAATTTTCAGGGTATTGAGGGGGGATGCCCTACAGGTGTGAATTATGCTGCTTAGGTGTTGGGGAATTAAGCGGTTCCATAGATGTGCCATCACGAAGTTGAGATTTTCCCCATAGGATAGCATTGTGGAGCCCATTGCGCTTTTCGGTGTCCATATCTCGGAAACAAAGTGAGATATAGACTTTTCGCTACTGGTGATCTAAGCCACTGTAACAAGATTGGAGACCATAGACTATACCTGCAGTGGAATTTTTTCTGTGGCTTGTACGATTCCTGACATATTGGCAAATTAGTGTCACAAGGGTTCCAAGGGTGTGCTTCCAGCATTTTTCGGTGGCCATATCTCGTAAACGATGCAAGATACGGATTCGGTTGATGATATGTCGTGTGGACGACTCGCTGTCACAATTACCACCACACTTACATTTTTTTTTTATACATGCTACAGTTCCTGCCACATTGGCAAACTAGTGTTACAAGGGTTCCTTGCCCCTATAGGGCTGCTGTATGGCTCTGTACCTATGTGAAGGTGGGAGCGCAGGGCCCGGAAGGCCCATGCTCCCACACATGCATATCCTATGCGCAAATGGGCAGCTTGATGGGAGCGCGGGGCCCTTCCAACATGTTATTTACTAGTTATACTACACTTTTTCAAAAAGTAAGGAAATTCATGGCAAAAAAACTGCATTTAATGCGTCAGTTAGGGTTAAAGCAACAAAAGTGAGGAAATGAGACGTTAAAGTTGAGCCCTAACCCCCATCCTACACAGACTGACAGACGCTGGTGTGTGCCATGGGGTCATGAGGTCTAACTCTCACCCCATTCTCCTTTACTATAGCATGTCAACCTGCTTAACATATGGAATGGGGTGAGAGTTGGACCACATGACCCTAGCTACACAGTCTGTCAGTCAGTGTAGATGGGTAAAGAGCTGAAACCTAACGCCTCAGTTCCTCACTTTTGTTGCTTTAACCCTAACTGATGCATTAAACACAGTTTTTTGCCATGAATGTGTGTGTATATATATATTTTTACACACACACACACAATTCAAATAAACCAAAGGGAGAAACAAATAAGTGCCTTAGCTGAGATTTGAACCCAGGCCACCCGGAATTCCATTTGCCACCAAGGCAAAGCTGTGCCACCAAGGCAGATGGAAACCTGGACTCTCAGAAGCATGTTACTCTTTCTCTAATGCACAGCCTGATGCTGCACAGATAATTACGTTTCTAGGGACGTGGATATGTTCAATCCACACTTTGTGGCAGGTTCCTTGCCACTTTAAATCTTGCCGGAAGGTCTTCAGGCTGGCTCCTCCCACCCACCCGGGTGGTAAAACCCTCGGCTCCGCCCCATGACGTCAAATCTTACTTACCGCTTGGAAGCTCAGGTTCCCTCCTTAGCGCTCTGCGTTTTTAGGCCTGGATCCTAATTCGGAAGTTCTGAAATTCATTTTAAAGTTCTCTAGACTTACGTCTTCATCTTCCCTCGTGGCTGCGATGGACAAATCCACACCCGGCTAACGTCGGTGTCCTTGCGGGCAGAAAATATCCCGGACCGACCCGCACTCCACGAGCATTTATTGCCTGGGTCTTGCTCACGATCCACAGGCCTGCGATCTTTGCAAGTCTTTCATGGCTTCGGTTCTGGAGGACCGCGCTGCTCGACTACAACTGGGGCACCCCAAGAAACGGTACCTGCCGGTGAAGTCGAAGGAGGCCCATTGGGCGGTGTCCGCGGCTGCAGGCTCCGCGGAGCAGCTGGAGCAGTTGATCGCCCTCGAGGAGGAGGCGACTCAGGCTGCATCATCTTCCTCCTTGGCCTCTGCATTTATCCCGCTCTTCTTGGGCTCCTCCTACACTGCCTCTTTCAAGGAGCTTTGTCAGTCCCTCTCCACCAAGGGAGACGGACCCACGGGACACACGAGTAGGTCGAAGAAAAAAGAACCGAAAGGTAAGTCCCACCGTTGATGTTCGTGGAAGCGGGAAAGAGCCCCTTCACTGGACCGTCGGCTCTCAACCTCGGTCGAGGTTGCGGCTAAGGCCGCTGACTTCACGGTGTCTCCGTCAGGTCAGCCGGACGAGACACCCGTCGACGCGATCGAGATTTTTCTTGACCTGTTGGATGGGTTCTTGACTGAAGAAGCCAACAACCCTTGTTCACCGGTTCCCCCGATGGTAACCGAGGACTTGCCCGTGCCTCCTGTGCCAAAGTCCCCGGTCAAGGACCCTGAACCGAGGGATGAGCCGGTTTCCCCGGCCCCCTCTTTGACCCACCCTCGGCGACCCCGAAGGTCTCGGTCTCGGTCCTCTTCCATGTCGGGTAGATCCTATCAACATCGGCGGTCTCGGCACCATGGAAAGCGGTGTCGCCGCTCATCCTCTTCGGAAGATAGGCTCTGACGTAAGTTACGACAGTGCTACGAGGACATGATGTGGTAACAACTCTTGTTGGCTGGTAATAAGCCGACTCCGTCGCCTTCTCCGGCCATTAAGTGGCTGTCACCCAAGCGAACAAAGCAACCCCTCATAGTAGTTGAGGAGCCGACCCCGACACCGGTTGTTTGGCCGAAAACGGCTGCTCCGCCAGTTGTGGTGTAACCAGCGCCTTCTCAGACGAAGACTGGGACCCCGACCAAGGATTCTCGGTCAGGTCAGGGCTTGCCCCACAGGTTGTCAGTCACCCTCACTCCCGATCGGCCTTGGCAGGTGGAGGGTGGCTCACACGCTCAGCAGCTGTTCGTGGACTCCTCGGAGTCTAACGACTCCTCCCTATACTCCAGGCCCGTTGACCTGGAATCTGCAGGAGGTCAGTTGGTGGACGAGAGCCCATCCTCGTTCTTGGGAATACTTCGGCTCATCTCAGTCCACTGGGATGCAGCTCGAACCCGTACAGAAATGGGCTAGGTATCCCCTCATGGAGATACTGGACAGAGGAGATTCCCCTGCGGAGGCCTTCCCTGTGGCCGCAGCCATTGTTGGCCCAGCCCTGGAGTTGTGGCAGCGGCCTGCATCTTGTCCTGCGCCTTCGGCCAGGATGGCTCGCAAGTACGTGGTTGCCACCGGTTCACTCTCCGGTTTCTCGGAGCATCCCTCTGCGGAGGGGCTGGTGACCGATAGTGTTTTCCGGTGTTCCAGGAACCCTAGGGACGTGGACAAACCACCCGATAAAGAGTCCAAAAAGCTGGACTACTCGGGGCGGAAGGTTTACGCTGCTTCCTCCCTAGGCCTTCGACAGGCTAGCTTGGCTGTACATTTTTCACATGCCCTTATGGGTTTCCTGGATGAGGTGATTCCTCATCTCCCGGCTGACCTTCAGACGAAGGTCAAGCAGGTGCGGGATCAGGGGAGAACAGTGGCCAAACAACAGCTCCAAACTTCTTTGGATATCGGTGACTCGTGCCCGGTCAGTAGCGGCTGCAGTAGCCATGCATCACAGAGCTTGGCTGCGGATCTCCACCTTCACGGCGGACACCCAGCACAAGCTGGCAGATGTTCCCTTCCTGGGCACTGACTTGTTCGGGCCGGGGGTGGAAGGCCATCTCCAGAGGATCGAGAAGTCCAATGCCAACTTGGACTTGGTCACGTCTGCCCAGAAGGACAAAGGCCGCCAGCAGCAGCGTAAGCGCTTCCGCCCCTGCGGGACGTCCGGCCTAGCTGCACCAGCAACAGGGCCAGCAGACTCACACTTGGCGCCCCAAGGCCAATTCTGCCACTTCCTCCAGTAGGAAGCCTGGAAGGAAGGGTCCAGGCGGCCCCTTGGCTGGCCCTTCCTCCAAGCCTGCCCAGTGACGAGTTGAGGGGTGTTGCCCCTAACCTCGTCAGTACTCCCCAGGTTCTCCCCATGGTGGGACGGCTACGCCACTTCCTTTCCACCTGGTCCACTATCACCACGGACCGCTGGATGCTGGAAGTGGCCGGCAGGGGTCTACCACTGGAATTCGAGCAGCCCCTCCCTATCGAGCCGTCGCCCCATGGGTGGCTATGGGCTCTGCAGCCTCTCTATCGGCTCGTCGAGCTGACATTGCTGTGCTCCTCCAGAAGGAGGTGATCAGCGAGGTGGCGGATCCTCCTCCAGACCCGGGGTTTGTGTCCAGGTACTTCCTGGTCCCAAAGTGGACAGGGGGCTGATGCCCCATTCTCGACCTGCACGACCTGAACAAGTTCCTAAGGCCGTGCACCTTCAGGATGGTCACTCTGGCTCAGATCATTCCATCCGTGGAACTAGGCATGTGGTTCTGCTCTCTGGATCTCCAGGACGCATTCTTTCACGTCCCAATCTGTCCGTTTCATCAGTGATTCCTCCGCTTCAGAGCAGAGGGATCTCTTTACAAGTTCCAGACCATGCCCATTGGCCTTTCTCCAGCTCCTAGGGTCTTCACCAAATGCATGGCAGTGGTGACAGCATTCCTGCGGCACCGAGGGGTCCGGCTATACCCTTACCTGGACAACTGGCTGATTGCAGCCCCCTCCAGGTTGGAGGTGGAGAGGTCCAGGGGTCTGGCCCTCCAGGTCTCCTCTCGGATTGGCCTCCTGATCAACTAGGCCAAATCAGAACTCGTGCCATCGCAGGTGATTCAGTTCAGAGCTCGACTCTCTTCGAGCCAGAGCCCGGCTCCCAGCAGACAGAGCCGAGGTCCTTTCCTCCTTTGCCCAATCATTTCTGGTTGGGCAATTGCACCCTGCCCGGAACATCCTGCGCCTTCTGGGCCCCATGGCGGCCTGCACCAGTGTGGTCCATTGGGCCAGCTGGCATATGCGCCCCCTGCAATGGGGGCTGGCCCGCCAGTGGTCACAGCGCTCCGGTCCTTTGGACCAGCCGGTGACCGTGACCCAGAAGATATGGGACAGCCTGCAGTGGTGGCTCTCCAGGCCAACGGCCTCTGGTCCCCTCAGGAGTCTCGATGCCACATCAACCTGCTGGAGCTTTGAGCGGTTTGACTAGCCCTCACCGCCTTCGCTCCGTTTGTATGGGGTCAGGTGGTTCAGGTCCAGATGGACTACACCACGACCATGTACCATCTCAACCATCAGGGCAGGACGCAGTCCTTGCCTCTGTGCAAGGAAGCTCTCTGCATTTGGTCTCTCGTGATCAGCCTGGAGGCGGATCTCCTAGCCATCCACGTGGCAGGAGCCTCCAACAGTCTGGCCGATGCCCTCAGCCAGATAGGCGCTGCATCTCATGAGTGGTCTCGCCTGCCGGAGGTAGTGCAAGACCTGCTCTCCCATTGGGGCACCCCTCAGGTGGGCCTGTTCACCTCCAGGGAGAATGCGAAGCTGAGGCTGTTTCACGCCCACCCCCCTCAGCAGGGCTCGCTGCAGGGGGATGCCTTCTCGAAGCCGTGGACGCCAGGCCTCTTTTACGCCTTCCCTCCATTTCCCTTGATCCACAAGATGCTTCTCAAGGTGAAGAGGGGCAAGGCGCAGGTGATTCTGGTAGCCCCAGACTGGCCTCACCAGTTCTGGTACTCAGATCTCCTCAGCCTCAGCTCCAGGCTCCCGAGGTGGCTTCCAGCCCGCCTAGACCTGATCTCAGTCGACAAGGGGAAGGTTCTCCACCTGGACCTTCAATCCCTGCACCTGATAGCCTGGTTCCTGAGCGGCTAGAGTTCCAGGCCTTGGGTCTTTCCGACGAGGTCCTCAACATCGTTGAGGTGTCCCGTAAGGAGTCGACCAGAAAATGCTACACCTTCAGATGGAAGAAATTCTCCATTTGGTGTCAGGACAAGGGGTTGGACCCCTCTTTCTGTCCATTGGCTAGTATTTTGGAATACCTGTGGTCCCTTTCTTAGCTAGGGCTTCGGTCGATGACCCTTAAGGTGCACCTGGCAGCTATCTCTGCTTACCGGGTGCGGTCCGGCAAGCAGTCTGTGGTGCAGGAGAAGGTGGTCAGGCGCTTTCTCAAAGGTAGACCACATATCCCCTCCGGTGCGAGAACCTCCACCTCCGTGGGATCTACTGCTGGTGTCGGCTAAGCTCATGGGTAAGCCATCTGAACCGATGCACAGGTGTAACATCTCTCACCTGTCGTGGAAGACCGCCTTCTTGGTGGCTATTACATCAGCCAGAAGGATGGGAGTGCTTCAGGCGCTTTCCATCGAGCCTCCCTACCTGGTCTTCCACAGGGACAAGGTTGTCCTTCGCCCCCACCCGAAGTTCCTTCCGAAGGTGGTGTCAGAGTTTCACCTTAACCAGGTGTTGACTCTGCCGGTGTTCTACCCCAGTCGCATCTCAGAGGCCGTATATAGGCTTCATTCCTTGGACCCTAGCAGGGCGCTCGCTTATTATAAGGAGCGGACGGCTGAAGTTTGGGGAGAGTTTCGCCAGCTGTTTGTCGCCTACGCTGAAGCCGCACCTGGCAGACCTGTAGCCAAGCGGACTATAAGCAGGTGGGCCACCTTCTGCATAGATCTCTGCTGTAGGTTGGCGGGCATGGAGTCTCCCAAAGGGATAAGAGCTCATTCTACCGGCCATGCCGCTGCTTCGGTGGCTGCTTCTAGGGATGTCCCTATCCAGGAAATCTGCAGGGCTGCTACCTGGAAGTCAGCACACACCTTTATTTCCCATTACCACATTGACCTAGAGTCACACCGGGATGCTGGTTTTGGGACCTCGGTTCTCCAGTCCTTATTTCCCAAGTAGGGGGTGTGCACCTTGCCTCCCTCCTCCCGGAGAACTGCTAGGAGTCTGTCACAAAATCTGGATTGAACAACATAGCCACGTCCCTAGAAATACAGGTTACTCATCCGTAACAGGAGTTCTAGGAGTGGTATATGTTGTTCATCCTACAAACCACCGACTCTCCGGCTTTGCGCTGAACCTGGCTTCCAGCGGGCTAGATCTGGCGTCATGGGGCGGAACCGAGGGTTTTACCACCCGGGTGGGTGGGAGGAGCCAGCTTGAAGACCTTCCAGCAAGATTTAAAGCGGCAAGGAACCTGCCACAAAGTGTGGATGAACAACATATACCACTCCTACAACTCCTGTTACAGGTGAGTAACCTGTATTTTCATACACAAGGGTACGGTGTGCACATATGTGAAACCCAAACAAACAGAAAAGAGAAAGAAATATGTGCCTTAGCTTGGATTTGAACCCGGCTACCCATAATTCTGTTCTGGTCGTGCTACCAGCTGCACAAGCAAAGCAAATGGAAAGTTGAGCCTTCCAGAAGCACCTTATTATTTCTCTAATGCACATATTGGTGCTGTATAGATAATTACATTTTCATACACAAGGGTGTGGTGTGCACATATATGTAACTCAAGCAAACTGAAGAGAGAAAGAAACAAGTGCCTTAGTTGTAATTTGAACCCAGATGGCCCAGAATTGTGTTAGGTGCTTCTGGGAGTCCCAGCTAAGGCACTTTTTAACTTCCCTCTTCCGTTTCTTTGTGTTCCATATATGTGCAAACTGCACCCTTATGTATGAAAAAATAATTTATGTGTAAATTATTTATTTGTTTATTGTTTGACTAGGAGAGGCACACCAAGCAGTGACAGCTCATTTGCAGGTGCATTACATGGAGCTATTTTTATTGATGGGGGAATGTTGGCCATGACACTGGGGAAAGTCCCATGCTCTTCTTCTAGAAACACAGACTGAAAGGTTATAAGTTTAGCTTCACCAAATGGGACTGCAGAGAATACTTTAAAATGTTGTTTTTTGTTTTCTCTATCTTTCTTGGGGGGACATAGTTTTTTTTTTCTGGTAGTAACAGTGTTAAATAATAAAATATGTAAAACGTGTGTTCATTTTTTTATAGATTTTCTATTATTCAAAAAGAATTCCCCTGTTCTTCTTCAAAAAGTGCTATAGGATCTTTTACTTCAACCTGGACAGAGACCAGAGATGGGCAGAAGGGACCTCGGTTTAATGTCTCATCCGAAGGATGGCACCTCACCAGTGCAGCACTCCCCTCATACTGCACTACAGTGACACTTGTGGATATTCCCCTAAGTACCTGGTGTGGAGCTAGAACACACAACCTTCGGATCTTCCAGCCCCAGAGGCGAGCATGCGTCCTACTGAGCCACTCACTGTAAAATAAATTTGTCCTTGACGGCCCTATAGATGTGGCCCAGGAGCCATGAAACATTGGTGTGACACAGTGGGGTTAACATTTTAAATAATTTGGGGGAGAAAAAGGTTTTATTTAAGAGTGGTGAGTGAGCCGGGTCTCTACTCATGTGTACTAGCTTGATGGGGTTTTGGGGACAGGCTCCTCTCCTGTCTTTCTTTCTGTCCTTCAGGAACAAGGGAGGGCCACACTGAGACCTTCAGTTTATGTAGCTCATACAGTACATAGCTATCTTCAGCTTACTGGAGCAGTGAATCCTGGTTAACCTTTATGATGCTGTACAGTTTTCATTAAATAGGACCTCCTTGTGAATGAGCTTGCTCAATTGAGTTTTCCTGCAATAAACTTGAAACTTGAAACTTGAACTAAATGCATTTTCAGATTTGCCATAGCCATTCCATTTTGCTGTCAAGACAGCTACATGCATGTAATAGGTACTATATTTCTGTCTGGATTCCTTCCATGTACTATATTCTCAGGGAGGATGTTGGACTCATAGATATGTGTTTGCAGAAAAGGACCTTTCTTGGCCCAACTAGTCTAGCCATCCTCCCTTTATTTCCCCCCTCCCCCATAGATTCCCCCCTCCTTACCTTAGACAGCCCCTTGTGTTTGTCCCATGCTGTCTTAAATCCATCCACTGCTCCGGCATCCACCACCTCCTCCAGCACTGTTCCAGGGCGCCACTACCCTCTCAATGAAGTAATGTCCCCTCACATTGCCCCCTAAACCTATCCCCTTCAACCCTCAGCCCATGCCCTCTAGATTTTGTGCCAACCTTCTCCGTAAATAAGCTCTCTCCAGTTTTATTGATTCCCTTCACATACTTGAACGTTTCTATCATGTCCTCCCTTTCCATTCTGGTCTCCAATGGATACAAATCCAACACCCTCAACCTCTCTACATAAGGCTTCCCATCTAGTCCATGCACCATCTTAGTGACCCTTCTTTGTACTCTTTCCATGCCATCTATGTCCCAGTGTAGGTGAGGTCTCCAAAACTGAACCCCATACTCCAGGTGGGGCCTCACTATTAATTTGTAGAGTGGCATCAGCACCTCCTACCTTCTACTAGTTATTCCCCTCCCTATGCACACCAGTATTTTGTTTGCTTAGCCCACCACCTTGCTGCTTTGGATCCCCACCTTAAGGTTGTCTGTGATTATGATTCCCAGATCCTTTTCCTGCTCAGTTGCATATACACACACACACACACACACACACACCGTGTGTATTTTGCTTTTGGATTATTCTGCCTCATGTGCATCACTGTGCATTTTTTGGCGTTGAATGTTAGCTGCCATGTTCAAACCCCAGGAAATCTTACTGTATTCTGACTAATGCAGTATGGTCTCGCCGTAAGACTGCCCCGGAGCTGAAATGATTAGTAGAACCTATGCAAATGATGGTATGCTTGGCTCAAGCTCAGTTTTCAAACCACTGTCCCTGGTAAACGATCTCTGACCGTCAGATTCTTTACTCCGCTTGCCTCCTCAGTAAGATGACTCCGGAGAGCTCTCCTTCATCTCTTGAAGAAAGTTTATTTTTCTCGATTTTATATCAGTGAATTTATTTTATTTGGTGTTCTTATCACTGTCCTTGGTATTCAGGTAGTAATTGTTTAGATTTTAGTTGGTAACGGGTAAGTAGTTGTTTTTCTGCCCGGTTCCTTAACTGAGGAAAAGCCGACAGTTCCCTTAACTTTTATTTTCTATTGTATAGTTAGTGTTTAGTATTTCCAACTCAGTATAGTCGGTAGTTATTTCAAATTTATACCGGAGTAATTTCCCGGTGTTTGGGTCCCTTATTTCAACCGGGGTGACTCCTAGATACATGCTTCTGAAGCCTGGTTTCTTTTTCCGGTGTAACAACCGACAAAAAAAAAAAAAAAAAAGGGAAGACAAGTTTTTAGTCTTTTCTGAATACTGTTCCTTATGTCACAGAAACCAAAAAAGAGAACAGGACCCACAGGTTTCCACCACTGTTCAGAGTATGGGCAACTGTTTTGCAAAGGCTGATCCTCACTTAATTTGTTTGTTCTGTCTGGGGTTTGACCACCTTCAGACAGACTGTGGGATCTGTGGCTAATTTTCCTCAGTCTACCCTCGATAGAAGGTTAAAGAGACTAAAGGAAAAAATGTCAGATAAGGCCACTAACCCGGCTACTGAACAGACTACTGAACCGGAGGGACTGCCCTGTGACAGGGGCGACAGTTCCACAAAAAAGAGAACAGCAGATAAGGCTGCTGAACCGGCCGTCGCGGTTAAGAAAAAATGTAAAGAAAAGCACCAGGAACTGCAACCGACCCCAACAGCAGTTCCTCCTGCTGAAGAGATCGCGAACGTGATCAGAATTATTCAGTCTTTGCAGTCTCCGGTTCTGGTTGATAAGCAGCCAGTTCCTCGAACTCCCGGCTCACAAGTCCATGGTTTAATAGACCATGGTGGGGAACAGTATGAAAATACTGGTCTTGCTGAAGATCCAGAGGAAGACTATGGAGAGGGTGATTATGACGAGCCTGTAGAGCCAGACATCTCTGCTGACCCCCACGTGCCTGATTCCCCTAATAAGGGAACTGAGGATTTTTCCTCATACTTTGCTTTTATGGAGCAAGTTGCCCAGTCTCTTGACCTCCCATCCCATGAGTCTCTGGAAGATGAGGAGGAAGAAGACTATAAAGAAATGATGGATGTTTCCTCCATCAAAAAAGGCTACTCCTTCCACTGCATAAATCTGTAAGGAGGCAGACCATGAAAATTTTGGAGAATCCGACTTCTGTCTCTCCAACAGATAAGAAAGTTGACAGGAAGTACTGGGTGGATAAGTCTGGGGCCGAGTTTTTGTTTGGGCACCCCAGCCATGAAGGTGTGGTACAGGCTGCAGCTTGTGACAAAGCTGGCATCCCTCTGGCCTCCCACCCTCCTGAAAAAGACTCCAGGAGGATGGACTCAATAGCAAAAAAGATTTATTTGGGATCCTCCCTAGCCATCATGCAGGCATCCTATATGACATATTTAGCCAGATACCAAAAATCTATGTGGTCTACCGTACTAGAAATTGCCAAGGGGGGTGGCAGTGGGATGACAAAAGGAAGGGGGGTTGGAGCAGCTGCAAACTAGGGGTGTTGGCTGCACACTCAAGCAGACTTAGATAGACCAGGTGGTCTGTTTCTGCTGGCACATTCGTATGTTCATAAGTCTGTTCCCCTTCCAATGGCTGCTGACCTGGAGGAAGCAGTTGAGGGGCATTGAAGCTTCAAAAACCCAGTTTAGGATGGTAGTGGATACAAATGACACTGCATCCAGACAGATGGCTTCAGCAGTGTCCTTGAGAAGGTTTGCATGGCTGAGAACCACTAACCTCTCACAGGACACACAGAATAAGGCCTTAGATCTTCCCTGTGACCCAGTGTCTGTGTTTGGACAACAAACAGAGGCATATATGAAAAAAAATGGATGAATACAAGGCTGCTTACAAAAGTGTAGCAGTAAAGGAGAGAACTGCCAACCCTCAAAGGCACCATTCTAGATGTGGCAGGGACAGGACTCCTTACAGGCCTTATTTCCAGCCCCAAGTCTTTCCCCAGTATCACCCCAGGAGATACTTTAGGGGAAAGGGCAGGAGGGACACTGGCCGCACTGGCCCCACTGTCCAGTCAGTAGCTCAAACAAAACCGACTCCCTGAGCAGAATGTCCAGGTCGTCTCCCCACTGCCAGTAGGGGGCAGACTGGCCCACTGTTTCCAGGAATGGAAAAACATCACCACAGGGAAGTGGGTTCTGGAAGTAGTGGGCCAGGATTTGGTACTCAGCTTCAAAGCCAAACCAAGGCTAAGATCAAAGGCTTTCAAGCTTTCTTCCCTATCAGAAACAGCCCTACTGGAAAAGGAAGTGTCATCCCTTCTGCTGCTTCAGGCAGTAGAGTCGGTCCCTGCCCTTCAAAAAGGCAAGGGTATGTATTCCAGATACTTCCTTACATTAAAGAAAATAGGGGAGTGGTGTCCCATTCTGGACCTCAGATACCTGAACAAGCATCTGGCAAAGCCAAAATTCGGGATGGTCACTCTGTTCACCATTATACCTACTCAAGACAGGGAGACTGGCTAGCTTCCCTGGACTTAAAAGATGCTTACTTCCATATCCCAATCAGAAGGTCTCACAGAAGGTACCTTAGATTCAGGTTGCCATCAGGCCATTATCAATTCAGAGCAATGCCCTTCGGATTAACATCTGCTCCAAGGGTAGTCACAAAATGCCTAGCTGTTGTGGTAGCACATTTAAGGTGGCTAGGAGTGTCAGTGTTTCCCTGTCTGGACGACTGGCTCATTGCAGGCCAGTCACAGCAACAAGTGAGAGAGTCTCTCTCAATCACTCAGACCACCTTGTCCTCCCTGGGGTTCCTAGTCAATCAGAAGAAGTCTGTCCTTGAACCAGTGCAGTTGCTCCAGTTCATCGGAGCAGAATTGAATACAAGGACAGGAATGGCTTACCTTCCTCAAGATAGGGTGGACAGCCTTGTTCAAGCAACCAGGTCTTTCTCACTGCATGTTCCCTGACCAGCAAGGCATTTCCTGCAGCTGTTAGGGCACATGGCAGCCTCCACTGTAACCATCCCAGGAGCCAGGTTCCAGATGAGAGACCGCCAGTTTCATCTCAGGGAGTACTGGTCCCAAAAGAAAGCCCCCTTATTAAAGCTGGTCCCAGTCACAGCCACCCTTATTCAAGCTCTGCAGTGGTGACAGGTAGCATCATTGGGCTTTAGTATTGCAAACTACGAGGCTCACATGCTCAGATATCGGAAAAGCCTTTTTTTTTTTGTGTGTATTGTTTATTTATGCACCCTGCCTGCGGGGCATCTCTCAGGACTCTTCACCAGCCAACGGACACAACCGCCCACCTGAACCGACATCTCTGGGCTACGTCGGGTATGCGGGGACTGGGCACTCCCCTGGCCCCTAGGAGCGGCCCCAGACCCCAAGGAGAACTGGAGAGACGGACGGTATTGGACGTGAGATTGGTTGAACTGCCTCAGATCGCCGTTGCCTCACCCGAGCGGAGGGGTATTTCTTCTTAACTTTTCTCCCAGAACAGGGCGTGCAGTGGCGTCCCGCCCGGCGTATGCGCGCCTTCGCACCGGAAGGCGTCTGCCACGCTGCAATCCCCAGGCAACTATGCTCTGCAGTGCCCCCAGTCTCCGCCAGGGGATGCCAGAGCAAGGGGAAATCCCCGAACCCTCCCTTGGACCAGGAGAGCTGTCCTCAGACGCTCAGTCCCAGTCCTCCCCTGCCAACCCCCGACTCCCCGAGCTCGTTCCTGAACTCAGGTCGCTGGCATAACGCAAGGTGTGGTGTCTAGCGCCTCAACCTCAGCGCCACCGGGCTGGCTTGGAACAGCCTATTGAAAGCTGCTCTTACTACTGCTCATGCTTTGTCTGATGGCTCTGCCAAGGCTGATCTGCTAAAAACATTGTCTGCTGGTGCTGAGGTTGGCAAACATTTGCTGCGCTCAGCTTATGATGTATCTGATGCTTCTGTCCGGACTGCAGTTTCTGGCATTCGCTTGAAGAGATATTCTTGACTTGGAGTTGCTAGCTTTGTCAGTGATGTACAACAGGCAGTTTCGATTTCTCCCTTTAAAGGATCAAAACTGTTTGGCTATGATGTTGAAGAGACCCTAAGTGGCCGGCAAACTTCAAAAATGACTTTAAGGTCTGTAAAGTCCCTGTATCCCACTCCTTCCACAACTAGTGTTTGGGGCTCCTTTCATCCACCTGCTGCCTGAGGTAGTTGTGTCTGCTGTCAGCAAGACCATGACACAGAAGGTGGCTCCCTTCTGGATCCCCTGCACCTATTGCTGACCTCCTAATTTTAAACTAATAAGTTTATCCCAATCCCATTCTTGTGGATCTTCACCTCCCCGCCCTGCAGGACTTGAACCCCTAACTGTGTCAGCTGTCTGGTCCGAAGTCAGCAGCACCATCGCCTAGGCCACCCAGCCCATTGTAGTGCCATCTCATTTTGATTCTCTTGTTACTTAGTAGCCTGCACTCACTTCTTAAAACAGTAGATACACCCAAGCAACCAGGCTTTTATAGAAAAATCTAGACTCTATTGTAGTGCCACCCTCCACACTCATCTTTTGAGAGTTTGTACCCCGAACCTAACCTCCCGCTGTTTGGACTTGAACCATAGCCTTTGGTGCAGTGTCCGCACCATAGTCAGCAACTCTAACCGCAGGGCCACACAGCACACTCTTGTATCTCCAAGTAGTTCAGACTACTTATGCTTCTACCACGCCCACCACACATGTGGTACAGCCCCCCTAGTACATCCTGCTGTTTCTGATACACCCTCTCACTCTGTTGCTTCTTGAATTTTCCACCACCTTAGTCCTCTTGAACCCCCCTACTGGACACCCCACCTTGACCCCCTTCTCCAAATTGTGAACTATGGCTCCTTGTAAACATTTAACCTTATCAGCTCTCTATCTAATCCTTCTATCCCTTGGCTATCCAAACAAACATATTCAGATCTACACACATACAGCAAATGCTACTTTAACAATGAGTCATACAACTTATAAAAACATAGACTTTGACGGCAGATAAGGACCACTTGGCCCACCCAGTCTGCCCATTTCCCTACTTACTGGATAAGCTGCAGATTCTAGTTAACCAACAGCCTATTTCCTGCAACCCCCCACTATAATTGCCTTATGTCTGTCCCATGCATGTTTGAATTCCTCCACTGTTTTAGACCCCACAACCTCTCCAGGAAGGCGGTTCCATCGTCCACCACTCTCTCTGTGAAAAGAATTTCCTCACATTACCCTAGGCCATCCACCCTCTAACTTTAAATTGTGCCCCCTTGTTCTTACACATCTCTTTTTCTGAAAGATCCTACCCTCCTGGACTTTGTTGATTCCCTTGAGGTACTTAAAAGTTTCTATCATGTCCCCCTGTCCCTCCTTTCATCAAGGGTATACATATTAAGCTCTCTCAGTCTCTCTTCATATGGTTTCTGATGTAGACCCTGCACCATTTTAGTTGCCCTCCTCTGGACTGCTTCCATCCTGTCTATGTCCTTGCATAGATGAGGTCTCCAAAACTGCACGCAGTACTCCAGATGGGGTCTCACCAACTGTCTGTATAGAGGGATAACCACTTTCCTTTTTCTACTTGTGATGCCCCTCCTATGCATCCCAGTATCCCCCTGGCTTTCCTACTGACTTCTCACATTGCATACCCACCTTTAGGTCATCTGATATGACTACACCCAGATCCCTTTCACATTGTTGTTGTTAGTACCTCCCCTGCTATTGTGTACTCTTCTCCTGGATTTTTATTTCCCAGGTGCATTACTTTGCACTTCTTTGCATTGAATCTAAGTTGCCATATGTCTGACCATTCCTCCAACCTTGCCAAGTCCCTTCTCATCCTTTCTACCCCCCCTTGTGTATCAACTCTGTTACAGATCTTTGTGTCATCCACAAAGAGGCATACCTTTCCTTCCAGACCCTCTGCAATGTCACCTATAAAGACGTTAAAGAGGACTGGACCCAGTACTGAGCCCTGAGGTACTCCACTAGTAACCCCCCTT
This sequence comes from Neoceratodus forsteri, assembly GCA_016271365.2. Lineage (NCBI taxonomy): Eukaryota > Metazoa > Chordata > Ceratodontiformes > Ceratodontidae > Neoceratodus > Neoceratodus forsteri. The sequence continues at coordinate 1,198,843,000 of CM028130.1, forward strand.
TCTTCAGAATGTGTTCCATTCACTATTACCTTCTGTGTCCTGTTGTGCAGCCAGTTTTCTACCCAGGCTACCACCCTAGGACACCACTCCCAGAGCTGGCTAACTCGATTATTAATCTTTTGTGCGAGACTGTATCAAATGCCTTGCTAAAGTCTAGGTAGGCCATATCCACAGCCCCTCCCTGGTCTATTACTTTGGTCACCCAGTCAAAGAAATCGATTAGATTTGTCTGACATGACCTTCCTGCTGTGAATCCATGCTGCTTTGGGTCCAGTGCCCCGCTGGCCTCTAGGTACTCAACAATTCTTTCTTTCAGAAGTGATTCAATCATTTTCCCCACCACTGAGGTCAAACTAACAGGTCTGTAGTTTCCTGCTTCTGTCTTGCTCCCACTTTTGTGAAGGGAAATCACATCTGCCCTCCTCCAGTCCTCAGGTACCACCCCATCTTCCCATGATTTGTTAAAAAGTGTGGTTAGTGGTGTCACTAGGTCCTCCCTTAGCTCTTTTAGGACTTGTAGCACCTCCACCCCTAACAGTGGTGGGTTGCATACCCCAGATGGTTACCTGCCCCGTAACTGCTGGGTCTTAATCACACACCTACTACCCTGCCCTCCTACCATACCATATACAACAAAGAAGGGTGTCGATAGTGATCGTAAGCAGAAAGGCAACCCTAATATATCTAAAAAACTTCCTACTACATCTTTCTATGATGCTCCTACTGACCTGGGCGAGACTTCCTCTGACAAATGGAGAGCCGATCCTGAGGGGTCGGTTCCGGCAAAAAGAAAGAGAAATTGGCCAGTTTGGATCCAGAACCGCATCGTCTAACCACCCAAGAAATTGCCAGGGCGATTAGTTGAATCTCTCTGTTCAGTTCCAGCTGATCTGACGCGTTTGGTTCGGTTGGTTCCTCCGGTTCAGGATTATTCCCCTGAAGACTATTATGAACTGGACTTGGAGGGAGATGAAGATTATGATGATGATGATGATGACGTTGTGGAAGGTCTGGATGAGCCCATAGAACCGGACATCTCCCCAGACAGGCCTTCTGGCGTTTCCTCTCCTAGGCTTTCTGAGTCCCCTTCCCACTTTATGTTCTACAAAAAAGTGGCAGAAATCCTCCAGCTCCCTCTGGATGAAGCTGTCGAGAAACAAGAGGAGCCTGACAATGTGGAGATGATGGACATCCCAGAGTCCAAGAGATTGTCTATTCCCCTTCACAAATCCTTTGGGAAACAGACACAGAAGTTACTTCAGACTCCAAATTCTTTACCTCCTGTGGACAGGCAGATGGACAAGACGTATATGTTGTCAGGCCCAGGTACGGAGTACTTGTACCAGCAATGCAGCCATGTTGGGGTTGTGCAGGCTGCAGCCTGTGATAAGGCTAACATACCCTTGGCTTCACACCCCCCAGATAAAGGCAATGGCAAAAAAACAGTACATGGCATCTTCTTGGGACTCAAGCAGGCTAACTATATGGCCTACACAGCCAGATACCAGAAGTCCTGATGGGAATCTATTCTGGAGCTGGCTAAACAGCCTTCCCCCCAGCTTGCCAAGGAGCTGGAGGAGGTGACTGCTGATGGGATTGAGTCATCAAAAATCCAGTTTCATGCTGCTGTGGACTCCAGTGATGTGTCATCAGGAGTCATGGCTACATCTGTGGCTCTTCGGAGACTGGCGTGGCTCAGATGTACTAGCCTATCACAGGACACCCAGGCTAAGGCAATAGATTTCCCTGTCATAGAGAATTATATGAAAAAGATGGATGAGTATAGGACCACCTACAGGAGTGCACAGGCCAAGGAAAGGCAGGCAATTCCTCAGAAGCAGCAAACTAGGGGCAGGGGCAGGCCTTTTCACAGGCCTTTCTACCAGGCGCAGGCCTCCTCTCCTTTTTCCCAGAGGAGGTTCATCAGAGGGAGAGGCAGAAGGGGGATGAGCGGGGCTGCATCCTTCTCTCTGCCTAAGGCTCCTGTCAAGCAGACACCCTGATGTGTCAGCCCGGGTCGACTCCCCAATTCCTGTAGGAGGCAGGCTGGCTTACTACCTCCAGGACTGGAAGTCTGTTACCTCAGACAAGTGGGTCCTGGAGGTAGTAAGCCAGGGACTGGCCCTCATCTTCAAAAAATGTCCAAAGCTAAGGGTCAGGTCCTTTCCACCTGCAAACATCTCCAAAACCATTGCCCTAGAGGCAGAGGTTTCATCTCTGCTGGCTCTCAGAGCCAGAGAGAGAGTTCCTACACTTCTCAGGGGCAAAGGTCTGTATTCCAGATACTGCCTTATCCTGAAAAAAACAGGGGAGTGGCGTCCCATGCTAGATTTAAGATACCTAAACAAGCATCTAATAAAGCCAAAATTCAGAATGGTGACTCTGGGAATAATCCTTCTCTCTCCAAGGCCAGGGGACTGGCTAGCCTTCCTGGACCTAAAGGATGCCTAACATTCCCATCAGATGCTCCCACAGAAAGTACCTCAGGTTTGAACTGCCTTCATACCATTACCAGTTCAAAGCAATGCCCATCAGCCTAACATCAGCTCCAAGGGTGTTTACAAAATGCCTAGCAGTAGTAGTGGCCTTTCTAAGGAGACAAAACATCTCCATATTCCCATACCTGGACGACTGGCTCATTGTGGGTCAGTCTCCAGACCAAGTCAAGTCAGATCTGCAAGTGACCCAACAAGAGCTAACTTCTCTAGGATTCCTCCTCAGTCTTCCCAAATCAGTTCTCGAGCCAGTACAACTCTTAACCTTCATGGGGTAGAATTGGATACTGTCAAAGCAAGAGCCTTTCTTCCTCTGGCAAGGGTAAAGGCCATTATAGAGCTGGCTTCTACCTTCCACCTTCTGGTGTCTTAACCAGCAAGGCATTTCCTTCAACTCCTGGGTCACATGGCAGCTTCCACTGCAGTGGTGCAGGGGGCCAGATTTCAGATGAGGGACATCCAGTTCCATTTGAGGGCTTTTTGGTCTCAGAAAAGAGATCCTCTAATCAAGCTTATTCCAATGACTCAGACCCTGATCCAGGCTCTCCAATGGTGGTTGGATCAGGACAACTTCAGGTAAGGAGTCCCATTCATTGCTCAGCCTCATTCTGTGGTTCTAACCACGGATGCTTCTCTACTGGGGTGGGGAGCTCTCACAGCTCAGGAGTGTGGTCCCCTTAGGAGTCTCTTCTCCATATCAGTCTTCTAGAGCTCAGGGCAGTGTACCTGGCTCTGCAAGCCTTCTCGGAATCAGTACAGAACAAGGTGGTTCAAGTCAGGACAGAAAACACTACCGCCATATGGTACATCAACAGGCAGGGAGGCACTCGGTCTATGGCCTTGTGCACAGAAGCCATGAAATTATGATCCCTGGCTTATTCTCTACAGACCTCTCTGGTAGCAGTCCACCTTCCAGGGAAGGACAATGTGCTAGCAGATGCATCGAGCAGGATTTCCCAGGGCCATCACAAATGGTCTCTGGACCCCTAGTGTTGAAAGTGATCTTTTCAAGGTGGGGCACCCCAGAGATAGATCTCTTTGCAGCCCCAGACAATCACCAACTTCCCCTCTTCTGTTGCAGACCCCGAGTCTTGGGTTCAGTCCCTCTGGATGCTCTAATTCTGGATTGGGAAGGGAAATTTCTGTATGCCTTCCCTCCCTTTCCTCTACTGTTCAAAGTCCTGGTCACAATCTTGCAAAGTGATCCTGATTGTTCCAGACTGGGCCAGACAGCCTTGGTATCCCCTGTTGCTGTCCCTAACTGTCCATCTTCCCCTATCTCTTCACAGGAATCACAACCTGTTAACCTCTTCTCAGGGGAGGATCTGGTACCCCAACCTTCGGTCTCTCAATCTCAAGGCATGGCTCTTGAAGAGCTAGAATATGCATATTTGCATCTGTCTCAAGGGGTTCTGGACATTGTCAAAGTCTCTCGAGAACCTGCCACCAGAAAGACTTATAACTCCTAATGGAAAAGATTTAGCATTTGATGTTCCAAGAAGCACATACCCTCAGATACTGCTGACTTGGCTGCAGTTCTGGATTACATGGTTCATCTTAATGGCCTAGGCCTCAGACCAGCTACCCTCGAAGTTCACTTGTCAGCTGTTTCTGCTTTTCTGTCAGTGGGAAAGCCATCCTCACTGGCATCTCACCCTGTTTTCTGTAAATTCTTCAAAGGATTGCTTCATACCAATCCCCCCTTTAGGGATTTTACTCCTGCTTGACAGCTTAATGTTTGCATTGCCCAGCTTATGCAACCCCCTTTTGAGCCTTTGTCCTCAGCAGACCTTAAGTACTTGACTTGGAAAACTGTGTTCCTGGTAGCTATTACCTCTGCCAGGTGTATCAGTGAATTGCAAGCTCTGTCAGTGGAGCCTGATTTTATCTCATTCCATAGAGATAAGGTGGTTCTTACCCAAAGTGGTTTCATATTTTCATCTGAACCAATCCATGTCTCTTCCTGTATTCTTCACTGATCATTCTTCTTCAGGAGAGAGAAGATTACACAGTTTGGATGTTAAAAGGGCTCTTAGCTACTATATTGAGCATACTAAGGCACTCAGGTTTGACTCCCTCCAGTTGTTCCTCACTTATGGTGAAGTGGGGAAGGGTAAATCTGCTACTAAGAGAACTATTGTCAGGTGGATTGTTTCTTGTATAGAATTCTGCTATGAAAAGCTAGGCAAAGTACCCCCTCAGGCCTGAGGGCTCATTCAACTAGAGGTACAGCTGCTTCTCTGGCTGCTGCCGGAGATATACCCTTATTAGAGATATGCAAAGCAGCCACCTGGGAAACAGTCGATACATTCACCAGCATTAGTCTCTGGATATCCAGGCTAGGAGTGATGCTAGGTTTGGTACAGTAGTACTGCAGAGCCTATTCCCCAAATAGGTTCGATACCGTCAGTAATAGGGGTCCTGTTGTGAAGTATAACCAATCGCTTAAAGATGCAATAACCCTCCCCATTATTTCTTTTCACTCTATCCTATTCTCTATTACATTTCAATATCTGTCCTATACTTTCTTGTCAGGGTGGCCAACCTGGCAATCTTCTTTCTATCCTTTACTGTCCTTTTTTCTTTCTGTCAGTAATTAATTGCATCTTGTTAAAAAAAAATTATTGAAAAAGCTATGCTCAGCAAAACTTCAGTGGCTACTGGGAGAAGCAGTCCATTTTCTTTTTTTTTTCTGCTCTCCATATTGAAATGGTGTAAAAATTAGACATTAACAGGTTAAAAAGAGCAGGACCAACAAGCTCAGTGTCCCAAAACAAATGTCAAGAAGGAGCTGTTTCATTTGTAAACAAAAGAGCCTCTAAACAGCAGAGGGCTGAGTTGTGAAACAAGTATCTGCTGCAATTTCAGCTAGTAAATTAAGAAGCAGTGGCTGTAAAACTAAGGGAAACTGGAACAAAAAGGGTTTTGTGCAGTACAAGCGAAGAACAGGGCTGTAGGAAGTACTGAATAAAACTGAAACATTGCTATATGAATTAAATACATTTTTTTAATGTATTATAAAACAAATAGAATTCTAGCACCTTACAGGAAATCAGATAGGGAGCGCGCCCCTCATCTGTATTCCCTGTTAAGGTTATAGATTCTTCGGTTTGTTAAAAAGGTATTGTACTACAATAAACTGTTACCTGAGTGCCCATGTTAGTTGCAGAGGTCCCTCTATAAGGGCAGGCAGCCCATAAAATGGCAGCTTATATGGTCTCAAGGAGGAGTGATGTCAGAAGGGGGAGGAGCTAAGCTCATGCTCTGACATCATAGTCCTATAATTAAGTCTATAATTTTGTTTTAGGACCTTGTGAGGAAATAAATGCTTATTTGAGTAAACCCTCGAATTGCTAGAATGATACTAGTTGGTTTAATATATATATATATATATATGCTTGAAAATGCCATTGTTCATCTTAATTAAAGTATCACATGATTGATGAGGTCACCCTGTGGCATTATAAAAGGTTCCTCTAGGAGAACCAAAGTAGATAGGTGGTCAGTAGGGTTCTGACCAAGGAGAGAGAAGGTTCTAAAAAGTAATTGTGCAAGTTTCCGCATTGCTTAAGAAAAGGGAAAGAACTCAGGAATTCCGAAGAGTAATTATTTTTCTTTCTGAGAATTATCTCCCGATGTTTGAAGAGGTGTGATGGATTAACACCGTTTATTTTTCCTTTTTTGTATATATTGAACTTAGTATTTGTTTTGGTTTTTATTGTTATTTTTTTTCTTTTCTTTTTTCTTCTTTTTGAATAAAATGATAAATGCAGACATATGCATTTTTTATGCATCATATCTGGTTGTATGATCTGTTTATTGGGATCCATACTACCACACCGTCCTCCATGGAGGTACTGCTTGGTAGTCTGCATAATGTCAGAATACAGCAAGGCTTCATGTTGTTTGAAGAAAAAACTACTCACCTTAGTAATTGTGTTTCTTCTAATGGAGTCTTGCTGTATTCCGATCTCCCTCCCTGCCTCCCCGCTCAGGACCTGGTTTTTGGGATGTGGACTGGTAAGCACAATGTTGCCCCTCAGGGGTGTACTTGGCACTCCTCCCCCTTAGTCAGGGGAGGGTTATTAATGTTTTGGTAATTACTTTGGTTCACTACCTAGTTTTTGTTTTGGATTTCTCGACTCGAGTCTTTTGGGGATCCAAAATATTTGGTTGCCTTTTGGCTAGTGATTTTACAGTTTCCACGTAGTGGGGTAGTTAGTTAGTGTTAGCTCATAAGAATCTGACGGTTACACTTCAGAGTGCAGCAGATAGAGGTTTGAACCGAGCTCGAGCTCAACGTTCTATGCTCTGGCATAGAGTTAGCTCTTTTCTCTCTGGAGCAGTTCAAGTGCTGGGGCTAACTGCATAATGTCAGAACACAGCAAGACTCCATTAGAAGAAACACAATTACTAAGGTGAGTAATTTTTTCATCTGTAGCTCTAAATGGGTGCACCCTCTTCAGGCTCGACAGGTTAGGGAAAAAGGGTAGTGGCTGTGCTATTTATGTCAGAGATCACCTGTGGTGCCACGCCCTCCCCCCAGTTGACACTGGGAATACTGCACAAGCCCTAGCCATTAGACTGCTGTTAGGTACTCTCAGCAAGTCCCTAACTATTGCCTCAGTATTAGACCCCAGAGTCAGTTGAAAAACCAATTTTGACTGACTTACCACACATTATGACTGAGTTTTTCAACTAGTTTGAAATTTCTGACTTCAACCAATTTTTTCAACTTTCACCATCGTTGAATTTTATTAAGTAGTAGTTTGTCATACTTTTTTAACTTCAACTTTTTTTAATTAAAATTTCTACTACAAAAGTTAATAAAATGTACAGAACCCTTCCCCTCCAAAAAAAAAAAAAAATCAGTGGGGCATGCTCACACAGCCTCTGTCTTCTGACATCATAAAATGTGGCTGCATGTGCCTACGTGGGGGCGTGTTGGTGGGTTAAGGTCATGAAGCAGCTCCGTTTTTAGCATTTGGGATTTAGCAGCATCTTAAATTCATAAATGGGCAGAAACAAAAGGAATTATTTATGCCCCTCAACTCTGGGGCAGGTGAGGTATTGCATATTGAAGGGAACAGCAACTAGGCAGCAGCAGCTAAGAAGCTGATCTTTATAATGCAAATACAAAGTGCAGTGAAACAAATCTACGCACAGTAGGGACCCACTAAAGCACAATAACCAGTCAAAACAACAACAAAATATAGTAAGCCCCTGAAAGTAACAAGTTGAAGCAGAACAGTAAAACAGTATACGGCAGAGAAAAATAAGTAGCAGTAATACTAGTTACTTAGAAAAAGAACTTAGAGTCTAAAATACAGTGTAGGTAGTGCCTCATAAACACCCCACAGAAGCTAGAAGGTACCCTTTTACAAACAGACCTAACCATCAATTAAGCAATAATGCATGGCAGGGTGTGGGTTGTGCTGGGATAACCTCACACCTGGGTGGTTGGGCACGAAGTCGCAGGCAGAGTGTGTCCAATGTCCCAGAAGTGAGGTTATCCCAGCCCAACTCACATCCTGGAGTGCATTATTGCTTTTATACAATGGCTTGTTGTTCTACAAATTAAAAAAAAAAACATTAAAAAAAATGTTTTTAGTAGATTCTTAGTGTGGAAATATAACTTTGTTTCTGAAGAGAAGATGCAAACAAATAAGTGAACAATCAATACAGTGAGGTTGTGATGGGATAACCTCACTGTGCCAGGGACACACTGACCAGTCAGAGTCCAGGAAATTTTCTTGCCATAGTATAATATACAGTATGTTGGTTTACTAGTAGTCATAGAATCTGTGAGACTAAAAAACAGTTTAAGGGAGGACCCCTAGAAATACCTCCTGTATGGTATACCAGAACTGAGATGTATCCACAGTTTAAATTTAAAGCTAAAAAAACCTCATGCATACTAAAAAAACACATTTTCTGACAGTTTCTGAACTTGTTTTAGCATTCAGCATGTACACTAATGTGTTTTGTAAAATGTTATTCATCTTGCCATGAGGACTTCAATATTTAGTCTATCCAATTCCTACAGTGGCAAACAACAAACATTTTGTCCATTGAACCCCACCGACCATACTCCTCGCTCCAGCCTCCTATTGGTCTGGGAACTCACCAACTGACCACCTGCACCTGGCCCGCTCCTCGACCTTGTGGGCAGTCTGACTTACTCACAATGCCACCACAGTCAGAGCCCAGCCAGGCCACCATTAGTAGATCGATGATGATCCATCACCTTGGCTTTTCAAGTCTCCCCCTTCCCCGGGCCCCACAGCCCTCAAGCCCTCAACCAGCCTGACAAGCCAGCCAGGCACACAGCAGACACACAGACAGACTGAGTAGTCTGTGAGAGACCATCCTCCTCCTCCTTCCTACTGCCCACTGCCCAGCCATGGAAGGCCTTACATACACATCCCATACAGTACTTTGCTCACTGTAGTAGCCTGTTGCCAGTTCGGTCAGGTGTCGGGTGATGATTCGTTCGGCATCATTGCGTGGTTCTATAGCTCAGGCTGCCGCTCCTAGTCTACTCTGTTGTGGTGCCAGTGTTTCTTTGGCACTGTGTGCTCCCTCCTCCCAACCCTCACAGTCAGTCCCCAACCCAGACCCACATCCCCACGCCAGTACTCCACACAGTGGAACTAGTGCACCTACCACTCCTCCTCGCTCACTCTGAAGACCTGACCGAGACTGAGTGAGAGTCACCTGATGGGCCCGGCCGATGGGGTCACAGGCTAATCCCGACCATAACCGGACCACTGACTTGCTGCCTTCACATGATTGCTGCCTGGCTTTGCTGGAGGACTGACTGGGACCTGCATAGCCACACACTAGTCTCTCTCCGGGCACCGGACATGTCAGGACAGTGGACAGAGTCAACTTATTTTTAAATTAAAGGCCGAACTGCCAAATTTAATCCCTACAGAAAATGCTGCTCACTCCATTGTCCAAACACCAACACAGATGCCTCTTCTCCTGACAGTCTCCTCTCCTACCTAGGCATGCTCTACTCACAACCTCATGCAGCCAGTCACAGACACTTCAAGCTCCTGGCACCTCCTTCTATCTCTCCTAATTGGTGGATGCTTTGTACCCAAGAGTCAGGAGTGCATTTTATTGGCTGTAAGGCTCAGTGCTGGCGGTTGAGGACTGTTGGATATTCAGGGCCCCCCTGGCCCCCTCCTCCCCCCAGAAAAAAAAAAAAGAGAAAACACACTGCAGTGCACCACAAAAACAAACCTGAATGGATCACGGAATCGTCAACTGCAGTGGATTTCAACTCCACTATTTTATGACTGCAGTCCAGTGCAGTTACAACTATCTGCAACTACATTGAATTGCAACTGACTATTTCAACTGCCGATGACTGCTCTGGGGTCTACTCAGTATACACTTCCCCACAATGATTAAGCTGCTGGTTTCCACAAAATTACTGAATATATTAGAGGCCTTAAGCAAAACTGGGAGGTGGTAGTCCTGGGGGACTTCAGTATAAACTGGCTGGCACATGAAGCCACTCAATACAAAGATGCCTTGTCCTGTATTAACTTCACTCAAATGGTTGATTCACCCACCTGGATCAACTACTGTACTGGCTCCAGTACCCTGCTCGATTGGATCCTCATGAATCAACCGGACCGGATCTCCAACACCACAGTCCTCGCTGGCTCACTTAGTGATCACACCACTGTCATTTACCATTGGGCCAATAAGGCCTCCAAGCCCCACAACCCCCAAATCTTTAACTAGACTGGTCCACCCTCGATTTCACAGTATACATAGACCAGGCACTGGATTATTTTAATCTTACTTTGAGAGGATTCCTTCAGTAGGTCATCACATAGGACTGGCGCCACCTGGCGTCGGGCCGCATGGCAGACTTTTCTAGCAGTACCTGATGGAGGACCGCCCACCTGCTGTCACGTGGCTGACATCAGCGTGACTGTATATAGTGTGCGGTCCCCACACCCGCCCTCCAGTTCTTTCCCGCCGTCGCCTCGTGTCAGTCGCATTGCAGACTTCCATATAGCGATCGTCGTGACAGTGTCTTGCGCAGAGTTTCCTTTGCTAATTTCTCAATTCCTTTTCAATTTATTGATGTCTTAACCCAAGAAGAAGTGCTCGTCTTGTGCACACAGATCCTGTACAAAGAGTGTCACATCAAGTGCGTCCTCTGTTTAGGTCTGGACCATCCTGTTTCCTCCTGCCCTGAGTGCCAGACCTTTAATCGGGCCACAAAGAAGAGGAGACAGCAGGCTTTGGAGGCCCATCTTTTAAAGGCCGGCCTGGCTTCCCTTGAGAAGAAGATGGACTGGCTTAGAGAGTCCTCGACTGAAAAATCTTCTTCCAAAAAGCGCAAAGAGAAATCCAGGGAGTGGGAGTGCTCCGCAGACGACGCATGGCCCTCAACGAGCAAGGCCCAACCGCCACCCAGAAAATTGGACAGTAAGTCTGGCAAATCAGCGATGGGTCAGTCGGCCATCGGCTCCTCCGACGACTGCACCACCTCAGCCTATAAGTCGGCAGCCGGCTCCTCTGGGGATGGCGCAGCAGCCGGGAAGTCGACTACCCAGGCTGTGGGTACTCGCTCGGCACCGGTCGATAAGCCGATTGGGGTCTCCTCCCCTGCCAGCCTGACTCCACCCAGTAAGCCGGCCGTTCCTGACGGTCGCATGGGTGCAGGTCCCCTGTCTGGGCCTGACAGCACCTCACCCGATGTCCGGCAGAACCAGAGGGAGAAAGCTTCTCTTTCTCCTCCTTCTTCACCTGTACCCTCTGCTTCACCAGTGGGTACCTCTGGCGACGACAGCAGAGAACCGCTTGACACTGTTGACGCTTTGGGGTCAGCTCCACGTTCCCCTTTTGGGGTCAAGGAGAAGGAGGCTCCTCCTCAGCCAACAGGCCTTACTGTGGAGGCCCCTCCTCTGCCTTCCGGCGGACTGTTGGCATCTCCTCTGACGCCGGTTGTCCCAACGACAGCCCCGCAGCTGGGACCGATTGACCGGCCTCAGCCTGAGGCCCTGATGCCAGATCAGGTCCCGCTGCCACGGCCCCTTCGTCTGGCTCTGACGCCGGCCCCTCCGATGCCAGATCCCCTTCCGGCACCAGATCGGCTGGTGCCCGTCCCGACGTCAGTTCCCCTGACATGGGCTGTCCTAACACCAGACCCCAGCCAATATACACTCACGGTGGGTCAGGCATTACGCCGTGCTTGGCGGATCTGGCGACAGGGATTTTATTCTAGACCACAAACTGTCCCGCACCTGCAAGGGTTCCTGGGGACCACTACCCGGCGGGTCCCACTCCGGATTGGAGTGACTTCGGACAGTTCTACCCTGGGCTTAATCCCTACTGTACCTTTCAGGGGATCCAGGGTTATTACCCTCCACCGGTTATTCCTCCTCCTTCTCCTCCCCCTCAGCTTCTGCCTACTGCACCACCCCTCCTCCTCCTCTGGATTTCAAGGCTCTAATCCAGTCTTGGTGGCAGGGGGCATGGTTGGAGTTGGTCTCGGACCTGGAGACTAGGCTCCCACAACTGCGGTCTCCCAGGTTCCCCGTCCCCGAGCAGTCCCTCTATTATTACTGTCCATATCTCGGGGAAGACTCATCAGGATGTTTCCCTTCCCGATACCCATCATCCTGTCGAGGAGGTGGACGACGATGTTAGCTCAGAGGGGGCAGATGACTCTTCAGAGGAGGTCCCGGAGGAGCCTGAGGGCTCGAAAGGCAAGGTATCCCCAAAATCTCCACCAGCGGACCCTGCCTTTTCAGATCTTCTGAGGTCCATGAAGGAATATTTCGACTGGGAGTCAGAGGAACCGGACCCCATGAGACAGAGGCTCGCGGAGCATCTCGACTCAGAGTCTCTGTCTCCAGTTCCCATTCCTTCCTGGATGGCACCTCACCAAGACCTCACCACTACCATCTGGCAGATGCCTCATTCCCTCCTGGCTTTCCCCAAATGGGCTGACAGACTTAACCGGCCACCGAGGGATGCCCCATTCCCGAAGTCTCATCCCAAGGCTGACTCTGTGTGGTTTATATCATACTTGACTGATCGTTCTCAGAGAGTCCAGTTGCAGAATAATCTTTCAAACTCTCGGATTGTCAAAAGAGGAGTCCCTCAGGGGTCCATTTTAGGACCCCTGTTATTTTTGATATTCAATAATGACTTACCATCAGTGATACAGCGTACAGACAGTAGGATATATGCTGATGATACTGTTTTAGTGGCCTCTGGATATGGATTGGTGGATCTCCAGAGAAACCTACAGACTGATTTTACTAGGGTACAGGAATGGTTTGCCAAGTCTCAGTTAATAATGAATATAAGTAAGACTAAGCTGATGCTTTTTGGAACTGATAGACAACATAGATATTCAGATGTACAGATCATGGCTTTGAATCATACCAAAATAGAACAAGTTACAAATTATTGTTATTTGGGAGTTAATATTGATTCTTTATTGACTTTCAAAAATCATATTGAGTCTATTATTGTTAAAACACATAAAAAGTTAGGAGCTTTAAGGAGAACTACTAAAAGTTTGAGATTACAGGACAGGAAATTGATTGCAGAACAGCTTATTCTCCCCGTGATTAAATATGGAGAGGTTATATATAGAGCAGCAACTAAACAACTTTTGAGTAAATTAGATAAATTACAGTATAGGGTAGCTAGATATGCACTACGTAGTAATTTTAGAACACATCATTGTGACCTTCTAATTAAGTTAAATTGGTTGTCTCTTGATTTGGAATATAGGAACAGTTGGTCCTTATTTATTTATAAATATAGGACAATTTATTTGAAACATAATATAGCTAAAATATTAGCAGATAAAATTCAGCCCTTAGAAGACATTCTATTAGAACTATGTATCAAAATAGAATTGATCCAGATAAGCGAAAAAATAAATTTGGGGATAGAACATTAGTAACACAAGCATCAGCTTGCTGGAATACACTTCCTCCCACATTCGTTCACCGAGAAAAGTATAGAAAAATTTCTTAAGGGGTTAAAGATGTATCAAGTATTTACATGTACATGTATGTAATATTGTAGTTTTGTGTTAGAATTTTGTAGTTGTGAGTTGTGAGAATGTGTTTTTATTATTGAGTAATATGTATTTTGTCTGTTTGTAAATTAGATGTGATTATGTGAAACCTGGAAATTTTGCACAGGACTGTCTTGAAAACTGGATAGTATTATCCAAATGACATGTACTTTTCCTGTATAAAAATAAAGTTTTTACTTTACTACTACTGTGGTCATCTCTGTGGCTCATGATCGCTCATCAGCACCAAAGCACATGAGCACCTCTCCTCCGGACAAAGAGTCGAGGCAGGTGGACCAGTTCAGGAGAAAGATTTATTCTTCGGCCACGTGCGCCTCGGTCATAATTCGTGGCCCATGGCGTCCCACCAAGGCTACCTTGGCTAGGCTAGAGCGCGAGAGTTCAGTCCATGGACCTTGCCTTTGAAGGAGGAACTTGCCAAGGATCTCCGCCTCTCCAAAGTTTTGTGTAGTCACGCCTTATGCGCCACTTATGACTGTGTCGATTCAGTGACATGTACCTCGGCAACTTCCGTTGCCCTTAGACGGCATTCCTGGCTTCGCCTCCGACTCGCCAACGAAGTCCAGTCAGGAGCCCAGGACGCCCTTCAGGGGTTGGTGCCTTTGGTGGGGACACCAAAGACATTATCACAGACCTACAGGACAGGGGACTTAAACTTAGGTCTGTGAGGTCAGTGTACCGATTGGGCTCCCAGCTGCAGCAGCAGCCCATTTGGGAAGAAGACCTGGAGGCAGAGAAAGAATGCCCCAGCGCGCTGCCAAGGGAAGCGTAAGGCCACGGGTACAGCCACCCCTCCTGCCTCCAAAAATCAGAGACGTTCAGGAGGTCCTCCCACCACTTCTTGACTCCTCATCCCCACTGCCTCCTCAGTCTCGTGACAGGGAGCAGGTGGGGGGGAGGTTTGCCCCCCACGCGCAGCAGTGGAGGGTGGTCACCTCCGACGAATGGGTCCTGCAGCTAGTGTCCGTCGGACACATAGTAGAGTTTCTGGAAATCCCTTCGGAAACTCCACCAAAGAAGTCCTCTTACTCCTGGGACCAGGCCCTCCTAGTTCGCGAGGAGGTAAACTCGCTCTTGCTCAAAGAAGCAATAGAGCATGTTACCCTCTGGGAAAGGGGTTTTACTCTCACTTTTTCCTGGTTCCAAAAAAGACTGGGGACTTCAGACCCATACTCAACTTAAGCCAACTAAATCAGTTTGTCAAGTACAAAAATTTCGGATGCTGACATTCCAGAGCCTCCTCCCACTCCTCATGGAGAACCACTGGCTCTGCGCTCTGGATATGCAGGATGCCTACCTGCACATCCCCATTTTCCCCAGCCACTGCTGGTTCCTGCGCTTTCACTTCCAGGGGGAGCACTTTCAGTTTTGAGCGCTCCCATTTGGTCTGTCTTCGGCACCACGGGTTTTTTACCAAGTACCTGGCAGTGGTCGCGGCCTTTCTACGCTGCAGGGGTATTGTGGTTTTCCCTTACTTGGATGACTGGCTGATCTCAGCCCCATCCAGGGATTCTTTACTGGAGGCTCTCACCTTCACCCTGGACCTCTTCAGCAGACTAGGGATTACAGTCAGTGTTCCCAAGTCATCCCTCATCCTTGCCCAGAGACTTCAGTTTATTGGGGGCAGTCCTGGATACAGTCCAGTGCAGAGCCTTCCTTTCTCCAGACAGGGTGGAGACCCTTCTTTGTCAGGCCTCCAAAGTGGCCTCCTTCAGGACCATCCCAGCTCGGGACGTCCTGCGCCTTCTGGGCCTGATGGCGGCCTCCATCACCACCACTCCCCTGGCAAGGCTTCACATGAGGGTCCTGTATACGGTCCAGTGCTGAGCCTTCCTTCCTCCAGACAGGGTGGAGACCCTTCTCTGTCAGGCCTCCAAAGTGGCCTCCCTCAGGACCATCCCAGCTCGGGAGGTCCTGCTTCTTCTGGGCCTGATGGCGGCCTCCATCACCACCGTTCCCCTGGCAAGGCTTCACAAGAGGGTCACTCAGTGGTCCTTGCGGGTGCAGTCCGATCAGCTCCTGGATGACCTGGACCATTCGGCACTGGTCTCCTCAGCGGTCCAGAAAGAGTTGCATTGGTGGATGGATTCCCACAATCTTTCCTTGGGGCTTCCCTTCCAGAACCCTGCACCCTTAGCTTCCCTCACCACAGATGCCTCGAATATGGGGTGGGGAGCACATCTAGGGGAGCACCAAGCCCAGGGACTATGGTCAAGCTTGGAGACTTCTTTACATATCAGTGTTCTGGAGATGAGGGAGGTCCTGTATGCCCTACAGGCCTTTCAGTCCCTCTTTCCAAGGGATCACTGCTGACCCAAATGGACAACATGTCGGTAGTTTGGTATGTCAACAAACAAGGGGGAACCTGGTTGTACCCCCTGTGCCGGGAGGCGACGCAGGTGTGGAATTGGACAGTCCAACATCATCTGGTCCTTGTGGTCGTGCACGTTCCGGGCATTCTAAATGTCCTGGCAGACAGTCTCTGCAGGTCTCGGACCCTATTTCACGAGTGGGAACTGCATCAGGAAGTGGCAGAGTCCATCTTCCAACGTTGAGGCATCCAGTAATCGACCTCTTCGCCTCCAAATCCAACGCAGCACTTCCCAGCTTTTGCTCGCTTGTTCCAGGGCACGGTGCTTTCTGGAATGATGCATTGTCTCTATCTTGGACAGGGAAATTTGTGTACGCATTCCCTCCATTTCCCATTCTGCAGAGGGTTCTTCTCAAGCCTCAGGTGGAGAAGGCAAGGATGATCCTCATTGTTCCTCTCTGGCTGAGACAGATCTGGTTCCCACTGCTGATCCAAATGGACAACATGTCGGTAGTTTGGTATATCAACAAACAAGGATGAACCCGGTCATATTCCCGGTGCAGGGAGGTGACGCGGGTGTGAAACTGGGCAGTCCAGCACCATCTGGTCCTCGTGACAGTGCACGTTCTGGGCATTTTAAATTTCCTGGCGGACAGTCTCAGCAGATCTTGGACCCTAGCTCATGAGTGGGAACTGCATCAGGAAATGGTGGAATCCATCTTCAGACGTTGAGGGCATCCAGAAATTGACCTCTTCGCCTCCGAATTCAATGCAAAACTTCCCAACTTTTGCTTGCTTATTCCAGGGCACGGTGCTTTTTGGAACTACGCATTGTCTTTCTCTTGGACAGGGAAATTTTTGTACGCCTTCCCTCTAGTTCCCATTCTACAGAGGGTCCTTCTCAAGCTTCAGGCGGAGAGGGCAAAGATGATCCTCATCGCTCCTCTGTCCGAGACAGACATGGTTCCCACTGCTACAGCAGCTTTCCAGGGAACCACCAGTTCCACTTCCAGTGACTCACAACCTCCTGACCCAGGATCAAGGTTGACTGTTACATCCGGGGCTCAGGACCCTGCATCTTCATACGTGACTCCTGCAGACATAGTGATCTCTCGCTTCGGGGTCTCCTTCTGGGTTGCTCAAGTCCTCATCGAGGCTAGAAAGCCCTCCACCTGCTCCACTTATGCCATGAAGTGGAAGCAGTTTTCCATCTGGGCGACCGCTAGGGGTTGGAACCCCTTCTCTTGTTCTGCCCCGCAAGTCATGGAATACCTCCTTCACTTATCAGACTCCGGTCTGTCCTACTCTTCTTTGAAGGTCCATATTTCAGCTATCTCGGCGTACCACAGGCTAGTGGATGGTAAAACCGTGGCTCAGTTGGAGGTCTCAAAAACTTTTGTGAAAGGGATTCTCCATCTGAAACCCCCCATCCGCATCCCAACTCCAGCTTGGGATTTGAACTTCGTCTTGGAGAAGCTCACCCTTCCTCCTTTCGAGCCAGTTATGAGCTGTGATTTGCGCTTTCTTTTCTGGAAGGTGCTTTTTCTCATGGCTATCACGTCAGCCCGAAGGATTTTGGAGCTTCACACTCTAGTCTGCAAGGAGCCCTATCTGATTTTCCATAGAGACCGGGTGGTCCTTAGAATACACACGAAGTTTCTTCCCAAGGTGGTGTCAGAAGCCATGCTGAATCAATCAGTAGAGCTTCCGGTGTATTATCCGTCCCCCTCTAACAGAGGTGAGGGACTCTTTCATACGATGGATGTTCATCGGATTCTCCATTGTTACACACACCGGACCAAAGAATTCCGTACTTGCGATCGACTGTTCATTTCCTTTGCCCCGAGATCGAAGGGCAAACTGGTTTCTAAGCAGGGCCTGTCCAAAAGGTTAGGCAACTGCATCAGGTATTGTTACCAAAAGTACGAAAGGCCTCTGCCGGGTACCATCAGAGGTCATTCTACTAGGGGCAAGACTGCCTCTTCGGCCTTTTTACGGAACGTTTCTTCGGCCGACATTTGTGCTGCTGCTACTTGGGAGTTCTGTCCATACCTTTACCAAACACTACAGTCTGTATGTTGCTTCTGGGCGGAGGGCTGGCTTTGGCCTAGCTGTCTTGCAGGGTCTTCTGTCCTAGGCTGGGTCCATTCTGGATTCCATTTTTTTCCATTGGAGTTAGTGTTCCTCCTCCCTAGTTTCTCTCGGTCTCTCCTTGGAGGGACTGCTTGGGACTGTGTCCTGTATGTGATGACCTACTGAAGGAACCCTCTCGAAGTAAGATAGTACAGTTATGTAGGAACTTACCGTAACAGTAGATCTTCGAGAGAGGTTCCTTCAGTAGGTCATATTTTTCCCTCCCTCCTTCCCCTCATTTTCTGTTTTACAGGGACTCCAAATCCTGTTCACTTCTACTGTCAGGCCTCTTCCTGGCTCCGGCGGGAGAATTGGGGGGCGGGGACTGCCCACTATATACAGTCATGCTGACGTCGGGTGGGCGGTCCCTCGTCAGGTATTGCTAGAAAAGTCTGCAGTTTGGCCCGACACCAGGTGGCGCCAGTCCTATATGTGATGACCTACTGAAGAAACCTCTCTTGAAGATCTACTGTTACGGGAAGTTCCTACGTAACTGTACTTTACTAAGTTTAATTAAACATGTGACATCTATGCTCCGATTAGAAAATGCAAAACTAGGAGAGTCCACAGTTCCTGGATCACCCCCGCTCTGCTGAATCTCATGGCCACCAGGGTCCATCTATGGCATAGGGCCAAGGCCACTGGCAAACAAGCAGATATCCAGAAATATAAAACAACCAGAAATGCCTGCACCCATGAGATCAGACTCGCTGAATCGCACTATTTCATAGACTGCTTCACTAATTCCTGGGGAAATGGCAGAAAATTCTGGGAAATCCTGAAGTACCTTATTGGTGAAAATAACAAAACCTCACCCTCCATGCTACTTGTGAAATCACCCAGGATCCTAACACCGTCGCCAGTGCCTTCAGTGATGCTTTCACTGACCGCAGCAGCATACTACCACCCAACCTTCCTGATGCATCAGATGTAAATACACTAGGCCCTATGTCCCCATACAGTGTGTCCCCCACACGTCCCCCCACCCACCTCAAAGCAGTCACCATTGCTGAAGCCAGAAAATATCTCCTGCAGGTACTAGGCAACTCTAGATACAGCAACGACACATTGGATTTTAAGATACTTGCCCTTACCCTTGAAGACATGCTCCTGCCGCTAACAAATCTTATGAACATATCTCTCCGGCTGGGGCAATTCCCCCGATTTGGAAAGCCACAATGGTCACCCCAGTCCACAAAAGTGGTGACAGAGCCTTACATTTGAACTTCCGACCAATTTCGATACTGCCTTCCCTCTCTAAGGCATTAGAAAGAATAGTTTCTGACCAACTGGTCGACTATTTGGTAAGTATGGAATACAGTGCCCACAGTAGCATGGGTTCCACAAGAGGCACAGTAGCTACACTTCCCTATTGGAGTTCTCGGGCTTCCTGCATGGGGCACTAGACAGTAGTCAGATAGCTGGGAGGATTACATCGACCTAACCAAGGCCTTTGACACTGTCAAACATAAAACACTACTTACTGAACTCCTCTCTGTCAGCCTCTCCACTGAAGCTGTAGGCTGGTTTCAGAACTATCTTAGCAATAGGTCCTAACGAGTAAAAATAGATGGTACTGGTGACTTCTGGTTCCGGTTGCCTCTGAGGTGGAAGTCTAGGCTAGGAACTCTCGACTCTTAGATAAATAATCCACCGAAATCCGGCTCATCAACGCGGACACCCTGCTACTGAAATGGGCTATTCAGCCAAACAACATGTCTCCCAAAACAAAAAATAAGGATAGTTCCAACAGAGCTCAATCGAAGCTGAAATTTTCAACGCAAAGCCTACAGCAACAAGCCATGCTCCGGGCAGAAATCTCTGACCTTATATCTCAAACCCCAGAGGTACAAAATACAACTGAAGAGAACTTTACAATTACTTCCAAAACACTATGTAGTACCTTACAACAGATAAACAAAACCCTGATCCGGCTAGAACAAAAAAAACACTGAAGACAGAAAATGCCTAACAGATTTAACTGAACGGACAGATCAGCTGGAGGATACAATGTCAGAATACACAACGCTCACAGATATTCATAATGCAGCTTTAATGGATCTCCACAACAGAGAGTTAACCCTGCAGCAACAACTGGAAGATCTTGAAAACCGCAATAGGTGGAATCACTTACGCCTGCACGGTTTACCTGAAGGTACTGAGTCGGGTAACATGATCCTGTTTATGGGTAGCTTTTTAAAAGAAATCCTTAATCTAGATAAAGAAAGAGACTTGGGTATAATCCGTGCTCACCATTCATTAGTTGCTAAACCCAAAGACCCGAAAGCGAGGCCTCGCTCTGTAATTATGGCATTTATCAACTACAGGGTTAAGGATGAGTTACTCCGGTTAGCCTGGGCCAAAAAACAAGTTCTCTTTGGTGATGTCTGCATCTTCTTCGACCAAGATTATGTCCCCCAAACTCTAGCTCTGAGGCAAAAGGCATACAACTTAGTTAAACGTAGAAGACAAGCTGGTCACCAAGCCCAACTTGAATACCCAGCCAAAATTAAGATCCATACCTCGGATGGTTGGCAAAGATTTCAGGAGGTGATAGAAGCGGTCAACTGGGCCAAGAAACATGGCGTGAAGTTCCCTGAAGATGGCGCTGAAACTACAGATAGATCTCTCTCTCTCAAGGAAAGCCTGGCAATTGAAAGGGAACAAACCTACACATCCAGGGGGCTCCAAAAAAGTGTGGGACAGTGTTCTTAATAAGAAGCTCCTACTGGGTCATAAATCACCCTCAGTTCCTCCCTCAGACGCCACCTCGGAAGTAGCTACAACCTTATCTGGCTGAGTACTCTAATCACTAAAATTGCGGTACTTTCCCTTTTGGCTATTGTAGCCTGCAATCTTTTGAAGTGGAGAATAATAATTATTGTAAGCATCCTTTCTGGGGAATAGTGTGAAATGCATTTCCTTTAGTTAAAAGAGACTCTTTAACACCACCAGAAGGCTTGAACTGCAATAATTTAGACTTGGCATTTCAATTGGTCTGTCAGTTGTTTTTTGATATTGGGGACCGCGTGCATTGTGGTTACTATCACAGTGATATTTACTCTTTCCTTTCCTTTTTTAAAATGCACCGAAAAAGATTCATCAATTTTGTGGAACAAAGCCGGATCCGTTGGATATCTTGGTTGGGGTGGAGGTGGGGAGACATCTCAGGTGAGGGGTTTCCCTTGACCTTTCGGAGGGAGGCCTTGGGTGAGAGGGAGCGTCTCAGATGGGGTTGACTGGATATTCCTAATAGAAACTCTGAAGAAATTTGGTTTGGGAGACAAATTCATAGCAACAATCAAAGCCCTATATCATGCCCCAGAGGCTAGAATTAAAGGAAATGGACATCTCTCGGATAGAATTCCCATTGAAAGAGGTAGAAGGCAGGGCTGCCCCCTTTCCCCAATCCTGTTTGCTCTATCTCTTGAACCATTGGCAACGGATGTCAGATCTCACCCATTCATAAGGGGAGTGGAGGTGGAGGTGGAGGGCCACATACAAAAAATTGCTTTATACGCAGACGACTCCTTATTTTTCATCTCAGACCCGGAGACATCGGTCCCTGTTCTCCTTAGGACTTTGGATAATTACGGCAAGCTATCTGGCTACAAAATAAACCTTACCAAATCTGAAGCTCTTATCCTAAGTGGATCCCCCTCCCAAGAATTTAAGCAAACCTTCCCTTTTATGTGGGCCCACAAAAATACTGTACGATACCTTGGAATTAATATCTCAGTGGATTTAACCCAACTCTACAAAAATAATTACCTAAAACTTTTCCAAAATCTTCAAGCTGACGTGGCCAGATGGCAGTTACTTCGCCTGACACTATATGGTAGATCTCAAACCTTAAAGATGAATGTCCTTCCCAGGCTTCTTTTCCTCTTTACAACCCCTCAGAGAATTGTGGACAGCTTTACACAAAACTGACACAAAAGTTCCTTTGGAACAATAAACTTCCCAGAATAAACAACAACATCCTACAGTCCCCTCGTGAGAGAGGTGGACTGGCCCTCCCAAACTTTGATCTTTATTTTCTAGCAGCTAGGGGAGCGCAGTTGTGCACCTGGGCTAAACAGAGAGTAGACTCCAGGTGGTATTCACTAGAGGAAAGTGCTCTTAAAGGATGGGCACTTTGGGCCCTCCAAGCTAACAATATTCCTACTGAACAGGTAGGCCTTTTAAAGAATCTGTGGATTATCCACTCTCTATCTATCCTGAAGAAACTAAGAAAGTTTACCCATACCCCGGAGGGGCCAGGCCCCTTTGTCCTTGATCAGATATGAACCTTCCTTCAACCCTCCCAGATTAGACACTGTTTTTTTATTCTGGGCTTCCCGTCGAATCTCGACTTTTGCACACTGTATAGAAAATGGAATCTGTATGTCATTTACACAGTTGAAAGACAGGTTTCAGCTCCGAAAAGAGGATCATTTTAGATATCTCCAAATTCGTCATTACATCCATACGGCGGATAGGATAAAAATAAATAGTTAAATAGGGACAGAACAGAACTGGAAAAACATTTTTATCACTGTATTAGAATTACAGACAACAGTCATCCTCTCTCTCAACTATATAAAATTTTAATTAATATCAATCCGTGAGGCTTAGAACAAGTGAAAGTAAAGTGGGAAAAAGAATTACTAGTCTCAATATCACAATCTATTTGGGACAGGAGACTTAGTAGAGGATGGGCAGTAACTAGTTCCCCAACTTGGCGAGAGTTTCATTGGAAAATCTTAATAAGATTTTTCCTTACTCCCACAATAGTAAAGCACTTTGGAAATACCCATTCCGATTTGTGCTGGATCGGATGTGGAAACATAAGAACTCAGGCACATATATTCTGGATCTGTCCCAAAATTTCTCTATTCTGGAAAAGAATCCACACACTGATACAGAATATTACTGGTTTACAGATCCCTTTTACGGGTTTAGACTTGTTATTGGGCCTCCTGACCCTACTTTTTGGACCTAGACACTCAACTAGATTGGCCCAAATGATGCGGGTTGCAGCACTTAAATGTATAACTCCGAAGTGGCTGTCCCCACAACCTCCCACGATGAGTGAATGGGTATTAAGAATGAACCAGCTAGAGGCCATGGAACAAGTCACCAGTGTGTTGAGACTGCAGAACGAAAATTTTGCTCAAATCTGGTTTCCATGGCATCAGTACATACAGGGTCCAGCTGCTACTTGAGACAGGAATGTATATGTCTTCTTTCTGCTATAGATTCCACATTCTTAACCAGTTTTGGCAGAGGATAATAGTATTCTGTTTATTTTTCTGTCTTTTATGCCTGTAAAGTTATTTCTACTTTTTATATTCTATTATATGGTTTTTAGGTCTTATTAGTCTAAAATACTTTTTCCTATAAACCAGGTTTGGCAGTGAGAGCCATAACCTTGGGAAACAGTAATAATTGCCTCTTAACCATTATAAAAGTTGATTATTAGAATCTGTGTTTTACAGTAACAATAGCAGTACACCAATCAAATGTAATGACTGTACATCAGTAACACTGAAATGTAACGTGTCTGATACATAATAAATATGAAGTTTTAAAAATAGATGGTACTCTTTCCAATAGTTGTTAGGTTCTCACGGGTGTCCCTCAGGGGTCAGTCCTTGACCCCCTTCTGTTTAGCCTGTTTATTAACAAACTTCCCTCAGTCTGCAAAGAACAAATTCTTCTTTACGCTGATGACACTGTCATCTTCTCAGAAAGCCCTGACCTGCTGCAACTTGAATCTCACCTTCAAAGTGACTTCAGTATAGTGGAAGCTTGGTTTTCCAAATACAAGCTTCTAATGAACTATAAAAAAACTAATGTTATTTGCGAACCCCCATAATAAGCACAAGAACTTTCAGATGACAATACTGAATAGCCTACACACCCCCATTGAACAAGTACAATCCTTTAAATACCTAGGCATCATCCTGGACAGCTCTCTATCCTTTGCACAGCACACAGATCAAATTGTTAAGGTTGTCAATCCTAGAATTGGCCTTCTTTACAAGCACCAG
Organism: Neoceratodus forsteri; assembly: GCA_016271365.2. Taxonomy (NCBI): domain Eukaryota; kingdom Metazoa; phylum Chordata; order Ceratodontiformes; family Ceratodontidae; genus Neoceratodus; species Neoceratodus forsteri. Next base: position 1,198,867,066 of record CM028130.1, read on the forward strand.
CATTGGCTGACCCAAGAGGCCTTGTCACTGCCCATAAAAAGCGCCATACTGTCCATCATTGACTACGGATTAGTTGTTTGTGGTGCAGCCACCTACTCCACCCTCAAAAGAGTTAGTGTTGCCCTTAATAAATCTTGCAGACTTCTTCATGGTGCTAGTATGCTAACCCACACTTGTGACCTCTGTGCACAAAGCATTTGACTCACACTACAAGGTAGAGTACGGTACCAAGTTTGTCTCCTGGGGAAAAAACCTGCCTTGGCCTATCCCCACCTGCCATCCAGAACCTCTTCTCCATAGCTCCTAACCCCCACCACACAAGAAGCATTGCAGACAATCACTACATGTCCCCTTCTTCCGCACCTCACAAGCGCAAAGATCTTTTGCATACCGAGCCCCGATGGCTTAAAGTATTCCCCCCGAATATAACCAGTGAATCCAAGCTGGGGCCTTTTAAGAGAAAACTCCACCAACACCTCATCTATCTAGCAGTTGTGATTGCTAACCCTGTGTCCTTCCTGACCCCTATCCTCCTGCCTTCTTCACCCTCTGCCATCCTCCGCCCACTCCCCCATACCCCAGTGAGCCCTGACTAACCACCTGCCTTATCAACTTCTTCTATCCTCCTTGAGGCAATAATCCCACCCCCAACCTCTCTTTTCAAACAACATATGAAGTCTTGCTATGTTATGACATATGCAGTGAGTCCCAACCTTCAAACTGCTCCGGAGGTGAAAGAGTTAACTTTCCATGCCAGGCATGGAACGCTGAGCTCGAGCACGGTTGAAAACTCTGTCTGTTGTTCTTCAAACTCATACTGTCAGATTCTTTACTCCGCCTCACTGAACAGTCGCTCTGGAGATTTTCTCCTTCTGCTCGGTTCATTTTGTCGGTTAAAGTATTATTTTCTCAGTTTTTTGACCGAATTTAAACCGCAACTGGTCGGTTCAAGCTCTGTCTGTGGTATTGTAAGTACTAGATAGCGTTTACATTTAATTCTTCTGTGTGGAACTTGTAAACAGTTATCGGTTCGGTTTGAACCGATCAGGTTGTTCTGAAATATATTAATCTGTCTTTTAGAGTGTGGTTACCGGTTCTTATCGGTTCTAAAAAGATTTCATTACGTTTTTTTCCACGACCCGTGACACGGTTGGGAACCAATAAGAGGGTCTTGCTTGGCGGATTGCCATAAACGGGCAAGTTTGGTTAGGACTGGCACTATGTCTGAGAAACCCAAAGAAAACTGGGCCCACTGGGTTTCAACACTGCAGTGTCTGTGGGAAGCCTTTGCCAAGGCTGACCCCACACCACCTGTGTTTATTGTCTGGGGTTTGACCACCTCAATGCAGACTGCCAGATTTGCAGAAATTTTCCTGCAGCTACCCTGGATAAGAGAGTTGGTAGGCTCAGGAAAGGGAGGTCAAAAGTCCATGACCGGATGGCCAGCCGGTTCGGTTCCAGCCGAACCGGAGGAATGTCCTCTGACCAGGCGAGACTTCCTCGGGCAAAGGAGAGCCGACTCAGAGAGTCGGTTCCAGCAAAAGGACAAGAAATCAGCTGGTGTGAGCCCAAACTTTCTCTCAACACGCTGAAGAAATAGCCAAAGCAATTCAAATTGTCCAGTTGTTTTCCCGGGTTCCCGACTTAACCGGCACCGCCAGGTAAGCGCATTTGTCTGCCAGTTCCAACGTTCAAGAGTATGATTTAGGAGGAATTTATGAACCGGAGGGGGGGAAGAGGAGTATGAGGAGAGTGAATGTGGATTTGAAAATCTGATGTGCCCATTGAACCGACACTTCCCCAGACAGACCTTCAGGAGTGTCTCCTCCCAGGCTTTCTGAGTCCCTTCTCATTTTATTTTTATAAAAAGTGGCTGAAACCCTCCAGCTCCCTATGGAGGAAGCTGTGGATGATCAAGAGGAACCTGACTGTGTGAAAATGATGGATATCCCAGAGTCCAGGAGGCTGTCTATTCCTTTGCATAAATCTTTTGGAAAACAGACAGTAAAAATTCTAAAAACTCCTCACACTATACCTCCTGTTGATAAGAGAATGGACAAGAGGTACACATTGTCAGGCTCTGATACGGAGTTCCTTGCACAACAATGCAGCCATGTTGGGGTAGTGCAGGCTGCAGCCTGTGACAAGGCTAATATTCCCTTGGCCTCACACCCCTCTGACAAGGACTCCAGGAGGATTGATGCCATGGCAAAGAAACAGTACATGGCAGCATCCTTGGGACTCGGACAGGCAAATTATATGGCTTATGTTGCTAGATACCAGAAATCCAGATGGGATACTGTTATGGCTCTAGCAAAACGGGTCCTAGCCCAGCTTGTCAAGGAGCTGGATCAGGTGGCCGCTGATAGTATGAGGCATCTAAGTGCAATTCCATGCTGCAGTGGACTCTAATGATGTGTCATCAAGAGTCATGGCTACATCTGTGGCACTTCACAGAATGGCTGACTCAGATGTACTAGCCTGTCACAGGATACCCAGACTAAGGCCATGGATTTTCCTGTTGTGGGTAATTCTCTGTTTGGGAGCAGACAGAGAATTACATGAAAAAAATGGATGAGTATAGGACCACCTATAGGAGTGCACAGGCCAGGAAAGGCAGGCCACTCCTCAAAGGCAGCCTTCCAGGGGCAGGGGCAGGCCTTTTCATAGGCCTTTTTACCAAGCCCAGGCCTCCTCTTCAGCTTACACCCAGAGGGGGTTCTTTAGAGGGAGAGGCAGACGGGGTACAAGCAAGCCTGCTTCCACCCCTCAGCCTAAAGCCCCTGCCAAGCAGGCACCCTGATGGGGTGGCCAGGGCCGATTCTCCACTACCTATAGTTGGCAGGCTGGCTTACTTTGTCCAGGACTGGAAGTCTCTCACATCAGGCAAGTGGGTCCTGGAAGTAGTAAGCCAGGGGCTGGTTCTCAGCTTCAAAAAATTTCCAAAGATGAGAACCAGATCCTTTCCACCTGCAAATCCATCAGAGGCACTTGCCCTAGAGGCAGAAGTCTCTACCTTCCTGGCTCTCAGAGCCGTGGAAAGGGTTCCACCCCTACAGCAGGGCGAAGGATTGTACTCCAGGTACTTCCTTACCCCAAAAGACAGGAGAATGGCGGCCCATCCTGGATCTCAGATACTTAAACAAGCACCTTTTAAAACCAAAATTCAACATGGTGACTCTGGAAATTATTCTGCCCTCTCTAAGGCCAGGAGACTGGCTAGCGTCCCTGGACCTCAAGGATGCCTACTTCCATATTCTCATCAGAAGCTCCCATCGAAAGTACCTCAGGTTCGAGCTGCCCTCAGGCCATTACCAGTTCAGAGCAATGCCCTTTGGCCTCACCTCTGCTCCAAGGGTATTCACAAAATGCCTGGCAGTAGCAGTTGCCCATCTAAGAAGGCAAAATTGCCATCTTCCTTACCTGGACGACTGGCTCATAGTAGGCCAGTCTCCAGACCAAGTCAGTTACATCTTCAGATAACTCAGCAACTGCTTACCTCTCTAGGTTTCCTTCTGAATCTTCCAAAGTCAGTTTTAGAGCCTGTCCAGCTCCTCACCTTCATAGGCGCAGAACTGAACACAGAGGAAGCCCAGAGCCTTCCTGCCTTTGAACAGGGCGAGGACCCTGGTCTCTGGCCTCTTCATTCACCCTGCAGGTCTCTCACCAGCAAGGCATTTCTACAGCTCCTAGGGCACATGGCTGCTTCTACAGCAGTAGTGCAAGGAGCCAGATTTCAGATGAGGGACATCCAGTTCCATTTGAGAGCCTTTTGGTCTCAAAGAAGACCCTCTAACCAAATTGATCCCAGTGACTCGAACCCTGATCCAAGCCCTACAATGGTGGCAGGATCAGAGCAATCTGAGACAGGGGGTTCCCTTTGTCACTCAGTCTCACTCTTTAATCCTTACTACAGATGCATCCCTCTTGGGGTGGGGAGCTCACATGGGCGACCTCACTACCCAGGGACTGTGGTCCCCTCAGGAATCTCTGCTCCACATCAACCTGTTGGAGCTCAGAGCAGTTTTTCTAGCACTTCAAGCTTTTTCCACATCTGTTCAGAACAAAGTTGTACAGGTCAGAACAGACATCACCACTACAATGTGGTACATCAACAAGCAAGGAGGCACTCGGTCTACGGCCTTGTGCACCGAATCAATGAAGTTGTGGTCTCTGGCTTATTCCCTGAACACCTCCCTTACGGCAGTTCACCTCCCAGGCAAGATCAATGTCCTGGCAGATGCTCTCAGCAGGATTTCCCAGGGCCATCACGAATGGTCTCTGGATCCCCTGGTCCTGGAGGTAATATTTGCCAGGTGGGGCACCCCGCAGATAGATCTTTTTGCAGCCCCAGACAATCACCAACTTCCCTTTTTTGCTGCAGGCCCCCAGTGTTGGGCTCAGTCCCTCTGGATGCCTTAGTTCTCAACTGGGAAGGAAAGTTTCTCTATGCTTTCCCCCCTTCCCTCTCCTGTTCAAAGTGTTAGTCAAAATCAGATCTCAATTCTGCAAAGTGATTCTGATTGCTCCAGATTGGGCCAGACAACCCTGGTATCCACTCCTACTTTCCTTAGCAGTCCATCTTCCCCCTGTGTCTTCCCAGGAGTCACAATCTGTTAACCTGTGCTCAGGTAAGGGTTTGGTACCCGCACCTCAAATCTTTCAATCTCAAGGCCTGGCTCTTGAAGAGTTAGAATTTGCTGATCTACATCTCTCTCAGGGTGTAATGGATATATTGAAGGCTTCTAGGAAGCCTTCCACCAGGGCTACTTACAATTCCAAATGGAAGAAGTTTTCCATATGGTGCTCTGGGAAGCATATTTCCCCCAGAATCTGCTGATTTACCCACAGTCCTGGATTATATGGTCCATTTGAACACTTTGGGGCTCAGACCAGCTACCCTAAAGGTGCATTTGGCAGCTGTGTCTGCTTTCATTTCAGCAGGTAAACCCTCTTCTCTTTCAGCTCATCCTGTATTCTCTTAAGTTTTTTAAGGGATTGCTTCACACCAACCCTCCATTCAGGGACCCTGCCCCTGCCTGGGATCTTAATGTTTGCATTGCTCAGCTTATGCAACCTCCCTTTGAGCCCTTGTCTTCAGCAGACCTCAAGTATTTGACTTGCAAGACTGTGTTTCTGGTAGCTATCACTTCTGCCAGATGCATAAGCGAATTACAAGCTTTGTCAGTGGAGCCTGATTTTATCTCCTTTCATAGAGATAAGGTGGTCCTCAGGACTAACAGGAAGTTCTTGCCTAAGGTGGTTTCAGATTTCCACCTTAATCAATCTATTTCTCTTCCAACGTACTTCACTGACCATTCCTCCTCTGGCGAGAGGAGGCTGCACAGCTTAGATGTGAAGAGAGCCCTTAGTTACTACATAGAGCGTACCAAGGGTCACAGGTTTGACTCCCTCAACTGTTCCTCACTTATGGTGAGGTTGGTAAAGGAAACCTGCCACTAAAAGATCCATTGCCAGATGGATTGTCTCTTGTATCCAATTCTGTTATGAAAAGCTGGGTGGGTTCCTCCCTCAGGCCTGGGGGCTCACTCTACCAGAGGTACAGCTGCTTCCTGGCTGCTGCCAGGGACATCCCCATTCTAGAGATTTGTCAAGCAGCTACCTGGAAAACAGTTCACACTTTTACCAAGCATTACTCTCTGGACACCCAGGCTAGGAGTGATGCTCGGTTTGGCACAGCTGTGCTTCAGAGCCTATTTCCTAAGTAGGTTCTGTCCCTCCTCCATGGAGGTACTGCTGTGTAGTCTGCATATGTCATAATATAGCAAGACTTCATGTTGTTTGAAGAAAAAATTACTCACCTTAGTAATGTTGTTTCTTCTAATGGAGTCTTGCTATATTATGACCTCCCCCCCTGCCTGCCCCTCTCAGAACCTCTGTTTTTGGGATGTGGGTGGGCAGTGCGGTGTTGGCACTTAGTAGATGCCCACCTTGTTTTTTCACCCCTCTCTTTTTCTGGGGTGACTGGGTGTTGTGTTTTTCATTTTTTGGGTCTCCTGACTTGAGTCTTTGTTTTGGGACCAAAAAATGTGTTGTTATATTTAGTAGCCAGTTGGCTAGTGTAGGTTTACAGCTTCCACACAGGACCTTAGTGAGTTTAACTCGTAAAGATCTGACAGTTTGAGTTTGAAGAACAACAGACAGAGTTTTCAACCGAGCTCGAGCTCAGCGTTCCATGCCTGGCATGGAAAGTTAACTCTTTCACCTCCGGAGCAGTTCGAAGGTTGGGACTCACTGCATATGTCATAATGTAGCAAGACTCCATTAGAAGAAACAACATTACTAAGGTGAGTAATTTTTTTCTTCCTACCCCTCCTTCTTGGAGCTTAGACAAAGAAATATTTATTCTGCTTAAATACTTCATGTTTTGTTAACTCTGTATTCAAACTGTATGTAATCCCCTATTTGATTTCTCTACCCGGTAACATTGCACTTATACTGTTTGCACAGTTTCAATCATGAAATGTATGTATTGTGGGGATAAAAAAGCGAGCCCTGTGGCGCTGAGGGCTGAGGCGCTGGACGCTACACCTTGCGCCATGCTGACGTCCTGGGTTGTCAGGGGTCAGCAGGGGGGGGCAGCTGGGAGATGGATTGAGCAGCCGTAAGGCAGCTCTCCCCTCCTAGGTGGGTACCCAGCCATGCCCTCTGCAAGGCTGCCCCCAGGTGGAGGCCCAGAGGTAGTGCAGTTGGGAGCGACTGGACTAGGGAGGGTGCCATGGGTCGTTGTGTGCATGTGCGTCTACACGCACACGGGACACTGCGGCAAGGGGCGGGGAGAAAAACTGGTGAAATGGAGTCGGCAGGCTCCATAACAGCCCTGCAGCACCTGTGCCGGCCCCCCGTAGTCTAGATGTTGGTCTCGGGGGGGTCGATGCCCTTCACCTCTGCCCTGCCACAGGGAGGCAACCCGTGGGGGATTGTCGGGGGCGGGAAACACAGAGGTCCCGAGACTGAGCCCCTCCAAGGGGGTAGCGGAGCTGCCTGCCCAGCTCCACCATGTACCCCCATCGCCAGGTAAGGTGGGAGGTAGCGACGGGGATCAAAAAGCTGGATGGAAGAAAAAAACGGAACAGAAACATATCTTTTTGCTCAGGCATTTGATGAATGAAATATTTCTTTATATTATGAACATCAGTGATATATTGTAGTGCAGTTCAGCTGTTGGTTATTTATCTGTGGTTTTATGTGCTGTTATTTATGCAGAATTTATATTTTTATATTATTTATTCTGTTGTATGTTGATGTTTGTGCTATTTCCTCCTTTGTACTGGCACCATGGGCCTCTGGGGAAGGGTGCCATAAATAAAGCTGCTACTACTACTTACTACTGCTGTATCAGCTTTCCATGCCCCTGTTGATGTTATATGGTTGACCAGTTACCAGTGTCAGTGGCTCAGCAGGTTGCACACTCACCTCTGAGGCTGGAAGAGTGAAAGGTTGTGAGTTCTAGCCCCACACCAGGCACTGGAGGTAAATCCCAGTATTGACGCTGTAGTGCATTATGAGGGTGAGGGTGCTGTTTTTCAGATGAGACATTAAACTGAGGTCCTGTCTGCCTGTTCTGGTGGTTGTTCAGGTGTACGTTAAAGATCCCATGGCACTTCTTGAAAAGAGTAGGGCAAGTTTTTATTAGAATTTCAAAAACAAAGCATGCCACAACCATGTTCTATGTATATCACTTATAAGGAAAGAAAAAAAAATAATAACAAAAGGTCAAGAAATGAAAAGCAAACAGTATTTTTTTTTAAATGTATTTTTATTGAAAAAAGAGTTTTTTATACAGACGGTCGATACATTCTATAGAGTGATTTCATTTCTGTTAATAGAAGAGCATGTTACATACAGTGGTTCAATGCAAGGGCCATCAGCTCTCAAGTCAATTTACATCATTAGTTCTGTAGGCCTCCCAATGTATTACAATTCAGTTAGGTCCAGTCCCTTCCCCATTTTTATAAGTCAGCGAATGGGGGTTGGGCTGGTTGCCTAATGTTGTTTAAAGTGCCATGGGTGCCTATACCTTCTTAGTAGCTTGGCTGATCGATCCCCCGCCTTGGTGGGGGCTGGCCCCCTTGCGGGAGAACTGTCATCTGCCCAAGTGTGTATCTCAGTAATTGTTATACTTCGTGTTATGTCACAAGTGTCATCTAGGGCTCCCAGTGCTTGCTGCATCACCCACCTTGTAGTGTCTCACTTAACACCCCTCTTATGTACAATTTCCTAATGTCCATTGTCGTTTTTACTCCCTCTCTCTCACTGACCCACTGCTCAATGGGGTCAAGGTACAAAGGAGGTGTCTTTGAGCATGATGTATAGTGTCCATCTGGAGGTGCATTTTTCTTTTTGATCATTTCTATTGTGAGTGATTACCTCCATGTAATAAATCTGGTTCAATACTGCTCTCCAGTCCTGTAAAATGGGAATTCTGGGGGTGAGCCAGGCTTTGGTGATTGCTTTTTTGGCTGCCGTGTTCAGTATTCCCAGGAGGTACCCAGTGACAGGGTCTCTGAAACCTCTAGGGTATTGTAAGAGGATGTATAATCTAACCGTGAGGTCCAGACCCTCACCCAGTATCTCCCTGAGCTCCCCCTGTACTTGTTTCAGAAAGTTTTGTAGGCCAGGGCATGACCACATCACATGCATGTGGTGTGCCACCTCCTCCCTGCAGTTGCGCCAGCATTTAGCATCCCCCTGAGGGTTATAGTGTTTAGTTATTACTGGGGTACGGAAGTAAGGCACCAGCTGCTTCCAGGCATAGTCCCTCCATTGGTGGGAACTGGTCACCCTGGCTGAATTCTGGCATGCCACTGTCCAGCTGTCCTCATCAGTTTCAAACTCAAATTCCTCCTGCCACTCCTTCATGATTGTTTCTGTGTGTCATGCCAGAGTGGAGATGAGGAAGCTGGTATAGGCAGGATATCCAAGTGCCCCAGGGTGGGCACCATACACAGTAAACGAGGTAATGATTGGGGGATGGAGACCCTGGTCTAAGAGTCCCCTGGGGTGCGAGTCATAATGCCGGATCTGTAGATACAGTACCTGTAAAAATCTTGTTTTGGGAGCCCATATTGCCTTTGCACCTCTTCAAAGGTCTTTAAAAGCCCTCCTGTGCATAGTTGGGGGAGATATCGTAGTGAATATAATTCCTAGTCTTTAAATTTGTGGTGTATGGAGGCCGGGTGGAACTCTGGGAGGTGTGCCATGGGGCTTGTGAGAAGCAAAAAGGGGTTAAGGTACTCTGGGAGGTGTGCCATGGGGCTTATGAGAAGCAAAAAGGGGGTAAGGTGTAGTACCTTCTTCATTGCTGCCCAGTCCCTGATATAACTCTTAAGCCAGGGGTGCTTGGCAACCGTGCCAGCTATGAGAGTTGGTGTTTGGTATAACGCCTTATAGTATTCGTGGTCTGTGAGCAGTGATTGCTCTGTGTGTAGCCAGTGGGGGTGAGCTACCCTATTTTACCTCGCCGTAATGTATGTAAGCATTGCTGCCCAGTAATAAAGTTGGAGATTGGATAGTGCAAGGCTTCCTGGTGCCCTTGGCAGACATAGTGTCTTAAACGTCACCCTTGGCCTCTGTTCTGCCCAGATGAATCTGGATATGACCCTATTCCATCCTTGAAAGGTTGTTTGTGTTAATGGGATTGGGATGTTTAGAAAGAGATATAAGGCTCTAGGTAGTGTTACCATTCGTATCAACTGTATTCGCCTAGTTAAATTTAGTGGGAGTGTATTCCAATATGCTAGATCTATATTAAGTTGTGTTGTAAAAGGGGTATAATTATTTTCAAATGCCTGAGTAATGTTTTGGGCTAAATGAACCTCCAGGTATTTTATCTTATCCAGTTCCCAGCAACATGGGAAGAATCTTTTGATTTTTAGAGAGGGATTATAGTTAAAGGTCAACGGCTTGGTTTTTCCCGTGTTGCTGGTATATCCTGATACCTCCCCCTCAAATTCCCCTAGTATCCACGTAAAAGCTGTGAGGGTGTTCTCTGGGTTCTTCAGGAAGTCATCGGCATACAAGGCTATGTGATGTTCTGTGCCACCCAGCGCCAACCCGTCAGTGTTTCGGTGTTCCCTGACGTTTTGTGCCAGGGACCCCATGTACATGGCGAACAGGATTGGCGAGAGAGGGCAGCCCTGGCGTATGCCTCTTTGAAGCGAGAAATATTGTGAGTGATGTCCGCTAACACTGATACATGCTCTCGGGGAATTGTAAATGTTGTATAGAGTCTGGACAGATGCTCCCGGTAGGCCCATCTTAGCCATGACAGAGTATAGGAATGGCCAATACACTCTGTCAAAGGCCCTTTCAGCATCCAGACTAAGAATTGCTGCGGATGTTTTACTGTACTCTTAATTCATGGATGACATACAATGCCTGTTTAATGTTGTCGGTGGTGGTTCTGGATTGTACAAATCCCGTCTGGTTCATGCCTATGAGATGTGGGAGGAAGGTATCCAATCTATGTGTGAGGATCCCCATAAATAGTTTATAGTCCACATTGGGGACTGAGATGGGATGGTATGAACTGCTGTGTTGTGGGTTTTTACCCGGCTTTAAGAGGACTGATATTGAGACATATAACCGTGATGGGGGAACAGTCTAACCCTCCAGGACCAAATTGAATACTCGGACCAGGTCGGGGATAAGCTGTGTTTGCATAGTTTTAAAGAACTCTGCCACATAACTGTCTGGTCCTGGGGATTTCATTGTTTTGGCTCTCGCCAGGGCTGCTGCTGCCTCCATTGTGGTAATGGGTAGTATCAACTGTTCACCTTGCTCCTGAGTTAATCTGGGAAGTGTAAGCATCCTCAGGTACTCATTAATATCTGCTTGGGAAGGGGTCGATTCTGGGGTGTAAAGTTTAGAGTAGTAAGCACTGAAACCCTTTGTGATGTCATGCAGTTTTGTATGAGAGGCCCCCTCGGTGGGATGTAGTAGGGTTGTTATCGTCAAGCTCTTCTGTTGTTTACGCCTCTGGTATGCCATTAGGCGGGTGGCTCTGGGGCCCACTTCATGGTACCTCTGTCATAGGTATATAAGGGCTATTTCAGTATTTTATTTTATTAGATTATCTAATTCTGTTTTTGTTCTTCGACGTTGTGGTAGGATTGAATCGTCTCCCTGTTTATGTGCCATTTGTAAAAAATGCACTGTGTCCTCCAGAGCCCTCTGTTTTTCCTTCTGCAACCGTGCTTGCCTTGCCATGTATTGGATAATATGTCTGCAGAGAACTGTTTTCAAGGTGTCCAATTGTATCCCTGAACTTGTGTGTTTGGGAGGGTTATTTTGTTATATTTCCTCCAGCTTATCTGACAGGAAATCTTTGAAGGGTTGTGATTTCAGATGTTAAGGATTTAGTCTCCAAAATGTATTGCATTTTTGGAGTCCCAGGGCCCATTTGTTAATCACCGGGGCATGATCTGAGTGAATTATATCCCCTATTCGGGAGTCCCCCAGCCACTGCAGATTTTCCATCTGTGTGAAGCAGTGATCTATTCTGGCGTAGGTCTGGTGTACTGCCGAGTAGTGCATGTAGTTCCTTGACCTTGGGTGTCCACCCAGCCCACCTCCTTAACAAATCATCTGAAAAATTTCTGGGCTGAGGTTTGTCGGGGGGCTTTGGTTGAAGAGTCCGACCAGGGTCTGGTGTGATGTTGAAGTGCCCTGCCAGCATCAGGGTCCCCTTAGACAGCTGCACTGCTTAACAAGGAGGACCTTCAATTGTGGGGTGTCTAAGCCTGGAGGGAAATATGCGTTGGCTAGGGTCACCTCTCTATTGTTAATACTGCCACTGACTATCACCAGTCTTCCCTCAGGGTCCTCCCACGTTTCTTGTGTGACAAGCAAACTGTTTGTTTTTTTTTTAACTTAATTAGTTTTTTATTTATAGTTTATCATACTGATACATCTTAGGCAGAATTCCATTCTCAATACATAGCCGTATTATGACAATTATTCAGCTTATTTATACAGTACAGATCTTCTTATTTCTAACAACAGTTGCTTTCCAATGAACTGCCTTCAATTAATATTTTCTTTCATAGTACATAAAACTATAACAACAATGTAGCATAACTCCAAAAAGGTAGATAACTACCTTACTGCCCTTCAGCTACACAAACTTTTTTATTCAACGTGGATTTAACTCTTAACCGTCCAGTCTCTCTATTCAATCAAAGCTTCCTTGCTCAGGTCTCATGTTACCTTTAAATTTTCTCACCCTTATCTCCTTACTATCAGTTGATGACCCATCTCTCGGATTATGCCCCTCAGTTCTGAAGAAGCTGATCTAGAACTGAAATTCCTTCAGTATCTTCGATATAATCGTAAAATGGTAACCACCTCACATTATATTGATCCACTCTAAGATTTAACTGTGCGGTGACTGCCTCCATGACTTTGATTTTCTTAATATTACTTCTCCACATGCCTTTGGTCAGTGAATTTTTTTTTTTAACCACTGCTGAGTGATGCCCTTAAGGACTGCGGTTACCAGGATATAAAATAAGTATTTCTGGTTCTTTGTTCTAATTTCCTTTGGGGTCAGAGTTAATATTATACTAACAACTGAAAGATTTTTCTGAAGATGGAAAATGTTTTGTAAAGCCTGCATAATGTCCTGCCAAAAGTCTCTAATCAAGGGGCATTCCCAGAAAATGTGTGTATATGTACCCTTTTTCCACAACCCCTCCAACTTAACTCCGAAGGAGTAGTAGTATAGTGTGCAGAGATCACTGGAGTAATAAAATACCTAGAGGTGACCTTCCACTTAAATTCTTTCCACCCAGGAGAGCTTGTGGTTTTAGGGATTCCTCCCCAGATTTTGCCCCGTTCCACTTCCGTTATTATAGTGTTTAGTTCCTTTTGCCTTCATTCTCTATTTTAGCCACTTGTACTTTCCCCACATCTTTTGTAGAGCCGTATATATGAGTGAGATGTATCCTTTCTGGTCAGCGATGTGACTTTTTGGTGGGTGGCTAGTAAAGGGGGATGGGTTTTAAGGCTTCCACCCCTACCATGGTGGTGATATAGTGCCTGCATTGCAGGTATTTAAAAAATCTGTTCTTGCAAGGTTATATTCTCTCTTCAGGTCAGTAAATGATTTGACCTCTTCTCTCTCTATAAACTGAGTAAGATTGTTTAACCTCACCCCTCTCCACCTGGAAAAGCAGCCATCCCCTTGACTGGTGGGGAACTTAGGGAGATGATTTAAAGGGATATATTCCCAGAACGGACTCAGAATCTCCCACCATTGCCGTGTGTCTAACCAGAGCTTTATTGTATGTTTGGTCCATCTGTTCTTGATTAATTTAACGTCTGGCTGAGTGGCTATCCATGGTAATGATTTCAAAGGTACCGTAGGGTGAGCCTCTGTTTCCATTAAGTACCAACCCCCACTCTGATCTGCGTTTAATATTTTTAGGATTGGGAGAACTTGTGCTGCTCTGTAATAGTTATAAAAATTGGGTATCCCTCTCTCCCCTTTGCTCTTATCTACCGTAAGAAGCTCCCATCTCTTCCTTGGCTTTCTCCCTGCCCAAATAAATCTAGAGAGTTCATGTTTAAGTTCCTTCCAATCTTTATGTGGAAAAGGGATAGGTAGGTTTGTAAATAAAAATTGGTATCTGGGTAACACATTGACTTTGACTGTGTCAATCCTATTCGTAAAAGTCAGAGGAAGTGTTTGCCATCTGTTAATATCTTCGAAGATCTTCCTTTGAAGGAACCCATAATTCAATTGGTATAATTTGGAGATCCTGGTTGGAATCTGTATTCCCAAATACCTAATTTTCTTTTTCACCCATTTAAACGGGATCCCTCCCTGAAATGTTGTAGATAGAGTTCCCCAATTAACAGAATTTCAGATTTATCTTTGTTTATTTTGAAACCCGATATTTTACCAAAAAATGTAAGTAATTCCAACACTGGGGGAATCGACATATACAGGTCTGATAAATAAATCAGTGTATCGTCGGCATATAAGGATATTTTATTTACTGTCCCCCCAATCTGGATTCCTTTAATATCTTTTCTCGTCCTAATTGCCTGGGCCAGGGTTTCCATCGCAATGGCAAACAGTAGTGGGGATAATGGGCAACCTTGCCTAGTACCCCTTTCAATTGTAAACCCCTCCGACATTGTGCCATTGACCCGAACCCTAGCCTTGGGATTTTGATATGCCGTCATAATCCACTGCATAAATGAGCCTTCAAAGCCCATATGTAGAAGTACCTCTTGTAAATATTACCAATTCAGCTGATCGAAGGCTTTTTCATCGTCCTAAAAAATCGCTACTTGAGGTGATGATGGTTTGCTCTCATTACTGATTATGTTGAGGAGTCTTCTGATATTATCAGATAAATGTCTCCGGGGAATAAAACCCGTTTGGTCTGGGTGAATTAGGGTCCCAATATGCTTCTGTATTTGATTGGCCAGGATCTTTGTCCATATTTTAAAATCCTGATTCAAGAAGGATATGGGTCGGAATGACTCACAACATGAGGGGGGCTTACCTGGTTTAGGGAGTACTGTAATGATTGCGTCCTGCCAGGAAGAGGGAATTTTATTCTCCTCCAAGACCACATTCATGACAGCAGTCAATTTCGGAACTAAGGAATTCTTCAGTTTTTTAAAACATTCGTCGGGCAGCCCATCTGGGCCTGGTGATTTACCGGTTGGAAGGTTTTTGATAACCCCTCGAACCGCCTTCTCTGTTATAGGAGCTGACAGCTCTTTCTTTATTTCTGGGGTTAATTTGGGGATATCCAGGGCCTTTAAAAATTCCATTGTATCCCTTTTAACTTCCTGTAGGTTTCTGTTTTCTGTATACAATAATTTGTAATATTCTTTAAATACTGTGGCTATATCATTTGGTTTCACCCATTTTCTCTTATCCATAGTGTTATCTAAAATAAATGGAATATATCTATTCGCATGCTCTTTTCTCAACTGAAAAGCCAACAGTTTAATTGCCCTCCCTCATAGTACTTTTGGTTTGTAAATCTTAGAATGTCTTCCGCTTTTTTGTTGTCTAACATCCTCAATTTCTCCCTTTTTTTAAGTAATTCTTTTAAAGTTCCTTCTCCTTTCCCCGCTGGATGGCTTTTATGTACCTTTTGCAGCTCTTCTATGGTTTTTAATAACCCATTCCTCTTTTTTTCCTTAAGTTTTTTTTTTTTTTTGCTGATGCCAAACTAATAATTACCCCCTTACTACCACCTTCATAGTGTCCCACCAGAGAAGGGGAGAACTATCCGAGATCAGGGAATCAATGACTGAATTTCCAGTGGTCTGCTCAATTTGCTTTACTGCCGATTTATCATTAAGTAGTGAGACATTCAGTCTCCAGCTGGTATGTCTGGGATCTGTCCCCCATACTACTTTATCCATGATCGGAGCATGATCTGATAAAGTAAATGAATCGATCTTAGATGATGTGAAGTAATGATTATTGACCTTGTGGGTCAATATAAAATCTATCCACGAATAAGATTTGTTGGCTGCGGAAAAACAAGTGTAGTCTTTTTCCCCTGCATGCTGGTATCTCCATACATCCACCAACCCACCTTCCTCTAGCCTGGCTTTAAGTTTTCTATCTACCGGTTTTGGGGAGCATGCTTGCCCTCCCACTCGATCCATTGTCGGACAGGGGACGGCATTAAAGTCTCCACGCAATATCAATATTCCCGTGGAGAGGTCCGCAATCTTCTGGAAGACTTCCAAATGGAATTTATCTGTTCTGTATTAGGTGCATATGTGTTAACTATATGTATCACTTGGTCCTGAACCAATAAGCAAACAGTGTTAACTTCATACTAACTAACAAGTGAAAGTAACCCTTCCAATAACAAATCATATTGCTACTGCCATTGTGACTTATCTTGTCATATGCAAAACTTGAAGAACTCAAACATAATTAAATGTCTACCAACTTTCCTTCCCCCCCATAGGAGTAGGGCCATATTTATCCCTCTAAAATAAAACAAAAACATAAACAAAATGCATGAATCAAACCAAAAAGTAATAAATAGTAACAGTAAAAATCCTAATATTTATAATAATAACAAAACAGCATATGTCACCATCAGTTTCCCTCAAAACATCCCCACCTTTTCCCAAATACTTTACCCCACCCAATCAATATCCTCCCATAACTGGTCACACTATGATTCCCCCAAATGTGCCATTTCTTCTGTACACTCCATCCAGTTCTGCTTGTAACTTAAACAGGAGGTCATTCAACGTGACCTCCTCCCCCTGTAAAAAAATTTTGGCAGCAGGTGTGCCAAATCAGCTATTTAGTATATGTTAGTAGAACATAAACTGTGTTTTTCCGCCAGCGAAGCCACTGCCCCGATAGCTGACCATACACTAAAATATCCTAAGTCATAGTCATAAAACAATCTGTATTCCAGAAAGCATCTAGGAGACTCCATATGGGTTGAATATACTGACAATCAAAAAACAAGTGTTGCATCGTTTCTATCTGCTCACTACACCCTGGTTCCAAGCAAACCCGTTCACCTAGAGCCTTGTGCTTGTGGTTACCTCTGATGTTTAATTTACCATGCCCACAGATCCACATTGTGTCCCTCATTTTGGGGGGAATCCGAGCCTCCAACATACATTCTAACAGTAAGGAACAGGCAATTGATGAGCTAACCTTAAATAATGGTTCCTCAAAATAGCAGTTACTTAAAATAGTGCAATAAAACTGTTTTCTAGTAACCCCAACAAACCAACTCAATTCAATTTTCCACATCCTGATATATTTTAGACAAGTTTGGTCGTACCTAAGTAGTGTTTTGTCCATCACACTCCATTTACCCTTTCCCTAAGCAGTGAAAAATCCTCCTCCCATACCTGCATTTACCCTAGTCCCCCCCCCCCCCAACACTAAAGGTCTTATACTGGTATAAAAAAATTACCGCAACAACCCCACCAACAGCTGAATCATATCTAAACCACCCTCCTTCCATGGTCTATACATATGATTCCTCTTCACAGGGTTGAGCCAACTTCCCCATAGTAACTGAAAAAACAACTCCAAAATATTTGAATGTATCCCAAATGGCAAGGGAAAAATATGGGAGATGTATAGGAAGAGAGGAGCTATAAAGGCCCTTCCACCTTTTAACCTTAACATGGGCCTCCTCAAAAGAGCTATCCCAGTTCAGCTGTGCAGCTTCCTTTGTCCCAAAATAGAGCCCTAAAATTTTAACATTATCCTTAGTGACTGGTAGGAGAAAATCTGGGGCTAACGGCGCCTTCCCTACCGCCAAAGCTGTATTTTTTCCCCGTATTTATCCTGGTCCCTATGATATTCTGATTCTCAGAAAAAACTGGAAGAGCCCTTACCCCAGAGTCTTAAGTCTTCCATGGCCAATACACAATCATCCACATAAGCGATTATCTTATTACAGGTCCTTCCTGACTCATGCATAATTGGGACTATCCTTTCATCTAGCTCCAAGGTCCTTAAAAGGGGATCCAACCCAAAGACATGTAATAATGGACTTAAGGGGCACCGCTGTTTCACCCCATTCTGTATGGACATAGGTATACTCAGGTGGCCATGCACCATGGTCTTCACGTTTGCTTTCCAATACTATAATTATTTTTTTTTTATGTTTATTGTTTTCATGTAAAACAGGTACACAATGCCTCATTCAGGGCTAATACAGTTGACAATTATAGCATTACAGCTATCCAGACATTTGATATACACAGAGTCTTCCCCGTAATCTGTTACAATAGGAAATGGGGGGTTCCGTATTAATTATATTTAAATCGCAATTATAACTAAGTGCCAGCCATCTCAACGGCAATGGAAATTCCTTATGTTAGGTAGAACTTATACAGATATATTACCTGCAGGCACTATGAACTGCCACGTATCCAATATACAAATAAAAAATAGAAAATCAGGAATATTTGTGGTCACTTAGGCACCACTCCTCAGCACTATTCAAATAAACAAGTTTAGAACGTTTCAAAGTTATTATAACATATATAATTTTAGAGGATGTTAAGCATCCTCTAATTGTGGATTAGTGAACTCTCCATCAGTATAACAAGCAGTCTGTTAAATTCCCCCATCAAAGCAAGCAGAAGATAAAACAAAGCACCCCAAAAGCGGTACACATGACCGCGAGGACCTGAACGACCTGCACTAAGGTCCCTCTTCCCTTTACTTATCGAGATCCCCTACCTTACTATGCAACAGAGAGAAATATTTCTGACAGTTCAGAATCATTATGAGATGAGCCAGAGCTCATTTCAATGTCCAAAAAGTCTCAGTCTGCCATACTCAATATAGTAAAGTCACTACGAGCCTCCTCATAATCAGTCCTCTTCCAACTCTTCTCCGGTGCCCTCATCCTCTACGATGGGTCTCTCCCGAGTGGCAGACTCTTTCTCCATCCATTCCAACCACCGCCCAGCATCCTTCGGCTCCGAGAACTGCCACGACTTCCCAGTATGTGTTATTCTCAGGCGCGCTGGCAGTAAAAAAGAGTGAATGATCCCAAGATTTGGCATCAAATTTTTTTCTGCGAGCCCGGGTCTGAAATGAAAGATCTGGATAACATTTAACATCCGCATCGTTGATGGTAAGCGGATATGCTGCACGAACTGCTGTTTGAATTCGGTCCCGGATCTCAGCTCCAGTAAACCTCACTAAAATTGTATGGGGTGCATTGGGATCTGCTGATCTAACTCATGGATTAACTCGATAGGCTCTCCTTAGGTTATGCCAATCAAAACTACTCAGAGTCACAATCGAAGCTTGCAGTCATTCCACCATAAGTGAGAGCAAGTTGGGTCCCTCAGCACCTTCAGGTACGCCTACAAAACGAAGATTGACAGCTCTTACTTCATTTTCTAAGGCCTCTAGCCTACCACGAAGCTGCGTGTTTTCCTGCGTCATGTTCGCTACTGTCGCCTGTGTAGTTAATATTCTTTTATCGCATTCAGCGAGTGCGCTTGTCAGGTCTGTTAGGGCGACTTCGTATTTTTTTAATTTGGCCAGCATTTTCTCTATTTTTGCGTCCATGGATTTCATGGTCACAAGCATCTGCTGCCACAGCGGGCCTTCTGAGTATCCTGTAGCGAGGTCTGTTTCTGCACACAAGGTTTCGTTGTCCTTCCCCAGCTTAGCAGCATTGGATTTTGAAGCTGCAGGAGTCGAGCCCTGTTTCTTCTCCATACTCGAGTTTAGGCTCAATCAGTAGCTGCTGAACTTCCATAACTGGGTCAGTAATTGAATTTTATGTTTGTTAAGTTTAGAAGATAATGTCTGTAGTTAACTTAGTGCTGAAATGAAGAGTGCCCAAAGGAAGCATCCTGCCTGGAGATCAGCTTTCTAGCCCCCTTCCCCCCAATACAATAATTTAGCTAGATTGACAAACTCCTCTGGGCTGGGATACCATACTTCTTTAGGACTTTCCATAAGTAGTCATATTGTATGGAATCAAATCAATCTTTATTCTATCAGCCGAAACACCATTGAGAAGAACTCGTTTACAAGGTGGACCAGGGCAAAGGAGGACATAAGTCAGCAATGAATAACAGCACAGGGTAGAATCATCCAATAAATACAGAACACAGTGTAATAAAGATATAATACAGCTAGGCAAAAACAATAAAATCCTAATACGTTACTAAGTTACAAGCCTACTTGGGCTATGTGGCTGGGTGCTTGTGTTTGTCACTGTCAGTAGTTTAGTTTTGTGGCTTTTCATGTGTTTCGGCTTGGAGGAACTAGACCATTCTTGGATATGAGATCTATGAAAGTTTCCTGGACTAAGAAACTGGAAAACATCACCAGCAGATATTGGGATTCTCATTATAAATCAACTTTTTTGGAAGACACCACAATCAAAGTAAGTACAGCTAAGAAATTCTACAAGCTCTGACCTGGGGAGTGCATACTGAATCCACATTTCTGTCTACCTTGTTGCTAAACGGATCTGCATGTCTTTGAGAACCATTCGCAACTATTTAAACAAAGGGAAGACACTGACTAAGGGTTTTAACTTCCTGCATATGCCCCAGGCCAGTGTTCCAGGAATTTTGCACATCATTTGTCTTGTTACTGTAGACCAAACAGTTTACTGGTCCTTTTCCTGTGGATTTGATTATTTTACATCATTTGGCAATGGGGCAAATCCTCCCCCTGGAGTCACACCACCGAAATTGATCTGTCCCTGCTCACGTGTGAGCCTTGGGCACATCTAACCACATCGTATACAACTATTCCAATGTTGCATTTTCGACATTACCACCTGGCATACTACTGTTCGAAAAAGAAAAGCAACCTCTCTCTGACTGAACTCCCCCTTTGCACCCTGAAACTTGTGCTCCTCCTCTTTCTGCTGCTATCAGGTACTGTTCACCCTAACCCCGGACCAAACACCTCCAACCAAAACAAAACAGGCACTCTCTCAATCATGTGCCTGAACATCTGCAGTTTACTTCCTAAGCTTGATGCACGGCAAGCCTTTACCACCCAACACAACCAGGATATTCTGTCAGTAGTTGAAACTTGGCTCACCCCAAAGATTCCTGACCAGGCAATTACCCTTCCTGGCTACAGTGTCTTCCGGGTTGATCGTAAGTCCAAAAGAGGTGGAGGGTGTGCCTTATATGTGAAAGGCACTTTTCGAGGACACCCCATTGATTCCAATCTTCCTGCAACTCCTGCTCAGATTCTTACCATCAGACTCCTATTAGGTGCCCACAGTAAGGCCCTCACAGTTGTCACTGTTTACATACCTCCTAAGGAACAGGGACCTGGTCTAACCGCTGTCCTTGACTTTGTCAAATCCCACCCATTGGACTCCGAAATCATCCTTCTTGGTGACTTTAACATTAATTGGCTCTCAGCTGAAGGTAAGTCATTTAAGGACTCCGTTATATCAACTAACCTGACTCAAATGGTTGACTATGCAACCAGAAAGAACTACAGAACTGGGACCTGCACCCTACTCGACTGGATCCTAACCAACCACCCCTCTCTGATCACTGAAATCTCAGTCCCCCCTGACTCACTCAGTGACCACTCTCCCATCAGCTGTACCTGGTCAAATAAATTCTATAAGCCTCCTCCAAAAATCATCACCAGCAGAGTCCTACCCCATGGTCAGCTACCCCACCTCAAATCGCACCTCCATCTGCAGGACTGGTCCCCCATCTTCAAGGCAACAGATACTAATACTGCATTGGAGCAATTTATTCACATTTTCAGTGAAGCGTGTAATAAATTTTCCCCCCTCAAAAAGCATAAAGTTAAATCGCTCAGTAACCCTTGGCTGTCAGGAGACCTCCTAAAAAAACTTAAATCCAGGGACCACCTCTGGGAACTGGCTAGAAACTCCGGTAAGCAACTCGATATCCAGAATTAAAAACGGGCACGGAACGACTGCACCAAATCCATTCGGCAACAGAAATCTGACTACTATAAAAATGCCCTCACTAACTCCTGGGGAAATGGGAGGGGTTTCTTTAAAAACATTAAAGATGTCATTGGGAAGTAGTCAAAATCTTCGCCGAACATACTCAACATAAATGGGCACACTACACTCAACCCTAAAACTATTGCGAACACTTTTAACATCGCTTTCACTGACCTTAGCAGTGTTCTCCCCTCTGACTCCTTCCAAGATGCGTCAACTCCCACTCCCCCAACTCCTCCACCCAGGTCTGTCACCCACCTTTCTACTTTAAAGCACTAAAGAAACATCAAGTCCAAAACTACATTGCCAAAGCCATCAGCAAATCTAGAACAAGCAATGACACACTTGACCTCAAGCTACTGGCCCTAACGCTTGACGAGGTACTTGGGCCTCTCACCAAGATCTTTAATCTCTCTCTCTTTCCCTTAGCCAATTCCCGGACAAATGCAAAATGGCCACTGTTACCCCAATTCACAAAAGTGGTGATAAGACTGACCATGCAAACTTCCGCCCTATCTCCATTCTGCCTCCCCTATCGAAAGCACTGGAACGTATAGTAGCGGACCAACTTACCGAGCATCTGGACAATTATAATATTCTCTGTAAACAGCAACATGGCTTTAGAAAAGGTCATAGTACTTCCGCTGCCTTGCTCGAATTCACCAGCTCCATTCACAGCTCCCTCGTCAATGGACAACTAACTGGTGCTATTTTCATCGACCTGACCAAAGCCTTCGATACTGTCCACCACTCCCTCCTGCTGAGCCAGCTAAAAAATGCTGGTCTCTCCAATGATTCAATCTCTTGGGTCAAAAGCTATCTTGAAAACCGCTCCCAGCATGTAAAAATTGGGGATGTGCACTCTGATTCCAAACCTGTCCTCTCTGGAGTCCCCCAGGGTTCAATACTGGGCCCCCTACTCTTCAGCCTGTTCCTTAACACCCACCAGACTCCTGCACTGAACATATCACCCTGTATGCCGATGATGCAGTAATCCTTGCCACACCAGGACCTGAAGAAATTGCAAGAAAATCTCCAACAGCTTCTCCTTGGTTGAGAATTGGTTCGCAAAGCACAAACTGATACTTAATCAAAAAAAAAAAACAAGGCCATGATCTTCAGCAGCTCTCATAATAAACATAAGCGCTTCCAACTCTCTGTTATCACCAGACAAGTTGCCGCACTGGAACAGGTCAAAAACTTTAAATACCTCGGGATCACCCTTGACCCTCACCTCTCCTACACTGCCCACATCGACCATGTCGCCAAAGCCGCTAACTCCCGGCTAGGCCTGCTGTTCCGTCATAGGAAACACCTGACACCCACAGCCCTTGCTGTCGCTCTCCAGAGCTCCATCATTGCTTATGGCATTATCATTTATGGCTCTGCCACAACCACCGCACTCAAACGTGTATCCACGGCCCTCAACAAGTCCTGTTGACTTGTCACTGGCTCCCAACGCCTAATTCACACCTGTAACCTCTGTTCTCAAACTGGATGGTTGAATCCTGCCAATCGAATAAAACACCAAACTTGTATTACTACTAAGAAAATCTTGCTGGGCCTTGCCCTCCCTGGAATCTGTGCCCTCATACAACCGAGAATCCACACCCGCCATACCAGGGGATCAAAACCTCAACTTCTGCAAATCCCGCATTGCTGCACAACACAAGGCCAAAGATCCTTTGCTTACCGGGCCGCTAGTTGGTACAACGGTCTTCCCAGCGACATCTCATCCTCACTATCGCTCAGCACTTTTAAGACTCGGCTCCGCCTAACACTCACTGCCTCCAACCTCTGTGACTGTTGTGGCTAAATATGTCTTTTGGTTCCACAGTTGAAGATGCCCTTTTGGATCCACATCTACTCCTGCACTTTGCCAGCACCCCCCACTCCTATCTTCACCTCCCCTGCAGGCCCATGACAAATGCCACCTGGCTGCACTACCTCTATTCTTACCCGCCTTCCACCTCTCCTCTCTCTGTTTTCCCCCCACCTACCTCCCTTTTTCTCCCATCCACTTAGTCTCCCTGATTTCACCCTGCTCCTTTCCCTTCCCCTCCCCAAAGTTTCACCTTATTGTTCTTTTTTCCTCTACAAGACTATGTGTTGTTGTTTTTTTTTTTATTTTATAAACTGTTATCTTTGCTTATGTTTGTCTCAATTGTACCAATGACGTGGAACCTTTGTAAAAGAGCCTTGGCTCAAAGATATTTGTAATCCTAGAACAAATAAAAAAGGAAAAAAAAAGGTGGAAGCAGGTCAGCATGGGCGTATGGATGTTAGATAAACAAGGTAGATTGTAGGATAGAGGAGAAGGAACAGCAGCAGGTCCTGTTAGATGAGAGATGAGGAATAGTGCTAACATACAAGGCTCAGGCATGAAGGTGGTTAAGGGAAGCAGTTGCAAGTATCTTTAATAGAACGTGCAAGCAGAGTTTTAAAAGTGGCTATTTTAACGTTTCAAATGCAGTGTCTTGATCCACGTAAAATTATACCCTTATCTAATCTCTGCTCCACCACATCCCTAATAAAAATGAAATTTTGCCATATGTTCCTTCTCTGTACTGCACAAAGTCTTACCTACCATTGCCAATCGTGCCGTCACCAGTTTTGCTAGGATCTTATAATCGGAGATCAGCAAACTGAGTGGTCTCCAATTCCTAATTTCCGACTGATCCCCTGATTTATATAAAAAAAATCATAATCCCTTTCGTCATACTTGTTCCCAGTTTGCCTACTTGAGGGATGGCCAAATATACTTCCGTCAGTATAGGCGCTAGCTGTTCTACAAATAACCGTTAAAAATCATTGGGGATGCCATCACTGCCCGACGCAGTTGTAGTTGACAAATTCATAATTGCTGCACTCACCTCCTCTACTGTAAATGGTTCTGTCATTCTATCCTTGTCCACTTCAGACACTTGTAGCACATCCAAGATATCCATAAAGGTTTCCTGTTCCCCATCCCCTCCCACCTGGAACTTTTCTTTAATGTAGTGTTGCACTTTCAAACAACATGAAGTCTTGCTGTATTCTGACTATATGCAGTTAGCCCTAGCACTTGAACTGCTCCGGAGAGTAAAGGGTTAACACTGTACAAAAGCATAGAACATTGAGCTTGAGCTTGGTTTTCAAACCTCTGTCTGTGGTACTCTGAAGTGTAACCGTCAGATTCTTTACTCCGCCTAACTGTGAAGTCGGTCTGGAGATCCCTCCTGCACTTCGGTTCGGTTATAGTATGAATCGGTTGTTTTTTTCAAGCCGTTTCTTACATTTATTATACCTAAATTGCTTGTGGGCTCTGACCCGGAGAATTCATTTGAGTCCACTTGAGCCCAGAGGAACACTAGCTGGAAAGTAATAATTATTAATTGAAAGCGAATAGGAAAGGACTTAGTTGATTAAACACTCAAATTCTTTTATATCTGCTGAGCGCTACATATTTTGTACACTTACATTACTGCTCAAATTATCAGTTCATTAGCTTATTGGACCCAAAATAAGCACTTCTATTTACCGAATATTATACTTAAATTGGATTTTTGACACAAGCAGCGATCTCATTGATTGACTGAGTGGCTGATTAATTAATCGAAGTGAGATAATTCGGAGACTGGATTTAATGGCCAAACTTTACACTGCATACACACAGTTTGTTAGAATCTGCCATACTCTTTTAAACCGTTTATATACGAGACAGCTAGAGAGCATTTTATTCTGACCGTATTTGACAGATTTTTTAAGTGCTTGCTGGTGTTCTTAACCACAATATTTGCACTTAATAGTGATGCACGACGAGATGGTTATATTTAAAACTCAGTATCCGACCTTTTGAATATACACGTTACTGGGTCATATAGTATGTTTACGAGCGCTCTAAAGTAATCTGTAAATCCAAAATCCTACTCATTTGCGATACCATATAAACTACGTTTCTTGGGGAAATTTATCTCAGTTATTCCCTTGGACTTTTTTAGCCGGTTATAAAAGGATAGAGATGGATCAACGACTCAATACAGGTCGCAATCCTTGGACACATAGAAGGCTTTTGGGTTATCTGAAACTGGAATCAGGAACAGTGAGTGTATATTACTCCAATCATTATTTTAATAGTATAACGTTATAGTATTCTAGTGTGTTTACACCAAGGTTAATACATTCTTGTGTCTGTGTTTACGGCTGATATAATATGCATATTGTCCAATATTCATTTTAGTATCCTTGGCTTTTAGTTTTATATCTCTTTGCCCTGTAGTGAGGAAAATCAAGACTTCTTCGGGTCAAGGCACACTTACAGTGCCTTCAGAAAGTATTCACCTTCCTTGGATTTTGTCACATTTTGTTGTGTTACTACCAGAATTTTTAATGCATTGAAATGATTTTTCCCCCTTGATTCACACAGCATACTCAACAATTTAAAGGGCCAAAAATAGTTTTATTGTGTAACAAAAATTTATGAAACATTAAAAGCTGAAATATCTTGTTTGCTTAAGTATTCACCCCCCTGAGTCAATACTTTGTAGAAGCGCCTTTGGCAACAATTACAGCTTTGAGTCTTCTTGGGTATGTCTGTATCAGCTTTGCACATCTGGATTTGGGGATTTTCGCCCATTCTTTCTTGCAGATTTGCTCAAGCTCTGTCAAGTTGGATGGGGAGCGTTGGTGAACCGCAATCTTTAAGTCTTTCCACAGATTCTCAATGGGATTCAAGTCTGGGCTTTGGCTGGGCCACTCAAGGACATTCATCTTCTTGTTCTGAAGCCACTCCAGTGTTGCTTTGGCTGTATGTTTGGGGTCATTGTCCTGTTGGAACGTAAATCTTCGCCCCCAGTCCAAGGTTTATTGCAGGCTGATGCAGGTTCTCCTCAAGGATGTGCCTGTATTTGGCTCCATTCATTGTTCCCTCTATCCTGACAAGTGCCCCAGTACCTGCCGCTGAAAAGCATCCCCCATAACATGACGCTGCCACCACCATGCTTCATGGTAGGGATGGTGTTACACAGGTGATGAGCTGTGTTCGGTTTGCGCCAGGCATAGCGCTTTGCATTCAGGCCAAAGAGTTCAATTTTTGTTTCATCAGACCAGAGAATCTTTTGCCACATGGTCTCAGAGTCTGCCACGTGCCTTCTTGCAAACTCCAGGCATGCTATTATGTGTTCTTTTTTCTCAGGAGTGGCTTCCGCTCAGCCACTCTCCCATAGAGGTTACATCTGTGAAGTGCTGCAGAGATTGTTGTCCTCTGGACAGGTTCTCCCATCTCAGCCATGGAACTCTGTAGTTCTGTCAGGGTGGTCATTGGGTTCTTGGTCACTTCCCTTGACCAAGGTCCTTCTTGCCCAGTTGCTCAGTTTGGGAGGGCAGCCTGCTCTAGGAAGAGTCTGGGTGGTTCCATAATCTTTCCATTACCTAATGATGGACTTGACTGTGCTACTGGGAATTTTCAACACCCTAGAAATGTTTTTATACCCCTGCCCAGATCTATGTCTCCTCACAATTCTATCATGGAGTTCTACGGACAGCTCCTTGGTCTTCATGGTAGAGTTTCTGCTCTGACATGCACTGTCAACAGTGGGACCTTATACAGACAGGTGTATTTCCTCTGAACTCATATCAACCATTTGAACTGACCACAGGTGGACTCCATTCAAGTTTTAGAGTGATCTCACAAGGAAATTGGATGTACCTGAGCTCAATTTGGAGTGTCATAGCAATGGGGGTGAATACTTATCAAATCAAGACATTTCAGGTTTTTATTTTAAATTACATGTACAAAAAAATTCCAGAAGTTTCATTCCACTTTGACATTATAGAGTAATTTGTGTAGATACGTGACAAAAATCCCATATAAATGTATTTTAATTTGAGCTTGCAACATCACAAAATGTGACAAAATCCAAGGGGGGCGAATACTTTCTGAAGGCACTGTAGGATATATCCTAAGGGGAATGTAAGGTTACTACTTGAACACAAAGGATCTAAAGTCCAGAAGACTTGGCAGGGCTCACTTGAAGTTAAAAAACTCCCTGCTCGGACAAACTGGACATACTGAACTGAGATCTGGGTGATTCCTATTTCCTGGATGGAGAATACAGAGAGTTGATTCTTAGCGGTACATTGTGTTTTTCGACATCTTCAGCCATAAGGGGTGACAATCTGCCAATTTGTTTTCTTTTTTTTCAAAACTCTGTGGACTTGCAAGGCTCTTTGTTAGATTTTCTAACGGAAAACACCTTAGAGCCCCAGCTAGAATCGGGACTTAAGACTTGAGACTGAATCATTGTCAACTTAGATCTAGGATTGAAACAGTGTTTATCTTTAAGCTGGGATAAAAGCCTTTTTTTTTGTTTTGTTTTCTTTCTGTTCCATTTTTGATGTAATGGTACATACTAGAAGTGGTAGAGGAAACCCTATTTCGGTGATGGACTATTCAGAAATTGTCCTTAGAGGGGCTGGAGTTCAGGTTCAGAACCTGATGCCAGACTCAGACTATCAAACCACCAAAGGTAATAAGAAAAGGAAGAAACTGGGGAGCAATAGAAATAAACACAAAAGCGATAATAAATTCCAACCAGTTATGGAAGATCTTCCCCCAGATACTTCCCCTACTTCAGAAAATGCCCCTGAAAATTTGGAAATCAGTAAAACTAAATGTAGTCTATCTGAAAGACAACTTAAAATAATGGACTTATGGACTAAAAGAAAAGGTGACCCTAAATTTTTATCAACTCCAAAAGGTGTTGTCCCCCCAAATCATAGCTGGGAAGCCAGATCTGAAAGTAATCAGCTTTCTTGGGAAAGGGAACCTATTACTAAAAACATATTTGACCATCCTGAGTGAATTTCCTTTGATAAATATGAATGGGAGACCTTCCCCAGAAAGTAAGTGAGGAAGAAAGTGGGAGAGTTAGCTCAAATTATTCTGAGGTATCTTTTCCCCGGATCCCTTTTTCAATTTTTCTTACATGGATAACCAGCAAACGCCCAGACTTTAATCTGAATCTAACCTGAGGGCTGATGGTTTATCTTTGCATTCTCCAACTATTATCAAAATGAATAA
This sequence comes from Neoceratodus forsteri, assembly GCA_016271365.2. NCBI lineage: Eukaryota > Metazoa > Chordata > Ceratodontiformes > Ceratodontidae > Neoceratodus > Neoceratodus forsteri. Next base: position 1,198,895,608 of record CM028130.1, read on the forward strand.
AGGGAACCGGGAAAACATAGAATTGAAGGGCATCATTCAGGAACTTAATACAACAATTGAAGGACTAAAAAAGATGAGAAAAGTAAATGAGGGAACTCCTACGGAAAATTTTTTCATAAATCCAATTACTTTAGGACCTAAGAGCGTCCCCCATAATGATACTACCACACACGAGGAAGAATACTTTTGTAATAAAGGAAATTTCACATCTAGCTCCTCATTATCTAAACAAGTATTGGAAATAATCAAAAACAGATACTATGCAGACATAGTTATCTGAGAAAATATTTCAGCAGTAAAAGAAGAGCTGACTAGTCTTAGAATAGATGTCTTTCATAATCAAGTACTTTTACAAAACCTTAACATAACTACAGGAATACAAGAAGGGAACTCAAGTAAGGAGACTTCACCTTTAGAAATCAAAGGACAGGAGAATAGAGGGGTTCAAGTGAAATCGCTGTCCCCCTTTGACAGGGACAAAAATAAAATGTGTTTCTGTCAAACAAAAACTCTCGACCAAAACAAACTGGGAAAATCAAAAAGACAAAACACAAAAGACGGAATAAAAAAAGGTGGAGTAGAAAATAAAAATAAAACAATAGAACAGGATAGAGAGGAACTTGAAATGGAGAAATCTGGGTAGCTCACATGACAGACAGTAAGTTTGGGGGAGAAGGAACATTTGAATCAATCCTAGAAGTAGGAAGGCAGGACTCAGATCAGTCAGTTTTACTCACATATGAAGAAATTTCAAGCCTTGAGATGCAAATAATAGCTGAGAGGGAGACTGATACTGAAGTTGAGACCGGTAATAATATACCGTCAAGAATAACCATATCAAATAGAGATCTATTAGCTGAACAAGAATTGGGGGATACAGAATACTTAATAGAAATAAAAGGAATACCAAGATCTATGACGGAAACTGGGGAGGAATTAATGAGGAAAATTATACATTTGCTTGACAGTAAACCAAACTCAGATAAAGAAGAGGTATTTGTCTTGAGATCCCCAAATAATGATTGCTGTGATACAGTACTTTTATACTTTCAAACTGAAGACATCGCCAAGCAGATAATGAACAAAAAAACAATTTGGGAGAAAATGGAAATTTAAATTTTTTTTCCTCTATTAGTTCCAAGATTTGGAGATCAAGAATCTCTGGAAAACAAAAATATAACTACTGATGACAAAGCTCATCCTCAAAAATCTAATCAAAAAAGAGCAGAGCAGGAAAAGAAAGAGATAGAAAACTTAAATAAAATAATTGGAACCATTGAAGAACATGAGAAAAAAACAGAATAAGGGCTGGCTCTCCAGGATAATCACAATCTTTGGTCGGGAGATGTCTAAACAAGACTCTGAGTCTAATATAAGAGAGGAATTGCTTGCCTTCCTTGCAAGGATTTCTGGATCTAAGATATTGAATAATATGGTTGAATATATTAAAACTTACAGAGATAAATTTTGGTCAAATCAAATAGATGTAACCTTCAAAAACCCAGGGATGGCTAAAACTTTCTTAGAAATGGCAGAAAATCTGGATAAGCTTGGTATATATATTGTACATCCCTCTGAACTTGGAAGTAAGGATGAGGAGGTACACTGCAGAAAACCTGCTAAGGAAGAAGACTTCCCTCTTAGTGATCTTGAGAAATAGAATGATACAAATAATTTTGAAATTCTGGTAAATTTAGAGTCAGACTGACATAATGAGTCTAACACATCTGTCAGAAAATAAAGCAATGAAGGGAAGAAACTAAAAATAGTGTCCTGGAACATCGAGGGTTTACATTTGAAAATAGTAGATCCTGAGGTAGCCAAATTTCTGGAAAGTTTTGATATAATAAGTCTGCAGGAAACCTGGTGTACAGAAGAGTCTACTTCCAGATTTCCTGGATATGTGTCATATGGTCTCTCAGCTATGAGAGACAGGAAATTTGGTAGATTTAAGGGAGGACTGACTTTCTATGTTAAGACTTGTCTGAACTTAAAAATTAAAAGAATTTCTCCCTAAAACTAACAACATTTTGGCTATTGAACTAATAGCAGGCACTCAAAAAATAATAATATGTAATGTCTATTTCCCACCGAGGTCTAATAACATTGATATTGACGATCCCTTTATAGTGAATTTAAAGTCCAAACTGAATGAAATTAATGAAAAAGAAAGGAACTGGCCCATTTTTATTCTAGGAGGTTTCAATGCAAGAATTAAGGCTGGAAATCTAGAAAATAACATTTCAACTCTTGTTAATTCCTTGGAACTAATTAACCCCAGGTTGACCTTAGCGAGAGCAACTGAAGAACGTGGGACAAATTACAGGGGAAGGGAATTATATCCAGCTCTTGCAAGTAGAAACTTCTGTATTCTGAATGGAAGAACCAGTGGAGATATGATAGGCAAATTTACTTTCATGGGCCCGTGGGGTTCCTCTATACCTGACCTAATTTGGGCAGATTTGGAGGCACTCAAAATAACCCATGATTTGATAATTATAGATTGTGTGGAATCTGCCCATTTCCCCCTGGCAATAGATGACTTCTGTTCTGTAGCTTCAAATAATGAGACGAACACAGTAGAGTATGTGGAAATCATAAATGAAAAAAGAATAAGGTGGAGCCCTGTATATTATGCACTGTTGGAGGAAATTCTCTATTCTGGAGAATTATTTGAAACAAATACACAAGATATAAACAGCATCATCAGCTCTGAGATTTATGATATATGGGATAATATTTGCATAATCCTGAGCGACTTTTGCACGAAGAATAAAATAACTAAACAGGGCCACCAAAATCTTGGCAAATCATAGTTTAATTCTAGGTGCAGAAAAGCCAAAACTAATTTTACTAGGTCACGCAGACAACACAGACGAAAGACTATAAAAACAGCTCGGACTATGTAAAGATAAAGAAACAAAGAGATAATTATAAGAATGTATTAAAAGAAGAAAATAACAAATATTCCTTTCACCTATGGGAAAAATTGAGATGTGCCGTACTTAAAAGGGATTATAAACAATTTTGGAAAATAGTAGCTCAAGGTTACAATAAATACTTGAATAAAGTAGAAGCGCATATTACCAAACAAACTTGGATTAACTATTTCTCAAAACTGTATTTTACAAAAGATGAAGAAGAATTAGAATTTAACATCAGAAGTGATGCAAATTGCCCAAGGCCCATCCTGATAACAGAAGCAGAAATCCTTAGCTCTTTAAATTCTTTAAAATCCAATAAAGCCCCGGGTCCTGATAAGATCATCGGAGATGTATACAAATCATTTAAGGATTGGTGGGTTCCATTCCTTTTTCTAATGTTTAATGGATTTGTACAAAATCTGAAATTCCCCAAAAGTTGGTCTGATAGCATTATATTCCCTATATTCAAAAAAGAAAATCCTAAAGATCCCAAAATGTACAGACTTATCAGCCTGATAGATGTGTCCCAGAAAGTCTTCTCCAAAATCATACTCGGTAGGCTATTGGATTGGCTGGAAGAGAATTCAGTATTGGATGAGACCCAAAATGGCTTCAGATGAAAAAGATCCACAGTTCAGCACTGCTATGTTTTACATCATCTAGCATGGAAATACACAAAAATTCAGAAAACAGAACTTTTTTGCTGCTTTGTGGATTTCTCTGCAGCCTTTGATAGCATAAGTAGAAAAAATTTATGGGCCACTCTGGAAGAACTGAAATTGGAGAAGACTCTTTTGGATATCATCATCAGACTATATGATCATACATGGGCCAAGATTCAATATAACCAATATGGACACACCACAGACACATTTCAGACAAACACTGGGGTCAGACAAGGTTGCATTTTAGCACCCACTTTGCTTAATATGTATATTAATTCCATTTGACTTAGAATTAAAAACCCTGACTATCATGTACCTAAAATTAATGATCACAAAATTGACATTCTGGCCTATGCAGATGATCTGGTCTTGTTGTCTACCTCTGGATTGGGCCTCAGGAGGAAATTAAAATCTTTTGAGACCCTCTGCAGAGAAAGAAAACTAAAGATAAATCTGTCCAAAACCAAGATCTTAATTTTTGGAAGTAAATCTAACCAGGGGATAGGATTTAAAATAGACAACAATAAAATAGACTTAGTTAACACCTACGATTACCTGGGAGTTCGCTTTTCCTATAATCTTAATTGGAATAAGCATGTAGAATACATACAAAATAAAATGGTATCGGCAGTAAATACATTTAAAGTCTTCCATGCTAAAACGAGAAAAACATCCATTAAAGGGCTTCTGAAGGTTCTGAATGCTAAAATAAAATCTAGCATAATATATGCAGGAGAGGTATGGGGATTCACAAATATTAATCCATTAGAAATTATCCTTAATAAGCTCTATCAGAATATCCTCATGCTCCCTCCTGGGACTCCAAATTGTATACTTAAGTTAGAATTGGGACAACACGCTGGCCCGTCGGCGCAGCGGTGGGATTTCCGCTTGCGACGCCGGCGACCCGGGTTCGAGAACGGATCCGGGGTCGTCGAGGGTCAGCCGGGAGAGATCGAAGCGTCCGACGGACAGCTCTCCTACTCCGGGGGGAGGGCGCGGGCAGCACTCGGTGCGCTGGGGACACCTGGTGGAGACCGGGAGTTCCACGCAACCGACGCTCGACGTGGGGAGGAGGCTGGGCGGACGCTGGCGTCATTGCACGTCCCCGCCTCCTCTGGGGAGAAAAATCAGGTGGAAAAAGATGGCAGGTAGGACCACCGATCAATGAAGCCCTCCCTGGAGAGCCTCACATTGCCGCCGCCGCTGCAGGGGCCCCGACCAGTCACAGTTCTGGGGTCACGAAGGTGGCCCATGGCCCCACCCTCCGGGGGCAAGCCGGGGGTGACCGAGGGTCCTCAGCAGCAATTGACGGCGGTAGAGGTCTCCGGGGGCCGTGACTAGGGCGGATGGCTGCCGGTGGTCCTGCCAGAAAAAGGGCACATATAGAATTGGGACAACATTCCCTGACTTCACTCTTGCAGGAGAGGAAAATAATATTTCTTCTCAAAACTTTCTCATTACAAGATTATCGATCGCCAAGAAGGTGTTTAGAGGAAGAAATTAGAATGGCAAAATTAGGATATATATCACAATTCATTCAATTAGTAAAGAATACTATTTTTCCTTTAGGCCTGGGACACATTTTACATAATTTATATATTAGACCTTGGGAGGAGATAACCTTTATTGTTAAACAGAGAATTCGGGATTTTGACATAAATCAAATATTCTCTAAATTGTCTCAATTGAAATTAGATAGTAATTATAAGCACTTTAAGATCTCTTGGGGTTACGAGCCTTATCTATCACAATTAATCTATCCTAGATCCAGAAGAGCTTACTCTAGATTCAGAACAGAAACTTATAAGGCTCAGTATATTTTATATAGGCATAAAAGGAAAGATGCTTTGTCCCCAAACTGCAAATGTGGAAAATCAGTCATAGACGGCCTAAAGCATGTTGTATTACTATGTCCTCTTTTTGAACAAAACAGAAAAAAATGGATGGATGGATTGTCAGGTGGCCTTAATCTTCCACCCGCTACGATCATAGAATATCTTTTTAATTGCCATGAGAAAACTACGCTAAAAACAGTAGCTAGATTCCTAGCGTCTATTCCTTTACAATGGATACAGTATTATATATGTAAGATAAGGACTGTGCAACATCCTGGAAATGGCATTAAGACAAGATAAGTGTAATTAGTTAAGCAATCACTTCTGGATATTGGAACTGGAGTTTTAATATTAAGATATTATATTTATATTTTATTATTTGTACTAATTTTAGGAGATTGTAATAGCTTTTTTGCTGAACAATAAACTTTGTATTATTATTATATACAAATCCTTGGGGAAGCAGACACAAAAAATCTTACAATTTCCTACATCCATACCCCCTGTGGAAAAGAGAATGGACAGGAGGTATACTTTGTCAGGTCCTGGGTTGGAATTCCTTACCAGTCATAGCAGCCATGTTGGGGTAGTACAAGCTGCAGCCTGTCACAAGGTTAATATTCCCCTGGCATCTCACCCCCCAGACAAGGATTCCAGGAAAGTGGATGCCATGCTGAAAAAACAGTACTTGGCATCCTCTTTGGGACTCAGACAATCTAACTACATGGCATATACAGCTAGGTACCAGAAATCTATGTGCGATATGGTTCTGGAGCTAGCTAAGAATGCCCTCTCCCAGCTAGCCAAGGAGCTGGAGCAGGTGGCTGCAAATGGTATAGAGGCATCTAAAGTGCAGTTCCACGCTGCTGTTGATTCTAATGATGTTCATTCCAGGGTCATGGCTACATATATCTCCATGAGGAGATTTGCTTGGCTTAGGTGTACCAACCTCTCACAGGATACCCAGGCTAAGGCCATGGATTTTCCTGTAACTGGTAATTCTCTCTTTGGGGATCAAAAAGAGAATTATATGAAAAAAATGGACGAATACAGGACCACCTATAGGAGTGCTGCAGCCAAAGAAAGGCAGACTACTTCTCAGAGGCAGAAATTTAGGGGCAGGGGCAGGCCTTTTCACAGGCCTTTTTACCAAGCTCAGGCTTCCTCCTCTTCTTTTCAGCAGAGGGGGTTCTTTAGGGGAAGAGGTAGACATGGGGTAACTGGGACCCCATCAGCTACTCAGTCCAAGCCCCCTGCCAGGCAGACACCCTGAGATGTCAGTCAGGGTTGCCTCCCCAATCCCAGTAGGGGGCAGTCTGGCTCACTACTCCCAGGCCTGGGAATCTATTACTTCAGACAAATGGGTCCTGGAAGTAGTGACCCAGGGACTTGCTCTTAGTTTCAAAAGGTTCCCAAGAATGAGAGCACGATCCTTCAGTCCTCCCTCTCCCTTTGAGACAAAGGCCTTAGAGGCAGAAGTCTCCTCTCTTCTGCTTTTGCAAGCAATAGAGAAGGTACCTCTTTGTCACAGGGGAAAAGGACGGTATTCCAGATACTTCGTAACCCCAAAAAAGACAGGGGAGTGGCGACCCATCTTAGATTTAAGTGAACAAACATTTGACAAAACCAACTTTCAAAATGGTGACTCTGGGAGTAATTCTTCCCTCTCTGAGACCAGGAGCCTGGCTAGCCTCCCTGGACCTCAAGGATGCCTACTTCCACATACCTATTAGACATTCCCACGGAAAGTACCTCAGGTTCGAGTTGCCCTCAGGCCATTATCAGTTCAGGCCCATGCCCTTTGGCCTAACATCTGCTCCAAGGGTGTTCGCCAAGTGTCTTGCAGTAGTGGTGGCATTCCTCAGGAGGCAGGGCATCCTTCTGTTCCCAAACCTAGACAACTGGCTCTTAGTGGGCCAGTCCTCAGACCAAGTCAAGTCAGCCTTAGAAGTCACCCAAAAACTTCTAGAATCCTTGGGTTTCATTTTAAATCCAGAAAAGTCTGTTCTCGAGCTAGCCCAACTTCTCACCTTCGTAAGGGTAGAAATAGATACTATTCAGGCAAGGGCATTTCTCCCTCTCTCAAGGGTTGAATTATTGGTCACTCTGGCCTCCTCTTTTCATCCTCTAGTGTCTCGTCCAGCCAGACACTTTCTACAACTGCTGGGCCACATGGCAGCTTCCACAGCAGTAGTTCAGGGAGCAAGATTTCAGATGAGAGAAATTCAGTTTCATCTCAGATCTTACTGGTCTCAGAAAAAGGACCCTCTCTCCAAACTGGTTCCAGTCTCTCAAACCTTAGTTCAGGCCCTCCAGTGGTGGCTGGAGGAAGACAATCTTCGACAAGGAGTTCCCTTTATCAGTCAAGTCCCTTCTGTGACTCTCACCACAGATGGCTCCCTGCTGGGCTGGGGAGCCCACCTAGATCATCTTACAGCTCAGGGAACCTGGTCACACCAGGAGACCCTTCTACACATAAATCTTCTCAAATTGAGAGCTGTCTTTCTAGCACTTCAGACATTCTCAACTGTGGTTCAGGGGAAAGTGGTGCAGATCAGGACAGACAATACCACAACCATGTGGTACATCAACTAGCAAGGAGGCACTCGGTCCTCGGCCTTGTGCACAGAGGCCATGAAAGTATGGCCTCTAGCTTATACCCTTCAGGCTTCCCTGATGGCTGTGCATCTCGCGGGGAAGGACAACATTCTTACAGATGCTCTCAGCAGGATTTCTCAGGGCCATCACGAATGGACCCTGAACCTTCTAGTTCTTCAAGTCATTTTCAAGAGATGGGCACTCCAGAGATAGATCTCTGTGCAGCCCTGGACAATCATCAACTTCCTCTTTATTGTTACAGACCACCCCTTCTGGGTCCTGTCCCTCAGGATGCTCTTATACTGAATTGGACAAGCAGGTTTCTGTATGCATTTCCTCCTTTTCCTCTGATATTCAAGGTCCTGATGAAAATCAGGTCTCAACCTTGCAGGGTGATCCTGGTGGTTCCAGACTGGGCCAGACAGGCTTGGTATCCTCTACTGTTGTCACTGTCAGTAACACTGCCCTTGTGTCTTCCCAGACAACACAATCGCCTCACCTCCTCCCAGGGGAGGATTCTGTATCCCAACCTTCAGACTCTTAGGCTCAAGGCCTGGCTCTTGAAAAGCTAGAATATGCAAGTTTGAGTCTCCCAACCAGTCCTGGATATTTTAAAAGTTAGCAGGAAACCTGCTACTAGGAAGACTTACAACTCCAAATGGAAAAGGTTTGGGTTTTGGTGTTCCAGGAGGCATACTAAGCCAGAACTGGCTGATATTGCCACTGTATTGGACTAGTTAGTGCATCTTAACAGTTTAGGCCTCCAGCCTGCTACTCTCAAGGTACATTTGGCAGCTGTGTTTGCCTTCCTTTCTGCTGGTAAAGGCTCTTCCCTAGCTTCCCATCCAGTTTTCAAGAAATTCTTTAAAGGTTTGGTTCATGTCAATCCTCCCTTGGGATCTGAACCTCTGTATTGCTCAGCTTATGCAGCCTCCTTTTGAACCTTTATCTTCAGCTGAGCTGAAATACTTGACTTGGAAAATGGTGTTCCTGGTAGCCATTACCTCTGCCAGGAGAATCAGTGAATTACAGGCCTTAGCAGTGGAACCTAATTTAATTTCCTTTCATAAGGATAAGGTGGTCCTCCGCACCAGTAGAAAGTTTCTTCCCAAGCTGGTGTCTGACTTTCATCTGAACCAGTCTATGTAAGTGCCTGTTTTTTTCACTGAGCATTCCTCCTCTGGGGAGAGGAGGTTACACAGTCCTGATGTAAAAAGGGCTCTTAGTTACTATATTGAGCATACTAAGGCCCATAGGAAGGACTGCTCTCAGTTGTTTCTCACTTATGGTGAAGTGGGAAAGGGCAAACCTGCTACCAAGAGGTTTATTGCCAGGTGGATTGTCTCTTGTATTCAAGTCTGCTATTCTAAACTTGGGAAGGAACCTCCCTCAGGCCTGAGGGCTCGTTCTACCAGAGGTACAGCTGCTTTGGTCGCAGCAACTAGAGATATACCCTTAGTGGACATATGCAAAGCAGCTACCTGGAAGTCTGTTCACACTTTTACCAAGCATTACTCTTTGGACATCCAGTCACGAAGTGATGCTAGGTTTGGCACGGCTGTGCTGCAGAGCTTGTTCCTAAAATAGGTTCTATAACTCCCTCCTCCAAGGGGGTACTGCTTGGTAGTCTGCGTATAGTCAGAATACAGCAAGACTTCATGCTGTTTAAAGAAAAGATTACTCACCCTAGTAATGTTGTTTCTTCTAATGGAGTCTTGCTGTATTCTGACCTTGCTCCCTGCCTCCCCTCCTGGAACTTAGTAGTTTTGGGATGTGGTGGAGCAGGCACAGTGCTGCACCCCAGAGGTGTACTGGACATGCCTCCATCTCTTAGGGGGTTTTCTTTTAGTTTGTTTATTAACCATTTTTGGTAAATCACTACCTGTTGGGTTCTTTTTGGGTTCTCTCGACTTGAGTCTTCTGACCCTAAAACCTTGTTTTGCCATTTGGCACAAAATTTTAGAAACAATTTCTTCTCTGAGTTAGTTCGTTTAGTGCTCGTAAGAATCTGATGGTTACACTTCAGAGTACCACAGACAGAGGTTTGAAAACCGAGCTGGAGCTCAACGTTCTATGCCTTTGCATAGAGTTAACCCTTTACTCTCTGGAGCAGTTCAAGTGCTGGGGCTAACTGCATTTAGTCAGAATACAGCAAGACTCCATTAGAAGAAACAAGATTACTGTGGTGGTAATTTTTTCATATGCTGCATGGAAAAATGATCTATAACAAGATTTCCAGCTGCATTCTGTAGGGAGGTCATGCCCCTTTGGTTTACCCTGTCTGCTGGATTATCATGTGGCTGGACCTGTGTTTTCATCCCATGAATGCTACATTTTTAAATTCATGGTTAAAGAGTGTTCTGTCTCATATTGATATGCAAACATCTGCTCTTTTACTGCAACAAACTCTTCTGTCAAGTCCAACCATAACTCCCTCATTTGTGTTAAAAGTTTTAAAAACCATGCCCGGAGTCCCAAATAACTAGTATACCTCTTCCTTACCTCTCTACTAAAAATTCTGGTTAATAAAACCTTAATGTCCTGTTTAGTGTCTTCCCACCATTCAACTGGGTTGTCATAAAAATCTAACCTCATGCGTAATTTCAGGGTTCATTTCAAATATTTATCTGCGTGGGACATCGATCCACTGGGTATTATAAAAAGTAAGGGTCAAATGAAGAAAATAACGGGTCATATTGTTCAGCCTAATCCACATTCATAAAATGGCAGTTTAAAACCTCTATAAAAGTGAGCAGGTTGTCCCCAAGGTAGAAGAAAAGATGGGTCAAAATTAAAAACTGTGTGCTGGTTGCCCCAATCCCCCATCCAAAAATGAACCTTGCTAGCTTCCAACAAAGTCAATACCTCCAGTCCAATATTTTCTTCCAGTAACAAGGACATGTTCATCCTCCAAAACCCCCACCCCATACTTAAGTGTTGCCCTACCCCATATCTAGCTTTTACTGCTAGATGATGTGATGTTTCTAGGGGTTCTCCCTGACATAAACCAGAAATCTATTCTGGAAGACAAAGTTCCTTTATGAAAAGTATGTGTGGAAGTGATGCCCAGAATGTCATATGCATCATGAAAATCCAGTCCTAATCAATTTACTCTGCAGTAGATTGCTATCACAGTACACTTTTTTCCAATTTCCTGCCCCAGTCCCTCTTGGCTAAGCCCCAGTTAAAGTCCCCACCTCGTAGAACCACTTCAGAGGTATGCAAAAAGGGTTCTTTCTTTCTTAACAAGTCTGTTCTATCCACCTTCGATTGGGGCGCATAAACATTTATCAATCTAAATGTTGTTTCTTTCATTATCACATCCATGATTGACACCCTCCGTGTGCATATATCAATTATCTTTAAAGGATTCACTGAATGTGAAATTCTAGTGGGTGGAGGTTGGAAGAAGTAGGCTGTTGGTTAGCTAGGGTCTGCAGCTTATCCATTAGGTAGGGAAATGGGCAGACTGGGTGGGCCAAGCGGTTCTTATCTGCCGTCAAATTCTATGTTTCTGTGTTCAGCAAACATTATACCCAAGCCAGTACATAACTCCTCCCCTATAGACCATACAGAGAGGCCTCATCTCCAGTCTTTCTGGGCTTGCACTATTTCTGGGACCATGTGCAACCGTATATCCTTCAGAAATATAATGTGCCTCTTTTCCATATGTAAACTGGCAAAAGTAACCTGACACTTAGATACAGACTTAATGCTATTCACATTTGACATGATTATAGTAATGTCTGACATCATAAGGTAGAAATAGCACACAGCAAAAATAACGACATTTTAATTTTTACAAAGAATCACATTTTCTTCTTTCGTCTCCTAGATTTGGGCTTGTCCACAGACAGCAAGTCCCCTGCCGCTTCAGTCTAAGATGAACCCTCGAATGTTCCATGAGATTACTGCAACATTCTTAACAGAACCCATTTTAGGATAAAGTGGAATTCCATGAGAGGGGACCGCAGACCCCATCTTTTAGTCCACTTAATGGTTTTATCAGATCACTGTGCTGTATAATACACTGTATAACTTTTGGACCCAGAATTAGTGGAACAAACAGAAACATTAAAACACATCATAACATCAACAATCCCAACTCCCTTCCCCCAGTACCCCCCAGAACCATGAATCCCATTTAAATGGATACAATAATATACTCTACTACACAGTAGACAAAGTATACCCCAACAGTAGAACATGCCCCCTCACCCTGACCCCCAATTTTACATTTTCAAAAACAAACATCACTGCAGCATCTAATATCACCTCTGTGGGTGACAGGGAAGCCCAATCCACCAGAGACCACCATATCTCCTCTCTGGACCTCATTAGTAGAACAGGTTCAGAGCCATCATCTCTCTGGGCCACACTTAAATACACTTATTCCTCAGGCAGTATGGGTCTTAACCCCGTGGCGTGAAACCCACCCATTCTCATGCTCCCACATAGGATATCCCCAGAGGGACCTCCCTCGCCACGTGCAGTAGTTATTGATCAAGAGAACAAGGGGGGGACTTCCGGTGACGTCAGAGAACGAATGGCGCCCTAGACTCTCGGCTCCGTCCCCGCAGCTATAACATCGGATCACATCGCTCTTTTTAAAACATGTCTTCACCAGCCAAAGCAACGAGAGCTAAAGTGGGAAAGCTACAGAGCACACCGGTTCAAAAATTGAAAGAAATGCTGCAACTGGAACAGCAGGAGACATCAGAGAATATAGACTCCTCGGAAGGCCTACAGGCAGAGAACTCCCGGAAAGCAAATCGCAAAGCGGACCTGGCTACTACAATATTGCAAATGGCTCAAATGGTCCAAAAAATTGACCGAGACCTTACGGAGCTTCGATCAGACATCAATCACGTAGAACATAGAGCAGACCAGATGGAGCTCTGTCTAACATAAACAGCTGAGCAGACGGATAGACAGGACCGTCTGATACTGTACCTCATGGTGAGAGACAGAGAACTTACCAGGCGACTAGATGATTTAGAAGGCAGAAGCCGTCGACAAAACATTCGGATATATGGGATTCCAGAAGGGGCAGAGGCGACCCACAAAGACACTATAGCCTTTTTGCAGCAAATGCTCCGAGGACTTCTGTCGCTCCCGGAAGACTTTGATTTGGCAATGGATCGCACCTATAGATCGCTGGGTCCTAAGCCCCGTAACCTAGAAGCCAGGCCCAGGTCCCTGATCATCCGATTGACCTCCTACCATTCGAAGGAGGAGCTCCTGCGCCGAGCTTGGCAAAAAGGTATTATTCAATACAAAGGGCAGAGAGTTACTTTAGATAATGATCATACTACTATGGTACAGGAGGCTAGACGTACCCTATGGCCGATACTAAAGCAACGTAAACTGAAGGGGGTAAAAGCGCAACTCCTACATCCAGCCAGGCTGAAAATTGAAACTGGAGAGGGCATAAGAGTGTTTGCAGATCTCCTGGCAGCCACACAGTACCTCACTGAGATGGGCATCTCAGTTCCGCCACTGGGCAAAGAAAAATTAGAGCAGGACTTAATTGCATCAGCTTGGTCAGTAGCCCAAAGAAGCGCTGCACAGCCAGGGACGATGAGGAGGCTTCCTGATGCTAACCTAAGAGCGGACATTGCAACTCTCCTGCAAAGATATGGTGAGCCCTCGAGGGTGAACAAGAAGGCAGCACACCTGCAAGACACTGAAGAGGATCCTAATCAACAAAATGCTCTTGTAACATGAAGGAACTAGATACTGGAATTAGCGCTAAGACCCTCATTGCCTGATCGTATGCCTGACATTCAATGCGATTGCTGAATAGCATGTGTTCGGGACTGACGTCCAAAATATTCAACAGAAAAGAAAGACTCTCTCCCCTTGCCTCCCCCCCCCCCCCAATCTCTTTTCGTATACCTGATTTTATTTTTTCCTGCTCGGGCTGTGGCTGTCGGGCCTGATGTGGGAGGGGGTGGGGGTTTCTTGGGGGGGTATGGGCTGGAGAGGTTGCCTCGAGTGGATCTGAAGGGCGAACATTTCTCGTTAATGCGGATGGGCAGCTTGGGACTTCTGACTCCACTACAGAAACACACTCTGAGTGCCACAACATGTCAGCGCTATTTGTTAAACGATGCATATGAGAGGCACTGCTGTGAGGAGGGGGGGGGTGAAGGAGGTCTCATTCATTTAGCTCCGTGGTTGGTTGAAGGGCATGCCCTTTCCAACAGAGAAGTACAAGGACCTTGGATTAAAAAGGGGGTCCTCCAAACGAGTGGGTACTTGAAACAGGAGCTGCCTGATTGAACATGTGGGTTTTTTTTTTCTTGCTCTCTCTCTCCCTGTTTCCTAAAGAGGGGGAGGAATGGGAAAAGATAAAAGCTCCTAAGGCTGAATAATGAGCAAAGGGACTAAAATTGATAATTTGTGCGATGTTTGCAATTTAAAAGATCATAGGGCTGCGGGGGCTGGGCAAGTACAGAGCTCCTGATACAGAGGACTCTCTCTCAGACTTCAGAGGGTTTAGCCCAGATAGGTATTTTCCCTAGGGCTAGGACGAGGCTTCATCTTGGACTGAGCCTCTCAGCTTCCGTCATGTATATGGCGGCCCATAAGCTGGAGTATTTCCAGCTTAACCATGGAAGTCACTCTTTTTCAGATGGGCTGGGAGATCCCTTCAGTACTCATCTTGAGGGACTACCCACGCCACACTTGTTAGCCCCTGGAGTTTGGATGGGGGTGTTGAAGTCGAAATGTTCCTGCTGTTAGATACATAAATACATAGACAGTGTCAGCAGATAAGGGCCTATGGCCCACCCAGTCTGCCCATTTGAGCTTGTAAGTTCAGTTTGTTTTCCTAGAAGTCTGTTGCCCCTTACCCCTGACCTCTAGAATTCCTTTATGTCTATCCCATGCATTCTTAAATCCCGTGATTGTTTCAGCCCCCACCACTTCCTCTGGCAGGGTGTTCCACTTGTCCACCACCCGCTCTGTGAAGAAATTCTTTCTCATGTTTCCTCTGAATCGTCCTCCCTCCAACTTCATCCCATGCCCTCTAGTCCTGGAACATCTTTTTCGCTTAAAAATAGTGTTTTCCTGCACTCAGTTCCTCCCTGTAAGATACTTGTTTGTCTCTATCATATCCCCTCTCTCCCTCCTCTCCTCCAGGGAGTACATGTCCAGTTCCTTCAACCTGTCTTCATAGGACTTGTGATGCAATCCATGCACCATCTTTGTTGCCCTCCTCTGAACCTTCTCTACCTTGCCTATGTCCTTACGTAGGTATGGTCTCCAGAACTGTACACTGTACTCCAGGTGGGGCCTCACTAGTGTCTTGTATAGCGGAATTATGACCTCCCTTTTCCTGCTGGTGATGCCCCTGCCTATACATCCCAGCATCCTATTTGCTTTACCTGCTGCCTTGTCACACTGTTTCCCCTACCTTGAGGTCATCAGAGATGACAACCCTAAGATCCCTTTCCTGCTTGGTGCATGCTATATCCTCACCCCCCAACTGATATATTGTGCCAGGGTTTTTGTGCCCCATATGCATTATCTTGCACTTCTTTGCATTGAATTTCAACTGCCAAACCCCTGACCATTCTTCAAGTTTCTGCAGGTCGCTTTCATTCTGTCTACACCCTCTGGTGTGTCTACTCTGTTACAGAGCTTGTGTCATCAGCGAACAGTGAAATTCTGCCTTCTAGATCCCGCGAATGTCACTGATGAAGATGTTGAATAGGACCGTCCCAGCACTGATCCCTGTGGTACCCCACTGGTCACTTTTCCTCTGTGGAGTGACAGCCATTTACCACCACCTCTGTGTCCTGCCACCCAGCCAGTTACCTACCCATCACACTACTGTCCTGCCCACACCCATTTTCCCCAGTTTGTGTAATAGTCTTCTGTGTGGCACAGTGTCAAAGGCCTTGCTGAAGTCCAGATAGGCCATGTCCACTGCCCTCCCCTGATCCACCTCCCTAGTCACCCAGTCAAAAAATTCAACGAGGTTGGTCTGACATGACCTCCCCCTGGTGAAACCATGCTGCCTTGGGTCCTGCAGTCCATTGATAACCAGATGTTCCACCAATCTCTCCTTCAGTAGTGCTTCCATGATCTTCCCCACTACCGAGGTGAGGCTGACTGGTCTGTAGTTCCCTGCTTCTCTTTTTCCCACTTTTGTATAAGGGGCTACATCTGCTGTCCTCCAGTCTTTGGGTACCTCCCTGTTTCCAGTGATCGGCTAAACAGGATAGCCAGAGGTTCAGCCACCACTCTCTTAGTTCTTTAAGGACCCTGGGTGCACCCTGCCTGGCCCCATTGTTTTATCAACTCTTATTACTTCCAGTTCCTTCAGGACCCTTTCTCTGTAAAGGGACTTGTGTCCATTTCTGCACCATTCTCACCCCTTGTACTCCCTTCAGACCCATTACCCTCCTCTTCCTCAGTAAAGACTGAGCAGAAATACCTGTTCAATATGTCAGCTTTACTGTTGTCATCCTCCACACGGCTCCCATCCTCCCCTCTCAGTCTCACTATCCCTCCCTTGTCTTTCTTTTTTCACTTATGTACCTGTAAAAGGTTTTGTCCCCTCTACCGACTGATTTTGCAATGTGTTCTTCTGTCTGAACTTTGGCTTCCCTTACTGATCTCCCTGCCTCCCTTTGCTTCTCCTGGTACTTCTCCCTATCCCCTTCTGCCTGTGTCTTTTTGTATTGCCTGAATGCAATCTGTTTGGCTTTCACTTTCTTTGCTACCTCTTTGGAAAACCATAATGGTCTCCCCTTCCTTTTCTTCTTGCTAACCTGCTTAATGCATAATTCTGTTGTTCTTGTAATCCCCATTTTAAATACTGCCCACTGTTCCTCAACCCCTGATTCCTGTCCCATTCCCTTAATGCCTCTTTCAAGTATCTCCCATTTTCCCAAAGTCTGCCCCCTAAAATCCAGGATATGTGTTTTTGTGTGGTTTGGTTCTGCTCTTTCTGTGATTTCAAACCACAATGACTGGTGGTCACTGTTTCCAGGTGCTCCCCACTGTTACCCCCCATCACACTGTCCCTGTTTGTGAGCACAAGGTCCAGTATTGCCTTCTGCCGAGTTGGTTCCATGACCAGTTGCTTGAGGAAGGCACCCTGAAGGAGTCCAGGATAAATCTGTTCCTAGTTGATGCTGCTGCTGGGATGCTCCAGTCCACGCCTGGAATTAAGTCTCCAACCAGTACTACCTCACTCTTGTCTGCCATCCTTGGATGGCTAGCATCAGCTCCCTATCTGTTTCTTCCTCCTGGGCTGATAGTCTATAGACCACACCTGTGCGGATGGCTGTCCCCATTTTCCTTTTCAGCTTAACCCACAGTATCTCTCCCCCATTTTGTTCCTCCTGGATCTCTGTGGCCCTTATGTCATTTTTCACATACAGTGCCACTCCTCCTCCTTTCCTGCCTGCTCTGTCTCTTCTGAATATGTTGTAGCCAGGTATGGCCATCTCCCAGTCATGCTTATCATTACACCAGGTTTCAGTGATGGCCACAATGTCCAGGTCTGACTGTACCATGACGGCCTCCAGATCTTCCATCTTGTTGCTAAGGCTCCTGGCATTTGCACACATGGCTTTCCATGATTTGACCTCCCTAGACTGCTTCACTGTTCTACTCCAGCCCCTTCCTTGGTTGTCATTTATCCCTGGTTCTCCTTGCTGTCTGCCCTTCTGCTGAATTTTGCCCTTTTCTGCTTATCCACCTCTTGGGCACTAATCTCCATCTTTTGCACACTGCTTTGCAAAGATAGCCACTCCTCTGGTTCACTGGTTCCACTGCTAGCTGGGGGAGCAAGTAGGTACCCTCCTTGCTGGCCTGCCACCCTTTTGCTAGTTTAAATGCTTGTCAATGTAGCATTTAAACGTATCATTGAGTGTTTGATTCCTCCAGGATGGATGCAGGCCGTCAGGCTTGAACAAACCTCCATCCCTCCAGGTGGGTCCCCAGTCACCAATGAATCCAAACCCTTTCCTCACAGCACCAGTTCTTCAACCATGAGTTAAAGTTCCTGGTGCATGCACTCCTATGCTCTCCTTGCCTCTCACAGGTAGTACTTGAGAAAGTGACAGAAGTAGCTACTTGCTTGAGAGCCCTCCCAGTTTCCCAAACTCTTCCTGAACTTCCTTTGGCTCCCCATTTGCCAGGGTCATTAGTACCTAGATGGATAATGACATCCAGCTCGCCCTCCGTCTTGCCTTCCCAGTGATCCCCAGGATCTTCCTTCCATCCCTCCGCGCGTGGCACCTGGTGAGGCACCTCACCTCACCTCCTGTCCTCCCTCCTGTGTTTCCTAGCTGTATCCTTCTTATGATGGAGTCCCCACCAGGATTCGCTTCCTCCTCTGGGGTCCACTGCTTTCCCCGCTGAGGTCACCTCCTTGGCTAACCTCCACATCCTTTCCTTCCACTTCTCTGGGTACCTCTGTTTGGTTGTCGTCATTTGCCAGTGTGGCATATGAGTTCTTGAGTGGAATAGGATCTGGGATGTGCCTCTGCCTGACTGCTCTAACCCTCCCTGAGCCCACTGTCATCCAAGTGCTCCTCGTTCTCTGCATCCTTTGAGGCAGTTGCATTGGACTGGGTGGTCCCTGGATAGGGGTGATGGTACTCCTGACCCAGTTTACTTCTGCTCTGAGTCTGGCTACCTCATCCCGCAGTCCAGAGAGATGCATGCAGATAGGGCAGCACCTCAGTGTCCAGAACGTCTGCCTGAATATGGCTGCCCCACAGCCACTGCATTGCACCACTTCCCACATTATACTGCAGTTCCACTACTTGTCTGCTGCTGAAGCTCTCCTAGTTCCCTTTTTTATTAATTTACTGTACTAAAAATCCTGCCACTGATCCTCAGATAATTTTTTTTTTTTTTAAAGAAAAAGAAACCAATAAATAAATAAATGAGTCAAAACACTTGTCGTGCTGAGGGTGGGCTTCTTCCCCCTTATGCCCCTCCTACTTCACACCCCTTACTATACCCTGTGTTTAGCTCCTGTCAATCAGAATTATCAGGGCATATAATTAAGAGTTGGGGGAAGGGGAGGGTGGGGGGTTTAAAATTTGCAGCAATTAAAGACAGCACAGAATTACACCACCACCACTATGTTTTAAATTTTCAACAGCCCAAAAACAATTATAAGTAAAGACAACAAAGAAAGTATAGTGTCACTAAAAGCCCACAATCTAAGTTTAAAAGAAAAATAGCAATTACCAGTTACTCTAAAACACTGAATTGAATATGTTTCCTTCCTTCCCCTTCTGGCTTCTTCTCTGTTTGATTTTCCAGTTTGAATTTGCAAAGTTACAGTTACGTTTTGTTGGTGTAATTGTTCTAATTGGGTACATGCTAGAATGCAAAGGGATACTCTGTGCACTGATGCAAATACAAGCCTGTCAGAAGATTAGGTTAAGGGGATTGAACTTGGAAATAGGAGATGGCTAGTCACAATTCAAAGTTCCTAACATATAATATTAATGGAAGCAAAAATCCGATCAAGAGAAAGCAGATACTGAAGTATTTGACAAAGCAAGGGTGTGACGTGTGCTTCCTACAGGAGGCACACCTTTCGCCTTCCGAGACCTTAAAACTGAATTCCAAAAGATACCCGCAGGTTTTTCACTCCTCACTGGCAGCGGGCAGGAAGAGGGGGGTCGCTATTCTTGTGGCATCCTCCTTCCCTTTCAAGGTGGAAGAAGAAGTGGAAGATCCGGGGGCACGGTTTGTCCTGGTGGTGGGACGGGTTCAGGACACGTTAATCACTCTAACAAATGTCTATGCCCCTCCAGGATCCCCTGTGTCCTTTTACTCATCACTCATTCAGCTAGTGGCAGAAAAAGCGAAGGAATCTGATTATGGGGACTGGAACCTTGTGTTTAATAGAGCCCTAGATACTACATCTAAAATACCAAACCCAGATTATAGGAAAGCAAGAGCAGGTAAAAGATTTTTGATCAGGTGGCTCTGGTAGATGTTTGGAGGGAGAGGTATCCAGCGGCTAGAGAGTACACGTGCTACTCCCCTCGTTTTAAAATATTTTCTAGGCTGGACACCTTCTTCACTTATTCTAAAGATCTCATGCAACTCCCTTCGATGTGGGTGGGGAGCTCACCTTTATCAGACCATAACCCTCTTTTTTTTATAGGTGGATTTATCCCTTCCGTGTAGAAATATGCAATGGAGGCTGAACTGCTCCCTTCTCCGAGATCAAACCCTGGTAGAAGAACTTAAACAACATATTGCCACCACAATACAAGAGAACAATGTGGGAGGGGTCACACCACAAATTCTCTGGGACACTCTAAAGGCCACGGTGCGTGGGAAAATAATCGCCTACGCTTCTGCTAAAAAAAGGTTTGCCACACGAAGGCTTAGGGAGCTTAATATACAACTTAAAACCCTTGAGGATGCCCAGAAGGCTAAGTGGGAACAGTCTAGGGACCTAACCCTGAAACAGATTAAGAAAGAATTGGCCTGCATACAACAAGCGGAAACGGAAAAGTCCCTTTTTGATCTAAAGCAGAAATATTATGAGGGGGGAGCGAGGGGCTCCCGCTTATTGGCCTTTCGTCTGAGACAGTATAAAGCCAAAGCCACAGTTACAAAGGTAATGTCACCTACCACACGTCGTCTAGTTAACAGACAGGCCCAGATCGAAGAGGCCTTTGTCTCTTACTACGCTAACTTATATACATCCCAGAATGAATCGACAAGGGAAGAGAAGATGAGGTTCCTGAGCTCTCTCACCATCCCCACTCTTCACCAGTGAAGGGCCAAACCCGATACAACCAATAACGCAAGCTGAAATTCACAGAACCATTAAGTCTCTTAAAACAGGTAATGCCCGGGGCCAGACGGCTTTAGTGCTGAATTTTATAAGACTTTTGGGAAAGAGGTGGTCCCCCTTATGTCGGATGTTTACTCTGGAATCTGGCGAGATGGAAATCCGGCACCACCTTCGTGGCAATATGCGACCATCTCCTTAATACCAAAGGAAAACAAAGATCTCACTAGGTGCGAGTCATATAGACCCATTTCCGTACTCAACTCAGACTATGACATTTTCACAGCTATTATAGCAACTAGGTTGAATTCCCTTTTGCCGGAGCTAGTTGATTTGGACCAGACGGGTTTCATACGGGGGCGACAGGCTCCGGACAGTGTTCGAGTGGCCCTAAATGTGACAGATGTCATACACCGTCACCGTATTCCATCTTGTTTACTGAGTTTGGATGCCGAAAAGGCCTTTGATAAGGTCTCTTGGAGTTTTCTATTCTTAATCTTGGAGACTATGGCTTTTCTACAACCCTTTATTGACAGCCTGAAGGTACTGTACACTGGACCCCAAGCTTACGTAAGGGTGAACGGAGGTGTCTCTTCCCGCTTTCGACTCGGACGGGGCACCAGACAGGGTTGCCCCCTCTCCCCCCTCTTGTTCGCCCTCTACATAGAACCACTGGTAGTGGCAATACGCCAATCAGAGCTGATTCAGGGAATCAAGGTAGGGGGGCTGGACCGAAAAATCTCATTGTATGCGGATGACGTTATGCTGACTCTATCAAACCCAGAGGAATCGATACCCCAAGTGTGGTCACTGCTGGGGGAGTTCGGCAGACACACGGGTTACACGCTAAACAGAACAAAGACAGAGGTCCTTACTTTTTACTGTGCACCCACAAACAAGATTAAGGAAATGCTCCCAATAGACTGGACAGCAAGTAAGATGAAATATTTAGGTACTTACATAACCAAACATATATCACAACTGTTTAAGGTGAACTATAGCCATCTCTTAAACCAGATAGCAAAAGATCTCGAGAAATGGACATTAATAAGTCTTCCTATGCATGCCAGGATACAATCAATCTCCATGAATATTCTTCCTAGGTTCCTACACTTATTTCAGAGTCTGCCGATCCCAATAAATAAAATGCAATTCCAGAAATGGCATAGGAAGATTTCAGGATTTATTTGGGGTGGTAAAAAAGCAAGAATTAACTTGCGTATCTTGCAGACACACAGGGGAAAAGGAGGCCGCTCACTTCCTGATCTAGAAGACTACTACTTAGCTACACAATTGAAAAGGGCCCTACAGTGGTCAGACCCAGTTTATGTTTCTAACTGGAAGTTGATGGAACAGGGAGAGGAAGACGGATGTGGGCCCCCGCTGGAAGCTAGGGTCATGCTCCCATTGGGATCTATAATAGACCTCCCCCCTCTACTGTTGGTTGTCAGAAATACTCTGACAGCCGTCAGAAGGATCTGGCAGAAGTATGGAATCAGAAGGTCCCTTTGGCCTCTGTGCAGGATCCCATAGACCCCAGACTTTATGCCGGCTTGCCTGGATCATACTTTTAAGGCATGGGGTAGACAGGGCCTGACCAGCTTTGGACAATTCATGCAGGGGAACATGGTCCTGGGATTCGAGACTCTCCGACATAAATATGGACTCCGACGATTTGATTATTTCAGATACTTACAAGTTAGAGCTCATATTGAAACATGCTTGGACATGGGCCCGGACCTAGACCGTGTTAAATCTTTTCTTGACTGCGTGAAGGGCCTGATGGCGGGCCAGACTCAGAAGGGCCATATATCAATTTTATATAAAGCATTGGCGACTCTGAGGAAAGACCCCTTAGAAAAAATTAAAAAAAACTGGTTAAAGGAGGGGGGTGAGGAGGGTAGAGAGGTGGATTGGGACAAAGTGTTCCATACAGCCACTAAAACAACTAGATCACCACTCTGGCAGGAATTTAGCTGGAAAATAAGGGTAAGATTTTTTCTTACCCCAGCACTTCTCCATAGGAGAGACCTAACACGTTCCCAGATATGTTGGAGACTTTGTGGGGATGACAATGCTCACCATTTGCATATTTTCTGGGCATGTCCCAGGGTACAGACCTTTTGGTCCGAGGTAATCAAGATACTGCACACCCTCTTCGTGCTTGAAAGCCCCCTGGAGTGGCTGGAGACGATCCTGGGTGTTCTGCCCTGGGGAATTAAAGGCCCTGCTTCAATATACCTTTGGGCTGTAGTACTAGCTGTAGCACACAAAACTATTACTTGGGCCTGGCTGGACCCGGAGCCGCTTGCGGTCAGAACTTTCGTACAAGAAATCTCAGCTCTAGAAGAATTAACCTTTAAAATCAATCTGCAGACACGGGTATTTACTCGTAGGTGGACGAGATGTTTCACCTGGCTAGATAAATATGAAAACCTGAGCTCTGGGGTAGTTACCAGTTGAAGCATGGTGTTTAGTTAACAAAAGGAAGAAAAGATAAATTACTGGAGAGAACTGGGGGCTGAAGGAGAGGGAGGTGCTGGCCCACAATCTGTCTTAATGAGATGCTGGACAACTGGTTTATAATGGGTAATCTGGGTATCCTTGGGTATTCATGGGAAAGATAATTGAGTGAGGAGCAAATGCTATTGAATGGAAAGTATCCCTGTACCTGTATGAATTTCAGTGTACTATGACTGTGTACCCGTTTGTTGCCAATAAAAATGAATTTAAAAAAAAAAAGAGAACTAGGGGAAAAAAAATCCACATCTCAACATCTATATGTACATATTGTTTTTCAAAATAATAAACAAATCAATTCAACTGTGGTCTGTTGTACCCCGATGCTCTCCTCTGCCCTCGCCTAGCGACCCCCCTGTGTCCCAGCAAGTGGACAGGCCCACCGCCCTCTAACCCCTCTCCCCATCCCCATATATTCCCTCAGGCCAAAAAAAGCTGAACAAGAGTCATCCCTCCACCTTTAGTGCCTAGAACTGACAGGAATCGCAAGCGTTTAAGTGATAGATATGGGGACTGAGATACAGGCCAATCCTCTGGTGTAGCAAGTTGCCACCTGGAGAACAGTAAGCCCCTCATTTGGATTTCCCTTAAGCAGTAGGCTAACAAGGGTCCTGATAAATAGTCTCTTAAGGAATCGGAGTAGAGAGAAGAGCCAGGGCAGCATGACCTTAACACCAGTGCGCAATGCGCCCCCCACCCACCCACCCAGCTTACCTTCTCAGAGAATACAGCTCCTTCCGACTGCTGATTTCAGCTGACAAATCTCTTTACAGCCAATTTGAGCGAGCCACCCGGAGTACCACATGGGAATTTTACTAGTGGGGAGCAGGATAAAAAAAAGAAGGTGCAGAAGAGAACAGAGTATCTTCCCTTGTCAATCTTCACCATTCATTACTTCCTGGGTGTAAGCCGGAGGCGTGCACCCGCCACGGGAGCTTTTTTTTTTTTTTTAAAAAGCTAGCTCTAACGGTGCTGCCCTCGGGACCCGGCCTTCGTCATCTTGCGAGGGCAGCGTTAGTAACTTCGACTTCTCCACCAACTCAGTTCTGTTTCTCCCGCCGAGGCAGCACCTGCTACGGAGAAGTTCGCTGATAAGTGCGCAGTAGTTTCGTCCGCCACCTTCTTCGCTCGCACTCGACGCCATACCACGGTAAGACTGTTCTTTTCTATCTGTACGAAGGCCGGGTGTGTTTCCTACTGTTTTTACCTTAATTGTTTCCGCTATGTCCAGTTCTGGAGCTAAGCGCTTTTCTAAGACGGGTCCGCGCTTCCGACAAGGCCGGTGCTCCTGTGGGCCGTGTATTTCTCCATCTCGACCGGGTATGACGTGTGTCTTGATGCCTGGGACCCAACCATGACATGGATTAAAGGGCGCCTGCTTCTCCATGGACCGTCGGCCTCAACGTCCGCTGCTCAAGCTCGGCAAGGCCCGACGACTTTCGGGGACGGCGCTGCCCACGGACTCCCAGGTAAGGTCTTTAGGCCTTCCTCTGGTCCTCTCCGGGCCTATACGGGTCCGCGGAGGAGGGGGCTTCCTCATCTTATCTTGCCGAAGAGGAAGCTCCTTCCACGGTGTCGGGGGAGCGAAGTGGTCCCTTCCGGGGCCGCAACGTCGACACCGCCTCGGCAGTCACCTCCTCGGAGGTGCAGGCTCCCCCAGTGTTGAGGCCCATGATTTCTCGGGCCGACTAATCGCGACTACGCCGCCGCGCCATTTCCGGATCCCAAAGCCGCTCACGGTGCCAGTGATCGAGACGGCGCCGCTCATGGGGCGCCATTTTGGATCCTGGTGCTGTTCCAGGTGCCGGTGATCAGGACGGGCGCTGCTGGCGGCGCGCTTTGGCCCCGGCGCTGCTGGCGGCGCCTGGGCCTGGTTTCTCCTCCTCGCGGTGCCGCTCGGTTTCCGACGCTGAATGATGCTGCTGGCCCCGCTTGTGCCGCTGGGAGCTGGGACCGCCTGGCTGTTGCTGTTGTCTGGGGGTCAGCGGCGCCCTCTGGTACCGGTGCCATCCGCGGCGCCGTTGCCTCGGGGACCCCCGGGGTAGCCAGTATTGAGGTCCTGCTGGTCTCGTCCTCCTCAGAGGCCGACGATTCAGACGTGGACCTATCCTGGCACCCCCACTCTTCGGGGTCTGGGTCTCCTGTGGCACGAGGTACCAGGTGGCGCAGCGGGCCCTTCCCTCTGTCCCCCCTTCCGTCCTCCCCTGAGGGCTCTCCGGCTGGGGGTGGCCTTGAGTCCCAGGGGGGAGACGTGGGGGTGACTAAGGGGAGGCTCCACCTCCAGGGGACGGTGACAGCAGCCTCCCGGTGCTGTTGCTCCTCTGGGGGGTGGGAACGCTGGAGTCGAGGAAGAGGGCACTCTCGAGTCCGAGGGGTTGAGGGGCAGGGGACAGGACTCGGTCTTCTCTGGCCACCTCAGGGGTGGCCAGGAGCTGAGCGCTGAACCCCGCCTCTTCCTCTGGGCTCTAGGTGCCTCCGGTGGTGTTGTGGGCTGCCCTTCTGATCCATGCAGTCCCGACTTGCCGCAGGGGAGGTTCTCCCCTGGGATCTTCCGAGCTCCGCTTCCTCAGGGTTCCGCCTGCGGCCTGGTTTGTTGTTCGGGACCCCGCCAGCTCGGGCTCCGTTCCCCGGATTCCAGAGCCCTGGCAGAGATCAATTGCTTCCTCGTAGGTGCCCCTCTCCCATCTCTCTGCCTCCACCACCCCCGCTCCCGGGCCATGTCGGTCCTACGGGTCCGTTATCCTGGGAGCAGTTCAGAGGTTCTGCAGCGGCCTTCCCCTCATACGTTAGATGTATGCATGAGCGGGTCTTTCGACTCTCCCCACCGCCGCAAGAGTCCTCTGAGCATTCCAGCTCTCCATCATCCTCGTCTCCCTCCTCTGAGGGGGAGGAACCCCCTGCTCATCTCTCCTCCGATGCTGATTTCACTGAATATCAGCGATTCCTTTCGAGGATGGTGAGGGACCTTCGGATCTCCTACATTCGAAGAGACAATACCGAACAGGAGACGCGTGAATTCTTTGGGGAATTCAGTGCCCAACACTTGGTGGTACCTTCCTGGCCTATCCCCTTCCAGGAGGCGTCTATCCGATCCTGGCAGTCGCCAGCCGCTTCTTCTCCAGCCCCGGCTGACTGTCAGCGTAGGTATTGTGCCCCCTCGGAGTCTCTAGGTACTCTCCCCAACCCCCCTTCTGGCTTGGTCTACCTAGACACTCCCTCCGGGCACCGCTGCCTGGCGCATGACGGCCCACCGGACCCGGACTCTCTTCAGTTCGACCATTGGGGGCGAAGAGTCTTCTCTTCTTCTCGTGCGGCTGCTTGTATAGCATCACATCAGGCTCACCACGCTGCCTACAATCGGCACCTGTGGTCGATGCTTTCTTAACTTCTAGCGTCGATGCCTGATACGGAGCAAACCAGACAAGCTGTTGCCCTCTCCGCTTTAGGCCTGGAGCTGGCAAGACACCAGGCAAGGGCATCTTATGACGCCAACGAGGTGACTTCCAGGCTTGCGGGGACAGCGATCTGCATTAGGCGGACGGCATGGCTTCGTCTTTCAAGGTTGTCACCCCAGGCCCAGCATAGGGTGATGCGCTCCGCCTTCCGGGGGACCCGTCTCTTTTCCTCCAGAGCTAGGAGACTTTTGCAGGGGCTATCTCCGTCTCCACGTCCTCGGGAGGCACCTCCTAGCTCTTCTCCCACTTAGGCTTTCTGTGAATTAGCCAGGGTCTTCCCTTCTGTTTCTCACAAACAGAGGCTGGGGGTCTTGTTTCCTCAGGGTCTTACCCTTCCCCCTTCTGGGGAAGAGGGCTTAGTACTCACCAGGAAGTAATGAATGGTGACGATTGACAAGGGAAGATATGAAAATTACGACTCCACCGTAATTCTTGATCTTCTTGTATCTTCACCATTCATTACTGACCCTCCCACCTTCCCCTCAGTGGCCTCCTTCTGTATGCCTCCCTCCCGCCTCGCTCCTCCTCTTACTGACCCTTATGGAAAAAAAAATTAAAAAAAATCTCTATCCTTGCATTTTCCTTAAAGGTTCCAAGAAATTATTTACTCTAAGATTCATGGGCTTTTGTTGCAGGAGTGCTTGGTCGTGAGGAACCTGCACGACTATCTCACCGCCATGTTTTCAGGCGAGGCACTCCTAGGGACTTTGCCTGACTCTGTCTGTGCAGTGTTGGTCCCGGAATATTCTGCTACTCAATTACTAAGCCCAGAAATCAACCCTTTGCTAGAGTAAGAGGTACGGTATGGGGTTATACAATCTCTCTCTTAAACTGAGGGAACTTCTCCGACTGCTTTGAAGGCAATCCCTTGCTTCTCATGTCATGTTTTTCCTCATAAGCCTGTGAGTCATGCTCTGTTCTGACCCCTTTTCAAGGGCCCTTCTGAACAGTGCTGCAGGAAAACAAGTGCCAACCATGGCGGATCTTGCCAGTTTCAAGTCTCTACCTGCCTTGACATAGCAAGTCCGATTGAGTTCTGTTATATTTCTTTCAAACCGCCTTTGAAAGGTTAAGTTTCTTTCTATACCCTTTGAGCAGCTCTTACATGCTGCCTGGGAATCAACCTTTTCCTAGCCGGGCGCTCTTCCAGAACGAAGGCCTGCTCAATCAGGCCAGGGGCCCTCAGCTAGGATTAAGGACCATGGCATGTTGAGGTCAAAGACTATGCCCTCCTTAGTCTGTCTAGCGGGTTCGGTGAACCTTCTCCTCAGCACTACCAATGGGGATTCTTGCTCCCTTGTTAAGTCGAGCCTTAAGCCTCTCAGCTAGCTATGCTCGTTGGGCATTATTGTCTCCTCAACATCCCATTTTTCTTCTTCTTCTCTCGCTACTTCATTCTTTCTCCTTCCCTTTTCTCTCTATCTGTTCCTCCTAGAGTCGCCCCCTTAAGGAGGCCCTGCGATCCCTTAGGACAGGAATACTCTCTCCTCTGTCTATTCTCCATCGGCTTATTCCTTTTTCAGTTTATCTTCCTTCCTTTGCTATCCCTTGGCTATCTTGCCTCGCTTTCTCTTTTTTCCACAATATAATTTTTTGCCTCTCCGGCTCACAGAACTGAGTTGGAGGAGAAGTCAGTAGCTACTAACGGCTGCCCCTCGCGCATGACGCAAGGCGTCGGTCTCGAGGGTGGTGCCGTTAGAGCTAGCTTTTTTTTAAAAAAAAAAAGCTCCCGTGGCGGGTGCGCGCCTCCGGCTTACACCCAGGAAGTAATGAATGGTGAAGATACAAGAGAAGATCAAGAATTATGGTAGGTACGTAATTTTCATTTCTCTCCCGTCCCCAGGCGTGGAGCGCACATCAGGCGGGGGTCCAAACCACAGAGTCCTCTTCAACTAGGAGAATCTGCAAAGAGCCACAATCCAACAAGTCTGCATTCAGCCAACTTTATGCTTGAGATCATTCACAAAGGTAACGGCTTTGTCGTCGACTTCTCAAAAAGTAAATGTTGCACCTTCATGCTCTATGGGAGGCAGTATGGCGTAGTGGGTAAAAGCACTGAGCTGGAGACCTGGGTTTGAATCCCAGAGCCACCACTTGCATACTGTGTGACTGTGAGCAAGTCACTTAACTTCCCTATGCTCCCAGGATGCTCCTGGAAACAAGCCTCGGCTGTGTGTGCCTTTCCTGGCCAAAAACTGTAAATATAAATATAAAAAAAAAATATATATATAGATATATTTTATTTTTAAGACCGCTGGGTAGACCAGGAAACACTCGACTTTAAGCTTCCTTAACTGCACCATCACCAAATTGAATTGGCGCCGTTTCTTCAGTAGTCGCTGGGAATATTCCTGGGAGAGATATAGATGAGTGCCTTCAAAATTCAGTTCTTTTACAGCATGGTATGCACTCAAAACTGCCTCCTGATCCTGAAAATGATGAAATCTCATGGTCACCTCGTGCGGTGGTTGTCCATCTATGGGTTTGGGCATAACCGCCCAATGGGCCCTTTCCAATTTATATTGGCCGGCTTTTGTTGAAAGGCCTAGGAGCCGCGGAAGAGTCACAGAGCAAAAATCAAGAACACTGGTGCCCTCTTTGCCCTCCGGCAGACCTCGAAGGTGAAGATTCAGCTTTCTATGGTAGTTTTCCTGGTAATCAAACATTTCTTTAAAATCCCCCAAATTCTTTTTCTAGCGTTGCGACCTTGCTAGGTATGGGGTTCATAGTGTCCTCCAGGGTCGAAATTCACTCTTCTGCCTTAGTAATTCAGGTTGCCTGGGAGGTGTTTAATTCTAGTCATTCCTGCAGCTTTTTCTCAAATTTCTGCTCCATTTGCTTTAATTTTTGGTGTAAGGGACGCCAGCACCTGATCAGTCACCTAGTGGCCCAGAACACTCATCTCTGCTGCTGACAATGAGATTCCGCAGGTGGCTGCTGCTTTTTGGTTTTTACTTGTAGATCTCAGGGCTTTCCCTGCATTTTGCAGCAAATAGTCGTCCATCCTGGTCACAGTTATCGATTGATGTGGATTCCGGACCACTTGGATTTTGGATGCCACAGATTTTAAATAGATTAAATTCTTGAGGATCAGAGCTAAGGAGAAACACATCCTCACTACTCAGTGTTCATTAGCACCCCCCTTTTTTTTAAACTTTTATGTAAGCAATAAGGCACAAAGGGGTGTGTGTAAACCATATTTTACAGCACGGCCAGGGGTGTAGTAAGGCACGAGGCCAATGGCTGGAGTGGATTTCAGCTGCTGGCCGTGCTGTAAAATATGGTTTACACACACCCCCGAGTGCCTTATTGTGCTTTTAAAATTGACTCCTTTTTTTTTTCACTTTAGACTATTGGGAAAAGCATGTTTATATGTAGAAATATAGATTTACTTTGTGCATCTGTGATAAAATAATCCTTCCCCCCCACTGCAAGTGATGTCATTGATGATGTCATTGTATTATTGCCTACTTTCTTCTTCCTGTTTTTTTTTTTTCTCTGTTGTTCCTCACATTCAAGATATGAAATGTTTATCATGGAATATTTACCATGGAATAAATGGATTGAAAATTCTGCTCGGTTCCACTGGTAGAATGTTTCTCTCCCAACACACTGTACACACAGACAACAAAGGCCTTTGTTACAGCCAGAGACTCAGTCATCTCACTGTCAGGGCAAGAAGAAGAGAGTTCCCTGATAAGCAGTTAAAGATAGAAGGGGGGTTTTTGACTGTCAGCAAAGAAACAGTTGTAGTGGAAACTATAAACAATACTTATTGGCCCGGATATTCAAACTGCTCCCAAAATGTGCGCAACAGCAGGAGCAATCACAAACCAATTGCGCATATGCGCAACAGGTGCGATATTCAAACATGAAGCAGAACAAATTGCACAAGCAGCCAACGTCTGAATATCGCACTAACTGCGCCATAGCGCAACCAGGAAGGAGAAGCTGAGCAGAAATGTTGCGCTATAGCGCAACCAGGGCAGCCCAGCTGAGCAGTCCAGAGGTGCCATAGCGCAAGCAGAGCCCCTCCCCCAGAGCAATGGAACTGCACATCCAGGGAGGCAGGCTGGGGCCCACCGCCAGCCATGCCACACATGGGCACAGGAACATACTGCAGAACCAACACCACACCTGCACACCCCAAGCACAGCATCACTGGGGGTGTGACGGATGATCTACTGGCCCATGGGGACAAGCCAACAAAGCACAGCAGAGCCATGACACCCAGCACAACCACTGGCAGGCTGAGAGTGCACACACAGGGGTTGACAACCACAGTGCACATCAGCTCCCCCTGCACGCACAGCACACCCTGCACTGTGACCCCAAGACACCACCCATGTGCAGTGACTGGCACTGCAGGAAACCATGCATCCCCCAGCACACTTCAACCCTGCAGCACAGAAGCATACCAAGCCAGACACACCCTGTGCACCCAGCAGTGGGTGGCAGACAGCAAGACCAACAAAAGTCACTGCCATGCTGGAGATACCTCCCCATGCACACACACACACACACGCCACACACACACACACACACACACACACACACACATACCAGGACCATACCACCCCAGATGGCATGTACACCCCTGCAACTGAGCACCCATAGCCAGCTGCAAATCAGAGACCAACACAGTATTCATATCAAAATAGAAATGTATATTTAAATATCCAAATAGTAAAGAACCAAAACCATAACAACTATTTACAAGGGGAACGGGACAAGGTAGGGTGTTCAAGGGTAGGATGAACAACTTGAGAGGGAAGGCAGGGTGGTAGGGATGGGAGAAGTGGGAAGGGTGTCATCAGCTACGCCCAGCCGGCTTGCTCATCCTCTTCCTGGTTCTGGACCGTCCCTGTGCCGCCTCCTCCGAAGGCCATGGCGCCTGATGGACTGGAGGATGGCCTGGTTCTCCATCGACACTCGTGTGAGGCCCCAATATCCCGCCCAATCCTCCTGAGAACCTCGAGGCCTAGGAAAATGGGAACACAGTCAATGGCTGTGACTGACCACAACCCTGAACACCACCCAACCTGCAGCACATATAGCCCAATGTCCCGCACCTGTGATGGCATGCACCCATCCACAGTGAACATGCACATGGCCATCACAAACAGGCGGCACCAGCTATACGCACCACTGCACACACACACTGCCCACGTCCATCACAGCACAAACAAGGCTGTCAAGTGACGTGGCAACGTAGTGCGATGCCAGTTACACAGCTATGTGCCCAGTGCATGCATGGACCACTTAGTGATGCATACACAGACGTGCTGTGATACTGACAGTGATGCATGTCACCTGTGTCGTGCATACATGCATACATACATAGATACATAGACAGTGTCGGGTAGACAAGGGCCTATGGCCCCCAGTCTGTCCATTTGAGCTTGTAAGTTCACTTTGTTTTCCTATAAATCTGTTGCCCTCACCCGACCTTCAGAATTCCTTTATGTTCATCCTGCATTCTGAAATCCGTGATTGTTTCAGCCCCACCACCTCTCTCTGGCAGGGTGTTCCACTTGTCCACCACCCATTCTGTGAAGAAATTCATTTCCATGTTTCCTCTGAATCGTCCTCCTCCAACTTCATCCCATGCCCTCTAGTCCTGGAACATCTTTTCACTTAAGAAAAGTGTTTTCCTGCACCCTGTTCCTCCCTGTAAGATACTTGTATGTCTCTATCATATCCCCTCTCTCCGTCCTCTCCTCCAGGGAGTACATGTTCAGTTCCTTCAACCCGTCTTCATAGGACTTGTGATGCAAGCCATGCACCATCTTTGTTGCCCTCCTCTCAACCTTCTCTGCCCAGTCTATGTCCTTACGTAGGTGTGATCTCCAGAACTGTACACTGTACTCCAGGTGGGGCCTCACTAGTGTCTTGTATAGTGGAATTATGACCTCCCCTTCCTGCATGGTTGTATTGTGCAGGGCCAGTGGTCTCCCCCCTCCCAGCATGCAATAGCATCCATGAAGTCATGATACTCACACTGCTCAAGCAGCTGTGTCTGCCGCTGCTGCTGCTGCTGCGGTGCAACACCACTGGCACCGGGCCCTGGCACGGCCCTCCTCAACCCGGCCTGCATCCTCACATCCCGCCTGTGGGAGACATATGTTGAGACAAGCATCAGTGTGACTCCAAAGCAGACTGCCCCTGCCCCAGTGAGAGGCCTGCCCACACAGCCAGACCCATTCATCTCACAGCTGCATACACTGACACAGCCACCATGGCAGAGCCATCACCTATGCACAGCCACCAAACACACTCACACCCCTACAGAGAATACAGGTGCATAGATGGTACACCCACCTGGCCTAGGCACCACGCCCCGCCTGGCACGTGACAGCAGCCTCTCCAAAAGGTCCAGATCCCTCCGGCGCAGGTCACTGTACCGGTGCCGGCACTGCTCATCAGACCAGCACCGTCCAGTGACCCCCACCAGGTCAGTGACCACTTGATGCCACACCTGTGTGCGGGCAATGGTGAGGGGTGCCTCACCATAAAGTGCCCCATAGTGGGGCTTTACTAGGGCCACCAAGTTGGCCAGTTCCAATTGGCTCCAGGGAACAGCTCTTCTCCCAGCCATGGTACCAACTTTACAGCAGGCAATATGGCGCCTCGCTGCGCCAGAATCCCACGCGGAGCTGTTGACAATAGACCACCACACGCCCAATCGCGCTGTTCGAATAGCCATCATTACACATAGCGCTGCCACCAGACAGCAAAGGGCCGCATACATGGCAGACTTAACAGCGCCAGGGGGCAAAGGTCGACACAAGGTCATGGGCCATGACGCAGGGCCACGCACAGCCATCTGACGATAGGCATCCCTGGCGACCGACCAGCTGCATACCAGTGCCACAGTGGACTATTGCGCAGTAGTGCCACAGCGCCATATAGTGCCCATTGCTGTAGCGCCACTGGCACAATGGTGGCCATGGCCTGAATGCCGATCGCCACAGCACGCCAGCAGACAACGCCCGCAGCTATCTGGGCATGCGCAATGCAGTGTACCACAAGTCACAGATCTGCGCCTATTGGCTCAACCGACTAACCAGATGGCGCAAAGCGAGATTCATGATATTCAGCCGACACATGCAAATCATCTGATCAGCTATTCAAAGGCGCAGTGGCGCGATTTGCATGTCATTATAGTTGCTCCAATTCTCATTTGCATGCATTGCACTATAAATGTGCGATACTGGGCTGCTGGTCAGATTCGCAGCATTGTAAGTGAGAGGTGAGTTGCATGCTGTGATAGCCCTGACAATGGTCATGGGAAAATGCTGTAGACTGCACAGTGACAGGTGTCCACTTCTCATACAGATCGCCATGACCGAAGCAGAGCCAAGGTGAGGGTGAGGACGGTGGGCATAGAGGAGGCCCAACTTTACAGCAGCAGAGACAGAGGCCCTCTTCATGCCTACCTGGATGAAGAGCCAGTACTGAGTGGATGGAGGGCACCTCAGTCCCGCAAGCGGCTGCATGGGAGGGGTAGCTCAGGCCGTTAACCTGCACGGAAGCCACCAACGCCCGCAGGAATGCAAGAAGAAGATGGGGACAGACCGCAGGAGGTTGAAGGAGAAGGTGGCAACCTTCAGGGCGGCACGTGCTGGCACTGGCGGGGGCCCGCCAGTGGTGTTGGAGCTGACCCCGACTGAGGAGACACTGGTCGCATCAATGCAGCGGAGCGCTGTTGAGGGCGTACCAGGAGGTGGATTCCAGACAGGTGGAAGCCCATCACTGCACGGTATGACATGGTGGTGGTGTTGGGGGGGGTTGGGGGAAGGTTGTTCACATGCACTCACATGTACTCTCTTTCTGTTACAGATCCTGTTCGCTTCAGGAGACGTGTGGTGGGTCCAGGCAGGATGATGACCTGCTGGACATGGAGGAGGGTCCATCCACCTCTGTCACCAGCCAGCAGGCACGCAGCAGCATGCACATTGGGCCGCCAACTCTGGTGTTGGTGATTGGTGCGGGGGTGCACAGCCTGTGTTCAGCAGTCTGGCATGCAAGCATGCCAGCACGCCAGACTATGGCTGTAGCACGCACTCGCACCATTGATGATGCAAGGACTGCAATGGGAGTGATAGGTGTGTGTCCCATGACGGACACACAGCAGGCCAGCACGTGCCCCTGGGCCTTTCTGGTTCCAACTTGTGTACCAGCATGCTGGCACAGTCCCAGGCTGTGCTCTGTCAGCACCGGTGGGGCAGCACCAGGTGGCTGTGCAGGTGTCTGGCACTGTTGCCAGCACAGCGGTGGAACGAGTGGACCCTGGGGCACAGCAAGTGGAGGGGCAGCAGCAGCAGTCACCCACCAGGTCTGGGGGTACAGTGTCAAGCAGTGGCACATGTCTGCCGCCTTGATCCGCCCATTCCTGGTCCTGGCGAACAGCACCCACCCTCAAGGGGTGTAGTGCATCAGGACCTTCCACGCCTGGGGACAGGATGCTGCTGAGCACAGTACCCATTGATGAGCACACCCGCCTGCTGCAGGAATCAGTACATCTGCAGAGGCGGGTGCAATGTCCGTGGAGGCACTGTCTGTGTCTGGAGCGGCACAGCAGGGAGTGTGCTCTGGACCGTGCCGAAGCTGGTTCGTGACAGCGGACGGATGTGACCGCCGCCATTGACAGGCTGACCCAGGCAGTGGTCTCTGTCGAGGACGATTGGCACACAGTCAGGTGCCCCTGTACCGCACACTCCACACAGTTCACTCTCCACTCCCCGTTCCCGGCGTCGTGCGACACCGGGCCTGTCGACGCCGGGTTCTGCTGTGGCCATCCCGAGCACACCTGGTGCAGGTTTGTTCGGCATGCTGCAGACCCCTCTGCGGGCAAGGTCGCGTTCGCGCAGTGGGACCCCTGGTGGTGCAACAGCCACCCCATGTGGCCCTGCTCAGCCTGCCAGTGCTGTTGGGTCACGGCGGGGCCGCCCACGCATCCGCGGTGGCCGTGGGACAGTGCTACATGACTGAGCTGTCTCCCAGTGCGGGCCCTGTTTGGTGCTGCCATGTGTGCAATGTGTGTCATGGTGGGCAGTGCACTGCTGGGTGCTCTGCTCACCACGCCGACACACGGACCACCTGCACACCCTCCCAACTGCCGTCCACAGGTGCGTGTGCATGATGATGCCTGCATTGTACTGTACACCAAGGTGCAAGGGTGCCCAGCATCTGACACACGTACTTGGACAGTACAGGTGGTGGGGGTGGTCGGTGGTACTGTGTGTTAGCAATGTCGGTTCTGCTGTGCTGTGCATCTGCCCTGCACGCCTGTGCCTGGTGTGTGTGTGTGTGTCCATATGAGTGCTCACCCTCCCTGATGGTGTGTGTTTGTATGCCTGGACCCTTCCACTCCCTGACCGCCATGCACCCCTGGTGTGTTCCCCTGTGTGCCTGTGGTTTCAGCGATGGACAGTGTTGGCTGCACATGTCCCCTTGACTTACCTGTGTTCTGCATAGTGCTCCTCTGTGATGGTGTCCCGGTGCAGCTGGGCCTGCCGGATCAGTCGGGGTCCCGCCATCCCTAGGGGGGCTGCTCATCACATCAACACCGGCGCCACTGGCGCCCATCGCTGTCCCCTCTTCAACCTGTACGCTATCCCATAGTCTTTGGCCATGTTGGCAGGATGCAACAGGCCAGGAATATCCCACAGGCCTTTGGGGCTGTACTGTAGGGCACCCCGGAGGTGTCTAGGCATCGGAAGCGTGCCTTGAGCATCCCAAACACCCACTCTATGATGTTGCGTGTGGAAACATGTGCCTTATTATAGCATTGCTGCGATGGGGTCATGGGGCGCCGGTACGGTGTGAGCAGCCAGGGGCGGAGTGGGTATCCGCTGTCACCTGTGTGGAGATAGTGGAGATCAGTCTTATGTTCAGGTCCATATTGACCATATCCCTGTGTGCCACTACCATGGCACCTGTGGCATTCCCACCCTTGCCCCGAGTTTGCATTCCATACATGTGTACTCACCCACTAGATGGCCTGTGGGGATGTCCCCACTCTCGAATCGATGGCACAGTGCAGACTGATACCATATGAAGGCATCATGTGCTCCGCCAGGGTGTGTGGCACAGACATTGATTATGCGCCCAGTGGCATCACACACCACCTGGCAGTTGACACTAGAGAATCCCTTTCTGTTCTGAAATGCGAGCCCATCGGGGCCAGGTGGCGATGCAATGGCCACATGGGTGCAGTCTATGGCCCCTAGCACGCCAGGCATACGTGCTACCCTGTGGAACTCCTGCACGCTTGCTGTACGCCTGCCGCGTGCTGGGGAAATGGATGTACTCCGCGAGCATGTGGCAGCAGTGCGCTGAGGAATTGGGTGAGGATGCCGACGGGCCGACTGTGTGATGCCTGTGGTGTCCCCTGTCGGCCTCTGGAAGGTGCCCGTGGCGAGCAGGCACATGCAGGCTGTCACCTTGGTCTCCACCGACAGAGCGTGTCTCCGTCGTGAGGGTGCCTGCATCACATCACTGCACAGCTCACAGAGTCGTCTCAGTATTGCCCTGTTCAGGCGGTACCGGCCCACGATCTCTACAGCTGTGTACAGCTCAAAGCTGATGCGGGCACAGTACTGCCTGTTGGCGGCATACCGCCGACGGGCCCTTCCACGGCCACGTCCCCCTGCAGCATACATTCTCACCCCCCTCATTACAGCTTCCATGTGGAAGCTGGCACTGTCTATCTCCCTGGCTTCTGGTTCCCCCCCGGCTGGTGTTGCTGTGTTACCCCGCTGTCCTCACTGCTACTTCCACTGCACCGGCACTTCGCTGGCTCTCTACAGCCTATGGCCCACGCTTCCTTGCCTGCCTTTAGCCTGTCTGTTGTCTGTCTGTCTGTCTGTCTGTCTCTCTCTCCCCCCACTTGGCAGCCTTGTAGCGTTCTTGCGCCGCTTCCTTGAGCCTTTTTATTTTGGTTCATTTCCGCTAGTGCGCAATTTCCGGCTGTGCCGCTATTGCGCATTGCGCAAGTCTTTGAATATCGCATTGCGTTCTTTATGCATGGATCCACCCCCTTCGGTTGCGCATGCCTTCATTTTCATTGCGCTGTTGCTCAGCATGTTTTCGGGGTCGCAACTGCCTCCTTCTGAATATCGCTAAATGGCGCATTTTGGGACTTGCGCATGCGCAACCCTTTTGAATATCCGGGCCATTGTTTCTAATTTGTTTATGTATGTAAGGAGAGTGTGATAATCAGGGAAACAGTATTTAATTCATTTGTTTTATATTTTATTTAAGGTAGTTTTATTTTTAGGGCCCAGTTGAAGTTTTTTTTACAGTGTAAAGGTTGCAGCCATGTTTGTGGTGGAAGATAAGCTCTGGCAGTAGAGGGCTAACTGAAATGCCTGTGTTCCAAATGCCCACCGATCTGTGTTGCAGACTCTTCACTGCTGAGCAGTCCTTTTTTTTTACCCATATGTAAACCGTATTTTACACATAAATAAGAGCCAATCAGATTACATGATTTTACCCTGCCATTTTATAGGTAAGCAATAAGGCATGATGGGATGTGCATGGAACACATTTTACCACATGGCCAGGGGCGTAATAAGGCATGAGGCTGAAGACCAAGTGACTTTCGCCACTGGCCATGCGGTAAAATGTGTTTTATGCACATCCCGGAGTGCCTTATTGCGCTTATAAAATGGGTTGCTTTTTTAAAAAACTTTTTACAGTTGGGAAAAGCATGTTTATATGTAGAAACAATAGATTTACTTGTGTGCATTTACGATCAAATAGTCCTTCCACCCATGACAAATGATGTCATTGATGATGTCATTTTATTGTTGCCTACTTTCTTCTTCCTATTTTTTTCTGTTTTTCACCACTTTCAAGATATGGAATGTTTGTCATGGAATGTTTACTATGGAATACATGGAAACATTCTGTTCGGTTCCACTGCTAGAATGTTACTTTCCTAACATACTATACACACACACACAATATAAAGGCCTATGTTACAGCCAGAGACTCAATTATCTCACTGTGAGGGCAAGGAGAAGAGATTTCCCTGATGAGCAGGGGAATTTTTCATTGTCAGCAAAGAAACAGTTGTAATGAAAACTATAAACAATACTTAATGTTTCCAATTTGTTTATGTATGTAAGGAGAATGTGACGATCAGGGAAGCAACATTTAATCAATCTGTTTTATTTTGTATTTTAAGGTACTTTTATTTTTAGGGACCAGTGCAAGTAAATGTGATGCTTACAGCTACAGGGCAAAAAACAATGGCTGCTAATTGAATTCTTAACATTCTATTAGCTTAATGATTCTAGTGGTTATCAGTCCACATTTGGCAGCACTTTTTATTTTCCATGCGTGGAACATAATTGCTACATGAACAACAGCCAATCAGATTTCAGGATTTTCTCTTACCATTTTATAATTATGGATTTTATGACATTACAGCTTATGCCACAATACGTAAAAAGGTTAGAGTTTGCAGACCCAATCAGGAACTTACAGGCAAATGAATTTTAGATAAGAGAAAACAGGTCTTAAAGTCCGCTCATTAATTGGAACTGCCAAGGTCCATCAGTAATCAAGAGTAAAGTCTAGGGAACTTCCGGTTCCTGTCTCTTAGAAGATGGAAGCGTGTTCCTAGATCTCTCGACTCAAACGCTAACAATCCACCGGAATCCAGCCTTTAAAAGTTGAAAACCTGTCTGGAAAACGTAGTATTGTAGACTTCATGATTCCACCTAAACCGAGACACAAAGATGGAGCGAATGCGCAGCATCTGAAAATTAGATTCCCTAACCAAGGAGCATAACAGCAGGCCAAGATTCGCACCGAGATTGCTGAATTAATAGCACTGACTCCAACAGCACCGTCAGACACAGAAGAGAACTTTACGATTACATCCAAAACCCTTTGCAGTACTTTACAACAAATTAGTGAGACCCTGAGTAGACTAGAACAGCGAGCCATGGAGGATAGGCAGCAGTTAGCTGAATTAAATGCGAAGACTTCACAGATGGAAGAAACAATCTCTGAATACACCACGGTGTCTGACATTCATAATATAGCTCTAAGAGATTTACATTGGCGAGAGTTGGCCTTACAACAACAGTTGGAAGAGTTGGAAAATCACAATAGGTTGAATAACCTTCACCTACATGGTTTACCAGAAGGTACGGAATCGGGCCAGATGACCAAATTTATGGACAGTTTCCTGAAAGAAATCCTGAATATAGAAGAGGGTAGAGATTTGGGAATAATAAAAACCCACAGATCGTTTATTGCAAAACCAAAAGACCCGAAAGCGAGACCACGTTCGGTGATCATAGCATTCATAGATTTTAAGGTCAAAGAGGAAATTCACCATACAGAATGGTCGAGAAAACAGGTTTTGTTTGGGGATGTCCGCCTGTTTTTCGACCAGGATTACGCGCCACAGACTTTGGCCCGTAGACAGAAAGCATATGTCGTGGTAAAAGCTCTCAAACAGGCAGGCCACCAGGCACAATTGGAATACCCAGCAAGAATAAAGTTAAATACCTTAGAAGGATGGCAGCATTTCAGTGAGCACTAGGACGTAGTGAGATGGGCCAAACAGCATGGAGTTCAGATTCCAGAAGAGGGCACCAGAGTTACAGACAGTTTTGAAATCAGGAAGACATGGCAATCGAAGGGTCCAAAAAACACTCGGACTGTGTGTGCAGGGGAATCACAAGCAGTGTGGGACCGTCTTTGCTTAAAAGAGATCCCCCTACAAGACAATATTTCAACGGCTTCCCAGACAGACGCACCACAGCCACTTGAGCAGGATGAGTACAGTTAGTTAATTTTTCTTCTACTCTAGCAGCTTTCCGAGGAAGAGAAGGCTGTGTCAAGTCCTCACTATAGTGACTGCCTTTGGACATGGTGATAGTGGTGTGGGGTGACCTTAGTTTTTTTTTTTTTTTTTCCTCTCCAGAGGTTCCCCCACCAAATCTTACTTAATCATTGTTTTTCATGTGAATTGTAAATGTTCCAGAGACACTATAATGATCACAAAGATCAGTGTTTAATATCAATATATGGGGACTTGGGCACAAAAAGGGTAGAAAGTGACATGCTTTTCCAGGTGGCTTGGTTATCATGAATGAAGAAATTAATAGGATTGGGCTGGGCCGGGCGGATGAATGCGATGGATTTAGAGGGGGGTAGCTGCCAGGGATGGTCTGATTCCTTAAGGGGCAGAGAAGGAGGCTGAGGGGCATAGGAGACTGGGGAGAGCCTGCTAATAACGGGAATGGTTTCATTAGCAGGATGGGGCAAATGCTTTCTTATGGGTCTAGAGGAATGGCTTTTTACCTTTAGTCTTGGTTCCCCATTTCTTCTGAGTAATTACGCTTCAGTTGAAATACAGGAGTAGGAGATGGATTGGTGGAAGTGGTTACTCTGTGTTAGATTACACAGCCTACCAGCTCCTTTAATATCGAGTTAGCGAGATTAAAGTAATAATTGTTTAGAAAGGGGTTAGACCAGGTGGGCTGGAGGGCACTCCAGAACTTCCTCCTAAAATAATAAATTTTAACTTAGGTGTCAGGTATATACACCCAGGGTATAGCTTGAGAAGGTGTTAGATGGGCACCCCTAGCTGATCACCCTTGGCTTTGACTCCTGTACAGAGCTGACGTCTCCAAAGGAGTAAGGCGTGCTCGGGGGTATGGGGTTGCAGGGAGAGTACCTTGGGACCCTGAGAGGTGAGCCTACACCAAACGATCTGGAGATGAACAAATTATTTAAATCTAGATTCTAGACCATGACCGGGTGGGGCGGACTTCTCCCTGATTTGTCTCTGGCCTTCCGGCTTACAGTTCCTCATGCCCTGGGGAGGATAGTCCCTAGATGAGGTGCTGCCCCACTTTGAGTTCTAGTAGGATTCATTTCTGACCTGGTTACTTTCTCCTTTCTTGTATAATGTAGTTTGAGTTAGACTGTTCTGAATATTCTAAGAGAGCCTACACAACCTAACCAGGATACGCTACATTGGGATAGGCATATTCTGGCAAGGAGACTAGATAAATAGTCTCCTACCCTGCTTCCCAGAAATTTTCCAGAAGTGAGGAATAGGGTATAGTCACACCTTGAAGTACCACAAATGTTTATCTTGCTATTAGCATGGCAATTTGTAAATAGTTATGTAAAGTTGTTGGTTCTGGATTTAAACTTAATTTTGTTAAAGTCATTAACGCAGGCTTATAAACACCTCCTGTTATCCCGGATGTATATTCAAATATTAAGATGGGGGACCCGAGATTGATCTCATGGAATGTCAGGGGGATCAACAGCCCAGTGAAGAGGGCCAGAATATTGCAAGAATTGCAAAGACAGAAAGCCTCTATAGCTTTTCTACAGGAGATGCATTTAAGTGCTATAGAGCATAAAAAGTTATGTAGAAGTTAGGTGAGTGGGGTCTTTGCTTAAGAATTTCAACAACAATCTAATAAGAGGGGTGTGGCCATATTAGTATGTTGGAATATCCCTTTACAAATTACGCAGGTATACTCAGACCCAGAAGGCAGATATGTGAGGATCAGGGGGGAATACAGAGGCCAGCAGTGCACCTTCCTGAACCTATACGCTCCAAATGAGGAACATGAAAGGGTGCCATTTCTTACCAAAATTATTTCAGAATCAGTCTCAGATGCACATAGTTTAGTGGTTGTGGGAAGGGATTTTAACTCAGTTATAGATCTACATCTGGACAGAGTGGGGTCCAAATCACCTGGCCCAGCGAGAGCAAGTAAAGCATTATCTAGACTATGTATGGAACTATCCTTGGTAGATGCTTGGAGATTCACTCACCCAAAAGCCAGAGATTATACTTACTACTCACCAAAGTACAAGATGTACTCTAGAATAGACTATTTTTTAATTTCCTCTAATAGCCCGCAGTATATTAGTAGGGCAGACATTAGAAATATTACCTTATTGGACCATGCACCGGCCTTTCTGGAGATGGAATTGACACCTAGACTAAAAGAGATGCTGTGGTGCCTAAATGTTAGTCTGTTAACGCATAGTGAATTTAAAGAGTTAATCCATAGATCCATAAAAGAATTTTTGGAAACCAAACCTCCAGGAGACACGGAAGCAGGGGTCAAATGGGATTGCCTCAAATGTTACTTGAGAGGCATAATTATTAATTATGTGGCTAGATACAAGAGACTTAAAATGCAGGAAAGATCTGAGCTGGAAAGGAAAATTTCCCAACTAGAATTGACCCACCAGACAACATTAGATCAAAATACTAAACAAGAGCTTGACGAATTAAAACTTAACAGAATCTTAGACACTCAAGTCGAAGGCCAACTTCGTTATTCTAAACAAAAATATTATGAACACGGCAATAGGGCAGGTAAATTGCTTACTTGGCAGATCCGAAAGGAGAGATCCTCTAGAGCAGTCCCTAAACTAAGGACCCCAGGGAGGAGTACAAAGCTGATCACCTCCCTTACTTTAATAACAGCCCAATTTCAGAGATATTACGAGACACTTTATCAAACAGATAGGGATTCTTTGCATTTTGACGGTGCAATTAATTATCTATCCAAGTTTCAGCTTCCTAAACTAGGAGTAGAGCAAAGACTAACGCTAGAATCACCTGTTACTAATAGGGAGCTAATGCAGAGAATCAAGCAGTTAAAAAATGGTAAAGCTCCGGGCATGGATGGTTATGCAGCCGAATTCTACAAAGAATTCCGCGAGGCATTGTTTCTCCCACTTGGAGAGGCCCTTAATGAGTTACTACGGGGAGAGGGGGCAGCTCCTTGTTCATGGAATGAAGTACAAATATCCGTAATTCATAAACCAGGTAAGGATCCGACAGGCTGCTCTTCTTATCGACCTACCTCTTTGCTTCCAGTAGATTCAAAGATTTTTACGGGAATTATGTTTGTCTGTATGTCTGTCTGCAGGAGGTGATACAGGCTTTGGTACATAGCGACCAGACAGGGTTCATCTCTGGCCGATATCTACCAGACAATATTCGTTGATTGCCAAACATAATTTCGGCCCCAAAAAATAAAAGGCATTTTCAGTTGCCCATTAGTATGGACGCCGAAAAAGCTTTCGACAGAGTAGATTGGGTATTTTTAGAGAAGACTCT
Source organism: Neoceratodus forsteri (assembly GCA_016271365.2). Lineage (NCBI taxonomy): Eukaryota > Metazoa > Chordata > Ceratodontiformes > Ceratodontidae > Neoceratodus > Neoceratodus forsteri. The sequence goes on from CM028130.1 coordinate 1,198,939,532, forward strand.
TCGGAGGTTTGGACTAGGAGACAAATTTTTGGCTGTCATCAGAGCCTTGTACCATATACCAGAAGCCAGAATTAAGGTAAATGGCCACCTATCGAATAGATTTCCCATAAGGAAGAAACGAGGTATGGATGCCCACTATCTCCTCTGCTTTTCGCTCTGTCCTTGGAGCCATTAACAGTTGCCATCAGAACAAATCCCAAATTAAGGGGGTCGTGGTGGAGGGTCACTCCCGAAAAATTGCATTATATGCTGATGATTCTTTATTTTTTGTCTCGGACCCTGAAACCTCAGTCCCTATTCTTATGGGTGAATTAGCAGAATACGGCAGATTAGCGGGTTATAAAATTAATCATTCTAAATCAGAGGCATTAGTCTTGAGTGGTACTTCTTCACAGGCATTTAAAGTTTCCTTTCCATTTACCTGGGTTAACAAGAATTGTATACGTTATTTGGGGATCTCAATATCGATAGATTTGACTCAGCTCTACAAAAATAATTACTTGAAGCTATTTCAAGCTCTGCAAGCAGATATGGCTAAATGGCAAATATTGCCATTGACACTCTACGGTAGAGCACAAACTATTAAGATGAATGTCCTACCCAGACTCCTCTTTCTCTTGCAGACTTTGCCAATACACATCCCTAGGGATTTCTAGATTAAACTTCAGAAAGTGACCCGGAGTTTCCTGTGGAATAACAAACGCCCAAGACTAGCACAGAATCTATTGCAGGCCCCCAGAGAAAGGGGAGGTTTAGCTCTCCCACATTTTTACTTTTATTTCTTGGTGGCTAGAGGGACGCAGTTATGTACGTGGGCTAAACGTAGAATGGAGTCGGGTTGGTACTTATTAGAAGAGGAATCTTTTGGAGACTGTGCACTCCGGGTAGTTCCTACAAACACAATACCATTTAGACATCAAAATCAATGGTTGAATCCTTGGGTGGCCCACTCTCTGAAGATTTTGCGGAAACTGAAAATCATCATGACATCCAGGCAATAGACCACCGCACCACGGCTTTAGAGGAAGCCATAACAGAATATACTCAACTGACAGATGTGCATAATTCAGCCCTACCCGACCTACATCGAAACAGAACTACAAGTCCGGATGGAAGAATTAGAAAACCAGCACAGGCTAAATAATGTAAGACTGCATGGCCTACCTGAAAAGGTGGAATCCGGAGATATGATCCAGTTTGTGGAAGGGTTACTGAGAGAAATCCTGAATCTACCGCTCGACCTACAACTAAACATCATTCGGGCACACAGATCCCTGGTTGCACCACCGAAAGACCCATCAGCCACACCCAGGTCAATTGTAATGGCATTCCTAGATTACACAGTAAAGGAGCAAGGAATAAAAAAGAAGTGTTTTTCGGTGATCAACGCCTCTACCTAGAACACGACTTCACTCCCTCAACAGTGCTTTGATGTAGGAAAGTGCTCACGGCACAAAAGCTACTCCGAAACAAAGGATTGAAAGTCTTCTTAGAATACCCTGTGAAGCTACGTGTAGTGACACAAGAGGGTACTAAACGCTTCACGGAGCTTTTAGATGCCAAGGATTGTCTTCAGTCCATGGTCATCTACCTACAGCAAAGAGAATGGCAGACCAAAACAGGCCCTCGTTCAGGAAAGAAGCGATAACAGGAGGTCTGGAATAAAGTTCAAACTCATTGAGCCCCAGAAAAGCCAACAAAGCTTCACAGCAGTGCTGTGCTAATCCGGGCAAACACAACCGAGGATAGAAATCTCAGCACCAGTGAAGGGTGAAGGGAATGTGGAGGCAAGTGACTGTTTAAGTACTCTTCCTCGATATCGGAGGACATTAAATGGGTTTGAGCCTGTTTTCTTTCTCTTTAGAGGGCATCGTGCTAAATTACAGAGCATACATGTTTTCCAACAGTTTGAGACTGATGAAAGATTTTATGTGAAGAATACTATCAGCAAAACAAGCTTATTAATTAGACACATAAGGGATTTTGGGCAGTTTTCTATGGTACGCAGCTTGAAGCTTCACCCCACTTTTGGGGGCTAGGCATAATTGGTTGCTCATTGAGGGAGGGTTGGAGCGGGTGGGTAGAAGAGTTAATATTTCCATATTACAGGCATGCGCTGAAGTGATAGCTGCAGGGTGACAAAAAGCATGGTGGTTTTCCCGCGTTCAAATGGAGGAAGCGGCGAGACCAAGATGAACACATGCTCCTTTGAATGTTTCACCTAAACAAGCTGTAGATATGTACATAAGGGTCGGGTACGAGGCCTGAGACTCTGCCATTTTCTGCTCAAAGACTAGTTGAGCGAATCGGAGAACAAGCAGAGGTGACTAATCCCCTCTGACCACTCAGTCAGTCTGGTCAGTAAAAGGCCACCCTAAATAAGGGCTTGTGCCGCCCCCCACTCCAGCCATCTCTTGGTGGAGAAGAGGGCAAGGGGTGAAAACACCTTGAGGTCACTGGGGTCGGGCCCTTATAAGGACCCAGCTCCCCTAAATTGTGTACTTACTATTATAAAATTAAAAAAAAGGTAATTCTCACTTAAAGTGTTGACCTGTTGATTTATACCTTCAGGAGTTGCTGTTCAAGTTTTGAAAAGTTTATTGTTGTTTGTATTGACTGTACTATAGTTATGTATAGTATAATGTGTCATAGCATTAGATGGAGTTGGATAGCAGATCCGCATGCAGGACCTTCATGATGGGGGGACTACGGATAGTCACTTACAAAGTTTGGGGTCTTCATAGCTCCATAAACGTTCCAGATTGCTACAGGAACTAAATAGGCTAGGAGCAGACATTGCCCTCTTACAGGAGACCCACTTAGGGGCAGAGGAGCACTAAAAACTCAGAAGGTCCTGGGTGGGGAAAATTTATGCCTCACATTATGTGGAACACCCACGTAAAAGGGGGAGGTGGCAATTTTAGTACGAAAGAATATACCATTCGAGTGTTAGGATTTCAGACAGACCCAGAAGGTAGATTTGTTGGGATCATGGGAGAATTGGGAGTACATCAAGTTAATCCGCTGAATATCTATACCCTGAATGAAGAGCAACCCAGCTCCACCTTCTTTCTAGATATAGTAATGCAGGCAATGTCAAAAGATTCTGGCCTAAATATAGTGGGGATTTAACACTGCACTTTGTCCCAGTCAACACAGGTCTGGGGCAGGGAGGGGGGGAGAGACGCTCCAGATCCCCAGCTATATTAGGTAGAATCATGTCTGAATTTGGTCTTCTTGATGTTTGGTGATACTTAAATCCAGTGGTAAAAGACTACAGTTTTTATTCCCCGAGACACAACCAATATTCTAGATTAGACTATTTTTTAATGTAATCAGACTGGACACACATGGTAGACACTTCAAAGATTGGTATAGCGACCATCTCAGATCATGTAGCAGTCAGCATGAACCTGGTGTTTGAACCCCTGGCCGGGGGATCAATCTGGTGTCTCAGTGCTAGTCTCTTAAATAAGACAGAATTTAAAGAAATGATTTCAAGGGAGATAAATCTTTCTTAGAACTAAATCCCCCTGAAGGTACTTCAGCGTCCATATTATGGGATACGCTGAAAGCTTATTTACAGGGGGATTATTTTCTTTGCAACCAGACTCAAGAAAGAAAATATCCAGCACCAACAAAATCTAGAAAAGCATATAACCTCCCTTGAAGCTCAACACAAAGTAGACCTAGACCCTACGATTAAACAGCAATTAGAGGAAGCCAGGAGGGCTTTAAGTGAACTGCTAGAGCACAAAATAGAGGGAAAACTTAGATATGTTAAACAGCTTTACTATGAATCAGGGGATAGGGCTGGTACACTGTTAGCAGCACAACTCTGTAAGGAGGCAGCTAGCAGAGCAGTCTTAAAAATAAGAAGGGGACAGACTACAGAATTTACAGTCAAACCTAAAGAAGTAGCACAACAGTTTACAGACTTCTATAAAGCACTATACTGTGCAGAAAGCGGTGCATCTCATGTTTTAGATGTGCAAGCATACCTTGCTAACATCCCATTATCCTCCTAAAAGAGGAAGATGCCAGGGGCCCACATTTCCTCACAGGAAATTAAACAACACGTTACTTCCCTAAAAACTCTAAATCCCCCGGGGATGGATGGCTACCCAGCCAAGTTCTATAAGGCCTTTTTGGATGAACTACTATCACCCCTTCAGAAAGCCTATAATTCCATCATAGGAGAAGCAGAACCTATCTCCCCTCTTGGAAATACGCTCAGATCACTGTCCTACCAAAGCCCTGGTAAAGACCCCCAAGAATGTGGCTCGTACAGGCCCATCTCCTTATCAAACACAGACCTTAAGGTCTTCACCGGCATCTTGGCCTCTAGATTACAATCTTGTGCTCGCAAGTTCACCATAACCAAACAGGCTTCATAAAAGGAAGACTCATCCAAGTTAACATTCGCAGGTTTCTGAACATAATTTCCTCCCAAAAACAGCTGCAGCAGTTCCAAATAGCTATAGGGATTGACACAGAGAAAGCCTTTGACTAGGTTGACTGGGTATTCTTGCAACAAGTCCTAACTAAATTTGGCCTAGGGGATAAATTTGTAGCTGCGATAGCCGCACTTTATGAGGGGCCAGAGGCAGTGGTGAGGGTGAATGGTTGCATGTCCAATAGGTTCAGTCTTGGACGAGGAACAAGGCAGGGTTGCCCCCCTTTTACCTCTGCTATTCGCCCTATCACTGGAACCATTAGCGGTACTGATTCGAAACCATCCTCATATTCAGGGTATCTGGGTGGGGAAGGAAGAACAGAAAATTGCCCTCTATGCGGATGATGCCTTGCTTTTTCTGGGAAATCCTTCAGCCTCCCTCCCCCCCAACATCTGCTTCAGGCATTGGACCAATTTCACAGGCTGGCAGGCTACAAAATAAATCTAAATAAATCTGATGCCATTACCCTTAGCGGATTCCCACCACCACCTGATTTTAAAGACAGCTTTCCATTCACCTGGGCATCCAAAAACACAATCAGATACTTGGGAGTTCAGGTGTCTGTTAATTTAGGCAAATTGTTTTCTAACAATTACCTGAAACTCTTGAATACTCTCAAACAAGATCTAGCTCGCTGCAAGATACTCCCTTTATCCTTGTATGGTAGATCACAAGTGATCCAAATAAATGCCCCCCCCCGCTTCGTATTCCTCTTTCAGATACTCCCTATCCATATCCCACAGAGTTATTGGAAAGAACTGCTCACATCTCTTCAACAGTTTTTGTGTGTGTGTGGGGGGGGGGGGGTAAAACAGCTAGACTATCATACATCATGTTAACAGTGCCCAGGGACAGAGGTGGACTAGGGCTCCTGGACATTAAGAAATACAACTTGGCTGCCCAGGGCCCATGGCTATTTTCCTGGTTTAGGCAAAGAAAAGAGTCAGGTTGGTATACAATGGGAGTGTAGCAGCTGCCCCAGTTCCCCCTTAGGGCATTAGCCACAGGAAAATTTCCAGACCACTCCTAAGCAAAATCACAAATCCCGGGACTAGACACACAGTCACAACTCCAGGTAGCTTGAGACACCAGACAGGCACCCCAAAATGAGTTGGGCCCCCTGTCCTTCATTAGATTCCATGTTGACTTTCAACCCCCAGCATGCCTTTTGGGAATCGAAAGTTTTAGTCTGCTTCTCACAAATATTACAAGAGGGAGTCTGCCTGAGCTTCCATCAACTCCAACAAAACTATGGACTGCGGAGGGAAGACCATTTCAGATTCCTGCAGGTTAGGAACTTTATTTTTTAAGATTCCCACCAGGCCCAAATCCAGAGACCCCAAACAGAGTTGGAAGATTTATTTTACTGGTGGGTACAGTTGTCAGCTAAGATGAAGCCCATATCACAACTTTACAAACTCGTGACTGATGCCACCCCCACCATGTCAGAGAAGATACTGCAGGCCTGGGCCACAGAAGCAAGGCACTCAATCCCTGAACTGAGCTGGCTTGAGATTGTAAAAAGGTTGGGCGGTCACCTCTTCCCCCTCCTCGAGAGAGAGTTTAATTGGAAGATTTTAAGAAGATTCTTCCTCACCCCTACTCGAACAAGGCATTTCGTGTCTTCCAATACGGATAAGTGTTGGAGACTTTGTGGAGAAGTAGGCACCCACTGGCATATTTTCTGGAGTTGCCCAATAATAGCACCTTTCTGGCAATAAGTACACGGCCAAATCCTGACCATACTGGAGTTTCCATATCCTTTTACTTTTCAAGCACTGATTCTGGTCTTGGGTGGTGGACTGAAGGGGACGGGGAGGGTGACACAGGCTATTCCATGTCTTTAGGCTGACAGCCCTGAAATGCATCTCTATCAATTGGTTATCTCCAGAGCCCCTGGCTCTTGCTGTATGGATACAGAAGATTGTAGAGCTAGAGGCTGTGGAGAGGCTTACGGCCTCACTTCGCCTCAAAACAGTAACATTTCTGGAGATATGGAGACCGTGGCACGCTTGGAGGCATGAAGAACGGAGTGGAGATCTCGATGCAGATCACACTTGATGCCTGAAGGTTTCCCATGTCATGAAGAGAGGCTGCCATAGTCCCTTTCAATTTTCCTGTGGTGGCCGTTGATAGCGACCATCTTTGCCAGCTCATGGGAGATGAGAGAGCTGGAGTTAAGATCGAACAACCAGTCAATAGTGACTGAAATACCCCTAGATAAAGTGAACTCAGAAAGAAAATCAACCATTTAAATGTTTAATGACACACAATGTATTGTTAGTTTCTCTTTTTAAAATATTTTACTTTGTTTTGTTGCTTTTTAAATAACTTTCATAGTTGATATTAGTTTTCACCTAAACTCAAAATAATGTTAATCACATTGGATAAGAGCATCTCTATAACCATATAGCCTCACATTGCTGTATTTTGGACCCCAAAGAGTTTATGGTTTGGATTAGAACTCTTGTTAAATATAAAGTTGGACTATGAATGGGGATACAGTTAATTATACAATGGCAAGAACATTTCCTGGACTCTGATTGGTCAGTGTGTGCCTGAGACAGTGATAATATTACACAATAACATCACTGTGTTGATTTTTTGGATGACTATATGGATTTTATTGTTGTTTTTTTTTTCAGAAACAAAGATGTACTGCCTCACTAAAAATCTACTAAAAACATTTTTATTTTTGTTTTGTATAACATCGAGCCATTGTATAATTGCAATAAGGCACTCCAAGGTGTATGTTATCGTGTAATAACGTCACTCCTGGGGTGGTGGAAGCACTCAGCTTTGCCTCGTGCTTCAGCCCACCCCAGGAGTGACATTATTACACGATAACACACACACCTTGTCGTGCCTTATTGCTTAAACATCTCTTCTACGGAATCTAGGACTGAAACCAATCATTTCGCCATCAAAGGCTCCTGAGGAGACAACAAATTGCTGTGTAATGTCCCTCATGGAAGCCAATAAGCAAATGGATGTCTTATGAAAGAACTATTCCTAGAAATGTTAAGAGGAAAAGGTAAAATCAACTTCATGGTTTGGCTAGAATATACATCTGTCTGAATCTATGTTTGATTATATGCCTTATTGGTGTAATGTGTGAAAATATTGTGACAGAGAAATAAAGATCAAGTTTAAAAAAAAAAGATCAGAGTCACCCTTCATCGTTGTCTTCATTTTGAGCTGTACTTAGCTGCAAGATTAGTTTTTCTGCAGATGCTGTTGCAGTGGTAGGACCCACAAAGATGTGGGTTCAAGAGTTATAGTGTACTGGAGACGAGCAGGGAAATTGAGCTGCACTGAAATTCCATTCTGCAAGAGTGCTTTTTTGTGATTTGTAGCTCCCTTTTCCTTGTGTGGGTTTTATTTATTTATTTATTTAGTTTTTGTTTACCGGGTAAGTGCACTAGCCATAAAATGACTATTTTCAGGCACGACCCGGGAGAGTACAGAACAAAACATTGTACAAACAGTCCAACAGCACATGGCGTAATAAATACAGTCAACGATGAGCAATCTAAGTTATATAAACTAGAAAAGTAAATCATGACAAAAGAAATTACATAAACATGACTAACCTAGCACATATAATCATACCCAGTCCAATAGTACATGGCATAACAAGTACAATCAGTAATGAGTAAGCAAAGAGGTACATAAGCAGGAATAGGCAAATCAAGATAAAGAGGGATAGCATAAACATGAATAGCTAAGGGAGAGACAAAACTGAGTGAGAAAATAGGGGAACTGAATTAAGGAGAGGAGGTAGTAATAGGACAGATAATGAAGGGAGATAGGAGAGGGTTGGGAGGAGGCAAGCGATATCAAGTAGGGTCGAAGCAAGTGCACTCGTTGGTAGCAATAGATACCGACGGAATTTCCTTTTGAAGCAGAGATGGGACACCGACTGTCTGAGTCCAGGAGGAAGGGCATTCCAGAGTTGGGGGGCAACACACTGGCAGGCACTTGCACCTTTAGATGTATGGCATCTAGCCACCTTCAACAGAGATTTATCTGCTGATCGCAGTCCGTGATTGGAAGTAGCAGGAGCAAGCAAAGCCGCAAGTGATGAGAGAGTATTATCTCTGATAATGGAATCGATGAGTGTACCAATCGAGTATTGTCTAGTTGCTAAGGGGGAGAGCCAGTTAAGGTCACTGTATGGTTGGCAGTGATGCTTGAGCTGAGGCGATGAGGAGGCATAATGGCATATATTGTATGTAATGTCCCATTTTTACAGGGTTGTTTTGTGAGCAATGGAGAGAGCAGGGAGCAGTATCCCTCTGGCAATAGCTAGTTTAGCAGATGGCGTTAGTAGGTAGCTAGTTTTGTAGGCCACACCAATTTTAGAGTTAACAGCTTTACAGGTAGCCTGAATATGGGAGCTAAAAGAAAGGGATGGGTGAAGTAGGACCCCCAGATATTTAAAGGACTCCACAGATTCAATCTGCACTCCCCCTAGATCACTTACCATCAGAGGGATGGGGCAGCTCTTGAGCTTTGGAGCAGAGTCGAACAACATTACTTTTGTCTTGTGTGCGTTTAGCAGAAGCTTATGTGCACAAAGCCAGTATTGGACATTTTTAAAATCAGCAGTCAGTGACGCATTGATACTGGCTACATTTGAGGAGCTAGTGTAAAAGACAAGGTCGTCCACATAGAGAATAGGTGAGCAGTATTGAAAGGTATCTGAAATGTTGTTTATATAAAGAGAGAGAAGCGAAGGGGGCCCAATATGGACCCCTGAGGAACTCCAATGTTTGTAGAGGAGAAGTTGGACAGGGAACAATTGAATTTCATGGCTTGGGTCCTGTTCAGAAGGTAGCTACTAAACCAGTTGCACACAGAGGATGAAAAATTTAGATTCTGAAGAGCTGTAAGAAGCAGGGGATGGTCGACCAAGTCAAATGCCTTAGTAAGATAAATAAAAACAGTACCTGTTAGTTGTCCTGTGTCCATGGTGGAAAGAGTGTGAGATGTGAAGTGTAGAAGTGCAGTCAAGGTACTTTGGCCTTTTCTAAAACCATGCTGGTACTTGGAAAGAAGATTGAGCTTAGTTAGGTAGTCAGTAACTTGGAGAGCCACTAATTTCTCAAGGATTTTATTCAGGACCAAGAGAATGGCAATGAGCCTGTAGTTGACTATGTCCTTGGGGTCACCTTTTTTTAAGACTGGTGTAATGCAGGCTATCTTCAAAATGTTGGGTACTACAACATGTGAGAGAGAAAGTGTGAATATTTTTGCCAGAGGAGAGGCAATAAGGGGAGCAGCAAGCTTAAGAAGCCAAGGCTCAGTTGAGTCTGACCCAGCGCTGGTGCTGTCTGATACGGTCTTCAGGAGTTTTAAGACCTGTGAGCAGTTTATGGCCTTGAAAAAGAACGGTGCTGCATCTTGTAATATATCAGACCTCTTGTTTACTAAGGGCATGTGGTGAATAGGAGGGTGCTGAGAGTGAGGTCCGGATGGTAAAGAGGATGCAGTGAACTGGGACAGATCTGAGAACAAGTGGTTAAAAGCATTTGCTATGGTCCTTCTATCATTGCAATTCGAGCCATTTATTATCATTTCACTAGGGTTAACTGACTGAGAGGAACCTAGAAAGTTCTTAACATATCCCCAAAATTTCCTAGGGTCACCAGCTGAGTTTATCAGCAGGTCTTTACAGTATTACTCTTAGCCAGCCTAACCTGTTTTTTGCACAAGTTCCTTAGCACTCTATAGGCAAGGAAATCAGATTGGAGACCTGTCCTCTTGAACAGCTTCCACTGTTTGTCCCTGTTGCGCATGGAAGCAAGCAGGTCCTTATGTAGCCACCTTGTGTGCTTCCCCCTAACACGTCTAGTCACTTGTGGAGTGTGCTTTCTCTGCACAGCCAGGAATTCATTAATGAAGATCTGCAGAGCAACTTCAACATCACAAGAGGCATAAACATTTGTCCAGTCGATGCAGGATACATCATACAGAAATTCACCATTATCCAGTTTAGCAAAATCCGTAAAAGTTACAAAACGAGGCGGTGGTGAAGGGGGTGCAACCAAAGACCATATACAGAAGATGGCGTGATCGGTTAGGGCATCAGCTAGGAGGCCTGAGCTAGATACGTGCTCAATACGGTTCACCAGTAACCAGTCAATGAGGGTAGAGGACTGACGTCTAGGTGAGATTTTCGTAGGTACGGTTATCAGTTGGTGAAGACTGTAGCTGTGTAGAAGGGAGAGTAATAAGCTATTAGATGGACCCATTCAATTAAGGTTAAAATCTCCTACAATGATTACCTCATGTCTGTTGTAGATCTGTGAGGTTTCATAAAGCATATCCCTGAGCCCAGATAGACCAGCTTTTGGAGGGTTGTAGACAGAGTTAAGATGGAGCTTCTTTGCACTTAGAGTAAGAGTGGCATGCAGAGACTCACAGCCTGCAGCGTTAGTATTACTCGGATAAGGTCCATGGTAAGATTGCTTTTGTAGAGTATAGCAACACCACCACCACCCCTTTTTTTGGCCGCTGTATCCCGACAAAACATGGAGTAGCCAGCAATGGAGCAGAGAGAGAGTCGGGTATCCCAGATTTGAGCCATGTTTCTGTGAGGCAGAGGATGTCAGGATTATAAATAGTGACCCATGCCTCCAGTTCAGTGATGTGACAGTTAAGACTTTGTATATTTATATGAAACAATTTGGAGCCCTCTATTAGGTAACTTGTGTAGGTCACTTGAGGAAAGATGGGTTATGGGGCCTGGATTCAGCTCAATATCACCTGACAGAAGCAGAGTGAGGAGTGTTGGGAACCGTAGCCTAATGCAGCAGGTTGAAGAAGGCATAATAAGACCAAATGGCAATTTTCTGGAAGCCAGGACAGCATAATATGCACAACCTTTGCAACAGAGTAGAGTGCTTATTTGTGGTTCAGCTTGGTATGAAGAGATAAGGTTAGAGAATTAAAAATCCGAGTGGTCAGAGCAGCTGGCACTCCCCATTCCTGTGCTAGGGATAGAGAGAGAAAGCCCATTTCGGCAGAGTAATAGGAGAGGGACAAGGAGCAGCCTTACCACACTGAAGGTCGCCATACTGTTGTCAATGGTAGAGAAATGCAGTGGGCTGGTATAGAAATTCTGGTAGTAAAGTAGAAAATGTAGTAAGATAGAAGCGAGGAACTGATAGTTTGGAAGTACAGGCTAGACTAACGGTCCTGAAAATGCTTAGAAACGTGGAAATTTACTACAGGAGACTGTCTGGGAAAATGGCTATTTTTACTTCCTTCCCAGATAATGTCTCCCCTTGAACGAGCAGCTTGAAGGAGAAGGATCCGGGCCTCCAATACAGATAGAGTGACAATCACTGTTTAGTCTCTGCCAGTTGTCTCCACGTGGCCGAGGCCTTTACGGGATAGCGAAGGCTTTCAGAACTTTGACCCCATTATCAGTGGGTAACAGCTGTAAATCTTGAAAGATCATTTTTCTCTCTGCTGGTATACTGTCCGCTATACCTGCAAAACGGAGAGGGAAACCAACAGTCCTGATATTCACTTGTCTGTGTCCGTTTTGTAAAGACTGCATCTTAGCTCGCAGATACTGAATGTCCTGTACAAATGTGGCATTATGGGCAGTTTGCTGAGCACTAGTCTCATTTAGTTCTTTTATCATCGCAGTGTTCTCTATACTTATGCTCTCACTTTCAGAAAGTTTTGCTTTCATAGTGCCAATCATTGGTTAGTTTTTTCTCCGGTAGCCTGTATCTTAGTAAGCATAGCCAATATTTTTGCTGTCCGAAGGTCCATCACCATAGCTCCGCCAGAGGTCGAGGGCTCGGTCCTTTAGAAGATGGTGCGGTCATTAAGAAGGGATCAATGCTAGAGGGAGCATACCGCTGGTCCTTTTTTGACCCCATGTTGTGCCCAGATATTTCAGCTGTAAAATGGTATGGTTGCAAGTTGTTTGGCAGTAAAATGTTGTAGGTTATCTCAATTTTAAATTATCGGCGAAGTGAGGCTGCCTTAAAGTGCAACTGCCATCTTGCTGCTTCACAGCACCCCCACCCACTCCCGAACAAGGGCTGCTACTCCAGATACTTCCTAGTCCCCATATGGACAGGGAACATGAGACCAGTTTTAAACCTGAGAGACCTAAACTTCTACATAGAGTATAAGAAGTTCAGTATAGTCTCCCTACAAGCTTTTGTTCCCCTGTTGAAGAGAGGAGATTGGATCTATTCTCTGGACATGAAGAATGCTTACCTTCATATCAAAATCAAGAAGAATCACAGAAAAGATTCGAGATTTCTTTTGGGAGGGGAACATTATCAGTTCAGAGTCATTCCCTTGTCATCTGCGCCACTGGTCTTTACCAAATGCTTGGCAGTGGTAGCAGCAGCCTGCCGTAAGAAAGGACTGCGTGTGTTCTCTTACCTCCATGATTGGCTGTTGATGGCCCACTCAAGAAAACAACTAATGCACACCCTGGTTTGAACCAGTACCATGTTCGTCCACTTAAGGGTGGCAGTGAAGTTGCCAAAGTCAGTACTGACCTCCCTGTCAAAGACTGCAGTACATAGGGGCGTACTAGACACAGATTAGGGCTGTGTGTTCCTGCCTCTGGGCAGAGCAGAACACATTATAACGCAGGCACATCTGGTATACTACAGTCGGTATGTCCCAACCAGGACCTTGTTATGTCTTTTGGGCCTTATGGGAGCAGCCATTGTAACAGTGCCGTTGGCCCACTTGCATATGAGGATCCCACAGTGGTCCAGTGGGAACAATCCACAGATAACCTAGATAAACCAGTAGTAGTCACGTCTCCTCTGAGAAAGACCCTGACATGGTGGATTAACAGCACCAACCTGCTCAAGGGCATACCATTTTTGAGTCCAGCCACAACACACGTTTTTACCTCGGATGCCTTGATATCCCAGTGGGGGACCTTTACCAAAGGCGGGGTACTTGGACCAAGATAGAGGAAAACTTATACATAGATGTCCTGGAGATGCGGGCTGTTCTCTACAGTCTCCAGGCATTTCAGGTGCATCTGACACCAGGTCCTATGTTAGTACAGACGGACAATGTCAACATGATGCATTACCTCAACAAACAAGGGGGGCCTCATTCATATCCGCTGTGCAGGGAAGCAGTAAGTGTGTGGCAGTGGGCCCTGGAACATGGCCTAGAACTCGCAGCCATACATCTTCCAGGTGCACAAAACAACTTGGCAGACAGGTTTAGCAGGCCACAGTCCAGCCTACACAAATGGGAACTGCTGATCTCAGTACTAGAAGATCTCTTGCAAGGTGGGCTCGCCCATAGTTGGACCATTTTGCATCCCTACACAACGGAAAACTGCTGCATTTTTGTTTGCTCGCTCCAGGGCCTGGAGTTTTCTGGCAAGACATTTTGTTCCTCCCTTGGAAAGGGAGGTTTCTGTATGCTTTTCCTGTTATGCAGAGAGTATTACTCAAACTGTGGATGGGGGAGCAACAGTCATCCTCATTGCTCCACTTTGGCATTGGCAGATTTGATACCCACTGCTCCATCAGTTAGCTGTGGAACCACCAGTCTCTCTGCCACTGTGCAGGGACCTATTGTCACAGGAAAAGGGGTCTCTGGTCCATCGGACCTGAAATCCTTGGATCTACATGCGTGGTTGCTGAAGACATAGCCATAGCAAGGTTTGGGGTATCTTCTGAAGTGGCTGATCTTCTGGTGGCTGCTAGAAAACCCAAACCCTCCACTAGACATATATACTCTTTGCAGTGAAAGCGGTTTACATCATGGGCCACTTCCAAGCACCTGGATTTATTTACTTGCCCGGTCAATGCTGTGTTGGAATACTTGCTCTTGCTTTCAGACTCAGGTCTTCAGTATTCCTTATTCAAGGTGCATTTGACAACTATTTCAGTCTTTCATTCCTCTGTGGATGGTCATACAGTTGCCTAGCTAGAGGTATCCCATAACTTTTTAGAAGTATATTACCCATGAAACCTCCCATTAGGAATCTAGTCCTGGCTTGGGACTTGAATTTTGTGTTGGAAAAGCATACCTTGGCTCCTTTTTAGCTGCCGCAAGTTGTAACTTGAGCTTTCTTTCATGGAAATCATTATTTTTGGTTGCCATTATTTTTGCTCGAAGAATTTCAGAGCTACAAGCTCTAATGTGTGAGCCTCTATATTTGAGTTTTCACAAAGACAAGAGTGTATTTACGTACAAATCCTATGTTCTTACTGAAGGTGGTGTCTGAGTTACATAGAAACATAGAAGTTGACGGCAGATAAGGACCGCAAGGCCCATCCAGTCTGCCCATTTCTTTTTCTACCTTATAAATGTGCCATCGGCCTTTGCTCTGTCAGTGACCTATCTATTCATAGTCATTTGTATTGCTCCCTTATGCCTATCCCATGCCTGTTTGAAGCCCTGCACTGTATTCATAGCCACCACTTCTTGTGGTAAGCCATTCCATGCATCTACCACCCTTTCTGTGAAAAAGAATTTCCTCATTCCCCTTAATCGGCCTCCCTCTAATCTCATGCTGTGTCCTCTTGTCCTGCTATTTTTCTTATATTTAAACATGTTAGACTCTTTCACCTTGTTTATGCCCTTAAGGTGTTTAAATGTCTCGATCATATCACCTCTCTCCTCCTTTGCTCAAGGGTATACATATTGAGCTCCGTTAATCTGTCCTCATATGTCTTCTGATGCAGTCCCTGCACCATTTTGCTGCCCTTCTGGACTGCCTCAATTTGGTTAATGTCCTTGTGAAGGTGTGGCCTCCAATACTGCACGCAGTACTCCAGATGGGGCCTAACCAATGTCTTGTACAGAGGGATTATTACCTCCCTCTTACGACTTGTGATACCCCTACTAATAGGGGGAGTTTACTTTAAATCAAACCATCCACCTTCCAGTCTACTTCCTGGAGTATGCCAGTCAAGGAGAAGCATTACTCCATATTTTGTATGTGCATAGAATCCTCAGTTATGTAAATTGCACCAAGGACTGCAGAACGTCCTCTCAGCTTTTTGTTTTGTTCACCCCTGGGAAAGAGTGTGCCCCATGTCTGAACAGTGCATCTACAAATGCTTGGCAAACTGTATTACTTTCTGTTTTACGAAGTACAGTAAGGAACTTCGTTGTGTAGTACGTGGTTATTCTACCAGAGTCATGACCACTTCTATTGCTTGTTTCAGAAATGTCTCATCTGTTGAAATTTGTGCAGCTGCCACTTGGAGTACTGTCTGCACCTTCACTAAACATTACAGTCTTGACACTGAGTCTTGCAGTTTTGGCCTAGGTGTCTTACAAGTCCTGCTGTCATAAGCACGTCTGTCTTCATCCATCCAGACTGTCAGTTGTTTGGTACTGCTTGGGACTCTTTCTAAAGGTGTGGCCTGATGAAAGAGAGATCCTAGAAGGAGATAGAACAGTTACATACTTATCATAACAGTAGATCTTCGAGAGACTCTCTTTCATCAGGCCATGCCTCTCCACCCTCTTTCTACCTTCAGGGGTAGGTCATCGGATTTTCTGCACAGTTATTCCATATCTGCTTTTTTCGCCTGGTTGCGGGGTGCTACCTTTATCTCCTGGTTCTCCATGGTTACGTCTTCCGAGCATAGTCTCCTGTAGGGAACTGAGGAGAGATGGGGTTGAAAAGCTGAGAGGACGTTCTGCAGATGTTTCTGTAGACGGTGATGCATAACATCGTCGTGGGCAGCCCCTGGCTTGCAGAAGTTTCCATGTTGCCTAGTGCTGATGCTGGTATAGTTCCAAAGGTGTGGCCTGATGAAAGAGATTCTCTTGATGATCTGCTGTTATGGTAAGTACGTAAGTGTTCTTTATGCAACATGTTCCCACATTTGAGCCTTAGACAATGGGAACTCTGGAGGAGCGAGAGGAGAATAAGTTTGGTGGGGAGGGACTGCAGGACAAAGGACATTGGACGTTAAGGAAACCTTTTACCTTGTAAGTCATGCACCCCCTATATGTGCTTTCTGGGCATAGACAGAGACACAGCCTTATGCTGTGATCCACACTGCCCCACTGCTGCACCGGGGAAAGCTGGGCCTCATAGGGTTTTTGTTTTATTATGAGTTAAAGTGTCACTGTTCACTGATTGTGTAATCTTAATGCACTGCACAGATTGTAATAATGCATATCCATGCATCGTAATAACAATTAAAAATGTTTATAAACATATATTTACAAAAAAAAGGAAAGGGAACACGGGGTGGGGTTTGAGCAGTGCTGGTGTAGGATTCTGAGCTCCGCCTCACCGACTTTTAAACTACAAAAATATCACCTTTATAGACCTAGCTGCATTTGGGAAAAGCATACTAAGCAAGCTAAACCACTTGTCAGTAAGATGGCCAGACTACTGTACATAAATGAAATCCATTCAGTGAAGGCCACAAGGAACAGGGAAAGGTGGCGGCAGCAGCGCCTACCATGAGGTCTTCCCAGCTGGGACCGTCCGATGAAGATGGGTTGGAGGCAACCTTGCAGTCTGTGGGGCACAAAACAAAGCTGCTTCTCTCATCTATGACTGCCACGAACAGTGAGGTTGATGGACTAACAGATAGGCTTACTTCAGTAGAAACTACTGTGGACCAAATGAAAGTAGAGGTAGACGATTTAAAAAAAAATATATGGACAGATGGCACAGTGGTACTGTGGGCCATGCCAAGGAGACACAGCACATTAACAATTGTAACCCCCCTGCAAATGGGGGTTCCCAAAAGACTTCCAGGAGCTTGCTTGAATGCTCCAAGCCTGAATGGTGTTTGGCATTTAAGCCATTTATCAGTGAGTGTTTTTAGAGCCTCTGGTACTGTCTCTTTAAGAGCTGTCTGCTTGCAGACATAATTAGTTTGTATGGGGGGGACTGTGTGCTTCTCTGAGTGCCACTCGAGCTGCTGCCAATTCACTTCATTTTTGCAGTCACTAGGAGTGCAAAGGGAACCTATCTGAAAGATGTAACTGTTTGCCAGAAATTATTTAGAGTAATAATGAAATTACAGTTTGTCTAACCTGCTTTCTTTGCAGTCAGAACTGTGTCTGCTAGTTCCCCATTCTAGTTTTGAACTGCTGAACTGGACCAATCAGTGTGGGGTAAGCTAGCTCTAAAATGGTGCCTTGGACGAATCAGAACTTGGACTCATAATCTGAGCCAGCCACAAGAGGATTGTATGGGCAGTGACTCTGGGAGATGTAGTTTAGACTTCAGTGCCTTTTGGACCAACAGCAGCAGTCTATTGTGAGTGACAGCCAATCCAGTCAAGAACTGGGAGGAACTCAAAGGAAGTGCCCGGTTTTGTCGGTTTCAGTTGAGCTTTGGCAGTGAAGAAGGAAGGAGCCCTGTGCTTTTTCAGTGTGCAGTTTTAGTCAAAAAACGTGTGTAAGGCCCAGAGTTCCGGTCTGCAGCTTGTGTAACAGCTTGTTAGGACTGAATCCGTCCTGTGAAAAGAATCAAAGGATCTCTGAAGAGTAGAAACCAGGCTCACCCTGTAGAAGACTGGAGGAATTGCTGAAAATTGCACTCGGTCTGTCAGGAACTGAATCTGCTGTGTGTTCTCCCGGTATTGTGCAGTACTGCGATCGGGATACAGATGCAGCCTGCCTGGTATAGTGCTTTCTTTTATATGGATGTGTGAAGAGGTTTGTGTACCTCAAGTGAGCCCTGCTGACATTGAAGGACCCTATCTTATTTGGAGGTCTTGAGTACTAATTCAGGGTCGCTCCTGTTGAATTGCCACATTAAATCCAAATGGAATTACTGTACTGCTGACTGTTTAATTCTCCTTTTCTCTGTGTGAAAGGGCCCTACCAGCTGCCACGGTTTGGACTAGCCACTAGGGCTTGGGTACCCAGGGACAGTAACTGATAGGGATAGGCCTGTGCACAGAGCCATAGGTAGATTATTAGAGTGATAAGCTAATTAACCTGATTTCCCTGTCCTTGTTATATCCCCTAAATAAATCAGAGCTGCTTGTTTCAGCAAAGTTATACTGCCTGAGGTATTTGTCTATGTTAAAGTACTGTACTGTGATTGTTGCACTGTATCTCATTTCACAGGAGGTCCCAGTGCGGAACCAGACCTGGGGTAAGTGTATACTGTGAAGGTAATTCTGATATATTGTGTGGGCCACTAGTGGGAAGAAAGGGGGGTTGCAGTGTCCCAGAGGGCTGTGACCAAGTTAGTTTAACTATTGCAAACCCTGACCTCTGGGTGGAGGCACCCGCCATTGGATCCAGGCCCCTCAACCTGTTAGTGGCAAATCAGGCAGGGGTAGTAGCCCCTGGGATAGCGCCATCTAGGGGTTACACAATCAGCTAGAACTGTTCGAAAATCAAATCCAGTGCAGTAATATCCATATGATCAGTCTCCCAGAAGGCTCTGAAGGGGATCACATCCTGCTGTTCATTAAGGCTTATCTCAAAGAGCGATTTGAGAGACAAGGAGATCTATCAGACTTGAGAATTGTTGAAGCCTACAGAGCGAGACCATGAGACAGAACGTGGGTGGAAGCACCATGAGTTTTGATGACGGTGGTCAATAGTATGGGCACCAGACAAAACATTTTACATTTGGCAGAAAGGACCTGCTATGTGTAGAGGTCATTCGGTGTCTGGTTCCTAATGTTTTGCACACAGCCTGTCAACGCCGCAAATTTGATTATGTCAGAGGAAAACTTCGAGAACTGAACATACCACACGCCATGCTGTTTCCTGCAAAGTTGGCAGTTGATTCTTCAAGATCATGTTTTCATTTTCACTGACCCAGTTGATGCAGGAAAGCTAGAGTCCTGCATTGAGGCACACCACAAAAGGCACCCAGAGCAGCTAGACACTGAAGAACCCTTGAAGGATATCTGAATAGTTGATACTGGGAACTTGTTACATTTTACATCTCTGCTTGCTGCAGGTTTTTTCCTGCTTATATGCTTTAGACATTGAATACTATCTTCCTATCTGTACTTTAAAAGTTTAGTGGGGGTATAGGTAAACACCAGGGACACTGGTTTACCAGGATTGAGAAAGGGCATATTCCATTTTGCACATTGTAAAAAACGGTATTGTCACCGGTGTCTGTTAAGCCAAAATCCGGTTTTACCGGTGTTTGGTTTAGTGTACTTTTTTTAACAATTTTTAACTCTGCTAGCATGCATTTTAGCAATTTTGACCTCCACTATTACACATTCTTCCATCCTTGTACCAATTTAAAGTTAGTTTAGGGACAAGATGTGATGGCAGCGCGACACTACAGCCCCCATCCCTAAGGTGTGATAGAAGCAGCATTATGACCCCATCTCTCAGGTGCGATGGCAACACCAACAGCACTACGGCCCCCATCCCTCTGGTGTGATGACAGCAGCAACAGCCCTATGACCTCCCTCCATCAGGTGTGACAGAAACAGCAGCACCGTGGCCCCTATCCCTTAGGTGTGATGGCAGCATACTACGTTCACCAATCCTCAGGTGTGACAGTAGTAGCATCACTGCAGCCCCTATCCCTTAGGTGTGATGGCAGCAGTACTACATTCCCCATCCATCAGTGGTGATGGCAGAAGCACTACAGCCCCCACCCCTTTGGTGTAATGGCAGTAGCAACAATGCAGTCCACATCCCTCTGGGGTGATGGCAGTAGTGACAGCACTATGATCCCCTTTCTTCAACACCCACACCCGACATGCACAAGTTACAAATGACTTGGTCTCTTTGCTTGTAGAACTCAGATGTGAATTAATCGGAACCATCACCGCTAAGGTGGGCTACCTTGGTTTTTTCCTATTATTTAACTGCCTGAATTGGATTTCTGCCTGTGACACTGCTGACCAGGTTTAGGGAACAGACTTGGGTGTTGGAGGGCCAGCTGGTGGGTGAAGGCTTCAGTGTCCAGTGACCACTCACCTTCTCCTGGGAGGGAGGCTGGGTTCTCAGCTCAGCATTTGCTGGCCCCTGATGGAGGCCAGAGGCATGACAACATGTCAGCCCTCACTGCAGGAGGGAGCGTGATGGACGTCAGCTTGTGCCTTGACATCATGTGGCCTGTCACACTCCCGAGAAAATGGGAAAACACCTGCTGAACAACTGAAGGACAGCTGTTGGTCCCTCCATAAGCCCCAGACATGTGTCTGTTCTGACCCCTGCCATGCCCAGGATACACAGGAAGCGCTTTAGGGCAATTCTCCTCCCCTGGTAGCCTCCCACAGGGGTAGGGGCCCACTCAATGAAGGGTTACTTTGGGTTACCTGGTAGCACAGCAGTAAGGGGCAGTGGATGGTGGTTGGGACTCAGCAGCGGTGGTAGGGGGCCTTGGCAGGCCTGAAGGAGTGAATGGCCAGGGGGGTAGGAGGAGCAAAAAAAAAAAAAAACTGCTTGAATTTGCTTCTTTGAAATACAGTATCTTCACCTAAAAAATCCATAAGTGATTAGTGGACGACGTTCAAATGGATCTATGCATCTCCCAGACATGTGGATGCCTTTTTTTTTTTACTTGGTGTCCACGAACAGGGTGTCTCCCAGATCTTACTTCGAGAGGGCTCTTGCAGTAGGTAATTACATATAGGACTGACGCCGGCAGTCGGCAGGACCCCACGGAAAAATTTCTAGCTAGCAATCCCTGGTGAGGGACTGCCCCCACGTCAGGTGACCGGCATCAGGAGACATCGGTATAAAGGGCCGGTCCTGGACGCCCACCTTCCAGTTCTTTCCTGCCATTAGCTCGTGCAGCGCCTTGCGGAAAAGTTTGTGCTTCATCAGCCCTACCTTCCCGGTTTTTTACCGAAAAATCTTTTATTTTTTCGACTAATGTCAGTACTAGCGTTGGTGTATGTCGTCCCCTACACCCTCCGACAACAAGAATAAGTGCGATTCGTGCGGCGCCCAACTACCGCACAAGGACGGCCACTCCCTGTGCCTGTTCTGCCTAGGCCCCGATCACCCGGTCAAGAAGTGCCAGCACTGCCTCAGTTTCAACGCAGCTACCCGGAAAAGGTGGCAGCAATCCCTGGAGGCCCATATTCTAAAGAAGAAAATGAGTTCTATGGAGAAGGAGCTCAAAAAACTGAGGCAGGCGTCCACTTCCCCTGAAGGCCATCAGAAGCAGAAGGAGAAGGAGAGGCACCGGGACAAGGGCTCCTCCACCGCAACTCCCTCGGGAGTCGCTGGGATGCAGGTAACATCCCCTCCAGGGGATCGCTCCTCGACGGCCGCCTCGGAGGTTTCCGAGGGGGTGTCGGCACACCCGTCTGGCTCGTGCTCGGGCCTTGTGGGCGCCTCTGGGCAGTTAGAGGCCTCCGCTCCTGGTTCGGCCGCAGGCTCGCAGCCTACCACTGTGGGCAACTCCGGTAAGCCGGGCGTCGGCTCCTCTGACATCCACCCGGAGAGGGCCGGTAAGGCGTCAGACCCTCCGGGGTGACGCGCGGCCTCCTCTACACCGGACCAGGCCGATCACGCTACTCGGCCTGCCTCCGGTGATGGCTCTCGTAAGTCGGACGTCGGCTCCTCCGGTGCCCGCCGAGAGCTCGCCACTAAGCCTCACATCGGCTCCTCCGACGTCCGGCCGGCGAAGGAACCAATGACGGATCCCCCCCCCACGTCCATGGTACCGGGGAACCAGAGTCTCCCCAGCCCGACCCTGGGGACTTTTCCCCTCCGTCCCCGGGCGAAGCTGGGGATCTTTAGCCTCCGTCAGTCCTTCCTCCACCTGGAGCGCCGGACCTGACGTCGGCTCCCCGGACGCCGGCTCCAACGCCGGCCCCTCTGACGTCGGTACCTCCAGCGCCAGGGCCTCCGCCGTCGGCCCTGACATCGGCCTTACCGACTCCGGGAGACATTCCGCTCCCATCGGGCCCTCCGGGCTCTCCACTATGGACCGGCCCGTGAGGCCTCCGGCCGGGCCGCCTGCTTCGGCAGCCCCCCCCGGCTCCCGGGTATCCTCCGTCCTATTCGACACTGGTGTACCCGGGACTGCAGTATCTGGCACCACAGTACCCGACGCCGGGCTTCCCGACACCGCAGTACTTGACGCCACAATATCCGACGCCGGCCTACCCGCAGCTGGATTTTGGATATGCTCCGTACGGTTTTAACCCGTATCCTTATCTCCCGCCTCCTCCTCCTCCTCCATCGCCCTTGCGGCCGCCGGTGGACCTGCAGGAGACTCTGGCCTCCTGGTGGGCTGAGGCCAAGGCTCAGCTCACCAAAGAGGTCGAGAGCCGCCTTCCGGCGACAGTGCCGTCTCAGGTTCCCGCACATGCGAGGCGGCACACTCCCTCACCACCTCCAGACTCCAGGGTTCTTCCGTCTGGATCCAGAGAAGGGCAGGACACGCTTCCCCAGGGACTTCCCAAGGGGTCAGTTTCTCCCCCGGGTCGGGAAAGGGAGTCTTTCTCTTCTTCATCCTCCTCTTCACTCTCAGACTCCTCAGACTCTTCCGATGGCTGCTCCAAGAGAGACGACGAGCCTCGCTGTCTGTCGAAGCCCAGGCCAAGGACTCCTCAGAAGTCTCCTCCGGAGGATCCTTCTTTTACAGAGTTGCTTAGGAAAATCCAGGAGGTTCATCAGTGGCACTCCCTGGAACCAGATCCTCAGTGTATGAAACTCGCTGAACATCTGGATCTGCCCGTGACAGCTCCTACCTTGGTGCCACCCTGGATAGAGCCTCACGCCGACCTTGTTACCACAATATGGAAACAGCCGTCGGCCTTAGCCCCATTTCCTAGGAAGTCGAACCGGCTATATCAGGCTCCAGAGGGTGTTGATTTCCTGGATTCTCACCCTCATGCTGACTCAGTCGTGATCAGCGCCGTTCACGGCTGGTTGGCGAACCCTAAACATCTTAGCTCGTCTCCTCCTGATAAGGAATCTCGCCTTCTGGACCAGTATGGGAGAAAGATTTACGCTTCCTCCACACTGGGAATCAGGGCCTGAACTATGTCAGCCACATGGGGGACTACCAGAAGGCCATCCTGACTCAGGCGGAAGCCAAACTGGACTCCTTGCCTGACTCCCAAGTCAAGCAGGAGTTGGCTGATCTCGTCCGCTCTGCTTGTTCGGCCAGTCGACACATGCTACGTGCGACATACGATGCAGTGGACACTGCTAAGCGGAGTTCAGCTTTTGCTGTAGGCCTGCGGCATCATGCTTGGCTCCGCATGTCAGGTTTGGTCCCAGAGGTGCAATCTGCTATCCAGGAAGCACCCTTCCAGGGGTCGGTGCTTTTCGAGGGTGATGTCAAGGACATCATCACCGATTTGCAAGAGAAAGGGACGGCTCTGAAGTCAGTTGATTCCATGTACCGTCCCCATCAGCAGCAGCGCTGTCCTTTTCGCAGAAGGAATCGGCCAAAGGCGAAACCCCAGGGAAGGCGGGCCACTAAACGCCGGGCCCCCGCAGCTGCCAAGTCCCCCCCCCCGCCCAAAAAAGCAGCGGGTGCTTCAGCTGCGGCACTGCCCCACACCACCTGACTCCTTTCCTCTCCCACTGCCTCCGGACTCCCAGGAGGAACCGGTAGGAGGGAGGTTTTCCCTCCACCTTCCGGGATGTGAGAGGATAACCACAGATTCTTGGGTGCTCCAGCTCATAGCAGAAGGACACTCCATAGAGTTTCTTTAGAAACCACCCCGCCACCCCCCTCTGAACTCATCATATTCACGGGAACATCTTCTCTTGGTCCAGGAGGAAATCTCTGCTCTTCTGCTGAAGCAAGCAATAGAGCCTGTCCCCCTTCATCTTCAGGGGACGGGTTACTATTCCCATTTCTTCCTGGTCCCAAAGAAGACAGGAGATCTCAGACCAATTTTGGATCTCAGTTCCCTGAATCTTTACGTAGAGTACAAAAGGTTCAGGATGCTCTCTTTGCAGAGCCTTCTGCCCCTCCTCTGGCTGGGTCAATGGCTTTGTGCTCTGGATATGCAGGATGCTTATCTGCACATTCCCATTCGCCCAGCTCATCACAAATACCTTCGTTTTGCATTCCAGGGGGACCACTACCAGTTCAAGGCGCTCCCGTTTGGTCTATCCTCGGCCCCTGAGTATTTACCAAATGCCTGGCAGTGGTGGCGGCCCACCTGCGTACCAAGGGAGTGCAGGTTTTCCCGTACCTGGACGACTGGCTCCTGGCGGCCTCATCCAGGGAGGAACTCCTGCGTTTCCTCTCCCTTACCCAGCAGGTTTTTGCCTGTCTGGGTATTACCATCAACCATTCCAAGTCTCATCTGGACCCATCCCAGAGGCTACAGTTTATTGGGGCGATCCTCGATACGACCATGGGCAAGGCCTTTCTGCCTCCGGACATGGCGGTCTTCCTTCAGACCCAAATAAGTCTGTTGTCCAACTGCAGGATGGTCCCTGTGAGGTCGGTCCTTCGCCTTCTCGGGCTCATGGCAGCTGCTATTCCGACAGTACCTCGCGCTTGACTCCACTGGAGGATCTCTCAGTGGACTCTACGCTCTCAGTGGGATCAGCTAGTAGACGACCTAGATCACTCAGTTCTGATCTCCTCGCCGATGATGCGAGACTTGCAGTGGTGGATGGTTTGAGAGAATCTGTTTTGGGGAGTTCCTTTCTTTCATCCTCCCCCCTCCCAGATTCTAACCACAGATGCCTCAGGCGAAGGTTGGGGAGCCCATCTAGGCCCTCATCGGACCCAGGGCTCCTGGTCCAAGCTAGAACAAGCTCTCCACATCAATGTGCTCGAGCTTCGGGCAGTGTTGTACGCTCTCCAAGCCCTTCACCAATACATCCTTCCTGGCCACCTAGCCGTCCAGACGGACAACATGTGCGTGGTGTGGTATATCAACAAGCAGGGGGGCACTCGGTCCTACCCTCTATGCAGGGAGGCAATGAAGGTTTGGGATTGGGCAACACAACACGACCTTCACCTCACGGCGATTCACGTTCCGGGAGTCGACAGCACCCTGGGAGACAAGCTAAGTCGCTCTTCTGCTCTGACTCATGAGTGGGAACTGGACCAAGGGGTCCTAGACAATATCTTCCAACTCTGAGGAACACCACAGGTCGACCTGTTCGCATCCCCCCAAATGCAAAACTTCCCATCTTCTGCTGGCTCGTTCCAGAGCGAGGTGCTTTTTGGAGCGACGCTCTGTCTCTAGACTGGAAGGACAGATTCATCTATGCCTTTCCCCCAGTTCTACTTATCCCACGAGTCTTGCAGAAACTAGCTTCAGAAGGAGCGAGAATGATTTTGATCGCTCCTTTCTGGCCCAGGCAAATCTGGTTCTCTCTTCTACAACAATATTCAGAGGATCCTCCTCTTCCTCTTCCTCTATCTCGAGGTTTGTTGACCCAGGATCAGGGGACCCTGGTCCATCCAGGCCTCAAATCCCTTCAACTGCATGCATGACTCCTGCAGACCTAGCCCAATCCCGTTTTGGAGTGTCTCCCAAAGTGGCGGAGATTTTAGTGGAGGCCAGAAAACCCTCCACCAGATCCACTTATGCCATGAAGTGGAAAAGATTCACTATTTGGGCCGCTTCCAAGAACGTGGAACCTTTCTCTTGTTCAGCGGGGCTTCTGCTGGAGTATCTGCGTCATCTGTTTGACCTGGGTCTCAGCCATTTCTCTCTGAAGGTACATATGGTGGCCATTTCGGCCTATCATGTTCACTTCGCAGACAAGGCTTTTGCTCAACTGGAGGTCTCCAAGACCTTTCTCAGAGGGGTCCTCCATCTGAGGCCCCCCATCCATACTCCTGCTCCCCCTTGGGACTTGAACTTTGTTCTCGAGAAACTTACTCTTCCTCCCTTCGAACCTGCAGCTTCTGCGGATTAGAAGTTCCTTTTTCGTGGAAGACGCTCTTCTTGGTGGCCATTACTTCGGCTCGAAGAATCTCTGAGCTCAGGCCCTGATGTTAAAATCCCCTACTTGATTTTCACAAGGAGCGAGTTGCTCTTCTTGCCGAATCCTAAGTTTCTACCTAAAGTAGTAGCAGAGTCTACCTTAAATCAGTCCATAGAGTTACCTGCTTTTTCACAGAGTACTCTAATCAAGGGAGTATTTACTCCATACCTATGGATGTTCACGGATTCTGAGATACTACACCAACAGTACGAAAGATCTCAGAAAGATTGATCAGTTGTTCGTCTCTTTTGCCTCACAAAGGGAAGGCAATGCTGTTTCAAGCAATGCCTGTCTAAGTGGTTGCTCATTGCATCACTTTCTGTTATGACAAATACAACAAGACCCTCCGGGTCAAGTCAGAAACCACTCCACAAGAGGAGTAGCTGCCTCTGCGGCTTGTTTCAAGAATGTGTCTGCGGCAGATATCTGCGCTGCCGCCACCTGGACTTCCGTCTGTACCTTTACGAAACACTACAGTTTGGATGTTGCCTCTCGCCGTAGAGCAGGCTTCGGGCTGGCTGTTTTGCAAGGCCTCCTATCTTGAGACTTGCACAGCCAGAACTACCTTTTGGAGTAGTTTTCCTCCTCCCGGTGCCTCTCTTTGTTCCAGGCTGCTTGGGATTCAGTCCTATATAATACCTACTGCAAGAGCCCTCTCGAAGTAAGATAGTACAGTTACGTAGAACTTACCGTAACAGTAGATCTGAGAGGCTCTTCTGAGTAGTCTACTATCCGCCCTCCATCCCCTAGGCTTTTCAGCTTCTTTTCCACTGAGGGAAATATCCGCTCCTCTCTCGTCCGGCCTTTTTTGGCCTGTGGCGGGAAAGAACTGGAAGGCGGGCGTCCGGGACCGCCCCTTTATACCGAAGTCTCCTGACACTGGTCACCTGACATGGGGGCGGTCCCTTGCCAGGGACTGCTAGCTAGAAATTTTTCCGTGGGGTCCTGCCGCCTGCCGGCGTCAGTCCTATATGTAATTACCTACTGCAAGAGCCTCTCTTGAAGATCTACTGTTACGGTAAGTTCTTACGTAACTGTACTTTCTCATGTCTTTGTTCAGATGTGAATTGAGCACTACTCTGCCCACCAGCATCATACAGCCCCTGGGGTCTTACCTTCTGTATGTCATTGACTGTCCTTTCAAAATCCACTGGCCAAACATAAGTACACTTAAATACTTAACATTTGCTTTTTGTTGAAGCAGTCTGTCAGAAAACTTTTTGTTGTCACAGAGACTGAAACAGCAGGTGGGAGAAAAGGTGCAAATTATGCAGTTCACCTAAATGGGGTGCTAACTGTGAAGTCTTTTCATAAGTAGTAAGGCAGTTTCTTCTTTGTGAACATACTTTCATTCAGACTAGTTTTCATTCAAACAACTGAGGATTTTGGATGGCCCTACTGATTATAAACTTGAATAAGCTAGTTGGTAACAGTGATCCTGCGTTTAGCAATCTACAACCTAGATGCTTATATGCAAAGAATACAATAAAAACCTGACTAAAATCTAAAAACAAGCTTATAAAACACATAAAATGTATCTGAACATTTATCTTTACCTATACAAAATCATTGCAGCCCAAGTAAAACTCAGGTAAATTACATAGTACCCTGACTACTATTCTATGATGTAATAAACATATAGTGGTATTTTTTTTGTATGGTTTGTAAAGCAGGTAAGGCCCGCTAGGCAGAACTGTCTGTTTTCAGGAGTGACCTAAGAAGCACTGGAGAGGTTAAGTGACTTGCTTGGAGTCACACAGTATGCAAGTGGAGGTTGTGGAAATTAAACCCAGGTCTGCTGGATGTACCCAGTTAATTCACTGTTTGTTAATCTCTAACCACTAGGCATGGGTGGTTAAACTGAATGGCTGATTACAACAAAGCAGTGCAGGTGATTTCCTTACTGACTCTATATGCAGCAAAGCAGAAAGAATGCAAAGCACAGCAGCATTCATTTTAAGATGCTGAAATCTGGGCCGGCCCACTGGCGCTGCGTTAGCACTATTGCTTGCAATGCCAGCAACCCAGGGTCAGAAGCAAACTCGAGTTGCTGGAGGTCTGGCCAGTGGAGTAGGATCGAGCACCTGGGGGACTGCCCTTCTTCTCCGGAGAGGATGGGCTGCAGGTCCTGCTGCTTTACCACCACCAGTGTGACCACAGGTGGTGATGCAATGGTGCTGCAGAGTGATGAGGAGGGGACAACGCTAGTCAGGATCTGGAGCAGTGGCATGTTTCTATGTGACCTACCTCCTTGGATCTCCTGTAGTGCCGGTGCCCTCAGGGACAAAGACCAGAAAACCAGGAACAATCACCCCACATTGGCCACTGGCAGAAGGGACCCAGGTGCTCCAGACTTCATAACAAGGCTCCATGAGGGACCCACTGAGCTGTCCGACACATACTAAGGGAGTGTGGAGGGTTGACCTGGGGTCCCTTCCCTTCCGACCTGGGGGGGGGTACAATCCAGGCAGGATGGGGCAGGACCACAGGAGCTCCTGAGCATTAGCTGGGGGTGAAGCTAAGGGATAGCAGCCTAGGGATCTCTGAAAAGTGGAGACTGATGCTGTGAGAAGGGGACATACAAAGAGAAAATAAAAAAAAATTTAAAATGATGCTGAAATCTTACAGATTCTGTGCAGTGACATGCAATTTCCATGAGGCACCAGTACAAGAATTCAAAATCTGCAAACCAAGCAGGATTCCGTGATTGTTGCCGGTGTTACCGGTAAAAATGGAAAACCAGGGTCCCTGGTAAACACCAGTACTTCCTTTGTAGATAAAATGCTTTGTGGACAATAAGGACATTCGAGAGATTTTCTCGATGTTAGGTTATATCTGGACTTTCTCTCTTTGCATGCAGTTTAGAAATTACATTCCTGGCGTTACCATACCTCTTAGTATTACCAATACTAACAAAGTACAGCTGTAACGTAAATTGTTTGACCTACATGGGGTTGGGGGACTACATCCCTCTGGTCTCTTTAGGAATCTTGTGATGAACAGACTGGGAATGCATTGTATTCACTAAACTGTTAAGATGTAGATTATGATTTTCTTTCCCCATCATGGATTGAGCTGTAGATAAAAATGTACCTATAGCCATGTTTTAGCAAAGCTTTTCTTCGGACACATATATACAGTACTTGCATTTAGGTAGTTGCCACATGCTCATGGGCTACAGTTCTGTAGGTATGTTCAGAAAGTATTGGTGTTAGCCAGCCTGTCGGCACAGCAGTGGAATTTCCGCTTGTGACCCCAGCGACCCGGGTTCGGGAATGGACCCGGGTCGCTGGAGGGCCGCCGGGAGAAAGATGTAGCATCCTGTGGACTGCTCTCCTTCTCTGGGGAGGGTTGGGAGCCTGCCCGGCGCTTGACGGAGCCCTGGCGGAGGCCGGGGGCACTGCAGCTACTGGCTCGTAGTAGAACTAGGGGGTTGGGGCAGGGCGGACGCAGGACGTCATTGCACATCCCCGTTCCACAGAAAACCAGGAAAATGGAGAAGCTGCCGGACGCCCGCCATGGGCTTCAATTAGCCCCCCATGCCGACCCTTCAACCTATCCCAACGTCTGCGGTGCTAGCCCAGGGTGCCGCAGCCCCATCTCGGGGGGCAATCCAGGCGGGTATCGGTGGGTCGTGGCTGTTATGAGGGGTGGAAGTCTGTGGTCCATGACCGGGCCGAGGTTCCAGGTGGCTGGCGGCTCGGGGAGATAAAGATAGAATAAAAAAAAAAAGTATCTGTTAATTAAATACATTTTAGCTCAGTCCTCCTACTTTTTGTAATTAACCTGGAGATACTTCTACTGCATAACCATGGAATGTGATGTCCCTTCTACGAGCTGTGTCATCTGTTTCCAGGATGGGATGTATGTGCTCTAATTTTCATATGAAAACTCAACAAAACATAAATTAAAAAAAAAGTGTATCAATTATTGACAAAAAGGAAAACTTTGGATTAAATGATCATCCACCAAACTTTATACGATTTGCAACTCAACCTCAGCAAAAAACACTAATTGCAGGTGTGCTGCTCTTATACAAACTTGGGTTACCGACAAAAACGTCTTGTATAATAGCTAACTTGAAAACAAAGTTTACGCACTGTCAAATCATTTCGTGCATATCTAAACTAAACACAGGTTGCCGTAGTGCCCCATTACCAAAATCCTTGATAGGACTGTAAGAGAAAAACAAATATCAATTCAAAGCTTTCATAATAACAGATATGCCTCGGGTCCCCTCTAGCTTACTCTATAAGAAGTAACCAACCCATTCCCATGATCGTAGTCTGAGTAAAGAGGGTTACCATTTTTAGAGAAAAACTATTAAAACCATAAATTCGTAAAAGGAGGAAAAACCCTAGCCTGTAGCACAGTTAGTTTTTGCCAGCATATAAACATCTACTGTTCAGTACTCACAATCTGATGAATAGTCAAACATTGAAATAGAAATATTAAATAATAAAAAAAGAGTGCATACAGTAAACAAAGTGTCAATAGTGTTTAAATTCAGGTCAGTCTCCGAGTCCTCCTGCAGCTCCTCTCGCTGCTGCCACCAAGCCTCCACCAAACTCAGAGCTACTTCTGAAGCCAAAAGCAAATATTGTTTCCCTTGTAAGAAAGGCACAGTCTTACAGGGAAGAAAAGATTTGCTGGGACTCACAAATCAATAAACTGTGCCTTACAGGCATTAGATCTTTCCAGCATTGCTGAATATGTGTAGACACATCGGGAAACATGATCAGATTATCCCTGAATAGTGAGCATCCCTGCAGTCCTTGGTCACTGCCAATGATAGTAACCAGTACTACAGACTTCCAAGCTATATCACAACTGTTGGCTCTGACCTACTACCATCTCTTCTTTTTTTCCAGTGACAATCAAAATTCTGTCTTCACCTGAACCTAGTCCTCCAGTAATGCCATGCCTTTCTGCAGTTGCGTTTGAATCACGACCATCAGCTCTTTCTCCTTAGAAATGGTATCCAGAGTGGCCGATGTGCTGCCACGCAGGCAACCGTAATTTGGGAACAAGCATCGTTCGCTGTGTCAGGAGGCAAGTCAGGCTATAGGAGTTGCCTTTGCCAGGGAAGGCTGGATTCAGGTTCTGGCATAACAGTGACCACCGCTGGTGGGTAAAGGAACATAATGGTTTTGCAGGGGTACGCTGTACTTCTGAGACCATAGGGCTTTGCTCATGCCAGGGGTAGGAAGGAAGAAGAATGAGGGAAGAAGCACAGGTGAAAACTGGGGAGAAAGTGTCTCTGCTGTCTATATGGTGGCACAGGCAGCCTGACCAGGGTATATACCTGACAGCATTATATATACATGACAGCAGAGGTGAGGGATAAAAGGAGATGGAAAAAAAAAATAGTATCCAGAAGCTCTGGAATTCTAATATTTGTCACACATAACTGTTTTTTCTAGTGTTTCAGTATGGTTCAGCGCAGCTTTAGTGTCTCTTGTAGCTGCCACCTCCATCCAGGAGGATAGTTGATCCATCAACATCTTAAGCTCACCAGAATGCTGCTCCATTCCCCTTGATGTCCTTAACTCCCTGTCTCGAGTACTGCAAAACTGTTTGTGAAACCCATCTACTTTTTCTGCTGTGCTCTGCATGTGGGATGGATCAGCTGTACTGCTGGGTTGGATGGGGTCACGGGCTTGCCATTGACATTTTTTTACACCAACTCATCTGCTTTTTTATTTTAATTTTTTTTTTGTGTGTGACATTTTAGTTTCTTAGACCAAAATCCTGAGAGGAAACCAAAGGACTCGGATAGAAATGGCCTATAAAAGGCTCCATAGCTGGTCCCTCAAAGTTGTATTGCCCCTGGTTGCCCTTGAAATTTGGCAGAACTGCTCGTGGACCAATCAAGTTATCAAATAAAAATCAAATCATCCTTTTACCTGAAGTTCTTTGTACATAGTGGTGTGTCACCCTGTCTTATAAATAAGAGGTGCGCTCCATGCCTGGGCATACGGCAGGAGGTGTGAGGAGGGCTGTGCTGGTCGCCGTATGCACTCGCAGCACCGAGGTTACAGCTAAGGGGACTGAAGTGGGTGGGTGGGTGCTCTGTGCTGGGGGGGCACTAGCTGCCAGGAAGGGTTTATTTTACTTCCAGGCTAGCAATCGCAGCAGAGGGGCACCACTAGCACCAGGGATTTGTTTTTATATTAGGGGCTGGCGATATGGGAGATACACAACCACTGGAAATTGTTTTTGTATTACAGCTGGGGGAGGGACACTACCACCAGGAATTGTTTTTATGTGCGGGAGTGGGGACCACTACCACTGGACATTGTTTTTTGTATTTTAGGGGCTGGCGATCTGCAGGGGGGGACAACTATCATTGGGAAGTGTTTTTTGTATATTAGGGGCTGGCAGTCGGCGGGGGTAGGGGGATCACTACCACCAGGAATTGTTTTTTTGTCTATTGGGGGTGGCGATCAGAGGGAAGGGGGACCACTACCACCAGGGATTGTTTTTTGTATATTAGGGGATGGTGATCTGAGGGAGAGGGGACCACTACCACCAGGGATTGTTTGTTTAACTGAGGGGCTGGCGATCGGGAGAGGGGGACCACTAGCACAAGGGACATGACATGACAAGCTGGTGGTGGGGGCTGGGCTACATATGAGTCATGGACCGGTGGGTGCCACGCTGCCTGCCTCCACTACCTATGCAAATGGACATGCAAATGGCCCCTTATGCCCAATGGGCTCATTTGCATGGGCACCTTTGAAACTTGCAGATAGTGCACTGGCGCTATCAACTTCGGGAGCCATGTCGGAGCAGCACTACCTGATTTAGCACTGCACTGACATGACTCTATATTCAGTCTGGTAGCGCCCGACTGAATGTACCATCCTGGGACCCCTGGTAATTGCAAAGTGCAGTGTAAGCACTTGTGCTATGCTCTGCACCCTACTGAATATTGGGCCCCATATCTCTAAATCCTCTTTTGGAAAAAAATAATCTATAGAGGAATTTGATAGTTACCTTTTAAGCTTTGTTTTAAGCAGGTAAAGAGCAAATTTTGAAAACTTGACTAGTAGATTAGGGAAAATCTTCAAACTGATAAGTTTCTTGTCAAGGAATTTAAGTACCTACTGATGACCAATATGAAATAAATCAGAAACAAACTTAATTGTAATTCCCTTCAAACAACAGTAGAGATGAAAAGTTTCCATCAATTAAACATAGTTTCATCCTTGTTTTTGGAACAGTCTGTTTGATCTCCAGTGCTGTTTTGGTACTTGCATCTTGTATCAAAGCAAACTAGAGGTGTTGCAATATTTCAGTATGATGGTATAATTACGGCTAACCCTACAATGGCATGCTGTTGATACTGTGCCAACATTATAATCTTGTATTGTGATATACTGTGGTTTCAGGCTGTCATCTCTGCCCCACCACCACCAAGCTTGGGTTGTCACAGACCCCTTTTAAATGAACCTCAGCGTAAGTGTCTGTGGTTAAGTGTTCCTCTTTAGAACCAAAGCTTCCATTTGGTGTCACAGTGGATTGCTGGCATCCCATTTTTCACGATTATCAATCTATGATAACGTTTACACAGTGACTTGTATCTTTAATGTTAACCGATTGCTACAATTCCAAAATGGTTTAATGTGAGGCTACATTTCATTCCTTATTTAGGCAACTTTTTTATCTTCATTTTTTCATGAATGTTAAATGAAATATATTTACTAGTACTTCAGGTATAGTAAGTTGCTTGTTCATGCTTACAGAACTATTATATTGTTGTTTTACTAATGCTGTACTTCTTTGTAGAAATTGGAACAACTGATACAGGCATGCCATGAAGCTGACATTTTTATTCAGAGTGCCATAGTGAGATTGGAATCTAGCAGACTACCAGAAACAGCTGAGGTACAGTAACTCTCACAGCATGGTGTTAGGCATGGAATCTTGCAGAGAACACAGGGGTCATTTAGATAGTGTGTAACAACTTTAAATTTTTATTTTCTGCTGCAGTTCTGAACATTAAATTGTACTGCAATATGTCAGATATAATATTTATAATTTGGCCAGGTTCCTTTCTTTTCCTGCTTCAGAAAAAAAGGTCTTCTGCTGTTGCTCCAATCATTGTTTTTTTGTTTGTTTTTGTTTATAAAACTCTTCAGTGAAGTATTGTAGCCTAGAGGATAAAGTTCAAAGCTACAGTATGGCTCTGGAGAGCCAGGTTTGAATCATGCCACTGCCACCTACTCACTATTTAACCTTGAGCAACTTGTGTTTTTGTTGAAATGTATTGACTGATTGTTATATGTCGGGTCACTCCTGAAAATAGGCCACTGGCCTAGTGAGCCTTTCCGGCTAACAAAAGTTTAAAAAAAAATAAAAACTTTTTTGCTACCTACTCCAATTTGACCTTGAGCAACTCAGTTTTTTTTCATATACAGTTTTCCACCTTTTTTCTGTTCCTGGTCTTAGTGGCATGCCCCCAGCCCCATCACTGACCTGTCTCATGTTTACAGATTAACCACCTAGGTGGCCTGCCCCGTAGGAACGAGTACTACCTGCGGGGATGTGGGTTGAGTTTGGGGGTATTTTCCTCCAGTTTGTCCCCAGGGCACTTGCACACAAGGCATGCGAACATGTTGCATCTGTCAACGCCCTCCTCACTCCACTGTTTCCACCGTCGCTGCCATCCAGCCTTTGCTAGGTGGCAGTGAATTGGTAGGACCCAGGAACCCCCCCATCCCAAGAGAGGAGCAGAGGACACCACAGGAAAGGAAGCAGCTCCTGGTGGGGGACTCAGTTATTAGGGGGATAGAACTGGGGGGAGCAGAGAAAACTGAAGTAAGGTGCCTGCCTGGTGCCATGGCTTGGAGAGACAGGAAGCGCATCCTCAGGATCACGAGAACAGCTGCACGGGAGTCTGAGCTGGACGTCATTGTCCACCTAGGGACAAATGACTTGGCTAATCATGAGATTAGAGCAGTGCAGAAGGACTTTGTAGAATTGGGAAGGGGCCTAAGACAAGTAGCACACACAATATCCTACTCTGAGGTGCTGCCTATCAATGGCATGAGTGAGGAGAGGGTACTTTGCACCATGCAGTTTAATGAGTGGTTGAAAAAATGGTGTGGAGCACAGGGGTTTGGCTTCATTGGGGACTGGGGTTCCACCTGGAGGGACAACAGCCTATACTGGCAGGGTGGTCTGCATCTGTCCAGGAAGGGAACAAGTCTTTTGAGAAATCGGTTTAAATGCTTCATTGGCAAGCTTTTAAACTAGTCAAGGGGAGGCACTGATAAGCAGCAGGAAAATCCCAGCCTCTCCTACAAAACAGGGTACTAAATGAGAAAAGACCGAGGTAGACAGGTCAGTGGGGATGCTGCAAAAGAAGGTAAAGCCATCAAAAATGGAGAGCAATGAGTACCAATGCCCGTAGTCTGAGTAACAAGCTTCCTGAATTAGTGGCCTTGGTGGAGGAGGAACATCTGGATATCGTGGCAGTCACAGAAACATGGTACACATAAAACCATGACTGGGGCATAAACATACCAGGATACATTATCTACAGGAGGGACAGGGAGGGTAAAAGAGGAGGAGGAGTAGCTCTTTACATAAGGGAAGGAATCAAAGCAACAGAACAAAAGGGAAAACAGGGAGGAGAAGAAGCACTGTGGGTAAATTTGGAGACCGGCAGTGGCACCACAATCCGCACGGGTTGTATACGGACCCCCTTCTCGGGGGAGGAAATGGACAAGGAAATGATAGAAAGAATACTTAGAATGGCAGAAAAAGGGGAGATATTGCTGATGGGTGATCTGAATATGCTAGATGTTAACTGGAGTGTTGCAGCAGCCTCTTCAAAGAGTGGGGTTATTCTAGATGCCCTACAAGGGGCATGCCTTAGACATCTAGTGTTGGAGCCCACTCGAGAGGGAGCAATCTTAGACCTGGTTCTCTCAAATGGAGATGAAGAAAGGATCACAGATGTAGAAGTGGGTAGCCATCTGGGAACTAGCGACCATCAAATAGTATGGCTCACAATAAACACAGCAATAGAGTCAAGCCATACAAAGGCAAAAGTACTGGACTTTAGGAGGGCTGACTTTGCCAAAATGGGTGAGTGCCTAAGGAATGCACTAGCAAATGGGCAGGAAGGAGGGGTGGAAGAACAATGGGGAATAATAAAACTGCCATCACAGAGGTAACAAGCCTTTGTGTGAAGCAAATTAACAAAGCGAACGATGTAAGAAACCACTATGGTTCTCAAAGGAAGTGGCAGTGAAGGTTCAAGAGAAAGAAAAGCATTCAGGAAGTACAAGGAATCACAGAAGGAGCAGGACAGGGAACTGTATCAGTTAAAGCAAAAGGAAGCTGGGAAGGCAGTCAGAACTGCAAAGGCCCAAACCGAGGAAAAGATAGCCAACTCAGTTAAGAAGGGGGATAAAACCTTTTATAGGTACATCAGAGAGCGAAGGAAGACCAAGGGAGGGCTAGTGAGGCTTAATAAAGAGGAGGGAGGGTGGGCAGAGGGTGACTGTGAAAAGGCAGAGATACTAAACAAATATTTTTGCTCAGTATTTACAGAGGAAGTGGGGGAGATACCTAAAACAAACAGTAGAAACACTCTGGATACAGACATTGATACCAGCCCATTTACAGAAGAAAGCGTTCTGAAAGAACTCTTAAAACTGAAGGTGGACAAAGCAATGGGGCCTGATGGGATTCATCCCAGAATTCTAAAAGAACTAAGGGTAGAACTAGTGACACCACTGACTACCCTCTTTAACAAATCATGGGAGGATGGGGTGGTACCTGAGGACTGGAGGAGGGCAGATGTGATTCCACTTCACAAAAGTGGGAGCAGGGTAGAAGCAGGCAACTACAGACCAGTTAGTTTAACCTCAATGATAGGGAAAATGATGAAATCACTTCCGAAGGAAATAATTGTCAAGTACCTAGAGGCCAGAGGGGCACAGGACACAAGGCAGCATGGATTCACAGCGGGAAGGTCATGTCAAACAAATCTAATCGATTTCTTTGACTGGGTGACCAAAGTAGTAGATCAGGGAGGGGCTGTGGATATGGCCTACCTAGACTTTAGCAAGGCATTTGACACAGTCCACACAAAAGATTAATATACAAGTTAGCCAGCCTGGGAGTGGGTTCCAAGATGGTAGCCTGGGTAAAAATTGGCTGGAGAACAGGACACAGAGGGTAATAGTAAATGGAGTCTACTCTGAAGAAAGGGATTACTATTGGGTGCACATAGGAGTTCAGTACTGGGACGGTCCTCTTCAATGTCTTTATAGCGACATTGCAGAGGGACTGGAAGGAAAGTATGTCTCTTTGCAGATGACACAAAGATCTGCAACAGAGTTGATACACGAGGTGGGGTGGAAAGGATGAGAAGGGACTTGGCAAGGTTGGAGGAATGGTCAAATGTATGGCAGCTTAGATTCAGTGCTAAGAAGTGCAAGGTAATGCACCTGGGAAATGAAAACCCAGGGGAAGAGTAGACAATAGGGGGTGAGATACTAACAACAACAAAAATGGAAAGGGACCTGGGGTTAGTCATATCAGATGACCTAAAGGTGGGCAAGCAATGTGAGAGGGCAGTAAGGAGGGCTGGGGGGATACTGGGATGCATAGGGAGAGGCATCACCAGTAGAAAACAGGAAGTTGTTATCTCTCTGTACAGACAGCTGGTGAGACCCCATCTGAGTACTGCATGCAGTTCTGAGACCCAATCTCCTGAAGAGACATAAACAGGATGGAGACAGTCCAGAAGAGGGCAACTAAAATGGTGCAGGGTCTGCACGGAAGACATATGAAGAGAGACTTAAGGAGCTTAATATGTATAGCCTCGAGGAAAGGAGTGAGAGGGGACATGAGAGAAACTTTTAAGTACCTCAAGGGAATCAACAAAGTCCAAGAGGACTTTCAGAAAAAGAGGTGTGCAAGAACAAGGGGGCACAATTTGAAGATAGAGGGGGGGCGGCTCAGAGGTAATGTAAGGA
This sequence comes from Neoceratodus forsteri, assembly GCA_016271365.2. Lineage (NCBI taxonomy): Eukaryota > Metazoa > Chordata > Ceratodontiformes > Ceratodontidae > Neoceratodus > Neoceratodus forsteri. The sequence continues at coordinate 1,198,977,852 of CM028130.1, forward strand.
AGTATTTTTTTCACAGAGAGGGTTGTGGATGCATGGAATGGCCTTCCGGAGGAGGTTGTGGAGTCAAAAACAGTGGTGGAATTCAAGTATGCTTGGGACAGTCATAAGGCAGTTCTAGGGGGTGGGGGTAGGAAGAAGTAGGCTGTTGGTTAACTAGGATCTGCAGCTTATCCATTAGGTAGGGAAATGGGCAGACTGTGTGGGTCAAGCGGTCCTCATCTGCTGTCGAATTCTATGTTTCTATGGTTCAAACTATTCAGAGTTTGGGGCAGAGAGCACATGAAGGCTGTCTGCTTAAAGTGATAATCAGATGAAAACGTTGATTAGAAGAACTGTAGATCTTACTTCGAGAGGGCTCTTGCAGTAGGTAATTACATATAGGACTGACGCCGGCCGGCGGCAGGACCCCTCGGAAAAATTTCTAGCTAGCAGTCCCTGGCGGGGACCACCCCCACGTCAGGTGACCGGTGTCATACGACATCAGTATAAAGGCGGTCCGGACGCCCGCCTTCCAGTTCTTTCCGCGTCAGCTTGTGCAGCGCTCATGGTTAGTTCTTATCGCTCAGTCCTGTTACTTAGCGGTTTTCGAACAAGTTTTCAGTATAGAATTTTATTCTTCTTTCATCAGGTGAGCGTCGGTTTATGTCGTCCCTTCAAAAATAAGTGCGACTCAAATGCGGCGCCCAACTTCCTCACCTTGAAGGCGGTCCTCCTCTGCCTTTTCTGCTTAGGCCCCGACCACGCGGTCGACAGAGCGTCCGCGACTGCCTTCGATTCAACGCGGCCACGCGTCCCTCAAGCCCATCTCCTCAAAAAAAGAAGATGTCCGTGATGGAGAAGGAGTTGAAGAAACTTGACGGCGTCGACCTCCCTGAAGAGGCATAAGCGGGACAAGAAGGCACTGGGAGAAAGGCCTCCTCCTCAGCGACTCCGTCCGGAGGCGCGAGGAGCAAGTAACATCCCTCCGGAGATACGCCCGTGCAGCCTACAAGGCTTTGGAGGCGTTGGCCCGCCCGTCGGGTTGCGTTTCAGCCGCCAGTTGTCTCCAGGCAAGGAGACTCGCCCCAGTACTGCCGCGAGCCTAAGCCCTACTGATGCGGGCATCTCCCTTAAGCCGGACGTCGGCTCTCCCAGCGTGCGCCGAGAGAAGGCCGCTACGCTCGACCCCTGGTGGCACACGCAGTGTCCCCTGGACCGGGCCTCCTCTCACACTCGGCCCGCCTCCGGTGGGGACCCTGAAGTCGGACGCAGCTCTCTGGCATCCGCCGGGATTCGCCCATAAGCCACATGTCGGCTCCTCCGATCCGCGCCTGGCCTCAGAGCCTCTGACGAGACCCTGCCGCATCTGTCGTACCAGGCTCCCGCTGCCTTCCGCTGCCATCAGGAGCCCCAGTCCCCTGCCCGACCCGGGGTTTTCTCCTCCATCCCGGAGGGGGCTCGGGACCCTGGGCTACCATCCGATCCTCTTCCTGAAGAGCGGATCTGGCGCCAGCTCCCCTGATGCGGCGCCGGCTCCTCTCGGCCCCGGCCCGACCCGGCCCTCGCGATGCGGTTCGATACCGGCTCCTCCGACACCGGCGGGGATATTCCTCTTCCATCGGGCCCTCTACCCCACGGGCCTATCCTGACTGATCCACCCGTGGAGTACCTGGCTGGGCCATCTGCTCCGGCAGCTCCTCCAGTGCCTGGGCATCTGCCATCATATCCGACGCCTGTTTTCCCAGGTCCGCAGTATCCTGCGCCGCAGTACCCGGTGCCGACTCCTTCTACGCCGCAGTACCCGGCTCTGGTATACCCACAGCCGGGTTATGGATACTCCCCCTACGGATTTCCTCCGTACACCTATCCCCCTCCTCCTCCACCGCCCCCTAGGCCGCCGGTGGATCTTCAGGAGATTCTTGCCTCCTGGTGGGCTGAGGCCAAGGCTCAGCTCACCAAGGAAGTCGAGAGCTGTCTTACGGTGACGGTGCCATCCCGGCTCCAGTGCGCCCCAGATGGCACCTCCCTCTCCTCCTCCAGTTCCGGCTTACCTCGGGATCCAGAGGGGCAGGACCACGCATTCTGGGATTCCCAAAGGAACCCATTCCTCCCCTAGTCGAGTTAGAGTCTTACTCTGCTTTAGATTCTTCCCCCCCCTTCTCTCTCGGACTCCTCGGAGGCTTCCGATGGATGTTCTGAGAAAGACGACGAGTCACGCTCTCCGTCCAAGCCCCGGCCGAGGACTCCTCCAAAGTCTCCTCTGGAGGATCCTTCCTTCACGGAGTTGCTCAGGAAGATCCAGGAGGTCCATCAGTGGCACTCCTTAGAGCCAGATCCTCAATGGGTTAAACTCGCTGAACATCTGGACTTACCTCTTACGGCTCCTACCCTAGTGCCACCCTGGATCGAGCCTCACGCCCACCTTGTTTCCACGATTTGGAAGCAACCGTCGGCTTTAGCCCCACTTCCCAGGAAGTCAAACAGGCTATACCAGGCTCTGGAGGGTGAACTTTTGACTCTCACCCGTGCAGACTAGGTTGTGATTAGGGCAGCACGACGATCTTCCCACCAGCTGCCAAACTTCGTATCCCCGGATAAAGAATCTCGCCTTCTGGATCAGTATGGAAGGAAGATCTACTTCTTCCACACTGGGGATTAGGGCCCTGAACTATGTAGCACATAAGCGGGATTACCAGAAGGCCGTCCTTACCCAGGCGGAATCTAAGATCGACTCTTTGCCTGACTTCCAAGTCTAGCAGGAGTTGGCCGACCTAGTCCGTTCTGCTCGTTCGGCCAGTCGTCATATTTTGAGGACGACCTACGACGCAGTGGATACCGCAGGACGGAGTCCTGCCTTTGCCGTGAGTCTTCGGCGTCATGCATTGCTCCGTGTGTCAGGTCTGGTCCCGGAGGTGCAGTCAGCGATCCAAGAAGCACCTTTCAGGGGTTCTGTGCTTTTCGGTGGTGATGTCAAGGACATCATCACTGATTAGCAGGAGAAGGGGACGGCCCTTAAATCTGTTGATTCAATGTACCGTCCCCATCCCCCACAGCGCCGTCCCTTTCACAGATGCAGCCGGCCTCAAGCGAAACCTCAGGGAAGGCGGGCCACTAAACGTCGGACCCCCACAGCTGCCAGGCCCCCGCTGCCCCAAAAAGCAACGGCTGCCCCAGCTGCGGCGCTGCCTCACACCACCTGACTCCTTCCCTCTTCCACCGCCTCCGGTAGCCCCGGAGGAACTGGTAGGAGGGAAGTTCTCCCTCCATCTTCCGGGTTGGGAGAGGATAACATCGGTTCATGGGTGGTTCAGATCATATGAGCAGAGGCACTCCATAGTTTCTCCAGAAACCTCCGCGTCACCCCCTCTGAACTCCGCTTACTCAGAGACCATCTTCATTTGGTCAGGAAGAAATCTGGCTCCTTGAAAACAGGCTATAGAACCCGTCCCCCCTTACCTCTATGGGACGGGTTACTATTCCCACTTCTTCCTTGTACCAAGGAAGACAGGAGATCTCAGACCTATTCTCAATCTCAGCTCTCTGAACCTGTATGTGGAATACAAGAGGTTCAGGATGCTTTCCCTTCAAACCCTTTTGCCCGTGCTTCGGCCGGGCCAATGGCTTTGTGCACTAGATATGCAGGATGCGTACCTGCACATCCCCATTCGCCCTTCGCACCAAAAGTACCTCAGGTTTGTGTTCCAGGGGGTCCACTACCAATTCAGGGTGCTCCCGTTTGGTCTTTCCTCGGCCCCCTGAGTCTTTACCAAATGCCTGGCAGTGGTAGCGGCCCACCTGCATTCTTTGGGAGCTCAAGTTTTTCCCTACCTGGACGACTGGCTCCTGGCGGCCTTGTCCAGGGAGGAACTCCTGCATTTTCTCTCCCTCACCCAGCAGGTTTTCACTGGCCTGGGTATTACCATCAACCATTCCAAGTCTCACCTGGATCCTTCACAGAGGCTCCAGTTCATCGGGGCAATTCTCGACACATCACTGTGCAAGGCCTTTCTACCTCCGGACAGAGGGGCCTCCCTCCAGTCACAGATTTCCCTCCTGTCGGAACGCCGGAGGGTCACGGCGAGGTCAGTGCTCCGTCTACTGGGGCTTATGGCGGCGGCCATCCCGACAGTTCCATGCGCGCGCCTCCACATGAGAATCTCTCAGTGGACTCTCCGATCTCAGTGGGATCAACGGGTAGACGATCTAGATCATCTAGTTCTGATCTCCTTGCCGATGGTAAGAGACTTGCAGTGGTGGATGGTTTGAGAGAACCTATGTTGGGGTGTCCCCTTTTTTCATCCTCCCCCCGATCAGACTCTGACCACGGACGCTTCAGGCGAAGGTTGGGGAGCCCATCTGGGTCCTCACCGAACCCAGGGCCTTTGGTCAAAGATGGAATAGTTCTCCATATCAGCGTGCTCGACTTGAGCAGTGTTGTATGCTCCAGGCCTTCACAATTCATCCTTCCGGTCACCTAGCTGTCCAAGCGGACAACATGTGCGTGGTGTGGTACATCAACAAGCAGGGAGGGACTCGGTCCTACCCGCTGTGCAGGGAAGCGATGAGGGTTTGGGATTGGGCAACGCTTCACAACCTTCACCTCACGGCGATCCATGTTCCGGGAGTCGACAATGTCCTGGCAGACAGACTAAGTCACTCGTCGGCTCTACCACACGAGTGGGAACTGGATGAAAAAGTTCTAAAAAGCATCTTCCAGATTTTGGGGACTCCTCAGTTAGACCTGTTCGCTTCCTCCCAAAATGCAAAGCTTCCTATCTTTTGCTCACTCATTCCAGAGTGAGGCGCTTTCTGGAACGACGCTCTGTCTCTAAGTTGGAAGGACAGATTCGTCTATGCTTTTCCCCCAATTCCTCTGGTCCCTCGTGTGTTACAGAAGCTGGCTTTAGAAGGAGCGAGAATGATCCTGATCGCTCCTTTCTGGCCCAGGCAAATCTGGTTCTCTCTTCTACAACAATACTCAGAGGTTCCTCCTCTTCCTCTTCCTTTATCTCCAGGATTGCTGACCCAGGATCAGGGACCCTGGTCCATCCGGGACTCAAGTCCCTTCAACTTCATGCATGGCTACTGCAGACCTAGCTCAATCTCCTTTTGGCGTTTCCCCTAAGGTGGCCGAGATTCTGGTGGAGGCTAGAAAACCCTCCACTAGGTCCACCTACGCCATGAAATGGAAAAGATTTTCTGTCTAGGCTGCGCCCAGGAACGTGGAGCCCTTTTCCTGCCCTGTGACCATTCTGCTTGAGTACATGCGTCATCTTTTTGACCTGGGTCTCAGTCACTCCTCTTTGAAAGTCCATATGGCGGCTATTTCAGCCTACCATGTCCCTTTCACTGACAAGGCATTTGCCCAGCTGGAGGTATCCAAAACTTTCCTCAGAGGGGTCCTTCATCTCAGGCCCCCTGTCCGGACTCCAGCTCCGCCTTGGAACTTAAACTTTGTCCTCGAGAAACTTACCCTTCCCCCTTTGAGCCTCGCGGCTTCCATGAACTTTAAGTTTTAATAAGTGGAAGGCGCTCTTCTTGGTGGCCATTACTTTGCTGCTTAAATTTCCGAGCTCAGGCCCTAATGTGCAAAATCCTTATTTGATTTTTCACAAAGAACGAGTAGCTCTTCGCACGAATCCTAAGTTTCTTCCGAAGATAGTAGCAGAATCTACCTTAAATCAGTCTATTGAATTACCTGTTTTCTTCACGCAGTACTCCAGTCAAGGAGAATACCTGCTCCATACCATGGATGTTCACAGGATTCTGAGATACTACACCGATAGGATGAAGGATCTCAGAAAGACTGATCAGTTGTTAAATCTCTTTCGCTCACAAAGAGAAGGCAATGCTGTCTCTAAGCAATGCCTACCAAAATGGTTGGCCCATTGTATCACTTTCTGTTATGACAGTACAACAAGACCTCTTTTTGGTCAAGTCAGAGGTCACTCCCACTGTGGAGTTTGCCTATGTGCTTGTTTCAAGAACGTGTCTGTGCAGACATCTGTGCCGCCACCACTTGGACTTCAGTCCATACCTTTACTAAACATTACAGTTTGGACATTGCCTCTCGTCATAGAGCAGGCTTCGGGTTAGCTGTCTTGCAAGGCCTCCTTTCTTGAGACCTGCCAGATTATTTAATACTTTTGGAGTAGTTCCTCCTCCCGGTGCCTTTCATTTGTTCCACACTGCTTGGGATTCTGTCCTATATGTAGTTACCTCTGCAAGAGCCCTCTCGGAGTAAGATAGTACAGTTACGTAAGAACTTACCGTAACAGTAGATCTTCGAGAGAGGCTCTTGCAGTAGGTAATACCTTCCCGCCCTCCATCCCCCTAGGCTTTTTCAGCTCCTTTTCCATTAAGGGAAATGTCTGCTTCTCTCTCATCCGGGCCTTCTGGGCCTGTGGCAGGAAAGAACTATAAGGCGGGCGTCCGGGAACGCCCCTTTATACCGACGTCGTATGATGCCGGTCACCTGACGTGGGGGCAGTCCCCGCCAGGGACTGCTAGCTAGAAATTTTTCTGTGGGGTCCTGCCGCCGGCCAGCGTCAGTCCTATATGCAATTACCTACTGCAAGAGCCTCTCTCGAAGATCTACTGTTACGGTAAGTTCTTACGTAACTGTACTTTTACAAGGTATATGGCTTTTATTGTACTGACCAGTGATCACTAATCACATAGGTAATATTAAACTGTGACTGTAATTGCTGTGTGTTATTGAGGTACTAGTTTACTGAGATAATGAGTTTATAGAGCAGAGACTAAAGCAAAAATTTATAAAATCTGAATGCTCTTACCTTACCACATTTAATACATATGCAATATGTTTTTTTCTGAAATCATCCCAAACCATTAATTTCAGCATCTGTATTCATTTATTTTACTGGCCATTTCAGTGTGACTTATTTTCCTGCTGCTGCTAAGTGATGAGCAGAGTTACAGGAAACAGGCTGTATTTTTGTGTACAGGAAACATCAGTTTGTTTTGTTCTAATAGGAGGTTAGGGATTAGCCTTGTTAAATCCCAATGACAGGTATATATTTTTACTGATCTATCTCATGGGTTTGGGAAACTAAGTGATAGGATATGAATTTCAGCCAAAATGTAAACAAAAAAATGGAAGTGTTAAAACGGTATCCTTGTAGCATTCACCACCAATAGCACAAGAGATGAAAGCAAAGAGATACTGCAAACTCTTGGGAACAATTTATCTTTAGTCTGTCTTTACACATGTATATTCCTCAGTAATCTCATGGCTGATCCAAAGGGCAATACACAAGGGAATGTAACATGGATGCTTTGAAATAAACACCGGAGATGAACTGATTCAGACAGACAATGAGACGTTGAATAATGAGAACTAAAAGACACAGACTTGGCATTTTGAGCAAATAAAGAGCAGGGCCTCAGAACTGATTTTAAAATTGGTAGGACTGTTTTTTTTATATAATGAATTTCCCCTTACTTTGAAATGAAGTAGGAGGAGATCATCAAGCTACTGTATCATGTGTGCTATACCAATAATTTTAATAAGAAGATCCACAGAGCAACATTTCTTTTTTTTAGGACTGTTAGCTTCATGATAATACAGTGAAACCCTGTTTACCCGAAACTGATGGAGGACGTGAAATATGTTCGGATAAGCAGGGTTTCGGATAAGTGTTAAAACACTGATTCTAACCCCATGTATTCTTCTATATTCATAACTGTATGCCGTCTGCCTCCTAAGCAGAACTGCCCGGAGAGAAGTGGAACTATATGCAAATGATAGAACCTACTATTGCTCGAGACTTATTCAAACTGCTGCCCTCATCTACTGCAGCATTCTATTAACATCTCAGATTTCTCACTCCGCCTGACAAGTCAGACGCTTGGAGATCTTCCTCTCGACTGTTCGTGCTGATTCCAGTTTAAATAAGTATATTTAAGTCTATATTTAAGCTGCTGCCTTCATTTATTGTTTAATTTAGTTCTAGCTATTATTTTAGTTAGTTTTATTTTAGTTAACGGTAAAATTTTATTTTTTTCTCGGTTCCTCACGGTTCGGGATAACTGCTGAGGAACCGGGGTTTTCTTAGTTAATTCTGGTGTTTTTCGCCATAGTTTAGTGTTATTTTATCTTATATTCTGTGATTTTTTGTGTTTATTACTTGTATTTTGGGGAACCGAGCAGTCGGTTCTTTTGAACTGATACTCCGGTTTCTGTGAACCGCTGACCCAGTTCGTTTTGAAAAGTTATTGGTTCTTTCTTGGATCCTTAACCTGTTTCTGAACTGACGAGAAAAAAAAAGTTAGTTTCAAACAACATGAAGTCTTGCTGTATTCTGACTATATGCAGTTAGCCCCAGCACTTGAACTGCCCCGGAGAGTAAAGAGTTAATTCTATGCAAAGGCATAGAACGTTGAGCTCGAGCTCAGTTTGTTTTCCGACCTCTGTCTGTGGTACTCTGAAGTGTAACCATCAGTTCTAGGGACATGGATATGTTGTTCATCCACACTCATTGGCAGTATCCTTGCCGCTTTAAATCTTGCCGGAAGGTCTTCAAGCTTGCTCCTCCCACCAACCCGGGTGGTATAACTCTCGGCTCCGCCCCATGACGTCAGATCTTCCTTACCGCTTGGAAGCTCAGGTTCCCTCCTTAGCAGCTCTGCGTTTGCGACTAGTTCCTATTTCTCCGTTTAGGATTTAAAAATAAAATTTTGCAAAAGACTTCAGTCTTCTATCCCTCACGGCTGCGATGGACAAGTCGACTCCGGTTCGAGATGCCCATGCGGGCAGAAGATGTCTCGGACGGATCCTCACTCCGCACGTGTGTATACTGCCTGGGCCTTGAGCACGACCCGCGGGCTTGCGACCTGTGCTCATCTTTCTCGACCTCGTCCTCGAGACCGTGCTGCCCGATTGCAACTGGGCGTCCAGCGTTTCCCTCCGGTGAAGTCAAGGGCCGGTTGGCGGTGTCCAGCGGCGGCGGCTCGGCGGATCAGCTCGGCGGATGGTGCGCCCTCGAAGGGAGGCGGCGCGCTGTCTTCCTCGACGCGGCATTTATCCGCTCTCTCTGGGTTCTTCCTACGGCTTCTTTTAAGGGCTTTGTCTGTCCCTCTCCACTAAAGGAGAAGGGCCTGCGTCTGGGACCTTATTCTCGGTCCAAAAGAGGACAGGGGTAGATATCCTCGTCGGCGCTCTTGGGAGGCGGGAAGGTCCCTCACAGGCCGACCCGTCGGCCCCGTTCGACACACTAGGCCCACTGGCCTCACGGTGTCCCGTCAGGTCAGTTGGCCGAGACTCCCACGATGAAGTCGAGATTTTCTCGACCCATTGAACGAGCTGTCGCCTTTAGCAGCGAATTCCCTCTCCCGGTTCCCCGGGAGGAGTTGAGGATCCCGTGGGCTCGCCTGTGCCTCGGTTCCGGAGCCCTCGGATGGACCTTCCGAGCGAGAAGGAGTGCGGTTCCGGCCGACACCTCCCGCACCGACCGGAAATTCCGGGACTCTCGGTCTCGGTCTCGGACCTCTTGGCGGTCCAGCCGTTCCCACCGTCATAAGCGGTCTCGGTCTCGGCACATGATGGCGGCGTCGCCGCTTCGTCCTCAGTCCTCCTCCTCGGATGAAGGAAGCCCGGCGTAAGTCGTCGGCGATGCGAGACCTTGTTGCAACAACTCCTCCTGGCGGGAATAAGCCGACTCAGGCGCCTTCCCGGCCATTAAGTAACTGTCACCGGGCAGCCCGACGCTAACCTCGACTTGTCCGAGCCTATACCAGGCGGTTGTTCGGCCAAACCAGCTGCTCCACGATTCGGTGGAACCTCCGCCTCCACAGCCACCAATTGGGGCTCCGACCAAGAGATTCTCGGTCGGCTAAGGTTTACCCATCGGCTGTCAGTTACCCTCACTCCCGACCGACCTCGGCAGGTGAAGGGTGGCTCAGGCCAGAGCAGCTCTTCGAGGACTCTTCCGAGTCCGAGATGATTCCTCCTTCTTCTCCAGCGACTGGACTTGGAGTCTTCAGGAGGTCAGTCAATGGGCGATAGCCCGTCGTCCTTCCTAGGACTGCTTGCTCATCTCGAGTCTACGGGATGGAGCTCGAACCCGTTCCAAGCGGGCCAGGTATCCCCTCGCAGATTCTGGACCGAGGGATTCTCCGGCGGAGCCTTTCCGGTGGCGAGGCCATAGTGGGTCAGCACTGGAACTTTGCAGCGCCCTGCTTCCTGCCCTGCGCCTTGACCAGGATGGCCAGGAAGTATCGGTCCCACGGTTCCTTGTCCGGTTTTGGAACACCCTCTGCTGAGGGTTGGTTACCGACAGCGTTTTCAGTAGCCGGCAACGCCAGAGGATGTGGACAAACCTCCTGACAAGGGTCAAGAAGTGGACTATGTCGGGGCGAAAAGTCGCTCGTCCTCTCTCGGCCTCCGTCAGGCCAGTTTGGCCGTCCTCATGAGCACATTTTCTCATGCCCTGTTGGGCTCCTGGATGAGTCATCCCTCATCTTCCCGCCGATCTGCAGACTACGGTTAAGCAGTGCGGGACCAGGGCAGGAACAGTGGCCAAACAGCAGCTCCAGACTGCTTTGGATATGGGGACTCATGCCAGATCGGTGGCGGCATGATGGCTATCGCGTCGGCGGGCTTGGCGAGATATCCACCTTTGCGGATGCCCAGCACAAGTTGGCGGATGTTCCCTTTTGGGACTGACCTCTTGACCCTGGGGTGGAAGGTCACCTGCAGAGGATCGAGAGTCCAATGCCACCTTGGACTCGGTCTCTTCCGCTCAGAAGGACAAGGCCATAAACCACAGCCTAAGCCTTCGTCCTTCTGTGCCCCAGCCGACCCAACGTCAGGGCCAGCAGGCTCGTGCCAGCATCCCAAACCCAAGCAGCCCGGCTTCCTCTAACAGGAGGCAGGGAGGAAAGGGCCAGGAGGTCCCTCGGCCGGTCCCTCTCCTCAAGCCTGCCAAAGTGGCGGGCTGAGGTGTATCGCCCCGCGCCATATACCCCCTGGGTCCCCTGAAGAGGCGGCTCAGCACTTCCGTTCCGCCTGGTCGCTGTTACCACGGACAGGTGGGTCTTGAGGAGTGGGGAGGCCTGCCTCTGGAATTCGAGCAGGCACCACCCTTCCAGGCGTCGCCCCTCGAGACGCAGGATCCCAGCCTCACTGGCGCTCGTCGAGCCGACATCGCTCTCCTCCTCCAGAAGGGGTGGTAAGAAGGTGGTGGACCCTCCTTCAGACCCAGGGTTTGTGTCCAGGTACTTCCTGGTTCGAAAGCGGACGGGGGCTGGCGCCCCATTCTGCCTACCACGGCCTAAACAAGTTCCTAAGGTCTCGAACCTTCAGGATGGTCACTCTGGCTCAGATAATACCATCCTTGGGGAGCAGGCGTGTGGTTCTGCTCTCTGGACTTGCAGGCGTTTTTCATGTCCCTATCCGTCCGTCTCAGCAGAGATTCCTCCGCTTCGGCGGAGGATCCCTCTTCAAAGTTCAAGCCATGCCCTTGACTTGTCTCCAGCTCCCAGGGTCTTCACCAAATGCATGGCAGTGGTGACAGCATTCCCTGCGGCGCCCGAGGTCGGGTGTACCCTTACCTGGGCGACTGGCTGATGGCAGCTCCCTCCAGGAGGAGGCGGAGTGGTCCAGAGATCTGGCCCTCCAGGTCTGCTCTCAACTGGGCCTCCTTATCAGCAGGCCAAGTGAAGCTCGAGCGAAGCAGGTGATTCTATTCAGCGGGCGCTCTCGACTCTCTTCGAGCCAGGCGTGGCTCGGCGGACAGGGCCGAGGTTCTTTCCTCCTTTGCCCGATCATTTCTGGTTGGGCAATTCGCCCCTGCCGGGACTTCCTGCGCCTCCTGGGTCTCATGGCGGCCTGCTGGCGTGGTCCGTTGGGCCGCTGGAACATCGTCCCTTCAGTGGGGACTGGCCAGCCAGTGGTCTGGCAGCTGCGATCCCTTGGACCAGCTTATGCCGGTGACACAGGGGATGTGGGCAGCTCTCCAGTGGTGGACCGTTCCAGTTCATTTGCAGGAGGGCATCCCGTTCGTCCGCCCGAGCCGGCGGCTCTCTATGACGATGCCTCTCTGATGGGTTGGGGTGCCCATCTGGGGAACACCGGGCTCATGGCCTCTGGTCCCGAGGAGTCGATGCCACATCAACCTGCTGGAGCTCCGGCGGTCCGCCTAGCTCTCACCGCCTTTGCTCCGTTCCTCCGGGGTCAAGTGGTCGAGTCAGGCGGACAATACCACGACCATGTACTATCTGAACCGCCAGGGGCGGGGCGCGCTCCATGCTTCTATGCAAGGAAGCTCTCCGCATTTGGTCACTCGTGCGCAGCCTGGAGCGGATCTCCTAGCCATTCACGTGGCAGGGCCTCCAACACCCTGGCCGATGCCCTGGGCGGATAGGGGCTGCATCCCAGTGGTCTCTCCTGCGGAGTAGTACAGTATCTGTTCTCCCTTGGGGCACACCTCAGGTGGACCTGTTTGCCTCCATGGAGAACGAGCTGAGTCTGTTCCATGCCCGCCCCCTCAGCAGGGCTCGCTGCAGGGGATGCCTTCTCAGGCAATGGACCCGGGCCTCTTTTCGCCTTTCCCCATTTCCCTTGATCCACAAGGTACTTCTCCAAGGCGAGGAGGGACAGGCGCAGGGTGATTCTGATAGCCCCAGACTGGCCTCGCCAGTTCTGGTACCAGATCTCCTCAGTCTCAGCTCCAGGACTCGCGGCAGCTTTCAGCTCGCCCGGACCTGCTCTCAGTCAATCAGGAAGGTGTTCCATCGGACCTTCAATCCCTGCACCTGGCGCTGGTTCCTGGCGGCTAGAGTTCCAGGCCTTGGTCTTTCCGGCGAGGTCCTCAATGTAGTTAGGCGTCCCGTAAGTCGACCAGAAAATGCTATGCCTTCAAATGGAAAAGGTTTTCCATTTGGTGTCAGAACAAGAGCTTGGACCCTTCCTCCTGTTCCTTGGCAAGCATCTTGGACTATTTATGGTCCCTTTCTAGTCAAGGGCTTAGGTCGACGACCCTAAGGGTGCACCTGGCAGCCATCTCTGCTTACCGGGCGCGGGCCGGGAAGCAGTCGGTGGCGCAGGAGAAGGTGGTCTGGCGCTTTTTCAAAGGCCTTGATCACATTTCCCCTCAGTCATGGGAACCCCCCACCTCCGTGGGATCTACTGCTGGTACTGGCAAAGCTCATGGGCAAGCCATTCGAACCTATGCAGGTGTGCTCTCTCTCACCTGTCGTGAAGACCGCCTTCTTGGTGGCTATCCGTCAGCCAGAAGGATGGGAGAGCTCCAGGCGCTTTCCATCGAGTCTCTTACCTGGTCTTCCACAGGGACAAGGTTGTCCTGCCTCACCGAAATTCCTTCCGAAGGTGGTGTGGAGTTTCACCTTAACCAGGTGTTGACTCTGCGGTGTTCTACTAATCACACCTCGGGCGGGCAATATAGGCTCCATACTCTGGACCCTAGAAGGCGCTCGCTTATTAAAGGCGCTACGGCTGAAAGTCGAGGAGAGGTTAGCCAGCTGTTTGTCACCTACGCTGAAGCCGCATCTGGCAGACCTGCAGCCAAGCGGATGATAAGCAGGTGGGTAACCTCCTGCATAGATCTCTGCTATAAGTTGGCGGGCATGGAGCCTCCCAGAGGATAAGGCTCATTCTACCGCCATACTGCCTGCAGTGGCTGCTTCGGGGCGTCCCTATCCAGGAAATCTGCAGGGCTGCTACCTGGAAGTCAGCAAACACCTTCATTACCACTACCATGACCTTGAGTCACCCGGGATGCTGGTTTTGGGGCCTCGGTTCTCAGTCTCTCTTTCCCAAGTAAGTATATGGGGTGTGCATCTGCCTCCTCCTCCCGGAGAACTGCTAGGAGTCTGCCAATGAGTGTGGATGAACAACATATCCATGTCCCTAGAAATACAGGTTACTCACCTGTAACAGGAGTTCTAGGAATGGTATATGTTGTTCATCCTATCTCCGATCTCTGACGACGGCCACAGCCTGAGCTTCAGCGGGCAGATCTGGCGTCATGGGCGGGAGCCGAGAGTTATACCACCCGGGTGGGTGGGAGGAGCAAGCTTGAAGACCTTCCGGCAAGATTTAAAGGGGCAAGGATACTGCCAATGAGTGTGGATGAACAACATATACCATTCCTAGAACTCCTGTTACAGGTGAGTAACCTGTATATTTCTTACTCCACCTAACTGTGAAGTCAGTCCGGAGAGCCCTTCTGCACTTCGGTTCTGTAAAAGTTTGAATCGGTCGGTTCTTTCAACCTGCTTCGTTTGAATATCGGTATTCTTGCCTCTGTCTCTGTACCAGTAAGTGGTAGTTGCAGGTAGTGGTAGCTTTTCATAAAGAAATTGTTTTATATTTCGGTTCTTTGCCGGTTGGTCCGGTTTGGAACCGAAACCTATTTTTTCTATATATTTTGTGATTAACTGTGTGTTTTTTTCCGGTACGTATCGGTTCCTAAAAAAATCCGGTTTAGGATTTTTTTAACCGACCCAGGACACGGTTGGAACCGATAAGTTTGCAGTCGTCTGGCTTAACCGCTGTTTTGGGTGACTTTATATTGGAAGGCATGTCTGAGAAACCCAAAAAGAAAATCAGACCCACTGGGTTTCAGCACTGCACTGAGTGTAAGGAGGCCTTTGCTAAGGCCGACCCTCACCTTGTATTTGTGTATTGTTTGGGGTTTGACCACCTCAAGGAAGACTGCCAAATATGTAAGAACTTTCCCAAAGCCACTCTGGAAAAACATTTGAGTAGGCTAAGGGAGAGGGAGGCCGAGAAGTCCAGTGACCCGGATGGCCAGCCCGGTTCGGTTGCGGCCGAACCTGAGGAGGTGCCTACTGACCTGGGCGATACCTCTTCAGCAAATGGAGAGCCGATTCTGTGGAATTGGTTCAGAGTAAAAGAAAAAGGAAATCAGCAGTTCGAATTCGGCTTCCCATGGTCTGACTGCTGATGAGATATCGAAAGCAATTTCAGTTGTTCAGGTGCTTTGCCCGGTTCCAACCGAACCAATCTCGTTTCAGAGCCGATCGGTTCGGTCAGAGGTACTTGCTTCAGAATTGGATCCTGAGGCATACTATGAGGGTGATTGGGAGGAGAATGAAGATTATGAAGAGGAACAATGTGAAGGCCTAGATGAGCCAGTAGAGCCTGACATCTCCCCAGACAGGCCTTCTCAGGCTTCTCTTCCCAGGCTTTCTGAGTCTCCTTCCCATTTCTTGTTTTACAAGAAAGTGGCTGAGACTCTTCAGCTTCCTGTGGAAGAAGCTGAACAGGATCAGGAAGAACCTGACTATGTGGAAATTATGGATGTCCCAGAGTCTAAGAGGGTGTCTATCCCTTTACACAAATCCTTGGGGAAGCAGACACATAAAATTCTACAATTTCCTACATCCATTCCTCCTATGGAAAAAAGAATGGACAGGAGGTATGCTGTGTCAGGTCCTGGGATGGAATTCCTTTCATCTCATAGCAGCCAGGTTGGGGTAGTGCAAGCTGCAGCCTGTGACAAGGCGAATATGCCTTTGGCATCTCACCCTGCAGATAAGGATTCCAGGAAAGTTGATGCCATGGCGAAAAAGCAGTACTTGGCATCATCTTTGGGCTCAGGCAATCTAATTACATGGCATACACTGCCAGGTACCAGAAATCTAGGTGAGATATGGTTCTGGAACTGGCTAAGGGTGCCCCTCCCCAGCTGACCAAGGAGCTGGAGCAGGTGGATGCAAATGGTATAGTGGTAGCTAAGGTGCAGTTCCATGCTGCTGTTAATTCCAATGATGTTCCTTCCAGGTTCATGGCTACATCTATCTCCATGAGGAGATTTGCTTGGCTTATGTGTACCAACCTCTCTCTCTCAGGATACCCAGGCTAAAGCCATGGACTTTCCTGTAACTGGTAATTCTCTGTTTGTGGAGAAAACAGAAAACTACATGAAGAAAATGGACTAGTACAGGACTACCTATAGGAGTGCTGCAGCCAAAGAGAAGCAGACCACTCCTCAGAAGTAGCAGTTTAGGGGCAGGGGCAGGCCTTTTTACAGGCCTTTTTACTAAGCTTAGGCCTCTTCCTCTTCTTTCCAGCAGAGGGGGTTCTTTAGGGGAAGAGGTAGATCTGGGGTGACCAGGATCCCATCAGCTACTCAGTCCAAGCCCCCTGCCAAGCAGGCACCCTGAGGTGTCAGTCAGGGTCACCTCCCTAATCCCAGTAGGGGAAAGGCTGGCTCACTACTCCCAGGCCTGGGAGTCTGTTACTTCAGACAAATGGGTCCTGGAAGTAGTGACCCAGGGACTTGCTCTCAGTTTCAAAAGGTTCCCAAAAATGAGAGCAAAGTCTTTCTGTCCTCCCTTTCCCTTGGAAACAAAAGGCCTAGAGGCAGAAGTCTCCTCTCTTCTGCAAGCAGTAGAGACGGTACATCTTTGTCACAGGGGAAAAGGACTGTATTCAAGATACTTCCTTACCCCCAAAAAGACAGGGAAGTGGCGACCCATATTGGATTTAAGGTACCTGAACAAACATTTGACAACACCAAAGTTGTCCAAGGGAAAGTGGTGCAGATCAGAACGGACAGTACCACAACCATGTGGTACATCAACAAATAGGGAGATACTCGGTCCTCGGCCTTGTGCACAGAGGCCATGAAAATTTGGTCTCTAGCTTATTCCCTGCAGGCTTCCTTGATGGCTGTGCACCTCCCAGGGAAGGACAACATTCTAGCAGATGCTCTCAGCAGGATTTCTCAGGGTCTCCACAAATGGGCCTTGAATCCTGTCATTCTTCAAGCCATTTTCAGGAGATGGGGCACCCCAGAGATAGATCTCTTTGCAGCCCCAGACAATCATCAACTCCCTCTGTATTGCTGCAGACCACCCCTACTGGGTTCGGTTCCTCAGGATGCTCTTCTACTAGATTGGACGAACAAGTTTCTGTATGCATTTCCTCCTTTTCCTCTGATATTCAGGGTCCAGTTGAAGATCAGGTCCTGGCCTTGCAAGGTGATTCTGGTGGCTCCAGACTGGGTCAGACAGCCTTGGTATCCTCTTCTGTTCTCACTGTCAGTAACACTGCCCTTGTGTCTTCCCAGACAGTACAATCTCCTCACCTCCTCTCAGGGGAGGATTCTGTACCCCAACCTTTAGACTCTCAGGCTCAATGCCTGGCTCTTGAAGAGTTAGAATATGCAAGTTTGCATCTGTCCCAATCAGTCTTGGATATTTTAAAAGTTAGCAGGAAACCTACCACTAGGAAGACGTACAACTCCAAATGGAAGAGGTTTGGTTTCTGGTGTTCCAGTAGGCATATTAAGCCAGAGCTAGCTAACATTGCCACTGGTCAGGACTATTTGGTGCATCTTAACAGTTTAGGCCTCCGGCCTACTACTCTTAAAGTACACTTGGCAGCTGTGCCTGCTTTTCTTTCGGCTGGTAAGGCCTCTTCCCTAGCTTCTCATCCATTGTTCAAGAAGTTCTTTAAAGGCTTGGTCTATGTCAATCCTCCCTTCAGGGAGCCTACTCCTTCTTGGGATCTAAACATCTGTATTGCACAGTTTATGCAGGCCCCTTTTGAACCTTTATCTTCAGCCGAGCTGAAATATTTGACTTGGAAAACTGTTTTTCTGATAGCCATTACCTCAGCTAGGAGGATCAGTGAACTACAGGCCTTTTCAGTGGAACCTGATTTTATTTCCGTTCTTAGGGATAAGGTGGTCCTTCGTACCAATAGAAAGTTTCCTCCCAAGGTGGTGTCAGACTTTGATCTGAACCAGTCTATGTCTCTGCTTGTCTTTTTCACTGATCATTCTTCCTCTGGAGAGAGGAGGCTACACAGTCTAGATGTGAAAAGGGCTCTCAGTTACTATATTGAGCATGCTAAAGCCCATAGGAAGGAGTGTTCTCAATTATTTCTCACTTATGGTGAGATGGGAAAGGACAAGCTTGCTACCAAGAGGTCTATTGCCAGGTGGATTGTCTCTTGTATTCAATTTTGCTATTCCAAACTTGGGAATGAGCCTCCCTCAGGCCTGAGGGCTCACTCTACCAGAGGTACAGCTGCTTCTATCGCAGCAGGTGGAGATATACCATTAGTGGAGATATGTAAAGCAGCTACCTGGAAATCTATTCACACCTTTGCCAAGCATTACTCTTTGGACATTCTGTCACGAAGTGATGCTAGGTTTGGCATAGCTGTGCTGCAGAGCTTGTTCCCAAAATAGGTTCTCTAACTCCCTCCTCCAAGTGGGTACTGCTTGGTAGTCTGCATATAGTCAGAATACAACAAGACTTCATGTTGTTTGAAAAAAAAATTACTCACTATAGTAATGTTGTTTCTTCTAATGGAGTCTTGCTGTATTCTGACCTCCCTCCTTGCCTCCCCTTCTGGAACCTAGTAGTTTTGGGATGTGGTGGAGCAGGCACAGTGCTGCACCCCAGAGGTGTACTGGTCATACCTCCATCTCTTAGGGGGTTTCTGTTTCTTTGTTATCAAGTTTTTTGGTAAACCACTACCCATTGAGTTCTTTTTGGGTGTTCTCGACTTGAGTCTTCTGACCCTAAAGCTTTGTCTTGCCATTTGGCACAAAATTTTGGAAAAAATGTCTTCCTTTCAATTAGTTAGTTTAGTGCTCGTAAGAATCTGACAGTTACACTTCAGAGTACCACAGACAGAGGTTTGAAAACCAAGCTCGAGCTCCACGTTCTATGCCTTTGCATAGAGTTAACTCTTTACTCTCTGGGGCAGTTAAAGTGCTGGGGCTAACTGCATATAGTCAGAATACAGCAAAACTCCATTAGAAGAAACAACATTACTATGATGAGTAATTTTTTCTTGAATAATAATAAGTGGTTATTAGTTTTTCTCCTGCAAATGGAATTACAAGAAAAAACAAAGAAAAAGACTGGTCCCCCAGGTTTGAAAAATTGTAGTAAGTGTGGGGACATGTTTGCCAAAGCTGACAAACATGATTTATGTTTAGTCTGCTTAGGATCTGAACATTTTTCAGCAGACTGTGCCATATGCAAGTCCTTTCCTCAAAAAACAATTGAGAAAAGAATGGAAATGCTGAGGAAAAAAGTGGACAGTAGTCCATCAGGCTCTAACCAGCCATCAAAAAATGTGGGTGAAACTGCTTTGCCTGCTGTTATCACCCCTGATAAGGGTGTTTCAAACAACATGAAGTCTTGCTGTATTCTGACATATGCAGTGATCACCAACCTTTGAACTGCCCCGGAGAACAAAGAGTTAACTTTCCGTGCAGGGCATGGAACGCTGAGCTTGAGCTCGGTTGAAGCCTCTGTCTGCTGTTGTTTAAACTCCAGCCGTCAAATTCTTTACTCCGCCTCACTGAACAGTTGCTCCGGAGATTTCTCCTTCGCTCGGTTCAAAAAAAAAAAAAAGTCGGTTAAAGTGTCGTTTTTTTCGCTCGGTTTCAACCGAATTTCTGCTTCTAAACCTGTCAGTTTAAGTCTATGTCTGTGGTACCGTGAGTACTAGATAGGTTTTTCTATATTAGTTTCTGTGTGGAACTTGTAAACATTGGATTGGTTCGGTTTGAACCGATCAGGTTTGTGTAAAAAACTTCTGTCTTTATTAGAGTGTGGTAACCGGTCCGTATCGGTTCTAAAAAGCGTATTTCATTACGTTTTTCCAAGACCATAACACGGTCCAGGAACGATAGAAGTGTCTTGCCTGGCGGATTGCCGAAAAAGGGTAAGTTTTGGTTAGGATTGGCCATGTCTGAGAAACCCAAGAAAAAGCGGGCCCACTGGGTTTCAGCACTGTAGTGTGTGGGAAGCCTTTGCTAAGGCTGATCCCACACACCTGTGTTGTGTCTGGGGTTTGACCACCTCAATTCAGACTGCCAAATTTGTAAAGTTTTCCCAAAAGCTACCCTGGATAACAGAGTAGGTAGACTGTGAGGAAAGGGAGGCGAGAAGTCGCTGACCGGATGGCCAGCCAGTTTGGTTCGACCGAACCAGGAAGGAGGCCCTCTGGACCAGGGGCGCTTAAACTTCTTCGTCAGGTACAGAACCGATTCTGAGGAGTCGGTTCCACAAAAGAAAGAAAAGATAAATCATCCGTTCGATCCATAAGTTCTTTTCTCCGCCGCTGATGAGATAGCCAAAGCGATAAAGTTAGTTCAGTCGCTAACTACTGTTCGGCGAACCGGCACCATCTGTCAGGGCTCGGTTCGGTCAGTTCCAGTTCCGGATTATACTTTAGAAGAATTTTATGAACGGAGGAGGAGGAGGAGGAGGAGGTATGAAGATGATGATGATGATGATGTGATTTTGAAAGTCTGGATGTGCCTATTGACCCGGACATCTCCCCAGACAGACCTTCAGGTGTTTCTCCTCCTAGGCTTTCTGGGTCCCCTTCCACTTTATGTTTTACAAGAAAGTGGCTGAAACCCTCCAGCTTCCTATGGAAGAAGCAGTAGAGGATCAGGAGGAGCCTGATTTTGTTGAGATGATGGACATCCCAGAGTCCAGGAGATTGTCTTTCCCTCCATAAATCTTTTGGGAAACAGACATTTAAAATTCTAAAACTCCTAATTCCATACCTCCTGTGGACAGAAGAATGGACAAAGGTATACTCTTTCAGGCTCAGACACGGAGTTCCTTTCTCAGCAGTGCAGCCATGTTGGGGTAGTGCAGGCTGCTGCCTGTGATAAGGCAAATATTCCTTGACTACACCCCCAGATAAGGACTCGGAGGATGAGATGCCAAGGCAAAGAAACAGTACATGGCAGCATCTTTGGGACTCAGGCAGGCTAACTATGTGGCCTACACAGCTAGATACTGAGAAGTCCAGGTGGGACACTGTGCTGGCTCGAGCTAAACAGGCTGACCAGCTTGCCAAGGAGCTGGAGTGGGTGGCTGCGAGATGGGATTGAGGCATCCAAGGTGCAATTTCACGCTGCTGTGGACTCCAGTGATGTTTCATCTAGAGTCATGGCTACATCTGTGGCCCTGCGGAGGATGGCTTGGCTCAGATGTACTAGCCTATCACAGGATACCCAGGCTAAGGCCATGAATTTTCCTGTCATTGGTAATTCTCGGGGGAGCAGACAGAGAACTACATGAAGAGGATGGACGAGTACAGGAGCACCTACAGGAGTGCTCAGGCCAAAGAAAGGCAAGCCACTCCTCAGAGGCAGCATTCCAGGGGCAGGGGCAGGCTCTTTCAAAGGCCTTTTTACCAAGCCCAGGCCTCCTCTTCTGCTTTTGCTCAGAGGGGGTTCTTTAGAGGGAGAGGCAGAGGGGTTTGAGCAGGCCTGCTTCCAACCCTCAGCCTAAAGCCCCTGCCAAGCAGACACCCTGATGGGTCTGCCCGGGCCGATTCTCCAGTACCTGTAGGGGGCAGGCTGGCTTACTTTGTCCAGGACTGGAAGTCTTTAACATCAGACAAGTGGGTCCTGGAAGTAGTAAGCCAGGGACTGGTTCTCAGCTTCAAAAATTTCCCAAGATGAGAACAGATCCTCACCTGCAAATCCATCAGGCCCTTGCCTAGAGGCAGAGGTTTCTTCCCTTTTGCTCTCAGAGCCATAGAAGAGGTTCCTACCTACAGAGGGGCAAAGTTGTACTCAGGTACCCTAACCCCAAAAGACAGGAGAATATGACCCATCCTGGATCTGAGATATCTAAACAAGCACCTTTTAAAGCCAAAATTCAAAATGGTGACACTGGGAATAATTCTACCTCTCTAAGGCCAGGGGACTGGCTAGCCTCCCTGGACCTCAAAGATGCCTATTTTCACATTCCCATCAGGTGCTCCCACAGAAAGTACCTCAGGTTCGGGTTGCCCTCAGGCCACTATCAATTCAAACAATGCCCTTTGGTCTAACATCAGCACCCAAGGGTGTTCACAAAGTGCCTGGCAGTAGTGGTTGCTTTCTAAGGAGAAAAGATCTCCATCTTTCCATACCTGGACGACTGGCTCATAGTGGGTCAGTCCCCAGACCAGAATCAAGTCACATCTTCAGATAACTGAGCAACTGCTCACTTCCTTAGGATTCCTCTAAACCTTCCAAAGTCAGTTCTGGAATGATACGCTCCTTACCTTTATAGAGGGGGAGCTGGATACAATAAGAACAAGCCTTCCTTCCCTGGACATGGCAAGGACACTAATAGAGCTGGCCTCTTCTTTCACCCTTCAGGTGTCTCGACCAGCAAGGCACTTCTTGCAGCTCCTGGGCCACATGGCAGCCTCTACAGCAGTGGTCCGGAGAGCAGATTTGAAAGATAAGGGGCATTCAGTTCCATTTGAGGCCTTCTGGTCCCAGAGAAATGATTCCTTACAAACTAGTCCCAGTGACTGAACCATGATCCAGGCTTTGTAGTGGTGGCAGGATCAGGACAATTTAAGGCAGGGAGTTCCTTTTGTCACTCAGTCTCATTCACTAATCCTCACCGAGCAGCCTCCTCTTGGGCCAGGGCCCACTTGGGATGTTACCACCCAAGGGCTGTGGTCCCCTCAGAATCTCTGCTTCACATCAATCTCTTGGAACTCAGAGCAGTGTTTCTGGCACTGCAAGCTTTCAAGTCTGTTCAGAATAAAGTAGTCCAGATCAGAACAGACAATGCCACCACAATGTGGTACATCAACAAGCAAGGGGCACTCGGTCTGACCTTCTGCACAGAAGCAATGAAGTTGTGGTCTCTGGCCTATTCTCTGCAAACTTCTCTCACAGCAGTTCACCTCCCAGGGAAGGACAATGTCTAGCATATGCTCTCAGCAGGATATCTCAGGGCCTACCAATGATCCTAGATCCCCTAATTTTGAAAGTGATTTTCTCCAGATGGGGCACTCCACAGATCTTTTGCAGCCCCAGACAATCACCAACTTCTCTTTTTGTTGCAGACCCCAGTCTTGGGCTCAGTTCCCCTGGATGCTCTGGTTCTCAATTGGGAAGGAAGTTCCTGTATGCCCCTCCCCTCTCCTGTTCAAGGTGCTAGTCAAGATCAGGTCTCAACCGTGCAAAGTGATTCTGATCGCTCCAGACTGACCCAGACAGCCCTGGTATCCACTGTTGCTGTCCTTAGCAGTCCACCTTCCCCTGTCTCTTCCCAGGAATTATACAAGCTGTTGACATCCTCTCAGGGAAGGATTTGGTATCCGAATCTCAAATCTCTCAATCTCAAGGCCTGGCTCTTGAAGAGTTAGAGTTTGCTGATCTGCACCCCTCTCAAGGTGTTCTGGATATTCTTAGGGCTTCTCAAAAGCCTTCCACCAGAAAGACTTACAACTCCAAATGGAAAAGGTTCACTATCTGGTGCTCTGGTAAGCATATTTCTCCAGAATCTGCTGGGTTGCCTACAGTCCTGGACTATATGGTTCATCTCATTGGCTTGGGACTCAGACCAGCTACACTCAAAGTACATTTGGCAGCTGTTTCTGCTTTTTTGTCAGTAGGCAAGCCCTCTTCTCTATCAGCCCATCCTGTATTTTGCAAATTCTTCAAGGGATTGTTGCACACCAATCCTCCCTTCAGGGACCCTGCTCCTGCTTGGGACCTTAATGTTTGCATTGCTCAGCTTATGCAACCACCCTTTGAGCCGTTATTCTCTGCAGAGCTTAAGCACTTGACTTGGAAAACTGTGTTTTTGGTAGCCATTACCTCTGCCAGGCGCATCAATGAATTGCAAGCCCTGTCAGTGGAGCCTGATTTCATCTCTTTCCATAGAGATAAAGTGGTCCTCAGAACTAACAGGAAGTTTTGCCTAAGGTGGTTTCAATTTCCACCTTAATCAGTCTGTGTCTCTCTGTTTTCTTCACTGACCATTCCTCCTCTGGGAAGAGAGGTTGCACAACCTGGATGTAAAGAGCCCTTAGCTACTACATAGCGCGCCAAAGGGTCACGGGTTTGAGTCCCCAGTTGTTCCTCACTTATGGGAGGTCGGTAAGAGCAAACCTGCCACTAAAGATCTTTTGCCAGGTGGATTGTCTCTTGTATACAATTCTGCTATGAGAATTGGGTGAACCCCACCCTCAGGCCTGAGGGCTCACTCTACTAGAGGTACAGCTGCTTCCCTGGCTGCTGCCAGGGATATTCCTATCTTAGAAATCTGTCAAGCAGCCACCTGGAAAACAGTCTGTACATTCACCAGGCATTACTCTCTGGATATCCAGGCTAGGAGTTATGCTCGGTTTGGCACAGCAGTACTTCAGAGCCTATTCCCAAAGTAGGTTCTGTCCCTCCTCCTTGGAGGCACTGCTTGGTAGTCTGCATATGTCAGAATACAGCAAGACTTCATGTTGTTTGAAGAAAAAATTACTCACCTTAGTAATGTTTCTTCTATGAGTCTTGCTGTGTCTATTCCGCCTCCTCTCAGAACCTGGTTTTTGGGATGTGGGTGGGCAGGAGCAGTGTTGGCACCTAGAGGTGCCCCTTTTTTCTCACCCTCCTTTATTTAGGGTGTGTGTTGTGTTTTGTTTTTTGGGTTTCCTGACTTGAGTCTTTGCTTTGAAACCAAAAAACCCTTTTTTATCAAATTTAGTTGCCAGTTGGCTAGTGTGAGTTACAGTTTCCGCACAGAATGCCCAGTGAGTATAGCTCGTAAAGATCTGACGGTTGGAGTTTAAACAGCAGCAGACAGAGGCTTCAACCGAGCTCGATCTCAGCGTTCCATGCCCTGCATGGAAAGTTAACTCTTTGTTCTCCGTGGCAGTTCAAAGGTTGGTGATCACTGCATATGTCAGAATACAGCAAGACTCCACTAGAAGAAACAACATTACTAAGGTGAGTAATTTTCTCTTCTGGCACTTTGAAAAGGGGGAGTGGTCTGGCTGACTCTCCAGCCCCTTCCAAGAAATCCAAGAAAACAAAACACTGAGAACCCCAGGCTCCTGCACCTCAAGGGGTTTCCACTGTGTCTCACAGCCTGCCATCTGCAGAGCAGATAGTTCAGGCTATGAAAGTTTTACAGGCTTTACAGGGTATCTTGCATGTTCAACCTGCTCCTCCTAGGGTTCCTGCCCCAGCTCCTGTTCCTGAACCACAGGAGCCTGAGTGTGAAGATTATGGTGCGATGGATCCTGAACAGAATGAGCCCATAGAGCCTGAAATCTCACCTGAGCAGGAGTTCGGTTCTCTTCCTTGACCTGAGGATTTTTCATCTCACTTTTCTTTTGTGAGAAAAATAGTGGATGCCTTGGATTTGGCTACCACTGAAGTGGTTGATGATGAGGAGGAGGCAGAATACTTGGAAATGATGGGTTTAACACCCACAAAAAAGGTGTTCCTGCCAATTAATAAGTTCTTTAAAAAAGACTGGTTAAATATTTTACAGACTCCTAACTCTGTTCCCCCTATAGATAGAAAGTCTGATAAGAAATACCTGTTGGACTAGGAAGGTGCAGAGTTCTTATACTCCCACCCTGACTATCGGGATAGTCTAACAGGCAGTCTGTGAAAAGGCGAGGGTCCCTCTCTCTTCCCACCCTCCTGAGAAGGATTCCAGAAAAATAGACAGTATGTCTAAGAAGGGTGATTTAGCTGCCTCCTCAGGTGTGAGGCAGGCTAATTTCCAGACATGTGCAGCACAGTATCAGAAAATACTGTGGCAATCAGTATTGGCTATGTCAGAGAAGGCCCCCTCGCCCCTCTCTGATGACCTGGCAGAGACAGCTAGATTTGGTCTGGAAGCTGCTAAATGCCAGTTCCAGATGGCAGCTGATGCTATTGACAATGCTGCCAGGTGGATGGCTCTGACAGTGGCTCTGCGAAGACTGGCATGGCTTAGAGCCACTAATCTCACCTAGGACACCCAGGCCAAGGCCATGGATTTTCCTGTAGAGAACAACTCCCTGTTTGGTAAGCACACTGAGGATTACATGAAAAAGGTGGATAAATACAAGGCCACCTACAAAAATAACTCCTCCAGGGGTAGGCCGACCCCTTCCTATTGGCCTTATGGAAGGGGAGGCAGGGGAAAGCCCCCTTATAGGAGGCCTTTTTATCAGGTCCAAGCTGCTTTCCAGCAACAGTCCTACCCACAGCAGACTGGGTACTTCAGGTCTAGAGGCAGGAGGGGTTCCAGAAGGGGCTCTCAATCTGTCCAAGCTCAGGCACCCCCAAAACAAAACCCCTGACCAGTTGGTCAAGGTCTCCTCCCCAGTACCAGTAGGGGGCAGGCTGACTTAGTTCCTTCAGACTTGGGTTTCCATCACCACAGACAAGTGGGTTCTGGAGGTGGTAAGTCAGGGTCTGTCCCTATGCTTCAAATCCCTTCCTCCTCTAAAATCAAGAATCTTCAAGCCAGCTTCCCTCATGGAGGGCAGACTCTTGCAAAAAGAGGTGCAGAAATTGCTCCACATGAAAGCAGTGGATCCTGTACCAGTGCACCTCAGGGGGAGGGGTTTCTATTCCCGTTACTTTCTGGCCAAAAAGAAAAATGGGGAGTGTCGGCCCATTCTGGATCTCAGATCTCTCAACAAATTTCTAGTGAAACCAAGGTTCAAGATGGTCACCCTGTTGTCCATACTATCAGTTATCCAGCAGGGGGGTTGGTTGGCCGCCTTGGATTTCAAGGATGCCTATTTTCACATCCCAATAAGGCAGTCTCACAGAAAGTATCTCAGGTTCAGACTCCTTTCAGGCCATTACCACTTCACTTCCCTTCCCTTTTTTCTGACCTCAGCACCCAGGGTATTGACAAAGTGTCTAGCTGTAGTAGTGGCACATAGAAACATAGACTTTGACGGCAGATAAGGACCACTTGGCCCACCTAGTCTGCCCATTTCCCTACCTAGAGGATATGCTGCAGATCCTATTTAACCAACAGCCTATTTCTTCCTACCCCCCCACAAAAATTGCCTTATGTCTGTCTCTTGCATTCGTGAATTCTCCCACAGTTTTAGACCCCACAACCTCCTCAGGAAGGCTGTTCCATGTGTCCTCCACCCTCTCTGTGAAAAAATACTTCCTCACATTGCCCTTGAGCCGTCCCCCTCTATCTTCAAATTGTGTCCCTTGTTCTTGCACATCTCTTTTTCTGAAAGATGCTACCTCTTGGACTTTGTTGATTGCACTGAGGTACTCAACGTTTCTATCAATCTCCCCCTTTCCTCAAGGGTATACATAAAGCTCCTTTAGCCTCTCCTCGTAGGCTTCTCTTGCAGACCCTGCACCATTTTGGTGCCTCCTCTGAACTGCGTCCATCCTGTCTATGTCCTTGCGGAGATGGGGTCTCCAGAACTGGGCGCAGTACTCCAGATGGGGTCTCACCAACTGTCTGTACAGGGGGATAACAACTTCCTGTTTTCTGCTGGTGATGCCTCTCCCTATACATCCCGGTATCCCCCCAGCCATCCCTACTGCCTTCTCACATTGCTTGCCAACCTTAAGGTAATCTGATATGATTACCCCAGGTCCCTTTCCATTTTGTTGTTGTGACTTCCTCCCATTGTGTAATCTTCCCCGGGTTTTTTTCCCAGGTGCATTACTTTGCACTAAATCCAAGCTACCATACTTTTGACCATTCCTCCAACCTTGCCAAGGCCCTTCTCATCCTTTCCACACCTCCTTGTGTATCAACCCTGTTGCAGATCTTTGTGTCATCTGCAAAGAGGCATACTTTTCCTTCCAGTCCCTCTGCAATGTCACTTATAAAGACATTAAAAAGGACTGGACCCAGTACTGAACCCTGCGGTACCCCACTGGTAACCCCTCTTTCTTCAGAGTGGACTCCAGTACAATTACCTTCTTGTCCTGTTGTTCAGCCAATGTTTCCCAGGCTACCACCCTGGGACCCACTCAAGGCTGGTTAATTTGACTACTAATCTTTTGTGTGGGACTGTGTCAAATGCCCTTGCTAAAGTCTAGGTAGGCCATGTCCACAGCCCCTCCCTGGTCTACTACTTTGGTCACCCAGTCAAGGAAATCAATTAGATTCGTCTGACATGACCTTCCCGCTGTGAACCCATGCTGCCTTGGGTCCTGTGCCCCACTGGCCTCTAGGTACTCAACAGTTCTTTCCTTCAGAAGTGATTCCATCAGTTTCCCTACCACTGAGGTCAAACTGACAGGTCTGTAGTTTCCTCACTCTGTCTTGCTCCCACTTTTGTGAAGGGGAATCACATCAGCCTTCTTCGAGCACTCAGGTACCAGACCATCCTCCCATGATTAGTTATAAAGGGTAGTTAGTGGTGTCACTAGTTCTCCCCTTAATTCTTTTAGAATTCTGGGTGAATTCCATCTGGCCCTATTGCTTTGTCCACCTTCAGTTTTAGTAGTTCTTTCAGAACCCTTTCTTCTGTGGAAGGACTGGGATCGATCCCCCCCTCTCCAGAGTGCTTCTGTTAATTAGCTGAGGCGCCTCCACCACTTCCTCTTTTGTGAATAATGAACAGAAGTATTCATTCAGTATCCCTGCTTTTTCACTGTCACTCTCTGCCCACCCAGCATCCATTCTATTCAGCCTCACTATCCCTCCCTTTGTCTTTCTACGCTCCTTGATATACCTATAAAAGGTTTTATTCCTCTTCTTAACGAGTTGGCTATCTTTTCCTCAGTTTGTGCCTTTGCTATTCTGACTACCCTCCCTCCTCCCTCCTGCCTTAACTGGTACAGTTCTCTGTCCTGCTCCTTCTGTGTTTCATATACTTCCTGAATACTATCTTTTTCTCCCTAACCTTCACCGCCACTTCTTTTGAGAACCATAGTGGCTTTTTCTTTCGTTTTGATTTGTTTATTTGCTTCACACAAAGGCTTGTTGCCTCTGTGATGGCAGTTTTGATATTTCCCCATTGTTGCTCCACCCCTCCTTCTAGCCTGTTTGCTAGTGCTTTTCTAAGGCACTCTCCCGTCTTGCCAAAGTCAGCCCTCCTGAAGTCCAGAACCCTCACTTTTGTGTAAGGCTGACTCTGTAGCTGAGTTTATCGTGAACCACACTGTTTGGTGGTCACTTGTTCCCAAATGGCTACCCACTTCTAGATCTGAGATCCTCTCACTGTCCCCATTTGAGAGTACGAGGTCTAAGATTGCTCCCTCAAGAGTAAGTTCCAAAACTAGCTGTCTGAGGCATGCCACCTGAAGGGCATCAAGAATGGCCCTGCTTTTGGATGTGGCTACAGCAAAGGTGCTTCAGTTAACATGTGGCATATTAAGGTCCCCCATCAACAGTATCTCCCCTTTCTCTGCCATCCTAAGTATGCCTTCTATCATATCCGTGTCCATTCCCTCCCCCTGACTTGGGGGTCTGTATACAACCCCTGTGCGGATTGTGGTGCCATTTCCAGTCTCTAAGGTGACCCACAGTGCCTTCTCTCCGCCCTGTTTACTCTTTGTTCAGTTGCTTTTATTCCTTTCCTCTACATGAAGAGCTACCCCCGCCCTCCCTGTCTGTCCTGTAGGTTGTACCTGGTATGTTAACATCCCAGTCATGGTTCTCTGTGTGCCTTGTTTCTGTGACTGCTCGATGTCAGGCATCCCTCTTCCATCAAGGCCACCAGTTCAGGAGCTTGTTGCCCAGACTAAGGCGTTGGTACTCATTACCCTCCATTTCTTGATGGCCTTCCCTTTTTGCCCCATCCCTGTCCTTACTGCGTTTGTCACTTCTCCATTTACCCTGCGCTTCTCCCTATTGACATCTCTATGTTGGTGTCGACCTCACTTAGTACCCTGATTTTTGGGGGCTAGGTTTCCCTGCTCCTTCAGTGCCTCCCCCACTGGCTGGTTTAAATAGCACCAATGAAGCATTTAAATCTATCAATAGGATCCTGGTTCCCTCCTGGACAGATACAGACCATCACACCAGTATAGGCCTGCATCGTCCAGGTGGACCTAATCCCCAATGGAGCAGAAATACCTGAGCTCTGCACAGTTTTCAACCACTGATTGAATCCCATGGTGTGGGGCACCCTAGCCTCATCCATGCCATAGACAGGCAGCACCTCCCAGAAGGTTACCATGTGTGCTGTTTGTCTAAGCCCTCCCATCTCACAAACGCTGCTTCATTGCTCTGATCCCTTTCTTAGCTCAGGTCATTTGTCCCTAGGTAGACAATGACATCCAGCTCCCTCCCTGTGCAGCTGCTCCTGTGATCCTGAGGATTCGCTCCCTGTCCCTCCAAGCCATGGCGCCAGGCAGGCACCTTACCTCCCTCTCCCCTTCCTCCCCCCCAGTTCTACCTTCCTAACAATGTTTGTTTCCTTCCCTGTGGGGTCCCATGCCACCCTCCTGTGGGTCTCCTTTGTGAGGTTCCCAGCATCCTCCATGGTCTCCACTGTGGGTGCCTCCATAGAAGAACCACACTTTTCAGAATGGCATGAGGTGTGGAGAGTACAGCTGGAGGGATGCGCCTCCTGTTCCCACCCTCACCTCCTTGAGCCCACTGTGGTTCAACCCGCTCCTCTTTCTTGGCAACCTCTTAGGCATCGGCAGTGACCCTGGTGGTCCCTGGGTAGGAGAGGAGGTCCCACAAATCCTGGCCAACTCAGCCTGGAGATGAGCAACCTCCTCCCTCAACCCAGAGAGGTGCCTGCAGATGGGACAACACTGCATCCTCCAGAACGTCTCCTGGAAGACTGCTGCTCCACAGCCACTGCACTGCACCACTCCCATCATGTATTTTTTCTGGCCCCCTAACTGTTGTTTGGACTACTTACTCTTTTCTCTGTTTGGTTATTTTCTTTTTTTTTTTATTCTTTTTTTCTTCCCCTACTTACTTACTGCCTCAGTGCCCTTTTAGCTCCTGATCTTCCTGTTCTAACATCTAAGAAGATCTGGTATTCTAGTCTTTCCTTATCTGGATGATTGGCTGGTTGTGGGAAAGTCCGCACAACAGGTCTCGGAACACTTGCAATCAGCAGTGCATCTTCTGCAATCCCTAGGATTTCTGATAAATCAGGAAAAGTCTGTTCTTACCCCTGTTCAAGTGCTTCAATTCATAGGAGCAGAGCTGGATACAACTCAGGGAAGAGCTTTCCTCCCTCAGGACAGGGTGAAAAGTATTTTCGATGTTGCTGCTTCTTTCAACCTAAACCAGCCATGCCCAGCAAGACACTGTCTGCAGATTCTGGGTCATCTAACTGCAGCAACAGGTGCCGTTTCAGGGGCAAGATACAGAATGAGAGACTTGCAGTCTTACCTCAGGTCTCATTGGTCACAGAGGTAACAAAATGTCAAAACTCATCGCAGTATTAGGGGCTGTTATTCATGCCTTACAGTGGTGGAAAAATTCAGATGACTTAAGGCAAGGGGTCCGTTTCCAAAAGGAAAACCCTTCCCTTATTCTTGCAGCAGATGCTTCTCTGTTGGGATGGGGAGCCCACATGGGGGAACACACCATCCATGGGACATGGTCCAGGGCAGAATCCCTTCTTCACATAAATCTCCTAGCGCTCCGAGCCATACTTCTAGCTCTGAAGGCCTTTGCTCATTTGGTGCAAGGCAAAGTGGTACAAGTCAGGACAGACAATACCACAACAATGTACTATATAAACAAGCAGGGTGTTACAAGATCAGATTCTCTGTGCTCAGAGGCCATGAAACTGGGGGATCTGGCATACTGTCTAAAAACAACTCGGCAAGCTGTCCATGTCCCAGAGAAGGAACATTCTGGCAGATACCCTCAGCAGAATCAGTCAGGGCCACCACGAGTGGTCCCTGGACAGACAAGTAGTAAATTCAGTATTCGGAAGGTGGGGTAACCCAGAAGTGGACCTCTTTGCCTCTCCAGAGAACCACAGACTACCACTGTTTTGTTGCAGGCCTCCAGCCAGGGGCACAATTCAGGTGGATGCCATGATACTGGATTGGTCAGGAAGAAGCCTGTATGCTTTTCCTTCCTTCCCTCTCATTCTCAGAGTCCTGGTCAAGCTCAGGTCCCAGTCTGCTTCGATGATCCTCATCGCCCCAGACTGGCCCAGATAGCATTGGTACCCTCCCCTTTTATCCATGTCGGTATCCAAACTGATACATCTTCCTCGGAGGCACAACCTGTTGACCTCCCACCAAGGGAAAATAGGGTATCCCAGCCTCAGCTCCCTCAGTCTCAAAGCTTGGCTCTTGAAGACATAGAATTTGCAAATCTGAATCTCTCCCAAGCAGTTTTGCACATACTTAAGGGATATTGAAAACCCTCTACAAGGAAAACCTATTCAGCTAAATAGAAAAGGTTTCTCTCTTGGTGTAACCTGCACAGCATCGAACCTGCTTCAGCAGGAATTTCAACTCTCCTTGAGTATCTTACTTTCTTGCATGATCAGGGCCTTAAGCATACTTCCCTAAGATTTCACTTGGCATCTATCTCTGCTCACATTTCGGTGGGTAAAACCACCTCTATAGCAGCTGATCCTATTTTTAAGAAGTTTTTCAAAGGTCTGTGTCACACATACTCACCCTTTAGGGAACCTGTCCCTGGGTGGGACTTGAACATTTATATTGCTCAACTTATGAGGCCACCTTTCGAACCTATGTCTTCAGCTCACCTCCAGTATGTTACATGGAAAAATGTATTTTTAGTGGCTATGACTTCTGCTTCAAGCTCTATGTGTAGAAAAGGACTATTTGTCTTTTCACAATGATAAAGTGGTCCTCAGTACAAATAGAAAATTCCTCCCCAAGGTGGTGTCAGATTTTCATTTGAATCAATCTATTACACTACCAGTGTTTTTCACTGAGCATTCTACCTCAGGTGAGTGTAGACTCCACAGTCTTGATTTAAAGAGAGCTCTGAGCTATTACATATCTCACACTAAAGATCACAGGGAGGATAAACAACAGTTATTCCTTACCTATGGAGATGTAAAAAAAGGTCCACCAGCGCAGTCTCTCGCTAGATAGTCAGTTGCATACAGTTCTGCTATGTAAAAGCAGGCAGACAGGTCCCATCAGGACATAGGGCCCACTCAACTAGGGGAACAGCTGCTTCCATAGCAGCTTCAAGGGATGTCCCCCTACTGGACATATACAAAACTGCCACATGGAGAACAGTACATACTTTCACTAAACATTACAGTCTGGACATATTTGGAACAGCAGTCCTGCAGAGCCTCTTTCCTAAGTAGGTTTTCTGCCCACCTCCGAAGGTACTGCTTTGAAGTCTGCATTCAGTTATGAATATAGAACAATACACGGGGTTAGAAGAAAAAAATTACTCACCTTAGTAATATTGATCTTCCCTTGTCAATCTTCACCATTCATTACTGCTTGGGTTAGTGCCGGAGGCACGCACCCGCTATGGGAGTTTTTTCTAGGCGTCGGCTCCAGCGAGCCGCCCTCGAGAGTGACGTATTGCGTCATGTGCGAGGGGCAGCCGTTAGGTGCCGCAGACTCCTCCTCTATCTCAGTTCTGTTTCTCCCGCCATCGAGGCTGCACCTGCTGCGCGGTAGCGATAGTATAACGGATATTCGTATTCGTTCAAGACTCCTCGTTTTCTTCAGTGACTCGCTCGACGCCGTATACTGGTAAGACCGTTCTTTATTTTCTATCGACGGTGCCGAGTGCTTTATTGCTGTTTTTTGCCTTGTTTAGTTCGCATCATGTCAGGTTCGGGGGCAAAGCGTAAGTCGAAGGCGGGCCGTGCCCCTATGCGTCGGTGCTCCTGTGACCGGCATTTCTCCGTCTCGGACCGGCATGATGTCTGTCTCCGTTGCCTGGGACCCAACCCGACATGGGCCAGCGTGCGGCGCCTGCTTCTCCATGGATGGTGCGTGTCCTCGAAGTCGCGCGTTCAAGATCAGCTGGGCCCGCCCGACCTTCAGGGGATGGCGTCGCTCGAGGATTCCCAGGTAAGGTCTCTCTGGCCTTCCTCCGGGTCCCCTCCGCGGGCCTATCACCGGTCCGTGGAGGCTTCCTCTCTTCTCTTGCGAAGAGGCTTCTTTTGCGGTGTTGGAGGGCGTGCTGGGCCCGGCACCGGTGGACCCTCGATGCGCCCTCCGAGCGCCGTTTGGATCCGGCGCGCTGCGGCACCGGTGATCAAAACGGCATGGTTGGCAGCGCCGCGAATGGGTTTGCGTCTCGACAGCGCTGGGTTGGTTCAACGCGGGGGCAGCGCCGTGGGCTAACTGGCGGCTGCAGGGGAGCCGGGGCCGGGCCTAGCGGGTGGGCCAGGGTCGTCCGGCGCCATCTCTGACACCGGCGCCGTTTGCGGCGCCGTTTCTCCAGGGACCCCGGGGTTGCCAGCATCGTGGTTCAGCTGGTCTCTTCCTCTTCGGAGGTCAATGACTCAAACATGGACCCATCCTGGCAACCTGACTCTTCGTCAGGGTCCCCGATGTACGCGTGGTGCTGGCGGCTGGCGGGCCCCTCCGCTGTCCCGCTCCTGTCCTCCCCTGAGGGCCCTCGGGCTAGGGGTGGCCCTGGGTCCCGGGGGCAATGGAGTGGGGATGGAGAGAGGGGCTCTCCCTCCTGGGGGGCCCGTGACAGCTAACCCTGCGGATGCTGTTACCGCCTCTCGGGGTGGGAGAACACTGGAGTCGAGGAGGAGGGCGCTCTTGGAGTCCGAGGGGCGGGGGACAGTCGTCGCGGTCTGTGCCGGCCACAGCTCGCGGGGTGGCTAGGAGCCGTAGCACTGGGCCCCGCCTTTCCCTCTTGGACCCCGGGGTCCCCTCCGGTGGCGTTGCTGCGGACTGCCCTTCTGGATCCATGCAGTCCCAGGTTCGTCACAGGGGAGAATCCCTCTGGGCTCTTCCAGGTTTTGCATCCCCAGGGTTCCGTTTTGCGACCTGGTCTGTTGTCCGGAATCCCACCAGCTCGAGGCTCTGTTCTCCGGTTCAGAGCCCTAGCAGAAATCAGTGCCTCTTAATAGGTGCCCATCTCCAGTGCCTCTGCAGCCACCCCACTCTTCCAGGCCATGTCAGTCCCACGGGCCCATTATCCTAGGACAGTTCAGTGGTTCTGTGAAGCGGTCTTCCCCTCATATGTCGGTATCGCGCCAGGCGGATCTTTCGCCTCTCCCACCACTGCAGGAATCTTCTGGACTTTCGAGCTCCATCATCCTCGTCTCCCTCCTCTGAGGAGGAACCTGCTCATATCTCCTCCGATGCTGGTTTCACTGAATATCAGCTGATTCCTTTCGAGGATGGTGAGTGATCTTGAATCTCCTCGTTAGGGCGAGACAGTACTGAGCAGGAGGCGCACAGGAATTCCTTGGAGAATTCAGTGCCCAGCACCTGGTGGTACCTTCCTGGCCTATCCCCTTCCAGGAGGCGTCTATCCGTTCCTGGCAGTCGCCAGCCGCCCCTTCTCCAGCCCCGGCAGACTGTCGACATAGGTATTGTGCCCCTTCTGAATCCCTGGGTACTCTTCCCAACCTGTCCTCGGGTTTGGTATACCTAGAGACTCATTCCGGGCGCCGCCTGGCGCACGACCGTCCACCGGATTCGGATTCCCTACAATTCGACCGGTGGAAGCGAAAGTGTTCTCTTCCTCTGAAATGCGATGCTTGCATTGCGTCATCAGGCTCACCATGCTGCCTACAGTAGGCATCTGTGGTCGATGTCTCTCAGCTCTTAGCATCAATGCCTGATGCGAACAAACCAGACAGGCTATTGCCCTCTCGCTATAGGCCTGGAGCTGGCAAGACACCAAGCAAGAGGCATCTTATGGCGCCAGTGAGGTGGCTTCAAGGCTTGCGGGGACAGCGATCTACCATTAGGCAGACTGCGTAGCCGTCTATCAAGGTTGTCACCCTGGCCCGGCGTGGGTGATTGGCTCCGCCTTCCGGGGACCTGTCTTTTCCTCCAGAGCTAGGAGATTGCAGGGCTTCCTCTGTCTCCCGTCCTCGGGGGCACCTCCTAACTCTTCTCCCACAGAGCTTCTCTCTGGATTAGCCCAGGTCTTCCCTTTCTGTTTCTCACCAGCAGAAGGCTGGGGTCTTATTCCCTCAGGTTCTACCCCCTTTTTGGGGGCTTGTATCACTCAGTTAGTAATGAATGGTGAAGATTGACAAGGAAGATATGAAAATTACGTACCTACCGTAATTCTTGATCTTCTCTTGTATCTTCACCATTCATTACTGATACCCACCCACCTTCCCCTCAGTGGCCTCCTTCTGTGGCGTCTCCCCTTCCCATCTCGTTCCTCTTCCTTCTTTTGGCCTTTATGCCAGAAAAAACCAAAAAAAAAACTTTATGTTTTCTATTCTTAATGAATGGTCTCCCTTTTTTCCTCAAGGTAAAGAGGGACGAACACAGTGTTCCTTTATCTAAATTCTGAGGGAACTCTTTCTGACCACCCTTAGGGTGCGATTCCTAAAATACCTTCTTCAGGTTATGCAGTTTCACAGCCTAAGAGGCCATGCTCTGACTTGGCCTCGGCGAAGTCTAGAATCCTCCTGGCAGGTATTATTTTGAGCTCTTCTAGCTGCTGATTGGACTTGTCAGCTCTGAGCCTCCGCTTGCCTTGCCTTAGGGAGTCTGATCGAGTTCCACTCTATCTTTCATACAAAACTGCCTTCGAGAAGGCATAGTCTTTCCCATACACTACTGTGTTAGCACTTAACAGGGTGCTAAGGGACTTAGTCCTCTTCCTGGTTGGGCGCTGTACCCGGAACAGGTTCTGCCCGGGCAGTCTACGAGCCCTCAGCTAGGATGAAGGGACTTGGCATGTTGAGAGTTCAGAGAGTCTGCCCTCATTCGGATCTGTTCAGGTGGTTCGGCTGAACCTCCCCTCAGTCCTAGCAACTGGATTCTTGCTCCCTTGTTACTCTCAAGCCTATAAGCCTCTCAACCAATGCTCGATGGGCACTGTTCTCCCTCTCAACCTGCCTCTTTTTCTTCTTCTTCTTCTACTTTCTCTTCCTTCTCTCTGTTCCTCCCCTAGAGCCGCCCCGGAAAGGAGGCCCTGCGGTCCCTTAGGGTAGGAATCCTTCTTCTCTGTCTATTCTTTACCGGCTTATTCCTTTTTCAGTTTATATCCTTTCCTTTTTCTGTCCCTCGGCTCTCTTGCCTCGCTCTTTTTTCTTACCCTTTATTTCGCCTCTTGGCTACCAGAACTGAGATAGAGGAGGTCTGCGGCACTAACAGCCGCCTCACAAGATGACGAATACGTCACTTGAGGGCGGGCGCCGCTGAGCCGATTAAAAAAAAAAAAAAAATCTCCAGAGGCAGGTGCGCGGCCCCGCACTAACCCAATCAGTAATGAATGGTGAAGATACAAGAGAAGATCAAGAATTACGGTAGGTACGTAATTTTCATTTTCTTCCAGTGTATTCTATATTCATAACTCTCCCACCCTGCCTCCCCTACCAGAACCAGAGCCTCAGCATGCCTACTGATTTTATCTTGGATTTCCATAAGTATGTACACACTATTGAAGTACATTTTTAACTTTGGTGGGATTTATCTCTTATTCTTTGGTTACCTGTGTTTCCAGGATAAAAACTTATCTATTTTTAGATTGTAGTTAAACAGCCACTAGGGTTTATAGGAGTTAGTTCCTTTACATATTCATTGGTAGTTTTAAGTAGGTACGTAGTACTTCTGCCTTGTTGGCTGTTATTGAAATCTGAGACGTTAAAGGGGCACTGTCAGCTTGTTCCCTTCGTTTGGAGGCATACATATATAATGTAAGTTCTGGCACCAACCCATTCTACACATGTTGTAAAATACATGTAGCGATGTGAAAAATGCAGTTTTGTACCTGTTTTGGTCATTTTCAACAAAAGTCAACATTCCCTCGTCCCAATCAAAAAGTACCCACCACCGGAAGCCTTGCTAGGTTCAGAACGCGCATCAGTCACGAGCGCAGTCGCGAGGCTCAATTTTTTACCATGCCACTTGTAATTATAGGATTGCCCAGTGAATTATTAAATGCTGAATTGGTGGTGGTATATAAAAGCCAAAACCGAGCACTGAGAGCAACGTGTTTTAAATTTTTAATCCTGTCCCAAAATCCCGCGCATGCGCGACAGAGGCATATGTCTTGCACATGCGCATGTGTAGAATGGGTTTGTGCCAGAACCTACATTGTATATGTATGCCTGCAAACGAAGGGAACAAGCTGACAGTGCCCCTTTAATGGAACATTGCAGTAGATGAGGGCAGCAGTTTGAATATGTGTCTCGAGCAATGATAGGTTCTATCATTTGCATATAGTTCCATTTCTCTCCGGGCGGTTCTACTTAGGAGGCAGACTTCATGCAGTTATGAATATAGAAGAATACATTGTAAGAAACAATATTACTAAGGTGAGTAATTTTTTCTTCAAACAACATGAAGTCTTGCTATATTATGACAATTGCAGTTTGTCCCACCATTAGAACTGCTCCGGAGGTGAAAGAGTTAACTCCCATTCTAAGAATGGAACTTGGAGCGCGAGCTCGGTTAGAGAAGCTCTGTCTGGGTTATTTCAAACCTAAACTGTCAGATTCTTTACTCCGCCTCACTGAACAGTCGCTCCGGAGATTTCTCCTACTGCTCGGTTCATTTCTCGGTTCAAATCAACTGAGAATATTATTATTTTAACCGCAAAACCGATCGGTTCAAGCTCTGTCTGTGGTATTGTAAGTAATTACAGTTTATTTTCTGTGTGGAACTTGTAAATGTTATCGGTTCGGTTTTGAACCGATCAGCTTGTTTTAAAACTTGAATTGAAGGTTTTAGAGTGCGGTTCCCGGTTCTTATCGGTTCTAAAAACGGATTTCATTACGGTTTTTTCCAAGACCCGTGACACGGTTAGGAACCGATAAGGGTGTTACCGGTCTGGCACTGCGCTTAGAGAGGGCAAGTTTTGGTTAGGCTGGCATTATGTCTGAAAACCCAAAAGAAAAACTGGGCCCATTGGTTTCAACACTGTGATGCCTGTGGGGAAGTCTTTGCCAAGGCTGACCCACACACCACATGTGTTTATTGTCTGGGGTTTGACCACCTCAATTCAGACTGCCAGATTTGTAAAAATTTCCCTGCAGCCACCCTGGATAAGAGAGTTGGCAGGCTCCAGGGACGAGGCCAAAAAAGTCCGCTGACCCGATGGCCAGCCGGTTCGGTGCCAACCGAACCGGAGGGAGTGCCCTCTGACCAGGGCGAGACTTCCTCGGCCAAACGTAAAGCTGGCTCGGAGGAGCCAGTTCCAGTAAAGAAAACAAGAAAATCAGCAGGTGTGGAGCCCAAAATTCCTTCTCCAACTGCTGCAGAGATAGCAAGAGCTATTCAGATTGTCCAGTCACTTTCTCCGGTTCCGTCCAAACCGCCACTGTCTGGTAAAAGGTCGGTTCCACCGGTTCAGGAATATGTTGTTGAAGAGTTTTATGAACCAGAGGAGGGGGAGGATGATTATGAACAGTATGAATTTGACTTTGAGGGTCTGGGTGTGCCCATTGAACCGGACATCTCCCCAGACAGACCTTTAGAATCTCCCCCTTTGCTTTCTGAGTCCCCCTCTCACTTTATGTTTTACAAAAAAGTTGCTGAAACCCTCCAGCTACCATTGGAGGAAGCTGTGGATGAACAAGAGGAACCTGATTTTGTAGAAATGATGGATATTCAGAGTCTAGGAGATTGTCTATTCCTTGCATAAATCATTTAGGAAACAGACAATAAAAATTTTAAAAACTCCTAATTCTGTGCCTCCTGTGGACAAAAAGATGAACAGGAGGTACACTCTGTCAGGTCCTGATACAGAATTCCTTTCACAGCAATGCAGTCACGTTAGTGTGGTTCAGGCTGCAGCCTGTGATAAAGCTAAAATTCCTTTGGCTTCACATCCTCCTGACAAGGATTCCAGGAAGATTGATGCCATGGCTAAAAAACAATACATGGCAGCGTCCTTGGGACTCGGGCAAGCAAATTACATGGCTTATGTAGCAAGGTATCGAAAATCTAGATGGGACACTGTCATGGCTTTGGCCAAACAGGCCTCTGGCCAGCTTGCTAATGAGCTGGAACAGGTGGCTGCTGATGGCATTGAGGCATCTAAGGTGCAGTTTCATGCTGCTGTGGATTTTAATGATGTATCCTCTAGAGTCATGGCTACGTCTGTAGCTTTTCGCAGGTTGGCCTGGCTCAGGTGTACTAGCTTGTCACAGGATACCCAGACTAAGGCTATGGATTTTCCTGTGGTTGGAAATTCTCTGTTTGGGGAGCAGACAGAGAATTATATGAAGAAAATGGATGAATATAGGACTACCTATAAGAGTGCTCAGGCTAAGGAGCGGCAAGCCACTCCTCAGAGGCAGGCCCCCAGGGTAGAGGTAGGCCTTTTCACAGGCCTTTTTACAAAACCCAGGCCTCCTCTGCTTATGCTCAGAGGGGGTTCTTCAGAGGGAGAGGCAGACGGGGTGTGGGCAGGCCTGCTCCCACCCCTCAGCCTAAAGCACCTGCCAAACAGACACCCTGATGGGGTGCCCAGGGCCGATTCTCCTTTACCTGTAGGGGGCAAGTTGGCTTACTTCATTCAGAACTGGGTGTCTCTAACTTCAGACAAGTGGGTCCTGGAAGTAGTAGTCCAGGGTCTGGTTCTCAGCTTCAAAAAGTTCCTGAAGATGAGAATCAGATCTTTCCCACCTGCAAACTCTTTAGAGACCTTTACTTTAGAAACAGAAGTCTCAACCCTCCTGGCTCTCAGAGCTGTAGAAAGGGTTTCTCCCCTACATCAGGGCAAGGGTCTGTACTCCAGATATTTCCTTACCCCAAAAAAGACAGGAGAATGGCGGCCCATTTTAGACCTGAGATATCTGAACAAACACCTTTTGAAACCAAAGTTCAGAATGGTAACTTGGCAATGATTTTACCTCTCTAAGGCCAGGGACTGGCTAGCCTCCTGGACCTCAAGGATGCCTATTTTCACATCCTAATCAGAAGCTCCCACCGAAAGTACTTCAGATCGAACTGCCTCAGGTCACTACCAGTTCAGAGCAATGCCCTTGGCCTCACCTCTGCCCCAAGGGTATTCACAAAATGTCTGGCAGTAGCAGTGGCTCATTTAAGAAGGCAAAGGATTGCTGTCTCTTCCTTATCTGGACGACTGGCTCATTGATAGGCTAGTCCCCAGAACAGGTAAAATTCACCTGTAAGTTACCCAGCAGCTGCTCACCTCCCTGGACTTCTTGCTCAATCTTCCAAAGTCAGTTCTGGAACCAGTTCAGGTGCTCACCTTCATAGGTGCAGAATTGGACACAAAGCAGGCCAGAGCCTTCCTACCCTTAGAGAGGGTAAGGAACTTGGTGGCTCTGGCCTCCTCCTTCACTCTGCAGGTCTCTCGACCAGCAAGACACTTTTTGCAGCCCCTGGGGCACATGGCTGCATCCACAGCTGTAGTGCAAGGAGCAAGATTTCAGATGAGGGACATTCAGTTTCACTTGAGAGCCTTTTGGTCTCAGAGAAGAGACCCCCTTTCCAAGTTGGTCCCAGTGACCCGAACCCTGATTCAGGCCCTCCAGTGGTGGCAGGATCAGAGCAATTTAAGACTGGGGGTCCCCTTCGTTCCTCTGTCTCACTCCTTGACCCTCACTCACGGATGCTTTCCTCCTGGGGTGGGAGCCCACATGGACGACCTCTCCACTCAGGGAGTGTGGCCCCTCAGGAATCTCTGCTCCACATCAGTTTGCTGGAACTCAGAGCTGTCTTTTAGCACTTCAAGTGTTTTCTCGTCTGTTCAGAACAAAGTGGTACAAGTCAGAACAGACAACACCACAACAATGTGGTACATCAACAAGCAGGGGGGCACTCGGTCTTCGGCCTTGTGCACCGAGGCACTGAAGTTGTGGTCTCTGGCCAATTCCCTGAACACTTACCTCATAGCAATTCACCTTCCAGGAAAGGACAATGTCCTAGCAGATGCTCTCAGCAGGATTTCCCAGGGCCATCACGAATGGTCTCTGGATCCTCAAGTACTGGGGATAGTTTTTGCCAGATGGGGCACCCCTCAGATAGATCTTTTTTCAGCCCCAGACAATCACCAACTTCCACTGTTCTGTTGCAGGCCCCCAGTGTTGGGCTCCATCCCCCTGGATGCCTTTCTCCTAGATTGGGAAGGAAAGTTTTTATGCCTTTCCTCTTCCTCTCCTATTCAAGGTGCTAGTCAAAATCAGATCCCAGCCTTGCAGGGTGATTCTGATTGCCCCAGATTGGGCCAGGCAGCCCTGGTACCCACTCCTTCTGTCACTAGCAGTCCATCTTCCCTGTGTCTCCCAGGAATCACAACCTGTTAACCTGTGCACAGGGAGAGTTTAGTATCGAACCTCAAATCCCTCAACCTCAAGGCCTGGCTCTTGAGGAG
Organism: Neoceratodus forsteri; assembly: GCA_016271365.2. Taxonomy (NCBI): domain Eukaryota; kingdom Metazoa; phylum Chordata; order Ceratodontiformes; family Ceratodontidae; genus Neoceratodus; species Neoceratodus forsteri. Next base: position 1,199,019,987 of record CM028130.1, read on the forward strand.
CTAGAATCTTGCTGACCTACATCTTTCTCAGGGTGTTCTTGAAATCCTAAAGGCTTCTAGGAAGCCTTCCACTAGGGCTACTTACAATTCTAAGTGGAAAAGGTTTTCCATTTGGTGTTCTGGGAAACATATTTCCCCGGAATCTGCTGATTTGCCCATTGTTTTGGACTATACGGTCCATCTTAATTCCTTGGGCCTGAGACCAGCTACCCTGAAAGTACATTTGGCAGCTGTCTCTGCTTTTGTTTCAGCAGGAAAGCCCTCCTCTCTTTCCGCTCACCCTGTATTTTCCAAGTTTTTTAAAGGATTACTTCATACTAATCCACCTTTTAGGGATCCGGCCCCTGCCTGGGACCTTAATGTTTGCATTGCACAGTTAATGCAACCTCCTTTTGAACCTCTGTCTTCTGCAGAGCTTAAGTACTTAACTTGGAAAACTGTTTTCCTAGTTGCTATCACTTCTGCCAGGCGCATAAGTGAGTTGCAAGCCCTGTCAGTAGAAACTGACTTTATTTCTTTCCACAGGGATAAGGTAGTCCTCAGGACTAACAGGAAGTTTTTGCCTAAGGTGGTTTCAGATTTCCATCTTAATCAATCTATCTCCCTTCAGTGTTTTTCACTGAACATTTCTCCTCTGGCGAGAGGAGATTGCAGTTTAGAGTAAGGGCCTAAGTTACTATATAGAAACGTACTAAGGGTCACAGGTTGAATCCTCCAACTTTTCTCACTTATGGTGAGGTTGTGAAAGGGAGACCTGCCACCAAGAGATCAGTTGCCAGGTGGATTGTCTCTTGTATCCAATTTTGTTATCAGAAACTGGGAAAGCTCCCCTTCTGGCCTGAGGGCTCATTCTACCAGAGGTACAGCCGCGTCTCTAGCTGCTGCCAGAGACATCCCTATCTTAGAGATATGTCAAGCAGCTACCTGGAAAATGGTACACACTTTCACCAAGCATTACTCCCTGGATGTCAGGCCAGGAGAGATGCTCGGTTTGGCACAGCTGTGCTTCAGAGCCTATTCCCTAAGTAGGTTCTGTCCCTCCTCCATGGAGGTACTGCTGTGTAGTCTGCAATTGTCATAATATAGCAAGACTTCATGTTGTTTGAAGAAAAAATTACTCACCTTAGTAATGTTGTTTCTTCTAATGGAGTCTTGCTATATTATGACCTCCCCCCCAGCCTGCCCCTCTCAGAACTTCTACTTGGGTATGGGGTGGGCAGCCTAGTGTGGGCGCTAGTTATGCCCATTATATGTTTTCCACCCCTTCTTGGGGTTTTGGGGTGTGATGTTTTTATTTTATCTCATATTATTGCTTATATTATATTATTACTTCTGGTCCCCTGACTTGAGTCTTTGTGTTGGGATCAGGAATATGTGTTAATAGTCAGGTAGCCAGTTGGCTAGTGTAGGTTACAGCTTCCACACAGACCTTAGTGAGTTTTGCTCGTAAAGATATGACAGTTTAGGTTTGAAATAACCCAGACAGAGCTTCTCTAACCGAGCTCATGCTCCAAGTTCCATTCTTAGAATGGGAGTTAACTCTTTCACCTCCGGAGCAGTTCTAATGGTGGGACAAACTGCAATTGTCATAATATAGCAAGACTCCATTAGAAGAAACAACATTACTAAGGTGAGTAATTTTTTCTTTCGGTTCATACACACCAACACCACTATCCATTGATGCGGCAAAATCACCAGATTTTATCTTTTGCCATTTTATGTCAAAAACAGTAGAAATCCTGATGCTGAACATCTTGACCACATCAACAAGCTTATCGCCTGAATCGAGGGCATCAAGCACTCTCAATTTCTGATTAATGTCCAGAACAGAATGTTTGCGTTTAGCCATTGTGTCCATTCTTTGACTGTTAAACTTGTGAGTAAAACGGTGTTTTTTGAATGTGAAGTGAAAAGTAATTAGTGAGTCAGCAACAGTCATTATGTAGGTGTTAAATTGTTAACTAGCTCTTACAGCACTGCCAGCTTGAATGACTGACCTCATCAGCTGTGCTGTACTATCAGACGCATTACTATTATAGCCACAAAACGCTTGTTTTACGTTCAGTCTGTCACTCTGTTGATAACAGTGGGGGACATAAAATAGTTTCGGATAACTGAGGATTTTGGATTTTAGAGATTCAGATAACCGGGGTTATACTGTATCTCATTTTAAAATGTCAGGTGTCTCATGCATTAGCAAATTGCATATCAGGCCCTGGTGTGACTGGAATATTCATCATCACAACAACTGCCTAATACAACCGTTTTTGCTGGTCAGTCTTTGGACCAGTTTTATACTGCTTCTGAAATTTGATTGGCTTGGCTGGCTCAGCTTCCTCATTTATTTATTTTTGTGTTACTTTTTACTTATTTTGTAAGCAAAACATTACTCATAATTGAGCTATACACGGAAGCATACCATAGTACAAAGTACAGTATTGGGTTGTTACCACTTAAAAATGATATGAATGACAACCTTCCAGTCGTGACACATAAGGGGAAGTATAATCTGAGTAATAGAATGCTTAACAATCTGGTAAGGCACACTTCAAGGAATTATACAGGGAAATAATAAAGTATGTACAATAAGAATTCCCTATTACCATATATGGTTTCATCCCACAGTTTCTTTCATGCAAAAACTGTAAAACAGTCATCAAGTCCCAATAGAGAGTTTGTATCATATAACTGTAACTGTTAGTAGTATGAACAGATTCATAATACTCTAATTGAGCAGTATAATAATTAAACATTCAGGCATTCTTAAAAATGTGGCTGGTAACCATCAAAATGAGGACTGGAAAGGAAGATTCACTCTCACCAAGATTGTTCAAGGAGATTTAAAATGGCAGTCTGAAAAAGTCACATACTGTAGTGAGTCCCAACAAGCTATGGTTGGAGGTTTAGTGGTTGGCAGACGAGAACAGCTGAGGAGGTCCTCCATAGTGCCTGCGCTAACTTGATCAGTCTGTGGCATCATGTCCTCTTGTGCTAATGCAGCTGTCAGGGACAATGAGATTTCAATAGCTAGAAAATGGAGACCCCCCCCCCCCAAGATAGTTACAGGGGCTGGTGTGAACAGTGAAAACAAACTAAAGCAAACATATATTCCCAATAGCTACATGAAAAGAGTTATCTAATGACAAGGAAACAAATAACATTTACAAGATATGAGGGTGTCGTACTCCTTTAACTAGTTTTACTGTTGAATCCTGTGTTTTTAAGGATGTTTCTGCATGTTGAACCATTTGCTTGACTGAATCCAGGCAGGTTTCCAGTTTTGTCACCCTGGGAGTTAAGCTGTCCAGATCTTACTTCAAGATTCGCTCTTGCAGCAGGTAACACCTTTAGGACTAAGCCGTCCGGCATCAGGACCCCACGGAAAACGTCTAGCTAGCAGTGTCGAGCAGGGGACTACCCCAGTGTTGGCCTGCCCCCGACATCACGTACAGTAGTATAAAAGGGGTGTTCCCAACCAATCCCCAGTTCTTTTCCCGCCGTCGACCGTGCAAGTCGGACCTCCACAGACTCCTTCAACTTGTCGACCACCATTTTTATACTCTACCCACGTTTTCTTATTTTCCATCAAAAACAGTACCATTTCGAAATTTTGCATGTTTTCTTCTCTTCCTTCTTCTTCCATGGAGCGGCGGCAGTCGAAGTGTGCATGCGGGAAGCAAATTCCCCATTAGGATGGCCATTCGGCCTGTCTTTTCTGCCTAGGCCTGGACCACAACATTAAGGCCTGCCTGCACTGCCAAGACTTTAATCAGTGTACGAGGCTCTGCCACCAAAAGACCCTCGAAGCCTTTTTGCTCTCCGAAAGGTTATCTGAAATGGAGAAGGAGCTTCACTGTAAGAGTTCGTCATCCTCTCCAGCCTCATCTTCATCAGGAAGGCGGGCCACAAAATGCCGGGCCCCACAGCTGCCAAGCCCCCCCCAAAAAGCAGCAGGCGCTTCAGCTGCGGTGCTGCCCACACCACCTGACTCTTTCCTCTCCCACTGCCTCCGACTCCCAGAGGAACCGTGGAGGGAGGTTTTCTCTCCACCTTCCGGGATGGGAAAGGATAACCACAGATTCTTGGGTGCTCCAGCTCATACCAGAAGGACACTCATAGAGTTTCTTCAGAAACCACCCCGCCACCCCCTGCTGAAGTCGTCTTATTCATGGGAACATCTTGTCTTGGTCCAGGAGGAAATTTTGGCTCTCCTGTTGAAACAAGCAACAGCCCGTTCCCTTCCTCTCACGAGGGACGGTTACTATTCCCATTTCTTCCTGGTCCCAAAGAAGACAGGAGATCTCAGACCAATTTTGGATCTCAGTTCCCTGAATCTTTATGTAGAATACAAAAGGTTCAAGATGCTCTCTTTGCAGAGCCTTCTGCCCCTCCTCCGGCCGGGTCAATGGCTTTGTGCTGTGGATATGCAGGATGCTTATCTACATATTCCCATTCACCCATCTCATCGCAAATACCTTCGTTGTGCGTTCCAGGGGGACCACTACCAGTTCAAGGCACTCCCGTTTGGTCTATCCTCGGCCCCCCCTGAGTGTTTATCAAATGCCTGGTAGTGGTGGCGGCCCACCTGTGTACCAGGAGAGTGCAGGTTTTCCCGTACCTGGACGACTGGCTCCTGGCAGCCTCGTCCAGGGAGGAACTCCTGCACTTCCTCTCCCTTACCCAGCAAGTTTTTACCTGCCTGGGTATTACCATCAACCATTCCAAGTCTCATCTGGACCCATCCCAGAGGCTACAGTTTATTGGGGCGATTCTCGATACGACCAAGGGCAAGGCCTTCCTACCTCCGGACAGGGCGTCCACCTTTCAGACCCAAATAAGTCTGTTGTCCGACCACAGGATGGTCTCTGCGAGGTTGGTCCTTCGCCTTCTCGGGCTCATGGCGGCTGCTATCCCGATGGTGCCTCGTGCTGGACTCCACATGAGGATTTCTCAGTGGACTGTACGTTCTCAATGGGATCAGCTAGTGGATGACCTAGATCACCCAGTTCTGATCTCCTCGCTGATGATTCGAGACTTGCAATGGTAGATGGTTCGAGAGAATCTATTTCGGGGAGTTCCTTTCTTTCGTCCTCCCCCCTCCCAGACTCTAACCACAGATGCCTCAGGCGAAGGTTGGTTAGCCCATCTAGGACCTCATCGGACCCAGGGCTCCTGGTCCAAGCTAGAACAAGCTCTCCACATCAGTGTGCTTGAGCTTCAGGCAGTGTTGTACGCTCTCCAAGCCCTTCACCAATACATCCTTCCCGGCCACCTAGCTGTCCAGATGGACAACATATGCGTGGTGTGGTACATCAACAAACAGGGAGGGACTCGGTCCTACCCTCTTTGCAGGGAGGCAGTGAGGGTTTGAGATTGGGCAACACAACACGACCTTCACCTCACGGCAATTCACGTTCCGGGAGTCGACAACACCCTGGCAGACAAGCTAAGTCGCTCATCTGCTCTAACTCACGAGTGGGAAATGGACCAAGGGGTCCTAGACAATATCTTCCAACTTTGGGGAACACCGCAGGTCGACCTGTTCGCATCCCCCCTAAACGCAAAACTTCCTGTCTTCTGCTCGCTCGTTCCAGAGCGAGGCGCTTTTTGGAGTGACACGCTGTCTCTAGACTGGAAGGACAGATTCGTCTATGCCTTTCTCCCAATTCCACTTATCCCACGAGTCTTGCAGAAACTAGCTTTCAGAAGGAGCACGAATGATTCTGATCGCTCCTTTCTGGCCCAGGCAAGTTTGTTTCTCTCTTCTACAACAATACTCCGAGGATCCTCCTCTTCCTCTTCCTCTTCCTCTATCTCGAGGTTTGTTGACCCAGGATCAGGGGACCCTGGTCCATCCAGGCCTCAAATCCCTTCAATTGCATGCATGGCTCCTGTAGACTTAGCCCAATCCCGTTTTGGAGTGTCTCCCAAAGTGGCGGAGATTTTGGTGAAGGCCAGAAAACCCTCCACCAGATCCACTTATGCCATGAAGTGGAAAAGATTCACTATCTGGGCCGCTTCCAAGAACGTGGAACCCTTCTGTTCAGCGGGGCTTCTGCTGGAGTATCTACGTCATCTGTTTGACCTGGGTCTCAGCCATTCTTCTCTGAAGGTACAGCCATCTCGGCCTATCATATTCCCTTCGCAGACAAAGCTTTCGCTCAACTGGAGGTCTCTAAGACCTTTCTCAGAGGGGACCTCCATCTGAGGCCCCCCATCTGTACTCCTGCTCCCCCTTGGGACTTGAATTTTGTTCTCGAGAAACTTACTCTCCCTCCCTTCGAACCTGAAGCTTCTGCGGGTTTGAAGTTCCTTTTCGTGGAAGACGCTCTTCTTGGTGGCCATTACTTCTGCTCGGATAATTTCCGAGCTCCAGGCCCTGATGTGTAAAATCCCGTACTTGATTTTTCACAAGGAACGTGTTGCTCTTCGCACGAATCCTAAGTTTCTCCCTAAAGTAGTAGCTGAGTCTACTCTAAATCAGTCCATAGAATTACCTGCCTTTTTTACGCAGTACTCTAATCAAGGGGAGTATTTACTCCATACTATGGATGTTCAACGGATTCTGAGATACTACACCAACAGGACGAAGGATCTCAGAAAGACTAATCAATTGTTCATCTCTTTTGCTCACAAAAGGGAAGGCAGTGCTGTTTCCAAGCAATGCCTGTCTAAGTGGTTGGCTCATTGCATCACTTTCTGTTATGACAAATACAACAAGACCCTCCCGGGTCAAGTCAGAGGCCACTTCACAAGAGGAGTAGCTGCCTCAGTGGCTTGTTTGAAGAATGTGTCTGCAGCAGACATTTGCGTTGCTGCCACCTGGACTTCCATCCATACCTTTACTAAACACTACAGTTTGGATGTTGTCTCTCGCAATAGAGCAGGCTTCGGGCTGGCTGTTTTGCAAGGCCTCCAATCTTGAGACTTGCACAACCAGAACTACTTTTTGGAGTAGTTTTGCTCCTCCCGGTGCCTCTCTTTGTTCCAGACTGCTTGGGATTCAGTCCTATATGTAATTACCTACTGCAAGAGCCCTCTCGAAGTAAGATAGTACAGTTACGTAAGAACTTACTGTAACAGTAGATCTTCGAGAGACGCTCTTGCAGTAGGTAATACCTTCCTGTCCTCCATCCCCCTAGGCTTTTTCAGCTCCTTTTCCATTGAGGGAAATATCCGCTTCTCTGTCATCTGGCCTCTTTTGGCCTGTGGCGGGAAAGAACTGGAAGGCGGGCGTCTGGGACCGCCCCTTTATACCGATGTCTCCTGACACCGGTCACCTGACGTGGGGCGGTCCCTCGCCAGGGACTGCTAGCTAGAAATTTTTCTGAGGGGTCCTGCCGCCTGCCGATGTCAGTCCTATATGTAATTACCTACTGCAAGAGCCTCTCTCGAAGATCTGCTGTTACGGTAAGTTCTTACGTAACTGTACTTTATTACCAATAGGAGTGCTACTACTCTCAAAGAGAGGGATCTGCAGAAGTAAGAGTGAGAGTAGAGAAAAACATAACACAATACCCAATTATAAAATACCAAATGAAATTCAGTACTGCAGCCTTTTCAGAAAAGTTGGTAATAAATATTCTTTGATTAGATATAAATTTTTCATATATCCTGGATAGTCCTAATATTCACAGTTAAACGTAAAAATAAGAAAACAATAAAAAAGAGGAGGGCAGGACAGATTGTATAGTGCAAAATAGCACTTATCCAATAGCTGGTGCCTAAATTTAAATATGCAACACAGCAAAAAAGCATATTTTTTAAAATATTACTGCCAATTAGAATGTCTTATTTAATGAAGCTTATTCAAAATCCAGTAGATAACTTATTAATGACCTAGCTAAAATTTAAGACTATAATACATTTCTTAGCATAAATAATATTCAGAATTCTACAACAAAGATTTCAACAATTGAGAAGAGTGTTAATCTGAAAAGAGAAACAAAAATAACACATTTTCATTCATAAAGTGATACAGAAATTTTTATACACTCTTTACAGAAATGGCACAGATCAGCCGGCCTGGTGGCGCTGAGGGCTGAGGCACTGGATGCCTTACCTGGTACCACGCTGGCGACCCGGGTTCGGGAACGAGCACAGGCTGCCGGGGTTGGTAGGGAGGGATTGATAGAGCGCCCAATGGCTGCCTCTCCTTCTCGGGGTTACCTGCATGCTCCTGCTGCAATACCGCCACCTATGGAAGCCTGGATGGACGGTAGCGGTTGGTGTAGACCAGGCGGGCATTGGGCAGACGTCGGCAGAGGGGCGGAGCAGAGGGCACGTCTCAGCGTGCCTCCTGACTCCTAGCCCATCATTGCACGCCAACGCCTGGGGAAAAAAGAAACAGGGAAAAACACCTCGCTCTCGCCTAGATGACGACACCTCGCTGGGGGATCTCCAGGGCTCGTCGGACAGACTCCGCTGCACCAAAAATTCCATGGCACAGTATGTTGGTTTGAGGGGGTAAGTATGGGGGGCTCCCTCCTCACCCCTGCCCGGGGGGTATACCGGGAGTAAAATGCTGTGGAATGGTGTGCTCTAGGGGCAGATCACGACTGGAGTGGGAGGCCTACAGATAGAGGTTGTCTGAAAGAGTGGAGAGAGAGGAGGCAGAGAAGGCGCATAAATACAAAGGGAAAAAAAAATGGCACAGATCAATTTGATCATTCATCCCATTTGGCATCAAAAATCCGTTTTTTACGTTCGCTAGTGCGCATGCGCAAGGAATGTCTTGGGAGAATGGGACACTTTGGAAGTGTGCCCCTCCTCTGCAATCCCCTGCTCCATTGAGCAGGCGTGGCAGTCCTGCACCAATCGGACGCGGTGCTGTGTATGACAGCGGTGGTCTTCTTCAAAGAAAACCACCCTGTGTGCTTGCACCGCTGTCACGCCATTCCCCATCTTGTTGCCACGCTTGGGAGCTCACCCCAGCGTGGCAAACGCCCCGCCGGCTCCATGGCCCCCCAGCCATCGTTCTGCCACGCTGGGAGCCCACCCCAGCACGGCAAACGTCCTGCGTTATCTGCCGACGGGGCGCCTAACTTCGCCGGCTCCACAGCCCCCCAGCCATTCTTCTGCCACGCTGGGAGCTCACCCCAGCGTGGCAAATGTCCCACGTTGTCTTTTTTTTTTTTAAACCTGTAAATTGAAAACGGTCCCAGCGCTTCTCCTAGTCCCGCCTCCCATAACCCGCACCCACCCACTGCGCACCCTGTCTCCCACACCCCTCACCCCATACTTACCTCCGGAGCTCGCCGCAACGATCTTCGTGGACCGGGAACACGTCTGCACTCTTCAAAGCCGACTGCGAACTGAGGAAATGCCGGTAAGCTGTATGATGGGCTAGATAGGGGTTTCAACTTTATTGCATATCTCAGACATTTTTGATTTTGCACCATTTAACATGGGTTTTGGGACCCCTTCTCATGAGTGATGTCACTGTCATGGCATTATTAGGGCCTAAGGGTGATTTCAGCGTCACTGCGTGAAATCACCCTTCGGGCCCGAATAACGCCATGACAGTGACATCATCATGAGAAGGGGTCCCAAAACCCATGTTGAAAATTTGGTGCAAAATCCAAAAATGACTGTGTTATGAGCGCATGCTATGCAGTTCCTACGCAGGCTCGTAAGTTCGCGAATTTTCAATATTTTCACTCCAGATTTTCAACATTGCCATTTTACCACACCTCCTTATGAGCAGTACAGCTGTCATTTTTCACATCCTGCCCAAACGTGTTTCCGCCCATGTAGCGCACAATGGCGCAGTCGGTGTGCGAAATCAATGTATGGGACACATTAAGAAAATCACCATGACACTGTTCATTAGCAGAGGTCTTAAAATGGCTATGTTGAAAATTTGGTGAAAAAATTCCTAAAAATGACTGTTTTACGAGCGTGCGTTGCGCAGTTCCTATGCACACTCGTAGGTTTGCGAATTTTCAATATTTCCACTCCAGATTTTCAACATTGCCATTTTACCACACCTTCTTATGAGTAGTGCAGCTGTCATTTTTCACATCTCACCCAAAACATGTTTCCGCTCATGTAGCGCACAATGGCGCAGTCGGTGTGCTTAAATCAATGTATGGGACACATTAAGAAAATCACAGTGACACTGTTCATGAGCAGAGTCTTAAATGGCTATGTTGAAAATTTGTGAAAAATTCCTAAAATGTTTTACGAGCGTATGCGCAGTTCCTACCCATGACATTCTGCTAATTTTCAATATTTTCACTCCAGATTTTAACACTGCCATTTTACCACACCTCCTTATGAGCAGTACAGCTGTCATTTTTCACATCCTGCCCAAAACGTGTTTCCGCCCATGTAGCGCACAATGGCGCAGTCGGTGTGCGAAATCAATGTATGGGACACATTAAGAAAATCACAGTGACACTGTTCATGAGCAGAGGTCTTAAAATGGCTATGTTGAAAATTTGGTGAAAAAATTCCTAAAAATGACTGTTTTACAAGCATGCGTTGCGCAGTTCCTACACGCGCGTAAGTTCGCGAATTTTCAATATTTGCACTCCAATGACTTCCAAATACCTAAACAGCACATAGAAGCAAGCAACATTCGGCATTGACAAATGCTTGTACTTCTTTGTCACTGATTTTTTTAAGCCATGTCCAAGTGCCAAATACCACTGCAAATACCTGCAAGCGAACGTTCAGCATTGACAAATGCGTGTTATTCTCTTTGTGAGAGCAATTTAATTTGATCACCTCCACTCTGCAAAACTGGGATATGATCTGTTCCCATGAATTTTAAACATCTAAAATTAAAATCGTGATGAGTTTGAAAGTGTGCTTTTAGAGCACTGTCCCGCTTTTTCTGACATTGCTAGGACATGCGCCTGGAGCCTCACTTTTAAAGGGCAAATTGTCCTTCCTACATAGACTTTGGTCAGTCACACTAAACTACACACCTTTGTTGCAATTTATAGAGTGTTTCATTTCTACTCTTTACTGTGAAGAAGGGTGGACGACAACTTTTTCTCTTAAAAGTAAATTGGCAAGCTGGCCCAGTGGTGTTGAGTGCTGAGGCATTCACTGCCTTACCTCCAGCCATGCCAGTGACCTGTGCTGAAGAACGAGCACGGGTTGCTGGGGGTCGGTGGGGTGGGAGAGGATTGAGTATCCTAGGGTCTGCTCTCTTCTCCCAGGGAGGGGTGCCCAATCGACTCGGTCTTTGGCACTGGGTGGAGGCCCGGTGGTAATGCAAGCAGATGAGCAACTTGAAGGGAGGTGCCGTGGTTCCACAGGGCATGTGCGCCTCCATGCACACATCTTGACGTGCCACCACAGTGAGGAAAAGTTAGGGCAGAAAAACTGAAAAAGGGACCCGACAGCGGACCACAATGGTCTGCGCACCTACCCAGGCCCGTACCACTACCTGGGACACCCGAAGCGACTCTGGATTATTTTTCGGGGGGGGGGTGGCCCTCCCCCTCCAACCCCGCCACCGGGGGAATCTGTGGGGGACTGGCTACGGAAAGCTCTGGGGGAGGTGAGTGCGGGCAGGGGGAAGTGGGGAGAGATGTGGGATTGCCACTGGGGTAAAAAGCTGTTTCTTGTCATTCTGAGGCTCAGAGCAAAAGGATACTATGAATGAGCAAGCAGGGGTGGGCATTTTCATACTTAAGATATGTGTTACCTGCTAACTCTTTTCTGAAGGATTTACAATTGATTTTATCTGTTTCTCCCACTGACATAACTAAATTGAGGAATGTAATCTAACATGGATATTCTGAATTGAGGAATTCAGTCTTACATAGATCTTATTTAAAAGGGAATTTTAAATTAAAATAATTTTCATGTCATTTATTCAAAAATTCCTCTTTTCAATGTTTGGATACTTTCCAGATGATTATGTTGTCATCAGTGTACCAGTGCCAAAACACTTTATTTCCCCATAAAATGATTGTTACTAATGACATTTCCTTTGAATCTTCCTCTTTTAAAGGAGTACTGCAGTCTGAATTTGCAAAACCATATATTGTGCAGAGTGTTTTGATTTGTGTGTGTGTAGCCCTGTTGTGTCATTCCTTTTGTTTGCTATTCAGACTTTTTTTCTAAATGTACCTGTTAGTTTTATGGTCACTGAGGATATCCATGTTCTTATTTTTATGACTCTTCTTTTTCCTACAGTGCTTTCTATCCCATGTGACAGTGATGCATCTGAGACTATAGATTCAGCAAGTACTGGTTTAGAGTCAATTTTAGAGCAGTTGAACTGTGTTTTTAAGTTACTTTCCTTATCCAGTGAGCACTAAAGGCTAGATTTACAGTTTAGCAAACACTTTAGGGATATTTGAGTGGGTTATTCTGTAAGAAAACAGTCTTTACTAATTATAACATTGATGACCTGAGGTGATTTGTATGTTTTTTTATGGCTTTGCATAGTTTGATGGAATGAAAAGCTTTAAAAACAAAACATTTACTGTTGCTGGCTAGACCAATACGCATACCTAGAAAACAAAATGAATTAGACTTATTTAGTTGAGGCCAGAATATCAGGCTCCTAACTGCACATTACTGCTGTAGCAGCTTTCTGTCGCTGAATCAGTGGTCCTGGACACATCAGCATCACATGAGACAGGATGCATTGTAGGAAAAAAGAGCAACAAACAGTGCTAACATAGAGAGCACCGGGGCCATAAAACTAGTAGGCAAAATTAGAAAAACACTCCTAACAGCAAACAAAGGGAAGGACACACCAGAACTATCCACACAAGTCAAAACACTGAACAGCATATGTTTTTGCAAATTTTAACTGTAGTACTCCTTTAAGTGACATTGAATGTTCCCTTGTCCGTTCATCCTTTTTCATCTTGAAGAATTGCACTTGGTCTGATCGTGTTCTGTCCCTCTTAGATACTTGAGTACTGTATAATACATTTTCTTTGAATCTTCCTCCTTTAAAGGAGTACTGCATCTTCCCTGAGTCTTCTCCTTTGGTGATCATAATGATCTCCATCCTCTGCTGACTCCACACTAATCGGTCACAGAACTGCAATACACCTAGAGAGGGGGTTTTACAAACGTAGCAACCAACTTTGTGATGGTTGCCATGCTTTGTGAATGTCATATGCATGGCAGCTCCCATCTCCACAGTCACTATATTTTGTGACCCCATAGGGAAACCTTGCAGCCCGTTGTGCACAGCACAATAGGGGAGAATGGTATGACCCTAATTACGTTGATATTGTGACCCCTTAGCAACAGTCACTTGTGACTTGAGAATGGGATCCTAGATATTTTTTCTTGCAAACCATACTCACTTGACTTGGTCTGTTCTGCTGTCTTAGGTTTTGCATTACAGTTCTTCAACTGTATATTGATAGTGACAAGTAATCGGTCTATAGCATTGTGGATCTAACACACTGAAAGTAAACTGCTAGCGATACTGAAATCTCTCTAAGAATTAACAAGAAAGCAGGTTAAATGTCATTTTGTCAGCGTTTCTTTATCCCTGTGACAAAACTATATAGAACCTTACAGATAACAATATGCTGAATTTCAGAATAAGATAAATCTGATATTGATATGTCTAAAAACAAGATAAAGAAATTTTACAAATTATTCAGCTTAACTAAATTATCTTTTACACTAATTGTTTTTATTTCCCTCTAGGAGGCCTGTGTTTTATTGGAGCATTGCAAGCAACTGATGAAAAATGTGCTTGAAGATGAGCGATTAGTCAGACTGCAGCTACAAGGAGGAGCTATCCTAGCCAGGCTAAAAAAGGAAGATTCTTGTGTCTCCATGACAAAAAATTATAGGTAAACAAAAGCAAAGATTTTTTTTGCAGGTGTATGGATTTAATGATTTATGGTTACATTTCTGGGAAAATATTACATATAGGTTGAGAAGGATTTTAAAGTGTAGGGTAATAGAAAACTGAGAATGTTTTATAATTACAGTACAACATATCTTTATTTTGTATTCAGTGCTCCCTTCCCCCCAAGCCTTATTGAGAATCCTCCTTCTGTCACAGGCAAGCGGCCACTACTGCTTCTCAGGCTCTGCAAACCCCCACTACTGTACATTACTCAACAGTGGCGGAGCTAGAGGGAGGGCTGGGGGGGTGGTTGCCCCTCCTGGCTGCCCAAGTATGAGTAGTGGTACCCCGTCACCATCTTTATTCAGTGTTTACTGCCCATTGTGGAGCCCGTGATTGACTGAATGGCCCCCCCTAGCTCCTAAATGCTCCCAAACCTGGCTCCGCCACTGTTACTCAAGTCAGTGTTTTAGACCATCTTCCACTTGATACTGTTCTCTTCCTCAAGGTGGGATCCCCAGCCTTTACAGACTCCATGGATTGCTTGTAGGACCCCACATAAACTAGACTTTTCCAACCTCCTTATCCTACCCTCCACCTGTCCACAAATGCAATTCACAGGGTGGAAGAGTCCATCCTGGTCAGAGGTGGTCTGAACAGGAATCCATTTCTTGGTAGTAGGCTTTGTACTAACTACACAATTTTTATTTCCATTAGCGGATTATAACCTTTAGCCACTAGAAGGCTTTATCTCCATGTGTTCTCTACCTTCCCATTACTGCTCTCTCTTAACTTTTAACTTTAAGCTCAACATGGAAAGGAAAGTGGAGCAAGTAGCTTTTAGTAGTTATTGGTCATGTGACCTTTCATTGAGGTTGCTGAGTGTCTACTTCTGCATTAGTTTGTTATGCTGTGCATGCACTAGGGGCTGCATCTGCCCAATTGTGCTCCTCATATTCAATTAATACTCCCACAGTAAAATTTCAGGTTCTGTTTCTTACATTAGTTCTTCTTACGGTGCCCCCATTAAGGGCTGCTTCCAGCCTTATTGTTGCTCCTCCCCTTCAGCTAATATTGCTCTGTCCTGATTTGTGCTTCTCCCTCACAGCACAGGCTGACGCCTTAGCGAATATCCCTCCCACTACCGCTCCTGTGGTACTCTTCCTGCCATCTACAAGGCTTTCTAGCACCACCCCTGCCACCTGTAACTATCTCGCCCATCTCCCCCTCGCATACCCCAGGCAATCTCTGTCTCAATTCCCCCTCTTTTTGCTCTCTCCACCAACGATGCCACCGTCGCTCTGCTCAGAGTACCTCATTCCACACCTCATTTTGTTAGTTTGCATTGCACCCATAATTTACTCTGGCACCCTCCTGTGTGTGCTACAAGTCCTGTCGATATGACAGTGGCAGCCTCATACCTTCTACCCAGTCTACTCCTCCTGGCTGGTTTAATTATGCTTAGCAGGCTGCCAGAAGTACATCAGTCTCTGCCTTCCTTACTCACGCTTGTAAACAACATCCATGATGCCTGTGGAACAGGAACGTACACCAACTGTCTTCTCACAGACCCAAAAGCACTGAAGTTCTCTGATGAAATCTCTAATCCCACCCTCAGACGGTTGTACCTAGGGACTCTTTCATGGCACCCACACTTCATGTCTGTTTTTCACTATTCAACTGCTCAGCAGATACCTATCAATCGATCCTCACGTAAACGCGAGCATGCCATTGCCTGCAAACGAATGAAGGAATATCTCATGCATCTCATTCTTCTGCTTCTACTGATTTCTGGCAATATTCACCCTAATCCTGGCCCTCCACTACATTCTTCCTGTACTGGAACAAAACAAAATGTGATCTCACTGGCTGCCATCAACATCTGCAGCTTACTGGCAAAATGGACAACCTACGTGTCTGGGTCACCCAGCATAACCCTGACATTCTGTCGGTCGTAGGGACGTGGCTTTCACCTAAAATAGTGGATGCCTCCATAGCCCTTCCAGGATACACAATCTTTAGGCATGATAGGCTTAATAAGCGAGGGAGCGGATGTACAATATATGTAAAGGACACTATCATGGCGCATTTACTTCCCATTCCAAGCTTAGAAAACAATGTACAGGTGCTACCAATCAAGGTCCTACTTGATGTGCATAACAAATCTCTCACTGTGGCCTCGATATATATCTCACCAAAGCACAATGTCTCAGGGCTAATCTCAGTCCTGGACGGGTTTCGGCACTTATACTCCAACTCTGAAACATCTTGATGGGTGATTTCAATGCAAACTGGTTATCCCCCGATGCAGGCAGCTACGGGGATGCCATCGTGGCTGAACACTTCACGTAACTTAACTCCCCTACCTGAACAAATTACAGAACAGGGACCAGTACCGATTGGGTTCTCTCCAATCACCATAAATGCATAACAAATGTAACTGTCCTTCCAGACACTCTCAGCGACCATTCCCCGATCATGTGCAGTTGGTCCAACAAGTTCCTTAAACCTCCTGCTCGAACAATCACATACAGGACCCTACTCCATGGGCACCTCAACCCACTCAAACAGCAGTGCGTAAGCTCAACTGGTCTCCAATTGATGATGCTGATGATGTAAACACTGCACTTGACTACTTCATCTGCCAATTCAACGCTGCCTGTGACCAGCATACCCCCTTCAAAACACAGAAAGTTAAGGGTCTCAGCAGCCCTTGGATCACTCCGAACCTGCTGGAGCTCATGAACCTTAGAGATCACCTGTGGCAACGTGCACGGGCAACAGGAAAGATAAGGGACATACTGAAATACAAGAGAGCCAAGAACAACTGTATGCGTATGACCCGTTTCCTAAAGAACCAGTACTACAAGGAAGAGCTTACCAACTCGTAGAAAGATGGGAGGAAGGGTGGCCTTGATGGAAGAGGGATGCCTGGATATCATGGCAGTCACAGAAACATGGTACACAGAGAACCATGACTGGGATGTCAACATACCAGGGTACACAATCTACAGGAGGGACGGGGGGGAAGAAGAGGAGGAGGAGTAGCTCTCTGTATAAGGGAAGGGATCAAACAACAGAACTAAAGGGTAAACAGGGAGGAGAGGAGGCACTGTGGACCACCCTGGAGACTGGAAATGACTCTACAATCCACACAGGGGTTGTATATATAGACCCCCCCCCCCGTCTCAGGGGGAGGAAATAGACAAGGAAATGATAGAAGGCATCCTTGGGATGGCAGAGAAAGGGGAGATATTGCTGATGGAGGACCTGAATATGCCAGATGTTAACTGGAGCACCTTTGCTGCAGTCACATCCAAGAGCAGGGCCATTCTCGATGCCCCACAGAGGGCATGCCTCAGACAGCTAGTTTTGGAACCCACTCAGGAAGGAGCAGTCTTAGACCTGGTACTCTAAAATGGGGATGGAGAGAGGATCTCTGATCTTGAAGTGGGTAGCCATCTGGGAACAAGTGATCACCCAAACAGTGTGGTTCACGATAAACTTAGCTGTAGAGTCAAGCCACACAAAAGTGAAGGTGCTGGATTTCAGGAAGGCTGAGTTTGTCAAAATGGGAGCGTGCCTCAGAAAAGCACTAGCAAACAGGCAAGAAGGTGGGGTGGAGCAACAATGGGAAAACATCAAAACCGCCATCACAGAGGCAACAAGCCTATGTGTGAGCAAATAAATAAATCAAAACGAAAGAAAAAAACACTGTGATTCTCAAAAGAAGTGGCGGGGAAGGTAAGGGAGAAAAAGACAGCATTCAGGAAGTATAAGGAAACACAGAAGGAGCAGGACAGAGAACTGTACCAGTTAAAGCAGAAGGAAGCGGGGAAGGCAGCCAGAATAGCAAAGGCCCAAACTGAGGAAAAGATAGCCAACTCAGTTAAGAAGGGGGATAAAACCTTTATAGGTACATTAGGGAGCAAAGACTAAGGCAGGGAGGGATACTGAGGCTGAATAAAGAGGAAGGTGGTTGGGTAGAGAGCGACAGTGAAAAAGCAGGGATACTGAACGAATGCTTCTGCTCAGTATTCACAGTGGAAAAGAAGGGGGAGATACCTAATCCAGTCAGTAGAAGCACTCTGGATAGGGGGGTTGATAGTCCTTTCACAGAAGAAAGGGTTCTGCAAGAACTCTTAAAACTGAAGGTGGATAAAGCAATGGGGCCTGATGGGATTCACCCCAGAATTCTTAAAGAACTAAGGGAAGAACTAGTAACACCACTGACTACCCTTTTTAATAAATCATGAGAACATGGTGTGGTACCTAAAGACTGGAGGAGGGCAGATGTGATTCCCCTTCACAAAAGTGGGAGCAAGACAGAGACAGGAAACTACAGACCTGTCAGTTTGACCTCAGTGGTAGGGAAAATGATGGATTCACTTCTGAAGGAAAGAATTGTTCAAACAACATGAAGTCTTGCTGTTTTCTGACTATTGCAGTGATATCCAACCTTTGAACTGCCCCGGAGAGGAAAGAGTTAACTTTCTATGCAAGGCATGGAACGCTGAGCTCGAGCTCGGTTGAGACTCTGTCTGTTGTTGTTTGAACCCAAACCGCCAGATTCTTTACTCCGCCTCACTGAACAGTCGCTCCGGAGATTTCTCCTTCGCTCGGTTCAATTTAGTCGGTTAAAGTGTAATTTTTTTCCCTCAGTTTCAACCGAATTTCTTCTATCTAACCTGTCGGTTCAGTCTCTGTCTGTGGTACCGTGAGTACTAGATAGGTTTATTATGATTAGCTTCTGTGTGGAACTTGTAAACATCGGATCGGTTCGGTTTGAACCGATCAGGCTTGTAAAAAAGTTTGTTCTGCTTTTTAGAGTGTGGTAACCGGTCCTTATCGGTTCTAAAAAAAAAACGGATTTCATTACATTTTTTTCCACGACCTGTAACATGGTCAGGAACTGATAAGGGTGTCTTGCCTGGCGGATTGCCGAAAAAAGGGTAAGTTTGGTTAGGACTGGCCATGTCTGAGAAACCCAAGAGAAAAACCGGGCCTACTGGGTTTCAACACTGTAGTGTGTGTGTGTGGGGAAGCCTTTGCTAAGGCTGACCCCCAACACCACCTGTGTTTATTGTCTGGGGTTTGACCACCTCGATTCAGACTGCCAGATTTGTAAAAGTTTTCCCACAGCTACCCTGGAAAAGACAGTAGGTAGGCTGAGGGAAAGGGAGGCCAAAAAGTCAGCTGACGGATGGCCAGCCCGGTTCGGTTCCAACCGAACCAGAAGGAGTGCCATCTGACCAGGGTGAAACTTCTTCGGGCAAAAGGAGAACTGACTCTGAGGAGTCGGTTCCGGTTAAAAGAAAAAGAAGGGATAAGTCAGCCGGTTTGGATCCACAAGTTCTTTCTCTGACCGCTGATGAAATAGCCAAAGCGATAAGGATTGTTCAATCGCTAACTTGTTCCGACCAACCGGCACCATCGGGTTAGGGGCTCGGGTTCGGGCTCAGGTTCACCCGGTTCCAGATTACAATTTAGAGGATTTTATGAACCAAAGGAGGAGGAGGAGAGTATGAGGATAGTGATGGTGATTATGAAAGTCTGGATGTGCCCATTGACCCGGACATCTCCCCAGACAGACCTTCAGGTGTTTCTCCTCCTAGGCTTTCTGAGTCCCCTTCCCACTTTATGTTTTACAAAAAAGTGGCTGAAACTCTCCAGCTTCCTATGGAGGAAGCAGTAGAGGATCAGGAGGAGCCTGATTATGTTGAGATGATGGACATCCCAGAGTCCAGGAGACTGTCTATTCCCCTCCATAAGTCTTTTGGGAAACAGACATTTAAAATTTTAAAGACTCGTAATTCTATACCTCCTGTGGACAGAAGAATGGACAAGAGGTATACTCTTTCAGGCTCAGATACGGAGTTCCTTTCCCAGCAATGCAGCCATGTTTGGGTAGTGCAGGCTGCCGCCTGTGATAAGGCAAATATACCCTTGGCTTCACACCTCCCAGATAAGGACTCCAGGAGGATTGATGCCATGGCAAAGAAACATTACATGGCAGCATCTTTGGGACTCAGGCAGGCTAATTATATGGTCTACACAGCTAGATACCAGAAGTCTAGATGGGACACTGTGCTGGCTGTAGCTAAACAGGTCCCTGGCCAGCTTGCCAAGGAGCTGGAGCAGGTGGCTGCGGATGGTATTGAGGCATCCAGGGTGCAATTTCATGCTGCAGTGGACTCCAATGATGTTTCATCTAGAGTCATGGCTACATCTGTGGCCCTTCATAGGATGGCTTGGCTCAGATGTACTAGCCTGTCACAGGATACCCAGACTAAGGCCATGGATTTTCCTGTTATTGGTAATTCTCTGTTTGGGAGCAGACAGAGAACTACATGAAGAAATGGATGAGTACAGGACCACCTATAGGAGTGCTCAGGCCAAGGAAAGGCAAGCCACTCCCCAGAGGCAGCCTTGCAGGGGCAGGCCTTTTCATAGGCCTTTCTACCAAGCCCAGGCCTCCTCTTCCACCTTTGCCCAGAGGGGGTTCTTCAGAGGGAGAGGCAGACGGGGTATAAGCAGGCCTGCTACCACTCTTCAGCCTAAAGCCCCTGCCAAACAGGCACCCTGATGGGCTTGCCCGGGCCGATTCTCCACTACCCGTAGGGGGCAGGCTGGCTTACTTTGTCCAGGACTGGATGTCTTTAACATCAGACAAATGGGTCCTGGAAGTAGTAAGCCAGGGAGTGGTTCTCAGCTTCAAACAATTTCCCAAGATGAGAACCAGATCCTTTCCACCTGCAAATCCTTCAGAGGCCCTTGCCCTAGAGGCAGAGGTCTCTTCCCTCTTGGCTCTCAGAGCCATAGAAAGGGTTCCACCCCTACACAAGGGAAAAGGATTGTACTCCAGGTACTTCCTAACCCTAAAAAGACAGGAGAATGGCGGCCCATCCTGGATCTCAGATATTTAAACAAGCACCTTTTAAAGCCAAAGTTCAAAATGGTGACTCTGGGAATAATTCTACCCTCTCTAAGGCCAGGGGACTGGCTAGTCTCCCTGGACCTCAAGGATGCCTATTTCCACATTCTCATCAGATGCTCCCACAGAAAGTACCTCAGGTTCGAGTTGCCCTCAGGCCACTATCAATTCAGAGCAATGCCCTTTTGGCCTAACATCAGCTCCAAGGGTGTTCACAACATGCCTGGCAGTAGTGGTTGCTTTCCTAAGGAGAGAAAAGATCTCCATTTTTCCACACCTGGACGACTGGCTCATAGTGGGTCAGTCTCCAGACCAAGTCAAGTCACACCTACAGATAACTCAGCAACTGCTCACTTCTCTAGGATTCCTCCTGAATCTTTCAAAGTCAGTTCTAGAGCCAGTGCAGCTCCTCACCTTCATAGGGGCGGAGCTGGATACAATAAGGGCAAGAGATTTCCTTCCCCTGGACAGGGCAAGGACCCTTGTGGCACTGGCCTCTTCATTCACCCTTCAGGTGTCTCGACCAGCAAGGCATTTTCTGCAGCTCCTGGGCCACATGGCTGCCTCTGTGGCAGTGGTCCAAGGAGCAAGATTTCAGATGAGGGACATTCAGTTCCACTTAAGAGCCTTCTGGTCCCAGAGAAAGGATTCTCTGACCAAGCTAATCCCAGTGACTCGAACCCTGATCCAGGCTTTGCAGTGGTGGCAGGATCAGGACAACCTAAGACGAGGAGTCCCCTTGTCACCAATCTCATTCTCTAATCCTACCACAGATGCTCACCTTGGGCTGAGGAGCCCATTTGGGGATCTGACCACCCAAGGGTTATGGTCACCTCAAGAATCTCTGTTCCCATCAATCTCTTAGAACTAGAGCAGTGTTTCTAGCACTTCAAGTTTTTTCCAAGTCTGTTCAGAACAAAATAGTTCAGATCAGGGACAAAATACCACAATGTGGTATATCAACAAGTTGGGGCACTCTGTCTGTACGACCTTGTGCACAGAAGCAATGAGGTTGTGGTCTCTGGTATTCCCTGAATACCTCTCTGATAGCAGTGCATTCCAGGGAAGGACAATGTCCTGGCAGATGCTCTGCAGGATGTCCAGGCCATCACTGATTGTCCCTCGATCCCCTGATTTTGAAGGTGATCTTCCAGATGGGCACTCCCAGATAGATCTTTTGCAGCCCCAGACAATCACCAACTTCCTCTTTTTGCTGCAGACCACCAGTGTTGGCTCAGTCCCCTGGATGCTCTAGTTCTGGCTTGGGAAGGAAATTCCTGTCTTCTTCCCCCTTCCCGCTCCTGTTCAAGGTACTAGTCAAAATCAGGTCTCAACCCTGAAGTGATTCTGATTGCTCCAGACTGGGCCAGACAGCCCTGGTACCCTCTCTTGCTGTCCTTAGCAGTCCACCTTCCCCTGTCTCTTCCCAGGAATTACAACCTGTTAACATGTTCTCAGGGGAGGGTTTGGTATCCGAATCTCAAATCTCTCAATCTCAAGGCTTGGCTCTTGAAGAGTTAGAGTTTGCTGATTTGCATCTCTCTCAAGGTGTTCTGGATATCCTAAAGGCTTCTCGAAAGCCTTCCACCAGAAAGACTTACAACTCCAAATGGAAAATGTTTACTATTTGGTGCTCTGGGAAGCATATTTCTCCAGAGTCTGCTGGGTTGCCTACAGTCCTGGACTATATGGTTCATCTCAATAGCTTGGGACTCAGACCAGATACACTTAGAGTGCATCTGGCAGCTGTCTCTGCCTTCTTGTCAGCAGGCAAGCCCTCTTCCCTTTCAGCTCATCCTGTATTCTGTAAATTCTTCAAGGGATTGCTGCATACCAATCCTCCCTTCAGGGACCCTGCCCCTGCTTGGGACCTTAATGTTTGTATTGCTCAGCTTATGCAACCCCCTTTTGAACCTTTGTCTTCAGCAGAGCTTAAGTACTTGACTTGGAAAATTGTGTTCTTGGTAGCCATTACTTCTGCCAGACGCATAAGTGAGTTACAGGACCTGTCAGTGGAGCCTGATTTTATCTCCTTCCACAGAGATAAGGTGGTCCTCAGGACTAATAGGACGTTTTTGCCTAAGGTGGTTTCAGATTTCCACCTTAATCAGTCTATGTCTCTTCCTGTTTTCTTCACTGACCATTCCTCCTCTGGGGAGAGGAGGCTTCTCAGCCTGGATGTGAAAAGGGCCCTTAGCTACTACATAGAGCCCACCAAGGTTCACAGGTTTGACTCCCTCCAATTGTTCCTCACTTATGGTGAGGTTGGTAAGGGAAAACCTGCCACTAAGAGATCTATTGCCAGGTGGATTGTCTCTTGTATTCAATTCTGCTATGAAAAATTAGGCAGAATCCCACCCTCAGGCCTGAGGGCTCACTCTACTAGAGGTACAGCTGCTTCCCTGGCTGCTGCCAGGGATATTCCTATCTTAGAGATTTGTCAAGCAGCCACCTGGAAAACAGTACATACTTTCACCAAGCATTACTCTCTGGATATCCAGGCTAGGAGTGATGCTCGGTTTGGCACAGCAGTGCTTCAGAGTTTGTTCCCAAAGTAGGTTCTGTCCCTCCTCCATGGAGGTACTGCTTGTTAGTCTGCAGTAGTCAGAATACAGCAAGACTTCATGTTGTTTGAAGAAAAAATTACTCACCTTAGTAACGTTGTTTCTTCTAATGGAGTCTTGCTGTATTCTGACCTCCCCTCTGCCTCCCCTCTCAGAACCTGGGTTTTGGGATGTGGGTGAGCAGGAACAGTGTTGGCACCCTAGAGGTGCCCCCTTTTTCTCATCCTCTTATTTTTGGGTGTGTGTTGTGTTTTTTTTTTGGGGGTTCCTGACTTGAGTCTTTGCCTTGGAACCAAAAAACCTTTCATTAAATTTAGTTGCCAGTTGGCTAGTGTGAGTTTACAGTTTCCACACAGGACGCCCAGTGAGTATAGCTCGTAAAGATCTGGCGGTTTGGGTTCAGACAACAACAGACAGAGTCTCAACCGAGCTCGAGCTCAGCGTTCCATGCCTTGCATGGAAAGTTAACTCTTTCCTCTCCAGGGCAGTTCAAAGGTTGGATGTCACTGCAATAGTCAGAATACAGCAAGACTCCATTAGAAGAAACAACATTACTAAGGTGAGTAATTTTTTCTTGAGTACCTAGAGGCCAGTGGAGCACAGGACCCAAGGCAGCATGGATTAACAACAGGAAGGTCATGTCAGACAAATCTAATTGATTTCTTTGATTGGGTGACCAAAGTAGTAGACCAGGGAGGGGCTGTGGACATGGCCTATCTAGACTTTAGCAAGGCATTTGACACAGTCCCACACAAAAGATTAATAAACAAATTAGCCAGCCTGGGAGTGGGTCCCAGGGTGGTAGCCTGGGTAAAACATTGGCTGGACAACAGGACACAGCCGGTAATAGTAAATGGAGTCCACAGTGAAGAAAGGAAGGTTACTAGTGAAGAAAGGAAGGTTACTAGTGGGGTACCGCAGGGTTCAGTACTGGAGCCGGTCCTTTTTAATGTCTTTATAAGTGACATTGCAGAGGGAGTGGAAGAGAAAGTATGTCTCTTTGCAGACGACACAAAGATCTGCAACAGGGTTGATACACAAAATGGGGTGGAAAGGGTGAAAAGGGACTTGACAAGGTTGGAGGAATGGTCAAATGTATGGCAGCTTAGATTCAATGCAAAGAAGTGCAAAGTAATGCACCTGGGAAACAAAACCCAGGGGAAGAGTACACAATGGGGGTGAGATACTGACAACAACAAAATGGAAAGGGACCTGGGAGTAGTCATATCAGACGACCTAAAGGTGGGCCAGCAATGTGAGACGGCAGTAAGCATGGGGGGGGAGGATACTGGGATGCATAGGGATAGGCATTACCAGTAGTAAACAGGAAGTTGTTGGCCCTCTGTACAGACAGTTGGTAAGACCACATCTGGAGTACTGTGTACAGTTCTGGAGACCCCATCTCCACAAAGACATAGACAGGGTGGAGGCTGTCCAGAGGATGGCAACCAAAATGGTGCAAGGTCTGCACCAGAAGACATGAAGAAAGTCTAAAGGAGCTTAAGATGTATAGCCTCGAGGAAAGGAGGGAGGGGGGGGCATGATAGAAACTTTCAAATACCTCAAGGGAATCAACAAAGTCCAAGAGAGTAGCATCTTTCAGAAAAAGAGATGTGCAAGAATAAGGGGGCACAATTTGAAGATAGAGGGGTACTGCTCATAGGTAAGATGAGGAAGTATTTCTTCACAGAGAGGGTTGTAGATGCATGGAACAGCTTTCCTGAGGAGGTCGTAGAGTCAAAAACAGTGGGGGAATTCAAGAATGCATGGGACAGACATAAGGCAATTCTAGCGGGGGGTAGGAGGAAGTAGGCTGTTGGTTAACTAGGATCTGCAGCTTATCCATTAGGTACGGAAATGGGCAGATTAGGTGGGCCAAGCGGTCCTTATCTGCCATCAAATTCTATGTTTCTAGGAAGTTCTGGCAAAATGTTAAAGAAGTAACAGGCAAGGACCCTAAGCAACCCCCAACAATGCTTAACATTGATGGAACACCAACCCATGACCCTGTAACCATTGCCAACACTTTTAACACGGCTTTTACCGATTTCAGTGGTGTCCTACCTGGATTTCTTCACAGACTCCTCTTCTTCAGAGAAGGACACTGATGACAGCCAACCGTGTACTCACCCTCCATTCTGCTTCAAAACAATCACCGTCAACACTGCGAGGAAATACTTCCTAATAGTCCTAGGTAAATCCAGGTTCAGCGGAGATTCCCTGGACCTGAAACTTGTCGCCTTAACACTGAAGGAGATCTTATCACCACTTATCAAAATTACTAATCTCTCACTAAGGTGTTCCCAATTCCCTGACTAGTGGAAATCCGTACTAGTGACCCCTGTTCACAAAAGTGGTATTAGGGCACGCCATGGGAACTGCAGGCCCATCTCCATCCTCCCTCCCCTCTCAAAAGCCTTAGAACATGTTGTTGCGGACCAACTTGTTGACTACCTCAGAAAGTACCAACTGCAATGTCCCCAACAACACGGATTCAGAAAGGGCCACAGCACCACTACAGCAGTCACTGAATTCACGGCCTTCATTCATGAGTCCCTCGACCAAGGCTATCTTATTGGTCAGCAATTTTACAGTGAACCATGTTCTGCTTACCCAGCTATCAAAATTAGGCCTGTCTATGGACAGCTTATCCTGGTTCGAAAGTTACCTTTCAGACCGCTCTGAACAGGTTAGGATCAACAGCCACCTCTCAGATTGTCGTGCGGTCCTATCTGGCATCCCTCAAGGATCCATTCTGGGACCACATCTATTCAGTATCTTCATGAACAAACTGTCTAGCTCCTGTCAAGACCATTTATTGCTGTATGCTGATGATGCAGTCATTTTGACCTGCTACTATGACCCCAAGCTCCTTGAGAAGCAACTTCAGCATAGTTTCGTGCAATCAGAAGACTGGTTCTACAGACATAAACTAATATTTAACCACACAAAGACAAAGGTTATGCTCTTCTGTGGCCAGCATAGCAAATATCGATCTCACCCTCTTAACAATCTGCAATGCTGCCAGCATCCCCCTGTAACAAGTTCAGCATTTTAAATATCTCGGTATTACCCTGGACAGCACCCTCTTCTTCTCCCATCGTATTGAACATGTTGCCAAGGCGGTCAACATTCGCATCGGGCTTCTGCACAGACACAAATGGACTCTGACCTCAGATGCACTGAAAATTGCAATCCATAGCTCCATAATGTCCATAGTAGACTATGAGCTCACAATCTACAGCTCCGCCACTGAAACATCTCTACGAAGAATTTCCACAGCCCTGAACAAGGCCTGCAGGCTCATCACAGGTGAAGATCGACTCATGCATACCTGCATCCTCTATACCAGGACTTGCTGGCTTCAACTAAAAGACAGAATCAAATTTCAAACCTATCTTCTAGGTATAAAGTCAACCTGGGACTGGCACCCCCTGGAGTACAAAGCATCCTCCATCGCTCTGGCAATCCTGGCCATACCAGGGGCACTGTTAACCAAATCTTCCAGGTACCCGTGCCGTACTTCTCAGGGAAAAAGATCCTTTGCCTACCGGGCACCCATCTGGCTAAACCTGCTCCTTGGTGACGTCACCTCAATCCCTAAGCTTGGCCCATTTAAACATCACCTTCGGCAGTACCTCATCCAGCACAACACATGTGACTGCTTTCGCTGAGTTTTACTGCATGCCTCAAATCCTCACCAACCACAATGCAACTAGCACTTCTCATCTTTTGCTCCTATCAGCACTTATGCCTCAGTCCCACTCATTTGCACTTCCATCTCCCTCCTCATACCCTTATTCCCCCCAACTCCCTCTTATCCCTACCCACCCTTCTCCCATGCTTTGGTCCTACACCCCTACCTCCACTCTATTCAATCCCCCTGCCTCCTTCGACAAAGCATCTGGCCGCCCTACCCTGCCTCCCCTCTTCCCTCACCTCCTTATCCCTCACCCACCACCTCACTCCCAACCAGACAAGGCCTCTTGACTGCGTACCATCTCTTGGCAAAACTATGAGCCGCCTGCCCTGCTTTTCCCCCATCCTTTCCTAACTGACCCCGTCCCTCACCAGCCTGTGTATCACCTGACAAGGCCTCTTGGCTGATTCTATATCTCTTACCCTAGCTTAAGATCTCTCCTCCCCTTTTATAGTTGACCTGGCATACATTGTACAATGCCAGTAGTGGGTACTGTTTTTATTTTCTCTTGTGTTTGACCTGGCGTACATTGTACAGTGCCAGTAATAGTTACAGTCTGAGTTCTCCACAATTTGTTGTATATTCTTTGCTGTATGTATTCTCATGTGTTGTGGAACCTATGTAAATAAGCCCCCAGCTCATAGGTGTAAATCCAAGCTCTTAATAAATAAAAAGTATCAATTAATATGCTGAATTACAGGGATGGTACTAATTTTATTGAAAGACAGGCAGTGTACTATTTGCAGACTAGGGCCCTATTTTCAAAATAGTTTTTCCCATTCAGTGGCTATGGCAAAAATCTTGTGAAAATAGTGTCCCAGCTGGAGCACGCTCACTTGATTGATTTCATCAAGTATGATGTTCAGCATTGATTTAGAAGGTGATTGGGGCATGGCTTTGAAGTTCAGTGAAAGTTTGACTGCATGTTATAAAAGTGATGAAACAGCATAAAACTTATGATTTTCATGTAAATAACTTCTTTGTGCAATAAGGCTGCTCCTCCACTACTGCACCCATTTTGTTAATGGGAAAGTACCAGTCTTCTTCTAGGAAATCTCTTTTATCAGGCCAGACGTTTGGAACTTATAGCCGCCAGGCACTAGGACCACATGAAAACTTTTGGAAGCGGTCTGCCAGGGGCCGCCCATGATGTCAGTGCATACATAAATACATAAATGTGGGTAGCCCCTCCTCTCCACAGTTCTCACCCCAGGAATCCCTCAGTATGCTTGACTATAGCAGTTATGCCAGCTGCATTGAGCTGCCCCGGAGGTGAAGTTAAGCTACTGATGCCAGGGAATTAGCCCATCAGGTTGTAGTAAGAGAGTGCTGCCTGTAGGTGGTGCTGTGCTTTCAGTCAGATTCATTTCTCCGCTGACTGGACAAGTCTACACCGGAGCTCTCTCTTCAGACCTTCACTTGAAGTGGTTACTTTTCACTTTTTTAGTTAGTTCTTTTATTCTGTGCTGCTTTTAGAGTGCTTTTGTGAGTTTTTGGTGTTTTTTTTTATATGTTTGCCGCGGTTCCTTAGTTTCCAGGAACTGCGGAAAGCCTTCTCCTTTTCGGCGTTCCTGCGCTTTTTTCTGACAAAAAAAAAATTTGCGTCTGAGGTAAAATCTCCACAGATTTTATGTTTTTACCTTATTTATTTCTGCAGATATTCAGTTTTAAATCAATTCTGCAATTTTAATCTACATTTGTTCATTTTATCTCATCTAGGAACCGTTTTTCCACAATTCCACAGTGCTGGGAGCCCTTTTGAATTTTTCCTTTTTGGGAACACACTTTCCTGGGTCCTCCTGACAGATTGGCAGGTCAAATAGACCCAGAATCTTGACTGGTTCTTTTGTTTTACCAAATTACTAAAGCCTTTGGAATTGTGGTTTAGGCAGACTGCCACAACCCCCATTATATATTTTGGACCAGTCACTGTTTTTTCTGTCTGTGAGCTTACATTTTAAACTGCTCTAAAACAGTAAGGAATCAGCCTTAAGGCTGGAAATTATGGCTTCTCAGTCTGCCTCCCCCCTCTATTAAAAATTCAGAAGAGGGGTCCTCCTCTCATCAAAAGTCTAAAGACAGGACTTCCGGTTCCAGTATGACTGGGTGAGCAAGCAGACAGAGAGTCTCCTGCCTACAGCAAAAAGAAAAAGAGTGCTGAACTCTCTTTACAGCTTGAATTCTGATGGTTAATAAATACTATAGTTGCGGTAAGCACTCCGTCAACTAGAAATGGCAAAAAACAGCTGTAATCGGTTCCAGCCCTTTGCTGATCTGACCGACGCAGAAGACCGCATGTCGGATGAGGGTGACTTGCAACTGGGCCTGCCCTGAGTTCGGAGAAAAAATCTACTGCTTCATCCCGATCAAAGGGCGCAAAAAAACCTCCAGAGCCCAACAACGAGGTAATACTCCAGGCAATCGCGGAGTTCCGTAGTGAGGCCTGCGAGTCTTTATAAGGCATTAGAACCGAGCTGGGCACACTAGAAGGCCAAGTGGCAGAAGCAGACCTCCAGATTTCCCGAAACACCACTAGGCTGGAAGAGCTTGAGGGGTCAGTTAAAATTCTTGCGGCTGAGCAGTTTGCCATGTCCATTCGCCAGGAGGATGCAGAAAATTTGGGTAGGAGGAGGAATATTTGAATTTTCGGTCTCCCTGAAGATGAAGAGGGGAATGGCCCCAGAGCCTTCGCTGACTACCTGTTGCGATTGGTCCCTAATTTGGAGCCTGATTTCCAGATCGATGTAGAGAGGGCCCACCGAGCCCTGGGCCCCAAACCCTCTGGCCCTGGGACAAGACCACACTCTTTCGTAATTCGCCTGTTAAGTTACCAAAATAAGGAGATCCTTCTACGAAAGGCATGGCAAAAGGGCAAAGTGATGTAGGACCAATAGTGTTTGCTTTTTGATAACGACTATGCCCCTTGTACCCAGAAGCAACGCCGGGACTACAGCCCACTGTTTCTAGCACTTAGTTACCAAAAGATTCAATTTCGCACCCCTTATCCAGCTAAATTAACAGTTTTCCTCCCCTCTGGCAGCTGACTTATAACTTGGCCTCCAAGGCGACGGCAGACCTTTTAACTATTATTTCAGACAAGATTGCTGAAGCTGTAAAAACAAGACAGAGCCAGAAGGAGAAAACAGAACGCTCTAGACAGCCCCGTGTATCAGCTATGCCACTCGCCGACATCGTGAAGAAATAGCAGCAGTATAGGAACCCTACCTAGCCAACATGAACTGTCCTCCAGGATTGGTAGATAAGTTAAAATCCCCCTTTTGTGACTTTTCTAGTCGGTTTGGGGGTTTTGTTCTCTCTGGCTGAGGCTGGGGGTGGTGGTGGGGTAGGAGTGGGATGCCGCTGAGGTGGGGGGGAGGGTGTGTGCCTCTCATATAGTCCAGGCATTTAATATACAGTTTGACATGTATCTTATAAAATTATGATTTGGCCCTGTAATGCCATTTGGACTTTTTTCCTGTTCTCCGATGGCGGGGTAGATAACAGGCTGGAGTGTGGGCTTTGAGGCTGTCTCCCCCCCCCCCCCTTTTTTCCTGCACCTAAATTGGTGGCATCGCTTCCTCTGCTACCTCCTTCCTTCCCACTTAGCCAGTGGAAATTAATGACTGTGCTGCTTCTTATTGGAGGGAGAGACCTGGCAAGATGGCCATACCTCATTCACAAGAGGTTGAAATAAGACAATTGATACTAGACCTTTTTGAGAGACATGAAATATGGGGTGTTCATCTTGGAAATTGTAATCCCATTTGTCCAGGAAGCTCTTAAGGTTTTGCAAGATGAATGAGAGGGGCTCGGTTCCCATGTGACTGAACGGGGGGGGGACCCATAAGTTGGATTACAGTACAGTCGTGCTTGCTGGATGTCACACTTTCTCCCCATAACAAAGTAAACAATGGCAACTGTTTATTAAGAGAATAGGCATATTGCCTGTCCTGGGATATGTCCGACCACAGAACCTAGCTGTACTGGCTCCACTCTGGAGAGGTATTTATGCCGCTCGAACAAGGGGCTTCTCTGCTAATTTCAGGGGGTTTTAATCCCTGGGTGTGCTATTGAGGTCCCGCATCTCTCCCCCACCTACCTTCTTAAGAGGTGGGGTGAGGATGTCCCCGGGGAGCTCAGAACGAGCACCTCCCACTTGGAAGTCGTTTTGTACATAGTTTTAGTTATGGTTACTAGGTTATTCTGTTGTGAAGGTGCACAAGTTCTAACTATGGGTAGTTTATCCCAGAGAGTTCAGGTTTTTTCTTTGGGGTTAAAATTTTCCTATCGGTATCAAAATTCTCAACAATTGGTTTTATGGGCTTATTGTCTTAATCTGTACTTACCTTTAAGCTCATATATTTTGCAAATTAAGATAACTAGTATCCCAAACTCTGGAACCCTTATAGGAAATTCTATCATATCATTTAGAAGTTTGATAAAAAGAGAGAATATCTGGGGGTGGAGAAGGATAAAAAAATCACACACATCAAGAATCTTGCTTAATCAAATATGTTTTATTGATTACAGTTATGAATGTTAGTCAGAGGATATCTTCTTTTCTAAAACTGGACCGTGGCCTCTGGGGGAGTGTGGCCCGGGCTGCAACCTTTTCTACCGCCCTAAGGGAAAAAACAAACAAATTCTAATTACTATTCTAAAAATTTTATATGATGTCAGTTAATCCAGTCAAAATTGTATTGCACAATATTAGTGGTCTCCATGACCCCATCAAAAGGACCCGCCTCATGAAACTTAACAAGCAAAAAGGCAGACCTATATTTCCTCCAGGAAACCCACCTTTTGGAGGCGGAACACCTTAGGTTGGCCTGGGGAGGCAGATATAAGGTGGTTGCCTCATCGTAACCAAGGGGTAGAAAGAGAGGGGCAGCCATCTTGATTCCCCATAACACCCCCCTAGAAATTTTCCAGACACATATTGATGCCCAAGGGAGATATGTGATTATCATGGGCTTTTTGTACCACCAGAAGGTCACTAAGGCTAGTGTTTACTTTCCCCCACAGACAAAATTTCCCACCCTACAGGGGTTTATTACAACCTTGCTAGACCTTCTCCAGGGTCAGTTGATCCTTGTGGGAGACCTTAATCTAACCTTGTTACCCCACATGGACTGCACTAACCCACAGAGGCATCAGAATTCATCCACAGCTAAACGGTTTAGAAAAACTATGGGCCACCTGGGGTTTATAGACGTGTGGTGATCTTTATTCCCTTCTTCTCCCAGCTACATCTACTATCCTCCATTGATTTAAGTCCTATTCAAGATTGGACTACTTCATAACCACATGTGAAAATTTGACATCGGTCAAAGACATATCAATCGGTCTGAAGGTCCTCTCGGATCATCACTCCTTAATGCTCAAGGTTAACATGGGTAGGGAAAAGAAACAAACCCTTTGGAGACTGAACTGCTTGACCCTAACTGACAAGGGATTTCAGGAGGAAGTCAGTTCTAGACTCCCCCTTTTCTTCTCAGATAATGCATCGCCTGATACTTCTGAGGCTATCCGATGGGATGCAATGAAGGCAACAATCAGAGGGGAAATAATAGCCTATTCCACTAAAAAATATAAAGAGAGAGAGGCTGAATATCGGGTGCTGTCTGAACAGCTTTTGAATTACCAGATGTTGTACAGAGAGGGTGACATGGAGGTGGAAAGGCTGATTAGAGACACAAAAGCTGCTTTTCAGAAAATTATAGATAATGAAATACAACAGTCACTATTTTACCTTCGACAAACGGTACATAATTGTGGACCCAGGAGGGCCAGGAGGCTTGCTCAGAGGCTTAGATCACATAGACGCACTGGCACTATTTTGAAACTTAAAAATTTAACTACAGGGAAAGTTGATAAACATATTCTCCAGGCATTTTCAGATTATTATGCTAAATTATATTTAGCAGAGGATTCTCCAAACTTTTCTGACTCCTCACAATTTCTAAACCAAGCAAATCTCCCAAAATTGTCACCTTCTCAAATTAATGATTTAAAAGCCCCCATCTCCCAGGCTGAGATAATTAAAACAATTAAAAAACTTAATTTGGGTCGTTGTCTGGGCCCAGATGGTTACACATCAGAATGGTATAAGATGTTTATTAAGGGATTAACCCCACAAGAGCCACTCTCTATTTACTGAAGTCTTTCAGGGTGGGGTGCCTCCTCCATCTTGGGATTTCGCAACTGTTGCCCCAATACCTAAGTCCCAGAAGGACCTCTTGGATCCTAGATCTTATATACCTATTTCCATATTAAATGTTGACTATAAAATTTATATGGCCATTCTGGCCTCTTGATTGGAATTTATTATCCCACAAATTATACACCCTGATCAGTCTGGATTTATTAAAAACAGGAGCACTACAGACAATATTCACAGAACATTAGTCCTGCAGGAGTGTGTCCGTACAAGGAAATCCCATTTGCATTTATTAGCCTTGATGCTGAGAAGGCCTTTGATTGTGTCTCGTGGTCCTTTTTGTGGGATACCCTTGCGGCATTTCACTTCCCTTCCTCATTTATCACAAGCCTAACCAATCTTTATAGGTCCCCGAGGGCTTATATATGAGCTAATGGAGCTCTGTCCCCCTTGTTCCATCTCAGCAGCGGTATGTGCAGGGCTGCCCCCTGTCTCCCTACCTTTTTGCAATATACCTTGAGCCCTTGGCCTCTGTCTTGAGATCTTCATCTCAGATAGAAGGTATACCTATAGGACAGAAGGAATACAAAATTAGTATGTTTGCTGATGATAGATTACTAAAATTATTGTCTCCCAACACTTCAATCCCTTCAACCTGGAAAATACTGGCCTGGTTCGAAAGAATAGCAAGATTTAAACTAAACTTGTCCAAAATGGAAATTCTAGTATTTAATTTTATACCTCCTCAACACCTTAAAAAGGCCTTTCCCTTTAAGTGGCAATCCACCAAAATTAAATACTTGGGCCTACATATTCCTAAAGACCCAGTTGTTATGGAAATGATAAACTATGAGCCCATTTCATTACAAATTCAGTTCGACCTCGATAGGTGGACCTCAGGATTCTTTCCTTTTTATCAGTGAATTGAAATTATTCATACTAATATTCTCCCCCGCCTCCTATATTTGATCCAAAACGTTCCCCTTTCTCCCCTCAACTTATTACTTCAAATCATGGAACAGAATGATAGCTGGTTTTGTATGGGGTAAGGGTCGTCCAAGAATAAGGTTATCCATTCTTAAGTTATCTCTGGCCCAGGGAGGTTTTAATCTTCCAGATTTCAATCTATATGCTAAAGCAGCATTCCTGAGAATCTTGATATTGTAGTTGACGGAGACTTATGTCTCACCTTGGAAAACTATTGAATTTCACTTAAATGACTTATTTGATATTAAACGAATACTGTTTTCCTCAGACGAGAGATCAGTGTCAGTTTCGGGCTCTCACAAGTGTTGCTTCTCAAGTCTTTAAATTATGGAAGCGTATGAGAGGGTCCCACCCAATCCACACCATTTATGAGTACTGTAAATGAATTTCTCAGGATGAAACTTCAGTTCTCATCCATATGGATAATGCCTTCTCCACTTGGAGACAGATGGGATTGTCCCATGGTTTTCAATTTCTTTCCCCTCAGGGAATTCTCTCTCTTGAAAAATTACAGACTCAATACAGCCTTCGGGACTCTGATTTATTTCGATATTTCCAGGTCCGTAATCACCTATTGCAAAACAGAAACCTTCAGGTCAGAATTCCCTCCCCTCCCCTCTCCCCGATCCATTATAATTATTCATTGAGGCTACGAGAGGAAACTTGGGGACCCACATTATAGGGGGCTGAGGAGTGAACAGTCAGAATCCACTGCTTCAATCTTACAAGAATGGAATAGAGATTTGTCTCTGGAGGTTTCTTTTGAGGTTTGGTTGGGATCGGCATTACAAGCTATAAAGACCACATCATCTCCTCAATGGAGGGAGTTTGCTTGGAAGTGCCACTTCTGCTTTTTTAGGGCTCCAGTGATTCTTCTAAAATTTCTACTGGAAAAGTATGGGAGGTGCTGGCGTGGATGTGGGTGCCCTAGGGCTTCCTTGGGCCACGTGTTCTGGCTGTGCCCTCTGTTGATGCCTTTCTGGCTCACCCTTCAGATGGAACTTTCAGCGATATTCAATGAGCCGGTAGACATAACGGATGAGCAGATTATACTGGGGATCTTTCCGGACCACACTCCCCCATGGCATAAGACACTCCTCCCGGTTTGCCTCTTGGTGGTTAAAAAAGCTATAACTCGTAGGTGGATGTTAATCCAGATTCCTACGGTTCAAGATTGGAGAATCATCATGTCTGATATGTATTGTTCAGAGGGTTTCAATGCTAAAGTACAGAATAGGAGTCCATCTCATATGTTGAAATGGCAGCAGTGGGCTTTACACCAGTCATCGGTGGACCCCTCCTTCTGCCTGTAATCCCCCTTTTTGTGGGTGCCTAAGTCTGAGTTATTCACTTGGTGGGTTGAAGGGGGTGACGTGGGTCGGAAAAAGGGTCAAATTGACCTAAAATTCTTCACACTTTAACTACAATATAATAATGCAAGATTCCCCCCTCTCCTCGACATTATTAAGTGGGGAATAGCATTATATGGAGATGGATTATTTATTCTGTACGATAAGCTAGACTACTGACTTGCCATGACACCATTTTTTATCCTCACTGCCCCTCCCGCTCGGCTGAAAGGCAGAGGGAGACACCAGTGTTACAACAGGATTTACCCTCTGTGGAGGAAATGGCAAAGGCTTGGCAACTGCATCAAGCATTTCAGGCTATGGGCTCTCTTCTGAGTGCCCCAGCTGATCCTGCTACACCTATCCCCTCTGACCCTGGTCTTGGCCAGGGCATTTTCTTTGAAGGAGGTGATGATGATGAGTTGGGTGAGCCAGATGAAACTCCTGACCAAGAATTTGGCTCCCTTTAACATAGCCAGGAGGATTTTTCCTTTCATTTTACTTTTGTCCAGCATATGGTGGACACTCTGGGCCTTTCTATTCAAGAGCCCATTGAGAAGGATGAGGAGGCAGACTTTTTAGATATGATGGGTCTCCCTCGTCCTAGAAAGCTACTCCTTCCAGCTTGTAAGTCCCTTCGCAGGGCTACTTTTAAACTACTCCAGAATTCCACCTCAATACAAGGGGTGGATAAGAAAATAAGAGAAAAAGTACCAGCTAGATAAAACTAACGCTGAGTACCTTTACGTACACCCAAACCATGAAGGAGTTGTGCAAGCTGCAGCTTGTGACAAAGCTAAGGTGCCTCTTTCTTCCCAGCTTCCAGAAAAAGAATCCAAAAAGCTGGATGCTATGGGTAAGAAATCTTACACCACAGCCTCACTGCTGCTTCACCTCCGTAATTACATGGTGTACACAGCTCAGTATCAAAAGGCTCTCTGGGGCTCTGTTCTGGCTATTAGCCAGCAAGTCCCAGGTAAAGTGGCTCAGGAACTGGCAAAGACTGCTAAAACTACTTAGGAAGCCACAAAATATGAGTTCGATATGGCAGTAGATGCCAACGACATTGCATCCAGGGCTGTGGCTCAGGCCATTTCTCTCAGGAGGTTTGCCTGACTGAGGACCACCAACCTCTCCCAGGACACCCAAACTAAAGCTATGGATTTCCCCTGTGAGAATAATTTTCTTTTTGGGGACAAAACAGAGACATACATGAAAAAGGTGGAGGAATACAAACCACCTATCAGAGTAATGCAGCTAAAGAGAAACCCTCTACTTCCTACAAGCCCCAAAGAGGGGGCAGAGGTAGGGGTTGCTATCCCAGGGCCTTTTACCCTATGCTAATTCCCATGCCCTTGGATTACGCTCACATGAGAGGATTCTTTAGAGGAAGAGGTAGAAGGGCTCAGAAATGCACTGATCCCATACCTTCAACAAAAACTCAACCTAAACAAAATTCCTGATTGCAAGGCTCGGGTTCCCTCCCCTCTCCCAGTAGGCAGAAGGCTGACCCACTACCTCCACCCCTGACACCACATCACCACATACAAGTGGGTGCTGGAGGTGGTGGGTCGAGGACTTACCCTGCAGTTCAAAAAATGTTCCACTCAGCAGGCTTACTGGGGTGTAAAACAACTAACCCCCATGGAGAAAATTCTGTTAAGAGTTAGAGGTAAAGTCTTTACTGTCAGCAAACACAGTGGAAAGAGTCCCTCTCTCCCAATGGGGAAAAGGCCTCTATTTCAGATACTTCCTAACCCAAAAGAGAAATGGAGTCTGGCGACCCATCTAGATCTCAGGTACCTAAGCAAGCACCTGTTCAGTCCCAAATTCAAGATGATCATCCTGTCAGTGGTGATCCTCTCTTTGCAACAGGGAGACTGGCTAGCCTCCCTAGACCTAAAAGACGCCTATTTTCACATTCCAATCAGGCCCTCTCATAGAAAGTATCTCAGATTCATCTGTCCTCTGGCCACTACCAGTTTGCTGCTCTGCCATTTGGCTTTTCTTCAGCTCCCAGAGTTTTCACAAAGTGCCTAGCAATAGTAGCAGTCCCTCTCAGACGACATGAGGTCTCTGTCTTTCCCTATCTGGATGACTGGCTGATAGTGGACAAGTCTCCCCAAAAGGTCAGAGATGCTCTCAGTCGCACACAGTGCACCCTGGAGTCCCTTAGGTTCCTGATCAACACAGAGAAGTCCCAGTTCGAGCCAGTTCAACTCCTGGAATTCATCGGAGCAGAGCTGGACACACAACAGGGCAAGGCCCTACTCCCAGTGGACAGGGTGGAAAACCTCTGGACCCTGGCTCACTCGTTTGTTCTGGGCGAACAAAGACCAGCCAGGC
This sequence comes from Neoceratodus forsteri, assembly GCA_016271365.2. Classification (NCBI taxonomy): domain Eukaryota; kingdom Metazoa; phylum Chordata; order Ceratodontiformes; family Ceratodontidae; genus Neoceratodus; species Neoceratodus forsteri. The sequence goes on from CM028130.1 coordinate 1,199,057,816, forward strand.
ACTTTCTCAGGCTTCTAGGCCACATGACATCTAGTACAGCTGTAGTGCCAGATGCCAGGTTTCAGATGGGGTATATCCAGTACCATCTCAGAGCCCATTGGTCTCAAAAGAGGGATTCTCTGTCAAAGCTGGTTCCAGTCACAAGGACATTCTTGCAAGCCCTGGATTGGTGGAAGGACACGGAAAACCTCAGGGAAGGAATCTCTTTCCAGCAGAGGGAACCCTCCAGAGTGCTCACTGCATATGCTTCCCTCCTAGGATGGGGGGCACACCTGGCAGACCAGTCCATAAGCAGGGTGTGGTCTCCCAGAGAGTCCAGATGTCACATAAATCTCCTCAAACTCAGAGCCATGTACCTGGCTATCACAGCCTTTGCCCCCCAGCTCAAGGGTCAGTCTGTCCAAATCAGGACAGACAACACCACTGCTATGTTTTACATCAACAAGCAAGGGGGCACAAGATCCACAAAGCTTTGCACAGAGACCATGAAGATCTGATCTCTGGCCTACTCCTTAGACATGCAGCTCACTGCCATCCACCTGCCAGGCAAGGACAGTGTGTGCTGGCAGACTTCCTGGGCCGCATAAGTCAGGGCCATCATGAGTGGACAATAAACAAACAGGTGCTGACCACAGTCTTCAGGAGATGGGGCACTCCAGAGATAGATCTTTTTGCCTCCAAACACAACTACCAGATTCCTTTGTACTGTTGCAGGCCTCTGGCTCTGGGCTCAGTGCTAGTGGATGCCCTCTCTCTGGATTGGGCAGGGAGGTTCATGTACGCTTTCCCTCCATTTCTCCTGATTCTCAGGGTCCTGCTAAAACTCAGAAGCCAGCCAGCAATCATGGATCTTATCTGTGTCAGTCTTCACCATTCATCACATATGAGTTCAGGGACGGAGGTCATGACCCCACGGGAGCTCTTTTTTTTTTTGGTAGGTGGAGCCGACGGACCATCGGCGCGCCCTCGAGGGCTTAGCGTGTTATGTGGCGCTCGCGGGTTGACCGTTAAGGCACTGTCGACTCCGCCCACCTGCCAGTTCTTCGTCTCCCACCGTCGAGGTCACCTCGTGTGGAAGCTCTACTGAACTTGAGGCCTACCGCCTACGCAGTTTCATCCTGCCGTTATTCTTCCGTGCCGCAGTCCGTCAGTCCTGTTCCTGCCAGTTCTAGTTGCCTACTCGACGTCGCTTGGTAAGATCTTTCCATTTATTTTTATTCTTGGCGACGTCGAGTCTGTTTTGGGCGTTTTTTTCCTCGTAGGTCATGTCTCGGTCGGAGGGCAAGAAGACTTCAAAGACGGGATGGCCTCCCTTGCAGCCGTCAATTTTCTGTCACCGACCAGCACAACCATTGCCCTACGTGTCTTGGCCCGCTTCACGACATGAATTTGTGCAACGTCTGCTTCTCCATGGACCACCGGGTCATCGAACAACGCACGTGGAAAGTGGGGCGAGCTCCACCGACTCGGGGTCAGGTGCACACTGCCGGGCCAAGCTACTGCACTCTCAGCCTTCCTCCGGGTCCCTCCTGGTTCTGCACGGACCGAGGAGGAGGGAGCCTCAGCTTCTGTAGCCTGGCAGTTGCCCAGGCTCCTTCCGTGGTGGGAGGCCCGTCCCTCATCTTTGGGAGGTGGGCGGGGCGCCCGCCAGGCAATCGCCTCGAGGAGTGAAGGCCCCCTGGTGTCGCACCCAGTTGCACAAGGTCCGGTCGGCGCTGCCTCGACACCATCAGTAGGCGCCGTGGGCCTTGGCACCGTTTGTCTCTTGGCGCCATTCGACGGCGCCCGACACTGCTAGCAGTGCCATGGGAGACCCTGTGGTGCTGTCTTTGTCTTCTTGAACAGCTACCGAGGTTGAGCACGCACGCGTCCACCATTTCGAGTCAGCACCATGGGGCATCGGATTCCTGCTGTCACGCCGTTGTCAGCGCCCACCTTGCCCTCGGCCCGCTTGGCGGGTGCCATGGAGCCAGGGCGGCCGCCCATCAGGTGCCGATGGCACCGTCAGAATGGTGCCATGACTGCTTCTGACTCTGGGGCTGCAGTTCGGGCCGGAGCCGTGTCCTCCGCGGGCACCGCTTGAAGTGCTGTGGGGAGCACTGTCACTGGCTCGGGCGTGGTCTCGGAGTCTGGCACCCCATTTGCCAGGGATGGCACCGGGTGCCCTACTACGATCTGGCACAGGGCCTCGGCCTCTACCTCTTCGGAGGCGGAGTCGGGCTCTGAGTCAGACGAGCAGTCTGACTCCTTCGAGTTGACTGTTGGTGTGGGCAGCCATGTAGTGTCCTCTACAAGCCGGAGTCAGCCCCCTTCTGAGGTGGGGTCGGTGGCTGCCGAGACTGGGGTCAGGGGTGCTGACCAGCAGGCAGTGGTGCAGGCCACCGTTGCTCTGGAACCCGGTCTTGGTGGGTTCACTGAACCCTCAGCAGTGGAACCCCCACTTGTGGTGTGCCTGGATCGCCCCACTTTGGGGCCGATCAAGGCTTCTACGAGAGGGGAGGGTGCTGCGCCCTGGATAGCTCCCTCAGGTGCTGGCCAGAGCTGTCAGCTACCTAGGTGGGCTCTCTCGGACTCCGAGGGGGCATGGGGTCTGCATGGTGACCTTTTTCTGGGGCCCACCCGGGCTCTGGAAGAAGCCGTAATGTGGATCTCCGCTCTTCCTCCTCCTCCTCCTCCTCAGTCTCTTTGAGGGAGCCCCATTCTTTTGAGGTAGGGGACCGTCCTTCTGGACCTATACAGCCCTGGTCGTCTCACAGGAGGATTCTCCTGGACGCAGTCAAGGCAGTACCAAATGGTTGTTCAGCTGTCGGCTGTGGAGTCTCCGAGCACTTTCTTCTTCGGTGCTCTTTGGTCCGCTCCTTAGCCCAGGCGGAGATCAGCCATCCCTCTGCCACATTCTCCTGCGCTCCCAGGCATCCATGGTCCTAGCCGGCCTCTCTCCTGGGAACAGTTCAGGGCTGTGGCTGCTCGGTTCCCAGCTTACGTTAGGGCAATGGAGAGACAGGTTTTTCAACCTCCCCCCGAGCAGCCGCCCTCGGAGCAGTCGGTGCCCTCCAAGTCTTCATCCCCCTCTTCTGGGGGAGAGGAGCCTTCTGTCCACATCTCTCCAGCCACTGATCTTGCTGAGTATCAGTGTTTCCTCGTGAGGATGTTGGAGGAATTGCACCTCACCCCTGCCACTGTAAGCAATCCAGAGCACTCAGCGCACGCCTTCCTAGGCGATTTCAGCAAGGCCACCCTTGTGGTGCCTCCCTGGCCTGCTCCCTTTCGGGAGGCATCGTTGTGTTTCTGGCAGAGGCCCTTCTCCAGAGTTCCTGCCCCTAGGATCTCTGCCAGTATTGCACCCCCGGAGTCTCCAGGTTCCATGCCTCCTCTGCAGTCCGGATTGATGCAGTTGGACACTTGATGGACTTTGCATCCTTCACCGTGGACCGCCCCGTGATCAAGATTCCTTGGATTTTGACTGGGGTAGGAGGCTTTCACCTCGCACGGTTGTTGCTTTCCATTTCTTCACATCAGGCCCACTATGCAGCCTATGACAGGTTCTTGTGGTCTAGGCTAGGCTGGCTCCTAGCCTCATTGTGGACACGGAGCAAACCAGACAAGCCATTGCACTCTCTGCATGTGGCCTGGAGCTAGCAAGGCACCAAACGAGGGCATCCTATGATGCAACGAGGTAGCTACCAGGGTCGTAGGGACAGCGATCTGCACTAGGCGGACAGCATGGCTGCATCTTTCCTGGTTGTCACCCTTGGCCCAGCGTAGGGTGATTAACTCTGCTCACCAGAGAACCTATCTCTTCTCCCATAGAGCGAGACAGCGTTTGTCAGGGCAACTTCCTTCCCCTCGGGGAGGTCCCGTCACACCCTCCCCAGGCCCTGAAGGTTCTCCCTCTTAGTGTGTCACCCACTGAGAGCTAAGGGACTTTGTCCTTTAGGTTGTTAAGAAAACCCCCTTCGGGGGGGCTCGGCACTCACCCATATGTGATGAGTGGTGAAGATTGACACAGATAAGATATGAAAGTTACGTACCTACCGTAATTGTGATCTTTCTGTGTATCTTCACCATTCATCACAGTCCCGCCCCCCATCCCCCTGGTGCCCCAGTCTCTGGGTCCACTTCCCTCTCTGTGCCCAACCTCCCCCCCCTTAGGAGTGGGGCGAACAGGGGCACATAGGGGGATAAGGTTCCTGGGAGAGTGGTCAGCATGGGGGGCACTCCTTCTCCAGTGCTTTAGCCCACTCCGTGGGGTGGGAGTTGGCAGTTGCCCTCCATTCTCTCCTCCTCCTCCTTTTTCCCGTCCATCTCATTTTTTTTCCTTGTCCCTTGGATTACCCTTTAAAAAAAAAAAAAAATCGTTTTCCTTTTTCACCAAAAATGTTTTCCTTCAGAGGGTGTTAATCCCCTGTGCCCTGTCCTTCTTCCAGAATAGCTGACTCTGCTCATCTGGAGTTTTTGCCAGCTATTCTGTGCCTTGAATTCTGGCAAGAAGCCTTTGGCTACTCCTTGCAGTTCCTATACAATCTGGAGACGGACCAGGGTCTGGGATACGTTTACCCTTTCTCCTCCCTTCCTACCTTCTAAATTCTTTACCCCACCCTACCTCCCTCCTCTATTTCCAGAGATTGGGGCCCCTCCCAATCCCTTTAGTTCCGGAGTTCTCTCTTCTGTCCTCTCAGTCGTTATTTCTCCTTTTAGTTTTATATCCTTTCCTTTTTCTTGTCTTTTGGATTTCCTTGACCCACCCTCCACTCCCTTCCTCTTACCTCTCTGGCGACTCAGAACTGGTAGGCAGGCGGAGTCGACAGTGCCTTAACGGCCAACCCTCAGGCGCCACACAATCGTCGGCATCGAGGCGGGCGCCGATGAGTGCCGGCCCGCCACCAAAAAAAGTGCTCTGGGGTCAATTCTTCCGGCCCTGAACCCATATGTGATGAATGGTGAAGATACACAGAAAGTTCAGAATTATGGTAGGTACATAATTTTAATTTCTAGTTGCTCCAGACTGGGCAAGGCAGCCATGGTATACTCTGCTTCTTACTCTGTCAGTCAGATGGCCCATTCGCCTGCCCCCCACTCACAGTCTCCTGACCCTGCCTCAGATGGGGATAACATACTCCAGCATTCAGTCTCTTCACCTTAAAGCTTGGTACCTGAAGAGCTAGAATTCCCTGACTCTCTGTATTCAGAGCAAGGAATTCCCTGACTCTCGGTATTCAGAGCAAGTCCTGAGAATCCTTTGACTGGCCAAAAAAACCAAGTACCAAAAAGTCTTACGCTTTGAAATGGAAGAGATTCTATTTCTGGTGTAAAGACAGGCAGGTTAACCCTCTGAAGGCTAGCCTGTCCTCCATACTAGTCGATTTTGTGCACTTACAAGCATCAGGCCTTAGAGCTTCATCTCTGAAGGTTCACTTGGCAGCCATTTCAGCCTATATGTCGGTTGATAAGGAGAAATCTATAATTTCTCACTCCAGTTTTAAAAATTTTTTTAAAGGCATGCTGCACCTTCAACCCCCACTCAGGGAGCCTGTTCTCCCTTGGGATTTGAACCTTTGTATAGCTAAGTTGATGGAGTCTCCATTTGAGCTCATGGCTACTGCAGACTTAAAATATGTCACTTGGAAAACTGTTTTCCTAGTGGCAATCACTTCAGGCAGAAGAATTTCAGTTGCAATCTCTTTGCACTGAACCTAACTACATTATCTCCCACAGGGATAAGGTAGGTCTCAGAACTAACAGGACATTTTTTCCCAAGGTGGTGTCTGACTTTCACCTGAACTAATCTATAAGTTATAACGCTCACTGTCTTTTTCACAGACAAATCCACTCCTGGTGAGCGCAGGCTTCACACCTGGATGTCAAAAAAGGCACTGACCTACTACCTGGAGCACGTAGAGCAGCGAAGGTCCTCGCACATCCAACTTTTCCTTACCTATGGTGAGGTGGGTAAAGGCAGGCCAGCTTCTAAGAGGACTGTCTCATGTTGGATAGTCTCCTGCATCCTGTTCTGCTGCAGTAAGGCTGTTGGACAGCCACCCCAAGGCCTCAAGACCCACTCCACCAGGGGCACTGCAGCCTCAGTGGCAGCAGCAGGAGACATTCCCCCTGCCCAACATCTGCAAAGCAGCTACCTGGAAGACTGTACACACTTTCATAAAGCACTACTGTTTTGATGTACAGATCAGATCAGATGCCAGATTTGGCACTGCAGTCCTGCAGAACCTGTTTCCAAAGTAGGTTCTGTTTCCTCCCCCAAACTGCACTACTTCGTAGTCTGCTATAGTAAGCATACTGAGAGGTTCCTGGGGTGAGAGGAAAAAATTACCTACCATAGTAATGTTGTTTCTTCCAGAGGATCCCTCAGTATGCTTGACCTCCCACCCAGCCTCCCCTCACATAACCTGGCTGGGGATAGATCTTCCTGGACTAAGTCTCCATCACTCATTCACACTAGTGGGATAGCGCCGGAGGCGCTAGGATCAAGCGGGAGCCAAAACTTTTCTGAAGGGCTGGCGCCGAGGTAGGACCACGACGGGCTGCACCGGGCGAGACTGACTCGTGCCTGTGTAGGCTTATCTCGGCCGACCTCCAACCGCCTCAGTTCCTTTTCTCCCGCCTGGCCAAGTGCGCTTGGATGTCGACGCCGCCGCCTGCTGGAGTCAAAGTTTTCGCTTATACTACAGCAGCTTTTAGTGTTTAATTTAAACGCTTTAATTTAACTATTTAGTAGTAATTTTTATTTTACTTAATAAGAAGATTATGAAGAAATTCTTTCCTGCCATCCACGGAGTCGCCCTTAGACGGTAGCGGTGACGGTAGGAAGACTTCGCTTGAAAGTTGTTATGGCAGAGGGGCTGTGCCCGTCCGCCACCCTTAAGTAACGGGTCTGACCATGGACAGTCCTGTGCTCGGGCGGGAGACAGTCCACCCAAGCACGAATCTGGTGGTCCCGGGGATCCGGCTCCGCTTAGCCTCGAGCTCTTCTTCGTTTGGGGAAGAAGAATCGGTGCCGCTCGAGGTTGCCCGTTGGTATGTCTGCACGAGGATTGTTCGTTGGTAGGGGCGATAGGCCTGAACCGACTTTCGTGGGTTCCCCCTTGGCCCCGCTCCTAACGGCTGCATTCTCGACTCCGGACTTCATCTCTGTCCTCGTTGGCGTTCCGGTGAGCAGTTTTACCTCTGGGCTGCTCCTGTGGAGCAGGGGGTTTGACTCCTTTTTACCTGGTTGTGTTCCTGGTTTCGGGGCCTCCGGGCCTCGGAGCCGTTGGACCGGAGCCGGGTCAATTGGATCTGAATGAGCGCGGTGCCCTCTTGGTGCCTTTGCCATCCTGTCAGCCCCTCGTGCCTACCCCCCTCTTCCTTTTCCATGCAGGGGCCGGCACGGGCACCACTTTTCTCTTCTTTCCCATTGGCTTTCCATGGTGTTTTTCCTGGCGTTGTGCCCGACACCTTGGTGGCGCCACAGGTCCGGTGCCGTGCCTCTGGTTTGGCATGGGTGCCATAGGCAGCACCGCTGGTGTTTGGGTTGGCGCCGGGACTCAGCGCCGTGGCTCGGTGCCGTGCTTGGCACCGTACTGGGTGCTGCAGTCAGCGCCGTGCTCGGTGCCGTGGTCGACACCGTGCTGGGTTCCGCAGTCGGCGCCGTGGCTTGCTCGGTGCCGCAGTCGGCTCCGTACTCTGTGCTGCAGTCGGCACCGTGGCTCGGCGCTGTGCTCAGTACCGTGGGTCGGCGCCGTGCTTGGCGCCGTGGGTGCTTCATTGTCGGCGCCGCTAGCGGTGCTGTGGGTGTCTCACGGTGCCACTGATGCTAGCGGGCACCCACGGGTGCTGTGGGCGGCGCTGCACCCGTGGTGCCGCGGGCGACGCTGACACCTGCAGGTGCCTCGACGATGCTGCACCCGCAGGTGGCGCCCGTGGATATCGCCGAGCACCCGCCAGTGCCACGGACTGTGCCGGGCACCAGCGGGTGCTACTGGCGGTGCCTGGCACCCGCGGGTGGTGCCCGGCACCCACGGGTGGCATGGGTGCCGTGGGCGTCGGGGGTGCCCTTGCGTGCCATTGCTGCCATTGGTACCAAGGATACCTGCGGGTTCTGCCGTGGGTGCCCTCTGGTGTCTCTTGGGTTGGCATGGTTACTGCTTGGTGCCCTCCTGTGCCACGAGTGATGCTAGTGCTGCAGGGGTGCCAGTTGGTGCTATCTGACAGAACTAGGGAAAGATCTGTGTTTGCAGACCTCTCTCCCGCAGGACTTGTGTTGGGATGTTTCCATGGAATTAATTCCTATTCTGCGGATTATTTCCACACATTTTAGTGGGTGGCGGTCTGCATCGGATTTCTTCATCCAGCGATTTTCCGCTGATGGGACTCTTCTGTTTCTGTCAGCGGAATCTCTCATTCTGCTCAGCACTTTCTCAGCCCCCTACGTGGTGCCAAGCTCCTCAACACCCTTCCTGGTGGCAGAGTCTCTAGTGGCTCTAACCGAGACCTCTTTTTGGGGTCCTTCTGTGGTAGAAAGGCATTTGGATGAGTCTCTCCCTGTCCTTCTGGTCAGTGATACAGCGGATGACTCACTTTATATACTGAAAGACACGCCCTCTCTATCATCAGAGTCTGTGATGCAAGCTCTTTTAGTAGTTCCTCATTTATGGGGTCCACCATAGTGTTCAGACTGGATCTGTGGACTATATACCTCTGCGTCTAGACTTTTTCAGTGGTCAAGACAATTACACTCTTTGGAACATTGTAATTCAATGGTCAGGAGCTGCACAGACTGTCCCGCTCCTTTGATAGGGGTATACAGCCCATTTTTGATGCTGCCCCTCTAGTGGCTGCTTCCTCACAGGTAGCTAACATCTGTCTAGCTATTATTAGTCCAGTCAGGGGTTCAGTTATGGATCTTCAGGCTCCTCCTGCTCCTCAGAGGGATGGCATCCTTGTCATTTCTGTATCAGGCAATCCTTGCCAAATAGCAGCCAGCAACCTTGTCAGGCTCGGACTAATGATATTGAAAAAAAAAAAGGAGGGGGTCAGAATTATCACAGCACAGGGCCTAGTTGGAATTTCCCGATACCACACTTGGATCTGATCAGGTTCCGCCTCAACCTTGAGGTGGTCGTCTCTAAACCTCAGTAAAGAGTACCTGTTTTCTTCTACCCCTAGGGGGCAGTCCGATCCAGCGGTGGTATAGCTCACCTCTTTTCTCTAGAGAATTGCTCTCATTCCAAGATATTTCCAAAACCTAGGCATCTAACCAGTCTGTTAGTCCCCTTTTTGTTTTTTAATTAGGCTTTCTTCTCCTGATCAGAGCCTTGCAGCAACAGAAGTGACTCTTCAGCAAGTCAACTTAACAGATGACATGCTTCTTTCTTGATCATTGGTCAAGTAGGTTCTTTCTAAGGTAGCTTCGCAAATATTCACATACAGTCATACTATCCTGAACCTGTACACTTTACCTCCGGCTCTTGCAGTTCCTGAGGTCCTTTACATTAGATTAATGCATGTCTTTGACACTATTAATTTTGGTCGTAGATCAAATCGTGAGGCCAGGTTCTTGCCGCTCTCCTAGAGTAGTTGCGGCTGCCTGACAGACTTTAATTTTTTGCCCATTGTAGTTGTCGGCAAGGTGACGAGTTACAACTCGAGCGCTTATCTTGTAGGCACTATGTTATAGATGCTCTTACAAGACAGCTCTTTTTATTAACAGGACAGTCCTTGGCTGTCCTTTCTGAGTGAACCCTATCTCCTACCACCCTACTCAGGGTTGTTGATTTAGCTTGGTACTCTCTCCCTAGTGTGAATGAGTGATGGAGACTTAGTCCAGGAAGATATGGAAATTATGTACTTACCGTAATTATTGATCTTCTTGGACAGTCTCCATCACTCATTCACACGCCCACCCACCATCCCCTGGGTTCACTCGTTTTCTTTCCTGGTCTTCATGGCCTATGGTTCGGACTGTGAAGACATTGTTTTTTGACCTTTCTTACAAAGGCCATCTGGGCCCTCTCAGGCCCAAAACTCAGAATGAGTTATTCTCATTAGTTACACTGCACCTCCTTGGTCGAAAAGATACTGAGGCGGTTGGAGGGTCGATGCCGAGATAGCTTCTACACAGCGCAGTCAGTCTCATGGGTGCCGCTGCGGCATGGTCCTACCTCGGGCCGCCCTTCAGAAAATTTTTGGCTCCCGCTAGGTCCTAGCGCCTCCGGCGCTATCCCACTAGTGTGAATGAGTGATGGAGACTGTCCAAGAAGATCAATAATTACAGTAAGTACGTAATTTCCATTTCTGCAGTCCTTGCTTTAGGCTAAATTTCTTACTGTAGAGCAATAAAATGTATAACATTCCACAGTAAAGCATGATGTATATAGTTTTCCTAGAGGCGAGTTCCATTTTTCCTTGTTTTTTCCATTTTTATGTTCGCTGTGCGCTAGCACAAGTCGAATATTTTGCTGTGTACAGGATTTTGAGAGGTGTGTCACGGTGGTCCAGTGCAGGAGACTATACAAGGGGCTTGACTAATAATCAGCAAGCCTGATTAAGACATTGTTCAGGCATGAAAGTGTGTGGACTTCAAAACAATGTGCCGACAGACACATTCATAAATCAGCTCTTTTAGCAAGCACAACTGATCTCATCATGTGCTCTTAGCCTGCCTGCTCCCTTCATCCTCAACATTACAGCAATGGAAACTGAAACAGCATTTTAAATATCGGTTGCCTATTAAACTGGAGATTAGTTTACCCCCTTCAAAATGCAACAACTTGCACATTTAAATACTTAGCATTTAAACATTTTCTTGCTAGTAGCTTTGGTTGGGCAGGTATTCTCTTTCAACAAGGATTCATATCTCATAAATGTCACCCTTTCCCAGCAAGGAATCTTCTAAAAAGATTTACACTGTTTTTTTAACCTCTTAAGACACTATCTGATAAGCACTGTCTCAGACATAGTTTATTATTGCAGAAGACATCTGTAAAGAACTGTTATGTTTTGTTACTAATGTTACTGTGCTTTTGGAAAAAAAAAATACTTATATTGGGCTTTAGATGGCAAAAACATTATGAAACTTTTAGCCCTGAAAACAGCCACCTTTTCTGGTTTCAAATCTAAGTGCATAGCACAACCAGCAGTATCTAGAATGCATGTTAGTATAGCAAAATACAGCTGCTACTTTAACCCCTAAGACAAGTAAGGAATTATATCATTTGTTACTCTTTTTACTATGCTTTCTGGGAAAAAAATGTTTATATTGAGCTACAGCACGCACACATATACTGTACACACCATCCTCATGGCCACAACATTCAAAATAAATACTGCAATCTTATATGTTATAAAACAATAAATAAACTGTTTTGTTTATGTCAGTCTTGGTTATGTGGAACACAGTGAAGTTCAATTCACAGTAGAGTTACTTTAAATATTTCTTCTCATATATTTGGTATCCTGGAAAGCACAGGGGTGATGCTATATCTCATTCTCATAGGGATCTTCATTTTACACATTTTTGCACTGTATTTGCTCAGGATGTCCCAGATTAGATGCAATATCTTGTTTTCATTGGGATTATGATTTTACCATTTTTATAATGTATTTATTCAGGGTAGCCTAGTCCAGATGTAAAATATTGTTTTCAGCGTGCTCTGATTTTACACAATGCAGCATAATATTGTGTAGACGTAGAGTCCCACTAAAAATAAGATGCCACGTCTTCTGTGAACTATCCAGGCTAAATATATAGCAATCAACAGGCACATTCTAGGAAAACACATTGCAAAAATGTATAAAAGGAGGACCACATTGAAACTTCATCTCAGCAGATCTACATTGTGCAAATTCATTATAAAGAATGGGTAAAAGCATTACCACACTGTAAGTGATATTTTACAGGATATGCCAGTTGAGATTCGATATATCACGTATCGAATCTCAACTGGCATATCCGGTAAAAATTCAATATTTAAAATGGTTTAAATGCTTTACCCAAATGAAATAAATATTTTAAATATCGACTTGGCTAGTCTTTCCTCGTAGGTCTTATACCATATGCCCTGCACCATTGTAGTTGCCCTCCACTGCACTGCCTCCACCTTGTCTATGTTTTCTCTCAGATGGGGCCTCCAGAACTGAATGCAGTATTCTGAGTGCGATCTCATGAGTGCCTTATACAGGGGCAAGATGACCTTCCTCTTTATACTCCTGATACCCTTCCCTGTGCATCCAAGCATCTGGCTAGCCTTTCCAGCCGCCTTATCACACTGCCTAGTTTCTCTTAGGTCCTGCAAGATTATAACTCTCAAGTCCCTTTCCTGCTTTGTGACTGTCAGTACCTCCCCACATAGTTTGTACTTTCCCCTGGGTTCTTGTGCCCTATCTGCATGATCCTGCACTTTTTTGCATTGAATCCCGGCTGCCATTCTTCAGACCATTTCTCCAGTTTTTTTGATTGTGTTTATGCCCCCGTTTTTTCCCCATTTTCGCCTGACTCCCTGTGCTGCGGCCGTGCGTGCACCTGTGGAGGCATGCACACGCTGTGGTTCTGCAGCACCTTCCCTCTGCTTGCCATCTGCCTGCCTGTACTAACCTCAGGCCTCCACCTGGGAACAGTTGGACTGCTGGGGGAGACAGGGTCCCTCCCTGGGAGAGGAGAGCTGCCTTGTGACTGCTCAATCCTGCTCCCTCCCTCCCCCTCTAGCCGGCCTTCAACGACCCGGGCTAACTCCCAAACCCGAGTCTCTGGCATAGCATGAGGTGTGGCATCCAGCGGTTTAACCCACGGTGCCACCGGGCTGGCTCTCCAGTTTTTTTAAGATCTTCCATCATTCTTTCAACACCCCCTAGTATGTCCACCCTATTGCATACCTTTCTATCCTCTGCGAAGAGAAATGCCTTCCCCTCCAGTCCCCAACAAAGACATTAAAGAGGACTAGCAGCAACACCAACCCCTGCGGCACCCTGCTCATCACCTCTCCCTCTATGGAGTACTCTCTGTTTACCACAACCCTCTGACTCCTGCCATTCAGTCAGGTCTCCACCCACAGAACTATTTTAGGATCCACCCCTAGGCTGTGCAGTTTGTTAATTAGCCTTCTATGGGGGACGGTGTCAAAGGCCTTTCTGAAGTCCAGATAGGCCACATCCACTATACTTCCCTGGTCCTACCTTAGTTACCCAGTCATGCAGTAGATTAGTACAGTGAGTTAGTACAGATGAGTTAGTACAGAACACAGTGCTTATCCAAAATACAGTAAAAGTTAGACTTAGCTGTATAAGTAAATAAATGCCATATAATGGTTCCGCCAGGCCACAGCAATGGAAATTTCACCGCAGTCCTTCACATTGATGCAATCCTGCTGACATCGCTGACGCGTCCCAACGACCATAACACACCAACATCGACCGTACTTAACTGCATCAATGTGGGGGCTGTCCTCATCCCCTACTTTAAATATGTAACTCAAACAGTGGAGTTAGGTGCTTACCCCCCGTCAATGAAAAATCCCCTCGTCGGCGCAAAGTTTGTCGACGTCGGGGTTTCGATTTCGGGGAGTCGATGTTGAAACTTTGATGTTCAAACTGTGTGGCAATGCTCTATATGTGCAGACAGTGCACTGTTATGTTATACAGTAATATATATGCATATAGTATATATCTATTTGTATTAGTCAGCGTGGGGGTATCACAATAATTAGTGCAGTTAGGTGGCTCTTTGGTTAGTGCAAAAAGTGCTAGTCTACATTTCCCTGCTGTCTAGATTCGTTTCAGCCTTCTTCATGTCATTGCTTATTTAACTGAGGTGTCTAGTGGCAACTCCCCACCCTCTGATGTCCCTCAGAGCCTGAGATGAAGAAAATGGTCCCTTGATGTCTTTTCTTTTAATCTGTAAACATGTGTAGATGGTGCACTGCTATGTTATACTCACTGGAATATATATGTATGTGTAACCCCTAGGTGGCGCTATCCCAAGGGCTACTACCCCTGCCTGTTTGACTACGGACAGGTTGAGGGGCCTAGGTCCTTTGGCGGGTGCCTCCACCCAGAGGTCAGGGTTTGTAGTGGTTAGACTAACTTGGTCACAGCCCTCTGGGACACTATGACCCCCTTTTATCACCTCTAGTGGCTCACACAGTACACCGGAGTTACAGCCCCAATACCCCACATTTACACACTGTTCACTCATATAGATACCACTTACCCTCGAAACTGATTCAGCAGCACGTCCCTGAGGACCCCCTGTAAAGTAAGGTTAATCAGCATACACAGCAAAACACAATACTGTTTACCTAAGTACCACCACAGGCAGTATATAGTATAACAACAACAAATCTGATTTATTTAGGGGACAGTAACATGGGAGGGGGAAATCAGGTTAATCAGTGGCATTAAATCACAGTACAGTGCACACATACAGGGTCTCAAAAGTCACACTCTGGGTACCCAGGTTGGGGGGGGGGGGCTAGCCAGGTCCGTTGCCCAGGGTTGGCCGTCATGTGCAGATGGATGGGGCCCTGTAGAAGAAAATATATGCACAACACCCAGTTGTAATCTGGAGCCGGAAGGCTCAGTCCATGAAACAGTGAAACAACAAGAATTAGATGACACACTTGTGACTGAAAATCAAGCTGCAGGGGAATACCCTGATTTGTACTCACAACACCCAAGCTGAGGATCAGATGGAGAATGTCCCTCTGGATTGCCAGAAGAGCAGGGCATGATGACAAGGTCCTTGTGACTGGACCCCACTACAGTTGATAGCAAACGGATGTAGTCCGAATTAAGCTGGGGTTTACTTCCAGCTTCAGCACACAATTCACTGTACAGGGGTTTGAAATAGCGATTCCCCACAAGCACTATACACATTTATATGTAAAAGGAAAGTACTGTACTAGGCAGGCTGCCCCGCGATCCCCATCACAATTACTGCAAAATACCCAGGAGCACACACAGCAGCTTCAGTTCCTGACAGACCGAGCGCGATTCAGTAATTTCTCCAGTTTTCTACAGGGTGAGCCTGGTTTCCACACTTCTAGTGTTTCTTTCTCCTCACAACTCGGATTCAGTCCAAACTGGCAGACACAAAGGCTGCAGACCAGAACTCAGGACCTCACACGCACTTCCCGCGCGAAACTATACACCACAGAAGCACACAGCTCCTTCTCTCTTCACTGCCACAATTGATCTGATCGCTCCAGTCACAGAGCAGGGCATTTCCTTTAGCTCCACACTATTCTGTTGGCTGATTCAGCTGTCACTCACAATAAGTCTCCCTCTGTTGGTAGAAAAAGGCGCCAAGGTCAAAACTACATTTCCCAGAGTCACTGCCCATACAACCCCCTTGTGGCTGGCTCAAATTAAGAGTCCAAGTTCTGATGCGTCCACAGGCTCCATTTTAGGGCTCCCTTAACCCAGTTGGCCCAGCACAGCAGTTTAGGTCCAAAATGGAGAGGTAACTCACACAGGGTCCCAGCTGCAATAAAGGCAGGTTAGATAAACTACAATTTTGCTAATGCTTTAAATGATTACAGGCAAACATTTACAGCTTTCAGATGGGCTCCCTTTGCACCTTCAGCGACCGCAAAATGGAGCGATTACTCCGCAGCTCGGGCGGGATTCGAGCATTAAATACACAGTCCCCCCATACAATCTAATTAAGTCTGCAAGCAGACAGCTCTTAAAGAGACAGTACGTGGAGGCTCAAATAGCACTCACTTGCAACCACAGTTAAGCAGCTCAGATGCCGAACACCACCCAGGCTTGGAGCATTCTGGCAAGCTCCTGGAAGACTTTTGGGAACCCCCATTTGCAGGGGGGTTACACCTGTATGTGTATATGTATTAGCATGTGTGTATCACAGCAATTAGAAAGTGAAGTTAAGTGGCTTAGTGGTTAGTGCAAAAATTGCTAGTCTACATTCCCCTGCTATCTAGATCAGTTTCAGCTTTATGCATGTCATTTCTGATTTAAATGAGAGTCTGTTGCTGCCCCGCCGTAACTGTCCCCCCCCCCCGCCAATGCCCAGCCCATCCTAAGCCCAGCCTATATTAGACTCCTGGCATGGGGATCTGCTCCTAAACCTAGTACAACATCAGTACCAGCGCGAACATCTGGCATTGACAAATGCTTGTTTACATAGAACTAGCATAGGTTTAGGGTTTGGGGCCTTTTGCCCCATAGGCTTCGAAATGAATCTGACTGAAAGCACAGCAGCACCTATAGGCAGCACTTTCTTACTACAACCTGACTGGTTAATTCCCTGGCATCATTAGAATAACTCCACCTCTGGGGCAGATGTACCCAGCTGGCATAACTGCTATAGTCAAGCATACTGAGAGATCCCCTGGAAGAAACAATATTACTGCGTTAAGTAATTTTTTTTTATTTTCCTGACATCGATCTGACTCATCAGACCGCTGTAGGAAACTTCACTGTGATTGCCACCATTTTATTTTTTCATTCACTAAAAGTAATCACTTTTATAGTGATTTTCAATGACCAGCATATCACTGAAGGAACCTTCTAAACTTTTCCAGTATTGTGAGTGTGGAGAAAAGATCTACACCGGCAACTCCTACAAAGTTTGTGTCGGCTGCTTAGGCCTAGACCACAGTGTGAAAGCCTGCAAAATCTGTCAGGGGTTTAATTCTGCAACCAGGCAATGCAGAAAGGGTGCTTTGGAGAAATGTTTACTTCGAAAGACCGTAGAGAGAATGGAGAAGCAGCTCCAAGAAAAGTCTGTGTCACTGGCTCTGTTGACTGAATCACAGTTGTCTAAATCCCGGGAGAAAACTTCAAGGAGTCAAAAGCTCAAGAAGTGGGACAAGGAGTCGTCTACCCCAGCTCGTTCCAGGTTGCCCTCTACTCTGCAGGTATGACCTCTGCTTCAACCTCATCCGCTCCAGTGGCAACGCTGACCGCCCCTCCGACCATCGACCTGACACCAAGGTCAGGGCTTGGTGTTGGTGCTACTGGGCCTGTTATGGCCACTACGTTGCCGTTGACAGCGAAGACTCAGCCTCCCCTGTTGACTACTCCAGTTGCGCCAGCTACCCAGAGCAGCACTGACACTCAGGTTGTGCTTCTCTCCTTTTTGGACATGATAAGGTGCCTGCTGCCAGGTCTCCCTGTTCCTGGGAGCCTTTCGACATTGTCTTCTGCACAAAACTCATTGATGACACAGGATGCTGCCTTGCCACAGAATCCTTCTATGCTGATGTCACCGGCGAGGTCTCTCATTTCCGTCAACCCAGTCAACGACGAATGTGAGTATAATCTTGAATTAATGTTGCAGGATGAGCAAGAAGACACAGAAGACTATGCCAAGAGCCAGTATGAACATGGCACCATCTCCACAGTCTCCACCTGCAGTGAAGATTCTCTGGTGAATACACCAAGGTTCCCTCCAGAAGACCCTACATTTTTCACCATGATGCAGTAGATGCAAGCTGCGATTGGCTTTGCTCTAGAAGAGCAGGATACCACTAAAGAGAACCTTCTGGAGTTCCTAGAGCCACCAGAGTCGCCTGGTATAGTGATGCCTCCTCTGCTCCTAGCCTTAGAAGATGCCACCTATGTAGCTTGGTACAGAAAAAAACAATATACCAGATGTCCCTAGAAAGGCAGATAAATGTAGTCTGCCCCTTCTGAGGAGCCTTTGTGTGCCACACAACCTGGGACTGACTCAGTGGTGATTAATGCAGTCCCATGACAGGTCTAGGGCACCAAAACTTCTGGGCTCCCTCCCTCCTGATAAGGAATCTACGAGGTTGGATATCATACATAAGAGGACATATGGCTCTGCACCCTTGGGACTTCTTATTGCTACCAGGTCCACATGATGAAGTATGAGAATACCCTGTGGAGGAAGGCTAAGGCTGCTGCACAGGCCTTGCCTCAGGGTACTCCCAAACAGGAGCTACTGAAAGCTTTAACAGCTGGTGCTGATGTAAGCAAACATTTGCTCTGCACAGCCTGTGATATTTCTGATGCTTCTACCAGGGCTGTGGCCTCTGGCATCTGTCTCAAGAGATATTCTTGGCTCAGAGTAGCAGACTTTGCCACAGATGTGCAATAAGCACTCCCTCTACCATACCAAACCCAGGGTAGGAGTAGGGGTGCCTTTCGCTCAGCTGGTGTTAAGGGACAGCGCTCAGCCCCCAGACAGCAGTGAAGGGGCAAAGGAGCAGGGGCCTTGCCAGTCCACAGCACTACCCCAGGTGCCCATTCAAAAGTACCTAGAGGTGGTGGAGCCACCCCCACTGGCTCAGCTTGACTCCTTGTACACCCCCCAACAACCTTTCCTCCAGGGGTGGTTGTAAGGGGTTGCCTCTCCATTTAGCCCAGTGGTGGGAGGTAACAACAGATCTTACTTTGAGATTCACTCTTGCAGCAGGTAACACCTTTAGGACTGAAGTTGGCAGGCACCAGGACCCCACAGAAACTTACAGCTAGCAATACCAGGTGAGAGAACGCCCCCTACAACGGTACGCCGCCGACGTCACGTATGGTATAAAAGGGATGGTCCCCCCAGCCCATCCCCAGTTCTTTTGCCATTGACCTCGGAAGTCAGACCTCCGCGGATGCCTTCTGCTAGTCAGCCGCCATTTTGATTGTGTTTTCAACCCCTGATTTATTTTTGTTTCACAATTTAATAAGTCTGTGCATGTCTTCTTTTCCAACATCTTCTATCAAGAGGCGCCCCTCTAAGTGTGCATGCGGCAAGCATATCCCACATAAAGATGGCCATTCGGCCTGCCTGTTCTGCCTAGGCCGAGACCAGAACATCAAGGCCTGCCAGCTCAGCCGCAACTTCAGCCAGCACTCAAGGCTCCAGCACCAGAAGACTCTTGAAGCTTTCCTGCTAAAGCAACAGATACCTGCCATGGAGAAGGAACTTCACCGCACAAGCTCGTCCTCTCCTCCCTCTTCATTTTCTTCTCACAAGGAGAAGAACTCTAGCGGCAAACACAAGCACTGGGGCAAGGAGAAATCCCGGGCAGAAAACTGCCCTCAGTCCCCTACGCAGAAGTTGGTGACCTCCACCTCATCAGCTAGGCGTGCCTCCAGGCTCCCAGTAGCAAAGCCTCCCTCATCTCTGTTTCGGGAGAAGGCTCTTCAGGGCATGGGAAGTCTTCTCACGTCTCTCGGCTTCTCAAGCTAAAGCCCATCACCTCTGGGGGCTCTAAGCCTGGTGGCTCGGCTGGTGGTTCCTTGGGTGGCAGACCGCTGTCTGTCGCCCTCCCGGCCAGGGTGTCTGCTGAGTCCGCCCTGTCATCCGGGGATGATGCTGGGAAGTAACACCCGGGACAGTCATCCTCTCCCTCCAGGAATAATGGACACTGGGAATAGAAAGTAGGATCCTGGACCTTTTTCCAGGCCTAGGTGCATTGTCCCCAGATGTAGGGATTCTCTTACATTACCCATGTCACTTTAAAGATTCACATCAAATATATCTCCTCAATATTCTTCTAAGCGCTGCAAAAAAAAAATGCATTCTAGGGACATGGATATGTTGTTCATCCACACTGTCTGGCAGGTTCCTTGCCGCTTTAAATCTTGCCAGAAGGTCTTCAAGCTGGCTCCTCCCACCCACCCGGGTGGTAAAACTCTCGGCTCCGCCCCATGACGTCAGATCTTCCTTACCGCTTGGAAGCTCAGGTTCCCTCCTTAGTGCTCTGCGTTTTAGACTGGATCCTAACTCTTCGGTTCGTCCAAACTAGTTTTGAAGTTTTCTAACTTCGTCTTTTATCCCGCAGCTGGCGGGCAAATTGATTCCCGGCTTTGGAGGCGCCTGGCGGCAGAAGATGTCCAGGACGGATCCGCACTCCACGCATATCTACTGCCTCGACTAGACCACGACCCGCAGGTCTCGCGAGTTGTGCCTCCCTTTCGGCCAACGCCCTGGAGGATCGCGCTGTCTGATTAAGCTCGAC
This sequence comes from Neoceratodus forsteri, assembly GCA_016271365.2. NCBI lineage: Eukaryota > Metazoa > Chordata > Ceratodontiformes > Ceratodontidae > Neoceratodus > Neoceratodus forsteri. Next base: position 1,199,077,750 of record CM028130.1, read on the forward strand.
GCCCAGAGAAGTACCCGCTGGTAAAATCCAAAGAGGCTCATGGGCGGTGTCTCGCGGCAGCTGGCTCCGGCTGGAGCAGCTCGAGCACATGATCGCCCTCGAGGAGGAGGCGGCTCAGGTCGCATCTTCCTCCTCCTCGGTCGCGGCATTTATCCCGCTCTCTCTGAGTTCCTCTTATTCGCCTTCGTTCAAGGAGCTTCGCCAGTCCCTTTCCACGAAGGGTGAGGGGCCATTGGGACATTCCGCTGGGCCCAAGAAGTGGGAGTCGAAGGGTAAGTCCCATCGTCGGCGTTCGGGGGAGCGGGAGAGCTCTCCTTCCCCGGACAGCCGACCGTCAACTTCGGTCAAGGTTGCGGCTCAGGCCGCTGGCTTCACGGTGTCCCGTCCAGGCCAGCCTGCCGAGACACTCCGTCCCTGGCCGGCCGGCGGTCAACTGGTAGAGCCGACAACCCCTCTTACGCCAGTTTCCCGGTGGAACCGAGATCTACCAGCGCTTTGAGGGCGTAGTCCCGCTTAAAGTGTCGAGCCGAGGGAAGGCGGTATCCCCGCCTTTCCAGGACCGTCCCTCGGTTTCACCGAGGGTCTCGGTCTCGGACTTCATCTCAGTCAAGCCGCTCCCGCATCATCGGCGGTCTCGGTCTTGGCACCGGGCAGTGGCGACATCGCCTTCCTCGCCTCCTCCTCGGATGAGGAGGTTTTCACGCAGACCGCGCCGGCGCATGAGGCTTATGGCAGCAGTTACTGTTGTCTGGGAATAAGTCGATTCATTCCCCGGCTATCAAATGGCTGTCGGCCGAAGCAACTGCTCGCCGCAGTCGAGATGCCCATTTCTGGGCCGGTTGTTCGGCCAAATCTAGCTGCCCCACCGATTGTGGTGGAACCTCAGTCGGGTCACGGCCTGCCCCACAGACTGTCGGTCACCCTCACTCCCAACTGTCCTCGACAGGGGGAGGGTGGCTGAGGCCCGAGGCAGCTCTTCGCAGACTTTCTCAGAGTCTGATGATGACTCCTCCCTGTTCCCCAGGCGAGTCGGACTGGAGTCCTCCGGGGGCCAGTCTCTGGACGATAGCCCATCGTCCTTCATGGGTCTGCCTTGGCTCATCTCAGGATCTACCGGGATGCAGCTCGAGTCCGTGCCCAAACAGGCAAAGTATCACCTGACGGAGATACTAGACCGAGGGGATTCTCCCACGGAGGCCTTCCCTGTGGCTGAGGCCATTGTCGGCCCAGCCTTGGAGCTTTGGCAGCGGCCTGCTTCCTGTCCTGCGCCCTTGGCCAGGATGGCCAGGAAGTATGTGGTCCCTGCCGGCTCTTTGCCCAGTTTCTCGGAGCACCCCTCTGCCGAGGGGTTAGTCACCGATAGCGTCTTCCAGCGTTCCGGAAATGTGTGGGACGTGGATAGGCCCCCCCGACAAAGAGTCCAAAAGGCTGGACTATGCTGGGCGCAAGGTGTACGCTGCGTCCTCCCTCGGCCTCCGACAGGCGAGCTCGGCCGTGCTGATGGCACACTTCTCCCACGCCCTCACGGGCTCCCTGGATGAGGTGATCCCTCATCTCCCGGCTGACCTGCGGACTACGGTCCGGCAGTTGCGGGACCAGGGTAGGACGGTGGCTAAGCAGCAGCTTCAGACTGCTCTGGACATAGGTGATTCCTGTGCCAGGTCAGTAGCGGCCGCGGTGGCCATGCGCCACATGGCGTGGCTGAGGATATCCACTTTCACGGCGGATACCCAGCACAAGTTGGTGGACGTCCCCGTCTCGGGGACTGACCTCTTTGGCCCTGGAGTGGAGGGACACCTCCAGCGGATCGAAAAGTCCAACGCCACTCTGGACTCGGTCACCTCTGCCCAGATGGACAAAGGCTGCCGGCAACAACAGCGTAAGTCCTTTCGTCCTTCGGCCCCTGCGGCACGACCGGCCCAACAGCACCAGCACAAGGGCCAGCAGGCTCGCGCTTGGCATCAAACCCAAGCCAGCGGCTTCCTCCAATAGGGAGCAAGGAGGTAAAGGCCCAGGAGGTCCCTCGGCTGGTCCCTCCTCCAAGCCTGCCCAGTGATGGGTTGAGGGGTGTCGCCCCCAACCTCGTCACCCTTCCCTGGGTTCCCCCCGTGGGAGGACGGCTCCACCACTTCCTTTCGGCCCGGTCCGCTATCACCACGGACCGTTGGGTGTTGGGGTGGTGGGAAAGGGCCTGCCTCTGGAATTCGAGCAGACCCCTCCCTTTCGAGCCGTCACCCCTCTGGGGGGCCACAGGGTCCGAAGCCTCGCTGTCGGCCCGCGAGCCGATATTGCCCTGCTCCTCGAGAAAGAGGTGATCAAGAAGGTGGTGGATCCTCCTCAAGACCCGGGGTTCATGTCCAGGTTTTTCCTGGTCCCAAAACAGACGGGGGGCTTGCGCCCCATTCTCAACCTGCACAACCTGAACAGGTTCCTAAGGTCTCGGACCTTCAGGATGGTCACTCTGGCTCAGATATCCCATCCTTGGAACTAGGCGTGTGGTTTTGTTCCCTGGACCTCCAGGACGCATTCTTCTCATCCCGATTCGTCCGTCTCATCAGAGATTCCTCCGCTTCAGAGCGGAGGGATCTCTTTACTTGTTCCGGGCCATGCCCTTCGGCCTCTCTCTAGCTCCCAGGGTCTTCACCAAATGCAGGGCAATGGTGACAGCATTCCTGCGGCGTCGAAGGGTCCGGGTGTACCCCTACCTGGTCGACTGGCTATTTGCAGCCCCCCCCAGAGCGGAGGTGGAGCGGTCCAGAGATCTGGCCCTCCAGGTTGCTTTCAGATTGGCCTCCTCATCAACGAGGCCAAGTCGGAACTCATGCCGAAGCAGGTGATACACTTCATCGGGGCAGAGCTCGACTCTCTTCAAGCCAGAGCTTGGCTCCCAGCGGACAGGGCCGAGGTTCTTCCTCCTTGCCCAATCATTTTTGGTTGGGCAATTGCGCCCAGCCCGGGACCTCCTGGGCCTCATGGCGGCCTGCACCAGCGTGGTCCGTTGGGCCCGTTGGTACATGCGTCCCCTTCAATGGGGACTGGCCAGCCAGTGGTCACAATGCTACGATCCATTGGATCAGTGGGTGACAGTGACCCAGGAAATGTGGAACGCTCTCCAGTGGTGGACCATTCCGGCACATCTGCAGGAGGGCATCCTGTTTGTCCGCCCCGAACCGACGGTCTCTCTGTCGACCGACGCATCTCTGATGGGTTGGGGTGCTCATCTGGGGGAGCACAGAGCGCACGGCCTCTGGTTCCCTCGGGAGTCCCGATGCCATATCAACCTGCTGGAGCTCCGAGCGGTCCACCTAGCTCTCACCGCCTTCGCTCCGTTTCTATGGGGTCAAGTGGTTCAGGTCCAGACGGACAATACCACAACCACGTACTACTTAAACCGCCAGGGCGGGACACGCTCCATGCTGTTATGCAAGGAAGCTCTCTGCATATGGTCTTGTGCGCAGCCTGGAGGCGGATCTCCTAGCCATTCACGTGGCAGGAGCCTCCAACACCCTGGCCGATGCCCTAAGCCAGATAGGGGCTGCGTCTCACGAGTGGTCTCTCCTGCCGGAGATAGTACAAGATCTCTTCTCACAATGGGGCACGCCTCAGGCGGACCTCTTTGCCTCCAGGGAGAATGCGAAGCTGAGACTTTCATGCCCGCCCCCCTCAGCAGGGCTCGCTGCAGGGGGATGCCTTCTTGAGGCCGTGGACGCCGGACCTCTTCTACGCCTTTCCCCCATTTCCCTTGATCCACAAGGTGCTTCTCAAGGTGAGGAGGGACAAGGCGCAGGTGATTCTGGTAGCCCCAGACTGGCCCCGCCAGTTCTGGTATCCAGATCTCCTCAGTCTCAGCTCCAGGCTCCCGAGGTGGCTTCCAGCCCGCCCGGACCTGATCTCAGTTATCATAGATACATAGACAGTGTCGGCAGATAAGGGCCTATGGCCCACCCAGTCTGCCCATTTGAGCTTGTAAATTCAGTTTATGTTTTCCTAGAAGTCTGTTGCCCCTTACCCTTGACCTCCAGAATTCCTTTATGTCTATCCCATGCATTCTTAAATCCCATGATTGTCTCAGCCCCCACCACTTCCTCTGGCAGGGTGTTCCACTTGTCCACCACCCGTTCTGTGAAGAAATTCTTCCTCATGTTTCCTCTGAATCATCCTCCCTCCAACTTCATCCCATGCCTCTAGTCCTGGAACATCTTTTTCGCTTAAAAATAGTGTATTCCTGCACCCTGTTTCTCCCTGTGAGATACTTGTATGTCTCTATCATATCCCCTCTCTCCGTCCTCTCCTCCAGGGAGTACATGTTCAGTTCCTTCAACCTGTCTTCATAGGACTTGTGATGCAATCCATGTACCATCTTTGTTGCCCTCCTCTGAACCTTCTCTACCCTGTCTGTGTCCTATGTAGGTATGGTCTCCAGAACTGTACACTGTACTCCAGGTGGGGCCTCACTAGTGTCTTGTATAGTGGAATTATGACCTCCTCTTTCCTGCTGGTGATGCCCCTGCCTATACATCCCAGCATCCTATTTGCTTTACCTGCTGCCTTGTCACACTGTTTCCCTGCCTTGAGGTCATCAGAGATGATAACCCCAAGATCCTTTCCTGCTTGGTGCATGCTATATCCTCATCCCCAACTGATATATTGTGCCAGGGTTTTTGTGCCCATATGCATTATCTTGCACTTCTTTGCATTGAATTTCAACTGCCAAACCCTGACCATTCTTCAAGTTTCTGCAGGTCCTTCTCATTCTGTCTACACCCTCTGGTGTGTCTACTCTGTTACAGAGCTTTGTGTCATCAGCGTAACAGTGAAATTCTGCCTTCTAGGTCCTGTGCAATGTCACTGATGAAGATGTTGAATAGGACCGATCCCAGCACTGATCCCTGTGGTACCCACTGGTCACTCTTCCTCTCTGGAGTGACAGCCATTTACCACCACCCTCTGTGTCCTGCCACCCAGCCAGTTACCTACCCACCACACTACTGTCCTGCCCACACCCATATTCCCAGTTTGTGTAATAGTCTTCTGTGTGGCACAGTGTCAAAGGCTCTTGCTGAAGTCCAGATAGGCCATGTCCACTGCCCTCCCTGATCCACCTCTCTAGTCACCCAATCAAACAATTCAACGAGGTTGGTCTGACATGACCTCCCCCTGGTGAAACCATGCTGCCTTGGGTCCTGTAGTCCATTGACAACCAGATGTTCCACCAATCTCTCCTTCAGTAGTGCTTCCATGATCTTCCCCACTACCGAGGTGAGGCTGACTGGTCTGTAGTTCCCTGCTTCCTCTTTGTTCCCACTTTTGTATAAGGGGACTACATCTGCAGTCCTCCAGTCTTTGGGTACCTCCCCTGTTTCCAGTGATCGGCTAACCAGGATAGACAGAGGTTCAGCCACCACCTCTCTTAGTTCTTTAAGGACCCTGGGGTGCACCCCATCTGGCCCCATTGCTTTATCAACTCGTATTACTTCCAGTTCCTTCAGGACTCTTTCTTGTGTAAAGGGACTTGTGTCCATTTCTGCACCATTCTCACCCCTTGTACTCCCTTCAGACCCATTACCCTCCTCTTCCTCAGTAAAGACTGAGCAGAAATACCTGTTCAATATGTCAGCTTTACTGTTGTCATCCTCCACGCGGCCCCCATCCTCCCCCTTCAGTCTCACTATCCCTCCCTTTGTCTTTCTTTTTTCACTTATGTACCTGTAAAAGGTTTTGTCCCCTCTACCCACTGATTTTGCAATGTGTTCTTCTGTCTGAGCTTTGGCTTCCCTTACTGACCTCCCTGCCTCCCTTTGCTTCTCCTGGTACTTCTCCCTATCCCCTTCTGCCTGTGTCTTTTTGTATTGCCTGAATGCAATCTTTTTGGCTTTCACTTTCTTTGCTACCTCTTTGGAAAACCATAATGGTCTCCTTTTCCTTTTCCTTTTGCTAACCTGCTAATGCATAATTCTGTTGTTCTTGTAATCCACATTTTAAATACTGCCCACTGTTCCTCAACCCCTGATTCCTGTCCCATTTCCCTTAATGCCTCTTTCAAGTATCTCCCCATTTTCCCAAAGTCTGCCCCCCTAAAATCCAGGATACGTGTTTTTGTGTGGTTTGGTTCTGCTCTTTTTGTGATTTCAAACCACAGTGACTGGTGGTCACTGTTCCCAGGTGCTCCCCACTTTTACCCCATCACACTGTCCCTGTTTGTCAGCACAAGGTCCAGTATTGCCTTCTGCCGAGTTGGTTCCATGACCAGTTACTTGAGGAAGGCACCCTGAAGGAGTCCAGGATAAATCTCGTTCTAGTAGTTGATGCTGCTGCTGGGATGCTCCAGTCCACGTCTGGAATATTGAAGTCTCCAACCAGTACTACTCTCACCTTGTCTGCCATCCTTGGATGGCTAGCATCAGCTCCTATCTGTTTCTTCCTCCTGGGCTGGTGGTCTATGACCACACCTGTGCGGATGGCTGTTCCCATTTTCCTTTCCAGCTTAACCCACAGTATCTCTCCCCCACTTTGTTCCTCCTGGATCTTTGTGGCCCTTATGTCATTTTTCACATACAGTGCCACTCCTCCTCCCTTTCTGCCTGCTCTGTCTCTTCTGAATATGTTGTAGCCAGGTATGGCCATCTCCAGCTGTGGTTATCATTACACCAGGTTTCAGTGATGGCACACAATGTCCAGGTCTGACTGCATCATGACAGCCTCCAGATCTTCCATCTTGTTGCTAAGGCTCCTGGCATTTGCACACATGGCTTTCCATGATTTGACCTCCCTAGACTGTTTCACTGTTCTACTCCAGCCCCTTCCTTGGTTGTCCTTTATCCCTGGTTCTCCTTGCTGTCTGCCCTTCTGCTGAATTTTGCCCCTTTTCTGCCTATCCACCTCTTGGGCACTAATCTCCATCTTTTGCACACTGCTTTGCAGAGATAGCCACTCCTGTGGTTCACTGGTTCCACTGCTAGCTGTGGGGGTGAGCAAGTAGGTACCTCTCCGTATGGCCTGCAACCCCCCTTTGCTAGTTTAAATGCTTGTCAGTGTAGCATTTAAACTTATCATTGAGTGCTTGGATTCCCCTCCAGGATGGATACAGGCCGTCAGGCTTGAACAAACCTCCATCCCTCCAGGTGGGTCCCCAGTCACCAATGAATCCAAACCCTTCCTCACAGCACCAGTTCTTCAACCATGAGTTAAAGTTCCTGGTGCATGCACTCCTGTGCTCTTCCTTGCCTCTCATAGGTAGTACTTCTGAGAAAGTGACAGAAGTAGCTACTTGCTTGAGACCCCTCCCCAATTTCCTAAACTCTTCCTGAACTTCCTTTGGCTCCCCATTTGCCAGGTCATTAGTACCTAGGTGGATAATGACATCCAGCTCACCCTCCCGTCTTGCCTTCCCAGTGATCCCCAGGATCTTCCTTTCATCCCTCCATGCTGTGGCACCTGGTAGGCACCTCACCTCCCTGTCCTCCCCCTCCTGTGTTCCTAGCTGGATCCCCACCAGGATTCGCTTCTTCCTCCTCCTCTGGGGTCCACTGCTTTCCCCGCTGAGGTCACCTCCTTGGCTAACCTCCACATCCTTTCCTTCCACTTCTCTGGGTACCTCTATTTGGTTGTCCTCATTTGCCAGTGTGGCATATGAGTTCTTGAGTGGAATAGGATCTGGGATGTGCCTCTGCCTGACCGCTCTAACCCTCCCTGAGCCCACTGTCATCCAAGTGCTCCTCGTTCTCGGCATCCTTTGAGGCAGTTGCAATGGACTGGGTGGTCTCTGGATAGGGGTGATGGTACTCCTGACCCAGTTTACTTCCGCTCTGAGTCTGGCTACCTCATCCCGCAGTCCAGAGAGATGCATGCTGATAGGGCAGCACCTCAGTGTCCAGAAGGTCTGCCTGAATATGGCTGCCCCACAGCCACTGCATTGGGTCTTTCCGACGAGGTCCTCAACGTCGTTGAGGCGTCCCGTAAGGAGTCGACCAGAAAATGCTATGCCTTCAAATGGAAGAGATTCTCCATTTGGTGTCAGGAAAAGGGCCTGGATCCTTCCTCCTGTTCTTTGGCAAGCATTCCGGACTACCTGTGATCCTTTTTCTCAGCAAGGGCTTCGGTCGACGACCCTTAAGGTGCACCTGGCAGCTATCTCTGCTTACTGGGCATGGGCCAGAAAGCAGTCGGTGGCGCAGGAGAAGGTGGTCTGGCGCTTTTTCTAAGGCCTTGATCACATTTCCCCTCCGGTGCGAGAACCTCCACCTCTGTGGGATCTACGGCTGGTATTGGCCAAGCTCATGGGAAAGCCATTCGAACCATGCACAGGTGCGATATCTCCCACCTGTTGTGGAAGACCGCCTTCTTGGTGGCTGTCTCGTCAACCAGAAGGATGGGAGAGCTCCAGGCGCTTTCCATCGAGTCTCCTTATCTGGTCTTCCACGGGGACAGGGTTGTCCTGCGCCCTCACTCAAAGTTCCTTCCGAAGGTGGTGTCGGAGTTTCACCTTAACCAGGTGTTGACTCTGCCGGTGTTCGACCCCAATCACACTTCTGAGGCCGAATATAGGCTCCATATTTGGACCCTAGCAGAGCGCTCGCATACTTTAAGGAGCGGACGGCTGAAGTTCGGGGAGAGGTTCGCCAGCTGTTTGTGCCCTACGCTGAAGCCGCACCTGGCAGACCTGCAGCCAAGCGGACAATAAGCAACTGGGTCATCTCCTGCATAGATCTCCGCTATAGGTTGGCGGGCATGGAGCCTCCCAGAGGGATAAGAGCGCATTTTACCCACCATACCGCTGCATCGGTAGCTGCTTCCATGGATGTCCCTATCCAGGATATCTGCAGGGCTGCTACCTGGAAGTCGGCACATGCCTTTATTACCCACTACCACATCAATCTTGAGTCATGCCGGGATGCTGGTTTTGGGGCCTCGGTTCTCCAGTCCTTATTTCCCAAGTAAGTATCGGGGGGGGGTGCGCCTTGCCTCCCTCCCTCCTCCCGGAGAACTGCTAGGAGTCTGCCAGACAGTGTGGATGAACAACATATCCATGTCCCTAGAAATACAAGTTACTCACCTGTAACAGGAGTTCTAGGAATGGTATATATTGTTCATCCTACAACTCCCTCGACCTCCTGGCCGACGCACAACCTGGTCTTCCAGCGGGCTAGATCTGGCGTCATGGGGCGGAGCCGAGAGTTTTACCACCCTGGTGGGTGGGAGGAGCCAGCTTGAAGACCTTCCGGCAAGATTTAAAGCGGCAAGGAACCTGCCAGACAGTGTGGATGAACAACATATACCATTCCTAGAACTCCTGTTACAGGTGAGTAACCTGTATTTACGCGACTATGGTTGCGCCCGGATGCCCCCACTATACCAGTACGGGAAGATACTGTATATGATATATACAAGCTGGAACATATGACAGCCAGACTTCAAAACAGAGTACCAGAGGTGATGAACCGCTGGAACAAGTGGTTAATGTGCATTGCACAAACTCGCCCAGATCAGCCTCCGTAAGTTTTCTCCTCTCAAAATAGCCAGTCCTTCTGTGCGGTTCATTGGATGGCTGGCCAGCCCAAAGACCTTTTCCCTCCGGAGAGTAATCTCTGGAGTTCCCTATACATGGGACCTGAATTAGTTAGTTGGTGTGGGGGATACGGTCCCCTGACTTCCCCTTAATTTTCACCCCTGCATTTTAACTCTCTAACAGTCTGCTGCCACAGTGTAAGTATTATAATTGAGTAATCCTGTTAATCTTTCTTTATATAAATGTAGCAGTCGACATAAGTACATGGATACTCCTTCTGTATATGAATTTTAGTTTATGTGATGCTTTAGTTGGCAACAACTATGATGATAAATTCTTTTTCAACAGATGTGTAACGAAATTTGTATGTAACTCTGCTCTGTGTGTCCTAAGTTAAAAAAAAAAAAAGATAAAACTATAATAAATAAAAAGTTTTAAAAAAAGGAATAATGGACACACATCCCACTCAGGAGTGATGCCTCCTCCACAGGCAACTCCGCCTAGGTGTCCGCCGGCTAGTTCTCCTACCCAGCCTCTGCCTATGCTAGTCACCTTGGCATCAGCCTGCCCGGCGCCCCTCAAGAGACCCTGGCGTCTCCACAAACGCATGTTGACACCGGCGCCCCTTGCACACCAACACCCAGAGGTCTGACGACAGACAGTCAGACGTCGAATAAGGTTCCTCTGATGCCTGAGGGTACCCCTTCGTCCCCGACGCAGGATGGCCAGGGTCAGATTAACCTGACGCCGGGGTTACCTCAGCTGGACAATCCTGACAGGGACCTTCTGCACCTGCTGCCCAGGTGCCAGATGAACCCGAACTACTGCTGGGGCTTAACGAATTGTTTGCTGCTGGGTGGTCCTTCTTTAAGAACAAGGAAAAGAAGTTCCCCAGACTCCTGCCAAACCGGTTCCCCAGGAACCGATGCCAGCAAAGCCCTTAGGCCACACGACTTCACCGCCGCCCTGGAGGCTGACGCCAGACAAGGACTCACCGTCACCACGATCACACAGGCCCCCGAGGTCACCTACCCCTTTCTCCGGACTTGGAGGATTCGGAAGCGAACTCCTATTCCTCTTCCAGACATGAGGACTCAGACCCTCTGTCTGACCCTTACGTCAGAAAGGACACTCCACACTCCTGATCTGACGATCCTTCCTTCATGGATGTGATGCATCACATTCCGCAGTTGAATGGCTGGGACTTGGAGGACCTCAACCCAGAGTGAAAGAGGTTCGCCGCCTTCCTTAGAAAGAAGGACGCCCTCCCTGTGGTAGTTCCCCCACAAGGACGCCAACTAACTTGTCTGGAAGCATCCCTTCTTTACCCCTGCAGTCTCCAAAAAGTCGGACTGGTTGTATACCATCCTCCAGCATGACCCCTACTGTGGAGAACAACCAGAGGCAGACTCTGTGGTGCTGAATGCCGCCTGCAACAGGTCCAGACATTAGCAATATCTCAGTACACAGCCACCAGACAAGGACTCTAAACAGTTTGACCATCTGGCTAGAAAGGTTTTCTCCTCCTCCACCTGTACCGTCAGATCACAGAAGTTCCTCGTACACACGGTACAGTACCAGAATGCCCTGTGGGACAAGGCACTCAAACTCATGCAAACATTGCCGGACTCACCCGGATGGGCAGAGCTTATGGCTGTTATGAAGTCTGGCTCGGACGCCAGTAATCGTGTCCTGCGGGCCTCATGTGACACGGATGTGGTAGGCAGGGTCGCAGCTTCGACGATGTGCATCCGCTGTTACTCTTGGCTGAGAGTCTCAGGATTTGGCAAGGACGTCCAGTCCAAGATTATGGACGCCCCCTTCAGAGGGTCAATCTTGTTCAGGGAAGATACCCATAATATCATTACCCAATTGCAGGAAGCAGGCAAGGCTGTCAGGTCAGTACAGACCCAAACCACAACCCAGGTAGCCCTTTCGTAGGCAGTGTTGACAGCCATTTCGAGAACAGCAACAGCAGCAGCAGCAGCAGCAGCAGTGGGCTGGCTTCAAGCTCAAAGCCTCTACTTCTGCCACCAGAGTATCTGCCCCACAGGTCCCCCAAACCTCTCAGTTTTCTGTCCCCCTCCCCGGCTCTTCTGCATGACTCACTCCCTGACCCTCCTCCTTCAGCAGAGTCAGCAGGGGAAGCGGTGTGGGAAGGGGTGTCGGTTTTCCTTGCACACCACAGGGTGGCATCAGATCACGTCAGACTGCTGGGTGCTGCAGCTCATTGAGAGAGGTCATACTCTCACATTCACAGAAGTCCCTCCAGACAACACTCCAGTACAGTCCCAGTACTCTCCGACCCACAGCGCTCTTATAGCAGAGGAAATCCAGACTCTTCTTCAGAAAAAAGCTATTGAATCAGTGCCCCCAGAACAAAGGGGGACAGGGTTTTACTCCCACTTTTCCCTTGTGCCAAAGAAAACAGGGGATCTCTGCCCCATCTTGAATCCAAGCCTTCTGAACCAGTACACAGAGTACAAAAAGTTCAGGATGGTGATCTTGTTAGGTCTCCTTCCCTTGCTTCACCAAGGGGACTGGTTATGCTCTCTGGACATACAGGACGTATACCTCCATATTCTGATCTTCCAGCCTCACAGGAGGTTCCCACACTTCCGCTTTCAGGGGTGTCACTACCAGTTCAGGGCCTTGCCCTTTGGCCTGTCATCAGCACCGAGGGTGTTCACCAAGTGCCTGGCCATAGTAGCAGCAAGTCTCAGGAGGCGAGGACATTATGTCTTTCCCTGCCTCGATGATTAGCTTCTCACCACTCCCTCTTGGGACTGGCTCGTGGGAACCCTTTGAGACATGTTCACCCTAATTCTTGACTTGGGGATTACATTGAACCTCCCCAAATCCTGCTTCTGGCCAAGTCAATATCTTCAGTACATAGGAGCAATTCTGGACACAGCTCAAAGGCAAAACCTTCCTCCCCCAGGACAGAGCAGAATGCCATCAGTCATATGCTCGGTAGCTGCTTTCAGCTCACCAAGTTCCAGCCAAGACAGTCCTCTGACTATTGTGACATATGGCAGTGGCCATTGCCGCGGTCCCTATGGCTTGACTTTACATGAGGGCGATCCAGCGCAACCTTCAGGTCCAGTGGGATCAGAAGTCAGATGACCTAGACCAGCTGGTCCTGGTATCTAGCCCTGTCAAGCAGTCCCTGACATAGTGGCTGGATACTCACAGCCTTTCCAGAGGAGTTTTCTTCAGAAAGGAGTCTCCCACCCAGATTGTGACCACGGATGCCTCGGTCCAGGGTCGGGGAACTCATCTGGGCACTCGCCAGACTCAAGGATCCTGGGCTCAGCAAGAGCTTCATCTCCACATCAACATTCTGGAGATGAGGGCAGTTCTTTACGCCCTCCATGCTTTCCAGACAGTCCTCTTGTCTGGTCCCCTGCTGATACAAACCAACAACATGTCAGTGGAATTTTATATCAACAAGCGGGGCGGGACACACTCTTATTCTCTTTGCAGAGAAGCCATGGGAGTGTGGACTTGGGCGGTGGACCACCAACTGGAACTCTGAGCAGTGCACATCTCAGGCATTCACAACTCTCTGGCCAACAGCCTCAGTCAAACTCGATCCAGAGCCCATGAGTGGGAGCTGCTTCCTGCTGTGGTGGAAGTTCTTTTCTCCCGATGGTGTAGAGCAGAAACAGATCTATTCGCTGCTTTCCTATCCAATGGAAAACTGCCCAGTTTTTGCTCACTAGATCCAGGGCCTGGTGCTTTTTGGCAAGATGCGTTGTCCCTCTCCTGTGCGAGGAGGTTTCTCTACGCGTTTCCTCCCTTTCACCTTCTGCAACGTGTACTCATCAAATTGCAGCCGGAGGGGGCAGAAATGATCCTGGTAGCTCCATTCTGGCCTCGTCAGATCTGGTTTCCCCCTTTTGCAGCAGCTGGCGGTGGAACCTCTGGTGTCCCTGCCCCTCAGGTCAGACTTGCTGTCCCAGGAGTAGGGCTCCCCTGGTCCATCCAGATCTCAGTTCTCTGCATCTTCATGTGTGGCTCCTGCAGACCTAGACATCTCCAGATCTGGAGTTTCTCCAAGGGTAACAGACATCCTAGTGGCAACGAGGAAACCCTCCACTAAGGTGACCTACATTATGAAATGGAAGTGATTCTGCATTTGGACCACTGCACGGAGCTTGGAACCCTTCACTTGCCCAGTGAACTCCATTCTGGAGTACCTCCTCTCTATCTTTCAGATGCAGGACTCAGCTACTCATCACTTAAGGTACATCTGTCTGCCGTTTCCGCATACCATGTGCCTATTGAGGGCAAGTCTATTGCCCAGCTGGACCTTCCCTACACCTTTTTGTGGGGCATGCTTCATTTGAAGCCTCCCATCCAGGACCCTGTCCTGCCTTGGGACTTTTTATTTGCTTTAGAGAAACTAACTGTCTCCCTTTGAACCTGTTGCGAGCTGCGCTTTCTTTTGTGGAAAGCATTATTTTTAGTTGCCATTACTTCCGCTCGAAGAATTTCCAAGCTTCTGGCCCTGATGAGTAAGGAGCCTTATTTGGTTTTTCACAAGGACAGGGTATCCTTGCTCACTAATCCTAAGTTTTTACCAAAGGTGGTGTCAGAGTTTACCTTGAATCAAGATATCTACCTTCTGATATACTATCCAGAGTACACAAACTGAGGGGAGGCTCTTCTGCATACAGTGGATGTCCATAGGGTGCTCTGTTACTATGTGGAGTGTACCCATTCCGTTTGTCAGTCGGATCAGTTATTTGTGTCTTTGGCCCCCGGATGGCAGGGGCTCTAGTTTCTAAACAGTGTTTGTCCAAACGGTTGGTAAATTGCATTGTGTTCTGTTACAAGTACGACAAACCCTTACTGGGCTCAGTAAAGGGTCACTCTACCAGGGGCATGGCGGCTTCCTTCACCTCACTGAGAAAGGTTTCTGCCACAGACATTTGTGCGGCTGCCACTTGGAGTTCTGTCCACACCTTTGTAAAACACTACAGTCTGGACATTGCTTCACGGCGCAGAGTTGGCTTTAGACTCGCAGTCCTTCAGGGTCTTCTGTCTTAAATTTCTCAGAGGAGCTCCTTCCTCCACCCTTCTGCTAAGGAATTCTACTTTAATGCTTGGAACTCTGTCCTAAAGGTGTTACCTGCTGCAAGAGAGAATCTCGAAGTAAAATAGTACAGTTCTGTAAGAACTTACCGTAACAGTAGATCTTCGAGAGGAGCTCTTGCAGCAGGTGCTATTTTTTTCCCACCCTCCTTCCCCCTGGTGATTTTTTTTCTCCATCTCAGATGCCTTAGTTCCTCAGTTCTCCTTTGTACTTTTATTACTAGCCAGTCTCCAGCGGTATGGTGGACCGCCCCTTGTATACTATACGTGACGTTGGGGGTGGGCTGATATAGGGGGCAGTCGCCCGCCTGGTATTGCTTGCTATAATGTTTCCATAGGGTCCTGGCACCTGCTGGCTTCAGTCCTAAAGGTGTTATCTGCTGCAAGAGCTCCTCTTGAAGATCTACTGTTCTCACCCCAGGAATACTACAATATTCCTAACTCTTATGCAGTATGCCTTTAAGCCAGATCTGCCTGGAGATAGAACATTATGCTAATGATGGAATCATTGGCTCGTGCCACTTTTTCAAATGCTGCCACCTATTAACTGCCTACATTCTAACCCTCAGATTTCTATCTCCGCCTGTCAAGACTAGACGCTCGGAGATCCTCTCATCATCATCTCGCTATGAAACTTAAAAAAAAAATACATATGACTATTATTTTATTTTCATTTGCTGTCCTTATTTTTTGTTTGTAATAAACCGTTAACTTTATTTTAGTTAAATTGTTTATTTTTCTTGGTTTATCCTGGCTCAGGATAACCGGTGGGGAACTGAGGATCTTACCTGTGTCAATCTTCACCATTCATCACTGGTAGGGTTCTGGCCGGAGGATCAGGACCTCACGGGAGCTTTTTTTTTTTCTTTTTTTGCAAGGGGGAGGAGCCGACGTCGGGGCGGCGTCGCCCTCGAGGCTGATGGATTCTGTGGTGCTCGTGGGTTGGCCAGTAACCAGTGCCGACCCCTCCCGAGTCCCAGTTCTGCTTCTCCTGCCATCAAGTGAACATGACCTTGTGTGCGAGGCAACTTTTTCATACTGCACCAGCAGCTTAGTCTGTCAGCACCGACTCGTCCTAGTTCTAAACTACTGTGTTCCTTGGCGCCGTCGACCGGTAAGACCTTTCCTTTTATTTTCGCTGCCGCCGAGTGCTATTGTTTGTTTATTGTGTTTTCCATCCTGTCATGTCTCGTTCGGGGGGACAAAAAGAAACTTCCCAACACGGGCCGGCCTCCTTTGCTGCAGTGTTCCTGCGGCCGGCTTTATTCTGTCTCAGACCAGCATGACTGGTGCTTGACCTGCTTGGGCCCTAACCATGACATGGATCGTTGTGACGCCTGTTTTTCCATGGACCATTGAGTTTTTGAATTGTGCGCATTCAAAGTTGGACATGCGCCGCCGACTTTCGATGGACAGGCTCGTACTCAGGACTCCAAATGCAGGGTTGTTGGCTCTTCCTCCGGGTCCTCTTCCAGTCCTATACGGCCCATGGAGGAGGGGGTTCCACCCCTCTTAGCCTTGCCTTGGTGGGAACCCCTTCCACGGTGCAGGAGGCCCGGCCTGACTCCTCCGGGGGTGAGGCAGGAGGCACTGTTCTGGCAGTTGCCTCCTTGTAGGCGAGAGCTCCCCCGGCATCGCGGCCTGGGTGGCCCGGTCCAGCGTTGTTCTCTGTGCCGCCTGCTGGTGCTGCCTTGGATCCCGGCACCGCTTGCGATGCTGGGGATCTAGGTGACGCCATGGGCGGTGTAGTGCCAGCCTCCAGTGCCACTTCTGACTCCTGTGCCATTCGTGGTGCTGGGGAGGGAGGCAGTGCCATGGACAGCACAGGGCCACCT
Organism: Neoceratodus forsteri; assembly: GCA_016271365.2. Lineage (NCBI taxonomy): Eukaryota > Metazoa > Chordata > Ceratodontiformes > Ceratodontidae > Neoceratodus > Neoceratodus forsteri. Next base: position 1,199,094,190 of record CM028130.1, read on the forward strand.
CACGGTTCCGCGGATGGGAGAGATCGGGGAGTGGTTTGGGTCTGGGCCTCCTCCTCAGAGGATGCTTCGGAAGCTGATCCAGACTGGCTCCGGGATTCCTCGGAATCCTACATTTCCTCCTCGCCCAGCGCTTCGGCTCTGGTTCAGCCCTCTCCTATGGAGTCAGCAAGTACTACTGGATCCGGTGTTGGTGGTCCCAACCAGTCCTCGGGTGCTCTGGGGGGGCACCGAGGAACCCACCGGAGACGGTGGTTCACCTGCTTCCTTGGGAGTTGTACCCCCTTCTGGGGCTGCTCAGGTTGGCCCCACTTTTAGGCCAGCTGGAGCATCTCAGGCAGGGGAGGGTGGTCGCCCAGTGGTTGTCTCTCAGGAGTCGGCCACGGGGATGGAGTTACCTAAGCTGATCCTGAGGAAGAGGGCTCTCTCTCTGAGTCCGAGGGGTTGAGGGGACAGAGTCGGGGCAGTATCCTTCCCTGGGAACCAGCAGGGGCTCGGGAAGGAGTCACAGCACTGGTCCTGTTTTCTCCCCTGAGGTCTCTCTGGGAGGGCCCTCATCTTTAGAGGCTAGGGGCCGCCCTTTAGGGCTCATGCGGCCCAGTTCGCCTCGCAGGGGAATTATCTCTTCGGGCTCAGTCCTGGTCGTTCCAGCTCGGTTGAGCAGCCAGTGACTGCTGTGACCGGCGGGTCTTCTCTCCCTTGAGATCTCCCGTTCAGTCTCCCAGCCCTGGCAGAGGTCGTGCTCCTCCTTGGAGGTGTCCGGCCCCATTACCTTTGCCGACCCCTCCTTCCCAGGCCACACTGGTCCTACGTGACCTCTCACCTGGGAGCAGTTCAGGTCTACGGCTGCACTTTTCCCCACCTACTACAGGTCCATGGATGAGGAGGTGTTCCACCATTCCCCGGTGCAGCCCGTGCCAGACTCTCCGGACTCGTCTGCTCCCTCGTCTTCTTCCTCTGAGGGAAAGGAGTCTACCATTCACCTATCCCCTGCAGCTGATTTGTCTTGTTATCAGTGCTTCCTTTCAGGGTTGCTCAATGAGCTCCACATCACCACTTTAGGCATTCGCAATCCTGACCGGGCGGCTCGTGCCTTTCTAGGCGAGTTCAGTGCGGCCAACCTGGTGGTTCCCACCTGGCCGTCTCCCTTCAGGAGGCATTGCACACCCCTAGGGTCTCCAGGAGCCTTGGCTAACCCTCCTTCGGGTGTGACTCCCACGGACACACCCTCTGGGCATAGACACCGAAGGCATGACTGACCTCTGGAATCAGATTCTGCTGAATTTGATTTTTGGGGGAGGAGAGCTTTCTCTTCACACATCTCTTCTTATCCCTTTCAGCTCATCAAGCCCATCATGCTGCCTACAACAGGCACTTATGGTCTCTGCTATGAAAGATCCTAGTCTCTCTGCCTGATTCGGAGGTGACCAGACAAGCCATTGCCTTCTCCACATGGGGCCTGGAGCTTCCAAGGCACCAAGCAAGGGCATCTTATGATGCCAACGAGGTGGCTTCCAGGCTGGCAGGGACAGCGATCTGCATTAGGTGGACGGCATGGCTTCAGCTTTCCCGGTTATCACCCATGGCCCGGCATAGGGTGACTACGTCCTCATTCCAGGAAACCCACCTTTTCTCCCACAGGGTGAGGCGGGAACTACAGGGGTGACTTCCCTCTCCTGCTTGGAGACCCCCACCTAACCCAGACCAGTCTCAGACTCCAACCAGGTCTGGAAGGGTTCCCTCCTCTGGTGTCTCCCCACTGGAGGCCGAGGGACTTTGGTCTCTTAGGGAGGTACCGGTCCCCTTGGGGGCTCAGTACGATTCTCCAGTGATGAATGGTGAAGATTGACGCAGATAAGATATGAAAATTACGTACCTACCGTAATTTTTGATCTTTCTGCGTATCTTCACCATTCATCACTGCTTCCCACCCACCTTCCCTTCTTAGGCCTCAGTCTCTGAGTGATCCTCCTCCCTCCTTTTTTTCTAAACAGGGGACCATATGGTCCTACTCTGGTACCTTGTAGCTCCGCTCTTTCCTGAGGGTGTTGGAGGTATCCTGGGGAAGACAAGCAGGGAGGTAACCCTCTGTTGGGGTCACTGGGGCCTCCTCACTGTCCCGCTGGACCCTCTCTCTTTTGGGACTTCCTTGGATCCTCGGTCTGCTTTAAACGAAACCCATGGTTTCTTGAAGCGGTGTTGCGGGGGACCCTGGTGACCCCTCCCTGATAATCCCTTCCTTCTTTTTAACCGCCACTTTAAGCGGTCTCCCCTGTGAGGTTCCCTGCAAGAATCTCTTCCACCTCTTATTCAAAAAGAGAAAAATCTTCCATTGTCTCGTTCTCCTCCTTCGGAGGTGACGCTTCTCTAAAACCCTCCTGGGAGGGTATTTTTTCCTCAGGAGGATACTTCTTCGGGGTGGGTCCTGTTCCCACTCCATGATTCCCTTAGACAAGAGGGGGAGATATTGTCCCGCTACCTTTGGTCCAGTAAGGACTCCTCGGAATCGGCACTCTGCCGGCTCGCTCCTGGACTAAGTGTCAGCCTCCTTCTTCATGACCTTGGTTAAAGGTTTCTTCTCTGCCTTGGGAGAAGAGATAAATGGCTTAAAAGCAGTGGTGTCATCCTCCAGCCTTGAGCAGTCGTCTGGGCCCCTGTGACTCTGGTGCGGTGTCTCCCCTCTCTTCTCTCTCTCTTCCCTTCTACCTACTTTTCCCTCCCTTATTTATCCCTCCCCTAGTCGCCCAGAGATTGGGGCCTCCCTGTCCCAAACCCTTAGGCTTTCTTCTCTTTCTGTCCTCTCGTCAGCTTTATTCCTCCTTTGGTTTTTATATCCTTTCCTTGTCCTGTCCCTCAAGCTCCCTTGCCCCACCTTTTCTTTTCTTTTCTTTTCTTTTCTATCACTCTCTGGCGTACAAAACTGAGACTGAGGAGGTGTTGGCGTCGGTTACTGGCCAACCCACGAGCACGAAACAATGCGATGGCCTCGAGGGTGGCACCACCCCAACGTCAGCTCCTCCACCTTGCAAAAAAAAAGCCTCCCGCGGGGTCCTGATCCTCCGACCAGAACCCACCAGTGATGAAAGGTGAAGATACACAAAAAGATCAAGAATTACGGTAGGTATGTAATTTTCATTTTTTTAGTCTTAGCTGAGTTTTTTCTGACAAAAACTCCTTTATTTAAATTAAATTGTTTTATTAAAACTATTTTTTGTAACCGATAATATCGGTTACTGAACCTCTAATTCTGGTTCCTTTCTCCTTCAGTTCCCAGTTCCGATTGGTTCCTGAACCGACTGCAATCAGTATTTTTACTTTTAAAAGTTTCAATTTACTCACGGTTGCGGTTTTTGGGTTTCTTTTGTAAAATGTCTGAAAAACCTAAGAAAAAGACTGGTGAACCCAGCTCTTGTGTTGTCTGCTTTGGCTATGAACATTTGAAAACTGATTGTAAAATCTGTAAGACCTTTCCAGAAAAAACGCATGAAAAATTTTTGTAAAGGCTTAAAAAGAAGTTGCCTCCACCTAAGGGTCCCTCAAGCTCTGCCCAGCCGACACCCTCAGTGGTTGTGGGTGAAACCACAGAAACCACAACTTCTACCCCTGATACGTGTGCAGAGGCCATCACGAAAAGGCCTGCTGAACTGGCTAGCTCTCCGGTTCCTTTGAAAAAGACAAAGAAAACAAAGCACACAGAACCCCCTGCTGATCAGCCTCTGGGGACTTCTGGTGTGGCTGTAAACATGCCTACTCCACTCGAGATTGCACAGGCATTTAAGGTCTTGCAGGCCTTGCAGGGTCTGCTGCCTACTGGACAGCAGTCTACAGTTCAGACCCCTGCTGAGTCAACCAGTCCTCCCTGCTTGAGACCAGGGAAGATTATGGGGACTATGCAGAGGAGGATGAGGGGGAGCCTATACAGCTTGAAGTCTCTCCTGAGCAAGAGTTTGGCTCACCTCACCGGTCATCAGAGGACTATTCATTCCATTTTTCTTTTGTTCGAAAAATGGTGGATGCTCTGGATATCTCTACCACTGAGGTGATAGAAGATGAGGAGGAGGAGGCAGAGTACTTGGAAATGATGGGGTTAACACCCACCAAAAAGTTACTGGTTTCCATAAATAAGTTTTTTAAATGGGATGTGATGAAGCTCCTCCACACACCTGGGTCTGTCCCTCCTTTGTATAAAAGGTTGGACAAGAAGTACCAGCTAGACAGGGAAGGGGCTGAATTTTTATTCTCTCACCCTGACCACCAGGTGGTGGTACAAGCTGCAGCCTGTGACAAGGCAAAAGTACCTCTTGCTTCTCATCCACCAGAGAAAGATTCTAGAAAGATAGACAGTATGGCCAAAAAGGGCTATTTATCAGCTTCTTTGGCCATAAGACAGGCTAATTTCTAAGCTTATGCAGCCCAGTAACAAAAATCCCTCTGGCAGTGTGTCATGGCTATGGCAGATAATGCTCCTTCCAGTCTTTCAGCAGACCTTGCTGAGACTGCTAGGTTTGGCTTAGAAGCTGCTAAATATCAATTTCAGATGGCAGCAGACACCAACGGCACTGCTGCCAGGTGGATAGCCAATACAATTGCTCAAAGAAGGTTTGCCTGGTAAAGGGCCACAAACCTTACTCAAGACACTCTGAATAAGGCTCTAGATTTCCCAGTTGAGGGTCATTCCCTCTTTGGAACTCACACAGAAGCCTATATGAAGAAAGTGGACGAGTACAAGGCCACTTATAGAAGCAACTCGGCCAAGGAAAAGGCTTCCCCGTCCACTAGACCTTATGGAAGTCGAGGCAGGGGCAGACAGTTTAATTCCAGGCCTTTTTATCAGGCCATGGCTGTACCCCAAGTGCAACAGTACCCTCAGCAAGGGTACTTCAGGGGCAGGGGCAGAAAGGGTTCCAGGCGTGGTTCCCACTCTCAGCCCCAGGAAAAGCAGGACCCCTGACTTGTCCTCTCAGGCCTCCCCACTTCCAGTAGGGGGCGGACTGACTCACTATTTCCAGGCTTGGAAACAGTTCACCACAGACAAATAGGTCCTGGAAGTAGCGAGTCAGGGTTTGTCCCTAAGCTTCAAATCCCTTCCCTCTCTGAGAACCAGAATGTTCAAACCAGCTTCCAATGCGGAAAGAAAGCTGTTGGAAAAGGAGGTTCGAAATCTATTGTTGGCAAAAACAGTGGAACCTGTGCCTCCACAGCAAAAGGGAAAGAGGTTTTACTCAAGATACTTCTTCACAACAGAGAAGAATGGGGAGTGGCTACCTATCCTAGACCTAAGGGTGCTAAACAGGCACTTACTAAAGCCAAGGTTCAGAATGGTAACCTTGTCTCTGATCATGCCAGCTCTCCAAAAAGGAGATTAGTTGGCATCCCTGGACCTAAAAGGTGCTTATTTCCACATCCCCATAAGGGAATCTTACAGAAAGTACCTCGGGTTCAGACTCCCTTCAGGTCATTACCAGTTTTCAACCCTGCCTTTCTGTCTCATTTCAGCTCCAAGAGTGTTCACAAAGTGCCTGGCAGTGGTTGTGGCACACCTGTGAAGGCAGGGTGTCACAGTTTTCCCCTGTCTGGATGACTGGTTGGTAGTGGGAAAATCCCCTCAACAGTTAGAGGAACATCTGCAGCTAACCCGAGGACTCTTGGAGTCCCTGGGATTCCTGGTAAATCTCAAAAAGTCAGTCCTTCTCCCTGCACAAGTGCTGCAGTTCATATGAGCAGAACTAAATACCCAGGAGGGCAGGGCTTACCTACCTCTGGACAGGGTAAAAAATATCCTGCAGTTGGCAGGTTCCTTCAGCTTAAACAAACCAAAAACCGCAAGACAATTTCTACAGTTACTGGGCCACATGCCAGCCACCACTGGCACAGTTATAGGTTCCAGGTTCCGGATGAGAGACATTCAGTTCCACCTAAGAGCTCATTGGTGTTTAAGAAAGGATTCTGTCTCAAAGCTGGTCCCAGTAACAAAAACGTTACTTCTAGCCCTTCAGTGATGGAAAGAGGAAGCCAACCTCAGAGAAGGGGTTCGCTTTCAAAAGGAGCCTCTGTCAGTGATTCTCACAACAGATGCATCACCACTAGGGTGGGGTGCCCACCTAGGGGATCACACTATTCATGGCACTTGGTCCAGTGCAGAATCTCTCCAGCACATAAACCTGCTGGAGCACAGGGTGGTGTTCCGGGCACTCCAAGCCCTCGCACCACTAGTTTGGGGAAAAGTGGTGCAGGTCAGAACAGGCAATACCACCACCATGTACTACATAAACAAGCAGGGAGGAACAAGGTTGGATCCTCTCTGCATAGAAGCTATGAAAATTTGGACTCTGGCCTACTCTCAGGGAGTTTCTCTTTAGGCCATTCATCTGCCAGGCAAGGACAATACCCTAGCAGATGCTGTGAGTCGAATAAACCAGGTCCATCATGAATGGACCATGAACAGACAGGAGGTGGAAGTGATTTTCAAGAGGTGGGGCACCCCAGAGATAGATCTCCTTGCAGCCCATAAGAGACCACCTGCCACATTATTGTTGGAGACCCCTAGTGCGGGGAACAATACCCCTGGATGCTGTGGTTCTGGACTGGTCGGGGAAACAACTGTTTCTAACCCCAGGAATCCACTAATATTATTAGTCTTGCAGTGCTCCCTTAAGCCAGCACTGCCCCAGAGAGAATAGAATGCTATGCTAATCATGGAGTGTTTAGCTCTTGCATCTATTTTCAAACTGCCTAGTGTCAACTGCCTACATTCTACCTCAGATTTCTTCTCTCTGCTGCAAAGTTCAGATGCCCTGGAGATCTCTCTCAATCAATACACATTCCTGTAGTGCACAGAGCAAAAAACTGAAGTATTTTTGTTTTATTTTTCATTATTGCCTAGTGTCATTGTTCTTTAGTGTTTTATACCTCATTAGTTTTAAATTTAAACTTGTTTATCAGTTCCTCGTGGTTCCTTTGAATCGAGGGGCAACCAACCTTTTTTTATTTAATTTATTTTAGAGGGTTCCGGTTACTTTATTCTTTAATTTTAACCACTTTTGAACCTAGGTTTATCGATTTTCCTCAGCGGTTTCTCGGTTCCGGATCCGATCAGAACCGATAGTTTTTTCATTTTATCGGTTCCTGAACTGACCGTTATTCTATTGAAACCGACCGCAAATATTAAAATTTAGGCTATTTTTTGGTCGGTTACTGGTTCCTGTTTTCTATAATGTCAGACAAGCCTAACAAGAAAACAGGACTCCCTGGGTTCAGTATTTGCTTGAAGTGTGCAGAGGTGTTTGCCAAGGCAGACAAGCATGATCTTTGCTTGATCTGCTTTGGGCAACAGCGCTTCAGTGAAGACTGTGATATTTGTAAGTCTTTCCCTGTTAAGACAGTGGAAAAATGCAGGGAGAGGCTTAAAAGAAAACTAGAGGAGGGGTCCATGGGCTGTAACCAGTCCACCCCTTCTAAGACTGTGGTAGTTCCTTCCAGAGCCTCTAAGTCCACCTCTGATGCAGGTGAGGGATCTGGCAAGAGAGGCAGTCAACTGGCTGACTCCCCAGGGCCTGCCAAAAAATTAAAGAAAACCAAACACAAATGCCTCAAGGGGTCCCTCAGGTGCGTATTAATGCTCCTTCTCCTGCTGAGTTGACACAGGCTTTAGCCTTACTCCAGGTGCTGCAGGGTTTATTACCCCCTCAGCAGCCTGTGATTACTGCTGCTGAAAAAGCAACTGTTGTTACCCCTCTTTTTTGTACTGCTACAGTGGCATATGAGGAAGATGACCAAGATGACGAGGGAATTGAAACTGAGGTGTCACCAGAACAGGATTTTGGCTTCCCTCCCAGACCCTCAGAGGATTTCTCTTCTCATTATGTTGCTTGCACGCATGTGCAAGAAACATAGTGCCATCATCCGAGTTTTCGGAGGTGTGGCACCTGTCTTCCAATTCAGTCAGTGTGTTTGCAGGCGTGGCCCCAGTTCCCCAATCACTGCTGCAGCTGTCTATGACAGCAGTTGAAAATGCAGTGGTGCGTTACAGTTGAAAGGGAGAGCTCCACTTCGGTGAGCAGAGCTCCCCACACACATGCAAGCCTGCATGCTGTCGCGCTCCCCACCACACACTGTGTGGCCAACGGGGTGCCTGTAATCCCTGCTGGCTCCACGCCCCCCCACAAAAGTTGTCCTGGTGCCATGCTGGGAGCCTACCCAGCGTGGCAAAACTGCCACAGCCAATGGGGGTGCTCAATCCCTGCCGGCTCCATGGCTGCCGCCCCAAAAGCTTTCCAGGTGCCACCACTGGAGCCCACCTCAGCATGGCAAAGCTTGTTATAGCCGACGGGGTGCCCAATCCCTGCTGGCTCCACGGCTGCACACACCCCCAAAAGCTTTCCAGGTTCCCGCGGGAGCCCACTCTCCAGCGTGGCAAAGCTTGTTATGGCCGGACGGGGTGCCCAATCCCCTGCCAGCTTCAGCCCCCAAACAGCTATTCCAGCTGCCACGCTGGGAGCCACCCAGCGTGGCAAACGCCCCAAGGCTGCCTTAATAAAAACAAAAACCTGTAAACAAAAAGATCCCTCAGATTCTCCCTGCCCCCACAACCCGCACCCACCCACTGCACACCCAGCCTCCCACACACTCAACCCCATACTTACCTCGGGACCTCAACGCTGATATCTTTGTGGACTGGAACACGCTGCACTCTTCAAAGCCGACCGCGAACTGAGGAAATGCCGTAAGCTGTATAATGTTATGAATAGGGTTTTTCAACTTTGTTGCATATCGTGGCATTTTGGCCAAATTTTCAACATGGGTTTTAGAACCTTTCCACATGAATTCTTGCACTGTCATGGCATTTCGAGCCTTTCCATGGGTGATTTCACGCAATCATGGAAATCACCTTGGGGCTAATTAATGAAACAACACTGCCAGTGTTCATAAGGTGGCTTAAAAGTCTATGTTGAAAATTTGGTGAAAAATTCCTAAAAATGACTGTTTTATGAGCATCGCTATGCAGTTCCTACGCATTGTGAGGTTCGCAAATTTTCAATATTTTCACTCCAGATTTTCAACATTACCATTTTACCACACCTCCTTTTTGAGCAGTATAGCTGTCATTTTTCACATCTCACCCAAAACGTGTTTCCGCCCATGTAGCTCACAATGGCGCAGTCAGTGTGCGAAATCAATGTATGGGACACATTAAGAAAATCACAGTGACACTGTTCATGAGCAGAGGTCTTAAAATGGCTATGTTGAAAATGTGGTGAAAAAATTCGTAAAAATGACTGTTTTATGAGCGTGCGTTGCGCAGTTCCTACGTACGCTCGTAAGTTCGCGAATTTTCAATATTTTCACTCCAGATTTTCAGCATTGCAATTTTACCACACCTCCTTATGAGCAGTACAGCTGTCATTTTTCACATCTCACCCAAAACATGTTTCCACCCATGTAGCGCACAATGGCGCAGTCGGTGTGCGAAATCAGTGTATGGGACACATTAAGAAAATCACAGTGACACTGTTCATGAGCAGAGGTGTTAAAATGGCTATGTTGAAAATTTGGTTAAAAATTCCAAAAATGACTGTTTCACAGGCATGCTATGCAAGTTCCTACCCATCACGTAAGTTCTGAATTTTAATATTTGCACTCCAGATTTTCAACATTGCCATTTTACCACATCTCCTTATGAGCAGTACAGCTGTCATTTTTCACATGTTGCCCAAAATGTGTTTCTGTGCATGTAGCACACAATGGCGCAGTCAGTGTACGCAATCAATGTTTAGGACTGATTAAGAAAATCACAGTGACACTGTTCATGGCAGAGGTCTTAAAATGGCTATGTTGAAAATTTGGTGAAAAAATTCCCTGCAGCCGTTCTGCAGTGTTACTAATGAAGACCCTGCAGCACCCCACTGGTCACCCCCTCTCCCTAGACTGCACCCCATTTACCACCACTCTCTGCCTCCTGTCTGTTAGCCAGTTTCTAACCCAGTTTACCACCCTTTCCCCCATGCCTAGCCTACCCAGCTAGTTTATCAGTCTCCTATGTGGGATGGTGTCAAAGGCTTTGCTGAAATCAAGGTAAGCGTTGTCCACTGCCCCACCCTGATTCACTTCCTTTGTCACCCAGTCAAAGAAATCAACCAGATTTGTCTGACATGATGTCCCCACTGTGAATCCATGTTGTCTATGGTCCTGGGCTCCGATGGCTTCTAGATGCCCCACTATCCTTTCTTTAAGCAATGCCGCCATGATCTTCCTCACTACTGAGGTGAGGCTGAGCAGCCTATTGTTCCCTGCCTCCTCCCTGCTGCTGCATTTGTGTAGAGGGACCACATGTGCCCTCCTCCAATTCACTCATGTTGAATGACTCAGTGAACATGGCTGCCAGAGGTACTGCTATCTCCCTTCACAGTTCTCTTAATATCCTTGGGCATATGCCAACTGTTCCATCACTTTGTCCACCTTCAATTTAGTGAGCTCCTGCAGGACTCTTTTGCCTTTGAATGGACTATTGTCCACCTCTTCACCCCCTTGGCAACTGCTGTACTGCTGTGGCCCTTGCCCCTCCCACTCTTCTGTGAATACTGAGCGGAAAGACACAGTGGAAGACTTGGGAGGAAGGCATGGAACTATCACTTCCAAATACCTAAACAGCACATACAAGCAAGCAACATTCGGCATTGACAAATGCTTGTTTTTCTTTTGTTAAGAAAATGGTAGAGACCCTGGATCTGCAAACAGCTAAAGAGATCCAGGATGAAGAGGAGGCACAATACATATAGCGTATGGGGCTGACACCCTCAAAAAGGCTCCTTCTGCCTATCTACAAATTCTTTAAGAAGGATATTTTAGAAATCCTAAAGGCTCCCAATACAGTCACACCCACAGACAAAAAGTGTTATAAGAAGTGTCAATTAGAAAGATCTGGTGCTGAGTTTTTTTTTAGTCACTCAGACCACCAGGGTATGTCTGTAGAGCTGCGGGTGAAAGCAAAACTCCCCTATCCTCTCACCCCCCTGAGAAGGATTCGAGAAAGTTGGACAGCATGGCAAGAAAGGGGTACCTTTCGGCATCCCTGGCAATTAGTCAAGCCAGCTACCAGGCCTATGCTGCCCTTTATCAAAAAGCTCTGGCAGTCAGTAGTGGACACTGCTGAGGCTAACCCCTCTTTAACAGTGTCAGAGCTGCTAGACACAGCAAAATTGGACTTGGAGGCTTCCAAATACCAATTCAGATTGCAGCTGACACCAGTGATACAGTTGCAAGGTGGATGGCTGGTACCATTGCTCTAAGAAGATTTGCCTGGCTAAGGGCTACCAGCCTCACCCAGGACACCCAAACTAAGGCAATGAACTTTCCTGTCGAAGGCCACTCTCTTTTTGGTGCCCAGACTGAGGCATATATGAAAAAAGTAGACGAATATGAAGCTACTTTTAGGAGTAACTCGACCAGAGACAGGCCTTCTACTTCAGCTTCATTTTATTCTAGGGGAGGCAGGGGCAGGTCCTCTTTTAGGAGGCCTTCCTTTCAGGTACAGGCTGTTTCCCAGCAGCAGTACCAACCACAGCAGACCGGATTTTACAGAGCTAGCGGTAGAAGGGGTTCTCGGAGAGGATCCCAATCTGCTCAGCCTCAGCAGCAAGCAAAACAGAACCCCTGACGTTTCCCTTCAGGCTGCCTCTCCACATCCTGTAGGGAGCAGACTCACCCACTATTTCCAGGAATGGTTAAAAATAACCACAGACTAGTGGGTCCTGTAGATAGTGAGTCAGGGCCTCTCCCTTTGCTTCAAGTCCCTTCCTCCTCCAAGATTAAAACATTTTGCACCAGCTACCTTCTCAGAAAGAAAACTCCTGGAGCTGGAGGTATAGGCCCTACTGCTGGCAAAAGCAGTGGAGCCTGTCCCCCACAACCAAAGAGGGTAAGGGTTCTATTCCAGATATTTCCTAACAACTAAAAAGAATGGAGAGTGGCGGCCTGTACTAGACCTCAGACCACTAAACAGGTACCTGGTAAAGACCAGGTTCAAAATGGTCACAATGGCCATGATTTTGCCAACTCTGCAAAAAGGGGACGGGCTAGCCTCCTTGAATCTAAAGGACACACATTTCCATATTCCCATAAGGGAGTCACACAGAAAGTATTTCAGATTCAGACTCCTCTCAGGCCACTACCAGTTCTCAACACTTCTCTTCGGCCTTACCTCTGCACCAAGGGTCTTTACCAAGTGCATAGCAGTAGTAGTAGTGGCACACCTCAGAAGACTGGGTGTCACAATTTTTCCTTATCTGGACAACTGGCTAATCGTAGGGATATCCCACCAACAGGTGTCAGACCACCTTCAGGTAACCCAGGATATGCTGCTCTCTCTGGAATTCCTTCTCGATACCAAAAAGTCAGTCCTGACCCCTGTGCAGGTTCTGCAGTTCATAGGTGCAGAACTGAATACAGTAGTGGGAAGAGCTTTTCTCCCTCAGGAGAGGGCAGAAAGCATTCAGCTTCTGGTAGGCTCATTTGCCCTGGGCAGGCCAAAGCCAGCAAAACAGTTTCTTCAACTGTTAGGGCACATGGCTGCAGCAACAAGCATAGTCGTAGGTGCCAGGTTTCAGATGAGAGATATTCAGTTCCACCTCAGAGCACACTAGTGCCAAAGACGGGACCCCCTCTCAAAGCCAATACCAGTTACACAAATGTTACTACAGGTCCTCCAATGATGGAGGGAACCGGAAAATTTAAGGGAAGGGGTTCCATTTCTGCAGGAGGCTCCCTTCCCTGGTTCTTACAACTGATACTTCCCCGCTTGGTTGGGGTGCTCACTTAGGGGATCACACCATCCACTTTACTTGGAAGAGTGCAGACTTACTCTTGCACATAAACCTGCTGGAGTTAAGAGCTGTTTATCTGGCCCTTTAGGGTTTCTTTCATCTCATACAGGGAAAGGTGGTACAAGTCAGAACTGGCAATACCACAAGAATGTATTACATCAACAAACGAGGGACAAGGTCCACTCCTCTGTGTACAGAGGCAATGAAGATATGGAGCCTTGCTTACTCTCTAAATGCCTCTCTACAGTCAATTCATCTGCCAGGCAAGGACAACACCTTGGCAGATGCCTTGTGCTGCTTATCCACTCTGAATTGTTGTATGGGTGGGACTCCTGGGTGGTCAGTCGTGTGCCTAATTAACCTGCTGGATATGTATAGCTAGGAGTCACACCTCTGCCCCAGTAAATATACTTCTGGTCTTTGACCATATTCAGAGTCTGCTAGATGTTTACTGCAGCTAATATTCTTGTTGATGTATTCAGTACTATGTAATCTTTATCCTTAGTTGGTTTCAGGCCTGAGCCTAGCTTATTCTACCCCAAGTGGGCCTGGCTGAGTATGTTTTTTTACAGTCACTGTTGACTAGTTGACTGCAATTAATTGTAGTGGGAATTGACTGCAATCTACTGAATAATTTCTGCCTATCTATCCATCATGTCTCAACAACTTTAGTCAGGAAATTTCTTTATTACCTTGTTAATGTATTGTGCTCACTAGCTATCTCTACTAGCCTCGCCTCCAGTAAGGCTTACTACCACGGAACCTGGTAACCCTTCCAGTAGCTGGTGGTGTGCTCCTACATAAGGGGGGATTGTCTACTGACCCTTGTTGTGGGGGCGTCTGTAGGATAGACCTCCACAAATTGGGTGCTCCTCTGGGGCCCACTTGGAGAGCTTAGGGAGGGTCTGGTGGGCAAGTACTGCTTGCTTCTGTCCTCAGGGCCTTCCTAGTATTTGACAAAATAGCCCCTCTGGCTTCTGGTAAGCCTTGACCTGTCTACCTGACCTGTCCACAATATCTTCTCCCTTCAGTGCCCTGGTTAGTCCCTGGGACAGGTCCTTTTTGACATGGGGGTTCCTAAGCTCCTCAAGGAGGGTGCTAAACCCTCCCCATTTATCAGTGCCCTCATCATTGGCCTTCTCACTGCCTTATGCCTCCCTCTACTTATTGCAGATGGCCCCCTCCCTCGGCGGGCCCTTGGGTTACACTTGAACAGCATGAGGAGCATGATTCACCTTCTCCAATCTAATAGCCTGTGGCAGACAGCCCCTCTGGCCTATATACTGTCTTGACCTCAGGTGCTTTCGTATCCTGCCATAGTGGTCAGGCATCCTGCTCACAAGCCTTCGGCTGGAGGTGGTTCTCCCTCTATAAGGCATCTCCTCTGGCTCCTCCTGGTGACACTAGCCCTGGCTGGGGACATTGAGCTTAACCCTTGTCCTACTTATCAAGCCTCCTCATTTCCTGTGGGCTAGCTGTCAGGCAAGGGGATGAAAATAGCTCACCTCAACATCCGCAGTCTCCTGCCCAATCTGGCTGAACTCTCTGCCTGGGTCACTCACTACAAGTCTGACATCCTTGGTATTACAGAGATTTGGCTGAAGCCTTCCACCCCTGACTCGGCCTGCCGCTTCTTGGCTTTGATCTCATTAGGCATGATCAGCCTGGGAAAAAGCATGGGGGTGGTATCTTGGTCTACTACAAGAGTCACCTAAACCTGTCTGTTGTATCCCACCAATAGCCCTTACTGTCTTCTTGTGAGCTGCTTCACACAGTCCTATTACTCGGGAACACTAAGAAGCTGCACATCATCTGTACGTACAATTCCCCCAAGGGTGGTCTGTCGGGGTTATCCTACCTCCTTGGTACTGTTGGTGCTAAGACTGGGGATAATGAGCTAATTATCTTGGGAGATCTTAATTTAAACTGGCTTGGAGGAAACACCAAGTTGTATGAACCTCTACATACTGGCCTCTCCTTGTCTTAACTTATTCAGGAGCCTAGGTGATCTACCACTGGCGGTACTAGCTCCCTCCTGGACTGGGTCCTGTCCAATAGACCTGAGAGGATCAGCTCCTCTGGTACCCTTCCTGACTCTGTCGCCGACCACACCCCTGTGTACTGCGTATGGAAGATCTCCTCCCAGAAAATTCCTCACAAAATCATCCAAGTAAGGGATTTCTCCAGGTTTGACCTGGGGTCCTTTCATGAGGATCTGAGGCTTACGGACTGGTCTGCGGTGCTAAATGCTCAGGACTCTTCCACTGGTGTTAGTCATTTTCTCAGCACCTTCGGGGCACTGTAGGACAAGCAAGCCCCTCTTATCAGGCGGAGGGTGAGGGGGTCTGCCACTAAGTGGCTGCATGGGAGCTTCCTAGCCCTCATGAGGGCTAGAGACAAGTGCTGGGCCAACTTCAGGGTCACGATGGACCAGGCCATATTTCAGCAATATAGGAGGCTCAGGGATGAATGCAAAAAAGCAAGCAGGGCTGCCAGAAGTGAATACTGCAAAACTGCCTTACTAAACTCAGCTAAGGACCCTAGGAATTTCTGGAGGAACATTAAAAATATAGTAAGTGGTTCCTCCAACTGTGAGGTCTCTGACATGCTCATAGATGGATCTAATTGTGACAATCCACTAACCATCGCCAATGCATTCAACTCCCACTTCTCGGATCTGTCTGCCTTCACCTCCCTATTCTCCACTGGTGGGAGTGATAGTCGTGTCCCGGCCTCTGTCCCACAGTCGGCCCCTATCTCCCATTCGTTACTCTACTTCAGGGCTGTGATGGCTCAGGAGATGCAGAGACCTCTCTCTGGTCTCTCTTCTCACTCTGGTGCAGGCCACAATAGTGTGGAACCTAAGCTCCTCCATCTTGGTGCCTCTTATATTGCCTCCCCAGTGGCCCATGTCTTCAACATATCCCCAGCCTCTGGAGTTATCCCCGACCTCTGGAAGGTGGCGAGGATTGTTCCTAATCTTATCTGTATCAATCTTCACCATTCATCACATATGGGTATTGGCCGGAGGTCAGGATCCCATGGGAGCTTTTTTTAAAAGGGGTAGGTGGAGCCGACAGACTCGCGCCACCCTCGAGCCGACGACTGTGTGGCGCCTTGAGGGTTGGCCGTTAGGCTGTGTCGACCACCTGCCTACCAGTTCTTCGCCTCCTGCCATCGAGGTTGCCTGTGGGAAGCTTCTGTCAGAATTTTAGGCCTTCAGCCTTTCGAGATCGGCGTTTTCAGTCCGTCGGTTGCCTGCCGGTTCTGTGTTCTGCCTCCACTCGTAGCCGGTAAGATCTTTCCTTTTATTTGAATTCTGCGGCGTCAAGTCTGTTTTGGTAGTTTTCTCCACAGGTCATGTCACCGGTCGGAGGCAAAAGTCTTCGAGGCAGGTCGGCCCCCATGCGTCGGTGCCCGTGCGGCCGAAAGTTTTCCGTCACCGACCAGCACGACCGGTGTCTTGCGTGTCTTGGCCCGCTTCACGACATGGACTTGTGCGATGCCTGCTCTCCATGGACCGCGGGTCCTTGAACAGCGTGCGTTGAAAGTGGGGTGAGCTCCGCCGACTTTCGGGGGTAGGATTCGCACTCTCTCGACCCTTCCTCCGGGTCCCCTCCCAGTTCTCACGGTCCGAGGAGGAGAGGGCCCCGCTGCACCTTAGCCTGGCCATCGCCGAGAATTCTACTTCCGTGGCGCGGGAGGCCCATCCGCTTCCTCCCAGGAGGCGGGCGGGAGCGCCGCCCGCGTGCCAAGTGCCGGGGTGAAGGCTCCCAGTGTGCTCCCACGGCTCCGGAAGGCCCGGGTTGGCACCGTCCTCGATGCTATCCCGGTCGGCGCCATTCACGGCGCCGTGGGCCCTGTAGCGCCGACTGCGTTGCCTACGGCACTGTAGGCCCTGTCAGCGCCGTTCGCAACACCGGCGCGCTCGTGGTGCCGTGGGACGGATCATCCTCCTTTGCCATGTTTGTTGAGCACGGCGCGTGCACTTCCGACTCCGGCGCCCGTAGGGCCTTCGACTCCGTCTGCCGGTGCCATCCTCGCGCAGTCCCACGCTGCGCCGAGGGGCTGGTCGGTGCCGCTTCGGTCCTCGGTGCCGCTCGGCGGTGTCGTCGGCACCGAGGATGCTGCTGGGGCTGCTGTCGGCGCCATCCCTGTCCCTGGTACTGCCCCCGGTGCTGGTGGATTCAACAGCGGTGCATCTGGCCCTGGCTCTGGACCTTTGGCTCGAGTTGCCCCAGTGCCTCCTGTAGGTCCCGCTCGCGGGATTGCGGAGGGCACGGGCGCCGACTCAGCCACAACTCTGGCTGCCGGGCCCGGTGGCAAGGTTGGTTCTGCCGGCCCTCCTACGGTTTGGCTCAGAGCTTCGGACTCTACCTCTTCGGGGTCGGAGTCGAGCTCGGAGTCGGACAAGCAGTCACACCCCTCGGGGTTGGCTGCGGAGGAGGGCAGCACTGTGGTCTCGTCGACGAGTCGGAGCCAGCCCCCTACTGAAGAGAGTTAGTTGGTCCCCGAGACTGGGGTCAATGGTGCTGACCAGCAGGCAGTGGTGCGAGCCACCATAGCTCTGCAGCCTGGTCTTGGGGGTTTCATCGACCCCTCGGTGGTGGTACCCCCTCCAGTGGTGTGTCTTGATCGCCCAACTTTGGGGCCCATCGAGAAGCCTACAGGAGGGGAGGGTACTGTTCCCTGGGTCTCCCCTTCGGGGGCTGCCCAGAGATGCCAGCTATCTAGGCTGGCCCTCTCGAGGAGGAGGACTCTCTCGGACTCTGAGGGATAGAGGGGTGTGGGGTCGGCGTGTTGGCCCTTTTCTGGGGTCCACTTGGACCCTGGACGGAGCTGTAGTGCGGATTTCTACCCTTCCCCCTCGGGTTCCTTGAAGGAGTCCTGTTCTTTTGAGGCAGGGGACCGTCCTTCTGGACCTTCCGGCCCAGTCGCCTCACTGGGGATTCTTCTGGGCGCAGCCAAGGCAGTACCAACGTGGTTGTACAGCTGTCGGCTGTGGAGTCTTCCGGGGCACCCTCCTCGGGTGCTCACGGTCTGCTTCCTAGCCCCGTCGGAGCTCAGCCGACTTCTTTTCTTGGCTCTGCCCCTATCCCTCTGCCACATTCTCCTGCTCTCCCAGGCATTCTTGGTCCTATTGGCCCTCTCACCTGGGAGCAGTTCAGGCAGTGGCTGCCCGGTTCCTAGCTTATGTTAGGGCTATGGACAGCCAGGTTTTTCAACACTCCCCGTGCAGCCACCCTCGGAACATATGGTGACCTCCAGCTCCTCATCCCCCTCTTCTGGGGGAGAGGAACCTTCTGTCCACATCTCTCCGGCTGCTGATCTCTCGGAGTATCAGCATTTCCTCGTGAGGATGTTGGAGGACTTGCACCTTTCACCTCTACCTGTCAGCAATCCTGAGCATGCGGGCGCCTGCCTTTCTAGGTGATTTTGCGAGAGCCACCCTTGTGGTGCTGCCTGGCCTGCTCCCTTTCGGGGCGTCCTTGCGTTTCTGGCAGAGGCCCTTCTCTGGAGTTCCTGCCTCAAGGGACCTCAGCCAGAGGTATTGAGCTCCCCCGGAGTCTCCAGGTTCCATGCCTCATCTGCAGTCTGGCTTGACGCATCTGGACACTCCTGATGGGCTTTGCGCCCTCCACCGTGACCGGCCCCCAGATCAAGACTCCTCGGATTTTTATTTTTGGAGGAGGAGGACCTTCTACACGGCACGGTTGCTCCTTTCTATTTCTGCTCACCAGGCCCACTATGCAGCCTACAACAGGTTCTTCAAACAACATGAAGTCTTGCTATATTATGACTGATGCAGTTTGTCCCACCATTAGAACTGCTCCGGAGGTGAAAGAGTTAACTTCCATGCAGTGCATGGAACTTAGAGCGTGAGCTCGGTTAGAGAAGCTCTGTCAGGGTAATTTCAAACCGAAACCGTCAGATTCTTTACTCCGCCTCACTGAACAGTTGCTCCGGAGATTCCTCCTGCTGCTCGGTTCACTTTCTCGGTTTAAAGTGTTTTTTCTCGGTTAAATTCAACCGCGATATTCTTTATTTTAACCGCAAACCGATCGGTTCAAGCTCTGTCTATGGTATTGTAAGTAATAGGTTTTCTGTGTGGAACTTGTAAATGTTTATCGGTTCAGTTTGAACCGATCAAATTGTATTTAAACTTTATTCTGAAGCTTTTTAAGGCTTGTTAGAGTGCGGTTCCCGGTTCTTATCGGTTCTAAAAAATGGATTTCATTACGGTTTTCCGACCCATGACATGGTTGGGAACCGATAAGGGTGTCTTGCCTGGCACTGCCATCAAAGAGCAAGTTTTTGGTTAGGCTGGCATTATGTCTGAGAACCAAAAGAAAAACCGGGCCCACTGGGTTTCAACACTGTAGTGTCTATGGGAAGCCTTTGTCAATGACCCACACTATGTGTTTATTGTCTGGGGTTTGAACCACCTCGATGCAGACTGCCAGATTTGCAGAATTTCCTGCAGCTACCCTAGATAAGAGAGTTGGTAGGCTCAGGGAGCGAGAGCCAAAAATCCGCTGACCCGGATGGCCAGCCGGTTCGGTACCAACCGAACCTGAGGAAGTGCCCTCTGACCAGGGCCAGACTTCTCGGCAAGCGTAAAAGCTGACTCTGAGGAGCCAATTCCAGCAAAGAGAACTAGAAAGTCAGCAGGTGTGAGTCAAAATCCCTTCTCCAACTTGCAGAGATAGCCAGGGCAATACAGATTGTCCAGTCACTTTCCCGGTTCCTCTAACCACCACTATCTGGCAAAGGTCGGTTCGGTCGGTTCCACGGTTCAAGAATATGATATAGAAGAGTTTTATAGACAGAGGAGGGGAGGATGATTATGATCAGTGTGAATGTGACTTTGAAAGTCTGGATGTGCCCATTGAACGGACATCTCTCCAGACAGACCTTTAGGTGAATCTCCCCTAGGCTTGCTGAGTCCCTTCTCATTTTCTGTTTTATAAAAAGTTGCTGAAACCCTCCAGCTGCCTTTAGGGGGCTTTGGATGAGCAAGGAGGGCCTGACTTTGTAGAGATGATGGATATCCCAGAGTCCAGGAGATTGTCTATCCCTTTACATAAATCTTTTAGGAAACAAACAATAAAAATTTTAAAAGCTCCTAATTCTGTGCCTCCCGTGGATAAAAAGATGGACAGGAGGTACACTTTGTCAGGTCCTGATACAGAATTTCTTTCACAGCAATGCAGTCATGTTGGGGTAGTTCAGACTGCAGTCTGTGATAAAGCTAATATTCCTCTGGCTTCACATCTTCCTGACAAGGACTCCAGGAAGACTGATGCCATGGCCAAAAAACAATACATGGCAGCGTCTTTGGGACTCAGACAAACAAACTATATGGCTTATGTTGCGAGATACCAAAAATCTAGATGGGATACTGTCATGGCCTCAGCCAAACAGGCCCCTGGCCAGCTTGCAAAGGAGCTGGAGCAGGTGGCTGTTGATGGTATTGAGGCATCTAAGGTGCAATTCCATGCTGCAGTGGATTCTAATGATGTATCCTCTAGAGTCATGGCTACATTTGTGGCTTTCTGGATTGGCCTGGCTCAGGTGTACTACTTTGTCACAGGATACCCAGTCTAAGGCTATGGATTTTCCTGTGGTGGGAATTCTCTGTTTGGGAGCAGACAGAGAATTATATGAAAAATGGATGAATATAGAACCACTTACAGGGTGCACAAGCCAGGAGCAGCAAGCCACTCCTCAGGCAGCCCCAGGGGTAGGGGCAGGCCTTTTCACAGGCCTTTACTAGACCCAGGCCTCCTCTCAGCCTATGTTCAGAGGGGTTCTTCAGAGGGAGGCAGGCGGAGTGCGAGCAGGCCTGCTCCACCCCTCAGCCTAAAGCCCCTGCCAAACAGGCACCCTGATGGGATGCCCAGGGTGGCTCTCCATTACCTGTGAGGGGCAGGCTGGCTTACTTTGTCCAGGACTGGGAGTCTTTAACATCAGACAGGTGGGTCCTGGAAGTAGTGAGCCGAGGTCTGGTTCTCAGCTTCAAAAAATTTCAAAGATGAAAACCAGATCCTTTCCACTGCAAAACCCTAGAGACTCTTGCTTTGAAACAGAAGTCTCAACCCTCTTGGCTCTCAGAGCTGTGAAAGGTTTCTCCCCTACACCAGGGCAAGGGTCTGTACTCCAGGTACTTCCTTACCCCAAAAAAGACAGGAGAGTGGCGGCCCATCCTGGACCTAAGATATCTGAACAAGCACCTTTTAAAACCAAAATTCAAAATGGTGACTCTGGGAATGATTTTACCCTCCCTAAGGCCAGGGGACTGGCTAGCTTCCCTGGACCTCAAGGATGCCTACTTCCATGTTCTTATCAGAAGCTCCCATCGAAAGTACCTCAGATTCGAACTGCCCTCAGGCCATTATCAGTTCAGAGCAATGCCCTTTGGCCTTACCTCTGCCCCAAGGGTATTCACAAAATGTCTGGCAGTAGCAGTTGCTCATCTAAGAAGGCAAAGTTGCCATCTTTCCTACCTGGACCTGGCTCATTGTGGGTCAGTCTCCAGACCAGAGTCAAATCACACCTGCTAGTTACCCAGCAGCTGCTTACCTCTCTGGGCTTTCTTCTCAACCTTCCAAAGTCAGTTCTGGAACCTGTCCAGGTACTCACCTTTATAGGCATGGAGAACTGGATACAAAGCAGGTAGAGCCTTCCTTCCCCTAGAAAGGGTAAGGACCTTGGTGGCCCTGGCCTCCGTCCTTCACTCTGCAGGTCTCTCGACCAGCAAGGCATTTCCTGCAGCTCCTAGGACACATGGCTGCTTCCACAGCTGTAGTGCAAGGAGCAAGATTTCAGATGAGGACATCCAGTTCCATTTGAGAGCCTTCTGGTCTCAAGAAGAGATCCTATCCAGGTTAATCCCAGTGACTCGAACCCTGATCCAGGCCCTTCAGTGGTGGCAGGATCAGAGCAATCTGAGACAAGGTTGCCTTTCATCCCTCTGTCCCTCCTTGACCCTTACTACAGATCGTCCCTCTTGGGATGGGGAGCTCACATGGGCGACCTCTCCACCCAGGGGTTATGGTCCCCTCAGGAATCTCTGCTCCACATCAATCTGTTGGAACTCAGAGCTGTTTCTAGCACTTCAGGTTTTCTCTGCATCTGTTCAGAACAAGGTGGTACAGGTCAGAACAGACAACACCACTACAATGTGGTACATCAACAAACAAGGGGCACTCGGTCTTGACCTTGTGCACCGGCGATGAAGTTGTGGTCTCTGGCTTATTCCTGAACACTTCCCTCATAGCAGTTCACCTCCCAGGCAAGGACAATGTCCTGGCAGATGCTCTCAGCATGGATTCCCAGGGCCATCACAAATGGTCACTGGATTCCCTAGTACTGGGATAGTGTTTGCCAGATGGGGCACTCCTCAGATAGATCTTTTGCAGCCCAGACAATCATCAACTTCACTGTTTTGTTGCAGGCCCCCAGTGTTGGGCTCAGTCCCCTGGATGCCTTTCTCCTCGATTGGGAAGGAAGTTTCTTTATGCCTTTCCCCTTCCTCTCCTGTTCAAAGTACTAGTCAAAATCAGGTCTCAGCCTTGCAAAATGATCCTGATTGCTCCAGACTGGGCCAGGCAGCCTGGTACCCACTCCTTCTGTCCTTAGCAGTCCATCTTCCCTGTGTCTCCCCAGGAACCACAATCTGTTAACCTGTGCTCAAGGGAGATTTTGGTATCCGAGATCTCAAATCCCTCAACCTCAAGGCCTGGCTCTTGAGGAGTTAGAGATTGCTGATCTACAACTTTCTCAGGCTGTTCTGAAATCTTGAGCTTCTAGAAGCCTTCACCAAGGCTACCTATAACTCCAAGTGGAAAAGGTTTTCCATATATTGTTCTGGAAGCATACTTCCGGAATCTGCTGATTTACCCACTGTTTTGGATTATGTGGTCCATCTTAATTCTTTGGGACTGAGACAGCTACCCTGAAAGTGCATTTGGCAGCTGTCTCTGCTTTCATTTCAACAGGAAGCCCTCTTCTCTTTCTGCTCACCCTGTATTTTCCAAGTTTTTAAAGGATTGCTTCATACAATCCTCCATTCAGGGACCGTGCCCTGCTTGGAATCTTAATGTTTGCATTGCTCAGCTGATGCAACCCCCTTTGAGCCTCTGTCTTCAGCAGAGCTTAAGTATTGACTTGGAAAACTGTATTTCTAGTAGCCATCACTTCTGCCAGGCGCATAAGTGAGTTACAGGCTTTATCAGTGGAGACTGACTTTATTTCCTTTCACAGGGATAAGGTAGTCCTCAGGACTAACAGGAAGTTTTTGCCTAAGGTGGTTTCGGTTCCACCTTAACCAGTCTATTTCACTTCCAGTGTTCTTCACTGACCATTCCTCCTCTGGTGAGAGGGCTGCACAACAGATGTTAAGAGGGCCCTCGTTACTACATAGGCGTACCAAGGGTCACAGGTTTGACTCCTCAACTATTTCTCACTTATGGTGAGGTTGGGAAAGGAGACCTGCCACTAAGAGATCCATTGCCAGGTGGATTGTCTCTTGTATCCAGTTTTGCTATCAAAAGCTGGGTAAGGTTCCCCTCAGGCCTGAGGCTCACTCTACCAGAGGTACAGCTGCATCTCTAGCTGCTGCCAGGACATCCCTATCTTGGAGATATGTCAAGCAGCTACTTGGAAAACAGTACACACTTTCACCAGCATTACTCCCTGGATATCCAGGCCAGGAGGGATGCTCAGTTTGCCAACCGTGCTTCAGAGCCTATTCCTAAGTAGGTTCTGTCCCTCCTCCATGGAGGTACTGCTGTGTAGTCTGCATCAGTCATAATATAGCAAGACTTCATGTTGTTTGAAGAAAAAATTACTCACCTTAGTAATGTTGTTTCTTCTAATGGAGTCTTGCTATATTATGACCTCCTCCCCAGCCTGCCCCTCTCAGAACTTCTACCTTGGGTATGGCGTGGGCAGTCCACTGTTGGCACTTATTGATGCCGCCTTTTCTGTTTGGGTGTTGTGTTTTATTTATTTATTTTATCTTATTGTTTCTGGTTCCCTGACTTGAGTCTTGGTGTTGGGACCAGGAAAATGTGTGAATATTTTAGTAGCCAGTTGGCTAGTGTAGGTTACAGCTTCCACACAGAGCCTTAGTGAGTTTTGCTCGTAAAGATCTGTCGGTTTCGGTTTGAAATTACCCTGACAGAGCTTCTCTAACTGAGCTTGCGCTCTTAAGTTCCATGCACTGCATGGAAGTTAACTCTTTCACCTCCGGAGCAGTTCTAATGGTGGGACAAACTGCATCAGTCATAATATAGCAAGACTCCATTAGAAGAAACAACATTACTAAGGTGAGTAATTTTTTCTTGTGGTCTGGGCTAGGTCAGATCCTAGCCTCGTTGCCTGACTCGGAGCAAACCAGACAAGACATCGCGCTCTCTGCACGTGGCCTGGAGCTAGCAAGGCACCAAGCGAGGGCATCTTATGACGCCAACGAGGTAGCTACCAGGGTCGTAGGGACAACGATCTGCACTAGGAGATCGGCATGGCTACGTCTTTCCCGGTTGTCACCCTTGGCCCGGCGTAGAGTGATTTGCTCCGCCAACCAGGGAACCTACCTTCAAGCAACATGAAGTCTTGCTATATTATGACAATTGCAATTTGTCCCACCATTAGAACTGCTCCGGAGGTGAAAGAGTTAACTCCCATTCTATGAATGGAACTTGGAGCGCGAGCTCGGTTAGAGAAGCTCTGTCTGGGTTATTTCAAACCTATACTGTCAGATTCTTTACTCCGCCTCACTGAACAGTCGCTCCGGAGATTTCTCCTACTGCTCGGTTCATTTCTCGGTTTAAACAGTGTTTTCTTGGTTCAAATCAACCGAGAATATTATTATTTTAACCGCAAAACCGTTCGGTTCAAACTCTGTCTGTGGTATCGTAAGTAATTTTAGTTTATTTTCTGTGTGGAACTTGTAAATGTTATCGGTTAGTTTTGAACCGATCAGCTTATTTTAAAACTTGAATTGAAGGTTTTAGAGTGCGGTTCCGGTTCTTATCGGTTCTAAAGCGGATTTCATTGTGGTTTTCAAGACCCGTGACACGGTTAGGAACCGATAAAGGGTGTCTTCAACTGCCGTTTAAAGACAAGTTTTGGTTAGGCTGGCATTATGTCTGAAAAACCCAAAACCGGGCCCCCTGGGTTTCAACACTGTGATGCCTGTGGGGAAGTCTTTGCCAAGGCTGACCCACACACCACATGTGTATATTGTCTGGGGTTTGACCACCTCAATTCAGACTGCCAGATTTGTAAAAATTTCCCTGCAGCCACCCTGGATAAGAGAGTTGGCAGGCTCAGGGAACGAGAGGCCAAATAGTCCGCTGACCCGGATGGCCAGCCCGGTTCAGTGCCAACCGAACCGGAGGGAGTGCCCTCTGACCAGGCGAGACTTCCTCGGCAAGCGTAAAGCTGGCTGGAGGACCAGTTCCAGTAAAGAAAACAAGAAAATCAGCAGGTATGGAGCCCAAAATTCCTTCTCCAACTGCTGCAGAGATAGCAAAGCTATTCAGATTGTCCAGTCACTTTCTTGGTTCCGTCCGAACCGCCACTGTCTGGTAAAAGGTCGGTTCCACCGGTTCAAAATATGTTGTTGAAGAATTTTATGAACAGA
Organism: Neoceratodus forsteri; assembly: GCA_016271365.2. Classification (NCBI taxonomy): domain Eukaryota; kingdom Metazoa; phylum Chordata; order Ceratodontiformes; family Ceratodontidae; genus Neoceratodus; species Neoceratodus forsteri. Next base: position 1,199,119,657 of record CM028130.1, read on the forward strand.
GGGAGGATGATTATGAACAGTATGAATGTGACTTTGAGGTCTGGGTGTGCCCATTGAACGGACATCTCCCCAGACAGACCTTTAGAATCTCCCCTTTGCTTTCTGAGTCCCCTCTCACTTTATGTTTTACAAAAGTTGCTGAAACCCTCCTTCCATTGAGGAAGCTGTGGATGAATCAAGAGGAACCTGATTTTGTAGAAATGATGGATATTCAGAGTCTAGGAGATTGTCTGTTCCTTGCATAAATCATTTAGGAAACAGACAATAAAGATTTTAAAACTCCTAATTCTGTGCCTCCTGTGGACAAAAGATGGACAGGAGGTACACTCTGTCAGGTCCTGATACAGAATTCCTTTCACAGCAATGCAGTCACGTTGGTGTGGTTCAGGCTGCAGCCTGTGATAAAGCTAATATTCTTTGGCTTCACATCCTCCTGAGAAGGATTCCAGGAAGATTGATGCCATGGCTAAAAACAATACATGCAGCGTCCTGGGACTCAGGCAAGCAAATTACATGGCTTATGTAGCAAGGTATCAGAAATCTAGATGGGACACTGTCATGGCCTTGGCCAAACAGGCCTCTGGCCAGCTTGCTAGTGAGCTGGAACAGGTGGCTGCTGATGGCATTGAGGCATCTAAGGTGCAGTTTCATGCTGCTGTGGATTTTAATGATGTATCCTCTAGAGTCATGGCTCGTCTGTAGCTTTCTGCAGTTGGCCTGGCTCAGGTGTACTAGCTTGTCACAGGATACCCAGACTAAGGCTATGGATTTTCCTGTGGTTGGAAATTCTCTGTTTTGGGAGCAGACAGAGAATTATATGAAGAAAATGGATGAATATAGACTACCTATAAGAGTGCTCAGGCTAAGGAGCGGCAATCCACTCCTCAGAGGCAGGCCCCCAGGGGTAGAGGTAGGCCTTTTCACAGGCCTTTTTACCAAACCCAGGCCTCCTCTGCTTATGCTCAGAGGGGGTTCTTCAGAGGGAGAGGCAGGCGGGGTGTGGGCAGGCCTGCTCCCACCCCTCAGCCTAAAGCACCTGCCAAACAGACACCCTGATGGGGTGCCCAGGGCCGATTCTCCTTTACCTGTAGGGGGCAGGTTGGCTTACTTCGTTCAGAACTGGGTGTCTCTAACTTCAGACAAGTGGGTCCTGGAAGTAGTAAGCCAGAGTTTGGTTCTCAGCTTCAAAAAGTTCCCAAAGATGAGAATCAGGTCTTTCCCACCTGCAAACTCTTTAGAGACCTTTACTTTAGAAACAGAAGTCTCAACCCTCCTGGCTCTCAGAGCTGTAGAAAGGGTTTCTCCCCTACCCCAGGGCAAGGGTCTGTACTCCAGATATTTCCTTACCCCAAAAAAGACAGGAGAATGGCGGCCCATTTTAGACCTGAGATATCTGAACAAACACCTTTTGAAACCAAAGTTCAAAATGGTAACTCTGGCAATGATTTTACCCTCTCTAAGGCCAGGGGACTGGCTAGCCTCCCTGGACCTCAAGGATGCCTATTTTCACATCCTAATCAGAAGCTCCCACCAAAAGTACCTCAGATTCGAACTGTCCTCAGGTCTTTACCAGTTCAGAGCAATGCCCTTCGGCCTCACCTCTGCCCCAAGGGTATTCACAAAATGTCTGGCAGTAGCAGTGGTTCATTTAAGAAGGCAAAGGATTGCTGTCTTTCCCTATCTGGACGACTGGCTCATTGTAGGCCAGTCCCCAGAACAGAGTGAGATCTCACCTGCAAGTTACCCAGCAGCTGCTCTCCTCCTGGGCTTCTTGCTCAATCTTCCAAAATCAGTTCTGGAACCAGTTCAGGTGCTCACCTTCATAGGTGCAGAATTGGACAAAGCAGGCCAGAGCCTTCCCTACCCTTAGAGAGGGTAAGGAACTTGGTGGCTCTGGCTTCCCTCTTCACTCTGCAGGTCTCTCGACCAGCAAGACACTTTTGCAGCTCCTGGGGCACATGGCTGCATCCACAGCCGTAATGCAAGGCAAGATTTCAGATGAGGGACATTCAGTTTCACTTGAGAGCCTTTTGGTCTCAGAGAAGAGACCCCTTTCCAATTTGGTCCCAGTGGCCGAACCCTGACCCAGGCCCTCCAGTGGTGGCAGGATCAGAGCAATTTAAGAATGGGGTCCCCTTGTTCCTCTGTCTCCTCCTTGACCCTCACTGGATGCTTCCTCCTGGGGTGGGAGCTCATGGCGACCTCTCCTCCAGGGAGTGTGGTCCCCTCAGGAATCTCTGCTCCACATCAATTTGCTGGAACTCAGAGCTGTCTTTTAGCACTTCAAGTGTTTTCTGCGTCTGTTCAGAACAAAGTGGTGCAAGTCAGAACAGACAACACCACAACAATGTGGTACATCAGCAAGCAGGGGGGCACTCGGTCTTCGGCCTTGTGCACCGAGGCAATGAAGTTGTGGTCTCTGGCCTATTCCCTGAACACTTCCCTCATAGCAGTTCATCTTCCAGGAAAGGACAATGTCCTAGCAGATGCTCTCAGCAGGATTTCCCAGGGCCATCACGAATGGTCTCTGGATCCTCAAGTACTGGGGATAGTTTTTGCCAGATGGGGCACCTCTCAGATAGATCTTTTTTCAGCCCCAGACAATCACCAACTTCCACTGTTCTGTTGCAGGCCCCCAGTGTTGGGCTCAATCCCCCTGGATGCCTTTCTCCTAGATTAGGAAGGGAAGTTTCTTTATGCCTTTCCCCCCTTCCCTCTCCTATTCAAGGTGCTAGTCAAAATCAGATCCCAGCCTTGCAGGGTGATTCTGATTGCCCCAGATTGGGCCAGGCAGCCCTGGTACCCACTCCTTCTGTCACTAGCAGTCCATCTTCCCCTGTGTCTCCCATGGAATCACAACCTGTTAACCTGTGCACAGGGAGAGTTTGGTATCGAATCTCAATCCCTCAACCTCAAGGCCTGGCTCTTGAGGAGTTAGAATTCTGACCTACACCTTTCTCAGGGTGTTCTTGAAATCTAAAGGCTTCTAGGAAGCCTTCCACTAAACTACTTACAATTCTAAGTGGAAAAGGTTTTCCATTTGGTGTTCTGGAAACATATTTCCCCGAATATGCTGATTTGCCCATTGTTTTGGACTATATGGTCCACCTTAATTCCTTGGGACTGAGACCAGCTACCCTGAAAGTACATTTGGCAGCTGTCTCTGCTTTTGTTTCAGCAGGAAAGCCCTCCTCTCTTTCCGCTCACCCTGTTTTTCAAGTTTTTAAAGGATTACTTCATTCTAATCCACCTTTTAGGGATCCGCCCCTGCCTGGGACCTTAATGTTTGCATTGCCCAGTTAATGCAACCTCCTTTGAACCTCTGTCTTCTGCAGAGCTTAAGTACTTAACTTGGAAAACTGTTTTCCTAGTGGCTATCACTTCTTGCCAGCATAAGTGAGTTGCAAGCCCTGTCAGTAGAAACTGACTTTATTTCTTTCCACAGGGATAAGGTAGTCCTCAGGACTAACAGGAAGTTTTTGCCTAAGGTGGTTTCAGATTTCCATCTTAATCAATCTATCTCCCTTCCAGTGTTTTTCACTGAACATTCCTCCTCTGGCGAGAGGAGATTGCACAGTTTAGATGTTAAGAGGGCCCTTAGTTACTATATAGAACGTACCAAGGGTCACAAGTTCGAATCCCTCCAACTTTTTCTCACTTATGGTGAGGTCGGAAAAGGGAGACCTGCTACTAAGAGATCAATTACCAAGTGGATTGTCTCTTGTATCCAATTTTGTTATCAGAAACTGGGGAAAGTTCCCCCTTCTGGCCTGAGGGCTCATTCTACCAGAGGTACAGCCGCGTCTCTAGCTGCTGCCAGACACATCCCTATCTTGGAGATATGTCAAGCAGCTACCTGGAAAACGGTACACACTTTCACCAAGCATTACTCCCTGGATGTCCAGGCCAGGAGAGATGCTCGGTCTGGCACAGCTGTGCTTCAGAGCCTATTCCCTAAGTAGGTTCTGTCCCTCCTCCATGGAGGTACTGCTGTGTAGTCTGCAATTGTCATAATATAGCAAGACTTCATGTTTGAAGAAAAATTACTTACCTTAGTAATGTTGTTTCTTCTAATGGAGTCTTTATATTATGACCTCCCCCCCAGCCTGCCCCTCTCAGAACTTCTACTTGGGTATGGGGTGGGCAGCCTAGTGTGGGCGCTAGTTATGCCCATTATATGTTTTCCACCCCTTCTTGGGGTTTTGGGGTGTGATGTTTTTATTTTATGTCATATTATTGCTTATATTATATTATTCCTTCTGGTTCCCTGACTTGAGTCTTTGTGTTGGGACCAGGAGTATGTGTTTATAGTCAGGAAGCCAGTTGGCTAGTGTAGGTTACAGCTTCCACACAGATCTTAGTGAGTTTTGCTCGTAAAGATCTGACAGTTTAGGTTTGAAATAACCCAGACAGAGCTTCTCTAACCGAGCTCGCGCTCCAAGTTCCATTCTTAGAATGGGAGTTAACTCTTTCACCTCCGGAGCAGTTCTAATGGTGGGACAAACTGCAATTGTCATAATATAGCAAGACTCCATTAGAAGAAACAACATTACTAAGGTGAGTAATTTTTTCTTTTCTCCCGTAGACGGCACTTGTCGGGGCAGCCTCCTTCCCCCTCCGGGGAGACCCCATCTCTCTCTCCCCACTCTAGGGCCTCCCTAGGCCCTGAAGGTTCCCCCCCTTAGTGTGTCACCCACTGAGGGCTAAGGGACCCTGTTCCTTAGGTTGTAATGAAACAACCCCCTTCCGGGGGCTTGGTACTCACCCATATGTGATGAATGGTGAAGACTGACACAGATAAGATATGAAAATTACGTACCTACCGTAATTCTGATCTTTCTGTGTATCTTCACCATACATCACAACCCCACCCACCATCCCCCTGGGGCCTCAGTCTCTGGGTCCCCCTCCCTCTCTGTGGGTCCCCCTCTCCTCTTTGGGAGCGGGGTAAAGTAGGGACATACAGGGGGATATTCTCCAATGAAGGGTAGACAGCTCGAGCGGCACTCCTTCTCTACTACATGTCTCCACCCCGATGGGGTGGGAGTTGGTGGTTGCCCTCCTCCTGTTCTCCTTCTGGTTTCCATCCAACTATTTCAAAAAAAAAAAAAAAGAAAACCCTTTTTCACCAAACATTTTTCCTGAGAGAGTACTAAATCCCTGTACCATGTCCTTCCTCCAGAATAGCCGACTCTGCTTCTGGGGTATTTGTCAGTTATTCTGTGCCTTGAATTCTGGCAGAGAGCTTTGCTACTCCTTGCAGTTCCTATACAATCTGGTAACGGACAAGGGTCTTGGATACCTTGATACCTTTCACTCTCTCCTAAATTCTGTCCGCTCCTTACCCTCCCTTCTTCCGCTTCCAGAAATTGGGGTCCCTACCCAATCCCCTTAGTCTTATCTCTTCTTTGCTGTCCTCTCAGTCGTTATTTCTCCTTTTAGTTCAGTTGTCCTTTCCTTTTTCTGTCCCTTGGACTCTCTTGTCCCACCCTCCATCCCTTCCTCTTACCTCTCCGGCGACTCAGAACTGGCAGGCAGGCGCAGTCGATACAGCCTAACGGCCAACCATTAAGCGCCACGCAGTACATCGGCCTCGAGGGCGGCGCCGATGGTGTGTCGGCTCGGCTTACCCCTTTTTTTTTTAAAAAAAAAAAAGCTCCAGGTTCCTGACCTCCAGCCAATACCCATATGTGATGAATGGTGAAGATACACAGAAAGGTCAGAATTACGGTAGGTACGTAATTTTCATTTCTCAAACAGGGCAAGCCAAAGTTCCTCGACAACTACTGACCGATAGCCATCTTGTCGGCTATCAGTAAACTCCTGGAGAAAGTTGTGGCTGGGCAACTCACGGAGTATATTCAGGCCCATGAGCTACTGTCTCCTATGCAGCATGGCTTTCACAATGGGCACAGTACGTCCCCACCCTTGTCACTGTCTCCTCTGGGATCAGGGCAGCTATGGACCAGGGTACGCTCTTAGGCACCATCTTCATTGACCTATCTAAGGCCTTCAACCTAGTTGACCATATCTTACTTTGCTCTCAACTCCGGTCCCTTGGTCTGTCCCCACCTGTCCTAAGATGGTTCACTAATTACCTCCAGGGCAGACAGCAACTTACTAAATTCAGTGAGGTCCTCTCGGCCACCACTCCTGTGACCTCTGGTGTCCCCTAGGGTTTAGTTCTCGAACCCCTTCTCTATCTTTGTCAATAATCTCCCTTCTACTTCTTCCAACTGCAGCTCTATCCTGTGTGTGGATGACCTGGTTATCGTCATCCATTCCCGTGACATTGGGGTCATCAGCCACTAAGTGAGTAAGGATTTCAGGAATATCCAGTCCTGGATAATGATCCACAAGCTGGTCCTCAACCTTAAAAAAACTCAGGGCATGCTTTTTGGGTCCCTGGCCAAGATAAAGGCCTCCCCTGCCCCACTGAGTATTACTGGTATTGATGGTACTCCTGTCTAATCACTGACTCCATCAAATACCTCAGGGTGACACTTGACCCCCAGCTTGACCTTGGGCATCATATCCAAAATGTATGCAGAGCTGTCAACTGCAAACTGGGTCTGGCCTACAGAGCGAAGAACAATCTTGCTTCTGCTGCTTGCCTTGCACTGGCCAGAGGTGTGTTTCTCCTTTCTGTCTGCTATGGACTCATCCTGTTTGCACGCACCTCCAAAGTTCACCTCTCTAGGTGGAACATAGCCTATAATAACATTTGCTGCTTTGCACTTGCTGCCACTCGCCTCACCCACCACTGTGACCTCTATAACAAACTTGACTGGCTCTTCCCACCCAACCACAGGAATTTTGTCTTGGGCACTTCACAGGCAAGGTTCTCAGAACTGCCCCCCCGCCCCAGTACTGGCTGGAGCTCCTCAAACCGGCTGCCTCTTCTTCTTACTCCCTTAGGTCATTGGGCCTTGCTGTTCTCAAAGTTCCTGCCACTCGAGCGCAAATGGGGGGACAAGGATTTTGTTTCATGTGCCCCCAGAGTATGGAACAACTTTCCCTCCCAGGTCTGCTCCTTCCCCTCCCACTCATGCCTTTGGAGCTCCCTGTGGAATTACTTGAAGCTCTCCTCTGTGTGTGGTTGTCCTAAACCGCCATACCTAACCTTGGTCCCCTGCACTGGACTTACATGTCCTTCTTTTGGTACCCTTGCGCAGGTCCTGCTGATGCATCCTGCCTGCTTGGGTTCTGCTCTGTATATAATGTATTTACTCTCTGTTTCAGGCGATGCTTTGACTGCGGCTCTGCTTTTGGGGCTCTGATCTGTATAGAATTGTATAATGCACTGTTCATAGCCTTGGTGACACTATGTATATATTTTGTTCCTATTCTGTGTTTACTGACTGCTTGTGTTTTGTTCATCTGGTTCTACCTGATTCTGTGTAGTGCCTAACTTGTATCATGTTGTCCTCTGTATGAACTTGTATTTCACTGTACTCTCCTGGGTCGTACCTGAAAATAGGCAAATGTCTTGTCTAGTGTACTTACCTGATCAACAAAAGTTAAATAATAAATAAACCAGGCCCATCACGAATGGGCATTGAACAAGCAAGTGGTGAATGCTCTTTTCAGGAGGTGGGGTCCCCAGAAGTAGACCTTTTTGCTTCCCACCAAAATCACCATTTTCCTCGTTATTGCTGTAGGGCCCCAGTGAAGGGGACGGTTCCAATGGATGCCCTGATTCTGGATTGGACAGGCAGGTACCTCTATGCCTTTCCTCCTTTTCTTCTGATACTCAGGGCGCTCATCAAGCTCAGTTCACAACCGGCCTCGATGATTCTGGTAGCCCCGAATCGGGCAAGACAGCCTTGGTACTCCCTGCTGCTCTCAATGTCTGTGAGCAAACCGATTCACCTCCCTCAGAGGTACAGTCTACTGACTTCCTTTCGGGGAGTGTAGTGTACCCCAATCTCAGGTCTCAAAAGCTCATGGCCTGGCTCTTGAGGACTTAGAATATGCAGATTGCCAATTCTCTGAAGCAGTTTTAGAAGTCCTTAAAGGTTACAGGAAGCCTTCCACCAAGAAAACCTCTGCCTCAAAATGGAAAAGATTTCCATTTGGTGCAGTGACAAGGGTATAGTCCCAGCCTAGGCCGGGATCCCAACCCTTCTTGATTATTTGTCTCACCTGCACTCCTTGGGGTTGCATCACTCAACTCTGAAGGTGCACCTGGCTTCAGTTTCAGCATACCTTTCAGCTTCAAAGGATACCTCCCTGGCATCAAACCCTATATTCAAAAGATTCTTTAAAGGGCTCTCTCATTTGTTTCCCCCTCACAGGGAACCAGTGCCAGCATGGGACCTTAATATTTGCATTAACCAACTTATGCTTCTGCCCTTTGAGCCTGTGGCATCTGCAGAGCTTACATTTCTAACCTGGAAGGTAGTTTTTCTGGTAGCAATCACTTCTCCCAGAAGCATAAGCGAGCTACATGCCCTCTGTGTGGAAAAGGACTCTGTTTCTTTCCACAGGGACAAGGTAGTTTTGAGAACTAATAGGAAGTTCCCCCCCGAAATGGTTTCTGACTTCCATTTAAACCAGTCTATAACATTGCCAGTCTTCTTTACTGAACACTCTAGCTCAGGTGAGCGTAGATTGCACAGCTTAGAGGTAAAAAGAACACTGAGTTATTACATGACTCATACCAAGGATCATAGGCAGGACAGACAACAACTGTTCTTTACCTATGGGGAAGCAGGTAAAGGTACACCTGCTTCAAAGAGGACTGTCTCTAGATGGATAGTCCAGTGTATTCAGTTTTGATACTCAAAGGCAGGCAAGGTTCCTCTCTCTGGTCTTAGGGCCCACTCTACAAGGAGCACAGCTGCCACTATTGCAGCCGCCCGAGAGGTACCTCTAATGGAAATATGTAAAGCAGCTACCTGCAGGTCAGTCCACCCCTTCACTAAGCATTATAGCCTGGACACCCAGTCCAGGAGTGATGCCAGATTTGGCACAGCAGTCTTGCAGTCTTTTTCCTAAATAGATTCTGGTCCACCTCCTTGAGGTACTGCTGCATAGTCTGCAAGAGTAATAATATTAGTGGATTCCTGGGGTTAGAAGAAAAAATTACTCACCTATAGTAATCTTGTTTCTTCCAAAAGGATCCACTAATATTATTACCCCCCCACCACCCTTGCCTCCTCTTTCAGAATCAGCAATAAGAAAAATCCTCTCCATAGCTGATAAGATGTATAGTTGGAGTGGCTTGCCACCTGCTGGCACCTTCTAGTAATGTCTTAACTTGTAGTTTTGTTTTTTTTCTAAAGGCATATCTGACTTTAGGAAAAAATGAAATATTTGTTTATACTAGTCCTTTGGTTAATGTTATTTGCCCAGTTGGGCATTATTTTTCTATAATTATTTAAATAGCGATTCTCATGTTGTTATGGCCTCTTTGCAGGCTTCTAAGAAATCTGAGGTAGAATGTAGGCAGTTGACGCTGGGGAGTTTGAAAATAGATGCGTGAGCTAGACAGTCCATGATTAGCATAGCATTCTATTCTCTCTGAGGCAGTGCTGGCTTAAGGGAGCACTGCAAGAGTAATAGTATTAGTGGATCCCTTTGGAAGAAACAAGATTATTACAGGTGAGTAAATTTTTCATTTCAAACAACATGAAGTCTTGCTGTATTCTGACTATTACAGTTAGCTCCAGCCTTTAAATTGCCCCGGAGAGCAAAGGGTTAACTTTTCTATGCATGGCATAGAATGCTGAGCTCGAGCTCGGTTGAGGTCTCTGTCTATTTCCCTTTGAATCTAAACCATCAGATTGCTTACTCCGCCTCACTGAACAGTCGCTCCGGAGATTTCTCCTGCAGCTCGGTTCGAAAGTCGGTTAAAGTGTCGGTTAAGTGTCGATTTTAAACCAAAATTTATTTCCGCATAGTCAGTTCAGTCTCTGTCTGCGGTACCGTGAGTACTAGATAGGTTTTGTTCTGATTTTCTGTGTGGAACTTGTAGTGTTAGATCGGTTCAGCTGAACCGATCATTTATAGTGAATCATGTGTTTTTCTTTAGTGTATGGTTACGGTCCTTATCGGTTCTAAAAAAAGCGATGTTTTGTCTTTTTTCCAATACTAAATGACACGGTTAGGAACCAATAAGGAGTCTTGCCTGGCGGTTGCCATAAAAGGTAAGTTGGTTAGGTTGGCCATGTCTGAGAAACTCAAGAAACGGCCACTGGGTTTCAACACTGCAGTGAGTGTGGGAGGTCTTTGCTAAGGTCGATCCCACACCACCTGTTTTATTGTCTGGGGTTTGAACACCTCGATACAGACTGCCAAATATGTAACATTTTCCTAAATCTACCCTTGAAAAGAGATTAGGTAGACTGAGGGAAAAGAAGGCCGAAGAATCCGCTGACCTGGATGGCCAGCCGGTTCGGCTCCGACGAACCAGAAGGAGTGCTCTCTGACCAGGCGATACTTCAGCCGGGCAAAGAGGAGGAAACCGATCCTGAGGATCGGTTCCGACAAAAAATGCAAAGAAAATCGACCGGTTCGGATCAAGAAGTTCATGTTCTGATCGCCAAGGATATAGCCAGAAGCGATTGGTTGTGGAATCGCTTCACCCGGTTCCGACTGATCCGGCACCTTTTGGCAGGGGTTCGGTTCGGTCGGTTCCCCCGGTTCAAGATTATACCCCTGAAGACTTTTATGAACCGGAGTTTGAGGAGGAGGGGGAGTTTGAAGGTGATGATGGTGATGGTGAAAATCTGGATGTGCCTGTGGAACCGGACATCTCCCCAGACAGACCCTCAGGTGTATCCCCTCCTAGGCTTTCTGAGTCCCATTCCCACTTTTATGTTTTACAGAAAGGTGGCTGAAACCCTCCGGCTTCCAATGGAGGAGGCAATGGAGGATGAAGAGGAGCCTGATTATGTGGAAATGATGGACACCCCAGAGTCCAGGAGACTGTCTATTCCCCTTCACAAATCTTTTGGGAAGCAGACACAAAAAATCCTAAAGTCTCCCAGTTCTATACCTCCTGTTGACAGAGGTGGACAAGAGGTATACACTATCAGGCTCAGATCCGGAGTTTTTATATCAGCAATGCAGCCATGTTGGGGTAGTGCAGGCTGCTGCCTGTGACAAGGCAAACATTCCCTTGGCTTCACACCCCCTAGACAAAGACTCCAGGAAGATTGATGCCATGGCAAAAAAATGTGCTGGCTTAAGGGAGCACTGCAAGAGTAATAGTATTAGTGGATCCCTTTGGAAGAAACAAGATTACTACAGGTGAGTAAATTTTTCATGTGTTCCCTCCATTCCCTCTGGTGTACAGAGTGCTACTCAAGCTCAGGTCCCAGCCAGCTTCAGTGATCGTGATAGCTCCAGACTGGGCCAGGCAGCCATGGTACTCTCTACTGCTCTCCATGTCTGTAGCCGAACCAATACACCTTCCTCGGAGGCACAACCTGCTTACCTCCAGCCAGGGGAGGCTCCTGTACCCGAACCTCAAGTCACTCAGACTCAAAGCATGGCTCTTGAGGATCTAGAGTATGCAGGTTTGCATCTCTCTGAAAGTGTTTTGGATGTTTTAAGGGGTTACAGGAAACCTTCCACCAAGAAAACCTACGCCAAATGGAAAAGGTTTTCCATCTGCTGCTCTACCAGGAATGTGGTGCCAATCCAAGCAGGAGTGCCTGCTCTGCTGGATTACCTTACTTATTTACATTATCTAGGCCTGCAGCCCACTTCTTTGAAGGTTCATTTAGCTTCAGTGTCTGCTTACACTGCAGCCAAGAAGCATGCCTCTATGGCCTCAAACCCTATCTTCAGAAGGTTCTTTAAGGGTCTGGCTCACTTGCACTTCCCCTCATAGGGACCCGGTGCCTGCCTGGGATCTAAATGTGTGTATTGCCAAACTCATGGGTTCCCCTTTTGAACCCATGTCTTCAGCTCAAATATGTCACATGGAAAACAGTTTTCCTAGTGGCAGTCACTTCTGCTAGAAGGATCAGTGAGCTCCGATCAGTGAGCTCCAGGCTCTCTACATTGAACAGGACTACATTTCATTCCCCAGGGACAGGTGGTCCTGCGAACTAACAGAAAATTCCTTCCAAAGGTGGTTTTGGACTTTCATCTGAACCAGTCCATCACCTTACCTGTCTTCTTTTCTGAGCATTCGATCTCTGAGGAGCATAGACTTCACAGTCTTGATGTCAAGAACACTCTTAGCTACTACATGACAGTCACCAAGGCTCATAGACAGGACAGGAAACAATTGATCTGTCTTCGAGGGGTGGAGCTCTTGCAGCAGGTAATACCATTAGGACTGAAGCCGTCAGGTGCCAGGACCCCATGGAAAACTTGTAGCTAGCAGTCTGAGGCAGGGGATCGCTCCCGATGTCAGCTCCACCTGACGTCATACGTCGTATAAAGGGGGCGATCCCCTGGCGCCACCCCAGTTCTTTTCCCGCCGTCGACCAACATAGTTTGACTCCTCGGACGCCTCTCTCAGCAGTCGACAGCTTTGAATGTTAGATGTCTTTTTTTCTTCTTTATTCAGTTTATTACTTGGCCTCATTTATGTTGTCGCCCTCACCACTGCGGCAAAAATCCAAGTGTGCCTACAGGAAGCAGATTCCGGCCAAAGATGGCCCTGCGGCCTGCCTCATCTGCCTAGGTCCGGAACACCTGCCTGAATCCTGCATCCACTGTAAGAAGTTCAACCAAAAGACGCACGCCAGAAGAGCACATGCCCTCAAAACTTTCCTTTTGGAGAGAAAGCTTGCAGCCATGCAGCGAGGTTCGGGGGCCAGCTCATCCTCTACCGCTAAAAAATCCCCTCCTAAAAATAGGCCCTCCTGGGGGGCAGCATCACCACAAGGAGAAGGATTGGGCCAGGTCTGAATCCCTCCCTCGGTCGCCAGCCAAACAGGCGTCATCTTCTTCTTCATCCAGCAAAAGGTCTGGTTCGGTTCCGGCCCTACTAACCGAACCTTCCCACTCCTCCAAGTCCTCTCCCGCCCCTCTTCAGGGACACCATGGGGAGTCAGCCTCAGCGGGACACCGCTCTACCTCCCTGGCTCACTGACTTCCAAAAACCACAGGGTCGACCCAGGAAAGCCTGCCAAGGGCTCAGGACAGGCCAAGTTCCTCAGAGAAGACGAAACATAACGAAGAACATTCCGGTCGGCAGGAGGTTGCCCGGGATCGGACGCTTCCACCCCTGGCTAAGGTGTGCTCTCCAACAGACAAATGCCAACCTAGCCGGTCCACTCCCGACGACTCCGCTTCCCCAACGCCCAGACACGGGGCGGTCACCAGATGAGGATCAGCCATCTGCCCCTCCCCTGAGGGGAACAGACGCCCATCAAGGCCATGCTTGGATACTGGTCGCCTGCGTACTGTCGCCAGGGTGCCGGACCTGACGCCTGCCGCTCCAGTAGGGGGTTCCAGACCCCCAGATGCCCGCTCCTGAGGACCCGACGCCCGGCCCCTCTGACCCGGCGCTGGCACCCACGGTCGTCCCAGTGGCAGATATAGGTAACCTGTTTACCACTTGGTGGAATACTGTAAAAGGGGATCTTTTATACAGGCCACCGGACAAGGTCCCTCCTCCACCACCCATGGGTCCCCTTCCTACCCCAGATCAGGGGAACCAGGATGAGCGCCCAAGTCCACATCCGAAAGGGAAACGAACAAAGCGCCCTTTGTCCCCATCTCCTTCGTCTCCACCCATCACGTCCTCCTCGGATGAGGTGGACGTAGATTCAGACACATCGGACGGAGGCTTCTATCCTCCGTTGCTAGAACCGAAGGATTCTCCACGGTCTCATCCGGATGATCCCTCATTCCTCAACATCATGAGCCACATCCAGACCATTTATGAGTTGGGGTACCGAGGCCCTAGATCCGGAGCGTAAATGCCTGGCTAAGTTCCTTGGAGAAAAGGAACCCAAGCCCTTGGTGATCCCACCGTTTGTGGAGCCCTTCCAGGATGTTACTCGTTTCACTTGGCACATACCGTCCTCTATCCTGGCAGTTCCGAGGAAGGCGGACAGACTCTACAAGCCACCCAAATCAGAACCGTTCCTGGCGGAACAGCTGAAGGCTAACTCGTTAGTCCTTACGGCTGCCCACAGGCGGGGAGGCTCAACCATAACATTTAAGCTCCCAACCTCCCGACCCCGTTTTCCAAGAAACTAGATAGCTGGGTCCGTAAGGTCTTCTCCTCAGCTACTGGGTCCATCAGGTTACTGAACTTTATGGCACATACAATCTCCTACCAGCAGTCCCTGTGGAGAATGACCATGAACTTAGTAGAGACCCTTGCTAACTCTAACTCCAAACAGGAGATTTCAGCTTGTGCCCAGTCAGGCCTGGATGTGGACAAGCACGCCCTCCGGTGTTCTTATGACGCTAGATATGGCTTCCAGGGCCGCTGCCTCGGGAAACTGTGTGAGACGGCAGTCCTGTCTTAGTCTCACATGTTTCCACCTGGATCTTCAGGAATCCGTTCTTGATTCTCCTTTTCAGGGCCCTGTTTTTCTTGGTCCTGAAGTGGAACAGATGGTGAAACAGCTTCAGGAGTCAGGGATAGCGGTGGTGGACGTACACCGAATGTACAAGTCCCAGCCCCAAGCACCCCACTGATGTCCTTTTCGCAGAGGTCAAGGGCAAGGACAAAGCGGCAAACAGTCCCAGGGTAAGGGATTCAAAAGGCGGGGTCACCCTGCACCTCAAGGTTCCCAGGGCCCAAAGCAGCCTAAAGCTCCCAGGGCCCAGGCCCCTGCCACCCCCTCTTCCTGACTCCCCCTGCTGCCCACCTCCCCTCGGGACAGGCAGACCGAGCAGGTAGGAGGGCGGTTTGCACTTTACCCGCTCAAATGGTCCAGTATCACTACAGACCAATGGGTACTGGATACCATTCGGAAAGGGTATTCAATAGAGTTCACTTCTATTCCACTGGACAACCCACCACTCCCCACTGTCCCGTTGCCCACCGGATCACAGCCTTCTCTTAGAAGGGGAGATCCAACAGCTCCTAGAGAATAGAGCTATTCAAAGGGTCCCACAGGCCCAGAGAGGGATAGGTTTCTACTCCCATTTCTTCCTTGTCCCAAAGAAAACAGGAGACCTTTCTCCCATTCTGGACCTCAGCCAGCTCAACCTCTCAGTGAAGTACCAGAAGTTTTGCTTGGTCACCCTGGCAAGCCATTTCCCCCTACTTCAGCAAGGAAGCTTCCTAGATATGCAGGATGCCTACCTGCATATCAAGGTCCTGATGTCCCACAGAAGGTTTCTGTGGTTCAGCTTCAGAGATGAGCACTGCCAGTTCAAGGGTTTTGCCCTTCGGCCTTTCTTCAGCTCCCAGGGTCTTCACGAAATGCCTAGCTGTGGTAGCAGTGGCTCTCCACAGGAGAGGCCTCTTTTTCTACCCCTACGTGGACGATTGGCTCCACTCCGCTCAGTCGGAGGAGGAGCTCCTAATCACCCTAAGAGAGACACAGGCTCTGTTTTCCTCCCTCAGCATCACGGTAAACTGGCCGAAGTCACACTCCTGGCCGACACAGTGGCTGCAATTCATCAGAGCTATCCTGGACACCAGACAGGGGAGAGCTTTTCTGCCTCCGGACAGGGAAGTTCCTGTACGCCTTCCCTCTTTTCCCCTCATTCAGAGAGTACTGCTCAAATTGCAGTCAGAGGGAGCCAGAATGATTCTGGTGGGCCCTCTATGGCCTCGTCAAATCTAGTATCCGTTGCTCCAGCAGCTGTCCCTGGAACCTCCAGTTCAGTTGCCACTCTCCACCCACTTGCTCTCACAAGAACAGGGGACTCTCGTCCATCCTGCTCTTCAGTCTCTTCACCTGCATGCGTGGCTCCTGCAGTCCTAACAGAAGAGAGACTAGGAGTTTCAAGCAGCGTGGCTGAAATTCTGGTGGCAGCGAGGAAGCCTTCCACCAGAGCCACGTACGCTCTGAAATGGAAATGCTTCTGCCTGTGGGCTTCAGCTCGTGCCTTAGATCCCTTGTGTTGTCTGGCTAGGCACGTGCTAGAGTATCTCCATCACCTTTTGGATTGAGTTACTCCTCAATCAAGGTGCACATGTGTGCGGTCTCCGCATATCATGACCTGGTAGGAGACAAAACTCTGGCACAGCTTAATGCCTGCAAAACCTTCCTTCGAGGGGTATTACATGTCAGACATCCAAAGAGGGACATCGTTTCTCCTTGGGACCTTCTTTTCGTACTGGAGAAACTCACACTTCCTCCCTTCTAGCCGGCAGCTTCTTGTGAGCTGCGCTTCCTCTCTTAGAAGACTCTCCTTTTGGTAGCCATCACCTCTGCTCAAAGGATCTCTGAACTCCAGGCTCTGATGTGTAATGAACCTTACATAGTCTTTCACAGGGACAGGGTGAATCTTCACACGAACCCTAAATTTATGCCGAAGGTGGTGTCCGTACCGACCCTTAACCAAGACATCAACATTCCGGTATACTATCTGAATTTTTCTAACCAAGGTGAAGCGCTGTTGCACACCTTGGGTGTTCATAGTGTTTTGAGGTATTACCTCCACAGGACTCGCTCCTCTTGACAGTCGGACCAGTTGTTCATCTCTTTCGCTAAGCGAATGCTGGGAGCTCCTGTTTCTAAACAGACACTAGCTCATTGGTTAGTACAGTACATCTCGTTCTGTTACCAGCACCGCGACAGACCTCTTCCAGGTGCTGTTAGGGGCCATTCCACCAGAGTGGTGGCATCTTCTTTTGCGGCCCTCAAGAACGTCTGTTCAGCCGATATTTGTGCTGCTGCCACGTGGTCTTCCATCCACACCTTCATCAGGCACTACAGTCTGGACATCGCATCCAGAAGGAGAGCAGATTTCGGACTAGCAGTCCTGCAAGGCGTTCTCTCATAGATGCTTTGTATCAGCCTTTTCAGCATAATTCCTACCACCCTATCAGACCTGGGCCTATCTTTGGTTACTGCTTGGGACTCTGCCCTAATGGTATTACCTGCAAGAGCTGCACCCTCGAAGACAGATAGTACAGTTACGTAAGAACTTACTGTAACAGTAGATCTTTGAAAGGAGCTCTTGCATCAGGTGGCTTTCCCACCCTCCATTCCCCAGGATAGTTTTTCATGGGGTACCTTGTCATCAGACCGTGGTGGGGAATTTCTGCCCGGTTCTCCAACTTTATTTCTAGCTGGGTCTCCGGCGGGAGAACTGAGGTGGTGCCAGAGGTCTGCCCCCTTTATACGACGTATGACGTCAGGTAGAGCCGACTTCGGGGGTGGTCCCCTGCCTCAGACTGCTAGCTACAAGTTTTCCATGGGGTCCTGGTGCCTGACGGGTTCAGTCCTAATGGTATTACCTGCTGCAAGAGCTCCTCTCAAAGATCTACTGTTACGGTACGTTCTTACGTAACTGTACTTTCCTGACTTATGGGGATGTGGGAAAAGGAAATCTAGCATCTAAGAGGTCCATTTCTCACTGGATAATCGAATGTATTCAGCTTTGCTATTCAGAAGCTGGGAAGGAGGCCCCAGCAGGATGGAGAGCCCATTCCACAAGGGGTACAACTGTTACTATAACAGCTCATTGGAGTTTCAACTTGATGAGTGGAGCCTAAACTCAGAGGCTGATCGTAGGCTTCATACCCTGCACCTGCATAGGGTGGTCTCATAAAACAAACGATGCATGGCTAGAGTTCTGAGTGGGGTTCGTCAGCTGTTTGTAACATACAGTGAAGGCAGGCCTGGCTGGCAGACTTGTAGCTAAGTGGACGATTGCTATGTGGATTACGTCCTGCATTGACCACTGCTATAGCTTGTTTTGTAGGGAGTTGCACAAGGGGCTTAGCGCTCATTCTACAGGACATACCTCTGCCTCTGTGGCTATTTCCAGGGACATACCCATTGCAGAGATATGTAGGGCTACAACTTGGAATAAAACACACACCTTCATCTCCTATTACATAATCAGCATCCTTAACTGTCAGGATGCTGTTTTTTGGGTCCTTGGTCCTGCAGTCTGTTCACTGAAAAGGGGTGCACGTCTTGCTACCTCCTTCTGGAGGGCAGCTTGGAGCCTGCTAGAGTGTGGATAGTGAACTGTATCCATGTTGTTAGAAAGATGGGTTGCTCATCTGTAACCATAGTTCTACTAGTGGCGTGCATTTTACATTGATACAACACAACTGACCTCTGATAAGTGGCACCCAGATCCCTGTTTCCAGTGTGCAAAGATCTGATGTCTCGGGGTGTAGGTGGAGGATATACCACCTGGGTGGTGGGAGGAACTTAGCTTGAAGACTTCCAATGACTCGCCTGTCTCCAAGAAGATTGCCAGAGTGTGGATGTAAACTGTATACCACTAGCAGGACTACGGTTACAGGTGAGCAATCCATATTTACTGCACTTGCCTTCTCAGGACATTATCCTGTTGTCTGTGCACTGAGCTACTGACATGTGCCAACTTTATGTAATAATAGTTCAAAACTAGTATTTTTTTTAAGTACATTCTAAACTATACCAAAACAAAATTTTTTGTCGTCTTATAGTTTTAGAGAAAACAACTGGCAAATATTTCCTTCTCAAATGATGATGAAAAGCTGTTTTTGCTGTTCAGATTCTCAGAAACTACTTGGTTAATATTTATCAAATTCATCACATTGTGTAATTTTTTTTTATTAAAAAACACTGAACATTTTAAGTTCCTACTCTCTGCTGCATTATAAACAGTAACACAAATCAACTTTTGCAGTGACTATACAGTGGTACAGTCTCAATGTACTCTGCAGTATCCCACTGATGCCATGTTGGGAGCTAAGCATGCTGATTAGCAGAAGTACCTGACTCTGCAGTGGGAGGTTAAAGATAGAAAGTCAAAAAAGAAAACAGAAGCCCCATTCTCAGTCCCTTGGGCTGGTGTTGTTTGTGTGACCCAAGTATCTCCAGCACAGAGACTGCAGTCTGTCATGACATGCTCATTGGCGTTTCAAAAACCTATCCTAAGCACCTGCAATAGTCTTTGTGATTGATTAAGAAAGGGTGGAGGGGCTGGCATACACATGGCCCATTGGGTCATTCACAAACAAATGGCAGCCCTTGCAGACCTAGTTTCAGCCACCTGAACCGCCTCCTGTTTACTGCCAGTTGTAAGTAGATGATAAAGGAGGGTGCAGTCATGTTTGGGGGCAGTGGCACTGGAACAGTTTTTATAGTGGGTGTACTGAAAGCCATTGAACAAAACTGCATAGGAAGCCATAGGGAATTGTACTACTTCAAGCATGGGGATGCTGCTGCACCCCTAGATCCAGCACCTATGTTTGGGGGACCACTAGACCACCAGGTTAAAGCTAGTGCTGGGGCTAGGGAGAGGGGAAACACTTAACCACTGGGATCGGAATTCAGAGGGACTGAGTGGGGGTCCATTAAACATAGCTAGGGTAGGGAAGGTGTGGAATCACTTCTATGTGGCCAGTGTCATGACCAGGATACAGCAGGCCAAAATGTGTTCTGCATTCTAGTCTCAGGCGTGTGCCAGAATGTCAGTGAGCATCTGAACCAGCACTTTGCATCACACTCTATCACAGGGGAACCAGAATCATACTGATAATGCTGCATGTGGCTAAGATTGTCCATATGAAATCAGAAAATTCCTGCAGTGTTTAGTCTTCCCACTGCCTGAGCAGCTCAGCACTTCCAAAAAAAATCCGCTCCAGACACATCCACATTTCTCCATTTGCAACAGAGTAGCGGGTGTGCACTACCTAAAGCAGGGCAGCAAGGTGAATGTAAACCTGTCTTTTGAGAAGCTGGGCCATCGGCATAGCGGCAAGGTTGCCACTTGCGATGCCAGCAACCCAGGTTCGGGAACAAGTCTGGGTTTCTGGAGGGCCAGCATGGGAACAGGGATGCAGTACTTCTTGGAGTGGGAGGGAGACTGATCCCTGCTGCATGAGTGCCATCAGGGTGCCCACAGGTGGAGCCAAATCAGTGGATAAGGCATGTTATGTGGTACTTGTTTATATCTGCCATCTCTAGGTAGGAAGAAAACTGTGAAACACGCCAGTCCAGTAGGATGATGACTAGCACATCCAGACTACGCTTCAGCAGTCTGCTTAGCACAAAAGGTCCCTGCCATCAAACCCAAAATTACTGGATGGGAGTGTTGCCCCAAAGGCCCCACTGTGTGTGTACCATGGGACAGGTAATTGAACCCCTAGGATTTGGATTAGGAGGTAGAGCCGGACGGCTTCCTAGAACTGATGGGGCTGGATTGTGCAGAAGGGGAAGAATGATAACTAAAAGAAAACATTACTTTAGAGGTCTGAAAGGTATGACACTTACAAAGTGTCTCTTAAGCAGTGTTTACACGGCAGCAGCGCTCTGAAATCTGCCCTGCTTCCCTCCCGCTGCACTTGCTGCATTGCTGTTTACACAGCCCACCCTCGCAGTGCTGCAGGTCACTCAAGGAGGAGGCTGTAAATTCACAGATGAGTTGAGGGAGACAGCCTTTTTATTGGAGCGAGTGCAGCAAAGCGTCTACACCACCATTTAATGTGCTCGGTCCAGTACTGATCCCTCAGCTGAGTCGGATCCAAAAACTGATCTGAGCAGCACATAAGGTGCTCTGGAACGTGTCTACATGGCAGTTTTTGCAGCGCATCAACCTCTGCGCACGGGTTGATGCGCTGCAACTAGGGCAGTGTAAACGGGGCTTGACGCTTTCCATCCTTATCAATGGATTTAGGACACGTCACTCTGTTGCTAACTGGAGTGCCAAAAGTAACACTTGTAATAGAACTGATCGTGAAGAGATGACTTAAGTCTTCTAGTTTATTTTTTTGTGGTATAAACCCAAGTTTCAATTAAAGTGGTTTTTCAGAGCGGGCCCATTGGTGCAGCAGTAGTGCTTCCACCCACTTCACTGATGATCCTGGTTTGGGAATGAGCCTGGGTCATTGGGAGCCAGCTAGGGGGAGGATAATTGAGCATTCCAGGTGACACTATCCTCCCCTGGGGAGGGTGGGTTACCATTCTCACTGTAATACTGCCACTTGGTTGACCACAGGTGGCAGTACAATTGAGGTGGCCATGGAAAAGATGGATGCAGGCCAGGAGTTTGGCGCACATGCGTCTAGGACCTCCCTAGTGTGCCTGCATTGGAAGGGATGAGAAGAAATGAAGAAAATGGCCTCACTGCTGAAAGGATGATGGACCCCGGTGAACTGAAGAGGACTTGTCCTTGGCACCCCACAGATTACTGTCTAATGAGGTCAAAGCAGTCTGAGGGGCATATCCCCTCTACCCCACTCAGGGAGCACAGCCAAGGCAGCATGGAGGTAGGCAGTTGATTGTGGGACAGGGTCCAGTGGAGCCAGGCATTTTGGGACTCCTCAGGGAGCTTGGGCAGTGGTGTGCAGGGGGGCAGAAATATAGAATTAAAAAAGCACAGTAGTTCTTCAGTATCCTAGAAAACTTTTTAAAATGTAACAGACACAGTTCACTTTTTATTTCAGCATTTATCGATAGGAATTTAAACTAAGAAAGGAGAAGGGCAGTACTGCTGAGAAGCAGAACTGGTTTTGGACCTAGAGTAATGGCTTCCCAAGCAGAAACACTGGTGGTGCCCCCATGCACTACACCTACTGCCCCCTTTCCTCTCTTCTGCCCCACCCCACTTCCAAAGTGTGGTGAAAATTATCTGAACACAAGGGTGACGACAACAACACTTTTGGTTTGTATGTCACAGCTTTTTGCATCTCAAGCAGATATCTGTCTATACTTTCTGCTTTGCTACACGCCTTCTGTGCTTGTGCTCCAAGCAGCTACTTGGTTCGCTTGAGCCTAGCACCATCTCAGTCAGAAAGGAGTTAAAAGGTTCAGCTGCACAGATATGGTGTTGATGAGCATGCCTCCCATAACATTAGCAAAGGGAGACAAGGAGGATGGGATAAAACAAGCAAGTAACACAGCAGCAAAGGAACCATTTAGAGAGAACAGGCAAAGAGGAGTTCAGGCAGTGGGTTAGGAGAAATACTAGAGGGGCAGCAAGGGAAAAGGGAGGAGTAAGGAATGGGAAAAGGGGAAGAGGCATGGAACTGTAGGAGAGTAGAAAGGGTGGCTGGAAAGTTTTTTAGGCCAAGGCTAGGAGTATAAGGAACAAGACTAGGAGTATAGGAACAAGAGGGATGGGCTCCAGGCCTTAACAACCTCAGTGAGGTTCCACATCCTGACCCTCACTGTAACCTAGGTCATGCAGCTTCTTAGCTTGGACTTATTTCCCATGCTGCACCCTATTATGGAGGGATAGGGAAGTTGCTAGGAGTGTCACTTTACACATCAGAGATTCAGTCTAGGTGATTGATGATAAAGCAATATGGTGCCAGCCCGGTGGCGAAGAGGGATGAGGAGGTCTGCACCTTACCTTTTTCCCATGCTGGTAACTTGGGAACTTCTTTGGGGGTATCTCAGTCATCAGGTTACACCGTAGGAACCTTCGCCATCGGTGAAGGGGAATCCACACGGAGGATTTTCAGCAGTACAACTGGGGCCATGCATGCCATTGACGTCCGCCATCGTCAGCAACCTTATATAGGTGTGGGTGACCCCGCTCCCTCCTCAGTTCTTTCTCACCATCGATTTGCAAGCACAGTCTCCATGGAAACTCCGTCGCAGTACTCACGCCTTTTTCGGCCTACGGACTAATTTTTTCCTATTACCCTTACCTAAATTTCTTTTAGAGATTTTTTCTTTTTTTTGTTTATGTCGAGAGTTAATCCTTCTTCTCTTTTCTGCCACTGCCGCTGCAGAAAGAAGAT
Source organism: Neoceratodus forsteri (assembly GCA_016271365.2). NCBI lineage: Eukaryota > Metazoa > Chordata > Ceratodontiformes > Ceratodontidae > Neoceratodus > Neoceratodus forsteri. The sequence continues at coordinate 1,199,142,452 of CM028130.1, forward strand.
TGCCTCTACAGATGAACACTCTGTTTGTGTCTGCTGTCTTGGGCCTGACCACGATGTCTACCACTGTGAGCTAAGCCAGAAGTTTAATCAGATAACCCTTAAGTGATGCAAGAAGGCTCTCAAACAATTTCTGATGGGGGTCAGCCCGGTGGCCCTGAGGCTCTGTATGCCTTACCTCGCATTACGCTGGTGACCCGGGTTCAGGAACGAACCCGGGTTGTCGGAGAGCCGGCACGGGGGGGTGGGGGGAGAGCAGCATTGAGCAACTGCAAGGTAGCTCTCCTCTCCTGGGAGGACTCTGTCACCCGTCGCAGTTCCACTGCCCTGGATGGAGGTTCACGGGCAGTGCAGGTGAACGGGCGGTAAAGCAATGCAGGGGTGTCCTGGTACTGCAGCATGGGCGTGCCTCCACACGAGTGCGCTGTCAGGACAAGGGGTTGGGAGAAAACAGGGCAAAAGCTGGGGCAAAAAATCTAAATAAAAAAAAATATTACTGTTGGAACAGCAGGTAGCCAACTCCGGGCAGGGGTCCTCCGTGGTCCCAGCTGCTTTGTTAGTCACAGGATCTTCGAGCTCCCAGGTCTCCAAGGCCCGAGACAAGTCCTTGGGGGGGGGGGGGTTCACAGAAAAGACCAGGATCGCGACCGCTCCCCCCATCAGCCTCTCCTTCCTTGGGGAGGAGGCTCTTTGTCGGCAGTGGCTGCCTCGATGAAGAGACCAGCTGTCCAGGTCTCTTTCTACCAGGCCCATACTAACAGTTTCTCTTCTCGACTCATAGGGCGCCTGGCCATCGACCCCTGGGTCGTCGGCCCCTCCTCCTTCAACAATGGGCTCGTCATTGACTACTTCCCATCAAAGCCTCCCTTCCTTTCTGAGAAGCTACAGGCCTTCAGGACGGAAGGGCCGCTATTACCGCTGTCGGACCCTCCGTGGATGACGATCATGGATCTGATCAAAGTACTTGTCAAGTTCACTAACATACTAGTTCAGCAGTTCAGTGCCTTCAACGGGCCCTCGTCGTCGACACCTGTTCGTCAACCGACGACCGCTCTGACACCAGACCCAGACGAGGAGGTCGACATTGAGGAGGAGTACCATCTTGATCTCATCCTCCCTAATGACATAGAGGATGAAGAGAAGGAGGTAGAAATCCTCATCTCTGATAAGTCCACTGCCTCTTCAGTCAGTGGGGACTCAGTCAAGCATACCCTGAGGTCTCCTCCTGAGGATGCCACCTTCTTCAATGTTATGAAGCAATTGTCTGCCACTATGGGCTTCCAGATTGAGGAGGAGGATGCCACCAGGAAAGACCTGGTGGACTTCCTGGAGCTTCCTGAATCTCCACCTAAGATTATTCCTCCTGTGCTGCCAGCCCTGAAAAATGCCACTACTGCAGCCTGGCACAGGTCAGACATGGTGCCAGCTATGCCACGCAGGTCAAACAAGCTTTATAATGCCCCTCAAGGCCTTCCTTATTTCGCTGCCAAGGCTGAAACCAGCTATGTAGTCATCAAGGCAGCCCATGACAGGTCTTAGGTGCTAAAGCACCTTAGTTCCCTTCCCTCAGACAAGGAACCACGCAGGATTGACCTCTGGGGTAAGAGGGTTTACACCTCCTATAGTTTAGGCCTGAGGATTGTAAACTTTCTGTCACGTATGGTCAGGTTTCAGTATGCCGACTGGAGGAGGGGCAAGGCGGCTGCTCAAGCCCTTCCTGATGGCACACAGAAGCAGGAATTGATCCAGTGCTTGCAAACTGCTGAGGATGTCAGCAAGCATCTCCTTGGGGCACTCTGTGATATGGCTGACACAGTGGCCAGGGCAGCTGCCACATGCATATGCCTTTGTAGGCACTCATGACTGAGGGGCTCTGGTTTTGCGGCTGATATGCAAAGCAAGGTGCTGAACGCCTCTTTTGATGGTACCAAGCACTTTGGCTCTGATGTCCAGGACCTCATTAATGGTCGGCAGGCCTCCGACACAGCCATTAAGTCTGTCCACTCTCTCTTCCACACACACTCAACCTCGTGCTAGAGGGCACTTTACTTTTCGTAGACAGGCAAACAGACCTGACTCGGGCCCCTGCACCCAGGATAAAGCAGAGCCCAGTCTTCCTTGCCTGCGCTCTCCAGTACTGGAGCAGTGGCCAAGCGTGCCAGATCTGATGGACCAGCTTCCACAGCTGGTTCCACCTCAGCTTGACTCCTTGCCAGAGCCCCCTCCTCCAGTCCAGACCCAGGAGGTGGTGGCTGGAGGTCAGTTCTCCCTCCATCTGAATCAGTGGAGAACCATGGGGTGGGGCAGCTGCAAGGTAAGGGTGCTAGCTGCACATTTGAGCAGACCTGATAGACCATGTGGCCTGTTTCTGCTGGAAGTTTCATATGTTTGTAACTTCAGATGCTTGGATCCCATAGATCATAGAGAGCAGTCATACCTTGGAGCTCATTCAGCAGCCTCTAGATACCCCTCCACCACCTTTACACTGTCCCCTGCCTCACTTGTCTATTCTCCGGGAGGAGGTACAGTCTCTTCTGCACAAACAGGCAATCAAACTGGTGCCAAGGTGACAGAGAACCAGGAGTTTTATTCCAGGTTTTTCCTGGTCCCCAGAAAAAACCAAGACCTGAGGCCCATCTTAGGCCTCAAGGACCTCAATCTGTTTGTCCAGTACAAAAAGTTCCGAGTGGTAACTTTGCCAGGTCTCCTGCCCTTCTTCAAGGCCAGAGACTGGCTCTGTTCACTGGACATGCAGGACGCTTGCCTGCACATTTCGGTCTTTCCTCCCCACAGGAGGTTTCTTCATTTTGCCTTTCAGGGCAAACACTACCAGTTCAAAGTGCTGCCCTTTGGCTTATCCTCTGCACCGTGTGTATTTACCAAATGCTTGTCAGCAGTCGCAGCAGCCCTCAGAAGGGAGGGACTGTACGTCTTCCCTTACTTGGATGATTGGCTTCTCAAGGCCCTGTCCAGGGAACAGCTCCTTCTGATTCTAGAGTGAACTCTCCAGCTCTTTCACTCTTTGGGCATCACTGTCAACCTGTTCAAGTCTGTCCCAAAGGCTGTAATATATAGGGGTGGTCCTGGACTCGGAGCAGGGGAAGGCCTTCCTACCTCAAAACAGGGTGGAATGCCTTATGACCCAAGCTCAGGAAGTCGCTCAGAGCTGGCACATTCTTGCCAGACTGTACCCAAGGCTGTTGGGTCTAATGTCAGCGTCCATCCCCACCATTCCACTGGCCAGACTTCACATGCGCACTCTTCAGTGGACCCTCGGAGTGCAACGAGACCAGCGCACGGACGAGTTGGACCAACAAGTCCTGGTCTCCTCCCCAGTTCACAAGGTACTGCAGCGGTGGATGGACTCCTCAAACCTTCTTCAAGGAGTCCCTTTCCAGCTTTCCTTCCCGCATCAGATCCTAACCATGGATGCTTTGGGTCTAGGCTGGGGAGCACACCTGGGTCCCTTTCAGGCCCAGGGCTCCTGGTCCCAGTGGGAAGCCGTCCTGCATATCAGTGGAGATGAGAGCAGTGCGTTCTGCTATGCAGGCTTTTCAGGAGCATCTTGCTCCAGACCAACTGCTGGTGGAGTCAGACAATCTGAGTGTAGTCTGCTACATCAACAAGCAGGACGGGACTCACTCATGCCTCCTTTGCAGGGAGGCCATGAGAGTGTGGTATTGGGCACTGGAGCACAGTCTGACACTCTTTGTGGTCCACGTGCCAGGCATCCTAAACACCCTGGCAGACAGTCTCAGCAGGACTCAGTCTAGCATGCGCGAATGGGAGCTTTTCTCATCCGTAGCAGAAGATCTGTTCGACAGATGGGGTTGTCCAGAGTTGGACCTTTTTGCGTCCCCACTTAACACAAAACTGCCCAATTTCTGCCTGCTAGATCCAGGGCCTGGAGTTTTCTGGTGGGACGCGTTGTCCGTTTCTTGGAACAGGAGATTTCTGCATACATTCCCTCGGTTTCCACTAAAACAGAGGGTTCTGATCAAGCTGCAAATGGAGGGGGCAGCATGATTCTGGTGGCTGCATTCCAGCCTCACCAGATATGGTTCCCTCTGCTTCAGCAGCTGGCAGAGGAGCCTCCGGTCCCTCTGCCACTTTGCAGGAATCTGCTGACCCAGGACCAAGGGACCCTGGTCCATCCAAACCTCAGGTCCCCCCATCTGTATGCATGGCTCCTGAAGACATAGCCATTGCTAGGTTTGGGGTCTCTAGCAGGGTGACGGATGTCCTGGTGGCCGCCTGCAAGCCTTCCATTCCTACCACCTACGCCATGAAGTGGAAGCAGTTCGCCATTTGGGTTGCCAAGCATTCCCTAGACCCATTCACCTCTCCACTAAATCATTGTCTGGACTGCCTGATTGCTTTGTGCGACTCAGGTCTACAGTGCTCCTCCCTCAAGGTCCACCTTCCGGCTATTTCTGCTTTTCTTGAGCCCATGGATGACTGCACTATTGCCCAGCTGGATGTCTCCCGTACGATTCTCAGGGGCATCCTACATCTGAAACCCCCAATCTGTTCTCCTGTCTGCATATCCCGGGTTCTGCAACTGGGGCTGAAAAACAGGCAAGAACCTGCAAAGATATCCTCGGAGACCCACACCCACAGGTGAAGAACCTCCACAGTCAACAGTGCAATTTTAAGGTGTTTCATACATTCTTCCATGCTTTTCTCTGTCTGCTTCATTTTTACGACTGCATGGGCGGAGCTCAGCAGTTGTTATGCGATTATCATCATCATCTCATAGTAACACTATGGAAGCAGTGACTGCACCGCTATCCGGTGTGATTCCACAGTGCTACGGCACAGTTTCTAGTGGTTGTGTTCATGCGGCACTTCACCTCCACCAGTCGCATAAACACACCCACTTCAGAGGCACTACTTTATCTTCTGCAACTGCGGAAGTGACGGCTACCATGCACAAGATGGCGGTGCTGAATCAGACTCTACATGCACGAGTATCGCGCATGTGCAGTTCTGGTAGTGCTGCCATCTTGTGCATGGCATTCTCTGGTGGTGGTGGTGGGGCTCGTAACAGGGCTTTCTCTGGAGGTGGCACTCGTAAAAGCTCGACATAGCCGTATCGGCTCCGACCAGAGTTTGTTTATTTTCTGAATGCTGCATTCAAACAACATGAAGTCTTGCTATATTATGACATATGCAGTGAGTCCCAACCTTCGAACTGCTCCGGAGGTGAAAGAGTTAACTTTCCAGGCCAGGCATGGAACGCTGAGCTCGAGCTCGGTTGAAACTCTGTCTGTTGTTCTTCAAACTCAAACCGTCAGATTCTTTACTCCGCCTCACTGAACAGTGCGGCTCGAGGAGATTTCTCCTCCTGCTCGGATTTCATTTGTCGGTTAAAGTATTGTTTTCTCGGTTTTCGACCAATTTAAACCGCTAACCGGTCGGTTCAGCTCTGTCTGTGGTATTTGTGAGTACTAGATAGGTTTACATTAATTCTCTTCTGTGGAACTTGTAAAACTGTTTATCGGTTCGCTTTGAACCGATCAGGTTGTTTAAAATATTTTATTCTGTCATTTAGAGTGTGGTTACCGGTTCTTATCAGTTCTAAAAAAAACGGATTTTCTTACGTTTTTTTCCACGACCCGTGACATGGTTGGGAACCGATAAGAGGGTCTTGCCTGGCGGATTGCCATAAACGGGTAAGTTTGGTTTCTATGTCTGAGAAACCCAAAAGAAAAACCGGGCCCACTGGGTTTCAACACTGCAGTGTGTGTGGGGAAGCCTTTGCCAAGGCTGACCCCCACACCACCTGTGTTTATTGTCTGGGGTTTGACCACCTCAATGCAGACTGCCAGATTTATAAAAATTTTCCTGCAGCTACCCTGGAAAAGAGAGTTGGTAGGCTCAGGGAAAGGGAGGCCAAGAAGTCCGCTGACCCGGATGGCCAGCCCGGTTCAGTTCCAACCGAACCAGAGGGAGTGCCCTCTGACCAGGGCGAGACTTCCTCGGGCAAAAGGAGAGCCGACTCTGAGGGGTCGGTTCCAGCAAAAAGGACTAGAAAATCAGCTGGTGTGGAGCCAAAACTTTCCTCTCCAACCGCTGAAGAGATAGCCAAAGCGATTCAAATTGTCCAGTCACTTTCCCCGGTTCCGACCGAACCGGTACCATCAAGTAAGCGCCCGGTTCGGCCGGTTCCACCGGTTCAAGACTATGATTTAGAGGAACATTATGAACCGGAGGAGGGGGAAGAGGAGTATGAGGAGAGTGAATGTGGATTTGAAAGTCTGGATGTGCTCATTGACCCGGACATCTCCCCAGACAGACCTTCAGGAGTGTCTCCTCCTAGGCTTTCTGAGTCCCCTTCTCATTTTATGTTTTATAAAAGTGGTTGAAACCTCCAGCTCCCTATGGAGAAAGCTGTGGATGATCAAGAGGAGCCTGACTATGTGGAAATGATGGATATCCCAGAGTCTAGAGACTGTCTATTCCCTTGCATAAATCTTTGGGAAACAGACTTTTAAAATTCTAAAACTCCTCACACTATACCTCCTGTGGATAAGAGAATGGACAAGAGGTACACATTGTCAGGCTCTGATACGGAGTTCCTTTCACAACAATGCAGCCATGCTGGGGTAGTACAGGCTGCAGCCTGTGACAAGGCAAATATCCCCTTGGCCTCACACCCCCCGGACAAGGACTCCAGGAAGATTGATGCCATGGCAAAGAAACAATACATGTCAGCATCCTTGGGACTCAGACAGGCAAATTATATGGCTTATGTTGCTAGATATCAGAAATCCATATGGGATACTGTTATGGCTCTAGCAAAACAGGTCCCTGACCAGCTTGCCAAGGAGCTGGAGCAGGTGACTGCCGATGGTATTGAGGCATCCAAGGTGCAATTTCATGCTGCAGTGAACTCAAATGATGTGTCATCAAGAGTCATGGCTACATCTGTGGCACTTCGCAGAATGGCTTGGCTCAGATGTACTAGCCTGTCAGAGGATACCCAGACTAAGGCCGTGGATTTTCCTGTTGTGGGTAATTCCCTGTTTGGGAGCAGACAGAGAATTACATGAAGAAAATGGATGAGTATAGGACCACCTATAGGAGTGCACAGGCCAAGGAAAGGCAGGCCACTCCTCAAAGGCAGCATCCCAGGGGCAGGGGCAGGCCTTTTCATAGGCCTTTATACCAAGCCCAGGCCTCCTCTTATGCTTATGCCCAGAGGGGGTTCTTTAGAGGGAGAGGCAGAAGGGGTGCCAGCAGGCCTGTTTCCACCCCTCAGCCCAAAGCCCCTGCCAAGCAGGCACCCTGATGGGGTTGCCAGGGCCGATTCTCAACTTCCTGTAGGGGGCAGGCTGGCTTATTTTGTCCGGACTGGAGTCTCTGACATCAGACAAGTGGGTCCTGGAAATAGTAAGCCCGGGACTGGTTCTCAGCTTCAAAAGTTTCCAAAGATGAGAACCAGATCCTTTCCACCTGCAAATCCACCAGAGGCACTTGCCCTAGAGGCAGAGGTCTCTTCCCTCCTGGCTCTCAGAGCTGTGGAAAGGGTTCCACCCCTACACCAGGGAAAAGGGTTGTACTCCAGGTACTTCCTTACCCCAAAAAAAGACAGGAGAATGGCAGCCCATCCTGGATCTCAGATACTTAAACAAGCACCTTTTAAAACCAAAATTCAAAATGGTGACTCTGGGAATTATTCTACCCTCTCTAAGGCCAGGGGACTGGCTAGCGTCCCTGGACCTCAAGGATGCCTACTTCCATATTCTCATCGAAGCTCCCATCGAAAGTACCTCAGGTTCGAGCTGCCTCAGGCCATTACCAGTTCAGAGCAATGCCCTTTGGCCTCACCTCTGCTCCAAGGGTATTCACAAAATGCCTGGCAGTAGCAGTTGCTTCTCCTAAGAAGGCAAAGAATGCCATCTTCCCTTACCTGGACGACTGGCTCATAGTGGGCCAATCCCCAGACCAAGTCAAGTCACACCTATAGATAACTCAGCAACTGCTCACCTCTCTAGGTTTTCTTCTGAATCTCTCAAAGTCAGTTCTAGAGCCTGTCCAGCTCCTCACCTTCATAGACGCAGAACTGAAAACAGAGAAAGCCAGAGCCTTCCTTCCTTTGGACAGGGCAAGGACCCTGGTGTCTCTGGCCTCCTCATTCACCCTGCAGGTGTCTCGACCAGCAAGGCATTTTCTACAGCTCCTGAGGCACATGGCTGCTTCTACAGCAGTAGTGCAGGGAGCCAGATTTCAGATGAGGGACATTCAGTTCCATTTGAGAGCCTTTTGGTCTCAAAGGAAAGATCCTCTAACCAAATTGATCCCAGTGACTCGAACCCTGATCCAGACCCTACAGTGGTGGCAGGATCGGAGCAATCTCAGACAAGGGGTTCCTTTTGTCACTCAGTCTCACTCCTTAATCCTTACTACAGATGCATCCCTCTTGGGGTGGGGAGCTCACATGGGCAACCTCACCAGCCAGGGGTTGTGGTCCCATCAGGAATCTCTGCTCCACATCAATCTGTTGGAACTCAGAGCAGTTTTTCTAGCACTTCAAGCTTTTTCCAAATCTGTTCAGAACAAAGTTGTACAGGTCAGAACAGACAACACCACCACAATGTGGTACATCAACAAACAAGGGGCACTCAGTCTGACGCCTTGTGCACAGAGCAATGAAGTTGTGGTCTCTGGCTTATTCCCTGAACACCTCCCTTACGGCAGTTCACCTCCCAGGCAAGGACAATGTCCTGGCAGATGCTCTCAGCAGGATTTCCCAGGGCCATCACGAATGGTCACTGGACCCCCTAGTCCTGGAGGTGGTATTTGCCAGATGGGGCACCCCGCAGATAGATCTTTTTGCAGCCCCAGACAATCACCAACTTCCCCTTTTTTGCTGCAGGCCCCCAGTGTTGGGCTCAGTCCCTCTGGATGCCTTAGTTCTCAACTGAGAAGGGAAGTTTCTCTATGCTTTCCCCTCTTCCCTCTTCTGTTCAAAGTGCTAGTCAAAATCAGATCTCAACCCTGCAAGATGATCCTGATTGCTCCAGATTGGCCCAGACAACCCTAGTATCCACTTCTACTGCCCTTAGCAGTCCATCTTCCCCTGTGTCTTCCCAGGAATCACAACCTGTTAACCTGTGCTCAGGGAAGGGTTTGGTACCCGAACCTCAGATCTCTCAATCTCAAGGCCTGGCTCTTGAAGAGTTAGAATTTGCTGGTTTACACCTCTCCCAAGGTGTAATGGATATCCTGAAGGCTTCTAGAAAACCTTCTACCAGGGCTACTTATAATTCCAAATGGAAGAGATTTTCCATATGATGCTCTGGAAAGCATATTTCCCCAGAATCTGCTGATTTACCCACAGTCCTGGATTACATGGTCCACTTAAATACCTTGGGACTGAGACCAGCTACCCTAAAAGTGCATCTGGCAGCTGTGTCTGCTTTTATTTCGGCAGGTAAGCCCTCTTCTCTTTCAGCTCGCCCTGTATTCTTCAAGTTTTTCAAGGGATTGCGTTACACCAACCCTCCATTTAGGGACCCTGCCCCTGCATGGGAACTTAATGTTTGCATTGCTCAGCTTATGCAACCTCCCTTTGAGCCTTTGTCTTCAGCAGAGCTTAAGTACTTGACTTGGAAGACTGTGTTTCTGGTAGCCATCACTTCTGCCAGACGCATAAGTGAATTACAAGCTTTATCAGTGGAGTCTGATTTTATCTCCTTTCATAGAGATAAGGTGGTCCTCAGGACTAACAGGAAGTTCTTGCCTAAGGTGGTTTCAGATTTCCACCTTAATCAATCTATATCTCTTCCAGTGTAGTTCACTGACCAGTCCTCATCTGGCGAGAGGAGGCTGCACAGCTTAGATGTGAAGAGAGCCCTTAGTTACTACATAGAGCGTACCAAGGGTCACAGGTTTGACTCCCTCCAACTGTTCCTCACTTATGGTGAGGTTGGTAAAGGGAAACCTGCCACTAAAAGATCCATTGCCAGGTGGATTGTCTCTTGTATCCAATTTTGCTATGAAAAACTGGGTAAGGTTCCTCCCTCAGGCCTGAGGGCTCACTCTACCAGAGGTACAGCTGCTTCCCTGGCTGCTGCCAGGGACATCCCTATTCTAGAGATATGTCAAGCAGCTACCTGGAAAACAGTTCATACTTTTACCAAGCATTACCCCTGGATATCCAGGCTAGAAGTGATGCTCGGTTTATTTTTTGTATGCTTCAAGACCTATTTCCTAAGTAGGTTCTGTCCTCCTCCATGGAGGTACTGCTTGTAGTGTGCATATGTCATAATATAGCAAGACTTCATGTTGTTTGAAGAAAAAAATTACTCACCTTAGTAATGTTGTTTCTTCTATTGGAGTCTTGCTATATTATGACCTCCCCACTGCCCCTCTCAGAACCTCTGTTTTGGGATGTGGGTGGGCAGTGCAGTGTTGGCACTTAGTAGGTGCCCACCTTGTTGTTTTCACCCCTCCTTTTTTGGGGTGACTTGGTGTTGTATTTTCATTTTTTGGGTCTCCTGACTTGAGTCTTTGTTTTGGGACCAAAAAATGTGTTCTTATGTTTAGTAGCCAGTTGGCTAGTGTAGGTTTACAGCTTCCACACAGGACCTCAGTGAGTTTAGCTCGTAAAGATCTGACGGTTTGAGTTTGAAGAACAACAGACAGAGTTTCAACCGAGCTCGAGCTCAGCGTTCCATGCCTGGCATGGAAAGTTAACTCTTTCACCTCCGGAGCAGTTCGAAGGTTGGGACTCACTGCATATGTCATAATATAGCAAGACTCCAATAGAAGAAACAACGTTACTAAGGTGAGTAATTTTTTCGTCCTTACCCTGACGGGCTTCCTAATGCTGTTGTAAAACCAGACTGGTCTCATGTTTCTTGCCCTTTTTGTTATATCTGACACTTTCCCTTGCTGCCCTGTTTTTTTAATAACATGCCATATCCTTTCCACCCTGTAAACATCCTTTATTCCTTTCAGTCTATCCAGGAGATTCTCCCGTATGCCACTAAAGTCAGCCATTCTCAAGTCAGCGACCAACACAGATAAATCCGCCTCTGCTCTCCCAGGGAGATCCTAAATGTCACTGTGTTGTGGTCACTAGTCCCTAGAGGCTCTGCTAACCCTTACGTTGCTTATGTCATTGTTGAACATTATAATATCCAGGATAGCACCTTCCCTAGTCAGATCCTGAACCCATTGACTCTGGAAGCCGTCCTGCATGCTTTCAACAAACTCCTGGCTTTTTCCACTATGTGCTTCTAGGATGTCCTTGTTCACAGCCAGGATATTAATGTCTCCTATCAAGATAATGCTGCCTGAGCCAGCTGCCTTCCTTATTTCATCACACAGGCCAAGTCCTTCTCGGCTGTCTGTAGATCACCCCCACACTCAGACTCTCCCCCACCCCCATCAAACAGCTGAACCCAGAGTCGACTGTCAGTTCTCCTTTGCCCTTGTATTGCTTTCCCTTTTTTTCCCTACAGCTTTATCTGTCCTCGGATGATGGGGGCAGGTTCTCAGCCCTGTCCCACACACCTTCTCCTCCGCCTCCACGGCACTGAACTGCCAGGCTCAAATCCCCAGTATCCCGCCCCCGTGGCAGGGCTGGAAGAAGAGGCCATCCTTCCCCCACCCAGTGACACACATCCAGATGAGCCGGCAGTCGGTCCGTGGTGCAGAGCAGAGGAGGGTAGGCAGGGCTTCATTTAGCCGTGCCATCCATTTTCTGCTTCTTCTCCCCAAAGTCTCCAGCCACAGAGACACGTAGGCGTGTACATGGGGGCACACACACCTATGGAACCACGGCCACTTCCTTCATGTTGCTCAAAGCTGCTGGTGCTACCCCCCAGGACTCCACCAGGGGGCAGCCAAAGGCTGAGACAGCAAACCATCCCTCCCTGGGAGAGGACAGATGTCCTGCAGTTGCTCAGTCCTTCCCTTCCCCCCGGCTGACCCCTGGCAGCCCAAGCTCATTCCCAAAAGAACAGTTACGTAAGAACTTACCATAAAAGTAGATCTTCGAGGGGCTCTCAGTCATCAGGTTACGCTGTAGGAACCTTTGCCGTCGGTGAAGGGGAATCCACACAGCACAGTTTCAGCAGTACAACTGGGGGCCCCACGCCGCCGATGTCTGCCGATGTCAGCAACCCTATATAGGCATGGGTGGCCCCGTTCCCTCCTCAGTCCTTTACTTCCAGAAATGAAAGGAGCAAGGTTCACGCCCTGGGGAAGCAAGGAGAGAGAGAGAGGGACCCAACTCTAAATATAAAACTATATATATATATTATATATATAATATAAAATATAAATAAATTATATATTAACAAATAATGTAAATATTACATTTTAATAAATATAATTAATAATATTGTATATTAATGAATATAAATATAAAATATGTTCTATATATATAAACATGAAAGATGGAAACAGCAGATAGCCAGATCCTGAAGAGGAGGAAATCGCGTTTTACAGTCATGGTGGTGTGGGAGCCATTGGAGTTCAGTCCCCTAGGATCATCCGCACTCTCTGCATTGCCGTTGAGGGAATAAACCCCCAGTTCCTCTTCTCATTCCCCCCCCCACCAAGAACTGAAGGACTCAGACCTTCTTGGTTGAGACTGTACAGCTGCCTCCTTACAGGACCAAAGAGTACTGGACCAAAGAGCGGGGCTCTGTGTAGAGGACTGATTCTTGAAAGATAGGAAAGTTACTTCTAGGAACATGGATATGTTGTTCATCCACACTCTTTGGTATGTCCCTTTCCCGTTTAAATCTTGCCGGAAGTCTTCAAGCTGGCTCCTTCCACCCACCTGGGTGGTATATACCTCGGCTCTGCCCCATGATGCCAGATCTTCCTTTCCGCTGGAAGATTTAGGTTCCCTCGTGCTACTTTCACAAGTACTGTAGGCCCTGGAGTCTAATCGACGGTTTTCGTTGCATTTGCTTTCTTTAAAACTCGTAAGAGTTTACAAATCCGATCCGAGCGCATTGGACATGGAGGACAAGTCGTCCCCCGGTTTTTGGCCGGTGTCCTTGTGGACAAGAAATGTCTCGCACCGATCCCGCCCTCTCGTGCGTGTATTGCTTTGGTGTCGTGTATGACACCACTGCTTGCACTATCTTTCAAACAACATGAAGTCTTGCTATATTATAGACATTAGCAGTTTGTTCCAGCTCTAGAACTGCCCCGGAGTGAAATGGTTAAAACCATTCCAAAACAGAATTTTGTCACGAGAGCAGCTCTATCTGTGTCATTTCAAACTTGAACTGTCAGATTCTTTACTCCGCCTCAGTGAACAGTCGCTCCGGAGATTTCTCCTTCTGCTCGGTTCATTTCTCGGTTTAAAAGTGTTTTCTCGGTTGGATTTGACGAGAATAGTTTATTTAACCATAAAACCGTTTAGTTCAAGCTCTATCTGTGGTAACCGTAAGTAAATGAAGGTTTGTCTGTTGGAACTTGTAAGTTATCGGTTCGGTTTGAACCGATCAGTGGGTTTAAAACTCATTTAAAACTAAAAGTTACTATTTTGGAGTCGGTTCCGGTTCTTATCGGTTCTAAAAAGCGGATTTATTACGTTTTTCCAATACCAATGACACGGTTAGGAACCGATAAGGGTGTCTTCCTAACGCTGCCGTTAAAAGGCAAGTTTCTGGTTAGGTTGGCATTATGTCTGAGAAACCCAAGAAAAACCGGGCCCACTGGGTTTCAACACTGTGATGTTTGTGGGAGCGTCTTTGCCAAGGCTGACCCACACACCACATGTGTTTATTGTCTGAGGTTTGACACCTCCAGTCAGACTGCCAGATATGTAGAATTTCCTGCAGCCACCCTGGAAAAAGATTGGGCAGGCTCAGGGGCGAGAGGCCAAAAGTCCGCTGACCGGATGGCCAGCCGGTTCGGTGCCAACCGAACCAGAGGGATAGCCCTCTGACCAGGGCCAGACTTCCTCAGGCAAAGAAAAGCTGGTTCTGAGGAACCAATTCCAGTAAAGAAAACAAGAAAATCAACAGGTCTGAGTCCAAAATTCCTTCTCCAACTGCTGCAGAGATAGCAAAGCCATACAAATTGTCCAGTCACTGTCTCAGGGTCCGTCCGAACCACCACTATCTGGTAAAGGTCGGTTCGTCCGGTCCCAGTGGTTCAGGATTATGATATTGAGAATTTTATAGAACCAGAGGAGGAGGAGGATTATGAACAGTATGAATGTGGCTGGGAAGGTCTGGGTGTGCCCATTGAACGGACATCTCCCCAGACAGATCTTTAGAATCTCCCTATGCTGTCTGAGTCCCATCTCATTTTATGTTTTATAAAAAGTTGCTGAAACCCTCCTTCCTTTAGAAGAGGCTGTGGATGAGCAAGAGGAGCCTGATTTTGTAGAAACGATGGATATTCCAGAGTCTAGGTCGGAGATTGTCTGTTTCTTTACATAAGTCTTTTAGGAAACAAACAATTAAAATTTTAAAAGCTTCTAATTCTGTGCCTCCTGTAGATAAAAAGATGGACAGAAGGTATACATTGTCAGGCCCTGATACAGAATTCCTTTCTCAGCAATGCAGTCATGTTGGGGTAGTCTGTGATAAAGCTAATATTCCCTTGGCTTCACATCCTCCTGACAAGGATTCCAGGAAGATTGATGCCATGGCAAAAAAACAGTATATGGCAGCCTCTCTGGGACTCATGCAAGCAAATTATATGCAAGTATGCAGCTAGGTATCAGAAATAAGATGGGATACTGTTATGCAATTGGCCAAGCAGGCCATGGCCAGCTGGCTAGTGAACTCTAGAACAGGTGGCTGCTGATGGTATTGAAGCCTCTAAGGTTCAGTTTCATGCTGCTGTGGATGTTAATGATGTTTCCTCTAGGGTCATGGCCACATCTGTAGCTTTTAAGTAGGTTGGCCTGGCTCAGGTGTACTAGTTTGTCACAGGATACCCAGACTAAGGCTATGGATTTTTCCTGTGGTGGGAAATTCTCTGTTTGGAGAGCAGACAGAGAATTACACGAAAGATGGATGAATATAGGACTACTTACAAGATGCCCAGGCTAAGGGCGGCAAGCCACTCCTCAAAGGCATGCCCCCCAGGGGTAGGGGTAGGACTTTTCACAGGCCTTTCTACCAGACTCAGGCCTCCTCTGCCTATGCTCAGAGGGGCTTCTTCAGAGACGGAGGGGCAGGCGAGGGGCAGGCAGACCTGCTCCCACCCCCAGCCTAAAACTCCTGAAACAGGCACCCTAATGGGGTGCCCAGGGCGATTCTCCTGTACCAGGGGGGCAGGCTGGCTACCAGTCAGGTGGGCTTCTTTAACCTCAGACAAGTGGGTTCTGGAAGTAGTAAGCCAGGGTCTGGTTCTCAGCATAAAAAGTTTCCCAAGTTGAGAAGCAGACTTTTCTACCAGCAAGTGCTTCAGAGACCCTCGCTCTGAAACAGAGGTCTCCATCCTGTTAGCTCTCAGAGCAGTAGAAAGGTTCCTCCTGCATCAGGGCAGGAGTCTGTATTCCAGATACTTCCTTACCCCAAAAAAGACAGGAGAATGGCGGCCCATTTTAGATCTCAGATATCTGAACAAGCATCTTTTGAAACCAAAGTTCAAAATGGTAACTCTGGCAAAGATTTTACCTTCCCTAAGGCCAGGGGACTGGCTAGCCTCCCTGGACCTCAAGGATGCCTATTTCCATGTCCTAATCAGAAGATCCCATCGAAAGTACCTCAGATTCGAACTGCCCTCAGGTCATTAGCAGTTCAGAGCAATGCCCTTCGGCCTTACCTCTGCTCAGGGTATTCACAAAGTGTCTAGCAGTGGCAGTGGCCCATTAAGGAGGCAGAGGATTGCTGTTTTCCCTATCTAGACGACTGGCTCATTGTGAGCCAGTCCCCAGAACAGGTAAAATCTCACCTGCAGGTCACCCAGCAGCTTCTCACCTCCCTGGGTTTTCTGCTAAACCTATCAAGATCGGTTCTGGAACCAGTCCAGGTACTCACCTTTATAGGGGCAGAATTGGACACAAAGCTAGCCAAGAGCCTTTCTTCCCTAGAAAAGGTAAGGAATTTAGTGGCTCTGGCCTCTTCCTTCACTCTGCAGGTCTCTCGACCAGCAAGACACTTTCTGCAGCTCCTGGGGCACATGGCTGCATCCACAGCTGTTGTGCAGGTAGCCAGATTTCAGATGAGAGACATTCAGTTTCACTTGAGAACCTTTTGGTCTCAGAGAAGAGACCCCCTTTCCAAGTTGGTCCCAGTGACTCGAACCTTGATCCTAGCTCTCCAGTGGTGGCAGGATCAGAGCAATTTAAGAGCGGGGGTCCCCTTCATTTCCCCTTCTCACGACTTGACTCTCACTACAGATGCTTCCCTTCTGGGTTGGGGAGCCCACATGGGCGACCTTTCCACTCAGGGAGTTTGGTCCCCCCAGGAATCTCTGCTCCACATCAGTTTGCTGGAACTCAGAGCTGTCTTTTTAGCTCTTCAAGCTTTTTCTGCATCTGTCCACGACAAGGTGATACAAGTCAGAACAGACAACACCACAACAATGTGGTACATCAACAAACAGGGGGGCACTCGGTCTTCGGCCTTGTGCACCGAGGCAATGAAATTGTGGTCTCTGGCCTATTCCCTGAACACTTCCCTCATAGCAGTTCATCTTCCAGGGAAGGACAATGTCCTAGCGGATGCTCTCAGCAGAGATTTCCCAGGGCCATCACGAATGGTCCCTGGATCCTCAAGTGCTGGGATAGTTTTTGCCAGGTGGGGCATCCCTCAGATAGATTTTTGCAGCCCCAGACAATCACAAACTTCCTCTGTTCTGTTGCAGGCCTCCAGTGCTGGGCTCAGTTCCCCTGGATGCCTTCTTCTGGATTGGGAGGAAGTTCCTCTATCTTTCCCCCTTTCTCTCCTATTCAAAGTACTAGTCAAAATCAGATCTCAGCCTTGCAGGGTGATTCCTGATTGCCCGGATTGGGCCAGGAAGCCCTGGTACCCACTCCTTCTGTCTCTGACAGTCCATCTTCCCTGTGCCTCCCAGGAATCACAATCTGTTGACTTGTGCCCAGGGAAGGGTTTGGTATCGGACCTCAAATCCCTCAACCTCAAGGCCTGGCTCTTGAGAAGTTAGAGTTTGCTGATTTACACCTCTCTCAGGGTGTTCTTGAGATCCTAAAGGCTTCAGAAAGCCTTCCACTAGGACTACTTATAGTTCTAAATGGAAAAGGTTTTCCATTTGGTGTGCTGGGAAAAATATTTCCCAGAATCTGCTGAATTGCCCATTTGTTAGATTACATGGTACATCTTAATTCCTTGGGTCTCAGACCAGCTACCCTGAGGAGTTCATTTGGCAGCTGTGTCTGCTTTTGTGTCAACAGGAAAGTCATCCTCTTTCCTCTCATCCTGTGTTTTCCAAGTTTTTAAGGGATTACTCCATACTAATCCTCCCTTTAAGAACCGGCCCTCTTGGGACCTTAATGTTTGCATTGCCCAGTTAATGCAACCCCTTTTGAACCTCTGTCTTCTGCAGAGCTTAAGTACCTAACTTGGAAAACTGTTTTCTAGTGGCTATCACTTCTGCCAGACGCATAAGTGAATTGCAAGCCTTGTCAGTGGAGACTGACTTTATTTCTTTCCACAGGGATAAGGTAGTCCTTAGGACTAATAGGAAGTTTTTGCCTAAGGTGGTTTCAGATTTCCATCTTAATCAATCTATCTCCCTTCCAGTATTTTTCACTGATCACTCCTCTTCAGGTGAGAGAAGGTTGCACAGCCTGGATGTTAAGAGAGCTCTTAGTTACTATATAGAGCGTACCAAAGGTCACAGGTTCAAATCCCTCCAACTTTTCCTTACCTATGGTGAAGTTGGGAAAGGCAAACCTGCCACTAAGAGATCAATAGCCAGGTGGATTGTCTCATGTATCCAATTTTGTTATCAGAAAGTGGGCAGAGCCCCCCCCCAGTTTGAGAGCTCATTCTACCAGGGGTACAGCTTCGTCTCTAGCTGCTGCCAGAGATATCCCTTTATTAGAGATTTGCCAGGCTGCTACTTGGAAAATGGTACACACTTTACAAGCATTACTCCCTGGATGTCCAGGCCAGGAGAGATGCTCGCTTTAAGCACAGCTGTTCTTCAGAGCCTATTCCCTAAGTAGTTTCTGCCCTCCTCCATGGAGGTACTGCTGTGTATTCTGCTAATGTCTATAATATAGCAAGACTTCATGTGTTTGAAGAAAAATTACTCACCTTAGTAATGTTGTTTCTTCTAATGGAGTCTTGCTATATTATAGACCTCCCCTAACCTGCCCCTCTCAGAACCTCTACTTGGTGGAGTGCGGGCAACTTAGTGTGGGCACTACTTATGTCCTGTTAGCATTTTGTCCCCTTTGGGACTTTGGGAGTAATGTATGTCGCATGTGTGTGTTTATTATACTTCGTTCCATTTTCATATTATTAGAATGGTGTTAGTATTTCTGGTCCCCCTGACTTGAGTCTTGGGTGTTGGGACCATCAATGGTTGTTATTATTTAGGTAGCCATTTGGCTAGTGTGATTACAGCCACACAGACCTTAGTGAGTTTGGCTCGTAAAGATCTGACAGTTCAAGTTTGAAATGACACAGATAGAGCTGCTCTCGTGCCAAAATTCTGTTTTGGAATGGTTTTAACCATTTCACTCCGGGGCAGTTCTAGAGCTGGAACAAACTGCTAATGTCTATAATATAGCAAGACTCCATTAGAAGAAACAACATTACTAAGGTGAGTAATTTTTTTCGTCTGGCCTTTCATCCTAACATCCTGGATGATCGCAAGGCGCGCCTACAGCTAGGGAGACTGGAGCTTCGCAATCCATCGGTGAAATCGAAGGAGGCCAGGTGGGCGGTTTCCGCGGCCGCGTGATCTGCTGAGCAGCTCAAACAGATGGCGCCTTTCGAGGAGGAAGCTGCTCAAGCTCCGGCTAGCCGTAGTTTTTTCGTGCCGCTCAACCTGGGCTCCACCTTTACTGGGTCCTTTCAGGAGCTGTGCCAGTCTCTCCCTACCAAGGGTGAGGCGCCCTCGGGCTTGCACTCCTCCCGCCCTAAGAAAAGGGACAAGGACCCCAAATCTTCTTCTTCTGGCCGAAGAAAACGTTCCTGGGATCGAGAGCGGTCCGATTCACAGGACCAGACGGTCTCGGCCTCGGTCGAGATCGCTTCCTTGGCCGCCGGCTTCTCGAACCTTCTGTCAGGCCAAGGCACCGAGGCCGAGGATACGGCAGAACCGGCCGAGATTTCTCTCGACCCGATCGAGCCGTTGTTTCCGACCCCGCTCGACGACTCTTTGGAAAGGACACCTATCCTTTCTTTCTCCAACGAGGAGACCCTTCCTGCGGGCATCCTGATTGAGGGACAGGAGCCGTATCCTCGGTTTTCACTGAATCCGGTCTCTCCTGCTCGACAGAGCCGACCCCGTCCGTCGCGATTGAGGAGTAGGACCCCGTCGGTTGAGAAACCGAAACAGGGTCATAAACACTCCCGGAAGAGGCGCCGCTGCTGCTCCTCATCCTCCTCGGACGAGGAGAGAGTTAGACGGAAGGTCCGTCGACGTTATGAGGACCTTATGTGGCAGCAGCTAATTCTGACCGGTCAGAAGCTGGCTACCCCAGCTACACCGGCCATTACTTGGCCCCAGCCTCTTCGGCCGACACCGACTCCTCCAGTACCGAGGACTCCAGTTCTCCCTCCGGCAGGACCAGCACGCATTCCTGCTCAGTCTGTTCCAGTGTCCCCACCAATTCTGGTGGAACCACCACCTAAGCAGCCTCAGGGAGGGGCTCCCTCAAAGGAGGATCGGACAGATACAGGCTTGCCCCGTCGTCTGTCCATCACTGTAGTTCCTGATAATCCTAGGCGCATTGAAGGGGATGTAGGCAGGAGACCCCTGTATCCTGACTCCTCTGACTCAGATACTACTGGTCTTCACTCATACCCTGATGATGAGTTGTCAGTGACAGGCCTGGAGGAAGGTCCTTCTTCCTTCCAAGGCATCCTTCGACTCATATCTGAGTCCACGGGTGTGCCATTGCAGCCTATCCAAAAGAAGGCGGAATACTCTCTCATGGATATCCTTAAGAGGGGGGATACCCCGACGGAGGCCTTCTCAGTGGCTGAAGCCATCGTTGGCCCGGCCCTTGAGCTTTGGCAGTGCCCTGCCTCCTGCCCAGCCCCGTCTGCCCGCATGGCTCGCAAGTACACTGTACCCATGGGGTCCTTGGCAGGCTTCACTGAGCATCCCTTGGCCGAGAGCCTTGTGACTGCTTCAGTGTTTCGGCGTACGGGTAGCTCAGCGGATACTGACCGCCCTCCGGACAAGGAGTCCAAAAATATGGACCATTCTGCCCGAAAGGTATATGTGGCCTCATCCTTGGGCCTTCGTCAGGCCAGCTCAGCTGTAATCATAGCACACTTCTCTCATGCCCTCTTGGGGTCACTAGATGAAGTCCTCCCTCATCTCCCAGTGGACATGCAGACCACAGTTAAGCAGGTCCGTGACCAGGGCTGTGCTTTTGCAAAACAGCTGCTCCAGACAGCCCTGGACATTGGAGATTCCTGTGCCTGCTCCTTAGCAGCCTCAGTGGCCACTAGCCGCAGGGCATGGCTGAGGTTATCCTCTTTTCCTGTGGATACTCAGCATAAATTGGCTGACGTGCCCTTCCTTGGCACCGACCTCTTCAGTCCCGGAGTGGCAGGTCACCTCCAGCGCATAGAGCAGTCCAGTGCCACCTTGGATGCTACCTCTGCAAAAGGTTCTTCGGGCAAGAACCAGCAGAAGTGCAAGAAGAAGTCCTTTCAGCATTCTTCCTCTGCGGTTAGGCAGCCCTCCTATCAGGCAGGTCAACAGCATCAGCAGCAACAGCAGGCTCAAGCTTGGCGCCCTAGGCCCAGGCAAGGTCCCCAACAGCCATGCGAAGGAGGGCGAGGTGCTGCTCCAGGAGCCTCCTCCTCCTCTAAGCCTGCGTAGTGACGGGTCGGGGGTGGTCAACCCTACTCCCGTCATGCCAGTTCTGGGTACTCCCGTGGGGGTCCGGCTCCACCACTTTCTTTCTGCCTGGTCCGATATCACTTCGGACAGGTGGGTCCTGGAAGTGGTCGGTTGGAGACTGCCCCTAGAGTTCGAGCAGTACCCTCCCTGCCGAGCCCGTGCCCTACGGGAGGAAAGGATCTCAGTTGGTGCTCAGTCGGCCCTTCGGGACGACATTGCTCAAATCCTCTGCAAGGAGGCGATAGCTCCAGTGCCGGATCCTCCTGCGGACCCAGGCTTCGTGTCCAGGTACTTCTGGTGCCCAAGCAGATGGGGGGTTGGCGCCTCATCCTAGATCTCCACAATCTGAATCAGTATCTCAGGTCTCGCACCTTCCGGATGGTAACTCTGAATCTGATCATACCATCTCTGGAGTGAAACATGTGGTTCTGTTCACTGGATCTACAGGACGCGTTCTTTCACGTCCCAATCCGTCCGTCCCACCAGCAGTTTCTCCGCTTCAGGGTCGAAGAGACCCTGTATGAGTTCTGAACCATGCCGTTCGGCCTGTCATCGGCCCCTCGGGACTTCACCAAATGCGTTGCAGTGGTGACAGCCCATCTACGGCGTCAAGGGGTTTGCATATACCCCTACCTCGATGATTGGCTCCTGGCGGGTTCCTCCCTGCAGGAGGTGGAGTGGTCCAGGGACCTGGCCTTCCGAACCTGTTCCAGATTAGGCCTCCTGATCAACGAGGCCAAGTCGAACTCGTGCCCTCTCAGGTGATGGGCTTTATCGGGGCAGAGCTCGACTCTCATCAAGCCAGAGCTCGGCTTCCGGCAGACAGGGCGGAGGTTCTTTCCTCCTTTGCCCAATCATTTCTGGTTGGGCACTTGCACCCTGCCCGGGACTTCCTGTGCCTTCTGGGTTTACATGGCGGCGTGCATCTCAGTGGTCTGTTGGGCCAGGTTGCACATGCGTCCCCTCCAGTGGGAGCTGGGCGCTCAGTGGACTCAGCGGCAAGGCCTTTTCGACCAGCTGGTCACTGTCACCCAGAAGATATGAGACGCTCTCCAGTGGTAGACCGTCCCAAGTCATCTGCAGGAAGGGATTCCGTTTGTCCGCCTCGAGCCGATGGTTGTCCTTACAACCGATGCCTCTCTCGTGGGCTGGGGAGCCCACATGGGGGACCACAGAGCCCACGGGTTCTGGACCCCCGAAGAGTCCCATTGCCACAGCAACCTGTTGGAGCTCAGAGCAGTCAGACTGGCACTGTCAGCTTTCGCTCCTCAGCTCCGGGGTCAAGTGGTTCAATTCCAGACGGACAATACCACAACCATGTACTACCTCAACAAACAGGGCAGCACGCACTCCCGTCTGCTATGCAAAGAGGTGCTCCAGATCTGGACCTTCGTCAGCCGGTTGGAGGCAGATCTCCTTGCCATCCATGTGGCAGGAGTCTCGAACCAACTGGCAGATGCGCTCAGCTGCATAGGCCAGACATCCCTCGAATAGTCTCTCCATCCAGAGGTAGCTTACAGTCTGTTCTCCCGTTGGGGCAAACCGTTGGTGGACCTGTTTGCCTCCAGGGAGAACACCGAGTTGAGGCTGTACCATGCCCACTCCCCTCAACAGGGTTTGCTGCAGGGGGATGCCTTCTCGAGGCCGTGGACCCCAGGCCTCCTCTACACCTTCCCTCCATTTCCCTTGATCCACAAGGTGCTTTTCAAGGTGAGGAGGTACAAGGCAAAGGTGATCCTGGCAGCCCCAGATTGGCCCTGCCAGTTCTAGTATCCAGATCTCCTCAGCCTCAGCTGCAGGGCTCCGGAACGGCTTTGTACATGCCCGGACCTGATATCACTGGACCAGGGGAAGGTATTCCACCTGGACCTTCAGTCCCTGCACCTCACAGCCTGGTTCCTGAGCGGCTGGAATTTCAGGCTTTGGGTCTTTCCGAGGATGTCTACACCGTGGTGGAGGCATCTTGCAAGGAATCGACTACGAAATGTTAGGCTTTCAAATGGAAAAGGTTTTCCATTTGGTGTCAGGGTAAGAGTCTGGACCCCTTAACCTGTTCTGTGGCTAACATTTTGGACTACCCTTGGTCTCTTTCCAAAGGGGGTCTTTGGTCATCGACCCTTAGGGTGCACCTGGCAGCCATTTCTGCTTACTGGGCGGGCCACTGCCTATTAGCTGGCACAGGAGACAGTGGTTGGGTGTTTTTTCAAAGGCCTGATCATATATCCTGCGTGCGTGAACCTCCACCTCTGTGGGATCTTCTGCTGGTACTGGCAAAGCTCATAGGCAAGCCATCAACCCATGCACAAGTGTGAGGTCTCACATGTCGTGGAAGACTGCCTTCCTGGTGGCTATCCGTCCAGCCAGAAGGACAGGGAGCTCAGGCGCTCTCGGTGGACTCCCTTACCTGGTCTTTCACAGGGACAAAGTTGTCCTGCGCCCCCACCCGAAATTCCTTCCGAAGGTGGTGTCAGAGTTTCACCTTAACCAGATGTTGACTCTGCCGGTATATTACCCTAACTACACCTCGGACGCTGAGTACAGGCTCCATACCTTGGACCTCAGACGTGCTCTCTCCTACTACAAGGAGAGGACTGCGGAAATTTGGGCTAGAGGTTCACCAGCTGTTTGTCACCTACGCTGAAGCCGCTTCTGGCAGACCTGCAGCCAAGCACACTATTGCAAGATGGATTACATCATGCATAGGTCTGTGTTATGAGTTGGCGGGCAAGGAGCCTCCCAGAGGGTTAAGAACTCATTCCACCCGCCATACTGCTGCATCGGTGGCTGCTTCCAGGGACATCCCTATCCAGGAAGTCTGTTGGGCTGCTACCTGGAAGTCAGCAAACACCTTTATTTCCCACTACCACATCGACCTTGAGTCACGCCGGGATGCTAGTTTTGGGGCCTCGGTTCTCCAATCTCTGTTTCCTAAGTAAGGGGTGCACCTTGCCTCCCTCCTCCCGGAGAACTGCTAGGAGTCTGCCAAAGAGTGTGGATGAACAACATATCCATGCTCCTAGAAAAACAGGTTACTCACCTGTAACAGTAGTTCTAGGAGTGGTATATGTTGTTCATCCACACACACACACCCGACCTCCCCGGCCTTAGGCGCATCACCTTGCTTCCAGTGGGCTAAGATCTGGCGTCATGGGACGGAGCCGAGCTATATAACACCCGGGTGGATGGGAGGAGTCAGCTTTAAGACTTCCAGCAAGATTTAAAGGGGAAAGGGACATGCCAAAGAGTGTGGATGAACAACATACACCACTCCTAGAACTACTTACAGTTGAGTAACCTTTTTTTACTGTACCTCCAGATTTCAAGATTATCTTTTCTGTAGAGGCACACTTGCCCACCTGCCATACTCCACTCTTCGTTGTAGGGGCTAATCAGAGTCTGGGCTTTCCTATCCACAACTGCGTCTAATCTTAGAAGCTGAGCAGGAGGCTTAAGCAAAGCAATAACTTCCTGTAACCACACCTCATTTAAAACTGCTGGAAATTGACCCCTGTGGTGGGCCAATGATCTTGCCTCTGTCACAGGACATTTCTTCATACTTGCAAGTCCTGCCAAGGCATGACCCCTATCCTAATGGGTGGAATGTGAATTGTGGGACAGAGGAGAAAAAATTAGAAAATCCATATTCCCTTAGCTGCTAGTATGATGGTTGCTGGCACTATTGGGCACTGCCCCATGTTGATCCCCACCGGTTCTGGCTGTTGGGGCAGTGACTGATGAGGCTGGAAGGCTGCTGGTCTGGCCTGAAGTACAGCCAAGGTGGTGGCTTGGGGGCAAACAGCAACAGTATATGAAAAAAGTATTTATGCATAAGACTGTCAAAGGCTAATCCTGGGAATCAAGATATTTTTGTCATAACCTAATTTCTGAAATGTATGCTTCAAATATAATAAATCTGTTGTAAATTGATCTTCACTCACTGTTAAGTAGCAGAATGATATGCTTGTTAACCTTTTTTGTACTTTAATTTTGGATTTGGGGCCTATATTATTTTATAAATTTCCATGTGTCAATGTACTATAGCACCCCTGTTGAATTCTTACCAGATACAGGTAGCACTGCTTTATAATTTGTTTAATCTGGTACTTTTGAAGATGAGAGAGGTTTTTGTTTTGTTCATATTTATACATTTTTATGTACAGCAAATATTTTTTTTTCATCAAATCCCTTCTAGCCCTCTGTTTTTCTGTTGCTTACTCTTAACTCATCAATTAATCATGGAAGTGTTAGAGAACCAAGTTATGAGTTTAAACCAAGATACAAAACATAAAAGGAATGCTTTTTGTGCAGTTATGACCAGCAGAGAGGACAGCTGCCATGCAAACTGACTTCAAGCAGTGTAAAGAATCTGTACAGTGAGAAACTGACCAGGCTGCAGCTGTCTTCAACAGCAGTCATGTATGGCTTCCATTTGGACAACTGAGCGAGACAGCGTGGGAGGGAGTAGATTAAATTAAGGGTATTATGGGATATGAGAGTATTTTGCAGTAGCAAAACAAACTTGTCTTTTTTTTGTTTGCACATTGCAGATCATATATATTGACATTAGAACTGGGTAGAATTATTAAGGTTTTATTGCACCTATTATTGGAATACTGCAGAGTGCATTTTTAATTTTGCGTAATTACGGATATGTCCAATTTTTATGGGCTGTTTAAAAAAGGTCATTCAGGATCTGTAAAAGCTTGTGGTAAGTAGCAGTTTTAATTGAAGTGTTATTCTGTTTACTTCATAAAACATTATTTAAACTGTAACAATTTTGTTTTTATTAATTTGGGTATTGATTTGATATAAATTGCATGCTTAAGAATTCTTAATTTCTGTGATAAACTGGAAGCATTTGTCTTACCAAGATTTTTTTTCATAACATAGTGGTTACTCAATATTTAGATTCAACATGGAACATTAAGCAAGTGATTTAGGTGTCTAAAGTTTGAACAGGAATGTTAGGGTTTCTGAAGTGGTCGGGACATTCATATGAAATAAGAATATAAATATATATATATATATATATATATATGTAACCTCTAGATGGCGCTATCCA
This sequence comes from Neoceratodus forsteri, assembly GCA_016271365.2. NCBI lineage: Eukaryota > Metazoa > Chordata > Ceratodontiformes > Ceratodontidae > Neoceratodus > Neoceratodus forsteri. Next base: position 1,199,168,502 of record CM028130.1, read on the forward strand.
AGGGGCTACTACCCCTGCCTGATTTGCCACTAACAGGTTGAGGGGCCTGGATACAATGGCGGCTGCCTCCACCCAGAGGTCAGGGTTTGCAATAGTTAAACTAACTTGGTCACAGCCCTCTGGGACACTGCAACCCCTTTCTTCCCACTAGTGGCCCACACAATATATCAGAATTACCTCGTAGTATACACTTACCCCAGGACTGGTTCCGCACTGGGACCTCCTCCTAGAAATGAGATACAGTGCAACAATCACAGTACAGTACTTTAACATGACAGATACCTCAGGCAGTATAACTTTGCCAAACAAGCAGCTCTGATTTATTTAGGGGATATAACAAGGACAGGGAAATCAGGTTAATTAGCTTATCACTCTAATAATCTACCTATGGCTCTGTGCACAGGCCTATCCCTATCAGTTACTGTCCCTGGGTACCCAAGCCCTAGTGGCTAGTCCAAACCGTGGCAGCTGGTAGGGGCCCTTTCACACAGAGAAAAGGAAAATTAAACAGTCAGCAGTACAGTAATTCCATTTGGATTTAATGTGGCAATTCAGCAGGGAGCGACCCTGAATTAGTACTCACGACCTCCAAATAAGATAGGGTCCTTCAATATCAGCAGGGCTACTCCTGAGCTCCAAGAGACTCTTCACACATTTATATGGTAAAAAAAAGAGTACTATACCAGGCAGGCTGCTTCTCTATCGATCATAATTACTGCACAATACCGGGAGAACACACAGCAGATTCAGTTCTGACAGTCCGAAGTGCAATTCAATAATTTCTCCAGTCTTCTACAGGGTGAGCCTGGTTTCTACTCTTCAGAGATCCTTTGATTATTTTCACAGGACGGATTCAGTCCTAACAAGCAGTTACACAAGCTGCAGACCGGAACTCTGGGCCTTACACACGTTTTTTGACTAAAACTGCACACTGAAAAAGCACAGGGCTCCTTCCTTCTTCACTGCCAAAGCTCAACTGAAACTCCAACCGACAAAACCGGGCACTTCCTTTGAGTTCCTCCCAGTTCTTGACTGGATTGGCTGTCACTCACAATAGACTGCTGCTGTTGGTCCAAAAAGGCACTGAAGTCTAAACTACATCTCCCAGAGTCACTGCCCATACAATCCTCTTGTGGCTGGCTCAGATTATGAGTCCAAGTTCTGATTCGTCCAAGGCACCATTTTAGAGCTAGCTTACCCCACACTGATTGGTCCAGTTCAGCAGTTCAAAACCAGAATGGGGAACTAGGCAGACACTGTTCTGACTGCAAAAGAAAGCAGGTTAGACAAACTGTAATTTCATTATCACTCTAAATGGTTTCTAGCAAACAGTTACATCTTTCAGATAGGTTCCTTTGCACTCCTAGTGACTGCAAAATGGAGTGAATTAGCGGCAGCTTGAGTGGTACTCAAACAGAAAACACACAGTCCCCCATATAAACTAATTATGTCTGCAAGCAGACAGCTCTTAAGAGACAGTACCAGAGGTTCTAAAACACTCACTGACAAATGGCTTAAACGCCAAACACCATTCAGGCTTGGAGCATTCAAGCAAGCTCCTGGAAGTCTTTTGGGAACCCCCATTTGCAGGGGGGTTACACCCTTCCTGGCCTGGGAAAGCTTGACGTCCGCGTCAAGCAAGTACCCCCATAAGTTTCAACTGCAACCATATACATTTGCATTAGGCTCGCATGTGTAATCATCAGTCAATATATCATTTTACCAAGAACACATTTCTGAAATATTGCAGTACGTCACTCTTTACACAGTATTACATACACATTGTACCATAACTCAAGTTATTACCTCTTGTACATGAAACCTGAAGAGAGGGGGCCCTTCCCTATCAGTTACCTTGGGGCTGGAAGGGGCAAGGGCACCATACTTAGAGGGCAACACAAGTAACTTGGAGTTAGCACTGACGCTCAATTTGGGCAATGAGCTCAGGGACACATACACTCCTTTATGGACAACATTGAGAGGCAAATCCACAGGCCTCCCAAGGGAATCATAACTGAGGTGCACCACAGGCTTTACAGCTCGACCAGTCTTTCTAGGGGGAACTGTTACAGTCTCTGCACTCTGAGCCTCATTTTCAGCATTGTCCTCACTTGTCAGGGGAGTCTCCATGGGGGTAGAGAGGCTAGAACTTGGGGCACTTTCAGCTCCAGGAGTTACAGTTTCTGAGTCCACAACATTTGGCTCGCATGGAGAGCTTTTGGACACTGGCAGTGGACTGTCAGGGCACTCAAAATACTCTTCTTGTTCGGGTGTATCACCAGTCTGCCCCAATCTATAATTTTCCTCCCCTGAAAGCTCAAACAGTTCAACCATGCACAATGATTCCATTTCATCTGATCTGATGCTTTGCACTTCACTTTCTAGGAGCATTGGCTCCAGGGATGAAGCTGGGGCTTAGACAGTCCAGAAGGCCCAGCTTTGTCTCCAGTATTGACTAGGGATTGCCCCGAAACAATTGACTCAGTTCGTAAGAAGGATAGTATTCAAAGTCACTCTCACTTTCTTCCGATATGGACTGACAGTCATGCTCAACTGGGACTTGTGGAGGGAACACTTTAACTTTGCTTCTGTAGGTGCAGACTTTCTTGATCTTTTCTTAGCAGCAGCTCTAGTCACTGGTCCAGAGGGGCATCTTCTAGGGCTCAGACTCAATTAAGATTTGTCCAATGGGCAGTAAATGATTTCTATGCATTGTTTTACATCTTTGAATTATTCTCAGGCCTTACTTTGTACACTGGCAGATCATCTAGTTTGCCCACTACAATGTGAGGGAGATGGTGCCATCTGTCAGCAATCTTGTGCTTGCCATGCAGTCCCAGATTTCTTAGCAATACCCGATCTCCTCCTGGAGTTCCTGTGCTTTCACCTTTTATCATACCTTTCTTTGTTGGCCAGATTTCTTTTGGCAGCCATGGTTTGAGCCAGTTAGTACGCATGAGTTAGCTGGGCCTTTAACTTTGCACATACTGTAAATAGTTGTCAGCTTGAACCCCATCAGGAGAGACCCCAAACACACATCTACTGGTAGTCGAGCTTCTCTTCCAAACATCAAGGGTGAGGGGAGAATCCAGTGGCATCACTTTTGTGCAGTTATAAGCATGTACCAGGGTGCTAATTTGTTGGCTCCATCTAGGCTGTCCTTTGGGTGCAGGTGCCTAGCATATCTAGCAAAGTGCGGTTGAAAGCGTTCAGGCTGTGGGTCCCCTGGGGTGGTAAGGAGTGGTTCTGGACTTTCGCACTCCCCACAGAGAAAGCATCTCTTTGATCAGACGACTCTCAAAGTCTCTCCTTGATCAGAATGGATTCTTTGTGGAGCCCCATAGTGAACAAAAAGTTTTCTACAAGTACTTTGGCCACAGTGGATGCTTTCTGGTCTTTGGTGGGGAAAGCTTGGGCATATCTCGTGAAATGGTCAGTGACCACCAGCACATTACTGATATTTCTTTGATCTGACTCCAAACTCAGAAAATCAATACAGACCAGCTCCATGGGTGCACTGGTGGTGATGTTAACAAGGGGCAGCCCTCTGGGGCAAAGCTTTCCTCTGTAAGCAGCGACTACAAGTTCGAATGTGTTGCTCCACATCAGCCCCATCTTAGGCCAATAGAATCTGGATCTCACCAAGTCAAGTGTTCTGTCTATACAGGGTGCCCCATGTGGTTGTGCAAGGACCTCAGTACTGAGTCTCGAAAGGCAGTGGGCAGCACTAGTTGTTGTTTGTCTACTTGTCCCCTCTGTCTACTGTTTCTCTGTATAACAGTTTATTGATCAGTTTCAACTTAGGACCTTCTTTGTATAACAGTGCAGTTCTCAAATCAGTGGAGCGTAATTTGGACACATCTTTTCCTGCATAGAGGGCTTCTAAAGCTGCTTTGATCATGGGATCGTGAGATTGAGCCCGCCCGAATACTGTCATTGTCCAGCTAAGGCAGTGCACCAATGTCTATTGCAGAAAAGTGGCAATCAGCAGCAGGTATGCAATTCTCAGAGGTCCCAAGCAATCCACCATGCAGTCCACTGCGTCCGTGGACATTTGTTCCTCCTTGTCAAACTTCGGCAGAGTGCCGAATGTCAGGTTCTGCCAATCGGACCCAATCATTCTGGGGAACAGGCCTCCGGAGAGAGAGCATCAGCATCTATGTGGTTCAGACCTGCTCGGTATTGAGAGCATAGTCATATGTAGATAATGCAGAAAGCCACCTATGGCCAGTGGCATCCAACCTAGCTGAGGTCTGCACATAGGTCAAAGGATTATTGTCAGTTTTACTAGTATTTTAGCCCCATACAAGTACTCATGGAATTGGTCAACAATAGCCCACTTCAAAGCTAGGAACTCTAACTTATGTACAGGATAGTTCTTTTCGGATGGGGTCAGGCTTCTGCTGGCAAAGGCCACTGGTCTCAGGCCATTCTCGTGCTCTTGGTACAACACAGCCCCCAACCCTTGCAAGCTAGCATCAGTGTGCAGAGCGAAGGTTTTCTTGGATCGGCATAGGCCAGCACTGGAGCATGGGTAAGTTGATATATGATCTCATGAAAAGCAGTCTCACAATCAGAGTCCAGCGGTCCCCAAATACTTCACTCGGATGAAAATACACTCTTTCAGTCTTGAGGAGCTGACTTTTGGTATTTTTGTGGGTTGGAGATACCCTTGAGTAAGGTTAAGTAAAGGGCGGATCACTCTTGAATAGTCCTTGATGAAGCGCCGATAATAACCACAGAATCCCAGGAATCTTTGCAGTTCTTTTAGATTTTTGGGCTGTGGTCAGGTGGTCAAGGCCTCAACTTTACTTGGTTGGTCTCTATTCCTCGGTGGATACTATGTGTCCCACATACTTTACTGATGTTTGAAAGAATTGACACTTATCAATGGACAGTTTAAGGCCAAAGTCCTCCAGTCGGTCCAATACCTTAAATAATCTGCTCTCATGTTCCTCCAGTGAGCTGCCAAACACAGTAACATCATCTAGGAATACCAGGCACTCTATTAAGTTCATGTCCCCCACTGCACGCTCCATCAATCGTTGAAAAGTGGCTGGGGCACCTGAAATCCCTTGAGGCATCCTCATGAATTCATAGAAGCCAAGCAGACAGATAAAGGCCGTCTTCTCACGGTCCTCTGGGGCCATCGGGATCTGGTAGTACCCACTGCGGAGATCCAGCACAGAGAACCACTTGCTCCCGCTTAGGCAGTCCAAAGCATCCTGAATGCGGGCATTGTGTACTGATCAGAGATAGTCCGCCCGGTTTAAGGTGCGATAATCCACACATCCTTACTGTTCCATTCTTTTTCCTCACTACCACAATGGGGAAGCATAAGGCTTCTGGATTCTTGTATTACACCAGCAGCTAACATCTCTGCAGATGCCGTCTCCACATCATCTATGTCAGCAGGTGCCAGGCGTCGAGACCTCTCACGAAATGGTCTTTTCGTCATGCAGCGGATATTGTGCTCAGCTCCTTGCACCATCCTATATCCCATTCCTTTAAAGAAAACACCTGGTCTCTGGCAAGCTTCTCACTGATCCTCACTTTCCATTCAGCTGGCAGCGGGAGTCACTCAAATCAAACAAGTCAGGCGTTACTCTGTCATTCTTCCTTGAACTCTTGCTGCTGGGTAGCACTGCAGTGTCTGCACAATGCACATTAGCCAGGATGCAACCTCTGTTTACTCGAATGTCTCTTTCAGACACATTATGAACTTGGACCATTACCCTTCTGGCATAAGCATGGGCTCTAGCGGGCAAAATACTAAACTTGACCAGCAGTCCCTCTGGCAATTTTCCATCGCCTGGTGCATCCAACATTAATATTTTATTCTTAACATCCTTTCTGATACGGACCTCTCCTGTAAGGTACACTGGGCATTTGCGCCAGGATCAGAGACTCAGGATCCTTCTTCCATACAATTCGACCGGTTCCTCTGGTTCTGTTTTTCAGCATCTCTCTGTGCCTCATAGGCCTTCTTAATTAAAGCGGAACTCTTAAAGCTCTACTAGTCTTTGACCCCTGTTTTCATAACACAACTGTGCCAGCCTTCCGAACATATGAGCATTTGTTCCAATCAACAAAGGGACACCATCATACAGTCCAGTGGGGGATACACTAAGGCTAGGGTCTCTACTTGTTCGCCACTCCAGCCACGGAGGTAGGGAAAGACAGCCAAATTCGGATATACCCGAATAGGGGTAGGCCTTCTCACTTAACCCCATACATGCAGTCCTTTTAATGGTTGTAAGTCACGTCCTGACAAATGCTTCTGATACCAATCCTGGAACATAATTGTCACTTGGGAGCCACTGTCTAATACAGCTCTTGTAGACACTCCATTCACCTTTACAGTGGTCTCCATGGAGGGACCCACTATTCTGGACCAGTCTGGAGAGGCGTAGTGGGGGCCTGGGCAACTGACCTTGCCACAAAAGGACGTGAATTAGCATTTTTGGTGCCCTCACTGGGATCATGTCGTGCACCTCTTAACCACTGATTTGTTCTCCGAAGCTCTCCTTGTCGCCTATATGCAACTTTGTCAGTGTCTTTTGGGGACTGGCATTCCCTTTTCATGTGCCCATCTTTCCCACAATTATAGCAAAACATACTTTCTGGAGTTTGAGCTGGCCGAGGCACCACACTGGGAGCCAGGGCGGGGTATTACTAACTGGAAACCTGGGTGCCATCTCTGTCTTGGCGTGATAAGCATTTGGAGACATCTGTCAGTTTCTCCACTTCCATGGTCAAGGAATTGAGTTTGGAGCTGTTATCAGCAGGAGATACATGGGTGAGTACCCCACCCCATAGCAGATGCAGTCGGATATAGGTCAGGTCTGTACTTGCAGGCGTGGCCTTCTTTAAAGGGACTGTTTTTGAATTCCGGATCTCTCTCAACAGTTCGCCCCATTGTGGCATATCTTTCTCCTTGTCAGAGCACTCATTGACTGTCAACCTCTGCCCCTGAACTTCACTTGATGGGTCACCCTCAGTCACTCGGGTCGTAGCCACAGCTGTTGGTGCAGGTCCCTCCCGAGGTCGCCTTTTCTCAACTCCTCGAATTTCTCTCATTAACTCATCATAGGAGGGTGGGGATTCCAGTCGATTTGCCAGGCGTAACTGAAGCAACAGCAGTTCTGAGAAGGGGGCAGACTTAAGGATTCTGTCCAGTCTGGTTCGGTCCAGTTCAATCGCTGGCAAACTACCCTTTCTGAGGCATTCTTGCAACAATTTTTCCAGCCGAGAGACATACACAGACAACAACTCCCTTGGTACTGTTGTGCATTTACTCTCCACCATAGGTCCTCATCAGAATCTGGGCTCCCTAACACATTCTCCAAGGCCTCAAGATAGGCCTGTGCAGTGGCTTCAGGGTTACTGCCCCGTTTAGCACGGATGGTAGCCAGGGCAGGACCTCGGGCTCTCACTAACCCTCTTTAAGCCTTAGCCTTCCGAGAGACATTGGCCTGCAATTTGGGGCAACATAGTCTATCCAGGTCTCCCAGTCATCCTCCCCTTGGGGGGTGGGGAGGGTGCCAGAGAAAATCCTAAACCTTCGGTAAGAGTCGTGCCTAATGGCAGGTGCAGAAATAGGAGTCTGCATTGGTTCAGCCACCATTACGGGTACTGGAGCGGGAGAGGGTGTTGGGGGAGGAACACCCCCAGGTGGCAAGAATAGTTTCTTCAAGTCCTCCACAGTTTTCCCTTCCCCCAGCAACCATTTAGCAAATTTCTCCTCAAAAGTTTCAGATAGTGGTGTGGGCTCATTCCCCCCCGGGTCTTTACTGTCCTTAGTTATCACTCTCCAAGCAGTGAGGGCTCCTCTGGGGTAATGGTCTGTGGCACTTTGGAGCTATCTATGGGATCCTTAAACTCTACTAGGGCCAGGAAAGTGTGGGTGAGCAGATTAGCATGCCGACCCACCACCACAGGGTTTTGTAAACCTTCCACCTTGGAAAGTACTCCCTGCACAGTGTCCGTATTGATACCCAGGGGATGTCCAGGATAAGCATAGCATTTTGGGGTCGATCCTCTCCCAGTACACCACTCCACCAGCCGGTGCACAGCCACTTCTGTCAGGGCCCCATTTTTCTTAACAGTGGTTCGTAAATATGGCCACTAGAGGACACACAATCCCAGCGGTGAGCCTCAAGATGTAACCCCTAGATGGCGCCTCCCAGGGGCTACTACCCCTGCCTGATTGCCACCCCTAACAGGTTGAGGGGCCTGGATCAATGGCAGTGCCCTCCACCCCAGAGGTCAGGGTTTGCAATAGTTAAACTAACTTGGTCACAGCCCTCTGGGACACTGCAACCCCTTTCTTCCCACTAGTGGCCCACACAATATATCAGAATTTCCTTCTGAGTATACACTTACCCCAGGACTGGTTCCGCCCTGGGACCTCCTGTGAAATGAGATACAGTGCAACAATCACAGTACAGTACTTTAACATAGGAAATACCTCAGGCAGTATAACTTTGCTGAAACAAGCAGCTCTGATTTATTTAGGGGATATAACAAGGACAGGGGAAATCAGGTTAATTAGCTTATCACTCTAATACATTTATGGGCTCTGTGCACGGCCTATCCTTATCAGTTACTGTCCCTGGGTACCCAAGCCCTAGTGGCTAGTCCAAACTGTGGCAGCTGGGGGCCCTTTCACAGAGAAAAGGAAAATTAAACAGTCAGTAGTACAGTAATTCCATTTGGATTTAATGTGGCAATTCAACAGGAGCGACCCTGAATTAGTACTCACGACCTCCAAATAAGATAGGGTCCTTCAATATCAGCAGGGCTACTCCTGAGCTCCAAGAGACTCTTCACACATTTATATGGTAAAAAAAAAGAGAGTACTATACCAGGCAGGCTGCTTCTCTATCCGATCGCAATTACTGCACAATACCGGGAGAACACACAGCAGATTCGGTTCTGACAGACCCGAGTGCAATTCAATAATTTCTCCAGTCTTCTACAGGGTGAGCCTGGTTTCTACTCTTCAGAGATCCTTTGATTCTTTTCACAGGACGGATTCAGTCCTAACAAGCAGTTACACAAGCTGCAGACCGAACTCTGGGCCCTTACACACGTTTTTGACTAAAACTGCACACTGAAAAAGCACAGGGCTCCTTCCTTCTTCACTGCCAAAGCTCAACTGAAACTCCAACCGACAAAACCGGGCACTTCCTTTGAGTTCCTCCCAGTTCTTGACTGGATTGGCTGTCACTCACAATAGACTGCTGCTGTTGGTCCAAAAAGGCACTGAAGTCTAAACTACATCTCCCAGAGTCACTGCCCATACAATCCTCTTGTGGCTGGCTCAGATTATGAGTCCAAGTTCTGATTCGTCCAAGGCACCATTTTAGAGCTAGCTTACCCCACACTGATTGGTCCAGTTCAGCAGTTCAAAACCAGAATGGGGAACTAGGCAGACACTGTTCTGACTGCAAAAGAAAGCAGGTTAGACAAACTGTAATTTCATTATCACTCTAAATGGTTTCTGGCAAACAGTTACATCTTTCAGATAGGTTCCCTTTGCACTCCTAGTGACTGCAAAAATGGAGTGAATTGGCAGCAGCTTGAGTGGTACTCAAACAGAGAAACACACAGTCCCCCCATATAAACTAATTATGTCTGCAAGCAGACAGCTCTTAAAGAGACAGTACCAGAGGTTCTAAAAACACTCACTGATAAATGGCTTAAACGCCAAACACCATTCAGGCTTGGAGCATTCAAGCAAGCTCCTGGAAGTCTTTTGGGAACCCCCATTTGCAGGGGGGTTACATATATATATATACATATAGTCAATAGGATAGAGCCAAAGACTGAGAATTGTACATAAGTGGTCAGTCTGATTCAGATATCCTACTTACTCTCTAGTGGGGCCCAGAGGCATGAAGGGGTGGAACAGATTGGACAGTAACAGACAAGTAGGTAGGTTATGGCACTCCCGTAGTAGGTAAAGCTAGGTGAGTGGAAGTAACTAAACAGAAGCGGGAAGAGAAGCAGATAGGGGTTCACCAAGGTCAGGAAACAGTATGGTGAGATTAGATACAAGAGGAAGCAGAGTGAGATGCAGATGCGGCTTGAGAGTGAGTTAAGATGGGGCTTAACGGAAAAAAGGTGGAAGAGAGTTACATGGTGAAAGCAGGCGATCTGCGAAAGGGTGTTGCCCAGCTGACGAGGAGAAACAGTCAGTAACAAAATAGCAAGAGTTGGAGGAGCAAAAGGACTAGGAGTTGGGAGCTGAAGGGGAGAGCAAGTTAGAGAAGTAGGAGGGAAGGGATGCGAACCAGAATTTAGCAATGAAGGAAGCACCATTTGAGAGGTGATGAGTGGTTAGAGAGGGAAGTGAGAGGAGTTGGTAAAAGGTAGAGTGAGGTGCAGGGAATTAGTGGCAATCTGGCTGAAGAAGTGAAAGAAGGGTCCAGTTTGGCAAGAGTTGATTTGGGAGCACCTTCATAGGCCACATCTACGTAGACAGACAGTGGTGGGACCATCTTGACCACAATTTCCTGCCGAACTGGGAGTGAAAGACAGGATTTGTTCCTGTATAGGGTTTCTAATTTAGGGTATGGCATCTTGATGGTGATATCAATGTGGGTCAAGATGGCTATGAAGCCACATGACTAGGTATTTAAAGCAAGGGATGACGTTAAGTGGAGTACCGTCAAGGCTTGAAAAAATAGGGGGCCAACTGAGCCATTGGTGAGAGCCCAGAAATTATGGTAACAGTTTGCTTGGCATTCAGTAAGTGTTAGTTTGCACAGAACCAGCGCTGGACACTGTCTAAATCCCTCTGTAATGCATGCTTCAGTGGAGGGATGGAGACTCTGGAGGCATAAAGTATTGTGTCATCAGCATACATGTGACTATTTGGTGAAACACAGGCCAAGGGGATGTCGTTTAGAAAAATGGAGAATAGTATAGGCCCCAAAATGGAGCCTTGCAGCACACCAGGGATAACAACAAGGAAAGGAACTTTCCTGCCTGAACAGACTAGCTACATCCAGAGAGGTAGGATCAAAACCAGATAATCGCAGAGGCTTAAAGGTTGCCACTCTTCAGTTTATCCAAAAGTAAAGGGTAGGCAACTGATAAATAGCTGATGGCATCCATCCCCACCCCTTCTGGTGCCCCCAACTGTGACCCCCTCACCCCACCCAGCTCCACTAGGTGATGATCGTGCTGCATGGCATACATCTCTCCAAAGCCAAAAAAGGAGAGCTGTCCATGGGTTTCTCAGTTCTCCTTCCTTTTGCCATCCCCTGACAACTGGAGCTGACTCGTAAACCTGGATCATAGGTGTTACGAGTGGTAGCACTACCACTGTGCCAGTGGGCATGCTGCAAGCCATAGTCTGATCCAAGTAAAATATCTGAACAGACCTGCAGAAAGATAATGCTTCAAGCCTTGGCACAGGTAGTGTGGACTGGTGGTTAGAGCACTAAACTATGAATCAGAAGACCCCACATTCAAATCCCAACACAACCACTGGCATACTGAGATAACTTCAACAAGTCATGTGCCCTTTTGTGATTCGCTCCTCACAGCCATAAAATTGTGTACAAGCAGGGCCTCACAGAAAATGAGATGTTGTATCGCAGCTATCTAGCATCAGTAAATTGCAAAAACAAATGCTCTTCCACCTTTTTGTCCTTTTGTATATATTAATGTTATGCAAAAAGGCAGTAAACAGAAATTACCTACATATGTATGGTCAAGTAACATGTGAAATAAATTGTCTTGTGGCAAAAGTGAGTGTTAAGTGATCACTAAGGGCAGCTCACACAGGTTATGCACTTTTATTTTTGTGACCATTTCTGTTACTAACATTTGGTCAATAATTGCAGTGGAGAGGCCGCTAACCTATAGTACATGGGTACTGTTTTAATCATAGGATTAATATAAGGAATAAAGCACACCCAAGTGTACCTAATAAGACTGTAATAACTGAGTTGCGTTTTTTTCCCTTCGGGAAACCCGGTTATAATTCGCCGTTATGATCCATGGGTTCTAACGGCGAATGTGCGCAGAGTTTCCCATGGTCTGCTCATGTGCCAGCCGCACCTCTTCGCTTCCTCAGTGCCAGCCACCTTTCCTTACCGCTGGAGACTTTGCCGGTACTCAGACTTGGCGGTACGTTAAAAAAAAAAAATCACTGGGCTGCTTTAAAAAAAGGGGTGGGGGAGGTAATAATAAAAAAAAAGGTTAACTTTTCTTTCGGCACCCGCTTCAAACCGCAGTGTCGTCAAGGCACAGGTCAGGAAGCATGGTAAAACCAGGAGCAGTTGTAGAATTCACCAAAAATATTTGTTTACAGTAGCAGTAACATAAAAAGAAATAAACTTGTTCTGAGTAACTATGTACAGAGGAGAAATACAGTAGTTTTACTTCAGTCTCTGTGTCCCTTTTTCTTCTTCCTTAAGCAGTTGCAGCACAGCTCTCTTATAAGTCTTTCCAACCCCCATTCTTAGCAAGCATCCTATTATTGTAAATATCAGGCAGGAACTGCTAGAACACAGTGTGCTTGCTGAGGCCCCTTTTGCACAGCTTTTGCAAAAGGCTCAAAGATTTGCACTAAAGTAACCTCTAGTTTCCAACAGCTTTTTGCAGTCATCTCAAATTATAAATATATACATTTTAACAGTAACACTATACATTTTCCAAACAAAAGAGATCCCAACATCAGTTACGTTTCCACATATTGGTTTGCATATATTTTTATATCAGTGGATATTCAAGGGAGAAAAAACAGACCGCAAGAGAAAACTGAGAGACAATGAGAGGCAAAGAACTGTGAGCCTGTCGGGTTGATCAAGTCTGAAGTCTCACAGGAAAATTTGGTTGCGCAACCAGACAGAGAAGAGACAGAAAAGGAAAGAACAGAACAGATCTTTGCATTTAAACACTTTCTCCAAAACAACTGGGACAGGGTCCTATTCTACCCTATCACACGCGGCCGCACATCGACATCTTTTATTTTATATAATTGCTGTGATTAAAAAAACGACCCAGCAATTACATAAAATAAAAGCATGGGGTTGAGTGTAAAACTCAAAGTTTATACACACCCTCGGTGTTGGATACTTAAATAAACTCTTTGAGCTTCGCTGTCAGGGTTTATGTAGCATCCAACACCTCGCTTGTGTGTAAAATTCTCATTAAGCACACAACCCTATATATTATTCTATATATGTAATGGCAGTGAGGAGTTCTTGTGACATTTATAAATCAGGAGTGTGAATGGTATTTTGTTACAGATTTTTTTGAATTTCTCTCTTTCTCTGCCTGTTCCAGTGCCTTTTTAACATTTGGCAGGTGTTGCTCAAGTGGTTTAGGAATGCACCATTTACAGCCTTATTATCAGGAAGTTGCTATGCAACATTTTTGTAATGTAGGAACTTTACAATACTAAATCTCCAAACACCTGAGATTTATACAGAAATTAACATTAAAAAAAGAAATTATACTGGCGCAATAACACCAGTACAGTTAGGGTTGAGTGCTCATATCTATGTTAAAGCCAAATATTTGAACCTTAATAACTTTGCAACCATTCAATGGATTTGGATGAGAATTTGCATGCATAATGTCTTAGGGTAGGTCTCTTGATGTTGCAAATGTCGCATGAATCCGTTATGTGGTTTCTGAGATACAGAGTGTCAGAAATCCCTAAATGTATGTGTTTTTTTGCTGTTTCTTTGTTCACTTGTAGCTCAGAGACTGTTTTAGGTTGTGGTCTGAAATTTTCAGGGTAGAAAGCCTTTCCCTCACAGATGTGCATTTTGAAGGTTTGGTGAAAAAATATTAATTTGTTCATAAGTTATTAAATTTTGAAATTTCCCATTATTTCCTATGGGGAAAAAATAGATGTCAGGCACGAAAATACTTTTGTTTTCGGAGGAGGTACTGTAGTTTCGCAGAAAGGGTCATATAGTGTTGCAGGGAGCCTGATGTATTTTTGCAGAGCTCTGCTGTGTCTGCCATCTTGTTTTTCAGGCAGCGAGAGAAAAAAAATAAACACATGAAAATGAGTGGAACTGAAAAAACAAACATCAGAACCTAAACAGGACCCGTTTAGCTATATTCTGATGTTTGTTTTTTTCTAATATGCCAAGAAACCCTTTTACTGGGCACCCAAAATTCGGGTGCCCAACTTAGCAGAACAGCTCTTCCACCACGTTCTCTGTACGAGAACAGCAGAATTTTTGACTTAGTGCCAGCCAGTAAGCATTGGCTGCACTGTCATGTGTGTGTGAGCTGCTGTTTCCCTGGTGTCTAGTGGCACCCCCACCCTCCAATCCCCGTGTTTCATTTTATTAAAAAGTTTCCCCATTGGTGTTAGTGGTATCCCCCCCATTATCCTTTCTGTATCCCTGGTGTCCAGTGACACGCCCACCCTCCGATCCCTATATTTATTTATTTTTTAATTTAATCCCTTACCTCCCACCCTCCTGTATCTTTCCCTGGTGTCTAGTGGCACCCCCCTACCCTCCGAGCCCTATCTTTAATTCTTTAATGTATTTTCTTCTCGTTGATGGTTAGTGGCTGCTCCCTTGTAGGTTTTTCTCATTATATCACCTGAAATAAAGAAAACAGTCCCTCAATGTTTGTTTTTTTTAACACATGTAAAAAACAAAACCATCCACCAGTGATCAGACCCACACCCCCCACCTGACTTTCCACTGTGCACCTACTTCCCCACACACCCCTTGAAACACCCCCACACACCCTCACTCACCTGAACAGGTCCCAGTTTTGAGAGTCACTCTGCAATCGAAGACACGTCTTGCTGCTGGAACCGGCAACTGCGATTTACGAAAGTAAGTTAAATGCGGTTCAGTGTATTTCAGTGGGGGTTTCAACTTTTATGCATAACTCATCTGTTTTGTGAGATTTGGACCCAAAATTTTCAGCATGGCCTTTTGGGGACACCACCTCATGACCAGTATGACTTGTCATTCCACAACTCTCACCCTCAAGGTGATTTTGTGGTTGCTTGGCGAATTTACCTTTTGGGCAGGATTTGTATAAAGACAGTCATATTGCTCATGAGGTGGGGTCATAAGAAGGCTATGTTGAAAATGTTGGGTCAAAATCTTTAAAAATGGCAAAGTTATGACCATTTGTTGGAATTTCGCTAAACACGCTCGTAACTTTTGAATTTTTAAATATTTTGACCCCAGATTTTCAACATAGTCTTGTTGTTACTGCACCTATGTATGTTACAGCTGTCATGTTTCAAATCCTGGCCAAAATGTGTTTTCATACCTGTGGCGTGGAATGGCTTTGCAGTTGCTCAGAATTATGTTTTGGCGGGGATCTGAAAATTTTCTGTACTGGGTACATATGCTGGGGTAAGAAGATGGCTATGCTGATAATTTGGTCATGCATCTACAGAGGGATGGGTGCGTAGGGTCCAAAGGACCCTGCACTCCCACAGTAAAATAAGGAAAATCAAGGAGCATGGTAGCGCAGGGCCCCAGGCAAATAAAGATACAAGTAAACTATCTGAAAAAGTCAGGAAATGAATTGCAAAAAACTTAGTTAATACATCAGTTAGTGTTGTTACTAAAGCGACAAAAGTAGGAAATATGGCGTTAGGGTTTCCAACCCTAATGACCCGCCCCCTCCCTGCAGACACTGAGAGGCATAGAGCGTGTGTCTTGGGGTCGTCAGTCCTAACCCATTCTCCTGTACTGTAACCATCTCAGCTTATTTACTTACTTATGGAATGGGGTGAGCATTAGGGTTGGCCCCAAGGCACACTCCAGGACTCCTGTCGGTGTCTGCAGGGTGGGGGTGGGGCATTAGGGTTGGAAACCCTAATGTCATATTTCCTTACTTTTGTCATTTTACTAACAAATCTAACTGATGCATTAATAACGTTTTTTGCAATTAATATATTATACACTTGTTTTTCATCTTCTATTTACGGCCCAGCTCCCCAGCACCCCCTACAAGAGACGGTCTTCCCCAAGACTACCCCTTCCCTCCAAGGCTTGCACAGGGCATATGTATGAACTGTGGAATGCTCTTAATTATTATTTTTTTTTATTATTATTATTATACAGTTGGGTCTAAAAATCCAGTAACCTGATTGGTCAGCTAGCATCTTTACCCATGGGTAAATCCCACCATAACTCATGGGTAAAGTGCCAGCGGACCAATTTACAGTATTAAAAACCACTCCTCTCCGTATGTCCTGGCTGCCATCTTGCACCTTGTGTTACAAACTGAAACCACTTTTTAAAGTTAAAAAAAAAACTCTATATAAAACTAACACTCAAAACCACCAAAGCAGACCATAATGCATCTTTTACCCTCCTTTTTTTTTTTTTTTTGGTTTACCAAACATCCGATGTACCTTGAAAACTGAATGAAGGTCAAACTCACACCGCAGTGCTTTCTCTACTCCTTGCAACCTAGAAACAAGCGCCTACCCGCAGCTGCACCACATGGACCTGATTACAGCCCATCACCCGCACTCCTCTTTGGTAACAGGTCGGTGGCAGCAACCTGAATAACTGCTCTTTAGTATGACAGCATTTTCCCATAAATGACAGGTGCACCACTCTCCACTAGCAGCACACTCTGCAAATCCCACAAGCATGCCAGTTACCTCGCAAACTCCATTAAGACCATAGGCATACATGGACCTCATCCCGGGCTCTTTGTATCTCTTAAAAAAAATTAAAATAAAAAATCAAACCAATCCCGAGAGGCCACTTCCGTGGGAACAACACAGAGCGTTCTTTGATGCCCTATTTGTTTTCCATAGGGATTTCGACAGGGCACAGTTCCAGTCCTTCTCCCCGGCACCATCAATCTCTGGGGCCAGTGCCTCATCTCTGTCAGTGTTCTCCTCAGAGGACAACAGATCTTCAGCCCATCTGCCCTAGGTTGCTGAGTACTCCCTATACCAGTGGTTGCTGGCAGAGATGCTTGAGGAACTTGACACTGGGTCCTACACAGGCAGTGATGCATTAGCCCTGCCTTTGGGAGCTGTTGGAGTTCCCAATGGTGGCACTGTTGTCATTCCTCCCTGACCTAGAGGCTTTAAGTAGACATCAAGGGTAGTGCGGAGGCATCCCTTCTCTTGCCCACCAGAGCCCAGAGGACCTCCCACTCTAGTATCATGCACTCACAGAGTCAGCAGGTGCAGTACTTCACCCCTGTTCAAGGCTGGAAGCACTGCAGACCCCTTCAGGGTCGAGACACTCCATGCATGAATGACCTTCAGAGGTGACTTCCGCTCAGACAGGTGCCTTTGAGAGGAAGGTTTCTATCTTGGCGTGCACCCTGCTGTGCATTACAACACACCAGACACATCAGGCAGCCTTCAGTCTCAGTCTGTGGTTGCAGGTTGGTCAGCTCATATCTGCAGTGCCTCGGTGCAAGTCAGTTGGGCAAGCCATTTGCCTTTTCTGCTCGAGGTCTGGAGTGTTTCTTGGCACCATAGGCATTGTATGATGCCCGTGAGGTGGCCTCCAGGCTTCCAGGAACTGCAGTCTGCTTCCAGTGGATGTTGTGGCTTCATCTTGCAGACTGGCACCTTTGGTCCAGCGTAAAGTGCTGAACTTGCAGGTCCAGGGGGCTCATTTCTTTTCCCACAATGCAAAGAGAGAGCTGTTGGGGCTCTCTATTGTTCCTGAGCTACCCAGGCACAGGTCCCACCAGACCTGAGAGGAGCCCCTACCCTCAGGTTTTCTCCCCTATCAAGAGGGCTGAAGGTACCTGTTACCTTCAGGGTGACCCAGCTGCTCCCTCAGAAAGAAGGGAAGCTTGGTACTCTGACCCATAAGTGGGAATCAGTGGTGTAGATTGATTCCTGGAAGATATGAAAATTATGTACCTAATGTAATTGTGGCTCTTATAAGCAAAAAGACACGGCAGGGTGTGGATAGTAGTGTGAACACTGCATGCCCAGGGTGAACGTTGCCTCTGGAAGTATGGTGATCACACTACTACCCACATCCTGAAGTGTCTTATTGCACTTATAAAATGGGCTTATTAATTTTACACGTGTCAAAAATTTGAAATAAAAAGGTTTATGTATAAAAAAATACAAATAAGTATCTCAATATTTGGTAAAATAGTTTTCCACCAGCTGGATGTTGCTTGTATTTATAGCATTACTTTATTTATTTTGATCCAATGAGACTGCAGTACTTGTGGTTTCAGTATTTTATTTTTTTTTTTTTTTAGTACTGTGTATTACCCCAAAAAAAAAAAAAAGATTTTATTTTTTATTTTTTTGTAAATGTTTAGGTCATTTGCTCACTATTATGGGAGAAAGGTGGAGGTGGTGAGTGATTGCTGCAAGTTTTCGGCCAGGAGTTGACTGCTGCAGGTGTTTTTAAAATAGAGAACTGTGCAAGGGAGGGTGCAATAAAATGTTGTTTTCCCAGGTTATTTTATTTTTATTTTTTAATTGGCATGCTGTTGTGCCCAACTGCGAGTAAGGTGCTGTTGTACATTAACTTTGTCTTCCTCTCCCACACCTGCCTTTTAGAAACATAAAAGTTGTCGGCAGATAAGGAGTGCAAGACCCCATCCAGTCTGCCCATTTTTTCTACCTTATGACTGTGCCATAGGCCTTTACTCTGTCAATGGCCTATCTATTCATACTCATCTGTATTGCTCCCTTATGTCTATCCCATGCCTGTTTGAAGCCCTGCACTGTATTCATGTCCACAACTTCCTGAGGTAGGCTGTTCCATGCATCCACCACCCTAACTGTGAAAAAGAACGTCCTTGCATCACCCCTTAATTGGCCTCCCTCTAATCTCATGCTGTGTACTCGTGTCCTGCTAGTTTTCTTGTATTGAAACATGTTAGACTCTTTCACTTTGTTAATGCCCTAAAGATGTTTGAATGTTTCGATCCTATCACCTCTCTCCCTTCTTTGCTCTAGGGTATACATATTGAGCTCTGTTAATCTGTCCTCATATGTTTTCTGCTGCAGTCCCTGCACCATTTTGGTTGCTCTTTTCTGGACTGCTTCCATTTTGTTAATGTCCTTGTACAGGTGCGGCCTCCATTACTGCATGCAGTACTCCAGATGGGGCCTTACCAGTGTCTTGTAAAGGGGGATTATTACCTCTTTCCTATGACTTGTGATACCCCTACTAATGCACCCCAACATCCCTCTAGCCTTACCTACTGCTTTAGTGGTCTGCTTGGATGATTTCAGGTAATCTGTGATGATGATGATGACGATGCCTAAGTCTCTTTCTTCCCTTGTGATTGCCAGCAACTCCCCTCCCAACCTATAGGTAGCTTCAGGATTTCTCTTCCTTATGTGCACGATCTTGCACTACTTTGTGTTAAACCCCAGTTGCCACTCTTCCGACCATTTTGCCAGTTTATCCAGATCTCTTCTCATTCTGCCCACTCCATCTGAATCATCTTCTCTGTTTCAGATCTTGGTGTCATCTGCAAACAGACACGCCTTACTATCCAGTCCATCTGCAATGTCACTGATGAAGATATTGAAGAGGACTGGACCCAGGTCTGATCCCTGAGTTACCCCACTTGTGACTTACATCTCTTCTGACTGTATACCGTTTACTACCACTCTCTGTTTTCTGCCCACCAACCAGTTTGCCACCCAGTTGACCAACCTCTGACCCACCCTGAGCCTACCCAGCTTATTAATCAATCTTCTATGTGGAACAGTATCGAAAGCTTTGCTGAAGTCAAGGTAGGCGACAACTGCACCCCCTTGGTCCATCACTCTGGTTACCCAGTCAAAGAAATCTACAAGATTAGTTTGACAGGACCTTCCTGTTGTAAACCCTTGCTGTCTTGGATTCTGTGCTCCTATGGATTCCAGGTGTTGCACTATCCTTTCCTTAAAGGAGTGCCTCCATAATCTTGCCCTCTACTGAGGTGAGACTGACTGGTCTGTAGTTCCCTGCCTCCTCCCTGCTGCCACTTTTATGGAGCGGGATCACATGAGCCCATCTCCAGTCTTCTGGGACCTCTCCTGTGCTCAGAGACTCACTAAACAATTCTGCTAATGGCTCTGCTAGTTCCACCCTTAGCTCCTTTAGTACGCTGGGATGTATGCCATCAGGTCCTATTGCCTTGTCCACCTGATCTTAGCAAGCTCTTGTAGGACCCTTTCTTTTGTGAAGGAACTTGTGCACACCTCCTGCCCCCTGTGTCCATGGTGCTGAGCTGTGGGCCCTGCCCTACCTTCTCTCAGTAAATACTGAGCAGAAGTATCTATTTAGGATAGATGCTTTTCCTTGGTCCTCCTCCACACACTCCCCCTTATCCCCTTTGATCTTAGCAATACCCCCTCTGGACTTTCTCCTTTCACTAATATATCTTTAGAAAGTCTTGTCCCCTTCTTTTATTGTTCGTGCTAGTGTTTCCTCGGTTTGGGCCTTTGCCTGCCTTACTGCCTTCCCTGCTTCCCTTAGGGAAGTTTGGTATGCCGCCCTATTTTCGTCCCGCTGCATTCCCTTATATTTCCTGAAGGCCAACCTTTTGGCTCTGATCTTTTCTGCTGCTGTTTTAGAGAATCAGAGTGGTTTCCTCCTCCGTTTGCTCTTGCCTTTCTCCCTAACACAATGGGATGTTGCTTCAAGTATTGCATCCTTAATGACTGGCCACTTTGCCTGTACCTCCTCACCTGTATTTCTTCTTGCCAGGACTAGCTTAACGTTGTTGGCCATCTTATCAAAGTCAGCTCCTCTGAAGTCTCATATTTTTGCCTTGGAATGGGATGATTTAGTTCTACTGGCTAAATTGAACCATACCACGTGAGGGTCACTGGCCCCCAGGTGACCTTCTACCTGGAGATGTGTGATTCTTTCCCTGTTAGTCAGTACTAGATCCAGGATAGCCCAGTCTCTTGTGGGTTGTTGTACCAGTTGTTTGAGGCCCTCCCCCTGCAGAGAATCCACTATGTGTCTAGTTTTGGCAGATGTTCCTGCTGGTATTAAAATAATACTACAGATTGGTAAAAAAGGCCCACTCACCCAGTATGCTATAAGTAGATTTTATTTTATCTTAATACCATATGATATAGTACCAAGTAGTAAAACATAGTACTAAGTATACGTTTCGGATTAAACCTTCATCGGTACAGTACCATATCTGAAAGATATAACATTTATACTGTATTAAACTTACTTCCAATCATAATATAGTTTCTCTTTTATAGTATTAATACTTCGGAGACATGCTCACCAATTAAACAACAGGCTATAACCTATTGTAATTCGAACTTAAAATCACATATATCTTGTTGTACCTAAAAATAAAAGATAAAACCAGTACCATTAATGATTAATAAATAGTTAATTAGTCATTTAAATAGCCCGTAATGATGAATTTTTTGGCTTCTCAAACACATTCGCTTACCCTGGCACGCTCTTATTTCTTTTTTGACTTAAAGTAACTGTGTATATAAGTATTCTCATGTGTCCTACTTCTGCATTATTCCGTTTTTCTGTAAAACAACATTTTCCTCATATAAAAGTGCTGCCAGTGTATGATTCTCTCATCAAGCACAAAAGGAAAAAAGTTCTCAAGTTACATAAAGTCAAATGAATCAACTCACTTTGTTGTTTTAAGCCCACAGCATACTGGTACTGGCATGCACAGACCTCTTGCTCTCTCTATAGATTTAGAGGTAATGCACTGACTAAAAGCTGTGTTTTAAATACTCCGGGAATCGGGCGTTGAGCTTATCACGTCACCACGTGAAATATTAATCTCTTGCGGTAATTGCATTCGCCTTGTGTGCCCGACCTACTTAGAATAGCAGCACCATATAATTTTATGGTGTCCCATTAACCTTAATCCATATAGTGTCTGGTAACTCACTGATCGTGGATATTATCATGGATATTTTAATCACTGAATTTATCTCTAAACTCTAATTTATATTGTAATTCTATCATGTCCATTACAAAATTCGATGCGAATACATCACAAAAATTCTATCTTGAAATATGTCTATTTCTACTATTCTCATTGTAAACTATAGATAGTACAAGGGACAAGAACGTTAATTTAGCATAGACAAAGCAATCAACGGCAGGGAAAAATAATTTTTCCTTTTTCTTTCAATTACAAGATTGGCTGCCAGTCAGTCGAGTCATTTAAACCATATCTAGGATTAATAGCTTCAAATCGATGTATGTAATAGGCCTCGCGAGTTAATATTTTGTTCCTATAATCCCCACCTCTCGAGATGGGAAGTACCTTTTCAATTCCAAAAAATCTCAGTTGTGGAAGTTGATGACCTTGTTCTAAAAAATATCTTGCTACCGGAGATGCTAAATCCTGTCTCCGAATATCACTCTTATGTTCAGTTATTCTGGCCTTTAAAGATTTTTCAGTTTTACCAATATATATCTTATCACAAGGACATTTAAGGGCATAAACAACACCTACAGTGGAACAGTTAATAAATTGTTCTATAATAATCTCCTCATCTCGTGCAGTGTTCCTAATGCTTTTGATTTTGTACGTATTGTTACAATTAATGCAATGGCCACATGGAAAATTACCCTTAACTTCAGATAAATTTAGAAAATGTAAAGGTCTCTTGTCTGGTATTTTATGTTCAGCTTTCATAAATTGATTCCCTAATGTCCTATTTCGTTTAGGTACAGTTAATGGTAAATTTTTGAATATCTGTTGACTTAAAGGAGTCGCCTGTAAAATGTGCCAATGTTTATTAGCAATATTTTTCATCTGAAAAAATATATCATTATTAAACTGTCGAAAATACAATTCTATCTTTATCTAACAATTCTTTTGTTCTACGTCTCAATAAATCATTCCTATCTCTTGTCTCAACTCTCTGTTCTGCTCTTAATAATGTATCCTGTTTATATCCTCTAACTCTAAGTCTCTCAGAAATAACTTCCTTTTCTTTTGTAAATTCTAATGTCTCAGTACAATTACGTTTGCTCTAATCAATTGTCCATAGGGTATAGATTCTATCAATTTTTTTGGGTGGAAACTTTGGGCATGTAAAATCAAATTCTTATCAATATTCTTACGATATAATTTTATCATCAGTTTATCATTGTGTTTATAAATTAACAAATCCAAATACGGAATCTGTTCCTCACTATAAGTCATAATAAAAGTCAAATGATCAGTACATTGATTCAAATAATGATTGAAGTTTTGTAATTCTGCAACAGTTCCAGACCTTAATACCAAAATATCATCTATAAAACATTTCCAAAATATCATTTTTTCTATAAATATATTTTGATTACCATATATATATTCATTCTCAAAATGTCCCATATATATATATTAGCATATACTTGACCCCATAGCAGTCCCTTTAATTTGTAAATAAAATTTATTTTCAAAACAGAAATAGTTGTGGCTAAGCACTGTCTCTGCCCATGAATGGGTGGTGGAGACTTCGTCCAAGAAGATCAAGAATTACAGTAGGTACGTAATTTCCATATCTGTGTCTGGCATGTTGAAGTCTCCCATTATCAGAATCTCCCCTTTAGCTGTCATGGTTTGTATATCTTCTAACAGTAATGTATCTGTGTCCTCCACCTGGTCTGAAGGCCTGTAGACAACCCCAGTTTGTATGGCTGTCCCATTTCCTGTTTCCAGGGTGACCCACAGTTCTTCTGGCTCCTTATGTGTATTCTGAATTTCTGTAGCTTTGATATTTTCATTGACATAAAGAGCCACCCCCTCCACCTTGTTTTGCACCTCGGTCTCTTCTGAACAGTACATAGCCGTGCTGAAGTCTCCCAAGTGTGGTTACTGGTGAACCATGTCTCGCTAATGGCTACTATGTCCAGTTTAGCCTCTGTCATTGTTGCCTCCAGGTCTGGGATCTTGTTTCCCAGACTACGGGCATTTGTATAATATTTTCCATTGGCCAGATTTCGGTGCGTTAGTTGTTGGGCGAGGTCTGGCATTTCCCTTGCGCATTGTGTGAGGAGCCAAACCTTTTTCCTTACATGGTGATGCAAATGAACTACAAACATGCTGAACTCCTGTTTGATCACTAGCTGAGGGGAGAGGGGTGTTTTTCCCATTCGATGTATCGGGTGCTGCACCCCTCTCCCCATTTGCTAGTTTAAATATTCGGTAAACACATCAAACTTCTGCCCCAATGCACTGACTCCCTCCTTAGTCAGATGCAGTCCATTGAATTTAAAGGACTTTCGCTCCCAAAACTGTTGCCAGTTACCTACAAATTTGTGTCCTTTTCCGTGGCACCAGCCCTTGAGCCACATGTTTAGCTCCTCTATCTCCCCTTCTCTGACCTTCCTTCCATGTGCCCCCCTCTCCCAGTCAGGCAGGATCTCGGAGGAGATGCTGGACGAAATTAATGACAGTTTGTCTCCCAGCATGGTCCGGTGTTCCTTGGTCTCCACAACTGACCGGCTGGCGAGATCGTTAGTCCCTGTGTGTACCAGGACATCGATGTTTTCTCCTGCTCCTGCACGATTTTAGCATTGCAGTCAGTGTTTCTTCACGCTGATGTACCTGGGAGACATCTGACCATTACCCTCAGCCGGAGGTAGGTATCAACTCCCTGAATCATGGAGTCTCCTATGATCAGAAGTGTTTTGGATTTCCTTTTTGCTTTAGTCCCTGTTTTGGGTGCGTTTTGAAGTGCTAGCTCCTGTGCTGCAATGTTCTGCCCCTTTGTTAGATTTCAGTGGTAGAGGCAGACACCTGTTTGTAGTTTTGATATGGTTTGTGGAGGTGATATGTTGGTGAGCATTGAGTGATGGGGCACCCGATTTGCCCCTCCTAACCACCTGCTAACCTCCCGGACCAACTACCCTCTGCAATCGAGGTACTTCAGTTGGATGTTAGGGAAATGGCGGGCGGTTCTTGTAATATATTTCCTCCTGAATATGCGATTTGAGACGCGCAATGTCTGCCCATGCTGCCTGGAGCTGAGCCCTTAGATCTCCGATGGTCCAGAATGTAGGATAGCATCCTAAATCCTGTATAACTGCCCTTTTGAAAAGTGTCCTGCAGAACCTGCAGTTAATAATATCCATTCCAGCTGAGTTGCCGAGTTTATAACCTGGTCCAAGTAATTAGAAGGAAAATGAAAGTAAAAGTGTATTATATATATTTTATATATATATATATATATATATAATTTTTTGTTTGTTTGTTTGTTTGGTTTGTTCATTTGTTTTTGTATAACTTTTTATAACAAGTTAAATTAATTATGCCCCTGTAAGTGAGGTCACTGTGTGGATACCCCTCTGATCCTCCCCTTCCTGCTTTGCACAGGAAATGTCATGACTGTGCTGCTCTATAAAAGGAGTGTAGCATGGGGTGGTTGGGGATGGGGGTGGGTGGTTGGGCCCTTTCTCTGCTGAAAAAGAAAAACCACAGACAAAACAACAAATGCAGTAGCCCTGAAAGCTTAGCCTAATGATACATAAAACTGTAAAACCTGTAAGCACCACCTGTAACAATTTCACAGAAGATATACCCTCCAAAAAACACTTTGCTACAGAGAAAAATAAAGCGGTAACAGAAGAGATACCTTGCAAAAAACAATCTGAATGAGAGAAGATTACAGCAGTAATCTGTAAGCACAAAACAGTAACAAACCTATAGGCACACCGTATAATAATGCAGCAGAAAGTATATTCTGCAACAGCAATTTGAATCAGAGAACAATAAAACAGTAAAATGTAGGCAAAAGAACAGTAACAAAACCTGTGAGCACAAAAGAAAATAATAACACACAGCCAAAAGAAGCCTTAATCTTTTTCCTTGCTTTGATAATGTTCCTTGCTCTGTCCTTACAAGCAAACCTAGAAGAAAAGAGTTCAGGTGAAGCTAGGTGCCTTTGCCAGCAAACCTAGTCTTCCACCTTGCTCCCTTTCTCTTGCTCGTTTGTACGGCAGCCCACCTCCCCTCCGCTCAGTACAGCACATTTTTCGAGTGCCAACAAGGAGCGTGTAAAGTAACGGTCTGCGTGTGACACAGGGAAGTAGAAATTAACCAAATGTATGAATTTAGACTGTTTGTTGATCTGATTTTCCCCGTGATAGGGAGAGAGTTCGGGATGAGAGTGTGTTTAAACCTAGCTGAACAGAGAGGCTAGCATTCATGTGGGCTGATAAGAAGAAAAATCATGTTGCCTTAACAAAAATCTGTACAGGCCGAGTTGCACATATAGATGTTTTCCTTTTTGTGATGAAGGGTAAGAGAGAAAATATAAGTGGTGATTTTTGGCACTTGTCTTTTCCAGTGTAGGGTGTGTAGTCCAGTGAGAAAAAAAAGATGACTGACAAACATTTTCTTAAAATTTTAAGGTACGTAGTGTTTTAGAGGTGAAGCTAAATACCAGGATGACTGTGGGTAGTACTGCATTCATGCATGGCAAGGTGACTAGCTATAGCCAATCAAAATGTGAGGATTCCGGTGCCCATTTTATAATCAGAATACCTTCACCATTGATTACTACATTCCGTCCACCATTCCCTGCGCAGACAGAGCCAAGGCCTCTGGGCATGCTCACCCTGCTGGTCCTGGTAGCGCTGCAGACACAACGTCTATGCATCTCCCCAGTTACACCCCCAAGGGTCTCTTTTTCTTGTTGGGGGGTAGTTGTGTACTCTTCTGGGTGCCACTCTTATCAAGAAAAAAAAAATACAAAACTGGGTGAAGGTCCTTTGGGGCCCCCACACCAAAAAAAGGGGGGGGTAATTAATGGGAGGTGTCCCCTTCCTCCCTTTTTTTTCCTTGCCTAAAGTATATCCCCTTTGTGGGTATATCCCTATTAATTTCTAAATGCAGCATGTACCCCTGAGCACTTTCCAGCCTAACTCCACTTGACAGCTGCTTTGCATGAGGGGAGTGCTGTTGACCTTTTTGGGTCAACTTCACTAGCTCTCTCACAGGGTAGCTCACTGAGGTTGCAGGAGAAGCAGGTCAGATTTTGATGTAATCTTTTTCTTGACAATATGGGAAAATGAGAAGTAATGTTGGTGGGTGGTTCCCTTTCCCCCAAACAAAAAAACAAAATTCCCTTCAGATGGGTGAAAGATAAAATCTGCTATCTAGGCATTTGGATTCCCACACACCTCTCTAAATTATATCAGTATAATTATGGTACCTTATTTCAACAGGTATGTGCGGATCTCCACAGATGGCAAGTATTACTCGGCATTACTCAGTTGATAAAGGTGGAAGAAGGCCAAAGCCCATCAAGACCACCTTCCCCACACCTGCAGGCGGTATCTTTATTTATTTATTTATTTATTTATTTTATTTAATTTTTGTTGACCGGGTGAGTGCACTAGACAAATCCTGCCTATTTTCAGGCACGAACCGGGGGAGGGGGATACAGATGAATGCCAACTGACCTTGAACCAGATTAAGCTGTTGGTATTTTTAGTGAAATGAGAGAAATTTGGCCAGGACACCAGGGAAATTCCCCTACTTTTTTCGATAAGTGCCATGGGATCTTTAACATCCACCTGAACTACCACCAATGCAGCAGATGGGACCTCAGTTTAATGCCTCATCCGAAAGACGCACCTCAGAAGTGCAGCACCCCTCTCATGCTGCACTACAGTGTCAGTACTGGGATGTTTTAAGTCCTGTTACCAATTAAATATTTATCCAAAGCATTTTTGAACAGGTCAAAGGAACCAATGTTGACCAAATATTTGGGTACGGTATTCCACAGTTTACAGGCTCTAATAGTAAAGAAGTTATTTTTTTTGTTGGTATTAACCTTAGGGATTTGAAGTTGTTTATTGTGGCATCTAAGGCCATCTAGATTGGTTGCCCATGTCATGTTGCATTCCTTGGTGAGGTGAGGGTCTCTCATGATATTGAAAAGCCTTAGTAAATCACCCCTCATCCTGCGAGTTTGTAGGTCATATAACTTTAGGGCACTTAATCTATCCGGGTAAGAGAGAGTGTTAATAGGTGTAATAAGTTTTGTTGCCCTCCTTTGTACTGACTCTACTATCCATATGTCCTTGGCTAAGTAAGGCGCCCAAAAGGAAGCCGCATAGTATTCATGTGGTCTAACATAAGCATTGCATAGTGGAAGAATACAGGCCTTACTCCTATTAACAAAGGCTTTTTGATTGTTGTTAAGATTCTGTTTGCTCTAAAAGCTACCTGTCTACATTGGTCAGCATTTGTTAAGTCCTTATTGATGATGATACCCAGGTCAAATTCTGAGTCAACTGTTTTGACTGAAAACCCATTTAGATTGTACAAAGTATTAGGATTTCTCTTACCGAAGTGAATATTTCTCTTTGCCCATATATCTATTCGGTTAAGATCTTGTTGGAATGAGGCAATTTTAGCAGGAGTATCCACTTCAGAGCCAAGTTTGGTATCTTCCGCAAACTTCACTAGTTTGCATTGGATACCTGTATTGATGTCACTAATAAAAATCCCAAACAGTACAGGGCCGAGCCTTGTGACACACACTGGTGACCTTAATTTCATCTGATAGTGTGCCTGATATATGAACGTGTTGAGTTCTATTAGATAACCATTCAGAAATCCATCGTACAACATAAGGACTGAGTCCTAATTGAGACATTTTATTTATAAGCTGCGCGTGGGGGACCTTGTCAAATGCCTTCTTGAGATCTAGTAACAGCACGTCCACAGGAATCCCCTTATCCAAGCTTCTACTTACTGAATCATAAAAGGATATTAAGTTGCTAGTGCAAGATCGTCCCTTTATAAAACAATGCTGGTTCAAGTTCATAGGTAGCTACAAGCCAGGAGGTCTGTTGACCCTTTAACGACTCGCCACATATAAGTGGTACTCATATTTTTTATTTCCCATATGCATATCCAATCTTTGTTTGAAGATATTCATATTCTCACTAGTTACCTCTGTCTCTGGCAACCCATTCCGTGTTGTTACCACCCTTTGAGAAAACCACTTACTTTGTTTAGTTCTCTTGCTAACCATCCCGTTTATCTTCATTCCATGACTCCTAGTACTTCTACTAGTTTTCTGTGATACAAGCCCAATAGTTTCCCATTTATATACGTCTGTGGATGCACTATAGACAAGACACAAATCCCCCTTTAAACGCCTATGATACAAAGAGTAGAGACCCAATTCCTCCAACCTCTCCCCATATGTCTTAAGTCTTAGGGTGCTTATTTGTTTTGTTGCTCGCCTCTGCACCCTCTCCATAACAGCCTGTCCTCCCCTTGTTTGTGGTGCACAAAAGGATCCGCAGTACTCCATATGTGGTCTTACAGTGGAGGTATATAAGGGGTAATAGGACTGCTGCATCCTTGCTAGTGATATTTTTCCGTATACATCCCAATAATCTATTACATTGTTTCTCCTTGTTTTTAGTGTGAGTATCAAATGATAAATCCCTAATTATTGTTACCCCCAAATCCATTTCCTGAGTGATCTTCGCAAGGCATAGCCCATTTAGCATATAGATGTAACCCCTCTGCAAATGGGGGTTCCCAAAAGTTTTCCAGGAGCTTGCCTGAATGCTCCAAGTCTGGGTGGTGTTCGGTGTCTGAGCTGTTTAAATGTGGTTCCAAGTGAGTGCTATTTGAGCCTCCACATACTGTCTCTTTAAGAGCTGTCTGCTTGCAGACTTAATTAGTTTGTATGGGGGGACTGTGTATTTAATGCTCGAATCCCACCCGAGCTGCTACCAATTCGCTACGTTTCTGCTGTCGCTACATGTGCAGAGGGAGCCTTGTTGAAAGATATAACTGTTTGCTAGAAATCATTTAGAGTGACTGAGAAAATATAGTTTGTCTAACCTGTCTTTATTTTAGCACGAACTGTTTCAGTGTAGCTCATTCATTTTGGTCCTGAACTGCTGTGCTGGGCCAATTGGGTTAAGGGAGCCCTAAAATGGAGCCTGTGGATGAATCAGAACTTGGACTCTTAATTTTGGGCCAGCCACAAGGGAATTGTAAGGGCAGTGACTCTGAGAAATGTAGTTTTGACCTTGGCACCTTTTTCCACCAACAGAGGGAGTCTTATTGTGAGTGACAGCCAAACCAACCAACAGAATGGTGTGGAGCTAAAGGAAATGCCCTGCTGTGTGACTGGAAAGTCAGATCAGTTGTGACAGTGAAGAAAGAAGGAGCTCTGTGCTTCTGCGGTGTATAGTTTCGCGCGGGAAGCGCGTTTGAGGCCCTGAGGTTTGGCCTGCAGCCGTTGCAAGTGCCAGTTCAGACTGAATCCGATTGTGAGGAGAAAGAAGGAAATCTGATGAGTGGAAACCAGGCTCGCCCTGTAGAAGACTGGAGAAATTGCTGAATCGCGCTCGTTCTGTCAGGAACTGAAACTGCTGTGTGTGCTCCCGGGTTTTTGCAGTAATTGCGATCGGGATCGAGGAGCAGCCTGCCTGGTATAGTACTTTCCTTTTACATATGAATGTGCATAGTGCTTGTGGGGAATCGCTATTTCCAATCCCCCGTGCTGTGTGCTGAAGCTGGAAGCAAACCCCGGCTTAGCTTGGACTAAATACGTTTGCTATCAACTGCAGTGGGGTCTAGTCACAAGGACCTTGTTTCCATGCACTGTTGTTCTGGCAATCCAGAAGAACATCTATCATCCGGTCCTCAGCTTGGGTATTGTGAGTACAAATCAGGGTATTCCCCTGCAGTCTCTTTTCAATCACAAGTGTGTCATCTAATTCTTGTTGTTTCCCTGCTTCATGGACTGAGCCATCCAGCTCCAGATTACAATTGGGTGTTGTGCATATATTTTCTTCTACAGGGACCCATCCATCTGCACCTGCTGGCCAACCCAACCCAGCAGACGGACCTGGCTAGCCCCCCAATCTGGGTACCCAGAGTGTGGCTTTTCAGACCCTGTATGTGTGCACAGTACTGTGATTTAATGCCATCAATTAACCTGATTTCCTCTCCGTGTTACTGCCCCTAAATAAATCAGATTTGTTGTTGTTATACTATATACTGTCTGTGGTGTTGGTACTTATGGAAACAGTATTGTGTTTTGCTGTGTATGTTGTTTAACCTTATTTTACAGGGGGTCCTCAGAGGCGTGCTGCAGAATCAATCTCGGGGTAAGTGGTATCTATATGAGTGAACAGTGTGTATCGTCGGGTATTAGGCTGTAACTCGGTGTACTGTGTGAGCCACTGGAGGGAATAAAAGGGGGTCTCAGTGTCCCAGAGGGCTGTGACCAAGCTAGTCTAACCACTGCAAACCCTGACCTCTGGGTGGAGGCACTCGCCATAGGACCTAGGCCCCTCAACCTGTCCGTAGTCAAACAAGCAGGGGTAGTAGCCCTTGGGATAGCGCCACCTAGGGTTTACATCTTGGAGGCTCACCTCTGGGATTTTGTGTCCTCTAGTGGCCACATTTACGAACCACTGTTAAAAAAATAAATGGGTACCCCGACAGAAGTGGCTGTGCACCGGTTGGTGGAGTGGTGTACTGGGGAGGAGATCGGCCCCCAAAATGCTATGCTTATCCTGGAAATCCCCCTGGGTATCAATACGGACACTGTACAGGGACTACTTTCCAAGGTGGAAGGTTTACAAAACCCTGTGGTGGTGGGTCGACATGCTGATCTGCTCACCCACACTTTCATGGCCCTAGTAGAGTATAAGGACCCTATAGATAGCTTCAAATTGCCAAAGACTATTACCCCAGAGGGAGCCCTCACTGCCTGGAGAGTGATAACTAAGGACAGTAAAGGCCCCGGGGGAAATGAGCCCCTCCCACTATCTGAAACTTCTGAGGAGAAATTTGCTAAGTTGTTGCTGGAGGAAGGGAAAACTGTGGAGGACTTAAAGAAGTTATTTCTGCCACCTGGGGGTGTTCCTCCCCCAACACCCCCTCCTGCTCCAGCACCCGTTATTGCCCCTCTTTCTGTGGCTGAACCAGTGCAGGCTCCTATTTCTGCACCTGCCATTAGTCACGACTCTTACCGAAGGTTGAGAATCTTCTCTGGCACCCACCCCCCCCCCCAGGGGGAGGATGATTGGGACACCTGGATAGATTGTGTTGCCCCCCGATACCTGAATGGCAGTGTGCGGAGGCTGAGAAACGAAAAAGAATCATAGAAAGTCTGAGGGGTCCTGCCCTAGAGGCCATTAAATTTTGAGGTCCACAAATCCTGATGCATCTGCCCAGAAGTACCTATCTGCACTTGAAGGCAATTTTGGGAGCATTGAGTCAGGAGAGCTTGATGTGGAAATTCAAGGTACAAAACAGTGGCCAGGGGAAAGTTTTTCTGCATATGTTACTCGTCTGGAAAGAGCTCTGCAGAAGGCTTACCAAAAGGTGGGGTGGCCGCCAGTGACTTAAACCGTGTAAGGTTGGAGCACCTACTACAACATGCAAATCATTCTAAATTGCAGCTCCTTCAGTTAAGGCTCCCAGACAGAAGGGGTAACCCACCGGACTGTTGTGACTTAATAAAAGAACTTCGGGAGGTTGAAGATGAGGAGGGGGATTTTAATTCTGGGGTGAGCGCAGCCCAAGTGATCACAGCATCGTAAGGTCCTTGTGAAGTGGGGACCAATGAGGGTGTGCCACCATGGGGTGAACTGCTGAGAGAGTTCAGGAAAATAAAAACAGTCTCTTTATGAAGGCCGCTCCTGCAAGTACAGGCCCTGACCCTCATCCGACTGCATTTGCTATGGGGGTGGGGGTACCCACCCATGCATGTCCTGCTGACAAGAGCTCAAAACTTGATGTCTTGACCATGGAAATGAGGAAATTGACGAGATGTCTCCAAATGCTTATCACGCCGCAGACAGAGATGGCACCAAGTTTTCCAGTTAGTAGTACTCCCGCCCTGGCTCTCAGTGTGACGCCTTGGCCAGCTCAAACTCCAGAAAGTATGTTTTGCTATAATTGTGGGAAGGATGGGCACATGAAGAGAGAATGCTGGTCCCCAAAAGACACTGACAAAGTTGCATATAGGCTACAAGGAGAGCTTCGGAGAACAAATTAGTGGTTAAGAGGTGCACGAAATGATCCCAGTGAGGGCTGCAAAAATGCTAACTCACGTCCCTTTGTGGCAAGGTCAGTTGCCCAGGCCCCCACTACCGCCTCTCCAGACTGGTCCAGAATAGTGGGTCCCTCCATGGAGACCACTGTAAAGGTAAATGGAGTGTCAAGAAGAGCTGAATTAGACAGTGTCTCCCAAGTGACAGTTATGTTCCAAGACTGGTATCAGAAGCATTTGTCTGATGTACCCTTACAACCGTTGGAGGGGCTGCATGTCTGGGGCTTAAGTGAGAAGGCCTACCCCTACTCTGGATATATCCGAATTTGGCTGTCTTTTCCCACCTCCGTGGCTGGAGTGGCCGAGCAAGTAGAGACCCTGGCCTTAGTGTGTCCCCCTACCGGACTGTATGATGGGGTTCCTCTACTAACTGGGACTAATGCACATATGTTTGGATGGCTGGCACAGTTGTGTTATGAAAAACAGGGGTCTCGGACTGGTAGAGCTCTAAGAATTCTGGCCTTGATCAGGAAGGCCCAGAGAGATGCTGACAAAGTGGAACCTGAGGAATCGGTTGGAGTTGTCTGGAAAAAGGATCCTGAGTCTCTGATCCTGGCACCAAATGCCCAGTGTACCTTACAGGGAGAGGTCCGTATCAGAAAGGATGTCAAGAATAAAATATTAATGTTGTATGCACCAGGCGATGGAAAATTGCCGGAGGGACTGCTGGTCAAGCCTAGTATTTTGCCTGCTAGAGCCCATGCTTATGCCAGAAGGGTAATGGTTCAAGTTCATAATGTGTCTGACAGAGAGATTCGAGTAAATAGAGGTTGCACACTGGCTGATGTGCATTGTGCAGACACTGCAGTGCTACCCAGTAGCAAGAGTTCGGGGAAGAATGACAGAGTAATGCCTGACTTGTTTGATTTTGGTGACACCCCGTTGCCACCTGAATGGAAAGTGAGGATCAGTGAGAAGCTTGCCCAGAGAGACCAGGAGTTTTCTTTAAAGAAATGGGACGTAGGATGCGTGCAGGGAGCTGAGCACCATATCCGGCTGCATGATGAAAGGCCATTTCATGAGAGGTCTCGACACCTGGCACCTGCTAACATAGATGATATGAGATGGCATCTGCAAGAGATGCTTGCTGCTGGTGTAATACAAGAATCCAGAAGCCCATATGCTTCACCTATCATGGTAGTGAGAAAAAAGAATGGGACAGTAAGGATGTGCGTGGATTATCGCACCTTGAACCAGCGGACTATTCCTGATCAGTACACAATGCCCCGCATTCAGGATGCCTTAGACTGCCTGAACGGTAGTATGTGGTTCTCAGTGTTGGATCTTTGCAGTGGGTACTACCAGATCCCGATGGCCCCAGAAGACTGTGAAAAGACAGCCTTTATCTGTCCGCTTGGTTTCTATGAATTCATGAGGATGCCTCAAGGGATTTCAGGTGCTCCAGCCACTTTTCAACGACTGATAGAGTGTGCGGTGGGGGACATGAACTTGTTAGAGTGCCTGGTATACCTAGATGATGTTATTGTGTTTGGCAGCTCACTGGAGGAACATGAGAGCAGATTGTTCAAGGTGTTGGACCGACTGGAAGACTTTGGCCTTAAACTATCCATCGATAAATGTCAGTTCTTCCAAACCTCTGTAAAGTATGTGGGACACACAGTGTCCACTGAGGGAATAGAAACAGACCCGAGTAAAGTTGAGGCTTGACCACCTGGCCACAGCCCCACAATCTAAAAGAACTGCAGAGATTCCTGGGATTCTGTGGTTACTATCGCCGGTTCATCAAGGACTATTCAAGAGTGATTCGTCCTTTACTTAATCTTACTCAAGGTTACCCTCCTACTAACAAAAAATATAAAAGGTCGGTTTCTTCTGAGCCTGAGAGAGTGTATTTCCATCCTAATGAAGTATTTAGAGCCAGATGGACACCTGAGTATGAAGCTGCTTTTCATGAGATTATATATCAACTTACCCATGCTCCTGTCCTTGCCTATGCAGATCCAGCGAAGCCCTATGTCTTGCACACTGATGCTAGCCTGCAAGGCTTAGGGGCTGTATTGTACCAAGAGCACGAGAATGGCCTGAGACCAGTGGCCTTTGCCAATAGAAGCCTGACCCCATCCGAAAAGAACTATCCTGTACATAAGTTAGAGTTACTAGCTTTGAAGTGGGCCATTGTTGACAAGTTCCACGAGTACTTGTATGGGGCTAAGATACTAGTAAAAACTGACAATAATCCTTTGATGTATGTGCAGACTTCAGCTAATTTGGATGCCGCTGGCCATAGGTGACTTTCTGCATTATCTACATACGACTATGCTGTTGAATACAGAGCAGGCCTGAACCACATAGATGCTGATGTTCTCTCCCAGAGGCCTGTTCCCCAGAATGACTGGGTCAGACTGTCAGAACCTGATATTCGAGCACTCTGCCAGAAGTTTGACAGGGAGGAATAAATGTCCACGGATGCAGTGGACTGTATGGTGGACTGTTTGGGACCCTCTGAGAATTGCATACCTGCTGCTTATTGCCACTTTTCTGCACTAGACATTGGTGCACTGCCTCAGCTGGACAATGACAGTATTCAGCGGGCTCAATCCCGAGATCCCATGATCAAATCAGCTTTAGAAGCCCCTCTACGTAGGGAAAGATGTGTCCAAATTACACTCCACTGATTTGAGAACTGCATTGTTATACAAGGAAGGTCCTAAGTTGAAAATGATCAGTAGACTGTTATACAGAGAAACAGTAGACAGAGGGGGACAAATAGACAAACAACAACTAGTGCTGCCCACTGCCTTTCGAGACTCAGTACTGAGGTCCTTACACAACCACATGGGGCACCTTGGTATAGACAGAACACTTGACTTGGTGAGATCCAGATTCTGTTGGCCTAAGATGGGGGCTGATGTTGAGCAACACATTCAAACTTGTAGTCGCTGTTTACAGAGGAAAGCTCTGCTCCCAATCACCACCAGTGCACCCATGGAGCTGGTCTGTATTGATTTCCTGAGTTTGGAGTCAGATCAAAGAAATTTTAGTAATGTGCTGGTGGTCACTGACCATTTTACGAGATATGCCCAAGCTTTCCCCACCAAAAACCAGAAGGCATCCACTGTGGGAAAAGTACTTGTAGAAAACTTTTTTGTTCACTATGGGACTCCACAAAGAATCCATTCTGATCAAGGAAGAGACTTTGAGAGTCGTCTGATCAAAGAGATGCTTTCTCTGTGGGGGAGTGCGGAAGTCCAGAACCACCCCTTACCACCCTCAGGGGGACCCACAGCCTGAACGTTTCAACCACACTTTGCTAGATATGCTAGGCACCGTCCACCCAAAGGACAAGCCTAGATGGAGCCAACAAATTAGCACCCTGGTACATGCCTACAACTGCACCAAAAGTGATGCCACTGGGTTCTCCCCCTACCGCCTGATGCTTGGAAGAGAAGCTCGACTGCCGGTAGATGTATTTTTTGGAGTTTCTCCTGATGGGGTTCGAGCTGACAACTATTTACAGTATGTGCAGAAGTTAAAGGCCCAGCTAAATCATGCGTACCAACTGGCTCAAACCATGGCTGCCAAAAGAAATCTGGCCAACAAAGAAAGGTATGATAAAAAGGTGAAAGCACAGGAGCTCCATGAGGGAGATTGGGTATTGCTAAGAAATCTGGGACTGCATGGCAAACATAAGATTGCTGACAGATGGCACCATCTCCCTCACATTGTAGTGGGCAAACTAGATGATCTGTCTGTGTACAAAGTAAGGCCTGAGAATAATTCAAAAGATGTGAAAACAATGCATAGAAATCATTTACTGCCCATTGGACAAATCTTGATTGAGTCTGAGCCCCCAGAAAATGCCCCCTCTGGACCAGTGACTAGATCTGCTGCTAAGCAAAAATCAAGAAAGCCTGCACCTACAGAAGCTGAGTTAAAGTGTTCCCCTCCACAAGTCCCAGTTGAACATGACTGTCAGTCCATGTCAGAGGAAAGTGAGTGTGGCTTTGAATACTACCCTTCTTACGAACTGAGTCAGTTGTTTCAGGGCAATCCCCTAGTCAATCCTGGAGATGAAGCTGGGCCTTCTGGACTGTCTAAGACCCCAGCTTTGTCTGTGGAGCCAATGCTCCCAGAAAGTGAAGTGCAAAGCATTAAGTCAGATGATATGGAATCATTGTGTATGGTTGAACTGTTTGAGTTTTCAGAGGAGGAAAATGATGGACTGGGACAAACTGGTGATATACCAGAACAAGAAGAGTGTGTTGAGTGCCCTGATAATTCACTGCCAGTGTGAGAAAACTCCCCATGTGAGCCAAGTGTTGTGGACTCAGAGATTGTAACTCCTGGCGTTGAAAGTGCCCCAAGTTCTAGCCTCTCTACCTCAGTGGAGACTCCCCTGACAAGTGAGGACAATGCTGAAAATGAGGCTCAGGGTGCAGAGACTGTAACAGTTTCCCTTAAAAAGACTGATCGAGCTGTAAAGCCTGTGGTGCACCTCAGTTATGATTCCCCTGGGAGGCCTGTGGACTTGCCTGTCAGTGTTGTCCATAAAGGAGTGTATGTGTCCCTGAGCTCATTGCCCAAACGGAACATCAGTGCTAACTCCAAGTTACTTGTGTTGCCGTCTAGGTATGGTGCCCCTGCCCCATCCAGCCCTAAGGTAGCTGATAGGAAAGGGCCCCCTCTCTTCAGGTTTCATGTACAGGAGGTAATAACCTGAGTTATGGTACAATTTGTGTATAATGCTGTGAAAAAAAAGTGATGTACTGAGAAGTTTCAGAAATGTGTTTCTGGTAAGGTGATATGTTAATAATAAGAATAATAATAAAATGCATTTAATTAAGCGCCTTTCAGTGTTTCAAAGCGCTGTACAGTATTAATACAAAACATAACCTATATTCAGATACATATAATATAAAATCAGGATAAAATAGGAAACGCCTTTCCCCATAAAACAGTCTTTAGTGCCTGCTTAAAACTCCCCACTGTCCTGCACTCCCGGAGCTGACGGGGCAGAGAATTCCAGAAGGTAGGTGCTGCAAATCCAAAGGCACGAGCACCAGATGACTTCAAGTTAACCCCCGGAATCTCCAGCAACCCCTCGTCAGCCGAGCAGAGCTGTCGCAGACGGGTGTAAGGCACCAGGAGCTCTTTCAAGTAATCAGGACCCAATCCATGTAGGGCTTTGTAGGTCAAAAGACCTACCTTAAAGGTAATCTGCCACTGTATTGGCAGCCAGTGCAGAGTGTGCAGCACGGGGGTGATGTGAGATCTTCTAGATGTCCCAGTTAACAAACGTGCTGCTGCGTTCTGCACTAGCTGCAAGCGGCGGATATCAACCACAGGAAGCCTTAGATAAAGGGAGTTGCAGTAATCAAGGCGCGATGTCACAAAGGCATGGACCAAAACAGGCAGGTCACTGGATGGAACAAGGTGCCTAATCCTGGCAATGTTCCTAAGATGGAAAAAGGGCAGCTTGACGACTGCTGACACCTGATGTCGAAGAGTCAGACCAACGTCAAGCTCCACTCCCAGGTTATGCACCCGTTCAGAGGTGAGAATGTGGTCCTCCCCCAGGACTAAACTGGAAGGAAGCCCAGTCCTCAGTCCCTCTACCCTATGACCCGGGTCCACAACCAAAACCTCAGTCTTTCCTGGGTTCAACTTTAGACCACTGGAATTCATCCAATCTTGGATTTCTGCGAGGCAGTTGTTCAGTGTCAGGATAGCAGCGTCCTGGTCAGGCGCAAGAAGACAGGTAGAGGCTGGGTATCATCAGCATAGCTGAAACCTCAGCTCATACCGTCTTACAATGTCTCCGAGGGTTAGCATGTATACTGCGAATAACATGGGGGACAGCACCAAGCCCTGAGGTACCCCGTATGGCAGAGAGAAGGCCCCGGATGAAAACAAACCCGAGACTACTCGCTGCATTCTCCCTGCGAGGAAAGATTAAAACCATCTGAGGACTGTACCCGACAGCCCACAGATGAACCTCAGGCATTCAAGCAGAACCCCATGATCCACAGTATCAAAAGCTGATGATAGATCTAGGAGAACCAAGACAGAATGATGTCTCCGATCTCTCGCCATCAAGAGATCATTGAGCACCCAAACCAGAGCAGTCTCAGTACTATGCCTCTTACGAAAACCAGTTTGGAGAGGTTCGTATAAATTATGGATGGTTAAATGGTTATCCAGTTGAGCAGCCACAACTTTCTCAATAACCTTCCCCACAAAAGGGAGGTTAGAGATAGGCCTGTAGTTTGCTAGGTTCTCCGGGTCTAAAGAAGCTTTTTTCAGAAGGGGGATCACCACCCCTTCCTTCAGGGAGCTAGGGAACACACCCATATCTAAAAAGCACTGGACAATCCGAGCTAAGACCGGGCCAATGATTTCACTGCAACCCAAAATCAGGGAGGTAGGGCCTGGGTCTAAACTACAGCATTTGGGACGCATCTCCTGGACGATCCTCATAATAGCTATGATATACGATAATATCTGTTGACTGATGATTACATGTATAAGCCTAATGGTTGTATTGAAATTTATGGGGGTATTAACTTGATGCGGATGCCAAGTTTTTCCAGGCCAGGAAGGGTGTAACCCCCCCTGCAAATAGGGGTTCCCAAAAGTCTTCCAGGAACTTGCCTAAATGCTCCAAGTCTGGGCGGTGTTCGGTGTCTGAACTGTTTAAATTTGGTTCCAAGTGAGTGCTATTTGAGCCTCCATGTACTGTCTCTTTAAGAGCTGTCTGCTTGCAGACTTAATTAGTTTGTATGGGGGGACTGTGTATTTAATGCTCAATCCCTGAGCTGCCGATTCACTCCATTTCTGCCGTTGCTACATGTGCAGAGGGAGCCTTGTTGAAAGATATAACTGTTTGCCAGAAATCATTTAGAGTGACTGAGAAAATGTAGTTTGTCTAACCTGTTTTTATTTTAGCATGAACTGTTTCGGTGTAGCTCTTTCATTTTGGTCCTGAACTGCTGTGTTGGGCCAGTTGGGTTAAGGGAGCCCTAAAATGGAGCCTGTGGACGAATCAGAACTTGGACTCTTAATTTTGGGCCAGCCACAAGGGGATTGTATGGGCAGTGACTCTGGGAAATGTAGTTTTGACCTTGGCGCCTTTTTCCACCAACAGAGGGAGTCTAATTGTGAGTGACAGCCGAACCAACCAACAGAATGGTGTGGAGCTAAAGGAAATGCCATGCTCAGTGACTGGAAAGTCAGATCAGTTGTGACAGTGAAGAGAGAAGGAGCTCTGTGCTTCTGCGGTGTATAGTTTCGCACGGGAAGCGCGTGTGAGGTCCGGAGGTTCGACCTGCAGCCGTTGTAAGTGCCAGTTTGGACTGAATCCAATTGTGAGGAGAAAGAAGTCTGAAGAGTGGAAACCAGGCTCACCCTGTAGAAGACTGGAGAAATTGCTGAATCACTCTCGGTCTGTCAGGAACTGAAGCTGCTGTGTGTGCTCCCGGGTTTTTGCAGTAATTGCGATCGGTGCACCAGGAGCAGCCTGCCTGGTATAGTATTACCAGCGCACATATGAATGTGCGTGAGTGGCATGCAGGGAATCGCTATTTCCAATCCCTCGTGCTGTGTGCTGAAGTTAAGCAAACCCCAGCTTAACTGGACCATACACGCTGCTATCAACTGCAGTGGGGTCCAGTCACAAGGACCTTGTCTCCATGCCCTGTTGTTCTGGCAATCCAGAAGAACATCTACCATTCGGTCCTCAGCTTGGGTATTACAGTACAACAGGGTATTCCCTGCAGTCTGTTTTCAATCACAAGTGTGTCATCTAATTCTTGTTGTTTCCTGCTTCATGGACTGAGCCATCCGCTCCGGATTACAATTAGGTGTTGTGCATATATTTTTAGTCTACAGGGCCCATCTCTTCAGACTTCATCGCCAGCCTCGGCAACGGACCTAGCTATCTCTAAACCTGGGTACCTAGAGTGTGACTTTTGAGACCCTGTATGTGTACAGTACTGTGATTTAATGCCACCAACCAACCTGATTCCCCTCCATGTTACTGCCCCCT
Organism: Neoceratodus forsteri; assembly: GCA_016271365.2. NCBI lineage: Eukaryota > Metazoa > Chordata > Ceratodontiformes > Ceratodontidae > Neoceratodus > Neoceratodus forsteri. The sequence continues at coordinate 1,199,209,517 of CM028130.1, forward strand.
AAATAAATCAGATTTGTTGTTGTTATACAATATACTGTCTGTGGTGTTGGTACTTATGGAAACAGTATTGTGTTTTGCTGTGTATGTTGTTTAACCGTATTTTACAGGGGGCCCTCAGAGACGTGCTGTAGCATCAGTCTCAAGGGTAAGTGGTATCTATATGAGTGAACAGTGTGTATATGTGGGGTATTGGGGCTGTAACTCCGGTGTACTGTGTGAGCCACTAGAAGGAATAAAAGGGGGGGGTCTCATTGTCCCAGAGGGCTGTGACCAAGCTAGTCTAACCACTACAGACTCTGACCTCTGGGTAGAGGCACCCGCCATAGGACCTAGGCCCCTCAGACTGTCAGTAGTCAAACAGGCAGGGGTAGTAGCCCTTGGGATAGCGCCACCTAGGGGTTACATATTTATATTCTGGGTTATGCTGACCCAGATGCATAACTCTGCACTTCTCCAAATTAAACCTCAAATTGTGTGTTACAGCCCACTGTTGTAATCTGTCTAGTTCTTTCTGCAATATCTGGTCTCATGTTTTGCTGTCAGTGATGGTCCTCACCTTGCTATCATCACCATATTTGGCCATCCAGATGTTATCTGAGACTTGCATTGTTGATACAACCAAATTAAACAGGGTGGGCCCCAGGACCGAGCCCTGCGGTACCCCACTGTTAACTGCCCCCAACTCAGAGCAATATCCGCGAATGCACACCCTTTGTCTCCATCCAGTCAACCAAGATCCAACCCAAGATATTGTATTTGGATGTGTTTGTAAGATAACTAATTGTCTCAACAGTACATCATGATCCAGTGAATTGAAGGCTTTGGCATAGTCCAAAAACACCACGTCCACTGACATGCCCTTATCAAGTGTATCACTCACTGATTCATAAAAATATGAAAGATTAGTCAAGCAGGACCTGCCACCACTAAACCCATGTTATGTTGCATCAGTCAACCCATTTTTTTTTTTAAATATATTCAAGTATTTGTTCTTTCACTATCCCCTCCATGAGTTTTCCCAGAATGGAGGTCAGGCTAATGGGCTTATAGTTCTCCATTTTTGATCCGTCGCCTTTTTTTGTAAATTGGGGTCAGTAGGGCTTCCCTCCATTCTTTTATTACTTCTCCTTGCCTAATGGAATCACTAAACAACTTGGTAAATGGCCTCACCAGTTCGTGTCTCAATTCCTTTAACAGTCTTGGACTTATACCATCAGGTCCCATAGATTAATTAATCTTTCATTTGTTTATTTTAACCATCACCATGGAGCTGGTTATCGCAATCTGTGAATTAATTTTTGGGTGCGTACTTACTGAAGGTTTTAGCCATGTCCCTTGGTTGGAAAGTACTCAGAAAATAATTATTTAAAGCATTTGCTATTTCCCCTGCATCTGTTATTATCTTTTGATCTTTTTTAATGGTCCTATTCCTGCATAATTACCTCTTAGGGACCCCACATAGCTAAAAAAAACGTTTTCTTATTATCTTTAACATCATTAGCCATTTTTTTCTATATTAGTTTTTGCTGTCCTAATCAATCGTTTATTCTTGTTTCCTTTTTATATGCTACCCAATTATCTTCATTGGAATTTTTTTTTGTATTTTATGAACTTTTTCTTCTTCCTTCTTATACTGTTTCTAATTGCTTTGTTCCACCAGGCCAGTATCCTTCCTCTGTTACTATATTTCCGTACCCACTGGTACCCATGTATCTATACAGTAATCTATCTTGAGTTTTTGGTTTCAGCCATGTAGCGTCCATGTCAGGGTCTTTCAAATCCATTTCCCAGTTCCATCCTCCTAAAAATCTTTGCATAGATGCATAATCTGCTTTATAATAATTTTTGACCACTGTATTTCACTGGACTTGTTCTCGACCTCTATCTATTTCTATGGGAATAACATTATGATCACTAGAGCCAACTGGCATGTCAACACCTGTTGTGACCTTTTCTGACTCAGTATTGTTCAGAACAAGGTCCAGCATATTGTTTCCTCGGATTTTTTGCTTACAGATTGCTCTAGTCCATGTTGAGCCGCACTCTCAAGAAAAGTGTTTTCATATAATGTACAACCTTAGAAACATAGAAACATAGAATTTGACGGCAGATAAGAACCGCTTGGCCCACCCAGTCTGCCCATTTCCCTACCTGATGGATAAGCTGCAGATTCTAGTTAACCAACAGCTTACTTCCTCCTGTCCCCCACTAGAATTGCCTTATGCCTGTCTCATGCATTCTTGAATTCTCCCACTGTTCCTGACTCCACAAGCTCCTCAGGAAGGCTGTTCCATGCATCCACAACTCTCTCTGTGAAAAATACTTACTAACATTACCTCTGAGCCGTCCCCCTCTGTCTTCAAATTGTGCCCTTGTTCTTGCAACATCTCTTCTCTGAAACATACTACCCTCTTGTACCTTGTTAATTCCCTGAGATACTTCAAAGTTTCTACACTGTCCCGCCTCTCCCTCCTTTCCTCAAGGGTATACATATTAAGATTTTTAGTCGCTCTCCTCAGATGTCTTCTGGTGCAGACCTTGCACCATTGTGGTTGCCCTCCTCTGAACAGCCTCTAGTCTGTCTATGTCTTTGCGGAGATGGGAGTCTCCAGAATTGCACACAGTATTCCAGATGGGGTCTCACTAACTGTCTGTAGAAAGGGATAACAACTTCCTGTTTTCTACTGTTGATGCCTCTCCCTATGCATCTCAGTATCCCCCTAGCCCTCCTTACTGCCTTCTCACATTGCTTGCCCACCTTTAGGTCATCTGATATAATTACTCCCAGGTCTCTTTAGATTTTTTGTTGTTATTAACTCCACCCCCCATTGTGTACTCTTCCCCAAGTTTGTTTCCCAGATGCATTACCTTGCACTTCTTGCACTGAATCTGAGCTGCCACGCATTTGACCATTCCTCCAACCTTGCCAAGTCCCTTTTCATTCTTTCCACCCACCTTGTGTATCCACCCTGTTGCAGATCTTTGTTTCATCTGCAAAGAGGCATACCTTTCCTTCCAGGTGCTCTCCAATGTCACTTATAAGGATATTAAAGAGGACCGGTCCCAGTACTGAACCCTGCGGTACCCCGCTAGTTACCCTCTTTTCTTCACCGTGGACTCCGTTTACTATTACCCTTTGCGTCCTGTTGTCCAGCCAGTTTTTTATCCAGGCTACCACCTTGGGACCCACTCCAAGGCTGGCTAACTTGTATATTAATCTTTTGTGTGAGACTGTGTCAAATGCCTTGCTAAAATCTAGGTAGGCCATTTTCACAGCCCCTCCCTGGTCTACTACTTTGGTCACCCAGTCAAAAAGAAATCATTAGGTTCGACTTACATGACCTTCCTACTGTGAAACCACATGCTGCCTTGGGTCCCAGCCCCACTGGCCTCGGTACCAACAGTTTTTCCTTCAGAAGTGATCCCATCATTTTCCCACCACTGAAGTCAAACTAACTGGTCTGTAGTTTCCTGCCTCTGTCCTGCCCACTTTTGAAATGGAATCACATTTGCCCTTCTCCAGTCCCTCAGGTACCACTCCATCTCCCATGATTTGGTTAAAGAGAGTTGTCTGTGGTGTTACTAGTTCACCCTTAGTTCTTTTTAGTATTCTCGGTGAATCCTATCAGGCCCATTGTTTTGTCCAACCTCAGTTTCAAGAGTTATTTCAAAACCCTTTCTCTGTGAATGGACTGGTATCAACCCCTATTCAGAGGTTCTCTCCCTTGTTTGGTTTAGGCTCCCCTACTCATCTGTTGTGAATACTGGGCAGAAATATTCATTCAGTATCCCTACTTTTTTGTCACCCTCTGCCTGCATTCCCTCCCTTATTAAGTCTCTGTATCCTTCCTTGGTCTTTCTTCGCTCCTAATGTACCTATAAAGGTTTTATCCCCTTCTTAACAGAGTTGGCTATCTTTTCCTCAGTTTGTGCCTTTGCTATTCTGATTGCCTTCCCTGCCTCCTCTGCTTCAACTGATAAAGTTCTCTGTCCTGCTCCTTCTGTGTTTCCTTATATTTCCTGAATGCTATCCTTTCTCCTTAAACCGCCCCTGCCACCCTCTTTGAGAACCATAGTGTTTTTCTGGTTTTGTTTTTTATTGATTTGTTTCACACAAAGGTTTGCTGTCACATAGCTGTTTGATTATTCCCCATTGTTCCCCCACCCCTCCTTCTTGCCCATTTGCTAGTGCTTTTCTAAGGCACTCTCTCATTTTCCCAAAGTCAGCCTTCCTAAAGTCCAATACTCTTGTTTTTGTATGGCTTGACTAATTGCTGTGTTTACTGTGAACCACACTGTTTGGTGGTCACTTGTTCCCAGATGGCTACCCACTTCTAAATCTGAGATCCTTTCTCCTTCCCCATTTGAGAATACCAGGTCTAAGATTGCTCCCTCCCAAGTGGGTTCCATCACTAGCTGTCTGAGGCATGCCCCCTGTAGGACATCAAGAATGACCCTGCTCTTGGATGTGCTGGAGTTAAAGGTACCCAGTTAACACAGCACAACAGCTTAATCTGGTTCAAGGTCAGTTGGCATTCGTCTGTATCCCCCTCCCCTGGGTCGTGCCTGAAAATAGTCAGGATTTGTCTAGTGCACTTATCCGGTCAACAAAAACTAAATAAATAAATAAACATCTGGCATATTCAGGTCTCCCATCAACAATATCTCCCCTTTTTCTGTCATTTTAAGGATGCCTTCTGTCATTTCCTTTGTCCATTTACTCCCTGAGATGGGGGTCTGTACACAACCCCCATGTGGATTGTGGTGCCATTTCCTGTCTCCAGGATGACCCATAGTGACTCATCAACTTCCTGTTTACTCTTTAGTTCTGTTGCTTTAATCTCTTCCCTTATATAGAGAGCTACTCCTCCTCTTCTTTTACCCACCCTGTCCTTCCTGTAGACTGTGTATCCTGGTATGTTGACTTCCCACTCATGGTTCTCTGTGTACCATGTTTCAGTGACTGCCACAATATCCAGGCATCCCTCTTCCATCAAGGCCACTAGTTCAGGGAGCTTATTGCACAGACTGCGGGGATTGGTACTCATCACCTTCCATTTATTATTTATGGCCTTACGCCTTTTAGCCCCATCCCTGTCCTTAACACCTTTTTCTGCATTTATCCCTGTCCTGCTCCCTACTGACTTCTCTGCTGTGGTGTTTACCACTCTAACTACTGCACTTTGTGGGGGGAGGCTGGGATTTCCCTGCTCCTTTTCAGTACCTCCCCCTTGGCTAGTTTAAATGCTTGCCAGTGAAGCATTTAAACCTGTCACCTTGGATCCTGGATCCCTCCCGGACAGATGCAGACCATCGCGCCAGTATAAGCCTGCATCCCTCCAGGTGGCTCCCCAGTCCCCAATGAAGCCAAAACCCTGAGCTCCACACCAGTTTTGCAACCATTCATTGAATCCCTTGGTGCGGAATACCCTAACATTATCCTTGCCATAGACAGGCAGCACCTCCGAAAAGGTTACCATACATGCTACTTGTCTAAGGCCCCTCCCCAACTCCACAAACATCTCTTGCACCGCTCTGATCCCATTTACAGCCATGTCATTTGTCCCTAGGTGGACAATGACATCCAGCTCCCTCCCTCGTGCAGCTGCTCCAGCGATCCTGAGGATTTGCTTCCTGTCCCTCCAAGCCGTGGCGCCAGGCGGGCACCTTACCTGCCTATCCCGTTCCCCCCACGTCTACTCCCCTAATGATTGAGTCCCCCACCAGTTGTTGTTTCCGTCCCGTGTGGGGTCTCGTGCCACCCTCCTGTGGGTCTCCTTTGTGGAGGTTCCCAGCATCCTCCTTGGTCTCCACTACAGGTGCCTCCATAGAGGAACCACTCTTTGCCAGAACAGCATATGAGTTGTGGAGAGCTACAGCTGGAGGGATGCACCTCTGTTCCACACCTCTCCTCCTGGCCCCCCTTGGTCCAACCGCTCCTCTTCTTGGCAACTTGAGGTAACGGTGGTGGTGCTGGTGGTCCCTGGGTGGGGGAAGAGGTTTCATGAATCCTAGCCAGGTCAGCCTGGAGACGGGCAACCTCCTCCCTCAGACCAGAGAGGTGCCTGCAAACAGGGCAGCATCGCAGCCTCCAGAATGTCTCCCTGAACACTGCTACTCCACAGCCATTGCACTGCACCATTCCCATCTTGACTTATTTTGTGTCCCCTCTCCTGTTGCTTTGTATGCTTATTGTCTCCTCCCTCTATGTATTTTTACACTTACTTTCCTACTGCCTTTGTGCCCTTACAACTCTCACCCTTCCTGTTCTGGGACAGGAACTTCCTGTAGTCTTCAGTAGTCTCCTTCCTCCGTGCTTGGATTCAGACCTCCAGCAGCTGGGGGGATAAAGAGTTTTTTTTTTTTTCCAGGTTCCTTCAAGGTTGCTGAAACTAATGTGTCTCAGTGATACTTCCCTTTCTACTGTCAAACAGGAAGTTCCTGTTGTCAGTCAAATTCAGTGGCTATAAAACTAGAACTGGCTTAGGGTGGAGGGGTGGGAAGGATGGCAATTAGTAAAAAATCTGTAGTTCTGGACTTCTGTTTCTTGATCTGCAACCAGTTCTCTTCTGCCAGAAACAGCCGGAAGCTGTAATTGGAGACAGCTGCTTTTGTACACCTAAGCTGCTAAGCCACACCCCCAATTAGATTCACTCTCTGCTCTCAGTAAATTAAGCTGATACTGCCCCCTTTCTCAGAAAAAATACTTTTTTTTTTTTTACTGAAATGAGACCCCCTTCCTCTAATAAAGTACCTGTTTGCTTAATCCAGACAGGTACTACTCTTGCTGAGACAGAAGTGATTAATTAGTAAAAAAAACAACCTTGCTGTGGTTCTCAATTGATAGTTGGGAAATTAAAATCCTCTAGTAACATATAATTTCCATTTATTGTCATGTTTCTAATTCCTACTAGAAAAGCCTCATTTCCCCTTTCTACTTAAACCTGGTGACCTGTACTCTACCCTTATTGTAATATATTGCCCCCCAGTTTGAATTTTAACGCATAAGAGTTCCGGACCCTCACATGGTACAGTACATTAGGAGGCATTATTTCATGTGCCTTAGTTTCTTCCGTCACATATAGCTCTCCCCCCTCCACTCGTTAACCCGATTTTTACAATACATTGTATAACCAGAAATTGTGACCCCCCCATGTACATTATGTTTCAATTCACCAGTTTTATTTCTTAGGCTTCTTACATTTGCCAATAATATACGAACCACAGACCTGTGTTTACCACACCTTTGTGTGCACTTTGTTACAAATAGTTTTATCAGTGCTGTCATTTGTATCTTTATTTTTTTCTAATGTGATTTTGTCGCTATTTCTCTTATTTTGTTTTGTAAGTTTTCTTCAGACTTACAGCGTGCCTAGTGCTGGACCCAGCTTTATGTTCCCTTGTCCCCCAGATGTTAGTTTAACGCTTTCCTTTTTTTTTTTTTTTTGTATTATTTATTTATAATTTTTCAGTGCATAGACAAAAAAGTCATAACATCATAGGGATAGAGCATCCACAAAATAACACAGCATTGACAGTGCCATTCAACATAGGTCAGCCCCTCCCAAATAATTACCGCCTAGGGGGAATAAACCCATATATTAATCCAAGACATTACCCCAAGCATACAGCCTAAGAAGCATATCAGGGAACCAGGGCTAACTTACTTATCTAATCCCTATTATTGCTTAACCAGTTTGCCCCACTGGTTCAGTTGGTTCCCACGAGACATATACCTCTTATATTTTAACCAATATTCTCCCATCCTCCCAAAGCCATATATATCCAAAAATAATACGACTAAAAGAATAATTTGTCTCATGGGCAAAGAAACATACAGGCACCCGGAGAAATAAAAAAAACCCAGAAAAGTCAGTTCAAGTCCCATGCAGAAGTCCAACCAGTGCCTAAAGCCCCATGTACTTTTAAACTAAATAGATCAGCTTACGGTGACTGGAGTCCAGAGTCTAAATCTTAGCTGGAGCATACCCCTCACAAACCTAAAGCCAGCTTACAGCTTTGGTAAGTTCAGGGGTCCTCACCCTCCGAAGACTCGGCCTCCTCCTCCTCCGTCTCCAACTCCTTCTCGATGGTCCTCATCAATTTCTCGGCGTCCCTCGGATCATGAAATTGATATTGTCGCCCCTGCCAGTTAAGTCTCAGTCGAGCAGGGAATAGGAGCTGGTGTTGAATTTTGAACTGCCTCAAATGACTACGGATTCCATCGAACCCTTTCCTCCTGACACGAGTGCCAAACGCCAAGTCCGGGAAAATTTGAATGTTACTGTCCCCGAACTTCATGCAACGCTTCCTCCTGGCTTGGGCGAGTACCCGGTCCCAATCTCCGACTCCCGTGCACACCACCAGGAAAGTCCGAGGCGCCTCCACATCCTGTAGATTTCGTCTGGGAGAAATTCTGTATGCTTTCTCGACCGCCAGCATGGGGATTTCCTCAGCAAGTCCAAGAATCTTTGGGAGCACATGTCTGGCGAAGTTCACCGGGTCGTCACCTCCTGCCGATTCCGCCAGACCCAAAATACGTAAATTTTGTTCCTGTGCTTGGTTCTCAACTAGCTCAAGTCTCTGTTGCAGTATCATGTTCTCTTTGATCAATTTTGTAGAGGCATCGTAGGCTTTCGTTATTAGGGATTCGAGTTCTGAGTCGGCGTCTCACATTTATCCATTCTAGCTTCTAATTCTGTAATCAAGGAATTAAGGAGTCCAATTTTCTGTCCATCTCCTGGACCGATGAACTAATTGGTTGAGGGTCATCTGTATGAGTCCAGAGAAGCCCTGTCAGCCTGCTTCACTTGGGGCCGAGGCCTCCACGCTTTCTTGAGGCCTCTCCTCCTTTTGCCTTTGGGTTTTTCTTAGGCAAAATAATCAGCTGAGGCGCCGAGGCTCACGGTTTTTCCCCATATTCATGGACTCCAACACACCACCAAACGCTCACCGTTCTTTGTCTTCGCCCACAATGTCCAAAATATAAGTTTTTATGTCAAAAACGAAATATAGGCCTAGGAGCTCAGGAGAAGAGCTGCTTCCACAAAGCGCTCAGCAGCCTGCTTAACGCTTTTCTAATTCTACCCACAAAGAGTATCCCTAATAAATCCCCCCGCAACTCAAATGTAACTTATCACTGCTAAACAAATAATTCTGATTTTCAAAGAGCTCCCAACTTCTAACACGTACTATACCCTTAACTAAACTCTACTGTCAAATCCAATTATTGTTTTTTATTTTTCTATTAATGTGCTGATTCATTCTTGGTATTGGCAGAATTTCAGAAATACTCAATCTACAACAATTATTATGAATCCTTTTCTCAATTACTTGAATTACACTGAAGATATCCTGTATTTTACAACTTCTTATATCATTAGCTCCTATGTGAACTAGCACAATAGTATTTGTTGGTGCCTTCTTCATTAAATCATCTGTAATATTAATCATATCCCTTACCCCGGCTCCAGGAAAACAACTACTAATAACTGTTTGCCTATTTATATTTGTTGTCATATGATCTGTGAATCTGATAATGGTATCTCCTAATATATACACATTGTGTTCATTACTTGGGATATCATGAATCACTGTAGCCTGTTCAGGATTTGTGTCCATGTTAGTACCCGCTTCTTGTTCTAGATTCATTAAGTGTACTATCTCAGTGTACTATCTGTCTCCTCCCTTATTTGCTGTTATGGTTCAAAGCGATTTTCTGTCGGTATAGAAAATAGCATAGCCCTTCTTACTTTTTTTTTATTTGTTTCCACTATTGAGGGCTCAGCATCCTCTGCTGTGTCCCTTATCCTTCTGCACCCCCCTACAGTTTCTCTTCCTATTTGATGTTTCCCATTATATGTTGTTTTATCCTTGATTTTATAGCATTTAAGTTACAACTCCAATCTTATTACTTTAGCCTTTAATTCTTTTATTTCAAGGCACTGCCCATATACAAAGTGTGTAAGATCGGCCATTTCAACTATGCTAATCTTTAAGCATAGTGTGCATTGTACCCCTTTGCTCGCGTTTCTTCCGCTCCGCTCTCGACTCCGCTCGCTGGACGAGTGTCTATCCGGTTCCTGGCCCCTCGCAACACTGGGAGGCACAGAAACTCCCAACACAGGTACTACCACGAGCTGTAGCTGCTAGAAACCACAGCTGTTTCACACACACAGTTTAAGACACTAAAAACTAACGCTGCTAGCAACTCGCAGCCTGCCCAGAATATTTCACCATGCTCGCTGGAGCCGAGTACTGTATAGGGCGCTTTTGATGACGTCATCCATTTCCATGGTGACACTCGCCCTGAATACCTCCCTGTCATCCAGATTCTTATCACATATGTCCTGTTCAAGTCTAAGTTTTAGTAGTTTCTCTATGCATCTACATACTATCGAGGTGAGACTCATGGGTCTATAATTGCTTGTTTTATTTGTTTCCTTTTTTATATATAGGCACAACTGTGGCCTTCCTCCAATCAGATGGAATCATCCCAGATGGATAGGGTTTATTAAACAGGATTGTGAAGGGTGCTGTTAATTTGTTAACTGTTTCTTTCAAAAATTTGGTATTAATAAAATCAGGTCCTGGGGAGGATTTATCCATAAGTTCCTTTAGGACTTTAGTAACCTCTTCCTCTGTAGTAGCATCGAATCTGTCTTCGGATGTAACTGATTGGACCAGTATTTGTTCTGCCTTAGAAAACGCTGAGCCAAAAAATATATTAAAAGCACTGGCAATGTCCCTTGGCTCACTTAGTTCTATATTAATATCTATTATGGGCCCCATATTAGTGTTTCATTTTGTATTATTTCTAATATAGGCAAAAAAGACGTTGGGGTATTTGTTGATGGATAGTTTAAATTCAAGTTTGTTCCTTTCCTGCCTGATCACTTGTTTAGATTTTCTATTCACATTTGAATATATCTTTATTATGTTCGCTCGGGTTCTTTTTATATTTACTAAATGCGTTTTCCTTTTTTTAATATGTTTTTTCACTTTACCTGTCAGCCAAAGTGGGACTTTTCCCCTAGAGTTGGTGATTTTCCTTTTTGGGATGAATGTCTCTTCCAATCCATTAATGAATGATTTTATTAGGGCCCAGCATTCCTTGACTATACAATCATCTAAGACATAATTCCAGTCAATGGATTTGAACACATTAAGTATATCCCTGTAATTCCCCTCATTATAATTATATTGGAGGTGGGATATATTAGGGGCAGAATACTGTTTATTTATACAGAACATGATGCTATTATGGTCATTATTTACCAGCGTAGGAAAAATAGATACGTTCGATATCTCATTTGGTATGTTTGTAAGTATGACATCAAGGATGTTATTACCTCTTGTTGGTTCTGTTATCATTTGTTCTAATCAAGCCTCTACTGTTGAATCAAAGATTAATGATTCATGGTAAGTGGGTGCTTTAAGTGAATCCCATTTGATGCATGAGAGATTTAGTTCGCCCAAAATAATTACATTATCCTGTTCAGATAATTTGGAGATGATAGAACATAATTGTTGATCATAGCTAATGTCTGCGGATGGAGGTCTATAGAAGGTACCTATTATGAGATTGCCACCATTGAGAGATTTAATACGTATGCATACCCCTTCAACCATTTCTGAGTTTATCGCATTTTCAGCGGACTATATCGTATTTTTGACATACATACATACATACCCCCCCTCCTCTTTTATTAATCCTGTTTCTTTTGTGTAGGGAAAACCCAGAGATGGCATTGCACCAGTCAGATGTGTTATCCCACTACGTTTCTCAGATGGCCACTATATCTTAGTCATGATGGTTAATGATTGTTTGAAGTTCACTATTCTTTATCAGGTTTAGGCTTCTGGCAGTAGTAGTAAAAACCCTTAATCCCTTAATAAAATCTCTGTGTGTTAGTTTAAACTTTTATTAATGTATTTAATGATTGATTTACCCAATAAGGTGTTTCCCCTTTTACTTAAGTGCAGCCCATCCCAGCAGTACAAACGATGGTTGTCGACAAACTGTTCCCAGTGAGTGAGGCAAGCTATTGATTCCTTCAAGGTCTGTTTCATTACCCAATCGCTGATGGTCTTTATTTTAGATGTTTTTATCCTACTCGCCCTTGGGACTGGGAGAATTTCAGATATGCATATCTCACTGCCATACTGTTTTAGTGTCGTCGAGGCCCAGGTCAGGAAGCATAGGAAAACCAGGAGCAGTTGTAGAATTCACCAAAAATGATTTATTTACACTAGCAGTATAATAAAATAAACTTGTTCAGTGTAACTGTTTATAAAGGCATAATAAAATGAAGTTTTCTTTCAGTCTCTGTGTCCTTTGTTCTCTTAATCTTTCTTGCAGTTTAGCTCTTATGTAAGTCTTTTCAACCCCCATCCTTAGCAAACATCCTGTTTTTGTAAATATCAGGCAGGACTGCTAGAACACAGTGTGCTTGAGCGGAGAGGCCCCCTTTTGCAGCTTTTGCAAAAGGCTGGTAGATTTGCACTCAAGTAATCTCTAGAGTTTACAATAGCTTTCTGCAATCATCTCAAATTATAATTATATTCATTTCAACAGTAATGCTATATATTTTCTAAATAAAGGGATCCCAATATCAGTTACATTTCCATACAAAGAACTGCATGTATTTTTATGTCAACAGATATGCAAGGGAGGGCTGAGAGACGGTGAGTGGCAAAGGATTGTGAGATTGTCGGGTGATCACGTCTGAAGTCTCACAGGCAAATTTAGTTGCGCAACCAGACAGCGAAGAGACAGAAGAGGAAAGAATAGATCCTTGCATTTAAACACTTTCTCTAACAAATGGGACAGGGTCTTATTCCACCCTGTCACATTTAGGATAGTGACTAATGAGAGATAGTCTTTCTGTATGTCCTCAAGACTTGAAGTGTTAATATTATTTGTTCCCATATGAACCATGACCAGAGGGTTGGGTTCTGCACTTCTGAGGATGTTCCTAGACATGTGTTCGATGCCCTTGGTTTTGGCCCCTCTAAATCTAGAGCAGGTATCATTAGCTTTGTCCTCGTTACATATTATACTATCTGCATATTTTACGATTGAATCTCGAAGAACTAGTACCTGTTTTGGGGCATCAGTGGGTGTAGGATTTGCTATAGGGCTGACAGCCATAATCCCTGCAAAGTTTTGATCAGATGCCTGTTGTGCATTATTTCCAGTATCTCTTTCTCTTTTGTCCATCGTGTATGTTGGGTGACTTTTATTTTGACTGTTAACATCTGTGCCTTCAGGCAAAGGTAGATAGATTGGTGTCAGGGTCGAGGTTACTTAGTGCTTCAAATTTGTTATGTTGGAGTACAGTAAAGTTCATAGCTCTCCTACTTTTTTGAGAGAGCATTTTTTGACAACGGGACCAATCCGAATCTTTATCGCTATCAAACTCCCTACCTCTCTTTAATGAGTGCTCTCACTGTCGTTTTCTAACCAGCTGGAAACAATTAAAATTAATATTTTACCCCAATACCTGTTTCTGTTCTCCACCCTTCCAATTCCCATCCCATCTAAAGATTTTAAAAATTTAAGTAAAAAAACTATCTCAATTCATCTGGGCAGGTAAAAGACCCAGGATAAAGTGGACAGTACTAACAGAAGGTAAGAAGGAAGGGGATGGAGCTACTACTTGGCAGCACAATTGCTGCCTCTGATGAAAATGATTAGTCCTACACAACCTGGGGGGGTGGAATGCTTTGGAAGATACTGCTCAACCACATATTCCACTTAAAGTTCTTCCCTGGATGGTACTTCCAAGGGAATTAAAGGCTGTCAAAAATTGTTGGACAAAACACACTTTGGCAATATGGCTAAGGGTAAGGTCACACTGGGAGTTACCCTCTTACATTTGGCATTATATTCCTTTTAAATATCCCCCAATTTTCCAACCACAGGGAAGAATGCTTGCTTTGCCAGGTGGGAGCAACTAGAATTAAAGTATTTATGTCAGTTACTACAGGGAGAAGTAATTAAAGACTTTTGACTCTGCAAAAAGAATTTCAGTACCTAAACATGATTTTTATAGATACAGGCAGTACAGGCACTATTTTCAGGGAGGACCAGGGTTAACAGCCTTAGTGTTCCTCCCCTCCACCCCCATTTGGGGAATTTTATTAATTTGTAACAAAGCCCTGTTCTCGGATACCAAGGGTCTTTTTTATCGCAAACTTACAAATTAATGCAAGAAGGACGGGGTATCTTAGCAATTCAAAAAATTCAAGCTAGATGGGAAGTGGAGTTAGTGCAGACCCTTACAGAACAAGACTGGAAAAGAATATGGCAGAATCATGTATTTTGTGGCTGCCCCAGGATTCAGGCCTTTTGGGGGCAGTTGGAGGAAGCCATTAAAAATACGTAAAATTTACAGCAGAACCCTACTTTTATAAATTTAGTGCTAGGCCTCCTACCAGAAGAGATTACTACAGCATCTGCTAAATATCTTTTTTTGATTTTAATAGCTGCTGCTCTAAAAGTGATTACACAAAATTGGCTCGCCTTCAATTAATTAACTCTGAATCAATGGATGACTAATTTAATTAAAAATATAGAGGCGTTGACAGCTAAATTAAGGCTGCAGGTGGAGAAATTTAATTCAAGGTGGTTTCTCTATTATGTTTGTATCGAAGAAACAGAGGGTCGAACGGTACTGGAGCAGCTCCTACACTAAACAGGGAATGCACAACCCAGTCCCTGCTTTCATGGACTTTTACCTATGAATTCTACCCTTCCTCAACTTGGATATTAAAACTATTAAAAGAAGGAGAGGAAGACAAGTACAAAACATACTTTGAGCAATGAGTCAATGGTTTATTGTTTATTCTTTATTTTTTCTCTGTAAAGGTGGAACAGTTTTTAGGATGGTATAATGAGATATTAACTTGTCATTGCCTGTGTATTATGGCTTCTTTTATTGTAAGAGAGCAGTTTATTCAGGAATAACTCATTTAGGGGTAACAGGAAGCCGAGACTTAAAGTTTATAGTTCTTCCTTACATGTCCACTATTTATTATTTTCGTTTCCAAACTTTACAGAGGGATCCATCTTATGGACTGGCTTCAGATGATCTTCCAGTGAAAGGAAAAATATACATTATTAAGTTGGTGTAGATATACATTTGTTATTTTTATTTTTTATTGTGTATAAGAACAAAGTAATTCCCTGTGTACATTCTAATGTAGTTAAATAGTATGTTTAATTTATTATCTGCTCTCAATAAAGTGATAAGTTAAAAAAATATATATATTTTTTTTGAGTAATGTCAGACTATTTTTAATTTTTTTTGGAAATTAAATTTCATTGAATTTTCCAAGGGAACAAATACATTCGTACAGACAGTAACAAACATGGGATTTCACTAGACTCCATTAATTTGAAGCAGAATGTCATTATAAATTACACATTGAAGTCCACAATGTTGTGAAACACAGGTGACCATTCCGCGTGTGAAACTATTATCCCCAACAACGAAACAAACATCACAATAGAACAAGAACAAAAAAGAAACAAGACATCTAGAAAGGGGTATTAATATAACATAGGAGCTGAAATGGTCCTGGCTCCCAAGGGGTAAGGAATGTTTAGAGTGGTACCAGTGGGCCAAAATATGCTTTAATGCATTTTAAAAGGTAATGATATAGTTTCACAGAAAAGAAGAGAGCAACTCAAACCCCCCAGAAACTCTCACACTTGTCATGCGATTTGTGGAATGCCACCCTATTCCTGTCGAGCCAGAATATCTAAGACAGTTTTGCCTTCTTTATCTGCTTGATAGTAAAAGAAGGGAAGCCAACGGCTAACAAATTTCTCTTTCTGCAGTCTTAATTTAGCTGGGATCCATTCCATTTCTTGGATCCGTAGACAGTTCTCAAACCATGTCTCCTTGGGGGAAGGGGTCTGGGTAATGACTTTAGTGGCTGCGGCCACTAAGATACTGTCTATATAGGTATCTCTTGGCACTGCCTTTTTAACCGTGCTGGGCGAGACTCCCAAAATCCAGTTTTGGAACTATATCTCGGGGTGGGATCTCCAACACTTTCCCTGTTTCCATAGCCACCCTTTCCCAAAAATCTTTAATTAGGAGACATGTCCAGAAAATGTGGGTGTGGGTACCTGATTCCCCACATCCTCTCTAATAAAGGTCAGAGGGATGTGCCCCATAGTGTTTAGAGATAGTTGGCGTTCAAAAATATCTCTCTGCTGTTTGCCAGTGGAACTCTCTCCAGGAAGGGGCGGTCATTGTGTTGTGAATTCCTTTCCAGATCACTGCCCAGTCCTGTTCGGCAAGCATGTTAGAAAAAAAAAACATTGTAGGGGCATTTTTTTGTTGTTTTTGAAGTATGTCTGAAACACACTGGCAGTTGTTAGAGGAGGCAAGCACAGAGCAGGAAGGCAATCAGCAAGCAGCAGTTAACAGCCACACTGCAGAATAAGGCAGTTGAACATGATACGCGAGGCAGCATCTGTACACATAATAAGAGGTACGGTCATTCTTTTTGACTGGATGAAAATCTGAGACTGCTTTATAATGGTTAATATGGTGTGAACATTCAGCATCTACGGTGCTCAGGGTGAGCCAGGCTAACAACTTGCCTTTTTTTTTGCATAATATATTTATTGTTTTGTAAGCATACTCACAAATCAATGCTTTAAATAGAAAGATGACACTACAGGTCAGAAGTCAGCAGTTACAGAGATACACAAAATGAAAAGCATCCTCCCCATTTAGTACATCAAGGTGGAAATACAGCATTGAAAAATGTTCCCGTGAGAAAAAGTAATCCCTGGCCGGCCTGGTGGTATAGAGGGTTGAGGCGCTGGTGCCTTACCCCGACCCACGCCTACGACCCAGGTTTAGAAACAAGCCCAGGGTGTTGGAGGTCAGCACGGTGGGGGGAGGCGGAGCTGGATGAAGCTGCCGGCAGGCAAACTCTCCTCTCCGGGGTTGAAGCGCGGCACCCCTCGGCTGATGACGACCCCCAGTGGAGGCTGGGGGTATCACGGGCTCAGAGGGGGGCCACAGGCACTAGGCCATGGGGTGGGGGAAAGGAGCCGTAACTGGGCCGTACTGCGCATGCGCGTCTCCACATGCATGCGTGCATACTTCTGGGGCTCCTGGGAGAAAACCAGGAGGAGAAAATATGCCGGTTGGCAGGATGAAGACCGACCCCCAGGAGGCGCTGCTCCTGGGCTGGGCAAGGTAAGGTAAGCACCGGTAATTCCTGGTGATGGGGCTGTAGGGGTCGGTTGGATGGGGGCTGACCAGCACGGAGTACAAAAACAGCTGTGATTAAAAAAAAAAAAGTAATCCCGAAGCCTGCAGCTTAAATGGAAGAATCCACAAGCACCACCTCGTCAGACTATTTCTAAAGTCCGGTGCTCTTAATGTCAAGCATAAAATTATAACCAGAGCTGTGCAAGGCATAACAAACAACCCCACCATAAATACCAGAAAGTAAGATAACCCACCACATCCTAACAAAACAGTGTATTCACACAATGTACTCCTCTTTAATATACAATTAACATGGTCTTAACAGACACTTCAAACTGAGAGAAGACAACAGAGAGAAGCGGGATAACATTGGTCACAAGTAATACAAAATGATATACAATATGAGTTCCCTTCTAATGCTCTGTGCTTTAGAGGCTGGACCTTATAGCCAACCAAACAATTTCGCTGTATAGGCATATAGTTTCCAAAAAATGTAACCATTTTAAACTGGAGACTCACTCAGAAAGTCTCTAACACAAAAAGTTTGGTAGTCCATACAGTCTAGCAGTGTATCTTAAAGCAAGAATGGCCCACGCCCCTGCACCTCGGTACTCACTGTACATCTAGGGCCACAACCAAATCTCCCTCTCCCTCAGAAGAAATGTCCTCCTCTTCAGCTGCCTGCTCCGATTCCTGCTCCAACAATTGAAGAAACTTGTCGTTGTCCCCAGGCTCATTATATTGATAGGATTTAGCTTTCCATTGCAGTCGCAAACATGCAAGGAATAGCAGCTGATGTGCAATATTAAGTTGTCTAAGTCAGCCATGAATCCCATCAGAAGCTCTCCTGCACTGTCTAGTGGCATAAGATAAGTCCAGGAAAATATTCAGGGTATCAGCCCTGTATTTTAGTCCTCTCCAACATCGGACAATACTGAGAACTCTGTCCCGATGCCCAACATATTGGCACACTAATAGGATAGTTCTCGGGGGCTCAGATGTGGTTGATGCTCTGCGAGGAGAGATCTGGTAGGCAGGCTCTATGGCTATCGGGAAGGGGGGTTCCTCATCCAAACCCAGGATAGAGGGCAGGAGAGAACGTATAAAAGTTAGGCAGGCATCCCCCCTCAGCCTGCTCCAAAAGTCCAAAAATCCTGAGATTTTTCTCATGGGCCTGGTTCTCAATGGCCTCCAAACGCCTGCAAAGTAGCCCATTCTTTTTGATTAACTTGGTCGTCGCATCGCAGGCGCTCAGTACAGATCCCTCATTTCACTGGACAGATTGCTTGCATGTCTCCATCTTAGTCTAGAGTGCAGAAACCCAAGGCGTCAGGGAATCAAGCTTTTTATCGATATCCCGAACTGAGTGCACCAGCTGATTCAAGGTTGTCTGTATGGTGGGTAGGGAGACCCCCTCTCGCTGTTCCACACTCAGTGGCCCTGCTTCCCTTGTGGTTATCCAGATTTTTTAGGAGCAAAAAACTCTGATGCAGCAGAGGCATTCCCACGAGTTTTGAACATAGTGCCAGTCCTGAGTGTCTATCGTTGCGTGGAACGCACTTGTAGGGCGAACAATAAGGCAGTAAGGGGTAGAAAAGTAAAGATTAATAAAAGTATATACAGAGCTCTGTAAAAGCGCTGCTTCCCGTTAGCTGCTCAGCAGCACCCCAACTTGCCATTTTAATGTACAGAGCAGTGAAAAGAATGTCAACATAACCCAGCTTCCCATGGTACACATAAGAAGTCCCATGGATTGATTGCAAATAATGATGGGCTGGCAGTATAGCTTAGAGATTAGAGTAATGAGCTGTGAATGGGCTTGGTATATCCAGCAGACCTGTGCTTGATTCCCACAACCTCCGCTTGTATACTGTGTAACTGAGCAAGTCATTTAACCACTCCAGTGCTCCCAAGTCGACCCTGAAAACAGGTACTTGTGCCTAGTGGACCTTACCTGGTTACCAAAGAATAATATACATACATACACACATACATACATAAATAAGCTTTTTAGTCACTCTTTCATGATGCCAACAATGCAGCCTGGCACTCGTGGCTTCGCCCTTCGTTGTCAGGCAGCATTGTTGGCAACAGTCCAGAGTGAATAAAAAGTTTATTTGTGATCAACCCATGAAATATTCCCTATTTATGCAATGCTTGTGAGGATAAATTTTAGCAAGTAAATATGAAATTTTTTGTTTACTGGGGACCTAAAGTGAGAATATTTTGCTTATCCTCACTCTAGATCCCTATGGCCAAATTTATCCATACTGTAGGTTATGGTTGAAAATTGTTAAAGACAGTCATACCTTCACTAACGAGCGGGACATCCTAGCCCAATTATTTTTATTTATTTATTAAAGTTTGGTAGCCGGGTGGGCCCACTGAGCCCAGAAGGTCCCTTTTTCAGGGCCGACCCAGGATAACAGTATAAGTTCAGACACAGAAAACAAGACAAGATTAGGTTCCAGAAATCAAGTGTACAAAGGTTAGAATGCAGGTTAGATAATCACTTTGCTACTGCAGGGTAAGCCTTTGATACCTCACCCACTAGCAGTCTGCTCACCCATTTGGACGGTTCTGCCCATACCTCTCTGCCCCCAGCTAACACGCGTGCTAATAAATTCTCTTTTAGCCCAGCCTCATACAAACAGGTTGAAGACCTCCTATTGGTCCTGGGCACCAAAAAAAGCGCTGGGGCTGACCTAATTGAGCATTTTTTCTTAAAGCTGGGACATCGTGTATTGGGGGCTCCTATCACTCACCTCTTTAACCTGTCCCTCTCCCAAGGCACCCTCCCACAGCAATGGTAAATAGCACACATCATTCCACTTTTTAAATCTGGGGATCTATACAACCTAAATAACTACTGGCCCATCTCTCTGTTCCCAATCTTATCTAAACTTCTTGAGAAAGTTGTCAGTTCCCAGCTAAGAGAATTCCTCAAATCCAACAACATCCTCAGTCCACTGCAATCTGGATTCAGGCCAAATCATAGTACTACCTCTGCACTGGCCAAAGTCACAAACGATTAGCAAATCACACTGGATGCCAAGAAACATGTCTGTGCCTTATTTCTGGATCTGAGTAAGGCTTTAGATACTGTGGATCATGACTTACTCCTAGCCATGCTACCTAACGTCGGTCGTGATGACACATCCATTAAATGATTTAACGGTTACTTGGTTGGCAGACAACAGCGTGTTAAATCCCAGGACATTATTTCCCCTCCTAAAACGTTACAAAGAGGAGTACCACAAGGATCGATTTTGGGCCCCCTTTTCTTTGCCTTTTATATCAATAATATCAACGCCGGACTTAACAAAATTAGTGTTCACTTTTTTGCAGATGATACCATGCTCATTGGACACACCCTGGAACAAGCAGGTACAGACCTACAGCACTATTTCAACACCTTTTACCGTTACCTCATCCATCAGAAGCTGCTCCTCAATGCTGAAAAACCAAAGCCATGTTCCTCTCCCCTCGTACCCGTTCAGTGACTGTTCCCCCTGTACTCCCAAAACATCAACTTCTGACCCTGTTGGGGGAGCCACAAGAAATAGTGGACAAATTCAAATATCTAGGCTTCTGGTTGGACCATAAACTTTCTTTTCTAGGGATGTGGATATGTTGTTCTTATCCACACTTGCTGGCATGTCCCTTTCCCCTTTAAATCTTGCTGGAAGGTCTTCAAGTAGGCTCCTCCCACTCACCTGGGTGGTATAACCCTTGGCTGCGCCCCATGATGCCAGATCTTCCTTTCCGCTGGAAGATTCAGGTTGCCTGCTCTTCGCTATCACTTTTTGTAGTCCCTGGCTTCTAACCCTTCGGTTATTCCAAAAATTCGGCTCTTTCGAGCTAGCGACTGTGCTGTTTGCTACTTGGTCATGGAAGACAAATCTTCCACAGATTTCGCCGGTGCCCGTGCGGCCAAAAAATGTCGTGCATCGATATACCATGTGCATATACTGCCTGGGTGTTGGCCATGACACCCAGACTTGCGAGATGTGCCTCGCGTTTCACCCGAACATCCTCGACAGTCATCTCGCATGCCTTAAGTTGGGCAGGCCAAAGAAACAGAATCCTCCGGTGAAATCCAAAGAGGCCCGGTGGGCAGTCTCCGCAGCTGCGGGGTCCGCTGAGCAGCTGGAACAGATGCAGGCCTTCAAAGAAGAAACAACATGGGCCACAGAATCATCTTCTCAGTCGATTTTTTTTCCCCTCAGCCTGGGCTCCACGTTTTCGGGTTCCTTCCGAGAGCTGTGTCAATCCCTCCACACTAAGGGTGAGGGACCTGCAGGCTCGCATTCCTCTCAGTCCCGTAAGAAGGAAAAGGATCTGAAACACTCTTCGTCTCGGCGAAGATGCTCCTGGGATCATGAGCGATCTCGGTCCCAGGAGCCGGGAATATCGACTTCGGTCGAAATTGCTTCCTCAGCCACTGGTTTCTCGGCCCTGCTGTCTGGCCAGTTGACCAAGGTCTCGATGGACGAGGTTGAGATCACTCTCAATCCCATTGAACTGTTGTCACCCGATGAGGCTGACAACTCTTTGACTAGGACTCTGGTCCTGCCTCTTCCTGATGAGGAGACCCAGCCAGCTGGGACTCCCATCGAGGACAGTCCCGGATCCGGGCAATTCACCAGTTTCCCCGGTGTCTCCCGAGCAACCTAATCGGCCAGTCCGATTGAGGTCGAGATCTAGGACCCCCTCAGCTGACAGGCTGGGGAAGGCACATAAGTGCTCCAAAAAGAGGTGACGCCACCGGTCATCCTCGGATGAGGAGAGCCTTCGGCAGAAACTCCATCGACACTACAAGGATTTAATGTGGCAGCAGCTGATTCTGTTCGTACAGAAGCCGGCCACAGTTTCTACTCTGGCCATTACTTGGCTTTTGCCTCCTAGGCCGAAGTCGACTCGCTTAGAACTGGTCAAATCGGTTCCCCCGCCTGCAGAGCCGGCTAAACCTGCTCTGGTTCGGCCAAAATTGGTCTCTCCGCCAATTGTGGTGGAGCCCCTGCTAAACAGCCTTCAGGAGGGGCTCCTACAAAGGATTCTCAGATGGTTCCAGGACTCCCACGTAGGTTGTCAGTCACTGTTACGCCTGATCGACCCAGGCCTTTTGAAGGGGACCCTGGTGGCCGTCCGATCTATCCGGATTCTTCGGATACGGAAGACATCGACTTACACTTTCACCCGCGGGACAATGACTCTATTGGTAGTCTGTCGACGGAGGAGGGCCCTTCATCATTTCAGGGGATTCTCCGCCTTATCTCTGAATCCACAGGGATGCCCCTGGAGCCTGTCCAGAAAAGGCGAAGGTCCCTCTTACAGATATTCTTAAAAGAGGGGATACACCCACAGAAACCTTTCCTGTGGCCGAAGCCATTGTTGGCCCGGCCTTGGAGCCCTGGTAGCATCCTGCCTCCTGCCTAGCGCCGTCTGCCCAGATGGCCCACAAGTATGCGGTGCCCAATTGGGTCCCTCTCGGGGTTCACTGAACACCCCTCGGCCGAGGGGTTGGTGACTGCCTCAGTGTTCAGATGCACAGGCAGCTCTACTGACACTGATAGACTTCCGGACAAGGAGTCCAAAAAATTGGACCACACAGCCAGGTAGGTCTGTGCAGCCTCCTCTCTAGGCCTCAGTCAGGAGAGCTCGTCCATCATCATGGCACATTTCTCTCATGCCCTGTTGGGCTCCATAGATGAAGTTCTCCCGCACCTCCTTGCAGACCTTCAGACTACGGTCAAGCAGGTTCAGGACCAGGGCCGTGCCGTTGCCAAGCAGCAGCTTCAGATGGCTTTGGACCTTGGGGACTCTTGCGCCCGTTCGGTGGCAGTCGCAGTTGCCTCACGCCACAGGGCTTGACTGAGGCTTTCCACCTTTACGGTGGATACACAGCACAAACTCACTGATGTTCCTTTCCTGGGTACCGATCTCTTCAGCCCAGGTGTGGATGGTCACCTTCAGCGAATCGAGCAGTCCAGTGCCATCTTGGACTCGGCCACTAATGCTCAAAGCGCCCCTGGTGCCAAGAAGCAGCAGAAAAAGAAAAATCCTTTTTGGCATCCTGCTCCTGTGGCTCAGCAGCCCTCCTTTCATGGCAGGCAGCAACAGCAGGCACAGGCTTGGCGCCCTCGGCCTAAGTCTGGGCCTCCACCGGCCCGCAGACAGGGAGGTTGGGGTTCAGGTCCTGGACCCTCTTCCTCCAGGCATGCTCATTGACGGGATAGGGGTTGCCACCCCTATCCCCATCACGCCAGTTCTGGGTCCTCCAATTGGGGGTCGGCTCCACCACTTTCTTTCTCCTGGTCCGCTGTTACCACGGACAGGCGGGTCTTAGAAGTGGTCGGCCAGGGTCTGCCTCTGGAATTCGAGCAGTACCCTCCCAGCCGAGCCCGTGCCCCACGGGAGGAGAGAGTATCAGCCCATACTCGGTCAGCTCTGAGAGACGACATAGCCCAGCTCCTCCTCAAGGAGGTAGTGGTTCGAGTGGCAGTTCCTTCAGTCAATCCAGGGTTCGTTTCCAGGTACTTCCTGCTCCCAAAGTGGATGAGGGGCTGGCGCCCCATTCTAGATCTGTACGACCTGAATCAGTATCTCAGGCCACGCTCCTTCAGGATGGTAACTCTGCCCCAGATCATACCATTCCTGGAGCAAAACATGTGGTTCTGCTCACTGGATCTCCAGGACGCATTCTTTTACGTCCCAATCTGTCCATCCCACCAGCGGTTCCTCCTACTTAAGAGTAGAGGGAACCCTATACGAGTCCTGAGCCATGCCATTTCGCCTGTCATCGGCTCCACGGGTCTTCACCAAATGCACTGCAGTGGTGGCAGCCCATCTCAGGCATTGAGGGGTCAGAGTGTGCCGTTACCTCAACAACTGGCTCTTGGCAGGTTCCAGCCAGCAAGAGGTGGAGAGGTCCAGGGACCTGGCCCTCCAGACCTGCTCTCAACTTGGCCTCCTGATCAACGAGGCCGAGTCAGAGTTCGTGCCTTCTCAGGTGATATGCTCCATCGGGGCAGAGCTTGACTCTTGCCGAGCCAGAGCACAGCTCCCAGCAGACAGGGCACAGGTTCTCTCCTCCTTTGCCCAATCAGTTCTGGTTGGGCACTTGCATCCTGCCCGGGACTTTTTGCGCCTTCTGGGCTACATGGGGGCTTGCACCACCATGGTCCATTGAGCCCGGTGGCATGTGCACCCCCCCTTCAGTGGGAGCTGGCCATCTAGTGGACTCAGCGCCTATGTCATTTCAACCAGCTGATCACTGTAACCCAGAAGATGTGGGACACTCTCCAGTGGTGGACCATCCTAGACCGGTTGCAGGAAGGGATCCCGTTTGTCCGCCCCAAGCCAATGGTCGTCCTCATGACCGATGCCTCTTTTATGTGCTGGGGAGCCCACATGGAGAACAACAGGGCCTAAGGGTTCTGGACCCCCGAGGAATCCCAATACCATATCAACCTGTTGGAGCTCAGAGTGATCAGACTGGCATTGTCAGCATTCACTCAGCAGCTTCAGGGTCAAGTGGTTTAAGTGCAGATGGACAGTACCACGACCATGTACTACCTCAACAAGCAGGTTGGCACGCACTCCCGGCTGTTGTTCAGGGAAGCACTCCGCATCTGGACACTCATGAGCCGACTGGAGGCAGATCTTCTAGCCATCCATGTGGCAGCAGCCTCAAATCAACTGGCGGATGCTCTCAGCCGCATAGGTGAGTCATCCCACGAGTGATCTGTCCATCCAGAGGTAGCTTACAGCCTGTTCTCCCACTGGTGCAAACTGATGGTGGACCTGTTTGCCTCCAGGGAAAACACCAAGCTGAGGCTGTTTCACGCCCGCCTCCCTCAGTGGGGATCGCTGCAGGAGGATGCCTTTTTGAGGCCGTGGACCCCAGGCCTCTTCTACGCCTTCCCTCCATTTCCCTTGATCCACAAGGTGCTTCTCAAGGTAAGGAGGGACAAGGCGCAGGTGATCCTGGTATTCCCATAATAGCCCTGCCAGTTATGGTATCCCGATCTCCTCAGCCTCAGCAACAGACTCCCGAGGCGTCTTCCTGCATGCCCGGACCTGATATCTGTCAATCAGGGGACGGTATTCCATCCAGACCTTCAATTCCTGCACCTGACAGCCTGGTACCTGAGCGGCTAGAGTTCCAGGCTTTGGGTCTCTCTGAGGATGTACTCACAGTAGTGGAAGCATCCAGAAAGGAGTCGACCAGAAAGTGCTATGCCTTCAAATGGCAAAGGTTTTCCATTTGGTGCCAGCGCAAGGGCTTGGACCCTCTGTCCTGTCCTGTTCTGTCCTGTGGCAAGCATTTTGGACTACCTTTGGTCTCTGTCCAAAGGGGGTCTTTGGTCTTCAGCCCTTAAGGTGCACCTGGCAGCCATCTCTGCTTACCGTGCACGGGCCGGTCAGCAGACAGTGGCACTGGAGAAGGTGGTCTGGTGCTTTTTCAAAGGCCTCTATCACATATCCCTTCCAGTGTGTGAACCTCCACCTCTGTGGGATTTACTTCTGGTTTTAGCAAAGCTCATGGGCCAGCCATTCGAACCAATGCACAAGTGTGAGATGTCACACCTGTCGTGGAAGACAGCCTTCCTGGTGGCTATCACGTCCGCCAAAAGGACTGGGGAGCTCCAGGCACTCTCTGTGAAGTCTCCTTATCTGGTCTTCCACAGAGACAATGTTGTCCTGCACCCCCACCTGAAATTTCTCCTGAAGATGGTGTCAGAGTTTCACCTTAATCAGGTGTTGACTCTGCCCATGTTCTACCCGAACTGCACATCGGATGCCGAGTACAGGCTCCATACTCTGGACCTGAGATGTGCTCTCTCTCCTGCTTTAAGGAGAGGACAGCGGAAGTTCAGGGAGAGTTTCGCCAGCTGTTTGTCACCTACGCTGAAGCTGTACCTGGCAGGCCAGCAGCAAAGTGGCCGATTGGCAAATGGATTATATCATGCATTCATCTCTGCTATAGGTTGGCAAGTAGGGAGCCTCCTGTAGGGCTAAGGGCTCATTCCACCCACCATACCGCTGCGTCGGTGGCTGCTTCCAGAGCCATCCCTATCCAGGAAATCTGCAGGGCTGCTACCTGGAAGACAGCAAACACCTTCATCACCCATTACGACATCGACCTTGAGTCACACCGGGATGCTGGTTTTGGGGCCTCAGTTCTCCAGTCTCTGTTCCCAAAGTAGGGGGTGTGCGCCTTGCTTCCCTTGTCCCAGAGAACTGCTAGGAGTCTGCCAGCAAATGTAGATAAGAACAACATATAAACAATCCTAGAAAAACAGTTTACTCACCTGTAACAGTAGTTCTAGGAGTGGTATATGTTGTTCATCCACACTGACTCACCCGACCTCCCCAGCTGCGATGCACAGCCTGGCGTCCAGCGGACTAAGATCTGGCATCATGGGGTGGAGCCGAGGGTTATACCACTGGGGTGGGTGGGTAGGAGGAGCCAGCTTGAAGACCTTTTGGCAAGATTTAAAGGGGAAAGGGACATGCCAACAAGTGTGGATGAACAACATATACCACTCCTAAAACTACTGTTACATGCCAGCGACCCGGGTTCAGGAGCGAGCTCGGGTCGCCGGGCAGAAAAGGATAGGCGTAGCACGGCTCTCTCTCTGGGGGAGGGGTCTGCAGGCTCCCGCTGCAATACTACCACCTAGGGGAGCCCGGGTGAATAGCGTGGTCGGTGGAGCAGCTGCAAGTGGATTGGGTAGATGTCGGCGGGGGCGGAGCAGGAGGTGCATCTCAGCGTGCCTCCTGGCTCATAGCCCTCATTGCACGCTGACATCGGGGAAAGAAACCGGGAAAAACTGTGTCGGCTTCTCCTAGGCGAAGGCACCTTGCCGGCAAGGTCTCCGGGCTCGTCGAACAGACTCCGCTGCACCAACCCCACAAATTCAGAGTGCTGCTTTGGGGAGGTAAGGGGCATTCCTCCTCACCCCTACCCGGGGGGGTATACCGGGGCTAAGATTGTGTGTGGTGTCGGGTGCTCTAGGGGCAGATCTCGATGGGGAGAGAGGCCTGTGGGTGGTAGGATGCCGGAGAGAGTGGAGAAGGGAGGCAAGCAGGGAGTATAAATACGTAGTTAAAAAGGAAAAAAAACTACTGTTACAAGCGAGTAACCTGTTTTTCTAGGAGCGTGGATATGTTGTTCATCCACACTCTTTGGCATGTCCCTTTCCCCTTTAAGGATCACCAGAAGTCTTCAGTCTGGCTCCTCCCACCCACCTGGGTGGTATATACCTTGGCTCCGCCCCATGACGCCAGATCTTCCTTTCCGCTGGAAGTTTCAGGTTGCCGCCATCGTGCTTATGCATTTTGTAGGCCCTGCCTTTCAAACCTTCAGTTTTGCCGAAAATTCGTATCTTTCGAGTTAGCGATCGCCTTTTCGCATCCTCGATTATGGAAGAAAAATCTTCCCCTGGATTTCGCCAGTGCTCCTGCGGCCAAAAGATGTTGTGTACTGATCCCTACTCCATGTGCGTCTACTGCCTTGGTGTCGGCCATGACACCTTGTCCTGCAGTTTTTGCTTGGCCTTCCATCCCAAAGTTCTGGACGACCATCTTGCATGCTTACAACTGGGGAGACCGGAGAAGAGGAATCCTCTGGTGAAATCAAAAGAGGCTAGGTAGGAGGTTTCCATGGCTGCGGGATCTGCCAAGCAATTGAAATGCATGCAACTGTTCAAAGAAAAGTGGCTCGCTCTTCCCGGAGCTTCTTCATTCCGCTCAACCTGGGCTCCACCTTCTCGGGTTCCTTCAGGGAATTATGCCAGTCTCTCCCTACCAAGGGGGAGGCACCTGCGGGCCCACATTCTTCTTGATCCCGTAATTGGTAGAAGGATCCGAGCATGTCTTCATCTCGACGAAGGCGCTCTTGGGACTGAGAGAGGTCTCAATCCTAGGAGCATGAGATCGCTTCTTCGGCTGCTGGCTTCTTGGACCTTCTTTCAGGCCAGCCGACTGAGGATGTGGTCGACGAAGTCGAAATAGTTATCGACCCAATTGATCCCCTGTTGCCAACTCCGGTCGACGACTCCTTAGAAAGGACTCCGGTCCTTGTCTTCCCTAATGAGGAGACCTAGCCTGCTGGAGTCCTCATCGAGGATCCGGTCCTGGACTCCAGGAAGTCACCGGCCCCGCCGGTGTCTCCCAAACGACCAAGTCGGCCTGCCTGATCTCGGTCGAGGTCTAGGACCCCCTCGTCCAACAGGCCGAGGAAGGGCCACAAGTGCTTTAAGAAGATGCCATCGTTGTGCTCGTTCTCCTCGGATGAGGAGAGGCTCCAGTGGAAACTCCATTGGCGCTATGAGGACCTCATGTGGCAGCAGCTGATTCTGTCCGGGCATAAACCTACCACGACTTCCTCCCCAGCCATTACTTGGCTTTCGCCTCGCAGGCCGAAGCCGACTCCCTTGGAGCCGATCAGATCGGTTCCCTTAACCGCGGAGCCGGCGAGACCACCTGTTCAGCCCATAACGGTCTCTCCATCTATTGTGGTGGAACCACCACCCAAGCAGCCTGTGGGAGGGGCTTCTTCCAAGGAAGACAGACCGGACACCGGGCTTCCACGGTGATTGTCGGTCACGTCACCCCAGGCCGCCCCCGGCGAGTCGAAGGTGACATGGGCGATAGGCCATTGTATCTAGACCAGAGTCTTTGGATTCGGACGTCACAAGTCTTCATTCACATCCAGGGGATGATGATTGGACCACTGGCCTAGAGATGGAGGAAGGTCCCTCGTCCTTTCAAGGGATTCTTCACCTCATCTCTGAGTCTACAGGGATGCCCCTGGAGCCCATCCAGAAAAAGGCGGAGTACCCTCTCACCAACATTCTCAAGAGAGGGGATACCCTGGCGGAGGCCATTGTTGGACCGTCCTCAGAACTTTGGCAGTGTCCTGCCTCTTGTCCAGCTCCGTCTGCCCACATGGCCTGCAAGTACGCGGTGCCCATGGGGTCCCTTGCGGGGTTCACAGAGCACCCTTTGGCCGAGAGCCTGGTGACTGCCTCTGTGTTCAGGCATACTGGTAGTTCTGCCGACACTAACCGACCTCCTGATAAAGAGTCCAAGCTCTTGGACCATTCAGCCAGGAAGGTCTATGTGGTTTACTCCTTGGGCCTTCGTCAGGCAAATTCGGCTGTCATCATGGCACACTTCTCTCATGCCCTTCTAGGTCATTAGACGAGGTCCTCCCACATCTCCCCGCAGATATGCAGACCATGGTCAAGCAGGTCCAGGATCAGGGCCGAGCTGTTGCCAAACAGCAGCTCCAAACGGCCCTAGACCTTGGGGATCTTGTGTCCATTTGATGGCTGCCGCATTTGCCGCTCGTCGCAGGGCTTGGCTGAGGCTTTCCTCCTTCCCAGTGGATACCCAGAATAAGTGAGCTAATGTGCCTTTCCTTGGGACGGACTTGTTTGGCCCAGGAGTGACCGGTCACCTTCAGCGCATTGAGCAGCCAAGTGCCACCT
This sequence comes from Neoceratodus forsteri, assembly GCA_016271365.2. Lineage (NCBI taxonomy): Eukaryota > Metazoa > Chordata > Ceratodontiformes > Ceratodontidae > Neoceratodus > Neoceratodus forsteri. The sequence continues at coordinate 1,199,239,263 of CM028130.1, forward strand.
TGGACGCTACCTCTGCCAAGAGTTCTTTGGGCAAGAGCCAGCAGAGGAAAAAGAAAAAGCCTTTTTGGCATTCTGCCCCTGCGACTCAGCAGTCCTCCTTTCAAGGCGGACAGCAGCACCAGCAGCAGCAGCAGTCTCAAGCTTGGCGCCCTCGGCCCAAGCAGGGTCCCCAACAGGCCTGTAAAGGAGGCCGAGGTTCAGGTCCTGGATCCTCCTCCTCCAAGCCTGCTCAGTGACGGGGCTGGGGCTGCCATCCCCACTCCCATCACGCCAGCTCTGGGTCCTCCCATGGGAGGCCGGCTCCGCCACTTTCTTTCTGCCTGGTCTGTTGTCACCACGGACAGGTGGGTTCTGGAAGTGGTTGGTCAGGGACTGCCTCTGGAATTCAAGCAGTACCCTCCAAGCCGAGCCCACACCCCTCGAGAGGAATGAGTATCCGCTCAGACCCAGTTGGCTCTCAGAGACGACATCGCTCAGCTCCTCCTCAAGGAGGCAGTAGCTCCAGTGGCAGATCCTCCAGCAGACCCAGGCTTTGTCTCCAGGTACTTCCTGGTGCCCAAGCGGACGGGGGGCTGGCGCCCCATTCTAGATCTGCATGACCTGAATCAATATCTCAGGTCACGCACCTTTCGGATGGTCAGTCTGCCCAAATCATACCATCCTTGGAGCGAAACACATGGTTTTGTTCACTGGATCTGCAGGATGCATTCTCTTACATCCCAATCCGTCCGTCCCATCAGCGGTTCCTCTGCTTCAGGGTTGAAGGGACCCTGTATGAGTTCCAAGCCATGCCGTTCGGCCTGTCATCGGCCCCACAGGTCTTCACCAAATGCATTGCAGTGGTGGCAGCCCACCTCCGGTCTCCGGGGGTGGGTGTCAGAATTTACCCCTATCTCGACAATTGACTCCTAGCAGGTTCCACCCAACAGGAGGTGGAGAGGTCCAGGGACCTGGCCCTTCCAGACCTGCTCTCAACATGGCCTGCTGATCAACGAGGCCAAGTTGGAACTCATGCCTTCTCAGGAGGTGGGCTTCATCAGGGCAGAGCTCGACTCTTGTCAAGCCAGAGCTCAGCTCCTGGCGGACAGGGTGGAGTTCTCTCCTCCTTTGCCCAGTCATTTCTGGTTGGGCACTTGCGCCCTGCCCAGGACTTTCTGTGCCTTCTGGGTTACAGGGTGGCGTGTACCTCAGTGGTCCATTGGGCCTGGTTGCACATGCGCCCCCTCCAATGGGAGCTGGCCGCCCAGAGGATCCAGCACCATGGTCATTTCGACCAGCTGGTCACTGTAACCCAGAAGATGTGGGATGCTCTCCAGTGGTGGACCGCCCCCAGTCCGGTTGCAGGAATGGATCCCATTTGTCCGCCCCGAGCCAATGGTCGTCCTCACGACCGATGCCTCTCTCATGGGCTGGGGAGCCCACATGGGGGACGAAAGGGCCCACAGGCTCTGGACCCCTGAGGTGTCCCGATGCCACATCAACCTGTTGGAGCTCAGAGCAGTCAGACTGGCATAGTCAGCTTTCGCTCCTCCGCTCTGGGGTCAAGTGGTTCAAGTCCAGACGGACAATACCACGACCATGTACTACCTCAACAAACAGGGCGGCACGCACTCTCATTTGCAGTGCAAGGAGGCGCTCCGCATCTGGACCCTCGTGAGCCAATTGGAGATGGATCTCCTAGCCATCCATGTGGCAGGAACCTCGAACCATCTGGCGGATGGTCTCAGACGCTTAGGCCAGACATCCCACAAGTGGTCTCTCCATCCAGAGGTAGCTTATAGTCTGTTCTCCCATTGGGGCAAACCGATGGTGCACCTGTTTGCCTCCAGAGAAAACACCAAGCTGAGGCTGTTTCATGCCCGCCCCCCTCAGCAGGGCTCGCTGCAGGAGGGTGCTTTCTCGAGGCCATAGACCCCAGGCCTCCTCTACACCTTCCCTCCATTTTCCTTGATCCACAAGGTGCTTCTCAAGGTGAGGAGGGACAAAGCGAAGGTGATCCTGGTAGCCCCAGACTGACCTTGCCAGTTCTGGTATCCAGATCTCCTCACCCTCAGCTGCAGGCACCCGGAGTGGCTTTGCACACGCCCGGACCTGATATCTCTCAATCAGGGGAAGGTTTTCCATCCGGACCTTCACTCCCTGCACCTCACAGCCTGGTATCTGAGCGGCTAGAGTTCCAGGCTTTGGGTCTTTCTGAAGATGTCTACACTGTGGTGGAGGCATCCAGAAAGGAATCGACCAGGAAATGTTATGCCTTCAAATGGAAAAGGTTTTCCATTTGGTGTCAGGGTAAGGGCCTGGACCCTTTTTCCTATTCAGTGGCTAACATTCTTGACTACCTTTGGGCTCTCTACAAAGAGGGTCTCCGGTCATCGACCATTAGGGTGCACCTGGCAGCCATCTCTGCTTACCGGGCGCGGGCCAGTCAGCTGACGGCGCAGGAGACAGTGGTTGGGTGCTTTTTCAAAGGCCTGGATCACATATCCCCTCTGGTGCGTGAACCTCCACCTCCATGGGATTTACTGCTGGTACTGGCAAAGCTCATGGACAAGCCATTCGAACCAATGCACAAGTGTGCCTTGTCACATTTGTCGTGGAAGATGGCCTTCCTGGTGTCTATCACATCTGCCAGAAGGACAGTGGAGCTCCAGGCACTTTCAGTGGACTCCCCTTATCTGGTCTTCCACAGGGACAAGGTTGTCCTACGCCCCAACTTGAAATTCCTTCTGAAGGTGGTGTCATAGTTTCTCCTTAACCAGGTGTTAACTCTGCTGGTATACTACCCTAATTACACCTCGGAGGCAGAGTACAGGCTCTATACTCTGGACCTGAGACGTGCTCTCTCCTACTATAAGGAGGGGATGGTGGAAATTCGGAGAGAGGTTAGCCACCTGTTTGTCACCTACGCTGAAGCCGCTTCTGGCAGACCTGCAGCAAAATGGACCATTGCAAGGTGAATTACATCATGCATAGGTCTGTGCTACGAGTTGGTGGGCAAGGAGCCTCCCAGAGGGATAAGAACTCATTCTACCCACCACACTGCTGCATCGATGGCTGCTTCCAGAGACATCCCTATCCAGGAAATCTGTCGGACTGCTACCTGGAAGTAAGCAAACACCTTCATCACCCACTACCACATCGACCTTGAGTCACGCTGGGATGCTGGTTTGGGGGCCTCAGTTCTCAAATCTCTGTTCCATAAGTAGGGGGTGTGCGCCTTGCCTCCCTCCTCCCGGAGAACTGCTAGGAGTCTGCCAAAGAGTGTGGATGAACAACATATCCATGTTCCTAGAACAGGTTACTCACCTGTAACAGTAGTTCTAGGAGTGGTATATGTTGTTCATCCACACGGACCCACCTGACCTCCCTGGCTGCGGACGCACACAACCTGGCTTCCAGCGGGCTAAGATCTGGCATCATGGGGCGGAGCAGAGGTATATACAACCCAGGTGGGTGGGAGGAGCCGGCTTGAAGACTTCCGGTGATCCTTAAAGGGGAAATGGACATGCCGAAGAGTGTGGATGAACAACATATACCACTCCTAGAACTACTGTTACAGGTGAGTAACCTGTTCTTGCTGTACACCTAAAAGAACTTTCCAAGAAACTCAAAGGTTGGGGATCTTATAAACATCTGCTAACCCGCGATGCCAAAATAAGACTGGCACAAACTACCTTCCTCCCTCTGTTAGACTATGTGGACTTTAATATGGCCATTGCCCATCAGCTTCCTTAGCTTAGCTGGATACACTATATCACTGGGCTGTCCGATTCTTAACTAATGCACTGTATAGCACACATCACTGTTCCCTCTGCACCCTCATTGGTTGGCAGTCTTTGAATACCAATGTGGCCGACCTCTTCACCTTCTCTGTAGGCCTGTATTCTCTCCGAAGATGCTCCTACCTCTTGCTTGAAGTCCAAAGAATTCAAACTCATCACGGCGAATCCTCCATAAGTCTTGTCCTCCCTACCCTTTGGAACAACATTCAAAACACCCTAAAACTCTCAAAATGATTTGGGTTGTCCACCTTTAAGACACTTCTGAGTCACCCCCTCAAAGATACTTGCTCCTGGTTCTCATTATCTGCCCTCCCACTGTTATCTAGTAGGCACACCTGACTACAGCTCCAAAGTCATAACGGCAAGCACATACTGCACTACTCTATACAGGTTCAACCCCCGCCCTTGTTCCCTTCTCTCCCCTGTCACCCCTACGTGTACCCAGCCCCCAAAGCCCCCTTCCCTACCCATCTCCAGAGTAACATTGCTCTTATATGAACTGTAACCCAATCACTATGCAGCTTAGTTATCACCAGCACCTATCTAACTGACTGGCTAGTCGCTCATGTTACTTAATGTGTACTGCTCTTAATCCTTGCTGCCTGCATCCTTTAAACTAATGTCATATTGCCATACCCTGTATATCATGTGATTTGTGTACGCTGTCTTACAGTGTATGCTCTGAGAACCTCCTTATACAACTTGTGTATATTCTTGGTGTTTATCATTTATGTATATATATTTCAAACAACATGAAGTCTTGCTATATTATAGACATTAGCAGTTTGATCCAGCTCTAGAACTGCCCCGGAGTGAAATGGTTAAAACCATTCCAAAATAGAATTTTGGCACGAGAGCAGCTCTATCTGTGTCATTTCAAACTTGAACTGTCAGATTCTTTACTCCGCCTCAGTGAACAGTCGCTCCGGAGATTTCTCCTTCTGCTCGGTTCATTTCTCGGTTTTAAAAGTGTTTTCTCGGTTGGATTTAACCGAGAATAGTTTTATTTTAACCGCAAAACCGTTCGGTTCAATCTCTATCTGTGGTAACCGTAAGTAAATGAAGGTTTTGTCTGTGTGGAACTTGTAAGTTATCGGTTCGGTTTTGAACCGATCAGTGGGTTTAAAACTCATTTAAAACTAAAAGTTACTATTTTGAGAGTCACGGTTCCGGTTCTTATCGGTTCTAAAAAACCGGATTTATTACGTTTTTTCCAATACCCGTGACACGGTTAGGAACCGATAAGGGTGTTCTTGCCTGGAATGCCGTTAAAAGAGCAAGTTTTGGTTAGGCTGGCATTATGTCTGAGAAACCCAAAAGAAAACCGGCCCACTGGTTTCAACACTGTGATGTTTGTGGGGAAGTCTTTGCCAAGGCTGACCCACACACCACATGTGTTTTTGTCTGGGGTTTGACCACCTCCAGTCAGACTGCCAGGTATGTAAGTTTCCATGCAGCCACCCTGGAAAAAAGATTGGGCAGGCTCAGGGAACGAGAGGCCAAAAAGTCCGCTGACCCGGATGGCCAGCCCGGTTCGGTGCCAACCGAACCAGAAGGAGTGCCCTCTGACCAGGGCCAGACTTCCTCGGCCAAAAGAAAAGCTGGTTCTGAGGAACCAATTCCAGTAAGGAAAACAAGAAAATCAGCAGGTCTGGAGTCAAAATTCCTTCTCCAACTGCTGCAGAGATAGCTAAAAGCCATACAGATTGTCCAGTCACTGTCTCAGGGTCCGTCAGAACCACCACTATCTGGTAAAGGTCGGTTCGTCCGTCCCAGTGGTTCAGGATTAGTGATATTGAGGAATTTTATGAACCAGAGGAGGGAGGAGGATTATGAACTGTATGAATGTGGCTAGAAGGTCTGGGTGTGCCCATTGAACGGACATCTCCCAGACAGACCTTTACAATCTCCCCTATGCTGTCTGAGTCCCCATCTCATTTTATGTTTTATAAAAAGTTGCTGAAACCCTCCAGCTTCCTTTAGAAGAGGCTGTGGATGAGCAAGAGGAGCCTGATTTTGTAGAAATGATGGATATTCCAGAGTCTAGGAGATTGTCTATTCCTTTACATAAATCTTTTAGGAAACAAACAATTAAAATTTTAAAGCTCCTAATTCTGTGCCTCCTGTAGATAAAAGATGGACAGAAGGTATACATTGTCAGGCCCTGATACAGAATTCCTTTCTCAGCAATGCAGTCATGTAGGGGTAGTTCAGGCTGCTGCCTGTATAAAGCTAATATTCCCTTGGCTTCACATCCTCCTGACAAGGATTCCAGGAAGATTGATGCCATGGCAAAAAAACAGTATATGGCAGCTCTCTGGGACTCAGGCAAGCAAATTATATGGCTTATGTAGCTAGGTATCAGAAATCTAGATGGGATACTGTCATGCAGTTGGCTAAGCAGGCCCATGGCCAGCTGGCTAGTGAACTAGAACAGGTGGCTGCTGATGGCATTGAAGCTCTAAGGTTCAGTTTCATGCTGCTGTGGATGTTAATGATGTTTCCTCTAGGGTCATGGCCACATCTGTAGCTTTTCGTAGGTTGGCCTGGCTCAGGTATTAGTTTGTCACAGGATACCCAGACTAAGGCTATGGATTTTCCTGTGGTGGGAAATTCTCTGTTTGGAGAGCAGACAGAGAATTACATGAAGAAGATGGATGAATATAGGACTACTTACAAGGGTGCCCAGGCTAAGGAGCGGCAAGCCACTCCTCAAAGGCATGCCCGCGGGGGTGAGGGTGGCCTTTTCACAGGCCTTTCTACCAGACTCAGACATCCTCTGCCTATGCTCAGAGGGGCTTCTTCAGAGGCAGGGGGCGACGGGGTGGGCAGACCTGCTCCCACCCCCAGCCTAAAAGCTCCTGATAAACAGGCACCCTGATGGGGTGCCCAGGGCCGATTCTCCTGTACCAGTGGGGGCAGGCTGGCTTACTTCAGTCAGAATTGGGCTTCTTAACCTCAGACAAGTGGGTTCTGGAAGTAGTAAGCCAGGGTCTGGTTCTCAGCTTCAAAAAGTTTCCCAAGTTGAGAAGCAGACTTTTCTCTGCAAGTGCTTAGAGACCTCGCTCTGGAAACAGAGGTCTCATCCCTGTTAGCTCTCAGAGCAGTAGAAGGGTTCCTCCCTGCATCAGGGCAGGGTCTGTATTCCAGATACTTCCTTACCCCAAAAGACAGGAGAATGGTGGCCCATTTTAGATCTCAGATATCTGAACAAGCATCTTCTGAAACCAAAGTTCAAAATGGTAACTCTGGCAATGATCTTACCTTCCCTAAGGCCAGGGACTGGCTAGCCTCCCTGGACCTCAAGGATGCTCATTTCCATGTCCTAATCAGAAGATCCCATCGAAAGTACCTCAGATTCGAACTGCCCTCAGGTCATTACCAGTTCAGAGCAATGCCCTTCGGCCTTACCTCTGCTCCAAGGGTATTCACAAAGTGTCTAGCAGTGGCAGTGGCCCACTTAAGGAGGCAGAGAATTGCTGTTTTTCCCTATCTAGACGACTGGCTCATTGTAGGCCAGTCCCCAGAACAGGTAAAATCTCACCTGCAGGTCACCCAGCAGCTTCTCTCCTCCCTGGTTTTCTACTAAACCTACTAAAGTCGGGTTCTGGAACCAGTCCAGGTACTCACCTTTATAGGGGCAGAATTGGACACAGCTAGCCAGAGCCTTTCTTCCCCAGAAAGGGTGAGGAATTTAGTGGCTCTGGCCTCTTTCTTCACTCTGCAGGTCTCTCGACCAGCAAGACACTTTCTGGCAGCTCCTGGGGCACATGGCTGCATCCACAGCTGTTGTGCAGGGAGCCAGATTTCAGATGAAAGACATTCAGTTTCACTTGAGAACCTTTTGGTCTCAGAGGAGAGACCCCCTTTGCAAGTTGGTCCCAGTGACTCGAACCTTGATCCTAGCTGTCCAGTGGTGGCAGGATCAGAGCAATTTAGAGCGGGGGTCCCTTCATTTTCCCCTTCTCACGACTTGACTCTCACTACAGATGCTTCCCTTCTGGGTTGAGAATCTACATGGGCGACCTTTCCACTCAGGGAGTTTGGTCCCCAGGAATCTCTGCTCCACATCAATTTGCTGGAACTCAGAGCTGTCTTTTAGCTCTTCAAGCTTTTCTGCATCTGTCCACGACAAGGTGATACAAGTCAGAACAGACAACACCACAACAATGTGGTACATCAACAAACCGGGGCACTCTGGTCTTCGGCCTTGTGCACCGAGGCAATGAAGTTGTGGTCTCGCCTATTCCCTGAACACTTCCCTCATAGTAGTTCATCTTCCAGGGAAGGACAATGTCCTAGCGGATGCCCTCAGCAGGATTTCCCAGGCCATCACGAATGGTCCCTGGATCCTCAAGTGCTGGGGATAGTTTTTGCCAGGTGGGGCATCCCTCAGATAGATCTTTTTTGCAGCCCCAGACAATCACAAACTTCTTATGTTCTGTTGCAGGCCTCCAGTGCTGGGCTCAGTTCCCCTGGATGCCCTTCTTCTGGATTGGGAGGGGAAGTTCCTCTATGCTTTCCCCCCTTTCCTCTCCTATTCAAAGTACTAGTCAAAATCAGATCTCAGCTTTGCAGGGTGATTCTGATTGCCCCAGATTGGGCCAGGCAGCCCTGGTACCCACTGCTTCTGTCTCTGACAGTCCATCTTCCCCTTTGCCTCCCCAGGAATCACAATCTGTTGACTTGTGCCCAGGGAAGGGTTTGGTATCCGGACCTCAAATCCCTCAACCTCAAGGCCTGGCTCTTGAGGAGTTAGAGTTTGCTGATTTACACCTCTCTCAGGGTGTTCTTGAGATCCTAAAGGCTTCCAGAAGGCCTTCCACTAGGGCTACTTATAGTTCTAAATGGAAAAGGTTTTCCATTTGGTGTGCTGGGAAAAATATTTCCCCCAGAATCTGCTGAATTGCCCATTTTGTTAGATTACATAGTACATCTTAATTCCTTGGGTCTCAGACCAGCTACCCTGAGAGTTCATTTGGCAGCTGTGTCTTCTTTTGTGTCAGCAGGAAAGTCATCCCCTCTTTCCTCTCATCCTGTGTTTTCCAAGTTTTTTAAGGGATTACACCATACTAATCCTCCCTTACGGGAACCAGCCCCTGCTTGGGACCTTAATGTTTGCATTGCCCAGTTAATGCAACCCCCTTTTGAACCTCTGTCTTCTGCAGAGCTTAAGTACCTAACTTGGAAAACTGTTTTTCTAGTGGCTATCACTTCCGTCAGGCGCATAAGTGAATTGCAAGCCTTGTCAGTGAGCTGACTTATTTTTCCACAGGGATAAGGTAGTCCTTAGGACTAATAGGAAGTTTTGCCTAAGGTGGTTTCAGATTTCCATCTTAATCAATCTATCTCTCTCCTTCAAGTATTTTTCACTGATCACTCCTCTTCGGGTGAGAGGAGGTTGCACAGCCTGGATGTTAAGAGGGCTCTTAGTTATTATATAGAGCGTACCAAAGGTACTGGGTTCAGAATCCCTCAACTTTTCCTTACCTATGGTGAAGTTGGGAAAACTAACCTGCCACTAAGAGATCAATAGCCAGGTGGATTGTCTCTTGTACCAGTTTTTTATCAGAAAGTGGGCAGAGCCCCCGGTTTGAGGGCTCATTCTACCAGGGGTACAGCTGCGTCTCTAGCTGCTGCCAGAGATATCCCTTGATTAGAGATTTGCCAGGCTGCTACTTGGAAAGCGGTACACACTTTTGCAAGCATTACTCCTGGATGTCAGGCCAGGAGAGATGCTCGGTTTGGCACAGCTGTTCTTCAGAGCCTATTCCCTAAGTAGGTTCTGCCCCCCATGGAGGTACTGCTGTGTATTCTGCTAATGTCTATAATATGTAAGACTTCATGTTGTTTGAAGAAAAAATTACTCACCTTAAATGTTGTTTCTTCTAATGAGTCTTGCTATATTATAGACCTCCCCACCTGCCCTCTCAGAACCTCTACTTGGTGGGTGCGGGCAACTTAGTGTGAGCACTACTTATGTCCTGTTAGCATTTTGTCCCCTTTGGGACTTTGGGGGTGTGTATGTGTATGCGTGTGTGTGTTTTATTATACTTATGTTCCATTTTCATATTATTAGAATGGTGTTAGTATTTCTGGTCCCCTGACTTGAGTCTTGGGTGTTGGGACCATCAATGGTTGTTATTATTTAGGTAGCCATTTGGCTAGTGTAGGTTACAGCTTCCACACAGACCTTAGTGAGTTTGGCTCAGTAAAGATCTGACAGTTCAAGTTTGAAATGACACAGATAGAGCTGCTCTCGTGCCAAAATTCTATTTTGGAATGGTTTTAACCATTTCACTCCGGGGCAGTTCTAGAGCTGGATCAAACTGCTAATGTCTATAATATAGCAAGACTCCATTAGAAGAAACAACATTACTAAGGTGAGTAATTTTTTCTTTCTGCACGTAATTTCTGTACATTTTTTTGTAATCATCAGTGACTCCTTCTCTTCCTTCACTGTGATCTGATGTTAGCCTTGCTGTACAACCGTGTGTTATGTAAACTACCTACGTTGCTGTTATTTGAATGGTGTATTATGTCCAGGTCTGACTTGTAAATGAGTTCTCCTCAATGATGTTATCGCCTGGTAAAATAAAAATTGATTAATTGATTGTCTGGAGCCGGCAGCACGAACTGCTGACGCCAGCCAATCACTTTCAGATACATAGAACTTTCAGTTCTAGGGACATGGATATGTTGTTCATCCACACTTATTGGCAGGTTCCTTGCCACTTTAAATCTTGCTGGTAGGTCTTCAAGCTGGCTCCTCCCACCCACCCAGGTGGTAAAACTCTCGGCTCCGCCCCATGACGCCAGATCTTCCTTACCGCTTGGAACCTCAGGTTCCCTCCTTAGCGCTCTGCGTTTTAGACTGGATCCTAACTCTTCGGTTCATCCGAAACTAGTTTTGAAGTTTTCTAAACTTTGGTCTTCATCATCCCTTGAGGCTGCGATGGACAAATCGATTCCCGGCTTTCGGAGGTGCCCTTGCGGGCAGAAAATGTCCAGGACAGATCCGCACTCCATGTGCGTCAACTGCCTAGGCCTAGACCACGATCCGCAGGCCTGCAAGTTGTGCCGCTCTTTTTCGGCCATCATCCTGGAAGATCATGCTGCCTGATTGAAGCTCGGGTGCCCCGAGAAGCGTTACCCGCCAGTGAAATCCAAAGAGGCTCGTTGGGCAGTGTCCGCGGCGCTGGCTCGGCTGAGCAGCTCGAGCATATGATCGCCCTCGAGGAGGAGGCGGCCCAGGCCGCATCTTCCCTTCCTTGGCCGCAGCATTTATCCTGCTCTCTCTGAGTTCCTCATACACGGCTTCGTTCAAGGAGCTTTGTCAGTCCCTTTCCACGAAGGGAGAGGGGCCTTCGGGACATTCTTCTGAGCCCAAGAAGAAGGAGTCGAAGGGTAATTCCCGCCGTCGGCTTTCATGGGAGCGGGAGAGGTCTCCTTCTCCGGACAGCCAACTGTCGACTTCAGTCGAAGTTGCGGCTCAGGCTGCTGGCTTCACGGCGTCCCCGTCAGGCCAGCCTGCTGTGACTCCTGTCGACGCAGTCGAGATTTTCCTCGACCCGTCGGATGGGCTGTCGACTGGTGAAGCCGACAACCCACCTTCACCAGTTCCCCCGGTGGAGACCAAGGATCTGCCTGTGCCTCCGGGGCCGCAGTCCCTGGATAAAGTGCCCGAGCCGAGGGAAGAGCGGGTGTTCCCAGACCCGCCCTCGGTCTCACCGAGGGTCTCAGTCTCAGTCTCGGACTTCATCTCGGTCACGCCGTTCTCGGTCTTGGTACCGAAGTGAGCGGCGACACCGTTCCTCCTCATCCTCTTCCTCGGATGAGGAGATGCTTCGATGTAAATTACGTCGACGTTACAAGGAGCTTATGTGGCAGCAGTTACTGTTGTCTGGGACTAAACTGACTCCGGTTCAGCCCCCGGCCATCAAGTGGCTGTCACCCGAACGACGGAAGCAACTGCTCGCCCCAGTCGAGATGCCCGTTTCTGGGCTGGTTGTTCGTCCGAAACCGGCTGCTCCACCGATTGTGGTGGAACCTCAGCCTCCACAACCGAAGTTTGGGGCACCGACCAAGGATTCTCGGTCGGGTCACGGCCTGCCCCACAGGTTGTCAGTCACCCTCACTCCCGACCGTCCTCGGCAGGTGGAGGGTGGCTCAGGGCCGAGGCAGCTCTTCGCAGACTCTTCGGAGTCCGATGACAACTCCTCCCTGTTCTCCAGGCAGGTCGACCTGGAGTCCTTCAGGGGCCAGTCATTGGACGATAGCCCATCGTCCTTCTTGGGTCTGCTTCGACTCATCTCGGAGTCCACCGGGATGCAGCTCGAGCCCGTGTCCAAACAGGCCAAGTATCCCCTGATGGAGATACTGGACTGAGGGGATTCCCCCACGAAGGCCTTTCCAGTGGCTGAGGCCATTGTCTGCCCAGCCTTGGAGCTTTGGCAGCGGCCTGCTTCCTGTCCTGCGCCCTCGGCCAGGAAGTTTGCGGTCCCTACCGGCTCTTTGTGCGGTTTCTCGGAGCACCCCTCTGCCGAGGGGTTAGTCACCGACAGCATCTTCCGGCGTTCCGGTAACGCTCGGGACATGGATAAGCCCCCCGACAAAGAGTCCAAAAAGCTGGATTTTGCTGGGCGCAAGGTGTACGCTGCATCCTCCCTTGGCCTCCGAAAGGCCAGCTCGGCCGTGCTTATGGCACACTTCTCCCACGCCCTAATGGGCTCCCTGGATGAGGTTGTCCCTCATCTCCCGGCCGACCTGCAGACCACGGTCCATCAGGTGTGGGACCAGGGTAGGGCGGTGGCGAAGCAGCAGCTTCAGACTGCTCTGGACATAGGTGATTCCTGTGCCAGGTCAGTAGCGGCCGCGGTGGCTATGCGTCGCAGGGCGTGGCTGAGGATATCCACCTTCATGGCGGATACCCAGCACAAGTTGGCGGATGTCCCCTTCTTGGGGACTGACCTCTTCTGCCCTGGAGTGGAGGGACACCTCCAGCAGATCGAAAAGTCCACTGCCACTCTGGACACGGTCACCTCTGCCCAGAGGGACAAAGGCCGCCGTCAACAACAGCATAAGTCCTTTCGTCCTTCGGCCCCTGCAGCACGACCGGCCCAACAGCACCAGCAACAGGGCCAGCAGGCTCGCTCTTGGCGTCCCAAACCCAAGCCCGCGGCTTCCTCTTACAGGAAGCAAGGAGGTAAAGGCCCAGGAGGTCCCTCGGCCGGTCCCTCTTCCAAGCCTGCCTAGTGATGGGTTAAGGGGTGCGGCCCCCAGCCTCGTCACTCACCCCTGGGTTCCCCCCATGGGGGGACGGCTCCGCCACTTCCTTTCCACCTGGTCCGCTATCACCACGGACCGCTGGGTGTTGGAGGTGGTAGGAAAGGGCCTGCCTCTGGTGTTCGAGCAGACCCCACCCTTTTGAGCTGTTGCCTCTCGGGGGGGCCACGGGGTCCACAGCCTCGCTGTCGGCCCGCCGAGCCAATATTGCCTTGCTCCTCGAAAAAGAGGTGATCAGGAAGGTGGCGGATCCTCCTCCAGACCCGGGGTTTGTGTCCAGGTATTTCCTGGTCCCAAAATGGACGGGGGGCCGGCGCCCCATCCTCGACCTGCACGACCTGAACAGGTTCCTAAGGTCTCGGACCTTCAGGATGGTCACTCTGGCTCAGATAATTCCATCCTTGGAATGGGGCATGTGGTTCTGTTCCCTGTACCTCCAGAACGCGTTCTTTCATGTCCCGATCCGTCCATCTCATCAGAGATTCCTCCATTTCAGAGCGGAGGGATCCCTTTACGAGTTCCGGGCCATGCCCTTCGGCCTCTCTCTAGCTCCCACTGTCTTCACCAAATGCATGGCAGTGGTGACAGCATTCCTGCAGCGCCGAAGGTTCCGGGTGTACCCCTACCTGGACGACTGGCTGATTGCAGCCCCCTCCAGAGCGGAGGTGGAGCAGTCCAGAGATCTGGCCCTCCAGGTTTGCTGTCAGGTTGGCCTCCTCATCAACGAGGCCGAGTCGGAACTCGTGCCGAAGCAGGTGATACTCTTCATCGGGGCAGAGCTCGACTTTCTTCAAGCCAGAGCTCGGTTCCCAATGATTTCTGATTGGGCAATCGCGCCCTGCCTGGGACTTCCTGTGCCTCATGGCGGCCTGTACCAGCGTGGTCTGTTGGGCCCGTTGGTACATACGTCCCTTCAATGGGGACTGGCCAGCCAGTGGTCACAACGCTGCGATCCGTTGGACCAGCCCCGTGACAGTGACCCAGGAGATGTGGAACGCTCTCCAGTGGTGGACCGTTCCGGCACATCTGCAGGAGGGCATCCCGTTCGTCCGCCCCGAGCCGACGGTCTCTCTGTCGACTGATGCATCTCTGATGGGTTGTGGTGCCCATCTGGGGGAGCACAGAGCGCACGGCCTCTGGTCCCCTCGGGAGTCCCGATGCCATATCAACCTGCTGGAGCTCTGAGCGGTCCATCTAGCTCTCACCGCCTTCGCTCCGTTTCTACGGGGTCAAGTGGTTCAGGTCCAGACGAACAATACCATGACCATGTACTACCTGAACCGCCAGGGCGGGACACGCTCCATGCTGTTATGCAAGGAAGCTCTCCGCATTTGGTCTCTCGTGCGCAGCCTGGAGGCGGATCTCCTAGCCATTTACGTGGCAGGAACCTCCAACACCCTGGCTGATGCCCTAAGCCGGATAGGGGCTGCGTCTCCCGAGTGGTCTCTCCTGCTGGAGGTAGTACAAGATCTGTTCTCCCACTGGGGCACTCCGCAGGTGGACCTGTTTGCCTCCAGGGAGAATGCGAAGCTGAGACTGTTCCATGCCGGCCCCCCTCAGCAGGGCTCACTGCAGGGGGATGCCTCCTCGAGGCCGTGGACCCCGGCCTCTTTTACGCCTTTCCCCCATTTCCCTTGCTCCACAAGGTGCTTCTCAAGGCGAGGGGGGACAAGGCGCAGGTGATTCTGGTAGCCCCAGACTGGCCCCGCCACTTCTGGTATCCAGATCTCCTCAGTCTCAGCTCCAGGCTCCCGAGGCGGCTTCTAGTCCGCCCGGACCTGATCTCAGTCAACCAGGGGAAGGTATTCCATCCGGACCTTCAATCCCTGCACCTGACGGCCTGGTTCCTGAGCGGCTAGAGTTCCAGGCCTTGGGTCTTTCCGACGAGGTCCTCAACGTCGTTGAGGCATCCCATAAGGAGTCGACCAGGAAATGCTATGCCTTCAAATGGAAGAGATTCTCCATTTGGTGTCAGGGGAAGGGCTTGGACTCTTCCGCCTGTCCCTTGGCAAGCATTCTGCACTATCTGTGGTCCCTTTCTCAGCAAGGGCTTCGGTGGACGACCCTTAAGGTGCACCTGACAGCCATCTCTGCTTACCGGGCGTGGGCCGGGAAGCAGTCGGTGGTGCAGGAGAAGGTAGTTGGGCGCATTTTCAATGGCCTTGATCACATTTCCCCTCCAGTGCGAGAACCTCCACCTCCGTGGGATCTACTGCTGGTATTAGCCAAGCTCATGGGCAAGCCATTCGAACCAATGCACAGGTGCAATATCTCCCACCTGTCGTGGAAGACTGCCTTCTTGGTGGCTATCATGTCAGCAGGAAGGATGGGAGAGCTCCAGGTGCTTTCCATCGAGTCTTCTTATCTGGTCTTCCACAGGGACAAAGTTGTGCTGCGCCCCCACCTGAAGTTCCGAAGGTGGTGTCGGAGTTTCGCCTTAACCAGGTGTTGACTCTGCCAGTGTTCTACCCCAATCACACTTCGGAGGCCAAGTATAGGCTCCATACTTTGGACCCTAGAAGAGCGCTCGCTTATTATAAGGAGCGGACGGCTGAAGTTCGGGGAGAGGTTCGCCAGCTGTTTGTCACCTACGCTGAAGCCGCACCTGGCAGACCTGCAGCCAAGTGGACGATAAGCAGGTGAGTCACCTCCTGCATAGATCTCTGCTATAGGTTGGCGGGCATGGAGCCTCCCAGAGGAATAAGAGCTCATTCTGCCCACCACACCGCTGCATCGGTAGCTGCTTCCAGGGATGTCCCTATCCAGGATATCTGCAGGGCTGCTACCTGGAAGTCGGCACATACCTTTATTACCCACTACCACATCGACCTTGAGTCATGTCGGGATGCTGGTTTTGGGGCCTCGGTTCTCCAGTCTCTATTCCCTAAGTAGGGGGTGTGCGCCTTGCCTCCCTCCTCCCGGAGAACTGCTAGGAGTCTGCCAATAAGTGTGGATGAACAACATATCCATATCCCTAGAAATACAGGTTACTCACCTGTAACAGGAGTTCTAGGAATGGTATATGTTGTTCATCCACACAACCCATCCGACCTCCCCGGCTTCGACGCACAACCTGGCTTCCAGCGTGGCTAGTCTGGTGTCATGAGGTGAGCCGAGTTTTACCACCCGGGTGGGTGGGAGGGGCCAGCTTGAAGACCTTCCGGCAAGATTTAAAGTGGCAAGGAACCTGCCAGACAGTGTGGATGAACAACATATACCATTCCTAGAACTCCTGTTACAGGTGAGTAACCTGTATTTTCACTCTGTTCCCCATAGTGCCACGCAGCGCATAACCAAAACCCTCACTTACTTTTTAAACTGGAGCACAAAATCGCAATCCAATAGCTCTACAGACATTTTCATTTCTTCATCTACAGCAGCTCTTGCCATCGTTCTTACCTAGCACTTCTGGTTCCCAATCCCGACCAGCACACACTACTGCAAGTGGAGGTCCAGACCCAAACAGAAGTCACATTACCTCCTTGCCACAGTCTCTCGTCACTCTCCTGCACACTTAGTCCCTCTGGTGTGCAGCACAGAACCTCACCACAGGGCCGCAGCCTAATGAATAACACAATGATGCACGCTGACTGCCATTTTATAAATAAATATATATATATATATATATGTATATATATTTATGTAAAACCTCAACGAAGCAGTCTTTGTTTTTCTCTAGGGATTTTCTTACTGCTCTGAGAAGATTTACAGTACTGGAAACTAAATTCATCTATGTCCCAAAGTTAAAATTCAGTGGTTGTCTGAACACCATATATTTAACCCTTAGGCTGCTGGTGGATTTAGAACATACAGGATTTAGGATGTGCATAGAAGTCCATGGCATAGCAAGGGTTAACCATTCCTGTTTGTTTCTGTACTGGACATGGGTTAAGTTTATTTATTTCTTTAATAAAATCCTGCTTTATGAAGTAAGCACTAACTAACAGTACCAGAAAGTCTTACTTTTACTTTTTGTTTTACTTTGACAGAGATTCAATAGAGACTGTAACAGTACTGTACAACCAGGTAGATGAAGGATTGCATCGATTGGTGATGCTGTTGAATAAATACATGCAGGACCTGGAATTTGTCATGGAATTTAAGAGCTCTGAAGATGGTTTGAGAGAAGTAAGTACTGGTTTACAGCCTCAACATTATTGCTACGTTAGCCATTATTGCAGGTAAATTAGTTCCTGTAATAACTTTTTGTAGCATAAACATTTAACATATAAAAAAAAAATTGAAATTGGACAAGATGTACAAGTTTGTTTTTGTTTGTTCATATCCTTCTAATGAAGGTTTTAGGAACCTGCATTGTAGTTAGACAACTCAATCTGGCTAATGCCAAAGCATGATGAAAGAAGGTATTTATCATGCCTGTTACTAGTAAAAAAAAAAAAAAAAATTACTCTGATGGACAAAATTGTCCACACCCCTTTAACATTCGCTAGAAGTCCTAAATTGCTTCTGTTTATGTAAATTACATTATTACAATACCTGTTCTTCATAGGAATCTCAGAGTTATTTCCCTTCACTGTAATCTGTGTTTGATTTACAATACACCCTTTATGTGTTTTGTCTGACCATTTCTTTTGTCCCAATTTATTTATTCTTTAAAAGAAAATGCTATTCACTGTGTTCAAAAAAAGGAGATGCGATTTTTGATGATGTCATCAAAGGTATGGACAGAGCATGTGTGTTTAGCTCTACATAGAAACAGAATGTGACGACAGAGAAGGACCACTGGGTTCACCCAGACTGCCCATTTTATTTTATTTACTTTTTTTAACCTTCATTTTTTGCTGCAGACCCTGCTTGATCTATGGTACAATCTCTTCCCCTGATTCTTTACCCCTACAATTTCCTTGTGCCTGTCCCAGGCACTTTAGAACATCCCCCCCCCCCTTTTTGCACCCACAACCTCTGCTGGAAGGCTGTTTTAGGTATCCAACACCCTTTCTGTGAAGAAGTACTTCCTCACATCCCTCCTAAATTTACCCTTCCCAGCTTCATAGCATGTCCCCTCGTTCTAGAACACTTTTTTCTCTGAAAAATACCCCCTCCTGTATCTTATTAACCCCCGTGAGGTACCTGAAGGTCTCTTATCATATTTTTCTTCTTCTTCACTCCTGTCCTCCAGGGTGTACTTAGTTAGCTCCTTTAGCCTGTCCTCATAGGGCTTCTGATGCAGACCTTGCACCATTTTGGTAGCCCTCCTCTGGACTGCCTCCACTCTATGTCCTTCTTGAAATGTGGTCTTCAGAAGTGGGTTCTTACCAGTGATCTATATAGGGGCAGTACCACCTCCCTCTTCCTGCTGGCAGTGCCCCTTCCTGTGCACCCTAGCATCCCACTAGCCATTCTGGCTACCTTGTCAGACCGCTCGGCCACCTTTAAGTCATCTGATATGATTACCTCTAGATCTTAATCAGGGATGTCTCAGTCATCAGGTCACACAAATAGAACTTCACCATTGGTGAAGAAGGATCCACACAGAAGATTTTCAGCAGTACAACTCGGGTCATCCACGCCGACATTATCTGCTAGTGTCACCAACCCTATAAAAGCGTGAGTGGCCCCGCTCCCTCCTCAGTTCTTTCCCGCCGTCGACTCTGTTCTTATGGGTCTCCATGGAAGCTCCGATGCTGTTTCACATCATTTTTGCCTACTGCTTTTTTCATACTTAGCCATTTAGAATCTCTTTTTCTAAAGAGATTCCTTTATTTTGTTTATGTCAAGAGTTAATCCTGCAACTTCTCTCTTCCGTTGCTTCCGCTGCAGAAAGAAGACTGCCTCTACAGACGAACATTCCTCTGTGTCTGTGTCTGCTGTCTTGAGCCTGACTACGACGTCTTGGAGTGTGAGCTCTGCCAGAAGTTTAATTAAACCACCCTTAGGCGACGCAAGAAGGCTCCCAAAAAATTCCTAATGGAGCAACAGGTAGCCAATTCTGGGCAGGGTCCTCTGGGGTCCCTCCTTCCCAGTCACCAGTGAGTTTGTCAAGCTCACAGGCCGCTAAGGCCTGAGACATCTTCTCTGGCAAAAGTCATAAAAAGGACCATAATCAGGATTACTCCCCACGGAAGCATTCCCAGTCCTGACGGCCTTCTCTTCTTCATCCAGGGGTGCTCCAGCAGCTGCAGCTGCACCAACACCTGCTGCTGTCCAGGTCTCTGTTCCTTACAGACCCTTACCAGCAGGGCTGCGCCCGCTGCACAAGGCAGCCGATCGTCAAGCTCTGGGTCATCGGCCCCCATCCCGTTGATGATGGGCTCATCATTGACGGCCCTTTCATTGTCGGGGACGATCTCAGGGTCGTAATCTGGGCCTTCACTCGCCGAATTCTCAATCTCCCTGCTAACAACTTCTGAGCTCTTGGACCTCCTTCATAATATTTATGTTTTAAAAATAAAAGTTTTTGTTCTACATAATAATCTAAGAGAGTATTAAGTTCTACTTTCAGTGCTTTTAATTTTTTATTGATTTCAGGGGAGGGTTTCTTTTGTTGCTGTTCCCCTAAATTTTGTATTTGTAATAATAGATCTGCTTTCTGCTTCTCTCTAACTTTCTTTTTAGTTGCTACTATCTCAATAAATTTGCCCCTAGATATAGCCTTCAAGGTGTCCCATAGCATCGGTATGGAGATGTCTGGTGTGTCATTTTGTATCATGGATTGTTTTATTAAATCCTGGATCACCTGAATTGTTTCTTTATCTCTGAGCAGAGATGGGTTCAGTCTCCACACCGTATTCCTCCGAAAACTACCTATTTTGATTTTCAGATGTAAAGGGGCATGATCAGATAGCACGTAATCTCCTGTCCATGTCTTCTGGGAGATCTGTACATTTTCTTGTGACATCATAAAATAGTCTGTGGTCGAATAACTTTGATGGGCTTGGGAATAGAAAGTGTAATGCTTATTGGTACCATTTAGGCATTTCCAGGTATCTATCAAGCCCAATTCCTTCAACAATCTAGCGACTTCCCGAGTTCTGTTGTCCAATTTGTGGCTACCTAATCCATATTCGAATGCAAGGCCAAGATTTAAATTGAAATCCCCCCCATATATTAAAGGGCCTTCTGCTCATTGTAATAATTTAAAAAAAAAAAGATCTGTAGTTTGCAAATTCTGTGTTAGAAGGGAAATACACAGATGCCAAGGAGATAGGATAGGCTCACCATTTATCAGTACAAATCACCCTTCTTTATCAACTAATTTATCAGAACATTGAAATTGGATTTTCGAGGGGATCAATATGGTTGTGCCCCTTCTCCTACTTCCTTTATAAGAGGATGAATAAACTTGACTAAAACCCAGACTTTCAAATTTCCGGTGTTCCACATTAGATAGGTGTGTTTCTTGGAGCATGATAATATCCGCTCCCCCTTGTTTAAGAGATGACAAAATCTTAGAGCGCTTAATTGGTCTTGTAAGTCCATGTACATTACAAGTGTAACCCCTCTGCAAATGGGGGTTCCCAAAAGACTTCCAGGAGCTTGCTTGAATGCTCCAAGCCTGAATGGTGTTTGGCGTTTAAGCCATTTATCAGTGAGTGTTTTTAGAACCTCTGGTACTGTCTCTTTAAGAGCTGTCTGCTTGCAGACATAATTAGTTTATATGGGGGGACTGTGTGTTTCTTTGATTGAGTACCACTCGAGCTGCTGCCAATTCACTTCATTTTTGCAGTCACTAGGGTGCAAAGGGAACCTATCTGAAAGATGTAACTGTTTGCCAGAAATTATTTAGAGTAATAATGAAATTACAGTTTGTCTAACCTGCTTTCTTTGCAGTCAGAACTGTGTCTGCTATTCCCCATTCTAGTTTTGAACTGCTGAACTGGACCAATCAGTGTGGGGTAAGCTAGCTCTAAAATGGTGCCTTGGACGAATCAGAACTTGGACTCATAATCTGAGGCCAGCCACAAGAAGATTGTATGGGCAGTGACTCTGGGAGATGTAGTTTAGACTTCAGTGCCTTTTTGGACCAACAGCAGCAGTCTATTGTGAGTGACAGCCAATCCAGTCAAGAACTGGGAGGAACTCAAAGGAAGTGCCGGTTTTGTCGGTTGGAGTTTCAGTTGAGCTTTGGCAGTGAAGAAGGAAGGAGCCCTGTGCTTTTTCAGTGTGCAGTTTTAGTCAAAAGCGTGTATGGCCCAGAGTTCCGGTCTGCAGCTTGTGGGGACTGAATCTGTCCTGTGAAAAGAATCAAAGGATCTCTGAAGAGTAGAAACCAGGCTCACCCTGTAGAAGACTGGAGGAATTGCTGAAAATTGTACTCGGTCTGTCAGGAACTGAATCTGCTGTGTGTTCTCCGGGTATTGTGCAGTAATTGCGATCGGGATACAGATGCAGCCTGCCTGGTATAGTGCTTTCTTTTATATGGATGTGTGAAGAGGTTTGTGTGCCTCAAGTGAGCCCTGCTGACATTGAAGGACCCTATCTTATTTGGAGGTCGTGAGGTACTAATTCAGAATTAGCTCCTGTTGAATTGCCACATTAAATCCAAATGGAATTACTGTACTGCTGACTGTTTAATTCTCCTTTTCTCTGTGTGAAAGGGCCCCTACCAGCTGCCACGGTTTGGACTAGCCACTAGGGCTTGGGTACCCAGGGACAGTAACTGATAGGGATAGGCCTGTGCACAGAGCCATAGATAGATTATTAGAGTGATAAGCTAATTAACCTGATTGCCCCTGTCCTTGTTATATCCCCTAAATAAATCAGAGCTGCTTGTTTCAGCAAAGTTATACTGCCTGACGATTTGTCTATGTTAAAGTACTGTACTGTGATTGTTGCACTGTATCTCATTTCACAGGAGGTCCCAGTGCCGGAACCAGACCTGGGGGTAAGTGTATACTGTGAAGGTAATTCTGATATATTGTGTGGGCCACTAGTGGGAAGAAAGGGGGGTTGCAGTGTCCCAGAGGGCTGTGACCAAGTTAGTTTAACTATTGCAAACCCTGACCTCTGGGTGGAGGCACCTGCCATTGGATCCAGGCCCCTCAACCTGTTAGTGGCAAATCAGGCAGGGGTAGTAGCCCCTGGGATAGCGCCATCTAGGGGTTACACAAGTACATAAAGTGTAAGCCATATCGAATAAAGAACCTCACTTCGCATCCGTATTCCTCCCCCTCTACTCAAAAATCTCTCCTTTACCATAACCCATGTCATTAGTTATTTTCCAGTTATTTTTGCAGTTTGCACTTTTCAATTCTCTCCTTAACCTAGGATATGTAGCTGCTGATTTAAAAAAAACAAAACAAACAAAAAAAAAGAAAAGTAGTACTTAACTGCCAACAGGGCATTTAACTTATATACATCTTTATGCTTCCAAGGTAGGAGGTCTACTATACAGAGTGACCTCTGAGCCCCCTAGCTATTAGGGTAGGCGAGTAGAAGATAAGATTATTCCTCCTTGGGTGGAGGATCTCTTCCTGGGTCAGGATAGAAACTGGCCCAAACATTTAGGCTAGCTGTACGAACAAATTAATCAAGAGCTGATCTGCCTTTGAGAAAAAAAAAAATATTTTCATTTGAGGTTTGTTTGTTTAGAATCGAGAGGAGAAACCCTTTCAAACAAAAGTATAAAATCATTGCTGCTTTGCTAAAACTTATTAATACAAAACAGATCACCCCTTATTTCTATAGGCAGCGAGGAAATTCCTTCTCAGCAATCCAAACAGAAAGTTTTCCCTTCATTCCTCATCCCCCCTCACTTATCAACAGAACCATCTTACCTCCCAAAAGTTTTCCTTTTTGTTAGGTATAATTCAACCTTTTAAGGTATGGGAGAGATGTAGGAAACTCATAAAAAGACATAAAAAGCAACCATGAAAATGAGGGGGAGAGTTCCTCCCTACATAAATATATTTTTATCGTCTTTCTTTAGGGTCCTCTACTATTTACTCTAGTCTAGAAGAAAAAATTCCACAGTCAATAGGACCCTATGTCTACAAGATCTATCTATAAAAGCCAAAAGATTTTAAGTCAGTTACTTATATATTGGGTTCAATAAGGTAGAGTGTTCCAGCTGATGTATTTATTTTCAGAGAAAAGTTACTTTTTGTTGATTGTGAGGTACTTCCTTATAGGACGAGACATCAACACCGGGTGGTATAGCAGAGTCCCAGGCTTTGCACAAAAGGCCTGAGCACCAGGGCTCTGAGGGAGCGTGAGCAAACAACAAAATAGCTAGGCCAGGCAAGCCCTCAGCCCTCCATCATCAAAACGTCTTGTTCTGACACTCCTTGAAGTTTTTTAAGAAGATCCTGCAGGTACTTAATATTTTCAGTGCTTGAGTGAGGTGTTGGTAGCTTACTTTTCTTTACGGTAGCCATCTGCCAGTCTTGGTCTCTACACTTCTGGTTAGGGTATCTCTAGAGCTCCGGGATCTCTAGGCCTCTTTTTAGAGCTACATCAAGGACCGCTTGTGGATTGTTGTACAGTTCAGGGCCCTCCTTCCAGAAGACTCGCATCCTAGCTGGGAAAGGTGTTTGAATTCTAATATTCTGTGATCGAAGGGTTTTGATTATAGGAAGGTATTCCTGTTGTTGTTTTTGTATGTCTGGAGGATAGTCTTGATCGAAAAAAAGGCATGCTGTTAAGTATTTCACTTATTTTTGCTGCCATGCTCTTTTAAGAATATCTTCTTTCATTTTGTAGCTATGAAAATTTTATTATGATCAAATGGGGTCTGTCTGACTGGTCTTTCAATTTAGGAATGAGAGCTCTATGGGCCCTTTCTATTTTAACTTTGTACCCTTGAGGCAGGTTTAATACAACTCTGAGTAGATCGGCTATGAATTCTGACATATCAGCAGTGTCAGTGGCTCAGTAGGTAGCACACTCGCCTCTGAGGCCGGGAGATCAGAGGGCTGTGGGTTCAGTTCCCACATCTGGCACTTGGGTTAATATCCCAATACTGACACTGTAGTGCAGCATGAGAGGGGTGCTGCACTTCTGAGGTGCCGTCTTTCGGATGAGACGTTAAACCGAGGTCCCATCTGCCTGGATTGGTGGTAGTTCAGTTGGATGTTAAAGATCCCATGGCACTTATCGAAAAGAGTAGGGGAATTTCCCCGGTGTCCTGGCCAAATTTCCCTCATTCACTAAAAATACCACCAACAGCTTAATCTGGTTCAAATTCAGTTGCTCACCATCTGTATCCCCCCCTCCCCCCGGTCGCCCCTGAAAAAGGGACTTCTAGGCCCAATGGGCTTACCGGGTCAACAAAATTCAACAAACAAACAATATCACCCTCCTCTGTGCCCTCCGGAAGACTTTAGAGTCTGAGATTGTCACGCCGTGATCTGCCCTCCAAATCTAAACATTTTCTTTCTATATTTATGGCGTGCATACGTACAGCCGAAACTGTTTTCTGTATGTGTTGGAGTCCATCCTCAGTGGTAGATATTCTTTCTTCAGCTTCAAGTATTCGGTTTTCAACTTGAGTAAGCTTTATATTAAGTTGTTTGAATTCCGATTTGTTTTCTGTACGCATATCTTTCAGTTCCTTCATCAAGGATTCATAGCGATTTCTAGATAGATGATCTCTCTCTTCATCAGTATCATATGTCTGGTCTGTTGTTTGGGATCGCTGGGCTACTGGGCCACGAACCGGTGAGGAATGTTTAGATTCATTATTTTCTCGTTCTTCTCTCATTTGGTGCGGTCTATTTCATAATCCTCTTTCTTTTCGTAACCCTCCCAATGCCATTTAATTAGTTTGTTTGTGTTTTCTTTGTTTTAGAAGGGTTTGTTTGCAGATCAGTTCGGAGCTCAGCGTTTAAGCTCTGTACAGCGCCGTTCTGGAACCGGATGCCAACCTTAATGACACTTTAACCAAGTTCACCACAGTCTTGGTTCATCAGTTAGGCGCATATAGGCCTGCATCACCTGTGCCGTTGACGGCTCCATCGTCATCGACACTTCTTCAGCCCCTGCGGGCGGCCTCCCGTGGGCTGTCGACAGACTCTCATTCATCGGACCTTGAGTTGGAGCAGTTCAATGTAGAGAAAGAGTACCATCCTGTCCTCATCTTACCTGAGGAAGAGGAGGAAGATCTCCCTTCCTCTGACAGCTCCACTGCCTCCTTGGTGAGCGATGACTCTGTCAAACATACTCCCAGGTCTCTTCCAGAGGACCCTACCTTTTTCAGTGTCATAAAGCAGCTGTCCTCGGCTATGGACTTCCATACTGAGGAGGAGGATGCCACCAGAAGGGATCTGGTGGACTTCCTGCAGATCCCAGAGTCTCCCCCCAAGGTCATTCCTGTTATGGCCCCTCTGTCTGTTCCCCAGGAGGAGGTAGAGTCCGTTTTGCACAAAAAGGCCATCAAGCCAGTGCCCAGGCACCAAAGAGACAGGGGATTTTACTCCAGGTTCTTCCTAGTTCCCAAGAAGACCAGAGATCTGAGGCCCATATTAGATCTCAAGGACATCAATCTGTATGACCAGTACAAAAAATTCTGCATGGTAACCCTGCCAGGCCTGATGCCTCTTCTCAAGCAGGGCGATTGGCTGTGCTTCTAGGACATGGACAGTTATAAAATACACTTCAACACTGAATAATAAAGCATAGCCTCAGATCTACTAAATATCCAAACTATTTTATACCTAGGCATCATTCTAAATTTGGGGAACATACTGTGGCTGTTTCTGTCCTCTGTATATGGGAAATAATCAAGAAGAAATGCAATTTAAGCATTTTATTGCCCTTTTCTCACTTTAAGGCTTCTATTACTAGTTTAGTATTTAGTCACTGTGACTGTTTTGGATGAATGTTTATCTATTTTAATTCTCAAAGACCAAATGTATTAACTACTTGAAAAGTATGTAATTTATTATTGTACATCTTTGTGTTTGTTTTATTGTACTTTAACGCAATTGTAAATGAGAGTCTTTTCTCTCAATTTGCTATCCAATAAATGATGATGATACTTACCTGCATATCTTGGTGTTTCCACCATACAGGAGATTCCTCTGGTTTCTCTTTCAAGGCAAACACTACCAATTCAAAGTATTGCCCTTTGGCTTCTCCTCTGCACTGTGGGTCTTTACCAAGTGCTTAGCAGCAGTAGCTGAAGCTCTCAGAAGGGAGGGATTGTATGTTTTCACCTGTCTGGACGATTGGCTCCTAAAGGCCCCGTCCAGAGAACAGCTTCTCCAGACTCTGGAGAGAGAACCCTTCAGCTGTTTCTTTCTGTGGGCATCACGGTCAACTTGCCCAAGTCAGTCCTAATCCTGTCCCAAAGGCTGCAGTATATAGGAGTGGTTCTGGACTTGGCACAAGGAAAGGTCTTCCTGCCTCAGAACAGAGCAGAGTGCCTTATCACCCAGGCACAGGAGGTTGCCCAGAGCCGTTATGTTACAGTAGTCCTCCAGTGGACACTCAGGGTGTAATGGGACCGACACACGGACAAGTTAGAACAGTTAGTGCTGGTTTTCTCCCCAGTCCACAAGGTGCTTCAATGGTGGATGGACCCTCTGAACCTGCTGCAAGCGGTTCCATTTCAGATCTCCTCCCCCCAGCAGATCCTTACCACGGATGCCTCCGGTTCGGGCTGGGGAGCACATCTGGGTCCCTTTCAAACTCAGGGCTCTTGGTCCCAGATTGAAACCTCCCAGCATATCAACATCCTGGAGATGCAGGCAGTCCTGTATGCCATGCAGGCTTTTCAGAACCATCTCCTCCTGGGTCAGCTGCTCCAGCAACCTCAGTATTGTCTACTATACCAACAACCCGGGGGGGGGGAGCACATTTGTATTTCTTTTGCAAGAAGACCATGAGAGTTTGGCATTGGGCCCTAGACCACAGTTTGGTTATATCAGCTGTCCATGTCCCAGGCATGCTAAACAGCCTCAGTCAGACTCAGTCCAGCATACATGAATGGGAGCTTCTCTCATCCATTGCAGAAGACCTGTTCACCAGATGGGGTTATTCAGAGTTGGACTTTTTTGTGTCCCCACTCAGTGCAAAACTGCCCAGTTTTTGCTTGCTAGATCCAGGGCCTAGAGTTTTCTGGCAAGACATGTCCATGTCCTGGAACAAGAGGTTCCGTTATGCCATCCCTACATTTTCTCTGATTCAGAAGGTGCTAATCAAGCTACAGATGGAGGGGGCCAGCACGATTTTGGTAGCTCCATTCTGGACATGGCAGATTTGGTTTCCATTACTGCAACAGTTAGCGGAGGAACCTCTGGTCCCTTATGCAGGGATCTGTGAGTTCCAGCAATATTGGCAGATACTGTGATGGACCTAGTATCCATCACAGAAACTTGGGCCACAGAGAATAACAACTGGGACCTGATAATCCCAGGCTACACCAAGTTTAGATGTTATAGAGGAAAAGGTAAAGGAGGGAGGAGAGGTAGCCCTATATGTCAGGGAAGGCATAGAAGCAGAAGATGGAAACATTAGGGGCAGTAATGGAGAAACAGAATCACTGTTAGTTCAGTTCACGGTATCCTCAAGGAAGAAACTACAGATATGGGTGATCTGTAGACCTCCAGGACAGAGTGAGACGAGAGATAGGGAGCTAGGGGCAGAACTAGAAAAGGGGGGGGGTGGCAAAGGGGGGGAGGTGGTGGTGGTGGTGGTGGGAGACCTAAATCTGCTAGATGTTGATTGAATCACTCCAGCAGCCAGCACTGGAGCTCCAGAAGTCAGGCCCTGCTGGATATACTACAGAACTGCCTGCTAGTGCAGCTGGTTAAGGAAGCCACTAGACAGGCTGCCATTCTTGATGTGATGTTCACCAACTCAGGAGCGGTAGGAGGAGTGAGGCTAAGGGAGCCACTAGGATCCAGTGACCATAACTCTGTATGGTTCGGCTAGGTCCTTGGGACAAGTAAACTCTCATCAATGGCTGAAGCCCCAAATTTCAGAAGGGCAGGCTTCAACCAGATGAGGGAGCCGATTTGGGACAAGTTAGTTGGAGTGGACAGCATCAGGGATATGGAGGAAAGATGGTAAGAAATCAAGGGGGGCATTGTCAAGGCAACAAAGTCTTGCATGAGAACAATAATCAAAATAAAGAGGTACAAGAGACCAATATGGTTCTCTGGAAAGGTCAGGGAAGCAGTGAGAACCAAAAAGAATGGCTTCACCAGGTAAGGTAAAACAAGGGAAGTGGTCACTGAGACCTTGGCACCGCAGGGTACAACTGGGACGTGAAACTGGAGGGTTACACCATGTTCAGGAAGGATGGGGGGGAGGGAAGTGGAGGAGGGGTAGCAATAATAGTCAAAAACTGCATTGGCATAGGAGGAGTGGAGGAGGCAGAGGGAACTGTGGAGGCAATTTGGGTCACGTTGATAACAAGGGGGGGCAAGAGAGTAAAAATAGGAGCATTGTATAGACTGCCCACACTGGCAGAGGAGCTGGAGGAGAGTCTGGTGGTAGATGTGGGGAGACAGTGCAGTTTGGGCAGGGGAAGGGTGGTGGTGTTGGAGGACTTAAAATGCCAGGAACAGACTGGGAGATTATGACATCCTCGGTGGCCAGGGAACAGAGGTTGTTGGATGTCTTTCAGGACGCGTTCCTAACTCAGCAGGTGGGTGAACTGACCAGGGAGGCACGGATACTGGATGTGGTCCTGGCAGACAGTGACCAGATTGAGGGCCTGGCGGTAAGGGAGCTGTTGGTGGGGAGCGACCATGCCACGGTCTGGTTCTGCCTGGACCTAGGAGGGGTAGAAGGCTGCACAAAGATGGAGGTAACTGACTTCAGGGGGGCGGATTTCAAGGAAATGGGAAGGATCCTCAAGAAGCATTTGGATGGGATTGGGCCAGACATGGACGCTGACAGTAGGTGGGAAATCATCAGGAGGGGGGTGCAGGATGCTACCAACACCTGTACAAGAGTAAGATGAAAATGCGGTAGGGCCCGTAAACCCTGTTGGTGGACCAGGGAGGTTCAGGAGATGGTGAGGGGAAAGAAGGCGGCTTATAGGCGTTTAAAGTGCTCAAGGAGTGAAAGGGATCGAGGGGAGTATGAGCTGATGGCCAGAAGAGCCACTAGGGTGGTGAGGGTGGCTAAGGCAAGGAAGGAGCAGAACCTGGCTAGGGAAATTAGGAGAGGGAACAAGGGGTTCTTTAGATACATTGGGGAAAAATGAAGGGTGAAGGGGCAGATTAGCAGGATTAAAACAGGGGAGGGATGGGCACAAGACCCAGGGGAGCGAGCTGAGGTACTAAATGAGTACTTTGCCTCAGTTTTCACCAAGGAAAATGGGGAGCTGCCTCATACATGGGAGGAGACGGTGAAACTGAGGAGGGGGGACCCTTATCGATCGGTGGGTCTGGGGACGGGGGAGCCATCACTGGCAGGAGGGGTGGAAGGCAAAGCAGGGGGACGAGGAAGCAGATTTGGAAATCATGGCAGAGTGAGTGAGGGAAGCCCTCAGGTCCCTTAAGACAGAGAAAGCACCGGGGCCGGATAACTTACATCCCAGAGTGCTGAAGGAACTGGCGGATGTCCTGTCAAAACCCCTGGTGGAGCTTTTCAGCATCTCTCTAAGGGCAGGGTTGGTGCCTCAGGACTGGAAGGTGGCGCATATAGTGCCTATCCACAAGGGGGGGGATCAAGGGAGGTGGTAGGGAACTACAGGCCCTTCAGCCTGACATTGGTGGTGGGCAAGGTGATGGAGGGCATTGTCGAGGAGAGGCTGGGGGGGACCTGGAAAAGTCGGGGTGCCTGGACGATAGGCAGCATGGATTCATCCCGGGGAAATCGTGTCAGACAAACCTTGTGAAGTTCTATGACTGGGTGACAAGTGCCTTGGACCTGGGTAGACCGGTGGACGTCCTCTTTCTTGACTTCAGCAAGGCATTTGACTCTGTTCCTCACGGGGGCCTGTTGGATAAGCTGGGAGAAATGGGGGTGGGGAACCAGATGATCAGATGGATAGGAAATTGGTTCCAGGACTGGACCCAGAGGGTTGTGGTTGGCGGGATAGTCTCATCCCCAGGGAGGGTCATTAGTTGGGTCCCTCAGGGATTGGTCCTTGGGCCCCTCCTGTTCAACGCCTACGTCTCTGACATAAGGAAGGGTATCAGGAGTGAGATGAGTCTCTTTTCGGATGACTCAAAACTGGGGGTGGTGGTGGATGGGGAGGAGGGGAGGGTGGCCCTACAGGGGGACCTGGAGGCTCTGGAAAGGTGGTCTAGAAAGTGGAAGCTGAGGTTCAATGCAGGGAAATGCAAGGTACTGCACCTGGGAGCCAGAAACCCAGGCCAAGTGTACACCTTGGTTGGGGGGAGAATGCTACAAGTCTCAATGGCTGAGAGGGACCTGGGGGTGGTGGTAGATGTCAAGATGAACAACCCTGAGATTTGTAGGAGGGCAGTGGCCAAGGCCAGCAGGATGCTGGGATGCATCGCTAGGGGGATCACCTCCAGAAGGAGGGAAGTGATACTCCCTCTGTATAACTGCTTGGCGCGGCCGCACCTCGAGTACTGCGTGCAGTTTTGGAGGTCACACTTAAAGAGGGACATCGAACTCCTGGAGAGGGTCCAGAGGAGGGCAACCAAAATGATCTGGGGCATAGGGGACAGGACCTATGGGGAGAGGCTCAAAGAGTTAAATATGTGCACACTGGAAGACAGAAGGGACTGGGGGGACATGATAGAAACATAGAATTTAACGGCAGATAAGGACCGCTTGGCCCATCCAGTCTGCCCATTTCCCTACCTACTGGATAAGCTGCAGATCCTAGTTAACCAGCAGCCTACTTCTTCTTACCCCCACCCCCCAGAATTGCCTTATGACTGTCCCATGCATGCTTGAATTCCACCACTGATTTTGACTCTAGCCTCCTCCAGAAGGCCGCTCCATGCATCCACAACCCTCTGTGTGAAAAATACTTCCTTAAATTACCTCTGAGCCCCCATCTTCAAATTGTGCCCTCTTGTTCTTGCACACCTCTTTTTTTGAAAGATGCTACCCTCTTGGACTTTGTTGATTCCCTTGAGGTACTTAAAAGTTTCTATCATGTCCCCTCTCTCCCTCCTTTCCTCGAGGCTATACATATTAAGCTTCTTAAGTCTCTCTTCATGTGTCTTCCGGTGCAGACCTTGCACCATTTTAGTTGCCCTCCTCTGGACAGCTTCCATCCTGTCTATGTCTTTGCGGAGATTGGGTCTCCAGAACTGCACACAGTACTCCAGATGGGGTCTCACCAGCTGTCTGTACAGAGGGATAATAACTTCCTGTTTTCTACTGGTGATGCCTCTCCCTGTGCATCCCAGTATCTCCCCAGCCCTCCTTGCTGCCCTCTCACATTGCTTGCCCACCTTTAGGCCATCTGATACTACTCACTCCCAGGTCCTTTTCCATTTTTGTTGTTGTTAGTATCTCACCCCCCATTGTGTACTCTTCCCCTGGTTTTGTTTCCCAGGTGCATTACCTTGCACTTCTTAGCATTGAATCTAAGCTGCCATACATTTGACCATTCCTCTAACCTTGCCAAGTCCCTTCTCATCCTTTCCACCCCACCCTGTTCATCAACTCTGTTGCAGATCTTAGTGTCATTTGCAAAGAGACATACTTTTCCTTCCAGTCCTTCCGCAATGTCGCTTATAAAGACATTGAAGAGGACCGGTCCTAATACTGAACCCTGCGGTACCCCACTAGTAACCCTCCTTTCTTCTGAGTGGACTCCATTTACTATTACTCTCTGTGTCCTATTCTCCAGCCAGTTCTTTACCCAGGCTATCATCTTGGGACCCACTCCCAGGCTGGCTAACTTGTAGATTAATCTTTTGTGTGGGACTGTGTCAAATGCCTTGCTAAAGTCTAGGTAGGCCATGTCCACAGCCCCTCCCTGATCTACTACTTTGGTCACCCAGTCAAAGAAATCTATCAGATTTGTCTGGCATGACCATCCCACTGTGAATCCATGCTGCCTAGGGTCCTGTGCCCCTCTGGCCTCTAGATACTCGACAATTCTTTCCTTCAGAAGTGATTCCATCATTTTCCCTATCACTGAGGTTACACTAACAGGTCTGTAGTTTCCTGCTTCTGTCTTGCTCCTACTTTTGTGAAGGGGAATCACATCTGCCCTCCTCCAGTCCTCGGGTACCACCCCATCCTCCCATGATTTGTTAAAAAGGGTAGTCAGTGGTGTCACTAGTTCTACCCTTAGCTCTTTTAGAATTCTGGGATGAACTCATCAGGCCTCATTGCTTTGTCCACCTTCAGTTTTTAAGAGTTCTTTCAGAACCCTTTCTTCTGTAAATGGGCTGGTATCAACTTCTGTATCCAGAGTGTTACTACTGTTTGTTTTATGTACCTCCCTCTTCATTTGTAAATACTGAGCAAAATATTTGTTTAGTATCTCTGCCTTTCACAGTCTCCCTCTGCCCACCCTCCTCCCTTTATTAAGCCTCACTATCCCTCCCTTGGTCTTCCTTTGCTCCCTGATGTACCTATAAAAGGTTTTATCCCCCTTCTTAACTGAGTTGGCTATCTTTTCCTCGGTTTGGGCCTTTGCTGTTCTGACTGCCTTCCCAGCCTCCTTTTGCTTTAACTGATACAGTTCTCTGTCGTGCTCCTTCTGCATTCCTTGTACTTCCTGAATGCTTTTTTTCTCTTGAACCTTCACTGCCACTTCCTTTGAGAACCATAGTGGTTTCTTACATCGTCTTGTTTTGTTTATTTGCTTCACACAAAAGCTCGTTACTCTGTGATGGCAGTTTTTATTATTCCCATTGTTCTTCCACCCTCCTTCCTGCCCATTTGCTAGTGCATTCCTTAGGCACTCACCATTTTGGCAAAGTCAGCCCTCCTAAAGTCCAGTACTTTTGTCTTTGTATGGCTTGACTCTATTGCTGTTTATTGTGAACCATACTGTTCGATGGTCGCTAGTTCCCCAGGTGGCTACCCACTTCTACATCTGTGATCCCTCTCCATCTCCATTTGAGAGAATCAAGTCTAATATTGCTCCCTCTCGAGTGGGCTCCAGTACTAGTTGTCTAAGGCATGCCCCCTGCAGGGCATCTAGAATAACTGCACTCTTCGAAGTGGCAGCTGCAGCTGCACTCCAGTTAACATCTCGCATATTCAGATCACCCATCAGCAATATCTCCCCTTTTTCTGCCATTCTAAGTATACTTTCTATCATTTCCCTGTCCATTTCCTCCCCCTGAGAGGGAGGAGGTCTTCAGGAACACGTAGGGGTAAATGGGGAGGAGCAGTCAGTGTGCTCTGAAGGAAGGGGGGGGCAACTAGAGGGCATGGGTGGAAGCTGGAGGGGGGGAGATTCAGGGGAGAAAGGAGGAGGTGCTACTTCACTAAGAGGGTGCTGGAGCCATGGAATGCGCTGCCCGGGGGGCTGGTGGAGGCAGAGACGGTGGAGGGGTTCAATAGGGGGTGGGACAGGTACCGGGGAAGGGTTCTGGAAGCAAAGTCCTGTGCAGCGAGAATATCTGGGATTGGGAAGGGAGAAGCCAGAGAGGGCGAGGGGGGCAGCAAGGACAACCCCCAGGGTGGGGGCTGAACAAATGAGCAGACACGAAAGACCGTTAGGCCTATTCTGCTGGCATTTTAGTATGTTAGTATAATTGGGAGAGTACCAAATGAGAGCAAGGGAAACCAAGGGGGCGGTCAGAGAAACAAAGGCAGACACAAAGCTGTGTATTGCAGAGTGGGTCAAGGGAGGTGAAAACAGTTCTTTATTTATATTAGGGAAAAAGAATTAAGGGAGGAGGAATCGGTAGGCTAACAGAGAGAGCTAGGATAGCTGAAGAGGACGGTCAGAAAGCAGCCATTCTTAACGACTACTTCTGCTCTGTATTCACAAGGGAAGACAGAGGGCCTCCGCCAGAAAGTGGCATTAAGGCGGCTGTACGGAGGGTCCCTGAGATGTGGCAGCAAGTATTCACCAGTGAAAGGATTTAAAGACAGCTCTGGATTTGGAGTTCAGCACAAGAGAAATCAACCTCAAGAGCCATGATAAATTAAGCTCCAGCTATCTAAGAAAAATAGCAGGAGAGGGTTTTATACCCAAAGAGCGGCAAAAGTCTGGAATACTTTGCCACAAGAAGTAATAGAGTCAAACACCTTTGAAATTTTCAAGGGTAGATTGGAACAGTATATTCTGAACACCAGTCGGTCTAAACCCAATCGGTGCCATGCTTTCACTCAAGACTCATCTTATGTCAACAAGCGTATGCCAGTGCCACCGCACCTGACACTACTACAATGACCACAACTTGCCTGCTTACCAAACTAAAATCTTTAACCCCCTAACAAGGTAGCACTAACTTTTTCCTCCCCCTCTCTGAACCATCCTGATGCTCTAGAACCATGTTACCTAATGAATCCCCAGTACTGTCTCGCTAATATGTAGGACAAAGGAGAATGTAATGAAATAACAACAACTTACCAACTAGATATATGAAACCACTATCACAACTGCTATGTGTACATAGCCGAATACTGTATACCCATGATAACCTGTATATGCTTATATTCAGCTGTTTATAATTATTCATGTACTTGTAACCCCTAGATGGCGCTATCCCAGGGGCTACTACCCCTGCCTGATTTGCCACTAACAGGTTGAGGGGCCTGGATCTAATGGCGGGTGCCTCCACCCAGAGGTCAGGGTTTGCAATAGTTAAACTTACTTGGTCACAGCCCTCTGGGACACTGCAACCCCCCTTTCTTCCCACTAGTGGCCCACACAATATATCGGAATTACCTTCACAGTATACACTTACCCCAGGGGTGGTTCAGGCACTGGGACCTCCTGTAAAATAAGATACAGTGCAACAATCACAGTACAATACTTTAACATAGACAAATACCTCAGGCAGTATAACTTTGCTGAAACAAGCAGCTCTGATTTATTTAGGGGATATAACAAGGACAGGGAAATCAGGTTAATTAGCTTATCACTCTAATCATCTACCTATGGCTCTGTGCACAGGCCTATCCCTATCAGTTACTGTCCCTGGGTACCCAAGCCCTAGTGGCTAGTCCAAACCGTGGCAGCTGGTAGGGACCTTTTCACACAGAGAAAAGGAAAATTAAACAGTCAGCAGTACAGTAATCCCATTTGGATTTAATGTGGCAATTCAACAGGGAGTGACCCTGAATTAGTACTCACGACCTCCAAATAAGATAGGGTCCTTCAATATCAGCAGGGCTACTCTTGAGCTCCAAGAGACTCTTCACACATTTATATGGTAAAAAAAAGAGAAAGTACTATACCAGGCAGGCTGCTTCTCTATCCCGATCGCAATTACTGCACAATACCCAGGAGAACACACAGCAGATTCAGTTCCTGACAGACCGAGTGCAATTCAACAATTTCTCCAGTCTTCTACAGGGTGAGCCTGGTTTCTACTCTTCAGAGATCCTTTGATTCTTTTCACAGGATGGATTCAGTCCTAACAAGCAATTACACAAGCTGCAGACCGGAACTCTGGGCCTTACACACGTTTTTTGACTGAAACTGTGCACTGAAGGAGCACAGGGTTTCTTTCCCCTTCACTGCCAGATCTAAACTGAAACTCCAACCGACAAAACCGGCACTTCCTTTGAGTTCCTCCCAGTTCTTGACTGGATTGGCTGTCACTCACAATAGACTGCTCCTGTTGGTCCAAAAAGGCGCTGAAGTCTAAACTACATCTCCCAGAGTCACTGTCTAATACAATCCTCTTGTGGCTGGCTCAGATTATGAGTCCAAGTTCTGATTTGTCCAAGGCACCATTTTAGAGCTAGCTTACCCCACACTGATTGGTCCAGTTCAGCAGTTCAAAACCAGAATGGGGAACTAGGCAGACACAGTTCTGACTGCAAGAAAGCAGGTTAGACAAACTGTAATTTCATTATTACTGTAAATGATTTCTGGCAAACAGTTACATCTTTCAGATAGGTTCCCTTTGCACTCCTAGTGACTGCAAAATGGAGTGAATTGGCAGCAGTTCGAGTGGTACTCAAACAGAGAAGCACACAGTCCCCAATATAACTAATTATGTCTGCAAGCAGACAGCTCTTAAAGAGACAGTACCAGAGGCTCTAAAAACACTCACTGATAAGTGGCTTAAATGCCAAACACCATTCAGGCTTGGAGCATTCAAGCAAGCTCCTGGAAGTCTTTTGGGAACCCCCATTTGCAGGGGGGTTACATACTGTTATTCCCGGGTCGCCCCTGAAAAAGGGACCTTCGGGATTCAGTGGGCCTACCCGGTCATTAAAATTCAATAAATAAATAAATATAAATAAATAAATGGCCTAGCTAGTGCAGGAGACAGACTAGATGGGCCCTATCCTTCTTTTGTCTTGAATCCAAGTATAGTTCCAAAGGGTTTGGAATGGGCTAGCAGCCCTAAAGATTAATAAGGCCCCAGGGTCAGATGGGATGCTTCTAAGGGTGCTCAAGCAATTGGCAACGGAACTAACTGAACCCCTGGTAGGGCTACTCAGTAGCTCAGTTAAAACACAGGTAGTTGCAAAAGACTGAAGGGTAGAGGAAGTAGTCTGCTCCATAAACCCTCCCGGACCTGTTCAAGGAGCAACCAGCTAACTATTGATCTGTCTGTCTTACCTCTATTGTGGGTAAACTGATGGACACACTAGTCAAAGGGGACCTCATGGGCTACCTGTCAAATTCTGACACTTGATTAAGTTTCCTAAAATCAAGGCAGATTCTAACACCCCCTTCTTTTTTGTTTACAATTACCATTGGAGATGACCAAGCACTCCTTGACTCTTCTATGATACTCAGTTCTTTCATTTTTTTATAGTTCCTTAACCACGTCAGCTCTCAACCGCTCTGGTAACCTGCATGTCTTTTGCCTAATAGGGCGAGCATTCCTTGTCACTATTACATGCTCGACCCCTTTTGCTCTGCCTGGTACTGTGGTAAAAGTACTTTTAAACGTCTTTAGCACATTATGAATTTCTGCAGTTTGTTCTGAGATTAAGGAAACATTCACTTTTACAGCATCAGTAGTTATGGTTTGTTCCAGTCTTATCATAAACTACATCAGTATCTTCTTTATCAGTTTCTGGTAAAACTAGCAAAGCAGCTTTTGGCATTTTTTCAACCCATTTCTTGAAGAGGTTAGCTTGGTATGTCTTAGTAGGATTTTTCCTGTCACAGGTCTCAATCTCGTCGTTAACTGTGCCAGTACATCTAAGCACTCTATAAGGCCCTTGCCACTTCATTAACAGTTTATTTTCTGTCGTGCGTAACAGTAGCAAAACCTTTTCACCTGGCTCAAAACCTTTTTCTTTTACCGCATGGTCATAATATACCTTTGTTGGTTTTGGGCCTCTTCCTGATTACTATGAGCAATTTCAACATATTTTGCCAGCTTCTTTCTTAGGGCACACATATAAGACGTTATATATTGTTTCTGAGTGGGGTTATCTCCCCACGTTACTTTTATCACATCCAGTGACCCTCTTGGCTGCCTGCCATACAGCATTTCAAATGGTGAAAGCCCTGTTGATGCCTGTGGCACTTCTTTGTAAGCAAAAAGTAGGTAAGGCAGGTATTGGTCCCAGTCTTTCCCTTCCCCTTTTACAAACCTTTTAACATGCGTTTTAGGGTTCGGTTAAAATGCTCAGCAAGACCGTCTGTCTGAGGGTGATATGGGGAGATTCTTATGGCAGTTATACCTAGCAGTCAGTACAGCTCCTTAAGTAATGCAGCACCAAAATGACTACCCTGATCAGTAATAATTTCTTTAGGTATGCCCACGCTGCTGAAAATTTTTGCAAGCTCTGCTGTGGCAGCAGCTGTGTTTGAAGCTGTGACAGTACATGTAACCCCTAGATGGCGCTATCCCAGGGGCTACTACCCCTGCCTGATTTGCCACTAACAGGTTGAGGGGCCTGGATCCAATGGCGGGTGCCTCCACCCAGAGGTCAGGGTTTGCAGTAGTTAAGCTAACTTGGTCACAGCCCTCTGGGACACTGCAACCCCCCTTTCTTCCCACTAGTGGCCCACACAATATATCAGAATTACCTTCACAGTATACACTTACCCCAGGACTGGTTCCGCACTGGGACCTCCTGTGAAATGAGATACAGTACAACAATCACAGTACAGTACTTTAACATAGACAAATACCTCAGGCAGTATAACTTTGCTGAAACAAGCAGCTCTGATTTATTTAGGGGATATAACAAGGACAGGGGAAATCAGGTTAATTAGCTTATCACTCTAATAATCTATCTATGGCTCTGTGCACAGGCCTATCCCTATCAGTTACTGTCCCTGGGTACCCAAGCCCTAGTGGCTAGTCCAAACCGTGGCAGCTGGTAGGGCCTTTCACACAGAGAAAAGGAAAATTAAACAGTCAGCAGTACAGTAATTCCATTTGGATTTAATGTGGCAATTCAACAGGAGGCGACCCTGAATTAGTACTCACGACCTCCAAATAAGATAGGGTCCTTCAATATCAGCAGGGCTACCCTGAGCTCCAAGAGACTCTTCACACATTTATATGGTAAAAAAAAGAGAGTACTATACCAGGCAGGCTTCTTCTCTATCCCGATCGCAATTACTGCACAATACCCGGGAGAACACACAGCAGATTCAGTTCCTGACAGACCGAGTGCAATTCAATAATTTCTCCAGTCTTCTACACGGTGAGCCTGGTTTCTACTCTTCAGAGATCCTTTGATTCTTTTCACAGGACGGATTCAGTCCTAACAAGCAGTTACACAAGCTGCAGACCGGAACTCTGGGCCTTACACACGTTTTTTGACTAAAACTGCACACTGAAAAAGCACAGGGCTCCTTCCTTCTTCACTGCCAAAGCTCAACTGAAACTCCAACCGACAAAACCGGGCACTTCCTTTGAGTTCCTCCCAGTTCTTGACTGGATTGGCTGTCACTCAATAGACTGCTGCTGTTGGTCCAAAAAGGCACTGAAGTCTAAACTACATCTCCCAGAGTCACTGCCCATACAATCCTCTTGTGGCTGGCTCAGATTATGAGTCCAAGTTCTGATTCGTCCAAGGCACCATTTTAGAGCTAGCTTACCCCACACTGATTGGTCCAGTTCAGCAGTTCAAAACCAGAATGGGGAACTAGGCAGACACTGTTCTGACTGCAAAAGAAAGCAGGTAGACAAACTGTAATTTCATTATCACTCTAAATGGTTTCTGGCAAACAGTTACATCTTTCAGATCGTTCCTTTGCACTCCTAGTGACTGCAAAAATGGAGTGAATTGGCAGCAGCTTGAGTGGTACTCAAACAGAGAAACACACAGTCCCCCCATATAAACTAATTATGTCTACAAGCAGACAGCTCTTAAAGAGACAGTACCAGAGGTTCTAAAAACACTCACTGATAAATGGCTTAAACGCCAAACACCATTCAGGCTTGGAGCATTCAAGCAAGCTCCTGGAAGTCTTTTGGGAACCCCCATTTGCAGGGGGGTTACATACACATTAGAACTGCTTCTGGGTATTGAGTAGCATAGTCGCATACTGCCAGGATAAATCTATTACCCTTTTTACTTTTGTCTAAAGGACCAACAACATCCATTGCAATTCTCTCAAAAGGCACATCTATCAAGGGTAGGGGCACCAGGGGCACCTTGTCATTTCTAGTGATTGGGGCTACTTTCTGACACTCAGCACAGGAATTACAGTAGGTAGCAGCATCTTCATGAATTCCAGGCCAGTAAAATCTATACAGCAATCTGGCAAGGGTGCAATCCCTCCCTGAGTGACCAGCCATAGGACTATCATGTGCTATCTGTAACAACTCTGTTCTGTATTTCTGTGGTATAACTAATTGTTCTGTCTGTTCCTGTGTCTGAGATTTAACCCAAACTCTGTACAGTAACCCATTACATTTTTTAAACATTGGTTCACCCTGTTTTGGTTTCACCCCCAGCTGCTTAAAATAACCCTGGACAGAAGCATTATTAGCTTGTTCTGAAAGAAAATCACAATCAGTGATCAGTTTAGTTTCAGTATTTTCATATGTTAACCCCTTATGTACATCAAGTCAATTGTTGCCACAGTTTCTTCAGGCATCGTCTTTCTTTCCTGGATATCTGGATCTTGGCACTGTGCTCAAACACGTCCGAATCAAAATCACTGAAAGGATGCCTACCCGCTGGCGCAGGTTGCCTACCTGCGACGCTGGCGATCCGGGTTCGGGAACAGATCCAGGACGTCGGAGGGACAGCCGAGGGAGAATGATTGAGCATCCAAGGACTGCTTTCCTTCTCCGATGGGGGGGTAGTGTGTTCGGCGCAACATGGACACCTAGAGGAGGCTGGGTGTACCACACACGCCGACGCCAAAGTGTTCGGGGGGGCAGGGCAGACTCTGGTCATCCTTGCACATCCCCACCCCCATACACCGGGGAAAAAAATGTGCCGGCCACCCCAAATGAAGCCCGCCCTCAACTTCCATTGCTCCCAGGTCCGTCGACCTGTCTCAAAGTTGCGGCACCTTAGGGGTCGGTGCCAAGATCCCTCCCTGGGGGGTAAGTCAGGGTGTGTCGGCAAGGCACAACTGATTTGGGAGCAGAAGCAGGGGTTCCGTGGCTAGGCTGAGGAACCGGGTGACCAGCAGGCAAGAAAAATCATACTAAATAAAAAAAAAAAAAAAATCACTGAAAGGAAACGTGTCCCCACCATTTGAGATTTTCTTTGCCTGATCTGTTGTTACCACTGCTGCTGAAACTGCAGGGTTCAGTTCCTCTGAGATTAACTCCTGGACAGTCATTTCCAATAATCATGGGTACCGGTAACTTAGGTACTACTCCCACTTTCATTTGCTGCAACACACCCTTAGTGGTCAGAGTCACTTGGGTGGTGGGGTAGTATCGAGTGTCCCCATGGATGCAGATGACACCAGTACCTGGTCCTTTTGGACGTTGTTTTCCCAGCACTTCAGTATGTGCTAGGGTCTGTCTGCTCCCAGAATGTATACGTCCCTTCACAATCTTATCCCCCTCCTTCACATCTGTTAAGTACTTGCCCCAATTTACCAAGGACAAATCTGCTCCAGTGTCACTCTTCTTATGGCGGTTTCTTGCAATATGATCTGGCTTATTTCAGTTATAGCAAATAACATATTTGGGCACAGATTTGTTACCCCCACCAGAGTTCTTATCAGACTTGGAGTTTAAATGGGAAAAAGAGTGTCTTGCTGGTGCTTGGCTGTTACCTCACTGCTGTGGCATCTGTCTGACCATTTGGTAGTCCTCGGCCAAAGAAACATCTTTTTCCCCACTTTCTGGTCTCCGAATGGAGGCGTGGGTTTGAATCCCACTGCTAACACATCTGTCATTGAGGCACAGGTCAGGAAGCATAGGAAAAACCAGGAGCAGTTGTAAAATTTGCAGCAAGAGTTTTATTATGAATATCAATAAAATTGTTCAGAATAACTGTTTGCATAGGCCGAATAAACAGAGAAAATCCATCTGAGTTTTCCTTCAATCTCTGTGAGTTCTACTAGCAATTACAGCTCTGTCTTATAAGTGTTTGCAGCCCTCCTTCTTAACAAGCATCCTGTTTTTTCTCTAAAATGTTCTTGTATATATCAGGCAGGTGCGGCTAGAACATAGTGTCCCAGAACTGAGGCCACTTTTCCACAGCTTCTGCAAAAAGCTTAAAAATTGCATTTCAGGTTAATCCCTTGAGTTCCCAATAGCTTTTTGCAATCATCTCAAAACTATAATTATATACACAAAAGAAAGGTATCCCAATATCAGTTACATTTCCACATAATGGTTTGCATATATTTTTATACCAGCAGATATGTAAGGGAGGAAAAGACAGAAACAGCAAGGGAAGGTTGCGAGACAGTGAGAGGCAGAGAATTGCGAGACTGTTGGGGTGATCAAATCCTATGTCTCATAGGAAAATTTGGCTGTGCAACCAGACAGACAAGAGACAGGAAAGGAAAGAACAGATCCCTGCATTCAAACTCTCCAGAACAACTAGGACAGGGTCCTATTCCACCCTGTCACACATCATTGTCTATGTTTCTATGTACTTAATATATAGTAGCACAATGGGTTTTTATAGATTTTGCAAATTATTTCAGCTGGTGTTTGTGTAGCTCTGTATGTAACATTGTCTGCAAGTATACATGCACTGTAGTAACATAGTAATGGTTAGAAGGAACTCTGGGTTCATCAAGTCCCCATCTTCCAGAAGCAGGGACTGAAATGTAAGCTGTACAGACACGTACTATTTTATAGAGATTCCGCACCTACCCTGTTACCCAGGATACATTGTGGCTCCTTGGCAATTAGAAACTTGTCCAGGCTTACTTTGAAGATGTATACATGCCTGCTGCCTCTGCTGGTAGGCTGTTCAATTTTACCAACTTGTGCATTCATGCATACATACTGCAGATATTAACTACAAGCTTACTTAAATTATCACACTTGGTTTCCTGATGTCATGTAAAACAGAATAGTTTAGCAATAATCTTTTATCCTTGCTTCTAAGAACAGTCAACAGTTTCATATTGTACAAAAGGAGCATTTTACTACTTTTGCTTTCTCTTTTATCAGGTCAGTAGTTGGATTGTGGATGTAGGAGAAAAGCAACTAATGAAAAATGAGCTGGAAGATTCTCTGGAGCTGTTACTGTGTGCACAGAAGAACTTCATGGAGTTTAGTGCTGTTGCATATGTACGTATTACAACCCTTATTTAATGTTACGGATAATTAACCATTTTCCCTTTCTCTCTGGGTCCTGGGTTCCAAATGGTTCTTAACACTTTCACAAGTTGAACAACATAAGATAATTCCAGTCTTCATAACAACATTAAATGAATATGTTCCATATCTCAGCCA
Source organism: Neoceratodus forsteri (assembly GCA_016271365.2). Classification (NCBI taxonomy): domain Eukaryota; kingdom Metazoa; phylum Chordata; order Ceratodontiformes; family Ceratodontidae; genus Neoceratodus; species Neoceratodus forsteri. The sequence continues at coordinate 1,199,282,125 of CM028130.1, forward strand.
TAACTTGTTTGAAATCTTGTGTCAGAATAGACCCACTGATTAAGATGATTGTAAAAAGCATTCTAACACTTGGGGTGCCCGATTTTACAAGGTTGGTGCGGGACTTGCATCAAGCCCTGCGTCAACCGCAGTGTTTGGCGCAGCTACACCAAAGTCCTCGGTCACAACACAGCCCGATTTTACAAGGGCTGGCGCAGTTGTGACAGCTTCCTCACTTTATGACAGCTTGCGCCAAAGGTTTGGTGTAAGCACCATAAAATGGGTCCCCCACGGATGCAAAGTTAGACCAGGGGGTAGCTGGTCTAACTCCCTGCGTTCTATGCAACTTGGGCCGGCTTTAGGGTTTTGGGGGCCCCCAGCAGAATTAGTGAAGTCATGGGGTCTCTTTACTTGGCCCACCTTTAGCCCATGTGTTTTATAAGTGCAATATTTTATTTGTGGTGATACAATAGGCAGAGAAAAATGGGCAGACTAGGTGGGCCAAGCCAGTAGTATTTAAAAAAATTTATAGGAGGACACAGCAGTGTTAGTTCTTGGGGCTGTTCTTCCCATCCCATCCATTGCTGCCTGTCCACCTCATATTGACTGGATCATAGCTTGTTGAGGTATTTCATGACAGAACCAGAAGGATCTGCACAGTCCTTTACTGATGTTTTAAAAATATATTAAGATAAACAAATGTTTAAAAATGAATAAGGTAAACTTCTCTGGTTGGGGGGCCCCCAGGAGGAGGGGCTCCCAGCAACCGCAGGGTTCGCTGGTGCCTAAAACCGGCTATGTTAATGCAAGGGACTTGTGGCCGGGCTTTTACTGCAGGCAGTTTACAAAATCGTGCTTGCTGCAATGGTAGATGCAAGTTGACACTTGCATCACACTCTCTGCTGCAAGTCCCTTGTGGTGATCTAAATACTTTTTAAAATTAGGCCCTCAGAGTTCATCAGAAATCTAGAGGAAAAGGTTTTCATCCCCATCTTGCATGTGTTCAAAAAAGGCTTCTATTTTTTTAAACCAAAACTACAGAACAGGAAAATATACTAAATATAGTCAGCCTCATGCATCTGTCATTCATACAGTAAATTTTCAGAAGCTGTGCCTATGAGCAGATCCCAGAGATTTGTTTCCTTTTCGTTTTTGTTTGGTTTCTGTGCATCTTTCTAAACCACACCTAACAACTATAAATCCTCAAACGCAGTTCAAAGCATGTATATTCAAATCCTTGTTCAGTGCAAGCTGACAAGGCTTCACAAGATCAGAAGTCAAGTTTTAAACAGGCTTTTACTTTTGATCTCATCCTTCTGGGACTTCCTAGTGTAGTGCAGTCATTGACTCAGCAATGTACCAGATCAGCCCCAAAGAAATCAGCCACTGAGTACACTCAGAAATAGCATACCAGAGAGAATTTTGAAACTAGAGCAGTGTGTGGGATACACAAAATTATGCAATTAGAGAGAAGTAATTTCCAACTTGGTTGTTTTTGTGCATCTTTCCAACCACACCCAAACACTAAATTGCAGAGAAACAAAGTGAGTTGGATATTTCTCTTTTGTTTTTCTTTTGTTACAAAAATTCTGAACATTTGTAGTGCTGACTTCAAACAACATGAAGTCTTGCTGTATTCTGACTTACTGCAGTTAGCCTCAGCACTTGAACTGCTCCGGAGAGGATAGAGGTAAATTCTATGCAGGGCATAGAACTTTGAGCTTGAGCTCGGTTCAAAGCTCGGTCTGCAGCACTTCCAAGTGTAACCGTCAGATTCTTTACTTTGCCTAACTGAACAGTCGTTCTGGAGATTTCTTCTCTGCTCACGGTTCATCAGTCGGTTACAGTTGTCGGTTTTACCGATCCTTTCGTTCCTTTTTCGGTTCAGATCTCTGTCTGTGGTACAGTAAGTAACATAGGTAGTGGACTGGACTAGCTGTAGGATACTTGTGGAAATTGTAATTTGAACTTTTAACCGGTTCGGCTGGACCAGTTGTCTCGTGTGTGTTTTTCTTTCAGGTTTAGAGTGTGGTTACCGGTCCTTATCATAAAAAAAAAAAAAAAAGTCTTTATTGTGGTTTTCTCACATACCCGTAACACTGTTAAAAGCCGATAAGGGGGTCTTACCTGGCTTTTGCTGAGTAAAGGGTAAGTTTGTTCGATAGGATCGCTGTGTCTGAGAAACCTAAAAGAAAAAACAGGCCCACTGGGTTTCAACACTGCAGTGTGTGTGGGGAAGTCTTTGCTAAGGCTGATCCCCACACCACCTGTGTTTATTGTCTGGGGTTTGACCACCTCGATTCGGACTGCCAAATATGTAAGAATTTCCCTAAATCCACCCTAGACAAGAGATTGGGCAGGCTTAGGGAGAAGGAGACCGAGAAGTCCGCTGACCCGGATGGCCAGCCCGGTTCGGTTTCAGCCGAACCAGAAGGAGTGCCCTCTGACCAGGGCAATACATCTTCGGGCAAAAGGAGAGCTAATTCCGAAGGATTGGTTCTGTCGAAAGGAAAGAGAAATCGGGTGGTTCAGATCCATAACTGCATGTTACGACCGCCGAGGAGATTGCCCGAGCGATTACGATTGTGGAATCGCTTTGTCCGGTTCCGACTGATCCGGCACCTTCTGGCAGGCACTCGGTTTGGTTGGTTCCTCTGGTTCAGGATTATGCCCCTGAAGATTTTTATGAACCAGATTTGGAGGGGGATGATGATGATTATGAAGGTGATGATGATGATGATGGAATAGAAGGTCTGGATGAGCCCATTGAACCGGACATCTCCCCAGACAGACCTTCTGGTGTTTCCCCTCCCAGGCTTTCTGAGTCCCCTTCCCACTTTATGTTTTACGGAAAAGTGGCAGAAACCCTCCAGCTCCCTTTGGAGGAAGCTGTTGAGGAACAAGAGGAGCCTGACTACGTAGAAATGATGGACACCCCAGAGTCCAACAGGTTGTCTATTCCACTCCATAAGTCCTCTGGGAAACAGACACAAAAATTGTTAAAAACACCAAATCCTTTACCTCCTGTTGTTGACAGAAGGATGGATAAGAGGTACATGCTGTCAGGCTCAGGTATGGAGTACTTGTACCAGCAGTGCAGCCATGCTGGGGTTGTGCAGGCTGCAGCCTGTGATAAGGCTAATATACCCTTGGCAAAACCCCCACCGGATAAAGACTCCAGTAAGCTGGATGCCATGGCAAAGAAGCAGTACATGGCATCTTCCTTGGGACTCAGGCAGGCTAATTACATGGCCTGTACAGGCAGGTACCAGAAGTCCAGGTGGGACACTGTACTGGCACTGGCTAAGCAGGCCTCCCCCCAGCTTGCCAAGGAGCTGGAGGAGGTGGCTGCCGATGGGATTGAGGCATCAAAAATCCAATTTCATGCTACTGTGGACTCCAATGATGTGTCATCAAGAGTCATGGCTACATCTTTAGCTCTTCGGAGAATAGCTTGGCTTAGATGTACTAGCCTTTCACAGGACACCCAGGCTAAGGCCATGGATTTCCCTGTGGTGGGTAATTCTTTAATTGGGGAGCAGACGGAGAATTACATGAAGAAGATGGGTGAATATAGGACCACCTACAGAAGTGCACAGGCCAAGGAAAGGCAGGCAACTCCTCGAAGGCAGCAAGCTAGGGGCAGGCCTTTTCATAGGCCTTTTTACCAAGCACAGGCCTCCTTTCCTTTTTCCCAGAGGGAGAGGCAGAAGGGGGATGAGCAGGGCTGCATCCACTTCTCAGCCTAAGGCTCCTGCCAAGCAGACACCCTGATGTGTCAGCCCGGGTCGACTCCCCAATTCCTGTAGGAGACAGGCTGGCTTACTACTTCCAGGACTGGAAGTCTGTTACCTCAGACAAGTGGGTCTTGAAGGTAGTACGCCAGGGCCTGGTTCTCAGCTTCAAAAAATTCCCAAAGATGAGAGCCAGATCTTTTCCACCTGTAAGTATCTCCTAAACCATTGCCCTAGAGGCAGAGGTTTCATCTCTACTGGCCTTAAGGGCCATAGAGAGAGTTCCTATAATACACAGGGGCAGCGGTCTGTACTACAGGTACTTCCTTACCCTGAAAAAAACAGGGGAGTGATGGCCCATCCTAGACTTAAGATACCTGAACAAACATCTTTTAAAACCAAAGTTCAAAATGGTGACTCTGGGATTAATCTTTCCCTCTTAAGGCCAGGGGACTGGCTAGTCTCGCTAGACCTAAAAGATGCCTACTTTCACATTCCCATCAGGTGCTCCCACAGAAAGCACCTCAGGTTCAAATTGCCTTCAGGCCATTACCAGTTCAAAGCAATGCCCGTTGGCCTAACATCAGCTTCAAGGGTGTTTAAAAAATGCCTAGCAGTAGTAGTGGCCTTTCTAAGGAGAAAAAATATCTCCATATTCCCATACCTGGATGACTGGCTCATTGTGGGTCAGTCTCCAGACCAAGTCAAGTCAGATCTGCAAGTGACCCAGCAAGTGCTCTCTTCTCTAGGATTTCTTCTCAGTCTTCCCAAGTCAATTCTCAAGCCAGTACAGCTCCTGACTTCCATAGGGGTAGATCTGGATACTGTCAAAGCAAGAGCTTTTCTTCCCCTAGAAAGAGTAAATGCCATCATAGAGTTGGCTTCCTCCTTCCACCTTCTGGTTTCTCGACCAGCAAGACACTTTCTTCAGCTTGTGGGCCACATGGCAGCTTCCACTGCAGTGGTCCAAGGGGCCAGGTTTCAGATGAGGGACATTCAGTTTCATCTGAGGACCTTTTGGTCTCAGAAAAAAGATCCTCTATCCCAAACTTGTTCCAGTAACTCAGATCCAGGCCCTGCAATGGTGGCAGGATCAGAACAATCTCAGGCAAGGAGTCCCATTCATCACTCAGCCTCATTCTGTGGTACTAACCACAGATGCTTCTCTTCTGGGGTGGGGAGCCCACCTGGGCACTCTCACAACCCAGGGAGTGTGGTCCACTTAGGAGTCTCTTCTCCGCATAAACCTTTTGGAGCTCGGGGTGTTTTTTCTGATCTTGCAAGCCTTCTCTCAATTAGTACAGAACAAGTTCAGGTCAGGACAGACAACACCACCGCCATATATCGACAAGCAGGGAGGCACTCGGTCCATGGCCTTGTGCACGGAAGCCATGAAATTATGGCCCCTTGCTTATTCTCTACAGAACTGTCTGGTAGCAGTCCACCTTCCACGGAAGGACAATATGCTAGCAGACGCATTGAGCAGGATTTCCCAGGGCCATCATGAATGGTCCCTGGATCCCCTAGTGTTCAAAGTGATTTTTTTCAAGGTGGGGCACTCCAGAGATAGATCTCTTTGCAGCCCCAGACAATCACCGACTTCCTCTGTTTTGTTGCAGACCCCCAGGCTTGGGCTCAGTCCCTCTGGATGCTCTGATTCTGGATTGGGAAAGGAAATTCCTATATGCCTTCCCACCCCTTTTCCTCTACTGTTCAAGGTCCTGGTCAAGATGAGGTCACAATCCTGCAAAGTGATCCTGATTGCTCCAGATTGGGTCAGGCAGCCTTGGTATCCCCTGTTGCTGTCCCTAGCAGTCCATCTTCCCCTGTCTCTTCCCAGGAATCACAATCTGTTAACCTCCTCTCAGGGGAGGATTTGGTATCCCAACCTTCGGTCCCTCAATCTCAAGGCATGGCTCTTGAAGAGTTAGAATATGCAAATTTGCATCTGTCTCAAGGGGTTCTGGATATTCTCAAAGCCTCTCGGAAACCTGCCACCAGAAAAACTTATAACTCCAAATGGAAAAGATTTAGTATTTGTTGTTCCAAGAAGCATATATCCCCAGACACCGCTGCATTGTCTACAGTTCTGGATTATGTGGTGAATCTCAATGGCCTAGGCCTCAGACCAGCTACCTTCAAGGTACACTTGTCTGCTGTTTCTGCTTTTCTGTCAGTAGGAAAGCCTTCCTCACTGGCATCCCATCCTGTTTTCTGTAAATTTTTCGAGGGATTGCTTCATACCAATCCCCCCTTTTAGGGATCCTACTCCTGCTTGGGACCTTAATGTTTGCATTGCTCAGCTTATACAACCTCCCTTTGAGCCTTTGTCTTCAGCAGAGTTTAAGTACTTGACTTGGAAAACTGTGTTCGTGGTAGCTAGTACCTCTGCCAGACGTATCGGTGAATTACAAGCTCTGTCAGTGGAGCCTGATTTCATTTCATTCCATAGAGATAAGGTGGTCCTTAGAACCAATATGAGGTTCTTACCTAAAGTGGTTTCAGATTTTCATTTGAACCAATCCATGTCTCTCCCTGTGGGTTTCACTGACCATTCTTGTGCAGGAGAGAGGAGATTACACAGTTTAGATGTTAAGAGGGCCCTTAGCTACTACATTGAGGGTACTAAGGCACATAGGTTTGACTCCCTCCAGTTGTTCCTCATTTATGGGGAAGTGGGAAAGGGCAAACCTGTTACTAAGAGAACTATTGCCAAATGGATTGTCTCTTGTATGCAATTCTGCTATGAGAAGATAGGCATAATACCACCCTCAGGCCTGAGGGCTCATTCAACTAGAGGTACAGCTGCTTTCCTGGCTGCTGCCAGGGATAGTCCCCTGCTAGAGATTTGTAAAGCAGCCACCTGGAAAACAGTTCATACATTCACCAAGCATTACTCTCTGGATATCCAGGTTAGGAGTGATGCTCGGTTTGGTACAGCGGTACTGCAGAGCCTATTCCCAAAGTAGGTTTGATATCCTCCTCCATGGAGGTACTGCTTGGTAGTCTGCAATAAGTCAGAATACAGCAAGACTCCATGTTGTTTGAAGAAAAAATTACTCACCTTAGTAATTGTGTTTCTTTTAATGGAGACTTGCAGTATTCTGACCTCCTTCCCTGCCTCCCCTCTCAGAACCTGTTTTTTGGGAAGAGGGCTGGCACATGCAGTGTTGCATCCCAGGGGTGCATTTGGGCACTCCTTCCTTTTAAAAAGGGGGAGTGGGTTATTTTAATAGTCATAAGTGTTCACTACCTGGTTTTTCATTTTGGATTTCTTGACTTGAGTCTTTTGTGAGATCCAAAATATCTGGTTGACGTTTGGCTAGTAAAAATGTTACAATTTCCACATAGTGGGGTTTAGTTAGTATTAGCTCGTAAGAACTTGACGGTTACACTTTGAAGTGCAGCAGACAGAGGTTTGAACCAAGCTCGAGCTCAACGTTCTATGCCCTGCATAGAATTTAACTCTATGCTCTCCGGAGCAGTTCAAGTGCTGGGGCTAACTGCAATAAGTCAGAATACAGCAAGACTCCATTAGAAGAAACACAATTACTAAGGTGAGTAATTTTTTCATACTGTATAAGCGTTTGAATATTTCAAAGAGAACTCTCTGCATTTCCTGTATGTTTCCCTAAAGATTTCTGTTTCAAAAGAATACAAATGTGATTGACACTGGGTTTATACAGCTTGACACTAACTTGGCACTCACTGATAGTGCATACAAGTGAGTCAGCTCTACAAATTTCTTAAAAGTTATTTGAAAACTCTGTGCCGGATTTTTAACTATTTGATATTAACACGCCTTTTGTTGAGCACGTCATAATATATTATTCAGATGACCTCTCCCTTTCTATTTTATTGAATCTAAAAACTGACTTTTAATGATAAAATTCTCTTGCGGTACAGTGCATATTGCAGATGTGAACAAAGAAAATGTTTTGTACATTATTGGTATCCACAGTGTTCTAAGGTTCAGTGTTCAGGATGTGATGCTGTACCCCACATTTTATTTCTAATTTGCAAATGTTAATGGCTACTTTCTCACACTTTTGTGACAAATGGTTGAATGACAGACCCCCCAATTGTTCCCCCACTGAGCTTCTGCCATCCAGAAGTTAAAGTGTGAAAGGGAGAGTAAAATAAATTGTACACACTCAAGATGTACTAAAATGGGGGCATCATTTATGCCTCTGCTCAGATGAAGCCTGAAAGGAGTGGTATTGTGATTAGGTTGAGAGAAGGTAGGCTTATGATTGTATCCAACTGTACAGCAGTCCAAGGCTGCCACAATGTGCATTATCTAGTTAGATGTCAAATTAAGCAGTAAAGCCTGACAGAGGGTGGGTTACAGTTCCGTGCTCTCAACCTTCCTGCATGATAAATGACACAAACGGAAGGAAGGTGCTGTTTGCCAAAAGTGGTGAAATTACCGATCGGTAACCCATCTCCCTGGGGTTCTGTGTGATAATCACAAATGCAAAACGGGGACTAGAAAAGTGCGAGGGACAAAGGAGCAACCGCCACAGAACAGTGATCACAGAAACGATGAATGAGTTCCTGTAAGGGGCTTCGCCACCCTCCCCTTTGCAGGGGACTTTGCCTCCTGCATCCCCATTCTGCATATAAACATCTCTTGGGGGGAGCACATTGGGCAGGGGATAAAGCTGTGGGTTGCCTTTTCGGCGATCACTGTTCTAACATCAGGAATCCTTCAATATTCTTAACTAATGCAGTTAGCTTCCTGCATTGAACTGCCACGGAGAGAAATGGAATGTATACTAATGATGGAATGCTCATTGGCTCATGCCACTTTCAAACTGGTCCCTCTAGTAACTGCCACGCTCTGGGAGCACAGATCTGTAGCTGCACCTGCCACTTTGGACCCCTTGGAGAGCTCTCCTCATATTCTAACTGCTTAAGGTTTTTCTTGATGAGTATCGTTTTTTTTTTATAAAAATCTTTTATAAACAACTGCTTCTCCAATAATATTTGTGTTAGTTGTTACTTTTAGCAATTTCTTTTGGTTCCTCATCAGTTCCTGAGAACTGCGAGGAACTGTGATCTCTGAAAGAAAAAGTTTTAGTCTATTTGTATATTTTATGTGGGACTGTTGTCCTTTATATATTTCTGTTGCTTTTACTTGATTTGTTGGTTCCTTTTATCTCAGGAACTGACCGTTTCCTTGATTCTCTTTAGCGTGGGAACCAGGTGCTTGATTTTTGTTGTTGGAGTTGTAGCATCTGACACTAATGTCAATGACTCCTCGAAAGAAGAGGACAGGACCCGCTGGTTTTAAAAATGGTTTATCCTGTGGCTAGATCATAGCTAAAGTGGTGAATAAGCATGAGCTCTGTGTGTTTAATATATGAACATACAAACATACAAAGAAGCCAGTAGAAGAAGGCCATTTGGTCTATCAAGTCTGCTTGTATTGCAGGGTCCACAGCTTGAGCTACTGTCCCTGCCCTCCTTCCCCACTCCTCCCATCCTCCCTACCCATGATCCTTACCTTCCCCCTATGCCTATCCCAGCCTGTCTTAGAGCTGCCCACTGTCTTCAGTGAGATTACCTCTTCCGGCAGCGCATTCCAAGTGTCCACCACCTTCTCTGTGAAGAAGTGCTTCCTGACCTCCCTCCTAAACCTCCCACCCTCCAACTTAAGACTGTGCCACCTCGTGTTATGGCTGCCACTCAGCTTAAAGAGACTCAACTTATCAACCTTATTTATCCCCTTTCAAGTACTTGAAGGTCCCAGTCATGTCCCCTCTCTCTCATATCTTCCAGGGAGTACATGTCCAGTGCCCTCAACCTCTCCTCGTATGCCTTGCTCTGCTAACCCGCTATTATCTTTGTAGCTCTCCTCTGGACCTTCTCCAACAGGTTAATGTCCTTTTTCTGTTTTGCCTGGGTACCAATCATATCTTTGCTAACTGTGAAATCTATAAAACGTTCTGTCAAAAAACTTTGAAAAAGAGGGCCAAGAAATTAGAAAAAGTGACTACTTCTAGGGACGTGGATACGATGCCCGTTAAGTGGTTTCCGTGGGTGCGGGATCCACTGAGCAGCTTGCAGCTTTCAAGAAGGCAGTGGCCCAGGCCGCTTCCCACTCCTCTTCAGCTTCTGCTTTCATACTGCTCCAGCCGGGATGGGGTCCTTCAAAGAACTGTGCCAGTCCCTGCCGACCTCGGTCAGGGACCCTCAGGGCACAAATCTAAGTCGAAGAAAGAGTCAAAAAAATGGGTTTGTCGATGTTCATGGGATCGAGAGCACTCTCAGTCGAGAGCTTCTGATTCTCTCGCTTTTCCGTATCCGACTTCAGTCGAATCCTCAGCCCAGGCTGCCAGCTCCGCAGTAACTCTGTTGGGCCAGTTGGCTGAGACACTGGTTGATCTTCCAGACAAGATTTTTCTCAAGCCAGTCGACCAGTTGTCAGTTGAAGAGGCCGACACTTCCTTATCCAGTACTCTGGTCCTGACTCAGTTCGTGCAAGGGCTGGATCAGTCTGCTGACCTGCCACCTCAGGTCTCCAACCAAGACCCAGAGGAGCCTCAGTGCTCGCTGACTCCCTCCAAGCCCTGCTGCTGGTCCCCCTGGTGGTTGAGGTCTTCATCCCATGCGTTGAGCAGATCTTCATGGACATAAAGTCTCCACCACTTACTCACACTAATACGACTACGCCGGAGGCGCTAGGACCGAGCAGGAGCCAGAAATCTTCAGGAGGGCCGGCGTTGAAGTAGGACCGTGCATGCACAGTGCCACAAGGCAGGCTTGTGCTGTATAGGCTACCTCAGCATCCACCCCCCAACTGCCTCAGTTCCTTTTTTTCCGCCGTCGAGTGCACTTCAGTGACGTCGTTCGCCCACCGGGAGCCAAATCTTCACGTTTATACGACAGCAGTATTTGATTAGTTTATTAGTTAGTTTGTTAGTTTATACCGATTTTAGTTAAAAAAAAATAGGTGATTCAATCAATGAAAGACATCTCCTGCAGCCTGCCTTCAGTGGAGTCGACCATGAATGGGGCCGGTGACGGTAGGGAGACTTCGCTTGAAAGCTGTGTTTTCAGCAGGGCTGGGTCTGGTCTGCCGCCATCTATGGAGGGGTGGTCTGACTACAGGCAGTCCGGTACTGGGGATGGGTTGTCCTCCCAAAGCACAAAAGTAGTAGTCCCATTCTCGATCTTCATTGGGACTCGGCACTGCTCGACCTCGAGTTCTTCCCCTTGTTGAAGAAGAAACGGTACTGCCTCGAGGTCGCCTGGTATGTCTGTGCATCGATCGTTCGTAATTGGGGACAGAGGTCTGACTCTGACTCCTCTGGGGTCTCCTATGGCCTCTGTTCCTGGTGCCCGACATCCTCAACTCCATAGTCCTGCCCTGTCCCATGGGGGCAGTCTTCCGGTGATCAGTTTCATCACTGGGCCACTTTTTTGGAGCAATGGGTTCAGCGGTTGTCCCACCTCTCCGAGCCTGCAGGACTGTATCCGGGGGCCTTCAGGCCTAGGGGTTTTGAGCCTGTGGGCAGGGCAGTTGGGGCTTCCTAGTCGTACGAGACCATTGACGCCGCACTGTGGTGCTTTTTCCACTCGTATGGAAGTGGCGCAGGGGCCAGCACAGGTACCATTTTCCCCTACTCATTTTTTCCGATATTCCTCTTTGGCTCTGAGAGTTGGGTTAGGATTCTCTGGAGTTTGTGCAGCGCCGAGGGAAGTGCTGCTTTTGACTCCTTTCTTGGCGGCGCTGCGCCTGGCGCCGTCTTCTGTCTCGGCACCGCACCCTGTGCCGGCGCCGCCAGTGCATTCTGCTCTGCCTAGGGTGCCGGGGATCTTCCTGGACTAAGTCTCCATCACTCATCCACACTAGTGGGATAGTGCCGGAGGCGCTAGGACCAAGCAGGAGGCAAAAATTTTCAGAAGGGTCGGCGCCGAGACAGGACCACACGTGTGCAGCACCGCGAGACTTAGCTCGCACCTGTGTAGGCTATCTCGGTGTCAACCCTCCAACCGCCTCAGCTCCTTTTCTCCCACCGTTGAGTGCGCTTGGATGTCGACATTGCTCGTCTGCCAGAGTCAACGTTTTCGCCTATACGACAGCAGCTTTTAGTGTTTAATTTAATTTAACTTTGTAGTAGTAATTGTAGTAGTAATAGTGTCAGTGGCTAAGTAGGTAGCACACTTGCCTCTGAGGCCGGGAGATCAGAGGGCTGTGGGTTCAGTTCCCACATCTGGCACTTGGGTTAATATCCCAGTACTGACACTGTAGTGCAGCATGAGAGGGCTGCTGCACTTCTGAGGTGCCGTCTTTCGGATGAGACGTTAAACCAAGGTCCCATCTGCCTGGATTGGTGGTAGTTCAGGTGGATGTTAAAGATCCCATGGCACTTATCAAAAAGAGTAGGGGAATTTCCCCGGTGTCCTGGCCAAATTTCCCTCATTCACTAAAAATACTGCCAACAGCTTATTCTAGTTCAAGGTCAGTTGGTATTCTTCTGTATCCCCCCTCCCCCGGGTCATGCCTGAAAATAGGCAGGATTTGTCTAGTGCGCTTACCCAGTCAACAAAATCTAAATACATTTCTTATTTTACAAACAAGAAAAGAAGATTATGAAGAAAAGGAAAATAAATTCTTTCCTGCCTCTACGGAGTCATCCTTAGACGGTAGTGGTGATGGTAGGAAGATTTTGTTTGAAAGTTGTTATGGCTGAGGGGCTGTGCCCGGTCTGCCACCCTTGAGAAACAGGAGGGTCTGACTACAGACAGTCCTGTGCTCGGGGACAGTCCACCAAGCACGAATCTAGCAGTTCCGGGGATCCGGCTCCACTTAACCTCAAGTTCTTCGTCCTCGTTTGTGGAAGAAGAATCGGTGCCACTCAAGGTTGCCCTTTGGTACGTCTGCACGAGGTTTGTTTGTCGGGAGGGGCGATAGGCCTGAACTGACTTCGTTGGGTTCCTCTTAGCCCCTCTCCTAACGGCTGCATTCTCGATTCCGGGCTCCATCTCTGTCCTCGTTGGAGCTCCGATGAGCATTTCACCTCTGGGCCGCTCCTGTGGAGTAGGGGGTTTGACTTCTTTCTTTTTTCCTGGCTGTGTTCCTGATTTCGGGGCCTCCAGGCCTCGGAGCCGTTGGACCAGTGCCAGGTCGATTGGATCAGGATGAGCGCGGCACCTTCTTGGTGCCTTCGCCATCGTGTCAACCCCTCGTGCCTACCCCCCCTCTTCTTCTTCCATGCTGGGGCCGGCACGGGTACCACCTTTTTCCTTCTCCCCTGTTTCTCAGGATTTCCATTGGCATTTTACTTTGGTGCCGTGGGTCGGCGCCGTAGTCTGCGCTGTGCCTCAGTGCCTTGGTCAGCACCGTGAGTTGGCACCATCACTCTGTGCGGCACCGTGGGTGCTGTTGTTGCAGCCGTTGGTTGCGGCACCGCTGGTGGTGCCAGCGGGGCGGTGACGCCAGGTACCCATGGTGCCGCGAGTTAATGGGTGCCACTGGTGCGCTCAAGTGCCATTCTTGCCATGGGTTCCATGGGTGTCATGGTACCATAGCTGTCATGGGTGCTATGGTACCATGGATGTCAGGGTGCCTCGGGTGCCATTGCTGCGTGGGTGCCGAGGGTGCCTGTGGGTACAGCTGCGGGTGCCCTAGGGTGTGTCCACATTGGCATAGGCACTGCTTGGTGCCCTCCTATGCCATGAGTGATGCTGGGCTGCAGGGGTGCTAGTGGGTGCTGTCTGGTAGAACTAGTAACAAATCTTCCTTCTTCAGACTTCTTCTCCATGGAACTTGTGGCGGGATGTTTTCTGCAGAATGAAGTCCTGTTCTGCGGATTATTTTTCTGCACATCTTAGTGAGTGGCGGTCTACCTGGGATCTTGTGACATCCAGCGGTTTTCCGCTGATGGAACTCTTTTGTGCTGTTCTGCTAGCGAAATCTCTCATTACGCTTAGCACTTTCTCGGCTCCCTACGTGGTGCCAAGCTTTTCGACATGCTTCCTGGTGGTGGAGTCTCTAGTGGCTCTGACCTAGACCTCCCTTAGGGGTCCTTCTGGGGTAGAAGTGCATCTAGATGCGTCTCTCCCTGTCCTTTTGGTCAGTGATACAGCAGACGACTCATTTTATATTCTGAAGGGCATGCCCTCTCTATCATCAGAGTCCATGATGGAAGATCTTTTCAGTAGTTCCTCAGTGATGGGGTCCATCATAGTATTTATACTGTGTCCGTGGACCATACACCTCTGCGTCTAGCCTCTTTCAGTCATCAGGTCAATTACACTGTGTGGAATATTCTAATTCAATGGTTGGGATCCGCACAGACTCTTCCACACCTTTGATAGGGGTATATAGCCCCTTTTGATACTGCCCTTTTGGTGGTTTCTTCGGCAGCTGGTTAACATCTCTTCAGCTGTGATTATTAGTCCGGTCACAATTTCAGTTATTGATGCTCAGGTTCCTCCTGACCCTCAGACGGATGACATCTTCATTATTTTTGTATCAGGCAATCCATGCGAGATAGCAGCCTGAAACCTTGTCAGGCTCGGACTGATGGTAAAAAAAAAAAAAAAAAGTTAAAATTATCACAGCACAGGACCTAGCCGAAATGACCCTATACCACACTTTTGGATCTGGTCAGGTTCCGCCTCAGCCCCTGAGGTGGTCATCTCTAAACTACGGTAAAGAGTACCTGACTTCTTCTACCCCTGGGAGGAGTCCAATCCAGTGGAGGTATGGGTCATCTCTTTTCTCCAAGAAGATTTCTCTTATTCCGAGATCTTTCTTAGACCTAGACGACTGGCCAGTCTGTTGGTCCCCCTTTTTTTAATCAGGCTTTCTTCTCTTCATCCGAGCCTCACAGCAACAGAAGTGACTCTTCATCGAGTCAGAACTTGGGTTCCTACTTCCTTGCTTGCTTTAACTTAACAGACGACATGCTCCTTTCTTGACCATAGGTCAAGTAGAACTTTTTCTGAGATGGTTCTCGAATATTCACACCTTCGGTTCCTGTGCACTGGTTCCGTGCCAGTCGCACGCGAAGCTATCCTTTCTGAGTGCATGACGGAGCTGTGATGTTTGTTTTTTCAGCAAGCAAACTAGAGTCCTTCCTACTCCCTTCAGGGAGGCTGGAGTGAGTGGTGCTTCACCGCATTGAGTCACTTCTGCCGCTATTCAGTCACTTTCAGCGAATGGGTTAACCCTAACTTGGTCTTGCTGTGTCCCTCCTCGACGCACATCTGCCTCTATTTGCCTTAGAAATCCAGCTCCTGTGTTTTTCTGTCGGAATGTTTTTTTCCACAGTGGACACGTCCTCCTGTACACTTTTTCCTTTCTTCCCTGAGTTCAGAGACTGTTACTACAGTTGTACACACAGGGGCAGGATGATTCCATTTTGGAATATGTAGTGGGTAGGATCTGGTTCTGCTAGACCACCACAAGAGGCTTCTAAGTCGTGCTTGGCCTTCCATCAGGAAGGTTCCAGTGACTAAGTGGAGACCATTCTCCTTGATGGGCTAACCCCACCTGTACCCCCTTTGCTCACCAAGTAAGGGGTTCAAGTGCTCCTGGACCTGTTGTTTATAGGTCAGCCATACTTGATAGTGGCGGTTTCCATCTGCACTTTCCGGTCTACCCTGAACCAGTAGACTTTACCTCCAGTTCTTTCAGTTCCTGAGGTCCCTTTATGTTACATTAGTACATGTCTTTGACACTATTAATTTTGGTCCTAGACCAAATTGTGAGGCCAAGTTCTCACTGCTCTCCTAGAGTGGTTGCAGCTTCCTGGCAGACTTTCATTTTGTGCCCATCGCAGTCGTCTGCAAAGTGGTGAGTTACAACTCGAGAGCTTACCTTGTAAGCACTATGTTCTAGATGTTCTTTACAAGACAGCTCTTTTTATTAGCAGAACAGTCCTTGGCCATCCCTTCTGAGTGAAACCTGTCTCCTACCACCCTACTCAGGGTTGTTGGTTTTAGCTTGGTACTCTCCCACTAGTGTGAATGAGTGATGGAGACTTAGTCCAGAAAGATATGGAAATTATGTACTTACCATAATTATTGATCTTCTTGGACAGTCTCCATCACTCATTCACACGTCCACCCACCATCCCCTGGGTTCACTCATTTTCTTTCCTGATCTTCATGGTCCTATGGTTCAGACTGTGATGACATTGTTCTTTGACCTTTTTTGCAAAGGCCATCTGGGTCCTCTCAGTCCTAAAAACTCAAGATGAGTTATTCTCATTAGTTACGCTGCACTTCCTTGGTCGAAAAGGTACTGAGGCTGTTGGAGGGTCAACGCTGAGATAGCCTACACAGGTGCGAGCTAAGTCTCGCGGTGCCGCGTATGCGTGGTCCTGTTTCGGCGCCGACCCTTCTGAAAACGTTTGGCTCCCGCTTGGTCCTAGCACCTCCGGCGCTATCCCACTAGTGTGAATGAGTGATGGAGACTGTCCAAGAAGATCAATAACTATGGTAAGTACGTAATTTCCATTTTTCGACTCCAATTTACAGAGCACATCCTCCTCCTCTCTTTCCTGCCTTTCCTATATATACTTTCCCTCCAGGGCTAGTAGGAAATGATATTGAACCTGATCCTGATCTTTTATTAGGAGACGACTTTGATGAAAATTCTTCTCTTGGAGCGGTAAATAAGCCCTCTCATTCGACATCTGGTCAAGGACCTTTCCTTTTTTTTTTTTTTTTTTTCCATAACTTGTTTATTAATTTTCCACAGTAATACAAAGTACAACAAAAAGGGAAAAAAAATCTCACATTAAACACAGACAATAAAGGACAGTTACTACAGTAATCCAACATTTACCCATTACCCCCCCCCCACTACCTCTTCTATATATCCTCTGCCCACAATACCCCCCTCCCCTATTAGTACCCACCTGGATTACTCCATTCTAACCAAAAGTTACACTAACAAGATGAAAACAAAAAAATAAACTAACAATAACATAGTCTAATCAATTGTGCAGGCTGTTAATACATTAATAATAGGTTTATCTTCCATATTGTATCCTCTCCAACTCATTCCCCAAGGGTACCACCCCCCCTTTCCCTAATTCATCCTTTATATTTGCCTCCACTTCCCTTTCAAGTTCCCTATCATTTCCTTCTATCCTTGCAGGCCTTTTCTCAATGTGCTCATCTCTCCTGGTGGTAATTTGGCCATGAATGTTCCCCACACCACCCAGAATTGATCCTCTCTATTTTTGTTCACATAATATAATCTTTCCAGACATAGTACTTGCAGACACATATTTTTCCATGCTTGAATCGTGGGCACTTCATTAGACACCCATGTATTTAATATGCAGTGTCTGGCCAAAATAACCAAAATTCGTACGCATCTTGGAAGGGTCTCCAGTCCTCATCTTCTGAAACATCCACCCCGAACAACATGACCACTGGGTTCTGATCTATCTGCCTACCCCACAGCCTACCAACTTCCCTGGCTATGGCTTCCCAAAACTGTTTTAAGATTGGGCATTCCCAGAAGCAATTCATATATGTTCCCCGCTCCACCCTGCACCTCCCACATAGAAGGGATATTTTAGGGCGGAATCTATGAACCATACTTGGAGTGCAATAGAGTCTATGTACGAACTTATAATATGATTCCTGGTATTTATTACAGACTAATAATCCTTTATGGAGTTGCAGTAGTAGGCCCCAGCCCTGATCTGGTATCGTCCTCCCCAGATCTCTATTCCATAGGGCCCTAGTTTTGCTGGTATAGTCAGGCATGCATTGCCACCCCATCCTTGCCGCTCTTCCTATTACTCCACCTGACCCCATCCGGGTACCAAGAACCATTGTTTCTTTCTGCTCCAAGGGGGAGTTGTCTGCTCGGCTTCTCACTATTGTTTTAGCATACTTACTTGCTTGTAAGATTCGAAACATCCCTGCCCTTAGGCATTCCTCGAGCTCGACTCTCATCACTATCTGCCCTTTTATCCACATATCTTTTACACATTTTATACCCTTTCCTCCCATACCAGGAAACCTTTGTCTTCTAGTCCTGCCAAAAATCCAGGGTTCCTCCTAATTGGTAGTAAAAGTGTTTCTTCCCCAGATCTCACTCCGAACCATTTCAGCAGCTGTTCCCAGCCTTCCAGTACTGACATCACTAGTGGGTCTGGGTTCGCCTTCCTACCATATGCCTTCTTACCTCCCCCTCCCAGGAAAGCCGATACTCTTACCACTCCTTCCCCTTCCCCTTCCTCTAGGTCTAACCACCCAGCTTCTGTTAGTCTATTTATCCAGTGACCTATAAATCTATAATGCATGGCTAACGCATAATTTTTTAAATTTGGTAGATTTAATCCACCCTTATCCCCCTCTGCCTGTAATCGACAAAGACTCGCCCTTGGTCGTTTCCCCCTCCATAAGAAGCCTACAAAGGCTTTATCCACCCTTTTCATATCTGTCCTGTTTAGCCCCATGGGCAGCATTTGCATCAAATACAAAATTCGAGGTAGAGTGTTCATTTTTATAAGATTTATGCTGCCTAACCATGATACAGGCAGATTCCTCCATCTTCTTAGTTCTACTTCAATGCTCTGTACCATTGGTCCATAATTTAGCTTATACAGCTGGTTTAGGTCATGCCCAATTCGGATTCCCAAATATATAAATTCCTTTTTCACCTTTTTAAGACCCCAGGCTGTGTTTTCGAATCCTCTTTTAATTTCTCCCCACAGCATTATTTCTGATTTGTGGAGGTTTATTCTATATCCCAAGAAGGCCTCAAATTTCCCTATCAGCTCTAACAACGGGGGAACTGAGTTGGCCGGATCCCTGGATCCCGAGCATATAGTAACATATCATCTGCGTATAATGTAATGTTGTGTTCCTTACCCGACCTCCCAATCACTCCTTTAATGTCCTTCGAATTTCTAATTGCAATCACTAAAGGCTCTATAGCTAGTGCGAATAATAAAGGTGAGAGAGGGCAGCCCTGCCTGGTACCCCTTTGAAGTGAGAATTTTTTTGTTAATTTCCCATTCACTAACACTCTTGCCTCAGGGGCTCTATACATACTTCTGATCCATCCGATAAATCCTTCCCCTGATCCACACATCTGGAGAACCTTCAACAAATATGCCCATTCTGTACGATCAAATGCCTTCTCGGCATCCATTGTTAGAACTGCAGTATTCTTTTGTCCACGTGAGGCTTTCCAAATTACATTAAGCAGTTTTCTCATATGATGATATGAGCTCCTCCCTGTGACAAAGCCTGTCTGGTCTGGGTGAACTAATTCCGACATGAGCTAGTCCAGTCTCCTTGCCAGCACCTTAGCCAGGATTTTAGCATCACAATTTAGTAATGAGATTGGTCGGAACTAGGAACAATCCTGCCCATCTTTCCCTGGTTTGGTACCAAACAAATGACTGCCTCTGTAAAGGAGACTGGGAGGTTCCCCCCCAACTTCAGAGAACACTTGATGTAGCAGATCCACCACCTGTTCTTTCATTGTTTTATAAAATTCTATGGGAAATCCATCCGGTCCACCGGCCTTCCCTTGCTTCAACTCCTGTATTGCTTGTCTAATTTCCAGACACGTGATCCCCCCAAGCTGCCTCCATTGTTGATCAGTTATTTTGGGCACCCTAACCCCCGTCAAGAATTGCGTTGCTAACTCCTCTGACCTGGCGCATTCTGCCTGATAGAGCTGTTGGTAGAATTGTTCAAATCTATCCCTAATTAAGGCCTTATCCCTCAGTATCTTTTCTGCTCTGTCTTTGATTTCTATTATGTGTGTATACAACCTTCTTCCTTCTATTAGTCTGACCAATATTGGGCCAGATCTGTTCCCCCACTCAAATAACCTACTTCTAACAAACAGTCCTGCCACCCTTGCCTCCCCCAATAGGAAAGCATTTAGCACCTCCCTTGCAACTTTCAAGCTTTGCACCCTCTCCTCCATTGCTCTTTCCACCACTACCCTCTCCAGTGCTTTCACCCTCCCCTCTTATTCTACACTAGTGGCCTCCTTTCCTTTTTTATACTGCGCAACAAACTTAATTATGGCTCCTCTAATGATAGCCTTCCCTGTTTCCCAAAATATGCCTGGGGATTCCACCGACCCCTCGTTAGTCTCTTTATAAAATTGCCACTGTTGCCCCAGGTACTCCACAAATTCTTTATTACCTAACAGGTACCTTGGGAACTTCCAGGGTGGAAGACCCTCCCTTTGTTCTTTTACCTCAAAAATCATCTGGACCATAGCATGGTCCAAAAGGATAATAGGGCTATGTTCCACCTTTCGGATTCTGTCTAGCCACTGTCGGGGCATATAAATGTAGTCTATCCTAGACCATATTTTATGCGGGTTCGAGTAAAAGGGAAACCCCTTTTCACTTGGATGCAAATCCCTCCAACAGTCAATCATATCCAATATTCCCTCCAACCAACGTTTCAGCCCTCCTTTATGCCTATTCTTTACCTCTGAGTGATCCAGATCCCCTTGCATAACTGCATTAAAATCCCCACCCAGAATTAACCCCTCAAATTGTTCTCGCATTAGAACATCTAGGACTTCCTGATAAAAGGCCGGGTCAAATACTGAAGGGGCGTAGACACATCCAGACGTTATTTTTTCACCTGAGAGCATCCCTTCAACAAAGATATACCTCCCTACCCCCTTGTCTGTTATCACCCTTGTGCAAGTGAATGGAAGTGCCTTGCCTATCAACACTGCTACCTCTCTTTTATGTGAGCTGTAGGATGATGCATAGCACCACCCCACCAACCCTCTTACCAGTTTCTGGTGTTCTTGGGAGGTCAGGTGCGATTCTTGTAACAACGCCACCTGAGTGCCCTGACGGCGCAGGGCTGTCAGTATACTAGTTCGCTTGATTGGCGACGTGATCCCCTTTCACATTCCATGATGTGATCCCCAGTGTTTTTAACTTATTCATTTATCCACCATGCCTCTCCCTTCAGCCTCCATCTTACTTCCACCCCATGGAAAACATCCCACATTCCCCTCTTACCAGTAATTATTGCAATTTCTAATAACCTATTACCCTTTATGATTAATAAAACCAAAAGATATTTCCAGCACTGCAAACATATAACACATATACAAACAACAACTCCCTTTCCAGGTATACCCCCTCCCCTCCCAAATCCCCCAGAACAACCCCTCCCATATTTACACATTCTACATACTATACGTCCCCCTACCATTCAACTCCAAGAACAGTCCTACTTTGAATCTTGTAGATGTTCCAGTCCCCCCAAACGCCCCTTTATTTATCAAAAAACAGCCTTCCCTCAATTATACAGCAATCAACATTTCAACCAGCATATTAAATTGGAAACAATCATCCTGCTATAAACCGTGTCTCTCTCCCCCAACACACACCACGCAAGCAGCCTTCCTATTTTGGTATTCCAATTTGGCAGGTAATTTAGCTTTTAATTATCCCCGAGTTGATAGTCCCACAAACAGAGACTTGCAAACGCCCACACAAGTTGCAGAGGCCCCAGGGGTGCCAACGCTGCCCTACAAACTTACACAGCGGCAGCCCACCCCCCAGACCCCCACTTACCAGCCATGGAAGACACATCGACTCAAAGGGCTATGTTGTGTTCTTCATTCAGCAGGACTCCCAGCTCCCGATACTCCTCCCGCCATGCGCCAGTTCAATAATTCCTGCGCCATACCTCTCTCACGAATGTGCGCACAGCCAGCCTCTCGTAAGTTGGGTACATATTCTTCGGTGCTCTACATCCCTTAATCGTCTCCACCTATGCCAAACTGATAGTTGCTTCCGAGAAGTGACACCATAAAGTTATCAAACAACTGGGGGGGGAGAAAACAGCAGGAAATTACCGAAGTCTTTCAGAAAACAAACGAACAGATACTACTCCAAACAGTCCAAAGTGCTATTTCAGCCTCTAGCAGTCCCTTCTCTTGTCATGAGCATCTCTCATCCAGCTGGCCCCTCTCAACCTTTCTTCCTCAGGTCCTCTACAAATGCGGCAGCCCTCTCCATCTCCCAAAATGAGAACGTAGCTCCCTCATGCTTAATTTTAATAATTGCTGGGTACAGCAGAAAACAGTCCACCTTAAGCTCCCTGAGCTGTGCCATTATGGGGTTAAAAGCTCTCCTCTTCTTAAGGACCCTGTTGGAGTAGTCTTGAAACAGATATAGCCTCTCCCCCTCGTACTTGACTTCTTTCAGGCTCCGGTACGCCCGCAACATCTCCTCCCGATCCTGATAATTATGGAAACGAAAAATGATCTGTCTCGGGGATTGCCCCACAGGCGGCCTGGCTGCCATCGCTCTGTGAGCCCTCTCCAGCTTCAGTTTCCCTCTCTTCAGCTTCATGCCCAACAGATTTGGCAGAGTCTTCACACAAAAAGATAGCACATCTGATCCCTCTTTCCCCTCCGGGAGCCCCCGGAGTCGCAGATTAACACATTGGGCATAGTTTTCTTGGTAGTCATGTTGTTCCGTTAACTCCTCAAGCTCTTTCTCTAATTTTGAAACTCGCACCATCAGGGGTTCCATGTCATCCTCAATTTTGGATATCCACTCCTCCACCTCCGTTACTGTGCTAGCTTGCCCTTTTATCTGCTCCACCATATTCTGCAAACGGCTTTCAATTTTTTGTTCCAATTTGCTCCATTT
The DNA here is from genome assembly GCA_016271365.2 of Neoceratodus forsteri. Lineage (NCBI taxonomy): Eukaryota > Metazoa > Chordata > Ceratodontiformes > Ceratodontidae > Neoceratodus > Neoceratodus forsteri. Next base: position 1,199,304,482 of record CM028130.1, read on the forward strand.
ACCTTCTAACGCCTCCAGGACTTGTTCCGATACTTCGTGGCTCAAGACCGCCATTTCTGTTGCTGAGAATGAAATTGGACCCACGGCCTCCGGAGCCTTCACTGCTGCTCGTTTTCCCTGACCTTTGGATGCTGACTGTTGGCCCTTTCCCGGAGTTGGTATTAAATATTCCTCCATGACATATTCACCTTTTCCCCCTACTGTCTTTTTGCTGAGCTTTTTCCATTTGGAGGTTGCTAAATTTAAGTTTTATTTATAGCAGGGACGGGAGCTGCGGAAATCCACATCTTTACAAGTGACTGCTCTTTAGTGCCCCCCTCCCCCTCCGAGGACCTTTTCTTTAAGTCTCTGCTAAAGAACATGAATTTCACTCTCTCTCTCTCCAGACTTCAGAGACTGATCTGGGAAAATTGCTATGTTTGCAGTATCTGCACGTTCTGGATATTCCTATGGAATTGACTCCTCCAGTGCAGCTCTCTTTTGAGACACTTTCACAAATGGTGTGAGATAATCCGGCACTTATTCCTTCTGGGGTTAAATCCATAGACAGGAAGTAGGCCTCCCCTAAGAATCGACCAATCTTGGCCTCTTAAGCCTTTGCTGATACCATAGTTGTCTAGGCAGAGAATGACAAGGCCATCCTTCCTCAAGAATCTATGGCTTGTCCAGTGAACAAGGAATCCCGTAAGATTGACACCTTGAGGAAGCGACTTTTTGCCGCCGCTACCCTGGGTATGTGCATTGCTAGCTACCAAGGTTATTTCTCTCAGCACAAGTATACCATCTGACATTCGCTCAAAGCCACTGTGAAAGCTCATCCGGAGTTGGATGTTAGCACAGAGCTTCTCCAGACTATTACTAGAGGCATTGAGTCCAACAGTCAGCAACTTAAGGCTGCTATGGATGCCTTTGACACTGCTTTTAGAGCAGCAGCTGGTATTTGCACCTGACACCACTCTTGGTTACACACATCAGGATTCACAAATGATGCCCAACAAAGAGTTATGAGTTTACCATTTGATGGAACTTATCTGTTTGGCCCTCAGGTCGAGCAGGCACTCGAGGCCACACAGAAAACTAGAATGGCTACCAAGACGGCCAGGCCGCCCTCTGCTACCCCTCAATGGGGTGGGAACCACCAGCAATTTCATAACCATCAGTCCTTTTGTGGGAAAGGAAGAGGGGGCTTCAACAAAAATCAAGCCCCCCAGCTACAAAAGAAAACGCAGCAGAAGGCACAGGGCCTGAAAATGCCTAGTGTCACTCTGTGAGACTCCGGCTCAAGTCCCACCTCAGCTGTCTGAGGGGAACTCTTCCTCGGCAGTAGGAGGGCATCTGACTCGGTTTTACAGCCAGTGGAAGTCAGTCGCATCAGACAAATGGGTGTTCAGGATAATCTGTGAGGGTTACTCTCTAAATCTTTTGGAAATCCCTTCAGATCATCCACCCAAACATCAGCCCAAGCTGTCTGTCTCTCAGTTAGACCTTCTTGCTTCTGAGATTCTAGGCCTTCGGAACAACAGGTCAGTAGGAGTAGTTCCGCAGGATCAATGGAATACAGGTTTCTACTCCCATTACTTCCTAGTTCCAAAGAAAACAGGCTGCATGTGCCCTATTCTCGATCTAAGGAAGTTAAACAAATTACTTTACAAGGAAAAATTCAAGATGATATCACTCGGTACACTTTTACCTCTGATTCATTAAAATGATTGGCAAGCCTCCCTGGACATGCAGGACGCCTACCAGCATGTTCCCATACATCCAAACCACCACAAGTATCTCCGATTTGTGGCATTGGGTCAGTACTACTAATTCAGAGTCGTGCCCTTTGGGCTATCCTCAGTGCCTCGAGTCTTTACAAAGTGCTTTGTAGTTCTCACAGCGCATCTCAGGAAACTCAGAATTCAAGTGTTCCCATATCTGGGCGACTAGCTACTAGGAAGCCCCTCCAAACAAGAGACAGGAAGCCATGGCTACGGCTTCCAAGTTCCTCACATCCATGGGAGTTCTGTTGAATCTAGGAAAATCGCTACTACAGCCCTCCCAACAGCTCCTTATAGGAGCCTTTCTGGATATCTCCAACACAAAAGCTTTTCTTCCAGTGGACAGGAGGAACGATATCTTTCAGATGGCCCACTTCATCAGTGAGCAGGACTCAGTACAAGCCCTCTCGATGCAGCGGATGCTGGGTCTCATGGCATCTTCAGTGTTCACGGTGCCCTTGGCTCATCTTCACATGAGGACTACTCAGTGGATGCTCGGTACTCCATGGTCCCCGACCACACACCCCAGTCCTTTCACATCAAGGTTAACGGAACCTCTCAAGCGGTCACTTACCTGGTGGACTCAAGAGGGTTTCCCCTTTGCTCCACTGGAGACCCAGATCACCATCACCATAGATGCTTCCCTAGTTGGATGGGGAGCTCACTGTCAGGATTTCCACACCCAAGGTCTGTGGAGTCAAGACAAATCTTAACTCCACATAAATGTCCTGGAAACAAAAGCGGTCCTATACACTGTCCGAGCCCTGAAGGACATTTTCTGTCGCAAAATAATTCTCCTTCAAATGGACAACAAAGTGATGATGTACTACATCAACAGACAGGGTGGGGAGCACTCTTATCCCCTGTGCAGGGAAGCAATGAGAGTGTGGGAATGGTGTCTAGAACATGAAGCCCTGATCCAGGCAGTGTACCTACCAGGAGCCCAGAATGGTCTAGCGGATTGTCTCAGCAGAACAGAGGTGGATTCTCATGAATGGTCTCTCGACGTAAACTTAGTGCAAGCGCTCTTTGAAGAGTGGGACACACTGGACCTGAACCTTTTTGCGTCCCTACTCATTGCAAAACTGCCTCTGTTCTGCTCCAGAAATCCAGAATCTGACGTTTTCTCTCAGGATGCATTCAAACTGCGGTAGACAAGACGCTTTCTATACATATTTCCTCCTCTTCCCTTAGTTCAGAGGGTGCTGCTCAAGCTGGAGGCACAAGGGGGCAGAATGATACTCATCGCCCCACTCTGGTCTCATCAGATTTGGTTTCCATTAATCAACAGATATTGGAAACTTCACTGAGAAAGCTTCCACTTCAAAAGGACCTACTAACCCAGGGCCCAGTGATCCATCCCAACCTGAGATCTTTCTTCGAGACGGCTCTTGCAGTAGGTATTCACATATAGGACTGACTCACAAGGTGTCAGGACCCCACGGAAAAATCTCTAGCTAGCAGTCACTGACAGGGGACCGCCTCCACGTCAGGTGACGAGCGTCATACAACGTCAGTATAAAGGGGCGGTCCCCTACGCCCGTCTTCCAGTTCTTTCCCACCGTTGGCTTGAGAAAGTTCTTCACAGTAGAATAACGCTTCGTCAGTCATTCATCGGTCTTTAAGTCTTCGAACTTTTCAACCTTTTTTCTCTGTCTTTAGATTTTATTTTATGATTCACTGTGTATGTCATCCCCGAAGCCCTCTGAATTGGATAAGAACAAGTACAACTCGTGTGGTTCCCAACTTCCACATAAGGACGGCCACTCCTTGTGCCTCTTCTGTCTGGGCCAGACCACCCTGTTGAGAAGTGCCAGCACTGCCAGAAATTTGACTCCACTACCCGCATAAGAAGGCAGCAGTCCCTGGAAGCCCATACCTTAAAGAAGAAAATAGCCTCCATGGAAAAAAGAGCTAAAGAAACTCAGGCAGGCGTCCACTTCCCCCGAAGGTCACAAGAAAAAACACGACAAAGAGAAGCACCGGGAACGTGAACCGGCTTCCACAGCAGCTGTGACTCCGTCCAGAGTCGCAGCACTAAAAGTAATGTCCCCTCTGAGTGATTGCTCCATGACGGCCGTATTGGTGGTTATCAAGAAGGCGCCGCCCCTCCCGTATGGCTTGTACTCGGGCCCTTCAGGAGCCTCCAGGGCAAAGAAGGCCTCCACTCTCGTGAAGGCCACTTCTTCCTCGCGGCCTTTGGGTCAGAGCAGGTCCAGTAAGTCGGATGTCGGTCCCACCGACGCTTGCCCAGACAAAGCTGCTAAGCTGCTTGCCCCTTCGGGGGAGCGCCCAGCCAAAATTACACCCGACAAGGCTGCATCTCCTGCACGGCCTTCTTCAGGCAGAGAATCCGATAAGTCAGACATCCGCTCCTCCAACGCCTGCCAGACCAAGAAGCCTACGCTGGACCCTGCAGAACAGTCCAATGCCCCGGGCTCTCCGCAACATTACAAGGTGCCTTCTGAGGTTCTCGTGTCTCCTCAGCTGACTCCCGGGGATTATAATCCTCCTTCCCCGGTCATCACGGAGGATACTGAGATGCTGCCATTAGGGAACCCTCCTTCTGGACCTGATCATCTAACGCTGGACCCTCAGACGCCGGTCCTGACGCCGGCCTACCCGACGCCATCCGGCGTCCCCTTACCTGACAATAGGCCTATCCTTCTATCAGGCCCTTCAGACCCTATTGAAGGTATACCCACACTGGGCCCAATGCCTGCGGGTCCAGCGTTACCACCTCCTGGCCTGCCAGCAGGGCCTCTGCCAGGTCCCTCTGCTCCTTCAGAGCCCCTGGCACCTGGGTACCCGACATCCCAATATCCAGTGCCACAATACCCGACTCCAAAGTATCTGGTGCCTGAGTACCCGACGCCGCAATATCCGGCACCGCAGTTCCTGACGCCGGGCTACCTGCCATCGAGTTATGGATACTCCTTCTACGGATATCCTCAATATCCATATCCCCCTCCCCTCCACCTCTGCCACCCACTCCCCAGCCGCCGGCGGATCTGAAGGAGACCTTGGCCTCCTGGTGGGCTGAGGTCAAGGCTCAGCTCACTCGTGAGGTCGAGAGTTGTCTACCGATGCCGGACTCTATACAGGATCCCCTATGTCGGGGACAGGAGACTCCTCCCCTTCGCGACACCAGAGGAGAGCCCTCTGGTGCCCGAGGAGGGGAGGATACGCGCCCCAGGGAACTCCCCAAAGGGGCCATCCCTCCCCATCATAGGGATTAGTCTTCCTCCTCTTCATCAGACACATCTGACTAGGACTCAGAAACAGGACACTCTGACCCCGAAGACGAGCCACGCACTCCGGAACACCCTAGGCCGAGGACTCCTCTGAAGTCTCCTCCAGAGTATCCATCCTTTCTGGAGTTATTGAGAAATTCCAGGAAGTTTATCAGTGGCAATCAGGTGAGCCAGATCCACAGCATAAGAAACTCACTGTTCACCTGGAGTCCTTTTCATAGACAAAACTGACAAAGACAAAAACCACAGGGCAAACGGGCCAACAAACGTTGGGCCCCTCCAGCAACCAAGACTCCCCCCAGCAAAAAAGCCGTGGGAGCCTCGGCTGCTACGCTGCCCCACACCTCCTGACTCCCTGCCTCTCCCACAGCCTCTGGAGGCTCCAGAGGAACCAGTAGGAGGGAGATTCTCCTCCCATCCGCCCTTTCCTTCATCCGTGCCACACTTGGCACCATGGGGGACTCTGGTGACAGTGCCAGTGCCACGGACAGTGCCGCATCTGGCGATGGCACCATGATTGGCACTGTGCTTGCTGTCAGTGCCACAAACGATGCTATTTCAAGGGTCGGTGTCATGGTTGGCACCATTCCCGAGGTTGGTACCACCCCTGCTGTTAACGCCGAAGTCAGCGTCGAAGGTGTCGCTGTTTCTGGAGATGGTGTCGATGTCGGTGTGGCGGATGGCTCCAGTGTCACAGTCTGTACCGCTTTGGGTGTCATTTCCATGAAGGAGGCCTGTTTTGGTGCCGAGGGGAGTTAGAGGCTGACCCTAATGCTATCTTTTCCCTCCCCCCCCCTTAGGAAAGTTGTCTTAGTGGGACCTCGCTCGAGGGGAGGTCTCGGTCCTCTCCGGGGGGGGAGGGGGTGGAGGCCTGGTTTGTCTCCCGCTCTGCTCAGGTGAGCTCAGTCACTCTGGGCAGAATCAGAGTGCTGGGCCTGGCACCTCCTCTTCATCTGGGGGACAGAGTCCTGCAACGAGTGAGGACAGGGGCCATCATACTGGGCTTGCTCAGTTCTGATCTTCCTACCAGGTGTCTTCTCCCTGTGGGCTTCCTCTGCTGGCTTTGAGAGGTTTGAGCAGCAGGTGGGGTCTGGACAGCGCATCACCCTTGCTTCAGAGGGGTCCTCTGTTTGTTCCCACAGTCCAGGCAGAGGGGACCTGGTCTCCCAGGACCATTCTATCCATCCTTCTTCCTCTCTGCCTCCTCCTCTTCCTCCTACTCCCCCTTTTCTCCTGGGTCTTTCCAGTCTTTTAGGGCCTCTCACCTGGGAGCAGTATAGGGCCATGGCGAGTGCTCTCCCCATATTTTACAGGGCCATGGATGAGATAGTATTCGCATCTACTCTTCCTGCACTGTCATTCCCTTTACAGAGTCCTTCCACTTCATCTGCTTCCTTCTCCGAGGAAGAGGACTTCTCCTTGTACTGGTCTTCAGATGCTGACTTTTCAGAATATCAGCAGCTCCTGTTGACAGTGATGGAAGAGCTCATTCTTACCCCAGTGTCTCAACGCAATCCTGCGCTTGCAACTGTGGTGTTCCTTGGGGAGTACAGCCAGGAATCCTTAGTGATCCCTCCATGGCCTCGGCCGTTTATGGAGGAGTCGTACAATGTCTGTCAGTCGCCCACTTCCCCAGCCCATGGGGACTGCCAGCACAGGTATTGCGCTCCCCCGGGGTCTCCAGGAACTTTGTCTCACCCCACATTGGGCTGGGCATCAGCGCCTGACAAGAGACTGTCCCACGGATGCAGATTCTGCAGTTCGACCGCTGGGTCAGGAGAGTTTTCACCTCGGCACATCTTATGTTATCCATTGCTGCTCATCAGACACACATGGTGGCTGATGAGAGGCATCTGTGGGCCGCACTGGGGGAAATCCTAGTGGCCTTGCCTAATTGCGAGGCAACCAGGTGAGCCGCTGCGATTTCCACAAGAGGCCTGGAGCTAGCGAGACACCAGGCGCAGGCATCTTATGACGCCAACGCTGTAGCCTCCAGGGTTGTGGGATCAGCGGTCTGCAATAGGTGGGTGGCATGGCTTTGCCTCTTCCGGTTGTCACCTTTGGCCAGGCGTAGGGTGACTGCCTCATTATTCTGGGGGGCCCATTTTTTCTCCCGAGGAGCCAGACAGGAAATGTCAGGGTGCCTTCCCTCTCCTGTAGGTCAGGAGCCCAGTCCTGGCTCAGAACAGTAACTGGTCTGGCCAGACCCGTGATGGGCCATCTTCCCTCGTGAGTCCCCCACAATGGGCTGAAAGCTGTCCAGTCTTCAGGGAGGTACCAGTCCACCTTGTGGGCTTGGTACTTACCCACCAGTGATGAATGCTGAAGACTGATACAGGTATGATATGAGAAATATGTACCTACCGTAATTCTTGATCTTCCTTTATAACTTCACCATTCATCACTGCTTCCCACCCACCTTCCCCTCTTGGGCCTCAGCTTCTGGGCAGTGCCTCCTCCCCGCTTGCCTCCCCCCTTCCCCAAGTGAGGCCAATTGTGGGCAAAGTCCCTCTGGTACCTCCGGGCTCCCTGCCACTTCTTTGAAGCACCTGGAGCCCACTCTAGGTGGGAGGACAAGCAGGAGCTCTTACCCTCTTTTTCTTTAGCTCCCCAGGCCCCTGTTCTTGGTAGGGAAGATCTTCAGGCCTCCTGTCTGGCAGTTCTGCCTCAGGCTACCATTGCAGATCCCACCTTCATCTGAAGCTCTCTGCTGAGATTATTGTGCCGAGGACCCTCTCTGTTTTGTTTTTCTTCTTTCTCCAATTGCAAGAGACCCTCTCCTGGGTCCCTTGTTCGCAAGACTCAGAAACCTCCTTGAGGTCTCCTTTTCCTATTAACTTCACCTCCCGGTGGTGCTAAATATTGATTTTTACCCTCTTACACCCCAGGACTTTCTCCTTGGGTTCCATGGTGAGCTCTGACTGGAAATCAGGATCTTACTTCGAGAGGGCTCTTGCAGTAGGTATTCACAAATAGGACTAAGCCGCCAGGTGTCAGGACCCCACGGAAAAATTTCTAGCTAACGGTTTCTGGCAGAGGACCGCCCCCACGTCAGCTGACCGGCATCAGCTTACATCAGTATAAAGGGGCGGTCCCCTACGCCCACCTTCCAGTTCTTTCCTACCTTTGGCTTGCAAAAGTACCTCGCAATAGAGCAGTGCTACTTCTGTCGCCATTTTGGATGAGTATTTCCTCATTTTTTTCCTTATAATTTTTTTCTTTAAATTGTTCCTTATATCTGGCTGTATATGTCGTCTCCGACGCCCTCCGAATTACATAAAAACAAGTGCGAGCCATGCGGATCCCAACTCCCTCACAAGGATGGCCACTCCTTGTGCCTCTTCTGCCTAGGCCCGGATCACCGTGTGGAGGAATGCGACCACTGCCAGAAGTTCAATTCGGTCACTCACGAGAGCGACAGCAGTCCCTGGAAGCCCACATTTTAAAGAAAAAGATGGCCTCCATGGAAAAAGAATTAAAAAAACTCCAGTTGTCGACTTCTCCCGAAGGCCACCATAAAAGGAAAAGGGACAAGGAAAAACACAGGGACCAGGATTCGTCATTCAAAGCCCCTGGGACTTTGGCTGGAGTTGCGGCCTTAAAGGTATCTTCCTCTCCAGGGGATCGCTCTCCAACGGTCGCCTTGGTGGTTACCAAGCGTGTGTTGACCGCCCCCTGTCAAGCTTGTACTCGGATCCGCTGGGAGCCTCCGGGCAAAGGAGGCCTCCACTTCCGTTACGGCCAGCTCTATTACTGGGCCTACCAGTGCGAGTGGGTCCGATAAGTCGGGTACTGGCTCTGCCATCGCCTGCCTGGACAAGGCTGCTAAGCCGATTGTCAGCTCATCCGACGATTACACAGCCTGTGACACCACGTCAGGCACTGACGCCACGCTTGATACCTGGGATTTGCCACAACGATTGTCTGTTCTGTTACCGTCCAAGGCTCCTCCGTCCCTGCAGACTCCCCCGCGGACTCTGCCCCCTCTTTCCTGGCTGGGGTTGAGGATACTGGGACGCTGCCATTGGGAGTGCTCTCCCTTCGCCAGAGCCTCTGACGCCAGACTTGATGTCGGTAAACCCGCCGTCACCCTCCGGCATACCAGTGCCTGACGACAGAGATGCTTCACCGCCAGAGCCCGCAGGGCCTGTTTTTCCAGACCCTCCCATGGGACCAACCACTCCAGCCCCTATGTCTTCCAGACCGACACCAGATCTGTCTGATCCTCCGGCTGGGCCAACACCAGGCCCTTCAGCTCCTTTGGAGCCCCTAGCACCATGATACCCAATGTTGCAATATCCGACGCTGCAGTATCCGACACCTCAGTACCCGACACCGCAGTACCCGATGCGCATTTCCCGGCGCTGCGGTACCCGACGCATTGTTACCCGACACCGGGCCTCCCGCTGTCAGGTTATGGGTACCCCTTTTATGGGTTCCCCAGTTACCCGTATCCAAGTCCTTTTCAACCCCCCCACAACCTGAAATGGACCTTAAGGAGGTTTTAGCTTCCTGGTGGGCTGAGGCCAAGTCCCAACTCACTAAGGAGGCAGAAAATCATCAGCTGAAGCCAGACCCTATGCCATATCCCGTTTGTCAGAGACAAGTGACTCCTCCACCACTACCAGATGCCAGAGCAGAACCTTCTGGTTCTCACCCTAGGGAGGAGATGCACCCTCGGGGTAACCCCTGAATGGTCGATCCCCCACCTATTCAGGAGGAGTCCTCTTCTTCTCCTTTGGAGCTTTCAGACACTGACTTAGACTCTGAACCCTCCGACCCAGGAGACGAGCCCCAGAGCCAAAGGATTCCCCTGAAGTCCTCTCCAGAGGATCCTTCATTCCTGGAGCTGCCGAAACTAATCCAGGCTGCTTATGAATGATGATCAGTGGAGCCAGATCCACAATGGAAGAAACTGGCCATTCACCTGGATCGTCCCAAAACTTCTCCTATACTGATTCCTCCATGGATTGAGCCTCACAAGGATCTTGTTTCCATGATTTGGACGCAACCTGCCTCATTAGCCCCTCTTCCTCCCAAGGCAGACAGGCTTTACCAGGCTCCCGAGGGCAAAGACTTTCTTAGTCTTCACCCTAAGGCAGATTTGGTTGTCATTAGTGCTGCCCATGACAGAACTGCCAACCCTAAGCACCTCGGCTCGTCTCCCCCGACAAATAATTCAGACTTCTGGATCAATATGGCAAGAAGATTTATGCATCTTCTTCCCTGGTTTTGAGAGCCCTTAATTATGTGGGACATGTGGGGGACTACCAGAAGTCTGTTCTGAGTCAGGTGGAATCAAAACTGGACTCTCTCTCCCAGATTCCCAGACGAAGCAGTAACTGGGAGATCTGATCCATTCCACTCGTTCAGCCTGTAGGCACATGCTCCATGCCACTTATGATGTGCTGGACACTGCAGGTCAACACTCAGCTTTCGCCATAGGTTTACGTCGTCATACCTGGCTTCATGTTCCAAGTTTGGCCCCTGAGGTACAGATGGCTATACAAGATGCCCCTTTCCGGGGCTCAGCTTTGTTTGGAGGTGATGTGAAAGACATCATCACTGAATTACTTTTTTTTATTATTATTTATTTATGTAGATCTAGGATTACAAATTCCTTTGAGCCAAAGGCTTTTTTACAAAGGTTCCACGTCAGTTTGAAAACAGTACAACAAATTGAGGCAGTGCAAGATAATACAGAAATACAGCAATCTGAAGGCAGAATACACAGGATAATGTCGTTTACAACAACAAATAGGGAAGAGGCAAACAATATTGGTATACATTGGTCAAGGGCAAAAAAGTGTGGGTTTGCTACATCATACATGGTTATGCAAGGTAAAACAGCAGGTACACAATTAATGGGAGGTGTATACTGGATAAAGTCATCGATAAACAGATTCCAGGTGAAGAGGCAGGTGATATCAGTAAACACAGGTCTAGGGCAAAAAGGGGGGGATGCTACAGCATTACAAGACAAAGGTAGGATGGGGGAATATGAGCTGCCTGGGGCATTGTCGCAGAAACATGGAGAAGTGCAGAGGGGGGGTGGTAAGGGGGGGAGGTAGGGGGTGAAGGGGACGCGGGGAGGAGGAACTCAGGAATAAGGGTGGTAAAGTGCTAGGTTGGGTGGTTAGGCAGTATTGAGAAAGTAGTAAGGGTTGCTGGCTAGGTGCGGCTGTCGCAGGTACTGGAGGCAAAGAGCGAGTGGCGGAGCTTGGATTTGAAAGGGCCAAGCACGGTGATGGAGGAGATTTAATTATTGAGATTATTTAACCAGTTTGGTGCTCTGTAGGCAAATGAGTGTTGACCCATTGATGTTCTGCAGCAGGGGGTCAGCAGGAGTTGAAAATCAGATCCCATTGTGTGGCAGGGGTTATAATATGGACTGAGAAGGGCTAGGACACCCGGGGGAGCAAGACCCAAGGTTATCTTCTTGGCCATGATACAGGTTTGGTATTTTATGTGGTTTGATAGTTGTAGCCAACTGGATTGGGTGTAGAGGTCACAGGTGTGGGTTAGGCGGTGGGCGCCAGTTAGAAGACGACAGGCTTTGTTTAGGGCAGTTGAGATGCGCCTGAGGGCTGTTGAGGTGGCAGAGCCATAAATAATAAGGCCATAATCGATAACAGAGATTACAGAGCTTCAGACAATGATCCTTAGAGCTTCAGGTATAAGGTGCACCCTATGTTTGTAGAGGAGGCCTAGTCGCAGGCTAGCCTCCTTGGCTACATAGTCAATGTGGGCTCCATAGGCCAGGTTATTGTCCAGAGTGATCCCCAGATATTTAAAGGCGTGAACCTCTTCAATGGTTATTCCAAGCTGGTTTCTAATGGTTAGTGGATGTTGCCTGTTCCTGTTGTGAGAGTTACAGAAGAGCATGGAGTTGTTTTTTTTTGTACTTAAGGATGAGTTTGTGTTTGCTGAATCAGTTCTCCATGGAGGTGAAGCCGAGTTGGAGTTTGTTCTGCAGGGATAGCGGGTCCTTGTGGGTGGCAAGGATAACGGCATCATCAGCATAGAGGATGAGGCGTTCCGAGGATGATTGGGGGAGGTTATTTAAAAATAGACTAAAAAGAAGGGGCCCCAGTATGGAACCCTGGGGGACTCCAGAACGGACAGGTCGTGCTTCAGAGAGGACACTTGCAATTTTCACTCTTTGCGATCTGTTCTCCAGGTAGCTTTTGAACCAGGGAGAGGAGTCAGGGGAGAGCCCTGCGTTTGTGAGTTGTTCCAGGAGTAAGTGGTGGTGAATGGTATCAAAGGCCTTAGATAGGTCCATAAAGACTGACCCGGTTAGATGTCCATTATCCAGTGAGCTGTGGATCGCACCGGTGAATTCCAAGAGTGCTGTTGTGGTGTTGTGTCCTTTCCTGAAGCCATGTTGTTGTGAGCATAGGATATTGTGTTTATCCAGGTAATCAGTGAGCTGGTCAGTAACTATGCACTCGATGGCCTTGGATAGCGGCGGCAGTATGGAGATTGGTCGGTAGTTACTAGGGTTGGTCTGGTCACCTGATTTATGGACTGGAGTAATGGTGGCAGATTTCCATTTGTCTGGGAACTGACTGAGGGAGAGATTGAAGGTCAGGACTAATCACTTCATCAAGAGTGAGGGACAGCAGCTTTAGGTCAAGAGTATTCCCACTATGTCTTGTTTTAGTGATAGCATTTGCGATGTATTTCTGAGCTTCGTGCATTTTGATGGCTTTGAAGTAGAAGGGCAGGCAGGGGTGGGTGTAGTGGTGGTAGGCTGAGAGGGGGAGTAATCTACATTGAAGAAGTCACGGGGAGAACGTTACTGAGGTCTGTGAAGGCCGTGTTGAAAGTATTGGCAGTGGTGGAAGGATTGAGGGTAATAGACCCAGGAGAATGGTTTGCCATTAAAGTCAGTCCAGACCATGTACAAATCCTCTTAGGGTCAGAAGCGTCCCTTTCGGCACCAAAACCGCCAACAGCAGAAGCAGATGCAGGCTAAGCATCCTAATAAACGCTGAGCCGCATCAGCAGCCAAAGCTCCCCCAAGTAAGTCTCGTAAGACTCCCGGAGCCCCAGCCGCCACTCTGCCCTGGACCTCCTGACTCCTTGCCTCTCCCTCTTCTTCTGGTACCTCCAGAGGAACCAGTAGGGGGAAGATTTTCCTCCCAACTGCCGGGCTGGGAGAGAATAAATACTGATGCATGGGTTCTACAGTTGGTGTCAGTGGGACACTCAATAGAGTTTACCCCAAAACCACCCCACAGACCACCTCCTCCATCGTCGTACTCCCCTCTTCACATACCACTGGTACTTGAGGAGATCAGCTCCCTTCTCAAAAAGGCAGCGATAGAACCCGTCCCCCCCCCCACCAGGGGATGGGTTACTATTCACACTTATTCCTATTACCAAAGAAAACAGGCGACCTGAGACCCATCCTGGATCTCAGTTCTCTAAACCAGTTTGTGGAGTACAGAAGATTCCGAATGATCTCTCTGCAGAGTCTTCTTCTCCTCCTCCGGTCGGGACTGTGGCTATGCGCCTTGGATATGCAGGATGCCTACCTGCATATCCCCATACGCCCTTCCCAACGCAAATACCTCCATTTTTGTTTCCAGGGCACACTACCAGTTCAGGGCCCTCCCATTGGACTTCCTCGCCCCGAGTAACCTTCAGCACGCAACTCGGCTCTCCTGCCCTAGCTGCTCCCCACCTTCCATACCCTGGACGGGTCACCTCTGGAGACCTGCACCTCTTTTAGATACCTGGGTGTATGGCTTGATCAGTACCTTGATTTCTCCATCCACATTGACTCACTACACAAAAAACTGCACTCCAAACTAGGCGCACTTTCATCGTAATAAAGGGTGCCTGCCCACCATGGTCGGGAGGGAAATAGTGCATAAAATGATTCTCCCTATCTTTGACTATGGCGACGTGGTCTACGGATCAGCACCCCCATCCACCTTAGCCAGCCTGGACACACTCTTTCACTCCTACTGTCGCTTCATCCTGGAATGCCCGCCCACCACCCATCACTGTGACCTATACAGCTCCTTAACACTACCCTCGCTTGAGTCTCAACGTTGGATACACGGCGCAAATGTCATAGCTAAATTCTGGACATTCCCCCCCACCCCCCACCTCAGCTCTGCTTTGTCGGCAAAACCTCCTGGCCTACTCTTGTCAGATGCTTCTACTCCAGGCTGCTCAAAATCCCTGTCATGCACACCTCGAAGGGCCAATCTGCCTTCAAATACTGCCTGCCCAAACTCTGGAATGATCTTCCTGCTCGCATCAGGCTAACCCCCACCCCTAGGTTCCTTAAACCACTCCCCCATGGCCATTTCTCTGACACATGCAACTGCTATCAGCAACCCAAACCCACAACCAAGGGGCATCTAGATGTACCTTGACAGCTTTAATATGTCTCAGCAAAATTACTGTATACCTGCATGATTTTCTGCCTGTATATACTCTTCGGTCTTGGACCAACCTTGTAGTAGTAGTTTGTATCAAATGCGTGTCCAGCTCTGTTACTGTTGCTGGACCTGTTGTTGTTACCCCTGTATTGTACATTTCCTGCTGTATTTTCTATGTAACCCTCTAGGTCGCATCTGGAAACGAACAGCCCCCGCTCAGTTTGCCTGCCTGGTTAATCTCTTAAATAAATAAATAAATAAAATTCACCTAATGCCTGGTGGTAGTGGCAGCCTTCCTGTGTACCCACGGAGTTCAAGTTTTCCCCTTGCCTGGACAATAGGCTCCTAGTGGCTCCGTCCAGGGAGGACCTCCAACGATCCCTTTCCATTACCCTAGAGGTCTTCTCCAGCCTGGGTATCACAGTCAACCAAGCCAAGTCTCACTTGGTCCCATTTCAACGGCTGCAGTTTATTGGGGCAGTGTTGGACACAACCCTAGGCAGGGCTTTTCTGCCCCGGACAGAATCGAGACGTTCCTCTCCCAAGCTCATCTTCTATCCTGCCTCAGACGGGTTGGGGCCCGGAAGGTCCTTCGACTTCTCGGACTCATGGCAGCGGCCATCCCAACTGTCCCTCTGGTGCGACTACATATGAGAGTCTCGCAGTGGACTCTCCATTCTCAGTGGGATCAATCACAGGATGATCTGGATCATGAGGTCCTAGTGTCGGACCTGATAATCAGGGACTTGCAGTGGTGGACGGTTCAGGAGAACCTCAGTCTGGGGCTCCCTTTCTGCACCGATCATCCCACCCAGACTCTGACCACAGACGTGTCAGGTGCAAGTTGGGCCCACCTAAGGTCTCATAAAACTCAGGGAACTTGGTCTTAGTTCGAGAAGAGGTTACACATCAACATTCTTGAGATGAGAGCTGTTCTGTATGCCATAACAGGCTCTTCCTCCCTTCATTCTTCCCAGTCACCTTCTGATCCAATCAGACAACATGTGTGTAGTCTGGTATCTCAACAAACAGGGAGGAACTCATTCCTATCCCCCTGTGCCGGGAAGCAATGAGAGTCTGGTATTGGGCATCTCAGAACAACATGCATCTGACGGCAGTCCACATGCCAGGCATGCAAAACACCCTGGCAGACACTCTCAGTCGCGCGTCAGCCAAGTCTCACGAGTGGGAACTCAATCAGGAGGTCATAAATGACATATTCGAGCAGTGGAGACCCCTCAGGGGGACCTAGTCGCCTCCCCCAACAATGCCAAGCTTCCGACCTTCTGCTTGCTCGCTCCAGGGCGAGATGTTTTTTGGCAGGACGTGCTGTCTCAGAGCTGGAAGGGCAGATTCGTCTACACCATTTCCCCCCATTTCTTTGATTCCAAGAGTACTGAACAAACTTCGGGCAGATGGGTCATGAATGATTCTCATTGCTCCCTTCTGGCCAAGGCAAGTTTGGTTCTCTCTTCTGCAACAGTTTTCAGAGGAACCTCCTCTTTCACTACCTCTGTCACAGGAATTGCTGACCCAGGATCAGGGGTCCCTGGTCCATCCAGGACTCAAATCGCTCCACCTTTATGCTTGGCTCCTGCAGACATAGCCACAGCTTGCTTCGGCATTTCGCCTCTAGTGGCGGATATTTTGGTGGAGGCCAGAAAGGCTTCCATCAGGTCTACCTATGCCATGGAGTGGAAGCGGTTTTCCACTGGGGCAGGTTCCAAGGATCTGGAACCTTTTTAATGCCCTGCAACCAAAATCCTGGATTATCTGAGGCACCTCTATGATCTGGGCCTTAGCTACTCCTCCTTGAAGGTTCACATGGCAGCCATTTTGGCCTACCACATTCCCTTGGGGGACAAGACAGTTGCTCAATTGGGGGTCTCCAAGACTTTCCTTAAAGGGGTTCTTCACTTAAGATCCCCAATCCGTAATCCAGCTCCCCCATGGGATTTGAATTTTATTTTGGAGAAGCTCATGCTGCCTCCCTTTGAACTGGCAGTGGAGGCAGATCTAAAGTTTCTCTCCTGGAAGACACTTTTTCTTGTGGCCATCACTTCGGCTCGGAGGATCTCCGAACTTCAAGCCCTGAAGTGTAAGATCCCTTACTTGACTTTCCACAGGGAATGGGTGGCCATGCGTACGAACCCTAAGTTTCTTCCAAAAGTGGTGGCTGAATCCACACTGAATCAATCAATTGAGCTTCTGGTGTTTTTTCTGGAACACTCAAATCATGGAGAGTACCTTCTGCATACACTGGATGTTCACAGGATTCTGAGATAATACTCTAACATAACAAAGGATCTCAGAAAAACGGATCAACTTTTCGTTTCTTTTGCGCACAAGAGAGAAGGCAATGCTATTTCCAAGCAGTGCTTCTTTAAGTGGTAAGCAAATTGCATTACTTTCTGTTATGACAAATACAACAAGACCCTTCCGGGTCAAGTCAGAGGTCATTCCACAAGAGGAGTTACTGCCTCTGCCGCTTGTTTCAGAAATGTGTCGGCCAAAAAAAATCTGTGCAGCCATCACTTGGACTTCTGTCCATACCTTCATGAAACATTACAGTTTGGACGTGGCCTCTCGCCGTAGAGCGGGCTTCGGATTGGCTGTCTTGCAGGGACTTCTGGCATGAATCCCTTTTTAGCCTTTCCAATTTACTGTGGATGATGTTTCCTCCTCCCTTTCTCAGCATTGTCTTAGACTGCTTGGGACTCAGTCCTATTTGGGAATACCTACTGCAAGAGCCTTCTTGAAGTAAGACAGAACAGTTACGTAAGAACTTACTGTAACAATAGATCTTCAAGAGAGGCACTTGCAGTAGGTATTACCTTCCTTGCCTCCGTCCCCCTGAGTTTCTTCTCTTATTAGGGGGCATATCCTCTTCTCTCCTGTCATGCCCTTTCGGCCTCTGTCGGGAAAGAACTGGAAGGTGGTGGGACTGCCCTTTATACTGGCGTGGGGCGATCTCTCACAGAGACTGCTAGCTAGAGACTTTTTCTGTGGTCGTGACGCTGCGGCTTAGTCCTATTGTGAATATCTACTGCAATAGCCTCTCTCCAAGATCTACTGCTACGGTAAGTTCTTACGTAACTGTTCATCTTACTTCAAGAGGGCTCTTGCAGTAGGTAATTACATATAGGACTGATGCCGGCCAGCGGCAGGACCCCACGGAAAATTCAGCAGAAGTCTCGACGAGGGACCTACTTACGCCAGGTGACCGGCCATACTACGCCGGTATAAAGAGGCTAACCCGACACCCACCTTCCAGTTCTTTCTCTATTAGCTCGCGTAGCGCCTAGTGTAAAGTTCGTGGCTTCGTCAGCCCTATCTTTCGCCAGTTTTACTTAAAATTAGTTATTTTTTTTATATCGTCAAGGACATCATCACTGATCTGTAGGAGAAGGACGGCTCTGAAATCAGTGGATTCCATGTACCGTCCCCAACAACAGCAGCAGCGCCTGCCCTTTCACAGACGGATTCGGCCAAAGCTAAACCACAGGAAGGCGGGCCACCAAACGCCGGGCCTCACAGCTGCTAAGCCCCCCGCCCAAAAAGCCAGCGGGTGCTTCAGCTGCGGCGCTGCCCCACACCACCTGACTCCCTTCCTCTCCCACCACCTCTGGACTTCCCAGAGGAACCGGTGGGAGGGAGGTTTTCCCTCCACTTTCCGGGATGGGAGAGGATAACCACGGATTCTTGGGTGCTCCAGCGTATAGCGGAAGGGCATTCCATAGAGTTTCTTCAGAAACCACCCTGCCACCCACCTCTAAAGTCGTCCTATTCAAGGGAACATCTTCCTTTGGTCCGGGAAGAAATCTCGGCTCTTCTCACGAAGCAGGCGATAGAACCCGTCCCCCTTCATCTTCAAGGGATGGGTTACTATTCCCATTTCTTCCTGGTCCCAAAGAAGACAGGAGATCTCAGACCCATTCTAGATCTCAGTTCCCTGAACCTTTATGTAAAATACTAAAGGTTCAGGATGCTCTCTCTGCAGAGCCTTCTGCCCCTCCTTCGGCCGGGTCAGTGGTTTTGTGCACTGGATATGCAGGATGCCTATCTGCACATTCCCATTCGCCTTTCTCACCGCAAGTATCTTCGTTTTGCGTTTCAGGGGGACCACTACCAATTCAAGGTGCTCCCCTTTGGTCTATCCTCGGCCCCGAGTATTTACCAAATGCCTGGCTGTGGTAGTGGCCCACCCAAGATGCGGGAGTACAGGTGTTCCCTTACCTGGACGACTGGCTCCTGGCGGCCTTGTCCAGGGAGGAACTCCTGCGTTTTCTCTCCCTCACCCAGCAGGTTTTCACTTGCCTGGGTATTACCATCAACCATTCCAAGTCTCATCTGGATCCTTTTCAGAGGCTACAGTTCATCGGGGCTATCCTCGATACGACCGTGAGCAAGGCCTTCCTGTCTCCAGACAGGGCGGCCTCTCTTCAAACCCAGATTTCCCTGCTATCAGAACACAGGAGGGTCTCGGCGAGGTCGGTCCTCCGTCTTCTGGGGTTCATGGCGGCCGCTATTCCGACGGTCCCCCGAGCTCGACTCCACATGAGGATCTCTCAGTAGACTCTTCGCTCTCAGTGGGATCAACTTGTGGACGACCTAGATCAATTAGTTCTGATCTCATCGCCGATGGTACAAGACTTACAATGGTGGATGGTTCGAGAGAACCTGTTTCGGGGGGGGGTCCCTTTCTTTCATCCTCCCCCCTCCCAGACTCTGACTACAGATGCGTCAGGCGAAGGTTGGGGAGCTCATCTAGGGCCTCATCGGACCCAGGGTTCCTGGTCCAGACTGGAACAAGCTCTCCACATCAATGTACTTGAGCTTCAGCCAGTGTTGTACGCCTCCAGCCGCTTCTCAACACATCCTTCCTGCCACCTAGGCCGGCCCAGACGGACAACATGTGCGTAGGTGGTACATCAACAAACAGGGAGGGATCTCGGTCCTACCTCTATGCAGGGAGGCAATGAGGGTTTGGGATTGGGCACACACACAACCTTCACCTAACGGCGATTCATGTTCCAGGAGTCGACAACACTCTGGCAGACAAGCTAAGCTGCTCTTCTGCTCTGGCACACGAGTGGGAACTAGACCAAGGGGTACTAAACGATATCTTTCAGCTTTGGGGGACTCCGCAGGTAGACCTGTTCGCCTCTCCCCAAAACGCAAAACTTCCCACCTTTCGCTCGCTCGTTCCAGAGCGAGGCACTTTCTGGAGCGACGCTTTGTCTCTAGACTGGAAGGACAGATTCGTCTATGCTTTCCCCCAATTCCTCTGATTCCACGAGTATTGCAGAAATTAGCCTCAGAAGGAGCGAGAATGATTCTGATCGCTCCTTTCTGGCCCAGGCGAATCTAGTTCTCTCTTCTACAACAATATTCAGAGGATCCTCCTCTTCCTCTTCCTCTTCCTCTGTCTCGAGGTTTGCTGACCCAGGATCAGGGGACCCTGGTTCATCCAGGCCTCAAATCCCTTCAACTACATGCATGGCTCCTGCAGACCTAGCCCAATCCTGTTTTGGAGTGTCTCCAAAAGTGGCGGAGATTTTAGTGGAGGCTAAAAAAAAAAATCCACCAGGTCCACTTATGCCATGAAGTGGAAGAGATTCTCTGTTTGGGCAGCCTCCAAGAACGTGGAGCCTTTCTCCTGTTCAGTGGCTTTTCTGCTGGAGTACTTACGTCATCTGTTCGACCTGGGTCTCAGCCATTCCTCCTTGAAGGTTCACATGGCAGCTATCTCAGCCTACCATGTTCTCTTTGCAGATAAAGCTTTCACTCAACTGGAGGTCTCTAAGACCTTTCTCCGAGGGGTCCTCCATCTGAGGCCCCCCATCCGTACTCCTGCCCCACCTTGGGACTTGAATTTTGTTCTCGAGAAACTTACTCTTCCTCCCTTCGAACCTGCAGCTTCTGCAGATTTGAAATTTCTTTCGTGGAAGACGCTCTTCTTGGTGGCCTTTACTTCGGCTCGAAGAATCTCCGAGCTTCAGGCCCTGATGTGCAAAATCCCCTACTTGATTTTTCACAATGAACGAGTTGCTCTTCGCACGAATCCTAAGTTTCTACCTAAAGTAGTAGCAGAGTCTACCTTAAATCAGTCCATAGAGCTACCTGCCTTTTTTATGCAGTACTCTAACCAAGGGGAATATTTACTACATACTATGGATGTACACCGGATTCTGAGATACTACACCAACAGGACGAAGGATCTCAGAAAGACTGATCAGTTGTTCGTCTCTTTTGCCCACAAAAGGGAAGGCAATGCTGTTTCCAAGCAATGCCTGTCTAAGTGGTTGGCTCATTGCATCACTTTCTGTTATGACAAGTACCACAAGACCCTCCGGGTCAAGTCAGAAACCACTCCACAAGAGGAATTGCTGCCTCTGCAGCTTGTTTCAAGAATGTATCTGCAACGGTGCTCTGGCGCTGCATACCTGGACTTCCGTCCATACCTTTACGAAACACTACAGTTTGGACATTGCCTCTCGCTGTAGAGCAGGCTTCAGGCTGGCTGTTTTGCAAGGCCTCCTGTCTTGAGGCTTGCACGGCTAGTGCTACTTTTTGGAGTAGTTCCCTCCTCCCGGTGCCTTTTCTTTGTTCCAGACTGCTTGGGATTCAGTCCTATATGTAATTACCTACTGCAAGAGCCCTCTCGAAGTAAGATAGTACAGTTGCATAAGAACTTACCGTAACAGTAGATCTTCAAGAGAGGCTCTTGCAGTAGGTACTATCTTCCCGCCCTCCATCCCCCTAGGCTTTTTCAGCTCCTTTTCCAGGAATGGAAACATCCGCTTCTCTCTCGTCCAGGCCTTCCTGGCCTGTGGCAGGAAAGAACTGGAAGGCAGGCGTCGGGACCGCCTCTTTATACTGACGTAGTATGACACGGTCACCTGGCGTAGGGCGGTCCTCGCCAGGGACTGCATAGCTAGAAATTTTTCCATGGGGTCCTGCCGCCGGCGGGCGTCAGTCCTATATATAATTACCTACTGCAAGAGCCTCTCTCGAAGATCTACTGTTACGGTAAGTTCTTACGTAACTGTACTTTTCTCTTCCGTTTTTCCAGCTAAGGAGAAGGGGGGAGAAGGAGCATCTATTACCAAATGTTCTTCCCCTAGTGGACCTGGGGGTCAGCATGACCTGCCAAGCATGTCTTCTGTTGGATCTCTCTTGCTGGTGGGGGTTTAGATTTTGCCGCTCCTCTTGGAAAAGTCCAGTTCTGTGGACTATCGCCTTGTCTCAGGCTCTTCCAAAAAGATAAAAGGGGGAGAAATTTTCCACCTTAACAAGAGGATGTAGACAGCGGAGTTTTAGTCACCCTTTGGTCTACAGGGACTTCTGGAACGTGGGAGTATGCAGTCTCATCCTCACACCTCATCATCTCCTCCTCCTCTATCTCTGGTTGGCTTATTCCTTTTTCAGTTTTTATCCTTTCTTTTTGCTGTCCATTGGGCTCTCTTGCCCCACCCTTCTTTTTCTCTATGCCTGTTTCCTCTCCAGTGAGCAGAACTGAGGAAGTGGAGGGGACGATGATGGTTACTGGCCAACACATGAGTGACACGTAATGCATCAGCCTCGAGAGCGGCGCCATCCCCGATGTTGCCCCTCCTCCTAGGAGAAAAACTTTGTAAGTTAAAAAGCTTCCTGTGGGGCCCTAGTGCCTCCGGTGTAGTACCCACCAGTGATGAATGGTGAAGATATACAGGAAGATCAAGAATTATGGTAGGTACGTAATTTTCATTTCACTGCATGTGATTAGTGTTGTATACCCTATTAGATCAGCTGCACAAGTTCATTCACAGGTTACATCCCTGTTGTTGTAGGAGAAGCAGGTCTTTTTCTTTTATGCTGCATTTTTCTGCCTATGCACTTTTTTGGTTGGTATCCAGTTCCTCTTGTGTAGTTTGGCCTTAGTCCACTATCCTTAGTAGTGTCTAGAGAGATGATCACATCTTAACTCCTTAGGCTATCCAGCCTGGCAATTCCAGATGCGTTGTTCCCTCTTCCTTCATCTCTGATGTAAGGAAAGGAGACATAACCAATTTACAAGTTAACTGTTTTTCTGAAAGCATTGAGTTGCTCCAGTTATCTGTGTTCAAAAAATCTTTCTTCTGGTTTGACTCAGCTATCCTAAATGAACTGGCTTGTACTGTCAAAACAGTACACAGTGTAAGGCATTTTAAACAACTGTTTAGGCCGGACCATTGGTGCAGCAGTAGCACTGCCACTTGCAGTGCTGATGGCCCGGGGCTGGGAGCAACCTTGGGAGTCAGAGGGTCAGCCGGGGGGAGGGGGATCGAGCATCCCAAATACAGCTCTCCTTCTCTGGGGGAGGGTGGGGATGAGCTCGGCACTGGACTGACCCCTGGTGGAAGCCTGGGGAAAGACAGCTGAAGCTGTAAGTGGTGGGAGAATGTGGCAGACAGCGCAAGCACCATAACATCAGCGCACACCACATCCCCAGGGAGAAGCCGGAAACAAAGATCCATGCCACGCTGAATGACCGCTTGCTACCTCAGGCCCGGCACCCAATGACTTGGGCAACTCCGGACTACAGTAGAATCCTAGCGGATCGAGGGGATTCTCCGCCACTCCTGCCATAGGAGGGTAATGTGGGGGACTCCAGGTGAGAGGCAAGCCCTGGGAGAAGTCGGGGTAATGAGGTTGAGAGAATCGGTGCGAACAAGGGCCGGCCTGGACAGAGAGAAAAAGAATAAATGGACAAAAAAAAAAATTGGCAAAATCGTACAGTATGAATATTACATGTCAATGTTTTTGTTAACATTGTTTTGTATTTGCTGTATTTTTTTTCTTTTTATTAAAGAAAAAAGGATGTGATCACAATACATTACAGTCAATTACTTAGTTTACCTTTTTCTATAACTCTTGTCCACTTCTTAATAAAAACATAAAGTCTAATAGCCCCCTTGTATTTACCCTTAATACCCATGTGGAGAAAATGCCATATCTTTGTACAGAATCTCCTCCCCTTGACAACCCTTTACATCATCTGCTTCCCTTCTTCAAGGTACAAAGTCAGGGTCTCTACTGGAAATGTAAAATACCCTTGGTCTCCACAATAACTCAGCCTGTGAGGCATCAGTGTGTAATTTAGCTGTAAGAGACTCCAAATGATAGATGCTGGATACTATCCTGTTCCAATCCCCTATGGTCGGAACCATCACTGACATCCATCGTCTTGTTATGGCCTTTTTGGCAGCCGCAATATAAATGGGTAACAAAGTTTTGTGCCAGACTGGAGTACAGTGGCGTGAAAAAGTATTTGCCCCCTTCCTGATTTTCTCTATTATTGCATATTTGTCACACTGGATGTTTTCAGGTCTTTAGACAAAATATAATATTAGATAAAGGGAACCTAAGTGAACAAATAACACTTTTTTTTTTTACTTATTTCATTTATTTAATGAAAAAAGTTAACCAACACCAACTGGCACTGTGTGAAAAAGTAATTGCCCCTAGTTAAATCAACCCAGTTAAAGGGATAATTAGAGTCAGCTGATTGAACACAGCCAGGCTTGATTACAGCCAGCCCTGCTCAATATAAACCTCACTTATTTTGGCCCTTACCATCAGAGTCACGTTGCCAGCACAAAGATTCAACAAGCACATTATGCCATGATCAAAGGTTCCTGAAAAGATCAGAAAAAATTTGTTGCCCTCTATCAGTCTGGAAAGGGTTACAAAGCTATTTCTAAGGCTCTGGGACTCCATCGAACCACAGTGAGAGCCATAATCTCCAAATGGAGAACACTTGGAACAGTAGTGAACCTTCCCAGGAGTGGGCGGCCTGCCAAAATTACTCCAAGGCGCAGTGTAAAATCATCCAAGAAGTCTCAAAGGATCCTAAAACAACATCCAAAGAACTGCAGGCTTCTCTTGCCTCAGCTAAGGTCAGTGTTCATGACTCCACAATCAGAAAGAGACTGGGCAAAATGGGCTTCATGTGAGAGTAGCAAGGCGGAAACCACTGCTAACCAAGAAGAACATAAATGCTCATCTCTCATTTGCCAAGAAGCACCTGGATGATCCACAAGCCTTTTGGGAAAATGTTCTATGGACGAGCCAGGTCCAAAGCGGAACTTTTGGACAACATGGATCCCATAATGTCTCGTGTAAAGCAAACACAGCATTCCACAGTAAGAACACCATACCAACAGTCAAACATGGTGGTGGTAGTGTGATGGTGTGGGATGCTTGCTGCCTAAGGACCTGGATGACTTGCCATAATTAAAGGAACCATGAATTCTGCTCTGTACGGAAAATTCTTAAGGAGAATGTCCAGTCATCCTTCCGTCAGCTGAAGCTGAAACGTAGTTAGGTCATGCAGCAAGACAATGATGCAAAACACAAAAGCAAGTCCACATCAGAATGGCTAAAAGAAGTAAAATTAAAGTTTTGGAGTGGCCTAGTCAAAGTCCAGACTTAAACCCAATAGAGATGCTGTGGCAGGACCTGAAAGCAAGCAGTTCATGCTCAAAACCTACCAAATGTTACTGAATTAAAGCAGTTCTGCGAGAACAGTGGGTTAAAATTCCTCCACAGCGATGTGAAAGACTGATATTGAATTATAGGAAGTGTTTGGTTGCAGTCATTGCAGCTAAATGTGGCATAACCAGTTATTAAGTGTAAGGGGCAATTACTTTTCACACAGTGCCAGTTGGTGTTGGTTAACTTTTTTTCATTAAATAAGTGAAATTAAAAAAAAAAACAAGTGTTATTTGTTCACTCAGGTTCCCTTTATCTAATATTACATTTTCTCTAAAGACCTGAAAACATCCAGTGTGACAAATATGCAATAATAGAGAAAATCAGGAAGGGGGCAAATACTTTTTCACGCCACTGTATGTGGAGGAAATATTGCTAGGAGAACCATTTCAGCGGTCAATTCGACCTCTTCTCCCAAACATTCCAACACGGCCTGTTGGAGATTACACCAATATGGCGTTAATAGGGGGCATGTCCAAAAAATGTGGGCAAGGTCAGCTATCTGGCATCCACAAGACCTCCAGCATCTACCATAAGAGGAGGGGCGAGATCGGAAAAAACGTACTCTGCATTTCCAGGCAAATTCCCCCCAAATACTTGAGTGAGTTATCTTACAAGCCATAGGGGAAGCCCGAAGCCAGTCCTGTTCAGGGATTTCCATTTCCAAATCGCTACTCCAGCTTCTCATAATGGAAAGTGATGAGTCACCCAAACCCTCACGCAGGATTTGATATATGTGGCCCACCAAATGTTCCCATAGTTGACAAGCTATAGCATCTTCTAGGAGATTCCAAAATATTGGAACTGGATTGGGCAGTTGAGACGTTACGTCTCTTTGTCTTAGAAGATAATTTTTAACCTGGGTATATCTATAGATGTCCCCTTCAAGTAAACCATGGCCACTCTGTAGTGTTTCAAACTGGACAATGCCCTTATCAGTCATAAATTGTCTAAAAAAATGGAGTCCCACCCTCTTCCACCTAATAAAGGTATGGTCTAATGTCACTGGGATGAAAGATCCATCCTCCAAGATCAGAGTAAATAGGAAAAAATATTCTTTAAAGCATTTATATTTTTTTAGAAGGTACCATTGTGTTAAAACTTGAGCTGTAAAGGGTGTAAAGTCCCTCATCCTTGGGGCCTTGGTTATCGAAGCCATGGTTATTTTTAGGATGTTGTATAAATCATTAATAGCAAACTCCAGATCCTTCCAAGGAGCTTCAAAGGACGGGGAAAGCCACAATATAAGGATCTTGAAAAAAGATGCCATAGCATATAGCTTTAAATTGGGTAAGTTTGCTCCTCCCTCTGCCAAAGAAAGCTGCAACAAGGACATACTTATTTGGGGCTTCTGGCCATGCCAGATGAAATGAGAAATGATTCTATCCCAAGACTTAAAGCAAAAGTTAGTGGGAAAAGTTGGGATATTTTGAAACAGATATAACAGTTTTGGTAGAATGATCATTCGAATGGACTCTATCCTCTGAAAAAAGCTCAAGGGCAAAGTGGACCATATTGTTAATTCTGACTGAATTTGTATTGACAATGGTTCATAATTTAGTAACTCCACATTTTCTAAATTTTTGGGGATTACTATACCCAAGTACTTCATATGTGTTTTGTGCCATTTTAAGGGGAACTTATTCTTTAATGATTGGGTTGGAAAAAAGTTTAGAGCCAGCAAATCTGTTTTAATTATATTTAAAACCAACCCTGAAATCTCGGAGAAAAGTGCCAGGGAATCCCACAGGGCTGAGAGGGAAGTCTCCGGAGAGAGGGCTGAAACCAGAATATCATCAGCAAATAGAGCCACCTTCTATTCCCTCTGACCCATAGGGACCCCCTTCCACACCAGCGTTTCTCCGAGTTAAGTCTGCTAAAGGTTCAATATATAGAGCAAATAGTAAGGGGGAGAAAGGACAACCCTGTCTCGTTCCCCTTTGTATTGGTATTGGTTGAGATAGTGAGCCATTAATTCGAATGTAGGCCTTAGGGGACGAGTATATATTTTTAAGGCAGGTTGAAAAACAATCCGGAAATGCAAATTTAGACAAGGTAGCCCATAGAAAATCCCATCCCACCTTGTTGAATGCTTTGTCCGCATCCAGGCTCATTATAATAGAAGGAATCTTTCGGGCCTGAAGGTGTTTCATAATAAGAAACAGTCTACAAAGTTTGTCTGAGGTACTTCTCGACTTCACAAAACCCGTCTGATCCTTATGTATTAAATCAAGTAAAATGGGTTCCAATCTTTTGGCCCAAATGGCCATAAATAATTTATAATCCACATTTAGGATAGAAATTGGCCGATAAAGATTTGGGAAGGGTGGGGTCTGTTTCTGGTTTAAGTAAAGGAGTTAAGATAGCATAATTCCAAGAAGGAGGAGAGGTCTCTCTTTCAAAGACTGTTCTACAGGCTGGAAGAAAGCTAGGTAATAGTTGAGGGATAAACGTTTTGTACCATTCTGGACTAAATCCATCCGGGCCTGGACTTTTCTGAGATTTAATTCATTTTACCTGGTAGAGTATCTCCTCCGGTCTAATCGGTCTTTGTAGTTGAGAAATCTGAGTTTCAGAAAGTTTAGGTAAAGGGAGTTGGTCTAAGAACTCCTGGATTCTATGTTTGTGTCCGGGGGCTGTATATAAAGATTCATAGAATTGTATAAAAGTCTGTTTAATTTGGTTCTCTTTATAAGTGATAGTGCCAGTACAGTGGATTTTATTTTCAAAATAGTAGAAGCTCTTTTATTGGCCCTCAGCTTCCATGGCAAATTTCTTGCCCTTTGTCCCCCATGGTTGTATTGTAGTAAATATGCCAGTTGCTGAAAGGTTTTATAATCCAGAATGTTTTGTATCTCCTGTTTAAGCCTCTTATCCGTCTCTGGAGAATAACATCTCCTCCTCTATATAAAAGCTGATGGGAAGATAGGAGATCTAAAAATTTTAACCTGGCGTTTTGTTTTTTCAATTTTCGGGAGGCATATTCCAGAATCTCCCCCCTCAGTATGGCCTTCAGTGTATCCCACTGAATAGTGCTTGAAACATGCGGGGTCAGATTTTCTTCAATAGCATGAGGAATACGTTTCCTCATGGCATCGAGGAACTCCTGATCTTTTAAAAGAGATGTATTAAATCTCCAAGATTTAGATTTTCGCTGTTTCCCCAAGTCGATTTTTAGAATTAGGGGATTGTGGTCGGATAATATTCTTGGTTCAATTATCATATCCTGAACTAATATAAGGTGTTCCCCCATAACAAAAAAGTAGTCCAGCCTATAATATGTTCTATGGCGTGCGGAAAAAAAAGTATATCCTGGAACTGATGGAAAAGTCCTCCTCCAAACGTCTTCAAACCCCAAATATGCTAAGTTTTTTTTTAAATATTTTCCTGTAGTAGGTAATCTGTTGGGATTTGAATTGGATGAATCTAGATAGGGATCCAGTGTCAGATTAAAATCTCTTCCCATAATCAAAATTCCTTTATATCTTTCCATCACTTTATGTAAAAATGATCGAACCACCGGAAGTGGAGTCTGTGGAGGTAGATGAGCGTTAACTAGAGTTACTGTCTGTGACTAAATCTTCCGGATAAAATCACAAATCTACCCTGTGGATCCACAAAAAAAGTCAAGAACCTCAAATGGGGTAGAGGCCTGTATCAAAATAGTCGTTCACCTCTTATGTTTTTTTGGATGAGAGGAGGCAAACACCTGGTTTCTGCCCCCCCAGTGTAACTTGGGAGTGTTCAGACAAGGAAAGGTGGGACTCCTGTATGAAAAATAAATCTGCTTTCTGATTGCGCAGATATTGCATGATTTTATATCTTTTAACAGGGGAATGTAACCCATTCACATTTAATGACAGAATATTTACTGGAGTGCTAATCATTAGTATCTAAGGGGATTGTTAATATAGTGTAGGTAGGGCATTGTCCAGTTTCCAGAAAATATTGTATATGTTTGATTACATTTAAATTATTCTTTCCTCCATACTCGGGTGGCCCCAAACGACCAAGCTCAGCATCTCCAGAGGAAAAGGAAATACAGTATCATTATCTAGTATCCTTCCAGAAACCACATGTCCAACCTTTTTTGAGGACAACAGTATCAAATCTGAATTTGTGTCACCATCTCTCTTCAAGTTTAACAAAATTAAAAACAAACAACCCATTATTCTAACCAACTGTTGAAAAACCATTTGTCCTCTTACCAAGAAAACTATATACATTTGGTCTTCCATTCGTGTGGAGAAAAAAAACATTTTCCATTTTGTCCCAAGCCTACAAATACCTGTGGTCTGGGAGACAGGGCAACACTCTCAAAAGAGAGTATAGACCTGTCTGAGAAACCCCAGAACAGATACGGGGTTACCGTAACTGTTCCTGTAGTGGTTGGGTGTTAGGCAACAATATCTAGATTAGATGAAAATAGTGCGTTATATTGAAAAAACATTTTCACTCCACTTCACCTTGTTCTAAATTTAATTAGATTATTCATGCCCCCCTTATCATATATTTAATACCCTATTCCCCCACCTCCCAGTATCCGGAGAATCACTCGGTCAGTGTAGAACCAGATTTTGGAGAATATACCACAATTTTATCTCTTCAGAAAGATAAATGATTGCCGGCCCGATGGCGTAGAGGGCTGAGGTGGGGCGCCTTACCTCGACCCACGCCTAATAAGAAAGGAGGGACCAATCTCGGACACCCCTATATTTAAACTATTGACGATATGTTTTTCTCCCCAGGCCAGACACCCCCAATACCCTCCCCAAAACAGTAACCTTCAATGACTTATCCCCCCACTGGCGAAGGACAATCCCTTCCATATATTTTTCCCGAATTCTATCTTGTCCTCAAGTAGCAAGGATAAAGTCAATTCTAGAGTTTAAAGTTCAAGTTGAGGCATATACATCCATCTTTGGGTTAATCCATGGGAAATCATCCATGCCGGTCGAAGGAGCAGAATGTTCGAAAGTTTGAATGTAAAACAAACAGGGAAGAAAAAAAAGAGGGGAGGGAGAAGGCCGCCCCACGGAACGAGGGAGACAGGAGGAGAGAAAGGCAATCTCCATGTCCTGCTATCTATTTCGCCCAGAATAGAGGGACGTTTATTGTGCAGGCTTCCTCTAGAGGAGCTACTCTGCCCTCCCTCAACCCCGCAGGCCACCAACCGACCCAGATCTCAGCGGCCTCCTCAAACCACCCGTCCCCCCCACCTCAGAACAACTCCCAACAGCTAAGGACTCCAAGCCTTCTTATAGTCATTGCTGGAAGTCAGCTCCCTATTATAATACTTTTAAACTGGGTTATATTGGGTTGGTGGGAAGAGCGAGAATGATCCACCCCTCAGCCCAAGGAGTAAAGAGGGGGAGAAAGGCATCCGCCAGGAGATCACCGTCTTCCCCTCACTAATAAGTGAAGGTATAACATGGCTTCAGCTTAAGCAGGTTAATTCCCTTCCTTCAACCCCTCAAAACTCAAAATCTAGGCCGTGGTAGTCCCCCATCCCGGACTGCCCCCCCATCCCCCGATGTACCTTTATAAATATGTCCATTTAAGACTGCAGAGTGGGATTCCTAAGGTGTTGTATTTTATCCAATATTGTCTGTAGTCTCTGGTCACCAATTTCTCTTCTGGAAGCTCCTCAAATCCCTGGCCTGGTTGAGGTATTCTGGTCTCTCATCGCCATCTTGGGGACCTCTTTCATGTTTAGGATTCCTCTCTAAAGAAGATCCGATCGAGCCTCCGATGCTGACTGGTAGGTAATGGGACCCCCCGGGAACTGAAGCACCAATCTTGCAGGGTATGGGGTACGGAATTTTAAATTCTTTGCTCTGAGGGATGGGAATAGCGATGTGTACTCCCTTCTCATACTCTGCGTAGCAGGGGCATAGTCGTTGTCAAACAGGATTCATTGTTCCCTCCATTGTACTCTCTGTTTTCGCCAGGCCTTAATTAAAAGCTGGTCTTTTTGGCAGAAGCTAACGAATCGCATCACAAATGATCTAGGGCGAGCGTCTGGCTTAGAAGGGCGGGGGCCTAACGCTTTATGCGCCCTCTCTATGTCCAGCTGATAATCCGGGCACAAGTCTAAAGTTTGTCGCAGCAGCATATCAGCAAAGGCAACTGGATCATTACCCTCCTCTCCCTCTGGTAATCCGAATACCCGTATGTTTTTTCGTCTGCCTCTGTTCTCCATGTCCTCCAGTCTTACAGATGTGTATAATTGCTTGTCTGCTAGTGCGTATACTGCCTTCTCCATGATCAATATTTTATTAGAGTTGACTGTAGTCTGGGTTTCTACCTCAGCAGTTCTAGATTGCAGCTCTGTCAGATCTGGTCGAATATCCCGAAGGGCCTCTCTCATCTCTGACCAAAACTCTGATATTGCTACCAGAATAGTTTCAGAATTAGGAAGATCAGGTACCTGTCTCTTTTTTAATTTATCTTTTCTACCCCTCTTTGTTTCCGATTGTGGTAGAGCGGACTGGTTAGAGTTGGAGCTTTGTAATTCATTTTCATCATCTTCTTGTAAATCTTTAAGCCGTTGAAAACGATTGTGGTCCGAACGCGCCATTTCTCCACGTTGTCCCACCCCTGCAACTGCTTTATTCCTTTGTTCTGGCTTAATTCTTCCTTCCCCGTAGCATTATCTAGTGTGCTGAAACTTAAAAAAACGTAAAAGTCGATGCTGCAAAGGGGAGGTCCTGCTGTAGAGGCAAATGTGGGGTGAGAGCTAAAACCCGTTGTGTCCTCATGGCGCCATTTCCCAACTGGAAGTCCGTATTTGCTGTATTTTATTATGCATTGTATGTTTTTATATGTTAGGCGTTACTGAAAAAGGGCTGTGCCTGGTTCACTTCTTGGTAAAAAAAAAAAAAAAAAAAATAAAAATAATGTTTTTTTCCAGGCGTTTCTATAATTTTTCCTTAGGCACTTTTGTCATCTCATTTACAGAGGTGGGCCCATTCTGGACAACACCCATGTGTTTCTTTGCAAGAGCCACATGCTTAGGGATGCTGCCTTCTTCACTGCCACTGCCCATTCCCTTTCCCTGTATGGCTAGTGATGTAAAACTCTGGCTCTATGACCCTTGTGCCAATGAGTGTGCCTTGTCCTTATTAGACTAAGGTTGGTAGTTGGTGCCAGCCCTGTGGTATGGAGGGCTAAGGCATCTTGCCTTAGCCCCTGCCACACTGGCAACCCAAGTTCGTGGTGCAAGTGGGTTGCTGACTTGGCCGATGAGGGAGAGGATCGAGTGTCCAGAGGACAGCTCTGCTGTCCCGGGGAAGGTGGTGAATGGAGACTGCTGCCTGTCTGACACCTAGCAGTGGCTGGGTGTTGGCATGCTGAGTCCCACAGAATGTGGGGCAGAGTTGGAGCAGCTGACCGGCATGCTGCATGCAGAAGCATGCGCGGCTTGGCCACTGTGGTCATTGCATGCTCCCCCTCCATCTCAAGGGCAAAAACAGTCCCAGGCATGTTAGATGACTACCATTCTCTGCAGGCTCCGCTCCCGAGAGCAGGCACCTCCCTGGACTGGATCCGGTTTTGACAGGTTGAGGGGTCTCCCCGCCACCCTGCCATGGATGGCAAGCCATGGGGGGAAGAAGGAAGGTAAGTCATGTGGGTTGGGGGACGGGGCTGGGAGGACAGCATGAAGGTGGGCTGACCAGGATGGGGAATCAGCGGAAGGTTGGTAGCTGGGTTTTCTTGTGTTGTTCATTTGATATTCCTGTATCCTTTTTCCTAGTCTGTTGGGCTAGACAGGATCTAGCTCTCTCTTTGTTTTTCTCTTTACTTCTTTGTTTCTCTAATGGTGAACAGAACTGAGGTGCTGAGGGAGCTAGCAGTGGTTATTCCCAGGCACATGTGGTTCCACCTGAGGTGATCAAGTGGCGTCAGTACCCAAAGTCAGCTCCCTCCCAGCGGAAACTTTGCTCCCACTGGGTCCTAATGCCTCTGGCCCCAGACCCATAAGTGCTAATCAGCAGTGAAGATATTCTGAAGGTCAACAATTACTGTAGGTATGTAATTTTCATTCTAGGAACGTGGATATGGTTCACTTATCCACACGTTAGCAGTCTCCTTTTAAGAGCCAATTTGCCAGACAGTGTTTAAGCGAAGCTTCTCCCACCACTCAGGTGCCCTGTGATGTCAGATCTTTCTTTCTGCTCTGTGCGCATTGTAGACCCGAAAAAACTTAATTAAGTGCACCATTTGGCTAACTTTTCTTAACCTTTCTAATTACTTTCGAGTATATTCTTGGTTCTGTCTCCGATGTCAACTCAATGGATTGCAAGTATTCTGCACCGGCTCCTGGCTTCAGACGTTGCATGCAGTGCAACCAGAAAATGTCATGGTTGGATCTGCACATGTCATGCATATACTGCCTCTGTGAACAGCATGACATCGCCGCATGCGACCTGTGCCAGGCTGTGCTTCCTTCTTCACTTGAAGATCATTATGCCCATCTCCTCCTCGGTTGACCGGCTAAATGAGACCCTCCGGGGAAGTCAAAGCAGGCTTATAAGGCAATCCCTGTGGCTTCTGGGTCCACAGCCCACATGGCAGCCTTGGAAGAGGCAGTGGCCAAGGCCACAGCTGGTATGTCATCTCCGCACTGCTCACCTTGGGGGCCAGTGTTGGCCTGGTTTTCGCAGGAAATTTTCGTGAAATGTGTGAGAACCTCCAGACCTTTGGAGAGAGCCCTGTCTACCATGGTAAGGTAAAGAAAGTGAAAAATTCCCACCGCTGGTTGTGGGAATGGGAAAGTACACACTCCTCCCGCTCCCTCAACTACCGCGACTGCTGGGTGGCTGTCGAACATTTTGGTTCAGCCAAACCTACCTCAGTCAAGGGCCAGGCTGCTCTCCATGGTGCTCCTATTGAGCTTGTTGGTCTCGACACAGGTTGAGCAGGTGTTCGAGATTTTTATCTACCCTGTCAACCCATTGTCGGAGGGGATCGATGATGATTCGGTCTCCAGGACACTAGTCCTGTCCGGCCTCTACCAACATTTCCAGGAGCTATTGGTGAACCCGGCAGCCTCCTTTCAGGAGTTGCCTCCCTCTGGGGTCAAATGGTCAAACCTTGTGCGGGTATGTATTTCCTCAGTGGCATTGATCCCATCGATGGTCAAGGGATTCTGCACACTCTCGGTTCCATCTGACTGGGAGACCCCATTGTAGGTGCTCCTCTTCTCCACAGATGGCAGGATGCTCCGTGGCTGTATGCAGCAGCGCTATGAGGAGCTCCTTTGGCAGCAGTAGGCCTTGGTGGAGCAGGGTAGGGCTCTACCCTCAACCCTTTCAGTCACCTGACCAACACCAGGTCAGCCCATACCGGTCCTGCCGAGACAGCAGTCCCCAATGTGAGTCTCACCACTGATACAGGTGGAGCTGCTTCCACGGCAGCCCTTGCAGAGAGCCCCCTCCAACAACTCCTGTCGGGCTGCCGGCTTGCTAGGCCAAGTGTTGGAGGAGATCACAAACAGATGAGCCCCGAGTGGTGCATGGCGGCAAACGGCCGAGGGCCATGTTCAATTATACCTCAACTGAATGCAGTGGGTCCACGATGCAATCTTCGAGGGCTTATGCTTTCGACTATGATTCGGCCAAAGAATTGACTAATGACCATGGGCCAGTGTCAGGCTCATGTCTGAGTCCTTGGAGGTTCCTTTGGAAGCAGTCCAGAAGAGGGCAAAATACCCCTTTACTGAGATCCTGGACAGGGATGAATTTCCTAGGGTTGCCTTCTTGATGGCCAAGGCCATCTTGGGACTGGAACTAGAGCTTTGGCAGCATCCTGCCTGTCACCCTCCACTCATATGGGTTGCAAGTATGCAGTCCCTACTGATACCTTGTCTGGATTTTTGAACTGCCCCTTGGCCAAGGGTCTGGTCGCCACCACTGTATTCCATAAATCCAGAAATTCCATGGGCGTGGACAAGCCCCCCCCCCATAAGGAATCCAGAAAGCTTGACCACACAGCTAAAAAGGACTATGCTGCATCCTTCGTTGTTCTCCGTCTGGCAAGCTACACTCTGATGATGGCCCTCTTTGGTCACTCCCTAATTTTAGTCCTAGGTCATGTTCTCCATTACTTCTCTGCCAATAAGTAGCTGGTGATAAAAGTGGTCCAAGACCAGGGTCAAGTGCTGGCTAAACACCAGCTTCAGGTATAAAGTATAAACACCAGCTTCAGACGGCCTTGGATTTGGGTGATTCTTGCTCCTGTGCCATGGCAGTGGCCATAGCGATGCATCACAGGGCCTGGCTGAAGATTTCTTCCTTTACGGTGGACATCCAGCACAAGTTGGCTGATGTCCACTTCTTGGGCACTGACCTCTTTGGCGCTGGGGTGGAGGGCCACCTCAACAGGACTGAGAAGTCCACTGCCACCCTAGATTCTGTGATTTACTCGCAGAAGGATCAGGAAGGGCAGAGGCTGAAGAGAAAGCCTTTTCCATTTCATCCCTTTCCATCACAGCAGTCTCGGCAGCAGCAGGCCTAGCAGGGGCCTTCACAGGCTTGGCTCCCCAAGACCAAGTTCCCAGGTCAGGGCCCCCCAAAAAGTGGTGATGGGGTAGTGGTGCCCCTCCAAAGCTGCCCACTGACAGGTTGGGGGGTGTCTACCTCCCACCCATCCAGTCCCTGCCTCAGCTCCATGTGGGGGGTTGGCTGCACCACTTCTGGCATGCTTGGTCTATAATTACCTCAGGCAAGTGGGTCCTAGAGGTGGTGGGCGGAGGGTTGCCTCTTGAGTTTGAGGCTGTCACATCTTACTGACCCCACACATTAGGGCAGTCCATGGTGTCACAGGGCACGCTGTCCACCTTCAGGGAGGATGTTGCCCAGCTCCTAGAAAAAGGAGTCATAGCCCATAACCCAGACTCCATTGCAGATCAGGGCTTCGTGGCCAGGTAATTCCTGTCCCAAAATGGACGATAAGCTATACATGAGAACTGTACAGTATTTATTGATGTTATGTTTTTATGTATGCTTTTGGTCGATCAATAAACTGAAACTACCGTGGTCCTGAAATGGAGGGGGTGGGGTGATGGCACCCCACATGGATCTCTACAATCTTAATCAGAGTCTCCAGAAGCTCAAGTTCAGGATGGTCACTCTAAACCAGATAATACCATCTCTGGAGCAGGGCATGTGGTTCTGCTTCCTGGACCTACAGAACATGGTCTTCCACATTCCTGTCTGTCCCACTGGCGGTACCTTCAGTTCCAGATCATGCCATTCAGCCTATCCCCGGCACCCAGGGTCTTCACCAAGTGTATGGCAGTGGTGGCCACCTTTCTGCGATGCCAAGGGGTCAGGGGTTAACTCCTGCCTGGACGACTGGTTGATAGCCGAGCCATCCAGGGAGGCAGTGGAGCAGTCCATGGACCTCGCCCTTCAGACATGAAGAGACTTTGGCCTTCTGGTCAGTCTAGCCAAGTCCGAACTGAACCACTTGTAGGTGATTCACTTCATTGGGGTAGAGCTAGACTCCCTGCAGGCCGAGGCCCAACTCCCTGCAGACTGGGCACAGAATCTTACCTGCTTTGCCCAATCATTTCAGGTTGGGCACACTTGCCCTGCCCGGGACTTCCTGCAGCTGCTGGGGTACATGGCACCCTACACCAGTGTTGTCCAGTGGGCCCGCTGGCGGATGTGTAACCTTCAGTGAGAGCTGCATCATCAGTGGTCCCAGCGCCTAGGTCACTTGGACCAGCTGGTTGCAGTGACCCAGCCGATGTGGGATGCCATCTAGTGGTGGCTTGTCTGAGAACATCTGGAGGAAGGAGTCCCGTTTGTCCACCCAGAACCATGAGTTATTCTGACTACAGACGCATCTCTAGTGGGGTGGAGAGTACACTTGGCGGACCACAGAGCCCCTGGGCTCTGGACCCCCAGGGAGTCCTGTCCCCACATCAGCCTGCTAGAGCTTCATGCAGTGCACCTAGCTCTGACAGAATTTGCTCCTTTTGTCCAGGGTCAGGTCATGCAAGTCGAGATGGAGAACACCACAACCATGTTCTACCTGAACAAGCAGGCAGCATGCATTCCCTTCTCTTGAGTTGGGAGGCCCTCTGCACATGGACCCTCATGCGCAGCTTGGGTGCAGATCTCTTGGTGATTCATGTCGCAGGAGCTGACAGCCAGTTGGTGGACTCCCTCAGCCAGGTGTGCAAGATGTTGCACAAGTGGTCTCTGAATCAGGAGGTGGTGAACCACTTGTTCTCCCTGTTGGGCACTCCTCTGGTGGACCTCTTTGCCTCCAGGAAGAATGCAAAATGGAGGCTGATCTTCCTGGACTAAGTCTCCATTTCTCATTCACACTAGTGGGATAGCACCGGAGGTACTAGGACCAAGTGGGAGCCAAAACCTTTCAGAAGGGTCAGCACCAAGACAGGACCATGCATGCACGGCACCACAAGACTAGCTCATGCCTGTGTAGGCCATCTCAGCATCGACCCTCCAGCCGCCTCAATTCCTTTTCTCCTGCCGTAGAGTGTGCTTTGATGTTGACGTTGTTTGTCTGCCGCAGTCAAAGTTTTCATCTATACAACAGCAGCTTTTAGCATTTAATTTAACATTTTAGTAGTAATTTCTTATTTTACAAACAAGAAAAGAAGATTATGAAGAAGAAGAAGAAATTCTCACCTGCCATCATCAGAGTCGTCCTTAGACAGTAGCGGTGACGGTAGGAGGACTTCGTTTGAAAGTTGTCATGGCAGAGGGGCTGTGTCTGGTCCGCCGCACTTGATAAACGGGGGAGGGTCTGACTACGGACAGTCTTGTGCTCGGGGGGCAGTCCACCGAAGCACAAATCTAGCGGTTCCGGGGATCCAGCTCCACTTAACCTCCAGCTCTTCTTCCTCGTTGGGGGAAGAAGAATCGGTGCTACTCGAGGTTTCCCTCTGGTACGTCTGCACGAGGATTGTTCATCGGGAGGGGCGATAGGCCTGAACCGACTTTGATGGGTTCCTCTTGGCCCCGCTCCTAACGGGCCGCATTCTCGACTCCAGACTCTTATCTCTATCCTCGTTGGAGCTCCAGTGAGCAGTTTCACCTCTGGGTCGCTCCTGTGGAGCAGGGGGTTCGACTTCTTCCAGTTTTCCTAGCCTATGTTCCTGATTTTGGGGCCTCTGGGCTTCAGAACCGCTGGACCGTAGCCGGGTTGATTGGATCAGGATGAGCGTGGTGCCCTCTTGGTGCCTTCGCCATTGTGTCAACCCTTCGTGCCTACCCCCCTCTCTCTTTTCCATGCAGGGGCCGGCACGGGCACCACCTTTTTCCTTCTCCCCTTCTTCTCAGGATTTTCCATTGGCATTTTCCACAGTGTGTGTCCTGGCGCTGTGCTAGATGCCATGGGTGACGCTGCAGGTCCGGCGCCGTGGATTGGCACCATGGTAGCCTCTGGTTTTGGCATCGGTGCCGTAGGCAGCACCGCTGGTGTTTGGATCGGTGCTGTGGGTCAGCGCTGTGGCTTGGCGCCGTGGCTCGGTGCCTGGGTTGGCACCGTATCTCGGTGCTGTGGCTTGGTGCCTTGGTCGGCGCCGTGGCTTGGTGCCTTGGTCGGCACTGTGGCTCGGTGCTGTGCTCGGCGCCATGGCTCGGTGCCGTTGTTGGCACCGTCACTCTGTGTGGTGCTGCGGGTGCTGTTGTTGCTACCGTTGGTTGCCGGTGCCACTGGAGGTGCCGCGGGCAGCACCAAGCACCCACAGGTGGTGCCCGTGCACCCATGGGTGCCCTCAGGTGCCATTCTTGCCATGGGTTCCATGGATGCTATGGTACCTTGGGTGTTGGGGGTGCCCTCAGGTGCCATTGCTGCATGGGTACCGGAGGTGGCTGCGGTTACCCTCGGGTGTCACCCAGGCTGGCATAGGCACAACTTGGTGCACTCCTGTGCCACAAGTGATGCTGGTGCTAGTGGGTGCTGTCTGACAGAACTAGTGACAAATTTTCCTTCTACAGACTTCTTCTCCGCAGAACTTGTGGCAGGATGTTTTCCGCAGAATGGAGTCCTGTTCTGTGGATTATATTTTTTTCCACACATCTTAGTGAGTGGCGGTCTGTGTGGGATCTTGTGACATCCAGTGAGTTTACGCTGATGGAACTGTTCTGCCAGCGGAATCTCTCATTCCACTGAGCACTTTCTCTGCTCCCTACATGGTGCCAAGCTTCTCGACATCCTTCCTGGTGGTGGAGTTTCTAGTGGCTCTGACCTAGACCTCCCTTAGGGGTCCTTTTGGAGTAGAAGTGCTTCTAGATGAGTCTCATTCTATATACTGAGGGGCATGCCTTCTCTATCATCAGAGTCTGTGATGGAAGATCTTTTCAGAAGTTCCTCGTGATGGGGTCCACTATGGTATTTCAGACTGCATCCATGGACCATACTCTTCTGCGTCTAGACTCTTTCAGTCCTCAAGACAATTGCACCCTGTGGAACATTCTAATTCAATGGTCAGGAGCCGCTCAGGCTCTTCTGCTCCTTTGATAGGGGTATATAGCCCCCTTGTGATGTTGCCCCTTCGGTGGCTTCTTCGGCACAGGCCAGATGGAGGACATCTTCGTCATTTCTGTATCTGGCAATCCTTGCGAAATAGCAGCCTGAAAGCCTTGTTAGGTTTGGACTAATGGTAAAAAAAAAATTATCACAGTACAGGGCCTAGCCGAAATTACCTGATACCACCCTTTTGGATCTGGTC
Source organism: Neoceratodus forsteri (assembly GCA_016271365.2). Lineage (NCBI taxonomy): Eukaryota > Metazoa > Chordata > Ceratodontiformes > Ceratodontidae > Neoceratodus > Neoceratodus forsteri. The sequence goes on from CM028130.1 coordinate 1,199,344,128, forward strand.
AGGTTCCGCCTCAGCCCCCTGAGGCGCGCGTCTCTAGAATACGGTAAAGAGTACCTGACTTTTTCTACCCCTAGGAGGAGTCCGATCCAGCGGCGGTATGGGTCATCCCTTTCTCCAAAAGATATTTCTCTTATTCAGAGACATTTTCTAGACCTAGGTGAATGCCCAGTCTGTTAATCCCCCTTTTTTAATCAGGTTTTCTTCTCTTGAGCAGAACCTTGCAGCAACTGAAGCGACTCTCCAGCGAGTCGGAACTCAGGTTCCTACTTTCTTGCTTGCCTCAACTTAACAGACGACATACTCCTTTCTTGACCGAAGGTCAAGTAGGTCTTTTTTCTGAGGTGGTTTCTCAAATATTCACACCTTCGGTTCCTGCGCACTGGTTCCATGCCAGTCGCTCACGAAGCTATCCTCTCTCAGTGCGTGATGGAGCTGTGATGTTTGTTTTTCAGCAAACAAACTAGAGTCCTTTCCTACTTCCTTCAGGGAGGCCAGAGTGAGTAGTGCCTCACTGCATTGAGTCACTTCTCCCATAATTCAGTCACTTTCAATGAATGAATTAGCCGTAACTTGGTCCTGCTGCGTCCCTCCTTGACGCACATTTGCCTCTATTTGCCTTAGAAATCCAGCCCATCTTTTTTTCTGTCAGATTGTTTTTCCACAGTGGACATGTCCTCCTGTACGCTCTTCCTCTCTTCCCTGAGTTCAGAGACTGCTACTACAGTTGTACACACAGGAGCAGGATAATTCCTTTTTGGAATATAAAGTGGGTAGGATCTGGTTCTGCTAGACCACCACAAGAGGCTTCTAAGTCGTGCTTTGGGCTTCCATCAGGAGGGTTCCAGTGACTAAGTGAAAACCTTTCTCCTTGATGGGCTAACCCCACCTGGACCTTTTTGCTCTAAAAAGTAAGGGGTTCAAGTGCTCCTGGACATGTTATTTGCAGGTCAGCCATACTTGGTAGTGGCGGTTTTCATCTACGTTTTTTTGTCTACCCTGAACCAGTGGACTCTACCTCCGGCTTTTTCAGCTCCTGACATCCTTTACTTTAGATTAGTACATGTCTTTGACACTATTAATTTTGGTCCTATACCAAATTGTGAGGCCGGGTTTTCGTCACTCTCCTAGAGTGGTTGCGGCTTCCTGGCAAAGTATCATTTTTGTGTCCATTGCAGTCGTCTGCAAAGTGGTGAGTTACAACTCAAGCACATATCTTGTAAGCACTATATTTTAGATGCTCTTTCCAAGACAGCTCTTTTTATTAACAGGACAGTCCTTGGCCATTCTTTCTGAGTGAACCCTATCTCCTCCACTCTACTCAGGTTTGTTGATTTTAGATCGGTACTCTCCCACTAGTGTGAATGAGTGATGGAGACTTAGTCCAGGAAAACATGGAAATTACGTACTTACTGATCTTCTTGGACAGTCTCCATCACTCATTCACATGCCCACCCACCATCCCCTGGGTTCACTCATTCTCTTTCCTGGTCTTAATGATCCTATGGTTCAGGCTGTGAATACATTGTTCAAACAACATGAAGTCTTGCTATATTATAGACATTAGCAGTTTGATCCAGCTCTAGAACTGCCCCGGAGTGAAATGGTTAAAACCATTCCAAAATAGAATTTTGGCACGAGAGCAGCTCTATCTGTGTCATTTCAAACTTGAACTGTTAGATTCTTTACTCCTCCTCAGTGAACAGTCGCTCCGGAGATTTCTCCTTCTGCTCGGTTCATTTCTCGGTTTAAAAAGTGTTTTCTGGTTGGATTTAACCGAGAATAGTTTTATTTTAACCTTAAAACCGTTCGGTTCAAGCTCTGTCTGTGGTAACTGTAAGTAAATGAAGGTTTTGTTTGTGTGGAACTTGTAAGTTATCGGTTCGGTTTTGAACCGATCAGTGGGTTTAAAACTCATTTAAAACTAAAAGTTACTATTTTAGAGTGCGGTTCCCGGTTCTTATCGGTTCTAAAAAAACTGATTTATTACGTTTTTTTCCAATACCCGTGACACGGTTAGGAACCGATAAGGGTGTCTTGCCTGGCACTGCCGTTAAAAGGGCAAGTTTTTGGTTAGGCTGGCATTATGTCTGAGAAACCCAAAAGAAAAACCGGGCCCACTGGGTTTCAACACTGTGATGTTTGTGGGGAAGTCTTTGCCAAGGCTGACCACACACACATGTGTTTGTGTCTGGGTTTGACCACCTCCAGTCAGACTGCCAGATATGTAAGAATTTCCCTGCAGCCACCCTGGAAAAAGATTGGGCAGGCTCAGGGCGAGAGAACCAAAGTCTGCTGACCCGGATGGCCAGCCGGTTCGGTGCCAGCAGAACCAGAGGAATGCCATCTGACCGGGGCCAGACTTCCTCGGGCAAAAGAAAGCTGGTTCTGAGGAACCAATTCCAGTAAAGAAAACAAGAAAATCAGCAGGTCTGGAGTCAAAATTCCTTCTCCAACTGCTGCAGAGATAACAAAAGCCATACAAATTGTCCAGTCACTGTCTCTGGGGTCGTCGAACCACCACTATCTGGTAAAGGTCGGTTCGTCCGGTCCCAGTGGTTCAGGATTATGATATTGAGAATTTATGAACCAGAGGAGGGGAGGAGGATTATGAACAGTATGAATGTGGCTGGGAAGGTCTGGGTGTGCCCATTGAACCGGACATCTCCCCAGACAGACCTTTAGAATCTCCCCTATGCTGTCTGGTCCCATCTCATTTTATGTTTTATAAAAAGTTGCTGAACCCTCAGCTTCCTTTAGAAGAGGCTGTGGATGAGCAGAGGAGCCTGATTTTGTTGAAATGATGGATATTCCAGAGTCTAGGAGATTGTCTATTCCTTTCCATAAGTCTTTTAGAAACAAACAATTAAAATTTTAAAGTTCCTAATTCTGTGCCTCTGTAGATAAAAAGATGGACAGAAGGTATACATTGTCAGGCTCTGATATAGAATTCCTTTCTCAGCAATGCAGTCATGTTGGGGTAGTTCAGGCTGCTGCCTGTGATAAAGCTAATATTCCTTGGCTTCACATCCTCTGACAAGGATTCCAGGAAGATTGATGCCATGGCAAAAAACAGTATATGGCAGCCTCTCTGGGACTCAGGCAAGCAAATTATATGGCTTATGTAGCTGGGTATCAGAAATCTAGATGGTTACTGTTATGCAATTGGCCAAGCAGGCCCATGGCCAGCTGGCTAGTGAACTAGAACAGGTGGCTGCTGATGGCATTGAAGCCTCTAAGGTTCAGTTTCATGCTGCTGTGGATGTTAATGATGTTTCCTCTAGGGTCATGGCCACATCTGTAGCTTTTCGTAGGTTGGCCTGGCTCAGGTGTACTAGTTTGTCACAGGATACCCAGACTAAGGCTATGGATTTTCCTGTGGTGGGAAATTCTCTGTTTGGAGAGCAGACAGAGAACTACATGAAGAAGATGGATGAATATGGGACTACTTACAAGAGTGCCCAGGCTAAGGAGCGGCAAGCCACTCCTCAAAGGCATGCCCCCAGGGGTAGGGGTAGGCCTTTTCACAGGCCTTTCTACCAGACTCAGGCCTCCTCTGCCTATGCTCAGAGGGGCTTCTTCAGAGGCAGGGGCAGGCGAGGGTGGGCAGACCTGCTCCCACCCCCAGCCTAAGCTCCTGCAAACAGGCACCCTGATGGGGTGCCCAGGCGATTCTCCTGTACCAGTGGGGGCAGGCTGGCTTACTTCAGTCAGAATTGGGCTTCTTTAACCTCAGAAAGTGGGTTCTGGAAGTAGTAAGCCAGGGTCTGGTTCTCAGCTTCAAAAGGTTTCCCAAGTTGAGAAGTAGACTTTTTCTACCTGCAAGTGCTTCAGAGACCCTCGCTCTGGAAACAGAGGTCTCATCCCTGTTAGCTCTCAGAGCAGTAGAAAGGGTTCCTCCTGCATCAGGGCAGGGGTCTGTATTCAGATACTTCCTTTACCCCAAAAAGACAGGAGAGTGGCGGCCCATTTTAGATCTCAGATATCTGAACAAGCATCTTTTGAAACCAAAGTTCAAAATGGTAACTCTGGCAATGATTTTACCTTCCCTAAGGCCAGGGACTGGCTAGCCTCCCTGGACCTCAAGGATGCCTATTTCCATGTCCTAATCAGAAGATCCCATTGAAAGTACCTCAGATTCGAACTGCCCTCAGGTCATTTCAGTTCAGAGATGCCCTTGACCTTACCTCTGCTCCAAGGGTATTCACAAAGTGTCTAGCAGTGGCAGTGGCCCACTTAAGGAGGCAGAGGATTGCTGTTTTTCCCTATCTAGCGACTGGCTCATTGTAGGCCAGTCCCCAGAACAGGTGAAATCTCACCTGCAGGTCACCAGCAGCTTCTCACCTCCCTGGTTTTCTGCTAAACCTACCAAAGTGGGTTCTGGAACCAGTCCAGGTACTCACCTTTATAGGGGCAGAATTGGACACAAAGCTAGCCAGAGCCTTTCTTCCCCCAAAAAGGGTAAAGAATTTAGTGGCTCTGGCCTCTTCCTTCACTCTGCAGGTCTCTCGACCAGCAAGGCACTTTCTGCAGCTCCTGGGGCACATGGCTGCATCCACAGCTGTTGTGCAGGGAGCCAGATTTCAGATGAGAGACATTCAGTTTCACTTGAGAACCTTTTGGTCTCAGAGAAGAGACCCCCTTTGCAAGTTGGTCCCAGTGACTCGAACCTTGATCCTAGCTGTCCAGTGGTGGCAGGATCAGAGCAATTTAAGAGCGGGGTCCCTTCATTTCCCTTCTCACGACTTGACTCTCACTACAGATGCTTCCTTCTGGGTTGGGGAGCCCACATGGCGACCTTTCCACTCAGGGAGTTTGGTCCCCAGGAATCTCTGCTCCACATCAATTTGCTGGAACTCAGAGCTGTCTTTTTAGCTCTTCAAGCTTTTCTGCATCTGTCCACGACAAGGTGATACAAGTCAGAACAGACAACACCACAACAATGTGGTACATCAACAAACGGGGCACTGGGTCTTGCCTTGTGCACCGAGGCAATGAAGTTGTGGTCTCTGGCCTATTCCTGAACACTTCCCTCATAGCAGTTCATCTTCCAGGGAAGGACAATGTCCTAGCGGATGCCCTCAGCAGGATTTCCCAGGGCCATCACGAATGGTCCCTGGATCCTCAAGTGCTGGGGATAGTTTTGCCAGGTGGGGCATCCCTCAGATAGATCTTTTGCAGCCCCAGACAATCACAGACTTCCTCTGTTCTGTTGCAGGCCTCCAGTGCTGGGCTCAGTTCCCCTGGATGCCCTTCTTCTGGATTGGGAGGGGAAGTTCCTCTATGCTTTCCCCCCCTTTCCTCTCCTCTTCAAAGTACTAGTCAAAATCAGATCTCAGCCTTGCAGGGTGATTCTGATTGCCCCGGATTGGGCCAGGCAGCCCTGGTACCCACTCCTTCTGTCTCTGACAGTCCATCTTCCCCTGTGCCTCCCCAGGAATCACAATCTGTTGACTTGTGCCCAGGGAAGGGTTTGGTATCCGGACCTCAAATCCCTCAACCTCAAGGCCTGGCTCTTGAGGAGTTAGAGTTTGCTGATTTACACCTCTCTCAGGGTGTTCTTGAGATCCTAAAGGCTTCCAGAAAGCCTTCCACTAGGGCTACTTATAGTTCTAAATGGAAAAGGTTTTCCATTTGGTGTGCTGGGAAAAATATTTCCCCAGAATCTGCTGAATTGCCCATTTTGTTAGATTACATGGTACATCTTAATTCCTTGGGTCTCAGACCAGCTACCCTGAGAGTTCATCTGGCAGCTGTGTCTGCTTTTTGTGCCAGCAGGAAAGTCATCCCTCTTTCCTCTCATCCTGTGTTTTCCAAGTTTTTAAGGGATTACTCCATACTAATCCTCCTTTTCGGAACCTGCCCTGCTTGGGACCTTAATGTTTGCATTGCCCAGTTACTGCAACTCCCTTTGAACCTCTGTCTTCTGCAGAGCTTAAGTACCTAACTTGGAAAACTGTTTTTCTAGTGGCTATCACTTCTGCCAGACGTATAAGTGAATTGCAAGCCTTGTCAGTGGAGACTGACTTTATTTCTTTCAGAGGGATAAGATAGTCCTTAGGACTAATAGGAATTTTTGCCTAAGGTGGTTTCAGATTTCCATCTTAATCAATCTATCTCCCTTCCAGTATTTTTCACTGATCACTCCTCTTGGTGAGAGGAGGTTGCACAGCCTGGATGTTAAGAGAGCTCTTAGTTATTATATAGGCGTACTAAAGGTCACAGGTTCGAATCCTCCAACTTTTCCTTATCTATGGTGAAGTTGGGAAAGGCAAACCTGCCACTAAGAGATCAGTAGCCAGGTGGATTGTCTCTTGTATCCAATTTTGTTATCAGAAGTGGGCAGAGCCCCCGGTTTGAGGGCTCATTCTACCAGGGGTACAGCTGCGTCTGTAGCTGCTGCCAGAGATATCCCTTTATTAGAGATTTGCCAGGCTGCTACTTGGAAAACGGTACACACTTTTACTAAGCATTACTCCCTGGATGTCCAGGCCAGGAGAGATGCTCGGTTTGGCACAGCTGTTCTTCAGAGCCTATTCCCTAAGTAGGTTCTGCCCCTCCTCCATGGAGGTACTGCTGTGTATTCTGCTAATGTCTATAATATAGCAAGACTTCATGTTGTTTGAAGAAAAATTACTCACCTTAGTAATGTTGTTTCTTCTAATGGAGTCTTGCTATATTATAGACTCCCCAACCTGCCCTCTCTCAGAACTCTACTTGGTGGGGTGCGGGCAACTTAGTGTGGGTACTTACTTATGTCCTGTTAGCATTTTGTCCCTTTGGGGTGTGTATATGTACGCGTGTGTGTGTTTTATTATACTTATGTTCCATTTTCATATTATTAGAATGGTGTTAGTATTTCTGGTCCCCTGACTTGAGTCTTGGGTGTTGCGACCATCAATGGTTGTTATTATTTAGGTAGCCATTTGGCTAGTGTAGGTTACAGCTTCCACACAGACCTTAGTGAGTTTGGCTCGTAAAGATCTGACAGTTCAAGTTTGAAATGACACAGATAGAGCTGCTGTCGTGCCAAAATTCTATTTTGGAATGGTTTTAACTATTTCACTCCGGGGCAGTTCTAGAGCTGGATCAAACTGCTAATGTCTATAATATAGCAAGACTCCATTAGAAGAAACAACATTACTAAGGTGAGTAATTTTTTCTTTCCATACACCTAATAACTTCACTATGATTCACACAATAGTATTACTATACTTATTTAAGTTATTGTTTCCTACATTCTAAGTACAGATTGGGGCCCATCCCTATGATCCGTTGCAAAGGCGGGAACCCAGTTGGTGCCAAATTTTACAGTAAAGTCAGACATGGATCATTCAGGCCACTAGGGGGTACTAATCCCAGCAGTGCCTCCAAGATGTAACCCCTAGGTGGCGCCATCCCAAGGGAAACTACCCCTGCCTGTGTGACTAGGCGCAGGTTGAGGGGCCTGAGTTCTGTGAATGGGTGCCTCCACGTGGAGGACAGGGTTAATGGTAGCATAGCTGCTTTGGGTACAGCCCTCCAGGACACTAGTACCTCCTCTGTCGGCCTATACTGGTTAGCAAATACACAGTCACAAGTAACACCAGAATGCAAGGTTATACACACACTTGGCACACTTACCACCAAGGCTGGATCAGCTGCAGTGGCCCTGGAGATCCCTTACAAAACAACACCTTGCCCCCTGGCTCGACAACGTCCACTGGACAGCCTCTCCCTCCCCTAGACCCACTCCTTCCCTACTAGGTCCAAACAGGGATGTAACCCATTGTCTTCTCTGAGGACCTACTATGTCCATGAGAGTAACTCACAATTTTGTAACACTATGCAACCTAAGTAACATACAAACTACTACATTATGTGACCTAAGTGTATGTATGTTAAATGTTCCTTTTACGCACCTGTAATGTTATCCTCTGTTTTAATCTGCACTGTAATAACTGTCTTGATGTCTGCCCACCTGCGACGAGGTGCCTTTGTAAATGAGTCTCTGACTCAAAGGTTGTAAACCCGATTTGTAATGAATAAATGAATATAAATAAATAGCATCACAGTATCCCCACCACAAAGGTATGCAATAGCCAGTGCAAATGCAAAAAGATTTAGATCTGATTTATTGGGGAGCATGAACAAGGGAGGAGCAGTAATCTGGTGTTTGATTCTGGATCTGATTTAATCAGGCTATGCATGCATGCCTCTAAGAGTCCCTCTAACACAGTCACACACACTCTGGGTACCCAGTTAGTCTGGAGTCTAGCCTGAAGCTTTGCCCGGGGTAGGCCGGTGTTGCCGCTGTTGTTGGGGCCCATAGGAAGGAAGAAAAACACAGCATACACTTTAACCCTTAATTTGTATTCTGGAGCCGGACAGCTCAGTTTCCAATGATTAACAGAAACAATTAAATCAAATGACACACTTTGATTTGAGCTGTGCTGCAGGGAGCTACCCTGTTGTTTACTCACGCCAGCCAGACCAGGAGGCAGAATGGATGAAACGAAGACCTCAGGATGAAGTGCTGGTTTGCCAGGATAAGCAGGGACCACATGACGCACCATGGTGGTTGATCCTGTTCGATGGTGTTGAGCAGGGAGCCTAATCCCCCGGCGGGTCTTTCGTCATATAATTCTCTGTAGCTTGAGTGGCGATCTAGGCCGGGGTGGTAAAGTCCAGACCAGGTGAACAGTTTGGATACAGTCTGGTGAAGTGCTGGATGCAGCTTCCAGCAGCGTGACACATTAGGTAATGTGGGGAACCAAATCACGACCCCCACTGCACATTCAGCACAATTATAATGAAGGATAGGAAAATACCACAGTTTGGATGACAGTCTGGTTGCAATCAACAGTGTCTCTACGCAGACCATATGCTCTGCGGTTGTCTCAAGTCCTGACAGGCCGATTGCACCAAGGCAAATCTTCGGTCCACATCAGGCGAATTTCACTTTGTCGCAATTCAGGATTCCGGTCACAATCACAACAAATTCGGATAAAGTCTGAGTTATTAATGCAGACTTCTTCACTCATGAAGATGGTAGCAGGCAAGACAGACACAGCCTTCCCGCCAATTCTCCCGTGCTACTACGCAGGAGCAGCTACTCAAATTACTTGGGCTGTTCACTCTCTCTCAGCTCCCAACTACACACTGACTCGCTGTACCCGATATTCAGGGCACAGTGAAATATTCGGAGGAAAGTCCAAAGTAAGGTTGCACGAATCTCTCCAAGAGGGAGAGACGGAGGTAGGCAGGCCATGCTCTGCCTTCCTGCTGAATCCCCACACTCCCGCGCAGGGCAGCAGCTCGACTGGCTCGAGCTGCTCACTCTCCCAGCTCCAACTCACTACTGCCTGCTTGCTGCAGGCAGCTCTGGGATTTCCCAGTGTTTCAGAAGTTTCAGTTGGTTGATCCATCTGTCTTCTCACAGCTAGGGCTCCCCCTCCAGGTCCATTTAGGCACCAAACAGTAAAAACTACAATTCCTACAGAAACTCACTCCCATAAGACCACTGGGGACAGTCTCTATTTTAGGGTCTGCAAAGGTACTGATTGGTCCAAACTGACAGTCTAGAGCCCAGATGGTGGTGATTAACAGAAAGTCCATGCTGCAAAGGAAGGCAGGTTAGACAAACTACAATATTATTATTACTAAAGCAGATAAGCAATAAACAATCACAGATTCTAGTAGGGCTCCCTCTGTGCAATTAGCGATGGCAGAATGAAGTGGCTGTATTGCAGCCCAGGCAGGACTCGAGCCTGAAACCACTCGGCCCCCACTCAGATTAATTGTAAACTATGAAAATAACACCTCTTAAAGAAACAGGCATGGAGGCTAACAGGGCACCCACATGCAAGCACTTTTTAACTGTTTAGACAGAGAACACCAGCCTGGCAGTGGGCATTTAGGCAAGCCCAGGAAGACAATTTAGGAGCCCCCATTTGTAAGGGGGTTACAATAAAAATTACGTTAGGCTAGTCCTTGACTATGGCTCTCCATCTGGTCTCCCTACCATAAAAAATATATTAAACAACTAGAGAGCATCCAGAAAACTATAAATTAATTCCCTCCATCAAACACCTACCTTACGTGAATACACTAAAAGCTACTGGACTCCCCCTTCTTGAATCCAGAAGAAAACATGGTGATCTCTTACTACTGTATAAAATATTTCACTCAAATGATTTATTGCTACTTTGTGACCTACATCTTGGACCCAACAGAGAAAATTAGAGATCGCACAATAATAAATTACTTTTGCCCGGGGTAAGATCCACCAAAAAAGAACATTTCTACACTATACGCACTGCAAAAGCTTGGAATCGTTTGACACATGGTATTGTAGAACAACCTAGCTTAGTGGGTTTCAAACATATGCTAGACTCAACTTACTATAATAAATACAGGATGGTTTAATTCCCAGATGTGTAGGGGACGATCTCATTGGACATATTTTGCTCCCCTTTATCCTATCTACCTAAGAACCCTAAGAAAGAATGGGGAGTGGCGACCCTACTGGATCTCAGAACCCTAAACAAATGTTTGACAAAGCCAAAGTTCAAGATGGTCACTCTGGCAATGATTCTCCCCACTCTCAGACAGGGAGACTGGCTAGCATCCTTAGACCTCAAGGATGCCTATTGTCACATCCCCATCAGACAGTCTTACAGAAAATATTTCAGGTTCAGACTGCCATCAGGCCATTATCAGTTCAGAGCCCTACTTTTTGGTCTCACTTCGGCCCCAAGGGTATTCACAAAGTGCCTGGCTGTGGTGGTGGCACATTTGAGAAGACGGGATAACAGTGTTTCTAACCCCAGGAATCCACCAATATTATTACAGTACTTCTTGCAGTGCTTCAGTAAGACAGCAGACTACCCCGGAGCCAAATGGAATGTTATGCTAATGATGGAATCTTTAGCCCATGCATTCATTTCAAAAGCTGCCCAGTTCAACTGCCTATATTCTAACCCTCAGATGTCTTCTCTCCGCTGCAAAGACAAGACGTCCTGGAGATTTTCTCTCTCTCAAGTCGTTCCTGAAGTGACATTTGATCAAAAAACTTTAGTATTTTTTTTATTATTCAATAGCTGCCTAGTTTAGTGTTTTGTTTATCTTTTTTCCACAGTATTGTAAATTTTAACATAGTTTTGTGTATGTTTGCGGTTCCTCTCAGTTTCTGGGAACCGACTGTTTTCTACTTTAGATTGGAACTTTTATTCTGGTTCTGATCACTTTTACAGTAATTTTCTTCTAACTTGTTTACTTTTGGACTGGGCTTTCTTGGTTCCCTAGGTTGATCCCTCGGTTCCGGAACTGATCAAAACCGAATGATTTAACTTTTTCTCGGTTCCTGAACCGACTGCAGACCAATTACTTTTAAAAAATTTTATCAGTTCCCGGTTCCTGTTTTCTTGTCTTTTAAACAAAAATGTCAGATAAACTCAAGAAGAAAACAGGACCTGGTCTGATATGACTACCCCCAGGTCCCTTTCCATTTTTGTTGTTGTCAGTGTCTCACCCCCCCATTGTGTACTCTTCGCCTAGGTTTTTGTTTTCCAGGTGCATTACTTTGCACTTCTTTTTGTTGAATCTAAGCTGCCATACATTTGACCATTCCTCCAACCTTGCCAAGTCCCTTTTAATCCTTTCCACCCCACCTTGCATATCAACCCTGTTGCAGATCTTTGTGTCATCTGCAAAGAGAAATACTTTTCCTTCCAGTCCCTCTGCAATGTCACTTATAAAGATATTAAAAAGGACTGGCCCCAGTACTGAACCCTGCGGCACCCCACTAGTAACCCCCATTTCTTCACTGTGGACTCCATTTACTATTACCCATTGTGTCCTGTTATTCAGCCAGTGTTTTATCCAGGCTACCACCCTGGGACCCACTCCCAGGCTGGCTAATTTGTTTATTAATCTTTTGTGCGGGACTGTGTCAAATGCCTTGCTAAAGTCTAGGTAGGCCATGTCCACAGCTCCTCCCTCGTCTACTACTTTGGTCACCCAGTCAAAGAAATCAATTAGATTTGGCTGACATGACCTTCCTGCTGTGAATCCATGCTGCCTTGGGTCCTGTGCCCCACTGGCCTCTAGGTACTCAACAGTTCTTTCCTACAGAAGTGATTCCATCATTTTCCCTACCACTGACGTCAAACTAACAGGTCTGTAGTTTCCTGCCTCTGTCTTGTTCCCACTTTTGTGAAGGGGAATCACATCCGCCCTCAGGTACCACACCATCCTCCCGTGATTTATTAAAAAGGGTAGTCAGTGGTGTTACTAGTTCTTCCCTTAGTTCTTTTAGAATTCTGGGGTGAATCCCATCAGGCCCCATTGCTTTATCCACCTTCAGTTTTAAGAGTTCTTTCAGAACCCTTTCTCCAGTGAAAGAACTAATATCAACCCCCCCCCGATCCAGAGTGCTTCTATTGACTGGATTAAGTATCTCCCCCTGCTCTGCCATTGTGAATACTGTGCAGAAGTATTCGTTCAGTATCCCTGCTTTTTCACTGTCACTCTCTGCCCAACCACCTTCCTCTTTATTCAGCCTCAGTATCCCTGCCTTAGTCTTTTTTTGCTCCCTAATATACCTATATAAGGTTTTATCCCCCTTCTTAACCGAGTTGGCTGTCTTTTCCTCGGTTTGGGCCTTTGCTGTTCTGACTGCCTTCCCCGCTTCCTTCTGCTTCAACTGATACAGTTCTCTGTCCTGCTCCTTCTGTGTTTCCTTATACTTCCAGAATGCTGTCTTTTTCTCCGTTACCTTCCCCGCCACTTCTTTTGAGAACCATAGTGTTTTTTCTTTTGTTTTGATTTATTTGCATCACACAAAGTCTTCTTGCCTTTGTGATGGCGATTTTGATGTTTCCCCATTGTTGCTCCACCCCACCTTCTTGCCTGTTTGCTAGTGCTTTTCTGAGGCACTCTCCCATTTTGACAAAATCAGCCCTCCTGAAGTCCAGTACCTTCACTTTTGTATGGCTTGACTCTACAGCTAAGTTTATTGTGAACCACACTGTTTGGTGGTTGCTTGTTCCCAGATGGCTACCCACTTCAACATCGGAGATCCTATCTCTGTCCCCATTTGAGAGTACCAAGTCTAAGATTGCACCCTCCCGAGTGGGTTCCAAAACTAGCTGTCTGAGGCATGCCCCTTGTAGGGCATCGAGAATGGCCCTGCTCTTGGATGTGGCTGCAGTAAAGGTGCTCCAGTTAACATCTGGCATATTCAGGTCCCCCATCAGCAATATCTCCCCTTTCAAACAACATGAAGTCTTGCTGTATTCTGATAATTGTAGTGCAGTGATTCCCAACCTTTGAACTGCCCTGGAGAACAAAGAGTTAACTTTCTATGCAGGGCATAGAATGCTGAGCTCGAGCTTGGTTGAAGTCTCTGTCTGGAGTGTTTAAAACCTAAACCGTCAGATTCTTTACTCCGCCTCACTGAACGGTCGCACCGGAGATTTCTCCTTCAGCTCGGTTCGAAAGTCGGTTAAAGTTTCAGTTTTCATAGGTTTTGAAACTGAAAAAGTATCCGCATAGTCGGTTCAGTCTCTGTCTGTGGTGCTGAGAGTACTAGGTAGGAATTGTTCTGTTTTTCTGTGTGGAACTTGTAAAAGTGCGGCTCGGTTCGGCTGAACCGGCCATTTGATAGTGAAATATTGTGTTTTGTGTGTTTTACTTAGACTGTGGTTACCGGTTCTTATCGGTTCTAAAAAAAACGTGTTTTAGTGTGGTTTTTTCCAATACCCGTGACACGGTTAGGAACCGATAAGGGAGTCTTGCCTGTCGGTTGCCATAAAAAGGGTAAGTTGGTTAGGTTGCCATGTCTGAGAAACCCAAGGAAAAAAAGGGACCCACTGGGTTTCAACACTGAAGTGAGTGTGGGGAGGTCTTTGCTAAGGCCGATCCCCACACCACCTGTGTTTATTGTCTGGGGTTTGACCACCTCGATTCAGACTGCCAAATATGTAAAAACTTTCCCAAATCTACCCTTGAGAAGAGATTAGGTAGACTGAGGGAAAAGGAGGCTGAAAAGTCCGCTGACCCGGATGGCCAGCCCGGTTCGGTTTCGACCGAACCAGAAGGAGTGCCCTCTGACCAGGGCGATACTTCTTCGGGCAAAAGGAGAGCTGATTCCGAGGGATCGGTTCCGACAAAAAGAAAACACAAAGACAAATCGACCGGTTCGGATCCAGAGGTTTATGTTCCGACTGCCGAAGAGATAGCCACAGCGATCCAGATTGTGGAATCGCTTCGTCCGGTTCCTACTGATCTGGCTCCTTCTGGCAGGGGTTCTGTTTGGTTGGTTCCCCTGGTTCAAGATTATACCCTTGAAGATTTTTATGAACCAGAATTTGAAGAGGAGGAATTTGAGGATGATGATGTAAGTGAGGGTCTGGATGTGCCTGTGGAACCGGACATCTCCCCAGACAGACCTTCAGATGTTTCCCCCCCTAGGCTTTCTGAGTCCCGTTCTCACTTTATGTTCTACTGAAAGGTGGCTGAAACCCTCCAGCTTCCTATGGAGGAGGCTGTGGAAGATCAAGAGGAGCCTGATTATGTAGAGATGATGGACATCCCAGAGTCCAGGAGACTGTCTGTTCCCCTCCACAAATCTTTTGGGAAACAGACACAAAAAATCCTAAAGTCTCCTAACACTATACCTCCTGTGGATAGAAGAATGGACAAGAAGTATACACTTTCAGGCTCAGACACAGAGGTTTTGTATCAGGAATGCAGCCATGTTGGGGTAGTGTAGGCTGCTGCCTGTGACAAGGCAAATATTCCCTTGGCTTCACCCCCCCCCCCCAGACAAGGACTCCAGGAAGATTGATGCCATAGCAAAGAAGCAGTATATGGCATCTTCTTTGGGGCTCAGGCAGGTGAATTACATGGCCTATGCAGCCAGGTACCAGAAGTCCAGGTGGGACACTGTATTGGCACAAGCTAAACAGACCTCCCCCCAGCTAGCTAGTGAGCTGGAGGCAGTGGTTGCAGACGGGATTGAGGCATCTAAGGTTCAGTTTCATGCTGCTGTGGATTCCAGTGATGTGTCATCAAGAGTCATGGCTACATCTGTGGCTCTTCGGAGGATGGCTTAGCTCAGATGTACTAGCCTCTCGCAGGACACCCAGGCTAAAGCCATGGATTTTCCTGTAGTGGGTAATTCTCTGTTTGGGGAGCAGATAGAGAATTACATGAAGAAAATGGATGAGTACAGGACCACTTACAGGAGTGCTCAGGCCAAGTAAAGGCAGCAGTCTAGGGGCAGGGGCAGGCCTTTTTAAAGGCCTTTTAACCAAGCACAGGCCTCTTCTTCCTTTTCTCAGAGGGTGTTCTTCAGAGGGAGAGGCAGAAGGGGGATGAACAGGGCTGCATCCACTCCTTAGCCTAAAGCCCCTGCCAAGCAGACACCCTGATGGGCCTGCCTGGGTCGACTCTCCTATTCCAGTAGGGGGCAGGCTGGCTTACTTTATCCAGGACTGGATGCCTGTTACATCAGACAAGTGGGTCCTGGAAGTAGTAAGCCAGGGACTGGTTCTCGAGCTTCAAAAAATTTCCAAAGATGAGAGCCAGATCTTTTCCACCTGCAAATCCCTCGGAAACCCTTGCCCTAGAGGCAAATGTTTCTTCTCTCCTAGCTTTAAGAGCCATAGAGAGAGTACCTACCCTACACTGGGGCAAAGGACTGTACTCCAGGTACTTCCTGACCCCCAAAAAGACAGGGAAGTGGTGACCCATCCTAGACCTAAGATATCTAAACAAACATCTCTTAAAACCAAAGTTCAAGATGGTAACTCTGGGTATAATCCTTCCCTCTCTAAGGCCAGGAGACTGGCTAGCCTCCCTGGACCTCAAAGATGCCTATTTTCACATTCCCATCAGGTGCTCACACAGAAAGTACCTCAGGTTCGAGTTGCCCTCAGGCCATTATCAGTTCAGAGCAATGTCCTCTGGCCTAACCGCAGCCCCAAGTGTTTTCACAAAGTGCCTGGCAGTAGTAGTTGCCTTTCTAAGAAGGCAAAATATTTCCATTTTTCCATATCTGGACGATTGTCTAATAGTGGGTCAGTCTCCAGACCAAGTCAAGTCTCACCTGTAAGTGACCCAGCAAGTACTCACTTCTCTAGGGTTCCTTCTTAACCTTCCTAAGTCAGTTCTCGAACCAGTCCAGCTTCTTACCTTTATAGGGGCAGAACTGGACACACTCAGAGCAAGAGCCTTTTTTCCTCTAGAAATGGCAAGGGTTCTTATGGAACTAGCTTCTTCTTTCAGCCTTCAGGTATCTCGGCCAGTAAGGCATTTCCTCCAGCTCTTGGGCCACATGGCAGCTTCAATAGCAGTGGTCGAAGGGGCAAGATTCCAGATGAAGGATATTCAGTTCCACCTGAGAGCTTTTTGGTCTCAGAGGAAGGATTCCCTTACCAAACTGATCCCAGTGACTCTGACCTTGATCCAAGCCCTCCAATGGTGGCAGGATCAGGACTATTTAAGACAAGGTGTTCCTTTTGTTACTCAGCCTTGTTCAGTGGTCCTTACCACGGATGCTTCTGTTCTGGGCTGGGGAGCCCATCTGGGGTCCCTCACTGCCCAGGGGCTGTGGCCCCACCAAGAATCCTTTCTCCACATCAATCTCCTAGAGCTCAGGGCAGTTTTTCTGGCCCTAAAAACTTTCTCTCAGTCTGTACTGAACAAGGTGGTTCAAGTTAGAACAAACACCACCATGTGGTACATTAACAAGCAGGGAGGCACTCGGTCCACAGCCTTGTGCACAGAAGCCATGAAGTTGTGGTCTCTGGCTTATTCCCTGCAGACCTCTCTTGTAGCAGTTCACCTTCCAGGCAAGGACAATGTGCTAGCAGATGCACTGAGCAGGATCTCTCAGGGCCATCATGAATGGTCCCTGGACCCTCAGGTGTTAAAAGTGTTTTTCTCCAGGTGGGGCACTCCAGAGATAGGTCTGTTTGCAGCCCCAGACAATCACCAACTCCCTCTCTTTTGTTGCAGACCTCCAGTCTTGGGCTTAGTCCCTCTGGACGCCCTGATTCTGAATTGGGAAGGGAAGTTTATGTATGCCTTCTCCCCCCTTCACACTCCTGTTCAAAGTTTTGGTCAAAATAAGGTCTCAACCTTGCAAGGTGATTCTGATTGCTCCAGATTGGGCCAGACAGCCCTGGTACCCACTGTTGATGTCCCTAACAGTCCATCTTCCCCTGTCTCTTTCCAGGAATTACAACCTGTTAGCATCCTCTCAGGGAAGGATTTGGTACCCCAGTCTTCAGTCTCTCAATCTCAAGGCATGGCTCTTAAAGAGTTAGGGTTTGCAGATCTGCATCTTTCCCAAGGGATTCTGGATATCCTCAAGGCTTCTCGAGAGCCCTCCACCAGGAAGACTTATAACTCCAAATGGAATAGATTAAGCATTTGATGTTCTAAGAAGCATATTTCTCCAGACACTGCTGGATTGCCTATGGTTCTGGATTATATGGTCCATCTTAATGGCCTAGGCCTCAGACCAGCTACTCTCAAGGTACACTTGTCAGCTGTTTCTGCATTTTTGTCTGTGGGGAAGTCTTTCTCACTATCTTCCTGTCCTGTGTTCTGTAAATTTTTTAAAGGATTGCTTCACACCAATCCTCCTTTTAGAGTCCCTGCCTCTGCCTGGGATTTAAATGTTTGCATTACTCAACTTATGCAACCCCTTTTGAGCCTATGTCTTCAGCAGAGCTTAAGTACTTGACTTGGAAAACTGTGTTCCTGGTAGCTATTACCTCTGCCAGGCGTCTCAGTGAATTGCAAGCCCTGTCAGTGGAACCTGATTTTATCTCATTTCACAGAGATAAAGTGGTCCTTAGAACCAATAGAAGGTTCTTGCCCAAAGTGGTTTCAGACTTCCATTTAAACCAGTCTATGTCTCTTTCTGTTTTCTTCACTGATCATTCTTCCTCTGGAGAGAGGAGACTACACAGTTTAGATGTCAAAAGAGCCCTTCGTTACTACATAGAGCGTACCAAGGGTCACAGGTTTGACTCCTTCCAGTTGTTCCTCACTTATGGAGACGTGGAAGGGCAAACCTGCCACCAAAAGATCTGTTGCCAGGTGGATTGTGTCTTGTATACAATTCTGCTATGAAAACTGGAAAAACTCCACCCTCAGGCCTGAGGGCTCATTCCACAAAAGGTACAGCTGCTTCCTGGCTGCTGCCAGGATATCCTCTCTTAGAAATTTGTCAAGCAGCCACCTGGAAAACAGTCCATACCTTTACCAAGCATTACTCTCTGGATATCCAGGCTAGGAGTGATGCTCGGTTTGACACAGCAGTACTTCAGAGCCTATTCCCAAAGTAGGTTCTGTCCCTCCTCCTTGGAGGTACTGCTTGGTAGTCTGCAATTGTTAGAATACAGCAAGACTTCATGTTGCTTGAAGAAAACATTACTCACCTTAGTAATTATGTTTCTTCTAATGGAATCTTGCTGTATTCTGACCTCCCTTCCTTCCTCCCCTCTCAGAACCTGTTTTTGGGAAGTGGGTGGGCAGGTGCATTGTTGCACCCAAGGGGTGTTTTTTGCTTGCACCCTCCTCCTCTTTGTTTGGGTGCTGATTTATTATTGTTATTTGTAGTAGATTGGTTTGTGGGTTTCCTGACTTGAGTCTTCCTTAGGAATCCAGAACTTTTTTCAGCCAGTGGCTAGTAGGAATTTTTTCAATTTCTACATAGAATTTTTAGTTTAGTTGGGCTCGTAAGAATCTGACGGTTTAGGTTTGAAACACTCCGGACAGAGACTTCAACCGAGCTCGAGCTCAGCATTCTATGCCCTGCATAGAAAGTTAACTCTTTGTTCTCCGGGACAGTTCAAAGGTTGGGAATCACTGCACTGCAATTGTCAGAATACTGCAAGACTCCATTAGAAGAAACATAATTACTAAGGTGAGTAATTTTTTTCTTCTCTGCCATCCCAAGGATGCCTTCTATCATTTCCTTGTCCATTTCCTCCCCTGAGATGGGGGTCTGTATATAACACGTTTGCGGATTGTGGTGCCATTTCCAGTGGCCAGGTTGACACACAGTGCCTCCTCTCCTCCTCCTCCCAAAGAGCTTTGTACTATTACATGACTCACACCTGAGATTATAGACAAGATGACTTTTCCTCACCTATGGAGAGGCAGGTAAGGGGAAACCTGCCACTTAAAGAACTCTCGATGGATAGTTCAATGTATCCAGTTTTGTTACTCAAAAGTGGGCAAGGAAACCCGAGTTCATTCCACAAGGGATACAGCTGCCACCATTGCACCTGCCAGGGGAGGTCCCATTGCTGAAAATCTTAAAGCAGCTACCTGGAGGTCAGTTCACACATTCGCAAAGCATTACAGTCTGGACACCCAGTCTAGAAGTTTAGTTTAGTTTATTGTTCTAGGAATTACTACCTTTGAGCCAGAGGCTCTTTTACAAAGGTTCCACGTCAATTAGGTACAGTACAAAAAAGGTTACATAGATAACACAACAATTTGTGCTGTGTCAAGAGCGAGAAAACATATGCAAATACATATCAAATCATTTGTGCAAAAGGACATGAGATATCAATAGTCACATTATTATTACAAGAAAGAGGTCATGCCAGATTAGGAGAAACAAATAGGGAAAAAGTCCAGAACAGAGAGGGTAAGTGAAAGGTGTGGGAGCAGACAATAGCAGGAGAAAAGGTTTCCCAAACATGTCTTTGTCAAATAACGGAACAGGATGGGTAGTGAGAAAATAGGAGGTTTAATCAGGGCAGTCACATGAGCTGGAGGTGGCAAGGTGAGAGAACAGCCTTGATTTGAAAATACCTAGAGAGGTGGAGGCAGTAATATGAGTGCTGAGGGCATTTAGCCAGCTGGGGGCACGATAGGCAAATGATCTTTGTCCCTGAGAAGTCTGGCATCGGGGGACTTGGAGAGGCTGATGTTCTGATCTTCTGGTAAAATGGGTGCTAGCGCTTGGGCATAACAGGTCTTGGATACAAGGTGGAGTGAGGCCCAGAAGTGATGCCAGTTTTGTCAGAGCAGTCCTATAGAGTCTTTTTCCTAAATAGATTGTGTGCCTACCTCCAAAGGTACTGCTTTATAGACCACAAGAAATAATAATAGTGGATTCCTGGGGTTAAAAGAAAAACATTACTCACCTGTAGTAATCTTGTTTCTTCCAACAGGATCCACTTATATTATTGCTTCCTCACCCTTACCTCCCCTGCTAGAATCAGTAAAAACCTCTTCAGCACTGACTGAATAATCAGCTGGAGGGGTTTGCCAGCTGTTGGCATCTTCTTGATTTTAATGTTTTTATAGCTCTGTAGGTTTTTTCCCCTTCTCCGGTGAATCTGACATTAAAAAGGGGATTTTTTTTCTCTGTGACTTAATGATTGTCAATTGCCCCAGTTGGGGCCATTTTCTCTTGTTTTAATTCGATATTAGTAGGGCCTCTTTGCAGGCTCCAAG
The DNA here is from genome assembly GCA_016271365.2 of Neoceratodus forsteri. Lineage (NCBI taxonomy): Eukaryota > Metazoa > Chordata > Ceratodontiformes > Ceratodontidae > Neoceratodus > Neoceratodus forsteri. Next base: position 1,199,364,597 of record CM028130.1, read on the forward strand.
GAATTCTGAGGGTTAGGATATAGGCAGTTGAACTGGGCAGGTTTTGAACTGAATGCACCAGCTAAAGATTTCACCATTTGCATAACATTCCATTGGCTCCAGGGCAGTGCTGTCTTAAAGGAGTACTGCAAGAAGTAATAATATTAGTGGATCCCATTGGAAGAACAAGATTACTACAGGTGAGTAATTTTCTTCTTCTCACCCCAGGAATACTCAAGTACTCCTAGCTCTGTACAGTATGCCTTCAAGCCAGATCTGCCTGGAGACGGAACATTATGCTAATGATGGAACACCATTGGCACGTGCCACTTTTCAAATGCTGCCCCTATCAACTGCCTACATTCTAACCTCTCAGATTTCACTCTCTGCCTGTCAAGACTAGATGCTCAGAGATCCTCTCCTCAACATCTTGTCATGAAGACTTACAAAAATATATATAAGTATTCCTTGTTTTTCATTTGCTGCCATTATCTTTTGTTTTTTTGCTTAACTGCTAGTTAATTTTAGTTGAATGCCAGAAGAAATACCAGCTGAACAGGGAAGGGGCTGAGTTTTTGTTCTCCCACCCTGACCACCAGGGGGTGGTACAAGCTGCGCCCTGTGACAAGTCAGAAGTACCTCTGGCATCTCATCCCCCACAGAAAGAGTCCAGGAAAATTGATAGCATGGCCAAGAAGGGCTACCTGTTGACCTCTTTGGTCATCAGGCAAGCAAATTTCCAGGCTTACGTAGCCCAATATCAGAAATCTCAGTGGCAGTCTGTCATGGCTATGGCAGACAAAGCTCCAGCTGGTCTCTCAGCTGATTTAGCTGAAACTGCTAAGTTTGGCTTGGAAGCAGCCAAATAATTTCAGATGGCAGCAGACTCTAATGATACTGCTGCCAGGTGGATGGCTAATACTGTCACTCAGAGGAGGTTTGCCTGGCTGAGAGCCACAACCCTCACTCAAGATACACAGTCCAAAGCTATGGATTTTCCTGTTGAGGGCCATTCCTCTTTGGAAAAAGCAAGACCCCTGACATACTTTCCCAGACCACCTCCCCACTACAAGTAGGGGGCAGGCTGCCTCACTATTTTCAGGCTTGGAAACAGATTACCATAGACAAGTGGGTCCTGGGAGTAGTGAGTCAGGGTTTGTCCCTAAGTTTCAAAACCCTTTCACTCTAAGAACTAGAGTGTTCAAGCCAGCTTCTGATGCAGAAAGGAAGCTGCTAGAAAAGAAAGTACAAAACCTACTGTTGTCAAGGGCAGTGGAACCTGTGCCCCTACAACAAAAGGGAAGGGAATTTTATTCAAGATACTTCCTCACAACAAAGAAAAATGGGGAGTGGCAGCTTATCTTAGACCTAAGGGTGCTAAACATGTACTTGGTAAAGCCAAGGTTCAAAATGGTAATCTTGTCACTGATTCTGACAGCACTCCAAAGAGGATATTGATTGGCATCTCTGGAACTAAAAGATGCTTACTTCCACATCCCCATAAGGGAGTCTCACAGAAAGTATCACAGGTTCAGACTACCCTCAGGTCATTACCAGTTCTGTACCCTGCCATTCGGTCTCACTTCGGCTCCAAGAGTGTTCACAAAGTGCTTGGCAATGGTTGTGGCACACCAGCGAAGGTTAGGTGTCACAGTTTTCCCATATCTGGACGACTGGTTGGTGGTCAGAAAATCACCACAACAGGTAAAGGAACATTTGCAGTTCACCCAAGGACTCTTAGAGTCACTGGGGTTTCTGATAAACCTTAAAAAGTCAGTCCTTCTCTCTGCACAAGTGTTGCAGTTCATAGGAGCAGAACTAAATACCCAGGAGGGCAAGGCTTACCTACCTCTGGACAGGGTAAGAAGTATTATGCAAAATGCAGGCTCTTCAGCCTGAACAGACCAAAAACTGCAAGACCATTTCTTCAGCTCCTGGGCCACATGGCAGCCGCCACTGGCACAGTCCTGGGTTCCAGGTTTCAGATGAGAGACATTCAGTTCCACCTCAGGGCACATTGGTGTCAGAGAAGAGATCCTCTCTCAAAGGTAATCCCAGTAACAAAACTGTTACTTCAGGCCCTTCAGTGGTGGAAAGAGGAAACCAACCTAAGGGAAGGGGTTCCTTTTCAGCAAGAGTCTCCATCAGTGGTTCTTACAACAGGTGCATCTCTTGTCTCCCCCTCCATATCTGTCTCAATCTGGGAAACCAGCTTGGAGGCAACTGTTGGATCATTAAATAGGTATGTGTGTCCATTCCACAAAATCTTGAATTTTGCCAGAAAAAGGAGCTAGTGCTGGATTTTGAACCCCTGCAGGTTAGAGCGTAGCCAGTCAAAAGTCTTTTGACGCTGTCTGGTTGAATAGGAGATGTCTGGAAACATAGAAATGACTGCATCTCCGTATCACAGTTGCCTTTTCTGTTTAGCCATAGTCAGAATGCGATCCCGGACCCCCACGCCAGCATAAACCACCAGGAAAGTCCGAGGCTCCAGATTGTCACCAACCACCCTGCGGGGAGTGATGCAGTGTGCCTTCTCCAGATTAAGGGCAGGGTCCTCCTCTGTTTTCCCCAACAGTAACATTAGAAAGGTCTGTACAGAAGTTAGAAGGTCATCCCCCTCCAAATATTGTGGGAGCCCCATGATACGAACATTTTGCTCCCTGGCCTGGTTCTCAACGTGTTCCAGCCGCATCCGAAGCAGAGAGTTATCCTTTATGAGTTTGAGAGCTGCTTCACAAGAGTTGGTGGCAGAACCATCCATCTTCTGCACTGTCTGTTCAAGAACGTCGAACCTTGTCTCAAGTGAGCTGACATGGGGGGGGGGGTCCAATTTTTTATCCATATCCTGGACGTTTTTACAAGTTGCTGTTAGGTCGAGTGTAGCGTAGCAAGGGAGACCTCAGTGCCGCAGCTACTGCCACCCGAGGCTCCATCTTGTTGTTTAGGCTGACTGTCTTGTGGCTGGGGTGTCTTAGGTTTAAAGAAGTCTGTAGGAGCTGCAGAATTCTTAGATTTCCCCATCTGTGCCTGTGCCCCAATTGATGAAGTAGTATCAGCGCCCAAATCAAGGTTTTAAACACTTCTAAATAGATTTCTCCTGGAGCTGTATAGGAATACGACTGCTCTGTTCAGCTGCCAAGCCATGCCCTGGCGCCCCTTTCTTGATCTGCATGACCTGAACAAATTCCTCAGGTCCCACACCTTCAGAATGGTAACTCTGTCTCAGATCATACCATCTCTGGAGCAAAACATATGCTTTTGCTCTCTGGATCTTCAGGACGCATTCTTTCGCATCCCGAGCCGTCCGTCCCTCTGAAGGTTCCTCCGCTTCCGAGCAGAGGGAACTCTTTACGAGTTCCAGGCCATGCCTTTCGGCCTCTCTGCGGCCTCCAGGGTCTTCACTAAATGCATTACAGTGGTTTCAGCTTACCTGAGTCACCGAGTGGTCCGGATATACCCCTACCTGAATGACTGGCTGATAGCAGGTCCCTCCAGGCAGGAGGTAGAGCGGTCCAGGGAACTGACCTTTCAGATCTGCATTGACCTTGGCCTCCTGGTCAACAAGGCCAAGTCGTAACTCTTGCCCTTGCTGGTGATCAGCTTCATCAGGGCAGAGCTAGGCTCCCGGCAGACAGGGCAGAAGTTCTCTCTGCCTTTGCCCGATCATTTCTGGTTGGGCACTTGCACCCTGCCCGGGACTTCCTGTGCCTTCTGGGTTACATCGCGGCCTGCACCAGCATGGTCCGATGGGCCTATTGGCATATGTGCTCCCTCCAGTGGGAGCTGGCCAGCCAGTGGTCTTAGCACAAAGGTCACTTTGACCAACTGGTCACTGTGTCCCAGTGGATGTAGGATGCCCTCCAGTGGTGGCTTGTCCTATAGCATCTGCAGGTAGGGATGATGTATGTCTGCTCCGAGCTGACGGTCATCCTGACAACCAACGCCTCTCTCACAGGCTGGGGTGCCCACCTGGGGGAACACAAAGTCCACGGGCTCTGAACCCCTCAGGAGTCCCGATGCGACATCAACCTGCTGGAGCTCCGAGCAGTCCAGGTGGCATTAACTGCTTTCACTCCATTTGTTCGGGGTCAAATGGTCCAAGTCCAGACGGACAACACCACAACCATGTACTATCTCAACAAAAAAGACGCAACGCACTCCCTGCCCCTGTGCAAGGAAGCCCTCTGCATTTGGACTCTCATGTGCAGCCTAGAGGTAGATCTCATAGCCATCCATGTGGCAGGAGCCTCCAGTCAGCTGGCAGACGCCCTTAACCAGGTGGGTGCAGCATCTCACGGGTGGTCCCTCCATCTGGAGGTAGTTCACAGCCTGTTCTCCCAGTGGGGCACCCCTCAGGTGGACCTATTCGCCTCCAGGGAGAGCACAAAGCGGTGGCTGTTTTGTGCCTGTCCCGCTCAGCAAGGAACGCTGCAGGGGGATGCCTTCTCAAGGCTTTGGACACCAGGCCTCTTCTGTAAGTTCCCTCCACTTCCCTTGATCCACAAGGTGTTACTCAAGGTCAGAAGGGACAAGGCACAGGTGATCCTGGTGGCTCCGGACTGGCCCCACCAGTTTTGGTACCCCGATCTCCTCAGCAACAGGCTCCCAAGGCGTCTTCCTATACACCCAGGCCTGCTCTCAATCAGTCAGGGGAAGATTCTTCACCCAGACCTTCAGTCCCTGTACCTGACAGCCTGGTTCCTGAGTGGCTAGAGTTCCAGGCCTTGGGTCTCTCCGAAGATGTCCTCACTGTCGTGGAGGCATCTAGAAAGGAATCGACCAGAAAATGCTATGCCTTCAAATGGAAGAGATTCTCCGTTTGGTGTCAGGGCAAGGAGTTGGACCCTTCAACCTGTCCTTTGGCTAACATTTTGGACTATCTTTGGTCTCTCTCTCTCCCAAAGGGGACTTCAGTCAACGATCCTTAAGGTGCACCTGGCTGCCATCTCTGCTTACCTGGTGTAGGCTGGTCAGCAGTCAGTGGCACAGGAGAAGGTGGTCTGGTGCTTTTTCAAAGGCCTAGATCACGTTTCCCTTCCAGTGTGTGAACCACCACCACCACCACCACCGTGGGACTTGTTGCTGGTTTTGGTAAAGCTCATGGGCAAGCCATTCGAACCAGTGCACAGGTGTGAGATGTCTGACCTGTCATGGAAGACCACCTTCCTGGTGGCTATCATGTCAGCCAGAAGGATCAGTGAGCTCCAGGTACTCTCGGTGGGGTCTCCTTACCTGGTCTGCCACAGGGACACAGTTGTCCTGCGCCCCAGCCCGAAGTTCCTTCCGAAGGTTGTGTCGGAGTTTCATCTGAATCAGGTGATGACTCTACTGGTGTTCTTCCCGAATCACACGGAGGCCAAACACAGGCTCCATACTTTAGACCTGAGGCGAGTGCTCACTCATTACAAAAAGCGCACGGCTTATGGCTGGCTCGTCGGCGCAGCGGTTGGATTTCTGCTTCATGACGCCCGCATCAACGGGTTCAGGAACTGACTCGGTCGCTGTAGAGCCGGGTTGGGGTGGAGTAGGTTCGAGCGTCCCACGACTGCTCACCCACGCCAGGGGTGGGAGGTAATCAGGACCACTGCATGGTACTCTGGCGGAGGCCGGGCCCAGCGCAGTGAGCCTGGACGTTAGCGTGGTGAACGCCGGCTATGCTCTTGACGTCTCGTGGCACACCACGCCCCAGAGAAAAGCGAAATACCAGCCTCCGGGTTCGCTGGATGATGGCTGCCCGCCTCGCTGACCGAGGGTCCCTGTGCCTCCGATCCCACCTTAGCAGCGCCCAGGACTGACGCCTAAAATGCGCTGGGGCCCACCCCACCCGGTGTCTTTCCCGAGGAGGAGGAGGACCCGCGGCAAGGGATATGCCGGGCCACCCCTGGGTCGGCTGCGTGTGAGGTGAGGGGGGGGGGACAGAGCCGAGGGGGTAACGAGTAGCAATGTGCAGCCGGAAGGAGTGGCAAACCCGGAGGCACGACCGGAGGGTAAAAAAAAAAAAAAAAGGCGCACGGCTTGAGTTCTGGGTGAGATTTGCCAGCTGTTTGTCACCTACACTGGAGCCGCACCTGGCAGACCAACAGCCAAGCAGACAGTTTGCAGGTGTATCACATCCTGCATTGATCTCTGCTATAGGTTGGCAGTTAGGGCGCCTTCCGGCGGGCTAAGGGCTCATTCTACCCACCATACCGCTGTGACAGCGGCTGCTTCTAGGGACGTCCCTATCCAGGAAATCTGCAGGGCTGCTACCTGGAAGTCAGCACGCACCTTCATTTCCCATTACCCCACTGACTTCGAGTCACGCTGGGATGCTGGTTTTGGGGCCTCAGTTCTCCAGTCTCTGTTTCCTTAGTAGGGGGTGTGCACCATGCCTCCCTCCTCCCAGAGAACTGCTAGGAGTCTGCCAGAAAGTATGGATAGAACGTCATATCCACGTCCCTAGAAACACAGGATCTTCTTCGAGATAAAGCTCTTGCAGCAGGTTACACCATTAGGACTGAAGCCGGCAGGCGTCAGGACCCCACGGAAATATTCTAGCTAGCAGTCTTCAGCGGGGACCGCCTCCGACGTCGGTCCCGCCCACGTCAGGCGTGTAGATACACGGAGGCGGGTCCCGCCCAGAATCCCTAGTTCTTTCCCTGCCGCCGACTTCGGCATGTCTCGATCCGTCAGTGTCTAGTGCGCGACGCTTGAAAAAGTTCTTTTTTCCGTTTCTTCGTCAAGAAACTTCTTCTTCTTCGATTGTCTGCCATCTGATGTCCTCACCAACATCCGCGGAGGGCCATCCGTCTAAGTGTGCCTGCGGGAAGCAAATTCCTTTCAAAGATCCACACTCGGCCTGCGTGCGGTGCCTAGGCCCGGACCACGACACCCGGGTCTGCTCCTTTTGTCAAGGCTTCAACAGTCGGACCCGGATCCGTTGTCAGAAGGCTCTCCAAGCTTACCTTCTGGAAGAAAGATTGAAGGCCATGGATCCTGCCTCCAAGGGGGAATGTTCCGAAAAAGCCCGCAGGCACCTCGAAAAACACAGGGAGAGGGTGAGAACTGGATCCCCTTCTAGGGCCTCAGACTCCCGCAGCTCCGGCTCCCGGTCCGACCGCTCTCCATCCCGGGCCTGCTGTCAGCCTCCCCCGGTCGCGGTCAAGTCTTCTACCAGTTCCTCCACTCTGCAGCCTGCTTAGACCCCCAGGCCTTCTTCTTCTCCGTCTAAGGCCTCGCCGAGGTCAGGGGACCACCATCGCCACAAGTCCGGCTCCCGCCACTCGGCCCCTGATGTCCGGTCGGTCTCCTTGCCTCGTCCCCCTCAACGGAAAACCAAGGAGCTGACCTCGCTCAAACGGACGTCAGATCTGACGTCGGCCCACCCGACGTCGGTCAAGCACCACCGGTCCCGGGACCCGACGACAGCTAGACGCCCGTCGCTGGTCAGGCCCTCACCACCGCGGACACTGGCCGGGGGACCGACACCCGTTCCAGCAGATGGAGGAACCCCAACGCCACCTACCGACGTTGGCCAGGAGGCGCTCACGGAGGAGGAGGGGTCAACCCAGCCCGAGGGCCAGGCGGGCGACCCTGGGCCTGTCGAACCCCCGAGGGAACCCTCTCCTGAACCAGAGACCCCTGGGGCGCCGACGCCGGGACCCGATGACCGGCCACTGGCGCCCGGCCCATCGTCGGGCCTGAATATTGCTGAGGTGAAGGAGTTATTCACTTTCTAGTGGGACACCATTAAAAAGGATGTGGTCCTCACACCCTCTCCTCTTCCTCCTCCTCCACCCGTGACACCACTGGCCCCAGCGCCCCCCACTCCATCTGGGGCAGCAGACCGAGTACCTTCCCCCCAGGATCCTGTTGAATCTCCTAGGGGCAGACCATCGGACAAGAGGAGACCTCCATCCAGATCTTCTTCAGGATCACCCAGCCCCAAGAGACCCAGAAGACGCCGCTACTCGCCGTCGACGGAGGACTCGGGATCGGACATCTCCGGTAGATCCAGATCCCCTTCTCCCATCAGCGTCCCCTCTCCAGACCCACGTGAACTCCCAAGATCTCCTCCGGATGACCCATCGTTCTCCGAGATTATGAGACATATCCAGGAGAACATGGGCTTGGATGCGGAAGACCTTGACCCCGAGAGGCTACGCCTTGCGCGTTATCTTCGGCAAAAGGACCCAAAGCCTGTGGTGGTATCACCCTTGGTGGACACCTTCGTGGATGTCACCAAGGCAGCATGGAAATGTCCACACTCGCTCCCGGCGATGCCGAAGAAGGCTGACCACCTGTACAAGGCCCCTAGGGAGGACCAGTACTTGGCATCTCATCCTCTGGCTGATTCCCTGGTCATCACAGCCTCACATGACCGGACCCAGAGGCCGCAACATCTGAGCACCCAGCCACCGGACCCGGAGTCCAAGCAATTGGACACGGTGGGTAGGCTATGCATTACGCAGCTGCGACCTGCCATTAGGTCCCTCAATTATCTTACCCACATGGTCCAGTTTCAGAACGCCCTGTGGGAGCAGGGACAAGAGTCGGCAGAAAGGATGCCAGAAGGTGAGCAGAAGGAAGAGCTACTCCAGCTCCTCCGCAGCGGGTTCAGACGTGGAACCCAGGTGCTTGAGCCCAGCGATGACTCGCTGGACTCCCCTCAGCCAGAGCGGCAGCCTCAGACATATGCTCCTCGGAGACACCTCATGGCTCCATGGCTCCGGATTCACCCTGGACATCCAGAAGGACATACTGACGCCCCTCATGGCGAAGTTCTCTTTGGTGAGTCCTCGAGAAGGTCATCACCAAGCTTCAGGAGGCCGGAAGGCTGTGAGATCTGTCCAGGCCATGTACAGATCCAGGCCCGGTTCTTCGTAGAGAAACCAGAGCTGTTTTCATGGCCGGACCTAGAGGCAGCAGACCCTGCTAGTGCTGCAACAGAGGGGCCCTTCCCCGAAAGCCCAGGCAAGTCGCCTCAGGCAGAGGCCAACGTCCCACCAAGTCGGCCCAACCTGCAGGACCCTCCGCCGCACAGCATGACTCCTTCCCGCCCCCGCCTCTGGGATCAACGCAAGGCTCAAGGTCGGGTCGACAGACCACCTGCCAGGGTGGCAGTCGATCACCACTGACAGGTGGGTGCTCCAATTGGTCAAAAAGGCCACTTTATAGAGTTCACAGACAAGCCACCCACAAAGGCCTCCCCTTGCTCTCCCTCACTTGGGTCAGCACAGATTGCTCATCACAAGAAGTACTCGCTTCTGCACAAAGGAGCCGTGGAGTACGCCCCGGAACCAGAGAGGAACAGGCTACTATTCCCACTTCTTCCTGGTTCCAAAGAAACAGGGACCTCCGCCTCTCTTGACCTCAGCGACTCCTCAACATGTCGGTCGCTATAAACGGTTCCACATGGTGACCCTCCAGGGACTTATACCCATGCTGAAGAAGGACGATTTAGCATCGCTGGACATGCAGGACGCCTACCTGCACATCCCCCATAGCCTGCCACAGGAGGTTCCTGCGCTCGAGTTTCTCGGCCACCACTATCAGTTCCGAGCACTTCCTGTCGGGCTGTCATCGGCCCCCAGGGTCTTACCAGTGCATGGCAGTCGTGGCAGCCTAAGGAGACAGGGCCACCACATGTTCCCTGCACCTGGACGCACTGGCTTCTCGCGGCCGCCTCCCGCGAGGCACTGTTGATGTATATCCAGCACACCCAGGATCTTTTCTCAGTCGCTGGCATGCTTTATCAACTATGAGAAGTCTCTCCTGGTACCGGCCCCAGAAGCTGCAACTATAGGCTTAGGTTCTGACACCGCCCAAGGGAAAGCCTTCTTCCCGAGAGGAGCGAACGCATCAGGTCCCTCATCAGGACCTTTTCGGTAGATTAAAGACCGGCCCCAGCTAGATCAGTCCTTCACCTGCTCGACATATGGCTGCGGCCATTCCAACCGGTCCCGATGGCAAGGCTCCACATGCGGTAACCCAGTGGATGCTCAGAGTGCAATGACCAGAAGTACCATATGCAGCAGTTTCGTCAGAATCACGAGGCCGTGATTCGGGATTGGCAATGGTGGTTAGATCCGGGGACCCTCTCGGTGGGGTCCCATTCAGAAGCGCCTGCCCCAGAGGTAGTCCTCGCCACAGATGCCTCAGGGCTGGGGTGGGGGCACACCTGAACGGGTGAGGTCTCAGGAACGTGGACCTCAAGAAGCCCACCTCCACATCAATATTCTGGAGATGAGGGCGGTCCTGTATGCCCCGTGCTTTCCAGTGCAGTCAGATGTTCCATCGAGTACTCTCTGCTTCAAACAGACAATACGCGTGATGTATTACCTCAACAACAAGGAGGCACACACTCCTACCCCCTATGCAGGGAGGCCATGAGAGTGTGGGAATGGGTAATTCGACACGGCGCAAACCTGATTGGAGTTCATGTTCCCAGAGTGGACAACATGGTCGCAGACGGTCTGAGTCGCTCCCAGGCCAGAGTCCACGAGTGGGAACTTCTTCAGGAGGTAGCAGAGGATCTGTTTCATCGATGGGGCACTCCAGAATTGGACTTGTTTGCTTCCTCATCCAACGCAAAACTGCCCAGTTTTTGCTCGCTAGATCCAGGGCCTGGTGTTTTCTGGCTAGATGCGTTGTCCCTCTCCTGGGCGGGCAGATCTCTATGCTTTTCCTCCCTTCCTGTTGATCCAGAGAACTCTTCCCCCAACCCCGTGAGGGAGCATGCACCATGATCTTGGTGGTGCCTCTGGCTCATGTGACAGATGTGGTCTCGCTTGACCTCAGCTGTCCCGGAACCTTCACTCCTTTGCCAATCAACTCCCATCTGCTGTCTCAAGAGGAGGGTTCGCTAGTCCACCGGACTCTGCGCCCGCTGAACCTGCATGCCTGGCTCCTCGAGACATAGCCATTCCATGCCTGGGTCTCGCAAGAGGTGGCAGAAGTCCTTCTGCTGCCAGAAAACCGGCAACGTGATACATACGCCATGAAATGGCGCCGGTTTTGCCTGTGGTCTCAGGCGCTGCTCTCCCCTTTAGACTGCCCAGAAAAATCAGTTCTGGAATACCTGCTTTCCTCTCTTCATTCAGGTCTGGCCTACCTCAATTATAGTTCCACCTCAGCGATTTCAGCCTACCATTCCCCTATAGGCCAACGCACAGTGGCACAATCCTGACACTCTCAAGACTTCTGAGGGGGTGCTCCACCTTAGACCACCCATCAAGGATCCCTTGGGACCTGCTCTTGTCCTGGTGCAGCTACGACTGCCACCCTTGAACCTGCCGTAGATTGCAGCCACGCTTTCGTCAGGAAAACGCTATTTTTGGTTGCTGTTACTTCGCAAGGAGAATTCTGAGCTACATGCCTCATGTAAGGAACCTTATTTAATTTTTCACCAGGATGGGTGTCCCTGAGGATCTAATCCAAAATTCCTGCCTAAGGTGGTCTCAGCCCTCACCCTTAATCAGGACATTGATTTGCCGGTGTACTTTCCTAGGTACACCAACAGAGGAGAGGCACTGCTTCACTCTTCGATGTTCACTGCTCTTCAGATACTACTTGATTCAGGACCAAACAGCATCGCAACCGAGCAGCTGTTTATTTCCTTCGCTGAGAGGATGTTGGACCAACCAGTCTCAAAGCAAACCTTTTCTCGCTTGGCTTGTCTAGGCATTTCGCTTTGCTACACAGACAGAAGCCCTTCGGTACCATAGAACCACCCCACAAGGGGTGGCTACTTTGCAGCACTGAGAACGCCTCCATTTCGGCCATCTGTGCGTGCAGCCACCTGGAGCTCAGCACACACCTTCATTAGGCACCTCAGCCTCGTATATCACCACGGCGGAGAGCCGGTTTCGCCTTGCTATCTGCAGGGCCTCCTGTCCTAGAATCAGGGTTTCCAGGATCCTGCTCGCCTCCTCCCAGGCATTTCTAGGTGCCACGTTTGAGAATCAGTCCAACGAGGGTTTGTCAAGAGCTGTATCTCAAGAAGATAATATGTTACGTAAGAACTACCGTAACAGTAGATCTTCGAGAACAGCTCTTGCAGCAGGTACCTTCCCGCCCACCATTCCCTCTTGGAGGAGGTAAGTCCTAGCCTAGGCTTTGGCAGAATGTCCTCAACCTTGAACTTCTGATGGTGGGTCCTCGGTCTCCTCTTCTGATGTCATCCAGCGGTTGGAAGTCTCCGGCAGGAGAACTGGGGATTCTAGGGACATGGATATGTTGTTCATCCACACTTATTGGCAGGTTCCTTGCCGCTTTAAATCTTGGCCGGAAGGTCTTGGCAGTTCCTCCCACCCACCCGGTGGTAAACTCCCTGCCCGCCCCATGACGCCAGATCTTCCTTACCGCTTGGAAGCTCAGGTTCCCTCCTTAACGCTCTGCGATTAAGCTTTGGGCCTAATAAAAGCTCCGGTTTTTGAATTCTCAAAAAGTTACCTCTTCGGTCTTCTTCCTCGTGGCTGCGATGGACAAATCGACACCCGGATTTCGGAGATGTCCCTGTGGGCAGAAGATGTCTCGGACGGACCCGCACTCCACGTGCGTTTACTGCCTTGGCCAGGAGCACGACCCGCAGGCTTGGCGATCTTTGCTCCTCCTTTTCAGTCTACGCCCGAGGATCGTGCTGCCCGCCTTCAACTAGGGCGCCCGAAGGAGATTTCCTCCGGTCAATCCAAGGAGGCTCACCGGCGGTTTCGCGCTGCGGATCCGCCGAACAACTGAACGGGTTGGTTGCTCTCGAGGAAGAGCAGCCTGGCCGCCGACTGCGCTTTCGCTCCGGGCTCTCGGGTCCTCCTACTCAGCTTCTTTTAAGGAGCTTTTGCCTGACCCTCTCAACCAGAAGGCGAGGGTCCTTCTTCCGCGGGACCGCTTCATTGGTCGGAAGAGTATGGGTAAGTCCTGCTGCCGACGCCTTGGGAGCGGAAAGATCTCTCCCTCGCCGATAGCCCACTTTGCCCATTTTTCGGCCGCCACTGACTTCACGGTGCCCTGCCAGGCCAGGTGGCTGAGACTCCTACCGACGCGTGGTTTAGATTTTTCTCGGACTTGACGGGTTGTCGACTGGAGAAGCCGGCATACCTCCTCACCGGTTTTCCGGGCGAGACCTAGGTTCCTGCTGGCTCACCTGTGCCTCTTGGCCCCTGAGCCGTCTTGCTGGGTTCGAACCACGTGGATTGTCATCCTCGGCTCCCCGCTCCACCGACTCGGCCTGGCCGAGATTCTCGGCTCGGTCCGGACATCTTCGCTGTCCGGACCGCTCATGACATAGACGGTCTCGGTCTCGGTGATCATGTAAGCGGGCGGCCGCCTTCCTCTATCTTCCTCCTCCTCGATGAGGAGAGGTCTCGCGAAGTTGCGCCGGAAATATGAGGATCCTCATGTGGCAACATTTTACTGGCTGGCAACAACCTGCTCAGGCCTCTTCCCTGCCATCAAATGGTTGCCACCGCGAATCATCTCTTTGTGGTGGTCGAGGAGCCTGTTCCCAGGCCGATTGTTCGACCTACTCCAGCTGCTCCACCAATTTTGGTGGAACCGCCTCGCCTCAGCCGACAGCAGGGGCACCGTCAAGGATTCTCGACCGCCCAGGGCCTTCTCGCAGGCTGTCGGTCACCACGCCTGATAAGCCTCAGCAAGTGAGAGTGGCTCAGGCTCCAGGCAGCTCTTCGACGATCTGGCCGGATTCTGGAGGTGACTCCTCCCTATTCTCCAAGCGCTTGACTTGGAGTCTCTGGGGCAGCTGGTGGATCGATAGCACTGCCCTTCCTCGGACTTCTTCGCTCATCTCAGAGTTCACTGATGAAGCTTGAACCCGCTTCCAGACAGGCTAGATATCCTCACGGAAATTCTGGACCGAGGGACTTCTCAGAGGTTTTCCGGTGGTCAAGCCATTGTCGGCCCGGCCCTGGATTTATGGCAGTCCCGCTTCCTGCCCTGCGCCACGCCAGGATGGCTGGTGAAGTATGCGGTCCTCACGGGCTCTTTGTCCGCTTTTCCAACACCCTTCGTCAAGGGTTAGTTACGGACAGCGCCGCGCCACGGCAATGCCAGGGATCGTGGACAAACCGGCCTGACAAAGAGTCCAAGAAGTTGGACTCATGCGGGCGGAAAGTGCATGCTGCCTCCTCACTCTTGGTCTTCGGCCAGGCCAGTTCGGCCGCCCCTCATGGCGCAAGATCTCCCATGCCCTGTTGGGCTCCCTGGATGAGGTCGTCTCTCTTCTTCCCGCCGACCTGCAGACCACGGTCAAGCAGGTGCGGACCAGGGCAGAGCAGTAGCCACAGCAGCTCCAGACTGCCTTGGATATCGGAGATTCTTGCGCCTGTCAGTGGCGGCCGCTGTGCCTGCTAGGTCGGGGCGTGGCTGAGGATATCCACTTTCACTCGGATACCCAGCACAAGCTTCATGGAAGTTCCTCTTGGGAACAGACTCTTCGGCCCTGGGTGGAAGGCCATCTCAGAGGATCGAGAAGTCCAATGCCACCCTGACTGTCTTGTCTCGCAGAGAGGGACAAAGGTCATAAGCCCCAGCCTAGGCCCTTTCGCCCTCTGCTGCTCCGCGCTGGCCCGCCCAACAACAGCGGCCAGGGCCAGCAGGCTAGACCTTGGTATTCCAAACCCAAGCCACCAGCTTCCTCAAATAGGAAGCAAGGAGGGGAGGCTCTGTGGTCCCTCGGCCGGTCCTTCCTCCAAGCCTGCAAAGTGACGGGATGAGGGTGTCGCCCATCCCCGCCCCTTCACTCCTGGTTCTCCTGGGGACGGCTGACATTTTTTCCACCTGGTCCGTTACCACGGACAGGTGGGTTTTGAGGTGGGGAAGAGGCCTGCCTCCTCGATTTCCGAGTGGGCTCCACCCTTCAGAGCCGTCGCCCCATGAGGGGCTTCGGGGTCCCCAGAATCTCTACAGGCTCGTCGAGCCGACATCGCCCTTCTCACTCTAAAGGGGGTGATAAGAGAGATAGAGGATCCACCATCAGAACCGGGGTTCGTGTCCAGGTACTTCCTGGTCCGAACGGACGGGGCTGGCGCCTCATCCTAGACCTCACGACCTGAACAAGTTCCTAGGGTCTCGAACCTTCAGAATGGTCACTCTGGCTCAGATAATACCATCTCTGGAACACGGCGTGTGGTTCTGTTCTCTGGACTTCAGGACGCTCTTCACGTCCCTATCCGTCCGTCTCACCAGAGATTTCTCCGCTTCAGAGCGGAGGGATCCCTCTTCGAGTTCCAGGCCATGCCCTTCGGCCTTTCTTCAGCCCCCAGGGTCTTCATCAAATGCATCGCAGTGGTGACAGCCTTCCTGCGGCGCCGGGGGTCCGGGTGTACCCTTACCTGGACGATTGGCTGATAGCAGCCCCCTCCAGGTTGGAGGTGGAGCGGTCCAGAGATCTGGTCCTCCAGGTTTGCTCTCAACTTGGCCTCCTGGTCAACGAGGCCAAGTCGGAACTCGAGCCGAAGCAGGTGATATCTTTCATCGGGGCAGAGCTCGACTCTCTTCGAGCCAGAGCACGGCTCCCGGCGGACAGGGCCGAGGTTCTTTCCTCCTTTGCCCAATCATTTCTGGTTGGGCAATCGCGCCCTGCCCGGGACTTCCTGCGACTCCTGGGTCTCATGGCGGCCTGTACCAGCGTAGTCCGCTGGGCATGCTGGCACATGCGCCTCCAGTGGGACTGGCCAGTCAGTGGTCACAGCGGCGATCCTCTGACCAGCGCTGTGGATGACCCAGGAGATGTGGAACGCCTCCAGTGGTGGACCGTCCGCCTCATCTGCAGGAGGGTATCCCGCTTGTTCGCCTTCGAGCCGACGGTCTCTAACGACCGACGCCTCTTTGATGGGTTGGGGTGCCCATCTGGGGAACATTGAGCGATGGCCTCTGGTCCCTGGAGTCCGATGCCATATCAACCTGCTGGAGTTCCGCGGCGGTCCGCCACTACTCACCGCCTTTGCCCGCTTTCTCCGGTAAAGTGGTCCGAGTCCAGACGACAATACCATGACCATGTACTATCTAAACCGCCAGGGCGGGACGCGCCTCTTGCCTCTATGCAAGGAAGCTCTCCGCATCTGGTCACTTCAGCGCAGCCTGGAGGCGATCTCCTGGCCATTCACGCGGGCAGGAGCCTCCAACACCCTGGCCGATGCCCTGAGCCGGATAGGGGCTGCATCGCACGAGTGGTCTCTCCTGCCGGAGATAGTACAAGACCTGTTCTCCCGTTGGGGCACACCTCTGGTGGATCTGTTTGCCTCCAGGGAGAACGCGAAGCTGAGGCTGTTTCATGCCCGCCTCAGCAGGGCTCTCGCTGCAGGGATGCCTTCTGAGGCCGTGGACCCCGGCCTCTTTTATGCCTTTCCCCGCCTCCTGATTCACAGGGTCCTGCTGAAAGGGAGGAGGGACAAGGCGCAGGTGATTCTGATAGCCCCAGACTGGCCTCGCCAGTTCTGGTACCCAGATCTCCTCAGTCTCAGCTCCAGGACTCCGCGGCAGCTTCCAGCTCACCCGGACCTGCTCTCAGTCAATCAGGGGAAGGTGTTCCATCCGGACCTTCAATCCCTGCACCTGACGGCCTGATTCCTAAGCGGCTAGAGTTCCAGGCCTTGGGTCTTTCCAACGAGGTCCTCAACGTCGTTGAGGCGTCCCGTAAGGAGTCGACCAGAAAGTGCTATGCCTTCAAATGGAAGAGGTTCTCCATTTGGTGTCGGGAAAAAGGGTTGGACCCTTTCTCGTGTCCGGTGGCAAGCATTTTGGACTATCTATGGTCCCTATCTAGTCAAGGGCTTAGGTCGGCGACCCTAAGGTGCACCTGGCAGCTGTTTCTGCTTACAGGCGCGGGCGATCACGGCAGTAGTAGCGCAGGAGAAAAGTGGTCGGCGCTTTTCAAGGTCTTGATCACATTTCCTCCAGTGCGGGAACCCCCACCTCCGTGGATTTACTGCTGGTACTGGCAAAGCTCATGGGCAAGCCACTGGAACCAATGCACGGGTGTGGTCTCCCCACCTGTCGTGGAAGACCGCCTTCTTGGTGGCTATCACGCTGCCAGAAGATGGGAGAACTCCAGGCGCTAGCATCGAGTCTCCTTACCTGGTCTTCCACAGGGACAAGGTTGCCCTATGCCCACATCCCGAAATTCCTTCCGAAGGTGGTGTCGGAGTTTCACCTTAATCAGGTGTTGACTCAGCCGGTGATCTACCCCAATCACACCTCGGAGGCCGAATATACTCTGGACCCTAGAAGGGCGCTCGCTTATTATAAGGAGCGCACGGCTGAAATTCGGGGAGAGGTTCGCCAGCTGTTTGTCACCTACGCTGAAGCCGCACCTGGCAGACCTGCAGCCAAGCGGACGATAGGCAGATGGGTCACCTCCTGCATAAATCTCTGCTATGAGTTGGCGGGCATGGAGCCTCCCAGAGGATAAGAGCTCATTCTACCCGCCATACTGCTGCATCGGTGGCTGCCACAGGATGTCCCTATCCAGGAAATCTGCAGGGCTGCTACCTGGAAGTCAGCAAACACCTTTATTTTCCATTACCACATCGACCTTGAGTCACGCCGGATGCTGGTTTTGGGGCCTCGGTTCTCCAATCTCTATTCCCAGGTAAGTGTATCAGGGTGTGCGCTTGCCTCCTCCTCCGGAGAACTGCTAGGAGTCTGCCAATAAGTGTGGATGAACAACATATCCATGTCCTAGAAATGGAGTTACTCACAACAGGAGGTTCTAGGAATGGTATATGTTGATGTCCACCTGAGCTCCTGACCTCCCGGCACGACGCACGACCTGAGCTTTCCAGCGGCCAGATCTGGCGCCATGGGCGGAGCCGAGAGTTTTACCACCCGGGTGGGAGGAGCTAGCTTGAAGACCTTCCGCAAGATTTAAGCGGCAAGGAACCTGCCAATAAGTGTGGATGAACAACATATACCATTCCTAGAACTCCTGTTACAGGTGAGTAACCTGTATTTCTGGCGGGACCGCCTCCTCTTACATACGCCTGACGCCGGGGCGGGACCCGGACGTCGGAGGCGGTCCCTGCTGAAGACTGCTAGCTAGATTTCTGTGGGGTCCTGACGCCTGCCGGCTTCAGTCCTAATGGTGTAACCTGCTGCAAGAGCTGTTCTTGAAGATCTACTGTTACGGTAAGTTCTTGCGTAACTGTACTTTACTCACCTGTAACAGTAGATCTTCTATGGACTGGTCTCTTGCAGTAGGTCATTACTTATGGGAGTATCCACCAGGTGGCGCTGTCACACAGCAGCTTCTTCCATGGAGGCCGCCCACACGACATCACTTCCTATGGATGTGTATAAGAGTGGGCGGCCCCAGTACCCTCTGTTCATTTTCCTGCCGGCTTCAGCTCGTACAGTCAGCTCGCCTGACCTCCTGGGTTACAGTCTTCGACTCGAACTTGAACTGATTGTTCTACCTTCTGTTCCAGGCCTGTGACCTAGTCACAGTGTCCCCAGAGTTCTTTTATACAGCAGGCTCGGTGTTCCATTAGAGCTCCTGGTACACCTGCTGCTCCCTTGCCCAGGCACTCTTGCTGGGTCTGGGGATTCACTAGGGCTGCTGCTAACTGCACAGCGAGATTTTTCTTCTCTCTGCCGGGCCTGTGGAACACTCCAAGGCCCTGGCTCTTCTGCTTCCAGGACCCGGGCCTGTGCACCACTCACTGCACCCCCAGCTCCTGCCTCTGGTCCTGGGTATGTGAACTACTCCCTGGCCCTGGCTCTTCTACTTCCACTAGGCCGGGTCTGTGCTCCTCACAGCACCCCTGCTGCTCCTTGGCCCAGGCTCTCTTGCTGGGCCTTGGGACTTGCACAAGGCTGATCACCCAGCCAGGCTGGAACAGACCTCGGGGGGGGGGGGCGTCTTAAAGGCTCCCCGATCAAGGGCACTCATTCCAGGCATAGGATGGAGCAGTATTCACACTCCTCACACTCCCTCCAGTGTACTCTGTTGACTGCTCCTCCATCATTGACAGGGCATTCCTCATCATCAGGGCTGCTCCCCCCATCGGCTGAGCCTGCTAGGCTTGTTTTATCTTTGACGGGCCTCGTCCCATCGACGGAGTTTGTTTCTGAACTTCTCCCGTCGATGGGCTGTGTTGCTTCATCAATGGAACTTTCTCATCGACGGGGATGCTTCCCCCATGGACGACATGTGTTCTTTGCGCACCCGTCGAAGGGACATGATTCTGCTGTTCTTTCATCGATGGAAGCTTATTCTCCGTCGATGGGGCACTCCTCGTCGACGGGGACGGCTTCCACCATCAGCGGAGAGGCTTGTTTCTGGTCTCTTGTCGACGGGGCTGATTCCACAGTTGATGGAGGAGCCTCTTCTCCTTCCCTCCTCGACAGGGATGCTTCTCTTGGCGATAAGATCCTCCCACCCCAGGACACCCCCTGCTTTGGGCTTTGCTCCTGTGCCCCCCCTGCTCATCCCAGCACCTTGTTTAGGCGTCCTCGGGGGTGTCCGCCCTGTCGCCGGTTTTGCGCCCTTTGACATGACTTTTCCCAGGCTTTCAGCCCCGCTAAGAGGACCAAACTTTGAGTCCCTTACCCCTTTGCCGGTTCCGGACCACAAGGGTCGGAGTGCCTTCCCCTGCTATTTGGGGTCAGCGGTTCCTGGGATGACTCACCCTCCTCCTAGCACCGCCCTTGGACACCCTCCGTTTCTGGACCTCCCCGCATCACAAGTGCTGGGCATCGCCCGCATTGTGCTGGAGGTCCTACGGTCCATGGGCCAGGGTCCGGCCTTGTCCCGTTCCCCCTCCCCTCCGCCCAGGTGCCTGCGCCTGATCTGGCGCTCCCACCTGGTCTCCCTCTCCCATTTATGGGGGATCCTTTCATGGAAGATGTTCCATGGGACATCTTGACCATGGGGACCTTGGTCTCCCCCAGTCCATGTCCTCCTTTGGAGGCCGCCCACCTGAACCCCCTGATCCCTCCTTCACGGAGTTCATGCTGCAGATCCAGCACGCTTTTGACTTCCCTGCTGCGGATCAGGACTACTTTCATCGGGACATGGCTGCCTACCTTGACATTCCTGAGGAGCCTGCCATGGTTGTCCCACCTTTGATTCCTGAGTATTTTCACACACTCTCTCATATTTGGTCTTGTCCTGGTTCCGCTTAGCCTGCCCCTCATGACCCTGATCAGGTCAGCCGCTGTCTGCCTTGCCCTCCCTTTCCCATCACCTGCTCCATGCATGCTTTGATGCGGTTGACGCATCAGCCTTTGGCACTTCGCCTGGCTGCGGGTTTCATGTTTGCTGCCTGGTGTCCAGCTGTTGGTCACCGATGCCCTTTTTTCTGGGAACCTGCTGTTTGGACCTGGTGCTCAGTCCATCCTGGATTCCCTTCCGGATTCGGGGCATACTCTCCGGTCTGTTCAGGACCTCTGTCATGGCACAAGGTCCCACCCCTACGCCCCCACGGACAGGCCACCTCATGCCCAGCAGCCCTACCAGGATGCTTCTCGGGACCACAGTATGGCTTCCAAGGGGGTGGCTCAGTCTTCCCCTCTGCGGCATGCCTGCCCCTCACATGGGCAGGACCCGCTTCTGTGCCTTAAACCGCTTTTCAGGGTTTCCCTGCCTCCTCTTGCAGGCATCGGAGGCACCTGGGATCTTTTTACCTTTTCTTGGAGGCTTGCTCCTGGACTGGATGCTTCGCTCCTCCATGCGGATCTGATTGAAACTCTTACTACTCTCCCTGCAGAAGCCCTTCAGTTGTTCCTTCCTGTGACCATCCAGGATGTTTTTTCCCCGGTGCTCCTCTTTCTGCTTTCTGATCCACTCTACTTGTCTTTCTACTGGATTTGACTTTATGCCAGGGCCTGTCGACCTCTGCTTCGAGAGGATGAATCACTGTGCCTGGCCACCTACAGTTCTTTCTACATCATGCCTTCTGTATGCTGTCCTCACCCACCTTTGAGCCTAGCTGCCTAAGCAAGTGTGGTTTGAGTTGACATTTCTCTTTGATTTCATGCCAGTTGCCTTCACCTAACTGTTGGCCTATCTGCCTGCATGGAAGAGGTTTGAGTTGACATTTTTCTACGATTTCATGCCATTGTCTACGATTTCATGCCATTGTCTTTGCCTTAACTGTTGGTCTGTCTGCCTGCACGGAAGAGGTTTGAGTTGACATTTCTACTAAATATCATACATGTTGTCCTCCCCACATTTGGCCTATCTACCAGAGGGGGTGCCGTTGCAGTTGACATATTTCCTGTGAAGTTAGCTTCTTTGGCATCGTGGACAGCTGGGTTTTGCACAAGCTCAACTGTTGGGCGTGCCCTCTGGCCCAGTTTCCAGCCTTTTCTTTCCTCCCATTTGGATTTTACTGCTTGGTAACCTCCCATAAGTAATGACTTACTGCAAGAGACCAGTGCGTAGAAGATAGTTCAGTTACGTAAGAACTTATCGTAACAGTAGATCTTCCGAGGACTGTGTACTGCAGTAAGTCCCCCGCCCTCTGTTCCCCTGCCTTGTTGCCTCGAATGTGCAGCTCAGGACATTGAGTGGGGTCGCTGTTCTCTGTTTTTCTGGCCCTGGTTTACCTCGGTCCAGGCCATGCTCGCCAAAGCCGACAGTGAACAGAGGGTACTGGGGGACGCCCACTCTTGTACACGTCCACAGGAAGTGATGTCATGTGGGAGGCCCCCACAGAAGACTGCTGGAAGAAGTGGCCCTGTGACAGCGCCACCTGGTGGATACTCCCATAAGTAGTGACTTACTGCAAGAGACAGTCTTCAGAAGATTTACTGTTATGGTAAATTCTTATGTAACTATACTTTCTAGGAGTGGTATATGATGTTCATCCACACAGACCCACCCGACCTCCCCAGCTTTGGTGCACACACTCTGCTACCAGTGAACAAGATCTGGTGTCATGGAGGGGAGCCAAGGGAGTTACTACCTGGGTGGGTGGGAGGAGCCAGCTTGAAGATGTTTCTGGCAAGTCATAAGGGGAAAGGCAACTGCCAGAAAGTGTGGAAGAATATCATATACTGCTCCTAGAACTACTGTTACAGATGAGTAATCTATTTTTCCTGACCTATGGGGATGTTGGAAAAGGAAGTCCGGCATCTAAGAGGTCCATTTCTCACTGGATAGCTCAGTGTATCCTGTTTTGTTACTCAAAAGCTGGGAAAGAGACCCCAGCAGGGCTGAGGGCCCATTCCACAAGGGATACAGCTGCTGCTATAGCAGCTTCCAGGAATGTCCCATCGGTGGACATCTGTAAATCAGCTACCTGGAGAACAGTACACACCTTCATGAAGCACTACAGCCTGGACACACAGGCTAGAGGTGATGCCAGGTTTGGCACAGCTGTCCTGCAGAGTCTATTCCCAAAGTAGGCTCTGTGCCCACCTCCAAAGGTACTGCTTCTTAGTCTACATAGAGTTAGGAATATTGGAGTATTCTTGGGGTGAGAAGAAAAAATTACCATAGTGATCTTGTTTCTTCCAGGGGATACTCCAATATTCATAACTCTCCCACCCTGCCTCCCCTGATAGAACCAGTAGCCTCTGTACTCCATGCTGTGTAACCAGGGGTATGAGTACCACACTCTGGTATTTTGGTTTCTGAAACTGTGTTTTCATTAGTTTTACCTCTTCAGATTATTCTGACATTGGGGGGTGTTTTTTTGTGGTTATTTACTCCTGTTGGAGGCTTTTTGGGTGTTAAGTTTATTATTATTATATTGTTACAGTATATAGGTGTTTTCCTCTTGGGGCCTGTCTTGTAAGGTATCCATGAAATCTGAGAGGTTAGAATGTAGGCAGTTGATAGGGGCAGCATTTGAAAAGTGGCATGTGCTAGTGGTGTTCCATCATTAGCATAACATTCCATCTCCGGGCAGATCTGGCTTAAAGGCATACTGCATAGTGATATGAATATTGGAGTATCCCCTGGAAGAAACAAGATTACTGTGATAAATATTTTTTTCTTGTTTACCTAGACAACTGGCTACTCATGGGTGAGTCTCCTCAGTAGGTAGAGGATGCCCTAGTTCGGACACTAGCCACCCTGCAGTCTCTAGGGTTCCTGGTGAACCTAAAAAAGTCAGTCTTGCAGCCAGTCCAGTTCTTGGATTTCATAGGAGCGGAGTTGGACACTCTAAGAGGAAAGGCATTCCTTCCTTAGGGAACGGTGGACAGCCTGGTACAGTTGGCAAGCTCCTTCCAGCTTCACACCCCCAGACCAGAAAGACATTTCCTGCAGCTGTTGGGTCACATGGTAGTCTCAGCAGCAACAGTGCCAGGAGCCAGGTTCCAGATGAGAGACATACAGTTTCACCTTAGGTCTCATTGGCTCCAGAAAAAGGACTCCCTGTCAAAACTAGTACCAGTCACAGAAACTCTTCTTCAGGCACTACACTGGTGGCAGGAAAGGGACAACCTCAGGGAAGCACCAGCAGTGGTGTTGACGATGGATGCCTCCCTCTAGGGATGGGGTGCCCATCTGAGAGAACACACTGTACGCGGCACATGGTCCCAACAGGCGTCTCTGTTGCACATAAATCTGCTGGAGCTCAGGGCAGTTTTTCTGGCCCTTCCATCATTCACCTCACTTGTCCAGGGCAAGGTAGTGCAGGCCATAACCCCCCCCCCCCAAACCGGAACCCTAGCAGAGATGCATGTGTGCATGCATGCGTGGAGGCGCACACACAAGCCAGGTGCACTGCCTGCCCCTTCCACCCCACCCTGGCAAACCCCACCACCCTCCTGTTCAGGCTTCCCATGACCTCCACCCGATGGGAGTTAACTGAGGTGGGGTGGACAACCACCCCCGGGAGAGGAGAGCTGCTGCTGGCTGCTTGGTCCTGCTCCCTCACTCCCCCCATGCCAGCCCTCCCGATGATCTGAAGTCGTTCCTGAACCCAGGCTGCCAGTACGGCGCAAGGTAAGGTGTCCAGCACCTCAGCACTCAGCGCCACCAGGTCAGCTTAGGTGGTGCAGGTCAGAAAAGACAACAACACAACCATGTATTACATAAAATAAACAAGCAAGGGGGCACAAGGTCCACCTTACTGTGCACAGAGGCCATGAAAATTTGGAGTCTAGCATACTTTCTCAGGGTCTCCCTTTCGACAGTTCATCTTCCAGGGAAGGACAAAGTCCTAGAATATGCACTGAGCAGGATCGATCAAAACCACCATGAGTGGTCTCTGAACAGGCAGATCCTGCAGTCCGTCTTCAGAGGATGGGACACTCCAGAGATAGATCTCTTTGCAGCCCCAGACAATCACCTGTTACCCCAGTTTTGCTGCAGGCCTCCTGCAGTGGGCACAGTGACACTGGATGCACTAATACTGGATTGGACAGGGAAATTCCTGTATGCATTCCCTCTGTTGCTCAGAGTGCTGAACAGGCTCAGATCCCAGCCAGCAACAATGATCCTCATAGCCCCAGATTGGGCCAGGCAGCCTTGGTACCCCCTGCTATTGCCCCTGTCGCTCTCCAGACTGATTTGCCTCCCCAGGAGCCACAACCTGCTAACGTCCTCTCTGGAGGATCCTCTACCCCAACCTTAAGTCCCTCAGGCTCATGGCCTGGCTCTTGAGGACTTGGAATATGCTAACTTGCATCTTTCTGAGGGGGCCTCGAGGTACTAAAGGTCTCTCGTAAGCCCCCTACCAAGAAGATCTACACCTCCAAATGGAAGTTCTCTGTCTGGTACCAGTAAAGGATCATAGACCCTTATCAGGCTGGGCTCCCAGTCCTGCTGGACTATTTAGCACATCTTCATACCCTAGGCCTTAAGCCATGTATACTCAAGGTACACTTGGCAGCTGTCTGTACTACCTCTCAGCAGGTAAGGGCATTTCCTTAGCTTCCAACCCAGTTTTCAGGAAGTTCTTCAAAGGATTGCTTAATTTGCACCCCCCACACAGGGAAGCCAGTCCCTTCTTGGGATCTGAACATTTGCATTGCAGAGCTAATGCAACCTCAGTTTCAGCCCATGTCTTCAGCAGATAACAAATATGTGACCTGTAAAACAGTGTTTTTGGTGACAGTTACTTCAGCCAGGAGGATAAGTGAGCTCCAGGCTTTATCCACAGAGCCTAACTACATTTCAGTTCACAGGGACAAGGTAGCCCTCAGAACCAGTAGGAAGTTCCTCCCAAAAGTGATGTCTGATTTTCACCTCAACCAGTCTATTACCCTGCCTGTCTTTTTCACGGATCATTCCAGTTCAAAGGAATGCAGGCTGCATAGCCTAGATGTGAAAAGGTCTATTGGCTATTATTTGGATCATACAAAGGCCCATAGGTGGGCTAACACTCAGCTCTTCCTGACCTATGGAGAAGTGGGGAAGGGCAAACTAGCTTCTAAAAGGACTATTGCATGCTGCATTGTTTGCCTGTATTCAGTTTTGCTACAGCAAACTTGACAAGGAGCCCTCAGTGGGCCTCAGGGCTCATTCCACTAGGGGTATAGCTTCTCCTACAGCAGCTACAAGATACGTTCCTTTGCTAGAAATTTGCAAAGCAGCCACCTGGAAAACTGTTCATACCTTTACTAACACTATTGCCTGGACATCCAGGCCAGAAGTGATGCCAGCTTTGGCACAGCAGTACTCCAGAGCCAGCTTCCCAAATAGGTTCTATGCTTATCTCTAAAGGTACTGCTTGGTAGTCTGCATGTCAGAATACAGTAAATATTTCCTGGGGCTTGAAGAAAAAAATTACTTACCATAGTAATCTTGTTTCTTTCAAGGAAATCTTTACCATATTCTGAGCTCCCACCCTACCTCCCCTACTAGAACCTAGTGGGCACTGCACTCCAGCTGTTGATGTTTTTGTTGTTGAAACTTGTTTAGGTTGGTTGTTTTTGGGCATCTGTGACTTGAGTCTTTTCAGATGCTCTGTTCAGAGGAAGGATTGTGGTTCTTAAGGGAGAATTAGTTCTTTAGGGTAGCATAGATAGCATCTTTTTTGTACATGCTTTGTAAGAATCTGATGGTTGCATCGAATGCACCAGGGACAGTAGTTTGAAAACCGAGCTCGAGCCTATCAATGTTCCACTATTTGCATAGGTTCTTTAACTCTTTTTTTTTTTTTTTATCATGAAAAATGCTATTGATTTTCAATTGTTCAGACATCACAGAGCAGTACAGTACATCCATATAGTAACACCTCTTAAACAGGAAATAAACAAGGAGTCTCCAAATGCAACAAAAACACAGAACAAGCACCCCAAGAAAGTGACCTGCATCATATTCCTTACCTAACAGGTAGTTGAACATATGGGTGAGTTCAGCCCCAAAGGGGTTGTGGTCCGAGGCATGGGTAATCCACCTAGTAAGCTTAGTACAGTGGAATAGGTCAGGAGGTTCCTTGAACCCAGGGGGTTGCTAGTCGGGGTAGGTTGGATTGAGCACAGATGTGAATGTAAACAAGCATCCCACTTCCTATGAAATTTATGGATTTGGTTTTGGTCAGTGTATGACAGCCTCTCGAAAGGGTCTTTAACTCTTTTCTCTCCAGGGCAGTTGAATGGTGAAGGCTAACTGCATGTGTCAGAATACAGTAAAGATTCCCTTGGAATAAACAAGATTACTATGATAATTTTTTCTTCTCGGTTATGGGGTCAGTGAAATTCTTAGAGCAATTTTAACTTCTCGCCTAAATGTACATTGTTAACTGAGAAAGGTTAAATAAGATCTTAATAAAAAAAAAAAAAAAGAATGAATTATTTGTGAATAACATTTTTTTACCTGTTTCTCTATATTTGATTCTACAATAAAAAAAATTAAGTGATATAAGCAGTGACAGTAAGAAACAATGAATTCAAGATAAAATTAATAGGTACAGAAAAACAGAATCTTCACAATGTTTGGTGATCCTAGCACATAAATAAATATGTTGAATTTGTTGCACAAGGTATAATAGACTTGCATCTAAAGGTGTGTTGCTTATGTTTTTAGAAAACAAAAATAAACTGACAAAAAGAACAAGCATACCAAATTAGAATAAGCAAAGATGTGCAGGTGTATTCAGTAAATGAAACAATTCAATATAAGGATAAATATAACTGAGTTTATATATTATTGTTAAAATGTGATAAAAAGTAATCGAAATACATGCATTTCAATTAGATACAGAAATACTAAGCCCTTTGAAAAAGCACTACTGATTTAGTGCAAAACATCAGGGCATTTTTGAAGACGCATCAAATAAATGAACTTTTGGAAAAAAATAATTTTGTGTGAGTCGTTTAAAGATTCAAGCATTCCCTAACAATTACTTTTGGATATTTTGAGCTTTCTCGGGATGCAACACTGAAACTTTAAGCCAGTTCCCTTGGATTCCTAACACTAGGGACTGTTGAAAATATTGTGGCATCTTCCACGATTCAGTTTTCTCCATAAAATTACCACTTATGGGTCTGAGTGCTAGAACCATGCTGGAGTCAGAACGATCTGTCTTCGAGGGTGTAGCTCTTGCAGCAGGTAAATTAGGACTGAAGCCGTCAGGTACCAGGACCCCACGGAAAACTTGTAGCTGGCAGTCTGAGGCAGGGGACCGCCCCCGACATCAGCTCCACCTGACGTTATACGTGGTATAAAGGGAGCGGTCCCCTGGCGCCACCTCAGTTCTTTTCCCGCCATCGACCCGCGTAGTTCCACTCCCCGGATGCCTCTCTCAGCAGTCGACAGCTTTGAATGTTAGATAAGTAATTTTTTTTTTCTTCTTTATTCAATTTATTACTTAGCCTCGTTTATGCTGTCACCCTCACCACCGCCGTGAAAATCCAAGTGTGCCTGCGGGAAGCAGATTCCGGCCAAAGATGGCCACGCGGCCTGCCTCATCTGCCTAGACCTGGAACACCAGCCTGAATCCTGCATCCACTGTAAGAAGTTCAACCAGAAGACGAGCACCAGAAGAGCACACGCCCCCAAAACTTTCCTTTTGGAGAAAAAGCTTGTGGCCATGCAGTGAGGTTCGGGGGCCAGCTCATCCTCTCCTGCTGGAGAATCCCCTCCTAAAGATAGGCCCTCCAGGGGAAGCATCACCACAAGGAGAAGGATCGGGCCAGGTCTGAATCCCGCCCTTGGCCACCAGCCAAACAGATGCCGTCTTCTTCATCCAACAAAAGGTCTGGTTCGGTTCCGGACCTACCAACTGAACCTTCCTGCTCCTCCAAATCCTCTCCCACCCCTCCTCAGCGACACCACCGGGAGTTGGCCTCAGCGGGACACTGCTCTACCTCCCTGGCTCATCGACCTCCAAAAACCACAGGGTCGACCCAGGAAAGCCTGCCCAGGGCTCAGGACAGGCCGAGTTCTGGTAGGCAGGAGGTTGCCTGGGATCGGACGCCTCCACCCCATGCTAAGGTGCACCCTCCAACAGACAAACGCCCACCTATCAGGTCACCAACCCCGACGCCAGACACGGGGCAGTCGCCGGATGAGGATCAGCCATCTGCCCCTCCCCTGAGGGAACAGATGCCCGTCAAGGCCATCCCAGATACTGGTCACCGGCCTAATAACGCCAGGGTGCCGGACCCGACACCTGCCACTCCAATAGGGTTTCCAGACCCCTAGATGCCTGCTCCTGAGGACCCAATGCCCGGCCACTCTGACCCGGTGCCCGCGGTCGTCCCAGTGGCAGATATAGGTCACCTGTTTACCACTTGTGGAATACTGTAAAAGGAGATCTTTTATACAGGCCACCAGACAAGGTCCCTCCTCCACCACCCATGGGTCCCCCTCCTACCCCAGATCAGGGGAACCAGGATGAGTGCCCAAGTCCACATCTGAAAGGGAAACAGAGGAAGCGGCTTTCATCCCCATCTCCTTCATCTCCACCCATCACGTCCTCCTCGGATGAGGTGGGTGTGGATTCGGACATATCGGACGGAGGCTTCTATCCTCTCTCGACACAACCGAAGGATTCTCCACGGTCATCTCTGGATGATCCCTCAATCTTACTTCGAGACACAGCTCTTGCAGCAGGTTACACCATTAGGACTGAAGCCAGCAGGCGTCAGGACCCCACGGAAAAATTCTAGCTAGCTATCTTCAGCAGGGACCGCCCTGGCGCCGGTCCCGCCTTATTGTCATGTGGTACATAAGGCGGTCCCACCAGATTCCCCAGTTCTTTCCCGCCGTCGACTTGCATGTCTCGACCCTTCGGTTGCTGTCTAGCGCGAGACGCGTTGATAAGTTCTTTCCTATGGGAAATTTGGATTTCTTCTAGCAAGTTTTTCGCTGATGTCCTCTCCGACCTCCAGTCACTCCTCCAAGTGTGCTTGCGGGAAACAGATCCCCTTCAAGGATCCCCACACGGCCTGCGTCCGGTGCCTAGGCCCAGACCACGATACCCGGGCCTGCTCCTTTTGCCAGGGATTTAACAGTCGAACCCGGATCCGACGTCAGAAGGCCCTTCAAGCTTTCTTACTGGAAGAGAAGCTAAAGACCATGTCTTCCAAGGGGGAATCCTCTAAAAAGACCCACAAGCACGCGGAGAAACGAAAGGAGAAGGCCCCTTCCAGGTCCCCCTCTAGGGCTTCGGACTCTCGCAGCTCCGGTTCCAGGTCCGACCGCTCCCCCTCCAGGGCCAGCTCTCAGCCTCCCCCGGCTGTGGTCAGGAAGTCCTCTTCTCAGGCCAAGTCCACCAGGCTGTCCTCGTCTTCGTCCTCCAGGGCCTTGGTGAAGTCTGGGGATCACCATCATCATCATCATAAGTCGGATTCCTGCCGTTCGAACCCAACGTCAGGTCAGCTTCTTTGCCTCCTCGCAAGACGTTGGAGCTTACTTCCTTGAAGAGACCTCAGGATCCGACGCCGGTGCGTCCGTCGTCAGCCTCTCGTCATGCTTCCCTGGAGCCGCCGTCGGCCAGACGACCGTCGCCGGCTAAGCCAACTCCTCAGCGGACGCCGGTAGGGGGGCCGGCGCCCGCTCCTCCTGAGAAGAGAGCCCTGACGCCTCCGACCGACGTCGGTCAGGAGACCCGTAACGAGGAGGATCTGGCGCAGGCCAGTACCAGGCAGGCGGCTCGGTCTCGGCGAGCTCCCAAGGAACCTCGCCGCTACTCCGAGCCCCTGTGGAGCCGACGCCAGACCCGACGACTGCCCACCGCGCCTGGACCGCTGCCGGCCTTTCTTTAGCGGATGTGAAGGACCTTCTTCACTTACTGGTGGGACACCATAAAGAAGGATATGGTTCCCATCTCTTCCTCCTCCTCCTCTTCCTCCTACACCTCCGGTTCCTGCACCCCCTCGCCATCGGGTCGGCAGGCCGCCTACCTCCTCCCCGGGAATACGGAACCCCTTCCAGGGGGAGACCAGAAAAATGGAGACGTCCGTCTAAATCCTCTTCTAGGTCACCCAGCCCCAAGAGACCCAGGAGACACCGATGATCTCCTTCGACGGAGGACACGGGATCAGAGTACTCATCATCTAGATCCCCATCTCTCCTCTTCATCCCTTCTCCGGACCCACGTGAGATGCCAAAGTCTCCTCCGGATGACCCTTCGTTCTCGGATATTATGAGACACATCCAAGAGAACATGGGATGGGATGCGGAAGAGCTAGACCCCGAAAGGATACGCCTAGCCAAATATCTTCGGCAGAAGGACCCCAAGCCTGTGGTGGTGCCACCCTTGGTTGACACTTTCATGGACGTCACCAAGGCAGCGTGAGGCGTCCCACATTCGCCTCCCGGCGATGCCGAAAAAAGCTGATCGCTTGTACAAGGCTCCTAGGGAAGACCAGTACTTGACTCAGCAGCCTCAGGCTGACTCTCTGGTCATCACAGCCTCACATGACCGGTCACAGAGACCACAACATCTGAGCACCCTGCCACCTGACCCAGAGTCCAAGCAGTTGGACGCTATGGGTAGGCGCACGTATGCTTCCGCTACCTGCGCCATCAGATCCTTGAATTATTTGACCCACATGGTTCAGTTTCAGAATGCCTTGTGGGAACAGGGTCCGGAAGCGGCTGAAAAACTGCCGGAAGGTGAGCAGAAGGAGGAGATGCTTCAGCTCCTCTGTATGGGTTCGGACGTGGGAACCCAAGTGTTATGAGCCGCGTACGACTCCACGGACTCATTGGCCCGAGCAGCAGCTTCTGGCATATGCCTCCGGAGACACTCTTGGTTACGCATCTCTGGCTTTACCCCGGACGTCCAGAAGAATATCATGGACGCTCCATTCGAGGGAGAAGTCTTGTTTGGTAAACCTTTGGAAAAGATTATTACCAGACTTCAAGAGGCCGGGAAGGTGGTGAGGTCGGTTCAGGCCATGTACCGACCCAGGCTTAGTTCCTTTCGGAGGAACCAAAGCCGATTTCGTGGGCGGACGCAGAGGCAGCAGTCCCACTGGTTACACAACAGAGGGGCTCCGCTTCCGTGAGAGCCCAGGGAAACAGCCCACCGGCCGAGCCAGCGTGCTACTAAGCCGGCCCAGCCAGCGGGACCCTCAGCTGCCACAGCCTGACTCCTTTCCAGCCCCGGCCCCTCAGGATCAACGGGAAATCATGGTCGGGGGTCACATTGCGAACTTCCTGCCGGGATGGCAGGCTATAACCACCGACAGGTGGGTTCTTCAGTTGGTCGGAAGAGGCCATTATATAGAATTCGCAGAAAAGCCACCCTCGAGGCCTCCTTTGCTCTCCCGGTATCTGGGTCAGCACAAATCTTTGATCTGGCAAGAAGTACTCGCGCTTCTGCAAAAGAGAGCGATAGAGTACGTCCCGGAGAACTAGAGAGGACAAGGATATTATTCCCACTTCTTCCTGGTTCCAAAGAAAACAGGGGACCTCCGTCCGATTCTGGACCTCAGCGACCTCAACGTGTCGGTCGCCTACAAGAGATTCCGCATGGTGACTTCCGGGTCTTATTCCCATGCTGAAACAAGATGCCTTCTTAGCTGCCTCTAGACATGCAGGACGATACCTGCATATCCCTATAGCTCAGGCGCACAAGAGGTTCCTGCACTTCAGTTCCCGACCACCACCTTCATTCCGAGCCCTTCCATTCGGACTGTCATCTGCACCCAGGGTCTTTACCAAGTGCATGGCAGTCGTGGCAGCTCCTAAGGAGACAGAGCCATTATGTTCCCGTACCTGGACGATTGGCTTTCATGGCCGCCTCCAGAGAGGCGTTGTTACTATGGTCCAGAGCACCCAGGACCTGTTTCGATCTCTGGGCATCCTAATAAACTACGAGAAGTCTCTCCTGGTACCCGTCGCAGAAACTGCAGTTTATAGGTGCAGTACTGGACACCGTTCAGGGAAGAGCTTTTCTTCCAGACGACAGGCGGAGCGCATCAGATCCCTCATCAGGGAGTTATCGTCGAACAAGACCGTCCCTGCCAGGTCGGTCCTTCGCTTGCTCGGACACATGGCTGCGGCCATTCCTACCGTCCCTTTCGCAAGGCTCCACATGCGGGTAACTCAGTGGATGCTCAAGGTGCAATGGGACCAAAGGCAAGACCACTTGCAGCATCCAGTCAGGATCACGAACACCGTGATTCGAGACTGGCAGTGGTGGCTAGTCCCAGGGTCACTCTCCATGGGCGTCCCGTTCGTAGCGCCGTCCCCTGAGGTAATCCTCACCACAGACGCCTCAGGTCTAGGGTTGGGGGCACACCTGGAAGGGGTGAAGTCCCAGGGTACGTGGACCCTGATGGAAGCTCATCTCCATATCAGTGTTCTAGAGATGAGGGCAGTTCTCTATGCCCTGCAGGCCTTTCAGTCAGTAATCCCACCGTGTACTCTTCTGCTTCAGACAGACAACACGGCGGTGATGTATTACCTCAACAAACAAGGAGGCGCACACTCTTACCCCCTTTGCTGGGAGACCATGAGGGTGTGGGATTGGGTAATCGGACACGGCGCGAATTTGATCACTGTACAGGTTCCCCGGGGTGGACAACACGATTGCAGACGGTCTGAGTCTCTCCCAGGCCAGAGTCCACGAGTGGGAACTTCTTCAAGAGGTAGCAGAGGATCTGTTTCTTCGATGGGGAACTCCAGAGCTAGACTTGTTCGCATCCCCATCCAACGCAAAACTGCCCAATTTTTGCTCGCTAGATCCAGGGCCTGGTGTTTTCTGGCGAGACGCGTTGTCCCTCTCCTGGACAGATTCCTCTACGCTTTCCCTCCTTTCCCGTTGATCCAGAGAGTCCTTCTCAAACCGCAGGGAGCATGCAGTTATGATCCTGGTGGCCCGTTCTGGCCCAGGCAGATCTGGTTCCTTTGCTAATGCAGCTATCCGGGAACCCCGCTCCCGTTGCCGTTCAGCTCCATCTCCTGTCTCAGGAGAAAGGTTCCCTAGTCCACCCGGACTTACGCCACTGAACCTGCGTGCATGGCTCCTAGAGACATAGCCATCTTGCGCCACGGGTCTCGCAAGAGGTTGCAGAAGTTGCAGCCAGAAAGTCGGGTAACGATATGTATTTATCATGAAATGGCGCTGCTTTTTGTTTATGGTCGTGAGCACGTGATTTTTCCCCTTTAGGTTGCCCAGTGGGAGTGGTGTTGGACTACCTGCTCTCCCTCTTTCGTTCGGGTCTAGCCTACTCCTCTATCAAGGTGCACCTTTGTGCCATCTCTGCCTACCACCTTCCGGTGGGGCATCGTACAGTGGCACAATTAGATGCCTCTCGGGAATTTCTGAGAGGGGTGTTACACCTTCGGCCACCCATTAAGGACCCTGTGCCTCCATGGGATTTGCTCTTTGTCCTGGAACAACTCACGCTCCCCCCCCTTCGAACCTGCCGCGGATTGCAAGCTACGTTTTCTGTTGTGGAAAATGTTGTTTTTGGTTGCTGTTACTTCAGCGAGAAGAATTTCTGAGCTTCACGCTCTCATGTGCAAAGAGCCTTATTTAGTTTTCCACCAGGACAGAGTATCCCTGAGGACGAATCCTAAATTTTTGCCTAAGGTGGTCTCTTCGCTCACCCTAAATCAGGACATTGACCTTCCAGTCTACTTCCAATTACTCGAATAGAGGAGAGGCTCTGCTCACACCCTGGATGTTCACCGCAGCCTGAGGTATTACCTCAACAGAACTAAACCTTTTCGTAGTTCTGAGCAACTCTCGCTTCCTTCTCTGAGGAGGATGTTGGGCCAATCTGTATCCAGACAGTCCCTGTCTCGCTGGCTTGTCCAGTGTATTTCACTCTGTTATGAGCTCAAACAGGCTCCTCCCGGTTCAGTCCGGGTCATTCCACTAGGGGCGTGGCCACCTCATTTGCAGCACTCTGAAACGTCTCCACTTCTGCCATATGTGCTGCAGCCACTTGGAGCTCTGTGCATACCTTTATCAGGCATTATAGCCTAGACATCGCCTCTCGGGGTAGAGCCGGTTTCGGCCTGGCGGTGCTACAGGGTCTCCTGTCCTAGATTCAGGACCTGGAATTTCTGGCAGCGTTACTGCTTGGGAATCAGTCCTAATGCTGTAACCTGCTGCAAGAGCTGTGTCTCGAAGTAAGATAGTACAGTTACTTAAGAACTTACCGTAACAGTAGATCTTCGAGAACAGCTCTTGCAGCAGGTACCTTCCCGCCCACCTTCCCCCTTGGAGGAGGCATGCCTTAAGCCTTTTCTAACAAGGATTTATTCCCTTATTATCTTCTGACGGTGGATCCTCGGTCTCCCATTCTGATGTCATCCTGCGGCTGGAAGTCTCCGTCGGGAGAACTGGGGAATCTGGCGGGACCGCCCCCTTATGTACCACGCCTGACGTCTGGGGGCCGGGACTGACGTCGGGGGCAGTCCCCGCTGAAGATAGCTAGCTAGAATTTTTCCGTGGAGTCCTGACGCCTGCCGGCTTCAGTCCTAGTGGTGTAACCTGCTGCAAGAGCTGTTCTCGAAGATCTACTGTTACGGTAAGTTCTTACGTAACTGTACTTTCCTGGACATCATAAGGCACATCCAGACCATCTATGAGTGGGATACCGAGGCCCTAGATCAGGAGCGTAAATGCCTGGCCAAGGTCCTTGGAGAAAAGGAACCCAAGCCCTTGGTGATCCCATCGTTTGTGGAGCCCTTCTAGGATGTTACTCGTCTCACTTGGCGCACCCCATCCTCTATCCTGACAGTTCCAAGGAAGGCAGACAGACTCTATAAGCCTTCCAAATCAGAACCATTCCTGGGGGAACAGCCGAAGGCTAACTCATTAGTCCTTATGGCTGCCCAGGGGCAGGGAGCGCAACCAAAACATTTAAGCTTCCAACCTCTCTACCCCGTTTCCAAGAAACTAGATAGCTGGAGCCGTAAGGCCTTCTTCTCGGCTACTGGGTCCATCAAGTCACTGAACTTTATGGCCCATATGATCTCCTACCAGCAGTCCCTGTGGAGAAAGACCATGGACAAGTTTCCAACCAGATCTTCAGGAATCCATTCTTGAGTCTCCTTTTCGGAGCCCTGTTTTGTTTGGTCCTGAAATGAAACAGATGGTGACACAGCTGCAGGAGTCAGGGAGAGCATTGGCGGACGTGCACTGAATGTACAAGTCCCAGCCCCAAGGACCCCACCGACATCCTTTTCGCAGAGGTCAAGGGCTAGGACAAAGCAGCAAACAGTCCCAGGGTAAGGGATTTATAAGGCGGGGTCACCCTGCACCTCAAGGTTCCCAGTGCCCAGAGCAGCGTAAAGCTCCCAGGGCCCAGGCCCCTCCCACCCTCTCTGCCTGACTCCCCCTGCCGCCCATCTCCCATCGGGGACAGGCAAACCAAGCAGGTAGGAGGGCGGTTTGCACTTTACCTGCTCGAATGGTCCAGTATCACTGCAGACCAATGGGTACTGGATAACATTTTGAAAGGGTATTCAATAGAGTTCATCTCTACACCACCAGACAACCCACCAACCCCCACTTCCCGTTGTCTGCCGGATCACAGCCTTCTCCTAGAAGGGGAGCTCCAGCAGCTCCTAGAGAAAAGAGCTATTCAAAGGGTTCCACAGGCCCAGAGAGGGAGAGGTTTCTACTCCCGTTTCTTCCTCGTCCTGAAGAAAACAGGAGACCTTCGTCCCATTCTGGACCTCAGCCAGCTCAACCTCTCAGTGAAGTACCAGAGGTTTTGCATGGTCACCCTGGCAAGCCTCTTCCTCCTACTTCAGCAAGGAGACTGGCTATGCTGCCTAGATCTTATCTGTGTCAATCTTCACTATTCATCACCTTTGGTAATGTGGCGGAGTCACGACCCCCACGGGAGCTTTTTTGGGGCGGATCGGCGCACCATTGGCGTCGCCCTTGAGGCCGATGCACTGCGTGGCGCTCGTGTGTTGGCTGTTAAGTGTCGTTGACCCCGCCCTCCTGCCAGTTCTTCATCTCCCACCGTTGAAGTCGCAACTCGTGGGAAGCTGTCTGCACAAGAGGCCTACTCCGATAGAAAAAGTCTTCGTTGCCGAGAAACCATTGACACCGAAATATCTTCAATGCTGTCTCTCTATCCTGCTGGTTCTGTTTTCGCCACCACTCGATGCCACTGGTAAGGCTGTTCCTTTTCTTTATTTTCTCAGCGTCATCGAGTCTTGTTTTAGTTTGTTTTTCGTAGGTCATGTCTCGGTCAGGGGGCAAGAAATCTTCCAAGACGGGATGGCCCCCTATGTGACGGTGCCCGTGCGGCCGTAAATACTCCATCACCGACCAACATGACAGTTGCCTCGCGTGTCTTGGCCCGCTTCACAACATGGATTTGTGCAACGCCTGCTTCTCCATGGACTGCTGTGTCATCGAGCAACGCGCGTGGAAAGTTGGACGAGCTCCGCCGACTTTCGGGGGACGGATGCGCACTCGTCGGGCCAAGCCGCAGTCTCTCAGCCTTTCCTCCGGGTCCCTTCCCAGTTCTATACAGACTGTGGAGGAGGGGCTTTTGCTCCTAGTAGCCTTGCCATTGCAGAAGCCCCTTCTGCGGTGTACAGAGCCCAGTCCACCCCAGAGGCGGGCGGGAGAGCACTGCATTGGCTCCCCGTGTCGTTTCCTCGGGCTGGGAAGCCTGGGTTGGCGCCATCCTCGACACTGTCCGTCGGCGCTGTCTTGGGCCTCGGTGCCGTTTGCAGCACCATGAGCCCTGATGGCGCTGTGGTTGGTGCCGGTCCATCACTCAGCACCATCTCTGCTGTCACAGTGCCGATGGTGCTGACAGCGCTGTAGGAGGTACTACGGTGCCGTCCTCGACTATTTCTTGCCGAGGTTGAACACAGCGCCATGTCTAGCTCTGGTGCCGCTTGTGGCATCGAGCGAGGACATGGCGCCGTGGGGGGGTACCGCTCTCGGTGCCGTTCGAGGCACTGAGAGAGAGCTGTCGGAGCCGTTGTCAGCACCATTCCTGGCCTTAGTGCCACTTGCGGCACCGTGGGTCGGGACGGCACCGTGACAGGCTCCGGCTCCGATGCTGCTGCCGCCCTCTGCGCTGTGTCCTCTTCGCGCACCATTCGCGGTGCAAGTAGGGGCTATGGCTCTGACTCTGGTGCAGTCACCCAGACTGGTACCCCTTTCGGTCGGGATGGCAGTGGACGTCCGCGTACTGTCTGGCATCGGACCTCGGTCTCCACCTCCTTGGAGGACCTACATATCACCCCACCCACTCAGCACAATCTGGCGCACTCG
This sequence comes from Neoceratodus forsteri, assembly GCA_016271365.2. Classification (NCBI taxonomy): domain Eukaryota; kingdom Metazoa; phylum Chordata; order Ceratodontiformes; family Ceratodontidae; genus Neoceratodus; species Neoceratodus forsteri. Next base: position 1,199,402,135 of record CM028130.1, read on the forward strand.
ACGCGCGCCTTCCTAGGCGATTTCAGTGCGGACATCCTTGTGGTGCCCCCCTGGCCTGCTCCCTTCCGGGAGGCGTTGTTGCGATTCTGACAGAGACCCTTTTCCAGAGTCCCAGCCCCTAGGGATACCAGAGGTATTGTACCCCCCCGAGTCTCCAGGTAGTTTGCCTCATCCTTAGTCAGGACTGACACAACTGGACACTCCTGATGGGCTTCATGCCCTTCACAGTGACCGGCCCCCAGATGCAGATTCGATGGATTTTGACTTCTGAGGGAGGAGGACTTTCTGCTAGGCACGGTTGCTCCTTTCAATATCTGCACATCAGGCCCACTATGCTACCTATGATAGGTTCCTGTGGTCCAAGCTAGGTCAACTCCTAGCCTTTATGCCTGATACGGAGGGAACCAGACAAACCATTGCACTCTCTGCACATGGCCTGGAGCTAACAAGGACCAAGCGAGGACGTCTTACGATGCCAACGAGGTTGCTTCCAGGGTCATAGGGACAGCGATATGCACTAGGCGGACGGCGGGCTGCGTCTCTTCCGGTTGTCACCCTTGGCCTGGCATAGGGTGATTTCCTCCACATACCAGAGAACCCATCTTTTCTGCCGTAGGGTGAGGCGGCATCTGTCGGGGCAATCTCCTGCCTGCTCCGTGGGGTCCCCGTCTCACTCTCCCAAGTCTCGGGCCTCTCCAGTCCCGTGAAGGTTCTCTCTCTCTCTCTCTCTCTCTCGGTGTACCACCCACTGAGAGCTAAGGACTTAGTCCTTTAGGGTCCAGGGGCTCTCTGGGGCTTAGCACTAACCCAAAGGTGATGAATGGTGAAGATTGACACAGATACCATAATTCCTGATCTTTCTATATATCTTCACCATTCATCACAATCCCACCCTCCATCCCCCTGGGGCCTCAGTCTCTGGGTCCCCCTCCGTCTGTGTGCCTCCTTTTTCCCCCACTTCCTTTCCATTGGTCAGGAGCGGGGTGACCTTTGGCGCACAGTGGGATTTTGTTACGTTCTGTCAGGGGGAGAGTGATCGGGAGAGAGGGCACTTCTTTCCTCAGTGCCTCGGCTCCACCCCTGTGGGGTGGGGGTTGGTGGTTGCCTTCTCTTCTTCTCTCTCTCTCTCTCTCTCTCTCTCTATCCCCCTCGTTCTTGTCCTTAGGGACTCAACCCTCAAATTAATTTAAGAAACTTGTTTCTTACCACCAGATTTAGTTTTGGAGTGGGGGGTACAGCCCCGTATCCTGTCTTTTCTTCCAGAATAGCCACTTCTGCTTAAGTTGGAGTTTATTGCCAATTATTCTGTGCCTTGAATTCTGGCAGTACTGCCTTCTGGCTACTCCTTTGCAGTTCCTATACAATCTGGAGACAGGTCAAGGCTTCAGGGTATGCTTCCTCCCCCCCTCCACGTGCTTACTTCTAATTCTTCCCCCTCCCCTCCTCTTCTACTTCCAGAGATTGGGGCCCCTTCCCAATCCTCTTAGATTTCCAGCTCTCTTTCTGTCCTCTCAGTCATTTATTTTTCTTTTAGTTTGTATATCTTTTTCTTGATCTGTCCCTTGGACTTCCTTGTCCCTCCCTCCCAACATTTTCTTACTCTATGGTGACTCAGAACTGGCGGAAGGGCGGGGTCAACGACACCTAATGGCCAATCTGTGAGCACCACGCAGTGCGTCAGCCTCGAGGGTGGCGCCGATGGTGCGTCGACTCCGCCCATCCAAAAAAAAAAGCTCCTGCAGGGTCATGACCTCTGGCCACATTACCCAAAGGTGATGAATGGTGAAGATACACAGAAAGATCAGGAATTACGGTAGGTACGTAATTTTCATATATGCTGGATGCCTACCTGCATATTAAGGTCCTGAAGTCCCATAGAAGGTTTCTGCTGTTCAGCTTCAGAGACGTGTACTACCAGTTCAGGGTTTTGCCCTTCGGCCTTTCTTCAGCTCCCAGGGCCTTCACCAAATGCCTAGCGGTGGTAGCAGTGACTCTCTTCAGGAGAGGCCTCTTTGTCTACCCCTACCTGGATGATTGGTTCCTCTCCGCTCGGTAGGAGGAGGAGCTCCTAAGCGCCCTAAGAGACACGCTGGCTCTGTTTTCCTCCTGGGCGTCACGGTAAACTGGCCGAAGTCGCACCCCTGGCCGACACAGCAGCTGCACTTCATCGGAGCTATCCTGGACACCAGACAGGGGAGAACTTTTCTGCCTCTGGACTGGGCAGATCGCCTTCAGGGTTTGGCCAGAGGACTTCAAAGAATCCCCTCCTCCCCTGCCCAGGTTGTCCTGCAGCTGTTGGGTCACATGGCGGCGGCCATCACCATGTTCCCTTAGCCAGACTCCATATGAGGACTCTTCAGTGGCACCTCAGGGTGCAGTGGGACCAATCGGTGGACGATCTGGCTCTCCGAATCCTGATCTTTCAAGCGGTTAATCATTCTCTGGAGTAGTGGCTCTGCCAGGACAATCTAGATGGTGGAGTTACTTTCCGCAGACTCCGACTGCTTCAGACTCTAACCACAGATGTCTCTCTGTCAGGTTGGGGGGCTGATCTAGGGGATCACAGGACCTGGGGGGCTTGGGCTATCACAGAGAGCTCTCTATATATCAGTGTTCTAGAAATGAGAGCAGTGCTGAATGCACTCACTGCATTCAGAGACCAACTTTTGCCGGGTCCTCTTCTGGTGCAGACAGACAACACACCAGCCATCTTCTACATCAACAAACAAGGGGGAACTCGCTCGTACCCCCTTTGCAGAGAGCCCACGAGAGTATGGGACTGGGCAGTAGAACCAGTTTGGACCTCACTGCGATTCACCTGCCAGGGGTCCAGGATGTCCTCGCCGACAGTCTCAGTCGCTCTACCTCTCAGAATCATGAGTGGGAACTGCTCCAAGATGTCGGAGACGACCTCTTCGACCGGTGGGGCCATCCAGAGTTGTACCTCTTTGCATCCCCGTTCAGTGCCAAACTTGCTCAATTTTTGCTTGCTCGCTCCAGGGCCTGGTGTTTTTTGGCGAGCCGCATTGTTCCTCTCTTGGACAGGGAAGTTCCTGTATGCCTTCCCTCCTTTTCCCCTCATTCAGAGAGTACTGCTCAAATTGCAGTCAGGGGGAGCCAGAATGATTCTGGTGGCCCCTCTGTGGCCTTGTCAAATCTGGTATCCGTTTCTCCAGCAACTGTCCCTGGAACCTCCAATTTAGTTGCCACTCTCCACCCACTTGCTGTCACAAGAACAGGGACTCTCATCCATCCTGCTCTTCAGTCTCTTCACCTGCATGAGTGGCTACTGCAGTCCTAACGGAAGAGAAACTAGGAGTGTCAAGCAGGGTGGCTGAAATTCTGGTAGCATCTAGGAAGCCTTCCACCAGAGCCACGTACGCTGTGAAATGGAAATGCTTCTGCCTGTGGGCTTCGGCCCGCGCCTTAGATCCCTTGGGTTGTCCAGCTAGGCACGTGCTAGAGTATATACATCACCTTTTGGACTTAGGATTGAGTTACTCCTCAATCAAAGTGCACATGTGTGTGGTCTCCGCATATCATGACCTGGTAGGAGACCAAACTCTGGCACAGCTTAATGCCTGACAAAACCTTCCTTCGAGGGGTATTACACGTCAGACCTCCCAAGAGGGACATCGTTCCTCCTTGGGACCTTCTTTTCGTACTAGAGAAACTCACACTTTCTCCCTTCGAGCCGGCAGCTTCTTGTGAGCTGTGCTTCCTCTCTTGGAAGACTCTCCTCTTGGTAGCCATCACCTCTGCTTGAACGGTCTCTGAACTCCAGGCTCTGATGTATAAAGAACCTTACATAGTCTTTCACAGGGACAGGGTGAATCTTCGCACGAGCCCTAAATTTATGCCGAAGGTGGTGTCTGTACTGACCCTTAACCAGGACATCAACCTTCCGGTATACTATGCAAATTTTTCTAACCAAGGTGAAGCGCTGTTGCACACTTTGGATGTTCATCGTGTTTTGAGGTATTACCTCCACAGTACTCGCTCCTCTTGACAGTCGGACCAGTTGTTCATCTCTTTCGCTAAACGAATGCTGGGAGCTCCTGTTTCTAAGCAGACACTAGCCCGTTGGTTAGTACAGTTCATCTCGTTCTGTTACCAGCACCACGACAGACCTCTTCTGGGTGCTATTAGGGGCCATTCCACCAGAGCGGTGGCTTCCTCTTTTGCGACCCTCAAGAAAGTCTCTTCAGCCGATATTTGTGCTGCTGCCACGTGGTCTTCCGTCTACACCTTCATCAGGCACTACAGCCTAGACATCGCATCCAGAAGGAGAGCAGGTTTCGGACTAGCAGTCCTGCAAGCCCTTCTGTCATAGATGCTTTGCATCAGCCTTTTCAGCATAATTCCCACCACCCTATCAGACGTGGGCCTATCTTTGGGTACTGCTTGGGACTCAGTCCTAATGGTATTACCTGCTGCAAGAGCGCCACCCTCGAAGACAGATAGTATAGTTAGGTAAGAACTTACTGTAACAGTAGATATTCGAGAGGAGCTCTTGCAGCAGGTGGCTTTCCCACCCTCCCTCCCTCCATCCCCAGGATAGTTTTTCATGGGGTACCTTGTCATCAGACCATGGTGGGGAATTTCTGCCCAGTTCTCCAACTTTACTTCTAGCCGGGTCTCCGGCGGGAGAACTGAGGTGGCACCAGGGGACCTCCCCCTTTATACCACGTATGATGTCAGGCGGAGCTGACGTCGGGGGTGGTCCCCTGCCTCAGACTGCCAGCTACAAGTTTTCTGTGGGTCCTGGCGCCTGATGGCTTCTGTCCTAATGGTATTACCTGCTGCAAGAGCTCCTCTTGAAGCTCTACTGTTACGGTAAGTTCTTACGTAACTGTACTTTTCTGGTCGTGGGGTGGTGACACGAGTAGGCCTTGCACTCATGGCATCACATGTGCCTACTGATATACATCAGCACCAGCCCCCAACCACCTCAGTTTTTTCTTGCCATTGAGTGCGCAGCACTGTCGCCACTCTCCTCATTGGGGTCAGAACTTTACTGTCTATGTGATAATAGCATTCGGTTCTTCAGTTTTTGGATTAACATACACTAGAGTTTGCTGTTTGTGTGTCAGTTTAGTGTAACACAAAAACTCAACAATTTTCTGTCAACTCTACCTTGTGCAGGCAGTTGACTACCATGGAAGAAGGTACGGAGCCTGAAATGGCAAGTAGTTCTGGTAGCAAGGCTGTGTCCAACCTCCACGTCTCTCTGGATGGGTGCTCTGGCAATAGACAGTTCCAGCATCCGGAAGGATGGACAGTCACAAAAATAAACTGTGCAGATCCTGCAAGTGTTCAGCTTCAGGCTGTTTGCACCATTCAGCCTCATCTTCTTCCCTTTCAAAATCATAAGAGGCTGGCCCGGTGGTGCAGAGGGTTGATGCGCTGGATACTACACCTCGCACTATGCCAGCTACTTGTGTTTGAGAACAAGCTGGGGTCATCAGGGGAGGGGAGGATGGGAGCTAGATCGAGCAGCCGGGAGGCAGCTCTCCTCTCCCAGGGAGGGTCTCTGTTGCTCCCACCACACAGCCGCCACCGGGTGGAGGTCAGGTGATGGTGCAGGTTGGGATGCGGCACACACTGGAAGGGTGTCGCGGGTCTGCAGTGTGTACAAGCCTCCACACACACATGCACAGCTGCAACCAGGGATGGGAGAAAAGAGGTGGAAAATGGTGACGATCGGCAGGATGACACCGGTCCCTCATAGGCTCTGCAGCTCCGTGCCATCGAGGTGAGTCCTAGTGAAGGTCAGGATGACAGGGCTGGGGGGACTGGTAGAAGGGGGCTGGTCAGCACGGGGCACATAAATAATTTTTTTTTAAATCATGAGAGGAAGAAAAGACCCTGATCAAGGTCATGCTCTGGTCATTTTGCTGTTGAGACTCTCGACTCCTGTCAACCTGGGTACCCCACCATCATCTCCGACAACAACGGGGGATGTCTGGACCTCTAGAGTCAAGGTCTTCATCTTGGAGCCTTTCTGTCCTATAAAGGGGACTTCAATGGCCTGTTTGGCCATTGGACAGCTCTAATGGAATGATTGTATAAGTGCAGCAGCACTGTTGTTGGTGTTGGCTCCAGACCCCAGAGCCATGGTGCTGCCACCAGTTTCTTGAAAGTGGCTGGGTCATTGACATTGTTAACGGTGCCACGTCTGAGGTTAGGCTCTTTGGAACCTACTGTGGCACCAGCACTGCCGACTGTGTCACATGAGCTTTTGGTTTTGGAATCATTCCCTTTGTGGACTGCCCCAGGGCAGTTCTCATTGCCACCGCCATTTCTGAATCCTCATCAGTGGCTGGGGACCGGTGTTGCTGAGGTCACAGCCTGCACTGTTGGTCTTTTGACTCCCTCCATTTTACTACCCTCTGGATGTGGAGAGAGTAGAGGGAGATGAGTCAGATCCTGACCTCGTCATCCCCAAAGGTGAGGACGATGACTCATACTACAGTACAGAGAACATGGAGCCAGTTCCTGTCACTGTACTTCAGGAGGGTCTCTTCTTCCAGGCTGTGCTCAGAAGTATGCATGCTGCACTCAGTTCAAGCCAGCAGCAATAAACCAGTCCAGGCACCTCCAACTCGAGTTTCGAAACGTGCCTAATATCCCAGTCTCTCTATTTCCTCCTCTCCAGCCAGTCCTGGGGACATTCTCAGAGGCGGCTTGGAGGAGACCTGCTTCTATGGCAGCTGTACCCAGACAGGCGGACAAGAAATATACAGTGCATAAATCTAAACCTGTGTATTTCACTCTGCCAATGACAGATCATCATTAGTCTGGTTGAGAATGACAAAGCCATAATGCCTAAGGAGGTCACCCTTGGCATGAGGATAGTTAGCCGCCAGGGCCGCTTCACGAAGTATGAATACGCCCTCTGGTGCAAGCTTACATTCCTGGCAGTGGCACTGCTAGACACAGTGATGAAACAAAAGATGCTACTAGCTGTCAGACAAGGTACTGAATCTAACAGCCACCAGCTTAAACCTATATGGATGCCTTTGCTGCAGCAGCCCACTCTGTAGCTGCAAGTATTTGCATCAGGCAGCACTCCTGTCTGCAGATTGCTGGTTTCACCCAAGACATCCAGCAACAGATGATGAGTGTGCCTTTCAACAGCATTTATCTGTTTGGATAACAGGTGAAGAAGTCTCTTGAAGAGATCTACCAACCTGTATTAAAAGGCCCCTGCACCTAATAAATTGGTGCCTTACTGCCACAGCAGTCTCCAGTTGTAAGATTTCCCCTAATCATGCCACCAATTAAAAATTGCAGCACTCGTAAATTTAATTAAATTGGGTCCCAAGGACTTCCCGATTGTAAGGACCGCCTATGCTCCGCCCCCGCTCTCACTGGCATCTCGTCATAACGTTAGTAAGCGTGCTCCATTATAAGCAATGGGCGGCAACATTGCAATCTATTTTTAACATTATATTGGCCAGTTGATAATGAAATGTGGGCACCAGTCGACTAACAAGGGTATCTCTCTAAAGAGTCTACCAAAATGAGAGTGACTCTTAATACTGCCAGGCCGACTCCCTCTAGCCAATAAAGGGGTAAATAATGCTGTTCTTTCCATAGCAAGTAGTCCTTTCATGATAGGTGCAGGAGATCCCAAGGCAGTAAGTGCCAGCCTCCCCAGACCCAGAAGGAAACGCAGAGGAGGCACAGGTGTAAAAAGCATAGTGCCACAGTCTGAAGCTCTGGACCCTGGTCCACTTCAGCTGCTCAAGGTGGACCACTCTTCCCCAGTAGGGGACACCCAACCCCTTTACTGTGAGTGGGAGACAGTCTCGGTGGACAAGTGGTATCTAAGGATCATCCGAGAAGGATACTCCTTAGAATTTGTTGGAAACCACCCCCCTCCCTGGACAGTCCTCTCAGAAGGCAATTCCCCTTGTCGGCTCACATGTCAGAGCTACTGCCACAGGAGATTGTGGGCCTTCTGAGAAACAGGGCAGCTGAATTAGTGCTGAGTCAGAATGGAACACAGGATTCTACTCCCACTACTTTCTGGTACCAAAATAATCAAGTCTCATGCACCCATTCTTGACCTCAGAAATCTGAATATATACATGGATTGAGAAAAATTCAAAAGGATTTCTCAGGGATTCTTGCTACCTTACTTGAAACATTACGACAAGCCAGCATCATTGGATAAGCAGGATGCACACCAGCTCATACTTGTGCACCCCAACCACCACAGGTACCTCCGGTTCTGCATGGAAGGGCAACAGTACCAGTTCAGAGAGCTACCCTTTGGGCTTTCCTCAGTGTTGTAAATCTTTGCTAAGTGGTTTCGAGTACTCACAATGCAACTCACAAAGTTAGGACTCCCTCCAGACAGGGGACAGAATGGGCAATGGCTGCTGCTTCTCATTTCCTAGCATCCTTAGGAGTCCTGCTGAACTCATCATAGTCTTAGCTGGAGCCTCCCATGAACTGCTGTTCACAGGAGCAGATCTGAACACAACCTAGGCTCAGGCCTTCCTCCCAAACAGCAAACTATGGGTAATATTGCAGATAGAATATTATATCATGGAATGTAGCCTTAGAACCTTCTCAGTATTCACAGTGCTTCTAGCAAGGCTGCACGCAAGGACAACTTAGTGGATGCCCAGTACACAGTGGTCACAGGCATTGCACCCTCTAAACAATCCCATTCAGGTGACCAAACCCATGGTGAGGTCCCTGATAAGGCAGTCAGTGGAGGACAACCTCCTCCAGGGCTTCCCTTTCTCCCCACTAAAGCCAGAGTGATTTTCTCCACAGATACCTGTCTGCTGGGGTGCGGAGCCCACTGCCAGGGTCTCAAGACACAAGTTGTCTGGGACTCATCAGAAACACATCTCCACAACAGTGCACTGAAGATGCATGCAGTTCTGTACTGTCTGGAAGTCCTATATTACTTGGTCAGCCAAAAGACTGGTTCTCCTCCAGGCAGACAAACAAATCTGTCACATACTATGCCAATAAGCAAGGAGAAGCACACTCTTACCCTCTGCAGGCAAGCAGTGAGAGTTTGGAAATGGTGCCTGGAGTGGGGGATCATGCTCCAAGCAATCAATTGGCAAGGGATCCAGAATACTCTAACTGATAAATTAAGTCAAAGAGAGACAGAGCCTCATGAGTGGACACTAATACCAGACGTCATGAGATTGCTGTTCGACATGTGGGGCACCCCAGATGTGGACCTTTTTACTCAGCACCAAACTGCCTCTATTCTGCTTCAGAAATCCAGGATATGGCATTTTCTTTCAGGATGCATTCAAACTGCCATGGCAAAATTTATTTCTGTGTGCATTCTCTCCAGTCCCTCTCATCCAGAGTATGTTCTGATTGGAGGGACATGGTGGCAAGATGATCCTACTGGCACACTGCTGACCTCGGCAGTTATGGTTTCCTCTGTTGAATCGACTTTCAGTTAGCAGACAGAGTTCTGCCACTCCAGACAAACTTACTGACCCAGGATCAATTAGTCCATCCCAGCCTGCACTCCTTTCACCTTCAGGCCTGGCTGCTGAAGAGATACTGTAGAAGTGAACAGGTTCAAGGTATCTCAGAGGGTCTGTAAAAACCTTTTGGCTGCGCATAAACCGTCTACCAGGAAGACATACAGTGCCAAATGGAAAAGATTTTCCATCTGGTGTTCCAAACCCCCTGTGGACCCTTTCAGGTGTCCAACTGAAAGGGTTTTGGAGTACCTACTGGACCTTTCAGATGCTAGCCTGCAGTATTCCACGGTTAAGTTCCACCTATATGCTATATCAGCATACCACAAACCAGTAGGTGCTCTCTCTTTGGAACGGCTGCCACTGTTTAAAAGGTACCTCAGTGTATTCTGCATAAAAGTCCTCCCATCAGGAAGCCATTGGCTGTATATGTTCACTCGCAACCTTTCAAACCTATTGTGATTTTTTGTTTTTGAAATTTGCTTTTTTCCCCCTACACTTTACCAGTCCAACTGCCTGCCCAGCCCCATCATCCACCAGCACTGGGACTCCCCTGCGCCTCGCACTTCACACGGATGACCCCCGTGGAAGGGTTACCAGGGCCTCCCCTCACAGCCCCCGGCAGGATATGGATGGTCGGTGAGGTGGAGAGCCCAGACGGCGGTGTGGGGCCTGCAATGAGTGGAGAATGGTATACTACATGGTACAAGGTTTTTCCAGTTTTCTGGCCCGGGAGGCAGGGCATGCAGTGACGTCCATGGGCACATATGCCAGCGTCTGCCCCTGCCTCCAGTAATGGCTAGCACCGACTGTCAGAACCCTGGCCTCCACCAGGGTCAGGCTAATGCTGGGAGCCCCGGGAGGAGGACAGCAGTCCATGGGATGCTCAGTCCTCCCAGCATCCAAGTTCACTTTTGAACCCGGTCGTTGATATCGCAAGCGGTAACTTTACTGCCGTGCTGGCAGTCTGGCCTGCTATTGGGATTTTTTACTTGGAAGTTCCAAATTTGGAAAGCAGCATTTCTGGTAGCTGCCTACTCAGCATGCAGACTACCTGAAATCCATGCTTTGGTCACAGATCCTCTGTATACTGTTTTCAATAAAGCTAAGGTGTTCTCCATATACACTCCAAGTTTCTACGTAAGATAGTGTCAGAGTTCCATCTTAATCAGGCTGTGCTCCCTGCCTGCCAACTTTCAGAATAAGGGAGAAAGGACTCTTCACTCACTGGATGCTTAGAGGGTCCTTAGGTTTTTTTCTGGGCATGGCTAAGGACTTCTGACAGTCAAAACAGTACCGGGTGATTCTAGCACGGACTAAACTTTGCATGAAAAACCGCGCTGTCTGTAGCACGTAGTTCTTCAGAGCAACGATTATATGAGCGATATGCAAGTTTCACTACCTCTGTCACTGCACGGAAGGGGAAGTGCATGTAGTGACTGTTGGCTGGGTGCTTGGTCGAGCCACTCCCGTGGTGGTGTGGCTAGAGCACCCGACCGTACAGTGGGCAGCAGGGCAGAACCAGGGTTTGAATCCCTGGTGTGGGATTTTTTTTGTGATTCCTGTCAGTGCACCGACGGCTAAGTGCTGCGGAAAATTTTTGTTTTGCCCCTGTGTCCACACCCCCTCGGAGTTGATTTTAAATAGCCAGGGGGGTGTGGGGGTGGGGTGCAAAGTCCCCCGCAAAAACAAAAGACTGTTTGGGCATGCTGCTTTTCTGTTGCGGTCGGCATTATGTGCCGCCGCTGTGTTGCAGCCGCTGTGTTTGGTGCGCTGTTTTGACGTATGCTATATTGTCTGTGACATTATGACCCCATGCCAGTCAAAACGGCTTTGTCTCTTTTGACACTAATTGAAAGGGACTGCCTGTCACAATCAAGTGTATTTCAGCCTGTACTGTAACCTGCCTTCTCCACTGTGGCTCAGGTAAACTGGAGAACAAGGTACTGTATATGCTCACTCCAGGAGAGAGGTTGCCACTTCCCTGGTAAAAATACTCTCTACTATTGGAAAATATTTGCAGAGCTGTGACTTGGAGCACAGTGCATACATTTACCAAGTACTATGCCCTTGATGTCCATGTCAGGCAGCATGCCACCTTTGGCATGATAATTCTGAATGGATTACTATTCTGAGTGAACCTTAAGCTTCAGCTTACGTGGTTCAAGGTTTTTTGCTGAGTTTGGTACTCTGACTCATTAGTGGAATTCTATGGAGAATTTTAATTTGGAAGACATGAAAGTTTCATACTTAACCATAACTGTTGATCTTATTGAATATCTTCTCTTTAGAGTACCACGCCCACACACCATCCTCTGGATTTACCCCTGTATTGTTGTGTTCTGGTTTTCACCCCTTTATACTTGGTTTGGACTGTAAAGACATTCTGTTACTGGTTTTGGTGGCCCTTCTTACATTGGTAGTCAGGGCTGTCTTATGCCCTTAGGTTAAGTGCATAGGCTACTTACTAGGTTCATGCTGCTCACCTCCTTGGTAAAAAAAAAAAAAAAGCTACTGAAGAGATTGGGGGCTGGCGCCACTGTATTCCAGTGGGCACAGGGCCTGCTAATGCCACCAACACTCCAGAAGAATTCTGGCCCCACTGAGTCTTTGCACCTCCGGCACAGACCAATTAGTGATTATCTATGGAGAAGATCTTCAGGAAGATCAGCAGTTATAGTAAGTTTGTAACTTTCATGTATGATAAGTATGTAGCTTTCGTATATGACAGTCCTCTACTCCTCCAAGGTCTGCCGTGTCCCAGTCTTAAAGGAACTTATTTACGATGCTGGTGCGTGTGCTGAGAGTCACGGCTTTACTTTTCACAAGCCATTTCTGTATAAAGTAACCCTTGATCTTTCTTCGAGGGGGCTCTTGCAGCAGGTAGCACCTTTAGGAATGAAGCCGGCAGGTGCCAGGATCCCACAGAAAACTTCAAGCTAGCAGTCTATAGCGGGGAACCGCCCCTGACGTCAGCCCACCCCTGACATTAATGGGGGTGAGATACTGACAACAAAAATGGAATGGGACCTGGGGGTAGTCATATCAGATGACCTGAAGGTGGGCAAGCAATATGAGAAGGCAGTAAGGAGGGCTGGGGGGATATGGGATGCATAGGGAGAGGTATCACCAGTAGAAAACAGCAAGTTGTCATCCCTCTGTACAGACAGTTGGTGAGACCCCATCTGGAGTACTGCATGCAGTTCTGGAGACCCCATCTCTGCAAGGACATAGACAGGATGGAGGCTTTCCAGAGGAGGGCAACTAAAATATTGCAGGGTCTGCACCAGAAGACATACGAAGAGAGACTAAAGGAGCTTAATATGTATACCCTTGAGGGAGGGGGGAGACAGGATAGAAACTTTCAAGTTCCTCAAGGGAACCAACAAAGTCCAAGAGGGTAGCATCTTTCAGAAAAAGAGATGTGCAAGAACAAGGGGGCACAATTTGAATATAATGGGGGGACAGCTCAGTGGTAATAGGAAGAAGTATTTTTTTCATGGATAGGGTTGTGAATGCATGGAAAGGCCTTCCTGAGGAGATCATGGAGTCAAAAACAGTGGGGGAATTCAAGAATGCATGGGACGGACACAAGGCAGTTCTGGTGGGGGGTAGGAGGAAGTAGGCTGTTGGTTAATTAGGATCTGCAGCTTATCCATTGGGTAGGGAAATGGGCAGACTAGGTGGGCCAAGTGGTCCTTATCTGCCATCAGATTCTGTTTCTATGTAACATGCACAAAATCACAGAAAAAAAATATGACAGAAATATATCTGCAAATAATGATAGGCAGTTGGCTAGCTTGCCACACCCCTCCCTCCTAGACTGAATTTGTGGCCTATTGCATGGTAAGGTTTTCACAAAATCTGTTCTAGGGACATGGATATGTTGTTCATCCACACTTATTGGCAGGTTCCTTGCCGCTTTAAATCTTGCTGGAAGGTCTTCAAGCTGGCTCCTCCCACCCACCTGGGTGATAAAACTCTCAGCTCCGCCCCATGACTCTAGATCTTCCTTACCGCTTGGAAGCTCAGGTTCCCTCCTTAGCCATCTGCGTTTTGACTGGTTCCTGTTTCTTCGGTTCTTCCGAATGCAGTTGAAGTTTTTCTAAACTTCGGTCTTCCTTTCCCTCGTGGCTGCAATGGACAATTTGTTTCCTGGCTCTTGGAGGCGCCCTGGCGGGCAGAAGTTTTCCAGGACCGATCTGCACTCCATGTGCGTATACTGCCTCGACTTAGACCATGACCCGCAGGTTCATAGTTGTGCCGCGACTCTTTCGCCAATGTCCTGGGAGGATCGCGGTTGCCTGCTGAGGCCTCGGGTGCCCCAAGGAGTATTTCCCGCCGTAAACCCAAGGGAGGCTCGATGGGCGGTGTCCGTGGTGGCTGACTTGGCTGAGCAGCTCGAGCACTCGATCGCCCTCGAGGAGGAGGTGGCCCAGGCTGCATCTCCCTCCTCCTCGGTCGCAGCGTTTATTCCGCTCTCTCTGAGTTCCTCCCATTCTGCTTCGTTCAAGGAGCTTCGCCAGTCCCTTTCCACGAAGGGAGAGGGGCCATCGGGACATTCCTCTCGGCCCAAGTCTAGGGAGTCAAAGGGTAAGTCCCATTGTCGGCGTCCACGGGAGCGGGAGAGCTCTTCTTCCCCAGACAGCCGACCGTCGACTTTGGTCGAGGTTGCGGCTCAGGCCGCTGGCTTCACGGTGTCCCCATGAGGCCAGCCTGCTCAGACTCCCGTCGAGGTAGTCGAGTTATCTCTCGACCAGTCAGCCGGGTGGTCGACTGGTAGAGCCATCAACCCCTCTCCGCCGGTTCCTACGGCGGAGACCGAGGATCTGCCTGGGTGTCTTCGGACGGTAGTCCTGTCAAAGCTGTCTGGTCCGAGGGAAGAGCTGGTGTTCCCGCCTTTCCCAGGCTCACCTCGGTTTCACCGAGGGTCTCGGCCTTGACTTTATATCGGTCAAGTCGCCCGCTGACTTAGGCGGTCTCGGTCTGGGCACATCGACGGCGTGGCGACACTGTTCCTCCTGTCATCCTCCCTGATGAGGAGAGGTTTCGACACAGATTGGCGGCCGACGTTAGGAACTTTGTTGTCCGGGAATCAATCGACCCTGATTCACCCCTGGCTATCAAATAGCTTGCCTCAACGGCTTCAACCGCCGCCCGTCGAAGATGCCTATTTCTGGGCTGGTTGTTCGACCAAATCCAGCTGCCCCACCGATTGTGGTGGAATCTCGGTCGGGTCACGGCCTGCCCAGCAGGTTGTCGGTCACCGTCACTCCCGGCCGCCCTCAGAAGGGTGGCTCGGGCCCGAGGCAGCTCTTTACAGACTCTTCGGAGTCTGATGACGACTCCTCCGTGTTCCCCAGGGTTGACCTGGAGTCCTCCCGGGGTCAGTCTCTGGATGATAGCCCGTTGTCCCTCTTGGGTCTGCTTAGGCTCATCTCGGAGTGTACCAGGATGCAGCTCAAGCCCGTGTCCAGACGGGCCTATTATCCCCTGACGGAGATTCTAGACCGAGGGGATTCAACCACGGAGGCCTTCCCTGTGGCTGAGGCCATTGTCAGCCCAGCCTTGGAGCTTTGGCAGCAGCCTGCTTCCTGCCCTGTGCCCTTGGCCAGGATGGCCAGGAAGTATGCAGTCTCTATCGGCTCTTTGCCCGGTTTCTCGGAGCACCCCTCTGCTGAGGGGTGGGTTACCGATAACGTCTTCTGGCATTCCAGTAGCGCTCAGGACGTGGATAGGCCCCCCGACAAGGAGTCCAGAAGGTTGGACTACGTCGGGCGCAAGGTATACGCTGCGTCCTCCCTCGGCCTCCGGCAGGCCAGTTCGGCCACGCTGATGGCACACTTCTTCCACGTCCTCATGGGCTCCCTGGATGAGGTGATCTCTCATCTCCCGGACGACCTTCGGACCACGGCCCGGCAGGTGCAGGACCAGGGAAGGACAGTGGCTAAGCAGCAGCTTCAGACTGCTCTGGACATAGGTGATTCCTGTGCCAGGTCAGTAGCGGCCGCGATGGTCATGCGCTGCAAGGCATGGCTGAGGATATCCACTTTCTCGGTGGATACCCAGCACAAGTTGGAGGACCTCCCCTTCCTGGGGACTGACCTCTTCGTTCCTGGAGTAGAGGGACACCTCCAGTGGATCGAAAAGTCCAACGTCACTCTGGACTCGGTCACCTCCGCCCAGAGGGACAAGGGCCGCCAGCTATATCGGCGTAAGTCGAAAACAGGTAGAAGACTTGGTTTGCTGGCCAAGGCACCTAGCTTCACCTGAGCTCTTTCCTTCTAAGACTGCTTGAAAGGCAGAGTAGAGAAACTTACCAGAGCAAGGGAGAAGGATTAAGACTTAGTTTGGCTAAACAGATTTACTGTGTGGTGGTGTTTTATTTTTACTCACAGGGATTGCTACTGTTTGTTGCTAACATTTCATTGCTTTATTTTTTCTCTGATTCAAATTGTTGTTGCTGGTATACCTTCTTCTGCATTATTACAAGGTGTGCCTACAGGTTAAAGTAACAGATTACTGCTGTAATCTTCTGATTCAAATTGTCTTTTGCAAGGTATATCTTCTGTTACTGCTTTATTTTTCTCTGGAGCAAAGTGTTTCTTACAGGGTATATCTTCTCTGAAATTATTACAGGTGGTGCTTTACAGTTTTATCTAACATTAGGATAAGCTTTCAGGGTTACTGCATTTGTTGTTGACTGATTGTTTCTGCTTACCTCCTTGTTCTTTTCGTCCATGGTTCTTCTTTTAGGCAGGGAAGGGCCCAGCCACCCACCCCATCCCCAACCACCCCACGCTACACTCCTTTATAGGGTACCACAGTTGTGACATTTCCTGGCACAGCAGGAAGGAAGCGGATCAGTGGGGCCTCCACAAGGTGATCTCATTTATAGGGGCACTAGTAATTTAACTTGTTATAACAAGTTAAACAAAGCACAATTAAACCATTACTTGCATTTTTTTTCCCTTTTTTTTTTTCCTTCTAATTACTCTGACTAGGTTACAAACCCAGCAACTTATTTGGAATGGATTTCATTAACTGCAGGTACTGTGGAACAATTTTCAGAAGGACAGTCTTACAGGATTTAGGACACTGTCCTACATGCTGGGCCTTTGGAGATCTTAGGGCTCAGCTCCGGGCAGCATGGGCAGAGATTGCACGCCTCAAATTTCATATTGAAGAGGAAATACATTATAAGAACCACCCGCCATTTCCCCAGCATCCAACAGAAAACCTCGACCGCAGAGGGTAGTTGGTCCAGGAGGTTGGCAGGTGGTTAGGAGGAGCAAATCAGGTGCCCCATCACTCTCTGCTCTCCAACACATTACCTCCAAAACCATATAAACACTACAACAGGTACTGCCTCATCTCTGAAATCAAATAAAGAGGCAGAAGACACTGCAGAGCAGGACACTGCGGCACAGGAGCTAGCACAACAAAACTCACCCAAATCAGGAACCAAAACTAAACAAGCACAGAGGAAATCCAAAAAATTTCTGATCATAGGAGACTCCATGATTCTGGGAGTTGATACCCATCTCCAGCCAGGGGTGATGGTCAGATGTCTCCCAGGTACATCAGCATGGAGAGACACTGACCGCATTGCTAAAATTGTTCACAAAGCAGGAGAAAACATTGATGTCCTAGTACACATAGGGACTAATGATCTCGCCATGGTCAGTTGTGGAGACCAAGGAACACCTGACTAGGCTGGGTGACAAACTATCATCTATTTCGTCCAGCATCGCCTTCTCTGAGATCCTGCCAGTCTGGGAGAGGGGAGCAGATGGACGGAAGGTCAGAGAAGGGGAGATAGGGGAGCTAAACACGTGGCTCAAGGACTGGTGCCAGGAAAAAGGACACAGATTTGTAGGGAACTAGCAACAGTTATGGGAGCGAAAGTTCTTAAATTTGATGGACTGCATCTGACTAAAGAGGAGTCAGTGCATTGGGGCAGAAGTTTGACGCCTTTGCAGAATATTTAAACTAGCAAATGGGGAGAGGTGCAGCACCCCATCGTCGAATGGGAAGAACACCTCCCCTCAGCTAGTGGTCAAACAGGAATTCAGCGTGTTTGCTGTTTCATTTGCATCACCAGGTAAGAAAAAGGTTTGTTTCCCATCGACGACAGGGTAATGCCAAACTTCACCCAACAACTAACACACCAAAATCTGGCCAATGGAAAATCATATACGAAATGCTCACAGCCTGGGAAATAAGATCCCAGACCTGCAGGCAATAATGTCAGAGGCTAAACTGGACATAGTAGCAATTAGTGAGACGTGGTTTACCAGTAACCACACTTGGGAGACTTCAGTACCTGGCTATGTATTGTTCAGAAGAGACCGAGGTGCAAAAGGGGGAGGAGTGGCCCTGTATGTTAATGAAAATATCAAAGCTACAGAAATTCAGAATAACATAAGGAGCCAGAAGAACTGTGGGTCACGCTGGAAACAGGAAATGGGACAGCCATAAGAACTGGGGTTGTCTACAGGCCCCAGACCAGAGGGAGGACATAGACACATTACTGTTAGAAGATATACAAAACATGACAGCTAAAGGGAGGTTCTGATAATGGGAGACTTCATGCCAGATACAGATTGGTCAATACCAGCAGGAACATCTGCCAGAACTAGACTCATAGTGGATTCCCTGCAGGGAGGGCCTCAAACAACTGGTACAGCAACCCACAAGAGACAGGGCTATCCTAGATCTGGTACTGACTAACAAAGAAGGGATCACAGATCTTCAGGTAGAAGGTCACCTGGGTCCAGTGACCATCACATGGTATGGTTCAATTTGGCTACTACATCTAAATCATCCCATTCCAAGGCAAAATATGGGACTTCAGAGGAGCTGACTTTGATAAGATGGCCAACAGAGTTAAGCTAGTCCTGGCAAGAAACACAGATGAGGGGTACAGGCAGAGTGGGCAAGCATTAAGGATGCAATACTTGAAGCAACATCCCATTGTGTTAGACAGAAAAGGAAGTGCAAAGAAGAAGGAAACCACTTTGGTTCTCAAATACAGTAGCAGAAAGGTCAGAGCCAAAAGGCTGGCCTTCAGGAAATATAAGGGAACACAGCGGGATGAAGATAGGAGGCATACCAAACTGCCCTAAGGGAAGCAGGTAAGGCAGTAAGGCAGGCAAAGTCCCAAACTGAGGAAACACTAGCACAAACAGTAAAAGAAGGTGACAAGACTTTCTATAGATACATTAGTGAAAGGAGAAAGTCCAGAGGGGTATTGCTAAGCTTAATGGAGAAAAGGGGCATGTGAGGAGGAGGAGGACACCTGTAAAGGCATCTATCCTAAATAGATACTTTGCTCAGTGTTTACTGAAGAGAAGGTAGGGCAGGGCCCACAGCTCAGCATCATGGACACAGGGGGAGGAGGTGAGCACTACCCCTTCACAAAAGAAAGGGTCCTACAAGATCTTGCTAAGCTCAGGGTGGATAAGGCAATGGGACCTGATGGCATACATCCCAGGGTACTTAAGAGCTAAAGGTGGAACTAGCAGAGCCATTAGCAGAATTGTTTAGTGAGTCTCTGAGCACAGGAGAGGTCCCAGAAGACTGGAGAAGGGTTCATGTGATCCGCTCCACAAGAGTGGTAGCAGGGAGGAGGCGAGAACTACAGACCGGTCAGTCTTACCTCAGTAGTGGGCAGGATTATGGAGGCACTCCTTAAGGAAAGGATAGTGCAACACCTGGAATCCATAGGGCACAGGATCCAAGACAGCATGGGTTTACAAAGGAAGGTCCTGTCAAACTAATCTCATAGATTTCTTTGACTGGGTAACCAGAGTGGTGGACCAAGGGGAGCAGTTGATGTCGCCTACCTTGACTTCAGCAAAGCTTTTGACACTGTTCCACATAGAAGATTGATAAATAAGCTGGGTAGGCTCGGGTGGGTCAGAAGTTGGTCAACTGGGTGGCAAACTGGTTGACGGGCAGAAAACAGAGAGTGGTGGTAAATGGTATACAGTCAGAAGAGATGCAAGTCACAAGGGGTACCTCAGGATCAGTCCTTGGGCCAGTCCTCTTCAACATCTTCATTAGTGACCTTGCAGATGGACTAGAGGTAAGGCTTGTCTGTTTGCAGATGACACCAAGATCTGCAACAGAGTAGATGATCCAGATGGGTGGGCAGAAGGAGAAGAGATCTGGATAAACTAGCAGAATGGTCAGAAGAGTGGCAACTGGGATTTAATGCAAAGAAGGCAAAATCATGCACATAGGGAAGAGAAACCCTGAAGCCACCTATAGGCTGGGAGGGAGTTGCTAGCAGTCACAAGGAAGAAAGAGACTTGGGCATCATCATCATCACTGATGACCTAAAATCATCCAAGCAGACTTCTAAAGCAGTAGGTAAGGCTAGGGGGTGTTAGGGTGTATTAGTAGGGTATCACAAGTTCGTAAGAGGGTAATAATCCCTCTGTACAAGACACTGGTTAGGCCCCATCTGGAGTACTGCGTGCAGTATTGGAGGCCACACCTTCACAAGGACATTAACCGAATTGAGGCAGTCCAGAGAAGGCAACCAAATGGTGCAGGGACTGCATCAGAAGACATATGAGGACAGATTAACGAGCTCAATATGTATACCCTTGAGCAAAGGAGGGAGAGGTGATATGATCGAGGCATTCAAACACCTTAAGGGCATAAACAAGGTGAAAGAGTCTAACATGTTTAAATATAAGAAAAATAGCAGGACAAGAGGACACAGCATGAGATTAGGGGAGGCCGATTAAGGGGAATGTGAGGAAATTCTTTTTCACAGAAAGGGTGGTGGATGCATGGAATGGCTTACCACAAGAAGTGGCTATGAATACAGTGCAGGGCTTCCAACAGGCATGGGATAGGCATAAGGGAGCAATACAAATGACTATGAATAGATAGGTCACTGACAGAGCAAAGGCCGATGGCACATTTATAAGGTAGAAAAAGAAATGGGCAGACTGGATGGGCCTTGCGGTCCTTATCTGCCGTCAACTTCTATGTTTCTAAGTCCTTTCGTCCTTCGGCCCCTGCGGCACGATCAGCAATAGCATGAGGGCCTGCAGGCTTGCGCTCAGCATCCCAAACCTAAGCCAGGGGCTTCCTCTAATGGGAAGCAAGGAGGTAAAGGCCCAGGAGTTCCCCCGGCCGGTCCCTCCTCCAAGCCTGCCTAGTGACGGGTTGAGGGATGTCGCCCCCAACCTTGCCACCCTTCCCTGGGCCCCCCCACCCATGGGGGGACGGCTCCGCTGCTTCCTCTCCGCCCGATCCGTTATCTCCACGGACCGTTGGGTATGGGAGGCGGTAAGGGCCTGCCTCTGGTTTCGAGCAGGCCTTTCCCTTTCGAGCCGTTGCCCCCCGGGGGGCCACGGGGTCCGAAGCCTCGCTGTCAGCTCGCCGAGCCGATATTGCCCTGTGCCTCGAGATAGAGGTGATCAGGAAGGTGGCGGATCCTCCTCCAGACCCGGGGTCTGCATTCAGGAAATCCTGGCCCCAAAGCGGACGGGGGGGTTGGCGCCCCATTGTCGACCTGCTCGACCTGAACAGGTTCCTTAGGTCTCGGACCTTCAGGATGGTCACTCTAGTTCAGATATTCCCACCCCTGGGTTTAGGGCATGTGGTTCTGTTCTCTGGACCTCCAGGACATGTTCTTCTCGTCCCGATCTGTCCACTTCATCAGAGATTTCTCCGCTTCAGAGTGGAGGGATCTCTTAAGAGTTCTGGGCCATGCCCTTTGGCCTCTCTAACTCCCAGGGCCTTCACCAATGCTTGGCAATGGTGCGGCATTCCTGCGGCGCCGAAGGGTCCGGGTGTACCCCTACCCAGATGACTGGCTGTTGGGCAGCCCCTCCAGAGCGGAGGTGGAGCAGTCCAGAGACCTGGCCCTCCAGGCTTGCTCTGAGATTGGCCTCCTCTTGATCGAGGCCGAGCCGGAACTCGTGCCGAAGCAGGTAATACCCCTCATCGGGGCACTGCTCGACTCTCTTCAGAGCCAGAGCTCAGCTCCCGGCGGACAGAGCCGGAGATTCTTCCTCCCTGCCCAGTCATTCCTGGTTGGGCAATTGCACCCTGCCCAGGACTCCTGCGTCACCTGGGTCCCATGGCGGCCTGCACCAGCGTGGTCCGTTGGGCCTGTTGGTATGCGCGCCCCCTTCATCGGGAACGGACCAGTCAGCGGTCACAGTGCTCGATCCATTGGATCAGTTGGTGACGATGACCCAGGAAATGTGGAATGCTCTCCAGTGGTGGACCATTCCGGCACATTTGCAGGAGGGTATCCCGTTCGTCCGCCCTGGGCCGATGGTCCCTTTACCGACCGACACATCTCTGGGTTGGGGTGCCCATCGGGGGAGCACAGAGCGCACGGCCTCTGGTCCCCTCCGGAGTCCCGATGCTGTATCAACCTGCTGGAGCTCCGTGCGGTCCGCCCAGCTCTCACCGCCTTCGCTCCATTTCTACGGGGTCAAGTGGTTCAAGTCCAGACAGACAATACCACGACCAGGTGCTACCTATACCGCCAGGGCCGGACACGCTCCTTGCCGTTATGCAGGGAGGCTCTCCGCATACGGTCTCGTGCGCAGCCTGGAGGTGGATTCCTAGCCATTCAGGTGGCAGAAGCCTCCATCTCCCTGGCCGATGCCCTAAGCCAGATAGGGGCTGCATCTCACGAGGGGTTCTCTCCTGACGGAGGTAGCACAAGACCTGTTCTCCCACTGGGTCACGCCTCAGGCAGATCCTTTTGCCTTCCGGGGAGAATGCGAAGCTGAGACTGTTTCATGCCCGCCCCCCTCAGCAGGGCTCGCTGTAGGGGGATGCCTTTTCGAGGCCATGGACCCCGGGCCTCTTCTACGCCTTTCCCCCATTCCCTTGATCCACAAGGTGTTTCTCAAGGTGAGGAGGAACAAGGCGCAGGTGATTCTGGTAGCCCCAGACTGGCTCCGCCAGCTCTGGTATCCACCTCTCCTCAGTCTCAGCTCCAGGCTCCTGAGGCGGCTTCCAGCCCGCCCGGACCTGATCTCTGTCATCAGGGGAAGGTTTTTCCATCCGGACCTTCAATCCCTGCACCTGACGGCCTGGTTCCTGAGCGGCTAGACTCCAGGCCTTGGGTCCTCCGACGAGGTCCTCAATGTGGTTGAGGCGTCCCGTAAGGAGTCCACCAGATAATGCTATGCCTTCAGTCGGAAGAGATCTTCCTTTTGATGTCAGGGAACGGGTCTGGACCCTTCCTCCTGTTCCTCGGCTAGCATTGCGGACCACCTGTGGTCCTTTATCTCAGCAAGGGCTTTGGTCGACGACCCTTAAGGTGCACCTGGCAGCCATCTCTGCCCTCCGGGTGCGGGCCAGAGAGCAGTCGGTGGCGCAGGAGAAGGTGGTCTGGTGCTTTCTATGGCCTTGACCACATTTCCCCTCCGGTGCATGAACTTCCACCTCCGTGGGATTTACTGCTGGTATTGGCCAAGCTCACGGGCAAGCCATTTGAACTAATGCACAGGTGTGACATCTCCCACCTGGTGTGGAAGACCACCTTCTTGGTGGCTATCACGTCAACCAGAAGGACGGGAGAGCTCCAGGCGCTTCCTTTGAGTCTCTCTATCTGGTCTTCTACAGGGACAAGGTTGTCCTGCGCCTCACCCAAAGTTTCCTCCGAAGGTGGTGTCGGAGCTTCACCTTAACCAGGTGCTGACTCTGCCGGTGTTCTACCCCATCACACCTCGGAGGCCGAATATAGGCTTCATACTTTGGACCCTAGAAGAGCGCTCGCTTTCTTAAGGAGCGTACGGCTGAAGTTCGGGGAGAGGTTCACCAGCTGTTTGTCACCTACGCTGAAGCCGCACGTGGCAGACCTGCAGCCAAGCGGACGATGAGCAGGTGGGTCACCTCCTGCATAGCTCTCCGCTATAGGTTGGCGGGCATGGAGCCTCCCAGAGGGATAAGAGCTCATTTTACCCGCCATACCGCTGCATTGGTGGCTGCTTCCAGGGATGTCCCTATCCAGGATATCTGCAGGGCTGTTACCTGGAAGTCGGCACATACCTTTTTTACCCACTACCACATCGACCTTGGGTCACGCCGGGATGTTGGTTTTGGGGCCTCGGTTCTCCAGTCTTTATTCCCTAAGTAGGGGGTGTGCGCCTTGCCTCCCTCCCTCCTCCCGGAGAACTGCTAGGAGTCTGCCAATAAGTGTGGATTGAACAACATATCCGTATCCCTAGAAATACAGGTTACTCACCTGTAACAGGAGTTCTAGGAATGGTATATGTTGTTCATCCACACGACCCACCCGACCTCCCCGGCTTCGATGCAGAACCTGGCTTCCAGCGGGATAGATCTGGCGTCATGGGGCGGAGCCGAGAGTTTTATCACCCGGGTGGGTGGGAGGAGCCAGCTTGAAGACCTTCTGGCAAGATTTAAAGCGGCAAAGAACCTGCCAGTAAGTGTGGATGAATAACATATACCATTCCTAGAACTTCTGTTACAGGTGAGTAACCTGTATTTACTGTTCTAACTGGCAAGATAGGCCATCTGTGTTGGCATTAGCCGATCCGGCCCTGTGGGTAATTGTCATGTCGTAGGCCTGTAGTGCAATACTCCACCTTGAGAGATGACCATTTGTTTTACCCATCTGATTTAGCCACACCAGGGGGTTATGATCAGTCTGTTCCCCGAATCGCCTCACATATAGATACTGCTCTAATTTCTTCAGGGGCCCATAGCAGTGCAAGGCATTCCTTTTCTACCATGGAATATGCCTGCTCCCGGGGAAGTAACTTTTTGCTCAGGTGTACGATTGGGTGGTCTTTTCCCTGATTAGATGTCTGACTGAGGATTGCTCCAGTCCCTACATCTGAGGCATCTGTTTTGGCTACAAATTGCTTAGAGTACTCTGGACTGGCCAACACAGGGGCACTGCACAGTGCCTCCTTTAGCCATGTGAAGGCTTGTTCACAGTCTGGCTCCCAGTCTACCTTTTTGGGCTTACTTTTCTTGAGCAGTCCAGTTAGAGGAGCTGCCAGGGTACTGTAATTGGGTACAAACTTTCAGTAGTACCCTGTGGTCCCCAAGAAGCTCTTAACCTGCTTCTGGGTTTCAGGCATAGGCCACGCCTCTATTGCCTCAATCTTTGCCTGATTAAGGTGAAACTGACCCCACCCCACTACATGGCCTTGGTATGCCACCTCTGCCATAGCCACCTGGCACTTTTCAGCCTTGACAGTGAGTCCTGCCCTCTGTGTCCTGCCCTACACTTCCATCAGGTGGGATAAGTGTTCCTTCCAGCTGGTACTGAAGATGGCAGTATCATCCAGATAAGCCACTGTGTACTCTTCAGTACCATGTAACACCTGGTTAACCAACCTTTGGAAGGTGGTAGGGGCATTCTTCATTCCAAAAGGCATTACCTAGAACTCAAATAATTCTGTTGGAGTGATGAAGGCCGACTGCTGTCTAGCTCTGGCAGTTAACTCCACCTGCCAGTACCCTTTCGCCAAGTCAGTGGTGGTAAGGTATGTCACCCCTCCCAGCTTGTCCACTAGTTCGTCCGTCCATGGCATTGAGTGGGTGTCAGACTTCGTGACTGCATTGAGGCCACGATAGTCCACACAAAAGCAAATAGAGCCATCTGGCTTGGAAATGAGGACTATGGGTGAGGCCCAGGGACTTTGGGATTTCTGGATTACCCCTAAATCCAGCATTTCCTCCACCTCCCTCCTAATGTCCTTTAGGATAGCCTCAGACACCTGGTAGGCTGTCCACTGTATGAGCGCTTGCGTCCCCATGTCTACATCGTGTGTCACTAAGAGGGTTCATCCAGGCTTGGCTGTGAACAAAGGTGCAAAGTCCTCTAAAACCTCCCTCAATTCCTGGGACTGTTGTGTGGTCAGCTGGGGTGACAGTTTGATTGCCTCCACAGATGAGTCCCGCTTGCTTTCTTCCAGCAAGTCCAGGAGGAGTTCCTTCCTCATTCGTCCTCTCCCAAGGACTACACACTGCAAATACCATGTTGGCCCTATTTGCATATGGCTTCATCATGTTGATATGGTACATCCTATGAGTATGTCTCCTGTCAGGCAGTTTCACAATATAATTTATGTAATTTATCTGTTGGACTACCTTATATGGTCCTGCGCACTCAGCCTACAGCTTATCCTTCTGGATGGGAATTAGGACCATTACTTCCTGACCTGTGCTGTATGTGCGAGCTCTGGCTTCGCGATCATACCAGAGTTTTTGTTTCCTCTGGGCCGCTGACAGGTTGCTTTGGGCCACCCCCATAAGCTCGTTCAGCTTCTCCCTAAACCTATGGACATACTCCAGTATGGGATCTCCCTGGGTGACATGTTTGCCCTCCCAGTCTTCCCAGATCAAGTCTATGGGCCCATGCACCCTAAGTCCATATAAGAGTTTGAAGTGGGAGAACCCTGTCGACTCTTGGGGTACCTCCCTCTATGCTAACAGTATGTGGGGAAGGTCTTTCTCCCAGTCCCTCCCATACTGTTCAGCAAATGCTTGGAGCATCAATTTTAGAGTACTATTAAACCTTTCCACAAGCCCATTGACTTGTGGGTGATAAGGTGTTGCGCATCTCTGTACCACCCCACACTTCTCCCACAAACACTTCATCAGGTCCAACATGATCAGTGATAACCTCCTACGGAAAGCCAACAAGGGAGAAAATCTCTAGCAAAGCGTCTGCCACTTTGTCTATCCTAAGTGAGTAGAGGGCGGCTGCCTCTGGGTATCTGGTGGCATAATCGACCATTGTCAGGATAATCTTTTTCCTAGAGGAGCTTGGGGTACTCAAAGGTCGCACAATATCCATTCCTACCCTATGGAATGGCTCCTCCACAGTGGGCAAGGAAATTAGGGAAGCTTTGCTTTTACTACCTGCCTTTGCTGTTTGTTGGCACCGGTGACAAGACTTGCATTATTCTTTCACCTCCTGGGTGAAGTTGGGTCAATAGAAATTCTAGGGATGTGGATATGTTTTATCCACACCTTTTGGCATGTCCTTTCCCTTTAAATATCTTGCTGGACATCTTTAAGCTGGCTTCTCCCATCCACCCAGGTGGTATATCCCTCGGCTCCGCCCCTTGATGCCAGATCTTCCTTTCTGCTTGGAAGAATCAGGTTCCCTCCTTACCTTTCCTGCATTGAATAGGTCCCGGTGCTTAAATCTTCTGATTGCTTACCAAAACTTAAACTCATTAGAGTTTCACCACTGCGATCTTCAATCGGGACTGCGATGGAGGACAAGTCCTTGCTCAGGTTCTGCTGGTGCCCCTGCAGGCGTAAGATGTCTCTCACTGACCCGCACTCCATGTGCGTCTATTGCCTGGGTCATGATCACGATACCCAGGCCTGCGATTTTTGTCACTCATTCCAGCCGAATGTGTTAGACGATCGTCTCCTCTGATTACAGCTTGTCTGACCAGAGAAACGGAACTTGTCGGTCAAATTTAAAGAAGCCCATTGGGTGGTCTTCGCGGCTGCGTGGTCCACTGAACAACTCGAGCAAATGGAGGCTTTTGAGGAGGAGGTAGCCCAGGCCGCCAGTCAGTCCTCTTCAGCTTTGGTCTTTGTCACTCTCAAACTGGGCTCCACCTTTACAGACTCCTTCAAGGAGTTGTGCCATTCTCCCAACCGGGGGAGGGGAAGAGGCGCGTCGGCTTCGCTCAGTTCCCGTAAAAAAAAAGATTCCAAGGAGTCGAGAGAGAAGGAGAAGACTCAGCGTCATTGTTCTTGGGATCAAGAGCGATCTCATTCCCAGGAATCTCCAGTTTCAACTTCGGTCGAAATTGCGGCCTTGGCCACTAACTTCACAGTGCCCCTGTCAGGTCAGCCGGCTAAGACTCCTCGGAAGCCAGTCAGCACCAGCCTCTTCGCTGATTGTGGTGGAGCCGCCACCTAAATAGCCTCCTTCGGGGACTCCTGTCACGGAATCTTGGCCCACTAATGGCCTCCCGCACAGGCTGTTGGTCACTCTTACTTCTGACCATCCACGACGGGTCAAGGGTGACACAGGTGGTCGGCTGATCTATCCGGACTCCTCGGAGTCCGAGGACTCCTCTTTGCACCCCTGTCTGCTCTACGAGGAATCACTCGGGGTCTCTCGATGGATGAGGGTCCCACGTCCATCATGGGCATCCTCCGTCTCATCTCCAAATCCACTGGGATGTCTTTGGAGCCTGTTCAAAAACAGGCTTACTATAACAGACATTCTGGATAAAGGAGATTCTCCAATGGAAGCCTTTCCAGTGGCCGAAGCCATTGTTGGCCCGGCCCTGGAGTTTTGGCAGCACCCTGCCTCATGCTCTGCGCCTTCAGCCCAGATGACCTGCAAGAGTGCAGTTCCCATCGACCCCCTTTCGGGGTTCATGGAACACCCCTCGGCCGAGGGGTTGGTGACTGACTCTGTGTTTCAGTGCTCAGGCAATTCAGGAGACACTGATAGACCTCCAGACAAAGAGTCCAAGAAACTGGACCACTCTGCCAGGAAAGTCTATTCTGCCTCTGTGCTTGGTCTCCATCAGGTGAGTTCGTCTGTCATCGTAGCACACTTCTTCCATGCCCTTCTGGGCTCTCTAGATGATGTGCTTTCTCATCTCCCCATGGACCTTCAGACTACGGTCAGGCAGATCCGGGACCATGGTCGGGCTGTTTCAAAGCAGCAATTCCAGATGGCTCTGGATATTGGGGACTCCTGTGCCCGTTCAGTGGTGGCCACAGTAGCCATGCGCCACAGGACTTGGCTGAGGGTCTCGACCTGTACGGCAGACACCCAGCACAAACTGGTGGACATACCCTTCCTGGGCACCGACTTGTTCGGTCCAGGGGTTGATGGTCACTTTCAACGCATTGAGAAGTCCAGTGCCACCTTGGACTCCGTTGCATCCACCCAGGAGGATTCTGAGGGTTCCAAGAAGCAGAAGTGCAAGCCCTTTCGCCCCCTTCTGCCCCTGTGGCCAAGCAGGCGCATTATTAATTTGGGCAGCAGCAGGCTCAATCTTGGCACCCTTGGCCCAAGTCAGGGGCTTCGGTGGTCCGTAAGCCCAGAGGGAAGGGTTCCGGCAGTCCCACGGCTGGATCCTCCTCCTCCAAGCCTGCACAGTGATGGGATGGAGGTGACCACTCCATCCATGTCATGTCTACTCTTGGTCCTCCTGTGGTGGGCCGGCTCCGCCACTTCCTTTCTACCTGGTTCACTGTTACAAAGGACAGGTGGGTTTTGGAGGTCGTAGGCCAGGTTCTGCCTCTGGAATTCGAGCAGTACCCACCAAGCCGAGCCTGCACCCCACAGGAGGAGAAGGTATTCATGGACACTCGGGCCAACTCTCCGAGATGACATCGGCCAACTCCTCCACAAGGAGGTAGTGGTCAGAGTCGCGGATCCCCTTGTCAACCCAGGGTTCATTTCCAGGTACTTCCGGGGTCCAAAACGGATGGGGTTCTGTCGCACCATTCTAGATCTGCACGACCTGAACAAGTTTCTCAGGTCCCGCACCTTCAGGATGGTAATTCTGTCTCAAATCATACCATCTCGCGAGCAGAACATGTGGTTTTACTCTCTGAATTTGCAGGATGCATTCTTTCATGTCCCAATTCATCCGTCATGCCAGAGGTTCCTCTGCTTCCAGGCAGAGGGAACCCTCTATGAGTGTCAAGCCATTCCATTCAGCCTGTCATCGGCCCCCAGTGTCTTCACCAAATGCATGGCAGTGGTGCAGCCCATCTTTGGCATCAAGGGGTCAGGGTGTACCCCTATTTGGACGATTGGCATGTAGCGGATCCCTCCAGACAGGAAGTGGAGAGGTCCAGGGATCTGGCCCTCCAGACTTGCATCGATCTTTGCCTCCTGGTCAAAGAGGCCAAGTCAGAACTTGTGCCTTCGCAGGTGATCTGCTTCATCGGGGCAGAGTGCGACTCTTGCTGAGCCAGAGTCAGGCTTCTGGCGGACAGGGTGGAGGTTCTCTCCTCCTCCTTTGCCCAATCATTTCCAGTTGGGCACTTGTGCCCTGCCCGGGACTTCCTGCGACTTCTGGGTTACATGGTGGCCTGCACCTCCATGGTCCTATGGGCCCAGTGGCGTATGCGCCCCCTTCAGTGGGAGCTGGCCAGCCAGTGGACTCAGAGACTAGGTCATTTTGACCAGCTGGTCACTGTGTCCCAGAAGATATGAGATGCTCTCCAATGGTGGACTGTCCCAGAGCATCTGCAGGAAGGGATCCTATTTGTCCGCCCCAAGCTGACAGTGATCTTGATGACCAAAACCTCTCTCACGGGCTGGGGTCCCCACATGGGGACCACAGAGTCCACGGGCTCTGGACCCCCAAGGAATCCCCATGCCACATCAACCTGCTAGAGCTCTGAACAGTCCAGCTGGCTCTGACTGACTTCGCTCCATTCATTCGGGGTCAAGTGGTTCAGGTTCAGACGGACGACACCACGACCATGTACTATCTCAACAAACAAGGCAGAACACACTCCCTGCCTCTGTGCAGGGAAGCTCTCCACCTCTGGACCCTCGTGAGCCGCATGGAGGCAGATCTCATAGCCATTCATGTGGCAGGAGTCTCAAATCAGCTGGCGGACGCCCTCAGCCATGTGGGCGAGGTGTCCCACGAGTGGTCTCTCCATCCAGAGGTAGTACAGAGCTTGTTCTCCCAGTGGGGCACTCCTCAGGGGGACCTGTTCACCTCCAGAGAACACAAAGCTGAGGCTGTTTTGTGCCGCCCCCAGCAAGGCTTGCTGCAGGGTGATGCCTTCTCGAGGTCGTGGACCCCAGGCCTCTTTTATGCCTTTCTTCCACTTCCCTTGGTCCACAAGGTGCTCCTCAAGGTCAGGAGGGACAAGGCACAGGTGATCCTGGTGGCTCCAGACTAGCACCGCCAGTTTTGGTACCCCAGTCATCTCAGCCTCAGCATCAGGCTCTTGAGACATCTTCCAGCACGCCCAGACCTGCTCTCAGTCAATCAGGGGAAGACCCTCCACCCAGACCTTCAATCCCTGCACCTGACAGCCTGGTTCCTGAGCAGCTGTAGTTCCAGGCTTTGGGTCTTTCCGAAGATGTACTCACTGTAGTTGAGGCATCTGGGAAGGAATTGACCAGGAAGTGCTATGCCTTCAAGTGGAAGAGATTCTCCATTTGGTGTCAGGGAGGGGGCTGGACGCTTTATCTTTTCCAGTGGCTAGCATTCTCGACTACGTTTGGTCTCTCTCCAAAGGGTGACTTTGGTCGACAACCCTTAAGGTGCACCTGGCAGCCATCTCTGCCTACTGGGCATGGGCTGGTCAGCAGACGGTGGCACAAGAAGGTGGTCTGGTGTTTCTTCAAAGGCCTCGACCACATTTCCCCTCCGGTGCATGAACCACCACCACCGTGGGATCTACTGCTAGTACTGGCAAAGCTCATAGGCAAGCCATTCGAACCAATGCAGAGGTGTGAGATGTCACACCTGTTGTGGAAGACCGCCTTCCTGGTGGCTATCACATCAGCCAGAAGGATTGGGGAGCTCCAGGTGCTCTCTGTTGGGTCTCCTCATCTGGTGTTCCACAGGAACAAGGTTGTCCTGGCTACCAGTCAGGTGGAGGGTCCTCTTCAAGGTGGGCTTGCTCACCTTTAAGGCCCTACATGGCCTGGGCCCTGGTTACCTGGGGGACCTTCTCACATCTGCTACCTCAGTCCACTCCCTCCATTACTCCTTGAGGGGCCTCCTTGCAATTCACAGGATGAGGCTAAAAACTGCCGGCGACAGAGCCTTTAGTGTCACTGGCCCTGTCCTGTGGAATTCGCTCCCTCCATCTGTAAGGAAGGCCTCCTTGGTGTAGGTATTCAAGGTGCGCCTCAAGGCCTTCCTGTTCGTGCAGGCTTTTCCTCACCCTGTTTTGTAAATATCACCCTGTTCTGACTTATTATATTGCCTGTCCCTGACTTTTTTATTTCTTCCTTTATTTACTGAATTTTTATTTATTATTACTGTAGTTTTTATGGTTGTTGCTATTTATTGATGTGTTGTATTTTTTTGGGGGGGGGTTGGTTTTTATGTTTGGCGCCTAGAGCCTCCGGGATTGGTCGTCTTTTTTTAAATAAAATTTGACTTGCCTTTGCCTTGTCCTGCGCCCCAACCTGAAGTTCCTTCCAAAGGTTGAGTTCCACCTGAACCAGATCATGACTCTGCTGGTGTTCTGCCCCAGTCACACCTCAGATGCCGAATGCAGGCTCCATTCTTTGGACCTGAGAAGAGCGCTCTCTTATTATAAGGCACGAACGGCTTGAGTTTAGGGAGAGGTTCGCCAGCTGTTTGTCACCTACGCTGAAGCCACACCTGGCAAACCTGCAGCTAAGTGGATGATTGGCAGATGGATTACATTATGCATGGATCTCTGCTATAGGTTGGAGGGAAGGGAGCCTCCCGGAGGGCTAAGGGCTCAGTCTACCTGCCATACTGCTGCGTCGGTGGCTGCTTCTAGGGACGTCCCTATCCAGGATATCTGCAGGGCTGCTACCTGGAAGTCAGCAAACACCTTCATTTCCCATTAGCACATTGACCTAGAGTCACACCAGGATGCTGGTTTTAGTGCCTCAGTTCTCCAATCTCTGTTCTGTAAGTAGGGGGTGTGTGCCTTGCCTCCCTCCTCCCAGAGTACTGCTAGGAGTCTGCCAATACGTGTGGCTAGAACAACATATCCACATCCCTAGAAAAACAGATTACTCACCTGTAACAGTAGTTCTAGGACTGGTATATGTTTTTCATCCACACAGACCCACCCAACCTCCCCGGCTTCGATGCACAACCACTGCTTCCAGTGGGCAAGATCTAGCATCAGGGGGCAGAGCTGAGGGATATACCACTTGGGTGGGTGGGAAGAGCCACATAAAGACTTTCGGCAAGATATTTAAAGGGAAAGGACTTGCCAATACGTGTGGATAAACAACATATACCACTCCTAGTACTACTGTTACAGGTGAGTAACCTGTTTTTCTGGGCCAGTCGCTGTGTGGTGTGCGCGATGCCCAGATGTCCGGACATGGGGATATCATGCGTGATCTTGAGCAACCGCTTACAGTACTCCTGGAGAATGACAAGCTGCCTGCCCATCACCCCTCCATCTGTCCTCACGTCCTGTGTATACAACAATCCACTGCCCCAAAATACCCTATGTCTTATGCCACCTCCATGTGTCTCGTCATATTCTGCACAAACCCTCAGCCTCTCCAAACTAGAATCAGTCCTTTGAGCTGCTGCAAAATCTTCACTTTTTCCCAGGGCATGGGACATGTCCCCTTTAGTTCCTAAACTGGGGTGCATAGCTCTAGCATCAGGGCATTCAGGGTCACTGCCATCCCTAACCTTCTGACCAATTGTTACCCCTCCCTCCTCGGATTAACCTTCTGTAGCTGTTTTGTGAACTGCTACTAGGGGAAGTCCTACCTCCCTTTCACTACTCTTCATGTCAGGAGACACGGGCTGGGGAATCAGCCTCCTATTCTTTTCCACAGGGGCTTCTATCTGGGTCAGGGAACTACAATCAGCCTTTGCCCTCTGACTGTGGGTAACTGCACACACCACCCCCTTCTGTAGATTATTCCCTATAGTCACATCCAGGGTGAGGTTGTCTGCCACTGCCACATTTTGCACTGTCTCTTTTGTCTCACCCCAGTCCAAGAGAACACTAGTAAGTGGCAGAGTTTTCTCCTCCCCAGTGAATCCCCTCACAATTAAAAATTGATTTGGTATAAGCTGGTCAGGCCCAACCAAATCCCTTTTTACCAAGGTAAGAGACGCCCTCGTGTCCCTTAACCCATGGGTCTGCACCCCATTTACAGTAACCAGATGTATGTGCTCCCTCATGTTTACAGGCATGCTTTCAGGAATACACAGTGCACCCAACTCTGTTCGAGCACCACTTTGTCCACTCTGTGCCTTTTTAGGACACTGTCTAGCAATAGCCCTGTCTGTTTCCAAAACTAACAGTCATCATTTCTTTTATCCGAGAAATCCCTTTTTGGTAACCTGGAGCTTCCCCCATTCTGCAGAGACTGTGATGATTTTAGCTGCCCTGAAGGTGCGCTTTTCCCTTTCGGCACTGCCACACCTGTGCCACTTCCTTTCAGAGCAGGCCTGCTCCTGGCATAGCGGTCCAAGAGCTCAGCCGCTTGCTGTAATGTTTTTGGATCTTGGTCCTCTAGCCAGGTTTTCAACTCTGCTGGGTAGGCCCGAAAGAACTGCTATAAAAGTACAATCTCCTCAGTTTTCCACATAGAGTTTGCTTCCACCCCCTCCCACCAACATTTTAAAAACTGATGTTGCTTTTTGGCGAGTTCCTCAAAGCTTATGTCAGGGCTTTTTAGGAGTTTTCTGAACTTAACCCTGTAAGCCACAGGAGTCAGTTCATACTTATTAAGCAGAGTAGCTTTAAGTTTCTGTTAATTGCTACTGTCCTGATTGTCCATTTGGCCTAGCGCCTCATGCCCTTTACCCAGTAAGCAGTGGGGATAGCTGGAAGCTCTAGGACTCCCTGGGTACCTTGGCCTGGATACAGACCTTTTCAAATGTATTCAAAAATGCATCCATATCCTCCCCTTCTTTAAATTCAGCTATTCATTTTGAATGCAACTTATACCCCAGCCCTGGAGTTTCAGGTTCACCCCTGCCACGTTCCTCCTCTGGCGCTGGTCGTTGGAGTCTTAGCTTCACCTGTTCAAACTCCCTCTGTCGCTGTTTTTCTTCCCTCTCAGCCTTTCTCTGAAACTGTTTTTCCTGCAGCTCCAGTACGAACTTTCTCTGCTCGAATTCCCTCTGCTGCTGGACTTTGAATTTTCTCTGCTCTAGCTCCAGTATCCTCAGCTCCAGCTGCAGCCTAATCCCTTCTAGCTCCAGGTTTGTGGTCACCTTCCCGTGCTGCTGTGCCTCCGGTTTCCCTCTGGTCTCGCTGTCCTCCTCCCTGGGACTACACTCTGCGATGGACCCTGGTAGCCTCACGCCCGGGCTCTGGTCCTTTTCAGTCACTTGCTATGACTTGAAGTTTGGGACAGCCGCTTGCTCATCGGCTGCCATAAGAGCCTCCACGAGGTTCTTTCTGGTTCGTCTCTCGTACTGGACCCCTATTTCCTGGGACAACTGCCTTAGGTAGTCTGCAGTTTACTCATTATAGTTGGAAGACATCTTCTTACCTAACTATTACTACACTAGCTTACAACCGAAAAAAAAAGAAAACAGGTAGGGAACTTTATACTGTAACCAAATTGTTTTTTTTCCAAATTTCTGCCTTGATTGTATGTGGATTGTTTTCAGTTTATCAGTTTGATAACACTGACCTCGAATCTAACTGTAATGCTTGTGCCATCAATATCTCTTGAATCACAGCACTGTGCTTCCAGATCTCTCAGATCCCACCACTGCGTACCAGATCTGTCTGATCCTACCACTGCGCACCAAATCTATCACAAACCCACTCCCGAGGGTCGGGTTCATTGAGCTCACAATGCCCACCCCTAAGTGCAATACATGACATGGAGGGGGAAAACAGGGATACCCTCCCCATGTCCTTCTAGAATGCTCGCCAAGGTCATGACTGAACACCCGCCACAAGGCCCCAGGGCTCCCTCTTTACTCTGGATAAGGGCACAATACCAGTCTCGGGTCTTTTAGCCAAATGAGAATGCTTTATTGGTTGTTACACAAAAGGGGGAAGATCCAGGCATTACAATCTCTTTGGGGTAGCCTTGTAACCCTGATTTTGTCTTCTCCCATGGGCATGCAATAACCTGGTTCAAATCCCTACAGACTCTTCCTTGAGACTTTCGTATTCTCCCTATTTTTACCCAGATTTCCCTGTACAGACCCTTGTTCGATTGGCAGCTTATGGTGACACCCTTTAGCAATAGCAGTTTAGTCACAGATTATTATTAAACGGCCCACAACCACACACAACATGAAAAATGTCGCTCAGGCAGGTCTCCCCCCCCCCAATTCTATTTTGTGCACTCAGTTGGCTAGGGCATCTTTCGGAGCTGCCCGCTTGACCGAAGCCTCTACTTCCTGCCTGAGACCTCCCTCTCCAGGACCCCCATGCAGGAACTTCCAGACCCCTCCCCAGATCACCCTCTGGGGGAGGGCCCGCCCACCTACCTGGGCAGCCTTTCTGCGATTAGAGGGTCGGTCCTGGATGAGAGCCAAGGGGAACTGAAGGAGAAATGGTCCAGCGCTGCGGATGTGGGCTTGGTCCCTGGAGCCCTCATCACCTCCCTGGTTCACTGAGGGTTTTCTGTGATGGTTGCCCCCTAGAGCGCAGATGTGCATTGTCGACTGGGGCACAGGCATGCTGACATCTGCCGCTGCTCCACCCCCATGTCTTTTTGCACTAGATATTCCTGGCACTGCCCCTGGTTACCACCAGGAGCCACTGAGGAGCGGTGCTAGGCCTGGATCCTTCTTGGGAAGGGAAACCAGTCCTCTGGACACTCAATGCCTTCCCTCCTCTGCAGACCCCTGATGGCCTGAGTCCGTTCCCGAACCCAGGTCACAGGTGTGGCGCGAGATGTGGCGTCCAGCCCCTCAGTGCCACCTGGCTGGCTGCTCAGGCAGGTTTCGTAAAAACAAATGTTTTTACTAAAATACTTGATCACACTGTTATATCTAAAAAGATTTAGAATATTTTGGTCACAGAAAAATGCAAATAAAAGTGGAAAATGTACATGAAAAACGCACCAGAACTGTTATCTAAAGTTATGCCTTAAGTTCATAGTAAAATTGTAGTCCGGAAGAATAAATGAAGTCTGAAAAATCCTTTCTTCCTTATCAGCCACTGGCAGGTTCTGTGTCTTGTCAGGAGAGTGTCCAAAGTGCATTGCTATGAGCTTCTGTTTACAGGGGGTATTTATAGTCCCTGTGGCTGTGTGTAAAAAGTCCTGGTCTGGTCCTAACTTTTAGGCCAGTAGATGACACTCTTGCTCTTTCTAGATTTTAAGGAATTATTATTTATTTCTTTATTTGGGTCCTCATATCACCACTTCTTGGCACTAGTAAAAAAAATGTAATCAAACTGTGGTAACCATGCTGACACCTCCAGTCTAAAACCATTTCTCCTTTTGATCTTAAGGGTTTACAACAGGGGAGATAGCGTCTCTCATCCTGAGACTTTATTACACCAATTAACTAACCAGGGACTTCCATCCCCTTTATTATTTATTTTGTTTTTGTTGACCGGGTAGGGTGCACTAGCCATGACAATGACTATTTTCAGGCACGACCCGGGAGGTTACAGAAACAGTACATAAGAGAAACAAGAGTAGCAGTGTAGACAATAAAACAATCCATACTTGTACAAAAGGATTACAGTGCAGTGTAGACAATAAACAATCAATTCTTGTACAGTTGGAATGCAGTGCAGGCTGGGGAAAAAACAACAGGTAATAATTGAGTGTAGTAGCAATGTCTGAAGAAAAATACAAAAAGCAACACAATAAACAGGGCACAGAGGCAACATAGAAGGACAAATGTAGTAGGGTAATACAATAATGACTAAGATACTATAGTAGCACATGTCTGAAGAAAATACAAAACGCAATACAATAAGCAGGGCAGAGAAGCAACATAGAAGGACAAATCTAGTAGGGTAATACAGTAATGACTAAAATACTATTACGGTCAAAGCAGGAAGGATATTGGAGGGTAGAGGAATAGATAGGAGATTGAGAAGAATGGGAAAGGGATGGGTTAGATGGCTTTGGAAGTCATAGCATGATTGGAGAAAGAGGGCCAGGGGAAAATGGAAGGATAGGGCAGAAAGGTGACGGGAAAAAGTGCTGAGCGTAATTTTGGGACAAGATTCTGGTGTGTAATTTTCAGCTTCCTGGCTAGTAGCTGTTTTCCTAGGTCACGTAGGAACGTCACATATTTTGTAAGACCTTTTCTCTCTTCCTGTGACCATTCAGTAACACTGAGCATTTGCTTGTGGCATTTAACATACATAAAATCACATAAAAAAAAAATGACAGAAATATATCTGCAAATAATGACTAGCAGTTGGCTAGCTCGCTACAACGACACCACAGAGAACACCCAAAATCCATTTCCCTCCCCTGCCTCCGCCGTCTCAGGGGACCTTATATAACCCCCTGCAGGCCGTACTTGGTTGTTGTTGACCATAACCCCAGGAGATGGACATTACCTTTGGGGGTCGGGATTTCCTGCCCAGTCAATGATCCATTTTGATGACTTCCATTTGGTGCCACAGCCACCACCAGTTCCATCAATAATCCCAATAGGGTCTACTAGTACTGCATCTTCGATGACCATGCAGCCACAAATGGCAATGGTCGACATCCAGGCTTTGGTAAGTACCATCCTGGATTTGACCCAGAAGGCCACCACAACTACAAGTGTGCCTTCTCTGCCACTGCCTCCAACCCCACCAAGGCATCCTTCCACTTCCCTTACCACCAGTGCCTTCTTGGTTTTCTCTGCTCCTTCCCCGGACATAGACATGGAAGGGGAACAATATGATCAGAACTGGGGTGACCAAGAAGAAGAGGAAGAAGAAGAAATGAATGAAGTTACTGCATCTTTGGCATTCTCTGTTTCTTCCCCGGAAGAGGAGAGAACTCCATACCTCTTTCAATCATCACCACTGTGAGTTTCATGCATTCTCCGTTGGGCTGTCTTCAGCCCCATGGGTGTTCACAAAGTGTCTGGCAGTAGTGGCAGGGCACTGTGTCTTCCCCTACCTGATGACTGGCTCTTGAAAACCTCATCAAAACATCAACTAGCAGCAACCCTCTCCCAAACACTTGCACTGTTTTCCTCTCTGGGCATAACTGTCAGCATTTCAAAGCCCAGAATGGACTTTTGTCAACATACTGTATGCAGTATATTGCTGTTGCTAGCCTTGCTTGTAGAGCAGAAAGCAGCTAACTAAAAGAAGCTACATTTTCTTATTAATTTAAAACTTATATCTTAGCAGGAGTCAGTGTCTGTTGAAATTAAGTAGACAGATACTTTATTAGAAGTAGAAGGGATCTTATTTAGGGTTAAAAAAAAGAAAGAAAGTTAGTGTGTGTTCTGTGCTGGGAAGGGTACTGTATCAGCTGACTTTGCTAAACCAGTAGGAGAAAAGAGAGCTTAATTGGGGGTGTGGCTTAGACACTATAAAAGCAGGTGACTCAAATTACAACTTCCTGTTGCTAGCCTTTTTTCTTACTAATTGCCCTCCATCCCACCCACCCTAAGCCAGTTCTATTTTTATAGCCACTGTATTTGACTGTCAACAGGAACTTCTTGTTTGGCAGTAAGAAGGGAAAGATCATAGAGAAACATTGGTTTTGTCAACCCTAAAGGAAAAAAGTAGCTCACTCTCTCCCCCTAGCTGCTGGTGGTCTGACATTGAGCAGGGAAGAAGGAGGCTACTGAAGAAGATAGGAAGTTGCTGTCCCAGAACAGGAAGGGTGAGAGTTGTAAGGAGAGAAGAGAATAAGAATACAGAGAAACAGTAGAGGGGACACAAAATAAGACATGATAGGAGTGGTGCAGTGCAATGGCTGTGGGGTGGCAGTGTTCCGGGAGACATTCTGGAGGCTGCGATGCTGCCCTGTTTGCAGGCACCTGTCTCCAGGCTGATCTGGCTAGGATACGTGAAACCTCCTCCCCCACCCAGGGACCACCAGGGCCAATGTCACTACCTCAGAGGTTGCCAAGAAAGAGGAGAGGCTGGACCAGGGTGGGCTCAGGGAGGGAGAGGGTGGTGGAACAGAGTTGCATCCTTCCAGCTGTACCTCTCCATAATTCATTTGCTCTTCTGGTGGATAGTGGTTCCTCTATGGAGGCACCTGCAGTGGAGACCAAGAAGGATGCTGGGAACCTTCACAATGGAGACCCACAGGAGGGTGGCATGGGACCCCACAGGGAAGGAAACAACTCCTGGTGGGGACTCAATCATTGGGGAGAGGGGAGGAAGGAGAGGGAGGTAAGGTGCCTTCCTGGCGCACGGCTGGAGAGACAGGCAGAATCCTCAGGATCGTGGGAGGAGCTGCAGAGGAGGAGCTGGATGTCATTGTCCACCTAGGGACAAATGACCTGGCTAGGAATGGGATCAGAGCGGTGCAAGAGGAGCTTGTAGAGTTGGGGAGGGGCCTTAGACAAATAGCGCATACGGTAACCTTCTTGGAGGTGCTGCCTGTCTATGGCAAGGGTGTTGCTAGGGCATTCCTCACCAGGGAATTCAATGAGTGGTTGAAACACTGGTGTGGAGCTCAGGGTTTTGGCTTCATTGGGGACTGAGGAGCCACTTGGAGGGATGCAGACCTATATTGGTGCGATGGTCTACATCTGTCCGGGGGGACCAGGATCCTAGGTGAGAGGTTTAAATGCTTCATTGGCAAGCATTTAAACTTGCCAAGGGGGGAGGCACTGAAAAGGAGCAGGGAAATCCCAGCCTCCCCCCACAAAACATGATAATTAGTGAGGTAAACACCAAGGTAGAGAAGTTATTAGGGAGCAGAACAGAAGTAAATGTAAAAAAAGGCAAAGGCAGTAAGGACAGGAATGGGGCTAAAAGGGGTAAAGCTATCAAAAAGTGGAGGGTGATGAGTACCACTGACCATAATCTGTGTAACAAGCTCCCTGAACTAGTGGCCTTGATGGAAGAGGGTTGCCTGGATATTGTGGCAGTCACAGAAACATGGTACACAGAGAACCATGACTAGGATGTCAACATACCAGGATACACAATCTACAGGAGGGACAGGGAGGGTATAAGAGGAGGAGGAGTAGCTCTCTATGTAAAGGAAGGGATCAAAGCAACAGAACTAAAGAGTAAACAGGGAGTAGATGAGGCACTCTGGGTCACCCTGGAGACAGGAAATGGCACCACAATCCACATGGGGGTTGTATACAGACCCCCATCTCAGAGCGAGGAATGGACAAGGAAATGATAGAAGGCTTCCTTAGAATGGCAGAAAAAGGGGAGATACTGTTGATGGGGGACCTGAATATGCCAGATGTTAACTGGAGCACCTTTGCTGCAGGCACATCCAAGAGCAGGGTCATTCTTGATGCCCTACAGGGGGGCATGCCTCAGTCAGCTAGTATTGGAACCCACTCGGGAGGGAGCAATCTTAGACCTGGTACTCTCAAATGGGGACGGAGAAAGAATCTCAGATTTAGAAGCGGGTAGCCTTCTGGGAACAAGCGACCACCAAACAGTGTGGTTCATGATAAACACAGCCATACAATCAAGCCACACAAAAGCAAGAGTATTGGACTTTAGGAGGGCTGACTTTGGGAAAATGAGTGAGTGCCTCAGAAAAGCACTAGCAAACAGGCAAGAAGGAGGGGTGGAGGAACATTGGGGAGTAATTAAAACAGCCATCACAGAGGCAACAAGTCTTTGTGTAAAGCAAATCAATGAAACACAATGAAGGAAAAAACTGCTATGGTTCTCAAAAGAGGTGGCAGGGAGGGTTAAGGAGAAAAGGATAGCATTCAGGAAATATAATGAAACACAGAAGGAGCAGGACAGAGAACTTTATCAGTTAAAGCAGAAAGAGGCAGGGAAGGCAGTCAGAATAGCAAAGGCCCAAACCGAGGAAAGGATAGCCAGTTCTGTTAAGAAGAGGGATAAGACCTTTTATAGGTACATTAGGGAGCAAAGAAAGACCAAAGGAGGGATACTGAGGCTTAATAAAGGGAGGGATGTGGGTAGAGGTGACAGTGAAAAGCAGGGATACTGAACGAATATTTCTGCTCAGTATTCACAAAGGAAGAGGAGGGAGTACCTAAACCAAACAAGAGAAACACTCTGAAGACAGGGGTCGATACCAGTTCATTTACAGAAGAAGGTTTCTGAAAGAACTAATAAAATTGAAGGTGGACAAAGCAATGGGGCCTGATGATTCACCCAAGAATTCTAAAATAACTAAGGGTAGAACTAGTGACACCGCTGACTACTCTCTTTAACAAATCATGGGAGGATGGGGTGGTACCCGAGGATTGGAGGAGGGCAGATGTGATTCCTCTTCACAAAAGTGGGAGCAGGACAGAGGCAGGAAACTAGAGACCAGTTAGTGTGACCTCAGTGGTAGGAAAAATGATGGAATCACTTCTGAAGGAAAGAATTGTTGAATACCTAGAGGCCAGTGGGGCACAGGACCCAAGGCAGCATGGATTCACAATGGGAAGGTCGTGTCAGACGAATCTAATAGATTTCTTTGACTGGATGACCAAAGTAGTAGACCAGGGAGGGGCTGTGGACATGGCCTACCTAGATTTTAGCAAGGCATTTGATACAGTCCGCACAAAGATTAATACACAAGTTAGCCAGCCTTGGAGTGGGTCCCAAGGTGGTAGCCTGAATAAAAATTGGCTGACAACAGGACGTAAGGGTAGTAGTAAATAGAGTACACAGTGAAGAAAGGAGGTTACAAGCAGGGTACCTGAGGGTTCAGTACTGGGACCGGTCCTTTTTAATGTCTTTATAAGTGACATTGCAGAGGAACTGGAAGGAAAAGTATGTATCTTTGCAGACGACACAAAGATCTGCAACAGGGTTGATACACAAGATGGAGTGGAAAGGATGAGACTAGACTTGGCAAGGTTAGAGGAATGGTCAAATGTATGGCAGCTCAGATTCAATGCAAAGAAGTGCAAGGTAATGCACATGGGAAACAAAAACCCAGAGGAAGTGTACACAATGGGGGGTGAGATACTGACAACAGTAAAAATGGAAAGGGACCTGGGGGTAATTATATCAGATGACCTAAAGGTGGGCAAGCAATGTGAGAAGGCAGTAAGGAAGGCTGGGGGGATACTGGGATGCATAGAAAGAGGCATCAATAGTAGAAAACAGGAAGTTGTTATCCCTCTGTACAGACAGTTGGTGAGACCCCATCTGGAGTACTGTGTGCAGTTCTGGAGACCCCATCTCCCAAAGACATAGACAGAGTGGAGGCTGTCCAGAGGAGGCAACAAAATGGTGCAAGGTCTGCACCAGAAGACATCTGAAGAAAGACTAAAGGAGCTTAATATGTACACCTTGAGGAAGAAGAGAGGGACATGATAGAAACTTCAAGTACCTCAAGGGAATCAACAAAGTCCAAGAGGGTAGCATCTTTCAGAAAAAGAGATGTGCAAGAACAAGGGGGCACAATTTGAAGATAGAGGGGAACAGCTCAGAGGTAATGTGAGGAAGTATTTTTTCACAGAGAGGGTTGTGGATGCATGGAACAGCCTCCCTGAGGAGGTTGTGGAGTCAAGAACAGTGGAGGAATTCAAGAATGCATGGGACAGACATAAGGCAGTCCTAGTTGGGGGTAGGAGGAAGTAAGCTGTTGGTTAACTAGGATCTGCAGCTTATCTGTTAGGAAAATGGGCAGACTAGGTGGGCCAAGCGGTCCTTATCTGCTGTCAAATTCTATGTTTCTATTGGGGCCATACTGGATACTTCCATAGGCTCTGCATTCCTGCCTCAGGATTGGGTGGAAAAGCACATCAGCCTGATGTGCCACATCAGCAACAGCAAGTATGTCTCGGCCTGTTGCTACCTCAGGTGACTGGGCCACATGGCTACAGTAATACTCACAGTTCCACATGTCCATTTGCATATGCGCATCTTGCAATGGACTATGCGAGTACAGTGGGACCAGAAGGCGGATGATCTGGACACGGACATCATGGTCTTAACCCCAGTGAGACAGGTTCTCCAGTGGTGGATGACTTCAGACAACTTATTATTGGGGGGGGGGGGGGTCCCTTTCATATTCCTTGTCCACAACAAACCCTGACCACAGTTGCATCTACACAAGGTTGGAGAGCCCGTTTCAAACAACATGAAGTCTTGCTATATTATAGACATTAGCAGTTTGATCCAGCTCTAGAACTGCCCCGGAGTGAAATGGTTAAAACCATTCCAAAATAGAAATTTGGCACGAGAGCAGCTCTATCTGTGTCATTTCAAACTTGAACTGTCAGATTCTTTACTCCGCCTCAGTGAACAGTCGCTCCGGAGATTTCTCCTTCTGCTCGGTTCATTTCTCGGTTTAAAAAGTGTTTTCTCGGTTGGATTTAACCGAGAATAGTTTTATTTTAACCACAAAACCGTTTGGTTCAAGCTCTATCTGTGGTAACCGTAAGTAAATGAAGGTTTTGTCTGTGTGGAACTTGTAAGTTATCGGTTCGGTTTTGAACCGATCAGTGGGTTTAAAACTTATTTAAAACTATAAAAGTTACTATTTTAGAGTGTGGTTCCCGGTTCTTATCGGTTCTAAAAAAAACGGATTTATTACGTTTTTCCAATACCAATGACCGCAGTTGGGAACCGATAAGGGTGTCTTGCCTGGCACTG
Source organism: Neoceratodus forsteri (assembly GCA_016271365.2). NCBI lineage: Eukaryota > Metazoa > Chordata > Ceratodontiformes > Ceratodontidae > Neoceratodus > Neoceratodus forsteri. The sequence continues at coordinate 1,199,445,949 of CM028130.1, forward strand.
CGTTAAAGAGGCAAGTTTTTGGTTAGGCTGGCATTATGTCTGAGAAACCCAAAGAAAAACCGGCCCATGGTTTCAACACTGTGATGTTTGTGGGGAAGTCTTTGCCAAGGCTGACCCACACACCACATGTGTTTATTGTCTGGGGTTTGACTACCTCCAGTCAGACTGCCAGGTATGTAAGAATTTCCCTGCAGCCACCCTGGAAAAAAGATTGGGCAGGCTCAGGGAACGAGAGGCCAAAAAGTCCGCTGACCCGGATGGCCAGCCGGTTCGGTGCCAACAGAACCAGAGGGAGTGCCCTCTGACCAGGGCCAGACTTCCTCGGGCAAAAGAAAAGCTGGTTCTGAGGAACCAATTCCAGTAAAGAAAACAAGAAAATCAGCAGGTCTGGAGCCCAAAATTCCTTCTCCAACTGCTGCAGAGATAGCAAAAGCCATACAAATTGTCCAGTCACTGTCTCAGGGTCCGTCCGAACCACCACTATCTGGTAAAAGGTTGGTTCGTCCGGTCCCAGTGGTTCAGGATTATGATATTGAGGAATTTTATGAACCAGAGGGAGGGAGGAGGATTATGAACAGTATGAATGTGGCTGGAAGGTCTGGGTGTGCCCATTGAACCGGACATCTCCCCAGACAGACCTTTAGAATCTCCCCTATGCTGTCTGAGTCCCCATCTCATTTTATGTTTTATAAAAAGTTGCTGAAACCTCCAGCTTCCTTTAGAAGAGGCTGTGGATGAGCAAGAGGAGCCTGATTTTGTAGAAATGATGGATATTCCAGAGTCTAGGAGATTGTCTATTCCTTTACATAAGTCTTTTAGAAACAAACAATTAAAATTTTAAAAGCTCCTAATTCTGTGCCTCCTGTAGATAAAAAGATGGACAGAAGGTGTACATTGTCAGGCCCTGATACAGAATTCCTTTCTCAGCAATGCAGTCATGTTGGGGTAGTTCAGGCTGCTGCCTGTGATAAAACTAATATTCCCTTGGCTTCACATCCTCCTGACAAGGATTCCAGGAAGATTGATGCCATGGCAAAAAAACAGTATATGGCAGCCTCTCTGGGACTCAGGCAAGCAAATTATATGGCTTATGTAGCTAGGTATCAGAAATCTAGGTGGGATACTGTTATGCAATTGGCCAAGCAGGCCCATGGCCAGCTGGCTAGTGAACTAGAACAGGTGGCTGCTGATGGCATTGAAGCCTCTAAGGTTCAGTTTCATGCTGCTGTGGATGTTAATGATGTTTCCTCTAGGGTCATGGCCACATCTGTAGCTTTTCGTAGGTTGGTCTGGCTCAGGTGTACTAGTTTGTCACAGGATACCCAGACTAAGGCTATGGATTTTCCTGTGGTGGGAAATTCTCTGTTTGGAGAGCAGACAGAAATTACACGAAGAAGATGGATGAATATAGGACTACTTACAAGTGCCCAGGCTAAGGGCGGCAAGCCACTCCTCAAGGCATGCCCCAGGGGTAGGGGTAGGCCTTTTCACAGGCTTTTCTACCAGACTCAGGCCTCCTCTGCCTATGCTCAGAGGGGCTTCTTCAGAGGCAGGGGCAGGCAGGGGTGGGAAGACCTGCTCCCACCCCAGCCTAAAGCTCCTGCAGAAACAGGCACCCTGATGGGGTGCCCAGGGCCGATTCTCCTGTACCAGTGGGGGCAGGCTGGCTTACTTCAGTCAGAATTGGGCTTCTTTAACCTCAGACAAGTGGGTTCTGGAGTAGTAAGCCAGGTCTGGTTCTCCAGCTCAAAAAGTTTCCCAAGTTGAGAAGCAGACTTTTTCTACCTGCAAGTGCTCAGAGACCCTCGCTGTGGAAACAGAGGTCTCATCCCTGTTAGCTCTCAGAGCAGTAGAAAGGGTTCCTCCCTGCATCAGGGCAGGGGTCTGTATTCAGATACTTCCTTACCCCAAAAGACAGAATGGTGGCCCATTTTAGATCTCAGATATCTGAACAAGCATCTTTTGAAACCAAAGTTCAAAATGGTAACTCTGGCAATGATTTTACCTTCCTAAGGCCAGGGGACTGGCTAGCCTCCCTGGACCTAAGGATGCCTATTTCCATGTCCTAATCAGAAGATCCCATCGAAAGTACCTCAGATTCGAACTGCCCTCAGGTCATTACCAGTTCAGAGCAATGCCCTTGGCCTACCTCTGCTCCAAGGGTATTCACAAAGTGTCTAGCAGTGGCAGTGGCCCACTTAAGGAGGCAGAGGATTGCTGTTTTCCCTATCTAGACGACTGGCTCATTGTAGGCCAGTCCCCAGAACAGGTAAAATCTCACCTGCAGGTCACCCAGCAGCTTCTCACCTCCCTGGTTTTCTGCTAAACCTACCAAAGTCGGTTCTGGAACCAGTCCAGGTACTCACCTTTATAGGGGCAGAACTGGACACAAAGCTAGCCAGAGCCTTTCTTCCCCAGAAAGGGTAAGGAATTTAGTGGCTCTGGCCTCTTCCTTCACTCTGCAGGTCTCTCGACCAGCAAGACACTTTCTGCAGCTCCTGGGGCACATGGCTGCATCCACAGCTGTTGTGCAGGAGCCAGATTTCAGATGAGAGACATTCAGTTTCACTTGAGAACCTTTTGGTCTCAGAGAAGAGACCCCTTGCAAGTTGGTCCCAGTGACTAACCTTGATCCTAGCTCTCCAGTGGTGGCAGGATCAGAGCAATTTAGGCGGGGTCCCCTTCATTTCCCCTTCTGACAACAGCTCTCACTACAGATGCTTCCCTTCTGGGTTGGGGAGCCCACATGGGCGACCTTTCCACTCAGGAGTTTGGTCCCCCAGGAATCTCTGCTCCACATCAATTTGCTGGAACTCAGAGCTGTCTTTTAGCTCTTCAAGCTTTTTCTGCATCTGTCCACGACAAGGTGATACAAGTCAGAACAGACAACACCACAACAATGTGGTACATCAACAAACAGGGGGCACTCGGTCTTGACCTTGTGCACCGAGGCAATGAAGTTGTGGTCTCTGGCCTATTCCTGAACACTTCCCTCATAGCAGTTCATCTTCCAGGAAGGGACAATGTCCTAGGGATGCCCTCAGCAGGATTTCCCAGGGCCATCACGAATGGTCCCTGGATCCTCAAGTGCTGGGGATAGTTTTTGCCAGGTGGGGCATCCCTCAGATAGATCTTTTGCAGCCCCAGACAATCACAAACTTCCTCTGTTCTGTTGCAGGCTTCCAGTGCTGGGCTCAGTTCCCTGGATGCCCTTCTTCTGGATGGGAGGAAGTTCCTCTATGCTTTCCCCTTTCCTCTCCTATTCAAAGTACTAGTCAAAATCAGATCTCAGCCTTGCAGGGATTCTGATTGCCCAGATTGAGCCAGGCAGCCCTGGTACCCTCCTTCTGTCTCTGACAGTCCATCTTCCCTTGCCTCCCAGGAATCACAATCTGTTGACTTGTGCCCAGGGAAGGGTTTGGTATCCGGACCTCAAATCCCTCAACCTCAAGGCCTGGCTCTTGAGGAGTTAAGTTGCTGATTTACACCTCTCTCAGGGTGTTCTTGAGATCCTAAAGGCTTCCAGAAAGCCTTCCACTAGGGCTACTTATAGTTCTAAATGGAAAAGGTTTTCCATTTGGTGTGCTGGGAAAAATATTTCCCCAGAATCTGCTGAATTGCCCATTTTGTTAGATTACATGGTACATCTTAATTCCTTGGGTCTCAGACCAGCTACCCTGAGAGTTCATCTGGCAGCTGTGTCTGCTTTGTGTCAGCAGGAAAGTCATCCCCTCTTTCCTCTCATCCTGTGTTTTCCAAGTTTTTTAAGGGATTACTCCATACTAATCCTCCCTTCCGGGAACCAGCCCTGCTTGGGACCTTAATGTTTGCATTGCCCAGTTAATGCAACCCCTTTTGAACCTTTGTCTTCTGCAGAGCTTAAGTACCTAACTTGGAAAACTGTTTTTCTAGTGGCTATCACTTCTGCCAGATGCATAAGTGGTGCAAGCCTTGTCAGTGGAGACTGACTTTATTTCTTTCCACAGGGATAAGGTAGTCCTTAGGACTAATAGGAAGTTTTTGCCTAAGGTGGTTTCAGATTTCCATCTTAATCAATCTATCTCCCTTCCAGTATTTTTCACTGATCACTCCTCTTCGGATGAGAGGAGGTTGCACAGCCTGGATGTTAAGAGAGCTCTTAGTTATTATATAGAGCGTACCAAAGGTCACAGGTTCGAATCCCTCCAACTTTTGCTTACCTATGGTGAAGTTGGGAAAGGCAAACCTGCCACTAAGAGATCAGTAGCCAGGTGGATTGTCTCCTGTATCCAATTTTGTTATCAGAAAGTGGGCAGAGCCCCCCCTCCCCCCGGTTTGAGGGCTCATTCTACCAGGGGTACAGCTGCGTCTCTAGCTGCTGCCAGAGATATCCCTTTATTAGAGATTTGCCAGGCTGCTACTTGGAAAACGGTACACACTTTTACCAAGCATTACTCCCTGGATGTCCAGGCCAGGAGAGATGCTCGGTTTGGCACAGCTGTTCTTCAGAGCCTATTCCTAAGTAGGTTCTGCCCCTCCTCCATGGAGGTACTGCTGTATTTCTGCTAATGTCTATAATATAGCAAGACTTCATGTTGTTTGAAGAAAAAATTACTCACCTTAGTAATGTTGTTTCTTCTAATGGAGTCTTGCTATATTAACCTCCCAACCTGCCCTCTCAGAACCTCTACTTGGTGGGGTGCGGGCAACAAGTGTGGGCACTACTTATGTCCTGTTAGCATTTGTCCCCTTTGGAATTTGGGGCGTGTGTGTATGCGCGTGTGTGTGTTTTATTATACTTATGTTCCATTTTCATATTATTAGAATGGTGTTAGTATTTCTGGACCCTGACTTGAGTCTTGGGTGTTGGGACCATCAATGGTTATTATTATTTAGGTAGCCATTTGGCTAGTGTAGGTTACACTTCTACACAGACCTTAGTGAGTTTGGCTCGTAAAGATCTGACAGTTCAAGTTTGAAATGACACAGATAGAGCTGCTCTCGTGCCAAAATTCTATTTTGGAATGGTTTTAACCATTTCACTCCGGGACAGTTCTAGAGCTGGATCAAACTGCTAATGTCTATAATATAGCACGACTCCATTAGAAGAAACAACATTACTAAGTTGAGTAATTTTTTCTTAGACACCATGCAGACCCAAGACTTGTGGCATCCTGCAGAGACCCATCTCCACATAAACATTCTGGAGGTGCATGCAGTTCCCTGTGCTTTACAAGCCTTTCAACACCTGCTATTGCTGGGATATCTTCTGGTACAGATGGACAACAATACAGTGGTCCATTATTTGAGGAAACTGGGGGGCACTCACTCTTGTCCACTATGCAGGGAAGCGATGAGAGTCTGGTATTGGGCAATACAACATGGACTACATTTCATTGTGGTACACGTCCCAGGCAACACGAACACACTACTGGATGCTCTCAGTTGCTCCAAAACCCTCACACATGAATGGGAGCTCCTTAAGTCAGCTGCCGAAGATCTCTTTGACCACTGGGGATGCCCAGAGCTAGACCTCTTCATCTCCACCCACAACATAAAATTGCCACGTTGCTGCTCGCTAGAGCCCGGACCTGCAATTGTCTGGTTAGATGTGTTGTCACTTTCCTGGACAGGAAGATTCCTTTACACCTTTCCTCCCTTCCTTTCCTCTTATGCAGAGAGTGCTACTCAAACTGCTCCAGGATCATGTAATCATGATCCTCATAGCCCCCTCTCTGGCCCTGTCAGGTATGGTTCCCCCCACTACGACAGTTAGCTGTGGAAGATCCCATTCCCCTCTCCAGTTCTCCAACCCTACTCACACAAGCTCAGGGAACCTTAGTACACCCCAACCTCCACTCACTTCATCTGCATGCATGGCTCTTAAGGACGTAGCACTAGCTCTGGCCTGGTGGCACAGAGGGCTGAAGCACTGGACACCTTACCTCTCGTCATGCTGGCGACCCAGGTTCGGGAACGGACTCGGGGAGCCGGTATGTGGGGTTGAGGGTGAGAGCAGGATCGAGCAGCCGAAGGCAGCTCTCCTCTCTCGGGGCGTTTGTTATCCTCCCATAGTTCCGCTGCCACCGAGTGAAGGTCTGGTGGCTAGCGTAGGAAAGAGGGGTCGGGAAGTTGCAGGAGGGAACCTCAAGTCGCGGCATGTGCACTCCTCAACATGCGCACGCGCGGCCGATGTACAGGTGAAAAACGGGAAAAAATGGGTCATTAAATATATATGGGGGGGTGACGTAGCACTAGCGAGATTTCATGTCTCACCCCAGGTTGCGGAAGTCCTGCAAGCAGTCCATCAACCAGTGCTACATACTATGAAGTGGAAGTGTTTTGCTTTGTGGGCAGCTGACCAAGGGGTGGACCCATACACCTGCCCTCCACAATGAATCCTTGACTACCTACTGTTGCTCTCAGACGCCAGTCTAAAGTACTCTTCCCTGAAAGTACACTTGACAGCGATCTCCGCCTTCCACCTTCCGGTTGCTGACCGCTCCCTGACCCAGTTAGAGGTCATGAAGACCTTTTTAAGGGGTGTACTACACTTTAAGCCACCAGTGAGAAACCCCCTGACTCCGTGGGATCTAAACTTTGTATTGGAGAAACTCACGCTGCCTCCTATCGAACCTGTGACTATATGTGAGCTACATTACCTATTCTGGAAAACCTTATTCTTAGTGGCAGTCATGTCCGCAAGGCTGATTTCTAAATTACAGGTTCTAATGTGTAAGCAGCCTTACGTAGTCTTCCATAAAGACAGGGTTTCTTTATGCACAAACTCTCACTTCCTTCCTAAAGTAGTTTCAGAGTTCACTCTAAACCAGTCTATCTAATTACCAGTGTACTATGCAGAGCATGCAAATCTGAGGGAAGCATTGCTCCACACTCTGGATGTACATAGACTATTGAGATACTATCTCTCTCATGCCAGATATATATGCAAGACAACGCAGCTTTTCGTTTTCTTTGCCCCAGGTAAAAAGGGCAATCCAGTTTGTAAGCAGTGCCTGTCCAGATGGCTGGCCAATTGCATTATGTTTTGTTACAAAAAATATGGTAAGGAGCTTCCCAGAATGGTGAAACCTCATTCCACACAGGGGATGGCTGCTTCAGTAGCTTGCTTAAAGGAGTCTCAGCCATGGAGATTTGCCAGGCGGCTACCTGGTGAAAAGTCCATACTTTTACTAAACATCACTGCGTGGACATAATTTCCAAAAGACAGGCCAACTTTGGCCGCGCAGTTCTGCAGGGTCTCTTATCATAAATCCACCACCCTTCTCCTCCCAGCTACTAGGGACTCATTCCTACATGTGTGACCTGCTGCAAGAGATATCCTCAAAGAAGATAGTAGTTTCTTGAGTACTTACCGTAATAGTAGATCCTTGAGAAAATCTCTCACAGCAGGTCAAGCTGTCGCTCTCTTCTTCCCCCTTGCCGCATATTGAAAATTCCCACTCTTGGGGGGACACCAGCTCCTGCTCCCATGGATGTAGGGCATTCCTACTTCCTTCTCAGTTCCTCTTAGAGACTTACCATGAGGACCAAGTGGCACTCGTTCGCCAACGAGAAAAGAACCAAGGAGGATCTGGGACCGCCCATGCTTATATACCCTATAGCACAACATATGACGTCATCTTGGGCAGTCCCAGGTCAACTGCTGTTGAAATCTTCCGGCTGGATACGGTGCCTGCGGCTGGATGTTTCTACATGTGTGACCTGCTGCAAGAGATTCTCTCAAAGATCTATTGTTACGGTAAGTACTCAAGTAACTGTACTTTACTGGCAAGTAGTTTCCTTGTGTCTTGGTTTCAGGGACCTGTGACCAGTCTAGCACTCACCCATATAGATTTAAAACCCCTACCTACTCTCCCTTAATTACTAGAAGGGGCCCTAACATACAAACACGCTCTTCTCTCCATTATCCCATTCGCTAAGACTTGAAACTGTACCCCCCAATCCTGACTGTCCCCAGGTGCAGACCTGCACCTCTGTATTAAAATAAGCGATCCCAGACCTCATCCACTCAGCTTAATCATCACTCTTCTATCTGAGAAGACCTCCTTGGATGAATATCACTGAAAGGGTCCTTACCTTTAAACTCTCCAGGAAACCAGTAAATCCAAATGAGTAATTCCACCACCCCCATCCCAAATTACCAAGGAAGTTCCCAAATGTTGATTTGCAAGGAGAAGCCAGGGAAAGTAAAAGTCACATACTGCCTGTAAAGCAGTATGCGTTTCTTTCTTCTCTCGCATACTGAGATTTGGTAGCCTGTTAGCTTATTTTTGGTTGGGGGAGAGGGTCTACAAAAGCACCAGCAGGCTTGACAGGGCTGTTACTGATGGATAGCCTGGCTGGGTGCCAAGCCCAAAGTGACCTACTCAGGTCAGTGAGTGGGTGATGACTGAGCTGCGTGTGTATGTGTGTGTAGGGGGAGAAGGATGAAATTTGGAATTGTTTGTTCTATGGAGGTGGATATGGTTCACTTATCCACACTTCTGGCAGTCTCTCTTTAAGAGATGATTTGCTGCCTTTAAGAGAAGCTCCTTCCACCACTTGGGTGGTATATCCTTTGGCTCTGCTCCGTGACGTCAGATCTTCCTTTTCACTGGATGAGTCGGGTCTCCTCCTTCGCAGCTCTCTGTGTGGTGTAGGCCCATTGAAGTGCCCCATTTGGCTAACTTTACTTAAACTTTTTTCCATTTCATACTTGGATATATTCCTTAGTTCTGTTGTCGTCTCTTAACGCCTACAGTGGACCTCGGGGGTTCTAAGCAAGCTCCAGGCTTCAAGCACTGCATCCAGTGCAGTCAGAGAATGTCATGGATGGATCCACACATGTTGTGCATTTACTATTTAGGTGAACAACACAATATCGTTACCTGTGGCCTGTGTCAGACTATGTTTCCTGCTTTCTCGAAGACCACTATGCTCATCTTCTCCTTGGCTGGCTGGCTGAAAGGGATCCTCCGGTGAAATCCAAGGAAGCCCACAACGTAGTCTTTAACGGGTGCGGGGTCCGCTGTCCAGCTGGCAGATATGGAAGAGGTGATGGCCAAGGCTGCAGCAGCAGCTTGTCGAACATGGCACTGCTCCCGTTAGGGGTCATCGTTGGCATAGGTTTTGAAGGTAATGTCCATGAAATGTGCCAGATGCTGCAGACATGGAGGGAGAGCCATGTCCACCACAGTAAGGCAAAATAGGTTGAAGAAGTCCCACCATCAGTCATGAGGATGGGAAAGGGCTCACTCTTCCCACTCCCTTGACTCCACTGACAGCTCAGTGGCTGTTGAGCACTCTGCTTGGGCCTAACCTGCCTTGCTCGAAGGACAGACTACTGGCTCCACGGTCACCCGTCGAGCTTGTCAGCCTCAACCAGGTCGAACAGGTGGTCAAGATTTTTCTGTACCCTGTCGACCAGTTGTCTAAGGGGATCGAAAATGATTCAGTCTCCAGGATCCTTGGCCTATCGGGTCTCACTTAAGAGGGCCAGGAGCAGTCGGTGAACCCAGCTGTCTTCTCTCAGGAATTGCCTCCCTCCGGGGTTGAACAGTCAAACTCTGTTGGGCAGTGTATACTGCACCTCCGGCCATATCTCCTCGTCATCAGCCATGTCAGTGGTTGGGGTCCAGGTTGAGGTATTCCTTGCACTCTTGGTCTTGCTTGACTGGGAGGCATTGCCATCGGTGCTCTTCTTCCTCTTCGTCATTGGACAATGAGAGGCTCCTTTGGCATATGTGGTGGCACTTCAAAAAGCTCCTTTGGCAGCAGTGGGACTTGGTTGGGCAGGGTAGGGCTCTACCTCAATCCCTGCGAACACCTGGTGGTCACCAGTTCTGCCCGTACTGGTCCTGCCAAGACAGCTGTCCCCGACACAAGTCTCGCCACCAATTCAGGAGGAGTCACCTCCACTACAGCCCTTGCAAGGAGGCTCCTCCAAGGACTGCCGTCCAGCTACCAGCTTGCCAGGTTGGTTGTCAGTGGAGATCATGCACTCAGACAAATCCTGAGTGGTGTACAGCAACAAATGGCCGAGGGCTATTTTTGAAGATTCTTTGGATGACTCTGATGGGTCCATGATGCAGTCTTCGAGGACTCATACTTTCAACCGTGATTCAACTGAAGAGTTGACCACGGGCAGGTGTCCTTCAGGGTTCTTCTCAGGCTCATATCTGAGTCCATGGAGGTTCTCTTGGAGCCAGTCCAGAAAAGGACCAAATGCCCCTTTACTGAGATCCTGGATAAGGACGTATCCCGTGGGGTTGCCTTCCCAATGGCCGAGGCCATCCTGGAACTGGTGCTGGAGCTTTGGCCATACCCAGCTTGCTGCTCAGCACCCTCTGCCTGTATAGTCTGCAAGTATGCAGTCCCTACTGGCACCTTGTCCAGATTTTTAGACCACTCCTCGGCCAAGGATCTGGTCACAGACCCTGTCTTCTGTAAGCCTATGACAGGGTGGAATAGGACCCTGTCCCAGTTGTTATGGAAAGAGTTTGAATGCAGGAATCTGTTCTGTTCCTTTCCTGTCTCTTGTCTGTCTGGTTGCGCAACTGAATTTTCCTGTGAGACCTAGGATTTGATCACCCCAACAGTCTTGCAGTTCTTTGCCTGTCACTGTCTCTCAGTCTTCCCTTGCTGTTTTTCTTTTCCCCCCTTTCATATCTGCTGGTATTAAAATATATGCAAATCATTATGTGGAAATGTACTTGATATTGGGATCCCTTTTGTTTAGAACTTATATAGTGTTACTGTTGAAATGTATATAATCATAGTTTGAGATGATTGAAAAAAGCTATTGGAAACTCAAGAGGTGGGTGCAACCTGGGTGCAAGTTTTAAGCCTTTTGCAGAAGAGCTGTGAAAAAAGGGGCCTCAGCTCAGGGACACTGTGTTCCTACCAGCACCTTCCTGAAACATACAAGAACACTTTGGAAGAAATAGGATGCTTATTAAGAATGGGGGTTGGAAGGACTTATAAGAGAGCTGAGCTGCAATTGCTTGAATGAGAAAAGGGACACAGAGATTGAAAGAAACTCTGATCTCTATTTTATTTTGCCTTTGTAAATAGTTACACTGAACAAGTTTTTTTTTTTGTTTTTATGTTACTGCTAGTACAAATAAATATTTTGGGTGCATTCTACAACTTCTCCTGGTTTTCCTATGCTTACTGATCTGTGCCTCGATGACAAGTCCAGCAATAGTGTGGACATGGACAGACCACCTGACAAGGAGTCCAGAAAGCTTGACTACACAGCAGAGAAGGTCTACGCTGCATGCTCACTTGGTCTCTGTCAGGCAGGCTATGTCTTGATGATGGACCACTTTGGTCACTCCCTCCTGGGAGTGCTGAATCATGTCCTCCCATACCTCCCTGCTGACAAGTAGCTGCCAATAAAAGTGGTCCAAGACCAGGGTTAAGCACTGGCTAAACACCAGCTTCAGATAGCCTTGGATGTGGGCAGTTACTGTGCCCGGGCCATTGCAGCGGCCGTCATGATAAGTCACACAACTTGGCTGAGGATTTTCACCTTCATGGTGGACACCAAGCACCAGTTGGCTGATGTCCCCTTCCTGGGCACTGACCTCTTTGGCCCTGGGGTGGAAGGACACCTCACCAAGATTGAAAAGTCCACTGTCACCCTGGATTCTGTGATCTCCTTTCAGAAAGACTTGGAAGGGCTGAAGCAGAGGAAAAAGTATTTTAAATTTCGTCCCTTTCTGTGACAGAAGCCTAGGCAGCAGCAGCCCCAGTAGGGACCATCTCAACCTTGGCACCCCAAGACTAAGTTTCCCAGTTAGGACCACAGAAAGGACAGGGGTAGGGATAGTGATGCCCCCCCTGGCAGCAGGTACCTGTGCCCCATCCAAAACTCCCAGTGACAGGCTGGGGTTGTCTACTTCCCCTCCGATCCAGTCCCTGCCCCAGCTCCCTGTGGGGGGGTTGGCTGTGCCACTTCTGGCACACCTGGTAGGGAATTACCATGGACAAGTGGGTCCTAGAAGTGGTGGGCAGGGGGTTGCCTGTTGACTTTGAAATTCTCTTGCCTTACTGACCTATTGCACCAAGGGAGTCCGTGGTGTCGCAGGACATGCTATCTGCCCTCAGGGAGAACATTGCTCAGCTCCTCGAAATAGGAGCCATAGAGAGTGTCCCAGATTCCATGGTAGGCTAGGGCTTTGTGTACAGGTATTTCGTAGTCCTGAAATGGATTGGGGGGGGGGGGCTTGCGCCCCATACTGGATCTCCATGATCTGAATCAGTTTCTCAGGAAACGTAAGTTCATGATGATTATGCTGAACCACATAATACCATCTCTGGAGCACAGCATGTGGTTCTGCTTCCTGGACCTCCAGGATGTGTTCTTCCACATTCCTGTCCATTCCACTGGCAGTACCTTCAGTTCCATGCAGAAGGGGTCCTCTGCCAGTTCCATGTCATGTCATTTGGCCTCTCCTCGGTGCCCAGGGTCTTCAGGTGCATTGCAGTGGTGGCAGCATTCCTGCAGTGCCACGGGGTCAGGTTATACCCCTCTGTGAATTACTGGCTGATTGCCTGGCCATCCAGGGAGGCAGTGGAGTGGTCCAGGGACCTGGCCCTCCAGACCTGCAGAGACGTGGGTTTCTGGTCAGTCCGTCGAAGTCCCAACTGAACCCCTCACAGGTTATTCACTTCATCAGAACAGTGCTAGATTCCCTTCGGGCCAAGGCCTGACTCCGTGTGAACCAGGCACTGGATCTTACCTTCTTTGCCTGATTATTTGAGGTTGGGCCCTCACGCCCTGCCCAGGAATTCCTGTAGCTGCTGGGGAACATGGTATCCTGCACCAGTGTGATCTGGTGGGCCCACTGGTGGATGCATCACCTTCAGTGGAAACCGGGCCATCAGTGGTCCTTGCGCCTAGGTCACTTGGACCAGCTGGTCACAGTGACCAATCCAATATGGAATGCCATCCAGTGGTCGCTTGTCCCAAAGCATCTGGAGGAAGGAGTTCTGTTTGCCCACCCAGAGTCAACAGGCACTTTCTTTTTTTATTTAGTATGCTTTATTCCCCTGCCACCAGCCGCCCGGAACCTCAGTCTGGTCACAGACTCCACCTCAAGTGGGCCCGACCCTCCGTGCCCTCGGCTACCCCTAGGGGAGTTGCGGCACAAGCCCCCTAACAGTGCCGCAAGCGACAGGATAGGTCGGAGGGCCAGCCTGGAGGCTGATTGAAGCCAAGACGGGCTTCATGTAGGGTGGCCAGCAGCTGAGATTTTTCTTGGTTTTCTTTTCCTGGGGGTCTGGATGTGAAGTGATGTCCGGCAACCACCCCACCCACCTGAACATTCTGGCACCAGTCACTGCGGTACCCCCGGCCTCCGCCAGGGGTCCAACAAGCACTGGTCGCACTCCCCTCCCTCCCCCCAGAGAAGGAGAGCAGTCCTCGAAGCTCCATCCTTCTCCCCAGCTGGCCCTCTGACATCCCGGGTCTGTTCCCAAACCCGGGTCTGCCGCGTCGCAAGCAGAAATACAACCACTGTGCTGACGGGCCGGCCCGTCAGGCACTCTTACAACAGATGTATCTCTGGTGAGGTGGGAAGCACACATGGGGGACCACAGAGCTCACGGGTTCTGGACTCGCAGGGAGGCCCATCACCACATCAGCCTGCTGGAGCTCCATGCAGTGTACTTAGCTCTGATGGAATTCACTCCATTTGTCTGGGGTCAGGTCGAGTAAGTCCAGACAGACAACACCATGACCATGTTCTCCCTGAACAATCAGGACAGCACATACTCCCTTCCCTTGTGTCGGGACACCCTCCACACCTGGACCCTTGTGCGCAGCTTGGATGCAGATTGCCTGGTGATCCATGTCATGGGAGCCAGCAGCCAGCTGTCAGATGCCCTCAGCCGGATAGACAAAATGTTGCACAAGTGGTCACTTCTTCAGGAGGTGGTGTATCATCTGTTCTCCCTGTGGGGCAATTCTGTGATGGACCTCTTTGCCACCATGGAGGGCGCAAAGCCAAGGCTGTTTTCTGCATGTCCCTTCAGTGTGGAACACTGCTGGGGATCCCTTTGTGAGGCCCTGGACCACAGTCCTCTTGTACACCTTCCCTCCCTCTCCCTTAATCCACAAGGTGGTGGTCAAGGTGTGGAAGGAGAAGGCGACGATGATCCCGATAGCTCCAGACTGGCCTTGCCAGTTCAGGTACCCAGACCTCCTCAGCCTCAGCAGCAGACCTCCGTGGCAATTGTCTGTGTCCGAATCTGCTGTCTTGTCATCAGGGAAAGGTCCTACACCTGGACCTTCAGTTTCTGCACCTCGCAGCCTGGTTCCTGAGCAGCTTGAGTTCCAGGCTATGGGACTTTCGGGAAGATGTGCTGCACATTGTGGAGGCATCCCGAAAGAAGTTGACTTGCCAGTGCTGAGCCTTTAAATGCAAAAAAATTTTCCATCTCGTGCCAGGATAAAGAGCGTTATCCCCTTGTCTAGCATTCTAGACTATCTTTGGTCCCTCTCCCTGCTGGGGCTGAGATCGACAGCCCTCAAGGTGCACCTTGGCAGCCATCTCTGCATACTGGGCGCAGGCTGGTATTCCGATGGTGGCAGAGGAAAAAGTTGTAGGGTGCATTTCAAGGGCTGGATCACTTGAACCCACCTGCGTGAATCACCACTGCCTCTGGACCTGTTGCTCGTTCTGGCAGTGTTCATGAGCAAGCCTTTTGAGCCCATGCATAGGTGTGAGATGCCACACCTGTTGTGAAAAACTGCCTTCTTGGTGGCTGTCACATCTGCCAGAAGGGTCAGTGAGCTCTGGGCACTCTCGGTGGTGTCTTCGTACCTGGTCTTCCACATGGACAATGTAGTGCTTCGCCCCTACCTGAAGTTCCTCCCAAAGGTGGTATTGGAGTTTCACTTTAACCAAGTCTAACCTTCCAGTGTAGTTTACCAACCCATCTTCAGAGGCCGACCGTAGGCTCCATACTTTGGACCTGCAGCGGGCACTGTCTATTATTATAGGAAGTGCACAGCTGGAGTTTGAAGT
Source organism: Neoceratodus forsteri (assembly GCA_016271365.2). NCBI lineage: Eukaryota > Metazoa > Chordata > Ceratodontiformes > Ceratodontidae > Neoceratodus > Neoceratodus forsteri. The sequence continues at coordinate 1,199,460,966 of CM028130.1, forward strand.
GAGGCCTGTTAGCTCTTTGTGACATACGCTAAAGCCACATCTGGCAGACTGGCAGGTAAGAAGACAGCTGGCAGGTGGATTGTCTCCTGCATCGATCTTTGCTATGGGTTGTCTGGTAGGGAGTCCTCCTGTAGGGCTTAGGGCTCTTTCTGCCATACATACCATTGCCTCGGTGGATGCTTTCAGGGATGTCCCCATACAAGAGATCTGTAGGGCAGCTACCTGGAAGTCTGCATACAGTTTCATCTCCCATTACAGCATCGACCTTGAGTCATGCTGGGATGCTGCTTTTGGGGTCGTGGTTCTCCAGTCTCTGTTCACTAAACAGGGTTACATGCCTTGTCCCCTTCTCCTGGAGAACTGCTGGAAGTCTGCCAGAAATGTGGATAAGTGAATCATATCCACGTCCCTAGAAATGAGGGTTACTCACCTGTAACCATAGTTCTAGGAGTGGTTCATGGTTCAGATCGACATGATCCACCCAATTTCCCCTAGTAAGTGGCACACAGATTCCTGCTTCCAGCATGCATGATCTGACATCATGGTGTGGAGCCGAGGGATATACCACCAGAGTGGTAGGAGGAGCTTCTCTTAAAGGTGATAGGAAACAGTTTTTAGACGTCTGGATGTCCTCTAGTTGTTCTTTTACTGGCTACCCAGTATTCTGATATGTTTTTGACCTTTCTTGTTAAATTAGTTACTGTATCTAATTTTGTTGCCTTTGTAACTACCCTGAATCCTTCTGTGCTCAGCAGTTGCTGCTCTCTGTTTTCATACTGCTTGAACATTCTGTGACATCAGAAACACCCATTCCAGGCTATTCAGATGAATTGCATGGAATGGGAGATCTTCCTGGACATAAAGTCTCCACCACTCATTCACACTAATGGGGCTACGCCAGAGGGGTTAGGACCCAGCGGGAACCAAAAATCTTCAGGAGGTCGGCTGGCTGGACTATGCATGCAGGCGCGCAAGACTGGCTCACGCCGTATAGGCTACCCCAGTGTCGACCCTCAAACCGCTTTGGTTCCTTTTTCCCACCATTGAATGCGCTTCAGTGATGATGTCGCTCGCCCGCTGAGAGTCAAATCTTCATGTCTGTATGACAGCAGCTATAGTCGGGTTAGTATTTGATTAGATTGTTGTTTTAGTATCAGTTTAAAAAAAAAAAACAATTATAATAGTGAAGTAGAATTTTTTTTTTTTCGTCAGAAGAAGTCTTCAGCCCTCCTTCGTCGGAGTCAACCATGAACTGGGCAGGTGGCAGAAGGGAGGCTTCGCATGAAAGCTGTGTTGTCAGCAGGGCTGGGTCTGATCCGCCGCCCTCTACGGGGGAGGGGGTCTAACTACAGGCAGTCCAGTGCTTGGGGGGGATGGGCGGTCTTCCCGAAAGCACAAAAAGAAGTCCCATTCTCGATCCTTGTCGAGGACTTGGCACCATTCGGCCTCAAGTTCTTCTTCGGCCTCCCGGTTGAAAAAGAAATGGTATCACTTGAGATCGCCTTCTGGTATGTCTGCGCATCGATCGTTGGTTAGCAACGGCAGGGGCCTGACTCCGTTTCCTCCAGCCTCTGTTTCTAGTGACTGACATCCTTGACTCTGGAGTCCCTCCCCGCCCCTTGGGGGGGGGGTCATCCGGTGAGCAGTTTCACCATTGGTCTGCTCTTATGGAGCAATGGGTTCGGCGGTTGTCCCGTCTGCCTGAGCCAGTGAGTCTGTCACATGGGCCTTCGGGCCTTTCAGTTTCGGACCTGCGGTTGGGGCTTCCTAGTCACGTGACACCGTACTCTGGTGTTTTTCTCCCTCATATGGCTGTGGCGCAGGGGTCAGCAACGGTGCCTTTATCTCCTGCTGAATTTCTCGGACTTTCCTCAGCGAGTCGGGGGTTGGGAACCTCTGGTTTGGCTACTCTGGCACTGGCTCCTCTGGTGCCGGCGCTGCGTCTTATGCTGGCGCCGCCTTCTGTTCTGGCACCAGGGGCACCTGCAGTGCCACGTGGGGCACCGGGGTTTTTGACTCCAATTCATGGAGCTCCTCCTCCTCTTTTTCCACCCTTTCCTATCTGTTCTGTCCCTTCGGGACTAGTAGGAGATGATATTGAGCCCGATCCTGATCTTCGACTGGGGGACGACTTTGAAGATGACTCCTCACTAGGGGTGGTAAATAAACCTTCTCTTACAGCAGAACCTTTGGTCGAGGACCTTTCCTTTAAGTCTCTGCTTAGAAACGTGAATACCACCCTCTCTCTCTCTCTCTCTCCAGACTTCATTGATCGATCCTGGGAAATTGCTGCATCTGCAGTAACCTGCACATTCCTGTGGAATTAGACTCCTCCCATGCAACCCTCTTTTGAGACTCTCTCACAAATGGTGTGGGATAATCTGGCGCTTATTCCTGCTGTGGCTAAGTCCATAGATAGGAAATGCGCCCCTCCCAAGCCTTTGCTGATGCCATAGTTGTCCTGGCAGAAAATGATAAGGTCATTCTTCCTCAAAAATGTACAGCACGTCCAATGAACAAGGAATCTTGCAAAATCAACACTTTGGGAAAGCGAGTCTTTGCTGCCTCCACCCTGGGCATGTGCATTGCAAGCTACCTGGGTTATTTCTCTCAGTATGAGTATACATGCTGGCATTTGCTCAAGACCACGATAGAAGTTCTCCCAGATTCAAAAGTCAACACAGAGTTGCTTCAAACCATTACTAGAAGCATTGAATCCAATAATCAGCAGCTTAATGTCGCTATGGATGCCTTTGACACTGCTTCTAGAGCAGCAGCGGCTAGTATATGCACCCGACACCACTCTTGGTTATGCACATTGGGATTCATGAATGATGCCCAGCAGAGAGTTATGAGTTTGCCTTTTGATGGTATGTACCTGTTTGGTCCTCAGGTCAAGCAGGCGCTAGAGACCACACAGAAAACTAGAATGGCTATTAAAATGGCCAGACTGCCATCTGCAGCCCCTCAAAGGGGTGGGAATCGGCATCAGTTTCATAACCGTCAGTCCTTTCGTGGTAAAAGGGGCTTCAACAGAAATCAAGCCCTTCAGCCACAAAAGAAAATGCAGCAGAAGGCACAGGGCCTCAAAGCGCCTAGTGCCACCCTCTGAGATTCCAGCCCAAGCCCCACCTCAACTGTCCGAGGGGGACTCTTCCTCAGCAGTAGGAGTGCTTCTGACTCAGTTTTACAACCAGTGGAAGTCAGTCACATCAGACAAGTGGGTACTCAGGATAATCTGCAAGGGGTACTCTCTAAACCTTTCCGAAACCCCTCCGGATCACCCACCCAAACAACAACCCAAGCTGTCTGTCTCTCAGTCAGACCTTCTAGCTTCCGAGATTCAAGGCCTTCTAAACAACAGGGCAGTAGAAGTAGTCCTGCTGGATCAGCGGAACACAGGTTTCTACTCCCATTACTTCCTAGTTCCAAAGAAATCAGGCAGCATGCGCCCAATTCTCCATCTGAGGAAGTTAAATTCCTTTACAAGGAAAAGTTCAAGATGATATCACTTGGTACACTTTTACCTCTGATTTATCAAAATGTTTGGCTGGCCTTTCTGGATATGCAGGACACCTACCAGCATACTCTCATGCACCCAATCCACCACAAATACCTCAGGGTTGTGACCTTGGGTCAACACTACCAGTTCAGAGTCCTGCCCTTTGGGCTATCCTTAGTGCCTCGAGTCTTTACAAAGTGCTTGCAGTTCTCGCAGCGCATCTCAGAAAGCTCGGGATTCAGGTGTTCACGTATCTGGACGATTGGCTCCTAGATAGTCCCTCCAGACAGTGGACTCAGGAAGCCGTAGCTACGGCTTCAAAATTCCTCACGTCCATGAGAGTCCTGCTAAATTTGGAAAAGTCACAGCTACAGCCCTCTCAACGGCTCCTCTTCACAGGAGCCCTTCTGGATACCTCCAGTGCAGAAGCCTTTCTTCTGGAGGACAGAAGGAACGACATCCTTCAAATGGCCCACTTCATCAGGGAGAATGACTTGGTTCAAGCTGTCTCGATGCAGTGGTTGCTGGGTCTCGTGGCATCATCAGTGTTCACCATGCCCCTGGCTCATCTTCACATGAGGACTATCCAGTGGATGCTCAGCACTCAGTGCATGCACCCACAGTCCTTTCACATCAAGGTGATGGAACCCCTGAAACGGTCACTCACCTGGTAGACTCAGGAAGACAACCTTCTGGAAGGTTATCCCTTCGCCCCTCTAGAATCTCAGATCTCCAGCACCACAGATCTCTCCCCACTCGGATGGGGAGCTCACTGCCAGGATCTCCACACCCAGGGTTGATGGAATCAGGACGAGTCTCAGCTTCACATAATAGTTCTAAAAATGAGAGCTTTCCTGTATGCAGTCTGAGCCATGAAGGACATACTCTGTCACAAGCTCATTCTCCTTCAAACGGACAACATGCACACTCTTACTCCTTATGCAGGGAAGCGATGAGAGTATGGGAGTGGTGCCTGGAGTGCAAAGCACTGATCCAAGTGGTCTGCCTGGTGAGGGTGCAGAACGGTCTGGCAGATCGTCTCGGCAGAACGGAGACAGACCCTCACAAGTGGTCTCTCAACATAAACGTCGTGCAATCTCTTTTCGAAGAGTGGGGAAACCCAGACCTGGACCTTTTTGCGTCCCCACCCAACACAAAACTGCCTCTGTTCTCCTCCAGAAATCCAGAACCTGGCATTTTCTGCCAGAATGCATTCAGACTGTGGTGGACAAGATGCTTTCTGTACACATTTCCTCCTCTTCCCCTAGTTCAGAGGGTGCTGCTCAAACTGGAGGCACAGGGGGGCAGAATGATCCTCATCGCCCCATTGTGGCCTTGTCAGATCTGGTTTCCATTAATCAGCAGATTATCGGAAACTTCTCCAAGACAGCTTCCACTTCATACAAATCTGCTGACCCAGGGCCCTGTGGTCCATCCCGACCTGAATTCCCTTCATCTCCATGCTTGGCTGCCGAAGAGATAGAGGTGAATGGGTTTAACATTTCAAGTAGGGTCTCAGATATTCTGTTAGCTGCACGCAAGCCAGCTACTTGAAAAACTCACACTGCTAAGTGGAAGCAATTCTCTATCTAGTGCGCAAAATCCTCTTGGAATCCTTTTTCCCTGCCCACCAAACGAAGTCCTAGAGTATCTTCTAGATCTGTCGAACACAGGCCTGCAATACTCAACTGTGAAGGTTCACTTTTGCGTGATCTCAGCATACCATGAGCCTGAACACTCCATGTCTCTGGCTCTGTTATCTGTAGTCAAGAGGTTCCTTAAGGGCATACTGCATACTAGGCCACCAGTCAGACAACCGGTAGCCACCTGGGACATTAATCTTGTGCTAGACATGCTCACCCGTAAACCTTTTGAGCCCCTAGCTATTTGTGAGCTGAAGTTTGTGACTTGGAAGACCGCCTTCCTTGTAGCCATTACCTCCGCTCGCAGATTGTCTAAAATACATGCTTTGATCACAGACCCTCTGCATACTGTATTTCACAAAGACAAGGTGGTTCTTAGGACTCACCCAAAGTTTCTCCCCAAGGTTGTCTCAGAATTCCACCTGAATCAGGCCTTGGTCCTCCCAACCTACTTCACAAACTTCCAGAATGAGGGGGAGAGCACCCTGCATTCTCTGGATGTGAAGAGAGCTTTGTGGTTCTAGTTAGACAGAACTAAAGAAATCAGCACATCACAACAACTGTTCGTCTCCTTCAGCACAGCCCGACTGGGTCAACCTGTTGTTATCAGATGCATTTCAGCATGGCTAGTGGCATGTCTTCGCCAGTGCTACTCCATGGCACAGGTTAAGCTGGAAGGCAGAGTATACGCGTAGTCTACCAGAGCAGTCGCGGCATCTCTAGCAGAAATCCGAAATGTGCCCATTGCAGACATCTGCAGTGTGGCCACTTGGAGCTCCGTGCACACCTTCGTAAAGCACTATGCTTTGGATGTCCATGCCAGGCAGTATCAGTCCTTTGGCAGGACAGTCCTTAATGGACTTCAGTCCTAAGTGAGCTCCTCTCCCCTGCCGCCCGTCTCAGGATTATTTTAGCTCGGTACTCTTCCATTAGTGTGAATGAGTGGAGGAGACTTTATGTCCAGGAAGATATGGAAATTACGTACCTACCATAATTCTTAATCTTCTTGGACAAAGTCTCCACCACTCATTCACACACCCACCATCCCTCGAGCTCACTCATCCTGTTTTTTGTCTTCACCCCTTCATTGTTGGGCTATGAAGACTGTACTGAGTTGACCCTTCTTACACGGGTCATGTGGACTTTTTAAGTCCAGAATAGGTTCGTTTCATTAGGTTAGTTTACTCTGCACTTCCTCGGTAAAAAAGGTACTGAGGCAGTTGGGGGATCGATACCGGGGTAGCCTATATGACGCAAGCCAGTCTCGTGGTACCGTGCAAGCACGGCCCTACCCCAGCGCCGGCCCGTCTGAAGATTTATTTTTTTAATTTTTTTTTCTATTTGTTTACCCAGAAGTAACACACTAAGCTGAAAACTTTTTTACAGGTGTGACCTGGGAGCATAGGGAAGTTAAGTGACTTGCTCAGGGTCACACAGTATGCAAGTGGAAGCTGTGGGATTCAAACCCAGGTCTGGTCGCTGGATGTCACCAGATTTGCAGCTCAGAGCCTTAAACCACTGCACTATACTGCCTCCCAGTATTTTTGGCTCCCGCTGGGTCCTAACACCTTCCAGTGTAGTCCCATTAGTGTGAATGAGTGGTGGAGACTTCGTCCAAGAAGATCAAGAATTACGGTAGGTACGTAATTTCCATTTTGTGATGTCATAGAATAGATTCATAGAAAAGATACAAGTTCAGTAGGCCGAATGCCCTCTTAAGAACTCGCCACCTGATTTAATGGTGATAAATATATTTCTTATTCCCCATATAAGCATCTAAACACTTTTTAAAAGTGTCCAATGTTGGACTAGTAACAACATATTTTGGTAGACTATTCCATAATTCAGTTATCCTTTGAGTGAAGTATTTGCTTCTCTTAGTAGTTTTTATGGAATCCCCAATAAGACTAATACCGTTATTCCTAGTGTTGATAATATTATTATTCAAGGTAATGCCTATAGTAGCACCCAAATATCCATCCTTTAGTGCCTTGTATGTTAAACACAAGTATCCTCGTATTTGCCTATACCCTGTGCTGAATATCTGTAATTGTTTTAATCATGTACATGTAACCCCTAGATGGCGCTATCCCAGGGACTACTACCCCTGCCTGATTTGCCACTAACAGGTTGAGGGGCCTGGATCCAATGGCGGGTGCCTCCACCCAGAGGTCAGGGTTTGCAGTAGTTAAACTAACTTGGTCACAGCCCTCTGGGACACTGCAACCCCCCTTTCTTCCCACTAGTGGCCCACACAATATATCAGAATTACCTTCACAGTATACACTTACCCCAGGTCTGGTTCCGGCACTGGGACCTCCTGTGAAATGAGATACAGTGCAACAATCACAGTACAGTACTTTAACATAAGACAAATACCTCAGGCAGTATAACTTTGCTGAAACAAGCAGCTCTGATTTATTTAGGGGGATATAACAAGGACAGAGGAAATCAGGTTAATTAGCTTATCACTCTAATAATCTACCTATGGCTCTGTGCACAGGCCTATCCCTATCAGTTACTGTCCCTGGGTACCCAAGCCCTAGTGGCTAGTCCAAACCGGTGGCAGCTAGAGGGCCCTTTCACACAGAGAGAAAAGGAGAATTAAACAGTCAGCAGTACAGTAATTCCATTTGGATTTAATGTGGCAATTCAACAGGGAGCGACCCTGAATTAGTACTCACGACCTCCAAATAAGATAAGGTCCTTCAATGTCAGCAAGGCTCACTTGAGGTACACAAACTTCTTCACATCCATATAAAAGAAAGCACTATACCAGGCAGGCTGCATCTGTATCCCGATCGCAATTACTGCACAATACCGGGAGAACACACAGCAGATTCAGTTCCTGACAGATCGAGTGCAATTTTCAGCAATTCCTCCAGTCTTCTACAGGGTGAGCCTGGTTTTACTCTTCAGAGATCCTTTGATTCTTTTCACAGGACGGATTCAGTCCTAACAAGCTGTTACACAAGCTGCAGACCGGAACTCTGGGCCTTACACACGTTTTTTGACTAAAACTGCACACTGAAAAAGCACAGGGCTCCTTCCTTCTTCACTGCCAAAGCTCAACTGAAACTCCAACCCGACAAAACCGGGCACTTCCTTTGAGTTCCTCCCAGTTCTTGACTGGATTGGCTGTCACTCACAATAGACTGCTGCTGTTGGTCCAAAAAGGCACTGAAGTCTAAACTACATCTCCAGAGTCACTGCCCATACAATCCTCTTGTGGCTGGCTCAGATTATGAGTCAAGTTCTGATTCGTCAAGGCACCATTTAGAGCTAGCTTACCCCACACTGATTGGTCCAGTTCAGCAGTTCAAAACTAGAATGGGAACTAGCAGACACAGTTCTGACTGCAAAGAAAGCAGGTTAGACAAACTGTAATTTCATTATTACTGTAAATAATTTCTGGCAAACAGTTACATCTTTCCGATAGGTTCCTTTGCACTCCTAGTGACTGCAAAAATGAAGTGAATTAGCAGCAGCTCAGTGGTACTCAGAGAAGCACACAGTCCCCCATACAAACTAATTATGTCTGCAAGCAGACAGCTCTTAAAGAGACAGTACCAGAGGCTCTAAAAACACTCACTGATAAATGGCTTAAATGCAAACACCGTTCAGGCTTGGAGCATTCAAGCAAGCTCCTGGAAGTCTTTTGGGAACCCCATTTGCAGAGGTTACACCCTTCCTGGCCTGGGAAAGCAGCGTCCGCTCAAGCAAGTACCCAAGTTTCAACTGCAACCATATACATTTGCATTAGGCTGCACATGTAATCATCAGTCAATATATCATTTTACCAAGAACACATTTCTGAAACATTGCAATACGTCACTCTTTACACAGTATTACATACATTGTACCATAACTCAAGTTATTACCTCTTGTACATGAAACCTGAAGAGGGCCCTTCCTATCAGTTACCTTGGGGCTGGATGGGGCAAGGGACACCATATAGGGCAACACAAGTAACTTGGAGTTAGCACTGATGCTCAGTTTGGGCAATGAGCTTGGGGACACATACACTCCTTTATGGACAACATTGAGAGGCAAGTCCACAGGCCTCCCAAGTGAATCATAACTGAGGTGCACCACAGGCTTTACAGCTCGACCAGTCTTTCTGGGGGAACTGTTATAGTCTCTGCACTCTGAGCCTCATTTTTCAGCATTGTCCTCACTTGTCAGGAGTCTCCATGGGGGTAGAGGCTGGAACTTGGGGCACTTTCAGCTCCAGGAGTTACAGTTTCTGAGTCCACAACATTTGGCTCGCATGGAGAGCTTTCGGACACTGGCAGTGGACTGTCAGGGCACTCAAAATACTCTTCTTGTTCGGGTGTATCACCAGTCTGCCCCAATCTATCATTTCCTCCCTGAAAGCTCAAACAGTTCAACCATGCACAATGATTCCATTTCATCTGATCTGATGCTTTGCACTTCACTTTCTGGGAGCATTGGCTCCAGGGATGAAGCTGGGGCTAGACAGTCCAGAAGGCCCAGCTTTGTCTCCAGTGTTGACTAGGGGATTGCCCGAAACAATTGACTCAGTTGTAAGAAGGATAGTATTCAAAGTCACTCTCACTTTCTTCCGATATGGACTGACAGTCATGCTCAACTGGGACTTGTGGAGGGAACACTTTAACTTTGCTTCTGTAGGTGCAGACTTTCTTGATCTTTTCTTAGCAGCAGCTCTAGTCACTGGTCCAGAGGGGCATCTTCTAGGGCTCAGACTCAATTAAGATTTGTCCAATGGGCGTAAATGATTTCTATGCATTGTTTTACATCTTTTGAATTATTCTCAGGCCTTACTTTGTACACTGGCAGATCATCTAGTTTGCCCACTACAATGTGAGGGGAGATGGTGCCATCTGTCAGCAATCTTGTTTGCCATGCAGTCCCAGATTTCTTAGCAATACCCGATCTCCCTCCTGGAGTTCCTGTGCTTTCACCTTTTTATCATACCTTTCTTTGTTGGCCAGATTTCTTTTGGCAGCCATGGTTTGAGCCAGTTGGTACGCATGAGTTAGCTGGGCCTTTAACTTTTGCACATACTGTAAATAGTTGTCAGCTTGAACCCCATCAGGAGAGACCCCAAACACACATCTACTGGTAGTCGAGCTTCTCTTCCAAACATCAGGTGAGGGAGAATCAGTGGCATCACTTTTGGTGCAGTTATAAGCATGTACCAGGGTGCTAATTTGTTGGCTCCATCTAGGCTTGTCCTTTGGGTGCAGGGTGCCTAGCATATCTAGCAAAGCTGGGTTGAAGCGTTCAGGCTGTGGGTCCCCTGGGGTGGTAAGGAGTGGTTCTGGACTTTTGACTCCCACAGAGAAAGCATCTCTTTGATCAGGCGACTCTCAAAGTCTCTCCTTGATCAGAATGGATTCTTTGTGGAGCCCATAGTGAACAAAAAGTTTTCTACAAGTACTTTGGCCACAGTGGATGCTTTCTGGTCTTTGGTGGGGAAAGCTTGGGCATATCTCGTGAAATGGTCAGTGACCACCAGCACATTACTGATATTTCTTTGATCTGACTCCAAACTCAGAAAATCAATACAGACCAGCTCCATGGGTGCACTGGTGGTGATGTTAACAAGGGGCAGCCCTCTGGGCAAAGCTTTCCTCTGTAATAGCGACTACAAGTTCGAATGTGTTGCTCCACATCAGCCCCCATCTTAGGCCAATAGAATCTGGATCTCAACAAGTCAAGTGTTCTGTCTATACACCAGGTGCCCCATGTGGTTGTGCAAGGACCTCAGTACTGAGTCTCGAAGGCAGTGGGCAGCACTAGTTGTTGTTTGTCTACTTGTTCCCCTCTGTCTACTGTTTCTCTGTATAACAGTTTATTGATCAGTTTCAACTTAGGACCTTCTTTGTATAACAGTGCAGTTCTCAAATCAGTGGGCGTAATTTGGACACATCTTTTCCTGCATAGAGGCTTCTAAAGCTGCTTTGATCATGGGATCGCGAGTTGAGCCCTGAATACTGTCATTGTCCAGCTGAGGCAGTGCACCAATGTCTATTGCAGAAAAGTGGCAATAAGCAGCAGGTATGTAATTCTCAGAGGGTCCCAAACAATCCACCATGCAGTCACTCGTCCGTGGACATTTGTTCCTCCCTGTCAAACTTCCGGCAGAGTGCCCGAATGTCAGGTTCTGCCAATCGGACCCAATCATTCTGGGAACAGGCCTCCGGGAGAGCATCAAGCATCTATGTGGTTCAGACCTGCCTTATTCGAGAGCATAGTCATATGTAGATAATGCAGAAAGCCACCTATGGCCAGTGGCATCCAACTTAGCTGAGGTCTGCACATAGGTCAAAGGATTATTGTCAGTTTTACTAGTATTTTAGCCCCATACAAGTACTCATGGAATTGGTCAACAATAGCCCACTTCAAAGCTAGGAACTCTAACTTATGTACAGGATAGTTCTTTTCGGATGGGGTCAGGCTTCTACTGGCAAAGGCCACTGGTCTCAGGCCATTCTAGTGCTCTTGGTACAACACAGCCCCAACCCTTGCAAGCTAGCATCAGTAGTGCGGGGCGTAAGGTTTTTGGATCAGCATAGGCCAGCACTAGAGCATGGGTAAGTCGATATATGATCTCATGAAAAGCAGTCTCACAATCAGGAGTCCAGCGGACCCCAAATACTTCACTCGGATGAAAATACACTCTTTCAGTCTTGAGGCGCTGACTTTTGGTATTTTTGTGGGTTGGGGATACCCTTGAGTAAGGTTAAGTAAAGGCGGATCACTCTTGAATAGTCCTTGATGGCGCCGATAATAACCACAGAATCCCAGGAATCTTTGCAGTTCTTTTAGATTTTTGGGCTGTGGCCAGGTGGTCAAGGCCTCAACTTTACTTGGGTCGGTCTCTATTCCTCGGTGGATACTATGTGTCCCACATACTTTACTGATGTTTGAAAGAATTGACACTTATCAATGGACAGTTTAAGGCCAAAGTCCTCCAGTCGGTCCAATACCTTAAATAATCTGCTCTCATGTTCCTCCAGTGAGCTGCCAAACACAATAACATCATCTAGGTATACCAGGCACTCTAGTAAGTTCATGTCCCCACTGCGCTCCATCAATCGTTGAAAAGTGGCTGGGGCACCTGAAATCCCTTGAGGAATCCTCATGAATTCATAGAAGCCAAGCGGACAGATAAAGGCCATCTTCTCACGGTCCTCTGGGGCCATCGGGATCTGGTAGTACCCACTGCGGAGATCCAGCACAGAGAACCACTTGCTCCCGTTTAGGCAGTCCAAAGCATCCTGAATGCGGGGCATTGTGTACTGATCAGGGATAGTCCGCCGGTTTAAGGTGCGATAATCCACACACATCCTTACTGTTCCATTCTTTTTCCTCACTACCACAATGGGGGAAGCATAAGGGCTTCTGGATTCTTGTATTACACCAGCAGTTAACATCTCTTGCAGATGCCGTCTCACATCATCTATGTCAGCAGGTGCCAGGCGTCAAGACCTCTCAGAAATGGTCTTCGTCATGCAGCGGATATTGTGCTCAGCTCCTTGCGCATCCTACATCCCATTCCTTTAAAGAAAACACCTGGTCTCTCTGGGCAAGCTTCTCACTGATCCTCACTTTCCATTCAGCTGGCAGCGAGGTAGCGAAATCAAACAAGTCAGGCGTTACTCTGTCATTCTTCCTTGAACTCTTGCTGCTGGGTAGCACTGCAGTGTCTGCACAATGCACATTAGCCAGGATGCAACCTCTGTTTACTCGAATGTCTCTTTCAGACACATTATGAACTTGGACCATTACCCTTCTGGCATAAGCATGGGCTCTAGCGGGCAAAATACTAGGCTTGACCAGCAGTCCCTCTGGCAATTTTCCATCGCCTGGTGCATCCAACATTAATATTTTATTCTTAACATCCTTTCTGATACGGACCTCTCCCTGTAAGGTACACTGGGCATTTGGCGCCAGGATCAGAGACTCAGGATCCTTCTTCCATACAATTCCGACCGGTTCCTCTGGTTCTGTTTTCAGCATCTCTCTGTGCCTCATAGGCCTTCTTAATTAAAGCGGAACTCTAAAAGCTCTACTAGTCTTTGACCCTGTTTTCATAACACAACTGTGCCAGCCTTCCGAACATATGAGCATTTGTTCCAATCAACAAAGGACACCATCATACAGTCCAGTGGGGGACACACTAAGGCTAGGGTCTCTACTTGTTCAGCCACTCCAGCCACTGAGGTGGGGAAAGACAGCCAAATTGGATATACCGGAATAGGGGTAGGCCTTCACTTCCCCCATACATGCAGTCCTTCTAATGGTTGTAAGGGTACGTCTGACAAATGCTTCTGATACCAATCCTGGAACATAATTGTCACTTAGGAGCCACTGTCTAATACAGCTCTTGTAGACACTCCATTCACCTTTACAGTGGTCTCCATGGAGGACCCACTATTCTGGACCAGTCTGGAGAGGCGGTAGTGGGGGCCTGGGCAACTGACCTTGCCACAAAGGACGTGAATTAGCATTTTTGGTGCCCTCACTGGGATCATGTCTGGCACCTCTTAACCACTGATTTCTTCTCCAAGCTCTCCTTGTAGCCTATATGCAACTTTGTCAGTGTCTTTTGGGGACTGGCATTCCCTTTCATGTGCCCATCTTTCCCACAATTATAGCAAAACATACTTTCTGGAGTTTGAGCTGGCGGCGCCACACTGGGAGCCAGGGCGGGGGTATTACTAACTGGAAACCTGGGTGCCATCTCTGTCTGCGGCGTGATAAGCATTTGGAGACATCTCGTCAGTTTCTCCACTTCCATGGTCAAGGAATTGAGTTTGGAGCTGTTATCAGCTGGAGATACATGGGTGGGTACCCCCACCCCCATAGCAGATGCAGTCGGATATAGGTCAGGGCCCGTACTTGCAGGCGTGGCCTTCATAAAGGGACTGTTTTTGAATTCCCGGATCTCTCTCAACAGTTAGCCCCATTGTGGCATATCTTTTCCTTGTCAGAGCACTCATTGACTGTCAACCTCTGCCCTGAACTTCACTTGATGGGTCACCCTCAGTCACTCGGGTCGTAGCCACAGCTGTTGGTGCAGGTCCTCCGAGGTCGCCTTTTCTCAACTCCTCGAATTTCTCTCATTAACTCATCATAGGAGGTGGGATTCCAGTCGATTTGCCAGGCGTAACTGAAGCAACAGCAGTTCTGAGAGGGGGCAGACTTAAGGATTCTGTCCAGTCTGGTTCGGTCCAGTTCAATCGCTGGCAAACTACCCTTTCTGAGGCATTCTTGCAACAATTTTTCCAGCCGAGAGACATACACAGACAACAACTCCCTTGGTACTGTTGTGCATTTCTTACTCTCCACCATAGGTCCTCATCAGAATCTGGGCTCCATACACATTCTCCAAGAGCCTCCAAGATAGGCCTGTGCAGTCGCTTCAGGGTTACTGGCCCGTTTACCGGATGGTAGCCGGGGCAGGACCTCGGAGGCTCTCACTAACCCTCTTTGGCTTTTTAGCCTTCCGAGCATTGCCATTCCAGCACTTGGGGGCAACATAGTCTATCAGGTCTCCCAGTCATCCTCCCTTGGGGGTGGGGAGGTGCCAGAGAAGATCCTCAACCTTCGGTAAGAGTCGTGACTAATGGCAGGTGCAGAAATAGGAGTCTGCATTGGTTCAGCCACCATTACGGGCACTGGAGCAGGAGAGGGTGTTGGGGGAGGAACACCCCCAGGTGGCAAGAATAGTTTCTTCAAGTCCTCCACAGTTTTCCCCTCTCCCAGCAACCATTCAGCAAATTTCTCCTCAAAAGTTTCAGATAGTGGTGGGGGCTGATTCCCCCTCGGGTCTTTACTGTCCTTAGTTATCACTCTCCAAGCAGTGAGGGCTCCCTCTGGGGTAATGGTCTGTGGCACTTTGGAGCTATCTATGGGATCCTTAAACTCTACTAGGGCCAGGAAAGTGTGGGTGAGCAGATTAGCATGCCGACCCACCACCACAGGGTTTGTAAACCTTCCACCTTGGAAAGTACTCCCTGCACAGTGTCTGTATTGATACCCAGGGGATGTCCAGGATAAGCATAGCATTTTGGGGTCGATCTCCTCCCAGTACACCACTCCACCAGCGATTGCACAGCCACTTCTGTCGAGGTACCCATTTCTTTCTTAACAGTGGTTAGTAAATATGGCCACTAGAGGACACACAATCCCAGCGGTGAGCCTCCAAGATGTAACCCCTAGATGGCGCTATCCCAGGGCTACTACCCTGCCTGATTTGCCACTAACAGGTTGAGGGGCCTGGATCCAATGGCGGGTGCCTCCACCCAGAGGTCAGGGTTTGCAATAGTTAAACTAACTTGGTCACAGCCCTCTGGGACACTGCAACCCCCTTTCTTCCCACTAGTGGCCCACACAATATATCAAATTACCTTCACAGTATACACTTACCCCCAGGTCTGGTTCCGGCACTGGGACCTCCTGTGAAATGAGATACAGTGCAACAATCACAGTACAGTACTTTAACATAGACAAATACCTCAGGCAGTATAACTTTGCTGAAACAAGCAGCTCTGATTTATTTAGGGGATATAACAAGGACGGAAATCAGGTTAATTAGCTTATCACTCTAATAATCTACCTATGGCTCTGTGCACAGGCCTATCCCTATCAGTTACTGTCCCTGGGTACCCAAGCCCTAGTGGCTAGTCCAAACCGTGGCAGCTGGTAGGGGCCCTTTCACACAGAGAAAGGAGAATTAAACAGTCAGCAGTACAGTAATTCCATTTGGATTTAATGTGGCAATTCAACAGGGGCGACCCTGAATTAGTACTCACGACCTCCAAATAAGATAGGGTCCTTCAATGTCAGCAGGGCTCACTTGAGGTACACAAACCTCTTCACATCCATAAAAAGAAAGCACTATACCAGGCAGGCTGCATCTGTATCCCGATCGCAATTACTACAATACCGGGAGAACACACAGCAGATTCAGTTCCTGACAGACCGAGTGCAATTTCAGCAATTCCTCCAGTCTTCTACAGGGTGAGCCTGGTTTTACTCTTCAGAGATCCTTTGATTCTTTTCACAGGACGGATTCAGTCCTAACAAGCTGCAGGCCGGAACTCTGGGCCTTACACGTTTTTGACTAAAACTGCACACTGAAAAGCACAGGGCTCCTTCCTTCTTCACTGCGAGCTCAACTGAAACTCCAACCGACAAACCGGGCACTTCCTTTGAGTTCCTCCCAGTTCTTGACTGGATTGGCTGTCACTCACAATAGACTGCTGCTGTTGGTCCAAAAAGGCACTGAAGTCTAAACTACATCTCCCAAGTCACTGCCCATACAATCCTCTTGTGGCTGGCTCAGATTATGAGTCAAGTTCTGATTCGTCCAAGGCACCATTTTAGAGCTAGCTTACCTCACACTGATTGGTCCAGTTCAGCAGTTCAAAACTAGAATGGGAACTAGCAGACACAGTTCTGACTGCAAAAAGCAGGTTAGACAAACTGTAATTTCATTATTACTGTAAATAATTTCTGGCAAACAGTTACATCTTTCAGATAGGTTCCCTTTGCACTCCTAGTGACTGCAAAAATGAAGTGAATTGGCAGCAGCTCGAGTGGTACTCAGAGAAGCACACAGTCCCCCCATACAAACTAATTATGTCTGCAAGTAGACAGCTCTTAAAGAGACAGTACCAGAGGCTCTAAAAACACTCACTGATAAATGGCTTAAATGCCAAACACCATTCAGGCTTGGAACATTCAAGCAAGCTCCTGGAAGTCTTTTGGGAACCCCCATTTGCAGGGGGGTTACATACAGTAATCCTGGGCCTCACAAGATTTTAACCTTTTAGTGCATTTTCTTTGGACGCTCAATAAGTTTACAACTTCTTATAGAATACAGTGTGCTAAATTGTGAATTATATTCGAGATGGGGGCGTATAAGACTGGAATATGATCCCTACTTTTTTATATTTGCCAATATGCAGTTTGTTATTTTGTGACATTTTTTAACTTTTAGAATAGTATTTCTATCAAATTTAAAATCATTTGTTATTAATGGTTCCGAGATCTTTTTCTTCTGTAACAACTTGTAAAACTGTATATCCTAATTTGTAATTGTAACCGGATTGTTCCTTCCAATGTGCATTACTTTGCATTTTTCAAGGTTAAATTGCATCTGCATCTTATGCCCCCACTTCGATAATTGATCTAATTGTTCCTGTATATTAATTTTATCACTTATAGATGTTATATGACTCCCCAGCTTGCAATCATCAGCATACTTTGCAAGCCAAACTTTGTCTCTAATAGGCATTGATGCTACTAAAACATTAAATAGGGTGGGGCCCAGTACTGAGCCCTGGTGCACACCACTAGTTACACAACCCCAGGATGAATAATTACCTTTTACTGCAACCATTTGTTGTCTATTCTCCAACCAGGAACTAATCCAACATCTTATGTTAGGCAATAATTCGATTTTTAAAAGTTCCTTTATTAAGACGGAATGCGAAACTTTATTGAATGCCTTAGCGAAGTCAAGAAATATTACATCATTAGGAATTCCTGTATCCAATGCTTGACTAATGGGTTCAAAGAATTTAATTGATTGGATAAGCATGATCGCCCAGTAACAAATCCATGTTGGCTTACGTCAATTAAACCCTTAGATTTCAGATGATCGTTAATACGTTTTTGTAGTAATTTCTCCATTATTTTTCCTATAACAGATGTAAGACTAATCGGTCTATAATTCTTGACATCATTTCTCTTTCCTCCTTTATGAATAGGAGTTACAACCGCTAAACGCCAGGATTTTAGTGCCACACCATCTTGTAGCGATTTGTTATAAAGATCGGTTAGTGGATTTATTAATACTAAAGACAATTCCTGAATAAGTCTCGGTGTAATTCCATCAGGACCTGGTGAACTGTTAGTTTTTAGTGAGTTAATCGTATCCATGACTTCTGAAGTACTGAATGGGGAGTAATGAGATTTAGTCAAATCCAACTGTAATGATATGAAAATCATAATATGAAAATCACAAGCAGTAGCTGGTGAGGAGAGTGGAACTCAATGTAGATCTGAAGGCACCCCCAAAGCTAGGTTATTTATCAAAAAATCATCAAAGCATATCAGAATACATAACTGGCATGGAAACGAAGATGGAAGGGCAGTTAACTGTGTAAAAATAATTTCCTATTTCCTTTAAAGATGGTTGGCAAATCAGCTCTTAAAGGGAGACTGCCAGAAATGTGGATATTAACCATATACCACTCCAAGAACTACGTACCCTCATTTTTTTCTTGGTGGTAGAGTTACAATTTAAAATCTTAAAGGTTGGGGCTGGAAAAGCCCTGAGCAGAGGCTGGTGACTCCAGCAATCCTGTTATGTACTGCCAGTAGTGCTTGTCCTGTTTTTTTTAATAGGCTTTGGTAACCGAGTAAGTCCCATTAGGCACAAGTGCCTGTTTTCAGGGGTGACCTGGGAGCTCTGGGGAGGTTAAGTGACTTGCTCAGAGGCACACAGTATGTAAGTTGAGGTTGTGGGAATCAAACCCAGGTCTGCTGGATGTATCAAGATCATTCACAGCTCGTTACTCTAACCTCTAGGCTATACTGCCAGCTCCTGTGCTTCACTGCTACTGCAAAATTTCTTTAGCGTGCACTGTAATGAAAGCAAGACTTTACATCAAGAATTCCAGTAGGTGAAGAGTAAGCATTTGGTGACATTCAAGCATATGAATAGCAAGGGATTACTAGATATGATCGTTGAGAATTGATGGACAGTCATGAAAGGCCTGTTGCCTACTTTTCCTGTAAGGTTTTTTTTTTCCGTTATGCATTTTATGTTTTTTTTCCCCATGTTTGCCCTCCCCCAGTCCTGGACGTGCATGTGCGCATGTGGAGGCACACGCGCGCCACATTTCTGAGATACCCTTCCGACTTGCAGCCCCCTCCCACTTGCGCTGCCTCTGGACCTCCACCCAGTGGCAGCAGAACTGGGGTGGGGGGCGACAACTACCCCAGGAGAGGAGAGCTGCTGTTAAGCACTTCGATCCTGCTCGCCCCCGCGAGATCATTCCCAAGCCGAAGTGCGCCATCGTGGCACGAGGTGTGGCATCCAGTGTCTCAACCCTCAGCGCCTCCAGGCCGGCCATTCCTGTAAGTTTGTGTGTTACTATAACAGAGTTCATTATAACCGTGTTTCAGTGTGTTCAAGTTGTGTATTATGCTGCAGATGTTTTCTGTGGCGCATTTACCTTTCGTGTTACTGCCTAATTTGGTTTCAGAGTTTTGCAGTGCGACAAGGGGCATAACTGATTCCTACAGCATCATTTTAAATTCTTGAGTACAGAGAAATGCGGTCTTTTCCCACTCTCTGCATACTGTACCTGATGAAGAGACTCTATGGGTCTCTTAACCAGCATACGTGAATTATCTGTTTGCCTAATATAGGTATTGCCTCTGCTGAACAAAAAATTATTTGGTTTGTTTTTTGTCAGCATGCACAGCACCCTCCAGACGGTCTCTGCAAACCTAAGGTGAATATGCCATTGTCATTTTAAACATATACTTTTTATTTATACAATGTTTTTAGATGTACTGCAGAAAAGGCCAAGAACGACTAAAGAATCTGGAATGCTGGGAGGACATCTCTTCTCCAGAAATACGGGTTTATAAAGAAAGACTGCAGATGTACAAAAAGCAGCTTAAGGAGTTTTCAGTAAGAGCTGAAGAATATAGGATAAAACTTGATAGAACTGTGAGGCTTTATGAATTCTTTGATAAAGTAAGTAAGAAGAGATACTATCTGCATGTTCTTGCAAGTCTGTGTTGCGTTTTAACTGGATGTTGGCATTGGTGTTAGCTATGACATGATTGATCTGTTTTGTTCTCTCTGTCATGTTATAGAATTCATTAATGTGCTTCAGTATCAGGTGTTATAAATGAATCAAGGTTTTAGAACAGATTGTAATCTTACTGACAGGCTGAAATGATTTGTTACATTTTATCACAAAAAAAAAAAAAAAAAATCATTTGTGAAAATGAGTTAGTCCTTTAAGCAAGGCTGCAAAGACAAATGTGTTTTCGATCATCTCTTTAGCTGACATGTTGTTACAGTTTATGCAGTGCTCATCAGCTTTTGCACTGCTTAGTGTCACTGAGCCACACCTTTGAAGACTGTTTTCCTTTTTTTCTATATGCAGTTTTATAGTGTTTTTCCATTTTTGTCCTTGTAACCCAGCCCCTACCTCAGACGCACGCACTTGGTGGCGTATGTACACCGCATCTCGAGGTACCCATCTGCTACGTGTCACCCCCGCCGCCTACGCTGACCATTGGGCCTCCACCCAGTGGCAGCGGGACTATGGGGGGAGGGCAGCGACCACCCTCCAGAGAGGAGAGCTGCCTTCCAGCTGCTCAATCCTGCTCTGACCCTTCCTCCCCCTTGCCGGCTCCCCGATGACCTGAGTCCGTTCCCGAACCTGGGTCACCGGTGTGGCATGCGGTAAGGCTTCCAGCATCTCAGTGCCACAGGGCCAGCTGCTGTTTTGTCTTTTAGGGCACATCCCTTTGTTCCACCTGGACAGACTGAGACAGACACCAAGATTTAGAGAAAAATGGCCATGGCCATGTGTTTATTCCCATAATTCAACAGTTACAGCCAAAATCAGCATGACATGCGCAGCAAGGTAGTTGTGGTTGGTAAATGTCATTCATCTATTCGGTATCATTCAGAGTTTTTGGCGGCTGTCCCCCACTCTGGTGGGGGTTGCCTGACCAATAGAAACCCCACGAGGTAGCCCACCTCCTGGACATCATGGATGGCTCTTGAACAGGCGTGGAAGTGCCCTTCCCAGTCAGAGGACTCTGCGATGCCGCGAGTAAGTGCTCAAAGAGACTTTCCATCTGACTGCCCCCACCTTGAAGGGGGGAACTCTAGCCATCTGACCGAGGGCTGCAGTCAGCCTCAGGGTGATCTGGCTCACAAGACTCATGATACCCTGTTACCTCCTCCGTACAGACCTTCAAAGATTGCCTTGCCGCCACTTACACTTATACATGGCTGTGACAGTCCTAATTGAAGTCCTGTCAATATTATCAGCCTCACTTGCTGGAGAAGGCAAAAACCGGAAAACCCTGTGGGGAAAAAAATGGGAAAATTCCTTCTTGACCCCAAGGCGATCTCCCCTACTATGACAATAACTTCCCTATTTCCCTCCCAGTGCCCCCCTGCTTTTACAAGGGTGTGGTTTAGATGGGTTCTGACATGAGGGAGAGGAGCAAAAGAGAGATCTTCTTAGGTGCAGCCACTTTTATGCACTATGTTCCTCTCCCTGGCCCTAAACCACCCTTCCTTGGGAACGCCTACCTGCCTACGCCTCTGCTCCTAGTAGTGGCTTCCTTCCAGCCTACCTGCCCGCCCATGTATCACTCCAGTCTGTGCCTACAGACAATAGTCCTGCCGCTGCATTGCCTTGCTGGCTACCTCATTGCCTTATTGGATACATCCCTTTGTTCCACCTGGACAGACTGAAAAAGACACCAAGCTTTGGAGAAAAATGCCACAACCATGTTTTTATTCCCATAATTCAGCAGTTACATGCAAAATCAGCATAACATGTGCAGCAAGGTAGTCATGGTTGGTAAATGTCATTCATCTATTCAATCTCATGCAGAGTTATTGGCAGTCATTCCTAACTCCAGCTGAAATGCCTGACCAGTCAGAAACCCCACGAGGTAACCTGCCTCTGGGGCATGAAGAATGGCTCTTGACTAGGCGAAGAAGTGTCTTCCTCTGTCAGAGGACTCCACAGTGCCGTGGGCGAGTGCCGGAAAAGGCACCCCATGCGACTCCCCCCTTGAAAGGGGGAACTCAAGCCGTCCAGTCCAGACCTTCTGTCAACCTCAGGGTGATCTGGCTGCACATGACTCATGATTCCGTTACCCCCTCTGTACAGACCTTCCAAGACTACCATGCCACCACAGGGTGAGCATTGCTGCCATGCTCAATCCGCACAAACACCTCACGGTATCACTTTCTTCACTGCCCTTTGTATGTCCCCTGAAAACATCTAGCCCTATTTTTTTGTGTGTTTATGCTCTTTACCCCGGCCCCCAGCCCACCACTCCTTCAGGCTCACATCAAGTCCCTTGTGCCTGCCAGTCTCAACCCTGCTGCCATCCTCCATCGGTCATTTCCTGAGCACCCTGTGGCTGGGGGGGTCCAGCTCTAACTCTACCGGAAGGTACCCTCACCCAGGCAGAGGGAACAATGAGAGGAGGGATGTGAACGCTACCCCCCGAACAGACCTGAGGAATAGGGTGGTGTGATCTGGGGACTGCAGCATGGTGGGATGGGCAGCCATCATCCAGTGGGGCTGGTACGGGCTCATTTTCTGCCTTTCTGTCCCCACCCACCCTCAGAGCATGTACTGCAGTGGCATCCTGTGATGGGGACATCCGACCCCCACGCCACGTTTTCAAGCTAAGCTCCTCCCACCCACCTGGGTGCTATCCTACTGAGTTCCACCCCGTGACGTCAGATCTTCCTTTTCGCTGGAAGAGTCAGGTCTCCTTCTTTGCAGCTTCCTGCACATGGTGTAGGCCAGTTTTTTCCTTTTTTGTCTTGGGCAATTTTTTGTGTTATTCAGCGTTTTCTCCACCATGGAGTGCAATGAACCCAGAACCAGACCCTGTTTCAAGTGGTACATCGCATGTAACCAAAAAATGCTGCGTAACAACCAGCACGCCTCATGTATTTACTGCCTTGGAGAAGGGCATGTTCTAGGAGCGTGGATATGTTGTTCATCCACACTGTCTGGCATTGTCCCTTTCCCCTTTAAATCTTGCCGGAAGACTTCAAGCTGGCTCCTCCCACCCACCTCGGCTCCATCCCATGATGCCAGATCTTCCTTTCCGCTGGAAGATACAGGTTCCCTCGTGCTACTTTGCAAGTACCGTAGGTCCTGGAGTCTAATCGACTGTTTTCGCCACACTTACTCACCTTAAAACACGTCAGAGTTTACGATTCGGATCCAAACGCCTCGGATATGGAGGACAAGTCGTCCCCCGGGTTCCGCTGGTGTCCTTGCGGACAGAAAATGTCTTGCACTGATCCCCACCTCTCATGCATTTATTGCCTAGGTGCCGTGCACAATACTTCAGCTTGCACCATCTGTTCGGCCTTCCATCCCACCGTCCTGGAGGACCGCAAGGCATGCCTTAAGCTGGGGAGACCGGAGCATCGCTCCACCAGTGAAATTGAAGGAGGCCAGGTGGGTGGTTTCCTGCCGCAGGATCCGCCGAGCAGCTCGAACGGATGGCGGCTTTCGAAGAGGAAGCTGCCCAAGCTTCGGCCAACCGAAGTTTCTTCGTCCTGCTCAACCTGGGCTCCACTTTCACGGGGTCCTTTCGGGAGTTGTGCCAGTCTGTCCCTACCAAGGGTGAGGCGCCTTCGGGCTCGCACTCCTCCCAATCCAAGAAAAAGGATAAGGACCCCAAATCATCTTCTTCTAGCCGAAGATGACGTTCCTGGGACCGAGAGCAGTCCGACACTCAGGAGCAGGCGGTCTCGGCCACGGTCGAGATCGCTTCCTCGGCTGCCGGCTTTTTGGACCTTCCGTCAGGCTAGGGCACCGAAGCCGAGGATACGGCAGAACCGGACAAGATTTCTCTCGACCTGATCAAGCTGTTGTCGCTGACGCCTGTCGACGACTCCTTGTAGAGGACTCCCATTCTCTCCTTCCCTGACAAGGAGACCCGTCCTTCGGGCATCCCGATCAAGGGACAAGAGCCAGAACCTCAGTTTCACTGAACCCAGCTTCTCCCAACTGACAGAGACGACGCCATCGGTCTCGATCAAGGTGTAGGACCCCGTTGGTCGAAAAACCGAGAAAGGGTCACAAACACTCCCAGAAGAGGCGCCACCACTGTTCCTCATCCTCCTCGGACGAGGAGAGACTTAGACAGAAACTCCGTCAACGTTATGAGGACCTCTTGTGGCAGCAACTCCTTTTGACTGGTCAAAAACCATCTACTCCGGCTGTACCAGCCATTACTTGGCCCCAGCCTCTTCGGCCGACACCGACTCCTTCGGTTCTAAGGACTCCGGTTCTCCCTCCGGCGGGACCGGCCCGTATTTCTGGTCGGCCTGTTATGGGCTCCTCACCAATTTTGGTGGAACCACCACCTAAACAGCCTCCGGGAGGGGCTCCCTCTAGGGAGGACCAGACAACTATGGGCTTGCCCCATAGGTTGTCCATTACTGTTACTTCTGTTCACCCTAGGCGCATCGAGGGGGACATAGGTGGGAGACCCATGCATCCTGATTTCTCGGACTCGGATACTACTGGCCTTCACTCGCATGATGAGCTGTCAGTGACAGGCTTGGAGGAAGGTCCTTCTTCCTTCCAGGGCATCCTTCGACTCATTTCCGAGTCCACGGGTATGCCTTTGCAGCCTATACAAAAGAAGGCGGAATATCCTTTCACGGATATTCTTAAGAGGGGGGATACCCCAACAGAGGCCTTTCCAGTGGCCAAAGCCATAGTTGGCCCAGCACTGGAGCTTTGGCAGTGCCCTGCCTCTTGCCCGGCTCTGTCTGCCCATATGGCCCACAAGTACGCGGTGCCCATGGGGTCCTTGGCGGGCTTCACTGAGCATCCCTCGGCCGAGAGCCTTGTGACTGCCTCAGTGTTTCAGCGCACAGGCAGCTCTGCAGATACTGACTGCCCTCCAGACAAGGAGTCCAAAAATATGGACCACTCGGCCCGGAAAGTTTATACGGCATCATCCCAGGGCCTTCGTCAGGCCAGCTCAGCAGTGATTATGGCACACTTCTCTCATGCCCTACTGGGGTCGCTTGATGAAGTCCTCCCTCATCTCCCAGCTGACATGCAGACCACGGTCAAGCAGGTCCGTGACCAGGGCCATGCTGTGGCTAAACAACAGCTCCAGACGGCCCTGGACATTGGAGATTCCTGTGCCCGTTCACTAGCTGCCGCAGTGGCCACTCGCCGCAGGGCTTGGCTGAGGTTATCTTCGTTTCTAGCGGATACCCAGCACAAGCTAGCTGATGTGCCCTTCCTTGGCACTGACCTCTTCGGTCCGGGAGTGGCAGGTCATCTCCAGCGCATTGAGCAGTCTAATGCCACCTTAGATGCCACCTCTGCTAAGGGTTCTTCGGGCAAGAACCAGCAGAAGCGCAAGAAGAAGTCCTTTCAGCATTCTTCCCCTGTGGTTAGACAGCCCTCCTTCCAGGGAGGTCAGCAACAACAGCAGACTCAAGCTTGGCACCCAAGGCCCAAGCAAGGTCCCCAACAGCCCCTCAAAGGAGGCCGAGGTGCTGGTCCAAGTGCCCACTCTTCCTCCAAGCCTGCACTGTGACAGGTCGGGGGTGGCCTCCCCTACACCCGTCACGCCAGTTCTGGGTCCTCCCGTGGGGGGCCAGCTCCGCCACTTTCTTTCCGCCAGGTCCGGTATCACTTTGGACAGGTGGTTCTGGAAGTGGTCGGTCAGGGACTGCCTCTAGAGTTCAAGCAGTACCCCTCCAGCTGGGCCCGTGCCCCACGGGAGGAAAGAATCTCAGTTGGCACTCAGTCGGCCCTTCGGGACGACGTTGCTCAGCTCCTCCACAAGGAGGTGGTTGCTCCAGTGCCTGAACCTCCTACAGACCCAGGCTTCATGTCCAGGTATTTCCTGGTGCCCAAGCGGATGGGGAGTTGGCGCCCCATCCTAGATCTTTATGACCTGAATCAATATCTCGGGTCTAGCACCTTACGGATGGTAACTCTGTCCCAGATCATACCATCTCTGGAGCAAAACATGTGGCTCTGTTCACTGGATCTTCAGGACGCGTTCTACCATGTCCCAATCCATCTGTCTCATCAGCGGTTCCTCCACTTCAGGGTCGAAGAGACCCTGTACGAGTTCAGAGCCATGCCGTTTGGCCTGTCATCGGCCCCACGGGTCTTCACCAAATGCATTGCAGTGGTGGCAGCCCGTCTACGGCGTCAAGGGGTTCGTATTTACTCCTATCTAGACGATTGGCTCCTGGTGGGTTCCTCCCTACAGGAGATGGAGAGGTCCAGGGACCTGACCCTCTGAACCTGTTCCCACCTGGGCCTTCTAATCAACGAGGCCAAGTCAGAACTCATGCCCTCTCAAGTGATGGGCTTTATCGGGGCAGAGCTTGACTCTCGTCATGCCAGAGCTCGGCTCCTGGCGGACAGGGCGGAGGTTCTTTCCTCCTTTGCCCAATCATTTCTGGTTGGGCACTTGCGCCCTGCTCGGGACTTCCTGCGCCTCCTGGGTTACATGGCAGCATGCACCTCAGTGGTCCATTGGGCCAGACTGCACATGTGCCCCCTTCAGTGGGAGCTGGCCGCTCAGTGGTCTTAGCGTCAGGGTCTTTTCGACCAGCTGGTCACTGTCACCCAGAGGATGTGGGACGCTCTCCAATGGTGGACCGTCCCGAGTCTTTTGCGGGAAGGGATCCCATTTGTCCGCCCCAAGCCGACTGTCGTCCGTACAACCGATGCCTCTCTCATGGGCTGGGGAGCCCACATGGGGGACAACAGAGCTCATGGGTTCTGGACCCCCGAGGAGTCCCGATGCCACATCAACCTGTTGGAGCTCAGAGCAGTCAGACTGGCATTGTCAGCGTTCGCTCCTCGGCTCCGGGGTCAAGTGGTTCAAGTCCAGATGGACAATACCACAACCATGTACTACCTCAACAAACAGGGCGGCACGCACTCCCATCTGCTGTGCAGGGAGGCACTCCGGATCTGGACCTTCGTCAGCCGGCTGGAGGCAGATCTCCTGGCCATCTGTGTAGCAGGAGTCTCAAACCAACTGGCGGATGCTCTCAGCCGCATAGGCCAGACATCCCATGAGTGGTCTCTCCATCCAGAGGTAGCTTACAGTCTATTCTCCCGTTGGGGTAAACTGTTGGTGGACTTGTTCGCCTCCAGGGAGAAAACCAAGCTGCAGCTGTACCATGCCCGCCCCCCTCAGCAGGGCTCGCTGCAGGGGGTTGCCTTCTCGAGGCCGTGGACCCCAGGCCTCCTTTACGCCTTCCCTCCATTTCCCTTGATCCACAAGGTGTTACTCAAGGTGAGGAGGGACAAGGCAAAGGTGATCCTAGTAGCCCCAGATTGGCCACGCCAGCTCTGGTATCCAGATCTCCTCAGCCTCAGCTGCAGGACCCCGGATCGGCTTTGCTGCGCCCGGACCTGATATCGTGAACCAGGGAAGGTCTTCCACTCCGGACCTTCAGTCCTGCACCTCACAGCCTGTTCCTAGTGGCTAGAGTTCCAGGCTCTGGGTCTTTCTGAGGATGTCTACTCTGTGGTGGGCGCATCTCGAAAGGAATCGACCAGGAAATGTTTATGCCTTCAAATGGAAAAGGTTTTCCATTTGGTGTCAGAGAAAACCTGGACCCCTTATCCTGCTCTGTGGCTAACATTCTAGGACTACCTTTGGTCCCTCTCAAAGGGGTCTTGATCTTCGACCCTTAGGGTGCACCTGCAGCCATCTCTGCTTACGGATCGGGCGGTCAGCCGACATTAGCACAGAAGACAGTGGTCGGGCGCTTTTCCAAAGGCCTGGATCACATATCCCCTCCGGTGCGTGAACCTCCACCTCCATGGGATCTCTTGCTGGTTTTGGCAAAGCTCATGGGCAAGCCATTCGAACCCATGCACAAGTGTGAGCTCTCACATTTGTCGTGGTAGACTGCCTTCCTGGTGGCTATCACGTCAGCCAGAAGGACAGGGGAGCTCCAGGCGCTTTCAGTGGACTCCCCTTATCTGGTCTTTCACAGGGACAAAGTTATCCTGTGCCCCAACCCGAAATTCCTTCCGAAGGTGGTGTCAGAGTTTCACCTTAACCTGGTGTTGACCCTGCCGGTATATTACCCTAATTACACCTTGGACGCCAAGTACAGGCTCCATACTCTGGACCTCAGACGTGCTCTCTCGTATTATAAGGAGAGGACGGCAGAAATTCAGGGAGAGGTTCACCAGCTGTTTGTCACCTATGCTGAAGCCGCTTCTGGCAGACCTGCAACCAAGCGGACTATTGCAAGATGGATCACATCATGCATAAGTCTGTGTTATGAGTTGGCGGGCAAGGAGCCTCCCTGAGGGATAAGAGCTCATTCTACCCGCCATACTGCTGCATCGGTGGCTGCTTCCAGGGAAGTCCCTATCCAGGAAATCTGTCGGGCTGCTACCTGGAAGTCAGCAAACATCTTCATTACCCATTACCACGTCGACCTTGAGTCACGCCAAGATGCTGGTTTTGGGGCCTCGGTTCTTTAATCTCTTTTTCCTAAGTAGGGGGTGTGCGCCTTGCCTCCCTCCTCCCGGAGAACTGCTAGGAGTTTGCCAGACAGTGTAGATGAACAACATATCCACGCTCCTAGAAAAACAGGTTCTAGGGTCATGGATATGTTGTTCAATCCACACTTATTGGCAGGTTCCTTGCCACTTTAAATCTTGCCGGAAGCCCTTCAAGCTGGCTCCTCCCACCCACCCGGGTGGTAAAACTCGGCTCGCCCCCATGGCGCCAGATCTTCCTTACCGCTTGGAAGCTCAGTTTCCCTCCTAGTGCTCTGCGTTTTAGACTGGATCCTAACTCTTGGTTCGTCGGGGATTTTGAGATTTTCTAAACTTGGTCTTCATCTTCCTCAGCGACTGCGATGGACAAATCTATTCCGGCTTTGGGAGTGCCCTTGGGGGCAGAAAATGTCCAGGATGGATCCGCACTCACGTCGTCTACTGCCTAGGCCTAGATCACGACCCGCAGGCCCTGCGAGGTTGTGCCGCTGCTACCGGCCAGCGTCCTGGATGATCGCGCTGCCGATTGAGCTCAGGCACCCGAGCGTTACCCCGGTAAAATCAAAAGAGGCTCGTTGGGCGGTGTCCCGGCGGCTGGCTCGCTGAGCAGCTCAAGTAGATGATAGCCCTCGGGAAGGAGGCGGCAGGCGCATCCTCCTCCTCCTCCGACGTGGCATTTATCCCGCTCTCTGAGTTCCTTGTATACAGCCGTTCAGGGCTTTGTCAGTCCCTTTCCACGAAGGGAGAGGGGCCATCGGGACATTCTTCGGCCCAAGAAGAAGGAGTCGAAGGTAAGTCCACCGTCGGCGTTCGTGGGGAGGCGGAGAGGTCTTTCCGGACACCGACCGTCGACTTCGGTCGAGATTGCGGCTCAGGCTGCTGGCTACCGGTGTCCCTGTCAGGCCAGCCTGCTGAGACTCCCGTCGGCGCTGATCGAGATTTTCTTGATCTGTTAGATGGGCTGTCGACTGGTGAAGCCGACAACCCACCTTCACCGGTTCCCCGGTGGAGACGAGATCTCACGTGCGCCGGGGCTGCAGTGCCGGTTAAAGTGCCGAGCTGAGGGAAGAGTGGGTGTCCCCGCCCCTTCCCAGACCGCCCTCGGTCCCCCGAGGTCTCGGTCTCGGACTTCATCTTGGTCAAGCCGTTCCCGCTGACATCAGCGGTCTCGATACCGAAGTAAGCAGCGACACCGTTCCTCCTCTTCCTCGGATGAGGAGAGGCTTCGGCGTAAATTACGTTGGCGCTACGAGGAGCTTATGTGGCAGCAGTTGCTGTTGTCTGGGTCTAAGCCGACTCCGGTCCAGACCCCGGCCATCAAGTGGCTGTCGGCCGAACGACTGAAGCAACCACTGGCCTCAGTCGAGTTGCCCGTTCCAGGGCCGGTTGCTCGGCCAAAACCAGCTGCTCCACCGATTGTGGTGGAACCTCCGCTTCCACAACCGAAGTCTGGGGCACCAACCAAGGATTCTTGGTCGGGTCACGGCCTGCCCCACAGGTTGTCTGTCACCCTCACTCCCGACCGTCCTCGACAGGTGGAGGGTGGCTCAGGGCCAAGGCAGCTCTTCGCAGACTCTTCGGAATCTGACGACGACTCCTCCCTGTTCTCCAGGCTGGTCGACCGGGAGTCCTCCGGGGGCCAGTCGTTGGATGATAGCCCATCGTCCTTCTTGGGTCTGCTTCGACTTATCTCGGAGTCCACCGGGATGCAGCTCGAGCCCGTGTCCAAACGGGCCAAGTATCCCCTAACGGAGATACTGGACCGAGGGGATTCCCCCATGGAGGCCTTTTCGGTGGCTGAGGCCATTGTCAGCCCAGCCTTGGAGCTTTGGCAGCTGCCTGCTTCCTGTCCTGCGCCCTCGGCCAGGATGGCCACGAAGTATGCGGTCCCTACCGGCTCTTTGCCCGGTTTCTCGGAGCACCCCTCTGCCGAGGGGTTAGTCACCGACCGCGTTTTCCGGCGTTCCGGTAACGCTCGGGATGTGGATAAGCCCCCCGACAAAGTCCAAAAAGCTGGACTTTGCCGGGCGCAAGGTGTACGCTGCATCCTCCCTCAGCCTCCGACAGGCCAGCTCGGCCGTGCTGATGGCACACTTCTCCCACGCCCTCTTGGGCTCCCTGGAAGAGGTTGTCCCTCATCTCCCGACCGACCTGCAGACCACGGTCCACCAGGTGCAGGACCAGGGTAGGGCGGTGGCGAAGCAGCAGCTTCAGACTGCTCTGGACATAGGTGATTCCTGTGCCAGGTCAGTAGCGGCCACGGTGGCCAAGCGCCGCAGGGCGTGGCTGAGGATATCCACCTTCACGGCGGATACCCAGCACAAGTTGGTGGATGTCCCCTTCTTGGGGACTGACCTCTTCGGCCCTGGAGTGGAGGGACACCTCCAGCGGATCGAAAAGTCCAATGCCACACTGGACTCGGTCACCTCCGCCCAGAGGGACAAAGGCCACCGTCAGCAACAGCAGAAGTCCTTTCGTCCTTCAGCCCCTGCATCCCGACCGGCCCAGCAGCACCAGCAACAGGGCCAGCAGGCTCGCACTTGGCGTCCCAAACCCAAACCGGCGGCTTCCTCCAACAGGAAGCAAGGAGGTAAAAGCCCAGGAGGTCCTTCGGACAGTTCCTCCTCCAAGCCTGCCCAGTGACGGGCTGAGGTGCCCGCCCCAGCCTCGTCACTCCCGTGGCGCTCCACCACTTCCTTTCCGCCTGGTCCGCTATCACCACGGACCGCTGGGTGTTGGAGGTGGTAGGAAAAGGCCTGCCTCTGGAGTTCGAGCAGGCTCCACCATTTCGAGCCATCGCCCCTCAGGGGGCCACGGGGTCCGCAGCCTTGGTGTCAGCCCGCCGAGACGATATTGCCCTGCTCCTCGGAAAAGAGGTGATCAGGAAGGTGGCGGATCCTCCTCCAGACCTGGGGTTTGTGTCCAGGTATTTCCTGGTCCCAAAACGGACGGGGGGCTGGCGCCACATTCTCGACCTGCATGACCTGAACAGGTTCCTAAGGTCTCGGACCTTCAGGATGGTCACTCTGGCTCAGATAATCCCATCCTTGGAACGAGGCGTGTGTTTCTGTTCCCTGGACTTCCAGGACACGTTCTTTCACGTCCCAATACGTCCGTCTCATCAAAGATTCCTCCGCCTCAGAGCGGAGGGATCCCTTTATGAGTTCCGGGCCATGCCCTTCGGTCTCTCCCTATCTCCCAGGGTCTTCACCAAATGCATGGCAGTGGTGACAGCATTCCTGCAGCACCGAAGGTTCCGGGTGTACCCCTACCTGGACAACTGGCTGGTTGCAGCCCCCTCCAGAGCGGAGGCGGAGTGGCCCAGAGATCTGGCCCTCCAGGTTTGCTCTCAGATTGGCCTCCTCATCAACGAGGCCAAGTCGGAACTCGTGCCAAAGCAGGTGATACTCTTCATTGGGGCAGAGCTCGACTCTCTTCGAGCCAGAGCTCGGCTCCTGGCGGACAGGGCCGAGGTTCTTTCCTCCTTTGCCCA
This sequence comes from Neoceratodus forsteri, assembly GCA_016271365.2. Classification (NCBI taxonomy): domain Eukaryota; kingdom Metazoa; phylum Chordata; order Ceratodontiformes; family Ceratodontidae; genus Neoceratodus; species Neoceratodus forsteri. The sequence goes on from CM028130.1 coordinate 1,199,492,931, forward strand.
ATCATTTCTGGTTGGGCAATCGTGCCCTGCCCAGGACTTCCTGCGCCTCCTGGGTCTCATGGCGGCCTGCACCAGCGTGGTCCGTTGGGCCCGTTGGTACATGCATCCCCTTCAATGGGGACTGGCCAGCAGTGGTCACAACGCTGCGATCCGTTGGACCAGCCCGTGACAGTGACCCAGGAGATGTGGAACGCTCTCCAATGGTGGATCGTTCCGGCACATCTGCAGGAGGGCATCCCGTTCGTCTGCCCCGAGACGATGGTCTCTCTATCGACCGATGCATCTCTTATGGGTTGGGGTGCCCATCTGGGGGAGCACCGAGCGCACGGCCTCTGGTCCCCTCGGGAGTCCCGATGCCATATCAACCTGCTGGAGCTCTGAGCGGTCCGTCTAGCTCTCACCGACTTCGCTCCGTTTCTACGGGGTCAAGTGGTTCAGGTCCAGACGGACAACACCACGACCATGTACTGTCTGAACCGCCAGGGCGGGACGCGCTCCATGCTGTTATGCAAGGAAGCTCTCCGCATATGGTCCCTCATGCGCAGCCTGGAAGCGGATCTCCTAGCCATTCACGTGGCAGGAGCCTCCAACACCCTGGCCGATGCCCTAAGCCGGATAGGGGCTGCTTCTCAGGAGTGGTCTCTCCTGCCGGAGGTAGTACAAGATCTGTTCTCCCACTGGGGCACGCCTCAGGTGGACCTGTTTGCCTCCAGGGAGAATGTGAAGCTGAGACTGTTTCATGCCGGCCCCCCTCAGCAGGGCTCGCTGCAGGGGGATGCCTTCTTGAGGCCGTGGACCCCGGCCTCTTCTACGCCTTTCCCCCATTTCCCTTGATCCACAAGGTGCTTCTCAAGGCGAGGAAGGACAAGGCGCAGGTGATTCTGGTAGCCCCAGACTGGCCCCACCAGTTCTGGTATCCAGATCTCCTCAGCCTCAGCTTTAGGCTCCCGAGACAGCTTCCAGGCCGCCTGGACCTGATCTCAGTCAACAAGGTGAAGGTATTCAATCCCTGTACCTGATGGCCTGGTTCCTGAGCAGCTAGAGTTCCAGGCCTTGGGTCTTTCCGACGAGGTCCTCAACGTCGTTGAGGCGTCCCGTAAGGAGTCGACCAGGAAATGCTATGCCTTAAGTGGAAGAGATTCTCCATTTGGTGTCAGGGGAAGGGCTTGGACCCTTCCGCTTGTCCCTTGGCTAGCATTCTGGACTACCTGTGGTCCCTTTCTCAGCAAGGGCTTCGATCGACGACCCTTAAGGTGCATCTGGCAGCCATCTCTGCTTACCGGGCGCGGGCTGGGAAGCAGTCGGTGGCACAGGAGAAAGTGGTCGGGCACTTTTTCAAAGGTCTTGACCACATTTCCCCTCCGGTGCGAGAATCTCCACCTCCATGGGATCTACTGCTGGTATTGGCCAAGCTCATGGGCAAACCATTCGAACCGATGCACAGGTGCGATATTTCCCACCTGTCATGGAGGACCGCCTTCTTGGTGGCTATCACGTCAGCCAGAAGGATGGGAGAGCTCCAGGCACTTTCCATCGAGTCTCCTTATCTAGTCTTCCACAGGGACAAGGTTGTCCTGCGCCCCCACCCGAAATTCCTTCCGAAGGTGGTGTCGGAGTTTCACCTTAACCAGGTGTTGACTCTGCTGGTGTTCTACCCCCATCACACCTCGGAGGCCGAATATAGGCTCCATACTTTGGACCCTAGATGAGCACTCGCTTATTATAAGGAGTGGACGGCTGAAGTTCGTGGAGAGGTTCGCCAGCTGTTTGTCACCTACGCTGAAGCCGCACCTGGCAGACCTGCAGCCAAGCGGACGATAAGCAGGTGGGTCACCTCCTACATAGAGCTCTGCTATTGGTTGGTGGGCATGGAGCCTCCCAGAGGGATAAGAGCTCATTCTACCCGCCATACCGCTGCATCGGTAGCTGCTTCCAGGGATGTCCCTATCCAGGATATCTGCAGGGCTGCTACCTGGAAGTCGGCACATACCTTTATTACCCACTACCACATCGACCTTGAGTCACGCCAGGATGCTGGTTTTGGGGCCTCGGTTCTCCATTCTGTATTTCCCAAGTTAGTATCAGGGGTGTGCGCCTTGCCTCCCTCCTCCCGGAGAACTGCTAGGAGTCTGCCAATAAGTGTGGATTGAACAACATATCCATGTCCCTAGAAATACAGATTACTCACCTGTAACAGGAGTTCTAGGAATGATATATGTTGTTCATCCTCACGACCTACCCGACCTCCCCGGCTTCGACGCAGAACCTGGCTTCCAGTGGGCTAGATCTGGTGTCATGGGGGCGGGCCGAGGAGTTTTACCACAGGTGGGTGGGAGGGAGGCCAGCTTGAAGACCTTCCGGCAAGATTTAAAGCGGCAAGGAACCTGCCAATAAGTGTGGATGAACAACATATACCATTCCTAGAACTCCTGTTACAGGCGAGTAACCTGTATTTACTCACCTGTAACAGTAGTTCTAGTAGTGGTATGTGTTGTTCTTCCACGCGCACCCACCCGACCTCCCCGGCTTTAGGCGCACAACCTGGCTTCCAGCGGGCTAGATCTGGCATCATGGGACGGAGCCGAGGTATTTACCACCTGGGTGGGTGGGAGGAGCCAGCTTGAAGACTTCCAGCAGGATTTAAAGGGGAAAGGGACAATGCCAGACAGTTTGGATGAACAACATATACCACTCCTAGAACTACTGTTACAGGTGAGTAACATGTTTTTCCTCAGGCCTGCGGGCTGTATAAGTCACTGCTTCCTTCCTCTCTCAAGGACTGGTACACTCACCTCCTCCTAGGTCACCCAGATGAACAGGATCCTCCGGTCTGTTCCCAGGACACCTGCAAAGCAGTTTCAGTGGCGGTGGTTCAGCCTCCCAACTTGCTACTCTTGAAGAAGCGGAGGCTCAGGCCAGGGTGTTCTCGTCCTCAGCTTCCTCATTGCCCCCGATGGGTGCCAGTGTCGGGGCTTCATTCTCGGAGTCATTCAGGGACATGTGCCAATCTCTAGAGCCCCTCAGAGAGGGCTCTTCCCTAGGGGATAAGTCCAGGAAATCTAAATGGAGACTCTGTAGGTCGTGGGACAGGGAACGGTCACGCTCTTCCTGTTTCCGTGAATCTTTTGATTGCTCGATGGCTGTCGATCTCTTGGCTTCAGCCAGTCCTAGGCTACTAGCTCCACAGTGACTCAGTCGGGCTTACTGGCTGAGATACGGGACGACCAGTCAGTTGAGATGTTTCTCAATGATGTTTCCTTGACCCGCTGTTGAATGAGATCGGGAATGACTTGCTCTCTAGGACTCCGTTCTTTTTGGCCCTCTCTCAGAAGGGGTAGGAGAGCCAACTAGACTGCCTTCTCTCAAGAGATTCACCCTTCGGGGGTTCCGCGACAGGAACCGGTCCCTGACGAGTACACAGACCCTCCTCCCACGTCTCCTCTCCATCGACCTGTTCATCACTGGTTGAGGTCCAGGTTGAGGACCTAGTCTTGGTCCAGATAGTGGTCTCAGGAATATGGGTGTTTCCATGTTCACCCCTCGTCCAGGAAGCACTATCAACAGTCCTCTTCCTTCTCATTGTTGAATGATGAAAGGCTCTGCTGCAAGCTGCAGCACTACTTGAAGGAGATGATGTGGCTGCAGTGGGTTCTGGGCCAGGGTCAGCCTCTCCCACAGCCCTCAATGTTCCCCTGGTCCCTACCAGTAAGGCTCGCTCTGGTCCCACCCCATCAGGTCGAGCCTACGCTGGCCTCTCCACCGATCCTGGTAAGCTCTCCACCCAAGCAGCCCTTGCACAGGGTGCCATCTAAGGCTGCTTGCCCTGCTGCTGACCTGTGCAGCTGGTTGTCCATTCGTATCACCCACTCAGATGAGTCCAGGGTGATACATGGGGACAGAGGGCCGAGGGTGGTGTTTGAAGAGTCATCATACACTGATGAGTTCTCCATGTACTCCCTCTAGGACCCTGTGCTTTAGTCGAGAGTTGACTGAGGAGCTCGCTTCTGACCATGGTTCTGTCTCCTTCAGGGCCTTGCTCCATCTCATCTCCGAGTCGATGGAGATTCTTCTGGATGCAGTTCAGAAGAAGGCCAAATACCCCTAATTGAAATCCTCAACCTGGATGCTTTCCCAGAGGTTGCTTTCCCAGTGGTGGAGGATATTCTGGGTCCCGCATTGGAGCTTTGTCAGCATCCAGCTTCTTGTCTGGCACCCTTTGCTTGTATGGTCCGCAAGTATGTGGTCCTGACTGGGTCTCTCCCCAGTTTCTTGGATTACCCGTCAGCCAAGGGGTTGGTGGTAGACTTCGTGTTTTGTAAGATGGGTAATGTCAGGGAAGTCAACAAGCCTCCCAAGAATCAAAGGTGTTGGATCATGTAGCAAAGAATGTTTACACTGCATTCTCCTTGCATCTTTGGCAGGTGAGCTCCATGTCCTTCCCCACATTTCTGCGGACTTACAGTTGGCAGTCAAAGTGGTTGGAAACCAGGGTCGTGCTCAGGCCAAGCACCAGCTTCAGACAGCCTTGGACATAGGTGACTCCTGCGTGTGGTCTATTGCAGCAGTGGTCGCTATGTGCCATAGAGCCTGACTAAGGATTTCTACCTTAACAGTGGATACCCAGCACAAACTAGCAAATGCCTCCTTCTTGGGCACTGACCTTTTTGGGCTGGGGGGTGAAGGGACATCTCACTAAAACTGAGAAGTCCAGTGCCATCCTGGATTCAGCCACATCCTCGCAGAAGGATCCCAAGGGACAGAAGCTGAAGAAAAAAGCCTTTTTCATTTTGGCTCTTTGTGTCCCAGAAGCCCAAACCACAACAACCCCAGCTGGGGCAATCCCAGGTCTGGCAGCCTAATTCCAAGACTGCCAGCCAGGGCTCCAAGAAACCCGAAGGCCGGGGCAATGGTGCTCCTCTGGTTGCCAGTGCCAGGACCTCCTCCAAGGCTGCTCAGTGACGGGTCAGGGTCGCCTGCCTCCTGACCGTCATGTCCCTACCTCAGTTCCCCATGGGGGGGTCGGCTTCACCATTTCTGGCACACCTGGTCTGCTATCACTACGGACAAATGGTGTTAGACGTGGTAGGGTGAGGTTTGTCTCTCGACTTCGAAGCTCTCCTGCCCTACCTGGCCGATGTCCTGTGGGAGCCTGTGGTGTCTCAGGACATGCTGTCTGCCATCAGGGAGGCCATCTCTCAGCTCCTGGATAAAGGCACTGTAGCCCATGTCCTGGACACTATGGCCATCCAGGGCTTTGTGTCCAGGTATTTCCTGGTCCCCAAATGGATGGGGAGTGGTTGGTGCCCCATACTGGACATGCACGATCTAAACCAGATCCTGAGGAGGCACAAGTTCTGGATAATCACTCTGAATCAAATAATTCCGACTCTGGAGCAGGGCTGTGGTTCTGTTCTCTGGACCTCCAGGATACCTTCTTTTGCATCCCAGTCTGTTCATCTTGCTGGCTGAACCTTCGGTTCTGTACAAATTCCAGATCATGCCTTTCGGCCTCTCCTCAGCCCCCAGGGTCTTCACCAAGTGCCTACAGTGGTGACAGCATTCCTAAGGCACTGTGGGGTCTGGGTCTGGGTTTATCCGTACCTGGGCAACTGGCTGATAGATGGTTCCTCCCGCGAGGCGGTGAAGCAGTCCAGGGACCTGGCCCTTGGGACTTGCTCGGCCCTGGATCTTCTCATAAACCTGTTCAAGTCAGAACTCAAACCCTCGCAGGTCATCCACTTCATCGAGGCAGAGCTCGACTCCCTCCAGGCCAAGGCCCAACTTCCAGCGGATCAGGCAGTTGATCTTTCCTCCTTTTGCCCGATCATTTCAGGTTGGGCATTCACACCTTACCCGAGACTTCCTGCAGCTGCAGGGGTACATGGCATCCTGCACCAGCATGGTCCAGTGGGCCAGCTGGTGGATATGCCCCCTGCAGTGGGAGTTGACCCTTCAGTAGTCTCATCGCCTTGGCCACCTGGACCAGTCAGTCATGGTGACGCAGCCAAATTGGGATGCCATCCAGTGGTGGCTTGTCCTGGAACACTGCAGAAAGGACTCCCATTTGTCCACCCAGAACCAATGGTCATCCTGATGACCAATGCATCTCTGGTGGGTTTGGGAGCCCACTTGGGGGCCCAAAGGCTCTGGATCCCCATGGAGTCCCCCGATACCAGATCAATCTGCTGGATCTTCATGCAGTGCATCTGGCTCTGATGGCATTCGCTTCATCGGCTCGGGGTCAGGTCATGCAGATCCAAGACTACATACTACCTCAGGCAGGGTGGAACACATTACTTCTGGCTGTGTTGGGAACTCTCTGCACCTGGACCCTTGTGTGCAGCTTGGTTGCCGATCTCCTGGCAAATCATTTGGCCGGAGTCTCTAACCAACAGGCAGAACCCGTCAGAGTGGGCGAGGTGTCTCATGAGTGGTCCCTTTACCAGGTGGTGGTGGACCAAGTGTTCTCCCAGTGGGGCACTGCCCTACTCTACCTGTTTGCATCCTGGTAGAACACAAAGCTAAGGCTGTTCTGTGCCTGCCCCCCACAATGTGGGAGACTGATGGGGGATGCCTTTTTGAGGGCCTGGACCCCAGGCCTCTTTTATGCCTTCTCTCCCTTTCCCCTGATCCACAGGGTGCTGGTCAAGGTGTGGAGGGAGAAGGCCTGGATGATCGTGGTAGCCCCAGACTGGCCGTGCCAGTTCTGGTACCCAGATCCACTCAGCCTCAGTAGCAGGCCTCTGTGGCACTTGCCTTTATGACCAGATCTGCTTTCTAGTCACAAGAGGACAGTCTTACACTCGGACCTTCAGTTGCTGCACCAGACAGCCTGGTTCCTGTGTGGCTAGAGTTCCAGGCTTTGGATATCCCCAAAGAGGTTCTCCAGGTCATGGAAGCATCGCAGAAGGGGTCAACTCACTAGTGCTATGCCTTCAAATGGAAGTGCTTTTCCATTTGGTGCCAGGGCAGGGAGCTAGACCCCCTGTCCTGCCCCCTGGCTAGCATTCTGGATTATCTGTGGTCCCTCTCCCAGTCAGGCCTGAGGTTGTCGACCCCTCAAGATGTGCCTGGCAGTCATCTCTGTATACCAGGCAAGGCTGGTATGCTGACGGTGATACAGGAGAAGATGGTTGGGTGCTTCTTTAAATGCCTTGACCACCTGTCTCCACTGGTGCATGAACCACCACCACCTTGGGACTTGTTGCTGGTCTTGGCAGTGCTCATGGGCAAGACATTCGAGCCAATGCAGAGATGTGACATCTCTCACCTGTTGTAGAAGACCACCTTCTTGGTGGCCATCCCCTCCACCAGAAGGATCAGTGAGCTCCAGGCGCTCTCAGTGGTGTCTCCGTACTTTGTATTCCTCAGGAACAAGGTTGCCCTCCACCACAACCTGAAGTTCCTCCTGAAGGTTGTTTTGGAGTTTCACCTTAACCAGGTGATCAATCTCCTGGTGTACTTCACCAGTCCAGCCTGACCTGAGGTGAGCGCTCACTGTTACATGGAGTGCACAGCTGGAGTTCGTGGGGAGGTTTGCGAGCTCTTTGTCACCTACACTGAAGCCGCATCAGGCAGACCAGCAGCTAAGCGGACAGTTGGCAGATGGATTGTCTCCTGCATTGACCTCTGTTATAGGTTGGCTGGTAAGGAGCCTCCTGTAGGGCTTAGGGCGCATTCCACCAGACATTCCACTGTCTCGGTGGCTGCTTCCAGGGATGTCCCTATCCAGGAAATCTGCAAGACTGCTACCTGTAAGTCAGCACACACATCTTCATTTCCCATTACCACATTGACCTTGAGTCACACAGGGATGCTGGGTTTGGGGCCTCAGTTCTGTGCTCCCTGTTTCCTAAGTAGGGGTGTGCCCCTTGCCCCCTCCTCCCAGAGAACTGCTTGTAGTCTGCCTAAGTGTGGATAGTGCACCATATCCATGCCCCTAGAAGTAAGGGTTACTCACCTGTAGCCATAGTTCTACGAGTGGTATATGACGCACATCCACACGACCCACCCAACCTCCCTACAGAAGCAGGGACTTGGCTTCCTCTATGGGCTCCAAATATGTAGGTGAGCCAGCCCCAAAATGCCAGGAACAAGAAGCGACCCTACAACCACCAATGCCAACTGTGAATGCTTTTCAACACTCAGGACTTGCCATGCCTCCTTGGTCCCATCAGAGATCTTGGGCTGAGGCAGCCTCTGAGGAAGCAAATGAATTGAACAGCATGCCAAAGGTATGTCCACCTGACTTTGTGAAGCAGCATCTGACTGTCGCCAGCAACAACGCAGTGGGACAGATCTGAAGATTTTGCCTAATAGACTCTTTTAAATGGACTTTGCTTTCTGAGGTACTCCACATATTCTTTATATTGTCTAGTAAGGTAAACTATGGTAGTCTATTTCTGTCCTTCCCCCACTTTCTCTGCCTGTTCCCTCTCATACCCGTGGTCTAAGGCCCTCTTGGGAATCGCACAATTATCCAATGCTGTTAAGTATGAAGGGGCCAGCATTGGTGAGGTAGTTGAGCTAGTTGTAAAATGGGGGGGCTGCTTGAACTCGCCGCGAGGCCACACCTATAGTGGCACTGTTGGGCAGTCACCTGGGCATAGGGCAGTAGCAGACACCGGACAGCTACGCCCCTCAGGGTACCAGTAAACCTACTCAATTTCCCCAGTGGAAGTACTGCATTTAACGGTTACCAGTCAGCATGCACTCATCACTTTAGCTTACCTATAGATGTGACATACCACATGCTGATACTAGAAGATGGCTGGATAACCTGTCACTATCTGCAGCTCTCCTTGCACTGCATGCCATTGGTCACTTATATACAGGGCAGAGCCCTTAGAACTATACACTGTTGTTTAAAGTACGTGTCTTTCCCGTGGGCTTACAACTGTGTACTGTTCCTTCCTCTACTAATCCTCGAACCCCCACCCGTAACCTTCCCCAGTACCTTCACACTCACCTCCAGAGTGCCTCTTTATAACTTGCTGTCCTATCAAGCACTAGGGCTTGCAAACTCCTCTATATAGCCTGCATGTTGGGCTGGATTGCCGTATGAATATGTATGCGCTGTCTGTCATCCCTTCTAGCAGCACGGGTTCACGGGAGGTGTGTCTCCTTGACAGAGTGCACAGTTTGCTAATTTTATTCTCCTCAGGGGAGGGGGGTGCTTGGAGAGCACATCTCTTTTCTTATTTACATAAGGCTACACTAGTAGCCCCCCTCAATTGTGTGCATGTTCGTGGGGTGACACCTTCACAGATTGGCACATACTCAAGTAATACAACTATGAAGAGCATGTGTGCGTGAGCGCAACTTCTCCCTGCCTGTTTTGTCTGCTGATGTGGTGACTGTGGAACTCTGCTATTTCTAAGCGGCAATAGGTTGTACTGCAATTCTAACACCTCCCCTTACTCCCCTTCTGATACCTCCAGAAATCAGTTATAATTAATTATACCATGGACCTCGGCCAGTGATCAATGAGATAGGCAGGCTGGCACCTTACCTCCGTTGATTATCTACTGATAATCACCGCAAAACATGCCAGCCAGTTGCATCTTTAAAAAAAAACAATCCGAGGTCAAAATCACAAAACTCCGACCGCCATCTTGTTTCCCCGCTATGCGGAGACCGTAAAAGAGCAGCTCCGTACATCAGAAAAACCAAGCAAAATAATAACAGTGCTGTAATAGTGACTGGCTTATTAAGTATTAAGTATTATACCAAGTACTGCTTTTTTTAAAATAAAAAAAACAGTACTTGTTATAATCGCAATAAGCCACTCGGGGAATCTGGGCTAATCAGGGGATTTACCACTGTTGGGGCGGATTAACCCACTCGGCTGTGCCTTGTTGGCAAACCACCCCAGCCATGGTAAATCCCCCGATAACCCACACCCCCTCATGGTTTATTGTTTAACTCTGTCACCCATGCCGGCAGTCACATCCACACTCCTTCTCTGGCGGACCAATTGCTGCACATAGTTGTATTGAATAATGGAGGCCAGCTGTAGGGCGAGCACGTAAAGAATCTAACAGTGGGATAGCACTCTCCTTTATCCCGCATATGCTAATATCTTTTATCCATCAACCCACACTGTATCATTACAAAACTCTCCCAAACAGAGAGCACACACTGAGTGGTGTCCAGGCAAGGGAGATGCTGGTTTGAATCCTGCCACTAGCATTAAGGTGGGCAGAGAGCATGCTTTTGCTGCATATAGTGGTTCATTACCTGTTAACGGAATGAACTGCAAGTGACTCCTCTTTTACTTCCCCATTACTTAGAGAGCCACCCCCAACACCTCTTATATTCACTTCCCCTCTACCTCCTTTGCCAACTCAGAATAAGGGACTTACCTCTAGTCCTATTCATATGCACCCCTCTCAAACTGGTGTACACTTAGTGACAGCAAGCATCATGGTTGGGGGTGCCTGACTGAATTTCAGTCCTCTCACTTCCCTGACATGATGGCTAATGGCCTAGCTGCTCATTCTCAGCTGGGATAGAGGTGCAGGGGACACCACATCTACCCAGCAACTAGAAATGAACCGTGCATAGTAACAGACTGTGATGTGGCAGATTCAAGGATCTCGCTCCAACAACATCTCCTGGTTCTAGAAATTGTTCTGTTTTTCAAAGGTTATAATATGCCTGACGCTATTTGTTTTTCTGTTATTAAGCATTTTTATTATGTGTCCACTTTATGTGAAATGTTTTTTGTTAACACCCGATTTCAATGAACTTACCAGGCTTACAGAGACGATGCAGATCCAACCAAGGCATGTTAACAGATTTTTATTGACTGCAGCAAGTTCTGACCCAGCTTTGCCCTAAAGCTGCCGGACAAGTTTGAAGCTTACCCACTGTATGATTATAGTAAGCAACTACCTGCATTATACCTGTACCATCTGTCTGTTTATCTCTACACCTTTCATATCATATCATATACCATATCAATTCATTGTAATCAGGGCAACCCCAAGCTCCTGGATGAGAAATCCTCTTCTCTTGGTATGACTAAACCCCCACATGGCTAATCAGCAAATAAAATGTTTTTCCTGGAATTTCAAACCCCTGTTAAAAGGCAAAAGGTACTTGATCATTTAAAGAGGGAAGGGGCTGGGGTAGCCTTCTTGCAAGAAACCCATCTTGGCCGAAGGATGGAGAGAGCCTGGCGGAAGTCCAGCCACAATGCTGACAGGCTTAGGTTGATGGCACATTATGACAACTATCAATCAGAAATCACCCATAAGAAGGCAGAATTCCTGTCCAAGGAGATTTCTGCTGCGTGAAATTGACTGGCTCAGCTTTTCCAGACTGTTGACAGATTGTGCAATCCAAACGGTCTCCAGCCCAGAGAAGCCTTTTCTCAGCTAAAATGCGAGGAGTTCACTCAGTTCTTCACAGATAAGGTTGCCAGCATCAGGTCTGGCATTGGTCCGGCCTCTCTTATGAGGGATTGCAGTGATCGACAGGAAGTGGCATGCACTCGATCTGTCTGGTCAGATTTGTGCCTGCCAGAACTCACAGACGTTGTGAGGATCATCCAGACACTGTGCCAAAGCAGTTGTAGTTTGGATCCGGGCCCTACACCCCTCTTAGTGGGATGTATAGATGTTATCTGCCCGATTCTTGCTGAAATTGTCTGGAAGTCCTTGGAGAGTGGGGTCTTTCCTGACCCCCTCAGGGAGGTGGTCATTTGACCACTCCTTAAGAAATCCTCCTTGGATCCAGACTGTCTAGCTAACTACTGGCGTGTCTCTAACCTGCCATTTGTTGGTAAGGTTATTGAAAAGGTGGTTGCGTTGCAACTGGATGGTCATCTTACAACTCACAATGTCTATGAATCTCTCCAGTCTGGTTTCAGGAAGAAGCACAGCATGGAGACTGCTCTTGTCCGGGTATTGAATGACCTCCTGATGGCTAGAGATCGAAAGGCACATACCATTCTGGTCCTTCTTGAGCTGTCTGCTTCATTTGACACTGCAGACCATGGTGTGCTGCTGGAGCACCTGTGTTTCTGTTGTGGGCTGTCCGGTACAGTCCTTAAATGGGTCCACTCATTCCTCTGGTGCTCACTCCCTGCTCTGTGGGGTGCCGCAGGGCTCCATTCTGGCCCCCATGTTGTTTGCAGTGTACATGCTGCCATTGGGAGATATCATCAGGTGATACAGTTTGAGTTTTCACTGCTATTCAGATGACACTCAGCTGTATATGTCCTTTCTGCCCGGACAGAATGATGCACTCCCCATGCTAAATAATTGCCTTACTGAGATCAGAACTTGGATGAGCTCCAGCTGGCTGAGACTGAATCCAGACAAGACTGAAGTGTTGGTAGTGGACCTAGGTCGTCCGGGGGCAGGTTTGGGGGCTGGACAGCCATCAGGCTTATCGCTTGGTGGTATACAGCTCACTACCTCCGACCGGGTGCGTAACCTGGGCGTTATTTTCAATGATGGTCTGACTCTAAAACCTCAGGTGTCAGCTGTCATCAAATCCTCTTTTTATCATCTCAGGAATATCGCCCGGGTGAAACACCTGGTTCCTCTGGATGATCTTCCAACAGTGGTCCATGCCTTTGTCACTACCCATCTTGATTACTGCAATTCCCTCTACCTAGGGCTACCAGGGGTTGATATCTTCCGCTTGCAGCTATTGCAGAACACGGTAGCCAGGCTTCTGACTGGGATTTCTAGGACCAGTCATATTACACCTGTACGCCGCGAGCTGCACTGGCTGCCTATTCAGTGCTGGCTTGCTAACCTTTAAAGCCCTACATGATCATGGACCTGGCTACCTGCAAGATCGTCTTGTACCCTACTGCCCCCTCAGTCCTCTCCGATCCACCGGCAAGGGATTGCTGGAGATTCCCAGGGTATGACTGAAGACATCTGGTTCTCAAGCTTTTTTTTCTTGGCTCCAACCCTGTGGAATTATCTCGTCAGTTAAGAGAATGCCTGACTGTCGATAGGTTTAAAACTGAGTTAAAAACTTATTTATTTAATTTAGCCTTCCCAAAATATGGATAACTTGTTTTACTGTTTTAATCGTATTTATACCTGCTGTATTTGGTTTTATGTACAACACCTTGATTTGGAAAGGCGCTATAAAAATAAAGTTGACAACTTAAAATAGAATCAGATAAACGTAAAACAGGATGGGTTTCACAGATTTTTAGTGCTTCTTATAATACCAGAAACAGGAGTTGCTGTTCTCATATATAAAAATGTATCTTTCCAAGCAAATAAGGTCTCTGCAGAACCTGAAGGATGTTACGTCATAGTGCGGGGGGTGGGGGGTCACTGCCATCCAACCGGTCACCTTATGCAACATATACGGTCCCAACTCTGCTAACGCCTCCTTTTTCCTGAAACTTACACAGACACTGATAGAACAATCTGAAGGGCAGTTAGTGGCTGGGGTTGATATGAATACTGTACTAGATGACTTCTTGGATAGGCGTAAAGCACCACTAGGTCAATGCGCCCCAGCCTCAGAGGCCCTAAGTGACCTGACCCAGGAGCTTGGCCTTGTTGATATATTGAGGATAGTTCATCCCACAGGGAAAGGCTACTCCTCCTCTATTCCTCACAAGTCTTTCTCTTGAATAGAACTCTGGCTGATCTCAGCAGCCTGGACCACTGACATTGTAGATGCAAAGATAGGGGCCAGTGTCATATCAGACCTTGCCTCATTCTCCTTTGTCTCCCCCCCAGTGCTGATGCAGCAACATGAGGTTGGTGGCGTTTCAATATATCCACCCTTAAAGTTGTCAAATTTTGAATCAATTTCAAGCAAAATATTAAGAACTTCCTCCTTGCAAATAAACCTGATGGCACCTCAGCAGGCACACGTTGGGATGCGTTTAAGGCTTTCATCAGAGGCAGGTGCATGAGTCACGCCTTCTACCTGAAGAGGGCCAAAGCACAAGATCTAGCAGAACAGCAAAAATGGCTAAAGAACTTGAAAAGAAGTTCTGGGAGAACCCGTCCACTACAGGGCCACTACCTGCAGAAATTATAGGGCTCAGGTACAAAATCAAAGCACACCTGCACCAAAAGGCAGAATATGCTCGTTTCTGGCTTCAGAAAGCATTTTGGGAGTCTGGTGAAAAGCCGTGATGCCTCCTAGACTATCAGTTAAAAAAGAAGTGGGAGCACTCCAGAATCGTCACCATCCAAAAAAGAGAGATGGAGGTCTCATCAGAGATGAGACCTGTATTAATGAAGAACTCCAAGCATTTTACAACTCCCTATATTCTAGTGAAGTCCAGCCTACAGAACAACAGATGCAGAACTTCCTTAATCACCTGCAGCTACCTGAACTAACCCCTGAAATGTAGGCACAGCTAGATAGGTCCTTTAAGCAATCAGAGCTCAAAGTGTCCCTATGGACCATGCCCTCAGGAAATGCCCCAGGTAGTGTTGGGCTTCCTGTGGAATTTCTAAAGGCCTTTTTGAATGTCCTCTCTGGTCCTCTCATGCGGCCTTGACAGAAGCTTGCGATACAGGCATCCTATCTACCTCCATGAGAACAGCACATATATCCCTCCTACCAAAACCTAGCAAAGACATGACACTCAGAAGCAGCTACAGACCAATCTCACTGATCACAGCAGATTGCAAGGCCTTTGCCAAGATCATGGCCACTAGGCTTGAGGTGATTCCACATTTAATTGATAGAGATCAGGTTGGGTTTGTCCCAAGACATAGTGACCATGACAACACCAGACGCCTCCTCAACTTGCTCTGGAACTCCAAATCCCATCATCTTCATACCATCCTCCTCTCCTTAGATGCCAAAAAGGCCTTCGATAGGGTGGAGTGGTGATACCTCTTCCAGGTCCTTTCAAAGTTCTGTATTGGTCATAATTTTAGGAATTAACTGTCTGTTCTTTACAACAGTGCAGAGGTTATCACTAATGGCAGGACCTCTCCCTCCTTTAAGTTGGGCAGGGGCACCAGACAGGGCTGCCCAATGTCACCCCTGTTGTTTATTTTGGCACTCGAACCCTTACTGCAAGCAGTCCACCAAACTGCAGGAGTCAAGGAGGTCGAGATGGAGGGAGAATACAAGATTTTGGCATATGTGGATGACATTATGCTAACCCTCACGGACCCTAGTCAGTTCATACCCAATCTCCTGGGCTTGATCAATCAATAGTCGATTATCAGGGTATAAGCTGAATGTCTCCAAGTTGCTGTTCGTGGCTCCCTCTCCACAGATCTCACAACTACCTCAATATCTGTGGGGTCTACTCCACACCTAGTATCGTGTGGAACACCTGGGAATAAAGTTAAACTGGAACTTCACTTCTTTAGGGCATGGTAACGTAAACCCTCTGATACAGGAGTTAGATAAAGATTTTCAGAGGTGGGAATGTTACGTATATCCCATTGGGGAGGGCCCAAGCCTTCAAAATGATGGCTACTCCCAAAATCCAATATGTCTTAGATAATTTCCCAGTACGTATTGACCCCAAATGTATTAATGCAATACACACAAAGCTACAGAGACTCTTCTGGGGGTACAGGCCCAAGGTACATTAGCTGTCTCAGACTGAAGCTGGATTTCAAAAATGGTGAACTTAAGCTGCCAGACTTCCAATTAAGAATTATGGCACACTCTTTACTCCAGCTGGTGTGAAGAGCACCGTGGACCACATAATATTACTTACCCAAATGGGCGGATTGTGAGGCCTCAATTATGGGATGACCACTGATCAGGGTGATCGTTTGGACCACACCCAAGAAGTATCTCCTCATATCCTATCCTCTCACACACACTGTGGATTTGGAAAAAATACTTAAAATGCAGTGGATGGGGACCAACTATGGCAAAGTACTTTCCCTTGTAGGGCAACCCATGGCTATGCATAGGTGATAAGCCAGCAAGTGAAAAAGAATGGTTAAATGTGGGCAGTTGTCACTTACCAGACATAATGCACCCCACACTTTACACCCTTAAATCATTTGCTCAACTACGACAGGAGTATGGGCTCCCCAAGCAGCTCTACTGAAAGTACCCCCAGCATAGGCATGCTTTAAAAACTATTCTTGGTCTGCAACTTGCAGGTTCAGATAGTGACTCTCTGGACAAAATTCTGTGGTCCTCAGATGAGGGAGTGATGAGAAGCAAGGATATTAACCAACACCTTCTTAGCCTCCTGTTGGATCCTACTGAAAAAATAAGGCATTGGTGGATGGACGATTTAGACAAATCACGCCACAACTCTAGAATGGTTGTTGGAATAATCTGCAAAAGGCCATAAAAGATACCAACTGTTTACACAGTTCTTTGTTTTTTTTTTTATTCTGTATTTATGAATTTTGCAAGCAAAACTTACAAAACAAACAGCACATAAAAGGATAACAGTAATGCTCCATAAAACCATACATTCTCTTAAAGAGGATCTATGTATAGTAATCGGGAGAACTAAGCTGTACTCTTCCCAAGATCTGTATTTAACTTTTAGTATTTAGATGTGAGTTGTGCTTATCTTTGATGTCTGAAAGTTTTAAGGGGGTTATATTTCTCTTTAGTTATAGAGGTGGACCCTAAGCTTAGTGAGCAAGGTAATTTAGATAAAACTTGAGGAATTATTTTTGTTAATATATCCACTTGCTCTTGGGCTAGAGCTACACAGAATCTGTGGCTTTCAGTACGTACTTGTCTTATTTTAGATTTCTCCCCTCAGTTATAGGTCTAGCTTGGAGAGACTGTAATCCTGTAGATCATAGGAATGATCTATTTCCTTGCTGTATGTATCATTTATGTTATTTCCAAGACGTATGATGTATTTGCACCTGTCTATGTGCAAACCAATAAATACAAAGTTTAAAAAAAAAAAAAAAGATCTATGTAGGACACCTCCCCGAGTCACCACATGGGAGAGAATACCTAGAGTAACTACAGTTTAGTAATCCTAAGCATACAGCCAAGGAAAACGAAAGGGAAATCATTTTAAAATAAGATGTAACACTCACAAATTCCTGATTACCAATTTGACACTGTGGTCTAAACGATTTCCCCAGAGCATGCATGTAATCCATATGAAGAGTTACTTTCCCCAACTCCCAGGAAAAAGATAACTTCAGTACAGTCAAAAATGTTAGGCATTGAAAGACTAAATCTGGGCAACAGTAATATGAAAGAAAACATACAAACAATACATTGAGTTCTATTATTTACAGTATAATAAAACGTTCCCCAAACAGTGTTGTCACATTAATGCATTGAACAAATGGACTGCTCCCTGAAAATAGCAATTCAGGCAACCTGTGATATACTAGTCCAGTCTGTCAAGAAGAGTGGGGATCATGGCTGGATGCCAGTGTGACCTGGGTAGACAAAATGACTGCAGACTTGCATCTGCTGCAATAAAGGACGCCTGTCCAAGCACAGAATAAATAAATAGCTAACTCTTAGAGGAAAAAAAATGAACAATCAGACAGATTTACTGAACAATATACAGTATACAGTGAAAGAGATCAGCAGCCTAAGTCCCAGGTCACAAACTTACAGTCCAACAGCACTTCCCACCATTAGTCCCCATCAGATGAGGTCTCCTAGGCCCCCTCAGTCATCTCCGATTCGATGCAGTGAACCAGTTTATTTGCCTCCTTGGGATCTTTAAAAATATATTGCTGAGGAGCCAGCCTGGTGGCACTGAGGGCTGAGGCGCTGGACACCTTACCTTGCGCCACGCCCGCAACCCATGTTCGGGAATGAGCATGGGCTGCCGGGGGTCAGCAGGGGAGGAGAAGGATCAAGCGCCCGATGGCTGCTCTCCTTCCCCGGGCCCTGGGGAGGGGTTCCTGAAAGCTCCTGCCGCAGTACCACCACTTTGGGGAGCCCGGGTGGTAGGTGAGGTAAAGGGAGGAAGCAGCACTGGCAGGGGTCAGATGTCAGCAGAGGGCAGGAGTAGGAGGCACATCTCAGCATGCCTCCTGGCTCACTGGCCCTCATTGCACGCTGACATCTAGGGGTAGAAAAAAAAAAAAAGAGTAGAAACTCCCACACTGGCACCGGTAGATGGTTCTCGGGGGGGTCCCGGCTCACAGAGAGACTCCGGTCCGAGGCGTAAGGTGCACGATCCAATCAGTGTTGATAGGAGTTGGGGGTGTGGCTCCTGCACCCCACCGAGGGGGCAATCCGGAGATCTAGGTTCCATGGAGCGGGGCACCCATCTACGCCTGCGGCATTGGAGGAACTTCAGGGGGGCAGGTCACCATTGAGATCCCGAAGAGTGGGGCCAGTGTGGGCAGGACAGGAGACAGAAATAATAAAAGTAAAAAATATATATATATATATATTGCTGAGCATTCCATACTAGCCATAGCTTAGCTGGTGCTGTATTTTCAGTTGTCGGAGCTGAAAACATATCCCTCAAAAGCCTTCTGGTGTTGTTGAGTGCTGTATGAGAGATCTGGAAATAATTGCAACGAGTCGTCTACATATTTTAAAGTTCTACGCCATCTGGCAATTGCCAGCACCCTGTCCCTGTCTCCTGTCTTCATGAAGACAACCAGAAATGTCCATGGAGCAGATGCAGCTGTTGTTGCTCTTTGGGGGTAATACGGTATGCCTTCTCAATAAATAAATCAGGATCAGCTTCAGAGAGTCCCAACAGAGCAGGTAGGAATGTACAGGCGAAGGTAAGACAGTCCTCCTTCTCAGCAGACTCAGTTAACCCAAGCACATTAAGATTCCTTTCTCAAGCTTGGTTTTCCACTGTCTTCAGGTGTTGCCACATTAGCAAATTTTCTTTAATTAACTTAGTTGTAGCGTTAACAGTTTTAAGAACTGAAGTCTTGAGAGTGCTGCACTGTTTGTTTGCATTGGTCCATATGTGTCTCAAATACCATAACCTTTGGCGTGAGGGTGTTGGACTTTCTGTCCAAATCCTGCATCATTTTTACTAACTGATGCAAGATAGCGTGGATCGAGGTCAGCGAGACTTCCTCGGTAGGTGGAGTATCAGACTGCGGGGCTCCTCCACATTGCGCAGGACACTCCACATGCTGCTGGTTCTTAGGAGCAAAAAAGTCAGCTGGAGGAGCATTTGCTGCACATGTTTTACCCATTCTGCCAATAACTAGGTAGCTGATGCCAAAGGTAAGTACTTAATGCAGTTAAAGCACTTAAATTCAGTGTTTTAAATAATATATTGACATATCCCAGGAGCTCGAGTTCAATGCTGCTTCCAGATCGGCTGCTCAGCAGTGCCCCCCCCCCCCCAAATTGTTTACACAGTTAATAAGATCATGCACTGATGGCACACAACGTCTCTCAAACTGCATGAGTGGGGTCTCCTTCCATCTGGAGCTTGTTGTAAACGCGACTCGCACACAGGCTCCTTAACACACATTTTTGGTCATGCCCAGCCCTGTCTTGACTTCTGAAAAGAAATTCAGTGTATTTGTGGAGAAATCTTATCACACCAAATTACCATGGCTCTTTTAGTATTACCGGGTTTCCCCCAGACTTCTCAGAACATGACTGGTATCTGCCCTAGAGGGCAGAACTGGCTGTTATGCACCTAGTTCTTATCCCAGGGGTCCTTTAGCATGAGTAACTTTAAGCAGCTACCTGACCAGGTAGTACTGCCCCAGAGCTGTGGTTTATGCTAATTAATTAGCATCAGTCAATCAGGATAGACTTTGGAGGTGTGCCGAGGAGAGACTGCCTGAGAAGGCACCAGAATTTTTTCTCCGCTGACTGAACAACACTGCCTCTGAGGTGTTCCACTCAGTTGGCCAAGAAAACAAGTTTCCTTGAACTTTTGTGGTAAAATCTTTTTATTTTCCTTTACTTTACTGTGCAGAATATATTTTAGTTGTTTATCATGATTCCCCTCAGTTCCCAGGAACCGCTTTTATTGGTCGGTTCCACAGTTCCCTTGTATATTTTTATTTACTTTAACCGCGTTTGTGTATTTCGTCGGTTTCTTTTAAACCTTTTATCACGGTTCATTTTTTTCTTCAAGAACCACGATTTTAAGGCGTTTTTACTTCACAAATAGTGGTTCATTTTTTTCTTCAAGAACCATGATTTTAAGGCGTTTTTTCACTCAGAAATAGCGGTTCTAGGGACATGGATATGTTGTTCAATCCACACTTCATGGCAGGTTCCTTGCCACTTTATATCTTGCCGGAAGGTCTTCAAGCTGGCTCCTCCCACCCGCCCAGGTGGTAAAACTCTCGGCTCCGCCCCATGACTCCAGATCTTCCTTACTGCTTGGAAGCTCAGGTTCCCTCCTTAGCGCTCTGTATTTTAGGCCTGGATCCAAACTCGTTACTTAAACCAAAACTTATTCTTAAAATTTCTAGACTTCGGTCTGTTTCTTCCTTCGCGGCTGCGATGGATAAGTCGACTCCCGGATTTCGGCGGTACCCATGCAGGCAGAAGATGTCTCGGAGCGATCCACACTCCACGTGCGTTTATTGCCTCGGGCTTGATCACGATCCTCAGGCCTGCGATTTGTGCAAGTCCTTCTCGGCCAATGTCCTCGAAGACCGTGCTGCCAGACTTCAACTTGGACGCCCCGAGAGACGTATTCCTCCGGTGAAGTCTGAGGAGGCCTGTTGGGCGGTGTCCGTGGCAGCGGGCTCGGCTGAGCAACTTGAGCAGATGATCACCCTTGAGGAGGAGGCGGCCCAGGCCGCATCTTCGTCCTCCTCGGTCGCGGCATTTATTCCACTCTCCTTGGGCTCCTCCTACACAGCTTCTTTTAAGGAGCTTTGTCAGTCCCTCTCTACAAAATGTGAGAGTCCTTAGGGACACTTCTCTCGGTCCAAGAAGAAGGACTCGAAGGGTAAGTCCCACCATCGGCGTTCGTGGGAGCGGGAGAGGTCCCCTTCCCCGGTCGAGGTTGCGGCTAAGGCTGCTGGCTTCACGGTGTCCCCGTCAGGTCAGCCGGCCGAGACACCCGTCGACGCGGTCGAGATTTTTCTCGACCCATCGGATGGGCTGTCGACTGGAGAAGCCGACAACCCTTCTTCACCGGTTCCCCCGGTGGAAACCGAGGACTTGCCTGTGCCTCCTGTGCCGGAGTCCCCGGTTAAGGTTCCCGAGCCGAGGGAGGAACAGGTTTCCCCCACTGCCTCCCAGACCCACCCTCGGAAACACTGACGGTCTCGGTCTTGGACCTCTTCTCGGTCCAGCCGATCCCACCGACACCGGCGGTCTCAGTCTCGGCACCGAGGAAAGCGGTGGCGCCACTCATCCTTGTCTTCTTCCTCCTCAGAGGAAAGGCTTTGGCGCAGGTTACGTCGACACTATGAGGACTTAATGTGGCAACAACTCCTTCTGACGTGGAACAAGCCGACCCCGTCGCCTTCCCCGGCCATTAAGTGGCTGTCACCAGAACGGCCGAAACAACCCCTCGTGGTTGTTGAGCCCAAACCGGCACCGGCTGTTCGGCCAAAACCAGCTGCACCACCCATTGTGGTGGAACCCCCGCCTCCACAACCTAAATCTGGGGCTCTGACCAAGGATTCTCGGTAGGGTCAGGGGTTGCCCCATCGGTTGTCGGTCACCCTCACTCCCGACCGTCCTCGGCAGGTGGATGGTGGCTGAGGCCCTAGGCAGCTGTTCGCAGACTCCTCGGAGTCTGATGATGACTCTTCCCTGTTCTCCAGGCCCCTTGACCTGGAGTCCACTGGGGGCAGTCGGTGGCCGAGAGCCCATCCTCGTTCATGGGTCTGCTTCAGCTCATCTCAGAATCTACTGGGTTGCAGCTCGAACCCGTGTCCAAGCGGGCCAAGTATCCCCTCACGGAGATACTGGACCGAGGGGATTCTCCCACAGAGGTCTTTCCAGTGGCTGAAGTCATTGTTGGCCCAGCCTTGAAGTTATGGCGGTGGCCGGCTTCTTGTCCTGCTCCTTCGGCCAGGATGGCCAGGAAGTACGCGGTCCCCACCGGTTCACTATCCGGTTTTTCGGAACACCCCTCTGTGGAGGGGCTTGTGACCGATAGTGTTTTCCAGCATTCCGGGAATACCAGGGATGTGGACAAGCCTCCCGACAAAGAGTCCAAGAAGCTGGACTACGCCGAGCGTAAAGTGTATGTTGCGTCCTCCCTAGGCCTCCATCAGGCCAGTTCGGCCGTACTGATGGCACACATTTCCCACGCCGTTATGGGCCCCCTGGATGAGGTGATTCCTCATCTCCCGTCCGACCTCCAGACTACTGTCAAGCAGGTGCAGGATCAGGGAAGGGCGGTGGGGAAGCAGCAGCTCCAAACTGCTCTTGACATCGGAGACTCTTGTTTGTTTGTTTGTTTAAAATTTATTTTTATACAGGTTTATCTGTTGGGAAATTAATCCCCATTTTCAACAAATACCTGTGTTATCATACAAAAACATCAAACATAACAAAAACACACAATACAATAACAAAAATTAATAACAATTACAACTAACATTTAAATAATTAAACAATTCATGCTTAAAAGTATACAAGTCAGAAATTTCAATAATTTCACAAGACAAACCATTCCATGACCTAGCTACACTATTCTGTAAAACCATATCCCCATGCGATTTAAATTTTGAATTGTAGGCAATTTTCTTGTTGATCTCCTAAACATATCTAAGTATTTAGTGTCTGAATTCAAACAAATCAAATACCTTAAAGAATGCATATTTGAATGTATCAAACCATGACATATCATGAGCCACACAAATTCTCTTCGAGCTGATGGATATAACCATCCAAGTTCTTGAAAGAATATACAATGATGAACTCGAGATTTGTTATTCAGTATATAATTCCCCAATCTATAGTAGATCTGATCCAACTTTAATAAAGATTTTTATAAGAATGTTTATATAATGGAAGACCATATTCTAATACAGGTAACAACAGTTGTTTTATCAATTTAGACTTTATAGCCTTATTCAGACATCCTGATACCCTTCTTAATACTCCCAATCTTTGATTTACTTTTTTAATTTGTGATGTTATGTGGTCAGAAAAAGAAAAACGATAATCCACCATAACTCCTAAATATTTATAGGTATTAACCTCTTGAACACATGTACCATCCAAAAAAACTAATCTTTAAATCAGTAGAATTCTTAGTTCTAGATCCCACAGAAAAAGTCATACTCTGAGTTTTCCCAGAGCTTATTAAAAGTCCAGAATCTCTAATCCAAGACTCAACATTAGTAAAGTCTGTCTGAAGTTGCTGTCTCAGATCTCCCGGATCAGTAGCAGATGCTACCAAAACTATATCATCTGCATAGAGTCTAACATCAGTATTAACCACATAATCAGAAAGATTATTAATATAAATGTTAAATAACACAGGGCCCAAAATTGAGCCCTGAGGTACACCTCGATATAAATCCAGGAGATCTGAGACAGCCACACCACAAACCACCCTCTGTTTACGATTCGTTAAGTAAGATCTAAACCACTGCAAGGTAAACCACTCTTGTGCCCGGTCAGTTCTGGCCACAGTGGCCATGCGCCGCAGAGCTTGGCTGCGGATCTCCACTTTCACGGTGGATACCCAGCACAAGCTGGCAGACGTCCCCTTCCTGGGTACCGACTTGTTCGGTCCCAGGGTGGAGGGCCATTTGCAGAGGATCGAGAAGTCCAGTGCCACCTTGGGACTCAGTCACGTCTGCCCAGAAGGACAAAGGCCGCCAGCAGCAGCATAAGCCCTTTCGGCCTTCTGCCCCTGTGGCATGTCTGGCCCAGCAACACCAGCATCAGGGCCAGCAGGCTCGCACTTGGCACCCCAAAGCCAAGCCTGCAGCTTCCTCCAGCAGGAAGCTGGGAGGGAAAGGCCCACGAGGTCCCTCAGCCGGTCCCTCCTCCAAGCCTGCCCAGTGATGGGTTGAGGGGTGTCGCTTCCAGCCTCATCGCTCCCCTCTGGGTTCCCCCCGTGGGGGGACAGCTCCGCCACTTTCTTTCCGCCTGGTCCACTATCACCATGGACCGCTGGGTGTTGGAAGTGGTCAGAAAGGAGTGCTCTGGAGTTCGAGAGCAGGCCCGCTATTCAGTACGTCGCCTCCACGAGACTATGAGTCCAGCCTCTGTCGGCCCATCGAGCCGACATTGCCCTGCTTCTCCAGAGGGAGGTGATCAGGGAGGTGGCGGATTCTCTACCAGACCCAGGGTTTGTGTCCAGGTATTTCCTGGTCCCGAAACGGACGGGGGGGCTGGCGCCTCAGTCTAGACCTGCACGACTTGAACAGGTTCCTAAGGTCTCGAACCTTCAGGATGGTCACTCTGGCACACATCATTCCATCCTTGGAACGAGGCACGTGGTTCTGTTCTCTGGACCTCCAGGACACGTTCCTTCACGTCCCAATCCGTCTGTCCCACCAGCGATTCCTCCGCTTCAGAGCAGAGGGGTCCATTTATGAGTTCCGGGCCATGCCCTTCAGCCTCTCTCCAGCTCCCAGGGTCTTCACCAAATGCATGGCAGTGGTGACAGCATTCCTGCGGCGCCGAAGGGTCCTGGTGTACCCTTACCTGGATGACTGGCTGATTGTGACCTCCTCCAGACCGGAGGTGGAACGGTCCAGGGATCTGGCCCTCCAGGTTTGCTCTCAGGTTGGCCTCCTCATCAGCGAGGCCAAATCGGAACTCGTGCCAAAGCAGGTGATTCAATTCATCGAGGCAGAGCTCGACTCTCTTCGAGCCAGAGCATGGCTCCCGGTTGACAGGGCCGAGGTTCTTTCCTCCTTTGCCGAGTCATTTCAGGTATGGCAATTGCGCCCTGCCCGGGACCTCCTGGGCCTCATGGCGGCCTGCACCAGTGTGGTCCGTTGGGCCTGTTGGCACATGCATCCCCTACAATGGGGACTGGCCAGCCAATGGTCACAGCGCCCCGGTCCTTTGGACCAGCCAGTGGCAGTGACCCGGAAGATGTGGAACGCTCTCCAGTGGTGGATCGTTCTAGCTCATCTACAGGAGGGCATCCCATTTGTCCACCCCGAGCTGACGGTCACTCTATCGACTGACGCCTCTCTAATGGGTTGGGGTACCCATCTGGGGGAGCACAGAGCTCTTGGCCTCTGGTCCCCTCAGGAATCCCGATACCACATCAACCTGCTGGAGCTTCGAGCAGTCCATCTAGCCCTCACCACCTTCGCTCCGTTTGTATGGGGTCAAGCGGTCCCGGTCCAGACGGACAATACCACAACCATGTACTACCTAAACCGCCAGGGCGGGACGCGCTCCATGCCCCTGTGCAAGGAAGCTTTCCGCACTTGATCCCTCGTGCGCAGCCTGGAGGCAGATCTCCTAGCCATCCATGTGGCAGGAACCTCCAACACTCTGGCCGATGCCCTAAGCCGGATGGGGGCTGCATCTCACGAGTGGTCTCTCCTGACGGAGGTAGTACAAGATCTATTCAAACAACATGAAGTCTTGCTATATTATGACATATGCAGTATAACCCCAGGTTAGAACTGCTCCGGAGGTGAAAGAGTTAACTTCCATGCAGAGCATGGAATCTTGATCGCGAGCACGGTTGAACACTCTGTCTGTTGAAACTCAAACTTAAACTGTCAGATTCTTTACTCTGCCTCACTGAACAGTTGCTCCGGAGATTCCTCCTGCTGCTTGGTTTGTTTGTCGGTTTTAAAGTGTAATTCTCGGTTTATTTTACCGAAATTTAACCGCAATCGTCGGTTCAAGCTCTGTCTGTGGTATTGTAAGTAATAGATAGGCTTATTTATTATTTTTTCTTTTGTGTAGAACTTGTAAATGTCTTTTTCGGTTCGGTTTGAACCGATCAGAGGGGTCTAAAAATTACTTTCTAGCCCTTTAGAGTGGGGTTCCCGGTTCTTATCGGTTCTAAAAA
Source organism: Neoceratodus forsteri (assembly GCA_016271365.2). NCBI lineage: Eukaryota > Metazoa > Chordata > Ceratodontiformes > Ceratodontidae > Neoceratodus > Neoceratodus forsteri. The sequence continues at coordinate 1,199,518,765 of CM028130.1, forward strand.
AAAACGGATTTGATTACGTTTTTTTCCACGACCCGTGACACGGTTGGGAACCGATAAGAGAGTCTTGCTTGGTGGATTGCCATTAACGGGCAAGTTTTGGTTAGGCTGGCACTATGTCTGAGAAACCCAAAAGAAAAAACGGACCCACTGGGTTTCAGCACTGTGGCCTCTGTGGGGAAGCCTTTGCCAAGGCTGACCCACACACCATTTGTGTATATTGTCTGGGGTTCGACCACCTCAGTGCAGACTGCCAGATTTGTAAGAATTTTCCTGCTGCCACCGTGGAAAAAAGAGTTGGTAGGCTCAGGGAAAGGGAGGCCAAAAAGTCTGCTGACCCGGATGGCCAGCCCGGTTCAGTTCAACCGAACCTGAGGTGCCCTCTGACCAGGCGATGCTTCCTCGGGCAAACGAAGAGCCAGCTCTGAGGGGCCGGTTCCAACTAAAAGGGCTAGAAGGTCAGCTAGTTTGGGGCCAAAAGTTCTTTCTCCAACCGCTGAGGAAATAGCCAAAGCTATCCAAATTGTCCAGTCTCTTTCCCCAGTTCCATCCGAACCGGCACCATTGGGCAAGCGCCCGGTTCGGTCGGTTCCCTCGGTTCAAGATTATGATTTTGAAGATTTTTATGAACCAGGGGAAGGGGAGGAGGGGTACGAGGAGAGTGAGTGTGATTTTGACAGTCTGGATGTGCCCATTGAACCAGACATCCCTCCAGACAGACCCTCAGGAGTATCCCCTCCTAGGCTATCTGAGTCCCCTTCTCATTTTTTGTTTTACAAGAAAGTTGCTGACACTCTGCAACTCCCTGTTGAGGAAGCTGTTGATGATCAAGAAGAGCCTGATTTTGTGGAAATGATGGATATTCCAGAGTCTAGGAGACTGTCTATTCCCTTGCATAAATCTTTTAGGAAACAGACAGTAAAATTCTGAAAACCCTCATTCTATCCTCCTGTGGATAAAAGGATGGACAAGAGGTATGCTTTATCAGGCTCTGATACAGAGTTCTTATCTCAGCAGTGCAGCCATGTGGGGTAGTGCAGGCTGCAGCCTGTGACAAGCTAATATTCCTCTAGCCTCTCACCCTCCTGAAAAGGATTCCAGGAGGATGGATGCCATGGCAAAAAAGCAGTACATGGCAGCATCTTTGGGACTCAGACAGGCAAATTATATGGCTTACGGCAGTAGGTACCAGAAATCCAGGGGGATACTGTCCTGGCCCTAGCAAAACAGGCCCCTGAACAGCATGCCAGGGAGCTGGAGCAGGTGGCTGCGGGCGGTATGAGGCATCCAAGGTGCAATTTCATGCTGCTGTAGACTCTAATGATGTTTCATCTAGAGTTATGGCTACATCTGTGTCTCTTCGCAGAATGGCCTGGCTCAGATGTACTGCCCTGTCTCAGGATACCCAGTCTAAGGCTATGGATTTTCCTGTTGTGGGAAATTCTCTGTTTGGGGAGCAGGCAGAGAATTATATGAAGAAAATGGATGAGTATAGGACCACCTATAGGAGTGCACAGGCCAAAGAAAGGCAAGTCACTCCTCAAAGGCAGCATGTCAGGGGCAGGGGCAGGCCTTTTCATAGGCCGTTTACCAAGCCAGGCCTCCTCTTCTGCTTTTGCCCAGAGGGGTTCTTTAGAGGAAGGGCAGAAGGGGCTCTAGTAAGCCTGCTTCTACCCCCAACCCAAAGCCCTGCAAAACAGGCTCCTGATGGGGTAGCCAGGGCCGATTCTCCACTACCGGTAGGGGCAGGCTGGCTTACTTTGTCCAGGACTGGAAGTCTTTAACATCAGACAAGTGGGTCCTGGAAGTAGTAAGCCTGGGACTGGTTCTCAGCTTCAAAAAATTTCCGAAGATGAGAGCCAGATCTTTTCCACCTGCAAACCCATCAGAGGCACTTGCCCTGGAAGCAGAAGTCTCTGCCCTCCTGGCTTTCAGAGCCGTGGAAAGGGTTCTACCCATACACCAGGGCAAAGGGTTGTACTCCAGGTACTTCCTTACCCCAAAAAAGACGGGAGAACGGCGGCCCATTCTGGATCTCAGGTATCTAAACAAGCACCTTTTAAAACCAAAGTTCAAAATGGTGACCCTGGGGATTATTTTCCCTCTCTAAGGCCAGGTGACTGGCTAGCCTCCCTGGACCTCAAGGATGCCTACTTCCATGTTCTCATCAGAAGCTCCCATCGAAAGTACCTCAGATTTGAACTGCCCTCAGGCCATTACCAGTTCAGAGCAATGCCCTTCGGCCTCTCCTCGGCTCCAAGGGTGTTCACAAAATGCCTGGCAGTAGCAGTTGCTCATTTAAGAAGGCAAAAGATTGCCATCTTTCCTTATCTGGACGACTGGCTCATTGTAGGCCAGTCTCCAGAACAGGTCAAACTTCATTTATAAGTAACCCAGCACCTGCTTACATCTCTAGGTTTCCTTCTCAATCTTCCAATGTCAGTTCTGGAGCCTGTCCAGCTTCTCACCTTTATAGGCGCAGAACTGAACACAAAAGAAGCCAGAGCCTTCCTTCCTCTGGAGAGAGCAAGGACCCTGGTGTCTCTGGCCTCCTCTTTCACCCTGCAGGTCTCTCGACCAGCAAGGCATTTTCTACAGCTCCTGGGGCACATGGCTGCTTCTACAGCAGTAGTGCAGGGAGCGAGATTTCAGATGAGGGACATTCAGTTCCATTTGAGAGCCGTTTGGTCTCAAAGGATGGATCCCCTAACCAAATTGATTCCAGTGACTCGATCCCTGATCCAGGCCCTCCAGTGGTGGCAGGATCAGAACAATCTGAGACAGGGGGTTCCCTTCACTCCCCAGTCTCATTCCTTGACCCTTACTACAGATGCATCCCTCTTGGGGTGGGGAGCTCACATGGGCGATCTTTCCACCCAAGGGCTGTGGTCCCCTCAGGAATCTCTGCTCCACATCAATTTGCTGGAGCTCAGAGCAGTTTTCTAGCACTTCAGGTTTTCTCCACAGCTGTCCAGAACAAGGTAGTTCAGGTCAGAACAGACAATACCACTACAATGTGGTACATCAACAAGCAAAGGGGGCACTTTCGGTCTAAACCTTGTGCACGAAGCAATGAGTTGTGGTCTCTGGCATATTCTCTGAGCGCTCCTTAAGCAGTTCACCTCCCAGGCAAGGACAATGTCCTAGCGGATGCTCTCAGCAGGATTACCCAGGGCCATCACGAATGGGCACTGGATCCCCTAGTACTGGAGGTAATATTTGCCAGATGGGGCACTCCGCAAATAGATCTCTTTGCAACCCCAGACAATCACCAACTTCCGCTTTTTTGTTGCAGGCCCCCAGTGTTGGGCTCACTCCCTCTGGATGCCTTCCTTCTCAGTTGGGAAGGGAAGTTTCTCTATGCTTTCCCCTTCCCCTTCTTTTCAAAGTGCTAGTCAGAATCAGATCTCAATCCTGCAAGATGATCCTGATCGCTCCAGATTGGGCCAGGCAGCCCTGGTACCCACTCCTCATGTCCTTAGCAGTCCACCCTCCCCTATGCCTTCCCAGGAATCACAACCTGTTAACCTGTGCCCAGGGGAGAGTTTGGTATCCAAACCTCAAATCTCTCAATCTCAAGGCTTGGCTCTTGAAGAGTTAGAGTTTGCTGACCTACACCTTTCTCAAGGTGTATTGGATATCTTGAAGGCCTCTAGGAAGCCTTCCACCAGGGCTACCTATAATTCAAAATGGAAGAGATTTTCCATATGGTGTGCTGGTAAACATATTTCCCCAGAATCTGCTGGTGTGCCCACGATCCTGGATTATTTGGTGCATTTGAATTCCTTGGGGCTGAAGCCAGCTACCCTAAAAGTGCACTTGGCAGCTGTGTCTGTCTTCTTGTCAGCAGGTAAGCCCTCTTCTTTATCAACTCACCCTGTGTTCTCCAAGTTTTTTAAAGGGTTGCTTCACACCAATCCCCGTTCAGGGATCCTGCCCCTGCTTGGATCTTAATATTTGCATCGCTCAGCTTATGCAACCCCTTTGAGCCATTGTCTTCAGCAGAGCTGAAGTACTTGACTTGGAAAACTGTGTTTCTGGTAGCCATCACCTGCCAGGCGATAAGTGAGCTACAAGCCTTGTCAGTGGAGCCTGATTTTATCTCCTTTCATAGAGATAAGGTAGTCCTCAGAACTAACAGGAAGTTTTTGCCTAAGGTGGCTTCAGACTTTCACCTTAATCAATCCTTGTCTCTTCCTGTGTACTTCACTGACCATTCCTCCTCTGGTGAGAGGAGATTGCACAGTTTAGATGTCAAAAGAGCCCTTAGTTACTATATAGAACGTACCAAGGGTCACAGGTTCGAATCCTTCCAATTGTTCCTCACTTATGGTGAGGTTGGTAAAGGGAAACCTGCCACTAAAAGATCCATTGCCAGGTGGATTGTCTCTTGTATCTAATTCTGTTATGAAAAACTGGGTAAGGTTTCTCCCTCAGACCTGAGGGCACACTCTGCCAGAGGTACAGCTGCGTCTCTGGCTGCTGCCAGGGACATTCCTATCCTAGAGATATGTCAAGCAGCTACCTGGAAAACAGTTCACACTTTTACTAAGCATTACTCCTTGGATATCCAGGCTAGGAGTGATGCTCGATTTGGCACAGCTGTGCTTCAGAGCCTATTTCCCAAGTAGGTTCTGTCCCTCCTCCATGGAGGTACTGCTGTGTAGTCTGCATATGTCATAATATAGCAAGACTTCATGTTGTTTGAAGAAAAAATTACTCACCTTAGTAATGTTGTTTCTTCTAATGGAGTCTTGCTATATTATGACCTCCCCCCCAGCCTGCCCCTCTCAGAACCTCTGTTTTTGGGATGTGAGTGGGCAGTGCAATGTTAGCACTTCTTTGATGCCCACTTTATTTCACCCTTCTAGGGTGCTTAGGTGTTATGTAAGTTTCTTCTTGAATCCCCGACTTGAGTCTTTGTTTTGGGATCAAGATCAAAAGGTGTTTTGTAGTTAGTAGCCAATGGCTAGTGTAGGTTTACGGCTTCCACACAGAACCTTAGTGAGTTTTTGCTTGTAAAGATCTAACAGTTTAAGTTTGAGCTTCAACAGACGGAATGTTCAACCGAGCTCACGCTCAAGATTCCATGCTCTGCATGGAAGTTAACTCTTTCACCTCCAGAGCAGTTCTAACCGGAGGCTCTTCGACTCGCAGTCACCTCCTCTATCCTGTCCCTAGTGGACTATGGACTGCCGGTGTCCCCCCGGAGGCTCTTCGACTCGCAGTCACCTCCTCTATCCTGTCCCTAGTGGACTATGGACTGCCGGTGTATGGTGCTGCTGATCAGACCGCACTCCATAAAATTACACTACTCTGAATAAGGCCTGCAGGTTAATTACTGGAGCACCTAGGATGACACACACCTGTCTACTGTATGCTAAAGCGCTGGTACCTGATCTCGGCAGCGCCTCAAATATCTTACCTGTACCCTTACAAAAGACCCTCCTTGGGCTTTCCCCACCAGGATGACCACCACCATCACGCCGCTCTGTCCCACTAGTTCATACTCGGACCTCTGGGAAAACCTCTCTTGTTATCCCTAGAGCTAGGACCTCTCACGGCCAAAGAGCCTTCAGCTTTAGGGCCCCCTCCTGGTTCAACACACTGCCCCCCTCCATCTCCGAAGCTCCAACTATATCGTGCTTCAAAACTTCCTTACGTAACCACCTTATTAACACCCGATGCTGTAACTGCCACTAGTCAAAGCCGTACTCAATACTTATGACAAAGCTTATTACTAAGCTGCTAAGGCGACATAACTCTGGTATTGTTTGCATCCATCCTACCTGTACCAGCTTGTTTGTATCTATGTCTTAATTTTACTGTTATACTTATGTGTTGTACTGCTATACTGTGTATTTTGGTTTGTCTTACTGTGACAAGGTACCTTTGTAAATGAGCCTATGGCTCAAAGGTTTTCAAAACTGCTGTTTAAATAAAATAAAAAAATTAAAAAAAACCTGGGGTTATACTGCATATGTCATAATATAGCAAGACTCCATTAGAAGAAACAACATTACTAAGGTGAGTAATTTTTTCTTCTCCCACTGGGGCACACCTCAGGTGGACATGTTTGCCTCAAGGGAGAATGCGAAGCTGAGGCTGTTTCATGCCTGCCTCCATTAGCAGGGCTCGCTGCAGAGGGATGCCTTCTCAAGGTCGTGGACCCCGGGCCTTTTCTGTGCCTTTCCCCCATTTCCCTTGATCCACAAGGTGCTTCTCAAGGCGAGGAGGGATAAGGCGCAGGTGATTCTGGTAGCCCCAGACTGGCCCCGCCAGTTCTGGTATCCAGATCTCCTCAGCCTCAGCTCCAGGCTCCCGAGGCGGCTCCCAACCCGACCGCACCTGATCTCAGTGAACCAGGGGAAGGTTCTCCACCCAGACCTTCAATCCCTGCACCTGATGGCCTGATTCCTGAGCAGCTAGAGTTCCAGGCCTTGGGTCTTTCCGACAAGGTCCTCAACGTTGTTGAGGCATCCCGTAAGGAGTCGACCAGGAAATGCTGTGCCTTCAAATGGAAGAGATTCTCCATTTGGTGTCAGGGCAAGGGTTTGGACCCTTCCTCCTGTTCCTTGGCTAGCATTCTGGACTACCTGTGGTCTCTTTCTCAGCTAGGGCTTCGGTCGTCGACCCTTTAGGTGCACCTGGCAGCCATCTCTGCTTACCGGGCGCGGGCCAGAAAGCAGTCGGTGGCACAGTAGAAGGTGGTTGGGCGCTTTTTCAAAGGCCTTGATCACATATCCCCTCTGGTGCGAGAACCTCCACCTCCATAGGATCTACTGCTGGTATTGGCCAAGCTCATGGGCAAGCCATTCGAACCAATGCACAGGTGTGACATCTCTCACCTGTCGTGGAAGACCACCTTCTTGGTGTCTATCACATCAGCCAGAAGGATGGGAGAACTCCAGGCACTTTCCATTAAGTCTCCTTATCTGGTCTTCCACAGGGACAAGGTTGTCCTGCGCCCCAACCCGAAATTCCTTCTGAAGGTGGTGTCAGAGTTTCACCTTAATCAGGTGTTGAATCTACCGGTGTTCTACCCCAATCACACCTCGGAGGCCGAATATAGGCTCCATACTCTGGACCCTAGAGAGTGCTCTCTTATTATAGGGAGGCAGACGGTCGAAGTTGGGGAGGATTTCGCCAGCTGTTTGTCACCTACGCTGAAGCCGCACCTGGCAGACCTGCAGCCAAGCGGATGATAGGCAGGTGGGTCACCTCCTGCATAGATCTCTGCTACAGGTTGATGGGCATGGAGCCTCCCAAAGGGATAAGAGCTCATTCTACCCGCCATATCGCTGCTTCAGTGGCTGCTTCCAGGGACGTTCCTATCCAGAAAATCTGCAGGGCTGCTACCTGGAAGTCAGCACACACCTTCATTTCCCACTACCACATCGACCTTGAGTCATGCCGGGATGCTGGTTTTGGGACCTCGGTTCTCCAGTCTTTGTTTCCTAAGTAGGGGGTGTGCCCCTTGCCTCTCTCCTCCCGGAGAACTGCTAGGAGTCTGCCATGAAGTGTGGATTGAGCAACATATCCATGTCCCTAGAAATACAAGTTACTCACCTGTAACAGGAGTTCTAGGAATGGTATATGTTGTTCATCCACACAACCCACCCGACCTCCCCGGCTTCGATGCACAACCTGGCTTCTAGCGGGCTAGATCTGGCGTCACGGGGCGGAGTTGAAAGTTTTACCACCCGGGTGGGTGGGAGGAGCCAGCTGAAAGACCTTCCGGCAAGATTTAAAGCAGCAAGGAACCTGCCAGTAAGTGTGGATGAACAACATATACCATTCCTAGAACTCCTGTTACAGGTGAGTAACCTGTATTTGTTTACCTCAAAGGAACCAATTGCATTCCATTACCAGCGGTAGTGGGACCATTTAATTTAAAATGGTTTCTGTCAATTGGCATGTCAGAAATCCCCAAAAAGCAGACTGGACCCACAGGTTTTAAAAATTGCCTAAACTGTCACAGGATTGTGGCCAAAGCTGACACCCACAATCTGTGTTTACAGTATTTGGGTCCAGACCATTATTGTTCACTTTGCTCAAAATTGTGTTCCAAAACCTTGAGAAACAGAGCAAAGAGGCTTAGAGAGATGGCTGAGGAAGGGTCCATTTCAGTCCCAACAAGACCCAGGCTTACCGATGAGGGCCCTTCAAAAAATTCTAACGGGGTACTGATGAAGCATCCACTAGCTCTAAGTCCAGAAGAGGCACTGATTAAGTGTCTTCTAGAGAAAAAAATAAATAAATCAGGTGCTGATGAAGTGCCTTTGAAACCAAGAGCTTCCAAAGGGGCTGACGAAGTTCCTTAAAATAAAAATAATAGGGGCACTGATGAAGTGCCTGAATCTAAAAGGAAGCCAGATTCTGCCACTGATGAAGTGGCACCAAAAAAGTGTGTAAAGATAAATTGCCTCCTTTTCCTCCCGGTAATGGCAAGGGCAATTAAGCAGGAGGTAAGAAACATAAAGAGAAGTCAAAACACACACAGCCTAACAGTCTCCCTCATTTTCAGAAGGAGCTGCCCTCAGCTGAAGATATGGCAAAGGCTTAGCATGTCTTTCAGACCTTACAAGGCATGGAGTCTATTTTTTTCTGCTCTGTCAAGTAAACACCCTTCTATTGCCCCCTCTGTTGCAGGGGCGTATGGGGGTGATGATGAGGATGATTATTATGATGCTTCAGACAGTCTTTCAGGAATTATTCCCCTGGAGCCTGACATTTCCCCTGATCCTCATTTTGGTGCTTCCCCTTTGGATCAGGAGGAAAATTCCTCTATGCTAACTTTTCTCCAGCACCTGGTGGATACTCTGGACATACCCTGCCAGGAGTCCAACCAGGAGGAGGAGGAGGATGACGACTACAGGGAAATGAAAGGTCTCCCTCCTCCTTAAAAGGTGGTTCTCCCTATTTATAAAGCTTTCAGGAGAAACACCATGAAGCTGTTACAGACCCATCTTCTTTACCTGGGGTGGATAAAAGAATTGATAAGAAATACCAGCTTTCCAGAGCAGACACTGATTTTTTGTCTGTCCACCCTTGGCATGAGGGAGTAGTGCAGCAAGCTGCCTGTAAAGCTGGAGTGCTTTTGTCTTCCTTACCTCCTCCCCCCCTGGACAAAGACTCCAGGACAATAGATTACATTGCAAAGAAAACTTACACTTCAGCTTCTTTGCCTGTCTTCCTGTTTGGCCTATACAGCCAAGTATCAGAAGGCTCTGTGGAACTCGGTTCTGGCCATTGCTCAATCAGAGTCTGAGTCTATGGTCCAGGATTTAATTGAAACTGCTAAGACTGCCCTTAAAGCAACTAAGTACCAGTTCTGTATGGCAGATAACAATGATGCTGTATCAAGAGTCATGGCCCAGGCCATATCCCTCAGAAGGTTTGCCTGGCTAAGGACCACCAACTTGAGACAGGATACCCAACCTAAAGCGCTGGACTTCCCCTGTCACAAAAATCTTCTGTTTGACTCTAGGACAGATGAGTACATGAAAAAGGTGGATGAGTACAAGGCCACTTGCCAGACCAGTAGTACTAAACAAAGAGCTTCCACCCAAAAGTCTCAGCCTAAAGCAGGCAGAGGTAGGGGTTATTTTCCTAAGCCCTACAACCCCTGTCCTCCCCCTCAGTATGACTACTCTCAGACAAGAGGATACTATAGGGGAAGGGGCAGGAGAGGCCAGAGAAACCCAGCCACCTCCCAGGCCCCTGCATCTCAGTCTAAAATTGCCTTGGTCACCTCCCCTCCACCAGTAGGGGGCAGGCTCTCCCACTACCTCCAAGCTTTCACCCACATAACTTCAGACAAGTAGGTCTTGGAGGTAGTGGAAAAGGGCCTTTCTCTTCACTTTAAGAAGATGCCAGCTTTAAGGGGTACTCTGTTTTCAAAAACCCTCACCTCATCAAAAAAAAACTCCTGCTGGAGCTGGAGGTCAACAACCTCCTGGCATCAAGGGTGGTAGAAAGAGTACCAGCCTTACAGAAAAACAAAGGCCTTTACTTCAGGTACTTCCTCACCCAAAAGAAAATGGGGCGTGGCGACATATCCAAGACCTCAGGTACCTCAACAGACACCTCCTGAAACCAAAATTCAGGAAGGTGACACTAAAAACAGTCATTCAGTCTCTGGAACAGGGAGACTGGCTAGTTTCTCTGGATCTCAAGGACGCCTATTTTGACATCCCTATAAGGCAGTCCCACAGAAAATTCCTGAGGTCCGGCTTCCTTCAGGGCATTACCAATTTGCAGCCATGCCATTTGGCCTAACACCTGTGCCAAGGGTGTTTACCAACTATCTGGCTGTCGTGGCAGCACATCTCAGAAAACAAGGGTTTCAGTGTATCCCTACCTGGACGACTGGCTGATAGTAGGGAAATCCCCAGATCAGGTCCAGGAGTTCCTGTCGATCACAAAAAACACGCTGTTCTCTTTGGGTTTCCTCATAAACCTAAAGAAATTTCACTTAGAGCCAACCCAGCTCCTAACATTTATATGGGCACAGTTGGACAGAAAGCAGAGCAGGGCATTCTTGCCACCAGAAAAATTCAGAATTTGTAAGCAGTGGCAAACTCTTTCACCCTGGGCCAACCAAGGCTGGCCAGACACTTCATAAAACTCCTGAGACACATGGCATCCATGACTGCTGTAGTCCCAGGGGTCAGGTACAGGATGAGGGACATACAGTATCACTTACGCTCCCATTGGTCCCAAAAGAGCAGTGCTCTGTCCAAATTTATACCAGTAACACAAAATCTTCTTCAAGTTCTGTGCTGGTGGAAGGACAGTGCCAACCTGTAAGTAGGTGTTTTCTTCCAGATCTCCCCTCCTACAAAAATCACCACTACAGATGCTTCCCTGCTAGGATGGGGAGTTCATCTGGACAATTCCTCTGTCAGTTGGCACCTGGACCCAAAAGGAGTCGAGGTCACACATCAGTCTTCTGAAACTCAGGGCCATTTATCTGGCACTAAAATCCTTTGCTTCTCACATCAAAGACCACTCGGTGCAGGTCCAGATGGACAACACCACTGCCATGTTCTACATAAATAAACAGGGTGGCACAAGGTCGGGAGTCCTTTGTACAGAGGCCATGAAGATTTGGACCTTGGCATATTCTCTCGAGGTGACTCTATCAGCCATTCACCTTCCAGACAAGGACAACATAAGTAATGGACACAACAAGTGGTGCCTCAGCAAGCAGGTGCTAGCCACAGTGTTCAGGAGATGGGAGACCCCAGAAATAGATCTATTTGCCTCCCCCTTCAGTCACCAGCTTCCTCTCTTCTGCTGCTGGCCTCTAGTTCTGGGAACTCTCTCAACAGATGCCCTGGTGTTGTATTGGTCAGGGAAGTTCCTATATGCCTTTCCTCCATTTCCTCTCATTTACATGGTCCTGCTGAAACTCAGGCTCCAACCAGCACTAATGAATGCAGTGTCAGTGGCTCAGTAGGTAGCACACTCGGACTCGCCTCTGAGGCCGGGAGATCAGAGGGCTGTGGGTTCAGTTCCCACATCTGGCACTTGGGTTAACATCCCAGTACTGACACTGTAGTGCAGCATGAGAGGGGTGCTGCACTTCTGAGGTGCTGTCTTTCGGATGAGACGTTAAACCGATGTCCCATCTGCCTGGATTGGTGGTAGTTCAGGTGGATGTTAAAGATCCCATGGCACTTATCGAAAAGAGTAGGGGAATTTTATTAGGCAAAGAAAACATAACATCAGGTAGAAGTAAGCAAGATAAAACATAAGAAAATAAACCAAGAAATCATACAGTAGTCAAATATGCGTTATACATCAGTCATAAAAGAAATAAAATAGGAAAAGAAAATACATTCAGTACAATGTAACAGCAGACATTGGCTACTGTTTATGCCCTAATAGTATGTGGAAAAGTTGGAAGTTGCTGTAAAACATACTGACAGCGGGCCTGCCACATATAATATTTACACAGGGTAAAAATCACTCGTAAAGTACTAGGGTGGAATCTAGTCCAGGGACCAGTGAAGTCACCCAGTATAAGTATTTGGTATGTGATTCTACTGAGAAACGGCCGTTTCCACTTATTAGCTAACGTCTTCTAAAATAAAAGAGCATCCATGCAATCTAAAAAGAAATGTGACATAGTTTCCTCAATTTGAACACAAGAAGGCTTAGGGCAGCATCGTTCCTGAGAGGATTTATGTTTTAAATTTCCTCGGACATGCAATCTCCCATGGCAACAAAGCCAGGTAACATCCCACATATGCTGTGAGATTTGTTTATCACGAAGAACTAACAAAGCACAGTCCATATGAGAAGGAGGACATACTGGAAACTGTAACACGGTTTCGTAATATTCACGAAAGTGGTATAGAGCTGCTTTCTAGTGAATGATAAAACAGATGATTTACTGAGTTCCCAGAAACGTAGTTTACGGAAACTATCTATGGCATAGGATGGAAAACAGGAAGTACGGGAATGTGTAGGCGGGAGTGTAACCCATTTATCTACTACCAAGCGCAGAGCACTGATCCAGGTATCACAAATGTGGGACGTGTACCGTATGCTGTGAAAAAGGTAAAAAAGAAAGAAAGAAGGCCATAGGGTGAATCATACCAAGCCCTCCCTGGTGTACTGGTAAGTAGGTGATGTCCCTTTTAACTGGGTTGAGGCGACTGCCCCATATCATCTGGAAAAATAAACTAAGGAGTCTCGTCTCTAAGTGCCGGGAAGGGGGGGCATAGACATAGCTGAGAAATAAAAAATAGGAAGTAAAAATTTCTTGACTGCCAACACTGTCTTTCTTTTCCCCAATTTCCATGTTTTCCAGAGCCGCACCTTATACTCCCCAATAAGAAGGTGCTTTTCCCAGTTATGTGTTGCCACATCCGTGGTATTAAACCATAGCCCCAAAATTTGTTGAGGAGAGGTACAGGTCCGAATACCACCTACCTCTGAGACAACTGTAGACGCAGGATCTAAAGGGATGGAGACACTCTTGTGGAGATTAAGGGTTCCTCCTGAAACCGAAGAAAACGTCTGAAAGACCTGGACCGCCCAATCTCCAGATTCTTTATCATGGGTAAATAAAACATCATCATCTGCATGTGCAGTGATCTTCACTGGGAGCAAAGTAGGATTGGGCACTAAACCTACAATTTGGGAATCCCACTTAATTTGCCGTACAATAGGGTCTAAAGCAAAAGTATATAATAAAGGACTGAATGGACAGCCTTGACGTATCCCAACCGTCTGGAGTAGAGTATCTCCCAAAAATCCATTGACCACAGGAGTAAAGCGGGCTAGGGAAAAGATTCGAGCAAGCCAGTGGAGAAAGACATCTGGGATACCGTACATCTCCATGACCTGAAACAAATGGGAGTGTTGTACCGAATCAAAGGCTTTCGCCTGATCCAATGAGAGAACAAAACCTGAAATGGTATTAGTTTGTTTAGCCTCAAAAATCTCTCTAAGTAAGGACAGATTAGTATGGATCGAGCGTCCTGGAATAGCACAAGATTGGGAGAGGTCAATAAGATCAGGCGCTAGACTTTGCAATCGTGTGCTAAGTAATCTAGTCAGGATTTTAAAGTCAGTGTTAATAAGATGGAGGGGTCTCCAATTCTGTAAAGAGCATTTATCCCCTTTTTTATAGATGAATTTTAATAAGGACAGGCCAAAGTCAGGAATCTCATCCCTGCTTTGTAGGACATAATTGTAGACTTGGGTCAGTAATTCTATTAAATCGTATCAAAATGTTTTATAAAATTAATGCGTAAGGCCATCGGGGCCAGGGACTGCTCCCAACTTAAGGTGGGAAATGGCACAAGCCACTTCCTCCTGTGTAATAAGGATTACTAGGTCTGTCGTATGATGTACAGAAAGCTGTGGGACCGGAGCGGAAAAAATTGCGGACAGGTCAGGTGGACTACAGGGTGGGGTGCAGAACTGAATTTTTAAATGGGAGGTGGCAATGGAGAGCGTGCCAGAAATAGTGTAATCAGTATGACCCGTTGGGTCAGAAAGTCCGTGCATAACTGTAGCCTGAATCCTGTCCTCATAGGCAAAAAATGGATTCGCAGAGGGGGAAACCAAAGTACCTACCCTCATAAAAAGTCCAAGGTACGGGCGCTATCATACTGGTGTGAAAACATGCAACGTTTGATATTAGTAATTTGGGAGGAATAATCAATAGGGGAGGAACCGGAATTAGACATTAATTTATACAACTGATTCCTATAATTTAAGTATGTAAGATAATTATCTCTAACCATACGTTTCCCCATAGTCTGGAAAAACAGCCGTAAATCCAGTTTTGTATCTTTCCACCACGTCCAGATAGGGTCATAACAACAAATAACTGAAATCCGTGCCCTAAAGAGGGTGCAAACTTGTGCTTGAACTGAAAGATGGGAGAACAGAGAATTGTTAAGCTTCCACTGGGTCGATGCCGAGGAAAGAATCGGAGGGGCTGTTCCTAATGAAAATGTACCAGTTAACAAATGGTGGTCTGAAAGCTCTGTGGGGAGAAGTGAAACCTGATGCGGGACACAATAGCGGGAGGAAAAAAAATAATACGGGTATGATAAATAGATCTGTAATAAGTATATCCAGCATCAGTTTTCAGAGAACGATGTGCATCAGTTAAATTTGCATCCGTTACCAAAGTAGATAAGGCAAGGGAATCACAATATATCTTTTTCCCTGCTGTTGTCCTGCATGAGACATCGATAGAGCAGTTAAAGTCCTCACCCCAGATAATATGTTTTCGTGTACATAAATAAGGTTTAATGAGATCCAGTAAATTAATTCTAGCAGCTTTAGTTTGGGGGGCATAGAGATTGATAAGACGAAAGGAATGTCCTTGAAAGGTACAGTCAGCAATCAAAGCCCTGCCAGAAAAAAATATCTATAATGCGTGAAATGGAAAAGGCTGTTGAGGAAAACAGGATAGCCACACCATCAGCCAAATTCTCCCCAAAAGTCCAATATGAGGGGCCCCTGACCCAACTCTGTTTAAGCTGCTGAACATCAAAAAGAGAGGTCAGGCGGGTTTCTTGTAGCATGATAACATCAATGGGGAGAGAGGCAGCAAGGTGAAAAAAAACTATCCGTCTTTTGTAGTTTTTCAAACTACAAACATTAAATGAGGCAAGTCAGACAGTAGTCAGAATAACATATCAGTCAGCCACTCCCATCTGTGACAGCCATGTTTTTACGCTTCTTACTCCCCTTTTTAGTTCTAGTAAGTTTTTTACGGGCAACATCTGGAGGTCTAGAAACAGTGAGTTCCATGTCTGATGGTAAGACAGAGGCATCCGAATCACCATCAGAGTCCCCCTTAAACAACCAAAAGGATTGGAGGGATACTTCATTAATTTTGAGGATTTGTGAGCAGTTGCCCTGGTGACTCGTCTACTTTGTCTGAAACCCTCCAGATCCACAAGGGGCAGGTCAGTAGTCTGAGGGGGAGTAGGGTGCGGGGTGGAGTCCACTACATCTGAAGTAAGGGGAGTGGCATCCATGTCAATAGGTGGTTCCAACACCGCCTGGGGTGTTATGGTCACCACGGGAGGAGTTTGGGGGGGGACGAGGAGACTTCCGTGGGATCTAGCACAGTGACAGGGGCAGTAGTCCGTTCTTGGGCTTTATCCTGTGCCTTCTGAACTAATACATCAGGATTCCAACCCTCTACGGTTCTTGCTGGCCCAGGGATATTGATGGTATGCATGTCCCTTCTCGTCACATAAATTGCACTGAAAAACATTGTCACAGGATACACTAAGGTGCCCATATCCCCCACATAAACCACACTTTAACATGTCACAAGTGCTACTGAGATGTGTGTGAGCACCACATTTGTAGCAGGCCCTAGGCTGGCTCCCGTAAAAACAGACACCTCTATCTTTGCCCAAGAAAAAACTGTTAGGGAGGTGTATTACCTCCGAATTAACTTGAAAAAGCTTTATACGAAACTTCCATCCACCAGTCCAGAGCCCCTCCTCATCAACAATGGCTTCGGGGGGGACAAGACTATACACCTGTTTTGCAACCAATGGTATATATCACTGATACTGACACCCTCATTTCGGAACATAATAGTGACAGTGTGGACTGCTGGCTTAGAGGGATAACATAGAAGGGAGTCCATAGAGGAGTGTGTTTCAAGGTGGCATATTTATGCCAAAATCTATCTAAACCAATAGTAGTCTTGAAACTAATATCAAAGGTTTTCTCACCTGAGATATGAATCAAGGCATAAATGTCTGAGGTCTGGAAGTGCATAGAACCTTTCAAGAGGGTTCTAGCTACATAATAACAGTCCAGGAATTCAGAAAGCCCTCCCTTATAACGCAGACGAACAGCGTTACGTCTAGGGGTCTGCTGTAATTTGTTTTTAAACAAATCTGAAAGGGCAGGCCCTCTGCCAGAGGCTGGAGGATGAGCTAAGGGGGGGCAGGGTTGGGGGCAAAGCCGAGGGGCCTTCCCCAGGGTCATCCAATACAGAGGAGGTGGGCTAAACCAATACCAATAAAGGCAGAGGCACAATGGAAGTAGAAGCAGAAGTCTGCCCATGGGCCAGTGGGTGCATAGGAGTCTGTACAGGGGGAGGCCTGGGGGAAAGGAATGAGACTCGGCAGGAGACATGCAACTCCGAAGGAGGCACAGATGGCAGAGGGGGTTGAAGAGATGTGGAAGCTAGCAGTAGTATCAGTAGCATCAACAATATCCCCCCAACTAGCCCCAGAAACAACAGGTTTGGTGGCAACATCAGAGTCTATAGTAAAGAAAGGGTCCCTTGGAACAGGTACCTCGGTGGAGCTATTGCTGGTTGGTGCAGGCCTGGCAGGGGAAAATAACACACCATGTTTGTCCACATCCCATAAAGGATCAGGAGTCCAGGAGCCTGAAGCAGTCCGCATCCATCCTGCATGAGATAGAGCCTCCGTGGTAGTCCAGGTGGAGTCAGAAATGTCCGGGGCATCTTGTAAGCCAAAACGCGAGCGAATCAACAAAGTAGTAGTTGTGGGAGCCGTCGTAGTAGTCGGAGAACTCCTTGGGTGAAGTACTGCAGGAAAAGGCATGTCAGCGTCTCACGAATGCGACTCTGCAGTCGCGCTGACTATCCTGAGACCTGCGCCGGATGTAGCAGGGGGAACACCAACCGATGCACTCTGTGGTTCCAGCATACTCAGTTCCGCATCGGTGTCGGGTAGCACTGGAGAAGTCACACGCAAAGGCTCTGTAGAAAGCACTGTAGAAGGCACGGTAGGCACACAAAGAACAGCCTGTGGAAATGAATGCTCCGTCATAATGGATATAAGGCAAGACGTCTCCGGTTTCAGCAGTGAAGTAGCAGCTGCCTCAGTCGGCAGCGCAGTAGTTGCAGTTAGAACCTCCGTGGTGCAAGGCTGAACACTATCTGGGCTCTCCATGATCATGACCAAAGATCCCCCTACTGACGCGAGTAGGGGAATTTCCCCGGTGTCCTGGCCAAATTTCCCTCATTCACTCAAAATACCGCCAACAGCTTAATCTGGTTCAAGGTTAGTTGGCATTCATCTGTATCCCCCTGCCCCGGGTCGTACCTGAAAATAGGCAGGATTTGTCTAGTGTACTTACCTGGACAACAAAAACGAAACAAATAAAATGATTCTGATGGCTCCAAATTGTCCAAGACAACTTTGGTATCCCCTGCTGCTAATACTTTCACACAGCAGGCCCATTCGCCTTCCCCCCAGCCACTCACTCGCCTTCCCCTCAGCCACTCACTCCCGACTCTTCCCCACTCAGGGGTGACTTATCCAGACCTGCAGTCTCTTCACGTCAAGGCTTGGCTGTTGAGGAGTTAAGAGTTCCCTGCTTCTCAGTACTCAGAACAGGTCCTTAAAATCCTGAGAATGGCAAGAAAGCCTAACACAAAGAAGACCTATGCAGCAAAATGAAGAGACTCTCCATCTGGCGTAAGGGCAGAAAGATTAGTCCCTTCTCAGCCTCTGACACCACTCAGTTGTACTATCTGGTTCATTTCCAGGCCTCAGGTTTGAGGCGCTCTTTATTCAAAGTGCATTTTGCTGCTATTTCTGCCTATCTCTCAGTGGGAAAATCTGTTTATTCCCAGCCAGTGTTTAAACAGTTTTTTAAAGGTCTGTCACACCTTCAGCCTACTGTTAGAGAACCTGTTCCTCCTTGAAGTCTTAATCTTTGTATAGTCAAGCTCATGGAGTCTCCCTTTGAGCCCACAGCTATGGCCCACCTCAAGTATATTACCTGGAAGACTCTTCCTGGTAGTGGGTACTTTGCTAGGAGGATTTCAGGTAGCAGCTCCCCGACAGGGATAAGGCTGAGCTCAGGACAAATAGGAAGTTTTGCCCAAGGTGGTGTCTGAGTTCCACCTTAACCAGTCCATTACCCTACCAGTGTTCTTTACTGAAAAGTCCACTCCTGGGGAACAGACACTCCATAGCCTGGACGTCAAGAGAACCGTGTTCCAATATTTGGAACACACTGAGCAGGTTAGGGGTTTCTCCACCGAACTATTCCTTACCTATGGGGAAGTGGGTAGAGGTAGACCAGCCACTAAGAGAACTATTTCTCGTTAGATAGTCTCTTGCATTCGTTTCTGCTATGACAAAGCAGGCAAACAGCCTCCTGAGGGCCTCAGAGCCCACTCTGCCAGGGACACTGCTGCCTCGATGGCAGCAGCTAGGGTCATCCCTTTGTTGGATGTCTGCACAGCAGCCACTTGGAAGACTGTACACACATTCACTAAGCATTACCGCCTAGATGTGCAGTCTAGATCTCATGCCAGATTTGGAAGGGTGGTGCTACAGAGCCTTTTTCCTAAGTAGGTTCTCTGCCCTAGTCCCAACTACACTGCTTGTAGTCTGCTTAAAGTTACTGATGCTAAAGGACCCCTGGGGTAAAAAGAAAAAAAAAACTCACTGTAGTAATCTTCTTTCTTCCAAGGTGTCCTTTAGCATCAGTAAGCTCCCACCCTTCCTCCCCTGACAACCTGACTACAGAGGTCTCTGCCTTTGTCTTCTACCAAATTTCCTATGTTTCCACTTGGAACTTCTTTGTAAGCAAAGTTTCTTCTGCTTTTATTGTTAAAAATGCTGTTTGCATTGTTTTTAAATCCTGTTGGTTCATATCTTTGGACAAGTGCCCATTATCTTTGAAAAAATTCTGGTGCCTTCTCAGGCAGTCTCTATTCAGCACACACCCAAAATCTATCCTGATTGACTGATGCTAATTAATTAGCATTTATTTTATTTTTATTTATTTTATTTAAACAGCAGTTTGGAAAACCTTTGAGCCATAGGCTCATTTACAAAGGTACCTTGTCACAGTAAGACAAATGAAAATACACAGTATAACAGTACAACACATAAGTATAACAGTAACTTAAGACATAGATACAAACAAGCTGGTACAGGTAGGACTGATGCAAACAATACCAGAGTTATGTTGTCCTTAGCAGCTTAGTAATGAGCTTTGTCATAAGTATTGAATGCAGCTTTGACTAGTAGCAATTACAGCATGGTGTTAATAAGGTGGTTACGTAATGAAGTTTTGAAGCAGATATAGTTGGAGCTTCGAGATGGAGGGGGGCAGTGTGTTGAACCAGGAGGGGCCCTAAAGCTGAAGGCTCTTTGGCCGTGAGAGGTCCTAGCTCTAGGGATAACAAGAGAGTTTTCCAGAGGTCCAGTATGAACTAGTGGGACAGAGCTGATGGTGGTGGTCAATCCTGGTGGGGATAGCCCAAGGAGGTCTTTTGTAAGGGTACAGGTCAGATAATTGAGGCGCTCAGTCAAGATCAAGTACCAGCGCTTAGGCGTACAGTAGACAGGTGTGTGTCATCCTAGGGTGCTCCAGTAATTAACCTGCAGGCCTTATTCAGAGTAGTATGCAATTTTAGGAGTGCAGTCTGATCAGCAGCACCATACACTGCAGTCCATAGTCCACTAGGGACAGGATAGAGGAGGTGATCATGAGTCAAAGAGCCTCGGGGAGGCAGTGTTTATACCGTGTAAGATGCCCAATCGATATTAGTGGCAGTGGCTAGGGCAGCGATGTGTCCATGGAAGGAGAGGAGGGGTCAAATGGATCCCTAGGTATTTATAGAGCAAACTTGTTCGAGTGGGAAAGAGGACCCAGAGTGAATGAGAGTTTGAAGTTGCAGGACTTGTTTTGGGGATGAGTGAAGAACATGGTTTTGTTTTTAAGATTTATCACCAATCTATGTTCCTTGAACCAACCCTCGGCTTCAGTGAAGGACTTCTGCAGCGAGTCCTGGAGGGCAATAGGGTTATGACTTGAGGCAAAGATGACTGCATCATCAGCGTACAATAGAATGTTCCCTGAGCAAGGCGTGGAAGGGTGTTAAGGTAAAGGGAGAATAGTAAGGCCAGAATGGAGCCTCATGGAACCCCAGAAAGATGGGACAGATGTCTGGAGTAGGTCCCATTCATTTTACACGCTGTGAGCGGTCGATAGATAACTGGTGCACCAGGAGATAGGCCCAGCAGCAAAACCAGAGAGACTAAGGGCATCAAGAAGGAGGGGTGGGAGACAGTGTCAAAGCTTCGAGAGGTCAATGAAGACAGCACCAGCCAGAGAACCAGTATCTAAGGAGGAGTGGAGAAAGTTGGAGAACTCTAGGAGGGCTGTGTTGGTACTGTGGCCCTTCGGGAAGCCATGCTGCTCAGGACAAAGGACATTGTAGGTGGAGAGGTAGTCAGAGATTTGAGAGGCCACCACTTTTTCCAAGGCCTTGGAGAGAGAGAGAGAATGGAGATCGGTCGATAGTTTCCAGCCACAGTCCTATCACCACCTTTAAAGATAGAGGTGACAGTGGCGACTTTCCAGGCAGTTGGAACCTTCCCCAGGCAAAGAGAGTGGTTGATGAGGCATGTGATCGGGGTAAGGACTGTGTCTAAGACCAGCCGTAGGATACACGGATCCAGGGTGTCACTGCCAGTACTATTACTCTTGAGGGCAGTGACAAGGTGCGGCCTACCACACCTCTGGGGCAGTACTACCTGGTCAACTAGCTGCTTTAAGTTACTGATGCTGAAGGGCACCTTGGAAGAAAGAAGATTACTACGGTGAGTAATTTTTTCTTCCTGTGAAGAGGATCCTCCTCAGACACTGGAAAGACAGGACTCCTCCTTCTGTACATGAATGGCTAATTGAATCGGGCAAAACTGTTTGCTGTGAAAGAGTGATGTATACTGACCAAAACAAATTGGCAATTTACACAGAACTATGGGGGATTTCTTCAACTCCACCTTCTTCAAAATACCATAGGGCTGTTTCCCTACCAACATGTCAACAGCTGGCCCAACTTTCTCACTGGGCAGGTTAAGTGTTTTACTTCCCTGTCTCACCCAGTAGTTTCTCACATAATTTTAAATACTTTGGGCACTAACTCCTTGGTACAGGTGATTGGCTGGTGATAATGTTAATCTGTGTTAGGTCTCAGCACTTGTACTAACGTGGACAAATTATATTTTTCCTTTCTTTTTGTACCAGGTAAGAGTATGTAGTGACAGACCTTGCATCAGTTTCATTATCATAGTATGTAATGGAGTCTTCATGTGTTTTAGTTGTGTTTATTTGTAACAGTCATATTTATATCTGTTATTTTTGGTATGTTTATTAATTAAATATATTAGAGTTCTAAATCCATGGGGCTTGTCCCCAGCAAGGATATGAAATTGTACCTATAATTTGCTTTGTTGAATCCAAAATCAATAAAAATGTTAATTATAAAAAAAAAAAGAAGAAGGAAACGAGGGTTCCTCACCTGTAACCGTAGATCTTCCTGGACATACAGTCTCCACCACTCATTCACACTAATGGGATCTACGCCGGAGCACTAGGTCCCAAGCAGGAGAAAAAACTTTGCAGGGAGTGCCCGGCGCCAGAGATGGAGCTGTGAGCCTGTGCTTGTGCGGCAATGACTATCTCAGCGTCGACCCTCCAACCACCTCAGTTCCTTTTTTCCCGCCGTCGAGTACGCTTCAGTGACGATGTCGCTAGCCTGCCGGGAGTCAAACTTCAAACTAGTAGCATAGTTTTCAGTTTATTATTTTGTAGTATTTTTCAAATAAAGTATCGCTTACGATAATTTATTCTTATTAAAGAAAGAAGTCTCAGCCTACATTGATGGAGTCAACCAGGAGCGGGTCAGGTGACGGTAGGGAGACTTCGTATGAAAACTGTTCAGTCAGCCGGGCTGGGTCCGGTCTGCCGCCTTCTCCGGAGGGGGTCTGACAACGAGTGACGAGGTCCCCAGAAGCATAAAGAAAACGTCGCATTCTCTGCACCTTTCAGCCTCGAGCTCTTCTTCAGCCCACAGGTCAAAAAAGAGAAGGCATCACATGAGGTCGCCTTCTGATATGTCCATGCGTCGACGGTCGGTCATTGGTGCCAGTTGCCGGTCTCCTCATTCGGAGTCGCCGGTTTCTGTTTCAGGTCACCAACCTTTTCGACATCGGAGCCCTTTCCTGCCTTCTGGTAGGGCTTCTGATGAGCAGTTTCATCAGTGAGCTGCTCTTATGGAGCAATGGGCTCGGAGGTTGGTCCGGCTGCCTGGCCCGGTCTCTCTGGGGCCTTCGGGTTCTTCAGGAGATCGGACAGGGTGATTGAGCCTTCCTGGTTGTGCAGCGCCCACTCCAGTGCCGTTGATTCTGTGCTCAGGTGTTTTCCCCTCTCATATGGCTGCGGCGCAGGGGGCCACACCAATGCCTTTATCTCCTGTTATTCATTCTTCTTTACCCTCAAATCCAAAGTTTTGGGGCCCTGGGGTGGTGTCGGCGTCGATGGGTCGCTCGGCGCCGATTTTGGCGTAGACGTTTCTGTCGGCGCTGTCCTCAGCGCCGTGTGGTTTTTCGGCGCCGTTGGGTGTCTTGGCGCCATGTGGCCTTTCGGCGCCATTGAGTGTCTCGGCGCCGTGTTCTTCGGCGCCGACTGCTTTGTTGGTGCCGTGCAGCCTTTCGGTGCCGTGTTCTTCTTTGGCGCCGGGGCCGGGCTTTTCTTCAGCCAATCTTCAGGGCTTTTCCTCTCTGAATTCTTTTCCTTCCTCTTTTCCTACTGATTTTCATTCCTTTCCTGTCCATACAGTCCCTCCTGGACTGTTAGGAGATGATATTGAGCCTGACCCAGATCTTAGACAGGGTAATGATGTGGAAGGAGCATGACCTAATCCTGTTACAGAGCCTGTGGTTGAGGATCTGTCTTTTAAGTCTCTGTTGAGAAATTTGAATTCCACTCTTTCTCTCCAGACTGTGGACATTGATCCCGGGAAGCTTTTAAGACTCCAATACCTTCATGTTCCGGACATCCCTATGGATTTAACTCCCCCGGTACAACCCTCCTTTGAGATGTTGTCTTAAATAGTATGGAATAATCCTGCTCTCATTGCTTCTGTGTCTAAGTCCATAGATAGGAAGTATGCTGCTCCTAAGGATCGACCTGTTTTGTCCTCCCAAGCCTTTGCGGATCCTATCATCATCTTGGCAGAGAATGATAAGGTCGTCCTTCCTCAGACTACTGCAGCTCAACCTATAAACAAAGAATCTCATAAGATGGATACTTTAGGTAAGAGTGTCTTTGCTGCATCCATCCTGGGTATGCGTATCGCCAGTTACCACGGCTGTTTCTCTCAATATGAGTATATGCTTTGGCATTCGCTCAAGCAAATAGTTGAAGCTCTACCGGACTCAAATGCTAATTCAGAGCTTCTTCAAGCCATAACCAGGGGTATTGAGTCCAACAATCAGCAGTTAAAGCAGCTATGGACGCCTTCAATACTGCCTCTCTAGCGGCGGCGGCGGGCATTTGTACCCGCTGCCATTCCTGGCTACGCACTTCAGGTTTCACGAATAATGCCTCGCAACAGGTCATAGCGTTGCCCTTCGATGGTGTGTATCTCTTCGGCCCTCAAGTAGAACAGGCTCTAGAGGCCACACAAAAGACTAGGTCAGCCATTAAATTTTCTCGACCTCCTCCCGCCCCATCTCGAGAGGGTGTTAACAAACACCAGTTTCTTAACTCTCAGTCCTTTTGAGGCAAAGGCAGGGGAGGTTTTAATAAAAATCAAGCCCCCCAGCCTCAAAAGAAAATGCAACAGAAGGCGCAAGGATCCAAAGCGCCCAGTGCCGCCTTCTGAGTTTCTGGTCCAAGTCCCACTTCAGCTGCCCGAGGGGGGACTCTTTAGTGGTGGGAGGTTGTCTGACTCAATTCTGCAACCAGTGGAAGTCCATAACTTTGGACAAATGGGTCCTTCGGATAATCCGTGAGGGATAGTCCATCAATTATTCAGAGCACCCTCCGGATTGTCTCCCCAAGCGGCTGCCAAAGCTGTCAATTCTTCAGTCAGAGCTTCTCGCCTCCGAAATATGAGGCCTTCTGAACAACAGGGCAGTGGAAGTAGTTCCGCTGGATCACCGGAACACAGGGTTCTACTCCCATTACTTTCTGGTTCAAAAGAAAACCAGGGGCATGCGCCCCATTTTGGGCCTCAGAAAATTAAACAAGTTTCTTCCCAAAGAGAAATTCAAGATGATATTGCTATGGACCCTGTTACCCTTGCTTCATCAACACGACTGGTTAGCCACCCTGGACATGCAGGATGCTTACCAACATATTCCTATTCATCCAAAGCATCGCAAATACCTAAGGTTTGTGGCTTTGGGACAGCATTATCAGTTCAGAGTCCTGCCCTTTGGGCTATCCTCGGTGCCGCAAGTTTTTACAAAGTGTTGTGCAGTTCTCGCAGTGCATCTCAGAAAAGTCAGAATTCAAGTGTTCCCATAGCTGGACGACTGGCTTCTGGCAAGCCCTTCCAGGCAAGGAACTCTCGACGCGGTTGCCACAGCCCCAGACTTTCTCACGTCTATGGGAGTCCTGCAAAATCTCAAGAAATTGCAGTTGCAGCCCTCCCAGAGGCTCCTTTTCATAGGAACTCTTCTGGACACCTTCTGTGCGAAAGCTTTTCTACCAGAGGACAGAAGGAGCGATATCCTATAGATGGCCTGATACATTAGAGAGAACAGCTCAGTTCAAGTTATCCCGATGCAATGGATGCTAGGTCTCGTGGCATCCTCTGTGTTCACTGTACCCCTATCACGCCTTCACAAGAGAATCTCTCAGTGGATGCTCAGAACTCAGTGGTCCCCAACCACTCACCATAAGTCCTTTCTCATCAAGGTGACAGAACCTCTGAAGAAGTCACTCACCTTGTGGTTGCAAGAGGACAATCTTCTGGAAGGGTATCTCTTTGCTCCCCTGGATCATCAGATTTCCATTACCACAGACGTGTCCCTGATGGGGTGGGGAGCTCACTGTCAGACTCTCCACACTCAAGTTACGTGGACCCAGGACGAGTCCCAGCTTCACATAAATGTCTTAGAAATGAGAGCCGTCCTTTATGCAGTCCAGGCTTTGAAGGACATTCTCTGTCACAAAAACATTCTCCTTCAAATGGACAACAAAGCAGTGATGTATTACATCAAAAAGCAGGGCGGTGCTCACTCTTACCCCTTATGTAGGGAAGCGATGAGAGTTTGGTAATGGTGCTTGGAGCACAAAGCTCTCATTCAAGTGGTCTACCTGCCGGGAGTGCAGAACGAACTGGCAGACCATCTCAGCAGAACAGAGACAGATCCTCACGAATGGTCTCTCGACTCAACCGTAGTTCAGTCACTATTCGCAGAGTGGGGAACTCCAGACCTGGACCTTTTTGCATCCCCATTCAACACAAAACTGCCTCTCTTCTGATCCAGCAATCCAGGGCCTGGCATTTTCTGTCAGGATGCGTTCAGGCTGCAGTGGACAAAACGTTTTCTATACGCCTTTCCGCCTCTTCCTCTAATTCAGGGGGTACTTATCAAGTTCGAGCCCCAGGGGGACAAAATGATCCTCATTGCTCCCTTCTGGCCTCGACAAATATGGTTTCCGTTACTCAATAGTATGTCGGAAACCCCTTCGAAAGCACTTCCCCTTCAGACGAACCTTCTGACTCAGGGGCCTGTGGTCCATCCCAGTCTGAGATCGCTTCACCTACATGCTTAGCTCCTGAAGAGATAGAAGTGAACAGATTCAATGTCTCTCACAGAGTTTCAGATATTCTTCTGGCTGCGCGCAAGCCAGCCACTAGGAAAACTTACACAGTCAAATGAAAGCGTTTTTCGCTCTGGTGTGCAAAATCCTCTTTGAATCCTTTTTCCTGTCCACCCAATAAAGTTCTAGAGTACCTTTTAGACCTCTCAAATTCAGGTCTGCAATACTCTACAGTTAAGGTACACCTTTGTGCCATTTTAGCTTATCATGAGCCAGTACTTTCCTTGTCACTGGCTCAGTTACCTGTGGTTAAGAGGTTTCTTAATTGAATTCTGCATACCAGACCTCCTATCAGACGTCCAGTCGCAGCCTGGGACATTAATCTTTTGCTAGACATGCTCACTCGAAAGCCTTTTGAGCCTCTAGCTACCTGTGAGTTGAAATTTCTCACTTGGAAAACGGCCTTCCTGGTGGCCATTACTTTGGCCCGCAGGGTCTCTGAGATACATGCCTTGGTCACAGACCCTCCGTATACTGTGTTTCATAAAGGCAAAGTAGTTCTTAGGACCCATCCTATGTTTCTCCCTAAGGATGTTTCAGAATTCCATCTAAACCAACCTTTGGTCCTCCCTACTTACTTTGTGAACTTCCAAAATGAAGGGGAGCGTTTCCTTCATTCTTTGGACGTCAAAAGAGCTTTGCATTTCTATTTAGTTAGAACGAAAGAATTTTGCAAAGCTCAACAACTGTTTGTTTCCTTCAGCGAGAACTGGCTGGGTCAACCTGTTGCTATCAGATGCATTTCAGCATGGCTGGTGGCATGCCTTCGCCACTGTTACTCCATGGTGCAGGTTAAGCTGGAGGGCAGAGTGTATGCTCATTCTACTAGAGCGGTCGCGGCATCCCTGGCAGAAATCTGCAACATGCCCATTGCAGATATTTGCAATGCGGCTACCTGGAGCTCAGTGCATACTTTCGTCAAACACTATGCCCTGGATGTCCATGCCAGACGACATATTTCGTTTGGCAGAACCATCCTTAATGGACTTCTGTCCTAAATTTGTGAGCTCTTGGTCTCTCTTGCCACCCTTTCGGGAGATTATTAGCACAGTACTGTCCCATTAGTGTGAATGAGTGGTGGAGACTTTGTGTCCAAGAAGATATGGAAATGACGTACCTACCATAATTCTTGATCTTCTTGGACAAAGTCTCCACCACTCATTCACACGCCCACCCACCATCTCCTGAGCTAACCTCTGTTGTTGGTCTTCACACCTTCAATCTTTAGGCTGTGAAGACTTCTTGACCCTACTTATATGGGTCTTCCAGACTATCTTATGTCCGTTTTTTGTTAGGCTGTCCTTCTAGGTTAGTTACGCTGCACCTCCTCGGGAAAAAAAGGTACTGAGGTGGTTGGAGGGTCGACGCCGAGATAGTCATTGCCACATGAGCTGGGCTGTGGCGCTGGCGCACCTCGCTGACTCCATCTCTGGCGCCCGGCCCTCCTGCAAAAAGTTTGCTCCCGCTGGGTCATAGCGCCTCTGGCGTGGATCCCATTAGTGTGAATGAGCGTTGAAAACTGCGTCCAAGAAGATCAAGAATTACGGTAGGTACGTAATTTCCATTTCTAGGAGTGGTGTATGGTGCACATCCACACAACCCCACCTGACCTCCCTTGGCAAGTGGCACACAGATCCCTGCTTCCAGCATGCAAGATCTAACATCATGGGGTGGAGTTGAGGAGGATATCACCTGGGTGCTTGGGAAGAACTTAGCTTGAAGATGGTCTGGTTTGAATTAAAGGGAAAAGAAGACTGTCTAAGTGTGGATGTGCACCATATACCTCTCCTAGAACTAGAGTTATAGGTGAGTAGCCCTCATTTATAGCATATGTGGTCTCACATAATTTTCAAATGCCTGCGACCTCCACCGGCCTAGGGTCTGAATATGACTGTCCGTTAACCCTTCTGCCCTGGCAAGTGATGCGGCCCCTGATCCTAAAGGAGTGGGTATTAAACTCCTATGCATCATAGCCTAACCTCTGCAGGGTCTTTTGTAAGACATGCCGGAACTGGTACACCATTACCGATGCCCCATTATCATTTCTAAAAAATGCTTCGCCTCCCCCTATATGCCTAGTCACATAATCCTGGACCCATACATGGATATCCTGTTGCACACCTGGGTCGATCTCAGGCTGCACCAACAACCCTAAGCTCTACTGTCTGTTTTGCTGCTGTGGAATCAGACAAACACTCCCACTGTGGTTAATACCACATCATCGTCCCCCAGTGCCACTGGCAACCCTACTGCCTTGCTTGGCTGAACTAACTCCTATACCCGAAAGGCCCCACAGAAAGCAACCAAATAGACTGATCTTATCTGTGTAAGTCTTCACCATTCATCACCTTTGGGTACTTTGCCGGAGGTCATGACCCCGCAGGAGCTTTTTTTTTTTTTTGATGGATGGAGTCGACGCACCATCGCCGCCGCCCTCAATGCTGGGGCTTCTGTTGGCGCCGTCCATGGCACCGGGGGCTCTGTTGGCGACGTGCTCTCTGTTGGTGCCAGGTGGGCTCCCTCCTTGTTATCGGCGCCATTTTCCTCTGCGGCGCCATCCGGGTTTCATGGGTTTTCAACTCTGCTTCTTTCTCCTTCTGTTCCTCCTCCTGATTTTCACTCCTTTCCTGTCTATACAGTCCCTCCTGGACTGTCAGGAGATGATTTTGAGCCTGATCCAGATCTTCCCCTAGGTGAGGATGTTGAAGACACTGCCCTGGGAGCAGAGATCAATCCTGCTGCAGAGCCTGTGGTTGAAGACCTTTCCTTTACGTTTCTGCTCAAGAATTTGAATTCTACTCTTTCTCTTCAGACTACAGAAATCGATCCTGGGAAGCTTTTGCAACTCCAATATCTCTATCAGTATCAATATCCAATATTTTCACCTCTGTTTGTATGTGTTCCATAACTATGTACACACCACACTCCTGTGTGATTGTTACAAATAAATATTTGTGTTGCCATTGGGTTGTGCATTTGAGAAAGAGTAATGTGCTCAAGGACAGCCCAGGTTCCAGTTGTCTCAGTGGCGAAGCTGGTTAGCACAATCGGAACGGTATTCCGGGCAGCCTGGGTTCAAGTCCCAGCTGAGGCACTTACTTCTTTCTCACCTCTGTTTGTATGTGTTCCATAAATATATGTACACCACACTCCTGTGTCATTGTTACAAGTAAATATTTGTGTTGCCATTGGGTTGTGCATTTGAGAAAGAGTAATCTGCTCGGGGACAGCCCAGGTTCCAGTTGTCTCAGTGGTGCAGCTGGTTAGTGCAATCGGAACGGTATTCCAGCCAGCCTGGGTTCAAGTCCCAGCTGAGGCACTTACTTCTTTCTCACCTCTGTTTGTATATAACTTCAGATATGCAAGGGGGAAGAAAAGATAGAAGCAGTAAGTGAAGGCAGAGAGATGGGGGGGTAGCGAGACCGTTGGAGTGGCCAGTTCTTAGGTCTCACAAGAAAATTTGACTGCACAGTCAGACAGACGAGAGACAGAACAGAAGAGGATAAAATAGATCCTTGCATTTAACTCTTTCTGCATAACAAATGGGACAGGGTTTTATTCAACCCTGTCACATACCCCCTCTTTAACAGGGAACCTGTTAAAAAAAAAAAAAAAAAACAGGTTTCCAGCAATTTTTTTTAAATTCTCCTTTAACATTAGCTTATAATCTTTACAGTTCTTAGCATATGCAGTATCCCTTTTCTCCGTAACAACCAGTACAGTAAACAGTGAAGTTTAAACTCACACAATTATTTTTTCAACCTTCAGAATTCTTAATTCAGAGAACATGAAGTCTTGCTGTATTCTGACTAATGCAGTATGATCGACCGGTCCAGCTGCCCCAGAGAACAAAGAGTTAACCTCTATGCAAATGCATAGAACGTTGAGCTCGAGCTTGGTTTTCAAACCACCATCCTCGGTACATTCTAGTAACTAGGTAACAAGGTAAATAAATTCTTGCTTTATCTGGGCCTGACTAAGCCACTTTGGATAATTAAATTGTGTTTGAGCATAGCTTAACCGGCCTAACTAAGTCTCTGGGTTAGGTGTTAAATTAAAGGGTATGTCACTGAAACCCAAGAGAAGAAACGGTCCCACTGGGTTTCAACATTGCACCGAGTGTGGTGAGCAATTTGCTAAGGCCGACCCACACTTAATTTGTCTCTACTGCTTGGGTTTCGATCACCTGCAAGCAGATTGTGACAAAACTTTCCTCAATCCACCCTCAGCAGAAGACTGGGTAAGCTAAAGGAAAGGATGGAAAAATCAGCCCTGGATGTCGGGTCCGGTTCAACCGAACTGGCCGATTCGGTCTTAGATCCTTTGGACCAGAGCGAACCTTCGTTCTCCAAAAGACGGTAAAATTCAACCTCGGGTTACTGCTCTAAGAAATCAAAAAAATCCAGTTCAGAACCGCACAAACAGATGGTTTCGGTTCCAACCGTGGATGAGATTGCCAAGGCTATAAGAATTGTTCAGTCCCTGCAGCCCGGTTTTGGTGAACTGGCTCAGAGACTGGTTGGGCAGTCACCGGTTCAGGTCACTGCCGGTTCAGCTTCTTCTGGTCCCTTAGACCCTGAGGAGTATTATGAATTGGAGTATGAGTATGAGGAAGATGAGGATGAAGGGGAACCGACTGAACCTGAGGTTTCCCCTGAGCATCCTCAGTATGCGTCTCCTCCTAGGGCCCCCTCTGAAGCCATCTCCCATTTTGCCTTCATGAGGTAGGTGGCAGAGACCCTGCAACTCCCTGTAAAGGAAACTAGACAAGATGAGGATGAGAAGGACGATTATAGAGAAATAATGGACCTCCATGCTTCTTTTCAGGGTCTCTCCATTCCTAGACAGGATGAGGATGAGAAGGACGATTATAGAGAAATAGTGGACCTCCATGCTTCTTTTCAGGGTCTCTCCATTCCTATACACAAGTCTTTAAAAAGACAAACCCTTAAGGCCCTGCAGACCACCTTCTCTGCCCCTCCTTTGGACAAAAAGATGGACAGGAAGTATGCTCTGGCTGGTAATGGCACAGAGTTTTTATCTTCCCATTGCAGCCATATGGGGGTTGTACAAACTGCAGCCTGTGAGAAAGCTGGTGTTCCCTGGCTTCCCATCCTCCGGACAAGGACTCCAGGAGAATTGACTCACTAGCCAAAAAGATATATTTGGCTTCTTCCTTGGGTATAAAGCAGGCCTCTCACATGGCCTATGCCTCCAGATACTAGAAGACACTCTGGGAATCTGTGCAGCAGTTAGCCCAGAAAGCTTCTCCCGAGTTGGCAACTGACCTTCAAGTGATTGTTAACAAGGGAATTCAGGCATCTAAGGCACAGTTTCGTATGGCTGTGGACTCAAATGATGTAGCTTCCAGGGCTATGGCTTCTGCCATTTCCCTCAGGCGGTTCTCCTGGTTAAGATGTACCAACCTCTCCCAGGATACCCAGAATAATGCTCTGGACTTTCCCCTGACACAGAACTCACTCTTTAGGGAACACACAGAAGCATACATAAAAAAGATAAACGATTATAAGGTGGCATACAAGAGGGCTTCTGCTAAAGAGAGAGCAGCCACCCCACAGAAACAACAGGCCAGAGGGGGCAGGGGCAGACCTTACCCTAGGCCCTTCCATCAGGCTATGACTTTCCCTTCATCTCAGCAACCCAGGGGGTTCTTCAGGGGTTGAGGAAGGAGGGGTGCAGGCCTTGCAGCTCCAATCCCACTTCCCTCCACTCCTGCCAAGCAGACACCCTGAGAAGTCTGCTCGGGCTGCCTCCCCTACCCCTGTAGGGAGAAGGCTGACCCACTATCTTCAGGCTTTGCAAGCCATCACCTCAGACAGGTGTGTCCTGGAGATAGTGGGTAAGGGTCTTGCCCTCAATTTCAAATCCTTCCCCAGATTAGGGGCAAGACCCCTCAGGCCTTGCCCTCCCTCAGAAACAGCTCTGCTAGAGGTAGGGGTGTCCACTCTCTTGGTCTCAAGGGCAGTGGAACCAGTGCCACTACTACCCAGGGGAAAGGGGTTATACTCAAGGTACTTCCTTGCCTTAATGAAGAATGGGGAGTGGCAGCCCATTCTGGATCTCAGATTCCCATTCCTCTTCCCAGGAGGCACAACCTGCTGACATCATCTAAGGGGAGAATCCTCTACCTCAATCTACAGTCCCTTCTCCTCAAGGCTTGGCTCTTGAAGAATTAGAGTATGCAGGCCTGCATCTATCTCTCTTGAGAGTGTCCTGGACATCTTGAGGGTGACTAGGAAGACTTATTCTTCTAAGTGGAGGAGGTTCTCCATTTGGTGTTCTCACAAGGAGTTGGATCTCCAACAGGCTGGGCTTCCAGTTCTTCTGGATTACCTGGTGCATTTGCAATCCCTCCATTTGCAACCTTCTACCCTAAAAGTGCATTTGGCAGTGGTCTCTGCATACTTGTCAGCAGGGGAAGGGCCCTTCCCTTGCTGCTCACCCTATATTCAAGAAATTCTTTAAGGGGCTCTGTCATCTTCACCCTCCTCACAGAGAGCCCACCCCAGCTGGGGACCTCAGTATCTGCATAGGCCAGCTTATGCAGCCCCCCTTTGAACCCATGTCTTCAGCAGAGCTTAAATTCCTGACTTGAAAGACAGTGTTTTTGGTAGCTATCACTTCTGCCAGAAGGATTAGTGAGCTCCAAGCTTTGTCTGTGGAGCCCAGTTACATTACCCCTCATAGGGATAAGACTGTCCTTCGGACTAACAGGAAGTTTCTCCCTAAGGTAGTCTGTGACTTCCATCTCAATCAGTCCATTACCCTTCCTGTTTTCTTCACAGACCATTCCAGTTCAGGTGAACGCAGGTTACATAGCCTGGATGTAAAAATGGCTATTAGCTGCTATATGGATAGGGCAAAGGAACACAGGCAGAGCTCCAACCAGTTGATCTTAGCTGTGTCAATCTTCACCATTCATCACCTTTGGGTATAGTGGCCAGAGGTCACGACCCCATGGGAGCGCTTTTTCTTTTTGGATGGGCAGAGTCGACACACCATCGGCACCGCCCTCGAGGCTGACGCACTGCGTGGCGCTCGCGGGTTGGCCATTAAGTGTTGTCGACTCCGCCCTCCCGCCAGTTCTGCGTCTCCCGCCATTGAGGTCGCACCTCGTGGGTAGCTCTGCTACGTGAGAGGCCTGTTGTCCATCTTGAAGCCTTCGGCTCCGTTTTCGTTTGAAGTCCATCGACTCCATTGAATTTAAAGTTTATCCTGCCAGTTCTGCTGTTCGCTCCACTTGAGGTCGCCTGGTAAGACTGTTCCTTTTCTTTTATTTTGCGACGTTGCGTCTTGTTTGGTGTTATTTTTCTGTAGGTCATGTCTCGGTTGGGGGGCAAGAAAAAAAATGAAGATGGGACGGCCCCCTATGGGTTGGTGCCCATGCGGCCGTAAGTATTCCGTCACCGACCGACATGACCATTGACTCGTGTGTCTTGGCCTGCTACACGACAAGGATTCATGCGACGCCTGCTTCTCCATGGACCGTCGTGTCATCGAACAACATGTGTGGAAAGTTGGACGAGCTCCGCCGACTTTCGGGGGATGGGCGCGCACTCGTTGGGTCAAGCCACGCTCTCTCGGCCTTTCCTCCGACTCCCTTTCCAGCTTTATATGGGCTTCTGCTTCTAGTAGCCTCGCCGTTGCAGAAGCCCCTTCCGCGGTGCAGGAGACCTAGTCTGACAGACGGGAGGCACTGCCTTGGCAATCGCCCCTTTGGGGGGGGTGAAGGCTCCCCCGGTGTCGCACCCTCGGCTCGGAAGGCCTGATCGGCGCCATCCTCAATGCTGTCTGTCAGGCGCGTCTGCTGGCGCTGTAGGCCCTGATGGCACTGTGGCACTGTCGTCGGCGCGGTCCGTCACTCTGTGCCATTTCTGCTGTTAGCTCCGTTCGCTGCACCGATGGTGCTGTCGGCGCTGTGTGGGGCTCTACTGCGCCGTCCCTTACTGTTTCTCGCCTCAGCGCCGTCTGTGGCTGCATGGTTGAGCATGGCACAGTGACCAGCTCTGGAGCCACTTGCGGCGCCGAGCGAGGACATGGCACCATGGGGCTTTCAGACTTTGGCGCCGAAAGTGGCGCAGAGACTGCGGTCGGAGCCATCGTCGGCACCATCTCTGGCCTCGGCACCGCATGTGGCGCCATGGGTTGGGACAGCATCATGGGGGTTTCTGGCCCCAGTGCCGTTTGCAGCGCCAAGAGCACAGTCAGAGCTGTCGGCGCCGCCTCTGGCCTCAGAGCCGCTTGCGGCGCCATGGGTCAGAGCAGCATCATGACAAGCTCTGGCTCCAGTGCAGCTGTAATCGTCAGTGCCATGTCTTCTACACGCACCATTTGCGGTGCGGCTGAGGACATCAGCGCCGACTGTGGTGCAGTCACTCGGTCTGGAGCTCCATTCAGTCGGGATGGCAGCGGGTGTCCACATACCATTTGGCACAGAACTTCGATCTCCACCTCCTTGGAGGAGGAATCGGATTCTGAATCAGACAGGCAATCTGACTCTTTGGAGTTGGCTGCTCACATGGACACCTTGGTAGTGTCCTCAACAGGCCGGAGCCAGGTCCCCTCTGAGGAGCGGACAGTGGCCCCCAGGTCCAAGGTCAGGGATTCTTACCAGCAGATGGTGGTGTAGGCCACCATTGCTCTGCAACCTGGCCTCAGAGGATTTTCTGACCCCTCAGTGGTGGTACCCCCTCGGGTGGTGTGCCTGGATAGCCCAACTTTGGGTCCGATCGGAGCACCCACAGTAGGGGAGTGTGCTGTTCCGTGGATAGTCCCTTCGGGGACTGACCAGGGCTGCCAGCTGCCTAGGCTGGCTTTTTTGAGGAGAAGGGCTTTTTTTGGACTCCGAGGGGTCGAGGGGTAGGAGTTCGACACGGCGACCCTTGTCAGGGACCCACTCGGGTTCGGAAGGAGTCGTAGTGCGCATCTCTGCCCTTTCTTTTTGGTGTCCTCGAGAGGGCCCTGTTCTTTGGAGGTAGGGGACCGTCCTTTTGGACTCTCACGGCCCCGGTCACCTCACGGGGGGATTATTCAGGGCACAGCCTAGGCAGTTCCAGTATGGTTGACCAGCTGTCGGCTGTTGAGTTTTCTGGAGCTCCCTCTTTCCTTGGGGCTCCAGGTGCACTCTCTGGCCAAGCAGAGGACAGCCGATTCCTCTGGTCGGCTCTGTCCCTTCTCCTCTGCCACCTTCTCCTGCTCTCCCAGGTATTCTTGGTCCTAGCCGACCTCTCTCCTGGGAGCATTTCAGAGCTGTGGCTGTTCAATTTACCTCTTACGTCAGGGCTATGGACAGACAGGTTTTTCAACCTCCTCCTGAGCAGCCAGCTTCTGAACTCTTGAGGTCCTCTGACTCTTCATCCCCCTCTTCTAGAGGAGAGGAACCATCTGCCCACATCTTCCCAGCTGCTGATCTCGCAGAGTATCAGCGATTCCTCGTGAGGATGTTGGAGGACCTGCACATCGCGCCACCCACGCAGCACAATCCAGAGCACTCGACACGCACCTTTTTAGGTGATTTCAGTGCGGACACCCTTATGGTGCCCTCCCTGGCCTGCTCCCTTTCGGGAGGCGTCATTACGTTTCTGGCAGAGACCCTTTTCCAGAGTCCCAGCCCCTAGGGATCTCTGCCAGAGGTATTGTGCCCCCCACAGAGTCTCCAGGTTCTATGCCTCATCCTCAGTCAGGATTGATACAGCTGGACACTCCTGATGATCTTCGCGCCCCTCACCGTGACTGGCCCCCAGATCAAGATTCTATGGATTTTGACTTCTGGGGAGGAGGACTTTTTACTCAGCACGGTTGTTGCTCTCTATTTCAGCACATCAGGCCCACTATGCTATCTATAATAGGTTCCTGTGGTCCAGGTTAGGTCAACTCCTAGCCGCTGTGCCTGACACGGAGGTAACCAGACAAGCCATGGAGCTAGCAAGACACCAAGCGAGGGCATCTTACGACACCAACGAGTTAACTTCCAGGGTCATAGGGACAGCGATCTGCACTAGGCGGATGGCATGGCTGATTCTTTCCTGGTTGTCACCCTTGGCCTGGCGTAGGGTGATTTCCTCCCCCTACCAGAGAACCCATCTTTTCTCCTGTAGGGTGAGATGGCGTCTGTCAGGGCAAATTCCTACTCCTTCCGAGGAGTCCCTGTCTCACTCTCCCCACTCCCCGGCTTCTCCAGACCCGTGAAGGTTCTCTCTCTTCGTGTGCCACCCACTGAGAGCTAAGGGACTTAGTACTTTAGGGTCCGGGGCCCTCTTCGGGGAGGTGGGGGGCTCGGCACTCACCCAAAGGTGATGAATGGTGAAGATTGACACAGGTAAGATATAAAAATTACGTACCTACCGTAATTCTGATCTTTCTGTGTATCTTCACCATTCATCACAATCCCACCCACCATCCCCCTGGGGCCTCAGTCTCTGGGTCCCCCCTCCCTCTCTGTGCCCTCTTTTCGCCCTCCTCCTTTCTGTTAGTTATTTATTTGTTTATTTATTTATTCAAATGTTTCACCAGGAAGGCACACTGAACAAATTGCTTGTCTCCAGGTGCAACCGTGGGGTGGGGGGTATTACAGTAGGATATGATAGTTGGTATACAATGAACATTTAACATAACTGAGGAAAACACAATACATTTGCATTTAAAAATAATACATTCAATTACATTTGCCAGGAGGCTTACAGATTAGCATTTAACATGACTAAGAATTTACACATACAGTAGTGGGCTGTGCCCCAACACGGCAAGAAGTGCAAGTATTTAGGTTGGAGTGAACCTAATACCTTTTTAAGTACTGAGAGGTAAGGAGGCAGGCGGTGGGAGGGATGGATAGGAGGACAGGGATGGACCAAGACTTTGCCCCTCCATGATGCAGGGAACCCTGCCAGGGGTAGAATGCCTTGGAGACCTGAGGATAAGAAGGGAAGGGTGGGAGAGATGGAGGCAGGCAGGGGGAAAAGATGGTGGGGGAATAGATTTGGTAGTGGGAATTTAGGATGGGTGGGTGGTAGTGTTGGATGAGAGAAGCTTGCCTAAGACTGACCTCTCCAGGATGTAGAGAACCCTGCCAGAGGGTAGAAATTAGGGCAGGGCAAGAATAGAGTTGAAAGAATAAGGGAGAGTAGGAGGAGGGGAAGGTGTTTGCCCAGGACTAGACCCCTCCAGGATGCTGAGAACCCTGCCAGGGGGTTTGACCAGGCACAGGCGAGTTGGTAGTGGGGGTAGATGGAGAGCAGAGGTAGGAAACAAGGGGGTAGGAGTACAGTAGAAAAGTAGGAGTGCTGGGTGGCAGGCTCAAAGGGGAAGAGGATTATAGACATTAGCAGTTTGATCCAGCTCTAGAACTGCCCCGGAGTGAAATGGTTAAAACCATTCCAAAATAGAATTTTGGCACGAGAGCAGCTCTATCTGTGTCATTTCAAA
Source organism: Neoceratodus forsteri (assembly GCA_016271365.2). NCBI lineage: Eukaryota > Metazoa > Chordata > Ceratodontiformes > Ceratodontidae > Neoceratodus > Neoceratodus forsteri. Next base: position 1,199,556,328 of record CM028130.1, read on the forward strand.
CTTGAACTGTCAGATTCTTTACTCCGCCTCAGTGAACAGTCGCTCCGGAGATTTCTCCTTCTGCTCGGTTCATTTCTCGGTTTAAAGTGTTTTCTCGGTTGGATTTAACCGAGAATAGTTTTATTTTAACCGCCAAAACCGCTCGTTCAAGCTCTATCTGTGGTAAACTGTAAGTAAATGAAGGTTTTGTCTGTGTGGAACTTGTGGAGTTATCGGTTCGGTTTTGAACCGATCAGTGGGTTTAAAACTCATTTAAAACTATAAAAGTTACTATTTTAGAGTCGGTTCCGGTTCTTATCGGTTCTAAAAACGGATTTATTACGGTTTTTCCAATACCGTGACACGGTTAGAGAACCATAAGGGTGTCTTGCCTGGCACTGCCGTTAAAGGGCAAGTTTTTGGTTAGGCTGGCATTATGTCTGAGAAACCCAAAAGAAAACCGGGCTACTTGGTTTCAACACTGTGATGTTTGTGGGGAAGTCTTTGCTAAGGCTGACCCACACACCACATGTGTTTATTGTCTGGGGTTTGACCACCTCAGTCAGACTGCCAGGTATGTAAGAATTTCCCTGCAGCCACCCTGGAAAAAGATTGGGCAGGCTCAGGAACGAGAGGCTAAAGTCCGCTGATCGGATGGCCAGCCCGGTTCGGTGCCAACCGAACCAGAGAGAGTGCCCTCTGACCAGGGCCAGACTTCCTCGGCAAAGAAAAGCTGGTTCTGAGGAACCAATCCAGTAAAGAAAACAAGAAAATCAGCAGGTCTGGAGCCCAAAATTCCTTCTCCAACTGCTGCAGAGATAGCAAAAGCCATACAAATTGTCCAGTCACTGTCTCAGGGTCCGTCCAGACCACCACTATCTGGTAAAGGTCGGTTCGTCCGGTCCCAGTGGTTCAGGATTATGATATTGAGGAATTTTATGAACCAGAGGAGGAGAGAGGATTATGAACAGTATGAATGTGGCTGGAAGGTCTGGGTGTGCCCATTGAACGGACATCTCCCCAGACAGACCTTTAGAATCTCCCCTATGCTGTCTGAGTCCACATCTCATTTTATGTTTTATAAAAGTTGCTGAAACCCTCCAGCTTCCTTTAGAAGAGGCTGTGGATGAGCAAGAGGAGCTTGATTTTGTAGAAATGATGGATATTCAGAGTCTAGGAGATTGTCTATTCCTTTACATAAATCTTTTGAAACAAACAATTAAAATTTTAAAAGCTCCTAATTCTGTGCCTCCTGTAGATAAAAGATGGACAGAAGGTATACATTGTCAGACCCTGATACAGAATTCCTTTCTCAACAATGCAGTCATGTAGGGTAGTTCAGGCTGCTGCCTGTGATAAGCTAATATTCCCTTGGCTTACATCCTCCTGACAAGGATTCCAGGAAGATTGATGCCATGGCAAAAAAACAGTATATGGCAGCCTCTCTGGGACTCAGGCAAGCAAATTATATGGCTTATGTAGCTAGGTATCAGAAATCTAGATGGGATACTGTTATGCAGGTGGCCAACAGGCCCATGGCCAGCTGGCTAGTGAACTAGAACAGGTCGCTGCTGATGGCATTGAAGCCTCTAAGGTTCAGTTTCATGCTGCTGTGGATGTTAATGATGTTTCCTCTAGGGTCATGGCCACATCTGTAGCTTTTCATAGGTTGGCCTGGCTCAGGTGTACTAGTTTGTCAGCAGGATACCCAGACTAAGGCTATGGATTTTCCTGTGGGGGAAATTCTCTGTTTGGAGAGCAGACAGAGAATTATATGAAGAAGATGGATGAATATAGGACTACTTACAAGAGTGCCCAGGCTAAGGAGGGCAAGCCACTCCTCAAAGGCATGCCCCCAGGGGTAGGGGTGAGGCCTTTTCACAGGCCTTTCTACCAGACTCAGGCCTCCTCTGTCTATGCTCAGAGGGGCTTCTTCAGAGGCAGGGGCAGATGAGGGGTGGGCAGACCTGCTCCCACCCCCCAGCCTAAAGCTCCTGCGAAACAGGCACCCTGATGGGGTGCCCAGGACCGATTCTCCTGTACCAGTGGGGGGCAGGCTGGCTTACTTCAGTCAGAATCTGGCTTCTTTAACCTCAAACAAGTGGGTTCTGGAAGTAGTAAGCCAGGGTCTGGTTCTCAGCTTCAAAAAGTTTCCCAAGTTGAGAAGCAGACTTTTTCTACCTGCAAGTGCTTCAGAGACCTCGCTGTGGAAACAGAGGTCTCATCCCTGTTAGCTCTCAGAGCAGTAGAAAGGTTCCTCCTGCATCAGGGCAGGGGTCTGTATTCCAGATACTTCCCCCAAAAAGACAAGAGAATGGATGCCCATTTTAGATCTCAGATATCTGAACAAGCATCTTCTGAAACCAAAGTTCAAAATGGTAACTCTGGCAATGATTTTACCTTCCCTAAGGCCAGGGGACTGGCTAGCCTCCCTGGACCTCAAGGATGCCTATTTCCATGTCCTAATCAGAAGATCCCATCGAAAGTACCTCAGATTCGAACTGCCCTCAGGTCATTACCAGTTCAGAGCAATGCCCTTCAGCCTTACCTCTGCTCCAAGGGTATTCACAAAGTGTCTAGCAGTGGCCCACTTAAGGAGGCAGAGGATTGCTGTTTTTCCCTATCTAGACGACTGGCTCATTGTAGGCCAGTCCCCAGAACAGGTAAAATCTCACCTGCAGGTCACCCAGCAGCTTCTCACCTCCCTGGGTTTTCTGCTAAACCTACTAAAGTCGGTTCTGGAACCAGTCCAGGTACTCACCTTTATAGGGGCAGAATTGATACAAAGCTAGCCAGAGCCTTTCTTCCCCAGAAAGGGTAAGGAATTTAGTGGCTCTGGCCTCTTCCTTCACTCTGCAGGTCTCTCAACCAGCAAGACACTTTCTGCAGCTCCTGGGGCACATGGCTGCATCCACAGCTGTTGTGCAGGGAGCCAGATTTCAGATGAGAGACATTCAGTTTCCTTGAGAACCTTTTGGTCTCAGAGAAGAGACCCCCTTTCCAAGTTGGTCCCAGTACTCGAACCTTGATCCTAGCTCTCCAGTGGTGGCAGGATCAGAGCAATTAAGAGCGGGGTCCCTTCATTTCCCCCTTCTCACGACTGACTCTCACTACAGATGCTTCCTTCTGGGTTGGGAGCCACATGGGTGACCTTTCCACTCGGAGTTTGGTCCCCCCAGGAATCTCTGCTCCACATCAGTTTGCTGGGTCTCAGAGCTGTCCTTTTAGCTCTTCAAGCTTTTTCTGCATCTGTCCACGACAAGGTGATACAAGTCAGAACAGACAACACCACAACAATGTGGTACATCAACAAACAGGGGGGCATTCGGTCTTCGGCCTTGTGCACCGAGGCAATGAAGTTGTGGTCTCTGGCCTATTCCCTGAACACTTCCTCATAGCAGTTCATCTTCCAGGGAAGGACAATGTCTCTAGCGGATGCCCTCAGTAGGATTTCCCAGGGCCATCACGAATGGTCCCTGGATCCTCAAGTGCTGGGGATAGTTTTTGCCAGGTGGGGCATCCCTCAGATAGATCTTTTGCAGCCCCAGACAATCACAAACTTCCTCTGTTCTGTTGCAGGCCTCCAGTGCTGGGCTCAGTTCCCTGGATGCCCTTCTTCTGGATTGGGAGGGAAGTTCCTCTATGCTTTCCCCTTTCCTCTCCTATTCAAAGTACTAGTCAAAATCAGATCTCAGCCTTGCAGGGTGATTCTGATTGCCCGGATGAGCCAGGCAGCCCTGGTACCCACTCCTTCTGTCTCTGACAGTCCATCTTCCCCTGTGCCTCCCCAGGAATCACAATCTGTTGACTTGTGCCCAGGAAGGGTTTGGTATCCGGACCTCAAATCCCTCAACCTCAAGGCCTGGCTCTTGAGGAGTTAAGTTGCTGATTTACACCTCTCAGGGTGTTCTTGAGATCCTAAAGGCTTCCAGAAAGCCTTCCACTAGGCTACTTATAGTTCTAAATGGAAAAGGTTTTCCATTTGGTGTGCTGGAAAAATATTTCCCAGAATCTGCTGAATTGCCCATTTTGTTAGATTACATGGTACATCTTAATTCCTTGGGTCTCAGACCAGCTACCCTGAGAGTTCATTTGGCAGCTGTGTCTGCTTTTGTGTCAGCAGGAAAGTCATCCCCTCTTTCCTCTCATCCTGTGTTTTCCAAGTTTTTAAGGATTACTCCATACTAATCCTCCTTTAGAACCGGACCCTGCTTGGGACCTTAATGTTTGCATTGCCCAGTTAATGCAACCCCCTTTTGAACCTCTGTCTTCTGCAGAGCTTAAGTACCCAACTTGGAAAACTGTTTTTCTAGTGGCTATCACTTCTGCCAGACGCATAAGTGAATTGCAAGCCTTGTAGTGGAGACTGACTTTATTTCTTTCCACAGGGATAAGGTGGTCCTTAGGACTAATAGGAAGTTTTTGCCTAAGGTGGTTTCAGATTTCCATCTTAATCAATCTATCTCCCTTCCAGTATTTTTCACTGATCGCTCCTCTTCGGTGAGAGGAGGTTGCACAGCCTGGATGTTAAGAGAGCTCTTAGTTATTATATAGAGCGTACCAAGGTCACAGTTGAATCCTCTCCAACTTTTCCTTACCTATGGTGAAGTTGGGAAAGGCAAACCTGCCACTAAGAGATCAATAGCCAGGTGGATTGTCTCTGTATCCAATTTTGTTATCAAAAGTGGGCAGAGCCCCAGTTTGAGGGCTCATTCTAGGGGTACAGCTGCGTCTCTAGCTGCTGCCAGAATATCCTTTATTAGAGATTTGCCAGGCTGCTACTTGGAAAGCGGTACACACTTTTACAAGCATTATTCCCTGGATGTCCAGGCCAGGAGAGATGCTCGGTTTGGCACAGCTGTTCTTCAGAGCCTATTCCTAAGTAGGTTCTGTCCCTCCTCCATGGAGGTACTGCTGTGTATTCTGCTAATGTCTATAATATAGCAAGACTTCATGTTGTTTGAAGAAAAAATTACTCACCTTAGTAATGTTGTTTCTTCTAATGGAGTCGTGCTATATTATAGACCTCCCCCCCAACCTGCCCCTCTCAGAACCTCTACTTGGTGGGGTGCGGGCAACTTAGTGTGGGCACTACTTATGTCCTGTTAGCATTTTGTCCCCTTTGGGACTTTGGGGGTGTGTATATGCAGCGTGTGTGTGTTTTATTATACTTATGTTCCATTTTCATATTATTAGAATGGTGTTAGTATTTCTGGTCCCCTGACTTGAGTCTTGGGTGTTGGGACCATCAATGGTTGTTATTATTTAGGTAGCCATTTGGCTAGTGTAGGTTACAGCTTCCACACAGACCTTAGTGAGTTTGGCTCGTAAGATCTGACAGTTCAAGTTTGAAATGACACAGATAGAGCTGCTCTCGTGCCAAAATTCTATTTTGGAATGGTTTTAACCATTTCACTCCGGGGCAGTTCTAGAGCTGGATCAAACTGCTAATGTCTATAATATAGCACGACTCCATTAGAAGAAACAACATTACTAAGGTGAGTAATTTTTTCTTACTCACCAATCGTGTGGCTAAGGTGGAAATCTCAGTGGAACTGGCTACAGTGGCATCATAAGATGCCTCAAAAAGAGCTGATGCGGCTATGAGGGACGTCTCGACCATCATAAAGGAGAATACACATCTCCAGTCGAGAATCGAGATGCTTGTGGATCAGGCAAGGGCTCATAACTTGAGACTTTTGGGACTGCCAGAGGAGTGTGAAGCAGATCATTTTATGATGTCCCTCCAGGACTAGCTAGTTCAATAGCTGGGGGAAGAAACCTCTCAAATGGTGCAGAAATTCTAGAAAGCTTATTGAGTTTCTCCTTGAGGATGACCAGACAATCCTGAGGCCCCACGCACAGTTGTTATTGCGACAGATTGCCAGCCCATCTGCACAGCGGTTGGATTTCCGCTTGCGATGCCGGCGACCCGTGTTTGGCAGTAGACTTGGGTCACTAGAGGGCCAGCCAGGGGAGAAAGCTTGAGCGTCCCAGGGACTGCTTGCCTTCTCTGGGGGGCAGGGTGGGACAAGATCCGCGGCTTGTCTGACCTCGGGTGGAGGCCTGGGGTACAGCAGTCTGGCATGACAGACCAATGGGGAGCTGTGTGGTGGACATTGGTGTGTAACGCTTGACGTCAGGGCACACACCGCACAGCAAGAAAGCCGGAAAAAGCACCGCTGGAGCTTGCGTAGACAGAGCTCCAGTGCCAGCCTAGTGCGACAGCCTGCCCCTGACCACGGGGACCCGACAAAGCCTTGAGATGCGGTGCTGGGCCCCACCGTACCTGCCTGGGGTATAGCAGCGCTCCATGGGGAACCTCCGGGATTCCGTAGGCCAGACACGGGGAACGTAGGAGTCTCCCGAAGAAGCGCAGCTCTGGGGTGGGGGAAAGAGGAGAAATGCAAAGTAAAAAAAAAAAAGCGACGGATGGGGTTGGCACTAGAGACTATCTCCTGGCACTCGCCCGATGGAAGACATAGGCAATTTCGACATATTTTGCCAGTTTCATTCTCGGGGCACACGTATAAGATGTAATATATTGTTTTTGAGTGGTGTTATCTTCCCATGTTTCTTTTGTAACATCTAGTGGCCCTCTAGGTTGTCTATCATGCAGCATTTTAAATGGTGAAAAACCTGTTGAGGCTTGTGGCACTTCTCTGTAAGTAAAAAGCAGGAAGGTAAGTATTGGTCCCAGTCTTTCCCGTCCCCTTTTACAAACCTTTTTAACACACATTTTAGGGTTTGATTAAGACGCTCAAGAAGACCGTCTGTCTGAGGGTGATAAGGGGAGGTTCTTATGGCAGTGATACCTAGTTGTCGGTACAGCTCCTTCAGTATTGCAGCACCAAAATTACTACCCTGATCAGTAATAATCTCTTTAGGTTTGCCCACCCTACTGAAAATTTTGGCAAGCTGTGCTGCCACTTTGGGGGCTGTGATAGTACTCATGGGAACTGCCTCTGGGTATCGAGTGGCAGTCACATGCTACCAAAATAAATTGATTACCCTTTTTACTTTTGTCTAAGGGGCCAACCACATCCATTGCAATACTCTCAAAAGGCACATCTGTCAAGGGTAGGGGCACCAAAGGCACCTTGTCTTTTTTAGTCTGACATTCAGCACAAGAACTGCAATAGGTAGCAACATGTTCATGAATTGCAGGCCAGTGAAATCTGTACAGCAATCTGGCAAGGGTGCAGTCCCTCCCTGAGTGACCAGCCATAGGACTATCATGTGCTATCTGTAATAACTCAGTTCTATACTTTTGTGGTATAACCACTTGTTCTATCTGTTCCTGTGTCTGAGGTTTAACATAAACTCGATACAGTAACCCATTACATTTTTTAAACATTGGTTCACCCTGTTTTTGTTTCACCCCCAGCTGCTTAAAATAACCTTGGAGGGAATCATCTTTAATTTGCTCTGAAGCAAAATCACATCAGTTATCAGTCTAGTTTCAGCATTTTCATATTTTATCCCCTTATGTCCATCAGTCTTTTGTTGCCATTGTTCTTTCAGGCATCTTCTTTCTTGCCCAGACTTCCGGATCTTGAAGCTGGGCTCACAAGTTCGCATCAAAGTCACAGTAAGGAAAAGTGTCTCCACCATCTGAGATTTTTTTCGTGTGCCCTTGTTACCACTGCTGCTGAAACTGCAGGTTTCAGTTCCTCTGAGATTAACTCAGTAAATCCTAGACAGTCATTTCCCATAATCACAGGTACAGGTAACTTGGGTGCTACCCCCACTTTCATTTGGTACGACACCTCGTTAAATCAAATCAAATCGTCTTTATTTATAAAGCACCTTTCAGAACCAAGGCGCTGTACAAAAAGATCACATATACATATAAATTAAAACAATCATAAATTAATAACCATAACTAGGATATGCTAAACTGAATAAATACGTCTGTAGCTCAATTTTAAATTTCTCGACGGTTGGACACTCTCTCAACCAACGAGGTAGAGAATTCCACAGGGTTGGTGCTGAAAAAGCAAAGGCATGGGATCCTGATGTTTTTAATTGAACCCTGGAAATCTTCAGCAATCCCTCGTTGGCAGAGCGGAGAGGACGGAGGGGGCAATAGGGTACCAAGAGATCTTTCAGGTAGCCGGGTCCCTGATCATGTAGGGCTTTAAAGGTTAGTAAACCAACCTTATAGGTGATCCGCCACCTAACAGGCAGCCAGTGCAGTTCGCGGAGCACAGGCGTAATACGGCTGGATCTAGAGATCCCAGTCAGAAGCCTTGCCGCCACGTTCTGCACCAGCTGCAGGCGGCGGATATCAACCCCAGATCGCCCTAGGTAGAGGGAATTACAGTAATCAAGACAGGTAGTGATAAAGGCATTGACCAACGATGATAGATCACCTGGTGGGACCAGGTGTTTCACCCGGGCGATATTCCTCAGTTGATAAAAAGAGGATTTGACTACGGCTGATACCTGAGATTTTAAGGTCAAGCCATCATCAAAAATAACGCCCAGGTTCCGTACCCGATCAGAGGTAGTGAGTGACATACCACCAAGCAATAAGCCCGGTGGCTGGCCAGCCCCCAAACCCGCCACCGGATGACCTGGGTCCACTACCAACACCTTAGTCTTATCAGGATTCAGTCTCAGCCAGCTAGAACTCATCCATAATCTGATTTCAGCAAGGCAGTTGTCTAATGTAATATGTAAGCAATAACACATGAGGAGGTGGGTTACATGCTGATAAGAGCACCGTGAGTGTATCAAGGCATGAGGCGACGCCGAGTGCTCATGCCCCTAGGCGTGTTTTATCAGCACGCAACCCACACCTCGGAGTGTGTTATTGCGCTTATAAATGGGCCTTTGTAATTTTTTTTTAATGTGTAAAAAATAAAAAAGAGAAATATAAGAAAAGGTTTAAAATTGTGAAAACAGTGAAAAAATAGTCCCTAGTATTAAGTTTCTGTGGAATGTATTTATTGTGTCCCCCCTTTGAAAAAGTTACTCATACATTTTACAGTATGTGTTTTCTTTATTGTTTTATTTTTATTTCTTTGTTTGGCTGTGTTTACTTAGAAATTGAACTGTTAAGAGAGGGCGTGTCTGTTGACTGGGGCGGTAATCCTCAACAGACACCGTAGAGAGCACAGAATATTTCTTCCTGTTTCCTGGTTTCGTTTGATGGGAATATTTGGGTCGTTATTTTATTTTAAAAAAGTAAAGCGAGTGCCTGCTGAGTGTGTGAAGAACACTGCTGCGTTGCTGGTTGCCGATGGTGCGTCGGGTAGGTGGCTTTCGCTTACGGGATTTGCCGCCGTTTGAAAAAAAAATTACCGTTTCGTTTTGTTGCCTTTTGTCGGCGGTAGTTTTGAAAAGCTGGTAATGGTGCAGGGGGCAGACAAGCCGTGAGACACATATATAAGGTACGAGGTTTTTGTTGCTTGAGATGGAGTACGATATGTTACTCAATGCACTGTTACGTTAATGTGCTGTCCACAAGTGCTGTTGTGCTGCCGCTTCAGTGAACTCTGCCAGTCAACGTTTCTGTTAATGCTTGGCAGAGCTCATTAATTTTTTTGGTCATTTGGCTTCTTGGTGGGCAGTAGTCCCAGTTGGCTACAATATCATCTGATAAGGACACGGCTCAGATGATGTTGTAGCCAATCAGTGCCTTGGGATTTCTTTACCCATTTTATAAAATATAATATTCAGTGTCATTTGTGTGGTGGGATAGTATTGTGTGTCCCTGTGGATGCAGATGACACCAGTACCTGCTCCTTTTATATAGTGTTTTCCCAGCATTTCAACATGCACTAGGGTCTGTCTGCTTTCCAAATCAGTAAGACTCACAGTCTTATCTCCCACCTTGACATCTGTTAAATACTTGCCCCTATTTGCTAAGGCCAAATCTGCTGCAGTGGTACCCTCCTTATTTTTATGTCAGTTTCTTGTGATATGGCCTGGCTCGTTACAGTTATAGCAAATAAAGTCTTTAGGTGCAGATGTGTTACCCCCAACACAGTTTTTATCTGATTTGGAGTTAGGCTGGGGAAAAAGCGGATCTTACCGGTCTTTGGCTGTTACCTCGTTGCTACATGGTCTCTCTGGCCATCTGATAGTCCCTGATCAAAGAAACAGCCTTTCCCCACTTTCTGGTCGGTGTCCTTTTACCCAGAGCTGTACATCTGTAGGCAAGATGTTGATGAATTGCTCCATTGCAAATGTGTCAGTGATCTTGTGGACTGTTTTGCCCTCTGGCTGGAGCCATTTACTAAGGAGTTCTCTCAATCGAGTGAAGACTTCTCAAGGATTTTCGAATGAGGTGTACTTCAGGGACCCGGAATCTTTGCCCGTAGGTCTCTCCTGAGATGTTGTATCTTTTCAGGATTTCTTTTTTCACAAGGTCATAATTTTCTAACTCTGCAGTGTCCATATTGCTATAGGCAAGTTGGGCTTTTTCTATCAGGTAAGGGATAAGTCTGCTTGCCCACTGCTGCTTTGGCCACTGGCAGGCTGCAGCAACCCTTTCAAAAGTTGTTAGGAATGCTTCCATATCATTCAAGGGACACAGCTTTGTAAGTTTGAGGTTCTTTAAGTTGTTGGTGTTTTGTTGCTCTGCTGGACCTATGCCAGATCCACCAGCTTTGATAGATTGCAAGACATTCAGCCATCGCTGCTCCAGTCGCTGCATCTCTTCTCTGCTGCTCCAGTCGCTGCATCTCTTCTCTGTTACTCCAGTCACTGCATCTCTTCTCTGCTGCTCCTGTCACTGCATCTCTTCTTTTCTCAGCTGCTCCTATCGCTGCATCCCTTCTTTTCTCTGCTTCTCTTTGTTGTATAGCCCACCATTTGAAGAAGGCAAACAGGCTTTCATGTTCTGTCACTGCCTGTTCTTTTTTTTGTCCATCAGTGGTGTTGGCTGTACAGTCTCAGCTTGGACTTCTGTCTCTGCTAGTTTGGCTGCCATCTCTCTGGTAATGACTCCTGGGCTTGCTGCTGCAGAATCCATACCTTTCTTCTGTGCTTCCCTGGTACCAGGTCTAGTACCCATGCACAAAACTCCTGGATTAGAGTATGCATAGTATAAATCCCACTGCTAACACCATCTGTCATCGAGGCACAGGTCAGGAAGCATAGGATGACCAGGAGCATTTGTAAAATTTGCAATGAGTGTTTTATTATTAATAACAGCCAAAAAAAAAAAAAAAAAGTTCAATGTAACAATTTACAAAGGCAGTAGAAACAGAGAAAACAAAGGCCTTTATCTGAGGGTACGGCTTAATTCCAAGTTTCAGTCCCTGTCTCCCTCCCTCTAGCAAAAGCATTGCTGCTCTTTTTATAAGTCTTTGTCTCGGAACTCATTAAGAAGACATCCTGTTTTTCAGAAAGTGTTCTTGTCAGTTTCCTTCCTTGAAGGTGCAACAAAACAGTACATGGTGTCCCAGAACTGACTTCCTGTTCACAGCTCTGCTAAGAGTTTACAAACCAGCATCTCAGGTTAACCCTTTACATTCCAAATATTTTTTTGCAATCATTTCAACAATATACATTTTTTTTAATTATTAATTTTTAAGTTTTTTCCCCTGCTTCCTTCACCAAGATCCCGAGACCCCAGCAGATACGTCAGTGTGTCCCCATGGTGGCATGCACACACTCCAGGTAACAGCTCGGCCCCTTCCGCCCCAGCCGTGGTTATCACCGGGCTTCCTGTTGTCCGAACTGCCATCTGTCCTCCACCAGGTGGCAGCCAAGGAACACCCCTCATCCCTCCCAGGAGGGAGAGCTGCCTGCAAACAGCTTAATCCCACTCCTCGCCCTCCTCCTCCGACAACCCAGGCTCATTGCCAAACCCAGGTCACCAACATGTTGCAAGGTGTGGCATTCAGCTCTTCAACCCTCAGCACCACCGGGCCGGCTAACTATATACATTTTCAAACCAAGGGATCCCACTTTCTCATGAAGATTCACATATATTTTATAATTTCAGATACGCAAGGGGGTAGAAAAGACAGAAACAGAAAGTGCAGGCAGAAAAATAGTGGATGGGTGTGAATAGTGAGACAGTCAGAGTGGCCAGTTCTTAGGTCTCACAAGAAAATTTGACTGCGCAGTCAGACAGACAAGAGACAGAACAGAGGAGGAGGAAACAGATCCTTGCGTTCATCTCTTTCTACATAACAAATGGGATAGGGTGTTATTCAACCCTGTCACACACCTAGCATTCTGTTTGCCTTGCTGTAAGCTGCGTTGCATTGGCTGGCTGTTTGAGGGTACTGTAAATGATGACTCCTAGGTCTCTTTTTTCCTGTGAGATACTGAGCTGAATCCCATTAAGCCAGTATGTTGTCCTTAGATTCCCTTTACCTAGATGCATCACTTTTCAATTTTTTTCGTTTAACCCTAGCTGTCAGATTTTGGACCAATTTTCCAACCTTTGCAGGTCTTTCTGAAGGTCCCTAACCACCGCTTCACAGTCTGCCCTTCCGCCTAGCTTAGTATGATCTGTGAGTAGGACAATTTTGCCCTGGATACCTATGCCAGTGTCACAGATAAATACATTAAACAAGACTGGCCCCATCACTTGAGTCCTGGGGAATGCCACTGGTGACTTCCCCATCCTTTGACTTTTCCCTGTTGACTATCACCCTCTGTTTTCTATTTTTAAGCCAATTTCCTACCCATCTGATTATGCTTTTGATTATGCCCAGGTCCTACAATTTTTCCAGTAGGTGGTTGTGCAGCACCGAGTCAAATGCCTGCCTGAAGTCAAAGTAGAGTACTGGGTGGCCCCTGTCTAATTCCCTAGTCACCCAGTCAAAAAATGTAATCAGGTTCGTCTGGCATTACCTACCTGCTATGAATCCATTCTGCCTGTCATCCTGAAGACTGTACTTCTCTTGGTACTCTACTAGGTCCTGCTTTATTAAGGTTTCCATAAGCTTACCTACTACCAAAGTAAAGCTAACCGGTCGATAGTTGCCAGCCTCCTCCCAGCTCCCTCCCTTGTGAAGAGGTACCACATATGCAGTTCTCCAGTCTCTAGGCAATACTCCTGACTGAAGTGAGTTGTTAAACAAATGTGCCAAGGGATCTGCCAATTCTCTGGCCAGTTTCTTCAGCACTCTCAGGTGTATGCCATCTTACCCTGATGATTTGTCCTCACTGAGTTTATCCATAGCCTATCTGACTCTGTCAGAGGTGATTAATGATGCTTCCATTCGTGGAACCCCCCGTCAGCTGCCTTGATGCCACTGCCTGGCATAGGGCCGTTCTGTTCCTTTGTGAATACTGGGCAGAAAAAGTTATTTAGAACAGTGGCCTTCTGTTTATCGTCCTCCACAATTCTATTTCCATCTTTAAGTTTAATTATCCCTCCCCTTTTCTTCCTTTTTTCCTGTATATAACAAAAAAAGGGTTCATTTCCAGTTTTAACCCCCTCCGCCAGTCGAAGTTCAGCTGCAGCCTTAGCTGTTCTCAGCATACTTTTGGCTTCTTTATTCTTCTGTATGTAAACTTCCCATTCGTTATCTCCCTGGGTTCTTTTAAAGTTGTTGAATGCTTCACTTTTGGTCCTGATAGCTTCCCTAACCTGGTTTGTGAACCACATAGGTTTTTGATGCTTGTTCTTTTTCATCATTGTCCTTACGGACATTCCGGTAGCTTCCAATATGGCATTTTTGACCCGCCTCCCCCCATATGACTTCTGCCTCAAAATGCTCATGGATTCCTGTTAGTTTGCCCCTGACTAGTTTCCTCATGGAGTCAAAATCAACTCCTCTAAAGTTTAAGATTTCTGTCCTGGAATGAGATTTTCAAACAACATGAAGTCTTGCTGTATTCTGACATATTGCAGTGATGTCCAACCTTTGAACTGCCCCGGAGATGAAAGAGTTAACTTTCCATGCCAGGCGTGGAACGCTGAGCTTGAGCTTGGTTGAGACTCTGTCTGTTGCTGTTTGAACTCAAACCGTCAGATTCTTTACTCCGCCTCACTGAACAGTCGCTCCGGAGATTTCTCCTTTGCTCGGTTCAAGTTTGTCAGTTAAAGTGCCGTTTTTCTCGGTTTTCAACCGAATTTAACCCGTTAACCTGTCGGTTCAGTCTCTGTCTGTGGTATCGCGAGTACTAGATAGGTTTATTTCCTTCTTCTTCTGTGTGGAACTTGTAAACGTGGGATCGGTTCAATTTGAACTGATCAGGTTGTTCAAAAAGAGTTTATTCTACTTTTAGAGTGTGGTGACCGGTCCTTATCGGTTCTAAAAAAAAAACAGTTTCATTACGTTTTTTTCCACGACCCGTAACAGGGTCAGGAACTGATAAGGGTGTCTTGCCTGGCGGATTGCTGAAAAAAGGGTAAGTTTTTGTTAGGACTGGCCATGTCTGAGAAACCCAAAAGAAAAACTGGGCCCACTGGGTTTCAACACTGTAGTGTGTGTGGGGAAGCCTTTGCTAAGGCTGATCCCCACACCACCTGTGTTTATTGTCTGGGGTTTGACCACCTCAGTTCAGACTGCCAGATTTGCAACAATTTTCCTGCAGCTACCCTGGAAAAGAGAGTTGGTAGGCTCAGGGAAAGGGAGGCCAAGAAGTCCGCTGATCCGGATGGCCAGCCCGGTTCGGTTCCAACCGAATCAGAAGGAGTGCCCTCTGACCAGGGCGAAACTTCTTCGGGCAAAAGGAGAACCGACTCCGAGTCGGTTCCGTTAAAAGAAAAGAAGAGATAAATCAGCCGTGCGGATCCACAAATTCTTTCTCCAACCGCTGATGAAATAGCCAAAGCGATAAGGATTGTTCAGTCGCTAACCCCGGTTCTGACCGAACCGGCACCATCAGGAAGGGGCTCGGTTTGGTCGGTTCCCCCGGTTCCAGACTATAATTTAGAAGATTTTTATGAACCGGAGGAGGAGGAGGAAGGAGAGTATGAGGATAGTGACTTTCTGAGTCCCCTTCCCATTTTATGTTCTACAAAAAAGTGGCTGAAACTCTTCAGCTTCGTATGGAAGAAGCTGTGGACGACCAGGAGGAGCCTGACTATGTTGAAATGATGGATATCCCAGAGTCCAGGAGGCTGTCTGTTCCCCTCCATAAGTCCTTTGGGAAACAGACAAAAAAATTTTAAAGACTCCTAATTCTATACCTCCTGTGGACAAGAGAATGGACAAGAGGTATACTCTCTCAGGCTCAGATACGGAGTTCCTTACCCAGCAATGCAGCCATGTTGGGGTAGTGCAGGCTGCTGCCTGTGATAAGGCAAATATACCCTTGGCTTCACACCCCCCAGATAAGGACTCCAGGAGGATTGATGCCATGGCAAAGAAACAGTACATGGCAGCATCCTTGGGACTCAGGCAGGCTAATTATATGGCCTATACAGCTAGATATCAAAAATCTAGATGGGACACTGTAATGGCTTTAGCTAAACAGGTCCCTGGCCAGCTTGCCAAGGAGCTGGAGCAGGTGGCTGCGGATGGTATTGAGGCATCCAAGGTGCAATTCCATGCTGCAGTGGACTCCAGTGATGTTTCATCTAGAGTCATGGCTACATCTGTGGCCCTTCGTAGGATGGCTTGGCTCAGATGTACTAGCCTGTCTCAGGATACCCAGACTAAGGCCATGGATTTTCCTGTTGTGGGTATTTCTCTGTTTGGGGAGCACACAGAGAACTACATGAAGAAAATGGATGAATACAGGACCACCTATAGGAGTGCTCAGGCCAAGGAAAGGCAAGCCACTCCCCAGAGACAGCATTCCAGGGGCAGGCCTTTTCATAGGCCTTTCTACCAAGCCCAGCCTCCTCTTTTGCTTATGCTCATAGGGAGTTCTTCAGAGGGAGAGGCAGATGGAATACAAGCAGGCCTGCTTCCACCCCTCAGCCTAAAGCCCCTGCCAAGCAGGTACCCTGATGGGTTTGCCAGGGCCGATTCTCCACCACCTGTAGGGGGCAGGCTGGCTTACTTTGTCCAGGACTGGAAGTCTTTAACATCAGACAAATGGGTCCTGGAAGTAGTAAGCCAGGGACTGGTTCTTAGCTTCAAAAAATTTCCAGAGATGAGAACCAGAACCTTTCCACCTGCAAATCCTTCAGAGGCACTTGCCCTAGAGGCAGATGTCTCTTCCCTCTTGGCTCTGAGAGCCATAGAGAGGGTTCCACCCCTACACAAAGGGAAAGGATTGTACTCCAGGTACTTTCTAACCCCCAAAAAGACAGGAGAATGGTGGCCCATCCAGGATCTCAGATATTTAAATAAGCACCTTTTAAAGCCAAAGTTCAAAATGGTGACTCTGGGAATAATTCTACCCTCTCTAAGGCCAGGGGACTGGCTAGTCTCCCTGGACCTCAAGGATCCTATTTCCATATTCTCATCAGAAGCTCCACCAGAAAGTACCTCAGGTTCGAGGCTGCCCTCAGGCCATTACCAATTCAGAGCAGTGCCCTTCACTAACTTCTGCTCCAAGGGTGTTCACAAAATGCCTGGCAGTAGTAGTTGCCTTCCTAAGGAGAAAAAGGATCTCCATCTTTCCATACCTGGACGACTTGCTCATAGTAGGCCAGTCTCCAGACCAAGTCAAGTTACACCTACAGATAACTCAGCAACTGCTCACTTCTCTAGGTTTCCTTCTGAATCTTTCAAAGTCAGTTCTAGAGCCTGTACAGCTCCTCACCTTCATAGGGGCAGAGCTAGATACAGTAAGGGCAAGAGCCTTCCTTCCCCTGGACAGGGCAAGGACCCTTATCTCACTGGCCTCTTCATTCACCCTCCAGGTGTCTCGACCAGCAAGGCATTTTCTGCAGCTCCTGGGACACGTGGCTGCCTCTACAGCAGTGGTTTAGGGAGCAAGATTTCAGATGAGGGACATTCAGTTCCACTTGAGAGCCTTCTGGTCTCAGAAAAAGGATCCTCTGACCAAACTGATTCCAGTGACTCGAACCCTGATCCAGGCGTTACAGTGGTGGCAGGATCAGGACAATCTAAGACAGGGAGTTCCTTTTGTCACTCAGTCTCATTCTCTAATCCTTACTACAGATGCCTCCCTCTTGGGCTGGGGAGCCCACTTGGGGTACCTGACTACCCAAGGGTTGTGGTCTCCTCAGGAATCTCTGCTTCACATCAATGTATTAGAACTCAGAGCAGTGTTTCTAGCACTTCAAGCTTTTTCCAAGTCTGTTCAGAACAAATTAGTTCAGATCAGGACATACAATACCACCACAATGTGGTATATCAACAAGCAAGGGGACACTCGGTCTACGGCCTTGTGCACAGAGGCAATGAAGTTATGGTCTCTGGCCTATTCCCTGAACACCTCTCTTACAGCAGTACACCTCCCGGGCAAAGACAATGTCCTGGCAGATGCTCTCAGCAGGATATCTCAGGGCCATCACGAATGGTCCCTGGATCCCCTGGTTTTGAAGGTGATCTTCTCCAGATGGGGCACTCCACAGATAGATCTTTTTGCAGCCCCAGACAATCACCAACTACCTCTCTATTGCTGCAGGCCCCCAGTGTTGGGCTCAGTCCCCCTGGATGCCCTAGTTCTCAATTGGGAAGGGAAGTTCCTGTATGCTTTTCCCCCCTTCCCTCTCCTGTTCAAGGTGTTAGTCAAAATCAGGTCTCAACCCTGCAGGGTGATTCTGATTGCTCCAGACTGGGCCAGACAGCCCTGGTACCCTCTCTTGTTGTCCTTAGCAGTTCACCTTCCCCTGTCTCTTCCCAGGAATTACAACCTGTTAACGTGCTCAGGGGAGGGTTTGGTATCCGAATCTCAAATCTCTCAACCTCAAGGCCTGGCTCTTGAAGAGTTAGAGTTTGCTGATTTACACCTCTCTCAAGGTGTTCTGGATATCTTGAAGGCTTCTCGTAAGCCTTCCACCAGAAACACTTACAACTCTAAGTGGAAAAGATTTTCTATATGGTGCTCTGGGAAGCATATTTCTCCAGAATATGCTGGCCTGCCCACAGTCCTTCACTACATGGTTCATCTTAATAGCTTGGGACTCAAACCAGCTACACTAAGAGTGCATCCGGCAGCTGTCTCTGCCTTCCTTTCAGCAGGCAAACACTCTTCCCTTTCAGCTCATCCTGTATTTTCTAAATTTTTCAAGCGATTACTTCATACCAGTCCTCCCTTCAGGGACCCTGCCCCTGCTTGGGACCTTAATGTTTGCATTGTTCAGCTTATGCAACCCCCTTTTGAGCCTTTGTCCTCTGCAGAGCTTAAGTACTTGACTTGGAAAACTGTTTTCTTGGTGGCCATCACTTCTGCCAGATGCATAAGTGAGTTACAGGCCCTGTCAGTGGAGCCTGATTTTATCTCTTTCCATAGAGATAAGGTGGTCCTCAGGACTAATAGGAAGTTTTGCCTAAGGTGGTTTCAGATTTCCACCTTAACAGTCTATGTCCCTTCCTGTTTTCTTCACTGACTATTCCTCCTCTGGAGAGGCTGCACAGTTGGATGTGAAAGGGCCCTTAGCTACCTCGTAGAGGCGCATCAAGGGTCTGGGTTTGACTCCCTTCAACTGTTCCTCACTTAGATGAGGTTGGTAGGAGGAAAACCTGCTACTAAGAGATCTATTGCCAGGTGGATTGTCTCTTGCATTCAATTTTGCTATGAAAAACTAGGTAGGATCCACCCTCAGGCCTGAGGGCTCACTCTACCAGAGGTACAGCTGCTTCCCTGGCTGCTGCCAGGGATATTCTATCTTAGAGATTTGTCAAGCAGCCACTTGGAAACAGTACACCTTTTACCAAGCACTCTCTGGATATCCAGGCTAGGAGTGATGCTCGGTTTGGCACAGCAGTGCTTCAGAGCCTATTTCCTAAGTAGGTTCTGTCCCTCCTCCATGGAGGTACTGCTTGGTAGTCTGCAATATGTCAGAATACAGCAAGACTTCATGTTGTTTGAAGAAAAAATTACTCACCTTAGTAATGTTGTTTCTTCTAATGGAGTCTTGCTGTATTCTGACCTCCCCCCGCCTCCCCTCTCAGAACCTTGGTTTTTGGGATGTGGGTGGGCAGTAGCAGTGTTGGCACTCTGGAAGTGCCCCACCCTTCTTTTCTCACCCCTTTAGTTTGGGCGTGGGTGTTGTGTTTTGTTTTATTTTTTGGGTTTCCTGACTTGAGTCTTTGTTTTGGGACCAAAAAATCTTTTTATTGTATTTAGTAGCCAGTTGGCTAGTGTAAGTTTACAGCTTCCACACAGGGCATCAGTGAGTATAGCTCGTAAAGATCTGACGGTTTGAGTTCAAACAGCAACAGAAAGAGTCTCAACTGAGCTCGAGCTCAGCATTCCATGCCTGGCATGGAAAGTTAACTCTTTCATCTCCGGGGCAGTTCAAAGGTTGGACATCACTGCAATATGCCAGAATACAGCAAGACTCCATTAGAAGAAACAACATTACTAAGGTGAGTAATTTTTTCTTTCTACCCCTGGGGCCAATTCAAACCACACTATGTTGTGGTCACTGCTGGCCAGTGGCTCCCAATCCCTGCAGCCTTGACTACTTCCGCATTTGTGAGGACCACATCTAGGATGGTGTCCAGTCTAGCTAGAGTAATGACTAACTGAGTGAGTAGGCAGTCTTGTAGGGTCTTGACCACCTTTTAACTTCTAGACGTACCTGCCACTGGGATGCCCCAGTCCACACTGAGCAAGTTCAGGTCACCAACCACCACTACATCCCCCTTCTGTGTTACACCCCTGATTTCCCCTGTAAGTTCCTTATCCCTATCCTCAGCCTGTCTTGGAGGCCTGTATACCACTCCTGTGTGGATATTCTCCCCCTTTGCTGAGCCGAGTTGCACCCAGAGGGATTCCACACCCTCCTTTTTGCTGATATTGATTGGGGTGGCACTTACTCCATCACGTACATATAGTGCAGCCCCTCCCCCCGCCTCCCTTCCTATCCTGCCTGAAGAGGGCATAGCCTGGGACTGAGAGGTCCCAGTCATTCTTCTCTGAGGCCCATGTTTCTGTAATGGCCACCAGGTTCACATAGACTCTGCCATAATTTCCTGCAGGTCACTCATTTTATTATCCAGGCTTCTGGAATTGATGCACACACGCCTCCAATGGCCGGTCTCCTTGCATTTCCTGCCTTCCTTTATTTTCTCCTGATTGTCTGAAGTTTCATGGTCCTATTCTGGTCTCTTGTAGTCTCCTTCTTTTGTATATGTGATCCCCTGGGTAGTAGAAGCGAGAATCCTGCTTGTGGAGGAGCAATGACTAAATTCCTATCAACAGTGCAGTCACTGATAAGTTCCCTAGCGTTGAACTCCCCCCACCTAGTTTAAATGGTTGAGGTGGACATTGAATTTCTGCCCCAACACACTTACCCCTTCCTTGGTTAGGTGAAGTCGGTTGAATCTGAAAAGCTTCCTCTCCCAGAAGCTCCCCCATGCTCCTATGAAGAGATATCCTTTTTCTTGACACCATCCCTTTAACCAGGTGTAGAATTCTTCAATCTCTGTTTCTGATTTTGTCCCTACGATCCCCCATGCCCCACTCTGGCAGGACTTCTGAAAATGTCACAGAGGTCGTTCGAGCCTTCAGCCTTTCCCCCAGCTTAATGAGTTATGCTTGGTCTCTTCCACTCTTCGGCCTGCCAGGTCGCTAGTACCAAGATGTATAAGTATGTTGAGACCTTACTCTGCTTTGTCCCCAATCCTCCCAATGCTTTTGGTGTCACGTTGTGCCAGTGCTCCAGGGAGGCATTTAACCGTCACACTAGGTTGCGTACCATTACTGAGGTGTGACTTGATCCCTCTAATCATAGTCTCATATAATAAGTGTTTGCCTGCCTCTGTATCCTACACGTGCTCTCTTGCTGCCTCCCAATACTGCCTCTTTGTTCCTACTTGTCCCCTTCTCCAGCTCTATGGTTTCCTTCCCTGAGTCGGGATCCTGTGCCGTCTCCAGAGGTACAAAGTGATTTGCTGTTGGGATGACGCTGGGTTGAACAGGTCTAGCCTGGTCCGTCCTTGCATCCTTCCCCGACACATCTTCCACCCACCTGGGCCAGTGGGTCTGTGGAGGAGAGGATATGGAAGGTATAAATTCCAGTATGGCTGCTGTTGAAGGCTGGTTATTTCTCTTCTTGCTGCATCCAGTTGAGCTCTGAGTTCATTCAGACTTCTGCATATAGGACAACAACCCATTCTCCAGAGCAGACCTTGGAAAATGAATGCCCCGGACTCCTGGTAGCTTACCACTTCCATCCTAAAAAAGAAACTAAAAGTAAAATATTTTTTTTTTAATTTAGGTTTACTCTTACCCTATGGGGTAGAGAGTATGAGAGATGGAGGAAGGGAATTTCCATCCTCTCCACTTCCTGTGGATGGCTGCTGTTCCCTCACTTCCTGCCCTTGTACAGGAAAATCTTACTTCGAGAGGGTTCCTTCAGTAGGTCATCACATATAGTACTGGCGTCACCTGGCGCGGGGCTGCACGGCAGACTTTTCTGTAATCCCTGACGGGGACCGCTCACTGGACATCACGCGGACTGATGTCAACGGTTTTGAGAGTTAGTGGCGGTCCTCCGCCCACAGTTCTTTCCTACCGCTCGTGTCAGTTGTGTTGCAGACTTCCAGGTAGTGATCATCGTGAAAGTTCATCGCGCTGGTTTATTCCTCACTGCTTTTTTCTCAAAATGTCGTGTTCTTCCTTATGTCTTCACATAAGAAGAAGTGCTCATTCTGTGGCATGCAGATCCCACACAAAGACGGTCACTCCAACTGCGTCCTCTGTCTGGGCCTGGACCATCCAGTCTCCTCCTGCCATGAGTGTCAATCCTTTAACCAGGCCCCAAAAAAGAGGAGACAGCAGGCTTTGGAGACCCATTTGCTAAAAGCCTGCCTGGCTTCCTTAGAGAAGAAAATGGATCGTCTCCAGGATTCGTCTGAAAAATCTTCTCCTTCAAAAATGCACAAGGAGAAATCTAGGGAGCGGGCTCGCTCCGCTGATGACGCCAGGCCCTTGACGAGCAAGGCCCAGCTGCCGCCCAGAAAACCAGATGGTAAGTCGGACAAAACTTCGGCGGATAAGTCGGCCCCTGGCTCCTCCGGGGACCTCGCGGTTGCCAGTAAGTCGGTTTCCCCGGCTGGGGGTAGTCGCCCGGCTCTGGTCGATAAGTCATCCGGGGGTTCCTCCCCTGACCGCCTAACCCCGCCTGCTAAGTCAGCTGTCCCTGACGACCGCACGGGCTGAGTTCCCCTGTCGGGGCCTCACGGCGCCTCATCCGACGTCCGGCGGGACCAGAGGGAGAAAGCCCCTCTCCCCCCCCTCCTTCGCCCGTGCCCTCCAATTCCCCAGCGGGCACGTCCGGTGATGCCAGTGGAGAACCCATCGACTCTGTCGAGGCTTTGGGGTCCTCTCTGCACTCCCCTTCTGGGGTCCAGGAAAAGGAGGCTCCTCCCCAGCCTACTGGCCTTACAGTGGAGGCCCCTCCTCCGCCTTCTGGCGGGCTTCCGGCGCCCCCCTCTGACGCCGGTGATCCTGACGACAGTCCCTCAACTGGGACTGGCCGACCAGCCTTTGCCTTTGACCCTGACGCTGGATCCGGCCCCTTCGTCCAGTTCCGACGCTGGCCCTTCCAACGCCGAATCCCCTTCCGGCGCCTGTTCCGACGTCGGTTCCACTGACGTAGGCTGTCCCGACGCCAGACCCTCCATCTATATACACAACGGCGGGTCCGACGTGGGTTCCCCCGATGCCAGTTCTGATGACGGGGATTTATACCAGACCCCGAACTGTCCCGCATTACCCACTCGGGTATCCGGGGGATCACCCGGGGGGAGGGGTCCCACACCGGACTGGAGTCATCTTGGACAGTTCTACCCTGGATTTAACCCCTACTCCCACTATATGGGACTCCAGGGCTACTATCCACCACTGCTCAACCCTCCTCCTCCTCCCCCTCAGCCTCAGCCAACTCCACCTCCCCCTCCTCCAGTTGCCCCGGACTTCAAGACCTTGATACAGTCTTGGTGGCACGGGGCTAGGTCGGAGCTGGTCTCGGACCTGGAGACTAGGCTCCCATAACCGCAACTTCCTAGGTCTCCTTCCCCAAGCAGTTTGTCGCTGACCACTGTCCACATGTCAGGGAAGACTCAGCAGGACGTTTCCCTTCCAGACTGCAGACGCCGTCCTCTCGAGGAAGCGGACAATGATAATGACAGCATAGAGGGGAGGGAAGATTCCTCGGAGGAGGAGATCACGGAGGACCCTGAGGAACCGAAAGGCAAGGCCTCGCTGTAGTCTTCACCAGAGGACCCTTCCTTCTTGGACCTCTTGAGGGCCTTGAAAGATTACTTCGACTGGGAGTTGGAGGAACAGGATCCCATGAGGCAGAGACTTGCGGAACACCTAGACTTAGAGTCTTTGTCTCCTATCCCAATTCCTCCATGGATGGCACCTCATCAAGGCCTCACCACGACCATCTGGCAGATGCCTCATTCATTCCCGGCTGTCCCCAAGCAGGTGGACAGGCTCTACCGAGTGCTGAGGGATGCCCCCTTCTTAAAGACTCATCCCAAGGCTGACTCTGTAGTCAGCTCTGCGTCTCATGATCGCCCTTCAGCACCCAAGCACATGAGCACTACTCCTCCAGACAAAGAGTCGAGGCAGATGGACCAGTTCAGGAAGAAAATATACACACTGGCCACATGCGCCCTCTGGTCCCTCAGTTACGTGGCCCTTATGGTGTCCCATCAAAAGACGACTGTGGCCAGGCTGGAGGCGAAGGTCCAGTCCATGGATCCCACGCCTTTGAAGGAGGAACCTGCCAAGGATCTTCGCCTCTCCAAGATCTCCTGCAGGCATGCTTTACATGCCACTTACGATTCTGTTGATTCCGTGGCCCGTACCTCGGCAGCTGCCGTTGCCCTTATATGGCACTCCTGGCTTCGCCTCTCCGGACTCTCCAACGAGGTCCAGTCGGCGATTCAGGATGCCCATTTTAGGGGCTCGGTCCTTTTTGGTGGGGACACCAAGGATATACTAACAGACCTACAGAACAAGGGAGTTGCTCTTAGGTCTGTTAGGTCGATGTACCGATCGGGTTCCCAGCAGCAGCAGCCCTTTCAGAAAAGGACCTGGAGGCAGCGAAAGAACGCTCTGGCATGCCGTCAAAGGAAGCATAAGGGCACAGGTACGGCCATCCCTCCTGTGTCCAAAAGTCAGAGACGTTCGGGAGGTCCTCCCCCTGAATGTCCCACCACTTCTTGACTCGCCGGCCCCACTGCCTCCTCAGTCTCGTGATGGGGAGCAGGTGGGGGGAGGTTCGCCTGCCAAACGCAGGAGTGGAGGGCGATCACCTCCGACGAGTGGGTCCTGCAACTAGTGTCCGTCAGACACACCATAGAGCTTCTGGAGATTCCCCCAGAAACTCCACTGCAGAAGTCTTCTTACTCTCGGGACCAGGCCCTTCTTGTTCGCGAGGAGGTAAATTCACTCTTGCTCAAGGAAGCGATTAAGCGCGTCCCCTAGGGCAAAGGGGAAAGGGATTTTACTCCCATTTTTTTCCTGGTTCCAAAAAAGACTGGGGACTTCAGACCTATACTCAACCTAAGTCAGCTCAATCAGTTCGTCGAGTACAAAAAATTTTGAATGCTGATGCTCCTGGGCCTCCTCCCTTTCCTCAAGGAGAATCATTGGCTCTGTGCCCTGGATATGCAGGATGCTTACCTGCACATTCCTATTTTCCCCAGCCACCGCCGATTCCTGCGATTTTGTTTCCAAGGGGAACACTTTCAGTTCCAGGCGCTCCTCTTTGGCCTGTCTTCGGCACCACAGGTCTTTACCAAGTGCCTGGCGGTGGTCGCAGCGTTCCTACGCCACAGGGGTATTGTGGTCTTCCCTTACCTGGATGACTGGCTGTTTTCAGCCCCATCCAGGGATTAATTGCCGGAGGATCTTTATTTTACCCTGGACCTATTCAGCCGACTTGGGATCACGGTCAACGTTCCCAAGTCATCCCTTATCCCTACCCAGAAACTTCAGTTTATTGGGGCAGTCCTGGATACGGTCCAGTGCAGAGCCTTCCTTCCTCCAGACAGGGCGGAGACCCTGATCCATCAGGCCTCCAAAGTGGCCTCCCTCAGGACCATCCCGGCTCGGGAAGTCCTTCGCCTTTTGGGCCTGATGGCGTCCTCCATCACTACCATTCCCCTAGCAAGACTCCACATGAGGATTACTCAGTGGTCATTGTGGGTGCAGTGGGATCAGCTCCTGGACGACCTGGACCATCCGGTCCTGGTCTCCTCAACAGTTCAGAAGGATTTACATTGGTGGACGGATGCATTCTTTCCTTGGGACTTCCGTTTCAGAATCCTGCACCAGCAGCCACCTTCAGTGCCTCGAATATGGGGGTGGGTGCTCACCTCGGGGAACACCAAGCCCAGGGACTGTGGTCTGGCTTGGAGACTTCTCTTCATATCAATGTTCTGGAGCTGAGGGCGGTCCTGGACGCGTTACAGGCCTTTCAGACCCTCCTTCCAAAGGGAACACTGCTAATCCAAATGGACAATATGTCAGTAGTTTGGTATGTCAACAAACAAGGAGGAACGCAGTCAAGCCCTCTATGCAGGGAGGCGACGTGGGTGTGGAACTGGGCAGTCCAACACCATCTGGTCCTTGTAGCCATGCACATCTCAGGTGTTCTCAGCGTCTTGGCGGACAGTCTCAGCAGATCTTGGATCCTAGCTCATGAGTTGCAACTGCATCAGGAAGTGGCGGAATCCATCTTACAAAGTTGGGGGCATCCGGAAATCGACGTCTTTGCCTCCCAGTCCAATGCAAAACTTCCCAAATTTTGCTCACTCGTTCCAGAGCAAGGTGCTTTTTGGAGCGACGCATTGTCTCTATCTTGGACAGGGAAATTTTTGTATGCTTTCCATCCGTTTCCCATTCTGCAAAGGGTTCTTCTCAAACTTAGAGTGCAAGGATGATCCTCATCGCTCCTCTCTGACTGAGACAGATCTGGTTCCCGCTGCTACAGCAGCTTTCAAGGGAACCACCGGTTCCACTTTCAGTGACTCACGACCTCCTGACTCAAGATCAAGGCCACCTGGTTCATCCGGGGCTCAGGACCCTGCATCTTCATGCATGGCTCCTGCAGACATAACGATTTCCCACTTTGGGGTTTCTTCCAGGGTTGCTCAAGTCCTCATCGAAGCCAGAAAACCTTCAATTTGTTCCACTTACGCCATGTAGTGGAAATGGTTTTCCATCTGGGCGACCGCTAAGGGCTGGAACCCCTTCTCTTGCTTGGCCCCGCAAGTCATGGAATGCTTCTTTCACTTATCAGACTCTGGTCTGTCTTATTGCTCCTTAAAGGTCCATATCTCAGCTATCTCAGCATACCGTGAGCTAGTGGATGGTAAACCCCGTGGCTCAGCTGAAAGTCTTAAAAACCTTTCTGAAAAGGATTCTTCATCTGAAACCCCCCATCCCCAGCTCAACTCCACCTTGGGACTTGAACTTCGTCCTGGAAAAGCTCACCCTTCTTTCTTTCAAACCAGCTATGAGCTGTGATTTGCACTTCCTGTCCTGGAAGGCGCTTTTTCTTGTGGCCATCACATCACCCCAAAGGATCTTCACACTCTAGTCTGCAAGGAGCCATACTAGATTTTCCATCGGGACCACGCGGTCCTCAGAACTCATCTGAGGTTTCTCCCCAAGGTGGTGTCGGAAGCCATGCTGAACCAATCAGTAGAGCGTCCGGTGTATTACCTGTCCCCCTCTAACAGAGGTGAGGCACTCCTTCACACGATGGATGTCCATTGGATTCTCCGGTGTTATACCCACCAGACCAAAGAGTTTTGCTCTTGCGACCAATTGTTTGTCTCCTTTGCCCCAAGATCGAAGGGCAAACTGGTTTCTAAGCAGGGTCTTTCCAAATGGTTAGGCAACTGCATTCGGTACTGTTAACAAAAGTATGATAAGCCTCTGCCAGGTACCATCAGAGGCCATTCTACTAGGGGCATGGCTGCCTCTGCGGCCTTCCTACGGAACGTTTCTATGGCTGACATTTGTGCTGCTGCTACATGGAGTTCTGTCCATACTTTTACCAAACATTACATTCTGGACATTGCTTCTAGGCGGAGGGCTGGCTTTGGCCTAGCCGTCCTGCAGGGCCTTCTGTCCTAGACTGGGTCCTTTCTGGATATCAGTCTTTCCATTGGAGTTAGTTTTTCCTCCTCCCTAGTTTCTCTCAGTCTCTCATTGGAGGAACTGCTTGGGACTCTGTCCTATATTTGATGACCTACTGAAGGAACCCTCTCGAAGTAAGATAGTACAGTTACGTAGGAACTTACCGTAACAGTAGATCTTCAAGAGAGGTTCCTTCAGTAGGTCATATTTTTCCCCTCCCTCCCTCCTTCCCCACGTTTTTGTATTTTACAGGGATTCCAAATCCTGTTCGCTTCTGCAGTCAGGCCTCTTCCTGGCTCCAGCAGGAGAACTGGAGGGCGGGCGTGGGGACCGCCCACTATATACAATCGCGCTGACGTTGGTCATGTGACGTCGGGTGGGCAGTTCCCCATCAGGGATTGTTAGAAAAGTCTGCTGTGCCGCCCGACGCCAGGTGGTGCCAGTCCTGTATGTGATGACCTACTGAAGGAACCTCTCCCGAAGATCTACTGTTACAGTAAGTTCCTACGTAACTGTACTTTCCTGGTGTCAGTCAAGTAACTGCCTATAAAAATAGGGCTGTCTTAGGGTAGAAAGGGTCAGTGGCAACTGCCTGCCTCCACTTGCGCTCTGTTTGTCTCCTCTGTGCTCTCTTTGTCTCCTCACTGGAACCTTCTGTTGTGACTCATATTAGCTAGATGTTGATATGGCAGTATACCTTTAAGAATAAGCTAGGTGCTGTCACTCCAGTCTTTCAGCAGCTCTGGTCTTCCACCTTAAATCATACAGATATTATCCTTTCTGCAAGTTCTTCTATCTTTGTAGATTCCCATTATTTTAAGATTGCAGGGCTGTGTTCCAGTTTTCCTTTGTCAGAATTGTTCATATTGTTATGGATTTATTCAAATAAATGTTTCCGGTTATAGTTTTCAAAAGACAGTCTTGTTCAGAGTTTCTTTTTTGCTGAATATTTGTAACTGATTACTTTTTAGTTTACTAATTCTTATATTACAGTATTGGTTGGAATTTTTTTATATCTGTCTTTTTCATGCAAGAATAGTTTCTACCACTTGTGAAGGAGCTGAACCTGACTGGGGAAGGCTGGGCAGTTGTGTAATAATGGAGTTGAAAAAGTTCCATTTGCATTTATCACTTACAGGTTTAAACCTCCTCCCCATCAGGGGCTTACCTGTCTGCCCCCTCGGGGCTGCCCCGGTTTTGGTTTTCCCTCGATTTGGTCCCCGGTTTTTCCCATGGCATTCCCCACTTCCTGGCACCAGTCCCGTGGTGTCCCCACTCCTGTCCCAAGTTCTCTGTTTTCCCCCTGTATTCTCCATCTGTCCCTGGTATTTTTACTTGAAATGGGTCTGGAGGAGTTGGAGAGTGGATCTACCGACTGGTTATGCACCATGGGTGCATTCCAGCAATTCTGTGCGTGCGCATACGCACATTTTGGTTTTGGCCATTCTGCGGACATTTGAAATGCCTCTCTGGTGGTCCCAGTCCCATTATCAAGCAAAAGGGGGACCAGAGACCCGGGGGATGCAAAGAGGCAAAAGAAAACAGAAGTTGTTTTTTGGAGTACCAACCGTGCTACAGTATTGGGAGTCGCCTCATGCATATTAATGAGGTGACTCATGAATATTCATATGTGAGTCTGCGTAGCACTTGGGGGCAGAGAGAACCAGTGCTAGCGATGGGCAGAAAAATAAATAAAATGTTTAAATAGTTCAGGGGCCTAAAAGAGAAAAGGGGCTGCTACAATTCTGTGGGGCATTGGGAAAATTAAGATGTTTACTGGGGGTGTAGCTGGACAGTGAAATAGGACATAATGTAAATTGCAGAGGGACTGTGTCCGGGCTGCTTGGGGACAGTGTAAAATGGCAGCAGTGACAGAAAAAGGGCTGAAGGAAAATAAAATTCCAAGTTGTGCAGTCACGTTACAGTGCACAGGGGCTTCTACATAATCTGTGGGGGAATACTAAAATTAGAATGGTTATTTTGGCTGCAGGGACATTTTAAAGTTGAAAACCTGTGTGGACTCCGGTGGGACTGTGTAGTCTCCAGCCATATTTATAGTCATGTGATGCCAGCTCAACTAACCAAAGGGCCAGGATTTTCCAGGAGGATTGTGGGACTGTTGGGGGGGGGGGGGAGACCTGGGGAAAGTTTAGACGCCTTTTTCTTCAGCCAGTTAGGCATCGAGGGGGCCTCATACATATTAAGTTTTGAGAAAGACAGTGACTGCAACCAATGGGGAGCTGCCAGAGAGCTCCCAAAAGAGAAGGGCTTTTGGTTTCTGAATCAGTTCGGTGTGAGCCCCTCCATAAGGAAGGGGGCTCCAGCCCCTAAGCAGAAGATGGGGCTGCCAGCAATTTGTCCTCCAGGGCCTGGTCATGCCTTTCCCCATGTTGGAAGAGTGTGAAAGAAGATTGCTTCTGTGGTTCTGCAGAGAGAGAGAGAGAGAGAGCTGCAGGGTCCTGCTACAGGCTGCTGTGGTAAGAAGTTTCACCACAGTGGTAAAAGTGTTCAGAGAAAAGGTTGAGTGGTTTAGGAAAACGGATTATGGAAAATGGACTGGTTTTGTGTCAAAGAGGATGAAGAGAGAGCCTCTTCTGTTTTGTCTGCTCCACATCAGAGAGACACCAAGGATGAGAGGTTTGTGTGAGAGATTTGTGCAAGGAAAAAGGTTCTGTCTGGCCCTGGTAAAGACACAGCATCTAAAGAGAACAAGCATTTGTCAATGCTGAATGTTTGCTTGCTGGCATTGGCATTGGTAGTGTAGGAGTTAGAGAGATGCATAATAGGAATTGCAGTGAAGTATTGAACTGAAGCCAACCCCACCGCCACCCTGCATAGATTGACAAGCACTGGGGTGTGCCTTTGGGTCATCAGGCATAATGTCCACGCAATTTCACCACACCCTACCCTGCAGACACCGACAAGTGTCATGGTGTGTCTTCGGGTCTTTGGGTCTTATGCTCACCCCATTCCATAAGGAAATAACGGTGAGATGGGTGCAGTATAAGAGAATGGGTTGAACTTTGGGGCCGAAGAGTCCAGGGCAGACCTCGATGCCTGTCACTGGCTGCAGGGTGTGCGTGGAATGGCATGAGCATTATAGGCGGCAATCCCAAGTCACACCCCTGATGCCTGTCAGTCTCTACAGGGTGGGGCGTTATGGTCGGAAACCCTAACACCCCAGGCATTCATTGGTATTTTCACTCCAAATTTTCAACATGGGTTTTTTGTGACCCCCACCTCATGAACAGTGGCAATATCAGTTCGTTAGCCAAAAGCTGATTTTGCACAGCGACTGTGGCACCACATTTGGCACCACAGGTGCAAAAACACATTTCGAACAGGATGTGAAAAATGACAGCTGTACTGTTCATGGGGAGGTGTAAAAAATGGCAATGTTGAAAATCTGGAGTGAAAATATAAAAAAATGGTGAAGTCACGAGCGTGCATAGAAACTGCATAACGTACACCCGTAATGTGATTAGTTTGGGTATTTTTTACAGCAGATTGTCAACACAGACATTTTGGGACCGCCACTCATGAACAGTGTCACTGTGATTTTCTTAATCTGTCCCAAACACTTATTTCCCACAGCGACCACGCATTTCTGCGCCAGAAGTGCAAAAACACAATTCAGCCAGGGTGTGAAAAATGACAGCTGTACTGTTAATAAGGAGGTGTGGAAAAATGCCAGTGTTGAAAATCTGGACTGAAAATAGTACAAATTCGTGAACTTACAAGGGTGCATGGAAACTGCGCAATGCACGCTCGTAATACAGTCATTGTATGGACTTTTGTCACCAAATTTTCGACATAGCCATTTTAAGACCTCTGCTCATGAACAGTGTCACTGTGATTTTCTTACTCTGTCCTGAACATTGATGTCGTACACCGACTGCACCATTGTGCGCTACATGCATGAAAATGCATTTTGGGCGAGATGTGAAAAATGACAACTGTACTGCTCATAAGGAGGTGTGGTAAAATGGCAACGTTGAAAATCTGGAGTGAAAATATTAAACGTCTGCGAAGTTTCGAGCGTGCGTAGGAACTGTGCAACGCACACTCATAAAACAGTCATTTTTGGGAATTTTTTAGCCAAATTTTCAACATAGGGTTTAGGGGGGACTACCTCATGAACTGTGACACTGCCGTTTCATTACTCAGTCCGGAAAGGTGGTTCTGTGCAGTGACCGCGAAATCACCTCTCTGGACTGAATAACAAAATGACAGTGACTGAATTCATGAGGTGGGGCCCCAAGAACCCCATTTTGAAAATCTGGTGAAAAAATTCCCCAAAATGGCCGAGATATGCACCAAAGTTGAAAAAAATCCATTTATGCCATTATACAGCTTACCGGCATTTCTTCAGTTTGCGGTCGGCTTTGAAGAGTGCAGACGTGTTCCCAGTCCACCGAAGATCGTCGCGCCCGGCTCCGGAGGTAAGTATGGGGCCAGGGGGTTGTGGGGAGGTGGGTGTGCAGAGGGTGGATGGGAGTTGGGGGAGGGGAGCAAGACAGGCGACAAGGGACCATTTTTTTTTTTTTTTACAGTTTCTTTTTCTCTTATTTAGGAAGATGACGCAGGACTTTTGCCATGCTGGGGTGGGCTCCCAGCATGGCAGCTGGAAAGTTATTTTGGGGTTGGGCAGTGGAGCCGACTGGGGATAGGGCACCCCTGTCGGCCATACCAACTTTTCGCTGGGGTGGGCTCCCAGCGTGGCACCTAGAAGTCTGTTTTTTTTGTTTTTTTGGGAGAGGGTACAGTGTAGCCAACGGGGGATTAGGCACCCCCGTCGGCCATAAGGATTTCTCCCAGTGTGGCACCTAGAAGTCTGTCTGGGGGCAGTGGAGCCGACGGAGAGTTGGGCACCCCCGTCGGTTGCATACAATAATCTTGAGGGTGGAGGTGGCGCATGTTACGCTGGGTGGGTTCTAGCGTGCTACATAGTGTTCGGGGGGGGGGGACAGTGTATGACCGTTCAGTTGCAGTGCTGACGTACATGTAGGCAATTTGCTCAAATCGACTACACGTTACCACCACTGATTGTGGGGGTGTTTTCCTCAGAACTGTACGCCACTGCTTCTGAATAGCTGTCGTAGACAGCTCAGACATTCATTGACGTGGTACAGTCGTGCCTGCAAAAGGGAGCAGGGCATTGGAACTGGGGGAGGCACACCTACGAAAACTCGTATGGTGGCACTGTGTTTCTTTCACATGTGTGCAAGCAAACATAAAAAGGAAGGAAAACTGATTATGGAAAATGAACTAGTTTAGGGTTGAAAAGGCTAAAGAGACAGCCTCTTCTACATCCATCTGCACCTTCACGGTGAGAAAGAAGAACTTTGTTTTGCATCAGAGGGACTGGAGAGAAACCCTGTGTCTGAGAAATTTGCTGGAACTGTGTGAGTCAGAACAAGAGTGGCTGCTGTTTTTGAAATAGAGAGACTGTGAAAGCAGAGAGATGGGCAGGTGCTCTAGGCTCCACTGACCTGCTGCTGCTTTTGAGGTCTGTCTGAGGACTGGAACTGCTGCTCTACAATGAAAGTTGAGCCTGCTGCTGAGAGGCTGGTAGAGAAAAAAGTTAAAGAAACTGCTCTGGCTGCACATCGGAGCTGGTTCTATGAGAGAAAAGGGGAGATCTTGAGATTTCAACCCTAACTCACAGCCAGGTGGGGAACTTGCCAACAACTACCCAGTGGGGTCTGCCAGCTACAGAGGACCATCGGCGCATGCTGGGGTAACTAAGGCATCTATGACCTGTGAGGGAGTCAGGCTGTGGAGCCACTCCCAGGTCTGGGTCCCCTGTAGTTTGGCAGGCCTTGTGAGGGAGCTCTGCAACCGGCCTGGACAGGCTGAAGGGGGCAAGTTGTGAGACCTTCAGTCAAGCAGAAGATCCAAGCTTCAGCATCCTTGCCCCTTTCTGAAGTCTGTCAAGCAAACGATTTCAAGGTTCTGCTGTTCCACCTACCCCAGAGTTTCAGTCACAGTGCCACCAGTGACTGATTCACAAAATCGTGAGTAAAGGCAGGAATTGCCCTGCACGTGGGGGATGTATATAGTTTTGCTCTCAAGTTATGCTCAACGGCATAGAAAGTAACATTAAAGCTAAAGAAATCAAGAGAAAGTTAAAAGTAATGTTTTCATCAAGTGCACCAACGCTGGCCGACCAGCTACACCACAGGCCTGCAACTAGAGAGCGGGGTATCCAGGAACAGAATTTGGGGGTTATCTGAACTGGTACCAATTGGGGTTCTGTGAAAAGTTAATACCTACAGTAGTTAGGTACATAGAGAGTTGGTGGCTGCCATAAATAAAATATGGTTTTGAATCAAAGGGGAAATGATTGTTTGAAAATGCTAAATCTTTAAATGCAAATTTACGAAATATTATGCTTAATCACTACTCCATTCTCTCCTTCCTAAACCTCCCCATGTAAATAAATATGGTGTTAACTGTTTTGGAAAACTTCTGACTCGAGAGCCTGATTTGGTGAGCATATTATTAGCTAAAGTTAGAAATGCAAAGTGTTGAATTTGTTTTTTTTTTTTTATTCTGGTTAGTCCATGTGTGTGTGGGTGACTGTATGGGGAGGTGGTTTGGTACAGCATCCCAGGGTAATACTAGAAATCAGACCCACTAAAATGTACTTTGGGTGGAAGCACCGCCATTTTATTTTATATCTTGGGAAAGGGCCCCCGGTAGCAACAGATAAGGAGCCCAGGCCCCATAATCTTGTTCCGGCCGGCAAGGCAGGGGAAGTATTCCTCTTCATAGACAGCGCCAGGGCTACACAGGAATAGGCTATTACCTACTAAATGGGCTGTTAATGTCTACTGGAACACACCGGCCCTGTGGTGCTGAGGGTTGAGGCACTGGTTGTCTTACCTTGCACCACACCGGTGACCCGAGTTTGGGAACGAGCTCGGGCGTCAGGGGTCAGCAGGGGAGAGAGAGGATCGAGCATCTGTAGGACTGCTCTCTCCTCTCTCTGGGGAGGGATCCAGGGCACACCCAGCGTAGTAGTGGCCCCTCGTGGAGACTGGAGGCACTACTCAAGCTTGCAGCCAAAATAGAGGGAGGAGTGTGGCAGACGTTGGCTGAATGACATCATTGCACTGCCAAAACTCCAGGAGACACATGAAACATGGAAAAAATACCTGCTGAGGCATCGCGGAGATGAAGGGGGCTCCAGTGACTGGCTCACATCCCACCGTCAGCTCGTCACTCCGGAGGACTTCATGGCCGACCCATCACTCAGATAAGGTCTCTCTAATTATAGATAGGCTAGGCCTGCCTTGGTGGTCGGGGGAGTCCCTACGGAGACGAGGGGTTCAGGCAGGGAGTAGAAGCCTCGTCGAGTGAGCACCCCAGAAGGATGCCTGGGCTTCAGTGGGAGCAAAGATAGAAGATACAAAAAAAATGTGTACTGGGACACATTTTAACTTGCAGAAAGGGAAATAAGGGTGAGAACGATTGACTTTCTTTTGTAGGCCAGCCATCAAAAAGAGAATTACAGTAATCAAGTCCCAATGTAAGGAAATTAAATTATGAGTAATACGTAAATATTTGACGATCCTAGCATATACTTACTTACCCAGGCTCTTACTAGCATCTTGCTGGTCTGAATCAAAACCATTTTTAATTAGCAAGGGATTCAAGACATCCTGTTACAGAGTAAATGCCTTAAACTAGTGAGATTTGCCTCTGTCGGTCTCCTTCTCACCGTTAAAATGGGTGATGACGTGCAGAATACACATTTGAGTGCATATTAACATGTCATACGGAGACCCTCATATCAGTATAAGAGTGGTTTTATGTACTTTCTTCAGATGATTCTTTTCACTGTTCTCACACCCAGGAATGCATGTAAAACCACTCTTGTAATGTTAAATGGCTCATAGTGCATACTGTAGTAAACACATGATATTTATTTATTTTAAAAACTAGAAATTGTACCTTGAACCCAAGTAAGAACCCATTCCTAAATGGCATTCCTGATATAAGCTGAGCACTGCAGGTGTGTGTATTCACAAGTTTCAGTCAGAATACATCTTGTAAAAGACATATTCATGTTGAAACTTCGTCAACGTCTTTGTTAGTTAAGCAGTGGCCATGTTCTGTTCCGAGCGCCATCTAAACTATGAAAATTACGGCCCCATTCATAGCTATGGAGCACGCCCCAGAGCTCTCCATATAGTGACTTCACAAAATGTACTAGCGCGAGGGCAGATCACTGTCGGAGAAGGTACCCGGAAGTAGAAGGGATCAGTGCAGCTCAGCTCCACTGAGCCAAATTACAATCTCTTCCCTTCCTACATAGGGGCTACTATAAAGAGAAATATGTGCAGCATATAACTTCTACCCAGGTAAGGGTTCATCATGCTTCTTGGGGGGAATTTTGAAATAGAGCGAGAAAGTTGCTCTTTAAAAGTTTCAGCTTGTACAGTGATGCAGAGACCCATCAGAGACACCATTTGGGAACAAGTTGTCACTTGCGATCAGTGATCTTACCTGTGTCAGTCTTCACCATTCATCACTGTTGGGTGTCTGCCGGAGACAGGCACCCCACGGGAGACTTTTTTTTTTTTGAGGAGGGCTGCTGGTTGGTCGCCCACAAGGCGGCGCCATTTGCGTGGCGCTCGCTGGTTGGCCAGAAACGACCGTTGGGTCCTCCTCCACCTCAGTTCTGCTTCTCCCACCGTCGAGACAGCACTTCTGCTTGAGACTACGCTGCATAGCCTAAAGTGTTAGTCAACGCCTCAAGCCTTCAATGCCGTCCTTCTCCTTTCGACTCCGCCTTGGTTCTGCTACTCGACGCCGTTCCAGATCCCGGTAAGAACTTTCTTTTTTGTACAGTGTCAAGTGCTTTGCTTGTTTTGTTTTAAGTTACCATTCCGTCATGTCTGGACTTCGGGTCAAAAAACAATCTAAGAAAACGGGTTGGCCCCCTTTGCGCCGGTGTCCCTGCAGCCGACAGATATCCATTACCGACCGACATGACGTTTGCCTTTCCTGCCTTTGACCACACCATAACATGGATTCCTGTGATGCCTGCCTTTTGATGGACCGTCAAGTTCTTGAACACTGTGCATTGAAAGTCGGCAGGGCTCCACTGACTTTTGGGGGGCGTCATCGCTCGCATCGGTCCAAGCTCAGCACACTTTGCCCTCCCTCCAGGTCATTTCCTGGGCCTATACTGTTCTGTGAAGAGGGGGCCTCCTCTTCTTCTTCTTCTTGCCATGCTGTTGAGGAGGTTCCTACTGCGCTGCCGGAGGGCCAGTCCGGCTCCATTCAGGGCTGGGCCAGGAGCACCGCTCTGGCAGTCACCTCCTCGGAGGTGCAGGCTCCCCCATTGTCATGACCCACAGCTGCAGGTCCTGGTGCGGTGTCATCAGTGCCATCCATGCCGCTTCAGATCCCGGACTGATTCGTGGCTCTGGTGATCGGGCGGCGCTGCGAGAGGTGCAGGGCTGGGCATGCGCCGTGACTGGGGAACCATTGGGCTGCCAGCCTGGAGCCCTTCTTGATCGTCTCCTCCTTGGAGGCAGGCAGTTCTGAGGTGGATCCAGACTGGAGGCCTGATTCTTCGGAATTGGAGGCTTCCCCATGGCCTAGCACACTTGCGCCTCCCCACGTGCCCCCTCCTGCAGCTCAAGTGACTGTGGCCTGTGCTGGCGCTCGAGCCGATTGTGGCTTGGGGAGTCAGCTGCGGACTAGCAGTCCCACTGCTGCGGGGGTGGCGATCGGGTTTCTGAGTGAAGGGGTGGCTGCCATCCCCAGTGCCATTCCTCCACTTAGAATTAAGATCGAGCCCCCTCCTTCTGCAGCCCCCCTTGGGGGTCATCTTGAGTTGGGCTTCTTGGCACAGGGTGCAAGGAAGAGAGCTTTCTCAGAGTCCACAGGGTTGAGGGAAAGGGACGGTGGATCTCGGCACACTTCCGTGGCCCTCCGGGGTCAGGGAAAGAGCCGTAGTACTGAACCTTTTCTCCTCCCCTCGTCTTCTCCTGAGGAGGTCTCTTTGGGTGGGGCTGGGTCTTCTGGATCCATGCGGCCCTGGTCCCCTCATAGGTTAGCTCACCCTACAGGGTTAAGTCCCCACCGTTTTGATTTTCAGGACAGGATGGTGAATCTACAGACCTGCAGTTATTCCCCTCATGCCAGATTCTCCTGTGGATTCTGCTAGCCCTGGCAAAGATGCATCACATCAGGTGACAAGTTTGCCCGTACCTCCGCGCCCAGCTCCTCTTCTCCCAGGCTACATTGGTCCTCTGGGACCTTTGACCTGGGACCAGTTCAGATCTCAGGCTGCAGCTGTTCCTCAATATATTAGGGCTGTGGACCAGCAAGTCTTTCATTCAGTTCCCCCGCTGCAGTCAGAGTCTGACTTGTCAAGTTCCTCGACCTCCTTGTCTTCCTCCACTGGGGAAGAGGAGTCTACTGTCCATCTGTCCTTAGACGCTGATCAGGCCCAGTGTCAACGCTTCCTTTCGAGGCTGGTCGGGGACTTGCACATCTCCCGTTATGCAAGAGACAATACCAAGCATGGGACTCAAGCCTTTTTGGGTGAATATGGGGCGCACCATTTGGTGGCTCCGTCCTGGCTGGTCCCCTTCCGGCAGGCATTGTACAGCACCTGGCAGCATCCATACTATCTGGAGCCAGCCCCTATGGAATGCCGGCGATGGTATTGCACGACCCGCGGGTCTCGGTGCTTTGCCTCATCCACCTTCCAGACTAACGCGGTTGGACACCCCTTTCGAGCATAGACGCCCGGTCCACGGCCAGCCCCCTGAAATGGACTCTCAAGAGTTTGATCAGCTGGGGCGGAGAGTTTTCTCCTTTGCGCGGAGTCTGCTGGCAGTCATTTTACATCAGGCGCACCACACTGCTTATAACAGGCATCTGTGGGCAAAGCTAGGTAAGGCTTTAGCATCGCTGCCCGATTCGGAGGCTACCCAGCAAGCCATAGCCATTTCCGCTACAGGCCTGGAGTTGGCGAGGCACCAGTCAAGGGCATCGTCCGACATCAGTGAGGTCACTTCACGGCTTGCAAGGACAGTGATCTGCATTAGGTGGATGGTATGGCTTCACCTTTCAAGGTTGTCGCCTTTGGCCTGGCGCAGGTTACTGGCCTCCTTCCAGGGGACCCATCTCTTCTCCCGCAGGGTGAGGCGGGAGCTTCTGGGGCATCTTCCTTCCCCTAAGTTTCAGGGAACCCCACCTCGTTCTGGCCAGTCCAAGCTCTAACCGGCTAGTGGAGGGTCCCCATCCCCCCCGTTCTCCAACGGGGGAGGGGGAATGAGGGATGTTATTCCTTCATGGATTCTTGTGCCCCCTTCAGGGGTGCTCGATACTCACCCAGCAGTGATGAATGGTGAAAACTGACACAGGTAAGATATAAAAATTACGCACCTACCATAATTCTTGAATCCCTCCCAAGTTCCCCACATGAGGCCTCAGCCCCTGAGACATACCGCCTCCCTCTCACCCTTCCCCCTCCCCATGAGTTATTTCTTTATCCTCTGACAGCCGTCAGGAGGTCTTCGGGGCTGTTGGAGCAGTGAGGGCCCCTTTGGAGTTTTTCCCTAAGGGTCTTCTGGAGGGCCCTCTTTATCCTGGAATTTCCTTGTGATGCCTCCATCCTTTAAGTCCAGTTCTAGGATGGATGGTTTGGGCTGTCCATAATCCCTTGCCGTTCTTACTTTCTTCCTCCCTATAGGAGGGTATGTATTAGTGGGTCTCTTCTCCCCCACTCCTTGTGGTATTTACATGTGGGGGAGAGTGAGGAGTGTGATAATCCCCTATGGAGTTGGGATCAGAGCTGGGGGTGGCCTTACCCTCGGAATTCTGAACGTTTGGAATTTCCAAATCTTATCCTGGCGATCTTCTTCAACCTCACCTTAATGGGTCCTGGCCTCCCTCATCCCATTCCCTCCAAACCCTCTCTTTCTCTGTGTCTCTCTCTATCCTTCCTCTCTCTCCTCCTCCCTCTTGGTCGTTCAGGGACTAGGGTCTCCTGGCCCATAACCCTCAGGCCCCCTTTGTTCTTTTCTGTTCTCTCATTGGCCTATTCTTTTTCAGTTACTCCTTTACTTTTACTGTCCCTCGGGCTCCCTTGCCCCCCCCCTTCTTTCTCTATACTTTTTCCTTCTGTCTGTCCAGCATGCAGAACTGAGGTGGGGGAGGACCCAACTGCCATTTCTGGCCAACCTGTGAGCGCCACGCAATGTGTCAGCCTTGTGGACGGTGCCGGCCCCTTTTCCAAAAAAAAAAGAAAGTCTCCTGCTGGGTGCCTGTCTCCGGGAGACACCCAACAGTGATGAATAGTGAAGATACACAGGAAGATCAAGAATTATGGTAGAAACGTAATTTTCATATTTTGATGACGTGTGTTTCGATTGCATTTTGCTGCTTATTGTGTACTGCTAACAGCTGGTACAGGTAAAAATATCGTGGCAGCACTGGAGCAATGTGACAGTCTGTGGTTATCTGCAAACAGAAGACTACATCTAGTATGTCATTTAGAGTACTGCCTTCACTTATCAACTTTCTTCGGAGTTTCCAGGATAGGGGCAAACTTGTTTGAAGTCTGTTACCCTCAGTGTAGTGTGCGTCTGGTTAGCCTGGTTGAACCAGTAACTCTGGACTGTTGATTAAATATCTGCTGGCGATAACCTCCGAAGTATGTATATGTTGTCAAGGTTGCACTTCTCTCTGCAAACTCCATATTCAAATCATAGTACTGCTTTTGATGATGCTGGCATGGCTGCTTGAGAGTGGCTACCTCATATCCTACCTTACAAACATACGAAATTTGCCAGCAGATAAAGGCCTAGTGGTCTATCAAGTCTGCTGGAATGTGCAGCTAGCACCCCCTATTCTGCAGCTGCCCTTCCCTCTGTCTCTCTCCCCCCTTCCCTTGACCCTCCTCTTGCCCTGTCCCAGCCCCTTTTGAAGCAGCCCACTGTTCTACTGGATACCGCTTCCGCTGGTAATGCATTCCAACCAGCTACCACCCTCTGTGTAAAAAAGTGCCTCCTCATCTCCCTCCTGAACCTTCCTCCCTCCAGTCTCATATCATGGCCCCGGCTGTCCCTCCCCTTCCTTACTTTGAACAGGCCCCTCCATACCTGTCTTGTTTATTCCTTTCATGTACTTGAAGGTTTCAGTCATATCCCCCTGTCCCTCCTCTGGTCAAGTGAGTACATGTTCAGCTCCCTCAGCCTACTATCATATACTATGTCCGCCAGCCCCTGGATCATCTTTGTCGCCCTGCGCTGCATCCCCTCTAGTAACTTAATGTCCCCCTTCAGATACGGGTGCCAGAACTGCAAGCAGTACTCCAGGTGCGGTCTAACCAGTGATCTATACAATGGCAGGATCACTTCCCCCCTCCTCAAGGATATATCCCTTGCAATGCAACCCAGCATTTTGTTGGCCTCTGCAGCTGTCTTCCTACATTGTGCTGAGTTGTTCATTGATCCCGTAATGAGAACCCCCTGATCCTTCTCCTCTGTCACGGCTAGCTGCACTCCCCCTAACTGGTAGCTCCTCTTTGGGGTTTTCACCCCAAAATGCAGCACCTTACACTTTTTGCCATTGAAACCCAGTTGCCGGGTGTCTGACCAGGTTTCCCGCTTTGCCAGATCATCCTGCAACCCTTGCCACCCCCCTAGGTTGTCCACCATTGCTCCCATATAGGTGTTGCCAGCTAGCTAGCTCCTTCATTTGTAATGGCCAAGTAGTGTATCACACTCAACACAGACAAAACACATTACATCCTTTAACTTCTTTACCTCTTCTCCCACACAAGTAAAAAGAAACTCCAACGTATCTTTTAGTAGCTGTGTATTGCACATTTTTAGTTGCTGTAATTTCAGTATTATGCTATAAACATTTGTTCTAGGGACGTGGATATGTTGTTCAATCTACACTTACTGGCAGGTTCCTTGCCGCTTTAAATCTTGCCAGAAGCTCTTCAAGCTGGCTCCTCCCACCCACCTGGGTGGTAAAACTCTCGGCTCCGCCCCATGACGCCAGATCTTCCTTACCACTTGGAAGCTCAGGTTCCCTCCTTAGCGCTCTGCATTTTAGGCCTGGATCCACACTCTTCGGTTAAACCGAAACTCATTCTAAAGTTTAAAAGACTTTGGTCTTCTTTTTCCCTCGCGGCTGTGATGGACAAATCGACTCCCAGATTTTGTCGGTGCCCCTATAGGCAGAAGATGTCCCGGACCGATCCACACTCCACGTGCGTTTATTGCCTTGGACTCGGCCATGACTCACAGGCTTGTGAGTTATGCAAATCTTTTTCGGCTTCGGTCTTGGAGGACCACACTGCCGGATTGCTCTTGGGGCAACCTGAAAAACATTATCCTCCGGTCAAGTCAAAGGAGGCCTGTTGGGCGGTATCCACGGCGGCGGGCTTGGCAGAACAACTAGAGCAGATGATCGCCCTCGAGGAGGAGGCGGCCAAGGACGCATCATCATCATCATCCTCGGTCGCAGCATTTATCCTGCTCTCCTTGGGCTCATCCTATACAGCTTCTTTTAAGGAGCTTTGCCAATCCTTATCCACCAAGGGAGACGGTCCATCAGGACATTCCTCTCGGTCCAAAAAGAAGGACTCCAAAGGTAAGTATCACCGTCGACGTTCGTGGGAGCGGGAGAGGTCCCCTTCCCCGGATAGTCGACACTCAACTTCGGTCGAGGTTGCGGCTAAGGCCGCTGGCTTCATGGTGTCCCCATCAGGTCAGCCGTCCGAGACACCCGTCGACACGGTCGAGATTCTTCTCGAGCCATCGGACAGTTTGTCGGTTGGAGAAGCCGATAACCCTTCTTCACCGGTTTCCCTGGTGGAAACTGAGGACTTGCCTGTGCCTCCTGTGCCAGAGTCCCCGGTTAAGGTCCCTGAACCGAGGGAGGAACGGGTTTCCCCCGCCCCCTCTGTGACCTACCCTCGGAATCCCCGAAGGTCTCGGTCTCGGACCTCTTCTAGGTCCAGCTGGTCCCGCCAACATTGGTGGTCTCAGCACCATGGAAAGCGGCGGCGCCGCTCATCCTCGTCGTCCTCTTCGGAGGATAGGCTCCAGCGCAAGTTGCGTTGGCGCTACGAGGATTTAATGTGGCAGCAGCTTCTTTTGTCCAGGAACAAGTCGACTCCGTCACCTTCCCCGGCCATTAAGTGGCTGTCACCAGAGCGGCCGAAACAACCCCTCGTAGTGGTCGAGGAGCCGAAGCCAGCATCGGTTGTTTGGCCGAAACCAGCTGCGCCACCCATTGTGTTGGAACCTCCACCTCCACAACCGAAGACTGGGGTCCTGACCACGGATTCTCGGTTGGGTCAGGGTTTGCCCCATAGGTTGTCGGTCACCCTCACTCCCGATCGACCTTGGCAGGTGGAGGGTAGCTCAGGCATTCGGCAGCTGTTCGTAGACTCCTCGGAGTCTGACAATGACTCCTCCTTGTTCTCCTGGCCACTTGACTTGGAGTTCACTGGGGGTCAGTTGGTGGACTAGAGCCCATCGTCGTTCCTTGGAATGCTTCGACTCATTTCAAAACGGGCCAAGTATCCCCTCACGGAGATACTGGACCGAGAAGATTCCCCTATGGGGGCCTTCCCGGTGGCCGAAGCCATTGTTGGCCCGGCCCTGGAGCTGTGGCAGTGTCCAGCTTCTTGTCCAGCACCATCGCCAGGATGGCTCAGAAGTATGCTGTCCCAACCGGTTCACTGTCCAGTTTCTCAGGACACCCCTCTGCGGAGGGGTTAGTGACCGACAGCATTTTCCGGTGTTCCGGGAACACTCGGGATGTGGACAAACCACCCGATAAGGAGTCCAAGAAGTTGGACTACTCCAGGTGGAAAGTCTATGCTGCTTCCTCCCTAGGCCTTCATCAGACTAGCTCGGTCATCTTGATGGCACACTTTTCACATGCCCTTTTGGGCTCCCTGGATGAGGTGATTCCTGATCTTCTGGCTGACCTTCAAACGACGGTCAAGCAGGTGCGGGATCAGTGAAGAGTGGTGGCCAAACAGCAGCTCCAAACTTCCTTGGACATCGCTGACTCTTGTGCCCGGTCAGTGGCGGCTGCAGTGGCCATGCATCGCAGAGCTTGGCTGTGGATGTCCACCTTTATGGCAGATACCCAGCACAAGCTGGCAGACTTTCCCTTCCTGGGTACTGACTTGCTCGGTCCCAGGGGGGGGGTCATCTTTAATGGATTGAGAAGTCCAGCGCCACCTTGGACTTGGTCACGTCTGCCCAGAAGGACAAAGGCCGCCAGCAGCAGCGTAAGCCTTTCGTTCTTCAGCCCTAAATGCGTCTGGCCAGCAACACCAGCATCAGGGCCAGCAGGCGGCTCATACTTGGCATCCCAAAGCCAAGCCTGCTGCTTCCTCCAGCAGGAAGCCGGGAGGGAAAGGTCCAGGTGGCTCCTCAACCAGCCCTTCCTCCAAGCCTGCCCAGTGACGGGTTAAGGGGTGTCACCCCCAACCTCATCATTCCTTCCCGGGTTCCCCCCGTGGGAGGAACGGCTCCGCCACTTCCTTTCTGCCTGGTCCGTTATCACCACGGACTGCTGGGTGTTGGAAGTGGTAGGCAAGGGTCTGCCTCTGGAATTCGAGCAGTCCCCACCCTATCGAGCCATTGCCCCACGGGGTGCTACAGGTTCTGCAGCCTCTCTGTCGGTTCATCGAGCCGACATTGCCCTGCACCTCCAGAAGGAGGTGATCAGGGAGGTGGCGGACCCTCCTCCAGACCCATGGTTTGTGTCCAGGTACTTCCTGGTCCCAAAATGGATGGGGGGCTGGTGCCCCATTCTCGGCCTACATGACCTAAACAAGTTCCTAAGGTCTCGCACCTTCAGGATGGTTACTCTGGCTCAGATCATTCCATCCTTGGAACGAGGCATGTGGTTCTGTTCTCTGGACCTTCAGGATGTGTTCTTTCACGTCCCAATCCGTCCGTCTCACCAGCGATTCCTCCACTTCAGGGCAGAGGGATCCCTTTGAGTTCTGGGCCATGCCCTTCGGCCTCTCTCCAGCTCCCAGGGTCTTCACCAAATGCATGACAGTGGTGACAGCATTCCTGCGGCGTCGAAGGGTCCTGGTGTACCCTTACCTGGATGACTGGCTGATTGCAGCCCCCTCCAGGTTGGAGGTGGAGCGGTCCAGGGATCTGGCCCTCCAGGTCTGCTCTCAGATTGGCCTCCTCGTCAGTGGGCCAAATCGGAACTCGTG
This sequence comes from Neoceratodus forsteri, assembly GCA_016271365.2. Classification (NCBI taxonomy): domain Eukaryota; kingdom Metazoa; phylum Chordata; order Ceratodontiformes; family Ceratodontidae; genus Neoceratodus; species Neoceratodus forsteri. The sequence continues at coordinate 1,199,600,669 of CM028130.1, forward strand.
CCTTCGCAGGTGATTCAGTTCATCGGGGCAGAGCTCGACTCTCTTCGAGCCAGAGCATGGCTCCCGGCGGACAGGGCCGAGGTCCTTTCCTCCTTTGCCCAGTCATTTCTGGTTGGGCAATTGCGCCCTGCCCGGGACTTCCTGCACCTTCTGAGCCTCATGGCGGCCTGCACGGCGTGGTCCGTTGGGCCATGGCATATCGTCCCTGTAATGGGGCTGGCCCACCAATGGTCACAGCGCTCCGGTCCTCTGGACCAGCCAGTGACAGTGACCCAGGAGATGTGGAACGGCCTCCAGTGGTGGCTCGTTCCAGCTCATCTGCAGGAGGGTATCCTGTTTGTCCGTCCCGAGCCGATGGTCATTCTGACGACCGACACCTCTCTGATGGGTTGGGGTGCCCATCTGGGGAGTTCAGAGCTCTTGGTCTCTGGTCCCTTCAGGAGTCTCGATACCACATCAACCTGCTGGAGCTTCGAGTGGTCCGACTAGCCCTCACCGTCTTTGCTCCGATTGTACGGGGTCAAGTGGTCCAGGTCCAGATGGACAACACCAAGACCATGTACTACCTAAACCATCAGGGCGGGACGCACTCCTTGCCTCTGTGCAAGGAGGTTGTCCACACTTGGTCTCTCGTGATCAGCCTGGAGGCGGATCTCCTAGCCATCCATATGGCAGGAGCCTCCAACACTCTGGCCGATGCCCTCAGCTGGATAGGTGCTGTGTCTCACGAGTGGTCTCTCGTGCCGGAGGTAGTACAAGATCTGTTCTTCACTGGGGCACCCCTCAGGTGTTTCTGTTTGCCTCCAGGGAGAATGCGAAGCTGAGGCTGTTTCATGCCGGCCCCCCTCCGCAGGGCTCGCTACAGGGGGATGTCTTCTCGAGGCCGTGGACCCCGGGCCTCTTCTACGCCTTCCCTCCATTTCCTTTGATCCACAAGGTGCTTCTCACGGCGAAGAGGGACAAGGTGCAGGTGATTCTGGTAGCCCCAGACTGGCCCCGCCAGTTCTGGTATCCAGATCTCCTCAGCCTCAGCTCCAGGCTCTCGAGGTGGCCTCCAGCCCGCCCGGACCTGATCTCAGTCAACAAGGGGAAGGTACTCCACCCAGACCTTCAATCCCTGCACTTGATGGCCTGGTTTCTGAGCGGCTAGAGTTCCAGGCCTTGGGTCTTTCCGACAAGATCCTCAACGTTGTTGAGGCATCCCATAAGGAGTCGACCAGAAAATGCTATGCCTTCAAATGGAAGAGATTCTCCATTTCATGTTAGGATAAGGGGTTGGACCCTTCCTCCTGTTCCTTAGCTAGCATTCTGGACTACCTGTGGTCCCTTTCCCAGCTAGGGCTTCGGTCAGCGACCCTTAAGGTGCACCTGGCAGCCATCTCTGCTTACCCGAGTGGGCGGGGAAACAGTCCAGTGGCCAGAGGAAGGTGATCGGCGCTTTTCAAGGCTTTGATCACGTATCCCTCGTGCAAGAACCTCCACCTCCGTGGGATCTACTGCTGGTATTGGCTAAGCTCATGGGCAAGCCATTCAAACCAGTGCACAGGTGTGACATCTCTCACCTGTTGTGGAAGACCGCCTTCTTGGTGGCTATCCGTCAGCCAGAAGGATGGGAGAGCTCCAGGCACTTTCCATGAGTCTCCTTATCTGGTCTTCCACAGGGACAAGGTTGTCCTGCGCCCCTACCTGAAATTCCTTCCGAAGGTGGTGTCGGAGTTTCACCTTAACCAGGTGTTGAGTCTGCCGGTGTTCTACCCCAATCACACCTCGGAGGCCCTTATTATAAGGAGCGGATGGCTGAAGTTTGGGGAGAGGTTCACCAGCTGTTTGTCACCTACGCTGAAGCTGCACCTGGCAGACCTGCAGCCAAGCAGACGATAGGCAGGTGGGTCACCTCCTGCATAGATCTCTGCTATAGGTTGGCGGGCATGGAGCCTCCCAAAGGGATAAGAGCTCATTCTGTCTGCCATACCACTGCTTTGGTGGCTGCTTCCAGGGACGTCCCTATCCAGGAAATCTGCAGGGCTGCTACCTGGAAGTCAGCACACACCTTCATTACCCACTACCACATCAACCTTGAGTCACACCGGGTTGCAGGTTTTGGGACCTCGGTTCTCCAGTCCTTATTTCCAAAGTAGGGGGTGCGTGCCTTGCCTCCCTCCTCCCGGACAACTGCTAGGAATCTGCCAATAAGTGTGGATTGAACAACATATCCACGTCCCTAGAAATACAGGTTACTTGCCTGTAAAAGGAGTTCTAGGAGTGGTATATGTTGTTCATCCACACAACCCACCGACTTCCCCGGCTTCGACGCGCAACCTGGCTTTCAGCGGGCTAGATCTGGCGTCATGGGGCGGAGCCGAGAGTTTTACCACCCGGGTTGGTGGTAGGAGCCAGCTTGAAGACCTTTCGGCAAGATTTAAAGTGGCAAGGAACCTGCCAATAAGTGTGGATGAACAACATATACCACTCCTAGAACTCCTGTTACAGGTGAGTGACCTGTATTTATATCCTGCTTCATTTTGACTGTACTAATATTCCATGGGCATTTTGCCAAGTAAGTGCCCTTAAATTTTAAGATACCTTTTAAAGCACAATATCCAGAATTAACCTTCAAAAAGTTAAGAAAAGCTGAATTCACCAGCAGGGACCATTATTTTCAAAAGGATTTTTCCCATTCTCGTTTGTAGAAAAATCTTTTGAACACTTGTAAGATACGTTTACTATTTCAGCTAGGCTCTAGAAAGTATTGCCACCATGTTCCTTAGCTATTGTACTTGTGCATTAACTGTGATTCTCTTTTTTCTGTCTCTAGCTCTGCTACAGTAAATTCAACACATTTTCTAACATTCATTTGTACTGAATCAGTTCCAGCAGCAAAAGTCATTTATTTCAGCCGGCCCAGAGGTGAAGAGAGCTAAGGTGCTCTGCGCCTTACCTTTCCCCACACCAGCGACCTGGGTTCAGGAAAGAGCTCAGGTTACCCGAGGGGTGGGGGGAGTGGAGAGGATTAACGCTCTCCTCTCCTCTCCCGGGAAGGGGTGGTTTGCTGTCTGGGCCTGGGGGTAGTGCCAGCAGCTCGAAAAACATGAAGGGAGGGGCCACAGCTCTGTAGGTGTGTGTATCTCCATGTACATGTCTACATGCTGCTGTGGCTGGTGACCTTGGGGAAGAAAAGCAGAAAATGGATGGTGTGGGCTAAATGAAGCCCTGCCTGCCTTCTTCCACTCTGCAGTGTGGACTGACCGCCACCTTCCCAACCCCGCCACAGTGGTGGTGGGGGCATGGGGACTTGGGACTGGTAGGTTGGTGCCGCAGAATGCCAGGTGAGAGAGGACAGGAATAGGCGGAGAGCCTGCCTGCACTATCCATGAAGAAAAAGTTCTGGCAAAACAGAAGCCATTTATTCAGAAAATCTATGCTAAATTGAAAAAGGAGCTATTCATACCCTGATCCAGTACCATCAAACACCCTCATCTTTAATTAGGCAAGACAGAAACGTTCACAGTTGTAAGTCAAGAATTAAAAAATATTTCCATCAAAGTAAATAGATTGTGAAATCAAAGTGCCTTGTACCTTGCTGCATTGTGGTGTCTTGTAATTATTATTGTTCTGCTATGCCATCTTTATGGCCCAGGTCATGCCTGAAAATTGTCCTCGGATCAGCACACCTACCCGGTAAACAATAAATAAATAAACAAACCTCAATATACACTACTTTTGTTTAATTTCTTTTCTTCCTTCATGCACTGTGTAATGGGCAATACATGTCTGTTCACAATGTTAAATGTAGTTATTATGCCATAATGCTGTCCCGAGGCCTTTATGAAAAATTACTAGTTAAAGGAGTCTATCCTGGTTAGTTCCTTTATTTCCATAAAGTGTTTTCTCTGGCAGCCAGTCTGCCCCCTCCTGCTGATATCCCACAACCCCATCACCACTGTCTGAGGGAGTTACAGGTTATTCAGCACTTACCCAGGATGACTGATATGGTGGGTGGACTTCCCTGTAGCCATGCGTGGGCCTGCAGGGGGTGCTGACATCATTCTGTCAGACCTGGAGTTTTCTTCTCCAGTTTTCTCCCTTGAAGGTGTTGGTGTGCAGTGACACACACATATATGCGTGCTTGGCATCCGACAGCTGCCCCTCACCCCATCAGTGAGTCTGTTCTGCTGCTTCCAGGCACAGCCAGGTGGCAGTCAATCTGGAAAGTACATTTCAACCACAAAGTTTTCTTCAGGAAGCTCTTTAGAGCAAAAGTTTCCGTGCTTACTCTTTCCTTTATAGATTGTTTTATTACTTTTTCCTTCATTGGCCGTTCCTGAAAAAGACCTCATGGTGACAATGTCATTATTAAAGCAGCAGTACAACCAAAATTGTTTTTCCAAAAAAGCTAGTTTTAGTAGACACAAGTAATAAAAAATATTAGTATACCTGTCATCTATTTTTCTAGGTACCTCCTATGCTGTGCACCATGAGGTTTTTTTTTTTTTTATATATATTTTCTCAGTTGTAACACTTGCCTGGTCTACAGTGCTATTTCTAATACAAATGTGGCAGCCATCTTTTATCATTGAGAAGAAACAAAATTAAAACATAAAAAAATACTCAAAGTTCAGTGGAAGTAGAAAATATTTTACCACCAAAAAAAAACTGAAAGATGCCTGAAGTCGTTTATAGTGAAAAGAGGTAGGGTCAGCTTTTTTGCCCAGTTTTGTTGTGCTGTTAATTTAACTTAGTTTTCAGTTTTCACGTCAGCATTTATTTAGCGCAATCCTTTTCTTCCTTAACAAATACAGTGCATTAGGGGTCAGTTGTAGTAGAATCCTGAGAGTGCTCCAGTGCCAGGTTTTAGTGCTATCTTCACACTTCACTAGCTCTATAGTGTGTAGATAGACACCCTTTGGATTCCCTTCCCCCACAGCCTTTCACTTTTCCTTTTATTTAGTTACCGAGGATAGCCCATCTGGTATTTGGGCTAGCATTTGCCTGTGAATAGCATGGTATGGTAGGGAACTGTAACTGGGCGCCACTCATTCAGTTGGTCTCAGAGAAGGATGATGGTAACACGGAACATCTCAAGAAATTGCACCATCTCAGGACATGGACCCTGTTTGTAAAAATATTCAGGTACAGACAGATTTCTTTATGCAAGCCTCCTAAACACTGCAAAATGCTGGCAGATATGTATTTGCATATGAAGGACTGTCTGCTGTGATGAAGGGAAATTGCTGTTTAACCTGTTCTATTACGTTTAACATCTTTAGTTTTTTTTTTTTGCAAAACATTTAACATAGCTTTCATTGTATTGCTGACTTTTACCTAAACTGTTTTTAAACCAAAAGCCACTTTTAAGTGGAGCGAGTTAATCAGAAATTAAGTACACAAATATCTGTTATCACTGTAACATTAAGTCTTATGAATAGGAAGCAGTCAAGTTTTAAGTTCCTAATGTATATACAATGAGCAACTTGCTTTGGAATATGCTGTGTCATTAAAAATGTTATTATACTAACAGCATAAACTTGAGAACTGTAAGCTTTTATCCACAGAAAAAGAACATTGCGGAATATATCAGTGTAAGAAATAACTCCACACAGTGCCATAAACCATTTTTTGTGAATTAATTTCTCTGTTTTGAGAAGAAAAATATGTGTTCATGACTGAAATACAGTTTGTTTGTAGACCTGTTAGCCAGACGTTTACACAAGAACTGAGGAACACGCAGTTCTCTTAAGCATTAACTTTAAAAATCACTCAGCTGTGTTTCACCATGTGGAATCTCTGCTGTACTTTGAAATATTTGGGAGAATTTGAGATTTTCTGGCAAACTGTGAATCTGGAAGGGTAAAATCACTAGAGATGACAAGGCTGCCTTTTATTGTGCGCTTACCAATTTCTGTACATCTGAGAATGGTATATTGTCTTTCCAGAGAGAGCTAATTTGTAGTCATCTCAGGCTACAAAATCTCAGCAGTTGGTTACTTCAGATAAGTGAACCCGAGAGTTCATATCTGAAGTGTATACAGTGTACATCCTGAAATTTTGTGAAACAAGTTGAACGCTTCTGTAGGTTGTCATTTCATCAGAGTGTTTGAGCTTTGAAGTTTCAGATGTTATACATTTTATTTTCATGAGAGAGTACTGTATGCCTCATAACACCTAATTATTTTCCATCCTTGCTGTCGTGCAGTGTACAGCGTGAGCACCCACTTCTTTTGAAGAGAGCAGGTAAAATTTGCTTACTGCATCTTAATCTGGCATGACATTGGGACTGATAGCTTCTGCAGTATACCATAGAATTGGAATGTACAACTATGGAGGTGTGAAGTGAAGGGTATTGATTATCTATATGATGGATTCTCAACAGGACATGCCAAATAGGGACATATGTAAAAATACAGATCACTTAACATAGGTTTCAAAGGTCATCAGATTAAGGCAAAAACCACTAAACTATAAATGTATTTTTGAAAAATATTATGAAAATAGTAATCCCCATGGGTTGATCCGATACTGTACTGGTATGGTGTTCCTTACAAGTGACCCGAGTTCACACCACAGGCCTGGGTCTATTGCTGTGGGCTGGCAGGAAGTGGAAGTAGCATCCCAGTGGAATACTTCTTTTTTACCATGGCACACTGTTTACTGTCCTCTTTTGGAGTTGGTAACATGGCACACTGTTTACTGTCCTCTTTTGGAGTGGGTAACATGGCACACTGTTTACTGTCTTCTTTTGGAGTGGGTAACGTGCACACTGTTTACTGTCCTCTTTTGGAGTTGGTAACATGGCACACTGTTTACTGTCCTCTTTTGGAGTGGGTAACGTGGCACACTGTTTACTGTCCTCTTTTGGAGTGGGTAACGTGGCACGCTGTTTACTGTCCTCTTTTGGAGTGGGTAACGTGTCACGCTGTTTACTGTCCTCTTTTGGAGTGGGTAACGTGGCACACTGTTTACTGTCCTCTTTTAGAGTGGGTAACATGGCACACTGTTTACTGTCCTCTTTTGGAGTGGGTAACGTGGCACACTGTTTACTGTCCTCTTTAGGAGTGAATTGTGTGAAAGGTAAAAAGGCAAAGGGAAAGGAAAGGAAAATTGCCCATAGGTAATGAGCAATAAATTATGAAGTATTTTCGTTCTTGTCCAAAGCAGCCTTTACCGATGTATTCATAAATAAAGATGATTTCTCTGTATCAGAGCAAAGGAGATGGTAAGGCGCCGTAGAAATGTAAATGCTGACAGGATAATTCCATTTTCATGACTTCTTTCTTTTATTGTATAAAAATGGCAATGAACTCAACGTTTCACCTACGTGTAGACTTTATCAAGAGTTGCCTTTAGGGAATCATTCAAATGATATCTCTCATCACTTAACAAATCCTCTAAGAATTGATTTTGTTCAGAATTGCCCCCCGTTGAGTTCATTGCTATTTTTATACAATAAAAGAAAGAAGTCATGAAAATGGAATTATCCTGTCTGCATTTATATTTCTATGGTGCCTTACCATCTCCTTTGCTCTGATACATGGAAATCATCTCTGTTTAGGAGTGGGCAGCATGGCACACTGTTTACTGCTCCCTGGTGATCTGGGTAGAAGAATGGCATGGCCGTGACAGATGCTGAGTGGGAGAGTTGGTGGCTTGTCCTCACATCAGGGTGCTGCTTGACCATCCTTCCAACCCCCCTTCCCAGCGAGGGGAAGAAAACAAGTAGCGACTCAAGCAGATGATGCTTACTTGTTCCACCTCAGCTTCAGCACAGTTCAACTGCTCTGAATGAATCTCAGGCCTCTTTATCTGGTTTGCCTGTCTGCAGAGGCGGAGGATCCTCTAGAAGTCCTAAATGGGGCTCTTAGAGGCTAGGAACAGGTTGAGGAAGGGATCTGTAGTGGTGGAAAAAAGTCTGAGCTGGGCTGAATGGGAACCTAAGACCCCGTAAGAGAATAGAAAAATTTAAAAAAATAATATACCCTAATTTTCCTTTCAGAGTATCAGATAAAGAATGAGGCTAACTTGTTCAACCTTAACCATGGCCCAGTTGAGCTGCTTTGAATGAACCTCAGGCCCTCAGATCTGGTTTGCCTATCTGGATTAGAGGATCTCTAAGAAGCTCTAAATTGGGCTGTCAGACCTAGAAATCTTCGGTGATTGCTGCACTTTATGAACTAGGTTAATTAAACTAAATTTCAACTTAACTAATTCATGCCCACACTACTCATTGTACATGATTTTTTATTTTTAATTTTTGTTAGTTTTTTTCTCTTAAATTGCTTTCTGTATTTCCATATGTATCCCTTCCTAGGACACCTCTGGAGATGAGCTGTTTATATCTCCGCACACCTTTCCTAGTAAAACTCATTAAATAAATAAAATAAATTTTCGCGCTACCCAGTGATCCATAGGGTAGTGCTGCTAACTTCCACATCAGCGACCTGGATTTGGAAGCGAGCCTGGGAATCCGGTTGGGTGACCCTGAGATCTGAGGAGGCATCGGGATTCCACCCCACTAGCAACCCCTGCGGTGAGCCAGGGAGCTTGCCCCTCCCGCAGGGGTACACTAGCATGTGCGAGGTCTGATGGGGCAGGTCCAGTGTCTGGGAGGTTGGTGGGGTTCGAAAACAAGAAAAACCCTAGGACCCCGCCAGCAGGATGAAGCTCCTACCTGTCACAGGTCTCACACCACTGACTGGGCCTTGGCTTGCCATCTTGATTTGGTCACTGAGGGTGGGGAGGACATCAGCCCTCCCCCAGCCATGCTGCGGGAGGCAGTCTGTGGGGGATCATCGGAGGCCAGATAAGTTCCAGAGATGGTGGGTGCTTGTGCTGGGCAGGCAGGAAGCGGAAGGGGACCCAGAGAGAAAGGGGTCATAAACACAAGATGGGAAAAAATAAAATATATTTAGTAGATTTTAATTTTTTCATTTTAATTTTGTTAACCAGGTAAGTATGCTGGGCCAGTGGCCCTTTTACATGCATGACCCATGACACAAATACATTCATGGACTGTAACGTAATAACATATACGGAAAAACAGTTATAATAGATTTATTCATTATTTTACAGTTTTTGACTTGGAAAGGCACACCAAGCCAAATCTCATTTCCCATCGCGTCGTGGGACTACAGGAAAGTTAAGTGACTTGCTCAGGGTCACACAGTATGCAAGTTAAGTTTGTTGGAATCAAACCCAGGTCTGTTGGATGTACCAAGCTCATTGCTCTCACCTCTGTGTTTTACTGCCAGACTGGCCAAAAAAGATATGTTAAAACCTACATGTTCTTGCAAGCATGCACTGAGAAATGGGTGATAGCAGAGATGCATTGGTACTTAAGGGGCTAAAAGCATTGCAGGTTGCACCCATGGGTACTCAGTGAGATAGAGCAGGCACTGGCTAAATCCTTTGTAGACCTGTTCATCTTCTTAATTGAGACAGATGTAGTCCCCATTGACCGGAGGGTAGCCGAGGTTGTCCCCCTGCACAGGAGTGGGGACACAGCGGCCCAGGAAATTACAGATCGGTTGGCCTTTCTTCCATTGTCTGGAAGCACTTTGAGACCTTACTGAAGGAGTAGCTACTCGACTTCCTAGAGTCCCATGGACTCCAGGACAGTAAGTAGCATGGCTTCGTTTTTTTTTTAACTTGGGGTACTCTCTCTGGCAACCACTTGCCCAGAGCTCTACCTAAAGCACATTACTCCTCGCCCCTGTACCAACTGTGAGACCCCCGCTCTGCACCTTCTGAGGTAGGGCCACCCTATTTATCCAGGGCGCTCTATCTGTAATCCAGTTTGCCGGTCGCATGGGGGGATGTAAGGAGAGGTGCCCGGTCTTGGAGTGTGACTCATGGGTCCATGGAGTCTTCGCTTATCCCCACTGCTAGGGATTTTTCCTTAGTTACACTCCTCCAGAGCGCGGACATGCAATGGCATTTGTGCAGCGTGCTGCTGATGCCCACCGCCATTCCGTCCCTTCTGCTGGCACCACTGCTACAGTGCCCTCGCTCTCTATCGGGGGCCACTGGTGAGCGGTGCAGGACCCGCTACCCTCCCCAAGAGAGGAGAGCAGTCCATCGATGCTCAATCCTCTCCTTCCCCTGCCGACCCACGGTGACGCGAGTCTGTTCCTGAACCCAGGTCACTGGCGTGGCGTGAGGTGTGTCATCCAGCGCCTCAACCCTCAGTGCCACCAGACTGGCTAGCATGGCTTCTTGAACAGGAGGTTCTGTCAGACTATCTTTGCGGATTTCTTCATTGCCATAACGCAAGCCTTGGATGAGGGCCAAGCTCTAGCCATCTTATACCTATACTTCAGTAAGATCTTTGGCTCTGTGCCCCACAGGAGGTTAGTAAGGAAATGGGAGAACTTGGATGCTGGGGAGAAAATCTCTAGATTGGTGGGGAATTGGCTAGGGGGAAGAACCCAAATGTTGGTACTAAATAGTACAAACTCTGAGGTCAGGGGTTTACGAGTGGGGTGCCACAGTGGTTCAACGTTGGTCTAATGTTCTTTAATGTGTTCATTTGAAACTTTGGAGATGGAACCGGGGCAGGATATGGCAGTTTGTGAATGACTCAAAGGTATGAGGCAGGGAGGTAGTGAGGAGGGATGAATGTAATTGAAAATACACCTAAGGGAATTAGAAAGGTGGTAAAAGGTTTGGCAACATAAACTCAATGCCAAGAAGTACTGTATAAGGTTATGCACTTGAAGAGGGGGAATCTGAGGACTGAATACTCTGTGTGGGGGTTATGACTGGAACACACCTTAGAATAGACAGAGATCTGAAGGTTATAATTAGCAACAGTCTCAAGCTCTCAGTCCAGTGTTACAAGGCATCTGGGAAAGCTATCAGGATGCTGGGGTGAATAAGTAGGGCCTTCTCAAGCAGGCGGAAGATGTGATCTTGACCAGCCGACAGGTCCTTGGTGAGACTGCACCTGGAGCTCCATGTGCAGTTCTAGAACTCTCACCTAAAAAAGAACAAAGACCTCCTGGAGTCAGTCCAAAGGAGAGTGACTAAAATGATCCATGGCCAGCAGGGGAGGACTTACGAAAAAGACCCTCTGACCTCAATATACACTAACTGGAGGCAAGGGAGAGAGAGAGAGAGAGAGAGAATGAAGAAAAGATTGAAACCTTCAGGTACCTGAAGAGTTTAAACAGAGTGGAAATCCAGCAACTGTTTAAAGGAGACAGAAAATCTGTGCTAATTGGCGCAAGTTAATATTATTGTTCCTAGTGACAAAAAGAAAAGCTATACCTCCAAATGAGTCAAATTTAACTGTACCTGAATAAACACTAATGTGAAAAACTGTTTTCAATTGTTTTCTTTTGATGGACAGCTTTCTGCACAGTTCTCTTTATGGCACCAGTTATTTGGAGTTTTTACTGTCATGATTTGTGTACGGAATGCTAAGCATGAGCTGTCGTCCTGTCAGAGCCATGCTCAGAGTTCTGTTCACAAACCATGACATAGTTAAACTTACTGATCATTGCTTCCATTAAATAAACTGTAAGGCCCTGTACTCACTACAGAACTGTTTTTGAAAACCATTTATAAAACCAGTTTAGCTAAACCATTTCAGTGCATCATTTCACTACACTGTTCAGTAACTGTTTTTGATAAGGGTTTAGAGTGTTCATATTGCTGGTGTTAAACCAGTTCTCCCTGTAACTATTTCATATTAATTCCAGCACACAGAACTGTGCTTCCCTGTATATACTGCAACTAGAACGGTTTTAGTTAAACCATTACAGCGTATAACGTTTTTACTCCTATCCAGACACGAGTAAAACCATGCAAGCTCTAAAATGTTTTTTAAAACGGTTTCAAAACCAGGTATCTAGCAGGGTTTAAAAATGTTTTTGTTAGCCAGCTCGGTGGCACTGAGGGTTGAGGCACTGGGCGCCACACACCTGGGTGCCGCTGGCGCTCTAATTTCGAGGCGGACTCGGGCCATCGGGGGACAGCGGGGAAGGAGAGGATTCAGTGTCCAGAGGACTACTGTCTTCTCCTTGGGTGGGATCTAGGGGATTCTCTGCCTTGCAACAGCTCCCAGTGGAAATCGAGGGTACTTCACAAGGCGCTGACGCAGGTTGGGGGGAGGCGGTGGTGGACGTCTGCAGGAGGGATGGTCCGTTCCCTCTCTGCGCTGATGTCATTACATGTCCACCACCTCGGGGGCAACTATCCAAGGCGGAAAACCCTGGCACCAGGAAGTAGACAGCTGTCCCCAGGGGCAGACGCACACGTCCACTGCCGGTCTTTACCCAGTCGACTCTCCCGGGTCCTCTCCTCTCTCCAGGGCCTTGGAGGGGAGGACTCTATCCCTGGTTCCTCATCAGGTGGGATTCAGGCAGGGCGATAGCATCTGTCAAGCAGGTCTTGCCTGAAGGGGCCCTGGTATCCAGTGATCGGGAGTAAAGGAAGTTGACAACAACAAAAAAAATATTTTTGTTAAAATGTTTTAAGGGGCTTATAGTCTGGATGCAAACAGTGCTAGGAGGATTTAAAACATTTTAAGGCACTTAGACCATTTTACGGTCCAATGTGTGTATGGGGCCCTAACAGAATGCTGCTATCACTTTTTATTCAGGTTCAGTTACACATGGATCACATAAGCTTATGGATATAATTTCTGTAAATGGGAACATTATAAACAGCTGCCAGTTAGAAATAATTTCCTGTCCTCTTTAAGCTTAGCTAAGGGTCCTTCACAAGGGGCCACAACTTTTGCATGGGGGAAGGGGGATTTCAGAGGAATGTGAGGAAATAATTTTTTGTGGAAAGGCTGATGGAAAAGTGGAATTCTCTGCCAAGAGGGAGTTGGACAGACACATGGTAATGGTGAGGTTGAGTGGGAGGAGAGGGGTTGGAGCTAATGAGGGAGTAGGGATAGTTCAAGCAGAACAGATAGATGATTGATCTGCTACAGTTCTGGCCAGTGCTGGACTGGCAAAGGCCTCGGTATGGTAGGTCCCAAGAATACTGGATGGCCCATAAGTCTTTTTCTGTCCGTAAACATCTATTTACCATACAAGCTTGGGAACCTGACAATCCAGGTTCAAATCCACCACAGCTACTTGCCCACAGAGTGATCCTTAGCAACTCACTGAACACCTCAGTGCTTCAGCACACCCACGTGTAAAAATGGGTAAAGCAGGACCCCACTGAAAACAAGAAGTTGCAGCTCAACAAGACTATACTTGGTGCATACATATTTTAATATATTTTATTGTTTTTATGGGCGATGAGTGACAGGTGGGTTTAGTTAGAAGGGGGGGCAGTAAAAAGGGGCAGGGGGATTACGAGTAGGGCAGGGCAGAAATATTTATGTAGGGTGGGCAGACTGGATGGTCCAAGAGCCTTTTTCTGCTGTCAGTGTCTATGTATATTTAAAGAAAGAATTACATTAATGTCGCATAACAGATATTTTGTAGCATTCATCTAAAATATATAACCATTTCCAGTGGATAAACTACTTTTAGCACTATATCACCACAACAAAGCAAAAACATTTTTAGTAATCCTGAAGTTGTGCAGGATCTGGTACTTTGTGCCATTCAGACAGAACAGATTTAGTCACCTGCATATGAATTAAGACTATATTTTGTTTTAGTCAAAAAGAATTTGGCCTCTGTTCGCCGCGTGTTGCGGCCCGGGTTGTGCCTGAAAACAGTCCTCTGGATCAGTGCATTTACCCGGTTATCAAAGACTTAAATAAATAAAGTGATGCCATCAGCCAGTTTTATTGTAATGCATTCGCGTTTGATTGGAATGGAATTTGGAGAAGAAAAAAACATATTTTCTTTCCTCTTGTACTTCACACTACAAGTAGAATTAAAATACCACCAGTCATTCTAGTTGACTAGGTCATGGGCAGGGGGACGTCAGGGTCATTGAGTTTTAAGTTTTAAAACCTTGACCAGAGTTGTTGTTTTTGGGGGAGTGAGAGATCTGCATTGAACAGAATGTAATTGTGCCACATCTCTCAGCTGTTCATATTTTTAGTTGAATCCCTCAGTTTATTACTCAGAATTGCACAGCTTAAGCTGGCTCAGTGGCACTGAGGGTTTAGGCGCTGGTTGCTTTACCTCACATCACGCCAGTGACCCAGGTTCGGGAATGACCTCAGATCGTCGGGGAGCTGGGGGGGGGAGCTGGATTGAGCAGCTCTCCTCTCCCGGGGAGGTTGCTCATCCATCTGTTGTTCCAGTCCCATCGGGTGAAGGTCCGATGAGAAGCGCACGCGGACGGGGCGGCAGGCGATTGCTTGGGGTGGGGTGGAAGGGGTCGAGCTGGTGCCCAGTGTGCATGTATGTATCCATGTGCACGAACGCACATGTCTGCTGGGGTCCTGGGATCTGGGGAGAAAATGGGGTTAAATACACAAAAATTGTAAATTAAAAAAAAAAGAATTGTATGGTTTCACATGGAAAAGGAGCTCACATTGTAAAACTCAGACTTTGACAAGCAGGTACTCACTCCAACATATTGTTTCAGAAATTTGCTTTACTCAGTTATTACAATTTACAAGAAAATATCATTTTTAATGTTGCTCTTCTTTCTTAGGGTGTGAAGTATGTTTTTGTCATAGTGCACTTATGACATCACCGTTCTTACCGTGACAACAGACAGTGATATTACAAGCACAGCAATTGTGAGAGTAGTTGGGGTCTTTTTTTTTTTTTCCTGTTTTTAGCAAACAACAGAATGAGGATTGGTAATGAGCATAATTAGAAAATGTGGTGCTATATCTAGGCTAATTGCTGCAGACTAGTAAGAAGTACCAGCATTTTTTTTCCTAGGGACATGGATATGATGTTCTATCCATACTTTCTGGCAGTTGCCTTTCCCTTTAATTCTGGCTGGAAAATCTTCAAGCTGGCTCTTCCCATCCACCTGGGTGGTAGCTCCCTCGGCTTCACCCCATGACTCCAGATCTTCCTTTCCACTTGGAAGAAGCAGGTTACCTCCTTACTGCTCTCGCGCTTAGGGTTGCCACCTATCTGTTTTTTCAATCAATCAAACTTTATTTAACCAGGCTATACACTTTTGAGCAGGCTCGTTTACAAGAGGTCCTGGAAGACATACAGGACATTACCAATACAATGGCAGTTATACAGACAATACATATACACAATAGTTCATCTAACAAGGAGGTCAAGGATTTTTATCTGTATGCGCCTCTTTGCAACACCTGACAACACGCACATGCCTATCACAGAGTACATATTCATTCCAGTATGGATACAAAGTTATTCATGATACAACTGTATAAACATAGCAACCCGAAAAGTACCTATGCAGTACCTTACGCTGGGAGGTGAAGGGAGTGCGGAGAGAGAGAGAGAGGGGGTAGGGGGTAGTAGAAAAAGGGGTGCGGGGGAGGTGGGGGGAGTATGGGGGGATCGAAAGAGGTAGAGGAGGGGTTGTAGGATAAGTGCGGGGAATGGGATAATCCAGTTTTTAGGGTCCTTATCTGGTCATCTGGTTTTTATTAAATGCAGTCTGTTTTGGGGGCAATTTTGAGTGCTCATATACTCTTAAAACTGATGTATCAAATCATTCACTGTTTTGGCTGCATTACCTGCTTAGGTTACAAAGTTCTGGTGTCATTCAGACCTGCCTTTGTCTGTAAAACCAATCTGTCTGGGAGGTGTAAAGTATGACCATAAGATCATTAGCAGTAAATTAGCTTAATCTTTTCCACTCTGAATTTTAAGTATGGTCTTTTATTGCTATGACAGGCAACAACTTGTACACCTTTATGTGCTCTCATGTGTTTCTTTTTGTTTGTCCTATATTCTGATATGTTTTAGACCCATTTTTGTTAAATTAATAATCTAACATTTTTGCCTTTATCATTACATTTGCTTTCATTTTTTGTATTACCTGAACATTCCATGATATTAGCTATACTACATTCAGATAAACAGCATGGAATGGTGTGTCTGAAATTGTGGAATGTCTTAGAAATATAAACAGAAACAGCAGTACCTGCTGAGGTAAAGGGGAACAGAGTGCAGTATTAAGGGCACCACAAGCACCAAAAATTAAATTATCAAAAATTGGTCAAAACATCAGAATAAATGAGTGACATGGAAAGGAAAATGGGAGAGTGTTTAACAGAGGCTTGAGCAATAAGCTGTGAATGAGCTTGGCACATCCAGCAGACCTGAGATTGATTCCCACAGCCTCCACTTGCATACTATGTGACCCTGACCAAGTCACTTAACCTTCCTTTGCTCCTGGGTCACTCCTGTAAAATGGGCTATG
This sequence comes from Neoceratodus forsteri, assembly GCA_016271365.2. Lineage (NCBI taxonomy): Eukaryota > Metazoa > Chordata > Ceratodontiformes > Ceratodontidae > Neoceratodus > Neoceratodus forsteri. Next base: position 1,199,616,950 of record CM028130.1, read on the forward strand.
TGCCCTATGGGAGTTAACCTGGTTGCCAAAGAATAAAAGTAAATAACTGAATAAATAAATCAAATAAATAACAGTATAAAAATGATTTCCTATCACTACCAAAGTCTATTCCAACATTACAAATGGCTTTGGAGGAGAAGCGATATACTCGCCAATCATAAAAAGGGGGGTGGAGCCAGAAGCAGAGTTTTGGGTGTAGTTTAGTATCCGTTTTTTACCTCATTCAAAGGTGGTGACCCTACTCGCGCTTAGTAGGCCCTTGTGACTTAAATGTTTGGATTTTATTCTAAAATGTTTCAAAACTTTTGTCTTCAGCTTGATCATTGATTGCGAGCACTATGGACAACAAATCCGCTCCCCGGTTCCTCCAGAAGATGTCCCGAACGGATTCACACACTATGTTTGTCTATTGCCTGGGGCACAAGCACGATCCCCAGGCCTGCGATATTTATCAGACTTTCCATCCTAGCATTGGATCCATCTAGCCCAACTCAGGTTAGGCCGAACGAGTGAACAGAACCTTCCGGTCAAATCCAAGGATGCCCATTGGGTGGTCTCTGCGGCTGTGGGGTCCGCCGACCAGCTTACGGCATTTGAGGAGGCAGCGGCCCAGGCTGCAACTCACACCTCCTCGGCTTCTGCCTTTGTGCCGCTTCAGCTGGGCACCTCTTTTTAATAATAATATCTTTATTTATCAAGCGTTATTCACAAAGTATCAAAGTGCTGTACAATCCATAAAATAATTAAAACAATGAAATTCTAAAATCAAATATCTGTCAATATGTATAAAACACAGCTGCAGTAATCCAACATAGATTAAGGAATATCTCCAAAGGCGAGCCCAAATAGATAAATTTTTAAAGCACTTTTAAAGCTCTCCTCTGCCAGGCACTCTTGTATTCAATGAGGCAGAGAATTCCACAGGTTTGGGGCTGCAAATGAAAATGCCCGCAATCCAGAAGTTTTTAACCATACCCTTGGAATCTCCAGCAATCCCTCGTCAACTGAGCAGAACGGTCAGAAGGGGCAGTAAGGGTGCAAGAGATCTTGCAGGTAGCTCGGTCACTGTCTTTGTAGGGCTTTATAGGTCAGTAAGCCGACCTTGAAGGTGATCCGCCACTGAAATGGCAACCAGTGCAGTTTGCGCAGCACAGGTGTGTTGTGACTGGATCAAGATGATCCAGACAACAACCTGGCCACAGTGTTCTGCACCAGCTGCAAATGGTGGATATCAACCCCCGGAAGCCCTTGGTAAAGGGAGTTACAGTAGTCCAGGCGTGAGGTCACAAAGGCGTGGATCAAAGTTGGAAGGTCACCAGATGGAACTAGATGCTTAATCCAGGTGATATTCCCCAGATGATAAAAAGAAGACTTAACCACAACCGACACCTGAGAATGAAGTGTCAGTCCATCATCAATTATTACCCCCAGATTTCGCACCTGTTTAGAGGTCAGCAACTGGACACCCCAAGCCAGAGCCCTGATAGACATCCGGCCGCTGGCCCCTCTATCTGGCGACCAGGATCCTTCAAAGAATTGTGCCAGGCTGTGCCGACTCTTGGTTAGGGCCCCTCCAGGCACAAATGTAAGTTGAAGAAAGAGACCAAAAAATGGTCTCACTGTCGATCGTGGGATCGGGAGCACTTTTGATCGAGAGCTTCGGATTCACACGCTTCTCTGGATCCAACTTCAGTTGAATCCTCAGCTCAGGCTGCCAGCTCCACGGTAACCCTGTCGGGGCCAGTTGACCGAGACGTCCAACCGAGATTTTTCTCGAGCCAGTCAACCAGTTGTCGACAGAGGGGGCAGACACTTCTTTATCCAGGACTCCAGTCCTGACTCAGACTGTTGGAGGGACAGATCAGTCTGCTGACCCGCTGCCTCTGGTCTATGACCAAGACCCGGAGGATCCTCGGCGCTTGCCAACTCCCTCTGAGCCACACCGCCAGTCCCCCTGGCAGTCACGGTCGAGGACTTGGTGTAATTCCTGGGGGTTGAGCGGTTTCCGCCAACGTCAGCACTCCCACTCTCGACGCTTTGAGAAGCGGCAATGCTTCCACTCTTCATCGTTGTCCTCCTTGGGTGAGGAGAGGCTTCGGCGCAAATTGTATTGATGCTACGAGGATTTCATGTGCCAGCAGTTGGTGCACACTGGCATGAAGCTGGCTCCTACCCGGCCATCACGTGGCTCTCGCTTGACAGTCCGATGCCTTCTCCACCTCAGGAGTCTCCTAAGACGGTCCCAGCTCATCCGCCCCTGGCGTCTCCACCAATCTCTGTGAAGCTGCCACCTGCACAGCTGAAAACTGGCGCTCCAACCAAGGCGTCTTGGCCAGCTAAGGGGCTTCCCCATCAGCTGTCGGTCACCATCACACCTGACTGTCTGTGGAGTTTCTGCAGGGGCTCTGGCATTCGATCCCTCTTTAACGAATCCTTGGAGTCGGAGGGTTCCTCCTTGCAGTCCCGTCTGGTTGATGTGGAGCCGGTGGGGGATCTCTTGACAGACGAAGGACCCACTTCCTTTATGGGACTTCTCCGCCTGATCTCAGAGTCCACTGGTATCAAAATGGAGCCTGTCCAGAAATGGGCTTGTTACCCGTTGACTGAGATACTCGACTGGAGAGATACTCCTGGGGAGGCCTTCCTGGTGGCAGAGGCCATCCCCAACCCTGCCTTGGAGCTTTGGCAGCACCCTGCTTCCTGCTCTGTGCCCTCTGCCTGGATGGCCCGCAAGTATGCAGTACCTATTGGTTCCCTGTCGGGATTCACGAAACACCCCTCGGCCGAGGGGCTGGTGGATGATTCTGTGTTCAAGCGCTCAGGCAACACCCGGGATGTTGACAAGCCACCCAATAAAGAGTCCAAGAAGTTGGATCATGTGGCTTAAAAGATCTACGCTGCCTCCTCGCTGGGTCTCCGCCAGGTGAGCTCGGCCCTCCTTATGGCCCACTTTTCCCTTGCCCTGCTGGGCACCCTGGATAAGGTGCTTCCTCATCTGCCGGCAGACCTCCAGACCACGGTAAAACAGGTCCAGCTCCAGGGCTCTGCTATAGCTAAGCAACAGTTCCAGACAGCCATGGACATTGGGGACTCCTGTGTCTGCTCCATTGTGGATGCAGTGGCCATGCACCACAGGGCTTGGCTGAGGATCTCAACCTTCATGGCAGACACTCAGCACAAGCTGGCAATGTCCCTTTTCTGGGCACTGACTTGTTTGGGCCCAGGGTCGAGGACCACCTCACCCGCATCGAGAAGTCCAGTGCCACTGTGGACTGTGACATCTGCCCAAAGGGACCCCAAGGGCTCTAAGCAGCAGCAGAAAAGGAAGCCTCTTTGGGCCACCTCTACTCCTGCAGCCAAACCAGCCGAGCCACAGGCTGGTCCACAGGCCCAGGCCTGGTGGCCTCAGTCATCTGTAAGCCTTGGGGGAGAGGCTCTGGTGGCCCCTCAGTCGGACCCTCCTCCTCTTCCAAGCCTTCCCAGTGACAGGATGAGGGGTGCCTCCCTCATGCCTGTCATGCCTCTCCTGGGTCCTCCTGTGGGGGGCCAGCTCCACCACTTCCTTTCCGCCAGGTCCACTGTCACCATGGACAGGTGGCCAGCTTGAAGACATTCCAGCCAGAATTAAAGGGAAAGGCAGCTACCAGAAAGTGTGGATGAACATCATATACCACTCCTAGAACTACTGTAATAGGTGTGTAACCTGACCTTTTTTTCCCTCTTGGGCCTGTCTCCCATTTTCCCCATTGCTCCAGATTTTTAAAGTCCCCTGTGCATACATGCAGATTTTCAAAGGGAGACACTGTTCCATACCCTGAAGCACTCGGTCACAATTTTTCATCATTTCGACCATGACAGAGTGCTTCAAGACCATCCTTTAGACAGTCTAGCGCTTGCATCCCACATCAGCAGCATGTATCTAAATCTGGACACCTGCTGCCATAAAATACAAGCATTTGTAATGTAACATAGTTTTGAAAATAGTGCCAGGTGCTGTTGAATGCAGACACATTTCCCAAATGCATCTGTGTCTGGGCTTTTGAAAATGGAGCCTGATGATCTTCAGGGATATCTGTTTCATCAGGTTACACCTATGGAACTTATAGCCATCAGGCACTAGGACCACATGGAAACTTTTCTAGAAATCTAGTAGGAACTGCCTGTGCCAGTGCCCCTGCATGCATAAGTATGGTCGGCCCTGCTCCCTCCTCAGTTCTTTCCAACCGTCAACCATACTCGCACAAACTCCGCAGAAGTTTTGTGTATAGTCAGCAGACATTTTTCTATTTACTCTTTCTTCCTTTTCTGTGTTGAATCACTTTATTTCAAAGTGATTCTTCTTCTTTTGTATGTTGAGAATGAAAGATTCCTCCAACCTTTTCTGTCGCTGCAGAAAGAAGATTTGCTCCAAAGACAAGCATGACCTCTGTGTGTGCTGCCTCAGGCCCAGCCACAGTGCTCTCACCTGCGAGCTCTATCTCGCAATGCTGCCAGAAAGCCTTACAGTTCTTTCTTCTGGAGCAACAACTAGCCAGGATGGAGCAGGGATCTTCAGGGACTACCGCCTCCCAGTTTTTGGCTGATTCTTCAGGCTCTGAGGCCACTAAGGCCAGGGACAAATCTTCGGGGAAACAAACACTCTCACCAGGAGAGGGAATGTAACAAAGACTATTCCACCCAGAGGCACTCCTGGTCCCCGATGGCTTCTGCCTCTTCCTCCAGGATAGTGCCATTGATTGCTTCAGTGTCGACCCCTCCTGCTACCCAGGCCTTAGCTCTCTCCAGACCATCCCCGGCAGTGAGTTCCACAGCCTTTCTATGGCAGGTGAAGGGCCATCGAACTTGGGCTTGATTGGGTCATCGATGCCAGCTGCACGGTCCACTGGTGCCTGGTTCCACTGGCTCTGCTTCAGCAGGTGGTGCTCCAGCGACGCCAGGGTCTCTGCCCCCTCTGTCACCACTGTAGGCACCTGTGTTGTCTCTTCATACTCTCAATGTGGACATGGTACTTTCCTCTGTTACTACAGCATTAATCCAACAGCTCTTTCTGTGACCTGTTCCTTTGTCAGTGTTGCCAAGAGATACTGCCTCTTTAACGACACCAGTTCAGCTCCAGTGCTCCATGCCCTCCCAAGCACTGGTGACATCTTTGACGTTGGTCCCTGCCTCAGAGCAGGTTGGCGTCAAAGAGGAATACCACCTAGATCTCATCCTCTCTGATGAGGAGGATGAAAAGCAAGGTGTTTGGGGTGTCTCCTCAGACAGATACACTGCCTTATCAGGGAGTGAGGAGTCCACAAGGCATACTCTGAGATCCCCCCACCCCGAGGACCCCTCCTTCTTCTCCCTTATGAAGCAACTTCAGGCTACCATGGAGTTCCAGACTGAGGAAGAGGATATCACTAGGAGGAACCTGGTGGATTTCCTGGAGATTCCCGAATCTCCTCCCAAGATCATCCCTCCTTTACTACCAGCCCTGGATGATGCTGCCACTTCAGCCTGACACTATCATGATCCCTGCTATGCCTAGGAAGGCAGAAAAACTTTTATCAGGCCCCTCTGGGGAAATCTTTCTATACCACCCAACCAGAAACTGACTCGGTGGCCATTAAGGTGGCTCACGATAGGTCCAAGATGCCCAAGCACCTTAGTTCCTCCCCGGAAAGGGAATCTAGGAGGATTGACCTTTGGGGCAAGAGAACCTTTGCTTTGGTCATCTTTGGCCTCAGGATTGACAGTTACCTGTCTCACATGGTCAAGTACCAGAACACCATCTGGAAAAAGGGCAGAGCTGCAGCACAGCCCCTCCCTGAAGGTCCCCAGAGGCAGGAACTTCTCGGGTCTTTTCAGGCTGCGGCAGATGTCAGCAGACATCTCCTTAGGGCCATTTATGACATAGCTGATGCCATGGCCAAGGCTGCTGCCACTGGCATCTGCCTTAGAAGGCACTCCTGGCTGACGGTCTTTGGGTTTGCTGCTGATGTCCAGCAGAGCATACTAAACACCCTCTTTGGGGGCTTTAATCTTTTTGTTCCTGATGTGTAGGATATTATCAATGACCTGCAGGCCTCTGGCTGAGGCATTAGGTCAATCCACTCTCTCTACCATACCCAACCCAGTAGCAGACCGCGACTCTCCTTTCGTAAGGTCTCCCAGAAGGCAGAGTCAGGAACCAGACCTCAGGGTAAACACAGAGCAGGGCCTGCCTTGCCTGCCCCTTCCTCCACCACAGGTGCCTCTGCCAAAGGCCCCAGAGGTGCCGGTACGGCCCTAGACACTGGCTGTAACTCAGCATGACTCTTTGCCGGACCTCTCTCTTCCTGCCTCAAACCAGGAGGTGGTGGTTGTTTCTCCCTCCATCTAGATCAATGGAGGGCCCTTACGACCGATGCTTGGGTCCTACTGCTAATCGAGAGGGGGTCATACTCTAGAACTTCTGGAACATCCTCCAGATTATCTGTCTTTTCTCTTCACTTATCCTCCCAACCTTGTTCTGGTGCTCCAGGAGGAGGTGCTCACCTTGCTGCCAAAAGAGCTATAGAACCCTAGTAGCCAGGCAGTAAAGGAACAAAGGGTTCTACTCCGGGTTCTACCTCGTCCCAAGCGAAAACAGGACTTGAGGCCAATTCTAGACCTCAAGGGCCTGTATTTCTGTATCCAATGCAAGAAGTTAAGGATGGTCACCCTGCATGGCCTGCTGCCGCTGCTGCTGCTCAGGCAGAGAGACTGGTTATGATCCCTGGACATGCAGGATGATTATCTGCATATCAAGGTTTGCTCCAGCTATACGCGATATCTCAGGTTGCTGTTCTAGGGGGGAAATTATCAGTTCTGGGCATTGCCCTTTGGCTTCCTCCTCTGTTCCACAGGTCTTTAACAAATGCTTGGCAGTAGTGGCGGCGGCCTTCAGATGTGAAGACCTGTATGTCTTCCCTTATCTGGATGACTGGTAACTGAAGGCCCAATCCAGGGATCTCCTGCTACTCACTCTGGAGCATACCAGGCAATTGTTCCTATCCCTAGGGACTGCTGTCAGTCTACCCAAGTCTATCCTGACCCTGTGTCAATGGCTGCAGTACATAGCGGCAATTCTGGGCATGGTCCAGGACAAGGCCTTCCTTCCCCAAGACAGGGTGGAATACCTAATAACTTAGGTGCAGTTGGTTGCCCAAAGCTGGTACATCACAGCCAGGACATTCCTGCAGTTGTTGGCCCTGATGGCTGTGAACATCGTCACTGTACCCTCGGCCAGACTACATATGTGGCTCCCCCAGTGGACCCTGTGTGTCCTGTGGGATCAACACACCAATGATCTGGATCAGCAGGTTCTTGTCTCCTCCTTTGTACGCAGAGTACTTCAGTGGTGGATGGACCCCCCCACAATATCTTAAGAGGGGTGCCCTTTCTCATACCTTCCCCTCAACAGATCCTCACCACGGATGCCTTGGGTCTGGGTTGGGGAGCGAACCTGGGTCCCTTTCAGTCCCGGAGACCTGGTCTCTGGTGGAGGCCCTCTTCCACATAAATATTTTAGAAATGAGGGCAGCTTGTTATGCGTTACGAGCCTTCCAGAACCATCACTCTTCGGGTCGCCTGCCGGTGTAATCGGACAACCTCAGATTATATCAAGCAAGCAAGGGGGGACTCATTCCTACCACCTTTGCAGGGAGGTGATGAAAATCTGGTACTGGGCTGTAATAACAGCCTGGATCTATCAGTCATCCATGTTCTGGGCAACTAATACGCCTTGGTGGACAGCTTCAGCCGGTCACCATCCAGAATGCATGAGTGGGAGTTGCTGACATCGGTCGTAGACCTGTTTGACAGGTGGGGTCATCCAGAGTTGGGCCTTTTTGCATCCCCACTTAACACTAAACTGCCGCGTTTCTGCTTACTAGAGCCAGGGTCTGAAGTTTTCTGGCAACATGCATTATCTGTCTCCTGAAGCGGGAGGTTCCTGTGTACCTTTCCTCCTTTTGCTCTGATCCAGAGATTGATCATTAAGCTCCAAATGGAGGGGGCCACCCTAATTCTGGTGGCACTGATCTGGCCTCATCAGATCTGGTTTCTGTTACTGCAGCAATTTGGCTGTGGCACTTCCAGTTCCCCTGCCCCTCTGCAGGAACTTGTTGACACAGGCACAGGGGACCCTAGTCCATCCGGACCTCAAGTCCCTCCACCTGCATGCATGGCTCCTGAAGACAGCCATTGCTCAGTTCAGGGTGTCTCAAAAAGTAGCTGATGTCCTAGTGGCTGCCAAGAAACCCCCCACCAGGGCCACTTATTCCATAAAGTGGAAGCATTTTGCTGAATGGGCTGCTTCCCATCACCTGGACCTGTTCACTTGTCCAGTTACAGGTTCTAGGGTATCTCCTGTCCTTGTTGGATGCAGGGCTCCAATATCCCTCTACTACGGTGCATCTGTCTGCTATATCAGCCTTCCATGTGGCCATTGATGGCCGTACTGTGGCCCAGTTGGATGTGGCCTGTACTTTTCTGCTTGGCATTCTCCACTTGAAGCCTCCTATCTGTAATCCAGCTTGGGACCTGAATTTCATTCTGGGACAACTGACTCTGCCTCCCTTTGAACCAGCTGCATCTTGTGAACTGCGCTTTCTGTCATGGAAAACATTTTTAGTTGTTATTACTTCTGCTCAAAGGATTTCAGAGCTACAGGCTCTCATGTGAGCAGCCTTATTTTATTTTCCACAAAGACGGACAAATCCTTAGTTTCTTCCTAAGGTGGTGTCAGAGTTTACTTTAAATCAGTTTGTCTACCTGCCTGTTTATTACCCAGAGCATGGCATTCCAGGGGAAGTGTTGCTCCATACTTTAGATGTGCACAGAATTCTCAGGTACTATACACACCATACCAAGGACTGCAGAAAGTCCTCTTAGTTGTTTGTTTCTTTGACCCCTGGGAAAGAGGGTGTTCCAGTTTCTAGGCAGTGTTTGTTCAAATGGTTGGCCAACTGTATTACTTTTTGTTACCGGAAGTTTGGTAAGGAACTTCTGGTGTTGTCCATGACCATTCAGCCAGAGACATATCAACTTCTGTTGGCTGTTTCAGGAATGTATCAGCTGCCAATATTTGTGCTGCTGTCACTTGGAGTATTGTCCACGCTTTCACAAAGCACTACAATCTGGACATTGCACGGAGCAGCTTGGAGGCCACCCGCCAGCAGTTCTCAAGGTATGCACACAAAGACATAGCCGAGATTGGCGAGCACTCAGCCTTGTGCGCATTCAAACTGGCACCTTTCTGTCAGCCGCTTTGGCAGTTCTCCATACAGTGAAGGTACTATGCAGATTAATAAATTTTAGATCAGTGCATTTAAGGCAAGAGAGAGTTAATTCCATTTTAAGGGGAGTTACAGTTAATGTCCATCTGAAGCTTATTTCATTTAATTGAATCTACTGTAGCTGAATCTTCCTGACGCCGCTGTGCAGCTGCCTCCCCACCCACCCGCCCCACCTGCCCAATCTGATCATTTACTTTTATAACTACTACATGTTCCTCTGATTGGTCAGCTCCCCTGATTGCTACCTGATTGGGTAATCTATCTCCCCAGTTTTCCATTAGCAGCTTATACTTCTCGGCCACTAGAGGGTTCATTCCAGCTCTATAGCTGTACATAACCTCAAAACCCAGTCTACCTCTGCCTGTTTAGTCAAGACTGTGCGAGTACAAACTATGTAGCGCTCCTTTTTCTCTACCCAAGTCACTGCGGCAGTCTGCCACTCTAACCATCTGGCCACCCCAGTGATCACAATCCTGTGATAACCTACTGAATCAATTTAGCCTCTTTCCTTCTTCAGTTACTTATGGTGTTCATTGTTCGTCCACTGTGGGTAAAGCAGGATGTATGGTTCCCCTTTTATGTCTTCTGACCCTCTACGCTGCTGACTACCTTATTGCCCTCTCCCTGATGCACCCGCATCAGTATGGTGTACACCCTCCGCCAAGGCAAGTATCCTCGGAATCTGTATGCTGGCATCTCCTCACAACCCTGCCTCCACAAATGGGATGTTGTGTACTTTGGATGTTGGCTTCGTAAAAGACTAAGGGCACCTGCAACACTTGACTAGCTCACCCTAAAACAGCTTCTCTCCTTATTCAGGGATTTCCTAACCCACTCCCCCACACGGGTGATATCGAGCTCAACCCGGGATCCACATACCCCGTATTTACACCTTCCCCACCAACCACTCAATGTCAGTCATCTAAAGGGCTAAAAATTGCCCACATAAATGCCTGGAGCTTGCGCTCTAAGTTGTCCAAACTGGAGGCTTGGGTCACTCAAAAGTCACCAGACATCCTAGGTATTTCTGACTCCTGGCCGAAGCCTAGCGTCAAGCAACTGGAGGTTGCTTTATATGGTTATAATATCCTGTGGTGATTTGCATATACAGCCCATGATGCTTTGCATTATGGGGGTATGTATGATTTTGTATTTCTTTGAAACTTGGCTTCCTGGCCAATGCCCTTTGAGGTAACCATTACCTCAGTGCTTGTGCACTGATGTTCTTTGTCTTTTATATGGTTATAACTGCTTCAGGAAGGATAGGTTGGGAAAATGGGATGATGGTGTCCTGTACATGTGGTCCAGCTTAGATACCATTGAAATACCTACCCCAACTCCTGCACTCCCAGCGGCTGAATCGCTCTTTCTCTCACTTAGTTTGGCAGTGTCAAAAAACTGTTAGTAGGCTGTGTCTACCTGCCCCCCAGTGAGGCCTCAAGCTGCCTTCCCACTCTCATAACCTCTTTAACCAACCTCCCCCAACACGACCTCATACTCTATGGTGACTTTAATGTAGACTGGTTGAACTCCAGCTCTAACAGGATCCGTGCTACTCTCGCTGATTGTAACCTAACCCAACTCATTACTGACCCAACAAGAACCAACACAAAAATGAGCAACCACTTGCTGCTTGACTGGGTGATCACCAACTGTGCACACAAGCTGAAACCAGTGGGCATTCTATCCAACAGCATCAGCGAGCACTCCTCAACCTTCTGCATATGGTGAAATAACTTCCCCAACTCCCCACATAAGGTCTCCATGGTCTGGGATATATCATGACTTGATCCCCATGCATTTCTTGTCTCTATCTCGGAGGTCAGTTGGGATCCTATAAACACACTACCGGATGTCCACCAGGCACTCGACTTCTTCGTGACCACCTTCACCAATATAGTTGATCTTCATGCCCCCATGAAGAGGTGCAGATCAAAAGGTCTCAAAGCTCCCTGGATCTCTTAAGATATCAGAAAACTCATGACTGCACGTGATTGGGCCTGGAGAACCTTCAAACATTTCCTAGTAACTGGCAAATCTACAGGCAGCTTAGGAACTCCTGTAAAAACTCCATTCAGAAAGCAAAGCGCATCCACTTTGGCCACTCCAATCAGAACATCTCTGCAATCCAAAACATTTCTGGAGACAGTTGAACTCAGTAATTAAGGGCAAGTCCTCAGAAATCCCTAGCTCCCTCGCTGCTCAGGTATTGTTCTCTTTGACCCCCCGACAATCACTGCTGGATTCAGTGAGTCCTTTACCGACCTGTATAGGTACACATCACTCTTTACAGGCTCCCCCACCCCATTCCCCTCCACGCCCTCTCCTGTCGATATTGGTTCCTGCCCATCCTTTCACCTTAAACTCACAACCCTCAAAGAAGTTCACCAGCTACTCGCTAATCTAAAAGTGGATAGCTCTCCAGGACCTGACACCCTTGAAACCAAATTCCGCAGGCTGGGGGCTCCAGCCCTTGCCTGCTCAGTTCACGACCTGTTCAACTGTTCCTTCCTTACAGGGACTGTCCCAGATAAATGGAAGGTTGCAGTGGATGTCCCTGTACACAAGGGCAGTCTCACCACAACTGTTGAGAATTGTAGACCCATTTCTATCCTATGTCCTTTGGCAAAAATCGAAGAGCGATTACTCTGCAACCACCTTCAGGATTACCTGGACTGCCACAAACTCCTTTCTGATTCCAGCATGGGTTTAGAAAAAAACACAGTACCTTCACTGCCTTAATAAAAGTGATCTCAGACCTGTTCCAGGCCATGGACCAAGGCGCTGCTACAGGTACAATTTTCATCAGCTTGACCAAGGCATTTGACTTGGTCAACCACAACCTACTACTCTGACAATTACACTCTCTTGGCCTTGATGCTAGTGCCTTGACCTGGCTCCAAATTACCTCATAGGCCTCACACAAAGGGTCAAGAGGTCTGGAACACTTTCAGACCTTAAACTTGTTACCCACAGTGTCCTTCAGGGCTCCATACTGGGCCTGTTATCATTCTCACACTTTATTAACAAGCTGCCAAATAACTGTGTTGAGGCCTCTGTGCACCTCTACACGGATGACACCATTATCTGTCGCTCATCGCCTGACATCAGCTGGCTCAACAGTACGTTAGCCTTGGACTTTAGAACTCTTGAGGGCTGGTTCCAAGAGAACCAACTAGTCCTCAACACCAAAAAAACTAAATGCATGTTGTTTGCCAACCTGTCCCCCACAACACAGACCTACCCCCCTCTTGTGATATGTTCAAGTACAGGCGTTGGCCTTGAGTCAGTCCAGTCCTTTAAATATCTAGGCGTCACCTTAGACACATCACTTTCCGTGGACACTCATGTCACCCTACTGACCAAAACACTAATCCAAAAGCTGGGCCTTCTTTATTGTACATACTGTCTTCTCTGCACGGCGTCCTGTCTCAAAATAGCCTCCGCCACACTCCTTCTGCTCCTTTCCTATGGCACCCTACTATTACTCACAACCAATGCTTCCATCCTCTCTCACCTCAAACAATTTTATCATAGGATGGAGAGGTTTGCCCTTGGTGTCAGTGCTTGTAGCCACCACTGTGGTGTTCCCTCTGCTTTGGGCTGGCTCCTGTATGAATCAAGACTACAGTATACCACCCTAAACCTAGTGTACAAATTGGTGCGAATTTTCACACCTCCTTACCTAGATGAACTCATCCAGCTGCGACAACCTCTGTATGCTCTTAGGTCGGTTTCCCTCTCACTCCTTATAGTACCTATACCATGGCTAGCAGTGGCCCAGCAATCATTTGCATTCTCAGTGGTGTCCACCTGGAATTTCCTACCGCATTCTACACTGGCCAGCTTCTCTCTCACTATGTTTAAATCTTCTCTATCACTCCATCTCTCTGCCTTCTCGCATTGCTCATGCTTCTGCTAACTCTTTCCCCTACCTCCCTATCTCTACGATTAGATATCTACACTCTTGAATCTTTTCTATATATGTTTGTGTATATGTGATATGCAAGTATAACTGATGATCTGTATAAGTATTTGTAAATGGATCCATGACACGGCATCGACAACTTTTCCCGATGTGACTCTACAGTGACAGATTTATGTTAACCTTAAGTTTCGGCCAGCATAAATTTGTTGGGAAGCTGTTTTTTTTTCAGGGGGCTTTGCCTCTCCAACCCCCCCATGCGGGGGACTCTGTCCCTGCACCCCCAGTAACTAAAGATTATCAACTTCAGGTCCGAGTTGATTTGGGGAAGGGGGCAAACCCTCGAGAAAGCAGTGTCAGTGTCCCGCAGGTATATTACAGCGGCAACAGCAATTTGTCGCTGTAATGTACTTCACTATAAAAATGTCACTGCAGCATCGGCATACGTTTGTAAATGATGTAATGTTAATCTGTGAATGATGCAATGAACTGGTGTATGCTTTTATTTTTTTATCTGTGAATGTTGTAACTGAATGTACAGGTAACCTCTATTCCCACCATATCTTTGTCAATGTATTGCAGTATGTACTTACTTTATCAATGTAATGCACTTCCCAGGTCATCCCTGAAAAAGGGACTGTATTGTCTCAGCGGGTTCACCCGGTTACCAAAATTCAAAATAAATAAAAAAAATTGCCTCTAGAAGGAGGGCAGGCTTTGGCCTAGCTGTGCTTCAAGGCCTTCTGTCTTAGGCTCCTGGGCATCCTGCCACCCAGACTGTCTCATTGGCTGTACTGCGTGTGACTCATTCCATAGGTGTGACCTGATTAAAGAAATGTCCCCGAAGAAGTAGATAGAATAGTTACGTAAGAACTTACTGTAACAGTAGATCTTCAAGGGAATCTCTTTCATCAGGTCATGCTGTCCCACCCTCCTTCCCCCTCTTCTTTGTTTTTAGACTGGCGTTCTTGTTACTCCAGCCTTTCTTATAGCTGGGTACCTCATCTCTCTCCTCGGTTTCCTGGAGGGAGGCCTAGCGAATATGGTGTCTGGTGGGAACTGAGGAAGGAGTGGGGCTGCCCATGCTTATATATGCAGGGATGTCGACGTATGACGTGTGTGTGGGTGGCCCCTACTAGGCTGCTAGAAAAGTTTCCATGTGGTCCTAGTGCCTGACAATTATAAGTTCCATAGGTGTAACCTTATTTATTTTATTTATTTACGAGATTTACCAGGAAGGCATACTGAGCAACATGCTCGATTCCAGATGCGACCTGGGGGCCTAGGCCCAGTAAATGGCATATATTAGAACAATTACAAGTACAGTGATTGAAATAAAGAACGTAGCATAAGATTTGTACAATTATAATACAGTTTTTTGAGTATGAAGTACATAGGGTATAGGTATAACGTAAACTCCAGGCATAGTAATACAGGAGTTTACAGACAGATATATACATAACACATAACAGGAGTACTACTGTACAGTATTTAATTTATAGAGGGCTAAAGCTTATAGCATTAGCTGGAGCAGCTGGAGGAGAAGTGTGCTTGGAGTAGTCTGGTACGGTGACCGGGATTTTGTGTGTGTCTGATGGGGGTGGGGAGGGCGTTCCAGATCTGTGGGATTCTGAATTTAAAAGCTGACTGGCCTTTGTAGTGCGATAAGTGGACATGTAGACGTTTGGGGTCTGTGCCTCTTAAGGAATACACGGGGGGGGGGTTGTTGGGATAAAGTAGATTCAAGATAGGGAGGGAGGGAGAGGGTCCAGAATTTAGCAGCAAACCTAGCTCAATTTATTAATCTGCGGTCTTGTAGAGATGGTAGGGCTAGGGAGCTGTATAAAGTACAGTGGATTGTGGGGAGTCGAGGTTGAAATGACAGAAGGAGTGGAATAGGGTGTCTAGGCTTGCCAGGGTTGACGCAGGGGCGATAGTGTAAACTATGTCACCATAATCCAGTACAGGGAGTATCATTTTTTGTACTATGGCATGCCTCATTTGCTTGGGGAGACAGGTTTTGTTTTGATAGAGTGCCCCCAGTTTTGGGAGCAGCCTCTTATGCAGGGAGTCTATGTGAAAGGCGAAATCAAGGTGTTGGTCAAGCCAGACGCCTAGATATCTAAAGCTAGCGCATTGCTCAAGGGGTGTCCCTTCCAGGGTTGAGAATGGGGGACACGGGGTTTGGTGAGACAGTCTTTGTTGGTAGCCAAACGTAAGTGACACCGTTTTTTTAGGATAGCTGGTTTGTCATGAACTAGTGCTGGATGGCTGAGAAGTCCTTCTGAAGGAGAGATGCTACACTGCTTGTTGAGGGACCTGATGCGTACAGAACTGTATCATCTACATACATTTGGATGGAAGAGTGGGAGCATGCAGAGGGGAAGCCATTAAGAAAAATGGAGAAGAGTATTGGTCCTAGGACTGATCTTTGGGGGATTCCCGATATGACTGGAAAGGGGTTTGATGTGTGAGAGGCCAGTCTGACCGCTTGCATCCTACCAACTAGATAGTCTTGGAACCAGTCTATAGCTGGTTGAGCTAGACCTGCATCCTTAAGTTTTGAGATAAGTAGGGAATGCGAGACAGTATCGAAAGCCTTTGCTAGATCTATAAAAATGGCCGTGGTGATGTGTCCTTTGTCGATACCTGTGAGGATGTCCCCGGTGACACGTAGTAGGGAGGTGATGGTAGAATGGGATTTGCGGAAGCCAGATTGGAAAGGAGTAAAAAATGAGGAGGCATCCAAGAACTGGGAGAGTTGGGACAGGACCAGTCGCTCCTGAAGTTTGGCCAGAATCGGGAGTAGGGAGATAGGTCTGTAGTTGACTGGGGAGGAGGGGTCACCGCCTTTAGGGAGGGGTATGACAGTGGCCATTTTCCAGGTCATTGGTACCCTACCCAGAGAGAAAGAGAGGTTGAAGAGTGCGGCCAGTGGGGTGGCTATGGTAGGGGCTGACAGGAATAGCATCTTGGCGTCCAGAGACGATGGGCATTTGCCTTTGTTAGGGTTCAATGCCCGTAGGGCGTGGAGGACTTCTGTGGGGGATACTGGTTGGAATACTAAAGGTGGGACTGGAGGGTGAGTGCTATGGGTGCGGATGCTGTGTGGGAGGGCCGGGGTGTGCATATTCAGGAGGGAGGATAGAAGGTTGTTGGCGCAGCTGGAGAAATGGGTGTTGAAAGCTTCAGCAACACAGATGGGGTCGGAGATGAGGGTGCCATTTACTAAAATTGTAGGGGGAGGTGGTTGGGTAGGGGGAGAGAGCAAGGATTTAAGGGATTTCCAGAAGTCCATAGGGTGGTTAGAATTTTTACTAAAGGAAGATAGGAAGTAGGACTTTTTTGCTTGGCGATTGCTATTTGTGCAAGCATTTCGAAGGGCTCTGTATGTAGTAAGGGAGGCCTGGGTGCCCAGTTTCTTATAAGCTTTCCAGGCATGGTCCCTGGTGTGGCAGTTTCTGATTATGTCAGCCGTGATCCAGGGGAGATGTGCTCCTCTAACTCTTTTTAGGCACAGTGGAGCATGCTTGTCCCATACTTTTAGGAATCTGAATTTGAATGCATTAAAGGCATCGTCGATGGAAGATGCCTCGGTGATGCAGGACCAGTTTACCCTGCCCAGGTCCACCAGGAGAGATACTAGGTCTAGGGATTTGTATAACCTGGTGCGCAGTGTCTTTGGGGGGGGGATATGAACCTTCCTGATCAGGTAAACCATGTTATGTCACTAATAGAGTCAGGAAGTAAGCCTGCTTTAAAGATTCTATGTGAGTGCGTGGTGAGGGCCCAGTCCAGTAGGGAGTGTTTTTTTGTCTTGTGGTTATGTCTGCTAGGCTCTTTTATAAGTTGTGTGAAGTTTTGGGCCTTTATTTTAGTCTTCAGGTGGGCTTTATCCACTTATGAAAGAGATTCCCTCGAAGACCTATTGTTATGGTGAGTTCTTACGGAACCGTTCTTTTTCAATTGATTTTCCTCCTACTCTCCACACTCACAGAGCATGTTGCAATATCCAACCTTGGCCCGAGGGTGTGTTGAGTGGTCTTCTCTGTTACTCTGCCAAGTCCAGCTTAGTAACACAGCCCTGGTAATGCATGTGAACAGTGTACGCTAGCTGTTTGTTCCAGCCCTCACCAGCACAACACGATCCCCCCACTGTCATCACTTGGCTCATTGAGAAAAGCCCAAGGTCACTTCTGAATCTGAGTCTCCTGTGTGGTAGTACAGCACACTGTCATCAGACAACTGGGGCACCCTAAGAGGCAGCAGTATTCTGCTACTACAGTATGTGGAATTCTTGGTAGACATATGCACCAGTTCTAACTAGTTATACAGTATATTAGTTTCAGTTCTTTAGTTTAATCTTGTTTCCGAAGTTAACGCCCTGCCCCATAGTGTAGGGAGGACCTGCTGAATAATTTTATTCTATTAGCTTTGTCATGCTCAGTAAAGATAGTAGCAATTCTCTGAAGTTAACACCCTGCCCCGTAGTGTAGGAAGAACCAGCTGAATAATTTTATTCTGTTAACTTCATCATGCCCAGTAAAGATAGTAGCCACTAAGGAGTTGTGTATACTTACATTTTCAGAGGGGTTGGTAGAAAGTCAGGTCTAAATGAATGCAGCTAAAAAGAGTAGTTCTATATTAGGCATAATACACTAGGCTGCCATGAGTTGTCCTTATTGATGGAATTGTCTTATTTTTGAGTAGGTAAAGTGTCAGTTCTGACAGCTCACAGTACACAGAGTAGTTCTATATCAGGCATAATCCAGTAGTCTGGCATGAAGTGTTTTTACTGATGGAATAGTCTTATTTGTGAGGGTTGATGGTCTTTTTGGACTGCAAATATTATTATATTCCAATCTAGTACTTTTAATAAACACAAATTTTTCTATTCAGATATTTCACCCTTGGTTCCCCCATACATCCCCACCCATCTTTCGTTGGAGTCTCCACAGCTGCATCCTTCCTCTGGTTAGGAGGGCATTCGAGTGGCTGCCTTCACAGCCGATGCCAGTACCACTCTGTGAATGGCTAGCTAGCAAGGGTGTAATACAGACATCTCGTGCTCTCCTTCTTGGGGAGTCAAGCAAATCACTCCACAGTTGATCCGGCTAGCCTATGGAATGCGATTTTTTTTTTTTTTTTTTTGTTTGGTTTTTTTGCTTCTTCCCAGGCTTCCCCAGCCAGTCACTCCTTCGGGCCACCTAGAGCCACTCTGCCCTGTCGCCATACGCCGCCTCTCAATGCCACAGCCCCCAGATAACCTGAAGTAACCCTTCATTGGGATGGTCCCCCCTTTTCCAGGGAAGAAGTGTTCATAGGCGCAGCCACGTATCTCAGGCATGGCGGGGTTGGCTCAGACACTTTAATGTGATTTTCTCGTCCTTTTTTAGATTTTTTTTTTTATTGCCCCTTGTCACTCAACACTGTACTCCCCCACCCCATTTCCTGCTGGCCTCATGCTGCATCTTCAACCTCCGGTTCAGAGCTGCTGACCCCAGGTGACACACCAGGGGAAAAAGTCACTTCTTAATGGTTATCTCAGTTATCTGGTCACACCGTAGGAACGTCACCATTAGGGAAGCAGGATCCACATGGAGGATTTTCCAGCAGTACTACTGGGGCTGCACACGCTGACGTCACCTGCCGACGTCATCAACCCTATAAAGGCATGAACAGCCTCACTCCCTCCTCAGTTCTTTCCCCTGGAGACTAAAGGAGCAAGCTCATGCCACGGGGGACCGAGTAGAGAGAGAGGTGCCAACCCTAAATGAAAGGCCGGATACACCAGATAGCCAATCTGAGCATACGACCCCAAATAGGGGGATGGTGGGAGGGAAGGCAGACCTGAAGACTTAGATCCCCTCAAAGATCTACTGTTACAGTAAGTTCTTACCTAACTTTCTGTCTTCTTCGGGGGTCTCTCAGCCATCAGGTCACACCATAGGAATCAGTCCCAAACAGTTACAGATGCAGCAGATCAGTCTAGGAGGAAGACAGCCTGAGGCCTAAGAAAGAAGGCCCTGGAGAACAGCCCAACTGAAACCTGCTCAGGCTTTGGATGCAGTGTCCAAACTGTAGTGCTTAGTGAAAGTATGGACAGTACTCCAGGTGGCAGCAGTGCAGATGTCAGCTGCAGAGACCCCTTTGAAGCAAGCCACAGAGGTAGCCATACCCCTTGTGGAGTGGGCTTTCACTGTCCCTGGCAACTCCTTGCCATATTTGTTATAGCAGAACACAATACAGTTGGCCAGCCATTTGGACAAACATTGTTTGGAAACCTGAGCACCCTCTCTTCCTTGGGTGAAAAAAAAAAGCTACTTTGACTTTTTGCAGTCCATATTGCAGCAGATAACATTTCAAAATTCTGCACACATCTAAAGTATGGAGCAGTGCTTCCCCTGGATTGGCACGCTCTGGAAAGTAGCTAGGTATGTGGATGGATTGGATCAGGGTAAATTCAGACACCACCTTGGGGAGAAACTTCATACGCAAAGACACCCTGTTCTTTGTGAAAAATCAAATAAGGCTCCTCGCACTAGAGAGCCTGAAGCTCGGAAATCCTTCAAGCAGAAGTAATAGCAAACAAAAACAACTCTTTCCAAGAAAGAAAGCATAACTCACAAGTTGCAGCTGACTCAAACGGAGACAGGGACAGTTTCTTCAAAACAAAATTTAAATCCCAAGGAGTGCGGATTGGCAGTTCCAGGTGCTGGATGCCCCTGAGAAAAGTGCGTGTCACATCCATTTGAGCCACGGTACGACCATCCATGGGCTTGTGAAAGGCAGAGATAGCCGAAGGGTGCACCTTTAGGAAGGAATACTGGAGGCCTGAGTCTGACAGTGATATCAGGTAGTCCAGCATCTGGCTTACTGAGCAGGTGAAAGGGTCCAGATGGTGCTTGGCAGCCCAGATGGCAAACCTCTTCCACTTCATGGCATAAGTAACCCTAGTGGAGGGCTTCCTAGCCACCTTCTGGGAGACCCCAAATCAGGCCATGGCTGTGTCCTTAGGAGCCAGGCATGCAGACGAAGGGACTTGAGGTGTGGATGGACCAGGATTCCTGAGCCTGCGTAAACAGATTCCTGCAAAGGGGCAGAGGCACCAGAGGTTCCGCTGGTAATTGTTGCAGCAATGGAAACCACATCTGCTGGGGCCAGAAGGGTGCAACCAGGAACATTCTGGATCCCGCCATCTGCAGCTTAATTAGCACCCACTGAATCAGAGGAGATGGAGGGAAGGCATAAAGGAACTTCCCGCTTCAGGAGAGGGACAATGCGTTTTGCCAGAAAACTCCAGGCCCTGGATCTAGTGAGCAGAAATTGAGCAGTTTTGCATTGAGTGGTGACACAAAAAGATCTAACTCTAGACGTCCCCATCTTCCAAACAGATCTTCTGCGACAGATGACAGAATTTCCCATTTGTGCATCCTGGACTGAGTCCAGCTAGGGCTGTTCGCTGGGGTGTTCAGCACGTCTGGGACATGGACTGCAGAGAGGTCCAGGCCATGGTTCAGTGCCCAGTACCAGACCCTCATTGCTTCTCTGCAAAGAGGGTATGAATGCTTCCCCCGTTAGTTGGTTGTTGTAGTAGACCACACTGAGATTGTCTGACTGACTCAACAGCTGGCCTGAAGAGAGGTGGTTTTGAAAGGCCCGCATGGCATACAGAACCGCCTGCATCTTGAGGACGTTTATGTGGAATGACGCCTCAATCTGGGACCTGGTACCCTAGGTTTGGAAAGGACCCAGGTGTTCCTTCCAGCCCAAGCTGGCAACATCTGTAGTGAGAATCTGCTGATTAGATGAGATCAGGAATGGGACCCCTCTTAAGAGGTTTTTGGGATCCATCAACCACTGGAGCACCTTCTGAACCGGAGTGTGACAGGGTTGAATAAGGGCCTGTCCCATTTGTTATGAGAAAGAGTTTAAATACAAGGATCTGTTCTGTTCTCTCCTTTTCTGTCTCTTGTCTATCTGGTTGCGCAACCAGATTTTCTCATGAGACCATGGACTTGATCACCCTGACGGTCTTGCAATTCTGTGCCTCTTGCTGTCTCTCTCAACCCTCACTTGCTGTTTTGTCTTTTCTGCCGCCTTGCGTATCTGCTGGTATAAAAATATATGTGAATCATTTTGTGGTAATGTAACTTATACTGGGATCCCTTTGTTTAGAAATGTATATAGTTATACTGTTGAAATGATTGCAAAGCTAAAACTGTATATAGTTATACTGTTGAAATGATTGCAAAGCTATTTGAAACACAAGGGATTAACCTGTTTGCAAACTCTCAGAGAAGCTGTAAGCAAAATGTCAGTTCTGGGTCACAGTGTTCTTTTTGCTGCACTTATTGAAACTTACAAGAACACTATGTGAGAAGCATGTTGTTTTCTTAACGAACGGGGGTTGCAAAGACTTACAAAAACAGAGCTGCAGTTTCTTGCAAGAGAGACACAGAGACTGAGATTGGAAATTGAGAAGAAACCCAGATGGACTTTCTCTGTTTATACTGCCTTTGTAAATAGTTATACTGGACAATTTTGTGTTTTTATTTTATTTTTTATTAATGATAAATCCCTGTTTTGCGAATTTTACATCTGTTTCTGGTTTTCCTATGCTTCCTGACCTGTGCCTCGCTGACACAGAGAAGAGAACAGCACTAGCTGTTCCAGGTCGTCTGTGTTTTGGTCTCGCTGTACCCGGAGGGTCCACTTGAGCACTTGTATGTTTACTCTGTAATGGGGAGAGTGGCAGTGGCTGCAGCCGTGAGGCCTAGGAGCCTCTAGTAAACCCTTGCAGAGACATAACGGCTCTGCACAACCACCTGAGCCTACAAGATGAGGCATATCACTCTGACTGGGGCAGGAAATCTCTGCCCTGCACTGAGTCCAGAACCACCCCTATATACTGCAGCCACTGGGATGGGATCAAAATGGATTTGGGCAGATTCACATTGATGCCCAGGCAGTGGAACAACTGGAGGGTCCTCTCCAGGGTTCAGAGAAGCTGATCCCTGGAAGGGGCTTTCAGGAGCCAGTCATCCAGATAGGGGAAAACGTGCAGGCCCTCTCCCCAGAGAGCAGCAGCTACGGCTGCTAAGCATTTTATAAAAACCCACGGCGCAGAGGTTAAACCAAAGGGCAAGAATCTGAATTGGTAATGTTCGCCATGAAAAAAAAAACAGAGAAACTGCCTATGCATTGGGCACACCGAAATATGCAGGTAAGCGTCCTACATGTCGAGGGAGCACAGCCGGGTCACCTGTTTTAGCTGGGGCAGCAGCCCTGGGAGAGTGACTATGCAAAACTTTCTGTATTGGATGTAGAGATTGAGGTCTTTTAGATCTAGAATAGGCCTCAGATCTTCGGTTCTTTGGGGGGCCAGGAAGAACCTAGAATAGAACCCTTTGTTCTTCTGCCACCTGGGCACTGGCTTGATCACACTTTTTTGCAGAATGGAGTGTACCTCCTCCTGAAGGACTGCTGTGTGGTCTGGGGGATAGGTGGAGGGTACCAGGGGAGTCTCTGAGGGTTGTTCCAAAAGCTCCAGAGTGTGATCCCTTTCTATAATCTGAAGAATCCAAGCATCTGAAGTTATGGTTCTCCACTGCCTGAGATGGAGGGAGAACCGACCTCTGACCACCACCTGTTGGTTGGGGACCGCAAGAGGGAAGTCGAGCAAGAAGGAGTCAGGCAGAGGCGGATCCGGCTGCTGGGGCTGATCCGTCCTCTCTGGGTCGCTTCGCAGTACGGCCTGAGGAGGATGAAGGGGGGGTAGGCGAGGCAGAACTGGTCTTCCTGTACCCTGGATATAGGAGCCCACACAGGACTAGCGGGACACTTTTCGAAAGGACGGGCACTGTCTGCTCCTGGGCTGGATATGGTAGAGCGAATGGACAGCCTTAGTAGCCCTGCCAGAAGCCTGTAATTTATTAACGATGTCCTGGACATCAGGCCCAAAGAGCTGTGAGCCATTGAGGGGGAATTAAGCACCTTCTGCTCGACATCTGCTGTGAAACCCGATAGCCTGAGCCAGGTGTGCCTACGATGGCAAAAGCCTCTGGCAGCTGTCCTGGGAATAGTGTCTGACATGTTGTCCGCGGCCCGGAGGAGGTGTTTACTAATATCCTCAGTGGTCTGGAGGGACTTAAGGACCTCCTGTTTCTGGGAACATTTGGGGGGGGGGGCCTGAGCAGCTTCCCTGACCTTCTTCCATATGGTATTCTAGCATTTATCCATATGAGATAATTAGCAATCCAGAGTCCCAGAGCAGAGGATGCATTAGCCCCCTTATCACAAAGGTTGATCCTTCTAGATTCCCTGTCAGGGGGAAGGGAGCTAAGGTGCTTGGGCACCTTGGACCTGTCATGTGTCGCTTTGATGACCACATACTCGGTCTCAGGTTTGGCAGCATAATGGGATAATCCAGAACTAGACAACACTCTTAAAGTCCAGCACTACTCACCACAGACCAAGACCACACATGTGTCTTTGCCAAAGCCGTTTACTCAGGGCTAAAAATCGAAATGCTACCCCCCAACATGCAAGTGCACAAGCTGGGGGGGGGAATGAAAGGCAGAACCCACCAGACTTCGATCATTTTTGCTAAGGTGTCATCAGGAAGTATTCCCACAGGTGTTTCTTCCTGCCTTTTAAAGCCATATATTTAAAGAGACAGTGTTTTTAACACACTTTAAAATATAGTGATGCTTGAAAATACCTGTGTGTAACCCACGACATATTTGAGTTAATATTCCATATCATTAGTGTATCTTTTAATTCTAACCATGAAAAAATAAATAACCTAAAAATATATATATATGTGTATGTATACACACATAAAAATACACATATACTCAGTGTACATATCCACACATACATATGCATAGATCAAATGTCTACAGTAAATTAAAGACAGAAGAACGAATAACCCACATAAAAAAAAATAATATTAGTAACGTACAGGAACAGGCAGACTAATGTTTACAGAACTACACTGGTGCTTATGTTTCATATATACATATATATATATATTTATTTATTTATATATATACACACACACACATGTACATATGCACACACACATCTATATATGTATACATATGTACAAAAAAGAGAGACTAGTTCAATCATGTCTCCTACTGTTTCACCCTTTATACTGTAGTAATAGGTAGAAAATGTATATTAATAATAATATAGTAATAAAGCCCCACTTAAATAGTATGCTTCACATGTATCAAGAACTTAAAGGGAAACCAAGGGGGGGATAGCAAATAGTATTATCTAGTACATGTACATTATAAGTATATTGTGAACCCCTGACCACAAATTAACACCCACTAATCCACACGTTATAAGTCAAATAGATTGTATGGACATACATATATACACAAACTCTGTTCCAAGTCTTAATACAGCTGGTTAAATGCTGAACATGTAAATGCCAAAGAATTCTTCTTATTTGTTTAAAATTTACTGTTAAGTCAATATCATCATTTAAATCAGGGTGTCTTAATGAACCCAATGTTTAGATCTAAAATGATTCTTTATCAGAAAGAATTGCTTTGACATCACCTCCCCTAGGTCCAGTGAAAGCATGATCAATCCCACAAAAAGTTAATTCATGCTTTTGTATATCCCTACGTCCAATAAATGGGCACTCAATTCACTTTTGCAATCCTGGAGTCTGATTGTAAAAAATGTTCACCTGTTCTGATTTTCAATGCACGGACAGTCTTTCCGACATAAAAACAGCCACATTTGCATGTGGCTAAATATACTACATTAGTAGTATTACAATTTATAAAATGTCAGATGTTGAATGGCCCCTTGTTGTTAATCGAACAAAAAGTTTTAGTTTTCACCGTGACTTTACAATGTGTGCACCTGCACACTTAAAACTGGCCCATAGGGAGTGATGATAACCAACTTGGAGTTGATGCTGTTGGATTAGGTAGAAAAGAATTGACCAGAATATCTCGTAGATTTTTACCTCGTCTATACACAATACAAGGGGGGTCCTTAGTGACTTCTTTTAAAAAAGGTTCGGTTGAAAAAATGTGCCAAAACTTATTCAAAACATCCGTAACTTTACCACTGTCAATGCCATATTTAGTAATGAATATAGTTTTTCACTGTATTTTTTGTTCTTTCTGATTGTACTGTATAAGTTCTGTTCTTGGAATCTGACCGACATGTGTTTTTATCTTTTCCAACCTTGTGTAGTTTGTTATATCCTCTACCAATAAACTTATGACACATCTTAACACATCTGGCCTCAGCAATCTCTGGATCCGAACAATTGCATCTGACCCTTAATAGCTGAGATTTGGGGATGTTATTGATGGTGTGGTGTGGTGGGGTGGCAACTACTGGATATAAGTAGGCTATTCCTATCCATAATTTTACAAAAAATATCTGTAGAAATGGTACCATCCATATTCTTCATGATATTCAAATCCAGAAGTGTATGCTTTCCTGTCAACTTGTTACAGTAAACCTTAAGTTTGGGTTAGAAGCCTCCAGATATGTCACAAAGGCATGCAGTTGTGCCACGCTCCCTCGCCACATCATAAACACATCATCAATATATTGCCACCATAATTCGATGTAGTCATAGAAAGGGTTAAGGTCAGCATCATAAATAATGTTTTGTTCCCATAATCCCAAGTACAGATTTGCATATGGGGGGCAAAAGTTGCCCCCATTGCAGTACCCTTGATTTGTAGAAAGTGTTGGCTCTGAAAAATAAAACAGTTCTTTTTCAGAACAAATTCAGATAAATCACATAAAAAAGTAATGAAATCCGCACTATATGGTGACTTGAGTTCTAGCCAGTATCTGATAGCAGCTAGATCCCCATTGTGAGGCACATTTGAGTATAGTGCCCCAATGTCTAGGTTAAAAAGGAGCCAGGATGATTCCAAATCCCCTAGGACACCCAAAACTTATGTGGTGTCTCTAATATAAGATTGTAATGATGGTACCAAAAAATTAATGTGACCATCCACAAACTTTGATAGGGGCTCTGTAAAGAACCCTATCCCCGAGACAATTGGGCGTCCTGGGGGGCTGGTGAGGGACTTGTGAATCTTTGACAAGATGTATATGGTTTGTCTAATTGGACAATCTACCATCAGAAGATCAACAGCCTCTTTTGTAACAACCCCTTTCTCATAAGCAGACAGTAAATAGGCATCAATTTCACATTTAAATTCCATAGCAGGATCTTTTTTCAGACCTGCATAAAAGTCAGCATTGGCTAATTGCCAATATATTTAATTCCTATAGTGTTCAACCTCCATAACAACTATTGAACTGCCCTTGTTGGCCGGCTTGATGATGATATGTGGATTGTTATGCAAGTCCCGTAATGCCAACCGCTCATCTTTTGTAATATTAACAAATTTCAATTTCCTGGTTTCACTTTGGATGGACTCGATTTCAGTTAGAACTGCCCTTTCAAACATAGTTACTGCAGGAATATAACTGGGAACAAATTTAGAGGGCGTTTCAAAAACTGCCCCTCCAGGAGGTGTGTCAGATTGTGCTGGTGAATAATCACTGCCCCCATTCATTTATCTACACATATGTATTTGTGGATATGTACTTTGAGTATATGTGTATTCGTGTGTGTGTGTGCGCATGTGTGTATACATATATATATATATTCATGTGTGTGTGTATGCACACACTTTTTTTAGGTTATTTGTTTATTTGTTTATTTTTTCATGGTTAGAATTAAAAGATACACTTATGATATGGAATATTAACTCAGCTATGTCGTGGGTTACACATATATGTATTTTCAAGTATCACTATATTTTAAAGTGTGTTAGAAACACCGTCTCTTTAAATATATGCTTTAAAAGGCAGGAAGAAACACCTGTGTGAATACTTTCTGATGGCTGTAAGCGAAACTGGTCAGAGTTTGGTGGGTTCTGCCTTTCATCCCCCATGGCAGCTTGTGCACTTGCATGTTGGGGAGTAGCATTTCTATTTTTAGCCCTGAATAAACAGCTTTGGCAACGACACGTGTGGTCTCGGTCTGTGGTGAATAGTGCTGGACTTTGAGAGTGTTGTCTAGTTTTAGATTGTTCTATTAGCACACACTGTTGGGAGGCGGCTTTTTTTGAGTGCTAGTGTTTGTGAGTAAGCTCGCCCACAGCAACCACTTTTCAAGACCGTTTTTGGCTGGCGTAATTACGTTTTATCTGGCAGACAGTTTTGGTTAAGGGCAATAGTTCTACTGCTCCAGTCTCTAGGTTTTCTTTCTATTACCTTTAACATTTTATATTTAGAGACTGGAATGTCTGATATATTTTCCAGCATTCAGCTGGGGGCCTTGCAGCGCTTTGTTTTCAGACGCAGTTGTGGGTGATCCATTTTCCACAGAAGATTTACCCCATGAGAATCAGGCAAATGAAACATACAAATTCTGTACAATTAACTGAACCAGACAGCTGGAGGCAATTACATTAAAGGCTAGAACATTTTTTTTGGCACTGCACGACCCTGGAGGCCTATGTCCGAGTAAACTGAGTACCCGGGGACTCCGCATTCTAAAATGGCTAGAATATGGTAACGAGAGAGTCAGCCTTTCGACAGAGTGGAAACAACAGTTGCAGGATGAGTCTATGTTATTAGTGCACTGTTTAATCAGAGACTATAAAGCCCAACAACTTGAAATTGAGGAACTGATCATAACTATTGAGGTGGAAGTTGTTAAATTCAAAGACCATCCAGATTTCAAAGACTTTGAGCAAGTCCCTCCTGTCACAAAATGCAGTAGAGAGAGTACCCCCTCCATGTGAGGAAAGGGCCTCTATCCCAGACACTTTCTCACCCTGAAGAAAATCAGGCACTGGCGACCTATTCTGGACCTCAGATACTTAAACAAGCATCTACGTAAACCAAAGTTCAGAATGGTAACCCTGTCAGTGGTCATTCCTTCCTTGCAGCAGATAGACTGGTTAACCTCCCTAGACCTCAGGGATGCCTGTTTTCACATTCCAGTACGGCCTTTACACAGAAAGTACCCCAGATTCAGACTGCCTTCTGGATACTACCAGTTTACAGTCCTGTCTTTCTGCCTTATGACAACACCCAGGGTTTTCACAAAGTGCCTGGCTCCAGTAATAACTTACCTCAGGAGACAGCATGTCTCAGTTTTCCCTTACCTGGATGACTCACTCGTGGTAGGCAAGTCTCCTCAACAGCTCAGAGACTCCCTAAAGCTCACTCGGCTCACACTGGAGTCCCTGGGATTCCTGATCATCTTGCAGAAGTCTAGGTTGGAACCAGTCCAAATACTGGAGTTCATTGGAGCGGAACTGGACATCTGGCAGGGAAAGGCTCTGCTTCCATCGGACAAGATTTAGAATCTCCAGTCACTGGCAGATTTGTTTGTGCTAGGCCAGCCAGACACTTCCTCAGGTTACTAGGCCACATGGCCTCTACCACAGCAGTGGTTTCAGGTGTCAGGTTCCAAATGAGGGACATTCAATATCACCACTGGGTGCATTGATTTCAGCAGAGAGACTCCCTGTCAAAACTACGTCCAGTCACAAAAGATGCTTCTTCAAGCTCAGGACTGGTAGACAGACAGACGAAATCTCAGGGAAGGAGTTTCATTCCAGCAGAGGGAGCCCTCCAAGGTACTCACAACAGATGCCCCTCTCCTAGGTTGGGGGCCCATCTGGAGGACCAGTCCATAAGCGGAGTATGGTCCCCCGCAGAATCCAGCTGTCATACAAACCTCTTTAAGCTCAGACCTGCATACCTGGCCATTCACCTGCCAGGCAAGGACAATGTCCTTGCAGACTGTCGAGCCATATCAGCCAGGGCCACCATGAGTGGACCCTTAACAGCCAGGTACTAGCTACAGTGTTCAGGAGATGGGGCACTCCAGAAATAGACTTGTTCATCTCCGAGCCCAATCATCAGCGTCCCCTATGCTGTTGCAGGCCCCTGGTTCTAGGCACATTGCCAGTGGATACCCTGCAGCTCGACTGGTTGGGAAGGTTCCTGTATGCTTCTCCCCATTTCTCCTGATTCTCAGAGTACTCCCCAAACTCAGGAACCAGCCTGCAGCAATGGTCCTAATAGCCCCGGACTGGGCAAGGCAGCCTTGGTACCCCCAGCCTTTCCACCTATCAGTCCAGCGGCCTATTCGTCTGCCTTCCAGTCACAGTCTTCTGTCTCTGCCTCAGAAGGAAGTCCTGTACCCCAACATACAGTCAGTTCACCTCACAGCTCGGTACTTGAAGAGCTAGAGTTCCCTGACTCTCAGTATTCAGAGCGGGTCATGAAAATCCTCAGACTGGCTAAAAAGCCTAGCACCAAAAAGACTTATGCTTCCAGATGGAAGATATTTTCTTTCTGGTGTAAAGATAAACAAATTGATCCCATGCAGTCAAGCCTGTCCTCTATTCTGGATTACTTGGCATTCCTGCAGGCCTTGGGCCTGACAGCCTGGTCTCTGAAAGTTTACCTGGCAGCAATTTCAGCTTACCTTTCAGTGGACAAAGAGAAATCCATTATTTCTCACCCCATCTGTACGAAATTCTGTAAAGGTCTGCTGCACCTTTAGCCCCCATTTAGGGAACCTGTCACTTCCTGGGATCTGAACCTGTGTATAGCCATGTTAATGGATGCCCCATTCGAACTTGTGGCTTCAGCATACTTAAAGTATGTTACCTGGAAAACAGTATTCCTTGTAGCAATTACTTCTACCAAGAGAATTTCAGAGCTACAGGCTCTTTGTACTGAACCCAACTTAACTGTCTCCCACAGAGACAAAGTGGTTCTCAGAACCAGTAGGAAATTCCTTGCCAAAGTAGTTTTGGAGTTCCACCTCAACCTATCTCCCTACCTGTTTTCTTTACAGACAAATCTACCCCAGGTGAATGCAGGCTTCATAGCCTGGACATTAAGAGGGCACTGACCTACTATCTGGAGCGCACTAAGGAGCTCAGGGCCTCTCATATCCAGCTTTTCCTTACCTATGGCGAGGCAGGCAAAGGTAGGCCAGCTTCTAAGAGAACTGTCTCTCACTGGATTGTTTCCTGCATTCAATTTTGTTACAATAAAGCTGGCAAGCAGCTTCTCCAAGGCCTCAGGGCCCACTGTACCAAGGGCACTACAGCCTCAGTGGCTGCTCAGAAAGACATTCCTTTGCTTGATATCGGCAAAGCAGCTACAGTATGTGGAAAACTGTATACACTTTCACAAAGCACTGCTGCTTAGATGTGCAGTCTAGATCGGATGCCATATTTGGCACAGCAGTTCTGCAGAACCTGTTTCCGAAGTAGGTCCTGTTCCCTCCTCCCAGCTGCATTGCTTTGTAATCTGCTATAGTCAAGAAGAAAAAATTACTCACCATAGTAATGTTGTTTCTTCTAATGGAGTCTTGCTGTATTCTGACTATATGCAGTTAGCCCCAGCACTTGAACTGCTCCGGAGAGTAAAGGGTTAACTCAATGCCAAAGCATAGAACGTTGAGCTCAAGCTCGGTTTTCAAACCTCTGTCTGTGGTACTCTGAAGTCTAACCATCAGATTCTTACGAGCACTAAACTAACTAACTCAGTAGTTAAATTGTTTATAACATTTTTATGCCAAAAGGCACCAAACAGATTTTTTAGGGTCAAAAGACTCAAGCCGAGAACCCCAAAAAGAACCTAAGCAGGTAGTGAAAACAATCAAAACATTTATAATAAAAAACCCTAGTAAGATAGGGCATGCCAAGTACACCTCTGGGTCGCAACACTGTGCCTGCCAGACCACATCCAAACACTACTAGGTTCCAGGAGGGGAGGCAGGGAGGGAGGTCAGAATACAGCAAGACTCCATTAGAAGAAACAACATTACTATGGTGAGTAAGTTTTTCTTCAAACAACATGAAGTCTTGCTGTATTCTGACTATATGCAGACTACCAAGCAGTACCCCCTTGGAGGAGGGAGTCACAGAACCTATTTTGGGAACAAGCTCTGTAGCACAGATGTGCCAAACCTAGCATCACTTCTTGACTGAATGTCCAGAGAGTAATGCTTGGTAAACATGTGAACAGTTTTCCAGGTGGCTGCTGTATAGATTTCCACTAATGGTATGTCTCTAGCTGCTGCGACTGAAGCAGCTGTACCTCTGGTGGAGTGAGCCCTTAGGCCTGAGGGAGGCTCTTTCCCCAACTTTGAATAGCAGAACTGGATACAGGAGACAATCCACCTGGCAGTAGTTCTATTGGTGGCAGGTTTGCCCTTTCCCACTTCCACATAAGTGAGAAATAACAGAACAGCCATTTCTATGGGCCTTAATGTGTTCCACGTAGTAACTAAGAGCCCTCTTTACAGCAAGACTGTGTAATCTCCTCTCCCCAGGGGAAGAATGGTCAGTGAAAGATACAGGCAACGACATAGACTGATTCAAATGAAAGTCTGATACCACCTTGGGAAGAAACTTTCTGTTGGTTCGAAGGACCAACTACCTTATCCCTGTGAAATGAAATGAAGTCAGGTTCTGCTGATAAAGCCTGTAATTCACTGATTCTCCTGGCAGAGGCAATGGCTACCAGGAATACAGTTTTCCAAGTCAAGTACTTTAGCTCAGCTGAGGATAAAGGCTCAAAAGGGGGCTACATAATCTGTGCAATACAGATATTCAGGTCCCAAGAAGGGGTAGGCTCCGGAAAGGGAGGATTAACATGCACCAGGCCCTGAAAAGTTTCTTGAAAACTGGATGAGATGCCTGGGAAGAGCCCTTACCAGCAGAAAGGACGGCAGACACAGCTGCCAAATGTACCCTGAGAGTAGCAGGCGGGAGGCCTAAACTGTTAAGATGCACCAAATAGTCAAATACAGTAGCTATGTCAGCCAGCTGTGGCAAAACATGCTTCTGGGAACACCAAAACCCAAATCTTTTCCATTTTGAGTTGTAAGTCTTTCTAGTCTCCCAGGGTGGGGGCTGACCATACGAGCAGACGCGAAAGACCGTTAGGCCTATTCTGCTGGCATTTTAGTATGTTAGTAGCAGGTTTCCTGCTAACCTTTAAAATGTCCAAGACTGATCGAGAAAGATGCAGGCTTGCATATTCTGGCTTTTCAAGAGCCAGGCTTTGAGCCTGTTAGTCTGAAGGTTGGGGTAAAGAATCCTCCCTTGAGAGGAGGTTAGGTGATTGAACTGTCTGGGAAGACACAGAGGCATTGTCACAGACAGTGACAAGAGAAGGGGGTACCAAGGCTGTCTGGACCAGTCTGGAGCCACTAGAATTACTCTGCAGGGCTGAGACCTAATCTTGATCAGGACCCTGAATGTCGGAGGAAAAGGAGGAAATGCATAGAGAAACTTGCTTGTCCAATTCAGCAGAAGAGCATCCTGAGGGACAGGGCCCAGAAGAGGTGGTCTACAGCGAAAAAGAGGAAGCTGGTGATTGTCCGGGGCTGCAAAGAGATCGTATCTCTGGAGTGCCCCACCTCTTGAAAATAACCTGAAGAATTAGAGGGTTCAGGGTCCATTCATGGTGACCCTGGGAAATCCTGCTAAGAGCATCTGCTAGAATGTTGTTCTTCCCTGGGAGATGCACAGCCATCAGGGAAGCCTGAAGGGAATAAGCTAGGGACCACATTTTCATGGCCTCTGTGCACAAGGTCGAGGACCGAGTGCCTCCCTGCTTGTTGGTGTACCACATGGTTGTTGTATTGTCTGTCCTGATCTGCACCTCTTTCCCCTGAACAGCAGTTGAGAATGTTTGAAGTGATAGAAAGACAGAAACATAGAAATATAGAAGTTGACGACAGACAAGGACCGTAAGGCCCATCCAGTCTTCCCATTTCTTTTTCTACCTTATAAATGTGCCATTAGCCTTTGCTCTGTCAATGGCCTATCTATTCATACTCATCTGTATTACTCCCGTATGCCTATCTGAAGCCCTGCACTGTATTCATATCCACCACTTCCTGAGGTAGGCCGTTCCATGCATCCACCACCCTTTCTGTGAAAAAGAACTTCCTCACATTACCCTTTAATCAACCTCCGTCTAATCTCATACTACGTCCTGAGCTGTCCATTCGAGAAGGTTTATGTGTAGGAGAGACTCCTGGTGAGACCAGGTTCCCTGAGCTGTGAGCTGATCTAGGTGAGCCCCCCACCCCAGTAAAGAAGCATCTGTGGTCAGAATCACTGAAGGAGCCTGACTGATACAGGGGACACCTTGTCGAAGATTTTACTCCCCCAGCCACCTGTGGAGGGCCTGAACTAGGGTTTGAGACACAGGAACCAATTTGGAGAGAGGGTCTTTTTTCTGAGACCAATAAGATCTGAGATGAAACTGAATATCTTTCATCTGAAACCTTGCTCCCTGGACCACTGCTGTGGTGCTGCCATGTGACTCAGCAACTGTAGAAAGTGTCTGGCTGGACAGGAAACTAGAGGATGAAAAGAGGAAGCCAGCGTGACAAGGGACTGAACCCTTGAGAGAGGGAGAAATGCTCTTGCCTGAGTAGTGTCTAGTTCCACCCCTATGAAAGTGAGTTTCTGGGCTGGTTCCAGGACAGACTTTACTAGGTTCAGAATGAAACCCAAGGAGTCTAAAAGTCTTTGAGTGACCTCTAGGGCTGACTTGACTTGGTCTGAGGGCTGGCCTACAACAAGCCACTCGTCCAGGTAGGGGAGCAAAAGAAAACCCTGTCTCCTGAGGAATGCCGCCACTACTGCGAGACAGTTGGTGAACACCCTTGTAGCAGATGTTAGGCCAAAAGGCATAGCT
This sequence comes from Neoceratodus forsteri, assembly GCA_016271365.2. Taxonomy (NCBI): domain Eukaryota; kingdom Metazoa; phylum Chordata; order Ceratodontiformes; family Ceratodontidae; genus Neoceratodus; species Neoceratodus forsteri. Next base: position 1,199,650,940 of record CM028130.1, read on the forward strand.
CTGAATTGGTAATGGCCTGAGGGCAACTCGAACCTGAGGTACTTTCTGTGGGAATGTCTGACAAATATGTGGAAGTAGGCATCCTTGAGATCCAGAGAGGCTAGCCAATCTCCTGGTCTCAGAGAGGGAAGAATTGCTCCCAGAGTCACCATCTTGAATTTTAGTTTTGTTAAATGTTTGTTTAAGTATCTTAAATCTAGGATGGGTCGCCACGCCCCTGTCTTTTTTGGGGTAAGGAAGTATCTGGAATACAGTCTTTTTCTCCTCTAACAATGAGGTACCTTCTCTAGTGCTTGCAGAAACAGAAGAGAGGAGTCTTCTGCCTCTAAGGCCTTTGTCTCCAATGGAGAGGGAGGACTGAAGGACCTTGCTGTCATTTTTGGGAACCCTTTGAAACTGAGAGCAAGTCCCTGGCTCACTACTTCCAGGACCCATTTGTCTGAAGTAATAGACTTCCAGGCCTGGGAGTAGTGAGCCAGCCTGCCCCCTACTGGAACTGGGGAGGCGACCCTGACCGACACCTCAGGGTGTCTGTTTGGCAGACTGCATGGATGATGGGGTCCTGGTCATCCCACGCCTGCCTCTTCCCCTAAAGAATTCCCTATGCTGGAAAGAAGAGGAGAGGGCCTGAGCTTGGTAGAAAGGCCTGTGAAAAGGCCTTCCCCTGCCTGCCCTGAATTGCTGCTTTTGAGGAGTGGTCTGCTTTTCCTTGGCTGCAGCACTCCTGTAGCTGGTCCTATATTCATCCATCTTCTCCATGTACTTCTCTGTTTGCTCACCAAACAGAGGATTACCAGTTACAGGGAAATCCATGGCCTTAGTCTGGGTATCCTGCAAAAGACTGGGACATCTAAGCCAAGCAAACCTCCTCATGCAGATAGATGTAGCCATGACTCTAGAGTGCACATCATTCGAGTCCACAGCAGCATGAAATTGCACTTTGGATGCCTCTATACCATCTACAGCCACCTGCTCCAGCTCTTTGGCTAGTTGGGATGGGGCATTCTTAGCCAGCTTCAGAACCGTATCCCACATAGACTTTTGGTACCTGGCTGTATATGGCATGTAATTTGAGTGCCTGAGCCCCAAAAAGGATGCCAAGTTCTGTTTCTTAGCCATGGCATCCACTTTCCTGGAACCCTTATCTGGGGGGTGAGGTGCCAGGAGAATACTAGCCTTGTCACAGGCTGCAGCTTGCACTACCACAACATGGCTGCAATGTGCTGAAAGGAATTCCATGCCAGGGCCTGATAAAGCATACCTCCTGTCCATTCTTTCGTCCACAGAAGGAATGGATGTGGGAAATTGCATGATTTTCTGTGTCTGTTTCCCCAGGGATTTGTGCAAAGGGATAGATACTCTCTTTGACTCTGGAATGTCCATCATTTCCACATAATCAGGCTCTTCCTGATCCTGATCAGCCTCTTCCATAGGAAGCTGAAGAGTCTCAGCCACCTTCTTGTAGAACAAGAAGTGGGAGGGGGACTCAGAAAGCCTGGGCGGGGAAACATTGGAAGGTCTGTCAGGGGAGATATCAGGCGCTCTACTGGCTCATGCAGGCCTTCAAACTCTCCTTCTTCATTATCTTCTTCCTCCTCCTCCTAGTCACCTCATAGTATGCCTCCTAATCAATATCTGAGGCAAAAACATCCAACCGAACTGTTTGTCTTCGAACCGATGTCGGTTCGGTCGGAACCAGGCAAAGCGATTGCACTATAGAGATCACTTTCACTATTTCCTCACTTGGTTGGAACATGAGGTGTTGGATCTGGACTCCGCTGATTTTTCTTTTCTCTTTGACAGAACCGACTCCGCGGAGGTCGGCGCTTTCCTTCTTCGAAGGTATCGCCCAGGTCAATGAGGCACTTTTCAGGTTCGGTAGCAACCGAACCAGGCTGGCCATCCGGATCAACGGAATTCTCGGTCTCCCTTTCCTTCAGCCTACTCAAACATTTTTCAAGAGTGGCCTTAGGAAAGTTCTTACAAATTTGGCAATCTACCTTGAGGTGGTCAAACCCCAGACAGTAAACACATGCGAGATGGGGATCAGCCTCAGCAAAGGCCTCCCTACACTTGGTACAGTGCTGAAACCCAGTGGGACCGGTTTTCTTTTTGGGTTTCTCAGACATGCCAAAAATCAGAAAAGTCACCCTTCACAGTTTTCAAGCCAGGTAACTAAAACCTGTCGGTTCCAGCCGTGTCACAGGTCGGTTAAAAAAATCCCACAAAAATCTGGATTTTTTTAGGAACTGATAAGTACCGGAAAACCACAAATATTTGCACCAGAAGCAGAAAAAAACAATAGGTTTTGGTTCTGAACCGGACCAACCAGAAAAGAACCGAAGACAGAACAATTTCTAACAATTTCAATAAAATACCACTACCTACTACTATTACCACTTACTGTTACCAAGACAGAGGAAAGAATACAGATGAAATTACGAACTGTGGTTGAAAAGACCAACCCGATTGAACTTTACCGAACAACGAGCGCGGAGGGATCTCCGGAGGCGACTTCTGAAGATAGGCAGAGGAAATCTGACGGTTAGACTTCAGAGTACCACAGAGAGAGGTTTAAAAACCGAGCTCGAGCTTAACGTTCTATGCCTTGGCATAGAGTTAACCCTTTACTCTCCAGAGCAGTTCAAGTGGTGGGGCTAACTTCATGTTGTTTGGATACTGAGGGATTCCTGGGGTGAGACAAAAAAATTAATTGCCATAGTAATCTTGTTTCTTCCAAGGGATCCCTCAGTATTCTTGACCTCCAACCCATCCTCCCCTTTCAGAAACCCTCTGTTTGAGATTCTACAGTCTTTTACTCTGGCTAAATGTTTTCTTGTAGAGCAGCATTTTTGGTACAAGGCTTCACAGTTCATGCACTGTTTTATTGTTCAAATTGGGTGGTTTGGTGTTTTTCTGGATCTTCCTGGACATAAAGTTTCCACCACTCATTCACACTACTGGAGTCTGCGCTGGAGGCACTAGGACCCAGCGGGAGCAAACTTTTTTGCTAGAGGGTCTGCGTCAGACATGGAGCCGCGAGGAGCGGCACCGTGAGCCCCAGCTCGTGCGGGAATGACTGTCTCAGCGTTGACCCTCCAACTGCCTCAGTTCCTTTTTTCCCGCCGTCAAGTGCACTTCAGTGACGACGTTGCTCACCCACCGGGAGTCAAACTTCAAACTAGCAGCTTAGTTTTTCAGTTTTATTGTTTTGTAGTAATATTTCGAATAAGTATCGCTTAGTTTATTTATTCTTGTTTAAAGAAGAAGGCTCAGCCTACATTAACGGAGTCGACCATGAGTGGGTCAGGTGACGGTAGGGAGACTTCGTATGAAAGCTGTTCAGTCAACCGGGCTGGGTCCAGTCCGCCACCTTCTCCGGAGGGGGGTCTGACAATGGACAGTCCAATGCCCGAGGGGATGGGTGGTGCCCTTGAAAGCATAAAAGTAAACGGTCGCACTCTTGGCACCGTTCGGCCTCGAGTTCTTCTTTGGCCCACAGGTCGAGAAAGAGAAGACATCACCTCAGGTCGCCCTTCTGATATGTGTGCGCATATTGGGCTAGGTTGTCGTCCTCCTTCGGAGTCGCCGGTTTCTGTTTCTGGTAGCTGATGTCTTTGACATCGGAGCCGTACCCCGCCCTCTGGTAGGTCTTCAGATGAGCAGTTTCATCAGTGGACTGCTCTTATGGAGCAGTGGGCTCGGAGGTTGGTCCAGCTGCCTGGCCCGGTCACTCAGGGGCCTTCTGGCTTTTTAGGAGATCAGGTAGGGCGGTTGAGCCTCCCTAGTCACGCTGCACCGTCTTGATGCCGTCGGCTCCGTGATTAGGTGTTTTCCCCCCCTCACAGGGCTGTGGCGCAGGGGGCACACCGATGCCTCTATCTCCTGGTATTCATCCTTCTTTCTCCTCAAATCCTGTTTTTCAGAGTCTTGGGATGTTTTCGACACCCTCGGCATTGATGGCACGCTCGGCGCCGTCTTCGGCACCGACCTCGGCGCCATTGATTTTCTCAGCGCCATGTGCCTCGTCGGCGCTGCCCTTGGCACCATGCAGTTTGTCGGCATCGTCCTCAGCACCGTGTGGCTTCTCGATGCTGTGTGGCCTCTCAGCACTGCCTGGCTTTTCAGCGCCATGTGGCCTCTCGGCGCCGTCCGGCCTCTCGGCGTCATCTTCGGCGCCGAGACCTGTTAGGGCATCATCCAGCCTTCAGGACTCCTCCTCTTTTAATCCTTTTCCTTCCTCATTTCCTTCTGAATTTCACTCCTTTCCTGTCCATACAGTCCCTCCTGGACTGTCAGGAGATGACATTGAGTCTGACCCAGACCTTAGGCTGGGTGATGATGTGGAAGGAACAGGATCTATTCCTGCTGCAGAGCCTGTGGTCGAGGACCTGTCTTAAGTCTCTGCTGAAAAACTGTAATTCTGCTCTTTCTCTCCAAACTACAGATATCGATCTGGGAAACTATTAAGACTCCAATACCTCCATGTTCCGGAGATCCCTATGGATTTGACTCCTCCGGTACAGCCCTCCTTTGAGATGCTGTCTCAAATGGTATGGAATAATCCTGCTCTCATTCCTTTGGTGGCTAAGTCCATAGATGGGAAATATGCTGCTCCCTAGGATCTACCCATTTTGGCATCCCAAGCCTTTGCGGATCCTATTGTAGTCTTGGCAGAGAATGATAAGATCGTCCTTCCCCAGACTACTACAGCTCGGCCTAATTACAAAGAATCTCGTAAGACAGACACTTTGGGTAAGAGAGTCTTTGCTGCTTTAATCCTAGGTATGCGTATTGCCAGCTACCAAGGCTGTTTCTCTCAATATGAGTATATATTTGGCATTCGCTTAAACAAATGTTTGAAGCTCTACCGGAGTCAGATACTAATTCAGAGCTTCTTCAAACCATAACCAGGGGTATCGAGTCCAACAACCAACAGGTTAAAGCAGCTTTGGACGCCTTCGATACTGCTCCCGAGCGGCGGCGTGGCATTTGTACCGCTGCCATTCCTGGCTGCGCACTTCACGTTTCACGAATGATGCACAGCAGAAGGTAATGGTGTTGCCTTTCGATGGTGTGTACCTCTTCGGCCCTCAAGTAGAACAAGCTGTAGAGGCCACACAAAAGACTAGGTCAGCCATTAAATTGGCCCGACTTCCTCCCGCTCCCTCTCGAGGGGTGTTAACAAACGCCAGTTTCATAACCATCAGTCCTTTCGAGGCAAAAGCAGGGGAGGTTTTAGTAAAAACCAAGCCCCTCGGCCTGAAAAGAAAATGCAGCAGAAGGCGCAAGGACCCAAAGCGCCCAGTGCCGCCTTCTGAGTTGTTGGCCCAAGTCCCACCTCAGCTGCCCGAGGGGGACTCTTCCTCAGCGGTAGGAGGTCGTATGACTCACTTCTACAATCAATGGAAATCCATTACCTCAGACAAATGGGTCCTCTGGATTATCTGCGAGGAGTATTCCCTCAATCTTTGGACACCCTTCCGGATCGTCCCCCCAGACGACAGCCCAGGCTGTCAGTTCTTCAGTCAGAACTTCTCGCCTCCGAGATACAAGGCCTTCTGAACAACAGGGCAGTGGAAGTAGTTCCACTGGATCAACGGAACACAGGGTTCTACTCCCATTACTTTCTGGTTTCAAAGAAAACTGGAGGCATGCGCCCCATTTTGGACCTCAGAAAATTAAACAAATTCCTACCCAAAGAGAAATTCAAAATGATATAGCTAGGAACCCTGTTACCTTTGCTTCATCAACACGACTGGTTAGCCTCCCTGGACATGCAGGATGCTTACCAGCCCATTCCTATTCAGTCGAAGCATCACAAATACCTAAGGTTCATGGCTTTGGGCCAGCATTATCAGTTCAGAGTCCTGCCCTTTGGGCTATCCTCTGCGCCGCAAGTTTTTACAAAGTGTTGTGCAATTCTCTCAGCGCATCTCAGAAAAATCGGAATACAAGTGTTCCCATATCTGGATGATTGGCTTCTAGCAAGTCCTTCCATGCAAGGAACTCTGGACGCCGTAGCCACGGCTTCACACTTTCTCACTTCCATGGGAGTCCTGCCAAACCTCAAAAAATCGCAGTTGCAGCTCTCCCAGAGGCTCCTTTTGATAGGAACTGTTCTGGACACCTCCTGTGCGAAAGCATTTCTTCCAGACGACAGGAGGAGCGATATCCTTCAGATGGACCGATACATCGGAGAGAGCAGATCGGTGTCGGCTCTCTCAATGCAACAGATGCTAGGTCTCATGGCATCCTCGGTGTTCACTGTACCCCTAGCACGCCTCCACATGAGAACCTCTCAGTGGATGCTCAGTGCTCAGTGGTCCCCGACCACGCACCCTCAGTCCTTTCTCATCAAAGTGACAGAACCTCTGAAGAGGTCACTCACCTGGTGGTTGCAAGAGGACAATCTTCTGAAGGATACCCTTTGCTCCTCTGGATCATCAGATTTCCATTACCACGGATGCATCCCTGATGGGGTGGGTAGCTCACTGTCAGACTCTCCACACTCAAGGTACGTGGACTTAGGACGAGTCCCAACTTCACATAAATGTCTTAGAAATGAGAGCCATCCTTTATGCAGTCCAGGCTTCGAAGGACATTCTCTGTCACAAGAACATTCTCCTTCAAATGGACAACAAAGCAGTGATGTATTACATCAACAAGCAGGGCGGTGCTCATTCTTACCCTTATGCAGGGAAGCAGTGAGAGTGTGGGAATGGTGTTTGGAGCACAAGGCTCTAATTCAGGCGGTCTACCTACCGGGAGTGCAGAACGAACTGGCAGACCGTCTCAGCAGAACAGAGACAGATCCTCACGAATGGTCCCTCGACTCAGCTATTGCTCAGTCACTATTTGCAGAGTGGGGAACTCCAGACCTGGACCTTTTTGCATCCCCACTCAACACAAAACTGCCTCTCTTCTGCTCCAGAAATCCAGAGCCTGGCATTTTCTGTCAGGATGCGTTCAGGCTGCTGTGGACAAAACTCTTTCTATACGCCTTTCCACTTCTTCCTCTAATTCAGAGAGTACGTCTCAAATTCGAGTCTCGGGGACAAAATGATCCTGATTGCTCCCTTCTGGCCTCAACAGATACGGTTTCCACTACTCAACAGTATGTCAGAAACTCCTCCGAAACTACTTCCTCTTCAGACGAACCTTCTGACTCAGGGGCCTGTGGTCCATCCCAGTCTGAGGTCACTTCACTTTCATGCTTGGCTCCTGAAGAGATAGAAGTGAACAGGTTCAGTATCTCCCGTAGGGTTTCAGATATTCTTCTGGCTGCACGCAAACCAGCCACTAGGAAAACTTACACAGCCAAATGGAAGCGTTTTTCGCTCTGGTGTGCAAAATACTCTTTGAATCCCTTTTCCTGCCCACCAGATAAAGTTCTAGAGTTCCTTTTAGACCTCTCAAATTCAGGTCTGCAATACTCTACAGTTAAGGTTCACCTTTGTGCCATTTCAGCTTATCATGAGCCAGTACTTTGCTTGTCACTGGCTCAGTTACGTGTGATTAAGAGATTTCTTAAAGGAATTCTGCATACCAGACCTCCTATCAGACGTCCAGTCGCAGCCTGGGACATTAATCTGGTGCTAGTCATGCTCACTCAAAAACCTTTCGAGCCTCTAGCTACCTGTGAGTTAAAATTTCTCATCTGGAAGATGGCTTTCCTAGTGGCCATTACCTCAGCCCACAGGGTCTCTGAGATACATGCCTTGGTCACAGACCCTCCGTATATTGTGTTTCATAGAGATGAAGTAGTTCTTAGGACCCATTCTAAGTTTCTCCCTAAGGTTGTTTCAGAATTTCATGTAAACCAACCTTTGGTCCTTCCTTCCTACTTTGCGAACTTCCAAAATGAGGGAGAGTGTTTTCATTCCTTGGATGTCAAAAGAGCTTTGTGTTTCTATCTAGATAGAACAATAGACTGTCTCAAAGCTCAACAACTGTTTGTTTCCTTCAACGAGACCCGGCTGGGTCAACCAGTCGCTATCAAATTTATTTCAGCATGGCTGGTGGCATGCCTTCGTCAGTGTTATTCCATGGCGCAGGTTAAGCTGGAGGGCAGAGTGTACGCTCACTCTACTAGAGCGGTCGTGGCATCCCTGGCGGAAATCTGCAACGTGCCCATTGCAGATATTTGCAATGCAGCTACCTGGAGCTCAGTGCATACTTTCGTCAAACACTGTGCCCTGGATGTCCATGCCAGACAACATCTTTCTTTTGGCAGAACTGTCCTTAATGGACTCCTGTCCTAAAACTATGAGCTCTTGGTTTCTCCTGCCGCCCCCTTGGGGGATTATTAGCTTGCTACTCTCCCATTAGTGTGAATGAGTGGTGGAGACTTATGTCCAGGAAGATATAGAAATTACGTACCTACCGTAATTCTTGATCTTCTTGGATGAGTCTCCACCACTCATTCACACGCCCACCCTCCATCCCCCAAGCTCACCTTTGTTGTTGGTCTTCACTTCCTCAATCTTAGGCTGTGAAGGCTTCTTTGTTGACCCTTCTTATACGGGTCATCCGGACTATCTTATGTCCATTTTTTTGGTTAGGCTACCCTTCTAGGTTAGTTACGCTGCACCTCCTCGGAAAAAAAGGTATTGAGGCGGTTGGAGGGTCGACGCCGAGATAGTCTTTACCACACGAGCTTAGGCTCACGGTGCCGCTCCTCGCGGCTCCATCTCTGACGCCGACCCTCCAGCAAAAAAGTTTGCTCCCGCTGGGTCCTAGTGCCTCCGGCGCAGATCCCATTAGTGTGAATGAGTGGTGAAGACTCGTCCAAGAAGATCAAGAATTACGGTAGGTACATAATTTCCATTTCTTTTTCATAGATTGTTCTTTTTTCCTTAGGCATAGGGTTTAGAGTGGGGCCTTTTGCCCCCTTTCAGCTTCGAAAAGAATCTGGCTAGCAAACAGCACAGCCTACAGACAGTAATCTCTTACTACAATCTGATTGGTAGTTTAGTTGTAATCATTTACATAAACTCCTCCTCCAGGGCCAGCTGAACCCAGCTGGCTAACTACTGTAGTCAAGAAACTGAGGTATCCCTTGGAAGAAACAAGATTACTATGGTACGTAATTTTTTCTTGCGGACCCTCCCTTTTGTCCTTTCCTCGGTCCTCTGGGTATTTACCAAATGCCTGGCAGTGGTGGCAGCCACATTGCGGAGACAGGGCTTCTGTGTGTTCCCCTGCCTGAATGACTGGCTGTTAGCAGCCCCCTCCAGAGATCGCTTAGTTCAGACCCTGGAACACACCTTTTATCTCTTCCAGGCCTTGGGGATCACTATATATCTGCCAAAGTCCTGCCTCTTTCCTTGCCAGTGCCTTCAATACATAGGAACGGTCCTGGACACTAGCCAGGACAAGGCCTTTTTACTAACATACTAAAATGCCAGCAGAATAGGCCTAACAGTCTTTCGTGTCTGCTCGTTTGGTCAGCCCCCACCCTAGGAGCTGACCTTACTGCCCCCCTCACCTTCTCTGGCTTCTCCCTTCCCAGTTCCGGATATTCTTGCTGCACTGGATTTTGCTTCCAGAACCCTTCCCCTGTACCTGTTCCACCCCCTCTTGAACCCCTCCACCGTCTCTGCCTCCACTAGCCCCCTGGGCAGCACATTCCATGGCTCCACCACCCTCTCAGTGAAGTAGCATCTCCTCCTGTCTCCCCTGAATCTTCCCACCTCCAGCTTCCCCCATGCCCTCTAGTTACCTCCTCCTCCTTCCTTCGAAGCACCCCGACTGCTCCTCCCCATTTGCCCCCTTCTTGTACCTGAAGACCTCTGTCATGTCCCCCCGGTCCCTTCTCTCTTCCAGTGTGTACATATTTAGCTCTTCGAGCCTCTCCCCATAGGTCCTGTCCCCCAAGCCCCAAATCATTTTGGTTGCCCTCCTCTGGACCCACTCCAGGAGTTTAATGTCCCTCTTTAAGTGTGGCCTCCAAAACTGCATGCAGTACTCGAGGTGTGGCCTCACCAAGCAGTTATACAGAGGGAGTATCACTTCCTCCTTCTGGAGGCGATCCCCCACTGATGCATCTCAGCATCCTGCTGGCCTTGGCTGCTGCCCTCCCCCAAGTCTCCGAGTTGTTCATCTTGACAGCCACCACCACCTCCAGGTCCCTCTCAACCAGCGAGACTTGTAGCATCCCAGGGGTGTACACTTAGCCGGTTTCTGGCCCCAGGTGCAGTACCTTGCATTTCCCTGCATTGAACCTCAACTTCCACTTTCTAGACCATCTTTCCAGAGCCTCCAGGTCCCCCTGTAGGGCCACCCTCCCCATCCACCACCCCCCCAGTTTTGAGTCATCCGCAAAGAGACTCATCTCACTCCTGATACCTGTCCTTATGTCAGAGACATAGGCGTTGAACAGGAGGGGCCCAAGGCCTGAGGACAGGGCAGAGCGACTGATGGAGCAGGCCCACCTGGTTTCCTCCAGCCGGCAGTTCCCTGCCAGGGTTTTCCTGGGCCACATGGCAGCAGCATTTGCCACAGTTCCCCTGCCCTGCCTGCATATTCGGGTTCCTCATTGGACCTTGAGGGTCCAGTGGGACCAACACATTGACGAGCTGGACCAATTGGTCCTAGTCCCCAGTCCGGACAGTTCTGTCATGATGGCTGGATCCGGCCGACCTCCTTTGTGGATTCTCTCTCTTCAGCTCTTGACCACCCCCCTCCCCTGGTCAGATTCTCATGACAGACACCTCCAGCCTGGGACTGGGTGCTCATCTGGCCAACCACCAGACCTAGGTTACCTGGACAAACATAGAGCAGGGTCTCCACATCAATGTCCTGGAAATGTGGTCAGTTCTCTATGCTCTGCAGACCTTTCAGACTTACCTCCTCCCTGCTGCTGGTGCAGACAGACAACATGTGTGTGGTGTATTAAATCAACAAGCAGGGGAACACTCATTCTTACCCCCTGTTTTGGGAGGCAATGAGAGTCTGGTATTGGGCCATCGAACACGGTATAGAGCTCTCATCCATACAAGTTCCTGGCGTTCAGAATGTCTTGGCCGACAGTCTCAGTCGCTCCAGGTTACAGGCTCACGAGTGGGAGCTTCTAACCTTAGTGTTCGAAGATCCCTTGCACAAGTGGGGCCCTCCAGATTTGGACCTCTTTGCGTCACCACTCAACGCAAAACTGACGCTTTTTTGCTCACTAGATCCCGGGCGTGGAGTTTTCTGGTGCAACGCATTATCCCTTTCCTGGAAGAGAAGGTTTCTGTACGCCTTTCCTCCTTTCCCACTCCTGCAGAGGGTTCTGCTCGAGCTGCAGTTGGAAGGGGCAGAGTTGATCCTCATAGCCCCCTTCTGGCCATGCAGATTTGGTTCCCCATGCTGCAGCAGCTGGCAGTGGAACCTCTGGTGTCCTGGCCCCTGTGTACCAGTTTGCTCTCCCAGGACCAGGGCACCCTGGTCCATCCGGACCTAAAGTCCCTGCATCTCCATGCATGACTCCTGCAGATCTAGTGATTGCCCGCTTCAGAGTGTCCTTAGGGTCGCATATGTTCTGGTGGCTGCCAGGAAACCCTCCACCAGGGCTACTTATGCTATGAAGTGGAAGCGTTTCTCCATCAGGGCCACTGCTTGCCCTTTGGACCTTTTCACCTGCCCAGTGAATGAGGTGTTGGAGTACCTTCATTCCCTTTCGGATTAAGGATTGGGGTTCTCCTCACTCATGGTGCATCTTTCTGCCATCTCTGTGTACCATGCACCTATCGAGGGCAAAGCTGTCACCTAGCCTGAAGTGTTCCGCACATTCCTGCGGGGCATTTTGCATCTGAAACCTCCCATTCGGGACCCAGTCCCTCCTTGGGACCTTAACTTTATGTTGGAGAAACTAACTTTAAACTATTTATTAAATTTTGTGCAGAGAGATAGACAGTTGTTAAATACCTCAATAATCATCAGAGGAACATATACATAAATAAAGATACACGGTCAGATACAAATTTCTGTTTTCCAGAAAATAAGCATAACCATTCTAGAGATGGGGCAGTTGTAGACACTTCATATGCATACGGGTAGGCAGATGGGGAATCAGCATTGGTAATGCAAACGAATATTAAATAGCAATCCATCAAGGTACAAAGGACTCATCTTCCTGAGAGCTATAAAATACCAAATACCCATGGTTGGAGAAACTAACTTTACTTCCCTTTCATCTGGCCACGAGTTGCGAACTGCGCTTTCTGTCGTGAAAAGTGCTATTACTTCTGCTTGAATTTTTTCGAGCTCCAGGCTCTTATGTGTAAGGGGCCTTATTTGTTTTTTCACAAAAGACAGGGTGTCTTCGCCGCACTAATCCTAAGTTTTTACCTAAGGTGATGCTTGAGTTTACTTTGAATCAATCCATACACCTTCCAGTTTATTTTCCTGAGTATTCCATCTCTGAAAGTTCACCTAGCAGCCATATCTGCCTGTATTTCTGCTGGGAAGGAAAAGTCTTTCATTTCTGTACCGCTCCACATTGACAATGGGCAATCATAATAGTTGGGTATAATGCACCTGTACCAGGGTAATGGCACAGCCCAAGCTTTAGAATGTTGGGCATATGAGGATTCCGTGCTACAGCAACTCCCCAGTTAAAGGAAAGCTGTACAAATCACTGTTTCCAATTCCCAGGACTGCGCATGCCTGAACTCAGAACTTCAACTTTCAACTACAAAATTTAACCAGTTACCATGCTCCATTTTCAATGGGGCTTACTTCTAAACGTTCACTTAAATCAGTAGTACATGCCAGACAAGTTCATTTTCCTCCGTAAAATTTGCAGTTCGTCACTTAACGAGAAGCGCTCTAGCACACAGTAGGAAGGAAACTGCTGAACAGAGTGCACATGTCTTCTGGTGCGGGTGGCAGTCCAAATGGCAGCTTCAACGCAGAGCTCAGGAGCACAGAAACGGGGCAAATTAATGCTGAAAGCTTAGCTGGAGGCTCGTGACCACATACAGGTAATGCTAAATGGGTGTTCAAACAACATGAAGTCTTGCTATATTATGACATATGCAGTGAGTCTCAACCTTCGAACTGCTCCAGAGGTGAAAAAGTTAACTTTCCATGCCAGGCATGGAACTTTGATCGCGAGCTCGGTTGAAAACTCTGTCTGTTGTTAATCAAACTCAAACTGTCAGATTCTTTACTCCGCCTCACTGAACAGTCGCTCCGGAGATTTCTCCTTCTGCTCGGTTCGTTTGTCGGTTAAAAAGTATTATTTTATCGGTTTTTTGACCGAAATTAAACCGCAACCGGTCGGTTCAAGCTCTGTCTGTGGTATTGTAAGTAATAGATAGGCTTACATTTATTTTATTCTGTGTGGAACTTGTAAACGCTTTTCGGTTCGGTTTGAACCGATCAGGTTATTCTCAAACTTTACTAGACTTTATTTAGAGTGCGGTTCCCGGTTCTTATCGGTTCTAAAAAACCGGATTTCATTACGTTTTTTCCACGACCCGTGACACGGTTGGGAACTGATAAGAGAGTCTTGCTTGGCGGATTGCCATAAACAGGCAAGTTTGGTTAGGCTGGCACTATGTCTGAGAATCCCAAAAGAAAAACTGGGCTCACTGGGTTTCAGCACTGTAGTGTTTGTGGGGAAGCCTTTGCTAAGGCTGACCCACACACCACCTGTGTGTATTGTCTGGGGTTTAACCACCTCAATGCAGACTGCCAGATTTGTAAGAATTTTCCTGCTGCCACCATAGAAAAGAGAGTTGGTAGGCTCAGGGAAAGGGAGGCCAAAAAGTCCGCTGACCCGGATGGCCAGCCCGGTTCGGTTCCAGCAGAACCAGAGGGAGTGCCCTCTGACCAGGGCGATACTTCCTCGGGCAAATGAAGAGCCAGCTCTGAGGAACCGGTTCCAACTAAAAGGACTAGAAAGTCAGCTAGTGTGGAGCCAAAAGTTCTTTCTCCAACCGCTGAGGAAATAGCTAAAGCAATTCAAATTGTCCAGTCACTTTCCCCAGTTCCGACCGAACCAACACCATCAGGGAAGCGCTCGGTTCGGCCGGTTCCACCGGTTCAAGATTATGATTTTGAGGATTTTTATGAACCGGAGGAGGAGGAGGAGTATGAGGAGAGTGAATGTGGTTTTGAAGGTCTGGATGTGCCCATTGAACCGGACATCTCTCCAGACAGACCATCAGGGGTTTCTCCCCCCAGGCTATCGGAGTCCCCTTCTCATTTTATGTTCTATAAGAAAGTTGCTGAAACTCTCCAGCTCCCTGTTGAGGAAGCTGTTGATGACTAAGAGGAGCCTGATTATGTAGAAATGATGGATATTTCAGAGTCTATTAGACTGTCTATTGCTTTGCATAAATCTTTTCGGAAACAGACAGTAAAAATTCTAAAAACTCCTCACACTATACCTCCTGTTGATAAAAGGATGGACAAGAGGTATACATTATCAGGCTCTGATACAGAGTTCCTCACACAGCAATGCAGCCATGTGGGGGTAGTTCAGGCTGCAGCCTGTGACAAGGCAAATATTCCTCTAGCTTCGCACCCCACTGAAAAGGACTCCAGGAGGATTGATGCCATGGCAAAGAAACAGTACATGGCAGCATCTTTGGGACTCAGACAGGCAAATTATATGGCTTATGCTGCTAGGTACCAGAAATCCAGATGGGATACTGTGCTGGCCCTGGCAAAACAGGTCCCTGACCAGCTTGCCAGGCAGCTGGAACAGGTGGTTGCAGATGGTATTGAGGCATCCAAGGTGCAGTTTCATGCTGCAGTAGACTCTAATGATATGTCATCAAGGGTCATGGCTACATCTGTGGCACTTCGCAGAATGGCTTGGCTCAGATATACTACCCTGTCACAGGATACCCAGTCTAAGGCCATGGATTTTCCTGTTGTGGGCAATTCTCTGTTTGGGGAGCAGACAGAGAATTACATGAAGAAAATGGATGAATATAGGACCACCTATAGGAGTGCACAGGCCAAGGAAAGGCAGGCCACTCCTCAAAGGCAGCATCCCAGGGGCAGGGGCAGGCCTTTTCATAGGCCTTTTTACCAAGTCCAGGCCTCCTCTTCTGCTTATGCCCAGAGGGGGTTCTTTAGAGGGAGAGGCAGATGGGGTACAAGCAAGCCTGCTTCTGCCCCTCAGCCCAAAGCCCCTGCCAAGCAGGCACCCTGATGGGGTGGCCAGGACCGATTCTCCACTACCTGTAGGGGGCAGGCTGGCTTACTTTGTCCAGGACTGGAAGTCTTTAACATCAGACAAGTGGGTCCTGGAAGTAGTAAGCCAGGGACTGGTTCTCAGCTTCAAAAAATTTCCAAAGATGGGGCCAGGTCCTTTCCACCTGCAAATCCATCAGAGGCACTTGCCCTAGAAACAGAAGTTTCTACCCTTCTGGCTCTCAGAGCTGTGGAAAGGGTTCCACCCCTACACCAGGGCAAAGGGTTGTACTCCAGGTACTTCCTTACCCCAAAAAAAGACAGGAGAATGACGGCCCATCCTGGATCTCAGATACCTAAACAAGCACCTTTTAAAACCAAAATTCAAAATGGTGACTCTGGGTATTATTTTACCCTCTCTAAGGCCAGGGGACTGGCTAGCGTCCCTGGACCTCAAGGTTGCCTACTTCCATGTTCTTATCAGAAGCTCCCATCGAAAGTACCTCAGATTCGAACTACCCTCAGGCCATTACCAGTTCAGAGCAATGCCTTTCGGCCTCACCTCTGCCCCGAGGGTATTCACAAAATGCCTGGCAGTAGCAGTGGCCCACTTAAGGCAAAAGATTGCCATCTTTCCTTTACCTGGACGACTGGCTCATAGTAGGCCAGTCTCCAGACCAAGTCAAACTACACCTTCAGGTAACTCAGCAACTGCTCACATCTCTAGGTTTCCTTCTCAATCTTCCAAAGTCAGTTCTAGAGCCTGTCCAGCTTCTCACCTTCATAGGTGCAGAACTGAACACAAAAGAGGCCAGAGCCTTCTTTCCTCTGGAAAGAGCAAGGACCTTGGTCTCTCTGGCCTCTTCTTTCACCCTGCAGGTCTCTCGACCAGCAAGGCATTTTCTGCAGCTCCTGGGGCACATGGCTGTTTCTACAGCAGTTGTGCAGGGAGTAAGATTTCAGATGAGGGACATCCAGTTCCATTTGAGAGCCTTTTGGTCTCAAAGGAGAGACCCTCTGACCAAATTGATCCCAGTGACTCGAACCCTGATCCAAGCCCTTCAGTGGTGGCAGGACCAGAGCAATCTGAGACAGTGGGTCCCTTCACCCTCATTCTCACTCCTTAATCCTTTCTACAGATGCATCCCTCTTGGGGTGGGGAGCTCACATGGGCGATCTCATTACCCAGGGATTGTGGTCCCCTCAGGAATCTCTGCTCCACATCAATCTGTTGGAACTCAGAGCAGTTTTTCTAGCACTTCAAGCTTTTTCCACCTCTGTTCAGAACAAAGCTGTACAGATCAGAACATACAACACCACTACAATGTGGTACATCAACAAGCAAGGAGGCACTCGGTCTACGGCCTTGTGCACCGAAGCAATGAAGTTGTGGTCTCTGGCGTACTCCCTGAACACCTCCCTTACGGCAGTTCACCTCCCAGGCAAGGACAATGTCCTGGCAGATGCTCTCAGCAGGATTTCCCAGGGTCATCACGAATGGTCACTGGATCCCATAGTATTGGAGGTAGTATTTGCCAGATGGGGCACCCCGCAGATAGATCTTTTTGCAGCCCCAGACAATCACCAACTTCCCCTTTTTTGCTGCAGGCCCCCAGTGTTGGGCTCAGTCCCTCTGGATGCCTTCCTTCTCAGTTGGGAAGGGAAGTTTCTCTATGCTTCCCCCCCCTTCCCTCTTCTGTTCAAGGTGCTAGTCAGAATCAGATCTCAACCCTGCAAGATGATCGTGATTGCTCCAGATTGGGCCAGACAGCCCTGGTACCCACTCCTTATGTCCTTAGCAGTCCACCTTCCCCTGTGTCTTCCCAGGAATCACAACCTGTTAACCTGTGCTCAGGGGAGGGTTTGGTACCCGAATCTCAAATCTCTCAATCTCAAGGCCTGGCTCTTGAAGAGTTAGAGTTTGCTGACCTACACCTCTCCCAAGGTGTATTGGATATATTGAAGGCTTCTAGGAAGCCATCCACCAGAGCTACTTATAATTCCAAATGGAAGAGATTTTCCATTTGGTGCTCTGGCAAGCATATTTCCCCAGAATCTGCTGACTTACCCACAGTCCTGGATTATATGGTGCATTTGAATACTTTGGGGCTGAGGCCAGCTACCCTAAAAGTGCACCTGGCAGCTGTGTCTGCTTTCTTATCAGCAGGTAAACCCTCTTCTCTTTCGGCTCATCCTGTATTCTCCAAGTTTTTCAAGGGGTTGCTTCCACCAACCCTCCATTCAGGGCCCCTGCCCTGCCTGGGATCTTAATATTTGCATTGCTCAGCTTATGCAATCCCCTTTGAGCCCTTGTCTTCAGCAGAGCTTAAGTACTTGACTTGGAAAACTGTGTTTTGTAGCCATCACTTCTGCCAGGCGCATAAGTGAATTACAAGCATTGTCAGTGGAACCTGATTTTATCTCCTTTCATAGAGATAAGGTGGTCCTCAGGACTAACAGAAAGTTCTTGCCTAAGGTGGTTTCAGACTTCCACCTTAATCAATCTGTGTCTCTCCTGTGTACTTCACTGACTATTCCTTCTCTGGCTGAGAAGACTGCACAGTTTAGATGTCAAAAGAGCCCTTAGTTACTACATAGAGCGTGCCAAGGGTCACAGGTTTGACTCCTCCAACTGTTCCTCACTTATGGTGAGGTTGGTAAAATAAACCTGCCACTAAAAAGATCCATTGCCAGGTGGATTGTCTCTGTATCCAATTTTGCTATGAAAACTGGGTAAGGTTCCTTCCTCAGGCCTGAGGGCTCACTCTACCAGAGGTACAGCTGCGTCTCTGGCTGCTGCCAGGGACATCCCTATCCCTAGAGATATGTCAAGCAGCTACCTGGAAAACAGTTCACACTTTACCAAGCATTACTCCCTGGACATCCAGGCTAGGAGTGATGCTCTGGTTTGGTACAGCTGTGCTTCAGAGCCTATTTCCAAGTAGGTTCTGTCCCTCCTCCATGGAGGTACTGCTGTGTAGTTTGTATATGTCATAATATAGCAAGACTTCATGTTGTTTGAAGAAAAAATTACTCACGTTAGTAATGTTGTTTTGTCTAATAGAGTCTTGCTATATTATGACCCCCCCGCCTGCCCTCCTCAGAACCTCTACTTTTGGGATGTGGGTGGGCAGTGCAGTGTTGGCATTTAGTAGATTCCCACCTTATTTTTTCACCCTCCTTTTTGGGGTGTTTGGGTGTTATGTTTTAATTTTGGATCCCCTGACGGAGTCTTTGTTTGGGGACCAAGAAAATGTGTTCTTATATTTAGGAGCCAGTTGGCTAGTGTAGGTTTACTTGCTTCCACACAGAACCTTAGTGAGTTTTGCTCGTAAAGATCTGACAGTTCAAGTTTGATTAACAACAGACAGAGTTTTCAGCGAGCTCGCTCAAGTTCCATGCCTGGCATGGAAAGTTAACTCTTTCACCTGGAGCAGTTCAAGGTTGGGACTCACTGCATATGTCATAATATAGCAAGACTCCATTAGAAGAAACAACATTACTAAGGTGAGTAATTTTTTCTTTCTGCAGTCCTGGGAGTTGGAAACGGTGTTTTGCACAGCTTTCCTTTAAGCTGTGCCATTCAAAGGGGATAGAGATACTCTTCTCTTCTCTCAAGAATTTCAGGTTTTAAGATTTCAAGACTTCATTTGGAGTTGCAATTCTGCACTGAGGTTGGGGCTGCCTGTTTTAGGAGTACCCTAAAGTGCCTGTTAAGCTTGCGGCTTTCCAATTGAATAACCTGCCTTTTTTCATTCTCTATGTGGATTGGGAGCCACTTCTGCCTTGCTAGGGTATTTTAATGGTCTCTATTTAAAAAGAGAAAAAGATGCCACAGGTAGGTACAAATGTATTTACTGGGAGTGCAGGGTCTCTGGGGGATCACTGACTTTGGTGTCCGTTCTCTTTGCTCCCTTCCCCCACCAGCTTGAGGTTTTGTGTTTGGCAGTGTTTTAAAAGCGAATCTGGGATTTTGGTGTAATTCTTAGGTGTTTTTCCACCTCAACCTCCATTTTTCCCATTAGAGTGGCCGCTATTATGGCTGGGCGCATGCTCCTTCAGCAGTTGGCCTTCCCAGCAGTGTCCAGAGCACTTGTCCGTGGTGCGGGTGTGTGCAACGCTATTTCTCATTGAAACACATTGCGCAAGTTACACATGCTTGCGCAAGCACGCCAACGCCCCAGTGTGCCTGGTGGGTGCGGGCATGCTCAGTTTAGCATTTTTAAAGCGCACTGACTCAATTTGGCAGTTGGTCTTGCTGACTGATGGAAAACAAACACTAATACATTTAAACCTGATGATTATTATTATTACGGCTTTCATACAGCCAGCAGTCCTGGGTTTGATTCCCATGACCCCCACTGGTAGCCAACAAGCAATAGGGCTAATAATTATGACATTATTATGGCTATACATTCAGTGGTCCTGGGTTTGATTCCCAAAACCTCCACTTGTGTGATGTATGACTCTGAGCAAGGTTTTTAAGTCTATGCTGTAATACAATTTTAGCTCAGAAAAATTGGGGCTAATTTTATTTTTTACCTCACAATTGTTATTTGGCACAATTATATTTCTCTTTGGCACCATGACATACAGGAGAGCATTAATCAAGAAATGATATAAGTCCTGCAACAAGGGTGATGAGACCCTCCTCATGGGTTCCTTTTGCCCTTATTGCGTTGCTCAGCACCCCCAGCTGGCTCTCCAGCCTGGGAGAGGAACATCTGGTTCTTAATTGGCAGTGGCAACAAAATTGCAAGATATTTCCATTGTAGCTCGGACTGAGCTTAAGCTCTGATGTCCTGCAGGACATCACGCGAATACTTGACTTAATAGGGCCCCTCAGGTCGGGCGAGGGGCACATCCAGGCACGCTCAGGTGCGGCACAGAGAGCTTAGGCTGCAGTACTGATGTGCAGGCAGACCCTGACCTGACCCTGATTTTAATAAGCCTTGTCTTTTGGATAGCTGAGGCATGTAGTCCTTACCGCCTCAAAGAGGTACTGTACCGGAGAGGGAACTTTTGCAAAGCAGATCCACACTTAATTTGTTTATTCTGTCTGGGGTCTGACCACTTATAGACAGATTGTGAGATTTGTGCTAACTTTCCGCAGTCCACCTTGGATAGACGGTTTAAAAGACTGTTGGAAAGAATGGCTGATAAGACTGCTAACCCAGCCACAGACCAACTGGATGAACTGGGAGAGCTGCCCTCTGAAAGGGGCAATAGGCTCTTTCTCAAAAAAAACGAACAGCAGATAAGGCTGCTGAACCATCCGTTGCGGTCACCAGGAACTGCAACCGAAACAACCCGCGTTTCCTTCTACCGAGGAGATCACTAATGCGATCAGGATTATTCAGTCATTACAGTCCCTGGTTCCGGTTGACAAACAGTCGTTTCCACAAACTCCCGTTCAAATGTTATCCCGATTTAATAGACCAAGGTGGGATCCTTATGGGACAGTGACTTTGGAAATGAGCCTGATGAGGATGAAGATGATGAGGATTTTGAGGACCTTATTGATCCAGAAATTTCCCTGATCCTCACAGACCAGATTCCCTGGCAAGGAACAGAGGATTTTACATCCTATTTTGCTTTTATGAAGCAAGTGGCTCAATCCCTGGACCTCCCATCCCAGGAATCTGATGGAGGATGAGGAGGAAGAGGATTATAAGGAGATGATGGATGTGCTCCCATCAAAGAGGCTACTCCTCCCTCTCCATAAGTCTCTAAGAAGTAGACTATGAATGTTCTGCAACTCACTTCTCCACCCACAGACAAGAAGGTGGATGGGAAATACTGGGTAGCTAAGTCTGGGGCTGAATTGTCTTTGGACACCCCAGCCATGAGGGTGTGGTACAGGCTGCAGCTTGTGACAAAGCTGGCATCCCTCTGACCTCTCACCCTCCAGACAAGGATTCTAGGAGGTGGATTTCATAGCTAAAAAGAGTACTTGGGTTCTTCTCTGGCTGTTAGGCAGGTATCTTACATGGCCTATACAGCCAGATATCAGGAAAAATATGTGGACCACAGTTTTGCAAATTGTTAGGCAGCACCCTCCTATGGCTGCTGACATAGAGGAGGCTGCAAAAGGGGTATTGAAGCTGCTAAGATGCAGTTCAGGATGGCAGTGGACTCGAATGACACTGTATCCAGTTAGATGGCATCTGCTGTGTCCTCAGAGGTTTGCCTGGCTTAGAACCACTAACCTGACACAAGATATCCAGACTAAGGTCATGGATTTTCCATGTGACTCTGTGTCTCTGTTTGGGGAGCAACACAGGTGATTCAGTTGATCAGGCAGAGCCGACTCTCTTCGAGCCAGAGCACGGCTCCTGTCGGACAGGTCCGAGGTTCTCTCCTCCTTTGCCCAATCATTTCTGGTTGGGCAATTGCGCCCTGCCCGGGACTTCCTGCACCTCCTGGGCCTTATGGCGGCCTGCACCAGCGTGGTCCAGTGAGCCCGCTGGCACATGCGTCCCCTTCAATGGGGGCTGGCCCGCCAATGATCACAGCGCTCTGGTCCTCTGGACCAGCCAGTGACGGTGACCCAGGAGATGTGGAACGCTCTCCAGTGGTGGATCATTTCAGCTCATCTGCAGGAGGGCATCCCATTTGTCTGCCCTGAGCCGACGGTCATTCTAATGACCAGTGCCTCTCTGATGGGTTGGGGTGCCCATCTGGGGGAGCACAGAGCACATGGCCTCTGGTCCCCTCAGGAGTCTCGATGCCACATCAACCTGCTGGAGCTTCGAGCGGTCCGACTGGCCCTCACCGCCTTCGCTCCGTTTGTATGGGGTCAAGTGGTCCAGGTCCAGACGGACAATACCACGACCATGTACTACCTAAACTGCCAGGGCGGGACGCACTCCTTGCCCCTATGCAAGGAAGCTCTCTGCACTTGGTCCCTCGTGAGCAGACTGGAGGAGGATCTCCTAGCCATCCATGTGACGGGAGCCTCCAACACTCTGGCCGATGCCCTAAGCTGGATAGGTGCTGCGTCTCACAAGTGGTCTCTCCTGCCAGAGGTAGTACACGATCTGTTCTCCCGCTGGGGTACACCTCAGGTGGACCTGTTTGCCTCCAGGGAGAATGCGAAGCTGAGGCTGTTTCATGCCTGCCCCCCTCAGCAGGGCTCGCTGCAGGGGGATGCCTTCTCGAGGCCGTGGACCCCGGGCCTCTTCTACTCCTTTCCCCCATTTCCCTTGATCCACAAGGTGCTTCTCAAGGCGAGGAGGGACAAGGCGCAGGTGATTCTGGTAGCCCCAGACTGGCCCCGCCAGTTCTGGTATCCAGATCTCCTCAGCCTCAGCTCCAGGCTCCCGAGGCGGCTTCTAGCCCCACCGGACCAGTCTCAGTCCAACCCGGGGAAGGTGCTCCACCTGGACCTTCAGTCCATTGCCCTGACGGCCCTGATTCCTGGTGGCTAGAATTCCAGACCGTGGGTCTTTCCGACGGGTCCTCAATGTCGCTGAGGCATCCCATAAGGAGTCGACCAGAAAATGCTATGCTTTCAAATGGAAGAGATTCTCCATTTGGTGTCAGGATAAGGGATTAGACCATTCCTCCTGCTCCTTGGCCAGCATTCTGGACTACCTATGGTCCCTTTCTCAGCAAGGGCTTCGGTCGACGACCCTTAAGGTGCACCTGGCAGCCATCTCTGCTTACCGGGTGCGGGCCGGAAAGCAGTCGGTGGCACAGGAGAAGGTGGTCAGGTGCTTTTTCAAAGGCCTTGATCGCATATCTCCTCCGGTGCAAGAACCTCCACCTCCGTGGGATCTACTGCTGGTATTGGCTAAGCTCATGGGCAAGCCATTCGAACCGATGCACAGGTGCGACATCTCCCACCTGTCGTGGAAGACCGCCTTCTTGGTGGCTATTACTTCAGCCAGAAGGATGGGAGAGCTCCAGGCGCTTCCATCGAGCCTCCTATCTGGTCACAGGGACAAGGTTGTCCTCAGCCCACCCGAAATTCCTTCCAAAGGTGGTGTCGGAGTTTCACCTTAACCAGGTGTTGACTCTGCCGGTGTTCTACCCCAATCACACCTTGGAGGCTGAATATAGGCTCCATACTTTGGACCCTAGAAGAGCGCTCTCTTATTATAAGGAGCGAATGGCTGAAGTTCGGGGAGAGGTTCGCCAGCTGTTTGTCACCTATACTGAAGCCGCACCTGGCAGACCTGCAGCCAAGCGGATGATATGCAGGTGGGTCACCTCCTGCATAGATCTCTGCTATAGGTTGGCAGACATGGAGCCTCCCAGAGGGGATAAGAGCTAAGTCTACCCGCCATACGGCTGCTTCCAGGGACGTCCCTATCCAGGAAATCTGCAGGGCTGCTACCTAGAAGTCAGCACACACCTTCATTACCCTCTACCACATTGACCTTGAGTCACACTGGGATGCTGGTTTTGGGACCTTGGTTCTTCAGTCCTTATTTCCTAAGTAGGGGGTGTGCGCCTTGCCTCCCTCCTCCCGGAGAACTGCTAGGAGTCTGCCAGTAAGTGTGGATAGAACAACATTTCCATGTCCCTAGAAATACAGGTTACTCACCTGTAACAGGAGTTCTAGGAATGGTATGTGTTGTTCATCCACACAACCCACCCGACCTCCCCGGCTTCGACGCACAACCTGGCTTCCAGCGGGCTAGATCTGGTGTCATGGGGCGGAGCCCGAGAGTTTTACCACCTGGTTGGGTGGTAGGAGCCAGCTTGAAGACCTTCTGGCAAGATTTATAGCGGCAAGTAACCTGCCAGTAAGTGTGGATGAACAACATATACCATTCCTAGAACTCCTGTTACAGGTGAGTAACCTGTACTTGTGGTATACCCATCTTTCCCATCATTGCCCACAGAAAAGGCCATCCGACCCTGTCAGACGCCTCTTTCCGCATCCAGCTAAAGGAGTAAAAAGACATCCCCATTTGCCCCACTCGTGCACCAAATGCAGTGTTCTTTGATGTTATCCCGCTTACTGCCTGGAACAAAGCCCATCTGGTCTAGATGCATTATCTGGGGTATAAACCTCTTGAATCTTTCCGTGAGGATGGAAGCAAATATCTTGTAATCCATATTAAGCACAGAAATAGGTCTATATGAAGAGCAGGAAGCAATATCCTTACCAGGCTTTGGAATACTGGCTATATAAGCATACAGCCATGAATCTGGGGCTGCCTCCCCTTGTTGGGCCCCTCTGCAGGCCTCCAAGAGAGTCGGGGATAGGTCTTGCCTAAATGTCTTATAAAAATCACTTGAATAACCATCAGGGCCAGGGCGTTCACCTGTCTTCAGAGCCACACTTGCTTGACCCAATTCTTCAGCTGAAATTGGTTTTGTTAGGGCCTGTTTCTGTTCTTCCGATATCACAGGAAGGTCAAGACCCTGCAAGAAGGCCTCAATCCCTGGGAGTCCTCTTTTCAGCCTGGTAGAGGGTACTGTAAAAGTTTGAAAAGCTTGTTCTATCTTTTTGGAAAGAGTGACTAACTTCTTTGAGGTTGGATCCCTAATTTGAGTTATATTGGAATGGGTCTTATGTTGCCTGAGTCTGTGAGCTTGTAGGCGGGTAGCCCTAGGGTCCTCCTCATAATATTTCTGTCTTATATACTGCAGAGCTTGCTCCGCATATGTCCAAGATCCCTGAATTTGTTCTTTTTGGCACATAATAGGGAAGAACCTCACATCTCCGCTGCGGTTGGGCCTGTAGGTCTTGAAATTGATGTTGAGTTTGTCTAAGCGCAGCTGTTGCTGTTTTTGTGATTAGACGATACTTATTACATCCCCCATAACACTGTTTTCAGGGTATCCCATAGATGCCCATCGTTACCCCCGGGTATTGTTTTCTGAGAGAATCTGTTTGATTCTCTTCTGAATCATATCTCTAAAATCTTTTATATTTAAAAGGAAATTATTAAATCTCCACAAAGTGTTGTTTTTCTTCTGTTCCCATCTCATTTTTAAAGTTACGCTTGAGTGGTCAGATAGCACCATTGGGGACTGTACACAACCATGTACTCTATACAAATGTTCCTTAGAAACATGTATGTAGTCTATTCGGGTAGACTTTATGGGGGCAGAAAAGTGTGTTACTCTTTATTAGGATGTAGGTGTCTCCATACGTCCACCCACTGAGCCGCTGAGAAATAAACCTGTGTTGCCTTTTGAGCAGAGTTTTTTGGGGGGCATCGCAGATTCGAGGTATCTAAAAGTGAAGTCACCTGGTTATGATCTCCTCCTAATACCAGTACACCCCTATGCACCTCCATGACCCTTTGAAATAATAATTTTCTCACTTCAGCCCTCGAACCGGAAGGGATATATAAGGAAGCAAGAGTAATATCCTGTCCCTCCAGCTGCCCCACTGCAATAGCAAGCCTCCCCTCAGGGTCTGCATATGAGTTTGTCAGGCAGAATGGGATATTTTAGGACCAGGACTGCAGTCCCCTTCTTTCCTCCCATAGACCGAGGCAATTATGATGGAGAACCCAAATTTAGAAAAGCTTCTGATGTTCCTTTTGTTTAAATAAGTTTCCTGCAATAACAGAAATGTAGGTTTCATCTTCAAAGGGAGTTAATTACCCTATATGTTTTATTGGCTTATTTAGCCCATTAATATTATGGAGCAGACCGAATTGTGGAGGAGTTATCCATTGACCTGAGATTTATTACTTAAAGCTGCCCCAAAGAGGATTGGTTGGACCAGAACTATAGGGACCTTAGCTTCTACAGCTGCTATGGATGCAAAAGAGTTTTCCTCTTCCACCTGCATATACTCTCGCCCACAGCAAACCATGTTTCCTTTGGCTGGTATTGAATTGTAACCCATTATGTAGAAAACTGGCCTTTAGAGTAAGTGCATCACTCAGTTAATGTAAAAAACAAGTAAAACTGTAACAACTATCAACTTGAAGAACTTATTTACATTAGTACTTTCAAAAATAGAGGGTATTAGAACCAACCCTCCAGAAACGGGATCCAGAGTCCAAAACTCGGACTGTGTCCCTATGAGAGGAGTAGTGTCCAAAACATTAGTCGGGCCTCCCCGATCCCTCCAAACTTCAGGATCAAGTAAAAGGTGCGTCACCCAGTAAAGAAAAACCCAGGAGAATGGCATACACTCCAAACCACCCCCCTGCATCACCCGATCCAGCAACTTATGTATTCGCGCCGCTGGAGAGAGAAAAAAATAGAGTTGCCTCCATTATAAACCTTTGTAGGCAGAGGGAAATTAAATTAAGTTCACCCGTTATGGTCCCTCTTCGTGTTCCAGTACAAACTCGAATCACCCCCCAAATCCCTCAACCAACAACATAAAAATAAAAACGGGGAGAAGGCAAGAGTAAACCAGGTTATCACTGGGTCTACTCAGAGATGAAAATATACAAACTTTAAGGAGAGTCTAGAACCATGCTTTACATACCAACAACAAAGAGATCTATATGTCGTAATACTAAGGAGCTCTGTGTCTCTGTATAATAAGGGATAAATTGAATGTTCAATACCCATTCTGTAGAACTGAAAGTGGGAGGGGACTCAAGAAAGCCTAGGAGGAAACACCAGAAGGTCTGTCTGGGGAGATGTCCGGTTCCACAGGCACATTCAGACTTTCACCGTCGTAATCATCCTCTTCAAACTCCCCATCCTCATCAAACTCTGGTTCGTAAAAATCTTCAGGGGAATAATCCTAAACCGGGGGAACCGAGCGAACCGAACCTCTGCCAGAAGGTGCTGGATCGGTTGGAACTGGACGAAGCGATTCAACAATCCGAACTGCTTTGGCTATTTCTTCGGCGGTCGGAACATGCAGCTCTGGATCCGAACCGGCCGATTTATCCTTTCGTTTTCTTTTTATAGGAACTGATCCCTCAGGATCGTCTCTCCTCTTGCCCGCCAAGAAGTATTGCCCTGGTCAGAAGGCACTCTTCTGGTTCAGGAGCCGAACCGGCTGGCCTTCCGGTCAGCGGATTTCTCGTTTATTTATCCCTAAGTCTACCTAACTTTATCCAGGGTAGACTTAGGGAAATTCTTACAAATTTGGCAGTCTGAATCGAGGTGGTCAAACCCCAGACAGTAAACACAGGTGGTGTGGGGATCGGCCTTAGCAAAGACATCCTCACACACACTGCAGTGTTGAAACCCAGTGGGCCCGGTTTTTTCTTGGGTTTCTCAGACATGGCCAACCTAACCAACTTACCCTTTATATGGCAACCGCCAGGCAAGACTCCCCTATTGGTTTCCCACCGTGTCACAGGTGATGGAAAAAAACCGCTAAAATTACGTTTTTTTTAAAACCGATACGGACCGCTAACCATGCACTAACTTTTTCCTTACTACAAGATCGGTTCAGTCGAAGCGATCAGAAAATTTTCACAATTTCCACATACAGCTACAATGCTAAGTACTTACGGTACCACAGACAGAGTCTCAAACCGAAAAAAACAGAACAAAAATCGGACTACAACCTAAACTTTAACTGCGAAGAACCGAGCTGAAGGAGAAATCTCTGGAGTGACTGTTCAGTGAGGCAAAGAATCGGACGGTTTGGGTTTGAAAGGACACAGACAGAGTTTTCAACCGAGCTCGAGCCCAACGTTCTATGCCTGACATAGAAATTAACCCTTCACTCTCCAGGGCAGTTCAAGAGCTGAAGCTAACTGCAAATTGTCAGAATACAGTAAGACTTCATGTTGTTTGAAGGACAGTTCTAAAGTAATAAAGATATGTTTAGCACAAGTAAAAGCTGACCCTAATTCAGTGTTCAGGTAATAAAACACAGAAATGAAAATACCACAAAACAGCTTCTGAAATATTTTTATTTATATATTCACTGTTTCATGAGTAGTACAGGAAATAAAACATAAACCACCACATCAAGATAAAGAAATGCAGGACAAATACATACAGTATGTAAAGTATTCAGTCGAGACAGACAGTTACACACACATAAAAAGTATGCAGCAGGAGTAAAAGTTAGGAATAAACACAGTACTGACAGAAAATATTTTTTAAAATGCTGTCTAGGTTGAGCCACGAACTAAGAATATAGAAATCAAGCAATGGTAGTTGATGTTAGTACTGCAGAGGATACAATATGCCTTAGAACCAAATTCAGGAATACCATCTGTCACAACCGCATCGCCGAGGAGCATGCAGCCTGACAGGTATTCATGCTGCTAATTACGTAGTCCGCGTTCATTTTCTGATGTCACACTGCATGTCCCGCGAGACTTTGGCGCTAAACACAACTGGACGGGTTTTCCGGCAGCGCAGCACGTCAGGGCTAAATAAAACATTATTTTTATGCAAAACAAGATATTTATTATACAAGAACATCGACGGGAGAAAAACGGACAGGCATTGCTACATCGCAGCAGTCAGACAAACATAAACGACAGGTAAGACCTGCTCTTTAAGATACATGCACAAATCTCAATAGCTATTAAAGAGCATTAATTTTTGCCATTTTTTTTAAACAGGAAAATTCTAACCTTCTCCTGAATCATTCAGTTATGTTTCATAATCTAGACCCTGGCATTTTGTTTTGTCTTTGTTGGATAAATGCATTGTATAATCAGGTATTAATCGATCTGCTGATAAAAGTATTATCAATAACCTAAATAAATATCTAGATTTTTGGGTATACTTTTTAATATCACCGTAAAAAAATGGGTCTGAATCATATTTTGGCTCCAAATAGCAGCCAACCCTATCCCTTCTGTTATCCAACTCACACCCTGTCCCCTGCATAATATGTGTCTTTTACATCATTTTAAAAGTACAGTATTTTAGAGTGTCATTTGTTTAAACTCAAAGCCATTGTTCAACTAACAGGCCCTTCAAACCTGAAAATCAAAAAGTGTCAGGCAGGGACACGATCAGAATGTTGAACGGATCAGGCGTCCGGCTCCCCAAGCGAACTACAACCTCTTTCTTTACTTTGGAGATGAAATTTAAAAAAACAACTACAGTGGCGCTCAGGGTTGGCGCTGGAGCGCCAGACCTCGTACCATGCGGCGACCCGGGTTCGGGGAGCGAGTCTGGGCCATCTGGGGAGAGGGAGGACTGAGTGTTCGGAGGACAGCTCTCCTCCCTCGGGGGGGTGGGTCCAGGGGTTATGCCCCACCGCAGTGACCTCCGGTGGAGACTGGAGGTACTGCCATGCTAGGCCAGCGCAGAGGGATGTGGAGCCGCAACAGGATGTCCCCTGGCATCATGGCACGATCGGAGCTCCACCTGGGGGGTGGGGGTAAGGGCGTAACAGAACAAAAAAACTCTGCCTCCTAATAGGTGATGGAGGGTCCTGGGGGGGTTGGTCCACCATGCCCAACGTTGGGCCCCACCTCACGCTCCTCTGCTGTCCACTGCCTCACACCGCCAGACTAGATTATAAGATAGAGCGCCAGGAGGAGTAATCTGTCGGTCCCGCCTCGGGGGACTCAGAGCCAGGGTGCCAGATGGCTAGCGAGAGCAGTTGGAGGGGCCTTGCCCGGAGGTGCGAGAGGGGGCTTCAGGCAGGTGGGAACAGGACAAAGACCTCAAGTGACCACTCCTGAAAGAGTTCAGGAAGGTAGGGGTGCAGAAATAAAGTTGTAAAAAAAAATAAATATTAAAACAGAACGGAGGAAAGTAGTGATATTTCAATTCAGATAAGCAAACTAAAATGTTGTGGTAGGATCCAGCCAAGTGGTTTAATGTGGAGTTTTTGTGGCTGGGCTTAGTCACATTTCAGTCAAAAAGTGTAACAAAGAAACTTCGTACTACAGTACGTTTTAAGAACTGCTGACACTTTGAGCAGCAAAGAGAGGTTGCCAGTGGATTCTGTTTAATTTGTTTGATTAGCACACCAGAACCACCTTTACTGAGTCAACCTATAAGAAATATAATTACAGCTTCATGATTTGAGTACGGCAGACCTTGCTACCTCTTGCATTTACATAACTAGATGACTCAGAGGGAGGGTAAGACACCTTCATGTTTTTCACATCTCCAGATAAGTTTAATTCTGTATGAATGTTTTTAAACAGTTGTTCATACAAGGTCCATTTTTCTTATTCCCCTCTTATTACCATATATTTCTGTTGTACAGTTTTTTTTGTCATACTACACTATCAAGTTTTAACTTGGACATTTGTGGTATTAAATCTATGGGTCTTGCTTTTAATTTTGAATGTATTCTCCTAACACACACATTAATTAATAATTTCAGTTACAGACTTTGCCTGCTTGAGTGTTCAGCTTATCTATGGGTTTAACCTTGAAAAGATGCTTAGTAATAGCAAGCTAAAGGAATGCTATTGATTCCATTTAAATTTGTGATTTTTTGAAATAACCAATAACCAATGAGAATTTTTTCTGTTTTTTTAATTATGCATGATCTGGGTGTTAATAGTTGTGACTCTCTGAACAATTGTCATAAGTCTCCGAGGAAGGACTTGGTTGGTCCGAAAGCTTAGACATTGTTTTCTTTTTTGTAACCTTTATGTTGGTCCAATAAAAGATATCAAACCATTTGCTTCTGGATCTCTTCCTGTTTTTGGTGATTTTTTTTAAACTGAGCACTACTCATGATCTTTAAGACTAGGGCATCATTACTTGGTCTAGACTTTACCTAACAGTACAGTACCTAGTTACATTACAGAATATACTGCGTGCCTCAATTAATGGGGTATAATGAAGACAGAATGTTTCACTCTTTTAAACTGAAATAAAAAGTGCCAATGAACAACATGTTAGGAAATAAAGCAGACATACAGTATACTACAGTATGCAGGTCTTAAATAAACCTACAACAGTCTGTGAATAAACAAAGACACTTTACCCTTTATTGAACCACTATTGTATTGAAAAAAGGGGCCACTAAAACAGACTCTGATCCAGCTCACAGCTTACTGTGAATACTACTGGTTTTCTGCCCATCTCAAATGAGACCACACATTGGGACACAGTAGTTAAAATACAAGAGGAAAAGGTTTGACTGTCTTTAGTAAAGAAGGTAGTTTTGTGTGGGGGGACAGCATGGTATAATCACTTAAATGAAGCAACAACATTCTTCAGATTCACTAGCCACAACAGCCCTAAAACACAAATATGAAAAGGACTGTTTTAGAGTGCCTTTCATATACACAGTATCTCAATGCACCTTACAAGCCATGAGAGTTGCAGCATCCATTATGTAAGCACAGGGAAAAACTGAAATTGAGGGAGGGTAAGGAAAATGCAGGGAGGTTATAGTATATCATAGCGATATATATCGAGTTAGTATAGTGTAGTGGTTAAGGGTACTGAGCTGCAAACCTGGAGACCTGGGTTTGAATCCCAATGCCCCCACCTGCATATTGTGTGACCCTGAGCAAGTCACTTAACTTCCTTGTGCTCCCAGGTCACACCTAGAAACAAGCTCTGGCTTAGTGTGCTTTTCTGGTTAAACAATTTCCCTTTCCTCATACAGTGAATAAAGGACAGAACCTAGGATTGAAAACTGGGTCTCAATGTTCACATGCTCTCTACTGTAATCACTAGGATACACTGGTACAAACATTAGAAAATATTAACAATAAAACAGCCAACAAACAATTACAACAGAACCAGCCAGGATGCAAAGCTTTTCATGAGAATGTCACAAATTGCAGTAACTGCCACTGGATTACATTGATTCCAACAGAATTCTGCAGCACCATTGGCAGAAAATGGAAAGTACGTACCTACCGTAATTCTTGATCTTCTTGGATGAGTCTCCACCACTCACTCACACTAATGGGAACTGCGCCGGAGGCACTAGGACCCAGCGGGAGCAAACTTTTTTGCTAGAGGGTCAGTGCCGGAGATGGTGCCGCGAGGAATGGCACCGCGAGCCTCCGCTCATGCGGTAATGACTGTCTGGGCTTCGACCTTCCAACTGCCTCAGTACCTTTTTTCCTCGAGGAGGTGCAGCGTAACTAACCTAGAAGGATAGCCTAACAAAAACCGGACATAAGATAGTCTGGACGACCTGTATAAGAAGGGTCAACAAAGAAGTCTTCACAGCCTAAAGATTGAGGGAGTAAAGACCAATAACAGAGGTGAGCTCGGGGGATGGTGGGGGGCGATAACGAGTAGTGGAGACTCGCCCAAGAAGATCAAGAATTACGGTAGGAATGCATTTCCATATCTTCCTGGACATAAGTCTCACCACTCATTCACACTAATGGGGAGTACTGAGCTAATAATCCCCCGAGAGGGCAGCAGGACAGACCAAGAGCTCACAATTTTCAGGACAGAAGTCCATTAAGGATGGTCCTACCAAATGAAAGATGTCGTCTGGCATGGACATCCAGGGCATAGTGTTTGGCGAAATATGGACTGAGCTCCAGGTGGCCGCATTGCAAATATCTGCGATTGGCACGTTGCGGATTTCTGCTAGGGATGCCGCGACCGCGCTAGTAGAGTGAGCGTACACTCTGCCCTCCAGCTTAACCTGCGCCATGGAATAACAGTGGCAAAGGCATGCAGCCAGCCATGCAGAAATACATCAGATAGCGACAGGTTGACCCAGCTGGGTCTCACTGAAGGAAACAAACAGTTGTTGAGCTTTACGAAAGTCTTTTGTTCTGTCTAGATAGAAACGTAAAGCTCTTTTGACATCCAAGGAATGAAGAGAATGCTCTCCCTCATTTTGGAAGTTCGCAAAGTAAGATGGAAGGACCAGAGGTTGGTTTAGATGGAATTCTGAAACAACCTTAGGGAGAAACTTAGGATGGGTCCTAACAACTACTTTATCTTTATGAAACACAGTATACGGAGGGTCTGTGACCAAGGCATGTATCTCAGAGACCCTGCGGGCTGCGGTAATGGCTACTAGGAAGGCCGTCTTCCAAGTGAGAAATTTTAACTCACAGGTAGCTAGAGGCTCGAAAGGTTTTCGAGTGAGCATGTCTAGCACCAGATTAATGTCCCAGGATGCGACTGGACGTCTTATAGGAGGTCCGGTATGCAGAATTCCCTTAAGAAACCTCTTAACCACAGGTAACTAAGCCAGTGACAAGGAAAGTATTGGCTCATGATAAGCTGAAATGGCACAAAGGTGAACCTTAACTGTAGAGTATTGCAGACCTGAATTTGAGAGGTCTAAAAGGTACTCTAGAACACTATCTGGTGGGCAGGAAAAGGGATTCAAAGAGGATTTTGCACATCGGAGCGAAAAACGCTTCCATTTGGCTGTGTAAGTTTTCCTAGTGGCTGGTTTGCACGCAGCCAGAAAAATATCTGAAACCCTGAGAGAGACACTGAACCTGTTCACTTCTATCTCTTCAGGAGCCAAGCGTGAAGATGAAGCGACCTCAGATTGGGATGGACCACAGGCCCCTGAGTCAGAAGGTTCATCTGAAGGGGAAGCGGTTTCGGAGGAG
This sequence comes from Neoceratodus forsteri, assembly GCA_016271365.2. Lineage (NCBI taxonomy): Eukaryota > Metazoa > Chordata > Ceratodontiformes > Ceratodontidae > Neoceratodus > Neoceratodus forsteri. The sequence goes on from CM028130.1 coordinate 1,199,684,452, forward strand.
TTTCCGACATACTGTTGAGTAGTGGAAACCACATCTGTTGAGGCCAGAAGGGAGCAATGAGGATCATTTGGCCCCCCTGGGACTTGAATTTGAGAAGTACCCTGAATTAGAGGAAGATGTGGAAAGGCATATAGAAAGAGTTTTGTCCACCTCAGCCTGAACGCATCCTGACAGAAAATGCCAGGCCCTGTATTTCTGGAGCAGAAGAGAGGCAGTTTTGTGTTGAGCGGGGATGCAAAAAGGTCCAGGTCTGGAGTTCCCCACTCTGCGAATAGTGACTGAGCTATGGCTGAGTCGAGAGACCATTCGTGAGGATTTGCTTCTGTTCTGCTGAGACGGTCTGCCAGTTCGTTCTGCACCCTCAGCAGGTAGACCACATGAATTAGAGCCTTGTGCTCTAAGCACCATTCCCACACCCTCATTGCTTCCCTGCATAAGGGATAAGAGTGGGCACTGCCCTGCTTGTTGATGTAATACATCACAGCTTTGTTGTCCGTTTGAAGGAGAATGTTCTTGTGACAGAGAATGTCCTTCAAAGCCCGGAGTCCGTGTACCTTGAGTGGAGAGTCTGACAGTGAGCTCCCCACCCCATCAGAGATGCATCCATGGTAATGGAAATCTGATGATCCAGAGGAGCAAAGGGTAGCCTTCCAGAATATTGTCCTCTTGCACCACCAGGCGAGTGATCTCTTCAGTGGTTCTGTCACCTTGATGAGAAAGGACTGAGGGTGAGTGGTCGGGACAACTGAATACTGAGCATCCATTGAGAGGTTCTCATGTGGGCGTGCTAGGAGTACAGTGAACAGCAAGGATGCCATGAGACCTAGCATCCGCATCGAGAGAGCTGTCACTGAGCAGCTTTCTCCAATGTATCGGGCCATCTGAAGGATATCGCCTCCTCCTGTCTTCTGGAAGAAATGCTTGTACATAGGTGGTGTCCAGGAGAGTCTTTATGAAAAGGAGCCTCTGAGGGCTGCAGCTGTGATTTTTGAGGTGTAGCAGACCCCATGGACGAAGAAAGTATGAAGCCGTGGCTATGGTGGTCTAGAGTCCCCTGCCTGGAAGGACTTGCTAGAAGCCAATCGTCCAGATATGGGAACACTTGTATTCAAATTTTTCTGAGATGTGCTGCTAGAATTGCACAACACTTTGTAAAAACTCGCGGCGCCGAGGATAGCCCAAAGGGCAGGACTCTTAACTGATAATGCTGTCCCAAACCCATGAACCTTAGGTATTTGTGAGGGTTTGGGTGTATAGGAATGTGCTGGTAAGCATCCTGCATATCCAGGGAGGCTAACCAGTCGTGTTGATGAAGCAAAGGTAACAAGATTCCTAGTGATATCATTTTGAATTTTTCTTTGGGAAGGAATTTGTTTAATTTTCTGAGGTCCAAAATGGGGCATGCCTCCAGTTTTCTTTGAACCAGAAAGTAATGGGAGAACCCTGTGTTCCATTGATCCAGCGGAACTACTTCCACTGCCCTGTTGTTCAGAAGGCCTTGTATCTTGGAGGAGAGAAGTTCTGACTGAAGAACTGACAGCCTGGGCTGTCTTCTGGGGGGACAATCCAGAGGGGTCTCCAAAAGATTGAGGGAATACCCCGTGCGGATTATCCGGAGGAACCATTTGTCCGATGTTATGGACTTCCATCGATTGTAGAAGTGAGTCAGATGACCTCCCACCACTGAGGAAGAGTCCCCCTTGGGCAGCTGAGGTGGGATATGGGCCAACAATTCAGAAGGCGGCACTAGGCGCTTTGCGTCCTTGCGGCTTCTGCTGCATTTTCTTCTGAGGCTGGGGGGCTTGGTTTTTATTAAAACTTCCCCGGCCTTTGCCTCGAAAGGACTGGCGGTTATGAAACTGGCGTTTGTTAACACCCCCTCGAGAGGGGGGACGGGAGGAGGTCGAGCCAGTTTAATGGCTGACGTAGTCTTTTGTGTGGCCGCTAGAGCCTGTTCTACTTGAGGGCCGAAGAGATACACACCATCAAAAGGCAACACCATTACCTGTTGCTGGGCATCATTCATGAAACCTGAAGTGTGCAGCCAGGAATGACGGCGGGTACAAATGCCCGCCGCCGCTCGGATGGCAGTATCGAATGCGTCCATAGCTGCGTTAACCTGCTGGTTGTTGGACTCGATACCTCTGGTTATGGTTTGAAGAAGCTCTGAATTAGTGTCCGATTCCGGTAGAGCTTCAACTATTTGTTTGAGCGAATGCCAAAGGATATACTCATATTGAGAAAAATATCATTGGTAGCTGGCACTACGCATACCTAGGGTGGAAGCAGCAAAGGCTGTCTTACCCAAAATGTCTGTCTTACGAGATTCTTTGTTAATAGGTCGAGCTGTAGTAGTCTGGGGAAGGACGACCTTATCATTCTCTGCAAAGACTACAATAGGATCCGCAAAGGCTTGGGATGCCAAAATGGGTCAATCCTTGGGGGCAGCATATTTCCCATCTATGGACTTAGCCACAGAAGGAATAAGAGCAGGATTATTCCATACCATCTGAGAAAGCGTCTCAAAGGAGGGCTGTACCGGAGGAGTCAAATCCATAGGGATCTCTGGAACATGGAGGTATTGGAGTCTTAATAGTTTCCCAGGATCGATATCCGTAGTTTGGAGAGAAAGCGTGGAATTCAAGTTTTTCAGCAGAGACTTAAATAACAGGTCCTCGATCACAGGCTCTGTAGCAGGAATAGATCCTGATCCTTCCACATCGTCACCCAGCCTAAGGTCTGGGTCAGGCTCAATGTCATCTCCTGACAGCCCAGGAGGGACTGTAGGAACAGGAAAGGAGGAAAATCAGAAGGAAATGAGGAAGGAAAGGATTCAAAGAGGAGGAGCCCTGAAGACTGGATGACGCTCTAACAGGTCCCGCGCCAAGAGCACGGCACCGAAACATGCATGGCGCCGAGGAGCTGCACGGCACCGAGGACGGCACTGAGCAGCTGCATGGCGCCGAGAATAGCGCCGAAGGAGCGCACGGTGCCGAGAACGGTGCCGACGAGGCCAAAAAACTCAAAGACGTGCCATCGATGCCAAGGGCATCAAACACATCCTAAGACTCTGAAAACAGGATTTGAGGAAAAGAAGGATAAATACCAGGAGATAGAGGCATCGTTGTGGCCCCTGCGCCTGAGCGTGTGAGGGGTGAACACCTGGCGGGAGTCGGCGGCACCCAAAGACAGTGCTGTCTTGCGACTAGGGAGGCTCAAGCCCCTACCTGATCTCCCAGAAACCCAAGGCCCCTGAGTGACTGGCCAGGTAGCTGGACCAACTTCCAAGCCCATTGCTCCATAAGAGCAGCCACTGATGAAACTGCTCATCTGAAGACCTACCAGAGGGCGGGTAGGGCTCCGTCTAAGACGTTGGCTACCAGAAACAGAAACCGGCAACTCCAGTAGGAGACCGCAACTAGCCCCAATAACTGACCGTCTGGCGCCAGACATATCAGAGGCGACCTCGAGTGATGCCTTCTCTTTTTGACCTGTGGGCTGAGGAAGAGCTTGAGGCGAACGTGCCAGGAGTGCGACTGTTTACTTTAATGCTTTTGAGGGAACCGCCCACCCCCTCGGGCATTGGATTGTCCGTTGTCAGACCCCCCTTCCGGAGAAAGCAGCAGACCGGACCCATCCCGGCTGACTGAACAGCTTTCATATGAAGTCTACCTGCCGTCACCTGACCCGCTCGTGGTCGACTCCGTCATTGTAGGCTGAGACTTCTTCCTTAAATAAGAATAAATAAACTAAGTGATACTTTATTTGATAAATTACTACAAAACAATAAAACTGAAAAACTATGCTGCTAGTTTGAAGTATGACTCCCGGAGGGCGAGCGACGTCGTCACTGAAGTGCACTCGACGGTGGGAAAAAAGGAAATGAGGCAGTTGGAGGGTCAACACTGGGATAGTCATTACCGCATGAGCAGAGGCTCGCAGTGCCGTTCCTCGCGGCGCCATCTCTGGCGCTGACCCTCTAGCAAAAAAGATTGCTCCTGCTGGGTACTAGTGCCTCCGGCGCAGTTCCCATTAGTGTGACTGAGTGGTGAAGACTTATGTCCAGGAAGATCTGTGATAAGAGTGTTGCTTCCTGGCTGAACACAAGTTTGTATGTAAGTAAACTGATTAGAAAAAGTAGGGAATTTCCGAGGGCCTAGGAACCAGTTCCCAGTCAGGTAACCGTATTTCTTTCTCATTGCAAGTTACATTAGAATACTGAACAAAAGAATACTGCACCAACAGATGTCTTAGATGCCTGCCATGCATTACTATGCATCAGACAAAGCTTCATTTTAAAAAAACATGACAGATACATACTAGTTTCCCATGCCAGTAGGCTTCTTTACTTCTATCCTATGTTACATCTAAAGGGAGTGTGTTCTAGCAATCTCATTAGAAAGGCAAGAAGCACTCTGCGCAGATTAGCAGCTGCTCTGACAAAACAGTGTGATCCCAGCCACATTACAAACAGAAAGGAATCGAGCATCTGTATTCCTACTTCCAAGCGTCTTTCTATTTATTGCACTTAATAAAACTTCACTCTTTTCTAGGCAAAGTTTTGGGAGCTCTAAATATACGAGTTACTTATAAAGCAACCTGAAGATCAGGAGTTATCATCTTGACTTTTTTAAATTATGCTACAAAATGTAACTAATTACAATCGGATGCTGCTGCCAAGTCGTTGAGCTTTTATTTATTTCAGAAACAACCAGCTTGGCTTTATTAGAGAAATTAGGTCAATAAGGGGGGGCCCCTTTTTACTGTGTGCTCATTGTCATAAATGCCTTAAGCAATGGCCACTCTGTCAATAAAGGCACCGACTTCTAGATCACAAAAACAAACTCAAATTCTCACACGTTAACATTTGCTACACTGCATACACAATCAAGCCATAAGGACTAGAAAGCTGAGGCCTAATTTTATCCAGTCTAATCCGAGGTAAGGCCCAGTGCTGAAAAGTACAGTTACGTAAGAACGTACCATAATAGAAGATTTTTGAGTGAAGCTCTTGCAGCAGGCCACACTGGTTGGACTAAGCCATCAGGTGCCTGGACCACATAGAAAACTTCTAACTAGCAGTCTACCACAGGGGCCAACCACCGCTGACATCAGCCCGTTGGCGTCAGCCTATTCTATATAGGCGGCTGGTCCCTCATCTACCTCAGTTCTCCCATCGGAGACCCCAAGTGGGCAGTGAATGGAGGACTGAGGAGGTTCCCTAAAGCCAAAAAGAAAGGCAGAAGTAATGCGACAGAAACAAAGAACAGCAGGGGGAAGGAGGGAGGGAAAGCAGGGCCTGCTGCAAGAGTTTCTCTCGAAGATCTACTGTTATGGCAAGTTCTTACGTAACTGTACTATCTTATATTGAGGAAGGCTTTGCAGCAGGCCATCCCAGTAGGACTGAGTCCCAAGCAATACTGGGTATAACCAGGAGAACAATGCCAGAAGGAGGACAGATCAGCAGCCAGAAGCTCAGGAGAGACGGTCCTGAAGTACTGCTAGGCTGAAACTAGCCCTACATCTAGAGGCGATGTCCGTACTGTAATGCTTGGTGAAGGTGTGCATAGAACTCCAGGTGGCAGCTGCACAGATGTGCGCGGCAGACACATTTCTGAAACAAGCCATAGAGGCAGCCATACCACTGGAGGAATGGCCCTTAACCTCTCCAGGAAGGGCCGTGTTGTACTTGTGGTAGCAATAAACAATGCAATTCACTAACCACTTAGAAAAACACTGTTTGGAACCAGGAGCACCCTCTCTCTTAGTGGTGAACAAAACAAACTGGTTAGATTTCCTTAAGGTTGGTGCGGTTCGTATAGTACCGCAAATCCTATGTACATCAAAGTATGGAGCAAAGCCTCCCTGATTAGAGTACTCAGGAAAATAAACTGGAAGCGGGCTGGACTGGTTAAAATAAACCCTGACACCACCTTTGGTAGAAACCTAGAATTAGTATGCAAAGACACTGTCTTCATGAAACCAAATAAGGCTCCTTACACAAGAGCCTGAAGCTGAGATCCTTTTCGGCGTGAAGTAACAGCAACTAAAAAGAGAGTTGAGATGACAGAAAGTGTAGTCGAACTTGTAGCAGTTCAAAGGAGGTAAGGAAAAATTGTTCACCATAGAAATAATATTTCTTCCAAGGTATTCTTCAGTATGCTTGACAGGTGCAGTATGTCAGCTGAGTTCAGCTGCCCCACAGGAGGAGTTAATGCTAATGATTTTTGGCATCGGCTTATTAGAGCAGGAAGACAGAGTGCTGCCTGAGCTGAGGGAGGTCAATCAGATTAATTTCGATGCTAAAGGCAAAAGGCCCCAACAGTACTTATCAGAACTATCAAAATGTAGGAACAAGAACAATACACAGGAACTACAAGTACACCCATAATTATAAAGTTCTAAGATATGAAGCTCAAACGGTGAAATCTGGCCTAAAGTATGGACTGCAGCACTACTCAGTCAGGTTATGGAGGGGAGGATGGGTGGGAGGTCAAGCATACTGAAAAATAATATTACTACAGTGAGTAATTTTTCCTTCTCATCCCAGGAATTCTTCAGTATGCTTGACAGGTGCAGTCCACAAAGCAGTGCAGCTGGGAGGCGGGTACAGAACCTACTTTGGAAAGAGGTTCTGCAGGACTGCTGTGCCAAATCTGTCATCTGACCTGGACTGGATATCCAGATAGTAGTGTTTTGTGAAAGTGTGTACAGTCCTCCAGGTAGCTATTTTGGAGATATACAGCAAGGGTATGTCCCTTGCAGCTGTCACTGAGGCTGCGGTACCCCTAGTGGAGTCTGCCCTGAGGAGGCTGCTTGCCAGCCTTACTGTACTGGAACTGAATGCAAGAGACTACCCAACGAAAAACAGTTAGAGGCAGGCCTGTGATTCTGTACCTCACCCTAGGTAAGGCAAAACTGAGTATGTGAAGTCCTGAGCTGCTTGGTGCACTCCAGGAAGTAGATCAGTGCCCTTCTCACATCCAAACTATGGAGCTTGCGCTTATCAGGAGTGGATTTGTCTGTGAAGAAGACAGGAAATGTTATGGGCTGATTCAGGTGGAACTCTGACACCACCTTGTGAAGAAATGTTCTATTTGTCCTGAGAACTACCTTATCCTTGTGGGAGGTAATGTAGTTAGGTTCAGTGCAGAGAGCCTGTAGCTCTGAAATTCTTCAGGCTGAGGCAACAGCCACTAAGAAGACAGTTTTCCAAGTGATATACTTTAGCTCCGCTGTAGCCACTGGCTCAAAATGGGGTTCCATGAGTTTGGCTATGCAGAGGTTCAAGTCCCATGGAAGGATAGGTTCTCTAAGAGGGGGTTGAAGGTGTAACAGACCCTTGAAAAATTTCCTAAAGATGGGATGGGAAACAAGAAATTAACTTCATACTTACAGTAATCTTCTTTTCTGTTAGCTCCAACATTGTCAGTGGGTAATCATAACAACTGGGTATAGTGCACCCCTACCTGGGGAATGGCACAGCTCAGGCTTTAGAATGTTGGGCATATGAGAATTCCATGCTGCAGCAACTCCCCAGTTACTGCTTACCTAGCAGTGCCATGAGAGCTACACATTCATACATTATAATCTACCATTAACATAAACGCATTGCCACATGTAAATAAAAAAGTCTTACCTTCCAGGCTTTTATCCGAGGAGGAGAAGACTCTCCACTGACTCTGTTTTGACAACTCGATGCTTCTTTCCTGAAGAACCATCCTGTACAAAAGCAAGTTCTCATCTTTGCACATCTGGAAACTGATGCTGATCGCAGCTAAGACAGAATTTCAGGCAACAACTGGATGCAGTGAGGCCACCTGTAACAAGGAAAAAACACCTCAAGAGTTACTAGTAAACTGTTAACCTGTGGTTGCAAACTAATCGAAAACAATCCTTTTTTTTTATATTATAGTATATGTATATATATAGTACAGCAAGAAGAGGGATGTCCGGAAATAATATTTTTTTTTTTAACAACAGGACATCCCTCCTAGCATACAGGATAAGATTCTCCCGCAGGAGCAGGCTCCTGTGAGGACCCCATTGACAATGTTTGTGCTAAAAGAAAAGGAAATTACGCTAAGTATGAAGTTAATTTCTTCTTTCTGTAGTGCTCCACATTGTCAATGGGTAATCATAACAACTGGGTTCTGAGAAGCAGTACCCAGAAAAAAAAGAAACAGGAGCGGGGAGAAGATTATCCCACACGCCACAGGCAAGCACTGAGATTTACTTGCAAACTGCTGTCTGTAGCACTCTGCGACCAAACTGAGTCAGCCAAACTCTAAACATCAAGATGAATGTTTGTGTACATGTGGATGTGAGACCACGTAATTTCCTTGCATAACCTTCAAACTAATGCTTCACCTGCCTGTCCAGGGTGCCATCTTAGCCCTGGAGTGGTGAGCCTTGAGGAGAGCCATGAACCTCCTCTTACTACAACGCTGGCCTAAAACAACGCAGGCCCCCACCCTTTAGCGAGGGTGGCCTAAAAAGGAAGACCTCTTGCACGTGTTTTCTACAGAAAAGTGGCTCAAACCCTCCAGCTTCCTATTGAGGAGGCTGTAGAGGATCAAGAGGAGCCTGACTTCATAGAGATGATGGACATCCCAGAGTCTAAGAGACTGTCTATTCCCCTTCATAAGTCCTTTGGGAAACAGACACTAAAAATTCTTAGGTCTCCTAATTCAAACAACATGAAGCCTTGCTGTATTCTGACTATTTGCAGTGATCTCCAACCTTTGAACTGCCCCGGAGAGGAAAGAGTTAACTTTCCATGCAAGGCATGGAATGCTGAGCTTGAGCTTGGTTGAGCCTCTGTCTGCTGTTGTTTGAACCCCAACCGCCAGATTCTTTTATTCCGTCTCACTGAACAGTCGCTCCGGAGATTTCCTCCTTCAACCGGTTCTAAAAAGTCGTTAAAGTGTCGCTTTTTTCTCTCTGTTTCAACCCCGAATTTCTATAATCTGACCCGTCGGTTAAGTCTCTGTCTGTGGTACCGTGAGTACTAGATAGGTTTCTATACTAGTTTTCTGTGTAGAACTTGTAAACATTGGATCGGTTTGGTTTGAACCGATCAGGTTTGTGAAAAAGTTTTTTCTGATTTATTAGAATGGTAAGGTCCAAGGCCAAAAAACCACTAAATCTTTGTAGAATTCTCCTGTAATCCCATCCGTCCCTGGGGAGGTACCAGTTTTTAACGTACTAATTCCAAAACGGACTTCTTCTTCCCTAATTGGCTGTATAATAGCAGTTTTTAGAGGTGGTGATGTATCGGGAACAACTAGAGTATGTAAGTGTAACCCCCCTGCAAATGGGGGTTCCCAAAAGACTTCCAGGAGCTTGCTTGAATGCTCCAAGCCTGAATGGTGTTTGGCATTTAAGCCATTTATCAGTGAGTGTTTTTAGAACCTCTGGTACTGTCTCTTTAAGAGCTGTCTGCTTGCAGACATAATTAGTTTGTATGGGGGACTGTGTGTTTCTTTGATTGAGTACCACTCAAGCTGCTGCCAATTCACTTCATTTTTGCAGTCACTAGGAGTGCAAAGGGAACCTATCTGACAGATGTAACTGTTTGCCAGAAATTATTTAGAGTAATAATGAAATTACAGTTTGTCTAACCTGCTTTCTTTGCAGTCAGAACTGTGTCTGCTAGTTCCCCATTCTAGTTTTGAACTGCTGAACTGGACCAATCAGTGTGGGTAAGCTAGCTCTAAAATGGTGCCTTGGACCGAATCAGAACTTGGACTCATAATCTGAGCCAGCCACAAGAGGATTGTATGGGCAGTGACTCTGGGAGATGTAGTTTAGACTTCAACACCTTTTGGACCAACAGCAGCAGTCTATTGTGAGTGACAGCCAATCCAGTCAAGAACTGGGAGGAACTCAAAGGAAGTGCCCGGTTTTGTCGGGTTGGAGTTTCAGTTGAGCTTTGCAGTGAAGAAGGAAGGAGCCCTGTGCTTTTTCAGTGTGCAGTTTTAGTCAAAAACGTGTGTAAGGCCCAGAGTTCGGTCTGCAGCTTGTTAGGACTGAACTGGCCCTGTGAAAAGAATCAAAGGATCTCTGAAGAGTAGAAACCAGGCTCACCCTGTAGAAGACTGGAGGAATTGCTGAAAATTACACTCGGTCTGTCAGGAACTGAATCTGCTGTGTGTTCTCCCGGTATTGTGCAGTAATTGCGATGGGATACAGATGCAGCCTGCCTGGTATAGGTGCTTTTTATATGGATGTGTGAAGAGGTTTGTGCACCTCAAGTGAGCCCTGCTGACATTGAAGGACCCTATCTTATTTGGAGGTCGTGAGTACTAATTCAGGGTCGCCTCCTGTTGAATTGCCACATTAAATCCAAATGGAATTACTGTACTGCTGACTGTTTAATTCTCCTTTTCTCTGTGTGAAAGGCCCCTACCAGCCACACGGTTTGACTAGCCACTAGGGCTTGGGTACCCAGGGACAGTAACTGATAGATAGGCTGTGCACAGAGCCATAGGTAGATTATTAAAGTGATAAGCTAATTAACCTGATTTCCCCTGTCCTTGTTATATCCCCTAAATAAATCAGAGCTGCTTGTTTCAGCAAAGTTATACTGCCTGAGGTATTTGTCTATGTTAAAGTACTGTACTGTGATTGTTGCACTGTATCTCATTTCACAGGAGGTCCCAGTGCCGGAACCAGACCTGGGGTAAGTGTATACTGTGAAGGTAATTCTGATATATTGTGTGGCCACTAGTGGGAAGAAAGGGGGTTGCAGTGTCCCAGAGGGCTGTGGACCAAGTTAGTTTAACTATTGCAAACCCTGACCTCTGGGTGGAGGCACCCGCCATTGGATCCAGGCCCCTCAACCTGTTAGTGGCAAATCAGGCAGGGGTAGTAGCCCCTGGGATAGCGCCATCTAGGGGTTACATAAGTAATGTTCAGCTTGTTGTACAGCTGGAGTTACCCCAAACCAATAAACAACCTGTCGTTGCACTGCCTATAAAATATCCGATTTACTGGAAATGCACCGTCCCATACTATCTAGAACCCGGGGTATTATTTTTCGTTCCATTCTTTTACCACAATCCTTAAAAGCATTAAAGGTTTGTTTTTTACATTCAGTCCCAAATCTCATTTCCTGTTGTAAGGATTTCAACTATTATATTGAATAGAAAACATTTATTTTCTTATTACTCTAATCTGAGAGCTAAAATCCATTTCAAAGTTTCTGTTTTAGAAATTAAAGCATAGAGCTGTGTTTGTAAGCCTAAATATGTTAAATAAGATGGTCAAGGAGCATGCACTAGCTTTTCGTTGAAAAAAATCATAATCGATTTTAGTCTCCTCCACAATCGATTGTGAGTGTCATATAGGCATTGCACTGACTGCCTGCCTGCCAAAAGATTACCCAGTCTTTAAGGAGGTCTTTTGAGTCGAGTAAAAATCATTCAGATGCCAAGGGCCTTTTCCACAAATGGGACTAGTCCCCATTCAAGGTGTAGCCATAAACCCCTATGGTCCAAAAATCAAAGCATTGGATTTGAACATCTTGAATAAAAGACAAGATGACACAAAAAAATAATCAATTCTAGTTGAAAGGGGAACCCCTAAAACAAGTATTGCCTCCAGTCTGATATTTAGCATGGTAAGCATCTTGTAAATGAGCAGTATGAATAACCTAATTCAATACATTTGTATCACAGTATAATTTGTGTGTAGCTAGTCCCCTATCTATGTGTTGAAGTGCACAATTAAAGTCACCTCCCCAAATAACTAACCGAGAGGTATGTAGAAAAGGCTGTATGGACCTAAACAAAGAAATTCTATTAGTTTTGCCCTGGGGGGCATAATTATTTAAAACCCGAAGTCTAGCAGTGCCATCCTGGATATCTAGTAATAATGACCTCCCAGGTTCCAAATCAAGTAATCTAGTGACCTTTAACAGAGGATGACTCAGGAGGATCCCCACCCCATCACAGGTATCTAAGCCCTGGGACCAAAAGGATGCCCCCTTCCCCCACCAACGGGATGCTTGTGTTATCTCCAGAAACATTTTGATTCTAGTATCTTGAATAAAATGATATCAGCTTAAAGCTCGTAATTCTGAGATGATAGGTAGTCTTCTTTTCTCATTTTTGATATTATTAACGTTTATAGAGAGTAATTGCAAAGATGTCATAAGAATGGTGTAAAAGAGAGTACAGCGATACTCATTTAGATCTAGTCTTCATCTGTTTAGACCTTCTCTGTTTTTTTGTTGCCCCTTCATCTGTTTCTGAAGAGGGATCCACCGTGGAAGATGACAAGGAGGAAGAATCAGAGTCTACATCTTCCTCGGAGTCTCCCCAGTCCTTCACAGTCGATAAAATTGTAAAAGGGTTACTGTTGGATGCCACGTCCATCCGTCGCACAACCCTTCTTTCCTTTACTTTTGGCTTGGTTTTAGCACTGAGCCTAGTCCTTGGTCGTTTTTTATAGTCAACGATCTGAAAGGAAGGTTTCGGCCTCGGGGGGGGGGGCATTGTAGAGACATCAGTGTCAGGAACCTGCTGGTGTTCTACCTCCTTATGTTGCAGTGATATAGTGGCAGCAGGCATCTGGTTCTGGGAGCACCCCAACTCTTTATCCGAGAAATTAGAAGCAGGTTGGGGTAGTACTTGCAGGCGATTCAGCGGGCAGAGCGTCGTGAAGCTGGGACTCAACAGTGTTCACCTCATCATTAGTGGGTATAGACTGGAGCAATACTGCAGATTGAACCTCCTTATGGCTGTTTGTAGTACTGCAGTCCTGATTTTGTATGTTAGAAGCAACCGTAGAACCGGCCACAGAGGAGTGACTTGCATCAGCCTTTTTTGCTGCTTCTTTTGCTTGCCAGATAGACTGCATTCGTTTTTCAGAGGCAGCTGCACAGCCCTTTTTCTGGGCCTGTGTAATTAAAGCATCATGCGAGGCCCCTTCTGCAGTATTATGGGATGCCCAGGGACATTTCACATAGGAGTGACCTTTTTCCTCACAAAGATTACATCTAAAGGTATTAATACAGGCTGAAGCCGCATGTCCAGTGTCTAAGCAGTGAGTACATCTTGGAGTGTCACAAGCATTACTCAAGTGTATGCGAGAGCCACATTTGTGGCAAGATTTAGGTGGACCAGGATAAAACAAGGACCTTCTGTCTCTTCCTAAGTAGAAGCAACTGGGGAGGTGTGTGATCCCATGGTTACTCAAAAAAAGCTTGCACTTCACTCACCAACCACCAGTCCAAAATTGTTCAGATTCCATGACAGGCTTAGGATTTTCAAGGACCTCACAGCATTTCCTTAGCCAAAATAAAATATCAGATATATTGACTCCTTCATTTTTAAAGAGAATACTAAGTGTCCGCACAGCAGGTTTGGTAATAGGGACAGCAAGAAAGGGTGACCAAAAAGGGGGGATCTTTTAAAGAGTTATATTTAACCCAGAAGCGATCCAAACATTCCACAGTCTTTAAACTGACGTCATAATTATATTCATCCATATGGATCAGTGCAAAAACTTCTGATAGGGTATGACCTACATAGACCCTATCCGGTGGGTCAGCAAGGCCACCTTTGTAAAGCAATCTAATGGCATTTCTCCGGGGGCCAGGCTTCCCTTTATTTTTAAAGAGATCCGTCATATGCAAAGCAGGTTTAAATTTTAACTTCTTGAGCAGGATCCTGTAATCTGGGTATGCCCATCCCCATGGGCAATTGTGTGCCATCAGTGTGGGCAGTGGTAGAGGCAGCAGTAGGAGTCAAGGGAACCTGATTGTTTGGAGCATAGCAATTAGATACCTTTGAGTGCAGCTCAGCTGATCGAGAGACCAAATCACCCCCACAAGCTGGTGGTAATACACAGTCCTAAGTGTCCCCCCTTTTAGGTTCCTGACGTTTATTGGAAGGGTCTTTAACAGATGTAACAGAAGGACCAGCACAAATCTCTATAGCAGTAGAAACTGGGGTCACAAGTAATGCAGAACAGGATTCATGAGCAGGAGTAGAAATAAGTTTACCTGTAGGAGTGACATCAAATGTAGAATAAAGCTCTACTGCAGGATCTGTTGGATCAGAGGCCATCCCCTTGTGGTTCCGCCACCCAGCCTGCCGCTCGTAGCGCTCCAGCAGGCATCCAGTTCTCCGTATGCACAGTAGGCCCCACTGGCTTAGCAGGTGAGGAATTCTGGGCAGAAACACCTAGCGTTTTCTTCCCTGTCACAGGATGCTTAGAAGCATCACAGACCTCCCGCACAGTGTTCTGAGGACAGGGTGCCTCATCCTGAGGCAAATCGCATTCACAACTCAGACCATTACGCTCACCAATATTCAGTAACTTGTCAGCTGCCAAACGAAAGCTGGTTTCCTCCTCAGCTATCTGGTGTAACAATCTGGAATGTGCCAGCTCCATTCGTAACCTCAAGCGCTCAGTTTCAAGAACGGGGTCCTTCTCCATAACAGTCGGAGAATTGAAAGATGTCCCTTGTGGTGTCACAGGCAACAAAGACGCCACTACCAGGTGCAACCAGTGGTTTTTCTTGTAGAGCAAGCAGTACAGCAATCAGCACAACAACAGAGGATTCCCACTTCAGACTTCAGCGTTTCTCCACTGTCAGGTCAGTGAGTAGCAAATAACTGATGGTACATCCAGTCGTGGTCTCTAGGTTAGAACAAGAAACTGGGACCGAGACCAAGTCCCCAGTCTCCTGAAAGTCCATCTCTTCCTCCACAACACCCTGGGCGGCCATCTTGCAGCCGACCAGAGACTCCCCCTCAGGCGAGTAGGGGAATTCCCCCGGTGTCCTGGCCAAATTTCCCTCATTCACTAAAAATACCACCAACAGCTTAATCTGATTCAAGGCCAGTTGGCATTCATCTGTATCCCCCCTCCCCTGGGTCGTGCCTGAAAATAGGCAGGATTTGTCTAGTGCACTTACCTGGTCAACAAAAACTAAATAAAAACTAAATAAAACTTTACAGGAATCCTCCTTGAAAAGAGAAGTTCATGTTTGTTAAATTGAAACCTGGTCCTATACACCAAATTCCAGTGGTTACAGATCTGAAATCAGTGATTCAGTGACACTTTTAGTTTTTTCATACAGATTTTTTTCCTCCTGGGAGGCAGGCAGCTCCAGTACCTCCTCGGAGGAACTCAGTCTCCGATCTCACCTTTCCCTTGCCTGACTGACCGGTGATCCCCACGGGTTGCCCCCCCATAACAGGGCCAAGAGTTACCCCACCCGGAGGAGACCAACATCCAGATTCGGGCATCAGGGCCGGAGCACTGGTGGGGTAATCACAGAGCCTGCCAGCTCCACTTTCCTCCTTGTTTTCACCCTCCTGTCGACGTTGTACATCGACAGTGTGTGCCGCTCTGACCGTATTCCCCTTCGCTAGAAGGCGATCCAGCGGTGGGACTGCAACCTTCCCTCCCGAGAGAGGAGAGCAGTCCTCCAGGACGCTGACTCTCTCTCTCCTGCCGACTCGGCAGCCCAGGCTCATTCCCAAACCCTGGTCGCTGGTGTGGCGTGAGTGTAGTGTCCAGCGCCTCAACCTCCAGTGGCACTGGGCGGCATTCAGTGGCACTTTTTGAAAACATAGAAGGTGGGGTGACTGACTAGGTACATCAGTAGAGCTACTGCTTGCCAGCAGACAAGTCAAGTTGGTACTGTACCCAGGATATCTAAGTGCCAACCAGTGAAGCGATGCATTGGTGTCCATCTTGGATGCCTCTCACCTTGGAGGATCGTTCTTCACTATTTTGGATGATCCCGACTAGGGCATCAACGGAACTATCAGCTAGAATGTCAGTTCTTCAGACAGTTCTAGCCCTGGACAACTTGACTACATAGTTAATGAAAGAGAGTTTGCCCCAGCTATCTCAGAGCCTAGAAGTTACAGGAGTGCTTTTGGATAGATTTACTATGAGTTCTTTCTCCTTCCATTTAGAGAACCTCCAAGACATCCAACAGTTTAGTTCACAATGATAGTGTTAGCCCTCCAGTGCTTTCAGACACTGGGGCTGATGACAGAAACAGTACTATTTGTCCTCTATCTCTACTTGAGGTTTCTCCAAATGCATCTTCTCTCCAGTTGCTTCCCAGCTTTGGAACAGTATCAATATCAGATTTTGGATTTGTCTCCCTCCTAAAAGGGCTTGCTTCCCTCTGTTCTCCATTGGAGGTGATTCTCACAGTGGCCACCAGGCTCCTTGGTTGTGGGTGCAACTCTGAGCCAGATTACAGTTCATGTGTCTGTGGCTTGGGAGAAAATTTCTCTGGATAAATGTTCTAGAAAAAAGGGTATTTTTCTCTTGCCCTCCTCATTTTCCAGTTCCAAGCAGTGAAGGTATCCTTAGACAATGCAGTGACACTTGCACACATTAACAATCAAAACAGTACACGCAACATAACATTTTTCACAGCAGCCTTAAGAGGGCTTCAGTGGATGAAGAGAATCACTAGCAAAAAGCAACTAGCAGAAAGCACTAGCAAATAGGGAGGAAGGAGGGTGGAGTAAGAATGGGAAACATCAAAACTGCCATCACAGAGGACAAGCCTTTGTTTGAAGCAAATAAACAAAATGAAAAAAAAAACACTATGGTTCTCAAAAGAGGTGGCAGGGAAGGTTAGGGAGAAAAAGATAGCATTCAGGAAGTATAAGGAAACACAGAAGGAGCAGGACAGAGAACTGTACCAGTTACAACAGAAGGAAGTGGGGAAGGCAGTCAGAATAGCAGAGGCCCTAACTGAGGAAAAGATAGTCAACTCGGTTAAGATGGGGATAAAACCTTTTATAGGTACATTAGGGAGTGAAGAAAGACCAGGGGAAGGATAGCGAGACTTAATAAAGGGAGGGTGAGGGCAGATGGCTACAGTGAAAAAGCAGGGATACTGAACGAATACTTCTGCTCAGTATTCACAAAGGAAGAGGAAGGAGGTACCTAATTCAATCAATAGAAGCACTCTGATAGGAGGGTCAATACCAGTCCTTTCACAGAAGTAAGGGTTCTGAAAGAACTCCTAAAACTGAAGGTGAACAAAACAATGGGGCCTGACAGGATTCACCCTAGAATTCTAAAATAACTAAGGGGATAACTAGTGACACCACTGACTACTCTTTTTAACAAATCATGGGAGCATGGTGTGGTACCTAAGGACTGGAGGAGGACGGATGTGATTCCCCTTCACAGAAGTGTGGAGGAAAGCAGAGGCAGGAAACTACAGACCTGTTAGCTTGACCTCAGTGATAGGGAAAATGATGGAATCACTTCTGAAAGAAAGAATTGTTGAGTACCTAGAGGCCAGTGGGGCACAGGACCCAAGGCAGCATGGATTCACAGCGGGAAGGTAATGTCAAACAAATCTATTAGACTTCTTTGCCTGGGTGACCTAAGTAGTAGACCAAGGAGGGGCTGTGGACATGGCCTACCTAGACTTTAGCAAGGCATTTGACACAGTCCCACACAAACGATTAATAAACAAATTAGACAGCCTGGGAGTGGATCCCAGGGTGGTAGCCTAGGTAAAAAATTGGCTGGACAACAGGACACAGAGGGTAATAGTAAACGGAGTCCGCTCCAGAAAGGGGGTTACTAGTGGGCACCGAGGGTTCAGTACTGGTCTGGTCCTTTTAATGTCATTATAAGTGACATTGCAGAGGGACTGGAAGGAAAAGTATGCCACTTTGCAGACAACACAAACATCTGCAACAGGGTTGATACACGGGGGGGGGGTGGAAAGGATGAGAAGGGACTTGGCAAGGTTGGAGGAATGGTCAAAAGTATGGCAGTTTAGATTCAGTGCAAAGTAATGCACCTGGGAAACAAAAACCGCAGGGTTTGAGTACACAATGAGGGGGGGTATTAACAACAACACAAATGGAAAGGGACCTGGGGGTACTCATATCAGATGACCTAAAACTAAGCAAGCAATGTGAGAAGGCAGTAAGGATGGCTGGGGGGATACTGGGATGTGTAGGGAGAGGCATCACCTGTAGAAAACAGAAAGTTGTTATCCCTCTGTACAGACAGTGAGACCCCATCTGGAGTACTGCATGCAGCTCTGGAGACCCCATCTCTCCAAGGACATAGACAGGATGGAGGCAGTCCAGAGGACGGCAACTAAAATGGTGCAGGATCTGCAACAGAAGCCATACGAAGAGAGACTAAAGGTGCTTAATATGTATACCCTTGAGGAAAGGAGGGAGAGAGGGGACATGATTGAAACTTTCAAGTACCTCAAGGAATCAACAAAGTCCAAGAGCGAGGATCTTTCAGAAAAGAGAGTGCAAGAACAAGGGAACACAATTTGAAGATAGAGGGGATGGCTCAGGGTAATGTGAGAAAATATTTTTTCACAGAGAGGGTGGTGGGCGCTTGGAGCGGCCTTCCTGAGGAAGTCGTGGGGTCGAAACAGTGGGAATTCAAGAATGCATGGGCAGACGTAAAGCAGTTCTGGTGGGGGGTAGGAAAAAGTAGGCTGTCGATTAACTAGGATCTGCAGCTTATCCAATAAGTAGGGAAATGGGAGACTAGGTGGGCCAAGCAGTCCTTATCTGCTGTCAAAGTCTGTTTTTCTATGAATCTCCTATTAGATTGAGATTTATTTTGGTAAAAGTATGAATAGCCGAATATAGCTGGACACAGAATAAAAAGGACATAAACAGAAGATCATAAACAGAAACAAACAATAAATACAAAAATATTAATGTATATATGAAAAGGAGGCTAAGGGGGCAATCTTCAGGTCGTGAGGGCAGCGAGGAAGCCCTCCCAGAAACTGGAGTGCAGACTGACCCCCCCCCCCCAACGGCAAACACAGGTGGCGCAAAGCTCAGGGCAATCTTCAGATCGTGAGGGCAGCGAAGCCTCAGAAACAGTGTGGACGCCCCACCCCCACAGGAAACACAGGCAGCACAAAGCTGGGCAATCTTCAGGTCGTGAGGGCAGCGAGGAAGCCCTCCCAGAAACTGGAGTGCGGACCCACCCCCCAACGGCAAACGCAGGCAGCGAGGTATGTATCATCTATTGCAGTGTTAGTTCAACAGAGAAAAGGCACCAACTTTTGAATTTGCAGTCGGCAGATGTGTGGAGATAGTTTTGTCTGCTTTGAAACTCCTTAAATTACTGTGCATTTTTGCTGTACTGCTGGGTTGCCTTAATGTTAAATTGATTGGATCTGCAGCTACCACTAATTTACTCTCTGCCTTGCAGTACGTCTGTGCAAGGGACTTTAAAGTAGTCACTGCAAAATCTTAATTCACAAGCTGTGCCAAAAAGAAATAGTATAAAGTGCATAATACAGCTGCATAAGGCACCTCTGAGCCCCCGATTTATGTAAAGTCAAACTGTTTAATTACCAGCTGCTTTCAGGAACCTCTGAGCCGCGATTTAAGAAAGGTTAAAGTATTTAGATTTTCCAGCTGCAGTAAGGTCCTCTGAACCCCGATTTTCTTTGTTAAAGTATAATTAAGTCTGTACCAAGCCCTCCTCCTCTTAACTATTTAAACTGTGTCTTTCACCCAGCTTCAGGGCAATCTTCAGGTCGTGGGGGCAGCGAGAAGCCCTCCCAGAAACGGAGAGTGCAGGCAGCCCCCAGCGGCGCAAACATAACGGCGCAAAGGTGCGACTCATCTGCTGCTACTCAGTTCAACAAGCTGAGGCCCGCTGACGCTACGCCAGCTCCCTATCACCCATAATCAGCCTTGGTAGTTACTCCCTTATACAGCTGAAATCACATGCCAGTTTTAACCGATCAGCCTACTTTCCCATTTGTAGGTTATACCAGGTATCCACTAGAGGTTACTACACCAAGGTTTTGAATTAACACTACATTCAAAACCTTTGCTCTTTAGCCTCCCCATTATGCCTCAACTTCACTTAATAATCTTTCTTTACCATCACCCCTGGGTGTCCTCCCACCATCAATTTATCCTATGCTCCCAGATCACATCACATCTTGCGACAGGCTGCTAACAAATATTCCTACCTCCACTGTCAGAGCTGAATCGCACCATGGCCACTTCTGCCATACTCTATCCACCAGTCCCGGCTAATCCCAGCTACTCTCCGAATCAACCTCTTAGTCCTTCTACCACAAACCTGGAGACCAAAAGCTGACATATGCCGTACCTCATACTACCTCCAGAAAACTTCAGTGGATAGCTCATCACTCCAAACTAGTGGCCACCCTGCTACTTCTCCTTGTAGGTGATATTGAGCTTAACCCAGGACCAACCCATCCCCATGCCCAAAACCCTTCTGGCCCACTCCAAATCCTCTAGCCTCAAACTATTACACATAAATATATGCAGTCTCTTGCGCAAAATAACCTTGCTACAAGCCCTCGCCATGTCTCTCAGCCCAGACATACTGATTATTTCCGAAACCTGGCTAAAATCACAGAACACCAATGCAGAATTTGCCATACCCGGCTACACACTTCGCCATGACCAGGTTGCCAAAAAAGGAGGCGGCATAGCTATGTACATTGCCGCTACCATCAAATTCACCACGATTGCCCTATCCCTACCAACTGACTCCATTAATGCCCTAATGGTAAAACTCTCCATCCCCCATTCAATCCCAATCTACATAGCAGGCACATACTGCGCTCCAGGCACCACCTCACCTTCCATACTGGACTACTTGGGCTACTTAAACTCCCTGGCAGCAGGTGGTGAGATCCACATACTAGGGGATTTTAACCAGAACTGGCTTGCTCAGTCCCTTTCCAAATTTTGTGACAAGGTAACAGCCCTAATCCTAACGCAACTAATCACTGAACCTACTCAGGGAAATCACAAAACACAGAACCATACACTGCTAGATTGGTTCCTCACATGCCACCTACACAGGGTTATAGCCTCAGGACTCCTTCCGGATGCCCTTAGTGACCACCATGGGATGTACTCCGTACGCAAAATTCACAAACCCAAAGCTCCCCCTCCCAGAATCTTACTTTCGAGATCCTACAAATCCCTGGACCTCCTCTCATTATTGAATGATTTGGGCAACTATGACTGGTCATGCATTAGTCATTTCCCCTTGACAGATGAGGCACTGTCATTCTTTAAGTCCAAGTTCATCACCATCTGGGACTGCTACGCCCCACTCAGACGGTCCAGAGCCCAAGGTGCTCATCTCCCATGGATCTCTCCCGATATCCTAGCCCACCTCCGAATACGAGACAAGGCCTGGAAAACCTTTAAGACTTCCAAATCTCAGGCGGACCTCCAGACCTACAGAGCGCTCTGCAATTCTAGTACCAAAAGAATCCACCAAGCAAAGGCCAACTATTTCTTAGGCGCATTCAATTCCTCCTCCCATCTCCTGTCTCGTTTCTGGAAGGTGGTCTAATCGCTTTTCTGCCCACCATCTCAACCACCCACGCCTTCCCTGCAGGTTGGTTGTCTCTCCATTACTGATCCCTCAGCAGTTGACGCCTTGTTT
This sequence comes from Neoceratodus forsteri, assembly GCA_016271365.2. Lineage (NCBI taxonomy): Eukaryota > Metazoa > Chordata > Ceratodontiformes > Ceratodontidae > Neoceratodus > Neoceratodus forsteri. Next base: position 1,199,705,896 of record CM028130.1, read on the forward strand.
AACACTGTCTTCACTACCAGCCATGCTACTCCCAGGGCTACCCCTCACCTTGCTCAGCATGCCTCCACTGTCACCCCATCTTGTGGCACTGCTGCTCAGCCCTTCTCCTTCTTGTAGATCACCCCTGATGAGGTATACAATGCTCTGGTTGCCCTTAACCCTGAAAAAGGCAAATGTCCCACTGGGTTGGACTCCAAAATGCTCCACCTGTTGGCCCCTGCCATAGCTCAACCCCTAGCTTCCCTTTTTAACATATCATTCGTCCTAGCAGAAGTCCCCACTGAGTGGAAACATGCCACCGTAATCCCACTTCCCAAGAGTGGTGATGCCTCAAACCCAAGCAACTACCGGCCCATCTCCCTCCTACCAACCCTTGCCAAGATACAAGAATGCCTGGTTCTCTCTCGCCTATCCACCTATCTGGACTCCCCCTATCAGTTTGGCTTTAGGAAATCCCAGTCCACTACCACCTCCCTTCTCAGGATTACCGACTCCATCCTCACAGGGATGGATGCTGGCCACATCACTGCTGCTATCTTTATCGACCTGGCAAAGGCTTTCTATACTGTGACTCACTCTCTTCTCCTGACAAAACTAGCCATTGCTGGCCTATCTGACTGGGCCACATCTTGGTTCCACTCCTACCTCACTGGCAGATCCCAAGCTGTCCGTATCAGATCGTCCATGTCGGATCCCCTCCCAGTCACGTCAGGAGTGCCACAAGGATCTTTCCTAGGCCCCTCCTATTCTCGGTCTTTCTAGATGACCTGCCATCTGCCTGCACACACTCCGCCATCCACATGTACGCAGACGACATGGTACTATACGCATCCGGCCCCTCGTCCTCTGAAGTTGCTCCCAGCCTTCAGCACAACTTCATCTCAGTCCAGCACTAGCTACGCTCAAATAGCCTCCTCCTAAATGCTAACAAAACAGTCTCCTTAACTTTTGGGACGAGGCAGAAAATTTCTAGGCTCCCTTCTCCATTAGTTTTCCACACCCTGGAAGGGTCCACTCTGGAGTCCTGCACCACCTTCAGATACCTCGGTGTCTGGCTTGACCAGCACCTCAGCTTTTCTGCACATATTGACTCCTTACTTAAGAAGCTGCACCCTAGGCTTGGTGCACTTTACTGGAATTGTGACAATATCCCCCTTCCAGCCAGGAAGGACATTGTAAAGAAAATGATCCTCCCAGTCCTCGACTATGGGGACGTAGTATACAGTGCCAGCCCAAAGACCACATTAGCTAGGCTGTACCCTCTCTTCCAGTCTTTTTGCTGCTTTGCCCTGAACAGCCCCTACTTCACACACCACTGTGCCCTATATCAAGCAATGAACCTCACCTCACTTGACTATCGAGGCTAACCCACTGCGCAAAAGTCACTGCCAAGTATTGGACACAGTGGCCCCTTCCTACCTCTCCGACATCTAACAAACCCTAGCGCACATGCATACACACTCAGAAACTCAGACTCCAGGTCCTAGCTGTCCCATACCAGTCTACCTCCACAGGGCAGTCAGGCTTCAGCCACCGCATTCCTTGCTGTGGAACTCCTCCCAGCTAACATTAGTCACTTCACCTCCCTTTCTCGCCTAAACTCCATGCACCAAGATCATTTCGTCCCTACCTGTGCTTGTGTCTAGGCGTCTACCAATTACTAGGCAAATCTCTGGGTATGTCGGCACTTAGCAAATTTGCAATTCGTCAGTGTCTAACTATTGTCCTCTCTCCTTACACTATCTCTCATATGGCTCAAAACTTAATTTTATTGTACACTTGCTGTATGTACCTGTGTTACCAACTGACTCACTCAATCTTCTATGAACGTGGTGTCAGCACCAAATGTTAGCGATCTTCCACAATGTATTCACTTGTCTATTTTGACTTCAACTGTTTACCTCATACCGTACGTACTGTGGCTACCAGTTGTCTCTATCAAACTACTACTGACTTGTAATCAGATCCAAATGTTAGTGTTTCTCCCACTATGTATTTTCTTGTTAATACTGTTTTCGACTGTCTTCCTATGTTCTCCCCTCCCCCAGGATGCATCTGTAATCGAGCAGTACTCTACTCAGTATGCCTTCCTGGTAAAATGCTTGAATAAATAAATAAATAAATAAATGTCAGAGCTATATATAATTCATGATATAAAATGATTCCTTAAAACCATACAGGAGATGTAAGGTGCTGTTCATGCACTTGAATAGCAAATTTTGCCAAGGAATACAATATGGGTAAGTTAGCAGAGTTTAGGAGAAGTCTTAACTTTTTTATTCATTCATTCATAAATAAAATGTTATTCATATAGTTGTTATGAACAGGATATATGTGACAATACTCCATTGAGCAAAAGCTCATTTCCAAGGAGATTCCATGTGTCCATTTGTAGTAAATATTTCATAAAACAAGATTTTAAAAAGTGTCTCGCAAAATACTATACAAAAGAAAGACAACATACAACATTGACAGTATTAACATAGAAACATAGACTTTGACGGCAGATAAGGACCGCTTGGTCCACCTAGTCTGCCCATTTCTCCTACCTAGAGGATAAGCTGCAGATCCTATTTAACCAACAGCCTATTTCTTCCTACCCCCCACAAAAATTGCCTTATGTCTGTCCCATGCATTCTTGAATTCTCCCACAGTTTTAGACCCCACAACCTCCTCAGGAAGGCTGTTCCATACATCCACCACCCTCTCTGTGAAAAAATACTTCCTCACATTGCCCCTGAGCCGTCCCCCCTCTATCTTCAAATTGTGTCCCCTTGTTCTTGCACATCTCTTTTTCTGAAAGATGCTGCCCTCTTTGACTTTGTTGATTCCACTGAGGTACTTAAACGTTTCTATCATGTCCCCCCTCTCCCTCCTTTCCTCAAGGGTATATGTATTAAGCTCCTTTAGTCTCTCCTCGTATGGCTTCTATTGCAGACCCTGCACCATTTTAGTTGCCCTCCTCTGCACTGCCTCCATCCTGTCTATGTCCTTGCGGAGATGGGGTCTCAGAACTGGGCTCAGTACTCCAGATTGGGTCTCATCAACTGTCTGTACAAGGGGATAACAACTCCCTGTTTTCTGCTGGTGATTCCTCTCCCTGTATATCCCAGTATCCCCCCAGCTCTCCCTACCGCCTTCTCACATTGCTTGCCAACCTTAAGGTCATCTGGTATTATTACCCCAGGTCTCTTTCCATTTTTATGTTTGCTTGTGCGCATGTGCAAGAAACATAGTGCCATCATCCGAGTTTTCGGAGGTGTGGCAGCCCTCTTCCAATTCAGTCAGTGTGTTTGCAGGCGCGGCCGCAGTTCTCCAATGGCTGCTGGAGCTGTCTATGACAGCAGTCGAAAATGCAGTGGAGTACAGTTGAAAGGGGGAGCTACGCTTCAGTAAGCAGCGATAAGATATCGCCTGCTCATGTGCGCTCCCCCTACACACACTCACGCACGCATACTGCGTGCTCCCCCCCCACGCACACACTGTATAGCCGACGGGGTGCCCAATCCCCCATCGGCTGTGCTCCCCTCAAAACAGAGATCTTATTCTAGAGGGCTCTTGCAGTAGGTAATTACATTAGGACTGCGCCAGCAGGCGGCAGGACCCCTGAAAAAATTTCTAGCTAGCAGTCCCTGCGAGGACCCTCCGCGATCAGGTGACCCGGTGTCAGGTGACTGCGTATAAAGGCGGTCCCGATCGCCTCCCAGTTCTTTCCGCCTATTAGTTTTGCAGGCCCGCTGAAAAGTTTGTGCTTCGTCAGCCTTACCTTCGTCATTTTTTACCGAAAATCTTATTTTTCGTCAACGTCAGTACTAATGTCAGTGTATGTTGTCCCCACACCCTCCGAGCACAAGAACAAGTGCGATTCATGCGGCTCCCAACTACCGCACAAGGATGGCCACTCTCTGTGCCTGTTCTGCCCAGGCCCGGATCATCAAGTTGAGAAGTGCCAGCATTGCCTTAGCTTTAACACGGCCACCCGAAAAGACAGCAGCAATCCCTGGAGGCCCATCTTCTTAAAAAGAAAATGAGCTCTGTGGAGAAGGAGCTTAAAAAGCTAAGGCAGGCATCCACTTCCCCCGAAGGCCATCGAAAGAAGAAGGACAAGGAGAGGCACCGGGACAAAGGCTCCTCCACCGCGTCTCCATCGGGAGTCGCGGGCATTCAGGTAACATCCCCTCCGGGGGATTGCTCCTCGACAGCTGCCTTGGAGGTTTCTGAGGCGCGCGGCCCACCGCCTGGCTCCTGTTCGCCTTGCGGGCGCCTCCGGGCAGTTGGAGGTCTCCGCCTCGGTACAGCCGCAGGCTTGAGGCCTACCAGCGCGGGCGACTCCGGTAAGCCGGGCGTCGGCTCCTCTGACGTCCGCCCGGAGACGGCTGGTAAGACGTCCGACCCTTCGGGGCGACGCATGGCTTCCTCTCCTCCGGACCAGGCCGACCTTTCCTCTCGACCTGACTCCGGGGTAGGCTCTCCTAAGTTGGACGTCGGCTCCTCTGGCACCTGCCAAGAGCTTGCCTCTATGCCTCACGTCGGCTCCTCCGACGTCCGGCTGGCGAGGGAACCGACGACGGACCCTCCTACATCTGTTGTCCCTGGTTCACCGCAGCTAGCGCTGCCGTCTGGGGAACCAGAGTCCCCCATCCTGACCCGGGACTTTTCCCACCATCCCGGGGGCAGTGGGGGATCTTTTGCCTCCGTTAGTCCCTCCTCCATCTGGAGCGATAGACCTGACGTCGGCTCCCCGGACGCCAGCTCCGACGCTGGCCCCTCCGACGTCGGGGCCTCCACCGTCAGCCCTGACGTCGGCCTTACTGACTCAGGGAGAGTTTCTACTCCCATTGGGCCCTCCCTCCGGGCTCTCCGCTATGGACCCGCCCACGAGGTTCTCAGCCGGGCCGTCTGCGCAGGCAGCCCCCCCCCCGACTTCCGGGTACCCGCCGTCTTATTCGACACTGGTATACCCAGGAATGCCATATCCGACGCCGAAGTACCCAACGCCGGGCTTCCGGACGCCGCAGGCTCGAAGTCTCAATACCCAACGCCGGGCTACCCGCAGCCAGGTTTTGGATACGCTACTTATGGGTATAGCCCATATTCTTATCCCCCGCCTCCTCCTCCTTCTCCACCGCCCGCGCGGCCGCCGGTGGACCTGCAGGAGACTCTGGCCTCCTGGTGGGCTGAGGCCAAGGCTCAACTCACCGAAGAGGTAGCCGCCTTCTGGCGACAGTGCCTTCCCAGGTCCCTGTACGCCCCAGGCGGCACACTCCCTCACCACCTCCGGACTCCAGGGTTCTTCCATCTGGGTCCAGAGAGGGGCAGGTCACGCGTCCCCGGGGACTACCCAAGGGACCCGTTCCTCTCCCGGGTCAGGAAAGGGAGTCTTACTCTTCTTCTTCCTCCTCCTCCTCTTCACTCTCGGACTCTTCTGACGGCTGCTCCGAGAGAGACGACGAGCCTCGCTCTTCATCGAAGCCCCGGCCGAGGACTATTCCGAAGTCTCCTCCGGAGGATCCTTCATTTACGGAGTTGCTCAGAAAAATCCAGGAGGTCCATCAGTGGCGCTCTTTGGAACCAGATCCTCAGCGTCTGAAACTCGCTGAGCATCTGGATCTGCCCGTGACAGCTCCTACACTAGTGCCACCCTGGATAGAGCCTCACGCCGACCTTGTCACCACGATATGGAAACAGCCGTTGGCTTTAGCCCCACTTCCTAGGAAGTCAAACAGGCTATATCAGGCTCCAGAGGGTGTTGAGTTCCTAGATTCTCTCCCGCGTTCCGACTTGGTCGTGATCAGCGCCGCTCATGGCCGGTCGGCGAACCCAAAGCATCTTAGCTCGTCACCTCCCAATAAGGAATCTCGCCTTCTGGACCACTACGGGAGAAAGATTTACGCTTTCTCCACACTGGGGATTCGGGCCCTGAACTATGTCGGCCACATGGGGGACTACCAGAAGGCCATCCTTACACAGGTGGAAGACAAGCTGGACTCCTTGCCTGACTCTCAAGTCAAACAGGAGTTGGCTGATCTCGTCCGCTGTGCTTGTTCGGCCAGTCGCCACATGCTACGTATGACGTACAGCGCAGTGAACCCTGCTGGGCGGAGCTCTGCTTTACCGTAAAGCTCACGGCGCATGCTTGGCTCCACGTGTCAGGTCTGGTCCCGGAGGTGCAATCTGCTATCAGGAAGCACCTTTCGGGCGGTGCTTCGGGTAATGTCAGGATATCATTACCGATTTGCAGGAAGGGGACGGCTCTTAAATCAGTTGATTCTATGTACCGTCCCTTCAACAGCAGCGCCGTCCCTTTCGCCAGCCGGAATCGTCCAAGAGCGGAAACCCAGGGCGAGGCCACAAAACATCGGGCCCCGCTGACTGCTAAGCCCTCCTACCAAAAGAAGCGCGGGTGCTTCGGCCGCGCGCTGCCCCACACCACCTGACTCCTTTCCTCTCCCACTGCCTCCGGACTCCCCGGAGGAACCGGTAGGAGGGAGGTTTTTCCTCCACCTTCCGGGATGGGAGAGGATAACCACGGATTCTTGGGTGCTCCAGCTTGTAGCAGAAAGACACTCCATAGAGTTTCTTCAGAAACCACCCCGCCACCCTCCTCTGAAGTCGTCGTATTCATGGGAACACCTTCCTTTGGTCCAGGAGGAGATCTCGGCCTTTCTGATGAAGCAAGCCATAGAACCCGTCCCCCTTCATCTTCAGGGGACGGGTTACTATTCCCATTTCTTCCTGGTCCCAAAGAAGACGGGAGATCTCAGACCGATTTTAGATCTCAGTTCCCTGAATCTTTATATAGAGTACAAAAGGTTCAGGATGCTCTCCCTGCAGAGCCTTCTGCCCTCCTCCGGCCGGGTCAATGGCTTTGTGCCGGATATGCAGGATGCCTATCTGCACATTCCCATTCGCTCCTCCCATCGCAAATACCTTCGCTTTTGCTCCAGGGGACCACTACCAGTTCAAGGTGCTCCTGTTTGGTCTATCCTCAGCCCCCAAGTATTTACCGAATGCCTGCAGTGGTGACGGCCCACCTGCGTACCAAGGGAGTACAGGTGTTCCCTTACCTGGACGACTGGCTCCTGGTGGCCTCGTCCAGGGAGGAACTCCTGCATTTCCTCTCCCTCACCCAACAGGTTTTTATCTGCCTGGGTATTACCATCAGCCATTCCAAGTCTCATCTGGACCCTTCCCAGAGGCTACAGTTCATCGGGGCGATCCTTGATACGACCATGGGCAAGGCCTTCCTGCCTCCGGACAGGGCGACCTCCATTCAGACTCAGATATGTCTGTTATCCGACCGCAGGATGGTCTCGGCGAGGTCTGTCCTTCGCCTTCTCGGGCTCATGGCGGCCGCCATACTGACGGTCCCCCGCGCCCGACTCCACATGAGGATCTTTCAGTGGACTCTACGCTCTCAGTGGGATCAACTAGTGGATGACCTAGATCATTCAGTTCTGATCTCATCGCCGATGATGCGAGACTTGCAATGGTGGATGGTTCGAGAGAACCTATTTCGGGGGTTCCCTTTCTTTCATCCTCCCCCCTCCCAGACTCTAACCACAGACACCTCAGACGAAGGTTGGGTAGCCCATCTAGGCCCTCATCAGACCCAGGGCTCTTGGTCCAGGCTAGAACAGGCTCTTCACATCAATGTGCTCGAGTTTCGGGCAGTGTTGTATGCTGTCCAAGCCCTTCACCAATACATCCTTCCCAGCCACCTAGCCGTCGAGACGGACAACATGTGCGTAGTGTGGTACATCAACAAATAGGGAGGAACTCGGTCCTACCCTCTATGCAGGGAGGCAATGAGGTTTTGGGATTGGGCAACACAACACGACCTTCACCTCATGGCGATTCATGTTCCAGGAGTCGACAACACCCTAGCAGATAGGCTAAGTCGCTCTTCTGCTCTGACTCATGAGTGGGAACTGGACCAAGGGGTCCTAGACGATATCTTCTGACTTTGGGGAACACCACAGGTCGACCTGTTCGCATCCCCCCAAAACGCAAAACTTCCCACTTTCTGCTCGCTCGTTACAGAGCGAGGCGCTTGCTGGAACGACGTTCTGTCTCTAGACTTGAAGGACAGATTCGTCTGTGCCTTTCCTCCAATTCCTCTTATCCCACGAGGTCTTGCAGAAACTAGCTTCCAGAAGGGCCTTGAATGATTCTGATGCGCTCCTTTCTGGCCAGGCAAATCTGGTTCTCTCTTCTGGCAATATTCAGAGGATCCTCCTTTCTCTCCTCTATCTCGAGGTTTGTTGACCCAGGGTCAGGGACCCTGGTCCATCCAGGCCTCAAATCCCTTCAACTGCATGCGTGCCCTGCAGACCTAGCCCAATCCCATTTTGTGTGTGTCTCCCAAAGTGGCGGAGATTTTAGTGGAGTCCAGAAACCCTCCACTAGGTCCATTTATGCCATGAAGTGGAAAAGATTCACTATTTGGGCCGCCTCCAAGAACGTGAGCCTTCCTCCTGTTCAGCGGGGCTTCTGCTGGAGTATTTACGTCATCTGTCTAGACCTGGGTCTCAGCCATTCCTCTTGCAGGTACACATGGCGGCCATCTCAGCCTATCATGTTCCCTTCGCAGACAAAGCTTTCGCTCAACTGGAGGTCTCTAAGACCTTTCTCCGAGGGGTCCTCCATCTGAGGCCCCCCATCCGTACTCCTGCCCCCCCTTGGGACTTGAATTTTGTTCTCGAGAAACTTACCCTTCCTCCTTTGAACCTGCAGCTTCTGCAGATTTGAAGTTTCTTTCATGGAAGACACTCTTCTTGGTGGCCACTACTTCGGCTCGAAGAATCTCCACACTCCAGGCCCTGATGTGTAAAATCCCTTACTTGATTTTTCACAAGGAACGAGTTGCTCTTCGCACAAATCCTAAGTTTCTACCTAAAGTAGTAGCAGAGTCTATCTTAAATCAGTCCATAAAGCTACCTGCCTTTTTTACGCCGTACTCTAACCAAGGGGAATATTTACTCCATACTATGGGTGTTCACCGGATTCTGAGATACTACACCAACAGGACGAAGGATCTCAGAAAGACTGATCAGTTGTTCGCCTCTTTGTCATTAAAAAGAGAAGGCAATGCTGTTTCCAAGCAATGCCTGTCTAAGTGGTTGGCTCATTGCATCACTTTCTGTTATGACAAATACCACAAGACCCTCCCGGGTCAAGTCAGAGGCCACTCCACAAGAGGAGTAGCTGCCTCTTTTGTTTCAAGAATGTGTCTGCGGCAGACATCTGTGCTGCCGCCACCTGGACTTCTGTCCATACCTCTACGAAACACTACAGTTTGGATATTGCCTCTTGCCATAGAGCAGGCTTTGGGCTGGCTGTTTTGCAAGGCCTCCTGTCTTGAGGCTTGCATGGCTAGAGCTTCGTCAGGAGTAGTTTCCTCCTCCCGGTGCCTTTCTTTGTTCCGGACTGCTTGGGATTCAGTCCTATATGTATTATTTAGTGCAAGAGCCCTCTCGAAGTAAGATAGTACAGTTACATAAGAACTTACCATAACAGTAGATCTTCGAGAGAGGCTCTTGCAGTAGGTGTCTACCTTCCGCGCCTCCATCCCCTAGGCTTTTTAAGCTTCTTTTCCATTTAGGGAATATCTGCCTCCTCGTCCGGCCTCTTTAGGCACGCACTGTGGTGGGAAAAAGAAGCTGAGGGCGTCCGGTCACCATTTACACTGGCGTCGCTGATGCTGGGTCACCTGGCGTGGGGGCGGTCCCTCGCCAGGGACTGCTAGCTAGAATTTTCACTTAGGGTCCTGCGCGCCTGCGGCGTCCAGTCCTGTATGTAATTACCTACTGCTCTCTCGAAGATCTACTGTTGCGGTAAGTTCCTTTGCGTAACTGTGCTTTCCACATGCCACGCTGGGTGCCCACCCAGCGTGGTTATTATTATGACAACCGACGGGGTGCCTAATCCCTGGCCGGCTCCACTGTGTCCCCCCAGAGTACAGGGTGCCAGGCTGGGAGCCACACCAGAGAGTGTCAACAGATGCTATTGCTGGCGAGAGTGCCTAACTCTCGTCGGTTCCACCCCCAACAGCCGTCCTTGTGCCACGCTGGAGAGCCCACCCAGCGTGGCAAATGTCCCGCTGTTGTCGCTTCTTTTGTAAAAAAAAAAAACCTGAAACAGAAAAATGGTCCCTTGCTGTCTCTGCCCCCACCGTGCTCACCCACTGCACACCCTGCCTCCCCACACCCCCCACTCCATATACTCACCTCTGACTCTGGTGCGACGTATCTTCGTGGACCGGGAACACGCTCTGCACTCTTCAAAGCCGACCGCGAACTGATGAAATGCCGTAAGCTGTATAATGGATAGATAGGGTTTTTTCAACTTTGCTGCATATCTCAGGCATTTTTTGGAATTTTTGCACCAAATTTTCAACATGGGGTTTTTGGGACCCTTCTGTGAATGCTCTCACAGTCATGGTATTGCAATCGGGCCTGAAGGGTGATTTCACAGTCATCGCAAAAATCACCTTTGGGACCGAAGAGTAACAACGACACTGCCACTGTTCATAAGGTGGGCTCTCAAAAAGTGTATGTTGAAAATTTGGTGGAAAATTCCCAAAAATGACTGAAAGTTCACAATTTTCAATATTTTCACCCAGATTTTCAACATTGCCATTTTACCGCATTCTTATGAGCAGTACAGCTGTCATTTTTCACATCTTGCCTAAAACATGTTTCCACTCATGTGCAGCATAATGGCGCAGTCGGTGATGCGAAAATCAATGTATGGGACACATTAAGAAAATCACAGTGACACTGTTAATGAGCAGAGGTCTTAAAATGGCTTTGTTGAAAATTTGATGAAAAAAATTCTAAAATAACCATTTTATAGTGATGCGTTGTTATTTCCTCGCATGCTGTAAGCTTAATTTTCAATATTTTCACTCCAGATTTTCAACATTGCCATTTTATTACACTTCCTTATGAACAGTACAGCTGCCATTTTTCACGTCACTAAAACGTGTTTCTGCACATGTAGTGCCGAATGGTGCAGTAGTGTTGAAAGCAATGTTTGGGACAGATTAAGAAAATCACAGTTACACTGTTCATGAGCAGAGGTCTTAAAATGGCGATGTTGAAAATTTGAGAAAAGTCCATAAAATGACTGTGTTATGAATGAGCATTGCACGGTGTCCACGCACCTTCGTAAGTTCATGACTTTGTAATATTTTCAGTCCAGATTTTCACCAGTGGCATTGTTCCACACTTCCTTATGAACAGTACAGCTGTCATTTTTCACAACATGGCCGAAATGTGTTTTCACACTTTCAGCGCAGAGATGCGTGGTCGCTGTGGGAAATCATTGGTCGGGACAGATAAAGAAAATCATATCACAGTGACACTGTTCATGATCGGAGGTCCCAAAATGCCTGTGTTGACAGTCTGATGTAAAAAATCCCCAAACTAATTACATTACGGGTGTGCGTTGCACAGTTTCTATGCATGCTCGTGACTTCACCAGTTTTTTTAATATTTTTAGTGCAGATTTGCAACATTGCCATTTTTTACACTTCCCCATGAACAGTACAGCTGTCATTTTTCACATCCTGTTCGGAATGTGTTTTTGCACCTGTGGTGCTAAATGCCATAGTCACTGTGCATAAGCAGCTTTCGGCTAACAAACTGATATTGCCACTGTTCATGAGGTGGGGGTCACAAAAACACCATGTTGAAAATTTGGAGTGAAAATACCACCGAATGCCTGAGGTGTTAGGGTTTCCAACCGTAATTCCCCACCCTGTAGAGAATGACAGGCATCACGCATCAGGGATGTGTGACTTGGGATTCTTGCCTGTAGTGCTCATACCATTCCACACCCTGCAGCCAGTGAGGGGCATCGGAGGTATGCCTTGGACTCTTCGCCCAAAGTTCACCCCATTCTCTTATACCGCACCCATCTCACCAAATTTCCTGATGGAATGGAAAAGTGTAAGGCCAAAGATCCCAGGCACACTGTGACACTTGTCAGTGTCTGCAGGGTGGGGTGTGTGGTGAAACATGTGGGCCGCTATGCCTGACTGCACCCAAAGGCACACCCCAATGCCTGTCACTCTCTGCAGGTGGTGGTGGGGTTGGCTTCAGTTCAGTTCTTCACTGCCATTCCTATTATGCAATCTCTAACTTCTACACTACCAATGCCAATGCCAGCAAGCAAACATTCGCATTGACAAATGCTTGTTGTTGTTGTTACTACCCCTCCCCACAACTGTGTAATCTTCCCTGGGTTTTGTTTGCCAGGTGCATTACTTTGCACTTCTTTGCACTGAATCCAGGCTGCCATACTTCTGACCATTCCTCAACCTTGCCAAGTCCCTTCTCATCCTTTCCACGCCTCTGTGTATCAACCCTGTTGCAGATCTTTGTGTCATCTGCAAAGAGGCATATTTCTTTCCTTCCAGTCCCTCTGCAATGTCACTTATAAAGACATTAAAAAGGACTGGACCCAGTATTGAACCCTGCGGTACCCCACTAGTAACCCCTCTTTCTTCAGAGTGGATTCCATTTACAGTCACCTTTTGTGTCCTGTTGTTCAGCCAGTGTTTTACCCAGGCTACCACCCTGGGACCCACTACCAGGCTGGTTAATTTGACTACTAATCTTTTGTGTGGGACTGTGTCAAATGCCTTACTAAAGTCTAGGTAGGCCATGTCCACAGCCCTTCTGTGGTCTACTACTTTGGTCACCCAGTCAAAGAAATCAATTAGATTATGCCTGACATGACCTTTCCGCTGTGAACCCATGCTGCCTTGGGTCCTGTGCCCCACTGGCCTCTAGGTACTCAACAGTTCTTTCCTTCAGAAGGATTCCATCAGTTTCCTACCACAGAGGTCAAACTGACAGGTCTGTAGTTTTCTGCCGCTGTCCTGGTCCCACTTTTGTGAAGGGAATCACATCTGCCTTCTTCCAGTCCTCAGGTACCACACCATCCTCCACGATTTGTTAAAAGGGTAGTCAGTGGTGTCACTAGTTCTCTGTTTAATTTTTTTAGAATTCTGGGGTGAATTCCATCTGGCCCCATTGCTTTGTCCACCTTCGTTTTTAGGAGTTCTTTCAGAACCCTTTCTTCAGTGAAAGGACTGGGATCACCCCCCCTCGCCAGAGTGCTTCTGTTAATTGGATTAGGCACCTCCCCACTTCCTCTTTTGTGAGTACTGAGCAGAAGTATTCATTCAGTATCCTTGCAGTCATAAAGTAGAGTTACAGACTATGTAGAACAGTATAAAGACAATAAGTTGTTATTTACGTCGTCCAGATTTAAAACACATTACAGCATTGCTATGGTTTCACTGATTTTTCACAAAAACATTTTTTTAATCAAACATGGGTATATAGTTTGGTTTGCCAGTCTAAGGTGAATTGGTGTAGTATTCCAGAGCAGCATCCCACCGCACTGGAATGATGATTTTCGTACTTTTAAATTACATCATGGAGCTTCATATTCCAGTCCCTGGGCAGATCTTAAATTTTCTCTGGACTATCTAATTTCAAAATTTTCCAAAATGTAACCTGGCAGTTTTTCTTGTTGTACCTTGTACATATAAGTTAAAGTATGTCTCTCTCCTGTCAGTGAGCCTCATCCAAATTAAGGATTTATACATCTGACAGTGATGGCTCCTCCTTGGGGCATTGAGTATGACACGGGCCATCTTATTATACATTATGTCTAATTTATTAAATCCCATCTTCAAGGCCTCAACATAAATGATATCCCCATAATCCAACACAGGCAATAACATAGTATTTGCTACCCTTAGCTTTGTTTCATGTGACATAAAGTGTTTAATCCTATAAATCATGCCCGACTTCTTACCTAAGTTATATATTATAAAAAGGGTCTGAGAAATGGAGCTTTCTGATTGGCTGCAAACATTCTAACAGCCTTATGTTAATCTTTTATTAACATACATGTAGAGCTTAACCATGTGCTGAACAAGGTTTAACACTGTTTAAAAACATTTTTTATTATAATAGCAATAAGGAACTCCCTGGGATTATGTTAATGGTCAGTTAATCACCCCCTAGGGGCTGCGTGGCCTTTCGGCTCACCTCGTGCCACGGTACACCCTAGAAGGTGATTAATAGACCACACATAACCCTTGGTCATGCCTTATTGCTTAAAAAGTAGAGCTTCCAGGTGAGGTGCTCAATTGAGTTTCTCATCCAAGAAGATACCTAAATATTTGTACTATCTGCCTGTTGAATTTGTGTGCCTTGTAAAGACTGGATTACTAGAGAGACCTCTGTATGATCAGTCCAGGAGAACAGCAAGCTTTTTCTTGTATTTAAACATAATTTATGTTCCCTAAAAAAGTTCTATGGCAATAAAACCTTTTGAAGACTATTTTGTATTTCAAATACTTCTTTTCCTTCTGTGTAAATGACTGTAATATCTGCATACAGTAGATATGGTATTTTATTGTAGGACTTATAAACTTTAAGTCATTATTATACATATTAAAACGAAGCGGGACCAATATTGATCCCTGTGGGACCCCTTTTCAACTCTGTACTGGCATAGATCTATATTCTTATTCTTTTTTGACCAGTTATCAAAAGTAGTTATATACAGACCTAACCACTTTTCCCATAAATCAGATAGTCAATATATGCATCGTTGACCACTGATCTTTACATCCATATTTGCAACTTTGCCCATTCCTAAATAAAGTCCCGGGGATATATTGTGCATACCACCCAAAATTTGGATCAGATCTGTGTCTTGCTGATGTCCTGAAATGTAAACCGGACTCACAAAGTAATAGATAATGCCCACTAGTATGTGTGTTCTTTAACATTTTAAACATGATAAAAGCATGGGTTTGTCAGATCCTTTCTGTGTTTGATAGTTAACGTCCTTGATATGTTGTATTTCAATCTGTTTATAAGAATTGAGGTTCCTCAGTACATCCTGATTAAAGGGACAGTGTCAGCTCCCTTAGATCTTAAATTGTCCCGAGTTTAAAAAACACACTGTATGATTGGTCATATTCTCTAGAATTTGCTGATGTAGCTAGAAGTTTGATTCCGATTTCTTTTTTCTTTTTAAAAGAGAAAAAAGACTGCCCACCATTCTGGTGTTACCACACAAAACATGTTTAATCAACTCCACTGCGTCTTTCTTGGACTTAGAACACCCCAGCACAGTCTAGCTTCTCATGATGCAGGTGGAGTGGAGGAGACTAATACGTCATGAGGGTTGCACTATTTAGGAGTGTTTGTAATGTTCAGGAAGTATGAAATAAGAGTAGATGAAGGATTTGAAACAAAACAAGGTTGGATATAATAAAACCATTAGCATATCTTCAGTCCTTTTAAGAAAGGAAGCAGATAAACCAACCAGCATCATCAGTGAATTTTAGAGAAGGTAAACAAATATAAAATGTGGGTTCCAGTAGATATACAGTAATATGATGCAAAATATCTGACAGAGTCCCTTTAAACAACGAGGAAACAGTAATGTTCTATCTTAATTGGCCATTTATGTAGGAAGAATGCTTAATGTTTGGGCAGACTGGCTCATTCGCTAGGACATGTATTCTGGAGAGTAGTATCTTCCTGGACATAAGTCTCCACCACTCATTCACACTTGTGGGATTAGCGCCGAGCACTAAGACCCATCGGAGCAACTTTTTGCTGGAGGGTCGGCGGAGACGGCGCCAACAGCAGCGGCTCGAGCGGTAATGACCATCTCAGCGACGCACCCTCCAACCACCTCAGTTCTTTTTCCCCTCGGCCGAGTGCGTTCCAGTGACGACGCGCCGCCTTGTCGGGAGTCAAACTTCAAACTAGCGCATAGTTTTCAGTTTTGTTTTTTAACTTTATCACGATAAGTAGTATCGCTTAATTTTATTCTATTTTCGTTAAATTTTTCTAATATTTAAATTTTACTTGAAGAAGTCTCGGCCTACTGGACGGAGCCGACCATGAGCAGGTCAGGTGACGGTAGGGAGACTTCGTGATGAAAGCTGTTCAGTCAGCCGGCTGGGTCCGTCAGCCTCCTTCTCCTCAGCGGGTTCACAACGGTCAGTCCGATGCCCGGGGATGTGGGCGTCCCCCTACCGCATAAAGCCAAACGGTCGCATTCTCGGCACCGTTCGCCTCGAGCTCTTCTTCGCCCACAGGTCAAAAAGAGAAGGCATCACCGAGGTCGCTCTGGTATGTTCCGTTGGCCGACGCTTATCGCCAGGTTGCCGGTCTCCTTCGGAGTCGCCAACTTCCGTAATCGCCGTCCTCGACATCGAGTCCCTCCCCGCCCATAGGTAGGGACTCCAGATGAGCAGTTTCATTAGTGGGCCGCCTGTGGAGCAATGGGCTCGGAGGTTGGTTCTTCTGCCTGGCTCGGTTGCCGGAGCCCTCGGCCCTCCGGCGATCAGGTAGGCGGTTGACCTTCCTAGTCGGCGCCTTCTTCGTGCCAGCGACTCCGCGCTAGGTGTTCCCCTCACATGGCTGCGCGCAGGGGCCCCACCGATGCCCTTATCTCCTGGCTTTTTCCTTCTCTAGCTTTCCGTTCCTGGGTTTTCCGGTTTCAAGCGGGTCTGTTGTTTGTCGGCGCCCGCTGTGCCGCTGAGTCTGGCGGGCGCCTCCTTCGCACCGCCAGGTCTCGCGCGCCGCCGTGGTGCCATTGGATGGGCGGCGCCGTCATGGCTGCTGGGTCAGCGCCAGGCGTGTTGTCTGCTGGGGCGTTAGGGGTCACAGGTTTCTTCGCGCTGCGGCGCCTCGCTGGCTCTTCAGTCTGCTTTATGCCTCTCCGCGCCGGCAGCCCTTGGGGACTCTCCTTGTTTTTCTTGCTATTTCCTCCTTCTCCTAATTTTCACCCTTTCCTGTCCAAACAGTCCTTTCTGGACCACAGGAGATGATGTTGAGCCTGACCCAGACCTTCGGTTGGGTGATGAAGTGGAGAAACAGGATCTTTCTTTGCTACAGAGCCTGTGGTCGAGGACCTGTCCTTTAAGTCTCTGTTGAAGAACCTGGGATCCACTCTTCCTCCAGACTACAGACATCGATCCTGGGAAGATATTAAGACTCAGTATCTTCATGTTCGAGATCCCTACGGTTTGACTCCTCCGATCCAGCCTTCCTTCGAGACGCTGTCTCAAATGGTATGAATAATCCTGCTCTATTCCTCAGTGGCTAAATCCATTGATAAGAAGTATTCAGCTCCCAAGGATCGTCCCATTTTGGCATCCCAAGCCTTTGGATCCTATTGTAGTCCTGGCAGAGAATGACAAGGTCGTTCTTCCTCAACTACTACAGCTCGACCTATTAACAAAGAGTCTCGTAAGATTGATACATTAGGTAAGAGAGTCTTTGCTGCTCCACTCTAAGTATGCGTATTGCCAGTTATCAAGGCTATTTTCTCTAGTATGAGTATATCCTGTGGCACTCTATGAAAAGAATGGTTGAAGCTCTTCCAGATTCGATTCCAAGTCGGAGCTTCTTCTGACCGTTATTAGAGGTATTGAGTCCAATAACCAACAGGTCAAAGCCGCCATGGACGCTTCGACACTGCTTCTCGCTCAGCAGCCGCGGGATTTGTACTCGGCGCCATTCCTGGCTGCGACATTCTTCGGGCGCGTGAATGATGCTCAGCAGCAGGTGATGGCGCTGCCTTTGATGGCTCCTTTCTTTTGGCCCTCAGGTGGAGCAAGCCTTAGAGGCCACTCAGAAGACTAGATCGGCCATTAGTTGGCCAGACCTCCGCCTGCCCCTCGGGGGCATGTGAACAGACGTCAGTTTCATAGTCGTCAGTCCTTTCGAGGCAGAGGCAGGGAAGCTCCATAAAGCCAACCTGCCCAACCTCAAAAGAAGATCTAGCAGAAAGCGCGGGGCCTCAAAGCTCCCAGCTACCTTATGAGTCGTTGGCCCAAGTTCCATCCATCTGCCCGGGTGGAACTTTCTCTCCGTGGAGGTCGTCTGAGGTACTTCTACAACCAGTGAAGTCCATAACTTCGAAATGGGTCTCTGGATAATTCACGAGGGTTATTCTCTCAATTTCTTGAAACCCCCAATTGTCCTCCCAGACGACAACCCAGGTTGTCGGCCTCTCAGTCAGACCTCCTCACCGAGATCCAGGGCCTTCTGAACAACAGGGCAAGAACTGGTGCCCTGCATCTGTCAGAAACACAGGTTCTACTCCATTACTTTCTGGTTCGAAGAAATCTGGGGATGCGCCCATTCTAGACCTCAGAAAGTTAAACAAATTCCTCCCAGGGAGAAATTCAAGATGATTTCCTAGGTACCCTGTTACCCTTGCTGCATCAGCACGACTGGCTGGCCTCTCTGGATATGCAGGATGCTTACCAGCATATTCCGTCCACCCGACCCACCGCAGTTCCTCAGGTTTGTAGCTTTGGGTCAGCATTATCAGTTCAGAGTCCTGCCCTTTGGCTATCCTCGCGCCAGCGAGTTTTTACAAAGTGTTGCTCAGTTCTGCGCGCATCTCAGGAAAGTCGGACTCGAGTGTTTCCCTACCTGGACGATTGGCTTTACAAGCCCTTCCGGCCAAGGTACTTTGAAGCCGTGCAAACGACTTCTCTCCTCTCACGTCCATGGGAGTTCTGCTGAATTTGAAAAATCTCAACTGCAACCTCCCAGAGGCTCCTTTTCATAGGGACGCTTCTAGACACCTCTTCAGCGAAGGCTTTCCTTCCAGAGGGACAGAAGACTGACATCCTTCGAAGCCCATGACATCAGGGAGTCCAATGTCACAGCTCTCTCGATGCAACACATGTTGGGTCTCATGGCGCCCCGGTCTTCACGGTCCCTCTGGCCCGACTGCACATGAGAACCACCCGATGGATGCTCTCCACTCAGTGGTCCCTGACCTCTCACCCCAGTCTTATCCCATCAAGGTGACGGAGCCCTTCAGGTCTCTCACCTGGTGGTCTCAAGAGAGCAATCTCCTGAAGGATTCCCTTTGCTCCCCGGATTATCAGATCTCCATCACCACAGACGCATCGCTAATGGGATGGGGGCTCACTGTCTCTCCTCCACACTCAAGGTGTATGGACTCGTTCAAACTCATCTCCACATAAATGTCCTGGAGATGAGAGCGTCCTCTATGCAATCCGAGCTCTGAAGGATGTCCTTGTCACAAGAACATTCTCCTTCAAACGGACAACAAATCAGTGATGTATTACATCAACAAGCAAGGCGGTGCTCATTCTTATCCCTTTGCAGGGAAGCAATGAGGTGGGAGTGGTGCTTGAGCACAAGTCTCTGATTCAGCGGTTTATCTGCCAGGTATACAAAACGACCTAGCAGATCACCTCAGCAGAACGGAGGCAGACCCTCACGAGTGGTCTCGATCCAGCCGTAGCTCGTCCCTGTTCAAAGAGTGGGGACTCCAGACCTGGACCTTTTGCATCCCCACTCAACGCAAAACTGCCTCTCTTCTGCTCCAGAAATCAGGGCCTGGCATTTTCTGTCAGGATGTTCAGGCTGCGGTGGACAAAACGCTTTCTTCGCCTTTCCACCGCTTCCTCTAATCCAGAGAGTACTCCTCAAGTTCGAGTCTCAGGGGACCAAGATGATTCTCATTGCTCCTTCCTGGCCTCGGCAACTATGGTTTCCTCTACTCAACAGTATGTTGGCAGCCTCTCCGAGACCACTCTTTGCAAATCAGTCTTTGACTCAGGGTTCGTTGGTCCATCCCAACCTGAAATCACTTCACCTTCATGCTTGGCTCCTGAAGAGATAGAAGTGAATCGGTTCAACGTCTCTCGTAGAGTCTCAGACATCCTTCTGGCTGCTCGGAAGCCAGCCACCCGAAAAACGTACGCTTCCAAATGGAAACGTTTTTCTCTCTGGTGTGCAAAATCCTCTTGGAATCCTTTCCTGTCCTCCTGGCAAGGTTCTGGAGTATCTTTTGACCTGTCAAACTTAGGTCTTCAGTACTCCACAGTTAAAGTTCACCTTAGTGCCATCTCAGCGTTCCATGAGCCGGTTTCTTCCCTTACTCTGGCTCAGTTACCTATGGTGAAGAGATTTCTTAAGGATTCTCCATACCAGACCCCTGTTAAGCGTCCAGTTGCAGCCTGGGACATTAACCTGGTGCTGGACATGCTCACTCGAAGCCTTTCAACCCTTAGCTACCTGTGAGCTAAAATTTCTTACCTGAAGACTGCCTTCCTGGTGGCCATTACCTCAGCCCGCAGGGTCTCTGAGATACATGCCCTGGTTACGGACCTCCGTATACTGTATTCCATAAAGACAAGGTAGTTCTCCGTGACTATCCTAAATTTCTTCCCAAGGTTGTGTCAGAATTCCATCTAAACCAACCTCTGGTACTTCCCGCTTATCTTCGCTAATTTCCAAAATGAAGGGGAACGAGCTCTTCATTCCTTGGATGTTAAGAGAGCCTTGCGGTTCTATTTAGATAGAACCAAGGATGTTCGCAAGACTCAGCAACTGTTCGCTTTTTCAGCGACACCCGGCTGGGTCAACCGTCGCTATTAGATGCATCTCTTCATGGTTAGTGGCATGCCTTCGCCATTGCTATTCCATGGCTCAAGTTAAATTAGAAGGTAGAGTGTATCTCACTCTACTAGGGCGGTCATGCATCCCTAGCGGAAATTGCAATGTTCCAATTGCAGATATATGCAACGCCGCCACCTGGAGCTCAGTGCATACCTTCAAGCACTATGCACTGGATGTTCATACTAGAAGTACATTCCGCATTCGGCAGAACTATCCTTAATGGGCTTCTATCTTAGACGCGTGAGCTCTGGCTCTCCTGCCGCCCTTTTGGGGGATTATCAGCTTGGTACTCTCCCACTAGTGTGAATGAGTGGTGGAGACTTATGTCCAGGACGATAGGAAAATTACGTACCTACTGTAATTCTTGATCTTCTTGGACGAGTCTCCACCACTCATTCACACGCCCACCCTCCATCCCCCGAGCTCACCGCTGTATTGGTCTTCACTCCCTCAAATCTTTAGGCCGTGAGGACTTCTTTGCTGACCTTTCTTACACGGGTCATACGGACTATCTTATGTCCGTTTTTAATTTGGGTTTACTCTTTACGTTAGTTGCGCTGCACCTCCTTGGTAAAAAATTACTGAGGCGGTTGGAGGGTAAATGCTTGAATGGTCATTACCGCTCGACCGCTGCTGTTGGCGCCGCTGTCTCGCTGGCCGCCTCGCCCCGACCCTCCAGCAAAAGTTTGCTCCCGATGGGTCTTAGTGCCTCCGGCGCTAATCCCACTAGTGTGAATGAGTGGTGGAGACTCGTCCAAGAAGATCAAGAATTACGGTAGGTACGTAATTTTCCTTTCTGAACCCTGACAGCTTTCTTCACCTGTTCCTGTCCATTGTTCCCCGCATCTTAGAGGGATTCCAGCCGCTGTCCATCTCTGCCATACTAGCAGCTTCCCCCTGAAACCACTGCGGCTTACCCCCCCCCCCACAGCGGGGTGATGGGGATCCCCCATACTCCCCACCCAAATAGGATTCAGTCTGGGAGAATTGGTGCCGTGAAACATACTGAACAAGCATCAAGCGCGAACAGGTTGCCAACCATTTTCCTGATTTTCTTTTACCCTTGGAGCTGGAGGCATGCAATGACACCAAGCAGAGGGCGCTCCCTCCCAGCGCCTGCCCCAACTCCTCCCTGAGATTGCTGTGTGAAGTCCTGTCCCCCAGCCTCCACTAGGGGGCGCACGGGCACCGGAAGCTGCAAACCCCACCCCCCCCCCAGAAGGAGAGCAGTCCATTGGACGTTCAGTCCTTCTTCTCCTCCCCTGCCGACCCCCGGCAACCCTTGCCTTTTCCCGAACACTGGTCGCTGGCATAGTGCAGTAAGGCATCCAGCACCTCAGCCCTCAGTACCACGGGGCGGCTGCTGTTAGGTTTTTAAGGCACTTCAGGTATCTACAGGTGGAGGTGATGGATGCATGGTGCCAGATGTGGTAATCCAGGATAGCCCGCTTGTTTTCCTCTACTACCATTGCTCCAGTGGTACTATGAAGGGTTGTTGAAGAGAAACCTTATGCCTATAGCGCTGGAGTAGCCTTGAAGATCTTGGTTCTGGGATCTGATGTGATAGACTCAGGAATGTATTGGCTTCCTCCTCACTGGGACTTGCTAGGGATAGGGTCCTGTGTTATCACGTGATTCCGTAAGATTCTGGAGTTGATAGCCTGGCCTTGAAACGAACAGACTAATAACACTTATTTATTTGAGTAGGTGATGGATGTGACGAGACAGCCTGCTCTGAGTGCTCGTGCTGTATTAATTTTTGTTATTATGTATAAAATATATGAAGGGAAGGGTCAGTTCAAGGAAAAGGCTGTCTTACTGGAACTGACACATCAAGACCCCCAGGGATAAGTTCAAAGGATAGGAGGTATTTTAAACTGCAGAGATCTGGGGTGCAATTACCTTGTCAATTTGCTTTCATCCCAGGAAATAAGATTAGCCATTCATAATGCGCTCAGGGAGCTCCTTTGACTTGCATAGTTGCCAGGGAAGGACTTGTGGGGAGGGATGTCGAAGAGAGGCCAGAATGGGCATTGAAGAGGTTTGATGTCTGAGCCAAGGAGGACCCAGACGATTCTGGAAGGTCCAATATACATTTCAAGGGAACCCTTGAATTACATGAATACCCTTTGATGTGTAGATACCCAGGGCCCAGACGAGGTTTAGGAGCCAAATACACTTCTGATTTGAATACAGTGACTTACATCAAAAGACTGTGTGTGTGTGTGTGTAGCAGAGCACAAACCAGTTCTGACCAGTTAACCTGTGGAGAGGAAAGTCAGTGAGGTCATCTCATGTGTCTTTTTAAATATTTTATTTGGAGACCCTGTATTGTCAGATATAGAGTTTGATTCACCAAGGCAGAGTTAGTGACCTCATGAGAAGTCCGGCTCAGAAGTGTGTTTAAGTGCTGAAAGAACCTGACAGAGGGACACAAGAAAATATTTCTGACTGATACAAGAGAATATTATCTGACTGAGGGAGAATCATCACAGCACTGAAAAAGAGTAAGATTAAACCAGTCTAAATGTATGTATTGTAGGAACTGTACTTTTTCCTGTTTGTTTTAAGGCTGTATGTGTTGGGATATATATATATTTTGTTCTGTAATTATTTTTCTGTTTTGATATTTTTAAAGTAAAGATATTTTTTTACAAACAAAACTGCTGGAGTGCCTTGACAATTCTTTTTATTTTAAGTGGAGCTTTTAAAGGTTATAAGTACACTGTGAATGGGCTTATTGTATACCAAACTGGGAACTGGACAGAGTTCTCTAAAAGTCTTGCATTGAGTTCTAAGGGTTCATTTGAAAGACCTGGTGGGGTGCCAGTAGGCAAAAATATCTGACCCCCCGAAGACAGAATTATCTGAGCCTGATAATTGGGTACACTAACAAGAGGTTATCAGTTTGAATCCTTCCAGAGCTTGAGACTAAGGTGACTTGAACCCACAAAACAGACACGAGGGTTACCTTGTCTGTTCACTGTACACAAATCATACGCTCAGAGATTGGCACTTTGAGAGTAGAGGGCTGACCGGCTGAGCGAGATGGTGACAATGGACACAGTCATCCTTCAGGAAAAATCTTCATGTCATCTGCTTATAAGAGAGTGTGTAACTCCTTCATCAGTTGGGCTCAAGGATCACGGTGCTGGCCAAGGAAAGCCTCTTTGGCTTAGATATTGGATTCCTTACATACCTATTAGATAAAGGCTTAGCCCTAAGCTTTCCTTCAGGGTCATGTTTTCAGTTTTATTGGCTGTTTTGTCCTCATGGATGGTTTCTAGCTTGGAACACTCTCGGATATTAGTAGATTTTTCCAGCAGTCTGTATAGGACAGTCTCGCCTTCTGGTCGCCTGTACCTCCATGGGATCTGTAATTTGATTCCCAAAGCTCTCTGTGAACCATTTTTTCAAGCCTTTGGCCACTATTTCCAAGGACATTTACTCCATCTACTAGTAGCCTTATTTCATTTTCTTCCACGATAAGACTGTCGCGAGTACTATGCCCTCCTCTGTCCCATAAGTGCCTAGTGCCTTACACATGAACTAAGAGGTTTTCTGCTTGTTCCTTTTGCCCAAAGTCAGGAATCCAAAGTCATTTACACAGTCTGTGCATGAAGCAGTCAAAAAGCACCTAGTAAGACACAGACTTTTCATTGGTTTAACAGTTGTTTTAATATTCGTGAGCTGCAAAGAAAGGGCAGTTTGCTTCCAAGGTCACTTTGGCTTTTGGGGGGGGGGCGGAGACTGCATATGAAAGGCTTCTGTTGCGTTAAACCTGAAACAGCCAGCTTTAGTTAGGGTACAGTCGTTAGGCCCCATAGCAGCACCCTGGTCTGAAAGAGCACAGGCTTCTGCTTTCAGTGCTTTGTGGTGCAAGCATATGTTTGCCCCTACATACTTTCTTTAAACATTACTGGCTTGATACGCAGAGCTCCTCGGATGCAGCCTTTGGGCATTAAGTGCTGCAGGCAGCAGTCAGAAAATAAAACTCTCACTGCAAAATATTCAGCAGTATTTTCCCCCACCCAGAATTTTAAGGGTACTGCTTATTAGAACCTATTTGTTATGTTCTTGTGATGGTGTAGAGCACTGCAGAAGAAATTCTATCAGACTTACCATAGTGTCTTTTTTCCATAATTTCTTTTTTTGTTACCTCCAAGGATGTCACAGCGACCGCACCCGAGAGTTGCCTTAAAACCCTTCCAACATTACTCACCTGATGTTGGAGTCCATATACTGCAGTCGCGGTTGGTGCTTAGACTGCTTTAACTCTGTTGGGGCTCCCCCTCTCCCACTGGCAGCACCATTGTTTAGTACTTCGGTGGCATTGGGCTAGATGTGGGGCTCACAGTACATCCCACATGCTGCCCTCAGGTCCACTGGGGCCTGTAGCCTTACTACCTTGGAGCCTCATCCCATAAGATCTCAGAAGCTAAGCAGGATCTGGCCTTGTCAGTAGCCGGACAAGAGATCTCCAACAAACACCAGGTGCTAAACAGTTTTGGGAGCTCTGCATGGGGCACTCTCTCAGTGGTTGTAAGTAACCATACCAATGCCCCAGTATGAAACATAGAAATAGATATTGACAGCAGATAAGGACCGCTTGCCCCACCTAGTCTGCCCATTTTCCCTACCTGCTATAACAACGCAGACCCGACTTGATCTCTGGCTTTACCCTCCCTTTTCCCTACCTCTACGGTTCCCTTATGCCTTTCCCATGCATTCTTTAAGCTTGTTACTGTTTTTGCCCCTACCATCTCCTCTGGGAGACTGTTCCAGGCATCCACCACTCTTTCTGTGAAGATGTACTTCCTCACGTCTCCCCTGAGTCTCCCCCCCCCCGAGCTTCATAGCATGTTTCCTTGTTCTTGAGCATCTTTTTTTCTGAAAAATGCTTCCCTCTTGAGCATTATTTATACCCGTGAGATATTTGAATGTTTCTTTCATATCCCCCACCCCCTTTCCTCCAGGGTGTATCTGTTGAGGTCCTTTAGTCTCTCCACATAGAGCTTGTGATGCAGACTCTGCACCATTTTGGTTGCCTTCCTCTTGACCACCTCTGCCCTGTCTGTGTCCTCCTGGAGATGTGGTCTCCAGAACTGGACATAGTACTTTAGGTGAGGTATCACCAGTGATCTACACAGCGGTAACACCACCTCTCTCTTTCTGCTAGTGATACCCTTCCCTATGCACCCTAGCATCCCACTAGCTCTCCCCACTGTCTTGTCACACTGTCTGGCCACCTTTAGGTCATCAGATATGATTACTTCAAGGTCCCTTTCCTGTTTGGTGGTGGTTATTACTACCCCCGGCCCCCATTTTGTACTCCACCCCTGGGTTTTTGTGCCCCAAGTGCATGATTTTGCACTTCCTCGCATTGAAACCTAGCTGCCACACCCTTGACCACTTCTCTAACTTTCCTGGATCACTCTTCATTCCCCCACCCTCAGAGTGTGTACCCTATTACAGATTTTAGTGTCATCTGCAAAGGGGCATACCTTCTCTTCTAGCCCTTCTGCAGTGTCGCTAATAAAGACATTAAAGAGGACCGGTCCCAGTACTGATCCTTGTGGCACCCTGCTTTTCGCCATCCCTGCCTCGGAGTGAACGCTGTTTACTGTTTACCACTACTCTCTGTCTCCTGTCCCCCAACCAATTTCTCACCCAGTTTACCACCTTAGGACCCACCCCTAGGCTTCCCAGCTTGTTTACAAGTCTCCTGTGTGGAACAATGTCAAATGCCTTACTGAAATCTAGGTAGGCCACATCCACTGCTCCAGCCTGATCCAGTTCACTGTCACCCAATCAAAGAATACTATCTGATTTGTTTGACATGATCGCACCCCAGTGAATCAGTGCTGCCTCGGATCCCGAAGGCCACTGGATTCCAGATATTCCACAGTCCTCTCCTTCAGTAGTGATTCCATTACTTTCCCCTCCATCCAAGTCTGACTGACTGGCCTGTAGTTGCCCGTCTCCTTTTGTGCTTTCATTTTTGTGAAGTGGGACACATCTGCCTTGCTCCAGTCCTCCGGAACCACACCATCTCCAGTGAGTGGTTGAACAGGACTGTCAGAGGTGCATCCAACACCTCCCTGAGTTCCCTTAATATCCTAGGATGCACCACTTCTGGCCCCACTGCCTTGTCCACATTCAGATTTGCGAGATCCCTCAAAACCCTCTCCTTTATAAGTGGACAAGTGTCTACCTCCCTTCTTTCGATGCTCCTGGTCCCTCTCCCCTTCCTCTGTGAACACTGAATAAAAGTACTTGTTCAGTATGTCCACTTTTTCCTGGTACCCCCTCCACACACTCCTCTCCTTCCTTCCTTCCTAAGCCTTATTATTCCTCCTGTGGTCTTTCTCTTTTCACTTATGTACCTGAAAAAAGTCTTGCCTCCTTTTTGCACTGTCTGGGCTATTTTCTCTTCCGTCTGCGCCTTTGCACTCCTAATTGTTTTCCCTGCTTTCCTCTGTTTCTCCTGATACACCTCTATATCCACTTCTCCCTGTCTCTCCTTATACCTCCTAAATGCTAACTTTTTTGCCTTTACCTTCTCAGCCACCTCTTTTGAGAATCATAGCAGCCTCTTTTTCCTCTTGCTTTTGCTTACTTGTCTAATGCAGAGGATTGTTGCCTTTTCCATCCCTCCTTTTAGATTTGCCCACTGTTCTTCCACCCCCGGCAGGGCATCCCCGAGGCATTCCCCCATCCTTTTAAAATCAGCTCTCCTGAAGTCCAGGACCCTCGCCTTTGTGTGGTTCGATCCTGCCGCAGTGCTTACATTGAACTACACTGTATGGTGATCAGTGGTCTTCAGGTGGCCACCTACTATGACATCTGCAAACTGTCCCCGTTGGTGAGTACGAGGTCCAGTACTGCCTCCTCACAAGTGGACTCTTCCACTAGTTGCCTGAGGACTGCCCCCTTGCAGGGAGTCCAGGATGTCCCTGGTCCTAGCTGAAGCTACAGCTGGGATGCTCCCGTCTACATCTGGCAGATAGAAGTCCCCCACCAGCAGCACCTCTCCCTTGTTTGCAATCTTTTGAATGGCTTCCACTAGAAACTTATCCATCTCTTACCCCCCATGTTGGAGGTCTGTAGATCAGACCAGTGTGAATAGCGGCTCCCTTCACTATTTCTAGGGTGACCCACAGTACCTCCACTCCTTCCTGATTTCTCTGTATCTCAGTTGCCTTTATGCTATCCCTCACATAAAGAGCCCCTGCTTTGTTCCCACCCTCTTTTCTGAACAGAGTGTAGCCTGGTATGGCTATATCCTAGTTGTGGTTCCCATTGCACCATGACTTGGTAATGGCAACAATGTCCAGGTCAGCCTTTGCCATGATGGCCTCTAGGTTAAGGATTTTGCTTCCCTGACTTTGAGCATTTGCACACCTGGCCTTCCAGAATGTACTACCACCCTATTTGTCATCATCCCCTGTCCCCTTTTGTCATCTCTACTTACCCCCTCTGCTCTCTGTCCCAACTTTCCTCACTTCTACCACTTTGTTTCCTTTTTTTTGGGTAACCATGGGGATTTCTTTCCCTTAGGTCTCTCCCTTCTTCCCTACTGCCCACTTCAGTTTGTGGAGGGGGGGCCAGTTTATGTCTCCCTGTTTGTTTATTTATTTATTAGTTTTACCAGGTGAGCATACTGAACGGACTACCACTCAATTCCAAACGCGACCTGGGGGGTGGGGAGCAAGGGAGTCAACACAGAGTTTAAATACAACAATGATACATAAGTACATCAGCGGTGCATAAGTACAGGACATATTATGTACAGAAATACAAGCAGAATTAGATACAGACAGCTTATACATTGTCGAATGGATATTTGGAGATACAGTTAGGCATGACAGCAGTGGAGATAACACAGAATATAAAACAACAGTATGTAAACACAACAGCAAAAGTTAAGGTACAGCACATTTTGCACAGAGATAGATCAGGAAATGATCCGTAACTTAGCCTACACATGGGCAGTTGGGATTAGCCAGGTGGAGTGAGATGGCCAGATTAGCTGCCAGGCCAGAGCTAGCTACACACTAACAGCGGTGACTACCATCCCTGTCTAGGGTCCCTGATTAGCCATGATTCCTTCCATGTTTCTTTCCATCACCACTACCCCCACCTGGCTAGTTTAAATGCCCATTAATGTAACATATACACCATACATTGAGGACTGTGGTTCCCCTCATGGATGGATGAAGGCTATCTCCCCTTTGTAAGTCGCTATCCCTCCAGGTGGAACCCTAATCCCCAATGTAACAGACTACCTCCTCTCTGCACCATTCCTTCAACCATGTGTTGAAGCTCCTAATATGGAGTACCCTATCCTTTCCCTTGTCATATGGTGTTTGGATGACTGTGTGCTGTGGTGAGCAGTGATCTATCAGATGAGATGTGAAACTGAGGTCCGAGCAGACAGCCTGTCTGGGTGGTTGTTTATGTGGATGTTAAAGATCCCATGGCACTTCTTGAAAAAAGATGGGGAGCTTCTTTATTGAAAATAGAAATACGAGACAAAAAAATAACACATGTAATGGAAATAAATATACATAATCCAAATCACCAAAGAAAAGTACAGAAGAAATCTCAAATGTTTACAACAAATATATAGCAGTAGTCCCTCTTATATACGAGATATACCAACAGAAAAACAAAAAGAAAGCAAAAAGAAGACTTTCAAAAAGGATGAGGAGAGAGGAGAAACATGAGACAGAGGAGAAAGAGGAAAAAAAAATGGAAATCTTCTTTAGTGTACTGTAATATAACAGTTCTTATGCTTATTCCTAGTCCAGAAAAGGAAAACAGTCGGGGAATTTTCCTGGTGTCCTGCCAAATTTTCCTCCTTCATCAAGCCACCAACAGATTAGCCTAGTTCGTATTTATTGGTTTTCACTGTTGAGTATTAGTTGTCCAAATGCCTGATGCAAGACTTGAACCCACAGCTTTCTAGTCTTCCAGGCCAAGAGATGAGATTGCTACAAAACAAGTCTCAGCTCCTGACCTGTGCTATAGAAAATCTGTTTTTCAGTTTGGGATGTTTGCTTTCCAGTAGGTCTCAGTTGCTTTAGAACATGACCAAGTAAGACTGACACACTGTTCAAACTTCTTTTGTTAATGACATTTGACCTCTACTGGGTATTTGTAATGCTGTAGTTCAGAAAGGCTAACCTGAAAATCCTGACATGTGACAGTTGTATTACATTTACATTTCAGAAGGTCACATTTGGAATTTTAGGATAGGCAGGCTAAAGACTGATTGTTGGACATCAGAAGAGAGCTGTCACCTACAAGCAAAATGAAAACTGTTGTTTGAATGTTTGGTCAAAATCCTCAAGCTACTGTGCTGCTAGTTGAGAAGCAAATTTTGGGATATATTTTGTTTTAGACTGATGGAAATGACATTCTCCACTAATGACACTTGGCTTGTCACACTGACAAAATCTAATTTATCCTGTCAAGCCAAATTGTTCCTCTGACATGAAAGGACCTTTAACGACTGGGTACATATTCTCCAGGGACTCAAACATTATGCTTTCTGCAGACACTGATAGTAGAATAAAATTAAGATTGTGATCTTTTATTATCCGAACACTACCCTGTTCCTGTGTATTAGTTTTTTTTAATATATTTTTATTGTGTTGCAGATATACAAAGTACGTAAGAACTTTTGCATTTCCAAGTCTAGGAGAGATACATTAATAAAACATACAGGATAAAAGTCACTTTTCATCTGTTGTTATGACCAAAGGGGGTCCAGCTATCCCATTTATAACATTTACCTAAATGGTAAGCTTAATGGACCATTGCAGCAGTGACCATGGACTGAGCTCTATTATTAAAGACGAAAAGTTAAACTTGTGCTTCTTGCACATATCACATCACTATTTGTTTTACAGCAAAAATTTATTGAGGTTTCAACAGCGCAATGTTTAAAACAGGCAAACACACAACAACAACAGTTGATGCAATCTTGTTCCTGGATTTAAAAAATAAATAAAAAAACAGCTTTAGTTCTCTAAAGGATCGATACCACAAAATACAAAATGAATAACAAAACGTGCAGCTTGCAGGTCCCATTTTCCTGTGTGAACTATAGACTTTTTATTCAGGACTTCCAGCTTTGAAAGGTAGGAGAAAGGAAGTGATTTATCACAACAATATTTGTCACCTCCTCCGTGGACCCGGCAGGGGCTACACCCCGGAGGGGTACATCCTCAGCCCATCCAGGTCATCATGCGGTCCTTCTGGGTCCGGGTATTTTGCTCCGTTTTCTCCCCTGCCCCGTGCCCATGCAATGGGCACAGCAGCCACCTCCACCTCTGTGGTGGCAGGCAAGCACACCCGGGCGCGGGTCGAACCCCTCTTGTGCTGACACACGCAGCACACAAACTCCCCACCCCGAGGAAGGAGAGCAGTCCTGCAGACACTCCATCCTTACCTCCCCAGCCGAACCCTGAATGACCCGAGTCCGTTCCAAAACCTGGGTCATCAGTGTGGCGCAAGGTGTGGCGTCCAGCGCCTCAGCCCTCAGCGCCACCAGGCCTGCAGAAGTGATTTAATCTTAAGGAATAAAGGTAGGGTCCCTCACCATTGCATACAGAACCTATCTGTTCCGTCTATTTCTCCCTTTCTCCTCCTGCTGCCTAATCATGTGGCTTAAGATTTCCATGGTGCATATGGAGTTAACCAAAGTAATCCAGTCTTCAACAGTGGGGATTCCTACTGTAAGCCAGTCAGTGTTGGAACTGCACTTTTTGAGCCGGGGGCCCCTATAAGAGCACTATCTTTAAATCAAGCCCCCCATCCCATTATAAGTCAATGGCAGTGATGGATGAGCTACCGAGGTTCACACCACAGCTAGGGTGACTGAGCCCTGGCAAGTCCCCCTTTAATTCCAAAATTGAAGCCATCGTTTTGTAACACAGTTTTTCACCTTAAGTATAATACCACCTGGTAGGTAGCAGACCATGGCATCTTTGAGTCCCTTCCTGTACAAAGTAAACAAATATAGATGTTCTGTCAAAGTCAGTTGCAGATCAAAAATCTCTTGAAGGGCTTTCTCGGTAGAAAAGAAGAAGGGAGCAAGGCAGAGGCAGGCCCAGAAAATGTGATGGTTGGCTCTTGCCATCCCACATTGTCTCAAGCAACTGCTGTTAAGGGCAGTGCAACGATGAACCTGCTGTACCAGAGTTAAGAAAAATTGTATGAGACATTTCCAGCGGAACTCTCTCCATGTCAGCGAAGAGATGATTTTATTGGTGTTTGAGCATGCCTTCTGCCACTGTTCTGGGGAATGAGGTACACCAAGTTCACCATTCCATGTAGCTAGCACCGAGATGGGGTGAAGAGCTTGAATTTGGGTGAGGGCAGAGGTACAGACAAGCGACCAGATAAACCAGAGAGTCACCCAGAATTGCAGAAATCACAAGCCTTACCAGTATATTTTGGGAGTCTAGCAGGGGACCTCACCATATCCAGGCTGAAAGGAAAGCCCAGACCTGAAATTATCAGAACATATCCTGCTATGGGATACCGAGTCTTTCTCTAATTGCCTGAAAGGATTTGATCTGGGTGCCTTGCAGTAGTTGATGAGTGTTGCAGACCTCTGAGGTACCACTGTCTGTACTCCGCATCCACCCTGACTTTATTAAGGTGTAATGGAAGCAACCAAAGCATTTACTCCCTTTGCCCAGTCTTCTTCTGCAGCCACCATTGCTAAATTTGTATAGCAGTAGATACAAAGGGAGAATTGCAATCTACCAGTGCATTTGTTTGATGGTAATCTAACATGTCTTGCTCTGGTGGGTGTGCAGGTAGCTCTGCCCTTTGAAGCTGGGTCCATTGCTGGATAGAATAATTTTGAAGCCAGTGTAATGTGGATTGCAACTGTTATGCCTCATAATAGAGGTAGAGATCCAGGAGTGCTCGTTTATTTTCCAACACATAGAGGAATATCTGATTTAGGGAGGCCGACCCTTTCACATAAATCTACTAGTTTCAAGTTTAATAAGCAGGAAAAAACTCCACTCTACCAATCATTTTGCACCATCTGTGCCAGTGTGATTTTTCAGTGGGTATGGACAGAGACTGAAATAAGTAAAGAAACTGAGGGAGGACTACCATTTTGACTGCCACCACCCTTCGCTGTACGTATAATGGGAGTACAGACCATTTATCCAGCTCTGCTTGTAGTAAGGTAGTAAGAGAAAAAGGTTGGCCTAAAAAAGTTGTGAGTTGGAGCTACTAAGGTGAATCCCTAAGTACCTCATACGGGATAGACCCCAGCAAAATGGAAATTGAGGCATCAATTCAGAAAAGGAATGCCAGCCTGGTGGCACTGAGGGTTGAGCCATCTGCCTTACCTTGTACCACGCTGGCGACCCGGGTTCGGGAACGTGCCCGGGGCACTGGGGGTCGGTTAGGATGGAGAGGATTGAGCGTCCGATGGACTGCTGTCCTTTCCTGAGAGGGAGGGAGGTTTCTGTCCCATGCCATTAGTTACTCCTGGTGGAGACTGAGGTGCACTGCAGTTGGGGACCAGCGTAGTGGGGAACTTTGGGCGGCCGTCCTACAGACGTGCGCAGGAACACTCATGTTGCATGCTGGATGGCATTGCACATCCCGCATTCAGGAGGGATCCAGGAAAAACGGAAAAGCCTTGGTGTTCAGTAGGCAAAGGGGGGTCCAGTGGTCAGCCGCCACGCCCAATGCCAGGCCTTCCAGCTTGCCCCGGTACTCCCTCCCTGCCCATGCCACTCCACTAGATTCTAGATAGAGCTCCAAGCAGGAGTAGGCGGTCCCGCCCTGGGGGGGCTCAGAGCCGGCAGGTCGGGCAGTCAGGTTCAGTGGAGAGGAGACAGGCCCAACCGGAGCGAGACTGGAGGCTTCAGGCAGGCGGAAGAAAGGTCAATACCGAGTGACCACCCCGGAGAGAGTCTGGACACCAGTGAGAAGGGGGTATAAACAAAGTTCACAAAAAAAAAAAAAATTCAGAAGAGGGGTCAAAATTAACTGTTAGTGCTGCAGTTTTTTTCCCCTTGGAAGAGGGTGTATCTTCCGGAGGGGAGGCATGATTTGTGACACTGCCATGCAGTCTTGTGTGTACTTGGACTTCATACAGTGAGGTTATACTCAAGATAACCTCACTGTCCCAGTCACACACACTGACCAATCAGAACCCAGGAAATTTTCTTGCCATTGTATAATATTCAATATTTTTACCCCAAATTTTCAACATAGCCATCTGTTTACAGCACCTCATGAATGTGACAGCTGTCATTTTTCAGTTCCTGCCCAAAATGTGTTTTTGCATCCCAAAAATTGATTTCGCAGTCCCTGTGCGAAATCACCTTTCGAGCAATAGTTGAACAGTTTCTCTGCCCTCCTTCATGAGGTAGGGTCCTAACAAAGCTAGTTTGAAAATTTGGTGTACAAATATACAAAACAACAATTTATGTGCCTACGTTAACATTTTGCTAATGCAGCCTCATACCTTTGGTAATTTTCAATATTTTTACCACAGATT
Source organism: Neoceratodus forsteri (assembly GCA_016271365.2). NCBI lineage: Eukaryota > Metazoa > Chordata > Ceratodontiformes > Ceratodontidae > Neoceratodus > Neoceratodus forsteri. Next base: position 1,199,739,946 of record CM028130.1, read on the forward strand.
TCTCAGCTGCAGCCCTACCTGCTCTGGCCAGATTTTATTTTTAAGTGATTTATGCAGCTGGGGGCGTAATTTACAGCAACTGACAGGTTATGCTGGCGATAGTTCCTCTGCAGAAATCATTTCAATTTTTGTGCAGCCATTATTTCATGGGAAGGGATCGTAGTTTGTCTCCGACATGGAGGCCAACCAATCCCTTTAACTTCCCAACTGCTGTCCCCGTCCCAGTGCTCAGGCACATTGTGACGTGCTGCAAGGGACAGTGTGAGGGTGCTCTTCCTTGCTGAACATCAGAGTGAATAGTGTGGAAATACGTGGAAATATATATATTTTTTTTAAATGCAACACAGTTGATCAGAATAATGAGATCCAGCATGCATTTGTACTAAAATATTTACACAGGTTGGAATTAGCATTTTCCAATCAAATTACGTTGCTTATCCAAGCCCTTTCAAAAGTGACATCAGTTCACTTAGCCATGCACATTTAAATATCACATTATGGGTAAAAGTGAATTCATGTAGATTGACGTACATCGGTGTGTATTGATTGACACGTGGAAAATGTATTAAAAGTACTTACACATATAAACCATGAAAGTTTACATGGATAAGTAATAAGCCACGGCGGGGTGTGCATTTCAAGGATTTTAATGCACTTCCAGAGTGCAAAGGCACATAAGGCCAAAGGTCAATGTCCTTATGCTCTGAGAAGTGCATTAAAATCCTTTATATGCACACCCTGGAATAGCTTATCACACTTATAAAATTGGCCACAATCATAAAAGAATTAGTTTGAGTCACTCTGATAGGGATTAAAACTCCTTTACTATTTTCAAACACGTGTACAGTACATTAACTCTAAAACATTTAAAAACTGAAAAAGTCTCTATTAATAAGTAGCATATTTCAGCAATAGATTAACTAGTCAATAGATTGAGTGGTGCTTTGCAGTAAAAGTATTTATTAGTAGTGTTAGTTGAAAATATATATTTTCCCTGTAACATGTAAATTCTCATATAAATGCAGTGCAGCATCTGTAAATTTGTAAAACATAAGCAGTGTTTAAAAGTTAATTTTCATTACACTGTGGGTGAAATGTTAGTAAGAAAATAAACATGGTATCTTGGATTTAAAATCAGTACAAGTACTGTCTCTTAATGGAAATGTGTTCAAACTTAAAACCCGCCAGATTGCCTTTTTTTGGGGTAGATTTTATCTGAAAATACACCCGTAAGTGATTCAAATGTACATGCTTTTATAAACTTCAGGAATGTGTCTGAGCAGTTTGGGTCTGCCTCTGCCTATGTAACTGAGTTTTCACACCTTTTCTGTTTGTTTATATAGTATTATTGCTTACTTTCTTCATTCTGTTTTTCTCTGTTTTTCCCCACATTCAAGAAATGTAATGTTTATCATGGAATGTTTACCATGGAATATGGGGATTCAGAATTCTCCTCCGTTTCACTGGCAGAATGTTCGTCTCCTAACATACTGTATACACACACACACCCACACACCTCAAAGACCTTTTCTAAAGCCACAGACTCCATTATCTCATTGTCAGGGAAAGCAGAAGAGAGTTCCCTGATGAGCATGGTAAAGATAGAAGGGGGATTTTTCACTGTCAGCAAAGAAACAGTTGTAATGAAAACTATAAACAATACTTATTGTTTCTAATTTGTTTATGTGTATAAGGAGAGGGTGATGATCAAGGAAAAACAATTAATTTGTTTAATTTTTTTTATTTAAGGTAGTTTTATTTTTAGGGCCCAGTTGAAGGGTTTTTACAGTGTAAAGGTAGCAGCCATGTTTGTGATGGAAGATCAGTTCTGCTTGTAGGAGGATTGATTTGCTTATTGTGTGAGGTGGTTTAGAACCAGGATGGCTGTGCGTATGTAGGGATTTAATGTACAGTCAGCTAATGTCTCTTGGCCAGTGAGATTTCTAGATTTTCTCATGCCATTTTATAAATATTTTTATGCAGTACTTGTGAAAATAAATTCTGGCAAATATTTTCAATATTTAGTGGATGGTCAGACCTAGAGTGAGAATATCGCATTTATCCTCACTCGGGGTCCCTCATGCCTGAATTTATCCACACAGTAGGTTTTGATTGGTTGGAGCCAGCAGCACAAGCAGCATACTTTCAATTTTCTCTGCCCTCATCTGACTCACATGCCAGCACCAACTCTGCATCTCTCAGTGTGACACTGTCACTGACACCAAGAAGTTTTCCCCTGTGAGTTTTTTAAATTGTACCCCAAAACACTATAGAACAATCAATATTTGACACACAAATTAATTTCTTAATCTTGACCAAAAAAATCTGTTTTGTCTAGGTTTCTGTCCAATCTCTCCCTTCCTGTGTGACCTTCACTGCCAACCATCCTGCCTGTGACTGGATCTCAGCTTTTCCATGGCCACCAACATGCTGCTCCTTGTGGCCGAAAACCACACAAATCTCCACTCTGCTCGGAAGCAGCATCATCCACTGCTCGCTCCCTTGCAGTTGGCAATACTTGCTGACGTACAACGTCAGCGTGAACAAGTGACCAACTCAGCTGCACACTTTCTGCTCAGTCATCTGAAATAAAACTTTTAAACAAAAAGCTTTTAAAAAACATAAAAAGGAGCACATAATAATAATAAGAGCTTTGCTTAAATGAGATATGCCGTCACCCTTACCGAGAATATCATTGATATTCTCCCGTCATGCCTCTTGAACTTTTTTTTTTCTTCAATTGTTTAACCAGGAGTGGCACACTAAGCTGAAAGCTTGTTTACAGGTGTGACCTGGGAGCACAGGGAAATTAAGTGACTTGCTCAGGGTCACGCAGTATGCAAGTGGGGGTTGTGGGATTCAAACCCAGGTCTCCAGGTTTGCAGCTCAGAGCCTTAAACCACTGCGCTATACTGCCTTCCTAAATGATGTCATAAGGTCGAGCTGCACACGGGAAGAATATCAGTGATTTGCAGTCAGGCCATGGCATATCCCATATATATCTGTATTTATAAAACTAAGTGATGAGATCCTAGTGATCTGATTGGCTCTGTGTGTGTCACCTGACTGACCAGTTATCAGAGCATGCCTCGGCATTTCAGAACTAACTTTATTCTGATTTATAAAATGGGTAGGAAAAACGTTATGTCTTAATTGGTCAAGAGCCACACCAAGGCGTGCATTTATGAAGCGTCAACCCCAAGGGTGGAACTTTACTGGCAACCAGGATGTAGTGTATGGCACATAGGGCCCAGTAAGTGCCCGAATATGCAAGATGACTAAATCATCGCCACCAAACACAAACTAAGCATTAGGCATTAATTAAAAAATTAAATCAAAAACAAATGCCCAAACAGACCTCTTCTTGATTTTGTGACAGTTTATTCAATTGCAGACCTGTAATCCTCACTCTACTTGCAGCTGCCAACACCAGTGCCGCTCATCTGTCAGCTTCTCGTCCACTTACAAGTCCTCCCCCGCCCGATCTTGTCTCCTGAACTTTTTGTTTCTTTATAAAAACAAACACCGCTGTCAGATTGGGGCACCGATCGTGACTTGGGTAAACAAACTGCCACATCTAAACACAGTGCATGATTCACGTGAAACCTGTGTGACCAGTGGCGTTCACTCAACGCTTCAGTTAGCACTGCAAACCCACGCTGTCACCGGCTTTTGGCAAATCCAGTCGTTGATGTTACTCTACTAACTGATTCATCTTCTTTCTTTCACCACAATTCAGTTTCTCATAGGCAGCTAATATTTTTGTAACCAAAGACCACAGTGGAGTGAATGTCACTTACATACGCAGCATTCTTCAGAGCGACCGCTTTTTACATGATTTTTGACTGCGCTGCTCCACACTGGTCAGACAATAAACTTAAAAAGTACTGTTTAAAAAAGTATCAACACTGAGACTAACTTGAGGTGCGGTTGAGAGAGGATTGAAAAAATAAGCAGTAACACTAGGCAAGCAAACGCAAAACAGCACCCTGTAGTGGCACTCACCACTACGCTGCAGTAGATTCTAACCCCAGGAAATCTTACTGTATTCTTACATATGCAGTATGGTCTCACCATAGGACTGCCCTGGAGGCGAAATGGTTGATAAAACCTATGCTAATGATGGAATACTAGGCTCGAGTTCGGTTTTCAAACTACTGTCCCTGGAATACATCCTGCAACCATCAGATTCTTTACTCCGCTTGCCTAAGTACAGTAAGACGCCTCGGAAAGCTCTCCTTCATCTTTCTTGAAGATTTTTATTTTCTCGTTTTTTTAAAGTACTGATTATTTCTTTTGTTTTTAAAGCACTGTCCTTGGTATTACAGGTAGATTAGTCTAGATTTAGTGTTGCTTCGGTAAGTTTTTCGGTTCCCTGCCGGTTCTTCACAACCGGGAAGAAATCAAACTTTTTTTTGTCATTTATTTTTATTAAATTATTCATACAGAAATATATTCTCTGATACAGCATAATAGTATCTTAGTTATTTTGTCCAGTTACAATTATGATATGCTAAAGGCATTTTCTTCTTAATCTTTACAATTAATTTAAGCAGTTAGGTTCAGTAAGCATATGCATCTGTCTTCAACTTTATAAAATACATCCTGTCTGGAACATAAAGAAAAGAGATACTCACATTGGTCTAGAGGGGGATTATAACTAGGGTGCTTCTCATGGAGCAAATGTCAGATCCTCTCTTGAGATATAAAAGACTCAAGGACGCCATTTCAATTCAAAAGTAGGAATACAGTTCCTTTGGTGTGCAGTTATTCGTTCCAGAATATACATCTCATTTATAATAGCTTGCCACTGAAGAAGTATGTTTTTTGGGGGGTATGCCACAAACTAGTTATTGCTTTTTTGGCTGCAGCCAAGTACATATATAACATACTTCTAGTAGCTGAAATTGTCTCATCTGGATTTATATATAAAAGAATTAATGGTGCTGACAAAGGCCAATTTAAGTCCAGCAGCTGTTTCAGTGCCAAGCTTATATCATTCCAGTATTTTGTTGGGCTCGAGCAAGTCCAGAATATATGAGAGAGATTGGCACAAGTCTCGCCGTATCCTGTCCAGCATAATCCAAACTGGGGTGTAAAAATGTCATTAATGATTCCGGTGAGCGAAAATACCGGATATGGCATTTCCACTGAAACTCCTTCCAATATGAGGCCTGAGAAGCCCTCATCAGTGGTATAATGGGTTGTAACCATTTTTCATATGTAATGTTAGAACCACGTTCCCCGCTCCATGCCTGTAGCACAGATCCTGTGGTTTCCGGCCAAATTTTCCTCAGGGCCTTATACAACAGACCCATTAAATGTGGGTAATTTAAACCTCGACTGGCATCAATTAAAAGTCTTAGTACACCAGGCACTGGGCTAGGAAGTCTGGAGTGTGTGGGATTCTACTGTTGAAGATATGTTTAAGTTGCAGGTAGTACAGTTGAAGCCGCTTAATGGGGACGCCTCCTTGGCCCGCAAAATGTCCCCTTTAAGCGGCCATCCCAAATTAAGGAAGCACGTATTTTTAAAAATTTATCTGCCTTCCTGACTACTACACAACCGCTAACAACACCAATACAAATACTATACACAAAGTAGCAATAGACAACAACACAAATCAGTGATTTACAGCTCTTTTCTGAATTTGTGTTTGTTGTGCTTTGTTTTAAAAGGCATCTTTATTTATAGCGCCATACATTGCAGTATCATTATAAAAACTTAAAAACTTATCTGCTTATTTGTCTCCAAGCTCTTCACTCACTTTACTCGGTAGAGGCAAAGTAATTCTGTAATTTTGCTTTGCTTCTTCTCTGATGCTAGCTGGCGGTGAGCAATCGCTTCAAGCTCGAAGATGTGCTCTCAATAATCCATTTTGTTGTTCTGTAAGCACCAGTCTCTAAGAGAGCTGGCATGTAGAAGAGCTTCCTCGCTGGTGACATTAACTGGTGGAGCATCTTCATCATCGTCATCAGTAGATACCGACGCACACTCGCTGTCATCATGTAACGAGGAGCACAGGTCATCCATAGAAAGCTCACCTTCTGTGCCTTCATCATCTACCGCCACAAACGCCAGAAACTCGTCATGTAACATCCCATCAGGGATTGGCACATCAGCTAGTGGGTCATCCACTTCTGGGTCTTCTCCTGTCTCGAGCGTGCTGTGACTGTCAGGTGGTATGTCCATGCAAAACCCTGCTTTTCTGAAGCAGTTTGCTATTGTAGATTCCTTGACAGCGGCCCATGCCTTGGCCAGCATGTAGATTGCATCCAGTAAATTTACTGCTTTTGCAGTCTCGGAGGCCAAAGCAGAGGAGCCACTGTCAATGAAGAAAATCATCCCAATTAAGTGACTCAAGGGTCCCGATTAAAGGGAATGAGCATACATAGGATATCATGGGCTCTAAATCGGTGCCCTAGAAATCATCTCCTTTAAGCGGATCCTGTTTAAGTGGTGCCAACTGTACATGTGGTCTGAACTTGGGAGCTGAAAGGAATCCTGTAGTTGTGCAAAGGGCACCACTTCGTTGCTGTCTAAGAACTGGTATATGAATGAAAGGCTTAGTATGCTCCATTTTTGGAATGTTAAGGTTATCCGGCCCGGGGTGAAATCTGTGTCCAGGTGCAACACTTTAAAAAAGTAGAAAAAAGATTCTGACATAGTCGAGGGCCTTATCTTGTACCAGGTTGTGAGAGTATCTCTTGTGCATGTCATAAATGCCTTAAAATCTGGAGGTGATGATAGAGGAGCGAATAACTAACGTTCAATAACAAACATATCATTAAGAACAAATTCTGTATATTTCCAAAGCCCCTCATATTGAGGATTAAGCCACATCATTACTGTTTTAATTAATACAACTCTGTGATATTCCTCTAGATTGGGCACAGGAAAAACCAAACTTTTGTATATATTTTATTAGGTAAATTTGTTAAAAACTCATCTTCTCTGCACCGGTTTCTTATTTACATTTAATTTGTGCTGGGAACTGGGGTAACTCTCAGTTCTGTCTTCCGTCGCTGAATCGAACGCAAAAAAAGAAAGAAAAAGAGAGGGAAGCCTTTGTTTTCAAGTGTATGTATTTGACTCGGAGAAATCCAGTTTAAGGTTTTTTTTATGTTATGTCACAACCCGATAAAAGAACCATTCCTACAGGTTTCCAGCATTGCACAGAGTGTGGTGAACCATTTGCTAAGGCTGATCCGCACTTAATCTGTGTTCTCTGCCTAGGGCTTGACCACCTGAACGCAGATTGTGAAATTTGTAAAAAAAAAAAAAAAAAATTCCCCAGTCGATGCTTGATAGGTGATTGAACCGACTGAGGGAAAAGATGCACGATAAGGCTGCTGACCCGGCCTCTGATAAACCAACTCCTTCTCACTCTATAGAAAAACCCAAGGAACCGGATGAACAGCCCTCTGACAAGGGTGAAGGTTCCCTGGGAAGAAAGTGAACCACAGAGACTGCCACTGATCTGGAGGCTGAGTGCCAGTCTGTACCTGGTCTCGGTATACCACCGGAGCATGTAGTTTTAAAACTGGAGTTTTGAATAGCAGCACTTGCATTAAGAGTATATGGCGTGCCCCCTCTCTGCTCCCCATATGAAATGTCATACTGAGACAACCGCGGGTGGTTATGGGCATGCCGCACCATTGTGAAATGCCGACGGGAGGGAGGCAGATTCAGCCAGATACGAGGGAGCTATTAAATGATTTATAAGGTAAAAAATGAAAATTACGTACCTACCGTAATTCTTGATCTGTCTGTGTATCTTCACCATTCATCACAAGTGGGTTCTGGCTGGAGGAGCAGGACCCTGCGGGAACTTTTTTTTTTTTGCGTAAAAAGGTGTAATCGATGTCGAGATGGCGTCGCCCTCGAGGCCGGCGCACTGCACAGCACTCGTGGGTTGGCCAATAACTGTCATCTCCTCCTCAGTCCCAGTTCTGCACGCCAGAGAGTAGCCAAGAAAAAAAGGAGGGCGGGGCAAGGGAGCCCGAAGGATAGGAAAAGGAAAGGATATAAAACCAAGGAAGGAATATTGCTGGATAAGAGGACAGAAGGAACAGGAGCCTAGGGGTCTGGGACAGGGGGCCCCAACCTCTGGGCGAGCAAGGGAGGGATAGGGAAAAAAAAGGGGGGGAGAGGTAGAAAAGAAAGAGAAGAGAAGGGGACGAGACACTGCATCCCACTCGCCGGGGTCCAGAGGACTACAGAAGGGCATTACTGCTTTAAACCATGTTTCTTTCCTTCTTGGAGGAAAAGAAAACCCTTAATTTAAGATGATGCAGAGGATGGCTGGCTTGAAGTCCAGGAGAAGAAAAGCAGTGCACTAACTCCGATGAGTCCTCACTGGAGACTTAAGAGTAGAAAACTAATGTCTCACCCCTTCCCCCGACTAAGGGATAATCTGGAGAAGGGTCAGGTTTTATCCTGAAACAGGCTCCTCTTGATAAATAAGCCTCCTCGCTTTTATTTTTAGAGGAAAGTCACCTCTGAAGGAGAGACGAAGACGAGGAAGATTATTTAGTAAGGAGCGAGAGGTAACCCCCCAGAGGGAAACCCTACAAGGGGACATTGCTAAAAATAGCGATAGAAAAGAGAAGGGATCACCAGGGCCTCAGTAACGCTGCCTTTTTTTTTTTTTTTATTACTACTCTATTTTTCCTCCTTGCAGCCACAGTCCTGCTGTTCATCCAGCCACCACTCCTGCCTTTCACCTACGACCCCGAAGACGACGTGCCCAGCTGGCATATTCAGCTACGACCATCAAGAGGGGCTCCCCCTTCAGCCCCCGTGCCCGGCGAGGACCCACTACTGGCACACGCCTAATTCAGGCATCGTCGGCCGGTGAAGCAAGCGGCCATCAAGCTGCCACGGACCATGCTGCTTTCCCCTTTTTCACCCAATTGGAGCACGGATGTGCACTGACGTCTGCGCACTACGTGCAAACGTCTGCCATGCTCCCACCCACTGAGCACCTGTGCAGCTGTAGTTCCTCTGGGCATCCCCAGGGACTGCCAGAGCGCGGCGTGCACCCACCCCTTTCCCCAGGACTAGGATAGCTGTCTTCGGACGCTCAATCTTAGTCCTTCCCTGCCGACCCCCGATGACCCGGGCTTGTTCCCGAACCCGGGTCACTGGCATGGAGCAAGGTGTGGCGTCCAGCACCTCAACCCTCAGCACCACCGGGCCAGCTCCATAACACTGCTTTAAGATAACCCCTAGGGTTTTAGATGAAGTGTAGAGGAGGATCCAGTTACAGGTCCGACCAAGAAGGAGGGTCCCATCAGGATGAAACAGCTTCCTGGTGACCAAAAGAGGGTTGCCTCCCTGCCTGTCTCCCCAAAACACCTGTGACACACTCTGAAAGGAGCAGAGCCAAGAGGTATAGGCGTACCAGGAGAGTCAGTATTGGAGAAACAAACAGGGAGGAGGAGACTGAGGCCTAAGACGGGAAGGTGGGTGGGAAGCAGTGATGAATGATGAAGATACACAGAAAGATCAAGAATTACGGAGGTATGTAATTTTCATATCTTATCTGTATCAATCTTCACCACTCATCACTGGTGGGTGATTACCAAGCCCCCCCCCCGAAGGGGACCTGATACCTCCCTAAGGGAAGAAAGTCCCTCAGCCTTCTGTGAGGGAGACACCGGAGGAGGGAACCCTTGCAGACCTAGTTAGGCCTGAGACTGGTCTGGTTGAGGCGGCATTCTTCTCTGAGTAGGAGAGGGAAGTCGCCCCTGAAGTTCCCACCTCACCCTGCGGGAAAAAAGGTGGGTTCCCCGGAATGTGGAGCCAATCTCCCTTCGCCGGGCCAGGGGTGATAACCTGGATAGACAAAGCCATGCCATCTGTCTAATGCAGATCGCTGTCCCCACCAGCCTGGTTGCCACCTCATTGGCGTCATACGATGCTCTTGCTTAGTGCCTCGCAAGCTCCAGACCCTGTGCAGAGAGGGCAGTGGCCTGTCTGGTCGCCTCCGAATCAGACAAAGATACTAGGATCTGTCCTAGTAAAGACCATAAGGGCCTGTTATAGGCAACATGATGTACCTGATGTGCTGAAAAGATAAAGAGAGATGTGCTGAAGAGAACACTCTCCTCCCCCAAAAGTCAAACTCAGCAGAGTCTGTCTCCGGGAGTCGGTCATGTCTTGGACGTCCATGCCCAGAAGGTGTATCCAGGAGCACCACGCTCGAAGGAGGGTGTGCTAAGGCTCCTGGAGACCCTAGGGCTGTGCACTGTCTGCGCCGGCAGTCCCTTGGCGCTGGAGAGAGGGTTGAAGGACTTCTCCAGGTACAGTACAACCCTTCCCTGAAGGGGGAGGAACAGGCGGGAACCACCAGGATGGCTGCACTGAATTCGCCTAAAAAAGCACGTGCCATCCGCTCAGGATTGCGACTTCCTAGCTTAGAGATGTGGAGCTTGCCGACCAACCCCGAAAGGAAATGCTGATAACTGGATAAATCAGCAGCAGAAAAGGAAGCCGACGAGTCCGGAGAGCCAGGCACTGGCTGCACAGGGGAATGGTGGAACACCTCTTTGTCCATGGACATGTAGGCAGGGAATAGTGCAGCCATGGATCTGAACTGTTCCTCAGTGAGGGATCCCGTAGGAACGGAGTGGCCTGGGAGAGAGGGAGGTGGTGGCAGAGGTAAGGGGGCTAAGCACCTCCAAGGAGGGGAACAACCTCTGCCAGGGCTGGGGGACTGAGCAGGAGACCTCAAAACTGGAGGAGATCTGTCGTCCGAAGCAGTCGAGGGCCATTCAACTGAACTGGAATGGTCAGGACTGAGCCCTGAAAGAGAATCCCCCCTGCACGGCAACCGAGGCCGCATGAGCCCAGAAGGGCAGCCCCTAGCCTCTAAAAATGAGATTCCTCCCAGGGAGGGGCTTAACATGTACTTTTAAAGGCAGGTTACCCCTATGGTCTGCCTCGGTTTTATCCCTCTGAGTGACGGTTGCCATAGCAACAGCGCAACGTCACTAGTCATCGCTACTTAAGGCTTGGTTACAGCGAGCGGAGTCAAGCGCGGCTCTGCCCACGCGCCTGTCTGGGTTTCCAGGTGGGAAGGAGGCACCACCCTATCAGTACGTGTACCAGGTAATTAAATGCAAGGTGAAACACAGTAAACAGCATGGAGAGACGTACAGAGCTGTTGGGGAGGGGGTGCAATAGCATGAAATGTTGTACCATATGTAAGATGTATGCGGAGGGGGAGTATGAAGAGGTTTTCATCTGTGAGAAATGCACCCTGATCGATATCCTAAGAGTTGAAATCGATACATTACAAGGTATAGCTCCAAATGGAAATAAGTAATCTAGAGAAATTCATTGACACAGCCATGGAGGATGGGGACAAACAAACAGAGGTGGTACAGAAGGGTGATAGCATGGATGCAGAAGGGGAATGTATACCCGTTGATGCGAGAGAGCAGATGGAAGGAGGGGGAGTAGAGGACTGGTATAAGGTTCAAAAGGGGGTTAAAAAAGGGAGGAGGAATATTGGTGACAAAGTACAAATTGATACAAGAGGTACGAAATCTTCAACACCAGAACATAAGGAGAACATACTGATGAAGATCAGATTAGTCCCAGGGAGACAAATAAAGATATGGGCAGAAGTAAGGAGCAGGGGACATCTGATACATACAGTAACACAAAGGAGTTACTAGTAGTTGGTGACTTCATGATCAGAAATATTGACAGGGTACTCTGCATGGGCAGGAATGAGTACACAGCGGTTAGTACTCTACCAGGTGCAGGCATAGGAGACGTCAGAAAGCTTTTGCCAGGATTATTAGACAGTACGTACAAACCAGTCACCGTATTGCATGTAGGAGTAAATGTAAAGCTACGAACAGTCCCTATTTTCCCAGGACAGTCCCTATTTTAGGCAGCATGTCCCAGTGCCCCCACAAGTTTTGCAAAATATTACTTTTGTCCCTTTTTTTGCATACTTGTCCCAGTTTTGTCCCTTTTTTTTATGCTGACTGCTAATCCATGAGTGACAGTTATTTCAGCACCACTGTGGCGCTACTCAGGCTGGACAGCAGTTTACAACTTTAACCCCTGCACCTGTGTTGCGCTGCAAGCATGTCAGTGGGAGCACAGTAAAGCATGTTCCTTCCTGTTAGGTTAGACTGGGTAGTAGTGCAAACAGGCACATGTGGACGGCTGCCTGCCAGCAGCCAAGAGGGACTCCAGACAGAGAACAGACTGGCAGCAGGGAACTAAGGTACCTAAACCTGATCAGCTGTAGGGAGGTGTGTGAAAACAATCTGGTGAGGTGGTGGGAGTCACTGAAGTGAAGTTTGCTCAGCAACTAAGGTGAGTGTGAGCGGGTTGGATGGGACTGTCAGGAGGAGCAATACATGCAGCTCGAATGCCTGATCACAATTTAACACAGGTTTGCTTCTAATGAACTTTCTCTACATCATGATTTGGAACTTGCTGCAGCATAATGATGTATTATTTTATTCTGAATAATTGCTACTGATGTTACTGTGGGGCGGCATGGTCAGAGCAAGCAGCAAAATGTAACCGATTGTGTGCAGCGTTGTCTGCAGCGGTGCCCATGGGAGTGATGCGGGGTTATGGTCAGAATGGACCATCCCAGTTCTAGGCCTCGGAAAGTTGGTAGCTGTAAGTAAATGATGTGGGGAAAAGAACACATCTGGACATACAGAGGGACTTTGAGGCATTTGGGGAGTCCCTGAGATTGGAAGGTTGTGAAAGCATGGTATCTGAAATTCTTCCTGTCCCAAGAGCAGGGGCAGCAAAAACTAGGGATATTAGGCAGCTAAATGGGTGGCTGAGAAGAGAAGGTGATGCCATAGGAAGGGGCTCACATTCATCCACTACTGGGACACTTTTAGGGACCCCAGACTGTTTGGGAATGATGGCCTACATTTAAACAAACAAGGCAGCAGATTATTGGCCAAAGAGAATCAACACCAGGTGGCGGATCTTTTAAACTAAATAAAACGGGGGAAGGGGATGGTTACCAGGCCACCCGGGCATCAGGGGAGTACCCAAATGTTATACAAAGTCAAATACAACTCTGAACTGGAAATGCCTGTCCCTTAATGCTAGGAGTCTCGCACATAAGTTTGATGAGCTAGTGTGTCTGCTACACATGGAGAATATTCAAGTATGTGCCATAACCGAAACCTGGTGGACAGCTGAGGATACCTGGGATCATCACATACCTGGCTATGGCTTATATTATATGGACAGAACAAACAAAAGGGAGGAGGGGTAGCCCTTTCCGTATATGATAGTATTCCATCAGAAGCTATTGAAGTGTCTCAGTTACCTGGAATTGAACATGTATGGATAAAAATAACGCCAGCAGGTAGCCCAAAAATCCTAATAGGGGTTATGTATAGACCTCCCTCGATTACCTCTCAGGAAGATGAGGCTGTTCTCAACTTTTTAGATTCCCTAGATTCAACTGATAGGATCATTCTTTTAGGGGACTTTAGTCTCCCTGGTATTGATTGGGAAAAGCAAGCTGTAAGGACTCCTATTGAATCAAGATACCTGGACACATTTCTGCTAACCGGCCTTGTATAACATATATTGAGTAGCAGGGGGATAACATATTGGACCATCTGTTGAGCAACATGGGAGACACAATTCAGCAATGTAGGGTAACCACCCCCCTTGGCTCCAGTGACCATTGCATGGTTAGTTTTAATCTGGAAGGACAAAAAACAAATATATTAGGCACTGCAGAGTTTAGAAATTATAATAAGGCCAACTTTGACAGGATAAGAAATGATTTTTTGGAATGGGAGTGGAAAAAGGATTTTGAAAATAAAGCACTAAAAGGACAATGGGAAATTCTGGAAAATAAAATTACATATGTGGTAAACAAACATGTACCGGTTAGGAAGAAATACAATAGATCAGGAAAAATTCCTACATGGATGACTCCAAGGATTAGAAGAATGATTAAAAAGTAAAAAAGGGCCTTCAACAAAGCCAGGAAAAGTGGGAGTGTGAAAAACTGGGAGGTGTATAAAAAACTGTTAAAGGAAACCAAAAGAGCAGTAGATCAGGCTAGAAAAAAACATGAGCTGAATCTGGTTAACAAAGCTAAGGACAATCATAAATCATTCTGTAACTACATTAATAATAAAAAAGAGGATAAAACTACTGTTGTACCTATAACAGATCAGGATGGGGAATTAATTAATGATAATCAGCAAATGGCGGGACACTTTAATAGTTATTTTCATTGGTATTCAACAACAAATCAAAGGGGACTAGGGATCGGCTCGAAAATGTAGGTAATAAAATCACATTAAAGTGTGTAGACATTAAAGAAAGATTGTTACATTTAGACCCCGGTAAATCTCAAGGACATGATGGGATATATCCTAGAGTCCTTAGGGAGCTGGCTGAAGTAGTTGCTGAACCTGTGACAGCATTTTTCCAGGTATTATTGGATTGGGGGGGGGGGCGCAGAGGTCTGGCATAGGGCAAATGTCATACCAATCCATAAAAAGGGGTCAAGACAGGAGGTAGGTAATTATAGGCCCGTAAGTCTGACCACTGTCTTAGGGAAAATTTTGGAGGCCATCATTAAGGACCATATAGAGGAATTTATGAATCCAGCAGGGGACATAGACAATGCATAGCATGGTTTCAAGAAGGGCTTATCAAGCCAAACAAATCTACTAGAATTCTACGAGTATGTAAGTAGGGCACTGGATGAGGACAAGGCAGTTGATGTCATATTTTTGGACTTCTCGAAAGCATTTGATAAAGTCCCTCATGGGGAACTAATTGACGCCCTAATAGATCACAATATCCCCGGGTATATTACTCGCTGGGTCAATGCATGGCTGAGTGATAGAAAACAAAGGATCTGTCTAAAAGGAGCATATTCGGACTGGTTGAATGTGGAGAGTGGAGTGCCCCTGGGATCGGTGTTGGGGCCATGTTTGTTCAACATCTACATACACTCATTGACAGGTGGAGGGGAAGTTTGGGAGTCCAAATTTGCAGATGACACCAGGATGAGCACTAGCATTGAGAACATCGGGGTTATACAGAAATTACAGAGTGCCTTAACTGAAATGGAAAACCGGGCAAGGGAGTCTAAGCTATCTTTTAACACTAACAAAAATGCGGTTATGCACTTTGGAAAGAATAATACCAAGGGGGACTATGTTTTGAATGGGCAAAAATTAGGTAAGGTCACTGATGAAAGAGACCTGGGTGTTAGGGTGTCAGATGACCTTAAGTTCAGTCAGCATTGTAGCCAGATGATAAGGACTGCTAGCGGCATATTAAATTACATCAAGAAACATCAAAAGTAGAAAGAGGGAGGTAATTGTGCCGCTGTATGGTTCATTGGCGAGGCCGCATTTGGAGTACTGTGCCCAGTTCTGGTCACCTGGGTTCAAGACTGATATCAAAAGACTAGAGAGGGTCCAAAAAAGGTCAACAAAATTGATTACTGATGTAAGGGTCAAGGATTATGATGGGAGAGTGGCGGAGCTAGGAATGTATACACTTGAGTATTGGAGATCGAGAGGTGACGTGTATGGTCTACAGGGCAACGGAGGACTCAGAATTATGGGCAAAACTTGGACTAACACTTAAGGAACAGCATTACAACACATTCATTACAGCTGAAGGGAGATCACTTCAAATCAATAAGAAGGCAGCATTGGTTTTGTATGTGTGTAATACTGGTTTGGAATAGCTTGCCAGAGGAAATTGTTGCAAGTAACAGCATGCTAAGGTTTAAAAGGGAGCTTGATAAACATTGTATAGTGGAGAACATTGTGGGTTATAACAAATAGGGCAATGGCGAGCATTATGGACTAACATCTTCTCTGCTCTGATACTACCTATGAAATCTATGGAGGCTACAGGGGAAAAGACAGGACTGGTGCTGCGACTCCTACCTGAGCCCCTGCGGGGCTCCAAGGGACGGTTGCTGCCCCTGATTCTGTCCCCTCAAACCCTCAGATTCAGAGAGGAACTCTTCCTCAGAGTCAAGCTAGGCAGCTCAATCAGCGTGGCCTCGAGGGTGGCGCCGTCTCGATGTCAACTCCGCCTCTTTACAAAAAAAAAAAAAGCTCCTGCGGGGTCCTGTTCCTCCAGCCAGAACCCACCAGTGATGAATGGTGAAGATTGACACAGATAAGATATATTATTACTTTTGTGAAATGGCTGATCGGGCCATGCCTTACACCCAGGCATGGCCTGATTCTTCATGGACATTTCCTTTTAAATATGTGACATGGAAGATGGTGTTCCTGATAGCTGTCATCTCAGCCAGTGGAATTAGTGAGCTCCAGGCCCTGTCCACAGAGTCAAATTTTATCTCAGTCCATAGGGACAAGGTAGTCCTTAGGACTAAAGGAAGTTTCTCCCCCAAGGTGGTGTTGGACTTTCACTTGAATCAGTTCATCACTTTGCCAGTCTTTTTCACTGACCATTCCAGTTCAGGGGAACGTAGGCTGCATAGCCTGGATGTCAAGAGGGCTATCAGTTACTACTTGGATCATACTAAGAATCATAGGCAGTATTGTACTCAGCTCTTACGGAGAGGTGGGCAAGAGCAAACCTGCTGTCTCGAAGAGGACCATTGCACGATGGATTGTTGCCTGTATTCAGTTCTGCTACAGCAAAGTAGGCAAAGAGCCTCCTGTGGGCCTTAGAGCCCACTCTACAAGGGGGTACATCTGCTTCTATAGCAGCTGCAAGACATAGTCCCTTGTTGGAAATGTGTAAAGCAGCTACATGGAAAACTGTTCACACGTTTACCAAACACTATAGCCTGGATACCCAGGCCAGAAGTGATGCCAGATTTGGCACAGCAGTACTGCAGGGCCTGTTTCCTAAATGGGTTCTCTACCCTCCTCCAGAGGTACTGCTTGGGTAGTCTGCATATGTCAGAATACAGGAAGATTTCCTGGGGTTTGAAGAAAAAATTACCCACCCTAGTAATCTTGTTTCTTCCAAGGGAATCTTACTATATTCTGAGCTCCCACCCTACCTCCCCTACTAGAACCTATGCATCCTGCACTACAGCTGTCCATGCTGTTTGAAACTTGTATTTCTTGATTGGGGCATTTGTGACTTGAGTTTTAATGATGCCTACACTTTTAAATAAAAGGGAATTGTTTTTGGGGGAGTGTTAGTTATTTATTAGGATAGTTTAGATAGCTTGTTATTATGCATGCTCCGTAAGAATCTGATGGTTGCAGGATGTATTCCAGGGACAGTGGTTTAAAAACTGAGCTCAAGCCTAGCATTCTATCATTAGCATAGGTTCTGTTAACCATTTCAGCTCCGGGGCAGTCCTTTGGTGAGACCATACTGCATATGTCAGAATACGGTAAGATTCCCTTGGAGAAACAAGATTACTATGGTAAGTAATTTTTTCTTCTCCCTTATGTATTTAAAGAACTCCCCACCCCACCCCCACCAAATCCCCTGGGCCTTGGCTGTCCTGACTGCTCTGCTCACCTCCCTAGATGCCTTTGTGTACAGCTCCCTGTCCTCCTCACACCCAGATTTTTTGAACTGAATGAAGGCCAATCTTTTTTCCCTTACCTTCCCCTCCACTTCCTTTCTGAGCCAGCTAGGTTTTTTTTTACCTAGACTGCTTACTCTTGAGACTTGGCACACGTGTTCGTGGCCTCATTCAGTCCCGTCCTAATGATTGCCCACTTCTGATCAGCATCCATCCCTGTGTGAATACCAGCTAAATACCCCTCTAGGATGCTGCCCATTCTGGCAAAATCTGCCTACCTGAAGTCTAAGACTCTTGTCCTGGTCTTAGACGATTCCCTCCCTTTGTTAAGGAGGAACCACACTGAGCGGTGGTCACTTCCTACTAGAGGGTCCTGTACCACCACATCCTGGATCTGGTTGCCATTTGTTAGCACAATGTCCAGTATGTTCTTCTCCCTGGTAGGCTCCGTCACTCCTTGCACTAGGTAGCGGTCTTGGATAGCCTCCAGCAGTACCTGATCCCTGGCGTTTGTTGCAGTTACTGTCTGCCAATCAACCCCAGGTAGGTTGAAGTCTCTCACTATAACTGTACCCCCTTTGCAACTGACCTTCCTGATTTGCTCCCCGAGCTCCTTGTCCACCTCCTTGCTTTGGGAGGGTGGCCTGTACACCACCCCCATCAGGAGCTGCTTGCCTTTTGGGCTTTGGAGCACTACCCATATGACTTCTGGCCTCCCCTCTTCCCCCTCCTCCCTGGTAGACAATATCCTCGCTTTAACGTAAATAGCCACCCCTCTCCCTCTTCCCCCCACCCAGTCCCTGTGGTACACCTTGTTTCAATGTCCTTGTACCCTCAATGTTGAGATGCAACCTATCCTTGGCATAAAGCCCATTATTATTCCATGTTTTGCCCTACTCCCTACTACTCCCCCACCCCATTTCCACACACCACCCCTTCAGCCACCTATTTAACTCCTGTATTCTTAGCATCCTAGCGGTGCTTGCCTAGGTACCGGGAGTACCTCAGAGAATATCACTGAACTTCCCACCTGGTTGAAGATACTCCCCACCTCCCTGAACCTCTCCTGCACTTTGTCCACTGTACTGCCCTCCAGGTCATTTGTCGTCCACTGTACTGCCCTCTAGGGTTGTTTGTTCCTAGATGCACTACAATATGAGGCTTCTCTTCCACCTTCCCCATACATTTCTGAATGAACTGCACTACTCTTTCCGCTGTCATACCTGGCATTCACTCCAGTCAGGTTTGGCTCTTTCTTGCTCCACTACCTCCCCATCTCACCCCCCTGAGCATAGAATCCCCTAGTACAAGTATTCGATCCCCCAGCTCCTGCATGCCCCCCATGGTTTGCCCTCCTGTGAGTCCCCTTTCCCTCAGTGTCCTCTGCTCTAATACCTTGTCCTTCCCCCCTCCTTTCCCCACTGACTGCACCCCCTCCTCCTCCTGCTCTCTTACTCCTCCGTCCTTTTTGTGCTCCTTCCCTTGCACAACCTCCCCCCTCCACTAATTGTATGTCCTCCCACTGCCCCATCATTGTGCCTCCCTGTCCCCCCCTCCATTCATGTTTTGTCTTCATTCCCACTTTATTTACTGTGTTTGTGCCAACTCCACCTTCTTCCCTACCCCTACCAGCTTCTACCTCACAGTCTTCCCTCTCTCCCTGCACCCTGTATGGTCCCTTCCCTCATGGTCCCCTATTCCCTGTTCTGTGTTGCCTTCCCCATCTTCTTGCTTAGTGTCATCAAGCAGTACAGCATATATGTTTGTTGTCTCCAACCCCTGTCCATGCCCTCCCCCCTGAAATCCTTCCTGCCTTCGCCTATCCTGAACCCCCTGCCTACTTCCTTTCTCTCTTCTCTTGTTCCCTACTACCTGCTAACTCCCCCTTTCTGTGCTTCCTGGTTCCTGTGGACTTGGCCCCCCTGGCTTCCCTGTCTGAGTGCCCCCTTTTGGCCTGTGGTAGCTTGGTCTATCCTGCGTTGGAGCCCTCCCTGCCACCTTGCTCCATTTCCTCCTCTCCCACTCATACTTGCCTCCTCCCCCCAAGTTCCCACTTCAAGCTCTGTATTTCCAGTGTAAACTTAGGGTTGCCACCCATCCGGTTTTTAGGGTCGTTATCTGGTAATCCGGTTTTGATTAAATGCAGTCCAGTTTTTGGGCAATTTTGAGTGCTCGTATAGTCGTATACTCTTAAAACCGATGTATCAAATCATTCACTGTTTTGGCTGCATTACATGTCCAGGTTACAAAGTTCTGATGTCATTCAGACCTGCCTTTGTCTGTAAAACCAGTCTGTCTGGGAGGTGTAAAGTATGGCCATTAAGATCATTTGCAGTAAACTAACCTAATCTTTTCCACTCTGAATTTTAAGTATGGTCTTTTACTGCTACAACAGGAAACAGCTTGTACACCTTTATGTGCTCTCATGTGTTTCTTTTTGTTTGTCCTATATTCTGATATGTTTTAGACCCATTTTTGTTGAATTAATAATCTAACCTTTTTGCCTTTATCATTACATTTGCTTTCCATTTTTTGTATTACCTGAACATTCCATGATACTTAGCTACACTTTTGTAGGTCGTTCAGATAAACAGCATGGAATGGTGTGTCTGAAATTGTGGATGTCTTAGAAATATAAAAAGAAACAGCAGTAGTTGCTGAGGTAAAGGGGAACAGAGTGCAGTATTAAGGGTACACAAGCACCGATAATTAAATGATCAAAAATTGGTCAAAATATCAGAATACATGAATGACTGACATGGAAAGGAAAATGGGAGAGTGTCTAACAGAGGCTTGAACAATAAGCTGTGAATGAGCTTGGCACATCCAGCAGACCCGAGTTTGATTCCCACAGCTTCCACTTGTATACCGTGTGACCCTGAGCAAGTCACTTAACCTTCCTTTGCTCCTGGGTCACTCCTGTAAAAAGGGCTATGTGCCCTATGGGAGTGAACCTGGTTGCCAAAGAATAAAAATAAATAACCGAATAAATAAATAAATAACAATATAAAAATGATTTCCTATCACTAGCAGTGTCTATTCCAACATTACAGATGGCTTTGGAGGAGAAGCGGTATACTTGCCAGTCGTAAAAAGGGGGTGGAGTCAGAGGCGGAGTTTGGGGTGTAGTTTAGCATCTGGTTTTTACCTCATTCAAAGGTGGTGACCTGGAGAGACTTCCAGTCGAGCCGATAACCAAGATGACGGCTTAGTGGTGCGTTCCGCAATCCCCCCTCACTTCATTCCCTGCATTCATTGAGTTTTGGTGCTTTTACGATCAAAAAAGAAGTATAATTGCAAGGACGTCGGCTAAAACACCGTTAATACCACAGATCTGTACACAGAGGGAAGTGGGACAGCATATATCAGAAGACGCGATGTTGGCCCGGGAGGCATCCGGCTCTGACCTCTCAGTGGCACCGTCTAAAATTTCTGAGCAGTCTGCATCAACTCGCAGTAAAATAAAGGGTAAACGAGTGAAGCTCAATACGATATATAAAGAATTGATTGCATTCCAGGCGGAAATAAAAGATATGTATAGCGAGTTAAGAAGAGACGTAGCAAATCTAGAGCAACGAATGGATTCCACGGAGAAGCAGGTCACTGTTGTGGAAAACAGGGTGGATGATATTGAGGAGTCCCTCCAAGAATTACAGGATCAATATGCCCTCCTACACTCCAGGCAAGAAGATGCGGAGAATAGGGCTCGCCGCAAGAATGTATGAATTTATTGCATTCCTGAGGGTGCAGAAGGCCAGGATCTCCTAGAATTTATTACTACTGTTTTAAGAATGGCCTTAGAACTACTCACGGATATGCAGCTGGAGGTGGAGCGGGTCCACAGAGCGTTACGCCCATGCCCTACTGATCCACATGCCAGACCTCGCTCTATCATACTCCGCTTTCTCAGCTATGCGACTAAAGAAAAGATTCTGACCGTGGCATGGCGTAAGGGGAAGATCTTTTTTGGGCAGACAGGAATTTACATGGATAATGATTATGCCCCCCCACACGATGCGGAATCGGAGTACCTACGCAAATATTCTCCCTGCCTTGAAAGAGGCCAATATCAAGTTTTCCACCCCTTACCCAGCCCGTCTGTTAGTGCAACTTCCAACTGGCAGGAGGGAATTCCATTCTGCAGAAGAAGCCAGGGAGGAGCTTTTGAAATCGGAGATTCAGATTAAGAAGAAGACGGAGCTAAAACCCCAAGCAACACCGAGGGTACAAGATGGTAGACGGTAACTCCACATGGTGAGAGTCGACAAGTCGGAGACAAGGGAACAGACAGCCTGAAGAAATGGCTTGCTACATTCCGCAGACCTACGCGGGGCAGAACCTGAATTAATCTTAGAATTCACAGAGAATTACCCTGAGAACTCAATCTACAATCAGCCCTCTCAAAGACTTAAACGCAGAGACATACTAATTTGAGGACTGTTCTTGAAATTAGAGCATTGCTGTGGGACAATTTCAGGCAGGTATAAATAGGTTTAGATTAGTGCTTTCTCAATTTTAAGTTTTCTCTTATGCCTGTTTTTGAGTCAGTAAATAAGGTTTCATAATTGTAAGGAAAATATCTGAATGGGAAGGGGGGAGAGTTCAGAGTACAGATATGGGAAGCTGAGTATGATAGCCGAATGTTTCTAATATAAAGCTAAAACATGAAGCGAGGGGGAGAGCCTACTACAGTCGCCAAATTATTAGGCTTATGTTTGATTTAAAAAGGCAGAAAAGCATTGTATTTTGGTTTGTTTTTGGTTTCCAATTTAATATTCTGCCTATTTTTTGTTTGACCCTTAGAGGGAAATTTCACCCTCTGGAGGCCCGAGAGTTGTATGCGCTCGGATTACCTCTAGTTCCTTCGGTAAGTTGGGAGGAACAAACAGGGAGTATTTTGAAAATCTCCCCTGCCTTGGAAGTCGTAGTTGATATACAAAGTTTAAGTATGGAGAGGTGGTTTTTCCTCCATTTACAGTTTATACAGTTAGCTTTACAGTTTATACAGACTAACTCGTTTAAAAATTGTAGGGCCGGCCCGGTGGCGCAGAGGGCTGAGCCACTGGACGCCACACCTCAGATCACGCCAGCAGCCCGGGTTCGGGAACGGACTCAGGCGCCGGGGGTCGGCAAGGGAAGGGGTAGGATTGAGCGTCCACAGGACTGCTCTCCTCCCCTGGGAAGGGTTAGGGACGCATGATCGCTCTGCAGCTGCCCCCGGTGGAGACCAGGGGCACAACAGAGGGATCGCATGAAGGGGAACACCAGAAAACGGAAATACGCTCGCTGGCCGCCGGATGACGGCTCTCTGTCCCCAGTTCCTCCAGTGCCTTCCCCGGGCTCTTCTCCACAGCAGCATCCCGGGCCCTAAGAAGGTGTGCTGAGGTCATTCTCTTCCCGTGCCTTCCACCTCGGAGGAGGGCCGCCCAACAAAGGATGCGCGGGATATCCACCGGATCGGCTTCTTGTCCCGAGGAGTAAGAGGAGGCTGAGTTAGGACAGGAGGGACTATCAGGCGTGCAGAGCCTGAAGGCGGGGGCCTGCAAGCATGAGGAGGGCAAAAAAAGAATACACAAAAAAAAAAAAAAAATATTAAAAACGTAGTTTTAATGATTTTCCAGTTATATTTACAGCTACAGCAGGATAATAGGGTTGATTGCGGGGTTCATATCATGGATTTACAGAAGTGGAATTCCTTCTTTGGGAAGGTACTGCAGAGAATAAGAGTCTTGGAAAATAGCCGAGGAAAATTGTGGGGATGGAGGTACAGAGGAGAGGTCCTAGGGTTGAATAACTGTTTATGATGGTGATCCAATTAACCAGGGTGTTGTCCCTTAGTATAAATGAAACATAGAAACATAGAAGTTGACGGCAGATAAGGACCGCAAGGCCCATCCAGTCTGCCCATTTCTTTTTCTACCTTATAAATGTGCCATCGGCCTTTGCTCTGTCAGTGACCTATCTATTCATGGTCATTTGTATTGCTCTCTTATGCCTATCCCATGCCTGTTTGAAGCCCTGCACTGTATTCATAGCCACCACTTCTTGTGGTAAGCTATTCCATGCATCTACCACCCTTTCTGTGAAAAAGAATTCTCACATTCCCCTTAATCGGCCTCCCTCTAATCTCATGCTGTGTCCTCTTGTCCTGCTATTTTCTTATATTTAAACATGTTAGACTCTTTCACCTTGTTTATGCCCTTAAGGTGTTTGAATGCCTCGATCATATCACCTCTCTCCTCCTTTGCTCAAGGGTATACATATTGAGCTCCGTTAATCTGTCCTCATATGTCTTCTGATGCAGTCCCTGCACCATTTTGGTTGCCCTTCTGGACTGCCTCAATTTCAATTAATGTCCTTGTGAAGGTGTGGCCTCCAATACTGCACTGAGTACTCCAGATGGGCCTAACCAATGTCTTGTACAGAGGATTATTACCTCCCTCTTACGACTTGTGATACCTCTAATACACCCCAACACCCCTAGCCTTACCTACTGCTTTAGAGGTCTGCTTGATGATTTTAGGTCATCAGTGATGATGATGCCCAAGTCTCTTTCTTCCTTTGTGACTGCTAGCAACTCCTCCCAGCCTATAAGTGGCTTCAGGGTTTCTCTTCCTATGTGCATGATTTTGCACTTCTTTGCATTAAATCCCAGTTGCCACTCTTCTGACCATTCTGCTAGTTTATCCAGATCTCTTCTCATTCTGCCCACCCCATCTGGATCATCTACCCTGTTGCAGATCTTGGTGTCATCTGCAAACAGACAGGCCTTACCCTCTAGTCCATCTGCAAGGTCACTAATGAAGATGTTGAATAGGACTGGCCCCAGGACTGATCCCTGAGGTACCCCACTTGTGACTTGCATCTCTTCTGACTGTATACCATTTACCACCACTCTCTGTTTTCTGCCAGTCAACCAGTTTGCCACCCAGTTGACCAACTTCTGACCCACCCCGAGCCTACCCAGCTTATTTATCAATCTTCTATGTGGAACAGTGTCAAAAGCTTTGCTGAAGTCAAGGTAGGCGACATCAACTGCTCCCCTTGGTCCACCACTCTGGTTACCCAGTCAAAGAAATCTATGAGATTAGTTTGACAGGACCTTCCTTTGTAAACCCATGCTGTCTTGGATCCTGTGCCCCTATGGATTCCAGGTGTTGCACAATCCTTTCCTTAAGGAGTGCCTCCATAATCTTGCCCACTACTGAGGTAAGACTGACTGGTCTGTAGTTCCCCGCCTCCTCCCTGCTACCACTCTTGTGGAGCGGGATCACATGAGCCCTTCTCCAGTCTTCTGGAGCATGGGTTAAACAACCCGATTAAAAGAGCTAGACTTTTCCAATATTTACAGAAACACTTGTCAGGTGTAATATATTTGCAGAAAACACATTTGACAGATGCTGAACACTCTAAATTATCAGGAGGGGGCGGTACTAGGTTTATGCTTCATCTTTCCCCAAGGGAAAACGATGGGGGGTGGCAGTAATGATTCCCCGGACCTCACCTTTTCATCTATCCTTATAGTTCACTGATCCTCAGGGGCGATATGCCATGCTCACGGGGACACTGTGTGGGAAACTGGTAAATGTGTATTTCCCTCCTAGGGTGTCAGTAATGGTTTTGAAATGATTTTTTGATAAATTAACAGATTACCTTCAGGGATGTTTGATAATGGGCGGGGACCTCAACCTTACCTTGAACCCCTATACAGATTCGTCCTCACCACATAAATATAGAATTTCCTCTGCATTTAAATTTTTCCGAACTGACCTCGAAGCGATGGCCATGACCGATGTCTGGAGATTTTTTTTATCCATCTACAAGAGGATACACATTCTATTCCCCACGATATGATTCACATTCCAGACTAGATTATTTTTTTATAACCCGGGAACATACAGATTATTTACAGGATCTGACCATTGGCCCTAGATTTCTTTCCGACCATTCCCCTCTATTCTTAAAATTAGATCTTAAAATCCCTAAGAAAACCACTGGGTGGCGCCTGAACACCTCATTCCTTAGAGATGGGGCTGTCAGAGACTGCTTTAAAGATAAAATAACCCAAGTAATTGCTGAAGACTCGGGAGGTTTCTACATCTATGCTGTGGGACACACTTAAGGCGGTGATCCATGGTGAGATTATTGCTTGTGCAGCAGCTAGTAAAGAAACATGGGAACAGCAATATGATAGGCTCCATGCTGAATTGGCCGATTTACAGGCCTGGGTCCCGGCAACTGAAGAGATTAGAATACAGATGAGGCAAACTAAGGCAAGTCTCCAGAAGCTTTTAGATGAGAAAACACAGCAGGCTATGTTCTATCTGAAACTTTACAGGTTTGAGGGAGGCCCAGAAGGGGCTAGGAACCTGACTAGAAGATTAAGAGGACAAAGGACAGCCACATACATCTCACGCTTAACTGATTTGACATTGAACAACCGAGTAACTCATACGGAGCAAATAAAAGATTGCTTCAAGAATTATTATTCCCAGCTATATACCGCCTCTGTGTCTCCTGACTCAGCTAACCTGGAGGAGTTCCTTCGCTCCTTTACTCTTCCCCGGTTGCTGGGAGAAGTGGCAGAGAGACTGAAGACCCAGGTCAGACCAGAAGAACTCAAAAGAGTAGTGACGGACAGTAAAACATTAAAAACTCCAGGTCCGGATGGAATGCCAGTTGAATGGTACAAGTCTTTTTATAAACAGCTTGCCCCTCTACTGGTTAAAACATTCCAGGAGATACAGGAGGGAGGCTTACCTCCCCCTTCATGGGATTATACTAACTTCTCTCCAGTTTTGAAACAGGGTAAACCTCCAGATCTGGTCACTTCATATAGACCAATGTCATGCTTAATATGGACTATAAATTGTTTATGTCTATATGGGCCCATAGAATAGAGGACCTGATTCCCGATCTAGTGAATTCGGACCAATCAGGGTTTA
Source organism: Neoceratodus forsteri (assembly GCA_016271365.2). NCBI lineage: Eukaryota > Metazoa > Chordata > Ceratodontiformes > Ceratodontidae > Neoceratodus > Neoceratodus forsteri. Next base: position 1,199,766,406 of record CM028130.1, read on the forward strand.
TACAAAATCGACAAACATCAGCTAACACCCGGAGGACAGTGCACCTTCTTGATTATGTGAATCAGAGATGTATTCCTGCGGTCTTTGTCAGTTTGGATGCTGACAAAGCATTCGACAGGGTTAACTGGAGCTTCCTTTGGAGGACCCTGATGGAGTTAGGGTTTCCAGGGGAGTTTATCTCCTTATTGCAGAGGGCGTATGCCTCCCTGAAGGCGTACATTAAGGTGAATGGTCAGCTATCAGATAGGATACAGTTGGGTAGGGGGACAAGGCAAGGTTGCCCACTTTCGGCACTTTTGTTTGCTTTATATATTGAACCATTGGCAGAAGCAATTAGGCAGAATCCTGACATTCATGGGATACCTTGGGGGGGGGAGGGAGTTCACTCTGTCATTATATGCAGACGATATACTGTTGTCCTTATTAAACCCTGAGAGCTTGGTTCCAGCCACTCTAAAGGTAATAGAGAGGTTCTCGGAGGTTGCAGGGTATAAAATCAGTATTCAAAAGACAGAGATTTTGCCCCTCAATTTTACCCCATCCCAAGTCCTGAGCAAACAATTGTCAGCTAGATGGCGCAATAATAGACTCCAATACTTAGGAGTAGTCATTCCCAGTGATTTAGAACTTTTGGAGCTTTTTAATTTAGAGCCAGTGACGATCGCCATAGAACAGTTGATGGGAAGGTGGGCTCACTTACCCCAATCATTTTACCAACGTATTCAGACAATTCGAATGACGGTATTCCAAAAGATTTTATATCTCTTCCAAACTCTACCTTTAACACTATCAGGATTTTATTTCACCTCCTGGGATAGAGTGTTTTCCAGGTTTATCTGGGCAGGGAAACCAAGGATAAAATGGTTATTACTACAGCTACCTATAGCTAAAGGAGGTTTAAACATTCCTAACTTGAAAGAATACCACAGGGCAGTGACTTCTAAGGTGGTTTTTGAATGGCTTAATAGACATATAATGCCCCCTTGGAAATTAATAGAATTTACCATAAATGATCTGTACGATATCTACCCTATTCAGTTCTCTCCATTAGATTCCAAGCCACGTTTTAGAGACTTCGCTTGGGGAACCCATAATACATTAAAAACATGGTATGAGATTAGGTCAACCCGAGAGCTTGCAGAACTTTTTTATTATTTTAGGTTGGTGACTAAAGAACAAGGGTTCATAGTAGCCCGACTAGATCATGTATATGTGGAATGGCACAGATTAGGCCTTTCAGTGTTTTACCAATTTTTAGATACACATGGGGTGATGCCCTTTGCATCCTTACAGTCTAGATTCGGACTCCCTTTCACGCATCATTGCAGATATTTGCAATTACGCTCATATTTGCTGAAAATGGGCTCCATTCGAATGGTATTACCTTCCCCAAAGGCCACTTTCATGAGTTTGATCATTGAGGCAATATAGGGAAGACTTCCATCACAATTAATTGGCCTGCTCTATAAAGCTCTGAGAGAATATTGGAAACAGATAACTGAGAATGTTTTAGCTAGATGGAATAAAGAATTAAATACTCAGATCACGTATGATAAGTGGTTGGAGCCAATTATTCCATCTGTGAAGGCCTCTTCAGACCCTTACTGGCTCGAATGTATTTTGAAGTGCCATATGCATTTCTTTTTGTCCCCAGATAAACTGTCTAAATTTCTTTTAGGAAGCCTTGGATTGTGCTGGAGAGAATGTGGGCAGATGAGGGCTAATATCTCCCATATATTTTGCCTGTGCCTGAAGGTTTCAGATTTTTGGAAAGAAATTGCTAGGAGTCTCCAACTTTTAATTGACTCAAATCTGGTCCTAACAAATCAAATGATCTTACTGTACATTGGGGAGGAAGGTTGGGTACCTTCGAAAAAGAGTAAACTATATTTGTACTTAGCGGCAGCCAAAAAAGTCATTACCTTCCTTTGGCAGACGACCACGATCCCCACCTTGACACACTGGCATTCCATGATGTCCGAGATTTACTATTTGGAGCGACTTTTTGCCAAAAGAGCAGACTGTATCCCCCAGTTTGAACTATATTGGAGGTCCTGGGTTTTATATATTTCCCCTTTGGATGATTCATTTGTTCCCTGATGGAAGCTGTCCCTTTATATTTGTATGTGTATGTATGTCCTTTTCCTTATATATACATGTGGCTCAATATTATATAGTCTGCAGTTACCCACAGTTTGGTTTGATTTTTACAGTTAGTAAATGTAATTCAGAGAGTCCACTACCATATGAACTTCTGCGGTATATGTATACTGCATTTAAAGATATTATTGTACAATTGAATTCCTGCTGTAATTTTGGTTGGAAAAATAAAGAATATAAAAAAAAAAAAAGGTGGTGACCCTATGTAAGCTGTCTGAACACCCTGCACACTGGACACCACCCCACCTTCCACCAGGTTCCCAGGAACAGTGCTGCTCCACACTCATTGCAGCTCACTACCCTCTTGGTAGCTGTAGCAGTAGCGGTGCAGCTGAGCTTCAGTCTATTTTGAATCCTGATGGTGTGAGCCCTACTTTGAGTATGAGAAGCTAATACATATGTGGTGGCTCCAGAAGCACCTCCTGAGCAACCTATTTGAAGACAGGCAATTTACGGATGTTCACCATAAACTGGATGAATATCTCTTGGAGAGAGGGATCTATGCTTACAACTGTTGAAATATACCTCAGACAGGCTAGATGGGCATATGCTCCCTCTTGTCCAATGATAATCCTATGTTCAAAGTTGCACAGGCAGAGGAAGGAGGGGAGCTTGACAGCAATCCCCATCAACTCCTTCTGCCCATGCAAAGTACAGTCCCTGACACTCTGATCCATATCATCACAGAACATTTGCCAGTGGGGGTGGGGGGGAACACCTCTCTTATTACCTCAGAGAGTAGGGAAGAATTACCACAGATGGGTGGATATTGTAGGTCACAAGGGTGGGCCTAACTCTCCAGTTCATACATTTTCCAAAGTTAAGCAGCTTCAGTGTGTTCAAGTCCCAATTTCCAGCACACAAAATCCTACCAGAATTGGAAGTGAGGAAACTGTTAGAGCTGAGTGCTGTGGAAAGGGTTCCCATTTCCCAACTGCTAAAGGACGTCTCCTCTAGGTATTTCCTCGGTCTTGAAAATGGCCCTCTGTTTTGTTTCTGCGATTGTTAAATGAGTATATAAAAAAGAGAAATTCAGGACAGTGACACTGCAAAAGGTGATATAATCTGTAAATAGAACAAGGAGACTAACTGGGGCCACTTGACTTAAGGGATACATACTTCCACTTCCCAATAAGATTCTGCCACAGAAAATACCTAAGGTTCAAAGTAAATCATGCCCAATTTCAATTCAAGGCAAGGCTTCACTTAGCTTATACTTAGCCTCTGGAGGGAAGCTTTGCTGGCAAACAGCTGATAAACGCTGTTTCTGTCTACTGAATCTGCTGTGACTGTAGCCCGGCCCTGAAGTCAGCAGTGAGGGATTCTAGGATGCTTTCCGCTATCTGCAGATAGACAGTAAATGTCAGGGCTGCAGGATGACAGATACAAGAGCTTCTAATTCAAATGAACATTCTGCCTGGTGTCCCCCTTCGCTCCGAAAACTCCAACCCAATGACCCTGGTCCCTGATGCCGGCTGGTCCAAACCCTCCAATCACCTCCTCAGCCAGTTGCCATCTAACTAGCACAACTGCAGTACAGAAAAAAATACTACAGTAATTAATACCCTTCCTCCAGCAATCTCAGCCCCACAACCTTCCCAACTCATTGCCCCTTTGTCAAAAACTTGCTGAGATGGTGACATGTATTTTTATAAAAAAAGTCCTGAATCATTGCCTACCGATCCTATCTTAACAGTCTCATCGCCAGGCCTGACTGCTGGCAATCTCTCCCAATAGTGCTGTGTGATACTGCATGAGGGAGCGATAGCTAGCATTCGGGTCCAGTGGTAAGACTGCTAAGATAGGATTGCTGATGCGCTGTTTCAGGACTTTTTTTCTTATACTGTCACCTATGGGTGTCTCTTCTAAGAGGACGGGGGTGAGTTTTTTGGAAAATCAGGGGGGAGTCACACTGACCTTGGGCAGTTAGTGCTATGCTTCTGGCCAGTAAATTAATGTTAAAACCAACCTCTACTATAAAGAAGTTGTTACTTGTAACCATAGTTTTACTGCTGGTTTTCTGTTCATGTCTATGAGACCCACCCAGCCTTCCCTTCAGGGTCTTTACTGGCTGCTGGTTTTGGCATCCAGATCTGGACAGCACAGGGACAGAGACTCGAGGACAAGCGGTTGGGTGGTGGGAGGAATCAGCTTGGAATCCCTCCCGAGGCTCTGAACATGCTCAGAGGAGGATGATACCTGTGTGTGGATGTAAACTAAATACCAGCAGGAAAATTATGGTTACAGGTAAGTAACCTCTTTTCATCCTCGTTTTTGAAGTAATTTCTTATAGACATATAATGATGCTGCCATTAGTTTGTAACCCGGGCTCAGGGGGGGGAGTTCTTATGTTGATGCCTTCTGCGGAAACTGTGGGGGAGGACTTGGGCATCAGGGACCTTTCTGGTGTAGACCTTTTACTCTGCTATCCTTTGCTACTTTAGTTTCCCTTGGATGCGTAAGATGGGTAGCAGAAACCACTCACATCCGCTTCAGTGACCCTCCAGTATTTGTCCCGGTAGACAGTAACATAGAAACATAGAATTTGTCGTTAGATAAGGACTGCCTGGCCCACATAGTCTGCCCATTTCCTGCCTACTGTATAAACTCCAGATCCTGTTGATCTGCAGCCTACCTCCTCCTTCCTACCTCTAGTGTTGCCTTCTGCCTGTCCCATACATTCTTGAATTTGCCAACTGTTTCTGCCACCACAGCCTCCTCTGGGAGGCTGTTCCATGCATCCACCACCCCTTCTGTGAAAAAAATATTTCCTCACGTTACACCTGAGTCTCCCCCAGCCTCATATTGTGACCCCTTGTTCTTGTCCATCTCCTTTCCGGAACAATACTGCCCTCTTTGACTCTGTTGATCCCACTGAGGTATTTGAACGTCTCTGTCATATCCTTCCCTCTCCCTCCTGTCCTCCAGAGTGTACATATTGAGTTCTCTCAATCTCTTTTCGTATGGTTTGTGGTGTAGCCCCTGCACCATTTTCCTTGCCCTTCTCTGGACTGCCTCCACCCTGCCAATGTCCTTTCGGAGATGAGGTCTCCAGAATTGCATGTAGTACTCTAGATGAGGCCTCACCAACTGCCTGTACAGTGGCATCACCACCTCTTGTTTTCTACTGGTGATTCCTTTCCCTATGCACTCCAGCATCCCACTGGCTTTCCTCACATTGTTTGTCTACTTTCAGATAATTTGTTATGACTACCCCCGGGTCTCTTTCCATCTTAGTAGTTGTTAGTTCTCTCCCCCCCAATTGTGTATTCCTCCCCTGGGTTTTTGCTCCCCAAGTGCATGATTTTGCACTTCTTGGCATTGAATCTGAGCTGCCATACTCTTGACCACTCCTCCAACTTGCCTATGTCTCTCCTCATTTGCTCCACCCCGCAGATCTTGGTGTCATCTGCAAAGAAAGTCCCTCTGCAATGTCACTTACAAAGACATTAAAGAGGACTGGCCCCAGCACTGAACCCTGTGGCACCCAGCTGGTTACCACCCTTTCTTCAGATTGAACTCCGTTTACCACTACCCTCTGTATCCTGTTGCTAAGCCAATTACTGACCCAGTTTATCACCTGGGACCCACTTCCAGATTGCCCAAGTTGTTAACTAACCTCTTGTGTGGGACTGCGTCAAATGCCTTGCTAAAATGTAGGTAGGCCATGTCCACTGCCCTTCCCTGATCACCCAGTCAAAGAAATCTATCACATTCATTCGATTAGACCTTCCTGTTGTAAATCCATGTTGCCTTGGGTCTTGTACCCCGCTGTCTTCTAGATATTCTATAATCCTTTCCTTTAACAGTGATTCCATCATCTTGCCAACCACTGAGGTCAAATTGACTGGTCTATAGTTTCCCACTTCTGCCTTTCTCCCACTTTTGTGAAGAGGTATCACGTTCGTCCTCCTTCAGTTCTCTGGTACTACTCACTTCTCCAATGATTTATTGAATAGGGCTGTCCATGGTGTCAGTAGCACCTCTCTGAGTTCTTTTAGGATTCTGGGATGTAACTCATCCGGCCCCACTGCCTTGTCCACCTTCAGTTTCAAGAGTTCCTTTAGTACTCTCTCTTCTGTGAATGGACTGGTGTCCACCCCTCTTCCCGGTGTGTGTCTACTGGCTAAATTTGGTCCCTCCCCCTCCCCTTCTTTTGTGAATACTGTACAAAAGTATTCATTCAGTATCTCAGTTTCTAGGTCCGCTCAGCCCACTCCCCCATCCTTTACTTAACCTCACTATCCTCCCATTGGCCTTTCTTCTCTCCTTATGTACCTGAAGAAGGTTTTGCTCCATTCCTTCACTGTGTGGGCTGTCCTCCTCTGTTTGTGCCTTTGCACTTCTAACTGCTTTACCCACCTCCCTCTGCTTTGTCTGATACATTTCCTTGTCTTCCTCCCTTTGTGTTTCCTTGTACTTTCTGAATGCCATTTTTTTCCACTCTAACCTTCCCTGCCACTTCTTTTGAAAACCATAATGGTTTTCATTTTGTTCTAGTTTTGTTCACTAGCTTCACACAAAGGATTGTTGCCTCTGTTATGGCTCTCTTGAGGTTCTCCTACTGTAGCTCTACTCCCCCCCTGCCCTTTGCTAGTGATTTCTTGAGGCATTCTCCCATGTTTGCAAAGTCTGCCCTCTTGAGGTCTAGGACTCATGCCTTTGTGTGGCTTGATTCTTCTACTGTCTTTACCCTGAACCATATTGTATGGTAGTCACTGGACCCCAGATGGCTGCCCACTGATACATGTGTTATTATGTCTCCATTTGTGAGCACCAGGTCCACTATTGCCCCCTTACGAGTGGGGTCCTCAGCTAGTTGCCTGAGGCATACTCCTTGCAGGGCATCCAGGATGACTTTGCTCCTGGATGTGGCTGTAGCATAGGTATTACAGTTAACATCAGGCATATTTAGGCCCCCTCCCACCAGCACTTCACCGTTCTCTGTCATGTTAAGGATATTATCTACCATGACCCTATCTGTGTCCTCTCCTTGTCTGTGGGGTCTGTAGATAACCCCTGTGTGGATAATGGTGCCATTTCCTGACTCCAGGGTGACCCACAGTGCCTCATCTCCTCCCTGTTTTCCCTTTATCTCTGTCACCTTGATCCTTTCTTTGATGTAGATCACTACCCTTCCTCCCTTTTTGCCCACCCTGTCTTTCCAGTAGACCGTGTACCCAGTATATTAACTTCTCAGTCATAGCTTCCTGTATACCGTATTTCAGTGACTGCCACAATATCCAGGTCTCCCTCCACCATCTAGGCCTCTAGGTCAGGGATCTTTTTACCCAGGCTGTAGGCATGTGTACACATGGCCCTCCATGTTTTGATGGCTTCGCCCCTATTTGTTCCCATCCCATCCTTTCCTTCAGTGCCTCCCCTGACATTACCCCCTGTTTCAGTCCATTGTGTTTCCTCATCCTTAGTATATTCTTGTCTAACTGCCTTGACCTGTGTTGGGGGGGCAGTTGAGTTCTAGCTGCAAATTTCCACCTCCCCCCTTGGCTAGTTTAAATGTCTGCTAATGAAACATTCAGACCTTTCGCTCAGGATCCTGGTCCCCCCTCTCAGACAAATGAAGACCATCCCTCGCATACAAGCTTGCATCTTTTCAGGTAGGCCCCCAGTCCCCAATGAAGCCAAACCCCTCTACTCTGCACCAGTTCTTCAGTCATTCATTGAATCCCATGGTGTGGAGCATCCTGGCATCTCCCATGTCATAGACAGATAGCACTTCCAAGAGGGTTACCATGTGTGCCACCTATCTAAGACCCATCCCCAACTCCATGAACTTCCTCTGCATTGCCCCAACCTAACTGTCAGCCAGGTTGTTTGTCCCCAGGTGGGCAATGATGTCTGCCTCCCCCTCCCTTGCTGTTGCCCATGCGATCCTTAGGATTCGCCTCCTATCCCTCCAAGCTGAGGCGCCGGGTAGGCACCTTACCTCTCTCTCCCTCCTCCCTTTCCCACCCACAATTCTACCACCCTAATAATAGACTCCTCAAGTAGGAGTTGTTTCCTTCTCCGCTGGGGTCCCTTGCCTCCCCCCCGCCGGTCTCCACTATGGAGGTTCCCTGCATCCACCTTGTACACCACTGCGGTTTCCCCCATGGAATAGCCTTGCTCTGCCAGAACGGTATAGGAATTATGGAGTGGAACCACAGGTGGTATGCGTCTCTGCCCAACCTCCTTCACCCTCCCTCAGACCACCATTGTCCATCTGCCCCTCTTTACTGGCATCTTTTGAGGCAGCAGGGGGTTGCATTGGTGATTCCTGAGTGGGGGAGGAGGTCTCCCGAATCCTAGCCAACTCTGCCTGGAGACGAGCAATCTCTGCCCTCAACCCAGAGAGGTGCCTGCAGATAGGACAGCACCGCAGCCTTCAGAATGTCTCCCGGAAGACTGCTGCCCCACAGCCACTGCATTGCACCACTCCCATCATGTCTGTTGTTTGCCTTCTTTTTTCTGAGGTTTAGTCCCGTACGAGTAAAAACAATTTTTTTTTTTAGACACTCACACTGCTGTGTCACCATACACACAGGAGACCTGTTGCCCCCGGTATAACAGTATGTTTTTAGCCCCCAAGAAGGACCCCACACAGATCTTGGTGACAACCAATGCTGACCCTGTCTGTGCTGGGTAGATGTTTTTCCCCTTGTTCCTTGTCTAGGTAGGAAGTAATGAAATGCCTGTTGGAAAGTCCCTATAAGGTACACCCAGTCTTGGGGTGGTGGGCTGATGGGGGTGGGGTGGAGGGTAATCCGGAGGTAGACCTTACAGAGAAAACAATCAGCTCACCTCCAGTTCCTCCTGCTTATTAGAGAATGGGGGGGGGACCCCAATAAGACCAGAGAGGGAAAAAATTACACTAATCCACCCAGTGTCTACCACAGAAGGTAACAGCTCTAGTCACAAGTGACTGCAAATATTCTCTCAGCTAGATTACCTCCCTGGCAAAAAAAAGTTGCACTAAGTAAAGAACAACCCAAAAACAGAGAACTAAGACACTGACTTCTACCTACTTACACAGGCCCCTGAATTATGAATTTAATTCAATGTACTCAAGTAAATCACCTCCTTGCTTTAATGTCGCTGGTAGCTGCTCTCCCTCTGAGCTCCTGTAGCAGTAAACACTAAGTAGCCATGTTATAGAGAAAACAGACATGCTGCACATTTCTCGGGACATGGATATGTTGTTCTGTCCACACCATCTGGCAATGTCCTTTCCCTTTAAGATGTGCTGGAAAGTCTTCAAGCTGTCTCCTCCCATCCACCCAGGTAGTAACTCCCTCGGCTCCGCCCCATGATGCCAGATCATCCTTTCTGCTGGAAGAAGCAGGTTCCCTCCTTACCGCTCCTGTGTTGAGTAAGCCCTAGTGCGTAAATTCTTCAGAATTACTTCCAAATCTTCAACTCTTACAAGTTTTTGTCTTCAGCTCAATCTTCGATTGCGACCGCGATGGACAATAAGTCCACTCCCAAGTTCTGCTGGTGCCCTTGTGGGCAGAAGATGCCCAGGGCCAACCTGCATGCCTTGTGCATCTACCTCCTGGGGCACAACCATGATCCCCAGACCTGCGACTTTTGCCGCTCGTTTCACCCGACCGTTCTGGAAGATCGTCTCACCCACCTGAAACTGGGCCATCTGGCACAACAGAACCCACCGATCACATCCAAGGATGCTTGTTAGGTGGTCTCCGTGGCTGCAGGGTCTGCTGAGCAGCTTGCGGTCTTCGAAGGGGAGATGGCCCAGGCCTCGGCCCATTCTTCCTTGGCTTCTGCCTTCATGCCTCTTCAGCTGGGCTCAGCCTTTACGGGCTCCTTCAAAGAATTGTGCCAGTCTCTGCTGACCTTCAGTCAGGGGACCCACTGGCAAGTCTAAATCTAAAAAAGAGTCTATGAAAGAAAAGACTTGTCAATGATCGTGGGATCGGGAGCACTCTTGGTCGAGGGCCTCTGATTCACGCGCTTCTCTGGATTTGGCTTCCGTCAAATCCTTGGCCTTGGCTGCTGGCCCCACGGTAACCCTGTCGGGCCTATTGGCCGAGATGCTGGTCAAAGTCCCAGCTGAGATTTTTCTCGAGCTGACCAACCAGTTGTCAACCGAAGAGGCTGATGCTTCCTTGTCTAGAACTCCGGTCCTGACGCAGACCGTTGGAGGGATGGATCAGTATGCTGACCTGCCACCTCTGGTCCCTGACCAGGAGGAGCCTCAGCAATCACCAACTCCCTCCAAATCCCACTACTGGTCCCCCTGGCAGCCAAAGTCTCAGTCTTCTTCCCGTGGGTCGAGCTGGTCTTGCCGACATAGGCACTCCCACTCTCGGCACCCCGGGAAGCGGCATCACCGCTATTACTCAGGTGAGGAGAGGCTCCGGCGCAAGTTGCGTTAATGCTGCAAGGACTTGATGTGGCAACAGTTGGTGTTTATCAGTGCCAAACTGACCCTGGTTTCTACGCTGGCCATCACTTGGCTGTTGCCCGAAAGGCCGTCATGGACTCCACTGATGGAACCGATTAAAACAGTCCCAACTCGGCTGATTCCAGCTTCTCCGCCGATTGTCATGGAACCACCGCCTAAACAGCTAATGGCTGGTGCTCTGACTTAGCAGTCTCGGCTGGCCGAGGGGCTTCCCCATTGGTTGTCGATCACTGTCACCCCTGACCGTCCGCGGAGGGTCAGCGGGACTCTGGCAGTCGATCAGCTTCTTGAAGACTCTCTGAGTCTGAGGGTTCCTCCTGCACCCTGGATGGTCAGCGGAGTCCGTGGGGATCTTCGACTGGACTAAGGTCCATTCTCTTCATGGGCCTCCCTTGCCTGTTCTCTGAGTCTATGGGTATGAAGATGGAACCCATCCAGAAATGTGCTCGTTACCCGTTGACTGAGATCCTCGACTGAGGAGACTCTCCAAAGGAAGCTTTCCCAGTAGCAGAAGCCATTCTTGGCCCTGCCCTGAAGCTCTGGCAGTGCCCCGCTTCCTGCTCTGCGCTTTCTGCCAAGGTGGCCGCAAGTATGCAGTGCTCACCGGATCCCTTTCAGGATTCACAGAGCACCCCTTGGCCAAGGGGTTGGTGCCGACTCTGTGTTCTGGTGCTCCGGCAACACCGGGAATGTTGACAAGCCATCTGATAAGGAGTCCAAGAGGTTGAACCATGCGGCTAAGAAGCTCTATGCTGCCTCCTCACTTGGCCTCTGCCAGGCGAGCCCCGCCCTCCTCATGGCCCACTTCTCCCATGCCCTGCTGGGCACCTTAGATGGGGTGCTTCCTCATCTGCCTGCAGACCTTCAGACCATGGTGAAACAGATCCAAGACCAGGGCCAGGCTGTGGCCAAGCTACAGCTCCATACAGCCATGGACACTGGGGACTCCTGTGCCCGCTCTGTGGCAGCCTTAGTGGCCATGCACCGCAGGGCTTGGCTGAGGATCTCTACCTTCACGGCGGACACTCAGCACAAGCTGGCACATGTCCCTTTCCTGGGCACTGACCTGTTCAGGCCCGGGTTCGAGGGTCACCTCACATGCATCGAGAAGTCCAGTGCCATCTTGTACTCCGCGACATCTGCCCAGAAGGACCCCAAGGGCTCCAAGCAGTATCAGAAATGGAAGACCTTTCGGTCCACTTCCCCTCCTGCGGCCAAGCCTGCCCAGCCACAAGCTGGATAGCAGGCCCAAGCTTGGCGACCTCTGCTCAAGTCAGTTGCCTTGGTTGTCCATAAGCCAGGAGGGAAAGGCTCCGGTGGTGCCTCAGCCGGGCCTTCCTGCTCCATCTCCAAGCCTGCCCAGTGACGGGATGAGGGGTGTCTCCCTTATGCACATCATGTCTCCCCTGGGTCCTCCCGTGGGGGCCGGCTCTGCCACTTCCTTTCTGCCTGGTCCACTGTCACCACGGACAGGTGGGTTCTAGAAGTGGTGGGTCAGAGTCTGCCTCTAGAGTTCAAGCAGTACCCTCCTTGCCGAGTCTGTGCCCCACAGGAAGACTTGATTTCCACAGACATGCTGTCAGCTCTCAGAGATGACATAGCCCAGCTCCTCCGCAAGGAGGTCGTGGTTCCTGTCACAGATCCTCCAGAATACCCAGGGTTTGTCTCCAGGTTCTTCCTGGTGCCAAGGCGGATGGGGGCTGGTGCCCAATTCTAGATCTGCATGACCTGAACAAGTTCCTCAGGTCATGTACCTCCAGGATGGTAACTCTGTCTCAGATCATACCATCTCTAGAGCAAAACATGTGGTTTTGCTCCATGGATCTTCAGGACACGTTCTTTCCCGTCCCGATCCATCCGTCTCACTGAAGGGTTCCTCCGCTTTCGAGCCGAGGGAACCCGCTACGAGTTCCAAGCTATGCCTTTTGGCCTCTCCTCGGCCACCAGGGTCTTCACCAAGTGCATTGCAGTGGTGGCAGCTTACCTGCGGTGCCAAGGGGTCTTGGTCTACTCCTACTTGGATGACTGGCTGTTAGCAGGACCCTCCAAACAGGAGGTGGAGCAGTCCAGGGATCTGGTTCTCCAGCCCTGCATCTCCCTTGGCCTTCTAGTCAATGAGGCCAAGTCGGAACTCGTGCCCTCGCAGGTGATTAGTTTCATTGGGGCGGAGCTTGACTCTTGCAGAGTCACAGCCTAGCTCCCAGCGGACAGGGCGAGACTCTCTCCTCCTGTGCCCGATCATTTCAAGTTGGGCAATTGTGCCCTACCCAGGACTTTGTGCACTTGCTGGGCTGCAAGGTGGCCTGCACCAGCGTGGTCTGGTAGGCCCACTGGAGAATGTGCTCCCTGCAGGGGAGCTGGCTAGCCAGTGGTCTCAGCACAAGGGCCACTTCGACCAGCTGATCACTGTGACCCAGCGGATGTGGGACACCATTCAGTGGTGGTTAGTCCTAGCACATCTGCAGGAAGGAGATCCTGTTTGTCTGCCCAGAGCCAATGGTGAGCCTGATGACCGATGCCTCTCTCATGGGCTGGGGGGAACACAGAGTCCACAGACTCTGGACCCCCGAGGAGTCCTGATGCCACATCAGCCTGCTGGAGCTCCGGGCCATTCGGCTAGTGCTGACTCTATTCGCTCTGCATATTCAGAGTTAGGTGGTCCAAGTCCAGATGGACAACACCACAACCATGTACTACCTCAACAAACAAGGCGGGACGCACTCCCTGCATGTGTGCAAGGAAGCTCTCTGTGTCTGGACCTTCGTGCGCAGCCTGATCTCATAGCCATCCATGTGGCAGGAGCCTCTAATCAGCTGGCAAATGCTCTCAGCCGGGTGGGCGAGGCGTCTCACAAGTGGTCCCTCCTCCACTCAGAGGTAGTTAACCACCTATTCTCCCAGTGGGGCACCCCTCAGGTGGACCTGTTTGCCTCCAGAGAGAACACAAAGCTGAGACTGTTTTGTGCCCACCCCCCTCAGCAGGGAACACTGCAGGGGGATGCCTTCTCAAAGCCCTGGACCCCAGGCCTCTTCTGTGCCTTCCGTCCATTTCCTTTGATCCAAACAGTGCTGCTCAAGGCCAGGAGGGACAAGGCACAGGTGATCCTGGAGGCTCTGGACTGGCCATGCCAGTTCTGGTATCCCGATCTCCTCAGTCTCAGCAGCAGGTTCCTGAGGCATCTTCCCTTACACCCGGATCTGCTTTCCATCAGTCAGGGGAAGGTATTCCATCCATACCTTGAATCCCTGCATCTGACAGCCTGGTTCCTGAGCGGCTGGAGTTCCAGGCTTCGGGTCTCTTCGAAGCTGTCTTCACCGTGGTGGAGGCTTCTCAGAAGGAGTTGACCAGGAAGTGCTACACCTTCAAATGGAAGAGATTCTCCATTTGGTGTCAGGGCAATGGGTTGGACCCTTTGTCCTGTCCAGTGGCTGGCATCCTTGACTACCTGTGGTCCCTCTCTCAGTCGGGCCTTTGGCGATGACCCTTAAGGTGCACCTGGCAGCCATCTCTGCTTACCAGGCGTGGGCCATCAGCAGTCGGTGGTGTAGGAGAAGGTGATCTGGCACTTTTTCAAGGGCCTTGACCACATTTCCCCTCTGGAGCATGAACCACCACCACCATGGGACTTGTTGCTGGTTTTGGCAAAGCTCATGGGGAAAGCCATTTGAACCGATGCACAGGTGTGAGATGTCACACCTGTCATGGAAGATCGCCTTCCTGGTGGCTGTCATGTCTACCAGAAGGATCAGTGAGCTCCAGGTGCTTTCAGTGGAGTTTACCTGGTCTTCCACAGGAACAAGGTTATGCTGCGCCCCAACCCGAAGTTCCTCCCAAAGGTTGTATCAGAGTTTCACCTTAATCAGGTGATTACTCTCCCGGTGTACCTCACCAATCACATATCGGAGGCTGAGCGCAGGCTCCATACTTTGGACCTGCAGCGAGCACTTGCCTACTACAAGGAGCGCACAGCTAGAGTTCGGGGGAAAGGTTTGCCAGCTGTTTGTCACCTATACTGAAGCTGCACCTGGCAGATCAGCAGCTAAGCAGATGATTGACAGGTGAATTGTATCTTGCTTCAACCTCTGCTACAGGTTGGCGGGTAGGGAGCCTCCCATAGGGCTAAGGGCTCATTCCACTCATCATACCGCTGCCTCAGTGACCGCTTCCAGGGACGTCCCTATCCAGGAAATCTACAGGGCTTCTACCTGGAGGTCAGCACACACCTTCATTTCCCATTACTACATCGACCTCGAGTCACGACTGGATGCTGGTTTTGGGGCCTCAGTTCTCCAATCTCTGTTCCCTAAGTAGGGGGTGTGCGCCTTGCCTCCCTCCTCCTGGAGAACTGCTAGGAGTCTGCCAGATAGTGTGGACAGAACAACATATCCACGTCCCTAGAAAATCAGGTTACTCTCATGTAACAGTAGTTCTAGGATTGGTATATGTTGTTCATCCACACGGACCCACCCAACCTCCCCTGGCTTTGGCGCACAGCACTGCTTCCAGCGGGCAAGATCTGGCATCATGGTGCGGAACTAAGAGAGCTACCTCCCAAGTGGGTGGGAGGAGCCAGCTTGAAGACTTTCAGGCACATCTTAAAGGGAAAGGACACTGCCAGATAGTGAGGATGAACAACCCTAGAACTACTGTTACAGGTGAGGAACCTGTTTTTCTTGACCTATCAGAGTTATCACTCAGGTCTGACCTGTAACAGAGAGGCACATGTTGTTAGCCAACTGCTCGTGGACTGAGGAAGACACACAGTACAGAATTAAGTTACCAACAGATAAAGGCTGTACTTCACAGCATACAGCATACCCATCATTGACATCACTTTCTGTCTCAAGAATCTATGAAATGTCTGCTCCCTTGATTTCATTTACAGGTGATTTTAGTTATTTATATCTCAGGACTACTGATACCTTCTAGTAAGATTAGATCTTACTTCGAGGAAGGCTCTTGCAGCAGGCCATACTGGTAGGACTAAGCCACTAGGCTGTAGGACCACATGGAAAACTTCTAGCTAGCAGTCTGCCACGGGGGACTGTCCCCCCCCACCCAGTGGATGTCAGTCAACTGATATCAGCATAGCCTATATAGGAGAGCAGTCCCCCTTACCGCACCAGTTCTTTTCCCGCTGTCAACCCATGCACTTCAGACCTTAGCAGACACTGCAGTTACAGTTGACCGCCATTTCCTGCACTTACTGTGCCTTTTTATTTTCTTTCCTTCTGAGTTTAAAACATCAAATTTTCTGTTTTTTTGACAAGTTTATGGCTTCTCCACCAGTCTCGTCTTCCAACTGCTCCACGAAGTGTGTCTGCGGCAGACAGATTCCTAAAAATGATGGCCACTCTGTGTGCCTGATCTGCCTAGGCTCCAGCCACAACACTAAAGTCTGCCAGTTCTGCCAGAAATTCAGCCGGGCCACTTGGAGACCTTGTCTAAAAACTCTGGAAAGCCACCTCTTCAAGCAGAAGTTGGTCGCCATGCAGAAGGAGTTGCAGGCCAGGAGCTCTTCAGCCTCACCAGCCCAGTCCTCCAGGGCCTCCTCCTCTTCTCATAAGGAGAAATCTGGGAAGCATAAGCAGTGGGAGAAACACCAGGAACGGGTACAGTCAGCGTCTCGGTCGCAGTCAAACCACAAATAATCAACCGCGACGGGGCCGTCCTCCCACAGGAGGTCAGTTCCTTCAGCCCTGGCAGCCCTCTCTTCCATCGGGCTTCCAGGTTCCATTACCCACCCTCATATCTATCTCATGTGGTGGCTCTTTGGCCTGCCACCCAGCCCCTGATGCTGAGGCTCTTATCATCCATGGGCTCTCAGCCAAGTGGCTCGGCCAGTCTTGGTGTTTTGGGCAGCAGCTCTACGGCCGCCCCCCCTCCCCCAGCTGTGGTGCTGCCTTTGTTGGCTTCCATCTCGGGGCGCCGCCGCCAGTCCAGCTAGGCAGTGCCTGCAGCAGGCCACCACCGTTTCCTGCTCACCGGTAAACCTCTGCCTCCTTCATGAGGGTCTACATCCCCTCAGGTGCTGGCTTCTCCTGTAGGGCCGGCGTGGGCAGAACCTTCACCCGACCAAGCTCTGCCGGTGCCCATGTATTGCTGCAGCTCCAGCCTTTGGGTCTGGCACCATTGTCACCGCTGCTACAGCCTACGCTATAACCAGCGCCTATTGCCCCATCGCCGCCAGATTGCTACCAAGCGCCAGGTGGACCAATGCCCGGGTATCCTTCACTGGCTCCTCAACCAATGTTTCCCAACCCGACGCCTTCTCTTCCATTCCTGTCAGTGTATAACATAGCATCCCAGGTGGATTACAATGCCCTTTTTTCAGCATGGTAGCCTTTCATGCAAAAGCAGATCCCCGCTCTTCAGGGCCTGCCTCCGGCATCTGCCTTCCGCAGGACCCTCAGCCCTGGTATTCGGACTGGGCTGGTCCCAGCAAACCCCGTACATTGGGGTCTTCAGGGCTGTGACCCGATGTTGGTTCAGGCTCTAGAAGGGACAATCATGGGCCTCTGACACCAGTCCCAGACAGCAATACTGCAGAAGATGACTCTGACTCTTCGAGGTCTTCCTCTTCTCCTGGCGAGTCTTCGAAGGGGGAGGACCAGGCTAAGGAGGTGCCCAAGTCCCCTCCCCCACCGATGACCATCATTCATGGATGTTATGCATCACATCCAGTCTATCATTTGCTGGGAGACCAAGGAACAGGCCCCGGAGAGACGCTGTTTAGCTAGCTACCTCCGGCAGCAGGATGCTCTCCCTGTAGTGGTGCCTCCTATGATTGACTCAATCAATCAATCAATCAAGTCTTTATTTAACCAGGCGTTCATCGTTGAGCAGAAGCTCATTTGCAAGATGGACCTGGGTGGAGCATGAACAATTGTATATACAGGTCAACACAGGTATTTACAAGGCAATACAGATAATACTCTTTACAGAGAGGAAGAAAAAGTAGTCCATATGTACATAGAATTATACAGATATTGTACAGATTACACGGTATTTACATACATAGAAGTGTCTATAGGAAGATAAAGCAGGTTATCTAAGGTTGCAGGAGGAAGTAACGGAAGAAAAAATAAAATATACATCAGGTAGAGGTGAAGGTGGGGGAAGAGGGAGGGAAGTAGGGGAGAAAGGCTAGGAGGGCACGGTGCACAGAAAGGAGTTGGTAAAGCTGGATGTGAGAAGGTGGATGGAGAAAAGGGTATGTGTGAGCCCGGGATTGAATGCTATAAAGTACAGGGCATGGTAGGATGTCACAACCCAGGGTAGTGAGCTCTATCCGAGGTTAGGAAAGGAAGAATAAGGGATGGATGGGCCTAGTGTTGATAAGACAGGGGGATAAGAGAGAGAACAATTAGGCTGGTGAGGAGCAAGCTGAGGGGGGGGGTCAGTACTTAAAATTGGGTCTAGGCGTGGCTATATACCAGTGCAGACACCGGTACTGGGTCTGAGTGGGTGAAGCAGTTACATACTTCTCTGATATGAGGATGTCACCAAGACGGCCTGGGCCCACCCCTTTACTACTCCTCCTCTACCTAAAAAGGTAAGAGAGAGAACAATTAGGCTGGTGAGGAGCAAGCTGGGGGGGTCAGTACTTAAAATTGGGTCTAGGCGTGGCTATATACCAGTGCAGACACCGGTACTGGGTCTGAGTGGGTGAAGCAGTTACATACTTCTCTGATATGAGGACGGCCTGGGCCCACCCCTTTAATACGCCTCCTCTACCTAAAAAGGTAAGAGAGAGAACAATTAGGCTGGTGAGGAGCAAGCTGGGGGGGTCAGTACTTAAAATTTGGTCTAGGCGTGGCTGTATACCAGTGCAGACACCAGTACTGGGTCTGAGTGGGTGAAGCAGTTACATACTTCTCTGATATGAGGATGTCACCAAGGTGGCCTGGGCCCACCCCTTTACTACTCCTCCTCTACCTAAAAAGGCAGATCACCTCTACCATGTCCCTGTGGACAACCCTTTTCTGGGCAGCCATCCCAAGGTGGATTCTCTGGTGATTTATGTGGCCCACGATCGTACTAAGAAGCCCAAGCACCTCAGTACTCTCCCCCATGGACCAGGAATGCAGGCAGCTGGACCACCTTGGCAAACATGTTTTTGCCTCTACTGCTTTGGCCATCAGCTATTTGGCCCATATGGTCCAATACCAGAATGTCCTCTGGGGCCAAGCCAAGGACTTAGTCCAGATGTTGCCCGAGGATGTCACTAAGATGTAACTCGCCCAGCTTCTAAAGTCGGGCTCGGATGTCGGCAGTCAAGTCCTCCGGGCATCTTATGACGCTGTTGACGTCTCCGGGTGTAGGGCAGCTGCTGGAGTCTGTATCTGGTGCCATTCTTCACTCCGTGTGTCTGGTTTTGCCCTGGACGTGCAGGCCAGTATTTTGGACACTCCCTTCCGCGGGGCGGTCCTTTTCAGGGGAGATGACCAGCACACCATTTCTACCTTGCAGGAATCTGGGCAGGTCCTTAAATCGGTCCATTTGCTCTATCACACCCAACCTAGAGCGGGCCCAT
Organism: Neoceratodus forsteri; assembly: GCA_016271365.2. NCBI lineage: Eukaryota > Metazoa > Chordata > Ceratodontiformes > Ceratodontidae > Neoceratodus > Neoceratodus forsteri. The sequence continues at coordinate 1,199,785,527 of CM028130.1, forward strand.
GTCAGTCCTTTCATCTGTCCTCCTGCAAGCAAACTCGGGGCTAGCCTGCCAAGGGTCAGCTGAAGCGCAAGGCCACAGCAACCCCTGCCTCTGCCGCCGTCAGAGCTCCCACAGCCCCTCTGCCCACGCCCGCCCCCACCTCCTGACTCCTTACCCAACCCACTCCCCTGACTGAGGATCCAAGGGAGGGGGTCGGGGTTGGTTCTCCCTCCACTTGGATGGGTAGAGGGCAGTGACCACAGACAACTGGGTGCTTCAGATTATAGCTCATGGTCACATTCTGGAATTCCTAGAGTGGTCACTCAGAAATCCCCCTGTCCACTCTTCTTACTCCCCAGCACACCTTTCTCTGGTTTTGGAGAAGATTCAGGCTCTTCTTCAAAATAGAGCTATACAGCCCATCCCTCAAGCTCAGTGGGGAAGGGAGTTTTACTCCTACTTCTTCCTCATCCCTAAAAAGACCATGGATCTTCGGCCCATCCTGGACTGAAGTCATCTGAATCTGTACATCCAGTGCAAACGCTTCAGGATGGTCAACCTTCAGGGACTGTTACCCCTGTTGCACCAGGGGGACTGGCTCTGTTCTCTGGATATGCAGGATGCCTACCTGCACATCTGAGTCTTTCCTGCCTGTCGTTGCTTCTTCTACTTCCACTTTCAGTGAGCCCATTATCAGTTTTGGGCCCTCCCTTTTGGCCTTTCCTTGGCCCCCAGGGTATTTACCAAATGCCTGGCAGTGGTGGCTGCAGCATTGAGGAGGCAGGGCTTCTGTGTGTTCCCCTCTCTGGACGATTGTCTGCTTGCAGACCCCTCCAGGGAACATTTGGTTCATACCCTGGAATCAACCTTCAGTCTTTTCCCAGGTCTTGCAGATCACCATAACCCTACCAAAGTCCTGTCTCTCTTCTTGCCAGAGCCTCCAGTACATAGGGCGGTTCTACCGGTCAGGTCAAGGCCTTTCTGCCTGAGGACAGAGTGGAGCGACTGATAGCACAGGCCCATCTGGTTTCCTGCAATTGGCAGGTACCAGCTAGGGTCTTCTTACTCCTTCCTGGCCACACGGCGTCGGCAACTGCCACAGCCCGCTTGGCTCAGCCACATATGTGGGTTCCCTAGTTGACCTTGAGGGTCTAATGGAATCAGCATACCAATGACCTGGACCAGTTGGTCTTAGTCCCCGACCCGGCCCGCAGAACTCTGTCATGGTGGCTGGACCCAGCCAACCTCCTTCAGGGAGTCTCTTTCAGCTCCGACCCCCGTGACAGTTTCTCAGGACAGATGCATCCGCCTGGGCTGGGGCACTCATCTGGCCGAGCGTCAGACCCAGGGTACCTGGTCAGAAGTGGAGCAGGTCTCAACACCTACATCCTGGAGATGTGGGTGGTCCTTTACGCCCTGCAAGCCTTTCAGACTCATCTCCTTCCCAGTCCAGTGCTGATGCAGACAGACAACTTGTGTGTGTTGTACGACATTAACAAGCTGGGGCGTTCTTATCTCCTGTATCGTGAGGTGATGAGAGTCTGGTTTAGGGCCATTGAGCACAATCTGGAGCTCTTGGCTATTCACGTTCCAGATGTCCAAAACATCTTGGTGTTCCAGGTCACATGCTCATGAGTAGGAACTTCTAAACTTAGTGGTCGAAGATCTCCTCAGCAGGTGGGGCCATCCAGAGGTGGACCTCTTTGCATACCCACTCAATGCAAAACTGCCATTTCTAGGGACATGGATATGTTGTTCATCCACACTGTCTGGCAGGTTCCTTGCCGCTTTAAATCTTGCCAGATGGTCTTCAAGCTGGCTCCTCCCACCCACCCAGGTGGTAAAACTCTCGGCTCCGCCCCATGACGCCAGATCTTCCTTACCGCTTGGAAGCTCAGGTTCCCTCCTTAACGCTCTGCGTGTAGACTGGATCCTAATTCTTCGGTTCACCCGAAACTTATTCTGAAATTTTCCAGACTGCGGTCAAGTTACTCCCTCGCGGCTGCGATGGACAAATCGACTCCCGGTTTTCAGTGGTGCCCTTGTGGGCAGAAAATGTCCAGGACAGATCCGCACTCCACGTGCGTCTACTGCCTCGGCCTAGACCATGACCCGCAGGCCTGCGAATTATGCTGTTCATTTTCGTCCAACGCCCTGAAGACGGCTGCCTGGTTACAGCTTGGCGCCCGAGAAGCGCCACCCCGGTGAAGTCAAGGAGGCCCGCCTGGGCGGTTACCACAGCGCTGGCTCAAGCAGATGATCGCTCTGAGGAGGAGGCGCACAGGCCACATCATCCTCTTTTCCTCGGCGCGGCATTTATCCCGCTCTCTCTGGGTACCTCATATTCAGCTTCTTTCAAGGAGCTTTGCCAACCTTTCTCACAGAGGAGAGGGGCCGTGGGACATTCTCTCGGTCCAAAAGAAGGACTCGAAAGGTAAGTCCCACCGTCGGCGTTCGTGGGAGTGGGAGAGGTCCCCTTCCCCGGACAGTCAACACTCGACTTTGGTCGAGGTTGCGGCTAAGGCCGCTGGCTTCACGATGTCCCCATCAGGTCAGCCGGTCGAGACACCCGTCGACACGGTTGAGATTTTTCTCGACCCGTCGGACGGGTTGTCGACTGGTGAAGCTGACAACTCTTCTTCACCGGTTCCCCCGGTGGAGACCCAGGACTTGCCTGCGCCTCCGGTGCCGCAGTCCCCAGTCAAGGCTTCCGAGCTGAGGGAAGAGCGGGTGTCCCCCGCCCCTTCCTAGAACGGTCCTCGGAAACACCGAGGTTCTCGGTCTTGGTCTCAGACATCCTCTCGGTCCAGCCAATCCCACTGACGTCAGCGGTCTCGGTCTTGGCACTGAAGTAAGCGGCGCCACTGCTTGTCCTCATCTTCCTCCTCGGAAGAGGAGAGGCTTCAGCGCAAGTTGCGCCGACGCTACGGGAACCTGATGTGGCAGCAGTTACTTCTGTCCGGGAACAAGCCGACGCCGTCGCCTTCCCCGGCCATCAAGTGGCTGTCATCCGAGTGGCCGAAACAACCCCTTGCAGTAGTCGGGGTGCCCAAGCCTGGGCCAGTTGTTGGGCCGAAACCAGCTGCCCCACCGATTGTGGTGGAACCTCCACAACCGAAATCGGGCGCCGACCAAGACTCTCGGTCGGGTCAGGGCCTGCCCCACAGGTTGTTGGTCACCCTCACTCCCGACCGTCCTCAGCAGGTGGAGGGTGGCTCAGGCCTCAGGCAGCTCTTCGCGGACTCCTCGGAGTCCGACAACGACTCCTCCCTGTTCTCCAGGCCCATTGACCTGGAGTCCTCCGGGGGCCAGTCGATGGACAAAAGCCCATCGTTCTTCATGGGTCTGCTTTGGCTCATCTCGGAGTCCACCAGGATGCAGCTCAAGCCCGTATCCAAGCGGGCCAAGTATCCCCTGACGGAGATACAGGACCGAAGGGATTCACCCACGGAGGCCTTTCTGGTGGCTGAAGCCATTGTTGGCCCAGCCTTGGAGCTCTGGCAGCAGCCTGCTTCCTGTCCTGCGCCTTCGACCAGGATGGCCAGGAAGTATGCGGTCCCCACCGGCTCTTTGCCTGGTTTTTGGAACACCCCTCCGCCGAGGAGTTGGTCACCGACAGCGTTTTCCGGCATTCCGGGAACGCTAGGAATGTGGATAAGCCCCCTGACAAGGAGTCCAAAAATCTGGACTGTGCCAGGTGCAAGGTGTACGCTGCATCCTCCCTTGGCCTCCGCCAGAGCAGCTCGGCCGTGCTGATGGCACACTCTTCCCATGCCCTCCATGGGCTACCTGGATGAGGTGATCCCTCATCTCCCGGCCGACTTGCAGACCACAGTCTGGCAGGTACGGGACCAGGGAAGGGCGGTGGCAAAACAGCAGCTCCAAATGGCTCTGGACATTGGAGATTCCTGTGCCAGATCAGTTGCGGCTGCGGTGGCCATGCGCTGCAGAGCATGGCTGAGGATATCCACCTTCACGGCAGATACCCAGCATAAACTGGGGGGATGGCTCCGCCACTTCCTTTCTGCCTGGTCCGTTATCACCACGGACCGTTGGGTGTTGGAGGTGGTAGGAAAGGCCTGCCCTGGAGTTCGAGCAGGCCCCGCCCTTCCGAGCGGTCACCCCTCGGGGGGGCTACGGGGTCCGCATCCTCTTTGTCGGCTCGCCGAGCTGATATTGCCCTGCTCCTCGAAAAAGAGCTGATCAGGAAGGTGGCGGATCCTCCTCCAGACCCAGTGTTTGTGTCCATACTTCCTGGTCCCAAAACGGATCGGGGACTGGTGCCCCATTCTCGACCTGCACGACCCGAACAGGTTCCTAAGGTCTTGGACCTTCAGGATGGTCACTGTAGCTCAGATAATCCCATCCTTGGAATGAGGCATGTGGTTCTGTTCTCTGAACCTTCAGGATGCGTTCTTTCACGTCCCAATCCGTCTGTCCCACCAGAGATTCCTCTGCTTCAGGGCAGAGGGATCCCTCTACGAGTTCCGGGCCATGCCCTTCAGCCTTTCCCTAGCTCCCAGGGTCTTCACCAAATGCATGACAGTGGTGACAGCATTCCTGCAGCACCGAAGGGTCCGGGTGTACCCCTACCTGGACGACTGGCTGATTGCAGCCCCCTCCAGAACGGAGGTGGAGCAGTCCAGAGATCTGGCCCTCCAGGTTTGCTCTCAGGTTGGCCTCCTCACCAATGAGGCCAAGTCGGAACTCGTGCCAAAGCAGGTGATCCAATTCATCGGGGCAGAGCTCGAGTCTCTACGAGCCAGAGCACGGCTCCTGGTGGACAGGGCCGAGGTTCTTCCTCCATTGCCCAGTCATTTCAGGTTGGGCAATTGCACCCTGCCCGGGACTTCCTGCACCTCCTGGGCCTCATGGCGGCCTGCACCAGCATGGTCCATTGGGCCCGTTGGTACATGCATCCCCTTCAATGGGGGCTGGCCAGCCAATGGTCACAGCACTTCGATCCGCTGGATCAGCTAGTGACAGTGACCCAGGGGATTTGGAACGCTCTCCAGTCATGGACCATTCCAGCACATCTGCAGGAGGGCATCCCGTTTGTCCGCCCTAAGCCGACGGTCTCTATCGACCGATGCCTCTTTGATGGGTTGGGGTGCCCATCTGGGGGAGCACAGGGCACATGGCCTCTGGTCCCCTCGGGAGTCCTGATGCCACATCAACCTGCTGGAGCTTCGAGCTGTTCGTCTAGCCCTCACCGCCTTCGCTCCGTTTCTACGGGGTCAAGTGGTTCAGGTCCAGACAGACAATACCACGACCATGTACTACCTAATCCGCCAGGGCGGGATGCGCTTCTTGCCTCTGTGTAGGGAAGCTCTCCGCATTTGGTCACTCGTGCGCGGCCTGGAGGTGGATCTCTTTGCTATCCATGTGGCAGGAGTCTCCAATACCCTGGCCGATGCCCTAAGCCGGATAGGGGCTGCATCCTACGAGTGGTCTCTCCTGCCGGAGGTAGTACAAGATCTGTTCTCCCACTGGGGCACGCCTCAGGTGGACCTGTTTGCCTCAAGGGAGAATGCGAAGCTGAGCCTGTTTCATGCCCGCCCCCCTCAGCAGGGCTCGCTGCAGGGGGATGCCTTCTTGAGGCCGTGGACCCCGGGCCTCTTCTACACCTTTCCCCCATTTCCCTTGATCCACAAGGTGCTTCTCAAGGTGAGGAGGGACAAGGCGCAGGTGATTCTGGTATCCCCAGACTGGCCCCGCCAGTTCTGGTATCCAGATCTCCTCAGTTTCAGCTCCAGGCTCCCGAGGCGGCTTCCAGCCCGCCCGGACCTGATCTCAGTCAATCAGGGGAAGGTATTCCATCCGGACCTTCAATCCCTGCACCTGATGGCCTGGTTCCTGAGCTGCAGAGTTCCAGGCCTTGGGTCTTTCGGCGAGGTCCTCACGTCATTGGGCGTCCCGTAAGGAGTCGACCAGAAAATGCTACGCCTTCAAATGGAAGAGATTCTCCATTTGGTGTATGAGCAAGGGCCTGGACCCTTCCTCCTGTTCCTTGGCAAGCATTCTGGACTACCTGTGGTCCCTTTTTCAGCAAGATCTTCGGTCGACGACCCTTAAGGTGCACCTGGCAGCCATCTCTGCTTACCGGACACGGGCCGGGAAGCAGTCGGCGCAGGAGAAGGTGGTCGGGCACTTTTCCAAAGGCTTTGATCACATATCCCCTCCGGTGCGAGAACCTCCACCTCCGTGGGATCTACTGCTGGTATTGGCTAAGCTCATGGGCAAGCCATTCGAACCGATGCACAGGTGTGACATCTCTCACCTGTCGTGGAAGACCGCCTTCTTGGTGGCCATCACGTCAGCCAGAAGGATGGGAGAGCTCCAGGCGCTTTCCATTGAGTCTCCTTATCTGGTCTTCCACAGGGACATGGTTGTCCCTGCGCCCCCAAAAATTCCTTCCGAAGGTGGTGTCGGAGTTTCACCTTAACCAGGTGTTGACTCTGCGGTGTTCTACCCAATCACCTCGGAGGCCGAATATAGGTTGCATACTTTGGCCCTAGAAGAGCTCGCTACTACAAGGAGCGGACGGCGCTGAAGCTTGGGAGAAGTTTGCCAGCTGTTTGTCACCTCACGCTGAAGCCGCACCTGGCAGACCTGCAGCCAGAGACGATAGGCAGGTGGGTCACCTCCTGCATAGATCTCTGCTACAGGTTGGCGGGCATGGAGCCTCCCAGAGGGATAAGAGCTCATTCTACCCGCCATACCGCTGCATCGGTAGCTGCTTCCAGGGATGTCCCTATCCAGGAAATCTGCAGGGCTGCTACCTGGAAGTCAGCACACACCTTCATCACCCACTACCACATCGACCTTGAGTCACGCCGGGATGCTGGTTTTGGGGCCTCGGTTCTCCAGTCTTTATTTCCAAAGTAGGGGGTGTGCGCCTTGCCTCCCTCCTTCCAGAGAACTGCTAGGAGTCTGCCAGACAGTGTGAATGAACAACATATCCATGTCCCTAGAAATACAGGTTACTCACCTGTAATAGGAGTTCTAGGAATGGTATATGTTGTTCATCCTACGACCACCGACCTCCCGACTTACCGGTAGCACAACCTGGCTTCCAGCAGGCTATAAGATCGTGGCGTCAGGGGCAGAGCGAGAGTTTTACCACCCAGGTGGGTGGGAGGAGCCAGCTTGAAGACCTTCCGGCAAGATTTAAAGTGGCAAGGAACCTGCCAGACAGTGTGGATGAACAACATATACCATTCCTAGAACTCCTGTTACAAGTGAGTAACCTGTATTTTTTTGCTCGCTCGATCCCGGACCTGGAGTTTTCTGGCAAGATGAATTATTCCTTTCTTGGAAGTGGAGGTTTTCTATACGCCTTCCCTCCCTTCCCACTCTTGCAGAGGGTCCTACTCAAGCTCCGTTTGGAAGGAGTGGAGATTATTCGCATTGCTCCCTTCTGATAACGCCAGATTTGGTTTCCCCTGCTACAACAGCTAGCTGTGGAACCTCAGGTGCCCTTGCCCCTGTGCACCAGCTTGCTGTCCCAGAATCAGGGCACCCTAATCCATCTGGACCCTTAAATCCCTGCATCTCCATGCGTGGCTTCTTCGGACCTAGCTGTTGCCCACCTTGGGGTATCCTCTAGGGTTGCTGATGTCCTGGTGGTGGCCTGGAAACCCTCCACCAGGGCCAGTTATGCTATGAAATAGAAGTGCTTTTTCATTTGGGCTGCTGCTCTCCATATGGATCCATTCACCTGCCTGGTGGATCAGGTCTTGGAGTACCTCCTTTTCCTTTTGGATTCAGGGCTAGGGTACTCCTCCCTTAAGGTGCACCTTTCCCCCCACCTCTGCATACAGTGCACCTATTGAAAGCAAAGCTGTCACTCAGCTTGAGGTGTTCCGCACATTCTTGTGAGGCATTTTGCATCTGAAACCTCCCATTTGGGACCCGGTCCCTCCATGGGACCTGAACTTTATGTTGGAGAAACTCACTTTACTTCCCTTTGAACCAGCCACGAGTTGTGAGCTGTGCTTTCTGTCATGGAAAGAACTCTTTTCACTGTTACTTCTGCTAAGGAGCCTTATTTATGAACATAAGAATCTGCCAGCAGAAGCAGACCTCATCGTCTATCCAAGTCTGCTCGAGTGTGCAGCTAGCACCCCTAGATTGCAGCTGCCCCAACCCCTTCCCCCACCTTCAGGATGTTCTCAGCCCTTTTCACCCAATTCTCAGCACTATTCACCCAGACCTTCCCTCGCTCCCTGTCCCGTGCCCTTTTAAAACTTCTCACTGTCTTACATGATACCACCCCCTCTGGCAGGGCGTTCCACTTCGACACCACCCTCTCCATGAAATAATGTCTCCTCACCTCTCTCTCTCCTAAATCTACCACCCTCCAATCTTAGCCCATGCCCCCTTGTGTCCCTACCTTTCCTCAGAGTAAACAACCCATCCACACCACCTTTGTTTATCCCCTTCAAATACTTGAACATATCAGTCATGTCCCCCCTGTCCCTCCTCTCTTCCAGGATGTACATATTCAGCTCACATAGCCTGTCCTTGTAGGCTTTGCCCTCCATCCCCCATAACATTTTTGTCGCCATCCGCTGCACCCCCTCCAGCATTTTAATGTATTTCTTCAGATACGGGTGCCAGTACTGCACATAGTACTCCAAGTGCGGCCTTACCAAATGACCTGTAGAGGGGCAGGATCACTTCCCTGTGCCTGGATGTGAATCCCCTTGCAATACACCCCAGTATCTTGTTAGCCTTAGCTGTGGCTTTTCTGCATTGAGCAGAGTTGTTCATGCTCCCCGTTATCAGCACCCCAGGATCCTTCTCTTCCTCAGTGTGCCCCAGTCTCACCCCACCCAACCAGTATTCTCTATTTGGGTTCCTTGCCCTGAAGTGCATAACCTTGCAATTCTTCGCATTGAAGCCCAGCTGCCACTTCTCCAACCACTCCTCCAATTTGGTCAGGTCCCCTTGCAGTTGTCTCCACCCGTCCACTTCATCAACTGTCGCCCCCATCTTAGTATCGTCTGCGAACAGACTGATCCTGCTCCCAATTCCATGTGCGATATCCGAAATGAATAGCCCAAACAGTACCGGCCCCAGCACAGAGCCCTGTGGTACTACATTCATCACTAGCCTAGGTGTTGAGAGTTCCCCCCACCACTACCCGTTGCTGCCTCTCCCTCAGCCAGTTCCCTATCCAGTTTACCAGTTTCTCTCCCACTCCTACGGCCATCAGTTTCCCCCCTAGCCACCCATGAGGCACTGAATCGAAGACCTTGCTGAAGTCCAAGTATAGGATGCCCACAGCATGACCCTTATCCAGCTGTCTTGTAACCCAGTCATAATATTGTACTAGATTGGTCTGACAAGACCTCTCCAAGATGAACCCATGCTGCTGCCCATCCTGGAGTTCATTTCCCTCTAGAAATGCCACCAGTCTCTCTTTCAGTATTGCCTCCATAAGTTTACCCACTATGGAAGTGAGACTGACTGGTCGGTAGTTTCCAGGTTCTTCCCGTGGGCCGCTTTTGTGAGTGGGCACCACATGGGCCACCCTCCAGTCCTCGGACACATAACCTGTGTCCAGCGGTCTGGCCAACATCTCCGCCATCTCCCTCAGCATCCTGAGGTAAATACCATCAGGTCCTGGTGCCTTGTCCACCCTTAGTGCTCTCAGACCCTCTAACACTCTAATATCCTGAATCCATCTGTCCGTCATCCCCTTCCCCCTAACCCCACCTTCCCCGTCCACAGGGGTAGTGGACTTCCCTTCTCCTGCATGAACGTGGAATAAGAGTATTCATTCAGTGCTTCTGCCTGTTCTGCCCCTTTTCCACCCACTCCCCACTCCTCTTTATCTTCACTATGTTGTCCCTGCACTTCCTTTTTATCCTGGCGTACCTAAAAAAGTATTTTTCCCCCTCCCTTAATGCCCTGAGCTAACCTTAGCTCTCTTGAGGCTTTGGCTTCCCTCACCCACTTGGTAACCACCTTGGACCAACTCTCATATGCCTCACTGTCCTCTCCTCTCCCCTCCCCATCCTCCTGAATCTCTGGAATGCAGCCCTCTTTGCCCTCACCCCCTCCATCACTTTGTTGTTCAGCTAGCTTGGCTTCTTGGCTCTGCTCTTCTTGCTTTTGAGTCCTGGTGCAAGCCTCCATAGCCTCTGTTATCCCAAGTTTAGTAATATCCCACTTTTGTTGTGCATCCCTCTCTGACCCCAACCCCCGGCTAAATGCCCCTGCAGTATTTCTTGCATCTTCCCGAAGGCCACCCTCCTGAAATCTACCACCCTTGTTACTGAACCCCCAATCTCCTTACTCAAACTGAGTGTGAACCTCACCATTTGGTAGTTGCTTCCAGCTAGTGGGTCTTCCACCTTTATTTCCCTCACGGCCTCTCCATTCGACAGTACCAGGTCCAGCATGTTACCTAGCCGAGTTGGCCCGCTGACCAGCTGTGTCAGGAGACCATCCTGGAATGCATCCAGGAGTACCTGCTCCCTGGCACTGGAGGTGGAAGGGGTGCTCCAATCCATCCCCAGCTGATTGAAATCCCCCACCATTACCACAGTCCCCTTTCCACATACCCTCTTAATCTGCTCCACTAACTCCTTGTCCAGTTCCTCGGACTGGGTAGGAGGTCTGTTCACCACCCGCAGCCTCAACTTTCTACCCTTGTCGTCCATGAGCTGCATCCACAGCGCCTCAGCCCTCTCTTCCTCCTCCTCCTCCTCATCTTGCATGCATCTGATCCCATCCCTCACATAGAGCGCCACCCCAACCCCTCCAGACCCCTCGGTCCTTCCTGTGGTTTCTATACCCGGGATTGCCAGATCCCAATCCTGGTGTTGGGTGGCCAATGTCTCCATTATTGCTGCGACGTCCACCCTCCCCTCAGCTAAGAGTACCTGAAGCTCAGCTATTTCATTACCCAGACTCCTCACATTTAGGGAGGCCACCTCCACCCATTCATCCATCCACCTCTTGGCCCCTTGGACTGCCCCCTTCCTTCTGCAACCCCTCCCATGACGATCACTTTTTTCCTGGGGAGACAGCTCATTTGACTCCCCATTCTGGTGACCCAGCATGATGGCTGCTCACTTGCCTCCCCGCAGCTAGTTTAAATACCCCACTGAAACTATATATTCCTCTAACTTTCTCTTTAACATCCCCTTACCCACCCCACTCAGCTGTAACCCGTACTTAGTGTACAGTTCTCTGTTATTCCATGTCTTCCCCCATCCTGCTACCAGCCCATACCCTTGTGCATTACACCACCCCCTCAGCCAGGAGTTGCAACTCCACTATCCTTACCCTTCTTGCACTGCTAGCCCTTGGAATTGGTAGCACCTCTGAGAAGGCCACAGAGCTCCCAGTTTCCAAGCATAACTTCCCCAGTTCCCTGAATCTCCCTTTACCTCCTCCACCATTCCCCCGGTCATTAGTGCCTACATACATCACCACTTGAGTCTTCTTTCTTCCCCAGCACACTGAATCAGAGTCTACCCTGCCCTTTCCGCTGTCAGGCTCTGTACAGTCTCCACCCATATCAAAAAAAAATCCGACTGCATCTTTCACCCTTTCCCCTTCCCCCTCACCTGATCCCCTTCAGTATAGAATCCCCTATCACTGTCACCCCTCCTTCTCCACACATACCCTCAGTTTGCCCCCTCCTTCCAACCCCATCCCTGTCATGGTCATGGACCCTTCTCTGTCCAGCAGCTATTAGACCCAAGTCCCCTAACACTAAGATTCCCTCACATTCTCCCTCTGCTTCCTTCATTTCCTCCAACCCCTTCCCTCTCCTTGCTCCTTCCACCTCCTGCAGTTTATTGCCTCCATCTGCCCTTGTTTTCCCTTTGTCATCAGCACTTCCCCTGTCCGTTTTTTTGCCCATGCCCCCCTTTTGCTCCTCCATGCTCCCCCCATCCTTTTTCCCCTCCAGTACTGTTGGAAGCTCCTCCTCCTCCCCACCCTCGCCTATCGTTTCAGTTAATGGCCAATACCTGTTTGAGCCTGGTATGTATCCAAGATCATTTCCCCTGTCCCCCATTTTGCCCCTGTCCTCAACACTGTCCCCAGCCCCCCTGGACCCCCATGTGGTCTGCGCTCTCCATCCCCTGCCACTTCCTTCATCCTGCCTCCTATCCCCTACCCAGCTGCCTTCTGTGCTTCTCCTTTCAATACCTCTTTCTGGCCAAGACATATCCTTCTTAGCCAAGACATTTCTCCCTTTAGTCGTGATAACTCCTGCTCCGGTCTCCCTAGCCTTTGGCAAATTGTGCACTCCTCCAGCCTGCTCCCCAGGGTGCACATGAATATGGCCAATATGGCCACTCAGCAGTTGTTACACCCCACTATCCTCCTCCTTTCATATCCCTCACTCCCCTCCCTCCACCGATCCTCCCACCCCTTATGCTGGCCCCCCCTCCTGTCATGCTCCCCTACTCTGTCCCCTCCACCAACTTCCACAATCCTTCCCCATGATCTGTTCCTTCCTCCAATCTCTTTGTCCCCCAAGTTCCATTCTCTGAAGTATGGCTCAGTGTTATCCCTAACCAAAACTTCAGCTACGCCCAGTATCCCACTGTCTCTCAGTTAATTCTAGGGAGCCTTCCCCCTTTCCAAGGCTAAACCTAATTTTGCATCCAAAGCTAAACAATGTCAGCACAATACTACTATAGCATCAATTGCAATAGCCTTCAAGGAGCAGCAATTATAGTAACATTTAGCAAGATCAGAACACACACCACTCCTATAGAATTTATCAGAGCAGTTCCCCAATAGTATCAATCAGGCAAATCAAAAATATTCACCCCATCGGCTACGGTACCCTTTATCAATAACACTCAAATAAACACAATTAAGTTTAGTCATAGCTCACCACTGCATAGGAGACCCCCCCTTCTCCTGGAGAAGCCTCCTGATGGCACTCCACTTACTCTGTCTCCACCCCCAGCAAGGGAGGAGCCCAAATAGAATATTTAAAAAGTCATGGGAGTGGGTGGTTTGGGCCAAAATTCTCTCGCCGTGCAGTCCTCATGGCCTACTCCCGATGGGTTGTATGGGGGAAGCGTGGTCCCGGTGGGGACCAATTCTGCTTACCTCCCCCAGCCGCAAGCAATGTCTCTCCAGAGTGGTAAGCTAAGGTGCGACTACCACAGTTCTTTTAAAGTTCTCCGCGCTGGCACAGGACGGACCCGACTGGCCAATCCTTCCACTCTCCCCAGTGTCTTACTGCCGCACTCTGTCCCAGGGTTTTGTTTCAGGGCGGCCGTGATTGGATGGCCACTCCAGGCTCCTTCTGCACCCAGTTTCCTCCCATGGTACAATGGACACATTTCTCACCGAAAGTTCTCTCGCCATGCAGTTCTCACGGCCTACTCCCGATGGATTGTGTGGGGGAAGCGTGGTCCCAGCGGGGACCAATCCTGCCTACCTCCCCCCAGCTGCAAGCAGTGTCTCTCTGGAGTGGTTTTTCACAAAGACTGGCTGTCTTTGTGTACTAACCCTAAGTTTCTACCCAAGTTGGTGTTGGGGTTTACTTTACATCAATCCCTCCACCTGCCAGTTTATTTTCCTGAACATTCTAATCAGGGGGAGGCATTGCTCTATACTTTGGATGGTCACAGAATGTTGTGGTATTACACAAACTGCACCAAGTCTTTGAGGAAAACTGATCAGTTGTTTGTTTTGTTCACCCCCAAGAGAGAGAGTGCCGCTGTTTCCAAACAGTGCTTGTATAAGTGGTTAGCGAATTGCATTGTTTACTACTACCGCGACACAACAAGCCCCTTCCGTGGGTGGTCAAGGGCCATTCCACCAGGATTATGACTGCCTCCACGTCTTGCTTCAGAAATGTATTGCTGCAGACATCTGTGCAGCTGCCACCTGGAGTTCTGTCCACACCTTTACCAAGCATTACAGTCTGGACATTGCCTGTAGGCACGGAGCCAGTTTCAGCCTGGCAATTCTTCAGGACCTTCTGTCATGAGCTCCTGATTGCTGACTAATCTTCCTCCCAGTGGTGTTATCCTGGTGATAATCAGTACTGCTTGGGTCTCAGTCTTGCCAGTGTGGCCTGCTGCAAGAACCATCCTCGAAGTTAGATAGTACAGTTACGCAAGAACTTAGTGTAACAGTAGATCTTTGAGAGAAGCTCTTGCAGCAGGCCCTGCTTTCCTTTCCTCCTGTTGGTCCCTCTCTGTTGACCTTCTTCTGCATGCCTTTTTGTTTGGCTCTCAGGAAACCTCCTTGGTTCTCCTTCAGCTGCCCGTGCTGGGTCTCCTGTAGGAGAACTGAGGTGGTGTGGGCGACCACCCTCCTATATAGGCTATGCTGATGTCAGTTGACTGACGTTTACAGGGGGCAGTCCCCCATAGTAGACTGCTAGCTAGAAGTTTTCTGTGTGGTCCTAGTGCCTGGCGGCTTAGTTCTACGGGTGTGGTCTGCTGCAAGAGCTTCTCTCGAAGATCTACTGTTACGATAAGTTCTTATGTAACTGTACTTTTCTCATTTGAAATATCTTTTCACAGACTTTCAGAATTTTTTTTATCAAGTTTTTTTCCTTCTGAGTTGCCGACCTGCGCTTCTTTGGTTAGTCCCCCAGCCCCATCACATGCCTTCTCCAGGACATAACCCTCCTCTTTGCTCACTTGGCTTAATCCACATGGCAAGGCTGTCAAGGTTGGCCAAGCCCCTCTGGAGATGGATCCTAATGAGGAGGTCACCTGGTCAGCAGTGTGGAGCCTGTGAGGGACCAAGCTTTCATCCTGCTATAGTCGGAGTTTTTTCCAGTATTTTGCTCCCGTCCCAGGGATGATATTGGCAGTGGACATCCAGGGCATGTGTTACACATGGCCATGGCAAACTTAGGCAATGTCCCCTCTTTTATGTGGCTGCTTCTGCACCACCACCCGGTAGCCCATGTAGCAGTAGTAGTACGGAGCACATAACCAGCACCGCCACCCTCAAAGTCTCAGATTCATTTCTGAACCTGGGTCACTTGCATTACAAGTAGCATCCTTGTCATTGTGCTGAATTAGCTGGGGCTTTCAGAATTTAAGGGATCCGGCACACTTACCTTCCCCTTTAAGGCTGCATCTTAGGAATTATCACAATCCTGGGATATCCCCCTTTGATGTCCTGGCTCAGAGCACACCATTCCTTTCCACCAGATCTTGACATGCCCAGCTAGTAGCCCCAAATGGTTTCCTGGGCTACAAGTCTTCAACACTATTCTTCCCATTTTTGACTATGCTGATATTGTTTATGCCTTTGCTCCTGCAACATCATTAGGCAGACTTGACACCCTATTTAACTTGTTCTGCCACTTTGTCACCTCCGCCCCCACTCACCACTGTACCCTCTACTACTCTGTCTCCCTCACATCTCTACATATCAGGCGCCAGGCATACTGCCTCACATTCATTGGCAAATTCTTGTTTGGGACTCTTTCCCCCTTACCTCAACTCCTGTCTTTCCCCAGTTAGCTCCTCCAAGTATCCCCTTTGCTTTAGGGATGCTCGGACGTTTTCCCTTCCACATCCTCACTCTTGTTCAGGTCAGGCGGCTTTCTCTTACCATCTTCCTTACCTATGCAACCAGCTCCCTTGGGACATCCATCACGTCACTATCTTCCCGCCCTTATATCCCTTCTCTGTGCTATTCCGCAGCTCCATGTATTGCACCCCAGCCCCACTGGCCTGTTTTCCTAGTCTAGCCTAGTGTCACTCCCCGGTCTGATATCTTCCTCCCTGTCTTTCTTCCACTCACCACTTGCCCTTATTCTATCCACCTTAGAGTTTTTCCTCCATACCTTCTCTTCTCTGTTCTTATCTCTGTACAGTTGTGCATTTAACATGTACATAATGCTGTAATCATGTATTACCTTGCTGCCTTATTTATACTTGTATTTATTTTTCTGTCTGTTTTTTTCAAGTTGCCTTGTATACACTTGTATTTATTTTTGCATTCTGTATTCAAAGTAATCATTGGTTGATTGTAAATGTTCCATTCGTGTTTCTCACCCTTGTATTTGTCTCTCCCCCAGGTCACACCTGGAAACGAGTCTCGGCTCAGTGTGCCTTTCCCAGTTATCAACGTTTAAAATAAATAAATAAACAAATCTCTAAACAATAGGCTGTTTTGCTCCAGAAAGCCTTTGCAAGCTTTTCAGAAGTCTGAACAAATGAGAAAATCAAGGCATCTTCCATTTCAAAGTAGTGGTGGGATGTCTCTGTTGGTTTCTGTGTATGAACGGCCATACTGATAATAGAGATAACTGTTTCTGTGAACATTTCTGTTTATTTTTTAAAGACACACACCCCATATGCTAAAAGGAACAGCCATTAACAACGGAAGATAAGAGTTGTGTGTGGCATGTACTTTTTCTAAGTGAGAAGAAATTGCACTTATGCTGTGTTATATAATACTGCAAAGTTAAAACTCACAACATGGACAATTATGGGAAATGACCTGTAAACCTCATTCCCATGAAAATCATGTAGCAGATTAAGCATTTGTCTGTAGAAATGGGTTACAGTACACGTGCAAACAAATACTGATGCCTGTCTTCCAAGACAGCAATGAATGGGCTTTCAGTTCTGCTTAAACTGAAATGATAAAGGGCTACTTGTTTTAGCAAATTGTTTTAATTCCCATTGTTAGTGCAGAACACTTTCTTGGCTAGAATACTTTCTATTTGCACATCTCAATATCCTGTTTATGTTATCATATAGGGATTTTGATATTTTTTTGTTTTCCTATGTTACAAAACTTGATTAAATATTCTGTTTTAACAGGCTTACGAGTGGGCCTTGGAGGGTATGCGCCACCTTGCTTGCATCAGTATGGAAGAATGCAACTCACCAGAAAAATGTGGAACAGTTATCAAATGTTTAGAGGGATACAAGCATCAACACCCTGAAATTCCTGAATCTAAGTTTCAGGAGATGAAGGAACTAGCAGGTGATTTAAACAATGATAAGGGAATTAAGCAGTGGAAGTTTGCATGGTCCAAATGCCAGGAAACCAAACTTATGTTTGAAAAGAAGCTAGAAGCTGCTCTGAGGACAAGAAGGTCATTGCACTCTGATAGGAAGCATTATGATGAAGAAAACATAACATCTTGCAACGAAAGTATAATTTTGACCAACAGAAGGTATTCTGATGGAGCAGAAGAGAGGGTACAGTCTGAAAGGAGTAACAAGTTGGCTCAGTCTACAAGAGATAAACTATTGCTGCAGTCCCCCAGCAGATCCTACAGTGCTGAGAACAATAGAGAGGATTCCATTTTACCAGCTACAACTGTCAGACAAAGTCTTACCCCTAGCATTAACCGAGATACTCACAGGTTGACATACAGTGTTTCTGTGGAAGAACCTAATAAAGATTTTTTGGCAGACATTCTTCCACCTAAGTCATCATGTTCTTCAACCCCAGTTCCTAACAGACATGTAAAAAGAACATTGCGGAAGGCACAGAGTTTTGATCTTCCTACCAGTGAGGGTTTGAGGTATGGTTCATGTCAAAGAACTATGAGCGAGCCTGCAAGACGAGGAAACACAGGAGTTTTTATCAAAGGACTAGAAGTGAGCAGCTCAGTGGTGGCTGATAGGACTTATTCCTCTAGACAGCAAGGACTTCAAGGCTGGCCAACAAATCAGACTGATGGACATGGAAGTGGTACCCCTACATTAGAGGCACGAAATAAGGGCAGGTAGGTGCTATATGTGAAACAGTCATGTAACACAATATATAACGATGATATTTATTTATTTCAAAAGCTGTACCTGGAAAGACATGCTGAGCTAAAATAGCTTGATTCCAGAAGTGTTCTGTGGGGGAGGGGGATACGAGGAGAGTACAACAATCAGTTATAACAGTCAGTTACACAAATGAAAAATTTAAAAAAGCACGTAACAATAAGATGAGCTAGGCAGAGTATCTGAACAGCAACAAGTAATAAAAGTGCAAATTGGAGCGCAATTAGAGTATGAACAAGACTCTGCTAGGTACAATATTAAAGTGCAGATAGCAGCAATTTGAAGGGTGACGAGCGCTGTTGGCATCTCATTCAACAGAAAAGGATGAAAGAAACGGGGGGGAAGGTAAATGTTTTAGGGCAGGAGCAGTGGGAGTGGGGGAATTGTGGGGTGGCAACATCCAGCACAGGATCAGAGACAACTGCATGAGTGAGTAGTGAATTCACGAAGGAGAGATTTGAGTGAGCGGGGGGACAGAGCAGTACGAATGGTAATGGGAAGAGAACCCCATAGCTTGGGGACGTGGGAGGAGAAGGCAGCATAGCCAGCAGAGGATTTTATAGAGGTGAGCTCAAGAGAGTGAGGACCAGGGCTGTGAAGGTAGTAGGAAGTAGAAGAGGGGGAACTGAGGAGGGAGGAAAGGTAAGAGGGGAGGCATCCAAGCCAGAATTTGGAGATGAAAATAGTGCAATGAGCGAGGCATCTGGTATCAAGGGAGGGAAAGGAGAGGGAGGAGTAAAGGGAGTGGTGGGTTCTAGGGGCAGTTGAACGCAAAGTGACAGAAGGAGCAAAATAGTGGGTCCAGTCTGACTAGGGTGGATTTGGGAGTAACACTGTAAACAGTGTCATTGTAGGCAAAGATAGGGAAGTGATATTATTAGTACTATATTCACACGGAGCATAGCGGACTGGGGGAGGCGACTTGCGAGAGCTGGATCCCCAGACTAATCTTGCCACGATCTCGCCTCCCGGGTTGAGGCGCTGGCAGCTCTTCCAGCCGGGCAGACCTCCTCGGGCCATCTGCCTGCCGATCGACGAAGAACCCTGAGCCAGCAAGCGCGAGGCTACAGGACTCGCTTTTGTTTTTTTGAATTTTGGCGCTCTTCACGGAGGACTGGTGTGATTGGCCGCAAGGGTTCGTCGAGCTACAGCTGAGCCTTTAAAAGGCTGCCACCTTACTTTGAGGCTATCCACGGAACGCAACGGACTAGGGGCGGGAGGGCGACTTGCCGAAACTCGGGTCCCCCCCCCCCCTCGAACTAATCTTGCCACGATCTCGTCTCCCGGAGTTGAGGCGCGGCAGCTCTTCCAGCGGGTGGACCTCCCTCGGGCCATCTGCCTGCCGATCGACGAAGAATCCCTGAGCCAGCAAGCGGAGAGCTACAGAACTCACTTTGGTTTTTTGAAATTCCCACCCACCCGGCCTGAGGTTGTGGTGCGTTAAATAGGCTGAACTTGGGTGAAGCCATGCCTATCTCTCGATACCCACCAATTGTGGTCCCAAGGCTCACAACCCTAGGAGGAGCTCCCCGGTGACGTCTGCAGTCCAGCACTCCCCTAAAACTATTGACCCGCGGGAAGCCAGTGACTTGTCGAACTGCTGCCTGCCTCTCTCTCTATCCGTAGCAGCCATTCTCACCGCAGAGTGCCCCTCTCTTCCTGGGGCAGATCTTCAGGCTCAACTGCTAGGGCAACCTTGCAGCACCCTACCACACTGGGCTATTACCCCTGTCTCTGACATCCAGGACTCATGCCTCTACTTTGACTCTCCTGTCTTCCACAGATACATAGGCTCTTGTTTTTAAGCACTGCTTAGCCTACTGAAACGCTGAGAAAAGAAAAAAAAAAATACTGTTCTCATAGTTTAATAGTTAGCCAATGTATCTGGTGATTACTATAAATTAATAACAGGAAATGTGATTGCATAGTGTAAATCCCACCTACCCCTGCTGCTAGCTATGCTCTGGTTTAAAGGGCTCCCTGCACTATAAGTTAATAATTAGCCTTTCAAGAGTTAGACAGGGATCCTTGCATCGCTATTTGTCTCACTGGGAAACTCTAACTGTACAGCTGCTGTTGACCAGATCTTGATGTTTCCCCACTAAGTTACTTGCTTTAAATAATAGTAGGTCAGACAGGGAACTTTTATCCCAAAGGCAATGAGCCGCGCGCTCGTCTAACGGAACTGACTGGAGGCTGAACCTGCTCTGGTATCCACAGCCGACGTGCTGCATGTGAGCGCAACCGCAGGGATAAGACGCCAGTCCCAGGTTCCAGGACCCACCAGGCCAGTCATCTGGGATCCTCGAGATGAGCCTTGAAAAGTCTCAAGATGAACCCTGGGAACTGGAACAAGGGCATCCTCTTGGCAACGATTTACATTCTGGCCCAGCTAGGGACGGATTGGCTCATTAGTAGTGCCAACTGCCCCCCTTATGCCTATGGGGGGTCGGGAAAGCTTACCGCAATACACTACAGCTGCCCCTCTCCCAGGTGTAATATCCTTCTCCTAGTGGCGCATGAATTCACTAGGAAAGGGATCCTCTACCGATCCCTTCTCCTCACCAGGAGTTTAACCCTATGCCCTACTACTCTGAGTTTACCACCTCCAACCCTCATTCTCCGGAGCTCGCTTGCAGCACTATTGCTACTGGGGGGGGGGGACATCCAACCTAACCCAGGCCCAGGGACGCCTAATGTTTCTATTTCCTCCCCTTTAGATAAGGCCTGGGATGGAGCCAAAGGTCTCAGATTGGTGCATATGAACATTTGCAGCCTGAGACCTAAGATACATGAAGTACAAGCTTGGCTAGCAGTCTACAAACCAGATATACTAGCAGTCTCTGAGACTTGGCTGAAGCCTCACATTCTGGATCACGATGTAGCTGCCTCGAGATACGCCTTCTTCAGAAAGGACAGGCCCTCGAGAAGAGGAGGCGGGGTTTTGGTATATGTAAGGGACACAATAACATCCTCCCTAGTTAGCATGCCTCAAGGCATGACCCCTGACATAGAAGCTATCTTCCTATGGCTCACATTAGGTGGGGCTAAGCACCTCACAACAGGGTGCGCTTATAGCCCCCCTGCCAATGCGCTCGGAACTCTGGACGCGATCCTGAAGAACCCAGTAGTAGAATCTGCTTCCGAGCTTATCTTACTGGGCGACTTCAACCTAAACTGGCCCTGGAGGCGAAGTTTGCCAGCACCAGTATATTAAATGACTCCCACCTTGCACAAGTCATCTCCCTACTGACCAGAATGAACCACTCATCAGGTAGGCATTCCATAATTGACTGGATCCTGGCTTCTACCCTAGTAATGTAAAATGGCTGGGACCTTGGCCAATGCCTTGGCGGCCATTCGCCGATATTTGCCATCTGGAAGGTATGCGAATAAAGTTCCGCCTAGGATTATTACTACTAGGGACTACTCTAACTTCCATCCTGACCAATTCATTGGGTACTTAAATGGCATTGACTGGAGCCCAATAAGACACCTACCTAACCTGGAGGATGCCGTTAAATTTTTCCAGACATCCCTCGCCAGAATTACTGACCTTTTAGCTCCAATGAAAACCCACAGAGTAAAAGGGTGCTGCTATAAGTGGATCGTACCTTCTCTAAAAGCTGTGATGTCCACTCGTGACAAGGCCTGGAAAAAGTACAGGAAATCAATGATACTGGCGGACTTAGCCAGCTACAGGGCTCTTAGAAACCAATGCAAAAAGGCCACAAAGTCAGCTAAAAAAGCCTACATCACCAACCTACAAAAAACTAACCTAGACAATCCCAGGCTTTTTTGGTCACATATTAATGAACTTATCAAAGGAACAAAAAACACACCCAGTCCAATTATGGTCAATGGGCAATTAATAGATGAGGATCACTCATTGTGGAGACCCTTAACAGGCACTTCACGAACCTGGATATCATACAAGGCCAGGACCCTCTGACAACAGGAGTGACGAGCGCATAGCGGCCCCAGACCTTGACCACCCTCTGTTTCACCTGAGGCTGGTCAGGGTAAAGGAGGTCTTGATCATCCTCAAATCCCTACACTCTGAGGATCTGGGGGCCCAGGCGGGATCCAAACCAGAATCCTCAAGGAGGTGGCTCCAGCTCTAGCTAAGCCCCTAACCTGGCTGATAAACAGGTCTTTCATGGAGGGGTCTGTACCTGAGCTATGGAAACAGGCTCTAGTGATTCCCATACACAAGGGAGGGTCTACAGAGCCTATATAGAACTACAGGACTATCTCCTTGCTATGTGCCATGGCAAAAGTACAGGAGAAGCTAGTTTACTCCCAACTCCGAGAATACCTGGAAATCCACCGGGCAATCTCACCGTCACAGCACGGCTTCAGAGCCAAGCGTGGGACTGATACTGCGCTAACAAAATTCTCGGCAGAAGTACTGAGCAATAATGACTCAGGAGTCAGCACAGGAGCGGTCTTTATTGACCTATCCAAAGCATTCGACTTGGTAAACCACAACCTCCTACTACAAAAAATGTGCACACTTGGACTTGACACCCATACACTGGGATGGTTCATGAGTTATCTCTCCGGATGCACCCAGAGGGTCAAGTGGAAGGACAAAGTCTCCAACCTAGCACCACTCAAAGAAGGGGTACCTCAAGGGTCAATTCTTGGCCCCCTTCTCTTCACGCTGTTCATAAATGATCTGCACACACACTGCGGCGGCAGCAGCGTTATCCAGTATGCCGATGACGCAGTCATTTACAGTGCTTCCCCTAACTTACCAGAGCTGGAGACAGCCCTCCAAGAAGACATCTTTCAGATGGAGGACTGGCTCACTCTGAACAAAATGGTCTTAAACATCAACAAAACGAAGGTGATGCTGTTTGGTCCTAGATCCCTGGGACCCGAGAGGTCACCGCTCCTACAACTTCAGTCCAGGGGGGGGTGCAAAACTTGAGGTGGTCACCTCCACCAAATACCTTGGCCTCACCCTGGACCAAGGCTTCACACTAAAAAACCATGTAGACCAAATTACAAAAGCCATCCATGGGAAACTTGGAATCCTCTATAGACTAAAGGACCAGATTATCCCTGAAGCTAGGGTGGCTATTGCCACTAAGCGTACTCCTCCCAAAGCTCACCTCACTGCTTGGCAGTTCTCCAGGGTATGGCCGCTCTGGAGTTAGGGAGGCGGCAGACCTTGTACAACAAGATAGTCTGCTTTGCCACTCTGTCGCACCGAGGACGCACCACTCAGAGGGCCCAATCTGAGGCTCAGGTGGCCGTCTCTGGAAGCTACGCCTCATCTACCCAACCCTCTGCCTTACATTCAAGTTACTGGGTCCCACACCTCCCCCTAGCCTGAATGGTCTCGTTAGGGTGAAACCTAACTCACAGACCTTACGCTCTTCAGGCCAAACTCTCCTCGTGGTTCCCAAGACTAGGACCAAAGCCGGGTCCAGGTCCTTCGCGTACACCGCCCCTTCCATCTGGAACAACCTCCCCCTGGAGGTTCGGGAGGCAGTGTCCGTCACCAGCTTCCGGACAAAGCTCAAGGGACACCTGCTTGACAGGAGCACATGCCTTTGTTACAGGACCTGACCACGCATAGCCTGCCTGGCTGCCCTACGGACTGAACCACTTACAGCTATCCGGGTAGTACAACGGACCTTCTCCAAAGGATGGGGTGCACTTATGTCCCAATACATCCCCCTTCCACTAAGTCCACAGAAGGTAACCTAGGTCCTTAGCTTCTGCTTGCCATTACCAAAGCACTCTCTAACTAATTTTGCTCCCGTTACATAAAATGTTCTCTTCATGTGTAACTTCCATGTCCTACTTGCCTGTATGTTTTCCACTACCTGCCGCCTGTAATCCTATGAAGTCTTCTATTGTAAAAACATTACTATCACCTGTCTGTACTGATCTGCTACCTGTATGTAATTGTTACACCCGGGTCGCCCCTGAAAAAGGGACCTCCGGGGCCCAGTGGGCCTACCCGGTCATCAAAATTCAATAAATAAATAAAATAATATTATTTTTGTTGTTCCATATTTTTCTGTCTTTTATGGGCATAAATATTCATTCTGCACTGAAGTTTTTCTTGCCCAAGATTTCCTCAAGTAGATGCTGGTCTGATAGTAAAACAAAAGTAGTTTGGAGTCACATTTGCAAATACATGCAGCAAAATATAATGCAGCTGAATATTTAAAAGATGTATTATAAAACAATAGCTGGAAATTGTGCATTCCGATTGTCTGACAGCAGTTTGGAAGGGTTAGGTTAACAGCTGGAAACCATTGTACTATAGAACAATCAGAATTTTAAAGATATTTCCTGATTTCCAGCTAAAAAACTCACTTGTCATTAGCAGAACTCAGTTACAGGACCTTCTTTTTTTTTTTTTATTAATGTAGACATTTTCATTAAAACAGGATCTTTACTTCTTAGTTGTCATCTGCCCTTGTTTCACCATCTCCTGTTGTTGCAGAAATTATTCTGATCTTACAAGTAGAGGATTATGATTTCAAGACAGGAAGAGATGCAGAAACTGATGAATTGTAAGGTGCAGTGGGCCTGGTTTCATGCATATGTGTTTAATAATAAAGAATGAAACTGCTTAAATTCATATTTCAGGGAAGGTTATCAGATTTGAGTCCTGCTGATGCCACAGTCGTTTTTATTTACAGAAAACTAGTAAATCACCATTGGGTGCGTATACAACCCTCCCAAGAATGTCCTCCAATTCCTGGAGTCTCTCACCAAAGCCCTTGCTGAAGATGTCTCATCTGAACTCCTCATTCTTGGCCGACTTCAACCTCAGCTGGGCCCATGATTCAAATATGGCTCTCAAGGCCCTGATTCAAGAAGCCAATCTTGAGCAAGTTATTACAGAAGCAACCAGATTAAACTATAAAATAGGGAACCACACCATCCTAGACTGGGCTCTGGTGTCCAACCCATCCAACATTCAGAAAGCTGCACTATGTCAGATGCCCTGAGTGACCACTCCCCAATCTTTTGCATCTGGAGGAACAGGGCGCCCAAGGTCCTACCTGGAATACTCACAGTGCATGACTGTTCTAAATTCATAACTCACCAATTGAATGAGTATCTCAGCAACCTTCACTGGAGCCCACTAAGACCCCTCCCAACACTGGATGAGGCTCTGGACTACTTCCAGAAATCATTCATGACGGCAGCTAACCTCTTTGCTCCCCTGAAAAAACTTCAAGCTAACGGTAGCTGCTACAAGTGGATCACTCCAGAACTTAAAACCCTAATGGTGAGCCGTGACAAGGCCTGGACGAAGTACAGGCATTCCTTACACCCTGTCGACCTTGTGTCGTACAAAACCCTTAGGAATCAATGCAAGAGAGCCACTAAACTTGTGAAAAGGGAGTACATCGCACACCTCCAGAAAACCAACCTAGGCAACCCTAGGTTATTCTGGTCCCATATTAATGAACTGATTAAGGGTAATGGCAAGTCCGAACCTGGTCCCAGCGAGGTCTGTGGACAACTACTGAGCGACTGCCACCAAATCGCCTCATCCCTCAACCAACACTTCACTAACCTGGATGCCCACAAGACTGGACTACCCCCTATAAACACGGAATTCAGCACATCTGAGACCCCCTGCCTCAACAGACCTTCATTCCACCTGAGACTGGTCAAGGTAAAAGAGGATTCATCCTCTTGAAGTCCCTGAAATCTAAGGGCTCTGGTGGACCTGACGGGATCAACTCAAGGCTGCAACCCCAGCCATCTCCAGACCTCTGACTGGGCTTATAAACAGATCCTTACTGGAGGGGGTCATCCTAGACCTGTGGAAGCAGGCCCATGTGGTTCCTATCCACAAGGGTGGCCTTAGGGAACCTACTGGCAACAACAGGCCTATTCTCTGCTCTGCACACTGGCAAAAATCCAGGAAAGGCTCATCTGTGGGCAAATCCGTGACTACTTAGAGACTCACCAGCTACTTGCTCCCTCCCAGCATGGCTTCAGAACAAACCATGGAACAGACACTGCCCTGACAAAATTCTCGGCAGATGTACTTAGTGCCATGGACAAAGGGATCCCAACAGGGGTGGTTTTCATAGACTTATCCCAAGGCCTTTGACCTTGTCAACCACCAACTCCTACTGTCTAAGCTGGGTAGACTAGGCCTTGACCCCCCACGCTCTCACATGGTTTGATAATTACTTATCTAGCCGAACATAGAGTATCTTGTGGAAGGGTGCTATATCTGACCCGCTTCCCCTAAAAGAGGGAGTACCGCAAGGGTCTATATTGGGCCCCCTCCTCTTCTCCCTGTTCACGAATGATCTAAGTGGCCACTGTGGGGGTAGCTCAGTTGTCCAGTATGCAGACGCCGCCGTCATATACCGATCCATTGACAACTCGGTATACCTTGGCCTCCATCTCCAAGCCGACTTTATGATGCCGGAGATCTGGCTAATAGAGAATAGAATGGTCCTCAATACTGGCAAAACCAAGGCCACGCTGTTTGGACCAAGATCCCTCGGCCAAGACAGAACCCAATCCCTATAACTCACCTCTGTCTCTGGCAACCGTATTGAAATGGTGGCCACCGTAAAATATCTAGGCCTAACACTGGACCAAGGTCTCACCCTAAAGAATCACATTGACCAAGTAACCAAAACCATTTACAGCAAATTAGGAACCCTCTACCGCCTAAAGGACCAGCTGATCCCTGAAGCCAGGATCACTGTCGCCTCCAGTGTCCTCCTCCCCACACTGACCTACGCCACCCCTGTCATGCAGGGCATGGCTAAGCTCGAGATCAGCAGACTGCATGTCCTGTATAACAAGGTGGCTCGCTTTGCCACAGAGGCTTGTACCAGAAGTCACCACTGCGGCGCCTTGGCACTACTAAATTGGCCCTCACTAGTATCCTCTTCTCTGCCTTGCATACAAGCTACTCAGCCCTTCCCCTCCAACCAGTCTCACTGGGTTCATTGCCTCCAAGCACTACGGACGGAACCTCCGGACCTCAGACCAAACTCTACTAGAAGTACCCAGAGTAAGGACCAAGGCGGGCGGCAAGCCCTTTATCTACACTGCCCCTTTACTATGGAACAAACTACCATCCTCGGTACAGGAAGCCCCCTCTATCAGAACTTTCCGTAAAAGACTCAAGGCCAATGTGCTAGAAGCCAGCACATGCCATTGCCATGACACCTGAGATTACCCCCCCTTTACTCCCAAACTATACATCATTGACAACTTTACCTAAGCTTGTCATTCCTCATCTCTGTATCTAATTTCTCTCCTTGGCTCTCTATACTAAAGTACTGCATTCTCTTTTTTAAAACTTTATTTTTGCTTTTTCAATCAAACAAAGACAATACAATAGATACAAAGATAAACAACACAACTATTGCCATTTGTTAAATTAATTCTGAATTTACAACTTAACTGAGTTAAAATGATAAGCTATTAACCTATCCATATTATTTATCAAAATTCTAATGTTCTGATATGCAGTGGTGATGTAAATAAAGAGATCAAATAGACCAGGAGAAGGAATCAAGGCTGCAATCTACGATATGGAATCAGGTCTCACCGAGGGGATGAACAGGACCCATCTCCTCCACAGCAGCTCAGATTGAGTCTGCTTCTTGCTCATAGTGGCTGTAAGGCTCTCCATACTATAAATTGCTAACATGATTTCATGCAATTGGTCTATGCTCACTGCTTTGGTGGTGAGCCAGTTTTTGGTATTCGTTTTCTGAGCAGCTAGAATGGAAATCCTGAGCAATCTACTGGATTGTGGGTCCCTACACTCTCTTGGGCAATCAAGGAAAATGTAACATGTAGGGGTTAATGTTAAACTAGGGCAGATGATCTGTCTCAGAGCTGTCTGCAAATTCTGCAAGAAGAGGGTTAGGTTTGGGCAGCTTCACATTATGTGTACCAACACTGCCGAGGAGTGTCCGCACCCTCGCCAGCATTCCAGGGATCTCCCCTGCTGATATTTTGATTGAGTTGCTGGGGTCCTAAAGAATCTGGTGAACATTTTCCTGGAAAATTCCTTTCAACTGGTTGCCGAGAGTCCCCATTGTATTCTGTCCATGCCCCTGTTCCAAATATCGTCTGGAATTGGGCTTTCCAGATCCTTTGTCCAGGCTGACCTAATAGTTTGAGCTGTGTCCCCCCAGTTTATCAGTAAGGCCTTGTATGTGTATATGTGTGTGTGTGTATATATATATATATATATTTATAGGAGATCATGTGCTCCAATGATGCTTTACTTTCTATGGCTGACTGGAATAAGCTAACAATTTGAGGGGGAGGAAGGTTATCCCAGAGGGTCTTTGGGAGGGTTTTTATGTAATTTCAGACCTAAAAATCACCCCATTTTTGGGACATTTGAAGATTTGACATCCTGATCCTAGGATTCTGTGAGCCCCAAATGAATTTAGTTATTCGTCTGTTCAGCCTGGAAAAAAAATTCTCTGTAATGTCAGTGGGAAGGGTCTGAGATTGACAAATCTGGGCAACAAGACCATCCTAATTGCCTCCACCCTCTGTTGTAAGGGGAAGCGGTATTAATGCCCATCTCTCCAGGTTCATTCTCACTTTTTCCAGCAGTGGGGTGTAGTTGAGCGCAAACTATTGTCCGCTCCCACAACCACTCCCCAGGTATTTTAAATGTTTTAGATTCCACCGGAAGGGGTAGCTTTTTTTGATTCTTTCTGTTGGATCATAA
The DNA here is from genome assembly GCA_016271365.2 of Neoceratodus forsteri. Taxonomy (NCBI): domain Eukaryota; kingdom Metazoa; phylum Chordata; order Ceratodontiformes; family Ceratodontidae; genus Neoceratodus; species Neoceratodus forsteri. Next base: position 1,199,813,973 of record CM028130.1, read on the forward strand.
TTGAGTTGTTGGACCTCCGTTTTAGCTATATTTAGTTTGTATCCTGCCAATGTCCTGAATTCAGTCAGCACCCCCTAAAGTGGGCCCAGTGACTGCTCCAGGTCTCTCAAATACACCAGCAGGTCATCTGCATAGAGGGATAGCTTATGAGTCTCTCCCCTAGCTGTAATCCCCTCACCCCTTCCTCTTGGCACAAGGTCTGGGCTAGGGGTCCTAAATAAATGACGAACAATATGGGGCAACCCTGTCGTGTGCCCCATTGTAGCTGTATTGGTGAGGAAGCCCTGCCGTTCACCTTGATATAAGCTCTAGGTCGGATGTAAATGTTATTAATTATTTTAATGAAGGAGTCTGAGAACCTGAATTTCCCCAGGGTCAGGCTCAGAAATTGCCATGCCACTTGATCAAAGGTCTTTTCTTCGTCTAGGCTTAACAGCAGAAATGGGGATCCCAACCGGGTGGTGTGGTGTGGTGTAACAGATGCAGTTTTTTTTTAATATTGTCCTGCGTCTGTCATCCCGGCACTAAACCTGGCTGATCAAAATCAGTTATTCGGGGCAGGAGAGCCTCTAGTGTTTTAGCTATAATTGTTGTAAATAGCTTGTAATCAGTGTTACGCACTGAAATTGGGTGGTATGCCGAACATTGTGTAGTATCTTTGTTCAGTTTTGGGATGCTGGATATGACGGCGTAATTCCATGTGTCCAGGATAGGTTCTCCTTCTTGTATTGCCCTGCAGACTGCCAGAAGGGCACCACTCACCTGCTGCCTGAATGACTTAAGTCCGTTGTGTATCTGTCCAGGCACAGGCTTTTATTAACTTTTAAGTTTGAGATGGCCAGGTTTAATTCATCTGGGGTAATAGGACGGTCCAATGTCTGTTGCAGATCCGGTGTAAGGGAGGGCAGTTTCAATTTAGCAAGGAATTATTTAATCTGGGTTCCCTTTGGGCTGTGCTCCAGTATATATAACTTGGAGTAAAAGTCCCGGAAGGCTTTTAAGATTTGGTTAGGTGTCTGGACCATCTGCTTCGAAACCGGGTCCCTAACCTGGGTGATAGTGAATTGCGATATCCTCTGCCGTAGCCTGTGTTCCAGCAGACGGGTGGCCCTGGGTCCAGACTCATAGTATCTTTGACGGAGGTACTATAAAGCCTGTTCTGTACGTATGTCTAGAAGTTTTGGGATTTGTTGTTTAGTGGCTTGCAGTAATGGGTATACTGCCCTGTCCCCTTCAGTGTGCTGCGCTTGAAGGTCCCATAGTTGCAGCTGTAGTTGTTCCATTTGGAGGTTTTGCCATTTCTTATAATTGGCTGCATACTTAATGATCTCTGCCCAGAGCACCACCTTCATGGTGTCCCAGAGGGTTGACTAGTCACCTCAGGCGAGTAATTTTCTTGGCTTATCTGGGGAATCCTGGACCTCACCGTCTCGGTGAAATCTCTCAGGTTCAGCAAATAATTATTAAATCTCCAAATAGACTGACCTCTTTCAGATCCCCATGCCAACTCGATGGTTAACTAGGATTGGTCTGAAAGGACTGTTGGTGTGTGGTAGCAGTCCATTACCTAATATTGGTGTTCTCTGGAGACTAAAAAGTAGTCTTTGCGGGTGTATGTGCCATGTGGTGCGAATAATGTGTATTCACACCTCCCGAATGCAAAAATCTCCAGGCGTCCGTCCAAACCCCCCTCGGAGATAACTCAGTGTGGCCCTCTGGGTTGTCGATTGTTTCGCCTGTTTGGTATTAGAGGTGTCTGTCGGGTCTAATGTCTGATTCAGGTCCCCTCCTACTATCAGGATGCCCTTCTGATGGTCTGTTATATTTTGGTACAGTGAACATGTGACCTCGGCCCACAAGCCCAGTAGAATATATAGGGGAGCAAATGTTATTGGCCTCCCTTCTAGCTGCCCCACCAATACCGCCAGTCTACCCTCAGGGTCCAAGTAAGAAGTATCCAACTGGCGCAGAACATTTTGAGGGATCAGAATCACTGCGCCTCTTCTTTTCCCTCTTCCATAGGAGGAGGCCACTACCTGAGAGAAACCAAATCTTGCCAACTTAGAATGTTCGGTTTTGCTTAGGTGAGTCTCCTGTAGTACGACAGCAGTCAGTCTTTGTTTTTTAAGGAGAACCAGGACTCTGCATCTTTTAACAAGGCTATTTAAGCCGTTACTATTATGTGATATAATTTTTAATTTCCCATTGTTATCCATTTCCATAATTGGGCAGTAAGTAGAAATGGTTGACTGGAACCGTGATTAGATTCCCTTCTGACCATATGATGGGAAAATCTCTGAAGCTAAATCTGCTGTTCCCGTCCCTCCTCCATTCAAAGTCCTGGTCCCCTAGCCTCGTCCTCTCCTGGCATCTTCCTAGTAACTCAGAACTATTTGACATTGGTATTGTGGCACAAGTTACACAGTCCAACCAACACATAATAACAACAAGAACTCTTACCCTCACTGAGGGCACCGAAATCTTTAGGGCCCTATGGGGTGCATAACTATGTACATTGTGACCCCCAAGGTTGGGAAGCGTGCTATTTCGCTCCCTAAAAACCCGAGGAGATGTAGCATTGGGGTCACCCCCTCGGGGGGCGGGGGGAGATGGGGCCCTAAGTAGGGTCCGATCCTCCTGGGCCCGGAACCTGTCAGGCCCCTGCCAGATGATGAGGCAGAAAGTTGTCATCACCACGATAAGTATGACCCCCATATTTTGGCAATTTTCTCCTCATACCTCACAACTTAAGTGTCTCTTTAAAGAGATCCCGGTGGTGCAGCTATTTGTAGAAATGAGATAGGAGGGGAGAGCATTGGCTCTTCAAATACTTGTGTAACCCCCCTGCAAATGGGGGTTCCCAAAAGACTTCCAGGAGCTTGCTTGAATGCTCCAAGCCTGAATGGTGTTTGGCGTTTAAGCCATTTATCAGTGAGTATTTTTAGAACCTCTGGTACTGTCTCTTTAAGAGCTGTCTGCTTGCAGACATAATTAGTTTATATGGGGGGACTGTGTGTTTCTCTGTTTGAGTACCACTCAAGCTGCTGCCAATTCACTCCATTTTTGCAGTCACTAGGAGTGCAAAGGGAACCGATCTGAAAGATGTAACTGTTTGCCAGAAACCATTTAGAGTGATAATGAAATTACAGTTTGTCTAACCTGCTTTCTTTGCAGTCAGAACAGTGTCTGCCTAGTTCCCCATTCTGGTTTTGAACTGCTGAACTGGACCAATCAGTGTGGGGTAAGCTAGCTCTAAAATGGTGCCTTGGACGAATCAGAACTTGACTCATAATCTGAGCCAGCCACAAGAGGATTGTATGGGCAGTGACTCTGGGAGATGTAGTTTAGACTTCAGTGCCTTTTTGGACCAACAGCAGCAGTCTATTGTGAGTGACAGCCAATCCAGTCAAGAACTGGGAGGAACTCAAAGGAAGTGCCGGTTTTGTCGGTTGGAGTTTCAGTTGAGCTTGGCAGTGAAGAAGGAAGGGCCCTGTGCTTTTCAGTGTGCAGTTTTAGTCAAAAACGTGTGTAAGGCCCAGAGTTCCGGTCTGCAGCTTGTGTAACTGCTTGTTAGGACTGAATCCGGCCCTGGGAAAAAGAATCAAAGGATCTCTGAAGAGTAGAAACCAGGCTCACCCTGTAGAAGACTGGAGAAATTATTGAATTGCACTCGGTCTGTCAGGAACTGAATCTGCTGTGTGTTCTCCGGTATTGTGGCAGTATTGCGATCGGATAGAGAAGCAGCCTGCCTAGTATAGTACTCTCTTTTTTTACCATATAAATGTGTGAAGAGTCTCTTGGAGCTCAGGAGTAGCCCTGCTGATATTGAAGGACCCTATCTTATTTGGAGGTCGTGAGTACTAATTCAGGGTCGCTTCCCTGTTGAATTGCCACATTAAATCCAAATGGAATTACTGTACTGCTGACTGTTTAATTTTCCTTTTCTCTGTGTGAAAGGGCCCTACCAGCTGCCACGGTTTGGACTAGCCACTAGGGCTTGGGTACCCAGGGACAGTAACTGATAGGGATAGGCCTGTGCACAGAGCCATGGAAGAGATTATTAGAGTGATAAGCTAATTAACCTGATTTCCCTGTCCTTGTTATATCCCCTAAATAAATCAGAGCTACTTGTTTCAGCAAAGTTATACTGCCTGAGGTATTTGTCTATGTTAAAGTACTGTACTGTGATTGTTGCACTGTATCTCATTTCACAGGAGGTCCCAGTGCGGAACCAGTCCTGGGGGTAAGTGTATACTGTGAAGGTAATTCTGATATATTGTGTGGGCCACTAGTGGGAAGAAAGGGGGGTTGCAGTGTCCCAGAGGGCTGTGACCAAGTTAGTTTAACTATTGCAAACCCTGACCTCTGGGTGGAGGCACCCGCCATTGGATCCAGGCCCCTCAACCTGTTAGTGGCAAATCAGGCAGGGGTAGTAGCCCCTGGGATAGCGCCATCTAGGGGTTACACTTGAATTATCTAGCTATAGGAGCTCTCTCAATGAGTGCTATCAGATGTACAGATCCGTTCCCTTTGCCTCCCTCTCCCAAACCATTCCAACAGGATAAACAAAGAATCTAGTGGAAGACAACCATAAGAAAAGGAAAAAAAAAACAGCCAGTTTCCCCCTCAGCTCTCGGTGTACTACACCCTGCAGTGACATTTTCCTGAAGCAGAATGGCAATGAGCCGGTGCATAGTGGGTAAACAAATCACTTAGAGATAACCCAACCCATTAAATCGGTTTTAACTATTTACAGTTTGTTACCGCACAGGTTAAAAGACCCAATAATTTTGTTCGACTTGATAACCAAATAAATGGGTGGGGGGAACCAATCAGCCCCCCCGGACTCTCAAAGAACTGCAGTCTGCTACCGCATTTTCCTTGAGCAGAGTAGTACTGAGCAGGGTCGTGGTAAACAGTTCAGTTAGAAATAGCCAGATCCTGTTTACAGAGCTCAACTGATCACCACCCATCACTGCAACTGGTTAACGGTCAGGGGGACCCTTACTAATGATATCCAAGTGGGCTTCATAAGAGTAGGGTATTAGTGCTGAAGCAGTTCATTGTCGGTTCCCTTTCAGTTTGATCGCTGCTACTAGCCAACTTGGTCAATTAGACGAAGGTCCTGAGATCTCCACTTCTTCTAAAGGCCCCATCAAGCCCATGGGCAGAGAGAGTCTCCCCAAGGGGAGAGAAAAAGATAACCGCTTAATTAGTTTGTTCACCAGAAATTCAGGTGTTCTCCCTGGGCTCTCGGGTGCAGTCCTGCTCTGAAGGGGAGTGCATCTTCTGCAGCATGGACTTAATATCCTCCAACGTGTGAGGAGCCATAGCTCGTGCTGTCTTCCTGTGTGGATGCCTCTCTGCTACATGCCACTCCGGAAGTGAAGGGTGTGACCTGCGGTCTCCTGATTTATCTGACTCTGCCAGCCATCCTTTGTTTTTAAGCTCTGGGAAGATGTCCTTCAGGGAATCGTAAGTTTTTTTTCCTGAGTCCCCAAAAATTTTGAGTTTAGATGGATAGGGTGTTTGGAAGCGGGCTTTATTTTCTCTGAGGACTTTCAGTATAGGAGAATATGCCGCTGTTTGCCTGGTGACTTCAATCGGGTAATCGTTATCAAATATTAAGCATGCCGAGTTGTACTTGACAACTTTCTTGGGACCACGCTAATTTGAGAAGCTTATCTTTGTCTCTGTGTCTCAAAAGCTTGAGCACTATTGAGCGGGGTTACGCTGTTGGTTCCCTGGGTTTAGGGGCAAGTGCTCTATGCACCCGCTCAATTTTGAAGGTGAAGCCAGGGGGAAGGTCCAAAACGTCCCGCAGTAAATCTTCTAAAAATTCTTCCATGAGGCCTGTCTCAGAGCCCTCCGGGAGGCCGTGTATACGGATGTTTTCTCTTCTTGAGTGGGCCTCCAAGTCTGTAAGTTTACTTTGAATGGTCTCCTGGTATGTAGCTAAGAAATCGACCATGGTCTGCAGGTGGACTGAATCACTTTCAGTGTCGTTAATTCTCTTTTTTGCTGTGTCCACTTTCGACTCTACCCCTCTTAGGCAATCATTTAATGCTGTAAACTCCTGTTTAGTCTCCACTCGGAAGGCTTGGAGCTCGCTCAGCAGTGTCTCAAACCTGGACCTTGAGAGGCGCTTTGACTTCTGGTCCCTTTCTCTCTCCAAGGCCTCATTGCTTGGACGCTATGAGCTGCGGCTAGGCCTCTCGAAGATGTCTGATCTCTTCCCATCCTGTTGATTTGGGGTAGATTTAAACTGGGATCTGCTCGGTCTGTGTCCTCCTTTATTGCTTGAAGGCATTTTAGGAAATTTTTTTGCAAGATTGCTGTATAAATAGGAGGATTGGTTTGTGAGTGTGGAAGAGCTCTAGAGGAGAGCAGCCATTCGGGTGATGACGTCACCGGAAGTCCTAAAGTACTGCATTCTCTAATAATATGAGAAGTCCTACCATTATTGTAAACCATTATGTATGCCTCTATAACATGTGCCAATTCACTGCCTTGTAAACTGCTGTGTATGTCTTACTGTAACCCCCCTGCAAATGGGGGTTCCCAAAAGACTTCCAGGAGCTTGCTTGAATGCTCCAAGCCTGAATGGTGTTTGGCGTTTAAGCCATTTATCAGTGAGTGTTTTTAGAACCTCTGGTACTGCCTCTTTAAGAGCTGTCTGCTTGCAGACATAATTAGTTTGTATGGGGGACTGTGTGTTTCTTTGATTGAGTACCACTCAAGCTCATGCCAATTCACTCCATTTTGCAGTCACTAGGAGTGCAAAGGGAACCTATCTGAAAGATGTAACTGTTTGCCAGAAACCATTTAGAGTGATAATGAAATTACAGTTTGTCCAACCTGCTTTCTTTTGCAGTCAGAACAGTGTCTGCCTAGTTCCCCATTCTGGTTTTGAACTGCTGAACTGGACCAATCAGTGTGGGGTAAGCTAGCTCTAAAATGGTGCCTTGGACGAATCAGAACTTGGACTCATAATCTGAGCCAGCCACAAGAGGATTGTATGGCAGTGACTCTGGGAGATGTAGTTTAGACTTCAGTGCCTTTTGGACCAACAGCAGCAGTCTATTGTGGTGACAGCCAATCAGTCAAGAACTGGGAGGAACTCAAAGAAGTGCCGGTTTTGTCGGTTGGAGTTTCAGTTGAGCTTTGGCAGTGAAGAAGGAAGGAGTCCTGTGCTTTTTCAGTGTGCAGTTTTAGTCAAAAAGCGTGTGTAAGGCCCAGAGTTCGGTCTGCAGCTTGTGTAACTGCTTGTTAGGACTGAATCCGTCCTGTGAAAAGAATCAAAGGATCTCTGAAGAGTAGAAACCAGGCTCACCCTGTAGAAGACTGGAGAATTGTCGAATTGCACTTCGGTCTGTCAGGAACTGAATCTGCTGTGTGTTCTCCGGGTATTGTGCAGTAATTGCGATCGGATAGAGAAGCAGCCTGCCTGGTATAGTATTTTTTTTTTTACCATATAAATGTGTGAAGAGTCTCTTGGAGCTCAAGAGTAGCCCTGCTGATATTGAAGGACCCTATCTTATTTGGAGGTCGTGAGTACTAATTCAGGTCGCTCCTGTTGAATTGCCACATTAAATCCAAATGGAATTACTGTACTGCTGACTGTTTAATTTTCCTTTTCTCTGTGTGAAAGGGCCCCTACCAGCTGCCACGGTTTGGACTAGCCACTAGGGCTTGGGTACCCAGGGACAGTAACTGATAGGGATAGGCCTGTGCACAGAGCCATAATGAGATGATTAGAGTGATAAGCTAATTAACCTGATTTCCCCTGTCCTTGTTATATTCCCCTAAATAAATCAGAGCTGCTTGTTTCAGCAAAGTTATACTGCCTGAGGTATTTGTCTATGTTAAAATATTGTACTGTGATTGTTGCACTGTATCTTATTTTACAGGGGTCCAGTGCGGAAATAGTCCTGGGGTAAGTGTATACTGTGAAGGTAATTCTGATATATTGTGTGGGCCACTAGTGGGAAGAAAGGGGGGTTGCAGTGTCCCAGAGGGCTGTGACCAAGTAAGTTTAACTATTGCAAACCCTGACCTCTGGGTGGAGGCACCCGCCATTGGATCCAGGCCCCTCAACCTGTTAGTGGCAAATCAGGCAGGGGTAGTAGCCCCTGGGATAGCGCCATCTAGGGGTTACATTACTCTGTAATGTAACCTGGGTCACCCCTGTAAAAGGGACCTCCGGGGCTCAGTGGGTCTACCTGGTCACCAAAATTGAAGAAATAAATCACTTTTAGTAGTGTATTTTTCATTTATCTTTTTTTTCCATAGAGCGTTTTGCTCCCTGTTGCCACCTCCTGCCTACCTCGGCAACAGGGAGACATAGCATTTTTCTAGTGTTTCTTCCCTATTCCCGGGGCCCCAGAACATGGTTGTGCATTCCTGTGGAGGCAAGCACGCACCCTGTGGCTCGGTGTGACATCCCCACCCAGCTAAGCCAAGTCTCCTGCTGGGCTTGGGCGCTCCAGCCTCCACTCCAGTGGCAGCCATGAGCCTGGGAGATTGCAGATCCCTCCCCAGGAGAGGAGAGCTGCCTGTTGGCAGCTCAATCCAGCTCGCCCCCCAGCCAACCCATGGCAGCCCAAACTTGCTCCTGACCCGAATTCGCCACCATGGCGCAGGTGTGATGTCCGTGCCTCAACCCTCAGTGCCACCGGGCCGACTTTTCATTTATCTTTATAATATATAAATATATGAGTGCTTTTAGTTCAAAGGTAACAGGCAATACTTTTCAGTAACTGGTTTATAAGGTAATATGCAGTACCATACCTTGACTGGGTTGTACAGGAGTCAAACGCAGCATAGGGTATAATTTGCCTCCTATTAGTAAATTTATTTGCTCCTTCGATACAGTGTCCGCAAATCCAAAACTCTGCATGACATTCCACGGTGCCTGAGCAAGTGGCAGCAAAAGTTGCTGGGAAAAGCTGCCAGAATAACAACGTACTGTAGAATCTGCCACAGCTGTAAATGAAACAGTGGTGGTGTATAACACAAGCCTTTTGCTTCCATAGACTGGGGTGCTAGTGTTTAAAATAATGCGTACAGCGGTGTTTGACCTAAACGTTGCTGTATTATTTTAAACACTAACACCCCTGTTTACATGAGTAGATTAGTCTAATACATGTTTTATTCGCAGTGTGACAGTTTCTGCATTAATATTCTTGTGGCTTTTCCCAGCGGCATTTGTTGTCAGTTTATTGGGTGCTGTGGGATGTTGAGTGGAGTTCCAGATTCACCATCTCTATATCGACGGAGCAAATTAAGTAACTAATTAGAAGACAGTTATGTCCTATGCTTTCTTCGACTCCTGTACTACACATCCAAGTATGTTACCTTGGGAGCCAGTGACTAAGAAGTTTTGCCTGACACATTTAAAATCAGAGCCACTACTCAATTAAGAGTGGATATGATTTTAAAGGTACCCTTTCAACAAGCCCTTAGGTGTCAGACTGTCCTTAGTTAAAAAAAATATATATATTTTATGATTGCTAACATCCTGTAGAATGTGCTGATGTAGCTGGTAGTTTGAGTCTGATTCCATTTTTCTTTTAAAAAGAGAAAAACAGACTGCCCACCATACTGGAGTTACCACGCAAAAACGTGTTTGTTTACTTTCCTTGATCATCTTCACTGCAGCTTTTCTGGACTTGAAAACACCCCCAACACAGTCTAGACACGCAAGATGCAGTGGGAGGAGAGGAGGCTGTTGCATCATGAGTGGCTGCACTGTTTGAAGGTGTCCTAATGTTCAGGAGGTTTGCAGTAAGAGTAACTCAACGATTTGAAACAAAACAAGGCTGACTATTAGCATTAGCACCATTAGCATGCATTTCAGTTCTACTAAGAAAGGAAGAAAAACAACCAGCAGCATCAATGAATTTTAGAGAATGTAAGCAATCATAAAATGTGGGTTTTCAACTAGAAATAATATAATGCAAAAAATGTTGACAGTGCCCCTTTGAAGTAAACATACACTTTGCTCTCCAAAATATATCAATCATCGCTAAATGTTGGCACACACAAGTGGGGCTTAAGTATTGGGAAGCAGAAGGGGTTGGGCTGCTGGCTTCATGGACACATTTCAATATTTTGGGGTTACTGGATTAAGCCTTATTGGGAGTAATGTTTGCATTGATTGAACCATTGGCTTTTGGTGTGACAAGTAACTGTGAGCATGATTGGTGTCTTTAAATATATGTCTTGAATTAATGATGAACACAGTAGGTGTGACCTGGTTCAGATTCCTGCCTGGGTCTCCTTGAATTTGACTTGGAATAGCCAGACCAATCCAGAGTTAGCCCCACTAGTAGGGGATGCAGATTCAAATCCAAGCTGGGCCACATTAGGGTATAGGTAGCACTTCTCTGGCTGGATCTCTAACTCTGATAATCCAGGCTAGTACAAGGAGAGACTGTAAGGCTGGTGTCTAGATCTGAGTCTGAACTGGTTCACCTATCCCTAGACTTAATGCATTACCTGGTGTTTTTTTAACAGGCTCTTGTTTTTTGTTTTTTTTTAAACTTTATGTTCCTTGCATTATAAAAGGCATGCAATAACATACAGCTTCTGAATGTCAGATATCACAAATGATATAGGAGCCATCCAATGGACCTGGATAACATAATCTAAACATTCTCCAGCGTGCCTTGACCAGGCTCCGGACCCCTCAATTTCTGGAACCTAAACAGTTTTTCAGAAATCCTCTGTACTGCAAGGGATCCAGCGTGCCTTGACCAGGCTCCGGACCCCTCAATTTCTGGAACCTAAACAGTTTTTCAGAAATCCTCTGTACTGCAAGGGATCCAGCGTGCCTTGACCAGGCTCGGACCCTCAATTTCTGGAACCTAAACAGTTTTCAGAAATCCTCTGTACTACAAAGGGATCCAGCGTGCCTTGACCAGGCTCTGGACCCCTCAATTTCTGGAACCTAAACAGTTTTTCAGAAATCCTCTGTACTGCAAGGGATCCAGCGTGCCTTGACCAGGCTCCGGACCCCTCAATTTCTGGAACCTAAACAGTTTTTCAGAAATCCTCTGTACTGCAAGGGATCCAGCGTGCCTTGACCGAGCTCCGGACCCTCAATTTCTGGAACCTAAACAGTTTTTCAGAAATCCTCTGTACTGCAAGGGATCCAGCGTGCCTTGACCAGGCTCGGACCCCTCAATTTCTGGAACCTAAACAGTTTTCAGAAATCCTCTGTACTGCAAGGGATCCAGCGTGCCTTGACCAGGCTCCGGACCCCTCAATTTCTGGAACCTAAACAGTTTTTCAGAAATCCTCTGTACTGCAAGGGATCCAGCGTGCCTTGACCAGGCTCCGGACCCCTCAATTTCTGGAACCTAAACAGTTTTTCAGAAATCCTCTGTACTGCAAGGGATCAAGCGTGCCTTGACCAGGCTCCGGACCCCTCTATTTCTGGAACCTAAACAGTTTTTCAGAAATCCTCTGTACTGCAAGGGATCCAGCGTGCCTTGACCAGGCTCCGGACCCCTCAATTTCTGGAACCTAAACAGTTTTGAAATCCTCTGTACTGCAAGGGATCCAGCGTGCCTTGACCAGGCTCCGGACCCCTCAATTTCTGGAACCTAAACAGTTTTTCAGAAATCCTCTGTACTGCAAGGGATCCAGCGTGCCTTGACCAGGCTCCGGACCCCTCAATTTCTGGAACCTAAACAGTTTTTCAGAAATCCTCTGTACTGCAAGGGATCCAGCGTGCCTTGACCAGGCTCCGGACCCCTCAATTTCTGGAACCTAAACAGTTTTTCAGAAATCCTCTGTACTGCAAGGGATCCAGCGTGCCTTGACCAGGCTCCGGACCCCTCAATTTCTGGAACCTAAACAGTTTTTCAGAAATCCTCTGTACTGCAAGGTACTAGCCCTGACTTTGGATTTGGTACCAGTGGAAGCTGATTTCCAAGTGGCCCCACTATCTCCTGCTGAACACATCTCTAACTACTGTATCTCCCTCTGTGTCTCTAGTTGAATTTATGTGCTAGTGTTTAATAATTTGTTTAATCCTTACAGTCATTTTAAGTTCTGAGGTGATATTAGAAGTGAATTTAGAGCTTTTTTTTTTCCCATTAGCAGATTATATCCTCTCACCACTAGAGGGCTATATCTCTATCTCTTTATCTAGTACGTAAGCCATGTGGGCTCTCTCTGCCTTTCTCTTGCCTCTCCTCCTCCTCCTCCTTGCTCTGGCCCCCTCTTCTCTCTCCCTGGTCCTATACCCACCCCTCCCCGCCACCCTCACTCTGGTTTCCACTGCTACTCCAAGGGAACTGTCCACTTCCACTTGAGTGTTGTGCTTGGTGCACCGATTGGATATTCCTGGTTACTTAACCCGACCACTACTCTCAATCAGTGTGGCCACCTCTCTACATTGTACCACCTTGCGGTCCATATGGGACACCACCTGGAACCTTGCAACCTCTACTCCAGGAAAAAACAACCAAAACTATCTCTCAAAGAGCTGCGACTCTGCTCCTTAAAACTTCTACTCCTTCTCCTTCTCATCTCAGGCAGCATCCATCCTAATCCTGGCCCTAGAAGCTCAGGCCACACACCAACTCCAGGTGCCCTTATCCTTGCAACTATTAATATCTGCAGCCTACTACCAAAGCTGGATGCACTCCAAGCCTTCATGTGCCAACAGAACCCTGACATCCTTGCAGTGGTGGAAACTTGGCTGACACCTAAAGTTCCTGACTCAGCAGTAACAATACAGGGCTACAATGTCCACAGGCTGGACGGATATCCAAAAGTCGGTGGTTGTAATCTATATCAAAGACTCCCTGTCTTGGCACCCTGTAGCAACTCCATCACTTTCTGCCTCAGCCCAGATTCTGCCAATAAAAATCATCCTAGGTCCCAACCATAAAGCCCTGACTATTGTCTCTGTATACATCCCACCCAGGGACCCTAAACATGGATTCAATGACGTCCTAAACTTTATCAACTCTCATCCTTCCGAAGCTGAACTTATTCTACTAGGGGATTTCAACATAAACTGGTTAGCATCGAGTGCCAGTGCCTAAAAAGACTCCATCTCAGCTGCTAACCTCACGCAAATAGTAAACTCCCCTACTAGGATTAACTACAAGACTGGCTCCAGTACCCTCTTGGATTGGGTCCTCACCACTCACCCCACAAGGATTTCTCGTCGACCATTCTCCCAGACTCACTCAGTGACCACTCCCCAGTCATGTGTGCATGGTCTAACAAATTCCTTAAGCCCCTCCCCAAATTATCACTAGCAGAGTCCTTCTTCGTGGAAAACTTCACATCTCAAACAACACCTGCTTCTCAAGACTGGCTACCAATTTATGAAGCAACAGATGTTAACAGCTCTTGATCACTTCATCTCAATTTTCAACAAAGCCTCGACCTCTTTGCCCCTGCTAAAAGGCGCAAAACAAAATCTCTCTAACCCATGGGTCACGTGGCTCTTCTCTCACAGCTGAAACTAAGAGATCACCTCTGGGCAGTTGCCAAGGCCACTGGCAAACAACTGGACATCCAAAATTACAAACAAGCACGAAATGCCTGCACAAAAGCCATATGGCTAATGAAATCCACCTATTACAAGGCAACTCTCACCCAATACATGGGGGAAATGGTCATGCTTTCTGGGACAGTATCAAGGATGTCACAGGGAAGCAGCCAAAACCTCTCCAGCCATGTTAATGGTTGATGGATCCTCAACCCTTGACCCCAAGGTGATCACAAACATCTTTAACACGGCTTTTTCAAACCTTAGTGCTGTTCTACCCCATGACTTTTTCGAAAATAGGGCCTACTCCCCAAAGACCTCAGCCCCTCAGTCTAACCATCCCCTCTTCTACTTCAGGAAGGTAAGGCTGAATGAAGCTCGCCGCTATATTACTGCAGCTATCTCTAAATCTAGATCTAGTAGCGACACCCTGGACCTTAAGCTTCTGTTCCTCACCCTCGATGAGGTAATTCATCCATTAACAAAAATCCTAAACCTCTCTCTCAGCTGTGGAAAATTCCCGGACCTATGGAAAACAGCCACCGTGACACCTGTCCATAAAAGTGGTGACAAGATGAATCACTCAAATTATCGCCCTATCTCCATACTGCCCCCACTGTCTAAGGCACTTGAGCGCATCGTAGCTAATCAACTTACCGACCACTTGGATAAATACAATATACCTTGTCCACAACAACACGGCTTCCGAAAAGGTCACAGCACCACCACAGCCCTTCTTGAGTTCACTGGAGCTTTGCACAAATCCCTTGACAACGGCCTTCTAACAGGGGCCGTTTTCATCGACTTCTCCAAGGCCTTCGATACAGTACACCATGGACTACTAATACACCAACTACTGAATGCCGGGCTATCACCTGACTCTTCTCTCTGGTTTAAAAGCTACTTAGAAAACTGGTCACAGAGAGTAAAAATTGCGGACGCTCTTTCTAACACCCTGCCTGTTCGCTCAGGTGTCCCACAGGGATCCATACTGGGACCCCTCCTTTTTAGCCTTTTCTTAAACTCCCTCCCTTACCACTGCTCTGAGAAGATCATACTATATGCCGATGATGCTGTTGTATTCTCCACTCACAAAGATCCTGCAACTCTTCAACACAACCTTCAACTTGGTTTCAGTTCTGTAGAGTCATGGTTTCTTAATCATAAACTGGTCCTCAATGACAAGAAAACCAAATCTATGCTCTTCTGCAGCTCTCATAACCCACACAAGCTACACCACTTGGCTATCTCCACCACCCAGGGCAACACTCTAGATCAGGTGGTGGTCGCTCACACTAGGGATTCAGCTTGACCTAATCTCCCTATGGACTTCATGTAGATAATGTAGCTAGAGCTGCTAATACATGGCTTGGTCTCCTCTACAAACACAGACCACACCTCACGCCAGAAGCTTTGAAGGTTGCAGTCCTGAGCTCTGTGATCTCTGTAATAGACTATGGTCTCATCATTTATGGCTCGGCCACAACCACAACCCTTAGGCGCCTCTCAACTGCCTTAAATAAAGCATGTCGACTCATCACTGGTGCTCACCGTCTCACCCACACATGTGACCTGTACACTCAGACCGGCTGGCTCCAACTATCAAACCGCATAAAGTTTCTCACCTGCTCCATGGTCAAAAAAATCTACCTTGGCCTTGCACCTTCTGGGGTCTCAACTCTGTTACAACACCGAATTAACAAATGGTGCCTTAGGAGATCCACGCTACAGCTACTGAAAGTCCCCCACTGTCACACTTCACAGGGACAACGCTCTTTTGCTTATCGAGCACCATTCTGGTTCAATGGCCTCAGCCCAACCATCTCCTCTGCCCCAACTATTGGTATGTTTAAAACTAGGCTCTGGGACTATCTCACTAACAACAGCTCCTGTGACTGCCCAACTTAACCTTGTTCTCCACTTCCCTTTCTGCTCTAGTTGTCCCCCCTCTCCTCCCCTCCTCACTGGATTCTACCCTCACATCTTGGTATACCCAATGCTGCACTTTTCACCCTCTTGACACCATTCCTACATTCCTTCTTCCCCTACCCTCTTCCCTCTCCCTGTGACTCTGGCACTTCTTATCTGTTGTCTGTTTTCTCTGACAAATGCCGCTGGCTGCCTTGTTACAATGCTACCCTTGAACTGTACTAATCTGTACTCTGTTTGCAATGTCCACTTTGTTGTAATGCCTGTCTTGATGTTCCCCATAATTTGTATTTCTCTGACGTGGAACCTTTGTAAAAGAGCCATGGCTCAAAGGTATTTGTAATCCTAGACTTGATAAATAGATAAATAAATAAATTCTAGATTACGGATAAGGGGGATAGCAATATGATCGTATCAACAAACATCACATAGCTGCACCCTGCCAGACAATGATGGTCAGTTCAAACAATAGGAAATCGAAACATGCTCAAAAATTCAACAATTAATGCCGATATGACCCCTTCCCAAACATGTAACAAATTCAAAAATGTGCAGTGCCCCAGAGCAACTGCACTAACAAGGGAACATGCCCATCAATAGCCTGGCTGCCATGTTCCACATCAGCAGTAGATGGCAGAGATTGCCTCCTGACAGCCCCAGGTACAAGGCACTGCAGTAGTCTAACCTCAAGGTGACAAAGGTATGTATCAGGGTGGCAGGGTCATCCAGCGATATCAGTGAATGGATCTGGGCGATGTGTCTTAGATGGTAGAAACCACTTTGAACAACGGCCGACACCTGACCATCAAGTGTCAGGCCATCATCAAGTATCACACCCAGATCCCTAACGTGAGTGGAAGGGGTCAGAGACGTGCCACCCAGTCTGAGACCCAGGTCACTCCCCTTCATCCCTCCACCTCGCCAATGACCAGGCTCCATCACCAGTACCGCCATTCTGTCTGGACTGAGTCATAAACAGTTTCGGGTCATCCAGTCCTGCATCTCAGCCAGGCAGGTGTTAAACACAGAGACTGCTGTCTGGCTCCTAGGTGCACAGGACAGGTATAGCTGGATATCATTGGCATAGCAATGAAAACCCAAGCCGCGCTGCCTGATAATGTCTCCCAAGGGTTGCATATACACTGTGAACAGGATGGGCAATAGGACCGAACTCTGCAGAACTCCACAGCACAGGGGCCTCGGGCTAGATGAGGATAACCCCATCACAACCCTTTGCACTCCGTCCATGAGGTAGGAATTAGTCCACACCAGTTCCGCAGGCGGTCCAACAACACCTCATGATCCACGGTGTCAAACACTGCCGAGAGATCAGGGAGAACAAGAATAGATCGCTCTCTCCTATCTCTCGCTCTAAGGAGGTTGTTAGACACCCTCACCAGGACGGTCTCTGTACTCTGTACTATGCCCAGGTCTAAATCCAGACTGGAACAACTCAAAAATGGCAGATGAGGTGAGACAAGCCTCAAGCTGACCGTCCACCACTTTCTCCAAAACTTTACCTAAACATGAGAGATTTGAGACTGGTCTATAGTTGGTGAGGCAGTCTGGGTCCAATGAGGGTTTCTTCAAAGGGGGTCTCACCAGAGCCTCTTTTAAGGCAACTGGGAAGATCCGCTCCTCTTGGAGGATGATTTCAGCAACCACAGGTCCAGTCAGGCCAATACAACAAACAAAAAGTCGAGTTGGACCCAGGTCTAGTTCACAATAGGTTGGCTGTAGCTAGCTTTGAGACTATGTCGCTCACCTCATCCACTTCAACTGGGTCAAACTGAGACCAGAAGATCAGAAGGCTGTGGGTTCTATCCCCGCACCAGGCACTTGGGTTAAATCCCAATACTGACATCACTGTCAGTGACTCAGCAGTTAGCATACTCGCCTCTGAGGCCGGAAGATCAGAAGGCTGTGGGTTCTATCCTCACATCAGGCACCTGGGTTAAATCCCAATACTGACACTGTAGTGCAGCATGAGGGGGGTGCTGCACTCCTGAAGTGCCGTCTTTCGGATGAGACGTTAAACTGAGGTCCCATCTGCCTCTTCTGGTGGTAGTTCAGGTGAATGTTAAAGATCCTGTGGCACTTCTCAAAAAGAGTAGGGAGGAATTTTTATTTATAACTTCAAAATCAAATTACAAACAATGTGAATTCACACAAAACTGATACAAATCATAAGAGAAAACAAATAAGTATTATTTATACCTTTTCTAAATTACTTTCAAATAGATATTTATGACTTAAATTAAATCATAATGCTAAAAAGAAACCCCTCTTCCTCCTCCCACTTCAAGAGCGTGTGTGTGTGTGGTTATTTATTATAACTTCAATATTCCAAATTTACAAAACAGTGTTATCTTCACAAAATAATAAATGAAATTTATAAAAAAATCAAATAAGTATTACATGAATACATGTTCTGTTTACATTCATATTTAAGTTTAAAAAGAAACGTAAAAGAAAACTCAAAGTATTAACTAGATCTTATTCATACACTTATGGCGATAGACAGTGTATGTGACTCCACCAATCTAAGTACTGTTGGTGTGACACAGCTGTCTGCTTCTTTTGCCTGATTCCATTAATAGACAAGTTTATTATATTAAGCAACTGTTCTGGGGTTTATACTGTTTGTTGAAGGGACACCTTACACTGAGTTATCCACACGTGATAATACATAATAAAATAATCTGTAATGTTGACATATTGAAACGTACCCAATTTTTAGGTAAAATTCCAAATAATAAGTTATCCTGCACCAAAGGAGGAAAAGGAGCCCCCTTTCCATTTTTGTTGCACTAATTTCCATAAACTGATGATAAATGGACATGTGAAATAT
The DNA here is from genome assembly GCA_016271365.2 of Neoceratodus forsteri. NCBI lineage: Eukaryota > Metazoa > Chordata > Ceratodontiformes > Ceratodontidae > Neoceratodus > Neoceratodus forsteri. The sequence goes on from CM028130.1 coordinate 1,199,832,269, forward strand.
AGGTGTTCCATTGTTTTAGAGTTCCATTACATGAAATCCTCGGGTAGTACCTTTCCTCTTTTCCCTTATGCTTCCTGTTATTTTTTACATTCAATTTCATCAGGGCACACAACCATTGCACATCCCACATTTGCTCCAGTATTCTTTTATTAATTAGCATGTGCCCTATGAATTTCTGTTTGGCACCTGACCTATTTCCAAAGTGAGGTAATTCGTGAAATCTTTTTCCTGTAATGTGTTATAAAATGTTTTTCTATCTACATTTATTACCAGTTGCTTTATTATTTTCCATAATTAAATTTTTTCCAAAACATGCCTTGAAGTGTGGAGACAATCCTGCTAGGGATTTCTGCCTAGATGGTGGTGCATCTTGTGGCCACGCATCGAGCCATTGTTGCACCTGGTCTCCTACCCATGTTAACCATATTTTTTCCGATGAAATTAAAAGCGGCTTAAGATTAGTATATAAGAACATACTATAAAAAAAAGGATTGGGTTAATCAGATTAACCCCTTCCTTATGTTTTGCCAAATAGGTTATCCCCCCTTTCACCGGATTCAGTCTGTTCCCCCATAACCCCGAGAGAAAAAACAGCTCAATGTTGTTGTTTCAAAGCATCTTGTGGGGAGCCCCCGAAACTAGGGGGGTATACTTCACTGATGTATAAAAACATGGGAATTAACACTGGTTTGATCACGTACACCCTTTTGAGTTTGGTAAGGTGCCATCTCTTCCATTGTTTCACCTGATCCATCGCTTTCTTTAGCACAGTTTGCCAGTTATATGTACCTAAATTTCCAGGACTAAAGTATATGCCCAATATTTTACTGTGGGTTGGTGCTTAAAGGTATATTCATGATCCCTGGAACATATATGCCTAGATCACCTATTGGGACACAAAAACTATTTTTCTCATTTATTTGTGAACCCGTCCCCTGTGCAAATTCTACTAAACTTTTTTATGCTGCACCACTTGAGGCTGTATCTGCTACAATTATGCACAAGTCATCAGCGTTGTCTTAATCTCCCTGTCCATACCATTTATTGATAGTCCTAGGATATTTTCATCTCTATTCAGTCTTTGTATTAAAGGAGCATTCACAATTATATATAAAATAGAACTTAGTGGACAGCCCTGTCTCACTTCTTTTAATATTCTGCATTGCTTCCCTACCTACCCATTGATGTAGGGCGCACTTCTCACATTCCGATACTATAATTTTATCCATTGGACAAGTGTTTTAGGAAACCCATACTTGTCTAACACAGCCCATAAATATACATGTGGAATCCTATCAAAGGCTTTGGCCTGATCAGTATGATAGACCTACCCTGATAATTCTTCATTTTGTCCTTTTTCAAAGATCTCTCCTAATAAAATGATCCCTAATTTTCCTTCCTGGAATACTACACATCTGGGATAAGTGTATTACATCATGTAATGTGTTGGCTATTCTTCTACTTAATAATTTTGTTAAAATTTTAACATCACAATTTAAAAGGATTGTTGGCCTCCGATTTGCTGTATCTTGTTTATCTCCATTCTTATAGATGAAAAGTGTTAAGCCGTCCGTCATACCATGTGGTAATACCCCTTTACTTAAAAATTCATTATATAGAGCTATCATTTGCTTTTTGCATTGATTAAATATTTTTCCATAAATTTCATTTGGTAATCCATCTATTCATCTATTATTTTTATTTAAAGAAAGTATCGTTAATTCTAGCTCTTATTCTGTAATTTTTACTAATTCCACTGTTTGATACGTTTCTAATATTGGTAAAGTGCTATTCTTTATCCAGTCATTTACAGTATACTGTCTTCCTTAGTGATAGAAATCTCAAAGGAAGTAGTAATATATTGTTCCATTTCCGCTAAAATGTCTCTATCAGAATCTTTCCTGCTGGTGTTTTTAATGATTGTATCAACTTGGCCTGTCATCTTTCTTTACAATTCTCAAGGGGGTTATTAATCTCCAGCGGCCCCTGTGTTCCAAATCTCTGTTCATTCTCAGAGATTTCATCCGATCAAATATTATGAATTGAGTCATATCTTCCTTGAGTTTACTCATATATTACTGATCTCGTTTATACCTTCATTCTGCTGAGAAATAAGACTATAAAATTCTTCCCTGATATTACTGTAGTCTCCCTTTGTCCCTTTCCCTTTATTGTCCCCATCGTTTTAAAAAAATCACCTATGTCCAGTTTTGTGTCCTCCCACCATTCTACCACTGAATCATACCGGAAGTACACTGACTGCCTGGCCTGCAGTAAGTAATCAAAAGCTTTTTTTATTGGGGGGGGTGGGTCTTCTGTCAGACTAACATTGAGTTTCCAAACACCCTGACCTTTTGATGCCCTTTTATAATTGGATATATGAACACTCAATAGCCTATGGTCTGATGAAACTACCGGGATTACCCTGACTTCCTGTACTGGGAGTGAGGGGGATAAAAACCAGTAATCTATCCTTGTTGATATGGGTCCTTTAAAAAAGGTGTGCTGACTCTTTATGCCATAGCCATGAAACACACCACATAAACCAGTATGTTGTATTAAATTATTAAAAAAATTGCATCACAAAATGTTTTTTCTGTGAGTGAACCCCTGTCACTTTTATACCTACTGATATTAAGATCCCTTCCCAGGAGCACATGTCTTGATGTGTATAGATATAATTGCACCACCTTACGCAGATACTCTCAATGCTTTGGTCTGGGGTGCATTTACATTAACCAATCTAAAGTCTGTTTTTTCAATCTGAATATCCATTATCAAAACCCTTCCTGGCACCAAATCTACTACATGCTGAATTTTAGGATTTATGTTCTTAAATGCTATTCCTACCCCACTAGATGATTCATCCCCAATAGACCAACAAGATCATCCCCACTGCCATGCTTTCTTGACTTCCTGCACATCTTCTAAGTTTCTATGTCTCGTAACCTGAAAGTATACAATATCACATAATAATTCAGAAAATATGTAAAAGGTGGACAATCTTTTCTTATTGGACAGTACACTATTAGTATTTAGCGATGCTAAAGTCAGGTTGTAAAAAGATGTATCCACAAGTCAAGTTTTAGGGAAAAAGAAAAACAATATTTTCACACTACTTTTTTACGCGCCCTAGATCCCATCCTTCTTCTTTTTGGTTTTTCTTTTCCAGTCTCTTTTTCTCTAGCATCCGTGACAGGATTTTCAATGTCTCATCTACCTTCTTTCTGTGATGATGTTATTGATGTTGCACCTGACTCCTCTCCCATCTCTGTCTCTCCCCATTCTAATGGTTTAAAAGGATTAGTTAGGGGGATTTCACTGTCCTGTACTGTTGTTCTTCCTTTCCTCGAGAACTGCCCTTTTTTTTTTAACAGTTTGAAAGACAGCCTCTTCCCCTGTAATGGTCGTGGGGGTGGCAGCATTCCCCCATTTCCATGGGTAGATTTTGCTGATTTAATGACAAACTTAGCTCTTGTTGTGTCTCATTCTCTATCATGTCTTTATGACTTTCTGCATTCCCTTTCACAGTTGTCATAGGTGGAGGGGCCTGTGGTGGTGAGGGTGGGCCTGTCGATTTCGCTTTCCTTCTAGTTTTATGGAGATAATAGTCTTGTACCCCATAGTTGGCATCATTGGTGTTGTGCGGGCCCCAGGGACAATCTGTAAAGTTATGTCCCTCGCTATCACATAGGTTGCACTTTAAACCTGCTTTACAGAAATGGCTTGTGTGGCCTATCTCTCCACACTGCATGCACTTGGTGACGTCACACTGACTGCTCAGATGCCTAGAAGGCCCACATCTATAGCAGTGCCTTGGCTGACTTGGGTAGAATATAAACCCTTTGTCTCTACCTAGGAAGAAACAATTTGGCAGATGTGTCATTCCAACAGGTGTTTATTGTAGAGTGACTTTTAGATGCCACCCCTATTCCAGAAATCCTCTGTATGGGTTCCGGAGTATCATGTAATTCACATCTTTGTTCCAGTCAATATAAAATGTCTGAAATGTTCACCCCCCCCCCCATTACGGAACAAAATTGTGATTATCTTTGTGGGACTTTTTGTGAGGGGTATGGCCTGGAAAGGCATCCACAGGGGGTTTGTTTTGAGAACAGCATATTTACCCCCAGAATCTTTCCAATAATTCTAGGGAACGAAAGCTAATGTCAAAAGTGCTCTCCCCCAGAGCATGTATAAAAGCATATACTTCTGCTGGGGTAAATCCCATAGACCTTTTGATCAACTCTTTTCCCACATATACTCTATCAGGGACATGTTCAAGACCGCTTAAGTACCTCAAGCGTACTACATTGCATCTTTTAGAAAACTCTGTTGGCTTATGAAATACTGTAAGCTTACATATGTAGGAGCTTGATGCGGTGTATGATTTTCCTGATTCTCCTCAACGGGATCACGCTCTATATGCACTTCTTTGGCAGCCCTTCTTTCCTATCCTGCTCTTTCATCTGTATCACTATCTGTGTTGTGGGCCCCCATTTCCACATTTAGGATCTCATTATTTATTTCAGGGTTTAGCCTTTCCCCCTTCCTCTCCATTTGTTTGTCTTTTTCTACCACAGGTTCTAGGGGTGCATCGAAAAACTCATCCACTGTGTTAATTTGTGCTGAGTAGCTAGGGGATGTTAACCCCAAGTCATCTCCCAAAAATAGATTCTGTTCTGAGACACTAGGCCCAGCCCTGTCTTGCATTTGATTTACATTGTTTTCTTTACTCACGGTTGTTGTGCATGCATCCATGTCCAGTATAGGCATGGCAGGATCCAGAATCCAGCCTCTTCCTTTCCGCAGCCATCCTGCTGCTTGCAGTGCCTTTTCTGGTGACCAAGCCTCAGTTTGTATTTCCGGCCTACTTCCGGAAACCTGCAAGGTAGGCATTTTCTTTGCCTGATTTTTCTGTGCTTGAAAAAAGAAAACTTTCACTGCCAGTGGTGATGGTGTGCCAGGTACCACTTCTGTTTCTTTTCATCATCTAAATGCTGCTTTGCCTCATTGTATTCCTGATAGAGATTCTCCAACTGATGTTTTTTTCTTTCCATGTCTTGTTCTAGGTTTTCTTCCATTGTTACTTCATCCAGTTTTTCATCTTCCTTCTGTAAAAGTTGCAGTTTCTGTTCTTTTGCCGTTAATTCTTCCATCTTCGTTTCTCCAGTTTGAAAGCCTGTACTTCTTCCTATGGCTATCTCAGTAGCCTCCCAGCCTCCTTCCTCAACAGAGCCCAGTCTTGTTCCTCCATGATGCTGAACAGCGCCCTCTGCAGCTTGAGTAGGGGAACTGTTTATTGCAAAAACCAAAAACCATCAATACAAATACTCAATGGAAACAAATTGAAAGTAAAACTAGAAATAAAGCATCACTAAACAAATTTCAGATACAAAACAAAGCAATATAAATAAAGAAAAATAAGTACAATAAAACATTCCAAATCCAATAAACATGTTTCCAGTATTCAAAAATAATGAACTCGGAATATGTAATTATTCAAAATCTTTTGTATCCGTAGCAAATCTCTCAATTTGACTGATCACTACCCTAGGTAAAATACAGGTATGTTGTATAGAAAAAGAACATCGTGCTTGCCAAAGATAAAACTTGATACAAGCAAAAATTACATGAAGAGTGCTGGGATGAAAACGAGAAAAATATCCTGAATATTCTCCTAAAACCAAACATTCATATGTAATCTGGCATGCTATTCCCCACCCCCATTTCTCAGACAAAGCAGACCAAAACTGTACTGTATGAGGACAATTGTGGAAAAAGTGAGTCTGGGTTTCTTCTATACCCACGCATTCAATGCGGATGCAGTTTCTTTCTGTTAAAGCTTTATGTTTTAAATTTCCCTTAACCCCAAGCTTCCCATGGCAACTTAACCACGTAATATCCCACATCCGAGCCGGAATCTTCCCATCCGTAAGAACTTTTAAGAGCTAGTGGTACTTTCGAGGGGTTACACCTGGGAAAATCCACCTGAACAAAAAAATTCTGGGACACTATATATTGATAAAGACCTTTCAGAGTAAGCCGAAAAACCTCATCTTTAACCACCCTCCACGCATGAAGCTTAGTTGCCACTATTGGCAAAAAAGAGGGAACTTTATAATTAATTTTTACAATAGGTGCTAAAGTAGACCACTTTGAGAAGAAATCCTGGAGGAAAGCCATAGTCCAGGCATCCATGGATGACAGCTTGCCGTCGACCGTTCTTGTAAAGTAGTTTTTAATAAAAAAAAAATAAAAGACTACGGGTTAATCATCCCTAGACCTCCCCTTAATTGGAAGATAGAGTAAAATCCTGTTTGACTGGTTCAATCTGCTACCCACAACATTTGAAAAAAAAACACAAACGGGTCTCCTGATTCCTAGGTAAGGAAAAACTGAACTCAAATAAAGAAATAAAGGAAGTGAAAAATTTTTAATGATTAATACACGTTTCTGTTTAGAAGATGACCAGTTTTCCACAATTGTACCTTTCTTTTCTCCTATTTCAATACGTGATTGCCAATTAATATCATTTAAATCTCGAACCAAAAATCTCTAGAATCTTGATGGACCCCGAAGAAACAGTTATCTGTCCAATCATGGAAATGGAAACCCGTTGCCTAAAAACCCCAGCACTTTTCTCATAATTTCTGGATGTTCCCCAATTCAACAAAGCGTTCCACTATATGTATCGGCTAGTCCTTCTGTTACATCCTTGAGCATGAAACACATATCATCCGCATATACCGCTAAACACTGGGTGGAACCTCTAGAAACGGAGTTAAGCCTCGAATGTGTGGATGATGAAGGATTTCAGACCAAAAGGATCCAAAACAAGGTATATAGTAAGGGACTGAGTGGACAACCCTGGCGCACTCCTCTACAAAAGTCAATCCCTTCCCCCACCAAACAATTTACAATTGGGAAGTTGTGAGCGTTGTTATATAAAAGTGCCACCCAGGTTCTTGTTTTAACAGAAAACCCATATCGTCGGAGAACATCGAATAAAAACCCGTGTGCCACCTTATCAAAGGCTTTTGCCTGATCCAGAGAAAGTAAATACCCTGAAAGTTTTCCTAAGTGCCCAAACTCACACACGTTCCATAATAGAGTCAAATTCTGCTGAACATGTCTCCCTGGGATAGAACACATCTGCACCGGGTGTACTAAAAAGAGAGCAACCTGTTGAAGCCGACGACACAGGATGGCCAAAAAAAATTTGTAATCTGTATTTAATAAACAGATCGGTCTCCAATTCTCAATACAGTGCTTAACCCCTTTTTTAAATAAAAAAAAGTCAAAGCATCCGAAAAACCATCCGGTATCCGTGAAGAATCCAGAATCTCATTAAAAACTGAAGTCAGGATGACACTGATCTCATCTGCCATGAGCTTGTATAGTTCATTAATTAAACCATCTGGACCAGGTGCTATTCCGGATTTTAAGTGCGCTATTTCTGATTTAACCTCAGCCACTGTTATTGGAGCATCTAGAATAAGAGAGTCAGAGGTAGTTATGGTAGGTGGATGAAAAGTAAACAGATCCTCCCATAAAATGGTGGACTGAAAAACTGTACCATGTTGGGATTGCAAAAAGTTCCCTGCTATATGTAGCATGTCAGTGTCTGCATTGCGTAGAACCCCTTGAAAATCATAAAGACCCTCCATAAGTTTACTATCCAAAGCGTGTTTGCATGCTGAATAAGGATCTGAACTTGGTGAAGACTTAAGCCCATAGGATAAGTCTTCATGAATTTTACATGCCTTGCCACAATGGTAATTCCTCATACTTTGTCTAAGTATAGCCAATCATTCCTTAACAAAATCATCAGAAACTAAAAACCCGTGACAGTAGTTTATGGAACTGTGCTCTGAGTTTTAAGAGTCCACGGTAATCTCTTGGACTGGGTAGCACAATGATGTGTCTTTGAGGCCATTGAAATTCCATTTAGTGTCCATCCACAATCCTCAGGAATCATACATCTCAGCTACCGAGATGCCGATTATCAAAACCTGAAATAAACATATCTGATAGCACTCAGTGGCAAGGATTGCCGGGTTTAGTTTCCACCTAGCTGGCAAGGCCGGAAAAGCCGGTGGAATCTTAGTTAAAGAAAATTTTGCTTGTAACAAGAAATGATCCAAGAATTCACATGGGGCTAAAAAAAAAGAATAAGGTAACAAAAATCTGGAAGAAAAAATAAAATCAATCCGTGTTGCAAGATTACCACGTTTATAAGTGAATCCTGGATTCGAATTGAATGTTCTATAAACATCTGTCAAGGATGCAGTCGACAATAATTTAAACAAGGCATGAGAATCACAATATATCTTACGCTGCGTGTGATCTTTAAATTTAACATCCAATCCACAATTGAAATCCCCCCCCCAGAATGACATGCCATGGGGTAGACAAATATTGTTGTATGTCAGAAAATAAAGCAACCCTGGGTGATTTAACCTGAGGTGCATAAACATTTATGACCCGGAGAAAAAACCCTCGGCAAACACAGTCTAGGAGTAGGGCCTGCCCTGGGACTATGTCAACCAAGCCAGTAGCAGACGAAAGGATGACAAAATAATACCCCTACTCCATCTGCAACGTCTAGAGCCAAAGGACCAAAAGAGGGTCCTGCACACCACAATTTTTGGTGTAATTAACATCAGGAAGGTGAAAAATGTGTCTCCTGCAGAAAATAATATCTGCAGGTAAGGTTTTCAAAAGTGCATAAGCCCTAGGCGTTTTTGAATTCTTGAGGCTACAAGAATTCAAGGAAGCTAATGACAAAAGCCAGTGCGCATTAACTAAGTTTGTCTTTTTTTTTAGTTTTCGTCCCGACTTCTTTTTAGATGCGAAGAATTCAGGTCCTCCCTCCTCATCACACTCCATCCCAGATAAGACCCCTGAGGCAACTGATAAATCAGGTTCAGAGTCTCCTTCTACATCCTGCAGAACCTGAAAAGTATTATGCATAGTAGTAAGGGGCGTTAAAACAAGCTTTTTGGCATGGGATCGTGTCACTCATTTTGGATGAGGTGCCTGAAACTCCGGGGCAGATGGGGGAGGGCAGTTACGAGCACCAGAGGGTCAAGGCACTCCTGACCTTCCTGTGGGTGGACAACAACAGGAAGTATACCAGAAGAATCAGATGTGTCTCCCACAGGGGGAGGTGAACCCATGTGGTCTGGACCAGGAGGATTGGGGTCAGTGAAGGCCGCTTCCTCTGTAGTTGGTCTAAAGCGGCCTTGTGCATCTGAAATCAAGGTTTCTTTATCTAACCCACCAGAATTGTTCTGGCCAGTATATGGACATTGATGGTATGCATGACCCTAGGTATCACACAAATTACAGCGAAAAACATTGCGACATGTATAACTGTCATGATCTAGTTCCCCACTTAAGGCACATTTGATTTTGTCACAAGCACTGCTAAGGTGACGTGGGCTTCCACATTTGTAACATGCCTTGGGTTGACCAGGGTAAAAGCAGACACCTCGATCCCTACCCAGGAAAAAACTGTTTGGAATATGTTGCACCAAATCCCCCACTATATGCAATTTTATTTTAAACCTCCAACCACCTGTCCAAATGCCCTCCCCATCAATGACAGGTTCAGGAGTACCCAGGACAGTACATTTACTTTCAAGCCAATACAAAATATCCCCCACATTTACCCCTTCATTTCGAAACATAACATGAACAGTTTTAAGCAGTGGTTTTGTAATAGGAATTGCCCAAAAAGGAGTCCACAAGGGGTTGTTTTGAGGAATCATATTTTGCCAAAATTTATCAAGTCCTACAAAGGATTTGAAACTGATATCAAATGTTTCTTCCCCTCGAATGTTAATAAGGGCATAGATATCTGATGCTTGGAAATTCATCGATCCCTTGAGTAGCCTGCAGGCCACGAAGAAATGGTCAGGTGGTTCCGGAAGCCCCCCCCCCCCGTACCTAAGGTAGACAGCGTTCCGTCTGGGGGCTTGTTCCAAACGATTGTTACAAAATAGGTCCGAAAAGTGAGGACCTTTATTAAATAGCTCCTTCCGAGGGGAGGAAGGGGGGGAACGCCCGATGACCCAGAAGCAGCCCCAGAGTCTGTCCCAACATGAAAAAAAGGCTCACCACCAGCAGCACTACCTGCCTCCATCTGCACCTCATCAGGTTGCACTGGCCCCGGAGACTCCTGAGCAGCCATGCCCTCCGGTGAAAAAGTGAGCCATTCAGCATCTGGAATCCATTTACCATCTTTTCTCATCCAGCCTGCATCGAGCAGGGCAGTCTCCTTGCTCCAGTCCCTGGCTGGAAAGCTCTCCGATGTCGCCTTTAACTTCCGCGTAGCTCCACGTTCCTCCTCTGGTTGGAAAGGCATCCTAGCCACACCAGGAACTAGCGAACCCTCCTCCTCCACAATCAGAGGTTCTGTGCACCGCTCGCCATCCTGCAAATCATCCGGGCCACCAACTTCCTGATTCTGAACTGCAACAGCATCCATAAGCTCCATGTTGTGTTTCGTTATGGCTTCTGCCTCTCCCATAGCACGGTATTCTCCTCGGCTCTCTTGAAAGTGCTCCTGTGGTGTGCATACAGCAGAACTCTTCACCACTCCATTCTCAGTCTCCGTATCAGTAAGGATAGCTCCCCTGCCTTCCACAGAATTTCCACCACCTCCACCAGGATCTGGAACAGCAGCCATCTTGGAGTCACCAGCAAAAGGGTCCCCTCTGCTCACAGGAAGCAGAGTAGGGGAATTTCCTTGGTGTCCTGGCCAAATTTCCACCATTCACTAAAAATACCATTAATACCTTAATCTGGTTCAGTGTCAGTTGGCATCCATCTGTATCCCCCTCCCCTGGGATGAGGCCGAAAATAGGTAGAATTGTCTAGTCCTCCTTTCCCAGTCAACAAAAACTAAATAAATAAAATAAAATAAACTCGCTCCACACAAGAGGGATGCCCCTCCGGCTCGACCCCACAAGCCAGTTGAGTGACACTGGAGGAAATATTGGCTCTGATAGAGGACACCTTGCTTGCAAAGAACAAAGTGAACTCTTCACATCTAGTGCTTGAACTAGCGCCCCCTGGACGGAGACAGGCCGGGTGTAACAACCTGTCTACAGTGCAGAAGAGCTGAGCTGGTCTGTTCCTTGCTGCAGCTATCTTCCTCGACAGAAAATCTGCCTTTTTTCAGTAGATTACCCGTTGATAGTCACTATAATGTGACCGCAAAGCCAATCTGTCTTCCATCAACCCAGACTTCCTCCAGTGATGCTCCAACCTCTGGCCCTTAATCTTCAACTCCCTAAGAACCCCATCAAACCATGGGGGTCTCCGGCGAGTAGATAAGGGCCATACACAGATGGGCGCAATAGAGTTGAAGGTGGTGGCGACAGCCCTGTTATACGCTGCCACCTCCCCCTCCGCACCCATCCTGCACGCAGTTCCCACACTTGATAGTCTAGCACCGCTTGTAGTCCCATTGGGGACAATCCCCATAAATGGTGGTACCGGGCCATCTCTACAGAGGGAGGACCCTTGGGGAGGGCTCCAAATAAAAACCTCACAGTGCTATGATCTGACCATGCTACCGGATCAATCTTGAGATCGACAGCCTCAAGCCCCAGTATGCACACCAGGTCCAACTTGTGCCCGTGCAAGTGGGTTGCTGGAGTAACCACCTGCAACAGGCCCAGAGCCTCCATACCCTGGAGGAGGTCACGTCCAAACAATAAGAGTTCGTCATCGATCCAGGAGTTGAAATCCCCCAGAATCATCCATCTGGGGGATTCCAACACCAGGCCGGCAACAAAGTCTCTGACCTCCTGCAGGAATTCTCTTTCCCCGCCAGGTGGGCAGTAAATGAGCAGAATCCTTCAACCTGCACCAGGCGCCTCCCCCTGGCACAGCCAGACACTCAAAGGACCTAGTAGCACACACCGAGAGCACCGAAAGGTTCAAATTTGTTTTAAAACAAATGACCACTCCCCTGCCTCTGCAATCCTTCCTTGGCTGTGTATCACAAAATTGCAGAGTACCCGTCTGGACTTGCCGCCTCCAAAATGGGGCCAGCATTTTCCTCCAGCCAGGTCTCCTGAGGAAATCAAGTCTGCCATTATAGTGGTCTTTTTACTTATCGACCTGGCATTGCAAAGCACAGCCCGGGTCGGATGAGTGGGAACTGCTAAACCGACCATCTGCCTCATTCTCTACAGTGGAGCCCTTGGATATGAGGACCAGACAAGGAGGACCTGTACCTGCCAATATATATCAAAATGAGCCAACAAGCAGAAAAGTTCAGAATGTAAAACAGGAAAAGCGGGCTAACCCCTACATGTGAGCAAAGAAAATGGAACAGACATCAAAACATGACATAAAGGCAGTGGCAGATATAAGGGTTCAAAACCAGTCAACATGTGCACTGCGTTAAGGAAATAAACAGTACAAAGCAGAACAGGTCCCACCTCTATGCCGTGTCAAGGGTCCACCTCATCAGAACTCAGATCGGTTGGGGCATTACCACAGGCTGCATCAAGTTCCTTCTGAATCTATTCCACTCATTTCCCGGCTTTAGCTGAATCGGTGAACTGGTTGGTATGCCCGCTGAAATACATTCTGAAACGGGTCAGCATCAATAACGAGTGAACCACTTGAGGGTTCTTCAACGTGGCCTGTACCTCATAGAACTTCGTGCACTAAGCCCTCACGGCATAGGATAAATCAGGGAACAGATGCAGAGTGTGACCATTATAATTCAGCTGATCGGTGTCTTGAGTGGCCTGTAAAGAGTTTATCCCGCATGGTAGAGCCTTCCGCAACTAATAACACTGGCCAAGGGAGATTGTGCTGTGCCTCTACAGTCCAAGGTGAAATGCAGTACGCCCTGCAAAAACGATCTGCACACTCAGATTCCAAACGGAGAGCCCCAGGGAGACAGGTTTTCAAAGAAGACAGTCCAGATCCTCCCGTCCTTCTGGTAGTCCTACCAGGCGCACATTAGAGGCTCGGTGGGCATTTTCTAGAGCCTCCAACTGGTACCTCAACTGTGCGTTTTCTTGAGTGAGCTTAGCTGTAGCATTCAGCACTTTGGTGGCTTGAGCTTCCACCAAGGCAGAATTTTTGGCCATGGCTTCTATTTTTATATCCTGCTCCCCAAGTCTCTGCAGGACCATCTCCACCTTTGCATCGATAGCTTGTATGGAAAGCTGAAGTGCCTTCCATGGCAGCTCCATTCCAGTTGAATCAGTCATAGGAGTTGTGGCCTGGTGCTCTGTCGGGAGTTGAGACTTTGCACCGCTAGAGCCCCCTTATGTGAGCGCTCCATTGCACAATTTTGGTATCAATCTAGACTACTCGATGTGAACTGTTGACTGCTGCCCCTCTTCAAAAAAAAAAAATTAATTTTGGAGGAAAATAATAACTAAATTGTCCCCTTGAGGTAAGAGCTAAAAAGACATATCTTATCAGTAGGTGTGCTCAACAGTGGCCCCCCCCCCCCAGGCTCCTGTATTTTTGACATCGTAAGTGCCTGTTACAAGTCCACAGTTATGACTTGTGAATGCAACGACAGTGCTGATGCCTTCATCACCAGTGGTCCCTGATCAGGAATGAACCTGGACCACTGGAAGATGTGCTGAGAGGAAGGAGGATTGTGTGGGGACACTCTCTTCTTTGGACTGGGAAGGTAGCTGCCATCGCTATAGCACTGTCACCTAGGTGATGATGGGAGGGACATCGGCCAAGCTCTGCAGCTGCACACTCAGTGTGCATGTGCTTGGAGACTCTTGTGTGCTGGTATCCTAGGGCTGGGAGTAACCTTCTGGGCCCTACCACAGTGACTGGCCACCCCCACCACAGTCTCATGATGCCAAGGTAACACCTGACAGATTCAGCTGGCCTGGAGGGCCAAGCCTTTGAGCTGAGTGTTTGGGGGCTAAGGGGCACCAAGGAGTTAAGTTCCAGATAAGTTGCAGATGGAGCTTTGAAGCTGGCCAGCAGAATGGAGTAGCTCTAGCAATAAAAGAAGATAAAGAGTCCACATATAGATAATCTAAAATGCCTCAGAGTTTGCTCTGTTTATTAACACAACTATGTATATAGTGTAAAAATGGAAATTAAATCTTGTGAAAGAAATGTAGCGATATATATCTTTTCAACTACTGCAGTCCTTCACAAATTCTTTTAATTTTTTTTTTATTTGATTTCAATGCAAAGTATTATATTCAATGTACAGATAAACGCAATACATCAGATTTTTCAATCTGTTTACAAGGCAGGAGGGTAAACCAGATAACAACCTTACTCTCAGTATTGACAACTTTTGGCTTAAACTGCAGCCAAATGCTAATTCTTGTAAATCTCTAATCATATATGTATAAATATATATATATATAATATTTAAACCAGCTCCATAGCTTTTATTGTATACCTTAAATGGCACAGGAGTTCCAGTTATTTGCTTAAGCTTCATCAACCTCCAAACAGATGTGCATATAGTATGCAGGACTGCATACCAGGTCCTACTTTAGCCTACTCTCAAATCAACTACAAGGGCATGCCATGCACACGTGGTTCCAGGAAGACAAAACAAGCACTGGGGGTGGGCACCCCCGTGCTCCATACCTCATCATAGTACCGCACGATAGACCCTTGATTCAACTGAGCAGTGTGCCAAAATTAAAATTAGAGCTTGTGCTGGACATAGGGGCCCTTTAAATCACCAACTGTGGAGTACATTCGAAACGCCCTTCCCCGAGATACATACTAGCAGAAATCCAGATTCCGGGTAAAGACCACACATAATCAGAAGTGCTCCTCCTTGTGGCACAAAATAGTGCCATTTTAACAGAGCAGCTACCCTATTGAACTCAGCAAACAAATCCCAGTGCCGTGTCACAAAACCTCCCCATGAGTCCAGATAAGGTAGTTCAAGTATACAAAATGGGTATCTCTGCTCTACAATATCTTTCCCCAGACCAAATGACAACATCCCAAGTAAACTTAAGAAAAGAAACTTTAGAGTACATGGCCCCACACTCACTATTATGATATAAGGAAAGAGTTCCCAGCAGTAGTCCCACATCAGTCACTAAACCATACTGTAACCCCTAGATGGCGCTATCCCAGGGGCTACTACCCCTGCCTGATTTGCCACTAACAGGTTGAGGGGCCTGGATCCAATGGCGGGTGCCTCCACCCAGAGGTCAGGGTTTGCAATAGTTAAACTTACTTGGTCACAGCCCTCTGGGACACTGCAACCCCCCCTTTCTTCCCACTAGTGGCCCACACAATATATCGAAATTACCTTCACAGTATACACTTACCCCCAGGGGTGGTTCAGGCACTGGGACCTCCTGTAAAATAAGATACAGTGCAACAATCACAGTACAATACTTTAACATAGACAAATACCTCAGGCAGTATAACTTTGCTGAAACAAGCAGCTCGGATTTATTTAGGGGAATATAACAAGGGCAGGGAAATCAGGTTAATTAGCTTATCACTTTACTATCTATCTATGGCTCTGTGCAGGCCTATCCCTACCAGTTACTGTCCCTGGGTACCCAAGCCCTAGTGGCTAGTCCAAACCGTGGCAGCTGGTAGGGGCCCTTTCCCACAGAGAAAAGAAAAATTAGTTTAAACAGTCAGCAGTACAGTGATTCCATTTGGATTTATTGTGGCAATTCAACAGGGGCGACCTGAATTAGTACTCACGACCTCCAAACAAGATAGGGTCCTTCAGTGTCAGCAGGGCTACTCTTGAGCTCCACAGGTCTCCTCACACATTTATATGGCAAAAGAAAGTACTATACCAGGCAGGCTGCTTCTCTATCCTGATCGCAATTACTGCACAATACCGGGAGAACACACAGCAGATTCAATTCCTGACAGACAAGTGCAATTCAACAATTTCTCCAGTCTTCTACAGGGTGAGCCTGGTTTCTACTCTTCAGAGATCCTTTGATTCTTTTCACAGGACGGATTCAGTCCTAACAAGCAGTTACACAAGCTGCAGACCGGAACTCTGGGCCTTACACATGTTTTTTGACTGAAACTGTGCACTGAAGGAGCACAGGGTTTCTTTCCCCTTCACTGCCAGAGCTAAACTGAAACTCCAACAGACAAAACCGGGCACTTCCTTTGAGTTCCTCCCAGTTCTTGACTGGATTGGCTGTCACTCACAATAGACTGCTGCTGTTGGTCCAAAAAGGCGCCGAAGTCTAAACTACATCTCCCAGAGTCACTGCCCATACAATCCTCTTGTGGCTGGCTCAGATTATGAGTCCAAGTTCTGATTCGTCCAAGGCACCATTTTAGAGCTAGCTTACCCCACACTGATTGGTCCAGTTCAGCAGTTCAAAACCAGAATGGGGAACTAGGCAGACACAGTTCTGACTGCAAAGAAAGCAGGTTAGACAAACTGTAATTTCATTATTACTCTAAATGATTTCTGGCAAACAGTTACATCTTTCAGATAGGTTCCCTTTGCACTCCTAGTGACTGCAAAATGGAGTGAATTGGCAGCAGCTCGAGTGGTACTCAATCAAAGAAACACACAGTCCCCCATACAAACTAATTATGTCTGCAAGCAGACAGCTCTTAAAGAGACAGTACCAGAGGTTCTAAAAACACTCACTGATAAATGGCTTAAACGTCAAACACCATTCAGGCTTGGAGCATTCAAGCAAGCTCCTGGAAGTCTTTTGGGAACCCCCATTTGCAGGGGGGTTACAATACTCCTCCCAAAAAAGTCTTATTTCAGCTCTGAAAAGCCAGTGTCTGATCCCGCCCACATGTTCTCCCTGAAGGGCAAAATGAAAATCCTCGATACAAGAAGAAAGACTTGTAAGTCCATAGTTAGTAAAAAAAAAAAAATTGTGGTTCCCTGTATCAGAAAGCCATGCTCTTATTCAAACCTGGCAAAAGTTTCTTCAGATACTGTATCAGTCATCATCCTTCTCCATACCTTCTTCCCAGTCTGTCTGGCCCCACTCCACATCCAGCTTAGATGGGATCTTACCAGCTTTATTAGGTCGGTGTAGAGAAAAGTTTTGTGACCAAAAGTGACTTGAAACCATGCAGGATACATTAGCGATTGTGGGATCTTCATTTCTCTCAGCCACCTGCAAATTGCATAAAAACCCTTGTGATTCTGATATATAGCACAAAATACAATAAGTCTGGAAACATTAGGACTTTAGATGCCTCAAACTGCAAACATTTCTTGTCCGGCAAAATTTTTAAAGTAAAGGCTCACTTAACAACTGAGGCTGTTACCACTAACAGAGTGTAGGTCCTTCCTCTGTTGCCACTGCCATTTGCAAGGTAATTCAGTAGGCCTTCATCAGACTGGTAAAAATATCAATTCCCAGTGCCTTGGATAGCCAGGCAGTCAGGAACTGTACCAGAGACTCACCCTCAGCTGTTTCAGGGAGGCCGAAGATCTTTTTTTTTTGTTATACTTTATGTTTATTGCATTTAGTAAATACAATATAAAGTTACATCCACTTGCCAGACATCAATACAGTATTAAAGAACCATCCAGTGGATAAGTAATAAGCAGTCTTGGCATTAATAATTAAGAATGTGAGGGAAGTCCATACATAAGTTTCAAAGTGTTAGGATATACAAAACAAATGGCTACACCCTACAGAACTCAGGTGGTCAGTCCATTTTATAAAGGCAGTACAAACATGAGTATTCCTCAACTCAGATCGTTGATGTGACCCCTTCCCAAAAATGATTAGAACTTAAACATGTTTTAACATTTATCGCTAGCTCCCACAAGAACTGAGGAGCATATAACTAAGTAAAGGAGATGTGAATTATTTGTTAGATATTATAACTTGCACCACAACCTTTTATTCCAGGTACTGGATAGCATATATATATCAGACCATAGCCCATCCTGCTTCCTTCAGGTTGTCGCCTCCAACTCATCCGAGCTGTGATCCTTGTTCCTGGACCCATAAGCAGCCTCGAACTCCTGCCGGATCAGTTCAGTCCTCTACCCGGCCTCCGACAGGTCTGTAAACTGGAATGTGCGGCCCCTATAAAAAATTCTCAGCTGCGCTGGCATCAGCAACGAATGCACCACACCAAAGTCTCTCAATGTGTATGAACCCCATCAGATTGTTTACGCTGTGCCCTGGTGGCGTATGACACGTCCGGAAAAACGTGTACTGTGTCCATCACAATTTAAATGCTCCGTTGTACACGCGGCCTGAAGTAAATAGTCCCGAGTTGTCACACCATCCGTGACCAGGAGTATAGTACAGAGTAAATCCTTCTGTGCAGCAGCAGATCATGGCGAAATTCTGTAGACCCAAAGGAAGTGCGATGCCTAGTCGTGATCAAGGTGTAAAGCCCCTGGAAGCCAGGCTTTTAGGAAGGTAAGAGGGTCAGAATCATCTTTGTCCTCTGGCAGACCCACAATCCGGAGACTGGAGGAACGCTGAGCATTTTCTAGTGCCTCCAGTCTATACCGAAGCTGAGAATTCTTCTGGGTTAATTTAGCAGTTGCTGAGCGGGCTTTAGTCGCGTGAGTCTCCGCGGAGTTTGCCGTTTTGGTTGCCACCTCTATTTTTACATCTTGTTCCCCTATACACTGTAGCATGGTTTCAACTTTCATGTTGATGGCCTGCATCGACACTTGCAACGCTTTCCATGGGGGTCTGAAGTCGTACTCATGGTCGCTGCAGTTAGGGCCTGTTGTTCCATCGATGGTGGAAGTTTAGATCCACCTGGTCCTCTTTTGTTAGTGCGACCCATCACTTCAAAATACAGCTTTGGATTCCTCAGGTGCTTCTCTAGCTAGTGGTGTCGAAGTTTACTCAAAATTTTAACTTTAAAAGATTATATTTAAACTTTAAGCTTCTCTGGGGTGAGGAGCGGTGAAAAATGCTTCCACTTCATAGGTGTGCTGTCTAGTCCCCCGAGACCAAAGATTTGTATGTTAGAGGCCTGAATTGTGTTCTCCAATAACTCCAGCCATGACTTTAGTACTGATTGCTGCATGACAGAGGTTGCCACCACTGCCAGTGCGTTCCTGCATGTCGATTCCACTTCTTTTTAACTGCAGTCCCCAAATGTTCAGCAGTGGTCCCTATTGTAACCAACCGGTTGATACATGCAACTAACTTTTTATCCATTTTAGTTACTGTTTGTGTTAATTTCTATGGCAGTGTGCAGAGCCACTATTGAACCTGGAAGCCCTGTGTTCAGAAGGGCTCACCCCCGCTCAAGAACTGCTGGTGCAGCGGCTTCACCACGTGGGACAAAGATGCCAGTTTTCTTATTTTTTTTTTTTTTTACTAATTATCACCAGACAAGACCAGCTGGTACAGGAGATAGTCACTGTCAGTGTATCAAACTTTGGTTGGCAAGAAATAACCAACAACAGTGAATAAAAGAAAAAAAGAGTGCAAAGAAAAAGCAGCTTTTCAGGTGCTTTATATAGTATTGCTGTATTAAAGAATCACAAAGTACCAGAAAAATAATAGAAAACTAGATGCATATTAGGAGTTTGTTTGCGTGCCACACATTGTTTATGTGTTGTTTTTAATTTAAGTACAAATTTAATGAAGGGTGATTTAAAAACAGGTTGCCGTAGATGAAAGATATAAACTGTTTTAACTTTGTGTGTATGTCTTTTGTACAAACTGGTCATTTGTGAAAATGAGCTTGTCCCACAGACTTACCAGTATGAAAATAAATTAAATGAAAAAAAGTGCATGCACACACAAACACATACACTCTGCCTTTAGGGCTTGAATAAACTTAAAGGGCCTAGGTCGTTAAAGAGCACCTTCTATAATACTGTCCCCCCAAGCCCCAGTGGTAGATTTACCCCACGATAGCTATAGGGGCTTATTCTTATATTTTTCTTGCAGTCCTGTAAGTAGGGGAAGAAGGAATCATAAATTGGTGCAGAGGAGTCCTGCAGCATTATCCCTTTCCTTTTCTGGTATGAGCACTCCACCCCTGCTCTTTACATTTTGTGGTGTCACTGTTTGGAGAGTGCAGGGGCACACTCCAAAGAAAGTAATAGCTGTGTCTTTCAGCATACTATTTTCAGTATATTAGTGGTCCATTTGATTCAAATCAGAGCCACCACTCAACTAAAATGGACCTCATTAGTTGAGTGGTGGGTCTGACTTGAATCAAACAGACCACTAACGCACTAAAATAGTATGTTAAAGACAAGCTATCTCTCTATGAGTCTTTCTCAAACAGTGACATCATAACATATGAAGTGTGGGGGCAGAGAGCTCATACCAGGAAGTGGAAGGGGTGGTGTGGGAGGACTCCTCGGCACCGATTTATGATCTCTTCACCTACTTGCAGGGCTGAAAATAAGAATATGTCAATTTAGCTTTTGTGAGGTAAGTCTACCACTGGGGTTTGGGAGAGCAGGGTTTCACACAAGACTACAATAGGTGCTCTTTAAACTCCTGTGGGGCTCCATTACCCAGTTAAGAAATTCTTAAATATGCACAGTGCCTCCCCCCAGGGAAAATAAATGGGCTATGTGGCAGTACAGTAGTATTCTCTGGAACCAATATCAGCCCATCACCTGTTGGCACACCCCTCCCACTTTACACACAACAATGTGCAGAACTACCATATACGACTCAACATTCTAAATAATCCTAGGCAGTCAGACAGAAATTGCAAACAGATAAGGTCATTTAGAGTGGAACTGAAATTAGGAGCTGAGGAAGCAAACAGGTTTAAAGCAGCAAACAACAATTATAATAATAACTATGTTCCAGCAGCTAATGCCTGCTTGCCCCAACACAGTGCTATGTCCAACTGTAATATTGGGCTACTCCCCCAATTCCCACTGGTACCGGTAACCCTCAGTTTTTAGGGAACTCCCAGGGAGCCTGGGTACCATTGCATGTGGATGGCTAGTGTTGGCATGCAGTGAAACAGTAGTACAAATAAAGATTTGTAATCCTGGCCAAATGACCAAGTCCATTAAAGAGCTACTGATGCCAAAATGAAAACTGTAAAAAACATAATAATTAGGTACAATTCAGCTTGCATTCCATATGTATTCTATATAGTTCTCTTCCTTGTTATTTATTGCTCGGTACATTTGCATTTGCTCATGATGTTTATCTCTTAGATTTCACTAAGAGTATATTTGCCTGTGTAGCTTACTCCCTACGTCAAGTCATAATGCACTGTTATGTTATCACGATCTGTTGCTGTGGGAGTAACTGTGATGTCACAAGCAGGGCATTATGACCTCAGGGAGAAAGCAACAGGAATAGATGAACTCTTCAGGAGCAAAGATCCTGTTTTCATGCAAATTATCTCAGAAATAAATAATGGTGAGGAGGAATACAAAACTAATGTGTAATACAAGCTGACATGTCTAAAGTTTTCCTGAAGATGTCAGCTGCTCTTTAAACTAGCAGCTTCAAACTGTGGCACTAACTAGCCATCAACAAGCTGGTGTGTCATGGGAGTTTTAAAGGCCCTGATCAATTACTCTGAGTTTTTTATTTATTTATTTATTTATTGAAGATATCGGATAACATACCTTTGAGTCAAAGACTCCTTTACAAAGGTTCCACGTCATTGAGAACAGAGACATCAGGGACAATAGCAACAATTAGACACAATAGTTATAGAAATGGTTACAGATAACACAGTAAAGCAGTTAGCTATACAGGGATACAGAGTGTTGCCAAGCAAATGTATATAGTACAGATGGTAGCAGGTAACAGAAACTTATACTGCAGGGCAGTTGCGCCAGCCATGCCCTGGTGGTTACTTGCAGGCCTAGGCTGGACTGAGGTGTCCGTTGTCAAATGTAGGCACGCCCTGGGGCGGCTGGACCAGAGTTAAACCCATAGTCATGGGGGAGGGGGAGTGGGTAGGGCTAGAAATCAAGGACAATCACAGACTGAGTCATGAGAGATTACATCTCTTAGTTGGGACTCAAACTGACCAAGTTTGGGTTCTGTGAGGAGGGTGGGAGTTAAGTCAGCTAGGGGCCAGGTACCTAAAGGTTCTTTGACCCGAGGTGGTCTTGCAGCGAGGTACCCTGAAGTGGGTTGTTACTGATTGCCGAATAAGGCGGGTGTACAGTGGTGCCTGGAGTAGGGGAGTGAGAGCAGGTGGGAGTTATTTTTTTAGCAAAGAGGCAGGTCTGATATTTGAGCCTCCCGTCAAAGTTTAGCCAGTTAGTTGAGGCGTAAAGGGTGCAGGTATGTGTGAGTCTGGCACAGCCAGTAGCTAGTCTACAGGCCTTATTAAGGGCCAGACTAATTTTGTTTAGGTGCGTGTTGTCGGCTGCCCCTTAGATAATGATTCCGTAGTCTATGAGTGATAGTACTGATGCAGAGACAGCTAGGTGGAGAGCTTCTGGTGGGAGGCAGTGCTTGTACCGGTGAAGTAGGCCAATACGCACATTGACAGTGGTGCTCAGTTTTCGGATGTGGTCATAGTGGGTGATACCTAGGTATTTGAATGAGGTAACCTGCTCAAGGGGGTCATTTAGAGAGTTCAATATGAGCAGGGGTTGTCCTATGTTCTTGTTTTGGGGGTGTGCTAACACCATGGGTTTTATTTTTTTTGTAATTTAAGACTAGCCTGTGTTGAACGAACCAGGACTCAGCTTCTGTGAAAGATTTTTGGAGTGCAGAATGGAGGGCTGTGGGGTCAGTGTGGGAGCTGTAGAGGACAGCATCATCCACATACAGGAGTAGTTTCCCAGAGCAGTCCTTGGGCAGGGAGTTGAGGAACAGGGAGAAAAGTAGGGGGCAGAGAATAGAGCCTTGCGGGACCCCTGAACTAACTTGGAGGAGGGAGGACAGGGTATGGGCAAGCCTGACTGTCTGGGTTCTCTCAGACAGATAGCTGGCAGACCAGCCAGTGGTCTCTGGGGACAGGCTTTTTTGTGTGAGGGAATCCAGGAGTAGTGTGTGGTGCACCGTAGCAAATGCCTTGGAAAGGTCTATAAAAAACAGCACCTGCAGTGTGGCCAGTGTCAAGAGATGTGTGGAGGGCATTTGTAAACTCCAAAAGGGCTGTGGTGGTGGTACTGTGATTATGGCGGAAGCCATGCTGCTCAAGACACAGGAGGCTGTATTTGGAGAGGTAATGCGTAAGCTGGGTGGCCACAATCTTCTCCAAGGTTTTGGAAAGGGGAGACAGGATTGTGATGGGGCGGTAGTTCCCAGGCAGAGTGTGGTCACCGCTTTTAAGGATGGGTGTGATGAAGGCAGATTTCCATTTAGAGGGAAATGGCCCAGCAACAGGGAGTGATTCAGAAGCATGGTGGGGGGAGGGAGAACTTTGTTAAAGGTGAGCCTAAGCAGTTTAAGATCTAGAGTGTCACTGCTGAAACATGATTTGCTGAGGGCCTTGAGTAGAAGAGGGGCAGCTTCATGCTGAGATATTGCTTTAAAGTGGAATGGAGTGGGGTGGAGAGGGAGCAAGGTGGTGCTGGGGGTGGGGGGAGAAGAAATTGGGGGGAGACTACTACTAAGGTCGGAGAAGGAGGCATTAAACGTATTTGCAATCAGGGCAGGGTCTGTGGTGATAGACCCATTGACCCTGAGTTGGGAGGGAGGTGCAATGGAGGCTTTGCCACTGAGCTCTTTGAGGGAGTCCCAGAACTTGCACCCTGAGCCCCATGTGGCAGTGAGCAAGGTTTGGTAGTACTCAGTTTTTGCCTTACGAATACTCCAAGTACATTTATTACACGCTTCTTGGTAGAGCTGCCTATCAGCGGGTTTACCAGTATCCAGAGAAATGTGCCATAGATTGTCACCTTCATGCATCTGGTCCAGCAGGACTTGTGACATCCAAGGTGTGTCAACCCCTGTAACTATCTTTTTGCTTAGGGGTGCATACCAGTTGCAGGCAGAGCTGAAGGTGTCGATGAAGTGGTCAAGGGCAGAGTCAATGTTCAATGCAGTTTTGATGGGGGACTAGTCACTAGCTAAGAGACACTGTCTAAGGGACCGAAGTTGGCTGGGTTTGAGGCGACGTTGGAGGATAGTTTTTTTGAGGGGGCTTTCTAACAATATACGACCAGTGACAAAGCACTGGGGAGTGGTCACTCAGGGCATTGAGTAGTACCCTGACCTGGGTTGCTTTGTGGGGTGCAGTGGTGAGCACAGGATCAAGGAGGGTGGCAGTACCAGTCTTCTGGTTGATTCTAGTGGCAGTGGTCATAAGTTGGGACAGGTTTTGAGAGGCTGCAGCATCCCTAATGGGAGCTGATGCGTCAGCTAGCCAATTTGTATTAAAATCCTCAAGGGCAATGATTTCTGCCTGTCATGGAGTGTCTGGAGGTGGGGGAGGACAGAGTGGAAGGCACTCTTCTGATTTTGGGGGAGGAATGTATATAGAGGAGAGGAACAGGGGGGCTCTGTTAGGTGCAAGAGTGATTTTCAGAGTGCGAGTCTTGGCTCCATGTTCAAAGGTTGGGGATGGGAGGGTGAGACACTGTAATGAGTCCTGGACATACAGTGCACATCCACCCCCTTGTTTAGAGGTTATGTTGGCACGGTATAGAGTAAAACCGGGGAGTGATACTGGGAGTTCACCCAGTTATGTAGCATTCATTACCAGCCGTGGTCTTGGCTGGACATACTGACTGTGTTCCGCAGCTCTGGTGCGTGTCCAGTGGCTCCCTCAGTTCCTTTCTGCCAGTCACGCTCTCAGACACATCTCAAAGATCAGCTGGAGTTTCCCTCCATTGGACTTCCAAGGTGGTTGTAATGAATGGCAGCCGGCAAAGGCAAACTCAGTCTGCAGTGCAGTCCCCAAAGTAGCATCTGCTCTGCAGTGTAACAACTGGCTGTGGCATGGCAGCTAATAGGCCTCTCAGGCACTGTTGATACTCTAGGCCTCTAGCCTATTTCTAAGCAAGATCGTCTCCTTTTCTCTCTCTCTTGAGGCTCAGTTGCAGGGCAGCTCCACTTGAATGTTGAATTGCTCAGCTACTTCTATAAATGCTGATGTATCCCCCCTGCAAATGGGGGTTCCCAAAAGACTTCCAGGAGCTTGCTTGAATGCTCCAAGCCTGAATGGTGTTTGGCGTTTAAGCCATTTATCAGTGAGTGTTTTTAGAGCCTCTGGTACTGTCTCTTTAAGAGCTGTCTGCTTGCAGACATAATTAGTTTGTATGGGGGGACTGTGTGCTTCTCTGCTTGAGTACCACTCGAGCTGCTGCCAATTCACTCCCATTTTGTAGTCACTAAGAGTGCAAAGGAACCTATCTGAAAGATGTAACTGTTTGCCAGAAATCATTTAGAGTAATAATGAAATTACAGTTTGTCTAACCTGCTTTCTTTGCAGTCAGAACTGTGTTTGCCTAGTTCCCATTCTAGTTTTGAACTGCTGAACTGGACCAATCAGTGTGGGTTAAGGTAGCTCTAAAATGGTGCCTTGGACGAATCAGAACTGGGACTCATAATCTGAGCCAGCCACAAGAGGATTGTATGGGCAGTGACTCTGGGAGATGTAGTTTAGACTTCGGTGCCTTTTTGGACCAACAGGCGGTCTATTGTAGTGACAGCCAATCCAGCCAAGAACTGGGAGGAACTCAAAGGAAGTGCCAGTTTTGTCTGCTGGAGTTTCAGTTGAGCTCTGGCAGTGAAGAGGGAAGGAGCCCTGTGCTTTTTTCGGTGTGCAGTTTTTGTCAGGAAACGTGTGTAAGGCCCAGAGTTCCGGTCTGCAGCTTGTGTAATTGCTTGTTAGGACTGAATCCTTCCTGTGAAGAGAATCAAAGGATATCTGAAGAGTAGAAACCAGGCTCACCTTGTAGAAGACTGGAGAAATTGCTGAATTGCACTCGGTCTGTCAGGAACTGAATCTGCTGTGTGTTCTCCCGGGTATTGTGCAGTAACTGCGATCAGGATAGAGAAGCAGCCTGCCTGGTATAGTACTTTCTTTTTACCATATAAATGTGTGAGGAGGCTTGTGTAGCTCAAGTGAATCCTGCTGCCATTAAAGGACTTTTGCCTGTTACTGTTCACCATATAAATGTGTGAGGAGGCTTGTGTAGCTCAAGTGAATCCTGCTGCCATTAAAGGACTTTTGCCTGTTGCAGTTTGCCATATAAATGTGTGAGGAGTCTCGTGGAGCTCAAGAGTAGCCCTGCTGACATTGAAGGACCCTATCTTGTTTGGAGGTCGTGAGTACTAATTCAGGGTCGCTCCTGTTGAATTGCCACATTGAATCCAAATGGAATTACTGTACTGCTGACTGTTAACTAATTTTCTTTTCTCTGTGTGAAGGGCCCTACCAGCTGCCACGGTTTGGACTAGTCACTAGGGCTTGGGTACCCAGGGACAGTAACTGGTAGGGATAGGCCTGTGCACAGAGCCATAGGTAGATGAGTAAAGTGATAAGCTAATTAACCTGATTTCCCCCTGTCCTTGTTATATCCCCTAAATAAATCAGAGCTGCTTGTTTCAGCAAAGTTATACTGCCTGAGGTATTTGTCTATGTTAAAGTATTGTACTGTGATTGTTGCACTGTATCTTATTTTACAGGGGTCCCAGTGCCTGAACCAGTCCTGGGGTAAGTGTATACTGTGAAGGTAATTCTAATATATTGTGTGGGCCACTAGTGGGAAGAAAGTGGGTTGCAGTGTCCCAGAGGGCTGTGACCAAGTTAGTTTAACTATTGCAAACCCTGACCTCTGGGTGGAGGCACCGCCATCGGATCCAGGCCCTCAACCTGTTAGTGGCAAATCAGGCAGGGGTAGTAGCCCCTGGGATAGCGCCATCTAGGGGTTACATCTTGGAGGCTCACCGCTGGGATTGTGTGTCCTCTAGTGGCCATATTTACGAACCACTGTTAAAAAAAAAATGGGTACCCCTACAGAAGTGGCTGTGCACCGGCTGGTGGAGTGGTGTACTGGGGAGGAGATTGACCCCCAAAATGCTATGCTTATCCTGGACATCCCCCTGGGTATCAATACGGACACTGTACAGGGAGTACTTTCCAAGGTGGAAGGTTTACAAAACCCTGTGGTGGTGGGTCGGCATGCTAATCTGCTCACCCACACTTTCCTGGCCCTAGTAGAGTTTAAGGATCCCATAGATAGCTCCAAAGTGCCACAGACCATTACCCCAGAGAGCCCTCACTGCCTGGAGAGTGATAACTAAGTACAGTAAAGACCGGGGAATGAGCCCCCACCACTGTCAAACTTTGAGGAGAAATTTGCTAAATGGTTGCTGGGGAAGGAAAACTGTGGAGGACTTGAAGAAACTATTCTTGCCACCTGGGGTGTTCCTCCCCAACACCTCTCCGCTCCAGTACCGTAATGGTGGCTGAACCAATGCAGACTCCTATTTCTGCACCTGCCATTAGTCACAACTCTTACCGAAGGTTGAGGATCTTCTCTGGCACCCTCCCACCCCCAAGGGAGATTGACTGGGAGACCTGGATAGACTATGTTGCCCCCAAGTGCTGGAATGGCAATGCTCGGGAAGCAGCGAAAGAGGTTAGTGAGAGCCTCAAGGTCCTGCCTGGCTACCATCCGTGCTAACGGGCCAGTAACCCTGAAGTGACTGCACAGGCCTATCTTGAGACCTTGAGAATGTGTATGGGAGCCCAGATTCTGATGAGGATCTATGGTGGAAGTAAGAAATGCACAACAGTACCAAGGGAGTTGTTGTCTGTGTATGTATCTCGGCTGGAAAAATTGTTGCAAGAATGCCTCAGAAAGGGTAGGTTTGCCAGCGATTGAACTGGACCGAACCAGGCTGGACAGGATCCTAAGTCTGCCCCTTCTCAGAACTGCTGTTGCTTCAGTTCGCCTGGCAAATTGACTGGAATCCCACCCTCCTGTGATGAGTTAATGAGAGAAATTCGAGGAGTTGAGAAAAGGCGACCTCGGGAGGGACCTGCACCAATAGCTGCGGCTATGGACCGAGTGACTGAGGGTGGCCCATCAAGTGAAGTTCAGGGCAGAGGTTGGCAGTCAATGAGTGCTCTGACAAGGAAAAGATATGCCACAATGGGGCGAACTGTTGAGAGAGATCGAGAATTCAAACAGTCCTTTATGAAGGCCACGCCTGCAAGTCACAGGCCCCGACCTATATCCAACTGCATCTGTTATGGGGTGGGGTACCCACCCATGTATCTCCTGCTGATAACAGCTCAAACTCAATTCCTTGACCATGGAAGTGGAGAAACTGAGAGATGTCTCCAAATGCTTATCACGCCACAGACAGAGATGGCACAAGGTTTCCAGTTAGTAATACCCCGCCCTGGCTCCCAGTGTGGCGCCTCGGCCAGCTCAAACTCCAGAAAATATGTTTTGCTATAATTGTGGGAAGGATGGGCATATGAAAAGGAATGCGGTCCCCAAAAGACACTGACAAAGTTGCATATAGGCTACAGAGAGCTTGGAGAACAAATCAGTGGTTAAGAGGTGCAGAAATGATCCCAGTGAGGGCACCAAATATAATTCACGTCCTTTGTGGCAAGGTCAGTTGCCCAGGCCCCCACTACCGCCTCTCCAGACTGGTCCAGAATAGTGAGTCCCTCCATGGAGACCACTGTAAAGGTGAATGGAGTGTCTACAAGAGCTGTATTAGACAGTGGCTCCCAAGTGACTATTGTGTTCCAGGATTGGTATCAGAAGCATTTGTCAGACGCACCCTTACAACCATTAGAAGGACTGCATGTATGGGGGTTAAGTGAGAAGGCCTACCCCTATTCCGGGTATATCCGAATTTGGCTGTCTTTCCCCACCTCTGTGGCTGGAGTGGCCGAACAAGTGAGACCCTAGCCTTAGTGTGTCCCCACTGGACTGTATGATGGTGTCCCTTTGTTGATTGGAACAAATGCTCATATGTTCGGAAGGCTGGCACAGTTGTGTTATGAAAAACAGGGTCAAAGACTAGTAGAGCTTTAAGAGTTCCGGCTTTAATTAAGAAGGCCTATGAGGCACAGAGATGCTGAAAAATAGAACCAGAGGAACGGTCGAATTGTATGGAAGAAGGATCCTGAGTCTCTGATCCTGGCGCCAAATGCCCAGTGTACCTTACAGGGAGAGGTCCGTATCAGAAAGGATGTTAAGAATAAAATATTAATGTTGGATGCACCAGGCGATGGAAAATTGCCAGAGGGACTGCTGGTCAAGCCTAGTATTTTGCCGCTAGAGCCCATGCTTATGCCAGAAGGGTAATGGTCCAAGTTCATAATGTGTCTGAAAGAGACATTCGAGTAAATAGAGGTTGCATCCTGGCTAATGTGCATTGTGCAGACACTGCAGTGCTACCCAGCAGCAAGAGTTTGAGGAAGAATGACAGAGTAACGCCTGACTTGTTTGATTCGGCGACTCCCGTTGCCAGCTGAATGGAAAGTGAGGATCAGTGAAGCTTGCCCAGAGAGACCAGGTGTTTTCTTTAAAGGAATGGGACGTAGGATGCGTGCAAGGAGCTGAGCACAATATCCGGCTGCATGACGAAGACCATTTCGTGAGAGGTCTCGACGCCTGGCACCTGCTGATATAGATGATGTGAGACAGCATCTGCAAGAGATGTTAGCTGCTGGTGTAATACAAGAATCCAGAAGCCCTTATGCTTCCCCCATTGTGGTAGTGAGGAAAAGAATGGGACAGTAAGGATGTGCGTGGATTACGCACCTAAACCGCGGACAATCCTGATCAGTACACAATGCCCGCATTCAGGATGCTTTGGACTGCCTAAACAGGGCAAAGTGGTTCTCTGTGCTGGATCTCCGCAGTGGGTACTACCAGATCCCGATGGCCCCAGAGGACCGTGAAAAGACAGCCTTTATCTGTCCGCTTGGCTTCTATGAATTCATGAGGATGCCTCAAGGATTTCAGGTGCCCCAGCCACTTTTCAACGATTGATGGAGCGTGCAGTGGGACATGAACTTACTAGAGTGCCTGGTATACCTAGATGATGTTATTGTGTTTGGCAGCTCACTGGAGGAACATGTGAGCAGATTAGTTAAGGTATTGGACCGACTGGAGGACTTTGGCCTTAAACTGTCCATTGATAAGTGTCAATTCTTTCAAACATCAGTAAAGTATGTGGGACACATAGTATCCACGAGGAATAGAGACCGACCCAAGTAAAGTTGAGGCCTTGACCACCTGACCACAGCCCAAAAATCTAAAAGAACTGCAAAGATTCCTGGGATTCTGTGGTTATTATCGCGTTCATCAAGGACTATTCAAGAGTGATCCGCCTTTACTTAACCTTACTCAAGGGTATCCCCAACCCACAAAAAATACAAAAGTCAGCGTCCTCAAGACTGAAAAGTGTATTTTCGTCCGAGTGAAGTATTTGGGGCTCGCTGGACTCCTGATTGTGAGACTGCTTTTCATGAGATCATATATCAACTTACCCATGCTCCAGTGCTGGCCTATACCGATCCAAGAAAACCTTACGTCCTGCACAGTGATGCTAGCTTGCAAGGGTTGGGGGCTGTGTTGTACCAAGAGCACGAGAATGGCCTGAGACCAGTGTCCTTTGCCAGTAAAAGCCTGACCCCATCCGAAAAGAACTGTCCTGTACATAAGTTAGAGTTCCTAGCTTTGAAGTGGGCTATTGTTGACCAATTCCATGAGTACTTGTATGGGGCTAAAATACTAGTAAAAACTGACAATAATCCTTTGACCTATGTGCAGACCTCAGCTAAGTTGGATGCCACTGGCCATAGGTGGCTTTCTGCATTATCTACATATGACTATGCTCTCGAATACCGAGCAGGTCTGAACCACATAGATGCTGATGCTCTCTCCCGAGGCCTGTTCCCCAGAATGATTGGGTCCGATTAGCAGAACCTGACATTCGGGCACTCTGCGGAAGTTTGACAGGGAGGAACAAATGTCCCACAGGGCGCAGTGGACTGCATGGTGGATTGCTTGCGACCCTCTGAGTGCATACCTGCTGCTTATTGCCACTTTTCTGCAATAGACATTGGTGCACTGCCTCAGCTGGACAATGACAGTATTGCGGGCTCAATCCCGCGATCCCATGATCAAAGCAGCTTTAGAAGCCCTCTATGCAGGAAAAGATGTGTCCAAATTACGCCCACTGATTTGAGAACTGCACTGTTATACAAAGAAGGTCCTAAGTTGAAACTGATCAATAAACTGTTATACAGAGAAACAGTAGACAGAGGGGACAAGTAGACAAACAACAACTAGTGCTGCCCACTGCCTTCGAGACTCAGTACTGATGTCCTTGCACAACCACATGGGGCACCTCGGTATAGATAGAACACTTGACTTGGTGAGATCCAGATTCTATTGGCCTAAGATGGGGGCTGATGTGGAGCAACACATTCGAACTTGTAGTCGCTGCTTACAGAGACTTTGCCCCAGAGGCTTCCCCATGTTAACATCCCACAGTGCACCCATGGAGCTGGTCTGTATTGATTTTTCTGAGTTTGGAGTCAGATCAAAGAAATATCAGTAATGTGCTGGTGGTCACTGACCATTTCACGAGATATGCCCAAGCTTTCCCACCAAAGACCAGAAAGCATCCACTGTGGCCAAAGTACTTGTGAAAACTTTTTGTTCACTATGGGGCTCCAAAGAATCCATTCTGATCAAGGAGAGACTTTGAGAGTCGTCTGATCAAAGAGATGCTTTCTCTGTGGGGAGTCCGAAAGTCCAGAACCACTCCTTGCCACCCCAGCGAGCCCACAGCCTGAACGTTTCAACCGCACTTTGCTAGATATGCTAGGCACCCTGCACCCAAAGGACAAGCCTAGATGGAGCCAACAAATTAGCACCCTGGTACATGCTTATAACTGCACCAAAAGTGATGCCACTGGGTTCTCCCCTACCGCCTGATGTTTGGAAGAGAAGCTCGACTACGGTAGATGTGTGTTTTGAGTCTCTCCTGATGGGGTTCAAGCTGACAACTATTTACAGTATGTGCAAAAGTTAAAGGCCCAGCTAACTCATGCGTACCAACTGGCTCAAACCATGGCTGCCAAAAGAAATCTGGCCAACAAAGAAAGGTATGATAAAAAGGTGAAAGCACAGGAACTCCAGGAGGGAGATCGGGTATTGCTAAGAAATCTGGGACTGCATGGCAAACACAAGATTGCTGACAGATGGCACCTTCTCCCTCACATTGTAGTGGGCAAACTAGATGATCTGCAGTGTACAAAGTAAGGCCTGAGAATAATTCAAAAGATGTAAAAACAATGCATAGAAATCATTTACTGCCCATTGGACAAATCTTGATTGAGTCTGAACCCCAGAAGATGCCCTCTGGACCAGTGATTAGAGCTGCTGCTAAGAAAAGATCAAGAAAGTCTGCACCTACAGAAGCAGAGTTAAAGTGTTCCCTCCACAAGTCCCAGTTGAGCATGACTGTCAGTCCATATCAAAAGAAAGTGAGAGTGACTTTGAATACTATCCTTCTAGAACTGAGTCAATTGTTTCGGGGCAATCCCCTAGTCAGTACTGGAGACGAAGCTGGGCCTTCTGGACTGTCTAAGCCCCCAGCTTTGTCCCTGGAGCCAATGCTCCCAGAAAGTGAAGTGCATAGTATCAGATCAGATGAAATGGAATCATTGTGCATGGTTGAACTGTTTGAGCTTTCAGGGGAGGAAAATGATGGATTGGGGCAGACTGGTGATACACCAGAACAAGAAGAGTATTTTGAGTGCCCTGACAGTCCACTGCCAGTGTCCGAAAGCTCTCCATGCGAGCCAAATGTTGTGGACTCAGAAACTGTAACTCCTGGAGCTGAAAGTGCCCCAAGTTCTAGCCTCTCTACCCCCATGGAGATTCCCCTGACAAGTGAGGACAATGCTGAAAATGAGGCTCAGAGTGCAGAGACTGTAACAGTTCCCCCTAGAAAGACTGGTCGAGCTGTAAAGCCTGTGGTGCACCTCAGTTATGATTCCCTTGGGAGGCCTGTGGACTTGCCTCTCAATGTTGTCCATAAAGGAGTATATGTGTTCCCGAGCTCATTGCCCAAACTGAGCGTCAGTGCTAACTCTCAAGTTACTTGTGTTGCCCTTTAAGTATGGTGCCCTTGCCCCGTCCAGCCCCAAGGTAACTGATAGGGAAGGGACCCCTCTCTTCAGGTTTCATGTACAAGAGGTAATAACTTGAGTTATGGTACAATGTGTGTGTAATACTGTGTAAAGTGGCGTACTGCAATGTTTCAGAAATGTGTTCTTGGTAAAATGATATATTGACTGATGATTACATGTGTGAGCCTAATGCAAATGTATATGGTTGCAGTTGAAACTTATGGGGGTACTTGCAGCGGATGTCAAGCTTTCCCAGGCAGGAAGGTGTAACCCCTGCAAATGGGGGTTCCCAAAAGACTTCAGGAGCTTGCTTGAATGCTCCAAGCCTGAATGGTGTTTGGCGTTTAAGCCATTTATCAGTGAGTGTTTTAGAGCCTCTGGTACTGTCTCTTTAAGAGCTGTCTGCTTGCAGACATAATTAGTTGTATGGGGGACTGTGTGCTTCTCTGCTTGAGTACCACTCGAGCTGCTGCCAATTCACTCCATTTTTGTAGTCACTAGGAGTGCAAAGGGAATATATCTGAAAGATGTAACTGTTTGCCAGAAATCATTTACAGTAATAATGAAATTACAGTTTGTCTAACCTGCTTTCTTTGCAGTCAGAACTGTGTTTGCCTAGTTCCCCATTCTAGTTTTGAACTGCTGAACTGGACCAATCAGTGTGGGTTAAGGTAGCTCTAAAATGGTGCCTTGGACGAATCAGAACTTGGACTCATAATCTGAGCCAGCCACAAGAGGATTGTATGGGCAGTGACTCTGGGAGATGTAGTTTAGACTTCGGTGCCTTTTTGGACCAACAGGGGCTGTCTATTGTGAGTGACAGCCAATCCAGCCAAGAACTGGGAGGAACTCAAAGGAAGTG
Organism: Neoceratodus forsteri; assembly: GCA_016271365.2. NCBI lineage: Eukaryota > Metazoa > Chordata > Ceratodontiformes > Ceratodontidae > Neoceratodus > Neoceratodus forsteri. The sequence goes on from CM028130.1 coordinate 1,199,866,146, forward strand.
CCGGTTTGTCTGCTGGAGTTTCAGTTGAGCTCTGGCAGTGAAGAGGGAAGGCCCTGTGCTTTTTGATTGTGCAGTTTTAGTGGGAAAGCGTGTATGAGGCCCAGAGTTCCGGTCTGCAGCTTGTGTAACTGCTTGTTAGGACTGAATCCGTCCTGTGAAGAGAATCAAAGGATATCTGAAGAGTAGAAACCAGGCTCACCCTGTAGAAGACTGGAGAAATTGCTGAATTCCACTCAGTCTGTCAGGAACTGAATCTGCTGTGTGTTCTGCTGGGTATTGTGCAGTAATTGCGATCGGGATAGAGAAGCAGCCTGCCTGGTATAGTACTTTCTTTTTACCATATAAATGTGTGAGGAGGCTTGTGTAGCTCAAGTGAATCCTGCTGCCATTAAAGGACTTTGCCTGTTACTGTTCACCATATAAATGTGTGAGGAGGCTTGTGTAGCTCAAGTGAATCCTGCTGCCATTAAAGGACTTTTGCCTGTTGCAGTTTGCCATATAAATGTGTGAGGAGTCTCGTGGAGCTCAAGAGTAGCCCTGCTGACATTGAAGGACCCTATCTTGTTTGGAAGTCGTGAGTACTAATTCAAGGTTGCTCCCTGTTGAATTGCCACATTGAATCCAAATGGAATTACTGTACTGCTGACTGCTTAACTAATTTTTCTTTTCTCTGTGTGAAAGGGCCCCTACCAGCTGCCACGGTTTGGACTAGCCACTACGGCTTGGGTACCCAGGGACAGTAACTGGTAGGGATAGGCTAATGCACAGAGCCATAAATAGATGAGTAAAGTGATAAGCTAATTAACCTGATTCCCCCTGTCCTTGTTATATCCCCTAAATAAATCAGAGCTGCTTGTTTCAGCAAAGTTATACTGCCTGAGGTATTTGTCTATGTTAAAGTATTGTATTGTGATTGTTGCACTGTATCTTATTTTACAGGAGGTCCCAGTGCCTGAACCAGTCCTGGGGTAAGTGTATACTGTGAAGGTAATTCTGATATATTGTGTGGGCCACTAGTGGGAAGAAAGGGGGGTTGCAGTGTCCCAGAGGGCTGTGACCAAGTTAGTTTAACTATTACAAACCCTGACCTCTGGGTGGAGGCACCCGCCATTGGATCCAGGCCCCTCAACCTGTTAGTGGCAAATCAGGCAGGGGTAGTAGCCCTTGGGATAGCGCCATCTAGGGGTTACACTGAATCACAGATGTCTTGTGGTTGTGTGTGATGGCCCCCTTCTTCTTGTTTGTGATAGCCTTCTCTTTCTTGGCTGTAGAAGTACAAGTCTCCCTGCAAAGTATCTGCACCCAGTTATCTCATTCATACAGTTAGTAAATCTGTCTAGAAGCCGAGTCTTACACAGATGGCATGTAGATTGACAGCTAGAAGGGTACTTGGTGAAAAAGTAAGGTAACAGCATTTTTCTATGCCCCTTGTTGCCCCTAATATTTGGAACTTATTTTTACCATATTAGGACTTCGCCCTCGGTGGAGGGCTTTAAAAAGAGGCAAGGTTCTTTCTGTTTACATAAGTGTTTGGTGACGAGTGAACCTGTCTGGCTGCTCCTTGACAGATGATTGGTCATCCAAGTCCCAGGTGAATTAATCAGTCTGAACTGCAGACAAACGGTGGTGCACAAAAATAGAAAGAAAAAAACACTGTACTACGGTAGCTTGTGCATCCTTTTGGCTCCCATAAACTAGCACTATGCGTGTATCACTGTAGCACAGTGTGTTTTCTTTGTTTATTTTTTGCACTGTACAGTTTATCTCTTTGCAGTTCCCCTTGGTTTTTGTAGTTGCTGCATTATTTGCCTGTTCTTAGTGCCCAGGTTTTTCTTGCTTTGCCTTTAGAATCAATCAGTTCTGGGCACCCTTAGTGGTTGCAATCCAGCTTCTGACCCATGTTTCCATGCTGAGATTGGGTCGGAGATGGATGGCTGCGAAAATCAACCATAAGCACCTAAAACAATAAAGCCCATTTTTAGAGGACACTGACTATTTGTCCACACTTTAGACCTTACTTGTAGGGCTCACATGGATATGCAGTGGCTTCTGGTTCAGTCAAGTGGAGCAGTTTAAGGATGTCCCATTCTTCATGGATCCTGCCTGGCTTCTCCATCTGTAGCAGTGAAAACATTCCTCTGTGTCATGGCACACACCATAGAAAAGGCAATCTGCTTCAGTCTCTTCTCAGTCCCTAATCGACAATCCAAGTCCTGAGGCCCAGAGGAAATAATGAATGCAGTAAACTGGACTGTGGTTCCTTAAAGCCCATTTAGGTAAGCTCCCGTGGGGAAGGGGTTGTAACATTAGTACTCATGAAAACAGAGGGATGAAAAACACTTAAAACACAACCCCTTTATCTACAAACTAATAATAGTGCAGACAGAGTACATGACTGCTAAATGGTGCTTTACCAATCTCAATGCAGTTTTACTGGGGCTGCTGTCTTTTGGAGTGAGTCTGGACTGTTTTCAGATCTTGTTCCTGATATGCTCAGTCCCAAGTCCACCGGGAGCCTTGTAGTCATATGGTTCCCCAGCCAGAGCTACTATGAATCGTCTGTCTTTGAAGTGAAGTGCTATGTTATTTATTTCCATCACTGTATCCTGTTGAAACAGTGCACATGGGAGATCTCTGGAATGAGCAGAAAGTTTTAAAAAAAGGTACTGTCAAATGAATCAGAGGCAACGAGAATTATGAGTAGCTCCTTTACCAAGAACTAACCTCCCCACCCTCCACCCCACAAGGGCCCAAAAACATACAAGACCATCAGTGGTTGGTTTTCTTACAATAAGTACTGGAGGTTTATGGTAAAACCTTTGATTGTATTGAATTTTGCCATATCCATTTGAATTGTTTGCACAGCTGACTGCTTTAATCTACAAAATAAACTGAGACCACCAAGCTTATTTCAGCTGCGAGTTCAGCAGATGTTTAAACTTTGATCTCCAGTGTCCAGATGGTCATTGGAATTCCCACTGAGCCAGCCCACAGCAATGTTTTTTGAATTTGTAGTCAAGTGTCATTTATACAGCTCCAATGGGGATACATTTTCACTGATAAATAAGGGATATGCAGTGGGGACCTGTGTGTTATATTATTTATCTACACAAGTGCCGTGTGTCCTCGGGGAACTTCATGAGTGGCATAAGCCACGAGTGAGGTGTTTGAGGTCAAACTGTTTGAGTGCAGATAAATCATGTATCACACATGTTCCATTGCATATTTCATTACCACTGATTTGTGGGAGGATTTTGTTTCTGAAAAATGTTGAGAAACATGGCGACAGGTTTTATCGAGCATTTGAAGCGGTGGTAGCATACTGTGCATCTGGAGGTGCTGCTGCCGGTGAGTTGTGGTTTGGAATTTAAAAATTTTTTTTAAAGAGACTTACCAGCCTCAGCCCCTGTACCCGATATATGGGTGCATTACCTCATAGGACACCTCCTCATGTGCATCTTGCCCCAAATAATTCAGTAATAAAAAAAAGCTGTAATCCTCATAAAATCCAGAAAACCAGGTCCCAAGGATTCCCAGTTTCTGGTGCTGCACACGCTCTGCCAAGTTATGACGTGAGGCTAGGGAGAGCATGGGGACGTGCTCCATTATACTCTATCGGCAGCACCTTTCTGATCACATTTTTACATTATAATGGCAATTTGGTGAGGAAACGTGGGCACTGGTCGACTAACAAGGGCATTGTTAGTTGACTAGTACCCACGTTTCCTCACCAAACTGCCATTATAATGTAAAAAACGATTGGAAAGGTGCCGCCCATAGAGTATAATGGAGCGCGTCCCCGTGCTCACCCTAGCATCATGTCATAACTTGGCAGAGCACATGGATGGCACCAGAAACTGGGAAGTCCTTGGGACCCAGTTTTCTGGATTTTACAAGGTTTGCAACTTTTTTACTACTGAATTATTTGGGGGCAAGATTCACATGAGGAGGTTTCCTATGAGGTAAGGCACCCATACACCAGGTGCAGGGGCTGTTTGGATTGCCATGGTGGGGCTCTTTAAAAAGCATGCTGTTGAGAAGCTGAAGAGGAGGTGGACTACAGAAAGTTAGCACTGCAGTATTGTGGGAGATAACCATGGAGAATGAGTGACCAAGGCTGCGGAGTGAGGTTTTGTTCTAAAAGGAAAAAAAAACAAAGTACTGTTTCTTTTTTTCTTTTCTGGCTGAATGGGCAGGCTTAAATGACATTGCGGTAGACGACAGAGTGCTGAAGCAGTGTGTGTGTGTGTGTGTGTGTGTAGGGAGGGGAGTTGCAGATTGCGACCAGATGAGTTGAATGAAAACTGTAAGAAGTAGTGCCGACTGGTCGGCACGGGCGGCCGGCAGAGTGATGATGTAGTAACTATATTTATAAATCTGATGATGTACTTACTATATGTATATCTGACTTATTCATATAGTTGCTCTAATAAATGCATTTATCACACTGCATTTATCTCCTCCCCATTGCACAGATTTGTTTATCTCATTGTCTAACCTCCAGATAAACATTTATCTGGAGGTAAAATATGTCACAATGACTGTCATCAACCTAAGCATCAATCAGAGAGCAGCTTTCACAGTGATGAGAAAATCACAGTAGCTTTGTCCTGCTCTGAAGCTGGCTGCTGAATTCAAAGAGAAACAGTTTAGGGAGAACTGCGCTGAACTTGTAGCTCATTTATCCTGTAGACAGGTTTTTTAAATATAGGTTCCAGTTCTCATATTGTTCCATCTTCACTGTCCTTTCAATAAATTCTGTTGGTGTTTCTGGTTTACACACTGGTGGTAAAGGTTAAGTAGTGGGTTAAGGCTCTGAGCTGCAGATCTGGAGACCTGGGTTTGAATCCCACAGCCGCCTAGGTGCATACTGTGTGATCCTGAGCAAGTAAGCCACTTAACTTCCTTGTGCTCCCAGGTCACATCTGGAAACAAGCTTCGTCTTAGCGTGCTACTCCTGGTTAAACAATGTTCCCTTTCCTTTCCCTTAAAGGGGACAGGAAATGTCTGCTGATTGGCAGCAATTAGTAATGTTCGTAGTAAGAGAAATTATAAACTTGCCTCCAGATGAGCTATATTTAACTGTACCTTAATAAACACTAATGTGAAAAACTGTGTTTTCAATTGCTTTCTTTTTATGGGCAACATTCTGTTACAGTTCTTTTCATGGAACCAGTAATTTGGAGTTTTCACTACATCACAGTTTGTATACAGAATGCTAAACTGAGCTATTGTCCTATCAGAACCACGCTTAAGAGTTCTTTGCTCAAACCATGACATAGTTAAAACTCCAGGTCACAGGTTCGATGAAGAGAACTGTAACAGAATGCTGCCCATAAAAACAAAACAATGCAAAATACAGCTTTTCACATTACTTTTTATTCAGGTACAGTAAAATATAGATCATTTAGGCTTATGGATATGATGTCTGTAAATGGGAACATTATAAACAGCCACCAATTAGAAATAATTTCCTGTCCTCTTTAAGGACGATTTTAGAACTGTATGTTGTAGTGTATGTCTTTTACAGCCACAGAATTCTTTACTGAAACACAGATGCATTGTGACAACAATCTAAGAGCTGAACAAGGGACATACTGCAGTATACATCATACAGGTACTAAAATGGTTCTTACTACCAGTGTGTAAATCAAAATACCCACTGAGTTTAGTAGAAGGCCAGTAAAGAATATACAAGGGTAAGATGTGAATTAAGATTTGAAAAACAGCTTCTACAAAAATAAAGGCTTGTATATTTAATACAATCCTCCTATACACCTTTACACAAAATTTTTTTAGCTTGATTTAAACTGTCGTAGGGCGCAGGCGTATGTGGGCAATCAGATAGCGTGACACAATAACTATCTTTTATATAGTTCAGAATTTATTTTTAAATTTCACATTTACTTCTGAAGCAGGACAATTTCCATCAGCAAGCTCCTTGGAATTCACTCCAATCATCTGACGAACACAATTATATAACACTTTTACATCGCTCCCTGGAGTACTCTCCAGACCCTCCTTTCTCATCTCTCTCCTAGTCGCATCTAACAACCTTAGGCGATATCTTTTCTTTTATACACTTAATCAGATGACAAATTAACTCCACCCAATAATATATTTCAAACATTGTTTCTTTAAACACTAATTAATATTCCTTTTACTTAGTCTATATACATTTAAATAAACATCAGAGCTTATATTTAAGTTCCAAAAATATATTTATATCACTTTAACACAGTCTGTTTCTTTCTGACGCTCAATAAGCACCACCCACTTTGAGCTACAACATAAATGTAGTGGAAAAACGGCTGCCCGGCTCTTATAGAAAGGCTTAGAGTCATAGGCGGTGAGATTCAAAAGGTTAAATCGTCAGCCACAGTACCAAAATCCTCGCTCTACAAACCCCCTTGGAAATCTACAAAACACCACAATCCCATCAGATAGGGTATGTACCAGGCTAAATGCTTTATTTTAAGAATACTAATCCAAAGTGGAACGATTTAAAGGCTTAATTTCTACATAGTGCGTAATACCTAGCAGGAAATGAAAGCTTTCAGCATGTACTGCACCGTCAGAGGAGTTCAGACTCTCAAAAAGTCAATTACACGAAGTTCTACAGCCTTTTTATACAGAGAGCCAATTATTTTGTAAATGGGACTTACTTGCAGGCATTCAATCTAGTAATAGCCTGCGGGAAAAATGTATTCATGTTTTTAAGGAGAACGAAACAGGACGATTACGAAACAAGTAATACAACTTTCCTCTTCTCTTTTACAATATCCAGTCTGCCTAGGTAACCTACATTTCTCGGACCTTCCCCTTTCTCATTAACACTTGTTTAAACTTTTATATTGTAAAAGAGCACCAACCCTCACAACCATGATTAAAAAGAGCGGCGGCTAAAATGTATTACTTTTACAAAGCAGCCGCTAATTTATTACTTTTACAAAGCAGCCACTAATTTCTTTTACTTCATTTAGACTGGCGGTGCAAAGCGCTGCCCGGCCGAAAACGCTCCAACTTTTATTTATTCTTCTCTCTAAGCAAAACTAACTACAGAGTAAATAACATCCTTATAATAATTTATTTTACTCTTAGAATGACGGCTGAATTCGGGCTCTCTACCATAAAGGCTCTCTATTACAGCCTTTCTATTCACAGATGTGCAACACCACATCTTCTCAAATTCGGGCAGAAAATAGAACTGTTGCAAGTATGCTGCAAAAGGATAGAATGTAGCAAACCCATTATAACTGCAACCATCCTTTCGTTTATTATTATTTTTGTTTTCTATATTTAAACAAACTCCCTCACTCAAATATTTGATTTTAGATTTTACCCCATGACTTTTCTTAACATAAGGGCAAAAAGGAAAATATCTAACACAAATTATGAGGCCCCCTATCCATCACAGAGGCACTCTGTGACACAAACAATACAGTTTATCTACATTTGTATGTTTGCAGGACTTTCATAACTATTTTGTGGTTCAGCCCCCTTACTCGTGACGATAGACTGCATGTTTTGAGGTAGGCCATTGTGCATCCCTATGTATACCTTGCAAGTGATGAATAAATGGGTGAACAAACCATGTTATTTTGGGTTAAAAATGTTACTAAGAACACGTTATGTCACTTAGAACATGATATGTCACTTGGAATACATCATTTCTACTTAGAATCTGGAAATAGAACACAGAGAAGAATGTGACAGATAGTTTGCAGTGGGAAGAGAGGCAGATTTGAACTAAAACAAGATAAAACACAAATAAAAGCTTTGCAAATAGTATGGTATATATTGAACACATAACTGGTTGCAGTAATAACACATTTTTATACACCACCAGTGGTGATAAATTTTCTCTTATGAATTTATCATGCTATATATCCTGATAAACATTTATCTAGAGGTCAGATATGCTGCAGTCCCTTTCCTTGATCTTTGCACAGAACAGAACCAATCAGAGAACAACTATCACAATGTTGATGACATCATAATAGGCCTTTACAACACTGAAGCCAGCAGTTCAAATAATAGAAAAACAGTAAATCTTTACATTAAAAGCTAATTAAAGAGCTTGTAGAACCAAAACAGGCAGACAGGAGAATAATACAAATTATAAGAAGTAGTCAGTGTTGTAACTTTTTAATCTTACTTCGAGAGTGTTCCTGCAGTAGGTCATTACTTGTAGGACTAGCGCCATCTGGTGTCAGGACTGCACGGCAAACTTTTCCAGCAATGCCTGGCAGGGGACCGCCCACCCGACATCACATGACTGACGTCAGCGTGACCCTATATAGTGGGCGGTCCCTACGCCCACCCTCCAGTTCTTCCTACTGTCGTCCTGTGTATGGTACCTCGCGGTAAACTGCACAGCCGATCACCGTTAGTTCGCATTTCTAAAAACTCTGTTTCTACCGGGTTTTCTCTGTTTTCTTTTTCTCTCTGTCTTCTCCACCCCAGAAAAAGAAGTGCAAAGGTTGCAGAGCCCAGATCCCACACAAAGATGGCCACCGCAAGAATCTTCTTTGTCTAGGCCCGGACCACAACACCGCGACTTGCCCAGACTGCCAGCCCTTCAACCAGGCCACTCGCAAGAGGGGGCAGCAGGCTCTGGAGGCCCACCTTTTAAAGTCACAGATGGCCTTGCTCGAAAAGGAGATGGAGCGCATTCGAGAGTCTGCATCTTCACCTTCCCCAGACGAGAAGAAGCACAAGAAGGAGAAACACCGGGAGTGGGAGTGCCATGAGGATGGATCCAGGGCCAACTCCAGTAGGCCTTCTACGAGCAAGGCTCCTTCCCCGCCTCCTCCAGTGTTGGTTGTCCAGGTTGCGTCCGGGGACTCTTCTGGACCATCCACAGCTCTGCTCCCAATCTCTGTGGGTAAGTTGGCTGCTGGCTCCTCTGGCGGTTGCCCTGCCAATGCCGGTGAGTTGGTCCCCGGCTCCTCCAGAAACCGCCCAGCTTCCGATAAGTTGACTCCCTGGCCCTTGGGGACTCGCCCGGTCTCGGACGATATGATGGCAGGGGTTCTGCCCCTTCCCGCTTGGCCTCATCATCTGATAAGACGGCTGCCTCTGGCGCCCACCCAGATGCAGCTCGCCCGTCGGGGGGCTTCCGCCACATCACCTGATGCACGGTCGAGCCCAGGGAAGACTGCCCATCTCCTCCCTTCTCCTCCCCCTCCGGTGGCCTCGGCTTTGCATCTGGCCACTCTGGAGAGAGGAGAGAGTCACGAACAGCTGGACGTAGCTCACTCTCCGGCTTCCATTCCTCACTCACCCGATGGGGTCTCAGGGAAGGAGGTCCGTCCGCCGACACCAGTTCCAACCACGGAGGCTCCTCCAGGCCCTCTGGAGTGGATCCCTTTGGCTCCTGCACCTTCTGTGGTGCCAGATCCAGCTCCTCCGTCGGAGCCTGTGGGGCGTGTCCCAACACCGGCTCCTCCGACGTCTGAGCCTTCGCTCCCATGCTGGAGCCCTCACGTCTGATTCCGATACTTGTCTTGAAGTCAGACTCGGCTCCGCCGTCAGAGCCCCTTCGTCTGGTTCCAACGCCAGTCCCCCCGACGCCAGATTCGTTTCCGATGCTGGGCCCGGTGGTGCCGGTTCTGATGTCGGTACTTCTGACGTCAGTCATCCCAAAGCCTGCCCCGTCTCCTGTTTATACGACGGCGCTCCCAACGTCAGGTACCCTGACGTTCAGACATTACCCAAGACCCTTTAATGTCCCGAATTACCCCTTGGGGTTCCCTCTGGACCTTCCCCCAGCGGGTCCACACCCTGATTGGACTTTCATCCATCCCTTGGGACATCACTACCCGGGCTACTCTTCATACTCTGGTTATTCTCACCCTTACTCAGGACTCCATGGGTATCACTACTCACCTACCCATGTTCCTGCTCCTCCTCCTCCTCCTCAGGCTCCACAGCAGAAAGCTAATTCAGTCCTGGTGGAAGGAGGCCAGGACGGAGTTGGTCACTAACCTGGAGAGTCATCTCCCAGCACCTGTGCTTTTTCCTCCCAGGTCTTCATCCTCCGTGAGCTTTATTTGTTCCACGGTTCACGTCCTGGGGACTACCCCATATGAGATTCCTCTTCTGGATTTTGAAGGATCCGGGGGAGGATACATTGGAGGACTCTTCCGCCCACCAATCGCCGGTTCCTAAAGAAAAGGCCTCTCCCAAGTCCCCCCCAGAGGAACCTTCCTTTTCGGACTTCTTGAGGTCCATCCAAGAATTTTACAATTGGGAGACAGAGGAACAGGATCCTATGAGGAAGAGGCTTGCTGAGCACCTCGATCTTGAGTCCTTCTCCCCGATCCCAGTTCTTCCCTGGCTAGGACCTCACGAAGACCTCACCACGAGTATCTTGACAAGTGCCTCATTCCATCCCAGCGGTCCCCAAAAAGGCGGATTGGGTCTACTGAGGCGCTCCTTTCGTGGATGCACACCCCAAGGCGGACTCCGTGGTCATCACTGCAGCTCATGATTGCTCAGCGGCCCCGAAGCACATGAGCACTTCTCTGAACAAGGAGTCCAGGCAGATTGACCAGTATGGTAAAAAGGTCTATTCATCGGCTACATGTGCCTTGCATTCCCTTAACTATGTAGCCCACATGGTGTCTTTTCAGAAAGCGACCCTGGTCAAGCTTGAGGCCTGCGTCCAGTCCATGGAATCTTCGGACCTCAAGGAAGAGCTCACCAAGGACATTCACCTGTCCAAAATTTCTTGCAGGCATGCTCTTCGGGTCACCTATGACTCCGTCGATTCAGTGACCTGTACTTTGGCGACCACCGTCTCCCTTCGGTGGCATGCTTGGCTTCGCATCTCTGGATTTGCCAACGATGTCCAGACTGCGATTCAGGATGCCCCCTTTTGGGTCTTGGTGTTTTTTTGGTGGGGACACCAATGATATTATTTTACGGGCCTCCAGGACCGAGGTCAGGCCCTCCGGACCGTCAGGTCCATGTACCAGTCAGGCATGCAGGATCATCAGCCCTTTCGGAAGTGGACCAGGAGGCAGGGCAAGCAAGCCCAGACACTCCCATCAGGGCAAGCGAAGGGATACGGGCAGCTTCTTCTCTTCCTCCCCTGCCTCCAAGACTTCGAAACGTTCAGTGGGCCTTCCCCCTGCCCATCCAGCCACCTCCTGACTCCTTGTCCCCGCCTCCTCCTCAGCCCCAGAGTGAGGAGCCTGTGGAGGGGAGGTTCACCTGCCACATGCAGGAATGGCAGGACATAAATCTCCAGTGCTTGGGTCCTGTAACTCGTGTCCCAAGGACACACCTTGGAGTTTCTGGAAACCCCTCTGTAGTCTCCACTGCAAAGGTCATCCTACTCCCCAAACCAGATCATACTTGTAAGGGAGGAAGTTCAAGCACTATTACACAAAGCGGCACTAGAGCTGGTCCCTCTTCGTCACAGAGGGTGGGGGTTTTACTCCCACTTTTTTGTGGTTCCAAAGAAATCAGGTGACCTAAGACCCATACTCGACCTCAGCAGACTCAATCTGTTTGTCAAATACAAGAAATTCAGAATGTTGACTCTACAGAGCCTCCTGCCTCTCCTTCAGGAGACTCACTGGCTGTGTGCACTGGATATGCAGGATGCATATCCCAGTATTTCCCAGTCACCACCGCTTCCTGCATTTTGTTTTCCAGGGGGAGCATTTCCAGTTTCAGGCCCTCCCCTTTGGTCTTTCCTCGGCACCCAGGGTTTTTACCAAGTGCCTAGTGGTGGTGTCTGCAGCCTAGAGACGCCAAGGCATTGCAGTTTTCCCCTAACTGGATGATTGGCTGATCTCAGCTCCGTCCAGGGACAATCATTTGGAGGCTCTTACACTTACCCTGGACTTGTTCCCCTGCGTGGGGATCACTGTCACTATCCCCAAATCCACTCTGACTCCCTCTCAGAGGCTCCGGTTCATTGGAGCAGTGCTGGATACAGTCCAGGGCAGGGCCTTCCTCCCCCCAGACAGGGTGGAAGCTCTTCTCAAGCAGGCTACTTTGGTAGCCTCCTCCAATTTTCTCCCAACCAAGGCTGTGCTCCATCTGCTGGGTTTGATGGCGACCTCCATCTCCATGGTTCCCCTAGCGAGGCTTCACATGAGAATAGCTCAGTGGACCTTGCGGGTTCAGTGGGACCAGTTCAGGGATGATCTGGATCACCCGGTCTTGATCTCACTGCTCTCAAGAGGGATTTGCAGTGGTGGAAGGACCCCTTGAACTTGACCCAAGGCCTCCCGTTTCAAGGTCCAACTCCCCTCTGTACACTAACCACAGATGCGTCCACTCTGGAGTGGGGAGCCCATGTGGGGGACCACCAAGCTCAGGGACTTTCGTCTCACTTGGAGATTTGTCTGCACATCAGTGTTCTGGAGATGAGGGCAGTCTTGTACGTCCTTCAGACCTTTCAGTCTGTTCTTCCCAGGGGGTTACTGCTAGTCCAGATGGACAATATGTCAGTCGTCTGCTACATCAACAAGCAGGGAGGCACTCGATCCTACCCCCTTTGCAGGGAGGTGATGAGAATGTGGAACTGGGCAGTCCAGCATGGTCTGTCGCTCACGGCTGTGCACATTCCAGGGGTGCAAAATGTCCTGGCGGACAGCCTCAGCAGAACTTATGCCCTCGCTCATGGATGGGAACTAAACCAGGAAGTGGCAGATTCTCTGTTTCAGTGGTGGGGGCAACCAGAACTCGACCTTTTCACCTCTCTATCCAACGCAAAACTTCCCAGTTTTTGCTCGCTCGTTCCAGGGCATGGTACTTTCTGGCATGACGCATTGTCGCTCTCTTGGATAGGAAAATTCTTGTACGCTTTCCCTCCCATTCCCATTCTTCAGAGGGTGCTCCTCAAATTTCCAGCAGAAGGGGCTAGAATGATTTTGATTGCCCCTCTCTGGCCGAGGCAAATATGGTTCCTGCTTTTACAGCAACTGGCGTGGGAACCTCCATTTCCGCTTCCTTTAATGCACAACCTCCTTACTCAGAACCAGGGTCGGTTTGTGCATCCGGAGCGAAGGACCCTGCATCTTCATGCGTGGCTCCTGCAGAGATAATCAGATCTCGTTTCGGGGTTTCCAACTGAGTGGCCTAGGTTCTAGTGGAAGTGAGGAAGCCCTCCACTAGATCCGCTTACGCTGTGAAGTGGAAACATTTTTCTATCTGGGCGGCCTCCAAGGGGTTGGGACCCTTTTACTTGTTCAGCCCCACATATTGTGGAATACCTGCTGCATCTTTCGGATTCCGGGTTATCCTACTCTTCCCTCAAAGTTCATCAGTTTGCTATTTCGGCATATCACATGCTTGTGGATGGTAAGCCCGTGGCCCAGTTGGAGATTTCTAAAACTTTCCTGAAGGGTATTTTCCATCTGAAACCCCCCATCCGCAGCCCTACACTGCCTAGGGATTTGAATTTTGTGTTGGAGAAGCTCACTCTTCCTCCATTTGAACCAGCAGTGAGCTGTGATTTGCGCTATCTTTCCTGGAAAGCGCTATTTTTGGTTGCTATTACTTTTGCTCGAAGGATTTCCGAGCTTCAGGCCCTAGTGTTTAAGGAGCCTTATTTGATTTTTCATAAGGACCGGGTGGTCATTAGAACGAATCCTAAGTTCCTGCCTAAGGTGGTTTCGGAGTTCACAGTGAACCAGTCGGTGGAACCAGCAGTTTATTATCTGGCTCCTGCGAGTAGAGGTGAGGCGCTCTTGCACACTTCAGGTGTGCATCAGCTCCTGAGATGCTACGTCCATCGGACTAAGGATTCTCACAAGGCTGACCAACTCTTTGTGTCCTTCACTCCCAAATCCTTGGGGATGGCTGTCTCCAAACAGTGCCTTCCGAAGTGGGTGGCTAACTGTATTGACTTCTGTTATCAGAAGCACAACAAATCTCTGCTGGAGTCTATCAGAGGTCACTCCACAAGAGGCATGGCTGCATCTGCGACCTTTCTTCGGAATGTTTCTGCAGCGGAGATTTGTGCAGCAGCAACCTGGAGTTCGGTCCATACCTTCACCAAGCATTACAGTCTGGACATTGCTTCTAGGCGTAGGGCCGGGTTTGGCCTCGCCATTCTGCAGAGCTTACTGTCCTAAACAGGTCCTGATCTGTCCTTTTTGTTGTTCCTCCTTCCATGTTTCTCTCGGTCTCTCTTCTGAGGGACTGCTTGGGATTCAGTCCTACAAGTAATGACCTACTGCAGGAACCCTCTCGAAGTAAGATAGTACAGTTACGTAAGAACTTACCGTAACAGTAGATCTTCAAGAGAGGTTCCTGCAGTAGGTCATTTTTTTCCCTCCCTCCTTCCCCCAAATTTCTTTTGGGACACCAGATACTGTTTCCTTTCTCCTGTCTTTCCTTCAGGAACTCTGGCGGGAGAACTGGAGGGCGGGCGTGTGTGCCACTATATAGGGTCATGCTGACATCGGTCATGTGACATCGGGTCTGCGGTCCCCCACCAGGCATTGCTGGAAAAGTTTGCTGTACGGTCCTGGTGCCAGGTGGCACTAGTCCTACAAGTAATGACCTACTGCAGGAACCTCTCTGGAAGATCTACTGTTATGGTAAGTTCTTACGTAACTGTACTTTTCTGAAGTATTTTTTTCTTTTTCCCTTGTTCATTAGAGGGTATTCTATGTGATAATATTGTGTTGGCTGTGCGGAACAGCTCTCAGCCTGTCAGCTGACATATCTATCTCGATCCCCTCACCCCCAGTCATCAGCATTGTGATCTCAGTGACAACAGCATCACAGGTAACCAACCTGGCAGCAACGGAGTGTCTGTTCCTAAGCAGCAGTGATGTCACAGTCACTGAGGTCACAATGTTGATGATGTAGTGGGGGAACTAGAAACTGATATGTCAGCTGCCAGGCAGAATACTGTCCCACACAACACACCTGTTAACATCAGGTAAACAATCTTCTAATTAAACAAAAGGAAATGAAAAAAACTCAGACATACAAGGTAATGATTGACTAATTTTAAAAACTAGTATTGGATTTAGGCAGTACACTAACTCTTTAAAAGGTTGTAATTGTTAATCTGATGTTGTATTAAGGGGACACTATCAACCCCTTTAGGTATCAAATTGTCCTTAGTTTAAAAAAAAAACAACTCCGAAATTATGATTGCTCAGGTTCTGTAGAACTGGCTGGTACAGCTGGTAGTTTCATTCTGCTTTCTTTTTTTCTTTTTAAAGGGGAAAAACAGACTGCCCATTAAACTGGTGTTACCACACAAAAATGTGTTTGTTTACTTTCTTTGATAAACTCCATTGTATCTTTCCTGGACTTGGGAACACCTCAACACAGTCTAGATACTCAAGATACTTTACGAGGAGAGGCGCTACCTCAAGAGTGGGGGTCCTCCACAGCGGAGACCCCAAGGGGAGTGACAGAGGACCCCAGAGGAGGAGGAAGTGAATTCTGATGGGGGACTCCATAGTAAGGATCAAAGGGTCATTTCAGATATTTATTTATGTGGGCCAATGTCCCATTGGGTATAAAACGTAAGGGTCAAATTAAAAATATAATGGGTCATGTTGTTCAGCCGAGCCCAGATTCATGAAATAGCAGTTTCAAACCTGTATAATAGTGAGCAAGTTGTCCCCAAGGTAGAAGAAAAGGTGGGTCAAAATTAAAAACTGTATGCCAATCCCCCACCCAGGTTTGAGTTAGGAGTAGGCAGAGATGAGGAGAGGGAGGTTCTGTGCCTTCCTGGCACCATAGCACGTAGGGATGGAAAGAAGATCCTAAAGATTGCTGTGCAGCAGGAATGGAGGGAGAGCTAGACATCATTATCTATCTGGGGACTAATGACCTGGCTAGGGATGAGCCAGCCGTGGTGCAGAAGCAGTTCAGGGAGTTGAGGAGGGGTCTTAGGTGAGTAGGACGATCTTTGACCTTCTCGGAAGTACTACCTGTCTGTTATAGGGGAGAAGACAGGATTCTCCATACCAGTAATTTCAACGCATGGTTGAAGAATTGGTGCAGGGAGGAGGGCTTCGGTTTCATTGGGGCCTCATCTGGAGGGATAAGAGCCTGTACACAGGTGAAAACTTGCTTCTGCCCAGGAGTGGACCCATGGCGCTCAGTTAATGGTTTAAATGCTACATTGGTAAGAATTTAAACTAGCTGAGGAGGGAGGTGGAATGAGGCAGGGATACATGAACTGTCGTTCCCCCCCCACCACACACACACACACAGAAGTTCATGAGGTCAGCAGTGGGTATCCTGAGGAAGGGAAACCCCCAAAAGAAACAGATAACAATGAAGTCCAGGGGGTAGATGAAAATAATGAAACTATGAAAAATAGTGGGTGAAACAAGGGAGGGCAAATGGGAAGGGGGGGGGGGATGACACAGCCTGGAGAACCATGTGTGGAAATGCTTGAAATCTGGACAACAAGGTTGCAGACCTAGAGGCCACCATGGCAGACGCAGACCTGGACCTAGTCACCATTACAGAGACATGGTGTAGTGAAAGCCAGAGCTAGGATGTGGCCATACCAGGTTATACTAAGTTCAGGAAGGACAGGGTAGTGAGAAAAGGGGGAGGTGTGGCTCTTTATGTGAGAGACAACATAACAGCCACAGAAATGCAGGGGGAGCAGGGAGAAGTAGAGGTACTGTGGATCACCGTGGAGAAAGGAAAAGGGCTGCTGTTCACACAGGAGTGATCTACAGATCTCCAGCATGGGTTGGGGGTGGGTAAGAAATTATGGAACCAATCCAAAGGAACAGTAGGCCCAAAAATAAAAGAGGGCATTGAAAAACTACAAATCTCAGCTGGCCCGCTGCGATGCGTGGTATCGCTACTTGTGACGCCAGGGACTGGGTTGATAAGCCTGGGTCACTGGAGGTGGCCGGGGGAGAGGGATTGAGCGCCCGATGGGCTGCTCTCCTTCGGGAACGGTGGGCTGTGGTCCTTGCTGCTATATCGCCACCTGGGTAACCATGAGTGGTGGTGCAGCTAGAGATGCAGGAAAAAGTCGGGAGGGGTGGGCATCGGCCGAGGACCAGAGCAAAGGCACATCTCTGCATGCCTCCATCTCATTAGTCCTCCCCAAGTGCTGGTATTTGCAAGTGGGGCGGGACCAGAACAAAGGAAAAAGCCCCACATCCATGCCAGAAGATGGGCCCCACGCCAATGACCGGAGGGCCGGGGGATGGAGCTCCAGGTGTCCGCTCCCCCTGAGGTCTCGGAGGGGGTAAGGGGAGGCCTCCTCCACCACACCCGGGAGGTTATCCGGGCATGGATGGTTCACTTGGGAGCGGGGCACTTAAGGGAGTTAGTGTCCTCTGGTTCCTCATGGTGTAGCTGTGCGGTGCATTGGGGACCCCGAGGGAGGTGGTTGACGTTGGTGGAGGAGGGGCATAAATAGTAAGTAAAAAAAGAAAAAGCTACAAATCACTGTGTCAGGCAGGTTAGCAAGAGTAAGAGAAAAAAGAAACCACTGTGGTTCTCTAATGGGATAGAGTGAAAAAAAAACATTTAGAAGGTACAAAAAACACAGAAGGAGGAGGTTAGGGAGAGTTACCAGGAGAAACAAAGGGAGGCAGAAAAGGCAATTAGGAGAGCAAAAGCGCAAACAGAGGAGAATATTGCCAAACCAGTAAAAGGGGATAATAGCCGGCCTGGTGGTGCTGAGGGCTGAGGCGCTGGACGCCTTACCTCGCATCACACTGGCACCCTGGGGTACGGGAACGAGCCAGGGTCATTGGGAGCCGACGAGGGAGGAAGCAGGATCGAGCAGCCAAAAGGCAGCTCTCCTCCTTTGGGAGGAACCTTGTCACCCACTGTAGTTTCATTGCCCCCGGGTGAAGGTCCAAGGGCAGTGCAGGGGGCAAGCAGAAGGAGGGTGTCTCAGCACTGTGGCGCACACATGCCTCCATATGCACACGCGCAGCTGAGACTCGGGACAGGGGACAAAACCGGAGGTAAAATCAGAATAAAATTTAAATAAAAAAAAAAAGGATAAAGTATTTTTTGGATACATAAGTGAAAAGAGAGGGACCAAGGGAGGGAGGGATAGCAAAGCTAAAAGGGGGGTGGAGGGGTTTGTGTAGAAGAGGACCACCAAAAAGCAGATATACTGAACAAATACTTCTGTTCAGTATTTATGGAGGAAGGGGTAGATAGTGGACCAACGATAAAGGACAAGGGCATTAAGGGACGGGAGGTGGATACTAGTCAGTTTACAGAGGAAAGAGTCCTCAAGGAACTAACACAGTTAAAGGTAGACAAGGCAATGGGACCAGACAGGGTGCATTCCAGGCTACTGAGGGAGCTCAGGAGGAGCAGGTTGCACCTGTCTCTAGGAATGGGGGGGGGGTACCAGGGGGCTGGAGGAGGGCAGATGTGGTCCCACTCCGCAAAAGTGGAAATAGGGAGGAGGCAGGAAATTACAGGCCTGTCAGTCTGACCTCGGTAGTAGGCAAAGTAATGGAATCATTGCTGAAGGAGAGGATTGTGGAATACCTTGTTACCAGTGGTTTACAGGATCTGAGGCAACATGGTTTCATGGGGGAGGTCTTGCCAGGCAAACATGATCGAGTTCTTTGACTGGGTGACCAAAGATGTGGCTCAGGGAGGAGTGGTAGATATAGCCTACCTGGATTTCAGTAAGGCCTTCGACACTGATCCACATTGAAGACTGGTAAGCAAGCTGGGTAGCCTAGGAGTAGGTCCTAAGATAGCAAAATGGGTAGAGAGTTGGCTAGGCAATAGGAGTCAGAGGGTGGTAGTTAATGGCGTCCGCTGTGGAGAAGGCAGGAGTGTCCAATGGGGTGCCACAAGGGTCAGTACTAGGCCCAGTCTTCTTCAGTGTCTTTATTAGCAACATTGCAGAAGGTTTGGAAGAGAAAGTATGCCTGTTCACGGATGACACAAAAATTTGCAACACAGTAGACATGCTGGGGGAGGTGGTGGAAAGAATGAGGGACAATTTTAAAAAGCTGGAAGAATGGTCTCGGGGTTTCAGTGCAAAAAATTGCAAAATCATGCACTTGGGGCACAGAAACCCAGGGACAACATACCAACTGGGAGGAGAAGTATTAGTAGTCACAAAACAGGAAAGGCACCTGGGGCTAATCATTTCTGATGACCTGAAGGTAATGAAACAGTGTGTCAAGGCAGCGGGGAAGGCTAGCTGGATGCTCAGATGTATAGGCATGGGTATCACCTGCAGAAAGAGAGAGGTAATAATACCCCTGTATAGATCATTGGTGAGACCCCACCTTGAGTACTGTGTCCAGTTCTGGAAGCCCCATCTCTGAAAGGACATAGGTAGGGTGGAGGCGGTACAAAGGAGGGCAACCCGAGTGGTGCAGGGCCTGCATCAAAAGCCCTATGAGGAAAGGCCTAAAGAATTAAATATGTACTCCCTAGAGGAAAGGGGGGGGTATGATAGAAACCTTCAAATACCTCAGGTATAAACAAGGTACAGGAAGGTAGCATTTTCCAAAGAAAAAGATGCTCGAGGACAAGAGGTCACACTATGAAGCTGGAGTGGGGAGGTTTAGAGGAAACGTGAGGAAGTACTTATTCACGGAGAGGGTGGTGGATGCTTTGAACAGCCTCCCAGTAGAAGTGGTGGAGGCTAAAATGGTTACAGGATTCAAGAATGCATGGGGAGACACAAGGGGATATTAGAAAGGCAAGGGGGGGGTGAAACCAGGAGACCAAGTAGGGTTCGTGAGGGCACTCTAGGTAGGAAAAATAGGGCAGACTAGGTAGGCCATGAGGTCTTTATCTGCCAACAGCTTCTGTGTTTCTGTGAAGTGGCTACACAGTTTGGGGGGGGTTCTTAATGTTGAAGAAGAATGCAGTTAGAGTAAATTAAGGATTTGAAACAAAACAAGGTTGGGTATAATTATATCATTAGCATGCATTTCAGTTTTACTAAGAAGGGAAGCAGATAAAACAATCAGCAACATTAATGAATTTTAGAGAACGTAAGCAATCAAAAAATGTGGGTTTTCCGCTAGAAATAATATGACGCAGCAAGGGTTGACAGTGTCCCTTTAATAAAATACACAAGGTCTTAACTTAAAATACACAATTTAGCTCCACTTGTGAGGGGGCAAGACTTTCATAACTCACTCATGGCATTGCCACTCATGAGTTATGGTCTTGCTCTATTATACTTGGAGATTAATTGCATACTTTGAGTAGGCCATGGTGTGACCCATGTATCTCCACACATGAGTGGTAAGACCTTCATAACTAATTTGTGGCTTTGCCACTTGAGAGTTATGAATCTTACCACTAACTAGTGGAGATAAATGTGTGTGTGTGTTTATTAATTTACTTGATAACCATGTAGGCGCACTGAGCCAGAGGTTTTCCACTTTTCTGTCACAATCTGGGTCATAAGGCAATGCATTGTTACAGTCAATGTACAAACACGAGGAAGAAAAAAATTACAGCAGTGACAGGTAGAGATTCAGTTTGAGAATGGCATTTATTCCACTGCAACCATTAGGTATTCCCTATTTATTCTATAACAATTTTTCCAGACATCCTCTTATACTCAAGTAATAACACAATTTAATTTGCAAACAACTTCATATGAGGTAGTATTAAGTGCAGGTGCACATTGTAAAGCAAATTAAAGAAATGACTTGAAGAACAGAGAGTTTAAACATAAGAGCCTTCTTCCCAAAATTTGTGTTGTACCCCCAAACCATGTTCTTCCCTGGTAGCAATCAGCAAAAAGTATCTACAAACAGCAAGAAGTAGAAAAAATACTTTTTTTTCAGTCTTTCGGCATCTGATGGAACTACTTTACAGGGGTAACTGTAGAGACTGACTGCATTCTTGCCGAGCAGAGAAAATCTCCCATCAGGAGGTGTTCCTCTTTTACTCGCATATACAGTACAGAGAATATGGAGAGTGTCACTGAAGAAAAAAACCTGAATGAATGGTACTCAGCTGGAAATTTTGGTTCTTTTTCATAACCATCTCAGTAAACAGGCGTCAGACAAGCAACATCGCTGTGAAGTCAACATCTTCCCAGACTAATGTGCCATGGAGTTTAATTACTGTATAACCATACATGAAATCTGTGAAAGTTACTTAAAGGGACATCAGCTACAGAGAAAAGTATACTCTACCATATATGTGTAGCCGTGACTACTATACAAAATGAATGTTGTATTGCTTTAGGCAAAACGTGTAGCACTGCCTTTTAGGTTTTTTTTTTTTTTTAACTACCCCCTTGCCTCCCCCAACACACGCAACATTACAATCATCTTTTTTTCTCATCTCTGTGGGCTGTTTTCTTCTTTTATTCTTTTGACTGATTTTATTCCTTTCCTTTTTTCCTTTGTTCTTTTTCCTGTTCCACTGTGTTTTCATTTCCACTACTTCTTTTTATGTTTGCTTGTTTGTGATAAGCACAAAGCGAACATGTTGTGGCTACTTGGGACAGTAGAGGCTGCAGAGGTGTGTTACTGTAGCATCCAATGCAGCATAAGCTGCAGGAGGCTCACCAGTGACAGTCCATTGAGGAGCAGGCTGATAGTGACAGTGTTTAGCCTGGCTGATGGGCAGAAACTTTGTTGAAAGGAAGCGGCCTCATCTATCAGAGTGCGGATGCCTCCTTTCTTCTACAAAATGCCACCCAGCAGACTGAGTGCCGTCATGCTGAACCTGCTTCTCATCCTCCCTCTCTCTGAATGTGCAGCACTCTCTGTGTTGGAACCCGGATATAGTATTCCAAACTCCTAAGCAGTTGCCTGTTTCCCTACGAACTACAGAGCTGGTGTCTGGGACAAGGTCACATTGGGGAAGGAATTCCAGAATCCAGCCCTGCCCATGAATAGTCAAACTCCTCCTCTCCCTCTCTGTTTCTATTTGGGCCCCCCGCCATTCCAGCCCGGTTGTCCACACTTCCAGGATGAACAACCTGTGGTGCTTGGGGTCCCAGGCTGCTGCTAACCAGTGCTTCACCGCCCACATTGGGTCAGAGCCCATCACTCACAGCTTTAAGAACTGGCCCTGGTCTACCCTGATATATACTGGGAACTGCTACTTACCTGACAGGTTCTGCCAGTACTGCTGTTGGGACTGCTATAGCTCTGAGATGGTGTTCACACGGTCCCTGTGGTATTCGGCAAGTTAAGTCAGACATTTTAGAGACAGTGCTTGGCAAGGAAAATGGGCAGGACAGTGCCCTGTTGAGTTTCTTAAATATTACTAATCTTCCTGGACATAAAGTCTCCACCACTCATTCTCGCTGATGGGACTATGCTGGAGGTGCTAGGACCGAGTGGGAGCCAAACATCTTCACTGGGGCCAGCACTCCAACCAAAGGAAAAATTCAAAGAAGCAAATTGTGTTTTTTTTTTTTTTAAACTTTAAGTTTTTTCAATTAACAGTACATGACTCACATACATAACTTTATACACATAAGTTGCACATTCTTGAAATCATTTATGTAGAGCAATACATTAAAAGACGACTTTTGATATTATAGATATCCTTACTGTTTGTTACATGTTTGTTCAGGTAGTAAGGGAAAACCATCAAACATTTAAAATAAGATAGTAAGAGATAATGCATGGCAATAAATATTCTCAGTGGCATTCTCAATGGTGATAATTCCGTTAATTAGCTTATCATTTTTTGTTATAAGGGATAAAATCCGGTCTTAGAGGCATTATATATATAATCCATCTCCTCCAGATTATTTCAAATGTGTTCAAAGTTTTGTTCAAAAGGGCCGTATTGCGTTCCATTTGGTATATTTGGATCATTATCTCCTGCCAATGGACTAATCGTATTTGGTTCTGAGAAAGCCACTTTCTAGTTATGGCTTTTTGGGCTGCGAGAATCACCAGTTTAAGTAGAATTCTACTATGTGTGTCTCTACAGCCCTCAGGATAGTCCGAAAATAGAAACAGAAAGGGGCTCACCTTAATCTCTGGTGAGAAGATGTGTTGTAAGGCTTGTTCAAATTGTGATAGGAAAGATGATAATTTTGGACAGTCCCACATTATGTGGAACAGTGCAGCTGGGGAAGTACCACAACCCCTCCAGCATTCCGGTAGACGGCCCTTTTGAAATTTCACTTGAATGAGAGGGGTTCTAAAGTATCGCACTGTTATTTTCCAGTTAAACTCCTTCCATTGGGTAGCTCTTAAGCCCCATCTAATCTGTTCTGTAAGTCTGTCCCAGAGATAAACTGGAATTTGTGCCCCTGTATCTTTTTCCCAGGAGACTCTCATTCTGCTATTTGGCAGGGTCGAGTAGGCCATTAAAGTTGTGTATATCTTTGAGATTAAGTGCTCCAAGGGCATCTGGTCCAGAACGGCTGTTTTTAGTAGGGATAAGATCTCAGGTGGGGGGGGTCCAACCAGCCATATTCAGGTAGGGTCTCTATTAAATGCCGGACTTGAAAATGTCTAAATCTGTCTAGATTAGGTAAATTGTCTCTCTTAGCTCTGAGAAGGGGATTACCACTCCCCTGTCCAGCATCTGCCATATTAGGTGCAGGCCCTTACACTCCCATCTACGGTATCCCAAGTCCATTTGAGCGGGTATAAAACTCTGCAGGAATGGGATTGAGTATAGGAGCAGTCTGCAGTGGGAGAGCAGTTTATCTTCTAGTACTTCATACCAACATTTAATTGTCGTTTCTGTAAAGGGGTTGAGATCCTCCCCGGACTGGAGTGTTCTAGGGTGAGCTAAAAGATGCTTATTTATCTGCTCGAGCCCCTAGTTCACCATTTCTAAGGATTTCCATTTCGCTTGGTATCTGTCCTGAAGCCAGTAGATGGCTGTTCTGATCTGGGTAGCCTGATAATATTTTTTAAAGTCTGGTAGTGCTAAACCTCTTTTTTTTTTTTTACGGGGAGCTGCAGAGCGGTTAGGCTTATTCAGGCTCTATGCGTGCCCCATATATAGTTTGCAACTTTTCTATTTAGTGTCATAAAAAAATGTTTTGGAATGGGGATTGGTAATGTCTGTGCTAAGTAGAGGAAGAGGGGCAAGAGCACCATCTTTACTGCCTCGATCCTCTGAATAAGAGGAATGGGAATTATGGCCCAACTCTCCAATTCTGATTTTGTTTTAGATAGTAGAGGGTCATAGTTAAGGGTAAACAGTTTTTCAGCTTCTCCACTCAGCTTCACTCCCAGGTATCTAATGGCTGTCATGTCCCACCTAAAAGGGAACTGGATTTTCGTTTGTGGAGAGGGGACATAATGCACCTGCAATGCTTCAGATTTGATCTGGTTTATCCTGTAGCCCACAAGTTCCCCAAACTCTGACAGGAGCCTCCAAAGCGGGTTTAGTGAGTGTTCAGGGTCTATAAGGTATACCAAAAGGTCATCCGCATAGAGGGCTATTTTATGGCATTCTCCCCCTAGGTCTACTCCTTGCACCTGATTATCCTCCCTAAGTGCTGCTGCTAGTGGTTCTAGGTACAGCGCAAATAGGAGGGGGGATAGGGGGCACCCCTGTCTGGTCCCCCTAAAAAGGGGTATAGGTGGTGATACCTGACCGTTGACCTTTATATGAGCTTTTGGTTGATGGTATATGTTTAATATTATTTTGAGGAAGGCTTCGGAGATGCCCATTACTTCTAGTGTCCTTTGCAGGAAGGGCCAGGCCACCCGGTCAAAGGCCTTTTCCACGTCCAAGCTAAGAAGGAATAGGGGAAGCCCCGACCGGGTGGCGTGCCTCAGAATGTATAATGTTCACTTTATGTTGTCCTGGGCCTGTCTCCCAGGAATGAAGCCCACCTGGTCACTGTCTGTTAACCGCGGGAGGGCCTCTTGAAGGCGCCTGGCCAATATTGCTGCATATATCTTATAATCTATATTTAGTATG
This sequence comes from Neoceratodus forsteri, assembly GCA_016271365.2. Classification (NCBI taxonomy): domain Eukaryota; kingdom Metazoa; phylum Chordata; order Ceratodontiformes; family Ceratodontidae; genus Neoceratodus; species Neoceratodus forsteri. The sequence continues at coordinate 1,199,890,986 of CM028130.1, forward strand.
GATATAGGCCTGTAGGATGAGCATTGCTGCTTATCCTTATTAGGCTTTGGTATGCAAGATATTATTGCGTAATTCCATGTAGGGGGAGACGTTCCCCACCCTGCAGCTCTTTGAGAACGTCTAAGAGGGTGCCCTTTACCTGCTCCTTAAATGTTCTGTAGAAAACAGTAGTGTATCCATCTGGACCCGGACTTTCATTACTCTTAAAGTTTCTGAGTACCAGATCAATTTCCCTTGCTGTTATGGGGGAATCATTAGACATCCGTAAGTCATCTGAAATTTTAGGGATGGGGAGATTTTGTAGGTATTGTTGAATTCGTTCTTCTGGGGCTCTCTCCGGGGTGTATAACTTCTGGTAATATTTCTGAAATGTACGTAAAATGTGCTCTGGTGTTTTATATATTTGGTTGGTGTTTATATCTTTAATTTGGGTTATGTTGGTTTGGACTAGGCTTCGCCTCAATTTGTGTGCCAGGAGGTGAGAGGCTCTGGGCCCTGACTCATAGTGTTTGTGTCGAAGAAACCGCAGAGCCTGCTCTGCTTTCTCATCTAGCAGTTTCTGTATTTTTTGCTTGGTAGCCAGAATGAGCGGATGAACTGCCTGATCTCCCTGAGCGTGTTGCTTATATAGATCTTGCAATTGGGTTTGGAGGTGTTCCAACTGGGCATTTTGCTTCCTCTTATAGTTTGCTGCGTATTTTATTATGTCGCCTCTTAACACAATTTTGAGCGTATCCCACAATACCACCCTTGAAGTTTCTGGGGTGTCATTCTCCAGAAGGATTTGCCTAATTCTGTTTTGCACCATCTCTTTAAATTCAGGGATATTTAGCAGATAATTATTAAGTCGCCAGAGGGTCTGTCTTGTCTCTGTGTACCAATTCAGTTTTAATACCAGTTGACTGTGGTGTGATAACACTGATGGTATCTGTAGGCATTCTACTACTCTTTACTAATGTTCCTTTGAAATATGGAAATAATCAATCCTAGTATAGGTCTGATGGGGTGGTGAAAAATGGGTATACTCCCTCTTCTCTGGGTTAAGAGATCTCCAGACATCAGCCCAGTTTACTCTCTTGAAGTACGCCAATGCTGCTTTTTGTGCTGGGGTTCTCCTGGGAGTCTTCGAGGAGAAGGTATCTAAATAGCCATAACATTGATTATGATCCCCCTCCCCCATCACTAGGGTGCCCCTTTGGTACTCTGTAATTTTATGAAGAAGGTGTCTGATTATGGGAGCTGACATGCCTGGGGGAAAGTACAAGGAGACTACTGTGATGGGGATACCCTCAAGTAGGCCACCCACTAATGCCAGTCTGCCTTCCGGGTCTACATATTTTACCTGTATCTCAAACTGCGTAGACTGAGAGATAAGGACTGCCATGCCCCTTGTTTTTCCCTTCTTCACTGAGGAGGCAACCACCTTGGAATAATCAAATTTTGTAAGCTTGTCGTGTTCCAGGTTATTCTGGTGAGTCTCCTGAAAGAGGACAATAGCAGGTTTTTGTTGTTTAATGTTAGAGAAAAGCTTGTAATGCTTAATGGGATTATTCAAGTCATTTATATTTTATGAGAGTATCACCAGTTGCTTATTTAGATTCATCATGGTATTTCTTTATCTTCGTTACGGCCACTTCGACCTTGTCTGCTCTTACACTGTCTAAAATGTGCTCCGGTCGTCTTTAAATCTGTTGTGCGACACATGAACAACAATTGCACATAAAAAGAACTACTGACAACAAAGATATCAACCAGAAACCTATTTACAAATTGGCTCCCAAGGTAGGGGCAAACTCTTTTGTGTGCCCTTTCCTCCCGGTTGGGATTAAGGATGGACTGTCCCTTAGAGGAAGAGGAATTCGTACCCCCTTCGGAGTAGAGTCCCCCTGAAAAGTCGGGGGGGGGGTTAAAAAGCGTCATCTATTATTTCCCTTCCATGTCCTTCATTTCTCCCCTGCTCTTAGATCTTCCACCAGCCTTATAATGAGCCCCTCCCTCCCAGGAAGTCCTAGGAGGGATGATCTCACTCCCACTTCAGCCAGGCAACTGTTAGACTGTGGGATCCGGGGAGTTTCTGGGTATGAAGGAGGTAACATTGTTAAGTAAACCATTAATTATTTTCCCTGTATCTTCCGTCCCCATAGAGTTAAGGAGGGCTATTTTCCCCTGCTCTGACCAATCCTATAGTCTTATATAGTAGGCTTCCTAGAAGAGCAAGAAACGGAAACCCCCGACTCTCTCGAGCTCAAAATGCTAGGGGAACAGGATCCCCCCGCCAATACTGGGGAAAGACATCAGACCAAAGTTCCCATCTGACCCCCCCAACTCTGTTGTTGCAAATACTGTGAGAACAGCCAGCCCCCTCCCTTGACTCTCACCCTCCGTTGTAACAAACCAGGTGTCTGTCTAGCTTTAAGTGCCTTTAGGGATAGTCAATTTCCTTGAGTCGGGTGTTCAGGAGAGCAGTCTGGGACGTTTACTGGGGATTGGAGGGGAACCGGACCCGCTGAACCCAGAGAAACCGTAATCCTGTGTGTAGCCCACATGAGGTAAAAAGTTTTCCAAGGAATTGTCCGTGTTTCCGTCGATAGAGTATAAGGGACTGTGTGTGTCGTGGGGGGGTGGGTAACCAGATTCTATATGTCTTCAGCCAAAGATAATCTCCATGAAGAGACCGCAAGCCCCCGCCATCCAGGGGTAAATCAGAAATACAGTGTGCCTCACCTCGTGACCTCAGGTATTCTCGGGGTCTGTTGGTGATTTAGATGGGGGTTCACCATTGTTAGTACGGGGCTGCGGTCTCAACCCAGCGAACAGTGTCTTTATTTCCTCCATTGTTCGTGGAGCCTGCATCTGTGTTTTGCTTCTCCCGCCTTTCCTGTTTGCTAGCTGCCATCCTGGTCGATCCGTTCTCTGCCGCTGCGGTTTGGGTTTTGAAGTTTCTGGGCTCCATCCCCTCCTTTGGAAGTCCACCTCTGCATCTCGGGGTGATGAGTGTATCTTTGTTCCTGTATAGTTGCGCTGGGAACGGGGTTTGGAACCGGATTTTCTGCTCTTGTAGGAATTGAAGGAAAAGAGAGTAGGCAGCACGCTGTCTAGCTATTTCTACTGGGTAGTCATTATCGAATATCAGGCAAGCAGTGTTATACACAATTTTTTTCTGAGCCCAGGCCATTCGTAACAGTTTCTCTTTGTCTCTATAGCTGGAGAGCTTAAAGACTATCGAGCGGGGGCAGGAAGAGGGGTCCGTGGGGCGCAGGACCAGCGAGTGATGCGCTCTCTCTGTCTTAAATTGAAACCTGGTGGGATGCGCAATGTGTCTCTAAGTAGGTCTTCTAAGAAATCATCCATTACTCCTACCTCTGCACCCTCTGGGAGACCGAACAATCGGATGTTTTCTCTCCGCGACCTCGCTTCAAGGTCTAGCAACTTATCCATGATCATGGCCTGCTGAGAGGTAAGGTAGTCCGCTGTGGCATGGATTGGTGCCTGAGTGTCCTCTAGGGCTGAGATCCTCTCTTCCACCGCGTCCGTTTGTTCCTCCACCTTGCTTAGTCTACTGTTCAGGGAGGCAAATTCCATTTTCGTTTCAGCTCTGAATGCCCTTAATTCTCCGAGGAGAGTGTCAAGTCTAGACCGAGAGAACATTTCCATCTCCCTGTCTGTATCTCCATCTCCTTCGCAAGCCTCGTTATCTGATGGTGAGGGGCTCCGGCTGGGCTTATCTCTTGGTCTTCCCTCCATCTCTGGATGCTGCTTCGACCTAAAGCGGGAATTCGTTTTCCTGTATCCTTTATTAGATTAAGGCATTTTATCGAAGTTTTCTGTTAACTGTGGGTCAGATCAAGGAGGATTAGGTAGCAGGGGTCTGAGAGCTCTACAACCTAGCGGCCATTAAGGGAGATGACGTCACCGGAAGTCCGCAAATTAAGTGTTGAAGCTTAATTTATTTGAGCGCAGTGGCTGTAAATGATTGCAGGTCAAATTTACACAGCTCTCCCCAGCACTTCACCTTCTAATTAAGGCTTCATTAGGGGGAAGTAATCAAGAGACATGCCATATAATTTATAGTCTCCATTTGATGACATCATCATCATATCAAGCATGTTACAAACTTTTTAAGATTAAATGCAACTTAATTAAGAAAAAAACAACATAATACATGCAAAATACCCAGTCACCTAAATGTTACTTATGCAAATTCAAACTAAAAGAAAACTTTTGGCTGCAGGACAGTATTTATTATTTTAATATAGAATTGCTAGTTGATCAAACAGTCAGTCCTGCTTTTGGCATACTTTATACCTTCACCTCATTGGTTTCACTTTTTGTCTTCGTTTACTTTAAACTTCTCTAACTTACTATACGTTTTTGGAAAAAAAAATTTATATAATCCTAATTCAGTTCCCTAATGTCTAGCAGGTACTCAGTTACAATCACTGCATAGCTAATTAAATATTTAGCTAAAAGTATAACATTTTAAATTCAGTTCAACTGGCTGTAATGCTAGGGAACTGAAACAAAAGAATAAAAAATTATATCCATAGGTTCAACAATACTTCACCCAAAACATTCTCAAATCCATTGATCTCCCTAAATCCAGACGGCAATTCCTGGGGATCTAAATGGTCCAAAATATAGTGGTGGCTGATCATCCAAACCATGTAGAGGCAAAATGTGGAACCTTGAAAAACAAAGAAACAGACATAGAATTCAAAGAGTTATCTTTTTAAATGGTCCAAACTTATCTCATTTCTACAGAAAACAGAATATTCAGGCAAGGTTGTGGGAGCAGGGAAGGGGGGAAGAAAGGGGGAAAAGACATGTGGGGAAGGTAAGACAAATAAATTAAACTCATAAGAGGGACAAGTTCATTCTAAATATTTATTTCAAATATGGCTTCAGATCCCACATTTCATTTAACCCATTAGGGTTTACTGTGTTCAACTGATATATCCAATAACTCTCCCTTTTTAACAGGAGATCTGTTCTGTTCCCTCTTCTGTTCCCACATTTCACCCATTCAATGGCCATACATTTCATCCCTGTGGGATTACAGTCATGTTTTTCACAGACGTGCCTACCAACAGCCTTATCCATTCTTTTGTTAACAATGTATCTCACATGTTCTTGGATTCTTTCCCTTAAAGTCCTCATAATTCTACCAACATACTCCAGGCCACAATCACACCAAATCAAATAGACCACAGAAGTGGTGCTACATGTTATGAAATCCCTAATTTTAATCTCAGGGTGGCTGAAAGCTGTTAAGTCCTTACCTGGGCCAACATATTGGCACGTGTTGCATTTCAGACATTTATAGTTGCCTTTTGTCAAAATGGGAGAGTGCATCAGAAAAGCACTAACAAACAGGCAAGAAGGTGGAAAGGATGAAAAGGGACTTGGCAAGGTTGGAGGAATGGTCAAATGTATGGCAGATTAGATTCAATGCAAAGAAGTGCAAAGTAATGCACCTGGGAAACAAAAACCCAGAGAAAGAGTACACAGTGGGGGGTGAGATACTGACAACAACACAAATGGAAAGGGACCTGGGGTATCAGAAGACCTAGAGGTGGGCTAGCAATGTGAGAAGGCAGTAAGGAGGGCTGGGGGGATACTGGGATTTATAGGGAGAGGCATCACGAGTAGAAAACAGGAAATTGTTGACCCTCTGTACAGACAGTTGGTAAGACTACATCTGGAGTACTGTGTACAGTTCTGGAGACCCCATCTCCACAAAGGCATAGACAGGGTGGAGGCTGTCCAGAGGAGGGCAATCAAAATGGTGCAGGGTCTGCACCAGAAGACATATAAAGAAAGACTAAAAGAGCTTAAGATGTATAGCCTCGAGGAAAGGGGGGTGGGGGATGATAGAAACTTTCAAATACCTCTAGGGAATCAACAAAGTCCAAGAGGGTAGCATCTTTCAGAAAAAGAGATGTGCAAGAACAAGGGGGCACAATTTGAAGATAGAGGAGGGGGACGACTCAGAGGTAATGTGAGAAAGTATTTCTTCACAGAGAGGGTTGTAGATGCATGGAACAGCCTTCCTGAGGAGGTTGTAGAGTCATAAACAGTGGGGGAATTCAAGAATGCATGGGACAGACATAAGGCAATTCTAGTGGGGGGTAGGAGGAAGTAGGCTGTTGGTTAACTAGGATCTGCAGCTTATCCGTTAGGTAGAGAAATGGGCAGACTAGGTGGGCCAAGCGGTCCTTATCAGCCATCCAATTCTATGTTTCTATGTTTGGTGTCCTGCTTGGTAGCCAGCTTGTGTTTTGCTGGCCCGCTGTCTGTAGGTAACTTCTTAATTAAGTTGTATTTAATCTTAAAAAGTTTGTAACATGCTTGAGGTGATGATGTGATCAACTGGAGACTATAAAATGTATGGCACGTCTCTTGATTACTGCCCCCTAATGAAGTCTTAATTAGAAAGCGACGCGCTTGGGAGAGCTGTATAAATTTGACCGGCAATCATTTAAAGCCACTGTGCTCAAATAAATTGAGGTTAAGCATTTTATTTGCTTCTTTGAAATTTTCCTTTGATTGGAGTGCATTTCTACATCTGCCTGGGTGGTAAACCGCACCTCTGTGGCAGTGAGTCGGCGACGGTGGGCTGGAGGGCCAGCTGGAGACTCAAGGGAGCTTGTGCAAAAAATATAAATAAAAAAAAAAAGAGACCACCTGGTGATGTTCTGGCATAGCCGCTTAGTTAGGGGTTCAGTATTTACTGCAGATAATTTATTTAGATTTTTGGGGATTTGCACACCTAAATATTTAATTTGGGAGGTATTCCAGTTATTGGGTAGTAATTGCATTATGGCAGGAGAAGGCCTATAATGAAAGTGAAGCACCTCCGTCTTTGCTTTATTAAGTGCGTATACAACATGGTGGCCGAATTCTTCCAGTAGCAACCATACCCTAGGAATGGAAGTCTCAGGATGAGACAGATGAAGTAAGACATCGTCCTCATATAATGAGATTTTTTGAGTTGACTCACCCACCTCTGTCTCGGTAATATGGATGTCATCTCTGATGCATTTAGCCAGAGGCTCAGTATATAAAGCAAAAAGGAGAGGGGACAGGGGCAGCTCTGATGAGTCCCCCAACCCAAGCTAAACCTGGTCGAGATGCCCCCATTCACCCGTACACAAGCCTGTGGAGCAGTGTATAAAGCTCTGACCCCATCTATAAAAGCCTGCGGGAAGCTGAAATGTTCCAAGACAAGGAAAAGAAAGCTCCAGGTGACCTTGTTAAAGGCATTCTCCGTGTCGAGGCTCATAACACAGGCTGATGTTTGGGTTCGTAATATTGTATCTGTTACGTTGATTGTGCGATGGACACTGTTAGGCACTTGTCTGCCCAAGACAAAGCCCGTCTGATCCAAGTGGACGATTTGGGGTATCAGCAGGTTAAGGCGCTTTGCTATGATGGAGGTAAAAACCTTATAGTACATGTTAAGAAGGGACATCGAACGATAAGATACACACTAAGCAGGGTTCTTTCCAGGATTGTGGATAATGGTTATGATGGCATAATGCTAGGAAGGTGACAGCAAACCTCACTCTTCCCATATATGATTATAAACCTCCTGTAGTAGTGGAGTGGTCTCCTGTGGGAGGACTTTGTAAAATTCTCTGCCAAATCTGTTGGGACCCGGACACTTTCCAGATTTGAGATTCTGTTAGTGTCCAGAATTTCACCCTGGGTTATTGGTGCAGTCAGGGATTGCTCCTGTTCCGGGGTCAGAGTGGGTAAATTTAACTGTTGGAGGAAGTGTCTTTTATCTTCCTGAGAAGATTGTTGTGGTTTATATAGTGTCTGGTAATATGACAAAAAAGGCGTACATTATCTGGTCCGCTCTATAGGTCATGTCACCACTATCAGGGTGACTTATTTTAGTAATGGCAGCCCTAGCAGCCTGCTATTTAAGATGATATATGAGGAACTTAGACGCCCGGGCTCCACCTTCATAATACTTTTGTTTTAAGTACCATAGGGCTTTTTCTGTTTCTATTTTCAGTATGTTTTGAATTCTAGCCCATAGTTTCAGTTCTTGTTCATTCTGTTTCATCCATTTCTGTCTTTGTGTAGTTTCTGTAGCATACATGTGATATGTCCAACTGGCTTAAGAGGGAGATTTGGGTCAAATTAGCAGGGGGATTGGCCTGCCAACGTGCTTAAGAGGGAGATTTGGGTCAAATTAGGAGGGAGATTGGCCTTTTAGTAGGGAGATGCCGTAACATCATGAGTTTGTCCTTAAATGACATCAAAAAAATAAGAAAAAAGTCATTACAAAAATTTAATGTATTTCATTTTGTCAAGAATAAGCACTAAAAAGAATAAACACTAGTTGTATAAAGTTATCAGATACATTGTTCATCACTTATTTAATTTTTATGTGTCTTTATCTGCCCGAAAAACATGGATATTTTGGACAGAATTTTACTTAAGCAGGAGATTTTGTTTCCCAGGAAGGAGGGAGGGAGTTCAGTCAAAAAAACAGGAGTCTCCTGCGTAAAGAGGGAGATATCACATGTATGCTATAGTTCTTAGTTAATCTAGTAAATCTCCGAGCTGTTTTTGTCTCTCATTTCCTATGTGCAGCTATAGAGATCATTTTACCCCTGACCATTGTTTTAACGGTGTCCCATGGAATTTGGGGGGGGGGGGTGACCCCTGGTTTTGCATTATGTTCTATTGTAGACTTAATCGTGTTCTTTAATTCCAGTACTACATCCTGATCTCGAAGGAGAGAGACATTTAGTCTCTAATGTTTGTTCCTCCTAGGAATTAGGAAGTTAGCGTCTAGAAAGATTGGCTGATGATCTGAGAAAGTGGATGTTCCCACCCACATTGATTGGAAGGAGGGCATGTCCTGTAAGCAATAAAGGAATCTAGTTGTCATCGAGGCACAGGTCAGGAAGCATAGAAAAATCCAGGAGCAGTTGTAGAATTTGCAAAAAGTGTTTATTAGTACTGGCAGTAACATAAAAAAAAATTGTTCAGAATAACTATATACAATGGCAGAATAAACAGAGAAGATCCATCTGAGTTTTCCTTCAATCTCTGTGTGTCTCTTGCAAGAAATTGCAGCTCTGTTTTTATAAGTCCTTGCAACCCCCTCCTTAATAAGCATCCTGTTTTTTTTCTAAAATGTTCTTGTCAATTTCATGCAGGTGCAGCAAGAACACAATGTTCCAGAACTGAGGCCCGTTCTCCACAGCTTCTGAAAAAGTGCTTAAAAACTGCTGTCAGGTTAACCCCATGAGTTCCCAATAGCTTTTTGCAATCATCTCAAACTATAATTATATACATTTCAGTAGTAACACTATATACTTTCTAAACAAAGGCATCACAATATCAGTTACATTTCCACATAATGATTTGCATGCATTTTTATGCCAGCAGATATGCAAGGGAGGAAAAGACAGAAACAGCAAGGGAAGACTGAGAGACAGTGAGAAGCAAAGAACTGCGAGACTGTCGGGGTGATCAAGTCCTAGGTCACACGAGAAAATTTGGTTGCGCAACCAGACAGACAAGAGACAGAAAGGGAAAGAACAGAACAAATCCCTGCATTCAAACTCTCCATAACAACTGGGACAGGGTCCTTTTCAACCCTGTCACACTAGTCTGGAGTAAATCTTGAATCTGGTGGAAAAATAAGTATACTCCTTAACTGTGGGGTGTTTTGTACACCAGATATCTTCCAGTCCCATATCAGAGAACAAATTCTTAAATGTTCTGGCCATTTTATTATTTGGGTTCGGGATCTGAGAAGTGGTGTCTTAAGACCCTACTAAAAATCAGGTTCCAGTCTCCTCCCATTATTAACAAGCCCCTTGATTTTTTCCCACTACTTGCTTAATCAAGGAAGTGTGGAAGCTGGCCGGGGAGCCAGGAGGTGCATAAACATTAACCAGTGTGACCTGGGTGTCTTGCATCTTTCCCATGACCATAACGAAGTGAGTCCCAGGTTCCACAACCACCTCCCGTCACCTCAAATGGAAGGGAGTCTGAAAGAAGGATCATGACACCCCTCTTCTTGCCCCATTCCAAAGAGACATGATACAGGTTAGGATAGCCCCATGATTTGAACTTAATGGAGTCTTGAGGGGAGAGGTTGGTTTCTTGGAGGAAAATGATATCACACTATTGTGTTTCAAGGTATTTAAGTACTTGTTTCCATTTTAGCAAACTGTTAATGTCATTAATATTATAAGACATTATGTTTGTGTAAGAATGTGCCATTGGTACTCAGGTTAAGAAGAAATCAACTGATATACCAGTCAGTAATATGAGTAAGACAGTGGCAGTCTGTTCGGTTGCTAGATGAGAGAACGTGTACCCAGAAGTTGTAAAGTGAGAATAGTAATATTTTTAGCAATCATAGCAATAACCTTAGCAAACAGTAAGTACAGAAACATGTTGTAGAGAAACAGTAGCAAACATATGCCAGTAGGTGGCAGTGGTTCTTGGGATTCCTGCTTTAAACACCAAAAAACATAGAAAGGCAGGAATCCTTGCAGTCTGTTTACCCAGAGTATGGAGCAAGGGACAACTAAAACCCTTGTCCCAGCTGTCTTCTGAGTCTGACTTCCTAGGTCAAGCCGTGGAGATGTCCACGGTCCGTGGGGTGTCACTCCTGTGACACAGTATTCCCCACCGAGGCAGGAAAAATTCAAATGAGAGGCTCATGAGTAAAAACCATGAGTCCCATGGCGAACCTGACGTCAGCAAGATCATATCTAACGGAGGACAGGAAATGCAGTTGGATATCCTCCGTGTCTACTTTCTCATCGCCGCCCAGTCCAGTGTTTCACAGAGAGCTGGGTGCCTGCCTCAATGATAGCCACCCATCGTGTTGTGGGAAATGCTGACGTACTCCCTCCTGAGAATGGAGGGGGATAAGGTACAGATGTCCTATAAAGGAGTAAAATCTAGTAAGTGAGTATCCCCCCTCAGAAATGATATAACTCTAAGGAGGGTGAAAGCAGTTGGCTTGATCCTTGCAAGCCATCTCCAACAGGGGCTTACCAGGAGGGGGGATACGTTATTCATGGAAGCAAGGGACATGTCTCCAATCAGAGGCAAACAATTGCAAACGTTGAGTCCTATGGAAAGAGGCAAAGAGAACCGCCTGAGGGCGTGGTGACATCTACCTTTAAGTATTCTGTGTCAGCAGGATGTCACCTCTGCAAAGGGAAGGCCCCTTCCCCCAGGAGCCCAAGAACAATGTTCAAACAACCATGAAAACCTTCAAGAGAACTAAGTTATAACTGCTATTAAATGGTGCCATATGGCTTAAACACTGTACTAGCTCAAAGTGGTATAGACCAATGTTTAATGTAACCCAACGCAGTTGGCACTTCCATAAACCTCTGGAAGCACCTTGCATTTTACAACATGTTATCAACAAACAGAAAACAGTCTGGCTATGTGAGAGTCAGTTTATGCTTCGAGGTGGTTTGTTTCATCTTGTGGCGACCTCGGGCAATTTATGTGAGTCGTCGCCGGGAGGGGTGTTGTACTGGAGCTAGGAATTAATCCTAGGATCGGATCAGTATCTTTGGCATGCAAAAGATCACAATAAATGTCACCCCATTGCTGGTCATGCAGTAAAAGTTTACTGTGAGGGAGTTACATACCTCTGTCCCTCTTGCAGAACAGTAAAAGATCCAGGAGTACTCACAGACTTTTCTGAAATAGGAGAATGGAGCCATAGTGAGTTAGGCAAGTCAGAGTCAGCATGGGGTTGTAGAGGGGATGTCTACAGTTCTTTTTAACTCCAAGGGATTTGCAACTCACTGGGAAACAGCAAAACTATCACCTAGATAGAAGGCAGTTAAGTCGTAGGTGGTGATGAATGGTTCAGGTGTCATCAGAACCTGCATAGCATCTTCTGAGGTAGAGGGATCCACCTTAAGGTCATGGAGACTCGGAGATTCTCCCTCTGGTAGTAAAGTAGCATCATATCCCTTTAGTAGGGAGCTGATGTCACCTCCGAGGTTCATGGATGTAGTCCTTGCTGATCTTCTATTACATGCATGGCCTCTCTGGGCAACTGACCAGGCCGGCTACATCAGGTCCCTCTCCAGTTACTCTTTGGCAAGAGTAGGCACGGTGATCCCAAGCTCCTCCAGGTATGATGAGGCATCCAATAAGTCAGCAAAAGTACCAGTTCCCTTTTCAGTTTCAGTTCAGAGCCTGGCTGGGTATAGAATTCGGGTACAAAGGTTTCTGGACTTCAGTTGTTTTAAAATGGGCTAAAGAGTGCAGCAGCTTTCTTGGACCACTGTAGTGTAATCGTTGTCCGGGGATAATCTACTATTTTGGTATTGTATGTCCCAATTCTGCCAGGCCCATTTTAAAAGTTCTTTCCTTGACTGCAGTAAGTCTGACCACAAAGGATTGGGGCCGGGCTCCAACGTTGCTGGGCTTCGGGCCGAGGGAGCGATGGGCCAAGTTCATGGGCAAATTAAAGTCCTCTGGAAGGTGTAGAGCTTCTCTCAGCAGGGCTTGCAATGAGGAGATTGTACTGGGAGCTCTGGCTTCCGCTCCTTCAGGAACTCCATAGATCTTTATGTTTTGCCACCGGCTATGGCCCTCTAAGTCATCGAGTCGATGAGTAAGCTCTCGATCCCTCACAAGCAGGTAAAGGAGGAGCCGGTCATGTCTGGTGGTCTGCTTCGAGACCATAGTGAGGTATTTCTCCACTTGATTGGTCAAGGTTGCCCACTTCGCCACTTCATCTCACAAGAGGAGACATCACTGCGAAGCACTGGCCTTCCTTAATTGGCCATCGCTTAGCAACCGCCTGCAGTACCCATTACTATGTAACACATTTAAGATCAGCAGCAGCCCACCTGAAAGCCTGGCTGGGCTGCTGGTCCCAAAGAGAGCAGGCAGGCAGCTCTGAAACACAGGGAGAAATCTCCTGGAAGAACCTAGGGTAAGCACCATTGTGGGCAGCAATTCCTTTGCCCATGCAGCCCAGGTGTGGTGGAATAAGCTCCAACCACAACTGCAGGAAGCGACCTCCTTGGGAACTTTCCAATCTGGGTTACAGGCACACCACCTAAGAAAAAGTGCATGTAGACGCACAAGAACTTTAAACCATAAAGATTAGTTCCCAGCCTATACTGGCCATGGCCAGTCCAGAACAAACCTCAACCCGGAAGAATCAAGTATACTGTCTGTTGTCTGTTGGTGCACCAGTTCCACTCCCTGTACAAGTTCTGTTTATTCCATGTATATGAATGTCTGTATCCTACCGTGTACTAAGAGTTGAACCCTGCACTGTGCTGACCAAATTGTAACCTGAAATAGTCAACACACCTATTTGCTCTGAATGTGAAATGCTTTACTGTGTAACTAATTCCATATTGCCCCTGAAAAAGGGACCTTCGGGGCTCAGCAGGCCTACCCGGTTATCAAAATTAATTAATTAATTAAATAAATAAATAATTTCAGTCGAGCCAATGTCTGATCGTAACTGAGTGAGTGAGTGAGTGATCAATTTCATTTACTGTTTTTGCGATCTGTAGAATGGGTGCAGTTAAGTCTGGGCTCTCATCGTCGGCTGGCTGAGTAAAATCCCCATGACCCTCAGGGCCCGCAGCATCAGTATTCAGACAGGATTTTTCTTGTGTCATCAGCTCCTTTAGCTTTTGTGCTGGCATCCCTGGATTACTGGGTGGAAGAGCTTTTGAAGGGGTGCTCTTTGCTGGGGAATCCATTCTCTAGTAGGCAGATGGTTGCTGATAGTGACTGAGGGGCAGACGAAGCTGTAAAATCAAGCAGCCATTAGGTTGCTGACATCACCCAAAGCCCCCCCCCCAGGGTATAACCTTGAGCTATGATCTGGAGCACCCAGCTGTCTATGGTCACTGCTCACCACCCTGACAGGTGGAGCGAGAACCAACCCCCAACTGCCTCCCTTGGACCCTTTGTCCGAGGAGGGGGTTGGCTAAGGAGTCAGGAGGTGGGGGCTGAAGTGGGCAGGGGGGCCATGGGGCCTCTGGTGGCTTGAGCGGCGGCACCTGCGGGGGCGTTGGTAGTCTTATGTTGGTGTTGGCCCTGGGGGGGCTGACCTTGGGGCTGCTTGCGGGAGGACCGACGAAAGGACTGACGTTCATTTACTCGAGGCTGGGTATGGTAGAGCGAATGAACTGACCTAAGGGCTTTGCCTGACTCCTACAAATTAGAAATAAGGTGGTCCTGGACATCACACCCAAAAAGGACTGAGCATGGAAGGATGCATCCAAAATGCTGGTCTGAACATCCGGGGCAAAACTAGAGACCTTGAGCCAAGAGTGGTGCCTGAGGCAAGCTCCGGCGGCAGCCCCATGCCTGGAGGCATTGACAGCATCGTAAGACACCTGGAGGACATGGTTACCCACATCTGAGCCCAACTTCATGAGCTGGGCAAGTTGCATCTTAGTGGAATCCTCAGGCAGCGTCTGGACCAGGTCCCTGGCCTGGTTACAGATGGCATTCTGGTATTGCACCATGTGGGTCAGATAATTGATGGCCCTAATGGTCAAAGTAGCAGAGGCAAAGACCCATTTGCCAATCTGATCCAGCTGGCAGGATTCTTGGTCCGGGGGGAGAGCACTAAGGTGTTTAGGCTTCTTGGAACTGTCATGGGCAGCATTAATGACCACTGAGTCTGCCTTTGGGTTACTCCCAAAGAAAGGCTTACCAGCTGGGGCATGGTAGAGCTGATCCACCTTTTTAAGAAGAGGCAGAATGGTGGAGGGGTGAGCCCAAGCCACCCAGGTGACATCATCATATGACTCTCTCAAAGGTGACACCACAATGGGCAGGGTATCCTTTTGCTTTAGAAAAACAGCAAGACAATGTCTTTCCGGGTCTTGCTCCTCCGTCTTCCATCCCATACTTGACTGTATGTGATACATAATGTCCATGAAGGACGGGTCATCAGGGGGGACTTGGGCACTTCCTTGGGCTGGTCGTCCCCTGCGGAAGACTCCCCTGGAGAACAGGAAGACCATGAGGAAACAGAAACATCCTCAGAAGACTCACTGTCTGGAGTTGGCGTTAGAGGCCGTCAATCGTTCCTCCTGGAACCGGTGCCTGTGTGCAGATGGGTGCTGGAGGACCCCATCGTGTGGGGTTCACTCAGGCCAGCCCCACTGTTGTCACTGAGTGTGGGGGATCCCAGGGAGAAGGAAGGGGGGAATCCGGAGGTGGGTCCTGAGGGACAGGGGTCTGCTTCTGAATCTATGATCACCCCGTGGAGAACAGGGCATTATAGTCTACCTGTGGCATAATATTATATACAGGTAGGAAAGGCAAGGAGTGACCATCCTTCTCAGGAATCTGTTTGCTGCAGGCACACTTCATGGAGCGGTCAAAAGAAGAAGCGGGTGTAAAAGACATAACTCTATCGATGGGAACACCGAAAATTTGATGTTAAACTCAGTAGAAATAATAAAAATTAAAAAGGCACGAAAGTCCGGGAATGGCGGTCAACTGTAGCTGCAATGTCCACTGAGGTCCGATGTGCACAGATCGACAGCAGGGAAAGAACTGAGTTGGTGTGAGGGACTGCCCTCCTATATAGCCTAGGCTGACATCAGATGACTGACGTCAGTTGAGGGCAGTCCCCCATGGTAAACTGTTGGCAAGAAGTTTTCAGTGTGGTCCTAGCGCCTGGGGGCATAGTCCTTCTGGTGTGGCCTGCTGCAAAAACCTCCCTCGAAGCAAGATCTTACTGTAACAGTAGATCTTCGAGGGAATCTCTGTCATCAGGTCATGCAATCCCTCCCTCCTTCTCCCTTTCTTTCTCTCTCCCTACAGTTCGGCTGTCCTGTTGCTTTAGCCTTTCTGCTAGCTGGGCACCTTCTCTCTCTCCTCAGTTCCCTGATGTGACTCCTATTTCCCATGGCCTCCGGCTAGGGAAAGAACTGAGGAGGGAGCAGGGCCACCTGTGCTTATATAGAGCATATGATGTCAGAGGCTGATGTTGGCGTGGGTGGCCCCAATAGACTGCTGCAGAAAAATCTTCCATGTGATCCTGACACCTGACAGCTAAGTTCCATAGGTGTGACCTGATGATAGAGATTCCCTTGAAGATCTACTGTTATGGTAAGTTCTTACGTAACTCTACTATATAGGGCCTCCACCAGATGGTATGCCATGCATTAAGGGTGACTGCAGTGAAAGTGTAAAATTGTGTGAAGGGCAGGTATCCCAGATGGTTGTTGAAGAGTATTTTATCAGTGGTGTGGAGGTCATCTAACGCAGACTAAATATCTTCCAGTGGGCCCTAAATCCCTCAAAGGACCAGTGACAAATCAACCGCAGATGCGCAGCAGTGGCATAGGTCTTCAGGTTGGATAAATTTAGGACCCCTTTGTCCTGTAGGAGGTAAAGCAGGGAGAACCAAATTCTGGGTCGTCGTCCCCCCATCCCCACTAAATGAAACATGAGAAAGTTTGTTCCATAATTGAAAGTTAAAATTGTTGCGGCATGAGGGGAAGGGTTTTCAGGAAATGAACTCAGGGGAACACATTTTGTCGAATCGTCTCAACGCTGGGATAAAAGCTGAGATTTAGATGTTCCCATCTCTAGAGGTTGGCTGTAATGGCTACCATGAGAGATTCTAGATTTAAAAGTTCTAAATGGTCCATCTTTTTTTCTTATAGTTAATCCCAGGTATATCAGGGAACCTCTGTTCCATCTGATGTTCAGTCTAGACTTCACCTCGGCACTGGCTTATAGTAACAGGCTAACACTTCAGTATCCCATGCCTTC
The DNA here is from genome assembly GCA_016271365.2 of Neoceratodus forsteri. Classification (NCBI taxonomy): domain Eukaryota; kingdom Metazoa; phylum Chordata; order Ceratodontiformes; family Ceratodontidae; genus Neoceratodus; species Neoceratodus forsteri. The sequence continues at coordinate 1,199,907,771 of CM028130.1, forward strand.
ACAAGCAAAGAGTCTGGGGAGGTCAAGGTAAGCAGAATGTCATCTGTGAAGAGGGCATTTTTGTAATCCCCGTCTTCCACTTGGAATGCGCTGAATCTCCAGAGTCATACACAGTGTGGCTGTGAGGGGCTCAATACTGAGGGCAAATAGCGGGGGCAGGGGGTATCCTAGTCAGGTTCCTCTCTGTAGGGCAGTCGGGGGGAGAAAGGGAGCCATTCACCCACATGAAGGCCTGGGATGCCCTGTAGAGGTTTCGGAGCATGATGATAAAGGAGGGATGGAGGCCAAACTGTTTTATGGTGCACCACAGGAAAGGCCAAGAAACCCTGTGAAAAGCCTTCTCTGCATTGAGGCTGGCCAGGACCAAGGGAATAGAGTACCGGATGGTATGTTCCAATAACATTAGTATTCATCGGACATTGTCTTGGGCTTATCACCTCCTAACAAAGCCCACCTGGTCCCTGTCCAATAACGATGGGAGAAGGCCATCTAACCAACCCGCTCACACAGACATGAACAGTTTATAATCGAAATTTATTGATTTATTTATGCTCACACCCCCTTTCTCTCCACAGTCCTCCTCTCCTCAGGGACTCCCATGGCAGGGCCCAGCCTAAGTCCCGGACTCTGTCTTCAGCCCCCATCCTGCCACGGATCACCCCCCCCCCCCACGGGCAGGGAAGCAGGAGGTCCAGCTGCCTCCCCGCTTGCTCCATATGTGTCGGGCCTCCGACCGACTCAGGACCGTACCACACCCCCACCTGGAACCAGGAGGAACTGCGGGGAAATTTTCCATTTTCTCCTGATATCCCTGAGGACGTCGGTGACCAAGGAGGTCCGTGGTGGCACGTGCACACTGAGACGTGGTGCCGCTGCAAACCTCAGCCGATGTCTTCCCCTCCCACATGGCGTTTCAGCTGCGCCTCCACCTGTGTGCACCCAGATGGCGTCAGCGCAGCGGGAGCGGCATCCTCCTCCCTGAGTAGCAGAGTGCCCTGGATGCTCAGTTCTCTCCTGCCAGCTGACCCTCCAGCTCCCTGGGCTCATTCCTGAACCCAGGTCACTAGCATTGTAAGCGGTAGCACTACTGTGGCACTGGCGGGCCAGTGTAGTCGAAATTTAAAGAGCAACTCAGCACTTCAGCCTGTGCTTTCATAAATAAGATATTTTAGCTGTTACAATTTACTAGAGAATACATTTTTTTATTTTCAATGTTCCTTTCCAAGATTTACAGCACATCTCGGTAGTCCATGTAAAAGGTCTGTATAGAAAACATTTAAAAACATTTGCCTCTCCCCTGTTAAATTCACAGTGCCTTTGTTTATGGCCTCACAGTGCTCAACATGACAGTAGACTATGGTGTCACAAACAGCAATTGTGTGGTTTGCAGGGGAAAGTCAGATACATATTTTTTATATATATTTTATGGCTCGTTTTTCCCCCATGCCCAGCTCAGACATGTGGAGGCACTTATGCCATGGCACCGAGGCACCCCTCTCTGCTTGTTTGTCAGCCCCTGATGCTTACACTGCCTGTCGACCTCCACCCGATGGCATGGAACTATGGGGGGGGGAAGGTGACACTCCTCCCCAGAAGAGGAGAGCTGCCATTATGACTGCTCAGTCCCACTCCTTCCCTCTTCCCCCTCCCCGGTGACCCTGGCTCGTTCCTGAACCAGGTTGCCTGTGTGGCACAAGGTAAGGCGTCCAGCGCCTCAGCCCTCTGTGCCACCAGGACAGTGAGTCAAGTACATTTTAAAAGACAAAGTCCAATAATTGCTGCATTATCTTCAATGCATAGTAGACCAACAGCAGGGAAAAGTAAAAAAAAAATAAAAAATATGTGCAAAGAACAAGAAAACAATAAAGTTAAAACATAATTGGTGTAAATCTAGTGTTTAAGCATTTTATTATATTTGAGAGTTGCTCTTTAAAGGAAAACTACACCCTCATATTTTGTATATTTTGTTTGTTTCCTTGTCAACAGACAGCTCTTTTCCAGTATCTGATGGGGATATACATGTTTGCTTTAGTTTGCTTTTACTGTTCATGCTAGTTCCCTGTAACTTTCCTGGGGGTTTCTATTTTATAGTTGTTGAAATTTCATTGTCCACAAGCACTGCATTAGCATATGAGAACATGATGTCACATCACCCATTTATACCATGTGTCTCAATGCTGAAAGTACAGATATCCTGAAAAAAACAACTCTGGAAACACACAACTTGAAACCAGTTTAAAGGGAAAAACCCTCTACTACTACCCAGTTTGCAAAGCTAATGAAGGTAAATGTGATATTTCACACCTTGTTGCATCTTGTTTTATTGAAATCTAATTAAGCAGACATGCATACTTTGGAGTCTAAAGGGTGCTGACACATCATGTTCTCATATGCTACAGCAGTTCTTAGGAACAATGAGATTTCAACAACCAGAAAATGGAGACTCCCCCCCCCGGATAGTCACAGGGACTAGTATGAACAGTTAAACTAAAGCAAATCACATATATCCTAACAGCTACAGGAAAAGATTTGTCTGTTGACACAGAAAAAAATAACATTTACAAGATATGAGGCTGTAGTTTTCCTTCAAGAGAGATATAGAGCGTAGGATTGGGGTTGGTACGGGTCCTTGCCTGGTTTCAGTATCGCTGACAAAGTTGAATAGTTCCATGATTGTGGAGGAGGACTGCCCTTCTGTAGAGCTTCAAAGAGTTGCAACAAAGTAGGCACGAGCAGCTCCTGGATGGTACAATTTTTGTAAAACATGGAGGGAAACCCATCTCGTCCTGGGCACTTCCCAGCTGAGGAGTTTGCTATGGCCAGGAGGCTCTCCTCCTGAGTAATAGGGGACACAAAGGTGTCCATCTGTTGGTCCTGGAGAACCAGTAGGGACAGCCCTTGGAGCTACCCAGATATCTGTTCATCTGTGGCCGTTGATTCCTCTAGTAAGTCATTGGATGTCCAGTATTTTCTAGGTGCGGTGCTCCTGACAGCCTGTTCTGAGTTACACATCTGGGGGATACAGATGACACTTGGAGGCCCAGAACTGGCGAGCCCAGTTGCGTGCTCCTTTGGTACCCCTCATAATACTTGTAGCTCAGGTAAAATAAGGCCTGCTCCACCCACTTGTCAAGTATTTCCTGTATAGAGGCCTTGACTTGAAGCATCTGGGAGTATATGGAATGGCCCCTTGCATGTGAAATTGCTGTAAGTAGTCTGGAGCTCATCCAGCCACCTGTCCCGTTCTTTCCGTTGGGTTGAGGCATATACAGTAATTTCTCCATGGAGGACAGGCTTAAGTGTGTCCCACAGGATCATAGGTGAATCCTCTTGTGAAATGTTATCTTGAAATCCTTTCCTCCAGAAGGTGGAGCAGGGCCTCATCCCAAGGGTAGCCAAGATGTAGCTGCTAGTGGGTGGTCTTCCATAGCTGGCTCAGCAGGAATCGAGAGACAGCAGTGGTGTGGCCAGACAGATGGAGAGACCCATGAGACACTCCAACCAATGTGTCTTGGTGCTCATTGGTGGTGAACATATAGTCCAACCTAGCATAACTATGGTGGTGTGCAGAGTAATGTGAGAATTCTTCCTTTGAGGATGGAGGTGTTCACCACACCCAAATGTGCCAAAATGGCTTTAGCATACTTCTGGCTGGGGAGAGGCGAAATCATCGAGTGGCAGTAGCATCTGGGTCTGGTTGAAGTGTAAGATTCCATTTCCTGCAGTAATCAATTGCCCCTGCATGACTTCCATTAATTTGTTAAAAAATGCCTAACTGTTGGGTTATATGTCCCTGGATAGAAAATAATCCCATATTTCTCCCGTTTAAGTTGCTGCAATAGCCTATATCTCTTTACTGGACTATGGACACAGTTGACGTTAAATGGAAGTATTTTAGTATCCTGCCCCATAACAATGGTTACACAGAACCTGCTTGATAATGCCACCTAATGAGGCTGGCCAGGCTGGGTTCCATTGTATTCAGCCTGATTTACCACCCTCACCACTCTGCATACTGCATTGCTACCTGCATGAATACAGACACTGCTAACACATAATAGAACTGAGTTAAGATAGGGTTGCCAACTAGGCAGACACTTGGCAAAAAGTTCGGAATAGATAAAATCCGGCTGCCAACAGGGTAGGCCATGTGGAGAAATGCAAGCATACAAAACAGTGTTGTACTTCAAAGGGTGGGAGTGACTAGCAGAAAGTCTCTCCTGCAGGGTGCGAGAGATGAAGCACAGTGCTCAGAGGGAAATCCAGTTTAGTACTGGATCCCCTGACCCGGTGACAACAGTGGCTGCCAAGTCCAAGTCACTGTGGTCCATGGTGATTAAGTGCTTTGTCTGTCAGAGGAGTTCTCAGCAGAATATATTTATATTACCTTGGGGTGGTTGAGACAGACATGGGCAGATTTGTATATGAGCTAGTTCATAACAGACCTGAGCCCCTCAAGGGCACTGGGATTGTTCCTACTGCACACTCGGCCAGTGTCCTGTTAAGGTATAAATGTCACAGCCCAGCTGACAGTCCAGGGTGCTGTAGGTCTGACTGACGAGAAAACAAAGTGAAAGGGTATATCAGTCTGGTTTTTATAGAGGGTCCACCAAAATCCACATGGGGGGGGGGGTGCTGTGTCTGATCAGGCATCTTGCTTTGGGCAGCACAGGCACCCACAGCAGGGAGGAACCCCACAGAGCCCCCAGCCGCCACCCTTGTGGCAGTGTGCACAGCTGAGGAAACTTCTTTTCTGGGTACTGTAAAAAAGATGAGGAACAAGTGGCGTGCCTCCTAGCCAACCCTTAGGCTTGTAAATGCTGGCTAACTCCCAGAGTGAGAGAGAGAAAACACTGCAGTAGGACAGCACCCAGGCTCTGCCACTCCCTGTAGAGGAGGACCCCCCCCCCCAAAGCTGAGATGCCAGTGGTTATCTTGAGTAGTGGGGCAAAGAGCGAAGGGGGAGCTGCACTGCCATATCAGTGCACCCCCCCTCCCCCGCCAAGCCCAGTCCTGTTCCAGGACAAGGCTTTGGAACATGCTGTATTAAAGGCCAGCTGGCCAAAGGGTGTTCACTTATCCATCTGTGGTTGGAGGAGGTGTCCCTCCCCCAACATAGGCCCGTCCACACTACACGCTCAGGCCCGGTAATGGATGCAAACTTTACGGCCGGAGGCGGTGCAGTGTCCACACTCGCGGCGGTGTCGTTCACGGCACGTGCACCGTCCACACTGCGGGAGCCGGGTTTATCGCGTACGCAGCACCGATCCCACACAGCTCGCTGCTTGTAGGGACTGGGTGCCACGATCCACACTACAGCCGGTAATGTTACTGAGGCAAATCGTTTCATAACCATTGTTGAAACCACCTCATATGTGGTTTCTACAACGGTTACGAAAACGCCTTCTGTAATGTTACAGGTGTAAATGCAAACTGTTGCGGTAACAGTTTGGGCTCCCTGTAATGTTACAGAGGTGTAGTGTGGACAGGGCCATAGTTACACTACTGCTAAATGAGGGAGGCACCCATGGACTGCTGTCAAAGGACTTGAAATACGGCCATAATGGGAACTTACTGAGTGACCCAGCAGGAACCTCCTCACTGTCCAGCGTAAAGTCCAACTAGTTCAGCACCCACCTGTAGTCAAGTATCAAGGTTCTGGAAAACTTGAGTAGTGTGGCTTAAGCATGCTATAAGTTACTGCCTGCAGAATTGTATGAGAATGTCCTGAATGGCCTTAAAGTGCTGAAGCTGGCGTTACTTGGTGATTTCAACGGCCTTCGACAGGCTGGCCACCAAGGATTGGGTGTCCCAGGGTGCTGTATTGTCAGGTTGTCTCCTGTATTTTGACCAGTCTTCAGCTGAGCATTATTTTTGGGATATGGTAGTGCCCCGCTTTCTGAAGTCAGCCTCTGCCTTTGCTGTTGAGTGATAGAGCACAGTGCCTGTGGTAAAATAAGAGTACATCCTGGCAGGGAACAGGGTCTGGAATTTCACACCCACTGCATGGAGAGCTTTGAGATGGGGGCATAGACTTGACGTCTAACCTGGATGGATGACGCATATTTCTGGTCAGAGAATAGCAGGGTGCCCCTCCCCAAGATAGCAATCCCTTTTGTGGCTGGTACGTGTCCTTTTACCATATAACTGAAGAACTGCATGACGATGGAACGTGGTCGTTGATCAGGGCTCGGGATGGGGGCCAAGGGCCCGGTGTATTCTTTCTGTATTAATTTCTAAAGCTGGTGGGAGCTTGAGTGCCTGATGAAGGAATGTATCCACATATTCAGCTATAGTCTGACCTTCCTCCTCCTCCTCCTTCTCTGGAAGGCCAGAGATTCACTGGGTTCTTTCATTAAAGTCGACTCTCCAGGTCAGCATTTTTGTTTTCATCCAGTTGAAGCTATTTTCTTTGTAGTGCTTGAATGAGATCGATAACTTACTCTGAGTGCTCATTGAGTTAAAACACTACCTCATGCATTTCCTTCTCCTGCTTAACTGCCATTAGATCCATTTGAAGGGTAGCAAGCTGTGTTTTTATTTTGTCTCTGAATGCTTGCAGTTCTGATAGAATTAGTGCATTAGTGAGCTCGGGATGCTTGCTGCTAGTGCATTCCACTGGTGAGTCCATCATGCAGCTCCCTGGTGAAGTCAGGCAGCTCAAGGATGATTCTGGAGTGTTAGAGTTACTGTACCCTGGCTGTTGCTTTTAGGTTGTTTTTTTTTTTTTTTTATCTGTTTTCGGGCCTTCCATGTTGTAGCTGCATCTCGATAGTCAGCAGAATCAGTTGCAAACAGGTTACTTGGAATTTCGGGATGTTTTACTAATTGCCACATGGAGCTCTGAGAAGCTACTCTTAGCCCATCCATGACACAACCAGAAGTCTGAATTTTTCTTGATACTCATGAGCCCTACACCAGGAGAACTTACATATCCAAGTGGAAACGTTTTTCCATCTGGTGTTCCAGAATTCCCATGGACCCCTTCAAGAGTCCTCCTGAGAATATTTTGGAATACTTTGTGGACCTTTCAGACTTGGGACTACAATACTCCACAGTCAAGGTCCATCTGTCTGCTGTCTTCGCATACCATGAACCTTTGGGCACCCTAGCACTGGCACAGTTGCCTTTATTTAAGAGGTTCTTCAGGGGTATTTTGCACATGAGACCTTCAGTAAGGAAGCCAGTGGCTCGCTGGGATCCCAGCATTAGGCTAGACATGCTTAGTCATAAGACTTTTTTTGCACATTTTTATTTGTGACATGAAATTCTTAACGTGGAAAGCAGCATTTCTCTCTCCTTATGCTGGTCACAGGGCTTCATTACCACTGGTATCACCCGTCTTTGGCTTCTGTAGACGCAGGAAGTAGACTTTTGACACAGTAGCACAGGCTGTGCCCCCGGTGGATTGTTCCAGTCTTCTTCCTCCCTTCATAGGGTAGGCAGCACCAGATAAATTCTGCCACTTGGTGACAGCAGCACAGGCTTTCTTACTGTTTCAGTTTTTTTTATATTTAAAGAGCTAGTGTACTGCATAAAACTAATATTAGATTTTAAAAGCAGCCAACCATTACCTTTTATATCTAAGGTACTTTTTCTTTTCCCTTTGTTTAATTAGAAGATAGTTTACCTGATGTTAGTAGGTGTGATCTGTGGAACAGCTCTTAGCCTGGCAGTTGACATATCTTGCTCTACTGCCCCATTCTACATCATCAGCATTGTTACCTCACTGACTGTGACATCACTACTACTTAGGAACAGCAAGTAGGTGACTGCCAAGTCATTCACCTGTGGTGCCACTGTCAGTGAGATCATGATGCTGATGACATAGTAATAATAATAATAATAAACTTTATTTCTTGAGTGCCTTTCAAGCACCAAGTCACTGTACAGTTATAAACATGTAAAAGAAAATACGTAACAGTGTGACCAGATGACAAAATAGATAAAACAGTCAATCTAGGTAGGCGCTAAGCCACAGATGTGTCTTCAAGGCCTTCTTAAAGCTCTCCACAGTTGTGCACTCACATATCTGATGGGGTAGAGAATTCCACAGGGTTGGGGCCACATACATAAATGCATGGGCCCCTGATGTCTTAAGACGTACCCTGGAAATCTCTAGCAACCCCTCATCAGCTGAGCGAAGTGGTTGCCTAGGGCAGTAGGGGCACAGGAGCTCTTGCAGATAGTCCGGGCCCAGTTCATGCAGGGCCTTATAGGTCAGAAGGTGATCCGCCACTGAATAAGCAACCAGTGCAGTTCATGCAGCAGCGGTGTGGTGTGACTCGAACGGGGAGTCCCCATCAACAGCCATGCCACAGCATTCTGCACTAGCTGCAAGTGGCGGATATCAACCCCCGGAAGCCCTAGGTACAGGGAGTTGCAGTTCTCAAGGCATGAGGTCACAAAGGCATGGGTCAGCATTGGAAGGTTGCTGGATGACACAAGGTGCTTAACCCTGGCGATGTTCCTCAGATGGTAAAAAGAGGACTTGATGACTACCAACACATGTGAATGCAGTGTCAGCCCGTCGTCAAGGATCACCCCCAGGTCTCGCACCCATTCAGAGGAAGGAAGCTGGATACGTCCAAGACAAAGTCTGATGAGTTGACCAGCACCCAACCCCTCTGTCTGGTGACCCAGATCCACTACCATCACCTTGGTCTTTCAACTTCAACCAGCTGGAGCTCATCCAGTCCTGGATTTCTGCGAGGCAGTTGTTAAATACCAAGCACGCACTATCCTGGTCAGGTGCAAAAGACAGGTAGAGCTGGGTATCATCAGCATAGCAGTGAAACTTCAGCCCATACTGTCTTACAGTGTCTCCGAGGGGCAGCATGTACACCGAGAACAACATGGGGGGGCAGCACCGAGCTCTGAGGAACCCCACATAGCAGAGAGTATGGGTCAGAGGAAAAAATCCCCAACACAACACTCTGAGTTCTGCCAGTGAGGAAGGACTTAAACCCATCTGAGAACTGAACCAGACAGACCACAGATGAACCTCAGGCTCTCGAGAAGCACCCCATGATCCACGGTGTCAGAAGCTGAAGAGAGATCAAGCAGTACTAAGGTAGAACGGCTCTTCTGATCTCTCGCCATCAGGAGATCATTGAGCACCCGAAGCAGAGTGGTTTCGGTACTATGCCTCTTATGAAAACCGGACTGGAGAGGTTCATAGATGCCATGGATGGTCAGGTGGTTCTCCAGTTTCAGTGCCACAACTTTCTCAATTACCTTCCCAAGATAGGGGAGGTTTGAGATCAGTCTGTAGTTTGCAAAGCAGCTTGGTTCCAGAGCAGCTTTCTTCAGGTCACCACTGCCTCCTTCAGGGAGCTAGGAAATTCACCAGACTCTAAGGAGCACCAAACTATCGTTGCTAGGACTGGGCCTATGATGTCACAACAACCCATTATCAGGGAAGTTGGGCCCGGGTCCAAACTACAGCACGTTGAGCGCATACCTTGGGCAATCCACACAACATCCACAATTTCCAGCTGGTCGAAGGAACTCCAGGTAAACCGAGGAGGAGTGACTGTGCACTGACCACTATCAGCTCCCATAGAGTGAGCCGGATGGATCTCTGCCCTGATGCTGGCCACCGTATCTGCAAAGAACCGCGCGAGCTCATCACACTCAATCTGTGAAAAGGCTCTTTGAACCTGAAGACAGGTTGGGTTGCACAACCTGTCCACAGTTCGAAAGAGCTGAGCCAGTCGATTCTGAGCAGCAGCAATCTCCCCGGACAGAAACTCTGCCTTCTTACGGGTGATTGCTGATTGATAGACTTGATAATGTTCTATCAACCTAAGGTGGTCAGCAGCCAGGGCGGATTTCCACCAGCAGTGCTCTAACCTTCATCCAAGTCGCCGCAATTCCCTCAAGGTCCCATCAAACTATGAGGACCGAGGACGAAGGGAGAGAGGACGAACATGGATGGGAGCAACAGAGTCCAGGGCCACAGTAGCAGCCTTATTATAGGCCTGAACCAGGCTCTCTGGACTCCCACTTGCCACCGGAATCACCGATAGGTCTAACATCGCCAATAGACCATCAGGGCTCACATCCTGCAAGGGGCGGTATCTGACCATGTCCACAGGGGCAGGCCTATACCGGGGGGGGCGTAGAAACTGAACCCCACAGTATGATGATCCGACCATCCGACTGGTTCCACCACCAAGTCGGAGGTTTCAATCCCCAGGTGGAAAACCAGGTCAAGAGAGTGACTGAACTTATGGGTAGAAGAGGCAACAACCTGTGTAAAGCCCAGTGATGTCATCAACTGGAGGAAGTCCTGCCCAAAGAGCGAGAGTTCGTCGTTGACCCAGGCATTCAAGTCACCCAGAACCATCAACCTGGATGACTCAGACTCCATGTCGACATAGTGTAGGGCAGTAGAGCTAGATACGTCAGCTGCCAGGCTAAGAGCTGTTCCACACACCCAGCACAATATTATCACATACAAGACTTTCTGATGAGCAAAATAAAAATATTTCAGAAATATAAGGTTATAAGTGACCACTACTTAAAATTTGTATTATTTTCCTGTCTGCCTGTTTTTGCTCCACTAACTCTAATTTATTGTGTTAGTCTCTGTTTTATCTAATCTGCCTTCCAGTCCTTCCAGCAACTAATAGAAACATAGCAGTTGATGGCAGATAAGGACTGCTAGGCCCATCAAGTCTGTCCATATACCCTACCTGTATCAGCGGCCGCTGACCCTACTTGGTCATCGACTTTAGCTTCTTTTTCCCACTTCTAGGGTTCCCTTATGCCTATCCCATGCATGTTTGAATCTCGCCACTGTGCTCGCTTCTATCACCTCCTGGGGCAGGCTATTCCATGCATCCACCACCCTTTCTATAAAAAGGGACTTCCTTACAATTACCCCTTATCCTGCCCCCCTCCAATCTCATATTGTGCCCCTTGTTCTTGTATGTCTCCTGTACTGAAAGATGTCTTCCACTTGCAACTTGTTTATGACATTAATTCACACTGATTGATGTTCGTCATTTTTGGTGGCCATAACCTCTGTGCACCGAATGTCTGAAATCCATGCTTTGGTCACAGATTCTTTATATACTGTTTTCCATGAAGAAAAGGTAGATCTTACTTCAAGGAAGGCTCTTGCAGCAGGCCACACTAGTAGGACTATGCCTCCAGGCATTAGGACCACACGGAAAACTTCTAGCTAGCAGTCTACAATGGGGGACTGCCCTCTGCTGATGTCTGTCATCTGTCGTCATCTTAGGCTGTATAGGAGAGCGGTCCCCCACACCATCTCAGTTCTTTTTCCGCCATCGACCCATGCACGTTGGACCTCAGTGAACATCGCAGCTACAGTCAACCGCCATTCCCGTGCTTTCGTGCCGTTTTTATTTTTGTTAATTTCTTCTGTGTTAAACATTGAATTTTCGGTGTTAACCTTCAAGGGGTGTATGTCTTTTACACCCGCTTCATCTTATGACCGCTCCACGAAGTGTGCCTGCGGCAAACAGATTCCTGAGCAGGACGATCACTCTTTGTGCCTGATCTGCCTAGGCCCCAGCCATGACACCGAAGCCTGCCAGCACTGCCAGAAATTTAACTAGGCTACTTGGAGACGTCGATTAAAAATGCTGGAGAGCCACCTTCTTAAGCAGAAGTTGCTTGCTATGGAAAAAGAGCTACAGGCCTGGAACTCTTAGGCCTTGCCCATACAGTCCTCTGGGACCTCCTCTTCTTCCCACAAGGAGAAGTCAGGAAAGCACAAGCACCGGGACAAACACCAAGATAGAGCTCGGTCTGCTTCCTGATCACGGTCACCCCATAAACCCGCAACCGCAACAGTGTCGTCCTCCCACAGGGGGGATCGGCGCCTCCAGCCCCGGCAGCCCTCACTTCCTCCAGGCTCCTGGTGGCTATTCTGCCCACCCTTATCTCTGTTTTGGGCGGCGCCTCTTTGGAGCAAAGGAGTTCAGCTTCTGCTCCCCAGCTTCTGAAGCTCAGGCCCTTAACTTCTGTGGGCTCTCAGCCAGGTGGCTTGGCCAGTTCTGGGCTCTTGGGTGGCGGCCTTGCACCCATCCCCCACCCCATGGCCATGGCTCTGCCTTCATCACCTCTCAACTCAAGGAACGTCGCCAGTTCTGGCAGGCAGCGCCGAGGCAGACGACCACCATTTCCTCCTCCCTGGCATTGCATCTGCCTTTGCCCAGATGATCCCCCCTCCGACATTTTCGCCACAACCAATGCCTGCTAACCCATCGCCGGATCCCTTGCCAATGCCAGATGAGCCTATGCCTGGTTACCCATCGCTGGCTCCTCAGCCGTCGTACCCTAACCTGACACTTTCCTTTTCTACCTGTATATAATATTATGCCACAGGTAGACTGCAGTGCCCTATTTCTTGGCCGTGGTGAGCCGCTGATTCGGAAGGCGACCCCATGTCTCTCAGGGCCCACCTCACAACCTCTCCCCTCCCCCAATCCCCCACCCGGGGATAACGGTGGGGCTGGCCCGAGTGAACCCCACACGATGGGGTCCTCTGGTGCCCATCCAAACACAGGTACTGGCTCCAGGAGGGACGATCCCTGGCCTCTGATGCCAGTCCCAGACATTGAGCCCTCTGAAGATGACTCGGTGTCATCGGGGTCTTCCTCTCCTCCAGGGGAGTTGTCGGCAGGGGAGGACCAGCCCAAGGAAGTACACAAATTCCCCCCGATGACCCGTTCTTTATGGACATTATGCGTTACATACAGTCCATTATGGGATGGGAGATGGAGCAGCAAGACTCGGAAAGACGTCACCTTGCTATTTTTCTTAGACAAAAGGATGTCCTGCCCATTCTGGTGCCACCCTTGATAGAGTCCTATGAGGATGTCACCCAGGTGGCTTGGGATCACCCCTCCACCATTTCGCCTCTTCCTAAAAAGGCAGATCAGCTCTACCATGCCCTGGCTGGGAAGCCTTTTTTTGGGAGTAATCCAAAGGAGACTGTGGTCATTAATGCTGCCCGTGACAGCTCCAAGAAGCCCAAGCATCTTGGTGCTCTTTCCCCAGATCAGGAGTCCTGACAGCTGGACAAAGGCCATTAGAGCCATCAATTATCTGACCTATATGGTACAATATCAGAATGCTATCTAAGACCAGGCAAGGGGCCTGGTCCAGACACTGCCTGATGATTCCACTAAGACACAGCTTGCTGAGCTCATGAAGTCAGGCTCAGATGTGGGCAACCATGTCCTCTGGGTGTCTTACGATGCCATCAACGCCTCCTGGAGTGGGGCTGCCACCAGAGTTTGCCTCCAGCACCACTCTTGGCTCCAACATTTTAGATGCTCCCTTCTGGGGCTCGGTCCTTTTTGGGTGTGATGTCCAGGACCTTATTTCTAATTTGCTGGAGTCAGGCAAAGCCCTTTGTTTGTTTCATTCGCTTTACCCTACCCAGCCTAGAGTGAACCGTCAGTCCTTTCATTGGTCCTCCCTCAAGCAGCCCTGAGGACAGTCCACCAAGGGCCAACCCAGACGTAAGGCTACCAAAGCCCCTGCAGGCATCACTGCTCGAGCCCCCTGAGGCCCCATGGACCCCCTGCCTGTTCCAGTCCCCACCTCCTGACTCCTTAGCCGATCCCCCTCCTTCGACTGAGGGTCCAAGGGAGGCGGTCAGGGGTCGATTCTCTTTCCAACTGTCAGGGTGATGAGCAGTGACCACAAACAGCTGGGTGCTCCAGATCATAGCTCAGGGTTACACCCTGGAATTTCTGGCATGGCCGCCAGAAAACCCTTCTGTCCACTCTACTTACCCTCCTGCCCACCTGCCCCTAATATGGGAGGAAATTCAGGCTCTTCTACAAACAAGTGCCATAGAGCCTATCCCTCAGGCTCAGTGGGGAAGGGGATTTCACTCCCACTTCTTCCTCGCCCCAAAAAAGACCAGGGATCTTCAGCCCATCCTAGACCTGAACTATCTGAACCTGTACATAGAGTACAAACACTTCCAGATGGTTACCCTCCAGGGACTGGCTCTGCTCACTTGACATGCAGGATGCTTACCTGCACATCCAGGTATTTCTTGCTCACCGTCGTTTCCTCTGCTTCCACTTCCAGGGTGCTCACTTCTAAGCCAGGCCCTCCCATTTGGCCTTTCTTTGCCACCCCTCCAGGTGTTTATCAAATGCCTGGCAGTGGTGGCAGCGGCACTGAGGAGGCAGGACTTCTGCGTGTTCCCCTACCTGGATGATTGGCTGGTAACAGCCCTCTCCAAGGAACGTCTACTTTAGACCCTGGAATGCACCTCTCGCCTTTGCCAGGATCTGGGGATCACAGTGAATCTGCTGAAGACCTGTCTCTCACCGTACCAGCGCCTTCTGTACATAGGGGCGGTTTGTGACACCTGCCAGGGCAAGGCCTTTTTGCCCAAGGACAGGGTGGCCGTCTCGTGGAGCAGGCCCAGCTAGTTTCCTCCAGCTGGCAGGGTCCTGCCAGAGTATTCCTGCACCTCCTGGGCCATATGGCGGTGGCAGTTGCCACAGTCCCCCTGGCCCCACTGCACATATGGATTCCTCAGTGGACCTTCCGGGTCCAATGGGATCAGGGCACAAATGACCTTGACCAGTTGGTACTGGTCTCCAACCCGGTGCAGAGGGTTCTGGCCTGGTCGATGGACCTGGCCAATCTTTCTCGGGGGGTCCCCTTTCAGATTTCAACTCCCTGGCAGGTTCTTATGACAGATGCCTCTGGCATGGGGTGGAGCACTCATCTGGGCGATCACCAGACCCAGGCTACCTGGTAAGATCTGAAGAGAGCTCTTCATATCAATGTCCTGGAGATGAGGACGGTTCTCTACGCCCTAAAAGGCTTTCAGACTGATCTCCGCTCAGGTCTGTTACTAGTACAGACGGACAACATGTGTGTAGTTTACTACATCAACAAGCAAGGGGGACTCACTCCTACCCCCTGTATCGGGAGGTGATGAGGGTATGGTATTGGGCCATAGAGCACGGTCTGGAGCTTTTGGCCATCCGTGTTCACGACATTCAAAACGTTTTAGCAGACAGTCTCAGCCGCTCCAGGTCACGGGCTCACTAGTGGGAGCTTCTGACCTCAGTGGTCAAAGATCTCTTCGACAGGTGGGGTCATCCAGAGTTGGACGTTTTTGCATCCCCACTCAATGTAAAACTGACGCTTTTTTGCTCGCTCAGTCCCGAGCCTGGAGTTCTCTGGTGAGATGCATTGTCCTTCTCTTGGAAGGAGACATTCTAGGGATGAGGATATGTTGTTCAATCCACACTGTCTGGTTCGTTGCTGCTTTAAAATGGGCCAGAAAGTCTTCAAGCTGGCTCCTCCCACCCACCCAGGTGGTAAAACCCTCGGCTCCGCCCCATGAAGCCAGATCTTCCTTACCGCTTGGAAGCTCAGGTTCCCTCCTTAGCACTCTGCGTTTGTAGGCCTGGATCCTAATCCTTCGGTGTTTCCGAAAATAATTTTGAAGTTTTCGAGACTTAAGTCTTCTACTTCCCGCGTGACTGTGATGGATACAAAATCTACTCCCGGCTTCCGTCAGTACCCTTGCGGGCAGAAGATGTCTTGGACTGACCCACACGTCATGTGCGTTTACTGCCTGGGGTTTGCTAATGATCTGCAGGCCTGCGATCTATGCAAGTCTTTTACGCCTTCAGTTCTAGAGGACCGTGCTGCCAGACTTCAACTGGGGTTCCCCGACAAATAGTTTCCGCCGGTGAAGTTGAAGGCGGTGTCCACGGCTGCAGGCTCCGCGGAGCAGCTGGAGCAGTGAATCGCGTCTTCTTCTTCCTCGGCGTCGGCGTTTATCCTGCTCTCCTGGGGCTCCTCCTACACTGCTTCTTTTAGGGAGCTTTGTCAGTCCTTCTCCACCAAGGAGGAAGGGCCCTCAGGGACTCATACGAGTAGGTCGAAGAAAAAGGAACCGAAAGGTAAGTCCCACCATCAACGTTCGTGGGAGCGGGAGAGATCTCGTTCCCCGGAGCGTCTGCTTTCAGCTTCGGTCGAGGTTGCAGCTAAGGCCTCTGGCTTCACGGTGTCCCATCAGGTCAGCTGGCTGAGACACCCGTCGCGATCACGGTCAAAGATTTTCTCGACCCGTTGGAGCCAGGGTTTGTCGAAGCTGAAGAAGCCGACAACCCTTCTTCACTGGTTCCCCGATGGTTACGAGGACTTGCCTGTGCCTCCTGTGTCGAAGTCCCTGGTCAAGGACCCTGAACTGAGGGATGAGCGGGTTTCCCCCACCCTCTCTTTGACCCACCATCAGCGACCTCGATGGTCTCGGTTCTCCTCCATGTCATGTAGGTCCCGCCGACATTGGTGGTCTCGGTCCCAGCATCACAGAAAGTGGCATCTCCGCTCATCCTCATCGTCCTCTTCAGAGGATAGGCTCTGGCACAAGTTGTGTCAGCGCTATGAGGACATGATGTGGCAGCAACTCTTACTAGCCAGCAACAAGCCGACTCCATCACCTTCACCGGCCATTAAGTGGCTGTCACCCAAACGACTGAAGCAACATCTTGCCATCAGCTCATTAGTCAAGGAGCCGACTCCGACACTGATTGTTCGACCGAAACCGGCTGCTCCACCCATTGTGGTGGAACCACCGCCTCCGCGACCTAAGACGGGGGGCCCCGACCAAGGATTCTCAGTCGGGTCAGGGCTTGCCCCACAGGCTGTCAGTCACCCTCAACCCCGATCAGCCTTGGCAAGTGGAGGGTGGCTCAGGCGCTCGGCAGCTGTTCGCAGACTCCCCGGAGTCTGACGATGACTCATTGTATTCCAGGCCCCTCGACCTGGAATCTTCCAGGGGTCAGTCGGTGGACGAGAGCCCATCCTTGTTCCTGGGGTTCTTCGGCTCATCTCAGAGTCCACTGGAATGCAGCTCAAACCCACACAAAGACGGGCCAGATATCCTGTCACGAAGATTCTGGACCGAGGGGATGCCCCCACGGAGGCCTTCCTTGTGGCCGAGGCCATTGTTGGCCTGGCACTGGAGTTGTGGCAGCGGCCTGCATCCTGTCCTGCGCCTTCCGCCAGGATGGCTCGCAAGTACGCAGTCCGCACCGGTTCCCTCTCCAGTTTTTCAGAGCACCCCTCGGCTGAAAGGCTGGTAACCGATACCGTCTTCCGGTGATCCGGAAACGCTAGGGACGTTGAAAAGCCCTCTGACAAGTAGTCCAAGAAGCTGGACTACTCGGGACGCAAAGTTTACGCTGCCTCCTCCCTAGGTCTTCAACAGGCTAGCTCGGCCTTGCTGATGACACATTTTTCACACACCCTTATGGGTTCCCTGGATGAGATGCTTCCTCATCTCCTGGCTGACCTTCAAACGATGGTCAAGCGGGTGCGGGATCAGGGAAGGGCGGTGGCCAAACAGCAACTCCAAACTGCTTTGGACATTGGAGACTCTTGTGCCCGGTCAGTAGCGGGGCAGTAGCCATGCGCCGCAGAGCTTGGGTGCAGATCTCCACCTTCATGGCGGATACCCAGCACAAGCTTGCAGACGTTCCCTTCCTGGGCACCGACTTGTTCGGGCCAGGGGTGAAGGGCCATCTCCAGAGTATCGAGAAGTTCAATGCCACCATGGACTCTGTCACGTCTACCCAGAAGGACAAAGGCAGCCTGCAGCAGCATAAGCCCTTTCACCCTTCCGCCCTTGCGGCACGTCCAGCCCAGCAGCACCAGCAACAGGCCCAGCAGGCTCATGCTTGGTGCCCCAAGGCCAAGTCAGCCGCTTCCTCCAGCAGGAAGCATGGAGGGAAGGGTCCAGGCAGCCCCTCGGCCGGCCCTTCCTCCAAGCCTGCCCAGTGACGGGTTGAGGGATGCCGCCCCCAACCTCGTCATTCCTTCCCTGGGCCCCCCCATGGGGGGACGGCTCTGCTACTTCCTTTCCACCTGGTCCGCTATCAGGTTGTCCTTCGCCTCCACCCGAAGGTGGTGTCGGAGTTTCACCGGAACCAGGTGTTGACTCTGCCGGTGTTCTACCCCAGTCACACCTCAGAGGCCGAATATAGGCTCCATACTTTGGACCCTAGAAGAGCACTCGCATATTATAAGGAGCGGACGGCTGAAGTTCGGGAGAGGTTCACAGCTTTGTCACCTACGCTGAAGCCGCACCTGGCAGACCTGCAGCCAAGTGGACGATAAGCAGGTGGGTCACCTCCTGCATAGATCTCTGCTATAGGTTGGCAGGCATGGAGCCACCCAAAGGGATAAGAGCTCATTCTACCCGCCATACCGCTGCTTCGGTGGCTGCTTCTAGGGATGTCCCTATCCAGGAAATCTGCAGGGCTGCTACCTGGAAGTTAGCACACACCTTTATTCCTCATTACTACATTGACCTTGAGTCACGCCGGGATGCTGGTTTTGGGACCTCAGTTCTCCAGTCCTTATTCCCCAAGTAAGTATCGGGGGTGCGCGCCTTGCCTCCCTCCTCCCGGAGAACTTCTAGGAGTCTGCCAGACAGTGTGGATTGAACAACATATCCACGTCCCTAGAAATACAGGTTACTCACCTGTAACAGGAGTTCTAGGAGTGGTATATGTTGTTCATCCACAAGACCCACCGACCTCCCCGGCTTCGACGCGCAACCTGGCTTCCAGCAGGCTAGATCTGGCGTCATGGGGCAGAGCCGAGGGTTTACCACCCAGGTGGGTGGGAGGAGCCAGCTTGAAGACTTTCCGGCCCATTTTAAAGTGGCAAGGAACCTACCAGACAGCGTGGATGAACAACATATACCACTCCTAGAACTCCTGTTACAGGTGAGTAACCTGTATTTTCTGTACGCCTTCCCTCCCTTTCTGCTCCTGCAGAGGATCCTGATGAAGCTCCAGCTAGAGGGGGCAGAGATAATTCTCATATTCCCATTCTAGCCACATCAGATTTGGTTCCCCTTACTGCAGCAACTTGCAGTGGAACCTCCAGTGCCCTTGCTCCTGTGCACAGGCTTGCTCTCCCAGGACCAGGGAACCCCAGTCCATCCGGATCTCAGATCCCTGCATCTCCATGCATGGCTCCTGCGGGCCTAGCCATTACCCACTTCTGGGTCGCTGCCAGTGAGCCCTCCACCAGAGCCACTTGTGCTATGAAATGGCACTGCTTTTCCATTTGGGCCACTGCTCGCCATCTAGATCCTTTCACCCACCCGGTGAGTCAATTCCTGGAATAGAAGTAGACGGCAGATAAGGACTGTAAGGCCCATTCAGTCTGCCCATTTCTTTTTCTACCTTGTCAATGGCCTAGCTATTCATACTCATCTGTATTGCTCCCTTATGCCTATCCCATGCCTGTTTGAAGCCCTGCACTGTATTCATATCCACCACTTCCTGAGATATGCTGTTCCATGCATCCACCACCCTTTCTGTGAAAAAGAACTTCCTCACATTACCCCTTAATTGGTCTCCCTCTAATCTCATGCTGTGTCCTCTTTTCCTGCTATTTTTCTTATATTGAATACCTCCTTTCCCTTTCAGATTCAGGCTTGGGGTATTCTTTGCTTAAGGTGAACCTTTCTGCCATCTCTGCGTACCATGTACCTGTTGAGGGCAAGACTGTCGCTCAGCTTGAGGTGTCCCGCACATTCTTGCGGGGCATTTTACACTTGGGACCTCAACTTTATGTTGGAGAAGCTCACTTTACCTCCTTTTTTTTCTATATTTGGTCTTTATGCCCCCTTACTCATAATTCCTCCAGGTTACTAGTGGAACATCCCCCATCTTGCCACGGTTTGCCCCCCCAGGTTGAGAGGGACCAACCATTGTCTCCCAATCCATGAGTGTGCGTCAGGTGGTCCGACCCCCCCGAGGAGCCCGGTTATGGAGTCTCGGGACAGCCAGGTCCTGTCTACAGATAGCTGGCGTGGGGGGTTTCCTGCTTTTCTGGTTCCGCCCCACAGACATCGGCGCTCATGGGAATCCAAGAAGGTGGAGCACATTGAGACGTGCTGCCGCTCCAGAACCTGGCTGACTTCCTCCCTCCCAGACTCCTGCTATCCTGCTGCACCTCCACCTGTGGTCACTCAGTTGGCAGTAAAGCAGCGGGACACACACCCCACCCTCCCGGAGGAGGAGGAGGAGAGCAGCCCATTGGGTGCTCGATCCTCCTCCCCTTGGCTCCCGATTCCAGATCGCTAGCGGTAGCGCTAACACTATGCTGGCAGGCTGGCTCCACTTTACCTCCCTTTGAACTGGCTGCAAGTTGCGGGCTGCACTTTCTATCATGGAAAGCGCTCTTTTTAGTTTCTGTTAATTCTGTTTGAACGATTTCCAAGCTCCAGGCTCTGATGTGTAAAGAGCCTTATTTGGTTTTTCACAAAGATAGGGTGTCTTTGTGTACTAATCCTAAGCTTCTTCTTAATGTGTTGGAGTTTACTTTTAATCAATCCATCTACCTACCTGTTTATTTTCCTGAGTTTTCTAATCAGGGAGAGGCGATGCTCCATACTTTGGATGTGCACAGGACATTGCGGTACTATACGAACTGCACTAAGTCCATTAGAAAGACTGATTAAGGGGGCGCTGTTGAGCACACCTACAGAGAAGACGTGTTTCTCCTTAGTGCTGCATATGTTAAGAGTTTACATTTTATTATTTGAATTTAAAGTGACTTTGAGCCAAGATTTCATCACTGTTGGATTTTTTGCTTCAGCCTGAACAGTTTGATGCCAAATACTATCATGGGGCGCTCGAATAAAGGAGGTCCAAGTGGCTGTAAATCTCAGCCACCAGCAGAACAACAGGCCTCCACTTCAATCCCTGCTGAAAGTAATGTGGAGCCACCTTGGAAGGCCTTGCACATTTCCATGCAAGCCATCGATGTGAAAGTAGAGACTATTTTACAGAGGCTTGGTGAACAGGACATTAAAATTGAGAGTGCTACAAAAACTGCCAACTTAGCTGAAAGTCAAACTGTAAAACCTTTGTCAGCTACAGTGAAGTTGGTGCAAGAGAATGGACAACTGCAGTATCATCTCGAAGCACTGGAGAATGCGAATTATGCCTGTGATGTCAGGCTAGTTGGTCTACCGAAGGGGTCTGAAGATCCGGATTTACGAACTGCTTTGCACCTGGACCCTGAATTTGGCCTACACTTCATCAGGGCTTACCAGATTTCGCCACATTCAACAGAGGCACAACGGGATCGCCCTGAAATGGTCCTGTTGATCACGGATGGTGTTATGGCTAAGGAACACATTCTATAGGCAGCCCGCACTACAGAGCAGCTGAATTATAATGCACACCTTGCACCTTTTCCCGGATCTCTCCTGTGCCACCAGAGCCCGGCGTAAGAAGTTCGACAGCGTCCGGGCCAAGTTGCATAGTTTAGGTGTGGTACATTCTTTACTGATGCCGGCTCACCTGAGTATCTATTATGGAGAGCATGCATTCCAGTTTATGACCCTGTGGAAGCCAGTAAGAGGGTAGAACAGATTCAAAATGAATTCGAGGTGACTCAAGATCGCCCTACGGTGGGTCAAAACTTCTACGATGAGGACACTTGAGTTTGGTGTGCTGCAGGTTTAGGCAGCCTTCTAATTTGGCTTTGTGCTTCAAGCAGTGTTCTTAAGGCCTGGCTTTTGAACTTGAACTTTAATTTTATACCGCTATAATACTTGTGTTATGTGGCAAATGTAATCTCTTATTATGCTTTACATGTCGTCCTCGGATGGGACTTAATTTACTTTTAAAGGACATTCACTGTATTTATCTTTGTTTGCCATACTGTTCTTTTTTTAGGATGTTAGTGGTGATGTCTGGCTCTGTAGTGGTTTATATATCGATGTTATAGTTTATAGGCGTGCACTAAACGTTTTGAGAATTATAATGTTTGGAATGGGGTCACATCAGCACTGGTTGTTGATTGCTACATTTTCTTACACAGACTGATCTGGACTGACCACCTTTTCTTGTAGGGTGCAGCCATTCGTAATTATATGTTGGACTATCTGATATTTTATGGTTTCCCCCGTATCTGTAACTTTTCTGCTGAGGTTTTGGTATCCTACACGGACAGGGATCTAGCTACTTGCAAGATCTTCTGTGCCCCTGCTGCCCCCCCCCCCCCACCTACTCTGCTGAAGAGGGATTGCTAGAGGTTCCCAGTGTCCAGTTAAAGACATTGGAAGGCTCGCGCTTTTGCGTTTGTGGCCCCTACCCTGTGGAATGCTCTACCTTGTCGGATTAGAGAGTGCCAGACCACTGACAGCTTTTTTTTTTTCCCCATATGTAGTTTGTGCTTTTTTCCCTGGTTTTCTCCCCACCCGGCACCCTGGCAGACACGCACGTGCATGTGCGTGGAGGCACACACATACGCCGGGTACCGGCTTGGCCCCTTCCACCCCAGCCCTGGTGATCACCTGCCTCTGCCTCCGATCAGACCTCCACCCAATGGGAGTGGAACTGCGGGGGGGGGGCAAGCTCACATCCCTCTGTGGAAGAAGAGAGCTGCCTCGCAGCAGCACAATCCCACTCCTCGCCCCCCTGCCAAACACCGACAACCCAGGCTTGTTCCCAAACCCTGGTCACCGGTGTGGCACGAGGTGCGGTGTCCAGCACCTCTACCCTCAGCGGCACCGGGCCGGCTTGACCGCTGACAGCTTTAAAGGTGAACTGAAGACTTACCTGTTTAGTCAGACATTTTTAGATGGAAATTAAGCCCAGTGATACCGCTGCCCATTTTATTAATTAGGATTATGTTTATATTGTTTTTTAAATATTGATGTGTGTGTGTATGAATTTTATTTATAAGTATGTACAGTGCTTTGATCCGTTTGGAATTGCGCTTACAAATAAAACATGATTGATTGATTGATAGCCTGTACCATTAGATGGCTCCTGTACTTTTTTGTGATCTCTGGCATATGAAAACTGTAGCTGTGTGTTTATTTGAGTAAATCAATAAACATAAAGGGCCCGATTCTAAGACGCATGTCACAACTCGCAGGCATATGCGAATTGCGACATGTGCTGCTATGCCAGGGACCCTGCGCCCTATTCCAAGACAGGCAGGCACTTACATCCTGCGCAGGCTTGCACCACGGGAATGGCATAATGGACCTGGGTGCCTGGAAGCACTTTATTATAAAGGAGTCAATTAGATAATGCACTCTATTTAAGAGAAACCACTGCAGGTATTTCAGAGCTGGGGAAGTAGGGACCAAACCTTGGGGTCCCACTTTGACGATTGGTGGTTTGGCTTGCTCACATTGGCATTCCAATCTGATAATTAAGAGGACCCTCTTTTTCATGGAGTTTAAAGTAAGAAAAGCCAATTCAGGCAGTTAATATGTTTAATTTATCAGATTTACCATGTTTGGGGGGGGGGAGAGTTACTGGATACTGTTTGTTTAACCTCCTTGGTTCTCCATCAGCTGGCCATGCAGAGTCTCCGGCAGGAGAACTGAGGTGGTGTGGGGCACCGCCCTCCTACATAGCCTAGGCTGACGTCAGATAACTGACGTTGGTGGGGGGTAGTCCCCCGTTGTAGACTGTTAGCTAGAAGTTTTCCATGTGGTCCTAGTGCTTGATGGCATAGTCCTAACGGTGTGGCCTGCTGCAAGAACTTCTCTCGAAGATCTGCTGTTATGGTAAGTTTTTATATGACTGTACTTTCTGCACACACACCCTAAATTCCTTCCCAAGGTGTTAAGAATTTCATTTAAACCAGCCTCTGGTTCTACATACTTACTTTGTTTACTTTTAAAACGAGCAAGAGAGAACCTTACACTCTCTAAATATGAAAAGGATCCTGGGGTTCTATCTAGACAGAACCGACGACTAAATGCAAGCAAAGCAGTTTGTCTGTTTTGAATCTAATCGAAAGGGCCTCCCTGTCACTATCAAATACATGCCTTCTTGAACTGTAAATTGTGTCTGCCACTGCTGTGCCATGACAGGAGGAAAACTAGAGGGCAAAGTACTGTACATGCCCACTCCACTTGAGCAGTAGCCATCTCCCTAGTGGAGTTTCGTTGAGTGACCATAGCAGAAATCTGCAAGGATGCTACATGGAGCACAGTGCATACCTTTACCAAGCACTGAGCCATAGGCATTAGTGCCAGGCAGCATGACACCTTTTACAGAACCATTCTGAGTAGATTACTGTGTTGAGTGAGTCCTAGACTCGAGCCTCTGCATTCTGGGGACTGATTTTTGAAGCTTGGTACACTAACCCACAAGTGGGAATCTATGGAGAAGCTAATTCTTGGAAGATACAAACATTAAATACTTAAACACTTGTTGGTATGAGCCAGAGGTGCTAGGACCACACGCGAACCAGAACTTTTGGGTGGGATGGCAGTACGATTAGCCCCCACATGCACATCACTGGTATACAGCTACACTAACCCCCAGCTGCCTCAGCACCTTTTTTGTTTTACCAAAGAGGTGAGCAGCAAGAACGTAAAACTTCAAGAATGCTATGCACTAAGGGCATAAGATGGATGTGGTGGCCCATATAAGAAAGGCCAACAGAAAAACAAACTGAAACACAGAGTGTCTTCACACTGCAACCTAACCTAACCTAAAAGGGTGGAAGACAGTAATACAAAAGTTACTATAAAGAGTCCCGGGGATGGCGAGAGCTCATGGTAATCTATAAAGTAATTATTACGGGAAGATCAACAGCTATGGTAAGTATGTAACTTTTATTCCACACCCCGCCCCCCCCCCGAGCCACACTGCTGTGCAACAAAGTTGGGGCACTCTTATGCCTACTTTTTGTAGTTTTAAATGTGGGATTATCATAAAACTGCGACATGGAAGGCTGGCCTGCTAGCACAGTGGCAGGGGTGCTGCTCACAATACCGACAATACGGATTTGGAACATGCCTGGGCCTAGGAGGTCCAGCCACCGGGATTGGGATTGAGCATCTCAGTGGATGGTCTACCTCCCTGGAGTGGGAAGACTGCCTGGCTCCAAGCAAACACTGCCTCTGGGGTGTCCACAGGCAGAGGTGCAGCTCAGAGTATCATTTGGGGGGGGGACACTGACTGTCTCCGCTCGACACCACACGGTTGCATGCATACACTGGTGCCCTTGCATTTGAGCAGTCCTGAGAGGTGGCTATAATGGGTGAAAACTCCCTCAGCACCCATAGGATGTCTGAAGGGGCGGATTGGGCTGGGTGGTTGCCAGGAGCAGATAGCAAAGTGGCAGGTTGGAATCACAGCAAATAAAATAACCCACTGTGGTACTTTTTATGGGGGGAGGGGGTGTTATGCTTTGTACTTAGCCATGGAAGTACCAAATGACTGAAGACTAATGTGTTGAATCAGTAAAATGGTCTGGTCCAACACACATTCTGTCTAATTGAAGGACTTGTGGCTTGCCCCTTTCAGTGGCGTTGGCCACGGTGGAGTAAGGGATGCTGACAGAGCGTCCTTGTTTGCATTATGTCAGGATGGAGTATCACAAGATCAGCCAGATAATTCTGGATGTAAGAAAAGTAATCTAAGGAACAATTTTTTTTTGCACTGAAAGTCAAATAAAGGGCAGTCCCACACATTAGGGTGTGGACATTACCCTTTAATGGCAAGTAAGTGATAAGACCCAACAGAGTGTGCAATGTTAGGGGATAACCGCATGCCCAAAGCATAGTGAGACCTGACACCGTACACCCTGAAGGGTGTTATTGTGCTTGGAAAAAGGACTGTGTTGGCCTAACACAACACATTTTCTATTCATGATAGGATGGGGGGGGAGGGTTAAAGCGCTACAAGCAGCGCTGATTGGAGCGGAGGCAGTGGCGAGCATAGTGGAATGCTTTCAGTTTCAGCATAAGCCGCACTGTGGAAATGGGAGCTGCACCCCTTTTGACTGCTGTAAGCCAGTTGGGTTACAGAATTTTTGTAACCCATTTTGTAAGCATCATTAAATATGACTGCCCTAGGTTTTCCCACAATTCTCAGCTGTATTTAAAGCCCATAGTTCAGATAGAAGCTGACACACTATTTTTTGTGGAACAGCAGGGGTCAAAATTAATTTTGCAACCACTAGCCGGCAGGGCTAGTGACTGGGAAAATCCACTGGCCTCACAGACATTTCCACTGACCCAGCTGGTGTACATACTGAAGTGTTGCCTTCTCTAGTAAAAGCCCGAAGGGCTAGTTAAATGAAAATGTTAATAGCTTTTTTTTTTATATATTTAAAAGTTTATTTTTTTTTATTTTTGAAAGTATTCAAGTCTTACATTCATATGTTTATGCAGGTCATTAAATGTCTTGCACATCAGTACATATTTGACAAATAATCCAGGTACAATTGTCTTTTCAATTTTTATCTTCTTTTACATTCTTAGTATTCAGTATACATTTTTATGCTACACCTTGGACAGACCAAAAGCATCCACTAACAGTTTTCCCCTCTTTCTCCCTTTTTGGTCTACTTTAAGGAACAAAATCAGGGTATTGTTCCAATTAATGTGTAACCCACTTACACCAACAATTATCTAATTTCTCCACCCTGTCTCCCAGTCTGGCTGATAAACGTTCTAAGGCATAGATTTCCCTAACTAGGGAGTTCCAGGTCAGTTTAGTGGGAATTGTTGTGTGCCAGAGTCTCGTGATGGTTTTTTTGGCCGTCAACAGCAACAATGTGATCTGTTTGTTGGTGGCTTTTTATAGACCTAGACCCCTTTCGGGGGAGTGGCTGTTCGGATGTATTCATTAGTAAGGAGGTCTGGGCAATTGTATATATTGATAATATCTTGTGTTATCCCTTTCCAGAAAGTGGCTAGAAAGGGACAGTCCCAGAAAATATGTACATAGTCAGCCCTAGTGTAACCACACTCTCTCCAGCAGCTCACCATCGCTTCTGTTGTGTATTTAACTATCCCAACTGGGGTGCGAAAGTATCTACTGCATATCTTCCAGGTGAATTCCTTCCAGTATGGTAAGCTGGAGGCCTTTAGGGCTGGCAGTGAGGAGAGGTTCCATAGTTCCTCCGGGATATCCATCCCAAGTTCCCGTGACCACGCTTCCCTGATTGTTTGTGGAATCTTCCACCATGGTTGTTAGTGCCTTGTATATTTGGCTGATTAGGTGGCCAGGGGAGTTACTCAGCTTTTGGGTTAAGATTAAGGCTACTAATGGGGGTGGGTTTTTTGCCCGATCTGCTAGTTCTATTTCTGAAGGTTGTAGATAATTTGTAAGATGAAGGTAATTGTGGAAATATCTTTGGGGTATCCCATAGGTAGTTCTTAAGTCAGCAAATGAACGAAGCCCGTTTGGGGTCATTAATTGATGTACATAGGCTAAGCCGTACCTGTGCCAGCTGGTCAGGGCCCTATCTGTTTTATTTGGCTGGACGTGTACGTCTGCCGCAAATGCTGTTAGATAAAGAAGGTCCCCTGACTTGAGGTATCTATTTGTTAAGGTGGTCTATTGTCTGAAGAGTTCAGCAGTGTGTAATAGAAGTTTGGCAAATGGGCGACACTTTGGGGGGGGGGGCATCCAAACATACGTGGATAAATCATTCAGATCGCTCCAGTGGAGCTCAAATTGCTTCCAGTGGGCCTCATATTGAGAGTTCAGCCATAGCA
Organism: Neoceratodus forsteri; assembly: GCA_016271365.2. Taxonomy (NCBI): domain Eukaryota; kingdom Metazoa; phylum Chordata; order Ceratodontiformes; family Ceratodontidae; genus Neoceratodus; species Neoceratodus forsteri. Next base: position 1,199,935,309 of record CM028130.1, read on the forward strand.
GAACATTGCATATATGGGATGCTAGGGCATACCTTTGCAGGTTGGGTAGATTGAGACCTCCTCTTTCCTGTGGGAGTTGTAGCAGAGAGTATCGAATTCTGGATGTGCAGCCTCTCCATATAAAACGGGAGATCATTCTGTCCCATGCCAGAAAGTAGATTATATCAGGTGTAATTGGGAGAGTTTGTAGGAAAAAGAGAATGCGAGGGAAGATGTTTAGCTGGGTTGTTTCTATCGGGGCCAAAAAACTTAGAGGGAGTTGCGCCCATTTGTTGATATCTTCTTGTAGTTGTAGGGCAATTGGCTCAAAGTTCATTAGGCCAATGTGTACCTGGTGTTTAGTGAGCTTGATTCCCAGGTACCTCATCGCCATCTTATGCCATTTGAAGGGAAATCTTTGCTTCATGGGGTGTGTAGGTTTGAAATTATACTGTAAAACTTCGGTTTTCTGTTCATTAATTTTGTATCCTGCCAGTGAACCATAGAGCTCAAGTTGTTCCCAGACTTTAGGGATAGACTGTTCCAGGTGGGTCATGGTTAAAAGAATATCATCTGCGAAAAGTGAGATCTTGTGTGCCCTGCCTCCCATGTTAATACCCTCTATTTCTTCTTGTCATCTGACTGCTTGCACCAGGGGTTCAAGGTTAAGGGCAAAATGGAGAGGAGACAACAGACAACCTTGTCTGGTTCCCTGCCCCAGGGTGATCGAGTTAGAGAGGGCACCGTCTAATCTCAAGTATGCTTGTGGGGCATCATACAGATTCTGCAGGTGCAACATAAATGCTCTGGAGAATCCAAAGATTGACAGGATCTCCCACAGGAAAAGCCAGGAGACCCTGTCAAAGGCCTTTTCTGCATCTAATCCCAGGAGCACCATGGATATCTTTCTCTGGGTAGCATAGTCTGTCAGTAGGAATGTGCATCGAACAGCATCGTGGGCCTGCCTCTGTTTGATGAAGCCCACTTGGTCTAGGTCCACTAACTGGAGGAATACATTTTATATTCTTTGTGCCAAGATACCCATATAAATCTTATAGTCATAATTTAGCATGGATATAGACCTATATGAGGTAGGGCACTTGGGGTCTTTTGAGGGTTTTAGGATTGGTGACAATATTGCGTATCTCCACGAAGGTGGGGGTGGTCCCCTCCTGTACTTCATGGAAGGCTGCCAGCATAGGAGGGGCGAGGAGGTCCTTATATTGTTTGTGAAATTCTGACGGGTATCCGTCTGGGCCCGGGCCTTTTAGGGTTTTCGTCCTTTTCAACACTTGGTCTATCTCTGCCCCTGTAAATGGCGCCGTGATAGACTCCACCTGAGTTGAGGTCAGTTTAGGTAGGGCTTGGGCATTTAGATAAGCTTGGATTTGATCTGTGTTAGGGGGATTGTCAGCTTTGTATAATTTCTGGTAGTATGCTGCCATTGCTTGTCTAATTTTGGTTGGATGAGTTAGTAGGTTTCCCATTTCTGGAACGGTCACGCTGGTCACACATGTCCTGGCCTTGTGTCCCCGAAGTCTGCGGACCGAGTTCCTGGCCCCTTTGGGGCCCCCCCTCATGGAATGTGTGTTTCAAATAGAACAGCTGTTGCTCTGTCTTCTGGTCTATGAGTTTTTGGAGTGTCTGTTTTATTGCCAGCACTCTAGGTCTTACTGTCCTGTCTCCGGATGCCTCCGCCAACTGTAATATTTGTAGTTCAGATTGAAGCTCCGCAAGATGAGCCTCTCTCTGTCTTTTCTTGGTTGTGGAATAGGTGATTATTTTACCCCCAACAATTGCTTTTAATGTGTTCCATACCATATTGGATGATGATGTTCCTGGTTGCTTATTATCACTTATAATCTGTGGTATAGAATCTTTAATCATCTGGTTAAATTCTGGATCTCTCATGTGAATTGAGTGGAGTCTCCAAAACTAGGCACCTTTTTTGTTTCCCAGTTTGAATCTCGTGAATACGGGCACATGATCTGAGAGGAATGACAGGCCATGCCATGTGTCTTGTAATGTTTCCAGGTGTTCTATTGAAGTGAACATGTAGTCTATCCTACATGCTGTCCCAGTCCTCGTAGCCTCTGGTCTTGGGAAAGCAATGTTGCCAGATGTCTGTGATCCCTAAGTTCGGAAGGGTCTGTTTTAAATATTTTTGAGAGGGTTAGTTTTGTGTATCGCTTGAGTGAAGCATCCAGTGAGGGTTGAGAGTTACATTCAGGTCTCCCCATAATCAGCTGACCTTGCATAACTTATAGCAAGTGTGAAATGAATCGCTGTGTTGTTGTTTGTGGACCCCGAGGAAGGTACACCAATGCTAATGTAATGGGTCTAGCGAGAGTCTACCTACCACAATGGCATATCTACCCTCCAGGTCCGCCACTTGGGATTGTAATTCAAAGGGACCCCCCCTTGGTATAAGGATGGCCACCCCCGCCTCTTACCTGATGGGTGGGAGGATGCCACCACCACAGGAAAACTCATATTTTCCCAGTTTACCATGCTCCTCATGAGACGTGTCTCTCCTGTAGGAGGATTACTTCTGGTTTGTCTCATTTGATGAACTGAAGTAATCTGGAATGCTTGATGGGACTATGTATCCCATTAATGTTGAGGGACGTAATCGACATGAATCTATCCATAATGGTTGTGGTGTGTATGTCTGTTGGGGGCTCTCCCATCCCTCACTCCGAGTGCTCTGCATGAATCTTCTGGCCATACTGCATGTGGCCAGCCACTCTGTCAGCTCTCAGCTCCAGTACGTAGTGACCACCACCTGGGGCATTGCCCCTTTCTTAACCAAGCTAGATCATATCTTATACATTGTGAGAGCTCTGTGCGGTCTCTTTAACAGTAATGTTACCTGGCTAATATCATGTTTGTACAATTTTTTAAACACAATCTGAATAGTAAGACATTGGGTACTTCTGTTTGTTTGTTGAAAGGCTCAAAGTAGCTGTTTGATAGTATTTTTAAAACATACTGTATGACAGTTAAAATATAAACCATTAACTGCCCTGCTATAACATGCAGAGCTATCATATAAACAAAAACTGCCAGGAGAATTTTTGGCCAGACATACCTTGAAATCATTTTGTGTAACATTTCTGTTTGTTAATAAAAGACAGATGATGTAACTTCTAAAGAACGAGGAAAACCGTGTGGTCTGGTTAACTGATCTGTTGCCCTGTCTAACCCCCCCCCCGGGTGTGAACAGAGCAGAAGTTTCTGACTTCCTAGGTAGGGAGGCTTCAATTTTGCCTCTTATTGGGGAGCTTCTGGAAACTCCTAAGGGGGGAAAAGCCACTATAGGTTTGTGGGCCCCCTGTACCATCATGTAAGCCAAAAATGGTGATGAAATGTAGTAGCCAAAAGGTAAGGGGTACCTGTAATCCCCAGATAGTTTCTGGGGTTGATCTCCCCCCCTCCCACCACCCATCAAAATAGTGTCCAACCATTGAGAGTTTAGTCAGTAAATAGGGAGAGGAGCTAAGCATATGGGTATACTAGGGATATTTGTGAGCGTATAAATTCTGATATTTTCCCCACATCCCGAACCCCCTTGTCTTAGTCTTCATTGGGTATGGGGTGTGTTTGCTAATTGCTTGCCCGGATATTTCAAGTCAGGGGTGAGGATCCTTCCCCCCCCACCTCCCCATCAGTCAGTGGAAGGGAAATTGTCTGGATACCGAGTCAAGTGAGGCTCGGTTAGCTTGCCTTGCTGTAACTCGCATTGTATTTTAGTCACCCCCACTGATTGAAATAGCACCTAGGATGGGGAGTTTGTTCGGGCTGATCTTCATAACCAGCACTTTAGGCCCAGGCTTTATTTCAATATTATAATTTCCTGCGCCCTCCTGAGATGCTCCCCGAAGGGTCGTTGTGGCCGGTGTTTTCCATTTGAGTCAGTGCACCTCTGGAGCACCTGAGAAGAGAGAGTGTTTGTTATATTTTATTTTATGATCTGTCTTCTTGGTTTCGAGAGGTGCACCATTCATTTTTTTAAAGCATCAACTCGCTAGCAAGGCAAAAAGTTAGACAGTTCTTATATTTGTTACCTGTACATGCAAATGGCATTGTGTAAATGTATTTATTTTCAGCTCCAAGGGGTATAGGGAGTGATCCAAACATTTTAAATTTGGAGTCCAGTTTGTTTATTTTGTTCACGTCCCTTCTCCTTCCCTTGCATCTGGTAAGAGCCTAAGCGAACTTCAAAGGATCACTTGTATTCTCTATTTTCTAGATGAACATTATTTGTTTATTGCTAGTTTCCTTTAACGTAAAGTTCAGTTCGGTTCAATTCAATGTTTGTAGGCTCCAGGCTCTTCGACTGTTTCTTCCTCCTACCTCTAAACCCCGAGTCCCTCTAACTAGCACTGCTCTCTAAAAGGTTAGGCCCGGCTACGGTACCCGTGTATGACAATCACCAGAGGCCTTACTTTTATTTAGGTAGCTGGGTCTCTTCTGAATTGCTGTAGCAGTTCCTTTGCATCTTGAAGCACAGCTAGTCCTTGTTGTCGTCTGGTTGTTTGGGTCGGGGCACACTCCCAGGCAGCTTCCCTTAATGCCATCTCCTCTGATCACGTTCTGGATCGTTCTGGCATAGGGACCATGATGTCTTTGTTGTTCAGGAATTTGATGGCCTCATCCGGAGTCTCGAAGTGTTGCGGTCCCCCTGGGAACATCACGGTCAATTGGGCCGGGTAGTGTGTAAAGAATTTGAGCTGCTGTTGCTTTAGTGTACGGAAGACTGGGGTATACTCTCTTCTCCATACTGAAACAGATGGTGAGTAGTCATTATTGAAGAAAATGCACCTTCCTTTGTATTTGGTTTCTTTAAGGCACCATGCTCTAGTAAGCAGTTGCTGTTTCACAGAGTAGTTTAAGAATTTCATAACTATTGATCTGGGCCTTTGGTCAGGATGTTGGGACTTTGGTGTTAGTGACCGGTGTGCGCGTTTGATCTCTATTTTGAGGGCAGGATCCAATTGTAGAACTTCTCGGAGCGTATTGTCTAGGAAGGCGATCATATCTCTACCTTCCTCATCTTCGGGTATTCCTTGAATTCTTAGATTACATCTCCGAGATCTGTTTTCAAGATTGTTGCATTTGGCAGCCAGATCCTTTTGTTCATCTAAAATGTTTAGAACTATGCGTTCGAGTCTGTCCGCTCGGCTGTCCAGGGTTGTTTGATGTGTTTCAAGATCTGCTACTTTCTGACCCATTTTGGCCAGTCCTCTTGTTAGTTTAGCATGAAATGTGCGGACCTCAGTTCTGAAATCTTGTAATTTGGACAGGATGGCTGCATTAGTAGGTTGGCCCAAGATTGGTTGAGAGCCCACCATTCATGGTGTAGCTGCTGCTGAGCTAGGCAGAGATTGGATCACTATTTCAGTTTCTTGCTGTTTTTTCTCATGACGGCCACCCATTCACGATTTAGAGCTCAATTCTCTGTATATTTTTGGTTTTTATATGTTTGGTTGTCTTTTTTGAGCTATTCTTAGGGTTCAGGTTGTTGGAGCTCTGTTGTTAATGCTGCATGCTGGCTGGTGACACAACCAGAAGTCGAAAATGTTACTAGCTTGATACAAAATCTACCAGCATTTGGCTGGTGGGCCGGTGCCAATTTCGACCCCCTGGGGCAGGCAACTCATGGCTAGGAGCTGCTGCCCCAGGACCTAAAATAACCATAAATAAAATTTTTCTGTGCAGGGGTTATAAGTAATTTAATTTACAAGAAGTGTGATCACACTTCGTTATCGATTGTCAGTCGCAGCCTCACCCACAAAACTGCATTTTAGTGACGTGAAGTGGGGAAGGAGGTACAGGGCTATAGATAACATTATAATGCTATTAGAAAGAATGGCGGTCTTTAGGTGATATTTATAGAGAATAAGAGATGGATAGGTGGATATAACGAGGATTTTTCACACACTGTCCCCGAGGGGTTGGATGCCACATAAACCGTCGAGGGGTTCATTAAAGCATCCCACCCTGAGGGTGTGTGTAAAATCCTCGTTATAACCACCTTTATTTTGTATAATTGCTTGGGATCATTTTTTCGTGACAGCATTTATATAAAAAAAAATGGATTTGTCTATGGAGTCGAGCTGCAGACCATTGGGGTTTCAGCGCAGTCCGTAGCAGCTCCTAAACTAAAGCAGCGTTAAGTTTTTTTTTTTTTTTTATTTCATACCGAAAATTAAGATTTGCTATGCCCAGTGATATTTTTGTTTAAAAAAAAAAAAAGAACTTACCTCCGGCTCCTTCTGTCGGGGAACTTTACAGTGCTGAGGAGCAAGGACGATGGGGAATGGCGCAGAGAAGAGAAAGATTGCGGTTGGCACATGTGCCAAGCTAGGGAAACCAGGCGCGCATTCATCATTATAACCTGCTGGTTATAACGACAAAATTACAATCCAATCTCCCTATGGGAAAAAAACGACAAAATTACAACCCGGTCTCCCTATGGGAAAAAACAACAGCTAGTTATTATATAGTGTTTATAGGCAATTGTACATGCTGCATCTAGCGATCGATAATGAAGTGTGATCGCACTTCTTGTAAGTTAAATTACTTTATAACCCTTGTGCAGGAAATTAAATTTATTGTTATTTTAGGCCCAGAGTAGCCAGTTCCTGGCCATGAGCTTCCTGCCCTCATGGGGTCAGCTGCTCTTTAAATCCTTTTCTTGTGACCACAGTGAATAAGCATGTAACATACACTGCTCACTGACCTTTTGGTAGACTAGGAACTTCAGAGCTACATCCAGGCCACAAATCGTGCTATAACATGCTATGCATAAAACAATATGTGGTAACTTACAAACGGACATGAAAACAAAAATGAACCGGAGGGATCACCATTCAGGATATAAATGGAGTGAATAATGACGTATATTAAAAAATGAACATGAACTGCTAGTAACAACTTTCCTATCAAATACCCTCCAGACTCCTAAATTTGTGACATGTTGAATTTTGTTCCAAATCTTTGTTCACCGTTAATCACAAATTAATGCATTCAATTCTCTTTGCCATTTCAGTTGGATACATATTCCTTCAGGGTTGGATAACTTCTTCAGAGAGTCAGGACTTGCCTTGGATTGTTAATGACTAAGTTGACAAAATATTTATTTCCTTTACTGTCCATTTGCATTTATTTATTTATTTATTTATTTATATGCCATTTAGGGCAGTTATTACATTACTTGGAATATAGAACGCAGATGTTACAGTTTGGGTATACTGGAATTTGTCATGTTTAGTTCATATTAGGGTGGAAAATATATATATATATAATTTTTTTTTATCTGGTTTGTCACAGATGAGTGGAAGTAGCTGTTGTACTCATTTTTAATTCTCTCTGTGCTTGCCTGTGGCAGTGTTCCCATTAAGTACAATGACAGAAGTGTGCCTCCCACTGATAAGTGCCAATCAGCATTCTCTATTGTCCTGTGCTTGAAAAAAGTTGGTCTCTGGTGCTGGACAATAGGATTTTTCTACTTCAATTTAGTATTCATCCGAAAGTGCGTAAACATGAGGTACATCTTAGATCTGTACCTCAAAGTATGTTAGATTGGATGACCTTACCACTAATGTTTAAGCTGTGGACACTGCAGGGAAAAACTTGTATGTAGAAAAAGACTTCAGCTTATGTACGTCACAAATTTTCTGTGTTTCTCTCCCCTTCACTTTATATTACTAGGAATATTTGCCCAAAAACAGGGGCCGGATTTTCAAAGCGTGGTGCAGGGCTTGCATCCAGCCCTGCACCACGACACTTTGGTTTTGGCAGTGCACCAACCCTGTCGCCGCAGCTGCACTCAATTTTGTTATCTCAGGCACAGTTGCAACAATTTTCACAAGATACGACAGCTTATGCCATATATCTGGTGCAAGCTCCGTAACACAGGCCCCCGGGAATGCCGCAGATTAGACCAGAAAAAATTGGTCTAACTTGCAGCAGTTGCCACACCAGCTGGAAAATCCCATTAGATTGCCACAAGCCCCATGCTCCGTATTGTCGACGCACTTGCGGCGATCTAAGTGTTTTGAAAATCCCGCCCAGGGTCTTTATCCTTTGGATTGCTTTATCCCCCCTGCTTTTTGTTTATATCTAAAATCATATGCTTCTCTTATGACATCACAGTAGTTTCAACAGCAGTAGATAGCAGTATAAACAGGCATTTGGTATGTACATAAGTAGCAGGAAACTGATGTCATCCAAAGGATAAAGATACTGTTTTTATAGCCTACGTAAGAAAGAGGGGACTAGAAAAACAGAAAATATGATATGTGAACTGAATTACATCATGTATCAGTTACTCTTTAATTTGCATAAATCCTAAACTAATTTGAAGAGACACCTAACAAAGTAAGGGATTTAATTTTACAAGACATCTGCTGACTTCTCTAAAATGTAAGACACTTTAAATTGTCATGATTGTACCAAAAATTGTCTTGTCTTACCAAAATGTCCTATATCCAACAGGTTTCTATGTAACTAATTCCGGGTTGCCTCTGAAAAAAGGACCTCTTGGGCCCAATGGGCCTACCCAGTTAACAAAATGAAATAAATAAATATTTTAAAGTTTATGTAAGGTGAAATCTTATGTGATTCAGTGTTTTAAACTCATAGGCCTGGCCCACCATTGCGCCCCAGCACGATATTCAAAGGGATAAGTTGCGCTGCGCAACCCCTTTTGCGCCGGGGCACAGTGATAATGTATGCAGCGCAAATGCAAGGGGCGTGCTTATACACATGCGGCACATCCCAATATTCAGCCCGGGATGTGCGGCGCTTATGCTGGCACAACCCTGCATTGTGCCGCACAGGGGGGCTCAAAGTTGTGCCAGAAAAAACAAGGCACAAGTCCAGGCCACCCACAGGCGGGCCGCTGTATTGCAGGGCGCAACACAGAAGCCGCCAGTTGTGGGTGGCCACCCACCCACCCAGAACACTGTTCAGAAGCACCAAACTGGTCCCTGGTAGTCCAGTGGACACCCCCCCCCCCCAGTTAGCCTGATCGCGGCAACACAGTGTTAACTGCTGCCCTGGTAGTTCAGCGGTCCCCTCCCTCCCATTAACTCAATGGCAGGCAAAGGTAACTCCAGAGTCCCTCGTGGACTAGTGGGTCCCTCCCATATACCTGATCTTGGGCAGCTGTATGTAGAAACCCTGGCAGTCTAGTGGTATCCTCTGCCTCCCGTTCTCCACCCGATCATGGGCATCTGTCAAACCGCAGATACCTTGGTGTGGGCCAGTGGAACCCTCCTCCACCTACAGAGGACCCTGCCATTGCTCCCCCGCCGTCATCAGCGGGCGGCAGACACCGCCCGCCGGAAAGACAGCTTACAGATGATCTGCTCAGGTCCACTGTGTGGATGAATGGGCTTGCATCATACTGTACTACACAGGCATGGATCTCGGATGAACCCATTCACAGATCCGTGGCTGTGTAGTACAGTGTGGTGTGTTGCCCATTCATCCACACTGTGACCAATGGGCTTGCAGATCATACTGTGTTGTCATTTGGCGGGCGACCGGGCAGAGTGGAGCTGCCTGCCAATGACCGGGGGGGGGGGGACCTGGGTGGCAGGGGTCCTCTGTGGGTGGAGGGAAGGGGTTCCACTGGCCCACTGGGGTATCTCAGTTTTGATGGATGCCCATGATCAGGCAGAACGGGAGGGCGGGGGATACCACTAGACCGCCAGGGTTTCTACATATACAACTGCCCACGATCGGGTGTATGGGAGGGAGGGGGCACCCACTAGACCACCAGGGATTGTACAGTTCCCTTTGCCTGCCATCGGGTTAACGGGGGTGGTTCCACTAGACTACCAGGGCTTGTGTGTAGACATTTTGCCGCACTCATGGTTGCGGGGCGGGTGATGCCCCAGGACTCCCTTGGTCCACACATCTGTCTTTGCAGGGCGCCAGGCGCATGTTGCTGGGCAGCCCTGCCCAACGCATGCAAATGGAGCCATAATGACATGCTAATGGCCTCATTTGTGCCTTGCATGTATTATGGCCTCATTTGCATGCCCCAGGCTGCATATCATGGGTGATACGCCTAGCGCAGTGGCACATGCGCTGGCACATCCCCCTGCTCCCTTTCTGCCTTTTGTGCTGGCGCAGTGCCATTGTACCATGTGCAGTGTGTGCACCCTCCCTGCCATATTCAACGGTGCTGAGCCATGGCACATCACCGTTAAATATCGCCTGGTCCTGCCCCCCCGCACAGCCCAGGTGCGCTGCACCCAGGCTTGCGCCACTGCCCGGCGCAGTCTGAATATCCAGCCCATAGAATTTGAGCAGTACTTGCATTATGAGGGCAGTGATCTACAGAGTTACAGCTCATAGACTGTTTTTCTGTTTTCCCACTGATTGCAATGGTACTTTCGTTTTGCTATTTGTGTGTGGGGTAGTTAACCCCTCCCATATGCACTGGCCTTATACCGTGGGTATCGCAGCTCCACAGCCTGAGCCTGTCTGAGCAGTACTTGTATGTTTTGCCCTAGGCCTCCCTGTACGTTAATAGTCTAGAGCTTGGGTAATGGATAGTTTATCCCTGTGGGGAAGACTGGAAGTAATAATTGGGCCTTACACCATCCCTTCATGTTTTGATAAACAGAAATTGAAGAATAAAAGATATAAAATTCTGTCTCAGAATATTTCTAGTTAGTGCTGACACAATGGCAGAATAATGAAAGGGTATTGTTACAGGGCTTTGTGAGTGCCATACTGCTCAGTTACAAACGATCATTATTTTGTACTGAAGCTAGTAAAAATGCACATTGTTGTTAGTGATGTCAGTGTTTATGATGCATGTTATATAACACAAGGAGGATATGCTTTGTTCATCTCAAGAAAATACCAGAACTGGCTGAGTGCCTTGTGCCAGTCACATGTAGCCCACTTCCTGCCCTGAGCAATTACCCAATCCCATCTTCCACTAACCTGCAACTGCTGTTTCCCCATGGATTCGCTCTCACCCTGGTAGCAGGGCTGTAGGGGAAGCCTTTCTTCCCTCTTACGGTACAGGATCCAGTCAGGTGGCAGGCTGTATGGCTTTGAGCCTGAGAGTACTGGGGCTGGTATTCAGACAGTGGCATTTTTTCTGCCTTGTTTTTTGGTCATCCCACCACTTTCCACCCACATGTTGGTACCACACAGCCCATAGGCAGCCATACATGTATTCAGTTTCCCCTGGTGGAGCAAACCTCCTGTCCCACCACTGGGGTCACAGTTGTTGTAAGGTACTGTACTTAGAAGACCTTTAAATAAGAGTCAGATTGTATAGAATGGTGGTATACAACAAGAAAAAAGTTTGCACAGGTGTGGTGCTCGCAGTAAGACTGTAATGCAGACTGAATAAATTAAGCACTTACCTTCTCTGTATTTCAAAATTATGCCTCTGGATCAAGGAATATTTTCAGAGTGCAAATTGTGCCATTATTTTTCGTGCAAGTAAATGCACAGGCAGGCAGACAGACACCAGACCATAGCCTGATCCATTTCAGATCCAGTAATCCTTCTTCAATGGTGACAAATACACATATTCAGTAGACTTTAATACGTCCACAACTGATGACGTCTTATAAGATGTCAGTAATGGTTAACCAAACGTTAAAAGACTGTACTGATCTTACTGATGTGAACACTCAACAGTAAATATAGAGACATTATACATCAATAAATCATTGGTAGCATGTGAAAAAGTGAACAATGTACAGAAACAAAGTTAAAAGTGCACTCTACCTTGTGATAGCTGTGCAGCCATTTAAAAACTATCAGCTTCTTTAAATGCTCTCTTTTTTTTTTTTGTAAGCATTCTTTATGCTCCATCTCTGCCCACTCGGACTCTCTTCGGTGTGGTCACTCGGCACAACCCATCCCACCCGCCTGAAGTTCCCAGCCTTACCTTACCAGTGGGAGGGACCTCTGTTCCGCTTCTCCGATCCATCGACCCCCTGGGGCTGGACCGCCAACTCTTTTGGCGACCTTTCTGAAATTTGGTTGGTGACCAGGGAACATGCGGAGCATTGGCGGCAGGCTGGAGGACCTGGCGATGGGCGTGGGGGTTGACCGCTGGACTTACCTTCGCCTACTGAGGGCCAGGGCCATTTTTCCTTGTTCTGTTCATCAACTCAGACATGCAGTGTGTCCAGCGCATGTGTGTGCGCTCCCACACACAGGTTGCCGCCACAGACAATCCCCTTACAGAGGATCCAAAGGGCTGTTGTACCCCCAGACACCACTGGGAGTCACGCAAGGCCCGGGATCAAAGACCCCCCACCCTCCCAGGAGAGAGAGCTGTCGATGGACGCTCAGTCCTCTCTCCCTGCTGACCCCGACAACCAGAGCTCGCCTCCAGAACCCAGTTCGCCAGCATAGCGCAAGGTGTGGCATCCAGCACCTCAACCCTCAGTGCCACCGGGCCAGCCTCTCAGTTGTTTTTATACCTTCTATAATTTATCAGTAGCAAAAGTTAATGGCTATCACTCCCTAGAATTGTGGTGTCTTGTTTGCACATGTGCAGTTCCAAATAACAGGATGGGAGGTTTAATGCAGGTATTTGTTTAATGAGCAGGTGACACTCACAATGCAGCTGCCCATCTGAGGATTTAATTGAGCCATAAAAATAACCCCCCCCTCCCGTGCATTTTATTAAATTAAAAAATTACAATACTCTTAAAACTTTAGACTTCTGTGCCACTCTGAAGCTGAGGTCTGCAACCTCACCCCAAAACAGTATTTTATTGACATTAAGTGGGAACTGGGCTGCAGTCTATTAAACAGAATATATGTGGGATGGTGGGTGGGAGGATGCTGAGTATAGTTAATTGATTAAATCTGGCTTGCCACATCTCATGTTTGGGGATAAAATAGCTTCCCCCATCCCAGGTGCATTCTATTCAGAACACTGCAGCCATGTTTCCCAATTAGTATAATCAAAACCTTGTTTTGGGGGCAGGGATGTAGACTGCTTCTGATTAGCACAGAAGCAGGAAGTTCTGAATGGAGTGTTGTAGGTTTAATACCCAATTAAAAAATATTTGTATGGCTCAGTAAGACTCTCGGACAGGCAGCTTCTTAGTGTGAATTGGCTACCTCAAGGGTGAGAGCTGCTCTTTAGGTTTGGAGAAGACGCATTAGAAGAGATTTTAACAAAGCCCCTAAAAGCAGTACTATATATACTGTGGTAGCACAGACAAGATTGTCTTCCTGGGTCCACTTGTTGCATATATATTTAGGATTATGATATCTCTGATCAATTTATTAAACGTTTAAGTGTCCTCCTCTATCTTGTGGTCAACGTGCTGCAAGTTTAAAGGTGATAGGAAACTGTTTTAACGCCTCTAGATGCACTCCAGTTGTCCCTTTAGTGTCTACCCAATATTATGATGTTTTTGACCTGTTTTGTAAAATAAATAATCTAATTTTGTTGCCTTTGTAACTACCTTGGATCCCTCTTTCCAAAGCAGTTGCTGCTCTCTCTTTTCATACTGTCTGAACATTCTATGACATCAATAACACCAGTCCAGCCGGCCCGGTGGCACGGAGGGTTGAGACGCTGGACACCACACCTCGCGCCACACTGGTGACCTGGGTTCGGGAGCAGACTTGGGTCATCGGGGGTAGGCAGGGCAGGAGTAGGATCGAGCGTCCGGAGGACTGCTCTCCTTTCTTGGGGTCATCTGGGGTCCCGGGATCGGGAGAAAAACCGTGGAGAAAATGCCAAAAAAAAAAAAAAGTTCTTTACTTATTTTTTTTTTTGTATAATATTTTTGTTAGTTTTCAGTTATAGATAAAAGTACAAACATTCCATTACTTCACTTTAGCTCATAGCATGTTACCTACACATGTCATGTACAGTACTTTTCTTTACCCTTCATAATACAGGCTGTGTAACTTAAGTGTTCTTATTCAATTATTAGTCAGCCAGTTGTTTGTGGTATAGAAATGTGTATAAGGAAGAAGACAGAGCAAGGAAAGATCAACCTTAAAGAATGTAAAAAAAAATAAGGTATGGTAAGAATAAAAAAGGAAACTTAACAAGTCTAAAAAAAATGTGCAGATCACCCTCTCATGTACTAGTTGCTATCTTATAATCTCAGGATGCCTTCCTGTCCCTTGAGTCTCATAAACTACAGTATATTATGTATGTATTTTCTTGTCCCTGCTGCTTTCCCTTCTCCTCAGTATCCTCCCACTATTAACAAGCATTTGTCAATGCCGAAGGTTTGCTTGCTGGCATTGGTAGTGTAGAAGTTACAGAGCTGCATAATAGGAATAGCAGCGAAGTATTGAACTGAAGCCAACCCCACCACCACCCTGCAGAGAGTGACAGGCATTGGGGTGTGCCTTTGGGTCATCAGGCATAACGACCATGCCATTTCACCACACCCTACCCTGCAGACACTGACAAGTGTCACGGTGTGCCTTGGGGTGTTTTGACCCTTATGCGCACCCCATTCTATCAGGAAATAGGGTGAGATGGGTGCAGTATAGGAGAATGGGGTGAAGTTTGGGCCCGAAGAGTCCGAGGCACACCTTGATGCCTCTCACTGGCTGCAGGGTGTGGGTGGGGGTGGAATGGTATGAGCATGACAGGCAAGAATCCCAAGTCACACCCCTGATGCCTGTCATTCTCTACAGGGTGGGGCATTATGGTCGGAAGCCCTAACGCCTCAGGCATTCATTGGTATTTTCACTCCAAATTTTCAACATGGTATTTTTGTGACCCCCACCTCATGAACAGTGGCAATGTCAGTTTGTTAGCCGAAAACTGCTTTTGCACAGAGACTATGGCATTTGGCACCACAGGTACAAAAACACATTCCGAACAGGATGTGAAAAATGACAGCGGTACTGTTCATGGGGAGGTGTAAAAAAAATGGCAATGTTGAAAATCTGCTGTGAAAATCTTAAACTGGTGAAGTCATGAGCGTGCGTAGAAACTGTGCAACGCACACCCGTAATGTAACTAGTTTGGGGATTTTTTTACAGCAGATTGTTAACACAGGCATTTTGGAACCTCCAATCATGAACAGTGTCAGTGTGATTTTCTTTATCTGTCCCGAACAATGATTTCCCACAGCGACCACGCATTTCTGTGCTAAAAGTATGAAAACACATTTCGGCCATGTTGTGGAAAATGACAGCTGTACTGTTCTTAAGGAGGTGTGTAAAATGCCACTGGTGAAAATCTGGACTGAAAATATTACAAATTCATGAACTTACGAGGGTGCGTGGAAACTGCGCAATGCTCACTCGTAACACAGTCATTTTATGGAGTTTTGTCACCAAATTTTCAACATAGCCATTTTAAGACCTCTGCTCATGACCAGTGTCACTGTGATTTTCTTAATCTGTCCCAAACATTGTTTTCGCACACCGACTGTACCATTGATGCGCTACTTGTGGGAAACACATTTTGGGCTAGATGTGAAAATGGTAGCTGTACTGCTCATAAGGAAGTGCAGTAAATGGCACTGTTGAAAATCTGGTGTGCAAATATTACAAATTCGCAAACTTGCTAAAGCGCGAGGAACCGCGCAACGCGTTTCCTAAAACAGTCATTTTTGGATGTTACTGATTTTCAACATAGCCATTTAACACCTCTGCTCATGACCAGTGTCACTGTGATTTCTTAACGTGTCCCATACATTGATTTGACTTTTGAGCTGCGCCATTGTGCGCTACATGGGCAGAAACACGTTGGGCTAGATGTGAAAATAACAACTGTACTTCTCATAAGGAGGTGTGGTAGAATGGCAATGTTGAAAATCTGGAGATAAAAATATTGAAAATTTTCAAACTTCTGACGAAATGGCTATGTTGAAAATTTGGTGAAAAATTCTAAAATGACGTGTTTACGAGCGTGCATGGAACTCTGCAGCCACATCGTCAGAAACAGTCATTTTGGGAATTTTTCACCAAATTTTCAACATAGCCATTTTAAGACCTCTGCTCATGAACAGTGTCACTGTGATTTTCTTAATGTGTCCCGTACATTGATTTCGCACACCGACTGCACCATTGTGCACTACATGGGAGGAAACACGAGGTGTGGTAAAATGGCAATGTTGAAATTCTGGAATGAAAATATTGAAATTTCGCAAACTTACGAGCGTGCATAGGAACTGCGCAATGCATGCTCATAAAACAGTCATTTTTAGGAATTTTTTCACCAAATTTTCAACATAACCATTTTAAGACCTCTGCTCATGAACAGTGTCACTGTGATTTTCTTAATGTGTCCCAGACATTGATTTTGCAACCGATTGCGCCATTGTGCGCTACATGGGCGGAAACACAGTTTGAGTGAGATGTGAAAAATGACAGCTGTACTGCTCATAGGAAGGTGTGGTAAAATGGCAATGTTGAAAATCTGGAGTGAAAATATTGGGAACTGCGCAACGCACGCTCGTGAAACAGTCATTTTTAGGAATTTTTCCACCAAATTTTCAAAATAGGCTTTTTGAGAGCCCACCTTGTGAACACTGGCAGTGTTGTTTCGTTAATCGTTCCGGAAAGGTGATTTTGCACAGTGGCTGCGAAATCACCCTTCGGGCCCGAGTAATGCCATGACAGTGACAGCACTCATGAGAAGGAGTCCCAAAAACTCATGTTGAAAATTTGGTAGAAATTCCAAAATGCCTGAGATATGCAGCAAAGTTGAAAACCCTATCTATTACATTATACAGCTTACTGGCATTTCTCAGTTCGCGGTCGGCTTTGAAGAGTGCAGACGTGTTCCCGGTCCACGAAGATCATTGTGCGGACTCCGGAGGTAAGTATGGGGTGAGGGTGTGGGAGGCAGGGTGCGCAGTGGGTGGGTGCAGGTGGGGCAGGGAGACTGCGAGGACCGTTTTTAATTTACTTTTTTCATTTTTATTACTAAGACGACGCTGGACGCTTTGCCACGCTGGGGTGGGCTCCAGCGTGGCAGCTGGAAAGGCTGTTTGGGGGTGGAGCCGACGGGATTGGGCACCCGCCAGCCATACGGGCTTGTGCTGCCAGCGTGGCAGCTGTAAGGCTGTTTGGGGGTTGGAGCCGATGGGGGATTGGGCACCCCGTCGGCCATATGACATGTGCCACGCTAGGTGGGCTCCCAGCGTGGCACCAGGAAAGCTATTTTTGGGGGGGCGTAGAGCCAGCGGGGCATTGGGCATCCCCGTCGGCTATACAGTATGTGCGTGGGGGGAGCGCGTCAGCATGCAATATGCGTGCATGCGTGTTGAGGGGGGAGCTAAGCTCACTGAAGCGGAGCTCTCCCTTTCAACTGTATGCCACTGCATTTTCAGCTGTCATAGACAGCTGGAGCAGTGATTGGCGCACTGCGACCGCACCTGCAAACACACTGACTAATTGGAAGAGGCTGACACACCTCTGGAAAACTCGGATGATGGCACTATGTTTCTTGCACATGCGTGCAAGCAAACATAAAAATGGCAGGTTTACTCTGTTCCCCCTTCCCTTAGGAGCATTGCCTCTCCTGGGGTCAGGATTGTCAAAAACGTGTCCCAGTCCCTTCTGAATTTCTCTTCTTTAGCTTTTAGTACATATGTTAATCTGTCTGTTGCCAGGGCTTTAATAACCAACCCCTTCCATTGCTTCATCATTGGGACCAGGTTGCTTATCCATAGATTTTGTATACCTTGTCAGGCCACCACTAATAATACCTCAATCCCATGGGGTACAAACCTAATTCTTCATCTCCCAATTCCTCCACCTCCAGTAACAAAGACCTTGGTGAGAATTCCACAGCGTTTACTTCTATTCTGGATAACTCATGTGCTATGCCTTTCCAATATGTCTTTAGCTGTGGACACTCCCAGTAATAATGAAGATACCTCCCCCAAGCTGCACCACACTTTGCACATCTAGGGGACACTCCTGGGTAAAACTTATGGACCATGCTCGGGGGGATAAATCTGTGAAGGAACTTGTATTGCATTTCCTTAAATTTATTGCACAGCAAGAGCCCCATATGGGATGTAATTAACAGCCACCAATTATCATCCAGAATTTTAATTCCTGGGTCCCTCTGCCACCATTGCTTAGCTCTCCCAATATCTTCTTGGGAACAGTTCCTATCCAAATTTGCTGCCCCCCATAGTCCTTTTTCATTTTTACTAGCCCCCCAAATTTCTCTCTATACCCATTAAGGGAGTGTCTGCCATCAAGGTTTATTTTTTGGCAATAATTTATAGTTTGAAAGAACCTAAATAGGTGCAAGGCAGGCAGTCCCAATCCCAGCTGTAGTTCCTCAAATGTGTGCATCCCTTCCCGGGTAGGAAGATCCTCCACACACCTAATCCCTTTATCCTGCCACATCCTTTACCCATCATCTGTTAGTCCCGGTAAGAAATCTGGGTTGCCCACCACTGGGACTAACACAGTATGCGTCTGTTGCGCTCCTCTTCTCTTCTTAATCTGATCCTATGCTTCTAGTACTGCAGATACCAGTGGATTTTTGTTTCTTAGTCTCCTATAGGCTTCTTCCCCTTCATTTCCTAGATAAGCTGTTATTCTCCCCGGACATCCCTCTTTCTCTAATTCCAGCCGTGTGGCTGCCCATGTTTTATTAAACTAATTATGTAAATATAGATGTTGTGTAGCTAAATAATGTCCCTTTATATCGGGGGAAATTCAGGCCTCCTCTCCCCCTTGAGGCCTTTAGCCTTTTCAGGCTAATCCCGGATTTCTTTCCTTGCCATATAAAGTCTGTGAACCCTCTCTCTATCTTCTTTATATTTTTATTAGTTGGGCATGAGTGTATCATTTGCATTATGTATAGGATTCGGGGGAGAATGTTCATTTTCAGTAGGTTAATTCTGCCCAACCAGGTTATCGGTAGTGCCCTCCATCTACTCAAATCTTTTAGTATGGTGTCAAACAAAGGGGTGTAATTTAGGGCATATAGACTATCTACATCTTTCCCCACCTTTACACCTAAATACGTAAATGCTTTGTCCACTAGTTTCAGTCCCCATGATTGCCCCACTCCCTCCCTTCCCCCGATACATAATTTCTGATGTGTTTATATTTAATTTATATCCCGAGAATCCAGCGAATGATTTCACTATGTTCAGTAGGGTCGGTATTGATTGCTCTGGATTAGTTATAAAAAGTAAGATATCATCTGCGTAAAGTGTGATGGTATGCTGCCTTCCCTCCCTGCCCCTTATCCCTGTAATTTGTGGGTCAGTCCTTATTTTACCTGCTAAGGGTTCTGTTGCCAGTGCAAATAGAAGGGGGGATGGGGACAACCCTGCCTTGTGCCCCTCCCCAATCGGAACTCTTCTGTTAATACACCGTTAACTAGGATTCAAGCTCTGGGTGCTTATAGAAAGCTCCCACCAGCTTTATAAATTCCTCTCCCAGTCTAAACCTGTCTAAGACTCTCAACATATATGGCCACTCTATCCTGTCGAAAGCCTTTTCGGCATCCATAGATAGGACACATGCACATCCAGGATTTTGAGTACCCCCACACTACATTTAGCAGCCTTCTCATATTGTGGTATGATAACCTATCTCGGACAAACCCGGTTTGGTCCGGGTGCACCAACAGGGGGAGAACCTTCTCTAGCCTCAGGGAAAGTACTTTTGTCATAATCTTACAATCATAATTTAGGAGGGATATCAGTCTATATGATGAGCATTCTGTGGGATCTTTGTGCGGCTTGGGGAGTACACATATGTTAGCCTCACAACAGGTTTTTGCTAGCCCCCCCTCCTCCCTTGCCTCCTCCAGTAGGTCTGTTATTGGTGTTGCTAATTCTCCCTTCAGCTCTTTATAATATTCCGCTCCAAATCCACCTGGTCCTGCTGCCTTCTCTTTCTGTAGTGCCCCTATTGCTTTCATGACTTCATTTGTTGTTATTTTGTCCCCTAGCATAATCCTTTTTCCCTCATCCAAGACTGGGAAGTTAAGCCCTTCAATGAAAGCTTCCATAAGTTGTTCCGACCCTGTGCATTCTGCCTGATAGATCTTCTCATAATAGTCTCTGAAGCATTTCCTGATTTGTACTCCCTCTTGCACCAGCCTGCCTTCTTTTGTCTTGATATTTGCTATTCTCTTTAACGTTCTGCCCCCCTTCATCAAGTACACCAGCAAGGGCCCCGGTCTGTTTCCCCACTTGTAGATTTTTTGTCTCACAAATAACATTTTGGATCTGGCTTCTTCTGTTAGGCACATGTTTAGGGCCTCCCTTGCTGCCTGTAGCTCTTTTAGTGTCCCAGCATCTCTGTTGTTTATGGCTTTATGGTCTAAATCCACAGCTCTCTTTTCTAACTCTATCTGTTTTATTTTTTTTTCTATCTTCACCCTGGCTGTGAACCCAATTATTACCCCCCTCTTAGAGGCCTTTCCCGCTTCCCAGTAACTTTCCACCGTACTTACTGTTCCCTATGTTCCGCATATATTTTCTACTGTGTCTTAATGTAGTCCCTAAACTCTTTTTTTGCTAACAGACATGTGGGGAACCGCGACCCTCCCCTCCCTTCCCAGCTCGAGAGATACCTCTGTTTGCACCATGGTATGGTCTGAACCGAATATTGGACTGTGTTTAACATTCATTAACTTAGGGTGGAGATCCCTTTGTATAAAAATGTAGTTCAGTCTTGACCAGGAAACATGTGGGTGAGAGAAAAACGTGTATTCCCTGGCTCCTGGGTTGGAGGTCCACCACGCGTCAATCAAATTCAAATCAGATAGCTCCACTTGCCGTTGTTACACAGCCCCCACCACTCTGGACCTTGTCCCTGAGTAATCCAATCTAGGATTTGCAACACAATTGAAGTCCCCCGCCCCCCACCAATCATCAAATTAGGAAATTGTTCCCTCATGAGAATGTCTATTATTGTCTGATAAAAGGTTGGGTCCAGGACCGAGAGGGCATATATATACTCCCAAATGTCACTTCTCTTCCATTTACTTCCCCACTATAAAAATATATTGTCCCTCAGAAGGGTCCTTAACTATACGTTTTATTTGAAATGGGAAATTCAAACAACATGAAGTCTTGCTGTATTCTGACTATTGCAGTTAGGTCCTGCCTTTCAACTGCCCCGGAGAACAAAGAGTTAAACTTTCCATGGCCAGCATGGGATGTTCACCGCGAGCTCGGTTGAAGCCCCTGTCGGCTGTTGTTTAAACTCCAACCATCAGGTTCTTTACTCCGCCTCACTGAACAGTCGCTCCGGAGATTTCTCCTTTGCTCGGTTCAAAAAGTCGGTTAAACTGTCGTTTTTCACTCGTTGTCTACTGAATTTCTGCTACCGAATCTGTCGGTTCAAGTCTCTGTCTGTGGTACCATGAGTACTAGATAGGTTTTTCATGTAGTTTCTGTGTGGAACTTGTAAATGTTGAATCGATTCGGCTGAACCGATCAGTTTAGGTAAAAAAAAGTTTGTGAATTTACTTAGAGTGTGGTAACCAGTCCGTATCGGTTCTAAAAAAAACGGATTTTATTACTTTTTTTTTCCAGGACCTGTAACATGGTCAGGAACTGATAGGGGAGTCTTGCCTGTCGGATTGCAGAAAAAAGGGTAAGTTTTGGATAGGATTGGTCATGTCTGAGAAACCCAAGAAAGAAACCGGGCCCACTGGGTTTCAACACTGCAGTGTGTGGGGAAGCCTTTGCTAAGGCTGATCCCCACACCACCTGTGTTTATTGTCTGGGGTTTGACCACCTCGATTCAGACTGCCAAATTTGTAAGAATTTTCCCAAAGCTACCCCAGAAAAGAGAGTAGGTAGACTGAGGGAAAGGGAGGCCAAGAAGTCCGCTGACCCGGATGGCCAGCCCGGTTCGGTTCCGACCAAACCAGAAGGAATGCCCTCTAACTTGGGCGATACTTCGGGCAAAAGGAGAGCCGATTCTGAGGAGTCGGTTCCAGTTAAAAGAAAAACAAAAGATAAATTGTCCGGTTCGGATCCAGAAATTCATATTCCGACCACTGATGAGATAGCCAAGGTGAGAAGAATAGTGCAGTCGCTTACTTCGGTTCCGGCCGAACCATCACCACCTGGCAGGGGTTCGGTTTGGTCGGTTCCTCCGGTTCCGGATTACACTTCAGAAGAATTTTATGAACTGGATGAGGAGGAGGGAGAGTATGAGGATGATGATGGTGACTATGAAAGTCTGGATGTGCCTATTGACCCGGATATCTCCCCAGACAGACCTTCAGGTATTTCTCCTCCTAGGCTTTCTGAGTCCCCTTCCCACTTTATATTTTACAAAAAAGTGGCTGAAACCCTCCAGCTTCCTATGGAGGAAGCAGTAGAGGATCAGGAGGAGCCTGATTTTGTTGAAATGATGGACATCCCACAGTCCAGGAGACTGTCTATTCCCCTCCATAAATCTTTTGGGAAACAGACAAAATTCTTAAGACTCCTAACTCCAGCAGCCGGCCCGGTGGCGCAGCGGTGGGATTTCTGCTTGTGACGCCGGCGACCCGGGTTCGGGAACGGACCCGGATCGTCGGAGGGCCGGCCAGGGGGGAGAAGGATAGAGCGTCCCATGGACTGCTCTCCTTCACCAGGGGGAGGGTGGGGGCAGCGATCGGCGCACTGAGGACTCCTGGCGGAGGCCGGGGGAGCTCAAGCGCCCAACGCAGATAGTTCTGGGAGGCGGGTGACGCGCCATTGCACGCCCCGCCTCCGTAACGGAAAAAGAGAGGTGGGCAAGGACCACCGTGCATATGAAGCCCTCCCCAGAGGACCTCACCGCACCACCGTCGCTGCGGGTCCCTGACCAGATACTAGTCCCGTGGTCACCAAGAAGGTGGCCGCGGCCCCGCCCTCCGGGGGGTAAGCCGGGGGTGACTGAGGGACCTTGGCAGCCATAGATGGTGGTGGAGGTCTCCGGGGGCCGCGACCAGGGCTGAAGAGGAAGACGAGGGCCTGCCAGGAGGAAAAAAGACAATAAAAAAAAAATAAAAGACTCCTAACTCCATACCTCCTGTGGACAGACGAATGGATAAGAGGTACACTCTTTCAGGCTCAGACACGGAGTTTCTTTCTCAGCAATGCAGCCATGTTGGGGTAGTGCAGGCTGCTGCCTGTGATAAGGCAAATATCCCCTTGGCATCACACCCCCTAGATAAGGACTCCAGGAGGATTGATGCCATGGCAAAGAAACAGTACATGGCAGCATCTTTGGGACTCAGGCAGGCTAACTATATGGCCTACCCAGCTAGATACCAGAAGTCCAGATGGGACACTGTGTTGGCTTTGGCTAAACAGGCCCCTGACCAGCTTGCCAAGGAGCTGGAGCAGGTGGCTGCAGATGGGATTGAAGCATCCAAGGTGCAATTTCATGCTGCTGTGGACTCCAGTGATGTTTCATCAAGAGTCGTGGCTACATCTGTGGCTCTTCAGAGGATGGCTTGGCTCAGATGTACTAGCCTATCACAGGATACCCAGGCTAAGGCCATGGATTTCCCTGTTATTGGTAATTCTCTGTTTGGGGAGCAGACAGAGAACTACATGAAAAAGATGGATGAGTACAGGACCACCTACAGGAGTGCTCAGGCCAAAGAAAGGCAAGCCACTCCTCAAAGGCAGCAGTCCAGGGCCGGGGGAGGCCTTTCCAAAGGCCTTTTTACCAGGTCCAGGCCTCCTCCTCTTCTTCTTCTGCTCAGAGGGGGTTCTTCAGAGGGAGAGGCAGACGGGGAATGAGCAGGCCTGCATCCACCCCTCAGCCTAAAGCCCCTGCCAAGCAGACACCCTGACGGGTCTGCCCGGGCCGATTCTCCAATACCTGTAGGGGGCAGGCTGGCTTACTTTGTCCAGGACTGGAAGTCTCTGACATCAGACAAGTGGGTCCTGGAAGTTGTAAGCCAGGGACTGGCTCTCAGCTTCAAAAAATTTCCCAAGATGAGAACCAGATCCTTTCCACCTGCAAATCCATCAGAGACCTTTGCCGTAGAGGCAGAGGTTTCTTCTCTCCTGGCTGTCAGAGCCATAGAGAGGGTTCCCACCCTACACAAGGGCAAAGGATTGTACTCCAGGTACTTCCTAATCCCCCAAAACACAGAAGAATGATGGCCTATCCTGGACCTAAGATATCTGAACAAACACCTTTTTAAACCAAAGTTCAAAATGGTGACTCTGGGAATAATCCTTCCCTCTCTAAGGCCAGGGGACTGGCTAGCGTCCCTGGACCTCAAAGATGCCTATTTTCACATTCCCATCAGGTTCTCCCACAGAAAGTACCTCAGGTTCGAGTTGCCCTTGGGCCACTATCAATTCAGAGCAATGCCCCTTGGCCTAAGATCAGCCCCAAGGGTTTTCACAAAGTGCCTGGCAGTAGTGGTTGCTCTCCTAAGGAGAAAAAAGATCTCCATCTTTCCATACTTGGACGGCTGGCTCATAGTGGGTCAGTCTCCAGACCAAGTCAAGTCACATTTGCAAATAACTCAGCAAGTGCTCACTTCCTTAGGATTCCTCCTCAACCTTCCAAAGTCAGTTCTCAAGCCAGTACAGCTCCTCACCTTCATAGGGGCGGAGCTGGATACAGAAAGGGCGGGAGCCTCTTCCCTGGACAGGGCAAAGACCCTTATGGAACTGGCCTCTTCATTCATCCTACAGGTGTCTCGACCAGCAAGGCATTTCCTTCAGCTTCTGGGCCACATGGCAGCCTCCACAGCAGTGGTCCAGGGAGCAAGATTCCAGATGAGAGACATTCAGTTCCACTTAAGAGCCTTCTGGTCCCAAAGAAAGGATTCCCTTACCAAACTATTCCCAGTGACTCAAACCCTGATCCAGGCTTTGCAATGGTGGCAAGAACAGGACAATTTGAGACAAGGAGTTCCTTTTGTCACTCAGTCTCATTCAGTGATACTCAACAGAGATGCCTCCCTGCTGGGCTAGGGAGACCACTTGGGGGATCTTAACACCCAAGGGCTGTGGTCACCTCAAGAATCTCTGCTTCACATCAATCTCTTGGAACTCAGAGCAGTGTTTCTGGCACTGCAAGTCTTTTCCAGATCTGTACAGAACAAGGTAGTCCAGATCAGAACAGACAACACCACCACAATGTGGTATATCAACAAGCAAGGATGCACTCAGTCTACGGCCTTGTGCACAGAAGCATTGAAGTTGTGGTCCCTAGCCTATTCCCTGCAAACCTCTCTGATAGCATTTCACCTCCCAGGGAAGGACAATGTCCTAGCAGATGCTCTCAGCAGGATATCCCAGGGCCATCACGAATGGACCCTAGATCCCCTAGTTTTGAAAGTGATTTTTCTCAAGACGGGGCACTCCACAAATAGATCTTTTTGCAGCCCCAGACAATCATCAACTTCCTCTCTTTTGTTGCAGACCCCCAGTCTTGGGCTCAGTCCCCCTGGATGCTCTGATTCTGAACTGGGAAGGGACATTTCTGTATGCCTCCCCCCCCCCCTTCCCTCTCCTGTTCAAGGTGTTAGTCTAGATAAGGTCACAGCCATGCAGAGTGATTCTGATTGCTGCAGACTGGGCCAGACAGCCCTGGTACCCCCTGTTGCTGTCCTTAGAAGTCCACCTTCCCCTGTCACTTCCCAGGAATTACAACCTGTTGACATCCTCTCGGGAGGATTTGGTACCCGAACCTCAGGTCTCTCAATCTCAAGGCATGGCTCTTGAAGAGTTAGAGTTTACTGATCTGCATCTTTCTCAAGGGGTTCTGGATATCCTTAAGGCTTCTCGAAAGCCTTCCAATAGAAAGACTTACAATTCCAAATGGAAAAGGTTCACTATTTGGTGTTCTAATAAGAATATTTCTCCAGAAGCTGCTGGGTTGCCTACGGTTCTGGACTATATGGTTCATTTCAATGGCCTAGGCCTTAGGCCAGCTACACTTAAAGTGTATTTGGCAGCTGTTTCTGCCTTCTTGTCAGTAGGCAAGCCCTCTACTCTGTCAGCCCATCCTGTGTTTTGTAAGTTTTTCAAGGGATTGCTGCACACCAATCCCCCCTTTAGGGACCCTGCTCCTGCTTGGGACCTTAATGTTTGCATTGCTCAGCTTATGCAACCACCCTTTGAGCCTTTGTCTTCTGCAGAGCTTAAATACTTGACTTGGAAAACTGTGTTTTTGGTAGCCCTTACCTCTGCCAGGCGTATCAGTGAATTGCAAGCCCTGTCAGTGGAGCCTGATTTCATCTCTTTCCATAGAGATAAAGTGGTCCTACGAACTAACAGGAAGTTTTTACCTAAGGTGGTTTCAGATTTCCACCTTAACCAGTCTATGTCTCTCCCTGTTTTCTTCACTGACCATTCCTCCTCTGGAGAGAGGAGGCTGCACAGCTTGGACGTTAAAAGGGCCCTCAGCTACTACATAGAGCGCACCAAGGGTCACAGGTTTGAGTCCCTCCAATTGGTCCTCACATATGGAGAGGTTGGTGAGGGCAAACCTGCCACTAAGAGATCTATTGCCAGGTGGATTGTTTCTTGTATACAATTCTGCTATGAAAAACTGGGTAGAACTCCACCCTCAGGCCTGAGGGCTCACTCTACTAGAGGTACAGCTGCTTCCTGGCTGCTGCCAGGATATTCCTATCTTAGAAATTTGTCAAGCAGCCACCTGGAAAACAGTCCATACATTCACCAAGCATTACTCTCTGGATATCCAGGCTAGGAGTGATGCTCGGTTTGGCACAGCAGTACTTCAGAGCCTGTTTCCAAAGTAGGTCATGTCCCTCCTCCATGGAGGTACTGCTTGGTAGTCTGCAATAGTCAGAATACAGCAAGACTTCATGTTGTTTGAAGAAAAAATTACTCACCTTAGTAATGTTGTTTCTTCTAATGGAGTCTTGCTGTATTCTGACCTCCCCTCTCAGAACCTGGTTTTTGGGATGTGGGTGGGCAGGAGCAGTGTTGGCACCCTAGGGGTGTCCCTTTTCACCCTCCTTTATTTTGGGTGAGTGTTGTGTTTTGGGATGTGTTTTGTTTTTTGGGTTTCCTGACTTGAGTCTTTGCTTTGAAACCAAAAAACCCTTTTATATAAATTTAGTTGCCAGTTGGCTAGTGTGAGTTTTACAGTTTCCACACAGAACCTCTAGTGAGTATTGCTCGTAAAGATCTGACAGTTGGAGTTTAAACAACAGCAGGAAGGGGCTTCAACCGAGCTCGTGGTGAACATTCCATGCTGGCCATGGAAAGTTTAACTCTTTGTTCTCCAGGGCACTTGAAAGGCAGGACCTAACTGCAATAGTCAGAATACAGCAAAACTCCATTAGAAGAAACAACATTACTAAGATGAGTAATTTTTTCTTCTTGTTTAACAATATGGCCACTCCCCTTTTGTGGGAGTTATAAGATGATGCATGGCAGACACCCCACCACCAAATTCCCATGTTCCTTTGCAGTCAGATGAGTTTCTTGAAGTAAAGCTAGACTAGCCCTCCCCCCCCTTTTTTTTTTAAATTTCTCTTTTCCCTCCAACTCCAACTTCCTCAGGAGCCCCCAAGGAGTCATCCTCAGCTGGCCGTCTTACCTGATCCGCCTCGCCTCCCATAGAGCATGAGTTTAACCCCCTGGGGGATGAGGTGGGCCCCCAAGCACCCCGAACACTTCTTGTTTCATCGGTCGGAGGGTGGCCAGGCAGGTGGCAGTACATCGAGGGCAAGTTCCGGGGCTCCATCTCCTTCGGAGCTAGAAGGCATGTTCCACGTTTCTGTGTTGTAGATGTTGCGAGTGTCCCTGATGTCAAGGTGTGAGCGCCAACGTCGGCAACGTCCTCCCCCGGCTACATTCGAGCTTGTCAAACCTCAGAACTTCGTCCAAGGCCAATCAAGCCCTGAGGCGCCCGACGTGTTGCCAAGCCTTCAGCCTCTGCCAGGGGTCAGCATACATCGGTCTGCTCCCCCCCCACCCCGGAGAAGGCGAGCCGTCATGAAAAGCTCAACCCTACTCCCCCCCGGCCGGCCCTCCGGTGACCTGAGTCAGCTCCGGAACCCGGGTCACCAACGTCGCAGATGGAAATCCAACTGCTGCGCTGACAGGCCTACCCGACTAGCCCCCTTTTGCTTAAGTGCTGCTAACACCTTCGTTCTTTTTGCTTGGGATGTGAACCGCTTCACATTCCATGATATAATTGATGTAGGCTGATCTTTTACCATTTTATTTCCATTTAAGACCTTCCTGTCCCTCAAGGGGCTTCCATCTTTTCTTCTTCTGTGAACTGTACTTCCGCTTTCTAAGTGCATCCCTATAAATACCTATGTGATCTGCACACACATTAACTATAACTATCAACATTAAACAATCAAACATCCAAATAATATTTCCATATATATATATATATATATATATATATATATGTGTGTGTGTGTGTATATATATATATAAAACCTTTGTACTTGTTACTCTCCAATTATTTATTAATTATTATTTAATTATAATTCTGTTTCCATGCTTCACGCCTGCGAGGGCTGGGGCTAGACCTCCATTGACCACCAAGTTAACTGCTCTAAGTGCCTCAATAGTACTGATCCTGGACACAGTCACGGCCTCTCTGCACCACTGACCTCTCATTATCACCCATCTCCCACCTGCTCCTTGCATGATGTGAGACAAGCTCCTTAGACAGCAATGCTCCTATGTGGGAATTGCTTCAAATCCGAGACTGCAGGGCTGGGCTAGTTTCTCCCTGTTGACGTTAGGCTGGGGGTATGGAGTATTTCAGTGATTAATGGGGAGGAGCTTGGAGACTGGATCACCCTGATAAGCATGGTAACAGGTAGCCACATCATTATCTAATCCACACTCCCCCTCTTCTGCCAGTCAGCTTCTCCCATTGGTCAAGGATGAGCTTGCTGACTCCTTCTAATATTGCCTACATCACTGCTGCATGTTGCTCTGATCACTCCTGCACAGTGCACTGTCTGTGGCTCCAAGGGTGATCAGGGAGTGGTGCAGTGGATTATGAGGATGTTAGGGAAATGTGGGATTAATAGTCCCCAGAAAAAGGGATGGTGGAGCAAAATTTCAGAAATTTGGGAACCAAAGTTAAACTGGGGTGGTCTGATTTTTGAGGCAGATTTGGGCAGAAAGTGGACAGTTCTGCCCCCCAAATTGGCAGCAACCTGTAAGCTCTATACAGTATGTTGGAAAATTTTAGAATTGCTGCAAAACGGTCCCTTTGTAAATCATAAGTCAATTCTGTAACTTCTGGACATTGCAGGCAAAGTGAAGAGTATGGTATGGTATGGCATAGCATGTTATAGGACAGTTATTGGGCAGCTTTACTAAAGTGATACTGATGTTTCATTTTGATTTTTTTAATACCAAAGTAAATCTAATAGAAAGTATATTTGATATTCTTTGTCCATGATGATGTGATACTCCCCTTTGCAGAATTGATGGAAAAATACAGAATTCTCTATAAACAGAGAAGTTTAGATATTTTCAGATCAGGGCATAGATAACAAGGTTGACTCCTCCAATGCCCCTCATCTTTGGAGTTATCACACCTGGTATGCCTGTTGAAAACCTTGATGGACAGAGTACATCGTACTCATTTAATCTGCTGTTTGTATACCATTCTGCAAGGAGATCATGGTGAGGATCCTCTAAGGGTCTTTGACTTATGGGGGCCTGAACTGGGAACCCTGAATACTCCAGAACAGTGGACCTGTAGTTGTCTCAGTACATGCAAAATCTCATCATCCTTGCTCTGGAGAGAGTATAGTTGTCACAGGGCTCCAGATAAGATTTTTTTGGATGAGTACCGTACTCCCCATTTTGAAAGTAAGATGAATAAAACCAAATTCATATGCGTACATGTCTGGACAGAGTGAAGTGAGGAGTACATTTTTAAAAACAATGTAGTTTTTTTAGATAAGACCTGATCAAGTGCCAACAATGTTCCAGATAGTGTTGGCAGGTAGGAGTAATTTACTCATCAGTTTCAAAATACAGTGAGTAAAACAAAATTGGGATGCATACGAGTTCTGTAAATCTAGAAAAAAATGCTCCTTTTAATCACCAGTTATGTTACGAAGCACTATTCTTTGCAGTGTGTGGTATTTATAAACATTGGGTGAGTATTGGTACTAATTAAAAACAATTTCTGAAGAGTATTTCCTAAATAAGGTGAGTAAAACAGGTCGGTACTCCCCTTATCTGGACCCCTAACTTGGCAGTGTCTTATATGATCTTTTATAACACACGTACAGCAAGTTCTCCACAGTACCACTTCTCTACCTAACTGTTGAAATTCTTGCGGTGAAACATGAGCCACACACCCATAATTTTTGGCAGTGCTCAACACTACATCAATTTTTTATGGATTTAGGAAAGGCTATGCGGGAGATAGTTACATCTAGTTATTCATTGGATGTCCTGATATTTCTGTTGAATATATATACCCTCAGTTCTATAGGGACCCTTCCTCCTCCTCTTATCTCTTGGGCATACTAATGGCAGTGGCACGTAAATGTATTACAAAAAAACTGGCTTATCCTAAACTCACCTTCCATAGCAGACTGGTGTAATATAGTTGAAGGGATATATCAAGTGGGGCTACTGACTTTCTGTCCGAAATCAGCTGGATAAGGGAAAGGAGAGGTGGCACAGGTGGATAACTAATTACAGCACTATTAATCCTGAATTTATACCTTAAGTCCTGTTACATTATTTAGGGACAGCCATGTTGGTTGGGTGAATGATTGTTATTGGTCTGCAGTCTCTGAGTTGCCTTTTCCCTCTTTCATAATTTTATTTTATTGCCTGCTGTACACCATATGTGTCTGATCTTATCTGTGTTAATCTATTTGGGTATAACGCTGTAGCTAGGACCCCGTGGGAGCCTTTCTTTTTCTATGGGCGGAGTCGGCAGAGAGCCGGCGCCGCCCTCGAGGCTGACGTTCCACGTGGTGCTCGAGGGTTGGCAGTTATCCGACGTCGACTCCGCCCCAACTCCAGTTCTTTCTCTTCCGCCGTCGAGTGTGGACCTTGCTTGTGTTGGTTCTGATTTTGCAGCCTAGTCCGTCGGATAGTGAATTGCTCGGTTCTGTTTCGCCTTTGCTCGACGTCACTTGATACTGGTAAGACCTTTCCTTATTTTTAGCAGCGTTATGTACTGTTTTTAGTTGTTTTTTCATCCGATCATGTCTCGTCCAGGCAAAAAGACGTCGAAAGCGGGGCAGCCCCCAATGCGTCGGTGCCCCTGTGGCCATCTTTATTCCGTTACGGACCAGCATGATCGTTACCTCTCCTGCCTCGGCCCTAGTCACGATATGGACAGTTGCAACATCTGCTTCTCCATGGACCGCTGTGTCTCGAAATTCACGCGGAAAGTCAGACGTGCCCCCCCAACTTTTGGAGGACAGATTCGCTCGCACAAGGCCAAGGTAAGGACTCTAGACCCAGTCCTATACAGCCTGAGTAGGAGGAAATCTTCGTTTCTTCCACGGTGCAGGAGGCCCAGGCTGACCCTCTTTGGGGTCAGTCGGGAGGCACCGCTCTGGCAGTCGCTACTTCAGTAGTGAAGGCTCCCTCTGTGCCGCGCTCCGGGTCCCTTGGGACCAGGCTGGCACCATGCTCGGCGCTCTCGGCCGGTGTCGCTCTTGGTCCCAGAGCTGTTCACAGCGCTGTGAACTTGAAGGCTGCGCGCGCATGTCAGCATCGAAGTTCACCGTGCAGTGTTATCGCTGTTCTAACTCCGCTTGGCATCAGAGCTCTCGGCGTGTCGGGAGGGTGCTGGGGGTTTCTGGGCCTGATTCTGTCCCTGGTGTCGCTTTGTAGCCGGAATGGAGTCCGCACCTTTTTGTTCCTGGCACCGCTGCCGTGTTGGACTCGTGTCGCTTTGCGCGCTGGGCTGATGTCGGTGTCAGGCACGGCCGTCCTCTGATCTGGCCTCTGTGGCGCTGGGAGAGGTTAAACAGCCTCGGTGCCGCCTCCTGAGTCCGGGCGCACTCATGGGCGCTGGGAGGGTGTCAGCACCATGCTGGGGCCCCACTGTCCTTTGCTGCTTCTGGAGGACTTTAGAATCCCAGGTGCCCGACCAGGCCCAGGAACTGGAGGGTCCTATGGGGTGGCTCTGGCACTGGCCTCGGATTCTACCTCTTCGGAGGCAGAGTCTAAGTCGGATCTGGACTGGCTCCCAGGTTCTTCTGGATCTTCAGATCCTTCCGTCTCTAGCACCTTGGCCCCCACTCTCCTTCCTTCTGGGGCTCAGCCTCCTCAGGTAGACTTCGGGGTCGGGGTCCGACCAGTCAGCACTAGCCCCTGTGGCAACTGCTGCACAGCCTGGGATCACCAGGGATGCTGCTTCCTCAGTTGGGGTACTCTCCTTTTTGGTGTGTTTGGACAGCCAAAGTTTGGGGCAGTCCGGGGCGCGCCAGGAGGGAGAGGGCATGGTTTCCTAGGTGAACTCCTCGGAGCCCACTTCTGCTTGCCAGTTGCCTAGGTTAGTGGTGACAAGGATGAGATCTTTCACCGACTCAGAAGGGTTGAGAGGTAGGGGTGTGGTGCAGCGAGCCCTGTCTGGGGCCCAGAGAGGCACTGGCAGGAGCTGTAGCGCAGGCCCCCATCTTTCCCTGACAGAGTCTGCCAGAAGGACCACTTCCATGGTCCCGGTCACCTCACGGGGGGATTTCTTCGGCAGGGCACAGCTCCGACTGTTCCAGTCTGGTTGAGCGGCTGTTAGCTGCAGCGGCCTTGGTCTCCCCTCCCTCTCGTAGGAGATCCTGTTGGCCCCCTTGCCCTGACAGAGACCGCTCTCCTGTTTCCAGGAGCCTGTCCGTCGAGCCTCTGTCTCCATCCCTGGCAGTCCCAGGTATCCCAGGCCCTCGCAGACCTCTTACCTGGGAGCAGTTCAGGGGTTCTGTTGCTTTTTTTCCCCTCCTACCTCCACGCCCTGGACCAACAGGTGTTTCACCATGTCCCTGTGCAGCAGGCCCTTGAACCTGGCAGCTCGTCCTCTTCCCCTTGTCCCTCTTCCGGGGGAGAGGAACCTTCAGTCCATATTTCCCCAGCGTCTTATTTGTCTTCTTATCAACGCTTCCTGGTGAGGATGAAGGACGAACTGCATTTGACCCCCGTTCCCTTAAGCAATCCCAAGCCAAGCATGTGACATGCGCCTTTTTACGTGAGTTCAGCGCGGCCCACTTGGTGGCTCCCACCTGGCCTCTTCCTTTTCAGGAAGTGTCACATAGGCTCTGGCTTCATCTCTTCTCCACAGTACCAGCCCCTAGGGACTTATGCCAGTGGTATTGCGCTCCCCGGGAGTCTCTGCCTCACCCAGTCTCGGGTTTGACCTCCCTGGATTCACCTCCTGGGCCTCACGCCCTATACCGTGACCGCCCTCCGAATTCAGACTCTTCGGATTTCGATTTCTGGGGGAGAAGAGTGTTCTACTCGGCACGGATCTCTCTGTCTATCGCAGCACATCAGGCCCACTATGCAGCCTATGATAGGTTCTTGTGGTCTAGGCTAGGACAACTCCTAGCCTTGATGCCTGATTCGGAGCAAACAAGGCAAGCCATCGCCCTCTCTACACGGGGCCTGGATCTCACAGGGCACCAAACAAGGGCATCTTACAATGTCAGTGAGGTAGCTTCCAGAGTGGTAGGGACAGCGATCTGCCTTCGGCGGACGGCATGGCTTCACCTATCCCGGTTGTCACCCCTGGCCCGGTGTAGGGTGATTTACTCCGCCTACCGGAGAACCCACCTCTTCTTCCGCCAAGTGAGACAGTGACTTTTGGGACGTCTTCCTTCCCGCATGGGGGGATCCCCTTCTCACCCGGACCAGTCTCAGGCCTCCCCAGGCCTGTAAGGGTTCTCCACTTCAGTGTCTCACCCACTGTAGGCTAAGGGACCTGGGTACCTTTTCCGGGGGGGGGGGGGCTCGGTACTCACTCAAATAGTGATGAATGGTGAAGATTGACACAGATAAGATATGGAAATTACGTATCTACCGTAATTATTGATCTTTCTGTGTATCTTCACCATTCATCACTAAATCCCACACTCCTTCCCCTGGGGCCTCAGTCTCTGGACTCCTCCCCGCTCCCCTGTGTCTCTTTTCCCTCCCTCTCCTCTTCCTGATATGTGGACGGGAGGGGGCTGTGAAGGCACATGGGGGTATGCCTCTGATTTTCTGAGTCTGGAGGAACCCCTCCATCCTTTTCCCCTCCAGAGGGGTTGAGGAGTGTGAAAAGGGTCATGTTTTCCCCCCCTTTATATAGTTAAGAGTTTTTTCTTTTCTTTAATGACTTCCACTTGAGGCCACCTTATATTTTTTGAAACCTCTAGTTTAAAAAAAACAAACATTTTATTTGGTGAGAGAGGGGGGAAGGGTTAGAACACAACCTCAGCCTGCACTACTCCATGTGGTCTTCAGACCCTCGCTACAAGTTTTGTCTTGCAACCAACTTCATAGTCCAGGTCCTTATGCAAAAAAAAAATTATAATAATAATACCTGGTGCACCTCCGTTCTGAGGTTGTGTTACTCTTCCTTCCTCCTTCCTCCCTCTCTCTTTTCCTTTACTTTCTTATCCTTCTTCTTCTTCCAGAGATGGGGGCCCCTCTTCTTCTCCCTAATTTCCTTTCTGTTTCCTCCTCTGTCACCTCAGTCATTTATTTCTCTTTTTAGTTCATTCTTCTTTTCCTTTTATCTATCCCTTAGGCTCTCTTGCCTCATCCCACCCTCCCTTCCATACACTCTCCGGCGTTGCAGAACTGGAGTTGAGGCAGAGTTGACGTCCGATAACTGCCAACCCCGAGCGCCCATGGACCGGGCCTCCGTGGCGCGCCCGCTCTCGCACGACTGCGCCAATAAAAATAAAAAGTCTCCCGGGTCCTAGTTCGCGCTATATCCAATAGTGGTGAATGGTGAAGATACACAGAAAGATCAATAATTACGGTAGGTACGTAATTTTCATTTCTGCCTCATCTTACCAATCCTGTATAACTGGTTCATTGCTTGTGGTACAAGTTCTCTGTTTGCTGTTACCTGGCTTTGGTTTGAAAACTCAGTAAAGATTAAATATATAAAAAAGAAAATATATATATTTTTTTAACTACTGTGTTTGTGCTCCACCTAACTGCCCCTTCTCTCCACTCTTTCAGACTACCTCTACCTGTGTGTGTGTGATCCTTCTCCTCATCAGAGTCTGCCCCTAGAGCACACAGTCCACTAACCTAGGTGCCCAGATAACCACCGGGTAGGGTGAGGAGGCATACCTCACTTTAACCCCCTCCAAACCTTACAGTCTGCGATGTGGTCTGCTTGTACAGCAGAATCTGCCCAGCGAGCCTGAGGATCCACACATACAGCGAGGAGTCGTCACCTAGGGGAGAGAGAGAGGGTGTTTTTCCCTGTTCATTCCCCGACGTTGGCGTGCAGTGAGGGCTAAGGAGTGCGAAGGCACAGTGAGACGTGCCTCCTGCTCTGCCCCTCTGCCAACATCTGTTGTATCCCGATGCTGCTACTCCTCCTACGCATCTCCCGGGCTCTAGGTGTGGGGTGTTGCGGTGAGTGTGCAGTAACCCCCGTGAGGAGAGGCGGACATTGCGCGCTCAGTCCTTCTCCTCCCCGGCCGACCCCCAGTGGCCCGTGCTTGTTCCCGAACACGGATCGCCGGCGTGGTGCGAGGTAAGGTGTCCAGCGCTACCGGGCTGGCCCTAAAAAGAAAATATATTTGATGTTTAATTTGTACTACTCCTAAATAAACTGAAGACAGTAAAATAGGATTAGGAGCATGTATGTATTATGAGAATACAGAAATTTTCTTACAGTTTTTTTTTTTTTGGTATTTGTAGTGGAGAGCATGTACTGCTGAATATTCTGTTTGTTGAAACAGTAACACAATACAGATATAAATACAAGATATGCAGTACAGTAAAGTAATTTATTTGTAGGTACTGCAGCCTTTGTAACTAACTTGTAATTCTTGCCTTGCTCCTAAAGAATAAAATAAAGAATGAAAATGTAATTAATGCCAGGGTTCACATGTTCAGTTAGCATGAGGTAGCATCACTTCTTTTTTGATAAAGGTGAAAATGCTTTTAAAATAATAATTTCATGTTTTCACAGCAAACTGAGGCACATTATTGATGAGATGGTGACAACAGAAAGGGAATATGTTAAATCCCTGCGGTACATTATCGATAACTACTTTCCTGAGATGGAGCGTTTCGATCTACCACAGGACTTACGAGGGAAGCGCAGCATCATTTTTGGAAACTTGGAGAAACTATATGATTTCCACAGTCAGTACTTCTTGAAGGAACTAGAGAGTTGCTGCAATCACCCACTCCGTGTTAGTCATGGCTTCCTGAGACATGTAAGAAAGTTTTGCCTTATACAGAGGTTGTTGGAAAACTTATTTTCATAATTTCTTTTTTTCATATAGCTGTTTGCTGGCCTGTCGCCACCTTCGCCTGCCATCGGGCCTCGAGGGGGTTACTCTGGGGGCCATCACATACGGCAACAGGGGGACATAGTGTTTTTCTGTGTTTTCTCCCCTTACGGCTCTGGGGCCCCAGCAGGAAACAGTTGTGCATGTGCGTTGGAACCAGTAAAGACCCCGTTCCACCCACACAGCCTAGCGCCAGCCCATTTGCCTGACAGTACCAGTGAGCCTCCACCCAGTGGCAGTCAAGGGCTGGGAAGTCTGACCTCCCCAGTCTAGGAGAAGAGAGCTGCCAGAAAGCTACTTGGTCCTCTCCCAGCCCTCCCCCATGGCGGCTCAAGCGCATTCCCGAACTTGGCTCGCCAACATGAGAGAGATGAAGCACTCCTCGGCACCTCTGCCCTCTACACCACTGGGCCGGCCACTTATTTTCATTGTTTTAGCACTTTTACAAATACACTATTGCTTTTCCTCACCTACATTCAAAGTCCCAGTGATCGCAATAAACAGTCCCTGGTAAACCAACTTGGATAACACAGCTAAAAATTTTCCTCTAGCAGTGGCAACTTTTGCTTTATATAAACAAGCACCAAGATAGAATTGCATCCTGTTAGTAGTAGCAAGTTGCTCATCCCAGCACAGGGGTCACTGCAGTGTGGACAGAATGCCTGAGGCAGTGCTTTTCCTAGCTGACTGCTGAGTTGCCAGCATCCTGGGCCTGCTTATGAACCCAGGTCACTGGCATGGTAGCATAGTGCAATCTAATGTGGCTTTCTTCCAGGCCTCATGAACTGCTTTTCCACCTGATGTGCTTCTCAGTAATATAGTGTGCAATTGTGCAATCACTGGAGTACTCAAAGTTAGAAACTTTACTCTATTGTTTGGCATAAATAGTATTATACTTTTCAGGCTGAATGGTCCAGCAAAAGGGAAAATACACAGGAGGTAGATCAGCCTGTTTCGACATGCGGTACAAAAACAGCAGTTGTATTATAGGGATCTAATTCTATTAATAGACCATAAACCTATAGGTTGGGGGTGATAAGGCAG
Source organism: Neoceratodus forsteri (assembly GCA_016271365.2). Classification (NCBI taxonomy): domain Eukaryota; kingdom Metazoa; phylum Chordata; order Ceratodontiformes; family Ceratodontidae; genus Neoceratodus; species Neoceratodus forsteri. The sequence goes on from CM028130.1 coordinate 1,199,972,711, forward strand.
TAGTACTATTTATTTACACAAGAGGTGACCCTCCAAAGCTCAGAGTGCCTGTAGAAAATAAAACAATGCTAGAAACCAGAAATAACAAAGCAGAAAGAAAGGGTGTCAGATGAATATGTTCAAGTTAATACTGGGTTATACTAAATCTCTTGAACTGAATTTTATCTGTGGTAATTTAGGGGAAAATTAAGGGATTCTCAGATCACCAGTTTTGTTTTTTAGGTCTGTATAACCCCTAATCCTAAGGGAAAAGTGATTACTGGCTCTACTGGGAATGTGTTGCAGGTAACCAGGCCTGAACTACCCAGATATCTAGTTTCATATAGGAATTAGTCCTGTATTTGCTAAATTGAATTGTCTGAATAATCCCTGTCGACTCATCAGAATAAATGCATGATATTATTTTTCCTTTTTTTGCAGTTAAAAAGTTTTATTAGTTTTAGTTCAAAAGAAAAAGTCCATAACAAAATACAAATACAATAGTGGCAATCCATGTAACAAGAATGAGGATTGTTGAAAAAGAGTATAAATTCTAACGTAAATGCTATCACTGTATATAACTAATATTTGTCACCAGTGAGCTATCAGGATTTGCAACATTATAAGCATCTATAGAATTAAACTTGTTAAGACAATTAACAGGATATAATTCTAGTGGGAACTATCATCGAAGCACAGGTCAGGAAGGATAGGAAAACCAGGAGCAGTTGTAGACTTCACCAAAAATATTTATTTACACTAGCAGTAACATAAAAAAATAAACTTGTTTAGTATAACTATTTACAAAGGCCAAAAAAAAAAAAAAAAAAAAAGTCCATCTGAGCTTTTCTTCAATCTCTGTGTCCATTCTTCTCTCTTCTAAGTCCTTCCAACCCCCATTCTTAACAAGCATCCTATTTCTTCCAAAGTGTTCTTGCATGTTTCAGGCAGGTGCTGCAAGAACACAGTGTACCTGAGCTGAGGCCCCTTTTCCACAGCTCTTCTGCAGAAGGCTTAACAATTGTGTGAAGGTAACCTCTTGAGTTTCCAATAGCTTTTTGCAATCATCTCAAACTATAATTATATACATATCAAAAATTAACAGTATAAAATTTCTAAACAAAAGGGATCCCAACATCAGTTACATTTCCATACAATAATTTGCATATATTTTTATATTAGCAGATATGCAAGGGAGAAAAAGACAGCAAGGGAAGACTGAGAGACAGTGAGAGGCAAACAACTGCGAGACTGTCAGGTGATCAAGTCCTACGTCTCACAGGAAAATTTGGCTGCACGACCAGACAGACAAGAGACAGGAAAGGAAAGAACAGAACATATCCCTGCATTCAAACTTTTTCCATAACAACTGAGATAGGGTCCTATTCAACCCTGTCACAGGAACAAGTTCAAGATTTGGATAATAATGTGTAAAGTAACATAATGCATAACTTATACTTTATTTGTAGAAACATGGATATGTATATTAATTTCATCACCTAGCTAAAATCATAGTTTGAGTCTCAAAAAGGGGTCACATACTGAATTAAAAACTTACGTTTGACTTGAAATGTGATAACATAACCTTTCATTATTCGGAACAGTGAACAAGTTGTTAAACCATTCTTCAAGTGTGGGGGACCTAGTAGTTTTCCATGTTGACAAAATGAATCCCTTGAGAGAGAGAGAGAGAGAGAGATGCTATCATAACTCAGTTGAATTGGTGCTTTACAGGATGTTTAAACGTAGAAGAAAGGCCAGTGTGAATAGTTTAGGCAAAAGGAGATTTTGCATCCAGTTACTAGTTCACAAACATTATGGACTGACTTCAGTATATTAGTAAAAAGTGGGCAGTTCCGAAACATGTGTAGGAGATTTGCATGGGGTTCATTGCATCTCCAGCAATTACCTCCAGGGAGGTAATTCATACTTTCCAATCAGTGGGGCAAAGAATAGTACTGATGCAAGCTTTTAAACTGAATTGTTTTGCCTGGACTTCCCTGCAGGCGTGATATGCATTGGACCAGAAGGAAATTCAGTCATCCCTCTGTATGGTGTACACTAACTCCCTTTCCCATTTCATCTTTACTGGGGCATTGATAGCACAGGGGCCCTCATTTATTGTGAGGGCTTTGACTGTTCTATTCCTCATAGTGGCAATATTAATAGTCTATTGTCATTCCTGATCTAATGAAGGAATCTGAAAATTAGAATCTAAGGCCTTGTTCACACTGTGCTATTTAAAACGTTTTATCAGTGGTAAAACACTTTAAATAGCCACTAGCATGGTTTGCGTTCACACTTAGCACGACTTGTGAACCGTTTTATTGAACCATGCTCAAACCCTGCTTCAAGGTAGGCTTGAGCATGGTTTTCAAAACAGTTCAGATTCTAAGTCAAACTCACTGTCAGTGAGAGCAGGACAACACGGATCCCGGAGCATGATTTTGTTGTTTTCTGGGTCAAATCCATGACCGCAAAGCATCATGGTAAACAGCTTTCAGCTGCTGCAAGTGCCAGAAAACCAGACGAGAACACACCACTACACTACTGAAGTGCGAACACTATGACACGGATTTTGCAAGGTGCCAACATGTTTTTAAACTCGGGTTACACAGTAGGGACGCTTTGAAACGGTAAGCTTTAATCCGTTTCTGAGAATGTGTTAAAGAACCATTTTCCAGTGCCTGCAGTGTAAACAGGGCGTAAGGCATCGTACACACTGTGGAATTTAAAACAGTTTAAGTGCCTTAAAACATTTTAAATCCCCTTAACGCTGTTTGCATCCAGACTACAAGCCCCTTAGAATGTTTTAACAAAAACGTTTTTAAACTCTGTTAGATAGTAGTCTTAAAACCATTTTTAAAAACGTTCTAGAGCTAGCATGGTTTTACTCACATGTCTTGACAGGAGTAAAAACGTTTTCAGCTGTAACAGTTTAACTAAAATAGTTCTAACTGCAGTGTGTAGAAGCAAACACAGTTCTGTGTGTTGGAATTCACACAAAATAGTTACAGGGAGAACAGGTTTAACACCAGCAGTATGGACACACTAAACCATTGTCAATAAGCATTTGTCAACGCTGAATGTTGTCTTGCTGGCATTGGCATTGGTAGTGCAGAAGTTAGAGAGATGCATAATAGGAATGGCAGTGAAGTATTGAACTGACGCCAACCCCACCTGCACCCTGCAGAGACTGACAGCATTGGGGTGTGCCTTTAGGTCGTCAGCCATAACGCTCATGCCATTTCACCTCACCCTACCCTGCAGACTTTGACAAGTGTCGCAGTGTGCCTTGGGGTCTTCGGGCCTTATGCTCACCCGATTCCATAAGGAAATACGCTGAGATGGGTGCAGTATAGGAGAATGGGGTGAACTTTGGGGACGAAGAGTCCAAGGCACACCTTGATGCCTGTCAGTGGCTGCAGGCTGGGGGTGGCATAGCATGAGCATTACAGCCGAAAATCCCATGTCAAACCCCTGACGTTTGTCGGTCTCTACAGGGTGGGACGTTACAGTTGGAAACCCTAACACCCCAGGCGTTTGTTGGTATTTTCACTCCAAAATTTCAACATGGGCTTTTTGTGACCCCACCTCATGAACAGTGGCGTGTTCAGTTCATTAGCCAAAAGGTGATTTTGCACAGCAACTGCATCATTTGGCGCCACAGGTGCAAAAACACATTTTGGGCATGATGTGAAAAATGACAGCTGTACTGTTCATGAGGAGGTGTAAAAAATGATAATATTGAAAATCTGGGTGAAAATATGAAAAATTGGTGAAGAATCCGTCATTTTATATGCCTCTAATGCCAATTAGTTTGGGGATTTTTTTTATTTTATTTCTTTATCTCCGCCTTCCTGCTCTCGGAGCCCTCTCCTTCCTTCCTCTCAACCTCCGTTTCCACCTCGGGGGGGATCTGCCCCTAGAGTGCCTTCTTCTCTCCCCTGCACAGTGGGATCTGTCCCTCTTCTGGTGGTCCTGGATGGTTCCGAGAGGTTATCATCTAGGGCTTACCGAGAGGTGTTTTCCTTTTTCTCCCAGGTTTCCCCTACCCTCTGGGACGTCGAGCGCTAGGACGTACGTCCCGAGTGGTGGCGTGCTGATGCACGCCAGACCTCTCATGCGCCGTCGACATCCCCCCTCCCCAACTCCGACGAACGGAGCCGCCTCCATCCCTTCAATTGTCGGTGCTTCTACCGCTATGAAGGTGATGTGGTGAACCAGATGCGTCTTGGTTCCCACCCCTGAGGAGGAGAGCATCCGTGACGCCGATCCTCCCTCCCCCTGCCGACCCTCGGCCACCCGAAGTTCGCTCTCGAACCGGGTCGCCGTGCAGCGCAAGGTGTAGGCGCCAGCCTCAGCCTCAGCGCCACTGGCCGGCCAGTTTGGGATTTTTTAACCAGATTTTCAGCATAGGCATTTTGGGACCTATGCTCATGAACAGTGGCACTGTGATTTTGTTACCTGTCCCAAATGTTGATTTCCCACAGCGACCACGCTATTCTGCGCCAGATGTGTGAAAACACATTTCAGGCAGGTTGTGAAAAATGACAGCTGTACTGTTCATAAGGAGGTGTGAAGAAATGGCAATGTTGAAAATCTGGAGTGAAAATATAGAAACTTCTCGAAGTTACAACATGTGTGGAAACGGCAGTGCACGCTCCACGCATTTTGGGCAGGATGTGAAAAACGACAGTTGTACTGTTCATAAGGAGGTGTGAAAAAATGGCAATGTTGAAAATCTGGAATGAAAATATTAAAAATTCTGTAAGTTACTAGCGTGCATGGAAACTGCGCAATGCACACTTGTAACAGTCATTTTTTGGAATTTTTTTACCAAATTTTCAGCATAGGTATTTTGAGACCTCCACTCATGAACAGTGTCACTGTGATTTTCTTAATCTGTCCCGAACGTTGATTTCCCACAGCAACCGCGCCAATTTGCACCAGATGCGCAAAAACACATTTCGAGCAGGATATAAAAAATGACAGCTGTACTGTTCATAAGGAGGTGTGAACAAATGGCAATGTTGAAAATCTGGAATGAAAATATTAAAAATTCTGGAAGTTACAAGCGTGTGTGGAAACTGCGCAACGCATCTTGTAACTTAGTCATTTTTTGAAATTTTTTTCACCAAATTTGCAACATAGGCTTTCTGGGAGCCCACCTCATGAACAGTGGCACTATCGTTTTGTTAATCGGTCCCGAAAGGTGATTCCGCACAGTGACTGCAAAATCACCTTTCGGGATCGAATAATGAAATGAGAGTGACTGATTTCATGAGGTGGAGTCCCAAGAACCCCATGTTGAAGTTTTGGAGCCAAAAGTCAAAAAAATGATTGGGATATCCACCTAAGTTGAAACCTCCCCCATTGATGCCATTATACAGCTTACCGGCATTTCTTCAGTTCTCGGTCGGCTTTGAAGAGTGCAGATGTGTTCCCGCTCCACCGAAGATCATGGCGTCGACCTCTGGTGGTAAGTATAGGGTGGCTGGAGGTGGGGTGTGCAGATGGTGAGTACAGGTTGGGTGAGGGGGGCACCACCGACAGCGAGGGATCGTTTTCTTTGTTTCAGGTACTTTAAAAAAAAAAAAAAGAGGACACTGCGAATGGTTTTCTTTCTTTACAGGTGTAAGAAAACAAATGTTGCGGACACTGGGATGGTTTCCCAGTGTGCCCCATGACTTTTGTGGGGGGAGGGTGATGTTAGCCACACTGGGGTGGGCTCCCAGTGTGGCTCATAATGGGGTTGGGGAGGGGGCAGGAATGTGCCTATGCAGTAGGCTTCCGAACACCACGGAGGCACACTGGGGTGGGCTCCCCTTCTGTTACCTGCCCCCTCCCCACGCCCTCTTCGTTTTTCTAGTGGGGGCTTCCTGGCCATTCGCAGAACTCGGTTGATATCCGCTGGCGATAGAGCGTTTAGCTCCGCGGCTCCTGTTCTGTGGAACTCTCTGCCAATTATGGTCAGGGAAGCCCCCACAGTAGACACCTTTAAGGCTCAGCTGAAGACTTTTCTTTTTTTTAAAGCATTTGAGGTTTGAATCGATATTTATGGTAATGTTGTTGATTTTGATTCTGTATTTTTTATTATGTATAAATTGTATATTTGTTATTTATATATGGTTGTTTTAAAAATTTTGTACGGCGCCCAGAGCCTCCGGGATTGGGTGTCTTTTAAATAAATTTTGCCTTGCCTTGCCTTGCCTCCCAGTGTGCCTCACAATCTTGAGGTGGGGGGGGGGTATAAAACATGCCGACAAGAGGATTGGGCACCCCATGAAGTCAGCTTCCTAGGGATTGTGACAGGCGGACGGCACGAGCCACCACCATGTTTATTGTAATGTTTCACCAGGCAAGGCACATAGGGAAGACGTGTCATCTGTGCTGCTGCATGACGAGCTTGTCTCTCATTTCAGCGGCAAGTTTGTTTCAAGTTGGTGGCACTGCATAAAACGTGTGTCACTGCTAGTATACCCCGCTAATTAGCGAATGAGGGACGTACCTTCTAAAGTGTGCCCTGCATTTGCCAAAACTGACACACCTCTGCATTTCTCATACTACCTTCTCCTACTGCCACAGAATGTTGCTTGCGTGTGCACAAGACAACACAAAAATTGTTACTGAATAGTGTGGATGCACTGAAATAGTTTAGTTAAACTGGTTTTAAAAATGTTTTTTAAAAACAATTCTGTAGCGTTTACAGGGCCTCAAATAAAGTCTCGCAATGTATTCCTGACCTGAAGGAATATTACAAAATGAAACCTAGGTAAATTATACTTTAATGTGAGCTCTTCAAACGAGAGAAGACTCCCTGTATCTGGATCTAATAAGTCATTTACATCAGTTTGCTCCAACCTGAATCTTCTTATTGAATGTACTGAGTGAATGTCTGGATTTCCCCAAAGGAGTGTCAGGTGTATTGGACTTTTGTTTATGTTGAGTAGATACTTTTAATAATTTTAGGTGAGGCTGTAATGCAAGGGTTATTGTTACCGAAACTCTGTTATTGAAAGGGTTTCATGGCTGGAAGGTCTTGTCAAACTAACCAGATTTTTTTTTATTTTTGACTGAGTGACCAAAGAAGTAGATGAGGACTACTCTTTGGATCTGTTGTACTTTGAATTCTGCAAGGCATTTGATTCAGTACCGCACAGAGGGTTGCTCAAAAAGATGGAAGACCTGAGTGTGGCTAAAACAGTAGAGAACTGGGAGGATAGTTGGCTAAAAGGGAGGCGACAGATGGTGGTGGTGGTGGTCAACAGGGTTAAATCAGAGGGAAGGGAAGATCTTCCTGGACTAAATCTCCATCACTCATTCATACTAGTGGGATAGTGCCAGAGGCGCTAGGACCAAGCGGGAGCCTAAAGTTTCCTGAAGGGTCAGCGCCGAGAGAGGACCACGCTTGCGTGGCACCGCGAGACTAGCTTGCGCCTATGTAGGCTATCTTGGCATCGACCCTCCAACCGCCTCAGTTCCTTTTCTCCCGCCATCGAGTGCACTTGGATGTCGATGTCGCTCATCTGCCGGAGTCGAAGTTTTCATCTATACAACAGCAGCTTTTAATATGTTAATATTTTAAGTAGTAATTTCTTATTTTACGAACAAGAAGAAGATGAAGAAGAAGAAGAAGAAGAAATTATTTCCTGCCATCAACGGAGTCGTCCTTAGACGGTAGCGGTGACGGTAGGAGGACTTCGTTTGAAAGTTTTTATGGCAGAGGGGTTGTGTCCGGTCTGCCACCCTTAATTAATGGGGGGGGGTCTGACTACGGACAGTCCTGTGCTTGGGGGGGGGGACAGTCCTCCGAAGCACAAATCTAGCGGTTCTGGGGGTCCGGCTCCACTTAACCTCGAGCCGCTCTTCCTTGTTGGGGGAAGAAGAATTGGTGCCGATCGAGGTTGCCCGTTGGTATGTCTGCATGAGGAGTGTTCATCGGGAGGGGCAATGAACCTGAACCGACTTTCATGGGTTCCTCTTGGCCCCACTCCTACCGGCTGCATTCTCAACTCCGAGCTCCATCTCTGTCCTCGTTGGAGCTCCAGTGAGCAGTTTCACCTCTGGGCCGCTCCTGTGGAGCTGGGTGTTTGACTTTCCAGTTTTTCCTGGCTCTGTTCCTGATTTTGGAACCTCCGGGCCTTGGAGCCATTGGACCGGAGCCGGGTCGATTGGATCATGAATGGCGAGGTAACCTCTTTGTGCCTTTGCCATCGTGTGGAAACCCCTCCTGCCTACCCTCCTTTTCATGCAGGCGCACGGGCACCACTTTTTCCTTCTCCCTTCACAGGATTTCCATTGGTATTTTCCTCCGGCGCCATGGCTCGGTGCCTTGGTCAACACCGTACCTTGGTCGGACGCCGTAGCTCAGTGCCTTGGTCAGCGCCGGGCCTCGGAGCTGTGGCTTGGTGCCTTGGTCGGCGCTGTGCCTTGGAGCTGTGGCTTGGTGCCTTGGTCAGCTCCGAGCCTTGGTCGGCGCTGTGCCTCAGTGCCTTTGGTCGGCGCCGTTTCTTACTCGGCACCATGGGTCAGCGCCATCGCTGTGTGCGGTACCGTGGGTGCTCTTGTTGCTGCCGCTGGTTGTTGGCGCCGTCAGTGGTGCCGCGGGTGTCTAGGTAGCACCGTGCACCCACAGGTGGCGCTGTGTACCGACGAACGGCGCCATGCACCCGTGAATGGTGCTGGGCACCCACGAATGGCACTGGGCACCCACGAATGGCGCTGGGCACCTGCAGGTGGCACCCGTGGGTGCCAGGGATGCCATGGGTGGCGCCGGGAGCACCTGAGGGTGCCGCGGGTGGTGCCGTGAGCACCCATGGGTTCCATGGGTGCTGTTGGTGCCACTGGTGCCATCGATATCAGGGGTGGCACCATGGGTGCCCTCGGATGCCAAGGGTGCCACTGGTGCCCTTGGGTGCCATTCTTGCCATGGGTGTTGGGGGTGCCCTCATGTGCCATTGCTACATGGGTGCCAGGGGTGCCTGCGGATACTGCCGCGGCTCCCCTCTGCTATCGCCCAGGTTAACATAGGCACTGCTTGGTGCCCTCCTCTGCCACAAGTGGTGCTGGTGCCACACGAGTGCTAGTGGATCCTGTATGGCAGAATTAGTGACACACTTTTCCTTTCGGACTTCTTTTCCACAGAACTTGTGGCAGGATGTTTATCGCAGAATGAATGCCTGTTCTGCGGATTATTTTTTTCCACACATCTTAGTGAGTGGTGGTCTATGTTGGGATCTTGTGTCATCCAGCGGTTTTCTGCTGATGGTACTCTGCTGTACTGCTCTGCCAGCGGAATCTCATTCTGCTCAGCACCTTCTCTGCTCCCTACGTGGTACCAAGCTCCTCGACATCCTTCCTGATGGCGGAGTCTCTAGTGGCTCTGATCTAGACCTCTCTTGGAGGTCCTCCTGGGGTAGAAGTGCATCTAGATGGGTCTTTCCCTGTCCTTCTGGTCAGTAATACAGCGGATGACTCATTTTATATACTGAAGGGCACATCCTCTCTATCATCAGAGTCCATGATGGAAAATCTTTTCAGTAGTTCCTTAGTAATGGGGTCCACTATAGTATTTCATGCTGCGTCTGTGGACCATACACTTCTGCGTCTGGACTTTTTCAATTGTTAAGACAGTTACACTCCGTGGAACATTCTAATTTAATGGTCGGGAGCTGCTCTGACTCTTCCGCTCCTTTGATAGCGGTATATAGCCCCCTTGTGATATTGCTTCTTCGGTGGCTTCTTCGGCACAGGTGGGTAACATCTCTCCAGCTGTGATTGTTAGTCCGGTCATGATTTCAGTATGGACGCTCAGGCTCCTTCTGCACTCAGATGGAGAACATCTTCGTCTTTTTGTATTGACACAATCCTTGCAAATAGCAGCCTGGAAGCCTTGTTAGGCTCGGACTAAAAATAAAAATACATAAATATACTTTTTATCACAGCACAGGGCCTAGCCGAAATTACTCGATACCCCCCTTTTTTGGATCTGGTCAGGTTCCACCTCAGCCCCTGAGGTGCTTGTCTCCAGAGTATGGTATAGAGTACCTGATTCCTTCTTCCCCTAGGGGGAGTCCGATCTGGCGATGGTATGGGTCATCTGTTTCTCTAAGAGAGGTTTCTCTCATTCAGAGACATTTCCTAGACCTAGGCGACTGCTCAGTCTGTTAATTCCCCTTTCTTTTTATCTGGCTTTCTTCTCTTTGAGCAGAGCCTTGCAGCAGCAGAAGTGACTCTTCACTGAGTCGGAACTTAGGTTCCTGCTTCCTTGCTTGCTTAATTTAACAGGCGATTTTCTCCCTCTTGACGAAAGGTCAAGTAGGTCCTTTTTCTGAGGTAGCTTCTCAAATATTCACACCTTCGGTGCCTGCGCACTGGTCCATGCCAGTCGCTCATGAAGCTATCCTCTTCACGTGCAGGATGGAGTTGTGATGTTTGTTTTTCAGCAAACAAACTAGAATCCTTTCCTACTCCCTTCAGTGAAGTCAGAGTGGGTAGTGCCTCACCGCGTTGAGTCACTGCCTTTTTCAGTCACTTCAGCAATGGGTTAGCCCTAACTTGGTCCTGCTGTGTCCCTCCTCAACACACATCTGCCTCTATTCGCCTTAGAAATCCAGCCCGTTTTTTTTTTTTTCTGTCGGAATGTTTTTTTCCACAGTGGACATGTCCTCCTGTACACTTTTTCCTTTCTTCCCTGAGTTCAGAGACTGCTACTAAAGTTGTACACACAGGGGCAGGATGATTCCTTCTGTAATATGCAGTGGGTAGGATCTGGTTCTACTAGACCACCACGAGAGGCTTCTAAGTCGTGCTTGGCCTTCCATCAGGAAGATTCCTGTGACTAAGTGGAGACCATTCTCCTTGATGGGCTAACCCCACCTGGACCCCCTTGCTCACCAAGTATGGGGTTCAAGTGCTCTTGTACCTGTTGTTTACAGGTCAGCCATACTTGATAGTGGGGGTTTCCATCTGCACTTTCCGATCTACCCTGAACCAGTAGACTTTATCTCTGACTCTTTCAGTTCCTGAGGTCCCTTTACATTACATTAGTACATGTCTTTGACACTAATAATTTTGGTCCTAATCCAAACTATGAGGCCAGGTTCTTGCCGCTCTTCTAGAGTGGTTGTGGCTTCCTGGCAGACTTTCATTTTGTGCCCATTGCAGTCGTCTGCAAAGTGGCGAGTTACAACTCGAGCGCTTATCCTGTAGGCACGATGTTCTAGATGCTCTTACAAGACAGCTCTTTTTATTAGCAGGACAGTCCTTGGCTATACTTTCTGAGTGAGCCGTATCTCCTACCATCCTACTCGGGGTTATTAGTTTTAGCTTGGTACTCTACCCATTATTGTGAATGAGTGATGGAGACTTAGTCCAGGAAGATATGGAAATTACGTACTTACCGTAATTATTGATCTTCTTGAACAGTCTCCATCACTCATTCACACACCTACGCACCATCCCCTGGGTTCACTCGTTTTCTTTCCTGGTCTTCACGGTCCAATGGTTCAGACTGTGAGTACATTATTCTTTGACCTTTCTTGTAAAGGCCATCTGGGCCCTCTCAGGCCCAGAAACTCAGGCTGAGTTATTCTCATTAGTTACGCTGCACCTCCTCGGTCGAAAAGGTACTGAGGCATTTGGAGGGTCGATGGTGAGATAGCCTACACAGGCACAAGCTAGTCTCGCAGTGCCACGCATGCGTGGTCCTCTCTCGGCGCTGACCCTTCAGAAAACTTTAGGCTTCCGCTTGGTCCTAACGCGCCTCCGGCGCTATCCCACTAGTGTGAATGAGTGATGGAGACTGTCCAAGAAGATCAATAATTACGGTAAGTACATAATTTCCATTCACAAGCAGGGTTCCACAGGGATCTGTGCTGGGTCTGGTCCTCTTCAACATGTTCATTATTGTCATTGGTGAGGGAATCCAGGGCAGCTGTGTCTCTTTGCTGATGACACAGAACTATGTAGGAGGGTGGATAGTGATGAGGTATAAGGGTTATGCAGAGGGATGTACAAAAACTAGAGGGGTGGTCACAGGTCTGCCAGTTAACGTTTAATGCCAGTAAATGCAAGGTAATGCACCTAGGGAAAAGGAGCCCCAAGACTGAGTACTGGATAGGTGGGGTGAGACTTAACACTACAGAAGAAGAACGAGATATAGGAATTATCATCAGTAACTCCCTTAAACAAACGAGCCAGTGCAACAAGGCCTATAGCAAGGCTAACAGGATGCTGGGATGTATCGAGAGCAGTACTGATAGTAGAAGAAAAGAGGTAATATTCTCCTGTACAGATCCTGCTGAGGCCTCACCTGGAGTACTCTGTCCCATTCTGGAGTCCTCACGTCAGAAAGGACAGGAATAGGTTGGAAACAGTACAGTGCAAAGTAACAGAAATGATTCAGGGCCAGCAGGGCAAAGAAGAGTACCTAAAGGCAATAAATATGTACTCACTGGAAATCAGAAGGGAGAGGGGAGATAAGATAGAGACCTTCAAGATCTTACTTCGAGTGGGAGCTCTTGCAGCAGGCTATCACAATAAGGACTATGGCGCAGGCACTAGGACACACCAGAAAACTTCTCAGCCAGCAGTACCCAGCAGGGACCGCCCCCGACGTTGTCTCCTCCCCAACATCAGCCCTGGTACAAAAGGGGGCGGACCCAGGTCCACCCCAGTTATTTTTCCGCCATGTCCCGCGCACGTGAAGAGTTCAACAGTCTTGGCTTTCCAACACAGCCCAGCTAAAAAACTTTGGGTTTTTGACCTTTCTGCTGTTTTTTCTCTCCATCTTTTCAATGGTTTTTATTCCAGTGTCGACGTATGTCTTCACTGTCCTCGGTCTCCTCGTCGGGACTCCACATCAACAAGTGCGGTTGCGGCCGCCAGATACCATCTAAGGATGGCCACAAGAAGTGCTTCTTCTGCCTGGGGCCTTAGTACAACACCATGGCCTGTTTGTCTTGCCAGAGTTTCACCAGCCGGACCCGGATCCGCTGCCTGAAGGCATACCTCCTTGAGAAGAAAATGGATCTGCACACCTAAGGGGAGAAGGCGAAAGGCAAGGAAAAAACCAAACGGTCCTGCGACAAAGACCGTAGTCGGTCCTGGCACCGGTCCAGGTCCCGGTCTCGCTCCCGCTCGTGACCTTTTCTGAAAAAAGCCCGTGGTTCTGTGGATTCAGGTGAGCATACAAAATCTAAAGATCAGGCTAAGGCTGGGCCTTCTTTGGGAGAAGCCAACGAAGCCTAAGGTGACCCCACTAAGAGTCACCGTTAAGTCCTCGGAGGCTCAAGCTTTGGCCCCACCTTCCAAGGCCTTGGCGCTGCCCGACAAGAGCATGCCCTCGGAGTCAAAGGACACTCCAGCGCCCCCTGGCGGTACCCTGTCATAGGTCCCCATACCGACACTGGGTGAAGGGACGATGGATCTGGGCACAGCTGGCGAAGGGACTGCGTCTCCATCCCCCAAGTCCTGCTCCCCGCCGGGGCTGTCCAGGAGGCTCTTCTTCCAGGGCCGATGCTCCGGTTGTTGCCTTTCTGGGGAAAGCAGCCACAGTCTTCACGAAGGATGAGCTCCAGGATCTTTTTTCCTTCTGGTGGGGGCAGATCCGGTAGCAGACCCTCCCCGAAGCTGGCCCCGTAACTGGTACTGGACCCTTCGGGTGAACCACAGCTAGGAGGTGCATCTTCGCCGCAGAAGACCCCCGAGAGGCCGCCTACACCTCCTCCCAAGGCTCATTCCCATTCACGGTCCGTAGACCGACACCGGTGCTCTCCAAGATCTGGAAGCTAATGCCGGGTCAGGTCTCGCACCAGGAGCCGTTCCCGTTCTGTTAGGCAGGATCCCTCCCGACATCGGTCCCGAGACCGACATCAGTCTTCGGACCGTCATCGGTCGGTGAGTCACCGATGTTTGAGTAGGGCTAGTCACAGGGATAGGTCTGGCTACTCGACACCCAGTAGCCCTTCCTCCTCTTCTGTCTCTTCCGTCTCGGGAGTCGGGAATTCCCCGGGAGAGAAGGACCAGCCCCGTTCGCCTCCTGATGATCCTACCTTCATGGACTTCATGAGGCACATCCAGACCTCCAGTGAGTGGGGTACAGAGGACCTGGATCCCGAACGCCATCGCTTGGCTAAGTACCTGAGGCAGAAGGAGCCTAAACCTTTGGTGGTGCCTCTTTTGGTGGATACATTTCAGGACCTCACCCGGATTACCTGGAGGCATCCAGCTTCAGTCCTGGCAGTTCCGAAGAAATCGGACAGGCTGTACAGAGCCCCGAAGGATGAACCATTTCTGGCCGAACACCCTCAGGCAGACTCTTCAGTGGTTATGGCTGCTCATGATAAATCTAAGCAGCCCAAGCACCTCAGCTCACAGCCTCCCAATGCGGAGTCCTGTTATTTGGATCAGGTGGGCAAGAAGGTGTATTATGCCTCCACCTGTTCCATTAGATCCCTGAACTTCCTAACGCTTATGGTCCAGTACCAGAATGCGCTCTGGGATTGGGGACAAGAGCTGGTAAATGCCTTGCCAGACTCTGAGAAGAAGACAGAGATTCTGGACATCCTAAAATCGGGCTCGGATGTAGGCACACATGTTTTGTGTGCCTCGTATGACACTGCAGATACGGCAGCCAGAGCAGCAGCGTCAGGGGTCTGTCTTAGGCACCATGCTTGGTTGAGGGTCTCTGGCTTTCACCAGGATCTGCAGTCCAGGATCCGGGACTTACCGTTCCAGGGTACCGTTTTGTTTGGGCAGTAGACAGAGTCTCTCATCTCTCGCCTCCAAGAGTCAGGCAAATCCATCTGGTCTGTCCGCCAAATGTACCATGGAGACCAGCGGAGACAGCGTAAGCGGCTATATCAGAAGCCCTCAGGTGGACAAGCCCGTGGCAGTCAGCAGGGCCAGAGAGGTGGCTTTCGGAGGAGAGCCGGCAACCAGCAGCTTGGAGGTGCTCCTCCCCATGGCCCCAAGTCCTCCCAGGCCTCTCTGCCCACACGTGGCTCCGCCCAATGACACCCTTCCGACCCCCCCTCCTCCGGCAGAGGTTCCAGGGGAGGTGGTAGGGGGATCACTTCTCCCTTTACCTTCAGGGATGGAGCTCAATCACTGCGGACCAATAGGTCCTAGCCATCATAAGGAGAGGACACACTCTAGAGTTCATGGAGATTAAACATAGAAACATAGAAGTTGACGGCAGATAAGGACTGCAAGGCCCATCCAGTCTGCCCATTTTTTTTTCTATCTTATAAATGTGCCATCGGCCTTTGCTCTGTCAGTGGCCTATCTAGTCACACTCATTTGTATTGCTCCCTTATGCCTATCCCATGCCTGTTTGAAGCCCTGCACTGTATTCATAGCCACCACTTCTTGAGGTAGGCCATTCCATGCATCCACCACCCTTTCTGTGAAAAAGAATTTCCTCACATTCCCCCTTAATCGGCCCCCCTCTAATCTCATGCTGTGTCCTCTTGTCCTGCTATTTTTCTTATATTTAAACATGTTAGACTCTTTCACCTTGTTAATGCCCTTAAGGTGTTTGAATGCCTCGATCATATCACCTCTCCCTCCTTTGCTCAAGGGTATACATATTGAGCTCTGTTAATCTGTCCTCATATGTCTTCTGATGCAGTCCCTGCACCATTTTGTTGCCCTTCTCTGGACTGCCTCAATTTGATTAATGTCCTTGTGAAGGTGTGGCCTCCAATACTGCACGCAGTACTCCAGATGGGGCCTAACCAGTGTCTTGTAAAGAGGGATTATTACCTCCCTCTTACACTTGTGACCCCTACTAATACACCCTAACACCCCCCTAGCCTTACCTACTGCTTTAGAGGTCTGCTTGGATGATTTCAGGTCATCAGTGATGATGATGCCCAAGTCTCTTTCTTCCTTTGTGACTGCTAGCAACTCCCCTCCCAGCCTATAGGTGGCTTCAGGGTTTCTCTTCCCTATGTGCATGATCTTGCACTTCTTTGCATTAAATCCCAGTTGCCCTCTTCTGACCATTTTGCTAGTTTATCCAGATCTCTTCTCATTCTGCCCACCCCATCTGGATCATCTGCTCTGTTGCAGATCTTGGTGTCATCTGCAAACAGACAAGCCTTACCCTCTAGTCCATCTGCAGGTCACTAATGAAGATGTTGAAGAGGACTGGCCCCAGGACTGATCCCTGGGTACCCACTTGTGACTTGCATCTCTTCTGACTGTATACCATTTACCACCACTCTCTGTTTTCTGCCGTCAACCAGTTTGCCACCCAGTTGACCAACTGACTCCACCCGAGCCTGCCCAGCTTATTTATCAATCTCCTATGTGGAACAGTGTCAAAGCTTTGCTTGAAGTCAAGGTAGGTGACATCAGCTGCTCCCCTTGGTCCACCACTCTGGTTACCCAGTCAAAGAAATCATGAGATTAGTTTGACAGGACCTTCCTTTGTAAAACCATGCTGTCTTGGATCCTGTGCCCCTATGGATTCCAGGTGTTGCACTATCCTTTCCTTAAGGAGTGCCTCCATAATCTTGCCCACTACTGAGGTAAGACTGACTGGTCTGTAGTTCCCTGCCTCCTTCCTGCTACCACTCTTGTGGAGCGGGATCACATGAGCCCTTCTCCAGTCTTCTGGGACCTCTCCTGTGCTCAGAGACTCACTAAACAGTTCTGCTAATGGCTCTGCTAGTTCCACCTTTAGCTCCTAAGTACCCTGGGATGTATGCCATCAGGTCCCATTGCCTTATCCACCCTGAGCTTAGCAAGCTCTTGTAGGAACCCTTTCTTTTGTGAGGGAGTAGTGCTCACCTCCTCCCCTGTGTCCATGGTGCTGAGCTGTGGGCCCTGCCTACCTTCTCTTTAGTAAATACTGAGCAAAGTATCTATTTAGGATAGATGCTTCCTTGGTGCTCCTCCACACTCCCCTTATCCCCTTTGATCTTAGCAACTCCTCTGGACTTTTCTCCTTTCACTAATGTATCTGTAGAAAGTCTTGTCACCTTCTTTACTGTTCTTGCTAGTGTTTCCTCAGTTTGGGACTTTGCCTGCCTTACTGCCTTCCCTGCTTCCCTTAGGGCAGTTTGGTATGCCTCCTATCTTCATCCCGCTGTGTTCCCTTATATTTCCTGAAGGCCAGCCTTTTGGTTCTGACCTTTTTGCTACTGTATTTGAGAACCAAAGTGGTTTCCTTCTTCTTTTGCACTTCCTTTTCTGTCTAACACAATGGGATGTTGCTTCAAGTATTTCATCCTTAATGCTTGCCCACTTTGCCTGTACCCCCTCACCTGTGTTTCTTTTTGCCAGGGCTAGCTTAACTCTGTTGGCCATCTTATCAAAGTCAGCTCTGCTGAAGTCCCATATTTTTGCCTTGGAATGGGATGATTTAGATGTAGTAGCCAAATTGAACCATACCATGTGATGGTCACTGGCCCCCAGGTGACCTTCTACCTGGAGATCTATGATCCCTTCCTGTTAGTCAGTACTAGATCTAGGATAGCCCTGTCTCTTGTGGGTTGTTGTACCAGTTGTTTGAGGCCCTCCCCTGCAGGGAATCCACTATGTGTCTAGTTCTGGCAGATGTTCCTGCTGGTATTGACCAATCTATATCTGGCATGTTGAAGTCTCCATTATCAGAACCTCCCCTTTAGCTGTCATGTTTTGTATATCCTCTAACAGTAATGTGTCTGTGTCCTCCCCTGGTCTGGGGCCTGTAGGACAACCCCAGTTCTTATAGCTGTCCCATTTCCTGTTTCCAGGTGACCCACAGTTCTTCTGGCTCCTTATGTGTATTCTGAATTTCTGTAGCTTTGATATTTTCATTGACATACAGGGCCACCTCCTCTCCGTTTTGCACCTCAGTCTCTTCTGAACAATACATAGCCAGGTACTGAAGTCTCCCAAGTGTGGTTACTGGTAAACCACGTCTCAGTAATTGCTACTATGTCCAGTTTAGCCTCTGACATTATTGCCTGCAGGTCTGGGATCTTATTTCCCAGGCTGTGAGCATTTGTGTAATGATTTTGCATTGGTCAGATTTGGTGTATTGAGTTGTTGGGTGAGGTTTGGCATTACCCTGTCATCGTATGGGGAGACAAACCTTTTTCTTACCTGATGATGCAAATGAACTGCAAACATGCTGAATCCCTGTTTGACCACTAGCTGAGGGGTGTTCTTCCCATTCGACGATGGGGTGCTGCCCCTCTCCCCATTTGCTAGTTTAAATATTCTGCAAGACGCCAAACTTCTGCCCCAATGCACTGACTCTCCTTAGTCAGATGCAGTCCATCAAATTTAAAGAACTTTCAGCTCCCAGAACTGTTGCCAGTTCCCTACAAATCTGTGTCCTTTTTCCTGGCACCAGCCCTTGAGCCACGTGTTTAGTTCCCCTATCTCCCCTTCTCTGACCTTCCGTCCATCTGCCCCCCTCTTCCAGACTGGCAGGATCTCAGAGAAGGAGATGCCGGACGAAATGGATGATAGTTTGTCACCCAGCCTGGTCCGGTGTTCCTTGGTCTCCACAACTGACCGGCTGGCGAGATCATTTGTCCCTATGTGTACTAGGACATCAGTGTTTTCTCCTGCTTTGTGAACAATTTCAGCAATGCGGTCAGTGTCTCTCTGTGCTGATGTACCTGGGAGACATCTGACCATTACCCCTGGCTGGAGATGGGTATCAACTCCCCGAATCATGGAGTCTCCTATGATCAGAAGTTTTTTGGATTTCCTTTTTGCTTTTTTGTTTTGGTTCCTGATTTGGGTGAGTTTTGTTGTGCTAGCTCCTGTGCCGCAGTGTCCTGCTCTGCAGTGTCTTCTTCCTCTTTGTTTGATTTCAGAGATAGAGGCAGATACCTGTTTGTAGTGTTTATATGGTTTTTGGAGGTAATATGTTGGAGAGCAGAGAGTGATGAGGCACCCGATTTTCCCCTCCTAACCACCTGCCAACCTCCTGGTCCAACTGCCCTCTGTGGTCGAGGTTTTTCTGTTGGATACTGGGGAAATGGCGGGTGGTTCTTATAATGTATTTCCTCTTGAATATGAAATTTGAGGCATGCAATCTCTGCCCATGCTGCCCGGAGCTGAGCCCTAAGATCTCCAAGGGGAGATTCCTGCAGACACTCCATCAAGGTTCTCCAGATATCCTCCTTCTCATATCCGTCTCATAGAAGGAGAGATACAGGCCCTCTTGCAAAAAAGGGCAATAGAAACAATCCCCCTGCAGCAGTGGGGAAAGGGGTATTATTCCCACTTCTTCCTGGTCCCAAAAAAGACTCAAGACTTTCGTCCCATTCTGGACCTCAGCTCTCTCAACCTTTATATAGAGTATAGAAGGTTCCAGATGGTGACCCTTCCAGGACTTCTTCCTCTGCTGCACCAAGGGGACTGGCTCTGTTCCCTAGACATGCAAGATGTGTACATGCATATCGGGTCTTTCCCCTTCCAGAGGGAACATTATCAGTTTTGAGTTCTTCCATTCGGCCTCTCCTCCGCTCCTTGAGTCTTCACGAAATGCTTGGCAGTAGTGGCTGTGGCTCTAAGGCGTCAGGGTCATTATGTCTTCTCTTACCTGAATGATTGGCTGCTCACGGCCCTGTCAAGGTCATGCCTGCTTTAAGCTCTCGGAGACACCTATACTGTGTTCCGAGACCTGGGGATCACCCTGAACCTTCCAAAGTCTTCCCCAGAACCCAGCCAAAGACTCGTCTTCATCGGAGCAGTCCTGGATTCGGTCCAGGGCATGGCCTTTCTACCCCCAGAGAGGGGTGATTGCTTGCGGGAGATAGCCGGATCAGTCCTAATAACTCCTCAGGTCCCAGCAAGCACCTTCCTTAGACTTCTGGGGCACATGGCGGCGGCCATTCCAGTCACTCCTCTGGCCCGCCTCCACATGAGAATCCCACAGTGGATGCTCAGGGTGCAGTGGGATCAGTGCTCCGACGACCTAGACCACATGGTCAGAGTCACAGAGCCAGTAAGGAGAACACTTCTTTGGTGGAAGGATCCAATCAATTTGGAAAAAGGGGTCCTTTTCCATCCTGAGCCCCCAAATCAGATCCTTACAACGGATGCCCTGGATTTGGGTTGAGGAGCACACCTGGGGGCCCGCCAAATGCAGGACATTTGGACCCACGAGGAGCACGAACTCCACATCAATGTCCTGGAGATGCGAGTGGTCCTCAATGCACTACACACCATTCAGGAGGACCTTGTACCAGGCTCTCTTCTGGTTCAGACGGTGAACATGGCTGTCATCTTCTATATCAACAAAGAAGGGGGCGCTCATTCTTACCCCAGTGCAGGGAGGTGAGGAGAGTCTGGTATTGGGCACTGGAACAGCACATCTCTCTCTCCACGGTGCACGTTCCAGGTGTCCTAAACTACTTGGCCGACAATCTCAGCAGATCTCAGTCCAAGGCACACGAGTGGGAGCTACTGCAGTCAGTAGCGAATCAGCTGTTTAACACATGGGGTCGTCTAGAGCTGGACCTGTTTGTGTCACCACGCAACGCCAAACTGACAGTTTTCTGCTCGCGAGAGCCCACGTCTGGTGTTTTCTGGCCAGACGCATTGTCCCTTTGTTGGGCAGGGAGGTTTCTTTATGCCTTCCTTCCCTTTCCTCTCATCCAAAGAGTTCTGTTGAAGTTACAGTCCAAGGGGGCTCGAATTATTCTAATTGCCCTGCTGTGGCCTTGGCAGATTTGGTTCCTACTACTTCAGTGGTTATCCATGGAACCGCCAATCCCGCTGCCAATATGCTCGCAGTTGCTGTCCCAGGATCAGGGCTCGCTGGTCCATCCCGATCTCCGATCCTTACACCTTCATGCTTGGCTCTTTCGGACATAGCAAAATACAGGTATGGGGTATCCCCAGAGGTGGCGGATGTTCCCGTGTCAGCGAGAAATCCCTCCACGCACTCCACTTATGCTATGAAGTGGAAGCGATTCTGCTTGTGGTCTTCGTCTCACCATCTGGATCCCATTACCTGTCCAGTGAACTCAGCTCTACAGTATCTCCTCTCCTCATACCAGCAAGCCTTGAGCTACTCCTCCATAAAGGTACACATGTGGGCCCCTTTCGTGACTTCTTGAGCTATTCTCTCTTCAGTTTGTGCCTTCACGCACCTTACTGTTTCCACTGATAGACCTCCCTATCCTCCTCCCTCTGTATTACCTTATCTCTTCTGAATGCCACCCTTTTAGCTTTACCTTTTCAGCCACCCCTTTTGAGAACCATAGTGATCTCCTTTTCCTCTTACTTTTACTCACTTGTTTGATGCAGAGGTTTTTTTACCTTCACTATACCCCCTTTTATCTTCGATCATTGTTCCTCCATGGCCACCACACCCAGGTCAACCCCCCTGCCAAGTCATCCCTATGGCATTCTCCCGTCTTTATAAAATCTGCCTTCTTGAAGACCAGGACCCTCGCCTTTGTGTGGTTCGATTCCGCAGACGTCCTTATACTGAACCACACTGTACAGTGATCACTGGTCCCAGGTGGCCTCCCACCTTGACGTCTGTGAGTACCAGGTCCAGCACTGCCCCATCATGAGTGGGTTTGCTGACTTGTTGCCAGAGGAATGCCCCCTGCAGATGCAAATCTAGGATAGCCCTGCTTCTAGTTGAAGCCACAGCTGGGAGGCTTCAATCTACTTTTAACACTTTTCTTTTGGAGTAACTGTTATAATAGCAATACAGCACTCCCAGGAGTTAGATTAGAGGTCTGTTAATCACTCCCTAGGGGCAATATGGCAGTTGGCTGCACCCCTTGCCACATTACACTCCTAGGGGTGATTGACAGACTGTTAATTTAACCCCTGGTCATGTCATATTGCTTATTTCTAAATCATACTACACAATTTTGAGTATACAGAACGACTACAAACACTTGAAGGAATATATACCAAGAAGTCACTCAAGAGTTCTAAGAGATAACAATTTTTCTAGATTTAGTCATTTTTTATTTCATAGCAAAAATAACATTCCTTTTATATTTTGTAACAGCAAGTTTAAATAGATAAATACTTTACTCCAAAACTTTGTATGGGGCCCAAAAACTCCCAGGCTTTCAATTTCTAAACTGAAAACACCCTTGACAGGAGGAGGATTCAGATGACCTTGCTGGGAAAGATATCAAACAGCTTTTCTTTTCAAACAAGCAGTTTTTTATCTAGCCCTCCCTATCTCAAAATATTTTTACCCAGTGGTTGGCAATGCAGCAACAACTGGTAGCACCACATAAACTGTCTGACTTTTAAAGAACTGCCTAAAGGTTTTATTAGAAATACAGACCATGACGGCAGAAAAAGACCAGAAGTCCATCCAGTCTGCCTGTATTCCCTATAATTCCTGGAACTTTTCCTAGAATCTGTTGTTCCTCCAGGTAGTAACCCTCCCCGTCCTATTCCCATTCTCCTCCCTGGTTTTGTCGCCTCGGGCGACCACTATTCCTTTCACTCTGTCTCAAGCCTCCTTGAATCCTGAGACTGTTTTTTTAGGTATGTAAGTGAAAATAGGAAGACCAGGGAAGGGATTGTAAGGTTAAAAAGGGTTGGGGGGGGTTCAGAGGGGGACCAGGAAAAGGCAGAAATCCTGAACAACTATTTTTGTTCAGTGTTCACAGTGGTAGGAGACGGGAAGGGGCCACAGAAAAGTAACAGGAGCTTTGAAGGGAGGGAGATAGACACTAATCCTTTTTCAGAGGCGAGAGTCCAAGAGGCTCTTGCTAATCTGAAAGTGGACAAAGCAATGGGACTGGACTGGGTACATCCTAGGGTATTGAAGGAGCTATGGGAGGTACTGGCTGCATCTCTGGCAGTCCTGTTTAACAGCTCACTGGAAACAGGAGTGGTTCCAGAGGACTGGAGGAGGGCAGATGTAGTCCCAGTTCTTAAAAATTGTAGCAAGGAGGAGGCTAGCAGTTTTAGACCAGTCAGTCTGACATTGGTGGTAGGGAAGTTAATGGAATCACGGCTGAAGGAGAGGTTAGTGGATTATCTTGAGTCAGATGGGTTATAGAAGAATCACAGAAGTTTGTCAACAGAAAAGGATCCATCAGCCCATCTAGTTTGCCCTTATCCCCACCACATAGGTAGCCCTGGCCCATTCCACCCTGTGCCCCCCCCCACCCGATAAAGATTCCAGTCCCCATTTTCTGATTGAGGTACCCGTCCTTCCCTCTCTTATTTAAACCCGTGTAGTTATTCCATGCTGTCTTGAACCCTCCCACTGTTTTTGCCTCCTCCACCTGCTCCAGAAGCATATTTCAGGGGCCCACCACCTTCTCAGTAAAGTAGTGCCCTCTCTTATTTCCTCTGAATTTTTTGCCGTCCAGCTTTAAGCTGTGCCCACTAGTCTTGGGATTTTCTTTCATCTTGAAGATACTCCCTTCCCTCACCGTGTTTATTCCCTTCAGGTATTTGAAAGTTTCAGTCATATCCCCCTCTCCCTCATGGTTTCCAGGGGATACAGATCAAGCTCCTCCATTCTCTCCTCATAGGTCCTCTGCTGCATGCCAGGCACCATCTTGGTTGCCCTCCTCTGGACTCTCTCCATTCTGTCACTATCACATTGAAGGTGAGGGCTCCAGAACAGTACCCCATACTCTAGGTGGGGACGGACCATGGGCTTGTACAAGGGCGTTATCACCGCCCTTCTCCTGCTTGTAATACCCTTCCCTATGCATACCACTTGCCTTCCCAACCGCTTTATTACACTGGTTTGCTCCTTAAGGTCATCCAAGATGATAATCCCTAGGTTCCTCTGCTGATCTGTTACCAGAACATCCTCCCCACCCAATGTGTATGTGGCCTTTGGGTTCTTGCACCCCGTATGCATTATCCTGCACTTCTTGGCATTAAATCTCAGCTGTCATCTCTCCGACCACTCCTCTAGCTTTAACAGGTCTTCTTTCATGTGTTCCATCCCCTGTGGTGTATCCACCCTATTGCAGATCTTTGTATAGTCCACAAAGAGACACACCTTCCCATTTGATCCTCTGCAATATCCTCAATATAAATGTTAAAGAGTATTGGCCCCAGTACTGACTAGTGGTACGACTCACTTCTGTCCCCATACTGAGACTAAACTTAACTGCACTGTGGTCACTTGCCCCTAGACTGTCCCTGTTGTCAAGGCACAGGTCAGGAAGCATAGGAAACCCAGAAGCAGTTGTAAAATTCACAAATAGTGTTTTATTATTAATAGCAGGAAAATAAAAAAATAAAAATTGTTCAGTGTAACTATTTACAATGGTAGTACAAACATAGAATGCAGAGTCCTTCTGAGTTTTCTTCTCAATTTCCTCTCTCCTTCTCTGTCTCTCCCTCTTGCAAAACATTGCAGCTCTTTTTGTAACAAGTCTTTGCAGGAAGCTCGTTAAGAGAATATTCTGCTTCTCACACAGTGTTCTTATCAGTTTCAGTAGGTGCAGCAAAAAGAACATTGTGACCCATAACTGACCTCTTGTTGACAGCTCTGGAAATGTTTTTCAGACCAGCACCTCAGGTTAACCCCTTGAGTTCTAAATAGCTTTTCGCTCAACTCCCCAAAAAACTAAGTTCATGGTCTTCTCTAGCCCCCGCAAACCCCTAGGCCTTGACCTCTCCCTGTATGATAAGCTGGGCAACTCTTATCGAAAGAGTCAGTGAATTCAAGTACCTAGGCTTACTCCTGGACTGCCACCTTAATTTTCGATGCGCACACAAGCCTCACAATCAAAAAAGCCCATCAACGCCTCTGTATCCTCCACAGAACTAAGCAGCACCTTAACAAGGAACTCCTTGTTTCCAGCTTCCTCCTCCTCCCTATTTACGACTATGGTTCCCTTGTCTCCCTCCCCGCCTCCTCCAACAAAAATTTCTCCAGACTCAGGAGCTCCTACCACAATGCCATCTGCTTTGTCTCTGGTCTCCCTAAACTCACTCACCACTGTGACCTTTATAAGCTCACCAGTAGGCCCTCCCTGGAGACCCGCCTCAACTGCAAGATGGCCACTTTCTTCTTCACACTGTCTCGTGGGCTGCTCCCTGTCTCCCTAACCTCTCTCTTCCGGTCATCCACTCTCACTGTCTCTGTTCCTTTCTGCTGTACCACTCAAGGCCAGAAGACACTCTCCTGTATGGGACCCAAGCTCTTCAACGCCCTCCCTCCAGAATAACACTCTGTCCTTCCACCTGTGCCTTTAAACACAACATGAGAAAACATTTTTCCTGCACCTGCACACAGCCTTTAACTGGCTCCCCTCATGCCCTTCTCCCTCATCCTTTGGCACTTACTCTCTCCCTCTCTCTCTCTCGTACAGCACTTGTTGATTAAATAGTCACCTAGGATAGTCTTGATTGCACTTGACTCCATTAGTCCCAATGTTATATTTTAAAATCTGTTTAAACCCTCTTTGTATGCTTTATGTCACCAGTCGTTGTTAATTCACCTAGGCTAGAATTCTCGAGTTCCCTTTGTCCTTATTGTCTTGATGCTTTGTACTTGCTCTAACCCAAACTGTATGTTATTGGTTCTGGTCTAGTAAATTCTTATGATTGTTGCATGTAACTGGATCTTTGTGTAAATGAGCAGCAATGCTCACAAGCCTTTTCCAGTATAACCAATAAAAATGAAATTTATTATTTCGATCCCAGTATCAGTTACATTTCCTCATAAAGATTCACATATATTTTATAACTGCAGATATGCAAGGGGGGAGAAAAGACAGAACAGCAAGGGAAAGCAGAGAGATTGCGAGAGGCGGAGAATTGCGAAACCTTCTGAGTGATCAGTTCCTAGGTCCCACAAGAAAATTTGGTTGCGCAACCAGACAGACAAGAGACAGAAAAGGAGAGGATAGAACAGACCCTTGTGTTTAAACTCTTTCTGCATAACAAATGGAGCAGGGCCTTATTCAGCCCTGTCTCATACCCCCCTTTTTAAGAGGGAACCTGTTTTACAAAAGCAAGTTTCCAAAACGTTCTGTTAAATTCTTGTCTAACGTTAGCTTATAACCTTTACAGTTCAGTGCATATGCAGCATAGCAAACAGAGAAGTTTCAACTTACATTTTTTCATCCTTCGGAATTCTAAATTCCTGATCCATTTCTTGACAGAAGATCAGCATTGACGTTCTCTTTTGCAGATTTGTGCATCACTTTAAATTTAAATGGCTGTAGTGCCAGGTACCACCGTGTGATTCTAGAATTTTTATCCTTCATTCGGTTAAGCCAACAGAGAGGATTGTGATCTGTTACAAGTACAAAGTCAGCTCCTAGTAAGTAAAACTTAAGGGATTCCATAGCCCACTTTGCCACAAGACATTCCTTTTCAATGTTGGAGTACCTTTTCTCTCTGTCGTGCAATTTTCTACTTACAGTATGTATAGAATGGGATGTTCTAGGGACATGGATATGTTGTTCATCCACACTGTCTGGCAGGTTCCTTGTCGCTTTAAATCTTAGTCTTCAAGCTGGCTCCTCCCACCCACCTGGGTGGTAAAACTCTCGGCTCTGCTCCATGACGTCAGATCTTCCTTACCGCTTGGAAGCTCAGGTTCCCTCCTTAACGCTCTGTGTATAGACTGGATCCTAACTCTTCGGTTCACCAGAAAATAATTTTAAAGTTTTCCAGACTTCGATCTAATTCTTCCTTCGCGACTGCGATGGACAAATCGACTCCCGTTTTTCGGCGGTGCTCATGCGGGCAGAAGATGTCCAGGACGGATCCGCACTCCACGTGTGTCTACTGCCTCGGGCTTGACCATGACCCGCAGGCCTGCGAGTTGTGCAGGCCTTTTTTGGCTAACGTCCTTGAAAACCGCGCTGCCCGGCTACAACTTGGGCGCCCCGAGAAACGTTATCTGCCGGTGAAGTCCAAGGAGGCCCGTTGGGTGGTGTCCATGGCGGCTGGATTGGCTGAGCAACTCGAGCAGATGATCGCCCTCGAGGAGGAGGCGGCCCAGGCCACATCCTCATCTTCCTCAGCCGCGGCATTTATCCCGCTCTCTTTGGGATCCTCCTACACAGCTTCTTTTAAGGAGCTTTGCCAATCCCTCGCCACGAAGGGTGAGGGGCCATCGGGACACTCTTCTCAGTCAAAAAAGAAGGACTCGAAGGGGAAGTCCCATTGTCGACGTTCATGGGAGCGGGAGAGGTCCCCTTCCCCAGACAGTCGACACTCGACTTCGGTCGAGGTTGCAGCTAAGGCTGCTGGCTTCACGGTGTCCCCGTCAGGTCAGCCGGCCGAGACACCTGTCGACGTGGTCGAGATTTTTCTTGACCCATCGGACGGGCTGTCGACTGGTGAAGCCGACAACCCTTCATCACCGGTTCCCCCAGTGGAAACCGAGGACTTGCCTGTGCCTCCTGTGCCAGAGTCCCGGTCAAGGCTCCCAAGCCGAGGGAGGAGCGGGTGTCCCCCGCTCCCTCCCAGACCCACCCTCAGAAACACCGAGGGTCTCAGTCTCGGACCCCATCTTGGTCCAGCTGATCCCGCCGACACCGGTGGTCTTGGTCTCGGCACCGAGGAAAGCGGCGGCGCCGCTCATCCACGTCTTCCTCCTCGGAAGAGGAGAGGCTTTGGCGCAAATTGCGTCGACGCTACGAGGACTTAATGTGGCAGCAGCTCCTTTTGTCCGGGAACAAGCGGACGCCGTCGCCTTCCCCAGCCATTAAGTGTCTGTCACCCGAAAGGCTGAAACAACCCCTCGTGGTGGTCGAGGTGCCCAAGCCTGGGCTGGTTGTTCAGCCGAAACCAGCTGCCCCACCGATTGTGGTGGAACCTCTGCTTCCACAACTGAAATCGGGAGCTCCGACCAAGGATTCTCGGTCGGGTCAGGGCCTGCCCCACCGGTTGTCGGTCACCCTCACGCCTGACCATCCTCAGCAGGTGGAGGGTGGCTCAGGCCCCAGGCAGCTCTTCGCAGACTCCTCGGAGTCTGACGACGACTCCTCCCTGTTTTCCAGACCCCTTGACCTTGTGTCCTCCGGGGAGGCAGTCGATGGACGAGAGCCCATCATTGTTCATGGGTCTGCTTCGGCTCATCTCGGAGTCCACCGGGATGCAGCTCGAGCCCGTATCCAGATGGGCCAAGTATCCCCTCACGGAGATACTGGACCGAGGGGGATTCTCCCACGGAGGCCTTTCCGGTGGCTGAAGCCATTGTTGGCCCAGCCTTGGAGCTTTGGCAGCGGCTGGCTTCCTGTCCTGCGCCTTCGGCCAGGATGGCCAGGAAGTATGCGGTCCCTACCAGCTCTTTGTCTGGTTTTCCGGAATAACCCTCTGCGGAGGGGTTGGTCACCGATAACGTTTTCCGGTGCTCCGGGAACGCTAGGAATGTGGATAAGTCCCCGGACAAGGAGTCCAAAAAGCTGGACTATGCCGGGCGCAAGGTATACGCTGCGTCCTCCCTCAGCCTCCGTCAGGCCAGTTCAGCCGTACTGATGGTGCACTTCTCCCACGCCCTCATGGGCTCCCTGGGTGAGGTGATCCCTCATCTCCCGGCTGACCTGCAGACTATGGTCAAGCAGGTGCAGGATCAGGGAAGGGCAGTGGTGAAACAGCAGCTCCAAACAGCTCTAGATATTGGAGACTCCTGTGCCTAGTCAGTAGCGGCCGCAGTGGCCATGCGCCACAGAGCCTGGCTGAGGATATCCACCTTTACGGTGGATACCCAGCACAAGTTGGCGGATGTCCCCTTCTTGGGGACCGACCTGTTCGGCCCTGGAGTGGAAGGCCACCTCCAGAGGATCGAAAAGTCCAACACCACCTTGGACTCGGTCACGTCCGCTCAGAAGGACAAAGGCCGTCGACAGCAACATAAGTCCTTTCTACCTTCTGCCCCTTCGGCACGTCCGGCCCAGCAACACCAGCATCAGGGCCAGCAGGCTCGCACTTGGCACTCCAAAGCCAAGCCTGCAGCTTTCTCCAACAGGAAACAGGGAGGAAAAGGCCCAGGAGGTCCCTCGGCCAGTCCTTCCTCCAAGCCTGCCCAGTGACGGTTTGAGGGGTGTTGCCCCCAGCCGCGTCGCTTCCCCCTGGGTTCCCCCCATGGGGGGATGGCTCCGCCACTTCCTTTCCGCCTGGTCCACTATCACCATGGACCATTGGGTGTTGGAGGTGGTAGGAAGGGGTCTGCCTCTGGAGTTCTAGCAGGCCCCGCCCTTTCGAGCCGTTGCTCCACGGGGGGCTATGGGGTCCACAGCCTCTCTGTCAGCTCGTTGAGCTGACATTGCCCTGCTCCTCGAAAAGGAGGTGATCAGAAAGGTAGCAGATACTCCACCAGACCCAGGGTTTGTGTCCAGGTACTTCCTGGTCCCGAAACGGACAGGGGGCTGGTGCCCCATTCTCGACCTGCACGACCTGAACAGGTTCCTAAGGTCTCGAACCTTCAGGATGGTCACTTTGGCTCAGATCATTCCATCCTTGGAACGAGGCATGTGGTTCTGTTCTCTGGACCTCCAGGACGTGTTCTTTCATGTCCCAATCCATCCATCCCCACCAGAGATTCCTCCACTTCAGGGCAGAGGGGTCCCTCTACGAGTTCCGGGCCATGCCCTTCAGCCTTACTCTAGCTCTCAGGGTCTTCACCAAATGCATGGCAGTGGTGACAGCATTCCTGCAGCGCCGAAGGGTCCAGGTGTACCCCTGCCTGGACGCCTGGCTGATTGCGGCCTCCTCCAGAATGGAGGTAGAGTGGTCCAGGGATCTGGCCCTCCAGGTTTGCTCTCAAGTTGGCCTCCTTATCAACGAGGCCAAGTCGGAACTTGTGCCAAAGCAGATGATCCAATTCATCGGGGCAGAGCTCGACTCTTTGCGAGCCAGAGCACGGCTCCCGGCAGACAGGAATGAGGTTCTTTCCTTTTTTGCCCAATCATTTCAGGTTGGGCAATTGTGCCCTGCCCCGGGACTTCCTGGGCCTCATGGCGGCCTGCACCAGCGAGGTCCATTGGGCCCATTGGCACATGCATCACCTACAATGGGGACTGGCCAGCCAGTGGTCACAGTGCTCCGGTCCTCTCGATCAGCCGGTGATAGTGACCCAGGAGATGTGGAACGCTTTCCAGTGGTGGATCATTCCAGCTCATATTCAGGAGGGCATCCCGTTTGTCCGCCCCGAGCCGACGGTCTCTCTCTCTCTCTATTGACCGACGCCTCTCTGATGGGTTGGGGTGCCCATCTGGGGGGGCACAGAGCGCATGGCCTCTGGTCTCCTCGGGAGTCCCGATGCCACATCAACCTGCTGGAGCTTTGAGCGGTTCATTTAGCCCTCACCGCCTTCGCTCCGTTTGTACGGGGTCAAGTGGTCCAAGTCCAGATGGACACTACCACGACCATGTACTACCTAAACCGCCAGGGCGGGACGCGCTCTATGCCTCTGTGCAGGGAAGCTCTCCGCATTTGGTCCCTCGTGCGCAGCCTGGAGGCGGATAACCTTGCCATCCATGTGGCAGGAGCCTCCAACATTTTGGCCGATGCCTTAAGTCGGATAGGAGCTGCATCCCTCGAGTGGTCTTTCCTGCCAGAGGTAGTACAAGATCTGTTCTCCCACTGGGGCATGCCTCAGGTGGACCTGCTTGCCTCCAGGGAGAATGCAAATTTGAGACTGTTTCATGCCCGCCCCCCTCAGCAGGGCTCGCTGCAGGGGGATGCCTTCTCGAGACCGTGGACCCCGGGCCTCTTCTACGCCTTTCCCCCATTTCCCTTGATCCACAAGGTGCTTCTCAAGGTGAGGAGGGACAAGGCGCAGGTGATTCTTGGTAGCCCCAGACTGGCCCCGCCAGTTCTGGTATCCAGATCTCCTCAGTCTCAGCTCCAGGCTCCCAAGGTGGCTTCCAGCCCGCCCGGACGTGCGAGAACCTCCACCTCCATGGGATCTACTGCTGGTACTGGCTAAGCTCATGGGCAAGCCATTCGAACCGATGCACAGGTGTGACATCTCTCACCTGTCGTGGAAGACCGCCTTCTTGGTGGCTGTCCTGTCAGCCAGAAGGATGGGAGAGCTCCAGGCACTTTCAATCGAATCTCCTTATCTGGTCTTCTACAGGGACAAGGTTGTCCTGCGCCCCGACCCAAAATTCCTTCTGAAGGTGGTGTCGGAGTTTCACCTTAACCAGGTGTTGACTCTGCCGGTGTTCTACCCCAGTCACACCTTGGAGGCCGAGTATAGGCTCCATACTTTGGACCCTAGAAGAGCGCTCGCTTTTTATAAGGAGCGGACGGCTGAAGTTAGGGGAGAGGTTCACCAGCTGTTTGTCACCTATGCTGAAGCCGCACCTGGTAGACCTGCAGCCAAGCAGACGATAGGCAGGTGGGTCACCTCCTTCATAGATCTCTTCTATAGGTTGGTGGGCATGGAGCCTTCCAGAGGGATAAGAGCTCATTCTACCCACCATACCGCTACATCGGTGGCTGCTTCCAGGGATGTCCCTATCCAGGAAATCTGCAGGGCTGCTACCTGGAAGTCAGCACACACCTTCATTACCCATTACCACATCGACCTTGAGTCATGCCGGGATGCTGGTTTTGGGACCTTGGTTCTCCAGTCATTATTCCCTAAGTAGGGGGTGTGCGCCTTGCCTCCTTCCTCCCGGAGAACTGCTAGGAGTCTGCCAGACAGTGTGGATGAACACCATATCCATGTCCCTAGAAATACAGGTTACTCACCTGTAACAGGAGTTCTAGGAATGGTGTATGTTCATCCACACACCACCCAGCCTCCCCGGCTTCGACGCACAACCTGGCTTCCAGCGGGCTAGATCTGGTGTCATGGGGTGGAGCCGAGAGATTTACCACCTGGGTGGGTGGGAGGAGCCAGCTTGAAGACCTTCTGGCAAGATTTAAAGCAGCAAGGAACCTGCCAGACAGTGTGGATGAACAACATATACCATTCCTAGAACTCCTGTTACAGGTGAGTAACCTGTATTTCTCCCCCTTCTTGCTGGACCCCTATACTCCTCCTGCCCCCTGGGTCCCCTCCCCTGCCACCTCCCTTTTCCAGGATACTCCATTCACGTCCTTTTTAATCCGCCCCTCGTATACCACATTTTGTTTTCGGCCCCATCTATTTGTTATTTTTCTGCACGATCTAACGTTTAATTAAAAACATATATAGAAATTAATTACTCCCCTGCATTGGTGCCAATTTACCACAACTGTGACCGTTTTGTAATTTCTGTCCGGGACCTAACAGTGTATTATAAGTTTCTTAGGTCCAACTAAAACCTGTCCCAAGCCCCAAGACGACATTGATTCATTGGGGAAAGTCATACATGTCGAACAAATCTGATAGATTTGTTTCATTAGGTGACCAAGGAATTATAATCGCGGTGGAGCAGTGGATGTAGCTTACCTAGATTTCAGTAAAGCATTCAACACCATTCCACATAGGAGACTATTAAGCAAGCAGGGTAGCTTAGGGGTGGGTTTTGTAAATCGGGAAAGAAATTTGATAGAGAGGATAGGCGACAGAGGGTGATGGTAAACAGGGTTCACTCTCAGGAGGGGAGAGTGACCAGTGGGAGGGATCGGTGCTGGGACCTGTCCTCTTTAATGTTTTTATAGGTGTCACTGCAGATCAGCTGGAGAGGAAGGTCTGCCTCTTTATGGATGGCACCAAACTCTACAATAGGGTGGGCACTTCAGGGAGATTGGAGAGAACAAGTAGCTGTTAAGGGTATGGCAGCTGGATTTCAGTGTGAAAAAGTGCAAAATAATGCACTTGGGGCAGAGTGTAAAATGAAGGGAATCAGAAGGTCTTCAACTGTGTGGCCTGGCATTTTTAGTTGCAGTTTTGACAAGGATGGGTTTCTCCTCTCAGTTTACTGGCCTCCATGAGTGCCTCCACGCATCCCCCCATGGCTTTCGTTAAAATTAATGGCCGCATTTCAGATCCCTTCCCATTACTCCATGGCACGTGTCAGGGATGCTTGCTTTCATCTTTATTATTTGCTGTCTACCTAGAACCTTTGGGCCATACCATTAGGCAAAATGAGACTATAATGGGGGTTACTCTGGGGAATCATACACATAAATTGGCATTATATGCCAATGATTTATTGATTTATCTTTCCTCCCCTGATCAATCATTATCACATCTTTGGAGCACCCTGACGCGGTTTGGTGATTCAGCCAGATACAAGTTATACAAGTTGAATACCACTAAGACTGAGGTGCTCCAAGTCCACTGTTCTCCCTCTCAGGATATTCGGAATGCTTTTCCTTTTTCGCTGGGACCTGCCTTTTATAAAATACTTGTGTGTAAATTTGGTAAGGGATCACAACCTATTGGTAAATCATAGTTTTAGGGACATGGATATGTTGTTCATCCACACTGTCTGGCAGGTATCCTTGCCGCTTTAAATCTTGCCGGAAAGTCTTCAAGCTGGCTCCTCCCACCCACCCAGGTGGTAAAACTCTCGGCTCCGCCCCATGACGCCAGATCTTCCTTACCGCTTGGAAGCTCAGGTTCCCTCCTTAACGCTCTGCGTATAAGACTGGTTCCTAACTCTTCGGTTTTGAATTTAAAGTTTTGCATTTCTAGACTTGGTCTTCTATCCTCAGCTGCGATGGACCGTCGACTCCGGTTTTTGGAGATGCCCTTGCGACAGAAGATGTCTCGGATGGATCCGCACTCGTGTGTCTACTGTCTGAGGCCTTGAGCACGGCCGCGAGGCTTGCGACCTGTGCTCTTCCTTCTCGGCCTCGTCCTCGAAGACCGTGCTGCCCGTTTACAACTGGGCGTCGAGCAAGCTTCGCCGGTGAAGTCAAGAGGCCGGTTGGCGGTTTCGCGGCGTGGCTCGGCGGATTAGCTAGAGCAGATGATCGCCCTCAAAGAGGAGGCGGCGCCGGGCAGATCTTTCCTCGGTCGCGGCATTTATCCCGCCTCCCTGGGTTCCTCTTATACAGCTTCCTTTAAGAGCTTTGTCTGTCCCTCTCCACTAAGGAGAGGGACCAACGTCTGCTGGACCTTCTTCTTGGTCCAAAAGAAAGACAAGGTAAGTCCCTCCATCGGCGCTCTTGGGGAGGGAAGGTCCC
Organism: Neoceratodus forsteri; assembly: GCA_016271365.2. Lineage (NCBI taxonomy): Eukaryota > Metazoa > Chordata > Ceratodontiformes > Ceratodontidae > Neoceratodus > Neoceratodus forsteri. Next base: position 1,200,006,698 of record CM028130.1, read on the forward strand.
TCTCCCGAGGTTGTCTGCCATCGACTTCGGTCGATCGTTCAACACATCCACTGGTCTCACGGTGTCCCTGTCAGGTCAGCTGACCCGAGACTCCCGTCGGCGCGGTCGAGATTTTCTCGACCCGTTGGACGGGTTGTCGACAAGCGAGCGAATCTCTCTCCCGGTTTCCCGGTGGGGTTGAGGATCCCATGGGCTTGCCAGTGCCTCGGTTCCGGGCCCTCGGGTGAACCCTCCGAGCGAGGAGAGCGGTTCCACCGTCCCTCCCTTTGCGTCCTCCGGAAAAGCCAAGTTCTCGGTCTCGGACTTCTTTGCGGTCCAGCCCGATCCCGCCCGTCATAAGCGGTCTTGGTCTCGGCACTGTGATAAGCGGCGCGGCTGCTGCGTCCTCGGACGAGGGAGGCTTTGGCGTAAGTTACGTCGGCGATATGAGGACCTCATGTGGCAACAGCTCCTTCTAGCCAGGAACAAGCGGCCCGTCGCTACTGAGCCATTAAATGGCTGTCACGGGCGGCGAAACAACCCTCGACTTACCAAGGCCTGTTCCCAGGCGGTTGTTCGGTCAAAACCAGCTGCTCCACCGATTCGGTGGAACCTCCGCCCTCCACAGCCGTTATTTGGGGCTCCAGCCAGAAATTCTCTTCGACTCAGGGTCTGCCCCATAGGCTGTCTGTTACCCTCACTCCCGATCGACCTCGGCAGGTGGAGGGTGGCTCAGGCACGAGGCAGCTCTTTGCGGACTCCTCCGAGTCCGACAACGATTCCTCCCTTTTCTCCAGGCGAGTAGACTTGGAGTCCTCTGGAGGTCAGTCGCTGGACGATAGCCCTTCGTCCTATCTGGGATTGCTTTGGCTCATCTCCTAGTCCACCGGGATGAAGCTCGAACCCTTGTCTAAGCGGGCCAAGTATCCCCTCACGGAGATACTGGACTGAGGGGATTCCCCTGCGGAGGCCTTTCCGGTGGCCGAGGCCATAGTGGGCCCAGCCTTGGAGCTCTGGCAGCGCCCTGCTTCCTGTCCTGCGCCCTCGGCCAGGATGGCCAGGAAGTATGTGATCCCTACCGGTTCCTTGTCCGGTTTTTCGGAACACCCCTCAGCCGAGGAGCTAGTTACTGACAGCGTTTTCCGGCGTGCAGGGAACGCTAGGGACGTGGACAAACCTCCCTACAAGGAGTCCAAGAAATTGGACTATGCCGGGCGCAAAATCTACGCTGCGTCTTCCCTCGGCCTTCGTCAGGCCAGTTCGACCGTACTCATGGCACATTTCTATCATGCCCTTTTGGGCTCCCTGGACGAGGTAGTTCCTCATCTTCCGGCGGACCTGCAGACCACGGTTAGGCAGGTGCGAGACCAGGGCAGGGCAGTGGCCAAACAGCAGCTTCAGACTGCTCTGGACATTGGAGACTCATGTGCCAGGTCAGTAGCGGCCGCAGTGGCTATGCGCCATCGGGCATGGCTGAGGATATCCACCTTCACTTCAGATACCCAGCACAAGTTGGCGGATGTCCCCTTCCTGGGGACCGACCTTTTCGACCCTGGGGTGGAAGGTCACCTACAGAGGATCGAGAAGTCCAGTGCTACCTTGGACTCGGTCTCATCCGCACAGAAGGACAAAGGCCGCAGACCACAGTCTAAGCCCTTTCGTCCCTCTGCGCCAGCAACCGTCCGGCCCAACAGCGTCAGGGCCAGCAGGCCTGAGCTTGGCATCCCAAACACCAGCCCTCGGCTTCTCCTCCAGGAAGCAGGGAGGTAAAGCCGAGTCCCTCGGCGGTCCTCCTCCAAGCCTGCCCAGTGACGGGTTGAGGGGTGTCACCCCCAACCCCGTCACCTCACCCCAGGTTCCCCCCGTGGGGGGGCGGCTCCGCCACTTTCTTTCTGCCTAGTCCGTTATTACCACAGACCAGTGGGTGTCGGAAGTGGTCGGAAAGGGCCTGCCTCTGGAGTTCGATCAGGCCCCGCCCTTCAGAGCCGTCGCACCTCGGGGTCCGCAGCATCACTGTTGGCTCGCTGAGCCGACATCGCTCTCCTCCTCGAGAAGGAGGTGATCAGAAAGGTAGCGGACCCTCCCTCAGACCCGGGGTTTGTGTCCAGGTACTTCCTGGTTCCGAAACAGACGGGGGGCTGGCGCCCCATTCTCGACCTGCATGACCTAAACAAGTTCCTAAGGTCTCGGACCTTCAGGATGGTCACTCTGGCTCAGATAGTACCATCCTTGGAATGCGGCGTGTGGTTCTGCTCTCTGGACCTGCAGGATGCGTTCTTTCACGTCCCTATCCGTCCGTCACATCAGAGATTCCTTCGCTTTCAGCGGAGGGATCCCTTGATTCGAGCCATGCCCTTAGCTTGTCTCAGCTCCCAGGGTCTTCATCAAATGCATGGCAGTGGTGACAGCATTCCTCCGGCGCCGAGGGGTCCAGGTGTACCCTTACCTGGACGACTGGCTGATAGCAGCCCCCTCCAGGCAGGAGGTGGAGCAGTCCAGAGATCTGGCCCTCCAGGTTTGCTCTCAAGTCGGCCTTCTCATCAACGAGGCCAAGTCGGATCTCGAGCCGAAGCAGGTGATTCTTTTCATCGGGGCAGAGCTTGACTCTCTTCGAGCCAGAGCACGGCTCCCGGCGGACAGGGCCGAGGTTCTTTCCTCCTTTGCCCAGTCATTTCTGGTTGGGCAATCGCGCCCTGCCCGGGACTTCCTGCGCCTCCTGGGTCTCATGGTGGCCTGTACTAGCGTGGTCCACTGGGCCCACTGGAACATGCGCCCACTTCAGTGGGGGCTGACCAGCCAGTGGTCTCAATGCTGCAGTCCATTGGACCAGCTATTAACGGTGACCCAGGGGATGTGGAACGCTCTCCAGTGATGGACCGTTCCAGTTCATCTGCAGGAGGGCATCCCGTTTGTCCGCCCCGAGCCGACGGTCTCTCTATCGACCGATGCCTCTCTGATAGGTTGGGGTGCCCATCTGGGGGAACACCGAGCGCATGGCCTCTGGTCCCCTCGGGAGTCCTGATGTCGCATCAACCTGCTGGAGCTCCGAGCGGTCCGCCTAGCTCTCACCGCCTTTGCTCCGTTTCTCCGGGGTCAAGTGGTCCAGTCCAGTAGGACAATACCACGACCATGTACTATCTAAATCGCCAGGGGCGGGGCCGCTCATGCTTCTAATACAAGGAAGCTCTCCGCATTTGGTCACTCGTGCGCAGCCTGGAGGCGGATCTCCTAGCCATTCACGTGGCAGGAGCCTCCAACACCCTGGCCGATGCCCTAAGCGGATAGGGGCTGCGTCCCACGAGTGGTCTCTCCTGCCGGAGGTAGTACAAGATCTGTTCTCCCATTGGGGCACACCTCAGGTGGACCTGTTTGCCTCCAGGGAGAGCGCAAGCTGAGGCTGTTCCATGCCTGCCCCCCTCAGCAGGGCTCACTGCAGGGGGATGCCTTCTCGAGGCAGTGGACCCCGGGCCTCTTCTACGCCTTTCTCCCATTCCCCTTGATACACAAGGTGCTTCTCAAAGCAAGGAGGGACAAGGCGCAGGTGATTCTGATAGCCCCAGACTGGCCCCGCCAGTTCTGGTACCCAGATCTCCTCAGCCTCAGCTCCAGGCTCCCGAGGCAGCTCCCAGCTCGCCCGGACCTGCTCTCAGTCAATCAGGGGAAGGTGTTCCATCCGGACCTTCAATCCCTGCACCTGACGGCCTGGTTCCTGAGCGGCTAGAGTTCCAGGCCTTGGGTCTTTCCGATGAGGTCCTCAATGTAGTTGAGGCGTCCTGTAGAGTCGACCAGAAATGCTCGCCTTCAAATGGAAGAGATTTTCCATTTGATGTCAGAAGTAAGGGCCTTGACCCTTCCTCCTGTTCCCAAGCGAGCATATTGGACTACCTGTGGTCCCTTTCTCAGCAAGGAGCTTAGGTCGGCGACTCCTTAAGGTGCACCTGGCAGCCATCTCTGCTTACCGGGCGCGGCGGGGAGCAGTCGGTGGCGCAGGAAGAAGGGGTCTGGCGCTTTTTCAAAGGCCTTGATCACATATCCCCTCCGGCTCGAGAACCTCCACCTCCGTGGGATCTACTGCTGGTACTGGCAAAGCTCATGGGCAAGCCATTCGAACCAATGCACAGGTGTGATCTCTCTCACCTGTCATGGAAGACCGCCTTCTTGGTGGCTATCACGTCAGCCACAAGGATGGGAGAGCTCCAGGCGCTTTCCATCGAGTCTCCTTACCTGGTCTTCCACAGGGACAAGGTTGTCCTGCGCCCCACCAGAGAATTCCTTCCGAAGGTGGTGTGGGAGTTTCACCTTAACCAGGTGTTGACTCTGCGGTGTTCTACCCCAATCTCACCTCGGAGGCGAATAGGCTCCATACTCTGGACCCTAGAGAGGCATTTCGCTTACTATAAGGAGCGCCGCGGCTGAAGACCAGGAGGTTAAGCTTCAGCTGTTTGTCACCTACGCTGAAGCAGCCTGGCAGACCTGCAGCCAAGCGGACGGTAAGCAGGTGGGTCACCTCCTGCATAGATCTCTGCTATAAGTTGGCGGGCATGGAGCCTCCCAGAGGGATAAGAGCTCATTCTACCCGCCATACTGCTGCATCGGTGGCTGCTTCCAGGGACGTCCCTATCCAGGAAATCTGCAGGGCTGCTACCTGGAAGTCAGCACACATCTTCATCACCCACTACCACATCGATCTTGAGTCACGCCGGGATGCTGGTTTTGGGGCCTCGGTTCTCCAGTCTCTATTCCCTAAGTAGGGGGTGTGTGCCTTGCCTCCCTCCTCCCGGAGAACTGCTAGGAGTCTGCCAGACAGTGTGGATGAACAACATATCCATGTCCTAGAAATACAGGTTACTCACCTGTAACAGGAGTTCTAGGAATGGTATATGTTGTTAATCCCGACCCCTGACCTCCCGGTTCGGACGCACAACCTGAGCTTCCAGCGGGCTGTAGATCTGGCGTCATGGGGCGGAGCCGAGAGTTTTACCACCCGGGTGGGTGGAAGGAGCCAGCTTGAAGACCTTCCGGCAAGATTTAAAGCGGCAAGGATACCTGCCAGACAGTGTGGATGAACAACATATACCATTCCTAGAACTCCTGTTACAGGTGAGTAACCTGTATTTATTTATGACCCTCTGCTTCGCCGATTTACCTCTGACTTGGAATCCTGGAACAGTATCCCTCTTTCCCTAATTCAATGGATAGATGCCATCCAAATGAATCTGCCTCCTCGGGATTTTTGTATCTAGCTCAGACCCTTCTGATCTCCCCAGACTTATTTTAAGGCCCTGAATAACAAGATCTCTATATTCATATGGAGGAATACAACCCCTGGGTTAGAGTCTCACTTTTCAGTTGCCCAAGTGGCTGGGGGGAGGGTCTGGCACTCAGGACTTTACTCAGTATCATAGGGCTGCTCAGCTCCATATAATCTTTTATTGATTACATTCTTCTTATTACGCCTATTGGAAGATATTAGAAATACAAGAAGAGGATCTACATCCTCTTAATAAAATGTTATTATCTTACCCACTTCCCCCTCCTGTGGATGTCACTGATTATCCTTACACTCAAGATACCTTAAGACATTAGAACTCCCTTCTGGATTATCTTCTTATTAAACATTATAGATTTCTTTTATACTCTTTCCCATGTCTAGATACCTTTACCCCAGCCAAGTTAGACCATGGCTTTCACCATTGGGAAATAATGGGTTTACATCTTTTGTTGCACTTTATTAAAGATAAGCATATTTTAACTTTTCAAGGATTACAACGACAATATCCTCTGAGGCCTTCTGATAAATCCCGCTTCCTTCAAGTAGTATCCTACATTAAAAAAATTCTTCCATATTTGGAGAGAGATGTTTCAGTCCCCCCATTGCTTGAAGTATTATGAAGAGCGTTAGAGGGTTTGGCTCCTTTGCTACATATGATTTCATATATTTACAGTGCCCTCCAGCAATTGCAGGCTGACTTTGCTCATTATATATTTATACAGCTTGGGAAGGGGACTTACATCATCCAGTTGTCCCACAAACCTGGACATGGTACTTTGCCACATTTATATTCAAGTACAGCTTTGTATCAGTGGAATGAATTTTCATGGAAAATCATGGTGCGATTTTTTAAAGTACCTGCTGTACAAGCAAAATATGTTATGGGGGTTCAGCACTATGCTTGCGGAGATGTGGTATTTCCCCAGTTACTCAGGAGCATATTTTCTGGCAGTGCCCTAAACTCCAACCATTTGTCACTTAATTAAATGGAGCACTAGTGGACATTTTTGGACACCCAGTAGCACTGACAGACCAATTATTTTATTTTCGGGCTACCCATTCCATTTTCAATCACCATCTACTAGAAAACTACTCGATATTTGTCTTTTAGCTGCCAAAAATCTGTTAAAAAATTGGCTTTCGAACACCATGCCAACACTGTCTCTATGGCAAGAGATCATTCTTCAAATCTACCACATGGAAAAACTTACGGCACAATTACATCATCGTCTAGACACTTTTCAAATTATTAGGAGATGGTGGATTCTTTATATAGCACCTTTGAAGCCACATTTTTTTTAACCTTATATTTATCCACCTACTGCACCGTCCTTCCACTCATTCAGAGCTCCTCAAGTCGCCTTCCTGACATCCCATGGTGCTCCCAGGAGTCTGCTCCTAGAGTGTCCATCTGCTCAGAAACCCTCAGGTAGCCCCAGTGTACCCCCCTGGGTGGAGCGGGGGAAGGAAACCCCCAAAGCCTTCCTCCTAACAATGGTGGAGCGAGTGGGACACAGTGGAGTCTGCCCCCAGTGAGCACTTTTGATGCAGTCCGGCTTTGGAGGAGCCATCACCTAGGAGTGATGGGCTCCATTTTTCTCCCGTTCTGGTGAATCCCTGCCCCTGCAGTTGATGGCACACTGGGAGAGCCAGTGAGGAGGCATGCGTCAAGACGCAACTCCTCCCCGGGCTTTCGGTTGGCGCTGCCCCTCCCTTTCTGTGTGTCTTGATCTGCATCGCTAATCCCGGGTTCACCCAGAAGGTGGTGATAGAGCAGTGGGACAGACCTGCAACCCTCCCCAGAGAGGGAGAGCCGCTGTTGGGCGTTCAATCCCTCTCTTCCCCTGCCGACCCTCCAGTGGCCTGAGTCCATCACTGAACCTGGGTCGCTGACATGGAGAGAGGTGTGGCGTCCAGTGCCTCAACCCTCAGCGCCACCGGGCCGGCTGAAGCCACATTTTGTTCCATAAGCCACTCAGGAGTTAGACATATAACTTATGAGATCATTGGAACGTCCCCCCTCCCCATAGTTTTATGATTTTTTTTTTATTACTACTACTATTAGATCTATTAATTTTTTTGTTATTATTAACATTTCTACTATTGTCTCTAAGACCTTACCATATCATTTACCTTTATTTAGGACTATTAGTCTTTTCATAGACTTATAATTACTTGCCTAATATTTATTAAACCCCACCATAAGTTAAGATATAACTCATTTTTCTTATACCTTGAGTATACATTATTTACATGTTTTTTTTATTCTGACATTGTAAGAGTCTTTACTTATGTAATTTTTTGAATCTACGCATAGCCAGTGTTATTGTATAGTTCTCTGTTTCAAGCTTTGTTCAATATTATATTTATTTGCTCAATATGCCGACTAACTTTTAATAAAAATAAAGGTAGAAAAATGAAGGGAGTGTTACTGATGACCACCGAGCAGGAGAGGGACCTGGGGATTAATGATCTCTGTTGACCTAAAGGTGGCCAGGCAGTGTGACAGAGCACTTGGGAGTGCTAGTGGGATGCTGGAGTATATAGAGGTATCACCAGCAGAAGGAGGGAGGTGGCGCTGCCTCTGTATAGATCACTGGTAAGACCTCACCTAGAATACTGTGTACAGTTCTGGAGGCCACATCTCCGGAAGAACATGGAGTGGAGGTGGTCCAGAGCATGGCCACTAAAATGGCGTGGGACCTGCATAAAAAGCCCTACAAGGAGAAACTAAAGGAACTCAATATGTACACCCTGGAAGAGAGGAGGGAGAAGGGGATGTGCTAGAGACATTTAAATGCCTCAAGGGGTTAAATAAGGTACAGGAGGAAAGTATTTTTCAGGAAAAAAAGGTACACAAAAACAAGGGGTTCTGCTATGAAGTTGGAGGATGGTAGATTCAGGAGAGGTGTGAAGAAGTACTTCTTTATAGAAAGAGTGATGGATTCCAGGAGGAGCCTACCGGTTGAAGTCATGGGGGCAAAAACAGTCATGCCTATCCCATGCATTCTTGAACACCATAAGAAAATCTTAATGGAAAGGAATTTTGGGGGGGGGGGGAGTTAAAGAGCCAGAGATCAGTTAAGGTCTACGGAGATACTGTAGACAAGAAAAAAAATGGGCAGACTAGGTGGGTCAGGCAGTCCTTCTCTGCCAACAAATTCTATATTTCTAGAAGTGTGCTTTTTGAATGTTTTCCTAATTGAAAAGGAGATCTTCAATAAAATAGTTCATCCACCAACTGTTTAAGAATTCTGGTTCAGAACTTCAGAATCAGAATATGTTATTCCAATCATTCAGCAGTGCTAACAGGAAGAATTCATGTGCGATGGTGATCAGGCTGTGTATGACAGAGATTAATGTAAGGTTTCCGGAATGCAAACAGCCAATCTGATTGCTGCATTTCTGTTTTGTTTTTCTGGCTCCTACTAAGCCTCTGCAGCCTCACTTCTTTGGGCTCTGTGAATACAATTACTAGTAATTAACTTATTTCTGTTAGCTGTCTAGAGAAAGGTATGCAGTATATTGTGTTCACTTGTTTTTGCTGTGGTCACACTGAGACACCAGGCTTAATTTAAATATGAGATGCAATCAAAAGCTGTTTATTTCAATACCACAGTTAACATTTAAACATATTTGACATTTAAACCACAGTTCAAAACATTCCTAGGAAATTTCATTAGACTTTTGTCTATTTGTGCAATTTATCTCCTTACACAATCTTTACTACATACGTATAGGGGCCCCTTTTAGTTCTCTCTGTAGGCCCTTAAGGCAGTGTTCTTTCAAGAACAATCTTAACTAACACAAGCACACAAGTCCTTAGTTCTAATAATCTTTGCTAGCATTAAACAATATCTCATTGCAGTTTATTTTTATGCATTTAACATGGAACCAGGATTTTAAAAATTCACATTTTAGGTAAGCACCTTGAAAGTCTATAAAGTATACTTCGCCCAATATCTCAAATAGTCTCTCATCTCCCTTACATTTCAAGATTTGAAGTAGCTTTGGAGAAGCTGGTTGCAGAAGGTCTTTTCCTGGCTCTTTGAAATCTTTTCTCCTCAAAGCCTTAAATAAATGAGAAAGTTAGTACAGCTTCAGTACTTCACTCTTTTTGGCCTAAGCCAAAAGTCTTTGGAGTTTAGAAGAATAATAGCTTTTGAAGTCAATATATATGATGCAGTAGATTTCAGGTTTCCTTCAATGACAAAGTAGACCGTACAGCTTCAGATGAAAGTGAGTTGGTAGTATGACGAGTTGGTTCTTGGAGCTCTATTTTATAGAGGATTACTTCTTTACAGATGACATGAGCTTTTGAAATGATATGGCCATATTTGGGCACGAGCCTTGGCTTGGTCGGAAGCCTGGAGCTTGCTTGCTGAATTATTTTCATCTTACTAGACCTCGGGTCAGCATCTTTGTTTATTGTCCTTTTCAACTGTCCACGAGGTGACAGTTAATAGACTTATAACCACAAGACCTCACACTGCGCACGTTCAGGAATGAGGTGTTAGTAGTTATGTCACATGTGGTTAGGGTGCTATGGCTGCTAGTGGCAGATGGTCTAATTTTTGAGGAACTTGTCCATTGGTTGACTGTCTTGATTTTAGATCTGTTGCAAGCTTCTTGTAGTCTGATCCGGTGGCATAATAAATGCTGAGTTTTGATTTGAAAATACTTCTTGGCTTGTTGGCTCTTGCTCAGTGTCTGAGTTTAAAAATATTTTCATTTGACATTTTAAATGTTCTTGAGGCTGAAAAGCTTAGAGAATATTGTCTGATGTAGGTTGTTCAGTGATTTCTTTTACTGTTGTGGGTCCATGTACCCGGTTTGAGTACTTGCAGGAATGCTTAACTACAGAAGCTTTTAAAGAAATGTTTTATGACAAGCTCTTTAATGCATAGTTATGGCAGCTGAGATGAAGGTATATATCTTTCTTACACTTTGGCAGAATCTTGCGGCTCACAGCCTTATTGTGCCTACATACCCCCCCCCCCTTTTGTGGGACAGCACCGCCATAGTGTTGGTGCATCGCAAAAGGATGTGGCACTTAAGGATTTGTCAAAGTGTAGTAATGTGAACTTATGAGAATCATGGTTCCATAATTCTTTAACTTTAAAGCCATTATTTACTAAATCAACCTCTAAGATGAAATCCCAAAGTATCTATCCTAAGCAACTATCTCAGATAAACTAAAGTATACATTTACAACGCATATATCTAGAAATGCTGAGATATATTTTTATTAAGCTATAGCTAATCAATTTTATCCTTTTAGTATTTAGGAAAATTACTACTACCTGTATCAAAATCATGAATGCAAGTAAATGTTACAACTCCTGCACTATAACATGGCCTGTAGGGGTGCATGCAAGCATTGCCCGCCAAGTTTTACTTTAACTAAACATACTAAAATGAGCTCTTAATGTTTAGGCCTTGCTTTTGTAGTTTCTTAAGCTATGCCATAGTAATCCCTTTACTGGAGCATTTTACTTGTCTTCTGTTTTTTCTAAATGTTGACCCCACAGATTAAAGGGTTACAGGGTTTTCCTAAGGGGTTCCATGTCAGCATATTCTTCCTTGTCATTAATTATGACTAAGGATGGAGAGTTGGGTTGGATGTTAATAGATCTAGGTGGGGGACGTGGTCTCATTTCTAATTCCAAAGCATGGTTATATAAACCCTGAATTCTCACGTGGTGAGCATGGAGTTGCTTGCAGGTGGAATACAACATCCACAGGAAAGCAAGAACTAAATTATCATTTAAGACACAAAGGAATGCGATAATGAGAGGCCATTGTACTGGCATGCAAATTTGTTTCTTATCACTGGGACTGAACTGTTTATCAGAGATAACCAGCTCGGTCTCAGAGACAGTGATTTCAGTTTCATGAAGGTCCTTGGCATCTAAAAGATGCTCATGGTCATCAACTGACCGATCACTCCGCTCGGCCGACATGGGGTTGTTAGAGATCCCAAGAGTGAGTTTGAAATCTTCTGGCAGCAGAGCATTTTCATATGCTGCACCCACTCTTTGGAACTCTCTACCATGTCGGCTACGGCAGTGCACCTCCGTGGAACTCTTTAAAAAAGAGCTGAAAACCTACTTATGGAACATGGCTTTTTTAGATAATTAGTTATCTATTAATGCTTTGGTTTTTATTATTATATATTTTATCTTGTGGTATGCCGATTTTATGTATATGTTTGTGTATGTTGTGTTTGAACTGTCAAATTGTTCAGCACCTTGATATGTTGAAAGGTGCTATATAAATAAATTATTATTATTATTATTAACTAAAGAAAATTCATGACCTCAAAATGCAGAAATGGGAGCAATTTTCTTTTCCTGGAAAACTGGATCAAGGGGGTACAAGGTGATATGTCCATAGCGGATATGGGCACCTGCAGGAACAGAGATGAGTACTACCTTGCTGGGTAAAGTAAGCTGAGTAGTAGTAGTACTATATCTGTTATAAGTAACAGTTACTTTGGTAAAATTTGTGCTAACTAGCCACTGAGGTCCTGCGATTTCAGCATGGGTCTTTTTCTCTTCACCTGCACAGATCAAAGCAACCTTACACTTTTTTGGGGCATTGGTGTTGCTAAGGCCACAAAGAACCTCTGTGATGCCCTTTAGGAAAGGTTTATTAGGACACAGCCAATGTTGTTCTTAGTAGTCTAACACATCTGTAAGTTTGGGACTAAGTATAAACGTGGATTAAGTTTATGGTCTACCACTATAGATGGAGCTTTGATTGTAACATAGGTATCTTCTCGCCAGGTACCCACATAAAGAATGGTCTTTATCCTTTAGAAATGTTGTTGTTCTACCAGGAAAATATTTAATATAAAGGTAATGATCGTTTCCTCTAAATCGACATGAACAGGAATAACGCTTCCAAGACTGTGAGCGATACATGTAGTGGCTCTATTTTCTCTGAAGTGGCTACACTCAAAATGTCTGTGATTACTTCTGGGGGAACTAAATAGCGTGGAATTTTTTCTACCATTAAGTGTCCTGTGCCACTGTTTACTTCCCTCAGCAATTCTTGTGCAGTTGATCTAATTTGATAATAATATTTGAAATATTATTATTTGTACATTTTTGCAAAACAATTGTACGGTGATATTGTGTGAGGTCTTTCCCTACAGTTTGAGCTAGGTTATGGAGTTTTTGCATGGTATTATTGAGAAGGGTTTGTATGGAGGGTAACCATAACTACTGTATCTCCTACAGTCCTTCTTATGTCTGATAGAACCTTTAGCTGTGTAGTGAGTTGCGCCTTAATATTACCCATATTTTTGCGAAGTTCCTTAACTGTACTCTTTATTTTAGACATTTTAACTGAATTCATGGTGTTCATGCCTAATTCAGAAGCGGTTCCTAGTGCTCTTAAACCAGAAAAGAATAGGGAGATGACTCTCTCTATTCTAGTAGGTATGTCAGGGGTTTTAGGAAATACAATAACAATTTTTAACTGAAGTAAAATATCTTTTATGTCTCTTTCAACGTAAAGCATATACTCTTGAAACCATTTTTGGGCCTTTCTAGATAACCAAAAATGTTTTTACATGCTTTAACATTTATCTTAATTATATTGTATTGACTGGCCTAAAGTTGTCTCCCCCCATGCCAGGTCAGAGAGGAGTGGGGATTTGGTGCTGGTGTGTAGCCATTGAAATACGCACTGCCAGGGGTGAAAGGAGTGGCATTAGAATTTGGTACAAGGTGCCTATATGGAACCCTTGGAGTGTATCTACGAATTTCCTTTCTTAACTGTCTGATCTGTCTTTTTAGCTGGTCAGTAGCATAACTGTTAGTGTATCTGGCTCGACTAGGCCATGATTGATCATTCCAGGCATCCGGAGGCTGTTTGGAAGCTTCTGGACCCTTTTTGTTTGGGTTGTGGGAGCTGCATGATCTAGGGTTCGAACTGTCCCTTTCCTGATTTGGGATATTTTTTTGTTTATCCCTAGGAAGGCTGGAGGTAGTCTCCTGTCTATTTTGGGGCAATTCATTTCCTTCCATTTGAAGGGAGGCCTGATCACTAGTAATAGCAAAAAGCTTATTTTGAGGTTCCGTGGTAGGTTTTTTACCTGAATCTGGGTTGACAGTTATAAAACATTTTTGGGCCTGCTCTATAATATTATTCATGGGAGTATCTGCCTTTACCCATGGCTGGACTAATGCCCTAACAGAGGGGTGAAGGCCTTTTACGAATGCCTCCTTTAGATGGGGGGAAAAAGATTAGGGTCTTTTTCTTCTCCTCTTGAGAAGAACATTCTGCTCAGGATTTTGTAGAAATCCTTCGGGGGTTGATTCTTTTGGCATATCTCTTTAAAAGCAGCTATTGGACTTTGATAAGTGGTGTACTCTTTGATCAGTGCTGGGCACATTTTATCAAAATTGGTTTTGATCTCAGGTTTTTGTCTAGCCATTCAGGCTCAAACTTCTGATACAACAGAAAACCTTAAGACCCACAACCGATCCTAAGGGTTATTGATCCCAAAGTATTCCAATTGCGATTTCAAGTCAAAAATGCAATCCTCCACCTCAGTGCTAGCCATAAAATCGAAGTTAGTACCTACGGCCTTTATAACTCTGATCAATTGTTTCAGATTTGGTCTATATGGGATAGGGTCTGAATTACAATTCTAAAAATGGTCTCAGAAATGCTGCAGTCTAAGCCAGCTCCTGGCATTCGAGCTCGGGGCACAAACCCATATCACCAGCGTGCCAGAGTGATGCCCCATCGCCTGGTGCCAGGGAGCCAGCTTAGATTGCAGGATTTCTGAGACCATTTTTAGAATTGTAATTCGGACCGTAAAATTTGTATTGTATTTATGAAATATTATTATTTGTACATTTTTGCAAAACAATTGTATGGTGATATTGTGTCTGTTGAAATATTATAATGCCTTTTTTGGAGACTAAATAAACTGAACTGAATTATATTGCTATACCTATCTATAGTCATTGCAGAATATTCTGTTAATCCACCAGTTAGAGTTTAACTTAACCCCACAAAAGTAGGGAATTATGGAATTTGGGTTTCCAACCCTAACACCCCTCCCAAGCAGCAAAAGGTCAAGACCACACAGGCAACCACAGATAGCCATCATCAGGTAAGAAAACAACATAGAACTATTTCTAGATTCCATAAATGCAGTAGCACTAATATGCTACTTTAGTGGATTTGTATCTGCGGTATGCACAGTGCAAGACATACACAGTCACTGTTGGCTGCAGATAGAAATCCAAAATTCTTAAATCACAACACTGTTTCTGTATGCAGAAGTATGGGCCCCTGCAGCAACAGATTCAAATCCAGGATACCCAAATTACAACAGTTATTCTTTCTGTGGCCACCGCAGATGTAAGACATACACGTCACGCTGACTTCTGTCTGCAGAAGTACAGGCCCATATGGGGCTTGCACTTCTGCAGCTGCAGATAGAAATCCATGATACTCAAATTGGAACACGACTTCTGCCTGCAGAAGCACATGCCCCTGTAGGGGCAGCGCTTCTGTAGCAAAAGGGATTCATGCACACTGTAAGACATACACACACACTTCTAGCTGCAGAAGCACAGGCCTTTGAGGGGCGTGCACTTCTGCTGCTGTGGGTGTAGGACATACACACCTATTTATGGCTGCAGAAGTGCAGGCCCCGTGGGGCCCACAGATCTGCAATTACAGTTAAAAATCCATGATACCCAAATTGTGGGGCCAGCGCTTCTGTAGCTACAGTTAGTCATGCACAGTATAATACATATACGTGCTTCTGGCTGCAGAAACGCATGCCCCTGAGGGGCCTACTCTTCTGCAGCTGCAGGTGTACAGTAAGACATACATACTGACTTCTGGCTGCATTTGGGCTTAAGAGCACTGCTCTCAATAGAGGACATGCACACAAAGGCATTGCAGTTCCTCCAGGCATTCTAGGTTATGGGGAGTTTCATAAATATGCTTCCCCCCACCCCCACCCCAGGCTCTGGTTCCATTCCCAATGCCTGCGGAGCTTGAAGATGAAATTTATTATGAAGATGAGGAGGAATAAGAACACCTGGAACCATATGGCTCTCCTGAGCAAGAATTTGGCTCTTCTCCTAGTCCATCAGAGGATTATGCCTCTGATTGTACCTTTGTAAGGTATATGGTAAATTGTCTAAACATCTCCTCACAGGAAACTGTTGAGGTAGAATTCATGGATATGATGGGCTTAGCTCTCACAAGAGGTTGATGTTGCCCATCCATAAATCCCTTGGGAAAGCCTCTTGTAAAATCATGTCGGCTCCCACCTTAGCTACAGCAGTAGATAAAAAAAAAATAACTGAGAAAAAATATCAGCTGAACCAACAGGGTGCTGAGTAACTATATTCCCACCCTGATTATCAGGGAGTGCTCCAGACTGCTGCCTATGACAAGGTAAAGTGCCTCTTTCCTCCTAGTCTCCTTAAAAATATTCCAGGAAACTGGATAGCATGGGCAAAAAAACTCTGTATGTCAGTTTATCTGCTACTAAGGCAGGCAGCTTACTTGGCCTACACAGCCCAGTATCAAAGAGCTGTATGGAACTCCATTCTTGCATGGTGAAATGGCTACTGGGGACTTGGCACAGGCTATGGCTGACACAGCGAAGTCAGCCATAGATGTCACTGAGCACCACTTCCACATGGTAATGGACATAAATGACACTGCATCTAGGGTCAACGGCCACGCATTGTGATGGTTTGCTTATAACTACCAGTCCGTCCCAGGACACATAGACAGAAGCTATGGATTTCCTCTGTGAGGAAAGTTCCCTGTTTAGTGATGACAGAGGCTTACAGAAAAAGGTGGTTAATTAGAAAACCACCTACAAGAGCAATACTAAGAAAGAGACGGCCTCCAGTTACTATAGCTCTTTTGACAAGGGAGGTAGGGGCAGGGGATACATTCCCCATGCTTATGTTTCCTATGAGTACCCCCTACAAAAGGACTACTGTAGGGGCAGGAGTAGGAGGAGCAGTAGGCCTGCAGCTGCAGCTTCAGTCCCCAAAACCCAAGCAATGTAAAACCACAGGCATGTCTGCACAGGTCGCCCATCCATTACTAGTAGGAAGAAGTTTGACTTACCATTTCCAGGAACGGACAAAACTTGCCACAGACAAGTGGGTCCTGGATGTAGTGAGTCAGTGTTTTCTCTGCAGATCAGAATACTCCCAAAGCTGCAGAATCAAAAGATTTTCCACCCTCAACTCCCAAAAGAAAATGGAAATTACGTACCTACCATAATTCTTGATCTTCTTGAACAAAGTCTCCACCACTCATTCACACTGACGGGATCTACTCCGGAGGCGCCAGGACACAGCGGGAGCAAACTTTTTGCAAGAGGGCCGGCGCCAGATATGGAAATGCAAGCCTTGACTCGTGCGGCAATGACCATCTTGGCGTCGACCCTCCAACCGCCTCAGTACCTTTTTTCTGAGGAGGTGCAGCGTAACTAACCTAGAAGGATAGCATAACAAAAAACGGACATAAGATAGTCTGAGCAACCTGTATAAGAAGGGTCAACAAAGAAGTCTTCACAGCCTAAGATTGAGGGAGTGAAGACCAACAACAGAGGTGAGCTCGGGGGATGGTGGGTGGGCATGTAAATGAGTGGTGGAGACTTTGTCCAAGAAGATCAAGAATTACAGTAGGTACGTAATTTCCATATCTTCCTGGACATAAAGTCTCCACCACTCATTCACACTGATGGGAGAGTGATGAGCTAATAATCCCGCGAAAGAGCAGCAGGAGAGACCAAGAGCTCACAGATTTAGGACAGAAGTTCGTTAAGGATAGTCCTGCCAAGCGAAAGATGTCATCTGGCATGGAAATCCAGGGCATAGTGCTTGAGGAAAGTATGCACTGAGCTCCCGGTAGCCGCATTGCAAATGTTTGCAATGGGCACGTTGCGGATCTCCGCCAGGGATGCCATGACTGCTCTAGTAGAGTGAGCATATACTCTGCCTTCCAGCTTAACCTGCGCATGGAATAACAGTGGCGAAGGCATGCCACTAGGCATGCCGGAATGCATCTGATAGCGACACGTTAACGCAGCTGGGTCTCGCTGAAGGAAACAAACAGTTGCTGAGCTTTGCGAATTTCTTCTGTTCTATCCAGATAGGAATGCAGAGCTCTTTTGACGTCTAAAGAATGAAGGGTACGCTCTCCTTCATTTTGGAAGTTCACAAAGTAAGTAGGTAGGTAGGACCAAAGGTTGGTTTGGATGGAATTCTGAAACAACCTTAGGGAGAAACTTAGGATGGGTCCTAAGAACTACTTTGTCCTTATGAAACACAGTATACAGAGGGTCTGTGACCAAGGCATGTATTTCAGAGACCCTGCGGGCCGAGGTAAAGGCCACCAGGAAGGCCATTTTCCAAGTGAGAAGTTTCAGCTCACAGGTAGCTAGGAGCTCAAAAGGCTTTTGAGTGAGCATGTCTAGCACAAGGTTAATGTCCCAGGCTGTGACTGGACATCTGATAGGAGATCTGGTATGCAGAATACCCTTAACAAACTTCTTAACTACTGGTAACTGAGCCAGTGATAAGGAAAGTACTGGCTCATGATAAGCTGAAATGGCACAAAGGTGAACTCTGACTATAGAGTATTGTAAACCTGAATTTGAGAGGTCTAGAAGGTACTCTAGAACTTTATTTTGTGGGCAGGAAAAAGGATCCAAAGAGGATTTTGCACACCAGAGAGAAAAACGCTTCCATTTGGCTGTGTAAGTTTTTGTAGTGGCTGGCTTGCGTGCAGCCAAAAGAATATCTGAAACTCTCTGAGAGACATTGAACCTGTTCACTTCTACCTCTTCAGGAGCCAAGCATGAAGGTGAGCGATGTCAGATTGGGATGGACCACAGGCCCTGGGTCAGAAGGTTCATCTGAGGAAGCTTACTTCGGAGGGTTTCCGACATACTGTTGAGTAACGGAAACCATATCTGTTGAGGCCAGAAGGGAGCAATGAGGATCATTTTGTCCCCCTGGGACTCAAATTTGAGAAGTACCCTCTGAATTAGTGGAAGAGGAGGAAAGGCGTATAGAAAGCATTTTGTCCACTGCAGCCTGAACGCATCCTGACAGAAAATGCCAGGCCCTGGAATTCTGGAGCAGAAAAGAAGCGGTTTTGTGTCGAGTGGGGATGCAAAAAGGTCCATGTCTGGAGTTCCCCACTCTGTGAATAGTGACTGAACTACGGTTGAGTCGAGAGACCACTCGTGAGGATCTGTCTCTGTTCTGCTGAGACGGTCTGCCAGTTCGTTCTGCACTCCCAGCAGGTAGACCGCCTGAATTAGAGCCTTGTGCTCTAGACACCATTCCCACATTCTTATCGCTTCCCTGCATAAAGGGTAAAAGTGTGCACTTCCCTGCTTATTGATGTAATACATCACTGCTTTGTTGTCCATTTGAAGGAGAATATTCTTGTGACAGAAAATGTCCTTCAAAGCCCGGACTGCATAAAGGACGTCTCTCATTTCTAGGACATTTATGTGAAGCTGGGACTCATCCTGAGTCCACATACCTTGGGTGTGGAGAGTCTGACAGTGAGCTCCCCACCCCATCAGGGAACGCATCCATTATAATGGAAATCTGATGATCCAGGGGAGCAAAGAGATACCCTTCCAGAAGATTGGTCTCTTACGACCACCAGGTGAGTGACCTCTTCAGAGGTTCTGTCATCTTAATGAGAAAGGACTGAGGGTGAGCGGTTGGGGACCACTGATTACTGAGCATCCATTGAGAGGTTCTCATATGGAGGCATGCTAGGGGTACAGTGAACACCGAGGATGCCATGAGACCCAGCATCCATTGCATCGAGATAGCTTGAACCGAGCTGTTCTCTCTGATGTATTGGGACATCTGTACGATATCGCTCCTTCTGTCCTCTGGTAGAAAAGCTTTTGCACAGGAGGTGTCCAGAAGAGTTCCTATAAAAAGGAGCTTCTGGGAGGGCTGCAGCTGCGATTTCTTGAAATTTAGCAGGACTCCCATGGACGTGAGAAAGTCTGAGGCCATGGCTACGGCATCGAGAGTTCCTTGCCTGGAAGGGCTTGCTAGAAGCCAGTCGTCCAGATATGGGAACACTTGTATTCCGATCTTTCTGAGATGCCCTGCGAGAATTGCACAACACTTTGTAAAAACTCATGGCGCCGAGGATAGCCCAAAGGGCAGGACTCTGAACTGATAATGCTGGCCCAGTGCTACAAACTGTAGGTATTTGTGATGCTTTGGGTATATAGGAACACGTTGGTAAGCGTCCTGCTTGTCCAGGAAAGCTTGCCAATCGTGTTGATGAAGCAAGGGTAACAGGGTCCTGAGCAATATCATCTTGAACTTTGCCATGAAAAGAAACTTGTTTAACTTTCTGAGGTCCAGAATGGGGTGCATGCCACCGGTCATTTTCAGGACCAGGAAGTAATGGGAGTAGAAACCTGTGTTTCTTTGATCCATCGGAACTATTTCTACTGCCCTGTTGTTCAGAAGGCCTTGTATCTTGGTGGCAAGAAGGTCTGAGTGTATTGTTGACAACCTGGGCTGTCGGTTGAGGGAACGATCCGGAGGGGTTTCTGAAAGGTTGAGGGAGTACCCCTCGCAGATTATCCGGAGGACCCATTTGTCTGATGTTATGGGCTTCCACTGGTTGTAGAACTGAGTCAGACGTCCTCCCACCGCTGAGGAGGAGTCGTCTCCCTCAGGCAGTTGAGGTGGGACCTGGGCCAGAAACTCAGAAGGTGACACTGGGCGCTTTGGGCCCTTGTGCCTTCTGTTGCATTTTCTTTTGAGGCTGAGGGGCTTGGTTTTTGTTAAAACTTCCCCTGCCCTTGCCCCGGAAGGACTGATGGTTGTGAAACTGGCACTTGCTAACACCCCCGAGAAGGGGTGGAAGCAGGTCGAGCTGTTTTAATGGCCAACCTAGTCTTCTGTGTGGCCTCCAGAGCTTGTTCTACTTGAGGTCCAAACAGATACATACTGTCAAAGGTTAACGCCATGACTTGCTGTTGGGCATCATTCGTGAAGCCCGAAGTGCGTAGCCAGGAGTGATGACTGGTACAAATGCGTGCTTCCACTGCTCAGGAAGCAGTATTGAAAGCATCCATAGCTGCTTTAACCTACTGGTTGTTGGACTCAATACCCCTGGTTATGGTCTGAAGTAGCTCTGAACTAGTGTCTGACTCGGGCAGAGCTTCTACCATCTGTTTGAGCGAATGCCAAACAACATACTCAAATTGAGGGAAGTAGCCCTGGTAGCTGGCACTACGCACACCCAGGGCGGAGGCAGCAAAGACTCTCCTACCTAAGGTGTCTGTCTTACGAGATTCTTTGTTTATAGGCCGGGCTGTAGATGCCTGAGGAAGAATGGCCTTATCATTGTCTGCCAGGACTACAATAAGATCTGCAAAGGCCTGGGAGGCCAAAATGGGCTGATCCTTGGGAGCAGCATACTTCCTGTCTATGGATTTAGCCACAGAAGGAATGAGAGCGGGATTATTCCATACCATCTAGAAAGCGTCTCAAAGGATGGTTGTACTGGGGGAGTTAAATCCATAGGGATCTCCGGGACATGTAGGTATTGGAGTCTCAAAAGCTTCCCAGGATCAGTATCTGTACTTTGGAGAGAAAGCATAGAATTAAAATTTTTTAGCAAAGACTTAAATGACAGGTCTTCAACCACAGGCTCTGCGGCAGGATTAATTCCTGCTCCTTCAACATCATCACCCAGTCGAAGATCTGGGTCAGGCTCAGTATCATCTCCTGACAGCCCTGGAGGGACTGTATGGACAGGAAAGGAGTGAAAATCAGAAGGAAATGAAGAACAGAAAGGATTCGGAGTCAAGAACCCTTGAAGGCTGGACAGCGCCACACACAGCTTGGTGCCGAAGAAAGGAGGCAGGCGCCATCGAAACAACCCAGCAGGCGGGCCGGCAGGCGCCAGACGACGCAACAACCCTCGCGCCCGAGAATGGCGCTTGACAGGTGCGACAGCTGCCGAGGGACACATCGACACCGAGAGAGTCCCCGATGGCGTCGAAAGCAATCCAGGGCCCTATAGATTCCGATTTGAAAAAAAAGAAGGAAGAATACCAGGAGATAAAGGCATCGGTGTGGCCCCCTGTGCCGCAGCCATGTGAGGAGGGAAAACACCTGAGCGCGGAGTCGACGGCACTGAAGATGACGCTGCATGACTAGGATGGTCCAACTGCCCTACCCACTCCCCTGAAGGGCCCGAAGGCCTCGGAGTGACCGGGCCAGGCAGCTGGACCAACCTCCAAGCCCATTGCTCCATAAGAGTGGCCCACTGATGAAACTGCTCATCGGAAGCCCTTTCAGTAGGCAGGGAAGGGCTCTGATGTTGAAGAGGTCGGTCACTGGAGCCAGAAACCGGAGACTCCGGAGGAGGAGACTAGCATCTGACCCCAACAACCAATCATTGACTCACAGACATACCAAAAGGCGACCTCGAGTGATGCCTTCTCTTTTTTGACCTGTGGGCCAAAGAAGAGCTCGAGGCCGAATGGTGCTGAAAGTGCGACTGTTTCCTTTTATGCTTCCGAGGACCACCCATCCCCCTAGGCATCGGACCGTCCATTGTCAACCCCGAGAGGAAATGACGGACTGGACCCAGCCCGTGACTGAATAGCTTTCATCGAAGTCTCCTACTGTCACCTGACCTGCTCATGGTCAACTCCGTCAATGGAGGGCCGAAGACTTCTTTTTCTTAATAAGTAAAGTTTAAAAATAAGTGGTACTTATTCGAGATAAATTACAAAACAATAAACTGAAAACTATGCTGCTAGTTTGAAGTTCGACTCCTGGAAGGCGAGCGACGTCATCACTGAAGCACACTTGTCGGCGGGTAAAAAGGAACTGAGGTGGTTAGAGGGTCGACGCTGAGATAGTCATTGCCGCACAAGCCGAGACTCATGGCACCACTCCTCGTGCCTCCATCTCTGGCACTGGCCCTCTTGCAAAAAGTTTGCTCCCACTGGGTCCTAGCGCCTCCGGCGTAGATCCCATCAGTGTGAATGAGTGGTGGAGACTTTATGTCCAGGAAGATGAATCCTTTTAGAGATGAAGGTGAAGAAATGTTGCAAATAAATGCAGTGGAAAAAGTACCTCCTTCACAGTGGGGCAAGGGACTTTATTACAGGTATTTTCTGACCCGCAAGAAAAATGGGTAGTGGCAACATATTTTAGACCCGAGATATCTGAACAAACACTTAAAGAAAATGTCAAGATGGTAATACTGGGCCCACTGATTCCATCTCTGCAAAAAGGAGACTCACTGGATCTGAAGGACACCTTCTTTTACGTACCAGTCAGGCCCAGCCACTGAAAGTACCTGAGGTTCAGGATAGGGAACTGCCAGTACACAGCCCTTCCCTTCAACCTCACCTCAGCTCCAAGAGTACTTACAAAGTGCCTAGTAGTAGCACATTTGAAAAGCCAAGGGTGGTGTTTTTTTCCTACCTGGGTGACTGACTGATCTTAGGAAAAACTCAGCAGGAAGCAAAGTCCTCCCTCCCTCCCTACTGCTGACACAATGTATTGTAGGACCTTGGCTTCCTCATGTATATTCAAAAGTCCCAGACAGAACTAGTTGAAGTTCTGGACTCTATCGGTACAGAGTTGGATACCTGGTAAGGGATGACTTCCTTCCTCAAGTAAGGGTAGCAAATCTGATTTCGGCTGCAGAATCCTTCAAGGCAGGTTAGTCAAGACCTGCAAGGGATTTTCTGCATTTACTGGGGCACATGACCTGTCCACTGCAGTGGTACCAGGGGCCGGGTTCCAAATGAGAGATGCCAGTATTCCAAAGGGATTAGACCACACCTTGAATACTGCATGCAGTTTTGGCATCCCTACTTAAAGAGGGACATTGCTCTTCTGGAGAGGGTCCAGAGGAGGGCGACCAGGATAATAATGGGACTAAGGGAAAGGCCCTATGTGGAGAGACTGGAGAAGCTCAACCTGTACTCGCTGGAGGAGAGAAGGAACGGGGGGATATGATAGAGGTCTTCAAATATCTCGAGGGAATGAATAGGGTAAGCCTTGAGGGGGTACTTCAGCTGAGGGAGATAGGAGCCACCAGAGGACACTTAATGAAGCTGGACAGGGGAGACTAAGGGGGGAAACATGGAGATGCTACTTCACTGAGAGGGTGGTGGAGCCCTGGAATGTGCTGCCTGGGAAGTTGATGGCTGCTACGACTGTGGAGGGGTTCAAGAAGGGCTGGGATAGGTATAGGGGAGGGTGCATCCCAGAGCCCCACTGGGGGATGGGGATGGGGACCTTGTAGGGAGGAAGGGGGGCTAAGAACAGTGCCCTGGGAAGGCACTGATCATCGAGCAGACTCGACAGATCATAGGGTCTAATCTGCTGGCTTCTTAGTATGTTAGTAGGACCATTGATCTGAGAGGTGAGATTCACTGTCCAGACTGGTTCCTGTCACAAAGTCTTTGCTAATGGCACTGGAATGGTGAAAGGAAGACTACAACCTCAGAGAGGGAATTCTCTTCTTTCAGCAATCACCTACAGCTGTACTCGCAACAAAATGTCTCCCTTCTAGGCTGGGGATCTCATCTGGAGGACCTCACTGTAAGTGATGCTTGGGAGTACAGAGGAGACTCGAGTACATTAAATCTGGAGCTTAGAGCAGTGTATCTGGTAATGCAGGCTTTTTCCTCACAGATCAGGGGTCTGTTTGTCCAGATCAAAACAGACTACACCACAACAGTGTATTACATAAGCAAGCAGGGAGGATCAAGATCTTTGAGCTGTGCACAGAAAAAATGAAGATCTGGAAACTAGCATACTCGCTGGAAGTACAGCTTTAAGTAGTACACCTGCCAGCGAAAGACAGTGTGCTGTTAGATTCCCTGAGCAGAATCAGCCAGGGAAATTACAGATGTACCCTGAACGAGCAAGTGCTGGCAGCAGTGTTCAAACAGTGGGGTACACCAGAAATAAACCTGTTTGCTTCCTGGGAGAACAACCAGCTCCCACTGTTTCCTAGAGGATGCTCCAGTCCTCAGCTAGTCAGGGAAGTTTCTATAGGCCTTCCCACCTTTCCACTTTTGCTGAGAGTACTGATAAAACTGAGAAGGGAGTCAAGAACAGTGATTATAATAGCTCCAGACTGGATCAGGCAGACCTTGTACTCCATTCTCCTGTCCCTGTCTAACAGGCCTCTTATCAACCTGCCCCTGAGATAAAATCTGCCGACACTGCCGCAGGGCAGGATAACGTTCCCAGATCTGAGAACTCTGCATCTCAGAGCATGGTTCTTGAAGAGCTAGAGTTCTCTGGACTAAATATCTCTGAGAAAGTGAGGGAAGTGCTGAAGGTCTCCAGGAAACCAGCAACAAGGAAAACTTATGCTTCAAAATGGAGATTTACCTTTTGGTGTTCTTCTAGACAGCTCAACCCACTCTGGACCAGTCTGTCAACAATCCTAGACTACCTGGTCCATCTCTAGTCCTTGGGCCTTAGGCCCTCAACCCTGAAGTTTCATTGGGCAGCAGTGTCAGCTTACGCATCAGCTGGCAAAGACAGGTCAGGGGCCTCACAACCCATTTTCAAAAGATTTTTCAAAGGCCTTGATTATCTATACCCTCCAGTAAGGAACCCTGTCCCTCCATACGACTTGAATGTGTGCATTGCTCAGCTGATGAAGGCTCCCTTTGAGTCTATAACAATTGCTGCATTGAGGTATTCACCTGGAAAGCAGTTTTCCTGGTGGCAGTGACATCTGCCAGAAAGGTAAGCGAGGTTCAAGCCCTCTGCACAAATCCTAACCACATAACCTTTCATAGGGACAATGCAATCGTAAGAATTAACAGAAAAGTCCTCCCCAAAGTGGTGTCTGAATTCCATCTGAACCAATCAATTATCCTTCTCGTTTTCTTACAGCAGAATCTAGCTCTGGAGAGCAAAAGCTCCATAGTCTGAATGTGAAGAGGGCACTGAGCTACTACTTAGGCCACACAGAGGATGCCAGGTCCACTAACACTCAGTTATTTGTCACACATGGTGACGTGGGGAAAGGTAAGCCAGCATCCAAGAGAAATATTTCTCGTTGATAGTTTCCTGCATACAGTTTTGTTATGGCGAAACTGGTAAATTGATGCCTAGAGGCTTTAGGGCCCACTCCACAAGGGCACCTCTGCTTCTGTGGCAGCATCAAGGGATAGTTCTCTGCAGGAAATCTGTAAAGTAGTAGCTACATGGAAAACAGTACACACTTTCACAAAGCAGTACTGTCTGGACCTGCATGTAGTCCAGAAGGATGCCAGCTATGTCACTGCTGTCTTGGTGAACCTTTTGCCCAAGTAGGTTCTATACCCAGCCTTCCAAGGTCCTCCTATGGAGTCTGCATTTGTTAAGCATAAGGGAGGGATTCTTGGGGTTTGAAGAAAACATTACTCACCTTAGTAATATTGTTTCTTTCAAAGGGATCCCTTGCTGTTCTTACCAATCCCTAGTCCCTACCTCTCCTTCCAGAACCTGGTAAAAAGTTCTGATAAGAATGAGTTCTTTCTGTCCTCCAGACGCTCAATCCTGTCCCACCCCGGCTGACCACCGGCAATTCGCTTGCACCTCGAACACGGGTCGCCGGCATGGCAGGAGGTAAGGCATTGCTGCCTCAGCTCTCCACGCCACTGGGTTGGCTATTGTTATTACTATTATTAGTCTAATTGCAATAACAACTTTTGTTGTTTTAGTTTTATTTCGGTTTTAGTTGTGTGGAGCGAGCCGTGCATGCCACACAGTGTCAGTTTGCAGCTGGATCAGTCATTTCAAACACCATGAAGTCTTGCTGCTATTAGGACTAATGCAGTTTGCCACTGCACTCGAACTGCCCCGGAGAGGATAGGGTTAACTCCAGAGCAGTCTGGGTTCCACAGCGAGGCTGTTCAAAACTCTATCTGGCTAGTTTCAAATGAAACTGCCAGATTCTTTCTCGCTTTCACTGAACAGTCGCTCGAGATCAGCTCCTTCAACTCGGTTCATTTAGCGGTTCAGCGAGTTTACTCTGTTCATTTGAACCGCAAGTGTTTAAAATTCAGCGTTTTCGGTCAGAAGCTCTATCTGGTAAACCGTAAGTACTAAAAATAAAGTCTGTGTGGAAATACATTATCGGTTCAGTCTGAACCGATCGGTGGCTTATTTTACGATTTTTGGGCTTTAGAAGTGCGGTACCCGGTTCTTATCGGTTCTAAAAAAACCTTAATTTTATTTGGGTTTTTCCAATACCCGTGACACGGTTAGGAACCGATAAGGGTGTCTTGCCTGGCACGGCCGTTTAAAGGGCAAGTTTGTTGGTTAGGCTGGCATTATGTCTGAGAAACCCAAAAGAAAAACCGGGCCCACTGGGTTTCAACACTGTGATGTCTGTGGGGAAGCCTTTGCTAAGGCTGATCCACACACCACTTGTGTCTACTGTCTGGGGGCTGACCACCTCCTGTCAGACTGCCAGGTGTGTAAAAATTTCCCTGCAGCCACCCTGGAGAAGAGATTGGGCGGCTCAGGGAGCGAGAACCAAAAGTCCGCTGACCGGATGGCCAGCGGTCCAGTACCCACTGGACCAGAGGGAGTGCCCTCTGACCAGGCGAGACTTCCTCGGGCAAAGAAAAGCTGGTCCAGAGGAACCAGCTCCAGCAAAAGACAAAGAAATCAGCAGGTCTGGATTCCAAAATTGTCTCTCCAACTGCTGCAGAAATAGCAAAAGCCATTCAGATTGTTCAGTCTTTGTCTCAGGGACTTGTTGAGCCCCTATAATTGGGAAAAGGGTGGCTCGTTCAGGTCAGTGGTTCAGGATTATGATGTTGAGGAGTTTATGAACCACAGGAGGGAGAGGAGGAATTTGATCAGTGTATTTGTGACTGGGAAGGTCTGGGCGTGCCCATTGAACGGGCATTTCTCCAGATAGACCCTTAGAATCTCCCCCTTTGCTGTCTGAGTCCCCTTCTCATTTTATGTTTTATAAAAAGGTGGCAGAAACCCTCCAGCTCCCTTTAGAGGAGGCTGTGGATGAGCAAGAGGAGCCTGATTATGTAGAAATGATGGATATTCCAGAGTCTAGAAGGTTGTCTATTCCTTGTCATAAGTCATTTAGGAAGCAAACAACAAAGATTTTAAAAAATCCTCATTCTAGGGACATGGATATGTTGTTCATCCACACTCATTGGCAGGTATCCTTGCCGCTTTAAATCTTGCCGGAAGGTCTTCAAGCTTGCTCCTCCCACCCACCCGGGTGGTATAACTCTCGGCTCCGCCCCATGACGCCAGATCTTCCTTACCGCTTGGAAGCTCAGGTTCCTTCCTTAACGCTCTGCGTTTGAGACTGGTTCCTATTTCTCCGTTTGCGGATTTAAAAATAAATTTTGCAAAAGACTTCGATCTTCTATCCCTCATGACTGCGATGGACAATCGACTCCCGGTTCGGAGATGCCCATGCGGGCAGAAGATGTCTCGGACGGATCCACACTCCACGTGTGTCTACTGTAGGCCTTGAGCACGACCCGCGGGCTTGCGACCTGTGCTCATCTTTCTCGCCCTCGTCCTCGAAGACCGTGCTGCCCGATTGCAACTGGGCCGTCGAGCGTTCCCTCGGTGAAGTCCAAGAAGGCCGGTTGGCAGTGTCATGGCGGCGGTTTCGGCGGATCAGCTCGGCGGATGTATGCCCTCGAAGAGGAGGCGGCGCGGGCGTATCTTCCTCGGCCGCGGCATTTATCCCGCTCTCTGGGCTCTTCTTAACGGCTTCTTTAGGAGCTTTGTCTGTCCTCTCCACTAAAGGAGAAGGGCCTCGTTGGCGGGACCTTATTCTCGGTCCAAAAGAGGACAAGGTAAGTCCCTCCGTCGCGCTCTTGGAGCGGGAAGGTCCCTCTCCCGGGCCGTCGACCGTCGGCTCGGTCGACCGCTCGGCTTGACCACTGGCCTCACGGTGTCCCGTCAGGTCAGTTGACGAGACTCCACCGATGAAGTCGAGATTTTCTCAACCCATTGGACGGGCTGTCGCCTTTAGCAGCGAGATTCCCTCTCCCGGTTCCCCGGAGGAGTTGAGATCCCGTGGGCTCACCTGTGCCTCGGTTCGAGACCCTCGGATGCACCATCCGAGCGAAGGAGTGCGGTTCGACCCGACACCTCCCGCACCGACCTCGGAAATTCGGGACTCTCGGTCTCGGTCTCGGACCTCTTGGCGGTCAGCCGATCCCACCGTCATAGGCGGTCGGTCTCGGCACCGCTTGATGGCGGCGTCGCCGCTCGTCCTCGTCCTCCTCCTCGGATGAGGAAGCTTGGCGCTGAAGTGCGTCGGCAATGCGAGACCTTATGTTGCAACAACTCCTCCTGGCGGGAATAAGCCGACCCGTCGCCTTCCCCGGCCATTAAGTGACGCTGTCACCGGGCAGCCGACTGGCCTCGACTTATCCGAGGCCTATGCCAGGCGGTTGTTCGGCAAAACCAGCTGCTCCACCGATTCGGTGGAACCTCCGCCTCCACAGCCACCAATTGGGGCTCCGACCAAGGATTCTCGGTCGTGAGGTCTACCCATCGGCTGTCAGTTACCCTCACTCGATCGACCTCGGCGGGTGAAGGTGGCTCAGGCCAGAGCAGCTCTTGAGGACTCTTCGAGTCCGAAGATGATTCCTCCTTTTTCTCCAGCGACTGGACTTGGAGTCTTCAGGAGAGTCAGTCAATGGACGATAGCCGTCGTCCTTCCTAGGACTACTTCGGCTCATCTCGGTCCACGGGATGGGCTCGAACCGTTCCAAGCGGGCCAGGTATCCCCTCACGGAGATTCTGGACCGAAGGATTCTCCGGCGGAGGCCTTTCCGGTGGCGAGGCCATAGTGGGTCCGGCACTGGAGCTTTGGCAGCGCCCTGCTTCCTGCCCTCGCTTCAGCCAGGATGGCCAGGAAGTATCACGGTCCTACTGGTTCCTTGTCCGGTTTTGGGACACCCCTCTGCTGAGGGTTGGTTACCGACAGCGTTTTCGGCAGCGCGGCAACGCCGAGGATGGACAAACCTCCTGACAAGGAGGTCCAAGAAATTGGACTATGTCGAGGCGAAAAGTCTCGCTGCGTCCTCTCGGCCTTCGTCAGGCCAGTTCGGCCGTCCTCATGGCATTTTTCTCATGCCCTGTTGGGCTCCTGGATGAGTCATCCCTCATCTTCCCCGATCTGCAGACTACGGTTAGCGGGTGCGGGACCAGGGCAGGGCAGTGGCCAAACAGCAGCTCCAGACTGCTTTGGATATAGGGGACTCATGTGCCAGATCGGTGGCTGACCGCAGTGGCTATCATCGGCCGGCTGGCTGAGGATATCCACCTTGCCCGGATACCCAGCACAAGTTGGCGGATGTCCCCTTTAGGGACTGACCTCTTGACCCTGGGGTGGAAGGTCACCTGCAGAGGATCGAGAAGTCAATGCTACCTTGGACTCGGTCTCTTCCGCTCAGAAGGACAAGGCCGCAAACCACAGCCTAAGCCCTTTGGAGTCCTTCTGTGCCCCGGCGCCCGGCCCAGCAGCGTCAGGGCCAACAGGCTTGGCTCGCCAAACCCAAACCGCACGGCTTCCTCTAACAGGAGGCAGGGAGGAAAAGGCCCAGGAGGTCCCTCGGCGGTCCCTCCTCCAAGCCTGCCAGTGGCAGGCTGAGGGTGTCGCCACATTCCCGTCACCTTATCCTGGGTCCCCCCGTGGGGGGACGGCTCCGGCACTTCCGTTCCGCCTGGTCCGCTGTTTCCACGGACAGGTGGGTCTTGGAGGTGGTGGGAAGAGGCCTGCCTCTGGAATTCGAGCAGGCACCACCCTTCAGAGCCGTCGCCCCTCGGGGGGCTTCGGGATCCCCAGCCTCACTGGCGGCTCATCGAGCCGACATCGCTCTCCTCCTCCAGAAGGAGGTGATAACAGAGGTGGTGGACCCTCCTTCAGACCCAGGGTTTGTGTCCAGGTACTTCCTGGTTCCGAAGCGGACGGGGGGCTGGCGCCCCATTCTCGACCTACACGACCTAAACAAGTTCCTAAGGTCTCGAACCTTCAGGATGGTCACTTTGGCTCAGATAATACCATCCTTGGAGCAGGGCGTGGTTCTGCTCTCTGGACTTGCAGGGCCAGCGTTTTTCACGTCCTATCGTCCGTCTCACCAGAGATTCCTTCGCTTCGGCGGAAGGATCCCTCTTGATTCAAGCCATGCCCTTGAGCTTGTCTCCAGCTCCAGGGTCTTCACCAAATGCATGGCAGTGGTGACAGCATTCCTGCGGCGCTTGAGGGGTCAGGTGTACCCTTACCTGGACGACTGGCTGATAGCAGCTCCTCAGGAAGGAGGCAGAGTGGTCAGAGATCTGGCCCTCCAGGTCTGCTCTCAACTGGGCCTCCTTATCAGCGAAGCCAAGTCGAGACTCGAGGCGAAGCAGGTGATTCTATTTGTCGGTGGCTCTCGACTCTCTTGACCAGGCGCGGCTCCGCCGGACAGGGCGAGGTTCTTTCCTCCTTTGCCCGATCATTTCTGGTTGGGCAGTGCGCCCTGCCGGGACTTCCTCGCCTCCTGGGTCTCATGGCGGCCTGCACCAGCGTGGTCCGTTGGGCCCGCTGGAACATCGTCCCCTTCAGTGGGGACTGGCCAGCCAGTGGTCCTGGCAGCTGCGATCCTTTGGACCACGCAGCCGGTGACACAGGGGATGTGGGCGCTCTCCAGTGGTGGACCGTTCCAGATCATTTGCAGGAGGGCATCCGTTCGTCCGCCCGAGCGGCGGTCTCTCTATCGACCGATGCCTCTCTGATGGGTTGGGGTGCCCATCTGGGGAACACCGGGCTCATGGCCTCTGGTCCCCGCGAGGAGTCGATGCCACATCAACCTGCTGGAGCTCGGCGGTCCGCCTAGCTCTCACCGCCTTTGCTCCGTTCCTCCGGGGTCAGTGGTCCGAGTCAGGCGGACAATCCCGACCATGTACTATCCTAAACCGCCAGGGGGGGAGCGCTCCATGCTTCTATGCAAGGAAGCTCTCCGCGTTGGTCACTGCGTGCGCAGCCTGGGCGGATCTCCTAGCCATTCACGTGGCAGGAGCCTCCAACACCCTGGCCGATGCCTGAGCGGATAGGGGCTGCATCCCACAGTGGTCTCTCCTGCAGGTAGTACAGCATCTGTTCTCCCATTGGGGCACACCTCAGGTGGACCTGTTTGCCTCAGGGAAGCAGAAGCTGAGTCTGTTCCATGCCCGCCCCCTCAGCAGGGCTCGCTGCAGGGGATGCCTTCGAGGCAGTGGACCCGGGCCTCTTTACGCCTTTCCCCATTTCCCTTGATCCACAAGGTGCTTCTCAAAGCGAGGAGGGACAAGGCGCAGGTGATTCTGATAGCCCCAGACTGGCCTGCCAGTTCTGGTACCAGATCTCCTCAGTCTC
The DNA here is from genome assembly GCA_016271365.2 of Neoceratodus forsteri. Taxonomy (NCBI): domain Eukaryota; kingdom Metazoa; phylum Chordata; order Ceratodontiformes; family Ceratodontidae; genus Neoceratodus; species Neoceratodus forsteri. The sequence goes on from CM028130.1 coordinate 1,200,038,388, forward strand.
AGCTCCAGGACTCATGGCAGCTTCCAGCTCACCGGACCTGCTCTCAGTCAATCAGGGAAGGTGTTCCATCCGGACCTTCAATCCCTGCACCTGCGACCTGGTTCCTGAGGGCTAGAGTTCCAGGCCTTGGGTCTTTCCGACGAGGTCCTCAATGTAGTTGAGGCGTCCGTAGAGTCGACCAGAAAATGCTATGCCTTCAAATGGAAAGGTTTTCCATTTGGTGTCAGAACAAGGCTTGGACCCTTCCTCCTGTTCCTTGGCAAGCATCTTGGACTATTTATGGTCCCTTTCTAGTCAAGGGCTTGGGTCGGCGACCTAAGGGTGCACCTGGCAGCCATCTCTGCTTGCAGGCGGGCCGGGAAGCAGTCGGTGGCGCAGGAGAAGGTGGTCTGGCGCTTTTTCAAAGGCCTTGATCACATTTCCCTCAGTCACGGGAACCCCCACCTCCGTGGGATCTACTGCTGGTACTGGCAAAGCTCATGGGCAAGCCATTCGAACCTATGCACAGGTGCTCTCTCACCTGTCGTGAAGACCGCCTTCTTGGTGGCTATCACGTCAGCCAGAAGGATGGAGAGCTCCAGGCGCTTTCCATCGAGTCTCTTACCTGGTCTTCCACAGGGACAAGGTTGTCCTGCCCCACCGAAATTCCTTCCGAAGGTGGTGTGGAGTTTCACCTTAACCAGGTTGACTCTGCGGTGTTCTACCCCAATCACACCCGGAGGCCGAATATAGGCTCCATACTCTGGACCCTAGAAGGCTAAGCTTATTATAAGGCCTTCGGCTGAAATTCGGGAGAGGTTCGCCAGCTGTTTGTCACCACGCTGAAGCCGCATCTAGCAGACCTGCAGCCAAGCGGACGATAAGCAGGTGGGTAACCTCCTGCATAGATCTCTGCTATAAGTTAGCGGGCATGGAGCCTCCCAGAGGATAGAGCTCATTCTACCGCCATACTGCTGCAGGTGGCTGCTTCAGGGCGTCCCTATCCAGGAAATCTGCAGGGCTGCTACCTGAAGTCAGCAAACACCTTTATTACCCATTACCACATCGACCTTGAGTCACGCGGGATGCTGGTTTTGGGGCCTCGAGTTCTCAGTCTCTCTTTCCCAAGTAAGTATTGAGGTGTCGTCTTGCCTCCCTCCTCCCGGAGAACTGCTAGGAGTCTGCCAGACAGTGTGGATAACAACATATCCATGTCCCTAGAAATACAGGTTACTCACCTGTAACAGGAGTTCTAGGAATGGTATATGTTGTTCATCCACACGACCCACCGGACCTCCCCGGCTTCGACGCACAACCTGAGCTTCCAGCGGGCCAGGTCTGGCGTCATGGGGCGGAGCCGAGAGTTATACCACGCAGGTGGGTGGGAGGAGCAAGCTTGAAGACCTTCCGGCAAGATTTAAAGCGGCAAGGATACCTGCCAATGAGTGTGGATGAACAACATATACCATTCCTAGAACTCCTGTTACAGGTGGTAACCTGTATTTCTGTTCCTCCTGTAGATAAAATGGACAGAAGGTATACTTTATCAGGCCCTGATACAGACTTCCTCACTGAGCAGTGTAGTCATGTAGGTGTTGTTCAAGCTGCAGCCTGTGACAAGGCTAATATTCCCCTGGCATCATCCTCCTGATAAGGATTCCAGGAAGATTGATGCCATGGCAGAAAAGCAATATATGGCAGCTTCATTGGGACTCAGGCAGGCTAATTATATGGCTTATGTGGCTGATATCAGAAATCTAGATGGGACACTATATTGCAGTTAGCCAAGCAGGCCCAGGGCCAGCTGGCTAGTGAGTTGGAACAAGTGGCTGCTGATGGCATTGAAGCCTCTAAAGTTCAATTTCATACTGCCGTTGATGTTAATGATGTTTCCTCTAGGGTCATGGCCACTTCTGTAGCTCTCCGTGAGGTTGGCATGGCAGATGCACTAATCTGTCCCAAGATACTCAGGCAAAGGCTATAGATTTTTCTGTAGTAGGAAACTCTCTGTTTGGGGATCAAACAGAAAATTACATGAAGAAAATGGATGAATACAGAACTACCTGCAAAAGTGCCCAAGCTAAGGAGGGCATGCCACTCCACCAAGGCATGCCCCAGGGGTAGGGCAGGCCTTACCACAGGCCTTTTATCAAGTTCAGGCCTCTTCAGCCTTTGCACAGGGGTTTTTTCAGAGGCAGGGGTAGGCGGGACACAGGCAGACCATCTCCTCTCCTCAGAATAAAGCTGCTGCCAAGCAGGCACCTGATGGGGTGCCCAGGGCGATCTCCTGTACGGTGGGGGCAGGTTGGCTTATTTCAGCCAGAACTGGTTGTCCCTAACCCGGACAAATGGGTTCTGGAGGTGGTAAGCCAAGGTCTGGTTCTCAGTTTCAAACAGTTCCCAAAGATGAGAGCCAGACATTTTCCACCTGCAAATCCTTGAAGCCCTTGCTTTGGAAGCAGAGGTTTCTTCTCTGCTGGGCTGCAAAGCAGTGGAAAGAGTTCCTCCTTGCCATCAGGGCAAGGGTCTGTACTCGAGGTATTTCCTTACCCCAAAAAAGACAGGAGAGTGGCGGCCCATCTTAGATTTAAGGTTCCTGAACAAGCACCTTTTGAAACCAAAGTTCAAAATGTTAACTCTGGCAATGATTCTGCCTTCCCTAAGGCCAGGGGACTGGCTAGCTTCCCTGGACCTCAAGGATGCCTATTTTCATATTTTGATCAGGCCTTCTCACCGAAAGTACCTCAGGTTCGAACTACCCTCTGGCCACTACCAGTTCAGAGCAATGCCCTTCGGCCTTACCTCTGCTCCAAGGGTTTTCACAAAATGTTTAGCTGTAGTAGTGGCTCATTTAAGAGGCAAGGGGTTGCTGTGTTTCCCTACCTGGACGACTGGCTCATAGTGGGTCAGTCTCAGATCAGGTAAATCCCACTTGCAAGTCTCCCAGCAACTTCTCCTTCTCTGGGATTCCTGTTGAATTTTCCAAAGTCAGTTCTGGAACCAGTTCAGGTACTAACTTTCATAGGTGCAGAATTGAACACAAAGTCAGCCAGGGCATTTCTTCCCTCCGAAAGAGTGGACAGACTCATTGCCCTGGCATCCTCACTACCCTCTGGGTCTCTCGACCAGCAAAGCACTTTTGCAACTCCTAGGGCACATGGCTGCTTCCACAGCTGTCGTGCAGGGAGCAAGATTTCAGATGAGAGACATCCAGTTCCACTTGAGGTCCTACTGGTCTCAAGGAAGGACCCCCTATCCAAGTTAATCCCAGTGACCAAAACCCTGATCCTAGCCCTTCAGTGGTGGCAGGATCGAAGCAGTTTAACTCAGGGGGTCCCCTTCTTACCCATTCTTCATTCCCTCACCCTCACCACGGATGCCTCCCTGTTAGGGTGGGGGCACATTAGCGACCTTTCCACTCAGAGTGTGGTCCCCTCAGGAATCTCTGCTCCACATCAACCTTTTGGAACTCAGAGCTGTTCTCTTAGCTCTCCAGGTTTTTCGACTACTGTCCAGAACAAGGTAGTCCAAGTCAGGACAGACAACACCACAACAATGGTACATCAACAAACAAGGGCACTCGGTCATCAGCCTTGTGCACCGAAGCAATGAAGTTAGTGGTCTCTGGCTTACTCTCGAACACCTCCCTGGTAGCAGTTCACCTTCCAGGAAGGACAATGTCTGGCGGATGCCCTCAGCAGGATTTCTCAGGGCCATCACGAATGGGCTCTGAATTCTCTGGTGCTGGGGTCAGTCTTTGCCAGATGGGGCACCCTCAGATAGATCTTTTCGCAGCCCCAGACAACCACCAACTTCCCTGTTTTGTTGCAGGCCTCCAGTTCTGGGATCAGTCCCACTGGGCCTTTCAGTTGGATTGGAAAGGAAGTTCTTGTATGCTTTCCCCTTCCTCTCCTCTTCAGGGTACTAGTAAAATCAGAACTCAGCCCTGCAGAGTGATTCTGATTGCTCCAGACTGGGCCAGACAGCCCTGGTACCTCTCCTCCTGTCCTGACATTCCACCCTCCCTCAGCTTGCCCAGGACCGGCGACCTGTTGACCTGTGCACAGGGAGAGTGTGTACCGAACCTCAGTTCCCTCCACCTCAAGGCCTAGTTCTTGAGGAGCTAAGGTTGCTGATTTACACCTTTCTCAAGGTGTCCTGGATATTTAAAAGGCTTCTAGAAACCTTCCACTAGAGCCACTTACAATTCTAAGTGGAAGAGGTTTTCCATTTGGTGTTCTGAAAGCAGATTATCCCAGAATCTGCTAATCTGCCCATTTACTGGACTATTTGGTCCATTTAAATTCCTTAGGCCTTAGGCCAGCTACCTTAAAGTTCATCTGGCAGCTGTCTCTGTTTTTGTGTCAGCGGGAAGCCTGCTTCCTTTCTTTCACCCTGTATTTTCCAAGTTTTTAAGGGTTACTTCACACTAACCCCCTTTTTAGTAACCAGCTTCTGCATGGGACCTGAATGTTTGCATTGCTCAGCTACTGCAACCTTCTTGAGCCTCTGTCCTCAGCAGACCTCAAGTTTTGACTTGGAAGACTGTTTTTCTAGTGGCTATCACTTCTGCTAGACGTATAAGTGAATTACAGGCCTTGTCAGTAGAAGAAGATTTTATTTCTTTTCACAGAGATAAGGTAGTCCTTAGGACTAACAGAAAGTTTTACCTAAAGTGGTTTCAGATTTTCATCTCAACCAATCCATCTCTCTTCCAGTATTTTTCACTGAGCATTCCTCCTCAGGAGAGGAGATTGCACAGTCTGGACGTCAAAAGAGCCCTAGCTACTATTTGGAGCAGCACCAGGGTCACAGGTTGAATCCTCCAACTCTTCCTTACCTATGGAGAAGTTGGCAAGGGAGACCTGCCACTAAGAGGACAATTGCGGGTGGATTGTCTCTTGTATCAGTTCTGTTACCAAAAACTGGGTGAGAACCTCCCTCAGGACTGAGGGCTCATTCCACCAGGGGTACAGCTGCATCTCTAGCGGCTGCTAGAGATATTCCCATTTTGGAAATTTGCCAAGCTGCTACCTGGAAAACAGTCCACACCTTTACCAAGCATTATTCCTTGGATGTCCAGTCCAGGAGAGATGCTCGGTTTGGCACAGCTGTGCTTCAGAGCCTATTCCCCAAGTAGGTTCTGACCCTCCTCCATGGAGATACTGCTGTATAATCTGCATTAGTCCTAATAGCAGCAAGACTTATGGTGTTTGAAGAAAAATTACTCACCTTAGTAATTGCTTTTCTTCTCATGGAGTCTTGCTGTATTAGGACAACCCTCCCTCCTACCCCGCTCAGAACTCCCACTTGAGTATGGGGTTGTCAAATTGGTGCAAGCTCTGTCATGCCATTTCAATTTCTCTCTAGCTCCCCCCCCCCCCCCTGCTTTTTGTTCATTTGGGTTAGAACTAGGTGATTCTGTTTTTGTTAAGTGATAGGTGGCTCCTCTCTGGACTTGAGTCTTTTGGGAGATTGGGCCTATTAGTGCTTGTCATGGGTGATTCTAACAATAACAGGTGATTTTGTTATTATTCTATGATTGTTGTTGTTTTTGTTGTTCTACTACTGGTAGGTAGCCAATGGCTAGTGTAGACTTTTCCACACAGACTTGCTATATTAGTTTAGCTTCGTAAAGAACCTGGCAGTTTCATTTGAAACTAGCCAGATAGAGCTTTGAACAGCGCCCTCGCGCTGTGGAACTCCAGACTGCTCTGAAGTTAACCCTATCCTCTCCGGGGCAGTTTGAGTGCAGTGGCAAACTGCATTAGTCCTAATACAGCAAGACTCCATGAGAAGAAAAGCAATTACTAAGGTGAGTAATTTTTTTCTTCTAAGACGCTAATGATTGATCCAGTAGCCAATCAGGAGCCTTGCTAGGCTCATGAATAATTAATTAGATGTATACTTGTTACAGTGCCTTTATTATTCACACCCCAGGAATCCCTCACTATGCTTACTGTTGCATTCAGCCTGCAGGTCTGAGCTGCCCCAGAGCTTAGAATTTTATGCTAATTAGAGAGTCTTGAAATGAAATTCAAACTCTGCTGTATGCTCATGCTCACCCTAACATTCTAATGGCAGATTTATTTCTCCCCTTGAAGAAAGCAGTTGCTCTGGAGTCTTCTCTTCAACTTCAGATCAGTTTTTGGGTTATTTTTTTGTAATAGTATGTTTTTTAGTTATTATTCAGTTATTTTATTGGTATCTCTGTATAGTTAGGTAATTTTTGTATATTTCTGTGACTTTCCTTCAGTTTTCCATTGGTTCTCAGGAACCGGAGAAGGCCGTTTTTTCTGCATGATTTCCTGCTTTAAGGAGCCATTTTGAAACGATGTTATTTTCCTTAATTTACTAAAAAGATGTAACTGCTTTGCAGCTTCTACTGTTTATCAAATAAACTGGATCACCTGGGAGTGGGTCCCAACATGGTAAAATGGGTTAGAAATTGGCTAGGTGGCAGGACTCAGAAGGTGGTGGTAAATGGCATTAAATCCAGAGAGAGGGAGGTGACCAGCGGTATACCACAGGGATCAGTGCTGAGGCCAGTTCTCTTCAATGTCTTCATAAGCACCATTGCAGAGCAGCTGGAAGGGAAGGTGTGCCTCTTTGCAGATGACACTAAGATCAGCAACAGGATTGACACTCCAGAGGGGTGTAGCAAATGAGAAGGGATCTAAGCTTGTTGGAGGAGTGGTCAAATGTGTGGCAGTTAAGATTCAATACAAATAAGTGCAAGATAATGCACTTGGGGTACAAAATTCCAAGGATGGAGTACACATGATGGGGGGAGGGAGGGGAGATACTGGCCACCACCTGTCAAGGAAGAGACTTGGGGGTGATCATATCTGATGACCTAGAAGTGACCAATCAATGTGAAAAGGCTGTGGAAAGAGCCAGCAGAATGCTGGGGCTCATAGGGAGAGGTATAACCAGCAGAAAGAAGGAGGTGGTGATGCAACTGTACAGATCACTAGTGAGACCTCATCTGGAGTACTGTGTCCAGTTCTGGAGGCCACATCCCTGGAAAGACATAGACAGACTGGAGGCAGTCCAGAGAAGGGCAATCAAAATGGCACAGGGACTGCACAAGAAGCCCTATGAGGAAAGACTGAGGGACCTCAATATCTATTCCCTAGAGGAGAGGAGGGAGAGGGGGATATGATAGAGGCATTCGAATACCTTAGGGGTATAAACATAGTACAGGAGGGTAGAATATTTCAGAGAAAAGAGGTACAAGAACAAGGGAGCATGATATGAGGCTGGAGGGGGTAGGCTCAGAGGCAACCTGAGGAAGTACTTTTTCACAGAATGAGTGGTGGACTAATTGGAATAGTCTCCCTGCGGATGTGGTGGAGGCAAAAACAGTATGGGAATTAAAGAGTGCCTGGGATAGACATAAGGGTACCCTGGAGATGGGGAAGAGAGGGTAAGCCGCAGATCAAATAGGGTCTGTGGTATTGCAGTATGTAGGGAAAATGGGCAGACAAGATGGGCCACACGGTCCTTATCTGCCAACAGCTTCTATGTTTCTGTTATTCTCGGTTCTCCATTTTTGGGAACCAAGCCGATATTTTACAGTTTAACCTAACTAACTCATCTGTTAGGCTGCTTTCATTTACGGTTTCATTACTAAGGGACCGGAACCACATTTCATATGTGTTAAACTCTTTTTACTTATACAAGGTTTTCTTCTCATTCAGTTTTACTTTGATTTACGCTTCCCTGGTTCATTAGTGTTTGGCATGACTGACAGACCCAAAAAGAAGATGGGACCTACAGGCTTTAAATTTGTAAAGTTTCTTTCTAACTCCTGGCAAAGGCAGACTGTCACGAATTGTGCTTACAGTGCCTGGGTCCCAATTACATTTTTAGTTTGTATGAAGTTTGTCCCAAATGGCCTAACAAAAAAAAAAAACAAGTAATTGTGGCTTCTCAGTCTTCCTCCACATCACAAAGTAAGTAGAAGGATAAGACAGCTAAAGATTGTTCAGAAGTGAGTGTGTCTGAATGGGGAACCCCTGAATCGAGTAAAAAAAGAAAAACATGTTGCTGTCCCTTCTCCTGAAGAAGAAAAGGAGCCATCAGTGGACAAAAATGAAATGATCTCAACAGAGGACATGACTAAGACCTCAGTGCAAGCAACGGAGATGGTGCATTCTTAAAGAAAAAAAGAAGGTAGCTGTCCCTCTTCCTGAATAAGAAAAGGAGTCACCAGTGAAAAAAAACCTAAAATGCCCTCAATGGAGGACATTAGTAAGGCTTAGTAATTATTCCAGGCATTCCAGGCTATGGGAAATTTCAGGAATATGCCCCAGCCGCTGTGGTTCCATTCCGAATGCCTGCAGAGGAGGTAAAATGTTTTATAAAGAAGTGGGAGAACCTGAGTAAGAATTTGCCTCACTTCCAAGACCCTCAGATGACTATACGTACTATGCTTTTGTGAGACATATGGTCAATACCTTCAGTTTTTCCTCACAGGAAACTGGTGAGGATGAGGAAGGGTTTGAATTCATGGATATGATGGTTTTATTCCCCACTACGAGGTTGATGCTTCCTATCTATAAATCCCTCAGAAACGATACCAGCTGGTATATCAATAAAGTGTTTGTGTGAGTCAGACTGTGGCAGATCAGGGAGATGAGAGAAGGGTTGATGCCGACCACCATCTCCGGATCAGGGTGAGGGCTTGGGTTTCTCTGGGTGGTGGGAAACCTCCAGATACCAGGGCAACTTACTGTACAAGGGGATAGGAGGGTTCTAATAGACACCAGGGAGTACTTAGAAAGGAATGAGGAGCAGTATTTAGAAAGGAATGAGGCGAGAGGTGGGGTGTTATGTGCCACATCCCAAAAATAAAAGTATTTGTTCTGGTCTTAAAGTCTTTTTTTCTGGAAACAAAGGGCTAAAGCTTATCCAAAAATTAAATAAGATTAAAATAAACATAGAATCAAAGCTGGCCCAGTGGTAGTGCTCCTGCCATGCCAGAGACCTGGGTTAGGGAGCAGACTCGGTTTACTGGAGTTAGCTGGTGAGGGGCAGAGGATCAGGTATCCCAAGCAATGCTGTCCTCTTCTGGGGAGGGGAGGTCTGTCGTTCAGCTGCTGACTGCCACCAGATGTAGTCTTGGTGGTGGTGCAAGCATGAGCAGAAAGTAGAGAGGGGCTACAGTTTGATTCAGTGCAGGTGTGCCTCTACACAGCATGCACTGACTTCCACGTTGCAGCTTGGGAACTGGGGAGAAAACAGAAATGCGGTGCAGGCACAGTGAAGCCCTGCCTGACCACCTCCAACCCCCACCATCACATGGGCTCTTGCTCAGCTTCTGGATGTGGTCTATGAGGCATCCTCCCCTCTGCTTGCTCCACCATTGGGGGGGGGGGGCAATCTGTGGTGGAAGTCATGGGTCAGGTGAGACCAGGGGAGATGGTGTCCAGTCAGGGGAGGCAGGGACTGGACGCAAAGTCGCCTCCACTGAAAGAGAATAAATGTTTATAAAAATAAACAAGGAGTCATTTAAATGTACGAATATTTAAAATTGTGTCCTATGAACTTTAACATTTGTTGCCTCACATCCATCGTGGGTAAGCTAATAGAGACTATCCTGAAGGAGAGGCTGGTGGCCCTCCTAGAGGCCAAAGGACTACAGGACAGCGAACAGCATGGCTTCATACGTGGCAGATCCTGCGAAACCAACCTGGTCGAGTTCTATGACTGGGTAACTAGGCAACTGGACAGGGGCCATGCAGTGGATGTCCTGTATCTGGACTTCAGTAAGGCATTCGACTCAGTGCCACATGGAAGGCTGGGAAGGAAGTTAGTAGGCACAGGGGCGGTGCAAAGCTGGTGAGATGGGTAGGAAACTGGCTGCAGGGAAGGCAACAGAGGGTGGTGGTGGGTGGGGAGCTCTCACACCCAAGGGCAGTGACGAGCGGTGTTCCACAGGGCTCGGTGTTGGGACCAGTGTTGTTTGGGATATTCATTGCAGACATATCATGGGACATCAAGAGCAAGATCAGTCTGTTTGCTGATGATACCAAGGTAGGCAGCGGTGGTGGATGACCTAGGGGATGGCAGGGGTTGCAGGATGATCTGGCAAAGCTTGAAACCTGGTCAGACACCTGGCAACTGGCTTTAATGCCAAAAGTGCAAGGTGCTGCATTTTGGGATGAAGAACCCAAGAAGGAGTTACCATCTAGGGGAGTGCAGCTAGCCCAGACAGAGAGAAGGATCTGGGTGTGCTCATTACAGGGTCAATGAACAACTCGGCACAATGTAGGAAGGCAGCTGCAAAGGCCAACAAAATGCTGGGTTGTATTGCAAGGGGTATATCCTCGAGGAGGGAGGAGGTGATTCTGCCACTGTATAGGTCATTAGTTAGACCACACCTGGAGTACTGCGTGCAGTACTGGCGTCCGTATCTGAAGAGGGACATTAAGTTACTGGAGGGGGTGCAGCGCAGAGCGACAAAGATGATCAAGGGGCTGGGGGACTTATCATACGAGAGGAGGTTGAAGGAGTTGAACATGTACTCACTGGAGGAGAGGAGAGACAGGGGTGACATGATTGAAACCTTTAAATACATGAAAGGAATAAACAAGACGGGTACAGAGGGACTGTTCAAAGTAAGGAAGGGGAGGGCCACCAGGGGCCATGATATGAGACTGGAGCGAGGAAGGTTCAGGAGGGAGATGAGGAGACACTTTTTTACAGAGAGGGTGGTGGCTGGGTGGAATGCGTTACCTGCTGAAGTGATATGCAGTAGAACAGTGGACTGCTTCAAACGAGGATGGGACAGGACAAGGGGAAGGGTTAATGAAGGGGAAGGGTGGGAGGAAGGGGCAGCTGCAGAATAAGGGGTGCTAGCTGTACATTCGAGCAGACTTGATAGACCTCTAGGCCTTTATCTGCTGGCAAATTTCGTATGTTCGTGTAACCCCTAGATGGCGCTATCCCAGGGGCTACTACCCCTGCCTGATTTGCCACTAACAGGTTGAGGGGCCTGGATCCAATGGCGGGTGCCTCCACCCAGAGGTCAGGGTTTGCAATAGTTAAACTTACTTGGTCACAGCCCTCTGGGACACTGCAACCCCTTTCTTCCCACTAGTGGCCCACACAATATAGCAGAATTACCTTCACAGTATACTTACCCCCAAGGCTGGTTCAGGCACCGGGACATCCTGTAAAATAAGATACAGTGCAACAATCACAGTACAGTACTTTAACATAGACAAATACCTCAGGCAGTATAACTTTGTTGAAACAAACAGCTCTGATTTATTTAGGGGGATATAACAAGGACAGGGGGAAATCAGGTTAATTAGCTTATCACTTTACTATCTACCTATGGCTCTGTGCACAGGCCTATCCCTACCAGTTACTGTCCCTGGGTACCCAGGCCCTAGTGGCTAGTCCAAACCGTGGCAGCTGGTAGGGCCCTTTCACACAAGAAAGGAAAATTAAACAGTCAGCAGTACAGTAATTCCATTTGGATTTAATGTGGCAATTCAACAGGGAGCGACCCGAATTAGTACTCCACGACCTCCAAAGAAGATATGGTCCTTCAATGTCAGCAGGGCTACTTTTGATCTCCAAGAGACTCCTCACACATTTATATGGTAAAAAAGAAAAGCACTATACCAGGCAGGCTGCATCTGTATCCCAATCGCATTACTGCACAATAACCAGGAGAACACAGCAGATTCAGTTCCTGACAGACCGAGTGTAATTCAACAATTTCTTCAGTCTTCTACAGGGTGAGCCTGGTTTCTACTCTTCAGAGATCCTTTGATTCTTTTCACAGGACGGATTCAGTCCTAACAAGCAGTTACACAAGTTGTAGAGCCGGAACTCTGGGCCTTGCACACGTTTTTGACTGAAACTGTGCACTGAAGGAGCACAGGGTTTCTTTCCTTCACTTTCAGATCTCAAACTGAAACTCCCAACAGACAAAACCGGGCACTTCCTTTGAGTTCCTCCCAGTTCTTGACTGGATTGGCTGTCACTCACAATAGACTGCTGCTGTTGGTCCAAAAGGCACGAAGTCTAAACTACATCTCCCAGAGTCACTGCCCATACAATCCTCTTGTGGCTGGCTCAGATTATGAGTCCCAAGTTCTGATTCGTCCAAGGCATCATTTTAGAGCTAGTTTACCCCACACTGATTGGTCCAGTTCAGCAGTTCAAAACCAGAATGGGGAACTAGGCAGACAGTTCTGACTGCAAAGAAAGCAGGTTAGACAAACTGTAATTTTATTATTACTGTAAATGATTTCTGGCAATCAGTTACATCTTTCAGACAGGTTCCCTTTGCACTCCTAGTGACTGCAAAATGGGGTGAATTGGCAGCAACTTGAGTGGTACTCAATCAAAGAAACACACAGTCCCCATACAAACTAATTATGTCTGCAAGCAGACAGCTCTTAAAGACAGTACCAGAGGTTCTAAAACACTCACTGATAAATGGCTTAAATGCCAAACACCATTCAGGCTTGGAGCATTCAAGCAAGCTCCTGGAAGTCTTTTGGGAACCCCCATTTGCGGGGGTTACACCTTCCTGGCCTGGGAAAGCTTGGCGTCCCGCGTCAAGCAAGTACCCATAAGTTTCAACTGCAACCATATACATTTGCATTAGGCCACACATGTAATCATCAGTCAATATATCATTTTACCAAGAACACATTTCTGAAACATTGCAGTACGTCACTCTTTACACAGTATTACATACACATTGTACCATAACTCAAGTTATTACCTCTTGTACATGAAACCTGAAGAGAGGGGCCCTTCCCTATCAGTTACCTTGGGGCTGGACGGGCAAGGCACCATACTTAGAGGGCAACACAAGTAACTTGGAGTTAGCACTGACGCTCAGTTTGGGCAATGAGCTCGGGACACATACACTCCTTTATGGACAACATTGAGAGGCAAATCCACAGGCCTCCCAAGGAATCATAACTGAGGTGCACCACAGGCTTTACAGCTCGACCAGTCTTTCTAGGGGAACTGTTACAGTCTCTGCACTCTGAGCCTCATTTTCAGCATTGTCCACACTTGTCAGGGGAGTCTCCATGGGGTAGAGAGGCTAGAACTTGGGGCACTTTCAGCTCCAGGTTACAGTTTCTGAGTCCACAACATTTGGCTCGCATGGAAGCTTTCGGACACTGGCAGTGGACTGTCAGGGCACTCAAAATACTCTTCTTGTTCGGGTGTATCACCAGTCTGCCCCAATCTATCATTTTCCTCCTGAAAGCTCAAACAGTTCAACCATGCACAATGATTCCATTTCATCTGATCTGATGCTTTGCACTTCACTTTCTGGGAGCATTGGCTCCAGGGATGAAGCTGGGGGCTTAGACAGTCCAGAAGGCCCAGCTTTGTCTCCACTATTGACTAGGGATTGCCCGAAACAATTGACTCAGTTCGTAAGAAGGATAGTATTCAAAGTCACTCTCACTTTCTTCCGATATGGACTGACAGTCATGCTCAACTGGGACTTGTGGAGGGACACTTTAACTTTGCTTCTGTAGGTGCAGACTTTCTTGATCTTTTCTTAGCAGCAGCTCTAGTCACTGGTCCAGAGGGGCATCTTCTAGGGCTCAGACTCAATTAAGATTTGTCCAATGGGCAGTAAATGATTTCTATGCATTGTTTTACATCTTTTGAATTGTTCTCAGGCCTTACTTTGTACACTGGCAGATCATCTAGTTTGCCCACTACAATGTGAGGAGATGGTGCCATCTGTCAGCAATCTTGTGTTTGCCATGCAGTCCCAGATTTCTTAGCAATACCCGATCTCCTCCTGGAGTTCCTGTGCTTTCACCTTTTATCATACCTTTCTTTGTTGGCCAGATTTCTTTTGGCAGCCATGGTTTGAGCCAGTTGAGTACGCATGAGTTAGCTGGGCCTTTAACTTTTGCACATACTGTAAATAGTTGTCAGCTTGAACCCCATCAGGAGACCCCCAAACACACATCTACCGGTGAGCTTCTCTTCCAAACATCAGGCGGTGAGGGGAGAACCCAGTGGCATCACTTTTGGTGCAGTTATAAGCATGTACCAGGGTGCTAATTTGTTGGCTCCATCTAGGCTTGTCCTTTGGGTGCAGGGTGCCTAGCATATCTAGCAAAGTGCGTTGAAACGTTCAGGCTGTGGGTCCCCTGGGGTGGTAAGGAGTGGTTCTGGACTTTCTCACTCCCCACAGAGAAAGCATCTCTTTGATCAGACGACTCTCAAAGTCTCTCCCTTGATCAGAATGGATTCTTTGTGGAGCCCCATAGTGAACAAAAAGTTTTCTCGAGTACTTTGGCTACAGTGGATGCTTTCTGGTCTTTGGTGGGGAAAGCTTGGGCATATCTCGTGAAATGGTCAGTGACCACCAGCACATTACTGATATTTCTTTGATCTGACTCCAAACTCAGAAAATCAATACAGACCAGCTCCATGGGTGCACTGGTGGTTATGTTAACAAGGGGCAGCCCTCTGAGAGCAAAGCTTTCCTCTGTAAGCAGCGACTACAAGTTCGTATGTGTTGCTCCATCAGCCCCATCTTAGGCCAATAGAATCTGGATCTCACCAAGTCAAGTGTTCTGTCTATACCAAGGTGCCCCATGTGGTTGTGCAAGGACCTCAATACTGAGTCTCGAAGGCAGTGGGCAGCACCAGTTGTTGTTTGTCTACTTGTCCCCTCTGTCTACTGTTTCTCTATATAACAGTTTATTGATCAGTTTCAACTTAGGACCTTCTTTGTATAACAGTGCAGTTCTCAAATCAGTGGGCGTAATTTGGACACATCTTTTCCTGCATAGAGGGCTTCTAAAGCTGATTTGATCATAGGATCGTGGGATTGAGCCCGCCGAATACTGTCATTGTCCAGCTGAGGCAGTGCACCAATGTCTGTGCAGAAAAGTGGCAATAAGCAGCAGGTATGCAATTCTCAGAGGGTCCCAAGCAATCCACCATGCAGTCCACTGCGTCCGTGGACATTTGTTCCTCCCTGTCAAACTTCGGCAGAGTGCCGAATGTCAGGTTCTGCCAATCGGACCCAATCATTCTGGGGAACAGGCCTCCGGGAGGAAGCATCAGCATCTATGTGGTTCAGACCTGCTCGGTATTCGAGGCATAGTCATATGTAGATAATGCAGAAAGCCACCTGTGGCCAGTGGCATCCAACTTAGCTGAGGTCTGCACATAGGTCAAAGGATTATTGTCAGTTTTACTAGTATTTTAGCCCATACAAGTACTCATGGAATTGGTCAACAATAGCCCACTTCAAAGCTAGAACTCTAACTTATGTACAGGATAGTTCTTTTCGGATGGGGTCAGGCTTCTACTGGCAAAGGCCACTGGTCTCAGGCCATTCTCGTGCTCTTGGTACAACACAGCCCCCAACCCTTGCAAGCTAGCATCAGTGTGCAGGGCGTAAGGTTTTCTTGGATCGGCATAGGCCAGCACTGGAGCATGGGTAAGTTGATATATGATCTCATGAAAAGCAGTCTCACAATCAGGAGTCCAGCGGCCCCAAATACTTCACTCGGATGAAAATACACTCTTTCAGTCTTGAGGACGCTGACTTTGGTATTTTTGTGGGTTGGGGATACCCTTGAGTAAGGTTAAGTAAAAGGCGGATCACTCTTGAATAGTCCTTGATGAACGCCGATAATAACCACAGAATCCCAGGAATCTTTGCAGTTCTTTTAGATTTTTGGGCTGTGGCCAGGTGGTCAAGGCCTCAACTTTACTTGGGTCGGTCTCTATTCCTCGGTGGATACTATGTGTCCCACATACTTTACTGATGTTTGAAAAATTGACACTTATCAATGGACAGTTTAAGGCCAAAGTCCTCCAGTCGATCCAATACCTTAAATAATCTGCTCTCATGTTCCTCCAGTGAGCTGCCAAACACAATAACATCATCTAGGTATACCAGGCACTCTAGTAAGTTCATGTCCCCACTGCACGCTCCATCAATCGTTGAAAAGTGGCTGGGGCACCTGAAATCCCTTGAGGCATCCTCATGAATTCATAGAAATAGCGGACAGATAAAGGCTGTCTTCTCACGGTCCTCTGGGGCCATCGGGATCTGGTAGTACCCACTGCGGAGATCCAGCACAGAGAACCACTTGCTCCCGTTTAGGCAGTCCAAGCATCCTGAATGCGGGCATTGTGTACTGATCAGGGATAGTCCGCCGGTTTAAGATGCGATAATCCACGCACATCCTTACTGTCCCATTCTTTTTCCTCACTACCACAATGGGGGAAGCATAAGGGCTTCTGGATTCTTGTATTACACCAGCCGCTAACATCTCTTGCAGATGCCGTCTCACATCATCTATATCAGCAGGTGCCAGGCGTCGAGACCTCTCACGAAATGGTCTTTCGTCATGCAGCCGGATATTGTGCTCAGCTCCTTGCATCCTACGTCCCATTCCTTTAAAGAAAACACCTGGTCTCTCTGGGCAAGCTTCTCACTGATCCTCACTTTCCATTCAGCTGGCAGCGGGAGTTGCGAAATCAAACAAGTCAGGCATTACTCTGTCATTCTTCCTTGAACTCTTGCTGCTGGGTAGCACTGCAGTGTCTGCACAATGCACATTAGCCAGGATGCAACCTCTATTTACCTGAATGTCTCTTTCAGACACATTATGAACTTGGACCATTACCCTTCTGGCATAAGCATGGGCTCTAGCGGGCAAAATACTAAGCTTGACCAGCAGTCCCTCTGGCAATTTTCCATCGCCTGGTGCATCCAACATTAATATTTTATTCTTAACATCCTTTCTGATACGGACCTCTCCTGTAAGGTACACTGGGCATTTGGTGCCAGGATCAGAGACTCAGGATCCTTCTTCCATACAATTCCAACGGTTCCTCTGGTTCTATATTTTCAGCATCTCTCTGTGCCTCATAGGCCTTCTTAATTAAAGCGGAACTCTTAAAGCTCTACTAGTCTTTGACCCCTGTTTTCATAACACAAATGTGCCAGCCTTCCGAACATATGAGCATTTGTTCCAATCAACAAAGGGACACCATCATACAGTCCAGTGGGGGACACACTAAGGCTAGGGTCTCTACTTGTTGGCCACTCCAGCCATGGTGGGGGAAAGACAGCCAAGTCGGATATACCCAGAATAGGGGTAGGCCTTCTCACTTAACCCCCATACATGCAGTCCTTCTAATGGTTGTAAGGGTACGTCTGACAAATGCTTCTGATACCAATCTTGAAACATAATTGTCACTTGGGAGCCACTGTCTAATACAGCTCTTGTAGACACTCCATTTACCTTTACAGTGGTCTCCATGGAGGGACCCACTATTCTGGACCAGTCTGGAGAGGCGGTAGTGGGGCCTGGGCAACTGACCTTGCCACAAAGGGCGTGAATTAGCATTTTGGTGCCCTCACTGGATCATTGTGCACCTCTTAACCACTTGATTTGTTCTCGAAGCTCTCCTTGAGCCTATATGCAACTTTGTCAGTGTCTTTTGGGATTAGCATTCCCTTTTCATGTGCCCATCCTTCCCACAATTATAGCAAAACATACTTTTGGAGTTTGAGCTGGCCGGTGCCACACTGGGAGCCAGAGGCGGGTGTACTAACTGGAAACCTTGGTGCCATCTCTGTCTCTGGCGTGATAAGCATTTGGAGACATCTCGTCAGTTTCTCCACTTCCATGGTCAAGGAATCGAGTTCGAGCTGTTATCAGCAGGAGATACATGGGTGGGTATCCCACCCCCATAGCAGATATGCAGTCGGATATAGGTCGGGGCCCGTACTTGCAGGCGTGGCCTTCATAAAGGGACTGTTTTGAATTCCGGATCTCTCTCAACAGTTCACCCCATTGTGGCATATCTTTTCCTTATCAGAGCACTCATTGACTGCCAACCTCTGCCCTGAACTTCACTTGATGGGCCACCCTCAGTCACTCGGGTCATAGCCACAGCTATTGGTGCAGGTCCCTCCCGGAGTCGCCTTTTCTCAACTCCTCAATTTCTCTCATTAACTCATCATAGGAGGTGGGGATTCCAGTCGATTTGCCAGGCGTAACTGAAGCAACAGCAGTTCTGAGAGGGGCAGACTTAAGATTCTGTCCAGTCTGGTTCGGTCCAGTTCAATCGCTGGCAAACTACCCTTTCTGAGGCATTCTTGCAACAATTTTTCCAGCGAGAGACATACACAGACAACAACTCCCTTGGTACTGTTGTGCATTTCTTACTCTCCACCATAGGTCCTCATCAGAATCTGGGCTCCCATACACATTCTCAAGGCCTCAAGATAGGCTTGTGCAGTCGCTTCAGGTTACTGGCCCGTTGCTGCGGATGTTGCCAGGGCAGGACCTCGGAGGCTCTCACTAACCCTCTTTCGCTGCTTCCCAGCATTGCCATTCTAGCACTTGGGGGGCAACATAGTCTATCCAGGTCTCCCAGTCATCCTCCCTTGGGGGTGGGGAGGTGCCAGAGAAGATCCTCAACCTTGTAAGAGTCGTGACTAATGGCAGGTGCAGAAATAGGAGTCTGCATTGGTTCAGCCACCATTACGGGTACTGGAGCAGGAGAGGGTGTTGGGGAGGAACACCCCAGGTGGCAAGAATAGTTTCTTCAAGTCCTCCACAGTTTTCCTTCTCCCAGCAACCATTTGTAAATTTCTCCTCAAAGTTTCAGATAGTGGTGGGGCTCATTCCCCGGGTCTTTACTGTCCTTAGTTATCACTCTCCAAGCAGTGAGGGCTCCCTCTGGGGTAATGGTCTGTGGTACTTTGGAGCTATCTATGGGATCCTTAAACTCTACTAGGGCCAGGAAAGTGTGGGTGAGCAGATTAGCGTGCCGACCCACCACCACAGGATTTTGTAAACCTTCCACCTTGGAAAGTACTCCCTGCACAGTGTCCGTATTGATGCCCAGGGGATGTCCAGGATAAGCATAGCATTTTGAAATTGATCTCTCCCAGTACACCACTCCACCAGCAGGTGCACAGCCACTTCTGTCCGGGGTACCCATTTATTTATTATTTATTTATTTTCCCTTAACAGTGGTTTGTAAATATGGCCACTAGAGGACACACAATCCCAGCGGTGCCTCCAAAATGTAACCCTAGATGGCGCTATCCCAGGGCTACTACCCTGCCTGATTTGCCACTAACAGGTTGAGGGGCCTGGATCCAATGGCGGGTGCCTCACCCAGAGGTCAGGGTTTGCAATAGTTAAACTTACTTGGTCACAGCCCTCTGGGACACTGCAGCCCTTTCTTCCCACTAGTGGCCCACACAATATAGCAGAATTACCTTCACAGTATACACTTACCCCAAGGCTGGTTCAGGCACGGGACATCCTGTAAAATAAGATACAGTGCAACAATCACAGTACAGTACTTTAACATAGACAAATACCTCAGGCAGTATAACTTTGTTGAAACAAACAGCTCTGATTTATTTGGGGGATATAACAAGGACAGGGAAATCAGGTTAATTAGCTTATCACTTTACTATCTACCTATGGCTCTGTGCACAGGCCTATCCCTACCAGTTACTGTCCCTGGGTACCCAGGCCCTAGTGGCTAGTCCAAACCGTGGCAGCTGGTAGGGGCCCTTTCACACAGAGAAAAGGAAAATTAAACAGTCAGCAGTACAGTAATTCCATTTGGATTTAATGTGGCAATTCAACAGGGCGACCCAATTAGTACTCACGACCTCCAAAGAAGATATGGTCCTTCAATGTCAGCAGGGCTACTTTTGATCTCAAGAGACTCCTCACACATTTATATGGTAAAAAAAGCACTATACCAGGCAGGCTGCATCTGTATCCCAATGCAATTACTGCACAATAACCAGGAGAACACACAGCAGATTCAGTTCCTGACAGACCGAGTGTAATTCAACAATTTCTTCAGTCTTCTACAGGGTGAGCCTGGTTTCTACTCTTCAGAGATCCTTTGATTCTTTTCACAGGACTGATTCAGTCTAACAAGCAGTTACACAAGTTGTAGACCGGAACTCTGGGCCTTGCACCGTTTTTGACTGAAACTGTGCACTGAAGGAGCACAGGGTTTCTTTCCTTCACTTTCAGATCTCAAACTGAAACTCCCAACAGACAAAAACCGGCACTTCCTTTGAGTTCCTCCCAGTTCTTGACTGGATTGGCTGTCACTCACAATAGACTGCTGCTGTTGGTCCAAAAGGCACGAAGTCTAAACTACATCTCCAGAGTCACTGCCCATACAATCCTCTTGTGGCTGGCTCAGATTATGAGTCCCAAGTTCTGATTCGTCCAAGGCATCATTTTAGAGCTAGTTTACCCCACACTGATTGGTCCAGTTCAGCAGTTCAAAACCAGAATGGGAACTAGGCAGACAGTTCTGACTGCAAAGAAAGCAGGTTAGACAAACTGTAATTTTATTATTACTGTAAATGATTTCTGGCAATCAGTTACATCTTTCAGACAGGTTCCCTTTGCACTCCTAGTGACTGCAAAAATGGGGTGAATTGGCAGCAACTTGAGTGGTACTCAATCAAAGAAACACACAGTCCCCCATACAAACTAATTATGTCTGCAAGCAGACAGCTCTTAAAGAGACAGTACCAGAGGTTCTAAAAACACTCACTGATAAATGGCTTAAATGCCAAACACCATTCAGGCTTGGAGCATTCAAGCAAGCTCCTGGAAGTCTTTTGGGAACCCCCATTTGCAGGGGGGTTACATTCGTATGTTGGAGAAAGCAGATTGTGGTTGCAACTGTTTGGAGTATCTGGCCTGTGGAGAAATAATAGTTATCTCAGAGTAGAGTAAATGCTTGCATTTCACTTAAGGGGGTTCTCTGATGTCACCAATAATAGGACTGCTGTATGCATGTGTAACCTTGGTGGGGGGAATCACCATTATATGGGGGTAAGCCAGCCTGGATTGTTGCTGTTGATTACCTTGGGGAAAACAAGGGGAAGTATTGGGGAACCTTTATATGACAACATGCCTTACTACACTACACCCCTTTCCCTTCATTCAGGCTGTGTAACCAGCTAAATCAGCATAAGTTCACCTCCAGGGTTACCAAGATGGAATCACTCTGGAAACTTGGATTCTTCTAAATAGCATTGTTGTATTTCGATGCCACATTACCTTCAGGTTCAGCGTGGAAATGGAGGGGCAAATGCTCATGCCCTGGAGAGGAAACATTTTTCTCAAATGAAAGAATGAGTAATGGCAAAGTCCAAATACACGGTTCATTTTTGGGGGTGTGGGGCTCTCAGAAAACCCAAAGTTTATTTTCCCCCCAAGCAAAAGTCCTCTCACTAGCATCCATAATGTGACTCGCAGAGTAATATCTTACAGAACCTCCCATGGAAAGTAGTCTCAGTGGCAGAGGGTCTGAGCCCTGGCAAACACCTTATTTCACTCTAGCCTCAAGTGGAAGTAGGTTGCCACATCAGCACCAGAAGGCACTCTCTTTTGGCTTTCTGGTAGGCAGGAGACCAGTGCAGTATCCTGGTGGGTTGACTGTAGTTGGAGTCCTGTCATTCTCCTTCCATGGAGGCAGATTATAGCCTAAGTTACAAAGCTCATTATTCTCTCCAGCGACATCCCAATTGGTACCCTTGCAGCCTGGCATGGCACGGGTGGATTGGTGGAAATCTTTACTGCAACATGGACAGACTGCCCTGGAATCTGTTTTAGCCAAGCTAAAATGGGTTGCCTGAGAACCAGCATGCTTGGCAGGGTATCGAGATGAGATGGCTGCCCTGCATTTGAAGGAGGGGATTGAGGTCAGACTCCCCACCACCACCACATTAATTTACACCTGGAGTACTTGGCCACCTCAGCCCACAGGTCCCCTTACTCCCTCTTCACTTGTCTGCTTCTTTATATGTCATCATCTGAACAGCACCAGTCCAGCACTTCATTCCCCAAATAGGGAGGCTAGGTGACGCATGATCTTCTTCGAGGATATCTCTTTCATCGGGCCATACCTATGGAACATATAGCCACCAGGCATTAGGACCACATGGAAATGTTTGCAAGTAGTCTTCTAGGGGCCGCTCATGACGATGCCAGGTGTCAGCGTGAATACTTAAATGTGGGCAGCCCCTCCTCTCCTCATTTCTTTTCCCGCCATTAATCAGCACTCGTTGGACCACTATGGAAACATTACTGCTTTTGCCACTGTTTTAATTTTTTTACATCAATAAAGTAATCACTTTTATAGTGATTTTTCGGTAACCTATATGTTGTCGAAAGGACCGTCAACACTCTTTCCTTATTACGAATGCAGAGATAAGATTTACAACAGCGACTCCCACAACATTTGTGTCTGCTGCCTAGGCCCAGGCCACAATGTGAAAGCCTGCAGTATCTGCTCGAGGTTAAACACAGCAGTAAAACAGGCAGCCATGTCACCAACCACATCCACCGATTTGCGGGCTTCCAAGTCCCGGGCCAAGGTCTCAGGGATTTGGGTGTCACAGGCAGAAGCACCGGGATAAGGACAGAAAGAATACCTCCCCGGTGCACTCTAGGTCACCCCTCCAATCTTTGGGTATGGCCTCTTCTCCAGTGTTGTTTGCTTCAGAGACGACGTCCCCCCTTCCCCCCAGTCTCTGCTGGGCCTCTTATGGCTTGTACACCAGTGTCGACAACGGCACCTCTGCATCCCCCATCGACCCCTGCAGCCTCTTCTCCAGCATTGTCTGCTTTGGTGATGATTCCCCGACAACATCGGGGTCTGGGGCAGTCTCTACCCAGGCCTCTTACAGCTGGTACCCCGACATTGATGGTGATGCCTATGCTTCCCCCTTGACCCCCTCTGTTTGACTGATAACACCTTGTCAATGGTGGTGCTTTTGCCTCCCTTGACACCTCTTATTACTGCTAATACCCTGCCGTCAGTGGTGGCACCTTTGCCTCTCCTGTTGACTCTTCCTGTATCGCCCATTGGCGGTGTGGGCATCAACACACAGGTGGGTCTCTTATCTTTCTCACATAGAATAAAGCACCTGTTTCCTCACCTACCGGCTCCAGGGGGCCTGTCAATGGGGCTTACTACTCAACCCCGTTGATGCAACAAGGCTCGGCCTTGCATCAACAGCCCCCAGTGTTGCTGTGGACATCATCGGCATGCCTTTTCCTCCCATCAACACAGTCAACGATGCATCTGAGTATCATCCTGATTTAATCATGCAGGATGACAGTGGGGAGCCTGAGGATTATATGAACAGCCCCTGTGACTGGGGTACTACTTCCATAGTGTCCACTTGCAGTGGGGACTCTGTACTTAACACTCCAAGGTACCCTCCAGAGGACTTTACCTTTCTCACCATGCTGCAGAAGATGCAGGCTGCCATGGGGTTTGATTTGGAGGAACAGGATACAATTAAAAGGAACCTTAAAGATTTCCTTGAGTTGCCAGAGTCTCCTGCTGTTGTGGTACCACCTCTTTTGCCTGCTTTAGAGGATGTCACATATGCTGCTCAGACCAAACAACATTCTGGCGGCTCCCAGGAAGGCTGACAAACTGTACTTGCCTCCAACTGGGAAACCCTTTTTGTGCCACCCAATCTGAGGCTTTCATTGGTGATTAATGCTGCCCATGACAGATCCAGGGCATCTAAACCCCTGAGATCTTACTTCGAGAGGGCTCTTGCAGTAGGTAATTACATATAGGACTACAGGCATCAGGACCCCATGGAAAAATTTCTAGCTGGCAGTCCCTGGCGAGGGACCGCCCCCACATCAGGTGACCGGCATCCGGAGACGTCGGTATAAAGGCGGTCCCTGACGCCCGCCTTCCAGTTCTTTCCCGCCGTTAGCTCGTGCAGCACCTCGCGGAAAAGTTTGTGCTTCGTCACCCAATCTTTGTTAGTTTTACCAAAATACTTTGTTTTTTCGACTAACGTCAGGTACCATTGTCGGTGTATGTCGCCCCCTACACCCTCCGAGCACAAAAATAAGTGCGATTCGTGTGGCACCCAACTACCGCTCAAGGACGGCCATTCCCTGTGCCTGTTCTTCCTAGGCCCTGATTACCCAGTCGAGAAGTGCCAGCACTGCCTCAGCTTCAATGCGGCTACCCGGAAAAAGCGGCAGCAATCCCTGGAAGCCCATATACTGAAGAAAAAGATGAGTTCAATGGAGAAGGAGCTCAAAAAACTGAGGCAGGCGTCCACTTCCCCCGAAGGCCATCGGAAGAAGAAGAAGGATAAGGAGAGGCACTGGGACAAGTGCTCCTCTACCGCGTCTCCCTCGGGGAGCCGCGGAAGGACACAGGTAACGTCCTCGGGGCCGGCTCACCGGCAGCTGCCTCGGGAGGTTTCGAGGGCATCGGCCCGCCCGTCTGGCTCACGCCCGGACCTTGCGGGCGCCTCCGGGCAATTGGAGGCCTCTGCCACCCTCCATCAGATCCACTTATGCCATGAAGTGGAAAAGATTCACTATCTGGGCTGCTTCCAAGAACATGGAACCCTTCTCCTGTTCAGTGGGGCTTCTGCTGGAGTACCTACATCATTTGTTTGACCTGGGTCTCAGTCATTCTTCTTTGAAGGAACACATGTCGGCCATTACGGCCTATCATGTTCCCTTTGCAGACAAAACTTTTGCTCAATTGGAGGTCTCTAAGACCTTTCTCAGAGGGGTCCTCCACCTGAGGCCCCGCATCCATACTCCTGCTCCCCCTTGGGACATGAACTTTTTTCTCGAGAAACTTATTCTCCTTCCCTTCGAACCTGCAGCTTCCGCGTATTTGAAGTTCCTTTCGTGGAAGACTCTCTTTCTGGTGGCCATTACTTCTGCTCGGAGGATTTCCGAGCTCCAGGCCCTGATGTGTAAAATCCCATACTTGATTTTTCACAAGGAACGTGTTGCTCTTCGCACGAATCCTAAGTTTCTTCCTAAAGTAGTAGCTGAGTCTACTCTAAATCAGTCCATAGAGTTACCTGCCTTTTTCACGCAGTACTCTAATCAAGGGGAATATTTATTCCACAATATGAATGTTCACGGGATTCTGAGATACTACACCAACAGGATGAAGGATCTCAGAAAGACTGATCAATTGTTCGTGTCTTTTGCTCATAAAAGAGAAGGCAATGCTGTTTCTAAGCAATGCCTATCTAAGTGGTTGGCTCATTGCATCACTTTCTGTTATGACAAATACAACAAGACTCTCCCGGGTCAAGTAAGAGGCCACTCCACTAGAGGAGTAGCTGCCTCAGCGGCTTGTTTTCAAGAATGTGTCTCCGGCGGACATCTGTGCTGCTGCCACCTGGACTTCCATCCATACCTTCACTAAACACTACAGTTTGGATGTTGCCTTTTGCTGTAGAGCAGGCTTTGGGCTGGCTGTTCTGCAAGGCCTCCTATCTTAAGGCTTGCACAGCTAGAACTGCTTTTTGGAGTAGCTTCCTCCTCCCGGTGCCTCTCTTTGTTCCAGACTGCTTGGGATTCAGTCCTACAGTATGTGTAATTACCTGCTGCAGAGCCTCTAGTAAGATAGTACAGTTCGTAAAATTTACACCGTAACAGTAGATCTTCAAGAGGCTCTTGCAATGTCTTCTATCCTTACCTCCATCCCCTAGGCTTTTCAGTTCCTTTTTCAGTGAAATATCAGCTCCTCTCTGTCCGGCCTTTTGGCCCGTGGCAGAAAAGAACTGGAAGGTGGGTGTCAGGGACCGCCCCTTTATACCAACGTCTCCTGATGCGGTCACCCAGTGGGGTGGTCCATCGAGACTGCTAGCTAGAAATTTTTCCGTGGGGTCCTGCCGCCTGCCGGCGTCAGTCCTATATGTAATTACCTACTGCAAAAGCCTCTCTCGAAGATCTACTGTTACGGTAAGTTCTTAGGTAACTGTACTTTCCCTCCCCCCAGTAAAGAGTCTAGGTGGCTGGATGTTCTAGGAAAAATAACTTATGCGTCAACATCTTTGGGCCTGCGTATAGCCAACTACCAGGCCCATATGATGAAGCACCAAACTACTCCTTGGAAACAGGCCAAAATAGCTGCACAGGCCTTACCAGAGGATGCTCCTAAGCTGGACCTCATTAAAGCTTTCACTGCAGGGGGCTGAGGTGGGCGAACACCTGCTTCGCACTGCTTATGATCCATCAGATGCCTCTGCCAGAGCTACAGCTTCAGGCATCTGTTTCAGGGGATATGCTTGGTTCAGGGTGGAGGCTTTGTCATTGATGTGCAGCAGTCCTTTTTGAATGCGTCATTCAAAGGCTACAGCTCGTTTGGCCCTGATGTTCAGGACACTTTGTCCACCCTTCAGATCTTTGGTAGGACTCTGAAGTCAGTACATTTCCTCTACCATATCCAGCCTAGGGGTAGGGCAGGGCTCGTTTTTGTCCAGCTGCTGTCTGGCAACGCCTGCCCACCAGATAGCAGGGCAAAGGCAAGGGAGCAGCAGCCTTACATATTTCCAGTACTATCTCCGGTGCCCAGAAAGCCCCCAGAGGTGGTGGTGCAGGGGGAGCTGTCCCCCTCCCGCTCCACCTAACTCCCTATAAACCCCCACCCACTTTTACCTCCAGGGGTGGTTGTAGGGAAACACCTCACCCTTCACTTAGACCAGTGGAGGGCAGTGAGTACTGATGTTTGGATTCTAGAGACCATTTAATAGGGTCATCTCTGGGAATTCTAGATATCCCTTCAGATCATTCCCCACCGGAGACTTCCTATCCTCCAGAACATTTGCCTCAAAAGACAGAGTGCTCAACTTCATCATAGAATGTAAGAAGTTGCGGATGTTCACCCTGCAAGGTCTTCTACCATTGCTGCAGGCAGTGGACTGGATATGTTACCTAGATATGAAGGATGCATACATGAATATATCAAACTACAGGAACCTCACAGAAAGTACTTGTGATTCCTATTCCAAGGAGAGCCGATGCTCTAGGGGTCACAGTTAACATAACAAAAATCGGTGTTGGCACCCTGTCAGAGGCTGCAGTACATAGGGGCAGTTCTGGATACGATTCAAGGTTTGGTCTTTTATCCCCTGGGAATGGCAAACCATCTAGTGGCTAAAGCACAGATAGTGCACAGCAGTCATTATGACACAGAGAGGAAGTTCCTCTGCCTGCTGGGACTCATGGCAGTAGCTGTTGTTACAGTACCACTGGCCAGACTGCAGATGAGATTCACTCAGTGGACTTTAAGGGGGGGAAGGAGGGGGAATTGTTTAACCAGGAAAGGCACACTAAGCTGAAGCTTGTTTCCAGGTGCAACATGGGAGCACAAGGAAGTTCACTGACTTGCTCAGGGTCACACAGTATGCAAGTGGGGGCTGTGGGATTCAAACCCAGGTCTCCAAGTTTGCAGCTCAGAGCCTTAAACCACTACGCTATACTGCCTTTAAGGGTCCACTGGGAGCAGCCCACAGATGATCTAACATAGATCAAATTAACCAGCCTGGGAGTGGGTCCCAGGGTGGTAGCCTGGGTAAAACATTGGCTGCACAACAGGACACAGAAGGTAATTGTAAATGGAGTCCACTCTGAAGAAAGAGGGGTTACTAGTGGGGTACCGCAGGGTTCAGTATTGGGCCCAGTCCTTATTAATGTCTTCATCAGTGACATTGCAGAGGGACTGGAAGGAAAAGTATGCCTTTTTGCAGATGACACAAAGATCTGCAACAGGGTTGATACACAAGGAGGCGTGGAAAGGATGAAAAGGGACTTGCAAGGTTGGAGGAATGGTCAAGTATGGCAGCTAGGATTCAATGCAAAGAAGTGCAAAATAATGCACCTGGGAAACAAGAACCCAGGGGAAGAATACACAATGGGTGGGGAGGTAGTAACAACAACAAAAAAGGAAAGGGACTTGGGGGTAATCATATCAGATGACCTTAAGATTAGCAATCAATGTGAGAAGGCAGTAGGGAGGGCTGGGGTATACTGGGATGTATAGGAGAGGCATCAGCAGCAGAAAACAGGAAGTTGTTATCCTCTGTACAGACAGTTGGTGAGACCCCATCTAGAGTACTGTGTCCAGTTCTGGAGACCTCATCTCCGCAAGGACATAGACAGGATAGAGGTAGTCCAGAGGAGGGCAACTAAAATGGTGCAGGGTCTGCAAGAGAAGCCATATGAGGAGAGACTAAAGGAGCTTAATATCTATACCCTTGAGGAAAGAAGGGAGAGTGGGGACATGATAGAAACTTTTCAGTACCTCAGTGGAATCAACAAAGTCCAAGAGGGTAGCATCTTTCAGAAAAAGAGACTTACAGAACAAGGGGACACAATTTAAAGATAGAAGGAGGGCAGTTCAGGGGCAATGTGAGGAAGTATTATTTCACAGAGAGGGTAGTGGATGCATGGAGCAGCCTTCCTGAGGAGGTTGTGGGGTCTAAAACTGTGGGAGATTTCAAGAATGCGTGGGACAGACATAAGGCAATTCTTGTGGGGGGTAGGAAGAAATAGGCTGTTGGTTAACTAGGATCTGCGGCCTATCCTGTAGGTAGGGAAATGGGCAGACTAGATGGGCCTAGCAGTCCTTATCTGCCGTCAAAGTCTATGTTTCTATGTAGATGGTTCTAGCTAGTCTCCTGTCCTCATAGTCCTGAAGTGGGGGATGGAACCCAGCCACCTGTTTAAAGCAGGATCCCCCTTCCTGGTCCCCTCCTCTCAACAGATCCTCACCACAAATGTTTCAGGGATGGGTTGGGGAGCCCACCTGGGTCCTAATCAGACACATGGTGTGTGGTCTCAGTGGAGGGTGCCTTGTTCATCAATGTTCTGGAAATTCATGCTGTTCTCTGTAGGTTACAGGCCTTCCAAACCCACCTCTACACAGGGCCCCTGCTAATTTAGATGGACAACATCAGTGTAATGCAATGCCTCAGCATATAAGGGGGGGGGGGGTCTCATTCCTACCCGCTCTGCAGGGAAGTCATGAGGGTTTGGTATTGGGCCTTGGAATGCGGTCTAGAACTATCAACAGTATATGTTCCAGGCATCCAAAATGTCTTGGCAGACAGGCTAAGCAGATCACAGTCCTGGATACATGAGTGGGGGCTGCTGACCTTCAAAAGATGAGGCCATCCAGAGTTTGACCTTTTTGCATCTCCACACAGTGCAAAAACTGCGTTCTTTTTGCTAGCTCGTTCCAGAGCCTGGAGTTTTGTGGCAAGACACGTTGTCTCTCTCTTGGAAAGGGAGGCTTCTTTATGTCTCTCTTCCCTTCCCTCTAATTCAGAGTGTTACCCAAACTCCAGATGGAAGCGCCCGGTGGCGCAGAGGGCTGAGACGCTGGACACCTAACCTCGTGTCATGCTGGTGACCTGGGTTCGGGAACAGACCCGGGTCATTAGGGAGCCGGCATGGGGGAGGGTGTGAGCAGGATTGAGCAGCCAAAAGGCAGCTCCCCTCTTCCGGGGTGGTTGTCGTTCCCCCCCATAGTTCCGCTGCCACTAGGTAGAGGTCCAGGGGCTAGCATAGGCAGGAGGGGGGCAGCAGGTCGCAGGAGGGTGCCGTGAGCTGTGGCGTGCGCATGCCTTCACATGCACGCACGTGGCCGAGGTACCAGGGATGGGTGAAAAACAGAGAAAAATGGGGCATAAAATACATATATTAAAAAAAACTCCAGATGAAAGGGGCCACTGTGATACTCATTGACCCCCTCTGGCCTCGGCAGATATGGTTCCCTTTACTGCAACAACTAAACGGGGAACCTCCAGTGCCTCTTCCCCTGTGCAGGGGTCTGCTGTCACAGGAACAGGGAACCCTGGTCCATCCAAATCTGAAATCTTTCCATCTGCATGCATGGCTCCTGAAGACATAGCCATTGCTGGTTTTGGAGTGTCCCAAAAAGTGGCTGATGTCCTGGTGGTGGCTAGGTCACCTTCCACCAGATCCACTAATACTATGAAGTGGAAGCGGTTTGCTATGTGAGCCGCTTCTCATCAGCTGGATCCCTTCACCTGCCCAGTCAATCAGGTTCTAGAATACCTGTTGTCCCTGTCGGACTCGGGCACACAGTATTCATCTCTTAAAGTGCACCTGGCTGCTATGTCAGCATTCCATGTGCCTATTGACGGCCGTACAGTCTCCCAGCTGGAGGTTGCCAGTATGTTTTTATGGGGTATTTTTTATCTGAAGCTCCCCTCTCCCCCCAATCCATAATCCAGTCCCTGTTTGGGATCTGAATCCAAAGCTACAGCGCTTGAGGCAACAAAAAGCAGAAAATCAGATGCAAATGCTGTTTATTCATTGCCCAGCTCAAGCTGCTTACCCTTGCCCCAGCACTTCAGCTAAACAGGCTTCATGAGGAGGGTGTGGCAGAGAGAGTCATACATGCACTTAAATAGCCCCACAAGACATGTCGTAATACACCAGGTGTAGAAACTTAACATTAATAAAATATTTTAAACAAAGCAATCACAGTATCAAACTAATCACAATTTCCAAAATACACATTTGAAAATGTTTTATTTTATTTATTTAAACATTTGTAAACCAGGAAAGGCACGGTGAGCTGAGGCTCTATTCCAGGTGTGACCGGGGATAAATTTTAGCACAATTTCAAATGAGTATCGTACTGCACAAGAAGATTAAACAAGAGCAAAGGAAACATAGGGCAGAGAAGAGTATTACGTGATCGCCCATCCAGGTATCATTCCTTGTATTACTGAATCACTGAGGATCCACACCACTAGTGGTGAAAGGTAGAGGAACGAAAGGCAGAGGGAACCTACTGTGGGAAAAACAAAGAACACATCATACATGTCATATTTTCCTATATTCAGTATACCTTTTGTAACTATTTATTTTCTTATTATTTCTTTTTAAGGAAAGGTTTAAGATCCCATTGGTCATTCATACCATCAGGTTTTACACTTTTTAACCTGAAAATCCATTCACTTTCTTTTTTAAGCAAGAGGTTTGTTCTGTCACCTCTAAATTTCAGTGCTGGAACCCATTCAAGACCCATGAATATAAGTACCCCTGGATTAAAAGAATGGTATTGTGCAAAATGTAGCCCAACTGGAGTTTCAGTGTTCATGTTGGTAATATTCCGAACATGTTCCTGTATCCTTGTTTTGAGGCACCTTATTGTGTGCCCAGTGTACAGCAAATTGCAGGGGCAGCATATGATGTACACCACAAAAGAACCATTGCATGTTAATAGAGTCCTTAATCACAAATTGCAACTCTTCATTCCCTGGGTGTACAGAATTCTTCCCAGTGTAATAGTAACAACAAATGTTGCATTTATGGCATTTGAAAAGTGCCTGCTGTTCTTTTTTGGTAACCAGTTCAAATTATGACTTGTAGTGCTGTCAGGTGGTAGTCTACTATGCTTTGTAACACGGCTCTCTGCAGAGGAGGGGAATACACCAGCCGGATTGGCCGAACTGGCACAGCTGACTGAAACCGAACGGGTATTGACCCACAGGTAACGCCGCTCGGTCAGTACCAGCTGTCGCCATGGAGGCAGCAGAGAGAGGCCGCCCGCTCGATCACCACCCCCTCAGGCCACCGGTGGCGCTTGAGAGCCGTAGCCTGCCGCTCGTCGCCTCCGAGGCACCGCACCAGCACCATCTCAGCCCGGTTGGATCTGAGGCGAGTCCTTTCATATTGCCTTTGTAATTTGGTCTGTAGCCCTGCAGCTGACCCGAGCCATAAGGTTCACGATTGTCGCTTAGGCTCATGCCTGTTAATTGTCTGAAACTGAGCAGAAGCTTCCAAAGTAAAGTGCCCGTGCCTCGCCCATCTATCCCGTGTGGATGCTGGTCCCTAGGCAGTGTTTAGCATATCTGGCAGGGTGGCCATAATCGTGAAGCAGGAAGACTGCAGAATCAAAATCCAACTGCAGCTTCTTCCGTGACCGTGAGCAGGTGGCCACCGGCGGCGCTCGAAAGCCGTAACCCCCGAGGCACAGCGGCACCGTCACAGCCGGTTGGATCTGAGGCGAGTCCTTCTCGCGAGGAGAGAGTAGCTGCGCTTTCCCTTGAGAGGACTCCGTCGCGGTGCCGTGTTACAAGCGCATTAATTACCTCCAGAGTCGGGCTCTACTAGTGATTAATGCCCGCTGGGGGTTGAGAACCCTCGGGCCGCAGCCCTCGTGACCAGTCTCCCCGTGGACATTAATCCACCGATAGAGCCCTCCTCAGTCGGTGATTAATGCTTACTTATAACATGGGTTGCTGAAAGTTAGTGAAAACGTCAGCTCCCATAGGTTGAGTCCCCATGCGTGGCCGTTGATTAATCCCCAGTATAAACACACTTGGTGTGAAGTGGCGGCCAGAAATATCAGTGGGCGGAGCAGCTCTCGTTATAGTCTTCAGATGGCAAAAGTGAATGGCAGACGTTTGTAACTGTGGGGAAGCGAGAGATCCCCATAGGCAGGGGTCAACCCTAACTTTTTTTTGCACTAGCCAGCCGGACAAGTTGATTAAAAATTGCACTAGCCCACAGATGACTGCACTAGCCCACAATAATAATGGTCAATTTTGATTGGTTAAACAGGAAAAATGCAAGCCAAGAAATAGTTGGAGCATGCTGCTCTAGGTTTGTACTGTGACTATGTAATTTTCTCATGTATACCATGTAACTATGTATTTCTCTCATGTATCCCTTGTAACTCTCCCGAGTCGCACCTGAAAATAGGCACCAGCTGTCTAGTGTGCTTACCCGGTTACCAAAAGCAAATAAAAATAAACTCTGATTATTGCATATTTATCCTGCTCCCACATTGCTTCCTGCCCCTGCAAAAAAAAAAAAAGACTGCAGTCCAATCACATGCAGTGTGTACCCCCACTGTTTTTTTACCATGTGCCCCTTGCTTCCTCTTTCTTCACCCCCTTCCTGCCAAACCAGAGAATACCATAATAGCAAATCTTCTATTAGACAGTTCTGGCTCTGCACACACAATAGCCACATCATGCATGTCACCTCAGTCCCACCCTGACCTGCAGGGCAATGTACAGAATCAGGCAGAGAAAGACACTCTCATCCCCCACCCTGTGATTAACCAGGCCTGCACTTCTGGAAGTTTTTTTACACTGTGAAGTGAGCCAGGGGCAGTTCTAGGATTTCTTCGGAGCGAATTAAACAAACACAGGGGGCTTGGGAAGTAAGAAACTTTGACATATTTATTTATATGTGCCAGGCACAAAAATATTGATTTAACATGCTCTGCCCTAACAAAAACAGATTTGTTAAGTGTCCTTTCATCAGTCAAAGAGGAACAGTATACAGGTATGATGCTGTACTACTCTCTTTCTATATAGGTGATCTATGCACACCAGGAATACTTATTTTAATCTTTCAAATTATACATTTTACTAAGGTTTTGCTTTGTACCGTACATGCTCCAAAGCATTGTTTTTTAAGATGAAATGACATTCTGGGTGGTACTGCATTGATGGCATTGACTGGTGTGATCCATTAAGAGGAGCTGTGATTGTGAACCATACACCAGTCAGTAATGGCAGCTATGGAACTATGGATGGCCACTTCAGAGCGTAAACTGCAGTGGTGTCCAGAGAAAGCACAGAGTAGACAGATCACCTGGCTGGGCAGACAGTGTATATATGATAGCATTCTGTCACTGCAGTGTTGGATACAGACACTCAAAAGGTTGGGAAATGAGGTGCATTGGTTTTAATACTGTGGGACAAATCAAAGACAAGTTCAGCAAACTGGAAGCTAGTAACTTAACAACATCTGCCCTTGATCACAGCATGCACACTAACTGGCTGTCCTAACAATTGAGTGATAATGACTCTCATTGAGTCTTTTGTTGGCTCCCCCTCTTGAACTGCAAGATAATTGCAGCTCTCAATGAGCTGTTAATCACACCAGGCCACCTGGAACACTGAGGGAGATTAACAAAAGGATTACAGCTTGACTTTTTCAACTTCATTAACAGCCATGAAAAACCTGCACTAGTCAAGATGGACAAGTAGATGGTTAGCTGCACTAGCCCTGGCCAATTTGCACTAGGTTCAGGGCTAGTAAAACAATGTTAAGGTCGAACCCTGCCCATAGGGCTGCTGCAGCTGAAAGCGATAGTGACAGTTTTCACCAGAGTGAGCACGTGACAGGCCATTGCCCCAGGCAGAAAGAAAGAGACGTTCTGCCCACTGAATCTCAGGGCTACCAACCCACCTGCCCCGCAGATGACCCGTTGTCCCGGCCGTTGTGTATGCCATAGCCTGCCTTGCTTCACGAGCATGGTGGGGAGGCGGGGAGAGAGAGAAGGCAGCACAGCAGGGAGAGTAATGTCATTAAAGCAATACTCCTGACTGTCTGTCAACCCCACCGGCGGCAGTATCCCTGAACCAAGGAAAAACTTGTGTATGTTGTCCCCCACAGAGAGAGTCTCCGTGGTGCAGAGAGGCAAAGGCACTTGCTGCAGAGCCGCGGCCCCTTCCCCGCCGCTGATGTTACTGCCAAAAAACAGAGAACGAGCTGAGAGAGGGACAGGCATAGTCTAAGTTGCTGGTCTGTGCGAGAGAATTGCTGGCGGTGTGACAGTCCAGTAGCGCGAGACCAAAGATGGGGCAACTGAGCTGCAAGGAACACCGGAGAGTGACAGAGGGAGAGAGTGGGATGCGCTGACAGTGTTCAGTGAAAAATTGGTGGACTCTCCTCTGTCTGTCCAGCTCCCACTCTGATCTGTGTAGCCAGAGATTTGCCGATGGTGTTAGAGCGCAGTACAGTGGGACTGAGGATGAGCAAGTAAGCTGCAGGGAGCACCGGAGAATGAGAGAGACGCAGTGAGACAGTGTTGAATTACACAACTTGTTGGACTCTCCTCTCTGTGTGTCTCTCTTGGTCTCTGTGTCTCTCTTGATTTCTTGTACAGAGCGAGCAGTTTGCATGTGTAGCGCCGCTATGTAGACAGTGTAACCGTCAGGGCTCCCTTAACCGGGCGAGCACGTAGAGAGAGAGAGAGACACGCGGTTCAGCCAAACAGCGAGTTAGGGACTAATTTGGAAGATGGTAGGATACAGTATTTTTTTAATGTTGAAACAGCAAAAAAAAAAATCACTTTTTTTGATATTTGTTTTGTTGTTTAAACATACCCCATGTTATAAGTGCAGTAACCCACTCCAGGCCCATGAGTATACTGGGCATTAATGCACTTCCCAGTTGACTGGAGGTCACTCGGGCTGCGCCCTCGTGCCTCGCAATGCACCTGGGGAGTGCATTAATGCCTAGTATACCCATGGTCTGTCGTGGGTTATAGCCTACCTAACCTATCCCTGAGGTTGGATGCCCTGCTAAAATGTGACATGGGGTTTGGTGCCAACAGCGTCTGCTACCTGCTGGTCCTCCCAAAAGTATAGGCCAGTTGCGATACACAATATTTCCAATTTGGCCAGACAAGTTATAAAATTGTGTTACAAACATCACGGGTGCTCGTCTCATTTTTCTTAGCGTCAGTTACCTATTTGGGATCTGAATTTCATTTTGGAAAACCTTAATTTGGCTCCTTTTGAGCCAGCTGCGACTTGTGGCTTACGCTTTCTCTCTTGGAAAGTGTTATTTTTGGTTGCAGTCACTTTTGCGTGAAGTAGTTCAGAGATTCAGGCTCTAATGTGTGAGCCTCCTTATTTGCCTTTCCACAAAGAAGGGGTGTCTTTGTGTACTATTCCTAAGTTTCTACCTAAGGTAGTGTCTGGGTTTACTTTTGTAACCCCCCTGCAAATGGGGGTTCCCAAAAGACTTCCAGGAGCTTGCTTGAATGCTCCAAGCCTGAATGGTGTTTGGTGTTTAAGCCATTTATCAGTGAGTGTTTTTAGAACCTCTGGTACTGTCTCTCTAAGAGCTGTCTGCTTGCAGACATAATTAGTTATATGGGGGACTGTGTGTTTCTCTGTTTGAGTACCACTCAAGCTGCTGCAATTCACTCCATTTTGCAGTCACTAGGAGTGCAAAGGAACCTATCTGAAAGATGTAACTGTTTGCCAGAAACCATTTAGAGTGATAATGAAATTACAGTTTGTCTAACCTGCTTTCTTTTGCAGTCAGAACAGTGTCTGCCTAGTTCCCCATTCTGGTTTTGAACTGCTGAACTGGACCAATCAGTGTGGGGTAAGCTAGCTCTAAAATGGTGCCTTGGACGAATCAGAACTTGGACTCATAATCTGAGCCAGCCACAAGAGGATTGTATGGGCAGTGACTCTGGGAGATGTAATTTAGACTTCAGTGCCTTTTGGACCAACAGCAGCAGTCTATTGTGGTGACAGCCAATCCAGTCAAGAACTGGGAGGAACTCAAAGGAAGTGCCAGTTTTGTCGGTTGGAGTTTCAGTTGAGCTTTGGCAGTGAAGAAGGAAGGAGCCCTGTGCTTTTTCAGTGTGCAGTTTTAGTCAAAAAACGTGTGTAAGGCCCAGAGTTCCGGTCTGCAGCTTGTGTAACTGCTTGTTAGGACTGAATCCGTCCTGTGAAAAGAATCAAAGGATCTCTGAAGAGTAGAAACCAGGCTCACCCTGTAGAAGACTGGAGAAATTATTGAATTGCACTCGGTCTGTCAGGAACTGAATCTGCTGTGTGTTCTCCCGGGTATTGTGCAGTAATTGCGATCGGGATAGAGAAGCAGCCTGCCTGGTATAGTACTCTCTTCTTTTTTTTTTACCATATAAATGTGTGAAGAGTCTCTTGGAGTTCAAGAGTAGCCCTGCTGATATTGAAGGACCCTATCTTATTTGGAGGTCGTGAGTACTAATTCAGGGTCGCTCCCTGTTGAATTGCCACATTAAATCCAAATGGAATTACTGTACTGCTGACTGTTTAATTTTCCTTTTCTCTGTGTGAAAGGGCCCTACCAGCTGCCACGGTTTGGACTAGCCACTAGGGCTTGGGTACCCAGGGACAGTAACTGATAGGGATAGGCCTGTGCACAGAGCCATAAATGAATTATTAGAGTGATAAGCTAATTAACCTGATTTCCCCTGTCCTTGTTATATCCCCTAAATAAATCAGAGCTGCTTGTTTCAGCAAAGTTATACTGCCTGGGTATTTGTCTATGTTAAAAGTACTGTACTGTGATTGTTGCACTGTATCTCATTTCAGGAGGTCCAGTGCGGAACCAGTCCTGGGGGTAAGTGTATACTGTGAAGGTAATGCTGATATATTGTGTGGGCCACTAGTGGGAAGAAAGGGGCTGCAGTGTCCCAGAGGGCTGTGACCAAGTTAGTTTAACTATTGCAAACCCTGACCTCTGGGTGGAGGCACCCATTGGATCAGGCCCCTCAACCTGTTAGTGGCAAATCAGGCAGGGGTAGTAGCCCCTGGGATAGCGCCATCTAGGGGTTACATCTTGGAGGCTCACCGCTGGGATTGTGTGTCCTCTAGTGGCCATATTCCCGAACCACTGTTAAGAAAAAAATGGGTACCCCGACAGAAGTGGCTGTGCACTGGCTGGTGAGTGGTGTACTGGGAGAGATCGACCCCAAAATGCTATGCTTATCCTGGACATCCCCTGGGTATCAATACGGACACTGTGCAGGGAGTACTTTCCAAGGTGGAAGGTTTACAAAACCCTGTGGTGGTGGGTCGACATGCTAATCTGCTCACCCACACTTTCCTGGCCTAGTAGAGTTTAAGGATCCCATAGATAGCTCCAAAGTGCCACAGACCATTACCCCAGAGGGAGCCCTCACTGCTTGGAGAGTGATAACTAAGGACAGTAAAGACCGGGGAATCAGCCCCACCACTATCTGAAACTTTGAGGAGAAATTTGCTAAATGGTTGCTGGGAGAAGGGAAAACTGTGGAGGACTTGAAGAAACTATTCTTGCCACCTGGGTGTTCCTCCCCAACACCTCTCCTGCTCTAGTGCCCGTAATGGTGGCTGAACCAATGCAGACTCCTATTTCTGCACCTGCCATTAGTCACGACTCTTACCGAAGGTTTAGGATCTTCTCTGGCATCCTCCCCACCCCCAAGGGGAGGATGACTGGGAGACCTGGATAGACTATGTTGCCCCCCAAGTGCTAGAATGGCAATGCTGGAAGGCGAGAAGAGGGTTAGTGAGAGCCTCCGAGGTCCTGCCCTAGCTACTATCCGTGCTAAGCAGCAGTAACCCTGAAGCGACTGCACAGGCCTATCTTGAGAGCCTTGGAGAATGTGTATGGGAGCCCAGATTCTGATGAGGACCTATGGTGGAGAGTAAGAAATGCACAACAGTACCAAGGGAGTTGTTGTCTGTGTATGTCTCGGCTGGAAAAATTGTTGCAAGAATGCCTCAGAAAGGGTAGTTTACAGCGATTGAACTGGACGAACCAGACTGGACAGAATCCTTAAGTCTGCCCCTTCTCAGAACTGCTGTTGCTTCAGTTACGCCTGGCAAATCGACTGGAATCCCACCCTCCTATGATGAGTTAATGAGAGAAATTCGAGGAGTTGAGAAAGGCGACCTCGGGAGGGACCTGCACCAACAGCTGTGGCTCGACCCGAGTGACTGAGGTGACCCATCAAGTGAAGTTCAGGGGCAGAGGTTGACAGTCAATAAGTGCTCTGACAAGGAAAAGATATGCCACAATGAGGCGAACTGTTGAGAGAGATCCGAGAATTCAAAAACAGTCCCTTTATGAAGGCCACGCCTGCAAGTACAGGCCCTGACCATATCCGACTGCATCTGCTATGGGGTGGGGTACTCACCCATGTATCTCCTGCTGATAACAGCTCCAAACTCAATTCCTTGACCATGGAAGTGGAGAAACTGACGAGATGTCTCCAAATGCTTATCACGCCACAGACAGAGATGGCACCAGGTTTCCAGTTAGTAATACCGCCCTGGCTCCCAGTGTGGCGCCTCGGCCAGCTCAAGCTCCAGAAAGTATGTTTTGCTATAATTGTGGGAAAGATGGGCACATGAAAGGAATGCCAGTCCCAAAAGACACTGACAAAGTTGCATATAGGCTACAAGGAGAGCTTGGAGAAGAAATCAGTGGTTAAGAGTGCCGCGACATGATCCCAGTGAGGGCACCAAAAATGCTAATTCACGTCCTTTTGTGGCAAGTCAGTTGCCCAGGCCCCCACTACCGCTTCTCCAGACTGGTCCAGAATAGTGGGTCCTCCATGGAGACCACTGTAAAGGTGAATGGAGTGTCTACAAGAGCTGTATTAGACAGTGGCTCCCAAGTGACAATTATGTTCCAGGATTGGTATCAGAAGCATTTGTCAGGTCGTACCTACAACCATTAGAAGGGACTGCATGTATGGGGGTTAAGAGAAGGCCTACCCCTATTCCGGTATATCCCAACTTGGCTGTCTTTTCCCCACCTCCGTGGCTGGAGTGGCCGAACAAGTAGAGACCCTAGCCTTAGTGTGTACCCCCACTGGACTGTATGATGGTGTCCCTTTGTTGATTGAAACAAATGCTCATATGTTCGGAAGGCTGGCACAGTTGTGTTATGAAAAACAGGGGTCAAAGACTAGTAGAGCTTTAAGAGTTCTGGCTTTAATTAAGAAGGCCTATGAGGCACAGAGAGGTGCTGAAAAACAGAACCAGAGGAACCGGTCGAATTGTATGGAAGAAGGATCCTGAGTCTCTGATCCTGGCGCCAAATGCCCAGTGTACCTTCAGGGAGAGGTCCGTATCAGAAAGGATGTTAAGAATAAAATATTAATGTTGGATGCACCAGGCGATGGAAAATTGCCAGAGGGACTGCTGGTCAAGCCTAGTATTTTGCCCGCTAGAGCCCATGCTTATGCCAGAAGGGTAATGGTCCAAGTTCATAATGTGTCTGAAAGAGACATTCAGTAAACAGAGGTTGCATCCTGGCTAATGTGCATTGTGCAGACACTGCAGTGCTACCCAGCAGCAAGAGTTCAAGGAAGAATGACAGATCGCCTGACTTGTTTGATTTGCGACTCCCGCTGCCAGCTGAATGGAAAGTGAGGATCAGTGAGAGCTTGCCCAGAGAGACCAGGTGTTTTCTTTAAAGGAATGGGATGTAGGATGCGTGCAAGGAGCTGAGCACAATATCCGGCTGCATGACGAAAGACCATTTCGTGAGAGGTCGACGCCTGGCACCTGCTGACATAGATGATGTGAGGCGGCATCTGCAAGAGATGTTAGCTGCTGGTGTAATACAAGAATCCAGAAGCCCTTATGCTTCCCCATTGTAGTAGTGAGGAAAAGAATGGAACAGTAAGGATGTGTGTGGATTTATGCACTAAACCGCGCGGACTATCCTGATCAGTACACAATGCCCGCATTCAGGATGCTTTGGACTGCCTAAGCGGAACAAGTGGTTCTCTGTGCTGGATCTCCGCAGTGGGTACCACCAGATCCAAGGCTGGCCCCAGAGGACTGTGAGAAGACAGCCTTTATCTGTCCGCTTGGCTTCTATGAATTCATGAGGATGCCTCAAGGAGTTTCAGGTGCCCCAGCCACTTTCAACGATTGATGGAGCGTGCAGTGGGGACATGAACTTACTAGAGTGCCTGGTATACCTAGATGATGTTATTGTGTTTGGCAGCTCACTGGAGGAACATGAGAGCAGATTATTTAAGGTATTGGACCGACTGGAGGACTTTGGCCTTAAACTGTCCATTGATAAGTGTCAATTCTTTCAAACATCAGTAAAGTATGTGGGACACATAGTATCCACCGAGGAATAGAGACTGACCCAAGTAAAGTTGAGGCCTTGACCACCTGGCCACAGCCAAAAATCTAAAAGAACTGCAAAGATTCCTGGGATTCTGTGTTATTATGGAGCTTCATCAAAGGACTATTCAAGAGTGATCCGCCTTTACTTAACCTTACTCAAGGTATCCCCAACCACAAAAATACCAAAGTCAGCGTCCCTCAAGACTGAAAGAGTGTATTTTCATCCGGTGAAGTATTTGGGGCCGCTGGACTCCTGATTGTGAGACTGCTTTTCATGAGATCATATATCAACTTACCCATGCTCCAGTGCTGGCCTATGCGATCAAAGAAAACCTTCGTCCTGCACACTGATGCTAGCTTGCAAGGGTTGGGGGCTGTGTTGTACCAAGAGCACGAGAATGGCCTGAGACCAGTGGCCTTTGCCAGTAGAAGCCCTGACCCCATCCGAAAAGAACTATCCTGTACATAAGTTAGAGTTCCTAGCTTTGAAGTGGGCTATTGTTGACCAATTCCATGAGTACTTGTATGGGGCTAAAATACTAGTAAAAACTGACAATAATCCTTTGACCTATGTGCAGACCTCAGCTAAGTTGGATGCCACTGGCCATAGGTGGCTTTCTGCATTATCTACATATGACTATGCTCTCGAATACCGAGCAGGTCTGAACCACATAGATGCTGATGCTCTCTCCCGGAGGCCTGTTCCCCAGAATGATTGGGTCCGATTAGCAGAACCTGACATTCGGGCACTCTGCGGAAGTTTGACGAGAGGAACAAATGTCCACGGACGAGTGGACTGCATGGTGGATTGCTTGGGACCCTCTGAGAATTGCATACCTGCTGCTTGTTGCCACTTTTCTGCAATAGACATTGGTGCACTGCCTCAGCTGGACAATGACAGTATTCGTGGGCTCAATCCCGCGATCCCATGATCAAAGCAGCTTTGAAGCCCTCTATGCAGGAAAGATGTGTCCAAATTCACTCCACTGATTTGAGAACTGCACTGTTATACAAAGAGGGTCCTAAGTTGAAAC
Source organism: Neoceratodus forsteri (assembly GCA_016271365.2). Lineage (NCBI taxonomy): Eukaryota > Metazoa > Chordata > Ceratodontiformes > Ceratodontidae > Neoceratodus > Neoceratodus forsteri. The sequence goes on from CM028130.1 coordinate 1,200,079,944, forward strand.
TGATCAATAAACTGTTATACAGAGAAACAGTAGACAGAGGGGACAAGTAGACAAACAACAACTAGTGCTGCCCACTGCCTTTCGAGACTCAGTACTGAGGTCCTTGCACAACCACATGGGGCACCTTGGTATAGACAGAACACTTGACTTGGTGAGATCCAGATTCTGTTGGCCTAAGATGGGGGCTGATGTGGAGCAACACATTCGAACTTGTAGTGCTACACAGAGAAAGCTTTGCCCCCAGGGCTGCCCCTTGTTAACATCACCACCAGTGCACCCATGGAGCTGGTCTGTATTGATTTTCTGAGTTTGGAGTCAGATCAAAGAAATATCAGTAATGTGCTGGTGGTCACTGGCCATTCACGAGATATGCCCAAGCTTTCCCACCAAAGACCAGAAAGCATCCACTGTGGCCAAAGTACTTGTAGAAAACTTTTGTTCACTATGGGGCTCCACAAAGAATCCATTCTGATCAAGGGAGAGACTTTGAGAGTCATCTGATCAAAGAGATGCTTTCTCTGTGGGGAGTCGAAAGTCCAGAACCACTCCTTACCACCCCAGGGGACCCACAGCCTGAACGTTTCAACGCACTTTGCTAGATATGCTAGGCACCCTGCACCAAAGGACAATCCTAGATGGAGCCAACAAATTAGCACCCTGGTACATGCTTATAACTGCACCAAAAGTGATGCCACTGGATTCTCCCCTGCCGCCTGATGTTTGGAAGAAGCTCGACTACCAGTAGATGTGTGTTTGGGTCTCTCCTGATGGGGTTCAAGCTGACAACTATTTACAGTATGTGCAAAGTTAAAGGCCCAGCTAACTCATGCGTACCAACTGGCTCAAACCATGGCTGCCAAAGAAATCTGGCCAACAAAGAAAGGTATGATAAAAGGTGAAACACAGGAACTCCAGGAGGGAAGATCGGGTATTGCTAAGAAATCTGGGACTGCATGGCAAGCACAAGATTGCTGACAGATGGCACCATCTTCCTCACATTGTAGTGGGCAAACTAGATGATCTGCCAGTGTACAAAGTAAGGCCTGAGAATAATTCAAAGATGTAAAACAATGCATAGAAATCATTTACTGCCCATTGGACAAATCTTAATTGAGTCTGAGCCCAGAAGATGCCCCTCTGGACCAGTGACTAGAGCTGCTGCTAAGAAAAGATCAAGAAAGTCTGCACCTACAGAAGCAAAGTTAAAGTGTTCCCTCCACAAGTCCCAGTTGAGCATGACTGTCAGTCCATATCAGAAGAAAGTGAGAGTGACTTTGAATACTATCCTTCTTACGAACTGAGTCAATTGTTTGAGGCAATCCCTAGTCAATACTGGAGATGAAGCTGGGCCTTCTGGACTGTCCAAGCCCCAGCTTTGTCCCTGAGCCGATGCTCCCAGAAAGTGAAGTGCAAAGCATCAGATCAGATGAAATGGAATCATTGTGCATGGTTGAACTGTTTGAGCTTTCAGGGGAGGAAAATGATGGATTGGGTCAGACTGGTGATACACCAGAACAAGAAGAGTATTTTGAGTGCCCTGACAGTCCACTGCCAGTGTCCGAAAGCTCTCCCTGCGAGCCAAATGTTGTGGACTCAGAAACTGTAACTCCTGGAGCTGAAAGTGCCCCAAGTTCTAGGGACATGGATATGTTGTTCATCCACACTCATAGGCAGTATCCTTGCCGCTTTAAATCTTGCCGGAAGGTCTTCAAGCTTGCTCCTCCCACCCACCGGGTGGTATAACTCGGCTCCCCCCATGGCGTAGATCTTCCTTACCGCTTGGAAGCTCAGGTTCCTCCTTAGCGCTCTGCGTTCGACTAGTTCCTATTTCTCCGTTTGCGATTTAAAAAATATTTTGCAAAAGACTTGATCTTGATCCCTCGCGGCTGCGATGGATAAATCGACTCCAGTTTCGGAGATGCCCATGCGGGAGAAAGATGTCTCGGGCGGATCCACACTCCACGTGTGTCTACTGCTAGGCCTTGAGCACGACCCGCGAGGCTTGCGACCTGTGCTCATCTTTCTCGGCCTCGTCCTCGAAGACCGTGCTGCCCGTTTACAACTGGGCCGTCCCGAAGCGTTCCCTCGGTGAAGTCAAGGAGGCCCGGTTGGCGGTGTCCGGTGCGGGTTCGGCGGATCAGCTCGGCGGATGGTAGCCCTCGAAGAGGAGGCGGCGCGGGCGTATCTTCCTCGGCGGCATTTATCGCTCTCTCTGGGTTCTTCTACGGCTTCCTTTAAGGAGCTTTGTCTGTCCCTCTCCTCTAAAGGAGAAGGGCCTGCGTCTGCTGGACCTTATTCTCGGTCCAAAAAGAGGGACAAGGGTAAGTCCCTCCGTCGACGCTCTTGGGAGCGGGAAAGGTCCCTCTCCCCGGGCCGTCGACCGTCGGCTTCGGTCGACCGCTCGGCTTCGGCCACTGGCCTCACGGTGTCCCCGTCAGGTCAGTTGACCGAGACTCCCACTGATGAAGTCGAGAATTTTCTCGACCCATTGGACGGGCTGTCGCCTTTAGCAGCCGAGATTCCCCTCTCCCCGGTTCCCCCGGGAGGAGTTGAGGATCCCGTGGGCTCGCCTGTGCCTCCGGTTCCGGAGCCCTCGGATGGACCTTCCGAGCCGAAGGGAGTGCCGGTTCCGGCCGACACTCCCGCACCGACCCCGGAAATTCCGGGACTCTCGGTCTCGGTCTCGGACCTCTTCGTGGTCCAGCCGTTCCCACCGTCATAGGCGGTCTCGGTCTCGGCACCGCGGTAAGCGGCGTCGCCGCTCGTCCTCGTCCTCCTCCTCGGATGAGGGGAGGCTTCGGCGTAAATTACGTCGACGATGCGAGGACCTTATGTTCTAACAGCTCCTCCTGGCGGGAATAAGCCGACTCCGGCGCCTTCCCGGCCATTAAGTAACTGTCACGGAAGGCCGACAACACCCTCGACTTGTCCGAGGCCTATACCCAGGCGGTTGTTCGGCCAAAACCAACTACTCCACGATTCCGGTGGAACCTCCGCCTCCACAGCCACCAGTGGGGCTCCGACCAAGGATTCTCGGTCGGCTAGGGTTCTACCCATCGGCTGTCAGTTACCCTCACTCCCGACCGACCTCGGCAGGTGAAGGGTGGCTCAGGCCAGAGGCAGCTCTTCGAGGACTCTTCCGAGTCCGAAGATGATTCCTCCTTCTTCTCCAAGCGACTGGACTTGGAGTCTTCAGGAGAGGTCAGCCAATGGGCGATAGCCGTCGTCCTTCCTAGGACTGCTTGGCTCATCTCGGAGTCTACGGGATGGAGCTGAACCGTTCCAAGCGGGCCAGGTATCCCCTCACGGAGATTCTGGACCGAGGGATTCTCGACGAGGCCTTTCCGGTGGCCGAGGCCATAGTGGGTCAGCACTGGAACTTTGGCAGCGCCCTGCTTCCTGCCCTGCGCCTTCCCGGCCAGGATGGCCAGAAATGTCTGGTCCCTACGGTTCCTTGTCGGTTTTGCAGAACACCCTCTGCTGAGGGGTTGGTTACCGACAGCGTTTTCCGGGCGCCCGGCTTAGCGCCGAGGATGTGGACAAACCTCCTGACAAGGTCAAGAAATTGGACTAACGTCGGGCGAAAGTCTCGCTGCGTCCTCTCTCGGCCTTCGTCAGGCCAGTTCGGCCGTCCTCATGGCACATTTTTCTCATGCCCTGTTGGGCTCCCTGGATGAGGTCATCCCTCATCTTCCGCCCGATCTGCAGACTACGGTTAAGCAGGTGCGGGACCAGGGCAAGGGCAGTGGCCAAACAGCAGCTCCAGACTGCTTTGGATGTGGGGACTCATGTGCAGATCGGTGGCGGCGCGAGTGGCTATCGTCGGCGAGCTTGGCTGAGGATATCCACCTACTGGATACCCAGCACAAGTTGGCGGATGTTCCTTTTGGGGACTGACCTCTTGACCCTGGGGTGGAAGGTCACCTGCAGAGGATCGAGAAGTCCAATGCCACCTTGGACTCGGTCTCTTCCGCTCAGAAGGACAAAGGCATGAACCACAGCCTAAGCCCTTTAGTCCTTCTGTGCCCCAGACGCCCGGCCAACAGCGTCAGGGCCAGCAGGCTCGGCCTTGGCATCCCAAACCCAAGCCGCGGCTTCCTCTAACAGGAGGCAGGAGGAAAGGGCCCAGGAGGTCCCTCGGCGGTCCCTCCTCAAGCCTGCCCAGTGGCAGGCTGAGGTGTCGCCCCATCCGTCACCTTACCCTAGGTCCCCCGTGGGGCGGCTCAGCACTTCGTTCCGCCTGGTCCGCTGTTACCACGGACAGGTGGGTCTGAGGTGGTGGGAAGAGGCCTACCTCTGGAGGTCCAGCAGGCACCACCCTTCAGGCCGTGCGCCTCGGGGCAGGATCCCCAGCCTCACTGGCGGCTCGTCGAGCCGACATCACTCTCCTCCTCCAGAAGGAGGTGGTAAGAGGTGGTGGACCCTCCTTCAGACCCAGGGTTTGTGTCCAGGTACTTCCTGGTTCCGAAGCGGACGGGGGCTGGCGCCCCATTCACTCCACACGACCTAAACAAGTTCCTAAGGTCTCGAACCTTCAGGATGGTCACTCTGGCTCAGATAATACCATCCTTGGAGCAGTGATGGTTCTGCTCTCTGGACTTGCAGGGCCAGCGTTTTTCCGTCCTATCCGTCCGTCTCTGCAGAATTCCCTTCGCTTCCGGCGGAAGGATCTCTCTTGAGTTCCAAGCCATGCCCTTGGCTTGTCTCCAGCTCCCAGGGTCTTCACCAAATGCATGGCAGTGGTGACAGCATTCCTCTTGTGGCGCCCGAGGGGTCGGGTGTACCCTTACCTGGACGACTGGCTGATAGCAGCTCCCTCCAGGAAGGAGGCAGAGTGGTCAGAGATCTGGCCCTCAGGTCTGCTCTCAACTGGGCCTCCTTATCCATGAGGCCAAGTCGAACTGGCGAGAGCAGGTGATTCTATGTTGTCGAGGCGCAGCTCGACTCTCTTCGAGCCAGGCGGCTCCCGGCGGACAGGGCCGAGGTTCTTTCCTCCTTTGCCCGATCATTTCTGGTTGGGCAATTGCGCCCTGCCAGGACTTCCTCGCGCCTCCTGGGTCTCATGGCGGCCTGCACCAGCGTGGTCCGTTGGGCCCGCTGGAACATCGTCCCTTCAGTGGGGACTGGCCAGCCAGTGGTCAGCAGCTGCGATCCCTTGGACCAGCTTGTGCCGGTGACACAGGGATGTGGAATGCTCTCCAGTGGTGGACCGTTCCAGATCATTTGCAGGAGGGCATCCCGTTCGTCCGCCCGAGCCGGGTCTCTCTGTCGACCCGATGCCTCTCTGATGGGTTGGGGTGCCCATCTGGGGAACACCGGGCTCATGGCCTCTGGTCCCGTGGGAGTCCGATGCCACATCAACCTGCTGGAGCTCGAGCGGTCCGCCTAGCTCTCACCGCCTTTGCTCCGTTCCTCCGGGGTCAAGTGGTCCGGTCCAGGCGGACAATACCACGACCATGTACTATCTAAACCGCCCAGAGGCGGGGCCGCTCCATGCTTCTATGCAGGAAGCTCTCCGCATTTGGTCACTGTCGCGCAGCCTGGGCGGATCTCCTAGCCATTCACGTGGCAGGAGCCTCCAACACCCTGGCCGATGCCCTGAGCGGATAGGGGCTGCATCCCACGGTGGTCTCTCCTGCCGGAGTAGTACAGCATCTGTTCTCCCTTTGGGGCACACCTCAGGTGGACCTGTTTGCCTCCATGGAGAGCGAAGCTGAGTCTGTTCCATGCCGCCCCCCTCAGCAGGGCTCGCTGCAGGGGATGCCTTCTCGAGGCAATGGACCGGGCCTCTTTACGCCTTTCCCCATTTCCCTTGATCCACAAGGTGCTTCTCCAAGGCGAGGAGGGACAAGGCGCAGGTGATTCTGATAGCCCCAGACTGGCCTCGCCAGTTCTGGTACCAGATCTCCTCAGTCTCAGCTCAGGACTCCGGCAGCTTCCAGCTCGCCGGACCTGCTCTCAGTCAATCAGGGAAGGTGTTCCATCCGGACCTTCAATCCCTGCACCTGACGGCCTGGTTCCTGGCGCTAGAGTTCCAGGCTTTGGGTCTTTCGACGAGGTCCTCAATGTAGCTGAGGCGTCCCGTGAAGTCGACCAGAAAATGCTATGCCTTCAAATGGAAAGGTTTTCCATTTGGTGTCGGAGCAAGGGCTTGGACCCTTCCTCCTGTTCCTTGGCAAGCATCTTGGACTATTTATGGTCCCTTTCTAGTCAAGGGCTTGGTCGGCGACCCTAAGGGTGCACCTGGCAGCCATCTCTGCTTACGGGCGCGGGCCGGGAAGCAGTGGTGGCGCAGGAGAGAGGTGGTCTGGCGCTTTTCAAGGCCTTGATCACATTTCCTCCGGTGCGAGAACCTCCACCTCCGTGGGATCTACTGCTGGTACTGGCAAAGCTCATGGGCAAGCCATTCGAACCGATGCACAGGTGTGCTCTCTCTCACCTGTCGTAGAAGACCGCCTTCTTGGTGGCTATCACGTCAGCCAGAAGGATGGGAGAGCTCCAGGCGCTTTCCATCGAGTCTCCTTACCTGGTCTTCCACAGGGACAAGGTTGTCCTGCGCCCCAACCCGAAATTCCTTCCGAAGGTGGTGTCGGAGTTTCACCTTAACCAGGTGTTGACTCTGCCGGTGTTCTACCCCAATCACACCTCGGGAGGCGAATAGGCTCCATACTCTGGATCCTAGAAGGCGTTAAGCTTATTATAAAGGCGCCTGGCTGAAATTCGAGGAGAGGTTCGCCAGCTGTTTGTCACCTACGCTGAAGCCGCATCTGGCAGACCTGCAGCCAAGCGGACGATAAGCAGGTGGGTAACCTCCTGCATAGATCTCTGCTATAAGTTAGCGGGCATGGAGCCTCCCAGAGGATAAGAGCTCATTCTACCCGCCATACTGCTGCAGCAGTGGCTGCTTCCAGGGGCGTCCCTATCCAGGAAATCTGCAGGGCTGCTACCTGGAGTCAGCAAACACCTTCATTACCCACTACCACATCGACCTTGAGTCACGCGGGATGCTGGTTTTGGGGCCTCGGTTCTCCAGTCTCTCTTTCCCAAGTAAGTATTGGGGGTGTGCGTCTTGCCTCCCTCCTCCCGGAGAACTGCTAGGAGTCTGCCAATGAGTGTGGATGAACAACATATCCATGTCCCTAGAAATACAGGTTACTCACCTGTAACAGGAGTTCTAGGAATGGTATATGTTGTTCATCCACCTGACCTCCCCGGCTTCGACGCACAACCTGAGCTTCCAGCGGGCCAGATCTGGCGTCATGGGGCGGAGCCGAGAGTTATACCACCCGGGTGGGTGGGAGGAGCAAGCTTGAAGACCTTCCGGCAAGATTTAAAGCGGCAAGGATACTGCCTATGAGTGTGGATGAACAACATATACCATTCCTAGAACTCCTGTTACAGGTGAGTAACCTGTATTTCTAGCCTCTCTACCCCCATGGAGACTCCCCTGACAAGTGAGGACAATGCTGAAAATGAGGCTCAGAGTGCAGAGACTATAACAGTTCCCCCTAGGAAGACTGGTCGAGCTGTAAAGCCTGTGGTGCACCTCAGTTATGATTCCCTTGGGAGGCCTGTGGTTTGCCTCTCAATGTTGTCCATAAAGGTGTATGTGTCCCGAGCTCATTGCCCAAACTGACGTCAGTGCTAACTCAAGTTACTTGTGTTGCCCTCTAAGTATGGTGCCCTTGTCCCGTCCAGCCCCAAGGTAACTGATAGGGAAGGCCCCCTCTCTTCAGGTTTCATGTACAAGAGGTAATAACTTGAGTTATGGTACAATGTGTGTGTAATAGTGTGTAAAGGTGGACGTGCTACAATGTTTCAGAAATGTGTTCTTGGTAAAATGATATATGACTGATGATTACATGTGTGAGCCTAATGCAAATGTATATGGTTGCAGTTAAAGCTTATGGGGGTACTTGCTTGACGCGGACGTCAAGCTTTCCCAGGCCAGGAAGGGTGTAACCCCCCTGCAAATGGGGGTTCCCAAAAGACTTCCAGGAGCTTGCTTGAATGCTCCAAGCCTAAATGGTGTTTAAGCCATTTATCAGTGAGTGTTTTTAGAACCTCTGGTACTGTCTCTTTAAGAGCTGTCTGCTTGCAGACATAATTAGTTTATATGGGGGGACTGTGTGTTTCTCTGTTTGAGTACCACTCAAGCTGCTGCCAATTCACTCCATTTTTGCAGTCACTAGGAGTGCAAAGGGAACCTATCTGAAAGATGTAACTGTTTGCCAGAAACCATTTAGAGTGTATAATGAAATAGTTTGTCTAACCTGCTTTCTTTTGCAGTCAGAACAGTGTCTGCCTAGTTCCCCATTCTGGTTTTGAACTGCTGAACTGGACCAATCAGTGTGGGGTAAGCTAGCTCTAAAATGGTGCCTTGGGACGAATCAGAACTTGGACTCATAATCTGGAGCCAGCCACAAGAGGATTGTATGGGCAGTGACTCTGGGAGATGTAGTTTAGACTTCAGTGCCTTTTGGACCAACAGCAGCAGTCTATTGTGAGTGACAGCCAATCCAGTCAAGAACTGGGAGGAACTCAAAGGAAGTGCTCGGTTTTGTCGGTTGGAGTTTCAGTTGAGCTTTGGCAGTGAAGAAGGAAGGAGCCCTGTGCTTTTTCAGTGTGCAGTTTTAGTCAAAAAAATGTGTGTAAGGCCCAGAGTTCCGGTCTGCAGCTTGTGTAACTGCTTGTTAGGACTGAATCCGTCCTGTGAAAAGAATCAAAGGATCTCTGAAGAGTAGAAACCAAGCTCACCCTGTAGAAGACTGGAGAAATTATTGAATTGCACTCGGTCTGTCAGGAACTGAATCTGCTGTGTGTTCTCCCGGGTATTGTGCAGTAATTGCGATCGGGATAGAGAAGCAGCCTGCCTGGTATAGTACTCTCTTTTTTTTTACCATATAAATGTGTGAAGAGTCTCTTGGAGCTCAAGAGTAGCCCTGCTGATATTGAAGGACCCTATCTTATTTGGAGGTCGTGAGTACTAATTCAGGGTCGCTCCCTGTTGAATTGCCACATTAAATCCAAATGGAATTACTGTACTGCTGACTGTTTAATTTTCCTTTTCTCTGTGTGAAAGGGCCCCTACCAGCTGCCACGGTTTGGACTAGCCACTAGGGCTTGGGTACCCAGGGACAGTAACTGATAGGGATAGGCCTGTGCACAGAGCCATAGATGTAGATTATTAGAGTGATAAGCTAATTAACCTGATTTCCCCTGTCCTTGTTATATCCCCTAAATAAATCAGAGCTGCTTGTTTCAGCAAAGTTATACTGCCTGAGGTATTTGTCTATGTTAAAGTACTGTACTGTGATTGTTGCACTGTATCTCATTTCACGGAGGTCCCAGTGCGGAACCAGTCCTGGGGGTAAGTGTATACTGTGAAGGTAATGCTGATATATTGTGTGGGCCACTAGTGGGAAGAAAGGGGGGTTGCAGTGTCCCAGAGGGCTGTGACCAAGTTAGTTTAACTATTGCAAACCCTGACCTCTGGGTGGAGGCACCCGCCATTGGATCCAGGCCCCTCAACCTGTTAGTGGCAAATCAGGCAGGGGTAGTAGCCCCTGGGATAGCGCCATCTAGGGGTTACACTTTAAATCAAACCATTCACCTGCCAGTTTCTTTTCCAGAGCATGCCCATCCAGGGGAAGCATTGCTCCATACTTTCGTTGTGCATAGAATACTCTTTGCAGCGTTTTGTTTCTTTCGCCCCTGGGAAAGAGTGCGATCCCTTTTCCAAACAGTGCATACCCAAATGGCTAGCAGGCTGTATTACTTTCTGTTTCAGAAGTACAGTAAGGAACTTCCTGGTGTCGTTCGTGGTCCTTCCACCAGAGATATGACCAGTTCTACTGTTTGCTTCAGAAATGTGTCTTCTGCAGAGATCTATCCAGCTACCACTTGGAGTACTATCCACAGCTTCACTAAACGCTATAGTCTGAACTTTGTCTCTTGCAGACGAGCTGACTTTGGCCTTGCTGTACTTCAAGGTCTTCTTTCCTAAACCTATAGGCTCCAGCCATCCAGACTGTTAGCTTCCAGTACTGCCTGGTGCTTGTTCCATAGGTGTGGCCTGATGAAAGAGATATCCTAGAAAAAGATACAACAGTTATGTTCATGTTCAAGTTCAAGTTTATTGTAGGAAAAAACTCTGTTGAGCAAGCTCATTCACAAGGAGGTCCTGAGACATTTACGCATACATATCGATATTACATGGATAAGAACACTTGAATGAATATAAACAAAGTGTACACATAGAATACAAGAGATATAACATGGTAAGGTTCAACCTAGTAGTGCAGGGTCCAGTTGAGACACATGTTATGTCTAGTGGAAAAAAATAACAAAAAAAGGAAAGAACAAAAAAACCTTATACCAATTAGACAATTACATCCCTGGCTTGGTGAGTAAAAGGACAGTCGGTACACAAATAATTGGCTTGGAGTTATGGGTAGGCCTAGTGGCAGCTACAGATAGCTTTTATTTTAGAGACTGCTGGTGCTTTGTAGGAATCAATTGAGGCAATGCTACTTAGTTTCAGTATGGATTGTAGACGGTTCCAGATGGTAGGAAGGGCATATGAAACAGCTCGTTGGCCAAATGTAGTGCGAGTCCTAGGGACGGCTAATAGGATAAAGTCATATTTCCTTAGGGAGTATGCACTGTGGGAGATGTGTATAAGAGACGTTAAGTAGCCCAGCAGTTTGTGAAGAAGTATCTTAAGGGTCCAGATACCAGCATGGAGCAAGCGTCAGGTGGCAAGTGAGTTCCAGCCAACCGCTGCATATAGATCACAGTGGTGGGTACAGTAAGTGGAGGTAGTGATGAATCATACGGCACGGTAGTAGAGAATGTCCAGTTTAGTTAGGCTATAGGTTGGGGAAGAGATATAAATGATATCCCCATAATCAAGTAAGGGAAGGAATGTGGGTTGGACAAGTCTGGTTCCGGTCGCGAAGTGAAGCGAGACCTATTTCTAAAACCGAATCCCAGCCGTGCTTTGAGCCTCTTAGATAGGTCCTCAATATGGTCGTTGAAAGATAGTTTGTTGTCTGTCCACATGCCTAGATATTTAAATTTAGGTACGACTTCCAAGGGTTCACCCAGGGAGGTAACAATGAAGTCCTTTGGGGGGGCTGGTAAAGTGCCAAGTGAGGTATACTGTGAGAAAATCATTGTCTTCGTTATTTTTGGCATTAGGAGAAGCTTGGCTTTTATGAGATTGCTTTCTAGCTGGTCAAAGTCAGCTTGCAGCACTTCACTAACTTCCGATAAGGTTGTGCCTGTGGTGTACAATACTGTATCATTCGCAAATAAATGTATGCTGTATTTCGTTATGTAGGAATCAAGATCTTTGATGTACAGGGAAAAAAAGGATCGGGCCTACGATGGAGCCTTGGGGGACTCCCCTGGCAATCTGGAGGGGGGCAGATAGTAGGCCATCGGCCTTGACTTTTTGTATCCTTCCAGAAAGATAACTGTTAAACCACTGCGCAGTAGGCAGAGTAGCACCTAGATTGGTGAGGCAGGTAATTAGAAGGTGATGGTCAACAGTATCAAAAGCTTTACTGAGGTCTAGAAAGACTGCCCCAGTAACCCTCTTGGAATCCATAGCCGTAATCCAGTCATTAGAGACTTTAGCCAATGCTGAGATGGTGCAATGTTTAGACCTAAAGCTAGATTGTGCTGGGTTTAGGAGTGAGTGCAACTCAAGGTGATTTTTCAGTTGGTTGTAGATCAGTTTTTCCAGAGCTTTGGAGAGAACAGGCAAAATGAATATAGGCCTGTAGTTGTTTAAATCACAAGGGTCTCCTGATTTAAAGAGAGGAAGAATATGGGCAGATTTCCATCAGGATGGAACTGTGGCAAAGTATTATGTACTTATCGTAACAGTAGATTTTCAAGAGAATCTCTTTCATCAGGCCATACTGTCCCACCATCCATTCCCCTTCTGGGTTTGCATCTATAACTGAGCTGCCCATATCTTCCTGGGGATCTTTTCCAGCCCTGTACCTTGCCTGGTTCACAGGGGGTTGTGTTTTCTCCCGGTTCCTTACAGGGAGGTCATCTGAGCCTGATCCATGGCAGGGACCTGAGGAGGAGGAGGAGCCTCCCACATTTATGTATGCACTGTGATGCCTGGTGTTGTCATGGGTGGCCCCTAGTAGACTGCTTGCAACAGTTTCTGTGTGGTCCTAATGCCTGGCGGCTAGATGTTCCATAGGCATGGCCTGATGAAAGAGATTCTCTTGATGATCTACTGTTACGGTAAGTATGTAACTGTTCTGTTTTTTTTTTTTTTGTTGTTGACTCTATCACTGCACCGCCTGGAACTCTCTCAGGCATCCACTCTCACCGCATACCACCTGCCTAAAGCCACCCCGCTGGGAGAGAGGGGACAGACACTCCCCTGCCTACCGGCCCCGGCGAGAACCCCATTCACTGGGACTAGGCAGATCGGGGGATCGGGAGAGCCAGCAAGGGTAAGCCCAGCATTGGGCGTGTTGCGGCGGGGCACTGGTGGTGCCATTGCCTATCCAGGGGGTCAGGGGTTTTCTTCCTTAGGTTTCCCACAGGACGTGGCTCCAGTGCGGCCGTCTTCCACGCCTCTGCCACAGAAGCCTGCCGACGTCCTTCCCTCTCCTGCATCCCATGCGTTTTCGTTGCCACTGGTCTACACCAGAGGCCACTGCAGCACTAGGAGATCCCTGAAACCCTCCCCGGGAGAGGAGAGCAGTCCATCGAACGCTTGATCCTCTCCCTGCCGACCACCAACAACCAGAGTCCATTCCCGAACCCAGGTCGCCGGCATGGAGCGAGGTGTATCGTCCAGCGCCTCAACCCTCAGCGCCACTGGACCGGTTCTGTTCTGTTTTTGATTGGCAACAAAATACAAAGACTAAAATAATACCCAAGTTATTTATTTATATATTTATTTTTACTTACTGTTTTTGCCCCCATTTCTCCATGCCAGCTGCCAAGTCCTCCTCCTGCCCACTGTAGGAATCCTCCAGTATTTCAACCTGCCACCAGCCTCCGCTTGACATCTTCTCCAAAAACCGTGACCATAACCCACAGCTTGTCCCCTGCAGGTGGGACTCCCCAGTCCCCAAGCCAATAGGATACTTCACTCGATGCCCTAGGCTCGGGACAAGGAGCCTGTGAGGCTCGGGAGGAGTTGTGGTGTTGCGGGCAGGGCGTTCAACTGAGTTATTCCCCCTTCCCCAAGCCCTCACTTTTCCCTCCCCATGGCGTGGGCCTCAGAAGTAACCCAGCAGAGCACCTACCAGGGCCATCCAAAGGGTGGCTGAACCCCGCCCCCTGCTATCGGAAATCCCCTACCCACTCCACTTTGGGCATGTGACACCTCTGCATCACTCACCAGGCGAGAGGATGTATGCCAGCACAAGTCCATTCTAGAGGGAGCAGTTCCTTTCCTCATGACAAGCCCTCTCCCTGGGCCACCAGGGGGGCATACATGCAGCAGAAGGATGTGCCCTCCATCCTTAAGGCAGAAGGCATCCAGATAGACACCAGAACCCTATCTCACTGGTCGGCATCAGATGTCCCAGACTTGAGGAGTGAACCGAGGTCTTCTGAATAGCAAGTGGTAGTTGTAGCACTGCACTAGTTGACCACTTTAAATAAATAATTAAATATGTGGGGCGTGACTGCTTTTTGCTTTAGTATTTTTTTGTTTGAAAAAACAGTATAAGTGCTGACAATTTAAAAAAGTAATATTAGTTTTCAAGTTAGCTATGTTTTTTTTTTATACTTTCTTTTTCTCCCTCCTGGTTTTCCTGCCCTCTTGGTCCTACTCCTTCGGGCCTCTCAATGCTCTAAGCCATCCCTGGATCTGCCCTTAGAGTGCCTCCTCTCCTTTTCCCTGCACAGTGGGGTCTTGTCAGGTGACGGTCTGAGTGGAGAGGCCGTCATCTAGGACCGCGAGAGTGATTTTCCCCTTGTCTTGTTGGTCCCATCCCCTGGGGACGTCGGTGCTTGGGACTAGGTCCCGAGAGGTAACGTGCTGACGCACGTCTAGCCTCTCATGCGCCGTGTGACGTCCCCCCTCCCTGACCCCAAAGTTGAAGTCGCCCGTCCCTTTCAGGAATCGGTGCTTCCACCGAATCCTTTATGGGAATGATGGACGCTTGAGCGTCCCGGGTATCCCACCCTGAGGAGAGAGCATCCGTAGGGAACTGGCTCGATCTCCTCCCGCCAGCCCCGGCTCCCCAGGTCCTAGATGCAGACCCGGGTGCATGGGCGTAGACAAGGTGTGGCATCCAGTGCCTCAACCCTCAGCGCCACCGGGCCGACAAGTTAGTTATGTTAAGTGAAACAGTATGAACTCTTCAAAAGATTTATTTGAAAGGGAGATTCTCATTTTTTGTAGTGCGGTACCATTGTTTTTTGTAGCACTTTCTAGGAAGTGTGTAGTATAAGTAATTAGTGTTTATTGTAGTATGCCAGAGGCATTTCTTGCCTGCCAAACCATTGTTTCCAGTAGCTGACATATATTTTCTAAAAATGGGTGAAACTAGTAAACATGTCATTTTTAGTTCTGCTCTGTAATGAAAACGGATACAATTACACCTTTATAGTTAGTTGGCTATTGGTGACTAATTAGAACTGAGAATCAAGCCCAGAGGACAGCACTTGTAGGCATTCTTGTTTCTCCTCAGGAATCTTGGCATAGGGTCCCAGGTGCTTGAGAAGGCGCATCTGAGCAATTGATTACAAGGCATGGTAGGAGATCATTAGATTTTCCCAGGGCTAACCCCTGCCTGGCCTTTCTCAGTTCCTGGACTCTTTTCATCACAAGCGGTGCACATTCAGCAAGGTTACAAAAAGGATCTTAACAAAATTCTGGGTCAGAAAGTGAAGGTTCATAAAATACTACAAAAAGAAAATCTTTTTCTTGAATTCAGTCCAGCATGCTGTCCATTGCAAGGGGAATCTTTCTAAACCATGGTTCTTTGTAATGAATAAGAACCATTTCTTTCAATCCCAGAAACCCTAGTATTAATGTCAGGACTAGGTTTTTTTCCTTCTAAATCAAATACAGTAGCACTAATTCTCTCTTGAATTATTATACAAGTGTTTTGAATGTACCATCAAAGCAGTGCAGTTATGATTTAGTTCATTGGGTTTTTAAAGGCCGCACAGAATTTTAAAAAATTGTCTAATTTTTATTAGTGTTTACAACTTTGTGGTAAAAAAAAAATGTACATTACAGAACAGATTAATTATGCATAACAACATGTTTCCAAAAAAAATTACAGTTAATCCCATCAGCAAGCCCTGGGTAGAACACCTAACCCCACCACCTTCAAGAGGTACCCTGGCTCCATGTTGCCATTAAACGGGAGCGTCATTACTGCAAAATGATCACAGGACAAATGGGAAGATCTGGCGAGCCTTCCATTGCCAGGTTTGTCTGTGTTTAATGATAGGCAGTTACATCCCATATATTTATTTATTTATTTTTTGTTGACCGGGTAAGTGCACTAGACAAATTCTGTCTGTTTTTCAGGCATGACCCGGGGAGGGTGATACAGATGAATGCCAACTAACTTTGAACCAGATTAAGCTGTTGGTGGTATTTTAGTGTTGCAGATATGTGAGTAAAGATAAGGGCCTCTCGCATATAGCCTGGTTTTGCCTTCTGCAAAATGACTCGTGTTCATGCACTGCAAACTCTCCTACTGGCTGCTTCCATCTGACAAATAAAGGGGTATTTTTCAACAGCCATGTCACAAGCAGGAGATATGGCAGTATTGTAGCAGTGTCTACCAGAATATGTAATTGGTGAGAGCTTGGTAACTTAGTCCTAATCACATTCTGACAGGTAATGTGTCCACCTACCATTGGGTAAGGGATGGACATGTCCATAATACATGGAGGAGAGTGCCCCCTGAGTTGTCACATTGCCAGCACTGATCATGGTCCATAGGTTCCTTTGCCATGAGAACTTGTGAGGTTCTTACTTCTGCTGTTACTACAGGCCATTTCCCAGCAGAACAGCCTGGTCTCATCAGATATAGGCGTTCCCAGGTCATTGGCACAGAAGTGTTTGACCTTGTCCATTTGTGAGGGTTGGGCCTTCTTGATGGCCACATAACTAGATCTTCCAGGAATCGATCTTCTCTGTAGATTCCCATTAATTGGTCTTCGCCAAAGGTGCTAGGACCCCACGGGATCCTGAACTTTTCTGGAGAGGGTTGGTGATGCGAGTAAGCCCTGCATGCATCACCACATGGGTTTGCTGGTATAAAGCAGCACCAGCCACCAACCACCTCCACGTCTTTTTTTCCTGCCATCAAGTGTGCAGCACACCACTCTCCTTGTTGGGGCCAGAACTTCACCTTCTATACGACAACAACATTCACTTCCTTGGTTTAGTTTTGAAATACACTAGAGTTTGTTATTTCTGTAGTGCTCCGCATTGTCAATGGGATTCATCACAAATGGGTAATGTGCACCCCTACTAGGGGAATGGCACAGCCCAAGGCTGTAATCAGCATAGAACCCTAGGCACATGAACATTCCAGACAGCAGCAACTCTCCAGTCTTTGCTGTGCCATTGGATGGAAAGCAGCATAGGAATTTCTCTGAAGAAGATTATCTTTTCTCTTGGTGTTTTCTTTCCGGGGCTGTGATTCTGCAGAGCAGGTTGGGGCTGCCTGGGGACAAGGAGCACCCCTAAATATAAAATCATGCCTGTTAAGCTACAGCTTTCCAGTTGGCTAACCGTCCCCATTTTTCCCCATTTCCACTGCCTGTTTGTGCTTGTATTGGGGGCCACGGCTGCCACACTGGTTGAAGGGTGTTTATTTTTAGTAGGTCTCTGATTCCTTCTGTCATGGTGCCTCAGGTAAGCTCTTGATCTTACCTGTGTCAGTCTTCACCATTCATCACTGTTGGGTGTCTGCCGGAGACAGGTACCAAGTGGGAGACTTTTTTTTTTTTAAACAGGAGCTGGAGCCATTGGCACCACCCACGAGGCTGACGTATTACGTGGCGCTCACGGGTTGGCCAGTAATGGCCGTTGGGTCCTCCTCCACCTCATTTCTGCTTCTCCTGCTATTGAGACAGCACTTCAGCCACTTGAGACTTATCGCGGCCTAGTTTCAACAACGCCACAGTTCGACACCGTTCAGACCTTCGGCTCCGCCTCGGTTCTGGTACTCAACGCCGCACCAGACCAGTAAGATCTTTCCATTTATAGTGTGCGGCATTGAGTCTTTGCTTATTTTTGGATTTTGTTGCCGTTCCGTCATGTCTGGTCATCTGGACAAAAAGCAGTCTAAAAAAAAGGGTTGGCCCCCTATGCATTGGTGTCCCTGTGGTTGACAGATTTCCATGACCAATAGACATGACATGTGCCTCTCCTGTCTTGGACCCTAGCACGATATGGATTCCTGTGATGCCTGCTTCTCGCTGGACCATCGAGTTTTAGAGCATCGCATGTTAAAAGTTGGCAGGGCCCCGACGACTTCTGGGGGTCGTCGTCGCTTGCGTCGTTCTAAGCTCAGGACTCTATGCCCTACCTCCGGGTCCCTTCCTGGGCCTATACAGTCCAGTGAAGAGGGGACCTCCTCTTCTTCTAGCCTTGCCGTAGAGGAGGTACCTACCACAGTGCCGGAGTGCCGGTCCAGCTCCATTCAGGGCTGGGCTGGGAGCACCGCCATGGCAGTCACCTCCTTAGAGGTGCAGGCTCCCCCATTGTCAGGGCCCACAGCTGTGGGTCCCGGCGTGGGGCATTCCTTGATGCCGCCTTGGATCTCGGAGCTGTGCATGGTGCCGGTGATCGGGGTGGCACTGCGAGGGGTGCAGGGCCGGGTCGTGCGCCATGAC
The DNA here is from genome assembly GCA_016271365.2 of Neoceratodus forsteri. Lineage (NCBI taxonomy): Eukaryota > Metazoa > Chordata > Ceratodontiformes > Ceratodontidae > Neoceratodus > Neoceratodus forsteri. The sequence goes on from CM028130.1 coordinate 1,200,097,803, forward strand.
TGGGGGATTCCTTGGGGCTGCCAATCCGGAGCCCTTCATAATTGTCTCCTCCTCAGAGGCGGATGATTCTGAGGCAGATCCAGATTGACTGCCTGATTCTTCCGAATCAGCGGGGTTCCCCACGACCCAGCCCCCTTGTGCCTCCTCAGGTGCCCCCTTCTGCGGCTCAGGTGACTGCGGCTCGTGCTGATCCCCCAGCCACTCCTGGCTTGGGTGGCCAGCTGTGGCCTGGCGGTCCCTCTGCTGCTGGTGTGGCGATTGGGTTCCTGAGTGAGGGAATGACTGCCATTCCCAGTGCCATTCCTCCTCTCAGGATCAAGATTGAGCCCCCTCCTCCTCCTGAGGCCTTCCTCGGAGGGCCTTTGGAGTCGAGGGAGCATTGGGCACAGGGGTCGAGGAAGAGGGCTTCCTCGGAGTCCTCCTCAGGGTTGAGAATGCTGAGCCCTTTGTTCTCCCCTTGGGTTCTCCCACGGAGGTCCCTCTGTGTGGGGCTGGGATCCGCCCTTCTGGATCTGTGTCACCCCAGTCCCCTCATAGGGTAGCTCACCCTACAGGTTTAAGCCCTCACCGTTTTGATTTTAAGGATAGGACGGTGAATCTACAGACCTGTGGTTTTCCTCTGATGCCAGGCTCTCCTGTGGATTTTGCTAGCCCTGGCAGAGGCACGTCACATCAGGTGACAGGCTCAGCTGTACCTCTGTGCCCAGCTCCCCTTTTCCCAGACCACGTTGGCACACTGGGGTCTTTGACCTGGGATCAGTTCAGGTCTTAGGCCACAGCTTTCCCTAAGTACATTAGGGCCATGGACGAGCAGTTCTTCCAACCAGTTCCTCCGCCGCAGCCAGAGTCTGACTCGTCAAGCTCCTCGACTTCCTCGTCTTCCTCCACTGGGGAAGAGGAATCTTCCATCCACCTGTCCTCAGACGCTGATCAAGCCCAGTATCAACGCTTCCTGAGGAGGTTGGTTAGGGACTTACACATCTCCCGTTACGCGAGGGACAATACCGAGGGTGCGATGCAGGCCTTCCTAGGTGAATACGGGGCACACCATTTGGTAGTCCCGTCCTGGCCGGTTCCCTTCTGGCAAGCATCGTACAGCGCCTAGGGCAGCGTCCATATTCCCTAGAGCCAGCCCCTATGGACTGCCGCAGGTGGTATTGCACAACCCACAGATCTCCAGGTGCCTTGCCTCATCCACTTTCTGGACTGACGCTGCTGGACGCCCCATTAGGGCTTTGATGCCCAGTCCACAACATGCCAACCGAGAATGACTCTTGAGAGTTGGATCGGCTGGGGCAAAGAGTTTTCCCGCCTTATTTTTCCGAGCCCTGGCCATTTGGCTAATGCTGTGTTTTATCCCTAGGGGTCTCTGAGCCTGAGCAAGTCCTTTTGCATGCACCCGGGCTTGGATGCACACCTCCCCCGATGTGCTGATGTCACACACAGTGCTGTGATGCCATGCATGCACTCTTTTGCACAGGAGTGCGCATCAGCACTTTTCCAAGTGCTAGAGGCGGCTGTATTTTCCCTCTAGCTCAGCACTGCTGGCTGGGCATGACTATTACTGCCACAGCCATGGCTGGTTGTAGACTGGTAGGAATGTTTCAGTATGTGCTTTCTCCCCACAGAGAGAGTTGGTGATCACGGCAGCATTTTGTCACTGTTTCCTATTACAGTAGCAACTCCAGACAGTTTCTTACTTTCATTTTTTGTCCTGGACTAGTGTTTTTTGGCACGATGGCTTACTGGAGACCTCTAGTGTTCAAAAGATGTAAGACCTGCAAAAGGGTAATGTAGTCCTCTACACTAGGTTCCTATGGCCCTCATTGTGTTACCCAAGCTAATATGTCTTACAGTTCCCTCCAGTTGGAACTCTGAACTTTGGGGGGTTGCACCTGGTGTACTGAATGGCAGTGGCAGAGCAGAATTGCATAAAGCTTTGTGGTTGCTCTTAGGACAGCTTTTGAGCCCCAGTGTTCCACAGGACATCCCTTTAGACACACCCGACCCCGAGCCAGGCCCCTCAGGTCTGGGGGGGCCCCACAGAGGCACATCCAGGTGCGCCAGAGCAGGACAAATGTGGTAGTATGGATCTGCAGGCAGATGCCGACCTTGACCATACAGAAGGTCAGGATGAGGATGTTGGGGATCTTGGAGAAAATCTTGACCTAAAGAAGTTCTTGAGGATGAGGAGGACAAGCCCTCTGAGGAGGATGAGGAACAAGGGGAGTGGACGGAGTCGAAGAGGAGGATTCTTATCTTTCCCCTGTTTCATACCAAATCCTTGTCCTATCTGATAACTGAGGCTTATAGGACATTACAGCTGAAGGAGGTGCAATCTGTGGAGGCCTTAGATGTGAATTCTATCATGTCCACATCCCCCTCCGCTCCAGAGTGTTTCCCAAATTTTATTCGCTGTGACCAGATTATTGAGCAAGAATGGACAGGTGCAGACCAAAGAAAATATCTGCCAAAACCCAAGATATGGTGGTTCCCCTTTATGGAGGAAAATACTTGTAAGTGGGAAACCTCTCCCCTGGCTGATACGGCTGTACATAATTCCATATGGCACACGACTATCCCAATTGAAGGGTCTTTGGCCTTAGTGGATATCCACAACAAGCAAGTGGATGCTTCGTGCAGAAGAGCTTTCACCTCCAACAGCGCAAACCTCCGCACCTCTTATGCCTCCTGTATTGTTGCCAGAGCTCAAACTTGTGGGTTTCAATGCTGAGTAGCTTCGTTCCACTGTATTCTGAGTGGGGTGAGCATTTTGCAGTTGGTATCCATGGCCTCCACCCTTCTAGGGGATGCCACAGTGGAGAACTTACATATGTCAGCTTGCTCCGCTTATCACATTGTGTACGCAGTGTGAGGGGTGCGGCTTTGGCATTGAGTTGCTGACAGGGCATGGCAGACCAAGGTGTTTAACTTAGCCTTTGGGGAGGCTTATTGTTTGGTTCAGGCCTGGATCACATTTTGAAGGATGTCCAGGATAAAAAGGGCCACCTTCCAGTGTCAAAACAACAGCAAAAGGCTGGTTCAACTTCAGAAGGTCAAGGAGGTGGCCGACAGAGGTAGTATCATGAGGATTTCCTCCATTTCGAAACTTTGGGAACCAAAAGAGTCAAGGATCTTATTCTGGTTTTAAGAGCAATAGTATCAGAGGAGCCCTTGCCCAAAGATGCAACGGAGGCCTAGAGCAAAGAAATGTCACCTCACAATGAGTGTACACGGGCCCATCTCTGCCTCCCTTCCCATGGTGGAAGGCTGCACAATTTTTACACAGAATGGGCCCAGATAATATCAGATGCTTGGATTCTGGAGATTCTGGCTTCAGCTTATGCAATACAGGTTTCAACCATTCCCTCAAAGGGACATTTTCTGCCATCCTCTGTACTAAAGGACCCAGTGAAGAGGCAAGTGGTGTTGCAGACTTTGGATCACCTCACAAAGATCGGAGCAATTATTCCAGTGCCTCCTAGCAAACAAGGCCAGGGATTCTACTCTTATTTATTGTGTGGTTCTCAAGAAGTTGGGAGGTTTCAGATGTATTCTAGATCTGTAACACCTAAAAAAGTTTGTTTGTTGCATGGCCTTCAAGATGGAATCCTTACTAGCAATCATCCGGGCTGTCCAGCCAGGGATTATCTAGCATCCATAGACCTGAAGGATGCGTATCTCCACATTCCCATTTGGTAGTCTCATCAGAGGTTCCTCAGGTTCACGGTCCCAGGGGCAACACTTCCCAGTATAGGGTTCTCCCATTTGGGCTTGCATCAGCTCTCAGAGTGTTCTTAAAGGTGCTCATAGTCCTGGTAGCTCAGCTCCACCAGGAGAGATATCATGTCTATCCCTACCTGGACGACTTGCTCATTCAAGCGCCATCTGCTCCACTGGTGGGGAAATCAGTGATCAGGACTCTGGAGGTTTTTGTGTCCCATGGCTGGGTAGTAAATTGGGAGAAAAGCTCTCTGGAGCCATCGCAGACCCTGGAGCACCTGGGAGCAGTGTTTAAGACAGAAGAGGAAAATGTCTTCCTCTCCTTAGCCAGGAAGGAGACCCTGTTGAGAAAGGTTCAGTGGCTGAGGTGCCAATCATAGGCTTCAGCTCACAGCCTACTGCAGATTCTGGGCCTCATGACAGTGAGAGTAGAGCTGATTATGTGGGCTTGCCTTCACATGCGACCCCTCCAGATTGAGTTGCTGTCAGCCTGGGATCCAACCTTGGAGGATTGTCAAGCCAGGATTCCAGTTTTCTCACTCCTGCAGCAGTCTCTGAGTTGGTGGGTGAGTTTAAGGAATCTGAGCAAGGGGTCTCCCTTGGAAGTCCGTCCAGAGTTTACTCTAGCAACTGATGCCAGCCTGTCTGGTTGGGGGGCAGTACTGGACCACATTCCCATTCAGGAGACTTGATCTGCACAGGAACAGCACCTATGCATCAATGTCCTGGAGATGAGGGCTGTGCGCCTCAGTCTCCTTCATTTTAAAAACTGGGTGCAGGCAAAAGCAGTGAAAACAAGGTCAGACAATGCTGTCACAGTGGAGTACATAAACAGTCAAGGGAGTACAAAAAGCAGAGAGATGCTAAAAGAAGCAACCAGTTTCCTGCTGTGGGCAGAGGAGAACCTTCTCTTTCTGTCAGCAGTTCACTTGGTGGGAGGGTTGAACATTCAGGCCAATTGGCTAAGCCGTAAGAATGTCTATCTAGGGTAGTGGATGCTGAACCCGGAGGTGTTCCACCTTCTGTGCAAAACATTCGGTCATCCACAGATCGACCTGTTCACCTCCAGCCGGAATGCTCAAGTGCAGCGGTTCTTCAACCGCCACCTATGTCCACAGGCGGAGACAGTGGATGCTCTGTCACAGGTGTGGAATTTTAGCAGAGCATATGCCTTTCCTCCTCTGCCGCTCCTTCCCAAGGTCATATGCAAAATAAAGCACTCAGGAGGAAGCTTTCTTCTAATAGCTCCGAAGTGTCCCAGAAAGACGTGGTTCTCCGACTTAGTGAACCTAGCTCAACACACACTGTTTCAGCTCCCAATACGGGGGGACCTTCTCTCCCATGGTCCTGTTCTGCATCCAGATTCGGGAGCGATGCAACTTGTGGCCTGGCTTCTGAAAGGAGGAGACTCTCAAAACACGGTTTCTCTAAAAAGGTAGTGGAAACCCTGATGTGTGCCAGAAAGAATTCCATGTCGGCAGCTTATGCTCGCATATGGACCACCTTTTTAGCTTGGGCCAGAAAGAAAAATTTCTGGCCTTCTAAAGCCATGGTTCCAAAGATTTGGGACTTTCTGCAGGAAGGAGTGGAAAAAGGTTTGGCCTTGAGCACCTTGAGTGGTCAGGTGTCTGGTATGGGAGGCTCTTTGGGGTCGTCCTTAGGGACTTACCGGGGGATTGTTCATTTCCTGTGAGCTGTCGGCAGGAGCCGACCTCTGTTCCAGTCTCCTGTTCCTCCATGGGATCTGAATCTGGTCTTGAATGCTCTTTGTAAAGAACCATTCGAATTGCTTTTGTCGGTACCATTGGATGTGCTGTCCTACATGGTGTGTTTTTTAGTTGTTGTGTGTTCAACCAGGAGGATTGTTGAACTACAGGCTTGTCCCACGAAGAACCATATCTCGTCCTGAATAAGGATAAGGTGGTTCTCAGAATAGTTCCGTCTTTCATTCCAAAGGTCCCTATGACCTGTCATGTGAACCAGGAAATCTGTCTCCTGTCCTTCTGTCCACAACCATATCACCCAAAAGAGAAAGAGTTGCACAAGTTGGATTTGTGATGGGGATTTAGAACATACCTTAGACAAACTGTGGAGTTCCGGAAATTGGGTAGGTTGTTTATACTTTTTGAAGCAGCAAAGAAAGGGCAAAAAGCCACCATGGTCACTCTGGCAAGGTGAGTGAGAGCGTGCATTTGCCAAGGCTTATGTCGCAGAAAAGAAGTGGGTTCTGGCTCTCATCAAGGCTCATTCCACCAGAGCTATGGCCATCTCCTGGGCAGAGAAAGGTGAGGCATCTCTCCTAGAACTGTGGAAGGCAGCTACGTGGTCTTCCATGCACACATTCACCATGCACTACAGATTGAATGTTCAGAGTTCTATTGATGCAGCCTCTGGTTGCTGAGTTTTGCAAGTGGCACTTGGCAGGTAAATTCCTTTTCTCTGTTTGCAGTTGGCATATGGGACAGTATTCTCCCTCATGTTTTTTAATGGGTATTGTTTCTTAGAACCCATTTATGATTAATTCCATTGACAATGTGGAACACTACAGAAAGAAGACATTTCTTCATACTTACTGTAATTTTGTTTTCTGTTAGCTCCAGCATTATCAGTGGGGCCCGCCAGGGAGCCTTGTTCCTGCGGCAAAATATTGTCCGGTATTCCAGCACTGGGATGTCTGTTGTTTTACAATAAATTTCTGATTGTAAGTCTGTCTCAACATCCTTCTATAATTTATCTGCTGTGCGTATATATACACACGTGTATGTGTATATATATATGTGTGTGTGTGTGTGTGTATTCACACACACACACAAAAAATGACCAGTTCCACATTTAAATATTGGTTACTAGCATGCAGAATTAACAGGTTTGATTTTGATAATAAGTAAGGGTGCCTCCTTTGTTACAGGTGAGTGCTTACACTGTTTACAGTGTTTTTTTCCAGTGTTATCTATTTACATTTATTCCTTTGACAAGTCTCTTCTGGTTGGCTCGGTACTGCAAGGAATTTCCACAACATTAGAGAACTGGAAGGTGAGCTTTGTTCCATCTTCCACTCGTCTGATGAGGTAGGGAACTGTTTACTGTATCTTATTCTGGTCAATGTTCTATCTATGTAGACAGCTCATAGGGTGTTGCTTCATGAAAAGATGAACATGCTAATTTTTACAGATCTGTTTTCACATACTTAGAGGCACTGCATGGACAAAAGTGATTGGAGAGTTGCTGCTGTCCAGAATGTTCATGTGCCCAAGATGCTGTGCTGATTACAGCCTTGGGGCTGTGCCATTTCCCTGGTAGAGGTGCACATTACCCATTTGTGATGAATCCCACTGACAATGTTGGAGCCAACAGAAAAGGAAATTACGGTAAGTATGAAAAAATGTCTTCTTTTTGTTTCACTTTAGTTTACATGTACACAAAATTTACAGTTTCTCTTAGCCCTGCCTCATGAAGACAGTCATTGACCATGGAAGGTAGGAAGCCTGAAAAGGCAGTTGCTCCAATAACAGGGCTTTGTCTGGCCACCACCTCTCTCTGGATGGGTGCTCTGGCAACAGGCAGCCCGGCTCCCGTGAGTATTGACTTACATGCCACAAGGATGAGCTTGAGGCATGGATGAAGGATTACAACCCTGACATTCTTTGTGTCACGGAGACGTGGCTGAAGCCCAAGATACCTGACTCCACATGCTCAATTGCTAACTACTCCCTCATCCGTAGGGATAGGCTTACTGCTAAACGGGGAGGTGGTGATGTGATCTATTATAAAGATCATTTTAACATAACTGTCATCCGCGACCAGATCTCGCCATGTTATGTGAACCAATACACGTTACTGTCACACTTGGGTGAAGAAACTACACATCATCTGTGAAACAACCCCCCGGGGCATCACTGGGTTACAAGAATTGCTTGACATAACTCTGGTGAATGCCAACCAAAATGAGGCCATAATCCTTGGCGACATAAGCCTAAATTGGCTAGGACCCACCCATAGTTCGCTAATATTGGTGGCCAACAGCTATAACCTGCACCAGGTAATAAATGAACTTACAAGGACTCCTAATCCCGAACAGACGGGTACCCTGATAGACTGGTTACTCACCAACCGTCTGGAGCATCTACCCATATCTGGAATACTTTCCAATGCCATTACTGACTATGCTTCAATTTTCAGTATTTGGGCCTCTGGTGCTCCCCCATCTCCCCCGCCGCGCTACATTACGTTTACTAATTTTGCTAATTTGAACATAAGGGCCTTCCTGCATGACATTTCCACCATTGATTGGTCCGAGATTTATCATTCAGACCGTGTTGAACATGTGCTAGACATCTTTCTTACCAAGTTTAATGACGTGCAGACTAGACATGCTCCTAAGGTCACCAGAACAGTCAGAGGTAAACGAACTAGATGGCTACATAAGGACCTGTTAGCCGAGCTACGCTTAAGGGACAAACTCTGGAAGCAGTTTAAACAATCTGGACAGTTGTCTGACTACCACACCTACAGGACCTGTGGAAATATCTGCAGGAAACAAGAATAGCGAAAAGCAAGTACTGTAAGAATCTGCTTACTAGATCTACATGTGACCCCAAGAAATTCTGGGCACATATCAAATCCTTCATTGGGACCACCAAGCATAACACACCAACTGACATGTTATTGAATGGGGCTAACTGTAATGACCCTAACAACAGCGCTAATGCTTTTAATAGGATGTTCTCTGACCTGTCTCCATATACCTCCTCCTTCAAACCTCTGGCAAATCCGCCCCACCCTGAGGGTTTGATCAAAGTGCCTGATGCCTGCGCCCTCTCCCCGGAATCTGTACAAAGTCTGCCCTTCTGTTTCAAAGCTATCGCAGCACCTGATGTCCTTAAGCTTCTTCACTTGATGTCTGAGAATACCTGTGTTGGGTTGGACCACCTTGAGCCTCGCCTCCCTAGGCTTGCGGCCTCCTATATTACCTCACCTTTGGCTAAAATATTTACCTTTTCCCCTCTCTTGCAGCACTGTCCCTGACATCTGGAAAATAGCTCGGATAACACAGTTTTTTAAAAAAGGTGACAAAAAGGACATAAATAGCTACAGACCCATTGTCATTCTCTCGGCCTTGTCTAAACTTCTTGAAAAGGCTGTTGCCTCCCAAACAGTTGACTATCTCTCAAAGTATAACCCACTCTCGGATGCTCAACATGGTTTTAGAAAGAACCATAGCACGTCTGTGGCCCTGTTGAAACTTACCTCTGACATGCTCTCAAATATGGAAGCAGGGTGCCTTACCGGAGCTGTTTTTATCGATCTTACTAAGGCCTTTGACCTGGTAGACCATCCTTTGCTCCTAAGTGACCTCACAAACCTGGGTTTCTCTACGCCGGTTGTTCCATGAAGTGGAAGGATTTTGCTTTGTGGGCAGCTTCCCATCACCTGGACCCCTTCACCTGCCCAGTGAACCAGATTTTAGAGTACTTACTGTCCTTATCTGATGCCAAACTGAAATTCTCTTCTCTAAAAGTACACTTGTCTGCCATATCTGCATTCCATGTGCCCATTGAGGGCCATACAGTGGCCCAGTTGGATGTGGCCCATACTTTTCTGAGAGGCATCCTGAACTTGAAGCCTCCTATCCATAACCCTGTCCTGGTGTGGGACTTAAATTTTATTTTAGAAAAATGCTCTTTGGCTCCTTTTGAGCCAGCTGCGACGTGTGAGCTGCGCTTTCTGTTGTGGAAAGCATTATTTTTAATTTAGTTTAGAGCCATAGAAACATAGAAATCTGCTGGCAGAAAAGGATCCATTGGCCTGTCCAGTCTGCCCAAATACCAGCTCCCTGTACTTTTATTATGCCCTCTCTTCCATGCCATTTTTTTGCCTTTATTCAGCCCCATGTAGTTGTCCCAAGCCCTCTTGAATTTGCTTCCCAAATCTACCCCCACCACCCATTCTGGCAGCCTATTGCAAGGACCCACCACTCTGTCAGTGAAGAACTTCCCCCTTGCATTTCCTCCAAATCTGCCCCCCTCCAGCTTGAATTCGTGTCCCCTTGTTTTGTTTCCACTCATCCTGAATATGCTACCCTCCCTCACCTTGTTTATTCCCTTCAGATATTTGAAGGTTTCTACCATATCCCCCCTTTTCCTCCTCCTCTCCAGTGTGTATAAGTTTAGTTCCTCTTACCGTTCCTCGTATGACCTTCTGTGCAGCCCTTGAACCATCTTGGTTGCCCTTCTCTGGACCTTTTCCATCCTGTCCCCCTGCAAGTGTAGCCTCCAGAACTGGACCCCGTATTCCAGATGCTGTCTGACCATTGTTTTGTATAATGGCATGATCATCTCCTTCCTCTTGCTTGTAAAGCCCCTCCCTATACATGCCAGCATTCTGTTAGCCTTCCCCATCGCCTTATTGCATTGGTTCCCCACCTTCAGGTTATCCAAAATGATGATCCCCAGGTCCCTTTCCTACTCTTTTATCTCTAGATCTTCCCTTGTCAATCTTCACCATTCATTACTTCCTGGGTGTAAGCCGGAGGCGCGCACCCGTTCACGAGCTTTTTTTTTTTTACGCCTAACGGCCCGCCCTCGGAGCGGCGTCATGCGCGAGGCGGCCGTTAATAGCGACAACTCCTCCTCCAACTCAGTTCTGTTTCTCCCGCCGTCGAGGCAGCACCTGTTCGCGGAAGCTAACCGAGAAGTCGTATCCGACTCTTTTTCTACACTTTCGGCGCCTACGGTAAGGCTGTTCCTTTTTCTTTCCTTTATGCAGCGCGGGTGTATTTCCGACTGTGTTTAATCTTGTTTATTAGCGTTATGTCCGGTTCTGGGAAACGTTCTTCTAAGGCAGGCCGTGCCCCTATCGTCGGTGCTCCTGCGGCAGCTTTCTCCGTCTCGGACGGCATAGCGTCTGTCTCGTTGCCTGGGACCCAACCATAATATGGATTCGTGCGGCGCTTGTTTCTCGATGGACCGTCGGCGTCCTCGAAGTCAGCCGTAGCTCGGCAAGGCCCGCCGACTTTGAGGCGGCGTCGCTTCACGGGAATCTCGGGCGAGATCCTTAGGCCTTTCCCCGGGTCCCTCCGGGCCCTGCTCTGATCCGAAGAGGAGGGTCTCCTCTTCCTTCTTGCGAGGAGGCCCCTTCCGCGGTGTTGGGGGCCATTGTAGCCCCTCGGGGGCCATGGCGCTGACACCGCCTCGGCGGTCACCTCTTGGGAGGTGCAGGCCCCCCCGTGTCGAGGCCTTGGCTGGGCCCGGCTCAGTGGACCCTCGGCCCGTCGCCTGTGGCGCCGTTTTGGATCGGCGCCGTTCGCGGTGCCGGTGATCGGCGGCGCCCGTTCCGGTGCCGTTCAGATCGGCGCCGCTTGCAGTGTAGGTGATCGGGCGGCGCCGTTAGCGGCGCTGCTTTAGATCGGCGCCCGGTGATCGAAGCGGCGCCGTTGGTGGTCCGTTTTGGCCTCGGCGCCGTTCGCGGTGCCGATGAGCCTAGCGAGCGCCGCCCGGCAGTGCCGCTCGCCTCCGGCGCCGCGGCGGCCACCCCCTCCTCCGGGCGGTGCCGGGTCTGCCGGAGCCGCTGGGGGTGTGGGGTTGGGCCTTCATGCTGCCGGCGTGGTGGGGGCGAGCGGCGTCGCACTCGGTACCGGGGCCGTTCGCGGCCCCATGGCCTCGGGGACCCCTGGGGTGGCCAGCATCGAGGTCCTGCTGGTCTCGTCCTCCTCGGAGGACGATGACTCAGATGTGGACCCATCCTGGCACCCCATTCTTCGGAATCTGGGTCCTCGGTGGCTAGGGGTACCAGGCGGCGCAGCGGGCCCCTCCCTCTGTCCCCCTTGCCGTCGTCTCCTGAGGGTTCCTCGGCTGGGGGTGGCCGAGTGTCCCGGGGGGCAGGCGTGGGGGTGACGGAGGGGCTTCCCTCTCTGGAGCCCGGTGACAGCTACCCCCCGGGGTGCTGTTACCTCCTCTGGGGTTAGGGGAACGTTGCAGTCGGGGAGGAGGGCCCTCTCGGAATCCGAGGGGTTGAGGGGCAGGCGTCCTGCTGCTCGGTCTTCTTTGGCCACCTCAGGGGGGGTGGCCAGGAGCCGTAGCGCAGAGCCCCGCCCCTCCCCCCAGGGTTCTAGGGTGTCCTCTGGCGGCGTTTGTGCGGACTGCCCTTCTGGATCCATGCAGTCCCGGCGTCGTCTCAGGGGAGTTTCTCCCCCAGGGCTCTTCCAGGTTCCGCTTCCCCAGAGTTCCGTTCTGCGGCCTGGTTTGATATCCGGGATCCCTCCTACTAGAGCTCCCTTCCCCGGATTCCAGAGCCCGCAGAGAGCAGTTGCCTCCTCGGAGGTGCCCCTCTCCCATCTCTCTGCCTTCACCACCCCGCTCCAGGCCATATCCGGTCCCTCACGGGTCCGTTATCCTGGGAGCAGTTCAAGAGGTTCTCACTGGCCTTCCCCTCGTATGTTAGTTACATGCATGAGCGGGTCTTTCGACTCTCCCCACCGCCGCAGGAATCCTCTGGACATTCCAGTTCCCCATCATCCTCGTCTCCCTCCTCTGAGGGAGAGGAACCCCCTGCTCATCTGTCCTCCGATGCTGATTTCACAGAATATCAGCGTTTCCTTTCGAGGATGGTGAGGGATCTTCGGATTTCCTAGGTGTGGAGGAACCAATACCCGAGCAGGTATGGCTTGTAGATTCCTTGGTGAATTCAGTGCCCAGCATCTGGTGGTACCTTCCTGGCCTATCCTTCCAGGAGGCGTTCTATCGGTCCTGGCAGTTCCCCGTTTCTTCCCAACCCGCCCGGACTGCCAGCATAGGTATTGTGCCCCTCTGAGTCTCTCTAGGTTTCCTTCCCAACCCGTCCTCAGGTTTGGTATGCCTGGATACTCCTTCTGGGCGCCGTTGCCTGGCGCGACCGCACAGTTCGGACTCTCCAGTTCGACCTTGAGCGCGAAGAGTTTCTCTTCGCAGTCGGTGCATGTATTGCATCACATCAGGCTCACCACGCTGCCTACAACCGCATCTGTGGTCGATGATGTCCCAGCTGCTGGCATCTATGCCTGACACGGAGCAAACCAGACAAGCCATTGCCCTCTCCGCTGGTAGGCCTGGAGCTGGCAAGACACGCAAGCAGGGCATCTTATGGCGCAATGGGGTGGCTTCCAGGCTTGTGGGGACAGTGATCTGCATCAGGCGGACGGCATGGCTTCGTCTCTCCAGGTTGTCACCCCTGGCCCGGCGTAGGGTGATGCGCTCCGCCTTCCGGGGGACCCGTCTTTTCTCATCCAGAGCTAGGAGACTTTTACAGGGCTCCATCCGCCTCGTCCTCGGAGGCACCTCCTAGCTCTTCTCCCACTTAGGCTTTCTGAATAAGCCAGGGTCTTCTCCTTCTGTTTCTCACCAGCAGAAGGCTGGGGGTCTTGTTCCCTCAGGGTATGGCCTCTTCCCCCTCCTGGGGAAGAGGAGCTTGGTACTCACCCAGGAAGTAATGAATGGTGAAGATTGACAAGGGAAGATAGGAAAATTACGTACCTACCGTAATTCTTGATCTTCTCTTGTATCTTCACCATTCATTACTTACACCCACCCACCATCCCCTCAGTGGCCTCCTCCTGTGGCTTCTCCACCTCCGGTCTCCTTCCTCTCTCTGCATTTCTCTTTTGTTTATAAAATATAGGGGAAAATTCCTTAATTTTTCAAAAAAAAAAATATATATATAATATTAAAAAAAAAAAAAGTTCTTTCTTAAGGGGGGAGGGGTCCTTCACCCAGAAAAATTACTTACTCTAAGATTCATGGGCCATCTCGTGGATTGCATTGGCGATCAGACTGCACTACTTCTCTTGCTATTCTTCTGGCAAGATACCTCTGGGGTTTTTTGGTCTGGCGCAGGCTATTCAGTTTTGATCCTGCAATCCCGTGTTCAGATAGTTGCCCTGAAATCTTTCCCCCCCTCTATTCTTGCCTTGCAGAGCAGAGGAACGAGTACGTCTGTTCCTTTCTTCTTTTAAAAAAAAAAAAAAATGCTGAGGGAACTCTCTCCGACTGCTATAGGCATCTTGGTATCTGGGTCATGCATCTAGTCAAAAAGGAGAAATCAAACAAGAAGGCAAATGAGAAGGTAGGCTTCCTTCTCGCTGTTTTGCTATTGGTTTCTCCCTTTAAGTGTCCTCCTGGGCAATTTTTACAATAGAGCTCTGCTGACCATATCCAATCCTAACCAGCCTAAGCCTTGGCCTGCCTTAGCCGGTCAGTCTGGAGTCCCATTTCTGTCTTGAAACGCCTGAAAGGCTTGCATTTTCCATTTCAAACCCTGAGCAGCACTCTCATGCTGCTGGGGTTTTATCTTCCCTCCTCGGGTGTCCTCCAGTTAAAGGCCTTCCAGCGGCCAGGAGCCCGAGGGGGTGTCATGAACAATGGCATGTTGAAGATGAGGACTTGCCCTCCTGAGTCTGTCTAAGCGGGTTCGGTGAACCTTCTCTTCAGCTCTATCTCACAGGGATTCTTGCTTCCCCTTTAGTGAGCTTCAGCTACAAGCTAACTATGCTCTGGGGCATTCTGGTCCCTTAAACATCCCATCTCTCTCTTCTCTTTCTTCTTCTTCTTCTATTTTCTAATTTCCTTACTCATCTCTCCTCTAGAGTCGCCCAGGTAAGGAGGCCCTGCAGTCCCTAGACTAGGGATGTTCTTATCTCCTCTGTCCTTCCTCCATCGGCTTATTCCTTTTCAGTTCATTCTTCCTTGCTTTGCTATCCCTCGGCTATCTTGCCTCGCTATCTATATTTTCTGCTTTCTCTTTTGCCTCTCCGGCTCACAGAACTGAGTTGGAGGAGGTGATCGCTACTAACGGCAGCCCCTAGCATGACGCATGACGTAGCTCTCGAGGGTGGCGTAGGGTTAAAAAAAAAAAAGCTCCTTCCGTGGCGGGTGTGCCTCTGGCTTATACCCAGTAAGTAATGAATGGTGAAGATACAAGAGAAGATCAAGAATTACGGTAGGTACGTAATTTTCCTTTCCTCCCCCTCCCCACCCCCAGACAGTATTTTGCCCTTGGGTTCCTACAACCTATGTGCATAATTCTGCATTTTTTTTGCATTGAATTGTAATTGCCACTTCCCCGACCATTCCTCCAGCCTGACTAGGTCCTCCCTCATTTTTTCCACCCCTCCATTTGACTCTACACTGTTACAAATCTTTGTGTTGTCTGGGAAAAGAGACACCTTCTCATTCAGGCCTTCTGAAATGTCCCCAATGTATATATTGAACAGTATGGGACCCAACACTGACCCTTGAGGTACCCCACTCGTCACCCCTCCCTCTGTGGAGTGCACCCCGTTTACCACCACCCTCTATGTTCTACCCTCAACCAATTTTCCACGCAGTTTACTAGTTTGCTGCATATCCCTAAGCTACCCAACTTGCTTATTAGTCTCCTGTGAGGGACGGCATTGAAGGCCTTTCTGAAGTCTAGATAGGCCATGTCCACTGCCCCTCCCTGATCACATATCTCCGTTACACCATCAAAGAATTCAGTCAGGTTGGTCTGACATGACCTACCTCTCGTGAACTTATGCTGGTTTTTGTCTATGAGCCCCTCCTCCCTCAAATATTGCACCAGCCTTTCCTTTATAAGTGCCTCCATTAGCTTACCCACCACAGAGGTAAGGCTAACCGGATGATAGTTTCCTGGTTCTTTCTGCCCTCCCCGTTTGTGCAACAGCACCACATCAGCCCTTTTCCAATCCCCTGGGACTCTCCCTTTGTCTAGGGACCGATTAAATAACTTTGTGAGTGGTGTCGCTAGCTCCTCCCTTAACTCCCTTAGCACTCTGGGGTGGATTTCTTCGGGACCCATTGCCTTGTCCATCAGCAGTTTTCCTAACTCCTCCAACACACTGCCCTCTGAAAAAGGGCTTGTGTCCATCTCCGTGCCCACCCCCAACCCCCCTGTTGCTTAGTTCTGGACCCTTTCCTTCTTCCTCAGTCGTGAAGACTGAGGTAAAGTATTCGTTCAGCAGATTTGCTCTAGCCTCATCTCCCTCTATCAGAGCTCCCCCCTCCCCTCTTAGCCTCGTAATCTCCTGCTTGCTTTTCCTTCGTTCACTTACATGGCAGAAAATTTTCTTGTCTCCCCTTGTGGCCTCCCTTGCTATTTTTCTTCCGTATTTGCTTTGACTCTCCTATTTTCCCTGCTTCTTTTAGCTTCTCTTTGTAAACTTCCCTATCCACCATCCCCTGTGAAGCTTTGTAGGTCTTGAAGGCATTGTTTTTTTCCCTGACTGCAGTCTTCACCTCTGCTGTAAACCATAATGGTTTCCTCCCCCTCTTGCGTTTGCTCACTCTCTTGATGCATTTTCCTGTCGCCATCAGGATTCCCCTCTTTATTGCTCACCGTAATTCCTTAACTCCCTCTAGGTTCTCCTTCCCTTCTAGTTCCTTTTTGAAAATGTTTCTGTAACCCCTAGATGGCACTATCCCAGGGGCTACTACCCCTGCCTGATTTGCCACTAACAGGTTGAGGGGCCTGGATCCAATGGCGGGTGCCTCCACCCAGAGGTCAGGGTTTGCAATGGTTAAACTTACTTGGTCACAGCCCTCTGGGACACTGCAACCCCCCTTTCTTCCCACTAGTGGCCCACACAATATATCAGAATTACCTTCACAGTATACACTTACCCCCAGGGCTGGTTCAGGCACTGGGACCTCCTGTAAAATAAGATACAGTGCAACAATCACAGTACAATACTTTAACATAGACAAATACCTCAGGCAGTATAACTTTGCTGAAACAAGCAGCTCTGATTTATTTAGGGGGAATATAACAAGGACAGGGGGAAATCAGGTTAATTAGCTTATCACTTTACTCATCTACTTATGGTTCTGTGCACAGGCCTATCCCTACCAGTTACTGTCCCTGGGTACCCAAGCCCTAGTGGCTAGTCCAAACCATGGTAGCTGGTAGGGGCCCTTTCACACCGAGAAAGGAAAAATTAGTTTAAACAGTCAGCAGTACAGTGATTCCATTTGGATTTAATGTGGCAATTCAACAGGGAGCGACCCTGAATTAGTACTCACGACCTCCAAACAAGATAGGGTCCTTCAATGTCAGCAGGGCTACTCTTGAGCTCCACAAGACTCCTCACACATTTATATGGCAAACAGGCAGGCTGCTTCTCTATCCCGATCGCAATTACTGCACAATACCCGGGAGAACACACAGCAGATTCAAGTCCTGACAGACCGAGTGCAATTCAGCAATTTCTCCAGTCTTCTACAGGGTGAGCCTGATTTCTACTCTTCAGATATCCTTTGATTCTCTTCACAGGACGGATTCAGTCCTAACAAGCAGTTACACAAGCTGCAGACCGGAACTCTGGGCCTTACACACGTTTCCTGACTAAAACTGCACACTGAAAAAGCACAGGGCTCCTTCCCTCTTCACTGCCAGAGCTCAACTGAAACTCCAGCAGACAAAAACTTCCTTTGAGTTCCTCCCAGTTCTTGGCTGGATTGGCTGTCACTCACAACAGACTGCCCTTGTTGGTCCAAAAAGGCGCCGAAGTCTAAACTACATCTCCCAGAGTCACTGCCCATACAATCCTCTTGTGGCTGGCTCAGATTACGAGTCCAAGTTCTGATTCGTCCAAGGCACCATTTTAGAGCTACCTTATCCCACACTGATTGGTCCAGTTCAGCAGTTCAAAACTAGAATGGGGAACTAGGCAAACACAGTTCTGACTGCAAAGAAAGCAGGTTAGACAAACTGTATTTTCATTATTACTCTAAATGATTTCTGGCAAACAGTTACATCTTTCAGATAGGTTCCCTTTGCACTCCTAGTGACTGCAAAAATGGAGTGAATTGGAAGCAGTTCGATTGGTACTCAAGTAGAGAAACACACAGTCCCCCCATACAAACTAATTATGTCTGCAAGCAGACAGCTCTTAAAGAGACAGTACTAGAGGCTCTAAAAACACTCACTGATAAATGGCTTAAACGCCAAACACCATTCAGGCTTGGAGCATTCAAGCAAGCTCCTGGAAGTCTTTTGGGAACCCCCATTTGCAGGGGGGTTACATTTCATTTTTCTAAAATCCACTTTCTAGAAGTCCAGTACCCTTGTGGTAAACCTACTGGAGTCGGAGTTTTTTATAAGACGTGTGTGTGTGTAAGAGAGAGAGAGAGAGCAGAGATCTCCAGTGCAGTTCATATACAAAGTGTGCGAAGAAGGATGGGTAATCTGTCTGGCATGGATGCCCTGAATCAGTGTTCTTAGTGGTTAATTAGGTAGGGAAAATGAAGTGTACGAGGCAGAGTACTGCAAGTTTTAGTATTTTTCTGTCTCCTTAGTTTAAGTTAAATTTTATTTTATTATTTTTTTTTTTATCAGTGCAGGCGACCTGTCTCTGGTGCATGTAACCTTTTGGCCATATGTACTGCAGTGCAAGTACTAAAAAAAGTAAATTTCTACCCCTGGCACGACGCCTGCAGCTGGTGCAGAACACAGCTGCTAGGTTGCTATCTAGCCTTCCAAGGATGTGTCATGTCTCCCCGGCACTGTGTGATCTGCACTGTCTGCTGGTTAAGAGGCATATCTCCTTCAAAGTTGGTCTTCTGACTTATAAGGCCCTACATGGGCTGGGCCCAGGCTGTCTGTCTGAGCTCTTGCACCCTCACATGTCCTCGCTCCCCTGAGGAAGGCCTCCCGGTAGTTCCTAGGGTGTGGTTACAGACTTCTGGGGACCGGGCCTTTGAGGTGGTGGCTCTGGTCCTCTGGAATTCATTGCAGAGAGCTCTGAGGGAGGCTGCCTTGCAGAGGCCTTTAAACAGGGTCTTAAAACTTTTCTGTTCATCCAGGTGTTCAAGGATACATTTCCCCTAGCTGCTAATGTCCCAATTAAAGTATTTAATGATTATTCAATGATTATTTTATGAATTTATTTTTTTAGAATTGTTTTATTAATTTTCATGTTGGTTAAGTTTGGAATATGTTTGTATGATTTTATCTAATTTCTGTTAGGAAGCAGTGTAGCGCTGTGGTTTAGGGCACTGAGCTGCAAATCTGGAGACCTGGGTTTGAATCCCACAGCCCCCATTTGCATACTGTGTGACCCTGAGCAAGTCACTTAACTTCCTTGTGCTTCCAGGTCGCATCTGGAAACAAGCTTCAGCTTAGTGTGCCTTTCCTGGTTAAATAATTCCCCCTTTCCTTTTTCCTTTCTCTTAATTTGCTTCAAATGTACTAAACTGTAATGGTGCTCGAAGCCTCCGTGGAGGAGTACCAGACAGAAATCAAAATAGACTATTACTACTGCTAGACTACTACTAATCCTTTTTAGACTTAATTATGGTAATATCTTTTGGTTTTTTTATTTTCGAATTGCATCAAAGAAATGCATCACTGGGAAGTGGTTTTACAGTTATCTTCAATCATAAAGAAATGGTTGAGTACAGTGAACAAAATATATAAGATATAGAAGTTGTCTCACATTGTGAGATTGTTGAAGGTTGCTTCTGACAAATTGATACTATGGGTAGTATTTATCACCTGGGGGTAGTTATTGAAATATCATGGAGTACAGAATAAATCTAAAGTGAGATGCAGAATTGGAAAGTATTGATATCAAAAATAGATAAAATAAGAAATAATTATATTGGCAGGGGACCAGTATTTTTGTTTACTCAGTTGCTTTTCAAGTCATATAAAAGATTTGTAAAAAGAAGTTCATGTGCTCAGTTCAAATACTTCAGTCTAGATCTCTTTGGTTGCCAAAGCTCATGTACTTTTTTTTTGTTTCCCTAACAGAAAGATCAATTTGGGATGTATGCCTTATACAGTAAGAACAAACCAAAATCAGACGCACTTTTGGCCAGCCATGGAAATACGTTCTTTAGGGTATGTTTTCCTTGTGTACAAGCTAACGTTCTAATAAGACTGCTGTCATATTTCCATTTCTGTTTCCAGTGCTATGGTTCATTGCACTTGGGAACTCAGCTAGGTTTCAACCCAAGTGTCAAGTGAGTATTTGTGAAAAAGCTTAAAAAACAGCTCTTGCCACCGGCAAAAGCAATACCAGTCAGCCCCAGCAGAACTAAGTTTCAGTACATTTCAATATTACTTGCATTTCAAGTCATCCCATTTTTCATAGAATCATAGAACTTGACAGCAGAAAAAGACCCCATGGTCTCTCCAGTCTGCCCTTAACTCCCTCCTAGACTACTGCCCCTTTCCTTGAGAATCCACCCCCCCCATAGTCCTTTACGCCTGTCTCAAGCTCCTGTGGCCTGCACCCACTGTGCTGCTGCCTCATCCGGACCCTGTGCCGGCTCCTCCAGCACCCTTGGGACCTATGTTGGGGTACCCGATGCCAGCTCCGGCTGGCCTGATGCCAGGTTACCCTTACCCGGCGCTGGCCTACCTTTATCCTCTGGTCTGCAACTACCCTCCACTGGTGGATGTAAATGCCCTGTTCAGTTCTTGATGGGCTTTGGTGCAGAAGCAGAACCCAACACCAGCGGGCCTGCTGCCGGCATCTCACCACCGCCCTCCTTGGACCCAGCTGCCTCTGGACCCTGGTAGATCAGGTCCTAGTGACAATCACACAATGGCACCATATCCAACGCAGGTTTAGGTGGACGCCTAGACCGATATCAGTCCCCAGAAAGTGTGCCAGATGAAGATGACAAAGAGGATCCTGATTATTCAGACTCTTCCTCTCTGGCAGGGGACTCATCTGGAGAAGAGGATCACCCCAAGGTAGTCCCCAAATCTCCCCCAGATGCCCCTCTTTCCTGGACATCATGAGGCACATTCAGACCACCATGGGCTGAGAGACGGAGGAGAAGCAGGACCCTGAGCATCGCTGGCTGGCCATTTACCTATGCCAGCCTGATGCCCTTACTTTGGTGGACCCTCCCCTAATTGACTCATATGGTGATATCACTAGGATGGTCTGGACCCAACCCTCTACCACCCCAGTGGTGCCCGAAAAGGTGGACCGCTTCTACCATGACCCTGCCAGTAAACCCTTCTAAAGGGGGACAGCCAAAGGCTGTCTTGATGGATTTTTCCTGTATGTCTCTTCATTCATCACTGGTGGGTTATATGCCAGAGGCGCTATGACCCCACGTGAGCTTTCTTAGCTTAGAAATTTTTCCAAGGGGGAGGAGCCGGGCCGGTACCATCCTCGAGGTCGTTGCACAGCATACCGCTCAAGGGTTGGCCAGTAACAGACGCTACCTCCTCCCTCACCTCAGCTGTGTCTTTCCCGCCATCAAGAATGCACCCCGTGGGAGCTGTAGAGCCATTACTATGTAGTTTTGAGTTATCGCTGAAGTTCTGTTTATCATTACTGGACGCCGTAGATCTTCAAATGGGTGAGACTGTTTCTTTGTTTTTTCTATGGCGCTGAGTCTTTCTCTATAGTTTTGGTTAATTTTGTGTGCAGTCAATCATGTCCAATTTGGGGCCTAAGTCGAAGGCGGGACGTGCCCCCATACGTCAGTGTCCCGGTTGCAAGTCCATCTCCATAATGGATCGCCATAATCGATGCCTTTCTTTCCTGGGCCTCTCAACATGACATGGACAACTGCAACACGTGCTTCTCCATGGACCGCCAGGTCCTCAAAACGCACATGTTGAAGGTGGATCGGAAACCTCCCACCTTCAGAGGATGCCATTGGTCCAGAGATGCCAAGGCAAAAACGTTGGACTCTTCCCTCGGGTCGCCTCCTGATTCTACATGTACTTGGGGGGGGGGGTCTGGCCACGATTGGTGCCCGCCTTGCTGGAACCTGGGACTCACCAGAGGGGTTGGGTGGACAGTCGGCCTCCTCCACGGGGTTGGTTGAGAATCTCTCTTGGTCATCTGCTTCTTCTGAAGAGCGACCGCCTCCAGTGTCGCGGTTGCAGCTATTTGCTGGGCCTGAGCCAGCAGGGCCTTCGGCGCTGCCTGTCGATTCTGCCCCGGGCTCCTAGCTCCTAGCCCCGCCCTTCAGGTTGGTGAGCAGAGCAGGGTCGCGGTTCATACTGGGCCTACCTCCAGTGTCACCAGCGACGCCAGCACCAGTAGAGTTACAGGGGTGGCCTATCTTCTGGTCATCTTGGTCTTCTCCTCCTTCGGAGAAGGATGACGGGGATGACCCAAAGTGGTTACCCGACTCTGAGGAGTCATGTTGCCTACATAGGCCTAGACTTGCAGTTCCAGAGATATCTCCTTCAGCTGCCTCCCTGGCTGAGCCTGCTCTTGGGGCCAACTCCTCCGAGTCCTCCGGCGCTGTCCGCGGTGCGAGGCACACTTGCGGCACTGATTCCAGTGCTGAGGGCAGTGCCAAGTCTGGGGACAGCACCGCGCTCTGAGCAAAGTTGGGCACTGGCACCAGGTCTGGTGTTGACGCTGGGAGTGGCACCGGTACAGACACTGCTAGAGGTGTGGGTTCGGGGATGGTCCCAGCCGATTCGCCAGGAACTGAGACCATCCCAGAGCTTGCTCTGTCGGTACCTCAGGGATGGCTGAGGGGCAGGTCCCTTTCTGAAGGGAAGGGCCTGAGAGGGTCTTGGGTGGCTTGGGGCACAGTTCCAGCCTGCTGGTCACTCAGGAAGGAGCTGCAGTGCTGACCTCTCACACTTTTGCTCTCCTCAGAGGGGGGGACTAGCTAGGGGGAGCCCGCAAGGGCCAGACCGGCCCCGATTGCCTCACCGTGGGGACTTTTCCTTAGGGCACCACTTTTGCCACTCCTGTATGTTTGGGCGACCTTTGGGGGCACTTTACGCAGCCCACCCCCCACTGGGAGGGGTCACCTGCGCCTTCTCGAAGCCCTAGCAGGGATCCTTCTCTGGCTCGCCAGACTTCTCCTCCTCCTCTTTCGGATCCACTGCCTTTGCCCCCCTGCTCTCCCAGGCATGTCGGGCCCTCCGGGGCCTTTGACCTGGGATCAATTCAGGGCTTTGGTGGCTGCTTTTCCTCGCTACTTAAGAGCTCTGGACCAGGTCATATTCAGACCAGATCCCCCCTGCAGTGCCAGAGCCTGACTCAAGCTCGTCTACTTCCTCAAGACTCGTCAATCTATCTGTCCTCAGACGCTGATATCACCAGCTATCAGCAATTCTTGTCGAGGTTGTTGGAAGAACTCCACATATGTCGCTTTGCAAGTCGCAGTCCTGCCCATGTGATGCATAGTCTCCTTGGGGAGTTCTCGGAGAATATTGTTCTAGGGACATGGATATGTTATTCATCCACACTGTCTGGCAGGTTCCTTGCCGCTTTAAATCTTGCCGGAAGGTCTTCAAGCTGGCTCCTTCCACCCACCCGGATGGTAAAACTCTCGGCTCCTCCCCATGACGCCGGATCTTCCTTACCGCTTGGAAGCTCAGGTTCCTCCCTTAGCGCTCTGCGTCTAGACTGGATCAAACTCTTGGTTCACCGAAAATAATTGTAAAGTTTTCTAGACTTGGTCTACTTCTTCCTTCGCGGCTGCGATGGACAAATTGACTCCCGGTTTTCAGTGGTGCCCATGCAGGCAGATGATGTCCAGGACCGATCCGCACTCCACGTGCGTCATCTGCCTTGGGCTTGACCATGACCCGCAGGCCTGCGAGTTGTGCAGGTCTTTTTTGGCTAACGTCCTCGAAGACCGTGCTGCCTGGCTTCAACTTGGGCGCCCTGAGAAAAGTTATCTGCCGGTGAAGTCCAAGGAGGCCTGTTGGGCGGTTTCCATGGTGGCTGGCTCGGCTGACCAACTCGAGCAGATGATCGCCCTCGTGGAGGGCCGCATCTTCATCTTCCTCGGTCGCAGCATTTATCCTGCTCTCTTTGGGATCCTCCTACACAGCTTCTTTTAAGGAGCTTTGCCAATCCCTCTCCATGAAGGGTGAGGGGCCATCGGGACACTCTGCTCGGTCAAAAAAGAAGGACTCGAAGGGTAAGTCCCACCATCGACGTTCGTGGGAGCGGGAGAGGTCCCCTTCCCCGGATAGTCGACACTCGACTTCGGTCGAGGTTGTGGCTAAGGCCACTGGCTTCACGGTGTCCCCGTCAGGTCAGCCGGCCGAGACACTCGTCGACGCGGTCGAGATTTTTCTCGACCCGTCGGACGGGCTGTCGACTGGTGAAGCCGACAACCCTTCATCACTAGTTCCCCCGGTGGAAACCGAGGACTTGCCTGTGCCGGTGTCCCCGGTCAAGGCTCCCGAGCCGAGGGAGGAGAGGGTTTTCCCCACTCCCTCCCAGACCCACCCTTGGAAACACTGACGGTCTCGGTCTCAGACCTCGTCTCGGTCCAGCCGATCCCGCCGACACCGGCAGTCTCGGCACCGAGGAAAGCGGCGGCGCAGCTCGTCCTCGTCTTCCTTCTCGGAAGAGGAGAAGCTACGGCGCAAATTGCGTCAATGCTATGAGGACTTAATGAGGCAGCAGCTCCTTCTGTCCGGGAACAAGCCAACGCCGTCGCTTTCCCCCGCCATTAAATGGCTGTCACCCGAAAGGCCGAAACAACTCCTCGCGGTGGTCGAGGTGCCCAAGCCTGGGCTGGTTGTTTGGCCGAAACCAGCTGCCCCACCGATTGTGGTGGAACCTCCGCCTCCACAACCAAAATCGGGGGCTCCGACCAAGGATTCTCGGTCGGGTCAGGGACTGCCCCACCGGTTGTCGGTCACCCTCACTCCCGACCATCCTCGGCAGGTGGAGGGTGGTTCAGGCCCTCGGCAGCTCTTCGCAGACTCCTCGGAGTCTGACAACGACTCCTTCCTGTTTTCCAGGCCCCTTGACCTGGAGTCCTCCCGGGGGGCAGTCGATGGACGAGAGCCCATCATTGTTCATGGGTCTGCTTCAGCTCATCTTGGAGTCCACCAGGATGCAGCTTGAGCCCGTATCCAAGCGGGCCAAGTATCCCCTCATAGAGATACTGGACCAAGGGGATTCTTCCACAGAGGCCTTTCCGGTGGCTGAAGCCATTGTTGGCCCAGCCTTGGAGCTATGGCAGCGGCTGGCTTCCTGTCCTGTGCCTTCGGCCAGGATGGCCAGGAAGTATGTGGTCCCTACCAGCTCTTTGTCCGGTTTCTCGGAACACCTCTCTGTGGAGGGGTTGGTCACCAACAGCGTTTTCCGGTGTTCCTGGAACGCTAGGGATGTGGACAAGCCCCCCGACAAAGAGTCCAAAAAGCTGGACTATGCCAGGAGCAAAGTATACGCTGCGTCCTTCCATCGGCCTCCATCAGGCCAGTTCGGCTGTACTAATGGAGCGCTTCTCCCACGCCCTCATGGACTCCCTGGATGAGGTGATCCGTCATCTCCTGGCTGATCTGCAGACTACGGTCAAGCAGGTGCGAGATCAGGGAAGGGCAGTGGTGAAACAGCAGCTCCAAACGGCTCTTGATATTGGAGACTCCTGTGCCCAGTCAGTAGCGGCTGCAGTGGCCATGCGCCACAGAGCCTGGCTGAGGATATCCACCTTTTCGGCGGATACCCAGCACAAGTTGGCAGACGTCCCCTTCCTGGGGACCGACCTGTTCGGCCCTGGAGTGGAAGACCACCTCCAGAGAATCGAAAAGTCCAATGCCACCTTGGACTCGGTCACGTCTGCTCAGAAGGACAAAGGCCGTTGACAGCAACATAAGTCCTTTCGTCTTTCTGCCCCTGCGGCACGTCCAGCCCAGCAACATCAGCATCAGGGCCAGCAGGCTCGCATTTGGCACCCCAAAGCCAAGCCTGCAGCTTCCTCTAACAGGAAGCTGGGAGGAAAAGGCCCAGGAGGTCCCTCGGCCGGTCCTTCCTCCAAGCCTGCCCAGTGACGGGTTGAGGGGTGTCGCCCCAACCTCGTCGCTTCCCCTTGGGTTCCCCCATGGGGGAACGGCGCTGCCATTTTCTTTCCGCCTGGTCGGTTATCACCACAGACCGTTGGGTGTTGGTGGTGGTAGGAAAGGGTCACCCTTGTAGTTCGAGCAGGCCCCGCCCTTCCGAGCCGTTGCCCCACGAGGGGTTACGGGGTCCCGCAGCCTCTCTGTCAGCCCGGCGAGCCGACATTGCCCTGCTCCTCGAAAAGGAGATGATCGGGAAGGTGGCATATCCTCCACCAGACCCAGGGTTTGTGTCCAGGTACTTCCTGGTCCCAAAACGGACGGGGGGCTGGCGCCCCATTCTAGACCTGCACGACCTGAACAGGTTCCTAAGGTCTTGAACCTTCAGGATGGTCACTCTGGCTCAGATCATTCCATCCTTGGAACGAGGCTTGTGGTTCTGTTCTCTGGACCTCCAATCGTGTTCTTTCATGTCCCAATCCGTCCATCCACCAGCAATTCCTCCGCTTCAGAGCAGAGGGGTCCCTCTACGAGTTCTGGGCCATGCCCTTCGGCCTTTCTTTAGCTCCCAGGGTCTTCACCAAATGCATGGCAGTGGTGACAGCATTCCTGCGGTGCCGAAGGGTCCGGGTGTACCCCTACCTGGACGACTGGCTGATTGCAGCCTCCTCCAGAATGGAGGTGGAGTGGTCCAGGGATCTGGCCCTCCAGGTTTGCTGTCAAGTTGGCCTCCTTATCAATGAGGCCAAGTTGGAACTCGTGCCAAAGAGGTGATCCAATTCATCGGGGCAGAGCTCGACTCTCTGCGAGCCAGAGCACGGCTCCCGGCAGACAGGGCCAAGGTTCTTTCCCCCCTTTGCCCAGTCATTTCAGGTTGGGCAGTTGCGCCCTGCCCGGGACTTCCTGGGCCTCATGGCGGCCTGCACCAGCATGGTCCATTGAGCACGTTGGCACATGCTTCCCCTACAGTGGGGACTGGCCAGCCAATGGTAACGACGCTCCGGTCCTTTGGATCAACCAGTGACAGTGACCCAGGAGATGTGGAACGCTCTCCAGTGGTGGATCGTTCCAGCTCATCTGCAGGAGGGCATCCCATTTGTCCGCCTCGATCCAAAACGGTCTCTGTATCGACCGATGCCTCTCTGATGGGTTGGGGTGCCCATCTGGGGGAGCACAGAGCGCACGGCCTCTGGTCCCCTCGGAAGTCCTGATGCCACATCAACCTGCTGGAGCTTCGAGCGGTTTGTCTAACCCTCACTTCCTTCGCTCCATTTGTACGGGGTCAAGTGGTCCAGGTCCAGACAGACAATACCAAGACCATGTACTACCTAAACCACTAGGGCGGGACGCGCTCCATGCCCCTGTGCAGGGAAGCTCTCCGCATTTGGTCCCTCATGTGCCGCCTGGAGGTGGATCTCCTTGCCATCCATGTGGCAGGAGACTCCAACATTCTGGCCGATGCCCTAAGCCGGATAGGAGCTGCGTCCCACGAGTGGTCTCTCCTGCCGGAGGTAGTACAAGATCTGTTCTCCCACTGGGGCATGCCTCAGGTGGACCTGTTTGCCTCCAGGGAGAATGCGAAGCTGAGGCTGTTTCGTGCCCGCCCCCCTCAGCAGGGTTTGCTGCAGGGGGATGCCTTCTCGAGGCCGTGGACCCCGGGCCTCTTCTACGCCTTTCTCCCATTTCCCCTTGATCCACGAGGTGCTTCTCAAGGCAAGGAGGGACAAGGCGCAGGTGATTCTGGTAGCCCCAGACTGGCCCCGCCAGTTCTGGTATCCAGCTCTCCTCAGCCTCAGCTCCAGGATCCCAAGGCGGATTCCAGCCCGCCCGGACCTGATCTCAGTCAGTCAGGGGAAGGTATTCCATCTGGACCTTCAATCCCTGCACCTGACGGCCTGGTTCCTGAGTGGCTAGAGTTCCAGGCCTTGGGTCTTTCGGACGAGGTCCTCAACGTTGTTGAGGCTTCCCGTAAGGAGTCGACCAGGAAATGCTACGCCTTTAAATGGAAGAGATTCTCCATTTGGTGTCAGGGCAAGGGCCTGGACCCTTCCTCCTGCTCCTTGGCAAGCATTCTGGATTACCTGTGGTCCTTTTCTCAGCTTGGGCTTCGGTCGACGACCCTTTGCTGAAGTCAAGGTAGGCAACATCAGCTGCTCCCCCTTGGTCCACCACTCTGGTTACCCAGTCAAAGAAATCTATGAGATTAGTTTGACAGGACCTTCCTTTTGTAAACCCATGCTGTCTTGGATCCTGTGCTCCTATGGATTCCAGGTGTTGCACTATCGTTTTCTAAAGGAGTGCCTCCATAATCTTGCCCCCTACTGAGGTAAGACTGACTGGTCTGTAGTTCCCTGCCTCCTCCCTGCTACCACTCTTGTGGAGCGGGATCACATGAGCCCTTCTCTGGTCTTCCGGGACCTCTCCTGTGCAGCTGCACCGTGCAGTGATCGGACCATACCACCCGATCAATCTTGAGATTATCTATCTCAAGCCCCGGTGAGAACACCAGGTCCAGCATGTGGCTGCCCTGGTGTGTCGTGGCAGAAACAGCTTGTGACAGGCCCAGAGATGACATAATCTGGAGAAGGTTATGACCAAGCCGAGAAGATTTGTCGTCAGCCCAAACATTGAAATCCCCCCAAGACAGTACATCTCGGGGCTTCCAGTGCTTCGCCAACAATGAATTCGGCAACCTCCTGCACGAAATTCCCCACCTCTCCAAGGGGTGGTAAATAAGGAAAATCCTGCAGCCTGTGCCCGGACCCCCACGAACGACTACACATTCAAAAGAACCCGGGGTTCCCACCGGGTGCACGGTGAAGCTCAAGTCGGATGTAAAACAAATGGCTACCCCACCGCCCCTACGTTTCTCTCTGGGGCAGTGCACCACGGTATACCCATGTGGGACGGCAGCCTCAAAAACTGGGCCTGCATCATCCTTAACCCAGGTCTCTGTGATGCAAGCCAGATCGACCAAGGGAATCAAGTCCGCACTAATTGCGGTCTTGTTCCTGATCGATCTGGCATTGCATAACACTGCCCTCAGGGGATTGGTGAGTAAACCAGCCCCTCAAGTTATCTGACCACTCGGTTTGGTGGACTCCCTGGAGACAGTCACCTTTAGGTTGCTTCCTTCCTCTTGTGTCGGCTTTATTCCTTTTTCTGTTTTATATCCTTTCCTTCTACTGTGACTTGGGCTACCTTGCCTCACCGTTGTTCTTCTCTATCTCTGATTTCCACTCTCTCTGGTAGACGGAACTGAGGTGAGGGAGGAGTTGGCGTCAGTTACTGACCAACCCTTGAGTGGCACGCTGTGCGTCAACCTCGAGGGCGGTGCCGGCCCGGCGCTGGCTCCTCCCTAGAAAAATGTCTTTTTTTTTTTTTTTTTTTTTTAACTTTCTTTATTTGTGTATTTTACCACATTCATGAAAAACAGTACAAGTCATGGTAGTATACAAAAGTCAGACAATACAGGTCATAACAAGAACAAGAACCATGTAACCCAAAACACATGAGGCTGCTCATTTCATTATTCTCACTGGTTCAGTAAATCACTGACATACAGACTCATTGTTATTCCATTTTAAGGAAAAGAAAAAGGCTTTTCTCTACTATTTAAAATTGATGGACATCTCCCAAGGAATCATTACTACCAGGTGGGACTATGGAATAAAATCAGGTCTTGGGGGTGGGGGGGATGTATAGCACCCATCTCCTGCATATTAATTCAGATTTTGCCTGCTTCTTATTTATTAATGCTGTTAAGGATTCCAACTTGTAAATAGCTAACATGACATCCTGCCATTGTGTTACTGTTACCTGGTCCTGAGTCAGCCATTTCCTAGTAATCGCTTTCTGGGCTGCTAGAATACAGATCTTTAATAGTTTTTTTGTATCCAAATCTCTACAATCTGGGGAGTACCTCAAAGAAAAAGAATAAGTTTGGGGTCAGGATGAGGGTCTGAGTTAAAATGTTCCTCAGCTGTTTTTGTAGTGCTTCTATATGTTGTTTCAGTTTAGGGCAGTTCCACATAATGTGTACCAGGGCAGCTGGTGATTCCCCACAGCCCCTCCAGCATTCAGGGGTCCTCCCAGTCTGGAATTTCACCTGAATCCTGCGAGTCCTAAAAAAATTGAAGAGTGACCTTCCATGCAGATTCCTTGCAGCTAATCTCTCCAGTCACCCATTGTATTTGTGACAGATGTCTGTCCCACATTTCTTCAGGAATTTGAATATTCAGGTCAGATTCCCAGGTCTTTCTGGTCCTGTCAAGGAGATTATCTTGAAGGGAAATCAATGCTTTATATAAGTATGAAATTATATGCTCTAAGATGGTTTTACCATCTATGGCCAGTGAGTATTGATATTATTGTTGGGGGGCAAGGTTAGGAGGAGAGGGCCAACCCTAGGAAAAATTTCTAAGCTAAATAAGCTCCTGCGGGGCCATAGTGCCTCAGGCATATAACCCACCAGTGATGAATGGTGAAGATATACAGGAAGATCAAGAATTACAGTAGGTATGTAATTTTCATCTATCAATGCGGCCCATGACTGCACCAAAACACCTAAACATCTCAGTGCTCTCCCACCAGACAAGGAGTCCAGGCAGTTGGATCACCTGGATAAGAGGGTCTATTTCTCGGCTACTCTAGCCATTAATTATCTGGCCCATATGGTCCAGTACCAGAATGTTTTGTAGGACCAGGTCAGAGACTTGGTTCAGGCCCTGCCTGACGGTCCTTCTAAAAAACAGCTAGCCCAGATGCTTAGAACTGTCTCGGACATTGGCAAATTGGCAGTCACGTCCTGCGGGCTGCCTAATGTACCATTGATGCCTCAGGCAGAGCGGCAGCCTTGGGCATTTGTCTCCGACGCTACTGTTGGCTTAGGGTGTCCAGCTTGGCTTTGGATGTACAGGCCAGAATCCTGGACGCCGCCTTTCAGAGTTCTGTCCTCTTTGGAGGAGATGTGCAGGACTTGATCTTCTGTCTTTAGGAATTGGGCCTGGCTCTCAGGTCTGTCCATTCCTTGTACCATACCCAGCTGAAGTTGGGCTAGCGGCTGCTCTTCCGTCGTTCATCTCACAGGCAGAGCCACCCTCCTGCCAATGGCCAGGGCAAGTGCAAACAGGCATTGGCCTCAGTAGCTGCCGACACTGGGGCTCCCCAGGAGGCCGCCATGGCCATCCTGGCACCTGCTCCTACTTCTGGATTCCTTGCCAGACACCTCCTCTCAGTAGAGACCCTGGGGGAGGTTGAAGGGGATCACCTCTCCCTCCACCTCAAGAGGTGGAAGGAGCTCACTTCGGACAGTTGGGTTCTGCAGCTCATAGGACACGGCCACACTCTAGAACTCTTCGAGTGGCTTCCTGACAACCCTGCGGGCAACTTCTCTACCCCTCAGATCATCTGCTTCTCATCTGAGAGGAAATTCAAGCTCTGCTGCAAGAGAAAGAGCCATAGAGTCCGTCCCTCAGGCTCAGTGGGGCAGGGAGTACTACTCTGACTTCTTCCTGGTTCCCAGAAAGACGGGGGACTGCAGGTTCATTCTTGACCTGAGTGATCTGAATCTGTATATAGAGTACAAGCGCTTTTGGTTGGTCACTCTTCAGGGACTTCTGCCCCTCCTGCTCTGGGGGGACTGACTCTGCTCTCTAGACATGCAGGACACCTACCTGCATAACATGGTTTTCCCTGCCCACAGACGCTTCCTCCGTTTTCCATTTCTGGGGTGCCCATTTTCAGTTCCGGCCCTCCCTTTTGGCCTGTCCTCGGCCCCAAGGATTTTCACCATGTGCCTGGCAGTGGTGGCAGCTATCGTTAGGAGGCAGGGCTTCTATGTCTTTCCCTACCTGGATGAATGGCTCCTAGCGACGCCATCCTGGAAATGCCTACTCCAGACCCTGGAGCATACTTTCAGTCTCTTCCAGGCCCTAGGGGTTACTTTCAATGTGCCACAGTCCTGTCTGATACCCCGCCAGTGGCTCCAGTACATAGGGACCAGCCTGGGTATGGCCCAGGGCATGGCCTTCTTGCCTGCGGACAGGGCAGAGCGTCTGATGCAGCAGGCCTGTCTGGTCTTCTCCAGTTGTCAGGTCCCAGTCTGGATTTTCTACGTCTTCAGGGTCACATGACCATTGCCACAGTGCCTCTAGCCCATCTCCATACGAGGATTCCCCAGTGGACGTTGTCAACTGGTAATGGGTCATCTGTGCGCTGATCCCATTGAACCTGCAGTGGGATCAGCACACAGATGACATGGGCCAACTGGTAATGGTTCTCCGTTCCAGTCCACCGGGTTCTATCCTGGTGGGTAAACCAGCCAACCTCTTTCAGGGGATCTCCTTTGCTATTCCAACCCCCCCGTCAAATGCTGACTTCAGATGCCTCAGGTCTGAGCTGGGGAGCCCGCCTGGGAGCTCACCATACTCGGGGCATGTGAACAACCATGAAACCGGGTCTTCACATCAATGTCCTCGAGATGCGGGCTGTCCTGTACGCCCTTCAGACCTTCCAGACTTATCTTCTCCCCGGTCCGCTCTTAGTTCAGACAGACAACATGTGCGTGGTTTATTATATAAACAAGCAGGGGAAACGCATTCTCCCCACCCGTGCAGGGAGGCGATGAGGGGTTTGGTATTGGGCCAACAAGCATGGTCTGGAGCTCTCCGCTGTCCATGTTCCAGGTGTCCAAAATGTCCTGGCGGACAGACTAAGCTGCTCTCGCTCCAGGACTCACGAGTGGGAACTCTTGACCTCAGTGGCTGAAGACCTCTGACAAGTGGGGTGTCCAGAGCTGGACATTTTTGTGTCCCCACTCAATGCATAACTGCCACTTTTGCGCTTGCTCGCTTGATCCTGGGCCTGGAGTTTTCTGGTGAGGTGCATTATCCCTCTTCTGGAAGGGGAGGTTCCTGTACCCTTCCCTCCCTTCCTGCTCCTTCAGCGGGTTCTGCTGAAGCTTCAAATAGAGGGGGCTGAAATTATCCTTATAGCTCCCTTCTGGTCTCGTCAGATATGGTTCCCCTTGCTGCAACAGCTGGCGGTGGAACCTCCAGTGCCCCTACCACAGTGCACCGGCTTGCTCTCCCAGGAGCGGAGGACCCAGGTCCATCCAGATCACAAATCTCTGCATCTCCATGCGGCCATCACCCAGTTTGGAGTCTCTCCTAGGGTCGCTGATATCCTGGTGGCTGCCCATAAGCCCTCCACCAGGGCAACCTATGCTATGAAGTGGAAGCATTTTTCCCTTTGGGCTGCTTCCCACCAGTTGGGGCCCTTCACCTGCCCGGTGGATCAAGTGTTGGAGTATCTCCTGTCCCTCTCTGATTCCGGATTGAGGTACTCCTCCATCAAGGTGTATCTTTCAGCCATCTCTGCGTGCCATGTACCTGTTGAGGGCAGAGCTGTGGCCCAGATGGACATGTCTGGCACTTTTCTGCGAGGCATTCTGCATCTCAAACTTCCCATTCGGGACCTGGTCCTTTCTTGGGACCTGTGGCAGAACTGCATTCTGCCAGGCCTAGTACCCTGGTGGAGGGATGTCTATCCCATCATCTTTTTCT
Source organism: Neoceratodus forsteri (assembly GCA_016271365.2). Classification (NCBI taxonomy): domain Eukaryota; kingdom Metazoa; phylum Chordata; order Ceratodontiformes; family Ceratodontidae; genus Neoceratodus; species Neoceratodus forsteri. The sequence goes on from CM028130.1 coordinate 1,200,130,859, forward strand.
TCCTGCTATAAATCTGTTGCGCAACAGTACTTCTTTACCCTATCCTTTGCCTTTTTCTAGCCCTGACGTAGGTTGGCCATCTACGTCAATCTTTTTCTTTCTCTCTGTACTTTTTTCCTACTACCTTATTTTTCCTATTCAATTTATCCGTCCCTCACCACCATTCTCATGTAGCACCAGGTCCAAGTCCAGCATGCCAACTGGCAACAAAATTATTAAGGTGCTTGTAGGGCATAAAATGCCTATGAATGAATAAAAGTGCATTTGGCACAATATAAATTTAGGGTTATGCCTGTAGTTAAGTGGGGGAAGAGCTCCTCCCCCACACCCTATTTAAACTAGCAGGCTGCACTCTGCCCTGCTTAGAGCAAGTCGCACTGCTGTGCCTCGCTCCATGCTGTGTCCTGAGCTGGCTGTGCCTCCCCCGCTCCTTCCTGCTGCTTTCCTTGTTTTGTGTTGTCATTGTCTTTCTTTCTCCATTCCTCCCTCCCGTTAGTTTGTCCTTTCTTTTGAGGGGTTACCTCGCTTCCAGCATACTTCCATGATTCAGTGTTGCTTCCATTCGCTCATTTCCTCCTCCATAGGCCTTCTCAAACCGCTGTCACACACTGTTTTTCAGTGCCTCGTACTCCACAACCGAGAGCTCTCCTCATTCCATGGTACGCCGGTTGCCTGCTACCGTGCACCCGACCTCTACAGCACCTGGGATGCCTTCATATCAGTGGGTTCAGACTACCATGCATCGATACATTCGGACACGTACTGCGCCTTTTTGTGGGCATTGCCAACCTGTTACTGTTTGGGCCTAGGACCTAGGCAATCCTGGGTCCTAATCACCGGAATTTACAAATTCTTCACCGGATCACTCGAGTGCTCCTCACTATGCGCATCTTATTTTACTGCTTTCCGTGACAACACGCTATTGAGCCTGCCCAAAAACCTTGGGGCACACTCTTATTGAGGGCTGGATGTGAATACCAATGGCAGCCACAAGGATATCTGCATTACAGGAGCTACTGTGATAGTCAGAAGGTATCCATTTACCTAGGATTGCTCAGCCACTCAAAGAGAGTTTGGGAAGGTTATGCTCTAACTGTTGCCTGTCAGAACCATAACAGGGATTCATTTTCCTGTGGAGACGAAGTAGTGGATACTCCAGCGGTCTAGCTGGACAAGCCTTCTCTCACTATAAATGCTAGCTAAGTTACTTTACCGTTTAGTTGTATTCCCATACTGTCTAACAGAAGGAGCCTGGCCATTGCAAGTTGCATGCACCACTAAATGGCAGCTATGTTCCCCTATCCCTTTAACCATTCTGTTTGCTTCTCCACTATGCTAGCCTTTCAGAAACGCTTTCATGGCACATTATTCATTCCTATTATGAATCATTTGCAAGGTATCCGGCCACTCCCAGCCATCTACCTCTCAGATTTACAGCACAGGACAGTCGTGCATTTGGAATTCCATTTCACACACATATATATATATATATATATATATATATACAGGATGCTTATTGCTTAACTACAGTCACGGGCCCTCATTGACAGGCTTCAAGATACTGTTTATATTGCAGATATTCTTGCGCAAGCTTGCCTGGATTGCTAAACCTAATTCTTACTTAAGGTGTTTCTGCTGTGAGTACCTACGATGTACTGCACCTTGCCTTCCAGCATTCCGTTTACTGTTCAACGAACAATCAGAATTCTTGGATCAGTATACCACTGCATTCAGCTTCTATCACATGTCCCCTTGTTAGGTCCTATGGAAGCATGGTACAGGCCACGCCTCCCTCCTTAAGCCTTCATACCTGCATATCGAACCTATATTACCTAGGATTTCATTACCAGTTCTGTGGGGCCTACTATCTGCTAACGTGTCGTTGCCAGGCTCGTGGGTCAGGTACACAGTAGGCTCTTACTCGCTCCCTACTCTACACTCAGCTTACTACCAGCTGACCTACGTGGGGTTCAGCCGTTCATTCTACCTACATTTGATCCTAGCTACTTCCTTGCCTTAGACTTCTAGCCTCCGGCCATGCATTTCAGCCATGTACCCATTATCGTTCTCAAAGCCTGCCCCGACTCTTCTTGTGGACCATCTGGGCTTTTCCATCGAGACTGGATACACTCCTAGGATGTCTCATCTCTAATTCTACTGCTCAAGTTCTGGACGCTGCGACTCATCTTGCCTATTCGTACCTTTCCATTCGTCCAGGACCATCTGTGCTCCATTATGAATTCCTCGAATTATGTCTCAGGATTTTTACATCGTTATCCCTGGATGCTTGCCTTGCTACTTCACTTTGTTTGCTCCTCCCTCACTCCGGCTGACCTATGTGTGGTCTGGTCGTGCATGCTAGCTTACGTGGGGCTAGCTGCCACCCTGCACTTACCTTACCTTACTTGCGGATCTCACCTGATCTAGACATATGCTGATCTTCTTAGAGTTAACTATAACTATTTACTCAGGCTGACATAAGCAGTAATGTACCTCCTACGATCCATCTGATGTCCTACGCGTGGTCTAGCCGCACTTCTCTGTCATTGGGCTAGCTCCCCTTAATTTCCATGGATGCTTCTTACAGAGCTGCTTTAGTCATTCAGACCTACCTTTCCAAATATACTCCCTAAAGCTTCCGCATTCTATTGGATTATTTCTGGAGTACATCAGGCTATTCGCTTCAATTCTCCTGGATGCTTCTCACCATGCTACTTCAACTTCCCTGGAATTGCTACTACCGTCTCTACCAAGACTCCCTGCTGACCTTTATTCCATATGGTCTTCCTTAGTTTAACGATGCCTAAGTCATTGAATTATTACTGTTTCCCGATACTTATTACCTCTCATCAAGGTGCCAACTCTTCTGCCGAGGTCTCTTCACTGCAATCCTTGCCATCCTCGATCTTCAGGATACAACAGTCTACAGCACCATTCTGCTCTCATAAGTCTGCCTTAAAACTACAGTACTACTCCGCACTAAAATAACTCAGGATATGCCACCATTACAATATAATTTATTTCGCTGTTGTTTCCACATTTCATGCAGTCAACATTTCCATTACGTCATCTGCCACAGCTCTGTACCTGTGTGCACCTACGGACCCGGAGGTCCTTTGTTCCTATATATTACTGCGCCATAACCACCTACTTCTATGACCTGCTTTCACCCATCAGGATGGCGGTTTAACTACTTCTACTTTACTCCTGCCTCGCCCAGCTCGAGGCTTGGAAATTCACATATTCTACTATACACCTACCTGCTGCCTGTCAGCCAGCCCTAGGAGCTCCTTTCCTATGGACTCACATCTGGATGTTTAGACATCGTCATCTATTCTTTGGATGCTTCTGCCTTGCCGCTTCAGTCATATGAAATTGCTACTGCTACACCCTTACCAGGACACTTAGTTGAGCTTATCCAGAGGACCTTCTCTATCCTGATTTATGATCTAAGGCTTCCTGGACCCTGTGACAACGCTACTTCATTTGACTCATCCTCTTCAGTTATCACCATCTAGGACTCCTATGCTCGATCACTCAGGACTCGTCAGAATATTCTTACCAAGTCATTTCTAGCTAAGGTACCATTTTGACTTTGAAACATGGATGTCAACATTGTTATGCAACCATCTGGATCCACACGAAGCTCTCAATTCCCGTGCTATTACCATTCTTCATACCCCTCGCTATATACTGTACTTAAGCTTGCAATACTACTTCCCTGCTACTACATCTACATCATGCAGCTTTACTTACTACTTCAACTGACCTATGTACAGGTCCACTTATTTACATTACTTGCTCATACTACTTGCTTCGCCCTCACAGGTCCTAAAGGTCATCACGACTAACTCACCATTTTTACACCTACTTCGCTCATTGTGAGCTGGAAATACTTGACCTATGTCTACCAATTCTCCCTACGATCTCTCACTCTGCCTCATATAATTTTGCTTCGGTTGGAGGTTCACTGCTCCATCCTCCCGATCACGCAGCATACGCCAGTTCTTGTGCTTCATCGCCACCGCCTTCATTTGCAAGCTTAAGCAGAACATGCCCAACAATCCTCCTTATGGACAAGGATGCTGAGCCTTTGATTCCCGGTTCTCCTTTGAGAAGTCATCCTCACCTGCTGGAGTGCTTCAGCTCTGCAACTCATCACTTCGACTTCATACGGACCATGGATTATACTCTGCTATCATTCCAGCCTGTTCATGGATTTTCAAACTGGAGTTTACTAGGTGTATTGCTTTGTCTCTTCACCCGACATGTCACAATTCAATGTTTCTGCAAATTGGGGTTCGGATTAGTCAATTATAACATTTAGGATTACTCTCATTTAGTATGCCCAGAAGGACGGGCAGGTCAGTAGTCATGGGTCCTCAGAGGTTTCCCCCAAAGGGGGGTTTTCCTCTCCTGCATGCTACTAGTCACACTCTCCGGAGTTGGAGGAGGTGATCATACTGCTACTCATTCTTCTTGAGGGTGTCATCCTACTTGACTCCTTCTAACAGTCGAATACAGAACAATCGTATGATGTCATTATTTTTTGGGGGGTCTCATAATACTGGACTAAGCATCCTTCATACGGTGGGATACAGAGAAAGGCCAAAACTATCAAATCATAACAAGTGACTCATCAGTTCATGCATCTAAGCACCTTGCATATACTATCCAGTTCACATGTACTATAATCACTGACTTGCTCATGTTTATGCTAAAGTGCCTAAGCACGATTAATTTCATACTACTAGTACCTTGCAAGCATTATCCTACTTACTGGTCTGGCCTCTGTATGCAAGCACAACCTACAGCATCCAGCTACAGTATTTAACATAAGCACTGAGCTGTGAACCACAGTTAACATACATATGTGCATTTAAAATGTTTTTGGGTTAAATAAATAAAATTAATGTAGTGCATTAGGTGCACAGAATTAAGAAGTGCTTTAGTACTGAGATGAATACATTGAAATACACAAATAAATGAGTGAGGGGATATTGCCTTAAGTCCTTGGATGCACTTCTTATTAAAAAATTATTCAGTGCGACAGCCCTTATAAGAAAGACTTACCAAAAGCCTGTAAAATTCCCACAGCAGAAGCAGCAGATAATGAGCTTTTGAACACTGCTGCTCTGCTGTACGCTGAAACAAATTAAAGGGACAGGAATGTTCCTATTTTATACAGTACTGTATAAACTTGGGTTAGCCCCCTGTATCAAAGAAAAAGGCTAAAACTGATAAAATTATGACTGAACCAGGAAGTCCCTTAAACAACTTGTTCAGACATGAAACTGCATGTCTAGACATGTAGATAAGAAGATAACGGCCCCTAGTGGCCTATATCTATAATGCATTGTTGCATAACCATGCTGACCAGTGGGAGGAGTTTACTTACATAATGGGCCCTTATGTTTAAAATGGTAATAACACTGTCCAGAGAAATGGCTATTTCAAGGGATGTGGATATGTTGTTCTTATCCACACTTGTTAGCATGTCCCTTTCCCCTTTAAATCTTGCTGGAGGGTCTTCAGGCTGGCTCCTCCCACCCACTCGAGTGGTATAACCCTCGGCTCTGACCCATGACGCCAGATCTTCCTTTCCACTGGAAGATTCAGGTTGCCTCCTCTTTGCTCGCACTCTTGTAGGCCCTGGATTTAAAACCTTCGGTTCTTCCGAAACTTAGGCTTATTCGAGCTAGCGACCGAGCTCTTTGTTATTCGGTCATGGAAGTTAAATCTTCCCCTGGATTTCGCCAGTGCCCATGCAGCAAAAAAATGTCGCGCACCGATCCGCATACCGCGTGCGTCTACTGCCTGGGTGTCTATGGCCAGACTCTCGCTCCACCCAAACGTCCGCGATGATCATCTCACACACCTTAAGTTGGGCAGGCGAGAAAACGTGTCCTCGGTGAAAATCAAAGCGGTCTCCGGCTGCGGGGTCCGTTGAGCAGCTGGAACATGCAGGCCTTGAAGAAGAAGCGGCGCAGGCCTTTATTCCCTCTTCTGATCGTTTTTTTGTTCCCTCAGCTTGGCCTCCACATTTTCGGGTTCCTTCTGAGAGCTGTGTCAATCCCTCCCCACTAAAGGCGAGGGACCTGTGGGCTCGCATTCCTATCAGTCCCGTAAAAGGAAAAGGGATCCGAACTCTTCTTCATCTCAGCTAAGACGCTCTTGGGATCGTGAGTGATCTCAGTCCCAGGAGCCAGCAGTATTGACTTCGGTCGAAATTGATTCCTTGGCAGCTGGCTTCTCAGCCCTGCCATCTGGCCAATTGACTGAGGTCTCGATCGACGAGATTGAGATCGTTCTCGATCCTGTTCACCCATTGTTGCCCGATGAAGCCGACAACTCTTTGACAAGGACTCCAGTCCTGCCTCTTCCTGATGAGGAGAGCCAGACAGCTGTGAATCCCATTGAGGAACCGGTACCTGATCCAGGTAAATCACCGGTTCCCCTGGTGTCTTCCAAGTGACCGAATCGGCCAGTCCAATCGAGGTCGATATCTAGGACCTCCTCGACCGACAGGCTGAGGAAGGTGCATAAGCGCTGTAAAAAGAGGCGACACCATCGGCCATCCTTGTCCTCCTCGGATGAGGGGAGGCTTCAGGGGAAACTCCATCGATACTATGAGGATTTGATGTGGCAGCAGCTGATTCTGTCTGGACAGAAGCCGGCCACAGTTTCTACTGTGGCCATTACTTCGCTTTTGCCTCCTAGGCCGAGGCCGACTCCTTTGGAACCGGTCATATCGGTTCCTCCACCAGCAGAGCAAGCCAAACCCACTCCGGTTCGGCCAGAATCGGTCACTCCGCTGATTGTGGTGGAGCTGCCACCTAAACAGCCTTCGGGAGAGGTTCCTACGAAGGATTCTTGTATGTTTCTGGGACTCCCACGTAGGTTGTCGATCACCCTTACGCCTGATCGCCCCAGGCATATTGGAGGGGATCTTGGTGGCTGACTGGTCTATCCAGATTCGGAAGACACCGAAGTCTATCGGTCGTCTGTCGGCGGAGGAGGGCCCTTCGTCTTTTCAAGGGATTCTCCGCCTTATCTCCAAATCCAAAAAAGGGCAGAGTACCCGCTTACAGATATGCTTGAAAGAGGGGATACACCCACAGAAGTCTTTCTGGTGGCCGAAGCCATTTTAGGCCTGGCCTTGGAGCCCTGGCAGCATCCTGCCTCCTGCCCAGCGCCATCTGCCTGGATGGCCTGCAAGTGTGCGGTGCCCATTGGGTCCCTCTCGGGTTCACGGAACACCCCTCAGCCGAGTGGTTGGTGACTGCCTCAGTGTTCAGACGCACAGGCAGCTCCACTGACACTGACAGACCTCCTGACAAGGAGTCCAAAAAAACTGGACCACATGGCCAGGAAGGTCTATGCAGCCTCCTCTTTAGGCCTCCGTCAGGCGAGCTTGGTCGTCATCATGGCGCACTTCTTTCATGCCCTGTTGGGCTCCTTAGATGAAGTTCTCCCGCATCTCCCCGCAGACTTTCAGACTACGGTCAAGCAGGTCTGGGACTAGGGCTGTGCCATTGCCAGGCAGCAGCTTCAGATAGCTTTGGACCTTGGGGACTCTTGCGCCCGTTTGGTGGCAGCCACGGTTGCCTCATGCTGCAGGGCTTGGCTGAGGCTTTCCACCTTCATGGCGGACACCCAGCACAGACTCACTGATGTTCCTTTCCTGGATACTGATCTCTTCGGCCCAGGTGTGAATGGTCACCTTCAGCGAATCAAGCAGTCCAATGCCACCTTGGACTCAGCCACTTCTGCTCGAAGCGCCCCTGGCGCCAAGAAGCAGCAGAAAAAGAAAAAGCCTGTTCGGCAGCCTGCTCCTGTGGCACAGCAGCCCTGCTTTCGCAGCAGGCAGCAACAGCAGGCACTGGCTTGGCACCCTCGGCCCAAGTCCGGGCCTCCACCGGCCCACAGACAGGGAGGTCGGGGTTCAGGCCCTAGACCCTCTTCCTGTAAGCCTGCCCAGTGACGGGATAGGGGTTGCCACCCCTGTCTCCATCACGTGAGCTTTGGGTCCTCCCATTGGGGGTCGGCTCCACCACTTTCTTTCTCCTGTCTACTGGTACCATGGACAGGTGGGTCTTAGAAGTTGTCGGCCAGGGTCTGCCTCTGGAATTCAAGCAGTACCCTCTCAGCCAAGCCAAGCTCTATGGGAGGAGAGAGAATCAGCCCACACTTGGTCGGCTCTGAGAGACGACATAGCTCAGCTCCTCCTCAAGGAGGCAGTGGTTCAAGTGGCAGATTCTCCAGTCAACCCAGGGTTCGTTTCCAGGTACTTCCTGGTCCCAGAGCAGATGGGGGGCTGGCACCCCATTCTAAATCTGCACAACCTGAATCAGTATCTCAGGCCACGCACCTTCAGGATGGTAACTCTGTCCCAGATCATACCATCCCAGGAGCAAAACATGTGGTTCTACTCACTGGATCTCCAGGACGCGTTCCTTCACGTCCCAGTCTATCCGTCACACCAGCGGTTCTTCCACTTCAGAGCAGAGGGAACCCTGTACAAGTTCTGAGCCATGCCATTCGGCCTGTCATCGGCCCCAAGGGTTTCACCAAATGCATCGCAGTAGTGGCAGCCTATCTCAGGCATCGAGGGGAAGAGTGTACCCCTACCTCGATGATTGGCTCTTGGCAGGTTCCACCCAGCAGGCGGTGGAGAGGTCCAGGAACCTGGCTCTCCAGACCTGCTGTCAGCTTGGCCTCCTGATCAACGAGGCCAAGTCAGAGCTCATGCCGTCTCAGGTGATATGCTTCATCAGGGCAGAACTTGGCTCCCGGCCGACAGGGCAGAGGTTCTCTCTTCCTTTGCCCAATCATTTCTGGTTGGACACTTGCGCCCTGCCCAGGACTTTCTGCGCCTTCTGGGCTACATGGCGGCCTGCACCACCGTGGTCCTTTGAGCCCAGTGGCATATGCGCCCTCTTAAATGGGAGCTGGCTGCCCAGTGGACCCAGCACCTAAGTCATTTCAACCAGCTGATCACTGTGACCCAGAAGATGTGGGACGCTGTCCAGTGGTGGACTGTCCTAGACCGGTTGCAGGAAGGGATCCCGTTTGTCCGCCCCGAGCTGACAGTCGTCCTCACAACCGATGCCTCTCTCACAGGCTGGGGAGCCCACATGGGGAACAACAGGGCCCATGGTTTCTGGATCCCCGAGGAACCCCGATACCATATCAACCTTGGTCAGATTGGCATTGTCAGCATTCGCTCAGCCGCTTCAGGGTTAAGTGGTTCAAGTCCAGACGGACAATACCATGACCATGTACTACCTCAACAAACAGAGCCGCATGCACTCCCGGCTGTTGTGCAGGTAAGCGCCTCATATCTGGACACTTGTGAGCCAACTGGAGGCAGATCTCCTAGCCATCCATGTGGCAGGAGCCTCAAATCGTCTGGCGGATGCTCTCAGCCGCATAGGCAAGACATCCCACGAGTGGTCTCTACATCCAGAGGTAGCTTTCAGCCTATTCTCCCACTGGGGCAAACTGATGGTGGACCATGTTTGGCTCCAGGGAAAACACCAAGCTGAGGCTGTTTCATGCCTGCCCCTCTCAGCGGGGATCACTGCAGGGGGATGCCTTCTTGAGGCCGTGGACCCCAGGCACCTTCTGCACCTTCCCTCCATTTCCCTTGATCCATAGGGTGCTTCTCAGGGTGAGGAGGGACAAGGTGCAGGTAATCCTGGTAGCCCCAGACTGACCCCGCCAGTTCTGGTATCCAGATCTCCTCAGCCTCAGCAACAGGCTCCCAAGGCATCTTTCAGTACGCCTGGACCTGATATCAGTCAGACAGGGGAAGGTATGCCATCCAGACCTTCAATCCCTGCACCTGACAGCCTGGTACCTGAGTGGCTAGAGTTCCAGGCTTTGCGTCTCTCTGAGGATGTACTCACAGTGGTGGAAGCATCCAGAAAGGAGTCGACCAGAAAGTGCTATGCCTTCAAATGGAAAAGGTTTTCCATTTGGTGCCAGGGCAAGGGCCTGAACCCTCTGTCCTGTCCTGTGGCGAGCATTTTAGACTACCTTTGGTCTCTGTCCAAAAGGGGTCTTTGACCCTTAAGGTGCACCTGGCAGCCATCTCTACTTTCCGGGCGTGGGCCGGTCAAAAGACGGTGGCACAGGAGAAGGTGATCTAGCGCTTTTTCAAAGGCCTTAATCACATATCCCCTCCAGTGCGTGAACCTCCACCTCCATGGGATTTACTGCTGGTTTTGGCAAAGCTCATGGGCAAGCCATTCAAACCAATGCACAAGTGCGAGATGTCACAGTTGTCATGGAAGACCGCCTTCCTGGTGGCTATCACATCCACCAGAAGGACTGGGGAGCTCCAGGCGCTTTCGGTGAAGTCTCCTTATCTGATCTTCCATAGGAACAATGTTGTCCTGTGTCCCCATCCAAAATTCCTCCCGAAGGTGGTGTCAGTTTCACCTTAATCAGATGTTGATTCTACTGGTGTTCTACCTGAACTACACCTTGGATGCCGAGCACAGGCTCCAAACTCTGAACCTGAGATGTGCTCTCTCCTGTTATAAGGAGAGGATGGCGGAAGTTCGGGGAGAGGTTCGTCAGCTGTTTGTCACATACGCTGAAGCCACACTTGTCAGGCTTGCAGCAAAGTGGACAACTGGCAGATGGATTACATCATGCATTGATCTCTGCTATAGGTTAGCGGGCAAGGAGCCTCCCAGAGGGATAAGAGCTCATTCTACCCACCACACCGTGGCGTCGGTGGCTGCTTCCAGGGACATCCCTATCCAGAAAATCTGCAGGGTTGCTACCTGGAAGACAGCAAACACCTTCATCACCCATTACCACATCGACCTTGAGTCATGCCAGGATGCTGGTTTTGGGGTCTCTGTTCCCTAAATGGGTGTGCGCCTTTCCTCCCTTCTCCCGGAGAACTGCTAGGAGTTTGCCAGCAAGTGTGGATAAGAACAACATAGCCACATCCCTAGAAAAACAGGTTACTCGCCTATAACAGTAGTTCTAGGAGTGGTATATGTTGTGCATCCACACTGACCCACCCGACCTCCCCGGCTGAGAGACACAATCTGGCTTCCTGCAGGCTAAGATTTGGCATCATGGGGTGGAGCCGAGGGTTATACCACCCGGGTGGGTGGGAGAAGCCAGCTTGAAGACCTTCCGACAAGATTTAAAGGGTAAAGAGACATGCCAGCAAGTGTGGATGAACATCATATACCACACCTAGAACTACTGTTACAGGTGAGTAACCTGTTTTTGTATTAGTTTATATTGTTGGAAAACTCTCTACAACCCAGGCTTAGAAACGACAATATATTTTTGTGTAGGCCTAGTTGTGAGCCTCTGGAGAGACAAACTGTTTAATTGCCTTTTGTGGGCAGGCCTAAAATTAAGTGGAAAGGCTATATAAACCCCCCAAACCATTGCATAGGCAGATGAACTGAGAAGCTGGTCTCACGTGTCTGAAGTAAGACAAGAGGAAGGACCTGTACCTGGATAGATACTGGTAGCAACACAGCAGAAAAGGCTGAATTGACCGTTTGAACTGTCTTTGAAACCTGAAGGAAGGCGAATCTACTTAAAGGAAATAGCATTGTGCTGTTTTTTTTTTTTTTTTTGCTTTGTAAATATTTTTACGTTTATTTATTATCTTTATACTTTTATATAAAATAAAGCCACACCGAGGTGTGTTGTACTTGATATACTGTGTCCAGTGTTATCCTCACCCACAGTCCTATTACAGGACCTCAGTTTTGTGTTGGAGAAACTCACATTGCCTCCCTTCAAACCAGCCACGAGGTGCAAGCTGCATTATTTGTTGTGGAAAGAGCGTGAGTTGTGAGCTGCACTATCTGGCATGGAAAGTGCTCTTTTTAGTTGCTGTTACTTCTGCTCGAAGGCTTTCCGAGCTTCAGGCTCTTATGTGTAAGGAGCCTTATTTGGTTTTTAACAAAGATGGGGTGTCTTTGTGTACCAATCCTAAGTTTCTTCCTAAGGTAGTGTCGGAATTTACTTTAAATCAATCAATCCACCTTCCGGTTTATTTTCCAGAGTATTCTAATTAGGGGGAGGCTTTGCTACATACTTTTGGCTGTGCATAGAGACTTAGGTTGCTATACACACACCAGACTAAAGCTTTGAGGAAGTCTGATCAGTTGTTTGTTTCCTTCACCCCAAAGAGAGAGGGCGCTCTGGAGTCCAAACAGTGTTTGTCTAAGTGGTTAGCCAATTGCATTGTTTTCTGTTACTGTACGTACAACAGGGAACTTCCAGGTGTGGTTAAGGGCCAATCCACCAGGGGCATGGCTGCTTGCACGGTTGTTTCAGGAATGTGTCTGCTGCAGACATTTGTGCAGACACCACTTGGAGCTCTGTCCATACCTTCACCAAACACTATGATCTGGACATTGCTTTTAGGCATAGGGCTAACTTTGGCCTGGCTGTTCTCCAGGGCCTTCTCTCTTGAACCTCTGGCTGCTGTGTCTCCTCTTCCCACTACTGTTTTCTTTCATTATCGAAACTGCTTGGGACTCAGTCCTACCAGTGATTGCCTGCTGCAAAAGTAAGATAGTACAGTTACGTAGGAAGTTACCGTAATAGTAGATCTTCGAGAGGAACTCTTGCAGCAGGCTCTAATTTTCCCTCCCTACTTCCTCCTGCTTTCTGTCTACCTTTCTCTGCATCCGTGCGAATGAGTCTTCTGCTCTTTTTTTCTTTCTTCTGGTTCTCGGGGGAAACCTCTTTGGTTTCTTCTTCCGCTGCCCATTCTGGGTCTCTGGTGGGAGAAGTGAGGGTGTGGGGGACCGCCCACCTTGATTGGATAGGACAACATCAGCAGAGTGGCGTCAGTAGTGGGCAGTCCCCCATGGTACACTGCTAGCTAGAAAGGTTTGCATGTGGTCCTGGCACCTGGTGGCTTAGTCCTCCTTAGTCCTACTGGTGATTGCCTGCTGCAAGAGCTCCTCTCGAAGATCTACTGACCTTACTTCGAGAGGGCTCTTGCAGTAGGCAATTACCTATAGGACTGAAGCCGGCAGGTGTCAGGACCCCACGGAAATATTTCTAGCTAACAATCTCTGACGGGGGACCACCCCTACGTCAGGTGACCGGCGTCAGATGACATCAGTATAAAGAGGCGTTCCCCCACCCCCACCTTCCAGTTCTTTCCTACCGTTAGCTTGCGAAAGCACCTCGCGGTTAAGTTCACTGCTTTGTCAGTCAATCATCGGTCTTATTGCCGTTCTCTTTTTCGATTTTATTCGATTTCTCATCAGAATCTCTTCAGCATGTCTTTATATCATCCCCTACTCCACCCGAGCATAAAAATAAGTGCGATTCCTGCAGCGCCCAGCTCCCGCGCAAGGATGGACACTGCCTCTTATGTCTAGGCTTGGATCACCAAGTGGAGAAGTACAAGCAGTACCAACAGTTTAACGCCGCCACCTGCAAACGGAGGCAGCAGTCCCTGGAGGCCCACATTTGAAAAAGATGTCCTTCATGGAGAAGGAGCTGAAGAAGCTTTGGCAGTCCTCTACTTCCCCTGAGGGTCACTGCAAAAAGGAGAAGCACCGGGACTCCTTTTCCACGGTCACCGCAACTCCAGCCGGAGTCACCGTGCTGAAGGTAACCTCCCTTCCGGGGGACCATTCGTCGACGGCCATCTTGGAGGCTTCTAAGGTGGCGGCGTCCCTCCCATTGGGCTCACACTTGGGCCCATCGGGAGCCTCCGGGTCAAAGGAGGCAGCCGCTCCTGGGCAGACCGCCACCGTGTGAACTTCTGGATCAAGTGGCTCAGGTAAGCCGGACGTCGGTCCTTCCGATACCCACATGGACAAGGCTGCTAAGATGCCCGACCCTTTGGGGCAGCGCATGGCCTCCAAAATGCCCACCAAGACCGCTCCTCCCTCGTGGCCTTTGTCAGGCGTCAGTTCCAATAAGATGGATGCGGCTTCTTCAGCGCCCACCTGGACCCGCTGGTAAGGCAGGCGTTGGCCCCTCTGATGGGCCTTGCGGTGTTAGAGGCGGCGCGTACCCTGCTGATCAGTTCATCATCACGGCTTGCGCGGCTTTTCGCTGTTGCATTCTGAGGCTCCAGTGTCTCCCCTGTTGGATTCTGGGGATTTTAGCCCTCCTGCCCCGGGCGACACCGAGGACACAGGTATGCTCCCGTCAGGTCTCCCTCCTGCTGGGCCAGATGACATGACGTCAGACCCTCGGACGCCAGCTCCGACGCTGGCTTATCCGACGCCGGGCGACATTCCCTTGCCGGACAGTGTCCCTATGCTGGACCGAACGCCCGCCGGGCCTCCTATACCTGGCCTGCCTGCTGGGCCTCTCCCAGAGCCATCTGCTCTGTCAGAGCCCTTGGTACCGGTGTTTGACCCGTTTTCTCTGGCCCGTCCTACCGGGACCGTGGTACCCGACCGCCTACCTGGGACGCCAGAGTACCTCGTGCTCAGTACCTAACGCTGGGCTTCCCACCGTCGGGTTACGGATACTCGCCGTACAAATACCCCCAATATCCGTATCCCCCTCCTCCTCCTCCACCGCCCTCTCAGCTGCTGGTGGACCTGCAGGAGACTGTGGCTTCCTGGTGGGCTGAGGCCAAGGCTCAGCTCACCAGGGAGGTGGAGAGCCATCTGCCGACACCGGGCCCAGTTCCGGACTCCCGTCTTTGGAGGCGAGAGACTCCCTCCCCCCTTCTTGACACTAGAGGCGAGCCCTCACATGTCAGGGCAGGGGAGGACATGCTTCCCTGAGGGTTGCCCATGGGGTCCGTTCCTCCCCCATGTCAGGAGGAGTCTTTTTCTTCTTCCTCTTCAGAGACTACAGATGATTCCGATGGGTACTCTGATCCAGACAACGAACCACGCACTCCAGACCAGACCAGGCCTAGGACTCCTCCGAAGTGTCCTCCAGAAGATCCTTCCTTTCTGGAGCTGCTGCGAAAGATCCAGGCGGTTCACCAGTGGCAATCTTTGGAACCAGATCCACAGCGGAAAAAACTTGCTGCTCATTTTGATCTGCCCGAAACTGCTCCAACACTGATTCCACCCTAGATCGAGCCTCATGCGGACCTTGTTTCCACTATTTGGAAGCAACCGTCGGCATTAGCCCCCCCCCCCCCTTCTGAGGAAGGCGGATAGGCTATACCAGGCTCCGAAGGGCGTGGATTCCCTGAATACACACCCCAAAACCGACTCGGTCATGATTAGCACCACTCACGGCCGTACGGCTAACCCTAAGCATCTCAGCTTATCTCCACCTGACAAGAAATCTCGCCTTCTGGGCCAGTATGGGAAGCAGGTCTATGCTTCTTCCACTCTGGGAATAAGGGCCCTAAATTATGTCACACTTATGGGGGATTACCAGAAGGCAATCCTGAGTGAGGTGGAAGCAAAGTTGGACTCCCTTCCTGAGTCTCTGACTAAGCAAGAAGCGGCAGATCTAGTCCGTTCTGCTATTCTGCCAATCAGCACATGCTTCGTGCCATGTACGATGCAGTGGACACTGCTGGTCGGAGCTCGGCTTTAACCGTAAGTTTGCGGCGTCATGCCTGGCTCCAAGTGTCAGGTTTGGTGCCAGAGGTGCAGTCTGCTATCCAGGACACACCCTTCAGGGGTTCGTGCTGTTCGGTGGGGATGTCAAGGACATCATTGTCACAGACCCACTCAGCAGGTCAGGCCCTCTGCTCCCACAGTGCCAACCTCTGAGAGCAGTCTTGTGAACAGTTAACAGAACAGGGTAACCCTCCTGTCTGTTTTGTGGGTTCGAATCAAACTTTGGTCTCAAGTTCTGGAGAGATTCTTACTGTGAACCTCTTGCTAGCGTACCCAATGTACAGGCTCAGATAATTCTGCTGTTCAGGAGGGCCAGATATCTTTCACCTACAGGCACCTAACCAGGTGTACAAAATGAACCCTTAAAAATCTATGTAAGACCTCAGAATAAAGTCTTACCTTTTCCCAGTTTGGTAAAACCAGTAAGCTTTGTACAGTGTCAACTTTAGCCATGTGTGTTTCAGTTGTCAAGAAAAATAATTTCAAAGGCACACCAAGTAGTCTCTAAAGTAGAAGTGTACTTAAAAATTGATAAAAATATGTAAAATGTAAATACAGAACCATATATCACAAAAACATACAATCATTTAAAAGAACAAGGGTTAAAAAAAAGTGCAAAATTCCTACCGCCAGACTATTAGACATATATCTAATGTATCTCTTCTAATAGTGCTGATAGACAGATGTTGCTGTCAAGAGAATCCAAACGTGTGTGTTTACAGGTCACTCACAGCATGATTAAAACACTGTCTTGAACCTGCCTTCTCCATGATGTCACCCAGCTCCTCCTCTGTTTATTAAAAATTATAAAATCAGGATGTCATCACTCAGAAGGTAAATTAAATAAGGTTAATTTCTAAGTCCTTCTTTCATCCATGAGCAACATTCTGCTTTTACAGACATCAGAGGAACATTTATGACTTTGCAACAGTGTGACATAACCTGTTTTTCCTCCTCTAAACATCATAAAATGGATATTTTCTATCCTGTTAGCTGGCAAGCTACAATTAAGCTAGATAAACAGGAGATGCTTAATTTAGGCCTCTTCTAGCCTGTAATTATCTCATGGCCTTCCAGGTAACACCTTGTAGCTAAAACCTGGGGGCATTCCTGAGGCTGTTTCAGCATGTCTCATGAGAGACACTCAATAACACATTTTTATATTACAAAAATCATAGATTAATCAGAACCAGCTGTCTGAGTGTCACAATTCCTCCCCACCTAGACTGAATTTGGGGCTCTATCCCCTGCATGGGAGGAGCTTCCCAAATCAGTTTACTCCTCATAGACACGAAACCACAAACCATCTGAGTTCTGATTTTTGGCTCCAGCCCTATGTAGAATGGTCATGTCATACCCTTGCAAAGAAAGACTCCATCTTCACAATTTACCATTGTTTTTTCCCATCTGCGTCAGCCAAACCAGGGGGTTATGGTCAGTCTGTACCACAAAATGCTGCCCATACAAGTATGGTTCTAATTTCTTTAGGGCCCCAACTATGGCAAGACACTCCTTTTCCACAGTGGAGTATGCCTGCTCCCTGGGAAGTAACTTTTTACTCAGGTATGCTATTAGGTGATCTCTCCCTTGACTGGATGTCTGACTCAGTACTGCCCCAATACCCACGTCTGAGGTGTCAGTCTGAACTATAAAGGGTTTGCTATAGTCAGGACTTGACAAAATAGGAGCACTGCACAGTGCCTCCTTCAGTCTGGTAACAGCTTCTTCACAGGCTGGTCCCCAGGTAATTTTCTTTGGCATCCTTTTCTTTATCAGGTCAGATAGGGGAGCAGCCAGGGCACTGTAATTGGGTACAAATTTTCTATAGTACCCTGCTGTTCCAAGAAAACTCCTGACCTGCTTCTGCATTTCTGGTCAGGGCCATGCCTGGATTACCTCTATTTTTTATTTGGTTAGGACGGAGCTGTCCTCAGCCTACCACATGCCCAAGGTATGCCACTTGTCCCATGGTCACCTGGCACTTCCCGGCTTTGAAGTGAGCCCGGCCCTCTGTATCCTGCCCAGCACTTCCCTAAGGTGGGATAAGGGTTCCTCCCAGCTGGTACTAAAGATGGCAGTGTCATCCCAGTACGCCACGGCGTACTCCTCAGCACCATTTAACACCTGGTTCACCAACCTTTGGAAAGTGGCTGGGGTGTTCTTCATTCCGAAAGGCATTACTTCGATTTCAAATAAGCCTATCGGAGTGATGAAGGACGACCTCTCTCCCTAGCTCTGTCCATCAACTCTACCTGCCAATACCCCTTTGTCAGGTTAGTAGTCGTAAAGTAGGTCACCCCTCCCAACTTGTCCAGGAGTTCGTCCGTCCAGGGCATCGGGTGGGCGTCTGGCTTCATTACTGCATTCAGTCCACGATAGTCCACACAGGAACGAGTAGAGCCATCTGGCTTAGGCACAAGGGCTACTGTTGAGGTCCTGGAGCTGTGGGATCTCTGGATTACTCCTAAATCCAGCATCTTCTCCACTTCTCTCCTAATGTCCTTTTGGACAGCCTCTGACACCCGATATGCTGTTCACCGTATGGGCGTCTGTGTCCCTGTCTTCACATCGTGAGTCGCTAAGCGGGTTAGTCCAGGCTTGGCGCTAAACAATGGGGCAAAGTCTGCTAAAATCTCCAATACTTCTTGGATCTTGTCCGGAGTCCGCTGGGGAGACAATTTAACTGCCTCCACAGAGGACTCTCGCTTACTTTCTTCCAGCAAGTCCAGAAGGGGGTCTCCTTCGTCCGTCCCCTCCCCAGGACTACACACTGCAAACACCATGTCAGCCCTATTTGCATATGGCTTCATCATGTTGACATGGTAAATCCTTTCTGTCTGTCTTCGGTCAGGTAACTCTATAATATAGTTCACGTCATTTACCTTCCTAACCACTTTGTACGGTCCTGCCCACTCAGCCTGCAGCTTGTCTTTCCAGACCGGAATAAGGACCATGATTTCCTGACCCACCATGTACGAGCGAGCTCTGGCTCTGCGGTCGTACCACACTTTTTGTTTCTGTTGGGCAGCTGCCAGGTTGCTCTGGGCTGTCCCCATAAGCTCCTTCAGCCTTTCCCTAAACTTAAGGACGTAATCCACTATGGGAGTTCCATGGTGGCGTGCTTACCTTCTCAGTCCTCCCGGATCAAGTCTAGGGGCCCACATACCCGGCATCCATATAAGAGTTCGAAGGGGAAAAATCCTGTCGACTCTTGGGGCACCTCCCTATATGCAAACAACAGGTGGGGAAGGTATTTCTCCCAGTCCCTTCCATGCTGTTCAGCAAACGCCTGGAGCATTGACTTCAGGGTACCATTGAATCTTTCCACAAGCCCATTTGCTTGTGGGTGATACGGTGTTGTGCATCTCTGCACCAAGCCACACTTCTCCCATAAACAGTTCATCAGGTCTGACATGAAGGACCCCCCTCGATAAGTGATAACCTCCTGCGGAAACCCAACATGGGAGAAAACCCCAAGTAAGGCATCTGCAAACAACCCACTTCCTTCCCAGCCCTCTGTTGTGTATTGCTCAGCACTTTGTCTGTCCTCAGTGAGGATAGGGCAGCTGCCTCTGAGTACCGGGTGGCATAATCCACCACAGTCAGGATGAATCTCTTCCCTGAGGAGCTGGGGGGTACTTAAAGGCCCCACAATATCCATTCCCACCCTCTGGAATGGCTCCTCCACTATGGGCAATGGAATCAGGGAGGCTTGGGTTTTCTTACCCACCTTCCCTATTTCTTGGCACTGGTGACAAGACCTGTAATACTCCTTCACCTGCTGGGTGAAGTTAGACCAATAGAAATTCTGGGCCAACCGCTGCATAGTGCATGCGATTCCCAGATGACCAGACAAGGGAATATCATGTGCAGTCTTGAGCAACTGCTCATGATACCCCTGGGGAACAACAAGCTGCTTGCCTAGCACCCCTCCCTCTGTCTGCACAGCCTGAGTATACATAAGCCCATTTTCCCAATAAACCTTGTATCTGCCATCACCTCCCTGTGCCCCGTCAGTCTGCCCAAGCCCTCAGCTTCTATAGACTAGGGTCACTTCTCTGAGCACCTGCAAACCCCTCACACATTCCCAAGGCATGGGACAGGTCCCCTTCAGTCGCCAAACTAGGGTCCATAGCACTAGCGTCAGGGCACTCAGGATCACTGTCAGTCCCAACCCTCTAACAGTGAGTCACCCCTTCCTCATCGGAGTAACCCTCCATAGCCGTGTGGTTAATTGCTACTGGGGAAATTTCTACCCCCTTTTCATTCATCTCCCCATCTGGAGACACAGGCTGGGGAACCAGCCTCTCAGTGGTTTCCACAATGGCTTCTGTGGGGTTCAGGGAACTACAATTTTCCCTTGCCGCTTGGCTATGGGTAACTGCACACACCACCTCCTGTTTGAGATTGTTGCCCAGGATCACATCCACTGCTAAAGTTTTGGCTACAGCCACTTGTTGCACAGTTTCCCCTGTTTCACCCCAGTCTAGGAGAACACTAGCGAGGGGCAAATGTTTTCTCTTCACCAGTAAAGTCCTGTACAGTGACGTACTTATTGGGTATAAGCTGACCCGGCTGTGCTAGATCCCCTTTTACCAATGTCAGGGATGCCCCTGTGTCCCTTAACCCTTGCATCTGTATACCATTCACTATGACTGGGTACATGTGTTCCCCATGTTCACAGGCATGCTTCCAGGGACACACAAACAACCCACTTCCTTCCCAGCCCCCTGTTGTGTATTGCTCACCTTTTTGGGACACTGTCTGGCAATATGCCCAGTTTTTTTTACACAACCAACATTCATTTCTTTTCTCAGAGAAATCTTTTCTCTGAAACCTGGGGCTAACTGGTTACAGTGGAGGCAGTGAGGGTTTTAGCTGCCCTGAAGGTGCGCTTTTCCCTTTCTGCACTGCCATGCCCGCCCCATTCGCTCTCAGGGCAGGTCTGCTCTTGGCATAGCGGTCCAGAAGTTTAGCAGCCTCTTGCACTGTTTTGGGATCTCGGTCCTCCAGCCAGGTTTTTGGCTCAACTGGGCATGCCCAATAAAACTGTTCTAACAGAATCACATTTTCAATTTTGTCAACAGAGTTTGTTTCAATTCCTTCCCACCAACGTTTTAAAAACTGACGTTGTTTCGTGGCTTGCTCCTCATAGCTCATGTCAGGGCTTCTCCTGAGCTTACGGAATTTAGCTCTGTATGATTCAGCAGTTAATTCAAATTTCTTTAACAGTGCAGCTTTAAGTTTGCTGTAATCATCACTGTCCTCATTGTCCATTTGACCCAATGCATCCCGAGCTTTCCCGTAAATAGTGGGATAGCTGGAAGCTCCAGGACTCTCTAGGAATTTAAGCCTGAATACAAACTTTTTCAAAAGAATTTAAAAAGGCATCCATATCCTCCCCCTCTTTAAATTCGGCTATCAATTTGGAATTCAATTTGTAACCCAGTCCTGTTGTCCCAGTTAAACCCAAGCCACTTACCTGCTCTGGTGCCGCTGGTTGGAGTCGTAGCTTCTCCAGTTCATGTTGCCTCTGGCGCTCATGCTCCTCATGGTCAGCGTCTCTCTGTTCTCGCTCTGCTTCTTGGTGTTCTTGCTCTGCCTCACAGTCCACCTCCCGCTGTTCACGGTCCTTCTCCCTCTGGAACTCCAGCTCCATTCTGTGCAACTCAGTTTGCAGCCTGAGTACTTCTGGATCCAGGATACTGTTGACCTTCCCCTGCTGCTGTGGCCCTTCGCTGATAGTGGCCCTGTTGCCCTCCTCATTGGATCTGGACACTTCACTGGCCGCTAGCCCTGCCACACTCAAGGTTCGGTCCTTTTCAGTCACTGTCTGTGACTCAATGCTCTGGGTATCTGCTACCATCAGGGCATCCACGATGTTATGCTTGGTGGTGTTCACCTTGAACGGGACTCCTCTGAGCCCGCACAACTGCTTTAAGTAGTCTGCAGTGTGCCTGCTGTAGTTGGAAGCCATCTTCTTCCCTAACTATGGCTACTCTGACTTGCACTTTAGGAAATAAAAATAAAACAGGTAGGAACTTGACTGTACGCCAAGTGATATAGTTCTGGCTCCTTTTTAAAAAATAAATAACTGCCTTTTTCTTTCTTTGCACGTGAGCTGACGGTCTCAAGCTGACACACTGAACAATAAAAGCTTGTAATACCAAAATGATTGCACCGCTGCCAACCAATCTGTCACAAACCCACTCAGCAGGTCAGGCCCTCTGCTCTCACAGTGCCAACCTCCGAGCGCAGTCTTGTGAACAGTTAACAGAACAGGGTAACCCTCCTGTCTGTTTTGTGGGTTCGAATCAAACTTTGGTCTCAAGTTCTGGAGAGATTCAAACTGTTTCTTGCTAGTACCCAATGTACAGGCTCAGATAATTCTGCTCATCGCGGGGGCCATAT
Organism: Neoceratodus forsteri; assembly: GCA_016271365.2. Classification (NCBI taxonomy): domain Eukaryota; kingdom Metazoa; phylum Chordata; order Ceratodontiformes; family Ceratodontidae; genus Neoceratodus; species Neoceratodus forsteri. The sequence goes on from CM028130.1 coordinate 1,200,152,830, forward strand.
ATCTTTCGCCTATGGGCACCTAACTAGGTGTACAAAATGAACCCTTAAAAACTATGAAAGACCTCAGAATAAACTCTTACCTTTTCCCAGTTTGGTAAAACCAGTAAGCGTTGTACAGTGTCAGCTTTAACCATGTATGCTTCACTTGTCAAGAAAAAGAATTTCAAAGGCACACCAAGTAGTCTCTAAAGTAGAGGTTTACTTAAAAATTGATAAAAAACTGTAAAATGTAAATACAGAACCATATATCACAAAAACATATAATCATTTAAAAGAACAAGGGTTAAAAAAGTGCAAAATTCCTACCACCAGACAATTAGACTTGTATATCTAATGGGCAGGATTCACAAAGAAAGCCAAAAATCCAACAGCTACGGGAAAAAGGCCTGCAGCACGGCGGAAACGCAGTTGCATGATATTCATAAAGAAATTTTGAGCAGGTGCGGAATTTTGTAAAATCACTGCAGCTGCGGAAATTGCGCACATGCTGAAAATCCGCAACTGCGGATCCGCATCTCCAGAAATAACTTAGGAGGCTTGACAACAGGTGAACTTAATTAGCTGGAGCAGCAGACTTTAGCAGGGCTGCCATAGAATGAAGCTGAAAGCACCCACAAAGAGACCAGCAAGCAGTCCCTCAACTGGGACCACTGCAGCACCACAGGTATCAGAAATACCTTGGCATCACAGTGGCCAACTGTTATTGCTGGTCCCCCCCTCCCTGGGGTGTTCCTGTTGCCTGAAGGGGTAGCACTCACTGCAGGCTGGCCAGGCTCTTCTGCCTGTGGAGCTCCATCATGGGATGCGTTGTGTCTCGTGGTTGTTGCCTGTTACCATATCATGGCAATGTGTACTTTTGTTGCTGTTACAGCAGCCACAGTTATACTATCTGGGATGCTATTACCTGTGCCTCACCTCCACCTTAATTGATTCCAATTGCTGGGGCACTACTGCAGTTTGCTGAGGAAGAGTTACGCCTCATTCCACTGTGTGTAACATTTTTTCCGCTTTTGCAGAAAAAAAAATGGTTGTGAATAGCCTTTCAGGGGCTGTGCCTTACTTAACTCACACCTTTTTTTCCTCAGGGACTTCCGCAGCTGCACTTTTTTCCACAGTCCTTAGTGTTGTTTTCTGCAGCTGCAGAGGGTGTTTTGAATAGCACTCAGTGCAAGTTCCCCTTCGTTTCCATAGCTATGGCAGATCTGGGGACTTAGGGAAGGTTTTGCACCTTCAGAAAGCTTTGTGAATCCAGCCCAATGTGTCTCTTCTAATAGTGCTGATAGACAGATGATGTTCTGAAGAGAGTACAAACATGTGGGTTTACAGGTCACACACAGCATAATTAAAACACTGGCTTGAGACTGCCTTCTCCATGATGTCACCCAGCTCCTCCTCTGTTTATTAAAAATTATGCAATCAGGATGTCATCACTCAGAAGGTAAATTAAATAAGGTTAATTTCGAAGTCCTTCTTTCATCCATGAGCAACATCCTGCTTTTACAGACATCAGAGGAACATTTATGACTTCGCACCAGTGTGACATAACCTGGTTTTCCTCCTGTAAACGTTATAAAAGGCTGTTTCAGCATGTCTATGAGAGACACTCAATAACACATTTTTATATTATAAAAATCATAAATTAATCAGAACCAGCTGTCTGAGTGTCACAATCACCACCAATCTGCAAGAGAAGAGTACTGCTCTAAAGTCTGTCAGTTCTATGTACAGACCCCCTCAGGGTCAGCGTCGTCCTTTTCGCAGACATTCTCGGCCCAAAGCGAAAACTCCTGCCAGGCCCAACAAACATTGTCCCTCCGCTGCCGAGCCCCACCCCCATCCAAAAAAGTGATGGGAGGTTCAGCCACGGCACTGCCCCACACCTCCTGACCTCTCTCCTCTCCCACAGCCTCTGGACCTTCCAGAGGAACCAGTAGGAGGGAGGTTCTCCTTCCATCTGCCGGGTTGGGAGAGGATCACTTCAGATACTTGGGTACTCCAACTGATAGCAGCAGGACACTCAGTCGAGTTTCTACAGAACCCCCCCGGTCATCTTACTCCCCGGAATATCTTCTTCTGGTTTGGGAAGAAATATTCTTCCTTCTGCTGAAGGCGGCAATAGAGCCTGTCCCAACCCACCTTCGGGGGACAGGTTACTACTCCAATTGCTTCCTGGTTCCAAAGAAATCGGGAGACATGAGGCCTATCCTAGCCCTCAGCTCCCTGAACCTGTTCGTGGAGTACAAATGGTTCAGAATGCTCTCCTTGCAGAGCCTTCTGCCCTTACCTCAGCCGGGACAGTGGCTTTGCGCACTGGACATGCAGGATGCCTACCTGCATGTCCCTATTCGCCTTCCCACCGCAAATACCTTCATTTTTCATTTCAGGGGGACCACTACCAGTTCAAGGCCCTCCCATTTGGTCTTTCTTCGGCACCCCGAGTATTCACCAAATGCCTTTCCGTGGTAGCAGCCCACCTGCGTGCCAATGGAGTGCAGGTTTTCCCGTACCTGGATGACTGGCTCCTGGCGGCTCCGTCTAGGGAGGAACTCCTACGCTCCCTTTCCCTTACCCTGCAGGTTTTTACCAGCCTGGGTATTACCATCAACCAGGCCAAGTCCCATTCGATCCCATCCCAGAGGCTCCAGTTCATCAGGAGATCCTGAACACGACCTCCCACATGGCATTCCTGCCGTTGGACAGGGCGGCCACCCTCCAGGCTCTTGTAAGCCTGTTGTGCAGTCGCTGGTGGGTCAGTGCCAGGTCAGTCCTTTGCCTCCTCGGGCTCATGGCGGCTGCTCCGACAGTCCCTCACACTCGGGTCCACATGAGAATCTCTCTGTGGACGCTTCGTTCTCAGTGGGACCAATTGGTGGATGACCTAGATCAAAAAGTCCTGATCTCCAACCCTATGGTTCGGGACTTGCAGTGGTGGATGGTTCAGGAGAACCTTTGCTGGGAGTTCCCTTCTGCCTCACACCTCCCTCCCTCGCAAACATTGACAACAGACACCTCGGGAGAGGGTTGGGGAGCCCGTCTGGGGTCTCACAGGACTCAAGGCTCCTGGTCCAGGCTTGAGCAGACTCTTCATATAAACATGCTTGAGCTCAGGGCCATGCTGTATGCTCTTCAAGCTCTGCATCTGTATCTGCTTTCCGGTCATCTGGCAGTCCAGACAGACAACATGTGTGTCGTCTGGTACATCAAGAAACAGGGAGGTATTCGTTCTTACCCTCTTTGCAGGGAGGCAATGCGAATGTGGGATTGGGCAGTGCAACACAACCTTCATCTCATGGTGGTTCATGTTCCGGGGGACGAAAACACGTTGGCAGACCACCTCAGTCTGTCGTCTGACCAGGTTCACGAGTGGGAACTGTATCAGAGGGTGGCAGACGATATCTTCCTATGCTGGGGAACACCTCAGATACACCTGTTTGCGTCTCCTCACAACACAAAACTTCCTGCATTCTGCTCGCTCACTCCGGGGGCGAGACATTTTTTGGAGAGACACTCTGTCTCTAAACTGGAAAGGCAGATTCGTCTATCCCTTCCTCCCAATTCCCTTATTTCCGAGGGTTTTACACAAACTCAGCTCAGAAGAAGCTTGCATGATCCTAGTCGCTCCTTTCTGGCCCAGGCAAGTTTAGTTCTCTCTTCTGCAACAGTACTCAGAGGAACCTCCTCTTCCTCTGTCGCAACTTTTGCTGACCCAGGATCAGGGGACCCTGGTTCATCCAGGTCTCAAATCCCTTCAGTTGCATGGGTGGTTCCTGCAGACATAGCTCAAGCCCAATTCGGGGTTTCCTCACTTGTTGCTGAGATTCAGGTGGAGGCCAGAAAGCCCTCCACTAGATCTACCTATGCCATGGAAACTGTTCTCTATTTGGGCCTCTTCCAACGATTTCGGGCTATTCTCATGCCCTGTCGGGAGATTTCTGGACTACAGGCGCCATCTCTTTTATCTGGGTCTCAGTCATTCCTCTCTGAAAGTTCACATGGCGGCCATCTCCGCTTACCATGTTCCTTTTGAGGGCAGAACTTTCGCGCAGTTGGAAGTCTCTAAGACCTTCCATAGAGGGGTTCTCCACTTGAGACCCCCTGTTCGTGTTCCTGCCCTTCCTTGGGATCTGACTTTCATTCTTGAGAAGCTTACCATGCCTCCTTTCGAGCCGGCAGCCTCAGCAGACCTAAAGTTCCTTTCCAGGAATACTCTCTTCCTCCTGGCCATTACTTCAGCTCGAAGGATTTCTGAGCTTCAGGCCTTGATGTGCAAAATCACGTATTTGGTTTTTCACAAGGAACGTGTGGCTCAGCGTACTAACCCTCAGTTTCTCCCTAAGGTGGTAGCGGAATCTACGCTGAATCAATCCATTGAGTTATCTGCTTTCTTTACGCAACACTCCAGTCAAGGGGAGTACCTCTTGCATATTTTGGATGTTCACCGAATTCTGAGATACTATACCACCAGGGCGAAGGATCTCAGAAAGACTGATCAGTTGTTTGTCTCTTTTGCTCACAAAAGAGAAGGCAGTGCTGTTTCCAAGCAATGCCTATCTAAATGGTTGGCTCATTGTATCACTTTCTGTTACGATAAGTATCACGAGACCCTGCTGGGTCAAGTCAGGGGCCACTCCACCTTGGGTGTCGCTGCCTCTGCAGCTTGTTTTAAGAATGTGTCTGGGAGGGGGCGCTTGAGAGCCACATTCGTAACCAGTAGCTTTCTCCAAAGCTCTGCACCTCGAACTCTCGAATATCACATAAAAATAAAATTTCAGTTACTTTTTAACAAAGGAAAGCTGTAGATCTCGATAGCTCATTGCATGCGGAACAAGTAGATACTAAACTTACGATGGGTAGACCCAAAGGAACAGCATCGGGAGCGCCTCAAAAATCAGCACCCTTGCCAGTATTGAATCAACCAGGAGGGCCGGGACAGACACCGGGCCCAAGTGGAGGGAAAGACTCCTCCCTGGGAGACGGTGCTAAAAGCAGTACGAGAGATGGACCAAAAGTTGGAACGGGTCCTGCATCGTCTGGGCGTGCAGGATGCAAAAATTGAATCTGCTACCAAAATGGCTCAAGAAGCCGATACTCGATTGCAATGGACCCAGGTAACACTGTTAAAATCAACTACGGAGATCAACTACCTGCGTGCCCGCATGGAGAGGCTCGAAAACTCTGAGAGGGCCATGAATTTAAGGCTGGTGGGGGTCCAGGAAGATATCGAAGGAGCTGATATACTGTCCTATTTAAATAACTGGCTAATCACCTCTGTACCACCAGATTTACAGCTCGAGGCAGACTCTCTGGATTAATTTTAGGAGGGCCCAACTAAACCTCGAGACCCCGCATACAGTCTTGTTAATAACTGATGGGCCGGCTACCAGGGACAAAATTCTTAAAAGTGGGCAAGGACAACTTTTCCAGTGGAAATGGAGGGCCAGGAGATTCAAATATTCCCAGATTGGTCATTTGCAACCCAGACTAGGAGAAAATTATTTGATCCACTTCGGAAATGGTTCCGGAGCTTAGGAGTGGCTCACTCGCTTCTCACCCCGGCTCGTCTACGATTGACCTACGGAGGGAAGGCTTACCAATTTAATGACCCAGACGAAGCCAGACGAAAGTCGAAGCTATTGCCCAAGAATTCCGCTCGACACCACCGGAGAATTCGGGACTACCTTTAGACTCTGAGGATGATGAGGACTAACCATGATTGTTACTATTTATACTTTTTTCCCCCGAGATGACCACAAGGTCGACGGGGGATAAATAATTCACTCCAGGTCTGCATAGCTCTGATTGATTTGTTTAAATTTCCCCTTTAGAGGGAATATGTTGACAGGAGTGTTAAACTTAAGCCCTGGATGTTTAACCAGAAAGAATATTTGAGTGTCTGGAAGACTGATGTAATGCTGTTCTATGTTTTAGAATAAGATGGTTTGTGATTGAGGGAGGGAGTGTAAGAGTGGAAGGGGGAATAATTTTCCTTAAGCCGATGGATAATTAAGTGGGGATTGTGGTCTAGAGCCACAGTATTTATCCTTAAACTGGTACCTAATTTCGTCTTTACCCCACAAGTTTAATGTGGTTAGCCTTCCTAAATACTTAAAATGTGTATTCTCTGAATAGAGAAGTTATGGAATGTACCCCATATGTTGTACCAATTGGCAACTGATCATCAATACTGATGCTAATATAAGCTTCAGACCATGTAACCTAATCAGTTGTATGCATCTTTTAGTTTAGTTTATTGTTCTAGGAATTAATACCTTTGAGCCAAGGCTCTTTTACAAAGGTTCCATGTCATTAGGTACAACAACATAGTAGACGGTGTTACACACAATCAGTAAGCCGTTTAACAAGTTCACAACTTAAACAGTAGGATATATGTATGGAAAGAAAAAAAAAAGAAAAGGAAGCACAGAGGCAATGTAGAGGGCAAGGAATAAGGATTAGGTGAGCTTGATGGGGAGGAGAGGGAGAAATATGAAGTTAGAAGCAGACAGAACCAGGTTTGTGGTACTCAGTTTGTCTTTGTCAATGAAGAGACCATGGTGGATGGGTGAGACAAAAAGTGCACTAAAAGGGAATGAGACATTAGTCAAAGCAGTCACAGGAGCTGGAGGCTGTGAGGTGAGCGTATAGTATGGATTTGAAAGCTCCCAGAGTTGTGGAGGATAGAGAAGGAAGGTTAAGGGCATTGTACCAGGAGGGGGCACGGTAGGCAAATGATCTTTGTCCCTGAGCCGTCTGGCATCTAGGGACAAGGAAAGGTTGGAGGTCAGAACTTCTGGTGGAACGAGAGCCATTGTTCAGGCAGAGCAGGTCCCGGATACATGGAGGAGTGAGTCCCAGGATTGATTTTTTTGCCATAACACAGGTGAGGTACATAATGCGATTGGAGAGATGTAACCAACCGGTTGCCGCGTATAGGTCACAAGTGTGGGTCCGTCTGTGCGCTCCAGTGAGGAGTCAACAGGTTTTGTTTAGTGCAGTTGAGATGCGCTTTAGTGCAGTGGTAGTTGCTGAGCCATAGACAATTAGACCATATCTATGATTGAGAGGATGGAGCTTTGAACATCGATCTTCAAGGCAGCTGGGTTGAAAAATTGACGGTTCCGATATAAAGTTCCCATGCGTTGGTGCACTGTTTTAGCAGTATTATCGATGTGGGCTGTAAAAGTAAGACATTCGTCAAAGGTGATACCAAGGTATTTGAAGGCGTTTACTTGTTCTAGAGTATTTCCTAGAGAAGTTTTTATGATGAGTGGGGTATGCCTATTTCTGTTTTGATGACTGGCGAAAAGCATGACTTTTTTTTTTTTTTTTTTAGGACCAGCTTGTGCTCAATGAACCATTTTTCAACACATGAGAATGCAAGCTGCAAGCTCTGTCGTAGTGGATTTGGGTCCTTATGAGAGGAGAGAATTACAGCATCATCAGCATAGAGTATTAATTTTTCAGGGCAGGATTTGGGAAGCATGTTTAGAAATAGGCTGAATAGGAGGGGACCTAGAATTGAGCCCTGGGGGACACCAGAGAGGACCTGTTTGGAGTCAGATTTTTACTGTTTGAGAACGCTGTGATAAGTAGCTTTTTACCCAGGCTCCTGGGCCCTTAGCTAGTCCGATGTTGAGCAGAAGAGAGATTAGAAGGCTGTGGTGAACGGTGTCGAAAGCCTTTGTGAGGTCTATGTAGACAGCTCCAGTTAACTGACCCTTGTCCAAGGCTTTGTGGGTTTCACTTGAGAAGTCTAGCAGGGCTGTCGACGTACTGTGTCCTTTCCTAAAACCATGCTGCTGAATGCAGAGTAGATCGTACTTTTGGAGGTAGTCTGATAGTTGATCAGCCACGATCCGTTCAAGAGCTTTGGAGAGGGGTGGCAATATAGATATGGGCTGGTAGTTACCAGGAGTGGATTTGTCGCCCCCTTTATGCACTGGCATGACTATACTTACTTTACTTTTACTATGGAAACAGTGTAAAAAGAATAAAAAAGAAAATTGCAAGAATGTGTCTGCGGCTGACATTTGTGCAGCCGCAACTTGGACTTCTGTCCATGCCTTTATGCAACACTACAGCTTGGACATTGCCTCTCGCCGTAGAGCAGGCTTCGAGCTGGCTGTTCTGCAAGGTCTCCTTTATTGAGACCCTTATAGCAGGAGGTTCTATGGTTGTGTAGTTTTCCTCCTCCCGTGTGCTTGTCCTTGTTCCAGACTGCTTGGGACTCAGTTCTGTATGTAATTACCTCCTGCAAGAGCCCTCTCGAAGTAAGATAGTACAGTTATGTAAGAACTTATGATAACAGTAGATCTTCAAGAGAGGCTCTTGTAGTACGTAATGCCTTCCTGCCTTCCATCCCCCTTAGCTTTTTCAGCTCCTTTTCCAGGGAGGGAAGTATCCACTTCTCTCTCGTCTTGCCTTTTTGGCCTTTGGTGGGAAAGAACTGGAAGGCGGGTGTGGGGGACCGCCCCTGTATACTGACGTTGTCTGACACCGGTCACTTGACATGGGGGCGGTCCCCGCCAGAGACTGCTAGCTAGAAATTTTTCCATGGGGTCCTGACGCCTGCTGGCTTCAGTCCTATATGTAATGACCTACTGCAAGAGCCTCTCTCGAAGATCTACTGTTACGGTAAGTTCTTACGTAACTGTACTTTTTTAAATGTTGTATAACTGAGTTCTGTTGATGCCAGTTGTGACTTTTCTTACTTGTGACTGGAGGCATTCTTTAAAACCTTTTTATTTATGCCACAAAAAAAACTGATCCTTGGGTATGTTTTGAGTAAAAGCATGGACTAGCAAGAAAAATCCCCCCACCCACAGAACTCCTAGTTTTTAATCTGATTACTCATTGGTGTCCATCTGCATCCCATCCTTATCCCCCCCCCCCCCCATATTAAGCACTCCCTGCTGTCCAGTAGCACCCTTTCCTGCTTCTCCCTGTCTGGTTCTAGCTTTCCTATTTGGATTTGGTCCTTCTTACCTTTAAGCACTACCTAGTGGCACCCTTTCTCTGCTCATTTCCAAGCACACTATGATGTCCAGTGGCATTCCTGTCACCTTTGAAGCACTTCAGAACAAAAGGAAGAAAGAAAAATAAAAATTGCATCTGCGGACCTGACCAAGCTTTACAGCAAGGTGATACATAGGGGTAGTGTAGCCCAGCATTTGGGTTCAGTCAACTTTTTGGCTGCTGTACTTTAAATACAGCCTTGGTGTGTGCGCTGTTTTTTTTTTCCTTTCTTTTATTCTTCAGTAGTCCCTGTGCAACATACCTTTAGGAGAATCTGATGTGCATGCCTCTGCTTGTTCCCTACCCTTCAAGCTCTTCCAGGTGACTAATGATCCCTTCCTCATCTTTTCACAAGTATTCCCTGGTGTTTAGTGGGCCCCCCAAGAGCACACGAAACCTCCACCCCCTACCACAGTGGTGACCAGCATGTTCCTCCACCCCCTCCTTGGGTGGCTGCATCTGATTATGATTAACATAAACCGCAAAATATTGCAGTTTTCTAATTTGTAATTAGATGGCAGCCAGCTGAGGTGGTGAGTGGAGAGCTTTGCCAGCCACCGTCGTGAGACAGGGTTGGGGTGCTTTGGGTGGTTAAGGGGGTTCCACTAGAAACCAGTGTTCGCAAGCGGAGAGGGTGGAGGAACCAGAAAAAAAAAACGTTCATTATTTCACAAGCTATACATCCCAGTGATCAACAGATGTACTAGTTGTGGCTGTAGGAGGATTTTAACAAATGCAAATGTATAACTTTATTATTAATGTTCTTTTCATGCTTAGTACAAGCAGCTGCAGTTGGGTGATAAAATGGATCTGGCCTCCTATTTGCTGAAACCAATCCAGAGGATGAGTAAATATGCCCTGCTGTTGAAGGACCTGATAAAGGAGTGCAGCGAAACCCAGGAGCAAGAACTGGCTTACCTCAGAGCTGCAGAGGAAATGGTTAAATTTCAGCTTCGCCATGGAAATGACCTACTAGCAATGGATGCCATCAGAGATTGTGATGTTAGTAAAAGCACCCAGACTGCTGTAACTTGCTTGTAATAAACCTTGTGCACTGTATGTTAACGGGCAGTTTCTTTCTTTTTAGAAATTTTGCACATTGGGATTGCTTTGTTTATGTGAAACATTATCTTTCCAAGCAGGTCCCAGGAAAACAGTTGCAGCAACAGAGTAGTTACAGACATAAAACACAAAATTATTAAACAATACTGAAATATAACACATAAAAAAGAGTATATATGTGAACTTAAACAATTAGATACAATGTGGGGACAGACTGTGACCTCAAAAGCTGTTAAAAATGAGTAGCAGAGGGAAGGGCTGATTTAACTTTCAGATGAGTCAGGTGGTCCTGTAGCACAGTGGTAGCATTACTGCTTGCTACAGCAGTGACCCCATTCTGGAACAAATGCAGGCCATCGGGAGCTGGCCGGGGAGGAAGGATTGAGTATCTCAGGGAAGGCTGTTCTTCCTTGGGGAGCGCTGTTCCTGCCTCGTGACTGCTGACTTGTGGAAACCAGTCGGCAGCACATGCAACTGCATGCCTGTGCAATGGCGTCATTGCAAGCTGGCACCCCAGGGGAAAAAATCATTAGGAAGGAAGAAAATGCGGGTCATCCAAGCCACCCCTCCCCGCAAGATCCTTTTTCCACATACATTCTTTTCTTCTCCTGTGCACTGCGGTGGCTGACTCTGCCCTGTCCCTACCTCTCTCGTCCATCTGCTGTCCTCCGATCTCGTTGAGCCCCATTCCCCCATGGATTGCCCCCATGGGAGGGCCATCCTCCCTGCACCTAGTGATCCTGTGTCCAGATTGGGGGTCCAGTGGACCAGTTACAGAGCGGGATGAAGGCAGGCAGGGCTTCATGAAGCCCGTAACCACCATTTTCCTCCATATTCCCCCCTCCCGCCGTGGTTGCCATAAGTACTTGCACATGGAGGCACACGCGCATTACATAAATGCAGCCCCTATACTACACTGTGGCACTGTCACCCGGCCTCCACCAGACGGCAGCCATGGAGTGAACCAGCGAATCCCCCCACTGCGGGAGAGGAGAGCAGTCCATCAAACGCTTGATACTTTCCCTCCCCGCCAACCCCCAGCAACCCATGCTCATTCCTGAACATGGGTTGCTGGCATGGCTGGAGGTAAAGCATTGAATGCCTCAGCCTTCCACGCCACTGGGCTAGCGTACCCTACAAGATCTTGCATTGCTGACATGGATGGCCACTCACCAGGCTGTCTTCCTTGTTAAGTGATGGATAACCAGTAAGTCCGTAAGAAGGTCGGTGACATGGCTAGGGTGGGAGGTACAGCTGGACAAGACCAGAATGAGAAAACACTTGAGACTGATACTGTGTGACTGCCAACTTGTGAAAAACAGTTGTTAGCACAGTCAAGATTCCTGAGAGGAGTGAGTGCTGCCGGATGCCTGTCACACATATGTGTCACTGCATCCATGTGTGATGGCATCATTGGGTGGCCATCCACCACGTTGTCGTCCTTGTTTCGTGGTGGATAACTAGTTAAGTCCGTAAGAAATTCAGTTGGTGGGGCTGGAGTGTGGGGTATAGCCAGACAAGACCAGAATAAGAAACTCCTTGGTAAGGGGAAAAAAGTTTCAAAGGAGGATATGTGAAGTGTTGAGAGTATGAGGTCAGTCTATGATGCTAGAGACAATGTTGGCATAAGATGATTGATGGATGCATAGGCTGAATAGCAGGTTGAACACAGTATGCATGAAGACATGGCCATTGCTGGTTTCTCTGATGCTGTTTAGACTAAAGTTCAATTGGTTGGAAAAGTGATGGTGAAGGCCATTCCAACAAAGGTTTTGCAAGCTCTGAATACCTGGAGGAAGTTTCTGGATTGAAATGTCAGCCAATAGGTCAGTTCAGATCTGAATAGTAGTTCGCTGAAGTATGTGTAGTAGTACCATGTACAAATTTTAATTTCAGAGTGGCTCATTTGAGATCACATCTCTTGTCAGGGGAAAGACTTTATCCATAAGACCCTTTCCTGGATGTTCCTTAGGTTGTTCAATAGGAGGCAATAATGAGTGCTCTTGTCACATCCTAAAGCACACCTACAGTGCTCACGCTGTTGAACTCTACAGATTTCACTTCAAGAGGGCTCTTGCAGCAGATAACACCGCTGGGACTGAAGCCAGCAGGTGCCAGGACCCCATGGAAAACTTCTAACTAGCAGTATATAGCGAGGGACTGCCCCCTGACATCAGCCCACCTCTGACGTCCTTTTTTGGTATAAAAGGAGTGGTCCCCCAGCACCACTTCAGTTCTTTTCTCGCCGTCGATCCGTGCAAGTTGGACCTTCACAGATGCCTTCTGCTATAGTCAACTGCCATTTTCTTCGCATTTCCCACACTTTATTATTTTCTAATTTTTCTTCGTTTTTACAGCAATCTGTGCATGTCTTCTTCTCCTTTCTCGACTGTAGTGTGGCGGCGAACAAAGTGTGCTTGTAGAAAGCAACTTCCCCAAAAGGACGGCCATTCATTGTGCCTGTTTTGTCTAGGCCCAGACCATGACACTGAGGCCTGCCAGGATCTTAACCAACGCACCTGGCTGTACAGCCAGAAGACCCTGGAAGCCTTTCTGCTGCAGCAAAAACTTTCGGTGATGGAGAAGGAGCTTCACCAGAATACCTCCTCTTCCCCAGCCCTCGGGGCCTCCACTTCTTCATTAGCCTTGGAGAAGAAGTTGTCTTCAGGAAAGCACAAACACCAGGAGAAGCACAGGGAGAAACCCCGGTCAGCTTCCCACTCCAGGTCCCCACGTAAGTCGGGCACCGATCGTGGTTCTTCCTCCCATGGGAGGTTGGGCCCCTCCCACTCCATCAGCCCTCTCCCCCTCCCTCTGGGCTGCCAGTAGACAAACCACCCACTCTCCTAACAGTCTCTGGTGGTGGTTCTTTGGGGCTCGGGACTTTGTCCCCAGCCTCTCTGTCCCTGAAGCTCAGGCCCATTCAGCACGTGGGTCCTCAGCCAGGTGGCTCGGCCAGGTCCTTCTTGGACAGTGGGTCTTTGCCTGTTGCCTCCCAGTCAAGGCGTTTGCGAAGTCAGTTCCAACGTCTGGGACTAACACCATCTCGTGACACCAGGGGCATGTGGTCACCTCCTCCATGAGTGTGACGCCTCCGGCCTGCTCAGGAGCCAGCTCCTGTAGACAGGCTTTTCCCTCCAGGCTGGCACCGGCTGCTTCACCAGACCAGCATCAGCCTGCGCCTATCCTGTTGATGTCAACCCCGATGATGCCTTAACCATCATCCCCAAATCCTCTGCAGTCGCCGGCTGGACTGGTTGTCATACAGCTGACACCAGGATGACCAACACCTGTTCTCTTGACTCCAGTTAGACCGACGTCGGACGGTTCCTTACCGCAGGGATTGATGCCGGTCAACCCGACGCCAGTAGATCCAACACCAGGGTTACCGCAGTCTGGCCAACTGCCGCCGGGGCCTTCCCAGCCTACCTCACAGATGGTGGTTCCCCCAGCCTTGCCTCATAACCCACCCACAGACTTTAACACCCTTTTCATGGCCTGGTGGGCATACATTAAGGACAAGGAGACCCTGAAGGAGTCCCCAACTCCAACTCTGAGGGACCCTCCTCCCAATCCTTCTAAGGACCAGGTTCCTCCTAGAAAGGCACCAATGCCATCTCCTAGGGAACCTAACCCACAGCCAGCAGCTAATGGCGCCAGCCGTTCTAAGACCCACTGACATAGGCATCATCGCTCACCTTCTCCCTCTCCGGACTCTGGTGAGTCAGGGGCATATTCCTCTTTCTCTTCTAACAGTGATTCTGGAAACTTGGATCTGCTGTCAGAGCCGGAGGAGCCCAAGGACACTCCATGGTCTCCTCCAAGATGACCCAATTTTCGTGGATGTGATGAGTCACATCCAGGCCCTCATGGGTTGGGATACTGAGGAAGTGGATCCTGAGCGATGTCAGCTAGCCATTTTCCTCCACAAGAAGGAGTCCTTACCCCTAGTCGTTACTCCATTAATTGACTCCTTCAAGGATGTCAGTAGGGCTGCTTGGATGCACCCATCCACAACTCTGGCAACATTTAAGAAGGTGGATCACCTGTATAATGCCCCAAGGAATAAACCCTTTTATGGGGAGCACCCAGAGGCTGACTCGGTTATTATTAATGTGGCCCATGACTGCTCAAAACCACCCTGGCACCTTAGCACTCAGCCTCCTGATAAGGACTCTAGGCAGATACACTACTTTGGCAAGAAGGTCTGTTCCTCAGCAACATGTGCCATCTGTTCCCTAAACTTCCTTGCCCACACGTTTCAATATCAGAATGCCCTGTGGGAAAAGACCTTTGAGGTGGCACAGGCTCAGCCTGATCTCCCTGGAAAAGCTGAGCTGTTACACCTCTTAAAGTCGAGCTCAGATGTGGGGACTCAAGTTCTCTGAGCCTCATATGATTCTGCGGACTCCATAGGTAGGGACACGGCTACAGGAGTTTGCCTCCGACACTACTCCTGGCTTATGGTCTCCGGTTTTGCTCCGGTTGTCCAATCTAGGATTTTGGGCACTCCCTTCAGAGGGCCTGTTTTGTTTGGCAAGGGTTCTCAAAATATAATCACTTGCCTCCCAGAGTCGGGCAAGGCTATACATTCAGTTCATACACTGTACCGGTCTCAGCCTAAATCATCCCAGTGGCAGCCTTTTCATCGTTCCTCCAAGCAGCAACCCAGAGATCAGCAGCCCGGAAGTGCCTTTAAGAGAAAGGCTACTTCCCAAGCCACAGGAGGTTCGGTTCCCAGAACCTCTCAGGCCACGTTGCCTGTTCCCGGCTCCTCGGCCTGACTTCTTACCCAACTCCCTTCCCCTAGCAGAATCCCTGGGGGAGGTGGTGGGAGGTTGTTTCTCTCTCTGTGGAGAGGTTGGCAGAGAATAACCTCAGATCAGTGGGTTCTGCAGTTATTGGAACAGGGGCACACCATAGAATTATTGGAGATTCTTCTGGACAATCCTTCAGTCCCCTCCCATTACCCTCCGGCCCATATCACCTTAATTCAAGAAGAGATCCAAGTGCTCCTGTGAAAACAAGTCATAAAACCCGTTCCACTAGCGCAGCAAGGGAAGAGATTCTACTCACATTTCTTCCTGGTTCCAAAGAAAACAGGAGATCTGCATCCCATCCTGGACCTCAGTCACCTGAACCAGTTTATAGAGTATAAATGGTTCAGGATGATCACTCTTCTCGGCCTTCTCCCCTTACTTCATCAAGGGGATTGGCTCTGCTTCCTGGATACGCAAGATGCTTATCTTCACATCTTTGTGTTTCTACCCCACAGAAGGTTCCTTCGCTTCCACTTCCAAGGAAACCACTATCAGTTTTCAGCCCTGCCATTAGGCCTGTCTTCAGTCCCTCGAGTCTTCACAAAGTGCCTCACAGTAGTGGCAGCAGCCTTATGGAGGGAAGGCCATTATGTCTTTCCCTACCTAGATGACTGGCTTCTGACAGCTCCCAACAAGGTTCAGTTGCTCAGAACCATGGAGGCCACTTTGACTCTCTTTCAGGATCTGGGGTTAACTCTCATTCTCCCCAGATCCTCTCCTTGGCCAAGTCAAAGACTCCAGCACATTGTGGCAATCTTGGACACCATCCAAGGCAAGGCCTTCCTGCCCCCCCCAACAGAGCAGAACGCCTTCAGACACAGGCTCAGCTGGTCGCATTGTCTCGCCAGGTTCCAGCCAGAACCTTCTTCAGACTACTGGAACAATGGCGGCGACAATAGCCACGGTTCCCCTGGCTCACGTACACATGAGGGTAGCCCAGTGGAACCTTTGGGTCCAATGGGATCATCGCACAGACGATTTGCATCTTCCAGTTTTGGTGTCCAGTTCTGTACATCAGACTATAGAGTGGTGGCTGTGAATCCCTCCAACCTCTCCAAAGGGGGTCCAATTCTGATCTAATTCTCCTCAGCAGATCCTGATCATGGATGCCTCAGGCCAGGGCTGGGGTGCCCATCTGGTGGACCGTCTGACTCAGGGGACCTGGTCCCCATTAGGGCAACATCTCCACATCAGTGTCTTGGAGATGTGAGTGATCCTGTATGCTCTACAGGCCTTTCAGATTAATCTCCTCCTGGGACCTCTTCTGATCCAGACAGATGACGTGCCACTGGTATTTTACATAAACAAGCAGGGGGAATGCATTTGTACCCCCTCTGCTGGGATGCTATGAGAGTTTGGTGTTGGGCCATAGAGCATTACCTGGACCTGACTGCTGTGAATATTCCATGCATTCAGAACACTTTGGCCGATAGCCTAAGTCATTTTCGGTGCAAGGCACACGAATGGGAACTTCTTCCCCCAGTGATCGAAGACCTCTTCGACAGGTGGCGCCACCCAGAGCTGGATCTGTTTGTGTCCCCATCCAGTGCAAAACTGCCCAGTTTGTGCTTGCTAGATTCCGGGCCTGGTGTTTTCTGGTGAGATGCATTGTCCCTGTCTTGGACAGGGAGGTTCCTGTATGCCTTTCCTCCCTTTTCATTGCTGCAGAGAGTTCTGCTCAAGCTGCAGTCAGAAGGGGCAGAGATGATCCTAATAGCCCCTTACTGGCCATGCCAGATTTGATTTCCACTCCTTCAGCAACTAACAGTGGAACCTCTGATCCCCCTACCTCTGTGCTCTGATCTGCTCTCCCAGGAGCAGGGCACCCTGGTCCATCCAGAACTCTGGTCACTGCACCTTCATTCATGGCTCCTGCAGACTTAGCAGTTGTCCAATTTGGGGTTTCTCCCTGGGTGGCAGACATCCTAGTGGCAACCAGAAAACCCTCTGCTAGATCCAGTTATGCTATGAAGTGGAAGCGGTTCTGCGTATAGGCCATCACTCGTCACTTGGATTCCTTTACTTGTCTGGAGAATCTCGTTCTTGTTACTCGTCGATTAAGGTGCACCTTTCAGCTATCTCTGCGTACCATGCACCTATCAAAGGCAAGACCCTTGCCCAACTTGACCTGTCCTACACTTTCTTGCAGGGCATTCTGCATCTGAAACCTCCCATAAGGGACCCTGTTCCCCCTTGGGATTTGTTGTTCATTTTAGAAAAGCTTACGTTGCCTCCCTTCGAGCCTGCCACAAGCTGCGAGCTATGCTTTCTATTTCTGAGCTTCAGGCTCTGATGTGTAAAAAGCCTTATTTATTTTTCCACAAGGACCGGGTGTCCTTGAGAACCAGTCCTAAGTTTCTTCCTAAGGTAGTGTCTGAGTTTACTTGGAATCAAGACATCCACCTACTTGTGTATTACCCAGAGTATTCTGACTCAGGGGAGGCCTTACTACATACTTTGGATGTCCACCAGTAGTTCATTATTATTTGGACTGCACCCGTGCAATCAGTTGTTTGTTTCTTTCGCCCTGAGAAAAGAAGGGGCTTCAGTTTCAAAGCAATGTTTGTCCAAATGGTTGGTTAATTGCATTGTTTATTGTTACCGCAAATACGACAAACCTTTACCGGGCCTAATTAAAGGCCATTCCACCAGGGGTGTAGCTGCTTCATTTGCATCCTTCAGGAATGTGTCTATTACTGACATCTGTGCGGTGGCCACTTGAGTTCAGTCCACACTTTCATCCGGCATTACAGTCTGGACAGGCAGTCCTGCAGTGCCTGCTCTCTTGAAAGTCTTAGGCTGACTCCTACCTCCTGCCAGCTGATCGGGGTCAGTTCTTTCACTGTTTAGGACTCAGTCCTAATGGTGTTATCTGCTGCAAGAGCCCCCTCGAAGCGAGATAGTACAGTTACGTAAGAACTTACTGTAACAGTAGGTCTTTGAGAGAAGCTGTTGCAGCAAGTGCTGCTTTCTCTCCCTCTATCCCCCTGGTGACTGCTTCTCCATCACTGTTACCCTTTCCTTGTTTTCAGAGGAATATCTCAGTTTTCCAATCTCTGTGCTTGCCGGAGTCTCCGGTGGGAGAACTCATGTGGTGCTGGGGGACCGTCCCTTTTATCCCATAGGCGGATGTCGGGGGCAGTCCTCCGCTATGTACTGCTAGCTAGAAGTTTTCCGTGGGGACCTGGCACCTTCTGGCTTCAGTCCTAATGGTGTTACCTGCTGCAAGAACTCCTCTCGAAGGTCTACTGTCATGGGAAGTTCTTACATAACTGTACTTTACTTTGTGGGGCAGTGCTGAAGGTTGATCCTGAAACCCCCCACGCCCATATTTAAAAGTGGGTAATAATGATTACGTTGGAGGAAATTCTCTGGTGTTCAGGTTTAGACTACTACAGTTACAGTGCTGTAGGTCTAGTTCCTAGTGTGCTTCAGACTGTAATGGTGCTATGTTATGAGAAACTCAACTCTGAGTTGAGCCATATTCCAGGACATTTGAAGCACTGCATTTCTGGGGAGTTGGGACAGAGGAAAGAAACACTGACCAGTTCAGTTTATTAATTATCATTTTCTGTTTGCTACTACCTGTATTCTTTTCTCATTTTTCAGAAGAAAGTGTTTAAATATTTTAACATGGACATTTTATTTTAATAGGTGAACCTGAAGGAACAGGGACAGTTGGTACGACAGGATGAGTTCACTGTCTGCTTAGGGCGCAAAAAATACCAGCGCCATGTCTTTTTATTTGAAGATCTTATTCTATTCAGCAAACCCAAGAAGATTGATGGAGGATTTGATGTTTACATCTACAAACGTTCATTTAAAGTAAGGAAGATCCAATTCCGAGATAATATATGTATTTCAGTTATTTTCATGTGCTAAATTAAGATAAACTACCATATGTTATACATTATATTATGCAATGGTTAACACAAATCCTGGATCCTGATTATCTGAGAGCTTTTCAACCCATGATGCTGTCTAGAAAGAAACATCACATCTTAAAACTAGTTTTTGCATAAAAAATATCAGGTGTCCACTTCATAATTACAGTCATATAATCCAGAGCTTGCAGTGTTTGGAAGTATTATCATGTTGCAGATGGCTGAACACGACACTCAAGGCATGATTATATCTCACAGTAACTCATGCTGTACCATGTGTTATTGCTTACTTTTTTTGTGTGTGTGTATAGTGCTCTTTATGCCCCTTTCGTTCAGCTCAGCTGCCCACTCTTTCAGGTGACCCAGCTCTGCTGTGCACCGCTTCCTCCCTACTGCCGTCCGCTGCCCCCCATTTAGCCACTCCTCCGGTTGACCCGGCATATCCCTTCGCCGGGGGGGGGGGGGCCTCCTGTGGCAGGGGAACCTGGAGGGGGAGACTTCAGTGCCTGCCAGCACCTTTTGCCATCTACACCGGAGGGGCAGCGAGGGTGCAGCATGGGGTGATCCCAGGCTTCGCGGCACCGGGAGAGCTGGCTGACATCATGCAGGCGGCTGAATGGCATTTTCCGTGTTCTGGTTGCCCCACCCCCTAGAACACACACCGCGGCATCCTGCTGTGACCATGCATGCTGCCGGTGGTCACCCATGCCACAAAGCGCAATGCCGATGCCAACCGCCAGGAGCCACCAAAGGGCGATATGTTTTTGACCCCACCCTGGAGGAGAGCATCCAAAGGATGCTCTGGAGCCTTCCCTGTCGGCTTCCACGCCTGTCGTCCCTGGCTCAGAAGTGAACCCAGGCTGCCAGCGTGTCAGGCGAACCCCTTCGCCCAGTGCCACGGAGCCAGCCCGTAATTGCTTGCTTATGAATCATAACAGCAGCAGTAATTATAAAGTATACTTACCTGGTAATTCAGTTTTATGTAGTTCTCCCACATAGTCCAGATTAATCACTTTTGGGCTTAGTTCCCTCTTTAGCAAAGAAGTAAATTTGTAAGTTACAGAGACATTACACCTAGCTCATCCTCTTGATACCGCGTTAGTCCACATACTTACCAAGTTATATCTGTTCTTCAGATAGTGTAACTAATAATTCCATCAGGTAATAATTAATACAGGACTGCAGCACTGATATATGGTGTTTGGGACCTTAGTTAGGACAGCTTGTTATTTGCTAATACTGAAATTAGTTAGTTAGTTGCAGGAAAAAACTCCATTGAGCAAGCTCATTCACAAGGAAGTCCTAGAAGACACAGTACAGAAGTAATATAAACAGAATGGTATACAAACAGAATTACAAGGCAGAAACAAGTCACAATAAGATGGTGAAAACAATTAGAAACTAATCATTGGTACAAAACAAACTAAAGTACATACATCATATGTAATGGTGGTACAATGCAAAAATATACATCACAGTAAAATGGTGACTACAATCAGAGACATGTCACTGGCACAGAGAAATCTAAAGATAGTGCAGTTGGAACGGAATCATTGGGCAACATAGAGCACAAGGGGGGAAGGGTTCGGGGGAAGGGGGGACTAAAATGCATAGTGAACAGTACAATTGGAGCAGAATCGTTTGGCAACTGTAGACAATACAGTAGGAGCAGGGTTGTTAGGCAGCATAGGGCATAAGGGAGGAAAGGGGTTCGGGGATGAGGAGGAGTGCTTAAGTGCTTATCTGAGCCGTGCTGGGGAGAGGCTGGCCATTGCAGAAATATTAGGGTACTGTGTGCCAGGGATATGAATGAGTACAAGGAGACCATTTCACAGGGTCTGATTGAGGACTGGGTTAATTACAACTAACCAGCCATCTGGCAGTATAAAGATGTGGGGGAGGAGAGGGGGATTCAGGGTAACTGAGGGACAAGGTGCAAGACACTTGGAGTGTACACGGAGAGCACTTAGCCATTGTGACATCGGCAGGTTACATTAAAGGTTTTCCTAGTCAGGAACTTAAAAGGATTCACAGAGACAAGCTCAGTAAGTCTAAGCGCAGACTGGATTTTATTCCAGACTGACAGGATAACATAGCTAATAGCACCTCTGCCATGAGAAGTGCGTACCATGGGCACATCAAAAAGGATAAGGACAGACTTCCATAGAGAATAATTACTTTGTGACCTGTACACGAGTGAGCAGATATACTGCAGCAATTTGTTCCACAAAATTTTCAGCCTCCATGAGCCAATATGAAGCATCCATCTTGTGGCAAGGAAGGTCTAGCCTACTGCCTGGTAGAGGTCACAATGATATATTCTTTACTGTGCATTTGTGATAAAGCACAGGGCACGGTGAAAAAGTATGTCAAGTTTGTGTAAGTTAGACGCTGAACTGCAATTGTATATAATGCCCCCATAGTATTAACAATGGGAGGAAGGTGGCTTGAACCTGCCTCTGTCTAATGTCTGCTGTGAAAAGGGATTTATTCCTATAGAAAAACCCTAACCTCACTTTCAGTTTCTTTGTAAGACAGTCAATGTGAGCGCCGAAAGTCAATTTACTGTCATGCCAGATTCCTAAATAAATTGATCCACAATTTCCAAGGCGTCCCCAAGGATAGTTGTGATGGGTGCTGATGTAATCTGTTTGCTTCAAGATGCTGACGGATGGATAGAGGTTTGAGTTCCAGTTGATTGAAATCAGACTGCAGCTCAACATGCGCTTTAAGCAATGAGGTTTTGTCATTGTACAACACCGTATCATCCACAAAGAAATGAAGCTTGGAATTCTGGATGTTATTGCCCAGGGAATTAATATAGATAGAAAACAATAGCGGTCCTAGTATGGACCCTTGCAGAACTCCTCTTGTAACTAGCAGGGGCTCTGAA
Source organism: Neoceratodus forsteri (assembly GCA_016271365.2). Lineage (NCBI taxonomy): Eukaryota > Metazoa > Chordata > Ceratodontiformes > Ceratodontidae > Neoceratodus > Neoceratodus forsteri. The sequence continues at coordinate 1,200,174,504 of CM028130.1, forward strand.
AGGAGCCCATTAGCTTTAATCCATTCCTGCCTGCCCGTGAGATAACTGGAAAACCAGTTTACAGAGAGGCCGTCCAAACCCAGAACACTAAGACTTTGAAGGAGAAGGTTGTGATCCACCGTGTCAAACGCCTTACTTGGGTCTAAAAACATGGCTTCTGTGGAATACTTGGCATTGAGGGCAGCGAACCAGTCATTGGTGACTTTGGCCAGAGCTGAAACAATGCTGTGATTCTGCCTAAAGCTGGATTGTAGAGGATTAAATAGATTAGAGCTCTCAAGATACTCCTTTAATTGATTATTTATTAATTTCTCAAGAATCTTGGACAAAACTGGTAGGATGGAGATGGGCCTGTAATTATTAAGATTGCTTGGGTCACCTGTTTTAAATAAGGGCACTATGAAAAGATTACTCACCATAGTAATGTTGTTTCTTCTAATGGAGTCTTGCTGTATTCTGACATAATGCAGTTAGCCCCAGCACTTGAACTGCCCCGGAGAGGAAAGACTTAACTCTATGCAGAAGCATAGAACATTCAGCTCGAGCTCAGTTTTCAAACCTCTGTCTGTAGTACTTCCCAGTGTAACCATCAGATTCTTACGAGCAAACTGACTAAGCACTATAGTATGGAAACAAAGGGCAAAAGATGTTTGGGTACAAAAGACTCAAGTCGAGAACCCAAGAAGGAAAGGTAGTGGCAATATTTAACTATGAAAACACAAGAAAAGTGCCAATAACAGCTACCCCAACCGGAGAGGGAGGGTACAAGGTACACCCCTGAGGTACAACACTGTACCTGCCAGCCCACTTCCCAAAAACTAGGTTTTGAGAGGGGAAGCAGTGGGGGAGGTCAGAATACAGCAAGACTCCATTAAAAGAAACATTACTATGGTGAGTAATTTCTTCTTCAAACAACATGAAGTCTTGCTGTATTCTGACATAATGCAGACTACCAAGCAGTTCCCTATGGAGGAGGGAATGCAGAACCTTCTTTGGGAACAAGCTCTGCAGTACTGCTGTGCCAAACCTAGCATCACTCCTAGCCTGGATGTCCAGGGAGTAATGCTCGGTGAATGTATGTACCGTTTTCCAGGTGGCTGCTTTACAGATCTCTAACAAGGGTATATCTCTGGCCGCAGCTAGAATAGCAGCTGTACCTCTAGTCTAGTGAGCCCTCAGGCCTGAAGGGGTGTTCTACCCAATTTGTTATAGCAGAATTGTATACAAGAAACAATCCACCTAGCAATAGTTCTTTTAGTGGCAGGCTTACCTTTCCCCACTTCACCATAAGTGAAGAACAATTGAAGACAGCCATTTCTGTGTGCCTTAATATGCTCTATGTAGTAGCTAAGAGCCCTTTTAATATCCAAACTGTATAATCTTCTTTCCCCTGAAGAAGAAGAATGGTCAGTAAAAAACACAAGGAGAGATATAGACTAGTTCAGATGAAAATCCGATACCACTTTGGCCAAGAACCTCCTATTGGTTATTAGGACCACTTTATCCCTATGGAAGAATATGAAGTCAGGTTCAACTGACAGGGCCTGTAATTCACTAATCCACCTGTCAGAAGTAATAGCTACCAGGAACACAGTTTTCCAGGTCACGTACTTCAACTCAGCTGAAGCCAGAGGTTCGAAGGGTGGCTGCATAAGCTGAGCAATGCAGACATTAAGATCCCAAGGCGGAGTAGACTCTCTAAAGGGAGGGTTAATGTGAACCAGACCTTTGAAAATCTTCCTGAAAACTGGATGAGATGCCAGGGAAGAGCCCTTCCGTGCTGAAAGGAATACAGAGACAGCTGTTAGATGAGCCTTCAGAGTGGCAGGCCTAAGGCCTAGACTATTCAGATGAACTAGATAATCTAAGGCTGTGGAAATATCTGCAGAATTAGGCACAATGCCTTTCTGAGAACACCAAATACTGAACCTCTTCCATTTGGAATTGTAAGTTTTTCTAGTGGAAGGTTTCTTGGAGACCTTCAGAATTTCCAGAACTCCCTGAGAGAGATGTAGTGCTGCATATTCTAACTCTTCAAGATCCAGGCCTTGAGGTTGAGAGACTGAAGATTGGGGTACCAGATCTGCCCCTGGGAGGAAGACAGGAGATGGTATTTCTTGGGAAGAGACAGGTGACATGACATTGTCAAGGACAGCACTGGAGGATACCAAGGCTGTCTGGCAAAATCTGGAGCCACTAGTATCACCGTGCAGGGTTGAGTTATAGAAACATAGAAACATAGAATTTGACAACAGATAAGGACCGCCTGGCCCACCCAGTCTGCCCATTTCCCTACCTACCAGATAAGCTGCAGATCCTAGTTAACCAGCAGCCTACTTCTTCCTACCCCCGCCCCTAGAATGGCCTTATGACTGTCCCATGCATGCTTGAATTCCACCACTGTTTTTGACTCCACAACCTGCTCCAGAAGGCGTTCCATGCATCCACAACCCTCTCTGTGAAAAATACTTCTTAAAGTACCTCTGAGCTGCCCCCATCTTCAAATTGTGCCTCTTGTTCTTGCACAATTTTTTTTGAAAGGTGCTACCTCTTGGACTTTGTTGATTCCCTTGAGGTACTTGAACATTTCTATCATGTCCCCATCTCCCTCCTTTCCTTGAGGCTATACATATTAAGCTCCTTTAGTCTCTCTTCATATGTCTTCCGTGCAGACCCTGCACCATTTTAAGTTACCCTCCTCTGGACAGCTTCATCTATCTATATCTTTAGAATTGGGTCTCCAGAACTGCACGAGTACTCAGATGGGGTCTGACCAGCTGTCTGTACAGAGGGATAATAACTTCCTGTTTTCCACTGGCGATGCCTCTCCTATGCATCCCAGTATCCCCCAGCCCTCCTTGCTGCCCTCTCCACATTGCTTGCCACCTTTAGGTCATCTGATATGACTACCCCCAGGTCCCTTTCCTTTTTGTTGTTGTTAGTATCTCATCCCCATTGTGTACTCTTCCCTGGGTTTTGTTTCCCAGGTGCATTACCTGCACTTCTTAGCATTGAAGTAAGCTGCCTACATTTGACCATTCCTCTAACCTTGCCAAGTCCCTTTTCATCCTTTCCACCCCACCTTGTGCATCAACTCTGTTGCAGATCTTTGTGTCATGTGCAAAGAGACATACTTTTCTTTCCAGTCCCTCTGCAATGTCGCTTATAAAGACATTGAAGAGGACCGGTCCTAATACTGAACCCTGCGGTACCCCACAAGTAACCCCTCTTTCTTCTGAGTGGACTCCATTTACTATTACTCTCTGTGTCCTATTCTCCAGCCAATTCTTTACCCAGGCTGTCATCTTGGGACCCACTCCCAGGCTGGCTAACTTGTATATTAATCTTTTGTGTGGGACTGTGTCAAATGCCTTGCTAAAGTCTAGGTAGGCCATGTCCACAGCCCCTCCCTGGTCTATGATCTTGATCAGAATGCTGAACAGCAGAGGGAAAGCATAGAGAAACCTGCCCTTCCAGTCCAAAATGAGAGCATCCAAGGGTACTGTCCCCAGGACTGGAGATCTGCAGCAAAACAGAGGAAGTTGATGATTGTCTGGTGCTGCAAAGAGATCTATCTCTGGAGTGCCCCATCTGGAGAAGATGACCTTCAGGATGTGAGGATCCAGGGACCATTCGTGATGTCCTTGTGAAATTCTGCTCAGCGCATCTGCTAGTACATTGTCCTTTCCTGGAAGGTGAACTGCTACCAAGGAAGTCTGAAGAGAATAGGCCAGAGACCACAGCTTCATGGCTTCTGTGCACAAGGCCGTGGACCAAGTGCCTCCCTGCTTGTTGATGTACCACATTGTGTTGGTGTTGTCTGTTCTGACTTGGGCCACCTTGCCCTTGACTGAATCTGAGAAACTCTGAAGGGCTAGGAAAACTGCCATGAGTTCCAGGAGATTGATATGAAGGAGAGACTCCTGTGGAGACCAGATCCCGTGAGCTGTCAGGGCTTCCAGGTGGGCTCCCCAACCTAGGAGAGAAGCATCCGTAGTTAGAACTACTGATGGGACTTGAGGGAGAAATGGAACCCCTTGTCTGAGGTTGTCCTGGTCCAGCCACCACTGGAGAGCTTGGACCAGAGTCTGAGTCACTGGAATCAGTTTGGTGAGAGAGTCCTTTCTCTGTGACCAAAATGACCTTAGGTGGAACTGAATGTCCCTCATCTGAAATCTGGCTCCCTGTACCACTGCAGTGGAGGTTGCAATGTGGCCCAGGAGCTGGAGGAACTGTCTCACTAGATGAAAAAACTGAGTCGAAAAGAGGAAGCAAGGTCTACTAGGGCCTTCACCCATGCCAGAGGAAGGAAAGCTTTTGGTTGGGTAATATCCAATTCTATCCCTATGAAGGTGAGAAGTTGCACTGGTTCGAGGACAGATTTTGGAAGATTGAGAAGAAATCCCAGAGACTTGAGCAAGTCCTGGGTGGTTTGCAGAGCTGACCGGACCTGGTCTGATGACTGACCCACGATTAGTCAGTCTTCCAGATACGGAAAAATGGTGATACCCTGTTTTCTGAGGTAAGCCACCTCTACTGCAAGGCACTTTGTGAACACCCTTGGAGCTGATGTTATGCCAAATGGTACGGCCCTGAACTGATAATGGCCTGAAGGCAACTCGAACCTGAGGTATTTTTAGTGGGAGCACCTGATAGGGATATGAAAGTAGGCATCCTTGAGGTCCTGGGATGCTAGCCAGTCCCCTGGCCTTGAAGAGGGAAGGATTATTCCCAGAGTTACCATTTTGAATTTGGGTTTTGAAATGTGTTTGTTCAAATACCTTAAGTCCAGGATGGGTCACCACTCCCCTGTTTTCTTTGGGGTAAGGAAGTACCTGGAGTGCAGACCTTTTCCCCTGTGTTGAGTAGGAACCTTCTCTATGGCTCTGAGAGCCAGGAGAGAGGAAACCTCTGCCTCTAGGGCAAGGGTTTCTGAGATTGATGCAGGTGGAAAAGACCTGGCCCTCCTTTTTGGGAACCTTTGGAAGCTGAGGGCCAGTCCCTGGCTTACTACTTCCAGGACCCACTTACGAACATAGGAATGTGCCAACAGAAACAGACCACCCGGTCTATCTAAGCCTGCTCGAGTGTGCAGCCAACACTCCTAGTTTGCAGCTGCCCCAACCCCCCTTTCTTCCCTTTTGTCATCCCACTGCCAACCCCCCATCCTCACTCTCCTCTGTTCCCTATCCCATGCCCTTTTGAAGCTGTTCACAGATTTACATTATACCACCCATTCTGGTAGGGCGTTCCATTTTGCTACCACCCTCTCTGTGAAATGTGTCTCCTCATTTCCTTCCTAAATCTTCCCCCCTCCATTCTTAGCCCATGCCTCCTGGTGACCCTCCCCCTCCTTAACTTAAAGACCCCGTCTGCCCCATCCTTATTGATTCCCCTCAGATACTTGAATGTCTCTATCATGTCCCTCCTGTCCTGTCTATCCTCCAGGGTGTACATATTGAGATCGCCCAGCCTGCTGTCATAGTCTGTCCCCTCCATTCCACATATCATCTTTGTTGCCCTCCTCTGCACCCCCTCCATCAGCCTGATATCACGCTTTAGGTATGGCCTCCAAAACTGCACACAGTACTCTTAAGTGCGGCCTTACCAGTGATCTGTAGAGGGGCAAGATCACCTCACTTCGCCTGGACAAAAAAAACCCTTGCTGTGCACCCCAGCATTTTGTTAGCTGTTGCAGCCGCTCTCCTGCACTGGGCAGTGTTGTTCTTGGTCCCCGTTATCATTACCCCAGGTCCTTCTCCTCCTCTGTGAGCTCCAGCTAACCCCCCAAGCCAGTATTCTGTCCTTGGGTTCTTCACCCAAAGTGCATAACCTACTCTTTGCATTGAACCCCAACTGCCACCTCTGTGACCACTCCTCTAGCTTACTTAGGTCCCCCTGCAGCTGCTTCCACCCCTCCTCTCCATCTGCCACTGCTCCGATTTTGGTGTCATCAGCAAAGAGACTTACCTTGCTCACCACCCCATGTCCAGTGTCTGATATGAAGAGCTCAAACAATACTGGCCCCAACACAGAGCCCTGTGGCACCCCACTTGTCACCAGCCTTGGAGTTGAGAGCTTCCCTCTCACCACCACCCGTTGCAGCCTCCCACTCAGCGAGCTTGTAATCCAGTTTATCATTTTTGCCCCTACTCCTACACCAGTTAGCTTCCCCCAAGCCACTCATGAGACGCCGAATCGAAGGCCTTGCTGAAGTCCAAGTAAAGAACATCTACCGCATGACCCTTATCCAGTTCACCTGTCACCCAGTCATAATATTGTATCAGGTTGGTTTGACAAGACTTCCCTGAAAAAAAAAAACATGCTGCCTCACATCCTGGAGGCCATTGTCCTCCAGGTATAACACCAGTCTTTCCTTTAGCATCGTTTCCATGAGTTTGCACACTATGGATTTGAGACTTACCGGACGATAATTATCCGGTTCATCCCTTGGCCCGCTGTTGTGTAATGGCACAACATGTGCCATCCTCCAGTCCACTGGCACACATCCCGACTCCAGGGAGGTGCTGTGCAGATCCGCCAGCGGCTCTGCCAACGCCTCCGCCATCTCCCTCAGCACCCTGGGGTGGATACCATCCGGCCCTGGTGCCTTGTCTACCTTCAGTGCCCTCAGTCCCTCTAGGACTCTACTTGCCTCAATTCTTCCATTTGTCACCTCCTCTCCTCCTGTCCCCACCCTCCTAGCCCATGCTGGTAGCGGTCCCCCCTTGTCTTCTGTGAGCATGGAACAAAAGTATTTATTCAATGCTTCTGCCTGCTCCTCCCCCTTTTCCGTCCACTCCCCACCCCTTTTTCTCCTCACTATTGTCTCCTTGCACTTTCTTTTCTCCCTGATGTTTCTGAAGAAGTCTTTCTCACCCCATTAATTCCGTGAGCTAATCTCAGCTCCCTCTGGGCCTTGGCTTCTCTCACTTTTCTTGTAACCTCCCTGGACCATCTTGCATATTCCTTCATGTCCACTTCCTTCCCTGTCCTCCTAAACCTCTGGTGAGCCACTTGTTTTGCCCTCACTACCTCCACAACTTCGCTGTTCAACCAGCATGGTTTTCTTGCTCTGCTTCTTTTACTCTGTGCCTTGGTGCAGGCTTCTTTTGCCTATGTAACTCCCAATTTAATAATATCCCAGTTCAGCTCCACCTCCATTTAATGCCTTATGCCTTCCAGTTTCCCTTTCAGTACCTCCTGCATCCTCCCAAAGTCCACCCCCCTGAGGTTTACCACCCGAGTAACCGATTTCTCTGGCTCCCCACACATTGTGATATTAAACCACACTGCTTGGTGATTGCTGTCGGATAGTGGGTCCTCTACCTTTATTTCCCTCACTGCCTCCCCATTCGACAATACCAGATCTAAAGTGTTCTTTAGCCTAGTAGGTACAGTGACCAACTGTGTCAGGAGACCATCCTGGATCACATCCAGGAGCACTTGCTCCCTAGCACTGGAGGTGACCGGAGTGCTCCAGTCAGTCCCTGGCTAGTTGAAATCCCCCACGATGACCACCTTTCCTTTTCTATATACCTTATTGATTTGTCCTGCTAACTCCCTGTCAAGCTCCTCAGACTGGGACGGTGGCCTCTTCCTCCCAAACCTTAGTTTCCTACCCCTTGAGGGTAGAGACTTCCAGGTCTGATAGTAGTAAGCCAGCCTGCCTCCTACTAGAATTGGGGAGTCTACCTGGGCTGACACCTCAGGGTGTCTGCTTGGCAGGAGACTGGGAGGAGGAGGAAGCAGCCCTGCTTATCCCCCTCCTGCCCCTCCCTTGGAAAAAAACCCTCTGTGGGAAAGGAGAGGAGGCCTGGGCTTGGTAAAAAGGCCTGTGAAAGGGCCTGCCCCTGCCCCTGGACTGCTGTTTTTGTGGAGTGGCTTGCCTTTCCTTGGCCTGTGCACTCCTGTAAGTGGTCCTGTATTCATCCATTTTCTTCATGTAAGCCTCTGTCTGCTCCCCAAACAGAGAGTTACCAACTACAGGAAAATCCATAGCCTTAGTCTGGGTATCCTGTGATAGGCTAGTACATCTGAGCCAAGCATGTCTCCTGAGAGACACAGATGTAGCCATGACTCTTGATGCCACATCATTGGCGTCCACAGCAGCGTGAAATTGCACCTTAGATGCCTCAATTCCATCCACAGCCACCTCCTCCAGCTCCTTGGCGAGCTGGGGGGAGGCCTGTTTAGCCAGTTCCAGAACAGTATCCCACCTGGACTTCTGGTGCGTGGCTGTGTAAGCCATATAGTTTTCCTGCCTGAGTCCCAAATAGGATGCAAAATATTGTTTTTTAGCCATGGCATCAACTTTCCTGGAATCCTTGTCCGGGGGTGTGTGAAGCCAAAGGAGTGTTAGCCCTGTCACAGGCTGCAGCCTGCAATACCCCAACATGGCTGCCATGAGTATAAAGGAACTCCGTACCCGAGCCTGATAACATATACCTCCTGTCCATTCTTTTATCCACAGGAGATAATGAGTTAGGAGTTTGTAAAATCTTCTGTGTCTGTTTCCCCAAGGACTTATGAAGAGGGATAGACAATCGTTTGGACTCTTGGATGTCCATCATCTCCACAAAATCCTCAGCAGCTTCAGCCATAGGGAGCTGGAGGGTTTTGGTCACCTTGTAGAACAAGAAGTGTGAAGGGGACTCGGAAAGCCTGGGAGGAGAGACATTAGAGGGCCTGTCTGGGGAGATGTCCGGTTCAATGGGCACATCCAGACCCCCAGGTCGTCATCTTCGTCTTCATCATCTGGATAGTCTTTGTCTCCCTCCCACTTCTCATAAAAAACATCTGGATCGTAATCCGCCGGTACCAGTTCGGATGGAACTGGGCGAAGCGATTGAACAATGCTAATTGCTTTGGCTTTCTTGTCCACGGTTGGAGTATGTGGTACTGGATCCGAGCCGGCAAACTTTCATTTCTTTTGTGACGGAACCGGCCCCTCAGAGTCGGCTCTTCTTTTGCCTGAGGAGGTATTGCCCAGGTCAGTAGGCACCTCTATAGATTCGGCCGCAACCAAAATGAGCTGGCCATCCGGATCTACGGACTTCTCGACCTCCCTTTCCTTCAGCCTACTCAGTCTTTTTTATAGAGTGATTTTGGGAAAGTTTTGCAAATTTGGCAGTCTGAGTTGAGGTGGTCAAACCCCAGACAATAAACACAGATGAGGTGGTGGTCGGCCTTGGCAAAGACCTCCCCACGCTCAGTACAGTGTTGAAACCCAGTGGGACCGGTTTTCTTCTTGGGTTTCTCAGACATGTCCAGCCTACTAGATTACCCTATAGCAGCTTTCAAGCCAAGTAATAACCAACCCATCGGTTACAAACTGTGTCACGGGTTTTGAAAAAGAACCAGAAAAGGCCTGGTTCTTTTGAAACCGATCAGTACCAGAACACCACTCTAATCCCAGAAAAAATTCTAATTTTAAACAAAGTTGAAATAGGGTTGGTTCCTAACTGGACCGACCGACTAGAAACTGAAGAAAGAAAAAATTACTCACCTTAGTAATGTTGTTTCTTCTAATGGAGTCTTGCTATATTATGACATATGCAGTGAGTTCCAACCTTCGAACTGCTCCGGAGGTGAAAGAGTTGACTTTCCATGCCAGGCATGGAACTTTGAGCGCGAGCTCGGTTGAAAACTCTGTCTGTTGTTCTTCAAACTCAAACAGTCAGATCTTTACGAACAAAACTCACTAAGGTTCTGTGTGGAAGCCGTGAAGCCTCACACTAGCCAACTGGCTACTAAATATAAGAACACATTTTCTTGGTCCCAAAACAAAGACTCAAGTCAGGGATCCAAAATTAAAACATAACACCCAAACACCCCAGAAAGGAGGGGTGAAAAATAAGGTGGGCATCTACTAAGTGCCAACACTGCACTGTCACCCACATCCCAAAATTAGAGGTTCTGAGAGTGGCAGGCGGGGTCATAATATAGCAAGACTCCATTAGAAGAAACAACATTACTAAGGTGATTAATTTTTTCTTCAAACAACATGAAGTCTTGCTATATTATGACATATGCAGACTACACAGCAGTACCTCCATGGAGGAGGGACAGAACCTACTTAGGAAATAGGCTCTGAAGCACAGCTGTGCTCCACCGAGCATCACTCCTAGCCTGGATGTCCAGGGAGTAATGCTTGGTAAAAGTGTGAACTGTTTTCCAGGTAGCTGCTTGACATATCTCTAGGATAGGATGTCCCTGGCAGCAGCCAGAGACGCAGCTGTACCTCTGGTAGAGTGAGCCCTCAGGCCTGAGGGAGGAACCTTACCAGTTTTTCATAGCAAAATTGATACAAGAGACAATCCACCTGGCAATGGATCTTTTAGTGGCAGGTTTCCCTTTACCAACCTCACCATAAGTGAGGAACAGTTAGAGGGAGTCAAACCTGTGACCCTTGGTACGTTCTGTGTAGTAACTAAGGGCTTTTTGACATCTAAATGTGCAGTCTCCTCTCGCCAGAGGAGGAATGGTCAGTAAGTACACAGGGAGAGACATAGATTGATTAAGGTGAAGTCTGAAACCACCTTAGGCAAGAACTTTCTGTTAGTCCTGAGGACCACCTTATCTCTATGAAAGGAGATAAAATCGGGCTCCACTGACAATGCTTGTAATTCACTTATGCGCCTGGCAGAAGTGATGGCTACAAAAAACACAGTTTTCCAAGTCAAGTACTTAAGCTCTGCTGAAGACAAGGGCTCAAAAGGGGGTTGCATAAGCTGGGCAATGCAAATATTAAGATCCCAGGCAGGGGCAGGGTCCCTGAATGGAGGGTTGGTGTGAAGCAATCCCTTGAAAAACTTACAGAATACAGGATGAGCTGAAAGAGAAGAGGGTTTACCTGCTGATAAGAAGGCAGACACGGCTGCCAGGTGCACTTTAAGGGTAGCTAGTCTCAGCCCCAAAGTATTCAAATGCACCATATAATCCAGGACTGTGGGTAAGTCGGCAGATTCTGGGGAAATATGCCTGCCAGAGCACCATATGGAAAATCTTCTCCATTTGGAATTATAAGTAGCCCTGGTGGAAGGCTTCCTAGAAGCCTTCAAGATATCCAATATACCTTGGGAGAGGTGTAGGTCAGCAAACTCTAACTCTTCAAGAGCCAGGCCTTGAGATTGAGAGATTTGAGGTTTGGGTACCAAACTTTCCCCTGGGCACAGGTTAACAGGTTGTGATTCCTGGGAAGACACAGGAGAAGGTGGACTGCTAAGGACATAAGGAGTGGGTTCCAGGGCTGTCTGGCCCAATCTGGAGCGATCAGGATCATCTTGCAAGGTTGAGATCTGATTTTGACTAACACCTTGAACAGAAGAGGAAGGGGGGAAAAGCATAGAGAAACTTCCCTTCCCAACTGAGAAGGAAGGCATCCAGAGGGACTGAGCCCAACACTGGGGGCCTGCAGCAAAAAAGGGGAAGTTGGTGATTGTCTGGGGCTGCAAAAAGATCTATCTGCGGGGTGCCCCATCTGGCAAATACTACCTCCAGTACTAGGGGATCCAGTGACCATTCGTGATGGCCCTGGGAAATCCTGCTGAGAGCATCTGCCAGGACATTGTCCTTGCCTGGGAGGTGAACTGCCGTAAGGGAGGTGTTCAGGGAATAAGCCAGAGACCACAACTTCATTGCTTCGGTGTACAAGGCCGTAGACCAAGTGTCTCCTTGCTTGTTGATGTACCACATTGTAGTGGTGTTGTCTGTTCTGACCTGAGACTTTTGTTCTGAACAGATGTGGAAAAAACTTGAAGTGCTAGAAAAACTGCTCTGAGTTCCAACAGATTGATGTGGAGCAGAGATTCCTGTGGGGACCACAATCCTTGGGTAGTGAGGTCGCCCATGTGAGCTTCCCACCCCAAGACGGATGCATCTGTAGTAAGGATTAAGGAGTGAGACTGAGGGGTGAAGGGGACCCCCTGTCTCAGAGTGCTCTGGTCCTGCCACACTGAAGGGCTTGGATCAGGGTTCGAGTCACTGGGATCAATTTGGTTAGAGGGTCTCCCCCATTGAGACCAAAAGGCTCTCAAATGGAACTGGATGTCCCTCATCTGAAATCTTGCTCCCTGCGCTACTGCTGTAGAAGCAGCCATGTGCCCCAGGAGCTGCAGAAAATGCCTTGCTGGTCGAGAGACCTGCAGGGTGAAAGAGGAGGCCAGAGAGACCAGAGTCATTGCTCTTTCCAGAGGAAGGAAGGCTCTGGCCTCTTTTGTGTTCAGTTCTGCACCTATGAAGGTGAGAAGCTGAACAGGCTCTAGACCTGACTTTGGAAGATTGAGAAGGAAACCTAGAGATGTGAGCAGTTGCTGAGTTACCTGACGGTGTAGTTTGACTTGGTCTGGAGACTGGCCTACTATGAGCCAGTCGTCCAGGTAAGGAAAGATGGCAATCTTTTGCCTTCTTAAGTGGGCAACTGCTACTGCCAGGCATTTTGTGAATACCCTCGGGGCAGAGGTGAGGCCAAAGGGCATTGCTCTGAACTGGTAATGGCCTGAGGGCAGTTCGAATCTGAGGTACTTTCGAAGGGAGCTTCTGATAAGAACATGGAAGTAGGCATCCTTGAGGTCCAGGGACGCTAGCCAGTCCCCTGGCCTTAGAGAGGGTAAAATAATTCCCAGAGTCACCATTTTGAATTTTGGTTTTTAAAGGTGCTTGTTTAGGTATCTGGATCCAGGATGGGCCGCCATTCTCCTGTCTTTTTTGGGGTAAGGAAGTACCTGGAGTACAACCCTTTGCCCTGGTGTAGGTGTGGAACCCCTTTCCATAGCTCTGAGAGCCAGGAGGGTAGAAACTTCTGTTTCTAGGGCAAGTGCCTCTGATGGATTTGCAGGTGGAAAGGACCTGGCTCTCATCTTTGGAAATTTTTTGAAGCTAAGAACCAGTCTCTGGCTTACTACTTCCAGGACCCACTTGTCTGATGTTAAAGACTTCCAGTCCTGGACAAAGTAAGCCAGCCTGCCTCCTACCGGTAGTGGAGAATTGGCCCTGGCCACCCCATCAGGGTGCCTGCTTGGCAGGGGCTTTGGGCTGAGGGGTGGAAGCAGGCTTGCCTGTACCCCGTCTGCCTCTCCCTCTAAAGAACCCCCTCTGGGCATAAGCAGAAGAGGCAGCCTGGACTTTGTAAAAAGGCCTATGAAAAGGCCTGCCCCTGCCCCTGGGATGCTGCCTTTGAGGAGTGGCCTGCCTTTCCTTGGCCTGTGCACTCCTATAGGTGGTCCTATATTCATCCATTTTCTTCATGTAATTCTCTGTCTGCTCCCCAAACAGAGAATTGCCCACAACAGGAAAAATCCATGGCCTAGGACTGGGTATCCTGTGACAGGGTAGTACATCTGAGCCAAGCCATTCTGTGAAGTGCCACAGATGTAGCCATGACCCTTGATGACACATCATTAGAGTCTACTGCAGCATGAAATTGCACCTTGGATGCCTCAATACCATCCATATGCCTGTTTCAGCTCCCTGGTAAGCTGGTCAGGGACCTGTTTTTCAGGGCCAGCACAGTATCCCATCTGGATTTCTGGTACCTAGCAGCATAAGCCATATAATTTGCCTGTCTGAGTCCCAAAGATGCTGCCATGTACTGTTTCTTTGCCATGGCATCAATCCTCCTGGAGTCCTTTTCAGGGGGGTGCGAAGCTAGAGGAATATTTGCCTTGTCACAGGCTGCAGCCTGCACTACCCCCACATGGCTGCATTGCTGTGTGAGGAACTCCGTATCAGAGCCTGATAATGTATACCTCTTGTCCATCCTTTTATCAACAGGAGGTATAGTGTGAGGAGTTTTTAGAATTTTACTGTCTGTTTCGAAAGATTTATGCAAAGGAATAGACAGTCTCCTAGACTCTGGAATATCCATCATTTCTACATAATCAGGCTCCTCTTGGTCATCAACAGCTTCCTCAACAGGGAGCTGGAGAGTTACAGCAACTTTCTTAAAGAACATAAAATGAGAAGGGGATTCAGATAGCCTGGGAGGAGAAACCCCTGACGGTCTGTCTGGAGAGATGTCCGGTTCAATGGGCACATCCAGACTTTCAAAACCACATTCACTCTCCTCATACTCCTCTTCCCCCTCCTCCAGTTCATAAAAATCCTCAAAATCATAATCTTGAACCATCCGAACCGAGCGCTTCCCTGATGGTGTCGGTTCGGTTGGAACCGGGGAAAGTGACTGGACAATTTGAATTGCTTTAGCTATTTCCTCAGCGGTTGGAGAAATAACTTTTTCCACACTAGCTGACTTTCTAGTCCTTTTAGTTGGAACCGGCTCCTCAGAGCTGGCTCTTCATTGGCCCGAGGAAGTATCGTCCTGGTCAGAGGGCACTTCCTCCGGTTTGGTTGGAACCGAACCGGGCTGGCCATCCGGGTCAGCGGACTTTTTGGCCTCCCTTTCCCTGAGCCTACCAACTCTCTTGTCTATGGTGGCAGCAGGAAAATTCTTACAAATCTGGCAGTCTGCATTGAGGTGATCAAACCCCAGACAATACACACAGGTGGTGTGTGGGTCAGCCTTAGCAAAGGCTTCCCCACAACACTACAGTGCTGAAACCCAGTGGGCCGGGTTTTTCTTTTGGGTTTCTCAGACATAGTGCCAGCCTAACCAAACTTGCCTGTTTATGGCAATCCGCCAAGCAAGACTCTCTTATCGGTTCCCAACCGTGTCACGGGTCGTGGAAAAAACCGTAATGAAATCCGTTTTTAAGAACCGGGAACCGCACTCTAAATAAGGACTAGTAAAGTTTGAGAATAACCTGATCGGTTCAAACCGAACCGAAAAGCGTTTACAAGTTCCACACAGAATAAAATAAATGTAAGCCTATCTATTACTTATAATACCACAGACAGAGCTTGAACCGACCAGTTGCAGTTTAATTTCAGTCAAAAAAACGATAAAATAATACTTTTTAACCGACAAACGAACTGAGCAGAAGGAGAAATCTCCAGAGCGACTGTTTAGTGAGGCAGAGTAAAGAATCTGACTGTTTGAGTTTGAAGAACAACACACAGAGTTTTCAACCGAGCTCGCGCTCAAAGTTCCATGCCTGGCATGGAAAGTTAACTCTTTCACCTCCGGAAGGACTCACTGCATATGTCATAATATAGCAAGACTTCGTGTTGTTTGAAAGAACAATTTCCACACTTCTACCATAACAAACAGTCACTACCTATCTAGTACACTACCTGTACTGTCGACAGAGGCTGGAAATCCAAAAATATAACAAATACAGTAAAGCGGTTCAAACCGAATGCTTTTTAAACTTTACCGAACCGAGCGGAGGAATCTCCGGAGCGACTTCACTGTTAGGAGGAGTAAAGAATCTGACGGTTACACTGGGAAGTACCACAGACAGAGGTTTGAAAACCGAGCTTGAGCTCAGCGTTCTATGCTTCTGCATAGAGTTAACTCTTTCCTCTCCAGGGCAGTTCAAGTGCTGGGGCAACTGCATTATGTCAGAATATAGCAGGACTTCATGTTGTTTGAAGAAGGCTGTTTTCCAGTACTTTGCATTTCACAAATAAATTATTCATAAATAAATTATTTTATATAACGGTATTCTATCTCTCAAGTTCTTTAATTCAGAAATGGTTTGTACAACACTAATAACCCTTCTGAAATGAATTATCCATTATAACCATAAGTATAGATAGGGTAGGCTCTGGACTACTGTGAGAGAACTACACCAGTTGAAATTACGAGGTGATTCTCTACTTTTCATTTAGAGGTGCATTTTCCACAGCAGCCTAGGTTTATTTATTATTTTTGTGAAATGCAAATTATTGTCCCCAATAAAAGAGCAGCTGAAACTCAATTTAGAGCATCCTGATCTACGTGGCTGCCAAATGCAGCCTTGGTTGAGCTCAACATTTTCAGTATGTAATGTTTGCAGAAAGTATAATTAAACTGCCAGGTAATACAGAAGCTTTACATATGTCCTCCACGAAAGAAGATACGTTTTCTGCCCATACGGTGGCCATAGTTTTTACAGAATAAGAATGAGCTTTGAGTATGAATGGGACCTCTAAACCCTGGACTACACAAGTTTTTGAGATACGTGGCTTAATGTTTTTGAAGCTGGTTGATCCTTTTTAATACAGCCATAAATGACAAAAAAAATTTGCCCGACCTGCAAGTCTATGTTTGTCCCATGTAGCAATCTTCTGTAACCTTTTTTTTTTACTTATCAAAGTGATCTGGGTGAAGTGTTTAGCTATATTGGGCCTTGGGAATTTGAGCAAAAAGTGAGTTAACCTAGTTAGTGATTGATGAGGATGTCAGAAAGACCATTTGAATAAAGTACTGATCTTCTTCGGGGATATCTGTTTCATCAGCTTACACCTATGGAACTATAGCCGTCAGGCACCAGGACCACACAAAAACTTTTCTAGCTAGCAGTTTATGGGGGGGCACTAACAATGACGTCTTATGCATGATGTCCTTCCCTTATAAACATAGGCGGCCCCACTCTGTCTCAGTTAATTTCCTGCCTGTTGAACTATGCACATTGGATTCCACAGAGACTATCACTGCTTTAGTCGACTGCCTTCACTTACTCAACTTTATTTTTACATTAGTTTTTCTTTCTTTCCCTGCATCTTCCTTCGTTCCATACAAGGAAAATTCACCTCTTACAGTCGAGGAAGTTCGTCTGGGTGGGCCTACAGAGAGTAGCCCCGCCACCCGTGCTTTAGAGTAGCAGCTGTGGATTGCATCCTTCAGAAGGAGAGGCTCTGCTAAAGTGCCTCCCGGATTGCTGTTCTGCTCCTTGTACACCCTTATCTTGCCTTGGAGCCCTGTTGTAGCAGGCCTCCTCCTGGATGGTGATGATGATGCCTCTCCCATCCGTAGGATCCCCATCCCACTTCAAGTGGGTTGGAGCTGGATCCCTTGCTACAGATCAGTCTTGCATTGGACTCTGGCCTTGGCGATGGTGCCCAGTGCCTACTCCAGCCTCTGAGACAGTGACCCCTTCATCTCTCCCATCTCGACCCCCACCCCATTACTCTTGTGGTCGAGTTGGGGGCAGACGCTCATTTGGCCTTGTTCCAGTGGGCCTTAGTTGGAAGACTACTACTTCTTCTCCATCTTCTACAGTTGGCACCTAACTTTAATCTTTGTGCTTAGTGTGACTGTTCTGATGGTGGCACCCTTTTTCCTCCCCCACCAGACTTTCACCTTGAGGTGCCATGCCTCTGCCCTCCTACCCGGGCCTGGCCTAATGGTTACCCTGTGACTCAGTACCCTCCGTCAGGGACATTGGGAACTTTCCTGCACCATCATTTTGCCCTTCAGTCCCTTGCCTAGGTTTCATTGCAGACAGTGGTACCTCTCTACCTCCCCTGCAATTTTTCGGCCTGCAGCACAATGCGTTGGCTCTCCTGCTTTGGCTCCAGTGTGTGGCTGCCCTGCTGTGACCCCTCCGACCATCTCAGTGCTTCTATGGGACTCCTTCCCGGACTGCCGTCTTGTGACTGACGGGACCGGGAGAGGGTTGTGACCTATTTTTCTGCCTGAGGAACCATCACGTTCAGGATAATTCCTCGGGGGCCCCTCCGCCTCCAGATATGGTCCTTCCCAGCGGCTGTGTTCCTTTCCTTTCTTTCCTGGAAGTGGGACTCTTGTTATCCTTTTCCCACCCAGGTCTGGGAGCCTGCATCTACAACCTCTGCAGGTAGCTCAGGGCTCCTTGGGCTTGCTTCTCCCCTTCCTTGCTGAGGATGGGGCTTCTTACTGCTGTATTTCTCAGATCCCCCTAGAGTATGGGGTGCCCCGCTTCCCCTATCCCCATGCCTTATGTTCTGCTGTTGATGCCGGGCAGCCTGTGGGCCAGGCCCTGTCTAATGCAGACACTTTGCCACATAGGGCAGAGTCTTGCCACCAAAATTGCCTGGCAGAGCTTTGGTAAAAAAAAAAAGAAAGAAAGGAAAAAAAAAAAAACCTGGCCAGAGCCGATAGGGCTGTAGCCAAGGAATTTGGGGTAAAAATATTGAAAATGATCAAAGTTACGAGCCTGCATTCACAAAATGTAATGTAGGCTCATACATTTGTTGTTTTGTAATATTTTTACACACACTTTCAGCATAGCCTTGTTATTACCCTGCCTCATGAAGAAGGGCAGAGAAAAGGTTCAGCTCCTGACCTAAAGGTGTTTTCGCGCAGGGAATGCGAAATCAACTTTTGGGATGCAAAAACACATTTTGGGCAGGAGTTAAAAAATTACAGCTGTTGGCCTGTTGGTGCTGAGGGCTGAGGTGCTGGATGCTACACCTCGCCACACGCCAGCGACCCGGGTTTGGGAACAAGCCTGGGGTTGTGGGGAGAGAGGATTGAGCATCCGGAGGATTGCGGTCCTGTCTCCGGGGAAGGGGATTAGTTGTCCTGCCCACTGACTGCCCTCTAGCGGTGGATGGAGGGCAATATAGGTCGGGAGGCTCGGAAGCTGACATGTTTACATTGAAGAGGAGGGAAGGGGGAAAACGGAAAATAGCTGGGGTTCCACGGACCCAAGATGGCTCAACCACTCCAGCGAAGTCTGCCCCGTGCCACCAGATTTTATGTCCTGGGTGGTGGTGAACCGCCGGCATCCCCACACCTGGCCCTGCCATGAGGAGGAATCTTCGGGGGAACCTCAGGGGGTAGACGAGCTGGGGTTCAGGCTGGAGGATGTACCCCTCTGGGGGGCGGGGTCATAGCCCCATGGAGCCTGCAGCGAAGGAGGTAAAAAGTAATAAATAAAAAAAAAAAGACAGCTGTTGCATTCCTGAGGTGCTGTAAAGAAATGGCTATGTTGAAAATTTGGGGTAAAAATATTAAACGTTAGCCGGCCCGCCGGCACAGCGGTTGGATTTCCGCTTGTGACGCCAGCAACCCAGGTTTGGGAACGAGCTCGGAAGCTGGAGCGCCGGCCGGGGGGAGGAGGCTTGAGTGTCCTGTGGGCAGCTCGCCTTCTCTGGGGGGAAGGGGGGATCCAGGGCTCGGCGCATGTCTAACCTCGGGTGGAGACCCAAGGTATGGCAAGCCCAAGCCAGTGATAAGGGGGCATGCTGGACGTCGGTGCGTAGCGCCTTGATGTCAGGGCACACAGCACACCAAAGAAACAGGGAAAACATCCCGCAGCGCTGCCGGTAGACGGAGCACAACAGCCACGATCCCCAATGCCCCTACCTGCCCTGGTGACAGCATCCCGACGATAACAGGAAGGACTTCGTGGTGTAAGGGCCCCCACCTCGTACCCCGCCTGGGGGGTATAACCAAGCCTACATGGGGGAAGGACCACGCCAGGCTCCAGGTAAGAGGGCGGGGACTGATAAGGCCATAAAAATGTGTGTCCTGAAGAGTGGGGGCGCTGCAGGTACGGGGAGAATAAAGAGAAAGTACAAAAAAAAACATATTAAACATTACCACACTAATGAGACTGCGGTTGCAAAACTTAGCATAGCCTCATAACTTTGTTTTTTTTTTTAAATATATTTACACCAAATTTATAACATGGTGGTCTTATGATCATGCCTCATGAGCAAGGGCAGAGACCATTTTTCACTCCTGTCTGAAAGGTGATTTTGTGCAGGGACTGTGAAATCTCCTTTTGGGATATAAAAAAAATATTTTGCCCAGGATTTGAAAAATGCCAGCTGTCACATTCATGAGGTGCTGTAAAAATACGGTTATGCTGTAAATTTGGGGTAAAAATGTTGAAAATTGCCAAAGTAACGAGCCTGCGTTTGCAAAATTCAATGTAGGCTCATAATTTTGTTGTTTTTTAGTATTTTTATACTAGATTTGCAGCAGAGCCTTCTTATGACCCCACCTCATGAACAAGGGCAGAAAAAAATTTCAGCTCCTGCCCAAAAGGTGATTTCACGCAAGGACTGCAAAATCACCTTTCAGGACCGATTTGCAATATGCAGAAATGGCCAAGTTATGCCAATAAGTTCAAAACCCCTTTGAAATTCATTGAACCGGATACCTGTTTCTTCAGTTCATGGTCCGGCTTTGAAGAGTGGAAACGTGTCTGCAATCTGGAGAGGAGTATGGCGTTGGACCCCCGATGGGTAAGTAAGGGTTGTGGGGGTTGGTACTGAGTGGGAGGGTTGGAAGGGGGCAGCAATAGCTGCAAAAGATTGATGGACGGTTTTCTTTTTATACGGTTCAGGGAAAAGAAAAAAAAGGAGTTCTGATCGTGACACTGGGGAATTGGGCACCCCCCAGTGTCACTGTTATGTTTTTTGGGGGGGGATGCTGAGAGGGAGTGTTGATGGAGGGGAAGTGAAAAGGAAAAAACATGGAGGAATCCTGATCATGACACTGGGGAGTTTTAGAACCCCAGCCACTGATATGTTTCGGGTGCTGAAGGGAGGGAAAACAAAAGAGACGGTGGACTCCTGATTGCAACAATTAGGGATTGGGCATCCCCAACGTCACAGTTACTGTACATTATTGGGGGGGGGGGGGTGTTGAGAGGGAGGGTTGGGCAAGGGAAAATATATTAATATATAAACAAAAGGACAGTGATGCAACTCCACACTGCAGTTTAGTCAGAAATGTCTCCCTTTTTCATAAATATCCTTTTTATTACAATTTTCCAACATATATACATACATGTCATCAAGTCATCTTACAGTTCATGTTACATAGATACATAGACAGTGTCGGCAGATAAGGGCCTATGGCCCACCCAGTCTGCCCATTTGAGCTTGTAAGTTCAGTTTGTTTTCCTAGAAGTCTGTTGCACCTTACCCCTGACCTCCAGAATTCCTTTATGTCTATCCCATGCATTCTTAAATCCCATGATTGTTTCAGCCCCACCATTTCCTCTGGCAGGGTGTTCCATTTGTCCACCACCCGTTCTGTGAAGAAATTCTTTCTCATGTTTCCTCTGAATCGCCCTCCCTCCAACTTCATCCCATGCCCTCTAGTCCTGGAACATCTTTTTCGCTTAAAATAGTGTTTTCCTGCACCCTGTTCCTCCCTGTAAGATACTTGTATGTCTCTATCATATCCCTCTCTCCTCCTCTCCTCCAGGGAGTACATGTTCAGTTCCTTCAACCTGTCTTCATAGGACTTGTGATGCAATGCATGCACCATCTTTGCTGCCCTCCTCTGAACCTTCTCTACCCTGTCTATGTCCTTACGTAGGTATGGTCTCCAGAACTGTACACTGTACTCCAGGTGGGGGCCTCACTAGTGTCTTGTATAGCGGAATTATGACCTCCCTTTTCCTGCTGGTAATGCCCCTGCCTATACATCCCAGTTTTACAGATAACATTAGACATACAAACACAAGGACAGTACTGGACAGTATTAATTCACATTTATAATTTTACATATTTCTTTAATTCATTATGCAGATAGGCAGAATATTCTGGGAATCTGGTTCTTGTCTGGCCTATACCCAGATTCATATATGAATTGATTAACCTTAACCTTATAGCTGTCTGTCTAATTCAGGCTGGTTAAACTGAGGGCCTATTGGATCACTCCTGGTCCTACCTCCAGCACGATTGCTTATTCAGGGGGATTAAATATATTAGGATGTCTCCTCCCATTTCGGGTTACATTCTAGTGATGTGTGGTCTTTACCCTGGTTCTCCCTGACCTTCCTTTCATTATAGTGGGATGGGAGAGTTAACCCTTACTTGGTTTTCCGCTTCTTATTCTGGGGCTGGTTGCCTTTACCAGGGAGCATCCCTTACCTTCAGGGGCCAAAAGTAATGTCCTTTGGCATATAGGAAATCTGCCATCGGGCACATCTTGTAGTGAACTTCTCCCCCTGTTCATTCAGGTTATGTGTGATTTTCTCCATATTATAGATCTTCCTGGTAATGTTCCACCAGCTTTGTACTGTAGGGACCTTGGTAGTAAGCCAGAGTTTCGTAATAGCTTTTTTTGCAGCTGTTATGAGCAGGAGGAGAAGATATTTCGTATTCGAACCCCTTCATGTTTTAGGGATGCTAAAAAAGGAACATCTCCATAGTTAGTTTAAATTGGGGGTCGAATATCTCTTGCAGGTGATTCTGTAGATCTAAAAAGAAGGGTTTAAGGGATGGGCAGGTCCACATAATATGAGTATGGTTTGATATAGCCTCACCACATGTGTGCCAGCAACTCGAAGAATTAGTGGGGTTGTGTTGGCTAGTGATTAGGGGGGTTATGAAGAATCTTATCAGATTCTTCCAGGTATACTCTCGCCACTGGTGTGAGCTTGTTACCCACATAGCGTAACCACACACCCTCTGCCATTCATCCCATGTGATTCCACCACCTGTTTCCTGGTCCCATTGCTGACGGATGTGTTTGGTTCGGGACTCCCCCCTGGGAGTTCAGCAGTCGGTAGTACAGTGATACCAGGTGGTCTTGTTTCAGTGTATTGTTAAGCTGGATCTGGCCTCGTATCAAGGATGGGTATTGTTCGGGTACCCACAGCATCCCCAGTAGGTTTTCAGTATAATGCTGGAGATTATCAAGGCAGTATAGCGCAGTGGTCTAAGGCTCTGAGCTGCTAATCTGTTGACATCTGGCAGACCAGACCTGGGTTTGAATCCCACAGCTTCCACTTGCATACTGTGTGACCCTGAGCAAGTCATTTAACCTCCTTGTGCTCCCAGGTCGCTCCTGTAAAAAAGCTTTCAGCTTAGTGTGCTATACCTGGTTAAACAACTATATAAAAAATTAAAAAAGTAGATAAATGTAGGTAGCAGTAAAAATCTCAATGTGGTATGGGGAATTTAACCTTCACCTGCGTCACATACCTGTGTCATATCTCTCCCAGTTCCGAAATCCACCATCCAGATCATTTGGTGGAAAGTCACTCAGACCAGAGATAGGGCATATAAGCGGTTGAAAGGGAGCCAGTTGTTGATCCCTCTTAATGATTTGCCAATTTTTAACTTGGAGTGTAAGCCATGGGCCTGGGTTTTTGGGCCCTGACCAGGTCTGATGTCTGATGATATAGGTTTTGAAAATAGAGATTATCACCTATCTAGGTTCTTTCTATCTCCAGCCAGTGTGGGTTGGTCATCTTATTTTGCCGGGCCATTACTTGCGTTAGTGTTGCTGCCTGCTGATACAATTGCAAGTCTGGGAGTGCCAACCCTCCCTCCTGTCTGGGGAGTGTCAGGATTTTTTGACGCACACGAGGTCTCTGATTTGCCCATATGAATTTGGATATTAGGCAATCCCATCCTCGAAATTTTTTTAAAGGGATACATACAGGGATGTTTAGAAATAGATACAATGCTCTTGGGAGTATCACCATCCTTACCAAGTCTATTCTCCTAGTTGTGCTTAAGGGTAGGGTAGCCCATGAGTTTAGGTCCATTCTTAATTGTGTCGTGGATGGAATGTAGTTGTCTTTGTAACTATTTGCATGACAGTGAGATAGCCACACTCCCAAATACTTTAGTTTATGTCGATTCCATTTTCCTGGGATGATGTTTTGAGTCTGGGGAGAAGGGGTGTAATGAAATGTGAGACTTTCTGTTTTATTTAAGTTTAGTCTATATCCTGCTACCTGACTGAAATTTCCCAGAATTTTTTCCACTGTTTGGAGGGATCTTTCTGGTTGCTGGAGGTATAGCAGGATGTCATCTGCATATAATGCTATTGGTGTTCTGTGGGGCATCCCTGTCTAGTTCCTTTCCGGGGAGAAAAATATTTTGAATGGTATCCGTCTACTTTCACACATGCTTGGGTGCAGCATAAATGTTCTGAAGAACTGTAATGAGGGACGGGGGGAAAGCCAAATTTTTGGAGTGTTAAATATAAAAAAGGCCAAGCAACCCTGTTGAATGCCCTTTCGGCATCTAGGCGCATTAGTACAGAGGGAATCTTGGATGCTTGCATATGATGAATCTGGTGGAGGATGCGTCTTATGTTATCTGTAGTGGAGCGTGATTTCACGAATCCTGTTTGATCTTTGTGTATTAGTTGGGGGAGTAATTGGTCAATTCGGTGCACCAAAATACTCATAAACGTTTTGTAATCTTGATTAAGAACCGATATGGGCCTATATGATTCACATAATTGTGAGTTTTTATCTGGTTTGGGTATTACTGAAATGGTTGCGTCAGACCAGGATGGGGTGGGGGGATTACCCTCCAGCACTGAATTAAACACATTGAGAAGCATGGGGGTGATGTACATCTTGTTTACTTTATAGAATTCAGAGCCATATCCGTCTGGTCCCAGTGATTTTAGGGATTTGGCTTTGGAGATGGCATTGAGTACTTCACCTGCACCTATCGATGTAGTGAGTCTCTCTCTATGTGGTTCTGTTAGCTGTGGCAGCGTGACTTTCTGCAGATAGTCCGATATCTGTTGTGTCATTGGGGTGTGCTCAGGTGTGTATAGTGCAGTATAATATGTTGTGAAAGCGTCTGCTATGTCCTGTATTTTGGTTAAGGGTTGTTCTCCATTTGGATGGTGAAGAGTAGTGATTGTGGCCGCCTTTCTTTGTTTTTGGATTTGGTAGGCTAGTAGTCGGTTGGCCCGGGGTCCTACTTCGTAGTACCTTTGTCTTAGAAAGGTCAAGGTGATTTCAGTTTGTATTTGGACTAGATAATCTAGTTCCTGTTTGGTTTGTTTTATCTGCGGCAATAATGATGTTCCCCCTGTTTATGGGCCATTTGTAAAAAATGAAGTGTTTCCTCCAGTCTGATTCTTTCTGCTCTTCGCTGTCTACTGAACTCCGCTGTATATTTTATGATGTGGCCCTGTAGTACCGTTTTAATTGTGTCCCAGTGTATCTCTGGGGAGGAATCTGTAGGAGGGTTATCTACTGTAATTTCCGCTAGCCTATCCACAATAAACTCCCGGAACTTCTTTAGTCAGAGATAATATAGGTTCAGCCTCCATCTCATATTTTTAGGCTGGAGACCCATATCCCAAAAGGACACCAGTGGGGTGTGGTCAGAGATGGTAATATCTCCTATTTGTATATCCTTTACATCTCCAAGTCTCTCCATTTGCGTGTATGTGTGGTCTATATACGAACAGGTATGACGAGCGGAAGAGGAAAAAGTATAATTTCTTGTTTGGGGGTGCATTTT
This sequence comes from Neoceratodus forsteri, assembly GCA_016271365.2. NCBI lineage: Eukaryota > Metazoa > Chordata > Ceratodontiformes > Ceratodontidae > Neoceratodus > Neoceratodus forsteri. The sequence continues at coordinate 1,200,199,560 of CM028130.1, forward strand.
TCGGCATATATAGCCCCATCCTACCTCTGCTATAAATCTGCGGAAAAAATTTTGTGTAGCTGTTTGTTTAGGGGGTAGCAGGTTTGATGTATCAATAATAGGGTCTACTGTTAGGTTGAAATCCCCGGCCATCATTAGGGTACCTTTGGTCTTTTGTACTGTTTTATTGAGCAGAGATCTCAGTTGGGTGACTGATATTCCTGGAGGGAAATATACATTCGCCAGGGTGACCATCCTGTCATTAAGCACCCCCTGCACTATAACCAGCCGACCCTCTGGATCTGCCCATATTGTTTCCCTTCTGAATTGAGTATGTGGGGGTATTATTATGGCCACACCTCTGCTCCTGCCTCCTTTACTAGAAGAGTAAAACTCTGATCCCCTGCTTATCTCAGAGAGCTTTTCATGCTCAACATTGTTCAGATGAGTCTCTTGTAGATACACTAGGTCGCATTTAGACCTCCTAATATATGCTAACGTCTTCGAACGTTTAATCGGAGATGTCAGGCCGTTAATGTTCAGTGATAACAACTTCAGTCCTGTGGACTGCATTTTATTATTTTTATACACTTCATACTGTACTGTCCCTCACTGTCCAAGAAAGTCTGTTTCCTTGTACTTTTCGCTCTAAATATTTGTATTGCGATATAGGCTGACCTCATGGCTTTTTCAATACCTTTACTAACATAACAATAACAATTAGACTGACATGCAACCATGCAACAATTAACAACAACATATCACCTGGGTTTTAAAAGGGCAGACAACATGTCTACTCTGTCAAGTGCCCAGTTAACTGGTACTTCCAACGGACTGGGAGATCCCGGATCTCTGTGTAAGGATAACTCCTTACTCCAAGCCCCTTGTGCTACAGGACTCTGGACACTTATAATACCTTATAGGGAAGGGGAATGTGGGGTAGGTAGCGTCTATGAATAAGCTCTAGTCTCCCGTCTGAGATCAGGTGTAGTTTAGAGGGTACACTTAGTGGGTGTGGTATCAATAATTCACGACGTCAGATGGAGAGCAGCCCCAAGGCTAAGTTCCAGGTCTCAGTTGTTTTGTCCAGCGGACCGCCCAGTTGGAGTAAAGACAAGGGCTAGACACAGGCCTCTCGGTTTTAATGTCCTCGTCCTCCCTCTTCCCTAGACTCACTCAACCATTTCCCTTCCCGGTCTAGTCATTTCTTGCCTTCTGGTGTTCGGCAGATTTGTACAACTATCCCGCCCCGGCAACCCCCAGTCGTATTCTTAATTCATCTGCTGACCTCTCCCTCCCATTGCAGAGGTCTAAATAACATTATTTTTTTGTTCACTCTTTTCACTAATGTAAATATATGAGTATGTATATACAGTATATGTTTATAGCATAATATAATATACTCTGTGACTATCCAGAGTTAAGCTCCTCTATGCATTTTTGTTTGTATTTAGCATTACTAATAATTATTATAGCAATTACTTTATAAGCACCCCAGTGTAGTATTTTGTAGGTGGTAGTAGTATACGTATATGTGTGTATATATATATATATATATATATGTATGTATGTTCACACACATTTTTTTGGTGTGCAATTTTTGTATTTTTATGTGTATACTATCTCTTTAACAGACCACTATTTAAATTAGTTACATTGTGTCAATGGACTATCCCCTTGATGACGCATTAGTTGCGAAACCGGTCGGGGCTTTGATTGCTGCTGAGCCATAGACGGTATGTTGCAGGCATTGTGCCTTCTATAAAGTCTCTCTTTGTAAATAAAAGCCTTTTATAGCTCAGAGTCTGGAGTGGTGCTGGTTTTGTCAATCAACTTGCCTTATATTTCATATAACCTGGGCACACTCCTTCACAGCTAGAGCTGTTTTTGCTTCTATTTGTAAGGGGAGGGGTTCAGGCCCAGCTCATCCTCTCACTCACTGCCACATTACTACCAAGTGGGTGGAAGATGTGTGAGGATAGTCTGTCCCCTCCTCCCTCTCTGTCCCTCTATGTCGTTAGATTAGCTGTAGTGCCTTTTCACATTCATACTTGGTGATCTTTGTGTGAGTATAGTCCATTACCCTGTCTTGGGCTGCATCCACTGCCCCCAGGACAGGTATCTGGAAGAGGCTCATTTACCCTTTCAGTTTATGAGGAATCGGGCGACGTGCAGCTCAGACTGGACCCTTGATTACCCCGATACACTGCCCCAAAATATTTTTCCCATATTTATGCAATCCTGCAATTTCCAATTTTTATTTTGTTGCGAGTTCCTAGAGGAGCCTGGGGTTCAGTCTTTGCTAAAAGTTTTAATTCCCCCTATACTTGTGGTTTTTCAGTCATCCGTTGCTAGTAGGCCTAGTCCATCTTTCAGTGTAGTTTGCGGTCTTGCCTTCAGTGATCCCACGATCTTCTAGATGGCTTCAGCCTCCTGCTTGCATCTAGAGTCTCTCTGGCTGGTGCTCCAGACTCTTTGGGAGAGTTTGGTTGCACTCAATGGGCCCGGGGTAGAACGCTGCTGTGGCACTTCTATTTTCCTAGATTTTAATTCTGTAGCTGCAGCTGCTGCATTTTCAAAGGTGAGCTGCCCCTCCTGGAAAAAGATCACTATCTTGGCTGGGTAAGGGGTTCTAAAACGTATGCCTGCGGCTTTCAGGGCCCTCATTATTGGGATGTAAGCTCTCTGACGTGCCATTACCTCCGGCTCGTAGTCATTATCAAAAAACAGTCTCTGACCTTGGAGGGTTATAATACCACTCTTCCACGCCGTATGCAGTATCATTTCTTTATCCTGATGCCGTAGGAATCTAATGAGTATAACTCTCGGGCGAGCTCCCAGTGCAGGCTTGGGGCCCAGGGTGCGGTCTGCTCACTCCAACTCGAGCGATAAGTTTTCTGGCAGCTGTAGTATTTTCCGGAGTGTCTTTTGAATGAACGGGATCATTTCAGTCCCTTCAATACCTTCTGGGACTCCAGATAACCGGATATTATTCTGGTGATTCCTATTTTCGGCATCTTCAGCGTGGTCTTGCAAAGACTTCAAGCCACGGTGTAACTGCACAAGAGCTCGCTCGGCCTCGTCCATGCATTGGTCTGTTGTGATGGCCTGGGCTTCACTAGCCTCCTGTTGTTTTTCAAGCTTGCCCATGTCCGTCCGAAGTGTGGTAACCGTGGATAGCATTTCTTTTCGAAAATCGCAGAGTTCATTTAACACCTGTGCCAGCTGCCGTTGCAGGATTGTATTGGGGACCTAGTCGCCTGCGATAGAACTATGCCAGGACGCCGATGAGGCCCTGGATCCCTCGCTGTCTGAGTCCTCCGCAAGTGATCCTTTCTCCATCCTGGTGGTTTAGTGGTCTGTGTTTGATGTCTCCTCGTTTCTTAGGCATACTGCAACCTCCTATAGCTTATATTTTGCTCTTGTTTTTTAAAAAACGGAGTATTTAGGAGGCGGTATTGCTGATCTTTTCGGGAGCCTCTTGTTCTAGGCTGCAAGCTGGCTCAGGATGTCACCGGAATTCTGGTCTCCCTTTTTCAATTGCAGGAGGTCTGCAGGGTTCTGCCCAGGTCAGACTGCCCAGCTGGGTCTGCGTTTAGACAGCCCCCCCCCAGTCCTTGGGGTGACCATGCTAGGAGGTATGCCTTTCAGGTGTGTGGGTGCTGGGCTCCATAATCTTGCCCTCCCCACCCTGGTCTCGAGGCTTAGCTGGCCCACAAATCCTTCTCCTGCTCTATTGTAGTCCCGTGGTGAGTATATACTTTGGGCCTCATTTGGCAATGAGCACCATGTTGCTTTTGCTACCCCCTCCATTCCCTTCTTAACGAAGTTACAGAGTGCTCTCTCCCCCCTTCGGTATCATTTCAGGGGAGCCCTGGGGATGCCAGAGGATTACAGCATTGGACCCTCGATGGGGTAAGTAAGGGCTTGGAGGGGGGTATGGGGTGGTGGGTGCTGAGTGGGAGGGTCGGTCGGGTGGGGGGACAGCAACAGCCACAAAATAATTCGATGGACAGATTTCTTTTTACAAGGTTCAGGAAGAAAAAGCGAGGAGTCTGAGTTGCGACACTGGGGGATTGGGCACCCCAGTGTCCCTGTGTTACTGGGGGTGGGTGTTGGATGCTGAGAGGGAGGGGTCGGTGGGGGGTGAAAAGAAAAAACATGGAGGAGTCCTGTTAGTGACACTGGGGAGTTTAGCACCCCAGTGCCACTGTTATGGTTCTGGGGTGCTGAGGGGAAGGGAGATAAAAAGACAGAGGAGTCCTGATCACGACAGTGATTGGGCACCCCAGTGTCACTGTTATGTTTCTGGGGGTGGGGAGGTGGTGCTGAAAGGAGGGTTGGGTGGGAGAGGAAAATATATTTATATATAAACAAAGCGACTGTAGTGCAACTCCACACTGTTGTTCGTGGAAAAGTTTCTCTTTCGATTGCAGAAGAAAGCAACTGTTTTTGGCTCTTGCCATAGTGACACATACACACACACACACACACACACAGAGTCAGAGGCACACACAGACAGCAACCACCCCACCACACCATAACATTTAAATGTTTTGCCTCTGAGTTCAGAGCTCACACTGATAGCACTCACTTATGGTAATAGGTGACATGGAGGAGTGTTGGTGGTACATAGTGCCACTGCACCAAGGTTCTACCGAGTGAGCACTGGTTAAAGTAAAAATTAAATTGGTTTAAAAAGATAAGTTGAAGTACTTACATGTTGCCCAGATGAAAGTTGGGAGGGGGAGTCACTCTCAATCTGTCTCTAAGTTGGTGGGTTGTCTGACCTGAGGTGGGCCTGTGATCCACAAACCAGCGGGTCTGGGTCTGGTAGGAAGTGCTGAGATGAGTGTGGGGAGAATAATCCATGTTTTAAAAATGGAAGCTCAGCATCTGGGAGGAGTGCTGAGATGGGTGTTATTTAACCAATTTAAAAAGAAATGGAGGGTAGGAGGGACTGCTGAGATGTGTTCGGGAGGGTTTGGGGTCTGGGAAGGACTGCAGAGTTTGGTGTGGGCAGGGTAACCTACAGTACTTACAACCAGTCATTGGATAAGATCACGTGACATCAGCAGGAAGGATATCACAGGTTCAGATCCACGTGCATATACTGCCTGGGCCATGAGCACGATCCTCAGGCATACAGCCTGTGCCTCACGCTGCATCCTTCGACTTTGGAGGACCAGCATGCATGACTTCTTTTGAGGCACCCAGATGAACGGGATCCTCTCATTAAATCCAAAAACACCCGCCAGGCGGTCTCCACGGCTGTGGTATCCGCTGAACAGCTTGTGGTGTTTGAGGAAGTGGCAGCTCAGGGCAAGGGACAGGCTTCCTCGGCTTTTGCCTTTTAGCTACTTTCTTTAGGCACCTTCATTTCTGGGACATTTAAGGACTTGTGCCAGACCCTTCCCACCCATGGGCAGGGACCTTCCTTGAGCACTAAGTCCAAATCTAAAAAAAGAGACTAAAAAGAAGTCTTGCTGTCGATCATGGGATTGTGAGTGCTCTCAGTCCTTGGATTCCCGCGTTTCTTCAGAGGTTTTGGCTGTGGTAGATCTTTCGGCCCAAGCCGCTGGCTCCATGGTTCCCCCGTAAGGCCAGTTGGTCAAGGCATCGGGTGACCAACCTGTTGAGATTTTTCTTGAGCCGGTTGACCCGTTGTCGCCAGATGAGGCCGATACCTCCCTCTCCAGGACTGCTACCTTGCAGGAAGGGTCAGATCAGTCTGCCTCTTCCCCAGGATCCAGTGGACCCAGAGGACCCTCGGCTTTCGCCAACTACCTCTGAGACCCGCCCTCGGTGACCCTGACAATCAAGGTCATAGCCCCGATCCTGTACTCCCGAATTGAATAGTCTGCGTCAACATTGACGATCCCACTCTCAACATTCGAGTAGGCGCATTGCCACTATTCTTCCTCCTCAAGCGAGGAGAGGCTCCGGCGCAAGATGTGACGGTGCTATGAGGAACATATGTGACAACAGCTCATGTTCACTAGGGTTAAGCTGATTCTGGCCACTCCTCTGGCGATCACATGGATCCAGCCACAGGAGCTTCAGCCTACCCCGGCTTGGTCAGTACTGGCTCGGCGTCCTCTGGCCTCTCCACCTATCTAGGTGGAGCCACCGCCTGAACAGCCAAAGACTGGCCTGCCTTCTAAGAATGTCCACCTGGGTTTTGGGCTTCTTCAATGGCTGTCAGTCACCATCACTCCCAATCAGCCCCATGTGGTCAGTGGGGATTTGGGTGGTTGACCTCAGTTTGATGAATTCTCGATGTCTGAGGGCTTCTCCCTGCACTCCTGCCCGATGCACGAGGAGTTAGCTGAGGATGTGTCGACAGAGCATGGTCCTGCTTCCTATATGGGTCTTCTGTGTCTCATCTCAGAATTCACAGATCTTAAGGTGGAACCAGTTCAGAAATGGGCTCGATACCCACTCACCGAGGTTCTCGACTGGGTAACTCCTATGGGGAGGCCTTCCCAGTTGTGGAGACCATCCTTGGCTCCACTCTGGAGCTCTGGCAGCATCCTACCTCCTACGCTGCATCCTCAGCCTGGATGGCCTGCAAGTATGCGGTCCCTGCCAGCTCCCTTTCAGGTTTCACAGAGCACCCCTCGGCTGAGGGTTTGGTGGCTGATTCTCTGTTCAGGTGCACTGGTAATGTCAGGGAGGTGGACAAACCTCCCAACGAGGAATCCAAAAAATGGGATCACATGGCTTAGAAAGTATATGCTGCCTCCTCTCTTTGGCAGGCGAATTCGGCCCTCGTAGTGGTCCACTTTGCTCATGCCCTTTTGGGCACACTTGATGGGTTGCTGCGCCACCTCCCGGCTGACTTACAGACTATGGTCAAGCAGGTCTAGGATCAGGGCCAAGCTGTAGCAAAGCAGCAGCTCCAGACAGCCATGGACATTGGCAATTCTTGCGCTCGGTCCCTGGCAGCCGCAGTAGCCATGCGCCACAGGGCTTGGCTGTGGACCTTGACCTTTACGGCAGATATCCAGCACAAGCTGGCGAATTTTCCCTTGTTTGGAACTGATTTGTTGAGGCCGGGGCTCAAAGGGCACCTAACTCAGACTGAGAAGTCCAGTGCCACCTCGGAGACTATGACTTCTGCCCAGAGGGATCACAAGGGCTCCAAGTCTCAGAAAAAGAAGCCCTTTCGGCCCCTCTCTGCCCCTGTGGCCAAGCCATCCCAGCCCCCAGCTGGGCAACAGGTTCAGGCTGAAATCTGTTACTTCGGTCATCTGGAACTTGGATGTAGAGGTCCCAGCAACTCCTCAGCCCATCCCTCCCCCTCCTCTAAGCCAGTCCGGTGACGAGATGGGGGGGGGGGTGCCTCCTCTGTTCCTGTCCTGACTTCCCTGGGTCCTCCCGTGGGGGGCCAGCTTCACCTCTTCCTTTCCACATGGTCCGCTGTCAGCACAGATAGGTGGGTCCTCAAGGTGGTTTGTCAGGGTCTGCCTCTGGAGTTCGAGGCTAACCCCGCCTGCTGAGCCTGTACCCCGTGGAAGGACATGGTGTCCACCGACTTTCTATCAGCCCTTCGGGATGACTTTGCCCATCTCCTCTGCAAGAAGGTCGTGGCTCCTGTCTCAGACCCTCCAGCACACCAAGGGTTTGTCTCCAGGTACTGCCTGGTGCCAAAACGGACAGGGGCTGGCACCCCATCTTAGATCTGCACAACTTGAACAAGTTTCTGCGGTCGCACATTTTCAGGACGATCACACTGTCTCAGATCATACCATCTCTGGAACAGAACATGTGGTTCTGCTCTCTTGTTCTTCAGGATGCATTCTTACATGTCCCTATCCGTCCATCCCACTGCTGGTTCCTCCAGTTCCATATGGAGGGGATTCTCTACAAGTTCAAGGCCATGCCCTTTGGTCTCTCCTTGGCATCCAGAGTCTTCACCAAGTGCATCGCAGTGGTGGCATCTTAACTGAGATGTGGGGGGTCCAGGTATACCCCTACCTGGATGATTGGTTGATAGCGGGTCCCTCTAGGGAGGAGGCAGAGCAGTCCAGAGACCTTGGCCTCCTGGTCAACGAGGCCAAGTCGGAACTCGTGCCCTCACGGGTGATAAACTTCATTGGGGCTGAGCTCGACTGTTGCAGAGCCAGGGCTTGGCTTCTGGCAGATAGGACAGAGGTTCTTTCCTCCTTTGCCCGATCATTTTGGGTTGGGCAGTTACACTCTGCTCGGAACTTCCTGTGTCTCCTGGGATACATAACAGCTTGCACCAGCATGGTCTTTTGGGCCCGGTGGAGAATGCGCTCTCTACAATGGTAGCTGGCATGTCAATGGTCTCAGTGTAGGGGTCACTTCAACCAACCAGTCACTGTGACCCAGCTGATGTGGGATGCCCTTCAGTGGTGGCTAGTCCCGGAATATCTGCAGAAAGGGATTCTGTTTGTCTGCCCAGAGCTGATGGTCATCCTGACGACCGATGCCTCCCTGATGGGTTGGGGTGCCCACCTGGGGGAACACAGAGTCCACAAGCTCTGGACCCCCAAGGAATCCTGATGCCATATCAACCTGCTGGAGATCTGGGCAGTTTGACTAGTGCTGACAGCCTTTGCTCCACACATTCGGGGTCAGGTCATTCAGGTCTAAACGGATAACACCATGACCATGTACTACCTGAATAAGCAGGTCAGAGTGCACTCCCTTCCTTTGTGCAGGGAAGCTTTCCTCATCTGGATACTCATGCTCAGTCTGGGTGCCAGTCTCCTGGCCAGCCATGTGACCGGCACCTCCAGCCAGCCTGGGGATGCCCTCAGCTGTGTGGGCGATGCGTCTCACAAGTGATTTCTCCATCCAAAGGTAGTACACAGCCTGTTCACCCAGTGGGGCATCCCTGTAGTGGACCTGTTCATCTCCAGGGATAACGCCAAGCTGAGACTATATTGTGCCTCCCCCCAGCAGGGAACGCTGCAGAGGAATGCCTTCTCAAGGCCCTGGAAGATAGTTAGAGGGTATTCTGAGTGGAACTTGCCCATAGGGCACCAGACTTTTTTTTCCGCCTGACTGAGTAGCACTGCCTCTGAGGTGCTCTCTCACTCTTAGCTAAAGAGAATTTCTGTTGAAATTTCTTATATCTTTTCTTCACTTTTGTGCTGTTTGTGTGAGTATTTTTACATTTTCTGATATTTTCTTTATTTTTTTTCGCAGTCCCCTTCGGTTCCAGGGAACCGCGTTTTTCCCTATTCCTGCGATTCCTTTTGTGGTTCCTGCCTGTTTTCTGAGGTATTTATTTTAACATGTCTAAGTAAAAATGACGGTTTCTTATTTCTTTATACAGTACATTCTCGTTTGTCCGACCACCTTCGGAGACATCCGAAATGCTCAGATAATCAGGAGGTAGGATAAACGAGAAGTCAGTCTAAAATGTTTTTTTTTTTTTTTTTTCATAGAGCCACTGTAGTTTGTGACTGCATTGCTATGGAATTTGTGCCCCATATGTGTGGATATCTAAACCTAGTTGGGTTGTTCCATCTGCGTAAACACGCAGTTTCAGGTACAATATAAAATTGCAACACTGTACTTTGCTGGTAAAAATGCATAAACACGTAGCAGGTACCTGAGGCTGTTTTTCATTAAAGTTTGAAACTCATTTTGTACTGTAACTGCCAGTAATTCATACTGTCACAGTGCAACTTTTGTACATTACAGTACCTGTGCAGGTTGCTGGAGTGGAGCAGCGGTCTAAACCCTGAATGCTTGGCAGCTAGTTTGGTCGTTCCGTCTGTGGCACAACTTTTATAACCATTCTAGCATGACGGATCGGGGGTTAATGAAGCCCTGGTGTTTCTTTGCCAGTAAGTTAAGCGAAAGGCTTGAAAGCTTTTGCCACCTGCCATTGCTGTTACAAGTTTTACGGTGCATTTTTTGTCAAGGCAGACTGTGGGAACAATTGTTCTTACATACCCATATCTTGAATATTTTTAGAGTCTGATGTCTAAGTGTGATACTGTTTCTGTGGGGGACAATCCGGCCGTACATTAGGTAGGGAGTTCGGATGAACGGAGGTCGGATAATCAAGAGTCTACTGTATTTTAAAAAGTTATCGATGCCTGTTTTTTCATGGGAACCACATTTTTGCTTGCTTTTTGCAAGTCTTCATCTCTCTAGTTTGTGGTTTTTCACCACGAGGGAACTGACAGCTAAAGCTTTTTTCCCCTATTTGGGAACATTATTTTAAGGTTTTTCTGACGAACTCGCATGTCACAAAGACCAAAGAAAAATAACTGGACCTACAGAATTTAAAAATTGTTTAAAGTGCTACAAAGTAGTGGCTAAAGCAGATGGCTGTGATTTGTGTTTGCAGTGTTTTGGTCCAGACCATTATTGTGAATTTTGCTCTAAATTGTGTTCAAAAACCATTAAGACGAGAGCCAAAAAATTAGCAAGTATGGTTTCCCAGTCTGCTTCCCCCTCTACAAAAACTACTGAAGTGGGGTCCTCCTCTCAACAAAATCCTAAAGATAAGTACCCTAGGGACTCTACTGAAAATAAGTCTGATAAAAGTAATAACAACAACAATGGTGATCAACTAAAACAGAGACATGGAGAGCAGGTTACTGACTTAGTACCTGCAAAAAAAAAAAAATACAGAGAGAAACGTATCACTGCCCCTCCCATGGAAAGGCAAAGGGAGACGCTTGTGACTCATAAAGAAAAAGAGAAACAAAAACAAACAGATGTGGAAAAAGATTTGCCCCCTGCCGAAGAAATGGCTATGGCTTGGCACCTTTATCAGACTATTCAAGGCATGGACACCATTTTCAGTGCCCCTTCTACCCCAGTTAACCCTCACAGTCCTGCCCCTTCTTATGGGCCTGACTACTATTATGGGGATGGGGATGATCATGATGAGGCAGAGGGCCAGGCTGTAGAACCTGATGTATCCCCTGACCAGGTGTTTGGTACTTCTCACAATGACCAGGAGGATTTCTCCTTACTTTTTACTTTTTTACAACACATGGTGGACACCCTGGACCTTCTAACCCAAGAGACTACTGAGGAAGATGAGGATGAAGACTGTAGAGAAATTATGGATCTTCCCCCTCCCAGAAAGATTGTTCTGCCTATTTAAAACGCTCTTAAAAAGGCTACAGTTAAATTGCTCCAGAATCCTACTTCTATTCCTGGAGTAGATAAAAACATTGACAAAAAGTATCAGCTAGCCAGAACTGATGCTGATTTCCTTTTTGTGTGCCCTAAACATGAAGGGGTAGTACAGGCTGCAGCTTGTGATAAAGTCAATGTACCACTTTCTTCACAGCCACCTGAAAAGGAGTTCAGAAAATTGGACTCTATGGCTAAGAAGTCATTAGACTACGGCTTCTTTTTTCCTTCGCATGTCTACTTACATGGCATATGCTGCCAAATTACCAAAAAGCTCTCTGGAATTCAGTCCTAGCCATCCTGCACCAAATCCTAGACAAGATGGTGCAGGTCATTACAGAAACAGTAAAGACTGCTCTTGAGGCAACAAAGTATCAGTTCCACATGGCTGTGGACAATAATGATACTCCCTCTAGAGCTATGGCCCAGGCCATGTCTTTGAGATGTTTTGCATGGCTGAGAACCACAAATCTCTCACAGGACACTCAATCCAAAGCAATGGATTTTCCCTGTGAAAATAATTCTCTCTTTGGAGATGAGACAGAAGCTACACGAAGAAGGAGGAATATAAAACCATCTGTCAGAGTAATGCTGCCAAAGAGAAGGCCTCTACTTCCAAAAAGGCCCAGTACAGGGGAAACAAGAGGCAAAGGCTACTATCCAAGGACATTTTATCCCATGCCTCTGCCTATGAACCACTCTCAAATAAGAGGCTTTTTCAGGGGAAGAGGCAGGAGAGGACAGAGGAGAGCTGCTTCCACTCCTGCCCCTGCCACTCAGTCCAAACCCTGACTTGAACAACCAGGTCACCTCCCTTCCCCTCCTCCAGTAGGGGGTAGGCTCTCCCATTACCTCCAATATTTGACTCTCATTACCACAGACAAGTGAATACTGGATGTAGTGGGCGAGGGCATATCTTTGCAGTTCAAAATGTTTCCACCCTTCCAGGATCCCAGAATATCGCAACCCCTAACTCCATCAGAAAAGATACTGTTAGAGCTGGAGATCAAGGCATTGCTGTCTGCAAAAGTAGTGGAGAGAGTTCCCTTTTTGCAGTGGGGAAAATGCCTCTACTCCAGATGCTTCCTTACACTAAAGGAAAATGGGGAGTGGCGACTTACACTCGACCTGAGGTACTTGAACAGTTACTTACTGAAACCAAAATTCAGAATGGTTAGTCTCTCAACCGTGATTCACTCTCTGCAATAGGGAGACTAGTTAGCCTCCCTGGATCTGAAGGATGCCTACTTTCACATGCCAATAAGGCAGTCCCACAGAATCTTCCTGAGATTCAGACTGCCCTCAGGACACTAGCAGTTTGCAGCCATGCCATTTGGCTTAACTTTGGCCCCCAGAGTATTCACCAAGTGCCTGGCAGTGGTGGCAGCTCATCTGAGGAAACACAGCATATCAGTCTTCCCATATTTGGACAACTGGATACTGGTGGGCAAGACCCCTCATCAAGTCAGAGAGGCTCTCAGCTTCACAAGACACACTTGCACACCCTGGGGTCTCTCATCAATGAAAAGAAGTCCCAGTTGGAAGCAAGACAGCTCCTAAATTTCATAGGAGCAGAACTCAACACCCTGTAGGGCAAGGCCTTTCTGCCAGCGGACAGGGTTTAGAGCTTCCTGTCAGTGGTGAACTCATTTGCCCAAGGCCAGCCAGACATTTCCTAAGGCTTTTAGGACATATGGCCTCCAAGACAGCTGTCGTCCCTGGCATAAGGTTCTAAATGAGAGACATACAGTACCTACCACTTGCAAGCACACTGGTCCCAAGAAAGGCATTCCCTGTCAAAACTGATACCAGTTACCAGGACACTGCTCCAAGCTTTGGACTGGTAGAAGGAAACAGACAACCTCTTGGTTGGGATTCCCTTCCAGTTATCATGTCCCACAAAAATTCTCACTACAGAAGCCTCCCTTCTCGGTTGGGGAGCTCATCTGGACCAGCACTCCATAAGTGGCACTTGGACTCCCAAAGAATCTGCAAGCCACATCAATCTTCTGGAACTCGGGGCTGTGTACTTAGTCTTAAAGGCTTTTTCCCCACAACTCAAAGGCCACACAGTGCAGATCAGAACAGACACCACTGCCATGTTCTACATAAACAAACAGGGTGGCACAAGGTCGACTGTGCTATGCACAAAGGCCATGAAAATTTGGTCCTTGGCCTACTCGTCGAACATAAGCCTCTCAGCCATACACCTTCTGGGCAAATACAACACTCTGGCAGATGCCTTGAGCCACCACAACAAATGGACTCTGAACAAGCAGGTCCTTGCCACAGTATTCAGGAGGTGGGGCTCCCTAGAAATAGATCGGTTTGCATCCCGCCTCGACCATCAGCTTCCTCTGTATTGCCGCAGGCCCCCAGGAGTGGGCACCCTTCCAGGCAGATGCTCTTAACTCTGAATTGGGCAGGGAAGGTCCTCTATGGCTTCCATCCTTTCCCTCTGATTCACAAAGTGTTGCTGAAATTGAGAGACCACTCAGCAACTATGATCCTAGTAGCCCCAGATTGGCCAAGACAACCTTGACTTCCTCTCTTACTAGCCCTGTCTCACAAGAAGCCTATTCGACTTCCTCTAAGTCACATTCTCGTAATTCTGCCACAGATAGGGGTAACCTACCCCAACCTGGAATCTCTTCACCTCAGAGCCTGGTTCTTGAGAAGTTAGAGTTCCCAGATGACCAATATTCAGTGCGGGTCCTGAAGATTCTGCACATGGCCAAAAAACCAAGTACTAAGAAAACTTATGCAGTCAAGTGGAAAAGGTTCTACCTTTGGTGTAAAGGTGAACAAATCCTTTGAAGGCTTCCTTCCCCAGCCTTTTGGATTATTTGGTACACCTATAGGCCTCAGGCCTCAAAGCCACAACCCTTAAGGTGCACTTGGCTGCTATTTCAGCATACCTTTCCATGGGAAAGGACAGATCAGTTATTTCACAGCCTATTTTCAAGAAGTTTTTCAAAGGCCTGCTCCATCTGCAATCCCCAATACGAGAACCAGTTCCTCCTTGGGGCCGCAATCTCTGCATTGCTAAGCTCATGGAGCCTCCATTCGAGCGCATGGGCATGGCCCAATTGAAATATGTAACCTGGAAGACAGTTTTCTTAGTAGCCATCACTTCTGCCAGAGGGCTTTCAGAACTTCAGGCACTCTGCACTGAACTAAACTACATCGTCCCTCATAAGGACAAAGTAGTCCTCAGAACAAACAGAAAATTTCTCCTTAAGGTGGTCTCTGAATTCCACCTTAATCAGTCCATTGCCCTTCCTGTATTTTTTGCTGACAAATCCACTCCTGTGGAGTGTAAGCTTCATAGTTTGAATGTTAAAAGAGCCCTGTCTTACTACCTGGAGCACACCAAGCAGTTCAGGGACTCTACTACACAACTTTTCCTCACCAATGGTGAGGTAGACAGAGGAAAACCAGCTATCAAGGGAACTATCTCCTGTTGAATAGTCTCCTGCATTCAGTTTTGCTATGACAAGGCTGATAAACAGCCTCCTCAAGGCCTTAGGGCCCATTCCACTAGGGGCACTGGTGCCACAGTAGCAGCTGCAAGGGATATTCCCTTACTTGATGTCCGCAAAGCAGCCACCTGGAAGACTGTACACACATTCACAAAGCATTACTGCCTAGATGTACAGTCTAGATCTGATGCCGAATTTGGCAGGGCAGCCCTGCAGAGCCTCTTCCCTAAGTAGATTCTGTACCCGCCTCCCAACTGCGCTGCTTTGTAATCTGCTACTGTTACTGATGCTAAAGGACTCCTGGGATGAGAAGAAAAAATAACTCACCGTAATAATATTGTTTCTTCCAAGGTGTCGTTTAGCATCAGTAATCTCCCACCCTTCCTCCCTTAGTAACTTAACTGAACTCCACCTGACTGAGTAACACTGCCTCTGAGGTGCTCTCTCACTCTTGGCTAAAGAGAATTTCTGCCGAAATTTCTTCTGTCTTTTCTTCATTTTTATGCTGAGTTTGTGAGTATTTTTGCATTTTCTGATATTTTCTTTAGTTTTTTCGCAGTTCCTTTTGGTTCCAGGGAACCACATTTTTCCCTGTTTCTGCGGGTTCTCTCACGGATCCCGCCTATTTTCTGAGGTATTTATTTTAACACGTCTAAGTAAAAATGATGGTTTCTTATTTCTTTGTATTTTAAAAAGTTATTGGTTCCCGTTTTTTCACGGGAACCACATTTTTGCATGCTTCTTACAAGTTTTCAACTCTCTAGTCCGCAGTTTTTCACCGCGAGGGAACCGACAGCTAAAGCTTTCTTTCCCTATTTGAGAACATTATTTTAAGGGTTTTCGATATTGGCATGTCAGATAGACCTAAAAAGAGAACTGGACCTACAAGATTTAAAAATTGTGTCAAGTGCTTTAAAATCATGGCTAAGGCAGATGGCCACCGCCTTTGTTTAAGTTGTTTAGGCCCAGCTCACGCTTCTGCTAACTGTGAATTTTGCTCTAAAACAGTTAAAAAAAAGAGCCAAAAGGTTGGAAATGATGGCTCCTTAGTCTGCCTCCCCCTCTAATGAGCCTTCTGAAGAGGGGTCCTCTCATAAACCAAAAGATAGGTCCTGCAAGGACCCCCTAGAAAATAAGTCTGACAAAAATAATTCAGACCAAGCCAAACAAAAAAGACATTCACAGCAGGTTTCTGACTCAGTGCTTGCTAAAAAGAAATAAAAGGAAAAATATATCACTGCCTCTCCCACTGAAGAGTAAGGGGAGATGCTAATGTCACAACAAAATATGCCCTCTGCTGAGGAAATGGCAAAGGCTTGGCAACTTCATCAGGCCTTTCAAGCTATGGGCAATCTATCTGGAGCCCCAGCTGGCCCTTCTACACCTTTTCCCACTGACCCTTACCCTGGACAGGGCTTTTACTTTGGGGAAGTAAATGGTGGAGGAGGCAGGGGAACCCTTCGAACCTGACGTATCCTCTGACCAGGAATTTGTCTCTCCTTCTCATGGTCAGGAGGATTTTTCATCCCATTACACTTTTGTCCAGTATATGGTGGACACTCTTGGCCTCTCCATACAGGAGACTACTGAGGAGGATGAGGAGGCAGACTTTCTAGATATGATGGGTCTCCCTACCCCAAAAAAGCTGCTCTTTCCAATACACAAGTCCCTTTGCAGGACCACTTGCAAACTCCTTCAGAATCCCACCTCCATCCCAGGTGTGGATAAGAAAATAGAGAAAAAGTGCCAGCTGAATAAAACAAATGCTGGGTACCTTTATACCTAACCTGATCACAAAGGCATGGTATAAGCTGCAGCTGGTGACAAGGCTAAGGTGCCTGTATCATCTCAGCCTCCAGACAAAGAGTCCAGAAAATTGGACACCATGGGCAAGAAATCTTATACCACAGCCTCTCTGCTGCTTCACCTCTCTACTTATAAGGCTTACACAGCACAGTACCAAAAGGCACTGTGGAACTCAGTTCTGGCCATCAGCCAAAAAGCTCCTGATAGCATTGTCCAGGATCTGGCAGAAACAGTTAAAACTGCCTTAGACGCCACAAAGTACTAGTTTTATATGGCTGTAGATGCCAGTGACACTGCCTCCAGATCCATGGCTTAAGCCATCTCACTTAGGAGACTTGCATGGTTGAGGAGCATCAACCTCTCTCAAGATACCCAAACTAAAGCTATGGACTTTCCCTGCGAGAACAGTTCTTTCTTTGGGGACAAGACAGTGGCATGCATGAAAAATGAGGAAAAATACAAATCCACCTATAAGAGTAATGCATCAAAACAGAAAGCTTCCACCTCTTACAGGTCGCAGGGAAGGGGGGGGGGCAGAGATAGAGGTTATTATCCCAAGTCCTTCTATCATATGCCCTTGCCCATGGATTACTCTCAGATGAGAGGATACTTTGGAGGAAGAGGAAGGAGGGCTCAAAAACGCACTGACCCCACCCCCTCACCAAAAGCTCAGTCCAAACAAAACCCCTGGCTGCAAGGCCCAGGTCGTTGCTCCTCTGCCAGTAGTGGGAAGGCTGACCCACTACCTCCATCAGTGGGAAAACATCACCACAGACAAGTGGGTGCTGGAGGTGGTGGGTCTAGGACTTACCCTGCAGTTCAAGAAATTCCCCGCACAGCAGAGCCACATGAGTTTCAAGCATCTGACCCCCACAGAAAAGATTGTGTTGGAGTCAGAGGTAAACTGTCTCCTGTTAGCAAACACTGTAGAAAGAATGCCTCTCTCCCAGTAGGAAAGAGGTCTCTATTTAAGATACTTTCTCACCCAAAAGAAAAACGGGAACTGGCGACCCATTCTAGACCTCAGGTACCTGAATAAGCACCTGGTCAATCCCAAATTCAAAATGGTCACACTGTCAGTGGTGATTCCTTCCTTGCAATAGAGAGACTGGCTAGCCTCCCTAGACCTCAGAGACACCTATTTTCACATTGCAGTCAGGCCCTCTCACAGAAAGTATCTCAGATTCAGACTCTTCTCTGGCCACTACCAGTTTGCAGTGCTACCATTCGGCCTTTCCTCAGCCCTCAGAGTCTTCACAAAATGTCTGGCACTAGTGGTAGCCCATCTCAGAAGACAGGAGCTCTCTGTCTTTCCCCATCTGGACAACTGGCTGATAGTGGACAAGTCTCCCCGAAAGATCATATCTTCTCTCAGTCTCACACAGCTCACTCTAGAGTCACTGGGCTTCCTGATCAGCACAGAAAAGTCTCACCTGGAGCCAGTTCAATTACTGGAGTTCATTGGAGCAAAGTTGGACACTCAGCAAGGCAAAGCCCTTCTCCCACTTGACAAGGCACAGAACCTCCAGACCGTGGCAGACTCGTTTGTCCTCAGCCAACCTAGGCCAGCCAGGCACTTCCTCAAGCTTCTGGGTCTCATGGCCGGTACTACAACAGTAGTTCCAGGTGCCAGGTTCCAGATGAAGGACATTGAATACCATCTGAGGACTCATTGGTCTCAAAAAAGAGACTGTCTTTCAAAGCTGATTCCAGTCACAAGGACCCTCTTACAAGCCCCGGACTAGTGGAAGGACAGGCACAACCTCAAGGAAGGAATCCCTCCAGAGTGCTCACTACAGACGCCTCCCTTCTGGGATGGGGAGCACACCTGGCAGACCAGTCCGTAAGTGGGGTGTGGTCTCCCAGGGAGCCCAATTGTCAAATAAACCTCTTCAAGCTCAGAGCTGTGTATCTGGCTATAAAGCCTTTGCCCCCCTGGCTAAAGAGCCAATGTGTCCAAATCAGGACAGACAGTACCACCGCCATGTTCTACATCAACAAGCAGCAGGGCACAAGATCCTTAAAGCCCTGCCCAGACGCCAGGAGGATTTGGTCACTAGCTTACTCCCTGGACATGCAACTAACTGCCGTTCAACTGCCAGGCAAGGACAATGTGCTGGCAGACTCTCTGAGCTGCATCAGCCACAGCTACCACAAGTGGACCCTAAACAAACAAGTGCTGGCTACTGTCTTCAGGAGGTGGGGCACTCCAGAGATCGATCTCTTCGTTTCCAAACACAATCATCAGATTCCCCTGTATTGGTGCAGGCCTCTGGCACTGGGATCAATGCCAGTGGATGCCCTGTCCCTGAACTGGACAGGGAGGTTCCTGTACGCTTTTTCTCCATTTTCCCTGATCCTCAGGGTGCTTCTCAAGCTCAGAAAGCAATCAGCAACAATGATCCTGGTGGTTCTGGACCGGGCAAGGCTGCCTTGGTACTCCCTGCTCCTTGCCCTGTCAGCCAAGTGGCCCATTCGCCTGCCCTTGACTCACAGTCTTCTGACCCTGCCTCAGACGATGATAACATACCCCAGCATAGAGTCCCTATGCCTCAAGGCCTGGTACTTAAAGACCTAAAGTTCCCAGACTCTCAGTATTCAGAGGAAGTCCTGAGGATTCTTTAACTAGCCAAGAAACCAAGTTCCAAAAAGACCTATGCTTCCAAGTGGAAGAGTTTCTCTTTCTGGTGTAAAGACAGGAAGATTGACCCACTACATACCAGCTTGTCCTCCATACTAGACTGTTTAGTACACTTGCAAGCATCGGGCCTTAGGGCCTCATCCCTGAGGGTCCGCCTGGCAGCCATTTCGGCCTACATTTCAGTAGGCAAAGAGGAATTTGTAATTTCTTATCCCATTTTCAAGAAATTCTTTAAAGGCCTGCTGCACCTTCAGCCCCCACTTAGGGAACCTGTCTCCTCCCCTCGGGTTTGAACCTGTGTATAGCTGAGTTGTTGGAGTTCCATTCGAGCCTATGGCTACTGCAGACTTAAAGTATGTCACCTGGAAAACAGTATTCCTAGTGGCAGTCACTTCAGTCAGAAGGATTTCAGAGCTGCAAGCTCTATGCACTGAACCTAATTACATTATTTCCCACAGGAATAAAGTAGTTCTCAGGACCATCAGGAAATTTCTTTCCAAAGTAGTGTCGGAATTTCACCTCAATCAATCCATATCTCTCCCTGTCTTTTTCACAGATAAATCCACTCCTGGGGAGCGCAGGTTCCACAGCCAGGATGTCAAGAAAACTGTCTCTCACTTGATAGTCTCTTGCATCCAGTTCTGCTACAGCAAGGCTGGCAGACAGTTACCTCAAGGCCTCAGAGCCCACTGCACTAGGGGAACTGCAGCCTCAGTGGCAGCAGCAAGGGATATACCCGTGCTCAACATCTGCAAAGCAGCTACTTGGAAGACTGTACACACCTTCACAAAGCACTACTACTTGGATGTACATTCCAGATCAGATGCCAGATTTGGTACTGGAGTCCTGCAGAACCTTTTCCCAAAGTAGGTTCTGTTCCCTCCTTCCAGCTACAGTGCTTTATAATCTGCATAAGTCAAGCATACTGAGGGATTGCTGGAGTGAGAAGAAAACATTCTAGGGACATGGATATGGTGTACTATCCACACTACTGGCAGTGTTCCTTTCCCTATTACCTCTGGGAAATGCTTGTAGGTGGCAGCCAAATCATCCCCTTTGTCTCCCACAACGACTTCAGTCGGCAGCCAAAGACTTCCTGTTTGCCTTGGACACTTCTCAGGTCGTCAGCACTATTTCTCTGTATTACTTGCAAACCAAATTGATTAGAATTGACTGCATATCACCGTTAGAAAGGTAATTTTGTGCTGAACAACTTTGCCACTGATACTTTGTGTGTATCACGTATACTTTAGGAGTTATTCACATTTGTTTATGGTATGGTGTGCATGGCTGACATTTGTCCCTCAAGCTTCACCTAAGCACCTTGAATAAAATGTGAAATAAATACATGTTTTATATTAGAAACATTGCTTTTTAGTACAAAATGACTTTTGTACCTACATCTAATGTATGTAATTTGGTGTTATATTACACATTTTCCTACCAAAAATGGTTTACGTTGCCTTTTTTATTGTAAAAGAAAACTTTTTTTTTTTTCTATTTCAGCTAGTACAGAAAAAACAGAAATTGCTTCTAATTAACTGCATAGCACCGTTGGAAAGGTAACTTTGTGCTGAACAACTTTGCCACTCGTACTTTGTGTGTAGCACTTACGATTCACGAGATATTCACATTTGTTTGTGGCATGCTGATTATAGCTTGATTTTGCTTAGAAAAGCCCAGAATGCAGTGTTAAGAGTATGCAGGACACAGGTGGTGGAACTCTCAAAGAGCTCCTGTGAAGTGAATGAGGGCTTGCCGGAAAGTCTTCAAGCTGGCTCCTCCCACCCACATGGGTGGTAATTCCCTCCGCACCGCCCCATGACACCAAATTTTCCTTTCTGCTGGGAGAAGAAGGTTCCCTCCTTATTGCTCTTGTGCTGAGTAGGCCCTGTGCTTGGTAAAAAAACTTTTACTTTTAAAATAACTCCTGTCTTCAAGCGACTCCTTCACCTCATCCATGATGGATGAAGCGAAGTCAGTGCCGGGTTTCAAAAAAATGTGCCTGCAGCCAGAGGATGTCACAGATGGACCCGCGCACATTGTGCATTTACTGCTTGGGTCACAAGCACAATCCCCAGGCTTTCGGCCTCTGTTGCACCCTGCACCCATCTACTTTGGAAGGCCGGCATGCCCGACTTCTTCTCGGGTGCCCGAAAGAAAGATCCTCCCGTGAAATCTAAGGATGCCTGGCAGGCAGTCTCCGTGGCTGTGGGGTCCGCCAAACAGCCTGTGGCTTTTGTGGAAGCTGCGGCTCAGGCTTCCTCAGCTTGTGCGTTTTTGCCTCTCTCTTTGGGCACCTCCTTTTCTGGGGCATTCAGAGATCTGTACCAGGCCCTCCCCACTCTTGGGCAGGATCCCTCATCAGGCATTAAAACAAAAAAGAAAGGGGCTAAGAAAAAGTTTCGCCATTGATCGTGGGATCACAGGCGCTCTCGGGCCTCAGATTCCCGTGCTTCCACAGAGGTTTCAACTGTGTTGATCCTTCGGCTCCTGGTCTCCCAGTCGGGCCAGTTGGTCGAGACGCAGGTCGCCCTTCCTGATGGGATTTTTCTCGAACTGGTCGACCCGTTGTAGCCAGAAGAGGCCGATACCTCCCTCTTTAGGACTCCGGTCCTGCCTTTGACTTGCCAAGGAGGGACGGACACATCCTCTAATCCACCATCTCTTACCCAGGATCTCCCAGACCAGGAGGAATCTCGGTCTTCACCGGCTCCCTCTGAGACATACCATCGGCAGCCTCAGCAATCGAGGTCGTGGTCCCAATCCCACAATCCAGGGTCTAGTAGCCTGTGTCGCTATCGACGATCTTGCTCTCGACACTCGCACAAGTGGCGCTGCGGCTGTTCATCCTCTTCTTCTGCCTCAGACAAGGAGAGACTGTGCCACAAGATGCGTCAGTGCTATGAAGAGCTTATGTGGCAACAGCTTATGTTTATGGGGTGAAGCCAATCCTGACCTCTGTCCTGACCATCTTATGGCTCTTGCCGCAGAGGCCTCAACCTTCCCTGATTTGGCAGCTGCCTACTTGTCTGGAACCGGTTTGGCCACCCTCGGCCTCTCTGCTAATTTTGTTGGAGCTGCTGCCGAAACAGACAAAGTTTGGCCCTCCCCCTAAAGATGCCCACTTGGCATTGGGGCTTCCACATCGGCTGTCGGTTACCATCACTCCTGAGCAACCCTGCAGGGTAGGCGGAGATTCGGGTGGGCGACCCTTATTTAAGGAATTCTCAGAGTCTGAGGACTCTTCCTTGCACTCCCACCCGGTGGGTGAGGAGTCGGCTGCGGATTTGTTGACGGAGCCAGGTCCCACTTCCTTTATTGGGCTCCTCCGTCTCATCTAAGAGTACACGGGTCGTCTGATGGAACCTGTCCAGAAATGGGCCAGGTACCCACTCACTGAAATTCTGGACTGGGGAGACTCTCCTGGGGAAGTCTTCCCGGTCACAGAGACCATTCTTGGCTCTGCTCTAGAGCTGCAGCAGCACCCGGCCTCTTGTCCTGTGCCTTGAGCCTGGCTCGCCTGCAAGTACGCAGTCCCTACCGGTTCCCTGTCAGGTTTTAATAAGCACCCCGCGGCCGAGGAGCTAGTGGCCAACACAGTCTTCCGGCACACGGGCAATGTTGGGGACGTGGACAGACCTCCCGACAAGGAGTCCAAGAAGTTGGACCACATGGCCGAGAAGCTTTATGCAGCCTCTTCACTCGACCTTGGGCAGACGGATATGGCTCTTCTGATGGCCTATTTCACCCATGCCCTGTTGGGCATGCTCGATGAGGTACTTTCTCATCTTCTGGCTGGCATGCAGACTACAGTCAAGCAGGTCCGGGATCAGGGTCAAGCAGTAGCCAAACAACAGCTCCAGACTACCATGGACATCAGGGACTCTTGTGCCTGGTCTGTGGCGGCCGCGGTTGCCATGTGCCACAGGGCTTGGCTGAGGATTTCAACCTTTACAGCGGATACCCAGCACAAACTGGCGTGTGTCCC
The DNA here is from genome assembly GCA_016271365.2 of Neoceratodus forsteri. Classification (NCBI taxonomy): domain Eukaryota; kingdom Metazoa; phylum Chordata; order Ceratodontiformes; family Ceratodontidae; genus Neoceratodus; species Neoceratodus forsteri. Next base: position 1,200,222,595 of record CM028130.1, read on the forward strand.
CTTCTTGGGCACCGACTTGTTCAGGCCCTGTATGGACGGGCACCTCACCCGTATTGAGAAGTCCAATGCCACCTTGGACTCTGTGACCTTCACCACGAGGAATCCCAAGGACAAATCTCAGAAGAGGAAGACCTTTCAGCCCCTCTCTGCCCCCGTAGCCAAATTGACCCAGGCTCCAGCAGGCTAGCAGGGTCCTCGTTAGTCGGGTGGTCGTTTTGATTTATTAAAATCTGTACTATAAATGTTGATAAAATGTAAGGAAAAGTCACCCCCGTTGAAATTAATTGAGTGCGCACATGCAGCCTTCGCTTACTGACATCACAAAACGGGTCTGCGTGTGCCTGCGTGGGGGCATGTTGAAGGGTTCAGAAAGTGCCTCTGTTTTTTACCGCAATGTCCAGTTTCAATTTTACGAGTGTTCTAACTTCTTTTATGTACAGAAACGAGAGGAATTATTTATGCCACTCAACTTTGGGGCAGGCGAGTGATTACATATGTTGGGGTGGGCAGCAACTAGGCAACTAGGAAGCTGCTCTTTAAACACATGAGTACTTTATGCCACATCAGTTACATTCATACCTGTTATTAAGTGGGAAGTATTTACCTTAAGTTACATTTACATAAGTAATTTAAACACCTAGTTACTTACTCTTTTATATACGTTAACTTTTGAACACACTCCCTGTGTTATACATACACGAGTATCTTACTTCTTAAAAAAATACACATCTACAGTTAGGTTGTATGCTACATACACAGCATACTGAGAACAGTTTAGTCAGATGGAATGCACTTAAACTTTCAACGAATCACCACTGCAGCCTGTTCACATGTTTTGCTCCCTCCAGAGCAACTGCGTGATCATCTGTTCATCTCCATGGTTTGGTCGTGATGTCATCTGTGTACTACAAGAATACAAATTAGGAATCATAAGTAACAATTTTTGCTTTTATATATTTGATTTTGTTACTATTTATATTTCCTGAAGGATTGCCATACTTGCAGAAGACCATAATTTATTTCTTAGAGCTGGTATCTATTTCACAACACTACAACCATTTTACAAAAAGAGTTGCGGCTCAAAATAATCAGTTAAACCCTCCAACAAGCTTGAAAGTAGGACATGCAATATGCCTAGGAGAGATTCCCTCAAATGTTAAATTGTGCTGATTCCATCAGAATAAACGTCTGAATTTTCTGTACTGCATTGCTCACAACCTAGTGTAACTGCAGTGGTGTAGATTTTTTTTAAAATAAGATATGCATGTGTATATAATACAGGAAGTGTGCTCAAATGTAAATGTATATAATAGAGTAAGGGACTGAGTGTTTAAATTATCCAGAGTCTTGCTGCCACATACTGCTGTTGAGGTTGCGAGGTGCGTGACTATTCACTACAATCCAATCCACACATTAATTCTATATCCCTTGTCAGATTAATGGATTAGCAGCCGTTTTGGTTCTGATCAGAGTTTGGTTATTATAGTCCCTGATGTACACCCACTGTATCTTTCCTGAATCTTGGGAACACCTCACGCAGTCTGTCCACTTCCAGATTCAGTGGGATGAGACTACTGCATCATGAGTGACTGGACTGTGTGGGTAATGCTAAAGTTCAGGATGTATGCAGTAAGATGAGTCCAGGGATTTAAAACAAAACACATTTTTTTGAGTGATTACATTGACATCATAGTTTTCAGTTTTAATAAGAAAAAAGACGCAGAATAAAAACAACCAGCAACACCAGCAGATTTTACAAGTAATCAATTAAAAATTTTTTTTCCAACTGATACCAAAAGAGTTGATGTTATCCCTTTTAAAATAAGTTCTGAGGCTGGCCTGGTGGCGCTGAGGGTTGAGGTGCTGGACGCCACACCTCGCGCCATGCCGGCGACCCGGGTTCAGGAATGACCTCGGGTCACCGGGGTGGGGGGGAGAGTTGGAGCGGGATTTCCCCTCCAGGGGTGGACGCCCATTTCTCCGTAGTCCCGCACCCATCGGGTAGAGGTTCAGTGGGTGCACAGGTGGCAGGAGCGGCAATGCAAGTCTGGAGTGGGGTGAAGCGGGTCACCGGATCCTGACGTGTGTGCACTCTTCCATGTGCGTGTTCGTATGTGTATGCCGTGACCCCGGGCAGGGGAAGAAAAAAGAAAAAATTGTAAATGGAAAAAAAAATTAGTTCTGAAAGTATGAAACTAGCATTCTAATTTGCAGTTAGTGGGTAAAACACATTTTAAACACCTCCATTAACTGTATGTAATCTTTAACAGTCTATAGTTTAAAAAGTTCTTTAATCGCTGTGGTATTTTTCTCTTATTAACTTCTAGACAGCCGATATTGGCTTGACTGAGAATTCAGGTGAAAGTGGCTTACGTTTTGAGATCTGGTTTAGACGACGGAAATCCAATGATACTTATGTTCTCCAGGCAAGCACATCTGAAGTGAAACTGTCCTGGACAAATGATATAGCAAAAATCCTTTGGCAGCAGGCCTCCAGAAATAAAGGTAAGAAAAGATGTCTAAATCCATTTCTTCAAAGCAACTCTGTTATTTAACCAAAAGCATTAGTAAAAAGAATTTGGCCCCATTTTCGGAAGGTTAGCATTGCCCTACCATGAATAGCACAACATTAACAGAGCAGAGCACGTTCTAACGGGGCTGTATGTAAATAGCCCTGGCACTCAGTGGGTAGCGTGATTGTGCTGAATACACCACTGCGTCCAAGCAGATGAGGGCACCCTCTTGCACGTATGGTGCACTGGTATAGTCAATGGATTTTGAAAGTGGTAAAAGGCTTTCGGATCCCTGCCTTTAACAGTTTCAAGTCCCCCACCCATGATCCCTGGGAAACTGTTAACATCCCTGGTAGTGTAGTGCCCCCCTCGATTTCCAAGTACCTGTCAAAAACCTGACATTGTTATGATGTTTTGTGTAGACGATACAATGATGATACTGCCCTGTACATTTCCAGGACCATGGTATCTGCAGTAGTGGTGGACCTCCACTCTGCTTTAAGTACATTGCAGATTAATCAATTTCACTCGAAGTTACTACCAAATGTTTCAAAAAACTAAGGTCATGGCTTTCACTACTAATGGAAATACATCCTCAGAAGGATTCCCCTTCTCATTTCTACTCTGCTGGTGGATGAGCTTAAAGTAGTGGATAGTTACAAATACCTTGGGCTTTGTCTGGACAGCAAACTGTCCTTTTCCACCCATATAGATACACAAGGAAAAAACTCCACTCTCAACTGGGCTTTTGCAATCGGACCCATACTTCTCAACTGTCCCCGATTTTAAGGGATGTCCCTGATTTTGCCTCAGAATTTCTGTGCCTGAACTGGGGGGTTTGTAGCACAACATAATTTTACATATTAGAGTTACAGACTTCTAGCAGCCTACGGAGAAGATTATCATCAGCTGTTAAGTCCCTGATTTTTGGTGCTTTGTTCCTGATTTTTTTAAATCCTAGTCCCTAAATTATGAGGTAGGAGGTTGAGAGGTATGATCAGAACAAATATTGCTTTATAGCTGATGCACGTAAAAGAGTAGTATAAACCATCTTCTCCCAGCCTTAGACTGCGTTGACATATTTTACTGTTACTTGGCAAAGCTGGATGTACTTTATCATAGGGCCCTTTGCTTCATAAAAGGTCTGTCCCCCCGGACCCACCACTGTACCCTTTATTCCACCATAGGGTGGCCCTCTCTGGCCACCATATGGCTAAAAAACCTTTACATGTGGTCCCTTAAAGCACTACAGAAAGATATGCCCCCTTACATTATGGCATTGTTCCACAGAACCTCTAGGCCATATGGGATGAGAAATGTTGCCATTCTCTTGGAGATACCAAGATTGCTCTCTCGTTTTGGAAAAGCTACACTCAGCTGTTCTGTAACTAATCTCTAGGATAAGCTGTAGCTCCCTTTAAAATTAAGTGTCTTACCTAGCACTGCTGCTTTTAAAAAAAAACCTGGACATCCATTGTGTGCTGTTGCTGAATTCACCATGACCTTATGCAACACTGCACTTCTTTTGTATTACGATTGTATTAATTCCATTATTATACTTTTGTCCTGCTCAGGATCCTGCGCTACCTGTATTGTACCCTGTATGCTCTCTGAATTTCATGATTTTGGTGTCTTACTATACTGTGTCTGTATATTTCTGAATTTACAATATTTTTGGTGTCCTAACAAGGACCTTAATGCAAGTGAGCATCACTCAACCGAGCTTTTTCATGGTAAAACAAAATAAAATACAGTAAAGCAGTTTTATTGATAAACAGAAAAGTTGGTAGTCTAGAAGTCTCCCCACCTCTATCCTCAACAATCTATCATATTCCCTGGTAAACCAGTTCCTCCCTCACCTGAGACCCTGTCATATTCCTTAGTAGTCCAGTGTCACCCCCAATTCCCAACAAACTGTCAAATTCCTGGTAGTCTACCCCTTTCCACCAAATCCAAGCTTTCTGGATCCACTCTCTGGCCCACCCTCTGCCCCAACTCACCATAAAGTGACATTCATGGTCTGCCATCAGATCTGCAGATAGTGATCGGCGCAGACTTTCCACACACCGCCTTGGCCAGCCGCCATCCAAATGACAGGAAGCGAGTGTGGGTGTACTGTAGAAACAAAACTGTTTCATGTAACATTTACACATACATAATACACCATATCAGCGGAAGGTCATTTATAGGTACTTGGGTATCGGGGTGGTCCAATAGGGTGTCAGGAATTTTAACTGTTACTCTGAATTGGGGGGGGGGCAGCTGAGACTGCATAATTCTTATGTACATTTGTGCAGAGAGGTATTGTGCAGAGCCAGTAATGCACACTGCGTAGGCACTTAGTACCAGATGGTACCAGACTTTGCATAGCCATAATGGCTTGCACTGTGATTGAGGCTGTAGAGTGTATGTGAGTATTTTGAAGAGATGCACATAATCAAAACAATATGTATATGCTACTTAGTGTCTCTCATGAGTTGGAGATGACACTAATGGCTTAAAAGTTACTGGCAGGGCAGCCGGCCCAGTGGCGCTGAGGGCTGAGGCGCTGGATGCCACACCTCACGCCATGATGGCGACCCATGTTCGGGAACAAGCATGGGCCATCAGGGGTCAGCAGGGGAGGGAGAGGATTGAGCGTCCAGAGGACAGCTCTCTTCTCCTGGTGAGGGAGGACTGACACTCCCGCCGAACAACTACCCCCAGGTGTAGGCTGGAGGGTAGTGCAGGTCAGAGGGGCCAGACGTAGGGAAGGTGCTGTGAGACTGCTGCAGACTTGCACACGCCTCCATGTGCACACATCCTGCGTGTGCACCCTAGCAATGGGGAAGGGAGAAAATGAGGAAAAACTCCTCTGGCTGCAGGATGATAACCGACCTCCCGCAGGCTCCACACCTGGCGACCAGGCAAGGATAAGTCCCGGTGATACCAGGGTGACAGGGCTGGGGGAGGGTCAGTCAGAAGGGGGCATCCGGGGGCAGAAGGAGGATAAAGACCATATGGGGGAAAAAAAAGTTGCCGGCAGTGGTATAAGGATGCAGGCTGCCCTTCAAACTTACCCTGGCTGCCCAGGTTTCAAAATCACATGTTAGAACTATTTTTTTCATATTAACCTCTTCTTGTATTTAAATTCTGTTGAGTTTCGGTAAACATGGAAGTGAAGATGGCCCACTATGAATATGGACCAAGCAACAGCTAAGAATTGTGAGAAAACCTGCTGGAATAGTGGTGCTGCTACTCCTGCAACAGAGACAGCGTGTGCGGGTTTTAAGTGACTGTTTTAATGACTCTGGCAGGGATTTTAAACTTTAAAATAATACTTAAAACAACTTGGGTCCAAAAGTTATGTTCTTTTTTTTCTTTTTTCTGATTATCTATTTTTTTGTCAACTATTTTTTATCCTCCTAGTGGCAGGTCGACCTTATTGTCTGCCGAGCCTACCGAACATGGGGTCTTTCGGGGGCTTCTAGCACCATGCATGCCCCGGCAGATCCCCGGAGTCGGTCTGGGGGCATCATCCATGCTGGCCTCCACTGTTTCCACCATTTTCTCCCATGAACTACCCCGGGACCCCCAGAAGCGGTGGCGCATATGCGTGGAGGTGCACATGCGCACTGCAGCTCCGGACCAGGTCCCCTCAACCCTCCCCATCGATCTATGTCTAAGCTTTCTCGTGGCATCGTCCCTCCTGCCACCACCAGAGGGCGGCCAAGCTCTGAGAGCACTGGATACCTCCTCCTGAGGCAGAGCGCTGCCTGCCAGCAGCTTCTCACATCCTCTTCCCCCCCGCAACGGCCTCCGATGACCCTGGCTCGATCCCAAACCCGGGTCTCCGGCATAGCGTGAGGTGTGGCGTCCAGCACCTCAACCCTCAGCGCCACCGGGCCAGCCTTCTGATTATCTATTTGACACGCAAGCCAACACCTGCTTCTCCGTTTCAGGCCCCCGACAGCCACTCCCAACCCCATCATCATTATTCCCTCCATTGTCGAGCCAATGTGGAGCCACATAGAATAGGTCCCGAGGGAGCTGGCAACATGTTTTTCTGTGTTTTTCTGCTGTCTCTTCCAAGTCCCTCTCACCTCCCCTGACATCAGGCTATGCCACTGGCAGCCTTAAATGTTTCAGTATGCCAAAGGCTGATGCCACCACTCCCAAGGGAGCAGGCTTGCCCCAGGAGGCTGCTGTGAGCCCAGACATCTCCTTTTCTGGGCTGGCTTGCGCGCAGCACTCCACAGTCATGACCACTCCTGTCCCATCTCCATTGGTCCACTCTCAGACCTGGGTCACCAGCATGGAAGTGCAGCATGCTTACACTGAGCCATCAGGTGGCCCCTAGTTGTATTATTTTTAAAGATTAAATCCACTGCCAAAGCTATTTAAACTGTAATTTAATATCCGCACACTGCTGTCTTTGTTATAGCAGTGGCAGGATCCACGTCATTGTTTTGGCTGGCCTGCCTTTGTGCACATGCAAAGTGCAGCATTGGTGGAAGACTCCAAACCACACAAGTAGTGTAATGGTACGTCATGGGATTAGTGTACATTATGATATCCTACTGCCTACGTGCGTAACTGAGTGGTGAGTGCTACCTGACTGAGTGCTACCATTGTCAGCTCGTAGCTTCAGCCAGCTCCTGGTTTTAGTTATTGGTCTTACCCCAGCCAGCAGTCATGCAATACCTTCCCGGAGGAGAGAGGGGTTTGAGGGGCTTAGCCCCCCCATCCGTGAAAACATAGAACTAATAGTAGTGTATTTGTGATGGGAGACCCCCCTCCATACTCCCCTTATTTCCACCCCATCCCAAAACCCACCAACCAGCTCTAAACATCCTCTACTATTTTACATCCTGTAATATTTTAACATTTTAAAGGTGACTTGTATTGTGTATCTAATATTTTTCCCCCTTTTCTTTTTTCTCTCAGAAACTGATTTTGAGTTGAAACAATAATGTAGTGAAATTGCATCAAGTTGAATCAGTAATATCCACGAATTTATAAAAATTTAAATATGACCCAGAGTAAGAAATCTGCAGGGCAAAGTGGTCGGAGCAGGGTTGAGCAAGCGCTTAACCGTGGAGGGAGCATAAGAGCATGGAGGGAGCATCAACGTGGCATACAGCGTAGCATAATTATCAAAAGAGCATAAGTGGGTCCATGGTACTCCACTAACACCCAAAGTGCCTTTGGCTGCAATAGTTCTGCTCTCATGGAGTCTTAGCACCTCTGGCCCCAAGACAAAAAAAAGGGGAGCCATGGAGAAAATTAATTCTTTGGACGTCTGACATCATCAAGATGGTGGTACGAGTGGCATTGTGGAGCCCAATCCAGGCTCTGAGTGCAAACACTAGGAGCTCGATTCTCAAAGACATTTGAATGCTGCAAACCCCAGGTGTGCCGAACGCACGGCGCATGGGGCTTCATGGCATTCCGTGCCTAGCATTCTGGATTCTCGATCCCGTGTGCCACAAGCCCCAAGTTAGACCAGCTTTTGCTGATCTAACTTCTGGGACCTTTTTGAATTAATTTTTTTCTATTAGTAGTTTTTTGTTTGTTTTTTTTCCCCTTGTTTTCTCCCTGGACCTAGGACCCCAGTATGTGCGTGGAGGCACACGCCGGGTACCGGCTTGCTCCTTGCACCCCACCCCTGACTATTGCCACTGCCCCCTCCCACCTACACTTCCCACCGGACCTCCACCTGGTGGGAGCAGAACTACAGGGGACGGGCAACCACCCCAGGAGGGGAGCACTTCCTAGTGGCTGCTCAATCCTGCTCCCTCCCTCCTCCTCCTCCCCCATGCCAGCTCTCCGATGACCCGAAGTCATTCCCGAACCCAGGACACCGGCGTAGCGCAAGGTAAGGCATCCAGCGCTTCAGTCCTCAGCGCCACCGGGCCGACATGTCTGGAACCTTTTTATGGGGTTTGCAACACATATGTGGTGCAAGCCACCATAAAGGGGGTAAAGTGTTGAAAAACCATGCAACCTATGTGAATAGGGCACACGGTGTGGCTTTGGGTACGGGGCAGCGCAGGGTTTGATGCAGGGCTTGTGAAAGCCCTGCGTCAACCTTCAAGAATCGAACCCAAGGAATCTAGCTTTAAAACATTTTTTCTAGGGACATGGATATAGTGCACTTATCCACACTTTGGCAATCTTTCTTTTCCTTTAAGTTCAGCCAGAACGTCTTCAGGCTAAGCTCCTCCCACCCTCCCGGGTGATATCCTCCTTGGCTCCACCCAATGATGTTGGATCTTCCTTTCTGCTGGAAGAGCCAGGTCTCCTCATTTGCAGCTTCTGTGTGCAGTGTAGGCCCAGTTCTAAAGACGTAATCTTCAGACAATTCTAGCAAGTTTTTCTTTGTGTTTTTTGCTCGACTACGGAGCGTGATGACCAGAAAAAAAGCATCGGGTTCAAATGATGCGCCACTTGCAACCAGAAAATGTTGCACACCGACCCCCATGCCTCGTGCGTATGCTGTTTGGGGGCTCAGCACGACCTGCAGGCTTGCAGCTATGTTGGTCCCTGCAGCCCTCATCCCTCAAGGACCATTATGCACTTTGCTAGGCCCGCCTGGCCAAGCGGACTGCACCAGTCCAGTCTAAGGATGTCTCAGAGGGCCGCTTCTCGGCTGCAGCCGGGCTTGGCATCTAGCCACCATGCTTGAAGAGGCGGCAGCCCAAGCTGCAACAGTCACCCCCAGCATTGCTGCCAGTGGGTGACAGCATTGGGACCTCATTCACAGGTGCCTTCCAGAACATGTGCCAGTCCCTTCAGACCCTTAGGGAGAGGCTTTCCTGCGGGGATAAATCTACAAAATCTAAGTGGATCCATCGCAAGTTGTGGGGCAGGGATGGGGCTCGATCTTTCTGCTCCCGCGATTCTGTGTCTGGCTCTAAGGCTGTCGAGCAGTCAGCTTCAGCCGATCCTTCAGGGGTCCCTGCTCAGGCTGATAGCTCCACAGTGTCCCAGTGTCCCCATTGGGCTTGTTGGCAGAGACGTAGGCCAGCCAGCTAGTCAAGATCTTCTCAATCTGGTCGACCCATTGTTGGAAGTGGCCAAGAATGACTCACTCCTTCGGACTCCAGTCCTGTAAGCTCTTTTCCAGGAGGGACCAGACAAACCAGCTGACCTGGCTGTCTCCCCCTGGGCTATCAACCCCTCCAGGATTCCGCAGCAGGAACCAGTCCATGTCTAATACACAACTTGTTCCCCCATTTCTCCTCAGCAGTGACATGCTCATCATTGGTCAAGGTCTGGGTCGAGGACCTGGTCCTGCCTGAGATCAAGGCCTTGGGACTCTCGATGTTCCTGCTCTGAGCCATTGACTAGGAATTGTCATTGATGCTCCTCTTCCTCCTTGTATTCGGACAATGAGAGGCTCTGCTGCAAGTTACGGCGGTGCTACAAGGAGCTCATGTGGCAACAATAGATCCTCGGTCATGGTCAACCCACACCTCAGTCACCCGCGCTCCCTTGGTCTCCACCGATGTGGCCCATCCCGGTCCCACCCTGAGGGGCCGAGCCTGCGCTGGCCTCTACACTTACCTTGGGGGAACGCCCGCCTCAGCAGCCCATGCATGGGGCCCTATCCAAGGCTGCTCGCCCTGCCTCTGGTACCCCCAGACGGCTGTCTGTTCAGATCACCCACTCAGACCAGTCCAGGGTGGTCCACAGGGAGTCCTCAGACTCTGAGGGGTCCTCCAAGTATTCTGCTCAGACCCCGGGCTTCAGTCGCAAGTTAGCCAAAGAGCTCACCACCAAGCATGGGCCAGTCTCCTTTGGGGCCTTGCTCTGTCTCATCTCGGAAGTCCGTGGGACTGCCCTGGAGCCGGTCCAAAATCAGGCCAGATACACACTCATGGATATCCCTGACAAGGATGACTCCCTGGGGTTGTTTTCCCGGTCTCCCTGGGGTTGCCTTCCTCGTAGCGGAAGTCATTCTGGGTCCCGCTGTGGAGCTTTGACAGCATCAGCTTCTTGGTTGGTGTCCTTTGTCTGTATGATCTGCAAGTACGTGGTTCCCACCGGGTCCTTTCCTGGGGTTCTGTGACCACCCCTCTGTCAAGGGGCTGGTGGCAGACTCTGTTTTCCGCCGGACAAGCCTCCTGACAAGAAGTCCAAGAAGCTGAACCATGCAGCTAAGATGGTTTTTGCTGCTTCCTCCCTAGTTCTCTGGCAAGTGAGCTTTGCCATCATGATGGCCAACTTTAGTCAAGCTCTCATGGTTGTTCCGGACCATGTCCTTCCCCACCTCTCTGCAGACATACAGTCGGCAGTCAGGTTGGTCCGAGACCAGGGACGTTCTGTGTCCATCAGTGGCTGCTGCAGTCATCATGCAGCGTAGGACTTGGTTGAGGATTTCCAGCTTTACACAGCATAAACTGGCAGACGTTTCCTTCTTGGGTACTGACCTTTTTGGGCCGGGGTGGATGATCAACTCACCAGGATTGAGAAGTCCATTGCTACCCTGGATTTCGTTGTGTCCTTTCAAAGGGACCTTAAAGAGCAGCTGTTTACTTCTAATAAGCAGAAAACTGACTGTGTTATTTATTGCATTTTGACATATTAGTGATTACTTTCAACTTTTGTAATAAAATATTTTATTTGTGCAGTGAAACAAGACTGTTTTAGCCTTTGATTTTCACAGTGCTAGTAAAAAGAATTCAGTAGAATTCTGGTATTTTGATGTCAGTAACTGCCAGCTACTTAGAAGCTCAATGTACTGTATTTCAGTGAGAAACTAAATATATAGTATATGGTTAGCCATTGTTCTGTATAAAAATCCGCCTGCTCAAAATCATTGTTGTGGACATTCTAAACCATTGTGCGCATTCCAAAGTGGTGGTGTGCACATTCCAAATGGTTGTTCTGCACAGTTCAAGGATCATGCAATTTTAAATTTCTAATTTATTCCACACCTAGCTACTTACTAACCACCCAGTGCCCACTGTTGTACCTTTTAACTGTCAAAAGTCTGTAAATTTGATTTGATTATTGAACAGAAGAAATAAATGGCAAAATGTTTTGTTTTCACTTTGGTGGGGGGTCTGTCATTCTGGTGTAAAAAAACATATACTATATAAAATAAAATATGGGCAGCCACACAACTAGGCATGTGTTTCCATCTCGAGGGTTGAGATGACAGCATGGACCTCTCGAACTTTGCTCTCGAGGTTCATATGCTGTCATCTCAACCCCTCGATGGAAACACAGTCTTGTTGTGTATGGTTGCCCATACATTATTCTCTATATAATTCTGTCTTTTTCAAAAGAAATAGATAATTTTTCAACTGAAACCCTAGATGGCGCTTAATCCCAGGGCTACTACCCCTGCCTGATTTGCCACTAACAGGTTGAGGGCCTGGATCCATGGTGGTGCCCACCCAGAGGTCAGGGTTTGCAATAGTTAAACTAACTTGGTCACAGCCCTCTGGGACACTGCAACCCCTTCTTCCCACTAGTGGCCCACAATATATCAGAATTACCTTCACAGTATACACTTACCCCCAGGTCTGGTTCCGCACTGGGACCTCCTGTGAAATGAGATACAGTGCAACAATCACAGAACAGTACTTTAACATAGACAAATACCTCAGGCAGTATAACTTTGCTGAAACAAGCAGCTCTGATTTATTTAGGGATATAACAAGGACAGGGAAATCAGGTTAATTAGCTTATCACTCTAATAATCTACCTATGGCTCTGTGCACAGGCCTATCCCTATCAGTTACTGTCCCTAGGTACCCAAGCCCTAGTGGCTAGTCCAAACCGTGGCAGCTGGTAGGGGCCCTTTCACACAGAGAAAGGAGAATTAAACAGTCAGCAGTACAGTAATTCCATTTTGGTTTAATGTGGCAATTCAACAGGGAGCGACCCTGAATTAGTACTCCCGCGACCTCCAAATAAGATAGGGTCCTTCAATGTCAGCCGGGCTCACTTGAGGTACACAAACCTCTTCACACATCCATATAAAGAAAGCACTATACCAGGCAGGCTGCATCCTGTATCCCGATCGTAATTACTGCACAATACCGGGAGAACACACAGCAGATTCAGTTCCTGACAGACCGAGTGTAATTTTCAGCAATTCCTCCAGTCTTCTACAGGGTGAGCCTGGTTTCTACTCTTCAGAGATCCTTTGATTCTTTTCACAGGACGGATTCAGTCCTAACAAGCTGCAGACCGGAACTCTGGGCCTTACACACGTTTTTTGACTAAAACTGCACACTGAAAAAGTACAGGGCTCCTTCCTTCTTCACTGCCAAAGCTCAACTGAACTCCAACCGACAAAACCGGCACTTCCTTTGAGTTCCTCCCAGTTCTTGACTGGATTGGCTGTCACTCACAATAGACTGCTGCTGTTGGTCCAAAAAGGCACTGAAGTCTAAACTACATCTCCCAGAGTCACTGCCCATACAATCCTCTTGTGGCTGGCTCAGACTATGAGTCCAAGTTCTGATTCGTCCAAGGCACCATTTTAGAGCTAGCTACCCCACACTGATTGGTCCAGTTCAGCAGTTCAAAACTAGAATGGGAACTAGCAGACACAGTTCGACTGCAAAAGCAGGTTAGACAAACTGTAATTTCATTATTACTCTAAATAATTTCTGGCAAACAGTTACATCTTTCAGATAGGTTCCTTTGCACTCCTAGTGACTGCAAAATGAAGTGAATTGGCAGCAGCTTGAGTGGTACTCAATCAAAGAAACACAGTCCCCCATACAAACTAATTATGTCTGCAAGCAGACAGCTCTTAAAGAGACAGTACCAGAGGTTCTAAAAACACTCACTGATAAATGGCTTAAATGCCAAACACCATTCAGGCTTGGAGCATTCAAGCAAGCTCCTGGAAGTCTTTTGGGAACCCCCATTTGCAGGGGGGTTACACCCTTCCTGGCCTGGGAAAGCTTGACGTCAGCGTCAAGCAAAGTACCTAAGTTTCAACTGCAACCATATACATTTGCATTAGGCTCACATGTAATCATCAGTCAATATATCATTTTACCAAGAACACATTTCTGAAACATTGCAGTCGTCACTCTTTACACAGTATTACATACACATTGTACCATAACTCAAGTTATTACCTCTTGTACATGAAACCTGAAGAGAGGGGGCCCTTCCCTATCAGTTACCTTGGGGCTGGATGGGGCAAGGGCACCATACTTAGAGGGCAACACAAGTAACTTGGAGTTAGCACTGATGCTCAGTTTGGGCAGTGAGCTCGGGGACACATACACTCCTTTATGGACAACATTGAGAGGCAAGTCCACAGGCCCCCCAAGTGAATCATAACTGAGGTGCACCACAGGCTTTACAGCTCGACCAGTCTTTCTAGGGGGAACTGTTATAGTCTCTGCACTCTGAGCCTCATTTTCAGCATTGTCCTCACTTGTCAGGAGTCTCCATGGGGGTGAGAGGCTAGAACTTGGGGCACTTTCAGCTCCAGGAGTTACAGTTTCTGAGTCCACAACATTTGGCTCATGGAGAGCTTTCGGACACTGGCAGTGGACTGTCGGGGCACTCAAAATACTCTTCTTGTTCGGTGTATCACCAGTCTGCCCCAATCTATCATTTTCCTCCCTGAAAGCTCAAACAGTTCAACCATGCACAATGATTCCATTTCATCTGATCTGATGCTTTGCACTTCACTTCTGGGAGCATTGGCTCCAGGGGCGAAGCTGGGGCTTAGACAGTCCAGAAGGCCCAGCTTTGTCTCCAGTATTGACTAGGGATTGCCCGAAGCAATTGACTCAGTTAAGTAAGAAGGATAGTATTCAAAGTCACTCTCACTTTCTTCCGATATGGACTGACAGTCATGCTCAACTGGGACTTGTGGAGGGACACTTTAACTTTGCTTCTGTAGGTGCAGACTTTCTTGATCTTTTCTTAGCAGCAGCTCTAGTCACTGGTCCAGAGGGGCATCTTCTGGGGCTCAGACTCAATTAAGATTTGTCCAATGGGCAGTAAATGATTCTATGTATTGTTTTTACATCTTTGAATTATTCTCAGGCCTTACTTTGTACACTGGCAGATCATCTAGTTTGCCCACTACAATGTGAGGGAGATGGTGCCATCGGTCAGCAATCTTGTGCTTGCCATGCAGTCCCAGATTTCTTAGCAATACCGATCTCCCTCCTGGAGTTCCTGTGCTTTCACCTTTTATCATGCCTTTCTTTGTTGGCCAGATTTCTTTTGGCAGCCATGGTTTGAGCCAGTTGGTACGCATGAGTTAGCTGGGCCTTTAACTTTTGCACATACTGTAAATAGTTGTCAGCTTGAACCCCATCAGGAGAGACCCCAAAACACACATCTACTGGTAGTCGAGCTTCTCTTCCAAACATCAGGCGGTAGGGGAGAATCCAGTGGCATCACTTTGGTGCAGTTATAAGCATGTACCAGGGTGCTAATTTGTTGGCTCCATCTAGGCTTGTCCTTTGGGTGCAGGGTGCCTAGCATATCTAGCAAAGTGCGGTTGAAGATTCAGGCTGTGGGTCCCCTGGGGTGGTAAGGAGTGGTTCTGGACTTCGCACTCCACAGAGAAAGCATCTCTTTGATCAGACGACTCTCAAAGTCTCTCCCTTGATCAGAATGGATTCTTTGTGGAGCCCCATAGTGAACAAAAAGTTTTCTACAAGTACTTTGGCCACAGTGGATGCTTTCTGGTCTTTGGTGGGAAAGCTTGGGCATATCTCGTGAAATGGTCAGTGACCAGCACATTACTGATATTTCTTTGATCTGACTCCAAACTCAGAAAATCAATACAGACCAGCTCCATGGGTGCACTGGTGGTGATGTTAACAAGGGGCAGCCCTCTGGGGCAAAGCTTTCCTCTGTAAGCAGCGACTACAAGTTCGAATGTGTTGCTCCACATCAGCCCCATCTTAGGCAATAGAATCTGGATCTCACCAAGTCAAGTGTTCTGTCTATACCAAGGTGCCCCATGTGGTTGTGCAAGGACCTCAGTACTGAGTCTCGAAGGCAGTGGGCAGCACTAGTTGTTGTTTGTCTACTGTCCCCCCTGTCTACTGTTTCTCTGTATAACAGTTTATTGATCAGTTTCAACTTAGGACCTTCTTTGTATAACAGTGCAGTTCTCAAATCAGTGGAGCGTAATTTGGACACATTTTCCTGCATAGAGGGCTTCTAAAGCTGCTTTGATCATGGGATCGCGGGATTGAGCCGCCGAATACTTCATTGTCCAGCTGAGGCAGTGCACCAATGTCTATTGCAGAAAAGTGGCAATAAGCAGCAGGTATGCAATTCTCAGAGGGTCCCAAGCAATCCACCATGCAGTCCACTGCGTCCGTGGACATTTGTTCCTCCCTGTCAAACTTCGGCAGAGTGCCCGAATGTCAGGTTCTGCCAATCGGACCCAATCATTCTGGGGAACAGGCCTCCGGAGAGAGCATCAGCATCTATGTGGTTCAGACCTGCTCGGTATTCGAGGCATAGTCATATGTAGATAATGCAGAAAGCCACCTATGGCCAGTGGCATCCAACTTAGCTGAGGTCTGCACATAGGTCAAAGGATTATTGTCAGTTTTACTAGTATTTTAGCCCCATACAAGTACTCATGGAATTGGTCAACAATAGCCCACTTCAAAGCTAGGAACTCTAACTTATGTACAGGATAGTTCTTTTCGGATGGGGTCAGGCTTCTACTGGCAAAGGCCACTGGTCTCAGGCCATTCTCGTGTTCTTGGTACAACACAGCCCCAACCCTTGCAAGCTAGCATCAGTGTGCAGGACGTAAGGTTTTCTTGGATCGGCATAGGCCAGCACTGGAGCATGGGTAGTTGATATATGATCTCATGAAAAGCAGTCTCACTAATCAGGAGTCCAGCGGGCCCCAAATACTTCACTCGGATGAAAATACACTCTTTCAGTCTTGAGGGACGCTGACTTTTAGTATTTTTGTGGGTTGGGGATACCCTTGAGTAAGGTTAAGTAAAGGCGGATCACTCTTGAATAGTCCTTGATGAAGCGCCGATAATAACCACAGAATCCCAGGAATCTTTGCAGTTCTTTTAGATTTTTGGGCTGTGGCCAGTGGTCAAGAGCCTCAACTTTACTTGGGTCGGTCTCTATTCCTCGGTGGATACTATGTGTCCCATATACTTTACTGATGTTTGAAAGAATTGACACTTATCAATGGACAGTTTAAGGCCAAAGTCCTCCAGTCGGTCCAATACCTTAAATAATCTGCTCTCATGTTCCTCCAGTGAGCTGCCAAACACAATAACATCATCTAGGTATACCAGGCACTCTAGTAAGTTCATGTCCCCACTGCACGCTCCATCAATCGTTGAAAAGTGGCTGGGGCACCTGAAATCCCTTGAGGCATCCTCATGAATTCATAAAGCCAAGCGGACAGATAAAGGCCGTCTTCTCACGGTCCTCTGGGGCCATCGGGATCTGGTAGTACCACTGCGGAGATCCAGCACAGAGAACCACTTGCTCCCGTTTAGGCAGTCCAAAGCATCCTGAATGCGGGCATTGTGTACTGATCAGGGATAGTCCGCCGGTTTAAGTGCGATAATCCACACACATCCTTACTGTTCCATTCTTTTCCTCACTACCACAATGGGGAAGCATAAGGGCTTCTGGATTCTTGTATTACACCAGCAGCTAACATCTCTTGCAGATGCCGTCTCACATCATCTATGTCAGCAGGTGCCAGGCGTCGAGACCTCTCACGAAATGGTCTTTCGTCATGCAGCGGATATTGTGCTCAGCTCCTTGCACGCATCCTACATCCCATTCCTTTAAAGAAAACACCTGTCTCTGGGCAAGCTTCTCACTGATCCTCACTTTCCATTCAGCTGGCAGCGGGAGTCGGCAAATCAAACAAGTCAGGCGTTACTCTGTCATTCTTCCTTGAACTCTTGCTGCTGGGTAGCACTGCAGTGTCTGCACAATGCACATTAGCCAGGATGCAACCTCTGTTTACTCGGAATGTCTCTTCAGACACATTATGAACTTGGACCATTACCCTTCTGGCATAAGCATGGGCTCTAGCGGGCAAAATACTAGGCTTGACCAGCAGTCCTCTGGCAATTTTCCATCGCCTGGTGCATCCAACATTAATATTTTATTCTTAACATCCTTTCTGATACGGACCTCTCCTGTAAGGTACACTGGGCATTTGCGCAGGATCAGAGACTCAGGATCCTTCTTCCATACAATTCCGACCGGTTCCTCTGGTTCTGTTTTTCAGCATCTCTGTGCCTCATAGGCCTTCTTAATTAAAGCGGAACTCTTAAAGCTCTACTAGTCTTTGACCCCTGTTTTTCATACACAACTGTGCCAGCCTTCCGAACATATGAGCATTTGTTCCAATCAACAAAGGGACACCATCATACAGTCCAGTGGGGACACACTAGGCTAGGGTCTCTACTTGTTCGGCCACTCCAGCCACGGAGGTGGGAAAGACAGCCAAATTCGGATATACCCGAATAGGGGTAGGCCTTCTCACTTAACCCCATACATGCAGTCCTTCTAATGGTTGTAAGGGTACTTCTGACAAATGCTTCTGATACCAATCCTGGAACATAATTGTCACTTGGGAGCCACTGTCTAATACAGCTCTTGTAGACACTCCATTCACCTTTACAGTGGTCTCCATGGAGGGACCCACTATTCTGGACCAGTCTGGAGAGGCGGTAGTGGGGGCCTGGGCAACTGACCTTGCCACAAAAGGACTGAATTAGCATTTTGGTGCCCTCACTGGGATCATGTCGTGCACCTCTTAACCACTGATTTCTTCTCCAAGCTCTCCTTGTAGCCTATATGCAACTTTGTCAGTGTCTTTTGGGGACTGGCATTCCCTTTTCATGTGCCCATCTTTCCCACAATTATAGCAAAACATACTTTCTGGAGTTTGAGCTGGCCGAGGCGCCACACTGGGAGCCAGGGCGGGTATTACTAACTGGAAACCTGGGTGCCATCTCTGTCTGCGGCGTGATAAGCATTTGGAGACATCTCGTCAGTTTCTGCACTTCCATGGTTAAGGAATTGAGTTTGGAGCTGTTATCAGCAGGAGATACATGGGTGGGTACCCCCACCCCCTAGTAGATGCAGTCGGATATAGGTCAGGGCCCGTGCTCTGGCGTGGCCTTCATAAAGGACTGTTTTGAATTCCGGATCTCTCTCAACAGTTAGCCTCATTGTGGCATATCTTTTCCTTGTCAGAGCACTCATTGACTGTCAACCTCTGCCCCTGAACTTCACTTGATGGGTCACCCTCAGTCACTCGGTCGTAGCCACAGCTGTT
This sequence comes from Neoceratodus forsteri, assembly GCA_016271365.2. Classification (NCBI taxonomy): domain Eukaryota; kingdom Metazoa; phylum Chordata; order Ceratodontiformes; family Ceratodontidae; genus Neoceratodus; species Neoceratodus forsteri. The sequence goes on from CM028130.1 coordinate 1,200,241,387, forward strand.
GGTGCAGGTACCTCCCGAGGTCGCCTTTTCTCAACTCCTCGAATTTCTCTCATTAACTCATCATAGGAGGTGGGGATTCCAGTCGATTTGCCAGGCGTAACTGAAGCAACAGCAGTTCTGAGAAGGGGGCAGACTTAAGGATTCTGTCAGTCTGGTTCGGTCTAGTTCAATCGCTGGCAAACTACCTTTCTGAGGCATTCTTGCAACAATTTTTCCAGCCGAGAGATATACACAGACAACAACTCCCTTGGTACTGTTGTGCATTTCTTACTCTCCACCATAGGTCCTCATCAGAATCTGGGCTCCCATACAATTCTCCAAGGCCTCAAGATAGGCCTGTGCAGTCGCGTCAGGGTTACTGGCCCGTTTAGCACGGATGGTAGCCAGGGCAGGGACCTCGATCTCACTAACCCTCTTTAAGCTTTTAGCCTTCCGAGCATTGCCATTCTAGCACTTGGGGCAACATAGTCTATCCAGGTCTCCCAGTCATCCTCCCTTGGGTGGGAGGTGCCAGAGAAGATCCTCAACCTTCTGTAAGAGTTGTGACTCATGGCAGGTGCAGAAATAGGAGTCTGCATTGGTTCAGCCACCATTACGGGCACTGGAGCAGGAGAGGGTGTTGGGGAGGAACACCCCAGGTGGCAAGAATAGTTTCTTCAAGTCCTCCACAGTTTTCCCTCTCCAGCAACCATTCAGCAAATTTCTCCTCAAAAGTTTCAGATAGTGGTGGGCTGATCTCCCCGGTCTTTACTGTCCTTAGTTATCACTCTCCAAGCAGTGAGGGCTCCCTCTGGGGTAATGGTCTGTGGCACTTTGGAGCTATCTATGGGATCCTTAAACTCTACTAGGGCCAGGAAAGTGTGGGTGAGCAGATTAGCATGTCGACCCACCACCACAGGGTTTTGTAAACCTTCCACCTTGGAAAGTACTCCTGCACAGTGTCCGTATTGATACCAGGGGATGTCCAGGATAAGCATAGCATTTTGGGGTCGATCTCCTCCCCAGTACACCACTCCACCAGCCGTGCACAGCCACTTCTGTCGGGTACCCATTTTTCTTAACAGTGGTTCAGTAATATGGCCACTAGAGGACACACAATCCCAGCGGTGCCTCCAAGATGTAACCCCTAGATGGCGCTATCCCAGGGGCTACTACCCTGCCTGATTTGCCACTAACAGGTTGAGGGGCCTGGATCCAATGGCGGTGCCTCCACCCAGAGGTCAGGGTTTGCAATAGTTAAACTAACTTGGTCACAGCCCTCTGGGACACTGCAACCCCCCTTTCTTCCCACTAGTGGCCCACACAATATATCAGAATTACCTTCACAGTATACACTTACCCCCAGGTCTGGTTCCGGCACTGGGACCTCCTGTGAAATGAGATACAGTGCAACAATCACAGAACAGTACTTTAACATAGACAAATACCTCAGGCAGTATAACTTTGCTGAAACAAGCAGCTCTGATTTATTTAGGGGGATATAACAAGGACAGGGGGAAATCAGGTTAATTAGCTTATCACTCTAATAATCTACCTATGGCTCTGTGCACAGGCCTATCCCTATCAGTTACTGTCCCTGGGTACCCAAGCCCTAGTGGCTAGTCCAAACCGTGGCAGCTGGTAGGGCCCTTTCACACAGAGAAAAGGAGAATTAAACAGTCAGCAGTACAGTAATTCCATTTGGATTTAATGTGGCAATTCAACAGGGAGCTACCTTGAATTAGTACTCACGACCTCCAAATAAGATAGGGTCCTTCAATGTCAGCGGGCTCACTTGAGGTACACAAACCTCTTCACACATCCATATAAAAGAAAGCACTATACCAGGCAGGCTGCATCTGTATCCCGATGCAATTACTGCACAATACCCGGAGAACACACAGCAGATTCAGTTCCTGACAGACCGAGTGTAATTTTCAGCAATTCCTCCAGTCTTCTACAGGGTGAGCCTGGTTTCTACTCTTCAGAGATCCTTTGATTCTTTTCACAGGACGGATTCAGTCCTAACAAGCTGCAGACCGGAACTCTGGGCCTTACACGTTTTTTGACTAAAACTGCACACTGAAAAAGTACAGGGCTCCTTCCTTCTTCACTGCCAAAGCTCAACTGAACTCCAACCGACAAAAACCGGGCACTTCCTTTGAGTTCCTCCCAGTTCTTGACTGGATTGGCTGTCACTCACAATAGACTGCTGCTGTTGGTCCAAAAGGCACTGAAGTCTAAACTACATCTCCCAGAGTCACTGCCCATACAATCCTCTTGTGGCTGGCTCAGACTATGAGTCCAAGTTCTGATTCGTCCAAGGCACCATTTTAGAGCTAGCTTACCCACACTGATTGGTCCAGTTCAGCAGTTCAAAACTAGAATGGGAACTAGCAGACATAGTTCTGACTGCAAAGAAAGCAGGTTAGACAAACTGTAATTTCATTATTACTCTAAATAATTTCTGGCAAACAGTTACATCTTTCAGATAGGTTCCCTTTGCACTCTAGTGACTGCAAAATGAAGTGAATTGGCAGCAGCTTGAGTGGTACTCAATCAAAGAAACACACAGTCCCCCTACAAACTAATTATGTCTGCAAGCAGACAGCTCTTAAAGAGACAGTACCAGAGGTTCTAAAAACACTCACTGATAAATGGCTTAAATGCCAAACACCATTCAGGCTTGGAGCATTCAAGCAAGCTCCTGGAAGTCTTTTGGGAACCCCCATTTGCAGGGGGGGTTACACAACAACAAATTTTGCCTTTTATGTTTGTACTATTGTGGTCCGTCTGTATTATTTTACAATTTTTAAAACAGTAATTGGCTTCTCTTTTCTTCTTCCCAAATAAAACCAGCTTGTGAAGAAACTGTCAATTGCTTAATTATAACAAAATGTCACAGGTTTTCAAAAATCAGTTATTGGTGTTAAATATATGGGTGAGGATTCTCAAAAGGGATGTGCCTAGCGCATCCCCGACTTTCGCACTGGCGCGATTCTCTGCAGGGGCCGATGTGCAAAGAGTATCCCGATGCGACACACCACCCAAATGATATGCGGCGATCTGGAGGGGCTGTGCAGGGGTCATGCCCATGCATATGGTGCGCAGACCCATTCACAGCCCGACCTGGAGACGCATCCCCAGAGCAAGTCCAGAGATGTGCCTCCCAAAGATAAGTCTACTTCAAGTAGACTTAAGTGGATTGCCACCCACAGGCAGGCTGTTGTACTGCAGATAGCAGCAAGGCAGCCTGCCCACCCTGGCAGTCCAGTGTGGCACCCCCCCTCCCGTCCTCATCCCCGTAAGAATGCCGCTCCCTGTGGCAGTAATGTTGAAATATCACAGAAACCCCCTTCCCCACCCGCATCTCTGTTATAATGCCACTCCCTACAGTGGTAGATGACATATCACAGAACCCCACCCCCCACCCACATTCCTGTTCGCAAGCCACTCCATGGCAATAATGTTGAAATAATGTGTGTACTGTAAGCTATAATGCACAACTTTGTAAAGTCATTCACAGTGTTGTGCATGACAGCTTACAGTATACACTGCAAGCCCATTGGTCGACATGGTCGATCAATGGACTTACAGTTGTACAGTAGCTGTCATTCACAGACTGCTCTGTCGGCAGGCAGCCATGGCGGTATGAGGGTGGGTTGAGCTGCCCACCGATGGTGGGACTATTTATTTTATTTTTTTAGGAAAGTCGGAAGTACATCCTTTGAGCTAAAAGCTCCTTTACGAAGGATCCTTGTCATACACTGAAAAAAGGAGGGGGAGACAAGACAGATGGGAACATATGCAGCTGTGAGGCATTGTCAAAATAAACAGTGTTAAATACATAGAGTATACAGTATCACAGTAATGTCAACAATAATACAGAGTTCACAAAAATTTGGAACACCAGATTTTAAGGGATATCACCCATGATGAGGAGGAAAAGTACAAAGTCAGAAAGGTACAGGAACTAAATAATAGTGAGTAGGTAGTGGCAGCAACACTAGGAATGAGCCTGGGTCTAACTAGGGTGTGCCGCAGAAGAAAGGTGGGCGAGAGTGACAAGACCCAGCAGGTTAGCTAGTTGTGGATGCAGTGTTAGAGGGTTAAGAGAGGTAAATAGTGTGTGGGGAGGGGTAGGGAGACAGGAGAGACAATAGGGGAGGGGGCATAGGCAACGGAATAGAGCGTGCCATCCTGGCCGGGCCAGGCTTTCGGGGAGCTAGTGCCCATAGGTGGCTGGAGGTGGCAGAAGCACTGCTCAGGGGGCGTGATGAATTTTCTTAATTCGTTTTTGAAGTGGCTAAGGCTTGTGTGGCTATTGGAAGAGAAAGGGAGTGCACTGAGCCAGGAGGGAGCCCTTACCACAAAGGCTCGCTTTCCCAAGGCTGTTTTTCTTAAAGGCACAGCTAGTGGTAGCTTCCCTAGGATGCAGGAATGCAGCTTGATCCGGTCTTGGAGAGGGCCTATTGCGTCCTAATATAAAGATTGCATGTATGCGTAAGGCAGTCAGCACTGAGGACAGAGCTGCAGGCTTTATTGAGGGAGGTCTTTATTCTGTGAAGGCTAGTGTCTGTGACAGCAGTATATACCACGTTTCCATAGTCAAGTATTGGTAAAATTGTACCTCTGACCGCCTGGAGCCTAGCTTCGGTTGTAAGGCAGAACCGAACCCTATAGAGGGCACCTAGTTTCCTGTTAGTGGCAGTAGTGAGATTGGATATGTGCTCGTTGAAGGAAAGGGATTCGTCAGTGGTGACTCCCAAATACCAGAATGAGGACACCTGCTCAAGGACGGCGAGAGAGTTATAGGTAATTGAGAGAGGCTTTGTTAGCCTCCTCTGTTGGTGCCCCGCAAAGAGCATAGATTTAGTCTTTTTGCCGTTGAGCACCAACAGACTATCGGTGAGCCAGTTTTGAATAAGGTTAAAGTTGTGCTGGAGGTTTCTGGTGAGTGTTTCTTGGCAGGGACTATGAGAGAAAATTACTGTGTCGTCTGCATAAAGCAGTATCTCAGAGGTTGGGCAGGCAGCCGGAAGATTATTCACGAAGAGGCTGAATAGAAGAGGGCCCAGCATAGACCCTTGGGGGACCCCAACTGTGACTTTGCGATTCTCAGATAGGATTCCATTGATTTTTAGTTGCTAGGAGCACCCAGTCAGGTAGCTGGAGAGCCCTCTGACTGTATTTGGGGATAGTCCTAGGGCACTTAGCCTGAGGAGCAGTAACTGGTGATTGATAAGGTCGAAGGCCTTGGTCAGGTCAATGACGATTGCCCCAACCAAGCTGCCCTGTTCAAGTGCCTCGTGCACATAGCCAGTGAAATCAATTAGAGCTCTGCTTGTGCTGTGCAGTTGCTGAAACCCGTCCTGCTTTGAACAGAGGAGGTTGTATTTAAGCAGGTGGTCCGTGAACTGGTCAGCTATGATTCTCTCAAGCGCTTTGGACAGGATTGATACTGGTCTGTAGTTGGCTACTAGTGCTCTGTCTCCCCCTTTTAACACTGGGGTTACCAGAGCGGACTTCCAGACAGAAGGGAAGTAGGACATGCAGAGTGATAGATTAAACAGCTTGGTTATGGGAATAACAATCTCAGGTAGTGTGATGTTGATCAGTTTCATAGCAAGGCCATCACCTCTCATACGAGTTTTCCGTAGGACTCTGGTAATGTACTTTCTGGCTTCGACCACCGTCACTTGTCTGAAGTAGAAATTAGGACAGCAATTAGAGGGGGACGGTAGATTGGTGGGTGGAATACCGCCATGGGGCGTGGTGGGTCCTGGGGGGAGGATCGCGCTATAGTCTGAGAAGGCTTCATTGAATACATTGGCCATGGCAGCATTATCAATAATGATCGCCTTCTTTATGTTGGAGCATGGAGGGGGGTGATCTATCGCCAGCCCAGAGGAGGTTCTTTATTGAGTCTGGGATGGGGGAAGCGGGGTGGATTGGGGGTGCCTGAGTGGGTGGGAGGTCTGCTGGCTTACCGGGGTGGTCTTATGGAGGACGTCACCGGTACATTCAGGTCAGTGTGGGGAGGGCGGGTTCTGATATTTCAACATTATCGCCGCAGTGAGCGGCTTGCGAATGGGGAGGCGGGCGGGGAGGTTCTGTGATATGTTGTCTACTGCCGCAGGGAATGGCATAATGGGATGTGGGCGGGGGTTCTGTGAGTGTTCCAACCGCCGCAGGGAGTGGCATTATAATGGGGAATGCAGGCGGGGGGTTCTGTGAGTGTTCCAGATATCTATAGGAATCACTTTGCCTCGGGTTAAATTCCTGTTTTACTTCTGCAAATGCTTTAAAGGGTGGTCCATTTGTTAATTGAAAAAGGTAATATAGCGATAAGTGTTCCTATCTCTGGAATGCTGGATCATTCTGAGCCAGCAAAAAGTGTTCTAGCAGTGCTATCAGGCATAGCAAGTTAAGAAGTGGGACCAAATGCATAGCCTTATGAAGTGCGGTCCAGGGCAGAAACTGATACCTAAGCCATGGGTTAAGGTCTGAGTGATGTATAGCCTGTTGATCAAGATAATATAAGGTTTAGCCGGCCTGCCGGCTCAGTGGTGGGATTTCCGCTTGCGACACCGGCAACCTGGGTTCGGAAACGGATCCAGGTTGTTGGAGGACTGGCTAGGGGGAGAAGGATTGAGCATCCCTAGGACCGCTCTCCTTCTCAAGGGGGGAGGGTGGTGGGTGCTTGGTGCAGGAGCGCCACCTGGCAGAGGTTGGGTTCGTTGCCTTGTACCGACGCATAAAGTAACTCTGGGGTAGGACAGATGCAGGCCGTCATTGCATGTCCCCACCCCATCGTACGTGGAAAACAATTCTGCAGCCAGCCGTCTCCATGAAGCCCTACCTTGAGCTTCGATTTGCCTCCTAGCTGGCTCTTCCAACCAGTCCCAGTTTCGCGGCACTGGTGGTCCAGTACGGTGCCGTGACCCTGCCCCTTTGGGGGGGTAAGCCAGGGTGACTGGGAGAGCGTGGGCAAATATAGGAGGTGGAAGCATGAGGGGTGCCATGACCAGGGCAGAGACATGACGGCCAAAGCAGGGAAAAAGTAAAATAAATATAAAAAAAGATAATACAAGGTTTTTGGTTTTTTTTTTTACTTTATTTTTTACACTTAAAGGAAGTTCATTTGTACATTTATTTATTATTTATTTTGCTTTTGGTAACCGGGTAAGTGCACTAGGCATAAGAATGCCTATTTTCAGGCACGACCCAGGAGAAAACAGCTTAAATACATACAAGGTACATGTGATGCAGCACATGAAAGCAGCACAGTTCAGAGGGAATAACAATACTTAGGGTATGGAGAGACAATAGCTTCGACAAAAAAATGATAATGAAAAATGTAACAGTAGTATGCAGATTATAATACAGTTTGGAACAAGTAAACACAGGAAAATCAAAACAGAGAGGAAACAGGCATTGCAAGAGAGAGCATTCAAAACAGTACAGTAAGTGCCAAACTGAGTGGTTAATGAGCAGGGGAGAGGAAGGGAGAGTGGTAGGAAGGAGAGAAAGAGAGGGAGGTGATGAGAGAGTGGGCATGATAGGGTATGAGAGAGGTGGGGAAGAGGTGTCAAAGAAGTGGATTATCTAGAGAAAGAAAATAGAGGACAAGGAGAAAGTAAAGGTTCAAGGTGGGTTAAAGCAAGTGCAGGGGTTAGCGGGTACGCAGATGCTCATGGTGAAGTTTCTTAAAGCTAGCGTGGGTGGTCACTTAACGGATAGAAGTGGGTATCGAGTTCCAGTGTTTAGGAGCCGTGAAAGAGAAAGTGGGTGCGCCCATGTTGGATCTATAGCTTGGAATGTGCAAAAGGGCTTTGTCAGTCAATCGTAGCCCATAGGCGAGAGGTTGTGATTCCAGAAGGGAGGCAAGGGATAGGGGGGAGGACTGTCCTGACAACACAGTCAATTAATGAGCCAAAAGACTGGAGACAGTAGGCAGAGGGGCACAGCTATTTTAGGTCAGCATAGAGCTGGCAATGGTGTTTGTAACGTGGTGATGCAGAGGCATAGTTGCAGATGCTATTGTAGGTGGTGTCCCATTTATGGAGGGAGGACTTTGAGGGAGATAGGTAGATAACTGAGCCATATGCTAGGGCTGGGAGAAGGAAGCCGTGTGCCACAGCTATTCTGGCTGAAGGGGTGAGGGCGTAGCTAGTATGATAGGCACTTCCTATCTCAGCATTTACAGACTTACACATAGTGGTAATGTGGAGGTCAAAGTCAAGAGATTCATCAAGAGTAACACCAAGATATTTAAAGGATTTGTTGGTAATCAGTGGGGAGCCGTCCGCACACGAGATTGTAAGGGGATTGTGATTCAGTTTGAGTCTAGCAGGTGAGCCAAAGAGCATGGAATATGTCTTACTAGAGTTGAGAACAAGTTTGTTCTCAGTGAGCTAGGACTGAATATTCGCGAAGTCCAAGGCAATTGGGTGGTTTAAGTCTGTGGCAGTTCTAGCACTGTGGTAGATAACTAGGTCATCAGCATAGAGTAGAGATGAGCAGTTTGGTGCAATTAATGGGATGTCATCAATGAATATAGTGAAAAGCAAAGGGCTGAGTATGGAGCCCTGGGGTACTCCAGCGTGGATAGATGAAAGATCAGATATGGCTGAGTTGAAAACTACAGCTTGTTTTCAGTGCGACAGGTAGCTTTCGAACCAGGCAACGGTATCCAAGGAGAAACCAAAGGAGCGTAATTTTGCAAGAAGAAAGGTATGGTTGACCAGGTCGAAAGCCTTAGTTAGGTCAATGAAAACTGCACCTGTCAGGAGGCCCAAGTCCATGGAGGTATAGATGATGTTTGTTAGTTTAAGTAGGGTGGTGGAGGTGCTGTGACCTTTGCGGAAGCCGTGCTGTGAGCTAGAAGAAAAAATTACTCACCTTAGTAATGTTGTTTCTTCTAATGGAGTCTTGCTATATTATAGACATTAGCAGTTTGATCCAGCTCTAGAACTGCCCCGGAGTGAAATGGTTAAAACCATTCCAAAATAGAATTTTGGCACGAGAGCAGCTCTATCTGTGTCATTTCAAACTTGAACTGTCAGATCTTTACGAGCCAAACTCACTAAGGTCTGTGTGGAAGCTGTAACCTACACTAGCCAAATGGCTACCTAAATAATAACAACCATTGATGGTCCCAACACCCAAGACTCAAGTCAGGGGACCAGAAATACTAACACCATTCTAATAATAATATGAAAATGGAACATAAGTATAATAAAACACACACGCGCATACACATACACACCCCCAAAGTCCCAAAGGGGACAAAATGCTAACAGGACATAAGTAGTGCCCACACTAAGTTGCCCGCACCTCACCAAGTAGAGGTTCTGAGAGGGGCAGGTTGGGAGGTTCATAATATAGCAAGACTCCATTAGAAGAAACAACATTACTAAGGTGAGTAATTTTTTCTTCAAACAACATGAAGTCTTGCTATATTATAGACATTAGCAGAATACACAGCAGTACCTCCATGGAGGAGGGGCAGAACCTACTTAGGGAATAGGCTGTGAAGAACAGCTGTGCCAAACCGAGCATCTCTCCTGGCCTGACATCCAGGAGTAATGCTTGGTAAAGTGTGACCGCTTTCCAAGTAGCAGCCTGGCAAATCTCTAATAAGGATATCTCTGGCAGCAGCTAGAGACGCAGCTGTACCCCTGGTAGAATGAGCCCTCAAACTGGGGGCTCTGCCACTTTCTGATAACAAATTGGATAAAGAGACAATCCACCTGGCTATTGATCTCTTAGTGGCAGGTTTGCCTTTCCCAACTTCACCATAGGTAAGGAAAAATTGGAGGATTCAACCTGTGACCTTTGGTACACTCTATATAATAACTAAGAGCTCTCTTAACAGCCAGGTTGTGCAACCTCCTCTCACCCGAAGAGGAGTGATCAGTGAAAAATACTGAAGGGAGATAGATTGCTTAAGATGGAAATCTGAAACCACCTTAGGCAAAAACTTCCTATTAGTCCTAAGGACTACCTTATCCCTGTGGAAAGAAATAAAGTCAGTCTCCACTGACAAGGCTTGCAATTCACTTATGCGTCTGGCAGAAGTGATAGCCACTAGAAAACAGTTTTCCAAGTTAGGTACTTAAGCTCTGCAGAAGACAGAGGTTCAAAAGGGGTTGCATTAACGGGCAATGCAAACATTAAGGTCCCAAGCAGGGCCGGTTCCCAAAGGAGGATTAGTGGAGTAATCCCTTAAAAACTTGGAAAACACAGGATGAGAGGAAAGAGGGATGACTTTCCTGCTGACAGAAAAGCAGACACAGCTGCCAAATGAACTCTCAGGGTAGCTGGTCTGAGACCCAAGGAATTAAGATGTACCATGTAATCTAACAAAATGGGCAATTCTAGCAGATTCTGGGGAAATATTTTCCTAGCACACCAAATGGAAAACCTTTTCCATTTAGAACTATAAGTAGCTCCTAGTGGAAGGCTTTCTGAAGCCTTTAGGATCTCAAGAACACCCCTGAGAGAGTGTAAATCAGCAACTCTAACTCCTCAAGAGCCAGGCCTTGAGGTTGAGGGATTTGAGGTCCGGATACCAAACCCTTCCCTGGGCACAAGTCAACAGATTGTGATTCCTGGGGAGGCACAGGGGAAGATGGACTGTCAGAGACAGAAGGAGTGGGTACCAGGGCTGCCTGGCCCAATCCGGGGCAATCAGAATCACCCTGCAAGGCTGAGATCTGATTTTGACTAGTACTTTGAATAGGAGAGGAAAGGGGGGAAAGCATAGAGGAACTTCCCCTCCCAATCCAGAAGAAGGGCATCCAGGGGAACTGAGCCCAGCACTGGAGGCCTGCAACAGAACAGAGGAAGTCTGTGATTGTCTGGGGCTGCAAAAAGATCTATCTGAGGGATGCCCCACCTGGCAAAAACTATCCCCAGCACTTGAGGATCCAGGGACCATTCGTGATGGCCCTGGGAAATCCTGCTGAGGGCATCCGCTAGGACATTGTCCTTCCCTGGAAGATGAACTGCTATGAGGGAAGTGTTCAGGGAATAGGCCAGAGACCACAACTTCATTGCCTCGGTGCACAAGGCCGAAGACCGAGTGCCCCCCTGTTTGTTGATGTACCACATTGTTGTGGTGTTGTCTGTTCTGACTTGTATCACCTTGTCATGGACAGATGCAGAAAAAGCTTGAAGAGCTAAAAAGACAGCTCTGAGTTCCAGCAAATTGATGTGGAGCAGAGATTCCTGGGGGACCAAACTCCCTGAGTGGAAAGGTCGCCATGTGGCTCCCCAACCCAGAAGGGAAGCATCTGCAGTGAGAGTCAGTCGTGAGAAGGGGAAATGAAGGGACCCCACTCTAATTGCTCTGATCCTGCCACCACTGGAGAGCTAGGATCAAGGTTTGAGTCACTGGGACCAACTTGGAAAGGGGGTCTCTTCTCTGAGACCAAAAGGTTCTCAAGTGAAACTGAATGTCTCTCATCTGAAATCTGGCTCCCTGCACAACAGCTGTGGATGCAGCCATGTGCCCCAGGAGCTGCAGAAGTGTCTGCTGGTCGAGAGACCTGCAGAGTGAGGAAGAGGCCAGAGCCACTAAATTCCTTACCCTTTCTGGGGGAAGAAAGGCTCTGGCTTTGTGTCCAATTCTGCCCCATAAAGGTGAGTACCTGGACTGGTTCCAGAACCGACTTTGGTAGGTTTAGCAGAAAACAGGGGAGGTGAGAAGCTGCTGGGTGACCTGCAGGTGAGATTTTACACCTGTTCTGAGGACTGCCCTACAATGAGCCAGTCGTCTAGATAGGGAAAAACAGCAACTTCTCTGCCTCCTTAAGTGGGCCACTGCCACTGCTAGACACTTTGTGAATACCCTTGGAGCAGAGGTAAGGCCGAAGGGCATTGCTCTGAACTGGTAATGACCTGAGGGCAGTTCGAATCTGAGGTACTTTCGATGGGATCTTCTGATTAGGACATGGAAATAGGCATCCTTGAGGTCCAGGGAGGCTAGCCAGTCCTCTGGCCTTAGGGAAGGTAAAATCATTGCCAGAGTTACCATTTTGAACTTTGGTTTCAAAAGATGCTTGTTCAGATATCTGAGATCTAAAAATGGGCCGCCATTCTCCTGTCTTTTGGGGTAAGGAAGTATCTGAATACAGACCCTGCCCTGATGCAGGGGAGGAACCTTCTACTGCTCTGAGAGCTAACAGGGATGAGACCTCTGTTTCAGAGCGAGGGTCTCTGAAGCACTTGCAGGTAGAAAAGTCTGCTTCTCAACTTGGGAAACTTTTTGAAGCTGAGAACCAGACCTGGCTTACTACTTCCAGAACCCACTTGTCTGAGGTTTGGAGAAGCCCAATTCTGACTGAAGTAAGCCAGCCTGCCCCCACTGGTACAGGAGGACTGCCCTGGGCACCCCATCAGGGTGCCTGTTTCAGAGGAGGTTTAGGCTGGGTGGTGGGAGCAGGCCTGCCCACCCCTCGTCTGCCTGCCTCTGAAGAAGCCCCTCTGAGCATAGGCAGTGGAGGCCTGAGTCTGGTAAGAGGAGCCTGTGAAAGGCCTACCCTACCCCTGGGGTCATTCCTTGGAGGAGTGGCTTGCCGCTCCTTAGCCTGGGCACTCTTTGTAAGTAGTCCTATATTCATCCATCTTCTTCATGTAATTCTCTGTCTGCTCTCCAAACAGAGAATTCCCACCACAGGAAAATCCATAGCCTTAGTCTGGGTATCCCAGACAACTAGTACACCTGGCCAGGCCAATCTACTTAAAAGCTACAGATGTGGCCATGACCCTACAGGAAACATCATTAACATCCACAGCAGCATGAAACTGGACCTTAGAGGTTTTCAATGCCATCAGCAGCCACCTGTTCTAGTTCACTAGCCAGCTGGCCATGGGCCTGTTGGCAATTGCATAACAGTATCCCATCTAGATTTCTGATACCCAGCTACATAAGCCATATAATTTGCTTGCCTGAGTCCCAGAGAGGCTGCTATACTGTTTTTTGCCATGGCATCAATCTTCCTGGAATCCTTGTCAGGAGGATGTGAAGCCAATGGAATATTAGCTTTATCACAGGCAGCAGCCTGAACTACCCCAACATGACTGCATTGCCGAGAAAGGAATTCTGTATCCGGGCCTGACAATGTATACCTTCTGTCCATCTTTTTATCTACAGGAGGCACAGAATTAGGAGCTTTTAAAATTTTAATTGTTTGTTTCCTAAAAGACTTATGTAAAGGAATAGACAATCTCCTAGACTCTGGAATATCCATCATTTCTACAAAATCAGGCTCCTCTTGCTCATCCACAGCCTCTTCTAAAGGAAGCTGGAGGGTTTCAACAACTTTTTATAAAACATAAAATGAGATGGGGACTCAGACAGCATAGGGGAGATTCTAAAGGTCTGTCTGGGGAGATGTCTGGTTCAATGGGCACACCAGACCTTCCCAGCCACATTCATACTGTTCATAATCCTCCTCCCTCCTCTGGTTCATAAAATTCCTCAATATCATAATCCTGAACCACTGGGACCGGACGAACCGACCTTTTACCAGATAGTGGTGGTTCGATGGACCCTGAGACAGTGACTGGACAATTTGTATGGCTTTTGCTATCTCTGCAGCAGTTGGAGAAGGAATTTTGGACTCCAGACCTGCTGATTTTCTTGTTCTTTACTGGAATTGGTTCCTCAGAACCAGCTTTTCTTTGCCCGAGGAAGTCTGGCCCTGGTCAGAGGGCACCCTCTGGTTCGTTGGCACCGAACCGGGCTGGCCATCCGGGTCAGTGGACTTTTGGCCTCTCGTTCCTGAGCCTGCCCAATCTTTTTCAGGGTGGCTGCAGGGAAATTCTTACATACCTGGCAGTCTGACTGGAGGTGGTCAAACCCCAGACAAAAACACATGTGGTGTGTGGGTCACCTTGGCAAAGACTTCCCCACAAACATCACAGTGTTGAAACCAATGAGCCGGTTTTCTTTTTGGGTTTCTCAGACATAATGCCAGCCTAACCAAAAACTTGCCCTTTTAACGGCAGTGCCAGGCAAGACACCCTTATCGGTTCCTAACCGTGTCACGGGTATTGGAAAAAAACGTAATAAATCCGTTTTTTTTAGAACCGATAAGAACGGGGAACCGCACTCTAAAATAGTAACTTTTAGTTTTAAATGAGTTTTAAACCCACTGATCGGTTCAAAACCGAACCGATAACTTACAAGTTCCACACAGATAAAACCTTCATTTACTTACGGTTACCACAGATAGAGCTTGAACCGAGCGGTTTTGCGGTTAAAATAAAACTATTCTCGGTTAAATCCAACCGAGAAAACACTTTTTAAACCGAGAAATGAACCGAGCAGAAGGAGAAATCTCCGGAGCGACTGTTCACTGAGGCGGAGTAAAGAGTCTGACAGTTCAAGTTTGAAATGACACAGATAGAGCTGCTCTCGTGCCAAAATTCTATTTTGGAATGGTTTTAACCATTTCACTCCAGGGCAGTTCTAGAGCTGGATCAAACTGCTAATGTCTATAATATAGCAAGACTTCATGTTGTTTGAAAGAAGGTTATATTCTAGGGACATGGATATGTTGTTCATCCACACTTATTGGCAGGTTCCTTGCTGCTTTAAATCTTGCTGGAAGGTCTTCAAGCTGGCTCCTCCCACCCACCTGGGTGGTAAAACTCTCAGCCCGCCCCATGGCGTCCAGATCTTCCTTACGCTTGGAAGCTCAGGTTCCTCCTTAGGCCTCGTTTCTTGACTGGTTCCTGGAAATTTTCGGTCTTTGAATTTAATTGGAAGTTTTTCTGAAACTTCGATCTTCTTCTCTCGCTGAGGCGATGACTCATTCGTTTTCCGGCTCTCGGAGGCGTCCGGTTAATTCCTCCAGGAAAGACCCGCACTCCACGTGCGTCTACTGCCTTTACTTGGATCATGATCCGCAACTGCGATTTTGCTGTGCCCTTTCGACCAGCTCTCTGGAGGATCGTGAGCAGCCCGTTGAGATTCGGCGACCTGAATTTTTCCAGTCTGGAAAATTCCTTGGAATTCGTTGGGCAGTGTCCACGTCGGCTGTCTCGGTTGATCAGCTCAATCTTCCTTCCTCCGGGGAGGGGGCGGCTGCCCCTCCCTCTTCCTCGGTCGCGGCGCTCATCCCGCTCTCCTTGAGTTCTCCTCATGCAGCTTTGTTCAAGGAGCTTCGTCAGTCCTTTCCTCAAAGGGAAGGACCTTCAGGGACCTGCCTCTCGGCCCCAAGTCCAAGGAGTGCATGCTAAGTCCCTTAGATCGCGTTGGAGGGGCGGAGATTCTCCTCCCCCGCTGGCCGACGTTCGACTTCGGTCGAGGGTGTGGCTTATGCCGCTGGCTTCACGGTGTCCCCGTCAAGTCAGCCGGCCAGGACTCCTGTCGACGTTGTCAAGTCTCTCGACCCGTCATCTGGGCTGTCTTCTGCTGGAGCCGCCATCCCTTCGCCGGTTCCCCCGGCAGAGGCTGAGGTTCTGCCTGTACCTTCGGGTTGACAGGCCTCTGCCCTTTCTTCCGAGCCGAGGCAGGAGCGGGCGCGCCCCGCTCGTTCCTAGGCCTGCCCTCGGTTCCCCCAAGGATTCGGGTCTCGGTCTCGGTCCTCCTCTCGGTCAAGCCGCTCACGCCGACTTCTGTGTTCTCTTCGGGGCACCGAGTTAAGTGGCATTACCGTTCTTCCTCGTCACCCTCCTCTGGTGAGAAGTGGCCTCGATGCAGGTGGCGTCGACGCTACGAGGAATTCATGTGGCAGCAGTTGTTGTTGTCCGGGAATCAATCAACTCCGATTCATTCCCCATCCGGCAAGCAGCTGCCGCCCGATCGGCTGACTCAGCTGCTCTCTGCAGTCGAGGTGCCCACTCCTGGGCCCGTTGTTCGTCTGAACCTTGCTGCCCCACCGCCCTCGGTGGAACCTCTGTCGGGTCACAACCTGTCCCACAGGTTGTCTGTCCCCCTCACTCCTGCTTGCCCTCGGCGGGCGAAGAGTGACTCAGGCCCGAGGCAGCTCTTTGCAGACCCCTCGGAGTCCGAAGTCGACTCCTCTATGTTCCCCAGTCAGGAGGACCCGGGGTCCTCTCCAGAACGTTCTGTGGACGACAGCCCATCGTCCTTCATGGGTCTGTTTCAGCTCATCTCGGAGTTCACCGGGATGCAGCTCGAGTCCGTGTCCAACCGGGCCCCTTATCCCCTGACGGAGATTCTAGACCGAAGGGGTTCTCCCTCGGAGGCCTTCCCGGTGGCCGAGGCCATTGTAGGCACGGCCTTGGAGCTCTGGCGGCGGCCTACTTCCTGCCCTGTGCCCTCGGCCAGGAAGTACTCTGTCCCTGTCGGTTCTTTGCCCGGTTTCTCGGAGCACCCCTCGGCCGAGGGGTTAGTTACTGACAATGTTTTCCAGTGTTCGGGGAATGCTCAGGATGTGGATAGGCCCCCCGACAAAGAGTCCAAAAGGATGGACTACGCCGGGCGCAAGGTTCACGTTCGTCCTCCCGAGGAGCTTCCGACAGGCCAGCTCGGCTGCACTGATGGCACATTTCCACGCCCTTTGGGCTCCTGACTAGTGCTTCCTCATCTCCGGCCGACCTGCAGACCACGCGTGTCCGGCGGGTGCGGGACCAGGGTAGGGCGGTGGCGAAGCAGCAGCTCCAGACTGCTCTGGACTTAGGTGATTCCTGTGCCAGATCGGTGGTGGCCGCAGTGGCCATGCACCGTGGCTGAGGTTATCCTCTTTCTCTTTGGAAACCCAGCACAAGTTGGCGGACATCCCCTTCTTGGGGACTGACCTTTTCGTCCCTGGAGTGGAGGGACACCTCCAGGGGACCGAGAAGTCCGATGCCACTCCGGACTCGGTCACTCCCGCCCAGAGGGACAAGGGCAGCCGGCAGCATTTGCGTATGCCCCTTTGCCCCCCGGTCCCTGTGGCTCGACCGGCCCAGCACGAGGGCCAGCAGGCTTGCGCTGGGTGGCTTGACTCCAAGCCAGCGTCTTCCTCTAAAAGGAAGCAGGGAGGTAAAGGCCCGGGAGCTCCCTCGGCCAATTCCTCCTCCAAGCCTGCTCAGTGACGGGCTAAGGGCTGTCCCGGCCCGTCGCCCAGGTTCCCATTGGGAGATGGCTCCACCTCCTCCACCTGGTCCCTTCCCGGACCTCCAGGTGTCAGAGGTTCTAGGGAAGGCCCTGCCTCGGGTTGCAGGCAGTACCACCCTTTCAAGCCGTTGCCCACGTGAGTCTTGGGGTCCACAGCCTCATTGTCGAGCCCGCTGGGCCGACTTGCCTAACCCTCTAGTGGGGGTGATCAGGAAGTTGTGGATCCTCCTTCAGATCCTGGGTTCGTGTCCAGGTATTTCCTGGTCCCAAAAGGACGGGGGGCTTGCGCCCCATTCTTCCGCACGCCTGGATGGTCTCTCTGCCTCAGATATCCCATCCTCAGAACGAGGCGTGTGGCTTCTTTCCTGGACCTCCAGGACATACTTACTCTTCTTTCCGTCCATTTCTTGGGAGACTCCTCCCTTTCCTAAGCGGGGGATCTCCTTATGAGTTCCAAGCCAGGCCTTCTGCGGCGTCGAGGGGTCCGGGCGTAACCCCGCCCGGATGGCGGCCTGACTACAACCCTTCCACAGAAGGGGATGATCCAGAGTTCTGGCTCTCAGACTAGTCTCCTTTTTCGGAGCCACGTTGGAACTCGTGTCTTAGCGGGTGATCCTTCTTCAGGACGAGGCTCGACTCTTGAGTCCGAGCTCGGCTCCTGGCAGACAGGGACAGGGCTGAGGTTCTTCCTCCCTTACCTAGTCAGGTCCGACTGGGCAATTGCGCCCTGCCTGGACCTCCTGCACTTCCTGGGCTCGTGGCGGCCGGTGACAGCGTGGTCTCTTGGACCTGCTGGTTCATGCGTTCCCCTAGTGGGGACTGGCCAGCCAGCGGTCACAGTGCTGCGTTCCTTCGGACCAGTTCGTGACTACAGCCCAGGAGTTAGGGGAACGCTCTCCCTCGGACCGTTCCAGCTCTTGCAGGAGGACATTCCGTTCGTCCGCCCTGAGTCGACGGTCTTCTCCTACCAATGCTTCTCGGATGGGTGGGGGTGCCCATTTAGGGGAATACAGAGTGCTCTGCCTCTGGTCCTCTCGGGAGTCCCGACATCTTTCCTGCCCGCTGGAGCTCTAAGCGGTCCGCTTGCTTGCACCGCTCGCTCCGTTTGTGTGGGGTCTAGTGGTTAAGTCCAAGTGGACAACACCACGACCATGTGATACCTTCCCCGCCAGGTTCGGTCGAGCCCCTTGCCTCTGCGCAAGGAGGTTCTCCGCATTGGGTCTTTCGCGCAGCCGGGAGGTGGTTTCCTAGCCATTCGATGGCAGGAGCCTCCAGCTCCCTGGCTGATGCCCTAAGCCGGACACAGGCTGCGCCTCACGAGTGGTCTCTGCTGCCGGAGGTAGCACAGTATCTTCTCCCTCCTTCCCTCCAGGGAGAATACGAGGCTGAGACTGTCCCATGCCCGCCCCGTCAGCAAGTTTGCTGTAGGGGATGCCGTCGAGGCCGTGGACCCCAGGCCTTTCTACGCCTCTCCCCCATTCCCTTGACCCACGGGCAAGGCGAGGAGGTACTAGGCGCAGGTGATGCTGGTAGCCCCAGACTGGATTGCCAGCTCTGGTATCCAGCTCTCCTCAGTCTCAGCCCCAGGCTCCCGAGGCGGCTTCCAGCCCTCCCGGTCCTGATCGCTGTCTTCAGGGGAAGGTTTTCATCTGGACCTTCAATCCCTGCACCTGAAGGCCTGGTCCCTGTGCGGCTAGGGGCCTGGCCTTGGGTCCTCGGCAAGGTCCTCGGCGTTTTGAGGCATCCTGCCGAGTCGACCAAGCATGCTCGCCAACTAGTGGAAGGTTTTCCATTTGGAGTTGGGATAGGGCTTGGGCCCCTCTCCCGTCCCTCGGCGAGCATTCCGGACCATCTGCGGTCCGTTCCTTTTGAACTAGGGCTTTGGCCGACGACCCTCTAGGTACTTCTGTTGGTCACCCCTGTTTTCCGGGCGCAGGCCGGACGGCAGTCGGTGGCGCAGAAAAGTTGGTCTGGCACTTTCTAGGCCTTGATCACACCTCCCCTTTGGGGAGAGTATCCCCATTCTGTGGGATCTGCGCTGGTATGGGCTTAGCTCACGGGCAAGCCGTTCGAACCTTTGCACAGGCGCGAGTCCCCACCTGTTGTGGACGAACACCTTCTTGGGGCTACCCTGCCATCCAGAAGGAGGGGAGAGTTCCAGGCGCTCCTTTGAATCTCCCTGTCTGGTCTTCCACAGGGACAAGGTAGTCCCGCACCCCACCCGAAGTTCCTTCCGTAGGCGGTGGCGGAGTCTTTCCCTAACTGGGTATTGTCTTTGCCGGGGTTCATCCCCATTCACGCCTCAGAGGCCCTATATAGGTTCCATGGGGACCCTATTTCACGCTCATCTACCCAGAGAACGTAGAGCTGAAGTTCAGGAGAGGTTCGCCAGCTGTTTATCATCTACGCTGAAGCCGCACCTGGCAGGCCTGCAGCCAAGCGGACGACGAGCAGGCGGGTCACCTCCTGCATAGGTCTCCGCTGTAGGTGGGTGGGCATGGAGCCTCCCAGAGGGATAAGTGCTCATTTTACCCACCCTTCCATTGCATCGGTGGCTGCTTCCGAGGGTACTCCTGTCTAGGATATCCGCGGGGCTTCTACCTGGAAGCAGGCTACTGCGGTTCCCCTTCCACATCGACCTTGGGTCACGCGGGATGTTGGTCAGGGCCTCCGGTTCTCCAGTCTTCATACCTAAGTAGGGTGTCGCCTTGCCTCCTCCTCCCAGAGAACTGCTAGGAGTCTGCCAATAAGTGTGGATGAACAACATATCCATGTCCCTAGGAATACAGGTTACTCACCTGTAACAGGAGTTCTAGGAATGGTATATGTTCATCCCACCACGACTACCTGACTTCCCGGCTTCGGCGCACAACCCGGCTTCCAGTGGGCTAGATCTGGCATCATGGGGCGAGCCGAGTTTTACCACCCGGTGGGTGGGTGGGGGAGCCAGCTTGAAGACCTTTCGGCAAGATTTAAAGCGGCAAGGAACCTGCCAATAAGTGTGGATGAACAACGTATACCATTCCTAGAACTCCTGTTACAGGTGAGTAACCTGTATTTTCTGGAGGTACTCTATGGATTGGGTGGCAACTAGTTTTTGCTTAGTACAGAGAGTATTGCAATGGGACGGTAGTTCTTGATTTCTTTAGGATCACCCTTTTTAGGAATTGGGGTGACTTTAGCTATTTTCCAGATATTTGGAACTGTACCACAGCATAGAGACAGGCTGAAGATTTTGGTTAGAGGAGATGCTATGAAAGGGGTAGCAGCTTTCAGGAGCCTGGGCTCAAGACCATCCGACCCCAGGCTGGTATTATCAGGAGTGGAGAGTAGCAGTTTTAGCACTTCTCCTCTTGTAATGCTCTGAAACCTGAAAGGGGGGTGCAAGAGTGGAGGTTTGGTATCGCTAGGGGGTGAAGCAGTGTGTGCAGAAGAGAAGGAGGTCAGGTAGTTTGTTAGATCTGAGAAATGGCAATTGAAGGAGTTGGCTATAGTTACTGGGTTGTTGCAATGTATGCCATTTAACCGCATGTCACTTGTGTGGGCCCTGAGATTAGAACCCATGAGAGTTTTTATGGTGGGCCAGAAATTCTTAAGAGTCCCCAGAGGCTTTTGTTAGCAGGTCCCTGCAGAAGGAGCTTTTAGCTAAGTGAATGTTTCTTTTACAAGCGTTTCTCAGAGAACGGTAATGGTTATAATCGGTTTGAGTCCCTGTAGATTTAAAACGCCGCCAGGCTTTGTCCCTGGCCCTTATTTGGGTTAGTAGGTCTTCGTTAGCCACTTTGTCTGGGTTCCATGAAAATGACGAGTGACACATGGAGCATGGGTGTCTTGGAGCAGACAGAAGTGGGCGAGGAAGAAGTCAGTGGCCGCCTGGGCATTAGTTGAGGTGTATATGGGAGCCCAATCAATCAATGAGAGGTCGTGTGTAAACTGTGTTGGATTGAAGTTGGCTAGATTGCGGAAAGTAATGAGTTTTGGGGTCGGAGATGGTTTACTGGTAGAGCGCCAGATGCAGTAGATTGGGGAGTGATCACTGATTACATCCGGAAGGGTACCTGCACTTATTATGCTGTCAGGGCGGTTTGTAAGGACCCAGTCAATAAGAGTGCTTGTCTGAGGGGGAGCCATAATCCTGGTTGGGTCAGAGATAAGCTGGTGAAGGTTGTGGCCTTGTACCAAGGTGTGAGAGGACTGATGTGATTTGCTAGTCCAGTTAAGGTTTAAGTCTCCCAGTATGAGGACCTCGTTACGGCCAATGGTGCTGTCTACTTGGGAGGGGAGTTCTTCAAGACCCTTACTACCCCCAACAGGAGGGTTATAGGCACAAATTATGTGTAATTTCTTTGAGCCTAGTTGTAATGTTGCATGGAGCGCTTCGCAGTGAGATAGGGTAGGTAGGACGTTTTTGGGATAGCAGCAGGTGTTGTTTATAGAAGATGGCAACACCACCTCCACGTTTTGATGAGGGTCTGTCTTGTCTGATGAGATTATAGTTGGGCAGTGTGTAGAGGGGATCAGCGGTGGAGGGTTTTAGCCAACTCTCAGACAGGCAAAGGATATCGGGGTGGTTTTGAGCAATCCATGCCTCAAGTTCAGCTAAATTGTGAAGGAGGCTCCTAATATTCATGTAAGCAATGCAGAGTCCCTTGGTGTCATGCCATGTTGTATTATTTAGAGGAAGGTTAATTACGGGACCTGGGTTTAGCTCGATATCCCCTGCTAACGGTAAGGCTAGGAATAGGAGGTGCCATAACTTATGATGGGTGAAAGAGGTAGGTAGGGTAATGTTAATCACCGAGGATTTATGCAGAGAGTAGGCTAGGTGGTAGATGAGCTTATGAGGAATGAGAAGTGGGAAGGTGTCTCATGGCCATTGAAAAGGCATTTGCACAGAGGAGAGCTTAGGGTCGACAGTTTGAGTGCAACAATATGGTTTCCTTGGGAGGTAGTATAAGATTTGGACCGATAAAAGGTTAAGAAAAATAGAGACTAAGAGAAATGTAGCACATGGTTTAATGGCCATATTGAAATTTATTGAGAGTGTCATTAGAAGTGGGATGTTTGGAAAGAAGGTCTCAAGAGAGAGGAGTACAGGATTAATTTAGCTTGCAGGGTTAGATTTGGGAGCTTTAAGTGAAATGGTACAAATTTCAGGCGCCCTCTAGCTGTCAGAAAATATAGCCTGCTAATGGCAAAGTGAGGAGATAGTTAATT
This sequence comes from Neoceratodus forsteri, assembly GCA_016271365.2. Classification (NCBI taxonomy): domain Eukaryota; kingdom Metazoa; phylum Chordata; order Ceratodontiformes; family Ceratodontidae; genus Neoceratodus; species Neoceratodus forsteri. Next base: position 1,200,263,663 of record CM028130.1, read on the forward strand.
TCGCTAGTGGCTGTTCAGGGCGTGGCTTGTATCTATCGCTATATAGTTAGAGCCATCTAAGGGTGGGGGTGGTGGGGGGGGTGGGGAGCAGTCACGAAGCGACTGCGGGGAAAACAGGACTAAGCAATCGGTATTTGCAGTGCAGTTGTTTTGTACTCGTTTGTGGCGAAAATTAATAGGCACTTGGTACCCGGCAAGCTCGGAGCAGCTCTTACCGCTGAAAAATCAAGTCTCCCTCCTGAGTTGCAGGCGTTACTGCACGTCTCTGGGAGCAATTTATCAAATTTAAATACAAATCTCCACCTCAGCTGAACTAGCGCTATAGAGCAGAAATACAGTTTAAGCGGCTGCTTCAAAAGTAATTGCAGAACGAGGGAAGCAACTCGAGATTACAGCGTTTCATAAGGGGATCAGCTAGTAAAAACTGTTTGCAAGAGCTCGAAAAAAAAATCAAGGAGCAGAAAATTAGTTTACACTCCTGGCTGCTGGCTCAGTAGCAGCCTTTCCAGCTGCATTAATTTACTGTTTGAGGCTTCCTATGCAATTTAGTGGCCGATAGGCAGGTTAGGGAAAATTTAATTTTGGGTTTGGCGCCACTTTCAAAATACAGTGCCCTGGTTTATGCTCAAAGTGTAAAGTCCATGCACACACGCCTATTTAGCATTAAATACGCTGATTACATTTAGGCAACAACCGGAGTGGCTCCGTGTGTCCTTGCAGGCATTTCAGTTGTTTGAAAAAATGGGCAGAAAGTCCAAGAGGAAAAAACGGCACCAATTTCAAAATCAAGACAAAGGGAGGCAAGGCTGTGCGTTGCAGTTCGCTTGATGAGATTACCTTTTGGTCAGGGAGGCTCAAGGTCGTCGATAGGGGAGCTCCAGGGTAGAGGTGCGCCCTCCTGTAGCCGAGGCTAAGGAGAAAGAGAGAGGGTGAGCAGTCTATAGATACAGGGAAGTAGGAGGAAGTAAGCAATTGTTATTTGAGAAGCTTTTGGGGAGAGGTTGGAGAGAGAAAGGTAGGCGGTAAAGATATGGCAAGAAATATCTATTACTTTAAATCACAGTAAAGTGAGGTTTCACTAGGACATGCAGTTTTAAAAAAAATATTGGATTCTAGGCAGTCATGATAAAACTGGTAGCATAACAGATAAGTAATATATCAGGCTGTGGAATTATTTCATCAAGTGTACTAAAAGTCTACACAATTCTGTATCATTTCACTTTGAATTAATTCTGCATTCTCTGACTAAGCAATCTGTATTTGGAGTGCAGTTGTTCTGTACTCGTATCTTACCGCTGAAAAATCAAGTCTCCCTCCTGAGTTGCAGGCGTTAGAGATGGCACGTCTCTGGGAGCAATTTATCAAATGTAAACAGAAGTCTCCATCTCAGCTGAACTAGCGCTATAGAACAGAAATACAGTTTAGGTGGCTGCTTCACATTATTTCAGAGGAAAAAGGAGACATTTAGAAATAGGATAAATCGTTAAAAAATTTAACTTAAGTAAAGCAAAACTATTTTAGGGGGTTATAAAGATTCAGTCATTCAGAGTTTAACTAGAGCATTTGAGTGTTAAAGCAAAGTTCATGTGTGCTCCAAGCTCATACTTCCCAACCGTACTTTTCAGAAAGAAAACATCAAATCAAAAGCATAAAGATTTTTCTTAAGTCCCCGACTTTGTTCCTCAGCTAAATCAGGCAAAAAATAAAATTAAACAGTCAGTCCATTGCAGGAAATCCTCTTCCAAAGTGTAAAAAGATACTATCAAGTCATTCATACAGGATGATATTCAATAACATCTGCTTCTTCCTGTTCAAAATCTGATCCAGGATCTTCTGGTAGCTTTATGTTGTTTTCGACAAATAAATGAGCAGCATCTGGATCTTCAGAAAAATGAACTTTTCCCTGGAATTGTATTCTAAGATGAGTTGGTGCTAGTAAAGCAGCTGGTACCCCAGCTTCTCTAAATTCGGAAAGAATGGGTTGGAATCTTTTACGTCTGCTCTGTGTTTGCAGACAGAAGTCAGGATACAAACGTATTCTGTAGCCCTTGTAAAGAATATGCTTCTTCTGTCTGGCCATCTGGAGTATTTTGTTTCTTTCAGTCAAGGTTTCAAAAGTTAATATTATATACCTTGCTCCTGTTTCTGGCAATTCTGTTCCAGATTCATTTAAGTGGCACAGAGGATGAAATACTGACTCCAATGAAAAGGATAATGCCAAAGAAAAAATTGCTGATAGTGCCGATTGTACCCCTTCTTTTGGTTCTGGATTTGGAACAGTACCAGGGAAACCAATAAGCCTCAAGTTGCATTTCAGCATATTATTCCTCCAGCCATTCCAATCTAGCAGCCTGAGCCAGTTGTTCATGTAGTGCGGCGTTAACCGGTCCTTCAGGGGTTAAAGTTCTTGCAGCTACGGCTTTTAACTCGTTATCAGTATTTTGTACCATGTTTTACCATTTTGTACTATTTGCTTCTCTGTTGTTATCACCATGTTTTACCATTTTTGTACCATTGTGTCCTTGATGACCTCCTTATTTTTGTGTACTGTCCCCAGGATGCATCTGAAATCGAGCGGTACTCTGCTCAGCATGCCTTCCTGGTAAAATTCTTAGATAAATAAATAAATAAATTTTGAATAGCTTTCTTAGTACCTTCCACCCTTTTTTCAATAATTGAGCATTGGGACGAAATCTCTGCAAGACTGTTTTCTGAGAGATTGTCTGACTTAGACTTGGAGCTCGGATAGCAGGGCTCGAATAGAAGTCAGTAATGGTTTAGCAGTTGCTTTGGATTTTACACCTGTTTCTGGGTGTATCAGTGTAGTAGGAGAGTTCCCTGTTCCTACCACACCGAGAGAGTCGACAGGTCCTCAGGCTGGAGTACCTCTCCCACCATGCTTTGGGGAACAAACTTATCCATATTCTTCACTGAATTATCCATACACTATTAACTCAAGGTAAAAGCATTTAGTTTAAGTTTTTAGTGAGTTTGAGTGTATTTCAGTGCCTTGATCGTTGGAGCTCCACACAAATGCATGTGCACGCCAGACAGCTCAGCAGTCCCCACCCCCACACCCCCGATAATATAAAGTTATAATGAAATCTGAATTGGGAGGGTAGCCTCCTCAATCTCCCTCCACCTAGCTCGTGTGGTTCCTATGTGTCTATGTGTAATGAATGCTAGGTGTGAATGCCCAGTAACATAAGTTTGAGATTGGGGAGGGCAAGGCCACCCTTCTTCTTTGGGAGGAAGAGGGTTGAAGGTTTTATCTGGGGACATTGTCTGGCCTATGCAAATCTGATAATCATTTTATTCCAGGTTTTAAACAAGTTGAGGGTTAATGTCAAGGGGAAATTCTGAAATAAGTAAAGAGCTTGAGGCAGGGTAACCATTCTGATCACCACAACCGGATGCATAAGGCTCAGGGGTAAGAGATTCCATTTTTCCAAATCCTGCTGCATTTACGTGAAAAAGCAGGAATAATTACTTCATATGCCTCCATCAGGTTTTGGGCCAGGTAGACTCCCAGATATTTTAGTTTATCCAGTTCCTCGCTGAAATGGGAATTGGGTGCCGAGCTCCTGGGTAGGCCTAAAATGAAAAGTAAAGGCCTCTATTTTTGTGTTGTTAAGTTTGTATCCCGAGACTGCTGCAGACCACTCCAAAATCCAGTAAACAGCCAGGACGGAAACACCGGGGTTGTCTAAATATAGTAACACATTGTCTGCATATAAAGCTATGTGATGCTCTTCACCCGCTACCGAAATTCCAGTGAATTGTGTTGACTCTCTGAGTGCCTGTCCCAAACGCTCTATATAAATGGCAGATAATAAGGAGGACATAGGGCAACCTTGCCTAGTGCCTCTGTATAGGGGGAAGTCCACAGAATGGTGACTAGTTATCTTAACACAGGCTCGAGGGGAGGCATATAAATTTTGTATTGTAATAAGAGAGATGAGAAAGGCCATCTTTTCCAGCGTCGCGTATAGGAAAGGCCAAGAGACTCTGTCAAAAGCTTTCTCAGCATCTAAGCTGAGAAGGACAGAGGGCGAATCATGTGCCTGCATTTCGTAGATCGAGTGATGGGTGCACCTGAAGTCAGTAGTCAGAGTAGATCTCACATGCAGAAATCCAGTTTGGTCAAGGCATGTCAGTGATGGGAGGATTTCATCTAGGCGGTGTACCAAGATAGACATTAGGTATTTATAGTCAGTATCAAGGACTGAGATGGGCCTGTATGATTCACAGAGTTGGGAATTTTTATCCGGTTTTAGTATTACTGAGATTGCAGCATAGCACTAACTTGGGGAGGGGGCAGGGATCACCAGAAACAACTTTGTTAAATGCAAGAAGAAGCAGAGGGAGGACCTGTTCCCTAGTTGCCTTACAAAACTCCGCTCCATAGCCATCCGGGCCTGGGGCCTTCATTGTCTTGGAGCAGTCGATGACTGATTCAAGCGCTAGTGCCTGAATCGGACTAACAAGGCGTTGTTGTTGCTCTGCTGTTAGCATGGGTATAGTGATCAGGCTCAGGAAATTGGTTATTTCCACTTGGCCTGCTATAAGCTCCAGGGTGTACAAAGCCTGATAAAATGCACTGAAGGCCTGGGTGATATTGTGTAATTTATTGCATCTTACCCTAGTGTTGGGATGTTTTAGTGATGCAATTGTTGATGTACAACGTTGTTCACAGAGCTGATAGGCCAACACACAAGTGGCTCTAGGCCCCACCTCATAGTAACACTGGCAAAGGAATGTTAGAGTAATTTCAGTCAGCTGAAGACATAATGCATTCAGGTGTGATTTTACCTGTTCAAGAAGTTGTAGGACCAGGTGGTCTCCTTGTTGATGTGCCGTTTGTAAGAAATGGAGAGTCTCTTCTAGGAGTCTATGAAATTACTTCCTGAGTTTGGACTGGGTTGAGGTGTATTTAATGAGCTGACCCCTAAGGACCACTTTTAAGGTGTCCTATTGAATGGAATGAGATATAGCAGGGCTAGCATTGTCCCTGAGTATCTCCTGTATTGCATTTGAGAGAAATTCCTTGAAGGGTTCACCCCGGAGATAGTATGGATTTAATCACCAGCACGACAAATGTGTCTCTAGACCCAGGTCCCAGTGGCTGATCACCGGAGCGTGGTCAGAGTGGGTAATATCCCCCCAAAGCAACTAATTAGCCGGGTTAAGTTTTCTTTTTTTGTATAACATTGAGCAATGCAGGAGTGTGTACCGTGTGCCGCAGAATGATAAGTATAGCCTCGGGCTCTAGGGTGCATAAATCGCCAGATACCTGTCCAATCCATTTCCTGTGCGAATTGTTTAAAAGTTTTATGTGGAACTGGCTATCTAGAGAGGTACTGTTTAAGGAATCTAAACTGGGATTTAGGGTTATATTTAGTTCTTCCGCCAACTACAACAGTCCTTTAGTCATGGTCAATATTTTATCCAAAAGCAGTTTAATAGTCAGGGAGTTAGTCCCTGAGGGAAGATATATATTTGCTAGTGTGACCTCACTGTTGTGCAGGAGGCCTTGCACCACTATGAGGTGGCCCTCTGGATCAGACCAGGTACTGGGCATTTGAAATTAAATATGGCGGGGAATTATAATGGACACTCCCTTCCTTCGGCCACCATTGATAGAGGAGGAATAGATGGTAGAGAATCCCTGTCTAGCTAACTTTTCGTGTTCAGCACCTGTTAGGTGGGTTTCCAGGATGTATGCCAGGTCTGATCCCAACTTTTTGAGGTGAGTCAGGATCCGGAAACGTTTTATGGGGCTGGTTAATCCATTGACATTTAACGAGTATAGTTTCATGTTTTTAGGAGTCATGACTATTTCCAAATAGGAGAGAGACTGAATAGCCGGGTCTCTGCGTCCCCACCCCACACCCTGCCAACATAGAACGTATAATCACACTTTACATTATTGCTGGATTTGCTGACATCCTTTAACCTGAAAAACACAAACAGTGTAACATGTAACCTAGGGAGAGGGGAATACCAGAATGTCCTTATCTTGAAAGGAGTACCTAACACCAGACAGCCGGGGTGACAGAAAAATGCCAACTGGACTATTCCTGTGCAACAGGGAAAACTAAGTACTTCTAATGTTTTAGGTCTCAGAGAAGACCATTGAATCATGGTACAAACCATGGCTACTGTGGCCACTTTTTGGGGCCTTTTGATGTATAAACTTCAGGGCTGGGGATTGGGGATGTGACAGATCATGCCTTGGCTTCACCTGGGCTCAACTGTATGCTATTGGAATTACTGAGTTATAGCTTCAAATGAGAAAAAAAAACAGAGTCCATGAAATAAATAGGGTTAGGTGTGTGTCAGCCTAGTAAGTAATATTAAGGCAGTGCCCTCAGCTGTCGCTAACGGAGCCAGTGATTGGGACCCAGCTGGTTTAAAATGGTGTAACCAGTCCATGCTGGTCTGGGAGCAGTTTTTGGAATTGAGCCTTGGGAAGGGTTACAGATAAGACCACTAATGTCCCTAAGGAAGCAAAGTTGTTAGTGTACTATAATGTGAAGCCGTACATTGTTTTAGTGTGTCCAGAAATAGTTCCACTTCCAGATTCGAGTAAAGGTGTCACTGTCTCAGTGACCACAACTGTAAAATCTGAGGGAGTGTTCCCTGGGAGATGTTAACCTCAAACCTCCACATGAAAGCCGGAAGAGTTCCCCTCTAGTCAGGGAGAAACGTAGCATTCGGGTGTATTAATACCTTTGGGAACTTGGAGAAACCAGTAATATCTTAGTAGCAATGTCTTGATCTAATGAACTATCATTGATAACATACTAAAATGCCAGCAGAATAGGCCTAACGGTCTTTCGTGTCTGCTCATTTGGTCAGCCCCCACCCTGGGAGCTGACCTTGCTGCCCCCCTCACCTTCTCTGGCTTCTCCCTTCCCAGTTCCGGATATTCTTGTTGCACTGGATTTTGCTTCCAGAACCCTTCCCCTGTACCTGTCCCACCCCCTCTTGAACCCCTCCACCATCTCTGCCTCCACCAGCCCCCTGGGCAGCGCATGCCATGGCTCACCACCCTCTTAGTGAAGTAGCACCTCCTCCTTTCTCCCCTGAATCTTCCCCTCTCCAGCTTCCACCCATGCCCTCTGGTTGCCCCCTCCTCCTTCCCACGAAGCACCCTGACTGTTCCTCCCCTATTTACCCCCTTCATGTACATGAAGACCTCTATCATGTCCCCCAGTCCCTTCTCTCTTCCAATGTGTACATATTTAGCTCTTCGAGTCTCTCCCCATAGGTCCTGTCCCCCCAAGCCCCAAATCATTTTGGTTACCCTCCTCTGGACCCTCTCCAGGAGTTTAATGTCCCTCTTTAAGAGTGGCCTCCAAAACTGCACGCAGTACTCGAGGTGTGGCCTCACCAAGCAGTTATACAGAGGGAGTATCACTTCCTTCCTTCTGGAGGTGATCCCCCTAGCGATGCATCCCAGCATCCTGTTGGCCTTGGCTGCTGCCCTCCTACAAGTCTCAGAGTTGTTCATCTTGACATCCACCACCACCCCCAGGTCCCTCTCAGCCATCGAGACTTGTAGCATTCCCCCCACCCAGGGTGTACACTTGGCCCGGGGTTTCTGGCCCCCAGGTGCAGTACCTTGCGTTTCCCTGCATTGAACCTCAGCTTCCACTTTCTAGACCATCTTTCCAGAGCCTCCAGGTCCCCCTGTAGGGCCACCCTCCCCTCCTCCCCATCCACCACCGCCCCCAGTTTTGAGTCATCCAAAGAGACTCATCTCACTCCTGATACCTGTCCTTATGTCAGAGATGTAGGCGTTGAACAGGAGGGGCCCAAGGACTGATCCCTGTGGGACCCACTAATGACCCTCCTTGGGGATGAGACTATCCCGCCAACTCGACCCTCTGGTTCGGTCCTGGAGCCAATTGTCTATCCATCTGATCATCTGGTTCCCCACCCCCTTCTCCAGCTCATCCAACAGGCCCTGGTGAGGAACAGACTCAAATGCCTTGCTGAAGTCTAGAAGGACGTCCACTGGTCTACCCAGGTCCAAGGCACTCGTCACTCAGTCATAGAACTCCACAAGGTTTGTCTGACCACGATTTCCCTGGGACGAATCCATGCTGTCTATCATCCAGGCACTCTGACTTTTCCAGATCCCCCCGCCAGCCTCTCCTTGACAATGCCCTCCATCACCTTGCCCACCACCGATGTCAGGCTGACAGGCCTGTAGTTCCCTGCCACCTCCCTTGACCCCCCCTTGTGGATAGGCACTATATGCACCACCTTCCAGTCCTGGGGCACCCACCCTCTCCTCGGAGAGATGGTGAAAAGCTCCACCAGGACATCCGCAAGTTCCTTCAGCACTCTGGGATGTAATTTATCCAGCCCTGGTGCTTTCTCCATCTTTAGGGACGTGAGGGCTTCCCTCACTCTCTCTGCTGTGATTTCCACCTCCACTTCCTCTTCTCCCTGCTTAGCCTTCCCCCTCCTGCCAGTGATGCCTCCCCCTCTCCCCAGACCTGCCTATCGGTAAGGGTCCCCCCTCCTCAGTATCACTGTCTCCTCCCATGTATGATGCAGCACCCCACATTTTCTTGCTGGAAACTGAGGCGAAGTACTCATTTAGTACCTTAGCCTGCTCCCTCGGGTCTTGTGCCAATCTCTCCCCTGTTTTAATCCTGCTAATCTGCCCCTTCACCCTTCATTTTTCCCCAATGTATCTAAAGAACCCCTTGTTCCCTCTCCTAATTTCCCTAGCCAGGTTCTGCTCCTTTCTTGCCTTAGCCACCCTCACCACCCTACTGGCCCTTCTAGCCATCAGTTCATACTCCCCTCAATCCCTTTCACTCCTTGAGCACTTGAATTACTTATAGGCTGCCTTCTTTCCCCACACCACCTCCTGGACCTCCCTGGTCCACCAGCAGAGTTTTCGGGCCCTACCACATTTTTGTCTTACTCTGGCACAGGTGCTGGTAGCATCCTGCACCCCTCTCTGATTATTTCCCACCTACTGTCAGTGTCCATGTCTGACCCAATCACATCCAAATGCTCCTTAAGGATCCTTCCCATTTCCTTAAAATCCACCCCCCTGAAGTCAGTTACCTCCGTCTTTGTGCAGCCTTCTACCCCTCCTAGGTCCAGGCAGAACCAGATCGTGGCATGGCTCCCCGCCAATGGGTCCCTTACCTCCAGGCCCCAATCTGGTCACTGTCTGCCAGGACCACATCCAGTGCCCGTGCCTCCCTGGTTGGTTCCCCACCTGCTGAGTTAGGAATGCATCTTGAAAGACATCCAACAACCTCTGTTCCCTGGCCACCGAGGATGTCATAGCCTCCCAGTCTGTTCTTGGCATGTTTAAGTCCCCAACACCACCACCCTTCCCTGCCCAGTCTGCAGTGTCTCCCAACATCTGCCACCAGACTCTCCTCTAGCTCCTCCGCCAGCTGGGGGTCTATACACCACTCTATTTTTACTCTCTTGCCCCCTTGTTATCAGGTGACCCAAATCGCCTCCACGGTTCCCTCCACCTCCTCTACTCCCCCTATGCCAATGCAGTTTTTGACTATTATTGCTACCTTCCTCTCCTTCCCTCCCCCCTGTCCTTCCTGAACATAGTGCAACCCTCCAGGTTCAGGTCCCAGTCGTGTCCTGCAGTGGCCCAGGTCTCAGTGGCCGCTACCACATCCACCGCTCCCTCAGTTAGCATCGCCTGGAGCTCAGGCACTTTATTGCCCAAACTCCTGGCATTTAGCAGGACTACCTTCCACCCTTTCCCCTATACTTCCATTTCCCCTGCCCGTGTTCCCATGAGGATTCTGTTTTCCCCAGTCTGCACTTTACCAGTTGGCCTTTTCCTGCATTCCTCCAGCTCCCCATGGGGGTGGAGCCAGAGTCCCTTCTTTATCGGACCCCCCTCGACAGCCTTTTCTTCCATCCCTCCCCCCTTCACAAGTTTAAACCCCACTTTTCACCAATGAACCCCTCTATTTTCAACTTAAGGATTCCCCTTCCCTCCAAATTGAGATGGAGCCTATCTCTAGCATACCTTATCCTCCCAGGTCTCCCCCAATCCCCATCAACCCCATACCCTCTGGCCTCGCACCACTCCCCTGAGCCATTGGTTTATCTCCCTAATCTTCCTTTTGTGTTCCCCACTAGCCCTTGGCACCAGCAGGATTTCTGAGAAGGATGGTGCACCCTATGTCATGACAGACCCTGGCAAGCTCCCTGAACCTTGCCTGTATCTCTAGCTTGCTGTTTCCCTCAATGTCATTTGTACCCAGGTAGACCAGTATGTCTGGGGAACCCCCACAATCCTTTGCCAGCTGATATACCTTGTGCTTGGCCCTGTGCACCGTTAGTCCAGGGAAGCATTTTGTTCTAACTGGCCAGGCTTCCCCCTCCCTATCCCATTTGATACCCCTGATCATAGAATCCCCCAACAGGAGCACTCTGACCGCTCCTTTACCTCCACCCCCACTTCCATGTCCTCATCCTTTCTACTGCCCTCCACCCAGCCGGCTCCTTGTTTCTCCCCTATCTGGATGCCACATGTCGCCCCCTCATTTACCCTGGCCACCCCCTCCTCTACAATCCTATGCCTTTCCTCCTCCCAAATATCCTTCTGTGCCTTGCTAACTCCCCCCTCACTGCTCGTGACTGGTCCTTCTCCCCCATCCGCTAAACTAGCCTTGCTCGTCCTCACTTCCTTCCTGTCTCCGTTCAGTCCCTCCTTGCTTGTCGTGCTCCCCTGGCCTAAACCCTCAGCTCCCTTTACTGTATTCTCCTTGTACTTCTGGTCCTTCTCCTTGCCCTTTCTTCCCAACTTTTACTTCTCCTTGCGCTTTCCTCCCTCTTCCCCCTGCCCCTTCTGCTCTGATCCACTGCTCCCCCCATTTTCCAGCATTCCAGGTTCCCCCCTGTTCCTCCTGCTATCCGGACCCCTGCCTCCTGCCCCCCACTCTCTTTCCATCTCTAACCAACGCTGTCATGGCTACATCACCCCCCTCATCCTCAAGCAGAAGAAAAGAATTGAAGCGGTTCCTGAGCGTGAGGTCCAATCCACCTCCCCCCCCTTACTTCCTTCTGTCCAGCCCTAGCCATCTGCCTACTTCCCTGAGAATGTTGTCCCTCTGGCCCCCCTTTGTGAGGGTCCCCAGTTACCTGCCTGCTTCCCTGGTAGTGTCCTCCTTTTGGGCCCCCTCTACCAGGGTCCCTATGTGACCCCAGAGTATTCTCCTGCACTCCTTTCCCTATGCCTCCGCCCCTAGTGCTTAGTGCTACCCCGTGGGAGATCCCCTGCCCTCTTCCCCAACCATACCTCCCCCCTTCCCCCAGCTGTCTCCTAATTCCCGCAACCTCCTCCCTAAGCTGTGCCAGCTGGTAGCACACTGGGCAACCACCGAACTTCCAAGCCCAGTCCAGTGTCATGGCTGCCCCACACCCTGTGCACCCCACCACCCTCCCAAAGATGCCGGCCCTAATGACGTGTGGTCCCATCCCCCTACATTCACTGTTTCCTACTGTAATGAAATAGTGTATAATAGGTTAGATCCTGCTATTCATTTTACCATGGTCTGCTGCTCCCAATAAGGCTAGACTTCCCTAGTGAGAAAAATGGCTATTCCAACTCTTGCTAGGTCTGTCAGCTTTGGTTCTAGTGCCACTTGTTAAAACAGGGTTAAGGTAACATTTGTGAAATAGCAGGATATAATAACCTTCAAGGCAGTGCTTGACGTTTAAACTAATCCTTAGATATGCAAAATGCAGCAGTTCCTGTGGTTCAAGCCACTACTATTGTTAGAATTTGGTTTATGCTAGTTGGCAATGTTGAGACCTGTTGAGATGTTAAAACACCCCGGTCCCTTCATGTGCCCTATAGAACTAGTTAATAGGGCTAAAGGCCGACAGCTAGGTATACTACCCAAATTGCAGTGGTACCACAGCATCTAGAACTTCCAAATGAAGAGCCCGATAGGAGAACTTGGCTGAAGTAACTTCAGATGTAGTGAGTTCCTCCTTCAGTGTAGTGAAAGCTAACACTTGCCTATATTAGTATCATGCAGGCTCTCAAGAGGTCAGTCTACTAGTGTAGACAGTTTAAAAGGCTAAAGAATAAAACACTATTATTATTGTGGAACACAACACATTTGAAGCAGCAACCTCAAAAAGTATCAGGGACTGGAACCTATCACCCCCCTTTCATAAAATATACACTATATTCAGAAAAACAGTAGTAGCCTACAATGTCATTGGCTGTTTTCACTGGGGCTACAGGTGTAGACACTATAGTAAAGTCATGTGCATCCTATGGAATGCATTTTCCCCCAGTCCCTGCAGTCTGATTCCAAAGCCTTCATAAAGTAGAGCTTGCACCGGAAACCGGGGAAGAATTCCTTTTGTAGTATTCAGTGAGAGGGGAACCTATTAATTAATCCTTTGGAACAGAGAAACGTAACTTGAGAGTCAAAAGCGAACAACTATTATGTATAATGCCGGTTCAAAACGTTTTTTGCTGAACACTGTGGGTAAAGTGTGGACAGCACCTTGCTTCAGTCTACTATTTTATTACAGAGTTGAATCATCGTTCCCCCTGAACTGAGGGAGTCCATTATTGTAAGCCCAACAACCTCCTACAGTCTTATAATCCTCCTAGTCCCCCACAACCCCCTCCAATCATCAGGGTCAGACACCACCCACCCATCCATCCCTTCCCCAAGCCAGACACCATATCAGCACAGCCTGTTATGCAGTAAAACTATTATAGCACCCTGGAGAGCAATAGGCAGCATCTGTGAGCATTGTTCCAGCTTGATTGCAGAGTCGATAGAGCTTTTCCTTCTTGTAAAGCAGAGTCACCCAGGTTAGCTTAGACAGAGGTTACAGCTTCGCTACAGTTCATTTCATTCAAACAACATGAAGTCTTGCTGTATTCTGACCATCTGCAGTTAGCTCCAGCCTTTAAACTACCCTGGAGAGTAGAGGGTTAATTTTCTATGCAGTGCATAGAACGTTGAGCTCGAGCTCGGTTGAGGTCTCTGTCTGCAGCCCTTTGAAACCCAACCGTCAGAACTCCGCCTCACTGAACAGTCGCTCCGGAGATTTCTCCTTCTGCTTGGTTCAAAGTCGGTTAAAGTTGTCGGTTTTATTCCGAATTATTTTTCTGCATTGTCGGTTCAGGCTCTGTCTGCGGTACAGTAAGTACTTTAGGTAATTCTCTGTTTCTTATTGTGGAAATTGGAAAAATGTGTATTTCTCGATCGGTTTGGCTGAACCGATCCATTAGTTACATCTGTCTTTAGTGTGTGGTTACCGGTCCTTATCGGTTTAAAAAAAATGTAATTTAGTGCGGTTTTCCAATACCCGTAACATGGTTAGAAACCGATAAGGGAGTCTTGCCTGTCAGTTGCCGAAAAAGGATAAGTTTGTTTAAGCTGGCCATGTCTGAGAAACCCAATAAAAAAAACGGGCCCACTGGGTTTCAACACTGCAGTGAGTGTAGGGAGGTCTTTGCTAAGGCCGATCCCCACACCACCTGTGTTTATTGTCTGGGGTTTGACCACCTCGATACAGACTGCCAAATATGTAAAAACTTTCGTAAGTCTACCCTGGAAAAAAGATTAGGTAGACTTAGGGAAAAGGAGGCCGAGAAGTCCGCTGACCCAGATGGCCAGCCCGGTTCGGTTCCGACCAAACCAGGAGTGCCCTCTGACCAGGGAAATACTTCTTCAGGCAAGAGGAGAGCCAATCCTGAGGGATCGGTTCCTACAAAAAGAAAACGCAATGAGAAATCGACCTCTTCAGATCCAGAGGTTCATGTTCCGACCGCCAAAGAAATAGCCAGAGCGATTCGGATTGTTGAATCGCTTCGTCCGGTTCCGACCGATCTGGTGCCTTTTGGCAAGGGTTCGGTTCGGTCGGTTCCCCCGGTTCAAGATTATACCCCTGAAGACTTTTATGAACCGGAGTTTGAAGAGGAGGGGGATTTTTAAGATGATGGTGATGATGGTGAAAGTCTGGATGTGCCTGTGGAACCGGACATCTGTCCAGACAGACCTTCTGGTGTTTCCCCTCCTAGGCTCTCTTGAGTCCCCTCCCCATTATCTGTTTTACAGAAAAGTGGCTGAAACCCTCCAGCTTCCTATGGAGGAGGCTGTGGAGGGTCAGGAGGAGCCTGATTTTGTTGAAATGATGGATATCCCAGAGTCCAGGAGACTGTCTATTCCCCTTCATAAGTCCTTTGGGAAGCAGAAACAAAAAATCCTAAAGTCTCCTAATTCTGTACCTCCTGTTGACAGAAGGATGGACAAGAGGTATACTTTATTATTATCAGGCACTTGTAAGTGAGTTATGAAAGCATCTTCAAGAGGGGTGTCACCACCGCCTCTTTCAGGGAGCTGGGAAACTCACCAGATTCCAGGGAGCACCTGACTATCTGCATAAGGATTGGACCAATGATGTCAGTACAACCCAGAATTAGGGAGGTTGGTCCAGGGTCCAAACTACAGCACGTAGGGCGCATATGCTGGATGATCTTCCTGACATCAATGAACTCCAGCTGACCAAAGGGACTCCAGGAAAACCAAGGCACCGTGATCTCACCCCGGTTCACGGCAACCGCCATAGAGCGTGATGGCAGCAACTCAGCCCTAATGTCGGCCACCTTATTTACGAAGAACTGAGCAAGCTCATCGCACTCCAGTTGCGAAAAAACTTTCCGAACTTGAAGACAGGCTGGGTTGCACAGTCTGTCCACAGTTCGAAACAGCTGAGCTGGTCGATTCCCAGCAACAGCAATCTCCCTGGACAAGAACTCTGCCTTCTTACAGGTGATTGCAAGATTGATAGACCAAATAATGATCCATCAATCTGAGATGGTCGGCATCAAGGGCGGACTTTCGCCAGCAACGCCTAACCTTCGCTCTGTCTCCGAAGATCTCCTCAGCGGCCCCATCAAACCAAGGGGACTTGGGGTGACGGGAGAGGGGCCGAACACAAACTGGAGCAATGAAATCCAGAGCCCCAGCAACAGCTGTGTTATAGGCCGACATGAGGGTCTCTGGATCACTGCTTGCCAACGCGGGATACGAGAGGTCAAGCACTGCCGCAAGGCCTTGGGGATCCATATCCCACAAAGGGCGGTACCTAACCAACTCCGTAGGGGAAGGCCTTCTAGAAGGGGAGCAAAAACTAAACCCCACTGTGTAATGATCTGACCATCCGAAGGGTTCCACCCCCCCATCGGATGCCCCAACCCCTAGAAGGAAGATTAGGTCCAAAGAGTGTCCACATTTATGTGTAGCAAAGGAAACCACCTGTGTAAGGCCCAGCGTTGTCATTAACTGGATCAAGTGTTGACCAAATTGTGAGAGTTCGTCGTCGACCCAGGCGTTGAAGTCGCCCAGAACCATCAATCCAGGCGACTCAAACGCCATATCAACGATGAAGTCCTCCACTTCCTGAAGGAATCTCTTCTCATCACCGGGTGGACAGTAAATGAGGGCGATTCGAATGCCTACACCTGCTACAACTATACACTCAAAGGACTCAACCCTCCCCACTAATAACTCCGTGAGGCCGAGTTCGGTCTTGAAACAGATCACAACCCTTCCCCTCCACGATCCAATCTTGGGCGTTGTAACACCGAGTACCCGGCTGGAGTCATAGCCTCCAAAATGGGGCCAGAGTTATTATCCAACCAGGTCTCGGTAATGCAGGCCAGGTCCACCGTACCAACAAGATCAGCAATAATTGCGGTCTTGTTTTAATGGACCTGGCATTTACTGCTGCGCGAGTTGAACATAAATGGACCGCACAGGCCATCTGCCCACCATAAATGGTAGTGCCCTTGAGTATAAGGCACCAGACATGGAAAACCCACGATCCAGGATCCATTTCAATTCCCTAACACGATGACCCCTCGATCATCCTCCCCTTGTTCAGGACCCCACGCTCTTCTCCTCCTACGCATAACAACCAGCGCCTAATGCTGGTAAATCTCAAACTGAAGAGGGGGAGAATAAAAAGGGCGAAGGGCACGAAGAGAGGAGGATGAGTAGCGCACCACTGTGGGGGCTGAAGACCAACACATCCTGTAAACTAAGCTACGAAATACAATAAACAAAACCTAGGACTAAACTAACAAACTAATAATACCCCCCTTAAAAATGAAAAATAGTTTAAAAACCCCGCCCAACTCCCAGGTTACCTAACCTCAGTTTCAGAGCCTGAAATCAGAGCCCTGACAACCCCCCTTAATACAAAATAACCCACAAAACAAATAAACAACAAACAAAGCTTAAGGGCTCTCACCCCCTAGCCCAACACATCATATAACAAAAAACAATAAATAAATAATTTACCCCCCCCCCCCAGTCCTCTCACCGCTGGGGAAGGAGGATAGAAAGGCACTCTCACTGCCAAACAATTAACCTAAATTAAAATAATATTGCAACAAGATAAAAAACAGAACTAAATGTTATGACTTTTAACAAAATAAAAATAAATAAAGTACATGGACGCAGGGTCCTCTTACCACCCCATCGACCGGACGAAAGAACAAAATAATACACAAAAAAGGGGTCCGTAGTCTCTTTTAATCCAGGCCCAGGATTAGGTATAGTCAACACCAGGAACCACCAAAAGTTAAAAGGTTGAAACGAGAAACAATATTGCCAGTTACACCAAGGAAAGCCACAAAAAGGACACTCTCACTATCCGGAGTAACATGGTTCCAAATCCAACTATAAATCCAGAGCAAAATAAAGAGTATTCCGAGTAATGCAGGTAATCCATGAGAAGAGTCCAATTCGATTTAAAACCAGTCGGATCGAATGCCTCATGTAGATACTGTTTTCCAGCAAAAAGTCTCAGATCAGCAGTCTTGAGAAAACAAGATGTAAATCCAGGTAACAATCGGGACACAGCTCAAGTGGGCACCGGCACAGTAGTGGGTTGGGGCATACAACTCAGTCTTAAGAGGAGTCCCCTTCGAATGCACCAAACTCACAGGCTCCCACCTGGTCACCCGCGATCCACAGCTACAAACCCCGGGAGGTAGGCCACACGGACTGTCCCCCAGGAGGTTTTAGAAGAGTCCCAGCCGTAACTCTGTCTCCTCGGGGAACACGGGGACAGCTCCTGCTTGGTCGCAAAGGACCTACGTGAACAACTGACGCCAAGCATAAAGGGGAGGGCCCCTCTCCCGACACAGCTCCCAAACCACACCACCCTCCGATTTTAAAATCCTGGCTGCCCTCAATACACAGTAACCTCCTATGCATTTCACACTGAGAACCTTAGGTCTTACTCGCAATTCTTCAGCGAAGAAGCCGACAGGCCAGTCCTCAGGATCCTCAGGATCACTGTCGATTAAAATCCAGGGCACAACGACTCCCACACGAAACGTCCGTGAACCAGCAGGAAAACAGGGGGCTATCCACAGGTCCACCAGAAAGGCCCCAAAACGCCACGTTCCCCAACCAGTCCTCACAAAAAGTCTTCCTCTTTATTAGTTCAGCTGCAGCATCCTCTGCAGACTCAAAGGTCCGAGACCCCACTGAGAACTGTATTGTTATTTTTGCTGGATACAGGGTTCGAAATCTGATTGTTTCTTCCTGGAGTTTTTTTCATAATGGTCATGTACGCTCTCTGGTTAGCAGCAATAGTAGGGGGTAATCACTGTTGAAAAATAGACGATGAGACTAGTAGAGGACCATTCCCTTTGCCAAGCTCTAATTAAAAATCATTTCATTTTCTTGATATTTGAGAAAATGGAGCATTAAGGATTGGTGCCAGGCATTCATTTGTGCTGGTTTGGGGCCCAAGGAACAGTGTGCATGGTCCATTTCTAAGGTACAGTAAGGGGGTAAATTAAAATATAATACGAAAGTATGATTACAGGAAAGAGATAGGGTCACCCCCTCAGATCCTTCCAGCAGTCCTGATATACGTAAGTTATTCCTGCGGTTGTGGGCTTCTGCATCCTCCGCTTGGGCCTGCAAATCTAGAATAGTTTGGTGTAGTTAAACCATGGCCCTCTCTGTGGCGATTCTGGCATCCAGTGCTGTGCAGTATTCTTCAAAATTGTCCATTCGCTTCTCTAGCTTACTTACTTATGTCTGTTTGGAGAGCTGCAGTAGTGAGTCTACTTTCTTTCCAAAATTCACATAGCTCAGATAGGATGAGAGTAATTTCTTTTTGAAGGGCTTTTGATCCAGAGACCTCAGACTTGGGATGGCCACAAAGCGCTGAGCGTAGCATGGGGTCATTACTGCGCACGGCAGAATGTCATGTGGAAGAATCACGTTGCGCGATTTACTGAAATCCTTTTGTCTGTGGGGGGCTCCACCACCCCGCACCCCTGTTATGGGGGCTGCAACCCCAGGCCCCCCACTAAGGATTCTAACTTCAGGGGTCCAACACAGAGCACACAGGTCTGAGTTTTACTGACAATCGTAGACGGCATATTAAGTGTACCGACATTATGACCCGGTACAGCTGAGCGTTACGAGGTATCACTGTCGGTAGCTAATCCATCCAAATCGAGAAAGTCCTCAGGAGGCATAGCTCAGAATTCTTGACCTTCCCCTGGGCATGCTGCTGGTTTTGTAGAAAATTTCCAAGGAATTTCACTGCCAGAATGCTGTTTTATTATTTTAATAGCCCAGATAGCGCTGTGGAGCCAGTCAGCTTCCATTTGTATGACGTCCATACCAAAATATGTTTGATGCATGCCTGCTCTTTGATTAAGGAGAGTCTGTTCTCCAGAAGTGTAACATATATGGACTATCATTCATATTGTTTTGATTAATTGTTTTGTAGTTGAGAATTTAATTAAAAAAAAAAAAAGATTGCGTAGGTCACAGATCAGGAGGACAGGGTCCCAGTCAGTGGAAGACAAAGTGGGGAGCAAGGGAAGACAGTAGACTCTCAGGTGGCCACTTCACTTAGTTAGACAGGAAAGGCAATAGGCTGCTCCTCTAGGTATGTGTAGTGTCACTCACACTGCTACTAATGTCTGCTCCCCCCTCGCCAAACCCTACAACTATCCCTGTCACAATTTCATTTTTTTTTTACTTTTTATTCATAGATTTTATGAGCTTACAGTAGATGCTGTAAAAACATAATAAGAAAAGGTATAAGGTATGCAGGCCTCCAGACTTTATGTACCAAACATGTATAATAATGTAAAAATAGGCATGAAAATGATAAATCCATATAGCAAAGAGGAGCTGCCCATCAGTCAATCTAGGAGTAAAGTTCGATTGGATTAGACTGCAGGATGTTTGCACTCTCACCAAAGTCAGTTCCTTTAATCAGTATTAAACACCAGTATATCCAATCCCAAGTAGGAGTAAAAGGCATTGGAGGAGCTGAAAGGCAAAGGACATATGGACTGCAATATGTAAAGAAGTCCCAGTCTCAGTTAAGCTGCATTGCAAAACCTGCATATCCGGGTATGGCCTAAACCCACCCTGTAGGTTATCAGGATTTACCAAAAGAGCTTTAATTAACATTCACAAACTGAGCAGTGTATAACTACACTATCTATTAGCCCTCCATATCTCCTAAACCACATTTACAATCCATTAACAGATCTATTTACTAGAGCAGCACATGGCTAATATTAGGATATAAAAGAATAATAAAGAGGCTATTTAACTGCACCTCTTAGGCAGAATTGAAATGAATAAAGTGAAACCCTCCATACCAGCCTTAATGACGTCAGGGTAAATAGCCTTAAACAGTGTCCCTACCCTTTGCGGGGAGACTCAATGACAGCGTTAAAACAACACAAAAGATTGTTACTTGATAGTCCCATACTGAGTGTATAAAACTGAAGTTTCAGCCCTCTATCCGTGGAGGCCTGCTCTGCAGGGTGTGCTTTTTCTAACAACTTCTCCGCATATTTGGCTGCCTGTTTAGGGTCCATGAAGATGTGTACTTTGGATTCGTGTCTAATTTGTAGCCTTGCAGAGTATGTAAGTTGCAGCTATATACCATTTCTCAGTAGGTCTGTTAAATTTTTTGTCACTCCTTCTTGTGGCTTTCGGTCTGTGCCAACAGGTCTGGAAAGAATGCCAGGCGACTGCCCACCCACACAATGTCACCTCGGGCCCGTGCTGCTTGCAAAAGGGGGATCCGCGCCTCCAGAGAAGACAGGGAAGCAATGACTGTTAAAAGCCTCTGGATCGGATCCCCACGAGGGCGTGGCCGCTGTGGGATGGCAAAAACGTTTGTGTCACCTTTGAGTCTGATGGTAAAACCTGTAAGTCCTGGAAAATCATTTTGGATACAGTATTTAGCAGTTCGGCTGTTCCCACAAGCCGAGATGGAAAACCCACCACCCGCATTGAGTCCTGGCGTTGGTTATTTTCTAGGGTCTCGATTTTACTTTTAAAAAAATTGAAGTCCCATACAAAGGAGGAATTGCAGTCTGCCTGTCGGGTGTTTGCCGCATTTAATTCCGTAATCGCCAGTGAGTTTTCTTTAATGGTACTCTCATTTTCATTTAACTTAGCCTCCACAGCCGCAAGCCTTTTATTTGTTTCTTCTCTGTTTGCTTGTATTTTTGTTAAGATCACCATGATCTATGCCAATGGAAGTTCCAGAGTTACTAGGCCACTGGTTGAATTCGGCCCCGCTCCTGTGAAGGAGCCCGCAGGAGAAAGGAACACATCCAGACTACAGGACCCATGTTTATTGTCTTTTTTGGGTCCCATTGAACTCTTGAAAATCTTAGCCAGGTGTTGATATAGTTGGATCCAAGTCAGGTCAAAAATAATCACTATTTATCACTTGTGTAACAATTCTATGTTCACAGCTGGCTTACAGAGCTGCCGCCATGTTGCTGCTTCACAGCGTCTCCATCTCAGTTTTAAGCCCTATACCCCCACCCATTTTTAGTTCCTTTTGTTTCTGAATTGTCATACATTGTGTATGTATCCCCAAAAAAGGCTTACAAGACAGCAGGCTAGCCCAGGCACAGTGGCTGCAGCATAGTAGAAACATACTGTATACTCTACGTAGTCACAGACAGTTCTTTCCACCCATCTAAGTCCCCCTTTATACAGATTAGATTAGAAACTGGCTTAATCGTCATGGTCAGCAGAATGAAATGAGACAACAGAGTTGATCGGTTGCACAAACTTTTTTTTTTAAACTTTTACATAGAAATATGGACAATGACAGCAGAAAAAGACCACTAGTCCATCCGCCCATAAACCCTATCAAACCCGGGACCTATTGTCCACGCAGGGTTCTAATTCACACTAGCCATCCCTATGTTCCCTGCCCTGCTACTATCACCCTGAGCCAGCCACTGAGCCCTTCACTCTGTCCTGGCCATGCTTGAAACCATTGATAGCTTTGGCACCCACCACATCAGCTAGCAGATTATTCCACAGCTCCACCACTCTTTCTGTAAAATAAAACTTTCTCACTTCCCTCTTGAATCTCCCCCCTCCCCCGTCCACTCGTGGACTCCAGAACTGGGCACAGTACACCAAGTAGGGCCTCACCAATGATCTATAAAGAGGTAGTAATATCTCCTTCTTTTTGGCAGTACCCCTTCCTGTACACCCCAGAATCCTGTTTGCCTTACTGTAGGCTTTGTTCCACTGGTTTGATTGTTTTAGGGAGTGACTGATAATGATCTCTAAGTCTCTTTCCTCAGAGGTCATGCACAGCTTTACCGCCCCATCCAGTACTCTCTCCTCAGGTTTTTGTTCCCTATGTACATCACCTTGCACTTTTTAGCATTGAATTTCAACAGCCAAACCTTTGACCACCTCTCTAGCTTTCTCAGGTCTCTTTGCATTTCCCTGACCCCTTCCTTGCTGTCTACCCTGCCATAGAGCGCAGTGTTGTCTGCAAAGAGACACATCTTGCCTTGGATTCCTTCTCCCATGTCACTAATGAACATATTGAAAAGGACTGGACTCAGGACCCATCCTTGTGGCACCCCACTGGTGACCTCCCTCTCTTCTTATTTGACTCCGTTAACCACAACCCTCTGCTGTCTTCCTTCCAACCAGTTTCTTGCACTTCTTTTTTTTTTTACTTTCTGTTTATACTCCTTCCCTCCCACGGCACTCCCTTCTCTTCAGGAGACACCTATGGCCATTCTGGTCCCCACCTCCTACCTGTATCCCGTGGTAGTCCGTCCTGCACGTAGCCTTGGCTTACCCCCCGACGGGGACGAGTTGGGGAGTCAAGCACCCTGAATTCTTTGTCTCATCAGGATGCCGGTCACTGGGGCAGGTAGAGGTGTTGGGGATCGGGGCCTGGTGCTCTGTCTATGCAGGAGTGCCGTGGGGTATTTACGATGTTCCTCGGGAGTGGCCTCCACCCTGATGTCAAGGCATATCCGCCGACGTCCGCCACTTCCCAACCCCTTGTGCGCTCATGTCTGCTATGCCTCCGGCTTCCGCCAGAGGCCAGTCAGGCACTGAGTGTGTGTGTCCCCCAACCCTCCCGGGAGAGGAGAGCTGTTCTCAGACGCTCAATCCTCTCCCTCCCCTGCCGACCCCCGACGTCCCGGGCTCGTTCCCGAACCTGGGTCACCGGCATGGCGCGAGGTGTGGCATCCAGTGCCTCAACCCTCAGTGGCACTGGGCCTCTCTCACCCTTCTAACTGAGTCTTTCGGTGTACTCAGATCCTCTAACTTCTTTAGCAGCCTTCTGTGAGGCACCGGGTTAAAAGCCTTGCGGGAATCAAAGTAAAGTAAATCCACTGCACGGCCGTTATCCACTACCATTTTTACCCAGTCAAAGAACACTATCAGGTTGGTCTGACAAGACCTTCCTGCCACAAAGCTGTGCTCTTTACTGTCTTGGAGACCGTTGCTCTACAGGTAGTTTCTAAGGACCTCTTTGACTAGTGTCTCCATCAGTTTACCCACAATAGAGGCAAGTCTGTCAAGTCTCTAGTTACCCGTTTGCTCCTTGTCCCCCTCCCCACCCCACCCCACCTTATGGAGCGGGACTATGTGTGTTACCCTCCAGTCTTTTGGAACTACCCCTATCTGAACGGAGCTATTGAATAGGCCCACCAGGGTTCAGTTAGTTCCATTGCCAGCTCCTTGAGCACTTTCGGAAGCATTCCATCTGACCTTATGTATCTTTAGGGCTGCTAACTCTTTCCAAATCCTTTCACTAGCAAACACTTGCTACCTCATCTCAGGGATCCCCTTTACAGCTCTGTTAATGCCACTGTCTGACAGAGGCCCTGTATCTTCCCTTGTGAATACAGAGCAAAAGTAGCCATTAAGAATGGCTGCTTTATGCCATCCCCCTCAGTTACCTTACCTCCCTCTGTTAGCCTAACAGTTCCTCCTCCCCTCTTCTTTCTTTTTGTCCTCATGTATCTAAAGAACTGTTTTTTCTCACCCGTGACCGCTTCCCCAGTACACAGCTCTTGTGTCTGCCTTTTCTTCTCTGACCACCCTTTTGGTTTCCCTTGTTCTCATCTGATACTCTTCCCCCCATTTTTCCTTCCCTTGTACTTGGTGAAGGCCTTCTTTTTGGTGCTCTTTACTTCCTTGACCTTTTCAGAGAACCATACTGGTCTCTTGTACCTTTTTCTTTGATTTCTATTTTCATGCAAGTCTTTCTTGCCTTGAGAATGTCCCCCTTGACTGCCCCCATCTGTCTTACACATCCCTGATGCTGTCCTCTCTGACTGACTTGTCCTGGACCAGCTCCCTCATCCTTTTGAAGTGTGCCCTTCTGAAATCTAGGACTTCAACCTTTGATGATGGCTTACTTGTCCCAAAGGCCAGGTCGAACCATATAGAGTTATAAACGCTGGAACCTAGTGGCTCCCCTACCCTCACTTCTTCTACCACAGCCAAAGTTGGTAAGCACCACATCAAGAATGGCAGCTTTCCTAGTGGGTTCCTTAACTAGCTGCACCAGCAGGCAGTCCTGCAATATGTTCAGTAGGGCCTGGGTTCTGTAGCTCCTGGCTGCTAGAATGCCTCAGTCATTATCTGGCAGGTTTAGATCACTTTATACTACCACCTCCCCATTTGCCATCCCACTTTCTAGTTCTTTCTGCCCCTAGCTCCTTTCTCTCTCTCCCTCTCTCTTCCCCCTGTCCTGAAGGTCTGTGGATCACCCCCATTTGTACTTTCTTGCCTGAGGACGCCATGAGCTGAACCCACTGCAATTACGTTTCTCTGTTACCTCCCCTTATGTTTCCATCCTCTACTGCCTCTATGCACTCTCTGACACATAGGGCTACACATCCTCCTTTACCTTTTCCTGTATCTTATCTAAACATGGTGTAGCCTGGGACTGCCCAGTCCAAGTCATTATTCTTTGTGGCCCATTTCTGTGATGGCTGTTAGGTCCATGTCAGTGTCTACCACCATTGTCTGGAACGCACTAATTTTATTTTACTGTTTTAAGACCATTTAAAGTTTTAGGGGTATACAGTGTGTACTGTAGCCACCCCCCCCCCAAATAAAATTTTCCTGAGTAAAGTTAAACTTGTTCACTTCTTCTTTCTTCATTTCTTTTCATATTGCTTTTTGTCCCATGGGTTCCTCTGCTGGTGGGCTATCAGCCCTGACCCCATCGCACCTCTCCTGGTCCACTGGATAACCCCCCCACATATTGCCCCCTATGGTGGAGCCAGGAGGAGGAGGGCCATTCGCCCATCCTGTACACAGATCCAGATCTCTGGATGGTGGCGTGGACCAGGGAGGGGTGTGTAGAGCTTCATTATGCCTGCACAGCCCCCTTTTCTGTTTTTCTGTGGCCCCTCCAACATGCCGCCCGCAACCTACACAACCAGTAGGCCTCCACCTAGTGGCAGTCAACAGCAGGGCTGAGAAAGTGCCCTCCCCAGAGAGAGCAGCAGTCCATTGTTTGCTTGATCCTCTCCCCCCCCTCGCAATCCGAGTCTGTTCCCGAAGCTGGGCAGCTGGCATAGTGGCAGGTGAGGCATAAGCATCTCAGTCCTCCATGCCACTGTGCGGGCCCCTTCTTCTTTCACCTTTTTTGATTCTTAGTTCTTAACCACCACCCAGACTCACCCACCCAGCCAACACCATGACATACCCCAAATCTTATTTGTAAATATGTTCCTTTCTGTTATTCTCAAATTCTAATTTTGATTATTTCTGGTTGCCTTTGTTTTCTGTTTATCACTGACTTCTTTTTTATACATTATGCAGTTATGTACCTTTTTCTGACTGTGTGTTTAAAAGTATTTTACTTATATGTGTTTGTCCTTTTGTTTCTTCCTTCTTTCTGAAGCTCACTTGTCACTTGAGTTCAGTTCTCTGCACTTTTGCTGGTGCCAGCGTCTCTTGTCTGCTCTCGTCGACGCCTGCTGGTCCTTTTCTTGTGCGTTTCTCTTTTCTCTCTCCCGGCCTTTCCTTGTCTCCTGCTCTGTTGCTGCCCACAGCTGAACATGAGTCCCTGTCATAGAACCACCACTGTCCACTAACACTGACTGTGCCTGCCTGTGGACCAACAAAGTATGCCGTGGACTGAGCCGGGCCCTTCTTTCAATTTACATTGGCTGTTTACCACCTCCTTACTTCACACGTTATTGAAAGGAACCTGGTTCTAGGGACATGGATATGTTGTTCATCCACACTTATTGGCAGGTTCCTTGCCGCCTTAAATCTTGCCGGAAGGTCTTCAAGCTAGCTCCTCCCACCCACCCGGGTGGTAAAACTCTCGGCTCCGCCCCATGACGCCAGATCTTCCTTACCGCTTGGAAGCTCAGGTTCCCTCCTTAGCGCTCTGCGATTAAGTTTTAGGGCCTAATATCGCTCGGTTTAAAAAAAAAAAAAATTTATAACTTTACCTTCTGGTCTTCTTCCTTGGCGGCTGCAATGGACCGTCGACTCCCGGATTTGGAGATGTCCCTGTGGGCAGAAAATGTCTCGAGACGGACCCGCACTCCCACGTCGTTTATTGCCAGCCAGGAGCACGACCCGCGGGCTTGGGCTGTGTTCACTCCTTCTCGGTCGTCCTCGAGGACGCGCTGCCCGTTTACATCTGGGGGCGTCCGAAGAAGATTTCTCCGGTCAAATCCAAGGAGGCCCGACTGGCGGTTTCAGCGGCTGCGGGATCCACGGAACATTCTAGAGGTTGGTACGCCCTCGAAGCAGGCGGCCCAGGCCCGCTAGCTACTTCTGCGGCTTGTTCCTCTATCGCTCGGGACCTCTTATTCAGCTTCCTTTAAGGAGCTTTGCTTGACCCTCTCAACAAAAGGCGAGGGTCCTACTTCAGTTCGCTTTCATCGATCGAAGAATTCTAAGAGTAAGTCTCATCGTCGACGCTCTTGGGAGCGGAAAGATCCCTCCCTTGTCGACAATCGACTTGGTCCAATTTTCGACTTCGCCACTGGCTTCACGGTGCCCCGTCAGGCCAGGTGGCTGTGAGACTTCCGCCAGCGTGGGTCGAGATTTTCTCGACCCGTTAGGCCGGGTTGTCGGCTGGAGAAGCGAAATCCCTCCTCCCGGTTCCCTGGTGAGGACTGAGGATACCGTCGGCTCATCCGCACCTGTGACTCAGGGAGCGTCGGTTATGTCGACCGAACCGAGGGTTACCGATCCTCGGCTCCCGCCTCTGACCTCGGCCTGGCCGAGATTCGATCTCGGACATCTTGGCGGTCCAGCTGCTCCCGTCGACATGGCGGTCTCGGTCTCGGCACGAGCGGCAAGCGTCAGCGCGCTCTTCCTCTTCTTCTTCCTCCTCGGATGAGGAGGGGAGGCTTTGGCGTAAGCTGCGCTGAAAATACGAGGACCTCATGTGGCAACAATTTTTTCTGGCCAATAAGCCGGCTCAGGCCTCTTCCCCGGCCATTAAGTGGTTGCCACCGGACCAGGTAGTGGTCGAGGAGCCTGTTCCCAGGCCAGTTGTCCGGCCTATTCCAGCTGCCCCACCAATTGTGGTGGAACCACCGACAGCTGGGGCACCGACGAAAGAGTCGCGGCTGGCCCAGGGCCTTCCCCGTAGGCTGTCGGTCACTCTCACGCCTGACAAGCCTCGACAAGTGGAGGGTGGTTCAGGCTCCAGGCAGCTATTCGACAACTCGTCGGAGTCGGATGACTCCTCCCTGTTCTCCAGGCGGTTTGACTTGGAGTCCTCTGGGGGGCAGTCAGTGGACGATAGCCCTTCGTCCTTCCTGGGACTTCTTAGGCTCATCTCAGAATCCTCTGGGATGAATCTTGAACCCGTATCCAAACGGGCCAGATATCCCCTCACCGAGATTCTGGACCAAGGGGATTCTCCCACGGAGGCCTTTCCAGTGGCGGAAGCCATTGTCGGGCCGGCCCTGGAACTTTGGCAGCATCCGGCTTCCTGTCCTGCGCCTTCGGCCAGGATGGCCAGGAAGTATGCGGTCCCAACTGGCTCTCTGTCTTGGTTTTCTGAACACCCCTCGGCTGAAGGGCTGGTCACGGACAGTGTTTTCCGGCGTGCCGGTAATGCCAGGGACGTGGACAAACCGCCCGACAAAGAGTCCAAGAAATTGGACTACTCCGGTGAAAGTGTATGCTGCCTCTTCTCTCGACGCCCGTCAGGCCAGTTCGGCCGTCCTCATGGCGCATTTCTCCCATGCCCTGTTGGGTTCCCTGATGAGGTTGTCCCTCATCTTCCGCCGACCTGCAGACTACGGTCAAGCAGGTGCGGGATCAGGGCAGGGCAGTAGCCAAGCAGCAGCTCCAGACTGCTCTGGATATAGGAGACTCATGTGCCCGGTCAGTGGCGGCCACCGTGGCCATGCATCGGCGGGCGTGGCTGCGTATATCCACCTTTATCGCGGATACCCAGCACAGGCTTGCGGACGTTCCTTTCCTGGGAACAGACCTCTTCGGCCCTGGAGTGGAAGGCCACCTCCAGAGGATCAAAAATCCAATGCCACCCTGGATTCGGTCTGCTCACAAGAGAGGGACAAGGGTCATAAGCCCCAGCCTAAGCTCCTCGTCCGGCTCTCCCGCCGCACGCCTGCCCAACAACAGCGTGCTGGCAAGCAGGCTAGACCTTGGTATTCAAGCCCAAGCCATCAGCTTCCTCTAACAGGAAGCAAGGAGGAAAAGGCCCTGGTGGTCCCCAGGCTGGTCCTTCCTCCAAGCCTGCTAAGTGATTGGGCTGAGGGGTGTCACCCCATCCCGTCACCTCGTCCCTATAGTTCCCCCTGTAGAGGCAGCTCCGACACTTCCTTTCCGCCTGGTCACGCTGTTACCACGGACAGGTGGGTTTTAGGTGGTGGGAAGGGCCTGCCTCTCGGTCGACAGGCTCCACCCTTCAGAGCCGCGTAGCCTGGAAGCTCAGGGTCCCCAAGATCTCACAGGCTCGTCAGAAATACACGCCTCCTCCTTCAGAAAGGGTGATAAAGAGATAGAGGACCCTCCATCAGAACCAGGTTCGTGTCCAGGTACTTCCTGGTCCTGAACGGACGGGGCTGGCGCCCATCTTAGACCTCACACGACCTGAACAAGTTCCTGAGGTCTCGAACCTTCAGAATGGTCACTCTGGCTCAGATAATACCATCTCTGGAACACGGCGTGTGGTTCTGTTCTCTGGACTTCCAGGACACGTTCTTTCACATCCCTATCCGTCCGTCTCATCAGAGATTCCTCCGTTTCAGAGCGGAGGGATCCCTCTTCGAGTTCCAGGCCATGCCCTTCGGCCTTTCTTCAGCTCCCAGGGTCTTCACCAAATGCATCGCAGCGTTGACAGCTTTCCTGCGGCGCCGAGGGGTCCGGGTGTACCCTTACCTGGACGATTGGCTGATAGCAGCCCCCTCCAGGTTGGAGATGGAGCGGTCCAGAAATCTGGCCCTCCGGGTTTGCTCTCAACTGGGCCTCCTGGTCAACGAGGCCAAGTCGGAACTCGAGCCGAAGCAGGTGATATCCTTCATCGGGGCAGAGCTCGACTCTCTTGAGCCAGAGCATGGCTCGCGGACAGGGCTGAGGTTCTTTCCTCCTTTGCCCAATCATTTCTGGTTGGGCAATCGCGCCCTGCCCGGGACTTCCTGCGACTTCTGGGTTTTATGGCGGCCTGTACCAGCGTAGTCCGTTGGGCACGCTGGCACATGCGCCCCCTCCAGTGGGGTCTGGCCGCCCAGTGGTCACAGCGTTGCGATCCTCTGGACCAGCGCATGTGGATGACCCAGGAGATGTGGAATGCTCTCCAGTGGTGGACCGTTCCGTTCCATCTGCAGGAGGGTATCCCGTTTGTCCGCCCCGAGCCGACGGTCTCTCTAACGACCGACGCCTCTTTGATGGGTTGGGCTGCCCATCTGGGGGAACACCGAGCACACGGCCTCTGGTCCCCGCGGGAGTCCCGATGCCATATCAACCTGCTGGAACTCCGTGCGGTCCGTCTAGCTCTCACCGCCTTTGCTCCGTTTCTCCGGGGTCAAGTGGTCCGGGTCCAGACGGACAATACCCCGACTATGTACTATCTAAACCGACAGGGCGGGGCGCGCTCCATGCTCCTATGCAAGGAAGCTCTCCGCATTTGGTCACTAGTGCGCTGTCTGGAGGCGGATCTCCTGGCCATCCATGTGGCAGGAGCTTCCAATACCCTGGCCGATGCCCTGAGCCGGATAGGGGCTGCATCGCACGAGTGGTCTCTCCTGACGGAGATAGTACAGGATCTGTTCTCCCGTTGGGACACACCTCTGGTGGATCTGTTTGCCTCCAGGGAGAACGCGAAGCTGAGTCTGTTTCATGCCCGCCCCCCTCAGCAGGGTTTGCTGCAGGGGGATGCCTTCTCGAGGCAGTGGACCCCGGGCCTCTTTTACGCCTTTCCCCCCGTTCCCCTGATTCACAGGGTCCTGCTGAAAGCAAGGAGGGACAAGGCGCAGGTGATTCTGATAGCCCCAGACTGGCCTCGCCAGTTCTGGTACCCAGATCTCCTCAGTCTCAGCTCCAGGACTCTGCGGCAGCTTCCAGCTCGCCCGGACCTGCTCTCAGTCAATCAGGGGAAGGTGTTCCACCCGGACCTTCAATCCCTGCACCTGACGGCCTGGTTCCTGAGCGGCTAGAGTTCCAGGCCTTGGGTCTTTCTGACGAGGTCCTCAACGTCGTTGAGGCGTCCCGTAAGGAGTCGACCAGAAAATGCTATGCCTTCAAATGGAAGAGGTTCTCCATTTGGTGTCGGGAAAAAGGGTTGGACCCTTTCTCGTGTCCTTTGGCAAGCATTTTGGACTATCTTGGTCCCTATCTGTCAAGGGCTTAGGGTCGATTTACTTTAGGTGCACTCTGGCAGCTATTTCTGCTTACCGGCGCGCCGGTCAACAGTCAGTGGCGAGGAAAAGTGGTCGGGCGCTTTTTCAGAGGCCTTGATCACATTTCCTCCAGTGCGGGAACCCCACCTCCGTGGGATTTACTGCTGGTACTGGCAAAGCTCATGGGCAAGCCAATTCAACCAATGCACAGGTGTGGTCTTCCCACCTGTCGTGGAAGACCGCCTTCTTGGTGGCTATCACGTCAGCCAGAAGGATGGGAGAACTCCAGGCACTTAGCATTGAGTCTCCTTACCTGGTCTTCCACAGGGACAAGGTTGTCCTACGCCCCCACCCGA
Source organism: Neoceratodus forsteri (assembly GCA_016271365.2). Lineage (NCBI taxonomy): Eukaryota > Metazoa > Chordata > Ceratodontiformes > Ceratodontidae > Neoceratodus > Neoceratodus forsteri. Next base: position 1,200,294,212 of record CM028130.1, read on the forward strand.
AATTCCTTCCGAAGGTGGTGTCGGAGTTTCACCTTAATCAGGTGTTGACTCTGCCGGTGTTCTACCCCAGTCACACCTCGGAGGCCGAATATAGGCTCCATACTCTGGACCCTAGAAGAGCGCCTTATTAAGGTGAGCGCACGGCCAGAAATTGGGGAGAGGTTCGCCAGCTGTTTGTCACCTACGCTGAAGCCGCACCTGGCAGACCTGCAGCCAAGCGGATTTATAGGCAGATGGGTCACCTCCTGCATAAATTCTGCTATGAGTTGGCGGGCATGGAGCCTCCCAGAGGGATAAGAGCTCATTCTACCCGCCATACTGCTGCATCGGTGGCTGCTTCCAGGGATGTCCCTATCCAGGAAATCTGCAGGGCTGCTACCTGGAAGTCAGCACACACCTTTATTTCCCACTACCACATTGACCTTGAGTCACGCCGGGATGCTGGTTTTGGGGCCTCGGTTCTCCAATCTCTGTTCCCCAAGTAAGTATGTAGGGGTGTGCGCCTTGCCTCCTCCTCCCGGAGAACTGCTAGGAGTTCACACAGTGTGGATGAACAACATATCCATGTCCCTAGAACAGGTTACTCACCTGTAACAGGAGTTCTAGGAATGGTATATGTTGTTCATCCACTACGATCCCACCCGACCTCCCCGGCTTCGATGCACAACCTGAGCTTCCAGCGGGCCAGATCTGGCGTCATGGGGCGGAGCCGAGAGTTTTACCACCCGGGTGGGTGGGAGGAGCTAGCTTGAAGACCTTCCGGCAAGATTTAAAGCGGCAAGGAACCTGCCAATAAGTGTGGATGAACAACATATACCATTCCTAGAACTCCTGTTACAGGTGAGTAACCTGTATTTTTGTACTATCTGCTACTAATTATCACCTTCTTCTCTTGCACGGTCATGCTGTAACTGGGTCAACTCAATGACTGCTGATAGCATTGTCCCACTACCACTGATGAATTGCTCTGCCTGCCTTACACTCATGCATTAAACTTGTGCTACAGCGATTTGCATCATATGGACTTCTTGCTTACCTGACTGCTTCTGCGTCCTTCGCTCTTCTGCTTTCTCACTGATGCATAATGCTGCCATGCCAGCCACTCTGACTCACCAGTGACAGTCCAGCTTACACTCCCAGACATCAGGCAGGAACAGTCACATCAGGTTAAGTGACCTCTAACCTTAACACAACTTGGTGGGGGTAGACAATGGGCCAGATCTGAGGGCATCAGGGACTTGGAATACATTTTAAGAAAAGCTACAAAACAAATTTAAAGTGACAAACAGCCATTACTTGTCAGATTTTAAACAGGCAAAAGATGATTTTCAAGTTGCTGCTTGCCCTTTGCCAGCATTAAATAGAAGAAAAAGTACATCTTTGCAGCGGGCAGAAGAAATTGCCCCTGTCACAGACTCGCAATACCACAGAGCCTCTCTAGCTGAATTCAACAAATGAGCAGGCAGCAGCACAGAAAAAAACTACATGAGAGCTATCATTCAGAATAGGATGACCTGCCAGCCCATTGGCATAGCGGTTTGATTTCCGCTTGCAACGCAGGTGACCCAGTGTTCGGAAACAGACCCGGGAGAAGGAGGGCTGGCCAGGGGAGAAGGATCGAGCGTCCTAGGGACTGCTCTCCTTCTCTGGAGAGGGAGGAAGGGAGGGGCAGTGTGTCCGCGCCCTACAGACCCCTGGTGGAGGCTGGGGGTACCGCCGTGACTGGCACCATTACGATTGGGGGATGGGGCGGATGCTGGACGTCATTGCATGTCCCCACCCTCAGTGAGCAAAGCACTCACAAAAGCCGTCCCCGGGATGTTGGCCCACCGTGCTCCACTGCCTCTGCCGCTCACCTGGGGGCCTGTTCTGGGGGTGTTGTGACTTGCCAATGATGTCCTTTGAGAGGGGTAGCCTTCAGGGCACCTGGGGCAAGTGTGGGCATGGGGGCAGTGGTGGTGACGGTCTGAGGATAAGGAGAACCTGGAGCAAAAATAAGAAAAGGAAAAAAAAAGAAAGAATAGGATGACCCTAGACTGGAGCTGTCATTCAAAATAGAATAACCCTTGACCAGAGCTATCTTTCAGAACTGGATAACTAAATGCAGTGCTCTAGGTCAGGGTTTCTCAACTGGTGAGGCCCCAACCTATTATAAGGGAGGCTCAAGCAAGTTCGAAAAAGTACTGTATTTAAATTTTGAATTTTATATATTTTTTTGTGAAGGGATGAGGCAAACATAAAAAAGGTGATCATATGTGAATTGATGTATTTATTTACAAATTGGTGACCAGGAAAGGCACTCTGTGCCAAGGTTCATTTCAGGTGTAACCAGGGAAGAGTAGGGAACGAATACAATTTAGATGGTAAGGTAACTGCAAAACAGTCAAGCAATACAAACTGAACAATACTGCAAACAAATAGGAACAATGAATAATGAGCTTTAACAACTGACCAATTAGACTGGTGGCATAACAGCCCAAATGCAGGGGTTAAGCAGAGAGGCACTGTACAAGGAGCAAGAGCAGGAGGGAGCAGAAGGATCTCTGAGATGTTGCTGAGGAGCAGTGTAAGACAGGGAGAGGCAGAGGGGGATAGGAAGGCTATTCCAGATAGAAGGAAAACAGAGAATGTAGTCTGACCCATGAAGGTATTGCAACAAGGGGTAATAATGGTTCAAGAGTCAAAATAGCAGAACATGTAGGCTGGCCTGGGGGTGGTTTACAAGGGGGATTTACAATAAGCTGAATAAAAAAAGAGCTAACAACTCAAAGGAGTTTCCCTTTATTCCTGATGTACTGTGCAATGCTATTTTTCTATGGGGATACCCAAGATTATTTCAATATTTGGGGGAGGCTAAGATCTTTTCTATGGCTTTGGGGAGGCTCATTGTGGCAAAGTCTGATAACTAATGTGGTTAAACCTGGACTGGATTATTACGAAAAATGAATTGTGATTGTTTTTTTTTTTTTCCTACTGTCAGTATTCTAAACAGTCAGCATTTCCTTCTGCACCATGTAATATACAAATATTACATATAAGTGCCTATGGAGAATACAGTAGAAATTTAATCTCATGAAGCTGGGGCAGTAGATGCTGCTCAGCCTTTGGTCATGTGGTTTATCCTGTCCCCAGCTTCATTAGATGAAATTACCACTCTGTTCTTAACACGTACCTATGCATAATCCTAAATTACCTCCTTGCTCATTACAGTTACCCATGCATTATCTTGTTCTTGGATCCCACATACTGTACTTGATGGACAGCTAAATGGATTAGGATACTAATGATAATACATTAATAAATGAAATACATGAATAAAAGATTTAACTTTTTAAATACATTACTTTCTCTGCGTACTTGCAGATGTAAATACAAAGTTTAAGAGAATAACATAATGCATAGACAGACAATTAGCAGGGGCAGATGGAGTCTGAAGGCAAGGATCCAGTTTTCATTTGAATGCCTCAGAAATAAAGAATATATGGAAGAGAAATACAGAAAATATTTATTTTATTTAAAATTTGGATCTTACTTCGAGTGGGAACTCTTGCAGCAGGATGTTAACGTTAGGACTATGCCGCCAGACACTAGGAGCCCACGGTAAACTCCTAGCTAGCAGTCTCCAGCTGACCCCCCCCCCCCAACGTCAGCCAATGGTATATCGAGGCGGTCCCCAGCCCACCTCAGTTCTTTCCTGCCGCAGACCCGTCTGCCATCGGTTCTTGGTACACTTTTGAAGAAATTGCAGTTACGTGAAGAACTTACTGTAACAGTAGATCTTCGAGAGAGGTTCCTGCAGTAGGTCTTCACATATAGGACTGTGCCCCCTGGCGTCAGGTTCCAACGGCAGACTTGTAGCTAGCAATCATCAGCGGGGACCGCCGCTGAAGTCAGGTGACGCAACATCAGCCTGACTATAAAAGGGGCGGTCCCGCACCCGCCCTCCAGTTCTTTTCCACCGGAGACCTAAAGAAAGGTAAGTAGAAGAAAAGGAGTGATAACTCCTAGGACCGTGTTTCCTCTCTAGACCCAAGGGCTAGGCAGGATGAAAAATAAAGGAAAACGTTCCAGAAGTTGGGGGAAGGTGGGTGGGAAACTAGACCTACTGCAGGAACCTCTCTCGAAGATCTACTGTTACGGTAAGTTCTTACATAACTGCAATATCTTACTTCGAGAGGGTTCCTGCAGTAGGTCTTCACATATAGGACTGAATACCTAGCAGTCCATAAGAAAAATTCTGAGATACGTCCGGGAGGAAGAGGAGGAGAGATCACCGACTGAGATAGTTATGGCAGGAGGCCTTGCAGAACCACAAGACCGAAACCAGTCCTGCACCTAGAGGCAATGTCCAGACTGTAATGCTTAGTGAAGGTGTGGACAGATGACCACGTGGCCACTACACAGACCTCTGCTGTGGACACATTCCTGAAAAAGGCGGTAGAAGTAGCAACACTCCTAGTGGAGTGACCCCTTAACCTTCCCCGGAAGGGATTTCCCATGGTTTTGGTAAGTGAAGTGGTTGCAGTTAGCCAACCACCTCGAAATGGTCTGTTTGGAAATGGCCTTGCCCTGGCAATGGGGAGCTAAGGCCACGAACAGCTGATTGGTCTTACGGACCTCTTTAGTCCAGTTTGTATAATACCTCAGAATCCAATGCACATCTAATGTGTGCAAAAGATATGCCCCCCGCGTTACAATGTTGGGGATAATAGACAGATAGTTCGACACTCTAGTTGAGAGTGGTTTCTGAAACTACCTTTGGGAAGGAAGGAAGGGTTAGTCTGCAGGACGACTCTGTCCCTGTGGAAAATCAAATAGGGTCCCTTACAGTCAAACACCTGGAGTTCTGAAACCCTTCTGGCGGAAGTGACTGCAACTAAAAACAAAGTCTTCCAAGAAAGGAAATGCATGTCACAGCTAGAGGCTGGCTCAAAAGGAGGTAGGGTCAGCTTTTGTAACATAAAGTTAAGGTCCCGGGGGGACAGGAGGTTTCAAGTGGAGGATGCCTTTCAGAAAGGTTTTGGCGACCTCTAATTGAGCCAAAGTTTTGTCCTCCACTGGGAGGTGGTAGGCCAACACCACAGAGAGATGTACCTTGATAGAGGAATAACTAAGGTCCGTCTCTGACAGATGTGCTAGGTACTATAACACCTGTGCTGCCGAACATGAAAAGGGATCCCAGCCCTTGGCTAGGGCCCAGATCGAGAATCTTTTCCACTTCATGGCGTAGTTGGATCTGGTAGAAGGTTTTCTGTCTTCCACCAAAATATGAGCAACTTGGGAGAAAACACCATAACGGGAGGCCTCTATGTCCACAGGTGCCACGCATGAAGGTGGAGAGATTGAAGGCTCGGATGCATCAGGGTGCCCTGCTCCTGAGTCAGAAGGTCATGAGATAATGGCAGGGGAACTGGAGTTTCTAGCGCCAGATGTTGCAAGAGAGGGTACCAAATCTGGCAGGGCCAGAGGGGAGCAATCGGAATCAAATGTGCTCCTACCTCCTGAAGTTTCACCAGAACCTTCTGAATGAGAGGAAAGGGAGGAAAAGCATAAAGAAACCTCCCTGTCCAAGAGAGAGAGACAGTGTGTCTTGCCAAAAAGCACCATGCCCGGGAACGAGCGAGCAAAAGTTGGGTAGTTTTGCATTGAATGGGGAGGTGAACAGATCTATTTGTGGCCAACCCCATCGAAGAAAGAGATCTTCAACCACCTCTAACTTTAACTCCCACTCATGAACCCTGGCCACTGATCGACTAAGACTGTCTGCCAGGACGTTGCTTATGCCTGGAACGTGGACTGCTGTCAAGAAAAGGCTGTGCTGAATCGCCCAGTACCAAACCATCATTGCTCCTCTGCAGAGAGGGTATGAGCGAGTGCCTCCCTGTTTGTTGATTTAGCAGACTGTGGACATATTGTCTATCTGGATAAGAAGTGATCCCGGTAGAAGGAGGGACTGGAACACCTGGAGGGCAGACAGAACCGCTCTTGTCTCCAGAACGTTGATGTGGAGCAGAAGCTCCTGGTTGGACCAAGACCCTTGTGTCTTGTGAACCCCCAGATGGGCTTCCCAGCCCAAGTCCGAGGCATCTGTGATGAGGATCTGGGTAGGGATAGGGGAATGAAAAGGGGCTCCCCCATAAAGATCGGAAAGATCTTGCCACCAGCGAAGATCTTTCTGTAGACTGTTGGAGATTATGACCTTCTGGTTCATATTGTCTGTCCTCTGATCCCACTGGACTTAGAAGAGACCACTGGGTGACCCTCATATGTAGTCTGGCTAGGGGAACTGTCAAAATGGCCACTGCCATCAGTCCCAAAAGACGATGCACATCATCAGTCCTATCCTCCAGCGGACGCCCGTCGTCGTCTTCAGGGGCAATGCGAGGGACCCGTCTTTGGACTGTTCCTCAGAGGATGACCTCCCCATTCCATCTCCAAATCCAAGGGACTTGCCAAGGTCACCCCTGGATAACCCATTCTTTTTGGACATTATGCACCATATTCAAGCGCTATACCAATGGGACACTGAGAAATTAGACCCAGAACGGTGTAGACTGGCCAGATTCTTGGAAGCCACAGATCTTAAGCCATTGGTCATCCCCCCCCCCTTTGGCAGAACCTTTTCAAGATGTGACTAGGCCGACATGGAGGCACCTAGCCACTACGACCGCAGTGCCTCGTAAGGCTGCTAGACTTTACAGAACACCTAAAGGGGAGCCTTTTCTGGTCCTGATAGCTGCCCATGGCAGTGCACAACAACCACGCCACATGAGTGCCCAGCCACCGCACCCAGAATCTGAAAAATTGGAATAGATGGGATGCAAGGTGTACTCCTTGGCAACTTGCACTATTAGGTCGCTCAACTTCCTGGCCCACATGGTCACCTACCAAAATTCCCTGTGGGCAAAGGTAATGGACCTGGCCGAGGCATAGCCAGATTCTGATGGTAAGGTGGAACTCCTTGCTGTCATTCAGTCTGGTATGGATGGGGATAAGCACGTCCTCAGGAGTTCTTATGACTCCCCGGATACAGCAACAAGAGCAGCGGCCACCGGCATTTGCATGCGGAGGCATGCTTGGCTCAGGGTTTCGGGCTTCCGACAGGATCTTCAGGATGCTATCCTGTGTGCTCCTTTCCAAGGACCAGTCCTGTTTGGTCAGGACACTGAAAAACTGATCACCGGACTTCAAGAGTCAGGTAAAGCTGCATCTGAAACCCACAGAATGTACCGGTCGGAGCCACAATCCATACGCCACCATCCCTTTTGGAAAAATCAGGGACAGCAAGGAAGGCGCCAGACACAACATAAGGGAGGATTCAAAAGAAAAGGCCACCCTGTCCCTTCAGGTGCCCAGTGCCCCAAAAACCCCAAGGCGGCAAGACCTTTCCTGCCTACACCCTCCAACACAGCATGACTCCCTACCAACCCCCCTCCACCACAGCCTGTTCAGGGGGAGGTGGTAGGAGGAAGATTCTCCCTCTACCTATCCAGATGGTCCAGTGTAACATCGGACCAATGGGTTCTCCAGATAGAAGAAAGGGGATACTCCCTAGAGTTCACCCAGTTTCCACCGGACAACCCACCCGTCCCCTCCCTGCTCACCCTACCATGCACTTCTCCTCCTGAGGGCAGAGATACAGGCCTTACTAGACAAAGGAGACATACAGGAGGTTCCTTTTGCTCAGAGGGGAAAGGGATTTTATTTCCCTTTCTTCCTTGTCCCGAAAAAGATGGGAGATCTCTGTCTCATTCTAGACCTGAGTCATCTGAACACCTTTATCGAATAGAAACGGTTCAGAATAGTGATTCTAGTGAGCTTGTTACCAATACTCCACCAAAGAGACTGGCTTTGCTCACTAGACATGCAGGATGCCTACATGCACATCAAGAGCCTGCCGTCCCACAGGAAGTATTTACACTTCACCTTCCAAGGAGGACACTACCAGTTCAGGGTGCTGCCATTCGGCCTATCCTCGGCACCAAGGGTTTTTACCAAGTGCCTAGCATTGGTTGTGGTGGCATGCAGGAGAGGGTGTCACTTCGTATACCCCTACCTGGACGATTGGCTACTTACTGCACCAACAGAAGACCAATTAAACAGGACCTTGGAGAAGACATTCAGCCTATTCCAGGCTCTGGTCATCACCCTAAACCTGCCCAAGTCACAGCCATGGCCAGCTCAAAGGCTGAAATACATTGGAGCAGTCCGGGACACAGTCAAAGGGAGAGCTTTTCTGCCCACAGACAGAGCAGCTAGGCTAAGAGAAGTCGCTCGCAGGGTACAGGACTCAGACTTGGTTCCAGCAAGAGTGGTTCTACAACTGCTAGGTCACATGGCAGAAGCGATTGTTATAGTTCCACTCTCACGTCTGAACATGAGGATCCTACAGTGGCACCTCAGGGTTCAATGGGATCAAAGGTACAGACAAGCTGGAAGAGCCCATTCAGATCTCCAGTGCAGTCCTACAGTCCATGACCTGATGGCTCATCCCGGCTCATCTGAGCATAGGGGTCCTTTTTCAGCGACTCAGTCCACTGCAGACTCTCACCACTGATGCATCAGGACTGGGATGGGGAGCACATCTTGCTTCGCATCAGACAAGGGGCTCCTGTAACTCAGCGGAACAAGCTCTTCACATAAACATTTTGGAGATGAGAGCCGTTCTGTACGCCCTTTAAAATATCCAAGGGGTACTCCTTCCCGGACCTCTACTGGTCCAGTCATACAATACCCCGGTAGTCTTCCATCTCATCTAACAAGGGGGGGTATACACTTGTATCCCCTGTGCAGAGAGGCGATGAGAGTTTGGTCCTTGGCAGTGGATCACAAGCTGGACATTATGGCAGTCCATGTTCCAGGCATCCACAACATCCTCGCAGACAGCTTAAGTCGCTCTTGATCTCAGAACCATGAGTGGGAACTGTGATGCTTGCCAGCGAGTTGTGAATGTTCTATGATATTTGTAATATAAAAACGTAGTGTGTGACTGTCTCCATAAGACAGCTGTGCCATGGGTGACCCCCCCCCCAAGGTTTCAGTTAAAATTACAGGATATATATATAGATATTGGTTAAGAAACCAATCTGGTTGAGCAAGGAGGTCATGGAAAAGGTAAGGAGGAAAAGAGCTGCCTTTAGGAAGTACAAGAAAACAGGGAGGGGGGAGGACAGGGAGGAGCACTTGACAGAATCGAAGCAGGTGACACGGGCAGTAAGGGGAGCCAAAGCATCTACGGAACTCAGGCTGGCACAAGGCATTAAGAAGGGGGAGAAGGACTTCTTTAAGTACATCAGGGAGAAAAGGAGCTGTAAGGACCACATAGTAAGGATTAGGAAGGAGGGGGGTTGGGTGGAAGCAGGGTGCGATAAGGCGGAAGCACTAAATGAGTACTTCTGCTCAGTATTTACTAAAGAGAAGAGGGGGTGACACCCAAGGTGGGAGAAATGGGAGAAGCAGGGTGGGAAGTGGTGACAGATGGGGAAATCATGGGAGACAGAGTCGAGAGGGTTTGAAGGCACTGAGGGTGGACAAGGCGCCAGGCCCAGATGGCATCCACCCCAGGGTACTGAAGGAGCTGGCAGAGGTCCTTGCAGGACCTTGGCAGACCTATTTAATGCCCCACTACATCCGGGTGTGTACCCCAGGACTGGAGGATGGCTCATGTGGTGCCCTCCACAAGAGTGCCCCAAGGATGAACGAAACTACAGACCAGTGAGCCTCACATCCATCGTGGGTAAGCTAATGGAGACTATCCTGAAGGAGAGGCTGGTGGCCCTCCAGAGGCCAAAGGACTACAGGACAGCAGACAGCATGGCTTCATGTGGCAGATCCCCAAACCAACCTGGTCGAGTTCTATGACTGGGTAACTAGGCAACTGGACAGGGGCCATGCAGTGGATGTCCTGTATCTGGACTCAGTAAGGCATTCAACTCCAGTGCCACATGGAAGGCTGGGAAGGAAGTTAGTAGGCACAGGGCGGGTGCAAAGCTGGTGAGATGGGTAGGAAACTGGCTGCAGGGAAGGCAACAGAGGGTGGTGGTGGGTGGGAGCCTCACACCCAAGGGCAGTGACGAGCGGTGTTCCACAGGGCTCGGTGTTGGGACCAGTGTTTTTTGGGATATTCATTGCAGACATATCATGGGATGTCAAGAGCAAAATCAGTCTGTTTGCTGATGATACCAAGGTAGGCACGGTGGTGGATGACCTAGGGGGATGGCAGGGGTTGCAGGATGATCTGGCAAAGCTTGAAACCTGGTCAGACACCTGGCAACTGGGCTTTAATGCCAAAAAGTGCAAGGTGCTGCATTTTGGGATGAAGAACCCAAGGAGGAGTTACCAGCTAGGGGGAGTGCAGCTAGCCCAGACAGAGAAGGAGAAGGATCTGGGTGTGCTCATTACAGGGTCAATGAACAACTCGGCACAATGTAGGAAGGCAGCTGCAAAGGCCAATAAAATGCTGGGTTGTATTGCAAGGGGTATATCTTCGAGGGAGGAGGTGATTCTGCCACTGTATAGGTCATTAGTTAGACCACACCTGGAGTACTGCATGCAGTACTGGCATCCGTATCTGAAGAGGGACATTAAGTTACTGGAGGGGTGCAGCAGCAGCACAAAGATGATCAAGGGGTTGGGGGACTTATCATACGAGAGGAGGTTGAAGGAGTTGAACATGTACTCACTGGAGGAGAGGAGAGACGGGTGACATGATTGAAACCTTTAAATACATGAAAGGAATAAACAAGACAGGTACAGAGGGGCTGTTCAAAGTAAGGGAGGGGAGGGCCACCAGGGGCCATGATATGAGACTGGAGCGAGGAAGGTTCAGGAGGGAGATGAGGAGACACTTTTTTACAGAGAGGGTGGTGGCTGGGTGGAATGCGTTACCTGCTGAAGTGGTATGCAGTAGAACAGTGGACTGCTTCAAACAAGGATGGGACAGGACAAGGGAGAGGGTTAATGAAGGGGAAGGGTGGAAGGGAGGGGCAGCTGCAGAATAAGGGGTTCTAGCTGCACATTCGAGCAGACTTGATAGACCTCTAGGCCTTTATCTGCTGGCAAATTTCGTATGTTCGTATATATCAAACCAGCAGATCTCTGTAATGTAATTAACTTCCTTGAGACATTGCATTTATGCCTTTTTTTATGATCTGTTGCTTCTTTGAAGTGGGAACGAAATTGGACTTTATGAGTCTGCCAGAGGATGGTGATCATAAACTTTTATAATGACTTAAGAGGAAGAACATTTAATATCAACTTGTGTTAAAAAGTCATAAAAATCCTTTGATGTGCCCTGGGAAGAGGAACTTCTTGAGATCAAAGAGGGAATATTAATTAAGGAGTCATATTGGGAAATTAGTTTTTGCTGAAGTCACAGTATTTAAAATATCTCCTGACAGGAAGATCATTGTTTGTATAATTTTTATATTCTAAAAGGAGGAGCTAGATGACATCATAGAAGGGGTAGAAACATAGGCCCAGATATTCAAACTGCGCCATTCTGTGGTGCAAGCTCTTGCGCTGCTCAAAACAGTTGCACAGGGGTGTGGCCAGGGCGATATTCAGCGGAGTTGCACTGTTGAGCCACTTCTTTGAATATCACCCCTGGCTACCTACATTGCAAGGAAGCATGAGTGGAACCGCGCCACCGCAAGTGGTTGGGGAGGGAGCATTCAGATGCGGTGACGCCAGTTCCATTGCCATGCGCAGCACCTGTGATATTCAAGGTGACATGCAAATGGGGCCATAATTTATGCAAGGCGCGGGGGCCATTTGCATCTAATTGCAGCCCCATTTGCATGCCGATGTATGCAGATGCGGCGGTCGACGACTTCGCCTGGTGCCCTGCCAGGCAGGAGCCGTCGAGGACCGGCGCCCCTGCAGCCGATCGTGGGCAGAACAGTATTCCGTCCCCAGCAGCCCGATCGGGCATAATGTAACTCCCCAGTAGCCCGATCGGGCATAATGTAAACTCCCAGTAGCCCGATCGCGGGCATACCGTTAATATCCATGAATGAATTCATTCACATATCTGGACTGCCTTGTACGGTATGGGCTGCACGGCCATTGGCTCGTGCTCTGAACCAATGGGCATGCAGCCCTACCGAGCTGTCAGTCGGCGGGCAGTGGGGCGGCAGGCGGGTGGGGTGCTGCCGCCCGCCGGCTGACAGGGGGGGGAGTGGGGTGGTGGGCTCCGTGGGCAGGAGGGTGGGGGCCACTAGATCACCAGGAGTCTGGACGGGGGAGGGTGTGGATGCCACCACTATCGGGCTATTCGGGGGTGGGGGATGTTAACAGTATGCCCGCGATCAGGCTATTCGGGGTGGGGGATGTTAACAGTATGCCCACGATTGGGCTATTCGGGGTGGGGATGTTAACAGTATGCCCGCGATCAGGCTACTCGGGGTGGGGATGGTAACAGTATGCCCGTGATCGGGCTATTCGGGGTGGGGGGCGTTACGCTATGCCCGCGATCGGGCTGTTCGGGGTGGGGATGTTAACAGTATGCCCGCGATCGGGCTATTCGGGGTGGGGGACGTTTACGTTATGCCCACGATCGGGCTGCTGGGGGAATGCTACTATACCTGCGATCGGGCACTGGGGCACCGGAATAGTGGAGGGCCACCCCAGGTGGCAGCTGCTGTGTTGCACCCTGCAATCGCGGCAGCTCACCTGTGGGTGGCCTCGACTTGATCCTTTTTGGGGCGTAGTTGTGCAGGCGCAGGTAGGTTGCACCTGCATAACTCTGCATGGCCCGCTGAATATCGGGCTGTGCAGTTTATGCATGGGCACGCCCCCACCTGTGCCTACATACATATACTGATGCACCCGGCGCAAGATTGGAATTTGTGCACACTTTTCCTTTTAAATATCGCACCGGGCGCATCAATGGGTTGTGCATGGTGCAACACTGTTGTTTCATGCACAACCCTTTGAATATCTGGGCCATAGAGTTTAAACAGTATTCTGCCTTTCAACTGAGTGACATTTCATTTTGAGCTCTTAAGAAACAGCATCTAACTGTAAGCACTACAGAGGTAATACATTAGATAGAAAAGTCTAATTGTATTGTGGTAGGAGTTTGTAGTTTTCCTTGTTTTCTTTATGTGATTGTATGCTTTGTGATATAGTGTTCTGTGTTTATACTTTACATATTTTTATCCAATTTTTAAGTAAACCTTTTATCCCAAAGATTGCCTGGGTGTGTCTTCGAAGTTCTTATTGTATGTGATGTATAGAGGGTTAAGATTGACAAAAACTGTTCAGAGCTTGATGGTGTTACCAAACTGGGAAAAGGTAAGACTATACCTAAGGTCTTTTACAGAGTTTTAAGGGTTCATTTTGGATACCTGGTTAGGTGCCCTTAGGCGAAAGATATCTGGCATCCCCCCAAAGAGCAGATTATCTGAGCCTGTACATTTGGGTATGCTAGCATAAGGTTCACAGTTTGAATCCCCCCAGAACTTGAGACTAAAGGTGATTCGGACCCGCAAGCAGACAGGAGGGTTACCCTGTCTGTTACCTGTTCACAATACTGCACACGGAGGTTGGCACTGTGGAAGCAGAGGGCCTGACCTGCTGAGTGCATTTGTGGCAGATTGGTTGGCAACGATGCAAATAAAATTGGTAACACAAGCTTTAACTGTTCAGTGTGTCAGCTTAATACTGTACAATGTGTTAATACCATATAGCTCACTTGCAAAAAAAAAAGGCAGTGATTTTTTTTCCTTTTTAAAATGGAAACAGAACTATATCATTTTGCTTACAGTCGAGCTGCTACCTGATCTTCCTGGACTAAGTCTCCATCACTCATTCACACTAGTGGGATAGCACCGGAGGCGCTAGGACCAAGCGGGAGCCTAAAATTTTCTGAAGGGTTGGCGCCGAGACAGGACCTTGCATGCACGGCACAGCAAGACTAGCTTGCGCCTGTGTAGGCTATCCCGCTCGTCTGCCGGAGTCTAAGTTTTCATCTATACGACAGCAGCTTTTAACATTTAATTTAATATTTTAAGTAGTAATTTCTTATTTTACGAACAAGAAGAAGATTATGAAGAAGAAGAAAAAGAAATTCTTTCCTGCTATCAACGGAGTTGTCCTTCGACAGTAGCAGTGACAGTAAGAGGACTTCGTTTGAAAGTTTTTATGGCAGAGGGGCTGTTTCTGGTCCACCGCCTTAATTAACGGGGGGTCCAACTGTGGATAGTCCTGTGCTTGGGGGAGGACAGTCTCCGGACAAAATCTAGCGGTTCCGGGATCCGCCCGCTTAACCTCGAGCTCCTCTTCCTCGATGGGGGAAGAAGAATCGGTGCTGCTCAAGGTTGCCCATTGGTACGTCTGCACAAGGATTGTTCGTCGGGAGGGGCGATGGGCCTGAACCGACTTTGGTGGGTTCCGCTTGGCCCCGCTCCTAACGGCTGCGTTCTCGACTCCGAGCTCCATCCCTGTCCTCGTTGAAGCTCCAGTGGGCAGTTTCACCTCTGGGCCGCTCCTATGGAGCAGGGGGTTTGACTTTCCGGTTTTTCCTGGCTCTGTTCCTGATTTCGGGACCTCCGGGCATCGGAGCCGTTGGACCGGAGCCGGGTCGATTGGATCACGAATTGCGAGGTACCGTCTTGGTGCCTTTGCCATCGTATCGACCCCTCGTGCCAACCCCACCTCCCTTTTCCATGCAGGGGCAGGCACAGGCATCACCTTTTTCCTTCTCCCCTTCTCAGGATTTTCATTGGCATTTTCCTTCAGCGCCTTGGTCGGTGCCATGGCTCGGTGCCTTGGTCGGCGCCGTGCCTCAGTCGGTGCTGTAGGCCGCACCATCGCTTCATGCAGTGCCGTGGGTGCTCTTGTTGCTGTTATTGATTGTCGGCACCGCCAGTGGTGCCGTGAGGGTGTCTGGGTGGTGCGGCACTGCAGGTGGCAGCGAGCATCCACGGTGGCGCCGCGGCACCACGGGTGGCATCCATGGGTGCCATGGTGGTGCCGGAGCACCCAAGGGTGCCACGGATGGTGCCGAGCGTCCAGGTGCCATTGCCGTGAGTACCATGGTGGCATTGGGGCCGGTGTCTTAGGTGGCACCACAGGCGCATGTTACCGTTCTCAAATATTCTGCCATGTGTACCATGGTACCATGGTGTCGGGGGTGCCCTCGGGTGCCATTGCTACTTGGGTGCCTGTGGGTACTGCCGCGGCTGCCCTCGGGTATCGCCCAGGTTGGCATAAGCACTGCTTGGTGCCCTCCTGTGCCACGAGTGATGCTGGTGCTGCACGGGTGCTAGTGGATGCTGTGTGGCAGAATTAATTACACATTTTTCCTTTTCGGACTTCCTTTCCACAGAACTTGTGGTGGGATGTTTAGGGCTACCGGGGTGGATACCCGCCATTTGCAACTAGTGCAGAATACAGCAGCAAGACTGTTAACTGGAACTCCCAGGTCCGGCCATATAACACCTGTGCTGCGTGAACTGCACTGACTGCCAGTACAATGGCGGATCACCTTCAAGGTCATGTTGCTGACCTATAAAGCCCTACGTGACCAGGGACCTCAGTACCTGCAAGATCTGCTATTTCCCTACTGTCCCTCCCATGCGCTCCAATCCTCCAGCGAGGGATTGCTAGAGATTCCCAGGGTACGTCTGAAAACATCTGGCAGTATATCATTTGCCTTTATGGCTCCTACCCTGTGGAATTCTGTACCTCGTCGGATACGAGATAGCCTGACCATAGAGGGATTTAAAAATTCCCTTAAGGCCCGTTTATTTGCACAGGCGTTTGATGGGTCAATGGAAATTTGATTACGTGGCTGCACTTTAAAATTGAAATTGAATTTGTAATTGATTGTATTACTGTTTTAAAGTTATTGGAATATGAATATTATGTGTATTTTTGTAAAGGCGCCCTGAGCTTTGGAAGGGCGCCTAATATAAATAAAGTTTTGCTTGCTAGGAAAGAAACTTTCAGACCTGGAGGCCATCATGGCGGAGGCAGACCTGGACTAGTGGCTATAACTGAGTCATGGTGCACAGGAAAATCACAACTGGGATATGGCCATACCAGACTACTTACAGTTCAAGTGATGAGGGAAGTAGGGTTGTTCTATGTGTGAGGAGGCGGCGCGAAAGCATAAAGGAAGAGTTGGAAATACTGTGGGTCACCCTGAGACAGAAGCTGGAGCCGCTGTTTGCACTTGGTTGATATACAGACCTCCAACACGGGGGAGGATTTAGATAAGGCACTAGGAGAAACCATCAGCAGAATGGCTAATAAGGGTCAGGTGCTATTGGTTGAGGACTTAAATCTGCCAGATATGGATTGGAGCCTTCTAGCTGTTGCCTCAGCTAGAAACAGAGCAATCCTAGACTGCATGCAGGGGGCGTTTCTTAGGCAGCTAGTCAATGAACCCACTAGGGATGGGGCAATACTGGACCTGGTGCTCGCTAACAGAGACAGTGTTGCAGACGTCGCAGTGGACATCCCCTTTGAACCAGTGATTACAGTACAGTGTGGTTCAGCATTAAAACAGGTACAGAGGCAAACCACTTGAGGACAAGGGTCATAGACATTAGGGTGGATTTTAAAGAAATGAGAGACTACCTTAGAAGCAGCCTAGAAGGGGAAATTGCCTTTGAGGGTGGAAGAACACTGGAGAAGATTAAAGAAGGACACGGTGAAGGCACCAGCCTCTGCGAGAAGGTAGTGAGCAAAAATGGAGGGGGGGGGCATTATGGTACTCTAGGGAAGTGGCCATGAAAGTAAAGGAAAAAATGATGGACTCAGGAGGTACAAAGAAATGCAGAGGGAGGCAGCTAGGGAGATGTACGGAGTAAAACAGAGGGAAGCAGGGAGGGCAGTGAGACAAGCAAAGGCACAAACGAGGAAAGGATAGCCAGAGGGGTGGCAGAAGGGGACAAGATCATCTTCAGGCACATAAGTGAGAAGTGAAAGGCAAGGGGAAGGATAGTGAGGATAAGGAGGATGGCAGAGGGTGGCTGTGCAAAGGAGGATCAGGAAAAAGCTGACATCCTAAACTGGTAGTTCTGCACAGTCTTCACAGTGGAAGGAGAGGGTGACAGACCACCAAGCAGCAGCAGGAGCATATGGCAGGGAGGGAAGGGGGTTGAACACAAGTCCATTTACAGAAGAAAGCCTCCTGAAGGAACTTGCAAACCTGAAAGTGGACAAGGTCATAGGACTGGACGGGTACACTAAAAAGTGTTACGGGAACTCAGGGTGGGGCTTGTTGCATCACTGATGACCTTATTCAACAACTTGCTGGAAACAGGAGTGGTTCCAGAGGACTGGAGAGGAGCTGACATAGTCCCACTCCATAAGAGCAACAGCAGGTAGAAGGCTAGCAACTACAGACTGGTCATTCTCACATCAGTGGTGGGGAAATCAATGGAGAAACTGTTGGAAGAAAGGGTAGTGGAATATTTTGAATTCAGTGGGATGCAAGATGAAAGGCAGCATGGATTTACAGGAGGGAGGTTATGCCAGATGAATCTGATGTATTTTTTTTTTTTTTTTTTTTGACTGGGTAAACCAGGGAAATTGATCAAGAAAGGGCAGTGGACATGGCTTACCTGCGCTTCAGCAAGGCTTTCAAAACTGTGCCATGTAGGAGACTGATAAAGAAATTGGACAGTCTAGCGGTGGGATCCAAAGTGGTAAATTGGTTAAAAAACGTATTAATGGATAGGTGACAAATGGTGGTGGTAAACAACACACACTCTGATGAAGGGAGAGTGACCAGGGGGGTGCCACATGGCTCAGTACTGGGACTGGTTCTCTTCAGTGTTTTCTTAAGTGACATTGCAGAACAGCTGGAAGGGAAGGTATGCCTTTTTGCAGATGACACCTAAATATGTAATAGCGTAGTTACTCAGGAGGGGGGTAGAGAGAATGGGTAGAGATCTTAGAAAAATTGAGTGGCCAAGGGTATGGCAGCTGGGGTTCAATGCCAAAAGTGCAGAATCATGCATCTAGGGCATAGAAACCCAGAAGCTGAGTAAAAATATGGGGGAGCGGGGTACTGTCAGTCACTAAGCAGGAAAGAAATTATGAGGTTATACCGTCTGATGGCCTAAAGGTGGCAGGGCATTGTGACAAGGCAGGGCCAGTGGGATACTTTTTTTTTTTTGTATCATCTGTTTCAAATAACATGAAGTCTTGCTGTATTCTGACTAATGCAGTTAGCCCCAGCCTTTACAGTGCCCCAGAGAACAAAGGGTTAAACTTTCTATGCAGAGCATAGAATGCTGAACTCGAGCTCGGTTGATGTCTCTGTCTGTTTCCCTTTGAAATCTAACCGTCAGATTCTTTACTCCACCTCACTGAACAGTCACTCTGGAGATTCCTCCTGCAGCTCGGTTCGAAAGTCGGTTGAAGTGTCGGTTTACTGTCAGTTTTTAACCGAAATTTATTTTCCGCATAGTCGGTTCAGTCTCTGTCTGTGGTACCATGAGTACTAGATAGGTTTTGTACTGTTTTTCTGTGTGGAACTTGTAAAAGTGTGGATCGGTTCAGCTGAACTGATCATTTGTTGATTCTTGTATCTTACTTTAGTGTGTGGTTACCGGTCCTTATCGGTTCTAAAAAAAAAAAACGTGTTTGGTTCGTTTTTTTCCAAGACCCGTGACACGGTTAGGAACCGATAAGGGAGTCTTGCCTGGCGGCTGCTGGTAAAAAAAAGGGTAAGCTGGTTAGGTTGGCCATGTCTGAGAAACCCAAGAAAAAAAGGCCCACTGGGTTTCAACACTGCAGTGAGTGTGGGGAGGTCTTTGCTAAGGCTGATCCCCACACCACCTGTGTTTATTGTCTGGGGTTTGAACACCTCGATTCAGACTGCCAAATTTGTAAAAACTTTCCCAAATCTACCCTTGAAAAGAGATTAGGTAGACTGAGGAAAAAGGAGGCCGAGAAGTCCTCTGACCCGGATGGCCAGCCTGGTTCGGTTCTGACCGAACCAGAAGGAATGCCCTCTGAATAGGGCGATACTTCTTCGGGCAAAAGGAGAGCTGATACCGAGGGTTCGGTTCCGACAAAAGGAAAACGCAAAGAGAAATCGTCCGGTTCGGATCCAGAAGTCCATGTTCCAACCGCCGAGGAAATAGCCAGAGCGATTTGTATTGTGGAATCGCTTCGTCTGGTTCCGACCAATCGGCACCTTTTGGCAGGGTCTCGGTTCGGTCAGTTCCCCCGGTTCACGATTATACCCCTGAAGAATTTTATGAACCGGAGTTTGAGGAGGAGGGGGAGTTTGAAGATGGTGATGGTGAAAGTCTGGATGTGCCTGTTGAACCGGACATCTCCCCAGACAGACCTTCAGGTGTATCCCCTCCTAGGCTTTCTGAGTCCCCTTCCCACTTTATGTTCTACAGAAAGGTGGCTGAGACCCTCCAGCTTCCTATGGAGGAGGCAATGAAGGATCAAGAGGAGCCTGATTTTGTGGAAATGATGGACATCCCAGAGTCCAGGAGACTGTCTATTCCCCTTCACAAATCTTTTGTGAAGCAGACACAAAAAATCCTGAAGTCTCCCAATTCTATGCCTCCTGTTGATAGAAGAATGGACAAGAGGTATACACTTTCAGGCTCAGATACGGAGTTTTTATATCAGCAATGCAGCCATGTTGGGGTTGTGCAGGCTGCTGCCTGTGATAAGGCAAACATTCCCTTGGCTTCACACCCCCCAGACAAAAACTCCAGGAAGATTGATGCCATGGCAAAAAAACAGTACATGGCATCTTCCTTGGGACTCAGGCAGGCAAATTATATGGCCTATACAGCCAGGTACCAGAAGTCCAGGTGGAACACTGTACTGGCACTGGCTAAACAGGCCTCCCCCCAGCTAGCCAGGGAGCTGGAGGAGGTGGCTGCAGATGGGATTGAGGCATCAAAAGTTTAGTTTCATGCTGCTGTGGACTCCAATGATGTGTCATCAAAAGTCATGGCTACATCTGTGGCTCTTCAGAGAATGGCTTGGCTCAGATGTACTAGCCTCTCGCAGGATACCCAGGCTAAGGCCATGGATTTTCCTGTAGTGGGTAATTCTCTGTTTGGGGAGCAGACAGAGAATTACATGAAAAAAAATGGATGAGTACAGGACCACTTACAGGAGTGCTCAGGCCAAGGAGAACCAGGCAACTCCTCAAAGGCAGCAGTCTAGGGGCTGGGGCAGGCCTTTTCATAGGCCTTTTTACCAAGCACGGGCCTCTTCTCCCTTTTCACAGAGGAGGTTCTTCAGAGGGAGAGGCAGAAGGGAGATGAGCAGGGCTGCATCCACTCCTCAGCCTAAGGCCCCTGCCAAGCAGACACCCTGATGGGCCTGCCTGGCCGACTCTCCTGTTACAGTAGGGGGCAGGTTGACTTACTTCATCCAGGACTGGATGTTTTTACTGCCAGACAAGTGGGTCCTGAAGTAGTAGTCAGGGACTGGTTCTCAGCTTCAAAAAATTTCCGAAGATGAGAGCCAGATCTTTTCCACCTGCAGGTCTCTCGTAAACCCTTGCCCTAGAGGCAGAGGTTTCATCTCTGCTGGCTTTAAGAGCCATAGAGAGAGTACCTACCCTACACTGGGGCAAAGGTCTGTACTCCAGGTACTTCCTTACCCCAAAAAAGACAGGGAAATGGCGACCCATCCTAGACCTAAGATACCTAAACAAACATCTTTTAAAACCAAAGTTCAAGATGGTAACTCTGGGAATAATCCTTCCCTCTCTAAGGCCAGGGGACTGGCTAGCCTCCCTGGACTTCAAAGATGCCTATTTCATTCCCATCAGGTGCTCCTACAGAAAATACCCAAGTTCGAGCTGCCTCAGGCCACTATCAGTTCAGAGCAATGCCCTTGGCCTAACTTCAGCCCCAAGGGTCTTCATAAAGTGCCTGGCGGTAGTAAGTTCTTCTAAGGAGGCAAAAGATTTCATTTTTTCATATCTGGACGACTGGCTAATAGTGGCCAGTCTCCAGACCAAGTCAAGTCAGACCTGCAAGTGACCCAGCAAGTGCTCACTTCTCTAGGATTTCTTCTTAACCTTCCCAAGTCAGTTCTCGAGCCAGTCCAGCTTCTTACCTTTATAGGGGCAGAGCTGGATACAGTAAAAGCAAGAGCCTTTCTTCCCCTGGAAAGGGCAAGGGTTCTTATAGAACTAGCCTCTTCTTTCAGCCTTCAGGTATCTCGACCAGCAAGGCATTTCCTCCAACTCTTGGGCCACATGGCAGCTTCTATGGCAGTGGTCCAAGGGGCAAGATTCCAGATGAGGGACATTCAGTTCCATCTGAGGGCTTTTTGGTCTCAGAGGAATGATTCCCTTACCAAACTGATCCCAGTGACTCTGACCTTGATCCAAGCCCTTCAGTGGTGGCAGGATCAGGACAATTTAAGGCAAGGGGTCCCATTTGCCACTCAGTCTCATTCAGTGGTCCTTATTACGGATGCTTCCCTTCTGGGCTGGGGAGCCTATCTGGAGGCCCTCACTGCCCAGGGATTGTGGTCCCCTCAGGAATCCCTTCTCCATGTCAATTTCCTAGCACTCAGGGCAGTTTTTCTGGCCCTGCAAGCTTTCTCTCAGTCAGTACAGAACAAGGTGGTTCAGGTCAGAACAGACAACACCACCACCATGTGGTACATCAGCAAGCAGGGAGGCACTCGGTCTACGGCCTTGTGCACAGAAGCCATGAAGTTGTGGTCCCTGGCTTATTCTCTGCAAACCTCTCTGATATCAGTTCACCTTCCAGGGAAGGACAGTGTGCTAGCAGATGCACTGAGCAGGATCTCACAGGGCCATCACGAATGGTCCCTGGACCCTCTGGTATTGAAGGTGATTTTTTCAAAGTGGGGCACTCCAGAGATAGATCTTTTTGCAGCCCCAGACAATCACCAACTTCCTCTCTTTTGTTGCAGACCCTCGGTCTTGGGCTCAGTCCCCCTGGATGCTCTGATTCTGAACTGGGAAGGGAAATTTCTGTATGCCTTCCCTTCCTTCCATCTTCTGTTCAAAGTTTTAGTCAAGATAAGGTCACAACCTTGCAAAGTGATTCTGATTGCTCCAGACTGGGCCAGACAGCCCTGGTACCCCCTGTTGCTATCCCTAGCAGTCCATCTTCCCCTGTCTCTTCCCAGGAATTACAACCTGTTGACCTCCTCTCAGGGGAGGATTTGGTACCCCAGTCTTCAGTCTCTCAATCTCAAGGCATGGCTCTTTAAGAATTAGAGTTTGTAGATTTGCATCTGTCTCAGGGGGTTCTGGATATTCTGAAAGCTTCTCAAAAGCCCTCCACCAGAAAGACTTTTAACTCGAAATAGAAGAGATTCACCATTTGGTGTTCCAAGAAGCATATTTCTCCAGATACTGCTGAATTGCCTACAGTTCTGGATTATATGGTCCATCTTAATGGCCTTGGCCTCAGACCAGCTACTCTCAAAGTACACTTGTCAGCTGTTTCTGCTTTTCTGTCAGTGTGGAAGTCTCCTCACTATCATCTCATCCTGTATTCTGTAAATTTTTTAAAGGATTGCTTCATACCAATCCTCCCTTTAGAGACCCTGCCCCTGCCTGGGATTTAAATGTTTGCATTGCTCAATTTATGCAACCTCCTTTTGAGCCTATGTCCTCAGCAGAGCTTAAGTACTTGACTTAGAAAACTGTGTTTTTGGTAGCCATTACCTCTGCCAGACGTATCAGTGATTTGTAAGCCCTGTCAGTGGAACCTGATTTTATCTCCTTTCACAGGGATAAAGTGGTCCTGAGAACCAACAGAAGGTTCTTGCCCAAAGTGGTTTCAGATTTCCACTTGAATTAGTCTTTGTCTCTTCCTGTTTTCTTCACTGATCATTCTTCCTCGGGAGAGAGGAGGCTACACAGTTTAGATGTTAAAAGAGCCCTTAGTTACTACATAGAGCATACCAAGGGTCACAGGTTTGAGTCCCTCCAGCTGTTCCTCACTTATGGAGAAGTTGGAAGTGCAAACCTGTCATCAAGAGAACTATTGCCAGGTGGATTGTGTCTTGTATACAATTCTGCTGTGAGAAACTGGGAAAGATTCAAACCCTCAGGCCTGAGGGCTCACTCTACAATAATAATAATAAACTTTATTTCTTTTGCGCCTTTCGAACATCAAGGTGCATTACAAAATAACATCATAAAAAGCCTCATAAAAACAGGCTAAAAAGCAAACTAAAATATACAGCTTTAATTAAAATCCATTTCATCCCCAAATGCTTTTATCCATAAAAAGGATTTTAAGTCTTTTTTAAAACCCTCCACCGTCGTGCACTCTTGAATCCCAAGAGGTAGAGAATTCCAGAGAGTTAGCCACAAAACTAAAAGCACGGGCGCTTGGAAGATTTTAAACTACCTCGGAATCTCCAGCAACCCCTCATTGGCTGAGCGGAGCTCCGATCGGACGGTAAGGCACCAGAAGATCTTTCAGGTAATCAGGGCCCCAACCGTGTAGGGCTTTATAAGTCAGTAAACCGACTTTAAAGGTGATCCGCCACTGAACTGGCAGCCAGTGCAGATCCCGCAGCACTGGTGTAATATGGGAAAGACGAGAAGTCCCCATTAACACCCTGGCCGCTGAGTTCTGCAATAGCTGCAAGCGGCGGATATCAACCCCAGGAAGCCCACAATAAAGGGAGTTGCAGTAGTCTAAGCGGGAGGTCACAAAGGCATGGATCAAGGTAGACAGGTCGCCGGATGGAACCAGGTGCTTGATCCTGGCGATGTTCCTAAGATGGTAAAAGGAAACCTTCACAACCGCTGACACTTGCGCACGCAATGTCAACTGATCGTCAAAGATCACCCCCAGATCTCGCACCCGTTCAAAGACAGGGAGCTCCACATCCCCAAGGTATAGACCTGAGATTTGCTTTTGCCCCTGGCCTCAGTCCGGCGGCCAGATCCACCCACCATCACCTCTGTCTTCCCAGAGTTCAACTTCAGCCAGCTAGACCTCATCCAACCCTGGATCTCATTGAGACAGTTGTTAAACACTGAGAGTGCTCTATTCTGGTCACGTGCAAAAGACAAATAGAGCTGGGTATCATCGGCATAACAATGAAATTCCAGCCCATATTATCTTACAGTGTCTCTGAGGGGAAGCATGTACACCGCAAACAACATGGGGGACAGCACAGAGCCCTGAGGCACCCCACATGACAGAGCAGTAGGATCAGAGGAAAATATCCCCAATACAACCCTCTGAGTTCTACCTGTGAGGAAGGAGGAAAACCATCTGTGTACCAAACCTGACAGCCCACAGATGGATCTCAGGCGCTCGAGCAGCACCCCATGGTCTACGGTGTCAAATGCTGCTGACAAATCCAAAAGGACCAAAATGGACCGTTTTTTCTGGTCTCTCGCCATCAGGAGATCACTGAGCACCCGAACCAGCGCAGTCTCAGTGCCATGTCTCTTCGAAAACCTGATTGAAGAGGATCATAGATGTTATGGATGGATAAATGGTTGTCCAACTGGGCTGCTACCACTTTCTCGATAACCTTCCCCACAAAGGGGAGGTTCGAGATAGGTCTGTAGTTGGCTAGGGAATCTGGGTCCAAAGAAGCCTTTTTCAACACTGGTGTCACCACTGCTTCTTTTAGGGAGCGGGGATATTCACCAGAGTCTAAGGAGCACCAGACTATCCTAGCTAGAACCGGAATGATAACCTCACCACAGCCCATAATCAGGCCAGTGGGACCCGGGTCTAAACTACAGCTAGTGGTACGCATGCCCTGAACAAGCCTCATAACATCGTCGATATCTGGCCTTTCGAAGGAACTCAGGTAAACGGGTATTTGAGTAGAGGCTGGACCACGGCAACTCCCATGGAGAGAGAAAAGTAGTCTCAGCCCTGATGACAAGAGGTAAGGCTGCTTCCTGGCTGCTGCCAGGATATTCCTCTCTTAGAAATTTGTCAAGCAGCCACCTGAAAACAGTCCATACCTTTACTAAGCATTACCTCTGGATAGCCAGGCTAGGAGTGATGCTTGGTTTGGCACAGCAGTACTTCAGAGCCTCATTCAAAGTAGGTTCTGTCCCTCCTCCATGGAGGTGCTGCTTGGTAGTTCAGAGTCAGAATACAGCAAGACTTCATGTTGTTTGAAGAAAAAATGACTCACCTTAGTAATTATGTTTCTTCTATTGGAGTCTTGCTGTATTCTGACCTCCTCCCCCCCGCCTCCTCTCAGAACCTGTTTTTTGGGAAGTGGTGGGCAGACGCAGTGTTGCACCTCAGGGGTGCTCCTTTACACCCTCTGCTTTTTTGTTTGGGTGTTTATTTTGTTGTTATTCTTATTTGAATTGGTTTTATGTTTTGTGTTTCCTGACTTGAGTCTTCCTTTGGGAATCCAAAACTTTCTGTTGTCAGTTGGCTAGTAAAAATCTTACTATTTCCACATAGGATAGCTAGTAAGTTTTTGCTCGTAAGAATCTGATGGTTAGATTTCAAAGGGAAACAGACAGAGACATCAACCGAGCTCGAGCTCAGCATTCTATGCTCTGCATTGAAAGTTTAACCCTTTGTTCTCCGGGGCAGTTTAAAGGCTGTGGCTAACTGCATTAGTCAGAATGCGACAAGACTCCAATAGAAGAAACATAATTACTAAGGTGAGTAATTTTTTCTTCTGTGCCATCTGACAAGGAACTCTCTCGGGCATCCACCATTGCCCCAAGCTCTGCCTCCTTGCCTGAGACATCTCTGTCTCCCGGCACCAGCCCAGCAATCCCCCCTGGCTCTGAGCCCCCTGAGGTAGGGCCGCCCTTTCCACCCAGGGCGCTGTATCTAGAATTAGGCATGCTAGGCTGGGCTTGGCCCGGGAACAGAGGATGACCGGCAGTTGGAGTGTTGCTGTGGGGGTAATGGTGTCTTCGCCTATCCCCGTGAATGGGGATTTTCTGCATAGCGGTTGCCCCTTGGAGTGCAGCATGCAGTGACATCCGCGCACGGCTGTCCTGCTATCGTCTGCCGCACTCCTGCCCCTTTTGAGCTGGCTGGTGATCCTGCAGTACCCCTGATCTCCAGCGGGGGTTGCCAGGACACCGAGCAGCCCCTGGATACCTCTCAGGGAGAGGAGAGCAGTCCTCCGGACGCTCCATCCTCTCCTTCCCTCCCCTGCCGACCCCCGGCTCCCCGAGTCCATCCCCGAACCCGGGTCGCTGGTGTGGCATGAGGTGTGGCATCCAGCATCTCAACCCTCAGCACCACTGGGCCGATTCGGGCCAGTGGGATACTGGCGTGCATAAGGAGAGGTATCAACTGCAGGAGGAGGAAAGTGGTGTTGCCACAATGTAGGTTGTTGTTGAGACCCCACCTGGAGTTCTGTGTCTGGTTCTGGAGGATGCATCTCAGAAAGGACATAGACTAGGTGGAGGCGGTCTAGAGGAGGGCAGCTAAAATGGTTCAGGGGTTGCATGAGAAACCCTGCAAGGAGGGACTGTCTGAGGAATCTTAACATGTACACCCCAGAGGACAGGAGGAAGAGGGGGGACATGATAGAGACCTACAAGTACTTCACAGGAGTGAACAAGGTACAGAGGTGGGGTCTGTTTCACATGAGAACGCAACTAGAACAAGAGGGTTTACAGTGAAGCTGGGGGTAAGAGGGATGTGAGGAAATACTGCTTTTACTGAAACAGTGGCGGATGCCTGAAAAGTCTGCCAGTTAAGGTAGTGGAGAGAAAAATGTGGGGGGAGGGGGCGTCAAACACTCATGGGATAAGCATAGGGGAAGACTGGTAAATAGGCAGGGAGGGTTGCTGGAGAACAGTTAGGGTCTTTGGAGACAGAATAGGCAGGGAAAATCTGGGCAGACGGTGGGCCAAGTTGTTCTTTTCTGCCGGTAAATTCTGTTTCTACAGAGCCTCGGTGTGACAGCAATGTTCTGGAGAAATACATTTTGGAAACATTTTAACTTACATTTCAAATATTCTCTGTATTTGGCTTCCACCTTTCTGTTATAAATATGCATGTTAACATAAAAACAGGATCAGTGTTCATTAGGCTTCATCTGCCATAGCTGCTTGTCTACAACTGCAATCATAAGTTTCTTCTTTTGTCATCATATTCATTTACATAACAAATAATTGTGGAACAAAACCTCTTTGGGGGGGAGTGAATAGAGATCTAGGTAAGCTTGAGGAGTAGTCTAGAAACTGGCAACTACTGTATAGCAGCTTATATTGGCGCTTTCTTTATTTAGCGTGAAGTGGAATGCAGTACTATTTAGCGCTCTGTTAAATTAGCGCATCAGCTTCATGTCCAATTACAGCACTATGCTCCCTGTAATATTAGCGATCAGCTTATTTTAGCGCTTTTGTCAGTTAAGCTAATATAGCGAAAATAAACTGAAAGCTAATATTTCCTGCTATACAGTATGTTTCAGTGCAAACAAATGTAAAATCATGCACTTGGGGCATAGAAACCCAGGATCGGAGTATAAAATGGGGTGTGGTACTGGCGACCACCAAACAGGAAAGAAACCTGGGTATTATCGTATCTGATGACCTAAAGGTGGCCAAACAGTGTGACAAGGCAGTGGGGAGAGCCAGTGGGATGCTAGGGTGCATAGGGAGGGGTATCAGCAGCAGAAAGAGGGAGGTGGTGATACCTCTGTATCAGTCTCTGGTGAGACCCCACCTAGAATACTGTGTCCAATTCTGGAGTCCTCATCTCTGAAAGGTCATACACAGAGTTGAGGCAGTCTAGAGGAGGGCAACTAAAATGGTGTAGGATCTGCATCAAAAGCTTATGAGGAGAGACTGAAGGACCTCAATAGGTACCAACTGGAGGAACGGAGGGAGAGGAGGGATGTGATTGAGACTTATAACTAAGGTTCAAGCAGGAAGCCTTTTTCAGAGAAAAGGGTGCACAAGAACAAGGGGTCATGTGATAATGCTGGAGGGGGGTAGAATCAGGGGATATGTAAGAAAACACTTCTTCACAGAAAGGGTGGTGGATACCTGGAACAACCTCCCTGAGGAGGTGGTGGGAGCAAAAACTGTAATGCATGGGATAAGTATAAGTGAACCTTAGAAGCAAGGAAGGGGTAAAGCCGGAGATCAAGTACTGTCTACGGTGTGACAGTAGGTAGGGAACAAGGACAGACTAGGTAGGCCAAGTGGTCCTTATCTGCCATCAAATTCTATGTTTCTATGGAACACAGGCAGCAGATTTTGATGCCAGGTGTAGACATGCAGCCAGAGTAGATGAAGTGATGACTGGGGACAGTAATTCTGTTTTCATAATCATGAAAGATGGATGTTAGATACAGAGAAGGTATGAAATATTTGCTGAAATGTGTTAAAACTTGTTTTTATACTGTAGCTTCCCTTGCAACATCAGGAACTCTTTAAAATAGTACAGTTTTCACAAAGGTATCACAAGCTTCCACCACTTGCAGTGTGGTTTCTTCTGAAAATGAAAGGACTCTTTTCAAATAAATTCAGGTGTTCAGTTCAAAGAGGTGGCCTGTATTGTACCTTTTGGATGTACAGTGGACCACACATCTTATAATTGACCCTGCTCACATAAGGGATGCAGCGGGAGTCCCTTGGCCCTTGTTTTAGCATGCAGATGGGGCTGATCCAGTTGTGTGTGTGTAAAATTGCTATTTCTATGAAGTGGTGGTGGGGGGTCAATATTCGCTCCCTTCCTGCTGAGCTGGCCCCATTCATCCTTATGTAGATAATTCAGAGTCCCTGGGTGGGGCCCTTCAGACCTAGAATTGGTGTTAACTAGCCTTAATCTATGTGAGGCTTTTGAATGGGGGTATTACAGGTTGATTCAGACGCGTATGGGCCCAAGCTTGAATTTTACAGTACCATCATAATGATGAATGGGGCTTACGGTGTTGGTCCTCTAAGTTCCCCAACCTACCACTTTGTCTCCCCCAACATACAAAACATATAGAAATATTGGTGGTGTCCCAAGTTTCTGGTTATCTCTTTTGTCCATGGCATAAAAGTATGCTGTGCTGCCCCCCACCTCCAGCCACAATGTCGTTTTGTGCTCATTCCCACTTCTAAGATGGCCAACAAATTTTAAATAGTTGTGTGTCAAAAAACCCAATTCATTGAATTTTTGCCTAAGAAATCATAGAAACTCTTATGTATTCTTCTTAAAACTACAGTGTCAGTGGCTCAGCAGGTAGCACACTCAGCTGTAAGGCCGGAAGATCAGAAGGCTGTGGGTTCTATCCCCACACTAGCCACTTGGATTAAATCCCAATACTGACACTGTAGTGCAGCATGAGGTGGGTGCTGCACTCCTGAGGTGCTGTCTTTTGGATGAGACATTAA
This sequence comes from Neoceratodus forsteri, assembly GCA_016271365.2. Lineage (NCBI taxonomy): Eukaryota > Metazoa > Chordata > Ceratodontiformes > Ceratodontidae > Neoceratodus > Neoceratodus forsteri. The sequence goes on from CM028130.1 coordinate 1,200,323,502, forward strand.
ACTGAGGTCCCATCTGCCTGTAACGGTGGTAGTTCAGGTGGATGTTAAAGATCCCATGGCACTTCTCAAAAAGAGTAGGGGAATTTCCCCAGTGCCCTGGCCAAATTTCTCCCAATTCACTAAAAATACCACCAACAGCTTAATCTGGTTCAAGGTCAGTTGGCATTCATCTGTACCCTCCTCCCCTGGGTCTTGCCTGAAAATAGGCAGGATTTGTCTAGTGTACTTACCCGGTCAACAAAAACTAAATAAATAAGTGAAAAATTGAGTTCTTTTGGTATTCCCTTAAACCTATAAATAATATGCAGAACTACATTTATCATTTTAGAAGTCAGAATGCAAGAGATGGTGTCCATGGGAGTCGGTAACAAGCCTTTTTTGGATATAAAACCAAGTGATGCTGCTATCAATGACAGAGCCATAGACTATATTATGAAAGGAAGAGGTATTCATATTCAATTTCTCTCCTAAGAAAAATGTTAATTAGAAGGTTGTTAAGTTTTGCATATTGTTTGAAGTATTATACTTAACCTAACCTTTCACTGTTACAGGAGCCAGAACAAGGGCATCAATTGCAGTGTCTTTGTTTGACCACTCAGACCCCTACAAGAGAACCCAGACACCAATATTAACCAGTGGTACTCCATCAAGTTGTGGTCCATCATCATCATCATTACTTGGACCACTTAACCTGCATATGTACACAAATCAGTCTCTACTACAAGGAGTCTTGGCTAGTGGACGGCCCTTTGACATTGGCACTTGTATAGAAGAGGATGACCTGGAACATGAAACTAGTAGCCAGCCCTCAATGAGTATGTCTTATTAATACTTTACTTGCTGTATTTTATTGGGGGGTATTTAGCAAGGAAATTTAAGTGAGTACCTTTTTCCAACTTTGAGTCACTATGTGGGCCACACGCATGTCTGTTTTAGCTGCCACACCTGTATTCTAGTAACAAGTGCCAAGTTCTCTGCCACCTCAGAAGGGTACACATAGATGAGGAAGTGAAGCTGCGGGAAGAACTGCAATATGTCAGACCTGTAATGGAAATCATGTACTCCTCTCTAACAATATATCTGTGTAGTGATAAAAAGAACAATGTCCCTGGTCACGCTGACTTCTGTGGTTTTATGTTTCAGTGCTCACACTGCTGCTGACCAATGGTGCAAAAAAATATTCTTCCCCCAGATCAGAGATTTTTAAAGACTTTAGTGGCCAGAGGTGTAACCAGGAATTGTAAACTTTTACTTTAGAGTTGACCGCTGTTGCCCCCCACCAACATGTAATCACAAACCAAAAGATGTGTTGCCCTGCCACACAGAAAAATAGGCCCCCCATTTCAGTCAAATATGCAGTAAGCCAATGATCCTAATAGATTTACAACTTTATTTTATCTAAAACACACACACACACACACACACACACACTGCACTACCAGACACAAGTTGGTTGGCTTTTAGTTACATTGTTTAGGATGCATTGTGATAAACCCCTGTACCACATGAAGGTGGCACTCATGCATGCATACTTGATTCGGTCACCCCCAAGGCCATCAGTCATAATGGGGTTGGGGAAGGAGAAATCAATTCATCAGTCACAGTACGTGTGTGAGCTGCACTGGACAAAAACAGAACACTGATTTATCTGCTCCACTACCTATTTAAAAAAGATCCTTGATCTAGGAGGTACAGAGGGCCAACCTGAAATTGTGAAGGTCCATTTGTGACTGGAGCGAACAAGTAAATATAAGAAAGCATACAACAAGATATTGGGATGTATGAGGATCAGCTCTATGCCCCAAATATGGACTCACTGGAGGCCAAGCAAGAGTTCGGGGGCATAAAACATTTAAGTTTCCAAGGGGTATAAACAAGGTGACAAGAAAGAACCTATTTGTAAGAATTAAGGATCTTATCTGTGTCAGTCTTCACCATTCATCACTACTGGGTACTGCGCCGGAGCTAGGACCCCACGGGATACTTTTTTTAAAATTATTATAGGTGGAGTCGAGCACAGGGCCGGCACCACCCTCGAGGTCGGCGTTCCACGTGGCGCTTGTGGGTTGGCTTTTATCTGTTGTCGATTCCGCCCAAGTCTCAGTTCTTCTTCTCTCACCATCGAGTGCGGACCTCATGAGGAGACTTCTAACAAGTGAGTTTTTGCGGCCTAGTGTCAGTTGTTCGCCTAGTTTTTGAAACCAGTCGTCGGTTCTGTTTCACCCTGCTAGACATCGCTTCTGGTGCCGGTAAGACCGTTTCATTTATTACTAGTGATGTTAAGTACTGTTTTTGTTGGTGTTTACCGTGCGGTCATGTCTCGTTCCGGGCGCCGCCGACTTTTGGGGGACGGGTTCACAGTTAGGCCAAGGTCAGGACTCTCAACCCTTCCTCCGGGTCCCCTCCCAGTCCTATATGGCCCGTGGAGGAGGGGGACTTTGCCTCTCTCAGCCTTGTCGCAGCAGGGGCTCCTTCCGCGGTTCAGGAGGCCCAATCTGCCCCTTTGGGGAGGCAGGCGGGAGGCACCGCTATGGCAGTCATCTCTTTGGAGGTGAAGGCTCCCCCAGTGTTGTGTTCTGGGCCCACCGGGCCCGGGCCGGCACTGTTTTTGGTGTCGACTGGTGGTGGCGCTCTTGGTTCTGGTGCTGTTTATGGCACTGGAGGCCTGGAGGTCGGCACCAGGCAATCCCTTGGTTTCGCTGTTGCTCCTGGCGCCAATCACAGTGCTGGGGATGTCGGCGATGCAGGTGGAAGTGCTGTTTCAGATACTGGGTCTGTCTCTGGTTCTGGCACCATGCACTGCGCTGGGACTGGAGTCGGCGCCGTTCCCGAGGCGCTGGGGATGGGGGCGGTACCGCAGTTGGTGTCCACCTTGGCTCAGGGACCATTCGCGGCACCGGGGTGGAGTGCGGTGCCACACTTGGTGTTGTTCCCGATTCGGGCACCGTTTGTGGGGCCGAGGAGGGGTGCAGCATCGGGCACAGTGCCGCCCTTGGCTGCGGTGCTGCCTGTGGTGCTGGGGCTGAAGCTGGTCTGGCTCGTGGTCCAGGAACTGGTAGGGATCAAGGCGTGATCTGTCATCGGGCCTCTGGGTCTACCTCCTGGAAGGGGGACTCTGGTTCTGATCTGGATTGGATCCCAGATTCTTCGGAATCCTCCGATCCCTCAGTGTCCAGCACCTCGGCCCCCACTCAGCCTCCCTCTGGGGGGTCAGCCATTGCCAGTAGGTTCTGGGGTCAGTGGGACCGACCAGCCAGCAGTGGTCCATGTGGCCGCTGCCATGCAGCCTGGGGCCACTGGCACATCTGCTAATTCGGCTGGGGCACCCCCTTCTCTGGTGTGTTTGGACAGTCCAAGTTTGGGACAGCCCAGGGCACCCCAGGACGGGGAGGGTACTGTTCCCTGGGTGGATTCTTCAGAGTCTACTAATAGTTGTCAGTTATCTAGGCTGATAGCTGTGAGGACAAGGTCCCTCTTGGACTCTGAAGGGTTGAGGAGTCGGGGTGTGGTGCAGCGCGCCCTCACTGGGGCCCGGCTGTGTTCTGGGAGGAGCAACAGTGCAGATCCCTGGAACGTTCCTCGAGAAGGACTTCAACTTCGGAGGTCAGGGGCCATCCGTCTGGACTTACACAGTCCTGGTCACCTCACGGGGGGACTTCTTCCCATGGGCACAGCTCTGACCGTTCCAATCCGGTTGAATGGCTGTTAGCTGCTGGGACCTTTGGGTCACTGTCCCTGTGGGGAGTTTCCTCTAAGTCCCCCTGCCCTGACAGAGGCCGTTCTCCTGCTATTGGGAGCTTGTCCCCTGTGCCTCTGCCTCCATCCCTGGCTATCCCAGGCATTCCCGGTCCTAGGGGACCTCTCACCTGGGAACAGTTCAGAGGTTCAGCTGCACATTTCCCTACCTACCTTAATGCTCTGGACCAGCAGATATTCCACCATGCTCTCGTGCAGCTGGACCCTGAATCTCTGAGCTCGCCTGCATCTTCATCTTCCTCCTCCTCCTCGGAAGAGAAATTGTCTGTCCACATCTCCCCAGCATCTGATCTTTCATCGTATCAGTGCTTCCTCGCGAGGATGCTGGTCGAGCTCCATCTTACTCCGGTCCCTGTGAGCAATCCCAAGCATGTGATGTGAATACAGTCCGGCCAACCTGGTGGTTCCTGCCTCGCCTGTCCCCTTCCCGGAAGCATCACATCAACTTTGGCTATGTCCCTTCTCCAGTGTTCCAGCCCGAGGAACCTGGGCGCCAATGGTATTGCGCCCCGGGTATCCAGGTACTTCTCATCCCTCTTCGGGTTTGACTGCCTGTACACCCTCTTTGGGCCTCGTGACTCTTACCATGACTGACCCCCAGACTTGGACTCTGCGGACTTCGATTTTTGGGGAGAAGGATTTTCTGTTCGGCACGGATCCTTCTTTCCATTGCTTCACATTAAGCCCACTTTGCTTCCTATGATAGGTTCTTGTGGTCCAGGCTAGGACAGCTCCTAGCCTCAATGCCTGATACAGAAGAAACCAGGCAAGACATCACCCTCTCTGCTCAGGACCTGGAGCTAGCAAGGCAACAAGCAAGGGCATTTTTTGACACCAGTGAGGTAGCTTCCAGAGGTATAGGGACAGTGGTCTGCATTAGGCAGGCAGCATGGCTTCGCTTATCCCGGTTGTCAGCCCTAGGGTGATTTCCTCCGCCTACTGGAGAACCCACCTCTTCTCCAGCAGGGTGAGGTGGCAGCTTTCGGGGCGCTTTCCCTCCCCCACTGGGGGCTCCCCATCTCACCTGGACCTTTCTCAGGCCTCCCCAGGCCTGTAAAGGTTCTCCCCTCCAGTGTCTTCCCCCACTGGAGGCTAAGGGACTTAGTCCCTTAGGGAAGTATTGGGCCCCCTTCATGGGGCTCGGTACTCATCCAGTAGTGATGAATGGTGAAGACTGACACAGATAAGATATGAAAATTACGTACCTACTGTAATTATTGATCTTTGTATGTATCTTCACCATTCATCACTAAATCCCACCCACCTTCCCCCTGGGGCCTCAGTCTCTGGGCTCCCCCTCCCCCCGTGTGTCTCCCTGTTGTTTTTTTTCCCTCTTTCTCCTCTCCCTTGCAGTCAGGAGGACGGGGACCCTGGAGGCATGCAGGGAGCAGTTTCTCCTATAAGGGTTTTTTTGTTTTGGGTGGGGGGGTCCTCCTCCCCTTCATTCGCCTTGTCTTCTCCTCACCTCCTTTTTTTGGAGTGAGGTGAGAGATCGGGAGGACCCCCCCTTCCCCCCTCTTTTTTCCCCTAGGCCTAAAATCCTTTTGTTTTTCCTTGCCCTATATTGATATCTCCCGGGGCTATCCCTCCCTAACATTTTTAAGGTTCCCCCTTTATTTTGGGAGAAGGGGAGAGAGAGGCACCCTTATTCCTGACCCCCTCTCTTTAAGATTTTGGCCCTTCTTGGGCTAAAGCTGCTCATTCAAACCCAGACTTCGCCTCCTGGCAGCTCTTAACCATGACAGATGGTCCAGATGATTCTGGTCTGCCGTCAGTTGCTCAAAGCCCTGGGGTTCAGGACCAGCTTTAGGGGAGCGGCCCTCTCTTCTCCCCCTCCTCTTCCTTATTTCTCTACTTTCCTTTTCTTTCTCTTCTTCCTTTCCAGAGATTGGGGACCCTCCCCCTTTTCTCCAGTCACTTGAACCTAGCTTCTCCTTCCTGTCTTCTCTGTCGTTTATTTCTTTTTTTGGTTTTTATATCCTTTCCTTTTATCTATCCCTTGGGCTCCCTTACCCCACCACTCCATCCCTTTTCTTACACACTCTGGCATCTCAGAACTGAGGCTAGGGTCGAGTCGACAACAGATACCGGCCAGCCCATGGCGCCATGTGGAGCGTTGGCCTCGGTGGCGCCGACCCTGTGTCGACTCCGCCCATAAGAAAAAGAAAAGAAAAAAAAGTTTCCCGTGGGGTCCTAGCTCCGGCGCAGTACCCAGTAGTGATTAATGGTGAAGATACACAGAAAGATCAATAATTACAGTAGGTACATAATTTTCATATAAAGTCACTGGAGGGCATGATAGGATGTTGGTGGGGGGCAAGTTAGAGAAATGTGAGGAAGTTGTACTTTACTGAGAGGTGTGGTGGAACTGTAAAACACACTGATGGTGGAAGTGGTGGGGGTAGCTACTCAGAACTGGTTTAAACATGGCTGGGACAAGGCAAGGGGGCTCACATATAATGATCCCCTCTAATTCAACTGCAGATACACTGCTCATGATGCAACACTGCATTTTCATTTTAAATCTTGTCCCTTGAGTTATGCCGAATTCCTCTTTTCATAAATTATGACACTTTTTTGTTGCATCAGCACCTTTTTTGTTGGCTTTCTGTACCCCGTTTTACCTTGCACCAATGTTCACAGATGCAGTCATTTTTACAAGCATTTTTGAGTGAGTGAAATCCAGAAACACATTCTCCCACAGAAAAATCATAATAGCTGACTATGAGCCGGTCCAGTGGCGCTGAGGGTTGAGGTACTGAACGCCACACTTCGCGCCACACTGGCAACCTGGGTTCGGACGCATGCCTGGGTTGTCAGGGGGTTGATAGGATCGAGCGCCAGAGTTGGTGCAGTCGGGGTAGAGTGCAGCGGACGCCGGCATGTTGTGCTTGACGCTACTGTAACGCCTGTACCCAAGGGGAAAAATTAGGAGGAGAAAAATGGCAAAACTTGACCGGGCAGCTTGATGGCTGCAACTTCCTCGCCCGGTGGGAGCCTGTAGTGCAAGGTCGCACTAAGGTATTGGTTTCCGGCCTGTCACAGAGATTAGGGAAGGTCTCCTTCGAGGGTACAGCAGCATATGCCAGCTGGCGTGTGGGGTGAGCCTACGGGCTGCCCTGGGAAGAGAAGCGGTGACTGAATATTAGCAGGTCAGGCTGCAGGGAGAGAAAATAGAAATATGATAAAAAAAAATAATAGCTGACTATGAAAAAGAAACCAGAAAAAAAAAACCCTTATCAGACTTCAGACTTCTTTTACCATTACTAATGAAATGAGTTATAAGGCCCCGTGTTGGAACCATGGTAGACTAACAGTTTTAGTCCAAGGCCCAGGCCCATACCTCTCAACCTTTTGTCACTGAAATTTTGGACACCGACATTCAGTGGGACAATTGCCCTCATAATATATATTGTAAATCGAGGGAGTGCTCCCGATCAATCAGAGCACTCCTTTCCACTGTGTGTGAGTTACTCTTATTCTGTGAAGAGTATCTTACGCGCAGGTGCCCTGGAAACGGGAATGCTTGGGTGAAGTTTTTTTTTTTAATTATTCATCTCAATTTAATTCAATTTATATTTTACCAGGTAAGTATGGCAGGCCAAAAGGTCTATTTACAAGCATGATCTGGGTATTTCATAAAACACAACTTATCCACTGTTACTTCTCAAATTACACACCATTTACAAAATAATATATTAAAAAGCAGAAATCATACAAATTCATTAAACTTATAAAATATCACAGCACAAACAGTTAATGACATTCACATAAAGACATGAGAGACAGGTGGCTTAACAACCTGGGCTCGATTTTCAAAAGCCCAAGAATGTCGCAAGCCCCTGGTGCACTGATTATACAGCGCGTGGGGCTTGTGGCATTCTCTTGGCACTGATCAAGATTTTCACTCCCATGCGCCACATACCACAAGTTAAACCAGCTCCCCTAGTCTAACTTGTGGCATGCTGCAAACCATGCTTATGGGCCTTGTGCCACATATTTGGTGCAAGCCACCAGAAAGTGTACTAAAATCGGGTGCAGTTGCATCATGGAATTTGGTGCAGCTGCACCAAAGAACAGGGTTGACATAGGGCTTGACACAAGCCCTGCATCACACTTTGAAAATTGAGCCTCTTTTGTGTTTAAAAATTTGTAGGGATGGGGCCAATCTAATCTCTTTTGGAAACTCATTCCAGTTTTTAACAGCATAGTAAGAAAAAGCTTTTTGCCCCATTACTGTTTTACATAAAGGAGTTACCAGCCATGATTGGTCAGCTGATCTTAGGCCTCATTTTCAGCCATTCTTGGTTAACAAGTCAGCCAAAGGATTTCTGTCTCCTAAACTGATATTTTTATAAATGAATTGCAATAAATGAAAAGCATCTTTCTGTGCTAATGATAACCAGTGTGCTTTTTCAAACAATTTAGAATAATGTTCTCTATATGGACTATTTGTAGCAAAACAACGTATCATATTATAAAGAGCCTGTCGTTTATTTGTGACAGTGGTTGACCCCCAGACTACAGTACTATATTCTAATGTAGGAAACAAACAGTTTCTAGCAGTTACAGTTTTTGTTTCAGCAGAAAGCACATCTTTTAACCAATAAAGAGAACCCATCTTTCTGTGCAAGGTGTTTGTAACGTTAGCCATGTGTTTATCATAGTTTAGACATAACAAATTAGTTTATTATTGATCGAGCTTGATCAATAATATATTATTATAAAATGGGCATGAAAAAATAGGCTCAGCGATTGGCTAGAAAACCAGTGTAATATCTGTATTACATATTGAGTAAAAAAAGTACCGGCAAAGAAATCAATGCCTCTAAATGGAATGTTCAAAGCTAGGCATGAAATGTAAATTTTTTTAAAGCTGCCATTGTTTTAGCAGCATAGCGGTTCACTGAAGCTTTGGAGCCACTCGCAAAAAAAAAAAACGGACCGTAGCAAAACCTGCAATTACTAAAAGAACGGTGGCGCTTCAATCAGTGCCTCCCACGACACACCAGCTGTCTTATTTCACGAATACTCCCACCCGCATGGAGCAGGCCACAGCCTGAGCTCCGTAGGGGCTGGGAGTTTCAAGTGCCCACAGGAACAGTCACCTGACTGGGATTCAAACAGTAGGGCATGGCACCAGTCGGATTTTCCCCCGCTCAGCATCCCTCAGATTCAGTTCCCCAGTCTGAGCTCATTCCTATTAAAAAAAAAAAAAAAAAACCTGTAAGAAGTACACAAGAGCACTGGGGTAGTGCAACAAAATTAAATCAGTAGTACTACTCGCAACTACATAATGACGTCACTTTAAAATAGGCGGAAGGACTATTTTGTCATATATTAACAATTAAATCATCTTTTTTTCTACATATAAACATACTTTTTTTTTCTAAACTTTTATAAGATAAAAGGTGACCATTTATAAGTGCAATAAGACACTCCAGGGTGTGTGTTGAACAGATATTAGCGCATTCCAGGGGTTGAAGACACTCGCCGCGGTGGCCTGCGGTTTGGCATTAATGCCTCTTCGCGCATGGCGATATCTGCTACACACCCTGTCATGTCTTATTGCTTACATACCACTGCCGGGACCACTCTTACGGTTGTAAAAGTGGTGTCACTTACATTCTTAGATTATGAGAACTGCTCATCTTTGGTTTGCTTTTCTCATACCCTAAGAATGCACATGAGACCACTCTTAACCGAAAGATTACACAACCCTGTTTATTTGTATTCATCCTCTGCCTTGCCTGGACATTGTTATGAAACTGACCTACTAGTTTTGTGTTATTTTGATGTGTTATATTTATTATTAGCTGTATAATTACTGGCTACCATTTTTTTCCATAGAGAAAGCCAGTTATAATTTGCCGTTATAACCAGCTGGGCTGATTATAATGGCAAACACGTGCCAGCTTTCTCTATCAGAAGCGCGAGACACAAACACCTGTAAAAGAAGCTGCTTTAATCACTCACTCACACTCTGTCAGCCACGTCTCACCCGTCAGCTCCGTCCCTCCTCTCAGCGGTTCAGCTCAAAAGTGAAATAGTGAGGCAGTCTCCATAAAAATCTATAACTGTCCAGCAAGGAAGAAGCGGAAAAAAAAACCCTTCTTCTCGATCATTCAGACAAAGACGACTAAACGTAACAAAAAAACTGCAGAAAATGTTAACATGATCCCTAACCCACACTATCCTAATCTCCTTCTCTCCTCACGCAACGCGAGATCAGTGGCGAACTACCTAGCAACACCATAGAAACTGGAGCACTTCCTAGCAAGCCCAGAGCAACCAAAACCCTCCAGAATGAACTGAAAACTGGACTTTGTACTTAAAACTTTTAATAAGTATTGCTAAAAAAGTTAAAAATGTCCTTAGTTAAACATTCGTTTCGCGTTTAACATTTCAGCAAAAACTTTCACAACTGGGGAAAAAAACGGCAACCACCACAATGTTACTGCATAAACGACCGTAAATTTCAGTATATCCAAGTTTTAAATAAGACATCTACTGAAAGCGTTTCTTTAGAAAACAATTTTATTGTTTGAAACACAAAGTATTAAAGCCGCTATGCTGTCTCTTTACTGCAATAAAAAACTTTAATAAATTACCATACTACAGTTCTCTTAATTACAGCTTTTACAGTTGTGAGGGGCAGCAAAAAAATTGAAGTCAGTAATTATAAAAAATAAAGAATGGGTAGGTGGTTATTAACTCGAATTTTACACACACCCTCGGTGTGGGATGCCTTAATAAACCCCTCGGGCTCCGACCTTGGGGTTTATGTGGCATCCCACACCTTGGGTGTGTGTAAAATTCTCGTTGTAACCACCTACCCATACATTATTCTCTATATAATCTACCCTCTTTTTATTTTACTACCTGTGTATAATTCTCTCCCTGTACTTAACTACCCAACGCTTTGTAATTGTCTCTTGATGCTTTGTATTTGCTGTATTCCTGTGCCATCTCCATGGCCCAGATAGTGCCTGAAAATATTTCTTGGACCAGTGCACCTACCCGGTCGACAGATAAATAAACAAGAGTGATCCTGGCATCAATAATAACATACATTACATGGAGGTACAAGCTTAGAACACTGAAAATTAATGCATTTATTTGTACAAAGTTTGTTTTAGCATCTTAGACTATTGTGAATTTGTGCTTCAGTATCCAAGTTCATAGAATATTCTATGTGAGCAGTGCCTTTTTCATGTGGGACAGATGTGGAACAGAGCAGGTTTGAGGAGTAAAATATGGAATATCCCTTGTAATGTAGGACTGTTGAGAGGTATGCCCAGGTGATCAGGCTACAACCTGGATGACATTTCTCTTTAATGCCAAGTACACATAAACTCTGAGTCACAAGTTTTGTAATTCCATCCTAAGTTGAAATTTTACCTTTTAAAGCAGTTTGCCTTTTTTCTTTTCAAATATTCAACCATAAATTTATAGCAGCATGACAATGCAAGTCCACGATAATGTACTCAGAGCAACTTCTTTATAAAGGCCAGTTCCTCAGAACCACCTTATTGCATTTAATAACGGTCTGCCAAAATCTCTCAGCCCATTACCACAGTGTCAGGTTTAAGAATTTATTCAACCATAAGCCTATATACATATTGTAGATCGAGGGAGTGTTCCCAACCAATCGGAGCGCTCCTTTCCACTGCGTGTGAGACGCTCTTATTCTGTGAAGAGTATCTTGCGCACAGGTGCCCTGGAAATGGGCATGTTTGGGTGAAGTTTTTTTTTTTTTTAATTATTCAGCTCAATTTAATTTAATTTATTTGTTTACCAGGTAAATATGCTAGGCCAAAAGGTCTGTTTTCAGCCCATCCCTATCCCACTCTTTCCATATTGGCTGTCAGTTTTTTTAAACTCGACACAGTGGTATGGTAAAAAAGAAAGTCTAAACAACAAAACTAGCACACCTGCAACTAACTTGTTCCTTAGATGATAGCACAAAAACAATAGGGTTATAAAATGGTAAAGTGGCTACTTCACCCCTGGACTCACAAGACAGAAAATCTTACTCTAACACACAGTGTGGCAGTGACATAAGTGTACTGCACTGACAGCCATGTTGAAATAAAGACTCATTTGAAACAGCACCACTTCAGACATACAGAACATGTTTTTAAATGGCCATAACAACACTCCTAAGACCCAGGGTCATTTGTTAAGGTTTAAAAAACAACAACCTGTGTAGTCAGTAAAAATGTCACTTCAGCCACAGAAAATACGTGTCTTTTTTAACATTATTTTGACTGATTTAGCAATTAACATACTGCTATTTCACGGGGTACAGTACATGAGGATATCAGCTATGGGTACTAATGAGGGTGCCACACCTCTTATCACATGCTTTGTAAAAATAAAACGTACCATATTCAATAAAAGACATCCTTGGGGGGCATAAAACTAGAGGTTCTCTCTGGTTACAAAATTTAGGACGCCTGAATAATTGCTGTATTTATGAGTCCACGATCAAGTTCAGTAAATGTACAAAGTCTCTCGTTCCTGAAAAGGAAGATGAGAGTCATGCATTTTTTATTTTAATTTATTGTTTCTTACCCCGGCATTGCTTTGCCCCTGACCCACCCCAGCACCGGCACACACTTCTCCGTGGGACTTCCAACCCATGAATTTCCCCTTACGGCGGGGCCATCTCAAGGACGGAGACCACCAAGGTACCCCCGTGGAGGCGATGCCCAGGCTGGCAGCAAAACCGGGATGTCCTGAAGCTCTGATTTTTTTTTCCTCTTGGTTTCCCTCAGTTTCCCCAGCCTGAGGATGGCGGCGTGCAACGGGGTCCAAGGAGATAGGCACATGTAGAGATTCGCTGCCACTCCAGACTCCTGCCATCGCCCTCCCTTCCCACGTGGTGCCCTGACTACACTGCCACTGAGTTTCACCCGGGGGCAGTACTGGAGTGGGTGTGGTAGCCCTCCCTCCCAAGAGGAGGAGGAGAGCATCCCTCGGACACTCAGTTCTCCCCCCCCCAGCCGGCCCTCCGACGACCGAGGCATGCTCCCGAACCCGGGTTGCCAGCATTACAAGCGGTTACTCTACCACTCCGCCAGTGAGACAGCCAAGATTCATGCATTTTAACCAAGAAATTGTTTACCCAGGAAAGGCATACTAAGCCAGAGATTGTTTCCAGGTGTGACAAAATTTATACTACACAGGTATTACCTGATGGGGAATACTGTTCTGCTATACAGGTGATTTTACTAACACCCAAGGGAAAATAAATGCTCCACACTTGTATGGAAAGTAAATCAACTCCTATTACCAGAGCAGAAGAAGCCAGAAGGGGAAGGAAACATATTCAATTCAGTGTTTTACAGTAACTGGTAATTGCTATTTTTCTTTTAAACTTAGATTGTGGGCTTTTAGTGACACTGTACTTTCTTTGTTGCCTTTACTTAGAATTGTTTTTGGGCTGTTGAGAATTTAAAACGTAGTGGTGGTGTATTTCTTTGCTGTCTTTAATTGCTGCAAATTTAGTCTTGGCTTGTCTGACTTGCCCTGTAGTTTGGGTGAGTGGTGTTAATTGTCTGGCCTCTGACCTCAGCTACATGATAACTGGAGGTGTGGCTTAGTCAGAGTTGAGGTGGCAAGTGAGTTTTATTTTCTCAGAAGAAGCCAGAAGGGGAAGGAAACATATTCAATTCAGTGCTTTACAGTAACTGGTAATTGCTATTTCAAACAACATGAAGTCTTGCTGTATTCTGACAATAGCAGTGAGTCCCAGCCTTCGAACTGCCCCGGAGATGAAAGAGTTAACTTTCCATGCCAGGCATGGAATGCTGAGCTCGAGCTCGGTTGAGACTCTGTTGTTCTTCAAACTCAAACCGTCAGATTCTTTACTCCGCCTCACTGAACAGTCACTCCGGAGATTTCTCCTTCTGCTCGGTTCAATTTGACAGCTAAAGTACCGCTTTTCTCGGTTTTCGACCGAATTTAAACCGTAACCTGTCGGTTCAGTCTCTGTCTGTGGTATTCGTGAGTACTAGATAGGTTTTATTTTATTCTGTTCTGTGTGGAACTTGTAAACGGTTTATCGGTTCGGTTTGCACCGATCAAGTTGTTTAAAAAATCTTAAATTGTGCTTTTAGAGTGTGGTTACCGGTTCTTATCGGTTCTAAAAAAAACGGATTTTATTACGGTTTTTTCCACGACCCGTGACACGGTTGGGAACCGATAAGAGGGTCTTGCCTGGCGGATTGCCATAAAAGGGTAAGTTTGGTTAGGACTGGCACTATGTCTGAGAAACCCAAAAGAAAAACCGGACCCACTGGGTTTCAACACTACAGTGTGTGTGGGGAAGTCTTTGCCAAGGCTGACCCCCACACCACCTGTGTTTATTGTCTGGGGTTTGACCACCTCAATGCAGACTGCCAGATTTGCAAAAATTTCCCTGCAGCTACCCTAGAAAAGAGAGCTGGTAGGCTCAGGGATAGGGAGGCCAAAAAGTCCGCTGAACCGGATGGCCAGCCCGGTTTGGTTCAAACCGAACCAGAAGGAGTGCCCTCTGACCAGGGCGAGACTTCTTCGGGCAAAAGGATAGCCGATTCTGAGGAGTCGGTTCCGGCTAAAAGAACTAGAAAAGAAAAATCAGCTGGTGTGGAGCCAAAACTTTCCTCTCCAACTGCTGAAGAAATAGCCAAAGCAATCAAAATTGTTCAGTCGCTTTCCCCGGTTCCGACCGAACTGGCACCATCAGGCTGGCGCTCGGTTCGGCCAGTTCCACCGGTTCAAGAGTATGATTTAGAGGAATTTCATGAACCGGAGGAGGAGGAAGAGGAGTATGAGGAAAGTGAATGTAGTAAGTAGTAGTAGTAAAAATTTTTATTCAGTTGACAAGCAAAACAATAGGAAACTCAACTGAGACAAGCTCATTTCCAGTGAGGTCCTTAATGCATACATTCATATTAACAACATCATAAAAAATATATCACAAAATGACAAACAACAATGCTTAAAATAACACCACAATAAATAATTTACAATAACACTAACATCCATACAAATAAACAACATATACATCACACATATTCCCATTCATAAAGTGCAACTATACAACATATTTTGGAGCATAATATACATAATTACTCAACATTTAACCTTTTATCAGTTTCAGATTTAAACCAACTTTTTATTTTTCCTAAATTAGGACTAGAGCTAACTGGCCTAAGATGGGTTGGCAATGAATTCCATATATTCGGACCCAAATAGAAAAAATGTTCTCTACCCAAATCCGTCCTTCTTCTGGGCAAAACATATTCCATACCCTCGGCAGAGCGTAAACCTCCCCTGATGTGGATTTGAAAGTCTGGATGTGCCCACTGACCCGGACATCTCCCCAGACAGACCTTCAGAAGTGTCTCCTCCTAGGCTTTCTGAGTCCCCCTCCCATTTCATGTTTTATAAAAAAGTGGCTGAAACCCTCCAGCTTCCTATGGAAGAAGCTGTGGATGACCAGGAGGAGCCTGACTATGTGGAAATGATGGATATCCCAGAGTCTAGGAGGCTGTCTGTTCCCTTGCACAAATCTTTTGGGAAACAGACATTTCAGATTTTAAAGACTCCTAACACTATACCTCCTGTGGATAAGAGAATGGACAAGAGGCATACATTGTCAGGCTCTGACACGGAGTTCCTTACACAACAATGCAGCCATGTTGGAGTAGTGCAGGCTGCAGCCTGTGATAAGGCAAACATTCCCTTGGCTTCACACCCCCCCGGACAAGGACTCCAGGAGGATTGATGCCATGGCAAAGAAACAGTACATGGCAGCATCCTTGGGACTCAGACAGGCCAATTACATAGCCTGTACTGCTAGGTATCAAAAAATCCAGATGGGACACTGTTATGGCCCTAGCAAAACAGGTCCCTGGCCAGCTTGCCAAGGAGCTGGAGCAGGTGGCTGCTGATGGTATTGAGGCATCCAAGGTGCAATTCCATGCTGCAGTAGACTCCAATGATGTGTCATCTAGAGTCATGGCTACATCTGTGGCACTTCGAAAAATGGCTTGGCTCAGATGTACTAGTCTGTCACAGGATACCCAGACTAAGGCAATGGATTTTCCTGTTGTGGGTAATTCTCTGTTTGGGGAGCAAACAGAATTATATAAAGAAAATGGATGAGTATAGGACCACCTATAGGAGTGCACAGGCCAAGGAAAGGCAGGCCACTCCTCAAAGGCAGCTTCCCAGGGGCAGGGGCAGGCCTTTTCATAGGCCTTTTTACCAAGCCCAGGCCTCCTCTTCTGCTTATGCCCAGAGGGGGTTCTTTAGAGGGAGAGGCAGACAGGGTACAAGCAGGCCTGCTTCCACCCCTCAGCCCAAAGCCCCTGCCAAACAGGCACCCTGATGGGGTTGCCAGGGCCGATTCTCGGCTACCTGTAGGGGGCAGGCTGGCTTACTTTGTCCAGGACTGGGAGTCTCTGACATCAGACAAATTGGTCCTGGAAGTAGTAAGCCAGGGACTGGTTCTCAGCTTCAAAAAGTTTCCAAAGATGAGAACCAGATCCTTTCCACCTGCAAGTCCATCAGAGGCACTTGCCTTAGAGGCAGAGGTCTCTTCCCTCCTAGCTCTCAGAGCTGTGGAAAGGGTTTCACCCCTACACCAGGGCAAAGGGTTGTACTACAGGTACTTCCTTACCCCAAAAAAGACAGGAGAATGGCGGCCCATCCTGGATCTCAGATACTTAAACAAGTACCTTTTAAAACCAAAATTCAAAATGGTGACTCTGGGAATTATTCTACCCTCTCTAAGGCCAGGGGACTGGCTAGTGTCCCTGGACCTCAAGGATGCCTACTTCCATATTCTCGTCAGAAGCTCCCATCGAAAGTACCTCAGGTTCGAGCTGCCCTCAGGCCATTACCAGTTCAGAGCAATGCCCTTTGGCCTCACCTCTGCTCCAAGGGTATTCACAAAATGCCTGGCAGTGGTAGTTGCTTCTCTAAGAAGGCAGAAGATTGCCATCTTCCCTTACCTGGACGACTGGCTCATAGTAGGCCAGTCCCCAGACCAAGTCAAGTTACACTTACAGATAACTCAGCAACTTCTCACTTCCTTGGGTTTCCTTCTAAATCTTCCAAAGTCAGTGCTAGAGCCTGTCCAGCTCCTCACCTTCATAGGTGCAGAGCTAGACACAGAGAAAGGCCAGAGCCTTCCTTCCCCTGGACAGGGCAAGGACCCTGGTCTCTCTGGCCTCCTCATTCACCCTGCAGGTGTGTCGACCAGCAAGGCATTTTCTACAGCTCCTGGGGCACATGGCTGCTTCTACAACAGTAGTGCAGGGGGCAAGATTTCAGATGAGGGACATTCAGTTCCATTTGAGAGCCTTTTGGTCTCACAGGAAGGACCCTCTGACCCAAATTGATCCCAGTAACTCGAACCCTGATCCAGGCCCTACAGTGGTGGCAGGATCAGAACAATCTGAGACAAGGGGTTCCCTTTGTCACTCAGTCTCACTCTTTAATCCTTACTACAGATGCTTCCCGCTTGGGGTGGGGGGCTCACATGGGCGACCTCACCACCCAGGGGTTGTGGTCCCCTCAGGAATCTCTGCTCCACATCAATCTGTTGGAGCTCAGAGCAGTATTTCTAGCACTTCAAGCTTTTTCCAAATCTGTTCAGAACAAAGCTGTACAGGTCAGAACAGACAACACCACCACAATGTGGTACATCAAGCAAGCAAGGAGGCACTCGGTCTACAGCCTTGTGCACCGAAGCAATGAAGTTGTGGTCTCTGGCTTACTCCCTGAACACCTTCCTCACGGCAGTTCACCTCCCAGGCAAGGACAATGTCCTGGCAGATGCTCTCAGCAGGATTTCCCAGGGCCATCACGAATGGTCACTGGACCCCCTGGTCTTGGAGGTGATATTTTCCAGATAGGGCACCCCGCAGATAGATCTTTTTGCAGCCCCAGACAATCACTAACTTCCCCTTTTTTGCTGCAGGCCCCCAGTGTTGGGCTCAGTCCCCCTGGATGCCTTAGTGCTCAATTGGGAGGGGAAGTTTCTCTATGCTTTTCCCCCCTTCCCTCTCCTGTTCAAAGTGCTAGTCAAAATCAGATCTCAACCCTGCAAGATGATCCTGATTGCTCCAGACTGGCCCAGACAGCCCTGGTATCCACTTCTACTGTCCTTAGCAGTCCATCTTCCCCTGTGTCTTCCCAGGAATTACAACCTGTTAACCTGTGCTCAGGGGAGGGTTTGGTACCCGAACCTCAAATCTCTCAATCTCCCTCAAATCTCTCAATCTCAAGGCTTGGCTATTGAAGAGTTAAGAGTTTGCTGATTTACTCCTCTCCCAAGGTGTAATGGATATCCTGAAGGCTTCTAGAAAACCTTCCACCAGGGCTACTTATAATTCCAAATGGAAAAGGTTTTCCATATGGTGCTCTGGGAAGCATATTTCCCCAGAATCTGCTGATTTGCCCACAGTCCTTGATTATATGGTCCACTTAAATAGCTTGGGGCTGAGACCAGCTACACTGAAAGTGCATCTGGCAGCTGTGTCTGCCTTTATTTCAACAGGTAAGCCCTCTTCTCTTTCAGCTCACCTGTATTCTCCAAGTTTTCAAGGGATTGCTTCACACAACTCTCCATTCAGGGACCCTGCCCCTGCCTGGGACCTTAATGTTTGCATTGCTCAGCTTATGCAACCCCCTTTTGAGCCTTTGTCCTCAGCAGAGCTTATGTACTTGACTTGGAAAACTGTGTTTCTGGTAGCCATCACTTCTGCCAGATGCATAAGTGAATTACAAGCTTTGTCAGTGGAGCCTGATTTTATCTCCTTTCATAGAGATAAGGTGGTTCTCAGGACTACAAGAAGTTCTTGCCTAAGGTGGTTTCAGATTTCCACCTTAATCAGTCTAAGTCTCTTCCAGTGTACTTCACTGACCATTCCTCCTCTGGCGAGAGGAGGCTGCACAGTTTAGATGTGAAAAGAGCCCTCAGCTACTACATAGAGCGTACCAAGGGTCACAGGTTTGACTCCCTCTAACTCTTCCTCAGTTATAGTGAGGTTGGTAAAGGGAAACCTGCCACTAAAAGATCCATTGCCAGGTGGATTGTCTCTTGTATCCAATTTTGTTATGAAAAACTGGGTAAGATTCCACCCTCAGGCCTGAGGGCTCACTCTACCAGAGATACAGCTGCTTCCCTGGCTGCTGCCAGGGACATCCCTATTCTAGAGATATGTCAAGCAGCTACCTGGAAAACAGTTCACACTTTTACTAAGCATTACTCCCTGGATATCCAGGCTAGGAGTGATGCTCGGTTTGGCACAGCTGTGCTTCAGAGCCTATTCCCTAAGTAGGTTCTGTCCCTCCTCCATGGAGGTACTGCTTTGTAGTCTGCTGTTGTCAGAATACAGCAAGACTTCATGTTGTTTGAAGAAAAAATTACTCACCTTAGTAGTGTTGTTTCTTCTAATGGAGTCTTGCTGTATTCTGACCTCCCCCCCTGCCTGCCCCTCTCAGAACCTCTGTTTTTGGGATGTGGGTGGGCAGTGCAGTGTTGGCACTCAGTAGGTGCCCACCTTGTTGTTTTCATCCACTTTTTCTTGGGGTGAGTGGGTGTTGTGTTTTTCATTTTTGGGGTCTCCTGACTTGAGTCTTTGTTTTGGGACCAAAAAATGTGTTTTTATGTTTAGTAGCCAGTTGGCTAGTGTAGGTTTACAGCTTCCACACAGGGCCTTAGTGAGTTTAGCTCTTAAAGATCTGATGGTTTGAGTCTGAAGAACAACAGACAGAGTCTCAACCGATCTCGAGCTCAGCGTTCCATACCTGGCATGGAAAGTTAACTCTTTCATCTCCGGGGCAGTTCGAAGGTTGGGACTCACTGCTATTGTCAGAATACAGCAAGACTCCATTAGAAGAAACAACATTACTAAGGTGAGTAATGTTTTCTTTTCTTTTAAACTTAGATTGTGGGCTTTTAGTGACACTGTACTTTCTTTGTTGTCTTTACTTAGAATTGTTTTTGGGCTGTTGAAAATTTAAAACGTAGTGGTGGTGTATTTCTTTGCTGTCTTTAATTGCTGCCCCCCTCCCTCGCCTTCCCCCAACTCTTAATTATATGCCCTGTTAAATCTGATTGACAGGAGCTAAACACAGGGTATAGTAAGGGGTGTGGAGTAGGAGGGGCATAAGGGGGAAGAAGCCCACCCTCGGCACGACAAGTGTTTTGACTCATTTATTTATTTATTGGTTTATTTTCTTTTTTTAAAAAGAAAAGTATCTGAGGACCAGTGGCAGGATTTTTAGGACAGTAAATTAATAAAAAGGGAACTAGGAGAGCTTCAGTAGCAGACAAGTAGTGGAATAGCAGTATAATTGCAGTATAATGTGGGGAGTGGTGCAATGCAGTGGCTGTGGGGCAGCCATATTCAGGCAGACCTTCTGGACACTGAGGTGCTGCCCTATCTACATGCATTTCTCTGGACTGCGGGATGAGGTAGCCACACTCAGAGCAGAAGTAAACTGGGTCAGGAGTACCATCACCCCTATCCAGAGACCACCCAGTCCAATGCAACTGCCTCAAAGGATGCCGAGAACGAGGAGCACTTGGATGATAGTGGGCTCAGGGAGGGTTAGAGCGGTCAGACAGAGGCACATCCCAGATCCTATTCCACTCAAGAACTCATATGCCACACTGGCAAACGGGGACAACCAAATAGAGGTACCCAGAGAAGTGGAAGGAAAGGATGTGGAGGTTAGCCAAGGAGGTGACCTCAGCGGGGAAAGTAGTGGACCCCAGAGGAGGAGGAAGCGAATCCTGGTGGGGGACTCCATCATAAGACGGATCCAGCTAGGAACACAGGAGGGGGAGGACAGGGAGGTGAGGTGCCTACCAAGTGCCACAGCATGGAGGGATGGAAGGAAGATCCTGGGGATCACTGGGAACGCAAGACAGGAGGGTGAGCTGGATGTCATTATCCACCTAGGTACTAATAACCTGGCAAATGGGGAGCCAAAGGAAGTTCAGGAAGAGTTTAGGAAATTGGGGAGGGGTCTCAAGCAAGTAGCTACTTCTGTCACTTTCTCAGAAGTACTACTCACGACAGGCAAGGGAGAGCATAGGGTGCTGCACCAGGAACTTTAACTCATGGTTGAAGAACTGGTGCTGTGAGGAAGGTTTGGATTCATTGGTGACTGGGGAACCACCTGGAGGAAGGAGGTTTGTTCAAGCCTGACGGCCTGCATCCACCCTGGAGGGGAATCCAAGCACTCAATGATAAGTTTAAATGCTACATTGACAAGCATTTAAACTAGCAAAGGGGGGTGGCGGGCCAGCAAGGAGGGTACCTACTTGCTCTCCCCCCACAGCTAGCAGTGGAACCAGTGAACCAGAGGAGTGGCTATCTCTACAAAGCAGTGTGCAAAAGATGGAGATTAGCGCCCAAGAGGTGGATAGGCAGAGAAGGGACAAAATTCAGCAGAAGGGCAGACAGCAAGGAGAATCAGGGATAAAGGACAACCAAGGAAGGGGCTGGAGTAGAACAGCGAAACAGTCTAGGGAGGTCAAATCATGGAAAGCCATGTGTGCAAATGCCAGGAGCCTTAGCAACAAGATGGAAGATCTGGAGGCTGTCATGGTGCAGTCAGACCTGGACATTGTGGCCATCACTGAAACCTGGTGTAATGATGACCATGACTGGGAGATGGCCATACCTGGCTACAACATATTTAGAAGAGAGGGCAGGCAGGAAGGGAGGAGGAGTGGCACTGTATGTGAAAAATGATGTAAGGGCCACGGAGATCCAGGAGGAACAAAATGGGGGAGAGATAGTGTGGGTTAAGCTGGAAAGGAAAATGGGGCCGGCCATCCGCACAGGTGTGGTCTATAGACCACCAGCCCAGGAGGAAGAAACAGATAGGGAGCTGATGCTAACCATCCAAAGGATAGCAGACAAGGGGGAGGTAGTACTGGTTGGAGACTTCAATATTCCAGACGTGGACTGGAGCATCCCAGCAGCAGCATCAACTAGGAGCAGATTTATCCTGGACTTCCTTCAGGTGCCTTCCTCAAGCAACTGGTCATGGAACCAACTCGGCAGAAGTCAATACTGGACCTTGTGCTCACAAACAGGGACAGTGTGATGGGGATAACAGTGGGGACCTGAGAACAGTGACCACCAGTCATTGTGGTTTGAAATCACAGAAAGAGCAGAACCAAACCACCCAAAACACGTATCCTGGATTTTAGGGGGCAGACTTTGTGAAAATGGGGATACTTGAAAGAGGCATTAAGGGAATGGGCAGGAATCAGGGGTTGAGGAACAGTGGGCAGTATTTAAAGTGGGGATTACAAGAGAAACAGAATTATGCATTAAGCAGGTTAGCAAGAGGAAAGGAAGAGGAGACCATTATGGTTTTCAAAGAGGTAGCAAAGAAAGTGAAAGCCAAAAGATTGCATTCAGGCAATACAAAAGACACAGGCAGAAGGGGATAGGGAGAAGTACCAGGAGAAGCAAAGGGAGGCAGGAGGTTAGTAAGGGAAGCCAAAGCTCAGACAGAAGAACACATTGCAAAATCAGTGGGTAGAGGAGAAAACCTTTTACAGGTACATAAGTGAAAAAGAAAGGCAAGGGAGGGATAGTGAGACTGAAGGGGAGGATGGGGCGCGTGGAGGATGACAACAGTAAAGCTGACATATTGAACAGGTATTTCTGCTCAGTCTTTACTGAGGAAGAGGAGGTAATGGGTCTGAAGGAGTACAAGGGTGAGAATGGTGCAGAAATGGACACAAGTCCCTTTACACAAGAAAGGGTCCTGAAGGAACTGGAAGTAATAAGAGTTGATAAAGTAATGGGGCCAGATGGGTGCACCCCAGGGTCCTTAAAGAACTAAGAGATGTGGTGGCTGAACCTCTGGCTATCATGTTTAGCCGATCACTGGAAACAGGGAGGTACCCAAAGACTGGAGGACAGCAGATGTAGTCCCCTTATACAGAAGTGGGAACAAAGAGGAAGGGGGGAACTACAGACCAGTCAGCCTCACCTCAGTAGTGGGGAAGATCATGGAAGCACTACTGAAGGAGAGATTGGTGGAGCATCTGGTTGTCAATGGACTACAGGACCCAAGGCAGCATGGTTTCACCAGGGGAGGTCATGTCAGACCAACCTCATTGAATTTTTTGATTGGGTGACTAGGGAGATGGATCAGGGGAGGGCAGTGGACATGGCCTATCTGGACTTCAGCAAGGCCTTTGACGCTGTGTCACATAGAAGACTATTATACAAACTGGGGAATATGGGTGTGAGCAGGACAGTAGTGTGGTGGGTAGGTAACTGGCTGGGCGGCAGGACACAGAGGGTGGTGGTAAATGGCTGTCACTCCACAGAGGGAAGAGTGACCAGTGGGGTACCACAGGGATCAGTGCTGGGACCGGTCCTATTCAACATCTTCATCAGTGACATTGCGCAGGACCTAGAAGGCAGAATTTCACTGTTCGCTGATGACACAAAGCTCTGTAACAGAGTAGACACACCAGAGGGTGTAGACAGAATGAGAAGGGGACCTGCAGAAACTTGAAGAATGGTCAGGGATTTGGCAGTTGAAATTCAATGCAGATAAGTGCAAGATAATGTATATGGGGCACAAAAACCCTGGCACAATATATCAGTTGGGGGGTGAGGATATAGCATGCACCAAGCATGAAAGGGATCCTGGGGTTATCATCTCTGATGACCTCAAGGTAGGGGAAACAGTGTGACAAGGCAGCAGGTAAAACAAATAGGATGCTGGGATGCATAGGCAGGGGCATCACCAGCAGGAAAAGGGAGGTCATAATTCCACTATACAAGACACTAGTGAGGCTCCACCTGGAGTACAGTGTACAGTTCTGGAGACCTTACCTACGTAAGGACATAGACAGGGTAGAGAAGGTTCAGAGGAGGGCAACAAAGATGGTGCATGGATTGCATCACAAGTCCTATGAGGACAGGTTGAAGGAACTGAACATGTACTCCCTGGAGGAGAGGAGGAGAGAGGGGATATGATAGAGACATACAAGTATCTTACAGGGAGGAACAGGGTGCAGGAATACACTATTTTTAAGCGAAAAAGATGTTCCAGGACTAGAGGGCATGGGATGAAGTTGGAGGCAGGATGATTCAGAGGAAACGTGAGGAAGAATTTCTTCACAGAACGGGTGGTGGACAAGTGGAACACCCTGCCAGAGGAAGTGGTGGGGGCTGAAACAATCACGGGATTTAAGAATGCATGGGATAGACATAAAGGAATTCTGGAGGTCAGGGGTAAGAGGCAACAGACTTCTAGGAAAACATAAACTGAACGTACAAGCTCAAATGGGCAGACTGGGTGGGCCATAGGCCCTTATCTGCCGACACTGTCTATGTATCAAGGAAAAGGATTAAGGCTTCTTTTGGCTAGGCAGATTTACTGTGTGTTGCTATTTTTATTTTGTACTCACAGGAATTGTTACTGTTTGTTGCTAACATTTTATTGCTTTATTTTTCTCTGATTCAAATTGTTGTTGCTGGGTATACCTTCTGCTGCATCATTACAGGATGTGCCTACAGGTGTGTGCTTACAGATTACTGCTGTAATCTTCTGATTCAAATTGTCTTTTGCAAGGTATAGCTTCTGTTACTGCTTTATTTTTCTCTGTAGCAAAGTGTTTCTTACAGGGTATATCTTACTGTGAAATTATTACAGGTGGTGCTTTACAGGTTTTACAGTTTTATCTATCATTAGGATAAGCTTTCAGGGCTACTGCATTTGTTGCTGGCTGATTGTTTCTGCTCTTACCTCCTTGTTTCTTTCGTCCGTGGTTCTTCTTTTTCGGCAGGGGAAGGGCCCAGCCACCCACCCCCAACTACCCCACACTACACTCCTTTTATAGGGTAGCACAGTCATGACATTTCCTGTGGCAAAGCAGGAAGGGGCGGATCAGAGGGGTATCCACACAGTGACCTCATGTACAGGGGCGCTAGTAATTTAACTTGTTATAACAAGTTATACAAAAACAAACAAAACACAAAATCAAACTTTTGCTTTCATTTTCTGCCTGCCATTTCCCCAACATCCAACAGAAGCACCTCGACTGCAGAGGGTAGTTGGTCCGGGAGGTTGGCAGGTGATTAGGAGGGGCAAATCGGGTGCCCCATCACTCGGTGCTCTCCAACATATTACCTCCACAAACCATATAAAAACTACAAACACGTATCTGCCTCTAACTCCAAAATCAAACAAATGGGCAGAGGACACTATAGCACAGGAGCTAGCACAACAAAACTTGCCCAAAACAGGAACCAAAACAAAAAAAGCAAAAAGGAAATCCAAAAAACTTCTGCTCATCGGAGACTCCATGATTTGGGGAGTTGACACCTATCTCCAGCCAGAGGTAACGGTCAGATGTCTCCCAGGTACATCAACATGGAGAGACACTGACCGCATTGCTAAAATTGTTCGGGAAACAGGAGAAAATATTGATGTCCTGGTACACACAGGGACTAACGATCTCACCAGCCGATCAGTTGTGGAGACCAAGGAACACCGGACCAGGCTGGGTGACAAACTATCATCCATTTCATCTGGCATCTCCTTCTCAGAGATCCTGCCAGTCTGGGAGAGGAGGGCAGATGGACAGAAGGTTAGAAAAGGGGAGATAGGGGAGCTAAACATGTGGCTCAAGGGCTGGTGCCAGGAAAAAGGACACAAATTTGTAGGGAACTGGCAACAGTTTTGGGAGCGAAAGTTCCTTCAATTTGATGGACTGCATCTGACTAAGGAGGGAGTCAGTGCACTGAGGCAGAAGTTTGATGTCTTCGCAGAATATTTAAACTAGCAAATGAGGAGAGGGGTGCAGCACCCCATACGTTGAATGGGAAGAACACCCCTCCCCCCCAAGCTAGTGGTCAAACAGGAGTTCAGCATGTTTGTAGTTCATTTGCATCACCAGGTAAGGAAAAAGGTGTGGCTCCCCATACGACGCACAGGGGAAATGCCAGACCTCGCCCAACAACTAACACACCAAAATCTGGCCAATGGAAAATCATGTACACAGATGCTCGCAGTCTGGGCAACAAGATCCCAGACCTGCAGGCAATAATGGCAGAGGCTAAACTGGACACAGTGGCCATTGGCAAGACATGGTTTACCAGTAACCACACTTGGAAGACTTCCGTACCTGGCTATGTACTGTTCAGAAGAGACTGAGGTGCAAAAAAAAAGGGGGGGGGGGTGGAGTGGCCCTTTATGTCAATGAAAATATCAAAGCTACAGAAATTCAGAATACACATAAGGAGCCAGAAGAACTGTGGGTCTCCCTGGAAACAGGAAATGGGACAGCCGTACGAACTAGGGTTGTGTACAGGCCTCCAGACTGGGAGAGGACATAGACACATTACTGTTAGAAGATATACAAAACATGACAGCTATAGGGGAGGTTCTGATAATGGGAGACTTCAACATGCCAGATACAGATTGGTCAATACCAGCAGGAACATGTAACAGAACTAGAGACACGGTGGATTCCCTGCAGGGGGAGGGCCTCAAACAACTGGTACAGCAACCCACAAGAGACAGGGCAATCCTAGATCTAGTACTGACCAACAGGGAAAGGATCTCAGATCTCCAGGTAGAAGGTCACCTGGGGGCCAGTTACCATCACATGGTGTGGTTCAATTTGGTCACTAGAACTAAATCATCCCATTCCAAGGCAAAAATATGGGACTTGAGAGGAGCTGACTTTGATAAGATTGCCAACAGAGTTAAGCTAGCCCTGGCAAAAACAAATACAGGTGAGGGGGTACAGGCAAAGTGGGCAAGCATTAAGGATGCAATACTTGAAGCAACATCTCAGTGTGCTAGAGAGAAAAGGAAGTGCAAAAGAAGAAGGAAACCACTTTAGTTCTCAAAAACAGTAGCAGAAAAGGTCAGAGCCAAAAGGCTGGCCTTTAGTAAATATAAGGGAACGCAGCAGGACGAAGATAGGGAGGCATGCCAAAGTTCCCTAAGGGAAGCAGGGAAGGCAGTAAGGCAGGCAAAGGCCAAAACCAAGGAAACACTAGCACAAACAGTAAAAGAAGGTGACAAGACTTTCTATAGATACATTAGTGAAAGGAGAAAGTCCAGAGAGGGTATTGCTAAGATCAAAGGGGATAAGGGGGCATGTGAAGAGGAGGACCATGTAAATGCATCTATCCTAAATAGATACTTCTCAGTATTTACTGAAGAGAAGGTAGGGCAGGGCCCACAGCTCAGCACCATGGAGCAGCACCATGGACACGAGGGAGGGAGGGAGGTGTGCACTAGTCCCTTCACAAAAGAAAGGGTCCTACAAGAGCTCTATAAGCTCAGGGTGGACAAGGCAATGGGACCTGATGGCATACATCCCAGGGCACTAAAGGAGCTAAGGGTGGAACTAGCAGAGCCATTATCAGAACTGCTTAGTGAGTCTCTGAGCACAGGAGAGGTCCCAGAAGACTGGAGAAAGGCTCATGTGATCCCGCTCCACAAGAGTGGTAGCAGGGAGGAGGCAGGGAACTACAGACCAGTCAGTCTTACCTCAGTAGTGGGCAAGATTATGGAGGCATTCCTTTAGGAAAGGATAGTGCAACACTAGGAATCCATATGAGCACAGGATCCAAGACAGCATGGGTTTACAACAGGAAGGTCCTGTCAAACTAATCTCATAGATTTCTTTGACTGGGTAACCAGAGTGGTGGACCAAGGGGGAGCAGTTGATGTCGCCTACCTTGACTTCAGCAAAGCTTTCGATACTGTTCCACACAGAAGATTGATTAATAAGCTGGGTAGGCTCGGGGTGGGTCAGAAGTTGGTCAACTGGGTAGAAAACTGGTTGACGGGCAGAAAACAGAGAGTGGTGGTAAACAGTATACAGTCAGAAGAGATGCGAGTCACAAGTGGGGTACCTCAGGGGTCAGTCCTGGGGCCAGTCCTCTTCAATATCTTCATCAGTGACATTGCAGATGGACTGGAGGGTAAAGTTTGTCTGTTTGCAGATGACACAAAGATCTGCAACAGAGTAGATGATCCAGTTGGGGTGGGCAGAATGAGAAGAGATCTGGATAAACTAGCAATATGGTCGGAAGAGTGGCAACTGGGGTTTAACGCAAAGAAGTGCAAGATCATGCACATAGGGAAGAGAAACCCTGAAGCCACCTATAGGCTGGGAGGGGAGTTGCTGACAGTCACAAGGGAAGAAAGAGACTTGGGCATCATCATCACCGATGACCTGAAATCATCCAAGCAGACCACGAAAGCAGTAGGTAAGGCTAGGGGGATGTTGGGGTGTATTAGTATGGGCATCACAAGTCGGAAGAGGGAGGTAATAATCCCTCTTTACAAGACACTGGTTAGGCCCCATCTGGAGTACTGCATGCAGTACTGGAGGCCACACCTTCACAAGGACATTAAGCAAATTGAGGCAGTCCAGAAAAGGGCGACCAAAATCGTGCAGGGACTGCATCAGAAAACATATGAGGACAGATTAACGGAGCTCAATATGTATACCTTAGAGCAAAGGAGGGAGAGAGATGATATGATCAAAACATTCAAACACCTTAAGGGCATTAACAAGGTGAAAGAGTCTGACATGTTTCAATATAAGAAAAATAGCAGGACAAGAGGGCACAGCATGAGATTAGAGGGAGGCCGATTAAGGGGTAATGTGAGGAAGTTCTTTTTCACAGAAAGGGTGGTGGATGCATGGAACGAGCTACCTCAGGAAGTGGTGGATATGAATACAGTGCAGGGCTTCAAACAGGCATGGGACAGGCATAAGGGAGCAATACAGATGAGTATGACTAGATAGGCCGTTGACAGAGCAAAGGCCGATGGCAAATTCATAAGGTAGAAAAAGAAATGGGCAGACTGGATGGGCCTTGCGGTCCTTATCTGCCGTCAACTTCTATGTTTCTATGTAGTAAAATTAAATGGAGTTAAACTTCGCTCCAAATGACTTAATTGTCCACACCACAATAAAATAGGTTATGTTAGCCAGCTGAGACTGTCATGTACCTCCAACATAAGGTGCAAATAATAACTGGAGCCTATGTCACTCACCACTTCAACAAATCAAAAAGTCACTGAGTCAGTAAAAGTACTGGGTTGCCTGGCTCAAGCAAAGATAGTTCATAAGGCAAACTTGTACTTCCCTCTGATATGGCTCAGATTTCTCCATCGTCCTCGCCTTCCAGCTCTGACAGCTCATCCCTGTGATGTTTAGGTGATGCACGGCATTGGGCCCATTTTGATGCCTCCATAGGGTCTGAAAATGCAGACACTTTCCCCTGATGTGCAGTCCAAAGCCAGGTGGGGAAATAATGCTGTGAGAGACATCAGCTTCTCAAGATGGCCTGTACCCTAGCAAACCTCCTCTTCCTTTGTCTAGTTGTGTAGCTGAGGTCGTGGTAGAGGTGAACTTGGTGGCCATCCTGCTGAAGTGCCTTTTTGTGCTGACTGAGCACTAAAATAAAGTCCGGTTCACGATGCCATCGAGAACCATAACAGTCACCCTGGAAGACTCAGGATTGTCTAGTGGGCTCCTGGTAGCCACTCTGTAGACTTTCTGGGTGGTGAGTTGGCAATCAGTTAAGGGTCCTCTTAGCTGGTATACTAGCCGCTCTTTTGGAAATAAGAACAAGTGGTTCCCTTCACTCCTTTCCGGCATGCCAATAATCTGGATGTTTGCCATCCTTGCCTGATGTTTGAGAGTTTAAAGTTGAGATTTTAAATGAGAGTTTTTTTTAATAATGTTAGCAATGGCTCCCATAGCTACCTCTGAGTGCTGCTTAGTCTCAGCTGTTTCAGTTTTGATGAAGCCCATGTCCGTCTCCATGTTGGTAACTCAGTTGATAAACATGTCAGATTTTTCAGCAAGTCCAAAACCGTTGAAATGAGTCGATTAATTTTGCTACCAAGGGTCTGGAGTGTTTCCTTCATTTCTTCTTCAGCCATGGTTGCATTGTGGCCCGCGGAGCAGACCTCATGGTCAAGAGTCCAGGAGCATTTTTGCTTTTGGATCCCTCTTGCTGGAGTTTATCTCTGTAGGGATTTTCCATCAATGTATCGCAGATTTTCCAATGTTAGATGAGTACTGGTCAAGTATGCCCAAGAAAGCAACTTTTAAAGTCAAATTGTTACCGACATTAATAAGACTTCAGTCCTGTGCCCCCCAGCCATGGCAGACCCTCCCCCCCGCATCCTCCTCCACCCCCAGAAGAAAGGTTTGATAATTTTTACAAGTCAGCGCAATCAACCCCGCTAAACTATAAACCATATAGGCTCAGGATCTAACATTAGTCCAGTTTGTATACTTGCGACTCCTCAGGTTTCAGGACTTTGGGTATCTTGCGCCAGTTCATTCGAGATAGACTGGGACGCCTTCAGGGCTCCGACTATCTTTTGGAGAGCTTCCATGCCTTGCCTGCATCTAGTGTTCCTTTGGCCATTATTCCACATCTTCTGGGCCAGCTTTGAAGCTATTGAGGGGTCTTGGCTAATGCGGGGTTGGGGTATCTCCATTTTTCTTTTGTGGAGTTCTGCTATCACCTCCGCGGCTGTTTCATATGTACGTGGACCGTCTTCAAAGAATATCGCCATCTTGGAAGGATAGGGCGTCCGGAATTTAATGCCTGCAGCTTTCAGGGTTCTCATTACTGGAATGTAGGCCCGCCTTCGTGCCATAATTTCGGGGAGCGTAATCATTCTCAAAGAACAGCCGCTGGGAAGCATAATACACTTTACCCTTCCTCCAGGCCGTGTGTAATACTGACTCTTTCTCCTGATGCCTCAAGAATTTAATCAAAATTGGACGGGGGCAGGAGCCCGGCGGTGGTTTGGGGCCTAGGGTGCGATGGGCCCATTCTAGTTCCAGGGTGAAGGAGTCAGGCAGGTGAAGGAGCTCTTTCAGGATTTTTTGTATAAAGGGGATCATCTCCCCACCTTCAGCTCCCTCGGGGACTCCAGAGAGCCTAATGTTGTTTCTGCGCCCTCGACTTTCAGCATCTTCAGCACGGCTTTGTAGGGCCTTAATATCACCATGCAGCTGTGCTATGGCGTGCTCCACTTCCTCCAGCCGCCCCTCCGATTCCACCGTACGAGCCTCGTTGTTCTCTTGTGGTTGCTCCAGCTTGCTAATGTCAGTACGTAGCGCGGTGACTGTGGACTTCATTTCTTTTCTGAAGTCTCTTATCTCTGTGAGCATCTGTGCCATCGGCCTCAGAGGGAAGAGCGGCCGATGGAGGTGCTTGACAGGGAGCCTGGGCGCGGCCTCCTCGCGGCGCCTTGGGAGAGACAGGATGGGGTTGGGGGAGGGTGGCGCTACTAGAGAGCGAGGCTCACCTCTGGGACGGGCTCAGATGGCTGAATTGATAGACAGGAACTTTGTGCAGGCCTCGTTCACCTGCCGAAATAAAATCTAGCCAGGCTGATGTAGGGAGGAAGATGGACTTTCCAGATGCGGCCCGAGGCCTTAGCGATGGGACTGGGTGAAGGGGGGGGGAGCTGGCTGGTAGAGGGAAGGTGGGTTATTCCTGAATCGGGAGCTCAATTCGGAAGATGGGGGGGGCACAAGATAGGGGATGGCCATTATCCTTTGGCCTTCTGAGCTCGGTCTACCAGACCCCCCAGCCACAGCACAGAGAGATATGGAAGGGATGGGGAGTGGAGAGAAGAGACGAGGGAGAGGGGAGGCGTAAGGCAGGCCTATTAATAGGGCAAGGGTGTGGGGACATGGGGGACCGGTTGGGGACCTGGGAATGGCTATCCAACTAGTAGCTGTAAAGAGAGCTGGAATTATGTTGAGGGGCCATGGACCAATGCCTAACTCCGTAGTTTAGGGATAGTATAGGAAAAGGAGGGAGGGTGAAGGGAGGAAGGGGAAATAGGTAGTCTGTATCGCTATTAAGTAATCTGAGGACTACTAATAGGCCAGATAACACCTACCCAGGAGCTGCTCGAATGGGAGGGAGGGAGATACTTTTGGGGCCGCAGCACATATAAATACAATTTGGAGTTCGTGCATGCAAGGGTCTAGTTGACTGGAAATTAATCTAACCAACTACCCACCCTTACCATCTAATAACTGACCTGGGACTAAGGGAGAAACCCTTGAATGCGGAGCACCAATGATAATTCAATATATCATTATTATTATAAAAAAAAAAAAAAGAGGGGTGCTGGCGACCTGTCTGACATAGGGATGGGTGGGATGTAGCCTGCGGTTGAGTCTTTACCCGGCTGCGGGCATCCCACTTATCCTCTGACAATCGGGCCGATGATTGGATGCCCGGGGGTAGTGCCACCCCCTTCCCTGGCCCGGAGGAGAACGATCCTCCATCCAGACTATCATTCCCCTCCTAAGAACACTCCTTACCAAGAGGGGTTGCGCGGGGCAGCTACAGGCGTCGCCTACTCCTAATTCCCTTTCCCCACTCGGCACTAAGGTGCTAGAAGCCCCAGATTCCTGGGGCTCTGAAGGTAAGGACGTTCCTTACCACGAGATCAGGATTCCCTGATCGTTGGAAGTGCCAATTTACTGTTACCCAGTGTAAGGACCATGTTGGCCCTGTCGTTGAACTGTTTTTATTTGTATGTTGATGACTGTCAAAATGTAATGTTTTATTGTTACTGTTGTTATGTAACAGTCACCAGATCTAAACAGAATGACCAACAAGCATATTCATCTGAAAAGATAGGCTCGAAGTCTCTGATGGAGGTGGAAGGGCCGGGCAGAACAGTATATCCTGAGTCATAGAAATGTATACCCCTAAAATTAAGTTACTTTCTCTTAATGTGAATGGTCTGGCCTCACCAATTAAAAGGTCTAAAACCCTTGCTTATGTTCGACGATCAAAAGCGGACATAACATACCTACAAGAAACACACATGACCCCTGCTGAACATGCAAAATTGGGTAAGCTAAGCCGAGGGCAGGTTTTTTACTCCTCAACTAAGACGGGGAGGCGAAGGGGAGTGGTCACAGTAATTGCCCCACATGTTCCCTTGAAAGTGGAGTCCTCCTGGGCAGACACGGAAGGCCGACTAGTAATTGTACAGGGTAGGCTAAATGATAAGCAGGTGACCCTAGCGAACGTTTATCTCCCACCAGGCACCTCGATCTCCCATGTGAGGCCATTGCTAGACAAGATCATACAAAAAACAAAGGGGGTCCTTATGATGGCAGGGGACCTCAACTTAATCATGGACCCGGCTATGGACACCTCTAATGCGAGGTCACCCAAACAAACAACAGCCCAAAAATTCTTCAAAAAGTTTGTGTCGGAGGTGGGATGGTGTGACGCCTGGAGGAAGTTACACCCCCATTCGAGGAACTACACCTACTATTCCCATGTACATCACACCTATTCCCGTATAGACCAGGTGTATACACAAGTGGAGAGCTTGGGATGTCTGCAAAATGTCCAACTGGGAGATATTTCTATCTCCGATCATGCCCCCCTGGCCTCCACGTGGGATCTTGACCTCCAGCCAAAAAAGACACAATGGAGATTAAATCCATACCACTTACGTTCCAAACAGTTCTGTGAATTTCTCACGGAAAAAATACTAGAAATCAAGGCGGATAATCCAGTGTCAGACACTACGTCCGCAGTTTGTTGGGATACGATTAAGGCGGTACTACGGGGACACATAATAAAATATAACGCGGAACAAGAAAGGCAACATAAAGCGCAAAGACTTAGGCTGGAGGATACCCTCCATTTTCTGCAGATGGCTCACAAACGGGGATACGTCCGTACTCCCCCAAATGCAGCAGGCTAAATACGAATTGGACCGACTAATTCAGCAGCAAACCGAGATAGCCTTGACTTTTTTACGTCAAAGGTATTATGAAGTGGGCCCGAGAGCTACATGGCTACTAGCGTACCAAACCCGTAAACAAAAAAAGGCAGCCACGATCTTATCCGTCCGCCACCCGACGGGAGGCTTACTTCTCACCAAAACGCACGACATTGCGGAAGCATTTACCTCATACTATAAGAATTTATACAGTCCCGAATATGCAGCAGCCTCACAACAAATAGCAGAACACCTGCAGGCAATTCACCTCCCACGCCTCGCGGACGACCATAGAGAAACATTGGTGGCTCCGATTACGGAACTGGAGGTGTCTAATGCCATTACAAATGCCAAGTCCCTAAAGTCCCCGGGACCGGATGGCTATGGTGCTGAGTTCTACAAGGCAGCCAAGGCACAGATCATTCCTAATTTGCTTAATGTGTTCAATTCCGTGTTGGAAGGGAACCTACCTCCACCATCCTGGTCATATGCAACCATTTCTGTAATCCCCAAACCGGATAAGAATCCACAACTCTGTGCCTCGTACAGACCTATCTCCGTATTAAATCAAGACTATAAGTTATTCATGGGTATACTGACGCACCGGGTGGATCAGGTGCTCCCTTTGCTAATAAACAAAGACCAAACAGGATTTGTTAGATCCCGTACCACCACGGATAGTATCAGGCGTACTCTGCATGTAGTACATCACATGCAGTCTAGTAAAATCCCAACTGTACTGGCCAGTTTAGATGCTGAAAAAGCCTTTGACAGAGTGGCCTGGCCTTTCCTATATGCATCGCTGCATAAATTTGGGTTTCCACCTGCCTTAATTACAGCCCTTCAGAACGTGTACTCGGCCCCACAGGCCTGTGTAAAGGTGAATGGGCATCACTCCAGCTATTTCCCTATTTTTAGGGGAACAAGGCAGGGCTGCCCTTTTTCCCCACTGCTATTTGCAGCATTTATTGAGCCACTAGCACAACAAATTAGAGAGGCACGTGGAATAGAGGGGGTGGTAGTGGTGGAGTAGAACACCTGGTAGCCCTTTATGCTGATGACATTCTCTTATACCTCCAGAACCCCGAACAATCTCTCCCCATAGTTAAGCAGATTCTGGACTCCTTTGGTGTGGTTTCGGGATATAAACTGAACTTTACCAAAACAGAATTGCTAACTTTTCATTACTCCCCCTCACTAATGGTACAAGATAAATTCCCAGGGAGGTGGAATCTACAAAAGCTTAAATACCTGGGCGTGTATATTCCTCAAACCCCTACTGAATATTATAAATACAATTACACCCCTTTTATCATGCAGATGAAATCTGACTTAAACTGATGGGCAACACTCCCTCTGGGCCTTGCTCGGAGAATTGATCTAGTCAGAATGATAACACTCCCGAGGGCCTTATACCTATTTCGAAATATCCCTGTCCGCCTTCCACTAAAGACTTTTCGGGAACTTAACCATCATATCACGAAGTTTATCTGGGCAAACCAGAAACCGAGTGTCCGTTTAAAGATCCTCGCACTCCCTCGCCAAGCCGGAGGACTGGCGCTCCCAGATTTAAAACACTACCAACAAGCGGCAGCACTGACACATGTAATGTCCCGGCAAATCAGAACGTCCAGCCCACATTGGTTAGACGTAGAGCGATCAATGTTGGATGACTACACCTACTTCCGAATCCTATACCAACAAGAAAACAATTGGAGATTGCCTCAGCATGTAAACCCCTGGCTTAGGACCTTGCTCTGTACGTGGCAGACCATCAAAAAAACATATCAGTTGTCACCCTTCTTACCACTTATATGCCCAATTGCAAGTCTGAGCAACTTTTCTCCAAACAGCTTAGATAATGGTTTTCGGAAGTGGGAGAAGCAGGGTCTGAGGTACCTGGGACAGATAGTGTTGCAGGGAAAAATGTGGACATATACAGAGATCCAAAGGAAATGCAGTTTACCACATCGGGATTTTTACCGCTACTTACAGCTCCGACACTATGTGGATGGCATCCCACGGGAGATGTGGGAGCATGGGAAACATCCTTCCATAATTCAAAGTCAGATCATTCTTAATAAAACCCGGAAACAGACCCATCTGATATCACTATACTATTAAGCACTGAATGCGTAGAATTGTTCGCATATTGACAACATACGCACACAATGGGTCCAGGAATCAGGCTGTCAGATATCACCCGAAGACTGGCACAGAGCCTGGGGCTACGCCGCCAGGGTGTCGAGCTCACACCAGTGGCGCGAGTTCGAATGGAAAAACCTGGTCCGCTACTTTAGAACCCCTGCAATTACTTGCCATTTTTCCCCTTATGTGGAGATTCTAAGGCAAACCACACCCACATTATGTGGGACTGCCCACACTTACATAGAAACATAGACTTTGACGGCAGATAAGGACCGCTAGGCCCATCTAGTCTGCCCATTTCCTTACCTACAGGATAGGCCGCAGATCCTAGTTAACCAACAGCCTATATCTTCCTGCCCCCCACAAGAATTGCCTTATGTCTGTCCCATGCATTCTTGAATTCTCCCACAGTTTTAGACCCCACAACTTCCTCAGGAAGGCTGTTCCATGCATCCACTACCCTCTCTGTGAAATAATATTTCCTCATTGCCCCTGAACCGCCTCCTTCTATCTTTAAATTGTGTCCCCTTGTTCTTGCAAGTCTCTTTTCTGAAAGATGCTACCCTCTTGGACTTTGTTGATCCCTTGAGGTACTTGAAAGTTTCTATCACGTCCCCCCTCTCCCTTCTTTCCTAAAGGGTATACATATTAAGCTCCTTTAGTCTCTCCTCATACGGCTTCTCTTGCAGACCCTGCACCATTTTAGTTGACCTCCTCTGGACTGCCTCTATCCTGTCTATGTCCTTGTGGAGATGGGGTCTCCAGAATTAGACACAGTATTCCAGATGGGGTCTCACCAACTGTCTGTACAGAGGGATAACAACTTCCTGTTTTCTGCTGCTGATGCCTCTCCCTATACATCCCAGTATACCCCCGGCCCACCCTACTGCCTTCTCACATTGCTTGCTAACCTTAAGGTCATCTGATATGATTACCCCCAGGTCCCTTTCCTGTTTTGTTGTTACTACCTCCCCACCCATTGTGTATTCTTCCCCTGGGTTCTTGTTTCCCAGGTGCATTATTTTGCACTTTTTTGCATTGAATCCTAGCTGCCATACGTCTGACCATTCCTCCAACCTTGCCAAGTCCCTTTTCATCCTTTCCACGCCTCCTTGTATATCAACCCTGTTGCAGATCTTTGTGTCATCTGCAAAAAGGTATACTTTTCCTTCCAGTCCCTCTGCAATGTCACTGATGAAGACATTAAAAAGGACTGGACCCAATACTGAACCCTGCGATACCCCACTGGTAACCGCCCTTTCTTCAGAGTGGACTCCATTTACAATTACCTTCTGTGTCCTGTTGTCCAGCCAATGTTTTACCCAGGCTACCACCCTGGGACCCACTCCCAGGCTGGTTAATTTGACTAATAATCTTTTGTGTGGGACTGTGTCAAATGCCTTGCTAAAGTCTAGGTAGGCCATGTCCACAGCCCCTCCCTGGTCTACTACTTTGGTCACCCAGTCAAAGAAATCTATTAGATTCTGTCTGACATGACCTTCCCGCTGTGAACCCATGCTGCCTTGGATCCTGTGCTCCACTGACCTCTAGGTACTCAACTATTCTTTCCTTCAGAAGTGACTCCATCACTTTCCCCACAGAGGTCAGACTGACAGGTCTGTAGTTTCCTGCCTGTGTCTTGGTCCCACTTTTGTGAAGGGAATCACATCCGCCTTCCTCCAGTCCTCGGGTACCACACCATCCTCCATGATTTATTAAAAGAGTAGCCAGTGGTTTCACTAGTTCCTTCCTTAATTCTTTTAGAATTCTGGGTGAATTCCATCAGGACCCATTGCTTTGTCCACCTTCAGTTTTAGGAGTTCTTGCAGAACTCTTTCTTCTGTGAAAGGACTGGGATCGACCCCCCTATCAAGAGTGCTTCTGTTAATTGGATTAGGCACTTCCCCCTCCTCTT
This sequence comes from Neoceratodus forsteri, assembly GCA_016271365.2. NCBI lineage: Eukaryota > Metazoa > Chordata > Ceratodontiformes > Ceratodontidae > Neoceratodus > Neoceratodus forsteri. The sequence goes on from CM028130.1 coordinate 1,200,361,141, forward strand.
TTGTGAATACTGAGCAGAAATATTCGTTCAGTATTCCTGCTTTTTCACTGTCCCCCTCTGCCCACCCACCATTCATTCTATTCAGCCTCACTATCCCTCCCTTTGTCTTGCTACACTCGCTGATGTACCTATAAAAGGTTTTATCCCCCTTCTTAACTGAGTTGGCTATCTTTTCCTCAGTTTGGGCCTTTGCTATTCTGACTTCCTTCCCTGCTTCTTTCTGCCTTAACTGGTACAGCTCTCTGTCCTGCTCTTCTGTGTTTCCTTATACTTCCGAATGCTATCTTTTCTTCCTGACTTTCACAGCCACCTCTCTTGAGAACCATAGTGGCTTTTTCTTTCGTTTTGATTTGTTTATTTGCTTCACACAAAGGCTTGTTGCCTCTGTGATGGCAGTTTTGATAATTCCCCATTGTTGCTCCACACCTCCTTCTAGCCTGTTTGTTCATGCTTTTCTGAGGCACTCTCCCATCTTGCCAAAGTCAGCCCTCCTAAAGTCCAGTACCTTCACTTTTGTATGGCTTGACTCAGTAGCTGAGTTTAACGTGAACCACACTGTTTGATGGTCACTTGTCCCCATATGGCAACCCACTTCTAGATCTGAGATCCTCTCACTGTCCCCATTTGAGAGTACGAGGTCTAAGATTGCTCCCTCACGAGTGGGTTCCGAAACTAGCTGTCTAATGCCTGCCACCTGTAGGGCATCAAGAATGGCCCTGCTCTTGGATGTGACTGCAGCAAATGTGCTCCAGTTGACATCTGGCATATTCAGGTCTCCCATCAACAGTATCTCCCCTTTCTCTGCCATTCTAAGAATGCCTTCCATCATATCCTTGTCCATTCCTTCCCCTGACATGGGGGTCTGTACATAACCCCTGTGCGGATTGTGGTGCCTTTCCAGTCTCCAAGGTGACCCACAGTGCCTCCTCTCCTCCCTGTTTACTCTTTTGTTCAGTTGATTTCATCCCTTCCTTTACATAGAGAGCTACTCCTCCCCCTCTTCTCCCCTGCCTGTCTCTCCTGTAAGTTATGTACCCTGGTATGTTAACATCCCAGTCATGGTTCTCTGTATTCCATGTTTCTGTGACTGCTACGATATCCAGGCATCCCTCTTCCATTAAGGCCACCAGCTCAGGGAGCTTGTTGCCCAGACTACGGCATTGGTACTCATTACCTCCATTTCCTGATGGCCTTACCCCTTTGCCCCATCCCTGTCCTTCTTGCCTTTGTCACTTTCTCCATTTACCTCTGCCCTTCTCCTATCGACACCTCCATGTTGGTGTTTGCCACACTTACTACCGTTATTGTTTGGGGCTAGGATTTTCCTGCTCCTTCCAGTGCCTCCCATTGGCTAATTTAAAAGCTTGCAATGAAGCATTTAAACCTATCACCTAGGATCCTGGTTCCCTCCCGGACAGATGCAGCCCATCATGCCAGTATGGCTTGCATCACTCCAGGTGGAACCCCAGTCCCAATGAAGCCAAATCCCTGAGCTCCACACCAGTTTTTCAACCACTGATTGAATCCCATGGTAATGAACACCCCTAGCCTCTCCTATGCCATAGATGGGTAGCACCTCCGAGAAGGTCGCTGCATGCTCTACTCTTGACTAAGGCCCTCCCAATTCCACAACTCTTCCTGCACTTCTCTAATCCCTTTCTAGCCAGGTCATTTTGTCCCTAGGTGGACAATGACATCCAGCTCCCTCCCTGTGCAGCTGCTCCAGCAATCCTGAGGATTCGCTCCTGTCCCTCCAAACCATGGCGCCAGGCAGGCACCTACCTCCCTCTCCCTTCCTTGCCCAGTTCTACCTTCCCTAACAATGGAGTCCCCACCAGGAGTTGTTTCCTTCCCTGCAGGGTCCCCTGCCACCCTCCTGTGGGTCTCCTTTGTGGAGGTTCCCAAGCATCCTCCTTGGTCTCCACTGTAGGTGCCTCCATAGAGGAACCACACTTTGCCAGAATGGCATAGGAATTGTGGAGGTACAACTGGAGGGATGTGCCTCTGTTCCACCACCCTCACCCTCCTGAGCCCACTGTGGTCCAACCGCCTCTTTCTTGGCAACCTCTGAGGCAACGGCAGTGGCACTGGTGGTCCCTGGATGGAAGAGGAGGTCCCACAAATCCTGGCCAACTCAGCCTGAGATGAGCAACCTCCTCCCTCAGCCCAGAGAGGTGCCTGCAGATGGGACAACACCGCATCCTCCAGAAAATCTCCCCGAAGACTGCTGCCCACAGCCACTGCACTGCACCACTCCAATCATGTCTTATTTCTGGCCCCTTAACTGTTTGCAATCCTTACTCTTTCCTCTGTTTTTTCTCTCTCCTTACTTTCTGCCTGTGTGCCTTTAAGCTCCTGATTGTCCTGTTCTGAGACAAGAATATCCTATATTTCTCAGTAGACCACTTACTTGTTCAGAGGCAGACCTCCAGCAGCTAGAGGGCGCGGAGAGCTACTCTTGCCCTTCTAGGATGGTGGGTCCTTGGTGGTTCTGTGATTACTCACTTCCTGCCCTAAACAGGAAGTTCCTGTTGTCAGTCAAATCCTGTGCCTATAAAAATAGAACTAGCTTTGGGTGGGGAGGGAAGGAGGGCAATATAGTCCCAGTAGAGAAGTTCAGTCACACAGCAGTCCTTTCTCCTGGTGCCTTCTGCCAAGCTATTAGCTGAAACTTTCTAAGGCAGTTGTTAAATGTAGCTTTCTTCTAGCTAAGCCACTCCCCCTACTTACCAGATCTTTCTACAAGTAATTTAAACCTCACAGCAGTTAAGTCCTTTCTGTCACCTGAGATTTACACCTAGATGACTTTTCAGTTACCCATTCAGTTCAGTTAACCCAAACACACACTTTTTTTTTTTGTTTTGTATGTTAGTTTTTTTACCCTAAATTAAAGGTCCAAATACAAAAGTTCTTCTACTTTAGTCCCAGTAGAGAAGTTCAGTCACACAGCAGTCCTTTCTCCTGGTGCCTTCTGCCAAGCTATTAGCTGAAACTTTCTAAGGCAGTCTTTAAATGTAGCTTCCTTCTAGCTAAGCCACTCCCCCTACTTACCAGATCTTTCTACAAGTAATTTAAACTTCACAGCAGTTAAGTACTTTCAGTCACCTGAGATTTACACCTAGATGACTTTTCAGTTACCCATTCAGTTCAGTTAACCCAAACACACACTTTTTTTTTTGTTTTGTATGTTAGTTTTTTTACCCTAAATTAAAGGTCCAAATACAAAAGTTCTTCTACTTTAGTCCCAGTAGAGAAGTTCAGTCACACAGCAGTCCTTTCTCCTGGTGCCTTCTGCCAAGCTATTCTTTGCGCATCTGCAGACCCAACTGCAAGAAATATTGGACCCACAATTACAATCGACGATAGAGATGTTTTTATTTTCCATTTTCCCCAAAAACCTTCGGGGCCCAAATACTAGATATCTACTCCTCGTGCTTCTAACAGCAGCTAAAAAAGCGATTACAAAAAGGTGGCTAACTACTAAAACCCCCACGACTCAAGATTGGTGGAACATCACAAGACAAATATATATAATGGAAAAATCACGCACAGTTTGAATGACCGAGAGAAAAGTTTACTTTAGATGGGCTAGATGGCAAATATATTATATGTTAAAAGACCCCACATTCACCCGTAGGTGATCCACATACAGAAACTCACTTGGGGAGAACGGTGCCTAGACCAACCTGAAGCCATTGCTTGAGACTGTGACCTGGAATGGATACTGAGAAATAAAATATCTGTGAAGAGATGCTGTAATAATACTGTAAAGTGGGCAATGATAGAGTTTATGATGCCTGTGGATCCCGAAGGGATTTTCCAACCTAAGTCCAACCTTGGTGAATCTTGACACCAAGGGGCCGGTTTTTTTTTTTTTCCAGCTATATTATGTGGCCAGGCCAGGCAAATGAAATTAAAAATGTGCAGACTTCCCTATCTTACAGAGCAATAATTTAGAATATTCATATTGGAGCTGTTGTATACTAATGATGAAATGTATAACTCTGATCTGGATGACATGTCTGTATATATGTTGTAAAACCTACATAAAAATGATATTTAAAAAAAAAAAAATAAGACTTCAGTCCCAAGTGACCATCTTGCTCGGGCTCCACTGTTTGACCCCACAAATCTCAGACGCGGTACTGCTGGCTGGTTTGTGCCTGCCCAAAGATTAACAGACTGCCCCCGGCCCCCAAGCTGGTTCAATACTAAACTGACACAACAGGATGGGTCTTACTCTCTGACTGAAGAGAGACTGGCTTCCTTTTCTCCTGATCCGGGTGGAATCTCTGAGTTCGGGGCTGTGGCCTGCTGCTTCGAAGTCTTCCTTCCCATGCTGCTGGTGTGTCCATCGGTTGCAGCTGCTGCTGCTCCACACTTTATCCAGGTGTTCTTCAAAGTCCAATCCAGTACACTTGCAGTCGCTTCTCTGCATTGGTCCGATGACATCATGACAGTAGTGCTACAAAGAGAAAAGGGGCAGCTTTTTAAATCTCCTACTGGCTGACTTACTGAACACAGAGAAGCAAGTCGGAAGAGAGATAGCTACCCCTTTCCTCAGTCACAATAGCCATACTAGCCAGTCAAGAAGGAGTTAGGGTGTACTTACGCCAATGGCAAGCCTACTGGTGGCAGCCAGTCGGCAGCTGAGCCCAGACAGAGCTCCAGACTGCTGGTACGGAAACATGCCTATGTGGTTTTTTCCTACAGTACAGTCACTGACTACTGCAAAGAACTACTGCTGAACCTCATGCTTCTGGCATGCTGCTGCCCCCATCCCGCCTATCAGTCTCCACTTTACAGTAAAAAAGGGAGGCACAACATAAAGCAAATCACGTTTTGTTTTATTTTTACGGCTGTGAGCAGAGTCTGCAGCTATTTTGGTGTCGCTGTGAAAACGAGCTACTGTGGCACGCTTCCGTTAGACTTTCGAAAATATCCTTCCGACAGTCTAACAGAGCATGAAACAGTCTGCCACGGTCGCTCACTGCAGAGCTACAGCTGCACTATTTTGGCCGCTACTTCCGCTTTCTGTACTAGAACTGCACATGCGTGCCACTCGCGCATGCCCCAGTTCCACCGGCACCACCATCTTGGGAATGGCAGTATGCCATTCAATGCAACTGCACATGCAAGAGTGTCATGCATGCGCGATTCTGTCGGCGGCACTCATTCCTCGGAGCTTCTTCAAGCTCGCCACAGCCATATTGGCTCTGGCTAGACTTTGTTATTATTGTTGCCAAGTCTTTGACTGTGTTTCTGTAGTCCTGTCTTTTTTCCCATTTGTCAGTACTTTTAAGCATACTGAGTGTGCCTGCCAACAGCAGTATTGGTGCCATTGTTGAGCAATGGAAAAAAAAAAAACATTTTGAAGACTTCAAGTTTGGTAGTAAGCACTAGAACAGCATTCTCAATCCTGAAGCTCCCCCTTGTGGCATAAAAAAATCATTTTAGTGCTGTGTTAGACAAAAAACTGACAGGCCCTACAGTATGTTTGACAACAGGCTGCCATGTATGTGCTAATAAAATATTTTTTTGTTACTTCACCTTTTATTTTCTTTGCAGTATCCCTTCCATAATGCAAATATTTGTTTCTTCATATTGCTTGCCATAAAGAAATTAGATGGCTTGTTTTAACAGGCCCCTGTGTACTGCAGAGTATGCAGTACCCCCCCCCCCCAAGCATCATTACAGGTGTGGACCTAGTGTCTCTGCCGCCATTGTTTTTTTTTTTTATATGAAAGTTTATTGAACTTAACATAGTAAAAACAGTAAACAAGATTACACACTTTAAACAGAACTGCACAATTCACAAAATAACAGACTAAAGTATCAAAATCTAAACCTACACAAAAAAAAAAACAGGCACTAAATTGCTAAATCAAAAGGTTATCTGATTCCATTTTCTGTCATGAATGAATCTATATATATATTTATATATATGTGTGTAACCCCCCTGCAAATGGGGGTTCCCAAAAGACTTCCAGGAGCTTGCTTGAATGCTCCAAGCCTGAATGGTGTTTGGCATTTAAGCCATTTATCAGTGAGTGTTTTTAGAGCCTCTGGTACTGTCTCTTTAAGAGCTGTCTGCTTGCAGACATAATTAGTTTGTATGGGGGGACTGTGTGCTTCTCTGAGTACCACTCGAGCTGCTGCCAATTCACTTCATTTTTGCAGTCACTAGGAGTGCAAAGGGAACCTATCTGAAAGATGTAACTGTTTGCCAGAAATTATTTAGAGTAATAATGAAATTACAGTTTGTCTAACCTGCTTTCTTTGCAGTCAGAACTGTGTCTGCTAGTTCCCCATTCTAGTTTTGAACTGCTGAACTGGACCAATCAGTGTGGGTAAGCTAGCTCTAAAATGGTGCCTTGGACGAATCAGAACTTGGACTCATAATCTGAGCCAGCCACAAGAGGATTGTATGGGCAGTGACTCTGGAGATGTAGTTTAGACTTCAGTGCCTTTTTGGACCAACAGCAGCAGTCTATTGTGGTGACAGCCAATCCAGTCAAGAACTGGGAGGAACTCAAAGGAAGTGCCGGTTTTGTCGGTTGGAGTTTCAGTTGAGCTTTGGCAGTGAAGAAGGAAGGAGCCCTGTGCTTTTCAGTGTGCAGTTTTAGTCAAAACGTGTGTAAGCCCAGAGTTCGGTCTGCAGCTTGTGTAACAGCTTGTTAGGACTGAATCCATCCTGTGAAAAGAATCAAAGGATCTCTGAAGAGTAGAAACCAGGCTCACCCTGTAGAAGACTGGAGGAATTGCTGAAAATTGCACTTCGGTCTGTCAGGAACTGAATCTGCTGTGTGTTCTCCCGGTATTGTGCAGTAATTGCGATCGGGATACAGATGCAGCCTGCCTGGTATAGTGCTTTCTTTTATATGGATGTGTGAAGAGGTTTGTGTACCTCAAGTGAGCCCTGCTGACATTGAAGGACCCTATCTTATTTGGAGGTCGTGAGTACTAATTCAGAATTGGCTCCCTGTTGAATTGCCACATTAAATCCAAATGGAATTACTGTACTGCTGACTGTTTAATTCTCCTTTTCTCTGTGTGAAAGGGCCCCTACCAGCTGCCACGTTTGGACTAGCCACTAGGGCTTGGGTACCCAAGGACAGTAACTGATAGGGATAGGCCTGTGCACAGAGCCATAGGTAGATTATTAGAGTGATAAGCTAATTAACCTGATTTCCCCTGTCCATGTTATATCCCCTAAATAAATCAGAGCTGCTTGTTTCAGCAAAGTTATACTGCCTGAGGTATTTGTCTATGTTAAAGTACTGTACTGTGATTGTTGCACTGTATCTCATTTCTAGGAGGTCCCAGTGCCGGAACCAGTCCTGGGGGTAAGTGTATACTGTAAAGGTAATTCTGATGTATTGTGTGGGCCACTAGTGGGAAGAAAGGGGGTTGCAGTGTCCCAGAGGGCTGTGACCAAATTAGTTTAACTATTGCAAACCCTGACCTCTGGGTGGAGGCACCCGCCATTGGATCAGGCCCCTCAACCTGTTAGTGGCAAATCAGGCAGGGGTAGTAGCCTCTGGGATAGCGCCATCTAGGGGTTACATGTGTGTGTGTGTGTGTGTGTGTATACAATAATAGGAGTGGACACAAATGGACTGTGATAAATCCATTTATCTGAGTAACTGTACATAAATTTTGTTTATGTACATAGTTAATACATCATCAGGCATTTACGTACACAGTTACAATGTCACAGTCTGTTTATGTATGCAGTTTCTACATCACCCTCCCCACCGGCCAGCACTACCCCTACCCATTTCACTTTCCTCCCCAACACACAGTCTTTAACTCCCTATAGTATTGCCCTGTCCGAAAGTAAAGAACCCAGCTTATAAATCACTGTGATCTTTAAATTTATGTTAAACCTCTTCCCAGTGCCAATCTCTTACTTAAGGCAGCATTAACTACCCAGTCTAGCTCCTCTCCACGATCATCTGCACTCACCTCACTTGGCTGCTTCCTCCAAGAGGGGTGAACTCTACTGACAAACAGCTCAGCATAGGCTGCTCTTGAAAGCTCCGCATCCTCTTCAGTCCCATTTTTTTTTTTTATTCAATCACCCAAATCTGAGGAAAATAGTGTAAAAAATGGAACACCTAACCAGGTAGCAGCAACACTACTCTCCCTCCACATGATACTCATTATCCTTGTTTCACATCTCTTAAAAGGGGAAACAAAAGAATAAAATGGAACACCTGACCCAACAGCGGAAGTTAAAAAAAACTCTAAAAATGGTTGGATCACCCAATTCCTCCTTGAACTTATGGGAGATAGGAACCACCTATGGCATAGAGCCAAGGCAACCGGGAAGCCGGATGCCTGGCAGAAATACAGGGCAGCCAGAAATAGTTGTACCTGTAAGGATCAGGCTTGCAAAAGCACAGCACTACAAAGACTGTCTTAACAGAACCTTGGGGATGGGAAAAACTTCTGGAGTAACCTCAAAGACCGCACGGGGGAAAGTCAGCAAGTCCTCTCCTTCAGTGCTCCTGGTTAATGATGATATTTCACAAGATCCAAAAACCATTGCTGACGCTTGTAACACACATTTTCTTACCTTAGCTCAGTACTTCCTCTGGAATATTTTAACTGCAAAACTGACAGCACAGACAATAAACAGGCCACCCACGAGACGTCCGCCCCTGTGATCCTCCCTTTCTACTTCAAGGAAATTTCTGCCCTTGAAGCAAAAAAATATCTCCAGAGAATTCTTGGTAAAACATGGTACAGTAATGACAACCTCAATCTTAAAATGAAAGCTCTCACCCTAGATGGAAGAGTCCAACCAATTACTAAAATTTTCAACCTGTCCCTCAAACTCGCACAATTCCCTATGAAATGGAAGTTAGCTGTTGTCACCCCAGTTCATAAAAGTGGTGACCGTGCAATCCACTCTATTTACCGACCAATCTCCATTCTACCCTCCCTGTCAAAAGCCCTTGAACGGATAGTGTCAGACCAGCTGGTTGACTATCTAAATAAATACAATATCCAGTACCCACAACAGCGTGGATTTTGCAAAGCCCATAGCACAACAACTGCTCTCTTAGAATTCTCTGACTATATAATGATGCTGGGGGTGGGTGGGGGGGGTACTGCATACTCTGCAGTACACAGGGACCTGTTAAAACGAGCCATCTAATTTCTTTAACTTTAAGACACTGGATAAGTGGAATCTGGTGGGATCAATATATATTGACTTCACAAAGGCCTTTGATATGGTCAATCACAGTATCCTTTTAGAGAAACTGCTCATCCTTGACATATCTATTGATGCAGCCTCATAGTTCCAGAGCTACCTTGATCAAAGAACCCAACAGGTAAAAATACAAAATACACTCTTGGATGTCAGGAAGATGTCAGTAGGGATCCCCAGGGATCCATCCTTGGACCTCTACTGTTTAGTCTTTTCCTTAACTCCCTCCCTGAGTTCTGTCCAGCCAACTTTCTCCTCTACGCAAATGATGCTGTCATCTTTGCAAGCAGCCCCCATCCAAATTCTGTAACGAACAATTTGCAAGAGAGTTTTTCCCAGGGTTGATGAGTGGTTCACCCAAAATAAACTCCTCCTAAATTATAAAAAAATTAAAACAATGGTCTTCTCCAACCACCAGAGCTGGAAGAAAAATACTGTTCTCACAATCCTAAACAGCAGGCATGAACCGCTGGAACAAGTGAACACCTTTAAATATCTGGGTGTTACTTTTGACAGCTCTCTTTCTTACACACGCAGTGTATCGACCACATTGTAAAAACAGTCAACACTAGAATAGGCCTTCTTTACAGTCACCGCTTCTATTTGGCTAATGAGGCCCTCACTCTGACAGCTCTGTTCTCTCCATTGTTGACTATGGGCCGGCCTTATAGTGTACAGCATAGCCACAAACACCACATTGAAGCAAGTAACAATGGCGCTAAACAAGGCCTGTAGGCTGGTGCTAGATGCAGATGCCCTAACGCATACCTGTGATCTTTAAGCCCAAACAAAGTAGCTAAACTTACAAGGGAGAATTCAGTAGCAAGTCTGCCTCCTTGGAAAAAAAGCCCTACTAGGACTGACCCCGAAATCTATCTAGAGGATACTCATACTGGCACACAATTCACACTCAACCAGAGGTAAGGCAAGGAATCACTTGCATGTCCCATTTTGTCACACTGCACTTGCCCAAAGAACTTTCTTCTATAAGGCCCCACTATGGCTCAGTGAGCTCCCAGCTAGCATCATAAATTACCCCAAACTTGGGCCATTCAAAAGAGATCTCAAACGGCACCTTTATGCCCGAGGGAAATGCGACTGCACAGATTAATCCCACCCCCGCATTTTATTTTTCCTGTTCTGCTCCTCACTCCCTAGGTGGCAGTATAGTGCAGTGGGTTAAGGCTCTGAGCTGCAGATCTGGAGGCCTCGGTTTGAATCTCACAGCCGCCTAGGTGCATACTGTGTGATCCTGAGCAAGTCACTTAACTTCCTTGTGCTCCCAAGTCATGTCTGGAAACAAGCTTTGGCTTAATTTGCTACTCTTGGTTAAACAGTGTTCCCTTTCCCCCTCATTCCCTGTCCTCACAACTTATTTACGTTCTACCACCCCCCCACCACCACCTACCTACCACCTACCCTCTCCCGCACCCTACCAGCACTCTGGTCAACTCACGCACTTACTTTGTTTTTTTTTTCCTCACTCCCCTCCTTTTCTCCCTCTCATATGTCTCCCCTCCTTTTTTTCCTCTCCCATGTCTCCCCTCCTTTTTTCCTCATGTTCTCTCCCTCTTACTTTTTCCCTGCCTGCCATTAATTCCTGTCTACAAAGTATATCTCCCTGTGCCACCCAACTCCTCCCATCTCTATCCTCTCACTCCCTGGTTTTTGCTGCACTCCCTCAACTGCTCTGCTATAACAAAGCCATTCTCTGGCAGCTTATTTACCCCCCCCAACCACTCCTTCGCTGCCCTCCTCCCCACCCTCCTACCCTTTAAGTTTTTGTATATTATTATTGCCATATTGCCTTGATTGTACTATGTATGTGTGTATATATATATATATATATATATATATATATCCATCTGTAGATGCTCTGTTATTTTCATCTTGTAAATAACCTGTATATACCTATGTACCTAGGTGCTGCCTGTCTATGGCATGGGTGAGGCTAGGGTGCTCTGCACCATGGGATTCAATCAGTGGTTGAAAAACTAGTACAGAGCTTGGGGTTTTGGCTTCATTGAGGACTGGGAATCCACCTGCAGGGATGCAGACCTATACTGGCGTGATGGTCTGCATCTGTCCAAGAGGGGAATCAGGATCCTAGGTGATAGGTTTAAATGCTTCACTGGCAAGCATTTAAACCAGCCAAGGGGGGGAGGCACTGAAAAGAAGCAGGGAAATCCTAGCCTCCCCTCCCCAAAAAATCAGGGTAGTTAGTAAGGTAACTACCAAGATAGAGAAGTTGATAGGGACAAGGGCAGGGGTAAATGGAGAAAAAGGCAAAAGCAGTAAGGACAGGGATGGGGCAAAAAGGAGTAAGGCCATCACAAAATGGAGGGTAATGAGTACCAATGCCCATAGTCTAGGTAACTGGTAGCCTTGATGGAAGAGGGACGCCTGGATATCGTGGCAGTCACAGAAACATGGTACACAGAGAACCATGACAGAGATGTCAACATACCAGGGTATACAATCTACAGGAGGGGCAGGGAGGGTAGAATAGGAGGATGACTAGCTCTCTATGTAAGGGAAGGGATCAAAGCAATGGAACTAAAGGGTAAACAGGGAGGAGAGGAGGCACTGTAGGTCACCCTGGAGACCGGAAATGGCACCGCAGTCCGCATGGGGGTTATATACAGACCCCTGTCTCAGGGGGAGGAAATGGACAAGGAAATGATAGAAGGCATCCTTAGGATGGCAGGAAAAGGGGAGATATAGTTGATGGGAGACCTGAATATGTCAGATGTTAACTGGAGCACCTTTGCTGCAGCCACATCCAAGAGCAGGGTCATTCTCGATGCCCTACAGGGGGCATGCCTCAGACAGCTAGTGTTGGAACCCACTCATGAGGGAGCAATCTTAGACCTGGTACTCTCAAACAGGGATGGAGAGAGGATCTCAGATCTAGAAGTGGGTAGCCGTCTGGGAACAAGTGACCACCAAACAGTGTGGTTCACGATAAATACAACTGCAGAGTGAAGCCATGCAAAAGTGAGGGTACTGGACTTTAGGAAGGCTGACTTTGTCAAAATGGGAGAGTTCCTCAGAAAAGCCCTAGCAAATGGGCAAGAAGGAGGAGGAGTGGAGCAACAATGGGGAAACATCAAAGCTGCCATCACAGAGGCAACAAGCCTTTGTGTGAAGCAAATAAACAAATCAAAATGAAAGAAGAAAACACTATGGTTCTCAAAAGAGGTGGCAGGAAAGGTTAGGTAGAAAAATATAGCATTCAGGAAGTATAAGGAAACACAGAAGGAGCAGGACAGAGAACTGTACCAGTTAAAGCAGAAGGAAGCGGGGAAGGCAATCAGAATAGCAAAGGCCCAAACCGAGGAAAAGATAGCCAACTCAGTTAAGAAAGGGGATAAAACCTTTTATAGGTACATTAGGAGCAAAAAAGACCAAGGGAAGGATAGTGAGGCTTAATAAAGGGGAGGGTGGGTGGGTAGAGAGGGACAGTGAAAAAGCAGGGATACTGAGCGTATACTTCTGCTCAGTATTCACAAAAGAAGAGGAGGAGGTACCTAATCCAGTCAATAGAAGCACTCTGGATAGGGGGGTTGATACCAGTCCTTTCACAGAAGAAAGGGTTTTGAAAGAATTTTTAAAACTGAAGGTGGACAAAGCAGTGGGGCCTGACGGAGTTCACCCCAGAATTCTAAAAGAACTAAGGGGAGAACTAGTGACACCACTGACTACCCTTTTTAACAAATCATGAGAGGATAGTGTGGTAGCTAAGGACTGGAGGAGGGCGGATGTGATTCCCCTTCACAAAAGTGGGAGCAAAGCAGAGGCAGGAAACTATAGACCTGTTAGCTGGACCTCAGTGATAGGGAAAAAGATGGAATCACTTCTGAAGGAAAGAATTGTTGAGTACCTAGAGGCCAGAGGCACAGGACCTAAGGCTGCATGGATTCACAGCGGGAAGGTCATGTCAAACAAATCTAATAGATTTCTCTGACTGGGTGACCAAAGTAGTAGACCAGGGAGGGCTGTGGACATGGCCTGCCTAGACTTTAGCAAGGCATTTGACACAGTCTCACACAAAAGATTAATAAACAAATTAGCCAGCTGCTAGTGGGTCCCAGGGTGGCAGCCTGGGTAAAAAATGGGCTGGACAACAGGACACAGATGGCAATAGTAAACGGAGTCCACTACGAAGAAAGAGAGGTTACTAGCGGGGTACCGCAGGGTTCAGTGCTGGGTCCAGTCCTTTTTAATGTCTTTATGAGTGACATTGCAGAGGGACTGGAAGGAAAAGTATGCCTCTTTGCAGACAACACAAAGATCCGCAACAGGGTTGCTACACAAGAGGGATGGGGTGGAAAGGATGAGAAGGGACTTGACAAGGTTGGAGGAATGGTCAAAAGTATGACAGCTTAGATTCAGTGCAAAGAAGTGCAAAGTAATGCACCTGGGAGACAAAAACCCAGGGGAAGAGTACATAATGGGGGGGGGGTATTTACAACAACAAAAAATGGAAAGGGACCTGAGGTAGTCATATCAGATGACCTAAAGGTAAGCAAGCAGTGTGAGAAGGAAATAAGGATGTCTGGGGGATACTGAGATGTATAGGGAGAGGCATCACCAGTAGAAAACAGGAAGTTATCTCTCTACAGACAGTTGGTGAGACCCCATCTGGAGTACTGTGTGCAGTTCTGGAGACCCCATCTCCGCAAGGACATAGACAGGATGGAGGCAGTCCAGAGAAGGGCAACTAAAATGGTGCAGGGTCTGCAACAGAAGCCACACAAAGAAAGACTAAAGGAGCTTAATATGTATACCCTTGAGGAAAGGATGGAGAAAGGGGACATGATAGAAACTTTCAAGTACCTCAAGGGAACCAACAAAGTCCAAGAGCATAGCATCTTTCAGAAAAAGAGATGTGCAAGAACAAGGGGACACAATTTGAAGATAGAGGGGGGACAGCTCAGGGGCAATATGAGGAAGTATTTTTTCACGGGGTGGTGGAAGCATGGAACAGCCCTCCTGAGGAGGTTGTGGAGTCAAAAACAGTGGGGGAATTCAAGAATGCATGACGGGACAGACGTAATGCAATTCTGGTGGGGGTAGGAAGAAGTAGGTTGTTGGTTAACTAGGATCTGCAGCTTATCCAATAGGTAGGGAAATAGGCAGACTAGCTGGGCCAAGCAGTCCTTATCTGCTGTCAAAGTCTATGTTTCTGTAATGTCTAATATGTTATTACTCTATGCTCTGTATTTTTGTACCTTCCCGCCTTGCTCTATCAATGACGTGGAGCCTTTGTAAATGAGCCTGTAGCTCAAAGGTTATAATTCCAAGACAGTAGTAAATAAATGATTTATTTTTATTTATTTATTGAGTTCTAGGATTACAAATACCTTTGAGCCAGGGCTCTTTTACAAAGGTTCCGCGTTAAAAGGTACAAAGTAGGCAAAACATTATTGGCAGTATAATTAGATGTAGTAACAAACATATATTTAATACGAGGGACATATATTGAGGTAAACATTCACGGAAGGGAGGAGAAAATGAGGTTAAAAAGAAGAGAGACGGATAGCGAAGAAAAAGGTCATGGGGAGAGGTGGGAAGCAGGTGAGATAGGAGAGGCAGAGAGGAGGAAAGGGGGCGGGGGGAAGGCAGCCCGGCAGGCTTTGTCAGAGAAGACAAAGTAGAGTGCAGATATTGGGCATGTTGGGGTCAACAAAGTGCTAGGAGGCTGAGGCTTTAGAGGTTGTATGCAGAGCAGCGGAGCCACGATGTGGTGGACTGATTCACGTGTCCAGTGAGGCCACCCAGTGATACATTCGAGGCTAGACATTACAGTCACAGGTGCTGACGGCAATGAGAGAGTGTCGGAGCCTGTTTTTGAAGGCCCCCAGAGAGGGGGCAGCAGTGATGTCACTGGAGAGTCCATTAAGCCAGTAGGCGGCCCGGTAGGCAAGGGCTCTTTGGCCTTGGGTTGTGCGGCAGTAGGGTATTTGGAACTGCTGCGGTTTGGTTCCTCGAGTGCTCCTGCAGCTTTTCTTAGGATGTAGGATGGAGGCAACACCAGGTGGGGCGAGGCCCATCTGTGATTTCATCACCATGATGCAGGTCTGATATTTAATACATTTGTCAAGTTGAAGCCAGTTGGTTTGGGAGTAGAGGTCACAGGTGTGAGTATAATGTTGAGTGCCGGTGATTAGCCGACAGGCCTTGTTGAGGGAGGTTGTTACCCGTTTGAGTGCAGTAACCATAGCTGAGCCGTAGCTCATGAGTCCATAGTCAATGGTGGCAACGATGGTGCTGTGGACGGCAGCAGCAAGGGCTGCAGTGGGAAGGTGTCTGCTGAGGTGGAACAGCAGGCCTAATCTGAAGTTTGCAGCTCTGGCAACATTGCTGATGTGGTCAGTGTAGGAGATGTGTGGGTCAAGGGTGATCCCAAGGTATTTAAAAGCTTGGACTTGTTTTAGCAGGTTGCCTTGGCTGGTCAATATGGAGAGGTGGTGTAGTTTATGTTTGTTATGGGCGCCGCTGAAGATCATGGTCTTAGTTTTTTTCTGGTTGAGGATCAGTTTGTGTGTAGTGAACCAATTTTCAGTAGTGTTGAAGCAATGTTGGAGGTTGCTTTGCAGGTGATTCAGGTCCTGGTCTGAGGCTAGTAGTACCGCATCATCGGTGTAAAGTACGATCTGTTGGGAGCGGGAGGGAGGCAGTGTATTTAGGAACAGACTGAAGAGGAGTGGTCCCTGGATGGATCTCTGAGGGACACCAGAGCAGACAGGTTTGGCATCAGAGAGCACATTCGCAATTTTTACACATTGAGTCCTATCAGCAAGGTAGCTTTTGAACCAAGGGATAGAAACGGGGGAGATCCCGGCTTTTTGAAGCTGGGCAAGAAGAACGCGGTGATGGACAGTATTGAAAGCCTTGGTGAGGTCGATAAAAATTGCACCAGTGAGATGACCTTTGTCCAGGGAGCTATGGATGGCCCCAGTGACTTCAAGTAATGCGGAGGCTGTGCTATGGCCTTTCCGGAAACCATGTTGTTGCCTGCAGAGGATGTTGTGCTTGTCCAGGTATTCGGTAAGCTGGTCAGATACAATGCGCTCCAGGGTCTTTGAGAGCGGAGGTAGGCTAGAGATCGGACGGTAGTTCCCATGGTCAGTCTTGTCACCACTTTTGTGGATTGGGATGACAGTGGCTGACTTCCAAATTTCTGGGAATTGGTTGAGTGAGAGGGAGAGGTTGAAAATCTTGGTAAGGGGCCCCAGCACCTCACCAAGTGTGAGGGCCAGGAGCTTGAGATCAAGTGTGTCTTTGCTAGCTCTGGAATTGCCGATGGCTTTGGTGATGTACTTACGAACATCGTTCTTATGGACTGCTTTAAAGTAGAAGGGAGGGTGATTGGCGAGAGTTCAGGTGTTGGGGGTTTTGGGAGGGTCGTCATCATTAAAGAAGTTTGGGGAAGGACACTACTAAGATCAGTGAAGGCAGTATTGAAAGTGTCAGCGATAGTTTTGGGGTCGAGAGTGGTATTCCCATTTACCTTTAGCATGGCTGGCGTGGATTTCTGTTCCTTTCCCGAGATTTCATTTAGGTTGTTCCAAAAGACTCTCCCGTTACTCCTGGAGTCAGTGAGCACTTTCTTATAGTAGTCAGACTTCTGGGACCTGATGGTTTTCGTACAGTCATTGCGTGCTCGTTTATAGTTGTTAATGTCTCCTTGTTTCCCGGTGGATCTTGCCAGTTCCCAGAGGCAGTCCCTGGACTTCAACTTTTTTAGAAGGTCTCCGGCTATCCATGGGTTGCAGAGGTTTTTAATTTTGCGCTTCTTCATGGATGCAAATAGATTACAGGCTTTATTGAAGATGAGGATGAAGTAGTCTAGGGCCAGGTTTGTATTTGACGCCTGGAAGATAGGAGTCCAGTCTTGTTGGAGGAGGTGGGCTTTGAGATGGGTTAATTGGCCACGGGGGAGGACTCTGCTGTAGGTGATTCTGGGGGGGAGGGGGGTTTGTGGAATTTGTTTGACCAGGTACAGCTGAAAGGAGAGTGACCACTGAGTGAATCAGGGAGGACGGCAGAGTTAGAGATCCTCGAGGGGTGGCTGGTAAGAATCCAATCGAGCAGGGTGCTGGACCCTGTTTTATAGTTCATTCTGGTTGGGGAGTCTGGCATCTGCGTTAGGTTGGCTGATAGGACAGAGTCTTTGAAAGTATCCGCCTCAGCCGAAAGCCAGTTGATGTTGAAGTCACCCAACAGAATGGTTTCGGAGTCAGGGGGTTGTATTTTGACAAAGTCCAGGATCGTGTTTAAGCCTGAGATCTGCTCCTTTGGAGGAATATAAACCGTAATGACTTTGACTGCCTTGTTATGGGCCCCTAGTAGGATCCTGACAGGGAAAATCTGAGCAGGGCAGGTCTCAGTGGCTGTTTCAGGTCAGTGGCCCAGAAACGTGTCTTTCAAGTACATGGCGCAGCCTCCCCCTCTTTTAGACTTGCGGTCGACCCTAAAGACATTGTAACCTGAGATGGCAATTGCCTGGTCGGGAACCGGGGGGGTGAGCCAGGTTTTAACAACTGCCAATATGTCCGGGTTATGTTGGCTGGCAAAGGCTTGCAGGGAGTCGATCTTGTGGAGTAGGCTGCAGATATTGAGGCAGATGATGGAAAGAGAGCCGGACGAACTGTTTTTGGGCGAGACCTTACTAGCGAACTGGCCAGGGTTCGGGTGGACATTTCCCGATATCAGTAGGATCAACAGCAGAAGCTTCAGGGAGCAGAGACGTAGTTCCCTCAGTGAGAGTTTATGCTTTTTTCTGTGACTGGGACACGCCATGGTGTGGAATCTGTAGTTCAACATGTGGGTACCAGGGTAAGCCAGTGTCAGCGACCAGCCTGTAGCGGCTTAATATAATTGTAGGTAGCTGCCGCCTGTGGATCAGTCTGCGGATCACGTAGAGGTGCCAAGGTAGCGATAATCAGAGCTCAGTTGGAAGGTTTGGGGGGCGGAGGGGAAACAGGTACTGGGAGGGCAGAGGAGCGGGAGGAGGGATAGGAGGAGGGTGGTAGTAGAGAGGAGTGGGAGCATGGCGTGCAGGGAGTGAAACAGTGAAAATAATGACTTAGGGAGATAGGTAAAGGGAAAAATAAAAGCTTTTAGTACTGTGGCTTAGTCAATGAATAAATAAGTAACTAAAAACAGCGGCAACACTGCCCTGTCTCCACATGCTACTTGTTATGCTCACTCCATGTCTCTTGAAAAGAATGTGGGAATATCTTCCAGGAATGTATCTTCACCATTTATTCACATTTCTGAGTCTAGGCCGGAGACTTTAGGATGCTGTGGAGGTCAAAACATTGGGAGGGCGGCGCTGAGGCAAGTGGTGCGCATGCACAGGCGCTGCGAGTAGCTGCGACACTGAAACACCTCAGCACCAGCCCCCAACTGCCTCAGTTCCTTTTTTTCCCGCGGTCGAGTGCACTTCAGTAACGATGTCACTCGCCCTTCAGGAGACAGAACTTCACATCTATACGACAGCCACTTCAGTTTATTTCAGTTGCTTAAGGCTAGAATTTATTATTTTTGTATCAGTTTCATGATTTTAGCCCTACCCAGCCTTGTGACAACGTCTCTACAAGATCACAGCAGGGAGCCTTCCTGGCGTTTTGGCCCAGCCCCATGTTCCAGGTGCCATGTTGTCTCAGTACTGTGTTTGGCCCGGCGTCATGTCTGGCCCTACGCCGTGTTTGACTCGGTGCCGTGTTGACCTGGTGCTGTGTTTGGCCATGTGCCATGGTTGTCCAGGTGCTGTGTCTGGGCTGGCACCATGTTTATTCGGTGCCATGTTGACTCAGCATCATGTTTGGCCTAGTGCTTTATCTGGCCTGGCATCATGTTTGGCCGGTGCTGTGTTGACTCTGTGCCGTTTTTGGCTCAGCGCCGTTTTGGGCTTGGCGCCGTGTTTTACTGGTGCCTTTTTCGGGCTGGTGCTGTGTTTGGCCTGGCACCATAGTTGGCAGGCTGCTCTGGCAACAGGGGCCATATCCAGTCCACTTTCTCGCAAGAGAAAGGTTCTGACCACGGGTGGTCCTGTGCTCGGGGGAGGGGCAGTTCTCCGGACCATGAAGGAGTGGGCCGGTTCCCAATTCCGGTTGGGATCTTGGCGCTGCACGGCCTCGAGTTCTTCTCTCTCCCTTCAGTGGGAGAAGAAAAAGGAAATGGTACCATTCGAGGTCGCCGTATGGGAAGTGTCCATGAGACCCTCGGTTCCTGGGGCCATGGGACTGTTGGTGCAATCCACATTGTTATGGGCCTTGGTGCCAGGACACTGAGACCTTGGGCCTGGAGTCCTCCCCTCTGTCCCTAGGTGGGTTCCAGTGAGCAATCTTCCCTGGGCAGCTCTTCAGAGCAGCAGGTGTAGTGTCAGGCTGGGGAGTTTCTGCTGGTGGGTCTGGTCCCTGGCCCTTGTTGGTTGGTGGCACTGAACCCGCAGGCAAGGCCCTTCAAGCCAGTAGAGCATTGTCTCTAGCAATGGCCATCTTCCCTTGCCGGTGATGCCAACAATTCCTGCCCCGTTGGCCGCACCCCTACCTTATGTCTCTTGGTAGGATCAGTCGGGTACCTCTCCGATTACCTCAGGTCTTCCAGGGTCATTGGTGGTCTGGGGCTGGCTTTGGTACCGAGTTCAGCCTTCTAGCCCGCCTTGGTGCCTTCCTAGCCCTGGTTCTAGTGCAGTTCAGCTCTTCAGTTTTTCCTGGTGCCAGGCACTCAGTGCCTGTAGTGTGTGGAGAGGGACCGTGGTGTAATTCCTGCGCTGGGCCCGGCGTCTTCTCCAGCATTTGATCTGATGCTGGGTCTGGCATGGTGTCCGGTGCCGGGTCTGGCATGGTGTCTGGCGCCGGGTCAGGTGTCATGTATGGTGCCTGGTCAGGCATCATGTATGGTGCCTGGTCTTGTGCCAGGCGGGCTTTTGCGCTGGATCTGGGTTGGGTCTGTGCTGTTTCTGGTGCCGTCTCTGGCACCCTCTATGGTGTTCCATATGGCGCCCAATTGACGCCAGATGTTCTCAGTTAAGGGGAACCTCTTATTCATCTCCCCTTCCTCATCACTGCTGGGGGTGGTGTTTATAACTTTTTCCCTTGTCTCTTCAGACCCTGGTACTTCTGTTGTGTCCCAGGACATGCTCCAGCAAGCACACGAGCCAGCAAGCATGCTCGTGTGCTTGCTGGCTCCAAGGGTGAAGTTTCTTCTATCCCTTTGGAGCTCACCTTGCCCCGGTACAGTGGTTAAAGAAAAAAGGGGAGGGGGGATTCTGCTGATGCCATGTACAGGATTTTTCCAAGCAGCCATCAGTATTTTTATTCTCCAAGACTGGTTAGCTCCCTAGATCTGCAGGCTTCTAGGTACTTCCCTCTGCGCTCTCACAGCGCACCTGAGATGTTAGGATTCCAAGATCTTACTTCAAGGATAGCTCATGCAGCGGGCTACATCATTAGAGCTAAGGCGCCAGGACCTCACAGAAAACATCTAGGTAGCAGTGTACAGCGGGGGATCGCCTCCAACGTCAGACAGTGGTTTAAAAGGGGCAGTCCCTGAGCCCTACCTCAGTTCTTTTCCTGCCATCGTTACGCACACATTGGCTGCATGGATGCCTTCTGCTTTAGTCGACTGATATTTACCCTATTTTCCTGCACTTTTTATTCCTTCTTTGTTTTGTCCTACCCACATGGCTCAGTTCTGGGATGCCCCATGGGAACGGGACCATGAGGAAGCCTCAGTCTTTCTCTCGGATTCCTCTAACTTGACCGAGAGATGCCAGGTTCCCACAGCAGGTTCACCCCTTCTGTTACCCTTGGGCTTATATTACCCTTTTCCAGGAGGAAACTCTAGCTTTTCTGTGGATACAGGCGATAGAGCCTGTCCAACCAGCTGGTAGAGGGCCAGGATTTCTTCCCCACCTTCCCCCTCATTCCACGGAACTCAGGGCACCGTTGCCAACCTGAACCAGTACACGGAGTTCAATCGTTTCAGGATGGTTATCCTCTATAGCATTACAGCATCTCATGATCGGTCTCAGCAGCCTCAACACCTGAGTACCCAGCCTCCAGATCAGGAATCTAAGCAATTAGATTCAATAGGAAGACGCATGTACGTGGCTGCTACATGCTCTATAAGGTCTTTGAACTACCTGATGCACATGGTGCAGTTTCAGCGTGCCCTTTGGGAACAGGGCCAAGATCTTATAAAGGGTTTCCCGGATGGTAATAAGAAGGATGAATTGCGCAATCCCCTTCAAACTGGGTCAGACGTGGGGACCCAGGTTCTCCGAGCCACTTACAATTCAGCGGACTCGGCAGCCAGAGGAGCAGCCACAGGCATTTGTCTCCGGAGACACTCTTCACTGAGAGTCTCTGGCTTTACTGCAGACATCCAAAAGAACATCTTGGACGTCCCTTACAATGGAGCTGTCCTGTTTGGTGAGGAATCTGATAGGGTCATCACCAGGCTACAGGACGCCGGGAAGGCAGTCCGGACTGTACAGGCCCAAATCTGGTTCCTTTCGTAGGAACCATAATCGTTTTCGCGGCCGGCAACAACGGCAACAGCCACGTTCCGGCCAGCAACCTAGGGGCAACTTCGGTCGCAAAGGTCAAGCAAGGTTGCCCGGGAGCCAGGGCTAAAAACATCCAAAATCCACCCAGTCCACAAGGTCCAATACCACCACAGCATGACTTCTTCCTGGCCCCAACCCCTCTTCTGGATCAAAGGGAAGAGAAGTTCGGGGGTCACATCTGTCATCACCTTTCGGGATGGCACAGGATAACCTCCAACCGGTGCGTGTTGCTGTTGGTAAGTCGAGGGCACTCTATCGAGTTCCTCGACCACCCACTGTCAAGACCTCCCCTGCTCTCCCGCTATTCGGGTCAGCATGTCCTGCTCATCCAGCAGGAGATCTCGGCACTCCTGGACAAGGAGGCCATAGAGTAAGTTCCACGGAACCAGAGAGGAAAAGGTTACTATTCTTACTTCTTCCTGGTCCCGAAGAAAACAGGGGACTTGCGCCCAATTTTAGACCTCAGTGATCTCAACACTTTTGTGTTGTACAAGCGCTTCTGCATGGTGACCCTTCTGGGCCTCATTCCCATGCTCAAAGAGGGTGCATGACTGGCATCACTGGACATGCAGGATGCTTACCTACATCTCTCGATCACTCGAGCAAATCAGAAGTTTCTGCGTTTCGAGTTTCTGGGACACCACTACCAGTTCCGAGCTCTCCCCTTTGGACTGTCCTCGGCACCTCGGGTGTTCATGAAGTGTATTGCAGTCATGGCAGCAGCTCTCAGGAGACAGGGCCACTACATGTTTCCGTACCTAGACGACTGGCTCCTCATGGCACCCTTATGGAAAGCCCTGATGTCTGCGATCCAGGATACCCGTTCCCTCTTCCAGTCGTTGGGCATCACCATCAACCAGGAGAAGTCATACCTTCTTCCATCTCAGAAATTGCAGGTTATAGGGGCAATTCTGGACACCACTCAAGAGGGCATTCCTTCTTCAGGACAGGGCAGAACGCATCAGATCCCTCATAAGGGACATAATGGAAAAGAAAGCGGTACCAGCTAGGACCATTCTTTGCCTGCTTGGGCACATGGCAACTGCCATTGCAATGGTTTCCCTAGCTCGACTCCATATGTGGGTCACCCAATAGATGTTACAGGCCCAATGGGGTCAAAAGCAAGATCATCTGCAGCATCCAGTCCAGATCACGAACGCCATCATCCGAGACTGGCATTGGTGGCTTGTTCCAGAGCATCTATCGACGGGAGTCCCCTTCATTGAGCCACCTCCATCACTGGCTCTTTCCACGGATGCCTCAGGGTCCGGGTGGGGAGCTCACCTCAACAGGGTCAGGACTCAAGGCTCCTGGTCGTCTCTAGAGTCTCACCTTCACATAAACATTGTGGAGAAGAGAGCCATCCTGTAAGCCCTACAGGCCTTCCAGTCAGAGATTCCACCGGGTACCCTCCTGTTACAAACAGACAATACCGCGGTGATGTACTGTCTCAACAAGGGAGGCAGTATAGCGCAGTGGTTTAAGGCTCTGAGCTGCAAATCTGGTGACATCCAGCAGATCAGACCTGGGTTTGAATCCCACAGCTTCCACCTGCATACTGTGTGACCCTGAGCAAGTCACTTAACTTCCCTGTGCTCCCAGGTCGCATCTGTAAAAAAGCTTTGAACTTAGTGTGCTATTCCTGGTTAAACAACTAAAAAAAAAAAAAAAGCAAGAGGCACTCATTCCTATCCCCTTTGCAGGGAGGCCCAAAGGGTTTGGGATTGGGTACTACAACACGGCGCAGAAATCATTGCAGTACATGTTCTCAGAGTGGACAGCACTATCGCGGACACTCTAAGCCAATCACAGGCCAGAGTCCACGAATGGTAACTGCTTCAGGAAGTCACAGAGGACCTGTTTTGTAGATGGGGACACCAGAATTAGATCTCTTTACGTCCCCATCCAACACAAAACTGCCCAATTTCTGCTCGCTAGATCCAGGTCCTGGTGTTTTCTGGCGAGACGCATTGTCCTTTCTTGGACGGGCAGGTTCCGCTCCGTTTTCTGCCCTTCCCTTTGATACAGAGGGTTCTATTGAAGCTCCGACAAGAGTGGGCATCTGTCATAATGATAACGCCCTTTTGGCCCATGCAAATTTGGTTCCTTCTTTTGCACCAACTAGCCCAGGAACCTCCAGTGTGTCTGCCATTCAGCTCTCACCTTCTGTCCTAGGAGGCAGGCTCCCTGGTCCATCCAGATCTTTGGTCGCTGAACCTGCATGTCCTGGCTCCTAAGGACATAGCAGTCCTGAGATAGGGGGTCAATCAGGAGGTTGCAGACATTTTGGTGGCAGCCAGAAAGCCCTCCACTCACGCCACCTACGCCATGAAGTGGCGTAAATTTTGCATCTGGGCTCAGGCTCGTGGATTGACCCAATTGGATTGCTCGGAGAGGTCAGTTTTAGATTACCTCCTGTCCCTCTATGAGGCAGTGCTTTCTTACTCCTCCATTAAGGTACACCTATGTGCCATTTTGGCATACCATTCACCGATAGGTCACAGGTCTCTAGCTCAACTAGAGGCTTCCCGCGCTTTCTTGCACGGCATCCTACATTTGAGACCTCCCATCAAAGATCCGATTCAAGCTTGGGATCTTCCCTTTGTCCTAGAGCAGCTTACACTGCCCCCTTTTGAACCAGCCGTGGATTGTGAGCTGCATCTCCTCGGCTGGAAGACGCTATTTTTAGTTGCCTTTACTTCTGCCAGAAGAATTTCTGAGCTTCATGCACTGATGTGCAAGGATCCTTGTATGTTTTTTCACAAGGAAAGAGTGTCCTTAAGGACAAATCCTAAGTTCCTCCACAAAGTGGTCTTGGCAGTCACACTCAACCAGGATATAGACCTTCCGGTGTATTACCCCAATCACTCTAACAGAGGAGAAGCCCTGTTACACACCTTGGATGTACATAGAAGCCTCAGATACTTTCTGGCTAGAACCAGAGCCCATCACAAGTCGGACCAGCTCTTTGTTTCCTTCGCACATCGGATGCAATTCGCACCTGTGTCTAAACAGTCACTCTCCAGGTGGCTAGTGAAATGTGTCTCGTTCTGTTACCAGAAGCGCAACAAACCTTTACCAGAACCAGTAAAAGGTCACTCTATGAGGGGGGTTGCTACCTCCTTCACTTCGCTTAAGAACGTCTCCATGTCAGCCATCTGTGCAGCAGCAACCTTGAGCACTGTACACACCTTCATCAGGCATTACAGTCTGGATATTGCCTCTAGGCGAGAGCAGGTTTAGGCTTGGCGGTCCTTCAGGGACTTTTGTCCTGAAATCTGACCAGCATCTCTCCCTATCCTCCTCCTGATCAGGGAATAGTTCCCTAACTGCTTGGGAATCAGTCCTAATGGTGTAACCTGCTGCAAGAGCTGTTTCTCGAAGTAAGATAGTACAGTTACATAAGAGCTTACTGTAACAGTAGATCTTCAAGAACAGCTCTTGCAGCAGGTAGTTTCCCTCCCACCTTCCCCTCTGGAGGTTGAGTCTTCTGACCTAGTTTCTAGGCTATAGCTTCTTGGACGCTATCCTATTACACACCTTCCTTTGGAAGCGGATCCTCGGTCTCCCTTTCAGATGTCACCTTTGGGCGGGGAGTCTCCGGTGGGAGAACTGAGGATGCCGGGGGCCGCCCCCTTTTATATGATGCCTGACGTCTGGGGAGGGGCCAGCATTGGGGGCGGTCCCCTGCCAGATACTGCTATCTAGAATTTTTCCGTGGGGTTCTGGCGCCTGCCGGCTTCAGTCCTAATGGTGTAACCTGTCGCAAGAGCTATTCTCGAAGATCTACTGTTACAGTAAGTTCTTATGTAACTGTACTTTTTGTCATCAGATAATGAATTTCGACTGGGTGTCCTGGGTAAAGATTGTGATCCTTAGCAACACAAATGTTTTCAGGGACACTGCATGTGCCAGGACTCTTGATGCGGAGAGTCACTGGCATCTACAGCCATGAGGAGATGATATTTTGTGGCATCTAGGGATGACTTCACAGTTGCAGCCAGGTCCTGTGCCACATCACCATCCACCTTTTGACTTAGTGCCAGAACTGCATTCCACAGGACTTTCTGGTACTGAGCTGTAAAGTTCAGGTAAGTTGCCTGCCTTAAAAAGCGACTCTGCACTTTAGCATTTGCTTTCATAAAGATGTTTCAGCTGTTTAATTTACTGGAGAATAAACTTTTTCACATCCAGTGTTCATTTCCAAGATTTACAGCACATCTTGATAGTCCATCTAAAATGTATGTACAGAAAACATTTGCCTCTCCCCTGTTAACCTCACAGTGCTTTTGTTTATGGCATCATAGTGCTCCCCATGACAGCAGACTGGGATGACACAAAACAGCTATTGTGGGGTTAGCAGGGGAGAGTCAGATACATTTTCAAAGACTCGGTGAAGGAAGTGCTGCATTAATTACAATATTTAGTAGACCAACAGCAGGGGAAATTTGAAAAAAAGACGAACTAGAAATCAATAAAGTTAAAACATAATTGATGTAAAGCTAGTGTTTTAAAGCTGTTTATTTTAATAGAGAATTGCTCTTTAATTGCAGGAAAGTTGTTGTGTACATTCTTATGGCCATTCTATCCAGTTTTCTGGCGTCCTTCTCAGGAGGCTGTACAGAGGAAGGCAATTTAGCCCTCTCACAAGCAGCTGCTTGTACCACTCCTTCATGATCCAGATGGTAATACAGGTAGACTGCCCTCTGATGTCTACCTGATACTTTTTCTCAGATTTATTATCAATATCAGCTGCAGAATTTGGCGTTGACATGATTTTGAAAGTGACTTTCCTAAGGGACTTCAATATATGAACTGGCGGTCTCCTTGTAGGAGGGAAGCCCCATCATGTCCATGAATTCCACTTCCTCCTTGTCCTCCCCTGTTTCATGAGAGGGGATTCAGAGGATGTCGATCACTTGCTTAATGAATGAGGAATAACAGGAGTAGTCTTCATTAACTCTAGGAGAGGACCCAAACTCCTACTCAGGAGAACCATCAAACTGGATTGGTGTATCCTCCTCCTGCTTATCACCATCATCATAGTAAAATTCCTCCTCCAAGACAGGCGACTGGTGGTGGGAAGGGGACAGGTATATTCAATAAGTTTACCATAACCTGAAAGGCCTGGAGAAACTGCCACATCTATGCGATGTTTCCTGCTGAGGGCATTTGTCTCTGTTCTGCTGCCTGCTTCTTATCTTTTGCAGCAGGAGTGGTAGGGACATGTTTTTCCTTTGGTTTTTTCTTGGAAGGCACTGGTTGCAGTACTTGCTCTGAGATGGTTTTTATTTGTATTTTTTCCATCACTGGAGTCAGGGTTTCCCCTTTTAGACACCTTGGTATCTTCACCATGCTTATCTAGTGACTTAGCAGCTGTATCTTTTTTGTCTGTCCCCTTTGACATGGACTGCTGCTTATTAAGAGAAAAATCTTCCAATGTGAGCGTCCTCATCATTGGGAGCTCCCTAAGCCTGTAATGGGTTTTGGTGACATAGAGAAAGACTGAGAAACCATAAGTTTGTCTCTTTTTAAAAACCTTTTCTTTTGTGTTTTTGGGCAAAATGTTTGGCAAAGTACACAATTTTTAAAATTGTGATCTGTCCTCAGGCATCCTGAACAAAGCTTATGACAATCTGTCCTTGCCAGGAGCTGAAAACAAGGTCATGTTTTCTTTTTAGGCCTG
Source organism: Neoceratodus forsteri (assembly GCA_016271365.2). NCBI lineage: Eukaryota > Metazoa > Chordata > Ceratodontiformes > Ceratodontidae > Neoceratodus > Neoceratodus forsteri. Next base: position 1,200,388,633 of record CM028130.1, read on the forward strand.
TTAGTTATGTCAGACCCTGCCAGGGTGTAAGATATTTGGTTCCTTAAACACAAAATCAGTAACGTTAAATTTACTTAACAAGGGAAATGCTTACAACCGCTATAAATGTTAATAAAAAGACAAGCTGTTAACTTTTACCACAAAATGTCGTTGATTCTCTCAGGTGGTAACCCTTTTTTAAAACTGCCTTCTCTGGCTCCTGGGAGCGGATTGAGAACCAGAGAAACCACTAAAAATAGCAATATTTACTAACAAAAAAAACAAAACACTAATGAGTATTGAGAACTACAAATATAAATTAAAACTTAGACTGCAACACAGTAAATATAAATGGAAACACCAGAACGCTGGAGACATCTTCATGGTGACTGGTCTATTCAAGCAGAGAAACAAATCTGGCATTAAGCCAGTAGGGGGAGCATGACCACAGTGCAAAGTTTGAATAGCATTCTGCATTCCAATAATTTGCATACATTCTGTCTCCAAGGCATCACACTCTGGTGGGACTATGCTTTTTGTATTAGGCATCATTGATGGATTCCAGTTGTTAGAACACTTTTTCTTCTTAGACTGGAAGACAGGGGTTCTAGCCCGCTAAGGCTATCAGTTCACTGATTTTTGATTTCCTGCAATTAGAAGTGGACAAAGGTTTAATATGGTCCATTTTGCATTCTCTGAATGGGTCTTGTATAGATACTCACAACTATGTCATTTGTATTCTTTGAGTGGTTAGCTGCTCTAGACCTTCATACTGCTCCCCAGTCCCCTATAGGAGTTTAATAGGGTTCTTACAGCCCTTTGCAGGTCAGTGCAGGTCAGTTTTATACCCTTATCCTCCATTCCCGAGGATAACCTCTCCTTCAAGATTTGCTTTAGATATCCACCTGTTCCGCAAGACAGATTGGCAAACTTCATGTCCATCTCTTAAGTGCCAATATCTCATTATGCATAGGGATAAGGTAGTGTTCTAGGGACATGGATATGTTGTTCATCCACACTTATTGGCAGGTTCCTTGCCACTTTAAATCTTGCCAGAAGGTCTTTAAGCTGGCTCCTCCCACCCACCCGGGTGGTAAAACTCTCGGCTCCGCCCCATGACGTCAGATCTTCCTTACCGCTTGGAAGCTCAGGTTCCCTCCTTAACGCTCTGCGTATAAGACTGGTTCCTAATTCTTGAATCTTGAAATCAAAGTTTTTGCTAAAAGACTTGGTCTTCTCTCCCTCGCGGCTGCGATGGACAATCGACTCGGTTTCGGGAGATGCCTTGCGGGCAGAAGATGTCTCGGACGGATCCGCACTCCACGTCGTCTACTGCTTAGGCCTTGAGCATGACCCGCGGCTTGCAACCTGTGCTCTTCTTTTGACCTCGTCCTCGAGGACTTCGTGCCCGTTTACAGCTGGGCGTCCGAGAAGATTTCCTTGGTTAAGTCTAAAGAGGACGATCGGCGGTGTCCGGGGTAGGCTCAGCGGATCAGCTCGAGCAGATGATCGCCCTCAAAGAAGGAGGCGGCGCGGGCGCTTCTACCTCGACTGCGGCATTTGTCCCGCTCTCTCTCGGTGCCTCGTATTCGGCTTCGTTTAAGGAGCTTTGTCTGACCCTCTCGACGAAAGGTGAGGGTACAACTTCTTCTGGACCGTTTTCTCGGTCCAAAAAGAGAGACAAAGGTAAGTCTCACCATCGACGTTCTTGGGAGCGGGAAAGATCTCCCTCCCCTAGTTGTCGACAGTCGACTTCGGTCGACCCCTCAGCTTCGGCCACTGGCTTCACGGTGTCCCCGTCAGGCCAGTTGACCGAGACTCCCGTCGACGTGGTCGAGATTTTCTCGACCCATTGGATGAGGTTGTCGGCTGGAAGCTGAGAATCCCTCTCCCGGTTCCCCGGTGGGAGGTGAGGATCGATCGGCTCGTCTGTGTCTCGGTTCGGGCCGATTGAATCGTCCGAACCGGAAGAGTGCCGATTCTCGACACCTCCAGCGCCGTCCTCGGCCTAGCCGAGATTCTCGGTCTCGGACGTCTTCGCGGTCCAGCCGATCCCGCCATCATAGGCAGTCTCGGCACCACGGCAAGCGGCGCCGCCGCTCGTCCTCTTCCTCCTCCTCGGACGAGGAGAGGCTTCGGCGCAAGTTGCGTCGGAGGTACGAGGAACTCATGTGGCAACAGCTCCTCCTGACCGGGAATAAGCCGACGTCGTCGTCTTCCTCGGCCATTAAGTGGCTGTCACCGGAGCAGCCAAAACAACCCCTCATTCTAGCCGAGGAGCCTGTTCCCAGGCTGGTTGTTCGGCCAATTCCAGCTGCCCCACCGATTCTGTTGGAACCTCCGCCTCCACAGCTGTTATTTGGGGCTCCGACCAAAAATTCTCGGTCGGCTCAGGGACTGCCCCATAGGCTGTCTGTCACCCTCACTCCCGATAGACCTCGGCAGGTGGAGGGTGGCTCAGGCCCGAAGCAGCTCTTCGAGGACTCTTCGGAGTCCGAGGATGATTCTTCCCTTTTCTCCAAGCGAATGGACTTGGAGTCCTCAGGAGGACAGTCAGTGGACGATAGCCCTTCGTCCTTCCTAGGATTGCTTGGCTCATCTCGAGTCCACGCGGATGAAGCTCGAACCCGTTTCAAGCGGGCCAGGTATCCCTCACGAGATTCTGGACCTGGGGATTCCCTCTGGAGGCCTTTCCGGTGGCGAGGCCATAGTGGGTCCGGCCTTGGAGCTTTGGCAGCGTCCTGCTTCCTGCCCTCGCCTTGGCCAGGATGGCCAGGAAGTATGCGGTCCCTACCGGTTCCCTGTCCGGTTTTTCGGAACACCCCTCTGCTGAGGGGTTGGTTACCGACAGCGTTTTCCGGCGTGCCGGGAACGCCAGGGATGTGGACAAGCCTCCCGACAAGGAGTCCAAGAAATTGGATTATGCCGGGCGAAAAGTCTATGCTGCGTCCTCTCTCGGCCTTCGTCAGGCCAGTTCGGCCGTCCTCTTGGCACATTTTTCTCATGCCCTGTTGGGCTTCCTGGATGAGGTCGTCCCTCATCTTCCCGCGGATCTGCAGACTACGGTCAGGCAGGTGCGGGACCAGGGCAGGGCAGTGGCCAAACAGCAGCTCCAGACTGCGTTAGACATTGGGGACTCATGTGCCAGGTCTGTGGCGGCCGCAGTGGCCATGCGTCATCGGGCTTGGCTGAGGATATCCACCTTTACTTCGGATACCCAGCACAAGTTGGCGGATGTTCCCTTTTTGGGGACTGACCTCTTCGGCCCTGGGGTGGAAGGTCACCTGCAGAGGATCGAGAAGTCCAACGCTACCTTGGACTCTGTCTCTTCCGCTCAGAAGGACAAAGGCCGCAAGCCACAGCCTAAGCCCTTTCGTCCTTCTGCGCCCCCGGCACGACCCGGCCCAGCAACGTCAGGGCCAGCAGGCTCGGACTTGGCATCCCAAACCCAAGCCGTCGGCTTCCTCCAACAGGAAGCAGGAAGGTAAAGGCCCAGGAGGTTCCTCGGCCGGTCCCTCCTCCAAGCCTGCCCAGTGACGGGCTGAGGGGTGTCGCCCCCAACCCCGTCACCTCACCCCAGGTTCCCCATGGGGGGACGGCTCCGACACTTCCTTTCCGCCTGGTCCGTTATTACCACGGACAGGTGGGTACTGGAGGTGGTGGGAAAAGGCCTGCCTCTGGAATTCGAGCAGGCCCCGCCCTTCAGAGCCGTCGCTTCCTCGGGGGCCTAGGTCATAGCCTCACTGTCGGCTCGTCGGGCCGACATCGCTCTCCTCCTCCAAAAGGAGGTGATCAAGGAGGTAGCGGACCCTCCCTCAGACCCGGGGTTTGTGTCCAGGTACTTCCTGGTTCCTAAACGGACGGGGGGTGGCGCCCCATTCTCGACCTACACGACCTGAACAAGTTCCTAAGGTCTCGAACCTTCAGGATGGTCACTCTGGCGCAGATAATACCATCTCTGGAACACGGCGCGTGTGGTTCTGCTCTCTGGACCTGCAGGACGCGTTCTTTCACGTCCCTATCCGTCCGTCACATCGGAGATTCCTTCGCTTTCGAGCGGAGGGATCCCTCTTCGAGTTCTGAGCCATGCCCTTCGGCCTGTCTCCAGCTCCCAGGGTCTTCACCAAATGCATTGCAGTGGTGACAGCTTTCCTGCGGCGCCGAGGGGTCCGGGTGTACCCTTACCTGGACGATTGGCTGATAGCAGCCCCCTCCAGACAGGAGGTGGAGCGGTCCAGAGATCTGGCCCTCCAGGTTTGCTCTCAAGTCGGCCTTCTCATCAACGAGGCCAAGTCGGAACTCGAGCCCGAAGCAGGTGATTCTGTTTATCGGGGCAGAGCTCGACTCTTTTCGAGCCAGAGCACGGCTCCTGGCGGACAGGGCCGAGGTTCTTACCTCCTTTGCCCAATCATTTCTGGTTGGGCAGTCGCGCCCTGCCCAGGACTTCCTGCGCCTCCTGGGTCTCATGGCGGCCTGTACCAGCGTGGTCCGTTGGGCCCGCTGGCACATGCGCCTCCTTCAGTGGGGCCTGGCCAGCCAGCGGTCACAACGCTGCAATCCATTGGACCAGCTAGTGGCGGTGACCCAGGAGATGTGGAACGCTCTCCGGTGGTGGACCGTTCCATCTCATCTGCAGGAGGGTATCCGTTTGTCCGCCCGAGCCGGCGGTCTCTCTGTCGACCCGATGCCTCTCTGATGGGTTGGGGTGCCCATCTGGGGAACAGCCACGGCCTCCTCTGGTCCCAGCGGGAGTCCGATGCCACATCAACCTGCTGGAGCTCGGGCGGTCCGCCTAGCTCTCACCGCCTTTGCTCCGTTTCTCCGGGGTCAAGTGGTCAGAGTCCAGACGGACAATACCACGACCATGTACTACCTAAACCGCCAGGGCGGGACGCGCTCCATGCTTCTATGCAAGGAAGCTCTCCGCATTTGGTCACTCGTACGCAGCCTGGAGGCGGATCTCCTAGCCATTCATGTGGCAGGAGCCTCCAACACCCTGGCCGATGCCCTGAGCCGGATAGGGGCTGCATCTCACGAGTGGTCTCTCCTGCCAGAGGTAGTACAAGATCTTTTCTCCCACTGGGGCACACCTCAGGTGGACCTGTTTGCCTCCAGGGAGAATGCGAAGCTGAGGCTGTTTCATGCCGGCCCCCCTCAGCAGGGCTCGCTGCAGGGGGATGCCTTCTCGAGGCTGTGGGCCCGGGCCTCTTTACGCCTTCCCCCATTTCCTTGATTCCAAGGTGCTTCTCAAGGCAAGGAGGGACAAGGCGCAGGTGATTCTGATAGCCCCAGACTGGCCCGCCAGTTCTGGTACCCAGATCTCCTCAGCCTCAGCTCCAGGCTCCCGAGGCAGCTTCCAGCTCGCCCGGACCTGCTCTCAGTCAATCAGGGGAAGGTGTTCCATCCGGACCTTCAATCCCTGCACCTGACGGCCTGGTTCCTGAGCGGCTAGAGTTCCAGGCTTTGGGTCTTTCTGACGAGGTTCTCAGTGTTGTTGAGGCGTCCCGTAAGGAGTCGACCAGGAAATGCTATGCCTTCAGATGGAAGAGATTTTCCATTTGGTGTCAGGGCAAGGGCTTGGACCCTTCCTCCTGTTCCTTGGCAAGCATTTTGGACTATTTATGGTCCCTTTCTAGTCAAGGGCTTAGGTCAACGACCCTAAAGGTGCACCTGGCAGCCATCTCTGCTTACCGGGCACAGGCCGGGGAGCAGTCGGTGACGCAGGAGAAGGTGGTCTGGCGCTTTTTCAAAGGCCTTGATCACATTTCCCTTCCGGTGCGAGAACCTCCACCTCCATGGGATTTACTGCTGGTACTGGCAAAGCTCATTGGCAAGCCATTCGAACCAATGCAGGTGTGAACTCTCTCACCTGTCGTGGAAGACCGCCTTCTTGGTGGCTATCACGTCAGCCAGAAGGATGGGAGAACTCCAGGTGCTCTGCATTGAGTCTCCTTACCTGGTCTTCCACAGGGACAAAGGTTGTCCTCTTACCAGAATTCCTTCCGAAGGTGGTGTGGGTTCACCTTAACCAGGTGTTGACTCTGCGGTTTCTACCCCAATCACCTCGGAGGCCGAATACAGGCTCCATACTTTGGACCCTAGAAGAGGCGCTCGCTTATTATAAGGAGCTAACGGCTGAAGTCGGGAGAGGTTCGCCAGCTGTTTGTCACTACGCTGAAGCCGCACCTGGCAGACCTGCAGCCAAGCGGACGATAGGCAGGTGGGTCACCTCCTGTATAGATCTCTGCTATAAGTTGGCGGGCATGGAGCCTCCCAGAGGGATAAGAGCTCATTCTACCCATCATACTGCTGCATCGGTGGCTGCTTCCAGGGACATCCCTATCCAGGAAATCTGCAGGGCTGCTACCTGGAAGTCAGCACACACCTTCATCACCCATTACCACATCGACCTTGAGTCATGCCGGGATGCTGGTTTTGGGGCCTCGGTTCTCCAGTCTTTATTCCCTAAGTAGGGTGTGTGCGCCTTGCCTCCCTCCTCCCGGAGAACTCTAGGAGTCTGCCAATAAGTGTGGATGAACAACATATCCATGTCCCTAGAAATCCAGGTTACTCACCTGTAACAGGAGTTCTAGGAATGGTATATGTTGTTCATCCACTTGACCCACCCGACCTCCCCGGCTTGGACGCACAACCTGAGCTTCCAGCGGGCCAGATCTGGCGTCATGGGGCAGAGCCGAGAGTTTTACCACCCGGGTGGGTGGGAGGAGCCAGTTTGAAGACCTTCCGGCAAGATTTAAAGCGGCAAGGAACCTGCCAATAAGTGTGAATGAACAACATGTACCATTCCTAGAACTCCTGTTACAGGTGAGTAACCTGCATTTCCGGACAATTTTCCTTTTTCTACTGAGAAGTTTCCACTGCCCTGTATAATCCCACATTTTTTTCCAGTTGGAAAAGTTTTAGAGTTACCATTGTTTACAGCACAACACTATCTTCTGAGTAACGTTTGGATACAGATTGAAATTTGAATGATCAAACTAGGCATGGATTGTGACAATTCTGAATCCTAGGAAACAAGAATGTGAGTGCTGGTCTCTCTTAGAAAGGCAGTGTAAATATCTTTTTCCTTATTTACTAAATTGTTGGTGATATATTTATGCAAGTCAATAATGTTGGTCGTTGAGGGTGTTTCGAATCTGTAATTTCTTGTGTGGCAGTTTTGTGGACTGCCTGAGATGAGGCATTGAAACACTTGCGACACTAGCATTTCATACCATTAGATACGGCAATTAAAGCTATAGCAATACCAGTGAACCCATGGTCTTGGTGCATAACAACATGCGTAAGTAATTAATTTCAATTGAGAACGTTGGAGCAAACAGAAAAATAAATCATGTTAAGCTTGATACCATTTCTTCTTTTTAAATGCAAAAGAAGTCAATTTAAAAAATGTATTTATTTTCAGTAGATTTCCATATTTATGATTTTTAAATTTGTTTTCAGCAACTGAAAGCTCTGAATCTTCCCACTGTATGTCTGGCAGTGGCTCAAGTGGTTCTGATAGTGGCTGTGTGTCCAACATCCTGCCAGAAAGTTTATCTGAAGAAGCTGGATCTCCATGTGATATGTCAGCAACTTACTCACTATCAGGATCCAGGCACAGCTCAAGCAGCTTATCACCACTGGAGGAGAAACCAAGGTTTGCCAATAGCCAGTATATTTCAGCAGTAAGTACAGCAGATTTTAAACTAAAGATGTTACATTAATTAGCTTTTCATTTGCCGTGTTTGAATGAATCCCTTTTATAGATCCATATTCTTTGCACTTTAGTAGATATCATAGGCACCCAGCGAACACTTCTGACAGTTAACTTGCACTGTAAGTGATGGTATTATGTTAGGGTTGAGTTTGTTTTTGTGTCACAAATAGGGTTTTTGATAGATTATATCTCAAAGGTATTATCCCCTAGGAGTCTGAAATTTGTTGTGCTCCATCCCAGTCCTCGGGCTAATATTTTGGTAAAGTTCACTGAAATCAGTTTGGTAGTTTAAAGTTAATACTTTGTGAATTTACTTTATAAATTATAAATTTGGACTTGTTTTTGCCCACAAATACAAAAAAAAAAAAAACAAACAACAGAGATCAAAATTATAAAACTAGCAGGTTTATTAGAATAGGGCCTTTTTGTGGTGTCTGAATTAAATGGTTTGTAGTTTTTAGGTTATACGATTTAAAACCTCACACACACGTGAATCACTGAAAAATTGGTGAAAAAAATGCAAACCCATTCTGCTGCTTCCAGCTACAGGTTTGGGACCCTGCTCAAAGAAAGTTGTGACTGATCTGCACAAAGAACATTATGATTGCTCTCCTGCGTGAAAAAAGGTATGAGCCATTTTGTGCTACACACAGGGACCTGCATGAGGAAAGTTATCACTGATCCTGTGAGCCCTACTTGAAGCAGCAGACCTGTGGGCATGACCCTGGAAACTGTAGCTTGGACTAGTGTAACCCCCCTGCAAATGGGGGTTCCCAAAAGACTTCCAGGAGCTTGCTTGAATGCTCCAAGCCTGAATGGTGTTTGGCATTTAAGCCATTTATCAGTGAGTGTTTTTAGAGCCTCTGGTACTGTCTCTTTAAGAGCTGTCTGCTTGCAGACATAATTAGTTATTATGGGGACTGTGTGCTTCTCTGAGTACCACTCGAGCTGCTGCCAATTCACTTCATTTTGCAGTCACTAGGAGTGCAAAGGAACCTATCTGAAAGATGTAACTGTTTGCCAGAAATTATTTAGAGTAATAATGAAATACAGTTTGTCTAACCTGCTTTCTTTGCAGTCAGAACTGTGTCTGCTAGTTCCCATTCTAGTTTTGAACTGCTGAACTGGACCAATCAGTGTGGGGTAGCTAGCTCTAAAATGATGCCTTGGACTCATAATCTGAGCCAGCCACAAGAGGATTGTATGGGCAGTGACTCTGGGAGATGTAGTTTAGACTTCAGTGCCTTTTTGAGACAACAGCAGCAGTCTATTGTGTGACAGCCAATCCAGTCAAGAACTGGGAGGAACTCAAAGGAAGTGCCAGTTTCGTCAGTTGGAGTTCAGTTGAGCTTTGGCAGTGAAGAAGGAAGGACCCTGTGCTTTTCAGTGTGCAGTTTTAGTCAAAAACGTGTAAGGCCCAGAGTTCGGTCTGCAGCTTGTGTAACAGCTTGTTAGGACTGAATCCGTCCTGTGAAAAGAATCAAAGGATCTCTGAAGAGTAGAAACCAGGCTCACCCTGTAGAAGACTGGAAGAATTGCTGAAAATTGCACTCGGTCTGTCAGGAACTGAATCTGCTGTGTGTTCTCCCGGGTATTGTGCAGTAATTGCGATCGGGATACAGATGCAGCCCGCCTGGTATAGTACTTTCTTTTATATGGATGTGTGAAGAGGTTTGTGTACCTCAAGTGAGCCCTGCTGACATTGAAGGACCCTATCTTATTTGGAGGTCGTAGTACTAATTCAGGGTTGCTCCCTGTTGAATTGCCACATTAAATCCAAATGGAATTACTGTACTGCTGACTGTTTAATTCTCCTTTTCTCTGTGTGAAAGGGCCCCTACCAGCTGCCACGGTTTGGACTAGCCACTAGGGCTTGGGTACCCAGGGACAGTAACTGATAGGGATAGGCCTGTGCACAGAGCCATAGGTAGATTATTAGAGTGATAAGCTAATTAACCTGATTTCCCCCTGTCCTTGTTATATCCCCTAAATAAATCAGAGCTGCTTGTTTCAGCAAGTTATACTGCCTGAGGTATTTGTCTATGTTAAAGTACTGTACTGTGATTGTTGCACTGTATCTCATTTCAGGAGGTCCCAGTGCGGAACCAGACCTGGGGGTAAGTGTATACTGTGAAGGTAATTCTGATATATTGTGTGGGCCACTAGTGGGAAGAAAGGGGGTTGCAGTGTCCCAGAGGGCTGTGACCAAGTTAGTTTAACTATTGCAAACCCTGACCTCTGGGTGGAGGCACCGCCATTGGATCCAGGCCCTCAACCTGTTAGTGGCAAATCAGGCAGGGTAGTAGCCCCTGGGATAGCGCCATCTAGGGGTTACATCTTGGAGGCTCACCGCTGGGATTGTGTGTCCTCTAGTGGCCATATTCACGAACCACTGTTAAGAAAAATGGGTACCCGACAGAAGTGGCTGTGCACGGCTGGTGGAGTGGTGTACTGGGAGGAGATCGACCCCAAAATGCTATGCTTATCCTGGACATCCCCTGGGTATCATACGGACACTGTGCAGGAGTACTTTCCAAGGTGGAAGGTTTACAAAACCCTGTGGTGGTGGGTCGGCATGCTAATCTGCTCACCCACACTTTCCTGGCCCTAGTAGAGTTTAAGGATCCCATAGATAGCTCCAAAGTGCCACAGACCATTACCCCAGAGGAGCCCTCACTGCTTGGAGAGTGATAACTAAGGACAGTAAAGACCGAGGGAATCAGCCCCACCACTATCTGAAACTTTTGAGGAGAAATTTGCTGAATGGTTGCTGGGAGAGGGGAAAACTGTGGAGGACTTGAAGAAACTATTCTTTCCACCTGGGGGTGTTCCTCCCCCAACACCCTCTCCTGCTCCAGTGCCCGTAATGGTGGCTGAACCAATGCAGACTCCTATTTCTGCACCTGCCATTAGTCACGACTCTTACCGAAGGTTGAGGATCTTCTCTGGCACCCTCCCCACCCCCCAAGGGGAGGATGACTGGGAGACCTGGATAGACTATGTTGCCCCCCAAGTGCTAGAATGGCAATGCTCGGAAGGTGAAAAGCGAAAGAGGGTTAGTGAGAGCCTCCGAGGTCCCTGCCCTGGCTACCATCCGTAGCAAACGGGCCAGTAACCTGAAGTATCGCAGCAGCTCATCTTGAGGCCTTGGAGAATGGCGTGGGAGCCCAGATTCTGATGAGGACCTATGGTGGAGAGTAAGAGATGCACAACAGTACCAAGGGAGTTGTTGTCTGTGTATGTATCTCGGCTGGAAAAATTGTTGCAAGAATGCCTCAGAAAAGGTAGTTTGCCAGCGATTGAACTGGACCGAACCAGGCTGGACAGGATCCTTAAGTCTGCCCCTTCTCAGAACTGCTGTTGCTTCAGTTACACCTGGCAGATCGACTGGAATCCCACCCTCCTATGATGAGTTAATGAGAGAAATTCGAGGAGTTGAGAAAAGAGCGACCTCGGGAGGGACCTGCACCAATAGCTGCGGCTCACGACCCGAGTGACTGAGGGTGACCCATCAAGTGAAGTTCAGGGGCAGAGGTTGGCAGTCAATGAGTGCTCTGACAAGGAAAAGATATGTCACAATGGGCGAACTGTTGAGAGAGATCCGGGAATTCAAAAACAGTCCCTTTATGAAGGCCACGCCTGCAAATGCAGGCCCTGACCTATATCCGACTGCATCTGCTATAGGGGGGGTACCCACCCATGATCTCCTACTGATAACAGCTCGAACTCGATTCCTTGACCATGGAAGTGGAGAAACTGACGAGATGTCCGCAAATGCTTATCACGCAGCAGACAGAGATGGCACCAAGGTTTCCAGTTAGTAATACCCCGCCCTGGCTCTCTCAGTGTGGCGCCCGCCAGCTCAAACTCCAGAAAGTATGTTTTGCTATAATTGTGGGAAAGATGGGCACATGAAAAGGGAATGCCAGTCCCCAAAGACACTGACAAAGTTGCATATAGGCTACAAGGAGGCTTGGAGAAGAAATCAGTGGTTAAGAGGTGCCTGACATGATCCCAGTGAGGGCACCAAAATGCTAATTCACGCCCTCTTGTGGCAAGGTTAGTTGCCCAGGCCCCCACTACCGCCTCCAGACTGGTCCAGAATAGTGGGTCCCTCCATGGAGACCACTGTAAAGGTGAACGAGTGTCTACAAGAGCTATATTAGACAGTGGCTCCCAAGTGACAATTATGTTCCAAGATTGGTATCAGAAGCATTTGTCAGACATACCCTTACAACCATTAGAAGGACTGCATGTATGGGGTTAAGTGAGAAGGCCTACCCTATTCGGGTATATCCGAATTTGGCTGTCTTTCCCCACCTCCGTGGCTGGAGTGGCCGAACAAGTAGAGACCTAGCCTTAGTGTGTCCCCCACTGGACTGTATGATGGTGTCCCTTTGTTGATTGGAACAAATGCTCATATGTTGGAAGGCTGGCACAGTTGTGTTATGAAAACAGGGTCAAAGACTAGTAGAGCTTTAAGAGTTCGGCTTTAATTAAGAAGGCCTATGAGGCACAGAGAGATGCTGAAAAACAGAACCAGAGAACAGTCGAATTGTATGGAAGAAGGATCCTGAGTCTCTGATCCTGGCGCCAAATGCCCAGTGTACCTTACAGGGAGAGGTCCGTATCAGAAAGGATGTTAAGAATAAAATATTAATGTTGGATGCACCAGGCGATGGAGAAAATTGCCAGAGGGACTGCTGGTCAAGCCTAGTATTTTGCCGCTAGAGCCCATGCTTATGCCAGAAGGAGTGGTCCAAGTTCATAATGTGTCTGAAAGAACATTCGAGTAAACAGAGGTTGCATCCTGGCTAATGTGCATTGTGCAGACACTGCAGTGCTACCAGCAGCAAGAGTTCAAGGAAGAATGACAGAGTAACGCCTGACTTGTTTGATTCGCGACTCCCGCTGCCAGCTGAATGGAAAGTGAAGATCAGTGAGAAGCTTGCCCAGAGAGACCAGGTGTTTTCTTTAAAGGAATGGGATGTAGGATGCGTGCAAGGAGCTGAGCACAATATCCGGCTGCATGACGAAAGACCATTTACGTGAGAGGTCTCGACGCCTGGCACCTGCTGACATAGATGATGTGAGAGCGCATCTGCAAGAGATGTTAGCTGCTGGTGTAATACAAGAATCCAGAAGCCTTATGCTTCCCCATTGTGGTAGTGAGGAAAAAGAATGGAACAGTAAGGATGTGTGTGGATTATCGCACCTTAAACCGGCGGACTATCCTGATCAGTACACAATGCCCGCATTCAAGGATGCTTTGGACTGCCTAAGCGGGAAAGTGGTTCTCTGTGCTGGATCTCCGCAGTGGGTACTATCAGATCCGATGGCTGAGGACGTGAAAAGACAGCCTTTATCTGTCCGCTTGGCTTCTATGAATTCATGAGGATGCCTCAAAGGTTTCAGGTGCCCCAGCCACTTTTCAGCGATTGATGGGCGTGCAGTGGGGACATGAACTTACTAGAGTGCCTGGTATACCTAGATGATGTTATTGTGTTTGGCAGCTCACTGGAGGAACATGAGAGCAGATTATTTAAGGTATTGGACCGACTGGAGGACTTTGGCCTTAAACTGTCCATTGATAAGTGTCAATTTTTCAAACATCAGTAAAGTATGTGGGACACATAGTATCCACCGAGGAATAGAGACCGACCCAAGTAAAGTTGAGGCCTTGACCACCTGGCCACAGCCCAAAATCAAAAGAACTGCAAAGATTCCTGGGATTCTGTGGTTATTATCGGCGTCATCAAGGACTATTCAAGAGTGATCCGCCTTTACTTAACCTTACCAAGGGTATCCCCAACCCACAAAAAATACCAAAGTCAGCATCCCTCAAGACTGAAAGAGTGTATTTTTCATCCGAGTGAAGTATTTGGGCCCGCTGGACTCCTGATTGTGAGACTGCTTTTCATGAGATCATATATCAACTTACCCATGCTCCAGTGCTGGCCTATGCCGATCCAAGAAAACCTTACGTCCTGCACACTGATGCTAGCTTGCAAGGGTTGGGGGCTGTGTTGTACCAAAACACGAGAATGGCCTGAGACCAGTGGCCTTTGCCAGTAGACCTGACCCCATCCGAAAAGAACTATCCTGTACATAAGTTAGAGTTCCTAGCTTTGAAGTGGGCTATTGTTGACCAATTCCATGAGTACTTGTATGGGGCTAAATACTAGTAAAACTGACAATAATCCTTTGACCTATGTGCAGACCTCAGCTAAGTTGGATGCCACTGGCCATAGGTGGCTTTCTGCATTATCTACATATGACTATGCTCTCGAATACCGAGCAGGTCTGAACCACATAGATGCTGATGCTCTCTCCCGGAGGCCTGTTCCCCAGAATGATTGGGTCCGATTGGCAGAACCTGACATTCAGGCACTCTGCCGGAAGTTTGACAGGGAGGAACAAATGTCCACGGACGCAGTGGACTGCATGGTGGATTGCTTGGGAGCCTCTGAGAATTGCATAACCTGCTGCTTATTGCCACTTTTCTGCAATAGACATTGGTGCACTGCCTCAGCTGGACAATGATAGTATTCGGCGGGCTCAATCCCGCGATCCCATGATCAAAGCAGCTTTAGAAGCCCTCTATGCAGGAAAAGATGTGTCCAAATTCGCTCCACTGATTTGAGAACTGCACTGTTATACAAAGAAGGTCCTAAGTTGAAACTGATCAATAAACTGTTATACAGAGAAACAGTAGACAGAGGGGACAAGTAGACAAACAACAACTAGTGCTGCCCTGCCTTTCGAGACTCAGTATTGAGGTCCTTGCACAACCACATGGGGCACCTTGGTATAGACAGAACACTTGACTTGGTGAGATCCAGATTCTATTGGCCTAAGATGGGGGCTGATGTGGAGCAACACATTCGAACTATGTAGTCGCTGCTTACAGAGAAAGCTTTGCCCCAGAGGCTGCCCCTTGTTAACATAACCACCAGTGCACCCATGGAGCTGGTCTGTATTGATTTTCTAAGTTTGAGTCAGATCAAAGAAATATCAGTAATGTGCTGGTGGTCACTGACCATTTCACGAGATTGCCCAAACTTTCCCCACCAAAGACCAGAAAGCATCCACTGTAGCCAAGTACTTGTGAAAACTTTTTGTTCACTATGGGGCTCCACAAAGAATCCATTCTGATCAAGGGAGAGACTTTGAGAGTCGTCTGATCAAAGAGATGCTTTCTCTGTGGGAGTCTGAGGTCCAGAACCACTCCTTACCACCCCAGGGGGACCCACAGCCTGGAACGTTTCAACGCACTTTGCTAGATATGCTAGGCACCGCACCCAAGGACAAGCCTAGATGGAGCCAACAAATTAGCACCCTGGTACATGCTTATAACTGCACCAAAAGTGATGCCACTGGATTCTCCCCTACCGCCTGATGTTTGGAAGAAGCTCGACTACCAGTAGATGTGTGTTTGGGTCTCTCCTGATGGGGTTCAAGCTGACAACTATTTACAGTATGTGCAAAGTTAAAGGCCCAGCTAACTCATGCGTACCAACTGGCTCAAACCATGGCTGCCAAAAGAAATCTGGCCAACAAAGAAAGGTATGATAAAAGGTGAAAGCACAGGAACTCCAGGAGGGAGATCGGTATTGCTAAGAAATCTGGGACTGCATGGCAAGCACAAGATTGCTGACAGATGGCACCATCTCCTCACATTGTAGTGGGCAAACTAGATGATCTGCCAGTGTACAAAGTAAGGCCTGAGAATAATTCAAAGATGTAAAAACAATGCATAGAAATCATTTACTGCCCATTGGACAAATCTTAATTGAGTCTGAGCCCTAGAAGATGCCCCTCTGGACCAGTGACTAGAGCTGCTGCTAAGAAAAGATCAAGAAAGTCTGCACCTACAGAAGCAAAGTTAAAGTGTTCCCTCCACAAGTCCCAGTTGAGCATGACTGTCAGTCCATATCGGAAGAAAGTGAGAGTGACTTTGAATACTATCCTTCTTACGAACTGAGTCAATTGTTTGAGGCAATCCCTAGTCAATACTGGAGACAAAGCTGGGCCTTCTGGACTGTCTAAGCCCCCAGCTTCATCCCTGGAGCCAATGCTCCCAGAAAGTGAAGTGCAAGCATCAGATCAGATGAAATGGAATCATTGTGCATGGTTGAACTGTTTGAGCTTTCAGGGAGAAATGATAGATTAGGGCAGACTGGTGATACACCGAACAAGAAAAGTATTTTGAGTGCCCTGACAGTCCACTGCCAGTGTCCGAAAGCTCTCCATGCGAGCCAAATGTTGTGGACTCAGAAACTGTAACTCCTGGAGCTGAAAGTGCCCCAGGTTCTAGCCTCTCTACCCCATGGAGACTCCTGACAAGTGAGGACAATGCTGAAAATGAGGCTCAGAGTGCAGAGACTATAACAGTTCCCCTAGAAAGACTGGTCGAGCTGTAAAGCCTGTGGTGCACCTCAGTTATGATTCACTTGGGAGGCCTGTGGACTTGCCTCTCAATGTTGTCCATAAAGGAGTGTATGTGTCCCCAGCTCATTGCCCAAACTGAGCATCAGTGCTAACTCAAGTTACTTGTGTTGCCCTCTATATGGTGCCCTTGCCCCATCCAGCCCCAAGGTAACTGATAGGAAGGGGCCCTCTCTTCAGGTTTCATGTACAAGAGGTAATAACGAGTTATGGTACAATGTGTATGTAATACTGTGTAAAGTGGCGATACTGCAATGTTTCAGAAATGTGTTCTTGGTAAAATGATATATTGACTGATGATTACGTATGCGAGCCTAATGCAAATGTATATGGTTGCAGTTGAAACTTATGGGTACTTGCTTGACGCCGGACGCAAGCTTTCCCAGGCCAGGAAGGGTGTAACCCCTGCAAATGGGGGTTCCCAAAGACTTCCAGGAGCTTGCTTGAATGCTCCAAGCCTGAATGGTGTTTGGCATTTAAGCCATTTATCAGTGAGTGTTTTTAGAGCCTCTGGTACTGTCTCTTAAGAGCTGTCTGCTTGCAGACATAATTAGTTTGTATGGGGGACTGTGTGCTTCTCTGAGTACCACTCGAGCTGCTGCCAATTCACTTCATTTTGCAGTCACTAGAGTGCAAAGGAACCTATCTGAAAGATGTAACTGTTTGCCAGAAATTATTTAGAGTAATAATGAAATTACAGTTTGTCTAACCTGCTCTTTGCAGTCAGAACTGTGTCTGCTAGTTCCCCATTCTAGTTTTGAACTGCTGAACTGGACCAATCAGTGTGGGGTAGTTAGCTCTAAAATGATGCCTTGGACTCATAATCTGAGCCAGCCACAAGAGGATTGTATGGGCAGTGACTCTGGGAGATGTAGTTTAGACTTCAGTGCCTTTTGGACCAACAGCAGCAGTCTATTGTGAGTGACAGCCAATCCAGTCAAGAACTGGGAGGAACTCAAAGGAAGTGCCCGGTTTCGTCAGTTGGAGTTCAGTTGAGCTTTGGCAGTGAAGAAGGAAGGAGCCCTGTGCTTTTTCAGTGTGCAGTTTAGTCAAAACGTGTGTAAGGCCCAGAGTTCCGGTCTGCAGCTTGTGTAACAGCTTGTTAGGACGAATCGGCCCTGTGAAAAGAATCAAAGGATCTCTGAAGAGTAGAAACCAGGCTCACCCTGTAGAAGACTGGAAGAATTGCTGAAAATTGCACTCGGTCTGTCAGGAACTGAATCTGCTGTGTGTTCTCCGGGTATTGTGCAGTAATTGCGATCGGGATACAGATGCAGCCTGCCTGGTATAGTACTTTCTTTTATATGGATGTGTGAAGAGGTTTGTGTACCTCAAGTGAGCCCTGCTGACATTGAAGGACCCTATCTTATTTGGAGGTCGTGAGTACTAATTCAGGGTTGCTCCTGTTGAATTGCCACATTAAATCCAAATGGAATTACTGTACTGCTGACTGTTTAATTCTCCTTTCTCTGTGTGAAAGGGCCCCTACCAGCTGCCACGGTTTGGACTAGCCACTAGGGCTTGGGTACCCAGGGACAGTAACTGATAGGGATAGGCCTGTGCACAGAGCCATAGGTAGATTATTAGAGTGATAAGCTAATTAACCTGATTCCCCTGTCCTTGTTATATCCCCTAAATAAATCAGAGCTGCTTGTTTCAGCAAAGTTATACTGCCTGAGGTATTTGTCTATGTTAAAGTACTGTACTGTGATTGTTGCACTGTATCTCATTTCACAGGAGGTCCCAGTGCGGAACCAGACCTGGGGGTAAGTGTATACTGTGAAGGTAATTCTGATATATTGTGTGGGCCACTAGTGGGAAGAAAGGGGGGTTGCAGTGTCCCAGAGGGCTGTGACCAAGTTAGTTTAACTATTGCAAACCCTGACCTCTGGGTGGAGGCACCCGCCATTGGATCCAGGCCCCTCAACCTGTTAGTGGCAAATCAGGCAGGGGTAGTAGCCCCTGGGATAGCGCCATCTAGGGGTTACACTAGAATCACAGGGGTAGGGGATGGGGTGGATATTATGGTTGAAAACCCTAACGCTGTCAGATTTCCCTCTTTTCATGTCTTTGCAGCCCTAACATATGCATTAACATAGTTTTTGCAATGAATTTCCCTACTTTTTGAGAAAGTATGTTCATAATCTACTTCCCCTTTCTGAGACAAGAAGGTGATTTATTAATATTTTGTTCATGTATGACTTGACTTACAGTACAAAATACATTTTTCAAACAACATGAAGTCTTGCTATATTATAGACATTAGCAGTTTGATCCAGCTCTAGAACTGCCCCGGAGTGAAATGGTTAAAACCATTCCAAAATAGAATTTTGGCATGAGAGCAGCTCTTATCTGTGTCATTTCAAACTTGAACTGTCAGATTCTTTACTCCGCCTCAGTGAACAGTCGCTCCGGAGATTTCTTCTTCTGCTCGGTTCATTTCTCGGTTTAAAAAGTGTTTTCTCGGTTGCATTTAACCAAGAATAGTTTTATTTTAACCGCAAAACCGTTTGGTTCAAGCTCTATCTGTGGTAACCGTAAGTAAATGAAGGTTTTGTCTGTATAGAACTTGTAAGTTATCGGTTCGGTTTTGAACCGATCAGTGGGTTTAAAACTCATTTAAAACTAAAAGTTACTATTTTGGAGTGCGGTTCCCGGTTCTTATCGGTTCTAAAAAGCAGTTTACGTTTTCCAATATCCGTGACACGGTTAGGAACCGATAAAGGTGTCTTCTGGCACTGCCGTTAAAAGAGACAAGTTTTTGGTTAGGCTGGCATTATGTCTGAGAAACCCAAAGAAAAACGGGCCCACTGGGTTTCAACACTGTGATGTTTGTGGGGAAGTCTTTGCCAAGGCTGACCCACACACCACATGTGTTTATTGTCTGGGGTTTGACCACCTCCAGTCAGACTGCCAGGTATGTAAGAATTTCCCTGCAGCCACCCTGGAAAAAAGATTGGGCAGGCTCAGGGAACGAGAGGCCAAAAAGTCCGCTGACCCGGATGGCCAGCCCGGTTCGGTGCCAACCGAACCAGAGGGAGTGCCCTCTGACCAGGGCCAGACTTCCTCGGGCAAAAGAAAAGCTGGTTCTGAGGAACCAATTCCAGTAAAGAAAACAAGAAAATCAGCAGGTCTGGAGTCCAAAATTCCTTCTCCAACTGCTGCAGAGATAGCAAAAGCCATACAAATTGTCCAGTCACTGTCTCAGGGTCTGTCCGAACCACCACTATCTGGTAAAAGATCGGTTCGTCCGGTCCCAATGGTTCAGGATTATGATATTGAGGAATTTTATGAACCAGAGGAGGGGGAGGAGGATTATGAACAGTATGAATGTGGCTGGGAAGGTCTGGGTGTGCCCATTGAACCGGACATCTCCCAGACAGACCTTTAGAATCTCCCCTATGCTGTCTGAGTCCCCATCTCATTTTATGTTTTATAAAAGTTGCTGAAACCCTCCAGCTTCCTTTAGAAGAGGCTGTGGATGAGCAAGAGGAGCCTGATTTTGTAGAAATGATGGATATTCCAGAGTCTAGGAGATTGTCTATTCCTTTACATAAGTCTTTTAGGAAACAAACAATTAAAATTTTAAAAGCTCCTAATTCTGTGCTTCCTGTAGATAAAAGATGGACAGAAGGTATACATTGTCAGGCCCTGATACAGAATTCCTTTCTCAGCAATGCAGTCATGTTAGTAGTTCAGGCTGCTGCCTGGGATAAGCTAATATTCCTTGGCTTCACATCCTCCTGACAAGGATTCCAGGAAGATTGATGCCATGGCAAAAAACAGTATATGGCAGCCTCTGGGACTCAGGCAAGCAAATTTTATGGCTTATGTAGCTAGGTATCAGAAATCTAGATGGGATACTGTTATGCAATTGGCCAAGCAGGCCCATGGCCAGGTGGCTAGTGAACTAGAACAGGTGGTTGCTGATGGCATTGAAACCTCTAAGGTTCAGTTTCATGCTGCTGTGGATGTTAATGATGTTTCCTCTAGGGTCATGGCCACTTCTGTAGCTTTTCGTAGGTTGGCCTGGCTCAGGTGTACTAGTTTGTCACAGGATACCCAGACTAAGGCTATGGATTTTCCTGTGGTGGGAAATTCTCTGTTTGGAGAGCAGACAGAGAATTACATGAAGAAGATGGATGAATATAGGACTACTTACAAGAGTGCCCAGGCTAAGGAGCGGCAAGCCACTCCTCAAAGGCATGCCCCAGGGGTAGGGGTAGGCCTTTTCACAGGCCTCTCTACCAGACTCAGGCCTCCTCTGCCTATGCTCAGAGGGGCTTCTTCAGAGGCAGGGGCAGATGAGGGGTGGGCAGACCTGCTCCCACCCCCCAGCCTAAAGCTCCTGCGAAACAGGCACCCTGATGGGGTGCCCAGGGCAGTTCTCCTGTACCAGTGGGGGCAGGCTGGCTTACTTCAGTCAGAATTGGGCTTCTTTAACTTCAGACAAGTGGGTTCTGGAAGTAAGCCAGGGTCTGGTTCTCAGCTTCAAAAGTTTCCCAAGTTGAGAAGCAGACTTTTTCTACCTGCAAGTGCTTCAGAGACCCTCGCTCTGGAAACAGAGGTCTCATCCCTGTTAACTCTCAGAGCAGTAGAAAGGGTTCCTCCCCTGCATCAGGGTAGGGGTCTGTATTCCAGATACTTCCTTACCCCAAAAAAGACAGGAGAATGGCGGCCCATTTTAGATCTCAGATATCTGAACAAGCATCTTTTGAAACAAAGTTCAAAATGGTAACTCTGGCAATGATTTTACCTTCCCTAAGGCCAGGGGACTGGCTAGCCTCCCTGGACCTCAAGGATGCCTATTTCCATGTCCTAATCAGAAGATCCCATCGAAAGTACCTCAGATTCGAACTGCCCTCAGGTCATTACCAGTTCAGAGCAATGCCCTTCGGCCTTACCTCTGCTCCAAGGGTATTCACAAAGTGTCTAGCAGTGGCAGTGGCCCACTTAAGGAGGCAGAGGATTGCTGTTTTCCCTATCTAGACGACTGGCTCATTGTGAGGCAGTCCTCAGAACAGGTAAATCTCACCTGCAGGTCACCCAGCAGCTTCTCACCTCCTGGGTTTTCTGCTAAACCTACCAAAGTCGGTTCTGGAACCAGTCCAGGTACTCACCTTTATGGGGCAGGAGTGGACACAAAGCTAGCCAGAGCCTTTCTTCCCCAGAAAGGGTAAGAATTTAGTGGCTCTGGCCTCTCCTTCACTCTGCAGGTCTCTCGACCAGCAAGACACTTTCTGCAGCTCCTGGGGCACATGGCTGCATCCACAGCTGTTGTGCAGGGAGCCAGATTTCAGATGAGAGACATTCAGTTTCACTTGAGAACATTTTGGTCTCAGGAAGAGACCCCTTTCCAAGTTGGTCCCAGTGACTCGAACCTTGATCCTAGCTCTCCAGTGGTGGCAGGATCAGAGCAATTTAAGGCGGGGTCCCTTCATTTCCCCTTCTCACGACTTGACTCTCCTACAGATGCTTCCTTCTGGGTTGGGGAGCCCACATGGGCGACCTTTCCACTCAGGGAGTTTGATCTCCCCAGGAATCTCTGCTCCACATCAATTTGCTGGAACTCAGAGCTGTCTTTTTAGCTCTTCAAGCTGTTTCTGCATCTGTCCACGACAAGTGATACAAGTCAGAACAGACAACACCACAACAATGTGGTACATCAACAAACAGGGGGCACTCGGTCTTGGCCTTGTGCACGAGGCAATGAAGTTGTGGTCTCTGGCCTATTCCTGAACACTTCCCTCTATAGCAGTTCATCTTCCAGGGAAGGACAATGTCCCAGCGGATGCCCTCAGCAGGATTTCCCAGGGCCATCACGAATGGTCCCTGGATCCTCAAGTGCTGGGGATAGTTTTTGCCAGGTGGGGCATCCTCAGATAGATCTTTTTGCAGCCCCAGACAATCACAAACTTCCTCTGTTCTGTTGCAGGCCTCCAGTGCTGGGCTCAGTTCCCTGGATGCCCTTCTTCTGGATTGGGAGGAAGTTCCTCTATGCTTCCCCCTTTCCTCTCCTATTCAAAGTACTAGTCAAAATCAGATCTCAGCCTTGCGGGTGATTCTGATTGCCCGGATTGGCCAGGCAGCCCTGGTACCCACTCCTTCTGTCTCTGACAGTCCATCTTCCCTGTGCCTCCCCAGGAATCACAATCTGTTGACTTGTGCCCAGGGAAGGGTTTGGTATCCGGACCTCAAATCCTCAACCTCAAGGCCTGGCTCTTGAGGAGTTAGAGTTTGCTGATTTACACCTCTCTCAGGGTGTTCTTGAGATCCTAAAGGCTCCCAGAAAGCCTTCCACTAGGGCTACTTATAGTTCTAAATGGAAAAGGTTTTCCGTTTGGTGTGCTGGGAAAAATATTTCCCCAGAATCTGCTGAATTGCCAATTTTGTTAGATTACATGGTACATCTTAATTCCTTGGGTCTCAGACTAGCTACCCTGAGAGTTCATTTGGCAGCTGTGTCTGCTTTTCTGTCAGCAAGAAAGTCATCCCCTCTTTCCTCTCATCCTGTGTTTTCCAAGTTTTTTAAGGGATTACTCCATACTAATCCTCCCTTTCGGGAACCAGCCCCTGCTTGGGACCTTAATGTTTGCATTGCCCAGTTAATGCAACCCCTTTGAACCTCTGTCTTCTGCAGAGCTTAAGTACCTAACTTGGAAAACTGTTTTTCTAGTGGCTATCACTTCTGCCAGATGCATAAGTGAATGCAAGCCTTGTCAGTGAAGACTGACTTTATTTCTTTCCACAGGGATAAGGTAGTCCTTAGGACTAATAGGAAGTTTTGCCTAAGGTGGTTTCAGATTTCCATCTTAATCAATCTATCTCCCTTCCAGTATTTTCACTGATCACTTCTCTTGGGTGAGAGGAGGTTGCACAGCCTGGATGTTAAGAGAGCTCTTAGTTATTATATAGGCGCACCAAAGGTCATAGGTTCGAATCCCTCCAACTTTTCCTTACCTATGGTGAAGTTGGGAAAGGCAAACCTGCCACTAAGAGATCAATAGCCAGGTGGATTGTCTCTTGTATCCAATTTTGTTATCAGAGAGTGGGCAGAGCCCCGGTTTGAGCTCATTCTACCAGGGGTACAGCTCGTCTCTAGCTACTGCCAGAGATATCCCTTATTAGAGATTTGCCAGGCTGCTACTTGGAAAGCGGTGCACACTTTTACAAGCATTACTCCCTGGATGTCCAGGCCAGGAGAGATGCTCGGTTTAGCACAGCTGTTCTTCAGAGCCTATTCCCTAAGTAGGTTCTGCCCTCCTCCATGGAGGTACTGCTGTGTATTCTGTTATCGTCTATAATATAGCAAGACTTCATGTTGTTTGAAGAAAAAATTACTCACCTTAGTAATGTTGTTTCTTTTAATGAGTCTTGCTATTCTATAACCTCCCAACCTGCCCCTCTCAGAACCTCTACTTGGTGGGGTGCGGGCAACTTAGTGTGGGCACTGCTTATGTCCTGTTAGCATTTTGTCCCCTTTGGGACTTTGGGGTGTGTGTATGCAGCGTGTGTGTGTTTTATTATACTTATGTTCCTTTTTCATATTATTAGAATGGTGTTACTATTTCTGGTCCCCTGACTTGAGTCTTGGGTGTTGGGACCATCAATGGTTGTTATTATTTAGGTAGCCATTTGGCTAGTGTAGGTTACAGCTTCCACACAGACCTTAGTGAGTTTGGCTCGTAAAGATCTGACAGTTCAAGTTTGAAATGACACAAATAGAGCTGCTCTCGTGCCAAAATTCTATTTTGGAATGGTTTTAACCATTTCACTCCGGGGCAGTTCTAGAGCTGGATCAAACTGCTAATGTCTATAATATAGCAAGACTCCATTAGAAGAAACAACATTACTAAGGTGAGTAATTTTTTCTTTGGGGTCATGTTCTTGACTGTTTATCATTTTCTCATCTACATATGTTTCAGCAGTGGGGATGTTAATCATAGCAACCATTAATTTTAGAAAAACAGAATAGGATGAGTAATCCTCTGATTCTCTAGGGATGAACCTATCTCATCACCAGTGACCTTTGAGGTAACAAGTTCTCCGTCTTCCTCTTCATAGTACATCTGTTCTTCCATAATCCTAGGTGTGCTACAGGCTAATGACTTGCTCCTTCAAAGTTTGGAGGCAGTATAGCGCAGTGGTCTAAGGCTCTGAGCTGCAAATTGGGTGACATCCAGCAGACCAGACCTGGGTTTGAATCCCACAGCTTCTACTTGCATACTGCGTGACCCTGAGCAAGTCACTTGTGCTCCCAGGTCGCTCCTGTAAAAAAAGCTTTTGGCTTAGTGTGCTATACCTGGTTAAACAACTAAAAAAAAAAAAAAGTTTGGAAAATTGCAGCATTTGTTTAGATTACTCCATAGATTGTATTTGACCATCGGCATCAGGCTTGACAGTAGGGTCTGATGCCTTTTCTTTCTTCCTTTATTTTATTTAGGTTTTTGTTGACTGGGTAAGTGCACTAGACAAATTCTGCCTGTTTTCAGGCACGACCCGGGGGAGGGGGATACAGATGAATGCCAACTGACCTTGAACCAGATTAAGCTGTTGGGGGTATTTTCAGAGCTTTACCAGGCTCTAAATCCTTATCCTTTCTAGTCTTTCTCAGACAAGAATACGATATTTATATTTTAGCATGTCTTTTTTAATTTTTTTTAACGTTATTGATTTTATGCCTACAACATACATATCAATTACAGTGGAAGATAATAAGACATTTAAAACTCGCTCTCATAACTAGAAAATATACATAACATTTCCGAACTGTTACTACATGGGGGGAGTTATCAAAAGTACTTAAGTAATAATCTATAAGAAATGGCTGTTGTAAGCCACAAAGCCCGAACCACCAGAGTGGTTCAGGATTGTAAAGGATTCCCTTTAATCGTAGTTAAAAAAGGCACCACAGTGTAAACTAATCTTAGGTATTTCAAACAACATGAAGTCTTGCTGTATTCTGACATTATGCAGTTAGCCCCAGCACTTGAACTGCTCCAGAGAGGAAAGAGTTAACTCTATGCCAGAGCATAGAGCGTTGAGCTTGCACTCCATTCAAACCTCTGTCTGCTGCACTTTGAAGTGTAACCGTCAGATTCTTTACTCTGCCTAACTGAACTGTTGCTCCGGAGATTTCTCCTTCGCTAATGGTTCGGTCTGGTTAAAAACGTCAGTTTATACTGCTATTTTTTCTTTATTTCAGTTCAGATCCCTGTCTGTGGTATAGTAAGTACATAGGTAGTGGACTAGTACTAAGTCTTTTGTGGAAATTGTAAAAAACTGTATTTTTGTCTGTATTTGTCTCTGTCTTTTTCTTTTAGTTTGAATTTAGTGTGAGGTACTGGTCCTTCAAATGACATGAAGTCTTGCTATAGTATGACATATGCAGTGAGTCCCAACCTTGGAATTGCAGTATGACCACAGGTTAGAACTGCTGCGGAGGTGAAAGAGTTAACTTTCCATGCCAGGCATGGAACACTGTGCTCGAGCTCGGTTGAAACTCTGTCTGTTGTTCTTCAAACTCAAACCGTCAGATTCTTTACTCCGCCTCACTGAACAGTCGCTCCGGAGATTTCTCCTTCTGCTCGGTTCATTTTTGTCGGTTAAAGTATTATTTTCTCGGTTTTTTTGACCGAATTTAAACCGCAACCAGTCGGTTCAACCTCTGTCTGTGGTATTTGTGAGTACTAGATAGGTTTACATTATTTCTCTTCTGTGTGGAACTTGTAAACTGTTATCGGTTCGCTTTTGAACCGATCAGGTTGTTTAAAATATTTTATTCTATTATGTAGGGTGTGGTTACCAGTTCTTATCGGTTCTAAAAACGAATTTCTACGCTTCCACTCAATTCGCGACACGGTTGGGAACCGATAAGAGAGTCTTGTTGGCGGATTGCCATAAACGGGCAAGTTTGGTTAGGACTGGCACTTGTCTGAGAAACCCAAAAGAAAACGGGCCCACTGGGTTTCAACATTGCAGTGTGTGTGGGAAGCCTTTGCCAAGGCTGACCCCCACACCACCTGTGTTTATTGTCTGGGGTTGACCACCTCAATGCAGACTGCCAGATTTATAAAAATTTTCCTGCAGCTACCCTGGAAAAGAGAGTTGGTAGGCTCAGGGAAAGGGAGGCCAAGAAGTCCGCTGACCCGGATGGCCAGCCCGGTTCGGTTCCAACCGAACCAGAGGGAGTGCCCTCTGTCCAGGGCGAGACTTCCTCGGGCAAAAGGGAAGCCGACTCCGAGGGGTCAGTTCCAGCAAAAAGGACTAGAAAATCAGCTGGTGTGGAGCCAAAATTTTCCTCTCCAACCGCTGAAGAGATAGCCAAAGCGATTCAGATTGTCCAGTCGCTTTCTCCAGTTCCGACCGAACCGGTGCCATCAGGTAAGCGCCCGGTTCGGCCGGTTCCATCGGTTCAAGACTACGATTTAGAGAAATATTATGAACCGGAGGAGGAGGAAGAGGAGTATGAGGAGAGTGAATGTGGATTTGAAAGTCTGGATGTGCCCATCGACCCGGACATCTCCCCAGACAGACCTTCAGGAGTGTCCCCTCCTAGTCTTTCTGAGTCCCCTTCTCATTTTATTTTCTATAAAAGAAGTTGCTGAAACCCTCCAGCTCCCTATGGAGGAAGCTGTGGATGATCAAGAGGAGCCTGACTATGTGGAAATGATGGATCTTATCTGTGTCAGTCTTCACCATTCATCACAGATGGGCACTGGCCGGAGATCAGGACCTCGCGGGAGCCTTTTTTTTTTTTTTTTTCCAAAAAGGATAGGTGAGCCCGACGCAGCATCGGCGCCGCCCTCGGGGAGCCTGACGTGCCTCGTGGAGCTCGGGGATTAGCCGTTAAACTGCGTCGACTCCGCCTGCCTACCAGTTCTTCGTCTCCCGCCGTCGAGGTCGCCTCGTGGGAAGCCTTGAAGAAGTGTTTGGAAGAAAATTTTAGGCCTTAGCCTTTATTCGTCGATAGTTCGTCGGTCTACTAGTTCTAGTCTGCCCTACTTTACGTCGCTGGTAAGATCTTTCCATTATTTTTAATTTTGGCAACGTCGAGTCTATTTTTGGTGTTTTTTTCCGCAGGTCATGTCGCGGTCGGAGGGCAAGAAATTTTCTAAGGCGGGGCGCCCTCTGCGCGTCCGTGCCTATGGCCACAATTTCTCCGTGACCGACCAGCATGACCGGTGTCTCTTGTGTCTTTTCCCGCTTCACGACATGGATTTGTGCGACGCCTGCTTCTTGATGGACCGCCGTGTTATCGAACAGCGCGCGTGGAAAGTTGGATGAGCTCCGCCGACTTTCGGAGGTAGGATCCGCACTCGTCGGGCCAAGCCGCGTTCTCTCTGCCTTTCCTCCGGGTCCCCTTCCGGTTCTATACGGGCCGTGGAGGAGGGAGTCTCAAACCCCCCCGTAGCCTAGCCTTGGTTGAGACTCCTCCCGCGGCGCAGGAGGCCCGTCCCGCTTCCTCCCGGGAGCGGGCGGGAGGCGCTATGGCAATCACCCCTTCGGGGGTGAAGGCCCCCGGTGTCGCTCCCGCGGTTCGGAAGGCCCGGGTCGGCGCAGTCCTCGGCAGGCGTCGGTTGGTGCCGTCGAGCCTCGATGCCGTCCGCGGTGCGTCTGGTCTCGGCGCCGCCCATGTCTCGCCGATGCCGCTTGCGGCGCCGCGACCCTGGATTCAGCATCGCCTTTTCTGCTCTCGGTGCGAGGTTGAGACGCGGCGCGCGAGTGATGAGTCGGCGCCCGTCTTGGCGCTGCCTCTGCTCTCGGTGCGCTTTGGCGCTGGGTCTGTTTCTTAGCCGTCGGCGCCCGTTTTGGTACTCGGCGCCGCTCGTGGCACCGGGGCGGAGCGGTGTCGTCGGCGTCGGCCCGGCTCTCGGGCGGTCGGCGAAGGGCCTGGTGGTGTCTGGCTCGGGACCGCGCTGGGGCTGCTGCCAGCGCGTTTCTGTCCCTGGTGCTGCTCCCGGTGCCGGTGGACTTGACGGCGCCGCGGCTGGCCCTAGCCTCGGACCTCTGGTCCCGGCCGTCCTGCCACCTTCTGCCAGCCCCACCCCCGGGCCGTGGAGGGCGCGGGTGCTGCCTCGACCACTGCCACGACTTCTGGGCCCTTCGCGAAGGTTGCTTTTCCTTGCCCTCCTACCGTCTGGCTTAGGGCCTTGGATTCCACCTCTTCGGGGTCGGAGTCGGGCTCAGAGTCGGACGAGCAGTCACACCCTTCGGGGTTGCCTGCACAGGAGTCTGAACCAGTGGTCTCTTCGACGAGTCGGAGTCAGCCCCCTCTTGAGGAGCGTCAGGTTCCCTTCCAGGTCGGAGTCAGTGGCACTGACCAGCAGGCTATGGTGCATGCCACTATAGCCATGCAACCTGGCCTGGGGGGGTTCCTGGACCCCTCAGCAGGTGTGCCCCCTCCCGTGGTGTGTCTTGATCGCCCAACTTTGGGGCCTATCGAGAAGCCTACGGGTGGGGAGGGTGCTGCGCCCTGGATTTCCCCCTCGGGGACATCCCAGGGCTGCCAGCTACCTAGGCTGACCCTCCCGAGGACCAGGACTCTCTCGGACTCTGAGGGGTCGAGGGGTGTGGGGTCCCCGCGTAGGCCTTTCTCTGGGGTCCACCCGGGTCCTGGAAGAAGCCGGAGTGCGGACTTCCGTCCTTCCCCTTCCGGGTCCTTGAGAGGGTCCCATTCTTTGGAGGCAGGGGACTGTCCTTCTGGACCCATACGGCCCCAGTCGCCTCACTGGGGGGATTCTTCTGGGCGCAGCTTAGGCAGTACCAACATGGTTGTACAGCTGTCGGCTGCGGAGTCTTCCAGGACACCTTCCCCAGGTGTCCATGGTCCGCTCCCTGGCCCTGGCAGAGGTCAGCCGATTCCTTCCCTTGGCTCTGCCCCTACCCCTCTGCCGCATTCTCCAGCGCTCCTTGGCATTCTTGGTCCTACTGGGCCTCTCACCTGGGAGCAGTTCAGAGCGGTGGCTTCTCAGTTCCCTGCCTATGTTAAGGCCTTGGACAGTCAGGTTTTTCAACCTTCCCCCGAGCAGCCACCCTCGGAGCATATGGTGACCTCCAGCTCCTCATCCCCCTCTTCTGGGGGAGAGGAACCATCTGTCCACATCTCTCCTGCCGCTGATCTCTCCGAGTATCAGCGTTTCCTCGCGAGGATGTTGGAGGACCTTCACCTTTCCCCCTATCTGCGGCAATCCCGACATCACGGCGCCGCCTTTCTGGCGATTTGGGCGGCCACCTTGTGGTGCCCCTGGCCTGCTCCCTTTCGGGAGCGTCCATGCGCTTCTGGCAGAGGCCCTTCTCGGAGTTCCTGCCCTAGGGACTTCAGCCAGAGGTGCGCTCCTCCAGAGTCTCCAGGTTCTATGCCTTATCCGCAGTCCGGATTGACGCACCTGGACACTCCTGATGGGCTTCGCGCCCTCCACCGTGACCGGCACCCAGATCAGGACTCTTCGGATTTCGATTTCTGGGGGAGGAGGACTTTCTACTCGGCACGGTTGCTTCTCTCCATCTCCGCTCGTCAGGCCCGCTATGCAGCCTACAGCAGGTTCTTGTGGTCAGCGCTGGGTCAATTCCTAGCTGCTTTGCCTGACTCGGAGCAAACCAGGCAAGCCATCGCTCTCTCTGCACGTGGCCTGGAGCTAGCAAGGCACCAAACAAGGGCATCTTACGACACCAGTGAGGTAGCTACCAGGGTAGTAGGGACAGCAATCTGCACCAGAAGATCGGCGTGGCTTCGCCTTTCCCGGTTGTCACCCTTGGCCGGCATAGGGTGATCTGCTCACTCACCAGGGAACCTATCTCTTTTCCCATAGGGCGAGGCGGCGTCCTGTGGGGCAAATTCCTTCCCCCTCCGGGGAGACCCTGTCTTACTCTCCCACTCTCGGCCTCTTCAGGCCCAGAAGTTCCCACTAGTGTGTCACCCACTGAGGGCTAGGGACTCTGTCCCTTAGGGTGCACTTAGTCAACCCCTTGGGGTGCTGAGTACTCACCATCTGTTATGAATGGTGAAGATTGACACAGATAAGATATAGAGAAATTACGTTCTTACCGTAATTATGATCTTTCTGTGTATCTTCACCATTCATCTAATCCACCCGCCATCCCCTAGGGCTCCAGTCTCTGGATCCTCCTCCTCTGTGGCTCCCCTCTTTGGCAGGGTAAGTTAGGACACACAGGGGTAAATTTCTCCCAAAGGGTACAGTTCGAGTGGCACTTCCTCTACTAATTATCTACACCCCTGCTGGGTGAGAACTGGTGGTTGCCCTCCTTCTGTTATCCTTCCTTTTTTTAAAAAAAGGGAAAATCGTTTTTTTTACCAAATGTCTTTACAGAGAGAGTACTGATTCCCTGTACCCTGTCCTTCTCCAGAATAGCTGACTCTGCTTTTGGGGTTTGCCAGTTATTCTGTGCCTTGAATTCTGGCAGGTGAGCTATGCCACTTCTTGCAGTTCCTATACAGTCTGGTGACGGACAAGGGTCCTGGATTCTCGTCACCTCTCACTCTCTCCTAAATTCTCTCTCCCCCTCCCTCCCTTCTTCCTTTTCCAGAGATTGGGGCCCCTACCCAATCCCCTTAGTTTTTAACTTCTTCTATGCTGTCCTCTCAGTCGTTATTTCTCCTTTTAGTTCAGTTTCTTTCCTTTTCTGTCCCTTGGACTCTTTGTCCCACCCTCCATCCCTTCCTCTTACCTCTCCGCGACTCAGAACTGGTAGGCAGTGGTCGGCCTGTAACAACAGCTAATCCTCGAGCGCCACGTAGTACGTCAGCCTCAAGGGCGGCGCCGATGCTGCGTCAGCTCCGCCTATCCTTTTTGTGAAAAAAAAGGCTCCCACGGGGTCCTGATCTCCGGCCAGTACCCTTCTGTGATGAATGGTGAAGATACACAGAAAGATCATAATTACGTTAAGAACGTAATTTCTATATATCCCAGAGTCTAGGAGGCTGTCTATTCCCTTGCATAAATCTTTTGGGAAACAGACTTTTAAAATTCTAAAAACTCCTCACACTATACCTCCTGTGGATAAGAGAATGGACAAGAGGTACACATTGTCAGGCTCTGATACGGAGTTCCTTACACAACAATGCAGCCATATTGGGGTAGTGCAGGCTGCAGCCTGTGACAAGGCAAATATCCCCTTGGCCTCACACCCCCCGGACAAAGGACTCCAGGAAGGTTGATGCCATGGCAAAGAAACAGTACATGGCAGCATCCTTGGGACTCAGACAGGCAAATTATATGGCTTATGTTGCTAGATTACTGTTATGGCTCTTGCAAAACAAGTCCCTGGCCAGCTTGCCAAGGAGCTGGAGCAGGTGGCTGCTGATAGTATTGAGGCATCCAAGGTGCAATTCCATGCTGCAGTGGACTCAAATGATGTGTCATCAAGAGTCATGGCTACATCTGTGGCTCTTCGCAGGATGGCTTGGCTCAGATGTACTAGCCTGTCACAGGATACCCAGACTAAAGCCATGGATTTTCCTGTTGTGGGCAATTCTCTGTTTGGGGAACAGACAGAGAATTACATGAAGAAAATGGATGAGTATAGGACCACCTGTAGGAGTGCACAGGCCAAGGAAAGGCAGGCCACTCCTCAAAGGCAGCTTCCCAGGGGCAGGGGCAGGCCTTTTCATAGGCCTTTTTACCAAGCCCAGGCCTCCTCTTCTGCTTTTGCTCAGAGGGGGTTCTTTAGAGGGAGAGGCAGACGGGGTGCAAGCAGGCCTGCTTCTACCCCTCAGCCCAAAGCCCCTGCCAAGCAGGCACCCTGATGGGGTTGCCAGGGCCGATTCTCAGCTACCTGTAGGAGGCAGGCTGGCTTACTTTGTCCAGGACTGGCAGTCTCTGACATCAGACAAGTGGGTCCTGGAAGTAGTAAGCCAGGGGCTGGTTCTCAGCTTCAAAAAGTTTCCAAAGATGAGAACCAGATCCTTTCCACCTGCAAATTCTCCAGAGGCACTTGCCCTAGAGGCAGAGGTCTCTTCTCTTCTGGCTCTCAGAGCTGTGGAAAGGGTTCCACCCCTACACCAGGGCAAAGGATTGTACTCCAGGTACTTCCTTACCCCAAAAAAGACAGGAGAATGGCGGCCCATCCTGGATCTCAGATACCTAAACAAGCACCTTTTAAAACCAAAATTCAAAATGGTGACTCTGGGAATTATTCTACCCTCTCTAAGGCCAGGGGACTGGCTAGCGTCCCTGGACCTCAAGGATGCCTATTTCCATATTCTCATCAGAAGCTCCCATCGAAAGTACCTCAGGTTCGAGCTGCCCTCAGGCCATTACCAGTTCAGAGCGATGCCCTTTGGCCTCATCTCTGCTCCAAGGGTATTCACAAAATGCCTGGCAGTAGCAGTTGCTTCCTTAAGAAGGCAACAAATTGCCATCTTCCCTTATCTGGACGATTGACTCGTAGTAGGCCAGTCCCCAGACCAGGTCAGGTTACACCTGCAGATAACTCAGCAACTGCTCACCTCTCTAGGTTTCCTTCTGAATCTGTCAAAGTCAGTTCTAGAGCCTGTACAGCTCCTCACCTTCATAGGCGCAGAGCTGAACACAGAGAAAGCCAGAGCCTTCCTTCCTTTAGACAGAGCAAGGACCCTGGTCTCTCTGGCCTCCTCTTTCACCCTGCAGGTCTCTCGACCAGCAAGACATTTTCTACAGCTCCTAGGGCACATGGCTGCCTCTACAGCAGTAGTGCAGGGAGCAAGATTTCAGATGAGGGACATCCAGTTCCACTCGAGAGCCTTTTGGTCTCAAGGAAGACCCTCTAACCAAACTGATCCCAGTTACTCGAACCCTGATCCAGGCCCTACAGTGGTGGCAGGATCAGAGCAACCTGAGGCAAGGGGTTCCCTTTGTCACTCAGTCTCACTCCTTAATCCTTACTACAGATGCATCCCTCTTGGGGTGGGGAGCCCACATGGGCAACCTCACTACCCAGGGATTGGGGTCCCCTCAGGAATCTCTGCTCTACTTCAATCTGTTGGAACTCAGAGCGGTTTTTCTAGCACTTCAAGCTTTTTCCAAATCTGTTCAGAACAAAGTTGTACAGGTCAGAACAGACACCACCACCACAATGTGGTACATCAACAAGCAAGGGGGCACTCAGTCTACGGCCTTGTGCACCGAAGCAATGAAGTTGTGGTCTCTGGCTTACTCCCTGAATACCTCCCTTACAGCAGTTCACCTCCCAGGCAAGGACAATGTCCTGGCAGATGCTCTCAGCAGGATTTCACAGGGCCATCACGAATGGTCACTGGACCCCCTGGTTCTGGAGGTGATTTTTGCCAGATGGGGCACCCCGCAGATAGATCTTTTTGCAGCCCCAGACAATCACCAACTTCCCCTCTTTTGCTGCAGGCCCCCAGTGTTGGGCTCAGTCCCTCTGGATGCCTTTTAAGAGTCCTCAGTTGGGAAGGAAAGTTTCTATATGCTTTTCCTCCCTTCCCTCTCCCGTTCAAAGTGCTAGTCAAAATCAGGTCTCAACCCTGCAAAGTGATCCTGATTGCTTCAGATTGGGCTAGACAGCCCTGGTATCCACTCCTGCTGTCTTTAGCAGTCCATCTTCCCCTGTGTCTCCCCAGGAAGCACAACCTGTTAACCTGTGCTCAGGGGAGGGTTTGGTACCCGAACCTCCAATCTCTCAATGTCAAGGCCTGGCTCTTGAAGAGTTAGAGTTTGCTGGTCTACACCTCTCCCAAGGTGTAATGGATATCCTCAAGGCTTCTAGAAACCTTCAATCGGGCTACTTATAATTCCAAATGGAAAAGGTTTTCCATATGGTGTTCTGAAAAGCATATTTCCCAGAATCTGCTGACTTACCCACAGTCCTGGATTATATGGTCCCACTTAAATACCTTGGGGCTGAGACCAGCTACCCTGAAAGTACATTTGGCAGCTGTGTCTTTTATTTCAGCAGGTAAGCCTCTCCAAGTTTTTTAAGGGATTGCTTCATACCAACCCTCCATTCAGGAACCCTGCCCCTGCCTGGGATCTTAATATTTGCATTGCTCAGCTTATGCAACCCCCCTTTGAGCCTTTGTCTTCAGCAGAACTTAAGTACTTGACTTGGAAGACTGTGTTTCTGGTAGCCATCACTTCTGCCAGACGCATAAGTGAATTGCAGGCTTTGTCAGTGGAGCCTGATTTTATCTCCTGTCATAGAGATAAGGTGGTCCTCAGGACTAATAGGAAGTTTTTGCCTAAGGTGGTTTCAGATTTCCACCTTAATCAATCCATATCTCTTCCAGTGTACTTCACTGACCATTCCTCCTCTGGTGAGAGGAGGCTGCACAGCTTAGATGTGAAGAGAGCCCTTAGTTACAATATAGAGCGTACCAAGGGTCACAGGTTTGACTCCCTTCAGCTGTTCCTCACTTATGGTGAGGTTAGTAAAGGGAAACCTGCCACTAAAAGATCCATTGCCAGGTGGATTGTCTCTTGTGTCCAATTTTGCTGTGAAAAACTGGGTAAGGCTCCCCCCCTCAGGCCTGAGGGTTCTCTCTACCAGACGTACAGCTGCTTCCCTGGCTGCTGCCAGGGACATCCCTATTTTAGAGATATGTCAAGCAGCTACCTGGAAAACAGTTCACACTTTTACCAAGCATTACTCCCTGGACATCCAGGCTAGGAGTGATGCTCGGTTTAACACAGCTGTAGCTGAGCTTATTTCCTAAGTAGGTTCTGTCCCTCCTCCATGGAGTACTGCTTGTAGTCTGCATATGTCATAATATAGCAAGACTTCATGTTGTTTGAAGAAAAAATTACTCACCTTAGTAATGTTATTTCTTCTAATGGAGTCTTGCTATATTATGACCTCCCCCCCGCCTGCCCCTCTCAGAACCTTTGTTTCTAGGGACATGGATATGTTGTTCATCCACACTGTCTGGCAGGTATCCTTGCCGCTTTAAATCTTGCCGGAAGGTCTTCAAGCTGGCTCCTCCCACCCACCCGGGTGGTAAAACTCTCGGCTCCGCCCCATGACATCAGATCTTCCTCACCGCTTGGAAGCTCAGGTTCCCTCCTTAACGCTCTGCGTATAAGACTGGTTCCTAACTCTTCGGTTTTCCGAAATTAAAGTTTAAGGTTTTCTAGACTTCGGTCAACTATTTCTCTCGCGGCTGCGATGGACAAATCGACTCCCGGTTTCCGGAGATGCCCATGCGGGCAGAAGATGTCTCGGACGGATCCGCACTCCACGTGCGTCTACTGCTTGGGCCTTGAGCACGACCCGCAGGCTTACACCTGTGCTCTACTTTCTCGACTCGTCCTGGAAGACCGTGCTGCCCGTCTGCAACTTGGGCGACCAGCGCTACACTCGGTAAAGTCGAAGGAGGCCGGTTGGCGGTTTCAGCGGCGGGCTCGGCGGAACAGCTAGAACAGATGATCGCCCTCGAAGAGGAGCGATGTGAGCCTCATCTTCCTCTGCACGCGGCATTTATCCCGCTCTCCCTGGGATCTCATATTCTGCTTCCTTTAGGAGCTTTGTCTGTCCCTCTCCACCAAGGGAGAGGGACCAACATCTGCTGGACCTTCCTCTCGGTCCAAAAGAAGGACAAGGTAAGTCCCTCCATCGATGCTCTTGGGAGCGGGAGAGGTCCCCCTCCTCGAGTGGTCAACCATCGACTTCGGTCGATCCTTCGGCTTCGGCCACTGGCTTCACGGTGTCCCCGTCAGGTCAGTTGACCGAGACTCCCGTCGACACAGTCGAGATCTTTCTCGAGCCGTTGGACGGGTTGTCGACCGGCGAAGCCGAAAATCCTCTCTCCCCGGTTCCCCCGGTGGTGGTTGAGGATCCCGTGGGCTTGCCAGTGCCTCCGGTTCCGGAGCCCTCGGGTGACCCCTCCGAGCCGAGGGGAGAGCAGGTTTCCGCCCTCCCCGCACCCTCCTCAGAAAGCCGAGGTTCGGTCTCTGTCTCCCACTTCTTGCGGTCCAGCCGATCCACCGCCATGGCGGTCTCAGTCGGCACCACGGCAGCGGTGCCGCCACTCGTGCTTCGTCCTCCTCCTCCTCCGACGCAAGGGAATCTCAACGCAAGTTGCGCTGACATATCTAGATCTCATATGGCAACACGTTCTTCTGGCGACAAGCCGACATCGCCGCCTTCCCCGGCCATTAAGTGGCTGTCACCGGAGCGGCCGAAGCAACCCCTCGCTGTCGCCGAGGCGCCTGTTTCCAGGCCTGTTGCTCAGCCAAAACCAGCTGCTCCACCAATTCTGGTGGAACCTCCACCTCCACAGCCGTTGTTTGGGGCTCCAACCAAGAACTCTCGGTCGGCCCAGGGTCTGCCCCATAGGCTGTCTGTCACCCTCACTCCCGATCGCCCTCGACAGGTGAAGGGTGGCTCAGGCCCGAGGCAGCTCTTTGCGAACTCTTCTGAGTCCGACGACGATTCCTCCCTTTTCTCCAGGCGAGTGGACTTGGAGTCCTCTGGAGGTCAGTCGCTGGACGATAGCCCTTCGTCCTTCCTGGGTTTGCTTAGGCTCATCTCGAGTCCACCGGGATGCAGCTCGACCCGTATCCAAGCGGGCCAAGTATCCCCTCATGGAGATATTGGACCGAGGGGATTTTCCTACGGAGGCCTTTCCTGTGGCCGAGGCCATTGTGGGCCCGGCCTTGGAGCTCTGGCAGCACCCTGCTTCCTGCCCTGCGCCTTCGGCCAGGATGGCCAGGAAGTATGCGGTCCCTACCGGTTCCCTGTCTGGTTTCTCGGAACATCCCTCAGCCGAGGGGTTATTTACTGACAGCATTTTCCGGCGTACCGGAAACGCTAGGGACGTGGACAAACCTCCCGACAAGGAGTCCAAGAAATTGGACTATGCCGGGCGAAAAGTCTACGCTGCGTCCTCCCTTGGCCTTTGTCAGGCCAGCTCGGCTGTGTTTATGGCACATTTCTCTCATGCCCTGTTGGGCTCCTTGGACGAGGTAGTCCCTCATCTCCCGGCTGACCTGCAGACCATGGTTAGCAGGTGCGGGACCAGGGCAGGGCAGTGGCCAAGCAGCAACTTCAGACTGCTCTGGACATTGGAGACTCATGCGCCAGGTCAGTCGCGGCCGCAGTGGCTATGCGCCGTTGGGCATGGCTGAGGATATCCACTTTCACATCAGATACCCAACACAAGTTGGCGGATGTCCCCTTCCTGGGGACCGACCTCTTCGGCCCTGGGGTGGAAGGTCACCTCCAGAGGATCAAGAAGTCCAATGCCACCGTGGACTCGGTCTTATCCGCTCAGAGGGACAAGGGCTGCAGACCACAGCCTAAGCCCTTTCATCCGTCTGCTCCTGTGGCACATCCGGCCCAGCAACGTCAGGGCCAGTAGGCTCGCACTTGGCATCCCAAACCCAAGCCCGCAGCTTCCTCCTCCAGGAAGCAGGGAGGTAAAGGCCTAGGAGGTCCCTCGGCTGGTCTCCCCTCCAAGCCTGCCCAGTGACGGGTTGAGGGGTGTCGCCCCCAACCTCGTCACCTCACCCCAGGTTCCCCCCCATGGGGGGGTGGCTCCGCCACTTTCTGTCCGCCTGGTCCGTTATTACCACAGACCGGTGGGTGTTGGAAGTGGTGGGAAAGGGCCTGCGTCTGGAGTTCGAGCAGGCCCCGCTCTTCAGAGCCGTCGCACCTGGGGGGCGTCGGGGTCCGCAGCCTCACTGTCGGCTCGCCGAGCCGACATTGCTATCCTCCTCGAGAAGGAGGTGATCAGAGAGGTGGCGGATCCTCCCTCAGACCCGGGGTTTGTGTCCAGGTACTTCCTGGTTCGGAAACGGACGGGGGCTGGCGCCCCATTCTCGACCTGCACGATCTAAACAAGTTCCTAAGGTCTCGGACCTTCAGGATGGTCACTCTGACTCAGATAATACCATCCTTGGAACCGGGCGTGGTTCTGCTCTCTGGACCTGCAGGACGCGTTCTTTCACGTCCCTATCCGTCCGTCACATCAGAGATTCCTTTGCTTTCGAGTGGAAGGATCCCTTTTCGAGTTCCGAGCCATGCCCTTCGGCTTGTCTCCTGCTCCTAGGGTCTTCACCAAATGCATGGCAGTGGTGACAGCATTCCTGCGGCGCCGAGGGGTCCAGGTGTACCCTTACCTGGACGATTGGCTGATAGCAGCCCCTCCTGACGGGAGGTGGAGTGGTCCAGGGATCTGGCCCTCCAGGTTTGCTCTCAGGTCGGCCTCCTCATCAACGAGGCCAAGTCGGAACTCGAACCGAAGCAGGTGATTCTCTTCATTGGGGCAGAGCTAGACTCTCTTCGAGCCAGAGCACGGCTCCCGTTGGACAGGGCCGAGGTTCTTTCCTCCTTTGCCCGATCATTTCTGGTTGGGCAATCGCGCCCTGCCCGGGACTTCCTGCGCGTCCTGGGTCTCATGGCGGCCTGCACTAGCGTGGTCCGTTGGGCCCGCTGGAACATGCAACCCCTTCAATGGGGACTGGCCAGCCAGTGGTCTCAACTCTGCGATCCATTGGACCAGCTAGTGATGGTGACCCAGGGGATGTGGAATGCTCTCCAGTGGTGGATCGTTCCAGCTCATCTGCAGGAGGACATCCAGTTTGTCCGCCCCGAGCCGACGGTCTCTCTATCGACCGATGCCTCTCTGATGGGTTGGGGTGCCCATCTAGGGGAACACCGAACGCACGGCCTCTGGTCCCCGCGGGAGTCCCGATGCCATATCAACCTGCTGGAGCTCCGAGCGGTCCGCCTAGCTCTCACCGCCTTCGCTCCGCTTCTTCGGGGTCAAGTGGTTCGGGTCCAGACGGACAATACCACGACCATGTACTACCTAAACTGCCAGGGTGGGATGCGCTCCATGCTTCTATGCAAGGAAGCTCTCCGCATTTGGTCACTCGTGCGCAGCCTGGAGGCGGATCTCCTAGCCATTCATGTGGCAGGAGCCTCAAATACCCTGGCCGATGCCCTAAGCCGGATAGGGGCTGTGTCCCACGAGTGGTCTCTCCTGCTGGAGGTAGTACAAGATCTGTTCTCCCATTGGGGTACACCTCAGGTGGACCTGTTTGCCTCCAGGGAGAATGTGAAGCTGAGGCTGTTCCATGCCCGCCCCCCTCAGCAGGGCTCCCTGCAGGGGGATGCCTTCTGTAGGCCATGGACCCCGGGCCTCTTCTACGCCTTTCCCCCATTCCCCTTGATTCACCAGGTGCTTCTCAAAGCAAGGAGGGACAAGGCGCAGGTGATTCTGATAGCCCCAGACTAGCCCCGCCAGTACTGGTGCCCAGATCTCCTCAGCCTCAGCTCCAGGCTCCCGAGGCAGCTTCCAGCTCGCCCAGACCTGCTCTCAGTCAATCAAGGGAAGGTGTTCCATCCGGACCTTCAATCCCTGCACCTGACTTCGTGGTTTCTGAGCGGCTAGAGCTCCAGGCCTTGGGTCTTTCCAACGAGGTCCTCAATGTAGTTGAGGCGTCCCGTAAGGAGTCGACCAGAAAACGCTACGCCTTCAAATGGAAGAGATTTTCCATTTGGTGTCAGGGCAAGGGCCTTGACCCTTCCTCCTGTTCCTTGGCAAGCATATTGGACTACTTATGGTCCCTTTCTCAGCAAGGGCTTAGGTCGACGACCCTTAAGGTGCACCTGGCAGCCATCTCTGCTTACCGGGCGTGGGCCGGGAAGCAGTCGGTGGTGCAGGAAAAAGTGGTTGGGCCCTTTTTCAAAGGCCTTGATCACATTTCCCCTCCGGTGCAAGAACCTCCACCTCCGTGGGATTTACTGCTGGTATTGGCAAAGTTCATGGGCAAGCCATTCGAACCAATGCACAGGTGTGATCTCTCTCACCTGTCGTGGAAGACCACCTTCTTGGTGGCTATTACGTCAGCCAGAAGGATGGGAGAGCTCCAGGCGCTCTCCATCGAGTCTCCTACCTGGTCTTCTACAGGGACAAGGTTGTCCTGCCCCCACCGAAATTCCTTCCGAAGGTGGTGTCGGAGTTTCACCTTAACCAGGTGTTGAATCTGCGGTGTTCTATCCCAGTCACACCTCGAGGCGAATATAGGCTCCATACTCTGGACCCTAGAAGGGCGCCCGCTTACTATAAGGAGCGCACGGCTGAAATTCGGGGAGAGGTTCACCAGCTGTTTGTCACCTACGCTGAAGCCGCACCTGGCAGACCTGCAGCCAAGCGGACGATAAGCAGGTAGGTCACCTCCTGCATAGATCTCTGCTGTAAGTTGGCGGGCATGGAGCCTCCCAGAGGGATAAGAGCTCATTCTACCCGCCATACTGCTGCATCGGTGGCTGCTTCCAGGGACGTCCCTATCCAGGAAATCTGCAGGGCTGCTACCTGGAAGTCAGCACACACCTTCATCACCCACTACCACATCGACCTTGAGTCATGCCGGGATGCTGGTTTTGGGGCCTCTGTTCTCCAGTCTCTATTCCCTAAGTAGGGGGTGTGCGCCTTGCCTCCCTCCTCCCGGAGAACTGCTAGGAGTCTGCCAGACAGTGTGGATGAACAACATATCCATGTCCCTAGAAATACAGGTTACTCACCTGTAACAGGAGTTCTAGGAATGGTATATGTTGTTCATCCACACTACCCACCCGACCTCCCCGGCTTGGACGCACAACCTGAGGTTCCAGCGGGCCAGATCTGGCATCATGGGGCGGAGCCAAGAGTTTTACCACCCGGGTGGGTGGGAGGAGCCAGCTTGAAGACCTTCCGGCAAGATTTAAAGCGGCAAGGATACCTGCCAGATAGTGTGGATGAACAACATATACCATTCCTAGAACTCCTGTTACAGGTGAGTAACCTGTATTTTTGGGATGTGGGTGGGCAGTCCAGTGTTGGCACTCAGTAGGTGCCCACCTTGTTGTTTTCACCCCTCCTTTCTTGGGGTGCTTGGTGTTGTGTTTTTCATTTTTTGGGTCTCCTGACTTGAGTCTTTGTTTTGGGACCAAAAATTGTGTTCTTATGTTTAGTAGCCAGTTGGCTAGTGTAGGTTTACAGCTTCCACACAGGACCTCAGTGAGTTTAGCTCGTAAAGAGTTTGAGTTTGAAGAACAACAGACAGAGTTTCAACCGAGCTCGAGCTCAGCCTTCCATGCCTGGCATGGAAAGTTAACTCTTTCACCTCCGGAGCAGTTCGAAGGTTGGGACTCACTGCATATGTCATAATATAGCAAGACTCCATTAGAAGAAACAACATTACTAAGGTGAGTATTTTTTTCTTATTTGGTTCTAAAAAAAAACGTGTTTCATCAGTTTTTTCCAACATCCGTAACACGGTTTGGAACCGATAAGGGGGTCTTGCCTGGCTGTTGCCGTAAAAAGGGTAAGTGATAGGATGGCTTCGTCTGAGAAACCCAAGAGAAAAACCGGGCCCACTGGGTTTCAACACTGCAGTGAGTGTGGGGAGGCCTTTGCTAAAGATGATCCCCGCATCACCAGTGTTTATTGTCTGGGTTTTGACCACCTGGAGTCAGACTGCCAAACATGTAAACATTTTCCTAAA
This sequence comes from Neoceratodus forsteri, assembly GCA_016271365.2. Lineage (NCBI taxonomy): Eukaryota > Metazoa > Chordata > Ceratodontiformes > Ceratodontidae > Neoceratodus > Neoceratodus forsteri. The sequence goes on from CM028130.1 coordinate 1,200,430,228, forward strand.
GCCACCCTGGATAAAAAGATTGGGCAGGTTTAGGGAGAAGGAGGCTGAGAAGTCCACTGTCCCGGATGGCCAGCCCGGTTCCATTCCGACCAAACCTGAGGGAGTGCCCACTGATCTGGGCGAGACTCCCTCGGGCAAACGGAGAGCCTATCCTGAGGGATCGGTTCTGACAAAAGGAAAAAAGAAAGAGAAATCGGCCGGTTTGGATCCAGAACCGCATCGTCCAACCGCCAAAGAAATTGCCAAGGCGATTAGCGTAGTTGAATTGCTCCGTTCGGTTCCAGCTGATCCAACGCCTCCCAGTAGGCGTTCGGTTCGGTCAGTTTCTCCGGTTCAGGATTATTCCCCTGAAGATTATTATGAACCAGATTTGGAGGGGATGAAGATTATGATGATGATGATGATGTGGAAGGTCTGGATGAGCCCACAGAACCGGACATCTCCCCAGACACGCCTTCTGGTATTTCTCGCCCTGGGCTTTCTGAGTCCCCTTCGCTCTTTATGTTTTACAAAAAAGTGGCAGAAACCCTCCAGCTCCTTTTGGATGAAGCTGTCAAGGAGCAAGACTATGTGGAGATGATGGACATGCCAGAGTCCAAGAGATTATCTGTTCCCCTTCACAAATCCTTTGGGAAACCGACACGGAACTTACTTAAGACTCCAAATTCTTTACCTCCTGTGGACAGGTGAATGGACAAGAAGTATATGTTGTCAGGCCTAGGTACAGAGTACTTTTACCAGCAAAGCAGCCATATTGGGGTTGTGCAGGCTGCAGACTGTGATAAGGTTAACATTCCCTTGGCTTCACACACCCCAGATAAAGACTCCAGGAAGCTGGATGCCATGGCAAAGAAATAGTACATGGCATCTTCCTTGGGACTCGGGCAGGCTAATTATATGGTCTACACAGCCAGATACCAGAAGTCCAGATGGAATACTGTTCTGGAACTGGCTAAACAGGCTTTCCCCCAGCTTGCCAAGGAGCTGAAGGCGGTGGCTAATGATGGGATTGAGGCATCAAAAATCCAGTTTCATACTGCTGTGGACTCCAGTGATGTGTCATCAAGAGTCATGGCTACATCTGTGGCTCTTCAGACGGCTGGCTTGGCTCAGATGTACTAGCCTATCACAGGACACCCAGGCTAAGGCCATGGATTTCCCTGTTGTCGAGAATTCTCTGTTTGGGGAGCAGACAGAGAATTATATGAAAAAGATGGATGAGTACAGGACCACCTACAGGAGCGCACAGGCCAAGGAAAGGCAGGCAACTCCTTGGAAGCAGCAGACTAGGGACAGGGGCAGGCCTTTTCACAGGCCTTTCTACCAGGCACAGGCCTCCTCTCCTTTTTCCCAGAGGGGGTTCTTCAGAGGGAGAGGCAGAAGGGGATGAGCAGGGCTGCATCCTCCTCTCGGCCTAAGGCTTCTGCCAAGCAGACACCCTAATGTGTCAACTCGGGTCAACTCCTCAGTTCCTGTAGGAGGCAGGCTGGCTTACTACTTCCAGGACTGGAAGTCTGTTACCTCAGACAAATGGGTCCTGGATGTAGTAAGCCAGGGACTGGCCCTCAGCTTCAAAAGATTTCCAAAGCTGAGGGTCAGGTCCTTTCCACCTGCAAACATCTCCGAAACCATTGCCCTAGGGGCAGAGGTTTCACCTCTGCTGGCTCTCAGAGCCATAAAGTTCCTACACTTCACGGGGCAAAGGTCTATATTCCAAATACTACCTCACCCGGAAAAAAAACAGGGGAGTGGCGGCCCATCCTAGACTTAAGATAACTAAACAAGCACCTACTAAAGCCAAAATTCAAAATGGTGACTAGGAATAATTCTTCCCTGTCTCAGGTCAGGGGGACTGGCTAACCTCCCTGGATCTAAAGGATGCCTACTTTCACATTCCCATCAGGTGCTCCCACAGAAAGCGTATGTAAAACAGGTTGTGTTTATCGTTGTTGGATTTAGTATGTAATAGCACTATGTTATGGGCAGACTAGGTGGGCCAAGCGGTCCTTATCTGCTGTCAAAGTCTGTGTTTCTATGTTATAAAATACCTTGATGTATATACATTATGTTTACGAAACCTGTAAGTGTTGAAAATACTATGGCACTAGGTGTTTTTGATAATGGTTAAAAAGTACTAGGTGACTATTATAGAAATTAAGCTCGTTGTGTTATTTAAAAAATGCATGTATATTGTTGTAAACTTAAGTAAGAAATGGCATGATGATTTGCATATATCCCATGATGCATTTGTAGCCCTAGGTGGTGCTATCCCAAGGGCTACTACTCCTGTCTGCTTGGCTAGTAACAGGTTAAGGGGCCTGAGTTCTGAAACGGGTGCCTCCACCCAGAGGTCAGGGTTGGTAATGGTCAAGCTAACCTGGGCACAGCCCTCTGGGACACTGTAACCCCCTCTTTCCCCTCTAGTGGCCTGAACACTGTACAATAATCACTTTCACAGTACCCCTGGTACACCACATGAGTGCCCACACTGTTTGTACTTACCACCAGGGCTGGTTCCTCTGGCTCGACCCTGGAGACCCCCTGTAAAACAAGGTTATGCACAGCACATAGCAACAGTGCAGTACTTTGAGCACAAGCTGGAACCACAGTCAGATTACATGCATAAAAAGTTAGTTCTGATTTATTCAGGGGACTTGAACAAGGAAGGGGCAAAATCAAGTTAATTAGCTTAAAGGTTATATCAATCAAGCAGTTATGCATGCGCTTTGAGTCCCCCCACACAGTCCACCTCTGAGTACCCAGGTGGAGAAGAGATGGGCTAGCCAGGACCGTTGCCTGGGGTTGCAGCTGGTTGGGGCCCTGTGATGGAAAACACAACATGCACAGTACACAATATTTGTAATCTGGAGCCAGAGGGCTCAGTTCGTAAAGGAAACGAAACAACAAGACAATCAGATGACACGCTCAGATTAAGCTGTTGTTGCAGGGAGCTACCTTGGTATTTACTCACAATACCCAAGACTGGACACAGGCTGGACGAAAATCGAGACTGCAGGTGGTTGATCTGGAATGCCAGGAGAAGCAGGGCCCACACGAGTCACAGAGGCGTCGTTCCTGTTCAAGCGTGGAGCAGGGGACTGGTCCCCAGGCAGGTCTCTCGTCAATGGCTTCTCTGTGCAGTGGGTAGTCTGGCTGGGCCCAGACCGCATGGAGACAGATTCGGGTGCAGTCCATTTTGGGCTGGATACAGCTTCCAACAAGAGGAACACAGTTCACACAGTGGGGAACTAACTCACAACCTACTAGCAGCTCATAGCACATTTACATGTACAGGAATTCTACTGTACCAGGCAAAGCGCTCCCTGGTCACAATCGCAAAGTCTCTGCACACACTGGGAGCTTAGGGGTAGCTGGAACTCCTGACAGGCCGATTGCATTCAGCAAAATCTTTGGTCTTCTTCAGGTTGAGCCTGGCCCACTGCAGTAGCTTACTTTAGTCACACAAACTTGGATTTAGTCCAAAATAATTCTCCTCAAACAACATGAAGTCTTGCTATATTATGACATATGCAGTGAGTCCCAACCTTCGAACTGCTCCGGAGGTGAAAGAGTTAACTTTCCATGCCAGGCATGGAACTTTGAGCACGAGCTCGGTTGAAAACTCTGTCTTTTGTTCTTCAAACTCAAACTGTCAGATTCTTTACTCCGCCTCACTGAACAGTCGCTCCGGAGATTCCTCCTTCTGCTCGGTTCATTTTGTCAGTTAAAGTATTAATTTTTCGTTTTTTTTAACTGAATTTAAACCTCAACCGGTCGGTTCAAGCTCTGTCTGTGGTATTGTAAGTACTAGATAGGTTTTACATTTACTTTCTGTGTGGAACTTGTAAACAGTATTATCGGTTCGGTTTGAACCGATCAGATTGTTGTAAATACATTAATCTGTCTTTTAGAGTGCAGTTCCCGGTTCTTATCGGTTCTAAAAAAAATGGATTTCATTACGTTTTTTTCCACGACCCATGACACGGTTGGGAACCGATAAGAGAGTCTTGCTTGGCGGATTGCCATAAACGGGCAAGTTTTGGTTAGGCTGGCACTATGTCTGAGAAACCCAAAAGAAAAACCGGGCCCACTGGGTTTCAACACTGCAGTGTTTGTGGGTAAGCCTTTGCCAAGGCTGACCCCCACACCACCTGTGTTTGTTGTCTGGGGTTTGACCACCTCAATGCAGACTGCCAGATTTGCAAAAATTTTCCTGCAGCTACCCTGGATAAGAGAGTTGGTAGGCTCAGAGAAAGGGAGGCCAAGAAGTCAGCTGACCCAGATGGCCAGCTCAGTTCGGTTGTAACCGAACCGGAGGGAGTGCCCTCTGACCAGGGCGAGACTTCCTCGGGCAAAAGGAGAGCCGACTCAGAGGAGTCCGTTCCAGCAAAAAGGACTAGAAAATCAGCAGGTGTGGAGCCAAAATTTCCCTCTCCAACCGCTGAAGAAATAGCCAAAGCGATTAAAATTGTCCAGTCGCTTTCCCCGGTTCCGACCGAACCGGCACCATCAGGTAAGCATACGGTTCGGTCGGTTCCACCGGTTCAGGAATATGATTTAGAGGAATTTTATGAACCGGAGGAGGGGGAAGAGGAGTATGAGGAGAGTGAATGTGGGTTTGAAAGTCTGGATGTGCCCATTGAACCGGACATCTCCCCAGACAGACCTTCAGGAGTGTCTCCTCTAGGCTTTCTGAGTCCCCCTCTCATTTTATGTTTTATAAAAAAGTGGCTGAAACCCTCCAGCTCCCTATGGAGGAAGCTGTGGATGATCAAGAGGAGCCTGACTATGTAGAAATGATGGATATCCCAGAGTCTAGGAGACTGTCTATTCCTTTGCATAAATCTTTTGGGAAACAGACAGTAAAAATTCTAAAAACTCCTCACACTATACCTCCTGTGGATAAAAGAATGGACAAGAGGTACACATTGTCAGGCTCTAATACGGAGTTCCTTACACAACAATGCAGCCATGTTGGGGTAGTGCAGGCTGCAGCCTGTGACAAGGCAAATATTCCCTTGGCTTCACACCCCCCTGACAAGGACTCCAGGAGGATTGATGCCATGGCAAAGAAACAGTACATGGCAGCATCCTTGGGACTCAGACAGGCAAATTATATGGCTTATGTTGCTAGATACCAGAAATCCAGATGGGACACCGTTATGGCTCTAGCAAAGCAGGTCCCTGGCCAGCTTGCCAAGGAGCTGGAGCAGGTGGCTGCTGATGGTATTGAGGCATCTAAGGTGCAATTTCATGCTGCAGTGGACTCTAATGATGTGTCATCAAGAGTCATGGCTACATCTGTGTCTCTTCGCAGGATGGCTTGGCTCAGATGTACTAGCCTGTCGCAGGATACCCAGACTAAGGCCATGGATTTTCCTGTTGTGGGTAACTCTCTGTTCGGGGAGCAGACAGAGAATTACATGAAGAAAATGGATGAGTATAGGACCACCTATAGGAGTGCACAGGCCAAGGAAAGGCAGGCCACTCCTCAAAGGCAGCCTTCCAGGGGCAGGGGCAGACTCTTTCATAGGCCTTTTTACCAAGCCCAGGCCTCCTCTTCAGCTTATGCCCAGAGGGGGTTCTTTAGAGAGAGAGGCAGACAGGGTACAAGCAGACCTGCTTCCACCCCTCAGCCTAAAGCCCCTGCCAAGCAGGCACCCTGATGGGGTGGCCAGGGCCAATTCTCCACTACCTGTAGGGGGCAGTCTGGCTTACTTTGTCCAGGACTGGAAGTCTTTAACATCAGACAAGTGGGTCCTGGAAGTAGTAAGCCAGGGACTGGTTCTCAGCTTCAAAAAATTTCCAAAGATGAGTACCAGGTCCTTTCCACCTGCAAATCCATCAAAGGCACTTGCCCTAGAGACAGAAGTTTCTATCCTCCTGGCTCTCAGAGCTGTGGAAATGGTTCCACTCCTACACCAGGGCAAAGGGTTGTACTCCAGGTACTTCCTTACCCCAAAAAAGACAGGAGAATGGCAGCCCATCCTGGATCTCAGATACCTAAACAAGCACCTTTTAAAACAAGAATTCAAAATGGTGACTCTGGGAATTATTTTACCCTCTCTAAGGCCAGGGGACTGGCTAGCGTCCCTGGACCTCAAGGATGCCTACTTCCATGTTCTTATCAGAAGCTCCCATCGAAAGTACCTCATATTCGAACTGCCCTCAGGCCATTACCGGTTCAGAGCAATGCCCTTCGGCCTCACCTCTGCCCCGAGGGTATTCACAAAATGCCTGGCAGTAGCAGTTGCCCACTTAAGAAGGCAAAAGATTGCCATCTTTCCTTACCTGGACGACTGGCTCATAGTAGGCCAGTCTCCAGACCAAGTCAAATTACATCTTCAGGTAACTCAGCAACTGCTCACATCTCTAGGTTTCCTTCTCAATCTTCCAAAGTCAGTTCTAGAGCCTGTCCAGCTCCTCACCTTCATAGGTGCAGAACTGAACACAAAAGAGGCCAGAGCCTTCCTTCCTCTGGAAAGAGCAAGGACCCTGGTCTCTCTGGCCTCCTCTTTCACCCTGCAGGTCTCTCGACCAGCAAGACATTTTCTGCAGCTCCTGGGGCACATGGCTGCTTCTACAGCAGTAGTGCAGGGAGCAAGATTTCAGATGAGGGACATCCAGTTCCATTTGAGAGCCTTTAGGTCTCAAAGGAGAGACCCTCTATCCAAATTGATCCCAGTGACTCAAACCCTGATCCAAGCCCTTCAGTGGTGGCAGGACCAGAGCAATCTGAGACAGGGGTTCCCCTTCGCCCCTCAGTCTCACTCCTTAATCCTTACTACAGATGCATCCATCTTGGGGTGGGGAGCTCACATGGGCGACCTCACTACCCAGGGATTGTGGTCCCCTCAGGAATCTCTGCTCCACATCAATCTGTTGGAACTCGGAGCAGTTTTTCTAGCACTTCAAGTTTTTTCCAAATCTGTTCAGAACAAAGTTATTCAGGTCAGAACAGACAATACCACCACAATGTGGTACATCAACAAGCAAGGGGCACTCGGTCCGCCTTGTGCACGAAGCAATGAAGTTGTGGTCTCTGGCTTACTCTCTAAACACCTTCCTTATTGCAGTTCACCTCCCAGGCAAGGACAATGTCCTGGCAGATGCTCTCAGCAGGATTTCCCAGGACCATCACGAATGGTCACTGGATCCCCTAGTAGTGGAGGTAGTATTTGCCAGATGGGGCACCCCGCAGACAGATCTTTTTGCAGCCCCAGACAATCACCAACTTCCCCTTTTTTTGCTGCTGGCCCCCAGTGTTGGGCTCAGTCCCTCTGGATGCCTTCCTTCTCAGTTGGGAAGGGAAGTTTCTCTATGCTTTTCCTCCCTTCCCTCTTCTGTTCAAGGTGCTTGTCAAAATCAGATCTTAACCCTGCAAGATGATCCTGATTGCTCCAGATTGGGCCAGACAGCCCTGGTACCCACTCCTTATGTCCTTAGCAGTCCACCTTCCCCTGTGTCTTCCCAGGAATCACAACCTGTTAACCTGTGCTCAGGGGAGAGTTTGGTACCCGAACCTCAAATCTCTCAATCTCAAGGCCTGGCTCTTGAAGAGTTAGAGTTTGCTGACCTACACCTCTCCCAAGGTGTATTGGATATCTTGAAGGCTTCTAAGAAGCCTTCCACCAGGCTACTTATAATTCCAAATGGAAGAGATTTTCCATATGGTGCTCTGGCAAGCATATCGCCCCAGAATCTGCTGACTTACCCACAGTCCTGGATTATATGGTGCATTTGAATACTTTGGGGCTGAGACCAGCTACCCTAAAAGTGCACCTGGCAGCCGTGTCTGCTTTCTTATCAGCAGGTAAACCCTCTTCTCTTTCAGCTCATCCTGTATTCTCCAAGTTTTTCAAGGGGTTGCTTCACACTAACCCTCCATTCAGGGACCCTGCCCTGCATGGGATCTTAATATTTGCATTGCTCAGCTTATGCAACCCCTTTGAGCCCTTGTCTGTCAGAGCTTAAGTACTTGACTTGGAAAACTGTGTTTTGGTAGCCATCACTTCTGCCAGACGCATAAGTGAATTACAAGCATTGTCAGTGGAGCCTGATTTTATCTGCTTTCATAGAGATAAGGTGATCCTCAGGACTAACAGAAAGTTCTTGCCTAAGGTGGTTTCAGACTTCCACCTTAATCAATCTATGTCTCTCCCTGTGTACTTCACTGACCATTCCTCCTCTGGCAAGAGGAGACTGCACAGTTTAGATGTCAAAAGAGCCCTTAGTTACTGCATAGAATGTACCAAGGGTCACAGGTTTGACTCCCTCCAACTGTTCCTCACTTATCGTGAGGTTGGTAAAGGGAAACCTGCCACTAAACGATCCATTGCCAGGTGGATTGTCTCTTGTATCCAATTTTGCTATGAAAAACTGGGTAAGGTTCCTCCCTCAGGCCTGAGGGCTCACTCTACCAGAGGTACAGCTGCGTCTCTGGCTGCTGCCAGGGACATCCCTATCCTAGAGATATGTCAAGCAGCTACCTGGAAAACAGTTCACACTTTTACCAAGCATTACTCCCTGGACATCCAGGCTAGGAGTGATGCTCAGTTTTGGCACAGCTGTGCTTCAGAGCCTATTTCCTAAGTAGGTTCTGTCCCTCCTCCATGGAGGTACTGTTGTGTAGTCTGCATATGTCATAATATAGCAAGACTTCATGTTGTTTGAAGAAAAAATTACTCACCTTAGTAATGTTGTTTCTTCTAATGGAGTCTTGCTATATTATGACCTCCCCCCCGCCTGCCCCTCTCAGAACCTCTGCTTTTGGGATGTGGGTGGGCAGTGCAGTGTTGGCACTTAGTAGACGCCCACCTTGTTTTTTCACCCCTCCTTTTTGGGATGATTGGGTGTTGTGTTTTTCATTTTTTGGGTCCCCTGACTTGAGTCTTTGTTTTGGGACCAAAAAATGTGTTCTTATATTTAGTAGCCAGTTGGCTAGTGTAGGTTTACAGCTTCCACACAGAACCTTAGTGAGTTTTGCTCATAAAGATGTGACAGTTTGAGTTTGAAGAACAACAGACAGAGTTTTCGACCGAGCTCGTGCTCAAAGTTCCATGCCTGGCATGGAAAGTTAACTCTTTCTCCTCCGGAGCAGTTCGAAGGTTGGGACTCACTGCATATGTCATAATATAGCAAGACTCCACTAGAAGAAACAACATTGCTAAGGTGAGTAATTTTTTCTTCTCTCCCTCTCCGGAGCAGCAGGCAGACATACAGGCCAAACACTCAGCCTTTTCCCAGTTCTCCCATGCGAATCCACTCAGAATTGCTGCTCAGAATTACTTCAGCTCCTTCTTCTTGAGCTTCCAGCTCAGAACTAACTGAAAACTGCAAGCAGCCCGGGACTTCCCCACGATCTAAAAGATTTGGTTGGCTGATTTGGCTGTCAATCAAAGCAAGAGCTCCCCTTCCGTTGCAAAAAAGGCGCAAAAAGTTCAAACTACAGTTCCTACAGATTTTGAATTCAGACAGCTCCTGTAGTCCGGCTACATTTTATGTCCCGCCAGTACTGTTTGGTCCAATTTGCAGTCCAGGACCAAGATAGTGGAGATAAAACAGTCCTTGCTACAAAGAAAGCAGGTTAGACAAGCTACATTATCACTCTAAATGATTTTCAGTAAATAGTTACATCTTTCAACAGAGCTCCCTCTCAGATTACTTAAGCTGCAATCAGGCAGCTCTTAAAGAGACAGTACACAGAGGCTATACAGGATCTGGTAATCACATTTAAACTGCTAAAACGCAGGACACCAGCCTAGCAGTGAGCATTTAGGTAAGTTCAAGGAAGACTTTTTGGGAACCCCCATTTGTAGAGGGGTTACACATTGCATTATGAAAGTATGTATGATGTTGTATTTCTTTGAAACTTGATTTGTTGCCAGTGCCCTTTGGGGTAGACCTTCTTTCAGTGATTCTGCATTGAGATTCTTTGTCTATAGCTTGTTTTTTTTTTTTTTTTTGGGGCTCCACTACCCAAGCAAATGGAGCCTGCATAGGTGTGGTGGCTACATCTCAACTAGTGAATGGGATCAGAGATCAGTGTCAGTAAGTGCTGGCTAAGAGCAGAGAAAGGACATTCATTATCTGTTGCTGCAAACTGATGTACTGAAGAAGGAATATGGCATTGCAGAAGCTCATTTCTTGTATTTTGAATAAACATCACACAGAGATTGTGTGTTGAACCTGAAGTTCGGTGTCTGGTCCATCTGTTATCCCACAACCCCTCCACAGTCACAATCTTGCAAAGTGATCCTGATTGCTCCAGATTGGGCCAAACAGCCTTGGTATCCCCTGTTGCTGTCCCTAGCAGTCCATCTTCCCCTATCTCTTCCCAGGAATCACAACCTGTTAACCTCCTCTCAGGAGAGGATCTGGTACCCCAACCTTTGGTCTCTCAATCTCAAGGCATGACTCTTGAAGAGTTAGAAGAAAAAATTAATCACCATGGTAATGTTGTTTCTTCTAATGGAGTCTTGCTGTATTCAGACATAATGCAGTTAGCCCCAGCACTTGAACTGCCCCAGAGAGGAAAGGGTTAACTCCATGCAGAAGCATGGAACTTTGAGCTCGAGCTCGGTTTTCAAACCTCTGTCTGTGGTACTTCCCAATGTAACCGTCAGATTCTTACGAGCAACTAACTAACTTAGCACTATAATATGGAAATTGTTTGAAACATATAGCCAAAAGGCAAATATTTTTGGGGTCCAAAAAACACTCGTCGACAACCCAAGAAGAAACAAGGAAGTGACAAATTAAGCTATGCAACACAAGAAGGATAAACATAACAGCTACCCCACCATGAGGGAGGGTACAAGGTACACCCCTGAGGTGCAACACTATACTTGCCAGCCCACTTCCCAAAAACAGGTTCTGAGAGGGGAGGCAGGGAGTGAGGTTTGAATACAGCAAGACTCCATTAGAAAAAACAACATTACTATGGTGAGTAATTTTTTCTTCAAACAACATGAAGACTTGCTGTATTCAGACATAATGCAGACTCCCAAGCAGTTCCCTATGGAGGAGGAAATGCAGAAATTACTTTGGGAACAGGCTCTGCAGTACTGCTGTTCCAAACCTAGCATCACTCCTAGCCTGGATGTCAAGGGAGTAATGCTTGGTGAATGTATGTACTGTTTTCCAGGTGGCTGCTTTACAGATCTCTAACAAGGGTATATCTCTGGCCGCAGCTAGAGTAGCAGCTGTACCCCTAGTGGAGTGAGCCCTCAGGCCTGAAGGGGGTGTTCTACCCAATTTGTTATAGCAGAATTGTATACAAGAAACAATCCACCTGGCAATAGATCTTTTAGTGGCAGGCTTACCTTTCCCCACTTCACCATAAGTGAGAAACAACTGAAGACAGTCATTCCTGTGTTCCTTAGTATGCTCTATGTAGTAGCTAAGAGCCCTTTTAACATCCAAACTGTGTAATCTTCTTTCCCCTGAAGAAGAATGGTCAGTGAAAAACACAAGGAGAGATATAGACTGGTTTAGGTGAAAATCCGATACCACTTTAGGCAAGAACCTCCTATTAGTTCTTAGGACCACTTTATCCCTATGGAAGGATATGAAGTCAGGTTCAACTGACAGGGCCTGTAATTCACTAATCCACCTGGCAGAAGTAATAGCTACCAGGAACACAGTTTTCCAGGTCAAGTACTTCAATTCAGCCGAAGCCATAGGCTCAAAGGGTGGCTCCATAAGCTGAACAATGCAGACATTAAGATCCCAAGGCAGAGTAGGCTCCCTAAAGGGAGGGTTGGTGTGAACCAGGCCTTTGAAAAACTCCCTGAAAACAGGATGAGATGCCAGGGAAGAGCCCTTCCCTGCTGAAAGGAGTGCAGAGGCAGCTGCTAGATGAACCTTCAATGTGGCAGGCCTAAGGCCTAGACTGTTCAGATGAACTAGATAATCTAAGGTTGTGGAAATGCCTGCAGAATCAGTCACAATACCTTTCTGAGAGCACCAAATACTGAATCTTTTCCATTTGGAATTGTAAGTTTTTGTAGTGGAAGCTTTCCTGGAGACCTTCAGAATATCCAGAACTCCCTGAGAGAGATGTAGTGCTGCATATTGTAACTCTTCAAGAGCCAGGCCTTGAGGTTGAGAGACTGGAGATTGGGGTACCAGATCCGCCCGGGGAGGAGGATGAGAGAAGATTGTATCTCCTGGGAAGAGACAGGGGACGTGACACAGCCAAGGATAGCAGTAGATGATACCAAGGTTGTCTGGCCCAATCTGGAGCCACCAGTATCACTGTGCAGGGTTGAGTTCTTATTTTGATCAGAACTCTGAACAGGAGAGGGAAGGAAGGGAAGGCATAGAGAAACCTGCCCTTCCAGTCCAGAATGATGGCATCCTGGGGAACTGTCCCCAGGACTGGAGGTCTGCAGCAAAACAGAGGAAGTTGATGATTGTCTGGTGCTGCAAAGAGGTCTATCTCTGGAGTGCCCCAACTGGAGAAAATGATCCTCAGAATGTGAGGATTCAGGGACCATTCATGATGTCCCTGTGAAATCCTACTCACGGCATCTGCTAACACATTGTCTTTCCCTGGAAGATGAACTGTTACCAGGGAAGTCTGAAGGGAATAGGCCAGAGACCAAATCTTCATGGCCTCTGTGCACAAGGCTGTGGACCGAGTGCCTCCCTGCTTGTTGATGTACCACATTGTGGTAGTGTTTCCATCCTGATTTGGACCACCATGCCCTTGACTGAATCAGAGAAGGTCTGAAGGGCTAGGAAAACTGCCCTGAGTTCCAGGAGGTTGATATGAAGAAGAGACTCCTGCGGGGACAAGATTCCCTGAGCTGTTAGGGCTCCCAGGTGGGCTCCCCAGCCTAGGAGAGAAGCATCCGTAGTCAGAACTACTGATGGAACTTGAGAGAGAAATGGAACCGCTTGTCTGAGGTTGTCCTGGTCCAGCCACCACTGGAGAGCTTGTACCAGAGTTCGGGTCACTGGAATCAGTTTGGTGAGAGAGTCCTTCTCTAGGACCAAAAGGACCTTAGTTGGAACTGAATGCCTCGCATCTGAAATCTGGCTTCCTGAACCACTGCAGTGGAGGCTGCCATGTGGCCCAGGAGTTGGAGGAACTGTCTCGCTGGAAGAGAAACCTGAGGCCGAAAGGAGGAAGCAAGGTCTACTAAGGCCTTCACCCTTGCCAGAGGAAGGAAAGCTTTTGCTTGGATAGTATCCACTTCCACCCCTATGAAGGTGAGAAGCTGTACTGGTTCGAGGACAGATTTTGGCAGATTGAGAAGAAACCCCAGAGAACTGAGCAAGTCCTGAGTGGTTTGCAGAGCTGACCTGACCTGGTCTGATGACTGCCCTACTAGGAGCCAGTCATCCAGATGTGGAAAAATGGTGATGCCCTGTCTTCTGAGGTAAGCCACCATTACTGCAAGGCACTTTGTGAACACCCTCGGAGCTGATGTTAGGCCAAAAGGCATGGCCTTGAACTGATAATGGCCTGAAGGCAACTCGAACCTGAGGTATTTTCTGTGGGAGCACCTGATAGGGATATGGAAGTAGGCATCCTTGAGGTCCAGTGATGCTAGCCAATCTCCTGGCCTTAAAGAGGGAAGGATTATTCCCAGAGTTACCATTTTGAATTTGGGTTTTGGTATGTGTTTGTTCAAATACCTTAGATCCAGGATGGGTCGCCACTCCCCTGTTTTCTTTGGGGTAAGGAAGTACCTGGAGTAGAGGCCTTTTCCCTTGTGTTGAATAGGAACCTTCTCTACGGCTCTGAGATCCAGGAGAGATGAAACCTCTGCCTCTAGGGCAAGGGTTTCTGAAATTGATGCAGGTGGAAAAGACTTGGCCGTCCTTTTTAGGTACCTTTTGAAGCTGAGGGCCAGTCCCTGGCTTACTACTTCCAGGACCTACTTGTCTGAAGTAACAGACTTCCAGGACTGAAAGTAGTAAGCCAGCCTGCCTTCTACTGGGATTGGAGAGTCGACCCGGGCTGACACCTCAGGGTGTCTGCTTGGCAGGAGCCTTACACTGGGAGGAGGAAGCAGCCCTGTTCATCCCCCTTCTACCCCTCCCTCAGAAAAAAACCCTTTGTGGGTAAGAAGAGGAGGCCTGAGCTTGGTAAAAAGGCCTGTGAAAGGGCCTGCCCCTGCCCCTGGACTGCTGCCTTTGTGGAGTGGCTTGCCTTTCCTTGGCCTGTGCACTCCTGTAAGTGGTCCTATATTCGTCAATTTTTTTCATGTAAGTCTCTGTCTGCTCCCCAAACAGAGAGTTACTAACTACAGGAAAATCCATAGCCTTAAACTGGGTGTCCTGTGATAGGCTAGTACATCTGAGCCATGCATGCCTTCTGAGAGACGCAGATGTAGCTTTGACTCTGGATGCCACATCGTTGGAGTCCACAGCAGCGTGAAATTGTACTTTGGATGCCTCAATTCCATCTGCAGCCACCTCCTCCAGCTCTTTGGCTAGCTGGGGGGAGGCCTTTTTAGCCAGTTCCAGAACCGTATCCCACCTGGACTTCTGGTACCTGGCTGTATAGACCATATAGTTTGCCTGCCTGAGTCCCAAAGAGGATGCCAAGTATAGTTTTTTGGCCATGGCATCAACTTTCCTGGAGTCCTTGTCTGGGGTGTGTGAAGCCAAAGGAATGTTTGCCCTGTCACAGGCTGCAGCCTGCACTACCCCAACATGGCTGCAGTGTGAATAAAGGAACTCCGCAGCTGAGCCTGATAACATGCATCTCCTGTCCATTCTTTTATCTACAGGAGGTAAAGAGTTAGGAGTCTGTAGAATCTTTTGTGTCTGTTTCCCCAAGGACTTATGAAGAGGGATGGACAACCTTTTGGACTCTGGGATGTCCATCATCTCCACAAAATCAGGCTCTTCTTCCTCCTCAGCAACTTCAGCCATAGGGAGCTGGAGGGTTTTGCCCACCTTCTTGTAAAACAAGAAGTGTGAAGGGGACTCAGAAAGCCTGGGAAGGGAGACACCCGAGGGCCTGTCTGGGGAGATGTCCGATTCAATGGGCACATCCAGACCCCACCGGTCGTAGTCATCATCGTCATTGTCGGGATAATCTTCGTCTCCTTCCCACTCCTCATAGAAAGCATCTGGATCGTAATCTGAAGGTGCCGGTTCGGACGGAACTAGGCAAAGCGATTGGACAATACTTTGGCTATCTCGTCCGTGGTTGGAGTATGCGGTACTGGATCCGAACCAGCAGACTTTCATTTCTTTTTTGATGGAACCAACCCCTCAGAGTCAGCTCTCCTTTTGCCCGAGGTGGTATTGCCTAGGTCAGTAGGCACCTCCCCAGGTTCGGCCGCAACTGAACCAGGCTGGCCATCCGGATCCACGGACTTCTCGGCCTCCCTTTCCTTCAACCTACTCAATCTTTTTTCTAGAGTGGTTTTGGGAACGTTTTTACAAATTTGGCAGTCTGACTGGAGGTGGTCAAACCCCAGACAATAAACACAGATGAGGTAGGGGTCGGCCTTGGCAAAGGCCTCCCCACACTCAGTACAGCGTTGAAACCCAGTGGAACCGGTTTTCTTTTTGGGTTTCTCAGACATGACCAACCTACCAAAATTACGCTATAGAAGCTTTCAAGCCAGGTAATACCAACCGATCGGTAACAACCATGGCACAGGTTTGGAAAAGAACCGAGAAAAGGCCCGGTTCTTTTGAGACCGATCGGTAGTGGAACACTACTTTAATCCCAGAAAATATTACTTAAAATTAGAAGAAAGCACAAGGTCGGTTCCTAACCAGACCAACCAAAAAGAAACCGAAGAAGCAAACAATTTCCACAATTGTTTAAAATAAGTACAGTCACTACCTATCTACAACACTACCTGTACCGTAGACAGAGGCTGGAAATCCGAAAAACAATAAAAGAATTGGTTTAAAACCGAACGCTTCACTTTTATCGAACCGAGCAGAGGAAATCTCCGGAGCGACTTCACTGTTAGGCGGAGTAAAGAATCTGACGGTTACATTGGGAAGTACCACAGACAAGAGGTTTGAAAACCGAGCTCAAGCTCAATGTTCCATGCTTCTGCATGGAGTTAACACTTTCCTGTCCGGGGCAGTTCAAGTGCTGGGGCTAACTGCATTATGTGTGAATACAGCAAGACTTCATGTTGTTTGAATATGCAAATTTGCATCTGTCTCATGGGGTTCTGGACATTCTCAAAGCCTTTTAAAAACCTGTCACCAGAAAAACTTAAAACTCCAAATGGAAGAGATTCAGCATTTGGTGTTCCAAAAAGCATATATCCCCAGATACTGCTGACTTGTCTACAGTTCTGGATTACATGGTTCAGCTTAATGACCTAGGCCTCAGACCAGCTACCCTCAAAGTACACTTGTCAGCTGTTTCTGCTTTCCTGTCAGTGCGAAAGTCCTCCTCACTGGTATCCGACCCTGTTTTCTGTAAATTCTTCAAAGGATTGCTTCATACCAATTCCCCCTTTAGGGATCCTACTCCTGCATGGGATCTTAATGTTTGCATTGCTCAGCTTATGCAACCCCCTTTTGAGCCTTTGTCCTCAGCTGACCTTAAGTACTTGACTTGGAAAACTGTGTTCCTGGTAGCTATTACCTCTGCCAGGCATATCAGTGAATTGCAAGCTCTGTCAGTGGAGCCTGATTTCATCTCATTCCATAGAGATAAGGTAGTCCTTAGAACCAACAGGAGGTTCTTACCCAAAATGGTTTCAGATTTTCATCTGAACCAATCCATGTCACTTCCTGTATTCTTCACTGATCATTTTTTCTTCAGGAGAGAGAAGATTACACGGTTTGGAAGTTAAAAGGGCTCTTAGCGACTACATTGAGCGTACTAAGGCTCTTAGGTTTGATTCCCTCCAGTTGTTCCTCACTTATGGTGAAGTGGGGAAGGGCAAACCTGCTATTAAGAGAACTATTGCCAAGTGGATTGTCTCTTGTATACAATTCTGCTATGAAAATCTAGGCAAAGTGCCCCCCTCAGGCCTGAGGGCTCATTCGACTAGAGGTACAGCTGCTTCTCTGGCTGCTGCCAGAGATATATCCTTATTAGACATATGCAAAGCAGCCACCTGGAAAACAGTCCGCGCACTTTCACCAAGCATTACTCTCTGGATATCCAGGCTAGGAGTGATGCTAGGTTTGGTACAGCAGTGCTGGAGAGCCTATTCCCAAAATAGGTTTGATTCCCTCCTCCATGGAGATACTGCTTGGTAGTCTGCATAATGTCAGAATACAGCAAGACTTCATGTTGTTTGAAGAAAAAATTACTCACTTTAGTAACTGTGTTTCTTCTAATGGAGTCTTGCTGTATTCTGACCTCCCTCCCTGCCTCCCCTCTCAGAACCTGGTTTTTGGGAAGTTGGCTGGTAGGCGCAGTGTTGCACCTCAGAGGTGTACTTGGCACTCTCCCCTCTTTAGACAGGGGGAGTGGGTTATTTATATGGTTTGGTAATTATTTTGTTTAGTACCTAGTTTTTGGATTTCTCGACTTGAATCTTTTGGGGATCCAAAATATTTGGTTGCCTTTTTGGCTAGTAAAAATTTTACAATTTCCACATAGTGGGAGTAGTTAACTAGTGTTAGCTCATAAGAATCTGACGGTTATACTTCAGAGTGCAGCAGACAGAGGTTTGAACCCAGCTTGAGCTCAACATTCTATGCTCTGACATAGAGTTAACTCTTTCCTCTCCGGAGCAGTTCAAGTGCTGGGGCTATCTGCTTAATGTCAGAATACAGCAAGACTTCATTAGGAGAAACACAATTACTAAGGTGAGTAATTTTTTCATATCATTCCTTGAAACCGGCCATACAAGAATAAAAAAAAACGAAACTAACAAGAGTCTGTATTTTTTATGTCCAACAGAACAGTTAACTATGTCCAAATTGCACAGGTATAAAAATGAAATGGCAGCTCTGCCCAAGAACAGAAGGTGACACCTAGGAGTCACCAAAACTGAAGTCCAACAAATTCCATAGGCACTTACAGGGAAAAAGAGGGTTGGAAACAGCACAACTGTTATCAGGTGCCATTTTAAAGGAGATAGGAAATTAATTGTACCTAGTTAACTGCCCTTCTAGCTTCCTTTCCATGCTGACAGTGTATTCTGATATGCTTTGATTAATTTTTGATAAATAAATGATCAAGCTTTGGGTTGCATTCAGATCTGTATGTAGTTCCACTCTCCTCATCAGATACTGCTCTTTCTTTTTATATTTCTAAGGCATTCTATGACATCAATAACACCATTCCATGCTAGTCATTTGAATGGCCTGGAAGAAAAAATTACTCACCGTAGTAATCTTGTTTCTTCCAAGGTATTCTTTAATATGATTAACTATTGTAGTCAGCCTCATGTTGAACTGCTCTAGAGAGAAATGGAACATATGCAAATGATGGAACACTCATTGCAACTTATAGCAACCCCCTCTTGGGGAAGCGAAGTCCGTGGGTGCGGTATACGTGGACCTATCTAAAGCATTTGATTTAGTAAACCATAGTATTTTGATAAACTCATTAATGAAAATAGGGGTGGAGGAAGAAACCTGTAATTGGTTTATATCATACCTTGATAAAAGATCACAATTTGTTGTCCTAATGGACACCAGTCAAGAACGGACTATGTAACAAGAGGGGTTCCCCAGGGATCTATCCTGGGCCCCCTCCTGTTCATAGTCTGTTTAAATGACTTACCAAAGAAAATTGGACATTCAAAAATTTGTCTATACGGAGACGATACGGTTTTAGTAGCAGAGGGAAAAACTATAAGTGAAGTAGAACTAAACTTACAGAGTGACTTTAGCATCATGCAAGGTCACTTTTCATCTCTGGGTTTATTAGTTAATAGTAAAAAGACACAGGTTATGTAATTTGCATTGGACTTAAAGGGAATTTCAAAATTAAATATAAAGACACAAGAGGGTAAGTTTTTAGAACAAACTGAAACATATAAATATTTAGGGGTACATATAGATCAATGTCTTACTTTCCAATATCATATAACAAATTTAATAAAGAAAACACATGTTAAGATTGGACCTATGAGACGAATATCAAATTGTATGACAAGAGAAACAAGACTGATTATGATCAATCAATTAATAATGCCGGATATTGACTATGGAAGTCATAGTTACAGACATACAGCAAGAAAACATTTAAATAACTTGGATACACTTTATAATAAGCTTGCAAGATTTGTGTTAAGGTGTGATTTTAAAACTCATCATTGCACTATGTATATGGATTTGGGTTGGATTCCATTAGACTTACGGGCTAGGGGAATCTGGCTAAATCAGGTTCTTAATATATTTAAAAATCAATCCTTAGATAACTTAAAAAGCAAATTACAAAAACCAAAACATGGTTTAAATTTAAGAAAAACTGGTGCTAGAGATTTAATAATACCAAAGTTAAAAAATCGATTTAGTGAAATGACCCTTCAATATCAAGTAGCTAAAAGTTGGAATTGTTTTCCTCCTTTTTTACGTGAACTAACAACTACTGATCATGTTTTTAAAAATGGCCTGAATCACAAACTTAGTTTTCGTTGTTGTTGTAATAGGTGAAATTAATGTAAATCTAAAAATGCTAATATGCCTGTCACTGATGAGTTTGTAAACTCTGATGTATTGTTCTGTACTTTTCTGTAACCTGTATTGTTATAAATGTATAGTTGTAATAATTTTGCATAATGTAAACAGGTAAGCCTTGTGAACAGGGATTTTCGGAACCCTAATGGCTGTATCACTGTATAAATAAAATTTTACCATACCATTGGCTTGTGCCACCATCCAAACTGCTGCCATTATCAACTGCTGCGTTCTATAACACTCAGATTCATGAAAGCCTGCGGGATAAGACCCCCGACTAAGCTATTCGAATAATAATAATAATGACTGAATTAACATCAAATACTCTATAACATTTCTCATATGCCAGAGTCGGATAGGACCAAAGAAAGGGAACAACAACCCCCACCTGGTTTCAGAAATGGTTTGTTAACACAACTAAGGCATAAACCCATATCAATAGAGTAAATCCAGCTGTTATACGGAGGCCAACTGGTTCTGGAAGGGGATATAGGGTGGGAGATTTAATCATATTGAAGAATACCTTGGAAGAATCAAGATTACTACGGTGAGTAATGTTTTTTTCTAACCCCAGGAATTCTTCAGTATGATTAACTATTGCAGACTATTAAGCAGTACCTTTGGAGGAGGGTACAGAACCTATTTTGGAAACAGGCTGTGCAGCACTGCTGTGCCAAACCTGGCATCACTTCTGGACTGAGTGTCCAAACAGTAATGCTTTGTAAAAGTGTGTACTGTTCTCCATGTAACTTCTTTAGAGATTTCCAACAGGGGAATGTCTCTGACTGCTGCTGTTGTAGCAGCTGTGCCCCATGTGGAATGGGCCCTCAGGCCCACTGAGGGCTCCTTACCAGCTTTACTGTAACAGAACTGGATGCATGCCACTATCCAGCGTGAAGCTGTGCTTTTAGAAGCTGGTTTTCCTCTTCCCACTTCTCCATAGGTCAGGAACAGCTGCTGCCTGTCCCGCCTATGGGGGTTGGTATGGTCAAGATAGTAAGTGAGAGCTCTCTTAACATCCAGACTATGAAGCCTGCGTTCACCTGAACTGGAGTGGTCAGTGAAGAAGACTGGTAACGTGATTGACTGGTTCAAGTGGAAGTCAGACACCACTTTAGGAAGGAATTTCCTATCGGTCTTGAGGATCACTTTATCCCTGTGGAATGAGATGTAGTTTAACTCTGTGCACAGGGCTTCTAGCTCACTAATCCTCCTGGCTGAGGTACTAGCCGCTAGGAAGACAGTTTTCCATGTCACAAATTTGAGATGTGCTGTAGCCATGGACTCAAATGGGGCTCCATGAGTTTGGCAATACAGACATTGAGGTCCCATGCTGGCACCGGTTCCCTGTTGGGAGGGTGTAAATGTGCCAACCCCTTGAAAACCTTTTTGAATATGGGGTTAGAGGTCATAGAGACACCCTTACCGGCTGAAATATAGGCTGAGACCGATGCATGGTAGACCTTAAGGGTAGTGGTCTGTGGGCCCAACGAGTGCAGGTGTGTGAGATAGTCCAGCAAGACTGGTAACCCAGCCTGAGGGGGATACCACACTGTTACTGTTACACCATATGGAAAACCTCTTCCACTTGTAGGCACTGGTTTTCTTTGTGGAAGGTTTCCTTCAACCCCTAAGGACCCTGAGGACACTCACTGAGAGGTGTAAATCAGCATACTCTAGGTCCTCAAGAGCCATGCCCTGAGCCTGAAGGATCTGAGGTTTTGGTACATGATCCTCCCCTGTGAGGAGGTTAGGAGGTTGTACCTGTGAGGAAGGTGTATAGGTTGAGCCACTGACAGGGAGAGTAGAAGGGAGTACCATGGTTGCCTGGCCCAATCTGGAGCTATCAGGATCATTGTAGCTGGTTGGAACCTGAGCTTGATCAGGAACCTGAGCAGCAAGGGGAATGGAGGAAATGCATATAGGATCCTCCCTGACCAGTCTAACACCAAGACATCCACAGTCACTGTGCCCCTTGCTGGTGGCCTGCAGCAGAATTGGGGTAACTGGTGGTTTTCTTGTGTGGTTAAGAGGTCTAACTCTGGGGTGCCTTACCAGTGGAATACCACCTTCAGCACCTGTCTGTTGAGAAACCACTCTTGGTGGTTCTGGATGATTCTGCTGAGAGCATCTGCCAGGGTGTTGTCCTTGCCTGGTAGATGAATGGCCAGTAAGGACATGTGCAGGGAGTAAACTAGACTCCACACTTTCATTGCTTCTATAGACAGCAAGTTGGAGCTTGTCCCTCCTTGCTTGTTGATGTAGTACATTGTGGTGGTGTTGTCTGTTCTGACTTGTACCACCTTTCCCCTTACCAGAGCTGTGAAGGACTGCAGGGCCAGGAACACTGCCCTGAGTTCCAACAAGTTTATGTGCAGGAGTGACTCTGCAGGGGACCAGGTGCCGTGCACTTTGTGCTCCTCCAGATGTTCCCCCCACCCTAGGAGGGAAGCATTTGTAGTGAGGACCAACGTGGGCGACTCCTTCTGGAATGGGACCCCTTCTCTGAGGTTGTCCCTGTCTTGCCACCACTGCGGGGCCTGCAGCAGAGTCCTTGTCACTGGCACCAGCTTTGAGAGTGAATCCCTCCTTTGGCACTAATGTGCCCTGAGGTGAAACTGAATGCCTCTCATCTGAAATCTGGATCCTAGCACCATTCCTGTAGCTGCAGCCATGTAGCCCAGTAACTGCAGAAAGTGCCTTGCTGGCCTGGGTACCTTGAGACAGAAATATCTTGCAATCTGAAGAATGCTGTCTACCCTGTCCTGGGGAAGGAAAGCTCTCCCTCTCAGAGTATCCAGCTCTGCTCCTATGAAGTTTAGTACTTGAACAGGCTGAAGTACTGACTTTTGGGTGTTGATTAGGAACTCCAGGGACTCTAGGGTGTTCTGTGTGAAGGTGACAGCATCCTTTACCTGCTGTGGTGACTGACCCACGACTAGCCAGTCGTCTAGGTAGGGGAACACTGTGATGCCCTGCCTTCTTAGGTGTGTCACCACCACTGCCAGGCATTTCTGAATGCCCTTGGAATGGAGGTTAGGCCGCATGGCAGGGCTGTAAACTGGTAGTGACTTGAAGGTAACCTAAATCTGAGGTACTTTCTGTGAGATTCCCTGATGGGAATGTGGAAATCGGCATCTTTTAGATCCAACCGGTCTCCTTGCTGAAGAGTGTGAAGGATCATTGCCAAAGTTACCATCTTGAATCTTGTCTTTGCTAAGTGCTTGTTCAGAGCTCTGAGATCTAAAATGAGTCACCACTCACCATTTTTCCTTATGGCAGTACTTGGAGTAGAACTCTTTCCCTTTTTGGAGGGAAGGCACGGGTTCCACTGCCTTTGACTGCAAGAGAGTGGGCATGTCTGCCTCCAGCAGTGCCCTCTCTGATGGTGAAGCTGGTCTGAAAACTCTTGACTTTAGTTTGGGGCATGATTTGAAGCTGAGGGCCAAGCCCTGACTCACTATTTCCAGGACCCACTTGTCTGTGGTAATGTTTTCCCAAGCCTGGACGTAGTGAGCTAGCCTGTCCCCTACAGGTATTGGGGTGGCGACCATGGCAAGCACATCAGGGATTCTGTTTGGGTTGGGCCTTAGCCTGGGAGGCCTTGTCCCCACGCCTAGAGCCCCTTCTTCCCCTGCCCCTGAAGTACCCTCTCTGCTGTTGGTAGTCAGGGGTAGCCTGAGCCTGGAAAAATGTCCTACTGTAGGTTGACCTACCTGTACCTCCCCTTCCTTGTGGCCGATAAGAGGTGGAGGGTTTGTCTTTTGCAGCATTACTCTTGTAGGTTGTCTTGTATTCATCCATCTTTTTCATGTAAGTCTCTTTCTCATCCTCAAACAGAGAATTGTTCTCGCATGGGAAGTCCATGGGTTTGGTCTGAGTGTCCTAAGAAAGATTTGTGGCCCTAAGCCAGGCAAATCTTCTCAGAGCCACAGTTAATGTCATCCATCTGGCAGCAGTGTCATTGGCATCCACTGCCATATGAAACTGGTACTTTGTGGCCTCCAATCTGCATCTGGCTGATTCTGCCAAGTCAGCTGCCCGTCCTGGAGGTGCTTTATCCACCATTGCCAGCACTGAATTCCACAGTGTCTTCTGGTATTGGGCAGCACAGGCCATTTAATTTGCCTGACTAATGTCTAGGGAGGCCGCTAAATACCCTTTCTTTGCCATGCTATTAATTTTCCTGGAGTCTTTCATTGGTGGATGAGATGACAGTGGCACTCTGGCCCTGTCACGAACTGCAGCTTAGACCACCCCTTCATGATCAGTATGGGAAAAGAGAAACTCTGCCCCGATCTATCTAGCTGGTATTTCGTATCAGCCTTTTTATTTATGGGCAATACAGAATTTGGAGTTTCCAAAACTTTAATGACCTGCTTCCTTTAAGATTTATTTATAGGAAGCAGTAACTGTTTGGTGGGTGTTAGCCCCATCATATCCAAAAATTCTGCCTCCTCATCTTCCACGATTTCGTGGGTAGAGAAGTCCAGGGCTTCCACCATTTGTTTTACAAAAGTGTAGTGGGAGGAATAATCCTCGGGTAACCTGGGAGGGGAATCAGACTCTTGATCCGGAGAAACTTCTGGTTCTGTCGGTTCCCCAATGTCTTCCTCCTCACATTCTTCATAGGAGGGTTTCTGGGAGTATGGAACTGCAAGCAGAATCAAAGAAGGAACCGCAGATGGAACCAAAACCGGGACCGAGGTTTCTGGCGGTACCGGTTGCACTGGAACCGGGGTAAGGCTTTGTGAGGCAGCAGTTTGCAAGGCTTGTAACATCTGCAGAGCCTGTGCAACTGCTTCAGCCGATGGCATGGCCGGCTTGTTCACAGAGAGCTCCTTTGCTCTTTCAGCAGGAGGTGTGGTGGCATGCTTTTCTCTGTTTTTTTTCTTTGCCGGAACCAACTCCACGGTCGGTTCCCCAGTGCGTTTAGGTTTAGAGGACTCACCTTTATCTGTAGAAAGCGGTTCCAATTCCTTAGTCTTTTCCTTTTTAGAGGAAGAAGGTCTCGGTCCATCTGCGGTCTGATCCACAGGGACTGAAGGAGTGGACGTTTTCTTTTTAAACTGTTCAAGTCTTTTCTCAATGGTTTTAGCAGGTTAGGTTTTTCAGATTTCACAGTCTGCTTTGAAGTGTGAAGCACCTAAACAAAATAAGCACAAATCGTGCTTGTCTGCTTTAGCAATACCTCTCCACACTTCAGACAGTTTTTAAAACAAGTAGGCCCTGTTCTCTTTTTCGGCCTATGGGGCATAACCAACACCCACTTCTAATCTAAGGTGGTGAAGTTAAATTCGATTCCCGAACTGAAATTTGTTTATTTTTAAATAAACTGAGTCGGTTGCAGTCAGCCCTCAACAGTGGAAATGGTCAGTTCCCAGCAGGGACAAACCGCAGTCTGACAGAAATTTTTTTATAAAACCTACCTAAAAGAAGAAATAGGTTCTGAATTTAAGTAAAATACACTAAAATGTAAAATTCAGTAGAAGAATCTACCAGTTCTTCGGCAGTTACATGGAACTGCTGAGGAAACGTAAACTGAAGTAAAAATCAGCTAAAACTAACACTAACTAAATAAAACTTAAAAATAAGGGTAGCAATAAAGTTAGAAGTAAAATGGTTTACTTTCCCACAGAAAATAAATCAAGTCAGTCAACTGAGGAGCAATCTCCGAGGAGTCTTACTTAGGCAGGCGGAGAAATGAATCTGAGCATTATAGAACACAGCAGTTGGTAAGAGCAGCAGTTTGAATGGTGGCAGGAGCCAATGAATATTCCATCATTTGCATATGTTCCATTTCTCTCCGGGGCAGTTCAACACAGGAGGCTGACTGCAATAGTTAATCATATTGAAGAATTCCTGGAGTTAGAATGGTGTTATTGATGTCATAGAATGTTCAGGCAGTAAGAAATGTGAAAGCAGCGACTGCTGAGGAGAGAGGATTTCAGGGTAGTTACAAAGGCAAGAACATTAGGTTATTTAATTTGATAAAAAAGGTTAAGAATATATCAGAATATTGGATAGACACTAAAAGGACGATTGCAGGGCATCAAGAGGTGTAAAAACTGTTTCCTACCACCTTTAAAGGGACTCTGTCAGCTTTTGGCTGATTTTTACATCCCTTTTGGAATCATTTATTTATTTATTTATTTATTTCAAAAGTGTTACCGGAAAAGTCATACTGAGCTGGTATCAACTCATTTCCAGACACACCCTGGGGGAGGGAGAAGAGCAGAGAACAGAACAAAGTACAATGTTCAATATTAATATAGTAATGGAAATAAGTATTACAAATAGAATAAAGTATGGGGAGATGTGTTTAACGAGAAGTTTACACACCCCAAGGTGTTAGATGCTACATCAACCCCGAGAGCGAAGCTCAAGGGGTTTATAAAGCATCTAACACCGAGGGGTGGTGTAAACTTCGAGTTTACACACATCACCCCATATTTTATTTTATATAATTATTGGGTCGTGTTTTTTTGCCTCAACAATTATATAAAATGTGTCCCGCTGACTGTGCCACCGAGTGTGATGGAATCAAGGTAGTCTTACCTTTTTGAAGCAGTTTCATTTGCGGTCTAAACAGTGCTTGGTAGAGCAGAAATAGCTAGGGGAGTAAGTTTTAAACAAAGATTTAACTTTAAAAAATAATAAATCCTCCCCGTTTGTTTGTTCGGTGTTGCTACGGCGGTTGCCAAGGAAGTTGTAGTCTCTATGGTCACTGTATCAGG
Source organism: Neoceratodus forsteri (assembly GCA_016271365.2). NCBI lineage: Eukaryota > Metazoa > Chordata > Ceratodontiformes > Ceratodontidae > Neoceratodus > Neoceratodus forsteri. The sequence continues at coordinate 1,200,456,549 of CM028130.1, forward strand.
TGATCTGCAGAAGGCGGTGGGGGGGGAGAGACGAGAAGAAGCAGAGGAGCTGGTGTAAGGGATTGCCTGCGAAATCAAGTAGGTGACAGAGAAAAAAAAATGCCCATGTTATGGGAGAAAAATGTGAGGAGTTGAGCGGCCAGTGTGCGAGAGGCAGACTGCTTCAGTGAATGCGAGACAGTGTCTCATGGTTTTTGCCGTAGGAAGGTGGCGCATGATTGCCGTTATAAACACTCCTTTTTAACAACAATTTACACACACTTTCTCCTATGGAAAAAAACATGACCCATTAATTATAAACAAATTGCTGAAAACGCTACAAGAATAAAAGTGCTGAACAGTGATTTACGGAACAGGCAAAAACAAACAGTGAGCAATTAAACAATAATACAGTTTGAGGAGCAGGGAGTAATGACTGATGACTGGGGGAGAGGGGCTGTGCTAGTGTCACTGCAGGGTGGAGTAAGTGCCTGAAGCTATGTATCTTCATATTTAGTGAATTTATGCTGCCAGAAATACATATTATGCCATATTGTAGTCTTTATTTCTTTGTATGTTTGTATTTCTGAGTTTTACTTAGTTTTCTTGCCAACCCATTTTTATTCCTGGTCACCAATCCCAAGGCACATTCACATTGCCAACATGGCCCCTGAAGCACCGGTGAACTCATCCATGGATGAGTCTGGTAAATTTCAGACTCTGTTTTATGAGTAGGTTTTTTAAACAACCGAGTGAGCTACGCTGCAGAAAGTAACTCACTATTAGAAATGTGTGCTGCTTCATACTGAAATTCAAGTTTGAAAAGTCAAGCTGTGACACTGCGCATGCACATAAGCTTTTTGGTGCCACAAGAATAACGTAGGACATTATTGTGTTAGTCCTATACCCCCTGCGCTTCTCCTCAGTGCATAAAGGTATGCTAAGATTGATTTTTGCAGCATCTAGATACTATTTATGGCAGGCTAGGTTTACTTGGACTGTTCAACAGAAACATACAGAGGTTCACAAAATCATAGCTTCTGACAAAACTGCTATCATCGGCTCAGAACCTTTTTCCAAGAGCTATTGTGGAGGTGCTTCATACTCCAGTCCAGCTAACACCTTGAATGTACCTATTACATGTTTATCCCAGGGGCCTGAGGGACAGTCATGTTAAATACCTCCGTGGGATCATGCTGATAGCAGCTAAGACATGTATAACCAGAAGGTGGTTACCCCCTCAACAGATTCCCTTAGCACAGTGGAGAACAATGGTCAGTGACATTTATAAAATGAAAAGGATCACGTTTAGTCTTGATGAATGCACAGAGGTCTTCACCTCAGGGTGGACTGCATGGGTGTTATATATCATGCAACATGATCATACTTTTGTCCCTTATATGCCTTCCCACCTTTCTGGATGGGTTTGCCCGAGATGCACTCTCCTAGGGGTGGGGGGATCCTTCCCAGGGATGATATGGGGAAAAAATAGCTCCATAGCAAGCAGGGTAATATATGGGTCTGCTTGGCCACTATTATGCTGGACTCTCTGATGTTGTCTGTGTTCTCTCCAGGGTTGAGGAGTATGGCTCCTTTTATTCTCACCCCCTCTCCATCAGGGACATTACTTGTAATTTAGAGTTTCTGGTGTCTGCAGTTTTTTTTTTTCCTCACAAATTTGATACTTAGGAATGTATATTATTGCTTCAGTGTTGTGATGCCCCCGTTGCTGTGTTGGAAGGCATATGTTACTCTACAGTTTATGTAAAAACCCAAACATTCCTACTGACTTGGAAATTCTCATACCTCTTTGACTGTCTGGCTGAATTGGTATGTGCAAAAACTTTATAATAAACAGATATTTACAAACAAAAAACGGCTATCATCAAAATATGTACCTCTGAATATAGAAACCTTCATTTTCAGATGTTCCAAGTTTTGTGGAACCATTGTGACTGGATAACTAAGGCAATCTCACTGTAACACGTGACAGCATTTTTCCTGTTTTTGTATGCCTCTAATTTTCTTTAATATCTATGTAATCCCTAGATGGCGCTATCCCAGGGGCTACTAGCCCTGCCTGATTTGCCACTAACAGGTTGAGGGGCCTGGATCCAATGGCGGGTGCCTCCACCCAGAGGTCAGGGTTTGTAATAGTTAAACTTACTTGGTCACAGCCCTCTGGGACACTGAAACCCCCCTTTCTTCCCACTAGTGGCCCACACAATATATCAGAATTACCTTCACAGTATACACTTACTCCCAGGACTGATTCCGCACTGGGACCTCCTGTGAAATAAGATACAGTGCAACAATCACAGTACAGTACTTTAACATAGACAATTACCTCAGGCAGTATAACTTTGCTGAAACAAGCAGCTCTGATTTATTTAGGGGATATAACAAGGACAGGGGAAATCAGGTTAATTAGCTTATCACTCTACTCATCTATTTATGGCTCTGTGCACAGGCCTATCCCTATCAGTTACTGTCCCTGGGTACCCAAGCCCTAGTGGCTAGTCCAAACCGTGGCAGCTGGTAGGGCCCTTTCACAGAGCAAAGAAAAATTAGTTAAACAGTCAGCAGTACAGTAATTCCATTTGGATTTAATGTGGCAATTCAACAGGAGCGACTCTGAATTAGTACTCACGACCTCCAAACAAGATAGGGTCCTTCAATGTCAGCAGGGCTACTCTTGAGCTCCAAGAGACCTCACACATTTATATGGCAAACAGGCAGGCTGCTTCTATCCGATTGCAATTACTGCACAATACCCGGAGAACACACAGCAGATTCAGTTCCTGACCGAAAGTAATTCAGCTATTTCTCCAGTCTTCTACAGGGTGAGCCTGGTTTCTACTCTTCAGATATCCTTTGATTCTCTTCACAGGACGGATTCAGTCCTAACAAGCAGTTACACAAGCTGCAGACCGGAACTCTGGGCCTTACATGTTTCCCGACTAAAACTGCACACTGAAAAGCACAGGCTCCTTCCTTCTTCACTGTCAGAGCTAAACTGAAACTCCAACAGACAAAACCGAGCACTTCCTTTGAGTTCCTCCCAGTTCTTGACTGGATTGGCTGTCACACAATAGACTGCTGCTGTTGGTCCAAAAAGGCGCCGAAGTCTAAACTACATCTCCCAGAGTCACTGCCCATACAGTCCTCTTGTGGCTGGCTCAGATTATGAGTCCGAGTTCTGATTCGTCCAAGGCACCATTTTAGAGCTAGCTTACCCCACACTGATTGGTCCAGTTCAGCAGTTCAAAACCAGAATGGGGAACTAGGCAGACACAGTTCTGACTGCAAAGAAAGCAGGTTAGACAAACTGTAATTTCATTATTACTCTAAATGATTTCTGGCAAACAGTTACATCTTTCAGATAGGTTCCCTTTGCACTCCTAGTGACTGCAAAAATGGAGTGAATTGGCAGCAGCTCGAGTGGTACTCAAACAGAGAAGCACACAGTCCCCCCATACAAACTAATTATGTCTGCAAGCAGACAGCTCTTAAAGAGACAGTACCAGAGGCTCTAAAAACACTCACTGATAAATGGCTTAAACGCCAAACACCATTCAGGCTTGGAGCATTCAAGCAAGCTCCTGGAAGTCTTTTGGGAACCTCCATTTGCAGGGGGGTTACATACTGCTTGGGATTAATAGTAATTTTCAGATGCAGTCAGCTATCACTTCTTATATCTCAAGTATGTTTTCTTTTCTCTTTGTTAATTAGAAGCTTTTCCACCTGGCAGTACTGGGGTGATGTGTGGAGCAGCATTCTGTCTGGAGGGGAAAAAAAAGTCAGTTTTATTCCTCCCACTGCATCGTCAGAAATGAGACCAAACATCTTGAGGCACCAAAATCCTTGCAGCCTGAGCAGTGACTCTCACAAACTACCAGTCAAAATGCAGGAACTTGTGACATCACTAGTAACCAGGGAGAACCAGTCCCTGCTGCTTCATGTGAAAGTGAAACCTGGCAGTGAGAAATGGTTTTCATTGGTTACTAGTGATGTCATAGTCGGTGTGCTGTCAGTGTTGATGTAGTGGGAGGAACAGAACTGACATTTTTTCCCCCCCAGAGTGCTGCTCCACACATCATCCCAGTACTGCCAGGTGAAAAATCTTCTAATTAGCAAACAGAAAAGAAAAAATACTTGAGATATAAGAAGTGATAACTGACCACATCTGAAAGTTACAATTAATTGCAGGTATTTTCCTGGCAGTACACTAACTCTTTAAGTTGCAGATGACCAGGAAGGCTTTCTGTTGGTACGCACCCTCTCTATTGAACGAATACACCCATCTGACAAAGGGAACACACAACTTAATGCACTTCAGGAAGGGATTATTTTTATCTTTAAACAATGGAATTGTGTGTAACTGTATGTGAAGTTATTGTATTTTATGTATTTGTACTGCTATATATTTGGTTGTAATTTCTGTCTCTTGCTTAGTGTCAGGCATGGCTGAAAAAGGGCTGTGCCCAGTCCACCTCTTGGTTAAAAATAAAAAATGAAATAAAATGGAAGGTCAGTATTCGATATTTTCGGGTACCTGCCCTGCAGGTTAAGTATGCCCCTAATGGGGTGGGAGGACTGCTGGAGAGGCTGTGGACATACTCCTGCAACCCATGACCACATTTTATGGTACTGCCCAATGTCACAGGCCCAGCCCTAGGCATGGCCGGATCCTCTACTCCCAGGAGACCCCTCTTCCCCGTTTGATGAACCCTGTGACTTTGAATGTCAAGAAGGAGAGCTTCCTCTCCTTCTGTTCAAGAAGCCTTTTTTCTAATATTTGATAGTAGGCAAGTGGTTCTACTATGATGCACCAGTCTGACTAAACCTTTTCCCTTAAAATGTTATACCTCACAAATTAGACCTGGGCAGAATTGATAAGAAAAATCATTAAAAATGTACTTAAAGGAAAGAAAACACATTAAAATAGTATGCACAATTTAGGGTATTGGGTTATAGACAACAATGTTAAAAAAAATGTGGAATTAAACATAAACCTACACACTTTGAATGCTAAAATTTGCTACCTTACTGATGTTTGGAGTCCAAGGTATGTAAAGTCCCATCTGCCAGAAAACGTCTTCAAGTTTTCTGATGAGTTCTCAAAAGTTTCAGCAAGGTGACAGGTCAATTTCTGAATTTTCTTCTTCAGCAAAATTTTGGGGTTTCAGAGAAAAGCTGCTTTCCCAAAAGTTTTTCTCCCTTTTCATCAGTGAGGCAAAATTCTCCTCAATATCAGTAGTTCTTTTTACAGCAAAACTACCTAAAGCTTACACTTAGAAAAATTATACCAAGACCACTGTTTTCTAGTTGTATTCCCTTTTATACCTCAAGTGATGTCATTCCAACCCACCCTTTTGATTGGTTGGTGATTTCAGGCTGTGAAGTTTCATCATTTCACTCTGTTTCCTGGAGGTGTCTCTTTCACTCCATCCTAGTTTCTCCAGAGTATAAAATACCAGAAAATCCTTCAAAATTAGGTCTCTGTCCACAATCCTATCCCCCCTCTGCTGTGATCAATTGAGCTTAGTTTATTAAAGCATGTTGACCCCTTTCTGAACAGTTTCTGGTAAGAGACATTTCTACCCTTTGATGTTAAGAAACCCACAACATGAGTACAAAAGGACCATAGACTCCTCGTCACCATTATTCTGATTGTGAGGTCTGAACATTCAAACAAAAATGAAGTTTTAAATGATTCATTTAAGCCAGTTGCTGGCTTCCAGTCCTTTGATATGTAAACCTGTCTGAGAGCTAGATCCAGCACTCAGCTTTGAAATATTTCCCCATGTTTTTCCTTATAGAATGCTTAAAGGGCCAGTGGCTTAATTCTGAAACACAGCCCATGTACAGTATATATATCATATCTGAGCAGTACAAATGTGTATGGGGCTATCTCGTAACATCCCTCCCTCGTAAGACTGAACCTATGAGAACATGTTCCTTTTTACAGCGGTTTTTACAGTTCTGTCATTGTTCCAATATGCGGGATAAGCCATCTGCGTTACCATTTTCAGATCCGGGCCTGTGGGTCACCTCCATATCATAGGTCTGTAGGGCAATACTGCATCTAAGGAGTTTTCCATTCTTTTTACCCATTTGGCCCAACCACACAAACGGGTTATATTCCATCTGTACCTTAAAATGTTCCCATAAAGGTACGGTTCCGACTTTTTCAGTGACCATACCGAAGCAAGGCATTCTTTTTCCACCGTGGAATAGACTTGTTCACGGGAAAACAGCTTCTTGCTGAGATATACTATGGGGTGTTCTTTACCCTGCTTGGATATCTGACTGAGGATGGCCCCTATTCCCACATCCGAGGCATCCGTTTGCACCACAAATGGCCGGGTGTAGACTGGGCTGGCCAGCACAGGGGCACTACACAACAATGTTTTCAGTTATGTGCAGTTGTGTGAAGGCCCTGTCAGAGGCCGGGTTCCTTTTTACCCTCTTAGGCTGCTTTTTGTAACAGCTCAGATAAAGGAGCTGCCAGGGAACTGTAATTGGATGCAAATTTCCTATAATATCCTGCAGTCCCAATAAAACTCCTAACTGGTTTCTGGGTTTCAGTTGTGGGCCAGGCTGCAGTTGCCACTATTTTTGCCTGGTTTGGGTGCAGTCGGCCCCTCCCCACAGACATGTCCTAAATAAGTGACCTCTACCATGGCCACCTGGCACTTCTCTACTTGTGACCTTTTCGCCCCCCTCACCAGAATCTGCTCCAAAAAATGCAATGCCTCATGGATCACCCCACCCCTCCTCCAGAGACTCAAAAACAGAGATAATCTCTGGCACATTGCTGTAGAATCTGGAAAGGCGTCTGATAGACAGTCACACAACGCAGAATGCAATAAGTGCACTTGGGCCATTAGGCGGGCCAAGGCAGAGCACTACCAGACCACCCTCGCTTCCACTTGGGGTTCAGCCCAGACCTTCTGGGATAATATGAAAGATCTAAATGGGAAGTCCCGCTCCCCCCCCACCATCTCAGCTCTCCATCAATGGCACACCCACCACAGATCCACTCCTCATTGCCAATTGCCTTAACACTGCCTTCTCTGATCTAAGCTCGGTCCTCCCCAGCAGCTTCTTTGACCCAATCCCCACCTCTCTCCCTCTGGTCCTGCATCGCCCACCATTCTGCCTGCACTCCCTATCCCCCAAGAAGCCAGCCTGCACCTGCTAAAGGCCTTAGGCAGCAATAACCTCAGCAGTGACCCTCTCGACTCCAGGATCCTCCGTATGGTCTTGGACGAAGTCCTAGTCCACCTGACTGACCTTCTAAACCGGACTCTATGCCTGGGTCAGTTCCCAAGTGCTTGGAAAACTGCTGAAATCACACCCATACATAAGAGTGGAGACCAGTCCACCCCCAACAATTACCAGCTGATCTCCATCCTCCCCCCACTCTCTAAAGCCCTTGAAAAAGTGGTGTTGATCCAGCTCTCTGAATACTAACCAAGTATGACATTATGTGCTCAGAGCAGCACGGTTGCTGCCCGGGACAAAGTACAACCACGGCTCTCCTGGAATTCTCCCAATACCTACATGCTGCTCTCGACTCTGGCAGCCTTGCAGGAGCAGTGTTCATTGACCTCTCCAAGGCCTTTGATACTGTGTGTCATCCCCCTTCTACTCGACTTTCTCCACCAACTTGGCTTCTCTGGCGGTCCCATTTCCTTGTTCTCTAGCTACCTCTCTGCTATATCCCAGCGTGTCAAGATCAGCGGCTCCCTCTCCAGCACTCTTCCCATTCGCTCCGGGTCCCTCAGGGCTCCATCCTGGGTCCAATACTTTTTAGTCTCTACCTCAACATCCTCCCCAGCTCATGTACCGGTAAAATGCTCCTCTATGCCGACGACGCAGTCCTCTTTGCCTCACATCCCAATCCCACCTCCCTCCAATTATCCCTCCAGCAAGCTTACAACCAAGCCAAAAGGTGGTTCGGTGACTGCAGACTGGTCATTAACCTAAAGAAAATCAAATCAATGCACTTCTCCCACCACCAAAATAAAGCTAAAAATTCCCCACTTTTGACTATCCCCAGCACTCTGCACCCGCAAGAACAAGTGACCACATACAAGTATCTAGGCATCACGTTCGACACTGCCCTCTCCTTCCACACCCACATTAATGCCCTGTCAGCCGCCATTAACTCTCGGATTGGCCTGCTATACCGGCACAGGGACTGCCTGCCTCAGGTTGCCCTCAGGCTGGCCAACACCTCCTCCATCTTGTCCCTCATGGACTATGGCTTGCCCATCTACACCACAGCTGACAACACTGCCCTCTCCAAAATCCAACTCTCCATCAGTAAGGCCTGTAGGCTCCTGACCGGTGCCCCCAGCCAAACTCATACCTGCCTTCTCTATACTACCACCAATCTGCTCAACTTTGAGGATCGACTGCTCTACCAGACTTGCCTTCTTACTGAGAAATCACTGCTAGAACTCTTCCTCCCCGGGGTCTTCACCTCCCTGCAGCAGTCATCATCAAACATCACCACCCATAGCTTTGTTAAGGCCACTTTCAAGGTGCCCAGAACCAAGACTTCTCTTTCCCAGAGATCCTTCCTCACACTTGCCCAAAGCATGGGGTATGCCCCCATCAGTTCCCAGACTGAGGTCCATAGCAATGCATTAGGGGACTCAGTATCACAACCATCCCCCTCCCTCTGGCTATGGTTACCCTTCCCTCTTTAGCGCAAACCTCAGCTTGGTGAACCGCCACTAGGGGAAGTTCTGTACTCCTATTAGCACCTAGCGTATCAACTGTTTTTGCAACACTTATTGGCCCATAAGGTCAGGGAGCATTGCCAGCTGCACAACAGTTCATTTTTGTCACAACAGAAGTGATTGTAAACAACTGACACCTTATGGGACAACAGGTATACAAAAACGGCTGAGAATACTGATGAAAACCTGGTCCAAGCCATATTATAAGGAGTGCTTCTTTTATTATTTCAAATGTGAAAAGAACTACTAAAGCAAACTCAAAATGAGGAAAGAAGGGTATCATACAAGTCATGAGATAAGGGGCAATCCTAAACAGGATAAAAAAATGTAGGTCAAAATTTTCACTGCTATCTTGCACTGCTGCTTTAAAAGATGGTAGAAATCCGCACTCCCCTTGACTGCTTATTTTAGAAGTTTAATATATGGCAGTTTCAATTATTGAAAAATAAGCTTTATAAGCAGCAGCTACTGTTATACTGTATGTATGGTTTCACATTTGTTCTGTGATATTTTACTTTCTTGTATTTTATAAACGCAAAAGCAGTCTAATAGATAGAGAGTTATTAAAAAAAAGAAGGGCTTCCTACTCTGCTCGAGTCCTTAGATTTCTTTCTTTCTTTCTTTAAAATTTTGGTAACTGAGAGAGGCACACTGAGCCGAAGCTCATTTCAAGGTGCGACCAAGGGGAAAGGGAAAAAAGGGGATGGAAACAAGTGAAACAGTCAAGTTATAGTATAAATATAGGCCCGGATATTCAGACTGTGCCAGGCTGTGGCGCAAGCCTGGGCGCAGCGCAACTTGGCTGCGCAGGGGCGTTGACTGGGCGATATTCAACGGAGCTGCGGCATGGCACAGCATCGTTGAATATCGCACCCTGGCCACCTGCGGTGCGCATGGCGCAGTGCCACTGCACCAGCACAAGTGGCCAGAGTGGAGCGGGGGCTGCGCTAAGCATAAGTTCTGTTGCGCTATCGCCAACAACTGCGATATTCAAAGTGCACATGCAAATGAGGCCATAAATATCGCAAAGGTGCAAATGGGGCCATTTGTATGTCATTAGAGCCCCATTTTCATGCAGAATGCGCGATCCCGGCGACTGGCCTGGTGTTCCTGCCAGCGGCAGCCGCCGGAGAACGACGCCCTGCACAGCGCGGCAATGTGCCCCATAGCCCGATCACGGGCTTAAGTAAAAATAAATCGCGTCCTGTATCCCTGGTGGTCCAGTGGACCACTGTCAGCCCGATCGCGGGCATTTGTAATAATAACTAATGTTCCATATCCCTGGTGGTCCAGTGGACCACTGTCAGCCCGATCGCGGGTATTTGTAATAATAACTAACATCCCATATCCCTGGCGGTCCAGTGGACCGCTGTCAGCCCAATCGCGGGCATTTGTAATAATAACTAGTGTCCCATATCCCTGGTGGTCCAGTGGACCGCTCGCAGCCCGATCGCGGGCATTGGCATTTGTAATAATAAAGAAAGTCCAATATCCCTGATGGTCCAGTGGACCACTCGCAACCCGATCGCGGGCATTTGTATTAAAATGAATGAAATCCAATATCCCTGGTGGTTCAGTGGTACCCCTCCCCACCCACCCACTGAGCCCCACTGCCCGGCTCCTCCCCGTGAGCAGCGGGGGAGCACCCACCCGCCTGCTGCCCTGCCGCCGCTAACGCACTATAGGCTGTCCGCTTGATTGGTCCACAGCGTGAGCCACCGGTGTGTTGCTCAGCATCGATTATTATTTTCCAGATATGTGAATGGAGATCCATTCACATATCTGAATTTGTAGTACGGTACAGGCTGCACGCCCATTGGCTCACGCCAGGACCAGTGGGCGACACCCTACCTAAGGTGTCATGGCGGGTTGCCGCCTGCCGCTGGACCGGGGCGGGCAGTGAGGCTCAGTGGGCGGTGGGAGGGGGTACGTTGGACCACCGGGATATTGGATTTCATTCATTTTTAATACAAATGCCGGCGATCGGGCTGCGAGTGGTCCACTGGACCACCAGGGATATTGGACGTTATTATTTTAAACAGATGCCCGCGATCGGGCATGGGGGGGCGCCACCACAGAGGTGCAGCTGGAGCTCGGGTGGCCACCAACAGGTGGCAGCTGCCATGTTGCGCCCTGCAATACGGCAGCTCACCTGTGGGTGGCCAGCCATTGTTCCTTTTTTTTTTTTGGCTCACCTGTGTGGCACAAGTAGGGGCCAAGCATGAGTTGACTCAGCACATCCCAGGCTGAATATCGGGATGTGCGGAGTGTGCATGGGCACCCCCCACCTGTGCCGCATGATATTACTGATGCGCTCCACGCATCGGGATTTGTGCCCGCACAGTCCCCGTTTGAATATCGTGCCAGGGCGCATCAGTGGGTTGCGCATAGTGCAACCCTTTTGAATATCTGGGCCATAGTGTACAATAAAAACAGATAAAAGGTAATGAAATAACTGATACATTGGCAAAGAGTGCTAGACAATTGTAACTCAAAGTTAGCAAAGGAAGCCAGATGTAAAAGGAGAAACTAAGGGAGGTAGGGAAAGGTCATAGGGGGATAAAGTGATGATTACGGTTGACGTTAGGATTCTTTGTTCATAACTTCCTCTCAATAGCCAATAAACATGCCCTCTTATGAAAATTCAGAGTCAAAGGAAATGTTTGAAATGGATCATCCCTGTGCTAAAGATCTTGATGTCTCTTGGAGGCAAAGCCTGGGGGACCTTTAAACGTTCTGGTCTTAAGACTGACTGGAACAATTACAGGGAATTGTGAAACTTGTGCAAAAAGAATACTAAGTCAGTCAAGAAAGACTATGTTAGGAAGCTACAGGGTAATGAACTGGCCAACCCTAAGTGATTTTGGGCGCAAATAAACATCCTACTGAAAGAGTGTACTCACTCCACTGTAGGTACTATTGTGGCTAATGGCCAGTGCGTCAGTGAACCAAAACTCATTGCTAATGCCTTTAACTGCTCTTTCATGAATCTAACTAGATTCAAACCCATCTCCTCCCCCACACACAGGTGAGAGGAATCCAGTGTCCAGCGCCACCTCTTCTATCTCCGACTTGCCTGAATTCAGGAAGTGTTCGCCCTACTAAAATGTGTTAAATCAGATTGTGCGGCTGGATTTGATAGCCTTGAGTCTAGACTACTCAAACTAGCTGCCCCGATCATTGCAGTTCCTTGTTATCCTCCTCATTAACAGGTCATTCCTTGAAGGCAGAATCCCAGAAAAATGAAAGACAGCAGTGGTGATTCCTATTTACAAAGGTTGTAAAAGGGGCGTTGTGGAAAACTACCGCCCCATCTCCCTCCTTAGCTCATTGGCTAAGGTACCTTAAAGACTAGTCTACAATCAAATGAAAGACTACCTGGAGTTGCACCACCTGCTTACTGATCATCATCATGGCTTCAGAAAGCACAGTGGCACCAACACTGCCTTGATTAGACTGACTGTAGATGTTCTGGGTGCCGCTGACAAAAGGATGCTGACTGGAGCAATCTTTATTGATTTAACCAAAGCATTGAGCTTGGTTGATCATAATCTACTTCTCTACAAGTTGCAGTGTATGGGTTTTGACAGCCATGCACTACAGTGGTTCAGGCATTACCTAACCAATAGGCACCAGGAGCTTAAATTGCTCGGTGCTCACTCCTGTTTGAGGCCCATTACTGATGGTGTCACACAGGGGTCTATCCTGGGTCCCCTGCTCTTTTCTATATTTATCAATAACCTACCCAACCACTGTGGGGGAGGGAACCTACTTCTGTACGTATATGATGCGATTCTCTACCGGAGTTGCTCCAGTGTAAACCTGATCAATTCTCAACTCGCCTCTGATTTCACTACACTGGAAAATTGGTTCCTTGACAACAGGCTAGTCATTACTACTGCTAAAGCCAAGGCGATACTCTCTGGCCCCAAGCACCTTGGCTGAGCCAGATGGCACCAGCTGTCGCTTGCCACCTCAGCTAGTGCACAAATTGAAGTGGTGAACAAGATAAAATACTTGGGGGTCCTCATAGACCAGGAACTCTCCTTTAAACCATATATAGATCAGATTTCCAAGGTTTTGCACCAGAAAATTGGGCTATTATATCGTGTGGGTCATGCTTTCATTCCAGAGTCTATAATTACCATTGCTAACTGTGTCCTGCTCCCCACCTTACTGTACAGTGCCCCTGTACTCCAGTTCCTTAAGAGCTCTGAGATCAGTAGGCTCAAGGTTCTTTACAATAAAATAAGCCGCTTTGCAGTTGGGGCCCCTCCCAGGATGCATCACTTTGGGGTCCCATCCTCCCTGAGGTGGCCCTCCCTGGAGGGGTGAATGATGTACCCCCGATCTTACTTCAAGAGGGCTCTTGCAATAGGCAATAACCATTAGGACTGAACAACCAGGCACTAGGACCACACAGAAAACGTAGTTAGCAGTGTCTGGCAGGAGACCACCCACCTGGCGTCACGTGACCAATGTCGGCCCGGCGTTATATAGTGGGCGGTCCCCACGCCCATCCTCCAGTTCTTTCCTGCTGTCAACCTGCGCATGTCGGACCTCGCGAAATGCTGCTACTGTCAACTGCCATTTTCGATAAGTATAGACTTTCAAATTTTCTTTCATTTCTTCAAAAATCCTTGTATTTTGTCGTCGGATTGCATGTCTTCTCCAATTCCTTCCGAATCACATAAGAACAAGTGCACCTGCAGCAAGCAGATTCCTGAGAAGGACGGCCATACCTCACGTCTCCTGTGCCTTGGGCCTGACCACAACACTGAGGGCTGTGAGGCCTGCCAGAAGTTCAACTAAGCCACATGGAAACATCGTCAGTAAGCCTTGGAAGCCACCTTCTCAAGCAAAAACTGGCTTCCATGGAGAAGGAGCTGCAGCAGGTGTGGAGCGCTTCGTCTTCACCGAGAGGATCTTCTGGCTCCCACAAGCAGAAGAAAAATAAGGACAAGGAGAAGCACTGGGACTGGGATTGGTCTCCCTCCAGGCCATGGCTCCTTCCGGGGACCGAGGCCATCAAGAGGCCTTCCTCCAGCAAGGATACCGTTCCTCCGACCAAGCCTGCTCCCTCCTCTTCAGGACAGCCCTTGGTCCCCCCACCTGTGCTGGTTACGGTTCAGGCAGGGACCTCCAGGGATTCGGAGGCTTCCACCACTCTTAGGCCCTTCAAATCCTCCAGGTCTAAGCCAAGTGGTTTGGCTGGTAAGTCAGATGCCGGTTCTACCGACTGCACAGCCCCGGCACTCACGTCGGACTCCACCGTGGGGTCCAGCATCAGTCCTTCAGACCAGCACCCGCTGCCACCTCGGCTGCAGCTGTCCCGGGAGGAATACCCCTTTCAGGACACTCCTTTGTCATCTACAGTGGGCCCTTCTACCTCTCCATGCCACCTGGAGCCGGAGGAGCTCCCGCCCGTTGACCTGATCGACTGGCCAATGCGGGATGGTACTTCCCTGGTTCCGCCAGGGGATGTTCCGGTCAATCCTCCTCCTCCTCCATCTGGGCTACCTCCCCAGCCTCAGAACCTGGAACCATCTGTCGGCCTGGAAGGGGCTGACGCCGGAACCCCCCACAGGTCTGTCGTTGCCTACCCCCGCGGTTCCTTTGCTGCCTCCCCCGGCAGGGTACAGCCGGATCCCCCACAATTGACTCCTCTGCAGCCTGGGCCATCTGGTGCCCCCTTGGGGCTGCTGCCGGGTCCCTCAGCCCCACCGTCAGTTCCTTCACCAGGCTACCCTATGCTGGGTTACCCTACACCAAGTTACCCTGTGCCAGGGTACCTGATGCCAGGATACCTGTTCCCGGGGTACCCAATGCCGGGGTATCCCACACCAGGGTTCCCAATGCCCGGGTACCCAACCTCGTGTTACCCACTGGTGGGCTACCCGCCAGCCTTCCAACTTCCTCCTCTTGCTCCTCCCCAGCCACAGGTAGATTATGATTCCCTTTTTCAGTCCTGGTGGAATACAGCCAAGGTTCAGCTTGTGTCAGAGTTGGACCAACATCAACCAGTCGCTGCCTCTATGCCAGCCCATCCGACTCCTACTCCTCTCTCTCTCTCTCTCCTGTTGAGACTTGTCCCTCCACTTCTGGCCACACGTTCGCTGTTCTGACAGTGTGGGACAGGAGAAGTGAGGCTACAGAACCACAAAGGAAGGTTCCTCACCCTCAGTCTCTGTCTCTGGATAGGAGCCCTTCATCAGACTCAGAGTCTGATTCCTCCTCCTCAGCCGCGGGTTATGAATCTCCTCCACCGGAGGCCCCTAAACCCAAGGAGACCCGCAAGTCTCCCCTGGAGGATCCTTGCTTTACGGAAATCCTCTGAAAGATCCAAGAGGCCAATGGATGGAAGACCAAGGACCAAGATCCTCAACGTAGGAGACTGGCAGAGCACCTTGACTTGCCAGTGCTGACTCCACTCATCATTCCCCCGTGGACTGGGCCGTGCGACAATTTAGCCTCTACTGTTTGGCAGCAACCATCATCTGTCGGAGCCATCGCTAAGAAGGCAGACAGATTGTACTATGCCCCGGAGGGAAAAGACCACCTCAGTGCCCACCCTAAAACTGATTCGTTGGTCATTAATGTGACTCATGACCGCTCTAGAAGCCTAAGCACATGAGTACCTCCCCTCCACATAAGGAGTTGAGGCAACTGGACCAGTATGGACGTAAAGTCTGCTTGTCCACCACTTTTACACTGAGGGCTCTGAATTACGTAGCCCACATGGTATGCTACCAGGAGGCTATCCTGGGCCAGCTCAAATCTGAATTCGAGGCCTTACCAGATTCTGAAGCCAAGAACAAGATCGCGCAGATAGTTAGGACGGCAGATATCACCTGCCATCATACTTTATGACACCGTTGATGCTTCTGCTCGGAGCACTGCGACAGCTCTCTGTTTTCACAGACACTCCTAGCTGCGGGTGTCCAGATTTGCCCAGGATGTTCAAGCCTCCATCCAAGATGCTCCCTTTCGAGGCTCAGTTTTCTCTGGAAGGGACGTCAAGGATATCCTAACTAAATTGCAAGAGAGTGGGAAAGCCCTCCACTCTGTGCAATCACTGTACCATCCCAATACCAAGCCCCAACAGCCTTTTTGTTGCCAGCAAAGGCATCAGACAACGCCACAGCCCGCCAAGCGTCAGGGCAAACATCGGGCTCCTTCAGCTGGTCCCAACCCCCCAGCCAAGTCACAGGCCATCCTTCCATCTCTTGCCTCACGGATTGTCCCCCACCTCTAGTTCTGGATGAGATGGTAGGGGGCAGATTCGCCAGTCACCTGCTCGGATGAGAACCGATCACGGCAGACTTGTGGGTCCTTCAGCTCATAGCTCAGGGCCACACGTTGGAGTTTATAGAGAGACATCCAGAAAATCCTCCAGGTCACTCTCATTACCAGAAAGGTCATATCCTGGTTATCGGAAAGGAACGTGAGGCTCTACTGGGAAAGTCAGCCATAGAGCCCATTCCTCAGGGCCAAGCCAGAACGAGGTATTACTCCCACTTCTTTCTGGTACCCAAAAAGACAAGAGACCTTCGGCCAATACTGGACTTCAGTGTGCTCAGTCTGTACGTACAGTACAAGAGATTTTGCATGTTGACTGTCCCAGGTCTACTGCCACTGCTTCAACAGGGACACTGGCTCAGCGCTCTGGATATGCAGGATGTATATTTGCATATACTGGTCTTCCCGGACCACCGCTGCTTTCTCAGGTTTTCCTTCCAGGGGGAGCAATTTCAGTTTAAAGCCCTCCCCTTTGGCCTTTCCTTGGCACCCAGGGTGTTTACCAAGT
Organism: Neoceratodus forsteri; assembly: GCA_016271365.2. Lineage (NCBI taxonomy): Eukaryota > Metazoa > Chordata > Ceratodontiformes > Ceratodontidae > Neoceratodus > Neoceratodus forsteri. Next base: position 1,200,473,091 of record CM028130.1, read on the forward strand.
GCCTAGCGATGGTGGCAGTGACTTTGCAACGCCATGGTCATTATGTGTTCTCGTACCTTGACGACTGGCTCCTGTTGGCTCCAAGGGACAGCCTGGAAGCCTCTCTTGTCAGCTACCCTGGCTCTGTTCTGCCAAGTAGGAGTTCCAATTAACTACCCCAAGTCTCACCTATCACCCTCGCAGTTCCTCCAGTTCATTGGAGTGGTGCTGGACACAGTCCAGGGTCACGCTTTTCTCCCCCTTGGATGGGCAGAAACGCTGCAGAAATAGGCCAGGCAAGTGGCTTCCAGCCACTGGTCCATGGCCAGGTCCATCTTATGCCTCCTAGGCCTTATGGTGGCAGCTATTCCCACTGTTCCTCTAGCCAGACTCCACATGCATATCATGCAGTGGACACTTTGAGCGCAGTGGGACCAGAGGTCTGACGACCTGGATCACAGGGTCCTGGTCTTCAGCCCCGTGCAACAGGATCTCCTCTGGTGGCAGGATCTAAACAATCTCTTCCGGGGGGGTCCCCTTTCTGCCTCCCCCTCCAGTCCAGACCATGACAACGGATGCGTCTGGTCAGGGCTGGGGTGCTCACTTGGGGAATCGCAGGATCCAGGGATCCTGGTCTCAGCAGGAGCTCTCCTTGCACATCAACATGCTGGAGATGCATGCGGTGTTGTATGACCTTCAGGTTTTTCAGCCCCTTCTCCTTCCAGGCTCGCTGCTGGTCCATTCGGACAACATGTGTGTGGTCTAGTACCTGAACAAGCAAGGAGGCATGCGATCAGCAGGGAGGCGATGCGTGTTTGGTATTGGGCAGTTCAGCACTGCATTCAGCTCACAACAGTGCATGTCCCAGGTGTCCAAAATGTCCTAGCGGACACTCTCAGACACACTCAGGCAAGGGCTCATGAGTGGGAACTGAGGCAGTCAGTAGCCAAAGACATCTTCGACCTTTGGGGTCGGCCAGATCTAGATCTGTTCGCCTCCCAATACAACACAAAACTAAACAGTTTCTGCTTGCTCATTCCCGGGCCTGGTGTTTTCTGGCGAGACGCGCTGTCTCTTTGCTGGACAGAGTGGTTCTTGTACGCCTTCCTTCCCTTCCCGCTGCTGCAGAGGATGCTGCTCCAACTGCAGACAGAGAGGGCTCACATGATTCTGATCTCCCCATATTGGCCTCGCCAGATTTGGTTCCCTCTGCTCCAACAGTTGGTGGTGGAGCCTTCAGTTCCTCTACCCCTCTGCCATGACCTCCTGGCCCAGGAGCAGGGCAGTCTGGTTAATCCAGGTCTCAGGTCCCTTCACATGTGGCGCCTTCTGACATAGCAGCCTTGTGCTTTGGAGTCTCTTCTAGAGTTGCTCAGGTTCTGGTGGAGGCCAGAAAGCCATCCACGAGGACCACGGACACTATGAAGTGGAAAAGATTCTCTATCTGGGCAACCTCTAAGGGTTGGGACCCCTTCTCATGCCCTGTCCCTTAGGTCATGGAGTACCTCTTGCATCTCTCTGACCTGGGACTGAGCTATTTTTCACTGAAGGTCCACTCGTCTGCCATTTCCGCCTACTATCCTCCGGTAGACAGCAAGACCTTGGCCGAGTTGGCGGTTTCCTGCACTTTCCTGAAGAGAATCCTCCACATGAAACCCCAGGTCAGGAACCCTGTTCCTTTGTGGAATCTGAAATTCAGAAAACTCTGAGCTTGAGAAACTCACTTTGCCTCCCTTTGAACTGGCTGCAAGTTGCAACCTGCGCTATCTATCCAGGAAAGCGCTGTTTTTAGTTGCTATTATTTCTGCTCGAAGGATTATTGACCTTCAGGCCTAATGTGAAAGGAGCCCTATTTGATTTTTCACAGAGAACAGGTGGCTCTGCGTACAAATCCTAAGTTTTTATCCAAGGTGATTTCTGAGTTTACCTTGAATCAGACCATACACTTGCTAGTGTATTACCCTGAGCATTCTAATCAACGGGAGGCTGATCTTCCTGGACTCAGGTCTCCACCACTCATTCACATTAATGGGAGTACGCCGGGGCACTAGGACCCAGGAGGCTGAAAATCTTCAGGAGGGCGGCACGGGATGGGACAATGCATGCGGCAGGCGCCGAGGCTAGCTCCGTCATATAGGCTATCTTGGCGTCTGCCCTCCAGCCGCCTCAGTTCCTTTTCTCCCGCCTTCGAGTGTGCTTCGAAGATGACGTCGCTCACCAGTAGTCTAGTCTTTGTCTATATGACAGCAGCTATATAGTTATTCAGTATTCACCAAACTTAACATTTTTAGTGTTCTTTTCTTTAAAAAGAAAGAAAATGAAGAATTAGTAGTTATTCTGAGCCTGCCATCAACGGAGTCGACCTTTGATGGTAGCGGTGATGGTTGGGAGACTTCGTTTGAAAGCTGTGATGGCAGTGGGGCTGTGTCTGGTCCGCGGCCCTTTGCAGAGGGGGAGTCCGACCACGGGCAGTCCGGTGCTTGGGGGGACAGTCCGCCCATAGCACAAATGTAGCAGTTCCAGGACCTGGCTCTGCTTGACCTCAAGCTCTTCTTCCTCCTGTTGGTGGAAAAAGAATCACTACTTCCTGAGGTCACCCTCTGGTATGTCTGCGTGTTGATCTTCGCTGGTTGAGAGCGGTAAGCCTGAACCAACTCTGGTGGGTTCCCCTGTGGCTCCGCTCTTAATGGCCATGATCTTCGACATTGGTTCCCATTTCTGTCCTCAGTGGGGTTCCGTTGAGCAGTTTCACCTCTGGGCCGCTCTTTTAGAGCACGGGGTACAGCGTCTGCCCAGTTGTCCTGGCTAGTGGTCCTGGGTCCGGGGCCTTGGGGCTGCGGCCCGGTCGGCCGGGCTAGAATGTGCATGGTGCCCTCTCTGGTGCTAACGCCATTGACGCTGACTCCTCGTGCCTGCCCCCTCTCCTTTTTCCCTACAGGGGCAGGCACGGGTACCACGTTCCTTCTTCCCCTTACTTCAGATCTAGGTCCTGTAGCGATTCTGGCGCCGTGCGTTGTGCTGGCTATGTGTGGTGCCATGTCTTGCGCTGGTGCTATGGATGCTGCCACCTTAGGTGGCGCCATGTGATGCGGCATCGTCTTGCAGTGACTGCGCAAATGGCATCACCATGCAGTGCCGTCTGCCGGTGCTGGGTGTGGCACCATGTGTAGTGCTGGCACCTCGGATGGCACTGAACTCCTCCCCGATCCAGGTGGTGGCGTCTCCCTGGTCCTGACCTGCCTTTTGGAGGTTATTGTGGGGTAGAAGTGGATCTGGATGAGACTCTCCCTTTTCTGCTTTGTCGAAGATGTGGTGGATGACTCATTTTATGGGCTGGAATGCAAACCCTCTGTATCAGTGTGATAGAAGATCTACTTTCCAGTTCCTTTTCCTCAGGGATATGGGTCCACCATAACATTTCAGTATTCATCTGTGGACCAAAGCACACTCCTACATCTTGAGTTCCTACATTCCTCAGTATGAGTACACCTTGTGTAACACACTTAATGCAGTGGTCAAGAGCCTCCTGAAATCTAACGCTCCATGGCTAGGGACATATAGCCCAATAATCAGCTAAAATCTTTTACGGACACCTACGTCTCTGCCTCTAGGGCACCTGCCGCTGGTAGCAGATGGTTAACATCTCCTTGACTGTACTTATCTGTTCAGCTAAAGGCCACTCAAAACAATAGGGCTACCATTTAAACCGCACAACGTCCTCGTGATAAGCAGTCCTGTTAGGGTAGACACCTAGGTGCCTTTTTCAGGAACCAACCCCTCAGCCATGAAGAGAACACAGTAGAGGGCACAGGATCCGAAAGCGCCCTATACTAACCTCTGTGGATCCAGCCCTGACCCCACCCCAACTGTCTGAGGGGGGGGGGCGCCTCTTGGTGGAAGGTGGAGCATCTAATTCAGTTTTACAACCAGTGGAAGTCTATTACAGAGGACCTATAGGTCATCAGGGTTGTCCGAGAGGGATACTCTCCCAGTTTCGCAAATTTCCCCAGACTTCCATCCAGACGGCAGCCAGTCTGTCCACCTCTCAGTCACACACACACTGCTTCTGAGGTATGGGGCCTCTGCGAGTATTGGGCAATAAAAATCATTCCACAGTGGAACGAAGAAAAAATTACTCACCTTAGTAATGTTGTTTCTTCTAATGGAGTCTTGCTATATTATGACAATTGCAATATGACCGCAGGTTAGAACTGCTCCGGAGGTGAAATAGTTAACTTTCCATGCAGGCATGGAACTTAGAGCGCGAGCTCGGTTGAAAACTCTGTCTGTTGTGCTTCAAACACAAACTGTCAGATCTTTACGAGCTAAAACTCACTAAGGTTCTGTGTGGAAGCTGTAAACCTACACTAGCCAACTGGCTACTAACATAAACACTCATTTTTGGCCTAAAACAAAGACTCAAGTCAGGAGACCCAAAAATGCAAAAACAACACCAATTCACCCAAAAGGTAGGTGAAAAACAACAAGGTGGGCATCAAAAAAGTGCCAACCCTGTACTGCCCACCCACATCCCAAAACAGAGGTTCTGAGAGGGGCAGGCAGGGAGGGAGGTCATAATATAGCAAGATTCCATTAGAAGAAACAACATTACTAAGGTGAGTAATTTTTTCTTCAAACAACATGAAGTCTTGCTATATTATGACAATTGCAGACTACACAACAGTACCCCCATGGAGGAGGGACAGAACCTACTTAGGAAATAGGCTCTGAAGCACGGCTGTGCCAAACCGAGCATCACTCCTAGCCTGGATGTCCAGGGAGTAATGCTTGGTAAAAGTGTGAACTGTTTTCCAGGTAGCTGCTTGACATATTTCTAGAATAGGAATGTCTCTGGCAGTAGCCAGAGAAGCAGCTGTACCTCTGGTAGAGTGAGCCCTCAGGCCTGAGGGGGGAACTTTACCCAACTTCTCATAGAAGAATTGGATACAAGAGACAATCCACCTGGCAATGGATCTTTTAGTGGCTGGCTTCCCTTTACCAGCTTCGCCATAGGTGAGGAACAGTTGGAGGGAGTCAAACCTATGACCCTTGGTACGCTCTGTGTAGTAACTAAGAGCTCTCTTTACATCTAGGCTGTGCAGCCTCCTCTCCCCAGAGGAGGAGTGGTCAGTGAAGTACACTGGAAGAGAAATAGATTGATTAAGGTGGAAATCTGAAACTACCTTAGGCAGGAACTTTCTGTTAGTCCTGAGGACCACCTTATCTCTGTGAAAGGAGATAAACTCCTGCTCCACTGACAATGCTTGTAATTCACTTATGCGTCTGGCAGAGGTGATGGCTACCAGAAACACAGTTTTCCAAGTCAAGTACTTGAGCTCAGCTGAAGACAAGGGCTCGAAGGGGGGTTGCATAAGCTGAGCAATGCAAACATTAAGATCCCAGGCAGGGGCAGGATCCCTGAATGGAGAGTTGGTGTGAAACAACCCCTTAAAAAACTTGGAAAATACAGGATGAGCTGAAAGAGAAGAGGATTTACCTGCTGAAATAAAAGCAGACACAGCTGCCAAGTGCACCTTCAGGGTAGCTGGTCTCAGCCCCAAAGAATTGAGGTGGACCATATAATCCAGGACTGTGGGTAGATCAGCAGAGACTGGGGAAATATGCTTTTCCGAGCACCATATGGAAAACCTTTTCCATTTGGAATTGTAAGTAACCCTGGTGGAAGGCTTCCTTGAGGCCTTCAAAATATCCATTACACGTTGGGAAAGGTGTAAATCGGCAAACTCTAACTCTTCAAGAACCAAGCCTTGAGATTGAGAGATTTGAGATTTGGGTACCAGACCCTTCCCTGGGCACAGGTTAACAGATTGTGATTCCTGGGGAGGCATAGAGGAGGATGGACTGCTAAGGACAGCAGGAGTAGATACCAGGGCTGTCTGGCCCAATCCGGAGCTATCAGAATGACTTTGCAGGATTGGGATCTGATTTTGACTAGCACTTTGAACAGGAGAGGAAAGGGAGGAAGGCATAGAAACTTCTCCTCCCAACTGAGGGACTAAGCATCCAGGGGGAGAGAGCCCAACACTGGGGGCCTGCAGCAAAAAAGAGGAAGTTGGTGATTGTCTGGGGCTGCAAAAAGATCTATCTGCGGGGTGCCCCATCTGGCAAATGCTACTCCCAAGACCAGGGGATCCAGTGACCATTCGTGGTGGCCCTGGGAAATCCTGCTGAGAGCATCTGCCAGGACATTGTCCTTGCCTGGGAGGTGAACTGCCGTAAGGGAGGTGTTCAGGGACTAAGCCAGAGACCACAATTTCATCGCTTCGGTGCACAAGGCCGTAGACCAAGTGCCCCCTTGCTTGTTGATGTACCACATTGTAGTGGTGTTGTCTGTTCTGACCTGAATACTCTTGTTCTGAACAGATTTGGAAAAAGCTTGAAGTGCTAGAAAAACTGCTCTGAGCTCCAACAGGTTGATGTGGGGCAGAGATTCCTGGGGAGACCACAGACCCTGGGTGGTGAGGTTGCCCATGTGAGCTTCCCAGCCCAAGAGGGACGCATCTGTAGAAAGGATTAGAGAATGAGGACTGAGTGACAAAGGAACCCTTGTCTCAGATTGCTCTGATCCTGCCACCACTGAAGGGCTTGGATCAGGGTTCGAGTTACTAGGATCAACTGTGGAGGGATCCTTTCTTTGAGACCAAAAGCTCTCAAATGGAACTGGATGTCCCTCATCTGAAATCTTGCTCCCTGCACAACTGCTGTGGAAGCAGTCATGTGTCCTAGGAGCTGCAGAAAATGCCTTGCTGGCCGGAAACCTGCAGGGTAAATGAGGAGGCCAGGGAGACTAGGGTCTTTGCCCTGTCCAGGGGAAGGAAGGCCCTGGCTTCCTGTGTGTTCAGTTCTGCGCCTATGAAGGTAAGAAGCTGGACAGGCTCTAGAACTGACTTTGAGAGATTCAGAAGGAAACCTAGAGAGGTAAGCAGTTGCTGCGTTATCTGAAGGTGTAAAATGACCTGGTCTGGGGACTGGCCTACTATGAGCCAATCATCCAGGTAAGGAAAGATGGCAATCTTTTGCCTTCTTAGGTAGGCAACTGCTACTGCCAGGCATTTGGTGAATACCCTTGGGGCAGAAGTGAAGCCGAAGGGCATTGCTCTGAACTGGTAATGGCCTGAGGGCAGCTCGAACCTGAGGTACTTTCGATGGGAGCTTCTGATGGGAATATGGAAGTAGGCATCCTTGAGGTCCAGGGAAGCTAGCCAGTCTCCTGGCCTTAGAGAGGGTAGCATAACCCAGAGTCACCATTTTGAACTTTGGCTTTAAAGGTGCTTGTTTAAATATCTGAGATCCAGGATGGGCCGCCATTCTCCTGTCTTTTGGGTAAGGAAGTACCTGGAGTACAAACCTTTGCCCTGGTGTGAGGAGGAACCCTTTCCACAGCTCTGAGAGCCAGGAGGTGAGAGACCTCTGCCTCTGAGGGCGAGTGCCTCTGATGGGTTGCAGGTGGAAAGATCTGGTTCTCAGCTTTGGAAATTTTTTGAAGCTGAGAACCAGTCCCTGCTTACTACTTCTAGGACCCACTTCTCTGATGTTAAAGACTTCCAGTCCTGGACAAAAGTAAGCCAGCCTGCCCCTACAGGTAGAGGAGAATGGCCCGGCAGTCCCATCAGGGTGCCTGCTTGGCAGGGGCTTTGGGCTGAGGGTGGAAGCAGACCTGCTTGTACCCGTCTGCCTCTCCCTCTAAAGAACCCCTCTGAGCATAGGCGGAGGAGGCTTGGCTTGAGTAAGGGGCCTATGAAAGGCCTGCCCCTGCCTCTAGGAAGCTGCTTTTGAGGTGGCCTGCCTTTCCTTGGCCTGTGCACTCCTATAGGTGGTCCTATATTCATCCATTTTCTTCGTGTAATTCTGTTTGCTCCCCAAACAGAGAGTTTCCCACAACAGGAAAATCCATGGCCTTAGACTGGGTATCCTGAGACAGGCTAATACATCTGAGCCACGCCATCCTGCGAAGTGCCACAGATGTAGCCATGACTCTTGATGAAACATCATTAGAGTCCACTGCAGCATGAAATTGCACCTTGGATGCCTCAATGCCATCCATAGCCACCTGTTCCAGCTCCCTGGCAAGCTGGTCAGGGACTTGTTTTACTAGGGCCAGCACAGTATCCCATCTGGTTTCTGGTACCTAGCAGCATAAACTCATATAATTTGCTTGTCTGAGTCCCAAAGATGCTGCCATGTACTGTTTCTTTGCCATAGCATCAATCTTCCTGGAGTCCTTCTCAGGGGTGTGAAGCTAGGGAATATTATAGCTGTCACAGGCTGCAGCCTGCACTACCCCACATGGCTGCATTGTTGAGTGAGGAAATCAGTGTCAGAGCCTGATAAGGTATACCTCTTGTCCATCCTTTTATCCACAGGAGGTATAGTGTGAGGAGTTTTAAAATTTTTACTGTCTGTTTCCGAAAAGATTTATGCAAAGGAATAGACAGTCTCCTAGACTCTGGAATATCCATCATTTCTACATAGTCTGGCTCCTCTTGGTCATCAACAGCTTCCTCAACAGGGAGCTGGAGAGTTTCAGCAACCTTTTTATAAAACATGAAATGAGAAGGGGACTCAGAAAGCCTGGGAGGAGAAACCCCTAAGGGTCTATCTGGAGAGATGTCCGGATCAATGGGCACATCCAGATCTTCAAACCCATAGAAACATAGAATTTGACGGCAGATAAGGACCGCTTGGCCCACCCAGTCTGCCCATTTCCCTACCTACTGGATAAGCTGCAGATCCTAGTTAACCAGCAGCCTACTTCTTCCTACCCCCACCCCCCAGAATTGCCTTATGACTATCCCATGCATGCTTGAATTCCCCCACTGATTTTGACTCCACAACTCCTCCGGAAGGCAGTTCCATGCATCCACAACCCTCTGTGAAAAATACTTCCTTAAATTACCTCTGAGCCGCCCCTCTATCTTCAAATTGTGCCCTCTTGTTCTTGCACACCTCTTTTTGAAAGATGCTACCCTCTTGGACTTTGTTGATTCCTTGAGGTACTTGAAGTTTCTATCATGTCCCCCCTCTCCTCCTTTCCTCGAAGCTATACATATTAAGCTCCTTAAGTCTCTCTTCACTGACTTCGGTGCAGACCCTGCACCATTTTAGTTGCCCTCCTCTGGACAGCTTCCATCCTGTCTATGTCTTTTGCGAGATTGGGTCTCCAGAACTGCACACAGTACTCCAGATGGGGTCTCACCAGCTGTCTGTACAGAGGATAATACTTCCTGTTTTCTACTGGTGATGCCTCTCCCTATGCATCCCAGTATCCCCCAGCCCTCCTTGCTGCCCCTCACATTGCTTGCCCACCTTTAGGTCATCTGATATGACTACCCCCAGGTCCCTTTCCATTCTTGTTGTTAGTATCTCACCCCATTGTGTACTCTTCCCTGGGTTTTTGTTTCCCAGGTGCTTTACCTTGCACTTCTTAGCATTGAATCTAAGCTGCCATACATTTGACCATTCCTCTAACCTTGCCAAGTCCTTCTCATCCTTTCCACCCCACCCTGTGCATCAACTCTGTTGCAGATCTTAGTGTCATCACAAAGAGGCAGCACTTTTCTTCAGTCCTTCTGCAATGTCGCTTATAAAGACATTGAAAGGACCGGTCTAATACTGAACCCTACGGTGCCCACTAGTAACCCTCCTTTCTTCTGGTGGACTCCATTTACTATAACTCTCTGTGTCCTATTCTCCAGCCAATTCTTTACCCAGGCTGTCATCTTGGGACCCCTCCCAGGCTGGCTAACTTGTATATTAATCTTTGTGTGGGACTGTGTCAAATGCCTTGCTAAAGTCTAGGTAGGCCATGTCCACAGCCCCTCCTGATCTACTACTTTGGTCACCCAGTCAAAGAAATCTATCAGATTCGTCTGGCATGACCTTCCTGCTGTGAATCCATGCTGCCTAGGTCCTGTGCCCTCTGGCCTCTAGATACTCGACAATTCTTTCCTTTAGAAGTGATTCCATCATTTTCCCTATCACTGAGGTTAAACTAACAGGTCTATAGTTTCCTGCTTCTGCCTTGCTCCCACTTTTGTGAAGGGAATCACATCTGCCCTCCTCCAGTCCTCAGGTACCACCCCATCCTCCCATGATTTGTTAAAGGGTAGTCAGTGGTGTCACTAGTTCTACCCTTAGTTCTTTAATTCTGGGATGAATCATCACCCCTTGCTTTGTCCACCTTCAGTTTTAGAGTTCTTTCAGAACCCTTTCTTCTGTAAATGGGCGGCATCAACTTCCGTATCCGGATGTTACTACTGTTTGTTTTATGTATCTCCCCTCTTCCTTCGTAAATACTGAGCAAAAATATTTGTTTAGTATCTCTGCCTTTTCACAGTCTCCTCTGCCCACCCTCCCTCCCTTTATTAAGCCTCACTATCCTCCCTTGGTCTTCCTTGGCTCCTGATGTACCTATAAAAGGTTTTATCCCCTTCTTAACTGAGTTGGCTATCTTTTCCTCGGTTTGGGCCTTTGCTGTCCTGACTGCCTTCCCAGCCTCCTTTGCTTTAACTGATACAGTTCTCTGTCCTGCTCCTTCTCGATTCCTTGTACTTCCTGAATGCTTTCTTTTCTCTTGAACCTTCACTGCCACTTCCTTTGAGAACCATAGTGGTTTCTTACATCGTCTTGTTTTGTTTATTTGCTTCACACAAAGGCTTGTTACCTCTGTGATGGCAGTTTTATTATTCCCATTGTTCTTCCACCTCCTTCTTTCCCATTTGCTGGGTGCATCCCATGGGCACTCACCATTATGTAAAGTCAGCCCTCCTAAGTCCAGTACTTTTGTCTTTGTATGGCTTGACTCTATTACTGTGTTTATTGTGAACCATACTGTTGGGTGCTAGTTCCCAGATGGCTACCCACTTCTACATCTGTGATCTCTCTCCATCTCCATTTGAGAGTATCAAGTCTAATATTGCTCCCTCTCGAGTGGGCTCCAGTACTAGTTGTCTAAGGCATGCCCTGTAGGGCATCTAGAATAACTGCACTCTTGATGGCAGCTGCAACTGCCTCCATTTAACATCTGGCATATTCAGATCACCCATCAGCAGTATCTCCCTTTTTCTGCCATTCTAAGTCTACTTTCTATCATTTCCTTGTCCATTTCCTCCCCTGAGAAGGGTCTGTCTGCTCTAACCCTGTGCGGATTGTGGTGCCATTGCCTGTCTCTCAAATTTACCCACAGTGCTTCTTCTCCTCCTGTTTACCCTTTTGTTCTGTTGCTTTTATTCTTTCCTTAATGTAAAGAACTACTCCTCCTCCTCTTTTACCCTCCCTGTCCCTCCTGTAGATAGTGTATCCTGGTATGTTTACGTCCCAGTCATGGTTTTGTGTATACCATGTTTCTGTGACTGCCACGATATCAGATGTTCCTCCTCCATCAAGGCCACTAATTCAGGAAGCTTGTTACCTAGACTACGGGCATTGGTACTCATTGCTCTCCATTTTTGATGGCTTTACCTTCTGTTGCAGCATCCCCACTGACCGTTCTACCTTGGTCTTTTTCTCATTTAGTACCCTGTTTTGTAGGGAGGCTGGGATTTTCTGCTGCTTGTCAGTGCTTCCCCCTTTGACTAGTTTAAAAGCTTGCCAATGAAGCATTTAAACCGATTGCTCAAAAGACTTGTTCCCTTCCTGGACAGATGCAGACCATCCTGCCAGTATAGGCTGTTGTCCCTCCAGGTGGAACCCCAGTCCCCAATGAAGCCAAACCCCTGTGCTCCGCACCATTTTTTTTTTTTTACATTTTTATTCATATTCACTCTCCTCATATTCCTCTTCCCCCTCCCCCGGTTCATAAAAATCCTCAAAATCATAATCTTGAACCAGTGGAACCGGCCGAACCGAACGCTTACCTGAAGGTGTCGGTTCGGTTGGAACCGGAGAGAGAGACTGGACAATTTGAATTGCTTTAGCTATTTCCTCAGCAGTTGGGGAGAGAACTTTTGGCTCTACACTAGCTGACTTTCTAGTCCTTTTTGCTGGAACCGGCTCCTCAGAACCGGCTCTTCGTTTGCCTGAGGAAGTATCGCCCTGGTCAGAGGGCACTCCCTCCGGTTCGGTTGGTACGAACCGGGCTGGCCATCGGGTCAGCGGACTTTTTGGCCTCCCTTTCCCTGAGCCTACCAACTCTCTTATCTATGGTGGCAGCAGGGAAATTCTGACAAATCTGGCAGTCTGAATTGAGGTGGTCAAACCCCAGACAATAGACACATGTGGTGTGTGGGTCAGCCTTAGCAAAAGCTTCCCCACAAACACTAGAGTGTTGAAACCCAGTGGGTCCGGTTTTTCTTTTGGGTTTCTCAGACATAATGTCAGCCTAACCAACTTGCCCGTTTATGGCAATCCACCAAGCAAGACACCCTTATTGGTTCCCAACCGTGTCACGGGTCGTGGAAAAAACCGTAATGAAATCCGTTTTTTTTAGAACCGATAAGAACCGGGAACCGCACTCTAAAAAAGGACTAGTAGATTTAAATACAACCTGATCGGTTCAAACCGAACTGATAATGAATTACAAGTTCCACACAGAAAAACTAAATGTAAAACCTATCTATTACTTACTTTACCACAGACAGAGCTTGAACCGACCGGTTGTGGTTTAATTTCGGCTGAAAACCGAGAAAATAATACTTTTAAACCGACAAAATGAACCGAGCAGAAGGAGAAATCTCCGGAGCGACTGTTCAGTGAGGCGGAGTAAAGAATCTGACAGTTTGCGTTTGAAGCACAACAGACAGTTTTCAACCGAGCTCGCGCTCTAAGTTCCATGCCTGCATGGAAAATTAACTATTTCACCTCCAGAGCAGTTCTAACCTGCGGTCATACTGCAATTGTCATAATATAGCAAGACTTCATGTTGTTTGAAGCACGGGTTCATATTTCCATTGCTTCTGGTTCCAGGTTAACAGACGGCACGTGCCCATTTGTTGGCCTTGGAAGGTTAAACAAGTTCCTGTTCAGGGAACAGTTCTCTAAATGTTGGCGTCCAAGTCTTCACTTCCCGGACATATGGCTCTTAGTCGGCCCACCCGGTCAAGAGACACAGGAAGCAGTCACCACAGCCTCTCAGTTGAGCTTATCTGTGTCAGTCTTCACCATTCATCACAATTGGGTTTTGGACAGCGGTCATGACCCGCGGGGAGCTTTTTTTTTTTTTGATGGGGGTTGGCAGGCGCGCAGACGGCGCCGCCCTCGAGGCCGACGCACTGCATGGCACTCACAGGTTGACCATTAGGTGTCGTCCACCCTGCCCTCCCACCAGTTCTTCATCTCCCACCAAAGAGGTCGCACCTCGTGTGGAGCTGCTATCAACAGGCCTTCTAGTGTCTCGACTCCGATTCTTCAACGCGGCAAATACTTTCCTACCGGTTCCATTTTCACCACTACTTGATGCCACTGTGGTAAGACTGTTCCATATTTTAATTTTCAGCGACGTCGAGTCTTTGTTTGAATTGTTTTTCCATCGATCATGTCTTGGTTGGGGGGCAAGAAATCGTTGAAAATGGGGCTGCCCCCTATGCGTCGGTGTCCGTGCGGATGGAAGTACTCTGTTACCAACCAGAATGATCGTTGTCTTGCATGTCTTGGCCCACTTCACGACAAGGATTCATGCGACACCTGCGTCTCCATGGACCATCGTGTCATCGAGCAACGTGCGTGGAAAGTTGGACTCGCTCTGACGACTTTCGGGGGACAGGCGCACACTTCTCAGGCCAAACCGTGGTCTCGCGTCCTTTCTTCTGGGTACCCTCCCAGTTCTATACGGACCACAGAGGAGGGGGCTTCTGCTTCTAGTAGCCTCGCTGTGGCAGAAGCCCCTTCTGTGGTGCAGGAGGCCCAGTCCGTTCCCCTTGGGGGGGGCGGGAGGCACCACTCTGGCAATCGCCCCTTTGAGGGCAAAGGCTCCCTGGTGTCATTTCCTCGGGCTGGGAAGTCTGGGTCGGCACCATCCTCGACACCATCCAACAGTGCCATCTTGGGCTTTGACGCCATTCGCGGCACCGTGGGCCCTGATGGCGCCGTGGTCAGTGCTGGCTCGGCGCCGTCTCAACTGTTGACGCCATTCACGGCGCCGATGGTGCTGACGGCACCATGGGAGGTTCTACGGCACCGTTTTCAACCATTTCTCAGCTCGGCGCTGTTCACGGCGCCAAGGCTGGGGACAGCGCCGTGTCTAGTTCTGGTGCCACTTGTGACACCAAGCGTGGAGACGGTGCTGCTGTCGGCGCTGTCCCTGACTCCGGTGCCACTCGCGGCACCATGGATCGGGATGGCACCGTGGCAGGCATTGACTCCGGTTCTGCTACCGCTGTCGGCACCGTCTCTTCTTCGGGCACCGTTCGAGGTGCCGTTGGGGAGTTTGGCGCCTGCTCTGGTGCAGAGACCCGGACTGGTGCCTCCTTCGATCTGGACAGGAGCGGGCTTCCGCGTATGATCTGGCACCAGACTTGGTTTTTACCTCTTCGCAGATGGACTCCAAGTCTGGTTCGGACCGGCTGTCTGACTTTTTGGAGTTGGCAGCCCATGTGGACACCCTGGTAGTTTCCTCGGCTGACCGGAGCCAGCCTCCCTCTGAGGAGCGGGTGGTAGCCCCCAAGTCTAGGGTCGGGGTGCTGACCAGCAGGCGGTAGTGCAGGCCACTATTACCCTGCAGCGTGGGCTCGGAGGGTTTTCTGCCCCCTCAGTTGGGGTACTCCCTCAGGTGGTGTGCCTGGATCGCCCAACTTTAGGGCCAACCAGCGCACCCATGGGAGGGGAGGGGCTACTCCCGGGTTGGTCCCCTCAGGGACTGACCAGAGCTGTCAGGTGCCTAGGCTGGTGTTTGCGAGGAGGAGGGCTCTTTCGTACTCTGAGGGGTTGAGGGGTCAGGGTTCGATGCGGTGACCCTTTTCCGGGACCTACTCAGGTTCGGGAAGGAGTCGTAGTGCAGACCCCCGTCCTTCCTTCTCAGTCTCCTTGAGAGGGCCCTGGTCTTTGGAGGGTAGGGACCGTCCTTTTGGAATTCCATGGTCCCGGTCACCTCACAGGGGGGAATCTTCAGGGCATGGCCATGGCAGTTCCAGCATGGTTGATCAGCTGTCAGCTGTTAGGTTTTCCGGAACTCCTCCTTCCCGTGGGGCTTCAGGTGCGCTCTCTTGCCCGGACCGAGGACGGTCGCCTTCTGTTGTTGGCTTAGCCCCTACTCCTCTTGTCACCATCTCCTGCTCTCCCAGGCATTCTTGGTCCTAGGGGACCTCTCTCCTTGGAGCAATTCAGAGATGCGGCTGCTCACTTCCCTACATACATCAGGGCCATGGACAAACTGGTGTTCCACCCTCCCCCTGAGCAGCCAACCTCTGGATCTCCGAGGTCCTACGCTTCCTCATCCTCCTTTTCGGGAGGAGAGGAGCCATCCGTCCATATCTCCCCTGCTGCTGATCTCGTGGAGTATCAGCGTTTCCTCGTAAGGATGATTGAGGACCTGCATGTCACCCCTCCCACCCAGCACAATCCGGAGCATTTGACGCATGCCTTCCTAGGCGATTTCAGTGCGGACACCCTTGTGGTGCCTGCCTGGCCTGCTCCTTTCCAGGAGACGTTGTTGCGATTCTGGCAAAGTCCCTTTTCCGGAGTCCTAGCCCCTAGGGATCTGAGCCAGAGATTGTGCCCCCACCCCGGAGTCTCCAGGTTGTATGCCTCAACCTCAGCGAGGACTGACTCAGCTGGACACTCCTGATGGGCTTTGCGCCCTCCACCATGACCGACTCCCAGATCAAGATTCCATAGATTCTGACTTCTGGTGGAGGAGGACCTTCTACTCTGCACGGTTGCTTCTTTCAATTTCTGCACATCAGGCCCACTATGCTACCTATAATAGGTTTCTGTGGTCCAGGCTAGGTCAACTCCTACCCTCTATGCCTGATTCGGAGGTAACCAGACAAGCCATTGCACTCTCTGCGCGTGGCCTGGAGCTTGCAAAGCACCAAGCAAGGGCATCTTACGATGCCAACAAGGTAGTAACAGGGTCGTAGAGACAGCAATCTGCACTAGGCGGATGGTATGGCTACGTCTTTCCCGGTTGTCACCCTTGGCCGGCGTAGGGTGATTTCCTCCGCGTACTGGAGAACCCATCTTTTCTCCCATAGGGTGAGGTGGCGTCTGTCGGGGCAACCTCCTGCCCCCTCCGGGGGGTCCCCGTGTCACTCTTCCCAGTCTCGGTCCTCACCAGGCCCGTAAAGATTCTCCATCCCTGTCTCTCACCCACTGAGGGCTAAGGAATGAGTCCTTTAGGGTCTGGGGGTCCCCACTTCAGGGGGCTTGGTACTCACTAAGGTGATGAATGGTGAAGATTGACACAGATAAGATATGAAAATTACTTACTTACCATAATTCCTGATCTTTCTGTGTATCTTCACCATTCATCACAATCCCAGCCTCCATCCTCCTGGGGCCTCAGTCTCTGGGTCCCCCTCCCTCTGTATGCCTGCCCCCCCGCCTCCTTTCCGCTGGTCAGGATCGGGGTGACCTTGGGCACACGGGGATTTTTATCTTCTGACAGGAGGGGAGAAGCATTGGGGGAGAGGGCACTTCTCTCCTCAATGCCTCGGCTCCACCCCTTTGGGGTGGGAGTTGGTGGTTGCCCTCTCTCCTTTTCTCTCTCTCTCTCTTCCTCTATTCTCATCCTTAGGGACTCATCCCTCAAAATTAATTTAAGAAACTTTTGTTTCTCACCTCTAGATATGTGGTTTCAGGGGGAGGACAACTCTGTATCCTGTCTTTTCTTCCAGAATAGCCACTTCTGCTCATGTCGGAGTTTATTGCCAGTGATTCTGTGCCTTGAATTCTGGCAAATCAGCCTTCTGGCTACTCCTTCGCAGTTCCTATACAGTCTAGAGACAGGTCAAAGGTTTACGGTATGTCCTCCCCCTCCCTATTTCTAGTTTTTCCCTACCCCCTTCCCTCTTCTTTCTGCTTCCAGAGATTGGGGCCCCTTCCCAATGCCCTTAGATTTTCTAACTCTCCTTCTGTCCTCTCCGTCATTTATTTCTCCTTTTAGTTTGTATATCTTTTCCTTTGCCTGTCCTTTGGACTTCCTTGTCCCTCCCTCCCAACCCTTTCTTACTGTATGGCGGCTCAGAACTGGCGGGAGGGCGGGTTCAAGGACGCCTAATGGCCAACCCTCGAGCGCCACGCAGTGCATCAGCCCCGAGGTCAGTGCCATCAGTGTGTCGACTACGCCCATCCAAAAAAAAAAGCTCCCACGGGGTCGTGACCTCTGCCCAAAACCCAGTTCTGATGAATGGTGAAGATACACAGAAAGATCAGGAATTACAGTAGTTACGTAATTTTCATTTCTCTCCAGGTTCAGGGAAATTGTCAGTTCATCTTCCCAACAGCTTCTCTTCTTAGGAGCCCTTCCAGATACCTCCAAGGCATTAGTTTCGTTCCAGAAGATGGGAGAAACAATATCTTTAGATGGCTCAGTACTATACGGAAAACTACTCTATTCAGCCTCCTTTTTGGTTGAGCAGATGCTGGGACTCAGGTCATCCTCCACAGCAAGCAGTGGTCTCCGACCATGCATCCGCAATTCTCCATACAAGATGACAGAGCCTTGGACAGAATCCATGGGGGACTCACTGCCAAGGCCTCCACGCTCAGGAGGATCCTCATCTTGTCATAAATTTCTTAGAGATGAAAGTTATCTTATAAGCAAAGTCCTGGAGGATGCCCCCTGCCACAAAGTGTTCCTACTTCGGAAGGACGACAAAGCTGTGATGTATTACATCAGCAAACAGGATGGAGTGTCCCCCTATCCTCTCTGCAGTAGGGCTGTGAGGTTGTGAGAGTGATACCTTGAGTATGATGCGTCAGTTCAGATTTCGTGCAGTCGCTCTTGACGAATGGGGCCATTCAGACCTGGTCCTTTTGTATCCCCTCTCAACACAAAACTGCCTCTATCCTGCTTCAGAAATCCAGACCCTGGCGTTATATGTCAGGACGTGTTCACTGCAATATTCATGACGCTCCCTGTACATTTTTCTCCTCTTCCCTTAATTCAGAGGGTGCTGATCAAGTTGTATGCACAGGGGGCAGGATGATTCTCATCATCCCAGACTGGCCTCGGCAGATTGATTTGCATTGATCTACAGTCTGTCAGAAGTTCCCAGAGGCGACTACCTCTCGAGCGGACCCTCTGACACAGGGACTTTAGTCCATCCTAGCCTGCGCTCCCATCATCTCCATGCCAGGGCTGGAGGAGATGGAAGTGGGTAAGCTCTAGTTTTTCCCAGGCCATCGCAGATGTCTTCTAAGTCATGCATAGGCCTTCCACCAGGAAGGCTTACATGACTAAACGGAAACCCTTCTCCATCTGGTGTGTAAGTCCCATCTGGACCCTTCGGTTACCTACCAAGTAAGGTGTTGGAGTGCTCCTTGAACCTGTCCTTAGCAGGTCGGCCATGCTCGGCAGTGAAGGTACACCTCTGTGCATTTTTGGTCTATCATGAGCCAGTAGACATCTTGTAACTGGCTCAATTACCGTTAATCAAGTTTTGCTTTATTAACTCCAGAAGGAAGGGGAGTGCTCCCTTCATTCTCTTGATGTTAGGACGGTTCTGCAATTCTTCATTGACAAAATGAAGGGATACACATCCGAGCAACTATCGTTTCTAGGGACATGGATATGTTGTTCATCCACACTTATTGGCAGGTTCCTTGCCGCTTTAAATCTTGCCGGAAGGTTTTCAAGCTGGCTCCTCCCACCCACTCGGGTGGTAAAACTCTCGGCTCCGCCCCATGACGCCAGATCTTCCTTACTGCTTGGAAGCTCAGGTTCCCTCCTTAACGCTCTGCGATTAAGCTTTGGGCCTAATAAAAGCTCCGGTTTTTGAATTCTCAAAAAAAAAATATATATAAAGTTACCTCTTGGGTCTTCTTCCTCTGGCTGCGATGGACCGTCGACACCGGTTTCGGAGATACCCTGTGGGCGAAGATGTCTCGGACGGACCCGCACTCCCGCGTGCGTTTACTGCCTTGGCCAGGAGCACGACCACGCAGGCTTGCGATCTTTGCTCCTCCTTTTCAGTCTCGTCCTCGAGGATCGCTGCCGTCTTCAACAAGGCGCCCGAAGAGATTTCCTCAGTTAAATCGAAGGAGGCTCGACTGGCGGTTTCAGCTGCTGCGGGATCCGCCCGAACAACTAGACGGTTGGTTCCCTCGAGGAGAAGCGGCCGGGCGCGACTGCGACTTGTTCCGCTTTCTCGGGTCCTCCTACTCAGCTTCTTTTAGGAGCTTTGCCTGACCTTCTCAACTAAAGCGAGGTCCTTCTTCCTGAGACCGTTTCCTTCGGTCGAAGAAGAGTATGGGTAAGTCCCGTCGTCGACGCTCTTGGGAGCGGGAAAGATCTCCCTCCCCTCGTCGACAGTCGACTTCGGTCGATTTTTCGGCTTCGGCCACTGACTTCACGGTGCCCCCGTCAGGCCAGGTGGCTGAGACTCCAGCCGACGTGGTCGAGATTTTTCTCGACCCGTTGGACGAGTTGTCGACTGGAAGCTGATATACCCTCCTCACGGTTCCCAGCGAGGCCTGTAGTTCCGTCGGCTCACCTGTGCCTCTGGCCCCAGAGCCGCCCGGTCTTCACCCGTCGAACCGGCGGGATTGCCGATCCCCGGCTCCCCGCCTCACCGACCTCGGCCTGGCCGAGATTCTCGGTCTCGGACATCTTCGCGGTCCGACCGCCCCCGTCGACATAGACGGTCTCGGTCTCGGCACCGCGGTAAGCGGCGTCGCCGCTCTTCCTCATCTTCCTCCTCCTCGGATGAGGAGAGGCTTCGGCGTAAGTTGCGCCGGAAATATGAGGATCTCATGTGGCAACAACTTTTACTGGCTGGCAACAAACCGGCTCAGGCCTCTTCCCCGGACATCAAATGGTTGCCACCGGCGAATCATCCTCTTATGGTGGTGGGAGCCTGTTCCCAGGCCGATTGTTCGACCTACCCCAGCTGCTCCACCAATTTTGGTGGAACCGCCTCCGCCTCAGCCGACAGCAGGGGCACGTCGAAGGATTCTCGACCGGCCCAGGGCCTTCCCCGCAGGCTGTCGGTCACTCTCACGCCTGATAAGCCTCGGCAAGTGGAGAGTGGCTCAGGCTCCGGGCAGCTCTTCGACGATTCGTCGGATTCGGAGGACTCCTCCCTATTCTCCAAGCGTTTGGACTTGGAGTCTTCTGGGGGGCAGTCAGTGGACGATAGCCCTTCGTCCTTCCTCGGACTTCTTCGGCTCATCTCAGAGTCCACTGGGATGAAGCTTGAACCCGTTTCCAAGCGGGCTAGATATCCCTTACGGAAATTCTGGACCGAGGGGATTCCCCTACGGAGGCCTTTCCGGTGGCCGAAGCCATTGTCGGCCCGGCCCTGGATTTATGGCAGCGTCCGGCTTCCTGCCCTGCGCCGTCGGCCAGGATGGCCAGGAAGTATGCGGTCCCTACGGGCTCTCTGTCCGGCTTTTCCGAACACCCTTCGGCCGAAGGGTTAGTTATGGACAGCGTTTTCCGGCGCGCCGGCAATGCCAGGGACGTGGACAAACCGCCCGACAAAGAGTCCAAGAAGTTGGACTATGCGGGCCGGAAAGTGTATGCTGCCTCCTCACTTGGTCTTCGTCAGGCCAGTTCGGCCCGTCCTCATGGCGCACTTCTCCCATGCCTGTTGGGCTCCCTGGATGAAGTCGTCCCTCATCTTCCCGCCGACCTGCAGACCACGGTCAAGCAGGTGCGGGACCAGGGCAGAGCAGTAGCCAAGCAGCAGCTCCAGACTGCCTTGGATATCGGAGATTCTTGCGCCCGGTCAGTGGCGGCCGCTGTGGCCATGCGTCGGCGGGCGTGGCTGAGGATATCCACTTTCAATTCGGATACCCAGCACAAGCTTGCGGACGTTCCCTTCTTGGGAACAGACCTCTTCGGCCCTGGGGTGGAAGGCCATCTCCAGAGGATCGAGAAGTCCAATGCCACCTTGGACTCGGTCTCGTCCACGCAGAGGGACAAAGGTCATAAGCTCCAGCCTAGGCCCTTTCGTCCCTCTGCTCCCGCTGCGCGTCCGGCCCAACAACAGCGTCAGGGCCAGCAGGCTAGACCTTGGTATTCCAAACCCAAGCCACCAGCTTCCTCAAATAGGAAGCAAGGAGGGAGAGGCCCTGGTGGTCCCTCGGCCGGTCCTTCCTCCAAGCCTGCAAAGTGACGGGATGAGGGGTGTCGCCCCCATCCCCGTCGCTTCACCCCTGGTTCCCCCCGTGGGGGGACGGCTTCGACACTTCCTTTCCGCCTGGTCCGCTGTTACCACGGACAGGTGGGTTTTGGAGGTGGTGGGAAGAGGCCTGCCTCTCGATTTCGAGCGGGCTCCACCCTTCAGAGCCGTCGCCCCGCGGGGGGCTTCGGTGTCCCCAGAATCTCTACAGGCTCGTCGAGCCGACATCGCCCTTCTCACTCTAAAGGGGGTGATAAGAGAGATAGAGGATCCACCATCAGAACCGGGGTTCGTGTCCAGGTACTTCCTGGTCCCGAAACGGACGGGGGGCTGGCGCCCCATCCTAGACCTACACGACCTGAACAAGTTCCTAAGGTCTCGAACCTTCAGAATGGTCACTCTGGCTCAGATAATACCATCTCTGGAACACGGCGTGTGGTTCTGTTCTCTGGACTTCCAGGACGCATTCTTTCACGTCCCTATCCGTCCGTCTCACCAGAGATTTCTCCGCTTCAGAGCGGAGGGATCCCTCTTCGAGTTCAGGCCATGCCCTTGACCTTTCTTCAGCCCCAGGGTCTTCACCAAATGCATCGCATAGCGGTGACAGCCTTCCTCTTGGCGCCGGGGTCGGGTGTACCACTTACCTGGACGATTGGCTGATAGCAGCTCCCTCCAGGTTGGAGGTGGAGCGGTCCAGAGATCTGGTCCTCGGGTTTGCTCTCAACTTGGCCTCCTGGTCCAACGAGGCCAAGTCGAACTCGAGCCGAAGCAGGTGATATCTTTCATCGGGGCAGAGCTCGACTCTCTTCGAGCCAGAGCACGGCTCCCGGCGGACAGGGCCGAGGTTCTTTCCTCCTTTGCCCAATCATTTCTGGTTGGGCAATCGTGCCCTGCCCGGGACTTCCTGCGACTCCTGGGTCTCATGGCGGCCTGTACCAGCGTAGTCCGTTGGGCACGCTGGCACATGCGCCCCCTCCAGTGGGGACTGGCCAGTCAGTGGTCACAGCGTTGCGATCCTCTGGACCAGCGTGTGTGGACGACCCAGGAGATGTGGAACGCTCTCCAGTGGTGGACCGTCCCGTCTCATCTGCAGGAGGGTATCCCGTTTGTCCGCCCCGAGCCGACGGTCTCTCTAACGACCGACGCCTCTTTGATGGGTTGGGGTGCCCATCTGGGGGAACACCGAGCACATGGCCTCTGGTCCCCGCGGGAGTCCCGATGCCATATCAACCTGCTGGAGCTCCGTGCGGTCCGCCTAGCTCTCACCGCCTTTGCTCCGTTTCTCCGGGGTCAAGTGGTCCGAGTCCAGACGGACAATACCACGACCATGTACTATCTAAACTGCCAGGGCGGGACGCGCTCCTTGCCTCTATGCAAGGAAGCTCTCCGCATCTGGTCACTAGTGCGCAGCCTGGAGGCGGATCTCCTGGCCATTCACGTGGCAGGAGCCTCCAACACCCTGGCCGATGCCCTGAGCCGGATAGGGGCTGCATCGCACGGGTGGTCTGTCCTGCCAGAGATAGTACAAGACCTGTTCTCCGTTGGGCACACCTCTGGTGGATCTGTTTGCCTCCAGGGAGAGCGAAGCTGAGGCTGTTTCATGCCCGCCCCTCAGCAGGGCTCGCTGCAGGGGATGCCTTCTCGAGGCCGTGGACCCGGGCCTCTTTTCGCCTTTCCCCGTTCCCCTGATTCACGGGGTCCTGCTGAGCGAGGAGGGACAAGGCGCAGGTGATTCTGATAGCCCCAGACTGGCCTCGCCAGTTCTGGTACCAGATCTCCTCAGTCTCAGCTCCAGGACTCCAGCGGCAGCTTCCAGCTCGCCGGACCTGCTCTCAGTCAATCAGGAAGGTGTTCCATCCGGACCTTCAATCCCTGCACCTGGCGGCCTGGTTCCTGGCGGCTAGAGTTCCAGGCCTTGGGTCTTTCTGATGAGGTCCTCAATGTCGTTGAGGCGTCCCGTAAGGAGTCGACCAGAAAGTGCTATGCCTTCAAATGGAAGAGGTTCTCCATTTGGTGTCGGGGAAAAGGGTTGGACCCTTTCTCGTGTCCAGTGGCAAGCATTTTGGACTATCTATGGTCCCTATCTAGTCAAGGGCTTAGGTCGACGACCCTTAAGGTGCACCTGGCAGCCATTTCTGCTTACCGGGCGGGGGCCGGTCAGCAGTCAGTGGCGCAGGAAAAAGTGGTCGGGCGCTTTTTCAAAGGCCTTGATCACATTTCCCCTCCAGTGCGGGAACCCCCACCTCCGTGGGATTTACTGCTGGTACTGGCAAAGCTCATGGGCAAGCCATTCGAACCAATGCACAGGTGTGGTCTCCCCCACCTGTCGTGGAAGACCGCCTTCTTGGTGGCTATCACGTCAGCCAGAAGGATGGGAGAACTCCAGGCGCTTAGCATCGAGTCTCCTTACCTGGTCTTCCACAGGGACAAGGTTGATCCTCGCCCCACCGAAATTCCTTCCGAAGGTGGTGTCGGAGTTTCACCTTAATCAGGTGTTGACTCTGCGGTGTTCTACCTCAATCACACCTCGGAGGCCGAATATAGGCTCCATACTTTGGACCCTAGAAGGGCGCTCGCTTATTATAAGGAGCGCACGGCTGAAATTCGGGGAGAGGTTCGCCAGCTGTTTGTCACCTACGCTGAAGCCGCACCTGGCAGACCTGCAGCCAAGCGGACGATAGGCAGATGGGTCACCTCCTGCATAAATCTCTGCTATGAGTTGGCGGGCATGGAGCCTCCCAGAGGGATAAGAGCTCATTCTACCTGCCATACTGCTGCATCGGTGGCTGCTTCCAGGGATGTCCCTATCCAGGAAATCTGCAGGGCTGCTACCTGGAAGTCAGCACACACCTTTATTACCCATTACCACATCGACCTTGAGTCACGCCGGGATGCTGGTTTTGGGGCCTCAGTTCTCAATCTCTATTCCCCAGGTAAGTGTATCGGGGTGTGCCTTGCCTCCTCCTCCCGGAGAACTGCTAGGAGTCTGCCAATAAGTGTGATGAACAACATATCCATGTCCCTAGAAATACAGGTTACTCACCTGTAACAGGGTTCTGGGAATGGAATATTGTTCATCCTGAGCTCCGACACTCCTGGCTTCGACGCACAACCTGAGCTTCCAGCGGGCCAGATCTGGCGTCATGGGGCGGAGCCGAGAGTTTTACCACCCGGGTGGGTGGGAGGAGCCAGCTTGAAAACCTTCCGGCAAGATTTAAAGCGGCAAGGAACCTGCCAATAAGTGTGGATGAACAACATATACCATTCCTAGAACTCCTGTTACAGGTGAGTAACCTGTATATCTTCAGCATGCTTCGACTGGGTCAGCCTGTTGTCTTGAGATGTTTTCGGCTTGGTTAGTAGCCTGTCTCCGACACTACTAATTCACGTCACAGGCAAGGTTGGAAGGCCAGATTCACACCACTCTATTGGAGTGGTTGCTGCTTCCTGGCGGAGATTCATAATGTACCCATTGCAGTCATCTGTAAGGCGGTGAGTTGGAGCTCAGTGCATACCTTTGTAAAGCACTGTGATCTTCCTGGACATAAAGTTTCCACCACTCATTCACACTAATGGGACTATGCTGGAGGCACTAGGACCGGAGCAGGAGCCAAAAATCTTCAGGAGGGCCAGCGCCTAGGTAGGGCTGCGAGGAAGTGGTGCTGCGAGCCCGACTAGCGCTGTATAAGCTACCTCAGCATCAACACTCCAACCACCTCAGTTCCTTTTTTCCTCGCCGTTGAGTGTGCTTCAGTGATGACATCGCTCACCGGCCGGGAGTAAAATCTTTGCGTCTATACAACAGCAGCTATAGTCATTCAGTATTTTTTAGTTTTTATTTATTTTGGTAAGTTTAGTTAAAAAAAAAAAAAAAAGTTAATTTTCATCAGAGAAGAAGTCTTCAGCCCGCCTTCGATAGAGTCGACCATGAATGGGGCCGGTGATGGTAGGGAGACTTCGCGTGAAAGATGCATTTTCAGCAGAGCTGGGTCTGGTCCGCCGCCCTCTACGGAGGAGGGTTCTGACTACAGACAGTCCGATGCTCGGGGGATGGACGGTCCTCCTGAAGGCACAAAAAGAAGCGGTCCCATTCTCGCTCTTCGTCAAGGACTCGGCACCACTCAGCCTCGGGTTCTTCTTCAACCTCCCGGTCAAAGAAAAAATGGTACTGCTCAAGATCACCCTCTGGTATGTCTGCGCATCGATCGTTGGTGACTAGGGGCAGGGGTTCGACTCCGACTCCTCCGGGGTCCCCTATGGCCTCTGACCCTGGTGACCAGCATCCTCGACTCCGGAGTCCCTCCCCACCCTCGGGGTGTCTTCCAGCGAGCAGTTTCACCATTGGGCTGCTCTTATGGAGCAATGGATTCGGCAGTTGTCCCGCCTGTCCGAGCTGGCGGATCCATCTCCAGGGCCTTCGGGCCTAATGGTTTCAAACCTGGGGGCAGGGCAATTGGGATTTCCTAGTCGTGCGGCACCTTCTCCAGTGCCATTGATGACACGTTCTGGTGCTTTTCCCCCTCATATGGCTGTGGCACGGGGGCCAGCACAGGTACCATTCTCTCCTGATTTTCTCAGATCTTCCTCCCTGACTCTGGGGATGTGGTTGGGAGCCTCTGGTTCTGCGGAGCCTGGGGCGGTGTCGACTTTGACTCCTGTCATGGCAGCGCCACACCCGGCGCCACTCTCTAGGCTGGCGACGTCTTCTCTTTTGGTGCCGCACCCAGTGCCGGCACCGTCTCTGTGTTCAGTGCCACCTAGGGCGCTGGGATTTTTTAATCCAATTCGTGAAGCGCCTCCTCCTCTTTATCCTCCTTTTCCTATCTATACTGTTCCTCCGGGACTAGTAGGGGACGATATTGAGCCTGATTCTGATCTTCAATTAGGGGATGACTTTGACGATGATTCTTCTCTCGGAGTTGCAAATAAACCATCTCCTTCAGCGGAGCCTGTGGTCAAGGACCTTTCCTTTAAGTCTCTGCACTTATTCCTTCCATGGCTAAGTCCATAGACTGGAAGTATGCCCCCCAAGGATCTACCAATCTTGGCCTCTCAAGCCTTTGCTGATGCCATAGTTGTCTTGGCAGTGAATGACAAAGTCATCCTTCCTCAGGAATCCACAGCACGTCCAGTAAACTAAGATTCTCATAAGACTGACACCTTGATGAAGCGAGTTTTTGCCGCCTGTACCCTGGGTATGCGCATTGCTAGCTACCAGGGTTATCTCTCTCAGTATGAGTATACCCTATGGTATTCTCTCAAGGCCACTGTGGAAGCTCTTCCGGAATCTGACGCTAGCTCAGAGCTTCTCCAGACCATTATACCAAAGGCACTGAGTCCAACAACCAGCAACTAAAAGCTGCTATGGATGCCTTTGACACTACTTCCAGGGCAGCAGCAGCTGGGATTTACACCAGATGCCACTCATGGTTACGAACATCGGGATTCACAAATGATGCCCAACGGAGTTATGAGTTTACCATTCGATGGAACTTATCTGTTTGGCCCTCAAGCCGAGCAGGCACTAGAGGCCACACAGAAAACTAGAATGGCTATCAAACCGGCCAGGCCACCATATGCTACCCCTTCAATGGGGTGGGCACCGGCGGCAGTTTCATAACCGTCAGTCCTTTCGTGGCAAAGGCAGAGGTGGCTTCAACAAGAATCAAGCCCCCCAACCACAAAGGAAAACGCAGGAGAAGGCACAGGGCTCAGTAGCGCCTAGTGCTACCCTCTGAGATTCCAGCCCAAGTCCCACCTCAGCTGTCCGAGGGGGACTCTTCCTTGGCAGTAGGAGGGTGTATGACTCAGTTTTACAACTAGTGGAAGTCAGTCACATCAGACAAATGGGTGCTCAGAATAATCCGCGAGGGTTACTCTCTAAATCTTTCAGAAACACCTCCAGATCATCCACCCAAACGACAACCCAAACTGTCTGTCTCTCAGTCAGACCTTGCTTCCAAGATTCAAGGCCTTCTGAACAACAGGGCAGTAGAAGTAGTTCTGTTCGATCAACGGAACACAGGTTTCTACTCCCATTACTTCCTAGTTTTAAAGAAAACAGGCGGCATGCGCCCTGTTCTCGATCTGAGGAAGTTAAACAAATTCCTTTACAAGGAGAAGTTCAAGATGATATCACTCGGCACTCTGTTAAATGTGATTCATCAAAACAATTGGCTGGCCTCCTTGGACATGCAGGACACCTACCAACATGTTATCATACACCCAAACCACCACACGTATATCAGATTTGTGGCATTGGGTCAGCACTACCAACTCAGAGTCCTGACCTTTGGACTATCCTCGACTCCTTGAGTCTTTACAAAGTGCTTTGCAGTTCTCACAGTGCATCTCAGGAAACTAGGAATCCAAGTGTTCCCATACCTATATGGCTGGCTACTAGCAAGCCCCTCCAGACAAGAGACTCGGAAAGTCATGGCTACGGCTTCCAAGTTCCTCACGTCCATGGGAGTTCTGTTGAATTTGGGAAAATCACAGCTGTAGCCCTCCTAATGGCTCCTCTTCATAGGGGCCCTTCTGGATACCTCCAACACAAAAGCCTTTTTTCCAGAGGACAGAAGGAACGACATCCTTCAGATGGCCCACGTCATCAGAGAGAACGACTCAGTTTGAGCCCTCTCGATGCAGCGAATGCTGGATCTCATGGCATCTTTGGTGTTCACTGTGCTTCTGGCTCATCTTCACATGAGAACTACTCAGTGGATGCTCAACACTCAGTGGTCCCTGACCACATATCCCCAGTCCTTTCACATCAAGGTAATGGAACCTCTAAAACGGTCACTCACCTGGTGGACTCAGGAGGACAACCTTCTGAAAGGGTTTCCCTTTGCCCCACTGGAATCTCAGATCTCCATCACCATGGATGCATCCCTACTCATATGGGGAACTCACTGTCAAGATCTCCACACCCAAGGTCGATGGAATCAGGACGAGTCTCAACTCCACATTAATATCCTAGAAAGGAGAGCTCTCCTGTACGCAGTCCGAGCTCTGAAGGACATTCTCTGTCACAGGATCATTCTCCTTCAAGCGGACAACAAAGCAATGATGTACTACATCAATAAACAGGGTGGAGCTCACTCTTACCCCTTATGCAGGGAAGTGAAGAGAGTGTGGGAGTGGTGCCTGGAGCACAAAGCCCTGATTCAAGCGGTTTACCTTCCGGGAGTGCAAAATGATCTGGTGGATCATCTCAGCAGAAGGGAAACAGATCCTCACGAGTGGTCTCTCGACACAAGCATCGTGCAATCGCTCTTCGAAGAGTGGGGCGGGCCAGACCGGGACATTTTTGCATCCCCACTCAACGCAAAACTGCCTCTGTTCTGCTCCAGAAATCCAGAACCTGGTGCTTTCTGTCAGGATGCATTCAGACTGCAGTGGACAAGTCACTTTCTGTACGCATTTCCTCCTCTTCCCTTAGTGCAGAGGGTACTGCTCAAGCTGGAGGCACAAGGGGCACCATGCTCCTCATCGCCCCATTCTGGCCTTGTCAGATATCGTTTCCATTAATCAACAGATTATCAGAAACTTCACCAAGACAGCTTCCACTTCAAATGGACCTGCTGACCCAGGGCCCAGTGGTCCATCCCAACCTGAGATCCCTTCACCTCCACGCATAGTTCCTGAGGAGCTAGAAGTGGGTAGATTTGATGTCTCATGGAGAGTCTCAGACATTCTCCTAGCAGCACGTAAGCCAGCTACTTCGAAAACGTACACGGCAAAGTGGAAGCAGTTCTCTATTTGATGTGCAAAATCATTCCCAATCCCTTTTCTTGCCCACCAAACAAAGTCTTGAAGTATCTTTTAGACCTGTCTAACACAGGACTACAGTACTCAACTGTGAAGGTCAGTTTCTGCATGATCTCAGCTTATCACGAGCCTATACACACTTTGTCTATATCTCAGTTACCCTTGGTTAAGAGATTCCTGAAAGGTATCCTCCACATTAGGCCACCGATCAGGAGACCGGTAGCCACCTGGGATATTAACCTGCTGCTAGATATGCTCACCCGTAAACCTTTCAAGCCTCTAGCAAACTGTGAGCTGAAGTTTCTGACCTGGAAGACTGCCTTCCTCGTAGCCATTACTTCCGCTCGCAGAGTATCTGAAATACATGCCTTGGTCACAGACCCTCTTTATATAGTGTTCCATAAAGACAAGGTGGTTCTGCGAACCCATCCTAAATTTCTGCCCGAAGTGGTCTCGGAATTCCATGTGAACCAGCCTTTGGTTCTTTCGACTTACTTTGCGAACTTCCAGAATGAGGGAGAACGTACCCTACATTCTCTGGATGTTAAGAGGGCCATGCGTTTCTTAGAAGTGAAGAGATCTGCAAGTCAAAGCAACTCTTTGTGTCATTCAGCATGGCCCGGCTGGGTCAGCCTGTTGCCATCAGATGTGTTTCGGCATGGCAAGTGGCATGTCTTCGTCACTGCTACTCCATGGCACAGGTTAAGCTGGAAGGCAGGGTATATGCCCATTCTACCAGAGCAGTAGTGGCATCTGTGGCAGAAATATGAAACATGCTCATTGCAGACATCTGCAGTGCAGCGACTTAGAGCTCCGTGCACACGTTTGTGAAGCACTGTGCTTTGGATGTCCATGCCAGGCAGCATCAATCCTTTGGCAGGACAGTCCTCAATGGACTTCTGTCCTAAGTGTGCTCCTCTCTCCTGCCACCCTTCTCGGGGGATTATTTAGCTCAGTACTCTCCCATTAGTGTGAATGAGTGGTGGAGACTTTATGTCCAGGAAGATATGGAAATTACATACCTACTGTAATTCTTGATCTTGGACGAAGTCTCCACCACTCATTCACACGCCCATCCTCTATCCCCCCGAGCTCACTTGTCTGTTGATGGTCTTCAATTTCTTTGATGGCTGGGCTGCGAAGACTCTCTTGTGTTGACCCTTCTTTTATGGGTCATTTGGACTATCTTATGTCCGACATAGTTTAGTTTCATTAGGTAAGTTTACACTGCACCTCCTCGGTAAAAAAGGTACTGAGGCAGTTGGAGGGTTGATGCTGAGGTAGCCTATATGGTGCAAGCCAGACTCGCAACACCGCTTCCTCGTGGCTCTACCTAGGCGCCAGTCCTCCTGAAGATCTTTGGCTCCTGCTCAGTCCTAGCACCTCCAGCGTAGTCCCATTAGTGTGAATGAGTGGTGGCAGCTTCATCCAAGAAGATCAAGAGGTACGGTAGGTACGTAATTTCCATTTCTGGATGTCCATACCAGACAGCTCTCTTTGTTTGGCAGGACAGTCCTTATGGACTTCCGTCCTGAGTGAGCTCTGTCTCCGACCACCCCTACTCGGGGGAGGGGGGTTGATTTTTAGCTTGGTACTCTCCCATTAGTGTGAATGAGTGGTGGAGACTTGAGTCCAGGAAGATATGTAAATTACGCACTTACCGTAATTCTTGATCTTCTTGAACAGAGTCTCCATCACTCATTCACACGCCAGCCCGCCAGCCCTCGAGTTCACTCATTCTGTTTTTGGTCTTCACTACCTTGTTTTTCGAGCTGCGAAGAATTTGTTCAATTATCCCTTCCTTATCTGCACACATTGGATGTGCATAGAATTTTATGTTTGTACACAAATCCGCCAAAGTCAATCCACAAATCAGATCAGCTTTTTGTTTCCTTTGCGCCCAAAAGAGAGGGTGCGGCAGTTTCAAAACAATGTTTATCCAAATGATTGGCAAACTGCATTCTGTT
Source organism: Neoceratodus forsteri (assembly GCA_016271365.2). Lineage (NCBI taxonomy): Eukaryota > Metazoa > Chordata > Ceratodontiformes > Ceratodontidae > Neoceratodus > Neoceratodus forsteri. Next base: position 1,200,504,049 of record CM028130.1, read on the forward strand.
TTGTTATCAGAAGTATAACAACCCCCTTCTGGGGGGAAGTTAAAGGACGTTTAGCCAGAGGCATGGCTGCATCTACTGCTTGTTTCAGAAATGTCTCTGCCACAGGCATGTGTGTGGCAACCACTTGGAGCTCTGTCCACACCTTCACTAAGCATTACAGTTTGGACATTGCCTCTAGGCGGAGGCTGGTTTTGGACTAGCTGTCCTTCAAGGCCTTCTGTCTTATACCCTGCCTACTGCAGACCTTTTCCAGCCTCCCGTGTTCAGTCTTTGCCTGACTTACACTGCTTGGGACTCCATCCTAATGGTTATTGCCTACTGCAAGAGCCTTCTTGAAGTAAGATAGTGCAGTTACGTAATAACTTACCGTAACAGGAGATCTTCAGAAGAGGCTCTTGTAGTAGGCAAGGTTTTCCCTCCCTCCCCCTGCTGCTGCTACTTCTTTCAGCCTTTTTTCTTGGCTTCAGTAGCCCACTCCTTTCTTCTGTCGCACCGTCTTAGCTCTCCAGCAGGAGAACTGGAGGGTGGACATGGAAACGTCCACTATGTAGCGCCGGGTCTATGCCGGTCACATGATGCCAGGTGGGCGGTCCCCCACCAGACACTGCTAGCTACGTTTTCCGTGTGGCCCTACCACCTGTCAGCTTAATTCTAATTGTTATTCCTCTCTCGAAGAACTACTGTTATGGTAAGTTCTTATGTAACTGTACTTTATGCCTGGCCTACATGTTCATCTCACATTCTATCTGGCCCAGCCTCACTGGCTTATTACTTCCCAAGCCTGAAAGGTACCTCCCAAAGGTCCCTAGTCATAAACTGCTTGACATGCCCAGAGTCAGAACAAACTTAGGGATGAGGTCTTATGTTTATTCTGCCTCCTCCTTCTGGAACTCCCTATCTCCGGTGCTTTTAATTAATTTATTTATTCATTTGACTAATAATCATTACGAAACAACACAAAAAATATTTTACAGTCAATAGATAGTTAAAATGTACGTAATCATGCAACACATACGTAAGTAAAATATGATCCTCCTTAAGAACATTTGTGCAAACATTTTTCTTGCTGTTTTATCTGGTCATAAATAACCCTGAAATCACACTGTATAAATTGTATGGAGAATAATATATATTGCAACAATTATACTACACCTCAGGGTTAATTATCGGCTATTCCATACGTTTAACATAATGCATGAAAAGATTATCTCAACTGAGCAGAGTTATAATTCTGCTATAGTCAGGAGTCCATGCATTTAGAACAAACGTTCAAGGCCCCTGTAGCTCTGCAGTCCATGAGTCAATATGTATGAAAGGCTCCTTTTTATATTCAGGGATCCATACAGTTATTTAGCACAAATATATAAGTTAGACTAGGTATGCAAGAAAAATCATGTTACCAACAAGTGCTAGGCTAAATATTTGGTTCTCAGGCGTTTAGAGGAATATATCAGTCAGAGAAGCCTTGATCAGCAGCAGCTTAAATATTAAGAAGGCTTATTTAATTAAATAAAACACTTTGATGCTCAACAGATATAAATAAATAAATGTTGACCCATAAGGGGCAAACCTCAGCTCTGCAAGCTCCCACCTGATTCAAGGGTTCATATTTGTTCTCCATGCTGAAAAGCTTGCACAAAATGAAAATCCAAATGACTATTCCATTTAAATCAACTGTTCTTAGGCTCCGAAAAGTCAGGAGTCCATATAATAGTATGAACCACATATAAAATCAAAGCCAAGCTACAGTAGGCGTCCTTCATAAACAGCGCCATGGATATATAAAACAAGAATTCCATATCAGAATTTTTCCAGATGCCTTCGGCAGCCATTCCTGACCAGAAATCCTGACATGAGGTCCAGCAATTCGATTACCTTTCTTTTTACTATGCCTCTCATAATTATCTCCAGCAGAGACAAGCTACCATTTAATATTTGGCTCCATTACCGGGAATCCTGAGGCATGAAATAGTGCTCGATATATCTGTTGGCCATATAACATGCCTTTCCTTCTATGCAGCTCCTCAAATTTAAATAGCATAAAGCTGTAACTGCAGGGTAAAACCCTTTACGGTCTCAGACTGTCAATACGCTTGTGAACCACACAGGTACTTGCAAGAAGCTGCACGCACTTCTAGGCCCCACATGCTATATCCATATTGAATTTAAGACCCCTTTTCAACGTTGCATTCATTAAATCTCTGTCTTGCATTCCCTGGAGAATCGTCTCGTCATATCGACTGGGACCTGTTAAATTAAGCAGAAAGAAAACACTCCTGTGAGCACAATAACTTGGGGATTTAGGCCAGAAACGTGCAAAGGTAACCACACCCTGAGGCAACGCTGGCATACCTTAAATAAGGCAAAACAAGCCTGTAGACACTAAAATGCCAGTGTAGCTCCCTTTTCCATTTAGAATTCATCTGGTTCCATGTGCAGATAATGGTTCCTCACAGAGACTGGAACGCAGCAGTGCACTCCAATTGCCAGTTGCACCTGAGCACCAAATACCTTCAGTTTGCACAATCTTCTGTACATTAAATTTCTCTCATTCTGGCCCGACATCCAGTACAAAAGGACGTAAAAAAAAACTTAGCAGGGGGCCAACACGACTGTTTGACAATGAGCTCAGCGTGGCTCTTTAACTTAAAAATTTTAAAGAAAATAGCTAATTTCTGCCAGTAAAGTGCAAAAATAACATCAGTTTCTTTCATTAAGTCATTGAAACTGAAAAAGTAAGAGCTTTTTGCACTTTTAAAGCGTCTTCAAAAATGCATCAAGAGCACCATTAGAGCACACAGTACCGGCAACAAATTCCAGCTTGCTTCTCCGGGGAACTGAGAATAAAATCACAACAGCAAAAGAGACACAAATCGGCTCAGATTTCATTCACCAAATCAAAGTAAAAATAAACAAGTTTTCACCGAAAATAGGTCTGAAAAAGCAACTTCATATTTGGGGCTGCACAGAGCAGAGCAGCATTACGGCCATCTTGCCGCTTCACTCTGCTCCCAAACCCCCTACCTCCTGAGCTGCAAAACTCCATCTCACTTGAGTGCTTCAACAAAAGGCTAAAAACCTTTCTACTAGACAGCTCGCATTGCACTTGCTGTCATTGATTGCTTGTCTTTTTTAATTTTTATTTTTTCTCTCTTTATTGCATTGTACCCCTTATTGTTCCTAAGCTGCACTATGTACTAAGTATTGCATTCATGTCATTCCAATTACTTGCTGTCATGTATGGTACTAGTCAGTTAACTAATCCTTTAAATGTAACATGTTCACATTATTTCCATCCTCTGCAAATTGTATGTATTTAAACCCTTACTATATGAAGTATTGTATTCTGTATTCCTGCTCGATGTAGGAGTTCATGCCTATAATTAACTCCAGGTCACCCCTGAAAAAAGGACCTCTGGTTCCAATGGGTTTTCCCAGTTACCAAAATTCACTAAATAAAATAATACAAATAAATAAATACATAAAAAAATAAAATTTCTGTTAACACCGGAGATCATTCTTTTTTTTTTTTCTCTGTATTTAACACTGATTTTTTTCCTTGATGGTCCTGGATTTATTTTTTCTCTAGTTGTTTTAAGGCTGTGAACCACATGTTTTGTGTGTGGAATGCACGTTCTGTTATACTTATTGTATATATCTTATGAATGGTAGTCCTTCTTTGTTTTTGTTACTGAAATGTGGATACATATTATGGTTTTTGTTTCTTTTTTTGTAATAAAAAAAAATTCCCCTTTACCACAGTCCAACTGTGTGTGTGTGTGTGTGTGTGTGTGTGTGCACACGCGCATGCACCAGTGGAAGGATACCCATACCTCTAAAACTGAGTGGAGAGAGGTGCTCTGCTTCCCTCAGAGATCATTTTTGTGGTCACTACTGTTCAACATTTGTATCAGTCTGGAAGCTGGGCTTTCCAGCAGACTGCTTAGGTTCACTCAGGACATTAAGCTGGCCATGGTGGTGGATGCTTTTGAAAATGGGGGAAAACTTCAGGAGGACCTAAACAAACTGGGTGATTGGTTGGACACCTGGGGCCAGATATTCAAAACTTTGCCCAGTTGGCAAAGTGATTGCGATTCGTCTGCCTAGGGTTTGCACCCAAGTGTATTATTCAGAGGGGGCCATGGCGCGAGCTAAAAGTATTAGCGAGCATGCAAAAAAAAGAATGTATGCCGCAGGCAAAGGAAGGGGTGGGAACATGAATCCTGGTGCAGCACAACATTCAGTGCAGTAGCACTGTGCAAGGGGAATAGCACGGGCCACCTTGCACTGCAGTTACTGCCAAGAAGAAGTGGGACTTAATCCGGGCAACCCTAGTGGCTAGCAGAGCCACTGCGCCATCAACCACATTGGCAACTGGGGGAGCACACCTGCTTCCTGGGTGCCCAGTTGCCCCCCGGTCCTCCGATCCCTGTCCCCATTAAAATAAACATGTCCCTGGTGGTTCGTTGTCTGCTCTGTCCACCGATCCCCATCCCCATACAATTAAACATTAACCTAGTGGTCTGTGGTTCCCCCCATCTGATTCCCCGTTCTGTTGACAGAAGAGTATTTCCTGGTGCCCAGTGGTTACCCCACTCTTCAATCCCGGCCCTGTTGATATAAAAGTAGTCATTGGTGTCCAGTGGTTCTCCCACCCACCGATCCCTGGCCCTGTTCAATAATCTCTTGGACTCTCAAACATTATGGCCTGATGCCTAGTGGTCCCCCCACCCCAACCTTCCAGTCCCTGACCCTGTTAATATAAAACTAGTCCCTGCTGTCCAGTAGCCCCTCCACCCTCCGATCCCCAGCTCTGTTGATATAAAAGTAGTCCCTGGTGTCCAGGGCCCCTTCCCCCCCAACCTTCTGATCTCCATCCCTGGTGAAAATGAAATATTCCCTGGTGCCTAGTGGTCCCCCTCTGATCCCCAGCCCCTGTGACTTTAAATAGTCCCTGATGTCTAGTGCTCCCCCCCCCCAACACTCTGATCCCCAGCCCTGGTAACTTTAAATATTCCCTGGTGTCTCGTAGTCCCATATGCCCTCTGATCCCCAGCTCCAGTAAAATGAAAAGATTCCCTGGTGCCTAGTGGTCCCTCCCACTCTCCAAACCCCGTCCCTGGTGAAACTGAAATATTCCCTGCTGCCTAGTGGTACCATCCGATCGCCGGCCCTGGTAACTTTAAATATTCTCACCCTAGGAATCGTTCAGTATGCTTGTACTAATGCAGTATGCCATTTGGGTTCAGCTGCCCCGGATGTGGAGTCAGTGCTAATGATTTGTAAAAAAATCAGCCAATCAGAAAGCAGGAGAGAGTGTGCTGCCTATAGGTAGTGCTGGAGGCCAGTCTGATTCATTTCTCCACTGACTGGAGCAACAGTGGCCCAGAGTGCTGTCTTCAAAACTTCACATGAAGAAGTTAATTTCTTTCAAAGTCAGTTGTATTTCGTTATTTGTGCTGCCTTTAGTGTTTTTTGAGGTCTTTTTCTTAATTTTTACTATGTTTATTGGTTCCTCTCGGTTCCCTGGAACTGCAAATTCTATTCTCCTCAGTGGTTCCAACCGCGGTTCCCATGCTTTACTGAGATAAAATTTTTAGCGCTTTTGGCTAAAAAGAAAACAACAAAAAAATCTTTTATTCTTTTTATTTTATTTCTTTAGCGGTTCCTTATTTTTCATCGAAACCACATTTTCCACACATAAACTTGTTGTTTTAAGCGCTCTGAGGACCGTTCCTTTGTGGTTCCATCGTGCTTGGGAACTGACTGATCTCTTTTATTTTTTCCCTTTTGGGGACACTAATTTTGAGGTCTTCTGATAAACTGGCATGCCAGATAGACCAAAGAAAAGAACTGTACCTACTGGTGTTAAAAAGTGTACTAAGTGCTCTAAAATAGTGGCCAAGGTAGCTGGCCACGATCTTTGTTTAAGCTGTTATGTCCAGACCATAACTGTGGGTTTTGCTCAAAATTCTGCTCTAAAACTGTTGAAAACACTCTAGAAGATTGGAAATGATGGCCTCACAGTCTGCCTCCCCCTCTAACAAGACCCCTGAAGAGGGGTCATCTTCTCATCATAAATCTAAATAGAAGTCCCGCGAGGACCCCTTAGAAAATAAGTCTGATGAAAATAATAATAATGACCAAGCCAACAAAAGACATAATGAGCAGATTCCTGATTCAGTGCCTTCAAAAAAAGAAACAAAAAGAAAAACGTATCACTGCGCCTCCTGCTAAAAATCAAGGGAGACAGATGCCAGTGATACAAAAAGATACACCCTCTGCAGAAGAAATGGCTAAGGCTTGGCAATTGTACCAAACTTTTCAGGCTATGGGCAACCTTTTTAATGTCCCTTCTAATTCTGCCACCCCTCAGACCCTGGGCTTAGCCTGGGCTTTTGTTATGAGGGTGAGGAAGAGAAAGAAGAGGGTGAACTTTTAGAACCAGACGTATCCCCTGACCAAGAGTTTGGCTCCCCCTCTAATGGCCAGGAGGATTTTTCCTCTCACTATACTTTTGTTCAGCATATGGTGGACACTCTGGATCTCTCTATCCAAGAGACCACTGATCAGGAAGGAGAGGAAGACGTTTTAGATATGATGGCTCTCCCTCCCTAAAAAAAGTTGCTTCTGACTATACATAAATCACTTCGCAGGCAACTTTTAAATTACTTTAGAATCCCACTCCCATTCTGGGAGTGGACAAGAAAATTGAAAAAAAGTACCAACTGGAGAAAAGTAATGCTGAATTTCTTTACATGCACCCAGACCATGTGGGGGTGGTACAGGCTGCTGCTTACCACAAAACTAAAGTGCCTCTATCTTCCCAACCTCCTGAAAAGAAATCTAGAAAACTGGATTCCATGGGTAAAAAAATCTTATTCCACATCTTCCCTGCTGCTTCGTCTCTCTACTTATATGGCCTATGCAGCTCAGTATCAAAAGGCCCTCTGGAACTCTGTGCTAGCTGTCAGCCAACAGGCCCTAGACAGAGTGGCTCAGGACTTGGCAGAAACTGTGAAGACTGCCTTAGAAGCCACAAAATATCAGTTTCACGTGGCAGTGGACACTAGTGACACTGCCTCCAGAGCGATGGCCCAAGCCATTTTTCTTAGGCGCTATGCCGAGCTATAAACAACCAGTCTCTCACAAGACACTCAGACTAAGGCTGTGGATTTCCCCTGTGAGAATAATTCTCTATTTGGCGACAAAACAGAAGCTTATTTGAAAAAGGTGGAGGAGTACAAAACCACCTATCAAAGCAATGCTGCTAAAGACCTATCGGTTGTGGGGGCTGCTTGTGCGATTGGGACAGAGGAGGCAGTGGTGGCTTATAAGTGGGCTGTCACTGCAGCCTTTGATTCAGTTGCACCCATTCATGTCTGACCCCTGTCTACTTGCCGGAGACCTCCTTGGTATGATGAGGAACTCAGGGAGTTAAAGACTAAGGGCCAGAGGTTAGAGAGACATTGGAGGAGATCGGGTCTGTTGGAGGACAAATTGGCTCTTAAGTCACATTATGCTGACTATCAGAGGGCAGTATCCTGGAAAAACAGATTTTCTGACTAGAGAGAGATTGCTGCAGCAAGGAGCAGACCAGCTCAGCTTTTCCGCACAGTGGATGGGCTCTTACACACAGCCTATCTCCATGACGGAGGAGCTTGCTCTGTTCTTTGCCAACAAAGTGTCCTCCATCAGGGCCAAGATCTCTGCCAGTTTCACCCGAAGGGGGTTTGGGGTCCCTGCTGAGTCGTGCTGAAACACTCCTACTGTCTGGGATGAGTTTGAGCTAGTAGGGGTGGAGGAGGTGGTGGAATAATCTCAAGGCTGCGGCCAACACAATGTGATCTAGACCCAGGTCCGACCCACCTTTTGGTTGGTTGTCTGGACCTGATGGGTCCTGTGGTTGCTGAGATAGTCAGGTGTTCCTTGAGCAGCGGGGTTTTTCCATCGGTCTTGAAAGAGGCTCTGGTTAGACCCCTTTTGAAAAAGCCATCACTGGACCCGGAGTGTCTTAGCAACTACAAGCCAATTTCTAACCTCCCATTTTTAGGAAAGGTTATTGAAAAAGCGATGGTCATTCAGCTCGAGCGGCATCTTACCTCCACTTCCACTTATAAGGCCTTTCAGTCAGGATTTCGAGCTGGGCATAGCATGGAGACTGCCCTCGTGAGGGTACTTAATGATCTTCTGATGGTGAGGGACAGGAGAGAGTGTACCATCTTGGTCCTCCTGGACCTCTTGGCTGCCTTTGACACTGTGTATTACGAGGTGCTACTGGACCATCTGTGGTTCCGGTGTGGCCTGTCCGGTACCGTCATCAAATGGTTCAGGTCATACCTGACTGGCAGAGTGCAGAGGGTGACGATGGGGCTGGCCTCATCTAACCCTAAGCCTCTGTGCTGTGGTGTCCCGTAGGGTTCGGTCCTGTTGCCCTTGTTGTTCACAGTGTATATGCTACCATTAGAGGACATTATTTGGCAGTATGGGCTGGGTTTTCACTGTTATGCGGATGATACCCAGCTGTACCTGTCTTACGCACCCAAATCCCAGATGGCGGCATCTGTATTTAAGAACTGCCTAGAGGAAATCCAGTCCTGGATGTCCCAAAACTGGCTTAGATCTAACCACGACAAGACTGAGGTACTAGTGGTGGATCCAGGTCACGGTGGCAGAAGGGAAGAGTCTTGGGAGATCCCCCTAGCCTCGTGCTGGGTGGGGTTCCCCTTGTGCCTTCCAGTTGGGTAAAGGATCTGGGCGTGATACTGGATGACAGTCTGACACTGGACGCACAGGTGTCAGCCATCGTGAAAAGTGTTTTCTACCATTTTAGGAACATTGCCCAGAACTGGAACCTGATTCTGCCTGAGGACTTGACTACACTGGTCCATGCTTTCGTTATGACCAGGCTGGACTACTGTAATGCCCTGTACCTGGGGTTATCAGGAGGCAACCTCTGTCAGCTGCAGCTGGTGCAGAACACAGTGGCAAGATTGCTCACTGGAACAAGGAGAAATGAGCATATCATTCCAGTCCTCCACGAACTGTACTGGCTGCCGGGTAGATGGAGGATTGTCTTCAGGATAGATCTTTTTGACCTACAAGACCCTGCACGAAGGGGGGGCCAGCCTATCTGCAAGATATCCTTGTTCTAGGGACATGGATATGTTGTTCATCCACACTGTCTGGCAGGTTCCTTGCCGCTTTAAATCTTGCCGGAAGGTCTTCAAGCTGGCTCCTCCCACCCACCCGGGTGGTAAAACTCGGCTCCGTCCCATGACGCCAGATCTTCCTTACCGCTTGGAAGCTCAGGTTCCCTCCTTAGCGCTCTGCGTTTTAGACTGGATCCTAACTCTTCGGTTCATCCTAAACTAGTTTTGAAGTTTTCTAAACTTTGGTCTTCATCATCCCTCGCGGCTGCGATGGACAAATCAATTCCCGGCTTTCGGAGGTGCCCTTGCGGGCAGAAAATGTCCAGGACGGACCCGCAGGCCTGCGAGTTGTGCCGCTCTTTTTTGGCCACCGTCCTGGAAGATCGCGCTGCCCGATTGAAGCTCGGGTGCCCCGAGAAGCGTTACCCGCCGGTAAAATCCAAAGAGGCTCGTTGGGCGGTGTCTGCGGCAGCTGGCTCAGCTGAGCAGCTCGAGCATATGATCGCCCTCGAGGAGGCGGCGGCCCAGGCCGCATCTTCCTCCTCCTCGGCCGCAGCATTTATCTCACTCTCTCTGAGTTCCTCATACACGGCTTCGTTCAAGGAGCTTTGTCAGTCCCTTTCCACGAAGGGAGAGGGGCCTTTGGGACATTCTTCTCGGCCCAAGAAGAAGGAGTTGAAGGGTAAGTCCCACCGTCGGCTTTCGTTTGAGCGGGAGAGGTCTCCTTCCTGGACAGTCGACCGTCGACTTCGGTCGAAGTTGCGGCTCTGGCCGCTGGCTTCACAATGTCCCCGTCAGGCCAGCCTGCCGAGACTCCCGTCAATGCAGTTGAGATTTTCCTCAACCCGTCGGACGGGCTGTCGACTGGTGAAGCTGACAACCCTCCTTCACTGGTTCCCCCGGTGGAAACTGAGGATCTGCCTGCGCCTTCGGGCCGCAGTCCCTGGATAAAGTGCCCGAACCGAGGGAAGAGCGGGTGTCCCCCGCCCCTTCCCAGACCCGCCCTCGGTCTCGGACTTCATCTCGGTCAAGCCGTTCCCGCCAACATCGGCGGTCTCGGTACCGAAGTAAGCGGTGACACCGTTCCTCCTCGTCCTTTTCCTAGGATGAGGAGAGGCTTCGACGTAAATTACATCGACATTACGAGGAGCTTATGTGGCAGCAGTTACTGTTGTCTGGGACTAAACCGACTCCGGTTCAGCCCCCGGCCATCAAGTGGCTGTCGCCTGAACGACTGAAGCAACTGCTCGCCCCAGTTGAGATGCCCGTTCCTGGGCCGGTTGTTCGGCCGAAACCGGCTGCTCCACCGATTGTGGTGGAACCTCCGCCTCCTCAACCGAAGTCTGGGGCACCGACCAAGGATTTTCGGTTGGGTCACGGCCTGCCCCACAGGTTGTCGGTCACCCTCACTCCTGACCGTCCTCAGCAGGTGGAGGGTGGCTCAGGGCCGAGGCAGCTCTTCGCAGACTCTTCAGAGTCCGATGACGACTCCTCCCTGTTCTCCAGGCAGGTCGACCTGGAATCCTTCAGGGGCCAGTCATTGGACGATAGCCCATCGTCCTTCTTGGGTCTGCTTCGACTCATCTTCGAGTCCACCAGGATGCAGCTCGAGCCCGTGTCCAAACGGGCCAAGTATCCCCTGATGGAGATACTGGACCGAGGGGATTCCCCCACGGAGGTTTTTCCGGTGGCTGAGGCCATTGTCGGCCAAGCCTTGGAGCTTTGGCAGTGGCCTGCTTCCTGTCCTGCACCCTCGGCCAGGATGGCCAGGAAGTATCTGGTCCCTACCGGCTCTTTGCCCGGTTTCTCGGAGCACCCCTCCGCCGAGGGGTTAGTCACCAACAGCGTCTTCCAGCGTTCCGGTAATGCTGGGGACGTAGATAAGCCCCCCAACAAAGAGTCCAAAAAGCTGGACTTTGCCAGGCACAAGGTGTACACTGCATCCTCCCTCGGCCTCCGACAGGCCAGCTCGGCCGTGCTGATGGCACACTTCTCCCATACCCTCATGGGCTTCCTGGATGAGGTTGTCCCTCATCTCCCAGCCGACCTGCAGACCACGGTCCGTCAGGTGCAGGACCAGGGTAGGGCGGTGGCGAAGCAGCAGCTTCAGACTGCTCTGGACATAGGTAATTCCTGTGCCAGGTCAGTAGCGGCCGCGGTGGCTATGCATCGCAGGGCGTGGCTGAGGATATCCACCTTCACGGCGGATACCCAGCACAAGTTGGCAGATGTCCCCTTCTTGGGGACTGACCTCTTCAGCCCTGGAGTAGAGGGACACCTCCAGCGGATCGAAAAGTCCAATGCCACTCTGGACTCTGTCACCTCCGCCCAGAGGGACAAAGGCCGCCGTCAACAACAGCATAAGTTCTTCGTCCTTCAGCCCCTGCGGCACGACCGGCCCAACAGCACCAGCAACAGGGCCAGCAGGCCCACGCTTAGCATCCCAAACCCAAGCCCGCGGCTTCCTCCAACAGGAAGCAAGGAGGTAAAGGCCTAGGCAGTCCCTCAGCCGGTTCCTCTTCCAAGCCTGCCCAGTGACGGGTTGAGGGGTGCCGCCCCCAGCCTCATCACTCCCCCCTGGGTTCTCCCCGTGGGGGGACGGCTCTGCCACTTCCTTTCTGCCTGGTCCGCTATCACCACGGACCGCTGGGTGTTGGAGGTGGTAGGAAAGGGCCTGCCTCTGGAGTTCGAGCAGACCCCACCCTTTCGAGCCATCACTCCTCGGGGGGCCACGGGGTCCACAGCCTCGCTGTCGGCTTGCCGAGCTGATATTGCCCTGCTCCTCGAAAAAGAGGTGATCAGGAAGGTGGCGGATCCTCCTCCAGACCCGGGGTTTGTGTCCAGGTATTTCCTGGTCCCAAAACGGACGGGGGGCTGGTGCCCCATCCTCAACCTGCATGACCTGAACAGGTTCCTAAGGTCTCGGACCTTCAGGATGGTCACTCTGGCTCAGATAATTCCATCCTTGGAACGAGGCATGTGGTTCTGTTCCCTGGACCTCCAGGACGCGTTCTTTCACATCCCGATCCGTCCGTCTCATCAGAGATTTCTCCGCTTCAGAGCAGAGGGATCCCTTTATGAGTTCCGGGCCATGCCCTTCGGTCTCTCTCTCTAGCTCCCAGGGTCTTCACCAAATGCATGGCAGTGGTGACAGCATTCCTGCAGCGCTGAAGGGTCCAGGTGTACCCCTGCCTGGACGACTGGCTGATTGCAGCCCCCTCCAGAGCGGAGCTGGAGCGGTCCAGAGATCTGGCCCTCCAGGTTTGCTCTCAGATTGGCCTCCTCATCAATGAGGCCAAGTCAGAACTCGTGCTGAAGCAGATGATACTCTTCATCGGGGCAGAGCTCGACTCTCTTCGAGACAGAGCTCGGCTCCCGGCGGACAGGGCCGAGGTTCTTTCCTCCTTTGCTCAATCATTTCTGGTTGGGCAATGGCGCCCTACCCGGGACTTCCTGCGCCTCCTGGGCTTCATGGTGGCCTGCACCAGCGTGGTCCGTTGGGCCCGTTGGTACATGCGTCCCCTTCAGTTGGGACTGGCCAGCCAGTGGTCACAACGCTGCGATCCCTTGGACCAGCCCATGACAGTGGCCCAGGAAATGTGGAAAGCTGTCCAGTGGTGGACTGTTCCGGCACATCTGCAGGAGGGCATCCTGTTCGTCTGCCCCGAGCCGACGGTCTCGATCGACCGATGCATCTCTGATGGGTTGGGGTGCCCATCTGGGGGAGCACAGAGCGCACGGCCTCTGGTTCCCTCGGGAGTCCCGATGCCATATCAACCTGCTGGAGCTCCGAGCGGTCCGTCTAGCTCTCACCGCCTTCGCTCCGTTTCTACGGGGTCAAGTGGTTCAGGTCCAGACGGACAATACCACGACCATGTACTACCTGAACCGCCAGGGCGGGACGCGCTCCATGCTGTTATGCAAGGAAGCTCTCCACATTTGGTCCCTCGTGCGCAGCCTGGAGGCGGATCTCCTAGCCATTCACATGTCAGGAGCCTCCAACACCCTGGCCGATGCCGTAAGCCGGTTAGGGGCTGTGTCTCACGAGTGGTCTCTCCTGCCGGAGGTAGTACAAGATCTGTTCTCCTACTGGGGCACGCCTCAGGTGGACCTGTTTGCCTCAAGGGAGAATGCGAAGCTGAGACTGTTCCATGCCCGCCCCCCCTCAGCAGGGCTCGCTGCAGGGGGATGCCTTCTCAGGCCGTGGACCCGGACCTCTTCTCGCCTTTCCCATTTCCCTTGATCCACAAGGTGCTTCTCAAGGCGAGGGGACAAGGCGCAGGTATTCTGGTAGCCCCAGACTGGCCCCCCGCCAGTTCTGGTATCCAGATCTCCTCAGTCTCAGCTCCAGGCTCCCGAGGCGGCTTCCAGACCGCCCAGACCTGATCTCTGTCATCCAGGGGAAGGTATTCCATCCGGACCTTCAATCCCTGCACCTGATGGCCTGGTTCCTGAGCGGCTAGAGTTCCAGGCCTTGGGTCTTTCGGCGAGGTCCTCAATGTCATTGAGGCGTCCGTGGTCGACCAGGAAATGCTATGCCTTCAAATGGAAGAGATTCTCCATTTGGTGTCAGGGAAGGGCTTGGACCCTTCCGCCTGTCCCTTGGCAAGCATTCTGGACTACCTGTGGTCCCTTTCTCAGCAAGGGCTTCGGTCGACGACCCTTAAGGTGCGCCTGGCAGCCATCTCTGCTTACCGGGCATGGGCCGGGAAGCAGTCGGTGGCACAGGAGAAGGTGGTCTGGCACTTTTTCAAAGGCCTTGATCACATTTCCCATCCGGTGCGAGAACCTCCACCTCCGTGGGATCTACTGCTGGTACTGGCCAAGCTCATGGGCAAGCCATTCGAACCGATGCACAGGTGCAGTATCTCCCACCTGTCGTGGAAGACCGCCTTCTTGGTGGCTATCACGTCAGCCAGAAGGATGGGGAGAGCTCCAGGCGCTTTCCATCGAGTCTCCTTATCTGGTCTTCCACAGGGACAAGATTGTCCTGCGCCCCCACCCGAAGTTCCTTCCGAAGGTGGTGTCGGAGTTTCACCTTAACCAGGTGTTGACTCTGCCGGTGTTCTACCCCAGTCACACCTCGGAGGCCGAATAGAGGATTGTCTCCTCACTGGATAGTCTCTTGCATTCAGTTCTGTTACAGTAAAGCTGGCAAGCAGCCACCTCGAGGCCGCAGGGCCCACTCCACTAGGGGCACTGCAGCTTCAGTGGCAGCCGCAAGGGACATCCCCTTTGCTAGATATCAGCAAAGTAGCTTCCTAGAAGATTGTACACACCTTCACAAAGCACTACTGTTTGGATGTGCAGTCCAGGTCAGATACCAGATTTGTCACAGCAGTCCTGCAGAACCTCTTTCCAAAGTAGGTTCTGTACCCGCCTCCCAGCTGCACTGCTTTGTGATCTGCATTAGTCAAGCATACTGAAGGATTCCTGGGGTGAGAAGAAAAAATACTTACCATAGTAATATTGTTTCTTCTAAGGTATCCTTCAGTATGCTTGACCTCCCACCCATCCTTCCTTTACATAACCTGACTGAGAGTAGTTTTGCAGTCCTTGCCTTTGGCCAAATTTTTAACTATTCAGACTTAATGACAGCAGAGTTTTCACAGTTATGTATGTTCTGTAGTTCTTTATGCCTTGTTCCTTTCCCATAATTGTTTATAGTTTTTACATAGGATAGAATTTTGGGGCCTTTTGCCCTTTTAGTTTCAAAATGAATCTGACTGGCCTCCAGCACAACCTACAAGCAGCACACTCTCTCCTGCTTTATGATTGGCTGATTCCACAGATCATTAGCATTGACTCCACCTACGGGGCAGCTGAACCCAGCTGGCATACTGCATTAGTACGAGCATACTGAAGGATATCTTGGAAGAAACAATATTACTATGGTAAGTCATTTTTTCTTCCCTGCTGCCTAGTGGTCCCCTCACTCTCTGATTGCCAGCCCTGGTAATTTTAAATATCACTGGTGTCTAGTGGTCCCTCCCAGCCTCTGATCCCTGACATCGGTAAAATTAAAAGACTCCCTGGTGCCTAGTGGTCCGTCCAACCCTCCGATCCCCATTGCCAGTGAAACTGAAATGTTCCCTGGTGTCTAGTGGCCTTTCCCCACCTTCCAGTCCCCATCCCCAGTGAAATTGAAATATTCCCTGGTGCCTAGTTGCCCCCCCCGATCCCCGGCCATGGTAACTTTAAATATTCCCTGGTGTCTAGTGGTACCTCCCACCCTCCGATCCCCAGCCTCGTTAAAATGCAGGCCTTCCTTGCTGTCCAGTGGCACCCCATCCCCCACCACAGTGGTGTTCAAGAAGACCCTGTTGTATAGTGCCCTTCCCCACACTGGGTACACCACCCAGTTACCTCTCACTTGCCTTAATCCCCAGTGCCGCAGGGTTGGGGTGCCATTACTGGGGCAGGGGGATCGGAGGTGGGAGGGACCAGTAGTCACGGGAATGTTAACATTACCGGCGGGATTGGAGGGTGGGGGGACCAGGCACCAGGGACATGTTTTTACACAGCGACAGATCAGGGTGTGGGGCCAACCACAGGATGGGCACAAACCTGCCACTGCTTCCCATGCAGATGATCCCATAATGAGCATGCCTATGGTCTTGGCACCTTGCATGCCCAGTGGGCTCATTTGCATGGTGCTGACTGAATATCGCAACAGCGGCTTCTGGTGCTATCGTGTCTGGAGGTGCTGCTCCCTGCATTTCAAGAATCCATGTTGGGGCAGTGCTGCTTGACTTAGCAATGCACCAACATGTCCCTATATTCAATCGGATAGGAGCGGTGCGCTGTCCGACTGAATATAGCTTCCTCGGGGTCGTGGGCAAGCTCAGCGCAAACCTTTATGCTGCACTTTGCCCATTTTTCAGTATCTGGCCCCTGAAGTCTTAGATTCAGTGTAGGAAAATGCAGGGTACTAAATTTGGGGAAAGAAACAGAGGCAGAACATACACACAGTGTGGAACTACTCTGGCTGCAGTAGAGGAGAAAAAAGGACGAAGGGTTATAATAGACAAGGTATCAAAGCATTACAAACCGTGGACGGCCACTGTCAAGAAGGCTGGAAGAATGCTGAGATGCATCAAAAGCAAATGGTCAGCAGAGCAGAGTAGTAATCCTGTCACTTTTAAAGGCTCTGGTCAGACCCCACCTGGAAAGTACTGTGTGCAGTTCTTGGCTTGCCAATGCAGAAAGGATACTGAGGCAGTCAAGAGTGCAATGCATGGCCAACAAAATGATCAGGGGTATGTAGGATAAAAGCTATGAGAATGGGCAGTGGGTTCTTAACCTGTTTACCCTAGAAAACAAGGAGGCTGAGGGAGAACGTGATCCTGTCTTATGCATGCTAAGGGTATATCAGAAAGGTTAAACAGATGGAGATGTTTGATTAGGTGTACTCCAGCAGGACATAAGGACATGCTCTTAGAGCTAATGTTAGAAGGCACTTTGCTATGTAACAGCCTACTAGCAGACAGTGAACATAAAGACAGTAATGGCCTTTCTGGCAAGACTGGACACAGTTCTGCTTACTAAGGGATTTACAGTCGTGGAGGTTATGGGAAAGGTAAGGAGGAAAAGAGCTGCCTTTAGGAAGTACAAGAAAACAGGGAGGGGGGAGGACAGGGAGGAGTACTTGACAGAATCGAAGGAGGTGACAAGGGCAGTAAGGGGAGCCAAAGCATCTACGGAACTCAGGCTGGCACAAGGCATTAAGAAGGGAGAAGGACTTCTTTAAGTACATCAGGGAGAAAAGGAGCTGTAAGGACCACATAGTAAGGATTAGGAAGGAGGGGGGTTGGGTGGAAGCAGGGTGCGATAAGGCGGAAGCACTAAATGAGTACTTCTGCTCAGTATTTACTAAAGAGAAGAGGGGGGTGGCACCCAAGGTGGGAGAAATGGCAGAAGCGGGAGGGTGACAGATGGGGAAATCATGGAGAGCAGAGTTCGAGAGGGTTTGAAGGCACTGAGGGTGGACAAGGCACCAGGCCCAGATGGCATCCACCCAGGGTACTGAAAGCTGACAGAGGTCCTTGCAGGACCTTTGGCAGACCTATTTAATGCCTCACTATATTCGGGTGTGTACCTCAGGACTGGAGGATGGCTCATGTGGTGCCCCTCCACAAGAGTGGCCCCAAGGATGAACCGGAAACTACAGACCAGTGAGCCTCACATCCATCTGGGTAAGCTAATGGAGACTATCCTGAAGGAGAGGCTGGTGGCCCTCCAGAGGCCAAAGGACTACAGGACAGCAGACAGCATGGCTTCATACGTGGCAGATCCTGCCAAACCAACCTGGTCGAGTTCTATGACTGATAATAGGCAACTTGACAGGGGCCATGCAGTGGATGTCCTGTATCTGACTTCAGTAAGGCATTCGACTCCAGTGCCACATGGAAGGCTGGGAAGGAAGTTAGTAGGCACAGGGGGTGCAAAGCTGGTGAGATGGGTAGGAAACTGGCTGCAGGAAGGCAACAGAGGGTGGTGGTGGTGGTGGGAGCTCTCACACCCAAGGGCAGTGACGAGCGGTGTTCCACAGGGCTCAGTGTTGGGACCAGTGTTGTTTGGGATATTCATTGCAGACATATCATGGGACATCAAGAGCAAGATCAGTCTGTTTGCTGATGATACCAAGGTAGGCGTGGTGGTGGATGACCTAGGGGGATGGCAGGGGTTGCAGGATGATCTGGCAAAGCTTGAATCCTGGTCAGACACCTGGCAACTGGGCTTTAATGCCAAAAAGTGCAAGGTGCTGCAGTTTGGGATGAAGAACCCAAGGAGGAGTTACCAGCTAGGGGGGAGTGCAGCTAGCCCAGACAGAGGAGGAGAAGGATTTGGGTGTGCTCATTACAGGGTCAATGAACAACTCGGCACAATGTAGGAAGGCAGCTGCAAAGGCCAACAAAATGCTGGTTTGTATTGCAAGGGGTATATCCTCGAGGAGGGAGGAGGTGATTCTGCCACTGTATAGGTCATTAGTTAGACCACACCTGGAGTACTGCATGCAGTACTGGCGTCCGTATCTGAAGAGGGTCATTAAGTTACTGGAGGGGGTGCAGCGCAGAGCGACAAAGATGATCAAGGGGCTGGGGGACTTATCATACGAGAGGAGGTTGAAGGAGTTGAACATGTACTCACTGGAGGAGAGGAGAGACAGAGGTGACATGATTGAAACCTTTAAATACATGAAAGGAATAAACAAGACGGGTACAGAGGGGCTGTTCAAAGTAAGGGAGGGGAGGGCCACCAGGGGCCATGATATGAGACTGGAGCGAGGAGGGTTCAGGAGGGAGATGAGGAGACACTTTTTTTACAGAGAGGGTGGTGGCTGGGTGGAATGCGTTACCTGCTGAAGTGGTATGCAGTAGAACAGTGGACTGCTTCAAACGAGGATGGGACAGGACAAGGGGGAGGGTTAATGAAGGGGAAGGGTGGAAGGGAGGGGCAGCTGCAGAATAAGGGGTGCTAGCTGCACATTCAAGCAGACTTGATAGACCTCTTGGCCTTTATCTGCTGGCAAATTTCGTATGTTCATACAGGGTATCTGAGTAGTAGGGTAGGTGGGAATCTCTATACATTAGTACATATTAACACAGCATACTTGTTGGTCCCTGCTTATGAAGTGGGGGGTGGTCTTGAGATGAACCTGGTGTCAATTCCAGCCTTAAATACTATGTAACCACACACGCAACCTACCACCAGTAATTGGCCCTAAATAATGTACAAGTAAGACTTGGATCATCTACCTTGTTAAGGTAGAGATGGAGATGTAACAGCAGTAGCAGTTTCCTGGTATGTGCATACCACAGCTAGATCATGCAACCACTCTTGGAACTGCAGTGCCTTGGTTGCTTCCTTTTTGCCTAAGACATCATTAACGAGGTGTGTGCCGAGTTCCCTGGGACAGCACATGATGCCTTTGTCATGGAGCAGTCACAGCTTGTGCCAAGACTGTGTGTACTGATACCTGACCAGGGGGGCTGCTTGGTGCATGCACATTCAGCACTGTCACATGTAACAACTTGGGTTTCCCATACCATATGCCTGGCATATCTGTGCTATTCCACATAACTGACAGAAGTTACTTAATATCCTTCCACACCACCACCACAGACAAGATGCAACGTAGTGCATAGCTATACCAGAAGTTTCAATAAATATGTGTTTGGTATGCTGAGAATGCCCTAAACATGCCAGGTCAAGATAGTTGGTACATTATAGGTGTTGCTTGGGACAGTGCCATGCCTGCTGCATTATGCACAACATAGCAGTGTGTAAGGGGTTGCCATTGCCTAAAGAGTCATCCGTCCAGAGGCTGGTGTAGTGGGTGATATGGAAGAAACATGTTCTTCTGCACATACCATTTAAAGCAGCATAGTATGTGACTAACAGAGAGCAGAAACAAGATGGTGGATGGATATTTCACCCATATGGGGGACAATATTAGGTGGGATGCCATCTGGCATGTATGCGGTGTTCTGTTAATGTGAGTTCAGTGCTGTCACGCATTGAGGTGTAATATATCCAGCCATGGATTAGTGGGGTGTGCAGATGTGATGGAGAATGACACTTAGAGTGTTGTACCCAACAGGATGGTTCTGATGCCATCGGGTGTGTTTACGAAGATATGTTCTGTGCCAGGCATGTGCACTTCAGCAGGTTGTTCAGCTGCCAGATGCATCGGTTCCAGACTAGCAGTGACTGTAAGGAGGTGTCTACTGCTCGATTCTCAGTGAATACGTGCTCTTTGTATCTCTGAGGGACACTCTACCTCCTTATATGCTGGGGGTTAGGTGCAGTTCATGGGTGTGATGAACAATGTGTGGATTATACAGTCCCATGTGTGACAGTGCTTCATTAATATCTATGTGCAGATTGGCTCATCCCACTGCCATTGTCGATACTGTCAAGTGCACAACTGCTCCATAGCACATAAGAAAAAATTACTCACCTTAGTAATTGCTTTTCTTCTCATGGAGTCTTGCTATATTATAACAATAGCAGTCAGCCACTGCAGCTGAACTGCCCCGGAGAGGAAGGAGTTAACTCCAGAAGATCTGGAGTTCTACAGCACGAGGGCGCTGTGCCCAAAGCTCTATCTGGCAGTTTCAAATGAAACTGTCAGATCTTTACGAAGCCAACATCAAAGGACGGAAAAAAGTCTGTGTGGAAAAACTACACTAGCCTATGGCTACCTACTAGTAGTAATAACAACAATATAAACAACAAAGAAACACCCAGAACCATAATAACAAAGATTGATGGTATTATGGTTCGTTTTACCACCCTTGACAAGCACATATGAACCCCCCTTCCCCCCAAGACTCAAGTCCAACAAGGGGGCAATAAAAAATAACCTAAATGAACAATCTAGATCCCTAACCCAAAGGAAAACAGGGTTAGGGGAAAACTAAAATGGCATGACACAGTGCTTGCACCAATTTGCCACCTCTACCCAAGTAGGAGTTCTGAGAGGGGCAGGAGGAGGTGGTTATAATATAGCAAGACTCCATGAGAAGAAAAGCAATTACTAAGGTGAGTAATTTTTTCTTCAAACACCATGAAGTCTTGCTATATTATAACAATAGCAGATTACACAGCAGTACCTCCATGGAGGAGGGTCAGAACCTACTTAGGAAATAGGCTCTGAAGCACAGCTGTGCCAAACCGAGCATCTCTCCTGGACTGGACATCCAGGGAATAATGCTTGGTAAAGGTGTGAACTGTCTTCCAGGTAGCAGCTTGACAAATCTCCAGAATAGGAATGTCTCTAGCAGCCGCTAGAGACGCAGCTGTACCCCTGGTGGAGTGGGCCCTCAATCCTGAGGGGGGTACTCTACCCAGTTTCTGATAACAAAATTGGATACAAGAGACAATCCACCTTGCAATTGTTCTCTTAGTGGCAGGTTTCCCTTTGCCAACCTCGCCATAGGTAAGAAACAGTTGGAGGGATTCGAACCTATGACCTCTGGTGCGCTCTAGATAGTAACTTAATGCCCTTTTGACATCCAAGCTGTGCAGTCTCCTCTCACCTGAGGAAGAATGCTCAGTGAAAAATACTGGGAGGGAGATAGATTGATTCAGGTGGAAATCAGAAACCACCTTAGGCAAAAACTTTCTATTAGTCCTAAGGACTACCTTATCTCTGTGGAAAGAGATAAAATCTTCTTCCACTGAGAGGGCCTGTAACTCACTTATGCGTCTGGCAGAGGTGATAGCTACTAGAAAAACGGTTTTCCAAGTTAAATACTTGAGTTCTGCTGAAGACAGAGGCTCAAAGGGGGGTGCATTAACTGAGCAATGCAAATATTCAGGTCCCAGGCGGAGCTGGTTCCTCAAAAGGAGGGTTAGTATGAAGTAACCCTTTAAAAACTTGGAGAACACAGGGTGAGAAGAAAGGAGGCAGGCTTCCTTGCTGACACAAAAGCAGAGACAGCTGCCAGATGAACCTTCAGGGTAGCTGGTCTAAGGCCTAGGGAATTCAGATGGACCAAATATTCCAGAAGAATGGAAGATCAGCAGATTCTGGGATAATCTGCCTCTCAGAGCACCAGATGGAAAACCTCTTCCACTTAGAATTATAAGTGGTTCTAGTGGAAGGCTTCCTAGAAGCCTTTAAATATCCATGACACCTTGAGAAAGGTGTAAGTCGCAAATTCTAGCCCTCAAGAGCCAAACCTTGAGGTGGAGGGACTTGAGGTCCGGATACCACACTCTCCCCTGTGCACAGGCCAGTAAGTCGTGAACTCTGGGCAGGCTCAGGGCAGGTGGACTGCCAGGGACAGGGAGCAGAGGGTACCAGGGCTGTCTGGCCTAATCTGGGCAATCAGAATCACTCTGCAAGGTTGAGATCTGATTTCTAGTGCACCTGAAAAGGAGAGGAAAGGGGGAAGGCATACAGGAACTTCCCTTTCCAATCCAACAGAAAGGCATCCAGAGGGACTGAGCCCAGTACTGGAGGCCTGCAGCAAAAAGAGGAAGTTGGTGGTTGTCTGGGCCTTGAAAGATCTATCTGAGGAGTGCCCCAACTGGCAAAAGACAGACCCCAGTACTTGTGGATTCAGAGCCCATTCGTGATGGCCCTGAGAAATTCTGCTGAGGGCGTCCGCCAGCACATTGTCCTTCCCTGGGAGATGAACCGCTATCAGGGAGGTGTTCAGGGAATAAGCCAGAGACCACAACTTCATTGCTTCGGTGCACAAGGCTGAAGACCGAGTGCCCCCTTGCTTGTTGATGTACCACATTGTGGTGGTATTGTCTGTCCTGACTTGAACCACTTTGTTCTGGACAGAATCTGAAAAGACCCAAGAGCTAAAAGACAGCTCTGAGTTCCAGAAGATTGATGTGGAGCAGAGATTCCTGAGGAGACCACACTCCTGAGTGGTAAGGTCGCCAGGTGAGCCCCCACCCTAACAGGGAGGCATCCGTGGTGAGGGTGAGGAGGAGAAATGGGAATGAAGGGAACCCTTGTTTCAGATTGCTTTGATCCTGCCGCCAGTGTAAGGCCAGGATCAGGGTTTGAGTAACTGGGACCAATTTGGTAAGGGGTCCTTCCTCTGAGACCAATAGGCCCTCAAATGGAACTGAATGTCCCTCATCTGGAATCTTGCTCCTGCACAACAGCTGTGGGAGCAGCCATGTGCCGAGGAGTTGCAGAAAATGCCTTGCTGGTCGAGAGCCGCGAGGGTAAGGAGGATGCCAGGCGATGAGTCTGTCCACCCTTTCCGAGGAAGAAAGGCCCTGGCTAACCTCGTGTTCAATTCTGCGCCATGAAAGTTAGGGCCTGAACTGGTTCCAGAACTGACTTTGTAAGTTTAGCAGGAATCCCAGAGAAGTGAGAAGCTGCTGGGTGACTTGCAAGTGGGATTTCACCTGACCTGGAGACTGACCCACAATGAGCCAGTCGTCCAGGTAGGGAACACAGCAACCCTTGCCTTCTTAAATGAGCCACTACTACAGCGAGACATTTTGTGAATACCTTGGCGCAGAGGTAAGGCGCAAGGGCATTGCCCTGAACTGGTAGTGGCCTGAGGGCAGTTCGAACCTGAGGTACTTTCGTGGGAAGGCCTGATCAGAACATGAAAATAGGCATCCTTGAGGTCCAGGGAAGCTAGCCAGTCCCTGGCCTTAGGGAAGGCAATATCATTGCCAGAGTTAACATTTTGAACTTTGGTTTCACAGATGCTTGTTCAAGTATCTTAAATCCAGAATGGGCCCATTCTCCTGTCTTTTGGGGTAAGAAAGTATCTTGAATAAAGCCCTTGCCCTGATGGCAAGGGAGGAACCCTTTCCACTGCTTTGCAGACCAGAAGAGAAGAAACCTCTGCTTCCAAAGCAAGGGCTTCTGAAGGATTTGCAGGTGGAAATGCCTGGCTCTCATCTTTGGAAAATATTTGAAGCTGAGAACAGACCCTGGCCTATTACCTCCAGAACCCATCTGTCAGAGTTAGGGACAGCCAGCTCTGGCTGAAATAGGCCAACCTGCCCCCACTGGTACAGGAGAATCGGCCCTGGGCACCCCATCAGGGTGCCTGCTTAGCAGCAGCCTTAGGCTGAGGGAGGGAGACGGTTCACTGCCACGCCTACCCCTGCCTCTGAAGAAACCCTCTCAGTAGACAGCAGAGAGGCTTGAAATTGGTAAAAGGCCTGGAAAAGGGTCTGCCCCTACCTCTGGGAGCATGCCTTTGTGGCATGGCATGCTTCTCCTTAGCCTGGGCACTTTGTAGGTAGTTCTGTATTCATCCATCTTTTCATATAATTTCTGTTTGCTCCTCAAACAGAGAATTTCCCACTACAGGAAAATCCATAGCCTTTGACTGAGTATCTTGGGACAGATTAGTGCATCTGAGCCATGCCAACCTCACGGAAAGCTACAGAAGTGGCCATGACCCTGGAGGAAACATCATTAACATCAACAGCAGTATGAAATTGAACTTTAGAGGCTTCAATGCCATCAGCAGCCACCTGTTCCAACTCACTAGCCAGCTGGCCATGGGCCTGCTTGGCTAACTGCAATACTGTGTCCCACCTAGATTTCTGATATCTAGCCACATAAGCCATATAATTTGCCTGCCTGAGTCCCAAAGAAGCTGCCATATACTGCTTGTACCACACCTACATGACTACACTGCTCAATAAGGAAGTCTGTATCCGAGCCTGACAAAGTATACCTTCTGTCCATTTTTTTATCTACAGGAGGGACAGAATGAGGATTTTTTAAAATCTTTGTTGTTTGCTTCCTAAATGACTTATGCAAAGGAATAGACAACCTCCTAGACTCTGGAATATCCATCATTTCCACATAATCAGGCTCCTCTTGCTCATCCACAGCCTCCTCTAAAGGAAGCTGGAGGGTTTCTGTAACCTTTTTGTAAAAAATAAAGAAAGAAGGGGACTCAGACAGAATAGGGAGATTCTAAAGGTCTGTCTGGAGAAATGCCCGTTCAATGGGCACGTCCAGACCCTCCCAGCCACACATATATTGATCAAATTCCTCCTCCCTCCTGTGGTTCATAAAATCCTCAACTTCAAAATCCTGAACCACTGGGACTGAACGAACCAACCTTTTACCAACTGTTGGTGGTTCTACAGATCCCTGAGACAGTGACTGGACAATCTGAATGGCTTTAGCTATCTCTGCAGCAGTTGGAGACACAATTCTGGACTCCAAACCTCCTGATTTCTTTGTCTTTACTTGGGACTGGTTCCTCTGAACCAGTCTTCCTTTGCCGAGGAAGTCTCGCCCTGGTCAGAGGGCACTCCTCTGGTCCAGTGGGTACTGAACCGGGCTGGCCATCCGGTCAGCGGACTTTTGGCTCTCTCCCTGAGCCGCCCAATCTCTTCTCCAGGGTGGCTGCAGGAAATTTTTACACACCTGGCAGTCTGACAGGAGGTGGTCAGCCCCAGACAATAGACACAAGTGGTGTGGGTCAGCCTGGCAAAGGCGTCCCCGAACATCACAGTGTTGAAACCCAGTGGGCCGGTTTTCTTTGGGTTTCTCCAGACATAATGCCAGCCTAACCAAAACTTGCCCTTTTGATGGCAGTGCAGGCAAGACACCCTTATCGGTTCCTAACCGTATCACGGTATTTGAAAAACGTAATAATTTCGTTTTTAGAACCGATAAGAACCGGAACCGCACTCTAAAACCCACAGTACAGTTTTAAACCAAGCGATCGGGTTCAAAACCGAACCGATAATTAATTTTCCACACAGACTTGAATATTTGTACTACGGTTACCAGATAGAGCTTTAGAACCAAATGCGGTAAAATAATGACTTTTGCCGTTCAAATGAACCAAACTACTCTCTTGAACCGAGAATGAACCGAGCTGAAGGAGCTGATCTCCGGAGCGACTGTTCAGTGAAGCGGAGTAAAGAATCTGACAGTTTCATTTGAAACTGCCAGATAGAGCTTTGGGCACAGCGCCCTCGCGCTGTAGAACTCCAGATCTTCTGGAGTTAACTCCTTCCTCTCCGGGGCAGTTCAGCTGCAGTGGCTGACTGCTATTGTTATAATATAGCAAGACTTCATGGTGTTTGAATGTCTATGCACCATGGATGCTGCTTTTCTATCTCCCACACCTTTGTGGATCAAGCTCTTAGTCTAAATTATTTGTTAAATTGGAAGACCTGTTTAAGAGGCTGGAATTGTTGTCATTCTAACCCCAGGAATTCTTCAATATGATTAACTGTTGCAGTCAGCCTCCTGTGTTGAACTGCCCCAGAGAAAATGGAACATATGCAAATGATGGAGTTTCCATTGGCTCATGCCAACATTCAGAGTGCTGCCCTTACCAACTGCTGCATTCTGTAACACTCAAATTCAATTCTCCGCCTGCCTAAGTAAGACGCCTCAGAGATCGCTCCTCAGCTTGACTGATTTTTGGTTTCTTTTCCATGGAAAAGTAAACCATTTTATTTTTGCCTTAAGTGCTGCCCTTATATTATAGTTTTATTCGGTTAGCGCTAGAATTAACAATTTTTACTTCAGTTTGCAGTTCCTCAGCGGTTCCACGTAACTGTTGAGGAACCAGTAGATTTTTGACTTTATTTAAGATTTTTTAGTATAATTTGACTTACTCTCGGAACCCGTTCCAGTTTTCTGGAGGTTGCTTCATTTCTAGTCAGATCACAGTTTTTATCCCCGCTTGGGAACCGACCACTCCTTCTGTGGTAGGTCTGATTGGAACTGACTTTCTTTAAATTGAATTCTTTCATTTCGGTTCAGGAACCGATTTTAAGTTCCTCCAATCAACTAAGTAAGTGGCGGAGGTTATGTCCAATAGGCCGAAAAAGAGAACAGGGCCTGCTGGTTTTTTTTTTTGAATATTCTGTTTATTAAAATTTCCTTTTACACACAATACACATATAACATACAATAACAAACGACTACAAAAACAAACAGACTAACAAGTAGATGCAATTGAGTGTGTGTTCCATTATTAACAATTATAGACATACAAGCACAAGTATATACACGAAAAAAGAAAGGGAATCCTATTTCAATCCATTCAAAATACTGCATACCATTTCAATTTATATTGATATTTATATATTCAGCCCTGTTCGGAGCATCATACTTTCAGAGACACTCAAGGATGCTAAGAAGGGTGACCATTCTCTCAGGAAAGCCTCCTCCCTGTCCCTAACTATCTGTATCAGCCTTTCCAATGCCAGGGAGCGTAGGATCATCCTCCACCACTCAATCACCGTAGGCCTAATCCCTGAAACCCAGGTATTCTGGATGCAGTGGGCCTGCTGGTTTTAAAAACTGTTTGCAGTGTGGCGAAGTGTTGCCAAAGCTGACAAATACAACCTATGCTTATGTAACCCCTAGATGGCGCTATCCCAGGGGCTACTACCCCTGCCTGATTTGCCACTAACAGGTTGAGGGGCCTGGATCCAATGGCGGGTGCCTCCACCCAGAGGTCAGGGTTTGCAATAGTTAAACTTACTTGGTCACAGCCCTCTGGGACACTGCAACCCCCCTTTCTTCCCACTAGTGGCCCACACAATATATCAGAATTACCTTCACAGTATACACTTACCCCCAGGGCTGGTTCAGGCACCGGGACCTCCTGTAAAATAAGATACAGTGCAACAATCACAGTACAATACTTTAACATAGACAAATACCTCAGGCAGTATAACTTTGCTGAAACAAGCAGCTCTGATTTATTTAGGGGGATATAACAAGGACAGGTGGAAATCAGGTTAATTAGCTTATCACTCTGATCATCTACCTATGGCTCTGTGCACAGGCCTATCCCTATCAGTTACTGTCCCTGGGTACCCAAGCCCTAGTGGCTAGTCCAAACCGTGGCAGCTGGTAGGGGTCCTTTCACACAGAGAAAAGGAAAATTAAACAGTCAGCAGTACAGTAATTCCATTTGGATTGAATGTGGCAATTCAACAGGGAGCGACCCTGAATTAGTACTCACGACCTCCAAATAAGATAGGGTCCTTCAATATCAGCAGGGCTACTCTTGAGCTCCAAGAGACTCTTCACACATTTATATGGTAAAAAAAAGAAAGTACTATACCAGGCAGGCTGCTTCTCTATCCCGATCGCAATTACTGCACAATACCCGGAGAACACACAGCAGATTCAGTTCCTGACAGACCGAGTGCATTTCAACAATTTCTCCAGTCTTCTACAGGGTGAGCCTGGTTTCTACTCTTCAGAGATCCTTTGATTCTTTTCACAGGGTCGATTCAGTCCTAACAAGCAGTTACACAAGCTGCAGACCGGAACTCTGGGCCTTACACACGCTTTTGACTAAAACTGCACACTGAAAAGCACAGGGCTCCTTCCTTCTTCACTGCCAAAGCTCAACTGAAACTCCAACCGACAAAACCGGCACTTCCTTTGAGTTCCTCCCAGTTCTTGACTGGATTGGCTGTCACCACAATAGACTGCTGCTGTTGGTCCAAAAGGCGCTGAAGTCTAAACTACATCTCCCAGAGTCACTGCCCATACAATCCTCTTGTGGCTGGCTCAGATTATGAGTCCAAGTTCTGATTCGTCCAAGGCACCATTTTAGAGCTAGCTTACCCCACACTGATTGGTCCAGTTCAGCAGTTCAAAACCAGAATGGAGAGCTAGGCAGACACTGTTCTGACTGCAAAAGAAAGCAGGCTAGACAAACTGTAATTTCATTATCACTCTAAATGGTTTCTGGCAAACAGTTACATCTTTCAGATAGGTTCCCTTTGCACTCCTAGTGACTGCAGAAATGGAGTGAATTGGCAGCAGCTTGAGTGGTACTCAATCAAAGAAACACACAGTCCCCCATACAAACTAATTATGTCTGCAAGCAGACAGCTCTTAAAAAGACAGTACCAGAGGTTCTAAAAACACTCACTGATAAATGGCTTAAACGCCAAACACCATTCAGGCTTGGAGCATTCAAGCAAGCTCCTGGAAGTCTTTTGGGAACCCCCATTTGCAGGGGGGTTACACTTATTTTGCTTGGGTGCTTCTTACTTACAGGCAGACTGTCCTATTTGTAAAACATTTAGCACAAAAACTGTTGAAAAAAGAGCTGAATGGTTTAAAAAGAAGATGTCTGCTCCCACAATCCCGGCCGAACAGTCCACAGATGATCCGAGTACTTCCTCCTCCAGAAGGAATAAACCCAAGGAATCGGAACCGACATCTTCATAGAAGGGTGAGTCCTCTAAACCCAGACGTACTGGGGAACCAAATGTGGAGTCGGTTCTGGCTAAGAAAAAGCAATAAAGAAAAACACGTCACCGCACCTCCTGCCAAAAAAACAGAAGAGCTCTCAGTGGACAAATCAACCATGCCATCGGCCAAAGCGATTGCACAGGCCCTTAAAGTACTGCAAGCCTTACAGTCTTCTGCTTTACAGGACTCTGTTCTGGTTCCATCTCCACAAGCACCAGTTGAGTAGTTGGTTCCGGTATTGGTACCATTAGCGGTTTCCACAGCGGTTCTGCTTTTGGTTCCCTACTCTCAGGATGTGGTTTCCTCTTATGAGGAATTTGAAGAGGAGGAGGATGTAGGGGAACTCGTAGAACAGGAGGTTTCTCCAGATCAGGAGTTTGATTCCCCTCCCACTATACTTTTGTTAAACAGATGGTGGAAGCCCTTGATCTCTCCTCCCATGAAGCTGTGGAGGATGGAAAAAAGGCCACATTTTTGGACATGATGGGGTAACACCCACAAAACGTCTACTGCTCCCCATTAACAAGTCCGTAAGGAAGCAAGTTCTAAAGATACTAGAAACTCCAAATTCTGTCCTACCCATAGACAAAAAGGCAGATAAAAAGTATCAGCTGGCCCGGTCAGGGTCAGAGTTTCTTTTTGCCCATCCTGACCATGAAGAGGTGGTCCAGGCTACAGCCTGTGACAGAGCCAGGGTACCACTTTCATCTCATCCACCAGAGAAAGACTCCAGAAAAATGGACAGCATGGCAAAAAAGGGATATCTGGCTGCCTCTTTGGCTATTAGGCAGGCGAATTACATGGCCTATGCTGCCCAATATCAGAAATCACTGTGGAATTCTGTGATGCAACAGCTGATAAAGCTCCTCAAGGGTTAGCTGCTGACTTAGCAGAGACAGCCAGATGTGGACTCGAGGCCACTAAGTACCAGTTTCATATGGCAGTGGATGACAGTGACACTGCTGCCAGGTGGATGGCACTAACAGTGGCACTAAGAAGATTTGCATGGCTCTGAGCTACAAACTTTTCTCAGGACACTCAGACCAAAGCCATGAACTTCCCATGCGAGAATAACTCTCTGTTCAGGGACAGGACTGAGGCTTACGTGAAAAAAAATGGATGAGGACAAAACAACTTACAAAAGTAATGCTGCAAAGGAGAAGCCCTCCACTTCACATAGACAACAAGGAAGGGGAGGTAGGGGTAGGGTGGCCTACAGTAGACCGTTCTTCCAGGCGCAGGCTACCCCTGATTACCAACAGCAGAGAGGGTACATCAGGTGCAGGGGAAGAAAGGGCTCTAGACACTCAGATCCAGCCCCCCAAACTAAGGCCTAGACCAAGAAGAACCCGCTGTGTGCTTGCCAGGGTCGCCTCCCCACTACCTGTAGGGGCAGGCTGGCTCACTACTTTCAGACTTGGAAAAATATTACCACAGACAAGTGGGTCCTGGAGGTAGTGAGCCAGGGCCTTACCCTCAGCTTCAAGTCATTCCCAAAACTGAGGGCAAGACTTTTCAGAACAGCTTCCCTAGCAGAAAGGGCTCTTCTGAAGGCAGAAGTGTCCAGGCTTCTGCAGGCAAAGGCAGTAGAATCTGTTCCCCTCCCCAAAGGGGGAAAGTGTTCTACTCCAGATACTTCCTAACCTTAAAGAAAAATGGGGAATGGTGACCCATTTTGGACCTAAGAGTTCTGAACAAGCATTTAACCAAGCCAAGGTTCAAGATGGTAATCCTGGCAATGATTCTTCCCACACTCCAACAAGGAGACTGGCTAGCATCCTTGGATCTAAAAGACGCATATTTCCATATCCCCATCGGGGAGTCCCACAGAAAGTACTTCAGGTTCAGACTACCTTTGGGTCATTACCAGTCTGCATCTCTGCCATTCGGCCTAACCTCCACTCCCAGAGCATTCACAAAGTGATTGGCAGTGGTGGTGGCACACGTGAGATGGCAAGGCATCACAGTGTTCCCTTACCTAGATGATTGGTTAGTCATGGGTCAGTCACCACAGCAGGTAAGGGATGCTCTTTCATTCACTCAGAGCACCCTAGAGTCCCTGGGGTTCCTGCTCTACGTCCAAAAGTTAGTGCTCTAGCCTGTTCAAGTACTGAACTTCATAGGAGCAGAACTAGATACTCTGAGGGGTGGTGGGCTTTTCTACCTCAGGACAGGGTAGACAGCATTCTGCAGATTGCAGGTTCATTCTGTCTCAGGTAAACAAGTTTATTGTTTGGCTGAACAGCCTTTACAATCAATTTATGGCAAAATACACATATATCAAATCAGTAATAAAACATAGAATCTAACATTCATCATTCATTGTTACAGCTTAAATATCTTCCTAAAAATCGTAAAAATGTATACTACAGATAACTCTTCACAACAGTTTCAGTTAATTACTCCTCCTTAAATAATCTTAATTCGTTTTTTTTGTTGACTAATGGAGAAGAAGTACTTTGCAAGTCTTAGCAGGGACCATGAATCTGCTGTATGCATTAAAAATATTTGTTAGTAAGACCATATCTATATTGTAAAGTGCAGACAGAAAAGGACTCAACCAATAGGTCCTTTGTTGCTCATACCATTTACAATATCACAAAACGTGAAGTAAATCTTCCCTCTGACCAATACCACAGTCACATTCTTCTGATTGGATTCCTGACTTCCTATGTCTCAGATCCAGAACATTGCTGTTAAACTGCTCAAATTTGTATCTCATAAAAGTCACTCTCAATTTCGGCTCCATAATTAAATCTAGGTAAGGTTTATAACCATGGTAAAAATTATTGCTAGCAAACCAGCGTAAATAGTGAGAAGCTGAAATGATTTTCATGTCAATTTCATCCCAAAATCTATTTATCTTACTTCGAGAGAGCTCTTGCAGTAGGTAATTACATATAGGACTGACGTCGGCAGGCGGCAAGACCCCACGGAAAAATTTCTAGCTAGCAGTCCCTGGCGAGGGACCGCCCCCACGGCCAGGTGACCGCGCCAGGAGACGTTGTATAAAGGGGCGGGTCCCTGACGCCCACCTTCCAGTTCTTTTCCCGCCATTAGCTCGCAGCGCCTCAATGAAAAGTTTGTTGCTTCGGCCAGCCTCCGCTCACGGGTTTTCACCGAATTATTCTGATTTTTTCAACAGTCAAGCCATCGCCGGTGTATGCCGCCCCACACCCTCCGAGCACAAAAATAAATGCGACTCGTGCGGCGCCCAACTCCCGCACAAGGACGTCCATTTCCTGTGCCTGTTCTGTCTAGGCCCCGATCACCCGTCGAGAAGTGCCAGCACTGCCTCAGCTTCAATGCGGCTACCCAGAAAAGGCGGCAGCAATCCCTGGAAGCCCACATCCTGAAGAAAAAGATGAGTTCGATGGAGAAGGAGCTCAAAAAACTGAGGCAGGCGTCCACTTCCCTGAAGGCCATCGAAAGAAGAAAGACAAGGAGAGGCACCGGGACAAGGGCTCCTCCACCGCATCTCCCTCGGGAGGCGCGGACTAAGGTACTATGTCCTCCGAGACTGCTTCTCAATAGCCACCTCGGAGGTTTCCGAGGGGGCATCGTCCCGCCCGTCTGGCTCACGCTCGAGCCTTTCGGGCGCCTCCGGGCAATTGGAGGCCTCCACCCCCTGTTCGGCCGCAGCTTCATGGCCTACTGGCGCGGGCGACTCCGGTAAGCCGGATGTCGGCTCCTCCGACGTCCGCATGGAGAAAGCCGTTAAGGCGCACGACCCTTCGGGGCGGAGCGCGGCTCCTCTCCCGCCGAACCAGGCTGATCTTCTTCTCGGTCTGCCTCTGGTGAAGGCCCGAGTCGGATGCCGGCCCGGGCGCCTGCGAGGGAGTTTGCTGTAAATCGCACGCCGGCCCGTCTGACGCTCCAGTTGGCGGAAGAACTGAGCAACGGACCTGCCCAAGTCCGCCGTTCCCGATTCTCGCAGCCTTTGCTGCCATCCGGGACTTGAGTCCCCCTAGCCTGACCCTGGGGATTTTTCCCCTCCATCCCCTGGCGACGCTGGGGTTCTTCTTCCGTCAGACCGTCCTCCTATAGGTACGCTGGATCTGACGTTGGCTCCCTGGACGCCAGCTCTGACGCCGGGGCCTCCGATGCCGGCCCCGCCGCCGGTTTTACCGACTCCGGCTGACATCCCGCTTCCGGATGTCGCACCGCCGCCGGGCCCTCCGGGCTCTCCAACTTGGATCCGCCCGTGAGGCTGCCGGCCAGGCCGTCTGCTCCGGCAGCTCTTCCGGCTCCCAGATACCCTCCATCCTATCCGACGCCAGTGTATCTGGGACCACAGTATCCAGCGCTGCAGTACCCGACGCCGGTCTTTCCGCCACAGTACCCGACACCGGGGTACCCACCGCCAGGTTTTGGATACTCTCCATATGGGTACAACCCATATCCTTATCCCCCTCCTCCTCCTCCACCGCCCCCACAGCCGCCGGTAGATTTGCAGGAGACTCTGGCCTCCTGGTGGGCTAAAGCCAAGGCGTAGCTCACCAGAGAGGTGGAGAGCCGCCTTCCAACGACGGTGCCGTCTCAGGGTCCTGTACGTCCATGGCGACACACTCCCTCACCACCTCCGGACTCCAGGGCTCTCCCATCTGGGTCCAGAGAGGGGCAGGATACGCTTCCTCGGGTGCTTCCCAAGGGGTCCGTTCTTCCCCCAGGTCGGGAAAGGGAGTCTTTTTCCTCTTCCTCTTCCTCTTCACCCTCGGACTCCTCGGATTCCTCAGACGGTTGCTCCAAAAGGGACAACGAGCCACGCTCTCCGTTGAAGCCCAGGCCAAGGACTCCTCCGAAGTCTCCTTCGGAAGATCCTTCTTTTACCGAGTTGCTAAGGAAAATCCAGGAGGTTCATCAGTGGCACTCTTTGGAACCAGACCCTCAACATTTGAAACTCGCCGAGCATCTGGATCTGCCCGTGACAGCTCCTACTTTGGTGCCACCCTGGATAGAGCCTCACGCTGACCTTGTCACCACCATCT
This sequence comes from Neoceratodus forsteri, assembly GCA_016271365.2. Lineage (NCBI taxonomy): Eukaryota > Metazoa > Chordata > Ceratodontiformes > Ceratodontidae > Neoceratodus > Neoceratodus forsteri. The sequence goes on from CM028130.1 coordinate 1,200,537,894, forward strand.
GGAAACAACCGTCTGCTCTAGCCCCACTTCCGTGGAAGTCGAACAGGCTATATCAGGCTCCCGAGGGTGTTGATTTCTTAGATTCTCACCCCCGTGCCGACTCGGTCGTGATTAGCGCTGCTCACGGCCGCTTGGCTAACCCGAAACATCTTAGCTCATCGCCACCTGACAAAGAATCCCGCCTACTGGACCAGTACGGAAAGAAGATCTTTGCTTCCTCCACACTGGGGATTAGGGCCCTGAACTATGTCAGCCATATGGGGGACTACCAGAAGGCCATTCTTACTCAGGTGGAAGCCAAACTGGACTCCCTGCCGGACTCCCAAGTCAAGCAGGAGTTGGCTGATCTTGTCTGCTGTGCATGTTCGACCAGTCGACACATGCTTGCATGACCTACGGTGCAGTGGACACTGCTGGATTGAGAGCTCAGCCGCCATAGGCCCACATCGCCATGCTTGGCCTGCGGTGTCAGGGTTGGTCCTGGAGGTGCAATCCACTATCCAGGAAGTGCCCTTCCGGGTGTCGGGGCTTTTCGGTAGTGATGTCAAGGACATCATCACCGATTTGCAGGAGAAGGGGATAGCACTGAAGTCCGTTGACTCCATGTACCGCCCCCACCAGCTGCAGCACCATCCCTTTCGCAGACGGAATCGGCCCAAGGCAAAATCCCAGGGAAGGCGGGCAGTATACTTTTTGTATTTGAAACTAATCGTAATTCTTTGCTCCACAGCCCATCCAAGAAAAGATAATTTATGTTTTCCAATACTTTTTGTATACCATTATACCAATATTCATAACAAAATCCCAGACTATGCCACGATTCCTTTTCTTTTAAACAGTGGTATATCAATCTGGTCTTCTCACTTCTTGTTAATTTAATCCAATAATTTAACCTTTTTTGCTCCTTTAAAGTGTTTTTATCTGAAATGCTGAATTCTGACCTCAGGTAGGCCGCAGGGCAGGACTTCCCCAGTTTAAACAAATAGCGGAGGACCTCAGTACCATAAAGAAGTTCAGTTTGATACTTCATCTTTATAGTTTAAATTAAAGGTCTGGTACTCATACCTCCGTAATTATGATAGAACCTGCTCAAGCCTTGTACAGTATTTTTTAATTTAACTTTGAGCAAGTCTGCTGGTCTAGACCAGGCATGATTTGCCTGTACCATTACTCCCAGGTACATGTAGGATGGTACTTTCTCAACTTCGTCCTTACCAATAAACCATTAACCTTTTGGGTCCTTTTGGCCAAATACCAGAATTTTTGATTTATTCATGTTTATCTTTAGTTTCAAACATTCCGAACTTTTATATAAGAAAGTCAGTTTAGGCTGTAATCCTTTTTTTGTTAGTGAAAACATGACGATGTCATCCGCATAAGCCAACAATGGACATAGGGTATTCCGAATTTTTAGGAAGTCCTGATCTACATAAATAACATCATTTAACATATTTTCAATATACAGTACGAAAAGTAAAGGGGCAAGCAGGTAACCCTGTCTTACACCTTCATTACTAACAAAAGGGCTAGACAGTTGCCCCTCACACCCTAATCTAATCTTGGTCCAAGTGTTAGAGTATAATTGAGCCATGATTCTTACTAATTCTTGGTTAATACCTCGCTTAATCAGTGATTCCCATAGAATATTCCTTGATACACTATCAAAAGAGCCTGCGTAATCGATAAAGACCGCATATAATTTTTGGCCTCTTAATTTAACATATTTTTCTATTAGATGATTCAATACAAATAGATTATCAATAGTAGAGTAATTGGGCCTAAAGCCCGCTTGATATGTAGAAATCCCTCCTGTCCGCTCCACTTCTTTTCTAAGCCTCTGAAGTATTATTCTAGTAAATATCTTCAAATTTACATCTAAGAGGCTGATTGGCCTGTACATCACTGGATCTGATAAGTTGCCTTTTTTATGAATATGAACTAGGTTTGCACCATTCCATGTGTCTGGATATTTATTAATCTCCAAACACTTGTTGTAAAATACCATTAGATAACTGCCCCATAGAATGGAGTCCAATAAATATAATTCTGCAGGGATCCCATCTGGTCCAGCAGCTTTATTTTTTTTCAGTGAGTAAATAGCCATAAGCACCTCATCGAACGTAACATTTATGGATACCGGATCAGTTAGGGATAATTGGAGAGAGCAAGTAACGTTTCCCCTTGATCATAGAATATGTTCCCATAGTATTCCATCCATCTGTTCTCTGAGGTGTGTGTATCAATATTGATTTTATAATTATTTGTTCCTTTTGCCACCAATATCCAGAAAGTCTTGGCGTCTTTGTTCTCTACTGCCTTTAGCATTTGCTCCCATTGCAGCTCAAAGTATCTTTTCTTCTTCTCAGCCAATAAAGTCTTATAACTTCGCTTTTCTTAGTTTAATTCCCTCAATCTTTCTCTAGATTTATGTTTACAGTAAAATCTCTGTAGTTTCCTGATATTTGCTTTCCGGTCCTCACATTCTTTTTCAAACCAAGTATTCTTTCCCTTACTTGCTTTTCCAGTTACTGATACTTCCATTTTATTTTTTATTTCTTCGAATATTAGATACATTTGTCTGGATAAAGCTGTCCAAACCTTGGCCTTGAGTATTTGTACTGGTTTATTCTGGGATGATTTTTTTTAATCAGGGAGGAAATATCACCCTGAAGACAATTCCTCCATTCTAACTTTCTGGCTGCTCTTATTTCTGTAAACTTAAAAGGGTAAGTAGCTAAGGTCAGTCCAGTGTTTTTAGGGCTACTAGTTTCCCATACTATAGGAAAATGGTCGCTTTCTGCTCGCATATATACTGTTAGATTTTTCCAAAGATCTGCAGATCCTGTCCAACAGATACAGTCTATAGTAGATGCGCCTTTTGAGGAAACAAAGATGTATTTACCCTCTGTCTCCCAGGAATCTGCCATTTAAAGGATATATGTTATGTTCTTTTACTATCTGTATCATCTTTCTACCTGCATTATTCACTTTTTGATCCTTTGCTTGCCTCTGCCTACTTATGGCCTCCTGATAAACATAGGAGAACAGAGAATTTTCTAAGGTGCCATCAAAGGCACCTATCCTGGCATTAAAACCGCCCGCTACCATAAGCTCCGCCCTTGGAAAATCATGGTAAACTTCCACTATAAGTTTGTTTAGGTCTTTCCAAAGTGATTCTGAATAGTATAACGAATTCTCTGGCGGGATATAGGTGTTAATAATCACTATCTTTTGCCCAGCCCACTTTAGATAAATCCCCACAAAATTTCTGTAGATTTTCCAAGTTGTTTTTTTCATAAAACTTCCCACCTTAATCCAGGTAATTAAACCACCTGAGTTCCTTCCAAAGTTTGTATTTCTAACTCCCGGAGACTGAAAACACTCATATCCATTAAACTGTAGATTATCCTTCATAGTATGCCAGGTTTCTTGGCCACAGATTACATCAAAACTATACAAAAAATTTCTGCACTCCTCATCCATCATTTTATTTTGCCAGCCTGCAATATTCCAAGATAAAAATAGAAAATCTGAGGTTGGTCGGGTCTGAGGATCTATAGTAATTTCATTATTGCCAAGTAGTCATTCCTCCTGATACCTGGCAAGGTACATAAACCTACTTGCCAGTGGTATTGGTGACAAGGAACCCTTGTCTATTGTGTGGCTGGTACCACTTAGCGTGTGTCTAGCCATCCCAGTAGTTAAAACATGAATCCGTTAGGAAGAGACCCAACGCATCCAGTTGTGACGTTTTGGATAGTATGGCCTCAGCTAGCTTCTGATTCGAAACTTGAATGACCACCTAACTATCTAAATTAGCTCTTCTAGCTAAGATTGCCCCTAGCTCTTCTACTTCTATAGCTAAAAAGTTAGTGAAAAAGTCACTTATCATGTTCGTTAGTTTATGCTCATTTTCATATTTTAATTTCTCCATTCCAAACATATTTAAAATAATCTGATTATTTTCCTCAGTCTGGCACTCATAATTTTTATTAAACTTCTCTCTGTTTGGATATGAAAGTAGATATCATTTTCCTGAGTTGACTCACTATTAATCCAGATATAATTTGCCAATCTGGGTGAAACCAGAAAAATGTCTATAAGAGTTGCAGAGGTTATTTGAATATTCCTTATTTCTATTATATCATCTTCAGTTAAATCGGTCCCAGTCCTTTCGTTCAGGTATTCCATTACCTTAGAACTTCTCCTTCCCTCATTAATGTGCTCCCAATTCCACCAGTTCTCAGGAGCATATAATCTGATAAATGGGAACAAGTCCTGAATCTGATCTTCAAGTAGGGCCAGTTCACCCTTCTCACTTTGTTCGAATTAGACAACATTAAAATATGATTTGTTATTATTCCTTCCCTTTGACTGACATGATTGTTCTTGCTGCGATTGTTGGAATAAAACCTGCTGGCTATTAGGCTGATTATTCCCTTTTATAGTTGCATCAACTTGCTGGTTGAACATCACCAGTTCCTGTTCCAATCTCTCTACCTGCAAGGCCAAGTTCAACTAACCTTTATTTGATGCGTTTCCTACTTTACCTTCTCTGTCTAACTCTGACTCTCCCACTAGCTGTTCAAATTTATTTTTGCTTGGTATATCCCGCATATTCAGCTTATCTGTATTTCCCAAACTGTTTACACTATTATCACAATCTAATCTTTTCTGAGATTTTTCACGCTTCTTACACTTGTATTTATTCCTCTTTTTTTTTTTTACTTTTCTTATTTTTAGTTGGTTTATCAGCTTTCCTTTTCCTCTCTGTTGTCATAGGGGATTCTGGGAAAGACAGAATACTAAAATCTGGTCTTATTTTTTTCCTTTCTTGTTCCTTCACAAATCTGTGAAGTATCCTCACCCCTCAAGGGGGTATCTGTGTTGGCAATTCTGGACTATCTGATCTTTGATAAGAGTGACTTCATTGCTCACACTCTCTATTGCATTTTTGTTAGTCAGTAGCTGGTCCATAATAATAAGAAAAGCAGTTGCTGGATTGTTCAATAATTCTGCTATCTCTTTATTTACATACCTCGGCACAAAATTCTCCTCATCTTGTCCCACATTTAACCCTATATATGGATCTTGCTCATCTAGTTGTTTTAGTCCGGCTATGGTGTACTGTAAGTCCTCAGTAACTGACTCTAGTTCATTTTTTTGTGACATAGACTGTATTGCACTAATCTTACCTTCTTCCCCCAAATCCTTAGAGTCATATAATGAGTTGGTTAAAGGCAATGATCTCTCATGAATACTCTCTTGGGGTAAATGGAAAAGCTGAAAGGAACCGGAGGAAATATCAAGAATCATGTTTTCCTCCTGAATCCCTTCATGGTGTGAGCCTATTTCCCCTCCTGCTGCCTTCCATTTTTTTATTTAGATACTCCTGGGACATAAGTTCATCTGAATTTGGGCCAACTCCTTTGATTGGCTCACTTAAGGCAGCTGGGGCTGTGGAATGCAGTGCCGCAGACAACGTTAGTCTAGGGGTTGAAGTTTTGCCACAGCAGACTGATAAATGGTCCGTAATTTTTGTTTGAAAACTCCCCTTTTTTTTTTAAATCTGCAGCTCTCACTTTGTCTCTGCCTTTGTCTCTACCTAAGGGTTCTTTCAGGGGTGACGCCCCATTTTTTTCCTTTGTTGTCTAGTGAGAACCATCATTCCGTTCATTGAATATCCTGGTGAGTACAATTTGTCTATAGAATGAGCCAGTTAGAAAATTCTGTTCACTCAAGGACAAATACTCATCTGTCCCCCATAGATTCCTGAGATAGAACTAGACAAATCACTTAGCCTGTCTAGAGGAATCCAGGTTTTAAATATCAGTAAAAGGTCACAATTGTAGTCCTTGAGATCACTGGGAACCAATATGTAACTGTTGTCAAGGAAAATAGATATTACGATTCTAAAGATCAAGCATAATATAGCTCCTTCTAGCAGAGTGACTCACTGAAGAAAAACAGAAATTTTCTCTAATTCTAGAATATAACTGGGTTTTATACAGACTGCTAGTGCTATTAAAGGTCAGAAATTGAGCCAAATCATACCAAAAGCTAGATTCCCGAGCAGCCCACGGTTTTCAGGTCTCTACTTGTTAACTGGACTACTGCTGGCATCAAGGGGAGAACAAGGAAAGAACATTAGCCGAATAGCCGTCGGCATCCAACCACATATGAATGCTCGTAACCAACAGCCAGGAATATAACAGATCGAGGCCGTTCAGGTTAACAAAATCAGAAATGAAATTAAATGAAATCCAGTCTTAAAACGTCGCCACTGACCTTATAAACGCAGGCAGCCTGTGTAGCTTGTACAATATTCAAACAAAATGAGTTATTTTCAAACCTGCAGCCCGGATGCGAGTGCATAGGTGTGTCAAGAAAACAGCTGTTGTAAAAGGGGATTTCCCAATTAAATAATTAAGTAATTGGGGAAGTGAGGCACTTGTGAAAACAGAATACTAGATATTAAATAACTAATCAACAGTTTTGGTACTTTACAAGAAACTGGTAAATGGATACTAATAAAGGGAGCTGTGGAGTGACCTGTATCTCTTAGTTTCGACAGTTCAAACAGTTACTCCATAAGGAAACCATAAGGAGGAGTTTAACCTAAGTTTAACCTAACTCATTTAAAATCCCCAGAATAAACATAAAACGTAAAACAAAAAGATAAAATGAAGAGTTTAAAAGAGTTTAAAAACACTAAAAGGAAACGAGTTACAGTTGTACCACTGTGGCAATATCAGAGTGTCACACTTAGTCACTTTGGTATCACACTCTTATTAAAAGTCAGATGCTGTGTCGCTTCAGGGAGAACACAATCCAATAACTGTTTGTTCAGATAGAGCATTAAATATTTTCTTCATCACGCTTTTCTCAGTCTCTGATCCTTTATCTTCAAAGTATGTCACTTACCACCATAACACATCTTAAAACAGAGTCAACTTCTTTGTAAAACTGCTTCTTGCTTCTTATTCCTTGTAAATCCTCGCTCGATTTTTCTGAACAGCCTGTATGTATGCTGTATGCTTGTGCCCCCAGCTTCAGACCCCCTGCGGGGCCAGTTAAGCTTCAGCCGGTACACTGGGCTACTCCACCTCTAGTACTCCATGGAGACAAGCTGAAACAGAAGACACAGGCAGAACAAGCACAGTATCCAAGATGATGGCACAAGACCGACTGGAAAGATATGCACACTTCACTTATTAAGGCAAAGGTGGCATACCTGTTGTAAGTGAGTTATTCGCGTTGAGCAAATTCTGCTTAGAAACATAGAAGTTGTCGGCAGATAAGGACCGCAAGGCCCATCCAGTCTGCCCATTTCTTTTTCTACCTTATAAATGTGCCATCGGCCTTTGCTCTGTCAGTGGTCTATCTATTCATATTCATCTGTATTGCTCCCTTATGCCTATCCCATGCCTGTTTGAAGCCCTGCACTGTATTCATAGCTACCACTTCTTGAGGTGGGCCGTTCCATGCATCCACCACCCTTTCTGTGAAAAAGTATTTCCTCACATTTCCCCTTAATCGGCCTCCCTCTAATCTCATGCTGTGTCCTCTTGTCCTGCTATTTTTCTTATATTTAAACATGTTAGACTCTTTCACCTTGTTAATGCCCTTAAGGTGTTTGAATGTCTCAATCATATCACCTCTCTCCCTCCTTTACTCAAGGGTATACATATTGAGCTCGGTTAATTTGTCCTCATATGTCTTCTGATGCAATCCCTGCACCATTTTGGTTGCCTTTCTCTGGACTGCCTCAATTTGGTTAATGTCCTTGTGAAGGTGTGGCCTCCAGTACTGCACGCAGTACTCCAGATGGGGCCTAACCAGTGTCTTGTAAAGAGGGATTATTACCTCTCTGTCTTACGACTTGTGATACCCCTACTTATACACCCTAACATCCCCCTAGCCTAACCTACTGCTTTAGAGGTCTGGTTGGATGATTTCAGGTCATCAGTGATGATGATGCCCTAGTCTCTTTCTTCTTTTGTGACTGCCAGCAACTCCTCTCCCAGCCTATAGGTGGCTTCAGGGTTTCTCTTCCCTATGTGCATGATCTTGCACTTCTTTGCATTAAATCCCAGTTGCCACTCTTCTGACCATTTTGCTAGTTTATCCAGATCTCTTCTCATTCTGCCTACCCCATCTGGATCATCTACTCTGTTGCAGATCTTGGTGTCATCTGCAAACAGACAAGCCTTACCCTCTAGTCCATCTGCAAGGTCACTAATGAAGATATTGAAGAGGACTGGCCCAAGGACTGATCCCTGAGGTACCCCACTTGTGACTTGCATCTCTTCTGACTGTATACCATTTACCACCACTCTCTGTTTTCTGCCCGTCAACCAGTTTGCCACCCAGTGGACTAACTTCTGACCCACCCCGAGCCTGCCGAGCTTATTTATCAATCTTCTATGTGGAACAGTGTCAAAAGCTTTGCTGAAGTCAAGGTAGGTGACATCAACTGCTCCCCCTTGGTCCACCACTCTGGTTACCCAGTCAAAGAAATCTATGAGATTAGTTTGACAGGACCTTCCTTTTGTAAACCCATGCTGTCTTGGATCCTATGTCCCTATGGATTCCAGGTGTTGCACTATCCTTTCCTTAAGGAGTGCCTCCATAATCTTGCCCACTACTGAGGTAAGACTGATTGGTCTGTAGTTCCCTGCCTTCTCCCTGCTACCACTTTTGTGGAGCGGGATCACATGAGCCCTTCTCCAGTCTTCTGGGACCTCTCCTGTGCTCAGAGACTCACTAAACAGTTCTGCTAATGGTTCTGTTAGTTCCACCCTTAGCTCCTTAAGTACCCTGGGATGTATGCCATCAGGTCCCATTGCCTTATCCACCCTGAGCTTAGCGAGCTCTTGTAGGACCCTTTCTTTTGTGAAGGGAGTAGTGCTCACCTACCTCTTTGAGTCGCTACTCCACAGCAACACAGTGTGCAGCCATCATCCGGAAACGGAAAACCCCAAACAATTACTCAGAGGCATTGTTCTTTGCTCAGAATGAAGATTTCTGTACTGAACTGCCAAGATAAAGAAGTTAACCCAGTCTTCTAGGATACCCTTCTTGTTACTGGTGGCACTCCTGGAAGCAGGGAGTTCAGAAGCTCCTGGGTCTGTCTTCCTGATCCTGTCTCAACACACCAAGGCCAGCAAGGCACTTCCTACAGTTACTGTGCCACACAGCTGTGGCCACATTAACGGTGCTAGGGTCCAGGTTCCAAATGAGAGACATTCAGTTTCACCTAAGGGCACATTGGTACCAAAGGAGAGACTCACTCTCGAAGCTTGTGCCAGTGACAAAGACTCTACTTCAGGCCCTGCAGTGGTGGCAGGACAGGGACAACCTCAGAGAAGGGATTCCATTCCAGAAGGAGTCTCCCATGTTGGTCCTCACAACAAATACATCCCTTTTAGGGTGGGGAGCACATCTGGAAGAGCACATGGTGCATGGCACATGGTCCCCTGCAGAGTCACTCTTGCACATAAATCTTTTAGAACTCAGGACAGTGGACTTCCGGTTAGGACATGGCACTGTAAGCACACGGGGAAGAGAGCTCTCGCTCTGCTTCAGAAGAATAAGACATTTCTACCCTGCTCCACTAATAACCAGCACCTAAAAATGAGAGACTTACTTTTTTCTTCATCGGGGCAGAAACGGGCAGTAGTGAAATCCCCTCAGGGGCATGGCACGTCGGGATCGCAATTGCAATCGTTACCAGCCCCTGCGCTAACTACCAGATGATGAGGATCGCGGCCTGACAGACTCCGCCACTCCTCCAGCTCCTGCTTCTCTCCTTACTCCGCAGTCTGCTAGTCGGAGGGGAAGGGGGGGGGGACAAAAAGAAAGCAGTGGCCATTGAGTCTCAGTCACAATCTGAGGCGATTCTCTCTGCAATCTCAGAGTTTCGTGCCAAGATGAGAGACGCCGTCAAGGACTTTCATATAGACCTGGTAGACCTACAGACCCGGGTCATGGAGGCTGATGCCCAAATTACAGACAACACAGCCAAAATTGAAACTCTAGAAAGGGCTGTGCAGGCATTAGCCCAGAAACAGCTCTGCACCTCCATGAGACAGGAGGATTTGGAGAATCAGGGGAGGAGGAAAAATATAAGGGTCTACGGAATTCCAGAGGGGGAGGAGGGGAATGATCCAGTGGCATTTACAGACTATTTGTTGCGCTTGGTGCTTGAGCTAGGCCCCGACTTCCAAATTGACATCGAAAGGGCTCACAGGGCGCTGGGCCCCCGACCATCGAAGCCAAAAAGCTAGACCCAGGTCCTTTGTCATGCGCTTTGCCAACTTATACCAGAAAGATCAACTTCTTACAAAAGCCTGGCTTAAACAAAAAGTAATGTGGGGCAACCATCGAATAATTTTCGACAACGACTACACACCGGCCACCCAGCGCTTGAGACAAGAGTACTCCCCCTTGTTTCCCCTCCTAAGGGCCAAGAATTTGAAATTCCGCACCCCTTATCCTGCAAAGCTGGTAGTGCTGTATCCCACTGGATTGGTCACTTATAATACAGCGGCCGAGGCTAAAACTGATCTACTTCACCGAGGGATAATGTCCCAGAACGATACAAAACTGGCGATGAGGGCCACACCTCCAATTTCCAGATCTGGCACCCAAGAAGGATCTCATGTGGAGATCGGAGATTCACACTTTCAGAAGTTAATGTACAGGGTGCGTTCTCTGAGGAATCCTACAGTGCAGGCTGACTTGGAGCTGGACTTTCAGTTTAAGGTACTATTGGGGTCGGGGTTGGGGGGGCGGCCCGGCTGCATTGTAGTGACAGGGGTAGAGGGCTGGTAATTGCTTTATTTTAGGTCTCAAGGCTATTATAGAATAATCAAGGGCTGCCTCTAATACAGATCTGGCAGATAGATGAGGCCTGTGAGGCGCCTTGCTCTCCCCTCTCCTCGGTGTGGCCTGGTTTGAGTAAGCTCCCCCCCCCCTCCTTTTCCCGGCAGTGGAAGGGGCTCTCCCTTCCCACCCCACTTGTTGGGGATTGGCTGACAGTGTTTTCCTAGTCGCCTACCTGCTGGCCTAACTATTCCAAAAGTTGATTTATTCACAGACTGTTGACAATGGACCCTCCAGTTAAATGGTGAACCTTAGTAACTGGAAATCTACACTGGATCAAGAAGGGTGACTTTGGAGGGTGGGTCGAGGGAGGCTTTATAGAGGATGCCATAGTACATACCAGAAACGCCTGACTGGACTGGAGGGGGGAGGGGAGGGCGATGTGAGGAAGCGAGTGGTGTGTCATGGAACAGGTAGTCCTGCATACAGTAGTCAATGGACTATAATCCACAAATGTTAACAGGACAAGAGTCACCAAGTTAAATCTGGGGGTCTGCTTGTGGGGAAGGGCCCCTCGTCCTGACCTTTCAGATGTCCACCACCTTGTGTTGAGTCTAATACCACTTATTTAAAACTTGTGTCCCCACCCAGAGCCAGGCTTATTTAGGCCTTATGTCCTTTACTAAATTTTCTCGTTCCTTGGCCAATTGACATAAAAGGACATTTCAACCTATGTGGTTCCATCGTGCCTGCCCCCCCCCCCCGCCTCTTCACTATTATTCAGCCAGGCAGAGCACCAATGCTTGATTTTCTCAAGGGTTGCCTCGAGTCTTTACTATGGGAGTGGCGACCTCTCATCTTGTAAGCCCTTCATTTGCCTTCCCTCAGGGGGCCACTAATCCTAGGATTACACCCGGGCAGGGGTGTAGTCCCCAGCCCACTTGTCCCGATTCGTTTTCACATATTTTATTCCAACTCCCGAGGGGATATGGTTTCTTTCTTTGGAAAGCGGGGTGTCTGCTTTTCCCCCCTTAACTCTATGATCATCGGAAACGTTTGTTTGAAACGTGACACCCATGTCGCAGCCACTACGGGAACGGTTCTCTTTTAGTAATGGAACTGTTCCTAGAGGAGGTGTTCCTCCTCAGGTGAGTCTTCATCCACCGTAGGTGGGTGGTGCCTCACTTTCCTAGGGTTAAGGAATTTTCCTTCCCTGGGACCTGGGTGGGGGACGGCTATGTCTCCCCCAATTGTGGAAGAACGCTTGTATATAGTTTTCTCCATTAGGAGATATGTTATTAGGCAGAGTTTTCTGATGTTGTTACTAAGGTTGACGCTAGTGTTTGGTATGTTATATTTTAAAAAGGAAGGTGACACAACTTTCAAGAATATTCAGGGCACACCCTTCAAGTTGGGAGGATTAATTCCCAGAGGGCTAATGTATTGGTTACTACCACTTGATCCGGAACTGCTGGACATGACCCAGTAGGGCCACCGGATACAATGTGGGAAGTAAATATTAGTCCCTGTGTCTATTTTGTAAGTCTCCCTGTGTTTCAGTGATCCTCCTGGTTCATAACTACAATATTTCCCCCAGGATATAATGGTTAATATACCAGTAAAACAATTTTTCACAGAATGTGAACAGCTTGCACTCCCCAGTGAAGTGGTACAATATTATGCATCATTTGGGAAAGCAAAAGGCAGATTTGTATTTTTTACAAGAGTCTCACCTCTCTGTGGTTGAGCACTCCAAACTGCATTGGGGAGGCCGGTTCCGAGTGATAGCATCCTCTCATCCGAGAGGACGCAAGAGGGGAACAACTATTTTGATCCCATCCTTAACCCCCTTGGAAATCCATGATTCCTTCCTAGATCCACATGGTCGGTATGTAATTTTGACAGGGTCATTGTACTCTCAAACAGTGACCTTAGTTAATACCTATCTTTCCCCACAGACATCGCTCACTGTTATACGGACCTTTTTACAAAGGGTGGTGGAGAGGCTCAAGGGAATTCTGATAATGGGTGGGGATTTCAATATTCCCTTTAATCCTCATTTTGATTCCTCAAATCCCAAACTTAATAGGCTCTCCGGGGCTGCTAAATATTTAAACGGGAACTTTACATTTCTGGGTTTTGAGGATGCCTGGCGGAAACTCTTCCCATCAGTTCCAGGATATACTTATTTTTCAGGCAGGCATAACACATATTCACGGCTCGATTATTTTTTTATTACAGGGGAACACCTTACATTAATACACAATATATTAATCGAGCCAAGGGTGCTATCCAATCATAATCCAGTAATTCTCAAAATTGACCTGGGCAAACAAAAGAGGTTCAGGCTCTGGAGGTTCAATGTTTCCCCTCCTTTGGGATCATGAATTTCTAGATCAATTCAGGAAGCGCATCCCGCAGATATTCCAAGACAATTCATCTTGTGAAGTTTCTCACCCAATACAATGGGATGCTTTAAAAGCGGTTCTTCAAGGTGAATTATTGGAATACGCCTCCCGAAAACAAAAGAAGATAAATGCAAGACTTCATTTTCTAACAATATTTAGCATCATACCAACTCTTATATAGGGAGGGAGATGTAACTTTACAACGTCAGATTAGAAGTTTAAAACAAGAAATACAACAAATTTTGGACTATAGAACTCTCCAGAGCTTGCATTACCTAAGGCATTACAACTACGTGGGGGGTGCTAGGGTACTGGTACGGAAACTTAGAGCGAACAAACGGGCCTTGACTGTCTTAAAAATAAGAACTAATGCAACAGGCACAACCATGTACAAATCAGGCAAGTTTTTACACAGTTTTATGAATCCCTTTATGCTGTTTCTCACTCATCACAAATTCAAACCAGATTGATATCGGAGTTCCTAGAAAAGCTTCACCTACCTCAGTTGTTGGAGCTACAAACCAGCACTTTGATGCAGCCAATTAGACTGGAGGAAATACTCCGACAGACAAAGGATCTGAAACCCTTGAAGTGCCCCAGCCCAGATGGCTTTAGCCCGGAGTGGTACAAGACTTTTGCGCCACAGCTCCTCCCCAGCTTTTTACCAGCCTGTAGAGCAGTGGCCGAGGGGGAAACACCGCCGCTCTTTTGGAGCTATGCCGTTCTCTCTCTCTCCCTTACTCAAACCCGAAAAAGACCCTACTCTTCCTTCATCCTATGTCCCATCTCGATTTTGAATGTGGACTACAAAATATTTATGGCAGTGTGGGCCAAACGGCTGGAACCCATACTGTTACAGTTAATACACAAAGACCAGTCGGGCTTCATTAAACAGAGAAGCACATCTGATAATTTACACCGCGTTTTACTCCTTTTGGAATGTATCCACACCAGAAAAATTCCCTCCACCATAATAAGCTTTGACGCCAATGAAGTGTTCGATAAAGTGGGATGGGAATTCCTGTGGGCCACTCTTTCTAAATTTTCTTTCCCAGATTCCGTTCTCTCTTGCTTGCAACAGATTTATACCCATCCTAAGGCCTATATTCGGGTGAACGGCTCTCTGTCTCAACTGATACCTATACAAAGGGCTACGAGATAGGGGTGCCCCCTATCTCTATTATTATTTGCGTTTTATGTTGAACCTCTAGCCGAAGCCATTCACAAGAACATCCAGATAGAGGGAGTCCCAGTGGGTCAAAGAGAACATAAGGTGGCCTTGTTTGCCGATGATATTTTGGTGACAGCCCTTTCTCCAGAGACCTCCCTCCCTGCATTATGGGACACCCTTGAACATTTTGCTACCGTATCTGGCGTTCAGTTAAACATAGCTAAACAGACCTCCTCACACTTTATTTTACTCCCTCGACAACCCTTAAAAAACAATTTCCAATAAAGTGGCATCAAACTAAATTTAAATATTTGGGAATCCATATCCCAAGGGATCTGGATAACCTGGAGCTGCTAAATTATGAACCCTTATCAACCCAGATTCAATCTGATTTGGCTGGGTGGTCGAAGCTACCGTTAAATTTCTTCCAAAGAATTGAAACTATTTGTATGCTAGTATTGCCGAAACTCTCGTATCTTTTCCAAAATATTCCCTCTTTTCCTTCTAAGTTTTATTTCCAGTCATGGGACAAAATTATATCGAACTTTATTTGGAATGGTCAAAGACCGAGAAGGATGTCTCTACTGCAACTCCCGCTTACCTTGGGTGGCGCCAACTAACCCAACCTGAAACTTTATGCAGTAGCAGCCTTTTTTACGATATTATTTATATGGTTATCCCCCACAAATGAGACACCTTGGAAGGATTTGGAGTTTGCAATAAATGACCTACATGATATAACTAAGGTAGCTTTATCCACGAGAGCCAAGGCACCACCTATACAGGATTATATGCCCTTTACAGCCCAAATGTTGAAACTATGGTATAAGTTAAAAACACATAAAGGTTTCAGGACATTCTTTTTTTTTATTACACTTACATTTCTGGAGACAATGGGTTTCTTCCAGCAGCCACAGATCATACTTTCTCTAAGTGAAGGAGAGTGGGACTTCAATTTTTTAAGCAATTCCTTTCCCCGACAGGGATAATTCCATTCAAAACTCTTAAAATAAGTTATGACTTATTCGATACAGATCAATACCAATACATTCAGGTTAAAAACTATATTTTACGACAAAGAGAGGTAACATCTAAGTTACCAGACCCCATTCCATTGTCATGAAAGTTTCTTGAAGATCACATTAATGGACGAGCTTGGGGTCACCAAATAGGATGTCTGTATAAAATTCTTGGGGGGGGGGATGGGTGATTCCTCGCTGTCAGTTTTGACCAGCTGGAACAGGGACCTAGAATTAGATATTTCTGAACAGGAATGGCTACAAGCATCTCCCCTGGCATACAACTAACAACCCACTCAACTAAATGGCGTGAATTTGCCTGGAAATGCCTCAGACGATTTTTTCTATCTCCGGCGATTCTAACTAAATATCTCCCCCTCCCACTACGGTAGATGCTGGAGGAAGTGCTTATTCCCACACTCTGACCTCAGCCATGTTTTTTGGACTTGCCCGCAGTTGACACCTTTTTGGTGCTTGCTGCAGCAGGAGATAGCGGATTGTCTGGGAGAGGTGGCGGAGCTTACGCCCGAGATGGTCCTCCTATCTATATCACCCCCCCTCCCCGCGAAAGACCTTCCTGGTATCGAACTTTACTACCGATTTATATTTTGGCTGCCAAGAAGGCAATAACCAGAAGATGGGGCACCTTGACTATTCCTACTCTGGGAGATTGGAGGAGCTTGATTTTAGATATCTATTACATGGAATCCCTTACGGCCAAACTACATAATAAATATCCTGCATTCGAGGTCCGGTGGAGACCCTGGGTGATGCACCTTTCTAGATATAACCTTGATTTAGTCCCTTGAGCCTCTCCACATAGCTTTAACCTGCTGCTACTGGGAGATTTTGGACCATGTGAGGTCCCGCAATGTAACCGTCACATCTGCTCTAATAATGTTTTTTGTTTCATGGGGGAATATAATATAGATAACATCTGTGGGGGTGTTAAGCCCATTGGACAAATGAATCAGTCATGTTTTAGAAAGAATAACACAGACACAGATATGAAGACATTGTTAATTTTATTGCTTTTATAATCTGAAAATCAATGATCAAGCAATTTGTAACAATTTGACATGACGATGACTGTACAGCAAGTTGTTCTCACCTTTATTTGATAAAAATAAATAAATAAATAAATAAAGAACTCGGGGCTGTGTTTCTGGCCGTGCAGTCCTTCACATCCCTGATAAAAGACAAGGTAGTACAGGTCAGGACAGATAACACCACCACAATGTACTACATCAACAAGCAAGGAGGGACAAGGTCCAACTTGCTGTGTACAGAGGCAATGAAAGGTTGGAGTCTGGCTTACTCCCTACAAGTATCCTTGTTGGCCCTCCATCTGCCAGGAAAAGACAATACCTTGGCAGATGCACTCAGCAAAATCGTCCAGAACCACCACGAGTTGTCTCTCAACAGGATTCCACCAAACCGCATTGACAACTTTGTTGTCGAAGTGCGGCACAACGAAATCCCCAATGTCGACCGGCAAAATTTCACCTGTCAGACATTGGCTGTTTTGTTTTTGGGGGGCTCTGCCCCACACCCCCAATCTCTAAATATCAAACTCAGAGTCAAAGTTGACTCAGAGTGGGGGTGAACCATGGTGAAACAGCGAAATTTCGTCATCAGGACCATAACAATGATAATTTCTAATTTTGTCGAAATTGTCGCTGTATTGGCTTTCACTGTCGGAATTTTGATGTTCCGGTGTAATGCGTCTCAGCAGATGGGTGCTGGAGGCAGTGTTCCGGAAGTGAGCACTCCAGAGATAGACCTCTTTGCCTCCGTGGAAAACCACCAGCTACCTCAGTTCTGCTGCAGGCTCCCAGCAAAGGGCACAGTGCCTGTGGATGCCCTGGTGCTGGACTGGTCAGGGAGGAACATGTATGCGTTTCCTCCAGTTACCCTGCTGCTCAGGGTCCTGATCAAGCTCAGGTCCCATCCAGCCACAGTGATCCTGATAGCTCCAGAATGGCCCTGGCAGCCATGATACTCCCTCCCTTCTGCTGTCCCTTTCAGTGGCCCAGCCCATCCACCTCCACAGAGGCACAACCTCCTAACTTCCTCACAGGGGAGGATCCTTTACCCAAACCTCAGGTCCCTCAAACTCAGAGCATGACTCTTGAGGACTTAAGAGTGTGCAGACTTGTATCTCTCAGAGGGTGTCCTTAATGTTCTTAGGGGTTCAAGGAAACCCTCCACTAGGAAAGCCTTTGCTTCCAGATTGAAAAGGTTTTCCATCTGGTGTGACAGTAACAGTATAGTGCCTTCTTAGGCGGGGGGTTGTCAGTCCTGCTGGACTATCCCACCCACCTGCATTCACTGGACCTACAGCCCTCTACTCTTAAGGTCCACCTGGCATCAGTCTCAGCCTACATTTCGGCTGGTAAGGGAGTTTCTATGACCTTTAACGCCATTTTCAAAGGGATTTTCAAGGGGTTGGCTCACTTGCACCCTCCCCACAGGGAACCAGTGCCATCATGGGACCTCAATTCCTGTATTCCCAAGCTCATGGAAACCCCATTCGAGCCCATGGCCAGAGCACATCTCAGAATTGTGACTTGGAAAACTGTCTTCCTGGTGCCTATTACCTCAGCCAGGTGGATTGGTGAGCTACAAGCCCTGTGCATAGAACTAAACTATATCTCTTTCCACAGGGATAAAGTGGTCCTCAGGACTAATAGGAAATTCCTTCTGAAAGTAGGCTCTGACTTCCATTTAAACCAATCAGTCACCTTGCCAGTCTTCTTCACAGACTACTCTAGCTCAGGTGAGCGCAGGCTTCACAGCCTGGATGTCAAGAGAGCTCTCAGACCTGGCCCAGTGGCACTGAGGGCTGAGGCGCTGGATGCCTTACCTTGCGCTACGCTGAAGACCCAGGTTTGAGAATGATCTTGGGTCGCCGGGGAGCCAGCATGGGGGGAGGCAGAGCAGGATTGAGCTGCCTAACGGTGGCACTTCTCTCCCGGGAAGGGAGGGTCGCAGTCCGGCCGCCTCCTGGTGGAGGTCTGGTGGCAGCGCAGGCAGGTACGGGTGATTGGTAGGGTGGGGCATCCCACAGTGCATGATGCGCACGTGCTTCCACACGCACGTGCTCACGCCAAGGACATGAGGGTGGGTGAAAAATGGGAAATAAACAGATAAACACATAATTGAGAAAAAAAAAGAGAGAGAGAGAGCTCTGAGCTACTACCTTGACCACACCATGGCCCACAGGCAAGACAGACAGCAACTGTTCCTAACCTATGGAGAAGTGGGGAGAGGAAAACCAGCTTCTGAAAGGTCCATTGCACGCTGGATGGTGGCATGTATTCAGTTCTGCTACAGTAAAGCTGGTAAGGAGCCCCCAGTAGGCCTGAGGGCCCACTCCACAAGGGGCACAGCTGCGATAATAGCAGCAGCCACAGATATCCCCCTTTTGGAAATCTGTAAAACAGCTACATGGAAAACAGTACATACTTTTACAAACCACTACTGTTTGGACACTTAGTCCAGAAGTGATGCTAGATTTGCCATAGCAGTACTGCAGAGCTTGTTTCCTAAATACGTTCTGTACCCTCCTCTAAAGGCACTGCTTTGTAGTCTGCAATAGTTAGTCATACTGAAGAATTCCTAGGGTTAGGAGAAAAAATGACTCACTGTAGTAATCTTGTTTCTTCCAATGGATTCTTCAGTATGATTATATCTCCCACCCTGCGTTCCCTTCCCTTCCAGAACCATTTGGGCTCTGCATAACAGCTGGATTTACTATGCTATTGGGGGTTTATACCCTAGTTGTGTTCACAAACTTTTTTGAAACCAGATTGGTGTTGTTGCTGCTTATCTTTGGTCCTATGTGACTTTAATATGTGGGACATGTTATAGGGGATTTAGTAATTGTTATTATTAGAATAGCTTAGTTAGGAGGTCTTATCCTGCAGGCTCTCATGAATCTGAGCATTATAGAACACAGCAGTTGGTAAGGGCAGCAGTTTGAATGTTGGCATGAGCCAATGGATGTTCCATCATTTGCATGTGTTTCATTTTCTCCGGGGCAGTTGAACACAGGAGGCTGACTACAATATTCATATTGAAGAATCCCTTGGAAGAAACAAGATCACTACAGTGAGCAATTTTTTCTTTTAAGAACACTTGTCTTAAGAAAATGCCTATATTTTGTCTCCCCATCATTTGTGTACCAGTTTTGTGTGTTTGGGGCTAGTGATGGATAAAAACAGTATTGCTGCTAACCTAATCTTTCAAGCTTTTGTCTTTTGGTGTCATAGCATATAATAACCACCAGCCTAACATTTTAATAACTCCTGCTTCTTTCCCCTGCAGAAAACGGGCCAGATCACCATAAGCCCATCTACAATAGTTTAGGAACTGTTGGGCATCCTTTTTCTTCCTTACAGTACCTAAGTAAGTGGGGCCTAACTTTTCATTTCTTTGGGAGAGGCTGTGTTTCGCAGTCATATCGGGGTAAATCCTTAATCATTTGCTTTTCTTTTTGTCCTTGTGCTTTTCTTACCTCTTTGCATAATATTTTTAATATATCATGCACACAGTTTTGATAGTTAATAACATGTAAAATGGATATGCTGTAACATTCATCCCAGCCAGGCTGACAGCATACTTTTCAGCATTTCTGTTAGAGGAGAGTTCAGCAGTCTTTCATTTGCAAAGAATGAGCCAGATCAGATCCACAGCAGAAACTGTGAGCAACTTTGTCAAATGCTCTGAATATGTTTTTGTGACTTTCAAAAGTTTAGCTGCTCCTGGTGAGAATTGTCCTACTACAAATTCCAGTCATCAGTGGAGACATCTATGAAGCCTAGGCACTAGGAAGTAAAATTATTAGCCAGCTCTATTGTCAAACTCTGACTCAACGTGAAAAATGCCATCTTCCAGCTATGTCATATCACAGTATGTTGCTGTGGAAATTACTCTTATATCACAAATAGGTGATTATAATGTCAGTTGTAGACAAGCAGCCAGAGCAGAGAAGTCTAAAGTACAGGGATACTGTTTTAATTTTTACATGCATTCTGTAGTTGGGGAACCTGATTACAGAAACTATATGAAATTTAAGTTGAAATGTGTCTAAAAATATTACATCCAGTTTCCCATATGATCTCCAGGGCTCATTAAAGCTTAAAGAAGAACAGCATTTAAAGGGACACTGTCAACCCCCTGAGGCCTCAAAGTGACCCTAGTTTAAAAAATACGTTATGATTGTTTATATTCTGCAGAGACTGCTGGTATAGCTGGCTGTTTGATTCAGATTCTTTTTTTCTTTTCAGAAGTGTAAAACAGGCTGCCCACCATACTGGTGTTACCACACAAAAAAACATGTTTGTTTACATTCATTGATCAATTCCCACTGCATCTTTCCTGGATTTAGGAACACCACCAAAACAGTCTAGCCACTAATTATGCAGTGGGAGAAGAGGAGACTATTGCATCTTTAGTTGCTGCACTGTTTGGGGTGTTTCTAATGTTCAGGAAGTTTGCAGTTAGAATAGATCCAGGATATGAAACAAAACAAGGTTAGTAATAACTATACATTAGCATGCATTTCAGTTCTACTAAGCAAGAAGGCAGATATAACAATCAGCAACAGAAGGTAAACAATCAGAAAATGTAAATTTTTAACTAGAAATAATATGATGCAAAAAAAGGTTGGCCATGTCCCTTTAAAGCAGCAGTGCAGTGAAATGTTGGGAAAAAAAATAGACACTGCTTTTTTTATTACAAAAGACTCCATCCATCTTCCAGTTTTATTTGGTGGTAGAATGTTCTAGTGCCACCAGAATTTAAAGCAGCAGTATTTGTTAGTCACCATATATTTTTTCCAGCAATGTTTTTCTGGCAAAACATCAATATACCTACTTTTCTTTTCATTTTCTTTCATTCCTGAACAAGTTTTTAAAAGTTTCCTCTCACTTGCCATGCCTGTCATGAAAAATCAAATATCTCAGTACAGTGCTGTGCTTATTGTAATCAGAAACATTTGGTAACACCATCCTAATACATACACAGGGGGCATTTTCAAAGGAGATGCTTGCGCACATCTGAAATCATAGCGCATTTCAAGAAATAATGCTGCAGCACAATATTTTATGTGGTGGAGATATGCTGCACATCTCAGCTGCGCCCAAGCACAAAGCAATAATGCATGTGATGATTCCAGGGGCGTGCTCATTAGATCATGCGGCACATCCCCATATTTAGCAGAGATGTGTGGTGAGCTGTCCGCAGACATCCCAGAGATGTGTCAGAAAGTTAGGCATGGTAAAAACAAGCCCAACTCCAGATCATTCACAGGTGGGCTGCTGTACTGCACACAGCAGCCGCCAGCCCCTGCAGCCTGTGGTAACCCCCCCCCCACAGGCCTGAACCTCGATCACGGTGTACAGTATAGAAAATATCGTGCAGGCCATCTCATCTGTGCAGTGGTAGTGCTACTGCTTGCACTGCGGCCGACCCAGATTCAGGAACGAGCTTGAGTCATCTGAGGGCTGGCAGGGGAGAGGAGGCTTGAGCGTCCATCTCCAGGAGGGAGGGGGGAACCTTGGCTCAGTGCATGACCAACCTCTAGCAGAAGCAGGGTTCGGTACTGGGACCGGTCCTCTTTAATGTCTTTATAAGTGACATTGGACAGCACCTGGAAGGAAAGGTATGTCTCTTTGCAGATGACACAAAGATCTGCAACAGGGTTGATACACAAGGTGGAGTGGAAAGAATGAAAAGGGACTTGGCAAGGCTGGAGGAATGGTCAAATATGTGACATCTTGGATTCAGTGCAAAGAAGTGCAAGGTAATGGATCCGGGAAACAAAAACCCAGGGGAAGAGTACACAATGGGGGGTGAGTTAATAACAACAAAAATCGAAAGAGACCTAGAAATAATTATATCAGATGACCTAAAGGTGGGCAAGCAATGGGAGAAGGCAGGAGGGCTGGGGGGGATACTGGGATGTATAGGGAGAGGCATCAACAGTAGAAAACAGGAAGTTGTTATCCCTCTGTACAAACAATTAGTGAGACCCCATCTGGAGTACTGCATGCAATTCTGGAGACCCCATCTCCGCAAATATATAGACAGAGTGGAGGCTGTTCAGAGGAGGGCAACCAAAATGGTGCAGGGTCTGCACCAGAAGACATACGAGGAGAGACTAAAGCAGCTTAATATGTATACCCTTGAGGAAAGGAGGGGGCATGATAGAAACTTTCAAGTATCTCAAGGGAATTAACAAAGTACAAGAGGGTAGTACCTTTCAGAAGAAGAGATGTGCAAGAACAAGGGGGCACAATTTGAAGATAGAGTGGGGATGGCTCAGAGGTAATGTTAGAAAGTATTTTTTCACAGAGAGGGTTGTGGATGCATG
Organism: Neoceratodus forsteri; assembly: GCA_016271365.2. Classification (NCBI taxonomy): domain Eukaryota; kingdom Metazoa; phylum Chordata; order Ceratodontiformes; family Ceratodontidae; genus Neoceratodus; species Neoceratodus forsteri. Next base: position 1,200,560,697 of record CM028130.1, read on the forward strand.
GAACAGCTTTCCTGAGGAGGTTGTGGAGTCAGGAACAGTGGGAGAATTCAAGAATGCGTGGGACAGGCATAAGGCAATTCTAGTGGGGGTAGGAGGAAGTGAGCTGTTGATTAACTGGAATCTGCAGCTTATCCATCAGGTAGGGTAATGGGCAGACTAGGTGGGCCAAGTGGTCCTTATCTGCCATCAAATTCTATGTTTCTGTGTTTCTATGTTCGGCATGCCCAAACACTGAGACCTGGGGCGGAGCGTGATGGATGCTGGAGTAAGCCATGGCGTCATGTGCACGTCATGCTCCAGGGGAACATACAGGAAAAAAAGCTTGGCCCCAGCGCAACACCAGCAAGAGATCTGGAGAAATGGCTCTCGCCCACTGGCACCCCAATCCACAGAGGAGGATCTCAGTGAAATCCTGAGGTACAGCATAGGGGTTGGTGTTGAGCCACAGGTCCGTGGGGGGTCCTCCTGTGAGGCTGGGCTCTGGAGGGTAAGCCGGTTGACAGTGCCAGCGATCAAGGGGGCAAAAATAGAAATTACAAACAACAACAAAAAATGAAAATATATCCCATTCCCTGGTAGTCTAGTGGACCCCCCGATCCCGTTCCCTGTAGCTGTACCCGTGCCCCCTCTACCATAGTGTACGGACCCCCCCCCCTCCTGTCCTGATCCCTGATCATATCAAACATACTTAGGTCCCCATCCTATTTTTCATAGTGTAGTAGTGTCCCCCTCCCCATCCCGATCCCTGTTTGAAATAATAACATTAATATCCCCATGCCCATTTCATAGTGCATTGGCCCCCTCCCATCCCCAAACCCCAATCATGGTATACTCTTTAAAATAAAAGTGCTTCAGTTCTTGGTAGTCTAGTGGACCCCTCACCTACTCAGGAACCCACATCGCACCCTGCTCCCCCCATCCCAGCAAGGCCAGGCAGCTGGCGAGCAGCACAGCCCTCCGCCCACTTCCACAGAGTTTACTGCGATCAGAGTTCAGGGATGGTGGGGGGGCCACTACACTATGGAAATGGGCAGGGGACGTTACTTTTATTATTTTGAACAGGGATCAGGACAGGGAGGGGGGCCACTACACTATGGAAAAAGGGGCAGGGGAAATACCCTTATTTTATTCCAGTGGGGATCAGGATGAACGGGGCTGGGGTATGCATTTACATGGGACTGGGGGGGGCAGGCGGCCAGGCACGCCCCTGCAGATGGCATGCAGGTGTGGCCATGATGGCATGCAAATGGCCCATTTTTGCCTTGCATGCCTAATGGCTTCATTTGCATTTTCCTGGCTGAATATCTGGAATTTGGGCCCGGCACACATCCCCATTCCAGGTATTCAGGCCATCCAGAGGGATACGCTGGCGCATTGTCAGCAGCCCCCATTTGTACTGCCTGCTTTCATTGCTATATTCAGGCACGAGATACGCAATTGCGCATCTCGCTTTGAGTATAAGATGCTATACCGCCCCATTTATTTGCGCATATATCTAAGATGCACACGAGCATCCTCAGGCTTTGAAAATGTGGGCCTTAGTATTTAAATCTAGTATGTAAATTAAACAGGTAACCTCAATGGAAGAATTTTTTTAAATTGCAAATGGCAGCTGTCTTTAATGACATGAGCCATTTATTACAAAATTGCGAGTGGCAGCCTTCCTTAATGACGTGAGACATTTATTACAAAATTAACTATAAAAGCTGTTTAAAAAGTATCTGAGAAAACTAAACATACACTGAGGATGAATCTAAGAATGTCAGAAATACATTTTTGCTGCAGAACTATAGGATGACATTTTTGCCAACGAACAAATACTGCTGCTTTAAGTATTTTATAAATTTTTTTTAACTATTGTTTATTAGCTTTTATAAGTAAAACTTACAAAATTTGATCCACAGTACACAAGCTTTATTTTATTTTTCTCCCAAAAAAAGGTGTCTGCTGTGATTCTGTTCTGCCTCAGATTAAGGCATTAGGAATGGAATCAGTAGTTCTGATTCTGCATACGACTCCAGATTACCATGCCAGTCCATTTCCCTCCCCTCTCCTTCCTTTATTGCATTGTCTCATGTACTGGCGCTGTTGGGTAGGGCCCCCTGGCTGTCTGTCACAACATAGATCTCAGGCTGCGTCTCTACTTATAGTAGTGGCTGATTGGTGACTGTCCAAGAATCACATATAAAACAATAAAGTAATAGTCCAAAATAAGAAATAAATGACTGACCTCTCCTCAAGTCCATAGTAAGCCTCCATGAGCAAAGAAGCAAGCCCCACCCCCCAGTATAGCCCAAGTACTCCACTCGCCCACCCTCGGCCCCTAGGCTAACCCCCCTTCCAGAACAATAAGCACACTACTAAGAGCAACAGACTGCTGCAATCCATGCCAGACATTCTCCCAACTGAATCCCTCACCCTGCTGTCCCAGACGAAAAAAATTACTCACCATAATAATCTTGTTTCTTCCAAGGTATCCTTCAGTATGCTTAACTAATGCAATTAGCCTGCTGCGTTGAACGCCGTGGAGAGAAATGGAATGTATGCTAATGATTAAACGCCCATTGGCACATGTCAATTTCAAACTGCTCCCCCTAGTAACTGCCATGCTCTAAGGAGCTCAGATCTATTAAGGAGCCTGACAGGGTGAAAGCACCCTAACTAACTGTATTATCTATCAGCCTATAAACACCTAAGTAACAATAAAAACAAAAACAAATGCATGGTCCCTATAAGAAGGAGCAAGAAAAAGGGTTCAGAACAAACTGGTTTGTGAGACCATTTAACCATAACAGTGGTTTGAATACCAAACAGAGTGACCAGCAGGGATGCAAAATAGGAGACCCCTGTTTTCTGGTTCTGGAAGGGGAGGCAGGGTGGGAGCTTTAAGCATATTGAAGGATACCTTGGAAGAAATAAGATTACTATGGTGAGTAATTTTTTTCTTCTAACCCCAGGAATCCTTAAATATGCTTAACTAATGCAGACTACCAAGCAGTACCTTTGGAGGTAGGGTGCAGAACCTGTTTAGGAAACAGATTCTGCAGTACTGCTGTGCCAAATCTGGCATCACTCCTGGACTGAAGGTCCAGACTGTAGTGCTTAGTAAATGTATGAACAGTTTTCCAGGTAGCTGCTCTACAAATATCCAGAAGGGGAATATCCCTTGCTTCAGCATCTGATGTAGCTGTACCCCAGTAGAGTGTGCCCTGAGGCCCACAGGAGGTTGTTTCCCAACCTTACTGTAGCAGAACTGCATGCAGGCTACTATCCAGCATGCAGTGGTTCTTTTTGAAGCTGGCCTACCCCTGCCCACCTCACTATAGGTGAGGAACAGCTGGGTGTGCTCCGGCCTATAGCCTTTAATCCTGTCCAGGTAATGGCTAGGTGCCCTTTTTACATTCAGGGTGTACAACTTTTGCTCACCTGAGCTTGACTTGTCTGTAAAGAAGACTGGCAGTGGCGGCCCGGTGGCGCTGAGGGTTGGGGCGCTGGACGCCACACCTCACATCACACTGGCAACCCAGGTTCGGGTGAGAGCTCGGGCCACCGGGGGTCGGCCGGGGACTGTTGAGGATGAGTGCCCTTGTGGTGCTCTCCTCCCCGGGTAGAACGGGGTGAGTTGTCCCGACGTGCTGGTGACCCCCAGTGGAGACCAGAGGCACTATGGCAAGCCAGACAAGCACGCATTCAGCGTGGATGACGCCGGCAGGGTTACCGAGCGCCAGGGCATCAGCATGCACCCCGCAGGGAGGAAGTGGGAGGGGGCAGCGCACAGAACAAGGAAACCAACGGCACCATGGACAGGCGACGACACCTGTCCCCCATGCCCTGCACTGGGCCAGTCCTGTCTGACCTTCCAGGTCCTCCACCGCAGCCCTACCCTGCAGCCAGAGTCTGACCAGTAAGTGTGCCCAAGAGGAGGGGGCGACCCACCCGGGTGGAGTCAAACGAAGTGCTGGCTGCAGGGAGAGAGAGGAGGTACAGATCGGGGGGCTTCAGGCGGGGCAGGATAAAGGACCAGGTTGCCTGAGAGAGGTTCCATGGGGCCGCGACCAGAGGGAAATAAATAAAAAAAAAAAGACTGGCAGTGTAATGTACTGGTTCAGGTAAAAATTTGACACCACTTTGGGAAGGCACTTCCTATTGGTTCTAAGCATCACCTTGTCCCTGTGGAAGGAGATGTAGTTTAGATCTGTACACAGAGCCTGTAACTCACTAACTTGCCTTGCTGAAGTAATGGCGACCAAAAAGACTGCCTTCCAGATCACAAACTTTAGGTCTGCAGTTGCCATAGGCTCAGATGGAGGTTCCATGAGCCTGGCAATACAAATGTTTAAGTTCCATGAGGGAACTGGTTCCCTCAACTGGGGGCGAATGTGAAGTAGTCCTTTAAAGAACTTTCTGAATACTGGGTAGGATGCCATGGATGTATCCCTTCCAGCAGAGATATATGCTGAAACAGCAGCCAAATGCACTTTTAGTGTAGTAAGGCTGAAGCCTAGGGAGTGTAAGTGGGTCAGGTAATCCAGAAGGATAGATAAATCAGTTGCCGTAGGGTTAATCCCATTGTTCCCACACCAAATAGAGAACCTTTTCCACTTAAAAGCATAGGTTTTCTTAGTTGAGGGCTTTCAGGAACCCCTGAGGACAGCCATCACCTCCTCAGAAAGGTGCAGGCTGGCAAACTCTTAAGTCCTCAAGAGCCAAGCCTTCAGGCGAAGGGATCTGAGGCTGGGATACAGTATCCTGCCTTGTGAGGATGTGAGCAGATTGTGCCTCTGGGGGAGGCAAATTGGTTGTGCCACTGACATGGACAACAGGAGGGAATACCATGACTGTCTTGCCCAGTCTGGTGCCAGCAGTATCATGGTTGCCGGTTGAGACCTGAGCTTCACCAGAACTCTGAGCAGAAGCAGTAAAGGAGGGAAGGCAAAAAGGATTTTGCCTGTCCAATCCAACGCCAGGGCATCCATTGACACTGTTCCCTAGGCTGGAGGCCTGCAACAGAACAGTGTGTGAGCTGGTGGTTCTCTGTGGAGGCAAACAGATCTATGTCCGGAGTGCCCCACCTTCTGAACACTGACTGAAGTACCTGTGCATTGATGGTCCAGTCATGGTGATTCTGAGTGAGTCTGCCAGAACACTGTCTTTCCCTGGAAGGTGGATGGCGGAGAGAGACACCTGAAGAGAGTAGGCTAGGGTCCAGACCCTCATAGCTTCTGTGCACAGTGGGGTTGACCTGGTACCTCCCTGTTTGTTTATGTAGTACATGGTGGTAGTGTTGTCTGTTCTGACCTGTACTACTTGGCTCTGAGTTGAAGAAGTTGAGGAGCAAACAATTGCAGTGCTAGGTACACTGCTGTGAACTCCAGCACAGTGATATGTAGGAATTATTCCTGAAGGGACCACGTCCCACTTGCTGTAAGGTCTAACATATGTGTCCCCCACCCTAGGAGGGGGGCATCTGTAGTCAGAACCACTGATGGGTGTTCTGCTTGGAAGGGTACACTTTCTCTGAGGTTGACCCTGTCCTGACACCATAGTAAGGCCTGTGCGAAAGTCTTTGTGACAGGCACCAGCTTCAACAGAGAGTTTTACCTTTGGGACCAGTGAAACCTCAAGTGGAACTGCATGTCCCTCATCTGGAATCTGGATCCTGGGACCACTGCTGTGGCTGCTGCCATGTGGCCCAGTATTAGAAGAAAATGCTTTGCTGGCCTGGGCCTGTTTAACTGAAAAGACCCTGCCAGCTCCAGAATGATGTCTACTCTGTCCTGGGGGAGGAAGGTGCTGCCTTGCAGTGTTCAGTTCTGCCCCAGTGAAGTCCAGGACCTGGACTGGTTCTGGCTGAGACTTCTGGGCATTTATTATGAACCCCAGTGACTCCAGGGTGCTCTGTACTAGGGCTAGGGAGTCTCTGGTCTGTTGAGGGGACTGTACTATGACCAGCCAGTCATCCTGGTGGGGAAAAATTGTGATCCCTAGTCTCCTCAGGTGTGCCACCACTACAGCTAGGCAGGTCATGAAGGCCCTTGGGGCTGATGTCAGGCCAAAGGGCATGGCTGTGAACTGGTAATGACCTGAGGGCAATCTGAACCTCAAGCATGTTCTGTGACCCGGACAGATTGGTATATGGAAGTAAGCATCCTTGTGGTCTAAGGAGGCTAGCCAGTCTCCTTGCTGAAGGGTAGGAATTAAGCGATCGTTCAGTTGTCATGTGTTTATGGGTGAACAAAGAAGAAAAAGTTTCCCCCATCACTATCCACAGCCATGTCATTAAGAGGGGTTATACCCATGCTTTCAAATCAGCCTTAGCAGAAGTTGACTGGTCCCCACTAAATCGACTCCAGGACATTGATCAGGCCCTGAAATTTTTCACCAACAAATTCATTGAGGTCTGTGATATCTTTGCCCACATGAGGAAAAGGAAAATCAGAGGATCCTCTAGTGGGTAGCTCACCTGTGACCTCCTTGACCAGTATAAGGCACAAGATAATCTATGGAGCATGGTAAGGAACTCTGGTAACCCTGCTGACTACCAAATACACAGGGCTGCTAGAAATAAGTGTACACACCTCACCAGGCCGGCCAAAGTGAAGTACTATAAAGAACAGCTTGATAGTAGTTGGGGGAATGGAAAAAGATTTTGGCAAAATATCAAGGATCTCCTGGGTAAGGACGATAGGAAGCAACCAACAATGCTCCATGTTAATAGTATTCCTACGCTGGATCAGCACACAGTTGCTGAATCCTTTAATTCAGCATTCACCGATCTAAGTGCAGGTCTCCCTCCTGGCTTCCTTAATAAAACCGAGACAGACCAGTCTACCTCTAGTAGCAACACCAGCCACCCTAACTTTTGCTTCAGGCATGTGACGGTTAGGGAGTCCAGAACCTATGTACGGAAGGTACTTGGCAAAACTAGGCTTGGAAGTGATAACATCGACATGAAGCTAGTTGCAGTTGCACTTGAAGAGATTCTTGTCCCAATTACTGTGATATTTAACAACTCGCCCTGGCTAAGTTCCCAGCTGCTTGGAAGTTAGCGCTTGTGACCCATGTTCTAAAAAGTGGGGATCACACCAGTATGGCTAATCATCGTCCAAGCTCAGTTCTCTCCCCCTCTCAGAAGTGCTTGAGAGAATTGTGGCTGATCAGGTTTCTGAGTATCTTCAGAAATATGATCTTCAGTGCCCACAGCAGCATGGCTTTCGTAAGAGCCATAGCACTGCTACTGCTCTGGTCGAATTCTCTGACTGTGTGCATAAGGCCTTGGATGGTGGCAAACTAGTGTGATCTATATTCATAGATCTCACCAAGGCATTTGATACCGTCAACCATCTCTTACTACTAAAACAACTGCTGCACATGGGATTTTCCAATGAGGCTGTACTGTGGTTTAAGGGTTACCTCTCCCATAGGTCTCTGTCATAATTGGGACTGTGACTTCCACAGCAAGGGATACTGTGCTTGGCATCCCTCAGGGGTCCATCTTGGGACCTCTCCTCTTCAGTTTGTTTCTAATTAGACTCCCTGAGGCTTGTGAGAGCAAAATCATTCAGTATGCCGATGATGCGGTCATTCTGAGTAGTGGCTCGCAGATTGATCAGCTGCAGAAGGAGCTCCAGACCACCTTCCACTACTTGGAGGAAGGTTCAGCTCACAGAAACTGCTTCTTAACGATAAGAAAACTAAAACGATGCTGATTTCGAGCCCCCAGAATAAGAAAACTTACCCAGTTCTGACAATAATTAACAACAGGTACACCCCTTTAGAACAGGTACACACCTTCAAGTACCGTCAGGGTCATCATTGATGACACCCTTTCCTATGCTCAGGACATAGATATGGTTGTAAAAGCGGTTAATATCATACTTGGCCTCCTGTACTGGCATAAACAATATCTTACACCCGCCACCCTCCGTCTTACGGTCTCAAGCTCCATCCTGTCAGTAATTGACCATGGCTTGGTAGTTTATAGGTCAGCCTCAGACACAGTGCTGAAGCATGTAATTACAGCCCTTAAGCCTGTTGATTCACTTTGGGGGCTGACAACCTAACGCACTCCTGTATACTCTATGAACAAACAAACTGGCTTAATCTTACTACCAGAGTAAAATAACAGACATGCCTCCTGGGCAAGAAAATACTACTCGGTAAAGCCCCTCCTTGCCTCCAACACATGCTGCATGCTAGTCACTCTACCTATTTGACCCAGGGGTCAACTAGTGGCTCACTAGCCACCCCATTCTGGAAAACTTCTCTTGGCCAAAGGTCTTTTGCATATTGGGCCCCCCTCTGGCTGAATGGGATCCCTGACCACATAATTAACACTAACAGCCTTCCTTCTTTTAAATTGGAATTAAAGCTTCACCTTGCTGGTAATGGTACCTGTGTATGCAGGTAACCCGGTAGCCCTGGTCGTAGCACCATTGGCCTCCTGTTTGGAGGATGGTGGGGTTGGCCCCTCACCTTCTCCTCCCCTCCCACTCCGTGCCTTTGCACTTACTTTAACTGTCTCCCACTGTCAGTCTGAGAGCTTATCTTTTATAGTGGTCCTATAGGGTCCCATACTCAAAACTTCTCTGCCTTCTTGGCCCGGCCCTCTCTCAGTGTCCCCTCACTTCCATAGCCCTAACTCCTCTTTCCTTCCCTGAAACCTTGACAAAGCCTGATTCAAACAACATGAAGTCTTGCTATATTATGACATATGCAGTGAGTCCCAACCTTCGAACTGCTCCGGAGGTGAAAGAGTTAACGTTCCATGCCAGGCATGGAACTTTGAGCACGAGCTCGGTTGAAAGCTCTGTCTGTTGTTCTTCAAACTCAAACTGTCAGATTCTTTACTCCGCCTCACTGAACAGTCGCTCCGGAGATTTCTCCTTCTGCTCGGTTCATTTTGTCGGTTAAAGTATTAATTTTTTGGTTTTTTTAACCGAATTTAAACCGCAACCGGTCGGTTCAAGCTCTGTCTGTGGTACCGTAAGTACTAGATAGGTTTTACATTTATTTCTGTGTGGAGTTTGTAAACAGTATTATCGGTTCAGTTTGAACTGATCAGGTTGTTGAAAATTCATTAAATTCTGTCTTTTAGAGTGCGGTTCCCGGTTCTTATTGGTTCTAAAAAAAAACGGATTTCATTACGTTTTTTTCCACGACCCGTGACACGGTTGGGAACCAATAAGAGGGTCTTGCTTGGCGGATTGCCATAAACGGGCAAGTTTTGGTTAGCTGGCACTATGTCTGAGAAACCCAAAGAAAAACGGGCCCACTGGGTTTCAACACTGCAGTGTTTGTGGGGAAGCCTTTGCCAAGGCTGACCCCCACACCAACTGTGTTTATTGTCTGGGGTTTGACCACCTCAATGCAGACTGCCAGATTTGCAAAAATTTTCCTGCAGCTACCCTGGATAAGAGAGTTGGTAGGCTCAGGGAAAGAGAGGCCAAGAAGTCCGCTGACCTGGATGGCCAGCCCGGTTTGGTTGTAACCGAACCAGAGGAAGTGCCCTCTGACCAGGGTGAGACTTCCTCGGGCAAAAGGAGAGCCGACTCGGAGGAGTCGGTTCCAGCAAAAAGGACTAGAAAATCAGCAGGTGTGGAGCCAAAATTTCCATCTCCAACCGCTGAAGAAATAGCCAAAGCGATTAAAATTGTCCAGTCGCTTTCCCCGGTTCCGACCGAACCGGCACCATCAGGTAAGCGTACGGTTCGGTCGGTTCCACCGGTTCAAGAATATGTTTTAGAGGAATTTTATGGAACCGGGAGGAGGGGAAGAGAGTATGAGAGAGTGAATGTGGATTTGAAAGTCTGGATGTGCCCATTGAACCGACATCTCCCAGACAGACCTTCAGGAGTGTCTCCCTTGGCTTTCTGAGTCCCCCTCTCATTTTATGTTTTATAAAAAAGTGGCTGAAACCCTCCAGCTCCCTGTGGAGGAAGCTGTGGGTGATCAAGAGGAGCCTGACTATGTAGAAATGATGGATATCCCAGAGTCTAGGAGACTGTCTATTCCTTTGCATAAATCTTTTGGGAAACAGACAGTAAAAATTCTAAAAACTCCTCACACTATACCTCCTGTGGCTAAAAGAATGGACAAGAGGTACACATTGTCAGGCTCTGATACGGAGTTCCTTTCACAACAATGCAGCCATGTTGGGGTAGTGCAGGCTGCAGCCTGTGACAAGGCTAATATTCCCTTGGCTTCACACCCCCCTGACAAGGACTCCAGAAGGATTGATGCTATGGCAAAGAAACAGTACATGGCAGCATCCTTGGGACTCAGACAGGCAAATTATATGGCTTATGTTGCTGAGATATCAGAAATCCAGATGGGATACTGTTATGGCTCTAGCAAAACAGGTCCCTGGCCAGCTTGCCAAGGAGCTGGAGCAGGTGGCTGCTGATGGTATTGAGGCATCCAGGTGCAATTCCATGCTGCAGTGGACTCTAATGATGTGTCATCAAGAGTCATGGCTACATCTGTGGCACTTCGCAGAATGGCTTGGCTCAGATGTACTAGCCTGTCACAGGATACCCAGACTAAGGGCATGGATTTTCCTGTTGTGGGTAATTCTCTGTTTGGGGAGAGACAGAGAATTACATGAAGAAAATGGATGAGTATAAGACCACCTATAGGAGTGCACAGGCCAAGGAAAGGCAGGCCACTCCTCAAAGGCAGCCTTCCAGGGGCAGGGGCAGACCTTTTCATAGGCCTTTTTACCAAGCCCAGGCCGCCTCTTCAGCTTATGCCCAGAGGGAGTTCTTTAGAGGGAGAGGCAGACGGGGTACAAGCAGACCTGCTTCCACCCCTCAGCCTAAAGCCCCTGCCAAGCAGGCACCCTGATGGGGTGGCCAGGGCCGATTCTCCACTACCTGTAGGGGGCAGGCTGGCTTACTTTGTCCAGGATTGGAAGTCTTTAACATCAGATAAGTGGGTCCTGGAAGTAGTAAGCCAGGGGCTGGTTCTCAGCTTCAAAAAATTTCCAAAGATGAGAATCAGGTCCTTTCCACCTGCAAATCCATCAGAGGCACTTGCCCTAGAAACAGAAGTTTCTACCCTCCTGGCTCTCAGAGCTGTGGAAAGGGTTCCACCCCTACACCAGGGCAAAGGGTTGTATTCCAGGTACTTTCTTACCCCAAAAAGACAGGAGAATGGCGGCCCATCCTGGATCTCAGATACCTAAACAAGCACCTTTTAAAACCAAAATTCAAAATGGTGACTCTGGGAATTATTTTACCCTCTCTAAGGCCAGGGGACTGGCTAGCGTCCCTGGACCTCAAGGATGCTTACTTCCATGTTCTTATCAGAAGCTCCCATCGAAAGTACCTCAGATTCGAACTGCCCTCAGGCCATTACCAGTTCAGAGAAATGCCCTTCGGCCTCACCTCTGCCCCGAGGGTATTCACAAAATGCCTGGCAGTAGCAGTTGCCCACTTAAGAAGGCAAAAGATTGCCATCTTTCCTTACCTGGACGACTGGCTCATAGTAGGCCAGTCTCCAGACCAAGTCAAACTACATCTTCAGGTAACTCAGCAACTGCTCACATCTCTAGGTTTCCTTCTCAGTCTTCCAAAGTCAGTTCTAGAGCCTGTCCAGCTTCTCATCTTCATAGGTGCAGAACTGAACACAAAAGAGGCCAGAGCCTTCCTTCCTCTGGAAAGAGCAAGGACCCTGGTCTCTCTGTCGCTTCTCCTCCCTGCAGGTCTCTCGACCAGCAAGGCATTTTCTGCAGCTCCTGGGGCACATGGCTGCTTCTACAGCAGTGGTGCAGGGAGCAAGATTTCAGATGAGGGACATCCAGTTCCATTTGAGAGCCTTTGGTCTCAAAGAGAGACCTCTAACCAAATTGATCCCAGTGACTAACCCTGATCCAAGCCCTTCAGTGGTGGCAGGACCAGAGCAATCTGAGACAGGGGGTCCCCTTCACCCCTCATTCTCACTCCTTAATCCTTACTACAGATGCATCCCTCTTGGGGTGGGGAGCTCACATGGGCGACCTCACTACCCAGGGATTGTGGTCCCCTCAGGAATCTCTGCTCCACATCAACCTGTTGGAACTCAGAGCAGTTTTTTTAGCACTTCAAGTTTTTTCCACATCTGTTCAGAACAAAGTTGTACAGGTCAGAACAGACAACACCACTACAATGTGGTACATCAACAAGCAAGGGAGGCACTCGGTCTACGGCCTTGTGCACCGAAGCAATGAAGTTGTGGTCTCTGGCTTATTCCCTGAACACCTCCCTTACGGCAGTTCACCTCCCAGGCAAGGATAATGTCCTGGCAGATGCTCTCAGCAGGATTTCCCAGGTCCATCACGAATGGTCACTGGATCCCCTAGTACTGGAGGTAGTATTTGCCAGATGGGGCACCCCGCAGATAGATCTTTTTGCAGCCCCAGACAATCACCAACTTCCCCTTTTTTGTTGCAGGCCCCCAGTGTTGGGCTCAGTCCCCCTGGATGCCTTCCTTTTCAGTTGGGAAGGGAAGTTTCTCTATGCTTTTCCCCCCCTTCCCTCTTCTGTTCAAGGTGCTAGTCAAAATCAGATCTCAAAACCCTGCAAGATGATCCTGATTGCTCCAGATTGGGCCAGACAGCCCTGGTACCCACTCCTTATGTCCTTAGCAGTCCACCTTCCCCTGTGTCTTCCCAGGAATCACAACCTGTTAACCTGTGCTCAGGGGAAGAGTTTGGTACCCGAATCTCAAATCCCTCAATCTCAAGGCCTGGCTCTTGAAGAGTTAGAGTTTGCTGACCTACACCTCTCCCAAGGTTTATTGGATATCTTGAAGACTTCTAGGAAGCCTTCCACCAGGGCTACTTATAATTCCAAATGGAAGAGGTTTTCCATATGGTGCTCTGGCAAGCACATTTCCCCAGAATCTGCTGACTTACCCACAGTCCTGGATTATATGGTGCATTTGAATACTTTGGGGCTGAGACCAGCTACCCTGAAGGTGCACCTGGCAGCCGTGTCTGCTTTCTTATCAGCTGGTAAACCCTCTTCTCTTTCATCTCATCCTGTATTCTCCAAGTTTTTCAAGGGGTTGCTTCACACCAACCCTCCATTCAGGGACCCTGCCTCTGCCTGGGATCTTGATATTTGCATTGCCCAGCTTATGCAACCCCCTTTTGAGCCCTTGTCTACAGCAGAGCTTAAGTACTTGACTTGGAAAGCTGTGTTTCAAACAACATGAAGTCTTGCTATATTATGACAAGTGCAGTTTGTCCCACCACTAGAACTGCTCCGGAGGTGAAAGAGTTAACTTCCATGCAGAGCATGGAGCTTAGAGCGCAAGCTCGGTTAAGAAGCTCTGTTAGGGTGGTTTCAAACCGAAACCGTCAGATTCTTTACTCCGCCTCACTGAACAGTCGCTCCGGAGATTCCTCCTGTTGCTCGGTTCATTTCTTTGGTTTAAAACGCTATTTCTCGGTTGAATTTAACCGCAATTTAATTATTTTAACCGCAAAACCGATCGGTTCAAGCTCTGTCTATGGTATTGTAAGTAATAGATAGGTTTTTTCTGTGTGGAACTTGTAAATTGTTATCGGTTCGGTTTGAACCGATCGAATTGTACTAAAACTTAGTTTTAAAGCCTTTTAAGGCTTGTTAGAGTGCGGTTCCCGGTTCTTATCGGTTCTAAAAAACACGGATTTCATTACGGTTTTTTCCACGACCCGTGACACGGTTTGGAACCGATAAGGGTGTCTTGCCTGGCACGCTGCTTAAAGGGCAAGTTTGTTGGTTAGGGTGGCATCATGTCTGAGAAACCCAAGAGAAAACCGGGCCCACTGGGTTTCAGCACTGTAGTGTCTGTGGGGAAGCCTTTGCCAAGGCTGACCACACACCATGTGTCTATTGTCTGGGGTTTGACCACCTCAATTCAGACTGCCAGATTTGTAAAATTTCCCTGCAGCCACCCTGGACAAGAGAGTGGGCAGGCTCAGGAGCGAGAGGCCAAAAGTCCGCTGACCGGATGGCCAGCCCGGTTGGTGCCAGCGAACCGGAGGGGTACCCTCTGACCAGGCGAGACTTCTCGGGCAAGAAGCTGACTCTGAGAGCCAGTTCCAGAAAGAAAACTTAAAAATCAGCAGGTTTGCAGTCCAAAATTCCTTCTCCAACTGCTGCAGAGATAGCCAGGGCAATACAGATTGTCCAGTCTCTGTCCCTGTTCCTCCGAACCGCCACTGTCTGGCAAAAGGTCGGTTTGGTCGGTTCCAGTGGTTCAGGAATATGATATAGAAGAGTTTTATGAACCAGAGGAGGGGGAGGAGGATTATGATAAGTGTGAATGTGACTTTGAAAGTCTGGATGTGCCCACTGAACCGGACATCTCCCCAGAAAGACCTTCAGGTGAATCTCCCCCTAGGCTTTCTGAGTCCCCTTCTCATTTTTTGTTTTATAAAAAAGTTGCTGAGACCCTCCAGCTTCCCTTAGAGGAGGCTTTGGATGAGCAAGAGGAGCCTGACTATGTAGAGATGATGGATATCCCAGAGTCCAGGAGATTGTCCATCCCTTTGCATAAATCTTTTAGGAAACAAACAATAAAAATTTTAAAAGTTCTAATTCTGTGCCCCTGTAGATAAAAGATGGACAGGAGGTACACTTTGTCAGAGTCCTGATACAGATTTTCTTTCATAGCAATGCAGTCATGTTGGGGTAGTTCAGGCAGCAGCCTGTGATAAAGCTAATATTCCCTGGCTTCACATCCTCCTGACAAGGACTCCAGGAAGATTGATGCCATGGCCAAAAAACAATACATGGCAGCATCCTTGGGACTCAGACAAGCAAACTATATGGCTTATGTTGCGAGATACCAGAAATCTAGATGGGATACTGTCATGGCCTTAGCCAAACAGGTCCCTGGCCAGCTTGCAAAGGAGCTGGAGCAGGTGGCTCTTGATGGTATTGAGGCATCTAAGGTGCAATTCCATGCTGCAGTGGATTCTAACGATGTATCCTCTAGAGTCATGGCTACATCTGTGGCTTTTCGGAGATTGGCCTGGCTCAGGTGTACTACTTTGTCACAGGATACCCAGTCTAAGGCTATGGATTTTCCTGTGGTGGGAAATTCTCTGTTTGGGGAGCAGACAGAGGAATTATATGAAGAAAATGGATGAATATAGAACCACTTATAGGGTGCACAAGCCAGGACGGCAAGCCACTCCTCAGAGGCAGCCTCCAGAGGTAGGGGCAGGCCTTTTCACGGGCCTTTTACCAGACCCAGGCCTCCTCCTCTTCAGCCTATGCACAGAGGGGTTCTTAGAGGGGAGGTAGGCGTGAAGTGCAGGCCTGCTCCACCCCTCAGCCTAAAGCCCCTGCCAAACAGGCACCCTGATGGGATGCCCAGGTCGACTCTCCATTACCTGTAGGGGCAGGCTGGCTTACTTCCCAGGACTGGGAGTCTTTAACTTCAGACAGGTGGGTCCTGGAAGTAGTGAGCCAGGGTCTGGTTCTCAGCTTCAAAAATTTCCAAAGATGAGAACCAGATCTTTTCCACCTGCAAACCCTTTAGAGACTCTTGCTTTGGAAACAGAAGTCTCAACCCTCCTGGCTCTCAGAGCTGTAGAAAGGGTTTCTCCCCACACCAGATCAAAGTCTGTACTCCAGGTACTTCCTTACCCCAAAAAAGACAGGAGAGTGGCGGCCTATCCTGGATCTAAGATATCTAAACAAGCACCTTTTAAAACCAAAGTTCAAAATGGTGACACTGGGAATGATTTTACCCTCCCGAAGGCCAGGGGACTGGCTAGCCTCCCTAGACCTCAAGGATGCCTACTTCCATGTTCTTATCAGAAGCTCCCATCGAAGTACCTCAGATTCGAACTGCCCTCAGGCCATTATCAGTTCAGAGCAATGTCCTTGGCCTCACTTCTGCCCCAAGGGTGTTCACAAAATGTCTGGCAGTAGCAGTTGCTCATCTAAGAAGGCAAAAGATTGCCATTTTTCCCTACCTGGACGACTGGCTCATTGTGGGTCAGTCTCCAGACCAGGTCAAATCACACCTGTTAGTTACCCAGCAGCTGCTTACCTCTCTGGGCTTTCTTCTCAGTCTTCCAAAGTCAATTTTGGAACCTGTCCAGGTACTCACCTTTATAGGCGCAGAACTGGACACAAAGCAGGCCAGAGCCTTCCTTCCCTTGGAAAGGGTAAGGACCTTAATGGCCCTGGCCTCGTCCTTCACTCTGCAGGTCTCTCGACCAGCAAGGCATTTCCTGCAGCTCCTAGGACACATGGCTGCCTCCACAGCTGTAGTGCAAGGAGCAAGATTTCAGATGAGGGACATTCAGTTCCATTTGAGAGCTTTCTGGTCTCAAAGAAGAGATTCCCTATCCAAATTAATCCCAGTGACTCGAACCCTGATCCAGGCCCTTCAGTGGTGGCAGGATCAGAGCAATCTGAGACAAGGGATGCCTTTCATCCCTCTGTCCCACCCTTGACCCTTACTACAGATGCATCCTCTTGGGATGGGGAGCTCACATGGGCGACCTCTCCACCCAGGGGTTATGGTCCCTCAGGAATCTCTGCTCCACATCAATCTGTTGGAACTCAGAGCTGTTTTCTAGCACTTCAGGTTTTTCTGCATCTGTTCAGAACAAGGTGGTACAGGTCAGAACAGACAACACCACTACAATGTGGTACATCAACAAACAAAGGGCACTCGGTCTTGACCTTGTGCACCGAGGCGATCAAGTTGTGGTCTCTGGCTTATTCCCTGAACACTTCCCTCATAGCAGTTCACCTCCCAGGCAAGGACAATGTCCTGGCAGATGCTCTCAGCAGGATTTCCCAGGGCCATCACGAATGGTCACTGGATCCCCTAGTACTGGGGATAGTGTTTGCCAGATGGGGCACTCCTCAGATAGATCTTTTTGCAGCCCCAGACAATCATCAACTTCCACTGTTTTGTTGCAGGCCCCCAGTGTTGGGCTCAGTGCCCCTGGATGCCTTTCTCCTCGATTGAGAAGGGAAGTTTCTTTATGCCTTTTCCCCTTTCCCTCTCCTGTTCAAAGTACTAGTCAAAATCAGGTCTCAGCCTTGCAAAATGATCCTGATTGCTCCAGACTGGGCCGGGCAGCCCTGGTACCCACTCCTTCTGTCCTTAGCAGTCCATCTTCCCCTGTGTCTCCCCAGGAACCACAATCTGTTAACCTGTGCTCAAGGGAGAGTTTGGTATCCGAATCTCAAATCCCTCAACCTCAAGGCTTGGCTTTTGAGCAGTTAGAGTTTGCTGACCTACAACTTTCTCAAAGTATTCTCGAAATCCTGAAGGCTGCTAGGAAGCCTTCCACCAGGGCTACCTATAACTCCAAGTGGAAAAGGTTTTCCATATGGTGTTCTGGGAAGCATGTTTCCCCGGAATCTGCTGATCTACCCACTGTATTGGACTATATGGTCCATCTTAATTCGTTGGGACTGAGACCAGCTACCCTGAAAGTGCACTTGGCAGCTGTCTCTGCCTTCATTTCAGCAGGGAAACCCTCTTCTCTTTCTGCTCACCCTGTATTTTCCAAGTTTTTTAAAGGATTGCTTCATACCAATCCTCCATTCAGGGACCCTGCCCCGGCTTGGGATCTTAATGTATGCATTGCTCAGCTGATGCAACCCCCCTTTGAGCCTCTGTCTTCGGCAGAGCTTAAGTATTTGACTTGGAAAACTGTATTTCTGGTAGCCATCACTTCTGCCAGGTGCATAAGTGAGTTACAGGCTTTATCAGTAGAGACTGACTTTATTTCCTTTCACAGGGATAAAGTAGTCCTCAGGACTAACAGGAAGTTTTTGCCTAAGGTGGTTTCAGATTTCCACCTTAACCAATCTGTTTCACTTCCAGTGTTCTTCACTGACCATTCCTCCTCTGGTGAGAGGAGGCTGCACAGCCTAGATGTTAAGAGGGCCCTAAGTTACTACATAGAGCGTACCAAGGGTCACAGGTTTGACTCCCTCCAACTGTTTCTCACTTATGGTGAGGTTGGGAAAGGGAGACCTGCCACTAAGATATCCATTGCCAGGTGGATCGTTTCTTGTATCCAATTTTGCTATCAAAAGCTGGGTAAGGTTCCCCCCTCAGGCATGAGGGCTCACTCTACCAGAGGTACAGCTGCGTCTCTAGCCGCTGCTAGAGACATCCCTATCTTGGAGATATGACAAGCAGCTACTTGGAAAACAGTACACACTTTCACCAAGCATTACTCCCTGGATATTCAGGCCAGGAGGGATGCTCGTTGCTGGCAGGTGCTTCAGAGCCTGTTCCCTAAGTAGGTTCTGTCCCTCCTCCATGGAGGTACTGCTGTGTAGTCTGCAGTTGTCATAATATAGCAAGACTTCATGTTGTTTGAAGAAAAAATTACTCACCTTAGTAATGTTGTTTCTTCTAATGGAGTCTTGCTATATTATGACCTCCCCCCCAACCTGCCCCTCTCAGAACTTCTACTTTGGGTATGGGGTGGGCAATCCTCTGTTGGCATTTATTGATGCCCTCTTTCATGTTTGGGTGTTGTGTTTATTTAGTTATTTTATCTTATTTTTCTGGTCCACTGACTTGAGTCTTGGTGTTGGGACCAGGAAAATGTGTGTGAATATGTTGGTAGCCAGTTGGCTAGTGTAGG
The DNA here is from genome assembly GCA_016271365.2 of Neoceratodus forsteri. Lineage (NCBI taxonomy): Eukaryota > Metazoa > Chordata > Ceratodontiformes > Ceratodontidae > Neoceratodus > Neoceratodus forsteri. The sequence continues at coordinate 1,200,579,304 of CM028130.1, forward strand.
TTACAGCTTCCACACAGAACCTTAGTGAGTTTTTGCTCGTAAAGATCTGACGGTTTCGGTTTGAAACCACCCTAACAGAGCTTCTTAACCGAGCTCGCACTCTAAGCTCCATGCTCTGCATGGAAGTTAACTCTTTCACCTCCCGGAGCAGTTCTAGTGGTGGGACAAATTGCACTTGTCATAATATAGCAAGACTCCATTAGAAGAAACAACATTACTAAGGTGAGTAATTTTTTCTTTTGGTAGCCATCACTTCTGCCAGGCGCATAAGTGAATTACAAGCTTTGTCAGTGGAGCCTGATTTTATCTCCTTTCATAGAGATAAGGTGGTCCTCAGGACTAACAGAAAGTTCTTGCCTAAGGTGGTTTCAGACTTCCACCTTAATCAATCTATGTCTCTCCCTGTGTACTTCACTGACCATTCCTCCTCTGGCGAGAGGAGACTGCACAGTTTAGATGTCAAAAGAGGCCTTAGTTACTACATAGAACGTACCAAGGGTCACAGGCTTGACTCCCTCCAACTGTTCCTCACTTATGGTGAGGTTGGTAAAGGGAAACCTGCCACTAAAAGATCCACTGCCAGGTGGATTGTCTCTTGTATCAAATTTTGCTATGGAAAACTGGGTAAGGTTCCTCCCTCAGGCCTGAGGGCTCACTCTATCAGAGGTACAGCTGCGTCTCTGGCTGCTGCCAGGGACATCCCTATCCTTGAGATATGTCAAGCTGCTACCTGGAAAACAGTTCACACTTTTACCAAGCATTACTCCCTGGACATCCAGGCTAGGAGTGATGCTCGGTTTGGCACAGCTGTGCTTCAGAGCCTATTTCCTAAGTAGGTTCTGTCCCTCCTCCATGGAGGTACTGCTGTGTAGTCTGCATATGTCATAATATAGCAAGACTTCATGTTGTTTGAAGAAAAAATTACTCACCTTAGTAATGTTGTTTCTTCTAATGGAGTCTTACTATATTATGACCTCCCCCTGCCTGCCCCTCTCAGAACCTCTGCTCTTGGGATGCGGGTGGGCAGTGCAGTGTTGGCACTTAGTAGATGCCCACCTTGTTTTTTTCACGCCTCCTTTTTGGGGTGTTCGGGTGTTGTGTTTTTATTTTTTGACTTGAGTCTTTGTTTTGGGACCAAAAAATGTGTTCTTATATTTAGTAGCCAGTTGGCTAGTGTAGATTTACAGCTTCCACACAGAACCTTAGTGAGTTTTGCTCGTAAAGATCTGACAGTTTCAGTTTGAAGAACAACAGACAGAGCTTTCAACCGAGCTCATGCTCAAAGTTCCATGCCTGGCATGGAAAGTTAACTCTTTCACCTCCGGAGCAGTTAGAAGGTTGGGACTCACTGCATATGTCATAATATAGCAAGACTCCATTAGAAGAAACAACATTACTAAGGTGAGTAATTTTTTCTTATGGGGCTGCTCCTCCACTGCCCTAGATGTTCCCAACTCTCAGAGTGTCCTCCTGTTTGCACTTTATTTTACAAGTGTTTTATATTTTTGGTTCTGTTGAAATGATTCCCCTATGAATTGTTATTGTAAATGGTTCTCCCTGTACCTGAATATTTACTTCCTATGTAAATAAACCAATTATGTCATTCCAGTGTAAACTCATGTTCATGAGCTGTGATAATTATCATTATTACTTCCTGTTGTTTTTGTCATGTACTTCATTTAATGTGGAACCTTTGAAAAAGAGCATTTTGCTCAAAGGTTATTCTCTGGATACTGAAATAAAATAAATAATTAAATAAAAATGATCATGGCCAAAGTGACCATCCTGAATTTTGTTTTTTTGATGTGCTTGTTCTGAAGCCTGAGATCTAAAATGGGTCGCTAATCCCAGTTTTGTGTCAGAAAGTATCTTGAATAAGCCTTTGCCCCTCTGAGATAGAGGAACAGGCTCCACTGCTTTTATCAGCAGTAGATTCCTTACCTCTGCTTCCAGCAGGCTCCTTTCTACTGGTGTTGCTGGGGTAAACAATCTGTTTCTCAATTTGGGGAGGTTTTTGAAAGTTAATGACAGACCCTGGCTCACTACCTCCAAGATCAACTTGTTTGTGGTGATGGAAAGCCACTCTTGGAAGAAGTGAGCCATTCTGCTGCCTACTGGCAGAGGGAGGCGACCTGTGGAAGCACGTCAGGGAGCTTGTTTTGCCTGGGCCATGGCCTGGGCTGCTGGTCCAGCCCTCCTCAGAGCTCTTCTGCCCCTACCTCTAAAGTGCCATTTGGGCTGCTGATAGCCTGGGGGTGCCTAAGTCTGATAGAAGGGTCTAGAGTATGACCCCCAACCCCTGCCTCCCCTAGCATGGGCTTTTCATGTAAGCCTCAGTCTTATTCCCAAAAAGTGAATTGTTTTCACAGGGGAAATCCATGGCTTTTGTCTGGGTATCCTGTGTTAGGTTTGTGGTTCTTAGCCATGCAGACCTCATAGGCACAACAAGTGCCATGAGTCTAGCTGCTGTGTCATTGGTATCGACAGCCATATGAAACTGGTATTTAGTTGCATCTATGGCTGTCTCAGCCAGATCTGTCCCTGCTTCTCCAGGCACCTTGTCCACTGATGCCAGTACCCTGGACCAGAGGGCCTTTTGATACTGGGCTGCATAGGCCATGTAATTGGTCTGTCTGACCAATAGGGATGCTACTAGATACCCCTTTTTCCCCATAGCATCAATCTTCCTTGACTTCTTAGGAGGATGGGAAGACAGGGGTATTCTAGCATTGTCACAGGCAGCCACCTGGACTACCCCCTCATGATCCAGATGTGTGAACAAAAATTCAGCATTGGCCCTATCTAGCTGATATTTCTTGTCCACCTTCTTATCTACTGCTGGCACTGAAGTAGGTGTTTGCAGGATTCTCAGGACTGCTTTCTTCAAGGACTTATGAATAGGGAGCATAAGCCTCTTTGTGGGGGTGAGACCCATCATGTCAAGGACGTCGGCTTCCTTTTCTTCCTCCACTGTCTGTTGCAAAAACAGATTGAGGGTGTCCATCATTTGCCTTACAAAGGCATTGTGTGATGAAAAATCCTCTGGTCCCCAGGGAGGGGAACCAAAATATTGCTCCGAGGAGACCTCAGGTTCTATGGGTTCCTCCATGTCCTCCTCCTCCTCTTCGTATAAATATTCTGGTTCCAGGTCCAAGGAAACAGTGGTAGGAACTGCTAAGGGCACCGATTGGGCAACCGGAGGAACTGGTAGAGGAGCTATGTTGCCAACTGCCTGAAGGGCCTGCAAAGCTTGTAGGGCTTGAGCAATGTCCTTAGCCGAGGGCATGGTCAGTCTTTCCACAGAGAGCTCCTTTGCCCTTTCAGCAGGAGGTGCAGTGGTATGTTTCTCTTTACGACTGCGCTTGGCTGGAATCGGTTCCGCAACCGGTTCCACAGGCCTTTTTATTTTTGCTGTATCTGCCTTTTCTGAGGGTTTTTCACCCAGTTCTGTATGTTTATCTTTTTTGGAAGGAACCTCTTTTTTGAGGAGGATGACTCCTTCATTGTTTGAGAGGGAGATGCAGAATTAGCCATTTCCTATAATTTCTTAGCCCTCTTTTTAAGTGCTTTAGGGCAGAACATTTGACAGATTTCACAGTTGGCAAAAGTATGGCTGGTACTCAGACAAGTCACACAAAGAGTGTGCCTATCCACTTTAGCAATGATCTGACCACAGGTTAAACCATTTTTAAAACCAGTGGCTCCTGTCCTCTTTTTTTTAGGAGTTTCTGACATTAGTGTCTGGCCAAGATCAATGACTGGATGGCCTCTAGCTGGTTGTGACTGAACCCCGATAAGACGGAGGTACTGGTGGTGGAGTCGAACAGGAGGCGTGATAGGATGGCCTCTGGTGCAGATACTGGACTAGTTCTAGGCTCTATCCCATTGATGGCCTCCTCTAGGGTGTGCGATCTTGACGTGGTTCTGGACTGCAGTCTGACAATGGCACATCAAGTGTCGTCCGTTGCCAGGGTTAGTTTTTTCCATCTGAGAAACATTGCCAGGATCAAACACCAGATTCCGCCCCTGGACCTCCCCACCTTGGTGCATGCTTTTGTAACATCTAGGCTTGACTACTGTAATGCGCTGTACCTCAGGGTCTCTGGAGGTACCCTCCATCGACTGCAGCTGCCAGGCTGTTGACTGGACAGTCGAAATACTGTCACGTCACCCCGGTGCTGCGCAAATTGCACTGGCTGCCGGTTCTATGGAGGGTGCTCTTCAAGGTGGGCTTGCTCACCTTTAAGGCCCTACATGGACTGGGCCCTTGCTACCTGATGGATCTTCTTACACCCGCTTCCTTGGTCCGCTCCCTTCGATCCTCCTTGAGGGGCCTCCTGGTGATTCCCAGGATAAGGTTGAAAACTGCCAGCGATAGCGCTTTTAGTATCGCCGGCCCCGTCCTGTGGAATTTGCTTCTGCCGTCGGTAAGGGAGGCCCCTTCTGTGGAGGCATTCAAAGCCCACCTTAAGAACCGTCTGTTCAGCCAGGCATTCTCAGATACTAGATGAGAACACAGACTATCAGCCCTTTTAAAGTAAATAGGGTTATTATTTATATGCAGAATATCACCTATTTTGATGTGTAATTATTTATTATATTGTGAGATTATATTTTTTAAACTTGTTTAGGTTTGTACGGCGCCCAGAGCCTCTGCATTGGGTGCCAGAAAAATAAAATTTGCCTTGCCTTGCCTTACTAAAACCCTAATCTCAACAAATAACCAAGCGCTCGGTTCCCATGCTTAAAGGAACTAAAAACTAACGTAAAAACAGCAAAAATATGTTAGGGACTACAGTCCCACGTAAAATATACAGATAGAATAAAACTTTTTTTTTCAGAGATTGCGGTTCCCCGTGCTTCTCAGGAACCGTTGAGGAACCGAGCGAAAACATTAAAACTAACTAAAAACTAACAAATAACACAAATATTACTGGGGAAGCAGTTATTTATAAAAGATTTTTAGAATAAAAACGATACTCATCGAGAAAATAACTAACCAGTTAGAAGTCGAGGCAAGCCCTCCGAGGTGTTCGAACTGGCAGGTGGAGAAACAGATCTGAGCTCCTTAGAGCGTAGTAGTTACTAGGGGGAGCAGTTTGAAATTGGCACAAGCCAGTGAGTGTTCCATCATTAGCATACATTCCATTTCTCTCCGGGGCAATTCAACGCAGGAGGCTAACTGCATTAGTTAAGCATATTGAAGGATTCCTGGGGTTAGAAGCCATCAGTTCTCAGTCCAGGGATGAGGAGGTCAACCTAATGAAAGCCTAGCCATCTGGTAAAGCAGCCAACTCTCAGAGTTTTCTTTAGTCACTTACCCCTTCCCCAGTCACTGAGAACCTTGGTCTTCTGGGACTGCAGGGTAAGGGGATCAGTTGAGGGAACCTGCAAGGTGGACCGCAGCAATCTGCTGCTCTTACTAGTGTGCTTAATGCACTGGAAGGGGGAGATTCGACTAGTGGGGGCAGAGTAGGACTAGGGGGTGGGGGAGAGTTGCACTAGGAAAGGCCAGGGGACATACTCTTGTCTCAGATTTCTAAAATATTTGAAAAGATTGTATCTTGCCAACTGAAAAGTTTTCTTGAGGATAATAATAAATTAACATCTTTTCAATCGGGTTTTAGGGTGCTTCACAGCACACAAACAGCTCAGACAAGGGTTGTAAGTGACCTCCATCTGAGTCTGGACAGGAGGTTAATGATAGGAGCCTTGTTTATTGATCTTTCAAAGGCATTTGACACCCTTAACCATTGGGTGCTCCTGTCTAGACTCAGCAAGATCGGCTTGTCCCCTCGATCGGTTAAGTGGTTTTCTTCCTATTTGACGGGTCGTAGCCAGTTTGTAGAAGTGGGTTCTTATAAGTCTAGCATACTGGAGGTGAAAAATGGTGTACCACAAGGTTCAATTTTAGGGCCTTTGCTATTTAACATCTATATGAATGAACTTAAAATTGCATCAACGGTCGCCTGGCGTCATATGTACGCAGATGACACCATATTGTATGTTGAGGGAGATACTCTATAGTTGATCAATATGAGGCTGCAATTGGCTTTTGATGAAGTACAGGATTTTTTTAAGATGAACCATCTTATCTTAAATGCTAATAAAACACAGTCACTTTTGTTTAAAAATAATAATAAAAAACAAGATCCCCACTTAGAAATCAATACCGTGGATAGCATTGCCATTAAGCAGGTGGATTCATACAAATACCTCGGTGTTTGGTTAGATCCATGCCCGGGGTTGGGATATTTATATAGATTCCCTTATAAAAAATAAAAATAGGAAGCTGGGCGTCTTATATAAATATAAAAAGTTCATGACCAGAGAGGTCCGATTGAATGTGGTTAACTCTCTCCTACTCCCAGTGATTGACTATGGTGACTTGCTTTATGGAGGGGTTACTGAAAGGTATATAGGTAGAATGGATTCAGTTTTCTGTAGGTTGGTCGTTTTGTATTGGATGCACCCTATAGAACTCATAGGTGCATACTCTTTAGGGAATTAAATTGGCTTAGACCCGTAGTGAGAAGAGACTTACATCTGTTACAATTTATGATTAAGGTTTGGTATGGGGAAGTACCTAATTATATTATTGACCTTTTTTGAAGTTAAGAAAATAAAGGAAAGTTTGAGGGCCTCTGTTGGAACCCAGTTTGTTCCAATTAAATGTAATTTGAAAACTGGAAGATCATCTGTACTTGTTAGAGGAATTAGCCTATGGAATAAATCTCCTTCAGACTTGGGAAGCAATAGAACCAGATATAATGAAAGTGAATTAATGAAATGGTGTACATCTGTTCTAAATAATACCACAACATGTAATAATTGTTAGCACTTTAAAAGTATGTATTGTATAATGTGTATGACTGTTTTTAATTTTTAATTTTCTTTCTCCTTTTTAATTTATTATTGTATTGTTAATTGTCCTAATTATATGTGTTGTATCAGTGATTGGTGTTATGCTATATGATGTGGAACCTCATTTTAATGCAATATGGAACTTCATTGAAAATGGGCTTTGCTCAACTGAATGTATCCATTTATTCATATATGAATAAAAAATGATTTACTACTACTACTACTGCTTACATACTCTGGATATACCGGGAGGGGGATGCTTGCTTCTTTTCTCATCGAGGCTTGCTGAGACTCAGGAAGGGGTTGGTCATTTATTTCTTACTTTGGACAAAATGGGTATTATTTTGTTTTAAATAGAATTAATTGCACAATCATCCAGGCACGACTATGATAACTACTTTATGACCTCTAGGGGACCCAGCCAACAGCAGCTTCAGATAAAGGAAGGGACACAGTCCCCTTAATTTTGATGCCGAATCGGATTCCGCATCCCAAAAAGGGTTTTTCTAAATTCTGTTTAAGGACATGAATACCAAAATTCGGAAAAAAATTTCCAGAATCCGACGTATCTGATTCTGTCAGACAAATTCTGAGCAACCCTGGTAATATCATTGTAGATTTGTGTGATATACTGTAGCTGAAGTTTTTGTTTAGCCGTTGCAAAATGTAAAATAAGTGGGTTCCCATAGCAATTTGTTACCCAAAAATGCTAATCAAGTGCAGCCTTGATTAGCAGAAATTACTAAGCAACTGATTTGCTGCATTGACTGAGGCTGCAAACTACAGGCCAGTCTCTAACCTGCCCTTTTTGGGCAAGATTATTGAGAAGGTAGCCATACTGCAGCTTGAGGACCATCTTACCACCCACGAGGTCTATGATCCTTGCCAATCCAGCTTCTGGAAGAGGCCTAATACCGAGAGGGCCCTTGTATGGGTGCTTAATGATCTCCTGATGGCGATAGATCAAAAGAGCAGTTCGATCTTGGTTCTCCTTGATCTCTCAGCGGCATTTGACACCGGGGACCATGGGGTATTATTGGAGTGCCTGCAGTTGATCTGCAGATTGTCGAGAACAGTCCTCAGATGGTTCCATTCATTCCTCACAGGCAGGTCTCAAAGAGTGGTGTCAGGGATTTTTTCCTCAGTCCTTCTTCTCCTGTCAAGTGGGGTACCGCAGGGCTCCATTCTGTCTCCCATGTTGTTAGCAGTGTATATGCTGCCATTTGGGAGTCATTATAAGGAAGTACGGGCTGAGCTTTCACTGCTATGCAGATGATACTCAGCTGTACATATCCTTTGTACCCAAGCAAGGTGATGCTGTCTTAGTCTTAAACAGCTGCCTCAGTGAGATTCAGGACTGGATGAGTGCCAGCTGGTTGAGATTAAACCCGGAAAAGACTGAGGTGTTGGTGGTGGCCCCAGGTCGTCGGGTAGAGCTCCTGGTTGCCCATCTGGTACTATACTAGGGGACAACCAGTTAAGGGCCTCTGAACAGGTGCGTAACCTGGGCGTTGTACTTGACTGCAAACTGACACGTAAAACTCAGGTGTCGGCCGTTGTCAGGACATCATTTTATCATCTGAGGAACATCACCCGGGTGAAACACCTTGTCCCTGAGGACCTTCCCACGCTGGTCCACGCCTTTGTGTCCTCCCGCCTTGACTATTGCAATGCTGTATACCTTGTGGGGGTGGGTATCAGCTGCCTGCAGCTGGTGCAGAATGTGGCTGCCAGGCTACTGACTGGTTCATCAGTAGCCAGTCATATTATGCCTGTGCTCTGTGAACTGCACTGACTGCCGGTGTGGTGGAGAATCACCTTCAAGGTCGCGTTGCTGACCTATAGGGCCCTACATGAACAGGGACCACGTTATTTGCAAGACCTCCTTTGTCCCTACCGCCCACTCCATTCCGCCGACGAGGAATTGCTGGAGGTTCCCAGGGTCCGTTTGAAGACCTCGGGGGCCAGAGCATTTGCTTTTATGGCCCCGACCCTGTGGAACTCTCTACGTCGTCGGGTGAGAGAGTGCCTGTCCACTGAGTCTTTTAAGTTTTCACTGAAGACATACGTATTTGAGCTAGCATTCCCTGATATGAATTGATTTTAACATACACTTAGAATTTTCTGATTTGGGATTTTAATCTGAAGAGTTTTTTTAGCAATGTATTGTACAGGCACTTTGGTTTTGAAAAGCGCCTTTTATAAATAAAGTTTGACTTTGACTTTGAGACTGTCCAAATTGCAGTAACATTGTCCTGCAGTTGTAAAAAGTACAGAATTTACAGAAATTTTTCTCACAGTTTGACACTTTCCCATGCAATTGCACTTTTCTGGACTGTATCTCAGAAAAAAATAAACATTTGCTGAAATTGCTACTCAGACCTGGTTGGTTGCCAATCATAATGATGTTGATTAGCAAAGATTGCTAATCAGATTTCTAAAACTAATTATAAAATAGGCAAAAAAAATCCAGTGATCTCATTGTTCAACAGCTGTGCAGACCTGTGTGGTAATTAACTAATAACTGTATGGGTCTGGAAAGTGCCTTGCAAGTCATGGAACTACACTGCTTCAGAATTCTTAGTAACTGTGACAGTTGGGGAAAAACAAAAAAAGGTTAAACAACATGAGTGACTTACCAGTCAACCAATATGACCCCATTGATGTGGCAAACTTAGTTGTTTGGTGTAAGAACTGATTTACCAATAATGAAGATTTATTTATTCCTAATTTAAAGATTTATTTAGTAAGTAAGTAAAATTTATTTATATGGCACTCAATCCCAGAGGCTCAGGGCACCTTACACAATCAAAAACAGGCTGGGTAAGTAATGACAATAGAATAAAAGCTCTAAAGGGTTATACAAACATTTAAAACTCAGAAATAAATAAGATAATTATAAATAATTAATAAACAGTAAAAACAGGTTTAAAAACACTATGAGTAGTCCGGAAAGGCCTGTTTGAAGTGATGAATCTTTAGGCCCCTCTTGAATACCTCCACTGACAGATCCTCCCTTACTGAACTGGGAAGTGAGTTCCAGAGGGCCGGGCCGGCCACCTTGAAAGCTCAATCACCAGAGGTTTTCAGCCTGGCCCTCAGAACCGCAAGGAGGCCCCTGGTAGAGGAGCGGAGGGAGCGGACCAGAGTGGCAGGGTTAAGGACATCCATCAGGTAGCCAAGGCCTGATCTGTACAGGGCCTTATAGGTGAGCAAGCCCACCTTGAAGATGATCCTCCACCTGACAGGCAGCCAGTGCAGATCTCGCAGGACCGGGGTCACATGACTTGACCTAGAGAGGCCCATCAGTAACCTGGCCACTGCATTGTGCACCAGCTGCAGCCAGTGGAGGGTCCCCCCACAGACCCTGAAGTATAGGGCGTTGCAGTAGTCAAGCCTAGAAGTGACAAAGGCATGTACTTGTAATGGCAGGTCCTCGGACAGAACTATGGGTTTAATCCAAGTGACATTCCTTAAGTGGTAGAAACCACTTTGGACAACAGATTTACTATTCTGCTTTTTATTATGTTGTGCCATTTTATAAATGCAGTAACACACTTCAGGGCTTGCTGTTCTTGAGTAATTACTGTACTCCCTCCTCCACCCCTTGGTTAAAGTGGCACTCAGCTAACACTTCTTGCTTCCAGCTGAAGGAGCTGTGGGGTGTAGTAATTACCCAATAACTGCATGCCCTGTCATATGTTATTGCTTACTTTGCTTACTTTATGCCTTGAGCTGTTGGATTGTTGTCACAGTATAAACCATGGTCTGCTGTAGAACTTCGTGGTTGAAAGGAAAATAAACTGCATCATAGAGTTCTACAGTGGTACTGCCAATAGTGTAATTTAGAATCATTCACGTTTAGTAAAAGACCAGTAAGATGGAATGGTAATAGAATCAGAATCTAAATAAAAAAAAAAAAAATAAAAGCTGCTTTGCATTGGTGGGGTATGTGTAGTTTGCTATAAACTTGACTTTATTGGTGGTGACCTTTTGGAGTAGATTTGCTTCTGTGTTTTGTACTGAAGATTTAGTCTTTTAAATGGTTCGTCATGACCCACACCTATAAGATTATATTGCCGGTTCCCTCCACCCTGTGCTGAAATGGCACACTGATGAGTCCTAACAGGGATCAGCGGGTCTGTGTTTACCGTTTTCAGCATTTGCACATTGTTGGGCCTTTTGGCTTCATTTAATACTGCTGAAAGCTGAGCCAGCCTTAGTTCTGTCATGGTGATTTGCGTGTACTTCCTATATTAGTGGGGTACTGTATGTGTAATTTGGTATTCCTCTATGGAAAGAATGACTTACAGGTTCCACAGTGTTCTTCTTTAAACATACTTCTTACTTTGTGTTTTTAGGTTTAACCTGCATCTTCTTGCATGTAACCAACTGAAGACACCAGCCAGAAAAACTCTGAAAATTGGCAAGAAGTCAGATATCTAATTTCTTGAGTATGCATTGATCTGTAGAACACTGGATCGTCTCCTTTTTAGCTATTCAGAATGCTGACTAGAGAGTTCACTGCCGGAAAACTAGTTTTCAGTTGACATGGTTAAAAGACTTTTTATGACTTCTTTTGAAATGATGTGATAAAAGTTTCTTTTTTATTTATGTATTAGTGAAAAAAAAATCAGAAAAAAATGTACAATTTTGCAAACTGTGTAAATAATTTGTTTTATTTTAATATGTGATTATAAATTACTCTTTTCCTCATTATATTGGTTATGTAAGCTGCATATTTTATACATTTTATTATTAATAACTGGCATGGGAGAACATGTTATTTAAACATAATATAGGACTGCCAGTTTTTGATTTTGTGTGTGGAACTGGAGTTGTTACAGTTGTCGTATATAGTAGTGCCTAATGATAAAGTGGCTTTATCTTTTATATTGTATGTAACTTATCCACCAAGAACATGAGCTAAAAATGACACTAGACCAAAGGATTGTTTTCTTTCTGTTTAATTTATTTTCCAGTTATTTTTTAGCACTGTATGTCTGATCATATGATGAAAATAACCCCAGTGAACGTTCAGAGTCACAGTATCACAAACATTAACAAGAATATTTGCCTTTTAAAAAATGATATGCTAAGGAGAGTACAATTATTATTTTAATGCTATCAGTAGGTTAATGCTCAGTAATTTTGCTGCCCTCCAAATAATTCTATACATCATTTTTTTCTCTTGTATGTGTTTCCTGTGATTTTAACATACTGTAGCTGTGTATAATAAGCATACCTTCTAAACTGGAAGCTATTCAGAATTTCTGTAAGTGGGCTGTATAAACTGTGTAAATAACAGTCATGGCAGCAATTGGGCTGACAGTTAAATAGAAAAGAGGGCACACATTTAGAAATAATGTTTTATACACTAATATTTACCAACAAAGCAGGGAATCATTAAAGTGCCATCCTAACAATTTAAAACATTTGTTGTTGACTGTAAATGTTCTCTTTTAGCATAAGTATTAACTTTTCTTTTGTCATTTTGTTTAACGTTTGTTTGAAACGTTCTCAGTATCCAATAAAGATAAACTGCTTTGTAGCAAATATATTTAGATCTTGTTTAGTCTTTGTGGCATACAGCTTACAGGGATCTTTGATTTAAGTTTAGCAAAGAGGCTTTGTAATGTAATCCATTATTACAAAGACGTCTCTCCCTAGTGTGCTAAAACTGTGATATAGCAGCAGGCAGTCAGTATGGATTAGTCTTCAAGGATATCTCCCCTCATTGAGCCACATCTTGGAACTGTAAGATGTCAGTAGCAGGGCTACCTGGAAATTTTTTGCTGGCTGGGGCCACACATGTGGATGAGCCTCGTTGCACCTATATAACAGGCATCCCCAGCATGCCTCTCGTCTTTCTGCCACTGTCAACCACTTGTCAGTCCACTACTGAAGAACACTGTCAAACGTTTGCAGGTATTCACTACTGTTGCTACTTCTATGAAGTTTGTCATTGTACACTTTTTTTATGCCACCACCTAAAGACAAGGAACCACTGTTCCATTATTGGCGCTGCGACAAAGTCAAGATTTATAAAGATGACCACCCCATTTGTAGCTGTTGCCTTGGTACAGACTACAACATTAAAGCCTGCTTGGTTTCCTAGAGCTTTAACCATGTATCCAGGAAACGTCGCAAGAAGGCTTTAGAGGTATTTCTGAAGTGTCAACAAATGGAGGAACAGGCTGAGGTGAAAGTGGCTTCACTGTCATCAACCGCTTCTGTTCCCAGTTCACCTTTGGCCTGTCGATGACTCAACTGAGAAAAAGGATAAGTCCTTCAAGTCGGCAGAGAAACACCACCACTCAGAGAAGGACAAAAGGCAAAAGGACAAGGCTGCTTCCCCAGACCGTTCCTGTTCACCTGTTAGACAGAATAAATACTGGCAAAGATGGGTCCTTGGGTCCTGCCACCCCTCCTGACCATCTCTCTGACACCAAGGTCGGGTCTGGCATGGGCTGGTCTGGCCCCCAAGGGGATTTCCAGCCTGTTCAGCCATCGGGCACTGTCCCATCAACAACTTAGTCATTGTTGACACCTTCAGGGCCTGTCAACCCACAGATGTATCAGTGTCCGAGCTGTTACTGCATCTGTTGCCACTGCCACCATTGTCACTCATTCCATCCTTGCCCTTGGCTTGTCCGTTGTCAACCTTACAGTACGTCAAAACTTCAGTTCTTGTAGCCTTCCTTAATACTGGACCCTGAACACTTTCTGTCGATGGGACACCTATCGACGATTCCTCCTCATTTATCTATCTTGTTGCCTTCCTTAATACTGGACCCTGAACACCTTCTGTTGATGGGACACCTATCGACGATTCCTCCTCATTTATCTCTTTGACCTGTCAACCCTCAGCCAATGGGGGTCGACGCTGTTGATGAACTGGAATATAATACAGAGTATATGGAATGAAGAAGAAGAGGTAAGGGATGTGGTGGGATCAAGCTCCACTCTGTCCTCCTGCTCAGAGGGAAATATGAAAATATGCACCAAAGTCTACACCTGAGCATGCCTCATTCCAAGCCTTCCTTAACTCATTTGTTCCCATAGACCCCGTATGGTGTCAGAACCATCCAGTGCTGGATCCAACCCAAAATGGCCACCGGGAGCAAATAAGTTAAACAGGTTCAGGCTAACCTAGGGTTTCAAGCAGAGGAGGAGGAGGATGATGCATCCAAAATAAATCCTTATGAGTTCTTAGAGGATTCTGCCTCTCCTACAGTCATTATTCCTCTGTGCATTCTGCTCTTCAGGATGCAACTTTGGCAGCCTGGCATAGATCAACTGAATTACCTGCAGTTCCCAGGAAGGCTGATAAACAGTATCCAGCCCCTACTGCAAAGCCTTATTATTCCTCACAGCCTGAAACAGACTCTGTGGTAATTATGGCTGCTCAGGACATATACAAGGCTCCCAAGCACATGGGCACTGTTCCTCCTGACAAGGATTTGAGAACTATGGATGTGTTCAGGAAGAGAACTTTTGCTTCTGCGTCCCTGGGCCTAAGAATCGCTAAGTATCAGGCAAATAAGATTAAATATCAGAACTGCCTTAGAAGACTATGACCACCCTGGCTAATAAATTGTCAGAGGGCCAGGACAAAATATAGGCACAGAAGACTATTGCTAATGGCCATGAAGCTGCTAAGCATCTGTTGCAGTCTGCATATGATGCTTTTGATGCTGCTGCCAGGGCAGCAGCCTCTGGGATATGCCCTCGCCACCACTCTTGACTATGCTGCTTTTGCCTCAGATGTACAGTAGCCTATGATAAGTGCTCCATTTAGGGGAAAACAATTGTGTGGCACTGATTTTGAAACTGCTTTAAAAAGACTTACCAGCCTCGGCCCCTGCACCTGATGTATAGGTGGTGTGCCTCATGGGGCTGCTTCTAATATACATGTTGCTTAAAATAATCCGGTTAATAAAAGTTACAGCGCTCGTAAAATTACAAATACTGGGTCCCAAGGACTTCCTGGTTTCTGGTGCCACCCACGCTTCGCCCCCACGCTCTGCAAATCAATGACACGATGCTAGGGAGAGCGCAGGGATCCATTATACTCTGGGTGGCACCTTTTAGATAATTTTTTTATATTATAATGGCCATTTGGTGATAAAACGTGAGCACTGGTCGACTAACGAGGTCCTTGTTAGTTGACCGGCGCCACGTTTTATGCATGAAATAACCGATATAATATAAAAAGATCTAAAAGGTGCCACCTATAGAATATAATGGAGTGTGTCCTCGGCTATCCTTAGCATCGCATCATAGATTTGCAGAGCACAGGGGCAGAGTGTGGGCGGCACCAGAAACCGGGAAGTCCTGGGACCTGGTATTTGTAATTTTACGAGTGCTGTAACTTTTTACTAACTGGATTATTTTAAGGAACATGTACATCAGAAGCAGCCCTATGAGGTACAGCACCTATATATCGGGTGCATGGGCTGTTTCATTTAACTTGATAGGTCTCTTTAAGGGATTTAAAATGACTCTTAGATCCCTGCATACTTTGAACCCTAAACCACATGGAAGAGGTTGTTGTTCTTTTATGCAGACCCTATACCTGTCCAGGCCGTGGCTATTCAAGGGACTTCAGATGTGGATCCCAGAGACCTCAACCTGCCACTTGCCAATCTGCCAACTTGCTCCCAGGTGCTCATGCCAGACTGTCGTCAAGGTGCAGGTAAGGAAGCGTAGGAAAACCAGGAGCAGTTATAAAATTCACAAGTAGCATTTTATTATTATCAATAACAATAGAATAAAAAAATAAAATGAGCCTTGATGAGAGCTGGAGGCATCTTCTTTACTGCAATATAGGCCTTGGCTATACGTGTTCTTTCCCACCTAGCTAGAGTGGTCTTACAGGCTTTCTGTCCCTGCTTGGCCACTCTGAAAAGGACAACAAGCTATCTGATTTACCAAACTCAGCAGTCTGTCTGAGGTATGTCACAATGGCCTGTCACAAATCTAACTTGTGCAACTCCTCCTCCTTGCATTGAGAAGGCTGTGGACAGAAAGATGGAAGACATATTTCCTGGTTCACATGGACAGCCGTGGCAAACCTTTGGTACGAAGGAAAGAACTGTTCTGAGCACCACCTTGTCCTTATGCATGACGAGGTAAGGCTCTTTGTGGTACAAGGCCTGAAGCTCACCCATCTTCCTGGCTGAGCACATGGCAACCAAAAAACATACCTTGTAAGACAGCACGTCCAGTGGAACTGAGGACAGTGGTTCAAAAGGCTCCTCACAAAGAGCATTCAGCAATAGATTCAGATCCCAGGGAGGAACCAGGGATCAGAACATAGGTCAACTCCTGCTGACAGCCCATAGAAAATCAATTACCTTCTGTTAGTCCCTAAAGATGAGCCCAAGGAGGTTCCAAGGGCTGACACCTGACCTCTTGGTGCTCAGGACCAAACTGTTTCCACGCCTTCCTGCAGGAAATCTAAAATCTGCAGGATAGATGCTCTGGAAGGCCGAATATTTTTTCCCTGACCCAAGCCGAAAAGGTGGTCCATATGCGAGCATAGGCTGCCGAAGTGGAAGTCTCCCTGACAGCCATCAAGAGTGTCTACTACCTACTTTGAGAAACTTAGTTTTAGAAGTCTCCTCTTTACAAGACAAAGGCCGCAAGCTGCATCACTGCCTGATTTGAATGCAGAATGGGGCCCTGAGAGAGAAGATCCCCCCGCACTGGAAGGCAAAAAGGAGTGCGTTAAGCTGGGTTCACTAAGTCCGAGAACCATGGTCTTCTGGGCCACTCTGGAGCTATAAGGAGGAAGTTTCCTCTTGAGTGCCCGGTTTTGCATATGATCTTGGGGAGGAGAGGTTGTGGAGGCAATGCATATGTCCTGTCGAAGCTCCACTTCTGAGTCAGGGTGTCCACTGCTTCTGCTTGTAGACACCGGTAGCAGCTGAAGAACCGTTGAGTTTGAGCATTGTGGCTGGAGGTGACTAGATCAATCTGAGGGCGACTGAACCTCTGACACAGGAGGTCAAACACCTCGGGGTTCAACATCCACTCCCCTAAGTGAACATTTTCATGGCTTAGCCAGTTGGCCTGAATGTTTAACTCCCCTGCCAAGTGTACTGCTGACAGAGAGAGGAGATTCTCCACTGCCCACAGTAGTAGTTTGGTGGCTTCTTTAAGCATCTCCCTGCTCTTTGTACTTCCTTGATTATTTATGTATGACACTGTGATGGCGTTGTCTGACCTTATTTTCATGGCCTTTGACTGCAGCAGACTTTAAAACTGAAGAAGAGAGAGATGTACTACCCACATCTCCAGAACGTTTATGTGGAGATGCAGTTCCTGCACTGACCAAGTTCCTTGAATGGGCAAGTGATTCAGGACTGCCCCCCCCAGTCCGACAGACTGGCATCGGTTGTCAAAATCAACTCCTGGGGGACTTCCAAGGGGACCCCTTTGCTCAGATTCTCCAGACTCACGCACCCACTCAGAGTGTTGTAGTTGAGGAGAGAGAGAGGGAGATCATGGCCTGATAATCCTCTTAGGTAGGATCCCAGGCTGACAGCAACCCAATCTAAAGGGGTCACATGTGAAGATGAGCCCACAGAACTAACTATCGCTGCTGTCATGAAGCCCAGAATTCACAATAGGCGGAAAGCTGCTGCCAATGACTGAGTCCTCAGCCACCAAACTTCTCTCATAAGTGTCTCCTTTCTGGATGTCAAAAGGAAGACTTTCCCTGATCTGTCTTGAATACTGCTCCCAGGTGTTCCAGGATCTGGGATGGTTCTAGAGAACTTTTCTCCTGATTCATCACCCAGTTGTGGGACTCTAGCATCTTCAGAGTCCTGCTCACTGATCTCCTTGCCAGTGTCACAGAAGGTGCTCCAATGAGCAGTGTCGTCGAGGCACAGGTCAGGAAGCATAGGGAAAATCCAGGAGCAGCTGTAAAATTCCACAAAACTGTTTATTTGTAGTTGTAGTAACATAAAAAATAAACCTGTTCAGAATAACTGCACAGAGGAGTAAAAATAAAATCTTCTTTCAGTCTGTGTCCCTTTTTCTTGTAATCTTCCTTTCAGTAGCAGCTTAGCTGTTTTATAAGTCTTTTCAACCCCCATCCTTAGCAAGCACCCTGTTTTGCAAAATGTTCTGTTCTTGTAAATATCAGGAGTTGCTAGAACAGTGTATGCTTCCTGAGGCCCCTACAGCCCTTGCAAAAGGCTCAAACATTTTCACCCAAGTAACCTCTAGTTTTCTACAGACATCTCAAATTATAAATATATATACATTACAACAATAATACCATATTTTCCAAACAAAAGCGATCCCATTATCAGTTTCATTCCATACATTGATTTACACATATTTGTTACATTAGCTAATATAGATATGCAAGGGAGGAAAACAGACAGCAAGAGAAAATTGAGTGACAATGAGAGGCAAAGAATTGCAAGACTGTTCGGGTTGATCAAGTCCAAAGTCTCGCAGGAAAATGTGGTTGCACAACCAGACAGAGAAGGGACAGAAAAGGAAACAATACAGATCCTTGCATTTAAATACTTTCTCCAAAACAAATGGGACAGGATTCTATTCTACCCTGTCACATATACCCCCCCACCAAGAGGGAACCTGTTTTATTAAACAGGTGTCCAAAAGAAAAAAATTACTCACCTTAGTAATCTTGTTTCTTCCAATGTATTCTATTATATTCATAACTCTCTGCAGTTAGCCTGCTCAGCAGAACTGCCCGGAGAATGGAACTATATGCTAATGATGGAATCATTGCCACGTGACAGTTATTCAAACTGCTACCCTCATCTGCTGCACGTTCTATCAACTTCTCAGATTTCTAGGAAGCCCACAAGGCAACCTGTTTAAAAATATTCAAGCTTAAATGCTGCTTGATACAGCATAACTATACTCTATGCCTATATACTAAAGCTGATACTAATGATTCAAACAACATGAAGTCTTGCTATATTATAACATATGCAGTGAGTCCCAACCTTCGAACTGCTCTGGAGGTGAAAGAGTTAACTGGAACCTTGAGCGCGAGCTCGGTTGAAAACTCTGTCTGTTGTTCTTCAAACTGAAACTGTCAGATTCTTTACTCCGCCTCACTGAACAGTCGCTCCGGAGATTTCTCCTTCTGCTTGGTTCATTTAGTCGGTTAAAGTATTATTTTTTCGTTTTTTTGACTGAAATTAAACCGCAACCGGTCGGTTCAAGCTCTGTCTGTGGTATTGTAAGTAACAGGCTTACATTTATTTTATTCTGTGTGGAACTTGTAAACGTCTTTCGGTTCGGTTTGAACCGTTCAGGTTATTTTAAAACTTTACTAGTCCTTATTTAGAGTGCGGTTCCCGGTTCTTATTGGTTCTAAAAAAAACGGATTTCATTATTTTTTCCATGACCCGTGACACGGTTGGGAACCGATAAGAGAGTCTTGCTTGGTGGATTGCCATAAACAGGCAAGTTTGGTTAGGCTGGCACTATGTCTGAGAAACCCAAAAGAAAAACCGGGCCCACTGGGTTTCAGCACTGTAGTGTTTGTGGGGAAGCCTTTGTTAAGGCTGACCCACACACCACCTGTGTGTATTGTCTGGGGTTTGACCACCTCAATGCAGACTGCCAGATATGTAGTAATTTTCCTGCTGCCACCATAGAAAAGAGAGTTGGTAGGCTCAGGGAAAGGGAGGCCAAAAAGTCCGCTGACCTGGATGGCCAGCCTGGTTCGGTTCCAACCGAACTGGAGGGAGTGCCCTCTGACCAGGGCAATACTTCCTCGGGCAAATGAAGAGCCAGCTCTGAGGAGCCGGTTCCAACTAAAAGGACTAGGAAGTCAGCTAGTGTGCCAAAAGTTTTTTCTGCAACCGCTGAGGAAATAGCTAAAGCAATTCAAATTGTCCAGTCACTTTCCCCGGTTCCGACTGAACCGACACCATCAGGGAAGAGTTCGTTCGGCGGTTCCAGCGGTTCAAGATTATGATTTTGAGGATTTTTATGAACGGAGGGGGAGTAGGAGGAGAGTGAATGTGGTTTTGAAAGTCTGATGTGCCCATTGAATCGGACATCTCCAGACAGACCATCAGGGTTTCTCCCCTCAGGGCTATCTGAGTCCCCTTCTCATTTTATGTTCTATAAGAAAGTTGCTGAAACTCTCCAGCTCCCTGTTGAGGAAGCTGTTGATGACCAAGAGGAGCCTGATTACGTAGAAATGATGGATATTCCAGAGTCTAGGAGACTGTCTATTCCTCTGCATAAATCTTTTCGGAAACAGACAGTTAAAATTCTAAAAACTCCTCACACTATACCTCCTGTTGATAAAAGGATGGACAAGAGGTATACATTATCAGGCTCGGATACAGAGTTCCTCACACAACAGTGCAGCCGTGTGGGGGTAGTGTAGGCTGCAGCCTGTGACAAGGCAAATATTCCTCTAGCTTCGCATCCCCCTGAAAAGGACTCCAGGAGGATTGATGCCATGGCAAAGAAACAGTACATGGCAACATCTTTGGGACTCAGACAGGCAAATTATATGGCTTATGCTGCTAGATACAGAAATCCAGATGGGATTCTGTGCTGGCCCTGGCAAAACAGGTCCCTGACCAGCTTGCCAGGGAGCTGAACATTAGCTGCGGATGGTATTGAGGCATCCAAGTTGCAATTTCATGCTGCAGTAGACTCTAATGATGTGTCATCTAGGGTCATGGCTACATCTGTGGCACTTCGCAGAATGGCTTGGCTCAGATGTACTTACCCTGTCACAGGATACCCAGTCTAAGGCCATGGATTTTCCTGTTGTGGGCAATTCTCTGTTTGGGGAACAGACAGAGAATTACATGAAAAATGGATGAATATAGAACCACTTATAGGAGTGCTCAGGCCAAGGAAAGGCAGGCCACTCCTCAAAGGCAGCATCCCAGGGGCAGGGGCAGGCCTTTTCATAGGCCTTTTTACCAAGTCCAGGCCTCCTCTTCTGCTTTTGCCCAGAGGGGGTTCTTTAGAGGGAGAGGCAGATGGGGTACAAGCAAGCCTGCTTCCACCCCTCAGCCCAAAGCCTCTGCCAAGCAGGCACCCTGATGGGGTGGCCAGGGCTGATTCTCCACTACCTGTAGGGGGCAGGCTGGCTTACTTTGTCCAGGACTGGAAGTCTTTAACATCAGACAAGTGGGTCCTGGAAGTAGTAAGCCAGGGACTGGTTCTCAGCTTCAAAAAATTTCCAAAGATGAGAACCAGGTCCTTTTGATCTGCCCTCAAGCCATTACCAGTTCAGAGCAATGCCCTTCGGCCTCACCTCTGCCCCGAGGGTGTTCACAAAATGCCTGGCAGTAGCAGTTGCTCACTTAAGAAGGCAAAAGATTGCCATCTTTCCTTACCTAGACGACTGGCTCATAGTAGGTCAGTCTCCAGAACAAGTCAAACTACACCTTCAGGTAACCCAGCAACTGCTCACATCTCTAGGTTTCCTTCTCAATCTTCCAAAGTCAGTTCTAGAGCCTGTCCAGCTTCTCACCTTCATAGGTGCAGAACTGAACACAAAAGAGGCCAGAGCCTTCCTTCCTCTGGAAAGAGCAAGGACCTTGGTCTCTCTGGCCTCCTTTTTCACCCTACAGGTCTCTCGACCAGCAAGGCATTTTCTGCAGCTCCTGGGGCACATGGCTGCTTCTACAGCAGTAGTGCAGGGAGCAAGATTTCAGATGAGGGACGTCCAGTTCCATTTGAGAGCCTTTTGGTCTCAAAGGAGTGACCCTCTAACCAAATTGATCCCAGTGACTCGAACCCTGATCCAAGCCCTTCAGTGGTGGCAGGACCAGAGCAATCTGAGACAGGGGGGTCCCCTTCACCCCTCAGTCTCACTCCTTAATCCTTACTTCAGATGCATCCCTCTTGGGGTGGGGAGCTCACATGGGCGACCTCACTGCCCAGGGATTGTGGTCCCCACAGGAATCTCTGCTCCACATCAACCTGTTGGAACTCAGAGCAGTCTTTCTAGCACTTCAAGTTTTCTCCACATCTGTTCAGAACAAAGTCGTACAGGTCAGAACAGACAACACCACTACAATGTGGTACATCAACAAGCAAGGGGGCACTCGGTCTACGGCCTTATGCACCGAAGCAATGAAGTTGTGGTCTCTGGCTTATTCCCTGAACACCTCCCTTATGGCAGTTCACCTCCCAGGCAAGGACAATGTCCTGGCAGATGCTCTCAGCAGGATTTCCCAGGGCCATCACGAATGGTCACTGGATCCTCTAGTACTGGAGGTAGTATTTGCCAGATGGGGCACCCCGCAGATAGATCTTTTTGCAGCCCCAGACAATCACCAACTTCCCCTTTTTTGCTGCAGGCCCCCAGTGTTGGGCTCAGTCCCTCTGGATGCCTTAGTTCTCAATTGGGAAGGGAAGTTTCTCTATGCTTCCCTTCCCTCTCCTGTTCAAAGTGCTAGTCAAAATCAGATCTCAACCCTGCAAGATGATCCTGATTGCTCCAGACTGGGCCAGACAGCCCTGGTATCCACTCCTTATGTCTTTAGCAGTCCATCTTCCCCTGTGTCTCGCCAGGAATCACAACCTGTTAACCTGTGCCTAGGGGAGAGTTTGGTATCCGAACCTCAAATCTCTCAATCTCAAGGCCTGGCTCTTGAAGAGTTAGAGTTTGCTGACCTACATCTCTCCCAAGGTGTATTGGATATCCTGAAGGCTTCTAGGAAGCCTTCTACCAGGGCTACTTATAATTCCAAATGGAAGAGATTTTCCATATGGTGCTCTGGCAGGCATATTTCCCCAGAAATGGCTGACTTACCCACAGTCCTGGATTTTATGGTGCATTTGAATGCTTTTAGCTGAGACCAGCTACCCTAAAAGTGCACCTGGCAGCTGTGTCTGCTTTTTATCAGCAGGTAAACCTCTCTTCAGCTCATCCTGTATTCTCCAAGTTTTTCAAGGGGTTGTTTACACCAACCCTCCATTCAGGGACCCTGCCCCTGCCTGGGATCTTAATATTTGCATTGCTCAGCTTATGCAACCCCCTTTTGAGCCCTTGTCCTCAGCAAAGCTTAAGTACTTGACTTGGAAAACTGTGTTTTTGGTAGCCATCACTTCTGCCAGGCGCATAAGTGAATTACAAGCATTGTCAGTGGAGCCCGATTTTATCTCCTTTCATAGAGATAAGGTGGTCCTCAGGACTAACAGAAAGTTCTTGCCTAAGGTGGTTTCAGACTTCCACCTTAATCAATCTATGTCTCTCCCTGTGTACTTCACTGACCATTCCTCCTCTGGCGAGAGGAGACTGCACATTTAGATGTCAAAGAGCCCTTAGTTACTACATCGAGCGTACCAAGGGTCACAGGCTTGACTCCTCCAACTGTTCCTCACCTATGGTGAGGTGGGTAGAAACCTACCTCTAAAGATCCATTGCCAGGTGGATTGTCTCTTGTTTCCAATTTTGTTATGAAAACTGGGTAAGGTTCCTCCCTCAGGCCTGAGGGCTCACTCTACCAGAGGTACAGCTGCGTCTCTGGCTGCTGCCAGGGACATTCCTATCCTTGAGATATGTCAAGCAGCTACCTGGAAAACGGTTCACACTTTTACCAAGCATTACTCCCTGGACATCCAGGCTAGGAGTGATGCTCGGTTTGGCACAGCTGTGCTTCAGAGCCTATTTCCTAAGTAGGTTCTGTCCCTCCTCCATGGAGGTACTGCTGTGTATTCATGTCATATATATAGCAAGACTTCATGTTGTTTGAAGAAAAATTACTCACCTTAGTAATGTTGTTTCTTCTAATGGAGTCTTGCTTTATTATGACCTCCCCCCCTGCCTGCCCCTCTCAGAACCTATACTCTCAGGATGTGGGTGGGCAGGGCAGTGTTGGCACTTAGATGCTCACCTTATTTTTTCACCCATCCTTTTTTGGGGTGTTTGGGTGTTGTGTTTTAATTTTTGGATCCCTGACTTGAGTCTTTGTTTTGGGGACCAAGGAAAATGTGTTCTTATATTTAGTAGCCAGTTGGCTAGTGTAGGTTTCTGGCTTCCACACAGAACCTTAGTGAGTTTTGCTTGTAAAGATCTGACAGTTTCAGTTTGAAGAACAACAGACAGAGTTTTCAACCGAGCTCGCACTCAAGGTTCCATGCCTGGCATGGAAAGTTAACTCTTTCACCTCCGGAGCAGTTCGAAGGTTGGGACTCACTGCATTTGTCATAATATAGCAAGACTCCATTAGAAGAAACAACATTACTAAGGTGAGTAATTTTTTCTTATGGTATCAGTCCTACCTCAAAATGACCAGAATCACCTGGGAAAAAGAAAGGTAAGATAAAACCCCACAGGATTAAAGGTAAGTGTGCCTGTGTTTGGGACTGCCGGGTAAGAAGACCATTCAGAGGCTCTGGTTCTGGAAGGGGAGGTAGGGAGGGAGAGTTATTATAAGTATCATAAGTAGTTTCAAGCTAAGGGACTTAGTCCACAATGCTTGCCAGTCCTATATTGTCAGAATACAACAGTTGCTTGTACTTTCAACCACAGATACCGGAAGGGCATTCCAGGCAGTAGCCACCCTGATCGTAAACCGGTGCTTCCTCAAATTCGTATTCCATTTAGGCAGATCAAGTTGTAATTTATGTCTTCTGCCACTAGTCCATTCAGATCTGAAAGTTATTCCTAGGTCTTCCCTTAGTGCTGTATCCTTAGCAATTTTGAACATCATGCATAAGTCACCTCTTAATCTTCTGTAATGCAGTGAATAAAGGTTTAATGTTTCCAATCTCTTATCATATGACAAATATTTCAGCTCAGTCACAGATTTAGTGGCTCTACGCTGCACTCCCTCTATTCTAACCTCGTCCTCCCTTTTTTGAGGAGACCACACCTGGGCACAATATTCCAGGTGTGGTCTCACCAGGGCTCCATACAATGGCATAAGGACTTACTCATTCTGCTGGAAATATGCCTTAAGATGCAATTTAAGTTTTGATTTGCCTTTTTTAACATGTTCCTTACAATGCTCACTAAACTTTGTTAGTTGTTATTTTCACTCCTAGATCCCTCTCATCGTTACTTTCAGTCAAGCTATTGGTCCCTATAGTGTATGTATATTTATTGTTATGAAGGCCCAAGTGCATAATTTTACACTTGGAGATGTTAAGTTCAAGTTTACTATAATTGGTCCACAAATAGACTTCATCAATAGCCTGCTGGAGAGAAAGGGCCTCAGTTGTGTTAGTCATAGTTGTACCTGTTCTGCAATCATCAGCAAACTTAGAAATCCATATATTTGGATCTCTAAGTTTCAATGTAGAGATATATACATTAAAAAGACAAGGCTCCAACACTGATCCCTGCGGCACCCCACTCGTAACTGGTGACCAGTCTGACATCTCACCCTTAACGATGACTGTTTTCTCCCAGTCAACCACACAGCTCTTCCTGGACTAAGTCTCCATCACTCATTCACACTACTGGGATAGCACCGGAGGTGCTAGGACCAAGTGGGAGCTAAAAATCTTCTGAAGGGTCGGTGCCGAGGTAGGATCACGCATGCGTGGCAACGCGAGACTGACTTGCGCCTGTGTAGGCTATTTCAGCATAGACCCTCCAACCACCTCAGTTCCTTTTCGCCTTCCGTCGAGTGCGCTTGGATGTCGACGTCGCTCGTCTGCCGGAGTCAAAGTTTTCATCTATACGACAGCAGCTTTTAGTGTTTAATTTAACTGTTTAACTATTTAGTAGTCATTTCTTATTTTACGAACAAGAAAATAAATTCTCTCCTGCCATCAACGGAGTCGTCCTTAGACGATAACGGTGATGGTAGGAAGACTTCGAGTGAAAGTTGTTATGGCAGAGGGCTGTACCCAGTCCGCCACCCTTAAGTAACGGGGAGGGTCTGACTACGGACAGTCCTGTGCTCGGCGGGGACAGTCCACTCAGCATGAATCTGCGGTGCGTGGATCCGCTCGCTATTGCCCGGAGCTCTTCTTCTCGTTTGGGGAAGAAGAATCTGTGCTGCTCGAGGTTGCCCATTGGTACGTCTGCACGAGGATTGTTCGTTGGAAGGGGTGATAGGCCTGAACCGACTTTCGTGGGTTCCCCTTGGCCCCGCTCCTAACGGCTGCATTCTCGACTCCGGACTCCATGTCTGTCTTCGTTGTAGTTCCGGTGAGTAGTTTCACCTCTGGGCTGCTCCTGTGGAGCAAGGGGTTTGACTTTCCTTTTTTCCTGGCTGTGTTCCTGTTTTCGGGGCCTCCGAGCCTCCGAGCCGTTGGACCGGAGCCGGGTCAATTGGATCAGAATGAGCGCGGTGCCCTCTTGGTGCCTTCTCCATCGTGTCGACCCCTTGTGCCTACCCCCCTCTCTTCCTTTTCCATGCTGGGACCGGCACAGGCACCACCTTTCTCCTTCCCTTCATCTTCTCCATTGGCTTTTCCATGGTATTTGTCCTGGTGCTGTGCCCGGCACCTTGGTGGCACTGCAGGTCCAGCACCATGGCCACTGGTTTGGCATTGGTGCCGTAGGTGGCACCGCTGGGGTTTGGGTTGGCACCGGGAGTCGGCACCGTAGGATCAGTGCCACACCCAGTGCCATGCTCGGTGCTGCGTTCGGTGCCGTGAGCTCTGTGTGGCGCCATGGGTGCTGTCATTGTTGCCTTCATTGCCGGCGCCACTGGCAGTGCTGTGGTTGTCTCACAGTGCCACAGATGCCCGTGGGTGTTGTGGGCACCTGCGGGTGGGGTGGGGCCAGGCACCCGTGGGTGCCGCGGGCAGCGCTGGGCACCCGCCAGTGGTGCCGGGCACCTGCGGGTGTGGCAGGCAGCACCGGGCACCTGCAGGTGGCACCGGGCACCCACAGGTGGTGCCTGGCACCCACGGGTGTCATGGGTGCCATGAGTCCATGGATGTCATGGGTGCCATGAGTCCATGGGTGTCATAGGTGCCATGGTACCTTTGGTGCCATGGGTGCCCTCCTGTGTCATTGCTGCCATGGGTTTCTTGGGTGCCATGGTATCATGGGTGCCATGGGCGTCAGGGGTGCCTTTGTGTGCCATTGATGCCGAGGATACCTGCGGGTTCTGCTGTGGGTGCCCTCGGGTGTCTCCCAGGTTGGCATAGGTACTGCTTGGTGCCCTCCTGTGCCACGAGTGATGCTGGTGCCGCAGGGGTGCCAGTTGGTGCACTCCGACAGAACTTGGGAAAGATCTCCGTTTGCGGACCTCTTCTTCCATGGAACTTGTGGCAGGATGTTTCCACAGAATGAAGTCCTGTTCTGCGGATTATTTTTTCCACACATCTTAGTGGGTGGCGGTCTGCATCAGGTCTTGTGTCATCCAGCGGTTTTCCGCTGATGGGACTCTTCTGTTCTGTTCTGCCAGCAGAATCTCTCATTCCACTCAGCACTTTCTCAGCTCTCTATGTGGTGCCAAGCTCCTCGACACCCTTCCTGGTGGCGGAGTCTCTAGTGGCTCTGACCTAGACCTCTCTTTGGGGTCCTTCTGCGGTAGAAGGGCATCTAGATGAGTCTCTCCCTGTCCTTCTGGTCAGTGATGCTGTGGATGACTCATTTTATATACTGAAGGACACGCCCTCTCTATCGTCAGAGTCCGTGATGGAAGCTCTTTTCAGTAGTTCCTCAGTAATGGGGTCCACCATAGTGTTCAGACTGCATCTGTGGACCATACGCCTCTACGTCTATACTCTTTCAGCCGTCAAGACAATTTCACTCTGTAGAACATTCTAATTCAATGGTCGGGAGCCGCACAGACTCTTCCGCTCCTTTGATGGGGTATACAGCCCCCTTCTGATGCTGCCCCTCTGGTGGCTGCTTTGACACAGGTGGTTAACATCTGTCTAGCTATTATTATTAGTCCAGTCAAGAGCTGAGCTATAGATCCTCAGGTTCCTCCTGCTCCTCAGAGGGATGACATGCTTGTCATTTCTGTATCAGGCAATCCTTGCGAAATGGCAGCCTGCAAGTTTGTCAGGATCGGACTAATGATTAAAAAAAAAAAGGGGGGTTAGAATTATCACAGCACAGGGCCTAGTTGGGATTTCCCAATACCACACTTTGGATCTGGTCAGGTTCCGCCTCAACCCTGAGACAGTCATCTCTAAACTTGGGTAAAGACTACCTGATTTCTTCTACCCCTAGGGGCAGTCCGATCCAGCGGTGGTATAGCTCACTCTTTTCTCTACAGAGATTTCTCTTATTCTGAGATATTTCGAAAACCTAGGCATCTAACCAGTGTGTTTGTCCCTCCTTTTTTTTTTTAATCAGGCTTTCTTCTCTTGATCAGAGCCTCGCAGCAACAGAAGTGACTTCAGCAAGTCGGAACTTAGATTCCTACTTCCATGCTTGCTTCAACTTAACAGACGACATGCTCCTTTCTGTTCCATGGGTCAAGTAGATCTTTTTCTGAGATAGCTTCTCAAATATTCACACCTTCAGTTCCTGCGCACTGGTTCTGTGCCAGTCGCACACGAAGCTATCCTCTCTGACTGCATGACGGAGCTGTGATGTTTGTTTTTATCAACAAAGCAAACTAGAGTTCTTCCTACTCCCTTCAGGGAGGCTGGAGTAAGTAGTGCCTCACCGCACTGAGCCACTTCTGCCGCTATTCGGTCACTTCAACGAATGAGTTAGCCCTAACTTGGTCCTGCTGTGTCCCTCCTCGACGCACATCTGCCTCTATTTGCCTTACAAATCCAGTCCCTGTTTTTTTCTGTCGGAATGTTTTTTTCCGCAGTGGACACGTCCTCCAGTACACTTTTTCCTTTCTTCCCTGAGTTCAGAGACTGCTACTACAGTTATACACACAGGGGCAGGATGATTCCTTTTTGAAATATGCAGTGACTAGGATTTGATTCTACTAGACCACCACAACAGGCTTCTAAGTTGTGCTTCACCTTCCATCAGGAAGGTTTCAGTGACTAAGTGAAAACCATTCTCTTTGATGGGCTAACCCCACCTGGACCTTCTTTTGCTCACCAAGTAAGGGGCTCAAGTGCTCCTGGACCTGTTGTTTGCAGGTCAGCCATACTAGGTAGTGGGGGTTCTGTCTCCACTTTTCGGTCTACCCTGAACCTGTAGACTTTACCTCCGGCTCTTGCAGTTCCTGAGGTCCTTTTACATTAGATTAGTACATGTCTTTGACACTATTAGCTTTGGTCCTATACCAAATTGTGAGTCCAGGTTTTCGCCACTCTCTCAGAGTGGTTGCGGCTTCCTGGCAGTTTCATTTTGTGCCCATTGCATTCGTCTGCAAAGTGGTGAGTTACAACTTGAGCGCTTATCTTATAAGCATCATGTTCTGGATGCACTTTACAAGACGGCTCTTTTTATTAGCAGGACAGTCCTTGGCCATCCTTTCTGGGTGAACCCTATCTCCTACCACCCTACTCAGGGTTGTGGGTTTGAGCTAGGTACTCTCCCACTAGTGTGAATGAGTGATGGAGACTTAGTCCAGGAAGATATGGAAATTACGTACTTACCGTAATTATTGATCTTCTTGGACAGTCTCCATCACTCATTCACACGCCCACCCACCATCCCCTGGGTTCACTTGTTTTTCTTTCCTGGTCTTAATGGCCTATGGTTCGGACTGTGAAAACATTGTTCTTTGACCTTTCTTACAAAGGCCATCTGGGCCCTCTCAGGCCCAGAAACTCAGAATGAGTTATTCTCATTACGCTACACCTCCTTGGTTGAAAACGTACTGAGGCGGTTGGAGGATCGACGTCGAGATAGCCTACACAGGCACAAGTCAGTCTCATGGTGCTGTGCATGCACAATCCTACCTCGGCGCCGACCCTTTAGAAAATGTTTGGCTCCCGCTTGGTCCTAGCGCCTCTGGCACTATCCCACTAATGTGAATGAGTGATGGAGACTGCCCAAGAAGATCAATAATTATGGTAAGTACGTAATTTCCATTTATCTATCTTAAGATGTTTCTATTTATTCCCACTTTTACTAGCAATTCTTTCAGTTCTACATGGGGTAATTTATCAAATGCTTTGGCGAACTCCATAAAAACCACATCAACCGCATTACCCGCATCCAACTCAGAGTTAACTTTTTCATAAAAAGTAAGTAAATTTGTCTGGCATGACCTCGACTTATTGAACCCGTGTTGTGCGGGATCAGTCAACTTATTCTCTTCTAGATAATCCACAATGATATTTTTCAAATCCCTTCCATGATTTTTCCTATTGATGTGAGGCTTATAGGCCTGAAGTTAGATGGTTCTGAACTAGAGCGCTTTTTGTGGAATGGGACTACTACAGCAGCTTTCCAATCCTGTGGAACTTCACCTAAATCCAGAGATGATTGAAATAAGTAGGTAAGTGGAAGTGTCAATGGATCTGCCAATTCATCTAAATTTCTAGGGTGTATGTTGTCAGGTCCAGGGGATTTGTTAATATCTAATTTATTCAGTCTGGACCTAACCTCATCTGGTTTTATAATAATATTCCCTGGGATAGGGTCCAAATCATGGTATATGGGGGGATATCTCCAGAATTAAAAACTGAACAAAAATGATTATTTTGGATATTAACAGTCTCTTTTTCTGCTGCCAGTTCACCCAGAGAGTTTGTATATGGTCCTAGCGTTGTTGTATTGCTCTTCATATTTATTTATTTATTTATGAGTTTAACCAGGAAGGCATACTGAGCAGGGATTGCTCGATTCCATTTGCGACCTGGGGGACAAGTCTCAAGACAATAGTACAATCACAGGAACAGTAGTTAAACAGCACAGTGAAGGGGCCACCCACCATACAGACTATCGGCAGATAGATATAGGAGGGGGAACATACATGGGATAATGTTACAGAGAAACACAAAAACCAAAAATACTAGTACATAGTGGACACTAGCTAAAGCACGAGCAGCTTTTAAGGCGCAGTGGTGGGTTGTTTGTGGCAGTCCGGGATAAAGCGACAGAAAGAGTGGAAAAGGGTGTCAAGGCTGGCCAAGGTGGAGGAGGGAGCAGTAGTATAGACTATGTCGCCATAGTCGAGTATTGGGAGTATCATCTTTTGAACAATTGCCTTCCTGGCAGGAGAGGGGAGACAGCATTTCTTCCTATATAGGGCGCCGAGTTTAGGGAGTAGTTTCTTATGTATGGAATCAATGTGGGTGGCGAAATCAAGGTGCTGATCAAGCCAGACTCCTAGGTATCTGAAACTGGTGCAAGCTTCCAGGAGGGTCCCATCCAGGGTTTGGAAAGGGGGGCAAGGGACTTGACAGGACAGTCTTTGCTGTGAGCCGAAAGTTAGCGACATAGTTTTCTTAGGGTTTAGGACTAGTTGGTTTGACCAGAACCAGTCCTGGATGGTGTTGAAATCCTGCTGTAGCAGATTTGCCACCTCGCTTGTGGAAGGGCCCGTGGCGTAGAGCACTGTGTCGTCTGCATACATTTTGATGGATGAGTAGCAACAGGCTGATGGGAGGTCGTTTAAGAATATGGAGAACAGCAGTGGGTCCAAGACTGAGCCTTGGGGGATGCCAGCGGTAACTGGTAGGGGGTTGGAGATGTGTGAGGTGACTTTTACAGCCTGGTGCCTACCCACCAGATAGTCGTGGAACCAGGTGGAGGCTGGATTGGTAAGACCGGCTTCTTTTAGTTTAGAAAGGAGCAGTGTATGGGAGACGGTGTTGAAGGTCTTGGCTAAGTCTATAAAGATGGCAGAGGTGATGTAGCCTTTGTCCGTGCTGGTGAGTATGTTGTCAGTGAGTCTTAGCAGGGAGGTGGTAGTTGAGTGTGACTTGCGAAAACTGGATTGGTATGGGGTGAAGAAGGAGGAGGTGTCCAGATAGAGAGAGAGTTGGGCGAGGACAAGACGTTCATGTAGTTTTGCCAAAATCAGGAGTAGGGAGATGGGGCGATAGTTACCCGGGGAGGAGAGGTCACCCCCTTTTGGGAGGGGTACGACGGTAGCCAGTTTCCATTTGGTTGGTAATTTGCCTAGTGAGAAGGAGAGGTTGAAAAGAGTGGCTACTGGGGGGGGCTATGGCTGGGGCGGACAGATATAACATCTTGGCATCAGGGCTGTGGGGCATTTACCTTTGTTAGGGTTCAGGGAACGGAGGGAGTTGAGTACTTCGTCCAGGGATACAGGGCGAAAGGAGAAGCTATATGGTCGGTAGGAGTGCTCTTGGTGGGGGGGGGGCGCGGAGTGGGTGGGTGCTGGAGGGATGATAGGAGCGAGTCAGCACAGCTGGAGAAGTAGATGTTGAAAGCAGTGGCAACCTCGCTGGGATCGGTGATGGAAGTGCCCTGTAGTGACAGTGTCAGTGGTGGCGGCTGGGTAGGGGGGAGAAAAGGGATTTGAATGATTTCCAAAAGTTTGTCAGGTGGTTTAGGTTTGCGCTGAAAGCCGATAGGAAATAGTTATTTTTTGCCTGGTGAATGAGATTAGTACAGGAGTTGCGGAGGGCTCTGTAGCTTTGGAAGGATGCCTGGGTGTCCAGTTTCTTGTGGACTTTCGATGCGTGGTCCCTGGAGTGCCATTGGCTGATGATATCAGCAGTGATCCAGGGAAGGTGGGCGCCTCTGACCCTTTTTGTGCACAGGGGGGCATGGTAGTCCCAGACTTTTAGAAATTTGGCCTTGAAAGTTTCGAGTGCAGCGTCAATAGATGTGGCCGCTGAGATGAAAGACCAGTCTACTTGACCTAGGTCATGCATGAGCAATGCTAGGTCCAGGGAATTATATGACCTTGTGTGCAGAATCTTGGGGGGGAGCGTTGGGCCTATACACCTTTCTGATCATGAAGATCATGTGGTGGTCACTTAGGGAGTCTGGGAGCAGGCCCACACGTGGAATCCTGTGGGGGTGGGAGGAGAGGATCCAGTCCAGGAGATAGTGATTTTGCGTTTTGTGGTTTAGCCGGGTGGGGTGTTCAATTAGTTGTGCGAGATTTAGAGCCTTGACCTTAATCTTGGTCTTGAGGTGGGCCTTATCTGTGGCTAGCCAGTTGTGGTTAAAATCGCCGATGGCGTGAAGCTCGCCTCCCATGGTTAATGACTTTAGCGTGTCCAGGTGTGCTAGGATGTCAGGTAGGTGTGTGCCGGGGGGGGGGCAGTAGGTACCTGCAACGTACACAGGGGTGGAACTCGGGAGCGAGAGTTTGATTAGGAGAGAGTCGATGTGGGCTGGGAGTGAGGGAATTTGTATCATGGTAAATCATATCATTTATATATGAAAAAAAAGGACTTTTTATTATCCTTAATTTTAGTGGCCAGGGTGATTTCCTGCTGAACTTTTGCCTTTTTTATAATAGCTTTGACTTGTTTAGTGCAGTTCTTGTAAACCTAGTAGTTTTCTGCTGTTTTATCCTTTTTAGATTTTTTAAATAATTTATCTTTTTTGTTTATTAAGTGCTTAATATTTTTATTCAGTCAACATGGGGATATTTGTTTGCTGCCTTTATATGTTTGGAACTTTGGGATATGCTTATTAATTAGTTGGTTAAGTTTTACAAGGAATATATTCCACATATCCTCTATATTGTTACCTTTAAGGTCCTTAAATCAATCCCATAGTGCTAAATCCTTCCTGAGCTGAGTGAAGTTTGCTTTTGCTAGATTAAGTTTGATGATACCCCCAGGATTTAAAGGTAATTCCAACCCTTTTAGACTGAATAAAACCATAGAGTGATCACTATTACCCAAGGGGGTGATCACTACCCCATTAATTAAGTCCTCCATGTTGGTTAGTACAATATCAAGAATATTGTCACCTCTGGTATTATCATGAACTAATTGTTCCAGTCCAATCTGGTCAAATATATCCAGATACTTTTCCTCAGTGTTGTTACCCCCTTTTGTTTTTTCCAGTCAATGTTAGGGAGGTTAACATCTCCCAACACCAATAGCTTGTCTGTAGGGTTTAGGTTACTAAGTAGCTTAAGAAAAGGTAGATCTTTATTTGGAGTAATTGAGGGTGGTCTATAGAATAGCCTAGTTATTATTTTGGGACAAGTTGGTAGTAACTTAATCCAAATAGTTTCCAAGTCAGAATCTTCCTGGGGTTATGCATATGGAAGAATACATTGGAAGAAACAAGATTACTAAGGTAAGCAATTTTTTCTTCTAACCCCATGTATTCTTATATTCATAACTCTGCAGACTTCGAAGCAGTACCTTTAGAGGTGGGCAGAGAACCTACTTAGGAAAGAGACTCTGCAGGACTGCTGTGCCAAACCTGGCATCACTTCTGGACTGCAAGTCCAAACTATAATGTTTAGTAAAGGTATGTACTGTTCTCCAGGTAGCTGCTTTACAGCTCTCCACTAAAGGGATATCTCTAGAAGTTGCTATAGAGTCAGCTGTGCCCTTAGCAGAGTGGGTCCTGAGGCCTGCTGGGGCTTGTTTTCCATATTTTGTGTAACAAAACTGAATGCATTGAACTATCCAGTCGGAGCTTGATCTCCTGGAAGCTGGGGAGCCCTTTCCCACATCCCCATAAGTGAGAAAAAGTTATCACATCTGTGATCCTTGGTGTGGGTCAAATAATAACTCATTGCCCTTTTTACATC
Source organism: Neoceratodus forsteri (assembly GCA_016271365.2). Lineage (NCBI taxonomy): Eukaryota > Metazoa > Chordata > Ceratodontiformes > Ceratodontidae > Neoceratodus > Neoceratodus forsteri. The sequence goes on from CM028130.1 coordinate 1,200,613,689, forward strand.
CAGACTATGGAGTCTGCGCTCTCCTGAACTGGCATGTTCTGTGAAGAAGACTGGCCGTGTCATGGACTGATTTAAGTGGAAATCAGAAACCTCCAATTAGTTCGAAGTACTACTTTATCTTTATGAAAAGATAATCCTTTTCCACACATAATGCTTGCAATTCACTTATTCTTCTAGCAGAAGTGATTGCTGCCAAAAACACAGTTTTCCAAGTGATATACTGCAAGTGTGCAGATGACATTGGCTCAAATAGAGGTTTCATGAGCTGAGCAATGCAAATGTTCAGGTCCCATACAGGGACTGGCTCTTTAATAGGAGGATGTAAGTGACATAACCCTTTAAAGAACTTTTTGAAAATGGGATTAGATGCAAGGGAAACATTTTTCCCTGCAGAAATAAAAGCTGAAATTGATGCCAAATGCACCTTCAGAGATGTATGTTTCAACTGGGAAAACCTTTTTAGAGCCAGAAACACTGTTCAGAGCTCTAGCAGATTTTTATGGAGGAGAGACTCCACACTTGACCAAGTGCCATGGGTAGTGTGCTCTCCTATATGACCACCCCATCCTAACAGAGAAGCATCTGTTGTAAGGACGACTGAGGGATTTTCCCTCTGAAAGGGAACTCCTGCCCTTAGCTTGTGGACATCTGTCCACCACTGAAGGGACTGGATCACAAATTTTGTTAAAGGAATCAGTTTTTACATATTGTCTTTTCTTTGGCACCAGTATGCCTGTAGATGAAACTGAATGCCCCTCATTCGAAGTCTTGCTCCCAAGACCACTCCTGTTGCTGCAGCCATGTGTCCCAGTATTTGCACGTATCTTCTTGCTGGACATGGCTTTCCCAGCTCGAATGAGGCAATCAGTTGCAGAATAGACTGAACTCTGTTCTCTGGAAGAAAAGCACTTCCTTTTAAGGTATTCAGTTCTGCTCCAGTGAAATGCAGGACTCGAATCGGTGTGAGAATGGATTTTTTTAACAGGAAGCCCAGAGAATGTAACATATTTTTTGTTATTTTCAGGTATGCTTGCACCTGCTGAAATGACTTTCCCACAACTAGCCAGTCATTGAGATAAGGAAAAACTGTAATTCCTAGCATTCGTAGGAATGCCGTTACCACTACCACTGCCAGGCATTTTGTGAATACCCTTGGTGCTGAGGTGAGACCAAAGGGCAGGGCTGAGAACTGGTAGTGACCTGAAGGGAGTCTGAATCTGAGATATTTTTTGTGAGACTCCCTTATGGGGATGTGGAAATATGCATCTTTTAAATCCAGAGATGCCAGCCAGTCTCCTTGCTGGATGACAGGCAAAATTATAGATAGGGTCACCATCCTGAATTTTGGTTTTACCAGATATTTGTGCAGATGCCTTAGGTCTAGAATAGGCCGCCACTCCCCATTTTTCTTTTTGGTAAGAAAGTATCGGGAATAAAACCCTCTGCCCCCTGAAGGTTTGGCACCTGCTCCACTGCTTTTATGCTAAGCAGGGTTTGAACCTCCTTTTCTAGGAGCTGTTCTTCAAGAAGAGAGGCTGGTTTGAACAGCCTTGACTTCAGAGGAGGGAGAGATTTGAAACTTAGAGACAGTCCTGGCTCATTAATTCCAATACCCACTTGTCCATGGTTATGGCCTGCCAGGCATGGAAGAAGTGAGCCAGTCTGCCCCCTACTGGTATTAGGGAGGCAGCCTTGGCAAAGGAGTCAAGGATTTTATTTTGTTGGGGCCTGAGCCTTGGCGGATTGGGAACCCCTCCTGGAGCCCCTCCTACCTCTGGCCCTATAATACCCAGTCTGCTGTGGGTATGGCTGCAGCTGCGGGACAGCTTGAGGTTGATAGAAGGGCCTACTGTAGGACCTTCCTCTACCTCCCCTTTCATAAGGCCTATAAGAAGTAGAAGGCCAGTCCTTAGATGACTTACTCTTATAGGTGGCTTTGTATTCATCCACCTTCTTCATATACTCTTCGGTTTGTTTGCCAAACAGAGTATGACCTAGTACAGGGAAGTCCATGGCCTTAGCCTGGGTGTCCTGTGTTAAGTTTGTAGTCCTTAGCCAAGCAAACCTTCTCAGGGCTACAGTCAGAGCCATAATCCTAGCAGCATTATCACTGGCATCTGCTGCCATCTTGAACTGATATTTAGATGCTTCCAGTCCAAACCTGGCTGTTTCTGCTAGGTCGTCGGAGGTAGGGGAGGGAACCTTCTCCGACATGGCCAAAACAGACTGCCACAGTGTTTTTTGATACTGTGCAGCGTAGGCCTGGTAATTAGCTTGTCTGACCCCTAGGGAGGCAGCTAAGTACCCTTTTTTTGACATGCTGTCCATTTTCCTTCAATCCTTCTCAAGAGGGTGAGAGGATAAAGGAACCCTCGCCTTCTCACAGGCTGCTTGTTCAACTATACCCTGATGATCAGGGTGAGAACAGAGAAATTCAGCCCCTTTCCTGTCCAACTGGTACTTCATGTCAGCCTTCTTATCCAGAGGCGTGACAGACTTAGGATTCTGCAGGATTGTGAATAAATCCTTCTTGAAGAATTTATTAATAGGCAGAAAAATCTTCTTAGTGGGTGTTAACCCCATCATCTCCATATATTCTGCCTCCTCCTCATCTTCTATGACCCCGGTGGTAGCCAGGTCGAGGGCATCTACTATTTTCCTTACAAAGGAAAACTGAGAGGAAAAATCCTCAGGCCTGGGAGGAGAGCCAAATTCCTGCTCTGGTGAGATTTCCAGTTCAATGGGCTCATCATCATCATCCTCTGGTGTATCATACTCCCCAGTATCCATCTCCTGAGACTGGGATCCAAGGAGGGAGTAATCTCCTGAACACATGGAGGAGGAGGGGTTGGAGAAGGTATGAACCCCTGAATTGCCTCGATGACTTTAATAGCCCTGGCAATGTCCTCAGCAGTAGGCAGACTGTGAGGCACAGAAGAATCCCGTTGGTTTGGCCTGGGGTTTGATGTGCTTGGTCTTCTTTGCCTTTTTGGAGGGGACCGGAGAGTTAGCTTGCCCACTCAGCCTTTTTAAGGAGGTTGATTCACCCTTATCAGGGGTGATAAAAGAAGAAGCTGCGTTTTCACCCGCTGATTTTGAAGATGTTGGCTGGTTAGAGCCTGAAGCACCTCCTAACTTTTTGTTCAACCTCTCCATTCTTTTTTCCACCATTTTCTGTGGAAATGATTTGCACATTTCACAGTATTTAAATGCTCGGTTCCCAGGCAGAACACACAGCTGTCATGCTTGTCTGCTCTGGCTAACACTTCCCCACACTTGACACAGTTTTTAAAACCTGGGGGACCAGTCTTTCTTAGGTTTTTCAGTATGCTCCATTTCCAGGAGAAAAACCTTAACTGCAAAAAAATAATTTTTTTTTTTTTGTTGTCGGTTCAGGAACTGATTAGGCCTCAAAAGAACCAATGAATTTTTAAACTCGGTACCGGGTCAGCGGTTCTCGGAACCGATTCAACGGTTCACAGTAACCAGGTTAGCGGTTAGAAAAGAAACCGGGTTAGCGGCTTCAAACAATGTTAAAATACACTTTACACAAAAACATTTTAAGGAAAATAAAGTGGAAAAACTCCGTAACTAATATAAAACTACTTGGTTCCCAAACAGTTATACCGAACTGTGAGGAACTGAGAAATAAACGCTAAATCTAACTAAACTTAAATAAACTTGATGTTAGACTACAAAATAACAATAAATGAAGGCAGCAGAAAGAAAATTATGTATAATTAAACAATTATACTTCACAATAAGCCAACAACGACCTGAGGAAGTCTCCTGGGCGTCTAGACTTGTGAGGCGGAGTAAGAAATCTGAGACGTTGTTAGAACGTGCAGCAGATCAGGGCAGCAGTTTGAATAATTGTCACGTGCCAATGATTCCATCATTAGAATATAGTTCCATTATCCGGGCAGTTCTACTGAGCAGGCTAACTGCAGAGATTTATGAATATGAGAAGAATACATGGGGTTAGAACTTTCTATTCTCTACTAACATTTTCTACTTTCAGAAATTAAGCACATTTGCATCAATTTTTTTAACAGTACAGTTTAAACTTATACATTTTTTTTAACCATCAGAATCCTCAATTCCTGATCCATATCGCGACAGAAAATCATTGCTATTCTCCTTACCAGATTTGTGAATCACCATGAATTTAAATGGCTGCAGTGCCAGGTACCACTTTGTGATTCTGGAATTTTTATCTTTCATCTGGTTAAGCCAACAGACAGGATTGTGATCAGTTACAAGAACAAAATCAGTTCCTAGCAAATAAAATTTAAGGAACACCATGGACCACTTTGCTGCTAAACACTCCTTTTCGATAGTGGAGTACCTTTTCTCTCTGTCATGCAACTTCCTACTTATGTGCAGAATAGGATATTCAAACAACATGAAGTCTTGCTATATTATAGACATTAGCAGTTTGTTCCAGCTCTAGAACTGCCCCGGAGTGAAATGGTTAAAACCATTCCAAAATAGAATTTTGGCACGAGAGCAGCTCTATCTGTGTCATTTCAAACTTGAACTGTCAGATTCTTTACTCCGCCTCAGTGAACAGTCGCTCCGGAGATTTCTCCTTCTGCTCGGTTCATTTCTTGGTTTAAAAGTGTTTTCTCGGTTGGATTTAACCGAGAATAGTTTTATTTAACCGCAAAAACTGCTCGGTTCAAGCCTCTATCTGTGGTAACCGTAAGTAAAATGAAGGTTTTGTCTGTGTGGAACTTTGTGGGTTATCGGTTCAGTTTTTGAACCGATCAGTGGGTTTAAAACTCATTTAAAACTAAAAGTTACTATTTTAGAGTGCGGTTCGGTTCTTATCGGTTCTAAAAAACAGATTTATTACGGTTTTTCCAATACCCGTGACACGGTTAGGAACCGATAAGGGTGTCTTGCCTAGCACTGCCGTTAAAAGGGCAAGTTTTGGTTAGGCTGGCATTATGTCTGAGAAACCCAAAAGAAAAACTGGCACATTACTTCCCCAACACTGTGATGTTTGTGGGGGCTTGCCAAGGCTGACCCACACACCACATGTGTTTATTGTCTGGGGTTTGACCACCTCCAGTCAGACTGCCAGGTATGTAAGAATTTCCCTGCAGCCACCCTGGAAAAAAGATTGGGCAGGCTCAGGGAACGAGAGGCCAAAAAGTCCGCTGACCCGGATGGCCAGCCCGGTTCGGTGCCAACCGTACCAGAGGGAGTGCCCTCTGACCAGGGCCAGACTTCCTCGGGCAAAAGAAAAGCTGGTTCTGAGGAACCAATTCCAGTAAAGAAAACAAGAAAATCAGCAGGTCTGGAGTCCAAAATTCCTTCTCCAACTGCTGCAGAGATAGCAAAAGCCATACAAATTGTCCAGTCACTGTCTCAGGGTCGTCCGAACCACCACTATCTGGTAAAAGTCGGTTCGTCCGGTCCCAGTGGTTCAGGATTATGATATTGAGGAATTTTATGAACCAGAGGAGGGGAGGAGGATTATGAACAGTATGAATGTGGCTGGGAAGGTCTGGTGTGCCCATTGAACCGGACATCTCCCAGACAGACCTTTAGAATCTCCCCTATGCTGTCTGAGTCCCCATCTCATTTTATGTTTTATAAAAAGTTGCTGAAACCCTCCAGCTTCCTTTAGAAGAGGCTGTGGATGAGCAAGAGGAGCCTGATTTTGTAGAAATGATGGATATTCCAGAGTCTAGCAGATTGTCTATTCCTTTACATAAGTCTTTTGGAAACAAACAATTAAAATTTTAAAAGCTCTAATTCTGTGCCTCCTGTAGATAAAAGATGGACAGAAGGTATACATTGTCAGGCCCTGATACAGAATTCCTTTCTCAGCAATGCAGTCATGTTAGTAGTTCAGGCTGCTGCCTGTGATAAAGCTAATATTCCTTGGCTTCACATCCTCCTGACAAGGATTCCAGGAAGATTGATGCCATGGCAAAAACAGTATATGGCAGCCTCTCTGGGACTCAGGCAAGCAAATTATATGGCTTATGTAGCTAGGTATCAGAAATCTAGATGGGATACTGTTATGCAATTGGCCAAGCAGGCCCAATGCCAGCTGGCTAGTGAACTAGAACAGGTGGCTGCTGATGGCATTGAAGCCTCTAAGGTTCAGTTTCATGCTGCTGTGGATGTTAATGATGTTTCCTCTAGGGTCATGGCCACATCTGTAGCTTTTCGTAGGTTGGCCTGGCTCAGGTGTACTAGTTTGTCACAGGATACCCAGACTAAGGCTATGGATTTTCCTGTGGTGGAAATTCTCTGTTTGGAGAGCAGACAGAGAATTACATGAAGAAGATGGATGAATATAGGACTACTTACAAGAGTGCCCAGGCTCAGGAGCGGCAAGCCACTCCTCAAAGGCATGCCCCCAGGAGTAGGGGTAGGCCTTTTCACAGGCCTTTCTACCAGACTCAGGCCTCCTCTGCCTTTGCTCAGAGGGGCTTCTTCAGAGGCAGGGGCAGACAAGGGGTGGGCAGACCTGCTCCCACCCCCCAGCCTAAAGCTCCTGCGAAACAGGCACCCTGATGGGGTGCCCAGGGCCGATTCCTGTACCAGTGGGGGCAGGCTGGCTTACTCAGTCAGAATTGGGCTTCTTTAACCTCAGACAAGTGGGTTCTGGAAGTAGTAAGCCGGGTCTGGTTCTCAGCTCAAAAAGTTTCCCAAGTTGAGAAGCAGACTTTTTCTACCTGCAAGTGCTTCAGAGACCCTTGCTCTGGAAACAGAGGTCTCATCCTGTTAGCTCTCAGAGCAGTAAAGGGTTCCTCCCTGCATCAGGGCAGGGGTCTGTATTCCAGATACTTCCTTACCCCAAAAGACAGGAGAATGGTGGCCCATTTTAGATCTCAGATATCTGAACAAACATCTTTGAAACCAAAGTTCAAAATGGTAACTCTGGCAATGATTTTACCTTCCCTAAGGCCAGGGGACTGGCTAGCCTCCCTGGACCTCAAGGATGCCTATTTCCATGTCCTAATCAGAAGATCCCATCGAAAGTACCTCAGATTCGAACTGCCCTCAGGTCATTACCAGTTCAGAGCAATGCCCTTCAGCCTTACCTCTGCTCCAAGGGTATTCACAAAGTATCTAGCAGTGGCAGTGGCCCACTTAAGGAGGCAGAGGATTGCTGTTTTTCCCTATCTAGACGACTGGCTCATTGTAGGCTAGTCCTCAGAACAGGTAAAATCTCACCTGCAGGTCACCCAGCAGCTTCTCACCTCCCTGGGTTTTCTGCTAAACCTACCAAAGTCGGTTCTGGAACCAGTCCAGGTACTCACCTTTATAGGGCAGAATGGACACAAAGCTAGCCAGAGCTTTCTTCCCCAGAAAGGGTAAGGAATTTAGTGGCTCTGGCCTCTTCCTTCACTCTGCAGGTCTCTCGACCAGCAAGACACTTTCTGCAGCTCCTGAGGCACATGGCTACATCCACAGCTGTTGTGCAGGGAGCCAGATTTCAGATGAGAGACATTCAGTTTCACTTGAGAACCTTTTGGTCTCAGAGAAGAGACCCCTTTCAAGTTGGTCCCAGTGACTCGAACCTTGATCCTAGCTCTCCAGTGGTGGCAGGATCAGAGCAATTTAAGAGCGGGGGTCCCCTTCATTTCCCCTTCTCACGACTTGACTCTCACTACAGATGCTTCCCTTCTGGGTTGGGGAGCCCACATGGGCGACCTTTCCACTCAGGGAGTTTGGTCCCCCCAGGAATCTCTGCTCCACATCAATTTGCTGGAACTCAGAGCTGTCTTTTTAGCTCTTCAAGCTTTTTCTGCATCTGTCCACGACAAGGTGATACAAGTCAGAACAGACAACACCACAACAATGTGGTACATCAACAAACAGGGGCACTCGGTCTTGGCCTTGTGCACTGAGGCAATGAAGTTGTGGTCTCTGGCCTATTCCCTGAACACTTCCTCATAGCAGTTCATCTTCCAGGGAAGGACAATGTCCTAGCGGATGCCTCAGCAGGATTTCCCAGGGCCATCACGAATGGTCCCTGGATCCTCAAGTGCTGGGGATAGCTTTTGCCAGGTGGGGCATCCCTCAGATAGATCTTTTGCAGCCCCGACAATCACAAACTTCCTCTGTTCTGTTGCAGGCCTCCAGTGCTGCACTTCAGTCCCCTGGATGCCCTTCTTCTGGATTGGGAGGGAAGTTCCTCTATGCTTTCCCCTTTCCTCTCCTATTCAAAGTACTAGTCAAAATCAGATCTCAGCCTTGCAGGGTGATTCTGATTGCCCTGGATTGGGCCAGGCAGCCCTGGTACCCTCCTTCTGTCTCTGACAGTCCATCTTCCCCTGTGCCTCCCCAGGAATCACAATCTGTTGACTTGTGCCCAGGGAAGGGTTTGGTATCCGGACCTCAATCCCTCAACCTCAAGGCCTGGCTCTTGAGGAGTTAGAGTTTGCTGATTTACACCTCTCTCAGGGTGTTCTGAGATCCCAAAGGCTTCCAGAAAAGCTCCACTAGGGCTACTTTATAGTTCGAAATGGAAAAGGTTTTCCATTTGGTGCTGGGAAAATATTTCCCAGAATCTGCTGAATTGCCCATTTTGTTAGATTACATGGTACATCTTAATTCTTGGTATCAGACCAGCTACCCTGAGAGTTCATTTGGCAGCTGTGTCTGCTTTTCTGTCAGCAGGAAAGTCATCCCCTCTTTCCTCTCATCCTGTGTTTTCCAAGTTTTTAAGGGATTACTCCATACTAATCCTCCCTTTCGAACCGCCCTGCTTGGGACCTTAATGTTTGCATTGCCCAGTTAATGCAACCCCTTTGAACCTCTGTCTTCTGCAGAGCTTAAGTACCTAACTTGGAAAACTGTTTTTCTAGTGGCTATCACTTCTGCCAGACGATGAGTGAATGAAAGCCTTGTCAGTGGAGACTGACTTTATTTCTTTCCACAGGATAAGGTAGTCCTTAGGACTAATAGGAATTTTGCCTAAGGTGGTTTCAGATTTCCATCTTAATCAATCTATCTCCCTTCCAGTATTTTCACTGATCACTCTTCTTGGGTGAGAGGAGGTTGCACAGCCTGGATGTTAAGAGAGCTCTTAGTTATTACATAGAGTGTACTAAAGGTCACAGGTTCAAATCCTCCAACTTTCCTTACCTATGGTGAAGTTGGGAAAGGCAAACCTGCCACTAAGAGATCAATAGCCAAGTGGATTGTCTCTTGTATCCAATTTTGTTATCAGAAAGTGGGCAGAGCCCCGGTTTGAGGGCTCATTCTCAGGGTTACAGCGCGCCTCTAGCTGCTGCCAGAGATATTCCTTTATTAGAGATTTGCCAGGCTGCTACTTGAAAACGGTGCACACTTTCACTAAGCATTACTCCCTGGATGTCCAGGCCAGGAGAGATGCTCGGTTTGGCACAGCTGTTCTTCAGAGCCTATTCCTAAGTAGGTTCTGCCCTCCTATGGAGGTACTGCTGTGTATTCTGCTAATGTCTATAATATAGCAAGACTTCATGTTGTTTGAAGAAAAATTACTCACCTTAGTAATGTTTCTTCTAATGGAGTCTTGCTATATTAGACCTCCCAACCTGCCCCTCTCAGAACCTCTACTTGGTGGGTGCGGGCAACTTAGTGTGGCACTACTTATGTCCTGTTAGCATTTTATCCCTTTGGGACTTTGGGGTGTGTATGTGTGCGTGTGTGTGTGTTTATTATACTTATGTTCCATTTTCATATTATTAGAATGGTGTTAGTATTTCTGGTCCGTGACTTGAGTCTTGGGTGTTGGGACCATCAATGGTTGTTATTATTTAGGTAGCCATTTGGCTAGTGTAGGTTACAGCTTCCACACAGACCTTAGTGAGTTTGGCTCGTAAAGATCTGACAGTTCAAGTTTGAAATGACACAGATAGAGCTGCTCTCGTGCCAAAATTCTATTTTGGAATGGTTTTAACCATTTCACTCCGGGGCAGTTCTAGAGCTGGAACAAACTGCTAATGTCTATAACATAGCAAGACTCCATTAGAAGAAACAACATTACTAAGGTGAGTAATGTCAACTCCAACTTCAACTCCATTCCAGGGCGGGTGCAAAACTCGAGGTGGTCTCTTCTACCAAATACCTTGGCCTTACCCTGGACCAATGCTTTACCCTAAAGAATCATGTAGATCAAATCACAAAATCCATACATGTGAAATTAGGCATCATCTATAGACTAAAGGACCAAATCATTCCTGAAGCCAGGGCAGCCATTGCCACAAGCGTACTCCTCCCAAAGCTCACATTCGGGGCCCCGATCCTCCAGGGTGTGGCCATGATGGAATTAGGAAGGCTGCAGACTCTGCACAATAAGATAGTCCGCTTTGCCACCTTGTCTCACCCTATGACTCACCACTCACGAGGCCCAATCCAGGCTCAGGTGGCGCACTAGATGCTCGCCTAGCTTACCCTTCCCTCTGCCTTACATACAAGATACTTGGTCCCTCTCCCCCAGCCTGGTTGGGCTTGTCAGGGCAAAACCCAACCCACGGTGCCTGCGCTCATCAGGCCAATCTCTCCTCGAGGTCCCTAAGATTAGGACCAAAGCCGGGTCTAGGTCCTTTGCGTACACCGCCCCTTCCACCTGGAACAACCTCCCCTTGGAGGTCCGGGAGGCGGAGACTGTTTCTAGCTTCCGGTCGCTGCTGAAGGGACACCTGCTCAATAGGAGCATATGTCTATGCCATAGTACCTGACCTAGCTCAGCCTCTTGAGCAGCACACTTGCCCTCTAACAGCCATCCTGGCAGGACATCTGGTCCTCTTCTCTTAGAAGGGGTGCACTAGGTCCCTAACTGTCCCCTTCCAACCCTGTGTACATATCAGCTAACCCTAGGTCTACAGGCGCTGCCCACTACCTCCTGGGACCTGGTATCTAACCTACTACTTAGGATGTTTAAGGCTTAACGTGCTCATTATTTGTTACCTTCATGCTCTCCATTCTTTTGCGTCTGCAAAGATTTGTACTCCTACTTTTAAAATATTATTCCACTCTCCAGTCTGTACTGAACTGTTACCTGTATGTTGTTGTTGCACCCGGGTCGCCCCTGAAAAAGGGACCTCTATGGGCCCAGTGGGCCTACCCGGTCATCAAAATTCAATAAATAAATAAATAATTTTTTCTTCTGTCCTATCCACACTTTGACTTAGGACTGCACCTAGGCCTACCTCGGATGCATCTGTTTGTAACAGAAATGGTTTCTCAAAGTCTGGGATTCTTAAAACGGGCTGAACATAATGCAACCTTTATGGCTTGAAAAGCTTCATCACACTCTGGGGTCCATTTCACATTATTTGGGTACCGTTTTTTCGTGAGTTCAGTGAGGGGAGTAGCTAATTCAGCAAAGTTGAGAACAAATCTCCGATAATAACCAGCCAGCCCTAAAAATGACCTGACATGTTTCTTTGTTTTAGGCACAGGGCTGTTAGCTACAACTTCTATTTTAGAAATCTCTGGTTTAACTTCTCCATTTCTCAACACATAGCCCAACTATTTGGTTTCCTGCATGCCCAATACACATTTAGTAGGATTAATAGTCAGACCTGTATTTTTGATAGCTTGGATAACTGCTCGTAGGTGTCCCAAGTGGCTTTTCCAGTCTGGACTGTACATCACAACATCATCCAGGTACACAGCACAATAACCAGTGCGAGGGGATAAAATGACATCCATGTACCGCTGGAATTTAGCTAGCGCACCATGTAAACCAAATGGCATGGTGGTGAACTGATGGAATCCTATAGGGGTGGCAAATGCAATTTTATCTCTGGATTCTTTAGCTAAAGGTATTTGCCAGTAACCCTTGGTGAGATCGAGTGTACTGATATACTTTGCACTCCCCAGTCTGTCCAAAAAATCATGTTTTGTGCATAGGATAACTGTCAAATTCTGACACTTGATTAAGTTTCCTGAAATCAAGGCAGATTCTAACACTCCCTTCTTTTTGTTTACAGTTACCATGGGAGATGACCAGGCACTCCTTGACTCCTCTATGATACCCAATTCTTTCATTTTTTGTATTTCCTTAACCACATCGGCTCTTAACCGCTCTGGTAACCTGTATATCTTTTGCCTAATAGGAAGAGCATTCTTTGTCACTATTACGTGCTCAACCCCTTTTGCTCGGCCTGCTACTGTGGTAAAAGTACTGTTAAATGTCTTTAGTACATTACGAATGCCTGCAGTTTGTTCTGAGGTGAAGGGAACCTTCACCTTTACAGCATCATCATTTACAGTTTGTTCTAGTCTATCATAAGCTACATCAGTATCTTCATTATCAGTTTCTGGTAAAACTAGCAAAGCAGCTTTTGGCATTTTTTCAACCCATTTCTTGAGGAGGTTAGCATGGTGTATCTTACTAGGATTTTTCCGGTGAGGGGTCTCAGGTCTCATAGTTAACAGTGCCAGTACATCTAAGAGCCTTATATGGCCCTTGCCACTTCATCAACAGTTTATTTTCTGTTGTGGGCAACAGTAGCAAAACCTTTTCACCTGGCTCGGAAACGTTTCCTTTTACCCCATGGTCATAATATACCTTCTGCTGATTTTGGGTCTCTTCCTGATTGCTATGGGCAATTTCAATATATTTTGCAAGCTTCTTTCTTAGGGCACACATATAAGAAGATATAGACTGTTTCTGAGTGGGGTTATCTTCCCACGTTTCTTTTGTCACATCCAGTAGCCCTCTTGGCTGCCTACTGTAAAGCATTTCAAATGGTGAAAACCCTGTTGATGCTGTGGCACTTCTCTGTAAGCAAAAAGTAGGTAAGGCAAGTATTGGCCCCAATCTTTCCCTTCCCCTTTTACAAACCTTTTTAACATGCGTTTTAGGGTTTGGTTAAAACGCTCAACAAGACCATCTGTCTAAGGGTAATGGGGAGGTTCTTATGGCAGTGATACCTAGCAGTCTGTACAGCTCTTTAAGCAGTGCAGCACCAAAATTACTACCCTGATCAGTAATAATTTCTTTAGGTATGCCCACTCTGCTAAAAATTTTGCAAGCTCTGCTGCCACTTTCGGAGCTGTAACAGTATGCATTGGAACTGCTTCTGGGTATCAAGTAGCATAGTCGCATACTACCAGGATAAATCTATTACCCTTACTACTTTTGTTTAAAGAACCAACCACATCCATTGCAATTCTCTCAACATCTATCAATGGTAGGGCAGCAGGGGCACCTTGTCTTTTCTACTGACTGGGACTACTTTCTGACACTCAGCACAGGAATTACAATAGGTAGCAACATCTTCACGAATTCCAGGCCAGTCAAATCTATACAGCTATCTGGCAAGGGTGCGATCCCTCCCTGAGTGACCAGCCATATGACTATCATGTGCTATCTGTAATAACTCTGTTCTCTACTTCTGTGGTCAAATGTTCTGTCTGTTCCTGTGTCTGAGGTTTAACCCAAACTCTGTACAGTAACCCATTACATTTTTTAAACATTGGTCCACCCTGTTTTGGTTTTACCCCCAGCTGCTTGAAATAACCCTGGAGAGAAACATCGTTTGCTTGTTCTGAAAGAGAATCACAATCAGTTATCAGTTTAGTTTCAGGATTTTCACATTTTAACCCTTTATGTCCATCAGTCATTTGTTGCCAGTTTTTTCAGGCTTTGTCTTTCTTTCCTGGATTTCCAGATCTTGGAGCTGTGCTCAAACAAGTCCAAATCAAAATATTTGAAAGGAAAAGTGTCCCCACTGTCTAAGATTTTCTTTGCCTGAGCTCTTGTCACCACAGCTGCTGAAACATCAGGATTTACTCCCTCTTTGATCAATTCAGTAAATCCTGGAAAGTCATTTCTAATAATCACAGGTACAGGTAACTTTGGTACTACCCCCACGTTTATTTGGTGCGACACACCCTTAACGGTGTGGCGTTTTTTTTGAATGGTACACCACTAAAAGACCCCTTACCTTTTCTGTGGTCTGCCAGCCCCTTTGGTTGCTGCAGGTGCTACTGGTGAGGACCCCATCTGGACCATGCAAATAACTAGTCGGATGCATAAAATAAAGAATAAGGCAGGTTTATTTGCTGTACTGCAGATGTTCTCTTCATGAGGTCTAGCCCCAGACTGACAATTCTCTGACTGACAGGCTTACATGGTACTGCCAGACAGTGCAACAATTAGATACAAGCAGGTTCTAAATTATCTTAAAGGGGTGGCAGCTTAACATTAAGCCCCATGCTTAATGTGTGCTTCACATCACCACAAGAACAGTGAATGTGAGCACCATTTGAACAAGCAATAAATCTATAAACGGTTTCTAAGAAATATTCTTAAGTAAATTTTTAAAGGCAAAAAAAAAACATTTTCATGCATTACAAGGCACTAGATTTCACAAAACAGAACAGTACTCCGCTGCACGGAGGGGGAAGGAAAGAACCTGGACTACACTAGGGACCAGTCAGAGTAGCACCAGAGAGGAGGGAAACACAATAGTACTTGAGACTTGGTCATGCCACAAGTGCTAAAGTGTGGGGGAAGGAACCGGGAAGAGAGGGAAGGGTAGCAGCAGGAGGGTACCCAGAATGCAGGTTCACACTTTAATAACAGTTGCATAACAAACAGATGGACTGTTCATGTAGAGAGACATTCCTAAAGGGGAAAAAGCATTAGTGCAGGTAAATAGTACCATGGCAACAGGTGCATAAGAGACAGCTACAAGAAGATATTTACTGCAAACAGTTAAATGAGAAAATTAATTAGTCCCCACACATTTCACTGAGTCCAGTAACAAAAGTTCAAGACCTGCGTAAACTTTTCTGGTCAGTGGAAATGGAGGCATGCATGGACTGCACTAGTTCCGGACAGGAGGGGGTCAGGTTGTTAAAAGTAACCCAGGAGTTCTGCCCACAATCGAATCCACACCACTTTACTCTGTAAGTCCAGGATCCATTGACAGACTTCTTTCTTAAGATCTTCTCGATCTGGTACACTGTGGTGTGTAGAAGAGAGTCCTGAGAAGAAGAAGGCTGAGAAGAAGAGGAAGTCCCAGGCAAATCATCTGGTAAACTGTAATCCGGCTGGAGAGTGTCAGGAGTGAGAAGAGCTGTAGGAACTTGATGCAGATTGTCCGGAGGGATCTCAGCTTCCGAGAGGATGGCAGGCTTAAGGGTATCTTCATTTCTGGGAGGACTGGGGTCATCTGGAAGGTTGTTATTCAGGTATCCATGCTTTAGTCAGTTTATATGGACTTTGTTGTGTACCAGCTTGCCATCTGACTTGCGTCGCAGATGAACGTGGACCGGAGGAAGCTTTTCTACAATGTAGAAGGGACCAGTCCAGGGGCGAAGCAGTTTCTTGGTGGCGCCCGGAACAAGAACAGGTCGGTACAAACAAACAATGTCCCCAACAGAGAATGAAGGCTCATGCACCTTAGCTGCAGACATTTTTTTCATCGCCGATTTTCTCTGGCCCAATGTGGTGATTGCAACCCGTCGGGCAAGTTCCAGCTGTTCCAGAAGAGGGATAATGAAAGAAGAAGCTGATTTGGGCACCTCTAGCAGCGAGAGATCCCTGTCCAGTGGAGTTCTTGGATGACGTCCATGGACTAAGAAGAAGGGGGTGTATTTTGTGCTGTCGACACAAGGACTGGTATTGTGTGCAAACTGCACAAAGGGAACAAACTGGTCCCAGGTGTCATGAGTCTCATCCAGATACTTGGAGAGTGTGCCTAGAATGGTGGACATCATTCTTTCACTCTACCCGTTGCATTGTGGATGGTAACTTGTGGTGTGTGTCTTTTTTATGTCGAGAAGTTTGCAAGTTTCTTGGACAATGGTGGTCAAGTAGTTAGTGCCTCTATCTGAATGTAGGTACGATGGAGTACTGTGACGACAAATGACTGTGTTGAGAAAGGCACTTGCCACAGTGGAGGCTTTAATGTCTCTTAGGGGGATGAGTTCCAAATACTTTGTCAGGTAGTCCACAAAGACATGGATGTATTTGTTACCAGAGTCAGAGCATGTTGGTAAGGGCCCAAGAATGTCAGTGCTGACTCTTTGGAACGTTTCAGTGGTTACAGGCATGGGGATGATGTGTGCCTTTGTTGGTTTGGCAGGAGGCTTTCTCTGGGAGCAGGGCTGGCAGGATTTTACGAATTGGACAACGTCCCTATTCATGTGTGGCCAGAAGAAGTGAAGCCTTGTCTTTTCAAGAGTTCTGTGTATTCCCATATGACCTCCAGAAAGTGGAGAGGCGTGAGTGGAGAGAAAAACTCGAGGGATTTAAGAGGCTGGCACAACTAGCTGTACGTGAGTTCTATCCGTGCGATGACCCTTGCCTTCCTTGGTCCAAATATAAAAAAAGCACACCGTCATTGAGGGAGTACTGCAAAGCAAAGAAAAGTAGATCTTGGCGATGTTTCTTTTGTTGCAGTAAGGTTCCAGACTCTGAGTAGGAGATTATGTCTGTAAATTGAGTGTCAGTTCTTTGCTGCATTTCAACAGTTGCCAGGGATAAATCAGATGTAGAGGAGATTAGAAGCTCTTCAGCTGCTTTCAGTAACTGAGGGTTTGTGTGTCTCTGTGTAGAAGCAGTAGGGAGCAGCAAAGCAACCTGAGGTGCTGTAGGAGTGTCCACAGGAAGCACATCCGTGGCATGGAAGGGAAGAGCTTGCAAGCAGGATTCTCCATCTGTTGAGGAGGATGCAGAGGGATATCGTCTCCGGCTTACACCATCAGCATTTGAGTGAACTTGACCTGGTCTGTATTGAATTTCATAGTTGTAGGATTGCAGCATGGTGATCCATCAGGCGAACTTACCTACTGGCTCCTTCATTTCAGATAACCATCTGAGGACAGAGTGATCAATGATTGCTATAAAGGAGGAGTAGTGGAGGTAGCAGTCAAATTTCTTCATGGCAAATACCATGACTAGACATTCTTTCTCTGTGATGCCATAGTTCTGCTCAGCAGAGGAAAGAGAGTGCCCAGCATAGGAGACAACTCATTCTGTTCCATCTTGAATTTGACAGAGCACAGCGCTCACTGCAAAGGAACTAGCATCTGAGTAGAGCTTGAATGGTTGGTTGAACCTTGGGTAGACCAATACTGGAGAAGAGATTAGGTTTTGTTTTAAGGTGTCAAAGGCCTCTTTACATTCAGAACTCCAATTATAGTCGCATCCCTTTTTGGTGAGGGCGTACAGTGGAGCTGCAATCTTGGCTGAAGTTGCAAATGAACTTTCGGTAGTAGCCAGACAAGCCCAGGAAAGCTTGAAGGTACTTGAGATTGTTAGGCTCTGGTTAGACTTTGACTGCTGAGAGCTTGTCTGGATCTGGAGAGATGCCTTGACAACTGACCACATGTCCCGGATAATGAATTTGATGCTGTGCAAAACAACACTATTCTGAGCGACGCTTGAGATTGGCTTGTCTGAGACGTTCGAACACTTCTTGGAGATGTTGGAGGTGCCCTGGCAAAGTTCTGCTGAAGACAATCACATCATCCAGGTAGACTAGGCAAGATTTCCACGACAACCCACATAGTGCGGCTTCCATAACACATTGAAATGTGGCTGGACTGTTCCGAAGATCCATAGGCAGACGTTTGAACTGGAAAAGTCCCAAGTGGCAGCGCCATGCTATGTATGGACAAGAAGCTGGATCAATGGAAACTTGATAGAACCCACTCTGAAGGTCTAGAGTGGTGAAGTAAGCAGGACTGGCCGCACCAAGACTCTCTAAAGCATCTTCGGTTGCAGGCAAGGGATGAGCATCCTGCACCGTGTAGGCATTGAGTTTTCTGTAGTCTACCACAAAATGATACACTTTGTCCTTTTTTACCACCAGCAAGCAAAGTGCACCCCAGGGGCTTGTAGATTATTCGACTATGTCTTGGTCAAGCATGTCTTTGATTATGTCCTTGAGGACTTGTTTGTGTGTATGTCTCACTTTGTAGGCTCACTGATGGATTGGTTTCTGGTTGGGCTGTACTTTGATGGTGTGTTGCAGGATATCACAGCATCTGATCTTGTTATCTGAACCAACAAAGACAGCAGGGTAATTTTCCAGGAATTGCAAAAGCTGTTGCTTTTCTGTTGGAGATGCTGGAAGTTTGGAAGAGGATAGTCGCTGACTGAGAGGTAATTCTGTTGAAGTTGGAGTGGTCGTAATAGTATTGACAGGAGTAGAGTTGGTGGAACGAGGTTGAGGTTCTTGCATGAGATGGAGCTGATCCCCTGAGGACAAGCAGACAAACTTTCCAATGTTGGCACCCTTTGAAATGACCACTGGCTCATATGTGAAGTTGCAGCATTTTTGGAAGACTGCGCCATCTTTCACCGCCGATAAGGTATTTCCCAGAAGAAGACCTGACGAATGCAGCACGGGGGATCCTGTGACGATGCCAACAACACCTTGTAGAAGTGGTTCACCTCGAATTTTGGCAATCAAAACCATTTCCGATTGAGGAAGCACAGTGACTGAGTCTATAGCCGCGAGTTGCCTCCAAGGATCTAGCGACAGTTTGCTAGAGACAAAGTCTAGGATGGCTTTGTGAGCTTTGAGAAAGTCCAGGCCTAGAATTATTGCAGGTTGAAGATCAGGCACTATATAAAACTTGACAGTAGCTTGCTGTGAGCCAAAGTGGAGCTTGAGATGGACCAAGCCTGTGATAGGTACTGTAGCCGTACTTGCTGTGATAATGTACTTTATGTCAGCTTGAGAGACATTAGGTATATGACGAATAGCTTGGTTGTCTAGAATACTGCTGTTGATAACTGATATTTCTGCTCCAGTGTCGACCAAGACGTGTGTAGACCAGTCTCCGATGGTTACAGGTACATAATTTGCTAGGAGAGGTGATCGGATGACAGGTACCTTTACTCCAAGAAGTGAGAGTGTGCCAGAGTTCACAGTTGGAGGAAGTGTTTTGGTTGAATTGCGAGAGTCAGAGGGGCAGTCAGTTGCTGTGTTCCCTTGGTCCTGGGAGTAGTTGCGGTTATCTTGCTGACTGTGCAGCGGTGGGCGCCTGTGGTTCTCTTGATTTCTGTAGTACTTTAGCTTTCGGCAGACAGCGGCAGTATGTCCCCTGAATCCACACCACTGGCAGGTCACTGGTTCTCGTGAAGGCGGAGGTGGATGAGGTCGCTGTCGAAATGGTCGAAGGACATTGACAGAGGTAGTAGAAGAAGCAGTTGAGCTGTGGTGCAGAGTATTGATACTTGTAGTGAGCATTTCTATCATAGACTGTTGCTGCTGGACACATGTTGCGAGTGTGGCTAACTGCGATGACTGAGGTGCTTGTACACTGGTAGCCTGGGACATTGCTATGGATTGTTGTGCAAGTTGTGCCGCTTGGATTGTGTCCATCCAGATTGCTGGTTTCTGCTGGATTACATAAAGACGGAGTTGAGGAAGCAGTCCTTGAACAAATATTGTGATTTGTTCTTTCTCAGGTTTCTGTAAGCATTTGCAGCGAGACTCGGTGTTCACTATGAAGGCTTCAAGAGATTCGGTAGGTTGCATTATACACAGCTGTTGCTCCAATAGCCAGGGTGGGTGTGCTTAGAGAAAATGGGCTTTGAAGGTTGTGTACAGTGTGGCAGTATCTCTTTTGACTTGGTCTGGAAGTGTGTTGAACCAGGAAATGGTAGTCCCTTTCAGAAGCAAGCCAAGGCATTGGAAATACGCACAGGATCAGTCCAACCATGCAAGGAAATCCAGGCTTGGAATTGTCCCAGCCAGTCGACAGCGTCTTTGTGAGGCAAGGCTGACAAGGGTACTGTTGTAGGCTGGTATGGACCGTGGAATGTGGTGAAATGGCTTTAATGTAGGCCAAATTGTCTTGAATAGCTTGCATAGCTGGTGCTCCTTGAGCAGAAATAGAGGACTGGATCATGGAGGATTGTTTCAGTTTTGTAGCCCCAGACCCTTGAGGTGGGTGAAGGTAAGACTCCGGATGCTCCGGCACCCATATCTGTGTCGGCGTCAGACATTGTGGTTGGAGATGAGCTTCGTTTCACTGAGCGAAGGTCATACGGGTGAGAAGGAGTTGCCATCATGCAGGAGACAGGATGTCGTGTTGTAGATGAAATGCCGAACAAAAATGATCTTTGTAGACAAAACTACAATTTTTTTTTCATCAATGACGTCTTAATAAAGAACTTTCCACTCAATTCTGTGTTGCTTATTATTTAAATAAAGGTTTTGTTGCAAAAATCAGCTTTTTGTTGCAGTGACTATCCATTTCAATAGGAATCCCATTGATTTTAATGGAGTGAGGTCAATTTGTGCCCTTCCCAAGATGGCCGTCAAACTGTGACATGCAGTTCCTGTGGCATTTGACTGGGCTGACTGTAGCAAGATGGCCGCCAGCAAGTGGGTCAAGGTTCACTTCCTTCCTTGTTGTTTTGCTCTGCTCAAGGTGGACAATCCTTGCCACGAGGCTGCCTGGCTGCTGAACAATGGCCAAAATAGCAATTGCCGCCCTGCTGTCCTTCCTCCCCACCTGAAATTGGCGGGAGTTTTCTATGGTGAGTGAACAAAAAGCTGGGGAAAGGCTGCATTCATTTGACTGCTCCCATTTATTGTGCTGCCTTTCCTTCTGTTTGTATGCCAAGGTTGTGCTTTATATTTCTTTTTGTAATCCTCCAGGCTTGGCATTTATTATGGTGCCTCTTATTTTTTTTTTCTTCTTTGCCCCCAAGCATTTCTTTATGCTGTGCCCTGCTGTTGTGTCCACTTTATTGTATTTCTTAGTTGCTGTGTTGATGTGCCCTTTTTGAAATTGTCTCTTTTTTGTGTGCTTGCTTTCTGCTCCATTTCCTTAACGCATTCCAATACAGCAGCTTTATGTTGTAGTATGGTGAGTCAGAGAGCGGATCGCTGGATTACAGACTCAATTTATTTATTTTTGATTTGTGTGGCCGGGCGATGAACAGGGAGTGGAGGCTCCAGTGCACTGATTTTTTTTTCTTCTTGCTCCCATCTGTTTGTGACCATTTCTGAAGCGTGGCTGAGTGGGAGAGGAGTGCTGAGGTGCAGGCAGGGCCCAGGGGCTATGGTTGTGTTGGAGGAGTGGAGCTGGAGAACTGAGGAGCCGGCCTGCTGCAGATGCGGGAGGGAGAAAAGATCCGTGCAGTGATGTGTGCCAGGGAAGAGCAGTCAGCCGTTGGGGAGGAGTGGAGCTCAGCTGCGTAGAGGAGCAAGCTTGAGGCCGGTTTTGTAGAGCAGCGGCCTTTAGTAGAGCAGAATGCCTGGTGCAGTACGTTTATTTATTTTATTTTTTTTGTAGTTCTTGAAGATCGGCCAACTGAGCTGCAGTCTGGCAGCAAGGGAGTCGGGGAGTGAGCTGTAGCTGGCGCAGCAGTTGGGAGCTGGCATTAGGTGAAGCTGTGGTCGGGAGGAAGCAGGCCAGTCTGTGGGGGGTGTCTAGTTCAGCTCAATGAAAACTGTGGACGCTGTTGTGTGCTGGGGCAACTTGTTGGCCATCGAGAGAGCAGTTCCAAGAAAACGTGCAGCAGAGAATTTGTAGGTCTCTGACTGATGTATTCCTTTATTTTTTTCTTTGGAGCTGCGAATGACACCGGGCGGAGATCTGTAGCTGGGAGGCATAGAGGGAGAGTGGCTGGCAAGACAGAGCAATTTGACTTGTTGCAATAGGCAGGGAGTTCTAGCAGGCCTGCTGCCATGAGGTGGTGGGGGTGGGTTGCATAGTTTGCAGCTCTATGGGGGTTTCTAGGGCTAAATAGAAATAATGTGCTGGCAGTTTTATTTAAGCAGCATGCTAGCACTGCTGCACAATTTTTTTCTTCACAGCCAGCAGTGGTAGAAGAAGGCTGCAGTCTATTGTATAACACAGGAGACAGTTCGTATATTTTTTCTTTCTATGCAACTGTTTGTAAAACATCATTCAAGCAGTTCAGACATACTGGGGTGATGACTTTGGGTAACCAGCAACGCAGGCAAGTGAGATGGGGTTCTGGACAGAAGAAGGGCCGCATTCTCCACCATGTGTGGCGTTTTTTTGTATGGTCCACCACTAAAAGACCCCTTACCTTCTCTGTGGTCTGCCAGCCCCTTTGGTTGCTGCAGGTGCTACTGGTGAGGACCCCATCTGGACTGTGCGAATAACTAGTCGGACGCATAAAATAAAGAATAAGGCAGGTTGATTTGTTGTACTGCAGATGTTCTCTTCATGAGGTCTAGCTCCAGACTGACAATTCTCTGACTGACAGGCTTACATGGCACTGCAACAATTAGATACAAGCAGGTTCTAAGTGATCTTAAAGGGGAGGCAGCTTGACATTAAGCCCCATGCTTAATGTGTGCTTCTCAACGATCACAGTCATGTGGGTGGTGGGATAGTATCGAGTGTTCCCGTGAATGCAGATGACACCAGTACCTGGTCCCTTTGCACAGTGTTTTCTCAGCAATTTAACATGCACTAGGGTCTGTCTGCTTCCCGAATCAATGAGTCCCTTCACAGTCTTATTCCCCACCTTCACATTTACTAAGTACTTGCCACAATTTGCCAAGGACAAATCTGCTCCAGTGTCACTCTCCTTACTATAACAGTTTCTTGCAAAATGGCCTGGCTTATTACAGTGATAGCAGATAATGTCTTTTGGCACAGATTTGTTACACCCACCAGAGTTCTAATCAGGCTTGGCATTTAAATGGGTAAAAGAGTGTCTTACCGGTGCTTGGCTGTTACCTCGCTGCTGTGCCATCTGTCTGGCCATTTGGTAGTCCTCAGCCAAAGAAACATCTTTTTCCCCATTCTCTGGTCGGTGTTCCTTTACCCACAGCTGCACATCTGTAGGCAAGATGTTGATGAATTGCTCCATGGCAAATGTGTTGATGATCTGTGGGACTGTTTTGCTCTTGGTTGGATCCATTTTATTAGGAGTTCTCTGAGTCGGGTGAAGGCTTCTCGAAGATTGTTGACCGAGTTATACCTCAGAGATCAAAATCTCTGCCTGTAGGTCTCTCTGGAATGTCATATCTTTTCAGGATTTTGCTTTTCACTAGGTCATTGTTTTCTGACTGTGCAGTGTCCATACTGCTGTAGGCAAGTTGGGCTTTCCCTGTCAGGTAGGGTACCAGTCTGATTGTCCATTGCTGCTTTGACCACTGGCAGGCTGTGTCAGCTCTTTCAAAGGTTGTCAGGTATGCCTCAATATCATTTGAGGGACACAATTTAGTAAGTTTAATAGCTGTTAAGTTGCTTGCATTTTGTTGCTCATCTGGGTCTGTGCCGGATCCTCTGCCTTCAATAGCTTGTAAGGTATCCAGCCATCACTGCTCCTGTTGCTGCATCTCTTCTCTCCTCCACGCTTCTAACCATTGGATTTTTTTCTCTCTCTGCTTCTCAGTCTCTTTTTGTTGTATAGCCCACCATTTGAAAAAGACCATCAGGCTTTCAGGTTCTGCCACTGCCTGTTCTTTTCCCATAACTTGTGCTGGCTGTACAATCTCAGACTGAACTTTTGTCGCTGCTAGTTTGGCTGCCATTCTCCTGGTAATTACTCCTGGACTTGCTGCTGCAGAATCCATACCTTCCTCTGTGCTTCCCTGGTACTAGGTCCAGTACCCATGCACAAACTCCTGTCTTAGGGTATGCACAGCTTAAATCCCACAGCTGACACCATCTGTCATCGAGGTACAGGTCAGAAAGCATAGGGAAAATCCAGGAGCAGCTGTAAAATTCCACAAAACTGTTTATTTGTAATTGCAGTAACATAAAAAAAAATAAACCTGTTCAGAATAACTATGTACGGAGAAGTACAAATAAAATCTTCCTTCAGTCTGTGTCTCTTTTTCTTGTAATCTTCCTTTCAGTAGCAGCTTAGCTGTTTTATAAGTCTTTTCAACCTCCATCCTTAGCAAGCATCCTCTTTTTGCAAAATGTTCTGTTCTCATAAATATCAGGAGCTTGCTAGAACAGTGTATGCTTCCTGAGGCCCCTACAGCCCTTGCAAAAGTCTTAGACATTTGCACCCAAGTAACCTCTAGCTTTCTACAGTCATCTCAAATTATAAATATATATACATTTCAACAGAAATAGCATATTTTCCAAACAAAACAATCCCATTATCAGTTGCATTCCATACATTGATTTGCACATATTTGTTATATTAGCTAATATAGATATGCAAGGGAGAAAAACAGACAGCAAGAGAAAATTGAGAGACAGTGAGAGGTAAAGAATTGCGAGACTGTTCGGGTTGATCAAGTCCCGAGATCTCACAGGGAAATGTGGTTGCGCAACCAGACAGAGAAGGCACAGAAAAGGAAACAATACAGATCCTTGCATTTAAATACTTTCTCCAAAACAAATGGGACAGGGTCTTATTCTACCCTGTCACAAGCAGGTCATCCAGGTAGGGATAGACATGATGTCCCTCCTGTCGAAGTTGAGCCACCAGGATTGTGAGCACATTCAAAAATACCCTGGAGGCTGTTGCAAGCCCAAAAGGAAGAGCTCTGTACTGGAAATACTGACCCAGGACTGAGATCCTGAGAAACCTCTAATGAGACCGATGGATGGGGATGTAAGAAAAAATTACTCACCTTAGTAATTATGTTTCTTCTATTGGAGTCTTGCTGTATTCTGACAAGTGCAGTTAGCCCCAGCCTTTAAACTGCCCCGGAGAACAAAGGGTTAAACTTTCTATACAGAGTATAGAATGCTGAGCTCGAGCTCGGTTGATGTCTCTATCTGTTTCCCTTTGAAATCTAACCATCAGATTCTTACGAGCAAAACTCTAATAGCTACTCTATGTAGAAATTGTAAAAAAAATGTTAATAGCCAACTGGCAACAAAAAGTTTTGGATTACCAAAGGGAGACTCAAGTCAGGAAACCCAAAACTCAAAAACCAAACCAAACAGGAATAGAATAAAGTAAACACCCAACAAAGATGAGGGTGTAAAAAGAGCACCCCTGAGGTGCAACACTGCACCTGCCCACCCACTTCCCAAAACCAGGTTCTGAGAGGGGAGGCAGGGAGGGCAGTCAGAATACAGCATGACTCCAATAGAAGAAACATAATTACTAAGGTGAGTAATTTTTTCTTCAAACAACTTGAAGTCTTGCTGTATTCTGACAAGTGCAGACTATCAAGCAGTACCTCCATGGAGGAGGACAGAACCTACTTTGGGAATAGGCTCTGAAGTACTGCTGTGCCAAACCAAGCAGCACTCCTAGCCTGGATATCCAGAGAGTAATGCTTGGTAAAGGTATGGACTGTTTTCCAGGTGGCTGCTTGACAAATTTCTGAGAGGGATATCCCTGGTAGCAGCCAGGGAAGCAGCTGTACCTCTTGTAGAGTGAGCCCTCAGGCCTGAGGGTGGAATCTTTCCCAGTTTTTCATAGCAGAATTGTATACAAGACACAATCCACCTGGCAATAGTTCTCTTGGTGGCAGGTTTGCCCTTTCCTACTTCTCCATAAGTGAGGAACAACTGGAGGGAGTCAAACCTGTGACCCTTGGTACGCTCTATGTAGTAAGTAATGGCTCTTTTAACATCTAAACTGTGTAGCCTCCTCTCTCCTGAGGAAGAATGATCAGTAAAGAAAACAGGAAGAGACATAGACTGATTCAAATGGAAGTCCGAAACCACTTTGGGCAAGAACCTTCTATTGGTTCTAAGGACCACTTTATCCCTGTGAAAGGAGATGCAATCAGGTTCCACTGACAGGACTTGCAATTCACTGATACACCTGGCAGAGGTAATGGCTACCAAGAACACAGTTTTCCAAGTCAAGTACTTAAGCTCTGCTGAGGACATAGGCTCAAAAGGAGGTTGCATAAGTTGAGCAATGCAAACATTCAAATCCCAGGCAGGGGCAGGGTCTCTAAAGGGAGGATTGGTGTGAAGCAATCCTTTAACAAATTTATAGAACACAGGATGAGAAGATAGTGAGGAAGACTTCCCCACTGACAGAAAGGCAGAAACAGCTGACAAGTGTACCTTGAGAGTAGCTGGTCTGAGGCCTAGGCCATTAAGATGGACCATATAATCCAGAACCGTAGGCAATTCAGCAGTATCTGGAGAAATATGCTTCTTAGAACACCAAATGCTGAATCTCTTCCATTTGGAGTTATAAGTCTTTCTGGTGGAGGGCTTTCGAGAAGCTTTGAGAATATCCAGAACCCCCTGAGAAAGATGCAAATCTGCAAACTCTAACTCTTCAAGAGCCATGCCTTAAGATTGAGAGACTGAAGATTGGGGTACCAAATCTTCCCCTGAGAGGATGTTAACAGGTTGTAGTTCCTGGGAAGAGACAGGGGAAGATGGACTGCTAGGGACAACAACAGGGGGTGCCAAGGCTGTCTGGCCCAATCTGGAGCAATCAGAATCACTTTGCAAGGTTGAGACCTCATCTTGACTAAAACTTTGAACAGAAGTGGGAAGGCATACAGAAATTTCCCTTCCCAGTTCAGAATCAGAGCATCCAGGGGGACTGAGCCCAAGACTGGGGGTCTGCAACAAAAGAGAGGGAGTTGGTGATTGTCTGGGGCTGCAAAAAGATCTATCTCTGGAGTGTCCCACCTTGAAAAAATCACTTTCGATACCTGAGGGTCCAGGGACCATTCGTGATGGCCCTGAGAGATCCTGCTCAGTGCATCTGCTAGCACATTGTCCTTCCCTGGAAGGTGAACTGCTGTCAGAGAGGTTTGCAGGGAATAAGCCAGGGACCACGATTTCATGGCTTCTGTGCACAAGGCTGTGGACTGAGTGCCTCCCTGCTTGTTGATGTACCACATGGTGGTGGTGGTGTCTGTTCTGACCTGAACCACCTTGTTCTGCACTGACTGAGAGAAAGCTTTCAGGGCCAGAAAAACTGCCCTGAGTTCTAGGAGATTGATATGGAGAAAGGATTCTTGGGGGGGGGGACCACAGTCCCTGGGCAGTGAGGGCCCCCAGATGGGCTCCGCAGCCCAGAAGGGAAGCATCTGTGGTAAGGACCACTGAATGAGACTGAGTGGCAAATGGGACCCCTTGTCTTAAATTGTCCTGATCCTGCCACCACTGAAGGGCTTGGATCAAGGTCAGAGTCACTGTGATCAGTTTGGTAAGGGAATCCTTCCTCTGAGACCAAAAAGCCCTCAGATGGAACTGAATATCCCTCATCTGGAATCTTGCCCCTTGGACCACTGCTGTTGAAGCTGCCATGTGGCCCAAGAGCTGGAGGAAATGCCTTGCTGGTCAAGATACCTGAAGGCTGAAAGAAGAGGCTAGTTCTATAAGAACCCTTGCTCTTTCCAGGGGAAGAAAGGCTCTTGCTCTGACTGTATCCAGTTCTGCCCCTATAATAGTAAGAAGCTGGACTGGTTTGAGAACTGACTTGGGAAGGTTGAGAAGAAATCCCAGAGAAGTGTGCACTTGCTGGGTCACTTGCAGGTGTGAGTTGACTTGGTCTGGAGACTGGCTCACTATTAGCCAATCATCCAGATATGGAAAAATGGAAATCTATTGCCTTCTTAGAAAGGCAACTACTACTGCCAGGCACTTTGTGAAAACCCTTGGGGCTGAAGTTAGGCCAAAGAGCATTGCTCTGAACTGATAGTGGCCTGAGTACAACTCGAACCTGAGGTACTTTCTGTGGGAGCACCTGATGGGAATGTGAAAGTAGGCATCTTTGAGGTCCAGGGAGGCTAGCCAGTCCCCTGGCCTTAGAGAGGGAAGGATTATTCCCAGAGTTACCATCTTGAACTCTGATTTTAAAAGATGTTTGTTTAGGGATCTTAGGTCTAGGATGGGTCACCACTCCCCTGTCTTTTTTTGGGGTAAGGAAGTACCTGGAGTACAGACCTTTGCCCCAGTGTAGGATAGGTACTCTCTCTATGGCTCTTAAGGCCAGCAGAGATGACACATCTGCCTCTAGAGCAAGAGTTTCCGAGAGAGTTGCAGGTAGAAAAGATCTGGCTCTCATCTTTGGAAATTTTTTGAAGCTGAGAACCAGTCCCTGGCTTACTACTTCCAGGACCCACTTGTCTGATGTAGTAGACATCCAGTCCTGGACAAAGTAATCCAGCCTGCCCCCTACTGGAATAGGAGATTCAACCGGGGCAGGCACATCAGGGTTTCTGCTTGGCAGGGGACTTACGCTGAGGAGTGGATGCAGCCCTGCTCATCCCCCTTCTGCCTCTCCCTCTGAAGAACCCCCTCCGTGAAAAGGGAAAAGAGGCCTGTGCTTGGTAAAAAGGCCTATGAAAAGGCCTGCCCCTGCCCATAGACAGCTGCCTTTGAGGAGTTGCCTGTCTCTCCTTGGCCTGAGCACTCCTGTAAGTGGTCCTGTACTCATCCATTTTCTTCAGGTAATTCTCTGTCTGCTCCCCAAATAGAGAATTACCCACTACAGGAAAATCCATGGCCTTAGCCTGAGTATCCTGCGAGAGGCTAGTACATCTGAGCCAAGTCATTCTCCGAAGAGCTACAGATGTAGCCATGACTCTTGATGACACATCATTGGAGTCAACAGCAGCAGAAACTGATCTTTTGATGCCTCAATCCCATCTGCAGCCACCCCCTCCAGATCCTTGGCTAGCTGGGAGGGAGGCCTGTTTAGCTAGTGCCAGTACAGTGTCCCACCTGGACGTCTGGTATCTGGCTGTATAGGCCATATAATTCGCCTGTCTGAGTCCCAAGGAAGATGCCATGTACAGCTTTTTTGCCATGGCATCAATCTTCCTGGAGTCTTTGTCTGGGGGGTGTGAAGCCAAGGGAATGCTTGCCTTATCACAGGCAGCAGCCTGCACAACCCCAACATGGCTGCAGTGCTGATATAAAAACTCCATATCTGAGCCTGAAAGTGTATACCTCTTGTCCATTCTTCTGTCCACAGGAGGTATAGAGTTGGGAGAGTTCAGAATTTTTTGTGTCTGTTTTCCAAAAGATTTGTGGAGGGGAATAGACAGTCTCCTGGACTCTGGGATGTCCATCATTTCTACAAAATCAGGCTCCTCCTTATCCTCCATTGCCTCTTCCATAGGAAGCTGGAGGGTCTCAGCCACCTTTCTGTAGAACGTAAAGTGGGAAGGGGACTCAGAAAGCTTAGGAGGGGATACACCTGAAGGTCTGTCTGGGGAGATGTCCGGTTCCACAGGCACATCTAGACTTTCACCATCATCATCTTCAAACTCCCCTTCCTCCTCAAACTCTGGTTCATAAAATTCTTCAGGGGTATAGTCATGAACCGGGGGGAACCGACCGAACCAAGCCCCTGCCAAAAGGTGCCGGATCGGTTGGAACCAGTCGAAGCGATTCCACAATCCGAATCACTCTGGCTATTTCTTTGGCGGTTGGAATATGGACTTCTGGATCTGAACCATACGATTTTTCTTTGCGTTTTCTTTTTGTCGGAACTGACCCCTTAGGATCGGCTCTCCTTTTTCCTGAAGAAGTATCTCCTTGGTCAGAGGGCACTCCTTCTGGTTCGGTCAGAACTGAACCGGGCTGGCCATCCGGGTCAGCGGACTTCTCGGCCTCCTTTTCCCTCAGTCTACCTAATCTCTTTTCAAGGGTAGATTTGGGAAGGTTTTTACAAATTTGACCGTCTGAATCGAGGGGTTCAAACCCCAGACAATAAACACAGGTGGTGTGGGGATCGGCCTTAGCAAAGACCTCCCCACACTCACTGCAGTGTTGAAACCCAGTGGGCCGGTTTTTTTTTTCTTGGGTTTCTCAGACATGGCCAACCTAACCAAACGTACCCTTTTTTTGGCAACTGCCAGGCAAGACTCCCTTATCGGTTCCTAACCGTGCCACGGGTCTTGGAAAAAAACATACCAAAACATGTTTTTTTTAGAACCGATAAGGACCCGTAACCACACACTAAAGTTAAACACAAGAATTAACAAATGATTGGTTCAGCCAAACCGATCCACACTTTTACAATGTCCACACATAAAACACAGTACAAAACCTATCTAGTACTCACGGTACCACAGACAGAGGCTGAACTGACTATGCAGAATAATTTTTCGGTTAAAAACTGACACTGCAACCGACTTTTGAACCAAGCTGCAGGAGAAATCTCCGGAGCGATTGTTCAGTGAGGCGAAATAAAGAATCTGACAGTTAGATTTCAAAGGGAAACAGACAGAGACATCAACTGAGCTCGAGCTCAGCATTCTATGCTCTGCATAGAAAGTTTAACCTTTGTTCTCCGGGGCAGTTTAAAGGCTGGGGCTAACTGCACTTGTCAGAATACAGCAAGACTTCAAGTTGTTTGAAAGATATGCATCCATCAGATCTATGGAATCTAGGAAATTGCCTGGCTGGACAGCCTGGGTGATTGAATGCAGGGACTTCATTTTGAAGGTTGTGTGGTGCACAAACTTGTTCAGATGTTTCAGATCCAAAATGGGTCTGAAACTCCCCGACTTTTTGGGGACTACAAAATAGATTGAGTAGAATCCAAGGCCTTGCTCACTCAGAGGAACCAGCACAATCTCCCTATGTGAATGAGGTGGGTCACAGTTTCTGACACCGCCTGTCTCTTTCATGGGTCTTTGGGAACCGGGCATGACAGAAAATGTCCCCGGAGGGTATTTTTGAAAATTCTGTCATGTAACCTAAGGCCAGAATTTCGAAAACCCAAGCATCTGAAGTTATCTGGGCTCATCTTGAGTAAAAAGTGTGCAGTCTTCCCTTCCACCAATGGAAACGGGGCCGAAATGGGCCTGTGAACCCTTATTGTGAGGTGCCTGTTTTTCACCAGGGACTTCTGGAATATTGCCTGGTGGAGGTCCCTCTGTTACGTAGCCCTTGTAACCAGAATAGGCTTCTCCATTTCTGTGGTTACCAAAGTTCCGAAAAGGGATAAAAACCTCCCCAAAACTGCCTCTGTGGGCTGCCCCTTTGACCTCTAGGGGTTGAAGTGGGCTTGTTCTGTTGCTTTGATACTGGAAGGTGGCCCTTCTTATCTTGGACATCTATTAAAATACCACCCAGGCCAGAATCAAACAAAAAAACTCCTTCAGAAGGAAGACTGAAAAGCTTGGTCTTGGAAGCCTGACCAGCAGCCCAATACCTTAGCCATACACCTCGCTTGGCTGACACAATGTGATGGGTGGAATGGACCGACATGCATAAATTCTCCATCATGGTATCACCTAAAAAGGGGTAAAACCATGGCAACCAATTGCAAAATGGTCGCTCCCTCCAAGTCCAGTGCAACAAAGCTGCTCAAGGCAGTAACCTACACGTTTAAAGCTCTGGCAACAATAAATGAGGCATACGAGATGTGCAGGTTGGCGCTGCAGCATCCACTTAGTCATGTGAATCTGTTAAGGCCAGTGACCCTTCAGTTGGAATAGTGATGTGCTTAATAGAATTATGCACAGCCTTATCCACCAGAGGAGAAATTTCTCCTCTAAAAAGGGACAATACCGGATCTTAGGTTTTGTTAGATACTTTCTTTGGTCCACACCTGCCCACTCTTGCTCAGTAATTTGGATTGTTCCTCTTCGAGCTGCAAAGGATCTACATGCTCAGTGATCAGGTAAGATAGATAATAATAATAATAATAAAAGTTTATTTATTAAGCGCCTTTCAGGCACCAAGGCGCTGTACAAAAATGACAATAAAATTCAAAAAAATGAAGTTAAAATAACATGAGGACTTGTTCAATGTTTGGACATAGCATAGTGTTTGTGTATACTTATGAACTTGAAGTTTGGCCTTTCTCTGTTCCCACCCTTGGTAGGAATACTAGGTAGAGTGTAGGGAACAGAAGGCCCAGTGTCAAGAGTAAGCAGAGTGCCAGAGGAGGAGGAGGTGGCAGGGGAGGATGGGGGTGATTTCAAAATGCTCTAAGCAGAGCTGTCGGGAGTGGCTGCCTTTTATGAGGGATTTGAGAGGGGCTATTCCCCCACATTGAACTGCAGGCTTTAGCCTTTCCATTCAGTGTTTGGTGTATAGCGTAGTGATTGTGTATACTTATGAACTTGAAGTTTGGCCTTTCTCAATGCCCACCCTTGGTAGGAATGCTGGGTAGAGTGTAGGGAAAAGAAGGCCCCAAAAAGGTTTTGTTAATGGTTTGAGATTACCTTCTCCAACTCACAGAGAGTGTGACCAGTAGCACGCAGGAGAGGAAAACCCCTGGGTGGAGGAAACCTCTGAGGACCCATGGCTACTGACCTGCCCGTCCTCCGGGCAATCTACGAGGAGATAATCCTAAATGGTTGGGCTGAGTTTCCAGTTCTGGTTAGGTCGAAAAATCTTGCCCTGAATCTTAAATGGTGTGATTAGGAAGGTCGATCTTTGAAGTTGAAGGAGAAATACAAGTCGGATGAATGTCCAGATGAAGGAAGATGGATGGGTTTGAATGATGTCCAGGATTTCTTCTGAGGTATTTGGTATTAAGGTATCAGAGGCATACGAATGATGAGATAGATTTGAACATGTGGAAGTGCACGAGTTTTATGGCTGAGATGCTGGAGTTCAGTACTTGGATTGGATGATGATATAAAGAGATTCCTTGATGTAATCTGACATCTTGAAAAGAGGAAGGAAAGGATAATAAATTCCTTTTATGAGATCGAGGAGTTTGTAACGTTGGCAAGGTTGTCGAAGCTTGGTTAAGGAGGATGATGGTGGATATTCAGGATGCATAAATTGGAGAAGCTGGAAGAATTAATGGAATCCTTGACGTCCAAAGTATAGTCAGTGGGTTCAAATTCAGTAAATTTGCTATGCATCGCTATTTTGGAATCTTATAAAGAGAATGTGAAGAGTCCATGTAATGAAACTTCTATGGAGATGAGGTTGGAAAATATAAGTAAAAGTTTGCAATGGTGGAGGTGAGGATGGAATAGGTTAGAGAGCAAGAATTGGATACGGTTGGTATGGCATGCTCATCATATAGGAAGGCTTCGAAGCTAAATGATGGCTTAGGAATGGCAGTACTTCCTTGCTGGCTTGGTGGTGCTGAGTGTTGAGGCGCTGGATGCCTTACCTCATGCTACACCGGCAACCCAGGTTCAGGAACAACCTTGTGTGCGTCAAGGAGCTGGCGTGGGAGGAGGAGGGCAGGACTAAGCAACACGCGGACAACCTCCCCTCCCTGCGTGGTTGCCACACCATCGTGGTTCCGCTCCCACGGGGTGGAGATCTAAGTGGGAGCGTAGGCAGGAGGGGGAGGTGGTGATACCCAGGGATGGGGCAGAAGGGGCTGAGCCGGTACTGGCATGTGCGTGCGCCTCCACACACGTGCACATACATGTCTGCTGGAGTCAGGGAGAAAATGGGGATAAAAAAAGGAATGGCAGTACTTGGTTTAGGTGAGTGACATGCTGAAAGAATGACGGCTGCATTTCATAGCGTATTGTGAGTAGCGCTAGGATGGGAGGTATGGTGAACTGCATGGTAATTGATATGCAGGTAATTAAGGTCCAGCGTGTATTGTAATAATGTTTAAAGAATGGAGGAATCAAAAGAAACAAGCATTTGTCAATGCCGAATGTTTGCTTGCTGGCATTGGCTTTGGTTGTGTAGGAGTTAGAGAGATGCATAATAGGAATGGCAGTGAAGTATTGAACTGAAGCCAACCCCACCACCACCCTGCAGAGACTAACAGGCATTGGGGTGTGCCTTTGGGTCATCAGGCATAATGGCCATGCCATTTCACCACACCCTACCCTGCAGACACTGAGAAGTGTCACGGTGTGCCTTGGGCTCTTTGGCCCTTATGCGCACCAAATTCCATCAGGAAATATGGTGAAAAGGGTGCAGTATAAGAGAATGGGGTGAACTTTGGGGCCAAATAATCCAAGGCACACCTCGATGCCGGTCACTGACTGTAGGGTGTGGGGGGGGTGGAATGGCAGGAGTGTTATAGGCGACAATCCCAAGTCACACCCCTCGTGCCTGTCAGTCTCTACAGGGTGGGGCATTATGGTTGGAAAACCTAATGTCCCAGGGGTTCGTTGGTATTTTCACTCCAAATTTTAAACATGGTTTTTTTGTGACCCCCACCTCAAGAACAGTGGCAATATCAGTTCGTTAGCGGAAAGCTGATTTTGCAGAGCGACTACGTCATTTGGCACCACTGGTGCGAAAACACATTTCGAACAGGATGTGAAAAATGACAGCTGTACTGTTCATGGGGAGGTGCAAAAAATGGCAATGTTGAAAATCTGCAGTGAAAATATTAAAAAACTGGTGAAGTCACGAGTGTGCGTAGAAACTGTGCAATGCACACCCATAATGCAATTAGTTTGGGGATTTTTTACAGCAGATTGTCAACACAGGCATTTTGGAACCTCCGCTCATGAACAGTGTCACTGTGATTTCTTAATCTGTCCTGAACTGTGATTTCCCACAGCGACCATGCATTTCTGCGCTGGAAGTGTGAAAACACACTTTGGCCATGGTGTGAAAAATGACAGCTGTACTGTTCATAAGGAAGTGTGGAAAAATGCCAGTGGTGAAAATCTGGACTGAAAATATTAGAAATCCATGAACTTATGAGGGTGGTTGGAAACTGTGCAATAGTCGCTTGTAACACAGTTATTTTATGGACTCTTTTCACCAAATTTTTAACATAGCCATTGCAACACCTCTGCTCATGAACAGTGTCACTGTGATTTTCTTAATCTGTCCCAAACATTGATTTCGCACACCGACTGCACCATTGTGCGCTACATGCACGGAAACACATTTTGGGCAAAATGTGAAAATTGACAGCTGCACTGCTCAGAAAGAGGTGTGGTAAAATGGCAATGTTGAAAATCTGGAGTGAAAATATAAAAAATTTGCGAACTTACAAGCGTGCGTAGGAACAGCGCAACGCATGCTCATAAAACAGTCCAAATTTCATCAAATTTTCAACATAGGGTTTTTGGGGGCCTACCTCATGAACTGTGACACTGTCATTTCGTAAATCGGTCCCAGAAGGTGGTTCTGTGCAGTGACTGCAAAATCACCTTTTGGGGCCGATTAACAAAATGACAGTGACAGAATTCATGAGGTGGGGTCCCAAAAACCCCATGTTCAAAATTTGGTGAAAAAATTCCCCAAAATGCCTGAGATATGTATCAAAGTTGAAAAACCCTATTTATTACATTATACAGCTTACTGGCATTTCCTCAGTTCGCAGTCAGTTTTGAAGAGTGCAGACGTGTTCCCGGTCCACCGAAGATCGTCGCGCTGAGCTCCGGAGGTAAGTATGGGATGAGGTGGGGGTGTGGGGAGGTGGATGCGCAAAGGGTGGGCGGTGGGGGGGAGCGGGGTCAGGACAGTCAGCGAGGGAAGGTTTTTTCTTGCAGGTTTCTTTTTTTCTTGAACGACGCGGGACTTGTGCCACGCTGGGGTGGGCTCCCAGTGTGGCAGCTGGAAGGCTGTTTGGGGTGGGGGCAGTGGAGCTGACAGGGGATTGGGTACCCTCGTCGGCCATATGGACTGTTGCCATGTGGGGTGGGCTCCCAACATGGCACCCGGTTATCTGTTGGGGGGGGAGACACACTGGAGCTGACGGGGGATTGGGCACCCCCGTTAGCCATATGGACTGTTGCCACACTGGGGTGGGCTCCCAGCATGGCACCTGGAACTCTGTTGGGGGGGAGCGCAGCAGAGCTGACGGGGGATTGGGTACCCCCGTCAGTCATACAGTGTGTGTGTGTGGGGGGGGTGCATTAGCACACAATATGCGTGCGTGTGTGTGTGTGTGTATGGGGAGCACATGCACATGCAGTAGCTGCTCACTGAAGCGTAGCTCTGCCTTTGAACTGTACGGCACTGCATTTTCAACTGCTGTCATAGACAGCTGCAGCATTCATTGGCGAACTGTGGCCGCGCCTGCAAACACACTGACTGCATTGGAAGACAGGTGCCACACCTACGAAAACTCAGATGATGGCACTATGTTTCTTGCACATGCGTGCAAGCAAACATAAAAATTACTCACCATAATAATCTTGTTTCTTCCAAGGTATTCTTTAATATGATTAACTGTAGCAGTCAGCCTCCTGTGTTGAACTGCCTCAGAGAGAAGTGGAACTTATGCAAATGATGGAACATCCATGGGCTCATGCCACCATTCAAACTGCTGTCCTTACCAATGAATGAATGAATGAATGAATGAATCAATCAATCAGTCAGTCAAATAATCATTTTTATTTAACCAGGTGGAACACCATTGAGAAGAACTCATTAACAAAGTGGGCCTGGACAGTCCAATGGTGAACAAAACATCAAGGTTGTACAATAGCAAGAAGAAGAAGAAAAACAACAATAAATACAATAATATACAGGCAGGATTATTTACAGTATGTACAGTATCTACAATATGCGTGAGTTCAGGACACTGGATAATGATGCATAACGGTGAAGCAGGCATGTTGCTTATGGTAACTTCGAGCAATATAATGACAATAGCAAGGAACACCAATGGTACAAATGGACTACATAGATAGGGATGATAGAAGAGGGGGTATCAAGTAGGAGGGGGAGGGGACCAGAAGGAGGGAAGTGAAGAAAGGAAAGACAGAAGGGAGGGTAAAGTGTGGACGAGATGTAGGTGGTTAAGTGCAAGTCAGGTTGAGTGGTGGTTATTACAGGAGAAGTGCTAAGGAAGCCATGCAACATGGCCCTCATAATAGGGAGCAAGTTTAGGAGTAGCAATTGCAGGAGTCAGTGAGATGTCGTTTTATAAGTGATTTGAAGGGAGACATTTTAGTTAGGGATGGGAGCTTCAAGGATTTCTGCATTTCTTACTAACTGCTGCGTCCTGTAACGCTCAGATTCATTGCAGTCTGTGGGGTGAGACCCCTTAACTAAGCAATTCTAAAACCTTAATAATATATAGAATGATGCATGGAGGAGAGTGTATAACGAGAATTTAATGTCCACCCGAGGTGTGGAATGCTACATAAACCCTGAGGGCGAAGCCTGAGGGGTTTATTAAAGCATCCCACACCTAGGGTGGACATTAAATTCTCTTTATGCACCTCCTCCCCATGCATTGTTTTATGCGTTTTCTTGCCAGCATCACTTTGTTAAAATCAGTAGCAGTGTGACTTGTGTGCAGCTGCTGTTTAAAAATAAATCAGTTGGGGGGGCATGGCCTGACCAGGCAGAAGATGGCAGCATAGTTCAGAATCTCTGCAGGAATGACTGCAATCTAACCTCATCCAGCCTTCAACAGACCTTTCTTTGGTCCCAACTCCTGTGACCATCCTGTAATCTTACTGCCTGACAGTTTGTGCCATTTTTGATCAATCATCTACTTATATTCAATTATTCTGCACTGCACTGCAGCATACTAGGCCTCATCCTTCAGCATTATGGCATATCTCCAAGTACAGCAAAGCTCACTTGCTAGAGTGGAAGTAATGTTTTCTAAACTGATGGCTGAGATTAATGATCTAAAAGAAAAAAATACTCACCTTAGTAATGTTGTTTCTTCTAATGGAGTCTTGCTATATTCTGACATATGCAGTGAGTCCCAACCTTTGAACTGCCCCGGAGATGAAAGAGTTAACTTTCCATGCCAGACATGGGACGCTGAGCTCGAGCTCAGTTGAGACTCTGTCTGTTGTTCTTCAAACTCAAACCATCAGATCTTTATGAGCTAAACTCACTAAGGTCCTGCGTGGAAGCTGTAAACCTACACTAGCCAACTGGCTACTAAAACATAAAACACATTTTTTGGTCCCAACACAAAGACTCAAGTCAAGAGATCCAAAAATGAAAACACAACACCCACTCACCCCAAAACAGAAGGGGTGAAACAAAAAGGTGGGCACCTACTAAGTGCCAACACTATACTGCCCACACATCCCCAAAACAGAGGTTCTAAGAGGGGCAGGCAGGGGGGGGAGGTCAGAATATAGCAAGACTCCATTAGAAGAAACAACATTACTAAGGTGAGTAATTTTTTCTTCAAACAACATGAAGTCTTGCTATATTCTGACATATGAATCTAAAGCAGTACCTCCATGGAGAGGACAGAACCTACTTAGGAAATAGGCTTTGCAGCACAGCTGTGCCAAACCGAGCATCACTCCTAGCCTGGATGTCCAGGGAGTAATGCTTGGTAAAAGTGTGAACTGTTTTCCAGGTAGCTGCTTGACATATCTCTAGAATAGGGATGCCCCTGGCAGCAGCCAGGGAAGCAGCTGTACCTCTGGTAGAGTGAGCCCTCAGGCCTGAGGGAGGAACCTTACCCAGTTTTTCATAGCAAAATTGCATGTGAGAGACAATCCACCTGGCAATGGATCTTTTAGTGGCAGGTTTCCCTTTACCAACCTCACCATAAGTGAGGAACAGTTGGAGGGAGTCAAACCTGTGACCCTTGGTACGCTCTATGTAGTAACTAAGGGCTTTTTTCACATCTAAATTGTGCAGTCTCCTCTCGCCAGAGGAGGAATGGTCAGTGAAGTACACAGGAAGAGACATAGATTGATTAAGGTGGAAATCTGAAACCACCTTAGGCAAGAACTTCCTGTTAGTCCTGAGGACCACCTTATCTCTATGAAAGGAGATAAAATCAGGCTCCCACTGACAAAGCTTGTAATTCACTTATCGTCTGGAAGTGATGGCTACAGAAACACAGTCTTCCAAGTCAAGTACTTAAGCTCTGCTGAAGACAAAGGCTCAAAAGGGGTTGCATAAGCTGAGCAATGCAAACATTGAGGTCCCAGGTAGAGGGCAGGATCCCTGAATGAAGGGTTGGTGTGAAGCAATCCCTTGAAAAACTTGGAGAAGACAGGGTGAGCTGAGAGAGAAGAGGGCTTACCTACTGAAATAAAAGCAGACACAGCTGCCAGATGCACTTTCAGTGTAGCTGGTCTCAGCCCCAAGCTATTTAAGTGAACCATATAATCAAGGACTGTGGGCAGATCAGCAGATTCTGGGGAAATATGTTTCCCAGAGCACCATATGGAAAACCTTTTCCATTTAGAATTATAAGTAGCCCTGGTAGAAGGCTTTCTAGAAGCCTTCAGGATATCCATTACACCTTGGGAGAGGTGTAAATCAGCAAACTCTAATTCTTCAAGAGCCAGGCCTTGAGATTGAGAGATTTGAGGTTCGGGTACCAAACCCTCCCCTGAGCACAGGTTAACAGGTTGTAATTCCTGGGAAGACACAGGGGAAGATGGACTGCTAAGGACAGTAGGAGTGGATACCAGGGCTATCTGGCCCAGTCTGGAGCAATCAGGATCATCTTGCAAGATTGAGATCTGATTTTGACTAGCACTTTGAACAGGAGAGGGAAGGGGGGGAAGCATAGAGAAACTTCCCTGTCCAATTGAGAACTAAGGCATCCAGGGGGACTGAGCCCAACACTGGGGGCCTGCAGCAAAAAAGGAGAAGTTGGTGATTGTCTGGGGCTGCAAAAAGATCTATCTGCGGAGTGCCCCATCTGGAGAAAATTACCTCCAAGACCAGGGGGTCCAGTGACCATTCGTGATGGCCCTGGCAAATCCTGCTGAGAGCATCTACCAGGACATTGTCCTTTCCTGGGAGGTGAACTGCCATGAGGGAGGTGTTCAGGGAGTAAGCCAGAGACCACAACTTCATTGCTTCAGTGTACAAGGCCGTAGACCGAGTGTCTCCTTGCTTGTTGATGTACCACATTGTGGTGGTGTTGTCTGTTCTGACCTGTACAACTTTGTTCTGAACAGATTTGGAAAAAGCTTGAAGTGCTAGAAATACTGCTCTGAGCTCCAACAGATTGATGTGGAGCAGAGATTCTTGAGGTGACCACAACCCCTGGGTGGTGAGGTCGCCCATGTGAGCCCCCCACCCCAAGAGGGAGGCATCTGTAGTAAGGATTAAAGAGTGAGACTGAGTGACAAAGGGAACCCCTTGTCTCCGATTGTTCTGATCCTGCCACCACTGTAGGGCCTGGATCAGGGTTCGAGTTACTGGGATCAGTTTGGTGAGAGGGTCCTTCCTTTGAGACCAAAAGGCTCTCAAATGGAACTGAATGTCCCTCATCTGAAATCTTGCTCCCTGCACTACTGCTGTAGAAGCAGCCATGTGCCCTAGGAGCTGTAGAAAATGCCTTGCTGGTCGAGACACCTGCAGGGTGAATGAGGAGGCCAGAGAGATAAGGGTCCTTGCTCTGTCCAGGGGAAGGAAAGCTCTGGCCTTTTCTGTGTCTAGCTCTGCGCCTATGAAGGTGAGTAGCTGGACAGGCTCTAGAACTGACTTTTGGAGATTTAGAAGAAAACCCAACGAGGTGAACAGTTGCTCAGTTACCTGTAAGTGAGACCTGACTTGGTCTGGGGACTGGCCTACTATGAGCCAGTCGTCCAGGTAAGGGAAGATGGCAATCTTCTGCCTTCTTAGAAAAGCAACTACTATTGCCAGGCATTTTGTGAATACCCTTGGAGCGGATGTGAGGCCAAAGGGCATTGCTCTGAACTGGTAATGGCCTGAGGGCAGCTCGAACCTGAGGTACTTTCGATGGGAGCTTCTGATGAGAATATGGAAGTAGGCATCCTTGAGGTCCAGGGACACTAGCCAGTCCCCTGGCCTTAGAGAGGGTAGAATAATTCCCAGAGTCACCATTTTGTATTTTGGTTTTAAAAGGTACTTGTTTAAGTATCTGAGAGCCAGGATGGGACGCCATTCTCCTGTCTTTTTTGGGGTAAGGAAGTACCTGGAGTACAACCCTTTGCCCTTGGTTATTTGACCCCAAGTCAATCAACACGGCTGCAAGAGAAGCTTCTGTCGGGGCATTATTCTTGAAGACTTTCATGCTGTTCTAGTGAGGTTTCACCCCAAACACCCCAAGCTGCAGCCTCTCACCTTCAAATCAACCCCTCTATTCCCTTGAGCAATAAGTTTGCTCTCTTGGAGAATGACATGCACTCCTCACAGGAGGATCTTTCCCAGCAAATTTCAGATGAACATCCCTCTAATTTGGGCCCTGTGCCTCAGGGATGTATTTCTGCCGATACTTCATGGGCAGAAGTTGTTGCAAGTTCCCCCCTCAAATCTTTAGAGCCGCCAAAAAAGAAACGTAGGGCAAAGACCAAAAGCAAGAACATCAATAGTCACAATCCTGCTAATAAATCTAAGATGTCATGAGCTTATATGGTCAGTAATATGGTCACAGTTGCTATATCTTGGTAGGTTTTGCTTCCAGGATACTTAAAGGGAGTGCCAGCACACTTTTTCTTCCTAGCCGCCTGCTCTACAGTCTATGCTACCTGGTTGCTTTCATTCCCAGCGGGTGCAAAAAGCAAAGGCTGTACATTGCGGCGCGATCAATTTACTTTTTGTTGCAGTGTTTAAACGAGCAACTTAAAGGTCTTCAAGGGAACTTTGGTATATCAGCAGTGTTTTTCTAACCCATTATTTTAGTGTTAGATCTTATAACTGTACATTACCTCACTAAACAGGCTCTCTGTATCTAGCCTTTTACTCTCCAGTGTAGCAGTGCATCAGGTTTATAGTCTTTTGGCTGTTCAGTTGCATATCTTTAATCGGTATACATCCTGATTATTGCCTTTTCTTTTTTCATATATGAATTATTATATATTACAAGGCAACTTACCCCTTCCCTCTCCTGATGACAGGTTCTTAAGTATTATTGGCAACTACATTTAATCTATCTCCTTCCCTACGGTCCATTATTCTTACTACCTCCTGTTTACAATATGGAACTATCATGAGCACTCAGAGGTGGGCTATGTTTGGTGTACTGTTGCAAAGGATTGTCAATCTACATCTTCCTTATGCTCCTTATTTTACTCAAAGCCTATAGGTATTATAGAAATCCACTGCTGTGTGGTCCCTCCTGCTTTGGGGCTCACTGGGCCTAGTCTTCTAGACCTAGTCATCCCGTATAACACCTATTTAGGCGATTTTTGAGTAATCAGAGCTGATCTTTACTATGACTCTTCTGTCTACAGTTATCACCGAAGCCTATACCTCTCCACATAGTCCTGATTTGCATTTGGCTCAGGGCGTAAGGGCTTAAATTGACCTCCCCTTTTTCTTTCCCCCTCAATATTGTATTTATTATGTACTTACTCTGTTGCACTGCAAAGCATACTCAGAGTCACTCTAATGTGGTAATGATCTACTTTTCCTTTTACATTTGTTCATTTGCATTCCACCTGGCTCCCTGAATTCCTTGCTCTATGTCTAGGTTGTACTGGCATCTCGTATATGGTTCTTTAATTTACTGTTATTTTGAGTTGGTATATCTTCTACTATTACTACTAATGTTTATAAATAAGTTCTGGTGTTTAGCTTTATCCTTGTACCTTGTCCTGTTAGCTTAGAATTAAGCTGAGGTTATTACAGTCCCCTGCCTTTCTTGGTATTATTCCCTTTCAGTTTAGCTTATCAGGAATACTTACTTTATTATATTACTGGGATCAGACTTAGGTTTGGGCCGATATTTATAACGGTCCTCCTAGTCTCCTCCTATGGCCGCCCCAGAGTGTGGTGAGAGAGTCTCTTAGCCAGTTGGCTGACTCATATCTCCTCACACCCATAAAACGTTTTCTTTGTTATTTAGCTTACTAGTATTGTTGTTGTTGTTAATGACTTTTCTCCTTCCCCATCTCAATTCTAACTTTAATAAGATATCTGTGCTACTCATGTATCATACATCTCACTTTTTTTGGCTTGAATGTTCCTGCCACTCTCTGCATATATGTAAGTTCTCTATATTGTATTCTAATCATCCTCTGCCTCATTTATTTGCCCCTTCACACTCTAGCGATTATTCCCATTCTTTAACACTAACAATTGAAGTGACATACTTTTAAATACATGGAATGTGAAGGGACTTAATTCTCCTTGTAAGCGGAAGCAAATTCTTTCACATCTCAAAAAACATAAAACACAAATTGCTTTCCTTCAAGAAACTAAATTATTAGCAGAGAATGTTCATAGACTTAAAAAAGATTGGGTTGGTCAGATCTATGAATCATGCTATACCTCAAAAAAAGAGGAGTTGCTATTCTTATTCATAAGAGTCTCAAATGGTCCCTTGTAAACTCCGTTTCCAATACTGATGGCAGACGGGTGATGGTCAAACTGAATACCAACTCTGGTCCTCTTCTGCTTGTTAATGTCTATGCACCCAACTCCGATTCCCCGGAATTTTTTCATAATTTAGCTCA
The DNA here is from genome assembly GCA_016271365.2 of Neoceratodus forsteri. NCBI lineage: Eukaryota > Metazoa > Chordata > Ceratodontiformes > Ceratodontidae > Neoceratodus > Neoceratodus forsteri. Next base: position 1,200,656,738 of record CM028130.1, read on the forward strand.
ACAGATTCTATCCTTTAACACTGATAATACACCAATTATTCTTGGAGGGGATCTTAGCTTAGCTTTAGAAGCCAGCATTGACATAAGTAGCCCCACTACAGAGGCCCACCCTAGAAGTATTAAAGCCCTCTCATTACTAATACAAGATGTTGGATTAGCTGATGTATGGCGCCTCCTTCACCCCCGTGATTGAGAATTTACTTTTTACTCCTCTCTACATAAGACATACAGTAGAATGGACTACTGGTTAGCCTTTCCTGTTATAATGGAAAAAAACTATTGATTCATCCATCTCTCCCATCATAATCTCAGACCATTCCCTGTCAAATTTGCAACTTTGTGGGGCCCATTAGCACCTAAATCTTCTTACTGGTGCTGGACCCTCTCCTTCTCAAGGATCCCAATTTCTTACCCATGATCAAAGCACAAATTCAGGACTTCCTCTTTCACAATACCCCAACGAATCTTCTATGTCCTCTGTGATGGAAGTTCTTAAAGCTACGATTCGAGGGAAAATTATCAGTTATGCTGCACATAGGAAAAGAGTAAAGGAACAACAGCTGGCTGACTTGGAAAAATCTCTTAAGGCTAAAGAGAATTTATACTTTTCTTCTAATAAGCACTGTCCTGATTCTCAACTTCATCTTGAAATTCTTCAATTTAGAGTTAAAATTAACAAATTAATTTCTCACAAAACCGAACTGGCCTTGTTTAAACTTAAATATAAGTTTTGGGAACACGGCAATAAAAATGGGAAACTCCTCTCTTACCAGCTCAAAGCACAACAAATGGAACGACACATCCTAAGCCTAAAAGATGAACAGGGTAAGATTCACTCCAACAACCCCTCTATTAACCGTATCATGAAAACATTTTATCAAAAACTATACTGTAACACAAATCCTCCATCTACTTTACAAATTCAACAGTTCCTTAAATTGCAACATCTTCCTCATCTTTCTACTCTTGAAACAAATTCTTTAGATGAACCCTTCTTGCTTCAGGAAATCCAGAAAGCATTGTCTTCCTTGAAATCCAGCAAATCCCTTGGGGGTGGCTGATTCCCTGTCGATTTCTATAAAATGTTTTCCGACACCTTATGTCCCCTTCTTCGTAATGTTTGTCAAGAAGCTTCCAATACTGGCAAGCTTCCCCCATCTTGCACCAAAGCAATCATAACCCTAATCCCTAAGAAAGAAAAAGACCCTACTCACCCCTCAAGTTACAAGCCCATCTCTTTATTAAACACGGATGGGGAGATATTTGCTAAACTACTAACTTCTTGACTTGAATCCTTGATTCCCAAGCTAACTCATTGTTCGTAAGCTGGTTTTATTAAACATAGATCTGGTTCTGATCACCTACGTTCCTTTTTTAATTTAATTCGCAAAGCCAAATCCCTGAAGACACCAGCTGCAGACATAGCTATTGATTTCGAGAAGGCCTTTGATTCCTTAAACTGGGACTACCTTCATCAGGTTTTATCTTATTTCGGTCTTTCTCATACCTTTGTTCCTGGATCAAGCTATTATATAACTCTCCTGTGGCTAAAGTACTTACTAATTCCACCCTTTCCTCTTACTTTCTTCTAGCAAGGGGAACTAGACAAGGCTGTCCCCTGTCACCTTCCCTGTTTATTTTAGCCATGGAACCCCTGACTGCTTGTTTAGATCAATCTTCTGGCATTATGGGCATACCTGTGAGCAATTCAATATATGTTTCTCTCTCCTACATGGATGACCTCTTAATCTTACTTGAAAACCTGAATGAGGCTGGGCCCCTGTTGGTTGATTTGCTTAATAATTTTACTAACATTTCTGGCCTTGCTTTGAATTATGGCAAATCACAAACTATGCCCCTTAACGACCACTGTAAAGCCTTTATGAACATACCTCTTGGATTCCGGTGGTCACCACAGGGTATAACATATCTAGGAATCAAAATTACTAGTAACTTAGGGAAGATATGGGACATTAACTTTAACCCCTTATTTGGTAACATCAAAACAATTCTGGACAGACAGAAGCTTCTTAATCTCTCTTTCAAGGGGAAAATTGCAGCCATTAAGATGTCTGTTTCTCCCAAGATTCTTTACCTCTTTGCCAGTATTCCTTTAGTCTTACCATCCTCCTTTTTTTTGCTAAAATTGATAAATTAATAGGTAACTTTATCTGGGATGGGAAACCACCAAGATTTAACTGCAACAAACTTTGATCACATTGTAAAAAAGGGGGATTCGGACTACCCTGGTTCAAAGGCTACCTCTGGGCTTTCCAAATGGCCCAAACCATTAAATGGTTTCAGAATCCCTCCCCTCAGTCGCCACTATGGGTTGCAATGGAATACACTTTGTGCCTGGAAGGAGTTCCCACTTCCTTCATTTTTAATCCCATTTCCTCTAAATTAAAATCTCACCTGACTATATAATCCTCTGTTCTTTATTGGAAACTAACCCACAAATTCCTGAAATCCAATCCAACACCCTGGTTTTATGCCCCCTTATGGGGCAATCCACTGCTCCCTCTAGAAGATCACCCAATTTTCTGTCGTACATGGAAGAACAAAGGCATTTTCTTTCTCGGAGATATCTTGGACCAGAATTCACTCACTCTTAGATCATTCTCAGACTTGCAGTTCACATGGAAACTTCCTAAACAGGACTTCTGGAAGTTTTTACAAATTCGGGCAGCTTATAACTCTCTCTCTAATTTAGTGTATAGGCATACTCTTCTAAACCCATATATCTCGTACTGGACTAATTTATCAGTAAAATTAAATAGCTCCATTTACAAAGGCATTATTGATAATCTATCTGATCAGTCTATACAGGCCAAAAATAAATGGAGTACTCTTCTTAACTACAATATTTCAGATGCACAATGGAGTAATTGTTGGCGTATTGCACATAATACCTTTAAAGATGCCCATAGTTCTTTAATACAAACTAAAATCCTACATCTTTGGTATAGGACCCCCTCTGTGCTTCAACGAATGGGCCTATTAAATAATAATAATAATTGCTGGCGCTGTAATTTGGTCAGTGGGGATCTACTTCATATCTTGTGGTCTTGCACTCCCATTAATAAGCTCTGGCATAAAGTCTGTTTACTTGCCTCCAGAGTAACAGGACAAAAACTACCTTTTGACCCCAAGCTATTCCTTCTAGGCATCCTTGTCCTCAATAGCTCTCTCCTCTCACATGCACATTTTAGATGGCTAAACATACTTTCTCTTCTGGTCAAATGTCTGATTCCTTTGAAATGGAAATCAACTCTGGTGACTTCTTTTTCAGATGTTCTTCAAAGCCTCTCTCAGTATGCCTCCCTAGACCGATTATCTCATGTTACTCATAACCGACTCACTGTATATGACAGATGTTGGCAGGATTACTTCAAGTACATCGAACCTAGTTCTTCTAGACCCTAATTCTTAGGGATATTTAGCCCTCCTTCTTATTTCACTCTCAGATTAGGTTTTCTCAAAACTTTTGTGCACAGATTTCTCCTCTTTGTTTCCCTTCTTCCCTGTTTTCTCCCTCTCTCCTTCCCTTCTTCCTTGCTTTTCTCTCTCTTCTTTCTTTTCTTGCACACTTTTCTCTTATCTTCATCTCTCCATTACTGAACATTGTTCATATTACCACATTTATCACTTTTTGCAATTTACTGAATGCCTTGCCATAGCCTGCCATAGCATGTATTTCGTACATGGTTGCTATTTCTGATCCTATAATACCCTATTGATTGTAACCCTTCAGCTCTCCACTTACATCCTGTCTAGGTTTGTGTTTTATTATCAATACATGTATATAAGGCTTCTCCAATATGTTTACCCTAAATACTGTGTTTTGTTAAGTGATATTTTATGCCTTACATGGAGGATAGTCTTCTATTGTATAAGATGTGTGCTTTCTTATATACTTGAATTTCATTAAAAAGATAAAGTGGCAAACAAAGAAATCAGTTTGCTGTTTTGAGCCCCAGGATTTAGATTAATTTTTTTTTTTTTTACTTTCTTAACTTGGAACTCATCAAGGGTACTGATTCTCGAGCAGACTTGATAGACCATGTGGCCTAATCTGCTGGCATTTTAGTATGTTAGTATGTTACTGTCACCAATAAAAAAAAAAAAGGAAAAAAAAAAAGCAGCTTTCATGGTTTGATACCTGATGTGAGGGAGTGGGGATCAGAGGGCCTTGTCCTTGCTGTGGTGGTGATCGTCACTCATTTCTTGAAGATGACTGGGGAAGGCGGCTGTTTTTGAGATACAATCCTGATGGCAAAGGTTAGTGTAGGACTGGGAATTTCAACAAGTTTAAGTATTTAATTCCTCCTGGTTTTGTTATGTTGTATGCTGCAGTCGTACTTGGTAAAGCGGCAAATCTGGGATCAGCGAGCGAGGAGAAAGAGCGTGCGCGTGCGCACAGTGTCAGAAACCCGGTGCATGTTCCTCGCTATAACTTGCGGGTAATAACAGGAAATTATGATCGGGTTCTGTCTATGGGAGAAAACACTCCCCAGTTATTACAATGATAATAATAATTCAATAACAAATCCCCTTTAACTTGTCCCCTGTTAATGTCAGATAGGACCAAAGAGAGGAAACCGTAAGCCACCTGTTTTTAAAAACTTAACCAGATGCTGGCCTGCTGGCACTGAGGCATGATCACCGTCTGTGGTGCCATCGACCCGGGTTCAGGAATGGATCCAGGAGTTGGAGGGCTGGCTGGGGGGAGTAGGATTGAGTGTCCAGTGGACTGCTCTGCTACTCCGGGGGGGGAGGTGGGTCACTTGTCTGCCATATGATGGATCCCTGGCAGAAGCTGGGAGTTCCACAGCAGTCAGCGCATGCACATTCAGGGGCAGGGCAGACGCAGGTTGTCATTGCACCTCCCCACCCCATGGGGTTTACAGCTCAAAAAAAATGATGGCCCTTGCTAATGAGCCAGTCCTGCTGCTGTCCCCTCTGGCCATCAGAGTTTGCCTACCAGTGGCCCCACTCGAGGTAAGCCCGTGTATGAGGGGGCAGCTGTCGGAGCCTGGTGAACCCGCCTAGGGGTTTGAGGAGCCCGCACAAAAAGTAAAATAAAAATTTTTTTTTTAAATTAACCAGACTATGACATCATAATAACAGAGAATCCAGCTGTGATACAGAGGCCAATTGGTTCTGGAAGGGGAGGTAGGGTGGGAGAGTTAATCATATTGAAGAATACCTTGGAAGAAACAAGATTACTGCGGTGAGTAATTTTTTCTTCTAACCCGAGGAATTCTTCAATATGATTAACTACAGCAGACTAAAAAGCAATACCTTTGGAGGAGGCACTGAACCTCATTTAGGAAACGGGCTCTGCAGCACTGCTGTGCCAGACCTGGTATCACTTCTGGACTGAGTGTCCAGACCATGGTGCTTTGTAAAGGTGTGTACTGTTCTCCATGTAGCTACTTTACAGATTTCCAGCAGGGGAATATCCCTGGCAGCTGCTATTGTAGCAGCTGTACCCCTTGTGGAATGTGCCCCCAGGCTTACTGGGGGCTGCTTACCAGCTTTACTGTAGCAGAACTGGCTACATACTACTATCCAGCATGAAAAGGTTTGTTTAGAAGCTGGTTTTCCTTTTCCCACATCCCATAGGTCAGGAACAGCTGCTGCCTGTCCTGCCTGTGGGCCTTGGTGTGGTCAAAATAGTAACTGAGAGCTTTCTTGACATCCAGGCTATGCAACCTGCATTCCCCTAAACTAGAGTGTTCACTGAAGAAGACTGGTAAAGTGATTGACTGGCTCAGGTGGAAATCAGAGACTACTTTTGGAAGGAATTTCCTATTAGCCCTGAGGACCACATTAGGATATGTAGTTTTGTTCGGTACACAGGTCCTGTAGCTGACTAATCCATCTGGCTGAGGTAGTAGTCACCAGGAAGATAGTTTTCCAAGTTACAAACTTCAGATTTGCTTTTGCCATAGACTCAATAGGGGGCTCCATGAGCTTGGCAATACAGACATTGAGATCCCATGATGGCACAGGCTCCCTATGGGGAGGGTTCAGGTGGGCTAACCCCTTGAATAATTTTTTGAAAACAGGGTTAGCAGCCAGAGAGCCACCCTTGCCCACCAAGAGATAGGCTGAGACTGATGCCAGGTGGACCTTAAGGGTGGTGGGCTGTAGGCCCATTGAATGTAGGTGGGTGAGATTGTCCAATAGGACTGGCAACCTTGTCTGGGAAGGTATCAAGCTGTTAGCATTACACCATATAGAAAACATCTTCCATTTGGAAGTATAGGTCTTCTTGATTGAGGGCTTCCTAGAGCCCCCTAAGAACTCCAAGGACACCTTCAGAGAGGTGTAAGCCAGCATATTCTAGGTCATCAAGAACCATGCTCTGAGAGACCTGAGGTTCAGGTACAGGATCCTCCCCTGTGAGGAGGTCAGGGAATTTTGCCTCTGAGGGAGCTGTATGGGTTGGGCTACTGACAGGGAGAGCAGCAATGAGTACCACAGCTGCCCGGCCCAAATCAGAATAATTGTAGCCGGCTGGGACTTGAGTTTGATCAGGACCCTGAGCAACAGAGGGAATGGAGAAAATGCATACAGGCTCCTCCCTGACCAGTCCTGCACCAGTGCATCCATGGGCACTGTGCCCTTTGCTGGTGGCCTGCAGCAGAACTGGGGCAACTGATGGTTCTCTTCTTAGGTGAAGAGGTCTATCTCTGGGGTGCCCCACCTTTGAAACACCACATCCAGTACCTATCGGTTTAGAGACCACTCATGATGGTTTTGGTTGATTCTGCTGAGTGCATCTGCCAGGGTATTGTCTTTCCCTGGGAGGTGGATGGCTAACAGGAAAACCTTTAAGGAGTATGCTAGGCTCCATATTTTCATTGCCTCTGTACACAGCAGGTTGAACCGTGTCCCTCCTTGCTTGTTGATGTAGTACATTGTAGTGGTATTGTCCATCCTGACCTGTACCACCTTGTCTCTTACCAGGGATGTGAAAGACTGTACAGCCAAAAACACTGCCCTGAGCTCCAACAGGTTTATAAGCAAGAATGACTCTGCAGGGGACCAAGTGCCGTGCACAGTATGCTCTTCCAGATGTGCCCCCACACCCTAGGAGGGAGGCATCTATTGTGAGTACCAATGTGGGGGATTCCTTCTTGAATGGGCCCCCCCAGAGGTTGCTTCTGTCTTGCCACCATTGCAGAGCCTGCAACAGAGTCCTTGACACTGGCACCAGTTTTGCGAGAAAACCCCCCCCCCGCTTTGGCACTAGTGTGCCCTGAGGTGGAACCGAATGTCTCTCATCTGAAATCTGCAACCCTGGACTGTTCCTTTTCCTACATCCATGTGTCCCAGCAACTGTAGGAAGTGCCTTGCTGGCCTTTGCTTGTTGAGACAAAATTATCCTGCAATGTGCAGAATATCGTCTACTATGTCCTGAGGGAGGAAGGGTCTCCCTTCCAGGGTATTCAACTCTGCCCTATGAAATTTAGTACCTGAACAGATTAAAGTACAGATTTTTAGGTATTGATCAGAAAACCCAGTGACTCTAGGGTATCCTGGGTGAACTTGAGAGCATCTTTTACTTGCTGTGGTGACTGCCCCATGACTAGCTAGTCGTCCAGGTAGGGGAACACAGGGAGTCCCTGCCATCTTAGGTATGTCACCACCACTGCCAAGCACTTTGTGAATGCCTTGGGAGCAGAGGTTAGGCTGAATGGCAGGGCTGCGAACTGATAATGTCCCTAAGGTAGTCTGAACCTGAGGTATTTTCTGTGAGATTCTCTTATGGGAATGTGAAAGTAGGCATCTGTCAGATCCAGTGATGCCAGCCAGTCTCCTTTCTGAAGAGTGGGAGAGATCATTGCCAATGTCACCATTCTGAACTTTGGCTTTGCCGAGTGCTTGTTCAGAGCTCTTAGATCTAAAATGGGTTGCCACTCCCCATTTTTCTTTAAGGTTAGGAAGTATTTTGATTAGAACCCTTCCCCCACTTTGAGAGAGGGGAACTGTTTCCACTGTTTTTGCTACCAGCAAGTTGGACACTTCCATTTCCAGGAGTGCCCTTTCTGTGGGGGATGCTGGTCTGAAAAGCTTTGACCTTAGCTTGGGAAAAGATTTGAAGCTGAGGGCTAGGTCCTGACTCACTACTTCCAGGACCCACTTGTCTGTGGTAATGGTCTTCCAAGCCTGAAAGTAGTGAGTAAGCCTGCCCCCTACTGGTATTGGGGAGGCAACCCTGACTAACATATCAGGGAGTCTGTTTTGGTTGGGCTGTAGCCTGTGAGGTCTGATCCCCGCACCTAGAGATCCTTCTGCCCCTGAAGTATCCTCTCTGTTGCTGATAGACAGGGGTTGTTTGGGCCTGGAAAAAAGATCCACTATAGCCTGACCTACTTCTACCTCACCTTCCCTATGGCCTATAGGAGGTAGAAGCTTTCTCCTTTGCGGCATTGCTCTTGTAGGCAGTTTTGTATTCATCCACCTTCTTCATGTATGCCAATGTTTTGTCTCCAAACAGGGAATTATTTTTGCATGGGAAGTCCATGGCTTTAGCTTGGGTATCCTGAGTAAGGTTTGTGGTTCTAAGCCAGGCAAATCTTCTGAGTGCCGCTTGTCAACACCATCCATCTGGCTGCAGTGTCAGTGGCATCCACTGCCATGTGGAACTGGTATTTTGTGGCCTCCAGCCCACAATTTGCTGTTTCTGCTAGGTCAGCAGCTAGCCCAGGTGAAAAAATTACTCACCTTAGTAATGTTGTTTCTTCTAATGGAGTCTTGCTATATGATAGACATTAGCAGTTTGATCCAGCTCTAGAACTGCCCCGGAGTGAAATGGTTAAAACCATTCCAAAATAGAATTTTGACACGAGAGCAGCTCTATCTGTGTCATTTCAAACTTGAACTGTCAGATCTTTACGAGCCAAACTCACTAAGGTCTGTGTGGAAGCTGTAACCTACACTAGCCAAATGGCTACCTAAATAATAACAACCATTGATGGTCCCAACACCCAAGACTCAAGTCAGGGGACCAGAAATACTAACACCATTCTAATAATATGAAAATGGAACATAAGTATAATAAAACACACACACGTGTACACATACACACCCCAAAGTCCCAAAGGGACAAAATGCTAACAGGACATAAGTAGTGCCCACACTAAGTTGCCGTACCCACCAAGTAAATTCTGAGAGGGCAGGTTGGGGAGGTCTATAATATAGCAAGACTCCATTAGAAGAAACAACATTACTAAGGTGAGTAATTTTTCATCAAACAACATGAAGTCTTGCTATATTATAGACATTAACAGAATACACAGCAGTACCTCCATGGAGGAGGGCAGAACCTACTTAGGGAATAGGCTCTGAAGAACAGCTGTGCCAAGCGAGGCATCTCTCTGGCCTGGACATCCAGGGAGTAATGCTTGAAGTAAAAGTGTGTACCGTTTTCCAAGTAGCAGCCTGGCAAATCTCTAATAAAGGATATCTCTGGCAGCAGCTAGAGGCAGCTTTACCCCTGGTAGAATGAGCCCTCAAACCGGGGCTCTGCCCACTTCTGATAACAAAACTGGATACAAGACACAATCCACCTGGCTATTGATCTCTTAGTGGCAGGTTTGCCTTTCCCAACTTCACCATAGGTAAGGAAAAGTTGGAGGATTGAACCTGTGACCTTTGGTACGCTCTATATAATAACTAAGAGCTCTCTTAACATCCAGGCTGTGCAACCTCCTCTCACCCGAAGAGGAGTGATCAGTGAAAAATACTGGAAGGGAGATAGATTGATTAAGATGGAAATCTGAAACCACCTTAGGCAAAAACTTCCTATTAGTCCTAAGGACTACCTTATCCCTGTGAAAAGAAATAAAGTCAGTCTCCACTGACAAGGCTTGCAATTCACTTATGCGTCTGGCAGAAGTGATAGCCACTAGAAAACAGTTTTCCAAGTTAGGTACCAAGCTCTGCAGAAGACAGAGGTTCAAAAGGGGGTTGCATTAACTGGGCAATGCAAACATTAAGGTCCCAAGCAGGGGCCGGTTCCCGAAAGGGAGGATTAGTATGGAGTAATCCCTTAAAAAACTTGGAAAACACAGGATGAGAGGAAAGAGGAGATGACTTTCCTGCTGACAGAAAAGCAGACACAGCTGCCAAATGAACTCTCAGGGTAGCTGGTCTGAGACCCAAGGAATTAAGATGTACCATGTAATCTAACAAAATGGGCAATTCAGCAGATTCTGGGGAAATATTTTCCCAGCACACAAATGGAAAACCTTTTCCATTTCGAACTATAAGTAGCCCTAGTGGAAGGCTTTCTAGAAGCCTTTAGGATCTCAAGAACACCCTGAGAGAGGTGTAAATCAGCAAACTCTAACTCCTCAAGAGCCAGGCCTTGAGGTTGAGGGATTGAGGTCCGGATACCAAACCCTTCCTGGGCACAAGTCAACAGTTTGTGATTCCTGGGGAGGCACAGGGAAGATGGACTGTCAGAGACAGAAGGAGTGGGTACCAGGGCTGCTGGCCCAATCCGGGGCAATCAGAATCACCCTGCAAGGCTGAGATCTGATTTTGGACTAGTACTTTGAATAGGAGAGAAGGGGGAAGCATAGAGGAACTTCCCTCCCAATCCAGAAGAAGGGCATCCAGGGAACTGAGCCCAGCACTGAGGCCTTCAACAGAACAGAGGAAGTTTGTGATTGTCTGGGGCTGCAAAAGATCTACCTGAGGGATGCCCCACCTGGCAAAACTATCCCCAGCACTTGAGGATCCAGGGACCATTGTGATGGCCCTGGGAAATCCTGCTGAGGGCATCCGCTAGGACATTGTCCTTCCCTGGAAGATGAACTGCTATGAGGGAAGTGTTCAGGGAATAGGCCAGAGACCACAACTTCATTGCCTCGGTGCACAAGGCCGAAGACCGTGTGCCCCCTGTTTGTTGATGTACCACATTGTTGTGGTGTTGTCTGTTCTGACTTGTATCACCTTGTCGTGGACAGATGCAGAAAAAGCTTGAAGAGCTAAAAAGACAGCTCTGAGTTCCAGCAAATTGATGTGGAGCAGAGATTCCTGGGGACCAAACTCCCTGAGTGGAAGGTCGCCCATGTGGGCTCTCAACCCAGAAGGGAAGCATCTGTAGTGAGAGTCAAGTCATGAGAAGGGAAATGAAGGGGATCCCGCTCTTAATTGCTCTGATCCTGCCACCACTGGAGAGCTAGGATCAAGGTTCGAGTCACTGGGACCAACTTGGAAAGGGTCTCTTCTCTGAGACCAAAAGGTTCTCAAGTGAAACTGAATGTCTCTCATCTGAAATCTGGCTCCCTGCACAACAGCTGTGGATGCAGCCATGTGCTCCAGGAGCTGCAGAAAGTGTCTTGCTGGTCGAGAGACCTGCAGAGTGAAGGAAGAGGCAGAGCCACTAAATTCCTTACCCTTTCTGGGGAAGAAAGGCTCTGGCTAGCTTTGTGTCAATTCTGCCCCTATAAAGGTGAGTACCTGGACTGGTTCCAGAACCGACTTTGGTAGGTTTAGCAGAAAACCCAGGAGGTGAGAAGCTGCTGGGTGACCTGCAGGTGAGATTTTACCTGTTCTGGGGACTGGCCTACAATGAGCCAGTCATCTAGATAGGGAAAAACAGCAATCCTCTGCCTCCTTAAGTGGGCCACTGCCACTGCTAGACACTTTGTGAATACCCTTGGAGCAGAGGTAAGGCCGAAGGGCATTGCTCTGAACTAGTAATGACCCAAGGGCAGTTCGAATCTGAGGTACTTTTGATGGGATCTTCTGATTAGGACATGGAAATAGGCATCCTTGAGGTCCATGGAGGCTAGCCAGTCCCTGGCCTTGGGAAGGTAAAATCATTCAGAGTTACCATTTTGAACTTTGGTTTCAAAGAAGCTTGTTCAGATATCTGAGATCTAAAATGGGCCGCCATTCTCCTGTCTTTTGGGGTAAGGAAGTATCTGAATACAGACCCTGCCCTGATGCAGGAGGAACCCTTTCTACTGCTCTGAGAGCTAACAGGGATGAGACCTCTGTTTCCAGAGCGAGGGTCTCTGAAGCACTTGCAGGTAGAAAAGTCTGCTTCTCAACTTGGGAAACTTTTTGAAGCTGAGGACCAGACCCTGGCTTACTACTTCCAGAACCCACTTGTCTGAGGTTAAAGAAGCCCAATTCTGACTGAAGTAGCCGCCTGCCTCCCACTGGTACAGGAGAATCGGCCTGGGCACCCCATCAGGTGCCTGTTTTGCAGGAGCTTTAGGCTGGGGGTGGGAGCAGGTCTGCCACCCTCGTCTCCCTGCCTCTGAAGAAGCCCCTCTGAGCATAGGCAGGAGGCCTGAGTCTGGTAGAAAGGCCTGTAAAAGGCCTACCCTACCCCTGGGGCATGCCTTTGAGGAGTGGCTTGCCGCTCCTTAGCCTCTTGCTCTTGTGAGTAGTCCTATATTCATCCATCTTCTTCATGTAATTCTCTGTCTGCTCTCCAAACAGAGAATTTCCCACCACAGAAAATCCATAGCCTTAGTCTGGGTATCCTGTGACAAACTAGTACATCTGAGCCAGGCCAACCATCAAAAGCTACAGATGTGGCCATGACCCTGAGGAAACATCATTAACATCCACAGCAGCATGAAACTGAACCTTAGAGGCTTCAATGCCATCAGTAGCCGCCTGTTCTAGTTCACTAGCCAGCTGGCCATGGGCCTGCTTGGCCATTGCATAACAGTATCCCATCTAGATTTCTGATACCTAGCTACATAAGCCATATAATTTGCTTGCCTGAGTCCCAGAGAGGCTGCCATATACTGTTTTTGCCATGGCATCAATCTTCCTGGAATCCTTGTCAGGAGGATGTGACCAAGGGAATATTAGCTTTATCACAGGCAGCAGCCTGAACTACCCCAACATGACTGCATTGCTGAGAAAGGAATTCTGTATCTGGGCCTGACAATGTATACCTTCTGTCCATCTTTTTATCTACAGGAGGCACAGAATTAGGAGCTTTTAAAATTTTTATTGTTTGTTTCCTAAAAGACTTATGTAAAGGAATAGACAATCTCCTAGACTCTGAAATATCCATCATTTCTACAAAATCAGGCTCCTCTTGCTCATCCACAGCCTCTTCTAAAGGAAGCTGGAGGGTTTCAGCAACTTTTTTATAAAACATAAAATGAGATGGGGACTCAGACAGCATAGGGGGAGATTCTAAAGGTCTATCTGGGGAGATGTCCGGTTCAATGGGCACACCCAGACCTTCCCAGCCACATTCATACTGTTCATAATCCTCCCCTCCTCTGGTTCATAAAATTCCTCAATATCATAATCCTGAACCACTGGGACCGGATGAACCGACCTTTTACCAGATAGTGGTGGTTTGGACGGACCCTGAGACAGTGACTGGACAATTTGTATGGCTTTTGCTATCTCTGCAGCAGTTGGAGAAGGAATTTTGGATTCCAGACCTGCTGATTTTCTTGTTTTCTTTACTGGAATTGGTTCCTCAGAACCAGCTTTTCTTTGCCGAGGAAGTCTGGCCCTGGTCAGAGGGCACTCCCTCTAGTTCGGTTGGCACCGAACGGGCTAGTCATCGGGTCAGCGGATTTTTGGCCTCCTCATTCCCTGAGCCTGCCCAATCTTTTTTCCAGGGTGGCTGCAGGAAATTCCACATACCTGGCAGTCTGACTGAGGTGGTCAAACCTCAGACAATAAACATGGTGTGTGTGGGTCAGCCTTACAAAGACTTCCCCACAAACATCACAGTGTTGAAACCCAGTGCCCAGTTTTCTTTTGGGTTTCTCAGACATAATGCCACCTAACCAAAAACTTGCCCTTTATTGACAGTGCCAAAGGCAAGACACCTTATCGGTTCCTAACCGTGTCACGGGTAATGGAAAACCGTAATAAATCCATTTTTTAGAACCGATAAGAACCGGAACCGCACTCTAAAATAGTAACTTTTAGTTTTAAATGAGTTTTAAACCCACTGATCGGTTCAAAACCGAACCGATAACTTACAAGTTCCACACAGACAAAACCTTCATTTACTTACAGTTACCACAGATAGAGCTTGAACCGAGCGGTTTTGCAGTTAAATAAAACTATTCTCGGTTAAATCCAACCGAAAAACACTTTTTAAACCAGAAATGAACCGAGCGCAGAAGGAGAAATCTCGAGCGACTGTTCACTGAGGTGGAGAAAGAATCTGACAGTTCAAGTTTGAAATGACACAGATAGAGCTGCTCTCGTGCCAAAATTCTATTTTGGAATGGTTTTAACCATTTCACTCCGGGGCAGTTCTAGAGCTGGCTCAAACTGCTAATGTCTATAATATAGCAAGACTTCATGTTGTTTGAAGGTACCTTGTCCACCATCGCCATCACAGAGTTCCAGAGTGTTTTCTGATACTGTGCTGCACAGGCCATATAATTAGCTTGTTTAATGGCTAAGGAGGCAGTCAAGTACCCCTTCTTGGCCATGCTATCCATCCTTCTGGAATCCCTCTCAGACAGATGTGATGCCAGTGGTACCCTGCCATGTCACAAAATGCAGCTTGGATTACATCTTCATGATCAGGGTGAGAGAAAAGGAACTCTGCCCTGATCTGTCCAGCTAATATTTCTTGTCAGCTTTTTTATACGTGGAAGGCACAGAATTAGGTGTTGCCAACACTTTCATGACTTGCTTCTTTAGAGATTTGTTGATAGGATGCAGTAGTCTCTTGGTGGGTGTCAGGCCCATCATATCTAGGAATTCTGCCTCCTCCTCATCCTCCATAGTCTCATTTGTGGAAAGGTCGAGGTCTTCCACCATCTGCTTAACAAAGATGTAATGAGAGGAATAATCCTCTGGTAGTCTGGGAGGGGAATCAAACTCCTAATCTGGAGAAACCTCTGGTTCTGTTGGTTCATCCTCATCCTCTTCCTCTTCCTCCTCATATTCCTCATACAAGGAGTCCTGGGTTAATGGAACCGAGCACTGGATGGACCCTGGAACCGACGGATTTGACATTGCTGTTACACTGGAACTGGTAAGAGACCTTGGGCAGTTGCAGTCTGCAAGGCTTGTAACACCTGTAATGCTTGAGCCACTGCTTCGGCTGTAGGCATGGTCATTTAGTCACTGGGAGCTCCTTTACTTTTTCAGCAGGAGATTCATGTGTTTTTGTGTTTTCTTAGCCAGAACCGGGTCTTCAGCCAGTTCCCCAGATCTCTTAGACTTAGAAGATTCACCTTTGTCAGAGGCGAGCAGTTCTGTATCTTTAGACTTCTTTTTATTAGAAGAAGGGATCGGTTAATCCATTCTCTGATCACTTGAAACCGAAGGAGTGATCATCTTCTTTTTGAAACACTCTAAGCACTTTTCCACGGTTTTAGCCGGGAAAGTCTTACAAATCTCACAATCAGCTTCAAAGTGAGAGGAGCCTAAACAAAATAAGCACAAGTCATGCTTATCCACTTTCGCAAATACCTCCCCACACTTAACACAATTTTTAAAACAAGTAGGCCCTGTTTTCTTTTATGGTTTATTGGATATAACCACCACTCTTAAATATAAGAACAATAAGAACTTAAAGCTGCAGTGCATGAATGTGGTGAAAATTTGTTTTTATGCTATTTTAGATGGTCCCCTATTCACTGACTTGTATGATACCTTTCTTTCCACAGCTTGAGTCTGCTTTAGCATTTTTTTTTTCACATCTGTAATAATAAAAGGAGCGCTCCTTTTAATATGGCTCAGACCAGGTTTTCATCAGTATTCTCAACTGTTTTTGTACATCAGTTTAAAATCATTTCTGTTGTGACTAAAATGAACTGTTATGCAGCAGGCAGTGCTTCCTGACCTTATGGAACAATAGGTATTCAAAACCAGCAGCAAATACCTATGAAAACCTGGTCCAAACCATGTTAAAAGGAGCACTCCTTTTATTCCAAATGTGAAAAAAAAGTACTAAAGCAGGCTCAAAATGGAGAAGGAAAGTATCATACAAGTTAGGAGATAAGGAGCAATCTAAAATAGCATAAAAAAGTATAGGTCAAAATTTTCACCATATTCATGCACTGCTGTTCCCGAACCCACATTTTTGTGATTTAAGAAGACAAATATAGTTCCTGTCAGGCCACAGAGTGTAGTGGTTGGTTCCTAAATGGGGGGAAAAAATGCAAATCTGACAGAAATTAACCGATGACCCAGAAATAACAGAACTAAAGACAGATCGCCGGTTCCTCAACGGTTTCATGGAACCGCTGAGGAACTGTGAACTGAAGTAAAATAAAACTAAAACTAGCTCTAAACTATAAAAACTTAAATAAAGGCAGCAGACAAAGTAGGAATAAAATCATTTTACTTTTTTTTTTTCCACGAAAATAAATGTAAACTCAGTCACGTTGAGGAGCAGTTTCCCAGGCATCTTACTAGGCAGGCAGAGAATGAAATCTGAGGGTTATAGAAAGCAGCAGTTGGGAAGGGCAGCAGTTTCAATGGTGGCATGAGACAATGGATGTTCCATCACTTGCATAAGTTCCATTTCTCTCCGAGGCAGTTCAACACAGGAGGCTGACTGCTACAGTTAATCATATTGAAGAATTCCTGGAATTAGAACTAGTCTTTTGATTGATGGAGCAATGGAGAACCGCTGTTGGAATGGGATAACTGATTGAACTGAATGATTACTTATATAGATGTAGATCTGATGGATGAGAACTGTGGTAATGGATGACGTGGTCTGTTGCGAACTAGCGGTGCGATGGTTTATAGTAAGCTTTGCCTTGAATGGTATTCGCTAGGATGGATATGGGTATGGATATATGCTATTAAGTGGGATGGAAGGATCCTTAGGAAAGCAACTGGCATGTGTAATGAATCCTGAACAGGAGATGAAGCCATGAAGCAGCAAAATGTCCAGAGGCTGGGGAGAGCTTATTTTGGATTAGGCAAGGATAGTAGGATAACTATGCGTTGCAGAAGTATGGTGCCTTATTACTAGGTATTAGACACAAGAAAGTCTATGAGGGCATCGGAAGACTGTGTTAGGAAAGTACGAGTGAGATGACAGAGCCAGTTTGATCTAATGCTGACAATGATTGATATGGAGATATATTTCGAGACTGATGGAGCATGTACCATGGGTAAGGTACGGAGGTCTTTGGTAAAAGCAGAATGGTTATAGTGCTGTTCTGGTATCTCAAGACAGAAGTAAGTGTGTGTTTCCGGTAGCAAGAATTAGATTAGAAGAGGACTCCAATAAGGTTGCTCCTTGAGAAAAATATCTGGTCAAAGAGGCTGCCATGGGTCTGCATCCAGAAACCTATTCAAAGAATGAGTCTGCAGGGTTGGATGAGGAAAAAGATCTTCTGTATGGTCTAATTCTAGGAAAATGGTCAAGAATAAGTTAGTAGCAGTTATAGGGAGGTGAAGGTGCTTCCGAGCTGTCCGATGTTGACAATGCCATTGAGGTTGAGGCATGTCGCAAGATCAGGAATATCTTCTATGAGGAATGGAGAAGCCATAGAAAGCCAGTTAAAGCAATGATGCCAATCATGAAAGGATAGTTATGTATATAATAGAGGAGACATAATCCATAGATGATTGATTGCTGGTAGCATGAGTTGAGAGCACGTCGAGGTACTGGTACTGGATGCTGGAGATGTAATTGAGTAATGTGTTGGAGATGCAGTCAAGTAGTTAACTGAGTGCTGGAAGCAGGAGATTTTGAGAGCTGGATGAAGGAGACAGGAGCAGATGGATAGATGAGACCTAGAACCCCGAGACGAAGATGAACATAAGATGCAGTATTAGGTGCATGTGACATAATGACTTAATGGAGATGCCCTGGACTCTGTTAGCATAATCGAATGTAGAGTTGAGCACTAGATGGTGGTGCACCTGGAAAGCCCCAAAAACTTACCAACGGCAAGGAAGGAGAGGTCGACCGGGTCCAGGAACAATCCAAGCAGACTGAATAAAAATGTGATATAGAGGAGCAATGATTCCAAGAGGAATAGAGAATGATACGGTGGGTAGGAATCCGGATGTCAATCAGGCAGAGGTAGGTTACTGGACATCAAGAAGCCAATGTAGCCCGATGGTGCTGAGGGTTGAGGCGCTGGATGCCACACCTCGCGCTACGCTGGTGACCCGAAGTTCGGTGAGCCGCAGCTCATGCTGGGGGTTGGCAGGATGGGGCAAAGATTGAGCACCGCTGGGCTGCTCTCCTACCTCAGGAGAGGGCTGGGGTCTGTCTGGTGCATCAGTGGCTCCTGGTGGTGATCGGGGCACTGCAGTATGTCAGCTGCACGTCAGCACGGCTGACGCAGGCAGAGTTGCTGTGCACTAAGCGTCAGAGTGCACCACGAAGGGGAGGGAAGGAGGGGGAAAAGCACCAGAACACAGGAAAAGCCTGGCTCTGCAGGGTAGGTGACGGCACCTGACCCCCATGCCCACCGCCGGATCCACCTCACCTGGTCTTCCAGTTCCTCCGCCCGGGCCTTCACCTGCAGCCAGAGTCTGATCATAAGAGCGCCCAACGAGGAGGGGCAGCCCCACTCCGGAGGGGTTAAGCTGGGGGTGCTGGCTGTGGGGAGGGGGCGGGAGAGAGGAGGCACAGAATCAAGGGGACCTCAGGCAGGAAGGAAC
The DNA here is from genome assembly GCA_016271365.2 of Neoceratodus forsteri. Lineage (NCBI taxonomy): Eukaryota > Metazoa > Chordata > Ceratodontiformes > Ceratodontidae > Neoceratodus > Neoceratodus forsteri. The sequence goes on from CM028130.1 coordinate 1,200,675,356, forward strand.
AGGCAGGATGCCCGAGAGAGGCTCCGTGGGCCATGACCGGAGCAAAAGAAAATGGGAAAAAAGCGCCAATGCAGTGCAGGATTGATGTGCAGACACATCTTGAAAGTCATGTAGGCTGCAAGGCAAACACAGTCTTATCACAGAGACGTGAAACCAGAAGACTGGGAGTGGCAAAGAAGCAGGGCGAGCCAGATAATGGATGGAAAGCATGCACCCGCTACCCAGAGCCATGATGCACTGCCGAGACCATGTACCACCACTGTAGGAAAAACATGGTGCCATGAGCAGAGCACCATAGACCAAGCAGCTAACGCAATAGCTGAAAGTGTCAATAAAGCAATGTAGCATTAGCCTGGGTGAGGCCAGCACTAAGTGGATCAGGAGCAGGGTGATAAAGAAAGGAAGGCAGGAACTGAATGCAAGGAACAGGCTTCTATCACTGGCGGGCGGGGAAAGCCAGCCTGTGCTCAATGCCGCCTAGGCAGAGCTAGAGATGGAGACTGCGGAATGGTGGTAGGAATGGAAATGAGGAATAGGCTTCCATCCCTGGTAGACAGGGCTAAAACATCTTTGCTCAATACCCCAGAGGCAGAGCTAGGGATGGAGACTGTCAGTACAATGGAGAAAGGATGGAAGGAACGGAAAGGAGGATTCTAACAACATGAAGTCTTGCTATATTATGACAATTGCAGTATGACCCAATCTTGGAACTGCCCCGGAGATGAAATAGTTAACTTTTCCATGAAGCATGGAACTCTGAGCGCGAGCTCGGTTAAGAAGCTCTGTCTGTTGTGCTTCAAACATAAACTGTCAGATTCTTTACTCCGCCTCACTGAACAGTCGCTCCGGAGATTTCTCCTGCTCGGTTCATTTGTCGGTTTAAAAGTGTTATTTTATTGGTTTTCAGTGAAAATTAACCAAATTAAACCGCGAACCGTCGGTTCAAGCTCTGTCTGTGGTAACGTAAGTAGTAGATAGGTTTTACATTGGATTTTCTGTGTGGAACTTGATACACATTTATCGGTTCGGTTTGAACCGATCAGGTTGTTTGTAAAATTGCTAGTCCTTTTTAGAGTGTAGTTCCTGTTCTTATCGGTTCTAAAAAAACGGATTTCATTATGGTTTACAACCCGTGATACGTTGGAAACCGATAAGGGTGTCTTGCTTAAGCGGATTGCCATAAACGGGCAAGTTTGGTTAGGCTGGCATTATGTCTGAGAAACCCAAAAGAAAAACCGGACCCACTGGGTTTCAGCACTGTAGTGTTTGTGGGGAAGCTTTTGCTAAGGCTGACCCACACACCACATGTCTATTGTCTGGGGTTTGACCACCTCAATTCAGACTGCCAGATTTGTAAGAATTTCCCTGCTGCCACCATAGAAAAGAGAGTTGGTAGGCTCAGGGAAAGGGAGGCCAAAAAGTCCGCTGACCCGGATGGCCAGCCCGGTTTGGTTCCAACCGAACCGGAGGGAGTGCCCTCTGACCAGGGCGATACTTCCTCAGGCAAACGAAGAGCCGGTTCTGAGGAGCCGGTTCCAGCAAAAAGGACTAGAAAGTCAGCTAGCGTAGAGCCAAAAGTTCTCTCCCCAACTGCTGAAGAAATAGCTAAAGCAATTCAAATTGTTCAGTCTCTGTCCCATCCGACCGAACCGACACCATCAGGTAGGCACTCGGTTCGGCCGGTTCCACCGGTTCAAGTTTATGATTGTGAGGATTTTTATGAACCGGAGGAAGGGGAAGGGGAATATGAGGAGAGTGAATATGGTTTTGAAGATCTGGATGTGCCCATTGAACCGGGCATCTCTCCAGATAGACCCTTAGGAGTTTCTCCTCCCAGGCTTTCCGAGTTCCCTTCTCATTTCATTTTTTATAAGAAACTTGCTGAAACTCTGCAGCTCCCTGTTGAGGAAGCTGTTGATGACCAAGAGGAGCCTGACTATGTAGAAATGATGGATATTCCAGAGTCTAGGAGACTGTCTATTCCTTTACACAAATCTTTTCGGAAACAGACAGTAAAGTTTTAAAAACTCCTCACACTATACCTCCTGTGGATAAAAGGATGGACAAGAGGTATACCTTATCAGGTTCTGACACTGATTTCCTCACTCAGCAATGCAGCCATGTGGGGGTAGTGCAGGCTGCAGCCTGTGACAAGGCTAATATTCCCCTAGCTTCACACACCCCTGAAAAGGACTCCAGGAAGATTGATGCTATGGCAAAGAAACAGTACATGGCAGCATCTTTGGGACTCAGACAGGCAAATTATATGGCTTATGCTGCTAGGTACCAGAAATCCAGATGGGATACTGTGCTGGCTCTAGCAAAACAAGTCCCTGACCAGCTTGCTAGGGAACTGGAACAGGTGGCTATGGATGGTATTGAGGCATCCAAGGTGCAATTTCATGCTGCAGTGGACTCTAATAATGTTTCATCAAGAGTCATGGCTACATCTGTGGCTCTTCGCAGGATGGCCTGGCTCAGATGTACTACCCTGTCTTAGGATACCCAGTCTAAGGCCATGGATTTTCCTGTTGTGGGCAATTCTCTGTTTGGGGAGCAAACAGAGAATTACATGAAGAAAATGGATGAATATAGGACCATCTATAGGAGTGCACAGGCCAAGGAAAGGCAGGCCACTCCTCAAAAGCAGCTTCCTAAAGGCAGGGGCAGGCCTTTTCATAGGCCTTTTTACCAAACCCAAGCTTCCTCTTCCGCCTATGCCCAGAGGGGGTTCATTAGAGGGAGAGGCAGGCGGGGTACAAGCAGGCCTGCTCCCACCCCTCAGCCCAAAGCCTCTGCCAAGCAGGCACCCTGATGGGGTTGCCAGGGCCGATTCTTCTCTACCTGTAGGGGGCAGGCTGGCTTACTTTGTCCAGGACTGGAAGTCCTTAACATCAGACAAATGGGTCCTGGAAGTAGTAAGCCAGGGACTGGTCCTCAGCTTCAAAAAATTTCCAAAGCTGAGAACCAGATCTTTTCCACCTGCAACTCCATCAGAGGCACTCACCCTAGAGGAAGAGGTCTCTACCCTCCTGGCTCTCAGAGCCATGGAAAGGGTTCCTCCCCTACACCAGGGCAAAGGTTTGTACTCCAGGTACTTTCTTACCCCAAAAAAGACAGGAGAATGGTGGCCCATCCTGGATCTCAGATACTTAAACAAACACCTTTTAAAACCAAAGTTTAAAATGGTGACTCGGGGAATTATCTTACCCTCTCTAAGGCCAGGGGACTGGCTAGCTTCCCTGGACCTCAAGGATGCCTACTTCATATTCCCATCAGAAGCTCCCATTGAAAGTACCTCAGGTTCGAGCTGCCCTCAGGCCATTACCAGTTCAGAGCAATGCCCTTCGCCTCACTTCTGCTCCAAGGGTATTCACCAAATGCCTGGCAGTAGCAGTTGCCTACCTAAGAAGGCAAAAGATTGCCATCTTCCTTACCTGGACGATTGGCTCATAGTAGGCCAGTCCCCCAGAGCAGGTCAATTACGTCTTCAGATAACGCAGCAACTGCTTACTCTCTAGGTTTCTTTCTGAATCTCTCAAGTCAGTTCAAGAGCCTGTCCAGCTTCTTACCTTCATAGGCGCAGAACTGAACACACAGGAGGCCAGGGCCTTCCTTCCTCTGGACAGGGCAAAGACCCTAGTCTCCTGGCCTCTCATTCACCCTGCAGGTTCTCAACCAGCAGGGCATTTTCTGCAGCTCCTAGGCCACATGGCTGCTTCCACAGCAGTTGTGCAGGGAGCAAGATTTCAGATGAGGGACATCCAGTTCCATTTGAGAGCTTTTTGGTCTCGAAGAAAGGACCCTCTTACCAAGTTGATCCCAGTAACTCGAACCCTGATCCACACCCTACAGTGGTGGCAGGATCAGAGCAACCTGAGACAAGGAGTTCCTTTTGTCACTCAGTCTCACTCCCTAATCCTTATGTAACCCCCCTGCAAATGGGGGTTCCCAAAAGACTTCCAGGAGCTTGCTTGAATGCTCCAAGCCTGAATGGTGTTTGGCATTTAAGCCATTTATCAGTGAGTGTTTTTAGAGCCTCTGGTACTGTCTCTTTAAGAGCTGTCTGCTTGCAGACATAATTAGTTGTATGGGGACTGTGTGCTTCTCTGAGTACCACTCGAGCTGCTGCCAATTCACTTCATTTTTGCAGTCACTAGGAGTGCAAAGGGAACCTATCTGAAAGATGTAACTGTTTGCCAGAAATTATTTAGAGTAATAATGAAATTACAGTTTGTCTAACCTGCTTTCTTTGCAGTCAGAACTGTGTCTGCTAGTTCCCATTCTAGTTTTGAACTGCTGAACTGGACCAATCAGTGTGGGGTAAGCTAGCTCTAAAATGATGCCTTGGACGAATCAGAACTTGGACTCATAATCTGAGCCAGCCACAAGAGGATTGTATGGGCAGTGACTTGGGAGATGTAGTTTAGACTTCAGTGCCTTTTTGGACCAACAGCAGCAGTCTATTGTGAGGACAGCCAATCCAGTCAAGAACTGGGAGGAACTCAAAGGAAGTGCCCGTTTCGCCAGTTGGAGTTCAGTTGAGCTTTGGCAGTGAAGAAGGAAGGAGCCCTGTGCTTTTCAGTGTGCAGTTTTAGTCAAAAACGTGTGTAAGGCCCAGAGTTCCGGTCTGCAGCTTGTGTAACAGCTTGTTAGGACTGAACTGTCCTGTGAAAAGAATCAAAGGATCTCTGAAGAGTAGAAACCAGGCTCACCCTGTAGAAGACTGGAAGAATTGCTGAAAATTGTACTCGGTCTGTCAGGAACTGAATCTGCTGTGTGTTCTCCCGGTATTGTGCAGTAATTGAGATCGGGATACAGATGCAGCCTGCCTGGTATAGTACTTTCTTTATATGGATGTGTGAAGAGGTTTGTGTACCTCAAGTGAGCCCTGCTGACACTGAAGGACCCTATCTTATTTGGAGGTCGTGAGTACTAATTCAGGGTTGCTCCCTGTTGAATTGCCACATTAAATCCAAATGGAATTACTGTACTGTTGACTGTTTAATTCTCCTTTTCTCTGTGTGAAAGGGCCCTACCAGCTGCCACGGTTTGGACTAGCCACTAGGGCTTGGGTACCCAGGGACAGTAACTGATAGGGAGGCCTGTGCACAGAGCCATAGGTAGATTATTAGAGTGATAAGCTAATTAACCTGATTTCTGTCCTTGTTATATCCCCTAATAAATCAGAGCTGCTTGTTTCAGCAAAGTTATACTGCCTGAGGTATTTGTCTATGTTAAAGTACTGTACTGTGATTGTTGCACTGTATCTCATTTCACAGGAGGTCCCAGTGCGGAACCAGACCTGGGGGTAAGTGTATACTGTGAAGGTAATTTGATATATTGTGTGGGCCACTAGTGGGAAGAAAGGGGTTGCAGTGTCCCAGAGGCTGTGACCAAGTTAGTTTAACTATTGCAAACCCTGACCTCTGGGTGGAGGCACCCGCCATTGGATCCAGGCCCTCAACCTGTTAGTGGCAAATCAGGCAGGGTAGTAGCCCCTGGGATAGCGCCATCTAGGGGTTACATCTTGAGGCTCACCGCTGGGATTGTGTGTCCTCTAGTGGCCATATTTACGAACCACTGTTAAGAAAAAATGGTACCCGACAGAAGTGGCTGTGCACCGGCTGGTGGAGTGGTGTACTGGGAGGAGATCGACCCCCAAATGCTATGCTTATCCTGGACATCCCCTGTATCAACACGACACTGTGCAGGGAGTACTTTCCAAGGTGGAAGGTTTACAAAACCCTGTGGTGGTGGGTCGGCATGCTAATCTGCTCACCCACTTTCCTGGGCCCTAGTAGAGTTTAAGGATCCCATAGATAGCTCCAAAGTGCCACAGACCATTACCCCAGAGGGAGCCCTCACTGCTTGGAGAGTGATAACTAAGGACAGTAAAGACCTGGGGAATCAGCCCCACCACTATCTGAAACTTTGAGGAGAAATTTGCTGAATGGTTGCTGGGAGAGGGAAAACTGTGGAGGACTTGAAGAAACTATTCTTGCCACCTGGGGTGTTCCTCCCAACACCCCTCCTGCTCCAGTGCCCGTAATGGTGGCTGAACCAATGCAGACTCCTATTTCTGCACCTGCCATTAGTCACGACTCTACCAAGGTTGAGGATCTTCTCTGGCACCTCCCACCCCCAAGGGGAGGATGACTGGGAGACCTGGATAGACTATGTTGCCCCAAGTGCTAGAATGCAATGCTCGAAGGTGAAAAGCGAAAGAGGGTTAGTGAGAGCCTCCGAGGTCCTGCCCTGGCTACCATCCGTGCTAAACGGGCCAGTAACCCTGAAGCGACTGCACAGGCCATCTTGAGGCCTTGAGAATGTGTATGGGAGCCCAGATTCTGTGATGAGGACCTATGGTGGAGAGTAAGAGATGCACAACAGTACCAAGGGAGTTGTTGTCTGTGTATGTATCTCGGCTGGAAAAATTGTTGCAAGAATGCCTCAGAAAAGGTAGTTTGCCAGCGATTGAACTGGACCGAACCAGGCTGGACAGGATCCTTAAGTCTGCCCCTTCTCAGAACTGCTGTTGCTTCAGTTACACCTGGCAGATCGACTGGAATCCCCACCCTCCCATGATGAGTTAATGAGAGAAATTGGAGAGTTGAGAAAAGACGACCTCGAGGGACCCACCAATAGCTGCGGCTACGACCCGAGTGACTGAGGGTGACCCATCAGTGAAGTTCAGGGGCAGAGGTTGGCAGTCAATGAGTGCTCTGACAAGGAAAAAGATATGTCACAATGGGGCTAACTGTTGAGAGAGATCCGGAATTCAAAACAGTCCTTTATGAAGGCCACGCCTGCAAGCACGGGCCTGTGACCTATATCCTGACTGTATCTGCTATGGGGGTGGGGGTACCCACCCATGTATCTCCTGCTGATAACAGCTCCGAACCCGATTCCTTGACCATGGAAGTGGAGAAACTGATTTGATGTCTCCAAATGCTTATCACGTCAAGAGACAGAGATGGCACCAAGGTTTCCAGTTAGTAATACCCCGCCTGGCTCCCAGTGTGGCGCCCGGCCAGCTCAAACTCCAGAAAGTATGTTTTGCTATAATTGTGGGAAAGATGGGCACATGAAAAGGAATGCCAGTCCCAAAAAGACACTGACAAAGTTGCATATAGGCTACAAGGAGAGCTTGGGAGAAGAAATCAGTGGTTAAGAGGTGACTATATGATCCCAGTGAGGGCACCAAAATGCTAATTCACGTCCCTTGTGGCAAGGTCAGTTGCCCAGGCCCCACCACCGCCTCCAGACTGGTCCAGAATAGTGGTCCCTCCATGGAGACCACTGTAAAGGTGAACTGAGTGTCTACAAGAGCTATATTAGACAGTGGCTCCCAAGTGACAATTATGTTCCAAGATTGGTATCAGAAGCATTGTCAGACGTACCACTTACAACCATTAGAAGGACTGCATGTATGGGGGTTAATGGAGAAGGCCTACCCCTATTCGCGGTATATCCGAATTGGCTGTCTTTCCCCACCTCCGTGGCTGGAGTGGTCAACAAGTAGAGACCCCAGCCTTAGTGTGTCCCCCACTGGACTGTATGATGGTGTCCCTTTGTTGATTGGAACAAATGCTCATATGTTCGGAAGGCTGGCACAGTTGTGTTATGAAAACAGGGGTCAAAGACTAGTAGAGCTTAAGAGTTCCGGCTTTAATTAAGAAGGCCTATGAGGCACAGAGAGATGCTGAAAAAACAGAACCAGAGGAACCGGTCGGAATTGTATGGAAGAAGGATCCTGAGTCTCTGATCCTGGCGCCAAATGCCCAGTGTACCTTACAGGAGAGGTCCGTCAGATCAGAAAGGATGTTAAGAATAAAATATTAATGTTGGATGCACCAGGCTATGGAAAATTGCCAGAGGACTGCTGCACGCTTCAGTATTTTGCCCGCTAGAGCCCATGCTTATGCCAGAAGGGTAATGGTCCAAGTTCATAATGTGTCTGAAAGAGACATTCGAGTAAACAGAGGTTGCATCCTGGCTAATGTGCATTGTGCAGACACTGCAGTGCTACCCAGCAGCAAGAGTTCAAGGAAGAATGACAGAGTAACGCCTGACTTGTTTGATTTCGGCGACTCCCCGCTGCCAGCTGAATGGAAAGTGAAGATCAGTGAGAAGCTTGCCAGAGAGACCAGGTGTTTTCTTTAAAGGAATGGGATGTAGGATGCGCAAGGAGCTGAGCACAATATCCGCTGCATGACGTAAAAGACCATTTCGTGAGAGGTCTCGACGCCTGGCACCTGCTGACATAGATGATGTGAGACGGCATCTGCAGAGATGTTAGCTGCTGGTGTAATACAAGAATCCAGAAGCCCTTATGCTTCCCCATTGTGGTAGTGAGGAAAGAATGGAACAGTAAGGATGTGTGTGATTATCGCACCCTTAAACCGGCGGACTATCCCTGATCAGTACACAATGCCCCGCATTCAGGATGCTTTGGACTGCCCAACGGGAGCAAGTGGTTCTCTGTGCTGGATCTCCGCGGTGGGTACTATCAGATCCCGATGACTTTCAGAGGACCGTGAAAGACAGCCTTTATCTGTCCGGGCTATCTATGAATTCATGAGGATGCCTCAAGGGATTTCAGGTGCCCCAGCCACTTTTCAACGATTGATGGAGCGTGCAGTGGGGGACATGAACTTACTAGAGTGCCTGGTATACCTAGATGATGTTATTGTGTTTGGCAGCTCACTGGAGGAACATGAGAGCAGATTATTTAAGGTATTGGACCGACTGGAGGACTTTGGCCTTAAACTGTCCATTGATAAGTGTCAATTTTTTCAAACATCAGTAAAGTATGTGGGACACATAGTATCCACCGAGGGAATAGAGACCGACCCAAGTAAAGTTGAGGCCTTGACCACCTGGCCACAGCCCAAAAATCTAAAAGAACTGCAAAGATTCCTGGGATTCTGTGGTTATTATCGGCGCTTCATCAAGGACTATTCAAGAGTGATCCGCCCTTTACTTAACCTTACTCAAGGGTATCCCCCAACCCACAAAAAATACCAAAAGTCAGCATCCCTCAAGACTGAAAGAGTGTATTTTCATCCGAGTGAAGTATTTGGGGCCCGCTGGACTCCTGATTGTGAGACTGCTTTTCATGAGATCATATATCAACTTACCCATGCTCCAGTGCTGGCCTATGCGATCCAAGAAACCTTACGTCCTGCACACTGATGCTAGCTTGCAAGGGTTGGGGCTGTGTTGTACCAAGAGCACGAGAATGGCCTGAGACCAGTGGCCTTTGCCAGTAGAAGCCTGACCCCATCCGAAAAGAACTATCCTGTACATAAGTTAGAGTTCCTAGCTTTGAAGTGGGCTATTGTTGACCAATTCCATGAGTACTTGTATGGGGCTAAAATACTAGTAAAACTGACAATAATCCTTTGACCTATGTGCAGACCTCAGCTAAGTTGGATGCCACTGGCCATAGGTGGCTTTCTGCATTATCTACATATGACTATGCTCTTGAATACCGAAAGCAGGTCTGAACCACATAGATGCTGATGCTCTCTCCGAGGCCTGTTCCCCAGAATGATTGGGTCCGACTGGCAGAACCTGACATTCGGGCACTCTGCGGAAGTTTGACAGGAGGAACAAATGTCCACGGACGCAGTGGACTGCATGGTGGATTGCTTGGGAGCCTCTGAGAATTGCATACCTGCTTGCTTATTACTTTTCTGCAATAGACATTGGTGCACTGCCTCAGCTGGACAATGACAGTATTCGGGGGGCTCAATCTCGCGATCCCATGATCAAAGCAGCTTTAGAAGCCCTCTATGCAGGAAAAGATGTGTCCAAATTACGCCCACTGATTTGAGAACTGCACTGTTATACAAAGAAGGTCCTAAGTTGAAACTGATCAATAAACTGTTATACAGAGAAACAGTAGACAGAGGGGGACAAGTAGACAAACAACAACTAGTGCTGCCCACTGCCTTCTCGAGACTCAGTATTGAGGTCCTTGCACAACCACATGGGCACCTTGGTATAGACAGAACACTTGACTTGGTGAGATCCAGATTCTATTGGCCTAAGATGGGGGCTGATGTGGAGCAACACATTCGAACTTGTAGTCGCTGCTTACAGAGGAAAGCTTTGCCCCAGAGGGCTGCCCCCCTTGTTAACATAACCACCAGTGCACCCATGGAGCTGGTCTGTATTGATTTTCTAAGTTTGGAGTCAGATCAAAGAAATATCAGTAATGTGCTGGTGGTCACTGACCATTTCACGAGATATGCCCAAGCTTTCCCACCAAAGACCAGAAAGCATCCACTGTAGCCAAAGTACTTGTAGAAAACTTTTTGTTCACTATGGGGCTCACAAAGAATCCATTCTGATCAAGGGAGAGACTTTGAGTCGTCTGATCAAAGAGATGCTTTCTCTGTGGGGAGTGCGAAAGTCCAGAACCACTCCTTACCACCCCAGGGGACCCACAGCCTGAACGTTTCAACCGCACTTTGCTAGATATGCTAGGCACCCTGCACCCAAAGGACAAGCCTAGATGGAGCCAACAAATTAGCACCCTGGTACATGCTTATAACTGCACCAAAAGTGATGCCACTGATTCTCCCTACCGCCTGATGTTTGGAAGAGAAGCTCGACTACCAGTAGATGTGTGTTTGGGGTCTCTCCTGATGGGGTTCAAGCTGACAACTATTTACAGTATGTGCAAAGTTAAAGGCCCAGCTAACTCATGCGTACCAACTGGCTCAAACCATGGCTGCCAAAAGAAATCTGGCCAACAAAGAAAGGTATGATAAAAGGTGAAAGCACAGGAACTCCAGGAGGAGATCGGTATTGCTAAGAAATCTGGGACTGCATGGCAAGCACAAGATTGCTGACAGATGGCACCATCTCCCTCACATTGTAGTGGGCAAACTAGATGATCTGCCAGTGTACAAAGTAAGGCCTGAGAATAATTCAAAAGATGTAAAACAATGCATAGCAATCATTTACTGCCCATTGGACAAATCTTAATTGAGTCTGAGCCCCTAGAAGATGCCCCTCTGGACCAGTGACTAGAGCTGCTGCTAAGAAAGATCAAGAAAGTCTGCACCTACAGAAGTAAAGTTAAAGTGTTCCCTCCACAAGTCCCAGTTGAGCATGACTGTCAGTCCATATCGGAAGAAAGTGAGAGTGACTTTGAATACTATCCTTCTTACGAACTGAGTCAATTGTTTGGGGCAATCCCTAGTCAATACTGGAGACAAAGCTGGGCCTTCTGGACTGTCTAAGCCCCAGCTTCATCCCTGGAGCCAATGCTCCCAGAAAGTGAAGTGCAAAGCATCAGATCAGATGAAATGGAATCATTGTGCATGGTTGAACTGTTTGAGCTTTCAGGGAGGAAAATGATAGATTGGGGCAGACTGGTGATACACCGAACAAGAAGAGTATTTTGAGTGCCTGACAGTCCACTGCCAGTGTCAAAGCTCTCCATGCGAGCCAAATGTTGTGGACTCAGAAACTGTAACCTGGAGCTGAAAGTGCCCCAAGTTCTAGCCTCTACCCCATGGAGACTCCCTGACAAGTGAGGACAATGCTGAAAATGAGGCTCAGGTGCAGAGACTATAACAGTTCCCCTAGAAAGACTGGTCGAGCTAAAGCCTGTGGTGCACCTCAGTTATGATTCACTTGGGAGGCCTGTGGACTTGCCTCTCAATGTTGTCCATAAAGGAGTGTATGTGTCCCCGAGCTCATTGCCCAAACTGAGCATCAGTGCTAACTCCAAGTTACTTGTGTTGCCCTCTAAGTATGGTGCCCTTGCCCCATCCAGCCCCAAGGTAACTGATAGGGAAGGGCCCCCTCTCTTCAGGTTTCATGTACAAGAGGTAATAACTTGAGTTATGGTACAATGTGTATGTAATACTGTGTAAAGAGTGACGTACTGCAATGTTTCAGAAATGTGTTCTTGGTAAAATGATATATTGACTGATGATTACATGATGCAGCCTAATGCAAATGTATATGGTTGCAGTTGAAACTTAGTGGGACTTGCTTGAGCGACGCCAAGCTTTCCCAAGCCAGGAAGGGTGTAACCCCCTGCAAATGGGGGTTCCCAAAAGACTTCCAGGAGCTTGCTTGAATGCTCCAAGCCTGAATGGTCTTTGGCATTTAAGCCATTTATCAGTGAGTGTTTTAGAGCCTCTGGTACTGTCTCTTTAAGAGCTGTCTGCTTGCAGACATAATTAGTTTGTATGGGGGACTGTGTGCTTCTCTGAGTACCACTCGAGCTGCTGCCAATTCACTTCATTTTTGCAGTCACTAGGAGTGCAAAGGGAACCTATCTGAAAGATGTAACTGTTTGCCAGAAATTATTTAGGTAATAATGAAATTACAGTTTGTCTAACCTGCTTTCTTTGCAGTCAGAACTGTGTCTGCTAGTTCCCATTCTAGTTTTGAACTGCTGAACTGGACCAATCAGTGTGGGGTAAGCTAGCTCTAAAATGATGCCTTGGACGAATCAGAACTTGGACTCATAATCTGAGCCAGCCACAAGAGGATTGTATGGGCAGTGACTCTGGGAGATGTAGTTTAGACTTCAGTGCCTTTTGGACCAACAGCAGCAGTCTATTGTGGTGACAGCCAATCCAGTCAAGAACTGGGAGGAACTCAAAGGAAGTGCCGGTTTCGTCAGTTGGAGTTCAGTTGAGCTTTGGCAGTGAAGAAGGAAGGAGCCCTGTGCTTTTCAGTGTGCAGTTTTAGTCAAAAACGTGTGTAAGGCCCAGAGTTCGGTCTGCAGCTTGTGTAACAGCTTGGTAGGACTGAATCCGTCCTGTGAAAAGAATCAAAGGATCTCTGAAGAGTAGAAACCAGGCTCACCCTGTAGAAGACTGGAAGAATTGCTGAAAATTGCACTCGGTCTGTCAGGAACTGAATCTGCTGTGTGTTCTCGGGTATTGTGCAGTAGTGCGATCGGGATACAGATGCAGCCTGCCTGGTATAGTACTTTCTTTTATATGGATGTGTGAAGAGGTTTGTGTACCTCAAGTGAGCCCTGCTGACATTGAAGGACCCTATCTTATTTGGAGGTCGTGAGTACTAATATTCAGGTTGCTCCTGTTGAATTGCCACATTAAATCCAAATGGAATTACTGTACTGCTGACTGTTTAATTCTCCCTTTCTCTGTGTGAAAGGGCCCCTACCAGCTGCCACGGTTTGGACTAGCCACTAGGGCTTGGGTACCCAGGGACAGTAACTGATAGGGATAGGCCTGTGCACAGAGCCATAGATGAGATTATGAGTGATAAGCTAATTAACCTGATTTCCCCTGTCCTTGTTATATCCCCTAAATAAATCAGAGCTGCTTGTTTCAGCAAAGTTATACTGCCTGAGGTATTTGTCTATGTTAAAGTACTGTACTGTGATTGTTGCACTGTATCTCATTTCACAGGAGGTCCCAGTGCGGGAACCAGACCTGGGGTAAGTGTATACTGTGAAGGTAATTCTGATATATTGTGTGGGCCACTAGTGGGAAGAAAGGGGGGTTGCAGTGTCCCAGAGGGCTGTGACCAAGTTAGTTTAACTATTGCAAACCCTGACCTCTGGGTGGAGGCACCCGCCATTGGATCCAGGCCCCTCAACCTGTTAGTGGCAAATCAGGCAGGGGTAGTAGCCCCTGGGATAGCGCCATCTAGGGGTTACACTTACTACAGATGCATCCCTCTTGGGTTGTGGAGCTCACATGGGCGACCTCACCACCCAGGGTCTGTGGTCTCCCCAGGAATCTTTGCTTCACATCAACCTGTTGGAGCTCAGAGCAGTTTTTCTAGCACTTCAAGTTTTTTCCAAATCTGTTCAGAACAAGATTGCACAGGTCAGAACAGACAACACCACTACAATGTGGTACATCAACAAGCAAGGGGGCACTCGGTCTACGGCTTTGTGCACCGAAGCGATGAAGTTGTGGTCTCTGGCTTACTCCCTGAACACCTCCCTTACGGCAGTCCACCTTCCAGGCAAGGACAATGTCCTGGCAGATGCTCTCAGCAGGATTTCTCAGGGCCATCACGAATGGTCACTGGATCCCCTGGTTTTGGGAGTAGTATTTGCCAGATGGGGCACCCCAGATAGATCTTTTTGCAGCCCCAGACAATCACCAACTTCCCCTTTTTTGCTGCAGGCCCCCAGTGTTGGGCTCTCTCCCCCTGGATGCCTTAGCCCTCAGTTGGGAAAGGAAGTTCCTCTATGCCTTCCCTCCCTTCCCTCTCCTGTTCAAAGTGCTAGTCAAAATCAGATCCCAATCCTTCAAAGTCATTCTGATAGCTCCGGATTGGGCCAGACAACCCTGGTATCCACTCCTACTGTCCTTAGCAGTCCATCCTCCCCTGTGCCTTCCCAGGAATCACAATCTGTTAACCTGTGCCCAGGGACGGGTTTGGTATCCGAATCTCAAATCTCTCAATCTCAAGGCTTGGTTCTTGAAGAGTTAGAGTTTGCTGATTTACACCTTTCCCAAGGTGTAATGGATATATTGAAGGCCTCAAGAAGCCTTCCACCAGGGCTACTTACAATTCCAAATGGAAAAGGTTTTCCATATGGTGCTCGAAAAGCATATTTCCCCAGACTCTGCTGATCTACCCACAGTCCTGGATTATATGGTCCATCTGAATTCTCTGGGGCTGAGACCAGCTACCCTGAAGGTGCATTTGGCAGCTGTGTCTGCTTTTATTTCAGCAGGTAAATCCTCTTCTCTTTCAGCTCATCCTGTATTTTCCAAGTTTTTTAAGGAGTTGCTTCACACCAACCCTCCATTCAGGGATCCTGCCCCTGCCTGGGATCTTAATGTTTGCATTGCTCAGCTTATGCAACCCCCCTTCGAGCCCTTGTCTTCAGCTGAGCTTAAGTACTTGACTTGGAAAACTGTGTTTTTGGTAGCCATCACCTCTGCCAGATGCATAAGTGAATTACAAGCGTTGTCAGTGGGCGGTTTTATCTCCTTTCACAGAGATAAGGTGGTCCTCGGACTAGCAGGAAGTTCCTTCCTAAGGTGGTTTCAGATTTCCACCTTAATCAATCTATTTCTCTTCCAGTGTACTTCACTGACCACTCCTCCTCTGGTGAGAGGAGGCTGCACAACAGATGTGAAGAGGCCCTTAGTTACTACACGGCGACAAGGGTCACAGGTTTGACTCCTCCAACTGTTCCTCACTTACGGCGAGGTTGGTAAAGGAAGCCAGCCACTAAAAGATCCATTGCCAGGTGGATTGTCTCTTGTATCCAATTCTGCTACGAAAAGTTGGGTAAAGATCCCCCCTCAGGCCTGAGGGCTCACTCTACCAGAGGTACAGCTGCTTCTCTGGCTGCTGCCAGAGACATTCCTATTCTAGAGATATGTCAAGCAGCTACCTGGAAAACAGTTCACACTTTTACTAAGCATTACTCCCTGGACATCCAGGCTAGAAGTGATGCTCGGCTTGGCACAGCTGTTCTTCAGAGCCTATTCCCTAAGTAGGTTCTGTCCCTCCTCCATGGGGGTACTGCTGTGTAGTCTGCAATTGTCATAATATAACAAGACTTCATGTTGTTTGAAGAAAAAATTACTCACCTTAGTAATGTTGTTTCTTCTAATGGAGTCTTGCTATATTATGACCTCCCTCCCTGCCTGCCCCTCTCAGAACCTCCGTTTTGGGGTATGGCTGGGCCTTACAGGGTTGGCACTCATTTATGCCCACCTTGTTGTTTTTACACCCTCTTTTTGGGGTGAATTGGTGTTGTGTTTTTCATTTTCTGGTCTCCTGACTTGAGTCTTTGTTTGAGACCAGGAAATGTGTGTTTAGGTTAGTAGCCAGTTGGTTAGTGTAGGTTTACAGCTTCCACACTGAACCTTAGTGAGTTTTAGCTTGTAAAGATCTGACAGTTTATATTTGAAGCACAACAGACAGAGCTTCTTAACCGAGCTCGCGCTCAGAGTTCCATGCTTCATGGAAAAGTTAACTATTTCATCTCTGGGGCAGTTCCAAGATTGGGTCATACTGCAATTGTCATAATATAGCAAGACTCCATTAGAAGGAACAACATTACTAAGGTAAGTAATTTTTTCATTTCGCCCATCCCTGGCTGGCAAGGAAGCCCACCTTCGCTCAATACCACACAATGTAGAGCTAGGGACCGATAGCATGGAATGATGGAAAGATGGGACGGATTGGATATGAGGTACACTAGAGACGAGGAACATACTCCCATCCCTGGCAGATGAACAAGCCTTCCTATGCTTGATACCCCTCCAGGCAGAGCTAGGGACGGACACTGGTGCAAGGATGAAGCAGGAGAAAAGGCAAAAATCCAAATGGTGAATACAGCCTGCTGGAATGCCAATGAGAGAGAAGGGAGGAGGGTAGGGAACAGAATGAGTTATGCTGTGTTCCAATTCAGTAGTCCAGGAGAATCCAGGAAGTTGCTAGCGAAAGAATTTCCGGCCCAAAGATGTCCAAGTCCGTACAGGTAGTAACAAGTGGCAGGAAACAAAATTGTCCAGTAGACATGTGAATCCCGAGAAAGCAACAGGACAAATGGAGAGCCAGAGGGATTGGGATTGATAACTGGAGATCCAGAACAGTCAGCAGAATGTGATGGCAAAAAGGGGCACCAGGTGCTTGCAAAACTTCTTCTGTAAATAAAGGTCCAGATATGTTCACTGAGCAAAGTTCCAGGCTTGATCCCTACCTCACCGCATCTCTGTCTCCTCTGGTAGTTGAAAATCAGTCTATTGGAACAGATGGAAAATGTAATCAAAGCAGGAGAAATTCATAGTTGACGAGAAAAGCATTACAAAATACACTAGCTCTCTAAGCAATAACACACGTCTGGCAGTCCCAACTTCATGTAGAGCAATTCTGTGAGTGGGGCGTAGGAAGAGTGAAAATAGAGAAAGGAATCAGCAGCCATGCTGGAAGCCAGGTAATGGAGAATTCCAATGGAAGGCACTCTAGGGGAAATAAATGCAGCAGACAGGATCGGAAACAGGAATCAGACCCAGTTGTGGAGACACAGGCTTGCAGGAATGGTTAGGTGCAGAACAGCTCCAGAGCACTGGCACAGAGCAAGAAGCTGGGTGTGGAGGGTGATGTCACACCCTGGAACTGCTGGCTAGAATCATAGAATCTTGATGGTAGAAAGGACCATACTGGCCCATCCAGTCTGCCCCATTTTCCCCTACACCTCCCCGCCCTCCCTGATACTCAGCTCCATATGCTTGTCCCATGCCTTCATGAATTCTTCCACCGATTTAGCCTCCACCACTCCATCTGGCAGTCTGTTCCAGGGCTCCACCACCCTCTCCGTGAAGAAACACCCTCTCACATTACCCCTGTATCTTTTTCCTTGCAGTCTGAGGCTGTGCCCTCTAGTTCTGGCCCTCCCCTTCCTCTTAAGTAAACTACCCTTCTCCTGCTTTATTGAGCCCCATTACATATTTAAAATTTTCAATCATGTCTCCCCTCTCTCTCCTTGTCTCCAGCACATACAGATCCAGCTCCTTACACCTCTGCTCGTATGTCTTCCCCTGCATACCTTGCACCATCTTGGTTGCCCTTCTCTGTACCCTCTCCAATGCATCTATATCCTTGTGGAGATGTGGTCTGCATAACTGAACCCCGTATTCCAGTTGCTGCCTCACCATGGCTTTGTAAAGGGGCATTATCATCTCCCTCCTTCTGCTAGTAATGCCCCTGCCTATGCATGCCAACATTCCATTGACCTTTCCCACCGCCCTGCTACATTGGATTCATACCTTAAGGTTTGAGGAGACTGTGATCCCCAGATCCCTCTCCTGTTCTGTATCTTTGATTTCCTCCCCACCTACACTACTGGTCAAAAGTTTTAGAACACCCCCATTTTTCCAGTTTTTATTGAAATTTACGCAGGTTAATGTCTCAATGTACTCTGAAATTAAAGCATAGAACAAATAAACAATTGGAGATAAAAAAGAAATCATAGAATCATTTTGTTTAACAAAATTTAATCTAAATTTTTGACTCATCAAAGTAGCCACCTTTTACAGATATACTGTAACACTTGAACACACTCATGGCATTCTTCCTACAATGGACATCAAATATTGTTGGAAGTTCTTTCAACACTGTTGCAGAAGTTCCACAAATGTGTTGCACTTGTAGGTTGCTTTGCTTTCACCCTTCTGTCCAGTTCATCCCAAACCAGCTCGATGGGGTTTAAGTCTGGAGACTGTGCTGGCCATTCCATGATTTGAAGCCTACCGTCCTGTTCTTTTCCTCGAAGGTAGTTCTTACATAGCCTGGAGGTATGTTTTGGGTCATTATCTTGCTGTAGGATGAGCCTCTGACCAACTAGGTGTAGACCAGAGGGTACTGCATGGCGCTGCAAAATGTTGTGGTAGCCCTTTTGGTTCAGGGCCAGTCACTCCTGTCTGTTGTCCTGTGAGCGCCTATCCATAAGCTGTTGACTCTCAGAAACTTGTCTTCTGATTCTGTTGTGGCTTTGGGTCTGCCAGACTCTTCCTGTCAGAGTTTCCTCCAGTTTCCAAGTGCCTTTTGATGGTGTGGAAACTGTACTCACTGACACCTTGGCTTTCTTTGCAATTTCTCTAAAGCAGTTTTTGCTAACCTAATCTTTTTTTTTAACCTCTAGCAGCTTACCGCTTACCTTTGTACCATTTCAGGTTATTCACTGGACTTGAATTGCTTAAATTTCAATAAATACTGGTAAATGGGGGTGTTCTAAAACTTTTGACCGGTAGTGTAGGGTGTACTCTGCTTGCATGTTTCTACTCCTTAAGTGCGTCATAGCGCACTTCTTGGCATTAAAGTTCAGCTGCCACATCTGAGACCACTCATCAAGCTTCTTTAGGTCCTCCCTCATGCCCTCCACCCCATCGGGGTGTCCACCCTATTGCAGATTTTTGTATCATCCGCAAATAGGCACACTCTCCCCCTCAAACCCTCTGCAATATCACTGATGTAGATGTTGAAGAGAAGCGGACCCAAAACTGACCCCTGTGGCACTCCACTCTTTATCCTTGCTGTCCCAGAGTGCTCCCTGTTTAGCACCACCCTCTGAGTTCCTCCTGCCAGCAAGACCCCCACCCAATTTGTTATTTTCCCACCCAACCCCAGGCTTTCTATCTGCTCACCAGCCTCCTATGGGAGACGGTGTCGAAGGCCTTACTGAAGTCCAGATAGGCCACGTCCACCGTCTCCCCGCCGGTCAATCACCTAAGTCACCCAATCAAAGAACTCAGTTAGGTTCGTCTGGCATGCCTTTCCCTTTGTGAAGACATGCTGTCTGCTGTCCTGCAAGCCACTCTCCTCCAGGTACTCCACCACCCTCTCCTTGATTAATGCCTCCATTACCTTCCCCACCACTGATGTGAGGCTGACAGGTCAGTAGTTCTTCACCTTCTTACTACCTCCCTTGTGTGGAGGCACCACGTTCACCCTCTTCCAGTCCTCCGGCACTCTCCCCATATCCAGGGACAAGTTGAAGAGCCTTGTCAAGGGTGCAGCCAACTCCTCCTTCAATTCCCTGATCACTCTGGGGTGTAACCCATCTGGCCTCATTACCTTGTCCACCCTCAATCTATCTAGCTCTGCCCTAACCCTATCCACAGTGCATGGGCTCTGATCCACCCATTTGCCCTCCTTCCCCTTCGAGTTTAGCTCAGGTCCCCTACCTTCCTCCTCCTCCTCCATGAATACTGAGCTAAAGTACTTATTTAATATCTCTGCTTTTTCACAGTCCCATTCTAATTTTATTTCTCCCCCCCCTCAGTCTAGCAATCCCCTGCCTTACTCTCCTCCTCTCCCTCACATATCTGAAAAAAGTTTTATCCCCCATTTTGGCCTATTGGCTATTTTATCCTCAGCATCTGCTTTTGCCCTTCTGATCTTCTTCCTTGCCAGACTCCTCTTCTCCCTATACTCCTCCCTCCTATCTTCCTTCCTTGCTGAGTGTCCTCTTAAATTTTCTGAAAGCCCTCCTCCTTTCCCTGACTGCCCCCGCAAACTCCTTTGTAAACCAGAGCAGTCTCCTCCCCCTTTTGCTCTTCCTAACTTTTTTAATGTACATTCTGCAGTTTCCAGTATCCCTCCCTTGGTAGCTTCCCATAACTCCTCTACTGCCCCCTATATTCACCATACCATTGTCTCCCTTACTATCCTTCTCATCTTGTCAAAGTCCGTGCGTCTGAAGTCCATGACTGTGGTACTGGTTTTACTTGTCTCCCTCCTTGCCCTGACCCGGAAGCTTACCATGCTGTGGTCCCTGGTGCCCAAGGCTTCTCCCACCTGCACATCCTCCACACTTTCCCTATTTGTCAGGACCATATCCAGCAGGTTATTGCCCATTGTTGGCTCCCTCACTAGCTGTTGAAGGAATACCCCCTGCAACACGGCTAATATCTCTCTACTCCTTGTCGATGCTACATCTGGGATTTTCCAGTCTACATCTGGGAGGTTTAGATCCCCTACCAGTAGTTGTTCTCCTTTTAGGGCCAGCCTTGTGACTGCCTGAATTGACTGTTGATCTTACTTCGAGAGTCAGCTCTTGCAGCAGGTAACACAGTTAGGACTGTAGCTGGCAGGCGACAGGACCCCATTGCAAACTTCTAGCCAGCAGTCTATGGTGAGGACCACCCCCCCGATATCGGCCTGCCTCTGACGTCGTGCATGGTATAAAGGGTGGGCGGTCCCCGACATGCCCCAGGTCTTTTCCTGCCATCGACTTGCGTTCATCAGCTCCATGGCTTGCCTCTCGCTAGTACGACCATCATTTTCTTAAAAGTTAAAGTTTGTTATTTTTGTTGAAAGTCCTGCTTTTAGCAATCATTTCATCTGTCTGTTGTCTTCCATGATGCCCTCTTCTAGGCACACTAACAAGTGTGCCTGTGGGAAGCAAATTCCATCCAAAGACGGCCACTTGGCCTGTCTGCTGTGTCTGGGCCCAGACCATGATACCCAGACATGCCCACACTTTCAGAAATTCAACAACCAGATGTGGATCCATCACCAGAAGCCCCTGCAGGCCTTTCTCATGGAGCGGTGGTTGGATGCTATGCAGCAGGAATCCTCTTCTGAAAAAGAATCTTCCCACCATTCCCACAAAAAGTCTTCGGGGAAACACAATGATAAGAGGAGAGAGAGAGGGAGAGGTCCCCTTTACGCTCAAGATCCTCCGGCTCTCATGCTGCCTCCAGGGGCAGTTCAGACTCCGCTTCCCATGAGTCCAGACTTACCATGGTCAAGCCACTGGCCATCATCCAGGCAACTGGAAACAAGGACAGAGGATCTGGGTCTTCAGGCCCCCTCTCTCCAGCCCATAAAAATCAGGCCACCGGTACCACCAACAGGCCACTCTACTGACACAGGGAAGGGACACTGGTCAGTTCTTTCCCAGTTGACCTCTGTATGTGGTGCCAACTCTGGGGACAGGCAGAAGGCCTCAGATCACTATTCTGGGAGATTCTCCTCCCTCCCACCCAGGCACTCTTAAGAAGCCGTTGGAGAAACTCTCCAAGCCACCATTGGATAAGTGTCTGTTGGACAAACATCTGCCCTCTAAGCATTCGTCGGACCAGCACCAACATTGGACCTCCGACAATGCTCCTAAGGTTACCCATATGCTGGCACCACCAGCATGAGCTCTGTCCTCTCTGGTTTCTCCCCCACCACTGGTTGACAATGGACCTGACAACAGCCTTATGGAGGATGAACAGGCGGTGGTCCCCCAAGACAAACTGACCACTGATAACAGTACAGCTAACGCCACCATACCATCGTACCTGATACGTCCTCTGATGCGGAACCGACACATGGCACCAGACACCGGTACCAGCACTGGACAGGACAAAGGAGCTGGACTGACACCGGACCTAGCATCAGGTTCAAACCCAAAACTGAACCTTTCATAGCTCAAAGACCTTTTCAGCCGTTGGTGGGAGACAATTCGTTCGGACATCCTCCCTCCAAGGCTACAACCAGATGTGACTCAAGCACCAGATGTGAATAACACTCCTTATAATGGGGCCCCTGCAATGGTTATTAACCCAACCCCAGACATAGCCAAGGCACCTTCACCTCCTCTAGGTAAGGGCCATGGCAAAGAGCCTCATCCTCATGACAAACCCAAAGAGAAGGCTCCCGTAAGAGACATTACAGGTCTCGGTCACAAGCACAAAGCCCAAGCCCCTCAAACTCCCCCGACTGGCATGGGCGTGGGAAGAGGCGATGCAGATCCCACTCCTCTTCCTCCTTGGACTCAAACCAGCCTTCGGACTCTTCCTATTCGGACTCATCCATTGGGGACCTTTCTCCTCTGGACCCAGAAGATACACCCAAATCCCCTCCTGATGACCCCTCTTTCATGGAGGTCATGAGCCACATCCAGTCTCATATTGGATGGGACACTGAGGACCTAGACCCGGAGAGAATGCACTTGGCAAAATATTTCTGCCAGAAAGATCTGAAGCTGGTGGTTATCCCACCCCTGGTGAACACCTTCATGCATGTCACACAGGCAGTGTGGAAGTGCCCACATACCTCCACCACAGTCCCAAAGAAGGCAGATCGCCGCTATAAGGCCCCCAAAGAACAATCTTTCTTGGCGGAGCATCCATTAGCTGATTCTGTGGTGATTTCGGCAGCCCTCAATTGGTCTCAGAAGCCAAAACACCTCAGCACACAACCTCCAGATAAAGAGTCCAAACAGTTGGACTCCATGGGATGCAAAATATATTCCTCCGCCACTCGCAGTATCAGGAGCTTGAACTTTTTAACACACATGGTTCAATTCCAGAATGCCCTTTGGGAACAGGAGATGGACATTGTCCAAGAAATCCCAGACTGTCCGCAGAAGGCAGAACTCCTCAAGCTTCTGCTGACCGGACTGAACTTCAGCACCCACGTCCTCCGCTCAGCCTATGATTCCGCAGATATGGCAGCAAGAACAGCAGCGGCAGGACTATGCCTACACCGTCACTCTTGGCTCTGGGTTTTAGGGTTTATGCAGGATGTACAATCTAACCTCCTGGATGCACCTTCCAAGGTTCAGTCCTCTTCGGTGAGGACACAGAGAAAATGATTACAAAATTGCAAGATTCTGACAAGACAGTTTGGACTGTACAGTCCATGAACTGCCCGAAGCAGAGACAATTTTGCAGGTCTCGTTTTCATGGCCGAGGGGTAAAACAGCCACAGCAACCCCAATTTCAGCACCAACAGCCACAGTGGGGAGGCTATAACTGGAGAGGTGCCCATAGAGACTCTGCAGGACCAGCCTCTCGCTTGGCCAAACCAACCCAAGCCGCTCTCCTTTCCAACTACTGCCTGACTCCCAGCCGGACCCACATTCTCCTGTGACCCCAGCAGGGGAGGCAGTCGGAGGCCGCTTTTTGCTCTATGCAGAAACGTGGTGGAAGGTGACCTCCGATCAGTGGGTTCACCAACTCATAGACAATGGACACTCAATAGAGTTTGTCCAGTTCCCACCAGACAGGCCCCCCCCATCCCATTACTTAACGGAACACGCAGGACTGATTCACGCAGAGATTCAAGCCCTGCTATCCAAGAAGGCCATAGAACCTGTTCCCCCAGCCCAGAGTGGAACAGGTTTCTACTCACACTTCTACCTGGTGCCAAAAAAGACAGGCAACCTGAAACCCATTCTGGACCTCAGCGAACTCAACCAATTTGTAGAGTACAAAATATTTTGAATGGTCATCCTTCAGGGCCTGCTCTCCATGATACATCCTGGGGACTAGCTGGCATCACTGGACATGCAGGATGCTTACCTACACATCCTCGTGGCAAAGCCCAACAGGAGGTTCCTCAAGTTCACCTTCCAGGGCAGGCATTTTCAATTCAGGGCGCTACCCTTTGGCCTTTTATCGGCACCAAGGGTCTTCACAAAGTGCCTTGCGGTGGTAACAGCAGCACTTCAAAGGATGGGTCATTGCATATTCCCATACTTGAATGACTGGCTACTGACAGCACTGGTCAAGGAACAACTGCAATGAATCATTTGGGACACCTGTTCTGTCTTCAAGGAACTAGGTATCATGATCAACATCCCAAAATCCTTCCTAATTCCATTCCAGAACCTGAACTTCATCGGGGCGCACCGCGATACGGCTCGAGGGAGGGCCTATCTGCAACAAGACAGAGCTGCCCGGCTTCAGGACATAGCTCGCCACATCTTTTCTGCCTTGGTAGTACCAGCCAGAACTCTGTTATGGCTATTAGGTCACATGATAGCATCCATCATTACAGTCTCCCTTGTGAGGCTCCACATGAGGACAATCCACTGGACCCTACGCATCAAATAGGACCAAAGATGGGACGATTTGGATCAACCAGTCTCCATCATGAGGCCGATCCATCAGGAATTCCAGTGGTGGATGTCATCTCCTTCACTGCACAAAGGGATGCCCTTTCAAATGGAAGTGCCAGACCAGGTCTTAATGTCTAATGCCTCAGGTTCAGGATGGGGAGCGCATCTAGGCATTCACAGGACTCAGGGCTCCTGGGCTGTGAACAAGGAATCTCTTCACATAAATATCTTACAGATGCGAGCCGTTCTCTATGCCTTGCAGGCCTTGAGCACTGTACTCTGACCAGGACACCTCCTTGTGCAGACAGACAACATATCAGTGGTGGTTGTCTCAACAAACAGGGAGGCACACACTCCTACCTGCTCTGCAGGGAGGCAATGAGGGTCTGGAATTGGGCCATATCCCATCATCTAGAGGTCTCAGCTGTCCACATCCCTGGGGTCCAGAATACTCTGGCCGATGCTCTCAGTCGAACTCGATCAAGAGCTCATGAATGGATTCTTCTCCAGTCTGTCATCGATGAACTCTTTGACAGATGGGGAAAACCTGAACTGGATCTCCTCACCTCCTCTACTAACGCAAAATTACCCAGTTTTTGCTTGCTAGATCTAGGGCCTGGTGTTTTCTGGCGAGACGCGTTGTCACTCTCCTGGAAGGGGAGATTCCTCTATGTATTTCCCCCATTTCTGATCCTTCAGAAGGTTCTTCTCAAGGTACAAGTGGAGGGGGCAACGATGATCCCAGTGGCACCACTATGGCCTCGACAGATCTGGTTCCCACTTCTGCAGCAGCCTGGCTGTGGAACCTCCGATTACCTTGCCATTGAGCATTTACCTGCTGTCCCAGGACAACAGGACCCTAGTTCATCTGAACCTTTGGTCCCTACACCTTCATGCATGGCTCCTGAGGACTTAGCCAGACTCCGCTTCGGAGTCTCAGACAAGGTAGCTGACATCCTGCTGGCTGCCAGAAAACCTTCCACCAGAGTGACCTATGCCATGAAAAGGAAGCGCTTCTGTTTCTGAGCTATGGCTCATCACCTAAACCCTTTGGTCTGTCCAGTGAACACTCTCCTCGAGTACCTGTTGTCTCTTTCAGACTGAGGCTTGGGCTGCACCTCCATCAAAGTGCATTTATCAGACATTTGTGCCTACTATATTCCTGTACAGGGCAGAACTGTGGTACAGATGGAGGTAATCCCTATATTTCTTTGAGGTATCCTACACATAAAAACCCCCGTAAAGGACCCCGTCCCTCCTTGGGACTTATTTGTTCTGGAGAAGCTAACCTTACCCTATTTTGAACCAGCCACGGATTGCGAGCTTCGCTTCTTCTCTTGGAAAGCATTATTTTTAGTTGCTGTTACTTCTGCTTGAAGGATTTCCAAGCTTCATGCCCTGATGTGGAAGGAGCATTATTTGGTATTCCAAAAGGACCAGGGGTGGCCTTGAGAACCAATCCTATGTTCCTACCCAAGTTGGTGCCTGAGATCACTTTAAATCAGGACATCCAGCTTCCGGTATATTACCCTAATCATTCCAATAGGGGAGAGGCTTGTCTCCGTACTTTAAATGTTCACTGCATTTTGTGGTTCAATTTGTCCAGAACCAAGGACAGTAAATGTTCTGACCAGTTGTTTGTTTCTTTTGGCCCCAGAACTCAAGGGGCCCCTGTGATCAAACAGACTGTCAAAGTGGCTAGTCCATTGTATCTCTCTTTGGTATCAGAAGCATAACAAGCCCTTGTCGGGCTCGGTGAGGGGTCACTCCACAAGGGGCATAGCGGCCTCCTTCGCTGTACTTAAAAACATATCTGCATCTGACGTTTGTGCAGCTGCTGCATGGCACACAGTCCATACCTTCATAAGACACTACAGTGTGGACATTGCCTCTCAATATAGAACAAGCCTCGGCCTCGCAATTTTGCAGGGTCTCCTCTCTTAAGAGAACTTCCCCTTTCATTCTCCTCTTACCTACATCCCGGGCTCAGTAGGTTTTTGTACTGCTTGGGAATCGTTCCTAACTGTGTTACCTGCTGCAAGAGCTGACTGTCAAAGTAAGATAGTACAGTTACATAAGAAATTATCGTAACAGTAGATCTTCGCAGTAGGTATATTTCCCATCTTCCTTCCCTCTAGAGGTTTTCTGCTGCATACGACCTAGGTCGATTAACACATGTATTGCTTTGTGAGGTATTCCCCTTGGTTTCCTTGGTTTGGATCACATCATATCCAGATGCCTGAGTCTCCAGCAGAAAAACTGGGGCACATAGGGGACTGCCTGCCCTTTATACCATGCATGACATTGGGGGCGGGCCGACATCGGGGGCGGTCCCCACCATAGACTGCTGGCTAGACATTTGCCATGGGGTCCTGTCGCCTGCTGGCTACAGTCCTAACTGTGTTACCTGCTGCAAGAGCCTCTCTCGATGATCTACTGTTACGGTAAGTTCTTACGTAACTGTACTATCTCTCTCCACCCCTTGCGTAGGTGGCCTGCATACCACCTCCAGTCACAAGAAGTCTCCCGTCCTCCTGCCTAGCATTACCAACAGTAGCTCAGTCTCCCCATCCTCTTCTTGTCCTTCATTTACTCTTATGTCTTCCCTGATGTATAAGGCAGCTCCCCTCACCCTCTTACCCTCCCTGTCCCTTCTCAACAGTCTGTAACATGGAATGGTTGTTTCCCAGGTGTGCTGCTCTGTCCACCAGGTCTCGCTTATTGCTACTATATGTAGTCCTTCATTCCTCATGATGGCCTCCAAGTCCACCATCTTATTTCCTAAGCTTCTGGCACTGGCTGTTAAGTCCTTGCACCAGGTTCCCCCTCTTTCTTCCCCTTCACTTGTCACCCTCATGCCCACCATTTTAGCACTATCCTGGGGGGAGGCTGGTAGCCCCCCATTTCTTCTGCCTTGTGGTGTGGATTCCCCCCAATCTAGTTTAAATTGTAGGTTTCTTCCATGAACTCTCCTAATTTGCTCTTTAGTACTGCTGCACCCTCCCTATTCAGGTGCAGTCTGTCTGGTGCAAATAGGCTCTCATTCCCCCACATAGATCCCCAGTCCTCTACTAACCCATACCCCATTTGCTCACACCACCCTGCCAGC
The DNA here is from genome assembly GCA_016271365.2 of Neoceratodus forsteri. Taxonomy (NCBI): domain Eukaryota; kingdom Metazoa; phylum Chordata; order Ceratodontiformes; family Ceratodontidae; genus Neoceratodus; species Neoceratodus forsteri. The sequence goes on from CM028130.1 coordinate 1,200,702,787, forward strand.
CAGTCATTGAATTCCTTAATCCTCAACCTCCTATCAGTACTTGCCTTTGGTACTGGCAACACCTCAGAAAAAGCCACTGAATTAAACCCCAGTCTGCTGCAGTATCTAGTGAGTGCTCTGAATCTTGCCTGCACCTCCAACAGGCTATTTCCCGCCAGGTCATTTGTTCCCAGGTGGAACATCAGATGTGTTTTCTCATCCTGCTGTTTCCCCCTTGAGGGGATATAGTGAGTGACCTCCGCCGCCGTCATGCCTGGCAGGCATTCAACCCATACTGCGCTACTCTTGCCCTTCCTGCCCCCTCCATCTAATTTCTTTTATTATAGAGTCCCCAACAAGTAGGACCCTGCTCTCCATCACCTTCTGCTTACATTTCCTTTCTATCCTTCTCCAACCCCCTTGCATTCCATTCTCTACCCTATTTTCACTATCCCCTTTGCTCATTTCATCTCCCGAAGTACTGCCTTCCCCCTGAGCTCCCCTAGCTTTGTGCCCCCCACAGGCGTTTTCTGCTAGCCAGCCCACCTCTGCCTCACCATCCGCTAGCTTTTTCCTTCCCCGTTAATCTGCACCTAACCATGCCCTGACTGATTTCCCCAGAGAACTTTCCCCCTTCCCAGCCCCATCTAGCCCTTCTGAACCTGAACACGATGTCTCGGGTTTGCCCTTTCTGGGGTGTGTCCACCCCGTGCTCATATCCCTCTATTTACTACCCTCTTTGTTCTTTCCCGAACAGGTATCCCCCTTTTCCAATTTTTCTGAGCCTTCCTTTGCGTTTGATTCTCCTATTTCCCCACGGGTACACCTCAACTCCATTTTCCTGACTTTCTCCCCCATTTAGTGCCCCTAGTGGAGCATATCTGTTTTTCTGCTCTAAGCCCACTGCCTGTATCCCTGTGGCTGGGGCTCTATCTCTTGCTTCCTCCTTCCTTGCCTTCTGTGCAGGCTTTGGACCTTTACATTTTATACTTTATCTCCTGCCATTCCCACTTGAGTCCCTTGTGTCCCTTGCTGCCTATATCTGGGATTCCTGTAGTCCCACTAGAGCCATCCCCTACCCTTCCTTCCTTGCTTCCATACTCAGCTGTGTTCCTCAAGTCCCCATTCCATCTTCCCTCGCCTATTGCTGTGCTTTCTCCTTGTCCCCTATGGCTCCCACTTTAACCGCTCCTTTTCCCCCACAGTTCCCCCTCTAATCACTATTGCTCCCTCAGTGGAACCCCTTCTGCTCCTCTCCCTTTCCCAGTTTAGTGTCCATCTCAACCACCTCACCTCCTCCCTTAGCTGTGCAAGCTGCCTACATACCATGCAAACCTCCATTTTCCAAACTACAGTGGCGTGAAAAAGTATTTGCCCCCTTCCTGATTTTCTCTATTATTGCATATTTGCCACACTGGATGTTTTCAGGTCTTTAGACAAAATATAATATTAGATAAAGGGAACCTGAGTGAACAAATAACACTTTTTTTTTTTACTTATTTCATTTATTTAATGAAAAAAGTTAACCAACACCAACTGGCACTGTGTGAAAAAGTAATTGCCCCCTAGTTAAATCAACCCAATTAAAGGGATAATTAGAGTCAGCAGGTTGAACACAGCCAGGCTTGATTACAGCCAGCCCTGCTCAATATAAACCTCACTTATTTTGACCCTTACCATCAGAGTCACGTTGCCTGCACAAAGATTCAACAAGCACATTATGCCATGATCAAAGGAAGTTCCTGAAAGATCAGAAAAAATTGTTGCCCTCTATCAGTCTGGAAAGGGTTACAAAGCTATTTCTAAGGCTCTGGGACTCCATCAAACCACAGTGAGAGCCATAATCTCCAAATGGAGAACACTTGGAACAGTAGTGAATCTTCCAGGGTGGTGACCTGCCAAAATTACTCCAAGGGTGCAGCGTAAAATCATCCAGGAAGTCTCAAGGATCCTAAAACAACATCTAAAGAACTGCAGGCTTCTCTTGCCTCAGCTAAGGTCAGTGTTCATGACTCCACAATCAGAAAGAGACTGGGCAAAATGAGCTTCATGTGAGTAGGTAGGAAACCACCGCTAACCAAGAAGAACATAAATGCTCGTCTCTCATTTGCCAAAAGCACCTGGATGATCCACAAGCCTTTTGGGAAAATGGTCTATGGACAGATGAGTCCAAAGTGGAACTTTTTGGATGACATGGATCCCATAATGTCCGCGTAAAGCAAACACAGCATTCCACAGTAGAACACCATACCAACAGTCAAACATGGTGGTGGTAGTGTGATGGTGTGGGGATGCTTTGCGCCTAAGGACCTGGATGACTTGCCATAATTAAAGGAACCATGAATTCTGCTCTGTACCAGAAAATTCTTAAGGAGAATGTCCGGTCATCCTTCCATCAGCTGAACCTGAGCGTAGTTGGGTCTTGCAGCAAGACAATGATCCAAAACACAAAAGCAAGTCCACATCAGAATGGCAAAAAGAAGTAAAATTAAAGTTTTGGAGTGGCTAGTCAAAGTCAGACTTAAACCCAATAGAGATGCTGTGGCAGGACCTGAAACAGAGCAGTTCATGCTGAAAACCTACCAAATGTTACTGAATTAAAGCAGTTCCTGAGAGAAGAGTGGGTTAAAATTCCTCCACAGCGATGTGAAAGACTGATATTGAATTATAGAAAGTGTTTGGTTGTAGTCATTGCAGCTAAATGTGGCGTAACCAGTTATTAAGTGTAAGGGGCAATTACTTTTTCACACAGTGCCAGTTGGTGTTGGTTAACTTTTTTTCATTAAATAAGTGAAATTAAAAAAAAAAAACAAGTGTTATTTGTTCACTCAGGATCCCTTTATCTAATATTACATTTTCTGTAAAGACCTGAAAACATTCAGTGTGACAAATATGCAATAATAGAGAAAATCAGGAAGGGGGCAAATACTTTTTCACGCCACTGTATATCTAGTACCATGGCCAAACCACAACCAGTGCACCCCACCACCCTCCCAAAGTTGCCCCTAGCCCTTGTAGCCTGGGGACCATGCCTTGGACCCGCCCTCACCCTGCTCCATTTGCCCCTCCAATTTCTTCACCCCTCCATTTTCCCTATGGCCCATCACAAACTTTAGATTTCAGACCCTAGGGTGAAATTCCCCCCATTCAAAATATCGGTATCCAGCCCCTGTGGCTTTAGATTCTATGCCCTGAAACTCCTGCAGCTTTGGATATCAGGCCCTGAAGCCACTTCCAAGTTCTGTGTACCAGACACCACAGTACCCTAAAAACACAGTACTTGAGCTTTAGATTTCAGTACTGTACCACCCATTTAGTGATTTCCCCTACAACTGGTAGAACCATACGGTGGTATATCCAAATTGGCAGTATAGTAGCAGTAATGGTGTAACCCCCATGCAAATGGGGGTTCCAAAAAGACTTCCAGGAGCTTGCTTGAATGCTCCAAGCCTGAATGATGTTTGGCGTTTAAGCCATTTATCAGTGAGTATTTTTAGAGCCTCTGGTACTGTCTCTTTAAGAGCTGTCTGCTTGCAGACATAATTAGTTTGTATGGGGGGACTGTGTGCTTCTCTGCTTGAGTACCACTCAAGCTGCTGCCAATTTACTCCATTTCTGCATTCACTAGCAGTGCAAAGGGAACCTATCTGAAAGATGTAACTGTTTGCCAGAAATCATTTAGAGTAATAATGAAAATACAGTTTGTCTAACCTGCTTTCTTTGCAGTCAGAACTGTGTTTGCCTAGTTCCCATTCTAGTTTTGAACTGCTGAACTGGACCAATCAGTGTGGGTTAGGTAGCTCTAAAATGGTGCCTTGGACCGAATCAGAACTTGGACTCGTAATCTGAGCCAGCCACAAGAGGATTGTATGGGCAGTGACTCTGGGAGATGTAGTTTGGACTTGGCGCCTTTTGGACCAACAGGGCAGTCTATTGTGAGTGACAGCCAATCCAGCCAGAACTGGGAGGAACTCAAAGGAAGTGCCGTTTGTCTGCTGGAGTTTCAGTTGAGCTCTGGCAGTGAAGAGGAAGAGCCCTGTGCTTTTCGATTGTGCAGTTTTAGTCGGAAGCGTGTGTAGGCCCAAGTTCCGGTCTGCAGCTTGTTGTAACTGCTTGATGAGACTGAATCCGTCCTGTGAAGAGAATCAAAGGATATCTGAAGAGTAGAAACCAGGCTCACCCTGTAGAAGACTGGAGAAATTGCTGAATGCTTCGGTCTGTCGGGAACTGAATCTGCTGTGTGTTCTCCCGGGTATTGTGCAGTAATTGCGATTGGGATAGAAGCAGCCTGCCTGGTATAGTACTTTCTTTTACCATATAAATGTGTGAGGAGGCTTGTGTAGCTCCAGTGAATCCTGCTGCCATTAAAGGACTTTTTGCTTGTTACTGTTTACCATATAAATGTGTGAGGAGGCTTGTGGCCCAAGTGAATCCTGCTGCCATTAAAGGACTTTTGCCTGTTGCAGGTTGTCATATAAATGTGTGAGGTCTCGTGGAGCTCAAAGTAGTCCTGCTGACGTTGAAGGACCCTATCTTGTTTGGAGGTCGTGAGTACTAATTCAGGTCGCCCCTGTTGAATTGCCGCATTAAATCCAAATGGAATTACTGTACTGCTGACTGTTTACTCTAATTTTTCTTTTCTCTGTGAAAGGGCCCCTACCAGCTGCCACGGTGTGGACTAGCCACTAGGGCTTGGGTACCCAGGGACAGTAACTGGTAGGATAGGCCTATGCACAGAGCCAGGTAGATGAGTAAAGTGATAAGCTAATTAACCTGATTTCCCCTGTCCTTGTTATATCCCCTAAATAAATCAGAGCTGCTTGTTTCAGCAAAAGTTATACTGCCTGAAGTATTTGTCTATGTTAAAGTATTGTACTGTGATTGTTGCACTGTATCTTTTATTTACAGGGGTTCCCAGTGCTGAACCAGACCTGGGGTAAGTGTATACTGTGAAGGTAATTCTGATATACTGTGTGGGCCACTAGTGGGAAGAAAGGGTTGCAGTGTCCCAGAGGGCTTGACCAAGTTAATTTAACTATTGCAACCCTGACCTCTGGGTGGAGGCACCGCCACCGGATCCAGGCCCTTCAACCTGTTAGTGGCAAATCAGGCAAGGGTAGTAGCCCCTGGGATAGCGCCATCTAGAGGTTACATCTTGGAGCACGCTGGGATTGTGTGTCCTCTGGCCAGTATTCTGAACCACTGACAGAAAAAGTGGTACCCCGACAGAGTGGCTGTGCACGGCTGGTGGAGTGGTGTACTGGGGAGGAGATTGACCCCAAATACTATGTTATCCTGGACATCCCCTGGGTATCAATACGGACACTGTACAGGAGTAATTTTCAAGGTGGAAGGTTTACAAAACCCTGTGGTGGTGGGTCGGCATGCTAATCTGCTCACCTACACTTTCCTGGCCCTAGTAGAGTTTAAGGATCCATAAATAGCTCCAAGTGCCACAGACCATTACCCCAGAGGGCCCTCACTGCCTGGAGAGTGATAACTAAGGACAGTAAAGATCCGGGGGAATGAGCCCCACCACTGTCTGAAACTTTTGAAGAAATTTGCTAAATGGTTGCTGGGGAAGGAAAACTGTGGAGGACTTGAAGAAACTATTCTTGCCACCTGGGGTGTTCCTCCCCAACACCCTCTCCGCTCCAGTACCCGTAATGGTGGCTGAACCAATGCAGACTCCTGTTTCTGCACCTGCCATTAGTCATGACTCCTACCGAAGGTTGAGGATCTTCTCTGGCACCCTCCCCACCCCCCAAGGGAGGATGACTGGGGAGCCTGGATAGACTATATTTGCCCCCCAAAGTGCCTAGAATGGCAGTACTTTCACGAGAGCAAAGCGAAAGAGGATTAGTGAGAGCCTCTGAGGTCCTGCCCTGGCTACCATCCGTGCTAAACGGGCCAGTAACCCTGAAGTGACTGCACAGACCTATCTTGAGGCCTTGGAGAATGTGTATGGAGCCCAGATTCTGATGAGGACCTATGGTGGAGAGTAGAAATGCACAACAGTACCAAGGGAGTTGTTGTCTGTGTATGTATCTCGGCTGGAAAATTGTTGCAAGAATGCCTCAGAAAGGGTAGTTTGCCAGCAATTGAACTGGACGAACCAGGCTGGACAGGATCCTTAAGTCTTCCCCTTCTCAGAACTGCTGTTGCTTCAGTTACGCCTGGCAAATTGACTGGAATCCCCACCCTCCTATGATGAGTTAATGAGAGAAATTTGAGGAGTTGAGAAAAGGTGACCTCGGGAGGGACCTGCACCAATAGCTGCGGCTATGACCCAGGTGACTGAGGGTGACCCATCAAGTGAAGTTCAGGGACAGAGGTTGGCAGTCAATGGGTGCTCTGACAAGGAAAAGATATGCCACAATGGAGGCGAACTGTTGAGAGAGATCCGGAATTCAAAACAGTCCCTTTATGAAGTCACGCCTGCAAGAAATACCGAGCCTTGACCTATATCCGACTGCATCTGCTATGGGGTGAAAGTGCCCACCACCATGTATCTCCTGCTGATAACAGCTCCAAACTCAATTCCTTGACCATGGAAGTGGAAAACTGACGAGATGTCTCCAAATGCTTATCACGCCGCAGACAGAGATGGCACCCAGGTTTCCAGTTAGTAGTACCCCGCCCTGGCTCCCAGTGTGGCGCCTCGCCAGCTCAAACTCCAGAGTATGTTTTGCTATAACTGTGGGAAGGATGGGCACATGAAGAGGAATGCCGGTCCCCAAAGACACTGACAAAGTTGCATATAGGCTACAAGGAGAGCTTGGAGAACAAATCAGTGGTTAAGAGGTGCACAAAATGATCCCAGTGAGGGCACCAAAATGCTAACTCACGTCCTTTTGTGGCAAGGTCAGTTGCCCAGGCCCCCACTACCGCCTCCAGACTGGTCCAGAATAGTGGGTCCCTCCATGGAGACCACTGTAAAGGTGAATGGAGTGTCTACAAGAGCTGTATTAGACAGTGGCTCCCAAGTGACAATTATGTTCCAGGATTGGTATCAGAATCATTTGTCAGACGTACCCTTACAACCATTAGAAGGACTGCATGTATGGGGGTTAAGTGAGAAGGCCTACCCCTATTCCGGGTATATCTGAATTTGGCTGTCTTTCCCCACCTCCATGGCTGGAGTGGCTGAACAAGTAGAGACCCTAGCCTTAGTGTGTCCCCCCACTGGACTGTATGATGGTGTCCCTTTGTTGATTGGAACAAATGCTCATATGTTCGGAAGGCTGGCACAGTTGTGTTATGAAAAACAGGGGTCAAAGACTAGTAGAGCTTTAAGAGTTCCGGCTTTAATTAAGAAGGCCTATGAGGCACAGAGAGATGCTGAAAAATAGAACCAGAGAACCGGTCAGAATTGTATGGAAGAAGGATCCTGAGTCTCTGATCCTGGCGCTAAATGCCCAGTGTACCTTACAGGGAGGTCCGTATCAGAAAGGATGTTAAGAATAAAATATTAATGTTGGATGCACCAGGCGATGGAAAATTGCCAGAGGAACTGCTGGTCAAGCCTAGTATTTTGCCCGCTAGAGCCCATGCTTATGCAGAAGGGTAATGGTCCAAGTTCATAATGTGTCTGAAGAGACATTTGAGTAAATAGAGTTGCATCCTGGCTAATGTGCATTGTGCAGACACTGCAGTGCTACCCAGCAGCAAGAGTTCAGGAAGAATGACAGAGTAACGCCTGACTTGTTTGATTTAGCGACTCGCTGCCAGCAGAATGGAAAGTGAGGATCAGTGAGAAGCTTGCCCAGAGAGACCAGGTGTTTTCTTTAAAGGAATGGGACGTGGGATGCGTGCAGGAGCTGAGCACAATATCCGGCTGCATGACGAAGACCATTTTGTGAGAGGTCTTGACGCCTGGCACCTGCTGACATAGATGATGTGAGACGGCATCTGCAAGAGATGTTAGCTGCTGGTGTAATACAAGAATCCAGAAGCCCTTATGCTTCCCCCATTGTGGTAGTGAGGAAAAAGAATGGGACAGTAAGGATGTGCGTGGATTATCGCATCTTAAACCGTGGACTATCCTGATCAGTACACAATGCCCTGCATTCAGGATGCTTTGGACTGCTTAAATGGACAAGTGGTTCTCTGTGTTGGATCTCCGCAGTGGGTACTACCAGATCCCGATGGCCCCAGAGGACCGTGAGAGACAGCCTTTATCTGTCTGCTTGGCTTCTATGAATTCATGAGGATGCCTCAAGGATTTCAGTGTGTCCCAGCCACTTTTCAACAATTGATGGAGCGTGCAGTGGGGACATGAACTTACTAGAGTGCCTGGTATACCTAGATGATGGTATTGTTAGGCAGCTCACTGGAGGAACATGAGAGCAGATTATTTAAGGTATTGGACAGACTGGAGGACTTTGGCCTTAAACTGTCCATTGATAAGTGTCAATTCTTCCAAACATCAGTAAAGTATGTGGGACACATAGTATCCACCGAGGAATAGAGACCGACCCAAGTAAAGTTGAGGCCTTGACCACCTGGCCTAAGCCCAAAATCTAAAAGAACTGCAAAGATTCCTGGGATTCTGTGGTTATTATCGGCGTTTCATCAAGGACTATTCAAGAGTGATCTCACTTTACTTAACCTTACTCAAGGGTATCCCCAACCCACAAAAATACAAAAGTCAGCGTCCTCAAGACTGAAAGAGTGTATTTTCGTCAGTGAAGTATTTGGGGCCCGCTGGACTCCTGATTGTGAGACTGCTTTTCATGAGATCATATATCAACTTACCCATGCTCCAGTGCTGGCCTATGCCAATCCAAGAAAACCTTACGTCCTGCACACTGATGCTAGCTTGCAAGGGTTGGTGGCTGTGTTGTACCAAGAGCATGAGAATGGCCTGAGACCAGTGGCCTTTGCCAGTAGAAGCCTGACCCCATCCAAAAAGAACTATCCTGTACATAAGTTAGAGTTCCTAGCTTTGAAGTGGGCTACTGTTGACCAATTCCATGAGTACTTGTATGGGGCTAAAATACTAGTAAAACTGACAATAATCCTTTGACCTATGTGCAGACCTCAGCTAAGTTGGATGCCACTGGCCATAGGTGGCTTTCTGCATTATCTACATATGACTATGCTCTCGAATACCGAGCAGGTCTGAACCACATAGATGCTGATGCTCTCTCGAGGCCTGTTCCCCAGAATGATTGTGTCAGATTGGCAGAACCTGACATTCGGGCACTTTGCGGGAAGTTTGACAGGAAAGAACAAATGTCACGGACGCTGATGGACTGCATATTAGATTGCTTGGGACCCTCTGAGAATTGCATACCTGCTGTTTGCCACTTTTCTGCAATAGACATTGGTGCACTGCCTCAGCTGGACAATGACAGTATTTGGCGGGCTCAATCCGTGATCCCATGATCAAATCAGCTTTAGAAGCCCTCTATGCAGGAAAAGATGTGTCCAAATTACGCTCCACTGATTTGAGAACTGCACTGTTATACAAGAAGGTCCTAAGTTGAAACTATCAATAAACTGTTGTACAGAGAAACAGTAGACAGGGGGGGACAAGTAGACAAACAACAACTAGTGCTGCCCACTGCCTTTTGAGACTCAGTACTGAGGTCCTTTCACAACCACATGGGGCACCTTGGTATAGACAGAACACTTGACTTGGTGAGATCCAGATTCTATTGGCCTAAGATGGGGGCTGATGTGGAGCAACACATTTGAACTTGTAGTCGCTGCTTACAGAGGAAAGCTTTGCCCCAGAGGGCTGCCCCCCTTGTTAACATCACCACCAGTGCACCCATGGAGCTGGTCTGTAATGATTTTCTGAGTTTGGAGTCAGATCAAAGAAATATCAATAATGTGCTGGTGGTCACTGACCATTTCACGAGATATGCCCAAGCTTTCCCCACCAAAGACCAGAAAGCATCCACTGTGGCCAAAGTACTTGTAGAAAACTTTTTTGTTCACTATAGGGCTCCACAAAGAATCCATTCTGATCAAGGGAGAGACTTTGAGAGTCATCTGATCAAAGAGATGCTTTCTCTGTGGGGAGTGTGAAAGTCCAGAACCACTCCTTACCACCCCAAGGGGGGCCCACAGCCTGAACCTTCAACCGCACTTTGCTAGATATGCTAGGCACCCTACACCCAAAGGACAAGCCTAGATGGAGCCAACAAATTAGCACCCTGGTACATGCTTATAACTGCACCAAAGTGATGCCACTGGGTTCTCCCCTACCGCCTGATGTTTGGAAGAAGCTCGACTGCCGGTAGATGTGTGTTTTGGGGTCTCTCCTGATGGGGTTCAAACTGACAACTATTTACAGTATGTGCAGAAGTTAAAGGCCCAGCTAACTCATGCATACCAACTGGCTCAAACCATGGCTGCCAAAAGAAATCTGGCCAAAAAAGAAAGGTATGATAAAAGGTGAAAGCACAGGAACTCCAGGAGGGAGATTGGGTATTGCTAAGAAATCTGGGACTGCATGGCAAACACAAGATTGCTGACAGATGGCACCATCTCCTTCACATTGTAGTGGGCAAGCTAGATGATCTGCCAGTGTACAAAGTAAGGCCTGAGAATAATTCAAAGATGTAAAACAATGCATAGAAATCATTTACTGCCCATTGGACAAATCTTGATTGAGTCTGAACCCCAGAAGATGCCCCTCTGGACCAGTGACTAGAGCTGCTGCTAAGAAAAGATCAAGAAAGTCTGCACCTACAGAAGCAGAGTTAAAGTGTTCCCTCCACAAGTCCCAGTTGAGCATGACTGTCAGTCCATATCAGAAGAAAGTGAGAGTGACTTTGAATACTATCATTCTTATGAACTGAGTCAATTGTTTCGGGCAATCCCCTAGTCAATACTGGAGACGAAGCTGGGCCTTCTGGACTGTCTAAGCCCCCAGCTTCGTCCCTGGAGCCAATGCTCCCAGAAAGTGAAGTGCAAAGCATCAGATCAGATGAAATGGAATCATTGTGCATGGTTGAACTGTTTGAGCTTTCAGGGGAGAAAATGATGGATTAGGGCAGACTGGTGATACACCAGAACAAGAAAAGTATTTTGAGTGCCCTGACAGTCCACTGCCAGTGTCCAGCTCTCCATGCGAGCGAATGTTGTGGACTCAGAAACTGTAACTCCTGGAGCTGAAAGTGCCCCAAGTTCTAGCCTCTCTACCCCATGGAGACTCCCTGACAAGTGAGGACAATGCTGAAAATGAGGCTCAGAGTGCAGAGACTGTAACAGTTCCCCTAGAAAGACTGGTCGAGCTGTAAAGCCTGTGGTGCACCTCAGTTATGATTCACTTGGGAGGCCTGTGGACTTGCCTCTCAATGTTGTCCATAAAGGAGTGTATGTGTCCCCGAGGCTCATTGCCCAAACTGAGCATCAGTGCTAACTCCAAGTTACTTGTGTTGCCCTCTAAGTATGGTGCCTTGCCCGTCCAGCCCCAAGGTAACTGATAGGGGAGGGGCCCCTCTCTTCAGGTTTCATGTACAAGAGGTAATAACTTGAGTTATGGTACAATGTGTGTGTAATACTATGTAAGTGACGTACTGCAATGTTTCAGAAATGTGTTCTTGGTAAAATTATATATTGACTGATGATTACATGTGTGAGCCTAATGCAAATGTATATGGTTGCAGTTAAAACTTATGGGGTACTTGCAGCCCAGCGGATCAAGCTTTCCCAAACCAGGAAGGTGTAACCCCCTGCAAATGGGGTTCCCAAAGACTTCCAGGAGCTTGCTTGAATGCTCCAAGCCTGAATGGTGTTTGGCGTTTAAGCCATTTATCAGTGAGTGTTTTAGAGCCTCTGGTACTGTCTCTTTAAGAGCTGTCTGCTTGCAGACATAATTAGTTGTATGGGGACTGTGTGCTTCTCTGCTTAGTACCACTCGAGCTGCTGCCAATTACTCCATTTCTGCATTCACTAGCAGTGCAAAGGAACCTATCTGAAAGATGTAACTGTTTGCCAGAAATCATTTAGAGTAATAATGAAAATACAGTTTGTCTAACCTGCTTTCTTTGCAGTCAGAACTGTGTTTGCCTAGTTCCCATTCTAGTTTTGAACTGCTGAACTGGACCAATCAGTGTGGGTTAAGGTAGCTCTAAAATGGTGCCTTGGGCGAATCAGAACTTGGACTCGTAATCTGAGCCAGCCACAAGAGGATTGTATGGGCAGTGACTCTGGGAGATGTAGTTTGGACTTGGCCTTTTGGACCAACAGGGGCAGTCTATTGTGAGTAACAGCCAATCCAGCCAAGAACTGGGAGGAACTCAAAAGGAAGTGCCGTTTGTCTGCTGGAGTTTCAGTTGAGCTCTGGCAGTGAAGAAGGAAGCCCTGTGCTTTTCGGTGTGCAGTTTTAGTCGGAAAGCGTGTGTAGGCCCAGAGTTCCGGTCTGCAGCTTGTGTAACTGCTTGTTAGGACTGAATCCGTCCTGTGAAGAGAATCAAAGGATATCTGAAGAGTAGAAACCAGGCTCACTCTGTAGAAGACTGGAGAAATTGCTGAATTGCGCTCGGTCTGTCAGGAACTGAATCTGCTGTGTGTTCTCCCGGGTATTGTGCAGTAATTGCGATCGGGATAGAGAAGCAGCCTGCCTGGTATAGTACTTTCTTTTTACCATATAAATGTGTGAGGAGGCTTGTGTAGCTCCAGTGAATCCTGCTGCCATTAAAGGACTTTTGCTTGTTACTGTTTACCATATAAATGTGTGAGGAGGCTTGTGTAGCCCAAGTGAATCCTGCTGCCATTAAAGGACTTTTGCCTGTTGCAGTTTGTCATATAAATGTGTGAGGAGTCTCGTGGAGCTCAAGAGTAGCCCTGCTGATGTTGAAGGACCCTATCTTGTTTGGAGGTCGTGAGTACTAATTCAGGGTCGCTCCCTGTTGAATTGCCACATTAAATCCAAATGGAATTACTGTACTGCTGACTGTTTAATTTTTCTTTTCTCTGTGTGAAAGGGCCCCTATCAGCTGCCACGGTTTGGACTAGCCACTAGTGCTTGGGTACCCAGGGACAGTAACTGGTAGGGATAGGCCTGTGCACAGAGCCATAGGTAGATGAGTAAAGTGATAAGCTAATTAACCTGATTTCCCCCTGTCCTTGTTATATCCCCCTAAATAAATCAGAGCTGCTTGTTTCAGCAAAGCTATACTGCCTGAGGTATTTGTCTATGTTAAAGTATTGTACTGTGATTGTTGCACTGTATCTTTTTATTTTACAGGGGGTCCCAGTGCCTGAACCAGACCTGGGGGTAAGTGTATACTGTGAAGGTAATTCTGATATACTGTGTGGGCCACTAGTGGGAAGAAAGGGGGGTTGCAGTGTCCCAGAGGGCTGTGACCAAGTTAGTTTAACTATTGCAAACCCTGACCTCTGGGTGGAGGCACCCACCATCGGATCCAGGCCCCTCAACCTGTTAGTGGCAAATCAGGCAGGGGTAGTAGCCCCTGGGATAGCGCCATCTAGGGGTTACAATAGTATAATCAGTGATTTTACCCTATACCCACAAAACTACTGTGATTTACCCCCTAGATCCACACAACATTAGAATTTACAGTACATTCAGTGATTTTACCCTACATTAGCAGTAGGATTATGTTCAGTGATTTATCCCTCCCCCCAGCACCACAGTACATTAGCAGTAGCAGTATATTCAGTGCTTACACATAACACCCACAGTCTCAGTACCTTGTTTCTGGTGTCAGTGTCCCTCCAGCCAAGTAAGTTCCTTCCCCCAGCCGAAGACGCCCCTCATGCATAGCTCCTCTGGTGTCCATCTCTTAGCTATGCTCCACCTCCTACCCACTCCTGATTGGTGAGACCATCATTGGGAGTAGTACAAGCCCATTTAATAGAGGAGGAGGTGCGGGGTGGGAGGCCGGGAGAAAAATAAACAGTCGAAACAAACTGCAGCTGTGCAGCTGGGCCTGCCCTTAAATAGTCCAGCCACAATTCAAATTTTCACACCCTTAGCGTGAGATGCTCCTGATTGGTGGTTCTGGCGGGAGCTCCAACATAGGCGCTGTCTTTCCTAGCTGCTGATGCGGCCCTCAACGGCTCTGGAGGGGAGCCCCAATACAGCTGCTGTCCCTCCTTGCTGCTGATACGGCCCTCAGATCTGCTGCATCCGACTCCCTGGCTTCAGCTGCCGATGCAGTTGCCTCCCTTCCCAAGTCCTTGTGGCTACGGCCTCCTCTTCAGTTCTGACCCCGATGCAGCTGCAATCCAGTTGAAACAAACTGCATCTGTGTTGCTGGGCCTGCCCTTAAATAGCTCAGCCGCGATTCAAACTTTCGCACTCTTAGCATGAGCCACTCTTGATTGGCATCTCCGGCAGAAGCCTCAACATAGCTTCTGTCCTTCCTACCCACCGATGCAGCCCTCAACAGCTCTGGTGGGGAGCCCCAACACAGCTACAGTCTCTCCTTGCCTCCAGTGCAGCCCTCAGATCTGCTGCAGCTGCAGCTGCCTCCCCGGCTCCGACTGCCAATCCTTGTGGCTACGGCTGCCTCCCAAGCACCGACCACTGATGTGGTTGCCTCCTCTCCAAGTCCTTGTGGCTACAGCCACCTCCCCAGCTCCAACCGCTAATGCAGTCGCAAACCAGTCAAAACAAGCTCAATAAGCTAAGCTAAGCAATGGAGCGGCAGCTAGCAGTGAAGTCCAGAATGCCCGAGAGTGCAGCAAGGGACGGCATGCACAGCCAGGCAGGGAGGCAGCCAGCTCGGCACGCAGTTAGCAGACAAGGTAAATAAGTTCCCGACAGAGATGCACAAAACAGACAGGGGGAGCAGGAGGTGGGGAGAAGATGCTGCCAGTGGCAGGGAGGTTCCAGGCACCGTGCAGGTAAGCAGCATAGGTGGAACAGCCAGAGGAGCATGGAGGTGGAGTAGGCCCAGAAGAGTCCACAGTCACCATAATGCAGGTTTGTCCGCATCCCAGTGTAGCTTTGGTTTCTCAAAGGATGGACATGCGTGCCGCATCTGAAAAGAGTACGGATTCAATGCAGGATAACAAATGGAGAAACAGAGATACACGTGACGAACCAGGGTACAGTGGGTCAGGCAATCTCAGGCAGGGAAAACAATATTGGAACTTGGAAAACTGAGCAGAATGCAGAGTAGTCAAAATATCGAAGGTAGCCGCATCCTAAACTGGAAAGATAGAGGGTAGAGAGCCAAGGAAACTGGGGTCAGGAGAGAGCAGAACCCAGCAGCACAAGACTCCCAAGGCAGCAGAGCTGCACCTGATTTCAAAATGCTCTAAGCAGAGCTGTCAAAGAGTGGCTGCCTTTTATGAGGGATGTGGGAGGAGTTATTCCCCCACAATGAACCGCGGACTTTAGCCCTTCCAGTATCAAAGAGGGGAGCGCTAGGAATTCTCCTTTTCGGCTCCTTCCACTGCCTTTCTTCCTCCTCCTCAGAGAGGGCTTCCTCTTCATCAGAAAGCAAATTTTCTTTTTGTTATTTACTACACTTTATTGCACCAACGGCCACCCAGTACCTCAACCCCGGTCATGGACTCCCCCTTCCACTCTCATATTGGGTCGCAGCTCCCTGATATCCCCTGACTTACCCTCCAGGGGCGAGGTTGCAGCACCTGGGTCTTAGTGCTGCAGATGACAGGATAGGTTGGGAAACTGGCCCTGAGAGCTGACTGAAGCCAGGGCGGGCTTCTTCTAGGGCGACTGTCAGCAATTTTTTTGAATGTATGGGGCGGGGATGTGCAATGATGACCAGCGTCCGCCCCGCCCCATGAAGCAGCTGGTGTTGGTATGCTCGGTACACCCATCCTCCGCTAGGTTCCGTGTTACACTGAACACTCTACCCCCTCCCCCCTGGAGAAGGAGAGCAGTCATTGGACACTCGATCCTTCTCCCCTGGCTGGCCCTCTGATGTCCTGGATCTGTTCCTGAACCTGGGTCACTGGCATCGCAGGTAGGCGCCCTGCCCCTGTGCCAGTGGGCCGGCAGAAAGCAATTTTTTAAAGTCAGGAGTTCCCCCAAGATCCCTGAAATCTTCATCCTGACCCTCTAAGTAGTTAGGGTTGGGGTCTACCTGCACATCTGAATACACAGCGTTGTCCTGCTGTGACGCTCCTGGATGTGCTGGTATGGGCCCCCCTCACCTAAGGGGCCCAGTTTGGGGTCGGGTGTGTCTGCTGGGATCTCCTGCACAACATTGGGGCCCATAAACTCTCCTAAGAGTAGTAAGAATGATTTTCTCAATTCTGCTTTGCTGCTGCCAAGTGATAAACCAGGTGCCCCCTTCCCCAGCTCAGAGGGCCAGCTGGGGGGACTGCAAGAGACATATTTGTCTGAGAAGTGCAATGGGGGCAATAGCAACTCACGGGAGTGGGTCTCATTACCCTTTCGCAGGTCTTACATCTTTTAAAAGTCAGTGGTCTCTGACAAACCATGGTGCCAAATAATTTCCCTGTAGGTATCTGGGCTTAACTGCTTGCACTAAATATGTCTGTGCAAGATCCACTTAAATTAATAGCCCTGTATATGTCTGGGCTTAACTGCTTGCAGGTGTCACATAAATTTAAGAATACAAAGACAGACTTTAGAAAACTTCAACAAAATATCTGGTTTCCAGTTAAATATAAATAATACAGACCTAATCCCCCATTTTTCCCCCCGTCTCAGTCTCTCAAAAGTCAATATCCAATAAAATGGCATAAAACTAATTTCCGGTATTTGGGAGTGATAATCCCTCAAAAGCTGGAACTGCTAGAACTTTTGAACTATGCACCTCTTTCTATCCAAATCCAAAAAGATCTAAGGGTGTGGTCACATCTACCGTTGTCCTTTTTCCACAGAATAGAGTCTATCTGGATGATCATCCTCCCTAAACTTCTATATCTATTTCAAAATGTCCCCACCCCTCCCTCAAATTTTTACTTTAAATCTTAGGACAGGATGATTTCAAATTATATTTGGCAGGGTAGCAAACCCAGAATCAGATTGTCACTACCCCAATTGCCTTTTTCAGAGGGAGAGGCCAATTTACCGAATTTAAAGCTTTACTTTATGGCTTCTTGCTGTAGAATATTGGCTTTATGGCTTTCTCCATCCTACCATTCACCTTGGAAAGACCTAGAATTTGCCATAAACGACCTATATGATATAATTCGGATCACATTAACAACAGGGAACCGCTCACCTCCCTTGAAGGATTTCACTCCATTCATGGCCCAAATAATAAAGGTATGGTATAAACTAAAACAGCACAAAACATTTAAAGAAATGTTTTTCCTTTATTCCTTAATATCAGAGGTTGACCATTTTTGTCCAGTGAGATTAGATCATACTTTCTCCAGGTGGAGACATCTGGGACTACAATTTTTTAAGCAGTTCCTCTCCCCATCTGGAATAATCTCATTCGAGCTTCTACAGACCAAATTTTAGTTTGCCCAATAATGATATCTACAGATATAACCAGGTGAAGAATTATCTATTATGTCAAAGGTATATTAATATCTGACTTCTGGAGCCATTACCTATGGCCTGGAGATTTCTAGAAGATAATATTAGCGGCAACCTATGGGCACATCAGGTGGGTCACTTTTATAATATTTTGAAGGGGGGTTAGGTGACTCTTCTACTTCCATCATGGATAGTTGAAATAAGGATTTGGATCTGGAAGTACAACAACTGGAATGGATAAATTCCTCTACATCTGCATATAAAATTACACACGCCTCTAGATGGTGAGAATTTGCCTGGAAGTGTAGAAGGAAAAATTACTCACCTTAGTAATGTTGTTTCTTCTAATGGAGTCTTGCTGTATTCTGACATATGCAGTCAGGTCCTACCTTTCAACTGCCCCGGAGAACAAAGAGTTAAACTTTCCATGGCCAGCATGGAATATTCACCGCAAGCTCGGTTGAAGCCCCTGTCTGTTGTTGTTTAAACTCCAACCGTCAGATCTTTACGAGCAATACTCACTAGAAGTTCTGTGTGGAAACCGTAAAACTCAAAACTAGCCAACTGGCAACTATATCTATATAAAAGGGTTTTTTGGTTTCAAAGCAAAGACTCAAGTCAGGAAACCCAAAAAACAAAACACATCCCAAAACACAACAGTCACCCAAAATAAAGGAGGGTGAAAAAGGGACACTCCTAGGGTGCCAACACTGCTCCTGCCCACCCACATCCCAAAAACTAGGTTCTGAGAGGGGAGGCGGGGAGGTCAGAATACAGCAAGACTCCATTAGAAGAAACAACATTACTAAGGTGAGTAATTTTTTCTTCAAAACAACATGAAGTCTTGCTGTATTCTGACTTATATCTCACAAGCAGTACACCTCCATGGAGGAGGGACAGAACCTACTTTGAAACAGGCTCTGAAGTACTGTTGTGCCAAACCGAGCATCACTCCTAGTCTGGATATCCAGAGAGTAATGCTTGGTGAATGTGTGGACTGTTTTCCAGGTGGCTGCTTGACAGATTTCTAAGATAGGAACATCCCTGGCAGCAGCCAGGGAATCAGCGGTACCTCTAGTAGAGTGAGCCCTCAGGCCTGAGGGTGGAGTTCTACCCAGTTTCTCATAGCAGAATTGTATACAAGAAACAATCCACCTGGCAATAGATCTCTTAGTGGCAGATCTGCCCTTACCAACCTCTCCATAGATGAGGAACAACTGGAGGGACTCAAACCTGTGACCCTTGGTGCACTCTATGTAGTAGCTGGGGGCCCTTTTAACATCTAAGCTGTGCAGCCTCCTCTCTCCAGAGGAGGAATGGTCAGTGAAGAAAACAGGGAAAGACATAGACTGGTTGAGGTGGAAATCTGAAACCACTTTAGGCAAAAACTTCCTGTTAGTTCTTTAGGACCACTTTATCTCTATGGAAAGAAATGAAATCAGGTTCCACTGACAGGGCTTGCAATTCACTGATACGCCTGGCAGAGGTAATGGCCACTAAAAACACAGTTTTCCAAGTCAAGTACTTAAGCTCTGCAGAGGACAAAGGCTCAAAGGGGGGTTGCATAAGCTGAGCAATGCAAAAATTAAGGTCCCAAGCAGGAGCAGGGTCCCTAAAGGGGGAATTGGTGTGCAGCAATCCCTTGTAGAATTTACAGTACACAGGATGGGCTGACAAAGGGTAATTCTTGCCTACTGACAGGAAAGCAAAGACAGCTGCCAAATGCACTTTAAGTGTAGCTGGCCTAAGGCCTAGGCCATTGAGATGGACCATATAGTCCAGAACCGTAGGCAACCCAGCAGAATCTGGGGAAATATTCTTCTTAGAACACTAGATAGTGAACCTTTTCCATTTGGAATTGTAAGTCTTTTTGGTGGAAGGCTTTCGAGAAGCCTTAATGATATCCAGAACCCCTTGGGAAAGATGCAGGTGAGCAAACTCCAAGCCTTGAGATTGAGAGACCGACGGTTCGGGTACCAAATCCTCCCAAGAGGATGTCAACAGGTTGTAATTCCTGGGAAGAGACAGGGGAAGGTGGACTGCTAGGGACAGCAACAGGTGGTACCAGGGCTGTCTGGCCCAGTCTGGAGCAATCAGAATCACTTTGCATGGTTGTGACCTTATCTTGACTAACACTTTGAACAGGAGAGGGAAGGGGGAGCATACAGAAATTACCCTTTCCAATTCAGGATCAGAGCATCCAGGGGGACTGAGCCCAAGACTGGGGGTTTGCAACAAAAGAGAGGAAGTTGGTGATTGTCTGGGGCTGCAAAAAGATCTATCTGTGGAGTGCCCCATCTCGAGAAAATCACTTTCAAAACTAGGGGATCTAGGGTCCATTCGTGATGGCCCTGGGATATTCTGCTCAGAGCATCTGCTAGGACATTGTCCTTCCCTGGGAGGTGAACTGCTATCAGAGAGGTTTGCAGGGAATAGGCCAGGGACCCCAACTTCATTGCTTCTGTGCACAAGGCCATAGACTGAGTGCCTCCTTGCTTGTTGATGTACCACATGGTGGTGGTGTTGTCTGTTCTGACCTGGACCACCTTGGTCTGTACAGATTTGGAAAAGGCTTGCAGTGCCAGAAACACTGCTCTGAGTTCCAAGAGATTGATGTGAAGCAGAGATTCCTGAGGTGACCACAGTCCTTGGGTGGTAAGATCCCCCAGGTGGGATCTCCAGCCCAGCAGGGAAGCATCTGTGGTGAGTATCACTGAATGAGATTGAATGACAAAGGGAACTCCTTGTCTCAAATTGTCCTGATCCTGCCACCATTGCAAGGCTTGGATCAGGGTTCGAGTCACTGGGACTAGTTTGGTAAGGGAATCCTTTCTTTGGGACCAGTAGGCTTTTAAGTGGAACTGAATGTCCCTCATCTGGAATCTTGCTCCCTGGTCCACTACTGTGGAAGCTGCCATGTGGCCCAGAAGCTGAAGGAAATGCCTTGCTGGTCGAGACACCTGTCGGGTGAATGAAGAGGCCAGTTCCATAAGGGTCCTTGCCCTGTCCAGGGGAAGGAAGGCTCTTGCTCTTATTGTATCCAGCTCTGACCCTATGAAGGTGAGGAACTGTACTGGTTCGAGAACTGACTTTGGAAGGTTGAGAAGGAATCCTAACGAAGTGAGCAGTTGCTGAGTTATTTGCAAATGTGACTTGACTTGGTCTGGAGACTGACCTACTATGAGCCAGTCATCCAAGTATGGGAAGATGGAGATCTTTTTTCTCCTTAGGAAAGCAACCACTACTGCCAGGCACTTTGCTCTAAATTGATAGTGGTCTGAGGGCAACTTGAACCTGAGGTACTTTCTGTGGGAGCACCTGATGGGAATGTGAAAATAGGCATCTTTGAGGTCCAGGGAGGCTAGCCAGTCCCCTGGCCTTAGAGAGGGAATGATTATTCCTAGAGTCACCATTTTGAATTTTGGTTTTAAAAGGTGTTTGTTCAGATATCTTAGGTCCAGGATGGGCCACCATTCTCCTGTCTTTTTGGGGGTTAGGAAGTACCTGGAATACAATCCTTTGCCCTTGTGTAGGGTGGGAACCCTCTCTATAGCTCTGAGAGCTAGCAGGGAAGAACCCTCTGCCTCTAAGGTAAGGGTCTCTGATGGATTTGCAGGTGGAAAGGATCTGGTTCTCATCTTGGGAAATATTTTGAAGCTGAGAACCAGTCCCTGGCTTACTACTTCCAGGACCCACTTGTCTGATGTCAGAGACTTCCAGTCCTGGACAAAGTAAGCCAGTCTGCCCCTACAGGTATTGGAGAATTGGCCCGGGCAGACCCATCAGGGTGTCTGCTTGGTGGGGGCTTTAGGCTGAGGAGTGGATGCAGGCCTGCTCATCCCCTGTCTGCCTCTCCCTCTAAAGAACCCCTCTGAGAATAAGAAGAGGAGGCCTGAGCTTGGTAAAAAGGCCTTTGGAAAGGCCTTCCCCTGCCCCTGGACTGCTGCCTTTGAGGAGTGACTTGCCTTTCTTTGGCCTGAGCACTCCTGTAAGTGGCCCTGTACTCGTCCATCTTTTTCATGTAGTTCTCTGTCTGCTCCCCAAACAGAGAATTACCAATAACAGGGAAATCCATGGCCTTAGCCTGGGTATCCTGTGATAGGCTAGTACATCTGAGCCAAGCCATCCTCTGAATAGCCACAGATGTAGCCATGACTCTTGATGAAACATCACTGGAGTCCACAGCAGCATGAAATTGCACTTTGGATGCCTCAATCCCATCTGCAGCCACCTGCTCCAGCTCCTTGGCAAGCTGGTCAGGGGGCCTGTTTAGCCAGAGCCAGCACAGTGTTCCACCTGGACTTCTGGTATCTAGCTGTGTAGGCCATATAGTTAGCCTGCCTGAGTCCCAAAGATGCTGCCACGTACTGTTTCTTTGCCATGGCATCAATCCTCCTAGAGTCGGTGTTTGGCAGGTGTGAAACCAAGGAAATATTTGCCTTATCACAGGCAGCAGCCTGCGCTACCCCAACATGGCTGAATTGCTGGGAAAGGAACTCCATGTCTCAGCCTGAAAGAGTATACCTCTTGTCCATTCGTCTGTCCACAGGAGGTATGGAATTAGGAGTCTTAAGAATTGTATGTGTTTGTTTCCCAAAGGATTTGTGGAGGGGGAATAGACAGTCTCCTGGACTCTGGGATGTCCATCATTTCAACAAAATCAGGCTCCTCCTGATCCTCTACTGCTTCTTTCATAGGAAGCTGGAGGGTTTCAGCCACTTTGTTGTAAAACATAAAGTGAGAAGGGGACTCAGAAAGCCTAGGAGGAGAAACACCTGAAAGTCTGTCAGTGGAGATGTCTGGGTCAATAGGCACATCCAGACATTCATAATCACCATCATCATCCTCATACTCTCCCCCCTCCTCATCCGGTTCATAAAATTCTTCCAAGGTGTAATCCAGAACCGGGGGGAACCGACCGAACCGAGCCCCTGCCAGATGGTGCCGGTTCGGCCGGAAACTAAAGTGTTATTGCACTATTCTTATCGCCTTGGCTATCTCATCGGCGGTCGGAGTATGAATTTCTGGCCAAACCAGACAATTTATCTTTTCTTTTACGGAACCAACTCCTCAGAATCGGCTCTCCTTTTGCCGAAGAAGTATTGCTTCTGGTCAGAGGCACTCCTTCTGGTTCGGTCAGAACTGAACCTGGCTAGCCATCCGGGTCAGGATTTCTCGGCCTCCCTTTCCCTCAGTCTACTTAATCTCTTTTCCAGGGTAGCTTTGGGAAAATTCTTACAAATCTGGCAGTCTGAATTGGTGGTCAAACCCCAGACAATAAACACAGGTGGTATGGGGATCAGCCTTGGCAAAGACTTCCCCACACACACTGCAGTGTTGAAACCCAGTGGGCCCAGTTTTTTTCTTGGGTTTCTCAGACATGGCCAATCCTAACCAAAACTTACCATTTTTCAGCAATCTGCCAGGCAAGACTCCCCTATCGGTTCCTGACCGTGTCACGGGTCTTGGAAAAAATGTAATAAAATCTGGGTTTTTTTAGAACCGATACGGACCAGTTACCACACTCTAAGTAAATACACAAACTTTTTTACCTGAAACTGATCGGTTCAGCCAAACAGATCCACAATTTACAAGCTCCACACAGAAACTATATAGAAAACCTATCTAGTACTCATGGTGCCACAGACAGACTTAAACCGACAGATCGGTAGCAGCAATTCGATGGAAACCGAGTGAAAAAAACGACACTTTAACTGACTTTTTTGAACCGAGCAAAGGAGAACTCTTCGGAGCGACTGTTCAGTGAGGCGGAGTAAATAATCTGATGGTTGGAGTTTAAACAATAGCAGACAGGGGCTTCAACCAAGCTCGCAATGAACATTCCATGATGACCATGGAAAGTTTAACTCTTTGTTCTCTGGGGCAGTTGAAAGGCAGGACCTGACTGCATATGTCAGAATACAGCAAGACTTCATGTTGTTTGAAGCAGATATTTCCGCTCTCTGGCTTTGTTAAGCAAATACTTCCCAATCTCATAGGGGTCTGCTGGAGGAATTGCTCCTGTAAATTAGCAGACCTAGCTCATATCTTTTGGTCTTGTCCTCTGTTGACGCCTTTTTGGTGTTCCATACAAAATGAAATTTCTGACTGTATGGGGGAGTTCATTGAATTTATGCCAGAAATGGTTCTACTCTCTATATATCCCAGGCAAACCGCTTGGCGATGTCATATTCTTTTACCTATACTCATCTTAGCAGCCAAAAAGGCTATTACTAAGAAATGGCACTCCCTGATTGTTCCAACGGTACAAGAATGGAGGGCTCTGGTAGCAAGCATCTATTATATGGAATCACTGACAGCGGAAATCCGTAACAAACAAAAACAATCTGAACAACAATGGAGACTGTGGGTATTATATTACTCTAGATATGACCAAGATTTTGTTCCCTGATTACATTCCCATGGTTTGCTACCTGGGAGGGGGTAGACTTGATTAATAAAGAAAGGAAAGAAAAGGAAAAAAAAAAAGAGAGACGGGGAGTGGTGGATGGGATGGGAGTGTGGACCATTCATTAACAAGACAGTTTATGTTTGCAAAATATTTATAAGGCCATGAATTTGGGCAGCACTAAGCCTTTAACAATATAAATGGAGAATCGAGGGCATTAATTTAACAATGAGATAGATTTTAAGGTATTCTGTTTTCCATACTGATATTTATACTATGTATGTATTTTCACAAGGGATGTAATTACTGAAATGAAGTAATGTAATGCCTAAGGTAATCGAACAAAGATGTATTTGTCACCTTCTATCAATAAAAAGACAATTAAAAAAAAAAAGAATACAAAGGCAGAGTCTTACCTCCATAGTAAAACAAAACTGCCAGACAGCCCCCCTCAGTTGTTCCAACTGCCAAATGAAGTCTGAATTGTAAGTATTTACGGAAAAAACGAGAGCCACGTGTCTAGACATACAAGACTAGTATAGAAACGCACGCACTTTCATCACAACGCTGTGCGTGATGTCACACTAGGAGGAGGGTGTGCACACACAGCAGGCACATGAATGGTGTGCTGAACTGAAGAAAGCAACAAGCGCACACCCAACTGTAAAGGAATGCTCAGTCAAGTGGCGGGAAGAAACTGGTGGCTCAAGGAAGTCGAAAACCCTGCCGATGGCTGACAGAGGCTAAAAGCCTCAGAAAAAAGTTACAAGTAAAAGCACTCAATAAGGGAGGGAGGAAGGAAGGAAGGAAGGAAGGAAGGGAGGGGAGAGGAGAGGAGAGGAGAGGAGAGGAGGAGGGGAGGAAGACTACAGCCTGCCTGTTCAGCAGCCTGCTCCTGTGTACCAATAAACTGGGGCAATGCTGTTGAGGAAACTAGTTTAAAAGGGCAATGACTCTTAAAAAGGGCAATACCTGAGTAAACAGAAAGTTTAAAATGAGCCTAAACATTGGGTGAGGGGTGAGGGAGGTATTGATGCCTGAATAGCAAAAGGAGATCCTTGGGAGCCTTAACTAAACCCCCAAAAATAGAAGAAAAAAAGAATACTTACCTGTGGCTCCTTTTTTTTTTTTTGTTTTTTTATAGTGACCTTTGACCAAAACCAATACTCTGAACTACAAGGCAAACATGGCCCCCAGTCCCAACAGAAGTAGTGGGAAGTGGTGAAGCAGGCTATTCAGTTTGAAAACCACAGCTTAACAGGCACAATTTAAATTTAGGGGTGCTCCCTGTCACCAGGTAGCTCCAACCTGCTATGCAGAATTGCAGCCCCAAAGCCAAACAGCTTAAAGTTTCTTCAGAGAAGCTTGATAGTTGTTTCCCCTTGTGTGACACAACTAAAACTGGAGAGTTGCTGCTCTACGGAATCTTCATATGCCCAGCATTCCAAAGCTTTGGGCGGTGCCATTTCCCCTAGTAGGGGTACACATGACCCAGTTGTTATTCCAACCCCAGGAATTCTTCAATATGTTTAACTCTTGTTGTCAGCCTCGAGTGTTGAACTGCCCGGAGAATGGAACTTATGCAAATGATGGAACACTCATTGGCTTGTGCCACCATTCAAACTGCTGCCCTTACCAACTGCTATGTTCTATAACGCTCAGATTTAATTCTCCTGACAAGTCAAGACACCGCGGAGATCTCTCCTCAGAAGTGGCTGTATTTCATTGTTTTTTCATGAAAAAAGTAAGTAAAAGCTTTATTTTTATTTAATCTGCTGCTTTTACCTTCTTTTATATAGTTTAGTTTTTATTTTACCTCAGTTCGCGGTTCCTCTTCGGTTGTGAGAAACCGTTGATGAACTGATGTTTATCTGTCATTTATTTAACTTTTTTTCTTGTATTTACTTACTGTATATTGTTTAACCTGGATCCATTCTGTTATTTTCTGTATATTTCTATTTTAAATTGCGTTTTTTTCCCCTCTTTGGGAACTGACCGTTATTTACCCTCAGTGGGATACAGGAACTGGTGCTTGTGTAGTTTTATACACAACTTGCAATTCAGGATCTGAGTTAAAACTCTTTTTTGCGGGTTACTTCAAGATGTCAGAGAGGCCAAAGAAGAAAACAGGGCCCACTGGTTTTAAGAATTGTACAGAGTGTGGAGAGGTATTCGCTAAGGTTGAAAAACATGATTTGTGTTTGTTCTGCATAAGTGAGTTCCACTTCACCACTGATTGTGATATCTGTAAAACATTTCCACCAAAAACAGTTGAGAAAAGGTTGGAAAGGTTTAAGAAAAAGGTGGCTTCTCCAACGATTCTGGGGGATCAGGTTTCTGACCAACCCAGCCCTCCTTCTACTGCTAAAAAAGATAAATCTAAAGAAACCCAACCAACCCCTTCTAATAAAGGAGAGACATCAAAAGCAAAATGAACCAGAGAACCAGCTGGTGAACCAGTTCCGCCAAAAATGAAACTTAAATTTAAGTACACAGAACCTCCAGCTAACAAAGTAAAGGAGCCGTATGTGTCAAAAACAGCTATGCCTTCAGCTAAGGCAGTTGCACAAGCTCTGCAAGTCCTCCAGGCTCTGCAAACTGCAGCTAACCAAGGGTTGTTACCAGTACCAGTAAGATCTGCGGTTCTGCTGTGGTTTTGCAACCAGTACATGTACCGGTTCCAGGTCCGGTTCCCTCTACCCAGGACCCAGTTTATGAAGAGGATGATGACGATGAAGAGGATAATGGGGAACCTATTGAACTAGAGGTGTTCCCTGACTGTACATGTGGGAACAAAAGGAGTCCAGAAAGGAGTCAGGATGTGAAGAAGCCAAAATAAATTTTATTCCTTTAAGCAGGCAAAGGTAAACGGACTTAGAACGAAAAATAAATAAAAACACATAAACTATAACATTTCAGCAGTTATCATCTCCACAGGAACCATACCTAGAAGGCAGCTAGGCATCTGGCAGGAACTCCTTCCAGCCACACTCTGATCTAGTCACTTGAAATCCTTTCTTTTATACAGAAGGAGGGTCACATGACAGGGCTAACTCCTCCCTAACAGAACTTTAACTTGTTTATACAGCTTTAAATACAATTACAAAACTAAAATAAACATTCTTTAGGTAGTTGAATCATAATCAGCTTTAAAGCAAACATAAAAAACCTTTATATCTTTTATTTACAATATTTCTGTGTATCCCAGGCTCCTCCCAACAGCATTCATTATAAAAAGGGGGAAGAGGCCGGCTGGCCTGCTCTATAACAAACATGGAATGCTGAGGGAAGGGTCTGGAAGCCTGCTACACACATACCCACTGAAAGTAAGTTTCATTTATTTAACTTTTAGAGCTAATAGAGGTATTATTTGCTCAAAAAACTCAGCAGTACAAGTCTGCATGTCAATGCTGCAGCAACTAAGCTGAAATAATGAGGTTTTGAAAGCTATACTAGCTTATATTTCTACTTGCAGGCTTGTCTAAGCAACTGGGCATAATGGCTACACTTTGAAACAACAGAACACAGCTTTAAATTGAATTTCTAGAATAGGGCTCACAGCAGCAGTAGTTTTGCTTGTAGTTCTCAAAGAAATGAACCAGGGGTGTTCTCTTTTCTAAAACTGCTAGCGCTAGCCAGGGGAAGCAAAAGTGGTGGTAAATGGTATACAGTCAGAAGAGATGCAAGTCACAAGTGGGGTACCTCAGGGATCAGTCCTGGGGCCAGTCCTATTCAACATCTTCATTAGTGACCTCGCAGATGGACTAGAGGGTAAGGCTTGTCTGTTTGCAGATGACACCAAGATCTGCAACAGAGTAGATGATCCAGATGGGGTGGGCAGAATGAGAAGAGATCTGGATAAACTAGCAGAATGGTCAGAAGAGTGGCAACTGAGTTTAATGCAAAAGTGCAAAATCATGCACATAGGGAAGAGAAACCCTGAAGCCACTTATAGGCTGGGAGGAGTTGCTAGCAGTCACAAAGGAAGAAAGAGACTTGGGCATCATCATCACTGATGACCTAAAATCATCCAAGCAAACCTCTAAAGCAGTAGGTAAGGCTGGGGTGTTAGGGTGTAGTAGTAGGGTATCACAAGTCGTAAGAGGGAGGTAATAACCCTCTGTACAAGACATTGGTTAGGCCCCATCTGAGTACTGCGGCAGCATTGGAGGCCACACCTTCACAAGGACATTAACCAAATTGAGGCAGTCCAGAGAAGGGCAACCAAAATGGTGCAGGGACTGCATCAGAAGACATATGAGGACAGATTAAGGGAGCTCAATATGTATACCCTTGAGCAAAAGGAGGGAGAGAGGTGATATGATCGAGGCATTCAAACACCTTAAGGGCATAAACAAGGTGAAAGAGTCTAACATGTTTAAATATAAGAAAATAGCAGGACAAGAGGACACAGCATGAGATTAGAGGGAGGCGATTAAGGGAATGTGGAAATTCTTTTTCACAGAAAGGGTGGTAGATGCATGGAATGGCTTACCACAAGAAGTGGTGGCTCTGAATACAGTGCAGGGCTTCAAACAGGCATGGGATAGGCATAAGGGAGCAATACAAATGACTATGAATAGATAGGTCACTAACAGAGCAAAGACCAATGGCACATTTATAAGGTAGAAAAAGAAATGGGCAGACTGGATGGGCCTTGCGGTCCTTATCTGCCATCAACTTCTATGTTTCTATGAACCGCTTGTTTTTTCATTATTTTGGCAAAAGTAGCATTTTGACACCATTTCAGCGTCTGTGCACGATTGCACAGTTGCACGATCTCACTGTCGCACATTCACACAGTCGTGCAGTATGAATGTGCTCACGATCGTGCAGCTTTACTGAAAAATGGCTTTTCTGAGAACCAAACTGAGTTTCTGAGTGGCATGGGACTTAAAATACTGCAGGAAAAGAAAGAAAAAGCTAGTGATAGTAAGACTACACATAGGAGGCCACCCTATGGTAGGGGAAACAAAGAATAAAGGAAGTAACAGGGAAAGTACAGACAGAGAGAAAAGGAGTTACTGTTGCAACAGATTTTGAAGGATATTTATAGTCCCAGTAACCAAACGAAATCTCTGCCTATAAATCCAATACTACTCCGGGATTCTAAATGCTATCCAGGAGTACAGAAACATTAAAGGTGGGGGTTACAGACCCTATTACACCGACCAAGAATTTGACTCCCCTCCTAGGTTGCTTATTCCTCACACTATACATTTGTTAAACAAATGGTAGAGGCACTTGATCTTGCTACCAGTGAAACAGTAGATGATGAGGAGGAGGCAGAGTTCTTAGATGTTGTGGGCCTGGCACCCACCAAAAGGCTGTTACTGCCAATCAACAAGTCTCTAAAGAAGCAGATGTTGAAAGTCTTAGAGACTCCTAACTCTGCTCCCCCTATAGATAAGAAAGCTTACAAAAAGTATCAGCTTCATAGATCAGGGGCTGAGTTTTAATTTTCTCATCCTGACCATGGGGGGGGGGTATAGGCCGCAGCCTGTGACAGGGCTAGAGTGCCCCTGGCATCACACCCTCATGAAAAGGACTCTCGGGAGATCTATGGTATGGCTAAGAAGGGCTACCTAGCAGCCTCTTTGGCCATAAGACAGGCCAACTACAATGCCTATGCGTCTCAATATCAGAAAACGTTATGGCAATCTGTGATGGCCATGGTGGACAAGACCCTGCAGGATTGGCAGCTGACCTGACTGAAACAGCCAGGTGTGGGCCGGAAGCCACTAAATATCAGTTCCACATGGCAGTAGATGCCAACTACACTGCTGCCAGGTGGATGGCACTCACTGAGCCATTGAGGAGGTTTGTTTGGCTGAGAGCCACAAACCTGTCACAGGACACCCATGCCAAAGCCATGGATTTCCCTTATTAGAACAACTCACTATTCAGGGATAAAGCAGGCTTACATGAAAAAGGTGGACAAATACAAAACCACCTACAAAAGCAATGCAGCTAAAAAAACCCTCAACCTCCTACAGGCCACACGGAAGGGGAGGTAGGGGTAGGTTGACCTATGGAAGACCCTTTTTCTAGGCCCAGGCCGCTCCACAGTACCCTCAGCAGACAGGTTACTTTAGGGGTAGGGACAGAAGGGGTTCCAGATGTGGGAATCAAGCCAACCAGGCTCAACCCCAACTGAAGCAGAATCCCTGATATGGTTACCAGGGTTGCCTCCCCACTTCCAGTAGGGGGCAGGCTAGCTCACTACTTCCAAGCTTGGAAAAACATCACCACAGACAAGTGGATCCTGGAAGTAGTGAGTCTGGGCCTGGCCCTTAGTTTCAAATCCTTCCCCAGGTTAAGGTCAAGGGTTTTCAGGCCAGCTTCCATTTCAGAAAGGAAACTTCTGGAGGCATTAATGGATGTCAAAGGTAGTACCCATTATTGTTGATTGGAGGACGATTGTTATAAATATTTACCAGCTTGAAAACTTAATGGTCGGGTTACATGTTAGGCTTACTCCCTTTAGGATTAAGTGGCAGAAATGGATATGGTACATGGCACAGGTAGATGCTGATTTTGTACCTTAGTTTGATCAGCAGGGGGGAGGATGGGGGTGCCACCCCATCAGGAAGGGGCCCTTTTTTGGGGAAATTTAAACATTTGCTCTCTGCTCTAGTTGCAGAGAAATCTTAATGGGCAAATACTTGCTCTGCAGAAATATTAATGGTTGCATAACTGAATTTACAGAATATCTTACTCTTAGCTACAATTTGTTTAGCAGTTGTAACAACTTTTAATATCATCCTGCTGTAACAATCTTTTGAAATAATATTGCATCTGTGTATGTATGTAAATTGTGCTTTGTCTAATAAAAACTATATAAAAAAAAAAAAAGAAACACTTGGAGGCAGAAGTGGCCAACCTCCTGCAATCAAATATAGCCGGTTCCCTTACTACAAAGGGGGAAAGGTTTCTACTCAAGGTACTTCCTGACCCTAAAGAAAAATGGGGAGTGGCGACCCATTTTAGACCTGAGAGTTCTGAACAAGCATTTCACAAAGCCAAAGTTCAGGATGGTAACCCTGGCTGTGATCCTGCCGACGCTTCAGAAAGGAGACTGACTGGCATCATTAGACCTAAAAGATGCATACTTCCACATCCCCATAAGGGAGTCTCACAAAAAGTACCTAAGGTTCAGACTACCTTCAGGTCATTACCAGTTTTCAGCTCTGCCATTCGGCCTCGCTTCGGCTCCCAGGGCATTAACAAAGTGCTTGGCAGTGTTGGTGGCATACCTAAGAAGGCAGGGCATTACAGTATTTCCCTACCTGGATGACTGGCTAGTTGTGGGAAAATCACAGTAAATATAGGATGCTGTAAGGTCCACCCAGGATCTCCCAGGGTCTCTAGGGTTTCTGGTCAACACCAGAAAAGTCTGTCCTGCAACCAGTTCAGGTATTGAATTTCATAGGTACGGAGTTGCACACCCTAAGGGGAAGGGCCTTCCTCCCTCAGAAAAGGGTGGACAGCATCCTACAGATTGCTGGGACATTCAGCCTAAATTCACCAAGGCTAGCAAGGCATTTCCTACAGCTACTCGGACATAAGGCTGCAGCCACAGGCACAGTCATGGGTTCCAGATTTCAAATGAGAGACATTCAGTTCCACCTCAGGGCACATTGATGCCAGAGGAGAGACTCTCTTTCAAAGCCAGTACCAGTAAAAAAAAATATTACTACAGGCTCTGCAGTGGTGGCAGGAGAAGGACAACCTAAGAGAAGGGGTCCCATTCCAGCAAAAGTCCCCTTCCCTGGTCCTCACAACAGATGCTTCCCTACTGGGTTGAGGCACACACCTAGAGGAACATACAATGCATGGCACTTGATCCACCTCAGAGTCACTCCAGCACATAAACCTGCTGGAGCTCAGAGCAGTGCTTCTAGCCCTGCAGGCTTTCACATTCCTGGTGCAAGGCAAAGTGATGCAGGTCAGAACAGATAGTACCACCACCATGTACTACATCGACAAGCAGGGAGGGACAAGGTCCAGTCCCTTGTGTACAGAGGCAATGAAGGTGTGGAGCCTGGCTTACTCCTTGCAGGTGTCCCTGGTAGCCATTCATCTGCCAGGAAAGGAAACTACCTTTGCAGACACACTCAGCAGAATCAACCAGAACCACCACAAGTGGTCCCTAAACAGACAGGTGTTACAGGTTGTGTTCAAGAGATGGGGCACCCCAGAGATCGATCTTTTTGCCTCTCAGGACAACCAGCAGTTGCCCAAACACTGCTGCAGACCTTCAGAAAAGAGGACAGTACCCCGGGATGCTCTAGTGCTGGACTGGTCAGGGAGGAAGCTGTGTGCATTTCCCTATTCCCATTGCTGCTCAGAGTCCTGATCAAGCTCAGGTCCCAGCCAGCTTCAATGATCCTAACAGCTCCAGACTGGGCCAGGCAACCATGGTCCTCACTACTGCTTTCCCTATCAATAGCCCCATCCATAAACCTACATCAGAGGCAAACTCTCCTAACCTCCTCATAGGGGAGGATCCTGTACCCAAACCTCAGGTCTCTCAGGGTCAAAGCCTGGCTCTTGAAGACCTAGAATAAGCTGGTTTACACCTCCCAGAGGGTGTTCTCAATGTCCTAAGGGGATCTAGGAAATCCTCAACCAAGAAAACGTATGCTTCCTAATGGAAGAGGTTTTCCACATAGTGGTCCAATAATGATTTAGTGACTTCTCAGGCAGGGTTGCCAGCTTCGTTGAATTACCTCACCCATCTGCACTGTCTGGGCTTATAGCCAACTATCCTCAGAGTTCACCTGGCTTCAGTCTCACCATATATTTCAGATGGCAAGGGTGTTTCTATGGTATCCAACCCTATCTTTAAAAGGTTTTTTAAAGGGTTGGCTCATCTGCACCCCCCTCACAGGGAACTGGTGCCAGCATGGGACCTCAATGTCTTCATTGCCAAGCTCATGGAACCCCCTTTCAAGCCTGTGGCTACAACACACCTGACATTTGTGACTTAGAAAGCTGTCATCCTGGTGACTATCACTTCAGCCAGGCAAATTAGTGAGCTACAGTCCCTGTGTACAGAGCTGAATTACATCTCCTTTCACAGAGATAAGGTGGTACTTAGAACTAATAGAAAGTTGTTTCTGACTTTCACCTGAATCAATCACCTTGCCAGTTTTCTTTACTGAACACTAGTTCAGGGGAATGCAGGCTACATAGGCTGGATGTCAAAAGAGCTTTTAAGCTACTATTTTGACCATACCAATGCCTACAAGCAGGACATGCAACCACTGTTCCTGACTTATGGGGATGTGGAAAAAGGGAAACCAGCCTCTAAAAGGACTATTTCACACTGGATAGTGCTGTGTATCCAGTTCTGTTACAGTAAGACTGGTAAGGAGCCACCAGTAGGCCTAAGTGCCCATTCCACAATGGGCACAGCTGCTTCAAATGCAGCTGCTTGAGACATTCCCTTGCTGGAAATCTGCAAAGCAGCTACATGGAGAACAGCACATACTTTTACAAAACACTACTGCTTGGATACTCAATCCAGAAGTGATGCCAGGTTTGGCACAGCAGTGCTTCAGAGCCTATTTCCTAAGTAGGTTCTGTACCCTCCTCCAAAGGTACTGCTTCGTAGTCAGTAAGAATTAAGTATATTGAAGAATTCCTTGGGTTAGAAGAAAAAATTACCACGGTAATCTTGTTTCTTCCAAGGTATTCTTCAGTATGCTTAACTCTCCTTCCCTACCTCCCCTTCCAGAACCAGTAACATCTGCATAAAAGCTGGACTTCTGAGTTAAAATGGGTTTATTTCCTAGTTGTGTTACAAGTTTTTTGAACCCAATTGGGTGGTGTTGTTCCCTCTCTGGGTCATGTCTGACTATTAAGGGACATTTTATGGGGGATTTTATTGTTAAAAATGTTAGTATTAATAAGATAGCTTAGTTAGGGTGTCTTGTGACAGGGCTGAATAGGACCCTGTCCCAGTTGTTATGGAGAAAGTGTTTAAATACAAGGCTCTGTTCTTTCCTTTCCTGTCTCTTGTCTGTCTGGTTGCGCAACCAAATTTTCCTGTGAGACCTAGGATTTGATCACCCCAACAGTCTCACAGTTCTCTGCCTCTCACTGTCTCTCAGTCTTCCCTTGCTATTCTGTCTTTTCCTCTCTTGCATATCTGATGATATAAAACTATATGCAAATCATTATGTGGAAATGTAACTGATATTGAGATCCCTTTGTTTAGAAATTAAATAGTGTTACTGTTGAAATGTATATAATTATAGTTTAAGATGATTGCCAAAAGGCTATTTGAAACTCAAAAGGTTACCTGAGTGCAATTTTGAAGCCCTTTGCAGAACAGCTGTGGATAAGGGGCCTTAGTTCTGGGACATTGTGTTCCTGCCAGCACCTGCCTGATACTTACAAGAACATTTTAGAAAAAAAACAGGATGCTTGTTAAGAAGAGGGGTTGTTGCAAGGACTTATAAGACAGAGCTGCAAATGCCTGCAAAAGAAGGGACACAGATTTTGAAGGAAGACTCAGATGCATCTTCTGTTTATTTGGCCTTTGTAAATAGTTATACTGAACAATTTTATTTATTTATGTTACTGCTAGTAGAAATAAAAGAAAAAAATTACTCACCTTGGTAATTGTGTTTCTTCTAATGGAGTCTTGCTGTATTCTGACATATGCAGTTAGCCCCAGCACTTGAACTGCTCTGGAGAGGAATTAGTTAAATTCTATGCAGAGCATAGAATGTTGAACTCGAGCTCAGTTCAAACCTCTGTCTGCTGCACTTTGAAGTGTAACCGTCAGATTCTTATGAGCTAATACTAACTAACTAACTACCCCCACTATGTGGAAATTGTAAAACATTTTTACTAGCCAAAAAGGCAACTAAGTATTTTAGATCCCTAAAAGACTCAAGTCGAGAAATCCAAAACAAAAACTAGGTAGTGAACAACTAATTGCCAAATTATAACAACAACCAACTCCCCTTGATAAAAAAGGGAGAGTGGCAAGTACACCCCTGAGGTGCAACACTACACCTGCCCACCCACTTCCAAAAAACCAGGTTCTGAGAGGGGAGACAGGAAGGGAGGTCAGAATACAGCAAGACTCCATTAGAAGAAACACAATTACTAAAGTGAGTAATTTTTTCTTTAAACAACATGAAGTCTTGCTGTATTCTGACATATGCAGACTACCAAGCACTACCTCCATGGAGGAGGGAAGCAAACCTATTTTGGGAATAGGCTTTGCAGTACTGCTGTTCCAAACTCAACATCACTCCTAGCCTGGATATCCAGACAGTAATGCTTGGTTAATGTATGAACTGTTTTCCAGGTGGCTGCTTTGCATATCTCTAGTTAGGGCATATCTTTGGCTGCAGCCAGAGAAACAGCTGTAACTCTAGTCGAATGAGCCATCAGGCATGAGGGTGGTGTTTTGCCTAGCTTTTCATAGCAGAATTGTATACAAGAGACAATCCACCTGGCAATAGTTCTCTTAGTGGCAGGTTTGCCCTTTCCTACTTCCCCATAAGTGAGGAACAACTGAAGGGAGTCAAACCTGAGTGCGTTAGTATGCTCAATGTTGTAGCTAAGGGCCCTTTTAACATCCAAACTGTGTAATCTTCTTTCTCCTGAAGAAGAATGATCAGTGAAGAAAACAGGGAGAGACATGGATTGGTTCAGATGAAAATCTGAAACCACTTTGGATAAGAACCTCCTACTGTTTCTAAGGACCACCTTATCTCTATGGAATGCAATAAAATCACTGACAGCTTGCAATTCACTGATATGCCTGGCAGAGATAATAGCTACCAGGAACACAGTTTTCCAAGTCAAGTACTTAAGCTCTGCTGAAGACAAAGGCTCAAAAGGGAGTTGCATAAGCTGAGCAATGCAAACATTTAGGTCCCAAGCAGGAGTAGGATCTCTAAAGAGGGGATTGGTTTGAAGCAATCTCTTCAAAAATTTACAGAAAACAGGATGAGATGCCAGTGAGGAGGGCTTTCCTACTGACAAAATAGTAGAAACAGCTGACAAGTGTACTTTGAGGGTAGCTGGTCTGAGTCCTAGGCCATTAAGATGAACCACATAATCCAGAACTGTAGACAAGTCAGCAGTATCTGGGGATACATGCTTCTTGGAACACCAAGTGCTGAATCTTTTCCATTTGGTGTTATAAGTTTTTCTGGTGGCAGGTTTTCGACAGGTTTTGAGAATGTCCAGAACTCCTTGAGACAGATGCAAACCTGCATACTCTAACTCTTCAAGAGCCATGCCTTGAGATTGAGAGACCGAAGGTTGGGATACCAAATCCTCCCCTGAGAGGAGGTTAACAGGTTGTGATTCATGGGATGAGATAGGGGAAGATGGACTGCAAGGGACAGCAACAGAGGATACCAAGGCCGCCTGGCCCAATCTGGAGCAATCAGGATCACTTTGCAAGATTGTGCCCTTATCTTGACCAGGACCTTGAACAGTAGAGGAAAAGGAGGGAAGACATGAAGAAATTTCCCTTCCCAATCCAGAATCAGAGTATCCAGAGGGACTGAGCCCAAGACTGGGGGTCTGCAACAGAAGAGAGGAAGGTGGTGATTGTCTGGGGCTGCAAAGAGATCTATCTCTGGAGTGCCCCACCTTGAAAAAAATCACTTTTAACACTAGGGGATCCAGGGACCATTCATGATGGCCCTGGGAAATCCTGCTCAATGCATCTGCTAGCATATTGTCCTTTCCTGGGAGGTGGACTGCTACCAGAGAGGTCTGTAGAGAATAAGCCAGGGACCATAATCTCATGGCTTCCATGCACAAGGCTGTAAATTGAGTGCTTCCCTGCTCGTTGATATACCACATGGTGGTGGTGTTGGCTGTCCTGACCTGAACCACCCTGTTCTGTACTGATTCTGAGAAGGCTTGCAGGGCCAGGTAAACTGTTCTGAGCTCCAGAAGATTGATATGGAGAAGAGACTCCTGAGTGGACCACATTCCCTGGGCAGTGAGAGTCCCCAGGTGAGCTCCCAACCCCAGGAGAGAAGCATCTTTGGTTAGGGCCACAGAATGAGACTGAGAGATGAATGGGACCCTTTGCCTGAGATTGTCCTGATCTTGCCACCATTGAAGAGGCTGGACCAGGGTGTGAGTTTGGTTAGAGTATCTTTTTTCTGAGACGAAAGGGCCCTCAGGTGAAACTGAATGTCCCTCATCTGAAATCTGGTCCCTTGGACCACCACAGTGGAAGCTGCCATGTGGTCCAGAAGCTGAAGGAAGTGCCTTGCTAGTCAAGAATCCAGAAGGTGGAAAGAAGAAGCCAGCTCTATGATGGTCCTTACCCTTACCAAGGGTTGAGAAATGCTCTTGCTTTGGCAGTGTCCAGTTCTACCCCTATGAAGGTCAGAAGTTGTACTGGCTCGAGAACTGACTTGGGAAGGTTGAGAAGAAATCCTAGAGAAATGAGCACTTGCTGGGTCACTTGCAGATCTGAATTGACTTGGTCTGGAGGCTGACCCACAATGAGCCAGTCGTCCAGGTATGGGAATATGGAGATATTCTTTCTCCTTAGAAAGGTCACTACTACTACTAGGCATTTTGTAAACACCCTTGGAGCTGATCTTAGGCCAAAGGGCATGGCTTTGAACTGATAATGGCCTGCAGGCAATTTGAACCTGAGGTACTTTCTGTGGGAAAACCTGATGGAAATGTGAAAGTAGGCATCCTTTAGGTCCAGGGAGGTTAGCCAGTCCCCTGGCCTTAGAGAGGGAAAAATTATTCCCAGAGTCACCATTTTGAACTTTGGCTTTAATAGATGTTTTTTCAGGTATCTTAAGTCTAGGATGGGCCACCACTCCCCTGTTTTTATGGGGGGTAAAGATGTATCTGGAATAAAAACGTTTGCCCCTGTGAATTGTAGGAACTTTCTCTATGGCCCTTAAAGCCAGTAGAGGTGAAACCTCTGCCTCTAGGGCAATGGTTTCAGAGATGTTTGCAGGTGGAAAGGACCTGGCTCTCAGCTTTAGACATTTTTTGAAGCTGAGGGCCAGTCCCTGGCTTCCTACCTCCAGGACCTACTTGTCTGAGGTAACAGACTTCCAGTCCTGGAAGTAGTAAGCCAGCCTGCCTCCTACAGGAATTGGGGAGTTGACCTGGGTGGAAACATCAGGGTGTCTGCTTGGCAGGAGCCTTAGGCTGAGAGGAGGATGCAGCCCTGCTCATCCCCCCTTCTGAGTCTCCCTCTGAAGAACCCCCTCTGGGAAAAAGGAGAGGAGGGTTGTGCTTGGTAGAAAGGCCTATGAAAAGGCCTGCCCCTAGCTTGCTGCCTCTGAGGAGTTGCCTGCCTTTCCTTGGCCTGTGCATTCCTGTAGGTGGTCCTGTATTCACCTATCTTCTTCATATAATTCTTCGTCTGCTCCCCAAACAGAGAATTATTAACCACAGGGACATCCATAGCCTTAGCCTGGGTATCCTGAGATAGGCTAGTACACCTGAGCCAAGCTAGTCTCTGAAGAGCCACAGATGTAGCCATGACTCTTGATGACACATTATTGGAGTCCACAGCAGCATGAAACTGGATTTTCGATGCCTCAGTCCCATCAGCAGCCACCTCCTCCAGCTCCTTGGCAAGCTAGGGGGAGGCCTGCTTAGCTAGTTCCAGTACAGTGTCCCACCTGGACTTCTGGTACCTGGCTGTATAGGCCATATAATTAGCCTGCCTGAGTCCCAAAGGAAGATGCCATGTATTGTTTCTTTGCCATGGCATCCAACTTCCTGGACTCTTTATCTGGGGGTTGTGAAGCCAAGGGTATGTTAGCCTTATCACAGGCTGCAGCCTGCACAATCCCAACATGGCTACATTGCTTGTACAAGTACTCCGTACCTGAGCCAGACAACATGTACCTCATGTCCATCCTTCTGTCTACGGGCGGTAAAGAATTTGGAGTTTTTAACAACTTTTGTGTCTGTTTCCAAAAAGACTTATGAAGGGGAATAGACATCCTCTTGGACTCTGGGATGTCCATAATCTCCACATAGTCAGGCTCCTCTTGCTCCTCAGCAGCTTCTTCCAAAGGGAGCCATAGGGTTTCTGCCACTTTCCTGTAGAACATAAAGTGGGAAGGGGACTCAGAAAGTCTAGGAGGGGAAACACCAGAAGGCCTGTCTGGGGAGATGTCCGGTTCTATGGGCTCATCCAGGCCTTCTACTCCATCATCATCATCATCGTAATCATCATCCCCCTCCAAATCTGGTTCATAAAAATCTTCAGGGGAATAAGTTTGAACTGGGGGAATCAACTGAACTGAATGCCTGCCAGAAGGCACCGGATCAGTCAGAACTGGACAAAGTGATTCAACTATGCTAATCGCTTGGGCAATTTCTTTGGTGGGCAGATGATGTGATTTTGGATCTGAACCAGCTGATTTATTTTTCCTTTTTCTTTTTACCAGAACCGACCCCTCAGGATCAGCTCTCCATTTGCCTGAGGGAGTATTGCCCAGGTCAGTAGGCACTCCCTCAGGTTTGGCCGAAACCGAACCAGGCTGGCCATCCGGGTCAGTGGACTTCTTGGCCTCCTTTTCCCTAAGCCTGCCCAATCTTTTGTCCAGGGTGGCTTTAGAGAGGTTTTTACAGATTTGGCAGTCTTACTCCAGGTGGTTAAAACCCAGACAGTAAACTCAGGTGGTGTGGGGATCGTCCTTTGCAAAGTCCTCCCCACATTCACTGCAGTGCTGAAACCCAGTGGGCCTGGTTTTTCTCTTGGGTTTCTCAGACGAAGCCATAACTAAACACTTACCCTTTTTTGGCAACCGCCAGGCAAGACCCCCTTATCAGTTTCTAACCGTGTTACGGGTATTTGAAAAAAAAAATGATAAAACACATTTTTTTTTAAAACCGATAAGGACCGGTACCACACACTAAATTGCTAAAGAAAAAGAAGAATAACACACTCTAAACAGTAACCAGTTCAGCTGAACTGGTTGAAACTCTTTAAATTACAGTTTCCACAAGAGTTTTTAAAGCAAGTCCACTACCTATGCACTTACTGTACCACAGACAGGGATCTGAACCGAAAAAACAATTAAAGTATCGGTAAAACCAACTATTTTTAAACCAACCGAACCATGAGCAGAGAGAAATCTCCAGAGTGACTGTTCAGTTAGGCGGAGTAAAGAATCTGATGATTACACTTCAAAGTGCAGCAGACAGAGGTTTGAACTGAGCTGGAGCTCAACGTTCTATGCTCTGCATAGAATTTAACTCTTTCCTCTCCAGAGCAGTTCAAGTGCTGGGGCTAACTGCATATGTCAGAATACAGCAAGACTTCATGTTGTTTGAACTCTTGTTGTGAATTCTTCAGCTGCTCCTTGTTTTCCTATGCTTCCTGACCTGTGCCTTGATGATAGATGGTTTTAGAAGTGGGATTTATGCTGTGCATATTCTGAGCCAGGAGTTTTGTGCATGGGTACTGGACCTAGTACCAGGGAAGCATAGAGAAAGGTATGGATCCTGCAGCAGCAAGGCCAGGAGTGGTTGCCAGGAAAATGGCAGTCAAGCTAGCATAGACAGAAGGCCAAGCTGAGATTGTACAGCCAGCACAAGTTATGGAAAAGGAACAGGCAGTGACAGAACCTGAAAGCCTGATGGACTTTTTCAAATGATGGGCTATACAACAAAAAGGGATGGAAAAACAGAGGAGAAAAGAGATGCAGCGACAGGAGCAGCAGAGGAGAAAAGAGACGCAGCAGATGAGAGAAGAGATGTAGCAACGGGAGCAGCGATGGTTGGATGCCTTGCAAGCTATCAAAGGCAGAGGATCTGGCACTGATCTAGACGAGCAACAAAACACAAGCAACTTAAAAGCCATTAAACTTACTAAGTTGTGTCCCTCAGATGATATCAAGGCATACCTGACAACTTTTGAAAGATTTGCCACAGCCTGCCAATGGCCAGTGCAGCAATGGACAATGAGACGGGTACCCTACCTGACAGGTAAAGCCCAACTTGCCTACAGCAATATGGACACTGCACAGTCAGAAAACTATGACCTGGTGAAAAGCGAAATCCTGAAAAGGTATGACATCTCAAGAGAGAAATACAGGCAGAGATTTCAATCTTTGAAGTACAACTCAAGTCGACAATCCTCGAGAAGCCTTCACCCGACTCAGAGAACTCCTGATAAAATGGCTCCAACCAGACAGCAAAACAGTCCCACAGATCATCGGCACATTTGCCATAGAGCAATTCATCAACATCCTGCCTACAGATGTGCAGCTTTGGGTAAAGGAACGCCGACCAAAAATTGGGGAAAAGGCTGTTTCTTTGGCCAAGGACTACCAAATGGCCAGACAGACGCCACAGCAGCAAGGTAACAGCCAAGCACCAGTAAGACACTCTTTTTCCCATTTAAACTCCAAGTCTGATAAGAACTCTGGTGGGGGTAACAAATCTGTGCCCTAAGACGTTATTTGCTATAACTGTAATAAGCCAGGTCATGTTGCAAGAAATTTCCATAAGAAGAGTGGCACTGGAGCACATTAGTCCTTGGCAAATTGGGGCAAGTACTTAATAGATGTGAAGGTGGGGGATAAGACTGTAAAGGGACTCATTGATTTGGGAAGCAGACACACCCTAGTGCATGTTGAAGTTCTGGGAAAACACTGCAAAAGGACCAGATACTGGTGTCATCTGCATCCAAGGGGGACACGCAATACTATCCCACCACCCGAGTGACTCTGACCATTAAGGGTGTGTCGCACCAAATGAAACTGGGGGTAATACCTAAGTTAACTATACCTGTGATTATTGGAAATGACTTTCCAGGATTTACTGAGTTGATCAAAGAAAGAGTAAATTCTGATGTTTCAGCAGCTGTGGTGACAAGAGCTCAGGCAAAGAAAATCTCAGATGGTGGGGACACTTTTCCTTTTAGTGACTTTGATTCGGACTTGCTTGAGCACAGCTCCAAGATTCAGAAATCCAGAAAAGAAAGACAAAGCCTGAAGAAACTATGGCAACAAATGACTGATGGACATAAGGGGTTAACATATGAAAATGCTGAAACTAAATTGATAACTGATTGTGATTTTCTTTCAGAACAAGCTAACGATGTTTCTCTCCAGGATTATTTTAAGCAGCTGGGGGTGAAACCAAAACAGGGTGGACCAATGTTTAAAAAATGTAATGGGTTACTGTACAGAGTTTGGGTTAAACCTCAGACACAGGAACAGACAGAACAACTGGTTATGCCACAGAAGTATAGAACAGAGTTGTTACAGATTGCACATGATAGTCCTATGGCTGGTCACTCCGGGAGGGATCACACCCTTGCCAGATAGCTGTATAGATTTTACTGGCCTGGAATTCATGAAGATGTTGCTACCTATTGTAATTCCTATGCTGAGTATCAGAAAGTAGCCCCAGTCACTTAAAAAGACAAGGTGCCCTTGGTACCCCTATCCTTGATAGATATG
The DNA here is from genome assembly GCA_016271365.2 of Neoceratodus forsteri. Taxonomy (NCBI): domain Eukaryota; kingdom Metazoa; phylum Chordata; order Ceratodontiformes; family Ceratodontidae; genus Neoceratodus; species Neoceratodus forsteri. The sequence goes on from CM028130.1 coordinate 1,200,745,046, forward strand.
CCTTTTGAGAGAATTGCAATGGACGTGGTTGGTCTTTTAGACAAAAGTAAAAAGGGTAATAGATTTATCCTGGTAGTATGTGACTATGCCACTCGATACCCAGAAGCAGTTCCAATGGGTACTGTCACAGCTTCAGAAGTGGCAGCAGAGCTTGCAAAATTTTTCAGCAGAGTGGGCACACCTAAAGAAATTATTACTGATCAGGGTAGTAATTTTGGTGTTGCATTACTTAAGGAGCTGTATAGACTACTAGGTATCAATGCCATATGAACCTCCCCCATCACCCTCAGACAGACGGTCTTGTTGAGTGTTTTAACCAAACCCTAAAATGCATGTTAAAAAGGTTTGTAAAAGGGGAAGGGAAAGATTGGGACCAATACTTGCCTTACCTATTTTTTGCTTACAGAGAAGTGCCACAGGCATCAACAGAGTTTTCACCATTTGAAATGCTGTATATGTGAAGAAAGGACTGAAGTGTGTAAGGGAGGAAGGGAAGGGGGGTAGTACGGAGTCACTTTGGATGCAAATCCAGGATTCCAAGAATATGATTCTTAGAATGGAAGTGGTGTACAGGCCACCATCTCAGACAGAGGAGTTAGACAAGGAACTAGCGGGACAGATCAGGAGGACCTGCGAGAAGGGTAGTGTGGTGATTGTGGGGGACTTCAACATGTCAGGAGTGGACTGGAGTACCCCAACAGCCAGGAACAGAAGGGAGCAGGTACTGCTGGATGCCTTCCAGGACAGCTTCCTGCTGCAAATGGTCAGTGAACCAACCAGGTTAGGGAATACCCTTGACCTTGTGCTGGCAAATGTGGACTTTGTGAGAGAACTTACAGTGGAGGAACCGCTGTCAGGGAGTGACCACCACTCAGTATTGGATATGGGCAAGGAAGGAGTGGAATCTGGCACAAGAGTGCTGGACTTCAGGAGGGCTGACTTTGGGAGGATGGGGAAAGTGGTAAAAGGGTACCTGGCCAGAATTCAATCTAGTATGGACACTAACCAGAGGTGGGAGCTCATAAAGCTGGGGATAGTGGAGGCAACCAAAACCTGCTGCAAGGCCCAGAGCAAAAAGGCTAGGGCTATGAAACCGAGCTGGTTGAGCAAGGAACTCATGGAAAAGGTGAGGAGGAAAAGAGCTGCCTTTAGGAAGTACAAGAAAACAGGGAGGGGGAGGACAGGGAGGAGTACTTGACAGAATCGAAGGAGGTAACAAGGGCAGTAAGGGGAGCCAAAGCATCTATGGAACTCAGGCTGAAACAAGGCATTAAGAAGGGGGAGAAGGACTTCTTTAGGTACATCAGGCAGAAAAATTGCTGTAAGGACCACATAGTAAGGATTAGGAAGGAGGGGGGTTGGGTGGAAGCAGGGTGTGATAAGGCAGAAGCACTAAATGAGTACTTCTGTTCAGTATTTACTAAAGAGAAGAGGGGGTGACACCCAAGGGGGAGAAATGGCAGAAACAGGGGGGAAGGGTGATAGATGGGGAAATCATGGAGGGCAGAGTTCAGGAGGGTTTGAAGGCACTGACGGTGGACAAGGCGCCAGACCCAGATAGCATCCACCCAGGCTACTGAAGGAGCGGCAGAGAGGTCATAGCAGGACCTTTGGAAGACTCACAGTGCCCTCACCACATTCGGGGTGTGTACCTACCAGGACTGAGGATGAGCCATTGGTGCCCCTCCATAAGAGTGGCCCCAAAGATGAACCGGGAAACTACAGACCGGTGAGCCTCACATCCATCATGGGTAAGCTAATGGAGACTATCCTGAAGGAGAGGCTGATGACCCTCCTAGAGGCCAAAAGACTACAGGATAGCAGACAGCATGGCTTCATACTAGGCAGATCCTGCCAAACCAACCTGGTGGAGTTCTATGACTGGGTAACTAGGCAACTGGACAAGGGCCATGCAGTGGCTGTCCTGTATCTGGACTTCAGTAAGGCATTCGACTTGGTGCCGCATGGAAAGCTGTGAAGTAAGTTAGTAGGCACAGGGGCGGGTGCAAAGCTAGTGAGATGGGTAGGAAACTGGCTTCAGGGAAGGCAACAAATGGTGGTGGTGGGTGGGGAGCTCTCACACCCAAGGGTAGTGATGAGCGGTGTTCCACAGGGCTCGGTGTTGGGACCAGTGTTGTTTGGGATATTCATTGCAGACATATCATGGGACATCAAGAGCAAGATCATTCTGTTTGCTGATGATACCAAGGTAGGAGTGGTGGGGATGGCAAGGGTTGCAGGATGATCTGGCAAAGCTTGAAACCTGGTCAGACACCTGGCAACTGGGGTTTAATGCCAAAAAGTGCAAGGTGCTGCATTCTGGGAGGAAGAACCCAAGGAGGAGTTACCAGTTGAGGGGAGTGCAGCTAGCCCTGACAGAGGAGGAGAGGAGAAGGATCTGGAGGTGCTCATTACAGGGTCAATGAACATCTCGGCACAATGTAGGAAGGCAGCTGCAAAGGCCAACAAAATGCTGAGTTGTATTGCAAGGGGTATATCCTCGAGGAGGAAGGAGGTGATTCTGCCACTGTATAGGTCATTAGTTAGACCGCACCTGGAGTACTGCGTGCAGTACTGGCACCCATATCTGAAGAGGGACATTAAGTTACTAGAGGGGATGCAGCACTGGCGACAAAGATGATGACGCGGCTGGGGGACTTATCATACGAGAGGAGGCTGAGGGAGTTGAACATGTACTCACTGGAGGAGAGGAGGGATGGGGACATGATTGAAACCTTTAAGTACATGAAAGGAATAAACAAGACAGGTACAGCAGGGCTGTTCAAAGTAAGGGAGGGGAGGGACACCAGGGGCCATGATATGAGACTGGAGGGAGGAAGGTTCAGGAGGGAGATGAGGAGACACTTTTTTACAGAGGGGGTGGTGGCTGGGTGGAATGCGTTACCTGCAGAAGTGGTATCCAGTAGAACAGTGGACTGCTTCAAAAGGGGATGGGATAGGACAAGGGGGAGGGTTAATGAAGGGGAAGGGTGGAAGGAAGGGGCAGCTGCAGAATAAGAGGTGCTAGCTGCACATTCGAGCAGACTTGATAGATCTCTAGGCCTTTATCTGCTGGCAAATTTCGTATGTTCGTATGTATGGTAGGCAACCTAGAGGGCCACTGGATGTGATAAAAGAAACGTGGGAAGATAACACCACTCAGAAACAGTCTATAACACCTTATATGTGTGCCCTAAGAAAGAAGTTGGCAAAATATGTTGAAATTGCCCATAGTAATCAGGAAGAGGCCTAAAACCAGCAGAAAGTATATTATGACCATGGGGTAAAAGAAAAAGCTTTCGAGCCAGGTGAAAAGGTTTTGCTGCTGTTACCCACAACAGAAAATAAACTGTTAATGAAATGGCAAGGGCCTTATAGAGTGCTTAGACATATTGGCAGTGTTAACTACAGGATTGAGACCTCTGACAGGAAAAATCCTGGATTGAAAAAATGGCAAATTTACTTTGCTGGTTTTACCAGAAACCGATAAAGAAGATATTGATGTAGCTTATGACAGACTGGAACAAACCGTGAATGCTGATGCTCTATAGATAAATTTTTCCTTAACCTCTGAACAAACTGCAGACATTCGTAATGTGCTAAAGACATTTAACACTACTTTTACCACAGTACCAGGCCAAGCAAAAGGGGTTGAGCATGTTATAGGGACAAGGAATGCTCGTCCTATTAGACAAAAGGCATACAGGTTATCAGAGCGGTTAAAAGCTGACATGGTTAAGGAAATACAAAAAAAGAAAGAATTGGGTATCATAGAAGAGTCGAAGAGTGCTTGGTCATCTCCAATGGTAGTTGTAAACAAAAAAGAAGGGTGTGTTAGAATCTGCCTTGATTTTAGGAAACTTAATCAAGTGTCACAATTTGACAGTTATCCTATGCCCAGAAGAAAAAATTACTCACCTTAGTAATGTTGTTTCTTCTAATGGAGTCTTGCTATATTATGACATATGCAGTGAGTCCCAACCTTCGAACTGCTCCGGAGGTGAAAGAGTTAACTTTCCATGCCAAGCATGGAACTTTGAGCATGAGCTCGGTTGAAAGCTCTGTCTGTTGTTCTTCAAACTCAAACTGTCAGATCTTTACGAGCAAAACTCACTAAGGTTCTGTGTGGAAGCTGTAATCTACACTAGCCAACTGGCTACTAAATATAAGAACACATTTTTTGGTCCCAAAACAAAGACTCAAGTCAGGGATCCAAAAATAAAAACACAACACCCAAACACCCCAAAAAGGAGGGGTGAAAAAACAAGGTGGGCATCTACTAAGTGCCAACACTGCACTGCCCACCCACATCCCAAGAGCAGAGGTTCTGAGAGGGGCAGACAGGAGGGGAGGTCATAATATAGCAAGACTCCATTAGAAGAAACAACATTACTAAGGTGAGTAATTTTTTCTTCAAACAACATGAAGTCTTGCTATATTATGACATATGCAGACTACACAGCAGTACCTCCATGGAGGAGGGACAGAACCTACTTAGGAAATAGGCTCTGAAGCACTAGCTGTGTTAAACCGAGCATCACTCCAAGCCTGGATGTCCTGGGAGCAATGCTTGCAGTGTGAACTGTTTTCCAGGTAGCTGCTTGACATATCTCTAGGATAGGGATGTCCCTGGCAGCAGCCAGAGATGCAGCTGTACCTCTGGTAGAGTGAGCCCTCAGGCCTGAGGGAGGAACCTTACCCAGTTTTTCATAGCAAAATTGGATACAAGAGACAATCCACCTGGCAATGGATCTTTTAGTGGCAGGTTTCCCTTTACCAACCTCACCATAAGTGAGGAACAGTTGGAGGGAGTCAAACCTGTGACCCTTGGTACATTCTATGTAGTAACTAAGGGCTCTTTTGACATCTAAACTGTGCAGCCTCCTCTCGCCAGAGGAGGAATGGTCAGTGAAGTACACGGAGGAGACATAGATTGATTAAGGTGGAAGTCCGAAACCACCTTAGGCAAGAACTTTCTGTTAGTCCTGAGGACCACCTTATCTCTATGAAAGGAGATAAAATCAGGCTCCACTGACAAAGCTTGTAATTCACTTATGCGCCTGGCAGAAGTGATGGCTACCAAAAACACAGTTTTCCAAGTCAAGTACTTAAGCTCTGCTGAAGACAAGGGCTCAAAAGGGGGTTGCATAAGCTGGGCAATGCAAATATTAAGATCCCATGCAGGGACAGGGTCCCTGAATGGAGGGTTGTGTGAAGCAACCCCTTGAAAAACTTGGAGAATACAGGATGAGCTGAAAGAGAAGAGGGTTTACCAGCTGATAAGAAAGCAGACACGGCTGCCAGGTGCACCTTTAGGGTAGCTGGTCTCAGCACCAAAGTATTCAAATGCACCATATAATCCAGGACTGTGGGTAAGTCAGCAGATTCTGGGGAAATGTGTTGCCAGAGCACCATATGGAAAACCTCTTCCATTTGGAATTATAAGTAGCCTGGTGGAAGGCTTCCTAGAAGCCTTCAAGATATCTAATACACCTTGGGAGAGGAGGTCAGCAACTCTAACTCTTCAAGAGCCAGGCCTTGAGATTGAGAGATTTGAGATTCGGGTACCAAACTCTCCCCTGAGCACAGGTTAACAGGTTGTGATTCCTGGGAAGACACAGGGGAAGGTGGACTGCTAAGGACAGAAGGAGTGGGTACCAGGGCTGTCTGGCCCAATCTGAAGCAATCAGGATCATCTTACAGGGCTGAGATCTGATTTTGACTAGCACCTTGAACAGAAGAGGGAAGGGTGGAAAAGCATAGAGAAACTTCCCTTCCCAACTGAGAAGGAAGGCATCCAGGGGGACTGAGCCCAACACTGGGGGCCTGCAACAAAAAAGGGGAAGTTGGTGATTGTCTGGGGCTGCAAAAAGATCTATCTGCGGGGTGCCCCATCTGGCAAATACTACCTCCAGTACTAAGGGATCCAGTGACCATTCGTGATGGCCCTGGGAAATCCTGCTGAGAGCATCTACCAGGACATTGTCCTTGCCTGGGAGGTGAACTGCAATAAGGAAGGTGTTTAGAGAGTAAGCCAGAGACCAGAACTTCATTGCTTCAGTGCACAAGGCCGTAGACCGAGTGCCCCCTTGCTTGTTGATGTACCACATTGTGGTGGTATTGTCTGATCTGACCTGAATAACTTTGTTCTGAACAGATGTGGAAAAAACTTGAAGTGCTAGAAAAACTGCTCTGAGTTCCAACAGGTTGATGTGGAGCAGAGATTCCTGAGGGGACCACAATCCCTGGCTAGTGAGGTCGCCCATGTGAGCTCCCCATCCCAAGAGGGATGCATCTGTAATAAGGATTAAAGAGTGAGACTGAGGGGTGAAGGTGACCCCCTGTCTCAGATTGCTCTGGTCCTACCACCACTGAAGGGCATGGATCAGGGTTTGAGTCACTGGGATCAATTTGGTTAGAGGGTCTCTCCTTTGAGACCAAAAGGCTCTCAAATGGAACTGGATGTCCCTCATCTGAAATCTTGCTCCCTGCACCACTGCTGTAGAAGCAGCCATGTGCCCCAGGAGCTGCAGTAAATGTCTTGCTGGTTGAGAGACCTGCAGGGTGAAGGAGGAGGAGGCCAGATAGACCAGGGTCCTTGCTCTTTCCAGAGGAAGGAAGGCTCTGGCCTCTTTTATGTTCAGTTCTGCACCTATGAAGGTGAGAAGCTGGACAGGCTCTAGAACTGACTTTGGAAGATTGAGAAGGAAACCTAGAGATGTGAGCAGTTGCTGAGTTACCTGAAGATGTAGTTTGACTTGGTCTGGAGACTGGCCCACTATGAGCCAGTCGTCCAGGTAAGGAAAGATGGCAATCTTTGCCTTCTTAAGTGGGCAACTGCTACTGCCATGGCATTTTTGTGAATGCCCTCGGGGCAGAGGTGAGGTCAAGGGCATTGCTCTGAACTGGTAATGGCCTGAGGGCAGTTCCAATCTGAGGTACTTTCGATGGAGCTTCTGATAAGAACATGGAAGTAGGCATCCTGAGGTCCAGGGACACTAGCCAGTCCCCTGGCCTTAGAGAGGGTAAAATAATTCCCAGAGTCACCATTTTGAATTTTGGTTTTAAATGGTGCTTGTTTAGGTATCTGAGATCCAGGATGGCCGCCATTCTCCTGTCTTTTTTGGGGTAAGAAAGTACCTGGAATACAACACTTTGCCCTGGTGTAGGGGTGGAACCCTTTCCACAGCTCTGAGAGCCAGGAGGGTAGAAACTTCTGTTTCTAGGGCAAGTGCCTCTGATGGATTTGCAGGTGGAAAGGACCTGGTTCTCATCTTTGGAAATTTTTTGAAGCTGAGAACCAGCCCCTGGCTTACTACTTCCAGGACCCACTTGTCTGATGTTAAATACTCCCAGTCCTGGACAAAGTAAGCCAGCCTGCCCCCTACAGGTAGTGGAGAATCGGCCCTGGCTACCCCTTCAGGGTGCCTGCTTGGCAGGGGCTTTAGGCTGAGGGGTGGAAGCAGGTCTGCTTGTACCCAGTCTGCCTCTCCCTCTAAAGAACCCCCTCTGGGTATAAGCTGAAGAGGAGGCCTGGGCTTGGTAAAAAGGCCTATGAAAAGGTCTGCCTCTGCCCATGGAAGGCTGCCTTTGAGGAGTGGCCTGCCTTTCCTTGGCCTGTGCACTCCTATAGGTGGTCCTATATTCATCCATTTTCTTCATGTAATTCTCTGTCTGCTCCCAGACAGAGAATTACCCACAACAGGAAAATCCATGGCCTTAGTCTGGTATCCCTGACAGGCTAGTACATCTGAGCCAAGCCATTCTGCCAAGTGCCACAGATGTAGCCATGACTCTTGATGACACATCATTAAAGTCCACTGCAGCATGGAATTGCACCTTGGATGCCTCAATACCATCAGCAGCCACCTGCTCCAGCTCCTTGGCAAGCTGGCCAGGGACCTGTTTGCTACAGAGCCATAACAGTATCCCATCTGGATTTCTGATATCTAGCAACATAAGCATATAATTTGCCTGTCTGAGTCCCAAGGATGCTGCCATGTACTGTTTCTTTGCCATAGCATCAATCCTCCTGGAGTTCTTGTCAGGGGTGTGAAGCCAAGGGAATATTAGCCTTGTCACAGGCTGCAGCCTGCACTACCCCAACATGGCTGCATTGTTGTGAAAGGACTCCGTATCAGAGCCTGACAATGTGTACCTCTTCCATTCTTTTATCCACAGGAGGTATAGTGTGAGGAGTTTTTAAATTTTACTGTCTGTTTCCCAAAGATTTATGCAAAGGAATAGACAGTCTCCTAGACTCTGGGATATCCATCATTTCTACATAGTCAGGCTCCTCTTGATCATCCACAGCTTCCTCCACAGGAGCTGGAGGGTTTCAGCCACTTTTTATAAAACATAAAATGAGAGGGGGACTCAGAAAGCCTAGGGGGAGACACTCCTGAAAGTCTGTCTGGGGAGTTGTCCAGTTCAATGGGCACATCCAGACTTTCAAATCCACATTCACTCTCCTCATACTGCTCTTCCCCCTCCTCCGGTTCATAAAATTCCTCTAAAACATATTCTTGAACCGGTGGAACCGACCAAACCGTACGCTTACCTGATGGTGTCGGTTCGGTCGGAACCGGGGAAAGCGACTGGACAATTTTAATCGCTTGGGCTATTTCTTCAGCGGTTGGAGATGGAAATTTTGGCTCCACACCTGCTGATTTTCTAGTCCTTTTTGCTGGAACCGAGTCGGCTCTCCTTTTGCCCAAGGAAGTCTTGCCCTGGTCAGAGGGCACTCCCTCTGGTTCGGTTACAACTGAACCGGGCTGGCTATTTAGTCAGCGGACTTTGCCTCTCTTCTGGAGCCTACCAAATCTCTTATCCGGGTAGCTGCAGGAAAATTTTTGCAAATCTGGCAGTCTGCATTGAGGTGGTCAAACTCTAGACAAACACAGGTGGTGGGGGTCAGCCTTGGCAAGGCTTCCCACAAACACTGCAGTGTTGAAACCCAGTGGGCCCGTTTTCTTTTGGTTTCAGACATAGTGCCAGCCTAACCAAAACTTGCCCGTTTATGGCAATCAACCAAGAAGACCCTCTTATCGGTTCCGAACCGTGTTCAATGGTCGCGGGAAAACGTAATGAAACTGCTTTTTTTAGAACCGATAAGAACCGTAACTGCACTCTAAAAGACTGAATTTAATGAATTTAATAACCTGATCGGTTCAAACTGAACCGATAATACCGCTTACAAGTTCCACAGAAATAAATGTAAAATCTATCTAGTACTTACGGTACCACAGACAGAGCTTGAACCGACTGTTATGTTTAAATTCGGTTAAAAAACCGAAAAATTAATACTTTAACCGACAAAATGAACCGAGCAGAAGGAGAAATCTCCGGAGCGACTGTTCAGTGAGGCGGAGTAAAGAATCTGACAGTTTGAGTTTGAAGAACAACAGACAGAGCTTTCAACTGAGCTCGTGCTCAAAGTTCCATGCCTGGCATGGAAAGTTAACTCTTTCACCTCCGGAGCAGTTCGAAGGTTGGGACTCACTGCATAATGTATGTCATAATATAGCAAGACTTCATGTTGTTTGAATAGATGATTTGGTGGACAGAATGGGGAGTGCATAGTATATCAGTACCCTCAATCTCACCAAGGGTTACTGGCAAATACCTTTAGCTAAAGAATCCAGAGACAAAACAGCATTTGCCACTCCTGTTGGATTCTATCAGTGCACCACCAATGCCCTTTGGTTTACATGGTGCGTCAGCTACATTCCAGCTGTACATGGATGTAATTTTATCACCTCACACTGGTTATTGTGCTGCATACCTGGATGATGTTGTGGTGTACAGTACAGACTGGAAACAGTACCCAAATAATGTGAAATGGACCCCAGAGTGTGACAAAGCTTTTCAAGCCATTAAGGCTACATTATGTTCAGCCCCTGTTTTAGGGAGTCCATACTTTGAGAAACCATTTTTGTTAAAAACAGATGCATCAGAGGTAGGCCTAGGTGCAGTCCTGAGTCAAAATATAGATGGGGCGGAACATCCTAGTCTGTACATAAGTAGGAAGTTGCATGACAGAGAGAAAAGGTACTGCACCATTGAAAAGGAATGTCTAGCAGCAAAGTGGGCCATGGAGTCCCTTAAGTTTTATTTGCTAGGAACCGAATTTGTACTTATAACAGATCACAATCCTCTCTGTTGGCTTAACCAAATGAAAGATAAAAACTCCAGAATCACAATGTGGTACCTGGCACTACAGCCATTTAAATTCAAGGTGATACACAAATCTGGTAAAGAGAATAGCAATGCTAATTTTCTGTCAAGATATGAATCAGGAATTGAGGGTCCTGAAAGTTGAAAAACAAATGTATGAGTTTAAACTTTACTGTTTGCTGTACTTTCATAGAAAAAAAGGATACTGCTCCTGTTTTTTCCTATGCTTCCTGACCTGTTCCTTGATGACAGGTCTTACCCCACAGACTGTTATGAATCTGAGCATTAAAAAACGCAGCAGTTTGAATGGTGGCGTGAGTCAATGAGTGTTCCATCATTTGCATAAGTTCCATTCTCCAGGCAGTTCAACACTGGAGGCAGACTGCAAGAGTTATGCATATTGGAGAATACCTTGGAAGAAACAAGATTGCTGCAGTGAGTATTTTTTTCTTACTACCTATTGACAATTTGGAGCACTACGGAACGGGAACCAGAGAATAGCGATAAAAACCAACAAAACAAACTAAAACAGACCTTGACTAATGCAGAGATTTGAAAACTACATGAATACTGTGAAAAAAAAAGTACGAAAAACAAAACAGCACACTGGCTGAAGAAAAACAGGAGAGTTCTTTGGGGCGACTTCTTCGTCAGGGGGAGAGAAATAAATCTGATGTTAGAAGGCAGGGTGGCATGAGACCACACAGCAGAGATTTGAATTTCATTGTAAGACTCTCTAATTAGCATAAAATTCTACTTTCCGGGGCAGCCCAATCCAGCAGGCTGATTTGCATTTGTCTAAACATAGTGAGGGATTCCTGGGGTTGGAAAGTATAGCTTTAAAAAACAGTTGTAAAACATATTCTTAAGGGATGTGTTAAGCACTCTATTACAGCAGACATGAAAAGTGAACCTTTGTGTTTGCATCTATGATTCGAGAACAGTTCTAATACTTCATAATATTTTATTTTTGTATTGCAGTATCTTTTCTGAGAAAATGTAATATTCTTAAGGTGAACTAATACAGATACAATTATGCTTTAATATTCGTCAGCTATCATAGATTCTGTATGTAGGCTGAGGACTTCTTCAATTAGTATCCAAGTACAGAAAGAGATGCAGATTTATGGAATCCTTTCTTCATAAGTAAGTTGATACAGCTGCTATACTTCCATGCCAATGGTAATGTAAACTGCAAAACAGAAGCATGGGGGGTAATATATTTGAGCAATGAGGCTGTCAAAAGTAAAAAAATAAAAAAAAGAACAGTTAAGAATATACAGATCTTACTTCAAGATTCGCTCCTGCAGAAGATAACACCTTTAGGACTGAAGCCAACAGGTACCAGGACCCCACGGAAACTTTCTAGCTAGCAGTACCCCCCGATAGTGGCCTGCCCCAACGCATGTATGGTATAAAAGGGTGGCTCTCAGCCTACCCCAGTTCTTTTCCTCAGTATGACCATGCATGTCGGACCTCCATGGATACCTTCAGCTAGTTGACTGCCATCTTACTATGTTTTCAATGCCTTTTTCTTTTTCTGAATTTTTTCCAAAAGTACAAGTCATCTTCTTCTCTAACTTCTTCAATCAATAGGCATCTTTCCAAGTGCATGTGCAGCAAGCAGATCCCCCTTAAAGATGGCCATTTGTGTTGCCTTTTTTGCTTAGGCCCAGACCACAACATCGAGGCCTGTCAGCACTGTCGTGATTTCAACCAGCTCACACGGCTCTGGTGCCAGAAGACCCTCGAAGCTTTCCTGTTAAAAAAACAGATATCTGCTATGGGTAAGGAACTTCATCGCAAAAGCTCATCTTCTTCTCCCTCATCCTCTTCTTCTCATAAAGAGAAGAAATTGAGTGACAAACACAAGCACCAGGAGAAGTCCTGGACAGAAGTTTGCTCTCAGTCCCCAAAGAAGTCAGCAACCCCCAACTCCTCCAGGTGGGCCTCTGGGCTCCTGGTCACTAAGCCTCCCTCCCTCATCTCCATTATGGGAGAAGGCTCTTTGGGGCACGTGAAGTCCTCCCACATCTTTCCTGCACTCAAGCTTAAGCCTATCACCCCTGGGGGCTTTAAGCCTGGTGGCCCAGCCAGTGACTTTCCAAGTGGCAAGCCATTGTCTGTTGCCCTCCCGGCCAGGGTGCCCACCAAGTATGCCCAGATGTCAGGGGCCAATGCTAGCAAGCAGTACCGAGGACAGTCGCCCTCTTCCTTTGGAAGCAACCGGCATACGTTCCACTCAAGAGTCACCCCTCCTCCAAAGGCGACTCCGCCTAGGCATCTGCTGACCAGTTCTCCAGCCCAGCCTCTGCCTACATTGTTCCATCAGTGCTGGCCTCATCAACGCCCCCTTGAAAAAGCCCAGCGCCTTCGCAGACTACAGTTGACTCCGACACCCCTAGTAGGCCGATGCCAGGGAACTTGACACCCGATGGCCAGATTTCAGACCCACCACTTCCGACGCCTGAGGACACTCCCTTGGTCCTAACACCAGAGGACCTAGACTAGACCACCCCAATGCCAGGGTTACCCCAACCGGACGACCTGACACCAGGGCCATCCGTAGGGCGTCAGCGAACTGTTTGTGGCGTGGTGGGTCTACTTCAAAGACAAAGAAGCCCCCATATCCTCTACTAAACCAGCTCCCAAGGACCTCCCCCAGTTGAACCCTTGGGCCATCCCCCTTCCCCACCTCCCAAGGGGCCTACACCAGACAGGGAGCTTACTTCTCCTAGGGAACGACCACAAAGACCACCAAGATCGCCTTCCCCCTGTCCGGACTCAGAAGACTTGGATGAGGATTCCTTTCCCCCCTCTAGTCCTGGGGGATTCAGACCCTCCATCAGATTTGGACTTCAGGAAGGACACCCCACACTCCCTGTCTGATGACCCCTTCATTCATGGATGTAATGCATCACATCCAGCAACTGAACAGGTGGGACACAGAAGACCTCGACCCAGAACAGAAGAGGTGGGCATTTTTTCTTCGAAAGAAGGATGACCTAGCCATGTTAGTGCCTCCGATGAGCGATTCCTACAAGGACGCCAACAAGCTTGCTTGTAAGCGTCTTTCTCAACTCCAGCTATATCCAAAAAGTCAGACCACTTGTACACTGTTCCCTGGGATGACCCCTTTTATGGGGAACAACCCGAGGCTGATTCTCTTGTGCTGAATGCCACCCATGATAGGTCTAAACAACCATGGCACCTCAGTACACAACCCCTAGATAAGGACTCCAAGCAGTTCCATTATCTGGCTAGGAAAAGTTTTTTCCTCCTGTACGTGTGCCATCCGGTTGCAAAACTTCCTTGCCCATATGGTACAGTACCAAAACGCCCTGTGGGGCAAGGCACTGGAGATTATTCGAGCCATGCCAGACTCCCCTGGATGGGCGGAGCTTATGGACATCATGAAGTCAGGCTTGGACATCAGTAATCACGTCCTGAGGGCATTTTACGATACAGTGGACTCAGCAGGCAGAGCTGCCACTTCTGTGGTCTGTATCCACTGATATTCTTGGCTGACAGTTCCCAGGTTTGCCCTTGACATCCAGTACAAAGCAATGGAAGCCCCTTTCAGGGGTCCAGTTCTGTTTTGGGGGGGACACTCAAAATATAATTTCCTGTCTGCAAGAGACCGGGAAAGACATTGGGTCAGTGCGTTCCACGTATAATCCCGAGCAGCAGCCTGAGCAGTCTTTAAATAAGACTGGCCGGCAGCAATACAGAGGACAGCAACAGTGACAACAATGGGCAGGCTTCAAATGCAAGGCCTCCACACATGCTTCGGGAGGTTCTGCCCCACGGGCCCCAAGAACCTCTCAACTCACGCTTTCTCACCCCCTGGCTCCTCCACCTGACTCACTGCCCAACCCTCTCACCAGCTGAGGCCTTGGGGGAGGTGGTGTTGGGGGGAGTCAATTCTACTTGCACACCGAAGGGTGGCACCAGATAACGTCAGACCGCTGGGTCCTGCAACTCATCGAAAAGGGTCACACTCTCAAGTTTACAGAGCTTCCTCCAGACAACCCTCCAATGCAGTCTCACTACTCACCAACCCAAAGCGTCCTCATAGCAGAGGAAGTCCAGGCTGTCCTTCAAAAGAAGGCCATATAGCCTGCTCCCCCAGAGCAATGAGGGACAGGATTTTACTCCCACTTTTTCCTCGTTCCAAAGAAGATGGGAGACCTCCATCCTATCCTGGACCTAAGCCACCTGAATCAGTACTTCGAGTACAAGAAATTCAGGATGGTTACCTTGATAGGCCTGCTCCACCAAGGGGACTGGCTATGCTCCCTGGACATGCAGGATGCATACCTCCACATTCTGATCTTCCAGCCACACAGGAGGTTTCTGCACTTCTGGTTTCAGAAGCATCATTACCAGTTCAGAGCCTTGCCCTTCGGCCTGTCCTCAGCACCGAGGGTGTTTACCAAGTGTCTAGCCTTGGTAGCCACAAGTCGCAGGAGGCAGGGGCATTATCTCTTCCTCTGCCTCGATGATTGGCTTCTAACCACTCCTTCTTGGGACCAGCTTATAGGCACCATTCAAGACACATTCTCCCTCTTTCAAGACCTAGGGATCACTCTGAATCTCCCCAAGTCCTCCCCCTGGCCAAGTCAGTGGCTTCACTACATAGGGGCAATCCTGGACACAGCACAAGACAAGGCCTTCCTTCCCCAGGAGAGAGCAGAGTGTCTTCAGTCCCATGCTCGGCAGTTGCTCTCAGCTCGCCAAGTTCCAGCCTGGACAGTACTCAGACTGTTGGGACAATTGCCACTGTTTCCATGGCCCAGTTGTACATGAGGGTGATCCAGTGGAACCTCAGGGTTCAGTTGGATCAGTGGTCAGACAATCTGGACCAACCAGTCCTGGTGTCAAGCCCAGTCAAGCAATCACTGACATGGTGGCTAGATTCTACCAACCTCACCAGAGGAGTTTCCTTCTGGAAGGAATCTTCCACCCAGATCCTGACTACAGATACATCGGGCCAGGGTTGGGGAGCTCACCTGGGCACTCACCAGACTCATGGAATCCTGGACTCAGCAAGAGATTCATCTCCACATCAATGTTCTTGAGATGAGGGCAATCCTTTATGTCCTCCAAGTCTTCTAGACAGTCCTCCTACCTGGCCCTCTGCTGGTACAAACCGACATGTCAGTGGTGTTTTATATCAACAAGCAAGGGGGAACACACTCTTATCTTCTTTGTAGGGAAGCCATGAGAGTGTGAATTTCAGCTGGAACTCTCGGCAGTCCACATCCCAGGCATTCACAACACTCTGGCCGACAGCCTCAGTCAGACTCGGTCCAGGACCCATGAGTGGGAACGTCTCTCTGCAGCGGCAGAAGATCTTTTTCCCAGATGGGGTCACCCAGAACTTTATCTGTTTGTCTCCCCATCAAACACAAAACTGCCCTGTTTTTGCTTGCTAAATCAAGGGCCTGGTGTTTTCTGGCAAGATGGGCTGTCCCTCTCCTGGATGGAGAGGTTTCTTTACACATTCCCTCCATTTCCCCTGCTGCAATGGGTACTTATCAAGTTGCAGTTCGAGGGTGCAGAAATGATCCTGGTGGCTCCGTTCTGGCCTCATCAGATCTGGTTCCCACTATTGGAACAACTGGTGGTGGAACCTTCAGTGCCTCTGCCCCTTCGGTCAAACATGCTGTCCCAGGAGCAGGGCTCCTTTGTCCATCCAGATCTCAGATCTCTGTATCTTCTTGCATGGCTCCTGCAGACCTAGCCTTGTCCAGATTTGGGGTTTCCCCCAGGGTAGCGGACGTCCTGGTGGCTGCCAGAAAACCCTCCACCAGGGCAGCCTACACTATGAAATGGAAGTGGTTTTGTGTTTGGGCCACCTCTAGAAACCTGGATCCCTTCACCTGCCCAGTGAACTCAGTGCTGGAGTGCCTCCTGTCCCTTTCTGAGAAAGGACTCAGCTACTCTTCATTAAAGGTGCACTTATCGGTCATTTCTGCATATCACGTGCTGTCCAGGAAGGGAACAAGTCTTTTGAGCAATCAGTTTAAATGCTTCATTGGCAAGCTTTTAAACTAGTCAAAGGGGGAGGCACTGACAAGCAGCAGGAAAATCCCAGCCTCTCCCTACAAAACAGGGTACTAAATGAGAAAAAGACTGAGGTAGAACGGTCAGTGGGGGATGCTGCAACAGAAGGTAAAGCCATCAAAAAATGGAGAGCAATGAGTACTAATGCCCGTAGTCTGGGTAACAAGCTTCCTGAGTTAGTGGACTTGATGGAGGAGGAACATCTGGATATCGTGGCAGTCACAGAAACATGGTACACACAAAACCATGACTGGGACATAAACATACCAGGATACACTGCCTACAGGAGGGACAGGGAGGTAAAGAGGAGGAGGAGTAGTTCTTTACATAAGGGAAGGAATAAAGCAACAGAACAAAAGGGTAAACAGGGAGGAGAAGAAGCACTGTGGGAATTTGGAGACAGGCAATGGCACCACAATACGCACAGGGTTAGATACAGACCCCTTCTCAGGGGAGGAAATGGACAGGGAAATGATAGAAAGTATACTTAGAATGGCAGAAAAGGGAGATATTGCTGATGGGTGATCTGAATATGCCAGATGTTAACTGAGTGCAGTTGCAGCTGCCACTTCGAAGAGTGCAGTTATTCTAGATGCCCTACAGGGGGCATGCCTTACACAACTAGTACTGGAGCCCACTCGAGAGAGAGCAATATTAGACTTGATTCTCTCAAATGGAGATGGAGAAAGAATTACAGATGTAGAAGTGGGTAGCCATCTGGGAACTAGCGACCATCGAACAGTATGGTTCACAATAAACACAGCAATAGAGTCAAGCCATACAAAGACAAAAGTACTGGACTTTAGGAGGGCTGACTTTGCCAAAATGGGTGAGTGCCTAAGGAATGCACTAGCAAATGGGCAGGAAGGAGGGGCGGAAGAACAATGGGGAATAAAAACTGCCATCACAGAGGTAACGAGCCTTTGTGTGAAGCAAATAAACAAAACAAGAAGATGTAAGAAACCACTATGGTTCTCAAAGGAAGTGGCAGTGAAGGTTCAAGAGAAAAAGAAAGCATTCAGGAAGTACAAGGAATCGCAGAAGGAGCAGGACAGAGAACTGTATCAGTTAAAGCAAAAGGAGGCTGGGAAGGCAATCAGAACAGCAAAGGCCCAAACCAAGGAAAAGATAGCCAACTCAGTTAAGAAGGGGATAAAACCTTTTATAGGTACATCAGGGAGCGAAGGAAGACCAAGGGAGGGATAGTGAGGCTTTATAAAGGGAGGAGGGTGGGCAGAGGGAGACTGTGAAAGGCAGAGATACTAAACAAATATTTTTGCTCAGTATTTACAAAGGAAGAGGGGAGGTACATAAAACAAACAGTAGTAACACGCTGGATACAGAAGTTGATACCGCCCATTTACAGAAGAAAGGGTTCTGAAAGAACTCTTAAAACTGAAGGTGGACAAAGCAATGGGGCCTGATGGGATTCATCCCATAATTTAAAGAACTAAGGGTAGAACTAGTGACACCACTGACTACCCTTTTTAACAAATCATGGGAGGATGGGGTGGTACCCGAGGACTGGAGGAGGGCAGATGTGATTCCCCTTCACAAAGTGGGAGCAAGGCAGAAGCAGGAAACTATAGACCTGTTAGTTTAACCTCAGTGATAGGGAAAATGATGGAATCACTTCTAAAGGAAAGAATTGTCGAGTATCTAGAGGCCAGAGGGGCACAGGACCCTAGGCAGCATGGATTCACAGTGGGAAGGTCATGCCAGACGAATCTGATAGATTTCTTTGACTGGGTGACCAAGTAGTAGATCAGGAGGGCTGTGGACATGGCCTACCTAGACTTTAGCAAGGCATTTGACACAGTCCCGCACAAAAGATTACTATACAAGTTAGCTCAGCCTGGGAGTGGGTCCCAAGATGAAAGCCTGTAAAGAATTGGCTGGAGAATAGGACACAGAGAGTAATAGTAAATGGAGTACACCAGAAGAAAGGAGGGTTACTAGTGGGTACCCAGAGGTTCAGTATTAGGACCGGTCCTCTTCAATGTCTTTATAAGCGACATTGCAGAAGGACTGGAAGGAAAAGTATGTCTCTTTGCAGATGACACTAAGATCTGCAACAGAGTTGATGCACAGAGTTGGGTGGAAAGGATGAGAAGGGACTTGGCAAGGTTAGAGGAATGGTCAAATGTATGGCAGCTTAGATTCAAATCTAAGAAGTGCAAGGTAATGCACCTGGGAAACAAAAACCCAGGGGAAGAGTACACAATGGGGGGTGAGATACTAACAACAACAAAAATGGAGAGGGACCTGGGGGCAGTCATATCAGATGACCTAAAGATGGGCAAGCAATGTGAGAGGGCAGCAAGGAGGGCTGGGGGGATACTGGGATGCATAGGGAGAGGCATCACCAGTAGAAAACAGGACGTTATTATCCCTCTGTACAGACAGCTGGTGAGACCCCATCTGGAGTACTGTGTGCAGTTCTGGAGACCCAATCTCCGCAAAGACATAGACAGGATGGAAGCTGTCCAGAGGAGGGCAACTAAAATGGTGCAGGGTCTGCACCGGAAGACATATGAAGAGAGACTTAAGGAGCTTAATATGTATAGCCTCGAGGAAAGGAGGGAGAGGGGGACATGATAGAAACTTTCAAGTACCTCAAGGGAATCAACAAAGTCCAAGAGGGTAGCATCTTTCAAAAAAAGAGGTGTGCAAGAACAAGAGGGCACAATTTGAAGATAGAGGGGGGGCGGCTCAGAGGTAATTTAAGGAAGTATTTTTTCACAGAGAGGGTTGTGGATGCATGGAACGGCCTTCCGGAGGAGGTTGTGGAGTCAAAATCAGTGGTGGAATTCAAGCATGCATGGGATAGTCATAAGGCAGTTCTGGGGGGTGGGGGTAGGAAGAAGTAGGCTGCTGGTTAACTAGGATCTGCAGCTTATCCAGTAGGTAGGGAAATGGGCAGACTGGGTAGGCCAAGCGGTCCTTATCTGCCATCAAATTCTATGTTTCTATGTTATGTTTCTATGTTATCGAGGGCAAGTATGTTGCCCAGCTGGACCTTCCCCACACTTTTCTGCAGGGCATTCTACACTTGAAGCCTCCCATACTGGACCCTGTCCAGCCTTGAGACCTTTTATTTGTTTTAGAGAAGCTCACTCTACCTCCATTTGAGCCTGCTGCGAGTTGCGAGCTGTGCTTTCTGTCATGGAAAGTGTTATTTTTGGTTGCCATTACTTCTACTCAGAGAATTTCTGCGCTGCGGGCCCTGATATATAAGGAGTCTTATTTCATTTTCCACAAGGACAGGGTGCCCTTACAGACTAATCCTACGTTTCTGCCAAAGATGATCTCAGATTTTACCTTGAATCAGGATATCCACCTACCAGTATATTACCCAGAGTACTTGAACTGAGGGGAGTCTTTGTTACATACTCTGGATATCCACATGGTGCTATGTTACTATTTGGAATGCACCTGTCCAGTTTGCAAATCTGATCAGTTGTTTGTTTCCTTCACCCCCCGAATGGCAGGGGCTCCAGTTTCTAAACAGTGTTTATCTAAATGGTTGGTTAACTGCATTGTGTTTTGCTACGAAAAACACAACAAACCCTTACTGGGCTTGGTTAAGGGTCATTCTACCAAGGGCATGACTGCTTCTTTTGCCTCACTGAGAAACGTGTCTGCTGACATTTATGCAGCTGCCACTTTGAGTTCTGTCCACACCTTTATGAAACACTACAGTCTGGACATTGCTTCTCGCCGCAGGGTTGGTTTTGGAGTCACAGTCCTTCAAGGACTTCTGCCCTAATTTAATTTGAGGAGACTTTACCTCCACCCTTCTCCCCAGGATTTCTCCTCTACTGCTTGGGACTCAGTCCTAAAAGTGTTACCTGCTGCAACAGCGAATCTCGAAGTAAGATAGTACACTTACGTAAGAACTTACCATAACAATAAATCTTCGAGAGGAACTCTTGCAGCAGGTACTGTATTTCCCTTCCCTCCTTCCTCCTGGTGAAATTTTTCCTCTCCATCTCAGATACCTTCATTCCTCAGTTCTTTAATTTCATCTCTCTCTCGCTGGTCTCCGGTGGTGGAACTGGGGATAGGCTGGGGACCACCCCTGTTATTAAATACGTGATGTCGGGGGTGGGTTGACATCAAGTGGTGGTCTCCCGCTGGGTACTGCTAGCTAAAAAGTTTCTGTGGGGTCCTGGCGAATGCTGACTTCAGTCCTAAAGGTGTTACCTGCTGCAAGAGTTCCTCTCAAAGATCTACTGTTATGGTAAGTTTTTACTAACTGTACTTTAGCAGCCGTAATGTACTGAACTTAATATGGTGTAGCCCATTATAACCTTGCAGAAAAGCTTCAGGTACTGCCAAGTATCCATGCCTGGCAGACTAGAAATACTGGAACTGTATTCATCCCACATGTCAGAACAAAAGACAGTATGTTGGCATGGCTGTTGTGGTATAATCATAATGAGATCAGAACATCCTCTGCAAAGGTTTTTAGACTTCATGGATTGGCTATCTACAATGTGTTGTAAAGGTGCTATGTAAAGACGGCGCAGTGAAAAACAGCACGGTCAATAACCATGCTACGCAGTCAGTACAAAACCATGTGATCCCAAACCATTCTAGATTAGATATACTAACTCTAAAACCATGCAGCACTGTTATGACTATGTGGTTTTTGACGTGCATATTTGCTGTTGTGGTTTTGACTGGACGCCTGTTGTAAACCCTAGGTAGGACAACTGAACTGTAACAAAAATGTAATCTCTACCAAACTGTAATAGTTAAATACTGTGGGCAGCATAATAAATGTCTTTGTTTCTGTGCAGACACAGTTTGTGCTTGCACAGTGAGGCATTACCAAGTGTGCACTGAACTGTCCATAACTGAAGCCTCACTATGAGCTGCCACAAAGTGGTTTTTGCTGCAGTGCAGTGGCACCACAACAGTACAGATAACATTTCATTACCATATGTGCACTGCGATAATGTAAGCCTTTTGCTTGTGCTAATAGCTTGCCAGAGCAGCATTACTTAATGCGAGCAAAGTTTTTAATGAAGCGCAAGTACCAGCCACCATCACCCAGCCACCCCGGACTGTGACGGTGAGGGCACTTAGGCTTCATATCTTCCCCCACCCAGTACACTAGCCTCCCTGACATCCTGTGGTCCCCCTCCCTCACCTGATCTCAGAATCAGATATTTATCCCTGCATCTAGTGGTTCCCCTCTCTCACACGATCCCTGAAACACTGTTGTGTATTTATGTCTGGCACCTAGTGGTCTCTCTCCCTTGGCTTCCAGTGACCCTTACCCCCACTCTGGTAGCCCCCATTCCTCCCCATGTTTCATATACTGTATATGTTATTACTATATGAAACTGTTCCACCCATCCTAGTCCTGACACCCAAAAATGCTACATTCACCATCCTGCACACATACTGGCACCTATCACCCTCCTCCCCCTTATCACTCAAATCGTGCAATAAAGACCAGTAAAAATTTAAAAAAGAAAACCATCCCCCTTGGTGACCTCTCATATCACTTATTAATTCCCACTAAATGAATCTGTGATGCTGTGATAGTGGTAGCAGCTGATTAGTCAGGCTTGTCAGCTAACCTGCAAGTCATATTTTTCCCTGTAGAAGGTGTATTTAACTGGCTTAAGAACAGTTATTGTTACATCTTTGCAGGCCTTTTAGTAAATTCAGTGGGTGCATCTGAGTTACACACTTCATCATTCAGTAACAGAACATAGATTCAATATGACAACAATGTAAGAGCTTAACAAGTACAAAAACTACATCAAGCAGTTTTTTAATGGTTCTTACTCCCAGTGTGTAAATCAGAAACACCCACAGAGTTAACTAAAGGTCAATAATGATAGAAAAATAATGGGATATGAACCAGTATTTTAAATACTCCTTCTACATGAAAAAATAACTTGCAGATGTAAATGACTTACAGGTGTAGAAACCCCATCCTTCAGTTGGCAGGGTGGGATGAAGTTTTTTTACAGTGGGTGTCCAGGTGCAGGATTGACTATCTAGTGTCACAGTAGATCTGAGGTCTGAGGAGATTGCTTGATGGGAGGAACTTAGGGTAGAAAAGGATGGTGCCAGCATGGTGTCCATGTTATTTTTAAGAACACAGGTGGTTCTAGAGTTCCTCATTGCTCAGCACCACAGAGATAGCAAATCAATTTTTTTAATTGGTCAGGATCATAGACAATACGGGAATGGGGTCAAAAAGAATCCTCCCACAACTCAAGAATTTCTTATCTGTATAACAGAAGCTTTTTTCTCTGTTCCTATATAGTAGTGGTGATGTCGTGGTATATATGAAATTTCAAGGATTTAAGGAACAGGACACCTTTTGATCAGGCTGTCTAAATAATTGTTTCCCAATCCGTTTCAAAAGTTGTGGTAATGCTCAGTGTCGATAACCTCGTAATCTTCTAAGAACTGATCTTCATCAATGATTCCCACTTAGTGGTCTGGGGACAGAGGCACTAGGACCCCGCTGGAACTAAATTTGTTTTGCTGGGAGGGAGCTTGGCATGCCTACTGAGCAAGGCACCTGCACACTCCCACGTGGAGTCCTGCACCAGCCAGTAACTGTTGCCATCTCCCTCAGTTACCTCAGTTCTGTTCTTTCCCCCATCAGGTGCACACTGTAGGAGTAACAACACCTCAGTTCTATTGTCGCCATTTTTTCTTAAGTGTGTCACTGCTATTCTTCATCTTCACTGTGCTGTTTATGTTTATTATTTTCTGCAGTGCTGAAGTGGAAGAAAAAGGGGGCTACATCATTGAAGAAAGTCTGACAGTCTCCCATTATGCACCGGTGCTGCTGTGGAAAACCAATGGCTGTTCTGAAATGGCATCAGTGCAATGCGGCCTGCCTTGTCTCAGCGCATGATATAGATGTGTGTGTGATGACTGCTTTTCGATTGACTGCTGAATTTTAGAAAACCTCATGCTAAGGTGGTATCGTCCAATCCTTCACCTTTGGAGGCAGGCACCACACTCATGCGGCCAAGGCTAGGATGCTAGGCCCTTCTTCTGGGCCTCTTTCTGGGACCTCTGATTCCATGGAAGCACAGAGACCTCCTCAGCCTCATAGTGTTGAAGCATCATAGATCCTGGTGGTTGGGTCTGTTAGACAGTTGACTCCTTTGGGCAGCCAGTTAAGCACCCACCATAGTCTGCCTGCCCTGAGCAGCAGATGTCCCTAGTGGCTATGCTGAAGCTATACCCTTGATATATGTCAGTGGACACCTCTGTGATGCTGTTTGGCATCCCCCGTGTTGTTGTTATTGTTCACGGTAGTGACCAGTTGTGTGGCACCGGAGGTGATGCTGGGCCCCCTTCTGACACTGTTCACAGTGTCAGAAGAGGGACCAGCACCAGGGCTGTTCATCATTTTGTTGCTGAGGTTGTTACTTCCCTCAGTATGGCTAGTGATGCTGAGGAGAGTGACAACACCTGGTGGTGATGGACGTGACAACAGGCATGGTGTTGGTCTTGGGACCAGCTCCGGACAAGATGCAGGTGATGATGTTGTACCTGGAGACATCTCCAACCCTAATGCCATGTGCAGCACTGGAGTGGGGGATGACTCTAAGGTTGGCATTGAAGCCAATGCTGAGCCTGGTACCGAGGGTGGTGCTGATCATGGTGATGAGGATGAACCCATCTCTGAAGTTGTTATTGACCCTGAGCTTGGTGTTGGAGGTGGTACCAGCTAAGAGTCTGACGGTGGCCCGGAGGCAGTGGTCTCTCTGGGGCTGCTGGTCAACAACATCATCAGAGAAGACCGGGGCTGCCTTACAAGACTGAACAGCTCCGCTCTCCTCACCTGTTTTTTTTTCCCACCCAGTGGACACCAGTCAGATCACTCTTCTGATGTACCCCTTTCCAGTGACTACTAGGCCCACCCCCAAGGACAAGGCCCCCTGTTTAGTTCTGCAGCCTAGGTTGAGGCCATTGATACAATGAGCCTTGTTTCCCCTCTAGGGCCTCACAGCTTTATGGAATGGTTGTCTGCATTCATAGGCCCTGAGGGGCTACTAACATGGGAGCAACACAGGGAATTTGTCTGTCCCCTAGATAGTTTTCATAGGGACTCTGAAAGGTCCACTTTAGGCTTTTCTCCCCAGCACAAACAGCCTCTGGGGTCAGTGCCTCACCTCCATCAAAGTCCTCCTTAGGGGAGGATGACGCTTCCATCTGCCTGACTTTGGCTACTGAGTACCTTCTCTACCAGAGATTCTTGGTGGAGATGCTGCATGCTCTTGACCTAACCACTTACACAAGTTGTGATCCAGCAGTTCTGCTGTTGGGACTCCTTAGAGTTCCCAATATTGACACAGTTGTCATTCCTCCATAGCCTAGGGCCTTTGAGGAGACATTATGGCCAGTGTGGAGGCATCCCTTCTCTTGTACAGCAACCCCTAGGGACCTTTTCATGCTGTATCATGCACCCACAGGGTCTGCAGGTGAGGTACTTCACCCCTCTTCAGAGTTTGAGGTACTGCAGAGTCCATTGGCACTTCAGCAACTCACATGTGATTGACCTCCAGAGGTAGACTCCACTCGGATGTCCTTGGCAGAAAAGTGTTTACTTCATCATGCATCCTCATGTGCATCTCTACACACCAGGCACATAGGGCAACCTTTAGTCATCGCCTGCAGTTACAACTACATCAGCTCTTATCTGCCATGCCTCAGAGCAAGTCAGTCAGGCAGGCCATTGACCTTTCTGCTTGGAGTCTGGTGGTAGCTCAGCACCAGTCAAGGGAGTCCTACAGTACCAGTGAGGTGGCCTCTAGGCTAGCAGTAAGTGCAGTCTGCATCAGGTGGATGGCATGCTTTGCCTTTCCAGTCTTGCAGCTTTGGTGTGGCATTAAGTGCTTAGCTGGTATTACCAGGGGGCTCATTTCTTCTCTACCAGGATCAGGCAGGAACTGGTGGGAATCTCTCCTGCTTCTGTGCCATGGAAGCCCTAGCCTGGCCCTGAACAATCTCAGGTCTTGCCAGACCTGTAAGGAGCCCCTTCCCTCAGGTGTTCAACCCCATGCAGAGGACTGAAGGTATCTGTTACCCTCATGATGAGTCAGCGCCTCCCTCAGAAAGAAGGAAGAAGGAAAGCTTTGTACTCAGACCCATAAGTAGGAAACTAGTGGTGAAGATTGAGTCTTGGAAGATATAAAAATTACGCACTTACTGTAATTGTTGATCTTCCAAAATATCTTCACCATTGATTACCACATCCACCCACCATCCTCTGCTCTAGCATAGCCAAGGCTTCTTGGCAGCTCACCCTTCAGTAGTGGCCACATCACTAGTGCTAGGGCATCTCCCCCAGTTGCACTCCCTTAGAGTGGCCTTCAAAAAATATATAAGAGGAATGGGGCTCAATTTTGGGTTCCTTCCCCCACCAAAACAAAACAAAAAACAAAACTTAAAATTAGGGTGAGGGCATTTTTAGGACCCCAATGCGGAAAAAAATAAACTAAATAAAAGGAAGAAAAGGCTGAAGGAAAGGTAGCTCCTTTCCTAGCTTTATTTCTTTTTTGTCCTCTTTCTCCCTTCCCAGGGTATATTATATTTTCTGTTTCTTCTCTGCCTGGTTGCACAACCACATTTTTTTGTGAGACCTAGGTGTCTTCGAGGCACAGGTCAGGAAGCACAGGAAAAACAGGAGCAGTTTCAAAATTCGCAAATAGCATTTTATTTTTCTCAAAAACAGCAAAATAAAAAATAAAAATTATTTAGTGTAACTATTCACAACGGCAGTACAAACAGAGAAAACTAAGTCCTTCTTCTGAGGGTATCTCTTAATTCCGAGCTTTAGCCTCTCAGTCTCTTTGTCTCTCTAGCAAAAGCATTGCTGCTCTTTTTATAACAAGTCTTTGCCTTGTTGACATCCGGCTTCTCACAGAATGTTCTTGTAAGTTTGCAGAATGTTCTTGTAAGTTTCATTCCTTGCAGGTGCAGAAAAAAAAAAACATAGTGACCCAGAACTGACCTCTTGTTTACAGCTCTGCAAAAAGCTTAAAAACTGCATCTCAGGTTAACCCCTTGAGTTCCAAATAGCTTTTTGCAATCATTTCAACAGTATAACAATATGAAGTTTTAAACAAAGAAATCCCAGTATCAGTGACATTTCCACAAAAAGATTCACATATATTTTTATACCCGCAGATATGCAAGGGGGAAGAAAACACAGAAACAGCAAGGGAAGGCAGAGAGATAGTGAGAGGTGGAGAATTGTGAAACCGTCAGAGTGATCAGTTCCTAGGTCTCACAAGAAAATTTGGTTGCACAACCATATAGACAAGAGACAGAAAAGGCGAGGATAGAATAGACCCTTGTGTTTAAACATTTTCTGCATAACAAATGGGGCAGGGTGTTATTCAACCTTGTCACACTAGGAACTGATCACTCTGATGGTTTTAAAATTCTGCGCCTCTCGCTATCTCTCTGCCTTCCCTTGCTGTTTCTATCTTTTCTTTTCCCTTGCATATCTGCAGTTATTAAAATATATGTGAATCTTTGTGTGAAACTGAAAGTGATACTGGGATCCCTTTATTTGAAACTGTATCTTTTTGTTTAAAACTGTATATAGTTATACTGTTGAAATGAATGCAAAAAGCAATTTGGAACTCAACGGGTTAATCTGAGATGCAGTTTTTGAGCCCTTTGCAGAGCTGTGAACAAGAGGTCAATTCTGGGACACCATGTACTGTTTTGTTGCACCTGCAAGGAATGAAACTTACAAGAACAGATGGCTAGGGATTCTATGTTGTTTGTTCTGGCACCTGCAAGTATATGAATACTGTTTGCTATTCGCTGTTTAGTATGTAACAAAAAACTTCTGTAACCTCCTGTCTATCATATTGCATTTGTGTTGCTGTCTATGTGTTGAATCCACTGCAACTGACATGGAGCCTTTGGAAACAAGTCCTTGACTCAAAGGGTTGTAATTACGATATGTATAATAAATAAATAAAAAGAACATTCTCTGAGAAGCAGACTCTCTTAATGAGTTCACAGAAAAAGACTTCTAAAAAGAGCCGCAATGCTTTTGCTAGAGAGACAAGGAGAGTGAGAGACTGAAACTTAGAATTGAGATACCCTCAGAAGAAGGACTTCATTTTTTTTCTGTTTGTACTTCCTTTGCAAATAGTTATACTGAATAATTTTTATTTTTTATTTTGCTGTTGAAAAAAATAAAACACTATTTGTAAATTTTAAACTACTCCTGGTTTTCCTATGCTTCCTGACCTGTGCCTCGATGACAGATGGTTTTAGAAGTGGGATTTATGCCATGCATACTCTCAGCCAGGAGTTTTGTGTGTGGGTACTAGACCTGGTACCGGGGAAGCATAGAAGAAAGGTATGGATTCTGCAGCAGCAAGTCCAGGAGTGATTACCAGAAGAATGGCAACCAAATTAGCAGAAACAGAAGTCCAAGCTGAGACTGTACAGCCAGCACCAGTGATGGGAAAAAAAAAGAACAGGCAGTGACAGAACCTGAAAGCCTGACTGTTTTTCAAATGGTGGGCTACACAACAAACAGAGATGGAGAAACATAGAAGAGAGGAGATGCAGCAGAGATAAAAAGAGATTCAACATTTAGAGGCACAGAGAAAAGAAGAAATGCAACAACTCAAGAAGCAGAGAAAATAAGAGATGCTGCAACAGAAGCAACAAAGAAGAGAAGTGCAGCGACAGGAGCAGCAAAGAAGAGCAGAGATGCAGCAATGGATGGATGCCTTGCAAGTTATCAAAGCTGGAGGATCTGGCACTGGTCCAGCTGAGCAACAAGACACAAACAACTTAAAATACATTAAACTTACAAAACTGTGTCCCTTGGATGATATCAAAGCATACTTGACAACTTTTGAAAGGGTTGACACAGCCTGCCAGTGACCAGAGAGCATCAGTGGGCATTCAGACTGGTACCTTACCTAACAGGTAAAGCCCAACTTGCTTACAGAAATATGGACACTGCACATTCAGAAAACTATGACCTGATGAAAAGTGAAATCCTGGAAAAGTATGACATCTCAGGAGAGACATACAGGCAAAGATTCTGGTCCCTGAAGTACAGTATAACGCAGTTGACAATCCTTGAGAAACCTTCACCCATCTCAGAGAACTCCTTATTAAATGGCTCCAACCAGAGGACAAAACAGTCCCACAGATCATCGACACACTTGCAATGGAGCACTTCATCAACATCCCGCCTACAGATGTACAACTTTGGGTAAAAGAACACCGACCGAAAGTGAGGAAAAGGATGTTCCTTTGGCTGAAAACTACCAAATGGTCAGACAGATGCCACAGCAGTGAGGTAACAGCCAAGCACCGGTAAGACACTCTTTTTCTTATTTAAACTCCAAATAGTAGTAGTGGTTGTAAAATATTTATTCATAAAAGTATGATGAATCGGGATAAACTCAACTGAGCTGACAACTCGTTTACAACAAGGTCCCCTGAATACACAAAGTGCAAAGTTACAAGTAATGTTTACAGTTCATTGCTAAAATTTATATTACATAGGTACTAAATATATAGTGAAAAACAGTAATAATCATAAGGAAGTTACAATACATTTCATCAATGGAATACAGTTTTATTAGCATCTGATAGTCTGATAAGAACTCTGGTGGGGTAACATATCTGCACCAAAAGACTTTATTTGCTATAACTGTAACAAGCCAGGTCATATTGCAAGAAATTACCATAGTAAGAAGAGTGACACTGGACCAGATTTGTCCTTAGCAAATTGGGGCAAGTACTTAGATGTTAAGGTGGGAGATAAGACTGTGAAGGGACTTGTAGATTAGGGAATCAGACAGACCCTAATACATGTTGAAGTGCTGGGAAAACAGTGTCCAAAAGGACCAGGTACTGGTGTCATCTGCATCTACGGGGACACTCAATACTATCCCACCACCCAAGTGACTGACTATTAATGGGGTGTTGCACCAAATGAGAGTGAGGGTAGTACCTAAGTTACTGGTACCTGTGATTATTGGAAATGACTTTCCAGGTTTTACCGAGGTAATCAAAGAGGGAGTGAATCCTGATGTTTCAGCAGCTGTGGTGATGAGCTCAGGCAAAGAAAATCTCCGATGGTGGAGCCTCTTTTCCTTTTGCTGATTTTGATTCGGACTTGTTTGACTACAGCTCCAAGATCATGAAGTCCAGGAAATAAAGACAACGCCCGAAGAAACAGTGGCAGCAAAAGACTGATGTACATAAGGGGTTAACATATGAAAATGCTGAAACTAACTTGATCACTGATTGTGATTTTCTTTCAGAGCAAGCTAACGATGTTTCTCTCCAGGGTTATTTGAAGCAGCTGGGGTGAAACCAAAACAGGGTAAACCTATGTTTAAAAAAATGTAATAGGCTACTGCACAGAGTTTGGGTTAAACCTCAAACACAGAACCAGATAGAACAATTGGTTATATCACAAAAGTATAGATCTGAGTTGTTACAGATAGCCCATGATAGTCCTGTGGTTGGTCACTCAGGGAGGGATCGCACCCTTGCCAGATTGATGTACAGATTTAACTGGCCTGGAATTCATGAAGATGTTGCTACCTATTGCAGTTCTTGTGCTGAGTGTCAGAAAGCAGCCCCAGTGACCAAGGGTTACTGACAAATCCCCTAGCTAAATAATACAGAGACAAACTGCATTTTCCACTCCTATGGGATTCTGTCAGTTCACTACCATGCCATTTAGGTTACATGACGCACCCGCTACATCCCAGTAGTACATGGATGTAATTTTATCCCCTCACACTGATTATTGTCCTGCGTACCTGGATGATGTCGTGGTGTACAGTCTTGACTGGAAAAGCCACCTGGAACACTTATGAACAGTTATCCAATCAATCAAAAAGGTAGGTCTGACAATTAATCCTACCAAGTGTGCATTGGGCATGCAGAAAACCAGATATTTGGGCTATGTGTTGGGAAATGAAGAAGTCAAGCCAGAGGTTTCCAAGATAGAAGCTGTAGCTAACAGCCCTGTCCCCAAAATCAAGAAACATGTCAGGTCATTTTTAGGGCTGACTGGTTATTATCAGAGATTTGTTCCCAGCTTTGCCAAGTTAGCTACTCCCCTTACTCAACTCACAAAGAAACAGTTCCAGAATAATGTGAAATGGACCCCAGAGTGTGACGAGGCTCTTCAGGCCATTAAGGCTGCATTATGTTCAGCCCCTGTTTTAAGAAGCCCAGACTTTGAGAAAAAATTTCTGTTACAGACTGCTGCATCAGAGGTAGGCCTAAGTGATGTCTTGAGTCAGCATATAGATGGGAAAGAACATCCTATTCTATACATAAGTAGGAAATTGCACGACAGAGAGAAAAGATACTCCACCATTGAAAAGGAATGCCTCTTGGCAAAGTGGGCCATGGAGTCCCTTAAGTTTTACTTACTAGGAGCTGACTTTGCACTTGTAACAGATCACAATCCTCTCTGTTGGCTTAACCAAATATAGGATAAAAATTCTAGAATCACACGGTGGTACCTGGCACTATAGCCATTTAAATATATAGTGATGCACAGATCTTGGAAAGAAAATATCAGTGCTGATTTTCTGTCAGTTTATTTGTTGATTTATTTATTTATGTGTTTGGTAACTGGGTAAATGAGCTGATCCAAAGGACCATTTTCAGTCATGACCTGGACATCTGTCAAGATATGGATCTGGAACTGAGAATTATGAAGGTTGAAAAAATGTGAGTTGAAACACCTCTGTTTGCTATGCTGCATATGCACTGAACTGTAAAAGTTATAAGCTAATGCTAGAAGATAATTAAAAGAACGTTTTGGAAACCTGTTTTTGTAAAACAGGTTCCCTCTTAAAGAGGGGGGTATGTGACAGGGTTGAATAAGGCCCTGCCCCATTTGTTATGCAAAAAGAGTTTAAACACAAGGGTCTGTTCTATCCTCTTCTTTTCTGTCTCTTCTCTGTCTGGTTGCACAACCAAATTTTCTTGTGAGACCTAGGAACTGATCATTCAGATGGCTTCGAAATTCTCCACCTCTCGCTATCTTTCTGCCTTCCCTTGCAATTTCTGTTTCTTCTTCCCCCTTGCATATCTGCAGTTATAAAAATATATGTGAATCTTTGTGTGAAACTGTTAGTGATACTGGGATCCCTTTATTTAAAACTGTATCCCTTTGTTTAAAACTGTATATAGTTATACTGTTGAAATGATTGCAAAAAGCTATTGGGAACTCAAGGGGTTAACCTGAGATGCAGTTTTTAAGCCCTTTACAAAGCTGTGAATAAGAGGTCAGTTCTGGGACACCATGTACTGTTTTGTTGCACCTGTAAGGAATGAAACTTACAAGAACATTCTGTAAACTTACAAGAAAATTATGTGAGAAGCAGGCTCTCTTAATGAGTTCCCAGACAAAGACTTATAAAAAAAGCAGCAATGCTTTTACTAGAGAGACAGGGAGAGTAAGAGACTGAGAGACTGAAACTTAGAATTAAGAGATGCCCTCTGAAGAAGGACTTAGTTTTCTCTGTTTGTACTGCCTTTGCAAATAGTTATACTGAATCATTTTTATTTTTTATTTTGCTGTTATTGAGAAAAATAAAAAGCTATTTGTGAATTCTGAAACTGCTCCTGGTTTTCCTATGCTTCCTGACCCGTGCCTCAATGACATATTATCCCTTTCTTGGGGTGTAGCCCTGTTACTTGCTAAATGCAATCTGTGTCTCTGGGAACCATCCACTCTTAACTCCACTTGGCAGTTGCAC
Source organism: Neoceratodus forsteri (assembly GCA_016271365.2). NCBI lineage: Eukaryota > Metazoa > Chordata > Ceratodontiformes > Ceratodontidae > Neoceratodus > Neoceratodus forsteri. The sequence continues at coordinate 1,200,777,067 of CM028130.1, forward strand.
TGCCTCTAGGTGGTACTATGCACTGGATTGGCCACATACACCAGCTCTTACACAGGGTATTCCCTTCTGCTTGCAAGAAAAGTGGGTCATTTCCTTTTCATCTTCTAACTATACAAACTATTTTTGGTTGGTATGCCTGTTTTTTTCCCATACACCAACTGGGCTATTAGTCAATACCCTTAGGGTTGCCTGGGGGAGATAAGCACGTCTTGACTTCTCTGGATGGTATAGTTCTACAATTCCACATGCACCTGGAATTCTCCTTTTCTTCTCTAGCAAGGGTGAAAATGGATATATCAACTGATTAACTAGTCTGTCCTCTATCTGGTAGCATGGGGTTGTTTTTCCCCCAAGAGTCTATGTGCTTCATTTCTATTCTCACCCTGGGAGTCCTTTAGCATCAGTAACAATAGCAGCAAGCTGACCAGGCTGAACTGCCTTGGAGGTGGAGCCATGAATATTCATTAAAATAGAGTGACCAGTCAGAATCAAGCAGCAAGTTGTGTTGAGTGCAAAGAGCCCACAGGGCTTCAGAATTTTTTCTCCGACTGACTGAGGAACACTGCCTCTTAGGTGCTCTTTCTCATTCTTGAGAAACAAACTTTTTGTGCTTAAATCCTTACTTCTGTGCTGAGTTTGTCAGTATTTTACATTTTATTATCATTTTAAGGGGTTTTTAGTGGTTCCTTTCCGGTTCCCAGGAACCACACTTTCCCCCCTTTTTCCTCGGTTCCTTTTAACTTTTCTGAGGTAAAAATATACCGCATTTTGAGTATTTCAACGGTTTTCAAGATCTTTTTAATAGAGGCTCCTTTATTTTACCTGTAACCACTATTTTTTCTGTATTTCTACTTAGTTTTGTTATTTTAAATCACAGCTCTTTACAGCCAGGTAACCGACTGCATTTACAGTTTTTTCATTTTGGGAACCGATGTTTATCAGCTTTCTGACACATCGTAATGTCAGAAAAGCCAAAAAAGAGGACTGGATCCACAGGTTTAAAAAATTGCATTAAGTGTGGTGTGTTTACAGTGCTTGGGTCCAGAACGTTTTTGCTCTAACTTCTGCTCAAAAACTATTAAAAAGAGGGCCAAAAGACTAGAAGAGATGGCCTCTAATAATGCTTCTCCTATTAAGGAGGGGGGTCCACTGCCCTGTCTAAGCCTAAAGATATGGACCCCTCAGAAAATGAGTCTGATAAACAAAAATGGAAATTACATACTTACCGTAATTCTTGATTTTCTTGGACAAAGTCTCCACCACTCATTCACACTAATGGGACTATGCTTGAGGCATTAGGATCCCACGGGAGCCAAAAATCCTCAAGAGGGCTGGTACCAGGATAGGACTAGTGGCACCATGAGGCTAGCTCATGCCTTATAGGCTATCTTGGCGTCGACCCTCCTACCGCCTCAGTACCTTTTTGACTGAGGAGGTGCAGCATAGCTAATGAAAGAAAACCTGTCCCTAACCTCCAGACATGTGAAGGCCTGGATGACCCATGTAAGAAGGATCAATTGAACAATGTCTTCACAGCCTGAACAACAAGGTAGTGAAGACCAAAAACAGAATGAGTGAGCTCAGGGGATGGTGTGTGGGTGTGTTAATGAGTGGTGGAGACTTCGTCCAAGAAGATCAAGAATTATGGTAAGTAAGTAATTTCCATATCTTCCTGGACTCAAGTCTCCACCACTCATTCACATTCATGTGAGAGTACCGAGCTAAAAATCAACCCACCCTGAGAAGAGCAGTCAGTCGAAGACAGAGCTCACTCAGAACGGAAGTCCAAAAGGACTGTCCTGCCAAGAAAGAGAGCTGTCTGGTATGGACATCCAGAACATGGTGCTTTACAAAGGTATGCACTGAGATCCAAGTCACTGCCTTGCAGATGACTGCAACGGGTACATTATGAATTTCCGCCAGGAAGCCGCAACCGCTCCAATAGAGTGGTGTGAATCTGGCCTTCCAAATTGCCTGTGACGTGGATTAGTAGTGTTGGAGACATGCTACTAACCAAGCCGAAAAATATCTCATGGCAGGAGGTTGACCCAGCACAGGCATGCTGGAGATACAGTAGGTGTTCGGATGTGTATCTCTTTGTTCTGTCGATGAAGAATCGCAGAACCGTCCTAACATCCAGAGAGTGAAGGGAGCGCTCCACTTCCTTCTGGAGTTAACAAAGCAAAACTTGACTAATGGTAATTGAGCCAGTGACAAGATGTCTGCTGGCTCAAGAGAGACCGAAATGAGGACGACCTGAGTCCCAGCATCCACTCAACCAAAAAGGAGGCTGAATAGAATCATTTTTCATATTGTAATGACCCATCTAAGATGTCGTTTCTCTCATCCTCTGGAACTAAGTTGATGCCTTGGAAGTATCCAGGAAGGCTCCTAAGAAGAGGAGCTGTTGGGAAGATGAACTGGCACCTTTCCTGAACCTGGAGAGAACAACTGGGGAGCTGCAGTGACTGCTTCCTGCATCTCTTAACCGGAAGGGCTGGCTAGGAGCCAAATATCCAGGAGTGAAGACTTGGACGCTGAGATTTAGGGAACTGTTCCCTGAACGGGAACTTGTTGAACCTTCTAAGGTGGACAGTTGGTGCATGCCATCTGTTAACTTGGAATCAGAGGCAATGGAAATAGAAACCTGTGCTTCATTCCGCTGTGGAATGATTTTAACTGCCCAATACCCGTAGAGGCCCCGTATCTGAAAAGCAGAGTGTGTGTGACTGAGAGGCTGACAGAGGCTGACAGACTGGCTGCTGTCTGGGTGGAAGGTCTGGGGAAGTTTGCGAAATTGTGAGAGTATCCCTCTCATTCAATCTTGATGACCTAAAGGTCTGCTGTAATGGACAGCCACTGGTTGTAAAACCGAATTAGATGCCACTCCTACTGCCTAGAGGTGCCCCCCCAGACTGCTGGGATGGGTATGGGATGGATCCACAGAGGTTAGTATAGGGCGGTTTTGGATCCTGTGCCCTCTACTATGTTCTCTTAGTGGCTGAGGGGTTGGTTCCTGAAAAGGGCACCTAGGCCACTACCTTGACAGGACTGCTAGTCACGAGGATGTCATGTGATTTAAATGACAGTCCCATTGTTCTGAGTGGCCTTTAGCCGAACAGATAAGCACAGTCAAGGAGACATTAACCACTTGCTTGCAGCAGCAGCTGCCCTAGAGTCAGAGACGTAGGTGTCCATAAAAGTTTTAGCTGATTATTGGGCTATATGGCCCTAGCAATGGAGCGTTAGATTTCAGGAGGCTCTTGACCATTGCTTTAGTGTGTTCCACAGGGTGTACTCATACTGAGGAATGTAGGAACTCAAGACATAGGAGTCTGCTTTGGTCCACAGATGAATACTGAAATGTTATGGTGGACCACATATCCCTGAGGAAAAAGAACTGGAAAGAAGATCTTCCACCACACTGATACAGAGGATTTGCATTCCAGCCCATAAAATGAGTCATCCACTGCATCTTCAACAAAGCAGAAGAGGGAGAGACTTATCCAGATCCGCTTCTACCCCAAAATAACCTCCAAGGGCAGGTCAGGACCAGGGAGACACCACCACCTGGATCGGGGAGGAGTTCAGCATGATCCACGGTGCCAGCACCACACCCGGCACAAACGCCACCAGGCGTTATCAATGCCATCGGCAACACTGACACCCACAACCAGCGGCATCACTAACAGCAGAGCATAGCACCACTGACAGCACAGGTGCGCACAAGGCAGCAGCACCCAAGCATTGGCACCGGACATGGCACCACATGGAGTGGGCACAATGCACAGCACCAGAAATGCTACTGGACCTAGACCTGAAGTAAAGGGGAGAAGGAAGTGGTATCCATCTCGGCCCCTGCAGAAAAAAGGGAGAGTGGGGTAGGCACGAGGGGTCGACATTGATGGCATTAGCACCAGAGAGAGCACCACTACATTCTGGCCTGGCAGACCCAGCCATGGCCCAGGGTACCCAAGGTCAGAAGGCCCCAGACCCAGGACCACCAGCCAGGGCAACTGGGCAGACGCTGTACCCCCTACTCTAAAAGAGTGGCCCAGAGGTGAAACTGCTCACCGGAACCCCATCGAGGACAGAGATGGGAACTGGTGTCGAAGATCATGGCCATTAAGAAAAAATTACTCACCTTAGTAATGTTGTTTCTTCTAATGGAGTCTTGCTGTATTCTGACAATAGCAGTGAGTCCCAACCTTCGAACTGCCCCAGAGATGAAAGAGTTAACTTTCCATGCTAGGCATGGAATGCTGAGCTCGAGCTCGGTTGAGACTCTGTCTGTTGCTGTTTGAACTCAAACCGTCAGATCTTTATGAGCTAAACTCACTGAGGTCCTGTGTGGAAGCTGTAAACCTACACTAGCCAACTGGCTACTAACATAAAAACAGATTTTATGGTCCCAAAACAAAGACTCAAGTCAGAAGACCCAAAAAATGGATAAACACAACACCCACTCACCCAAAGAAAAAAGGGTGATAACAAAAAAGGTGGGGCACCTCCTGAGTGCCAACACTGCCACTGCCCACCCACATCCCAAAAACAAAGGTTCTGAGAGGGGAAGGCGGGGGGGAGGTCAGAATACAGCAAGACTCCATTAGAAGAAACAATATTACTAAGGTGAGTAATTTTTTCTTCAAACAACATGAAGTCTTGCTGTATTCTGACAACAGCAGACTACCAAGCAGTACCTCCGTGGAGGAGGGACAGAACCTACTTAGGAAATAGGCTCTGAAGACAGCTGTGCCAAACCGAGCATCACTCCTAGCCTGGATATCCAGGGAGTAATGCTTGGTAAAAGTGTGAACTGTTTTCCAGGTAGCTGCTTGACATATCTCTAGAATAGCAATATCCCTGGCAGATGCCAGGGAAGCAGCTGTACCTCTGGTAGAGTGAGCCCTCAGGCCTGAGGGTGGAACCTTACTCAGTTTTTCATAGCAAAATTGAATACAAGAGACAATCCACCTGGCAATGGATCTTTTAGTGGCAGATTTTCCTTTACCAACCTCACCATAAGTGAGGAACAGTTGAAGGGAGTCAAACCTGTGACCCTTGGTACGTAGTAGCTAAGGGCTCTTTTCACATCTAACTGTGCAGCCTCCTCACCAGAGGAGGAATGGTCAGTGATGTACACAGGAAGAGACACAGATTGGTTAAGGTGGAAATCTGAAACCACCTTAGGTAAAAACTTCCTGTTAGTCCTGAGGACCACCTTATCTCTATGGAAGGAGATAAAATCAGGCTCCACTGACAGGGCTTGTAACTCACTTATGCGCCTGGCAGAGGTGATGGCTACCAGGAACACAGTTTTCCAAGTCAAGTACTTACGCTCTGCTGAAGACAAAGGCTCAAAAGGGGGTTGCATAAGCTGAGCAATGCAAATGTTAAGGTCCCAAGCAGGGGTAGGGTCCCTGAATGGAGGGTTGGTATGAAGCAATCCCTTGAAAAACTTGGAGAATACAGGGTGAGCTGAAAGAGAAGAGGGCTTACCTGCTGAAATGAAAGCAGAAACAGCTGCCAGATGCACCTTTAGTGTAGCTGGTCTGAGTCCCAAGCTATTAAAATGGACCATATAATCAAGGATTGTGGGCAGATCAGCAGACTCTGGGGAAATATGCTTCCCAGAGCACCATATGGAAAATCTTTTCCACTTGGAATTATAAGTAGTTCTGGTGGAAGGTTTCCTAGAAGCCTTTAGAATATCCATTACACCTTGGGAGAGGTGTAAATCAGCAAACTCTAACTCTGCAAGAGCCAGGCCTTGAGATTGAGAGATTTGAGATTCAGGTACCAAACCCTCCCCTGAGCACAAGTTAACAGGTTATAATTCCTGGGAAGAGACAGGGGAAGATGGACTGCTAAGGACAACAGGAGAGGATATCAGGGCTGTCTGGCCCAGTCTGGAGCAACCAGGATCACCTTGCAGGGTTGAGACCTGATTTTGACTAGCACTTTGAACAGAAGAGGGAAGGGGGGAAAAGCATACAGGAACTTCCCTTCCCAACTAAGAACTAAGGCATCCAGGGGACTGAGCCCAACACTGGGGCCTGCAGCAAAAAGAGGAAGTTGGTGATTGTCTGGGGCTGCAAAAGATCTATCTGTGGGTGCCCATCTGGAGAATATCACCTCAAGACCAGGGATCCAGTGACCATTCATGATGGCCCTGAGATATCCTGCTGAGAGCATCTGCCAGGACATTGTGCTTGCCTGGGAGGTGTACTGCTGTGAGGGAGGTGTTCAGGGAATAAGCCAGAGACCACAACTTCATTACTTCTGTGCACAAGGTCATAGACCGAGTGCCTCCTTGCTTGTTGATGTACCACATTGTGGTGGTATTGTCTGTTCTGACCTGAATAACTTTGTTCTGAACAGACTTGGAAAAAGCTTGAAGTGCTAGAAATACTGCTCTGAGTTCCAACAGATTGACGTGAAGCAGAGATTCCTGAGGGGACCACAACCCCTGGGTGGTCAGGTCGCCCAAGTGAGCCCCCCCACACAAGAAGGAGGCATCTGTAGTAAGGATTAAAGAGTGGGACTGAGTGACAAAGGGAACTCCTTGTCTTAGATTGTTCTGATCCTACCACCACTGCAAGGCCTGGATCAGGGTTCGAGTCACTGGGATCAATTTGGTCAGAGGGTTCTTCTTCAGAGACCAAAAGGCTCTCAAATGGAACTGAATGTCCCTCATCTGAAATCTTGCTCCCTGCACCACTGCTGTAGAAGCAGCCATGTGCCCCAGGAGCTGCAGAAAATGCCTTGCTGGTCGAGACACCTGCAGGGTGAATGAGGAGGCCAGTGTGATAAGGGTCCTTGCCCTGTCCAGGGGAAGGAAGGCTCTGGCCTTTTCTGTATCTAGCTCTGCGCCTATGAAGGTGAGGAGCTGAACAGGCTCTAGAACTGACTTTGAAAGATTCAGAAGGAAACCCAAAGAGGTGAGCAGTTGCTGAGTTATCTGTAGGTGTAACTTGACTTGGTCTGGGGACTGGCCTACTATGAGCCAGTCGTCCAGGTATGGGAAGATGGCAATCCTTTGCCTTCTTAGAGAAGCAACTACTACTGCCAGGCATTTTGTGAACACCCTTGGAGCAGAGGTTAGACCAAGGGCATTGCTCTGAACTGGTAATGGCCTGAGGGCAGCTCGAACCTGAGGTACTTTCGATGGGAGTTTCTGATGAGAATATGGAAGTAGGCATCCTTGAGGTCCAGGGAAACTAGCCAGTCCCCTGGCCTTAGAGAGGGTAGAATTATTCCCAGAGTAACCATTTTGAATTTTGGTTTTAAAAGGTGCTTGTTTAAGTATCTGAGATCCAGGATGGGCTGTCATTCTCCTGTCTTTTTTGGGGTAAGGAAGTACCTGGAGTACAATCCTTTTCCCTGGTGTAGGGGTGGAACCCTTTCCACAGCTCTGAGAGCCAGGAGGGAAGAGACCTCTGCCTCTAGGGCAAGTGCATCTGAGGGATTTGCAGGTGGAAAGGATCTGGTTCTCAGCTTTGGAACTTTTTTGAAGCTGAGAACCAGTCCCTGGCTTACTACTTCCAGGACCCACTTGTCTGATGTCAGAGACTCCCAGTCCTGGACAAAGTAAGCCAGCCTGCCCCCTACGGGTAGTGGAGAATCGGCCCTGGCAAACCCATCAGGGTGCCTGCTTGGCAGGGGGTTTTGGCTGAGGGGTGGAAGCAGGTCTGCTTGTACCCCTTCTGCCTCTCCCTCTAAAGAACCCCCTCTGAGCATAGGCAGAAGAGAAGGCATGGGCTTGGTAGAAAGGCCTATGAAAAGGCCTGCCCCTGCCCCTGGGATGCTGCCTCTGAGGAGTGGCCTGCCTTTCCTTGGCCTGTGCACTCCTATAGGTGGTCCTATATTCGTTCATTTTCTTCATGTAATTCTCTGTTTGCTCCCCAAACAGAGAATTACCCACAACAGGAAAATCCATGGCCTTAGTCTGGGTATCCTGTGACAGGCTAGTACATCAGAGCCAAGCCATTCTACCAAGTGCCACAGATGTAGCCATGACTCTAGATGACACATCATTGGAGTCCACTGCAGCATGGAATTGCACCTTGGATGCCTTAATACCATCAGCAGCCACATGCTCCAGCCCCTTGGCAAGCTGGCCAGAGACCTGTTTTGCTAAAGCCATGACAGTGTCCCATCTGGATTTCTGATACCTAGCAGTGTAGGCCATGTAGTTGGCCTGTCTGAGTCCCAAGGATGCTGCCATGTACTGTTTCTTTGCCATGGCATCAATCCTCCTGGAGTTCTTGTCTGGGGGGTGTGAAGCCAAGGGAATATTTGCCTTATCACAGGCTGCAGCCTGCACTACCCCAACATGGCTACATTGTTGTGTAAGGAACTCCGTATCTGAGCCTGACAATGTATACCTCTTGTCCATTCTTTTATCCACAGGAGGTACAGTATTAGGAGTCTTTAAAATCTTAAATGTCTGTTTCCCAAAAGATTTGTGTAAGGGAATAGACAGCCTCCTAGACTCTGGGATAGCCATCATTTCCAGATAGTCAGGCTCCTCTTGGTCATCCACAGCTTCTTCCATAGGAAGCTGGAGGGTTTTAGCCACTTTTTTATATAACATGAAATGGGAGGGGGACTCAGAAAGCCTAGGAGGAGACACTCCTGAAGGTCTGTCTGGGGAGATGTCCGGGTCAATGGGAACATCCAGACTTTCAAAACCACATTCACTTTCCACATACTCCTCTTCTTCCTCCTCCGGTTCATAATATTCCTCTAAATCATAATCTTGAACCGGTGGAACCGGCCGAACCGAGCGCCTCCCTGATGGTGCCGCTTCGGTCGGAACCGGGGAAAGCGACTGCACAATTTTTATCGCTTTGGCTATTTCTTCAGCGGTTGGAGAAGAAAAAATTACTCACCTTAGTAATGTTGTTTCTTCTAATGGAGTCTTGCTATATTATAGACATTAGCAGTTTGATCCAGCTCTAGAACTGCCCCGGAGTGAAATGGTTAAAACCATTCCAAAATAGGATTTTGGCACGAGAGCAGCTCTATCTGTGTCATTTCAAACTTGAACTGTCAGATCTTTACGAGCCAAACTCACTAAGGTCTGTGTGGAAGCTGTAACCTACACTAGCCAAATGGCTACCTAAATAATAACAACCATTGATGGTCCCAACACCAAGACTCAAGTCAGGGACCAGAAATACTAACACCATTCTAATAATAAGAAAATGGAACATAAGTATAATAAAACACACACGCGCACACACACACCCCAAAGTCCCAAAGGGACAAAATGCTAACAGGACATAAGTAGTGCCCACACTAAGTTGCCCGCACCCCACCAAGTAGAGGTTCTGAGAGGGGCAGGTTGGGGGGGAGGTCTATAATATAACAAGACTCCATTAGCAGAAACAACATTACTAAGGTGAGTAATTTTTTCTTCAAACAACATGAAGTCTTGCTATATTATAGACATTAGCAGAATACACAGCAGTACCTCCATGGAGGAGGGCAGAACCTACTTAGGAATAGGCTCTGAAGAACAGCTGTGCCAAACCAAGCATCTCTCCTGGCCTGGACATCCAGGAGTAATGCTGGTAAAATGTGTACCGTTTTCCAAGTAGCAGCCTGGCAAATCTCAATAAAGGGATATCTCTGGCAGCAGCTAGAGACGCAGCTGTACCCCTGGTAGAATGAGCCCTCAAACTGGGGCTCGCCCACTTTCTGATAACAAAATTGGATACAAGAGACAATCCACCTGGCTATTGATCTCTTAGTGGCAGGTTTGCCTTTCTCAACTTCACCATAGGTAAGGAAAAGTTGAGGATTCGAACCTATGACCTTTGTACGCCTATATAATAACTAAGAGATCTCTTAACATCCAGGCTGTGCAATCTCTCTCACCCAAAGAGGAGTGATCAGTGAAAATACTGGAAGGAGATAGATTGATTAAGATGGAAATCTGAAACCACCTTAGGCAAAACTTCCTATTAGTCCTAAGGACCACCTTATCCCTGTGGAAAGAAATAAAGTCAGTCTCCACTACAAGGCTTGCAATTCACTTATGTCTGGCAGAAGTGATAGCCACTAGAAAAACAGTTTTCCAAGTTGGTACTTAAGCTCTGCAGAAGACAGAGGTTCAAGGGAGTTGCATTAACTGGGCAATGCAAACATTAAGGTCCCAAGCAGGGCCGGTTCCGAAGGAGGATTAGTATGGAGTAATCCCTTAAAAACTTGGAAAACACAGGATGAGAGGAAAGAGGGATGACTTTCCTGTTGACACAAAAGCAGACACAGCTGCCAAATGAACTCTCAGGGTAGCTGGTCTGAGACCCAAGGAATTAAGATGTACCATGTAATCTAACAAATGGGCAATTCAGCAGATTCTGGGGAAATATTTTTCCTAGCACACCAAATGGAAAACCTTTTCCATTTAGAACTATAAGTAGCCCTAGTGGAAGGCTTTCTGGAAGCCTTTAGGATCTCAAGAACACCCTGAGAGGTGTAAATCAGCAAACTCTAACTCCTCAAGAGCCAGGCCTTGAGGTTGAGGGATTTGAGGTCCGGATACCAAACCCTTCCCTGGGCACAAGTCAACAGATTGTGATTCCTGGGAGGCACAGGGAAGATGGACTGTCAGAGACAGAAGGAGTGGGTACCAGGGCTGCCTGGTCCAATCCGAGCAATCAGAATCACCCTGCAAGGCTGAGATCTGATTTTGACTAGTACTTTGAATAGGAGAGGAAAGGGGGGGAAAGTATAGAGGAACTTCCCCTCCCAATCCAAAAGAAGGGCATCCAGGGGAACTGAGCCCAGCACTGGAGGCCTGCAACAGAACAGAGGAAGTTTGTGATTGTCTGGGGCTGCAAAAACATCTATCTGAGGGATGCCCCACCTGGCAAAAACTATCCCCAGCACTTGAGGATCCAGGGACCATTCGTGATGGCCCTGGGAAATCCTGCTATGAGGGAAGTGTTCAGGGAATAGGCCAGAGACCACAACTTCATTGCCTCGGTGCACAAGGCCGAAGACCGAGTGCCCCCCTGTTTGTTGATGTACCACATTGTTGTGGTGTTGTCTGTTCTGACTTGTATCACCTTGTCGTGGACAGATGCAGAAAAGCTTGAAGAGCTAAAAGACAGCTCTGAGTTCCAGCAAATTGATGTGGAGCAGAGATTCCTGGGGACCAAACTCCCTGAGTGGAAAGGTCGCCCATGTGGGCTCCCAACCCAGAAGGGAAGCATCTGTAGTGAGAGTCAAGTCATGAGAAGGGAAATGAAGGACCCCGCCTTAAATTGCTCTGATCCTGCCACCACTGGAGAGCTAGGATCAAGGTTTGAGTCACTGGGACCAACTTGGAAGGGGTCTCTTCTCTGAGACCAAAAGGTTCTCAAGTGAAACTGAATGTCTCTCTTCTGAAATCTGGCCCCTGCACAACAGTTGTGGATGCAGCCATGTGCCCCAGGAGCTGCAGAAAGTGTCTTGCTGGTCGAGACCTGCAGAGTGAAGGAAGAGGCCAGAGCCACTAAATTCCTCACCCTTTCTGGGGAAGAAAGGCCCTGGCTAGCTTTGTGTCCAATTCTGCCACTATAAAGTTGAGTACCTGGACTGGTTCCAGAACCGACTTTGGTAGGTTTAGCAGAAAACCCAGGAGGTGAGAAGCTGCTGGGTGACCTGCAGGTGAGATTTTACCTGTTCTGGGGACTGGCCTACAATGAGCCAGTCGTCTAGATAGGGGAAAACAGCAATCTCTGCCTCCTTAAGTGGGCCACTGCCACTGCTAGACACTTTGTGAATACCCTTGGAGCAGAGGAGGCGTGAAGGGCATTGCTCTGAACTGGTAATGACCTGAGGGCAGTTTGAATCTGAGGTACTTCGATGGGATCTTCTGATTAGGACATGGAAATAGGCATCCTTGAGGTCCAGGAGGCTAGCCAGTCCCCTGGCCTTAGGGAAGGGTAAAATCATTGCCAGAGTTACCATTTTGAACTTTGGTTTCAAAAGATGCTTGTTCAGATATCTGAGATCTAAAATGGGCTGCCATTCTCCTGTCTTTTGGGGTAAGGAAGTATTTGAATACAGACCCTGCCCTGATGCAGGGAGGAACCCTTTCTACTGCTCTGAGAGCTAACAGGATGAGACCTCTGTTTCCAGAGCGAGGGTCTCTGAAGCACTTGCAGGTAGAAAAGTCTGCTTCTCAACTTGGCAAACTTTTGAAGCTGAGAACCAGACCCTGGCTCACTACTTCCAGAACCCACTTGTCTGAGGTTAAAGAAGCCCAATTCTGACTGAAGTAAGCCAGCCTGCCCCCCACTGGTACAGGAGAATCGGCCCTGGGCACCCCATCAGGGTGCCTGTTTCGCAGGAGCTTTAGGCTGGGGGGTGGGAGCAGGTCTACCCACCCCTCGTCTGCCCCTGCCTCTGAAGAAGCCCCTCTGAGCATAGGCAGAGGAGGCCCGAGTCTGGTAGAAAGGCCTGTGAAAAGGCCTACCCCTACCCCTGGGGGCATGCCTTTGAGGAGTGGCTTGCCGCTCCTTAGCCTGGGCACTCTTGTAAGTAGTCCTATATTCATCCATCTTCTTCATGTAATTCTCTGTCTGCTCTCCAAACAGAGAATTTCCCACCACAGGAAAATCCATAGCCTTAGTCTGGGTATCCTGTGACAAACTAGTACACCTGAGCCAGGCCAACCTACGAAAAGCTACAGATGTGGCCATGACCCTAGAGGAAACATCATTAACATCCACAGCAGCATGAAACTGAACCTTAGAGGCTTCAATGCCATCAGCAGCCACTTGTTCTAGTTCACTAGCCAGCTGGCCATGGGCTCTGCTTGGCCAATTGCATAACAGTATCCCATCTAGATTTCTGATACCTAGCTACATAAGCCATATAATTTGCTTGCCTGAGTCCCAGAAGGCTGCCATATACTGTTTTTGCCATGGCATCAATCTTCCTGGAATCCTTGTCAGGAGGATGTGAAGCCAAGGGAATATTAGTTTTATCACAGGCAGCAGCCTGAACTACTCCAACATGACTGCATTGCTGAGAAAGGAATTCTGTATCAGGGCCTGACAATGTATACCTTCTGTCCATCTTTTATCTACTGGAGGCACAGAATTAGGAGCTTTTAAAATTTTAATTGTTTGTTTCCTAAAAGACTTATGTAAAGGAATAGACAATCTCTAGACTCTGGAATATCCATCATTTCTACAAAATCAGGCTCCTCTTGCTCATCCACAGCCTCTTCTAAAGGAAGCTGGAGGTTTCAACAACTTTTATAAAACATAAAATGAGATGGGGACTCAGACAGCATAGGGGAGATTCTAAAGGTCTGTCTGGGGAGATGTCCGGTTCAATGGGCACACCCAGACCTTCCCAGCCACATTCATACTGTTCATAATCCTCCCCTCCTCTGGTTCATAAAATTCCTCAATATCATAATCCTGAACCACTGGGACCGGACGAACCGACCTTTACCAGATAGTGGTGGTTCGGACGGACCCTGAGACAGTGACTGGACAATTTGTATGGCTTTTGCTATCTCTGCAGCAGTTGGAGAAGGAATTTTGGACTCCAGACCTGCTGATTTTCTTGTTTTCTTTACTGGAATTGGTTCCTCAGAACCAGCTTTTCTTTTGCCTGAGGAAGTCTGGCCCTGGTCAGAGGGCACTCCCTCTGGTTCGGTTGGCACCGAACCGGGCTGGCCATCCGGGTCAGCGGACTTTTTGGCCTCTCGTTCCCTGAGCCTGCCCAATCTTTTTTCCAGGGTGGCTGCAGGGAAATTCTTACATACCTGGCAGTCTGACTGGAGGTGGTCAAACCCCAGACAATAAACACATGTGGTGTGTGGGTCAGCCTTGGCAAAGACTTCCCCACAAACATCATAGTGTTGAAACCCAGTGGGCCCGGTTTTTCTTTTGGGTTTCTCAGACATAATGCCAGCCTAACCAAAAACTTGCCCTTTTACCGGTAGTGCCAGGCAAGACACCCTTATCGGTTCGTAACCGTGTCACGGTATTGGAAAAACCGTAATAAAATCCGTTTTTTAGAACCGATAAGAACCGGAACTGCACTCTAAAATAGTAACTTTTAGTTTTAAATGAGTTTTAACCCACTGATCGGTTCAAAACCGAACCGATAACTTACAAGTTCCACACAGACAAAACCTTCATTTACTTACGGTTACCACAGATAGAGCTTGAACTGAACGGTTTTATGGTTAAATAGAAACTATTCTCGGTTAAATCCAACCGAGAAAAACTTTTAAACCGAGAAATGAACCGAGCAGAAGGAGAAATCTCCGGAGCGACTATTCACTGAGGTGGAGTAAAGAATCTGACAGTTCAAGTTTGAAATGACACAGATAGAGCTGCTCTCGTGCCAAAATTCTATTTTGGAATGGTTTTAACCATTTCACTCCGGGGCAGTTCTAGAGCTGGATCAAACTGCTAATGTCTATAATATAGCAAGACTTCATGTTGTTTGAAGAAAGTTTTGGATCCACACCAGCTGATTTTTCCTTTCTTCTTCTCTTAGCTGGAACCGACTCCTCAGAATCGGCTCTCCTTTTGCCCAAAGAAGTCTCGCCCTGGTCAGAGGGCACTCCTTCTGGTTCGGTTTGAACCGAACCGGGCTGGCCATCCGGTTCAGCGGACTTTTTGGCCTCCCTTTCCCTGAGCCTACCAACTCTCTTCTCTAGGGTAGCTGCAGGAAAATTTTTACAAATCTGGCAGTCTGCATTGAGGTGGTCAAACCCCAGACAATAAACACAGGTGGTGTGGGGGTCAGCCTTAGCAAAGACTTCCCCACACACACTGCAGTGTTGAAACCCAGTGGGCCCGGTTTTTCTTTTGGGTTTCTCAGACATGTGCCAGTCCTAACAAAACTCGCTTTTAATCCGCATCAGGTAACGACCCTCTTATCGGTTCCAGACCGTGTTACGGGTCGTGGAAAAAACCGTAATAAAATCCGTTTTTGTTTGAACCGATAAGAACTGGCAACCACACAATAAAAGTACAGATAAAGATTTTTCAACAACTTGATCGGTTCAAACCGAACCGATGAACTGTTTACAAGTTCCACACAGAATAGAAAATAACATAAACCTATCTAGTACTCACAAATACCACAGACAGAGACTGAACCGACAGGTTACGGTTTAAACTCGGTCGAAAACCGAGAAAAGCGGTACTTTAACCGACAAATTGAACCGAGCAGAAGGAGAAATCTCCGGAGTGACTGTTCAGTGAGGCGGAGTAAAGAATCTGACAGTTTGAGTTCAAACAGCAACAGACAGAGTCTCAACCGAGCTCGAGCTCCGCGTTCCATGCCTGGCATGGAAAGTTAACTCTTTCATGTCCGGGGCAGTTCGAAGGTTGGGACTCACTGCTATTGTCAGAATACAGCAAGACTTCATGTTGTTTGAAGAGTGGCGCCACAGGAGAACCCACCAGAGTCGGTTCAGGCTAACCGCTCTTAACCAGCGACGATCAATGCGCAGACATACCAGAGGGTGACCTCGAGAGGTTACCGATTCTTTTTCTTCCCCCGACAGGAGGAAGAGGAGCTCAAGGTGAAGTGGAGCTGGGACCCAGAACCGCTACATTTGTGTTACGGGTGGACTTTATCCCCCCCCAAGCACCGGACTTCCAGTGGTCGGACCCCCCCCTCCAAAAGGGTGGTGGACCAGACACAGCCCCACTGCCATCACAGCTTTCAAATGAAGTCTCCCTACCGTCACTGCTACCGTCAAAGGTTGACCCCGTTGATGGCAGACTGAGAATAACTTCTTCTTCATTTTCTTCTTTTTTTTTTTTTTTTAAAGAAAAGAACACTAAAAATGGTAAGTTAAGCGAATACTGAATGGCTATACGACTGCTGTCGTATAGACGAAGACTAGACTCCCGGTGGGCGAGGACATCATCATCGGAGCGCACTCGACAGCGGGAGAAAAGGAACTGAGGCGGTTGGGAGGGTTGATGCCGACATAGCCTATATGGCACCGTACATGCACAGTCCTATCCTGGGGCTCCTGAAGATTTTTGACTCCCATGGGGTCCTAGTGCCTCCAGTGTAGTCCCATTAGTGTGAATGAGTGGTGGAGACTTGAGTCCAGGAAGATCAATAAAAATGGTAACATGCCAAAACAAAATGGTGAACAGACCACTGAGTCTGTTCCAGCAAAAAAAAAAACAATGTAAAGACAATCATACCACTACCCCTCCTGCGTTAAGGCAAGGGGAGACACCAGTGGCAAAAAAGCATAAAGACAAAAAAAAAAAAAAAATTGAATAAAGAGGGTCAGTCACTCACTGAGGTCTCTGACCCCCACCGTAAAAGAAATGTCACAGGCATGGCACCTATATCAAACTTTACAGAGCATGGGGGCTTTTCCTCTACTCCTGTTAACCCTAACAGCTCTGTCCCAACCTTTGGGACATCCTGCTACTATGTTCAGGGGAATGACGATGATAATGATTAAGATAAAAATGAGGACCAGCCTCTGGTGCCGGACATTTTGCCTGACCCACACTTTGTTACCTCTCCAGATGGCCAGGAGGACCATTCCTACCTCTTGACCTTCTTACAGCACATGGTGGACACCCTGGACCTCCCTGTTCAGAAGTCCACAAAGGATGATGAAGATGAAGAGGATGAAGGGACTATAAAAATATGATGGGTCTTAATCCTAAAAAAAAGATTGTGCTTCCTACATACAAATCCTTCAAAAAATACACAATGAAGCTCCTGCAGGCCCCTACTTCCCTGTCAGGAGTGGACAAGAAAGTGGATAGAAAATATCCTCTGGCTAAAATGAGGCTGATTTTCTTTATACTCATCCCAGCCACGAAGGGGTGTTTCAGGCCGCAGTGTGATCAGGCTAAGGTCCCTCTCACCTCTATGCCTCCTGAAAAGGAGTCACGAAAATCTTATACCACAGCCTCTTACTTAACATAGTCTGATAAGTACCAGAAGGCTCTTTGGAGTTCTGTCCAGGCCATTCTGTCACACAGATCTGACAGGATGTTCCAGGATATTGCTGAAACAGTGAAATCTGGTCTGCAAGCCACCAAATACCAGTTTCACATGACTGCAGACACTAATGACACAGCAACAAGGGTCATGGCTCAGGCTGTCTCTCTGAGACGTTTTGCCTGGCTACGAACAACTAATTTATCACAGGACACCCAGTCCAAAGCTATGGACTTCCACTGTGAAAATAATTCCCCTTTTGGGGAGAAAACTGAAGCGTACATGAAAAAGGTGGAGGAGTACAAGTCCACCTATGAAAGTAATACAGCCAAGCAGAAAGCCTCTACATCCCAGAAATCTCAACCTAGGGGTAACAGAGGCAGGGGCTACTTCCCCAAGGCATTCTATCCTATGCCCATGCCTTTGGATTTCTCTCAAATGAGAGGTTATTTCAGGGGAAGACGTAGGAGGGGTCAGAGGCGAGCTGCCACCACTCCTACCCCTGCCACACAGTCTAAGTCCTAACTTCTGCAATCAGGTCACCTCCCCTCCTTCAGTAGGGGGCAGGCTCTCCCACTACCTCCAAGCTTGGACCCACATCACCACAGACAAGTGGGTCTTGGAGGTAGTGGGAAAAAGGTCTACCCCTACAGTTCAAGCAGTTTCCTGCCCTTTGGGGTCCAACTCTGTCAAAACCCCTATCCCCAACAGAAAGACACCTGTTGGAGTTGGAGGTAAAGACTCTATCATCAGCCAAAGTGGTGGAGTGGGTTCCTCTTTCACAGCATGGAAACGGTATCTGCTCCAGACACTTCCTGACATTAAAGAAAAACAGGGAGTGGTAACCTATTTTAGACCTCAGATATCTAAACAGGCACCTATTCAAACCAAAATGCAAGATGATTACCCTTCAAATGGTAATACACTCTCTGCAGCACGGAGACTGGTTAGCCTCCCTGGATCTCAAAGACGCCCATTTTCACATACCAATAAGGCAGTCCCACAGAAAGTTTCTGAGGTTTAGGCTGCATTCAGGCCATTACCAGTTTGCAGCCATGCCCTTTGCCCTCACCTCTGCTCCCAGAGTATTCATGAAGTGCCTGTCGGTAGTGGCAGCCCACTTGAGAAAGCAGGGCATCTCAGTCTTTCCATACCTGAATGACTGGCTCATAGTGGGCAAGACTCCTGAGCAAGTAAGAGAGGCTCTAAACAGCACAAGACAAACTCTGTCCTCTCTGGGGTTTCTAATCAACGAAAAGAAATCCCATCTGGAACCCTATCAGCTCCTCAGCTTCATAGGAGCAGACTTGGATACCCAGCAGGCAAAAGCTTTTCTTCCTCAGGACAGAATTCAGAACTTTCTGACTGCAGCAAATTGTTTTCTGCTAGGCCAGCCAAGGCCTGCCAGGCATTTTCTACAGCTCCTGGGCCACATGGCTTCCATGACAACTGTGGTCCCAGGGGTAAGGTTTCAAATGAGGGACATTCAGTATCATTTGCGAGCCCACTGGTCACAAAAGAAAAATTCTCTGTCCAAGCTAGTACCAGTGACAAAAACACTGCTTCAAGCTCTTGAGTGATGGAAGGAAGAGGAAAAGCTCTCAGTGGGCATCCCCTTTCAGCTCTGCAGTCAGTGGCAATTGGACGCCTAAAGAGTCCAAAAGTCACATAAATCTTCTAGAAGTTGGAGCTGTGTACCTGGCACTGAAAGCTTTTGCCCCTCAGTAAAGAGACACACTGTTCAGATCAGAACAGACAACACCGCTATGTTTTACATAGACAAGCAGGGTGGCATGAGGTCTACCACCCTGTGTACAGAAGCCATGAGAATCTGGTCCCTGGCCTATTCCCTGGACATGAGTCTCTCTGCCATATACCTCCCAAGCAAGGACAACACCCTGGCAGATGCTCTGAGCTGCATCAGCAAAGGTCACAACGAATGGACTCTGAACAGACAAGTCCTTGCCACAGTCTTCAGGAGGTGGGGCACGCCAGAGGTGGACCTGTTTGCATCCCACCTCAACTACCGGCTTCCTGTGTACTCTGGCTTCCTCTGTACTGCTACAGACACCTAGCAATGGGCACACTCTCAGCAGATGCACTAGTTTTGAACTGGCCTGGGAAGTTTCTGTATGCTTTCCCTCTATTTCACCTGTTACACAGAGTGCTACTGAAGCTCAGGGATCAGCCTGCGACCATGCTCCTCATAGCTCCAGACTGGCCAAGGCAAGCCTCATATCTTCTCCTGCTGGCCATGTCCCACAAGAAGCCGATTCAACTTCCTCTGACTCACTGTCTCCTCACCCTACCTCAAGTAGGGGTGAATTATCCAGTCCTGGAATCCCTTCACCTCAAAGCCTGGTTCTTGAAGAGCTAGAATTCCCAGATACACAGTATTCAGAACAAGTTCTGAAAATTCTTTGCATGGCTAAAAAGCCAAGCACAAAGAAAAATCTACGCAGCTAAATGGAAAAGATTTTCAATCAGGTGCAAAGGAAAAATAATAGACCCTCTGAAGGCCTCTATCCCTTCCCTTTTGGACTATTTAGTTAATCTGCAATCATCGGGCCTCAAGGCCTCATCCTTGAGGCTTCACTTAGTTGGAATTTCAACCTATCTTTCCACCGGGAAAGAAAAGTCTGTCATTTCTAGTCCATTTTCAGAAAGTTCTTCGAGGGCCTCCTTAATTTGCAACCCCCAATTAGGGAACCTGTTCCCTCTTGGGACCTTAAGCTCTGGATTGCTAAGCTCATGGAGTCCACCTTCAAACCCATGGCTACAGCCCACATTAAGTACGTTACCTGGAAAACAGTATTCCTAGTGGCTATCACTTCTGCAAGAAGGATTTCAGAACTGCAAGCACTTTGCACTGAGTCTAACTACGTGGTCTTCCATAAGGACAAAGTAGAGCTCAGAACAAATAGGATATTCCTTCCCAAGGTGGTCTCTGAGTTCCACTGGAACCAGTCCATTACTCTCCCAGTCTTTTTCACTGACAATTCCACTCCAGAGAAAAGAAAGTTTCACAGCCTAGATGTCAGGAGAGCTCTGTCCTATTACATGGAGCATACCAAAAGGTCAGAGGCTCCTCTACTCAGGTTTTCCTCACCTATGGTGAGCTGGGCAAGGGAAAACCAGCCACCACAAGAACTATCTTTCACTGGATGGTTTCCTGTATTCACATCTGTTATGCCAAGGCTGGCAAACAGCCCCCTCAAGGCCTCAGGACCCATTCTACTGGGGCACTGCTGCCTCTGTGGCAGCTGCAAGGGACATCCCCTTGCTAGTGGTCTGCAAAGCAGCAACCTGGAAGACTGTACACACATTCATAAAGCATTACTGCCTGGATGTACAGTCAAGGTCTGATGCCAAATTTGGCAGGGCGGGCCTGCAGAACCTCTTCTCTAAGTAGGTTCTGTACCCGCCTCCCAACTGTACTGCTTTGTAGTTGGCTATTGTTACTGATGCTAAAGGACTCCTGGGGTGAGAAGAAAAAATTACTCACCGTAGTAATTCTAGTTCTTACAAGGGGTCCTTTAGCATCAGTAACCTCCCACCCTGCCTCCCCAGGCATCTACATTATGAAGGCTCTGCTTCTGTACTTTTTGCCAAATGTGTTCAGTTTTTTGGATTGTTTTAGAGCATGTTAATAGTTAATTATAATATTTTTATAGTCCATGCTGTTGCATGGTTTTAAAGCCTGTTGGCACAGTCCTTTTAGTTATTGTTCTCCTTTCGTCTTCAAAAAAATTCTGAAGCACTGTGGGCTCTTTGCACTCAGCACAACTTCGTGCTTGATTCTGATTGGTCACTCTATTTTAATGAATATTCATGGGTCCACCGCTGAGGCAGTTCAACCTGGTCAGCTTGCTGCTATTGTTACTGATGCTAAAGGACCCCTTGGAAGAAATAGAATTAAATAGCAAGTTGAGGTTTCGCACTGGGAAGGTGGTGCTCTGGCAAAAAACAAATCATGTAAACAACGAAAGCCAAGCACTCATCATCTCCTATTACACAGACACTGGAGAATTTAAGATAAATTAATTTTATTATTTAAAACAGAGTATGCCTGATGCATTTCGGATCATATACTGGATCCTTTATCAAAGGCTAAAACACATATCAAAAAACACCACTTAAATACTAAAAAGACACCGTGACATCATAATGACGTTTGACATACATAGTAAAGTGATTGGCTAAACATTATACAAACAGCTGATGATAATTATCAGAAAGTCCCTATGGTTGACATACAATAGAATACACACTCAAAAATTTTAAAATGTAGTTCCTTTTTTTTTATCCCAACATTGTATGCACTTACCATAATTTCCTTTCCTGTTAGCTCCAACATTGTCAGTGGGGAATAATTACAGATGGGTAATGTGCTCCCCCACTGGGGTAGTGGTACAGCCCAAAGCTGCGATCTCAGCACAGAAGAAAAAATTACTCACCATAGTAATGTTGTTTCTTCTAATGGAGTCTTGCTATATTCTGAAATAATGCAGTTAGCCCCAGCATTTGAACTTCCCCAGAGAGAAAAGAGTTAACTCTATGCAGAAGCATAGAACGTTGAGCTCGAGCTTGGTTTTCAAACCTCTGTCTGTGGTACTTCCCAGTGTAACCATCAGATTCATACCAGCAAACTAACTAAGTACTATAATATGGAAATTGTTCAAAGCATATAGCCAAAGGGCAAAACAATTGGGTCCAAAAGACTCAAGTCAAGAACCCAAGAAGGAAAGGTAGTGACAATATTAACTATAGAAACACAAGAAAAGTAACAATAACAGCTACCCCACTTCTTAAGAGGGAGGATACAAGGTACACTCCTGAGGTGCAACACTGTACCTGCCAGCCCACTTCCCAAAAACTAGGTTCTGAGAGGGAAGGAAGGGGAGGAGGTCAGAATACAGCAAGACTCCATTAGAAGACACAACATTACTATGGTGAGTAATTTTTTCTTCAAACAACATGAAGTCTTGCTGTATTCTGACATAATGCAGACTACCAAGCAGTTCTCTATGGAGGAGGGAATGCAGAACCTACTTTGGGAACAGGCACTGCAGTACTGCTGTGCCAAACCTAGCATCACTCCTAGCCTGGATGTCCAGGGAGTAATGCTTGGTGAACATATGTACTGTTTTCCAGGTGACTGCTTTGCAGATCTCTAACAAGGGTATATCTCTGGCCGCAGCCAGAGTAGCAGCTGTACCCCTAGTTGAGTGAGCCCTCAGGCCTGAAGGAGATGTTCTACCCAATTTGTCATAGCAGAATTGTATACAAGAAACAATCCACCTGGCAATAGTTCTTTTCGTGGCAGGCTTACCTTTCCCCACTTCACCAAAAGTAAGAACCAATTGAAGACAGTCATTTCTGTGTACTTTAGTATGCTCTATGTAGTAACTAAGAGCCCCTTTAACATCCAAACTGTGTAATCTTCTTTCCCCTGAAGAAGAATGGTCAGTGAAAAACACAGGGGGAGAGATATAGATTGGTTCAGATGAAAATCCGATACCACTTTGGGCAAGAACCTCCTATTGGTTCTTAGGACCACTTTATCCCTATGGAAGGATATGAAGTCAGGTTCAACTGACAGGGCCTGCAATTCACTAATCCACCTGGCAGAAGTAATAGCTACCAGGAACACAGTTTTCCAGGTCAAGTACTTCAACTCGGCTGAAGCCAGAGGTTCAAAGGGTGGCTGCACGAGCTGAGCAATGCAGACATTAAGATTCTAAGGCAGAGTAGGCTCTCTAAAGAGAGGGTTAATGTGAACCAGACCTTTGAAAAACTTCCTGAAAACAGGATGAGATGCCAGGGAAGAGCCCTTTCCTGCTGAAAGAAATGTAGAGACAGCTGCTAGATGAACCTTCAAGGTGGCAGGCCTAAGGCCTAGACCATTCAGATGAACTAGATAAGCTAAGGCTGTGGAGAGGTCTGCAGAATCAGGCACAATGCCTTTCTGAGAACACCGAATACTGAACCTCCTCCATTTGGAATTGTAAGTTTTTCTAGTGGCAGGTTTCCTGGAGACCTTCAGAATCTCCAGAACTCCCTGAGAGAGATGTAGTGCTGCATATTCTAACTCTTCAAGAGCCAGACCTTGAGGTTGAGAGACTGGAGATTGGGGTACCAGAGCCTCCCCTGGGAGGAGGACAGGAGATTGTATTTCCTGGGAAGAGACAGGGGACGTGAAACTGTCAACGACAGCAGAAGAGGATACCAAGGCTGTCTGGCCCAATCTGGAGCCACTAGTATCACTGTGCAGGGTTGAGTTCTGATCTTGATCAGAACTCTGAACAGCAGAGGGAAGGGAGGGAAGGCATAGAGAAACCTGCCCTTCCAGTCCAAAATGACAGCATCCAGGGGTACCGTCCCCAAGACTGGAGGTCTGCAACAAAACAGAGGAAGTTGATGATTGTCTGGTGCTGCAAAGAGATCTATCTCTGGAGTGCCCCAACTGGAGAATATGACCTTCAGGATGTGAGGATCTAGGGACCATTCGTGATGTCCCTGTGAAATCCTGCTCAGGGCATCTGCTAGTACATTGTCCTTTCCTGGAAGGTGAACTGCTACCAGGTAAGTCTGAAGAGAATAGGCCAGAGACCACAGTTTCATGGCTTCTGTGCACAAGGTCATGGACCGAGTGCCTCCCTACTTGTTGATGTACCACATTGTGGTGGTGTTGTCTGTTCTGACTTGGACCATCTTGCCCTTGACTGAATATGAGAAGCTCTGAAGGGCTAGGAAAACTGCCCCGAATTCCAGGAGATTGATAGGAAGGAGAGACTCCTGTGGAGACCAGACCCTCTTAGCTGTCAGGGCTCCCAGGTGGGCTCCCCAACCTAGAAGAGAAGCACCTGTAGTTAGAACTACTGATGGGACTTGAGGGAGAAATGGAACCCCTTGTCTGAGGTTGTCCTGGTCCAGCCACCACTGGAGAGCTTGGACCAGAGTCTGAGTCACTGGAATCAGTTTGGTGAGAGAGTCCTTTCTCTGTGACCAAAAGGACCTTAAGTGGAACTGAATATCCCTCATCTAAAATCTTGCTCCCTGTACCACTGCAGTGGAAGCTGCCATGTGGCCCAGGAGTTGGAGGAACTGTCTCGCTGGACGAGAAACCTGAGGTTGAAAAGAGGAAGCAAGATCTACTAGGGCCTTCACCCTTGCCAGGGGAAGGAAAGCTCTTGCTTGGATAGTATCCAATTCTATCCCTATGAAGGTGAGAAGTTGTACTGGTTCAAGGACAGATTTTGGAAGATTGAGAAGAAACCCCAGAGAGCTGAGCAAGTCCTGGGTGGTTTGCAGAGTTGACCTGACCTGGTCTGATGACTGACCTACGATTAGCCAGTCATCCAGATATGGAAAAATGGTGATACCCTGTCTTCTGAGGTAAGCCACCACTACTGCAAAGCACTTTGTGAACACCCTTGGAGCTGATGTTAGGCCGAATGGCATGGCCCTGAACTGATAATGGCCTGAAGGCAGCTCGAACCTGAGGTACTTTCTGTGGGAGCACCTGATAGGAATATGGAAGTAGGCATCCTTGAGGTTCAGGGATGCTAGACAATTCCCTGGCCTTAAAGAGGGAAGGATTATTCCCAGAGTTACCATTTTGAATTTGGGTTTTGAAATGTGTTTGTTCAAATAACTTAGGTCCAGGATGGGTCACCACTCCCCTGTTTTCTTTGGAGGTAAGTAAGTACCTGGAGTACAGGCCTTTTCCTCTGTGTTGAGTAGGAACCCTCTTTATGGCTCTGAGAGCCAGGAGAGAGAAAACCTCTGCATCTAAGGCAAGAGTTTCTGAGATTGATGCAGGTAGAAAAGACCTGGCCCTCCTTTTTGGGAACCTTTTGAAGCTGAGGGCCAGTCCCTGGCTTACTACTTCCATGACCCACTTGTCTGAGGTCACAGACATCCAGGCCTGAAAGTAGTAAGCCAGCCTGCCTCCAACTAGGATTGGGGAGTCGACCCGGGCTGACACTTCAGGGTGTCTGCTTGGCAGGAGCCTTGGACTGGGAGGAGGAAGCAGCCCTGCTCATCCCCCTCCTGCCCCTCCCTTGGAAAAAAAACCTCTGTGGGAAAGGAGAGGAGGCCTGGGCTTGGTAAAAAGGCCTGTGAAATGGCCTGCCCCTACCCCTGGACTGCTGCTTTTGCGGAGTGGCTTGCCTTTGCTTGGCCTGTGCACTCCTCTAAGTAGTCCTGTATTCATCCATTTTCTTCATGTAAGCCTCTGTCTGCTCCCCAAACAGAGAGTTACCAACTATAGGAAAATCCATAGCCTTAGTCTGGGTATCCTGTGATTGGCTAGTACATCTGAGCCAAGCATGTCTTCTGAGAGATATAGATGTAGCCATGACTCTAGATGCCACATCATTGGAGTCCACAGCAGCATGAAATTGTACTTTAGATGCCTCAATTCCATCCGCAGCCACCTCCTCCAGCTCCTTGGCTAACTGGGGGACACATGTTTAGCCAGTTCCAGAACAGTATCCCACCTGGACTTCTGGTACCTGGTTGTGTAGGCCATATAGTTTGCCTGCCTGAGTCCCAAAGAGGATGCCAAATATTGTTTTTTGGCCATGGCATCAACTTTCCTGGAGTCCTTGTCTGGGGGTGTGTGAAGCCAAAGGAATATTAGCCCTGTCACAGGCTGCAGGCTGCACTACCCCAACATGGCTGCTATGATTATAAAGGAACTCCGTACCTGAGCCTGATAACATGTACCTCCTGTCCATTATTTTGTCCACAGGAGGTAATGAATTAGGAGTTTGTAAAATTTTTTGTGTCTGTTTCCCCAAGGACTTATGAAGAGGGATAGACAACCTTTTGGACTCTGGGATGTCCATCATTTCCACATAATCAGGCTCTTCTTCCTCCTCAACAGCTTTAACCAGTGGGACCTGGAGGATTTCAGCCACCTTCTTGTAGAACAAGAAGTGTGAAGGGGACTCAGAAAGCCTGGGAGGGGAGACATTAGAGGGCCTGACTGGGGAGATGTCCGGTTCAATGTTAACATCCAGACCCCCCCGGTCATCATCTTCATCTTCATCATCAGGATAGTCTTTATCTCCCTCCTACTCCTCATAGAAAACATCTGGATCGTAATCCGAAGGAGATGGATCCGACTGAACCAACCGCCTAACCAGCAGTACCGGTTTGGATGGAACCGGGCGAAGCGATTGAACAATGCTAATGGCTTTGGCTATCTCATCCGCGGTTGGAGTATGCGGTACAGGATCCGAACCAGCAGACTTTCGTTTCCTTTTTAATGGAACCGGCCCCTCAGAGTCAGCTGTCCTTTTGCCCGAGGAGGTATCGCCTAGGTCAGTAGGCACCTCCTCAGGTTGGTCTGCAACCGAACCGGCTGGCCATCCGGATCTACGGACTTCTTGGCCTCCCTTTCCTTCAGTCAACTCAATCTTTTTTCTAGAGTGGTTTTGGGAAAGTTTTTGCAAATTTGGCAGTCTGAATTGAGTTGGTCAAACCCCAGACAATAAACACAGATGAGGTGGGGGTCGGCCTTGGCAAAGACCTCCCCACACTCAGTACAGTGTTGAAACCCAGTGGGACCGGTTTTCTTCTTGGGTTTCTCAGACATGGCCAACCTACTAAATTGCCCTATAGCAGCTTTCAAGCAAGGCAATAAATAACCAATCAGTTACAAATGGTGTCATGGGTTTTGAAAAAGAATCAGAAAAGGCCTGGTTCTTTTGAAACCGACCGGTACCGGAACACCACTCTAATCCCAGAAAAAAACAATTTTAAAACAAAGTAGAAATAAGGTCGGTTCCTAACTGGATCGACTGATAAGAAACCGAAGAAAAGAACAATTCCCACAGTTTTTACCAACTAAAACACAGTCACTACCTATCTACTACACTACCTGTACTGTAGACAGAGGCTGGAAATCCGAAAAAACAACAATTAGAATGGTTTAAACCGAACGCTTTTTAAACTTTACCGAACCGAGCAGAGGAATCTCCAGAGTAACTTCACTGTAAGGTGGAGTAAAGAATCTGACAGTTACACTGGGAAGTACCACAGACAGAGGTTTGAAAACCGAGCTCGAGCTCAACATTATATGCTTCTGCACAGAGTTAACTCTTTCCTCTCCCGGGCAGTTCAAGTGCTGGGGCTAACTGCATTATGTCAGAATACAGCAAGACTTCATGTTGTTTGAACCCTGAGGACATGAAGATTCTGGTTAGAGCAGTTGGTTTGCTTTTGTCCACACGGTGCTACCAAGTGACCCAAATAGATTTCAATCTCCATGTCCTAGATGAGTCTCTTTAGCAGAACATCACACATTCAAACTTGACTCAGTGAAACAGATAACATAGGCCTACCTTATCTTGGATGACATCTATGGGAACTGAGCTGGTTGACCATCTCATCACACTTGCAGGGCTGCTGGAATAATTTTGTGACCTCCCTAGACTGCCTCAAGCTTGAGGATAAATCTCTACCACCACAGTAACACATAACATTTTATTAGTATTATTAGTATTAACATTCGGACTTACTCTAATACAAGTGGATACTAAGCGGGACAGGTTTTTCAGTCTCACAAATATATTGGCCTATCATGCCAAACAGTGGTTTCGTACTGCGGCGTCCATGGGTAATTGATAAATCCCAGTACCTGCACGCATGTTTAACCATCTTGTCTGAAAGGCAAAAAACACATCTCCATAAATACACAAGACACTATTCTCTAAGAGTAGCCATTGACTCAAGGGAGAGGCCCCATTGAACACATTGGAGCTATCAGAAAAGGAAATTACAGTAAATGTGAAGGAATGTCTCTTTTCTGTATCACTCCATGTTGTCAGTGGGGAATAATTACTTTTGATTCTAAAAATCAGTACGTATCTTCAACAGGAAGGGGAAGAATATTGTCCTATATATGATCCATAAGGATAATGACAGGGATTCATCTGTTAGCCACCACCTGGCGCACTCTACACTCAAAGGCTGCAGTGGTGGATCCCTGGACATCCTGTTTGCAGTGCTTTGTGTATGCATGAATGGAAGTTCTGATACCGAGACCCCCTTCCATCTGCTCAGAATGTGGGGGAGGGAGGTCGGCCAGGTAGATCATGCACTGATCAAAAGCATGTGCATCCCACGGCCCAGTGGCACTGAGGGTTGACGCGCTGGATGCCACACCTTGTGCTGCACCAGCAACCCCGGTGCGAGAACAAGTCCGGGTCATTCAGGGTCAGCAGGAGGGGGAGGAAGGAGCTGGATTAAGCAGGTAGCTCTCCCCTCCGGGGGATGGTTGGGCACCAATCTGACTAGCGGACGGTGTCAGGAGGGAAGGGAAGACATGTCTTTGCATGGCTTCCTGCCTGGACCATGGTCCTTTGTGCCAGCGCTCTCGGGGGAGGGAGGGTAGGGCTTCTCACAGCTACTTCAGCAACCATGAAAACCTGATACCCCCTACTGTGTACTGTGATCCCCGCAAGGGCGATGGAGCAGATGGTCGTTACATCGCCACCGAGCCTTGCTGGCAGTTGGGGCCGGGGGGAATGCTCCAGTGAATAAACAAAAAAAAACAGGTGTATCCTAGATTGCCAAGCGCAAATCCAGATCAAGACTGTGCAGAC
Organism: Neoceratodus forsteri; assembly: GCA_016271365.2. Taxonomy (NCBI): domain Eukaryota; kingdom Metazoa; phylum Chordata; order Ceratodontiformes; family Ceratodontidae; genus Neoceratodus; species Neoceratodus forsteri. The sequence goes on from CM028130.1 coordinate 1,200,805,641, forward strand.
AATAATCAGAAAAAAGCAGATATCCTGAACAAATACTTCTGTTTTACCTTCATGGTGAAAGGGGAAGGGGATGAGCCACATATAAATTACAGAACCACTGGAGAGAGGGACATAGACACAAGTCCACTCAAAGAGGAAAGAGTCCTGAAGGGACTTTGAATCTGAGAGTAGACAAGGTTATGGGGCCAGATGGGGTTCATCCAAGGGTACTGAAGGAGATCAGGAAGGTACTGGCTGCACCTCTGACAGCCCTAATCAATAACTTACTAGATATAAGGGTGGTCCCAGAGGAGTGGAGAAAGGCAAATGTTGTTCCACTCCATAAGAGCGGCAGCAGGGAAAAGACTGGTAACTACAGACTGGTCAGACTGACATCAGTAGTGGAGAAACTAATAGAGTCACTTCTAACGGAAAAGAAACTACAAAAGTGTAGTACACATCATTATAAATGAAGATTTTATTTTTTATTGAATAGCCATAAAGTGCCTGTAGTAGAATGCAGTGCTAAACGCCCTATGTAACACCCTGCATACAGGGCTTCTTCGGGGTGGAGGGCATGTTCATGTGCAAGAGGCAGTGATTAAATACAGCAATCTATAAAATATTTATTAAGTTACTTAACATCCAGTACTGGTTTCAGAAAGGACCAGCTGGTACATCTGAACAGCAATTCATGTTTTTTTTTAGGACTGTGACCATAATAAATTATAAATAATAAACCAATAGGAGTTTTACCTGTAGCAATAAAAGTCCAAATTGTACAGCACTTGATCATTTTTAAACCTTTTTTTGTAAATGATTTTGTGATATGATATATTCTAATTGAAAGAGTTGGCACTTTATTATATAGACCAATTGGTATGAAAGGTTTTTCCTGTGTATTAGCACTTTTTAATGTCTCACGGTTTGGTTGGCAGATATGGGGTTAACATCAACATGTTAAGTAACTTTATGAATATTTATAAACTGTTGTATTTACTCATTGTCTCTAACACATGAACACACCCACCTGAAAAAGCCCCATAAGTAGGGTGATACGTGGGGTGTTTGCACTGCATTCTACTACTACAGGCACGTTATGGCTATTTAATAAAATACAAAGAAGTCTTCAGTTATAATGGTGTGTGCTCCATTTTTTGTTTTTCTTTGCTCAATCAGTACTTCTTTAATGGCAGAAAAGAGCACCTTTAGAGGTGGGAGTACTTAGATCTTTTGTTCTCTCTACTTCTAAAGGAAAGACTGGTAGATTACTTTGCATCCAGTGGGTTACAGGACCCAAGGCAGCATGGCTTCATGGGAAGGAGATCATGTCAGACAAACCTGACAGATTTCTTTGACTGGGTAATTAATTAAATAAATCGAGGGAGTGGTGGATGTGGCGTACTTAGACTTCAGCAAGGCCTTCAACACTGTGCCAGATAGAAAGCTCATAAAAAACTGGGAAGCTTGGAGATGGGAGCTACGTTGGTACACTGGCTACATAACTGACTGGTGGAAAGGTGACAGAAAGTGATGGTTAAAGGCACTTACTCGGGGGAAGGTAGAGTGACCAGTGGGGTTCCTCAGGGCTCAGTACTAAGTCCAGTCCTCTTTATTATCTTTATAAGTGACACTGCAGAAGAATTGGAAGGGAAGGTGTGCCTCTTTGCAGATGACACCAAGATCTGCAATAGAGTGGACACTCCAGAGTGGGCAGAGAATGAAAGAGACCTGAAAAAAACTTGAGGAATGGTCAAGAGTATGGCAGCTGGGTTTTAATGGAAAAAAGTCCAAACTCCTGCACATTGGGAGCAGAAACCCAGAGACAGAGAATGGGGGGAGGCATTGACAGTCACTAAACAGGAAAGGGACCTAGGGGATAATCATAATGGATGACCTTGAGGTGGCAAGGCAATACAACAAAGCAGCAGGGAAAGCCAGTGGGATGCTGGGGTGCATAGGGAGGATAGCACCACCAGAAAGATGGAGGAGGTGCTGCCACTGTTTCGGTCATTGACGAGACCATACCTGAAATACTGTGCACAGTTCTGGAAACCACACCTCAGAAAAAACAAAGGCAGGGTATAGATCATCTAAAGAAGGGTAGCAAAAATGATGCAAGGTCTACACCAAATACACAATGACGAGAGACTGAGGGACCTAAACATGTACACACTGGAAGAGAGGCGGGAGAGTGGGGACATGTTAGTGACCTTTAAACACCTCATGGGGTGAATAAAGTACAGGAAAGGATCATTTTTCAGAAAAATAGGTATACAAGAAATAGGGGGTATGCAATGAAGCTGAAGGGGGGAAGTTTAGGAGAGATTGGAGGAAGTATTTCCTCACTGAGAGGGTGGTGGATGCCTGGAACAGTTTTCAAGTGGGGATGGTGTGGGTCACAACAGTGGTATGCATCAAGCATGCATGGATAGGCGTAAAGAAAAATTGGTATCGGGGGCGGGGGTGGCTGGAGACCAAGTACGGTCTGTGGTGGCAGAATAGGAAGGAAAAAGAGGGGTAGATTAAGTGGGCCAAGCAGTTCTTATCTGCTGACAAATTCTATATTTCTATGACATTCCTTCTTCTTTGGATTCACTGGTTCTGGGCAAACTGACATGATCCAAACTGCCTGGTTCACATGGAAAACTGTAGAAACCTTGGGTACAAAAGGTCAAACAACCCTCAGCACTACCGTGACCTTATGCATTATAAGGTAAGGTTTCCTGTGTCAACAAACGCCTGGAGCTCACTAACGCTCTCATCTGATAATCACAGACTGTAAACACACTTCATAAAAACAAATATCCAACAGAATCAATGGAAAGAGCTCAAAGAATGCCAGGCACTGGGACTGTAACACTAAATTCAAATCCCATGGAGAAGCTGGAAACTGAAAGATGGCTCCTGATGACTAGTCTGAGAATATGGGTGACATCCATGTTGGACCCCCAGGAGGTGCCCATGGTGGCTCCAACATCAGGCCAAGAGCAGACACCTGTCCCTGTAGGGGCTCAATGATACACCTTGGCCACTTCCACTTGTAAAAAATCCAAAATACATGGACCATATCCCTGGTGGGCCTAGTACCCTGTGCTCTGTCCCAAGCCGAAAGGAGGTGTCATACTTGACCAAAAGCCTCCGAGGGGACACCTTCTTGGAGGATATCAAAGTGACAACCACCTTTTCGGCAACCTCTCTTTCAGGAGACTTCTTCTATGAGGAGTCCGGCTGCCAACAGTGTTGCCTCTAAATTAGATGCAGAAATTAGGTGCAGAGATTATCCTTGACTGAGCAAATCCCCACAGAAGAGAAGAAAAAATTACTTACCACAGTAATGTTATTTCTTCTAAAGGACTCCTAATGTATTCTGACATATGCAGCAAGACCTTCCTGTTGTACTGACCCAGGGATGAAAGGGTTAAAGCCTACATTCTAGGTAGGCACACTCTCGGTTTCAAACCACTGTCCACTGGTACGTTCTATGCAACCGTCAGATTCTTATGAGCAACTAAAAACAGAGACTCTAAACTATCTAATTGACTGAAAATCAATACAAAGATGTATATTAAACCATAGGATACCTCACCAACCCTAGTGAGGGAACAAAAGACTCAAGTCACAAATGCCCAACAGATAACCAACTTAAAGGATCAACAACAAAATGTAACGGCTGGAGTGCAGAGACTCCAGGTTCTGGTAGGGGAAGCAGGGTGGGAGGTCAGAATACATTAGGAGTCCTTTAAAAGAAACAATATTACTGTGGTCCTAATGTATTCTGACATATGCAGACTACCAAGCAGTTCCCTTGGAGGTGTGCATTGAACCTACTTAGGAAATAAGCTCTGCAATACTGCTGTACCGAACCTAGCATCACTACTGGCTTGCACGTCCAGACTATAGTGACTGGTAAATGTGTGTACAGTTTTCTGGGTAGCTGCTTTACAAATCTCCAACAAGGGAATATTCCTTGCAGCTACTATAGTAGCAGCTATGCCCCTGGTGGAGTGAGCCCACAGGGCGTTCTTTTCCCAGTTTTCCATAACAAAACTGGATACATGACACTATCCATCTCGCAGTTGTTCTCTTAGTGGCTGGCTTACCCTCCTTACCCAATTCTCCATAGGTAAGAAACAACTGATTGTGTCCATTCCTATGGTCCTTGGTATGATCCAGATAATAGCTGATAGCCCTTTTTACATCTAGGCTCTACAGCCTACGTTCCCCTGAACTAGAGTGTTCAGTGAAGAAGACAGGTAGATTCATAGACTGGTTAAGGTGGAAATCAAAAACCACCTTGGGGAGGAATTTCCTGTTTGTTCGGAGAACCACCTTGTCCCTGTGGAATGAAATATAATTTGGTTCCACTGACGAAACCTATAGCTCACTGATCCATCTTGCTGAGGTGATGACTACCAGAAACACAGTTTTCCATGTCACATACTTCAGCTTTGCTGAAGACATGGGCTCAAAGGGGGGCTGCATCAGCTGTGCTATGCAGATGTTCAGGTCCCAAGAAGGGGTAGGCTCCCTACGAGGGAGGTGCATGTGCAGCAAGCCCTTGAAAAACTTTTTGAATATAGGATTGAAAACTAGGGAAGGGCCCTTCCCCGCTGACAAATAAGCAGAAACTGCTGCCAAATGCACCCTCAGAGTAGAAGGCCGAAGGCCCAAGGAGTGTAAGTGGGCCAAGTAGTCCAGCAGGACTGGAAGCCCAGCCCCTTGAGGGTCAACATCTATATTAGAGCACCATATCATAAACCTTTTTCATTTGGAGGTAAAGGTTTTCCTGGTAGATGGTTTTCTGGAAACCCTCAGAATGTCCAGAACTCTCTCTGAGAGTTGTAAACCAGCATACTCTTAAGTCCTCAAGAACCAAACCTTCAGTCTGAGGGACCCCAGGTTGGAGTACATAATCCTCCCTTGGGAGGAGGTCAGCAGGTTGTACCTCCTGGGGAGGCAAATTGGGCTGGTCGATGACAGAGCCAGTAGCTTCGAGTACCAAGGCTGTCTGGCCCAGTCCAGAGCTATCAGAATCACTGCTTCAGGTTGACACCTGAGTTTGTTCAGCACCCTGAGCAGCAAGGGGAATGGAGGGAAGGCATACAGGAATTTCCCTGACCAGTCCAGAAGAAGTGCATCCAGGAGTACTGTGGCCAGTGCTGGAGGCCTGCAACAGAACAGAGGCAACTGATGATTATCTGGGGCTGCAAAGAGGTCTATCTCTGGGGTGCCCCACCTCTTGAAAACAGTTTGTAGAACCCGTCTGTTCAGTGACCATTTGTGGTGGTTCTGATGGATTCTGCTGAGAGCATCTGCCAGAACCTTGTCCTTCTCTGGGAGGCAGACTGCTGACAGGGATACCTCGAGGGAGTAAGCCAGACTCCAACTCTTCATGGCCTCTGTGCAAAGTAGAGTGGATCTTGCTCCCCACTGCTTGTTGATGTAATACATGGTGGTGGTGGTGTTGTCTGTCCTGATCTGCACCACCTTCCCCTGAATCATGGCAGAGAATGGCTGAAGAATCAGTAACACTACTGAGTTCCAACAGATGTACGTGAAAAATGGACTCTTGAGGAGACCATGTGCTGTGTGCTGTATGCTCCCCTAGGTGGGCACCCCAACCCAAGAGGGATGCATCTATAGTAAGTATCTCGGTGGGATTTTGCTGTAGGAATGGGACACCCACCCAGAGGTTTTCCCTGTCCTGCCACCACTGTAAGGCCTATAGCAGTGTGGAAGAAAAAATTACTCACCTTAGTAATGTTGTTTCTTCTAATGGAGTCTTGCTATATTATGACATATGCAGTTTGACCCAGCCTTCGAACTGCTCTGGAGGTGAAAAAGTTAACCCTCCATGCCAGGCATGGAATCTTGAGCGCGAGCTCGGTTGAGAACTCTGTCTGTTGTTCTTCAAACTCAAACTGTCAGATCTTTACGAGCAAAACTCACTAAGATTCTGTGTGGAAGCTGTAAACCTACACTAGCAGACTGGCTACTAAAATACTAACACATTTTTTGGTCCCAAAACAAAGACTCAAGTCAGGGATCCAAAAAAACACAACACCCAAATACCCCAAAACGGGGTGAAAAACAAGGTGGCATCTACTAGTGCCAACACTGCACTGCCCACCCACATCCCAAAAGCAGAGGTTCTGAGAGGAGCAGTAGGGAGGTCATAATATAGCAAGACTCCATTAGAAGAAACAACATTACTAAGGTGAGTAATTTTTCTTCAAACAACATGAAGTCTTGCTATATTATATATATGCAGACTACACAGCAGTACCTCCATGGAGGAGGACAGAACCTACTTAGGAAATAGGCTCTGAAGCACTAGCTATTAGCCAAGCGATCACTCCTAACCTGGATGTCCAGGAGTAATGCTTGGTGAAAGTGTGAACTGTTTTCCAGGTAGCTGCTTGACATATCTCTATGATAGGGATGTCCCTGGCTGCAGCCAGGGACGCAGCTGTACCTCTGGTAGAGTGAGCCCTCAGGCCTGAAGGGGAACCTCACCCAGTTTTGATAACAAAATTGATACAAGAGACAATCCACCTGGCAATGGATCTTTAGTGGCAGGTTTCCTTTACCATCCTCACCATAAGTGAGGAACAGTTGGAGGAGTCAAACCTGTGACCCTTGGTACGCTCTATGTAGTAACTAAGGGCTCTCTTCACATCTAAGCTGTGCAGCCTCCTCTCGCCAGAGGAGGAATGGTCAGTGAAGTACACTGGAAGAGATATAGATTGATTAAGGTGGAAGACTGAAACCACCTTAGGCAAGAACTTCCTGTTAGTCCTGAGGACCACCTTATCCCTGTGAAAGGAGATAAAATCAGACTCCACTGACAGAGCTTGTAATTCACTTATGCGTCTGGCAGAAGTGATGGCTACCAGAAACACAGTTTTCCAAGTCAAGTACTTAAGCTCTGCTGAAGACAAAGGCTCAAAGGGGGGTTGCATAAGCTGAGCAATGCAAACATTAAGATCCCAGGCGGGAGCAGGGTCCCTGAATGGAGGGTTGGTGGAAGCAATCCCTTGAAAAACTTGGAGAATACAGGGTGAGCAGAAAGAGAGGGCTTTCCTGCTGATATAAAACAGAGACAGCTGCCAAGTGCACTTTCAGGGTAGCTGGCCTCAGCCCCAAAGTATTTAAGGACCATATAATCCAGGACTGTGGGCAAATCAGCAGATTCTGGGGAAATGTGCTTTCCAGAGCACCATATGGAAAACCTTTTCCATTTAGAATTATAAGTAGCCCTGGTAGAAGGCTTCCTAGAAGCTTTCAAGATATCGAGTACACCTTGAGAAAGGTGTAGGTCAGCAAACTCTTAACACTTCAAGAGCCAGGCCTTGAGATTGAGGGATTTTAGATTCGGGTACCAAACTCTCCCCTGGGCACAGGTTAACAGATTGTGATTCCTGGGAAGACACAGGGAAAGGTGGACTGCTAAGGACAGAAGGAGTGGATACCAGGGCTGTCTGGCCCAATCTGGAGCAATCAGAATCAACTTGCAAGGTTGAGATCTGATTTTGACTAGCACCTTGAACAAGAGAAGGAAGGGGGGGAAGGCATAGAGAAACTTCCCTTCCCAGTTGAGAAGGAAGGCATCCAGAGGGACTGAGCCCAACACTGGGGGCCTATAGCAAAATAGCGGAAGTTGGTGATTGTCTGGGGCTGCAAAAAGATCTATCTGAGGGGTGCCCCACCTGGCAAATACTACCTCCAGTACTAGGGGAGCCAGAGACCATTCGTGATGGCCCTGGGAAATCCTGCTGAGAGCATCTGCCAGGACATTGTCCTTGCCTGGGAGGTGAACTGCCATGAGGGAGGTGTTCAGGGAATAAGCCAGAGACCACAACTTCATTGCCTCGTGCACAAGGCCAAAGACCGAGTGCCCCCTTGCTTGTTGATGTACCACATTGTAGTGGTGTTGTCTGTTCTGACCTGTACCACTTTGTTCTGAACAGATGCAGAAAAAACCTGAAGTGCTAGAAAAACTGCTCTGAGTTCCAACAGATTGATGTGGAGCAGAGATTCCTGAGGGGACCACAATCCCTGGGTAGTGAGATTTCCATGTGAGCTCCCCACCCCAAGAGGGATGCATCTGTAGTAAGGGTCAAGGAGTGAGATTGAGGGATGAAAGGAACCCCTTGTCTCAGATTGCTCTGATCCTGCCACCACTGTAGGGCCTGGATCAGGGTTCGAGTTACTGGGATCAATTTGGTTAGAGGATCTCTCCTTTGAGACCAGAAGGCTCTCAAATGGAACTGAATGTCCCTCATCTGAAATCTTGCTTCCTGCACTACTGCTGTGGAGGCAGCCATGTGCCCTAGGAGCTGCAGAAAATGCCTTGCTGGTCGAGAGACCTGCAGAGTGAAGGAGGAGGCCAGAGCCACCAGGGTCTTTGCTCTTTCTAGAGGGAGGAAAGCTCTGGCTTCTCTGTCCAGTTCTGCGCCTATGAAGGTGAGTAGCTGAACAGGCTCTAGAACTGACTTTGGGAGACTGAGAAGGAAACCTAGAGATGTAAGCAGCTGCTGGGTAACCTGAAGGTGTAATTTGACTTGGTCTGGAGACTGGCCCACTATAAGCCAGTCGTCCAGGTAAGGAAAGATGGCAATCTTTTGCCTTCTTAAATGAGCAACTGCTACTGCCAGGCATTTTGTGAATACCCTTGGGGCAGAGGTGAGGCCAAGGGCATTGTCTTGAACTGGTAATGGCCTGAGGGCAGTTTGAATCTGAGGTACTTTGGTGGGAGCTTCTGATGAGAACATGGAAGTAGGCATCCTTGAGGTCCAGGGACGCTAGCCAGTCCCTGGCCTTAGAGGGTAAAATAATTCCTAGAGTCACCATTTTGAATTTTGGTTTTAAAAGGTGCTTGTTTAGGTATCTGAGATCCAGGATGGGCGCCATTCTCCTGTCTTTTGGGGTAAGGAAGTACCTGGAGTACAGTCCTTTGCCCTGGTGTAGGGAGGTACCCTTCTACAGCTCTGAGAGCCAGGAGGTTGAGACTTCTGTTTCCAGAGCAAAGCCTCTGATGGATTTGCAGGTGGAAAGGATCTGGTTCTCATCTTTGGACATTTTTGAAGCTGAGAACCAGTCCCTGGCTTACTACTTCCAGGACCCACTTGTCTGATGTTAAAGACTCCCAGTCCTGGACAAAGTAAGCCAGCCTGCCTCCTACAGGTAATGGAGAATCGGCCCTGGCCCTCCCATCAGGGTGCCTGTTTGGCAGGGGCTTTAGGCTGAGGGGTGGAGCAGGCCTGCCTGCACTCTGCCTGCCTCCCTCTGAAGAACCCCTCTGGGCATAGGCTGAAGAGGAGGCCTGGGCTTGGTAAAGGTCTGTGAAAAGGCCTGCCCTGCCCTGGAAAGCTGCCTCTGAGGAGTGGCCTGCCTTTCCTTGGCCTGTGCACTCCTATAAGTGGTTCTATACTCATCCATTTTCTTCATGTAATTCTCTGTCTGCTCCCAAACAGAGAGTTACCCACAACAGGAAAATCCATGGCCTTAGCCTGGGTATCCTGTGACAGGCTAGTACACCTGAGCCAAACCATTCTGCGAAAAGCCACAGATGTAGCCATGACTCTTGAAGATACATCATTAGAGTCCACTGCAGCATGGAATTGCACCTTGGATGCCTCAATACCATCAGCAGCCACCTGCTCCAGCTCCTTGGCAAGCTGGCCAGAGACCTGTTTTGCTAGAGTCATAACAGTATCCCATCTGGATTTCTGGTATCTTGCAACATAGGCCATATAATTTGCCTGTCTGAGTCCCAAGGATGCTGCCATATACTGTTTCTTTGCCATGGCATCAATCCTCCTGGAGTCCTTGTCAGGGGGGTGTGAAGCCAAGGGAATATTTGCCTTATCACAGGCTGCAGCCTGCACTACTCCAACATGGCTGCATTGTTGTGAAAGGAACTCCGTATCAGGGCCTGACAATGTGTACCTCTTGTCCATTTTTTTATCCACAGGAGGTATAGTATGAGGAACTTTTAAAATGTTTATTGTCTGTTTCCTAAAAGATTTATGTAAAGGAATAGACAATCTCCTAGACTCTGGGATATCCATCATTTCTACATAGTCAGGCTCCTCCTGTTCATCCACAGCTTCTTCCAAAGGGAGCTGGAGGGTTTCATCCACTTTCTTATAAAACATAAAATGAGAAGGGGACTCAGAAAGCCTAGGGGGAGACACTCCTGAAGGTCTGTCTGGGGAGATGTCCGGTTCAATGGGCACATCCAGACTTTCAAAATCACATTCACTCTCTTCATAATCATACTCCCCCTCCTCCGGTTCATAAAATTCCTCTATATCACATTCTTGAACCGGTGGCACCGACTGAACCGACTGCTTACCTGATGGTGCCGGTTCGGTCGGAACCGGGAAAGCGACTGGACAATTTTGATCGCTTTGTTATCTCTGCAGCGTTGGAGAAGGAATTTGGCTCCAAACCTGCTGATTTTCTAGTCCTTTTGCTGGGACTGACTCCTCCGAGTCAGCCTCCGTTTGCCAGGAAGTCTCCCCTGGTCAGAGGGGCTCCCCTCCGTTCGGTTGGCACTGAACCGGCTGGCCATCCGGTCAGCGGACTTGGCCTCTCATTCCCTGAGCCTACCAACTCTCTTATCCAGGGTAGCTGCAGGAAATTCTTGCAAATCTGGCAGTCTGCATTGAGGTGGTCAAACCCAGACAATAAACACATGTGGTGTGTGGGTCAGCCTTGCAAAGGCTTCCCCACAGACACTACAGTGCTGAAACCCAGTGGGCCCGGTTTTCTTTTGGGTTTCTCAGACATAGTACCAGCCTAACCAAAAACTTCTGCCTGCCTACGGCAATCCGCTAAGAAGACACCCTTATCGGTTCCCCAACCGTGTCACTGGTTGTGGAAAAACGAATGAAATCCGATTTTTAGAACCGATAAGAACCGAACTGCACTCTAAATGCAATTTAATAAAGTTTAACAAAACCTGATCGGTTCAAACCGAACCGATAATATCGCTTGCAAGTTCCAGACAGAAATAATGTAAAACCTATCTATTACTTATCGATACCACAGACAGAGCTTGAACCGACCGGTTGCGGTTAAAATAAAGACAAAATGCGGTTTAAAAACCAAGAAATTACACTTTTTAACTGACAAAATGAACCGAGCAGCAGGAGAAATCTCCGGAGCGACTGTTCAGTGAGGCGGAGTAAAGAATCTGACAGTTTGAGTTTGAAGAACAACAGACAGAGTTCTCAACTGAGCTCACGCTCAAGATTCCATGCCTGGCATGGAGGGTTAACTCTTTCACCTCCGGAGCAGTTCGAAGGCTGGGTCAAACTGCATATGTCATAATATAGCAAGACTTCATGTTGTTTGAAGTTACTGGTATCAGCTTTGACAATGAGTCTCTTCTCTGGGACCAGAATGACCTCAGATGGAACTGAATGTCCCTCATCTGGAACCTTGCTCCTGAAACTACAGCTGTTGAAGGATCCATATGTCATAATAGCTGTAGGAAATGCCTGGCTGGACTCGGTGAGTGGAACTTGAAGGAATCTGCTAGCTGCATCAAATTGTCCGCTCTTTGTGTTGGAAGCACTGCCCTTCCCCTCACTGTGTCCAGTTCTGCCCCTATGAATTACAGGCACTGGACTGGCTTCAGGACTGACTTTTTGACATTTACCAAGAATCCCAGTGATAGTAGGGTGCTCTGAGTGAGGGCTAAAGCTTCTGCCACCTGCTACTGAGACTGTCATACGAATAACCAGTCATCTAGGTAAGGGAACACTGAGACCCCAAGGTGCCTTAAGTGTGCCACAACCACTACCAGACACTTTGTAAACACCCTGGGAGCTGAGGTCAGGCCAAAGGATAGGGCCCTGAACTGATAGTGGCCTGATGGCAGTCTGAACCTTAGGTACTTCCTGTGGGATTGCCTGATGGGAATGTGAAAATAGGCAGCCTTGAGGTCTATGGATGCTAACCAGTTCCCTTGCCCAAGAGTGGGTTAGATCATAGCCAGAGTGACCATCTTGAACTTCAGTTTTGTTAGATGTTTGTTCAGAAATCTAAAATTTTGAATGGGCCACCAATCCCCACTTTTCTTCAAGGTCAGGAAGTATTTTGAGTATAACCCTTTTCCCTTTTGGGAAGAAGGGACAGGTTCCACTGCCCTGTCCTGAAGAAGAGTTGCTACCTCTTGCTTCCAGTAGGATTGTTTCTGCTTGGTTGGCAGCCTTGAACTATCTTGCTCTTAGCCTGGGAAAAGCTTTGAAGCTCAGAGCAAGGCCCTGTCCTACTACCTCCAGAACCCACTTGTCCATGGTTATGGATTGCCAGTTCTGCAGGTAGTAGGCCAGCCTGCCTCCTACTGGAATTGGGGAGGCAATCCATGACTCTTAAGGGAGTCTGCTTAGCCAGTGTCCTGGGCTGGGGAGAGGGGCTAGAATGAGTGGCACCTCTCCTGCCCCATTCCCTTAAAGTACCCATGCTGCTGCTGGTAAGCAGGGAAGGCCTAGACCTGATAGAAAGGACTCTGATAGGGCCTTTCCCTATCTTGTTGTTTCTGAGGAGTGGCAGCCTTCTCCTTAGCTGCAGCACACTTGCAGGAAGTCCTATACTCATTCATTTTCCTCATATAGGCCTCTGTTTGATCCCCAAGCAAGAAATGCTGTGCCAGAGGAAAGTCCAAGGCCTTGGTCTGGGTATCCAGAGAAAGATTAGTGGCTCTGAGCCAAGAAAATCATCTCAAGGACACACAGGTGGCCATAACTCTGTATGTTGAATCATTGGCATCCACAGTCATATGGAATTGTTGCTTCAAATCCTCTATTCCATTCCTAGCAATCTCCACTAAATCCACAGCAAAATCAGCTGGGGCCCTTACAGTCAGTGAGGATACTGACTCCCATTGTTTCCTCTGGTATCTTGATATATAGGCCATGTAAGAAGCCTGTCTGACACCCAGAGATGACCCCAAGTATGCTTTCTTAGCCATGGAGTCGATTCTCCTGGAGTCCTTCTCAGGAGGATGGGAAGCCAAATGTATACTTGCCTTTTCACAGGCAGCAGCCTGAACCACACCTTCTTGGCTCAGATGACCAGACAAATAATCAGTGCCATTCCTGGAAACTGGATATTTCCTATCTGTCCTCTTATCCACAGGAGGGACAGAAGTAGGAGTACTTAAAATGTTTAAGGTCTGTCTTGTGACAGGGTTGAATAGGACCCTGTCCCAGTTGTCATGGAAAGAGTTTGAATGCAGGGATCTGTTCTGTTCTTTCCTTTCCTGTCACTTCTCTGGTTGCACAACCAAATTTTCCTGTGAGACCTAGGATTTGATCACCCCGACAGTCTTGCAATTATTTGCCTCTCGCTATCTCTCAGTCTTCCCTTGCTGTTTGTCTTTTTCTCCCTTACATATCTGCTGATATAAAAATATATGCAAATCATTATGTGGAAATGTAATTGATAATGGGATCCCTTTAGAAATTATACAGTGTACTTTGTGAAATGTATATAATTATAGTTTGAGACGATTGTGAAAAGCTATTGCAAAATCAAGAGGTTACCTTAGTGCAATTTTTAAGAATTTTGCAAGAGCTGTGAAAAAGGGGCCTCAGCTCAGGCACACTGTGTTCCTGTCAGCACCTGCCTGAAACATACAAGGACACTTTGGAAGATGCTTGTTAAGAATGTGGGCTGGAAGGACTTATAAGGGAGCTGAGCAGCAATTACATGTTAGATGGACACAGAGATTGAAGGAAAACTCTGATGAATCTTCACTATTTTATTCTGCCTTTGTAAATAGTTGTACAGAACAAGTTAATTTTTTTGTTACTGCTAGTACAAGTAAAATAATTTTTGTGAATTCTACAACTGCTTCTGTCTTTTCCTATGCTTCCTGACCTGTGCCTCAGTGACAGATAGTGTCAGCCTAAGTGGGATTTACGCTGTGCATACTCTAAGCCAGGAGTTTTGTGCGTGGGTACTGAACCTAGTACCAGGGAAGCATAGAGAAAGTTATGGATTCTGCAGCAGCAAGTCCAGGAGTGGTTACCAGGAGAATGGCAGCCAAACTACCAGAGACAGAAGTCCAAGCTGAGATTGTACAGCCAGCATAAGTTATGGAAAAAGAACATGCAGTGACAGAACCTGAAAGCCTGATGGACTTTTTCAAATGGTGGGCTGTACAACAAAATGAGATGGAGAAGCAGAGAGAAAAAGAGATTCAATGTTTAGAAGCGCAGAGGAGAGATGAGATGCAGTGACAGGAGCAGAGATGGCTGGATGCCTTGCAAGCTATCAAAGTCAGAGGATCTGGCACAGATCCAGATAAGCAACAAAACACAAGCAACTTAAAAGCCATTAAACTCACAAAGTTGTGTCCCTCTGTTGATATCGAAACATACCCGACAACTTTTAAAAGAGTTGCCACAGCCTGCCAATGGCCAAAGCAGCAATGGACAATCAGACTGGTACCATACCTGACAGGGAAAGCCCAACCTGCCTACAGCAATATGGACACTGCACAGTCAGAGAACTATGACCTGGTAAAAAGTGAAATCCTGAAAAGGTATGACATCTCAGGAGAGACCTACAGGCAGAGATTTCAATCTCTGAAGTACAACTCAGTTGACAATCCTCGAAAAGCCTTCACCCGACTCAGAGAACTCCTGATAAAATGACTCCAACCAGAGGGCAAAACAGTCCCACAGATCATCAACACATTTGCCATGGAGCAATTCAGCAACATCCTGCCTATAGATGTGTAGCTTTGGGTAAAGGAACACTGACCAGAAAGTGGGGAAAAGGCTGTTTCTTTGGCCGAGGACTACCAAATGGCCAGACAGACACCACAGCAGTGAGGTAACAGCCAAGCACGGGTAAGACACTCTTTTTCCCATTTAAACTCCAAGCCTGATAAGAACTCTGGTGGGGATAACAAATCTGTGCCCAAAGATGTTATTTGTTATAACTGTAGTAAGTCGGGCCATATTGCAAGAAACTGCTGTAGTAAGGAGAGTGGCACTGGAGCAGATTTGTCCTTGGCAAATTGGGGCAAGTACTTAACAGATGTGAAGGTGGGGGATAAGACTGTAAAGGGACTCATTGATTCGGGAAGCAGACAGACCCTAGTGCATGTTGAAGTGCTGGAAAAACACTGTGCAAAGGACCAGGTACTGGTGTAATCTGCATCCACAGGGTCACTCGATAATATCCCACCACCTAAGTGACTTTGACCATTAAGGGTGTGTCGCAACAAATGAAAGTGGGGGTAGTACCTAAGTTACCTATACCTGTGATTATTGGAAATGACTTTCCAGGATTTTCTGAGTTAATCAAAGAAGGAGTGAATCCTGATGTTTCAGCAGCTGTGGTGACAAGAGCTCAGGCAAAGAAAATTTCAAACAGTGGGGACACTTTTCCTTTCAGTGATTTTGATCTGGACTTGTTTGAGGACAGCTCCAAGATCCAGAAATCCAGGAAAGAAAGATGACGCCTGAAGAAACTGTGGCAACAAATGACTGATGGACATGAAGGGTTAAAATATGAAAATGTTGAAACTAAGCTGATAACTGATTGTGATTTTCTTTCAGAGCAAGCTAATGATGTTTCTCTCCAGGGTTATTTTAAGCAGTTGGGGGTGGAACCAAAACAGGGTGGACCAATGTTTAAAAAATGTAATGGGTTACTGTACAGAGTTTGGGTTAAACCTCAGACACAGAAACAGATACAATAGAACAATTGGTTATACCACAGAAGTGTAAAACAGAGTTGTTACAAACAGCACATGATAGTCCTATGGCTGGTCACTCAGGGAGAGATCGCACTCTTGCCAGATTGCTGAAATATTTTACTGACCTGGAACTCATGAAGATGTTGCTACCTATTAATTCCTGTGCCGAGTGTCAGAAAGTAGCCCCAGTCACTAAAAAAGACAAGGTGCCCCTGGTGCCCCTACCCTTGATAGATGTGCCTTTTGAGAGAATTGCAATGGATATGGTTGGTTCTTTAGACAAAAGTAAAAAGGGTAATAGATTTATCCTGGTAGTATGCGACCATGCTACTTGATACCCAGAGGCTATTCCAATGCATACTGTTACAGCCCCAAAAGTGGCAGCAGAGCTTGCAAACATTTTCTGTAGAATGGGCATACCTAAAGAGATTACTACTGATCAGGGTAGTCATTTTGTTGCTGCATTACTTAAGGAGCTGTACAGACTACTAGGTATCACTGCCATAAGAACCTCCCCCATCACCCTCAGACAGACAGTCTTGTTGAGTGTTTTAACCAAACCCTAAAATGCATGTTAAAAAGGTTTGTAAAAGGGGAAGGGAAAGACTGGGACCAATACTTGCTTTACCTACTTTTTAGAAGTGCCATAGGCATCAACAAGGTTTTCACCATTTGAAATGCTGTATGGTAGGCAGCCAAGAGGGCCACTGGATGTGATAAAAGAAACGTGGGAAGATAACCCCACTCAGAAACAATCTATAACGTCTTATATGTGTGCCTTAAGAAAGAAGCTGACAAAATATGTTGAAATTGCCCATAGTAATCAGGAAGAGGCCCAAAATCAGCAGAAGGTATATTATGAGGTAAAGGAAAAAGTTTTCGAGCCAGGTGAAAAGGTTTTGCTACTGTTGCCCACAACAGAAAATAAACTGTTAATGAAGTAGCAAGGGCCTAATAAGGTTCTTAGATGAACTGGCACTGTTAACTATGAGACTGAGACCCCTGACAAGAAAAATCCTACTAAGATTTACCATGCTAACCTCCTCAAGAAATGGGTTGAAAAAATGCCAAAAGTTGCTTACTACTTTTACCAGAAACCGATAAGGAAGATATTGATGTAGCTTATGATAGACGGGAACAAACTGTAAATGCTGATGCTGTAAAGGTGAACGTTTCCTTAACCTCAGAACAAACTGCAAACATTCGTGATGTACTAAAGACATTTAATAGTACTTTTACCACAGTACCAGGCAGAGCAAAAGGGGTCGAGCATGTAATAGTGCTAAGGAATGCTCGTCCTATTAGGCAAATGACATACAGGTTACCAGAGCAGTTAAGAACTGATATGGTTAAGGAAATACAAAAAATGAAAGAATTGGGTATCATAGAGGAGTCGAGGAGTGCTTGGTCATCTCCAATGATAATTGTAAACAAAAAGGAAGGGGGCATCAGAATCTGCCTTGATTTTAGGAAACTTAATCAAGTGTCAGAATTTGACAGTTATCCTATGCCCAGAATAGATGATGTGGTGGACAGACTGGGGATTACATAGTATATCAGTACCCTCAATCTCACCAAGGGTAACTGGCAAATACCTTCAGCTAAAGAATCCAGAGATAAAACTGCATTTGCCACTCCTTCTGGATTCTGTCAGTTCACCACCATGCCATTTGGTTTACATGGTGCGCCAGCCACATTCCAGCGGTACATGGATGTAGTTTTATCACCTCACACTGGTTATTGTGCTGCATACCTGGATGATGTCGTGGTGTACAGTCCAGACTGGAAAAGCCACCTGGAACACCTATGAGCAGTTATCCAAGCTATCAAAAATGCAGGTCTGACTATTAATCCTATCAAATGTGCATTGGGCATGCAGGAAACCAGATATTTGGGCTATGTGTTGGGAAATGGAGAAGTTAAGCCAGAAATTTCTAAAATAGAAGCTGTAGCTAACAGCCCTGTCCCTAAAACAAAGAAACATGTCATGTCATTTTTAGGGCTGGCTGGTTATTATCGGAGATTTGTTCCCAACTTTGCCGAGTTAGCTACTCCTCTCACTGAATTCATGAAGAAACGGTACCCAAATAATGTGAAATGGACCCCAGAATGTGATGAAGCTTTTCAAGCCATTAAGGCTACATTATGTTCAGCCCCTGTTTTAAGAAGTCCAGACTTTGACAAACCATTCTTGCTACAAACAGATGCATCAGAGGTAGGACTATGTGCAGTCCTGAGTCAAAATATAGATGGAAAAGAACATCCTATTCCGTACATAAGTAGGAAGTTGCATGACAGAGAGAAAAGATACTCCACTATTGAAAAGGAATGTTTAGCAGCAAAGTGGGCCATGGAGTCCCTTAAGTTTTATTTACTAGGAACTAACTTTCTACTTATGAAGGGTAAATGAAGCCGAGATTTACTCATTGATATAGATTCCAAAATGTGGCATCTGGCATGCTCCCACCTCCAGCACTGCTCCCTCAATAACAAGTTGAGACAAATTCAACTAAATTTTCTCTAGAGAACATATATCACTCCCCTAAGGTTACGTACCATTGGTGCCTCAAAGCCCAGTGAATGTCCAAAATGTATCAGTGGAGAGGGAGACTTCATTCACCTGGCATTGACCTGTCCCAAAGTAACCCCCTTCTGGTATAATGTTCACCAGATAATGAGCAAAGTCCTTGGGTATAATCAATCAAAATCACCTCTAGAATTATTGCTGGGGCGGACCCACATCATCTGGATGGGAAAACCAGTAATCCTTTGTGGTCATTGGCTCTGATAAATGCCCGAAAAACTATAGCGCAGGCCTGAATGTCTCCCTCTCCACCTTCAATATCTCGATGGGTTAATAATCTTAAGTCTTGCATGACACTGGAGAGGGTCCAACTTGGTGCACTAGGCCAACACAGCAATTCCTGGAAACTTGGGACCCACTCATACAAGCTATAGAATCAGGAGAATTTCCAATCTGAACACTTTGTGTCCCTCTTCTTCAGCCTAGTGACCCCTGTATGGCAATTTCTATTAATCTTCATGCCATTGAACTTCTACAACAGCATGTTGTCAGCTGTGATCATCTCACAGGTTGCTCCATCTAGGGCTACCTGACTATAATACTATACTTTATACTGTATCTTGTACTACGCATAGCTATGTTCTAAATTAATTGTATGCCTTGTACTCTGCACAACTTCACCTCAATAAAATATTTTGGAAAAAAAAAGAATGGGGGTTGGAAGGACTTATAAAGGAGCTGCAACTGCATGTTAGATGGACACAGAGATTGAAGGAAAACTCTGATGTAAATAGTTGTACAGAACAAGTTTATTTTTTTGTTACTGCTAGTACAATTGTGGATTCTACATCTGCTCCTGGTTTTTCCTATGCTTCCTGACCTGTGTCTCAATGACATGTCTATTCAGAGATCTATGAATGGGTATCACCAGTCTTTTTGTGGCAGATACATCCATCATCTCCACATACAGTAATCCGGCTCTTCTTCCTCTTCTAAGGACTTATGAGCCGCTAACTGGAGAGTTTCAGCCGCTTTCTTCATGAAAGAGAAGTGAATGAGAGCATCCTTTGGCTGCTTAGGCGGAGAACCCTTCCCTCATGCTCAGAGGAGACTTCAGGTTTAATGGGACCAAAATAGTCCTCCTCGTCCTCCTCCTCCTATTCCTGCTCACAGGAAAACTCAACATCAAAAGATTCAGGTTGGACCTGAGAACCAGGAGTTTGACCCAGTTGAGGAGTAACCGGAATGCTGCACTGGGTCAGCCGAACCAGCTTTCAGGGACTGAATAATGCATATAGCATTCACAATTTCTTCAGTGGTTGGAACCACAACTGACCGAGGCTTAGCAGCCGGTTCGGTATGTTTTTCTTTTCTCTTCTTTTTCGCTGAAGCCGATTCAAGGGCAGTCTCCGTGGTTCGCTTGGTAGAGGGAGTATCACCCTGGTCAGAGAGCACTCCCCCCGGTTCCTTTGAACCAGAACCAGACCGACCATCTGTGTTAGTGGACTTTTTAGCCATTTTCTCATTCATTCGGTTAAGTCGCCTATCTAACATTGACTGAGGCAAATTCTTACAAATCTCACAATCTGCTTACAAGTGGTCAAAACTCAAGCAGAAAACACAAGTAGTGTGTGTTGATTAGTCTTGGCAAATGTCTCACCACCCTCAACACATTGCTGAAACCCAGTAGGGCCAGTTTTCTTTTTGGGTTTCTGTGACTCCATTGCAAACCTGAGCACTTATCACCAGTGGTGGTTAGGCCGGATAAGTTTTAAATATGTAAAGTCCTGGTTAAAAGACCAGTATTAGTGATCAGGAAAAAAATGACAGACGCTGGGCTGGTGGCGCTGATGGTGGAGGCGCTGGACGCCACACCTCGCAGCACACCGGTGACCCGGGTTTGGGAGTGGACTCGGGTCACTGGTGGGTCAGTAGGAGGGAGATAGACTTGAGCATCGTACGACAGCTCGCCTTCTCCTTGGAGAGATCAGGTCAATATCCGCACACTTGCCTGACTCCGAGCGGGGGCTTGGAGTACTGCAAGCCCCACAAGGGATGGCTGGCCATGGTACAGTGTGGACATCGGCGCCTTGCACCATGACGTCAGGGGAGTTGTACCCTGTATAGGGAGGGCAAAAATGGGAAAATTAGCCTGCCACCGCCGGGAAGATGGGGAACTGCGACGTGCCCATGATGTGCCTTTGCCCGCCCAACGAGACCCAAGACTGACAAAATGTAAGATACGGGGTGTCCGGCCCCTGCCACATCCCTGCCTGGGGTGTAGAACCGCGGCTCCATGAGGATCTGGGGTCTGTCTGGGTAGGGTGGAAGGCAGTGGGATGTCAATTGTCTCCCCTGATGGGTTGGGGTGGCAGGCTGGGGGAAGGAGGCAGAAAAAGTGTAATAAAAAACCCCCCAAAAAACGACAAACTAATTTTTTTTATTAACCAGGGCTAACCGGGCCCAATGTCAAAAGACAGAAAACTACTTTACCTCAAAAAAGAGTAGATCAAATTGGTTCTCTTGCGGTTCACAGCAACCGCCAAAGAACCTAGAACTTACCCACTTTGTGGAAAAAAATACCAACTATTCTACCTGTACAGAAGGACAGTAGTTTGAAACTATTTTAAACTGTTTTAAACTATTGGTATTTGAAAACTGCGACAAAAACTACCCAAACCGGCAAGATGCTGAGGAGATTTCTCTGAGGTGTCTTCATGGTTAGGTGGAGTAAAGAATCTGACAGTTGCATAGAACGTACCAGTGGACAGTGGTTTGAATCTGAGTGCATGCCTACTTAGAATGTAGGCTTTAACCCTTTCATCTCCAGGGCAGTACAACAGGAAGGTCTTACTACATATGTCAGAATACATTAGGACTTCTTGTAGTTTGAAGAATACATTACTCACCTGTAGTAATGTTTCTTCTGAAGGGATCCCTCACTAGGTTTAACAACTGCATCGGTCCCCTGGATTGAACTTGCCCTGTAGCTTTAAGAATTTTATGCAAATAAAGGAATCTTAGAATGAAATTCAAAACTCTGCTGTGTGATCGCAATCACCTGTGCTGCCCTGAAACGGCAGATTCATTTCTCAAACTGAGGTGAGCAGTGACCACTAAAGCTAGCTAAATGAGTAACAGGAAGTACCCATAAGGGGTAAAAGTTTTGGAGAAAAAAAAAACATACCGTGGCAGAAAAAGTATTTAAGCTGTAACAACCACCGAATATTAGCTGTAAAACAATGTGACAGGTAATGCTCAAGCAATTCAAAAGAAACTGATTCTTGTCAGAACCCTGTTCCAGATTCTGGAAGGAGAGGTAGCGATGGGATTGTTAAACCTAGTGAGGGATCCTTTCAAAAGAAACAGCATTACTACAGGTAAGTCATTTTTTTCTTCAAACCCCAGGAATCCCTCACCAGTTCTTTAACAACTGCAGACTCCATAGCAGTACCTTGGAAGGCTGGGTACAGAACCTGTTTAGGAAAAAGGTTCTGCAAGACAGCAGTGCCAAAGCTGGCATCTCTTCTGGACTGAATGTTCAGATAGTAGTGTGTTGTAAAGGTGTGTACTTTCTTCCAGGCAGCTGCTTTGCATATATCCTGAGTGGGGATACTTCTGGATGTTGCCACAGAGGCAGAGGTGCCTCTCGTAGAATGGGCCCTCAGCCCCTGTGGTGGAAGCTTGCCAGCTTTGCCATAACAGAACTAAACAGAAATGGTTCTCCAGGATGCTGCTTTACCTTGATCTACTTCAACACAGGTGATGAATAACTGAGAATTTGTGGACCTGATATTCTTTTTGTGGTCCAAGTAGTACTCCATTGCTTTTTTAACATCTAGAATATGGAGCTTCCTCTCCCCTGGAGTGGCGTGCTCAAAAAAACACAGGAAGAGTGATCGACTGGTTCAGATGAAATTCAAACACAGCCTTGGGGAGGAATTTTCTATTAGTCCTCAGTTCTACTTTGTCCCTGTGTGGAATATGATATAGTTGGGATCTGTACAAAGGACTTGGAGTTGCTCACCCTCCTAGCCGAGGTAAGTGTAGTGCCCCAAAGTTTGGGGGCACCACAGAAGATTAAATAAATTAATATAGTGTCCCTCAGGGCCCTGTTTAGGGGTGGGCAGCACAGGGGAATAGTAGTGGAGTCCTTTCCTTTAGTGTGTATCCCCCAACCAGGCAGCAGAGATGTCACAGTTAAAAAAAAAGAAAGTTTTTCTTTGTTTTGCTGGCTGCCTGCTCTTTGCAGAACCCCCCCCCCAAGGAAGGAAGCGCGAGTCTAGGGCACCCACACGCTGGGACTGCTGTCCCTGCCCAGCGTGTGGTGCTTGTTCATTTTTCAAAGGCTCTGAAACAATGGCTGGCAGGCAGAAGCTCGAAGTTCCAGAATTAGAACCCCGAGTGTTACAGTTTGAAAGGAGGTTTGTTTTAGTGGCAGTTGTCACTGGACCTGGTGAAGTGAGGGGCACAGAAAGCAGTTGGGGACCCGTTTGACTTACCTGGTGGTTGAAGCCATCCTGTGGGCTTGTCTGTGGTCCTCGGTTTTCCTGGTCTGCAGCCTCCAGTCATGTCTGCTCCTGTGCTCATAGTCTGTGGTGCGGCAGCTTGAGTGTGCGGCAGTTGCCTGAAGAACAGAAGAGAAGCGACATCTCTGGTATGCGGTGTAGGCTCTATTTAGCCCCTTTTCTTATTTTTCTTGCTCGTTTTTAAAAGAGAAGTGTCCCAATTCCACGTCAGTGGCAAGTGAAGAGTGTCCTGAGGCCCCTTTGCCATTCAGTCCCCTGCCCACCAGAGTTCTCTCCCTCTGCTAGCGCCTCCCACCTCCCGCTGCAGTTTCCTTCACCCCGGGCTGGGGTGGTGAGTCAGTGGCAGCACCAGCTGTTAGATGCTGACCACCTGAAGCTTTCAAAAGTAATAAAATAAAGTTTTAAAAGTACCAGTAGGGCGCGAGGAGTATTGGCTGAGAACCGAAAGGGGGCAGGCCTGAGGGCTGAAATTTAAATAATTAATACTCATCAGGCAAAGGGATGCTTAGGGGAGGAGTCAAGGCCTATAAAGCCCATAGGGAGGAAAATAAACATTTATCAGTAAAGTGGAGCTAAAGGAAGGCAGGCCCTATTGAGGGCAACTGAATATTTAAAAAAGAAGCCTCTTGGAGTTTAAAGGGGCAAGGCGAGTGCCAGGCCAGCCCTAGACCCTATCGAAGCCCAGTGGGGCTAGGGAGGAGTAAGTGGGGGCAGTGTAAAGCACCAGTTCTAGGGTGAGCTAGTGGGAAAAGGGCTAATGTGCTCAGAAGCTCTCTCCTTTAATTTATTATAATTGTTGGAGCCCCAAGTGTGTCAGTGACAGGAAGGGGCTAGCTAATTAATTATTTTCTGCCCAGTTTTCTCCCAAGGCAGATTGCCAGTGACTGAGGTTGAATTGGTGGAAGGGGAATTATAGGGTCCTCCGCCCCTCGGACCACATGTAGAGGTGGCTGAGTGCTAGTGTCAGCTAGCAAAAGAGAACCCCTGTCAGGGCTAAGTATAAAGGAAAAAGGGCAAATTAGCAGGGCAATAATGCTGTACTGTAACTGAATTTGTGAATTGTTCAATTGTCCTGAACTGTGTTTCATTGCCTGCAATTGCCCCAAACTGTGTTCTAGTGCCTGCAATTGCCCTGACCTGTGTTCTATTGCCTGCAATTGCCCTGAATTGTGTTCTTTTGCCTGCAGTTGCCCCAAACTGTGTTCCAGTGCCTGCAATTGCCCCAAGCTGCAGTTGCCTCGAACTGTGTTCTATTGCCTGCAATTGCCCCAAACTGTGTTCTGTTGCCTGCAATTGCCCCAAACTGTGTTCTAGTGCCTGCTGTTGCCCTGAACTGTGTTCTTTTGCCTGCAGTTGCCCTGAACTGTGTTCTATTGTCTGCAATTGCCCCGACCTGTGTTCTATTGCCTGCAGTTGTTCTGAACTGTGTTCTAGTGCTGCAATTGCTCTGAACTGTGTTCGGTTCTATGTGATAAAGGCGAGTCTGAAAGACCGCCTATCACATAGAGCGAACAAACTTGACCCCATGGTCAAAAGGGCGACGGATATTGTACCAACCATCGCAAATAGCAACAGCTGCTACAATACTTAAGAAAACCATACAAAAATCTTTTTTTATGTGGGGGGCTGCGCCTCCGTGCCCTCCCTTGCAGGGGACAAGCCCTCTGCACACCCAAAACTTAAATAATCAACTCCAACAGGGGTGCGGATCATGGGGCAAGTTATTGGATTCAGAAAAAAAAATGATTATTCTGTCTCTAGTCAGACCCAAACCCGGGGCTGCTTGCATTGCAAGCAGTCATGTACACCACTACGCTATGCAAAAAGCTCAGTAGGAATCAGCCTCAAAGGATACTATATCCTACAATAGTGAGTACCGCTCCTTGCTGTACTCGCTATACAGGATATAGCACCGTAGTGCACCACTCGCTCTCTTGTAGAGCGCTATTATTAAGTCGCACAAAAGTGCAGTGCTCAATAATCAGTGCTCTACATGGGTGCTACCCTGTGTTCTAATGCCTGCAATTGCCTCAAGCTGCAAATGCCCTGAACTGTGTTCTGTTGTCTGCAGTTGCCCCAGACTGTGTTTCTTTGCCTGCAATTGCCCTGAACTGAGTTCCAGTGCCTGCAGTTGCCTTGACCTGTGTTCTATTGCCTGCAGTTGCCCCGAACTGTGTTCTATTGCCTGCAATTGCCCCAACTTGTGTTCTGTTGCCTGCAATTGTCCCAATCTGTGTTCTGTTGCCTGCACTTGCTCTGAACTGTGATCTTCCCTGTGTCAGTCTTCACCATTCATCACTGGTGGGTGTCAGCCGGAGGAGCAGCACACCACGGGAGCTTTTTTTTTCTCCATTTGCCCGAAGGGGGAGGAGTCAGCATCACGGTGTCGCCCATGAGGTGGACGCACAGTGTCGTGCTCGTGGGTTAGCCATAACTGCCACTGGTTCCTCCCCTACCTCAGTTCTGCTTCTCCTGCCGTTTGGAGTGCAGCACCTCGTCAGCCAGCTCATACTAACTGCATCATTGTGACCTAGTCCAGTCTGTTTTTTCGATGAACTTCAACATCGTCGACGCTGCTGTCTCAGTTCTGCCATCCACTTGGCGCCGTCTGCATTATGGTAAGATCTTTCCTTTTGATTTGGTAAATGGCACCAAGTCTTTTCTGTGTTTAGAGTTTAGTTGCCGTTGGTCATGTCAGACCTGTCCAGGGACAAGAGGAAGTGTTCCAAAGCGGGTCTGGCCCCTATGCGCGAATGTCCCTGTGGTCAACAGATGTCCGTTATGGATCGACATGACCAGTGTCTAACCTGTCTGGGTCCACAGCATGATATGGATCAGTGCAATGCATGTTTTTCTATGGACCGAAGAGTTTTGGAGTACTACACATTTAAAGTCGGCTGCCCACCACCAACTTTTGGAGGACGGTGTTGCACCAGGGACGTCAAGTGCAGGTCCCTTCGCCCTTCCTTCGGGTCCCCTCCTGGCTCTATATGGGCTGAGGAGGAGGGGGACCTCTGCCCTTTCTAGCCTTGCCATGGTGGGGGCCTCTTCCATGGTGCTGGAGGGTCAGTCCGGCTCCGCTTGTGGCTGGGCTGAGAGCACCGCATTGGTAGTCATCTCCTCAGATGTAAAGGCACCACCGGTGTTGTGGCCCATGGCTGCTGGGCTCGGCATGGGTGACTCCTCGGCACCACCTGCCAGCGCTGTCTCTGGTCCTGGTGCTGTTTCTGGTGCCGGTGATCGAGGCATCACCGTGAGCGTCACCGTGGGTGGGAGGGCCTCCAAGGTTGCCAGGGTGGAGGTTTACTTCATCTCCATCTGTCCGGAGCCGGATGATCTTGTGGTGGACCCCGACTGGCAGCCTGACTCTTCTGAGGGCCCTTCCAAGCTCGGTGCTTCCGCGCTCTCCCATGTCCCCCGCCTCTGAGCGGCCCCAGTTGTTACAGTTGATTCTGGGCCCAGTACAGGGGTAGGTGCCGGATCCCGGGGGACTGATGGTGACTCTGGGACTGTAGGGTTAGTGGTCCTGGCTTTGGAGTCTGGGGTGGAGGCTGACCCTGGTCTTGGTGCCGCCCAGGATTCAGAGGTCAGGACAAGAGCGGGGGTCTCCTCTCCTCCCCCTCAGTCCCCTTCGGGGAGCCTGAGGGGCTGGAAGTGCCTCCATCACTGGGAGAAAAGAAGAGGTCAGCCTCGGAGTCAACGTGGTTGAGGAAATGGGGTGCAGAGTGATGGTTCCCCCGTGTGGCCCTTTGGGGCTCGGGGCGGTGCCGAAGTCTTGAGCCCAGTTTCTCTCCCTCATTGCCTTTGGGGGAAACCTCATGGGGTGGGGCTGGAGCCAGCCCTTCTCTTCACATGGGAGTGCCCCTTCAGGGCTTAGCCCCGACTGCTTCGAGATAGTTGAGTGGCTGCTGGCTGCGCAGAACTACAGATCTCCGAGAGGTGTGAGGTCGCCTTTTAGGTCTCCTAGCCCTGGCAGAGGCTGTGTACAGAGATGCCTTTCCCCCTTGCCTCTGCATCTTCCCCTTAACTCCCAGGTCATGTTGGCCCTTCGGGTCCTTTAACTTGGGAACAGTTCAGGGACACTGCTGCTTCCTTTCCTTGTTATGTGCGTGCCATGGATGAGAGGGCCTTCCTTTTTTTAAAATAACAGACAATGAAGGATCTTACCTTGATATGGTCACCGAATTCCCGTTATTTGGGTGTGACCTTAGATAGTCACCTTTCCTTTGCTCCTCATTTAAATAATGTGACCAAACAGATATGTAACCCCTAGGTGGCACTATCCCAAGGGCTACTACCCCTGCCTGTTTGACTACGGACGGGTTGAGGGGCCTAGATCCTATGGCGGGTGCCTCCACCCAGAGGTCAGGGTTTGTAGTGGTTAGACTAGCTTGGTCACAGCCTTCTAGGACACTGAGACCCCCTTTTATTCCCTCTAGTGGCTCACACAGTACACCAGAGTTACAGCCCCAATACTCCCTCTGGAGCCTGATATAGCCTGTTTGACTTCCTAGGAAGTGGGGCTAAAGCCGATGGCTGTTTCCTTATGGTGGTACTGAGGTCGGCGTGAGGCTCTATCCAGGGTGGCACTCATGTAGAGCTGTCACGCAGATCCAGATGTTCAGCGAGTTTCAGACGCTGAGGATCTGGTTCCAGGGAGTGCCACTGATGAACCTCCTGGATTTTCCTAAGCAACTCCGTAAAAGAAGGATCCTCCGGAGAAGACTTCGGAGGAGTCCTTGGCCTGGGCTTCGACGGACAGCGTGGCTCATCGTCTCTCTCGGAGCAACCGTTGGAAGAATCCGAGGAGTCCGAGGGTGAAGAGGAGGATGAAGCGGAAAAAGACTCCCTTTCCCGACCCGGGGGAGGAATGGACCCCTTGGGAAGTCCCCAGGGGAGCGTGTCCTGCCCTTTTCTGGATCCAGATGGAAGAACCCTGGAATCCAGAGGTGGTGAGGGAGTGTTCCACCTTGGACGTACAGGAACCTGGGATGGCACCATCATCGGAAGGTGGCTTTTGACCTCTTTGGTGAGCTGAGCCTTGGCCTCAGCCCACCAGGAGGCCAGAGTCTCCTGCAGGTCCACTGGTGGCCATGAGGGCGGTGGAGGAGGCGGGGGATAAGGATACGGGTTATACCCGTATGGAACGTATCCAAAACCCGGCTGTGGGTAGCCCAGCGTCGGGTATTGTGGCGTCAGGTACTGCGGCATCAGGAAACCCGGCATCAGGTACTGTGGCACCGGATTCTGTGGCCCCGGGTACGCCAGAGTCGGATAAGATGGAGGGTACCCGGGAGCCGGGGGGCTGCCGAAGCAGACGGCCCAGCTGGTGGCCTCACGGGTAGGTCCACATTGGAGGACCCAGAGGACGGAGGGCCTGACGGGAGCGGGATGTCTCCCGGAGTCAGTAGAACCTGCGTCGGGGTGGGCATCGGAGGCCCCTGCATTGGAGGTACCGACGTCAGAGGAGCCAGCGTTGGAGCCGGCGTCCGGGGAGCAGATGTCAGATCCGACGCAACAACCGGAGGATGGTTTGATGGAGGAGGAAGATCCCCAGCATCGCCCGGGGATGGAGGGGAGAAATCCCTGGGGTCGGTCTGGGGAGACTCTGGGTTCCCAGATGGCAGCGAAGGCTGCAGGGAACCGAGTACATCGGACGTGGGAGGGTCCGTCATCGGTTCCATCGCCAGCCGAATGTCAGACGAGCTGACGTGTGGCTTGAGGGCGAGCTCGCGGCGGGCGCTGGAGGAGCCGGCGTCCAGCTTATGGGAGTCATCACCGGAGGCAGGTCGAGTAGAGTCATCGGCCTGGTCTGGTGGAGCGGAGGCCGCGCACCGCCCTGAAGGGTCGGGCGTCTTACCGGCCCTCTCCGTGCGGACGTCGGAGGAGCCGACACCTGACTTCACCGGAGTCGCCCGCACTTTTAGGCCGCAGCTTCGCGGTCAACCAGGGGCAGAGGCCTCCAGTTGCCTGGAGGCTCCGCAGGCCCGAAAAGTAGCCAGACGGTGGGCTGGCGTTCCTCGGAACCTCCGAGGCGGCCGCCGAGAGCGATTCTCCGGAGGGGACGTTACCTGTGTCCCAGCGACTCCCGAGGGAGACGCGGTAGAGGAGCCCTTGTCCAGGTGCCTCTCCTTATCCTTCTTCTTCTGATGGCCTTCAGGGGAAGTGGACGCCTGCCTCAGTTTTTTGAGCTCCTTTTCCATTGAACTCATTTTCTTCTTCAGAATATGGGCTTCCAGGGATTGCTGCCACCTTTTCTGGGTAGCCGCGTTGAAACTGAGGCAGTGCTGGCACTTCTCGACCGGGTGATTGGGGCCTAGGCAGAAAAGGCACAGGGAATGGCCGTCCTTGTGCCGAGTGGTTGGCGCCGCGCAATTGCACTTATTTTTGTGCTCGGAGGATGTGGGACGACATACAACGACTATGGTACCTCGACGTTAGTCAAAAAACAAATTATTTTGGTAAAAACAGCGAAGATAGGACTGACCAGAGCACAAACTTTTCCGTGAGGCACTGCACGAGCTAACGGCGGGAAAGAACTGGAAGGCGGGCGTCAGGACCGCCCCTTTATACCGACGTCTCCTGACGCTGGTCACCTGACGTAGGGGCGGTCCCTCGCCAGGGACTGCTAGCTAGAAATTTTTCCGTGGGGTCCTGCCGCCTGCCGGCATCAGTCCTATATGTAATTACCTACTGCAAGAGCCCTCTGGAAGTAAGATCTCAGGTTATTACCTCCTGTACATGAAACCTGAAGAGAGGGGACCCTTCCCTATCAGCTACCTTGGGGCTGGATGGGGCAGGGGCACCATACCTAGAGGGCAACACAAGTAACTTGGAGTTAGCACTGATGTTCAGTTTGGGCAATGAGCTCGGGGACATATACACTCCTTTATGGACAACATTGAGAGGCAAGTCCACAGGTTTCCCAAGGGATTCATAACTGAGGTGCACCACATGCTTTACAGCTCGACCAGTCTTTCTAGGGGGACTGTTACAGTCTCTTCACTCTGAGCCTCATTTTCAGCATTATCCTCACTTGTCAGGGGAGTCTCCATTGGGGTAGAGAGGCTAGAACCTGGGCACTTTCAGCTCCAGGAGTTACAATCTCTTGAATCCACAACACTTGGCTCACATGGAGAGCTTTCGGACACTGGCAGTGGACCATCAGGACACTCAAAATACTCTTCTTATTCTGGTATATCACCAGTCTGTTCCAGTCCATCATTTCCCTCCTCTGAAAGCTCAAACAGTTCAACCATACACAATGATTCCATATCATCTGACTTGATGCTTTGCACTTCACTTTCTGGGAGCATTGGCTCCAGGGACAAATCTGGGGGCTTAGACAGTCCAGAAGGCCCAGCTTCATCTCCAGAATTGACTAGGGGATTGCCCTGAAACAAATGACTCAGTTCGTAAGAAGGGTATTATTCAAAGCCACACTCACTTTCTTCTGACATGGACTGACAGTCATGTTCAACTGGGACGTGTGTAGGGGAACACTTTAACTCAGCTTCTGTAGGTGCAGACTTTCTTGATTTTTTGTTAGCAGCAGCTCTAGTCACTGGTCCAGAGGGGGCATTTTCTGGGGGCTCAGACTCAATCAAGATTTGTCCAATGGGCAGTAAATGATTTCTATGCATTGTTTTAACATCTTTTGAATTATTTTCAGGCCTTACTTTGAACATAGGCAGATCATCTAGTTTGCCCACTGCAATGCAAGGGAGATGGTGCCATCTGTCAGCAATCTTGTGTTTGCCATGCAGTCCCAGATTTCTTAGCAATACCTGATCTCCCTCCTGGAGTTCCTGTGCTTTCACCTTTTTATCATACCTTTCTTTGTTGGCCAGATTTCTTTTGGCAGCCATGGTTTGAGCCAGTTGGTACGCATGATTTAGCTGGGCCTTTAACTTTTGCACACACTGTAAATAGTTGTCAGCTTGAACCCTATCAGGAGAGACTACAAAACACACATCTACTGGCAGTTGAGCTTCTCTTCCAAACATCAGGTGGTGGGGGAAAACCCAGTGGCATTACTTTTGGTGCAGCTGTAGGCATGTACCAGGGTGCTAATTTATTGGCTCCATCTAGGCTTGTCCTTTGGGTGGAGGGTGCCTAGCATATCTAGCAAAATGCAGTTGAAACATTCAGGTTGTGGGTCCCCTTGGGGGTGGTAAGGGGTGGTTCTGGACTTTCGCACTCCCCACAGAGAAAGCATCTCTTTGATCAGACGACTCTCAAAGTCTCTCCCTTGATCAGAATAGATTCTTTGTGGAGCCTCATAGTGAACAAAAAAATTTTCTACAAGCACTTTTGCCACCTTGGATGCCTTCTGGTCCTTGGAGGGGAAAGCTTGGGCATATCTCGTAAAATGGTCAGTGACCACCAGCACATTACTAATATTTCTTTGATCTGACTCCAGACTCAGAAAATCAATACAGACCAGCTCCATGGGTGCACTGGTGGTGATGTTAACAAGGGGGGCAGCCCTCTGGGGCAAAGCTTTCCTCTGTATGCAGCGACTACAAGTTCGAATGTGTTGCTCAACATCAGCCCCCATCTTAGGCCAATAAAATCTGGATCTCACCAAGTCAAGTGTTCTGTCTATACCAAGGTACCCCCAAGATATAACCCCTAGGTGGCGCTATCCCAAGGGCTACTACCCCTGCCTGTTTGACTACAGACGGGTTGAGGGGCCTAGG
The DNA here is from genome assembly GCA_016271365.2 of Neoceratodus forsteri. Lineage (NCBI taxonomy): Eukaryota > Metazoa > Chordata > Ceratodontiformes > Ceratodontidae > Neoceratodus > Neoceratodus forsteri. The sequence continues at coordinate 1,200,837,105 of CM028130.1, forward strand.
TTCTATGGCGGGTGCCTCCACCCAGAGGTCAGGGTTTGTAGTGGTTAGACTTGCTTGGTCACAGCCCTCTGGGACACTGAGACCCCCTTTTATTCCCTCCAGTAGCTCACACAGTACACCGGAGTTACAGCCCCAATACCCCACGTATACGCACTGTTCACTCATATAGATACCACTTACCCTCGAGACTGATTCTGCAGCATGTCTGTGAGGACCCCCTGTAAAGTAAGGTTAAACAACATACACAGCAAAACACAATACTGTTTCCATAAGTACCAACACCACAGACAGTATATAGTATAACAACAACAAATCTGATTTATTTAGGGGACAGTAACAAGGAGGGGGGCAATCAGGTTGATTTGGTTTGGAAATATTCAAATCACAGTACTGTGCACACATACAGGGTCTGAAAAGTCACACTCTGGGTACCCAGGTTGGGGGCTAGCCAGGTCCGTTGCCCGGGTGGCCGGCAGGTGCAGATGGGTAGGGCTCTGTAGAAGAAAATATATGCACAACACCCAATTGTAATCCGGAGCCGGAGGGCTCAGTCCATGAAACAGTGAAACAAGAATTAGGTGACACACTTGTGATTGAAAACAAGCTGCAGGGGAATACCCTGATTTGTACTCACAACACCCAAGCTGAGGATCGGATGGAGAATGCCCCTCTGGATTGCCAGACGAGCAGGGCATGAGGACAAGGTCCTTGTGACTGGACCCCACTGCAGTTGATAGCAAACGGATGTAGTTTGAATTAAGCTGGGGGTTTACTTCCAGCTTCAGCACACAATTCACTGTACAGGTGATTTGAAATAGCGATTCCCCACAAGCACTATGCACATTTATATGTAAAAGGAAAGTACTATACCAGGCAGGCTGCTCCTCGATCCCGATCGCAATTACTGCAAAATACCCAGGAACACACACAGCAGCTTCAGTTCCTGACAGACCGAGCGCGATTCAGCAATTTCTCCAGTCTTCTACAGGGTGAGCCTGGTTTCCACACTTCTAGTGCCTCTTTCTCCTCACAACTCAGATTCAGTCCAAACTGGCACTCATCAAGACTACAGACTGAAACTCAGGACCTCACACACGCTTCCCGGGCAAAACTATACACCGCAGAAGCACACAGCTCCTTCTCTCTTCACTGCCACAACTGATCTGACCTTTCCAGTCACAGAGCAGGGCATTTCCTTTAGCTCCACACTATTCTGTTGGCTGATTCAGCTGTCACTCACAATAAGACTCCCTCTGTTGGTAGAAAAGGCGCCAAGGTCAAAACTACATTTCCCAGAGTCACTGCCCATACAATCCCCTTGTGGCTGGCTGAAAATTAAGAGTACAAGTTCTGATTCATCCTACAGGCTCCATTTTAGGGAACCCTTAACCCAATGGGCCCAGCACAGCAGTTTAGGTCCAAAATGGAGGGGTAACACACACAGAGAGTCCCAGCTTCAAGAAAGGCAGGTTAGACAAACTGCGTTTTACTTAACACTCTAACTGGTTTCAGGCAAACAGTTACATCTTTCATTTAGGCTCCCTCTGCGCTCTTAGCGACTGCAGAAACGGAGCAATTTCTCTGCAGCTCGGGCAGGATTTCAGCATTAAATACACAGTCCCCATATACAAACTAATTAAGTCTGCAAGCAGACAGCTCTTAAAGAGACAGTATGCGGAGGCTCAAATAGAACTCACTTGGAACCACATTTAAACAGCTGAGATGCCGAACACTGCCCAGACTTGGAGCATTCAGGCAAGCTCCTGGAAGACTTTTGGGAACCCCCATTTGCAGGGGGGTTACAGATACATTGTAGAATTGGTGCCTTATATACAGTAAGGGATTTTTTAACGGATGACACAAGGAAAATTGTAGCAGTAGCATGTCTACTGCCTATATTAGATTATGGAGGGTTGATTTGGAGGGGGGGGTCAGAAAATGTAAAACAGCAGAGACATGGCCTCTATAATTCTATTTGTAGATTTGCTTTGAGGGCTAGATATAGGGAACATCATTATAATTTATACAGTAGGTTAGGTTGGCTACCTCTGGAGCAAAGAAACACTATACGGGAGCTATGTTTTGTGCATAGATCACTTTATAGTGTTGAATATAACCCAATGAATATTTTTTTTTACTCGTAGAACAAACACTAGGCAGCTTAGCTCTAGTTCCTCTGTTTTGTTGGAAATTCCTCTTTGTAAAACATCAAAAAACCAAAAATCTTTCAAATATTGTGCAACAGATAGCTGGAATAAATTGCCTGATGACTTAAGAAATGTAAAAAGTTTAATTTCTTTTAAAGTATCTTTAAAAAGACACTTGTACTTAGGGGTGGGATGCAAGTGTACCTAAGGGTTTATCTTTAGGTTTTATGCTTATACAATATAATCTGTTTTAGGATTATATCAAAAGGAATGATATGGTGTGTATTATATTGTTATATGCTGTTTTATTATGTCTGTCTGATTGTAATGTAATTTTGTTCTATATCTGGGTCAAGCCTGTAAAAGGGCCAAGTGGCCCAGTTAACAAAGTTTTAAATAAAAGAAAAAAAAAAATTCTCCCCTGCAGCTGTCAGACTCTGAATCCTCTGACTCATCTGCCTTCTCGCCTTCCTTCCCTGAGGAAAGGGAATCTTCAGTCCATTTGTCCTCTGACACTGACCAGATGGGGTATCAGCGCTTCCTTGCGAGGCTCGTGGACATGCTTCACCTCTCCCATCTGGCAAGACGCAATCCTGAGCGGGTGACTTGTGCTTTCCTTAGCGAGTTCTGTGCAGATCACCTCGTGGTCCCCCCATGGCCTTTCTGGGAAGAGTCGTTCCATAAATGGCAGTGTCCTTCTCCTCAGATCCTGCCCCTAGGGACTGCCAGCACAGGTATTGCACACCCCGGGAATCTCAAGGAGCTATGTCTCATCTTGCTTCAGGGATTGAGACCCTGGATACTCCTTCTGGACATGGACGCCCAATGCATGACCGACCCCCGGATACGAATTCTACGGAGTTCGACCGCTGGGAACGGAGAGTTTTTTCCTCAGCATGCATTATGTTGTGTATGTACTCTCATCAGGCACACCACACTGTCTATAACAGGCATTTGTGGTCTCTGCTCAGCCAGGTGCTATCGCAGCTGCCTGATTCCGAGGTGACCAGACGAGCCATTGCCCTCTCTGCTGAGGGTCTGAAGCATGCAAGGCACCAGGCAAGGGCATCTTATGGTGCCAATGAGGTAGCCTCCAGACTTGCAGGGACAGTAATCTGCATCAGGTGGATGGCATGGCTTCGTCTATCATGGTTGTCATCCTTGGCCTGGCATAGGGTGCTTGCCTCTGCATTCCGGGGGACCAGCCTATTTTCCAGCAGGGTGAGGAGGGCACTTCGGGGCGCCTTCCTTCTCCCAGCCATTGGAAGATCCCTCCTCACCCTGACCAGTCACAGCCTGAATGGCCTGTGAGGGTCCACTCCCTTCCCCTCTGTAGTCTTCCCCTATGGGGGGGCTGAGGGATTTTGTCCCTCAGGGAACTACTGGGCCCGCTTTGGGGGGGCTCGGTACTCACCCACCAGTGATAAATGGTGAAGATTGACACTGGGAAAATATGAAAATTACATACCTACTGTAATTCTTGAGCTTCCTGTGTATCTTCACCATTCATCACTGAATCCCACCCTCCTACCCCTCAAGGCCTCAGTCCTTGATCAGTCTTCCTTCCCGCTCGCCCTCCTCCCTCTCTCCGCTGGGTGGGGCATCCCTTTTCAGTTGCACCCTTCTGGAAATTCTGAGGGGCTCATGCTAGGAAGAGGGTGAGTGAGGTCTGCGTCCTGACCTTGAGCGGAGTCTCCCCCTGTACCTCCTCTGCCCCTTTGCTCCTGCCTTGTGGTGGGGTCTTCCTTCCCCCCGACTCAACCCAGATCCACTGAGTTTGGGCCGACCCCTTGGGAGGGCACTCTACTGGGACGGGTGGTGGGAAGGGGTGCACGGGGAGTCCCTCCTTACTGTCTATCCTTCTTTGCCTTTCTTCTCTCCTCCCCTGGAGGGGTGGAGATGTGGTCTGTGGGATGGGGTGCTCCTCCCTTTTCTCTTCTGTCTTGAATCAGGAGAGGCGGCAACCAGGGGGGGGCCCTGTCCAAGGATGTCTTGTCCTTAAAATCAAGGGGAGGAGGACCATAGCCTTACCTTAATTTGATCCAGTGGCAGCTGTTCTCCTGTCTGGAGCTGTAAGTGTCTGAAGCTTGCACCACTGTTGTAGTGGGGCAAGGTTCTCTGCCAAACCACTTAAACATGGATCTCTCTGGCTTCCTTGTTATGGGGAGCTAGGGCACCATGCTGGGGTCCCCTCCTTGGTGCCTCCCTTATCTATTACTTCTTGTTTCTTTCTCTTCTTCTTTTCCTCTTCTTCTCTCTTTCAGTGCTCTGGCTAGCTGTCCAGGGGCTGGGGCCAATGCCATCCCCTCGGGTCCATCTCTGCCACTGTCCTCTGGCTGGCATATTTCTTTTTCAGTTCATTCCTTTCCTTTTTCTATCCCTTGGGCTCTCTTGCCCCAGCTTCCTTTTTCTCTGTCACTCTATTTTTCCTCTCACCGGCATGCAGAACTGAGACAGGGGAGGAGCCGACGCCAGTTATGAACGACCCACGTACGTGACGCTGTGCATCCGCCTTGTTGGCGGCACATTGGTGCTGACTCCTCCCCCTACAGGTGAATGAAAAAAAAGAAAAGCTCCTGTGGGGTGCTGCACCTCTGGCTGACACCCACCAGTGATGAATGCTGAAGATACACAGGAAGAGCAAGAATTCCGGTAGGTACGTAATTTTCATTTCTTTTGCCTGCAATTGCCTGGAACTGTGTTCTATTGCCTGCAATTGCCCCAAACTATGTTCTTTTGCCTGAAATTACCCCGACCTGTGTTTTTACCTTTTAGAAGTGGTTTCCAGAATCAGTCTTCAGCAGCTCCACGAAGGTGTTCAGCTGGTGCATCCCACTCTTTCAGTATCCAGCCTGAGTAGGGCTGCTTTGCAGTGTGAATCTCCTGGCAGAACATCATTCACGTTTCGCACTCCTCTCAACGTCACATTTGCTGTTTTCCACTGGTACCAGGCCCTGAGCAGATCGTGTCATCCAGTTTGTTGCTTTCTTTTCTCTTCACAGTTCCTTAGGATCTTCTGTTCCCCCCTACAAGTCAACGCCCCATTTGTTATTTTGCATTCTTCACTGGCTCATCCGGCCTTGGTGCCCCCAGAAGCCCACTGTCTGTCTGACTTCTGAAGATATCTTCATCCTGGTCCTCCATTTCTGTTGGTTCATCTCATCAGTCCCTGCATCTGTGGTCCCATCCCAGCAGTCCACGGAAGGGCTGTGGCAGGGTTGTTCCTGCATCTCGTCCCAGCAGTCCACAGAGGGGCTGTGGCTGGGTTGTTTGTGCATTTCATCCCGGCAGTCCATGGAGGGGCTGTGACTGGGTTGTTCCTGCCTCTTGTCCCGGCATTCCACAGAAGGGCTGTGGCCAGATTGTTCCTGAATCTGTCACCTCATCCTGGAAATCCACAGGACTGTGGCTGGATTGTTCCTGCATCTTTTGCTACTTCCTCGCAGCCCACTGGAGGGCTGCTGCTGGATCATTCATGCTTGTTCCTCATTGCTACATTCTGTCAGCCCAATGGAGGGTTTGTGCTAAGGAGTCCTTGTGCTTGTTCTTTGTTACTGGCAACTCAGGAGAGGGGGTGTAGCTGATGGACCCATGGCCTGTTGAAAAAGCCTCTTTATATCCCTATAGTCCCACGGAAATCCCATTGGACTTGCCGGTCGGTGGGCCTGTTTGCCCTCCTTTCATGAATCCTCCTCTGTTCCACTCTACCTACTACACAGATTGTCCAACATATGAACAGAGACTTTGAAAGTTGTGAATGTATTGTGAATTGTTATTGAATACAGTATTATTCCTTTTGTCAGAGTACTCCAGGGGTAGCCCCAAGTGGGCAGAGGTGTACCGCAGGGTTGGGGCAGAGTGGCACATACAGTCTATAGAGTCACTTATGTAGTATTTATAGTCACTTGTACACTCCTTATGGAATTTAGAATGTTTAAAGTTTTCTTCTTAGAAGAACAATAGAGTGCTAAGTTCCCCATGCCCCATGATCGTGTTTCCCTTCCTCCCTTGTTGTCAATAAATAACATGCAGCATCTGAACCTCATTCTTGACTCCTGCCTCTCTTTGTCAGGTGATACCATCCACATTTACAGAACCTGGAGTGTCCTCCTGCCATTCCACCTTCTGGGAGTGACACTGGTGTTGGTAAATAGTGTGCAACTTACCAGGGTTATCGCAACACAACAACACTTATGCTCTGGTCACCCTTTACAACAACTGGACTACTACCACAACACCATCACATAAGTGCCACCAGAAAAACTGTTTTCCAGGTGAAATATTTCAGAGCAGTATAACCCCTCCTTTCCCTCTACGTCTACGGGTTCAGATCTGTGGTGAGGGAAAGGGGCCACAGACCAGAAACACTCCATGACACTTCTCGCTGCTGAAACATCCCCCCCAAAAAAGGTAGCCTACCTTGTGTCGTCTTCAAACTGGATATGGCCTGCCTCTTTCCCCAGCCGAATCTTCCAGGCCCAGTTGAGGTGGCAACAGGAACAGCACCAGATTCGGGTACCGCCAGCTGCTGCGGTCCCCAAACCAGGGCGGGGGGCGGGTCAGGACTTATCTTTTTCGGAGGCAAAGTGACAAATGGAGCAGTTAAAAGCAGAATTCATTAACATTCACTTTATCAGATCGAGAATGATCACCACCATCACGATTTCATGCAAACCAAGAGCTTGATTCTGGGCCTGAAAATGATTAGGCCCAGAGTAGACCATATTGATCATCCCATAAATATAACTAGAACAGCTCCATGGGGCTGAGAGTGCAGACAGTCAAAACAGCAGGTTCAGGTATTGCATTTTTCTTTTTTTTCAATCAGCATGCAGCACGATTTTCTACACACAAGACTGAGGACAATCGGACCAAACTGGCTTCTTAAAATCTTACAGCTTTTTCCACAGAAATCCTTTTTCATATCACAATCCCTTGTTTACATTTCCACATCCCTCAGACCTCCTGTTGGGGGAGTGCCTTACTCCTCCCATGCAAGCTGAGCCATAAAGACCTCAGGGTGCATTTGCAGCCTAAGCCTCTGCTCCTCGGCTGCTCCCAAATGGACCTCCCAATAAAACTCCTTGAGCCCAACGGTACACTTTTCATTAGGGCCACTCCACACCAGCACCAGGCTGCAAAAGTAATGTGGTGGCTCCTTTTCTTCCTCAAATTTTCCATTCCCCACAGGAAACCCTTGGCCCTTAATGGGTCTGATGGACCTACCCCAGACATGGGCATGGTAGGTCCCAGGGCCTGCCCCAGACATGGGCACAGCACATCCTATGGTGAATCCCAGACCAAGACTCTCCTGACCAACTGTACTTCCCCCCAGGCAATGTGTCAGACAGGTAAGCACCCCAGAGCTGCCACCTCCAGAAGTGCCCTGCTACAGTTCTGCCGCCACTGCAGCAGCCCCACTGTCCAGGTGCTCCTTACCTTAACCAGGGTACCAGAACCCCAGAATCACAGCAGGGAATACTGCTTATCACTTAGATCTTGCTCCTACTGCCTTCTGCACTTCTTACCCACTGCAGTTGATGTCCAAACTCGATGGGAGATCTTCTCCCAACCCCACATGACTGCAACTAACTTCTACACACCCTCCCTTGGAGCACCATACCCCATGTCTCACTGATGATGCAAACTGATGACCTACTAGGCTAAAGGGGGGGCCCCCTCCGGCAACGGCCCCTTCACCCACCGCCGACTTCTGCTTGCTCCCTTTTCCTGGGTAAACTAGGTTCTTAAATACCTTCCTTGCTGCTGCCCCCTGGTGGCAACATGAATCACAAGGCTGGAGGGCACTTACCAAACTAAATGGCACCACTGGGGGGGGCAGCACAGGCTAGTAAGCCCACCCGATGGGGGGCTTACACTCTTCCTTCCCTTTAAACCATTTCCTCCTGGAAATGGGGCATACAAGGGCCATCGATGACCACAAGAAACCAAGTGGGTATGCGCATTCCCCACATAGCCCCTGAGGCCACCAGGAATACCAACCCCAGACCTAAAGCCCCCTCCTAACCTTACCCTAAAGTGCAAGGATGGTCAGAATGACCTTAAGATAAACAAAACATAAAAACACATTCTTAAAACTAAATTTAGTTGCCAGGCTCTCTGGAAACAAGCAATCAAACAACCAACTCTTTTTAATAAATATAAGAAAATGTTTTTACCATTCACTTACCACTTGCTAATCAAACACTCTCCGACTCACTCTCCACTCACATTGAGGTAGATATGTATAAACCTCTCCTATTCATACCAAAGAAATAAAAATTAGCAAACTGGTCCCCCCTTTTTTTTTCCTTAAACATTCAAACCGATCAGAGTTCTCTTTACAGTCTCAGAGAGAGTAAGCAAATGATTAAGTGCCAGTCCTCTAGATGGAACAGAAGTTCTCCCTGGGCACAATGTATTTTGTTTTCTCTCTTAGAAATGCCAGAAACCTAGGCATACAGTTTGGTTAGTAATTATAATTTTTCACTTTGCATAAGTCAGTTAATAAAATAGTCCTGGCTTGGTTTCAGTTCCGCTCATCCACTTTGCCTCAAACAGGGGGCCCACCGCCCTGGGGGAAATAATAGTCCAGGTTAGGCTTGGTTGTTTCATCTCCAAAGGAATCCTTGGAAATAATGTAATACTTGACCCTGCACCCTGCTAGATCTTGCACCAGGGTGAAATGTTTAAATAGAGTAAGGCTGGCCCAGGAGCCAGAAAAACACATGGAACAAATCTTTTGAATGAGTTGCTGAGAGGAGTGACCACTCCCTCTGGGCCTCGACTGCAACTTGATAAGCGTCTTCTGGAAAACCTAGTCTGACCTTTTTTCCTTGATTACATCCCAGAGGCGTTCAGAAATATATGGGTACTCAGCATTGTGGTATTCAAGATGGATTCTCCTTCTGATCCACAGCTCAACTTGGGACCACTCAGGCAGCTCCCTGACACTGGTTCATCTAGCAGCCCCCCCGGCTCCAACTACACACCATTCCTTAGCCAGGTCGCTTCTCAGAAGGCTGTTCATCTGAGTTCTAAGCTCTTTGCTCTGCACCGTCAGGTGTGGGGTGGTATCTGGTAAAGTTGTGGCAGGTCCGTGGAAAGGATAGGGATCACCCGCTGTATCTGGTGGTCAGAAAACTGATAACGCTTCAGGGGTCCTCCGGCATCTACTGGGGAAGACTCCTCCCAATCTTCCTCCTGAGTTACCTCCACCTTGGTGAGCCCCACTTTTATAACAGGCTGAACTCTCTAAGGAGGAGGGGCTTCTCTTGTTGCCAAATTGCTGGGACCACTGTTGCCGGGCAGGGATCCCACTAGAGATCCCCTGGGCTCTGGGGGGGTCTCCCAATGCCAACTGCAGACCTCCACCCCTTGCTCTGCCACAGGGATAGTCAACAGCCAGCAGGGTGGAGCTGGGCAGACAACTATGCTCATCCTCACTGTCCTCAGGTGTCTCTTCCATGGCCTCGATCTTCACATCCGGAGACCCCACTTTCACCTTGACCACCAAGTCATCACTCTCTTACACTTCCAGCTTGGCTTCAGCTCCCAGATCTAGGCTTCTGCAGGACAACAGGGAAGCTGTGCCACCGAGATACTAGCAGGATAACACCAGGGATCCCCCATGGGCATCCCCTCAAAAATTCCTCCTGGTGCAGCACTGGAGCATAGTACGCAAATGAGCAGCTTGACGACCCCTTCCCATCGAAATCCACGTCTTACACAGCTTTCCCCAGTCTGTCCCCTCCCTGCTGAGTTCTAGAGCCAAGAGAGCAGTGAGGTGGGTATGGTAGCATGGGGCTCCTCTTTATGCGAATAACCCTCTGCCATGGCCTTCAACCATAAATTGCATGAAACAGTCCTCAAAACACTTCTGCACTGCTGCTGACATCTCGTATTCTCTCTCTCTCTCTCTCTATCCCTCCAAGTCTCTCGGTGTCCAGGCAGAAAATGGCACATCAGGCATAGCTCTACTTCAACACCTTTCCCAAGCCAGCCAATCACTGTGGATTTTCTCATCACATGACCAGTCCCAGGAATGGAGGTGCCAACAAGAGAGAGGCCTATGAGGAGCTCCTGAACAGGCCTACAACCTGCCATAACTGTGCCACACCAATCAAACAAAAATGCATTGCATTTTAAAACAAAAGCTAACAGTTGCAACAGAAAATAATGATGTAACTGGTACCTGTATATATGCATTGGACATTGAGTCCTTATATACCAATGTCCCCCGTGATAGGGAATTAGAGGCGGTATCTTTTTATTTGAAGAATAGCATTCAGCCCAATATGCCCCTGGTTGATTTTCTGTTGCAACTGTTGGATTTTGTTTTAAAATGCAATGTATTTTTGTTTGATCGGTCTATTTATAGATAGATCAAGGGTACGGTAATGGGGGCTACCTGCACCCCATCTGTGGTAAATTTGTATGTAGGTTTGCAGGAAAAATAGGTTATTTTTGACACGTCGGTGAACCGTTTCCACAGCAACATTTTGCTGTGGAGACGCTTCATTGATGACGTCATACTTTTGTAGACAGGCCCAGATACAACCTTACAGGAGTTTACAACATATTTGCATACTACAAATAATTTGAAGTTTGTCCACAATAGCAGTGAGGAACAGATTCTGTATCTGGACATTCTGATTAAACAAGACCAGAATGGAAAAATAGACACCGATATTTATAGAAAACCAACTGATGGTAACACTGTTTTGATGGCTTCGATCTGTCCTCCTGCCCACACCATACATGGTACCAAAAGGATAATTTTTAAGAACAAAAACAAATTATAGTACTCTGAATAGTCATGAGACTGGTGCAGATTTGGTTACAAACAGATTTTTGGAAAGGGGTTACAGTAAAAATAAGATTTTGTGTCAAAGGAGGGAAGTTGACATATACCAAGGGGCAATTTGTTATGGGAGAAGATAATCAAAGAAAGAAACGAGAATAGAATTAATATGGTCACTACTTATACTGTGCATGTGAATTTAGTTGTAGATATGATTAATAAACATTGGGGGGTTTTGGCTGTTGAGGAAGGTTTAAAAGAAGTATCAATCATTAAACCTATGATGTCATTTTGTAAAGCTAAGAGCTTAAAGGATTCCTTGGTACATAGTCATTTTGTTAATCATAAAGAACCAAGGACATGGTTAAGTCAGCTAACAGGTTGTTTTAAATGCTACAACTGCACGTACTGTAATGTTATACAGACCGGTAAAAAATTTTTTATTGTGAATAATGAAAAAATAATTTACCATACGTCAAATGACAAAGTGCAATACAGCAGGGGTCATTTATTTGGCCACATGTAGCTGCCAAGCTGTTTACATGGGCAAGACAGAAAGAACTTTTAAAATTTGAGTTGGAGAACATCAAAGAGCCATTATTAGAGGGGATATTACTTATGCAATTGCAGCACATGTTGTTAAATATAAAAATGATGGTAATGAAAGTACAGTTACGTAAGAACTTACCGTAACAGTAGATCTTCGAGAGAGGCTCTTGCAGTAGGTAATTACCTATAGGACTGACATCGGCAGGCGGCAGGACCCCACGGAAATATTTCTAGCTAGCAGTCCCTGGCGAGGGACTGCTCCCACATCAGGTGACTGCCGCCAGGAGACGTTGGTATAAAGGGGCGGTCCCTGACGCCTGCTTTTCAGTTCTTTCCTACCACAGGCCAAAAAAGGCTGGACGAGAGAGGAGCGGATACTTTCCTCAGTGGAAAAGGAGCTGAAAAAGCTTAGGGGAATGGACGGTGGGAAGGTATTACCTACTGCAAGAGCCTCTCTCGAAGATCTACTGTTGTGGTAAGTTCTTAAGTAACTGTACTATCTTACTTCGAGAGGGCTCCTGCAGTAGGTAATTACGTATAGGACTGAGTCCCAAGCAGTCTGAAACAAGGAGAAGCACACGGGAGGAGGAACTCTACTCCAAGTAGAACCTCTAGCTGTGCAAGTCTTAAGAAAGAAGACCTTGCAGGACAGCCAACCTGAAGCCTGCTCTACGGCGAGAGGCGATATCCAAACTGTAATGTTTTGTAAAGGTATGGACGGAGGTCCAAGTAGCAGCAGCACAGATGTCTGCCGCTGACACATTCTTGAAACAAGCTGCTGAGGCAGCGACTCCCCTGGTGGAGTGGCCTCTTACTTGACCCAGCAGGGTCTTGTTTGTACTTGTCATAACAGAAAGTGATGCAATAAGCCAACCATTTGGATAGGCATTGCTTAGACACAGCATTGCCCTCTCTTTTGGGAGCTAAAGAGACAAACAATTGATCGGTCTTCCTGAGATCTTTTGTCCTGTTGGTATAGTATCTCAGAATCCGGTGAACGTCCATAGTATGAAATAAATACTCCCCTTGATTGGAGTACTGCATAAAGAAGGTGGGTAACTCAATGGACTGGTTCAGAGTAGACTCCACTACAACCTTAGGGAGAAACTTGGGGTTAGTGCACAGAGCCACACGTTCCTTGTGAAAAATCAAGTATGGGATTTTACAGATCAGGGCCTGAAGCTCGGAAATTCTGTGAGCAGAAGTAATGGCCACCAGGAAGAGAGTCTTCCATGAAAGGAACTTGAAGTCTGCAGAAGCTGCCGGTTCAAAAGGAGGCAGAGTAAGTTTCTCGAGAGCAAAGTTCAAATCCCAAGGGGGAGCAGGAGTACATATGGGAGGTCTCAGATGGAGGACCCCTCTAAGGAAAGTCTTAGGGACCTCCAGTTGAGCAAATGTCTTGTCTGCAAAGGGGACATGATAGGCCAAGATGGCTGCCATGTGGACTTCAGAGAAGAATGACCAAGACCCAGGTCAAAAAGATGGCGTAGGTACTCCAGCAGAAGCCCCGCTGAACAGGAAAAGGGTTCCACGTCCTTAGAAGCAGCCCAGATAGTGAACCTTTTCCACTTCATGGCATAAGTAGATCTAGTAGAGGGTTTTCTAGCCTCCACCAAAATCTCTGCCACTTGGGGAGAAACCCCAAAGTGGGATTGAGCGAAGTCTGCAGGAGCCATGCATGCAGCTGAAGAGACTTGAGGCCTGGATGGACCAGGGTCCCCTAATCCTGGGTCAGCAAACCTCGTGATAGAGGAAGAGGAAGAGGATGATCCTCTGAGTATTGTTGTAGAAAAGAGAACCAAACTTGCCTGGGCCAGAAAGAAGCAATCAGAATCATTCGTGCTCCTTCTGAAGCTAGTTTCTGTAAGACTCGTGGGATAAGTGGAATTGGGAGAAAGGCATAGATGAATCTGTCCTTCCAGTCTAGAGACAGAGCGTCTCTCCAGAAAATGCCTCGCTCTGGAATGAGCGAGCAGAAGACGGGAAGCTTTGCATTTAGAGGAGATGCGAACAGGTCGACCTGTGGTGTTCCCCAGAGTCGGAAGATACCTTCTAGGATCCCTCAGTCCAGTTCCCATTCATGAGCCAGAGTGGATGAGCGACTTAAATTGTCTGCCAAGGTGTTGTCGATTCCCGGAACATGAATTGCCATGAAGTGAAGGTTGTGTTGTATTGCCCAATCCCAAACCCTCATTGCTTCCCTGCAAAGAGGGTAGGACCGAGTCCCCCCCATTTGTTGATGTACCAAACCACGCATATATTGTCTGTCTGGATGGCTAGGTGGCCGGGAAGAATGTACGGGTGAAGGGCTTGGAGAGTGTACAACACTGCTCGAAGCTCGAGCACACTGATGTGGAGTGTCTGTTCGAGCTTGGACCAAGAGCCCTGGGTCTGATGCGGACCAAGATGGGCTCCCCAACCTTCGCCCGAGGCATCTGTGGTTAGAGTCTGGGAGGGGGGAGGATGAAAGAAAGGAACTCCCCGAAGCAGGTTCTCTTGAACCATCCACCATTGCAAGTCTCGAAGCATCGGTGAGGAGACTAGAACTGCGTGATCTAAGTCGTCTACTAACTGATCCCATTGGGAGCGGAGTGTCCACTGAGAAACTCTCATGTGAAGCCGAGCGCGAGGGACTGTCAGGATAGCAGCCGCCATGAGCCCGAGAAGGCGAAGGACCGACCTTGCACTGACCCGCCTGCGGCTGGACAACAGACTTATCTGAGTCTGGAGGGTGGACGCCCGGTCCGGTGGCAGGAAGGCCCTGCCAATGGTCGTGTCTAGAATTGCTCTTATAAACTGTAGTCTCTGAGATGGGATCAAGTGAGACTTGGAATGGTTGATGGTAATACCCAGGCAGGCAAAAACCTGCTGGGTAAGAGCGAGGCAGCGCAGGAGTTCCTTCCTGGACGAGGCTGCAAGGAACCAATTGTCCAGGTACGGGAAAACCTGCACCCCTCAAGTACACAGGTAGGCCACCACCACCGCCAGGCATTTGGTAAATACTCAGGGAGCCGAGGATAGGTCAAACGGAAGTGCCTTGAACTCTTAGTGGTCCCCCTGGAATGCAAAATGAAGATATTTGCGGTGAGATGGGTGAATGGAAATGTGCAGGTAAGCATCCTGCATATCCAGAGCGCACAGCCATTGTCCCGAATGAAGGAGGGGCAGAAGGCTCTGAAAAGAGAGCATTCTGAGCCTTTTGTATTCCATAAAAAGATTCAGGGAACTGAGCTCTAGAATGGGTCTTAGATATCCTGTCTTCTTTGGGACCAGGAAGAAGTGGGAATAGTAACCCGTCCCTTGAAGATGAAGAGGGACGGGTTCTATTGCTTCTTTCATTAGCAGAGCTGAAATCTCTTCCTGGACCAAGAGAAGATGTTCCCATGAATATGACAACTTTAAGGGGGGGTGGTGAGGCGGTTTCTGTAGAAACTCTATTGAGTGTCCTTCTGCGATCAGCTGGCGCACCCAAGAATCTGATGTTATCCTCTCCCAGCCCGGAAGATGGAGGGAAAACCTCCCTCCTACCGGTTTCTCCAGGGAGTCCGGAGGCTGTGGGAGAGGAGAGGAGTCAGGTGGTGTGGGGCAGTGCTGCAGCTGAAGCACCTGCTGCTTCTTTGGGTGGGGAGGGGGCTTAGCAGCTGTGGGGCCCGATGTTTTGTGGCCCGCTTTCCCTGGGGTTTCACCTTGGGCCAATTCCGTCTGCGAAAGGGATGGCACTGCGGCTGATGGGGATGGTACATGGAATCAACTGACTTTAGTGCCATCCCCTTCTCCTACAAATCAGTGATGACGTCCTTGACAATACCACTGAAAAGCATCGATTCCCGGAAGGGCGCTTCCTGGATAGCGGACTGCACTTCCGGGATCAACCCTGACACACGGAGCCAAGCGTGATGCCGTAAGCCTACAGCGAAAGCTGAGCTCTGTCCAGCAGTGTCCACTGCATCGTAGGTCGCACGAAGCATGTGTCAACTGGCCAAACGTGCAGAGCGGACAAGATCAGCCAACTCCTGCTTGATCTGAGAGTCCAGCAGGGAGTCTAATTTGGCTTCCACCTGAGTAAGAATGGCCTTCTGGTAATCCCCCATATGACCGACATAGTTCAGGGCCCTAATCCCCAGCGTGGAAGAAGCAAAAATCTTCTTACCATACTGGTCCAGTAGGCGGGATTCTTTGTCAGGTGGCGATGAGCTAAGGTATTTTGGGTTAGCCAACCAGCCATGAGCAGCGCTAATCACTACTAAGTCAGCACGAGGGTGAGACTCTAAGAAGTCAACACCCTCGGGAGCCTGGTATAGCCTGTTCGACTTCCGCGGAAGTGGGGCTAGAGCCGACGGCTGTTTCCAAATGGTGGTAACAAGGTCGGCATGAGGCTCTATCCAGGGTGGCACCAAAGTGGGAGCTGTCACGGGCAGATCCAGATGCTTGGCAAGTTTCAACCGCTGAGGGTCTGGTTCCAAAGATTGCCACTGATGAACCTCCTGGATTTTGCGTACCAACTCCGTAAAGGAAGGATCTTCTAGAGGAGACTTCGGAGGAGTCCTTGGCCTGGGCTTCAACGGAGAGCATGGCTTGTCATCCCTTTCGGAGCAACCGTTGGAGGAGTCTGAGGGGGAAGAGGACTCCTTCCCGACGCTGGGGAACGGACCCCTTGGGAAGCACCCGGGAAGCGATCTGCTCCCCTCTCAGGACCCAGAGGAATAGCCCTGGTGTCCGGAGGTGGTGAGGAGGTGCTGCCGTGGACGTGACGAGAACCTGGGTTGGCACCATCGTCGGTGGGTGGCTCTCCACCTCCTGGTGAGCTGAGCCTGGCCTCAGCCCACCAGGAGGCCAGAGTCTCCTGAAAATCTACTGGTGGCTGAGGGGGCAGTGGAGGAGGAGGAGGAGGGGGAAGGATAAGGGTATGGATTATATCCATAGGGAGAGTGTCCAAAACCCAGCGGCGGAAAACCAGGCGTCGGGTATTGTGGCACCGGGTACTGCGGCATCGGAAAGACTGGCATTGGGTACTGTGGCTCAGGATACTGTGGTCCTGGATACGACAGCATTGGCTAGGATGGAAGGTATCCAGGAGCCGGAGGAGCTGCCGGAGCAGATGGCCCGGCCGGCGGCCTCATGGGTGGGTCCAGGTTGGAGGGCCCGGAGGGCGGAGGGCCTGGCCTCGGGGTGACAGCCGGGAGCGGGATGTCAGCCGGAGTCATAGAGCCGGCGGAGGCCCCGGCGTCCGAGGTACTGGCATTGGAGTCGGCATCCAGGGAACCAACGTCAGATTCAGCGGAGCTAAAGGTGGACGGTCTGACGGAGGAGGAACCCCAGCATCGCCTGGGGATGGGGGAGAAAAATCCCCGGGGTCGGGCTGGGAGGACTCAGGGTCCCCAGAGGGCAGTGAAGTCTGTGGAGAACTGGGGACGACGGACGGGGGCCGCCATCGTTCTTTTCGCCGATCGACGTTGACTTAACTGGACATGCAGTTCTACAGTGAGATCCCAGCGGACACCGAGGAGCCGCGCCCATGTATGGGATCCTTGCTGGAGGCAGACCGAGAAGGAGGATCAGCCTGGTCTGGCGGGAGAGGGGTTGCGTCACTTCGGCGTCGTGCGGTGACTTACCGGGGTTTTTCTACGCTGACGCCGGAGGAGCCGACGTCCGGCTTACAGGAGCTGCCTATGCCAGTAGGCCGCGGGTTACAGATGAACTGGGGCAGAGGCTCTAATTGCCCGGAGGCGCCCGAAGGGGTCTGAAAGGAGCCAGACGGGCGGGCCGCCTCAGAAGCCTCCGAGGTGGCCGCCGAGGAGCAGATGTAATTACCTGAATCACGGCGACTCCTGAGGGAGACGTGCTGGAGGAGCCCTTGTCCCGGTGCCTCTCCTTGTCTTTCTTCTTCCGATGGCCTTCGGGGGAAGTGGATGCCTGCCTCAGTTTTTTGAGCTCCTTCTCCATCGAACTCATCTTTTTCTTCAGGATGTGGGCTTCTAGGGATTGCTGCCGCCTTTTTCGGGCAGCCGCGTTGAAGCTGAGGCAGTGCTGGCACTTCTTAACTAGGTGATCGAGGCCTAGACAGAACAGGCACAGAGAATGGCCGTCCTTGTGCAGGAGTTGGGCGAAGCACGATTCGCACTTATTTTTGTGCTCGAAGGGTGTAGGGGATGACATACACCGACGGATGTACTGATGATTGTCGAAAAAAGGCAGAAATACTCGGTAAAACTGACGAATGGAGGCTGACGAAGCGAATAACTTTTCCACAAGGCGGGCACGAGCTAACAGCAGGAAAGAACTGGAAGGTGGGTGTCAGGGACCGCCCCTTTATACCGATGTCTCCTGGACGCCGTCACCTGACATGGGGCGGTCCTCAGGGACCAAGAAGCTAGACATTTTTCCTGTGGGGTCGTGCCGCCTACTGACGTCAGTCCTATATGTAATTACCTACTGCAAGACCCCTCTCAAAGTAAGATCATTTGTTTAAGTATATGGTAATTGATAAAGTGTGCCCTAACCCAAGAGGGGGAAATTTTAGGAATCTCATTTTAAAAAGAGAAGCTTTTTGGGATTTTAAATTTAGGGGCTAACAGAAATCCTGGTTTGAACTATAGTATTGGTCTGAAGCCTTTAATAGCGGAAAGAAGAAAATAAATCCCCCCACTTTTTTTCTTATACACAGTATGGAGTATAGTCTGTTACAGATAGATCCTTAAGACCCCCTTCCCTTCCCTGTTTCCAGTAAACCCGTCCTTGTTAATGATTCTATGATGTAATTAGAGTGTGTTTTTGTGATTGGTGCATTTGAATTGATTGACTGATGATGTAACTGGTACCTGTGTATATAAAAACATCAATTAGGGTTCTTTCCACACCAACAAAAGTGTGGAAATTCAACATTAGGGTTATCACACCAACACCCCACCCTCACGCCCCTTCCTCAAAACCCTAACTGCGTCCACCACCCTCTGTGAAAAAATACTTCCTCACATTTCCCCTGAGCTGTCCCCCCTCTATCTTCAAATTGTGTCCCCTTGTTCTTGCACATCTCTTTTTCTGAAAGATGCTACCCTCTTGGACTTTGTTGATTCCATTAAGGTACTTAAAAGTTTCTATCGTGTCCTCCCCTCTCCCTTCTTTCCTCAAGGGTATACATATTAAGATCCTTAAGTTGCTCTTGATATGTCTTCTGGTGCAGACCCTGCATCATTTTAGTTTCCCTCCTCTGGACTGCCTCCATCCTGTCTATGTCTTTGCAGAGACTGGGTCTCCAGAACTGGACGCAGTACTCCAGATGGGGTCTCACCAACTGTCTGTACAGAGGGATAACAACTTCTTGTTTTCTGCTGGTGATGCCTCTCCCTATACATCCCAGTATCACGGAGAGGGTTGTGGATGTATGGAACAGCCTTCCTGAGGAGGTTGTGGAGTCAAAAACAGTGGTAGAATTCAAGAATGCATGGGACAGACATATGGCAATTCTAGGGGGTGGAGGTTGGAAGAAGTAGGCTGTTGGTTAGCTAGGATCTGCAGCTTATCCATTAGGTAGGGAAATGGCAGACTGGGTGGGCCAAGTGGTCCTTATCTGCCATCAAATTCTATGTTTCTATGTTTGTGTGGGACTGTTCAGACCAATAGCACAATCCACGTTGCCACAATGAAGGGACAAAGAAAACAACCACCGCAATGTTTTCCTATGAGGAAATTTCCGAAATTTGGAATGGTGTAACTATGGGCCTGTTAGATATTTCCACACCAACCCCCTGAAAGGCACATCCGTGGTACTAGGACTTCCTACCCTGAAAATTTCAGGCCAATAGCACAATCCACCTCGTCACAATCAAGTGACAAAAAAAGTAACACATAGCAAAATTCTCCTATCTCTATAATGGGAATGTGATCGCGATCAAAAAAATGTGATCGCGATCATATTTAAAGTTTTCACAATTGTTTTTTCAGCACAAAAAATTTTGTCATGATCAAAAAATTAAAAAAAATGTGAAAAACATATTTCTGGACTAGCTGGCCACAAACTAATTAATGCCATGGGCATGTTCCTCGGTAAACCCAATGATTGGTGTGTTCAGAAGTGCATTATTTTTTGAGTTATAACGTTTTCTTCTGTCTCGCTAACTGAAAACAAGATGGCGGCAGCACGACAACATTTTTGGCAAGCTCAACCGAAAAAAATGTGATCGCGATTGTTTTCACAGTGCACATACCAATTTTCCCATAGGCTGTAATGGGACACAAAATATGCTATAACTTTTTGAACAGAGCAATATTTTTTCATGAAATCTTCAAAAGGCACCAGTGCAGCCCAGGACCCATGCAGACAACCCAATCTGAACCCATACAAATGCATTCTTTAGTGCATTATGGATGGACAAAGAAATTGCAACTTTGGGGATTTTTCACTTTTTGAGTGAGCTACGATTCCACAGCCATACATCTGACTGACACAACAATTTCCAGATCCAGAAATCTATGATAAATCTTTCTACTTTCCAAATTTCAGGCAAATCAGATAAATGGTTCAAAAGTTATTAACGTGCAAAATTTGAGGTTTAGCATAGAAATGGCTATGCAACCCTAACTATAGTTTAATATATATGTGTGTAGAAAAATATTTTTTTTCAGCCTTTGAAAAAAGGGTAGTTCTACCCAAAATGTGTCAGGCAACATGATTTTATGCTTTTAATAAAATGTTGGTTTAAGGTTATTTGTGGTTTCAGCAATTTTTAAACGGTGGTGTGTGCCTGATTTTTTTGGTAAACATGTTTCTGGTTTAATCAGTGCACCACATCCTTGTGCAAACTCTTTAATGTTTTCAATCAAGTCATAAATACAGCTAGAACAGCTCCATGTGGCTGAGAGTGGAGAGAGTCAAAACAGCAAGTTCAGGTATTACATTCTTTTTTTTTGTTTCAATCGATGTGCAGCACAATTTTGTACGCACAGGTCTAAGGACAATCAGACAAAACTGGCTCCTTAAAATCTAACAGCTTCTTTGACAGAAACCCTTTTTCACATCACAATCCCTTGTTTACATTTCCATATCCCTCAGACCTCCTGATGGGGGGTGTCTTACTCCTCCCGTGCCAGCCAAACAATAAAGACCTTGGGGAAGATTAGCAGCCTAAGCCTCCATGGCACCTCCCAAATGGACTTCCCAATACAACTCCCTGAGCCAAATGGTGCACTTTTCATTAGGGTCACACCACACCAGCACCAGGCTGCAAAAATAATGTGGTGGCTCCTTTTCTTCCTCAAATTTTCCATTCTCCACAGGAAACCCTTGGTCCTTAATGGGTCTGACAGACCTACCCCAGACATAGGCACGGTAGGTCCCAGAGCCTGCCCCAGACACGGGCTCAGCAGGCCCTATGATGAAACCCAAATCAAGACTCTCCCAACCAACTGTACCTTTCCCCCCCAGGCAGCGTGCCACACAGGTAAGCACCCCAGAGCTGCCACCTCCAGAAGTTCCCTGCTACAGTTCTGCCACCACTGCAGCAGCCCCACTGCCCGAGTGCCCCTTACCTTAACCTGGATTCTGGAACCCCAGAACCACAGCTGGGAATACTGTTTACTGCTTAGATCTTGCTCCTACTGCCTCTTTCATTGCTTACCCACTGCAGCTGATGTCCAGACTCAAACAGGGGATCTTCTCCCGACCCTACACAACCCCAGCTAACTTCTACACATCCTCACTCGGAGCACCATACCCCACGTTACACTGACACTGCAAACTGCCAACCTACTACGCTGAAGGGGGGGCCCCCTCTGGGAATGGCTCCTACACCCACTGCTGACTTCTACCCTTTTTCTTTTCCCAGACAAAACAGGGCCTTAAATACCTTCTTTGCTGCTGCTCCCTGGTGGCAACATGAATCCCAAGGCTGGAGGGCACTTACCAGACTAAATGGCACAACGGTGCGGGGGTCAGCACCGATGAGGGGCAGCTTACAGCAGCAATTGCCATAGGCTCGAATGGAGCGTCTATCAGCTGCGCAGTACATTCAGGTCCCATTGAGGGACTAGATCCCTAAAAGGAGGGTTCAGCTGAATTAGACCTTTAAAGAACCTCTTAAAAATAGCCTGTGAGGCTAGAGAGCTATCCTTGCCAGCTGAAACATATGCTGACACTGCTGCTAAATGCACCTTCATGGTTGAAGGCTGGAGGCCCAGTGACTGCAGGTGGATCAAATAGTGGAAAACAGTGGACAAGCTCACCTGAAGGGAGTTGAGCTGCCTGGACCAATATCACAGGGAAAATCTTTTCCATACCTTGAGCACAAGTAAAACAATTTTGAAGAGGTTTAGTTCGGAGAACTCTAGCTCTTTTTTTTTTTCCCCCCATACCTACTTTTTTCATTTTTCTATTTTACTCCCCCCCCCCCAGAGGCCACAGTGTACACATACGTGTACATGTGTGGAGGTGCAAGTACACGCCAGGATCCGATGGCCCCTTCCGCCCCATCTTAGATTTGTGTTGCCACTCCTAACTGCTTGCGCTACCCACCGGACCTCCACCCGGTGGGAGTGGGACTATGGCAGAGCAGGCATCCACCCCTATGGAAGGGAGAGCCATAGTTTGATCCCATTCCAATCCTCCCCCCCAGCCAGCACCCTGACAGCCTGAGGTCATTCCCAAACCCGGATCGCTGTTGTGGCATGAGGTAAGGCGCCAGCACCTCAGCCCTCTGCGCCACCAGGTCAGCCCAGAACTCTAGTTCTTTATGTACCGTACTTTGAGGGACAGGGTTCTTGGTTCTGGGAATGTTATACTGCTCTTAAACAGAATCAACAGATTGTGACTCCAGGGAAGGAGGACTGGAACTCTGGAGGAGAGAGACAGGAGCAGGGAGTACTGCACCTACCTGGACCAGTCTGGTGTGATCAGAATCATTGTTGTCGGCTCCCTCCTGAGTTTCAGTAGCACTTTCAGTAGAAGTGGAAAAAGAAAGCATTGCGTAAAGAAATGTCTTTGTCCATGAGAGGACTAGTGCATCCTCTGGGACTGTTCCCACTGAGGGAGTCCTACCACAAAAGCTGGGGAGCTGGTATTCTCCCAGGATGAACACAGGTCCACCTCTGGTGTACCCCACCTTCTGAACACTGCAAAGAGCACTTGCTTATTCAGTGCCCATTTGTGGCTTCCTTGACTGATTCTGCTTAGAGAGCCTGCCAGGATATTGTCCTAGGCTGGCAGATGGAGATAACTATACCTGCAGAGAATAAGCCAGGCTCCAGGTCTTTATTGCTTCTGTGCACAGTGTGGAAGATCTTATTCCTCCCTATTTGTTGATGTAGTACATAGTAGTGGTATTGTCTGTCCTAATCTGGACTGACTGACCCCTGATGTGAGAGGAAAAGGCTTTCAATGCCAAGTACACTGTCCAGAGTTCCAGGAGCTTTATATGCTCCTTAGACTCCAGTGGGGTTAATACCCCACTTACAGTGAGTTCCTCTAGATGGCCTCCCCACCCCAGGAGGGAGGCATCCATGGTGAGTATCACTATAGGTGACTGCTGGATGAAAGGAACGCCTTCCTGAAGGTTTTCCTCCTCCTTCCACCATTCCAGTGTCCTTAACAGGTATTTTGATATGAGCACTAACTTTGACAGAGGGTCCCGCCTTTGAAACCAGTGTGCCCCTAAGTGGTAATGGACATCCCTCATCTGAAATCTGGCCACTGGCACCACTACTGTGGAAGAGTCCATGTGTCCTAGTAACTGCAGGAAGTCAATGGCAGGTTGTGGCTGCCCTGTTTTGAAGGACTTTGCCAGTTCTATCAGATTGCCCACCCTCTCCCGAGGGAGGAATGCCTTTCCGTGAACAGTACCCAGTTCTGCTTCTATGAAGTCCAACATCTATACAGTGTCTGGTTGAGACTCCTGGGTATGTTGGATAAAGGAGAGAGAAAGGCCTTGGCCTCTTGGTAAGACTGTTCTAAAACCAACTGATTTGTCTACATAGGGGAAGACCACTATCCCTTGCCTCCCCAAATGTGCCACCACTACCGCTAGGCAGTTTGTGAAAAGTCTTGGAGCCAAGAAAAGGCAGAAGGGAAAGGCTGTGAACTGGTAGTGGCCATCCCCCACTCTGAATTTGAGGTATGTTCTGTGAAAGGATCTTACTGGAATGTGGAAGTAGGCATCTTCCAGATCCAGTGACTCCAGCCAGTGTCTTTGTTGCAAGGATGGAATTACTGTTCCTAGTGTTACCATCTTGAACTTTTCCTTCTTAAAATGTTTGTTCAGATATCTGAGATCTGAAATGGATTGCCACCACTCCCCATTTTTTGTGGGTCAAGAAGTATCTGGAGTATAGCCTTCCTTCTGATGGGGGGGGGGGGGATTGTTTCTACTGCATTTACTAGCAGCATCTTTTTTACCTCCAACTCTAGCAGGAGTTTTTCTGCTGGGATATGACAAGGAAAGGCTCTATGAGTCTGCAGCTTTGGAAACCTTTTGAACTAGAGAGAGAGACCCTGACTCACTATTTTCAGAACCCACCTGTCTAACCTTCCTCCCACTGGCAATGGTTGGGTGACTTGGATATACGTGTCAGGAATTTTGTTTCATCTGACCCTTGGGGGCTGGAGTGGCACCTCCATGTTTAGGACCCCTTCTGCCCCTACCTCTGAGAAAGCCCCTCAGGAAGGCATAGTCATAGGCCACATAAGCATGGGGTTGTAGCCCCGGCCCCTACCTCCCCTTGTGTAATACCTCTGGGGAGTGGAGGACTTTTCCTCTCTCAGTGTTACTTTTGTAAGTGGTTTTGTATTCATCCACCTTTTTCATGCAAGTCTCTATCTTGTGACCAAACAAAGAATTTCCCTCACATGGAAAATCATGGCTTTTGAATGTCATGGGAAAGATCTGTACACTGAACCAAGCAAACCTTTCTGAGGGACACTGCATGCACCATGACCCAGGAAGTAGTGTCATTGATATCCATGGCCATATGAAATTGGTACTCGGTGACATCCATGGCAGTTTTCGCTGTGTCTGCCAGATCCTGAGCCAAATCTCCAGGTACTTTCTCGCTCATGGAAACTACGGCACTTCAAAGCACCTTTTGGTACTGAGAAGAGTAGGACATATAAGCTGCCTGTCTGAACAGCAAAGAGGCTGATGTGTAAACCTTTTTTGCCCATACTGTCCAGTTTTCTGTAATTTCTCTCTGGAGACTGAGAGGACTGGGGTACCTTAGCCTTATCACAGGCAGCAGTCTGAAACCATTCCTTCATGGTCAGAGTGCTCCTTAGCAGCCCTTTCTCCTTACCAGTCAGAGTTCAGGAAGAAAAAATTACTCACCGTAGTAAGCTGTTTCTTCCAAGGTGTTCTTTAGTATTATTGACAATAGCAGTATGCCAGCTGGGTTCAGCTGCCTTGGAAGTGGAGTCAGTGGTAATGAGCTTAGGAAATTAGCCAATGAGGAGAAAGCAAGAGAGTGTGCTGCCTGTAGCCTGCCTAGAAGGCGTCAGAATTATTTTGAAGATGTGATGGACAAAAAGAAAACATTACTTACCATGGTAATCTTGTTGCTTCCAAGGGAATCTTACTGTATTCTGACAAATGTAGTATGATCTCACCATAGGACTGCCCCGGAGCCGAATTGGTTAATAGAACCTACACTAATAGTGGAATGTTAGGCAGTAGGCTTGAGCTCAGTTTTCAAATCACTGTCCCTGGTTGCACTTCCTGCAGCCATCAGATTCCTGCGAAGCATGCAGAAGCTAAACAAACTAGCTAACTAATCTAATGTAACAAAAACAAATCAACCCCCCTTTTAGAGGTGAACACCTTTTAAATAACAGAGGGCATCTCCTAAGACTCAAGTCAACAGATGCCCAAGAAAGTATTAGGTATCCACAGGTTTCCAACATCAGTTGTACAGACAGTATGCAGTGCCCTGTAGGTCCTAGCGGGGAAGGAAGGGTGGGAGCTCAAAATACTGTAAGATTCCCTTGGAAGAAACAAGATTACTATGGTAAGTAATGTTTTCTTCAAACCCCAGGAAATCTTACTATATTATGACAAATGCAGACTACCCAAGCAGTGCCTTTGGAGGTGGGCAGAGGACCTATTTAAGAAACAGGATCTGCAGGACTGCTGTACCAAACCTGGTATCACTCCTAGCCTGGGTATCCAGGCAATAATGCTTGGTATATGTGTGGACTGTTTTCTAGGTAGCTGCTTTACAGATTTCCAGCAGATGAATGTCCCTTGCAGCTGCTATTGATGTAGCTGTCCCTCTGGTAGAATGGGCCCTAAGCGCCTGTGGGGCCTGCTTGCCCACCTTGGCATAACAGAATTGGATACAAGCCACAATCCACCTGGCAATGGATCTTTTTGTGGCTGGTTTACCTTTACCTACTTCCCCATAGGTCAAGAAGAGTTGTAATCTGTCCCCTCTGTGGCCCTTTGTATGCTCCAAATAGTAGCTGATAGCTCATTTTACATCCAGGCTATGCAGTCTACGTTCCCTTGAGGAGGAATGGCCAGTGAAAAAGACTGGTAGTGTGATAGACTGATTGATGTGGAAGTCTGAAACCACTTTAGGGAGAAACTTATTGTTGGTCCTAAGGACCACCTTATGCCTGTGGAATTCAATGTAGTCAGTCTCCATAGACAAGGCCTGCAACTCACTGATCCTCTTGGCTGAAATAATAGCAACTAGGAACACAGTCTTCCAAGTTACATACTTAAGATCAGCTGAAGCCATAGGCTCAAAAGGTGGCTGCATAAGCTATGCAATGCGTATGTTCGGATCCCACACTGAAGTGGGAGTTCTATGTGGGGGGTGAAAATGTAGCAACCCTTTAAAGTATTTCCTGAACACTGGATTTGAGGCCATAGAAGCTGCCTTAACTGCTGACAGGTAAGCTGAAACAGCCACCAAATGCACTTTCAGGGGGGATGGTCTCAGATCAAAGGAATGAAGGTGGGTCAAATAATCCAGGACTACAGGTAAACCCACCTCAGTATGGTCCAGACTCTTGTTCTGGCACCAGATAGAAAATCTTTTCCACTTGGACATGTAGGTCTTCCTAGTGGAGGGCTTCCTAGAAACCCAAAGTACCTCCATAACCCCTTCCGAGAGGTACAGGTTGGCATACTCTAGGTCCTCAAGAGCCAAGCCTTGAGCCTGAGAGACTGAAGGCTGTGGTATAGGATCCTGCCTTGGAAGGAAGTCTGTAAGTTGTGCCTCCTGGGGAGGCTGATTGACTTGGCAACTGATAGTGCTGGAACCAGGGAAAACCATGGCTGCCTGGTCCAGTTTGGAGTAATGAGGATCATTGTAGCCAGCTAAGATCTGAGCTTGTTCAGGACCCTCAACAGCAAAGGGAATAGAGGGAAGGCGTACAGGAACTTCCCTGTCCAATCCAGAATCAGTGCATCCAGTGGGACTGAGCCCTTCACTGGAGGCCTGCAGCAAAATTGGGGGAGCTGGTTGGGGCTGCACTCTGGAGTGCCCCACCTTTTGAACACTACCTGCAACACCTGCATGTTCAGTGACCATCCGTCATGGTTCTGATTTATCCTGCTCAGTGCATCTGTCAGCACATTGTCCTTTCCTGGCAGGTGGACTGCTGATAAGACAATACCCAGGGAATAAGCCAGGCTCCAAATTTTTATGGCTTCTGTGCACAGGGGTGTTGACCTTGTGTCTCCCTGTTTGTTGATGTAGTACATTGTGGTGGTGTTGTCTTTCCTGACCTGTACCACCTTTCCCCACAGCATGCTGGTGAATACCTGAAGTGCCAGGAAGACTGCTCTGAGCTCCAGCAGATTGATGTGAAGTAATGACTCTTGTTTGAGCCATGTGCCGTGAGCAGTGTCCTCTTCTAGGTGTGCCCCCCCCACCCTAGTAGGGAAGCATCTGTGGTTAGCACCAGGGAGGGTTTGTTCCTGTAGGAATGGCCCTCCCTGTCTGAGCGTTTGTGTGACTGGGACAAACTTTGATAGTGAATCTCTTTTTCGGTGCCAGTAAAGTCTATGATGATACCGGATGTCTCTCATCTGAAACCTTGCCCCTGACACAGTAGCTGTTGAAGCTGCCATATGGCCTAACAACTGCAGGAAATGCCTGACTGGCCTTAGGCTTTGGAGCCTGAAGGTGCTTGCTAACTGTACCAGGCTGTCTGCCCTTGTCTGGGGAAGAAAAGCCTTTCTTCTCACTGAATCCAGCTCGGCTCTTATGAACTCTAGGAGCTGCACTGGCTGTAACACTGACTTTTTCGGGTTAACCAGGAACCCCAGTGATCATAGTAGTTCTTGTGTTAGTGCCAGAGACTCCCTTACCTGTAAAGGAGATTACCCCACGACTAGCCAGTCATCCAGATAAGTGAAGACTGCTACTCCTTGTATCCTGAGGTGTGCCACAAAATCACAGCCAAGCATTTTGTGAACACCCTTGGAGCAGAAGTAAGTCCGAAAGGCATTGCCTTGAACTGGTAATGACCTGATGGCAGCCTGAATCTGAGGAATTTTCTGTGAGAGTGCCTTATGGGGATGTGGAAGTATGCATCCTTTAGATCTAGGGATGCCAACCAATACCCTTGTCTTAGGGTTGGAAGGATTGTAGTCAGGGTCACCATTTTGAACTTTGGCTTCAGTACTGTAGATGCCTGTTTAGGTGCCTGAGATCCAGTATGGGTCGCCACTCCCCTGATTTCTTTAGGGTGAGGAAGTACCTTGAGTACAGACCTTTTTCTCTCTGTGCCAGAGGAACTGGCTCTATTGCCCCCAGAGATAGGAGGTTTAATACTTGCCTTTCCAATAACTCTGTTTCTGAGGGGGAGGATGGTCTGAAGACTCTTGCTCTCAGCTTTGGCGTGAGCTTGAAACTGAGAGCCAGGCCTTGGCCCACTACCTCCAGGACCCACCTGTCTGTGGTGATGGATTGCCATTCCTGGAGGCAGTGGCCAGCCTGCCCCCTATCTGGATTAGGGAGGCAACCCAAGCAGACACCTCAGGGAGCCTGCTTAGGCTGGGATGCTGTTTGAGTGCTGGGGCTAGTTCAGTTGCCACCTCTTCTGCCCTGCTCCTAAAGTAAACCTCTTTGCTGTTGGTATTGGGGGTAGGCCTGAGGCTGGAAGAATGGCTTATACTGGCTCCTGCCTCTGGCTCCCCTGGCTTGTTGCTCTTGGGGAGTAGAAGCCTTCTCTTTAGCTGCAGCACTTTTATATGCTGTTTTATAATCATCCATCTTTTTCATGTGGGCCACCGTCTGTTCGCCAAACAGAGAGGTAGGCTCACATGGAAAGTCCAAAGCCTTGGACTGTGTGTCCTGGGTCAGGTTAGTAGTCCTGAGCCAAGCAAACCTCCTGAGTGACACAGAAGAAGCCATTTGTCTGGCTGCAGTGTCATCGCACCTGAAAATTGTTCATGTATGTACCTTGTAATCTCCCGGATCGCACCTGAAAATAGGCACTTGGCTGTCTAGTGTGCTTACCCGGTTAACAAAAGCAAATAAATAAATTGTTGTCCACTGCCAGCCTAAACTGGGCTTTTGAAGCATCTATACCCCCTTTTTGCAGCTTTCTTCAAATCAGTGGCCATAGGGACTGGGACAGATTTAGTGATCTCCATCACAGTGTTCCACAATATTCTCTGATATCTGGCGATATAGGCCATGTATGAGGCATGCCAGATGATCAGCGAGGATTCCAAATACACTTTCTTAGCAATGGAATCTATCCTCCTTGAATCTTTGTCTGAGGGGTGAGATGCCAAGGGGATGCCTGCCTTATCACAGGCAGCAGCCTTCACTACTCCCTCATGGCTAGGGTGTCCAAACAGGAACTCTGCTCCACCCTTAGCCACCCAATACTTCTTATCCATCTTTCTTTCAATCGGTGTCACAGAAGTAGAGGTCTGTAGGATCTTGTTAACCTGCTTCTTCAGGGATTTATGGATTGGCAGTATCAGTCTTTTAGCAACTGGCACATCCATCATTTCCATGTAGTCCTGCTCTTCTTCCTTGTCAGTTGACTTCTGGGTAGGAAGATCCAGGGACTGGGCTACTTGTTTAATAAAGGCAAAGTGAGAGGTATAATCCTCACTTCCCTTGTCAGGAGAATCAGCATGATGAGGGTCCGGGGATATATCCGGTTCAATCAGTTCCCCATACTCCTCATCCTTATCAGCATCAGCGTCATCCTCTTCCTCCTCGCCAAAAAGCTCCTCTTCACGTTCCAAAGAACCGGGAACTGAAGTAGTGCCAGAGGTAGGAAAACGCAGCTGCTTCTCAACCTGAACCGGAGTACTTGGTTGGAGTGCCTGGATAATCCTGATAGCATTTGCTGTCTCCTCCGTGGTCGGAACTGATGCAGTCTTTAGTTGCGGTTCGACCGCTGTATGCTTTTCTTTCTTTTTTCTCTTTCTTGTGGTTGCCAGGTTAGCATCAGTATCAGCAGGACATTTCTTAGACAAGGAACCATCACAGGGTTGTTCCCCCCGGTTCATTTTGGCTGGTAGCCGGTTTGTCCTTAGCTGGATTAGCAGCCTTATCAGACATCTTCTCCTGCAGTCATTTAAGTCACTTCTCAAGCATTGACTGAGGGAAGTTCTCACAGTTTCACAGTCCTTGTTGAGGTGGTTAAACCCCAAACAAAATACACAAATTAAATGAGGATCTGCTTTGGCAAACGGTTCCCCACACTCTGTACAATGTTGAAAACATGTGGGGACTACTCATTTCTTGGTCTGTGACATTTATCGGTCTATTAAACCGATGAACTGAGAATTAACCCAGTAATTTAGTTCAATTTTAAATTTTAAAAGTAGACCGCCTTACCGGATGGCAAAAATACTGTTTAAAGACCTAAAATAAAGTAAACAGTAGCAGTTCCTTCTCGGTTAAAAGAACCGATAAGGAACTGAAAAAACTCACCGAAAATCCACTAAATCTAGATTGTCTACCTGTGAACCAAGGAGAGTGCTTCAAAAATCAAAATAAATGGACTTCAAAAAAACTGAGACAAATAAATTTCTTCAGTCAAAGTGAAGGAGGGCTGTCCGGAGATGTCTTACTAAGGCAAGCGGAGTAAAGAATCTGACGGTTACAGGAAGTGCAACCAGGGACAGTGGTTTGAAAACTGAGCTCGAGCCTAACATTCCACTATTAGCATAGGTTCTATTGACTTCCGGTGACGTCACGACCCTGGAGAAAAACCATCAAATCAGATAACACAACAACCGGACCCATCTCTTAAAATGTCGCCAAAGAAAGCAGAAAGTAACAAAGTGATGAAATATCGAGGAGAGGCAGCCCAGAAATACTTGGACGACAGAGGATTGGCAGAGCAAAACAACCAGACTGACGGGGGCTCCTCTCCCCACAGTGAACAGGCCTCAGAGAATGAAACCGATACAGAGAGAGAAACTTTAATGAGATCAAGATTTGAAGCAATCATACATGAGATTCACCAATTCCGATCTGAAAATCAGGCAGAATTTAAAAAACTAAATGCTAAAGTTACAGCAGTAGAGGCACGCATGCAAGAGGTGGAGGAGAGAGTGTCTAGCTTGGAGGATATGGCGTCTCGCATGAAACAGGCGATGGAATTTCTGCTAGAGCAACAAGAATGGTTAAGCGAGAAATGCCAGGACTTGGAATCACGCTCCCGCCGTGATAACATGAGAATACATGGGTTGCCTGAGGGCTCAGAGGTCGGACAGATGGTAAATTTTATCACTGATTTATTGAAGCATGTAATCCCCCTTCCAGAGGCATTTCAGTTTCGCCTGGAAAGAGCACATCGCGCACTCACCCCTCAACCCACAGACCCAAAGGCAAGGCCGCGCTCGGTGGTAGTGAAGTTTTCTAGCTACTGAGACAAAGAGACAGTACTAAGAGCGGCATGGGCAGCAAAAAAAATCGAATATAATGGGGCAAGGCTACTATTTGATCTGGATTATCCTCTGGAAATTTTAAAGCAGCGTTTAGAATATGGGGACATCATGAGAGTGCTTAAGGCTAAACAAATTTGCTTTTTCACCCCATACCCAGCTCGGCTAAAAATTATGTGGGACTCTGGAACAGAAATTTATGATTCACCACAGGAGGCCAGAAAGGGAATGTGTGCACACGGCATTGAGGAGACAGCCTTTTGTCAGGAACAGGGAGGATCCATGGAGCAACGTCAGAGGCCATTCGAGAGGGATCAAAACTGGAATCTACGTGTAAGCAACAGGCCTAATCACAAGAAATACGCAGTTATGCGTAAACAGCTGCAGGAGTTGGGAAGAAGGCAGCATGGAATGGGCCCTACAACACAAACTGAGACCTGAAAATACAGATAGGAAACATTGGTGTTCAAATTGAGACCCACGAGCCAGCGTATTTAAGCAGGTGTAGTTCTTCTGGGGTCATACCTATTCTAAGACTGTGATGGGAACGCCATAACGACATGATTTCAAGTAGGATCCACTGATCACCTTCCAGCTTAACAAGGAAGAGACCGAAAAGACATTATTCGTCAAGTTATATATTTGGACTTGGGGGCCTCTAATGTTCTCTTAGCAGGAGCTTACAGCGAGTATAAGGATTTTGATTGCTTTGATTGTTATGAGATGGTAAAATAGCTATATAGCAAGTATGATAAATTCTTAATGGTTTAGCCTGAAACAACCTGACAAGGGCTAAAACAAATATGGGCGGGTGGAGGGGGACACAGAGAACTCTATCTCCTTTAAAGCTAACAGGGAAACCCCACAGCTAAAGGAATTGGCTTGGCAATGAGAGTCGTGATGTTCTTGGCCCTTTGGGGCCTTCTGTGGTACTGGAACCACAGAAAGGATGACCTAATGGTCATAGCCATTACCTCTCCTCCTGACTGCTTCTACCAAGACATCTCGAGGAAGTCACTCAAGGGGCAGATAATAATACCCTCTCGGTTTGGGAGTCATCCAAATCTGTACATAGTTCTAGTTCCAGAGACAGGTGGTTTTAGTTTTATAGGGTTTACACCTCTGGAACTTTTCTATTATATGTGGTTAATTGTCTGGGTCAAAAAAGCTTGGAGAGGAACGGTCACTGAAAAGAGAACTCAAGGAGGGAAATACACAGATGGGAAAACAGGGGATCAAAGAAGGGAGAAATTCCTTTCTTGTAATAGACGAATGGTAAGAAACGCACATATCGGGAGAGAGGGACGGCGTGGTGCTGGAGACTTGTTAGAGGGGCTACCAGGATGGCTACCTTGATTATCCACAGCAAAAAGGGATCTGTGCAGTAATTAGATATGGGGGCCGAAACGAAGCTCATTGTATCTTCCCAAAATGTTAATGGGCAAAACCATCCAATTAAAAGATACAAGGTCCTGTCTCTATTAAAGAGGCAGAAGCCGACTTTTATACTGATGCAAGAAACACATCTTAATAAGGGGGAACATCAAAAACTAAAGAAATTTGGCTTTCAACATGTCATAGCCTCCTCTTATGAGAAGGGGAAATGGAGGGGAGTGGCCATACTGGTTCCCCGTTCCGCACCATTCCAATTAGTCTCCTCTTACTCTGACAAAGAAGGCAGACTAGCAATAGCGGTAGAGAGGTATCAGGGTACTTTATTAACATTAGCCAGCTTGTATTTACCACCTGGGACAGATGCTGAGATAGCAAAGATAGTATTGGGGAAAATAATGGAGCAACAACAAGGAATATTGATCATAGGAGGGGATTATAATCTAGTATTGAATGAAAAGGATACCACCAATCCTAACCCTCCGAGATGGACAGCGGTACAGAAATTTACACAGAAATATATCAAGGAAATGGGGTGGGTAGATGTCTGGAGATATTTAAACACAACTAAAAGAGAATATACACATTTCTCAGCCCCACATAAAATATATACCCGCATAGACCTGTGTCACATCTCCTGGAGAAGGCTGAAATCCTACCATTTATACCTTCGGATCATTCCCAGAATTTAATTTCTTTAAAATGGACAGGGGAGAGAAAATCCACACTCTGGAGGTTTAACAACTATTTACTCAACATAAAAGAGTTTAAAGAGTTGCTAGAGACCAAGATACCCCAGATTTTACAGGAAAATACCTCACCTGAGGTAAGCCCCTCGACATTATGGGACACATTAAAGACTGTGTTAAGGGGGAATATAATCAGTTATGCTGCATGGCATAAAAAGCAAAAGACTGAACAGTTAGATAAATTGCAAAATCAATATAAAGAATTGCAGGCACAACACATGGCAGGAGATGCCACTGTTCTCTCATTAATGGAAACCACTAGACAAAAACTCCAGGGGATACTTCAGATTAAGACAGAACAGGCCTTGCAATATATTAGGCAGAAATACTATGAGGGAGGGCCTCAAGCCACTGGCATTTTGGCACATAGGTTGAGGAAACATGTATTACAGAATACAATTACACATATTTACTCTCCCCCAAAAAAGAAAACTGTAAAACAGCCAGCTGAGATCCTGGAGGCCTTCAAGCCCCATTATACCTCCCTATATACCCCAGAGACTAATTACCATCCCCAAAAGGTAGCTGAGTTCCTGGTGAAGTTGGAATTGCCTCAGATTGCCCATACTGAGATGGAGCGACTGACGGTCCCAATAACCCGAGGAGAATGGGAGGCGGCAATAAAACATCTAAAGTCTGGGAAGTCAACAGGCCCAGATGGCTATACAGGCAAATTTTATAAACATTTTAAGGATTTACTGATTCCCCCTCTTGAGAGAGCAGCCCAAGAGATTTTAGAAGGTGAGTCTGTTTCCCCTACATAGGACTATGCAATAATCTCAAGCATACTTAAGCCGGGGAAGGATCCTGGTCAGTGTGGTTCGTATTGGTGTTGAACACCGATTATAAGATATTTACATATATTATAACCAAGAGGTTAGAAATAATTTTACCCCAACTAATCAACCTAGATCAATGTGGCTTTATCATACAAAGACAGACGCAGGATAATGTGAAGAGAACACTTCACCTCCTGCACCACGCTGCCCGGTCGAAGTCCCCTTTTCTGTTACTAAGTTTGGATGCGGAGAAGGCCTTCAACCGGGTAGTGTGGCCATTCTTGCTGGAGTCCCTTAACAGGTTTGGATTCACTGAAAAGTTCCAACAATTAATAATGGCTATATATAGACAACCTAACGCCTATATCAAAATAAATGGGAATATTGCTCCTCCGATATCACTATATAGAGGTACGAGACAGGGATGCCCACTGTCCCCCCCTACTATTTGCACTGTACCTGGAGCCCCTTTCTCAGGCTTTGCTCCAGACGAAAGAAGTACAGAGGATGGAGGTGGGAGGCGTGCACCACAAGCTTGCACTTTACGCAGATGACCTGTTGATATACCTCATGGCCCCTGAGCAGACCCTGTCACATTTGTGGTCATTGTTGCAGGACTTCAGGGAGATAGTGGGATACAGAGTGAATACTAACAAAACAGAGGTTATTACGGTGAACTATTCCCCCTCGGCAATAACGAGACAGAGATTCCCCTTTAAATGGGGGGTCACTAGTCTGAAATATCTGGGGATACAGCTGGCATTAGAACAGGGGCAATTATATAGCCTAAATTATAACCAAATGTTGATTCAGGTAACATCAGACCTAGAACGATGGAATATGATTCCACTATCACTAGTACAGAGAGTAGATGCTGTAAGAATTAACATCTTGCCAAGGTTCTTTTACCTGGCCTGTTGCTTACCTATTGTACCCCCTCCATCTTTCTTTAAAGAAATAAACAAAAGAATTTCTAGATATACTGTATATGGAACTCAAATCCACCCAAAGTGAAATACCAGACGCTGCAGCTTCCCTCTAAGGAAGGGGGCTTAGCCCTACCTTGCCTATACAAATATTACTTGGCCACACAACTCAGAGTAATTTTTTATGGCTCCATAAAAATTATGAGGCGAAATGGTGTGAGTTAGAAAAAAGAGAGGAGGACCTATTCAACCTTGACAAAATTCTTCTCAGCCAACCACCAATTTCGATGGACCAGATTACAGATAACCCATATACAAAAAATACATTGACCAGTTGGCGAACATTATGGGCTGCTAAACAGGCTGCTCCATATAAACATTTACTTTATTACCTTCCAAATATACAAACTTTTCAACCGGCCAGATTGGATCATAATTTTAGTATCTGGACAAAGTTGGGAATACATACAATACAACATTTTTTTCCAGAAAGGGGAGATAATGACCTTTGAAGGTATGGTGGGGTCATATGGGTTGTGACCCAGAGACAGACTTAGATACATGCAGGCTGTAGCATATATCAAAACATTTCCAGCCTTTCTAACACCAGGGGAAGAGAATCCCTTTTTTCTGGAGATCTTTAAAGGGGCCTTGCAGGGAACAGCCCTCTGCAACATATGATATCATATCTGTATAGGGTCTTAACGCAAATGTTTAAGCATGACTTAAATAAAGTTAAGTTATCATGGGAGAGGGATTTGGGACTGCAGCTAAGTGCTATAGAGTGGAACACATGCCTGAAATATCTGAGAGTAGGCACAGGATCATATCAGCAGAAAGAGTCTGCGTGGAAAAATATGATTAGATTTTTTAAGGTGCCAGCAATCCAGGCAAAATATAATACAAGCTTACCAGCTATATGTTGGAGAGGATGTGAGTATTCCCCAGTGTCTCATAACCATATTTTCTGGGCATGTGCAGAAATCAAGCCCTTTATTGGCAGTTTAGAGATCGCCATGGGAGAGCTGTTAGGAACAACAGTTCAACTAACGGAAAAAATGTACTTTTTCTATATCTTAGAGAAGGAACAAAGCAGAATGCCTAACAGAAAATTGATACAAGTCTGCTTATTGTCAGCTAAGAAAGCCATAACAAAAAAAGATGGCTAGACCAAATATCTCCCACTATCAGGGAATGGAAGGATTTGGTATCCCAAATATACAAAGTGGAGAAGCTCACAACCATAATGAATAAGCATAAAGAGAAATTTGAAATGCAATAGCGAAGGTGGGTGCTTTACATCATGGCCCACAGAGATGATTTCATACCTTGAGGGAGTTGAGACCTATAAAACAGGGAATCCAAGCCTCTTCTTACTAACAGAAAGTAATATATTGTGTACATCAACTTTATGAAAAGAATGACCCAATGTACTGTATTATGTATTGTCCTTTGTCTTCTGTCATACTATGTAAAAGTCTTGTGAATATAAATGTTTTTATGCGTGGAAAAGAAACTCAGAAATTTAAATAAAGAGTTAAAAAAAAAGCATAGGTTCTATTAACCATTTTGGCTCCAGGGCAGTGCTATGGTAAGACCATACTGCATTTGTCAGAATAAAGTAAGATTTCCCGGGGTTTGAAAGGCCAGATATGAACTATTGGAACAGGAATAAAAATTATAAAAAGATATCTTCAACAACAAGGAACAGTGACTACTGTGACAAAACAATTGCTTTAAGATGGAAAAGATCCTGTGAAGAAATTTTGGCAGAAGGAAAGAATGCAGAGTCATCCTCAGCAAGGTTATGAAGGGAGGATGGGCGGGAGGTCAATAATACTAAAGGGCACCTTGGAAGAAACAACATTGCTACGGTGAGTAATTTTTTTCTTCTCACCCCAGGGGTCCTTTAGTATTATTGACAATAGCAGACTACAAAGCAGTGCAGTTGGGAGGCAGGTACAGAATCTACTTACGGAGGAGGCTCTGCATAGCCACTGTGCCAAAATATGGCATCAGACATGGACTGTACATCTAAGCCGAGTGACTTGTGAAGATATGTACAGTTTTCCAGGTGGCTGCTTTCCAGACACTAAGAAGGAGAATTTTCCTTGAAGCTGCCCCTGAGGCAGGAGTGCTGCTAGTGGAATGGGCCCTGAGGGACTGTTTGCCAGCTTAGCTGTAGCAGCACTGAATGCTAGAGACTATCCAACAGGAATAGTCCTCTAGGTGATTGGTAATCCCCTGCATTCCACACTGTCAGTGACAGAAAGAGAGAGAGAGAGAAAGAGAAAGTTGAGTATAAAAGTCTCCGAACTACTTAATGCACTCTAAGTAGTAAGTCAGAGCTCTGTTTGCACCCAAGTTGTAAGGTTTACCCTGACCTGGTGTGGGTTTTTCTGAGAAAAGGCTGGAAGAAAGATGAACTAGTACAGGTGAAGCTTACAGAACGCCTTAGGCAATATCTTTCTATTTATTCTAATTACTACATTGGCAAAGTGGGCAATGGTGTAGTTAGGTTCAGTACACAAAGCTTGCAGCTGTGAAGTTCTTCTAACAGAGGTTGTAGTAGCTAGGAAGAAAAAATTACTCACCATAGCAATCTTCTTTCTTCCCAGTGATGCCGAGACATTCATAACTTTGTGCAGTCATCCTGATGGGTTGGACTGCCCGGAGAGATGGAACACAAGCAAATGATGGAATTCTTTGCACGTGAGCATCTTTCAAATACTGCCTCTACCAACTGTAGTGTTCTAAACCCTTCAGATTTGTAGAAGCCTGGAAGTCAGGCAACATGGAAAAATCCAATATTTAATTAATAAACATTTTTCTTAGGATTAGCCTAATAAAACTTGCTACAAAAAACCTCCAAGGGGGAAACTATATCTATATATAATAATGATGTTCACCATACAGTGAGAACAACTATTAAGAGAGACAGAAAACTCTGCTAAAATTATCAAGCATAGAGAAAATGTATCCAGAAGGAATGGCTATGTGGCACTAGCATGCTGAATGCAGAGGCTGAAGTTCTGGAAGGGGAAGATGGGAGGGAGTTATGAATGTCTGAGCATCACTGGGAAGAAAGAAGATTACTATGGTAAGTCATTTTTTCTTCTAACCCCAGTAATGCTCAGACCATTCATAACTTTGTGCAGACTACCTAGCAGTACCCCCTGGTGGTGGGCACAGAACTTATTTTGGAAACAGACTTTGCAGGACTGCTGTGCCAAATTTATCATCACTTCTGAACAAACTATCCAAATTATAATGCTTTGTAAAGGTGTATACTGATTTCCAAGTAGCTGCTTTACAAATGTCCAACAATGGTACCTCCCTAGCAGCTGCAATAGCGGCAGCTGTTCCTCTTGTTGAATGAGCCCTCAGCCCAGCTGGGGACTCTCTACCTGCTTTAGTGTAACAGAATTGAATACACTGGAAAATCCACCGAGAAATGGATCTTTTTGAGGCTGGTTTGCCCATTCCAACATCCCCATATGTAAGGAAAAGTTGTTTCTGTCTTGCCTATGGCCTTTAGTAGCTGTCATGTAGTAGTTGATAGCTCTTTTCACATCCAGGCTGTGAAGCCTTCTTTCACCAGAGCTGGCATGATCTGTGAAAAAGACAGGCAAAGTGATTGATTGGTTCAGATGGAAGTCTGAAACCACTTTGGGAAGGAATTGTCTGTTTGTTCTGAGGACTACTTTGTCCCTGTGGAAGGAAATGTAGTTCTGGTCAACACAGAGAGCCTGAAGCTCACTAATTCTTCTTGCTGAAGTAATTGCTACCAGGAAAACTGTTTTCCAGGTAACATACTTTAAATGGGCTGTAGCCACGGGCTCAAAAGGAGCCTGCATCAACCTTGCTATACATACATTAAGATCCCAAGTGGGCACTGGTGCCCTGTGAGGGGGGTGCAAATGCATTAGACCTTTGAAAAATCTTTTGAAAATGGGATCATCTGATGCTACAGATACCTTTGTCCTAGCAGACAGGTATGCAGATACTGCTGCAAGGTGAACTCTTAAGGAACTGGGTTGCAGCCCTTGTGAATGCAAATGAGTTAGATAATCCAACACCACTAAGACCCCTGCATCATTTGGGGTAAAGTTTCTAGTAGAGCACCAGAAAGAGAATCTTTTCCACTTAGCAGAATAAGTTTTCTTAGTTGAAGGCTTCCTGTAACCTTTCAAGATGTTTAATACAGCTTCAGAAAGGTTCAAGCCTGCATACTCTAACTCCTCAAGAGCCATGCTTTGAGGTGAAGAGACTTGAGATTTGGGAACAGCAATGTTCCCTGATTGGAGATTAGAAGATTGTGCCTGAGAGGCAAGCTTATTGGCCTGCTCACTGCCATGGAGAGCAGAAGAGAGTACCATGTCTGCCTGGGCCAATCTGGAGCTATCAATATCAGAGAAGCTGAGAGAGATCTGAGTTTCAGCAGTACCCTGAAAACTAGAGGAAAAGGGGGGAATGCATAGAGAAACTTGCCTGACCAATCCAGTACCAAGGCCCAAAGGATTGTGCCTGGGCTGGTGGCCTGCAACAGTACTGAGGCAACTGGTGGTTCTGGTGGGATGCAACGTTCATCTCTGGAACACCCCACCTGCTGAAAATTACCTGTACCACCTGCTTGTTCAATGTCCATTCATGATGGGACTGATTGATCCGACTCAGTGTGTCTGCCAAGATATTGTCCTTTCCTGGCAGATGGATGGCTTGCAGGGACACCTTTAGGGAATATGCCAGAGCCCAAATTCTCATAGCTTCTGTGCATAGGGGACCTGATCTGGTGCCACCCTGCTTGTTTATGTAATACATAGTGGTGGTATTGTCTGTTCTGACCTGTACCACCTTGCCCATTACCAGTGTAGAGAAAACTTTTAGTGCCAGCCACACTGCTCTGAGTTCCAGCAGATTTATATGCTGGAGGGACTCTGCTTCTGACCAGGTACCCTGAGTTGTGTGCTCCCCTAGATGGGCACCCAAGCCCAGCAGGGATGCATCTGTTGTGAGGACTAGTGAAGGATCCTCCTTCTGGAAGGGGACTCCCTGTCTTAGGTTGGATTCCTTTTTCCACCACAAGAGGGCTTGTAAAAGGGGCCTTGTCACTGGAATGAGTTTTGAAAAGGGATCTTTTTTCTGACTCCAGTGAGTCCTGAGGTGAAACTGGATGTGTCCCATGTGAAACCTGGAACCTTGCACTGTGCCTGTGGATGCAACCATATGACCCAAGAGCTGCAGAAATTGCCTGGCTGTTTTTGACTGTGCAATCTGAAGGAGTTTACTATGGTCTGAAGACGTTGCACTCTGTCTAGTGGTAAAAAGGCCCTGGCCTGTAGGGTGCTGATCTCTGCCCCTATGAACTGTAAAGTCTGTGTAGGGGTGAAGACAGATTTTTTCTGGTTTACTATGAAACCCAGGGACTCCAAAAGATCCTGTGTGAGCCTTAGAGAGGTTGCAACCTGCTCTGGTGATTTGCCCACTACCAGCCAGTCGTCCAGGCATGGAAAGACAGTCACTCCCTGTCTTCGAAGAAATGCCACCACAGCTACTAGGCATTTTGTAAACACCCTTGGTGCCAAGGAAAGGCCGAAGGGTAGGGTTGCAAACTGATAATGACCTGATGGGAGTCTGAATCTGAGATATCTTCTGTAAGATTCCTTTATGGGGATGTGGAAATAAGTGTCCTGTAAGTCCAGAGATGCCAGCCAGTCCCCTTTTTGGATTGTTGGCAGAATCCGAGCCAAAGTGGCCATTTTGAACTTTGGCTTTTTTAGGTGCTTGCTTAAAGCTCTGAGATCCAAAATTGGCAGCCACTCCCCATTTTTCTTTGTTGTTAGGAAGTATCTGGAGTAAAAACCTCTTCCTCTCAGGGTTGTAGGGACTTGTTCCACTGCTTTGAGCTGAAGCAGCTTCTGAACCTCTGCCTCTAGCAACAAAATTTGTGCTAGGGGTGGGAAAGTGGAAACCTGGGGTGTCTTCGAGGAAGAAATTTGAACTGCAGAGACAGACCCTTGCCCACTACCTCCAATACCCACTTGTCTGTGGTGATGGTTGACCAGAGGGGGAGAAATGGGACAGTCTGCCTCCTACAGGTAGGGAGGAGGTGGCTTGCATCTCAGGGGTTCTGTTTAGGCTGGGGTTGAGGTTGTGGCTGAGCCCCTCACCTACAGCCCCTTCTACCCCTACCCCTTGAGAAGCCCTGTGGGGGGTACTGCTGGTACTGGGACATGGCTACTGGCTGGAAAAAGGGTCTTGATAAAAAGGAATGACCCCTAGCCCCCCTTCCATAGGGCCTAATAGATGAGGAAGCTCTGTTTCTAGCAGAGTTGCTTCTATAAGTAGCCTTATACTCATCTACTTTTTTCATATAGGCCACTGTGGACTCCCCAAAAAGGGCATTTCCCTCTAATGGGAAATCCAGGGCCTTTGACTAGGTATCCTGAGTGAGGTTTGTAGCCCTAAGCCAAGCAAACCTCCTCTGAGCCACTGTATTAGCCATCCATCTGGCTGCAGTGTCATTCAGGTCAGCAGCCATCTGAACTGGTACTTGGCCGCTTAGCCCAAACCTGGCAGTTTCAGCCAGGTCATCTGACAAGGGTGAGGTGGCCTTCATGGACATTGCCAGTACCAACTGCCACAGGGATTTCTGATACTGGGCAGCATAAGCTTGAAAAGTGGCCTGTCTCATGGCCAGCGAGGCTGATAAATAGCCCTTTTTGGCCATACTGTCCAATTTTCTGGAGTCCTTGTCCGGTGGGTGTGAGGACAGAGGGACTTTAGCCTTATCACAGGCAGCTTGCTGTATTACCCCTTGATGATCAGGGTGGGAAAAAAGGAAGTCAGCTCCCTCCCTGTCGAGCTGGTATTTTTTATCTATTCGCTTGTCAATAGGAAGAATAGAATTTGGGGTTTGGAGGAGCTTCATAGCATCCTTTTTGAAGAATTTATACACTGGGAGGAGGAGGAGGGCCTTTGTGGGTGTTAAACCCATCATATTGAGGTACTCAATCTCATCCTCATCCTCAACCTACTCTGTTGTGGCAATATCCAGAGCATCTGCCATTTTCCTTACAAAGGAAAAATGAGAGGAAAAATCCTCAGACACTCTGGGAGGCGAGCCAAATTCCTGCTCAGGGGAAACCTCTGGGGGAATGGGTTCATCCTCCTCGTAAAGCTCAACCTCTTCAAAATAGTGTTGTTCCGGATCAGGGGGGCAATACAGTAGCAGCAACCTGGGGACCCTGAGAAGGGGCAGGAGGCTGAGGGATGATGCTCTGCAGAGCCTGAATAATTTTAAATGCCTGGGCTATGTCCTGAGCCGAAGGCATTACAGGCTGCTGCACAGAAGTCCCTGGTTTAGCAGGAGAGGGTTCTGCATGTTTGAGCTTCTTTAATTTCTTTGAGGGAACTGGAGAGTCAGCTGGTTCTTTCCCTCTTTTTGCCCCTTTTTCGCCCGTATCGGGGCAGGGGTAGAAGCACTGGTTAATTCAACCACAACAGGCTGGGGTGTCAGCTGGTCAGAACCTGAGGGACCCCTTGGAAACTTTTTATTAAGCCTTTCAAGGCGCTTCTCAACAGTTTTTTTCTGGGAATGTTTTACATATATCACATTCCTGGTCCAAATGTTCA
Organism: Neoceratodus forsteri; assembly: GCA_016271365.2. NCBI lineage: Eukaryota > Metazoa > Chordata > Ceratodontiformes > Ceratodontidae > Neoceratodus > Neoceratodus forsteri. The sequence continues at coordinate 1,200,879,935 of CM028130.1, forward strand.
AAACCCAGACAAGCCACACATAAGGTGTGCTTGTCTGCCTTGGCAAACACATCTCCACACTTCAAACAGTTTTTAAACCAGGCTCCCCAGTTCTCTTTTAGGTTTCTAGTCAAGGTGAAAGATAAAATGAAAACCTCCAACCGCTAAATACCAAAGCTAATGCATAATTTAAACAGCTTTGCCTTTTTTTTTTTTGCAGTTGGTTCCTGAACTATAAGGAACCGATGGAACCGATAAGGAGATGAAAAATGAACTGTTCAGTGGTTCTGTAACCGATAAAAGCGGTTACAAATAAAATCTTTAGGACCAAATTTTAGTGATAATGAACAGGTTCTTTAATCAGAGAACCGAAACTAAGAAATTAATCTCGATCCCTCACGGTTATACCGAACCATGAGGAACCGAGAAACAACAATTTAAACAATAATAACTAACAATTAATAGAGGCAGTAAAAGAAAACTAAAATACTTACGGTTTTATGACTTTTCTTCTTCTTCACGCCGAAAGAGGGCGACAGAGACTCCGAGCGACCAGACTTTCAGGCGGAGAGAAAAATCTGAAGGGTTTAGAACACTACAGTTGGTAGAGACAGTATTTGAAAGATGCTCACGTGCAAAGAATTCCATCATTTGCATGTGTTCCATCTCTCTGCGTAGTTCACTCCATCAGGATGACTACACAAAGTTATGAATGGTCTGAGCATTACTGGTGTTAGAAGACATTGTTCCAAGCAACATGCTTCAGATAGGCAGTCCCCATATGCTCAAAGGGTGGCTCCCTAGGCCTGGCTATACTCGCACTCAAATTCCAGGGGGCAGGGACCCTCAGTGGGATCTGAAGATGAAACAGGCCTCTGAAAAACCTTGTGTGGATAGGGTGAAAGAACAGATTTTCCGTTCACTGTAGAAAGAAAATCTAAAATGGTTTCTATGTGCATCTCAAGGGAAGAGGCCTTAAAGCCTCCTGACTGAATGTGTACCAAATAATGCAGAAGAGTAGGCGGATCAGCCCGGGAAGGGTTTATCTGCTTAGCCCTACACCGTAGAAAGAACCCCTTCCACTAGGAAGCATGTTTTCTTAGTGCTAGATTTTTCAGTCATATGAAAAAATGTTATGACTCATTCAGAGTACTGATAATAATTCTAACTCCTTAAATATCAAGCCTCAGGATGAAGAGACTGAAAATTGGGGTATGCTGCCCTTGTCTGAGAAAAAGTCAGGGAGACTGTGTGTTAGCTACAGGTAAAAGGGCTTCTTAACTGAAAGAGCAAGGAGAAGTGAGTACCATGGTGGCCCTGCACAGCCTGGAGCCACCAGGATGATGGCGGCTGGTTGATCCCCGAGTTGAGAAAAACTCTGCGTAATAGATGAAAGGGAGGGAGGCATGCAGAAATCTCCCTGTCCAACTCAAGGCTAGAGCCTGTACTGGGATGGTCTCCGGGGCCGAAGGCCTGCGGAAATAGAGTGGGAGCTGTAGTTGAGACTAAAGGCGAAGAGGTTTGCGTCTGGAATATCCCACCTTCTGGAAATTGTAGCTAGGACTAGTCTGTTAAGGGTCCAGTTGTGACAACCCCGACTAATGCGACTCGGCAAGTACCAAGATATTATCCTTGCCCGGGAAAATGAATAGTTAAGAGGCTGATGTCTAGGGCATAGGCTAGAGACCAAGTTCTGGTTGCCTCTGTGTAGATTCTGGTGGACTTTGGGCCAGACTGCTTGTTGATGCAGAACGTTATCTGTTCTGATTTGAACATGGTGACCTCTGAGCCGTGGAGTGAAGGCCTAAATGGCTAAGTATAAAGCTCTAAGTTCTAGCAGGCTGATGTGATATCTGGACTCTTGAAGGTACCACGTGTCACTGATGGACTGATGTTGCAGGTGAGCTTCCCATCCTAGGAAGGAGTCATCTGCTGTGAGAACCTTGGAGGGTCATCTTATTTATTTATTTATTTATTTATTTATAAGCACATCAGAATTACAACCCTTTGAGTCACAGACTTGCTTCCAAAGGCTCCACGTCATGAAACAAAGAAAAATACAGATAGTAATGAAAATTGAAGGAAAAGGTAATACATACGATGAAGAACATTGAATACAATTAGCAGGATGATAGTGTCATTCAGCAGATGAACTTCAGTCCTATACAAATAGTTGCTAGGCAGTTGTTAACATGTCCATTAGCAGAAGGAGCTGTAGTCCTATACAATCAGTAGCTAGGCAGTTGCTAACTTACAAGCACAGTAATGTCTTACGAGGTACAAAGTATGCTGTCTCAAGAGAGACATTGTCAAGGCTGGCTAGGCTGCGGCCCATGAAGAGAGGCACCTAGAGACCTAGGGTGGTTTTGGAAGAGGACACTCACAGTTGTGGGTGTACAGAATGTGATTCTTGAGTGCAACCTTGAAAGGCCCTATTATGGTGAGAGTGGTGAGGGGGAGAGCATTGTACCAGGAAGGTGCTCTGAAGGGGAAAAATCTTTGTGCTAGTGCAGTCCTGACCCTAGGGATCTGCAATATAGTCTTGGAGGCACTGCAAGTGGCAACAGTAGGGGTGGCAGGGAGAAGGAACGTGGAGACCCTAGGCGGGGACATACCCAGTTGTATTTTTTTGGCAAGGAGGCAGGGCTGATGTTGAAGTCTATCCTCAAGTGTGAGTACATTGGTTAAGGAATAAAGGGTGCAGGTATGTGTCTGTTTATTGGCTCCGGACAGGAGCCAGCATGCCTTGTTAATGGAAATTTGGATTTTGTTTAGAGCGGTGGAGTCAGCTGCTGCATATACTGTGAGTCTGTAGTCCACTAGGGACTGTACAGAGGAGGTGGCTGCCAGGCGGAGGGCTTCGGGTGGCAGGCAGTCCTTATGTCTGTATAACAGGCCAATGCATGCATTGGTGACTAAGGTGAGCGTATTGATGTAAGAGTGAAATGAAAGGGTAGAGTCAAAAGTGATGCCCAGGTGTTTGTACATGAGGACTTGGTCCAGTGGATGGAGTGAGCTGGAGAGGATCTGAAGGGGGGAGTTCTTGGCTTTGCTTTGGTGATGGGCAAAAAGCATGGATTTGTATTTTTTAATATGTATGATAAGTCGTCGGCCCATGAACCAGTTCTTAATTTGACTGAAGGAGTGCTGGAGGGAGGACTGGAGTGCAGAGGGGTCAGAGTGGGAGGCAAAGAGGACCACATCATCTGTATAAAGAAGAACCCTGCCTGAACAGAAGCTGGGCATGGCGTTTAGATAAAGACTAAAGAGCAACGGGCCCAGGATGGAACCCTGGCGGACACCAGAGCATACAGGCTGGGTACTGGAGAGGGTGGTGTGAAATTTTACACAGTGGGACCTTGAGGAACGGTAGCAAGAGAACCAGGAGAGGGGTCTGTGAGAGAAGCCGAGTTGGTGGAGTGTGTTCAGTAAGAGGGGGTGTGAGACCATATCAAAGGCCTTGGAGAGGTCGATAAAAACGGCACTGGCGAGGTGGCCCTTGTCTAGGGCAGAGTGGAGGAAGTTAGAGAATTCCGTGAGGGCAGTGATCATGCTATGGGCAGATTGGAAGCCATGCTGTTCCCTGCATAGCAGGGCATGGGTGTCAAGGTACTCTGTGAGTTGATCGGCCAGTATTTTTCGAGAGCATTGGAGAGCGGAGGGAGGATGGAGATTGGTTGATAACAGTTGGAGGAGGAGCTATCCCCACCTTTTAGTATCGGGGTAATGACTTCTGTTTTCCAGGTGGTTGGGAACTGTCCAAGACACAGAGAGTGGTTGAGTAAGTCTGTGAGCGGGGCAAGGACGGAGTCAAGGACCAGTCGAAGGAGTCTTATCTCAAGGGGGTCACTGCAGGAGCTAGTGCCACTGAGTGCTTTGATTAAGTAAGGTTTGGCTTCTTGTGGGCTAATGACCCATAAGTGGAATGGTGGGTGGTGGAGATTAGGTGCCGGAGAGGGTGAAGCTGGGTTGAAAAAGTTGCTGGGGAGGACTGCACTGAGATCAGAAAAGGCAGTGTTGAGGCAGTCAGTGATGCTTTTTGGGTCTGTGGAGGTGGTGCTGTTAATGTCAAGTTGGGTCGGGGCTTAATAAAAAAATTGGGTCTTAATAAAAAAGAAGTCTTTTCCTGAAGTTTATGTTTTCTTTATGGCCAGCTAGGACAAGAAGATAAGTTCTGGTAACTGGGACTAGGTTATTAAAGGAGACTTTTCTCTGGTTCCAGAGAGCTCTGAGGTGGTGCTGTATGTCTTTCATTGGAAATCTAGCACGTGAAGCCACTGAGGCTATAAAGGCCATGTGGCTCAGAAATCTGAAGGCGTGTGTGGCTGGGCTTGGCTGGCCTCAGACTGAAGGATTTGACAGGTTCAAAAAAGAAATTGCAAGTTGTCCACAGGGAGATAGGATTTCCCTTGTAGGGTGTTGAGTTCTGCTGTAATTAAGTCTAGAAGTTGAGCAGACTTGAAATTGGACCTCTGTGTGTTGAAAATGAAGCCTAAGGGCTTCAAAGTGCTTCTTACATACTAACATACTAAAAGACAGGAGAATAGGCCTGATGGTCTGTCGTGTCTGCTCGGTAGCCAGCCCCTATTGGGTGCTCGCTCTCCCATCCCTCCCTAGCCCAAGAGAGGGTCATCTTCGGCTTCAGTCTACCCCTGCACCTGTCCCACCCCCTCTTGAAGCCCTCCACTGTGCCCTCCTCCACCAGTCTCCCGGGCAGTGCATTCCATGGCCCCACCACCCTCTCAGTGAAGTAATGTCTCCTTTGTTCTTTCCTGTAATTTACCCCCTCCAGCTTCCATTCATGACCCCTGATTGTGCCCCCTTTCTTTAGTCTGAACATCTCTTTGGCTCCCCCCCCATTTATAACTTTACATATTTGAAGACTCCTATCATGTCCCCGTCTCTCTCCTCTCCTCTCCTCTCCTCTCCTCTCCTCTCCTCTCCTCTCCTCTCTCTCCTCCAGTGAGTACAGCCCAAGCTCTTCCAGCCTTTCCTCATAGGTCCTCTCTCTCATGCCCTGAATCATCCTGGTTGCCCTCCTCTGGAGCCTCTCCAGCAGTGCTATATCCTTCTTGAGGTGAGGTCTCCAGAACTGCTCGCAGTACTCATGATGCAGCCTGACCAAGGCATTATACAGAGGAAGGATCACCTCCCTCCTCCTGGACCTAATTCCCCTGGCTATGCAGCCCAGAATCTTGTTTGCTTTTGCTGCAGTTCTGCAGTTTTCAGTGTTATTCATTTTGGCGTCTACCACCACCTCCAGATCCCTTTCACTCATTGTGGTTTGCAGTGAGACCCCCCCCCCGCAGGGTGTATACATGACCTAGGTTTCTGACCCCCAGATGCGGCACCCTACACTTCTATGGATTAAACCTCAGTCCCCACCTCCTTGACCGCCCCTCCAGGGTATCCGGGTCCTTCTGGACTGTCTCTCTCGCTTCATCCCTGTCTGCCAGCACTCCCAGTTTTGAGTCACCCCCGAAGAGGCTCATCCTATTCCTAACCCACCTCCCCATATCTGAGACACAGGCACTGAACAGGAGTGGCCCCAGTACCGAACCTTGGGGGACCCCACTGAAGACCTTCCTAGGGAAGAAGACTATCCCACCAACCACTACCCTCTGTGTTCGCCCCGTTAGCCAATTTTTGCCCATCTGAGCAACTGTCCTCCCACCCCATCCCCCCAGCTTTGTTAACAACCCAATATGGGGTACCAAATCAAATGCCTTACTGAAATCCAGGTATAGGACGTCCACCGGTCTTTGTCGGTCCGGGGTCCCCGTCACCCAGTCATAAAAATCTATGAGGTTGGTCTGACACGATCTCCCCGGGACAAAACCATACTGTTTGTCATCCAGGTTGCCCCAACCTTTCCAGTTGCCTCCCGAGCTTCTCCTTGATGATGCCCTCCATTAGTTTGCCTACCACAGATGTTAGGTTGACAGGCCTGTAATTTCCAATCCCCTTCCTAGACTCCCCTTTATGGATAGGCACCACATGAGCCACCCTCCAGTCTTGATTCACCCATCCTATCTGAAGAGAGGCATTAAAGAGTGCTGTTAGTGGAGCTGCTAGTTCGTCCGTCAGTTCTTTCATAACCCTTGGGTGTAGCCCATCTGGTCCCGGTGCCTTATCAGTTTTTAGCATCCGAAGGGCTTCCTTCACCCTATCCACTGTGATTTCTCCCTCCCGATCCACCCCCTCATTTAAGCATCCATCCCCTTCTAGGCTCGGCCCGGCCTGTACCCCAGCCTCTTCCGGTCCTCTAGACTCCATCGGACCTCTCTACTTTACTGTCTCCCCTACCCCCCCCCATCGGGCTGAATGGATCCCGTCTCCCTCCATAACTATTGAGGCAAAGTACTCATTTAGCACCTCTGCCTGATCCCTCGCCTCCTGAGCCCATCCCTCCCCAGTCCTAATCCTGGAGATCTGTGCCCTCACCTTTCTCTTCTCCCATATGTATCAATAGAATCACCCCCCCCCGGATATCCCGAGTCAGGTTTTGCTACATCCTCGCCTTGGCTCCCCTCACCACTCTGGTGACCCTTCTAGCTGTCAGCTCGTACTCACCTCTCTCCCTATCCCGCCTGGAGTGATTAAAACATGCATAGGCATCGTTTTTATCCCTCACCACCTCTTGCACCTCCCTGGTCTACCAGCACGGCTTGTTGGCTCTACTGTTCTTATGCCTTACCCTTGTACATGAGCTAGTAGCCTCCTGCATCCCTTTCTTAATGGTCTCCCACAAGCTACCAGCATCCATGTCCAGCCTAATCTTGTCCAAGCTCCCCTGTAGAATCCTGCACATGCTCACGAAGTCCGCCCCCCTGAAATCCACTACTACTGTATTAGAGCGGTTATCCTCCCCCCCCCCAGACATAGCAGAAACCAGACCGTGGCATGGTCACCACCTGACAGCAGGCTACACACCTCCAGACCCATTATCTGGTCAATGTCTGCTAGGACAATGTCCAGTATTCTCCCCTCCCTAGTAGGTTCCTCCACTTGCTGGACCAGGAAGGCATCCTGAAACAGATCCATCAGTCTCTGCTCCCTGGCTACCGTGGATGTTATAGTGTCCCAGTCTGCCCCCGGCATATTAAGGTCACCCATGACCACCACCCTACCCTTTCCACGGACACAGTGCCCCTTGATGTTCTCAACTAGTTTGTCCTCCAGGGCCTCATCCATCACGGGGGGTCTGTACACCACCCCTGTTTTCAATCTGTTACCTCCCTTCCCCTTGTTTGCAGGGTTACCCAAATTGCTTCCACCCCTGTACAGCCTACTCCACTCCACTAACCACTATGGCTTGTGTACAAGATATAGAAAAACAGGTACTGTTCCTTGTCAGTAAAGCTTCAGTTACTGCCAAGAGCTTTGTGACGTCTACAGAAACTGAAGGAAATTGGAATGACAGAGCTGCAAACAGGTAGTGACCTGACTGCAGTCTGAAGGTGAACAACTTTGTATGATACAAACCTCAAGGAGTTCGGGAGTAGACATTTTTGAGAACTATAGAGAGGCTAAGCAAACCGTCTGTTACAGAGGGGGTAGCAGCTGATTTAAGGTGACTGTTTTAAATTTTGGCTTCAGTCATAGCCTGCTGGTCTTGTTTAGGAATAGGATGGCACGCCCGTATATTTTTTTTTTTTTAAAAAGAGGATCACTTGACTGCTGTGCTGTCATAATGCTTTTCATCTCGAACTCTAATGACAGGTATTCTGATGTGGTTAGGGGCTTCCGAAAGTTTGGGATCTAGCAGAGAGATAAAACTTTTCCCCTGGCACACTAATCGTAGCAGTCAAACCTGCAGTGAAGAACTGCCACAGTTGGGGTAACAGGACGGACTGCCCCTTTGCAGAGAGAGGGGAGGTGACCTAGATGTAGTTGAAAAGATCTAATATATTTAAGTACCGGGAATGAAAATGGAGCAGGCTCTTCTGTAGCCTCTCCTGCCTCTCTCTCTATAAAGTTTTTTTTATTTTTTTTGCTTGTTCTTCTTCGGACTTCTGAGGAGAAGAGGTTGTCCGTTATTAGGAACGTTAGTTTGATAGGTGACTTTATACCCTTAATAGAAACATAGAAACATAGAATTTGATTGCAGATAAGGCCCACCTAGCCTGCCTATTTCCCTACCTGATGGATAACCTGCAGATCCTAGTTAACCAACAGCCCACTTCCTCCGACCCTCCACTAGAATTGCCTTATGTCTGTCCCATGCATTTTTGAATTCCCCTACTGTTTTTGACTGTACGACCTCCTCAGGAAGGCCATTCCATGCATCTACAACCCTCTCTGTGAAGAAATACTTCCTCACATTACCTCTGAGCCATCCCCCCTAAATCTTCAAATTGTGCCCCCTTGTTCTTGCACATCTCTTTTTCTGAAAGATGCTACCCTCTTGGACTTTGTTGATTCCCTTGAGGTATTTAAAAGTTTCTATCATGGCCCCGGCCCCCCTCAAGACTATACATCTTAAGCTCCTTAAGTCTTTCTTCATATGTCTTCTGGTGCAGACCCTGCACCATTTTGGTTACCCTTCTCTGAACAGCCTCCACCCTGTCTATGTCTTTACGGAGATGGGGTCTCCAGAAATGGAAATTACATACCTGCCATAATTCTGATCTTTCTGTGTATCTTCACCATTCATCACCTTTGGGTACTTGGCCGGAGGTCACGACCCCATGGGAGCTTTTTTTTTTTTTGGATGGGCGGAGTCGAAACACCATCGGCGCCGCCCACGAGGCCAACGCACTGCGTGGTGCTCGTGGACTGGCCGTTAGGTGCTGTCGACTCTGCCCTCCCTCCAGTTCTGAGTCGCCATAGAGGTGAGAAAAAGGGTTTGGAGGGTGGGACAAGGAAGTCCAAGGGACAGACAAAGGAAAAGATATATAAACTAAAAGGAGAAATAAACGACTGAGTGGACAGAACAAGTTTGAAGACTAAGGGGATTGGGTAGGGGCCCCAATCTCTGGAAGTAGAATAGGAGGAGGGAGGGTTAAGGATTTTTAGAAATAAGGATAAGAGTGAGAGGAGGGAAAAGCAGGAGAAACATACCCTGAAACCTTGACCTGTCTCCAGTTTGTATAGGAACTGCGAAGTAGTAGTTAAGAGGCTAATCTGCCAGAGTTCAAGGCACAGAATCACTGGCAATAACTCCCACAAAGCAGAATCGGCTATTCTGGAAGAAAAGACAGGATACAAGGATATCTCCCCCCTCTCAAAAGGAGATTTTGGTGTAAGAAACCTAGTTTCCTAAATTAATTGAGGTTATGTCCACAGGGCAAGGAAATCAAAGACTGACGGGAGAAGGGGAGAAGTAAAGAAAGGAGGGCAACTGCCAACCCCGTCCCACAGGAGTGGAGCCAAAGCACTGCAGAAGGAGTGCCCCCCATCCTGGCCACTCTACCCCCTAAAGAAAATTATCCCCCCTATATGCCCCGGTTTACCCCACTCCTGACTAACAGAAAGGAGGGGGGAGAGGATGGGCACAGAGAGGTAGGGGGACCCAGAGACTGAAGCCCCAGAGGGATGGAGGGTGGGATTGTGATGAATGGTGAAGATACACAGAAAGATCAGAATTATGGTAGGTACGTAATTTCCGTAGCTTATCTGTGTCAGTCTTCACCATTCATCACCTTTGGGTGAGTGCTGAGCCCCCCTGAAGGGGGCTTTTAACCCTAAGGGGCTGAGTCCCTTAGCTCTCAGTGGGTGACACACTAAGAGGGAGAACATTCATGGGTCTGGAGAGGCCTGAGAGTGGGGAGAGTGAGACGGAGACCCCCCGGAGAGGGTAGGAAGTTGCCCTGAGAGACGCCATCTCACCCTATGGGAGAAAAGATAGGTTCTCTGGTGATCGGAGTTAATCACCCTACGCTGGGCCAAGGGTGACAACTGGGAGAGATGCAGCCATGCCATCCGCCTAGTGCAGATCGCTGTCCCTACGACCCTGATAGCTACCTCATTGACATCATATGATGCCCTTGCTTGGTGCCTTGCTAGCTCCAGGCCACGTGCATAGAGTTTAATGGCTTGTCTGGCTTGCTCCGTGTCAGGCATCGAAGCTAGGAGTTGACCCAGCCTGGACCACAAGAACCTGCCATAGGATGCACAGTGGGCCTGATGTGCTGCAATAGAAAGCAGCAACCGTGCCGAGTAGAATGTCCTCCTCCCCCAGAAGTCAAAATCAAATGAATCTTGATCTGGGGGCTGATCACGGTGCTGGGCGCGAAGCCCATCTGGAGTATCCAAATGCATCAATCCTGACTAGGGATGTGGCGTGGAACATGGAGACTCCGGGGGGGGGCACAATACTGCTGGCAGAGATCCCTAGGGGCTGGGACTCCGGAAAAGGGTCTCTGCCAGGAGCGCAACGAAGCCTCCCAAAAGGGAACAGGCCAGGAGGGCACCACAAGGGTGTCCGCACTGAAATCGCAGAGTGCACCGGATTGTGTTGAATGGGTAGGGTGATGCACAGGTCCTCCAGCATCCTCACAAGGAATCGCTGATACTCAGCGAAATCAGCAGCTGGAGAGATGTGGACAGATGGCTCCTCTCCCCCAGAAGAGGGGGATGAGGAGTTAGAGGACCTCAGAAGTTCAGTAGCTGACTGCTCAGGGGAGGTTGAAAAACCTGTCTGTCCATAGCCCTGATGTAAATGGGAAATTGAACAGACACCGCTATGAACTGCTCCCAGGAGAGAGGACTGCTAGGACCAAGAATACCCGGGAGCATAGGAGAAAGTGGCAGAGGAGTGGGGGCAGAGCCAACAACAGAAATCAGCTGACCTCCGCCTGGGCTAGGGAGCGCACCGGGAGCCCTAGGAAAAGAAGGAGCTCCGGAAAACTCCACAGCTGACAGCTAATCAACAAAACTGGAACTGCCTAGGCTGCAACCTGAAGAATCCCCACTGTGAGGTGACTGGGGCTGTGTAGATCCAGAAGGACGGTCCCCTACCTCCAAAGAACGGGGCCCTCTAGAGGAAACTAAAAGGGAAAGGGAAAGGCAGAGATCTGTGCTACAGCTTCTCCCAGAGCCTGGGTGGGGTCCAGAAAAAGGCCACCACATAGACTCCATACCTCTCGACCCATCAGAATCCAAGAGTGCCCTCTTCTTCGAGAGAGTCAGCCTAGGTAGCAGCCAGCCCTGGTCGGCCCCCGAAGGAGCTATCCAGGGAGTAGCACCCTCCCCTCTCCTTCTGTAGGTGCTCTGATCGGCCCCAAAGTTGGGCAATCCAGGCTCACCACCTGAGGGGATACTACCACTGATGGGGACAGAGAACCCTCTGAGACCAGGCTGCAGAGCAATGGAGGCCTGCACCACTGCCTGCTGATCAGCACCCCTGACTCTGGTCCTGGGGGTCACTGCCCACTCCTCAGAGGGGATCTGGCCCCAGTCTGTCGAAGACACTACCAAGGTGTCCATCTGAGCAGCCAACTCAAAGGAGTCAGACTGCCTGTCTGACTCAGAGTCTGACTCCTCCTCCGAAGAGGTGGAGACCGAAGTTCTGTGCCAAACAGTGCGTGGATGCCCGCTACCATCCCAGCTGAAAAGGGCACCAGAAACTGAGACTGCACCAGAGTTGGTGTCGGTGCCGACATCCCCAACAGCACAGCGAATGGTGCCAGAAGAGGACACGGCTCCAACAATGGCAGCAGCATCAGAGTCTAAGCCTGTCATAGCACCATCTCGGCCCATGGTGCCACAAGCGGCACCGAGACCAGAGACGGCGCTGATGAAGGCCCCGACTGCACTCTCAGCACCCTGTTCCAAAACCCTCATGGTGCCGTGTCCATGCTCGGAGCTGCGAGTGATTCCAGAACTGGACACAGCGCCATGCTCAGCCATGGCACCCTGGACAGTGCCAGGGTGAGAGACAGTCAGGAATGGCATCGTAGAGCCTCCCATAGTGCTGCCAGCACCATCGGCGCCATGAATGGCGCTGACAGCAGCAATGGTGCTGTGTGATGAACCGGCGCCAATGACGGTGCCATCATGGCCCATGGTGCCGTGAACCACGCCGAGGCCCAAGACAGTGTCGACAGACAGCGTCAAGGACGGCACCGATCCAGGCCTTCTGAGCCATGGGTATGACACCAGGGGAGCCTTTGCCCCCTAAGGGGTGATTGCCAAGGCGGTGCCTCCCACCTGTCTCCTGGGGGGGACAGACTGGGCCTCCTGCACCGCGGAAGGGGCCTCTGCCATGGCTAGGAGGAAAGGCCGAGAGAATGCGGCGTAGCCCGACGAGTGCATGCCCATCCCCCAAAATCGGCGGAGCTTGTCCCACTTTCCACGCACGTTGCGCGATGTCATGGCAGTCCATGGAGAAGCAGATGTCACACGAATCCATGTCGTGTAGCGGGCCAAGACATGTGAGGCAACGGTCATGCTGGTCAGTGACAGAGTACTTACGGATGCATGGGCACCGATGCATTGGGGGCCGTCCCATCTTCACAGTTTTCCTGCCTCCCGACCGAGACATGACCTACGGAAAAAGAACACCAAACAAGACCCGACGTTGCAAAATAAGAAACAGTCTTACCAGGCGACGTCGAGTAGGGCTAACAGAACCGGCAGGATACTTGGAGCCGACAGACTTCAACACGGAGTCGATAAACGGAGTTGATACGGAGTCGAACTGCGACACAAGGGCTTCAAAAGGTAGGCCTCTCAGAGATTTTATTCAGCAGCTTCCCATGAGGTGACCTTGACGGCGTGAGACGAAGAACTGACGGGAGGGCGGAGTTGACAACACCTAACGGCCAACCCACAGGCGCCACGCAGTGCATCGGCCTCGAGGGCAGTGCCGATGGTGCGTCGATTCCGCCCATCCAAAAAAAGCTCCCACGGGGTCATGACCTCCGGCCACGTACCCAAAGGTGATGAATTGTGAAGACTGACACAGATAAGATCTGTACACAGTACTCCAGATGTGGTCTTACCAACTGTCTGTACAGAGGGCCAACAACTTCTTGTTTTCTGCTGGTGATGTCTCTCCCTATGCATCCCAGTATCTTCCCAGCCCTCCTTACTACCTTCTTACATTGCTGGCCCACCTTTATGTTGTCTGATATGACTACCCCCAGGTCCCTTTCCATTTTGTTGTCAGTATCTCACCCCTATTGCGTACTCTTCCCCTGGGTTTTTGTTTCCCAGGTGCATTACTTTGCACTTCTTTGCATTGAATCTAAGCTGCCATACATTTGATCATTCCTCCAACCTTGCCAAGTCCCTTTTCATCCTTTCCAGCCCACCTTGCTTATCAACCCTGTTGCTGATCTTTGTGTCATCTGCAAAGAGACATACTTTCCCTTCCAGTCCCTCTACAATGTCAATTATCAAGACATTAAAAAGGACCGGCCCCAGTACTGAACCCTGCGGTACCCCACTAGTAACCCCCCTTTCTTCACTGTGGACTCCATTTATTATTACCCACTGGTTCCTGATGTCCAGCCAGTGTTTTACCCTGGCTACCACCCTGGGACCCACTCCCAGGCTGGCTAATTTGTTTATTAATTTTTTGTGCAGGACTGTGTCAAATGCCTTGCTAAAGTCTAGGTAGGCCATGTCCACAGCCCCTCCCTGGTCTACCAGTTTGGTCACCCAGTCAAAGAAATCAATTAGATTTGTCTGACATGACCTTCCTGCTGTGAATCCATGCTGCCTTGGGTCCTATGCCCCACTGTCCTCTAGGTACTCAACAGTTCTTTCCTTCAGAAGTGATTCCATCATTTTCCCTACCACTGAGGTCAAACTGACAGGTCTATAGTTTCCTGCCTCTGTTTTGCTCCCACTTTTGTGAAGGGGAATCACATCCACCCTCCTCCAGTCCTCGGGTACCACACCATCCTCCCATGATTTATTAAAAAGGGTAGTCAGTGGTGTTATTAGTTATTTTATTTGTTGAATTGTTTCACCAGGAAAGATACACTTAGTTCTTTTCGAATTCTGGGGTGAATCCCATTGGGCCCCATTACTTTATCCACCTTCAGTTTTAAGAGTTCTTTCAGAACCTTTTTTTCTGTGAAAGGACTAATATCAACCCCCCTATCCAGAGTGCTTCTATTGACTGGATTAGGTATCTCCTCCTGCTTTTCCATTGTGAATACTGAGCAGAAGTATTCGTTCAGTATCCCTGCTGTTTCACTGTCGCTCTCTGCCCAACTACCTTCCTCTTTATTCAGCCTCAGTATCCTTGCCTTAGTCTTTCTTTGCTCCCTAATGTACCTATAAAAGGTTTTATCCCCCTTCTTAATCGAGTTGGCTATCTTTTCCTCGGTTTGGGCCTTTACTATTCTGACTGCCTTCCCTGCTTCCTTCTGCTTTAACTGGTACAGTTCTCTGTCCTGCTCCTTCTGTGTTTCCTTATACTTCCTGAATGCTATCTTTTTCTTCCTTACCTGCCCTGCCACTTCTTTTGAGAACCATAATGTTTTTTCCTTTAGTTTTGATTTGTTTATTTGCTTCACACAAAGGCTTGTTGCCTCTGTGATGGTGGTGTTGATGTTTCTCCATTGTTACTCCACCCCACCTTCTTGCCTGTTTGCTAGTGCTTTTCTGAGGCACTCTGCCATTTTGACAAAATCAGGCCTCCTGAAATCTGGTACCTTTACTTTTGTGTGGCTTGACTCTACAGCTAAGTTTATCGTGAACCACATTGTTTGGTGGTCGCTTGTTCCCAGAAGGCTACCCACTTCAAGATCAGAGATCCTCTCTCTGTCCCCATTTGAGAGTACCAGGTCTAAGATTTCTCTCTCCCGAGTGGGTTCCAAAACTAGCTGTTTGAGTCATGCCCCCTGTAGGGCATCGAGAATTGCTCTGCTCTTGGATGTGGCTGCAGCAAAGGTGCTCCAGTTAACTTTGGGCATATTCAGGTCCCCCATCAGCAATATCTCCCCTTTCTCTGCCATCCCAAGGATGCCTTCTGTCATTTTCTTGTCCATTTCCTCCCCCTGAGACAGGGGTCTGTATACAACCCCTGTGTGGATTGTGGAGCCATTTCCAGTCTCCAGGGTGACCCACAGTGCCTTCTCTCCTCCCTGTTTACCCTTTAGTTCTGTTGCTTTGATCCCTTCCCTTCCCTTACATAGATATCTACTCCTCCTCCTCTTCTTCCCTCCCTGTCCCTCCTATAGATTGTGTTTTGTGTGAAACTTAGATTCTGTCTACAGAGAGAAAAAGTTAATCTTAGAAGACAACTCCATAGCCTAGGACTGAGCATCCTGTATTGGAGGAACTCAGTAAAGGTTGCACAGAACCATTAAATAGTGTGCCATACTTTCCTTGTATATCTATAGGCGAAGCAGCAAGGGAGCAAAATGGGATGCTGTTGCCTCTTCAGAAAGTTAAGGGCAAGTGATACTTAGGTTCAAGGCAAGCTAAAGCCGGAACCAGTCAGTACCGATTTACCCTGATTTCATTTGAACTTTAGGCCCCAATGTATATATCGTATATAAATAAGACAGCCTTTTTGCATCACTTGCAACTCCCATTGCCTTTCAAGGGGAGAGGAGCAATATACTTTTCACGGAAAATTCATGTTCGCGTGTCACTGGTGTCTCCCTATGCTTTGCGGTGGGAGGGACAGTGACATATTATGTATATAGCTTATACGTAAATAAATAAATACAGAGAATTCATGCATCTTAATCACTGGCGTCTCCCCATGTTGTGCGGCAGGAGGGACAGTGACATATATGTATATAAATAAATACAAAGAATTCATACATTTTAATCACTAGCATCTCCTTATGTTGTGCTGCGGGAGGGACAGTGACATATATGTATATAAATAGATATGAAAAAGTCATGTGTGTTGATCACTGGTGTCTCCCTATGCTGTGCGGTGGGAGGGCCAGTGATACCAATATATACACACTAAGAACTCATAAACTTTTGCCACTGGCATTTCCCTGTGCTCCGCGATGGGAGGGGCAGTGGTATACTTGTATAGAGGAAGATAGTTCAGAAATTGTAGTCACTGGCATCTCCCTGTGCTATGCAGGGGCAGTGAGAAAAACATCTATAGGTGAGCTCAATCATTTGATTCACTGGTGTCTCCCTATGCTTGGTGGCGGAAGGGACAGTGATGAAAAATAAACTATATATTTTTTTTCATGCATCCTGAATATGCCACCTTCCCTCACCTTGTTTATTCCCTTAAGATTTGTGAAGGTTTCTGTCATATCCCCCCATTCCCTCCTCATCTCCAGTGTGTATAAATTTAGTTTCTCTAATCACTTCTTGTATGAACTCTGTTGCATCCTTTGGCCCTTTGTTGGACCCTTTCCAACCTGTCTCTGTCACTCTGCAAGTGTGGCCTCCAGAACTGGACCCCGTATTCCAGATGTGGTCTGACCATAGTTTTGTATAAAGGCATGATCACCTCCTTCCTCCTGCTTGTCCTCCCTCCCTATGCATGCCAATATTATGTTAGCCTTCCCCATCGCCTTATTGCATTGGTTCCCCACCTTCAGGTTATCTGAAATGATGATTCCCAGGTCCCTTTCCTGTTCCACTACTTCTAATTCCTCCCCCCCTGCAGCCAGTATTTTGCCCTTGGGCTCCTACTCCCTATGTGCATATTTTGCACTTTTTTTGCATTGAATTGTAATTGCCACTTCCCTGACCACTCCTCCAACCTGACCAGGTCCTCCCTCATTTTTTCCGCCCCTCCCATTGAGTCCATCCTGTTACATATCTTCGTGTCATCTGCGAACAGATGCACTTTTCCATATAGGCCTTCTGAAATGTCCCCAATGTAAATGTTGAATAGTATGGCACCCAACACTGACCCCTGAGGTACCCCAGTCATCACCCCTCCCTCCATGGAGTGCACCCCATTTACCACCACCCTCTGCATTCTCCCATCCAGCCAATTTTCCACCAAGTTTAACTCCTCCAACACCCTACCCTCTGAAGAGGGACTTGTGTCCATCTCCCTGCCCACACTACCCCTGTTGCTTAGTTTTGAGCCCATCCCTTCCTCCTCAATCGTGAAGACTGAGGTAAAGTATTTATTTAGCAGATTTTTTATTTTTTTATTATTTATTTAAGTCTCGGTATTAAACACCTTTGAGTCAGGGACTCATTTACAAAGGCTTCACGTCAAACGAACAGGATTACAAGGAGCAAAATACAGTGTGAGACACAGTTAGGAAAACAACAATTGATTTACAGTAATGTGAATAACACCTAACAGGAATGGACATTTACAGTATAAATGCAGATTACACACAACGTAAATCAGGTAGCAGCCAAAGTTGACATTGTCATCAAGGGCAAAACAGTGCATACAGTAAAGTGGATAACAAACAAAACAGGAATGCAATATGCACAATAAATGCAGTTACACACATCGTAAGTCATGTGGCAGTCAAAGTTGACAATGTCATCAGGGGCAAACAGGGTTGACATTAGGGGAGATTAGCTTTCTCATCTCCCTCTATCAGAGCTTCCCCCTCCTCTCTTAGCCTCATAATCCCTTGCTTGCTTTTCTTTCATTTACTTACATATCGAAAAAATTTCTTGTCTCCCCTTTTCACCTCCCTCGCTAGTTCCTCTTCTGTATTTGCCTTAGCTTTCCTGACTATTTTCTCCGCTTCCTTCGGCTTCTCCCTATACACTCCCTTATCCTCCATCCCCTGTGAGGCTTGGTAAATCCTAAATGCCTTCTGCTTTTCCCTAACCGCTGTCTTCACCTCCTTAGTAAACCATAGAGGTTTCCTCTCCCTCTTGCGTTTGCTCACTCTCTTGATGCATTATTCAGTTGCCCACAAAATTCCCTGCTTTACCGTTCCCCATAATTCCTCAACTTCCTCTATGTTCTCTTTCCCTTCTAATTCCTCCTTGAAAATTACTTTCATTCTACTAAAATTCGCTTTCTTGAAGTCCAGGACCCTAGTATGGGACCTATTTTTATCCATCCCAGTCCAAAGACTAAACCTTACCATCCTGTTGTCACTATCTCCCAGATTTTCACGGACCTCAACATCCTCAATATTATCCTCACTATTCATCACCAGGTTGAGTATGGCCTCTCTCCTAGTTGGTTGTCTGACCAGCTATTGAATAAATGCCTCCTGTACTGACTCCAACAGCTCCCTGCTCCTCTTGGATGCTGCTGCTGGGATCTCCCAGTTCACATCAGGGAGATTTAGATCCTCTGCTACCAGAATTTCTCCACTGGCGGCCATCCTTTGTATTTCTCTAATTAGCTCCCTATCTCCCTCCTCTCCCTGGTTTGGTGGTCTGTATGCCACCCCCATCCTTACCACCTCTCCGGTCCTCTTAGTTACCATCACCCAGAGGATCTTAGCTGAGCCCTGTCCCTTCCCACTCACCTTGGCTCTTATTGTATCCTATATGTAGAGGGCTACCCTTCCCCCCTTTTTTTCTTTACTGTTATTTATCATAATTATATATTGTGAACAGTCCAATGTTGTCTGTATCCCGTCTCCAACTTATTGCTAGTCATTTTTGGAACATGTAACCATGTTGCCTGTAATTTTTTTTATGTGTACTTGTTTGCGCCTGTACTTATCTGCTGTGATGTTTCTCCCCTGCTCCCAGGTCGCACCTGGAAATGAGTCTCAGCTCAGTGTGCCTTTCCCAGTTATCAAAATGTTAAATATGTAACCCCACCCAGCCCCAGGTCTAGGGGCATAACTTCTATTGCAGATGATCCAGAGGCATCAGGAGGGGCTTACAATAAGTGCCATCACCCGAGCTAGTGCACTCCCAAACAAGGCAGGAAAACTGTAGTCCTACCTTACTGGTGACTTCATTTACCCATGCACTCTCGATCTCACCAACCGAAATCTGGATTCTCCCCGAATGCTGACACAGGACCAGGAACTCCACGTTGCAGCCCTCCTGACTGTTTGAGTCCCAGAGCCCCTTGATCCCATCTCAGGCATGATGGAGAATTCATCTGGAATCGAAACTTATGAGAAATTAATTTAGACAAAAGGAGGGGGAACATTTCCATTTCATTCAGTCCCCCTTCCAGCTTACATAAGGCACATCACTACCAATCTCTTCTCAACTAGCCTTTTTATTTAGCTCCTGCATCACAAATGATTTCAGCAATGCAGGGGTCACATACCTCATCTAAATAAATAAAGCAACTCCATGGGGCCATTCAAACCTTTGTACAAGAACACTTTGGCTGGATTTTTAGAGCAACAACATGGATTACAGGCAGTGCAAGCGAGGCTTCTCCACTTCTAACTTCTTGGATGTTTTACCCAAAGCACCTCTCAACTTAAGAACCCCCAGGCTCCTGGCTCTCTGATCTGGTAAGCCAAACCTTTCTCCTTATTCTGGGTTACCCAAACTGAAACATTACTGGCACTGGTCAATGCCCTACCTCCTGTATTGGAAAGCGTGCTGCTTCCCCCACCTGGTCCCAGGTCCAAACCTCAAGGTGTACCAGGAGTTTTGTCTTTCAACCCAGGCCCTGTAATCCCCTCACTCTCAGTTAACTCTGCTGGTGCTCCCAAATTCTCAGCACCCACTCTCTCCTTTCGGCTCAGCATTTCCTCTGTACGGCTCCACTGGTGCAGTGGCTCCAAAACCCAGCCCTGCTCCAGTACTCCAGCCCCCTACTACTGGCTGCCCTGCCACGGGAGAGCCCCTGGGCACTGTCACCACCCAGACCCTCCGAATAGCCCACGTTTACAGATAGTGGCATGTTCACGTGCTACGCTTCCCACTGACCCTTTTGATGGATCCATGCCCAGGCCCACATCCCTATTTCATTCATCCTGGACTTGCGTTAAGCTTCAGCTAGAGGCAACCCTCCAAGGCCTGTCCTATGACTTGTGACCCACCCGTCCCTTTAATGCCGGTGCCCCAGGACCTGCTCCTCCAAGCAGGCACCATAAAATTGGTGAAGGGCCCCCTGACTCCATCTGTCACCCAAGCCACCCTGCCTCACTGGGTATGGGGGAGAGTCACTGCCACTGGCTTCCCCCCTATGAGGACCCTGCCACTGTCCCCACAGCCCTGGTGGCCCAGAAAAAACACCTTCATGGGATCTCTAAGGGTTTCTGCCTATCCTGGCCACTTATGGCCACCTACCTTTCCCTATCCCCAACGACGCAGTACCTGGCTAACCATCCTTCCCTGGATCCTCGACGCCACATCGCTGTGAAGCTGTCCTGTCTGCACTTCCGGGGTGGGGGTCCCCCCACACTGGCCCACCTGGACCGACAAGCTCCCTTCCTTTGCCGCCTATTCTGCTCCCTCAGCCACCCCCCTTTCAGCCCCAGGCCTAATGCACGGGCTGAAATGGCCCCGGAACTTCCTGTCTATTCTCTCATATACTCACTAAACCTGCTGTCTGCTGCCCCCTTGAGGTGTCCAGCAGCCAAAGTCCCCCAGAACTCTAATAAATTCCCTAGCTCGGGGGGGGGGTACGAGGGGGGAAAAGGATGCCTAAAATGGGAGCATAAACCCTTCCTTTGAGGGAGGGCTTACAAATAAATAAATAAGTACTCAGCACCCTGTTTATCCACCTGGTACTTTTCTTTATTTTCTTTGTCAACACCAGCAGCAGAGGTGGGGGCTGACATGATTTTGAAGGTGGCTTTTTTTAGGGACTTGTGGATAGGCAAAAACAATCTTTTTATTGGGGTTAGGCCCATCATATCTAAAAATTCAACCTCATCCTCATCCTCTGCTTTCTCCTCTGGTGAGAGATTGAGGGTCTTTGGCATCTGCCTCATGAAAGTAAAGTGAGAAGTATAGTCCTCTGAAGACTGAGGAGGGGAACCAAGCTCTTGCTCAGGGGTGCCGCCTGGTTCTATAGGATTCCCTTAATCCTCCTCCTCCTCCTCCACCACATCATCACAATATATTTCTGCCTCCTCCCTCCCCATAGGCACTGGAGCCTGGTTGGGGGGGGGGCTGGCATGGTTATACAGGCACCCATAACCTGGAAAGTCTGGAAAATTGCTATGTTTTAGTCACATCTTTAAATGAGGGAAAATTAGTTTTGCTCCCTGGCATCTACTTTGCCTTTTCAGCAAGAGGGGCAGTGAGGCGCCTTTCTATTTGTGTTTTCTTAGCAGGCACCATCTCCAATTTCTGTCTGCTGTCCACTGGTGGCTCCTTTGCCTTTTCGCTAGAAGGGGCAGTGACATGCTTTTCTTTATGTTTTTTCTTAGTAGACACCACTTCTGATGCCTGCTCAGCAGCTGTTTTAAGTTTTGTGGTATCAGGAGGTCCCCCTTTCAGATGCCTTAGTATCTGTGCCATCTTTAGCAGATTTGTCCTTCTGCTTACTTTGAGAGACTGGATGCTTACCTGAGCCTTGTTGTGATGAGGAGTCATAATGTGTGGCAATAATTTCTTTAAGTTATAAGCCCTCTTTTTAATAGTTTTGGGCAAAACTCAAACAAGATCCCAATTGGTAAAAATATGGCGAGGACCCACCTAATACACAAATCGTGGCGATCTGCCTTCACCAGAGAATCAAAACAAAAAGTAATTTTTTTTTCAAACGGTAGGTCCTGCACTTTCCTTAGGCCTCAGCCTAAGAATGGTTCTGAGAAAACCCACAGATGCAGTCTGGTTCCGATAATCATAGGAACCGAACAGGAGTTAAATAACAATAAAAATAAAAGTTAAAACCACATGCTCAAATAGACTATCGTTCCGGTTCCCAAACCAAAATAGAACTGGGACTAAGAGAGAGGACCACAAGGCAGGAATAACCAGGAAAGTCTTGCAAAAGCCCCTGTTGTTTTTTTTTTTTCAACTTTAAAACAGATCCTGAATAGGGAAATCACATCCTAACAGGCCGTTTCTGGTCCCCTGCAACAAAAAAGGAACCAGACAACACACACACACACTCACCAGTTTAAAAATAAGACCCTAACTAACAAAGAGCTTATCACTTCACTAACTAAAGGTAACCCAACAGAAATGCTAAGAAAAAAAAAGAACAAAATGAAATATAATGTCTCAGAAGTGCAGCAACTTCAGTGCAATGCTACTTCTCAGGCAGAGAAAGAAATCTGCTGTTACAGGGAAAGGTAAGAGTGACCACACAGCAGAGTTCTGAATTTCATTCTAAGATTCCTTACTTTGCAAAAAATTCTTAAAGCTCCTGGGTAAGCTCAAGCCAGGGGATGGACACAGTTGTTAAACAGCTAGTGAAATTGCACCTGGTGCATCGCTCTGTGTGACAGGTTGCTATAGGCCCCCATCTGCTGGGCTGCAGCTGTTGAGTCACTTAACCTCTATCCGAGGTCATAGGCCTATTGAGACTATACTTTTAGGTGATCTCAACCTAGACTGGCTATTCAGCACATCTTCACCACTAAAATCATTCAGTGACTCACTAGGGTTGACTCGACTCAGCAGTGAAACCACATGACCAAATAAAACCAACCCTGCCAATAGCACCCTGCTAGACATCATCCTCGTTAGCAAACCACATTTATTCACCCATGTTGGTGTCTTCTTCTCAGACATTAGTGACCACTGCTTCATTGACTGTGTAAGATCCAACCGCACCTCCTCTTCAGGCTCCAAATTTTCTACTAGAAGATGTCTATGCAACTTCGACCCTAGGGCATTCATCTCAGAACTAAATCACTCTGTGTACTGGCCAGACTTCTACCTAACAAAATCTGTGGCTTCTGCCTATGATATTTTCCAAGCCATTATCCTAAATGCTATCAATAAACATGCACCACTAGTAAAAACTCAGGTCAGAAAAAAAACCTGTCAGTGGTTTTCCGGTGAGTTGAAAGATGCCTTGTGCAGTAGGGATCTACTGTGGAAAAAGGCACACAAGATAAAACTTAGGAAGGATTGGAATCTGTTTAGGAGGGCGAGGAATCAGTGTACCAAAATGGTTAGAGGCGCGAAGGCTTCCTTCTACCACGTTCAATTCGACCTCTCATCCAATTGTTCCTCCAAATTCTGGAAACTAATTGAGGATATTGAAGGCCACTCCCCTGGTACCAGCCAGCCAACAAAAATCTCGATAGGCTCTGCCACAATTACCGACAAGCAATCCATATTAGATTCCTTCAATAATCATTTACCACCGCAGGGTTAGCTTTCGATACTTCCTCAGCCAGTACACTTCGCATACAGCCTGGCCTCAATGATCAAGGAAGTTCCTTTCCAAATCTGTCCTTCTCCCTTCAACCGACAACCCTTAAGGAAGTTGAGGACCTCTTGCTCCAGCTAGATGTTAGGAAAAGTGCTGGTGCAGATCTTATTGGGCCTTATTTCTTAAGGCTAGGTTACCATACCCTGGCAGTACCCATTACACATTTGTTTAACCTGTCCTTTCCCAGGGGGACCTTCCTGCTATCTGGAAAACAGCCCATGTCATCTCTCTGTTCAAATCTGGCGATCCCAGTGATGTGAACAATTATAGACCAATCTCCCTTCTACCAGTCCTGTCTAAGATGCTAGAAAAAATTGTGAATTCACAGCTTAGGATTCTCCTGGATCAGACAAATTTGCTCAACCCTTTACAGTCAGGATTCAGAGCATAGCACAGCACGATCTCGGCACTAGCCAAAGTAACTAATGATTGGCAGTGTGAGTTGAATAAGAACTTTGTTGGCGCGGTATTCTTGGACCTAAGCAAGGCCTTTGATACAGTCGATCACTGCCTGCTCCTCATGTCCCTCCGGCACATAGGCCTAGATGCTTTATCCATCAAATGGTTTGAGAATTACCTTATAGGACGCTCACAGCAAGTAAAAGCAGAAGGTGAAGTCTCCCCCTTAAAGCCCCTTCTGAAAAGAGTCCCTCAAAGTTCCATCCTGGGTCTCCTGCTATTTGCAATCTATATTAACAGGATAGATGCTAATATCAGTAAAGCTAAAATACACCTTTTTGCGGATGACACCGTGCTTTATGTCAGTGGACCCTCTCCCGATGCAATGCTTTCAGTCCTTCAGGAAGAATTCAGTCTACTACAGTGTCAGCTTATAAACCAGAAGCTGCTTCTGAAGGCCAAGGAAACTAAAGCTTTGTTCCTCTTGCCTTTTCCTAACCTATCAAACCCTGCCTCAAATGGGTCCCTTCCCCTGGTAACTACACTTCTTGGTGAACAACTGGAGTATGTAACCAATTTCAAATATTTGGGGGGATGGCTTGACAATAGACCCTCCTTCCTGGTACATATTGAAGAATTAACAAAGAAACTTCGCCAGAGGGTTGGACTCTTCTTCAGGATAAAAGATCTTCTCCCCAGGGAAGCCAGAAAGAGACTAGTCCAAACCACCTTTCTTTCCCTCCTTGATTACGCTGACTTCCTGTATAACCAAGGTCCTGCTGGTGCTCTTTCTAAATTAGATATTCTTTTTCACAGAGCCCTAAGGTTTATAACGGCTCTCCCTTACTCCACTCATCACTGTCTGTTGTACAAGGCAGTTGGGTGGTCCTCCATTAGCTTCAGGTGCCAAAGAAACTCTGCCTTGTGGACCTACAAAGTCTTCTTAAATAAACTGCCTAACTATATCTCTGACTGCCTACTATCTTGCACTTCTAATAGATATGCCCTGAGAAGTGCCTCCTACCTCTTTTTGAAGGTTTACAAAGCCAGGTCTAGCTTTGGCTGTGCTGCTATTAGTTGTGTGTTACCTTTATTGTGGAATAAACTGCCAAAAACCCTAAAATGAAAGCTATCCGTCAGTTTGCCATCCTTCAAAGCACTATACTCTCACTACTTTACAGAATCCTGCGCCTGTTACTCCTGATCATGGATTCCCTCAACCACGTGGAGTCCGCTATTTTGCCGTAGCCCCTTTGAGTTGCCAGTCCAGCTCCCCCTGGCCTCCCCCCCTCTGTCTCACCCTATCCCCAACTCTCTCTCTCTCTGTGTCACTCTCCCACCCCTTTCCCTATTCTTGCCTTATCCTCCTTCTTCTCCTTTCCTAGCCAGCTCCAGTATTGAGTATGCTACCACAATGGTCTGTATGCACATAATTGCCTTTGGCTGAATCTGTCAGACTTAGCCGTACTATTGCTTATGCCTGTTTTGCACATGCTGTTCATTGGTGTTGCTGTACTATAATTATTGAAATTGTATGTCTTATGTATTGTTGTACTATTCCTATGCCTGTTCTGCACAAGATGTACTCTGGTATTACTTATACTATAATCACTGAAATTGTGTGTATTATATGTATTGTTGTACCCTTTCCCCCCAGGTCCACCTCGCAAATGAGCTTTGCTCAATGGTGTTCGCCTGGTTAAATAAAGATTTTGATTGATTGATTGGTTGATAGTGAAGGATTCCTGGGGGTTGAATCTGGAGAATAACAACACTTGCAACACTAGATTTTGTGGATCTAAAAAAACATGTCGTCCTTGGCCACTTGGAGGTTATTAAAAGAAAACTTCTTCTGATAGCTGCATCTCTTGCCACACCCAGGAACTGTCACCTTCTTACTATTTTCCCTGTTTTAGTATAGTATATATAAATTTGTGAAAATGGCTTACTGTTTAAATACTCAGATCTTGTGTTACAGATTTAAAACTTGTAGAGTAGCAATTTAAATTAATTGAATAGTAATTTGTTCAATAAACATTTTTCACAAACTGTAATGATGTATTTAAATGAAGGAAGTTTCATAAAATAATTTAACACTGGAAATGAACACTAATTAACTGAAGTCCATAAATAAATATAATAGTACTCTATAATTATGCATAGTTCTAAAAGTATTACAAAACCATTGACTCCAGAAACATTTTTTCAATTTTTTTTATTAGCCCTTATTCTGTACATTTCAGCTGTTTGTAAAATAATATATATACTGTAGAAGGGATGTATTTATTCTTCTTACCTTTATCCAGCGAAGTAACTTTTCCTGTATATCGTTTTCTTCTTTAAAAAACTTTATATGCAATAAATCTTCTACAAACTGTTTTGGTGGAATCTGTTGGGTCTAATACAATGTAAATATAAGTTGCACTACAATAAAATATGGTTTACTGAAATATGGGCTATTTAATGAGTATTTAATGTTATTGCTAATGCTAATGATACCGGTAAATCCCAAGGGAAAGATGGGCTACACCCCAGGATCATATTGGAGCTAAAGAAACGATTGGTGGTGATGCCTTCAGTAATCTATCATGAGTCTGCTTGTACAGGTATGGTACTAGAGAACAGAAAAGTGAAAAATGTTGTCCCCATCTTCATGAAGGAGGTAAGTTTGGACCTGGGCAACTACAATCTGGTCAGTTTGACATCAGTGCTGGGCAAGATCCTGGAATCCATTATGAAGGACAGAAGTATGAATCACTGTATTGAGGCCGCAGATCTTCTAAGGATCAATCTTCACCACTGATTCCCACTTGTGGGTCTGTGCCAGAGATGCTTATAGCTTGTGGGATTCAGAATTTTTCTGGTGCAGGTGATGCGAGTAGGGCCCACATGTGCCTCAATGCACATGCTCACTGGTATACAGTGGCACCAGCTCCCAACTGCGTCAGTTCCTTTTTTCTAGCCATTGAGTGCACATCAGTAGCATTGCCACTCTCCTCATTGCAGCCAGAACTTCACCATCTACACAATGACAGGGTTCAGTTCTTCAGCTTTAGTTTAACTATTATAGATCGAGGGAGCACTCCTGAACAGTCGGAACACTATTTTCCCCTGCACGTGAGACACTCTTATTCTGCGAAAAGCATCTCACATGCAGATGTCTTGATCTATAATATATTAATACGTCCCCCATCGCCACTTCTTGCTGCATCCAAGTGGTTTCACTTGCCTTCAGCTAGAGCCAGAACAGCTCAGCTTTGCTTTACTGTTCTCGCTCCAGCCGAAGGCATGTGAAACCACTCTGATACAGCAACGAGTGGCTCTGGGGGACACATTAACATATACACTAGAATTTGTTATTTTTGTGTTAGTGTAGTTCATTTAACACACAAAAATTAAAGCTTCCTCTCAGCCCTACCTTGTGCTAATGGTCGATGACCATGGAAGAAGGTAGGCAGCCTGAAAAGGCTAGTTGCTTTGACGACTGAGCTGTGTCTAGCCATCACCTTTCTGTGGGCAGGGCTATGGCAATGGGCAAACTGGCAATTGAGAGGATGGGAAGTCCTCTTGGAGCTGCAAAAAGAAACAGTCCAGATCCTGCAGATGGTTAGCATTGGGGTCTTTGTAATGTCCTGTGGTCACTTTGCTGTGAGACACTCGACTTCCACAGGCCTGGCTTTACCACCATCACTATGGACAACACCAAGGATGCCTGGACCTGTGAGGTTAGTGTCTCTGGCCTGGAGCCCTTCTCTGTCCATTAGAGGGGATTCCAGTGGGCAGTTCAGCCATTGGGCAGCTGTCTAGTGGAACCCTTTTTGGTGCAGGCTCCTGATCCTTGGGGTTGGCTGGGCCGGCACCATCTTCAGTGCTACTTGACTTAGATATGCAGCTCACTCCAACTCTTCCCTCCAGGCTGGGGCTGCTGTTGGTGCCACCAACATCTGCATTACATGTGATATCCCGCTCTCCTCTCCGGTGATGGGAGCAGCCACAGCCTTTAACTGGAGTTTCTAAATGTGCATACTATCCTGGTCTCTTTAGTTCCTCCCATCTAGCTGGCCATGGAGATACTCTCTGAGGTAAGTTGGATGAGGCCTGCTGCTGTGGCAGCTGTCCCCAATCAGGCGGACAAGAAATACATGGCTTCTAAATCTAAGCCCATGTATTTAATGCAAATGGATGCCACTGTTATTCTGGCTCGAAATGACAAAGCCACAGTGCTTAAGGAGGTCACTGCAAACCCCTTCAACAAGGAGTTGTGCAAGGTGGACACCATAGGTAAGCAGGTCTATGCCTTGTCTACCCTTGGCATGAGGACAGCTAGCTATGACAGTCACTTCTCTAAGTATGTGTATGCTCTCTGGAGCAAGCTTAAGTCCCAAGGAGAGGCCCTGCCAGACACAGAGGCAAAACAAGATATGCTACTTGTTGTCAAACAAGGTATTAAATCCAGCAGCCACTGGTTTAAAGCCTCAGTGCCTTTGATGCAGCAGGACACTCTGCAGCTGCAGGTGTTTGCATCAGGCGGCACTCCTGGCTGTGTCTTCTGGGTTCACCCTAGACATCCAACAACAAATCATGAATGGGCCCTTCAGTGGCACTTATCTATTGGACAAGAGGTAGACCAGACTCTTAAAGATTCTAATGAAAATCAGAACAACTCTTAAGGCTTCCAGGCTGGCTCTGTATTACCCTCAAAGGGGTAGAGGACATGGATCTTTTGAGGTCCTTTCACAGTAGGAGCAGAACAGCCCAAAACAATAAATACCTCCTCTCCAGCCCCAAAAGAAAGCACAGCTGAAGGCACAGGTGCCAAAAGTGCTCAGTGCCACCATCTAAAGCTCTTGCTTCCAGGTCTGTTTCACCTGCCCACTCCTCCTCGGTAGGAGGCTCCTGACCCACTTTTGAGTCAGTGGGACACCATCTGAACAGACAAATGGGTTCTCAGAATCATCCAAGAAGGGTACTCCTTGGAATTGTTGGAAACCCATCTGGATAATCCTCCAAGAAGGCAACTCCCCTTGTCGGCTGTCATGTCAGAGCTTCTGGCTCAGGAGATTGTGGGCCTTCTCAGAAACAGGACAATGGAATCAGTGCCAGAGTCAGAACAGAACACATGGTTGTACTCCCACTACTTCCTGGTACCACAGAAATCAGGGGCATTCACCTCATTCTCTAGCATAGAAATCTGAACAAATACATGGGTTGAGAAAAATTTTAAAATGATTTCTCGGGATCCTTGCTACCTTACTCGAAACATCAGTATTGGCTAACATTACTGGATATGCAGGATGCATATCAGCACATACTGTACTGGTGCACCTCAACCACCATAAGTATCTCTGGTTCTGCATGAAAATGCAACACTACCAGTTCAGTATCCTACCCTTTGTGCTTTCCTTGGCACTGCACTCACTATGCACATTACAAAGCTTACCTGTATCTGGACAACTGGCTAATCTCAAGCCTGTCCAGGCAGGAGAAAGAGCAGGCAGTGGCCACTGCCTCTCACTTCCTAGCATCCATGGGAGTCCTAAAAGCCCTCAAAGTTTTAAATGGAGCCCTCTCAGGAACTGCTGTTTGTAGGCGCTATTTTGGACATGGATATGGGTCTGGGCTTGGGCCTTCCTCTCAAACAGCAGGCTACAAGCAGTCTTGCAGATGGCATGCACATCATGGAATGCAAGACTGTGCCAACCCATTCCATGCAACTCATGCTGGGCCTATTAGCCTCCTCAGTGTTCACAGTGCCTCAGACAAGGCTGCTCATGAGAACAACTCAGTGGATGCTCAGTACTCTCTGGTCACAGGCACTGCACCCTCAAACTACTCCATTCAGGTGACCAAACCCCAGGTAAGGTCCCTGATGTGGTTGTCAGTGGAGGTCAACCTCCTCCAGGGATTTCTCTTCTCCTCACCAGAGCCAGAAGTGACCCTCACCACAGCTGCCTCTCCACTGGGGTGGGGAGCCCACTGCCAGGATCTCCAGATGCAGTGTGTCTGGAACCCAGCAGAAACACATCTCCACATCAATGTGCTGGAGATGTATGCAGTTCTGTACAGTCTGAAAGCTCTAGTGGAGTTGGTCAGCCAAAAGACAGCTCTCCTCTAGACAGGCAAGTTCGTCATGTACTGTATCAACAAGCAAGGAGGAGCACACTCTAACCCTCTCTGCAGGGAAGCAATGGGCATGTGGGAACGATGCCTGGAACAGGAGATCCTGTTCCAAACAATCTATCTGTAAGGAGTCCAGAACACTCTGGCAGATGAGTTAAACACTCTGGCAGATGAGTTAAGTTGAACAGAGGCAGATCCTCATGAGTGGTCACTAGCATCAGACATCACGAGACTGCTATTCAATGAATGGGGCACCCCAGATGACCTTTTTGCATCAACACCAAGCTGCCTTGCTTCTGCTTCATAAATCCATGACATGGTGTTTTCTGTCAGGATGCATTCAGACTGCCATGGCAAAATCTGTTTCTGTATGCAGTTCCTCCTATCCCTCTCAAACAGAGGGTGCTGTTCAAACTGGAGGCACATGGAGGCAAGATGATCCTAGTGGCCCCCAGCTGGCCTCAGGAGATATAGTTTCCTTTGCTGAACTGACTATCAGTCAGTAAACTGAGGGTTCTGCCTCTCCAGACTGACTCATTGACCCAAGCTCAACAAGTCCATCCCAACCTGCACTCCTTTCACCTTCGGTCTTGGCTCCTGAAGGGAGAGAATTAAAGAGGCTCAAGGTATCTCAGAGGGTCTCTGAAATACTTATGGCTGTGTGTAAACCTTCTACTAGGAAGACATACACAGCCAAGTGGAAATGATTTTCCATCTTCTGCTTCAAAACCCCCATGGACCCTTTCAGGTGTCCACCTGGAAAGGTTTTCTAGAACTTATAGGACCTTTCTGACACTGGCCTGCAGTATCCACAGTTAAGGGACACCTACGTGCTATATCAGCATACCATGAATGTGTAGGTACCCTTTCCTTGCCACATCTGTCACTGTTTAAGAGTTTCTTCAGAGGTATTTTGTACAAAGGTCCTTCCATCTGCAAGGTGGTAGTTCCTTGGGATATCAAACTTATGGTAGATATCTCACTTGCAAGCCTTTTGAGCCTATTCTAACTTTTGACTTGAGGTTTCTGACTTGGAAAGCAGCATTTCTGGTAGCTATCACCTCTGCATGCAGAGTATCTGAAATCCATGCTTTGGCCACAGATCTTCTGTATACTATTTTTCATAAAGATAAGGTAGTTCTCCATATAGACACTAAGCATTAACCTAAGGCAGAGTCAGAGTTCCTTCTTAATCAACCTATTATCCTGCCTACCTACTTTGCCATCCCTGGATATACATTATACAGGAGGGACAGGGCGGTAGGGAAGGGTGGTGGTGGTGGTGGATTACATCATAGAGGGCATAACCTGTTCGAGGGAGGAGTCTGAGGAGGAGAAGGGGGAAGCAATGTGGGTTCAGTTACTGTCTAACACAGGAAGGATGGTTAGGGGTGGATTTCAGACCACGCAACCAGGAAGAAGAAGGGACAGAGATTTGAACTCACAATTATTGAATGCTGCAAGTAAGGGAGAGGTGGTAATAGTGGGAGACTTCAACCTGCCCAAGGTAGGTACCGACCATGACATGTGCCAGATGTCAGGTGATACTTGATGCAATGCAGAGTGGTTTCCTGACTCAGGGCATCACAGAACCCAGCAGGGAGGGGGAAATCCTTGATCTGCTGCTCATGAATGGGGAGCATGTACAAGACATAATGGTCAAGAAGCAACTGGGTGGAAGTGACCATCACACTGTGTGGTTCTGGTTGGATATGGGCAAGGAAGGTGGCCCACTAAGACCAAAATCCTTGGTTTTAGGAAGGCAGACTTCAGGAAGATGGATGAATTGCTAAGGAGGTACCTGGTGGGCATCAGGTCAGATATGGGGTGAACCAAAGGTGGTCTGTCATGAAGGAAGAAATAATGGTTGCCACAGAGGAGTGCCTTAGGCTCAGGGGGGAAGAACTCCCAAGTCTGTTATGTATTTGTCCTCAATGTGACGAGGTACCTTTGGAAATGAGCCTCTGGCTCAAAGGTTGTAAACTGATGTACGAATAAATAAATAAATAAAGAACTCAAGAGCCAAAGCGCCCAGTTGGTTTAGTACTGAGGTCACCCAGGCAGAGTAAAGGACAAGAGGTTAGCCTATAGGAAATTCAGGAAGACCAAGAGAGAGAAGGACAGGGAGAATTATCTAAAGATGCCTAGTGAAGCAAGTAAGGTAGTCCAGTGGGCTAAGGCTCAGAAGGAACTGCAGATAGCTGAGGAAATTAAGAAAGGGAGAAGGAAATTTTTAGCTATATAAGCAAGAAAAGGGACAAGAAGAATGGAATAGTCAGGCTTCGGAAAGGTGGAGAGTAAATTAAGATTAATGGGGAAAAGCAGAGGTACTGAACAAATGCTTCTGTTCTGTCTTCACCCGGAAAGACCAGTACCAACAGAGGGGAGAAGAAGAGTGTGTGTGTGTGTGGGGGGGGGCACAGATGTAGTGGTAGAGGGGGATAGAGTGAGGAAGGGGCTGCTAGCATTGAAGGTGGACAAATCACCAGGCTTGGACAGCATACGCACACGGGTGCTGAGGGAACTGGCAGAGGAGCTTTGTGGAGCCACTATCAGGCCTATTCAATAGTTCACTGGAGTCAGGTGTGGTACCACAGGACTGGAGAATGGCACATGGGGTGTCTCTACATAAGAGTAATCCCAAGGATGACCCAGGGAATTGCAGACCGGACAGTCTGACCTCAATCTTGTGCAAGCTCATAGAGACCATATTTAAGGAAAGGTTGGTAGATTGCCTAGAGGAACATTGTCTCCAGGATGCAAGACAGCATGGGTACATGGGAGGGAGGTTGTGTCGAATGAATCTGACTGACTTCTTTGAGTGGGTTACTAAAACAGTAGACAAGGGCCAAGCGGTGGACATCCTTTACTTGGACTTCAGCAAGGCCTTTGACTCTGTACCGCACAAGAGGATGATAAGAAAATTGGCAGATATCAGCGTTAGAGAGAACATAACCAGATGGGTGGAAAACTAGCTGAGGAACAGGACCCAGAGGGTGGGGGGGGGAGTTATCTAGCACCAGGGAGGTCAAAAGAGGAGTCCCACAGAGCTTGGTGCTAGGACTGGTGTTGTTCAATATGTTCATCAATGATATTGGGGATGGCATCAAGGACAACATGTGCCTATTTATGGACGACACCAAGCTGGAGGGTAGATACAGCAGAAGGGATACAGGACCTAAAGGAGGATCTGGAAAGGCTTGAGAGATGGTTTGGGATTTGGCAGCTTGGTTTCAGTGCAAAGAAATACAACCTGGAAGGGGTCTGAGCATCTACAACAGAGGAGGAAAGGAATTCAGCAGCAAGGGTAAATAAAATATTGGGCTGCATAGTCAGGGGGATCAGCAACAAGTGAGAGGAGGTTATACTGCCCTTGCACAGGTCACTGGTGAGGCCACATCTGGAGTATGGAGTACAGTACTGGTGCCCACACCTTAAAAATTACACTAACCTGCTGGAGATGGGGCAAAGCAGGTCAGCAAAGATGATCAGGGTCCAGCAGGGTGAAACATGTGGGGAGCGGTTGAGGGCTCAGAATATGTACTCCTTGAAAGAGAGAGAGGGGGGGGCGGGCATGAGTGAGACCCTGAGATACCTGAAAGGGATAAATAGGGTGGATAAGGAGAGTCTCTTTAAACTAAGTAGCAATTGAAACATGAGGGGGCACAGTCTTAAGTTGGAGGGGGGAGACTTATTTTTAGTTATTTATTTATTTAATGAATATAATCAGAATTACAATCCTTTGAGTCACAGACTCTTTTGCAAAGGCTCCACGTCAGTTACAGAGGGTGGAGGGTATACATTTACAGAAAACGAACATATACAAACAGTATTAGCTTAACAGTACTGGGTAATGCAGTCCTGGCTTCATCTTAGTTAGGAGACAGGCTAGGAAACATTTCTTCAAGGAGAGGGTGGTGGCCAGTTGGAATGCACTGCCAGAAGAGGTGATCTCATGGAAGATGGTGGGCAGCTTCAGAAGAGGATAGGATAGATTTAAAGGGAAAGTAAGGATTATGGGATGGGGTGGATGGAAAGAATGAGAGAATTGGAAGGGCAGAGTCAGTAGCTTAAGCTGCGGACCCTGCAGTACAAGCAGACTTGATAGACCAACTAGTCTTATTCTGCTGGTTTATTTGTATGTTCGTAACTTCCAGAATGAGGGAGAAAGGACTCTCCACTCACTGGATTTTAAGAAGGCCTTAGGCTTCACCTGGACATGACTAAGAACTTCTGATAGTCAAAACACCTCTTTGTCTCTTTCAGCCCTAATCAAAAGAGACAGCCTGTCACAACTGAATGCATTTCTGCCTGGATTATAAACTGCCTTCACCACTGCTATACTATGGTTCAGGCTAACCCAGAGGCAGAGTACAAGATGGGGGAGTGGTACTGACAGCCATAAAACAGGAAAGCGACCTGGGGGTAATCATATCTGATGACCTAAAGATGGTCAAACAGTGTGACAAGGCAGTGGGAAGGGCCAGTGGGATCCTAGGATGCATAGGGAGGGGTATCACCAGCAGAAAGAGGGAGGTGGTGATACTGCTGTATAAATAATTGGTGAGACCTCATCTAGAGTACTGTGTCCAGTTCTAGAGACCGTATCTCCAGAAAGACATAGACAGGGTAGAGGTGGTCCAGAGGAGGACAACTAAAATGGTGCAGGGTCTGCACCCGAGACCATATGAGGAGAGACTAAAGGACCTCAATATGCGCACCCTAGAAGAAAGGCAGGAAAGAGGGGATATGACAGAGAAGTTCAAATGCCTCACAGGTATAAATAAGGTACAGGAGGGAAGCATTTTTCAGAAAAAAAGATGCTTAAGAACAAGGGGGCATGCTATGAAGCTGGAGGGGTGTAGAATTAGGGGAAACATGAGGAACTACTTATTCACAGAAAGACTAGTGGTGTTGGGGCAAAACTGTAAAGGGATTCAAGAATGCATGAGACAGGCACAAGGGAACCTTTGTGGTTAGGGAAGGGAGGGGAGGGCTACACTGGAGATCAAGCAGGGTCTGCGGTATTACAGTAGGTAGGGAAAATGGGCAGACTAAGTGGGCCAAGTGTCCTTATATGCCATCAGTGTCTATGTTTTTATATTTCTAGGTTAAGCTGGCTAGGGCAAGGTGCATGTCTACTCCATCAGAGTGGTTGTCACTTCCCTGGCAGAGATACTCTCTATGCCTACTGCAGAAAGTTGCAGAGCTGCAACTTGAAGCACAGTGCATATTTTACTAAGCACTATATGCTGAATGTCCATGCCAGGCAGCAAGCCACCTTTGGCAAGAAAATTCTGAATGGATTACTGCCCTGAGTGAGCCCTGAGCTCCAGTCTCCTTAGTCTGGGGGACTCTGACCCACAAGTGAGAATCAATGATAAACACTGAATCTTGGAAGATATGAAAGTTGTGTGCTTACTGTAACTGTTGAGCTTGCAGAATATCTTCGCCACTGATTACCACACCCATCCACCGGACTCACTCCAGTATTCTTGTGTTGGTCTTCACCCCTTTGTACTTGACTTGGGCTGTGAGGACACTGTGTTACTGGGTTTGGTGGCCCTTCATATGTGGTCCACCTGGGCTATCTTATGCTGTAAGCTTAAATGCATAGGTTACTTGTTAGATTCAGGCGCTCACCTCCTTGGTAAAAAAAAAGTACTGAGGCAGTTGTGAGCTGGTGCTGCTGTACACCAGCAGATGCATGTGGGGCCTACTCGCATCACTAGACCCAAGAAATGTTCTGTGGCCCCCGTGGACTCCTAGCATCTCTGGCACAGACCCACAAGTGGTAATTGATGATGAAGATATTCTGGAAGATCAACAGTTATGGTAAGTATGTAACTTTCATTTCTCACCTTCTCTCAGCATGGTTTTATGAAGGGCAGATCATGTGAGACCATTCTGATAATCTGCTTTGAGGGGATGACCTCTGAGTTGGAATGGGGCAGGGTCATAAACATATTCTATTTGGACTTCAGCAAGGCCCTTGAGAGTATGATACATGATAAGGTTCTTTCCAAAGTACACTAGTGTGGTATACGGGAAACATACGCAAACTGGATTGCTAACTGGCTTGGGGGCAGGAAGCGAGAGTTGTGACTGATGGATAGTATGAGAGGAGAGGGATACTGTGGTATTCCTCAAGGATCAGCACTGAGGCTACTGGTATTCAACATTTTTATGAAAAATATGGAAGTTGAGGTCTTCAGCAGGCTGCATAAGTTTGCTGATAACACTAAGCTGCACAAGGCAGTGGACTCCACTGAGGGTGAGAACAAACTTCAGGAGGATCTCAGCAAGTTTGGCAAATAGTTTGAATCCTGAAGTCTCAGTTTCAATGTACCCAAATGCAAGTTTCTATGCTTGGGGAGGTAAAACAGAGGTAGGACCAGCACACTGTGTGTGGCTCTTGCTGCTGCAGTGAAGGAGGAAAAGGACTTTGGGTCATACTAGACAAGGGGTTGAAGCATGGCAAGCAGTGCCCTGCTGCTGTTAAGCAGGTCAGAAGAATGTGGGGTGCAGCAAAGCAGGGGGTGACTAGTAAAGCAGAATTAGTAATCTGCCCACATGACATGGCCCTGGTCAGGTACAACCTGGAGTAATTCCAAACAAAAGGTAACCAGGTGTGTCACAGGTTTATTCTGGGGTGCTGTAAAATGGGAGGCTAGTCCCAGCGATACTGTCTGTAGTAATATTTTAGCACTCCAACTCCAACAAAATGTACCAGGAACCAGACTTGTAAGTAAAAAAGATTTTATTCTGAGATGAACTACACATGTCCTCTCCCAGCCTTCATCAAGGAGTGTGTCTGGTTCATGGTAGATTTTGTTCGATCTGAAGTGCTAACACCTTATTACAGACAACCTGAAGTAATGCATGTGGTTCCAGGCTCTCACAGTGATCAGGGCTATGGAGGTCAAAAGCTATGAGGAAAGACTGGAGGCCCTCAACCTGTTCACCCTGCAGAAAAGGAGGCTAAGAGAGTCACTTGATCTCAATCTTCTGCATACTGAAGGGTTCCAACAAGACCAAACTGAAACAGTTGTTTGATCTGGTGTGCTCCAGTAGTGTGTGGGGATATGCCCTGGAGTGCAAAGGTGGTAAATTCAGGGGTAGCATTAGGAGGGACTTCTCCTACAGAGTGATAAGCAAGCAGCCTTTATTTCATATAGCACCTCATCCCTATGGCTCGAATCACTTTACATTATTTATTGAAATGTTTCATCAGGAGGGCACACTGAACAACAAGTTGCTCATCTCACGGTGTGACCTGGGGGTACGGGTTACATAGGGCTGTGAAGGATGATCAGATACAATAGTATGTGGGTAATACAAACAATGCAACACTGTAAGATTGTGTAACAGTCGGAACACAAGGTATTGTACAATAAACAGTAGTGGAACTTTGGGTAAATTACAATACATATCCAAAATCATACAAAAGAACATATAAACGTACAAAACAGTAATAATGCGATAGAACCATTTATAGTGCATGAGTGTACCAGGAGCAGGCTCGAGGTAGTATGCGCAGGCTGTTGGAGTAAGAAGGATGGGGTTAGGTTGTGCACACTGGTGACCCAGAAGGGCAGGTGGAGAAGAGAGGGGGAGAGGCAAAAACTGAATATGAGGAGAAGGGGTAGCCATTTCCTGATTTCCCCTTTCAGGATGTTGAGAACCCTGCCGGGGGGGGGGTCATGGTAGGAAGGCAGAAACTGGAGATAGGTATTAAGGTGGGTTAAAGCAAGAACAGCTGAGGGAAAGGTAATTGTGTAGGACAGAGATAAGGGAGTAGTTGGAGGAGGAGTGTTGTATTTCATGGGGGAGGGAATTCCAGATTTTAGGGAAACGATGGGCGAAACCAGTCTGACCGATGAGGGTGGAGCAGCGAGGGACCATCAATGTGCGGGCGTCATTTGATCTGAGAGAGTGGGTGGGGGGGGGAGGTGGAGTGGAGAGAGAGGATGAGAGATAGATGGGGAGCCCCCCAAACCAAGATTTGGAGGTTAGTTTGGCACAGTGAGAGATGCGTCTGTGAGACAGTGGAAGGACAAAATAATTCACATTTTAAAACTTGCATAAAACACATAAATCAGAGTGCAACAGCAATCTTGCCCTAGATACATCAAATGAAATATTTTGTTAAAAAAAAGCCCTCAAATGCTAAAGAAAAGGGATAAGTGTTTAAGGCCCCATTAAAAGCAGATCTGTCATAGTTGGTTTGGCAAACCTATAGAACAGCCTACCAACAATGGCAGTAAACATGAAAACAGTACAGGCCTTCAAGGTACTGTAAGCCTGGACAAATCACTGGTTACCAAGGCAGTCACAGGGTACTCGTGTAGTAGTGTGTGGCAGGGAATGAAAATTTACCTTGTACCTATAGTTCTTCTAATCAAGATTTTCATCTGTTTACAATTTAAGTAGATAGTTCTGCCCCAGAACGAGTAAGTTTGAACCAATCCAAATACTGATCATGTGATCCCTGAGCCTCACCTGCTAGATCATTTAACAGTAAAGAACAGGAGACTAGAAGTAAAATACTAACCCAAGTATATCTGAAAAAAGAATAATATTTCAAGACAAAAATGTTGTTAATGAAAGTTTTTTATAGACTAAATCACTATTAAAAAAACAAAAACTATTACAACTAATACAACTACACTAAGAGAAAAAAAACACCTTTATAGAATAAACACAGTTATACAATGGTGTGTGAAAATCCTGTAACCTCATTGGTCAAAACATGTCACATGACCGTGGGTAAATCCTGCACATGGGTCCATTGTTTAATCGCAATAAGGCACTTCAAGGTATGAGTTACTGGGTGATTTACCCACTTCTTCTTCGGCTGTGACTCATGACACACCACACAAGGCGTGGGTAAATCCCCAATAACCCACACCCTGTTGTGCCTTATTGCTTAAATATTCATATATGTGTCTGAAGGACCTGTTCTTGTATTAGGAGGAGAGGCAGGGAGAGCAGAGGTAAGCAGATGAAAACGCTGATTCGAAGGACTATAGTTACAAGGTATGTAACATTCTGTAACAATATCAATGTTTTCATCTGCTTACCATTTTAAGCAGTTCTCTTAGCAGTGCCATAGTGAGTTGGGTTCTAAAATTACTTAAGAAATAGGTTTTGAAGGACAGATGCCCCAACCAACATTCCTTCTGGAGTGATTACCAGTGCAGTAAAGGAATGTGAAGGTGCAGGTTGAGAACCAGGTTGCAACTTTACAGACTTACAGAAGTGGGATGTCCCCGGGCAGCTATGATATAAGTATCTGTACTCCTAGTACAGTGAGCCCTAAGCCCTGTGGCTTTCAGCATCTGGTCCACAGCAGAGATCCCATCCTTTTTTTTTAATTCACCAAAATTGTTATTAGATAATAAGAACTTAGAGATGTTAGAACATGGTATGTGTACAGGTCAAACAAAACAAAACACACCCACAACACCCCCGGCCCCATCTCCCCCGTCCCACGAATGCCAAGCCCCATCCCCCATCCCTTGGAGTGTGTCTCCATTAACAGACATAATTGTATCTAGTAACAAGGTTTAAGATGGAGGCCAACCAGCCTGAGATAAGAGGAAAAATCAGGGAGAGCAGAATCAAAATCAGTGCAAATATAACGTTTCCACCATTTTTTGTCAAAGAGAGGGCGCTTACGATGCACACTGGCGATCATATGCTCTGTTCTAAGACAAAAGGATAATTTGTGCAACCATTCCTTATGCGAGAGGCATGATTGGTCCATCCAGTGTTTAAGAACTCATCTCCTGATGGCCAAAGAGATTAGAGCGATATAATATTTACGCTCTTTAACCCTAATCTGACTATAGTCACCCACAATGCAAACTTCTGGAGAGAATAACCCCTCCAGCCCTAACAATGGGTCAAGCCATGACTTGATCAAGGCCCAGAGTGGAGCAACTTTTTCACATTGCCAAAAGATGTGTAAGAGATTGCCCTCCGATTTGCCACAACAAGTGCAAATGGATGAATTAAGTTGTCCCATTTTTTCCAGCTTCACTGGAGAGTAGTACATATTGTGCAAGATACGGAATTGGGTAAGCCT
Organism: Neoceratodus forsteri; assembly: GCA_016271365.2. Classification (NCBI taxonomy): domain Eukaryota; kingdom Metazoa; phylum Chordata; order Ceratodontiformes; family Ceratodontidae; genus Neoceratodus; species Neoceratodus forsteri. The sequence goes on from CM028130.1 coordinate 1,200,919,660, forward strand.
TCAGCAGTCCTAGGTAGTATACTTATATACTGTAGGTCCCACCAGATGTGATTCCAGTTAAAGTTACTATTAGGTAGTAGAACCTCCCAAGTCTTCAAGGCACCTACCGGAGAAGGGGAAAGGTTGTCTAAGAGTAAGGAGTAACAGCCAGCTATACCATGTGGTTTAAAAGACAACTCACTTAGTTTGGAAAGAAATTCAGGGGAAACCCGAGTGAGTCGAAGCGGGGCTGAACTTTTGTAGGACCAAATGTTTAAGTTGGAATATTTAAAAAATTAGAGAAGTACCGACCCCAAGATTCCGCAGTATTTCGGGGGAAGATAGAAGGGAACTCTGAGATTACAGATCAGAGACCTTGAAGTCCGATAACTGTGGTAGCCAAGAGGCTGGGAGGGTGTCACCACCAATTCTGATATTGTTATTGAGAAGGAGTGGTTGTGAAATATCTTTGATGGGGCAAAATTTAAGGAAAGAGTAGATCTGAGAAAGAATGTGGATGGAGTTCCTGATTGCTGAGTCTTGGAGGGGAGCCAGGAGAGAGTTCAGAGAAGAGAAGAAAATTGAGGGGCCAGAAAGGCCAGATTTAGCCAATAAGGAAGTCTCAATTACCAGCCAATAGGGGAGAGCATCCCTTCCATTGTGAAGGGGCAGAGCAATTAACCACTTGCTACATTTGTACAGGTGGCTAGACCAGTGGTAGAAAAGAAAGTTAGGGAGCCGGAGACCCCCGGATCTCTTGGGGGGACCAAGTTTGTTGTAGGAGCACCTGGGGGCCTTGTCTAGCCAGATGAAGCTGGTAATAATGGAATGGATATGCTTAAAGAACGAGAGAGGAAGATATACATTCAGCATATTTAAGGGGTAGAAAAGGCAGGGAAGAATATTCATTTTAATTATATTGATATTGCCCCATAATAAACTTGGGAGGGCCTTCCGTCTTGAGAGATCCAGCTGAAGAATAAGAATGAAGTCCTCCAGGTTAAGTTTCTTCATAAGAGAAGGCTGGATGGAAAGGTGAATCCCCAGATATCTCATGGAGGTGAGGCTCCAGTTCATGCCGAACTTCTCAAAATCTACTCTGTATGTATGACCATTGACAGGAAAGAGTTCAGTTTTACTACAGTTGAGTCTGTAATTGGAGAGTAGGCCATACTGTTCTATAACTTTCAAAACCTCAGATAGAGAGTCACAAGGGTGCACAAGATGGAGAAGGATATCATCCGCATATACAGACAAGATGTATCGAGTGCCCTCGATTGGGATTCCCACAATGTTGGGGGAAGATTTGATTTGTCTAATAAGGGGTTCCAGAGAGAGGTTGAAAAGGAAGGGAGATAGGGGGCAGCCCTGACAGGTGCCAGAGTGAAGGGGGGAACTGAGAGGAAAAAACTCTGTTGCAGTAAATTCTGGCAGTGGGAAAGGAATAGATGATTTGAATCCATGTGATAAAGGAAGAGGGGAACCCCATTTGCTACAGGGTGGTCCACAAGAACACCCAGTCTACCCCGTTGAAAGCTTTTTCGGCATCGAGGGAGACCAGGACCATAGGGGCAGTATGATCCCAAGTGAAAGAAAAGATATGGGCAAGCTTGCAGAGGTGATCAGAAGAGTTGCAACCTGGGACAAACGCCACTTGTTCCAGGCTGAGAAGGGTCGACCACACAGAACCTAATCTTGTGGCCAGGATCTTGGTGAGGATTTTAATATCATAATTAAGGAGGGAGATAGGGTGATAGCTAGATGGTTGGGAAGGGGGTTTGTCTGGCTTCAACATAAGAGTGACAGTAGCTTCTAAAAGACTGGGGTCCAAGGAGACAGCGGAGAACATGTAACGGTAAAGACACAGCAAAAGAGGCGAGTACTCTATGGAGAAGGTTTTATAAAAGTTGGATGGAAAACCATCTGGACTGGGGGATTTGTCCAAAGCAAGACTATCAATGGCTGGGGAAAGCTCGGCAATAGAAATAGGGGAAGATAGAGCAGCCTGCTGAGGTTCCGAAAGCTTAGGCAAGGAAACAGAGCTCAGGTATTCTCAGATATCTTTTTCCAAGGGAGAAGAGGACTGTTTCCCATAAAGGCTACTGTAAAAGACTTCAAAGACCTGGGCGATCTCTCTGGGGCTTGTTTGAAGGGACCCATCCACGGAAGAAATAGCTGCGATTATTCCGGAGCTTTCTAACTTTCGCAACCTAAGAGCAAGTAACTGCCCTGCCTTTTCCCCTTGATCAATGTATTTCGATTGGGTTCTCAAAATGGCAAATTCAGCTTTCTTCCTTAGAATATCAGCATATTTGTCTCGCAGTTCCAGAAGGGGAGGGCAAAAAATTAGAAGGTGAAGAGGAAGAGAGGGCCCTTTCCATGTCCCGTATTTTCTGAAAAAGGGAGGAGGCTTCATTCTCCCGTTGCTTCTTTCTTCTAGAGGCGAGATGGATAAATTCCCCTCTGAAAAAGCATTTAAGGGCACACCACACTTGGTCCACATGAGGGACTGAGTTTAAGTTGGTCTCTATGAAAAATTGGATGAGGGCCTTAATCCTGGTAACCACAAACTCATCTTTGAGAAGCTGAGTATTTAGTTTCCAGGAGGTATCTCTCTGGAGGTCCAAGAGGGGGGATAGAAAAAGCCAAGTGGCAGAGTGGTCCAAAAGGAGTAGAGGTTCAATACTAGCATCGCAAACAGTTCACAGGGCCGTAAGGCTAAGGAGGAAAAAATCCAGACGGGAAGATGTGTGGTGAACTGTAGAAAAAAAGTAATGATACCGAGAGGTGGGGTTAAGGACCCTCCAGGGATCACAAAGACCCAGAGAATCCATGAAGTCTCCCAGGGCACATTGGGATGATGTAGTAGGCCCATGGGAAGAATGAGAGCAATCTAGGTCTTGCGTAGGCGGAGTATTCCAATCTCCACCAAGGATCAGAGTCATAGGCAACAAAGCAGCCAATGTATCTGTTAACTCCATAAAAAATTTGGGGTCCCCCCCAACTGGACTACATATACTACCCAGGACCACTTCCTTCTGATCTAGGATACCCTTAACTAGTATGAAGCTGCCTTGTGAGTCAAACACAACTAGGTTGGCATGGAAGGAGACAGGTCTGAGAGGTGGACTCACTGGAGGCAAAAACCTGAGAGACATTTTGTCTGCGTAGCCAGTTGGCCTTGTGGGTAGTCAGATGGATTTCTTGTAGAAAAACAATCTTACTCTGTAATAGGGAGATGTGCTTCAAAATCTGGTATCGCTTGTTCTGCTCCCCGATTCCTCTTATATCCACGTGAGGAACTTGGTTTGTCGTATTAACCATGGTCCAAATGCTTAAAATACAAATAAGAATGCAAAAACATTTCGGGGCACACTCCATCCTCCCCCCCTTGTATAAACCTGAAACAGTCTCTCTAAACCTAGTAAGTAGGTGGACCTTTGTATGAAACATGGAAGGATATAGAAACAAAACACATCCGAATAAACAGGGGTGAGCTAAAGGCAGTTAGAGCCGAATACAAAGCTCGCAATCCTACCCCATTATAATAATAATAATAATAAAATTTATTTATATGGTGCCTTATCTATAACCAAGGCGCCTCACACTTTAAAACAGCAAGAACCTTTAAAACAGAACAAACCTCAGTAAAATTAACATTAAAATAACAATGTACTAAAAGAAAACAGAAAAACTCAATTGCTGAATGCCTGGTGTCACAAATAAGTTTTTAAAGATTGCTTGAATCCCTCCACAGTTGTGCACTCCAGTAGCCGATGGGGTAGAACATTCCAAAGGGTAGGGGTTGCATACATAAAAGCTCTCGCCCCAGATGATTTTAAACATACCCTTGGAATCTCTAGCAACCCCTTGTCGGCTGAGCGGAGTGATCGTCCAGGGCAATAGGGGACCAGGAGCTCTTTCAGGTAATCTGGGCCCAGTCCGTGTAGGGCTTTAAAAGTCAGCAAGCTGACTTTAAAGGTGATCTGCCATTGTACTGGCAGCCAGTGCAGATTGCACAGCACTGGCAAAATATGACAGGATCGAGCAGATCCCATCAAAAGCCGGGCCACTGCATTCTGCACTAGCTGCAAGTGATGGATTTCTACCCCAGGAGGCCCTAGGTAAAGGGAGTTGCAGTAATCTAAGCGCAAGGACACAAAGGCATGGATCAGTGTAGGAAAGTCGTCAGACAGAACCAGATGCCTAATCCTGGAGATATTCCTAAAATGGTAAATGGAAGATTGGTCAACAGCCGACACCTGCGAATGCAGGGTCAGCCCCTCATCAAAAATTACCCCCAGGTTACGCACCAGTTCAGAAGTCGGGAGTGAAACGCCACAGAGAAAAATTCTCCGAGGACGAACCAACCCCCAACACCCCTATCCAGTGACCTGGTCCACAACCAGCACCTCAGTTTTTTCTGAGTTCAACTTCAGCCAGTTGGAATCCATCCACTCCTGGATTTCTTTCAGACAGTTATTAAAGACTGTGACTGCTCCAACCTGGTCGGGTGTGAAAGAGAGGTAGAGCTGGGTATCATCAGCATAGCAGTGAAACCTCAGCCCATACCTTCTTACAATGTCTCTGAGGGGTAGCATGTACACTGCAAACAACATGGGTGAAAGCACAGGGCCCAGAGGTACCCCACACGACAGAGAAGTAGGGCTTGAAGAAAAAAACTCAGACACCACTGTCTGTGTTCTACCCATGAGGAACGATGTAAACCACCTGAGGACCATTTCTGACAGTCCACAGATGTACCTCAAATGACCTAGCAACACCCCATAGTCCATGGTGTCAAATGCTGGTGAGAGATCCAAAAGAACCAAGATGGAATGGCTCTTCCAATCTCTAGCCATCAGGAGATCACTGAGCACCGGAACCAGTGCTGTCTTGGTACTGTGTCTCTTTTGAAAACCGGACTAGAGTGGCTCATAGCTGTCATGGATGGTCAAATGGTCCTCCAGTTGTGCTGCCACTACTTTCTCAAGCACCTTCCCTAAAAAGGAGAGGTTCGAGATGGGTCTGTAGTTTGCATGGCAGTCTGGGTCCAAGGTAGCTTTCTTCAAGAGAGGTGTCACCACTGCTTCTTTCAGGGAGCTAGGAAACTCTCCAGATTCCAAGGAGCACCAGACTATCCACGCTAGGACCGGACTGATGACATCAATAAAACCGAAAATTAGGGAAGTTGGTCCAGGGTCTAAACTACAGCACATAGGGTGCACACCCTGGATAATCCGCATGACATCCATGAACTCTGGACGGTTAAAGGTACTCCAAGAAAACTGAGGTGCAGTGAGCTCACACTGATCAAAAGCAATGCCCATAGAGTGTGCTGGCTGGAGTACTGACCTGATGTCAGTCACCTTATTAGCAAAGAATTGAGCAATTTCATCGCACTCTAATTGCGAAAAGGCTTTCTAGACCTGTAGACAGGCTGGGTTGCACAGTCTGTCCACAGTATGGAAGAGCTGAGCTGGTCGATTCTGAGCGGCCACAATCTCCCCAGACAGGAACTCTGCCTTCTTACGGGTGACTGCAGAGTGATACTGGAGGCAAAGCCCTCCCCCACCCCATGAAGTGTAGTGATTGGACCGGGTAAGACCAATAAAACGATAGTGAGCTCACCCCCCATGCTTAATAAGAAACCCACCCAAAACCCAACCACCTCTCCCACCCCAATCCCCCTTCCCTGGTCTAGAACTATAAACAGAGTCTCAAGATGGTCCATAGACCAGGTAGAGCAAGATGGAATGTGAGTCCGGAAGGGACTGCAACCACAAAGCCACTTGAAAACCCTGAATAATTAGGGTCCCCATGTGGCAAAAAAAGGGACATGGGTGCCAGGCAGAGTGGCCATGAAGTGATGCAAATGGGAAAAACCAAGCCCAAGTTAACTTGCAGCCTTTACTCTCCTGGGATATACCCAGGAAGCCACTGAGTAATTGAGGGCCCCCTAAGACAAGGGTCAAGAGGCTTACCCCCAAATCAGCCAAGACGTGATGAGTCCCAGCTGTCAGGTTAATACCCAACAAACAGCAACCAGCCCCCCATCTCTGAACAGAATCGAACACTGTGGGATGTCATACCATCAGCCCTAGAGATTGTATTTAGAGAGGACGTTCCCTGAAGGAGAAAAATTCTGAGTAAGGGAGACCCAGGGAAAGCTTGACAATTTAGGGATTAACTGGAGTCACCCATTTAGAGCAGGTCTCCGTTAGGTGGGACTAAACGCCTTAGCGAGGTGAAGCAATCCAGGGAACTTACATAATACAGAGGTCCAATCCAAGGGGGACAGAAAGAACATGGGCCAGGTGTTACCACCCAACAATTCTCCCCCACCTGCACCGGGCTTAATGGTTCTAGGTTCCCACATTAGGGAACACTGTGAGAGGTGCAATGGAACAACACCCTCTCGGAAGTTCTCTGCTGGTTCTGCGATGGCTACCAGACAAGGGAAGATCCAGGAGACCTGTAGAAAAAAAAAAGCAGGTTAGTAAATTTAAGGAGAGTCACAGACACAAGGAAGACCAAGAAACTATTATGCACAATCCTTCTGCTATTCACAACTGAAGCAAGTCACCATCAGAGTCTCAGGAATAACCCTTCAGGTTACTTTGAAAAGATCTGGTAAACAGGTCGCAAGGTCCTTGCGGGCTAATTCTGGAGCATCAAAGGAAAGCCATGATCCCTCGATTAAGGCCTGAAGGTGAACCGAGTAAATCATAGCAAATTGAAAGCCAGCAGTGATCAGTTTATTCACAATGGGGTGGAAAGCGTCTTGTTTCTGCCTGGTCTCGAACAGGAGGTCTTGTGTTATCTGTAACTTCTTCCCTTGCCAGAGGATAGCCTGGAGCTCTCTAGATTTAGAGAGGACATGTTTCTCTAAAAAGCTGAGGAACTTTAAAATAGTGGATCGAGGAGGGAATCCATCCGGAGGTTGTAGGTGAAGGGAGCGGTGAGCCCTTTCTATCTGATAGGCCATATTAAAGGGAGAAAGGCCCACTACCTTGATGAGCAGCTTCTGCAATAACGAGATCACCGCAGGGCCTTCCTCGGCTTCTGCTAATCCAAAGATCAAGATGTTATTCCTGCGGGAATGACCCTTCAAGTCCTCGGTCTTCAGTAGTAGCTTGGAAACTTGTTACTTTAACTTGACGAGCTCCAGATTGGTTCTTTCCTTCCAGCTCTCCAGGGAAGAAGTGCAGGCTTCTGTGTCACTGATCCTATGGCCCAGATCACACATGTCAGCACAGAGGGTCCTCAGCTCCGTGGAGATTTCGGTCAGTGTCTCCTGAAAGGGTTGGAGTTCCTGCAGGAATCGGTCCTCCGTCAGGAGGACTGCGGGAGCATTTGGGGACGACTGTCTGGTATGTTGTGAGGTCTGGGCCTGCAATTTCTTAGGCACCTTCTCTGGTGTGGTTGGTGGTGTGTGGCACGGAGGGGTCTGATGCATATCTGCCTCCATCGTGATGGTGCAAGTCGATGGCGATCCAGGAGGCAATTAGATGAACTCTGCAGGTATTTAGAAGCAATGCCAGTGGGTTCTGAGCCTTCGAAGCCTAGAAGTAGGTAATTTTATTTAGAGATGAGTGGGCAGAGAGACAGGAGCTCCGAAGCTAGGCTGTCACTCTGCTGCAGGCATTACATGATTTCCAGGGATTCCATCCTTGTCGTTAGTGTAATGTCATCTCCCATGCTTTGTGGGGAAGATCTTCTATAAACTGAATTACAGGCTTGCTCATTTCAGTGCTGGACCCATGGATTGATCCTTGCATTTATAGTCTAGAAGGCAGTAGCTCTAACTATTCAGCTAAAAGGAAAACTTCCTTTTAGTCACAGTGTTAGACTGGTATTTGTTCTTGCATGCTGCAGTCTTCACTTTCTCCACCAGCTGGTTCTCTGCATCTGGTCACTAGTTAAGCAGTAATACATGACAGAGTGTGCTTTATCATACAATATCAGCACACCTTGGGTGCATTGTGAGACACGACGAAGTGAAGCCGAGTGCCTTACACACCAAAGAAGTGTTGATATCCTATGCTGAAGCATGCCCTGGAATGTATTATTGCGAATATGGACTGGACCCACATAGTAAAATAAAAAAAAACACAAAGATAGGTTTAATAATACATTTTTTTTTACTGTTTTTAAACTGCGGAAGTACATTAGTATATAAAATAGTCCAATGCTAGACTCATTGGTCAGGTTAACTGTAATAACATTTAACTTGTTTTTTAATAAATATTGAATAAATAATATAGAATAAGCAGTTAATGTAATATAAGTTCAATAATATACTTTATTAAATACTCAGTTAATGCTAACTACTGCAAATCAGTGCAAGTGAATAGTGGTTATTGTCTCTTTAAATTGCAATGTGTTTGGCTATGTCAGCATTGGTAGCAGTATGAATGGGAAAATCTACCTGTTTCTCCACTGTGTTTCCCTCAGTGTCAGTGAGGGAATTGCTCTGCTGGAATTGTGATTCCTGTCTGTAGTTCTCAGTTGGAGGCTGTGTTTCACCACCAGCAGGGAGATGGACAGTGCAGCTGGCGGTTATAAGTGTAGCTGCAGGGGTTGAGTGAAGTTCATGAGGGCAGAAATCACTCGTGGTGTTCAAAGATGAGTGGCTATTGACAGGGCATAGGGATATCGGTGTATGTAAACAGGTTCTACTTAGGGCTCTTGTTTTTATCCATTCCTTTATGAAGGAATATAAGTACGGGCATAGAACGCTGCTGACCAATCAGATTTCAAGATTTTGCCTGTCCAGTGCATAATTCTGTATGCAATACACCAATAAGGGAGAAATTGTCTTCTTAGTTGTCATCCTTAGAGGAAAACAATGTCAACTTGTATGGTATTTGGTTACTCTAATACCACTGGTCGATTGTAGCCTGACCAAAAGGTAATATATCTTCAAATTTCAGTCCATGGTGATCTTAAAAATAAGTGGCCATCATTTCTTGGAAGAAGTGATCTGGATTACCAGAATTTCACTCTGGTGTGCCTTCACATATCTGTTCTATGCATGTCACAGTAGCTGACTCCCACATTCCAGCTGGAGAGCTTGTGAAAAGTAAGTTTACATATTTTATATTGACTTTATGTACGTACATACATATGCATATATACATGATTATATATTAAATAGGAATTTTTTCCTGATATCTCCCATCTGCTGATTGCTGTAGTGCTGTTCCACCTGTAACAAATCATGCATGTTTCAAAGCTTCATGGGATTATTTCTTTTTTCTCCCCATTCCCTGCCTGCTCTGATCATCAGTCTCCTTGCTCTCATCCTCATAACTCACCTTCTCCTGGACTTAACTAGTTAATCCTCCCCCAGATAGGGTTGCCACCTACCCATTTTTTCCAGATGATCCAGTTTTCACGTACCTTCTCCGGTCCTCGGTTTTCCGACTGCTCAATCCGGTAATCCAGAGGGGCAAGCACAAGAAAAAATTACTTACCATAATAATATTGTTTCTTAAAAAGGATCTCCTAGTAGGATTATACAATACTGCAGTCAGTCCAGACCTGCTGACTGCCCCCGGAACTTTGAACATAGAATGTATGCAAATTGGAGAATTTGGAATGCTTACATTCAAAGTGCTGCCTCTTCTATCTAACTGCCAGATTACAGTAGACTAATGACTAATTAAAATTAAACACCCTTAACATTAATGCCCTCCCTCTTGGTACAGAGGAAAGACTCCATACAGGACAAGAAAAAAAAAAAAAAGAGAGCTAGCGATCCTAGCCATTCTTGTGTGCATTAATAATTTTAAAAAGTTAGGCCAATAATTATTAGCAACATTAAAAACTCCCATAAAAGTGTTGCTGAACCTATTTAGGTTATGTATGGGGAGGTAGGGAAAGGAGGTCTAATCCTACTAGGAGATGCCTTATAAGAAACAATATTACTATGGTAAGTAATTTTTTCTTTGAGACCCAGGAATCTCCTAGTAGTATTAGACAATGCTGCAGACTACCAAGCTGTACCTTGGGAGGAGGAGGGTACAGAACCTATTTAGGACAAAGGTTCTGCAATACAGCAGTGCCAAACCTAGCATCAATCCTGGTCTGAACGTCCAGACAGTGGTGCTTAGTGAAGGTGTGGACTGTACTCCAGGTAGCTGCTTTACAGATTTCCAGCAAGGGGATGTCCCTTGCAGCTGCCACTGAGGCAGCAGTTCCACAAGTGGAATGTGCCCTGAGGCCCTGTGGTGGCTGTTTGTCACCCTTACTGTAGCAAAATTGGATGCAGGATACTATCCAACGTGCAACTGGCCTCTTTGAGGTAGGCCTGCCTTTTCCCAGTTCACCATAAGTAATAAACAACTGTGAGTGGGAATCCCTGAGGTTCTTAGTATGTGCAATGTAATAGCTGAGGGACCTTTTTACATCCAAGCTATGAAGCTTTTGTTCACCTGACCTGGATTTGGCTGTGAAAAATACTGGCAGGGTGATGGACTGACTCAAGCAGAACTCAGTTACCACTTTTAGAAGGAACTTTCTGTTAGTTCTAAAGACTACCTTGTGCCTGTGGAAGATAATGTAAGTGGGATCAGTGCAAAAAGCTTGGAGCTCGCACTCTTTTCTTGCTGAAGTAATTGCCACTAGAAGAACAGTTTCCCATGGGACATATTTTAGCTCAGCTGTGGCCATTGGCTCAAAAGGGGACTTCATGAGTTTGGCTATGGAAAAATTCAGGTCCCAAGGAGGGACTGGTTCCCTAACAGGAGGAAACATATGTACCAACTGTTTTACAATACAACAATGTGTTTAGATATGCTAGATTCACTGTAGAGGTGGTTTTAGAAACTTCTGGTTATTTCCAGAGAAATTCTTGTTTAAAAAGTGAAACCAGGATTCTGCCCATGCGCAGACCGGCGGTATTATATGGTTCCAAAATTAGTCATTGGCATTCCGCGGTGCCATGCTGATGTTGAGGAGATTCAGGATGGAGGAGCAGCAAGGGATTTTCGATCAGAGTGACTGCCAGGTGCTTTACTACAGAAAAACATGGAAGGCACCAGTATGGCACGGGTGAGGAGGCATTACTGCTTTCAAATGATCAAGGTATAGACACTAATTACACCGATGTATGAACTGACAGCTGTTTCGGCTGACAGCAACTTGATCTTCTCTCACTCCCCTTGCTTTGTTACGGATGCAGAAGTAAGTCAGTTTTAGAAAAAAAAACATACTGACAAGGCATATGAATGTTGGCATAATGCATTGCTAACAAAGTGTCTTGGTGAAGAGGGACCACAGTATGCACACCTAGTAATGTTGTTTTCCCTTGCAAAACTGCTGTAACTTCACTGTACAGCAGTGTGAGTCACTCCTCAGCCATACAGTGATGTCAGCAGTACAGCCCTAGGTCCACAGCAACACCAGACTTGCTACAGAAGCTCTGGTACACCCTACAGTTTTTAGCAGCTCAGAATGCAAAAAGTAACTGCAGAGGACAGTAATGAAATACAATTCCAGAATCAATGCAAGGAGGGGTGATTTATGCATGAAAGTCAAAAGGACTGGGAAAGGTACTGACAGCAAGTCGATCCTCCCTCAATCCCCATGCTTTGGTACAGAGGCAGATATAAGTCAGTTTTACAGAAAAACATACTGACAAGGCATTTGGATTTTGGCATAATGCATTGCTAACAGGGAGTCTTGGGGAAGGAGGAACACAGTACGTACACCTAGTACTGGTAGTTTTCCTTTGCAAAATTGCTGCAGTTGCACTGTACTGCACAGTGAGTCACTCCTCTGCCATATAGTGATGTCAGCGGGAGCCAGCAGTCCAGCAGCTGAAGAGCAAAGGCAAGTGCAGCAGGGCTAAAGCAGGGCTCAAAAACAAATGCAAAATACAGAATGTAAAGTAAACCCTGGCCAAAAATAACAAATGCACACACCCTTTCAGGTCTAGTACTGCATATAATGACTACAAGCTGTAACTGTTTGAACTATCACGAAAGGTGCTCTTTAAGATCTAATGGTACCAATAAACTTGTAACTCCTAGGGCCAGATATTCAAAATTTAGCCCCAGGGAAAAATTAGCACTGTGCGGCATGCTAAATTAGCCCGGGACTATTAGCATGCCATATTCAAAGGAATAGCCTCGGGGCTAAACCTGCTGAATATAGTGCGCAAAAGAAGCAGTGCAAACAGGGCTGGGAGTGCAGTGCAAAAATAGCCCGGGAAATAAGACAGCTCTGAATATAGCACCAAGGAAGTCCCAAAAGCAACTGCATCTCAGTGGACACAGAGGTGGAGGAAGGCAGAGCTGCAGTAGCAAGCCAATGTGAGTGATAGTAATGGATTGTTGCACAACAACAGCAACAGTCAATGCAGGTCACACACAGCAGAATTGTGCAGTGCATGTGACAGGTTAGCCCGGAGCAAACACATTAGCCCAGCACTAACACTTTGCCCTGGGCTAACACATTAGCCCAGGGCAAAAGTTTGCAATATTCAAAGCTCATATGTATATGAGCCTACTTAGGCAATCCGTTTGCAAACAGACAAATTTGCATCACATTATGGGCTGCTTAGCATACATTTCCATGTGGTTTGCCCGGTGCTATTCCATAGTGCTCACAGCCCCACCTGTAGGTTGACCTGGGAGTACAGGAGCCAGATGGGTCTGCTGAAAGCATCACCTGTAGGTCAGCCTGGGAGTACAGGTATGAAGCCGCAGGCAAGGGCTGTCAGCAGGCTCACTCAGTGCAAACCTCTCTGTGCAGATAAGGGCAATGGTCTCCACAGTGTGAAAAAAGCAAAGAAGCAGCTGTTCTGCTATTACTCCTATGCCATAACTGGAAGGCTGGAATAACAACACACAAAATGACGTCTGGCACCAGGATTCAGCAGTCAAAAAAAGTTATTCCCAGAATGTAGCCAATACAGAAAGTTAACTGCATTTACCTGGCTGTGCTGTATAAACTGAAAGCGCTCAGTTGTTTTTGATGAGTTTTATGAATCAGTGTATCATAATATTTGAATAAACTAAGGTCAGTGATTGTTGGAGGCCGGTCTAGTGGTAACAGCAAAGATATAGGCACCAGGAGATCCATAGGTGAACTCCCATTTCCACACTTTGTGGCCTTTGGCAAGTCATTTGACATCCCTGTGCTTTACTGCTCCCGGCCATAACATGGGAAAAAACAGAACCCGTGTCATTGTCAATAACTTGTATCTAGTTATTTCTATAAATGCCTGCAATTGGACACCTTTCTGGGTTCTATGCAAAGACAAAACTATATTTCCTTCAGAGAACATAGATAATTAAAACATAATTCCCCTTGGGCTGATACAGTGAATGAACACAGTGCACTACCTATGTTGGTCCTTGTGTGCTCTGATGTGGGGTGCTAGTTAGAAGATTCACATTTTGGATACAGAAGAAAACAGTTCATGTGCTAAAGTCATTTGTTACAGTGCAGTTTAATCAGAAAATGTCAGTATAACTTCTATATATATATATATATAATAGATATACCACTCTAGGGTGTGCTGTCGCTCTGATACGCTTGCGCCTTGGTGTGCGTTGTGATACACGAGGCCGCAGGCTGAGTGCATTCAACCACCCAAGGCGCATGAGATATCAGAGCTGCCACCGCATACCCTAGAGGGTATATCTGTCTTATAAAATGGCCACGCATGTTTTGGGGGTGGAAAAATAATCCCTCTGTCTAGCTGGTAAATGATATGCTGGCAGAGTTCAAAGTAAGTCCTGTGTTTAAAAAAGATGAAAAGTGTGTCCCTCCTGTTAGGTTCTGTTGGTTTATAATAATCCCTCTGTCTAGCTGGTAAATGATATGGTGGCAGAGTTCAAAGTTAGTCATTTTGTGTTTAAAAAAGATGAAAAGTGTGTTCTTTATGTTATGTTCTGTTAGTTTAGTGAGAGAAGCTGCAGACTCTGTGTAGAAGGGAGCGAGGACACAGTGAGTGAGTTGGCAGCTTTAGGAAAGTAGTCTAGAGCGAGGCGGTGATGAAGTATAAGCGTGACGGGCAGTGCGCATTGCAGGAAGTGACAAGCTGTTCAATTGAAAGTAAGTCCTTTTGTGTTTAAAAAGATAAAAGTGCTTTCCCTCCTGTTAGTTTCTCTTAATTTCAGTAATACAAGCTGCAGAGTCTATGTAGAATGGGCGAGGAGGCGCCGGTGGTCGGCAGCTTCGAAGGTGAGCGCCAAGCCAGGCGAGGTTGTCCATAGCAACACTCGCTCTGGCTTCTAACTCCTGCGTCATCTCGCTCCATCTCTACTGAAATTAAGAGAAACTCACAGCAGGGAAAACACTTTTATCTTTTTAAACAAAAAGGACTTACTTTCAACTCGTAACAGCTTGTCACTTCCAATGCTTGCCATCATCGCTATAATTCAAGAAGGAAAAGTGAAAGTGCTGAACGATCGGCAACTCTGTGTAGAAAGGGAGATTTTTTTAACAGAAAGTGAGAGTAGGAAGTAAGAGAACTGTAGTTTGTCTTGTTTTTTTTATACACAGTTAGGTTTCTGTTAAATGGGTTGCATTATGTTGTTTTGTAGAATTTAGGGTGGTGACACAGTGTGCAGTATTAAAAGTTAGTGGCTCTGCAGTAAGAGTGTGAAAATGGCAGGCAGAATTTGCTTTTTGGATGATAGTTTATTTAAAAAGGAGTGGTGCAATCAAGTAAATCAGGTTGTACAGTGTGGGATTACTAGTGATATATTTAGTTATGGCTGTGGGTGCCACTGTGTGTGTGTGTGTGTGTGTGTGTGTGTGTGTGTGTGTGTGTGTGTATGTGGCTGCTTAACTGCATTAGGCGTGGAGTGATCTCACTGCTGGTGAGAAGGTTTTGAGGGCTGGAAAGTAGTTTAGGCGTGCGGTCGTACTGGGAGGCGTGCGGTAGTTGGGAAATAATGCACGGTCATGTGATGCATTCTGTCCAATCATGTTACTGGAATTTCTATGATTTTACCACCCCATTTTATAAATATATATATACACTCAGAATGATGTTTCCCCTATGATCACTCTGCTCATGGTGAGTTCTGTGATATTGTACAGTATTTGCCCTTTATGTTACCCGAACCCCCTCCTCTTGAGAAGCACACCCGCACCCCCGTCAGGTCCACAGGTGCACAATAGTAAGTATAGAACCCAATATTCCCTGGTAGTCTAGTGGTCCCCCACCCCCAACCACGATCCTAGACTTCCGTTGAATTCATTTTCATAACTGTACCCTGGTAGCCTAGTGGCCCCCCACCCCCGTCACGATCCCCGACTCCCATTTAATTACTTGTCAACTCCTTTCCCTGGTAGTCTAGTGGCCCCCCACCCCGTAACGATCCCCGACTCCCGTTGAATTAATTGTCAGATCTTTTTCCTGGTAGTCTAGTGGCCCCCTCATCATGATCCCCAACTTCCACTGAATTAATTGTCAACTCTTTTCCCTGGTGGTCTAGTGGCCCCCCATCACAATCCCCGACTCCTGTTGAATTAATTGTCAACTCTTTTCCCTGGTAGTCTAGTGGCCCCCACCCTCGCCACCTGGCAGTGCCTCCCCCCCTCCCCCAACCATTCTGGAATGGAGCCGGCGACGACTGGCTCAGCCTGCCACTCACCTCTGTGGCCAGTCACCGACTGAGTGATAAATGAGTGTGTACCCCACTGAGTTATGAATGGGCATGTACACGCTCATTCATAACTCAGTGAGGTGCGTGCTCATTCATCACTCAGTCAGCGGCTGGCTGCAGAGGTGAGCGTGGGCTGGGCCAGTTGCCGGCTCTGTTCTAGGATGGTTGGGGGGTGGGGATCAGCACTGCTGGGTGGGGTGGGAGGGTCACTAGACTACCAGGAAGTTATGAAAATTAATTCAACGGAGTCAGGGATCTGATAGGGTGTGGTGGCGGGACCACTAGACTACCAAGGAAAAGTTATGAAACTTAATACAATGGGGGTCAGGGATCATGCCGGGGGCACTAGACTACCAGGAAAAGTTATGAAAATAAATTCAATGGAAGATAGAGGTCATGATTGGGGGTGGGGGCCACTAGAGTACCAGGGAAAAGATAGAAGATTAATTCAACGGGAGTTAGGGATCAGGATGGGGGGGGAACAGTGTGCTGTGAACAGGTGGGGAGGCAACTGAGCTCCAGCTCCCCCTGCGCTGCATTACCACATGCTTTTTGCTGGCGGTATTCAGTGCTGTGCTACAGGTGGCACAACAACCTGTAGCAAGGTGTTATTCTTTTGAATATGCTGGTGTGCCCCTCTCCTAACTCCTTCCCCTGCATACATTAACTTTTAGCACTGGTGCTATCACACAGCACCAGCACTAATTTGGCTTTTGAATATTGCGACCAGGTGCAAATTCGACACTATTCCAGTGCAATGGATTTGCACCTGGCACAATGCTTTGAATATCTGGCCCCTAGTATTTCTACTAGCATGGGTGAATCTGTGCATATACGGTTTGCGCAGCAAAAAGTTGGAATACACTACTTGGTTCTTTACAGGGTGGTCTTGGCCATGAGGTTTTTAAACAGCAACTAAAGAAACATTATTGTAGTCAGCCTCATTGTAAATGTTTTTTTATAAATGCTGAGTGTATATGACAAGTCTGTACTGTTTTCTTTTTTATGGCTGTGGTCGAAGTCTATAGCAATCTTGCTGTCTGTAGCTTGAAAAATGGAATGGAACACATTTTTGGAGCTTTCAATGTGTCCTTCCACAACTATGAATCACTATGCCAGTTGAAATAAAACACTCCCTTCTTTCTGTTTATAATGTTGTGGACAGAACTCAAAGCTGCTTATCAGATAGCCTTTAGGAAACTGAAACAACTTGTTAAATATTGGTTGCCTATTAAACTGGATATTTGTTTACCCCCTTCAAAATACAACAACTTGCACATTTCAATACTTAGCATTTAAACATTTTCTTGTTACTAGCTTCAGTTTGGGCAGGTATTGCTTTTCAAGAAAGAGTCATACCTCATAAATGTCACCCTTTCCCAGCAATCTAAAAAGATTTACACTGTTTTTCTAACCTCTTAAGACACTATCTGATAAGAACTGTCTCAGACATATGCAGGTCTTCTGTGAAATATCGCAGCCTAAATATATAGCAATCAGCAGGCATTTGTTACTATGCTTTTTGGGGAAAAATATATTGAGCTACAGCAAACACACACACACACTGTACACGCCACCCTCGTGGCCACAACATTCAAAATAAATACTGCAATCTAATATGTTATAAAACAATAAAGAAACTGTTTATGCCAGTGAACACAGTGAAGTTCAGGTTACAGCAGATTTCCTTTAAATATTTCTTATCCTATATTTTGTATCTTGGATAGCGCTGGGGAAATGCTACATCTCATTGTCATAGGGATCTTCATTTTACACAGTTTTTCACTGTATTTACTCAGGATGTCCCCGATTAGATGCAACATCTTGTTTTCAGTGGGATCATGATGTTACTATTTTTATAATTAATAATATATATGTGTGTGTGTGTGTGTATATATATATATATATATATATATATATATATATATATTTCTATAATTTATTCAGGGTAGCCTAGTCTAGATAGTCAAGATGTAAAATATTGTTTTCAGTGATTTTATGCAATGCAGCATAATATTGTGTAGATGCAGAGCCCCACTGAAAATTAGATGCTATGTCTTCTGTGAACTATCCAGGCTAATAGCAAATAGCAGGCATATTCTAGGAAAACACATTATAAAAATGTGCAAAAGGAAGACCACATTGAAACTGCCTCTCAGTAGATCTGCACTGTACAAATTCATTAGGAATTATGGGTAAAAGCATTCCAAAAACTCTCAACAGCCATATTGGCTCTGACCAGAGTTTGTACCTGTCTTTTGTGCCCGACCAGGATAGTGTGCTCTCAGTTTTTTCTAACTGTCTCACTGAAATCCAAGACTGGATGAATTCCAGTTGGCTGAGATTGAACCCTGACAAGATGGAGGTGTTAGGAGTGGATCTGGGTCACCAGATAGAGGGTCGGTTGCTGGATGGCCATCCGGGCTTTGGCCCGGGGGCTCCCAGCTCCTGACCTCTGAATGGGTGCTGACTCTAGGGGTGATGTTTGATGATGGGCTGACACTTTGCTCACAGGTGTCAGCCATGGTCAAGTCCTCTTTTTACCATCTGAGGAACATTGCCCAGATTAAGCACCTTGTTCCGTCTGGCAATCTTCCAACTTTGGTCCACGCTTTTGTGACCTCGCGTCTTGTCTACTGTAACTCCCTGTACCTAGGGCTTCCAGGGTTTGATATCCACCACTTGCAGCTAGTGCAGAATGCTGCAGCCAGGTTACTGTCTGGGTCAACTCGATCTAGTCATATTTCACCTGTGCTGCATGCTCTGCAGTGGCTGCCTGTTCAGTGGTGGATCACCTTTAAAGCTGGCTTGCTGACTTTCAGAGCCCTACATGGTCTGGGTCCGAGTTACCTACAAGCACTTTTGAGACCCTACGGCCCCCTCAGTCCACTCCGCTTAACCGATGAGGGATTGTTAGAGATTTCCAGGGTACATTTGAAGACCTCAGGAGCTCAGGCTTTTGCCTTCACCGCTCCTTCCTTGTGGAATTCTCTGCCTTGGTGGGTACAAGAGTGCCAGACAGTGGAGAGCTTTAAAACTGCTTTAAAAACATATTTGTTTGCATGTGCTTTTCCTGATTTTTAGTATGTATAACCATATATTTTAATTGTTTTTAATTGTTCTATTTATTTGTGAATTGTTTGCTTTTAGAAATATAATGATTGTACAGTGCTTTGATAGTCACTGATACTGCGCTCAATAAATAAACTTATTATTATTATTATTGTTGCAACATCTTGGCTGTTGTAACACAGCCCTGGGTTGTGCATGAAAAAGGGCCTTGGCTCATTGTACTTACCTGGTTAACAAAACTTAAAATAAAAAAAAGGACTGCAGAGTTGCTGCTGTCCAGAATCCTCATGTGTCCAACATTCTAAGCCTTTGTGCTGTGCCATTTCTCCTAACAGGGGTGCACAATACCCAGTTGTAATGAATACCCATTGACAATGTGGAGTGCTACAGAAAAAATGTTTACAACATGTTTCTTTTATATCAGTTATGCAGAGCATTTCTATTTTTTTCAGTGCTCTCCCCTTCCCTCTTGATAGTACCAGGATTAGTGAATTGAATAAATAATTTGTCCATTCCTGTAATGGTGACACTGGCACCAAGGTCAGCTGTATTGAGTAACATTCCTTATTGCTTCTTTTTACTGCCCCCACACCTTGCAACTGCAATTAGAATCTGAAGCACAAACTAATGACATGCCAAAGTTCAAATGTGTAAACTGTGTACAAAAGAAAAAATGACTCACTTTAGTAATTGTTTATTCTAATGGAGTCTTGCTGTATTCTGACTATTGCAGTTAGCCCCAGCCTTTAAACTGCCCCGGAGAACAAAGGGTTAACTTTCTATGCAGAGCATAGAATGCTGAGCTCGAGCTCGGTTGAGGTCTCTGTCTGGAGCCCTTTGAAATCCAACCATCAGATTCTTAAGAGCAAAAACTCACTAACTATTCTATGTGGAAATTGTAAAATTTTTACTAGCCAACTGGCAATAAAAAGTTTTGGATTCCTAAAGGAAGACTCAAGTCAGAAAACCCAAAACCAAAAACCAATCCAAATAAGAATAATAATAAAACAAACACCCAAACAAAAAGAAGAGGGTGTAAAAGGAGCACCCCTGAGATGCAACACTGCACCTGCCTACCCACTTCCCAAAAACAGGTTCTGAGAGGGGAGGCAGGGAGGTCAGAATACAGCAAGACTTTATTAGAAGAAGCATAATTACTAAGGTGAGTAATTTTTTCTTCAAACAACATGAAGTCTTGCTGTATTCTGACTATTGCAGAATACCAAGCAGTACCTCCATGGAGGAGGGACAGAACCTACTTTGGGAATAGGCTCTGAAGTACTGCTGTGCCAAACCGAGCATTACTCCTAGCCTGGATATCCAGAGAGTAATGCTTCGTAAAGGTATGGACTGTTTTCCAGGTGGCTGCTTGACAAATTTCTAAGAGAGGACTATCCCTGGCAGCAGCCAGGGAAGCAGCTGTACCTCTGGTGGAGTGAGCCCTCAGGTCTGAGGGTGGAATTTTTCCTAGTTTCTCATAGCAGAATTGTATACAAGACACAATCCGCCTGGCAATAGTTCTCTTGGTGGCAAGTTTGCCCTTTCCCACTTCTCCATAAGTGAGGAACAACTGGAGGGAATCAAACCTGTGACCCTTGGTATGCTCTATATAGTAGCTAAGAGTCCTTTTAACATCTAAACTGTGTAGCCTCCTCTCTCCTGAAGAGGAATGATTGGTGAAGAAAACAGGAAGAGACATAGACTGATTCAGGTAGAAATCTGAAACCACTTTGGGCAAGAACCTTCTATTGGTTCTAAGGACCACTTTATTCCTATGAAAGGAGATAAAATCAGGTTCCACTGACAGGGCTTGCAGTTCACTGATACATCTGGCAGAGGTAATGGCTACTAAAAACACAGTTTTCCAAGTCAAGTACTTAAGCTCTACTGAGGACATAGGCTCAAAGAGAGGTTGCATCAATTGAGAAATGCAAGCATTTAAATCCCAGGCAGGGGCAGGGTCTCTAAATGGAGGATTGGTATGAAGCAATCCCTTGAAAAATTTACAGAACACAGGATGAGATGATAGTGAGGAAAACTTCCCCACTGACAGAAAAGCAGAGACAGCTGACAAGTGAACCTTGAGAGTAGCTGGTCTGAGACCTAGGCCATTAAGATGGACCATATAATCCAGAACAGTAGCAATTCAGCAGCGTCTGTGGAAATATGTTGCTTGGAACACCAAATGCTGAATCTCTTCCATTTGGAGTTATAGGTCTTTCTAGTGGCGGGCTTTCGAGAGGCTTTGAGGATATCCAGAACCCCCTGAGACAGATGCAAATCTGCATACTCTTACTCTTCAAGAGCCATGCCTTGAGACTGAAGATTGGGGTACCAAATCCTCCCCTGAGAGGAGGTTACCAGGTTGTAATTCCTGGGAAGAGACAGGGGAAGATGGACTGCTAGGGATAGCAACAGGGGTACCAAGGCTGTCTGGCCCAATCTGGAGCAAGCAGAATCACTTTGCAAGGTTGTGACCTTATCTTGACTAAAACTTTGAACAGTAGAGGAAAGGGAGGGAAAGCATACAGAAATTTCCCTTCCCAGTTCACAGTCAGAGCATCCAGAGGTACTGAGCCCAAGACTGGGGGTCTGCAACAAAAGAAAGAAAGAAAGTTGGTGATTGTCTGGGGCTGCAAAGAGATCTATCTCTGGAGTGCCCCACCTTGAAAAAATCACCTTCAAGACCAGAGGGTCCAGGGACCATTCGTGATGGCCCTGTGAGATCCTGCTCAGTGCATCTGCTAGCACATTGTCCTTCCCTGGAAGGTGGACTGCTATCAGAGAGGTTTGCAGGAATAAACCGGGACCACAACTTCATGGCTTCTGCACAAGGCCGTGACCGCGTGCCTCCTGCTTGTTGATGTACCACATGGTGATGGTGTTGTCTGTTCTGACTTGAACCACCTTGTTCTGCACTGACTGAGAGAAAGCTTGCAGGGCCAGAAAAACTGCCCTGAGTTCTAGGAGATTGATATGGAGAAGGGATTCCTGAGGGGACCACAGTCCCTGGGCAGTGAGGGCCCCCAGATGGGCTCCCCAGCCCAGGAGGGAAGCATCCATGTTAAGGACCACTGAATGAGACTGAGCGGCAAATGGGACCCCTTGCCTTAAATTGTCCTGATCCTGCCACCATTGAAGGGCTTGGATTAGGGTCCAAGTCACTGGGATCAGTTTGGTATGGGAATCCTTCCTTTGGGACCAAAAGACCCTCAGATGGAACTGAATGTCCCTCATCTGGAATCTTGCCCCTTGGACCACTGCTGTAGAAGCTGCCATGTGGCCCAAGAGCAGGAGGAAATGCCTTGCTGGTCGAGACACCTGAAGGCTGAAGGAAAAAGCCAGTTCTATAAGAACTCTTGCCCTTTCAAGGGGAAGAAAGGCTCTTGTTTTGACAGTATCCCGCTCTGCCCCTATAAAAGTAAGGAGCTGCACTAGCTCGAGAACTGACTTAGGAAGGTTGAGAAGAAATCCTAGAGAAGTGAGCACTTTCTGGGTCACTTGCAGGTCTGACTTGACTTGGTCTGGAGACTGGCCTACTATGAGCCAGTCGTCCAGATATGGAAAAAAGGAAATCTTTTGACTTCTTAGAAAGGCAACGACTACTGCCAGGCACTTTGTGAAAACCCTTGTGGCTGATGTTAAACCAAAGGGCATTGCTTTGAACTGATAGTGGCCTGAGGGCAACTCGAACCTGAGGTACTTTCTGTGGGAGTACCTGATGGGGATGTGAAAATAGGCATCCTTTAGGTCCAGGGAGGCTAGCCAGTCCCCTGACCTTAGAGAGGGAAGAATTATTCCTAGAGTTACCATCTTGAACTTTGGCTTTAAAAGATGTTTGTTCAGGTATCTTAGGTCTAGGATGGGTCGCCACTCCCTTGTCTTTTTTGGGGTAAGGAAGTACTTGGAGTACAGACTTTTGCCCATGTGTAGGGTAGGAACTCTCTCTCTCTCTCTCTCTCTCTCTCTCTCTATGGCTCCTAAGGCCAGAAGAGATGAAACCTCTGCCTCTAGGGCAAGGGTTTCTGAGAGACCTGCAGGTGGAAAAGATCTGGCTCTCATCTTCGGAAATTTTTTGAAGCTGAGAACCAGTCCCTGGCTTACTACTTCCAGGACCCACTTGTCTGAGGTAATAGACATCCAGTCCTGGACAAAGTAAGCCAGCCTGCCCCACGGGAATAGGAGAGTCGACCTGGGCAGACCCATCAGGGTGTCTGCTTAGCAGGGGCCTTAGGCTGAGGAGTGGATGCAGCCCTGCTCATCCCCCTTCTGCCTCTCCCTCTGAAGAACCCTCTCTGTGAAAAGGGAGAAGAGGCCTGTGCTTGGTAGAAAGGCCTATGAAAAGGCCTGCCCCTGCCCCTAGACTGCTGCCTTTGAGGAGTTGCCTGCCTCTCCTTGGCCTGAGCACTCTATAAGTGGTCCTGTCTGGCGATCCATTTTCTTCATGTAATTCTCTGTCTGCTCTCCAAACAGAGAATTACCCACTACAGGAAAATCCATGGCCTTAGCCTGGGTGTCCTGTGAGAAGCTAGTACATCTAAGCCAAGCCATTCTCCGAAGAGCCACAGATGTAGCCATGATTCTTGATGACACATCACTGGAGTCCACAGCAGCATGAAACTGTACTTTTAATGCCTCAGTCCCATCTGCAGCCACCTCCTCCAGCTCCTTGGCTAGCTGGGGGGAGGCCTGTTTAGCCAGTGCCAGTACAGTGTCCCACCTGGACTTCTGGTACCTGGCTGCATAGGCCATATAATTCGCCTGCCTGAGTCCCAAGGAAGATGCCATGTACTGTTTTTTTGCCATGGCATCAATCTTCTTGGAGTCTTTGTCTGGTGGGTGTTTGCCTTGTCACAGGCAGCAGCCTGCATTACCCCAACATGGCTGCATTGCTGGTATAAAAAGTCTGTATCTGAGCCTGATAGTGTGTACCTCTTGTCCATCCTTCTGTCAACAGGGGGTACAGAATTGGGAGACTTCAGGATTTTTTGTGTCTGTTTCCCAAAGGATTTGTGACGGGGAATAGACAGTCTCCTGGACTCTGGGATGTCCATCATTTCCACATAATCAGGCTCCTCCTGATCCTCCACTGCCTCCTCCATAGGAAGCTGGAGGGTTTCAGCCACTTTTCTGTAAAACAGAAAATGGGAAGGGGACTCAGAAAGCCTAGGAGGGGATACACCAGAAGGTCTGTCTGGGGAGATGTCCGGTTCCACAAGCACATCCAGACTTTCACCATCATCACCATCATCTTCAAACTCCCCCTACTCCTCAAACTCCAGTTCATAAAAATCTTCAGGGGTATAATCTTGAACCAGGGGAACCGAGCAAACTGAATCCCTGTAAAAAGGTGCCGGATCGGTCAGAACCGAGGGAAGCGATTCCACAATTTGAATCACTCTGGCTATTTCCTCAGAGGTCGGAACGTGAACCTCTGGATCCGAATCGGTAGATTTTTCTTTGCATTTCCTTCTTGTAGGAACCGACTGCTCAGGATAAGCTCTCCTCTTGCCCAAAGAAATATTGCCCTGGTCATAGGGCACTCCTTCTGGTTTGGTTGGAACTGAACCGGGCTGGCCATCTGGGTCAGCGGACTTCTCGGCCTTCTTTTCCCTCAGTCTACCTAATCTCTTTTCAAGGGTAGATTTAGGAACCTTTTTACAAATTTGGCAGTCTGTATCGAGGTGTTCAAACCCCAGACAATAAACACAGGTGGTATGGGGGTTGGCCTTAGCAAAGACCTCCCCACACTCACTGCAGTGTTGAAACCCAGTGGGCCTGTTTTTTTTCTTAGGTTTCTCAGACATGGCCAACCTAAATAAACTTACCCTTTTTATGGCAATCGCCAGGCAAGACTCCCTTATCGGTTCCTAACTATGTCACGGGTGTTGGAAAAAAATGTTCAAAACACGTTTTTTTTTAGAACCGATAAGGACCGGTAACCACACTCTAAAGTAAAACACAAGGATTCAATACACATGATCGGTTCAGCCGAACCGATCTAACACTTTACAATTTCCACACAGAAAATCAGAACAAAACCTGTCTAGTACTCACAGTACCACAGACAGAGACTGAACCGACTATGCGGAAATAAATTTGTTAAAAACCGACTACTTAACTGAGACTTTAACCCACTTTCAAACTGAGCTGAAGGAGAAATCTCCGGAGCGACTGTTCAGTGAGGTGTAGTAGAGAATCTGATGGTTGGATTTCAAAGGGCTTTAGACAGAGACCTCAACCGAGCTTGAGCTCAGCATTCTATGCCCTGCATAGAAAGTTAACCCTTTGTTCTCCGGTGCAGTTTAAAGGCTGGGGCTAACTGCAATAGTCAGAATACAGCAAGACTTCATGTTGTTTGAAAGAAAGCTGCACCTTTGTCTGTAGAAGGTTTTCTTAATGATGACCTGGTGCAAGAGGGGAGCCTTTTTCAAGTGATGGTGAGCTGCAGGACTAAGGGGCGTGTAATGAAGCTGGATTTTGGGAAGTTCAGGAGGGATGTGAGAAAATATTGATTCACTGAAAGGTTGGTGGACACACGGAACAAACTGACAGTTGAAGTGATGAAGGGTAGAACGTTTGAGGGTTTCAAGCATGTGTGGGATAAATGTAACAGCCCCCCCTTGACTCACCTTGTCTTTTCCAGGGCCCTTGGGTCCACACTGCACACTCCTCCAAGGGGGCTGGGCTGGGTTCACAAGTGGACAATGATAAACTGAAGTAGAATGGTGCAGTATTTCCACCTGAGATAATGATAGGAGATACCTGTAGGATAAATTCCAGGTTACCACCCCCCCCAGGAAAATACAGTAAGTGCCCCCACTGTACTTTTCCCACACAGTAAATGCATACACTTTCCAATAACCAGCAAGAAAACATTACTTATCATAGTAATCTTGTTTTTTCTAAGGGAATCTTACTGTATTCTGACATATGGAGTATTGTTCTCCCATAGTACTGCCCCGGAGCTGAAATGGTTAATAGAACCGATGCTAATGATGGAATGCTAGGCTCATGCTCGGTTTTCAAACCACTATCCCTGGTAAATATTCTACAACTGTCATATTCTTATGGAGCGTGAATACTAACAAGCTATCTATTCTAACTTTAACAATTAACTAAATAAATGACAACCAGCAATCCCCTTCAGTTGAAAATGTGGGCTACACTAAGACTCAAGTCATTAAGCCCAACAACAGAACCACTCATGGGTTTACAACAGCGTGGACAGCTATGTTGCAGTGCCCATAGGTTCTAGCAGGGGAGGTAGGGTGGGAGCTCAGAATACAGTAAGATTCCTTTAGAAGAAACAAGATTACTATGGTAAGTAATGTTTTCTTCAAACTCCAGGAAATCTTACTGTATTCAGACCTATGCAGACTACCCAAGCAGTACCTTTGGAGGAGGGTAGAGAACCTCTTTAGGAAACAAGCTCTGCAGAACTGCTGTGCCAAACCTGGCATCACCTCTGGCCTGGGTATCCAGGCTGTAGTGCTTGGTAAAGGTGTGAACTGTTTTTGAGGTAGCTGTTTTACCAATTTCCAACAAAGGAATATCTCCTGCAGCAGCTGTTAAAGCAGCTGTACCCCTTGTAGAGAGAGCCCTAAGGTCTACAAGGATTCCTTACCTACTTTGCTGTAGCATAACTGAATACAAGCCACCATCCAGCGGGCAATAGACCTCTTTGAGGCAGGCTTGCCCTTTCCTACTTCTCCATAGGTCAGGAAAAGCTGAGTACTCGCCTGCCTGTGACCATTTGTGTGACCTAAGTAATAGCTTATAGCTCACTTGACATCTAGGCTGTGCAGTCTACATTCCCCTGAACTAGAGTGGCCAGTGAAATAAAGACTGGCAAAGTAATGGACTGATTTAGGTGGAAGTCTGAAACCACTTTGGGCAGAAAGTTTCTGTTAGTCTTGAGGAGTATTTTGTCCCTATGAACTGATATACAATTAACTTAGTGGACAAGGCCTGGAGCTCACTGATGCTCCCAGCTGAGGTGATGGCTACCAGGAACACTGTTTTCCATGTTGCATACCTAAGCTGTGCTGAAGTCATGGGCTCAAATGGTGATTTCATTAGCCAGCCAATGCATATATTGAGGTCCCATGCCGATGTGTGTTCCCTGTGAGGGATTGCAAATGCATGAGACCCTTAAAGAACTTGCTAAACACTTGATTAACTGCCAGAGATGACCCCTTACCAGCTGAGAGGTAAGCAGAGACAACTGGTAATTGTACTTTGAGGGTGGAAAGTCTAAGGTGGAGAGAAAAAAAAGTGTGCCATATATTGTAGAATCACTGACAAGTCAGCCTGGCAGCAGTCTATCTCTTTTTCTGGCACCAAATGGAAAAATGTATTCCATTTAAAGGTGTAAGTCTCTCTGATAGAAGGGTTCTCTAGAAACCCTAAGAATCTCCAGCACCCCTATAGAAATGTGCAAGTCCAAATACTCTAAGTCCTCAAGAGCCAAGCCCTGAGCCTGAGAGACCAGATATTGGGATAAAGGACCCTGTCTGCAAGAAGGTCAATAGGTTGTACCTCCTTCGCAGAGAGATTGACCTGGACAATGACAAAGTCAGCAGTAGAAAATACCATGGCCTTCTTGCTGAATCTGGAGCAATGAGGATCACTGTCACTGAGTGAACCTTGAGCTTGATCAGCACTCTGAGCAACAGGGGAAATGGAGGAAAGGCATACAGGAACTTCTCTGTTTAATGCAATAGCAGCACATCCAGAGGCACTGTGTCCCCTGCAAGAATTGTGGCAGCTGGTAATTGTCTGGGGTTACGAAGAGGTCCACCTCTGGGGTACCCCACCTTCTGATCAACACTTGTACTCCTAGTGGTTTTAGTTGATCCTGCTGAGAGCATCCACCAGGACATTGTCCCTCCCTGGGAGGTGGACAGCTGAGAGGGAGATGTCAAGGGAGTGAGTTAAGACTCCACACTTCCACACTTACATGGCTTCTGTGCACAATAGGGACAACTTTGTGCCCCCTTGCTTGTTTATGTAGTACATTGTGGTTGTATTGTCTTGTCCTGACCTAAACCACTTTGCCTTTAAGCACTGGAGCAAAGGACCAACTAAGATGCCCTGAGCTCCAGCAGGCTTTATGTGAAGAAGCGTGTGCTCCCCTAGGAGGTAGGCATAGGTTGTTAAGACTGCTGCTGGTGGCAGCTTGGGAAAAGGCACACCCTCCTTGAGGTTGTCTTTTTCCTGCCACCACTGCAGAGCTTGCAGCAGGATTCTTGTGACTGGGACCAGCTTTGACAGGGAATCTCTTTTGGGACCAGTGAAACCTGAGGTGGAACTAAATGCCGCTCCTCTGGAATTTTGATCCTGACACTGTTGCTGTTGCTGCAGCCATGTGCTCTAACAACTGTAGAAAAATGCCTCACTGGTCTGGGGTATGCAGCTGGAATGAGCCTGCCAGCTGCACCAAGCTGTCTACCATTCCCTATGAGAGGAAGGCCCTTCCTCTCAGTGCGTCCAGTCTTTGCCCCTATAGACTCCAGGCACTGAACTGGTGTTAGCATTGATTTTTTTTTTAAATTTGCCAGGAGACCCAGCGTACACAGGGTATTGTAGATGGTGGTCAGTGCACCTCTAACTGTAGAGGAGACTGGCCTGCCATCAGCCAGTCATCCAGGTACAGGGAGACTAAGACCCCCTGCCTCCTTAGGTGTGCTTCTACTAATGCTATGCACTTGGTAAGCACCCCAGGAACAGAGATAAAGCCGAAAGGAATGGGTCTGAACTATGTGGGGGGAAGTACCCTTTAAGGCCAGAGATGTAGGTCCAATCCCCCTTTCTGAGTGTAGGGAGGATGGTAGCCAGAGTGACCATTCTTACCTTGGCTTTGTTAAATGCCTGTTTCAATGTCTGGGATCCCATATGGGTCACCACCCTCTCCAACAGGGTTACTTCTAATAGACTGGCAGGTCTGAAAAAACCTGCCCTCAGTTTGGGCAGGATATTGAACCTGATGGCAAGCCCCTGGCCCACTATCTGTCTTGGTACTTCTGGGGTGTTGCTGCTTTTTCCTTTGCAGCAGCATTCCTAAAAGCTACCTTGTACCCATCCATGTTTTCCATGTAAGCTTCTGTTTGTTCACCAAAAAGGAATGTGAGCTCACCAGAAAAATCCAATGCCTTTTGGCTGGCCTGGGACGAATTAGTTATCCCTAGCCAGGCCCATCTCCTCAGAGACCCTGAAATTGCCATTTGCCTGGCTGCAATAATATCGCATCCATTATAGAGGCCTCTATGCCCTAGCAATATCTGAAATTGCATTCCAGAGCAGGGGTCAACCTTCAGCTTTTTTTCAACTAGTCAGCAGGGCAAGTTAATTCAAAATTACACTAGCCCGCAGATAGTTGCATTAGCCTTTAATTACAATGGTAAATTTTGATCACTTTTACAGGAAACAATGCAAGCAAAGCCAAGAAATACTCTGATTACTGCACATTTATCCTACTCCCACACTGCTCCCAGCTCCACAGCAGAAAAAAAGACTACAATGCCATCACAGACAGTGAGCCCCCCCCCATTGGTTTGTACCATGGCCTCCTCTCTTCCTCTTTCTGCCCCCCCCACATCAAACAGAGAGAGGATATCACAACAGCAAATGTTCAATCAAGCAGTCCTAGCTCTGTGCACACAATAGCTGACTGACATCATCATGCATCTCACCACACTGTCACCACCACCCACAGGGCAATGAATAGAGTCAGGCAGAGAAAGACACTCTCAGCCCCCACCCTATAGTCAACTGGAGACCTGCACTTCTGAAAGTTTTTGGACAGTCTCAAGTGAGCCAGGAGCACATCTAAGGTTTCTTTGGGGTTGGGGCTAGACAACCCAGCGATACCGGAGGATTAAGGTCCCCGCTTGCGTGAAAAAAATATTTCTGTGCATTACGGTACTTAAGGTTCTAGCAACTTCACACACACACGCCTCCACAGACTGAAATGGCATACAAAGACACTCCCAATTTTGCAACACGCTATGTATTGCATACAGTTTAGTCACACACTTTGAAAAGTACTAAATGCAGTATTGCACAAGCTCAAAAAGGTCTAAAACAATGACATTCCGTGATTCTGCACTGTATTAGCCTCGGTAAAATGTTTATCCCAAGGTGCGGGCAGAAGCTGCAGCCGGTAATGATTTAAGTGTCCGTAAACTTTTCTTGTGAGTCCTAGACCTCCAAACATCTTGCTGCTAATTGTTGGAGAATTATAAAATTACTTTTATGTGGAAATTCTCCATGATACACCAATAGTAGTTGTGCCTTAGACACTATTCTATCGACTTGGTGGTCTTTTTGTATTTGGGGCTCCCATGCCCCACGTAACTTGCTTTATATAGTTTCCTAGTTATTTCAATGTACCGGTCATGATGGGCGTGTACTGCCGACCTCCGATGCTGTAATGGGCGGAGCAGTGCTATGTGAGCGGCATCTGAAACTGCCATAATTATCCATGAGCCCAAGAGGGATCCTTAATGCTCCGGTATCTCTGACAACCCTAAGGGGCTTGGGAAATAGAAAACTATCACCTTTTTATTTGCAAAAGCATTGATTTTAATATGCTCTGCCCCAACAATAACATGTTTTTCTTTAACATTGTCTTTTCATCAGCCCAGGGGAAACAGTACACAGGCATAATGCTATACTATGTCTATTTCTTTATAGTACGATCTATGCACCCCAGGAATGCCTATTTCAAAAAAAAAAAAAAAAAAAGGAAAGAGACCTGGGGGTAATCATATCAGATGACCTTAAGGTTGGCAAGTAATGTGAGAAGGTGGTAGGGAGGGCTGGGGGGATACTGGGATGTATAGGGAGAGGCACCACCAGCAGAAAACAGGAAGTTGCTATCCCCCGTACAGACAGTTGGTGAGACTCCAACTGGAGTACTGTGACCAGTTCTGGGGACCCCATCTCCGCAAGGACATAGACAGGATGGAGGCAGTTCAGAGGAGGGCAACTAAAATGGTGCAGGGTCTGTAAGAGAAGCCATACAAGGAGAGATTAAAGGAGCTTAATATGTATACCCTTGAGGAAAGGAGGGAGAGGGGGGACATGATAGAAATGTTTAAGTACCTCAGTGGAATCAACAAAGTCCAAGAGGGTAGCATCTTTCAGAAAAACAGCTGTGCAAGAACAAGGGGACACAATTTGAAGATAAGAGGGGGGACGGCTCAGGGGCAATGTGAGGAAGTATTTTTTCACAGAGAGGGTGGTGGACGCATGGAACAGCCTTCCTGAGGAGGTTGTGGGGTCTAAAACTGTGGGAGAATTCAAGAATGCATGGGACAGACATAACGCAATTTTTGTGGGGGGTAGGAAGAAATAGGCTGTTGGTTAAATAGGATCTGCAGCTTATCATCTAGGTAGGGAAATGGGCAGACTAGGTGGGCCAAGCGGTCCTTATCTGCCGTCAAAGTCTATGTTTCTATGTTTCAAGGTTTCAAATTATGTATTTTATCAAGGTTTTTTTTTAACTTTATGTTGATTTGATTTTACTGCATAAAAACACACAGCACATACCCTTATAGGCAGGTATACAGCAGCAGCTTAAGCATTACAAAAATGCGTTACATCATTTTTACAGTACCACACTTTGATATACCCCTATAACTAGGTACAATACAAGGGGGTTTACTAAAGGTTGTATAGCTAACATTTTACCAGTACTGTCCTATTGCTGCCAAGAGCAGGGGAGTGTCCAAGATTGTTTTACCTTACTAAATATATATCCCCATCACTAAGATAGCTATAACTCCCCTTAAACAATCTGTAGTAACCTCAACATTTTACCAGCTTCATTATTTGCAACAAATTGAACTACTTTTATTTTAAACTCTCAATAGAGCATTGTGTTATCCAATGAACTGTATTCTTAAACTGCCCAACATTATTTGACTGCATAACTGCGGTGTTCTATCTTAATTGCCTATTATTTTAGCAGGGAGACATAGCTTGGCATATTTTAACAACAGAACTTGTCCCCATAACACTGAACTGGACTATAAAACAAAAGTTTATGCCAACTCTGAAATCCAGTCCCTCTTGGAGGATAGGCAGTTAGTTCCACACTTATTTGGAAAAAAGGAAGAAGAACAACAGTACTTAGCACTTAATCACTGTCCTCGTTCTCGCTACCAGTCTCCATGTCTTTTGATTGGAATTCTTTTTTCACTCTGTCTATGTGTTTACTAGCTTCTCCTGGATCGGAAAATTGATACGTTTTCCCTCCATAAAACATTCAGAGACTTGCCGGCATAATCATTGTGTGTTGAATCCCCAGTTTTCGTAAGCAAGAGCGGATCCCATTGAATGCTTTCCTCCTTTGTCACGTGGCATAGCTAAGGTCCGGAAAAATGTGTATTTTGTTACCGTTCCACTCCATTGTCCCACATTTCTTGGCCTGGGTGATGATAAAGTCCCTTTCCACTATCGATCTGAGCGATACCAAGAGGGTCTGTGGAGCTAATAATCCCGTAGCCATACATTGTCTGGCACCACGTGGAGTGACTCTGTATGCTCGCATTATCAAGAGATCCTCACAGTTTTGCAATAAGTCCTGCAGAATTGATTTAATAAATGTAGAAGTGTCTTCCCCCCTGAGCTTGCTCCGGAACACCGAGGATTCCAATATTGGCAGCCCGGGACAGATTTTCCAGATTTTCAAGGCGCCTACGCAGCATTCCGTTTTCCTTCACTAGGCCCGACGAGGTTGCCATTGCTGTAGATGCGGATTTTACCGCAGCTTGAGCGTCCTCTTCTAGTTTCCCTGTTTTATCATCCAAAACTCTGATCTGCACCATAAATTCCTCCATCTTGCCATCTAGTTTTTGAATGGCTTTCACTAGCGTGACATTAGCTGGCTGAGCAGTATCTTCAACAGGCCCCGCGCCAATGTCCTTAGGATTCCCGGTTTTTATGTCTCTCAGACGGGGTGCTTCTCCACTGGGTGCTGCTTTATTAGTTTGCCCCATAGTTCAGGATCCAACAACAGAAGGTCCAAATAAAACAGATCGGAATAATCAGGACCTTATTCTCTATCCAATTTTTCAATTAATTTTCAGCTGAAGAATGATTTTTAACATAAAATGCTCCTTGAAAGCCAAGTAGATACAGAGCTTGTGTTAGAAGCTGTTACTAGCTCGGCTGCTGGCCACGCCCCCCATCAAGGTTTATTTTTGTACCATACATGATCCAAAGCTTTGTTTTTAGGCTGAAAGGACATGCTGAGTGGCATACAGGTGGAATTATATTTATTTATTTATTTTATTTTATTTATTGTGATATTCAGAAAGACCTTTGAGTCAAAGACTCATTTACAAAGGTTCCACGTCATACATAAATTGAACAAGGACGGGACTTATGATACAGAAAATGCAGTACATAACAAAGTAAGAATAATAATAAAAATGGATGGTGATGGCTGTCATGGCCCTTTTAGAAGAGCTGGGAACCCCCTACACTTGCCAATAATGGCAGCTATGGATCAATGGATGGTCACTTCAGAGTCTGGTCTGCAGTAGTGTCCAGGGAAATAACAGAGTTAAGAGATTTGGAGGGGAGAAGGAAGTTATGGTGAGGCTGGAATAAACCCACCCCCTGCAGGGCCGATCCTGTATACCTCTTTGCATTTTGTCACTGAAATGTTGGATACAAACACTCAAAATGTAGAGAAATGAGGGGCGCTGGTCTTAATAATATTAGACAAATTGTTAGACATAGACACATTCAGAAAACTGGAACCTAGTGACTTAACAGCACTCTACCCTTGATCACACCATGGACACTAGCTGAAAGTCCTAGCAGTGGAGTGATAATGACTCACATTGAGTCTTTTGTGGGATCCCTCTCTTGAACTGCCAGATAATTGCAGCTCTTAATGAGCTGTTAATCACACCTGGCCATCTGGAACATTGAGAGAGAGTAGCATGAGGATTAGAGAATGCTAAAGTAGAAACTTTTTTAATTTCATTAATAGCCATGAAAATTTGCACTAGTCAAGATGGGCAAGTACAGAGTCAGCTGCACTAGCCCTGGTCAATTTGCACTAGTGTTTGGGCTAGTAAAACAGTGTTAAGTTCGACCCCTGTTCCAGAGATGTTTTATTTATTGATTGATTTATTTATTTAATATCTGGAGACATAGGCCATGTGGGTAGCCTGCCTAATGGACAAAGAGGCACCTAAGTGGGATTTCTTGTGCCAAAGAATCCATCTCTTGGAGTCTTTATCTGGTGGGTGTGATGCCAGGGGAATCCCTGCCTTATCACAAGCCACAGCTTGCACCACCTCTTCATGGCTGGTGTGCTCTGCTCCAGAATTAGCGGCCCAATACTTCATATCCAGCCTCTTGTTCACCGGGGGAATGGAAGTGGGATTTTATACAATTCTAGAAGACTGTCCCTTCAGAGACTTGTGGATGGGCAGCACCAGCCTTTCTGTTACTGGAACATCCATCCTATCCATACAGCCTGGCTCCTCTTCCTCATCTGTGAATTCCTGGGTGGAGAGGTCCAGTGTCTGTGTGCTTTATGAAGGCAAAGTGAGAGGAAGAAATCTCAGCTCCCTTTGCAGGGGAGTCAGGATGTTGAGGATCAGGGCATACCAAGGTATAAACTGACCATGTACACCTCAGTAAACCATTCAAATGAACTGAGAACCGAGAAGGAACCCAGGTCCTGAACCGAGGTCTGTGACTTGGGCTGCTGAACCGGAACCACGGTACCGGTTGCAGTGCCTGTAAAATTTGTATAGTGTTTGCTATTCGTTTGCGGTTGGAACCGACAGTTTTGTAGGTTGCGGTTCCTGAACCGAGTGTTTTTCCTTCCTCTTTTTCTTAGCAGAACTTACCAGTTCAGTGGCAGTGTCTGCGGTTCTTTTCTTTAATCGGGGAACCATCACCCAGGTTAGAGGGTTGTAAAACCAATTCCTTCAGTTTCTACATATGAGAAGAGGAAGTGCTGTCCACAGCTGGGTTAGCAGCCTTATTGAACCTTTTTTCTACAGTCAGTTAAAATGCCTATTAAGCGCCGACTGAGGAATACTTCCTGATTTTACAGATGTCACAATCTGCCTTCAGGTGGTTAAACCCTAGGCAAAAACACAAATAAATGAGGATCTGCTTTCAAACAGTTCCCCCACACTCTGTAGAAAGCTGAAAATCCATTGAGCCGGTTCTTTTCTTGAGTTAGTGACAAAATCAGTAAAATCCCCAAGAAATGGTTCTCTGCGAATCAGAAATCCACACTAATGAATAAGGCTTAAACCTTATTTACTTTATTTATCTTTTTTACTTTGTGGTCGGTTTAGCAAGCACTGAGAGAACCAAGAGTTACCCCGGTTTCCCTCAAATAAACAAATTAAGCAACTGGTCCAGAGAAGGAATAAAATAGAGAAATTTACTTTTAAAATAGTAAATAAAAGTCTGATTCCCTCTCGGTTAAAAGAACGGGAAAGAAACCAAAAAACTTACCGGAATAACACTAAATCTTAACTAGTTTACCTGTAAACAGAAGGACAGTGTTTTAAAAATGAACAAAATTTAATTTTACTTCAAAAAAACGAGAAAAATAAAATCTTCAAGAAAGATGAAGGAGAGCTCTCCAAGGCTTCTGTACTGTTCAAGTGGAGTAAAGAATCTGACAGTTGTAGAATGTTTACGGGATAGTGGTTTGAAAACCGAGCATGAGCTTAGCATTCCATCATTAGCATAGGTTCTATTAACCATTTCAGCTCCGGGGCAGTACTATGGGAGGACAATACTGCAGATGTCAGAATACAGTAAGATTTCCTGGGGTTTGAGTACTAAACTGTACCATAAACCAACTTTCCATTGTATTATAGGCAACAACAGCTATACATCACACTGTCTCCAAGATCCCACCTGCGGGTGCACCCGACCTTCCCCCCAAACGGCCGTTAGGTACAGTCACTCAGTTGTGTTGGGTGCCTCACTGGAGTTGCTCCAAAAGGCAGGGATGTGGTGGGGATAAACAGTCTTGTAGCTGGGAAAAGAATACTTTTGTTGGGGCCCAGTAACTTGTAAACAGATGCCAAGTTTAACTTTTTTTGTGCCTAGGCTTATCTTGGTGCTAGCAGAGTCCCACCCAGGTCTTAACCCACTTT
This sequence comes from Neoceratodus forsteri, assembly GCA_016271365.2. Taxonomy (NCBI): domain Eukaryota; kingdom Metazoa; phylum Chordata; order Ceratodontiformes; family Ceratodontidae; genus Neoceratodus; species Neoceratodus forsteri. The sequence goes on from CM028130.1 coordinate 1,200,955,499, forward strand.
ACTAACTAGCTATCTAGCTAAAGCAGAAGACTCCCTGGAGTCTCTGTCCAGAGGTACTTCACCTGTCAGGCCATTCAAATCTTCACCTCTGAGGCCTTTGTATGCGGTGTTCACCTGACAGACCTCTTGATGTCTTCCTCTCCGTTGATCTCTTTGGTGGTGTCAGGGACTGGGCAGGCTGGAAGTCCCTGAGACTTTCTGCTGGGCACACAGCTTCAGAACATACACCTGCAGCAAGGCTCAGGCTCAGTCTCTAGCTCCAGGACTCAATATCTCTGGCTGGGAGAAATTAAGCAGGTTCAAATACACTAGTCTCTCCAAGGGGACTCACAATGGGCTCAGTCTCTCTATTCTCAGGCTGCAATTCTTTGACAGTCTTTAGCCTTAGACTGCAGCTTCTCTAATTCCAGGCTGCAGGATAACAGTCTCTATTTTTCCAGGCTGCAACTCTCAAAGCTCAAACCTGCAGCAGCAGTTTCAAATTTCTCCCAGGGGAGTCCCTCTTGCAGTTCAGTTCTTTTCCTGTTGCTACTTGCTTTCTTCAGGCACTAAGCAGCTTTTCCAATCCCGGGGCCAGCAAGGCTGTTGGGCAAACAAACAGGCCTTAGGGCTAGGTAGCCCACATCAGTCCCTCCTGCTCTGCTTTCTCTCGTACTCCCTCTGGGATCTCTCAGGAATCTCCCTTTTTTGGCAGGATTTTACTCCTTCTTATAGGTTTCTCCAAGTCCTTACCTCATTGGCTGCTTATTTCCCAGGCTTTCCTGAGTATCCCTTGACATTTCCCAGTGCGCCCTCACCCCCACTGCAACAAATTTATGGGGGCCACCATATTTGTTTATATTTATATACCCTGGCAACAAAGCCTCTAGTTTTAATATTAAGCCCATTCAGGGGCCAGCAAAGACATGTCCTGGCCCCCTCACACTACTGGGGCCAGGAACCTCTTTATTTTCTTTGGTGGGAGCCCCACTTTACCATTGGAGCTCCCAAAACAATAGGAACATGCTTTCATGTTTTTTTCCCCCAGCACTACTGGAGCTGCAGTTCCTTAAGAGACTGTGGCTGCACATGTACATACAGCACATGGTGGCCATTTTTTTTAATTACATTCTCCGGTCCATTAATTGGGCCAAAAAAGGGAGATTCCTGAGAGATCCCAGAGGGAGTACGAGAGAAAGCAGAGCAGAAGGGGCAGTGTCAGTGGCTCAGTAGGTAGCACACTTGCCTCTGAGGCCGGGAGATCAGAGGGCTGTGGGTTCAGTTCCCACATCTGGCACTTGGGTTAATATCCCAATACTGACACTGTAGTGCAGCATGAGAGGGGTGCTGCACTTCTGAGGTGCCGTCTTTAGGATGAGACGTTAAACCGAGGTCCCATCTGCCTGGATTGGTGGTAGTTCAGGTGGATGTTAAAGATCCCATGGCACTTATCGAAAAGAGTAGGGGAATTTTTATTGAGAAGAGGACTCCAGACAATCTACAAACCCATTACAGAAACACAAAAACATACAAAAATAAAACAGAAAACATCAGAACAAAGAAAAAAACAATTATGAAACACTCAATTCAACCATTTTTCACAATTCACCTATAAAGAAGAACATTTCGCTTGACCATATACCTTCATATCTGAATCATAAATTGTTTGCATAGTAGTAGTCACATTAAAAAAAGAGTTCATCAAATGAAACAATACGTTGTTGAGTAGACCAAAAGCATCTAGATTGCCAAATGAAAAAGCGAATAACAAAGAAAACTAATAATAAAGTGTCAGCAGGATACATGGACCATTCATCCCTATTTGTACCGTACATTAGATTCTCATAAGAAATTGAAGAAAATAATGGCTCTTTCCATTTAATTGCCAACCAAACCCAAAAGGGTCTAATATAAGAACAATCCAAAAAAATATGTTTCTGTGTCTCTAACATAGAGACATATTGCTCTCGAGTACAACATCTATCATGAAGTTGTTTGTGCTTATGTGTATTACCAACAGGTAATCTGCCATAAAAACTTAACCAAACACTGTCCCATATAAAGGCCGGTAAACGTTTATGAGAGAGCAACATTAAAACTCTATCTTGAGACTGAGGAGGACAATCAGGAAAAAAGTAAAGTATCAGAAAAATCTGATAAAACAATAGAACTATATAGTTGCTTCCTATTTAATGTTTCTAAATTAGAAACAGTAAGTTTCCATTTCGTCAATAGACGGAAAGCCTCTTTGCCATACTTAGGAAAACCAGGAAGCTTATTAAAATAGGATGATGTACCTTTCTTCCATAACGGTAATCCTAACAAAAACCATAACCTAACATAAGGAAACCAAATCTTCATACCAGGCCATAAAAGAGGACTGAAATTATAGGAAAGAAAAATACTCAGAAAAAAAGCTACAGGGTGGACCATACCAACTCCGCCCTGTCGTACACTCCTATACGTGAAACCTCTTTATGGGATTCAGTCTACTCCCCAAAAAGCTTGAAAAATATACTATACACAGAAGTAAATAGGGACATTGGTGGAGGGAACACATAACTAATATACAAAAAGATTGGTAATAGTAACGCTTTAATAAGAAAACACGTTTTCTTTTGGTTATTTGTTTACCCTTCCATCTTGTCACCATTGATCATGCTTAAACCCAATTTATGGAACCAATTTGTATACATCATGTCACCATCACTAAATTCTATCCCCAGAATGGTTATTGGATCTTTAGAAATGGGTATACCAGCAAGTATGCCAGATTCAGGGATTGAGAAGAACCAAAAGGAAACCTTACTTTTCCTATAATTAATCTTAGAACCCAAGCTTTGGAAAACAAATCCAACGTAGTACTAAACTAAGGCTCTTCCGTAATCTCAGATAAACAAACAACTAGGTCGTCTGCATATGCTAGAACTTTTATAGGTAAGACATTCTCTGCTAGACATACACCTGCTAATCCATTGTGAATACTAACCATACGTATAAATACATCAATAAAAAACACATATAATATCGGGCTCAATGGACAGCCTTGCCTAACCCCTCTCTGTACCACCACTAGAATGCCAAACCAACCGTTAACATTCGCAATAAGATAAGCAGATTGATATAATAACTGTATCCAATCAATAAAACCCTTTGGCAATCCATAAGCATGTAATACAGAAAACAGAAATTTATGAGAAACTCGATCACATGCTTTTTCTTGATCCAAACTAAGCAGATAACCATTTAAACAACCCGACTGAGAAGCTGAAAAAAGTTCCCGTATTACCAATAAATTATCATTTTGGGTTCTACCCGGTATTGAACAGGTTTGATAAGGACTTATCACGGAATCCACTACCAGAGTTAGTCTACGCAGTAGAAGTTTACTTAAGATTTTTAGATCCGTATTCAATAGACTTAATGTTCTCCAATTACGTAAGTCTGTTTTCAGACCTTTTTTTTATAAAGTAAGATAACAAAAGCTTGATTCATTGAAGGGGCTAACCGAGCCGAGGACAACATATTATTAAACAATTTAGTCAAAAGCGGGATTAAATCATCATGAAAAGACCGATAAAATGTAACCCCAAAGCCATCTGTAACAGGTGCAGAATCTACCTTTAGTGAAAAAATGGCCTCTTTTACTTCTGCTTCGGAAAAATCACACAACAGTTGTTTGCTGACTATTGCATCTAAGTGAGGTATCTTTAAACCATCAAAATCTAGTATCTCACTCTGAAAATTTTCATCTACATGATACAAGTTGCTCAAATAACGGCCAACAACTTCCAGTAAAGCTAAAGGAGACTTTACTAAGTCTCCAGAGTCAGTTATTAATTCCGTAATAAAACGTTTACCTACCCTATCTTTACAGTCTTGAAAGGGGTCTAACGCACCCTTGTGTAATTTCAAACCAAACCGATGTTCATGGTGTAAAGATTTAGCTCTATCATATCTATACTCAAACATAAGGTTTTTCACATTACTAATTTGAGTACTGTAATCCAACCCTTCAGTTTCTGTTAAAGAAATTAATTTTTGCAACTGTTCTCTAAGACTTAAATACTCTAAATATTGTAAATTAATCTTAGATCGAGAATATGACTGGAAAAAAAATTTCCAATCCTTCTTAGTATCTTCCCACCAAGAAGCAACATTATCATAAAAGTCAAGAACTGACAATCTTGCATACAATTCTGACTTCCAAGCTTTTTTAATAGATTTATCAGTCAAAAGGGAGGAGTTCAGTCTCCACAAATTCTTTTTACAGCGAGGAGTACCCTCCCACAACAAGCAGACTGTTAAAGATTTGTGATCTGAAAATTCCCAAACTCTCAATTTAACTTGCATGACGTGTAGCGGGACAGAAAGAAAAATGAAATCTATCCTGGTAGACAACGTATTTTTAAAAAACGTCCTACCACCTTCAGAATAAATGCAACGATAAGCATCCTTAAGTTGAGCAGTATCTAAAATTTGTACCAACTTTTGAGAATCACAAAACAATTTAGACGTCTTCATACCCCTATCATTAATACTAAGAACACAATTAAAGTCACCAGCCCATACAATTAAACGAGAAGTATACAAATAGGGATGAATGTCATTTAGAAGTGCAACTCTAAGTGCTTTGGTTTGAGGAGCATATATAGTAATTAAACAAAATCTTTCACCCTCAAAATTAATGTCAAGTAGTAACGCTCGTCCCGGACAAATGTCCACCATCCTAGAAACTTTTAATGCTGGATTTGTAAATAACACCCCAACTCCATCACAAAGAGCTTCCCCATTTGACCAAAAGGACATTCCTGAACACCAAAGATTTCGAGCCTGTTGCACTTCGCAAATAGTTTTTAACCTCGTATCCTGGAGACAAATGACATCACTACTTAATTGTTGCAAACAAGACATAGTAGTAACCATCTTTTTATGGCTTTTTATACTATTAACATTAATTGTGGTAATTGATAAAGAAGCCATTATAATGTAAGACAGAAAAAAATAAGCCAAGAGCTATTACCCATGTGAATAAATGTAATCAAGTAACCTTAGAAACTCGTCTCCGCTGCGAACGTCTGGGAAGACTTTCAACCTGTACTATTTCACCTTCGTCACCTTCCGAAAAATTGTCAGTAGCCACTGAAGCTTTGGAAGAATGGTCTGATTCCTCACCATCAGAATCTTCCTTCAACCCCAAAACAGCAAAGCTGTTGCCTAGTTTCCATGACTCAGAAGAAATACCACTAGTAGAGGCCTTAGGTACCTGCTGAGTCAGAACCGGCTTCCCTGATCTGTGGCGTTTTTTTGCCGTTACTTTTTTAAAAGGCAATACTTGGGACAAAGGGAGGGGCATCTCTAGATCCTCCGACTTATCATTTAAAGGTAAATCAGACTTGGTGGGTAAGGAAGCATCAGAGGGAACCTCACCCAAGGGAGACTGGGTCATGGTCTCCTGCATATCTACTGATACAGAATCATTAATACCTGTGTCCTCAACTAAATTAGATTCTACGCATGGGAATGATGACCAAGGGAGTGAGGAGACAATGGAATGGGATTGTTTCAGAGCCAAATCAGCATGTTGAGCACCCACGATCAATTCTTCATGTGAGGGACAATTATCCCTATTATGGGAAGCCCAAGGATATTTGGCATATCCATGGCCTGTCTGTTCACATAAATTAGCGGCTAAATGACCAAATTCAAAGCAATGAGAACAACGAGGAGTATCACAGGCAGAATTAAGATGAGTTCTTGAACCGCATTTAAAGCATGACTTTGGCTGTCCAACATAAAACAAGCTACCCCATCCCTACCCAAAAAGAAACTATTTGGTAAATGCTGTGGACCATTATTAGATGCAAACAATTTAACTCTTACTTTCCAACCCCCATTCCAAATTTGTTCACTATCTAGGATAGGAACTGGTTTGTCTAGAACTTCACACCTCCTACGTAACCAAAAAAGGATATCTTCTATGTGTACCCCTTCATTACGAAACAAAATGGTAACTAACTTAACAGATGGTTTAGTAAGGGGTACTGCAAAAAAAGGTGTCCAAAGAGGAGAATTCTTGACAATCTGAAATACTGTCCAAAAACGTTCCAGACTCGTGGGGGATTTGAAACTAATGTCATAATTAGCGTTACCCAAATGGATTAGAGCATAAATGTCTGTAGACACAAATTTCATGGAGCCTTTTAGCAAAACTTTTGCAATGAAGAGCCTATCAGGGAGATCTTTTAAGCCACCTTTATAAATCAATCGCACCGCATTCCTATGGGGGAGCGGTGTTCACCTTATTAGAAAACAGGTCTGATAGTTTGAATTGGGGGGATCCCCATCAGTCTCACAGGTTCCAAAACCAATGGTTTAGGAGGTACCTTCTCAATGGAGATATGAGCAGCAGGCATAGGAACTGTAGTAATAGAATCTGTAGAGAGCCTGTTTTGAAGAAACAGTTCCTGAGGCTTTACTCTGTGAAGAACAAGAAGCCTCTGAGGCAGTAACAGGTGTATTATAACGCTGCACTGTAGTATCAGTGGATCTGGCACCCAGTCACCAGATGGATTTGCAGCCACCCAGCAGCTGCAATTGCTTTTTCCGTGACCAACTTATAGTATCCGTGGAAGCCAAAGGAGATTTAGTACACTGGACTGGTGGCAGACATTCATGTGAATGGGACACATGGGAGGCCAGCGTTTCAATAGAGTTCTCACTATGTTGCAAAACATTGCCCACTTCCTTATCGTCTGCCCTTCCCTTCTCCAATGAGTCAGTTTGTATTAGAGCCCCCTGCAATACTCTGGAAGACATACCTAATCTTTTGAAGGACCGTGGTGCATTCGAGAGAACATTACATTGGGAATCCGTCTCTCCCTTAGCCCGATTGCCCGTTACCGGATCCGGATCCAAAAAACAAGCTGGAGTCAAAACCGGAGGCTGCAAACTCGATTCAAACAGCCTCTGAGGTGCAGACAAACCTGGTGAATCATCGGAAACCGTGTCACTAGATCGCGACCAGGAAGTACAGGCAGCCGGAGCAGCCAGATGTGCAGAATCAGCATGCAAAGCTTCAATTTCTCTTACTAGAGATTCTTTACGTTGCGTGCAGCTTTTGACTTCAGCAACCAATTTGTTGAGCAAGCGTTCCTTCTGCAAAAGTGCATTAGATGATTCCAGCGTTTCACAACACTTGTCAGGTATCTCAGCAGTCTTATTTAAACACTCCTCATTCAAGACAAAGATTTCCATATGCATAGAGGCATCTTGCATACCAGTGACCAAACTTAAAGCTTCTGACTCTTCTGGAACAGGGGAGGAAGCCCACTCCCCTATCTCTGCCACATCCATCCTCTCTGAAGTCTGAGTAGTAGTGGCCATCTTACGTCCCTGTCCACCAAAGGTTCCCTCCAAAGAGTAGGAATTTCCCGTGTCCTGGCCAAATTCCTCATTCACTAAAATACCAACAACAGTTTAATCTTGGTTCAAGGTCAGTTGGCTTTCATCTGTATCCCCCTCCCCCGGGTCGTGCCTGAAAATAGGCAGGATTTGTCTAGTGCACTTCCCCGGTCAACAAAAACTAAATAAATAAAATAAATAAATAAATTGTGGCAGCTCCCCAGACTGGTACATGCCCCCAGAGTAAGCAAGCCAGCGCACCTCTGCCCCTTCCCTAAATGGGGTCAAGGACACAGGATTACGATGGCCGTAGCCATGAAGATCAGCTGGGCACACTGGCCTGAATCCCACCAGAGCCACTTATAAGCCCTCTGGTCCCACTTTAGTTGAAACCAGGGACTGGAGGCAGAACATGGACTCGGCGAGGCCACAGACCCATAATGTAAGCCCCACACAGCGGTGGGGAGTGCTTACATAAACACATGGGTATATAAGAGTACTAACAATGTGTGTGTTGCCTGAGATCAGATAGGGTCTACAGAGGTACATTAGGCAGGTAACATATGGGTAGACTGTGTGGGACCGATGATCCTTTGCTGCCAGCAGATTCTATCTTTCTGTGTTTCTATGACCTCTGAGTCAGTGGGCCCCCTGACAATTTGAAACTCATTTTCTCAGGAGGCTGATTATGAAGTTGACCAGCTTAAGATGGTGGTTCATATTTGTAAATTTGGTGCAGAACTGGTAAACAGATATGAGACAGAGGGTGGTGGTTAATGGAACTCACTGTAAGGACAGGATAATGACCTTTAGTGTACCACAGGGTTTGGTGCTGGGACCAGCCCATTTCAATGTCTTAGCACAGTAGGAGAAGCTATGCCTTTTGGCAGATGTCAGGAAAGTCTGCAATAGGGTGGACACTCAGGAGGGGGTTGAGAGAATACATAGGGATCTGTGCAAATTTCAGAAGTGGTGAAATACATGTCACTTGTGTTTTAATGCCAGAAAGTGCAAAATCATGCACCTATGGCATAGGAACACCGTTGCTGATCACAGGATGAGTGGTGGTACTGATTGTCACTAGACAGGAAAGTAACCTTTGGGTCACTATATCATAGGACCCTGAGGTGGCAGTACAATGTGACAAGAACGTGGGCAGTGATAGTGGGATGCTGCGATGCATAGGGAGGTCTTTCTCCAGCAGGAGAAGGGAGGTGTTGGTGCTGCTGTATCGCTTCCTGGTAGGCCACCCCCTGGAGTACTTTGTCTACTTTGAAAGACAAACCTCAGAAAGGACATAGACAGGTTGGAGGTGTTCCAGAGGATGGCAACTAAAATAATTCAGGGTTTACAGGGAAGTCCTATGAGTAGAGAATGAGGGATCTCAACATGTACACCCTGGAAGAGAGGAGAGAGGGGGTGACATGTTCGAGACCTACAAGTACCTCACAGGGGTGCAGGAGCGTAACATCTTTCAAATGAGTATGAGCACCAGGACAAGGGGCATGCCATGAAGCTGAAGTTGATGAAGTTAAGGACAGAAGCTAGAAATTATTTCTTCATTGAAAGGGTAGTAAATGCTTGTAATACAGTGTTAGCTGTAGTAGTGGAGGCTAAAACAATGCCTGGAGCCAAGCATGCATGGCATAAAAATAGGGGTATATTGCAGTAGACTGAGGGAATGGTGATGGTTGGCAAAGACCGGGGGCAGGATCTCACAGGGCCCTTAGACTGATGCAAGGTGCGTCAAAAACCACCTTGTGTCAAATCCAGGTGTGCCAACTACTGTGTGCCATACTTTGCAAGAAAAATGTTCTCTGAGGCAGCGTCCCCCAAAATGTTGCAAGAGGTCTACTGTGTCAAAAATATATGGCATGTGGATAGAATGACGCAAGCTGAGTCAAAAAAGCATTGGGTGAGAATGACTCAAGCTGAATCAAAAAGATGATGCAGGGGGTAAGAATTTGACTCAATCTAAGTCAAAAAGATGAGTGATGCATGGAACAAGAATGATGCAAGCTGCATCACAAAATGAAGCATGAGGTGAGAATTTGACTCAAGCTGCGTCAAAAAGAGGATGCTCGGGTCGTGAATTAGACTCGAGTTGAGTCAAAAATATGTCGGATGAAATGGCACTTTAAGATCCCCAAAATGCTCTAAACTAGTCCCACAGGGAACTATTGGCTCTATAACCAACCTGCTACATAATCTACTGTCTCCTTTATAGTGCTCCATCGTCAGTTAGACCAGCTCTGGCTGGTCTAATAGTGGCATGCATCTTTGATGCAATGTTGACAGTTTCCACCTTAGAAAATAAAACAAGCATTTGTCAATGCCGAATGTTTGCTTGCTGGCATTGGCAGTGGTAGTGTAGAAGTTACAGAACTGCGTAATAGGAATGGCAGTGAAGTATTGAACTGAAGCCAACCCCACCCTGCAGAGAGTGACAGGCATTGGGGTGTGCCTTTGTGTCGTCAGGCATAACGGCCACACCATTTCACCACACCCAACCCTGCAGACACTGACAAGTGTCACGGTGTTCCTTGGGGTCTTTGGCCCTTATGCACACTCCATTCCATTAGGAAATATGGTGAGATGGGTGCGATATAGGAGAATGGGGTGAACTTTGGGGCCGAAGAGTCCAAGGCATACCTCGATGCCTCTCACTGGCTACAGGGTGTGGAATGGTATAAGCATTACAGGCAAGAATCCCAAGTCACACCCCCTGATGCCTGTCATTCTCTACAGGGTTGGGCGTTATGGTTGGAAACCCTAATACCTCAGGCATTCGTTGGTATTTTCACTCCAAATTTTCAACATTTTTTTTTGTGACCCCACCTCATGAACAGGAGGAATATCAGTTTGTTAGCCAAAAGCTGCTTATGCACAGCGACTACGGCATTTAGCACCACAGGTGCAAAAACATTCTGAACAGGATGTAAAAAATGACAGCTGTACTGTTCATGGGGAGGTGTAAAAAATGGCAATGTTGCAAATCTGCAGTAAAAATAGAAAAAAAAATGGTGAAGTCACTAGCGTACATAGAAACTGTGCAACGCACACCCGTAATATAATTAGGTTGGGGATTTTTTTACAGCAGATTGTCAACTCAGGCATTTTGGTACCTCCGATCATGAACAGTGTCACTGTGATTTTCTTTATCTGTCCCGAACAATGATTTCCCACAGTGACCACGCATCTCTGCGCTGAAAGTGTGAAAACACACTTCGGCCATGTTGTGAAAAATGACAGCTGTACTGTTCATAAGGAAGTGTGGAAAAATGCCACTGGTGAAAATCTGGACTGAAAATATTACAAAGTCATGAACTTACGAGGGTGCGTGGAAACTGCGCAATGCTCACTCGTAACACAGTCATTTTATGGACTTTTGCCACCAAATTTTCAACATAGCCATTTTAAGACCTCTGCTCATGAACAGTGTAACTGTGATTTTCTTAATCTGTCCCAAACATTGCTTTTGCACACCAACAGCACCATTGTGCACTACATGTGCGAAAACACATTTTGGGCGACATATGAAAAATGGCAGCTGTACTGTTCATAAGGAAGTGTAATAAAATGGCAATGTTGAAAATCTGGAGTGAAAATATTAAATTCGCAAACTTGCGAGCATGCCTAGGAACTGCGCAGCATACTTTTCGTAAAAAACTGATCATTTTTAGAATTTTTCACCAAATTTTCAACATAGCCATTTAAGACCTCTGCTCATGAACAGTGTCACTGTGATTTTCTTAATTTGTCCATTGCATTGATTTTGCACCGACTGCGCCATTGTGCACTATATGGCGGAAACATGTTGTGGGTGAGATGTGAAAATGACAGCTGTACTACTCATAGGAAGGTGTGGTAAAATGGCAATGTTGAAAATCTGGAATGAAAATAATGAAAAGTCGCGAACTTATAGTGCGTAGGAACTCTTTATACTAAATAAAACAGTCATTTTTGAATTTTCCACCAAATTTTCAAAATAGGCTTCTTGAGAGCCCACCTTATGAACACTGGCAGTGTCGTTTCGTTAATCAGTCCAGAAAGGTGATTTTGTGCAGTGACTTCGAAATCACCCTTCGAGCCCAAATAACGCCATGACAGTGATAGCATTCACGAGAAGGGGTTCCAAAAACCCCATGTTGAAAATTTGGTGCAAAAATTCCAAAAAATGCCTGAGATATGCAACAAAGTTGAAAAAAACCTATCTATCCCATTATACAGCATACCGGCATTTCCCCAGTTCGCGGTCGGCTTTGAAGAGTGCAGTCGTGTTCCCGGGCCACTGAAGAGCATTGCGCCGGACTCCGGAGGTAAGTATGGGGTGAGAGAGGGGGTGTGGGAGGCAGGGTGCGGAGGGTGGATGCGGGTTGTTGGGGGGGTAGGGAGACTGCGTGGGACCGTTTTGTCTTTACAGGTAGTTTTTTTTTTTAAATGACGACATGGGACGTTTGCCACGCTGGGGTGGGCTCCCAGCATGGCACAAGGATGGCTGGTTGGGGGTGTGTGGAGCCGACGGGGGATTGGGCACCCCCGTCGGCCATAGCATCTATTGCCACACTGGGGTAGGCTCCCAGCATGGCACCCTGTACTCTGGGAGGGAGGACAGTGGAGCCGATGGGGGATTGGGCACCCCCATTGGCTATACCATGAGTTGCCACGCTGGGGTGGGCACCTGGCGGTGGCATGTGGAAAACTTTGGGGGAGGCGCAGCACAAGTCCAAGCGGGATTGGGCACCCGTCCGGCTATACAGTGTGTGCGTGGGGGGGCAGCACGCAGTATCCATGCGTGTGTTTGTGTGTGTGTGTAGGAGGAGCTGCACATGAGCAGGTGATATCTGATCGCTGTTCACTGAAGCGTAGCTCCCCCTTTCAACTGTACGCCACTGCATTTTGGAGCAGTCATAGACAGCTCCAGCATGCATTGGCGGACTGGGGCCACGCCTGCCAACACACTGACTGAATTGGAAGAGGGGGTGACACACCTCCGAAAACTCGGATGATGGCACTATGTTTCTTGCACATGCGTGCAAGCAAACATAAAAAGGGGGCTTGTGTGTCATCTTTTTGATGCAAGCTCTGTTGTAACATGGTGCACTCATGATGCAAGCCTGACACAAGCCATATTGGCAGAAGCAGGTCTGCTTTTCATGCAAACAGCATTATAAAATCAGAATTGATGCATGTTTTGATGAAGCATGCTCCTTGTGACATTCCTTTCATTAGATACCGCAGCGTGTTTTTGCAATTCCTTCCAAAAAAAGGGGATTTGAATATAATGTGAAAAAAAACAACCCACAGATGTCATCTGCATAGGTCAACACTGAAAGGTTAGTAAGTTCACACCACTCTGGTAATCCGCTCCATCTGGTCACCCTGGCCAGACATTGCAATAGGGGATCAATGGAAAAAAGATATAACAAAGGGCTGAGAGGACAACCCTGCTTAGCTCCTGTAGAAATAACAAAACCATCCGTTATTTGACCTCTCAATAAAACCTTGACAAAAACATGGGAGTATAACAACTGTATATTCCTGATTAGTGACACTGGTACGCCATATTTAGCAAGCACTGAAAAAAGAAAGAACCTATCAACCCGATCGAATGCTTTCTCCTGATCTATAGAAAGTATACATCCTCTATTACCCTGCATAAGTAAAGTTTCAATAAAATCTCTAATTATAATAAGAGCATCTTGTATTTTTCTTTCCTGGAATACAACAAAACTGTTGTGCTGAAAGTACAAAGGACGCATAATTTTTGAGTCTGGAGTTAAGAATATGGGCCAAAATGCTATAATCGGAATTCAACAGAATAATCGGGCTCCAATTCGAAATGTCAGCTCTATTCCCAGTTTTATATAAATAAACCAATAATCCTTCAAAAAAAACGTTAGGGATCTTATTATGTTCAAAAAAGAACAAAGAAATAGTATGCAAAACAACAGAAAGCTCTGAAATAAATACTTTATAAAATTGATTAGGCAAGCCATCCAGGCCCGGTGAAGTGCCTGTCTGAAGATTTTTAATTGCCTCTGTAACATCTGCCAAAGTTATATGTTTAAGCAATAACAAGACTTCATCGGGACATACAGGAACTTCAATACTATTTAAGTAATCTGCAATTTTCCCTTCAGAAGGAACCTCCATGGGTCCCAAGGAGCAAGAGTGATTTTTGATTAGACCTTCCATCTCTGAAACAGCTTCTATCTTATTATCACCTGAGTACTGCAAATATTCAAGTGTCATATCAGTATGAATTTTTTATAGACCTCATATGGATCCCCTATAGGTGACTTCTGTGTTCCACTAGAAAGCATTGCATATATTGTAGAGGCTATATCATACTGATAGGTTAGCATGTCCTTTTTCAATTTTTTTATTTGTGATGAATAGTCATAATTAGTGAAATATGATATAGTGTACAAATGTTGCAATTGATTCCGAAGGGAAAGATATTTCTAAAACTTATTATTTCCTAAACACTTACTTTGATTACTAAACCAGTGTTGTAGATCCCTTTTGGTATCCACCCACCAATCCCCAGGATCATCATATAAACGTACTACAGACAATTTAGCAGATAATAAAGCTGCAAAACCCTTTAGAACCTTCGGAGATGTAAGCAAGGAAGTATTCAATTTCCATCTACTTTTGACTTTGGGTTTAAAAACCATAACAGGAATAGTAAATTTTAATAATAAATGGTCAGAAAATTCAATAGGAATAATACAAAAGTGACCCCTAGACAAATTCCGGGAAAGAAATAAGTGGTCAGTGGTGGTCCTGTAAATACCCCTAGTGTATGTAAAACGTGAACCTGCATTATATATACTGCAATCAACCAAGCCTGCTGTTTTAGTTATGGCTAACATATTGAAATCACAATAAATTTTCTTTCTTTTCCTCCCATCCACATGTTCCCTAATTATGTCACAATTAAAATCTCCTCCTAAAATAATCATATATGAGGAGACCAGGTATGGTTGAACTGTTTTCAAAAGAGATACCCTATCTGCCTTAATCTGGGGCCCATTTACATTAATGAAATGGAAAGCCATCGACTTCCATTTCCCATCTAACAAAAATAAACGACCTGGAATCAGATCCACTAATTTCACCAGAAACAAATCATACGAACCAAAAAGAATACCCACCCCATCTGCACAATCTGGACCAAAAGACCAATAAGATGGTCCCCAAATTCGATCTTTTTCAAATAATATCAACTGCTCTCTGGAACACATCCATGTTTCTTGCAGAAAAAAAAATATCATAACAATTATTATGAATAAATGAAAAAACAGCCTGCCTTTATACCACATTTAGAACACTGTGAATGTTTAAAGACCCAATGGAGAGAGAACCCATAAGCTGTCAAAACAAAAAAAAGGACCTTCATATTTATTTTTTCCGTTTTTCCTTTTTTTTATTCTTATAATCCCCTTGATCTATTCCGATAGAAGGCTGGCTACTTTCCACTGATTAGGAATCTTCCTTGTTCCATATCGGAACCCCCGTGAGGCAAAAACAAAGCAGCATAAGTATTGTCATTCTCAACTATAACAGGGTTGTTCAGTATGACTGGAGGTTTCTGCCTATTGTTCCTAGAAGAACGTCTTCTAGCCACAGGTTGAAAAGTAGCACTGTTAGCCAAATCGTACCCAGGGGCTTTTGCCTCATCATAACAAACAGGGGTTAAAAGGGGATTTTTAATAGGATTCCTCTTATTAGAAGCTTGTTGTGTTTGCTGTTCGGATTCAGGAATAACTAAAGGGGGGGGGTTCTTCAGGTCAGATGCTTTATCCTGTAAGTTACAGAACCGGAGAGGAAGAACTGGGGGCAGCTCTTGGCTTCGAGACCGAGTCTTGTGCTTGCTGAATAAGGAGCTCTGGGCTTGCACAAGAAGCTTTATTCTTTGCGGCCCAAGGGCATTCACCAAAAACATGGCCACAATCTTCACATAAATCACTCCTAGTTAGATTAGCGCACTGCATTGCTATGTGCCCTATTTCTCCACAGTTATCACAACACGCCTGGTCATAGGTACTGGATAAATGAGTTTTTGCTCCACATTTATAACATGACCTGGGCTGTCCTGCATAAAAACAGACCCCTCTATCTCTCCCTAACATAAAATAATTAGGGACATGCTCCATTCCTGTATCAGTTACTCATAGCTTAACCTTATATTTCAACCCCCCTGTCCAAAAAGATTCAGAGTCTAACAGTGCTTCAGGACTACTCAAAATCCCACATTTCTGTGACAACCAAAATGTAATGTCTTCCACATGGACCCCCTCATTTCTAAACATGACCGTTACAAATTTAACCAAAGGTTTAGTTAAAGGTATAACTAAGAAGGGGTCCATGTGGGTGAGAATTTAACTTGTGCATAGCGCTCCCAAAATAAGTCCAAAGCATATGCCATTCTAAAACTGACATCATAATTGTCCTCCCCAAATATATTAATCAGGGCAAACACTTCTCTGGGAGAAAAGTGCAAAGACTCCTTCAACAAAGTTCGTCCGACATAGGCTCGGTCCGGCCTCTCTTCTAAGCCACCCTTGTAGCGAAAACATACAGCATTCCGCCTAGGTGCAGCTTCTTTTTTAACTCTGGAGAACAAGTCCGATAACAAAGGTTTCTGGCCAGGTATAGAGTCCTGTGCCTTTGTATTATGTCCACTAGGAACATCTCCCTCTACAGGTGTTTTCCCCTTTGAGACAACCAACAAACCTGAATCCGTCTGGGCCTTGAAACCAACAGAACTGTTATTGTCCATTTTAGTGGTCTGTATATCCTTCGTCTGAGAAAATAAATTAATATCTGTAGCCTTGATGTCAATAGGTTTCCACTTAGGGGATACTTGAGAGAGATTTAAGGTGGAATCCCAATCAGGATCAGGAAGCCAATTTCTTTTTGTGGTTTTTAGCCACCCTGCCCCTTGCAAAACCTTTTGAGGAGTCCAGGTAACGTCTGCAGCAGGCAACAACAATGGGGTAGCAGGCTGTAAAGGTGTATGTGCTTTAATTACTGGACGTTGTTCTGGAGGCATGAGAGACCGCTCTGTAGAGTGACTAGAAAGGGTTTTAAAGGAGGTCTTATCCCCATGATTAGTGACAAAGGAAAAAGTAGTAGCCCCAATCTGTACTCCTGGACTAGTTTGATAAATAATTTCACTGCTTTTACAGTCTAGGGGATCGCTAACCAAAGGCTTAGCGGGGAACCAAAAAACAAAGCCAGAGTCATTCATTAGAGTGGAGGAATTCTGAGTGTCAACAGCTGACTGCACCTTCATCTGAGTGCGAGAGCTGACTCCTGCTATGTGGCTATTGCCCTCGGGCTGGATTCCGCCAGCAGGGGAAAGTGAGACTTTAATGTTGGGCTTTCAGCACACACCTGCCTCACTTTCCTGACTGCCAGCCCGCAAAGTACACCGTAACGTTTTTTCTGCAGAAAACAAACAGGAGTGTTGGCACACACTAACTGTGCTAGAACTACCAGCCCTGAGACCAGGTTGTGAAGCGCTTTCAATATTAGTAGCCAACTCACCCGACTCCGGCACACCCTCTGAACTGACAATGCCTTCTGAAGGCAGAACAGGGATCTCCGCCTTCCGAACGTCCAAATCAACATTCTCACACTTTCCCCACTGCACAGAGAGTGCATCAGTGGCCCTTAGGCAAGCTGTCACACTATTCCCAGTCATATCCGAAGAAGAGGAGGTAACCTTGCCAGAAGCCATATCCAAATCATTATCCAGCACAGATAAATCTTCCACAGAGAGAAAAATATCGTACGTCACCTTCTAACTCTGTAACTTGTTGCACTGAAAATTCAGCCTCTTGCCTGATGAGAATAGGAGAGGAGGCTCACTCTCCTATCTCCACAGTGTCCTGTCGGTCCGGTGACTCGCTCCAAGTGGCCATCTTTACGGCCAGAAGGTCCCCCTACTGATGAGAGTAGGGGAATTTCCTTGGTGTCCTGGCCAAATTTCCCTCATTCACTAAAAATACCACCAACAGCTTAATCTGGTTCAAGGTCAGTTGGCATTTATCTGTATCCCCCTCCTCCGGATCGTGCCTGAAAATAGGCAGGATTTGTCTAGTGCATTTACCTGGTCAACAAAAAAAAAATAAATAAATATTGAGGCAGGTTGCCAGAAGCAGGTTGTGAAGGCATGGCTCTGTTGTGGCCAATGCCCCTACAGCCTTTAAAGGCTTGGCCTGTTTCCCCAATAGCATGGCACACTGCTGCTGACACTAGTTCAACCAGCGTGCCACAACCTTGAGAAGTTTTAGCCACTGCAATCAGGGGTCTCCTCGTCATTGCAGCATCATCCGCTGCAATGAGGGAGCGACCCCTCATTGCAGGGCTCCTTTGTATTCCGACTGTTTGCAGAGGTGTCCAATCCCTCAGCATCATGTCCCTCCCTGTTTTTTGCCGGCCGGGTGCACAATCCCCGTCGGCATGTCCCTCTTCCGCAAGTTCTTGTGTGCCAAGGGGGTGCCCAATCCCCATCGGCATAATCTCACATCCCCCCCTTTTGTTGTGTGCCGATGGGGGTGCCAGATCCCTGTCGGCATGATGTGGCCCCCCCTTTTGTTGTGTATCGACGGGGGTGCTCAATCCTCTGTCGGCTACAGCTGCCCCCCCAAAAAAAGAGAGTCCATTGGCATGCTGGGAGCCCACCCCAGCGTACCACATCCCCAGAAAAAAAAAAACAGTCCCACGATGTTTTTAATTTTTTTCCCCGTGAAAAAAGGAAACGGTCCCTCGCCAGTCTCCCTGCCCCCCTCCCGCAATCTGCACCCACTCACTGCGTGCTCTACCTCCCCACACCCTCCTCACCCCATACTTACATCTGGAGTCTGGTGCGACGATCTTCGGTGGACCGGTAAACATGTCTGCACTCTTCAAAGGTGACCACAAACTGAGGAAATGCCGGTAAGCTGTATAATGGAATAAATAGTTTTTTTTCAACTCTGATGCATATCTCAGTCATTTTTTGGAATTTTGGCACCTGATTTTCGACATGGGGTTTTTGGGACCTCACCTCGTGAATTCTGCCACTGTCATGGCGTTAATCGGCCCCAAAAGGTGATTTTGCGGTCACTGCACAAAAATCACCTTTTGAGATCGATTAACAGAATGATGGTGCTAGTGTTCATGAGGTGAGCTCTCAAAGAGCCTATGTGCAAATTTGGTGTACAAAATCCAGAAAATGACTGTTTCTGAAGTGTCGTTGCGCGGTTACTCGCGTACTTGTAACTTTACAAATTGCAATATTTTCAAGCCAGATTTTCAACATTGGCATTTTTCCACACCTCTTTGTGAACAGTACAGCTGTTATTTTCACATGCTGACGAAATGTGTTTTGCATTTCCAAGCGCAGAATAGCGCAGTCGCTGTGGGAAATCAGTGTTCGGGACAGATTACGAAAATGACAGTGGCACTGTTCATGAGCAGAGGTCCTAAAATGCCTATGTTGAAAATCTGTTGCCAATACTCCATAAAATGACTGTGTTACGAGTGTGCATTGCGCAGTTTGCATGCATGCTGGTAAGTTTGCGAATGTATAATATTTTCACTCCAGATTTTCAACATTGCCATTGTTCTGCACCTCCTTATGAACAGTACAGCTGTCATTTTTCAGATCCTGGTTAAAATGTATTTTCGCACTTACAGTGCAGAATAGTGCAGTCGCTGTGGGAAATCCGTGTTTGGGACATATTATGAAAATGACAGTAACACTGTTCATTAGCAGAGGTCCTAAAATTCCTATGTTGAAAATTTAGTGATGAAAGTCCACAAAATGAGTGTGCCACGAGCATGTGTTGCACAGTTTCCACGCACGCTCGCACCTTCGCAACTTTGCAATATTTTCACTCCAGATTTGCAACATTGCCATTTTTCCACACCTCCTTATGAACAGTGCAGCTGTCATTTTTCACATCCTAGCCGAAATGTGTTTTCACTCTTCCGTCGTACAATAGTGCAGTTGCTGCAGGAAATCAGTACTCGGGACATATTAAGAAAATCACACTATCACTGTTCATGAGCAGAGGTGCTAAAATGCCTATATTGAACATTTTGTGATGAAACTCCATAAAATGACTGTGTTACGAGCGTGCATTGTGCAGTTTCCATGCACCCTTGTAACTTCGCAAATTAGTAATATTTTCATGCCACATTTTCAACACTGACATTTTTCCACACCTCCTTATGAACAGTACAGCTGTCATTTTTCACATCCTGGCCGAAATGTGTTTTCATGCTTCTGGTGCAGAATACCGCAGTGGCTGTCGGAAATCAGTGTTTGGGACAGATTAGGATTGAGCGAGTTGTGGGGGGGGAGTGACCGAGCTCAACTGAGCTCTGTCGGGACTGCTCCGGATTTCTTTCTGGGCAGGAAAAGGTGCCAACACAGGCAGGAGCCCAGTACAAAAGGGCAGCCTGCAGTGCCAGAAGAAATAAAATGAGCGAGTGAGAGGGGGGAGTGAGTGAGCTCAATGGAACTCTATCGTGACTGCTGCAGATTTCTTTGAGGGCAAAAGAAGACGGCAACGCAGGCAGGAGCCCAGTACAAAAGGGCGGCCTGGAGCGGCGGCAGAAACGGGACGAGCAAGTGAGAGCAGGGAATAAGCAAGCTCAACGGAGCTCTGTTGGGACTGCTGCAGATTTCCTTGTGGGCAGAAAAAGGCACCAACAGAGGCAGAAGCCCACTACAAAAGGGCACCCTGCAGCACCAGGAGAAACAGAATGAGTGAGTGAGACAGAGGGAGTGAGCGACCTCAACGGAGCTATATCGTGACTGCTGCAGATTTCTTTGTGGGCAGAATAAGCCGCCAGTGTAGGCAGGAGCCCAGTACAAAAGGACAGCCTGCACCAGCGGGAGACACAGAATAAGTGAGTGAGGGAGGGGGAATGAGTGAGCTTCAATGGAGCTCTGTTGGGAGAGCTGCGGATTTCTTTGTGGGCAGAAAAAGGTGCCAGCGCAGGCAGAAGCCCAGTACAAAAGGGCAGCCTGCAGTGCTGGAAGAAATACAACGAGCGAGTGACAGAGGGGGAGTGAGAAAGCTCAACGGAGCTCTATCGTGACTGCTGCGGATTTGTTTGTGGGCAGGAAAAGGCGGCAATGCAGGCAGGAGCCCAGTACAAAAGGCCAGCCTGCAGCGCCGGCAGAAACGGAATGAGCAAGTGAGAGAGGGGGAGTGAGTAAGCTCAATGGAACTGTGTCAGACTGCTGCAGATTTCTTTGTGGGCAGAAAAAGGCAGCAATGCACACAGGGGCCCAGTACTAAAGGGCAGCCTGCAGCAGTGGGAGAAACAGAATGAACGAGTGAGAGAGGGAGAGTAAGCAACCTCAATGGAGCTCTATCGTGACTGCTGCAGATTTCTTTGTGGGCAAAAGAAGGCGGCAATGCAGACAGAAGCCCAGTACAAAAGGGCAGCCTGGAGTGGCAGTAGAAATGGGATGAGTGAGTGAGAGCGGGGAATGAGCGAGCTCAACGTAGCTCTGTTGGGACTGCTGCAGATTTCTTTGTGTGCAGAAAAAGGCGCCAACAGAGGCAGGAGCTCACTACAAAAGGCCAGCCTGCAGCGCCAGTAGAAACAGAACAAGTGAGTAAGGGGAATGAGCGAGCTCAATAGAGATCTATCATAACTGCTGTGGATTTCTTTGTGGGCAGAAAAAGGCGCCAACAGAGGCAGGAGCTCACTACAAAAGGCCAGCCTGCAGCGCCAGCAGAAACAGAACAAGTGAGTAAGGGGAATGAGCGAGCTCAATAGAGATCTATCATAACTGCTGTGGATTTCTTTGTGGGCAGGCAAAGGCGGCAACGCAGGCAGGAGCCCAGTATAAAAGGCCAGACTGCAGTGCCCGCAGAAACGGAATGAGCGAGTGACAGAGGGGGAGTGAGCGACCTCAACGGAGTTGTGCTAGGACTGCTGCAGATCTCTTTGTGGGCAGAAAAAGGCACCAATGCAGGCAGGAACCCAGTACAAAAGGGCAGCCTGCAGCAGCAGGAGACATAGAACGAGTGAGTGAGGGAGGGGGAGTGAGTGAACTCACCTGAGCTCTGTTGGGACTGCAGTGGATCTCTCTGTGGGCAGAAAAAGGCAGCAATGCATGCAGGGACCCAGTACAAAAGGGCAGCCTGCAACAGCGGGAGAAACAGAACAAATGAGTGATAGAGGGGGAGTGAGTTAGTGAGCTTAACGGAGCTCCATCATGACTGCTGCAGATTTCTTTGTGGGCAGAAGAAGACGGCAACGCAGGCAGAAGCCCGGTACAAAAGGGCAGCCTGCAGTGCTGGCAGAAACAGAATGAGTGCGTGAGAGAGTGGGAGTGAGCGAGCTCAACGGAGCTCTGTCAGGACTGCTGCAGATTTCTTTGTGGGCAGAAAAGAAAACATTACTCACCTTAGTAATTGTGTTTCTTCTAATGGAGTCTTGCTGTATTCTGACAATCTGCAGTTAGCTCCAGCCTTTAAACTGCCCTGGAGAGCATAGGGTTAATTTTCTATGCAGTGCATAGAATATTGAGCTAGAGCTTGGTTGAGGTCTCTGTCTGCAGCACTTTGAAACCCAGCCATCAGGTTCTTACGAGCAAACACTCACTAACTATACTATGTGGAAATTGTAAAATTTTTAACTAGCCAACTGGCAACAAAAGTTTTGGATTCCCAAAGGAAGACTCAAGTCAGGAAACCCAAAATCAAAAACCTGTTCAAATAAGATTATAACATAAACAACCAAGTAAAAAGGAGGGTGTGTGCTGAAGACACCCCTGGCGTGCAACACTGCACCTGCCCATCCACTTCCCAAAAACAGGTTCTGAGAGGGGAGGCAGGGAGGGAGATCAGAATACAGCAAGACTCCATTAGAAGAAACACAGTTACTAAGGTGAGTCATTTTTTTCTTCAAACAACATGAAGTCTTGCTGTATTCTGACAATCTGCAGACTACCAAGCAGTACCTCCATGGAGGAGGGACAGAACCTATTTGGGGAATAGGCTCTGAAGTACTGCTGTGCCAAACCGAGCATCACTCCTAGCCTGGATATCCAGAGAGTAATGCTTGGTAAAGTTGTGGACTGTTTTCCAGGTGGCTGCTTGACAAATTTCTAACAGAGGGATACCTGGGCAGCAGCCAGGAAGCAGCCACCTCTTTAGAATGAGCCCCAGGCCTGAGGGGTGGGTGGAATTTTTCCTAGTTTCTCATAGGCAGAATTGTATACAAGAAACAATCCACCTGGCAACAGTTCTCTTGGTGGCAGGTTTGCCCGCTCCTACTTCCCACAAGTGAGGAATAACTGAGTGGAATCAAACCTGTGACCCTCAGTACACTTCTATGTAGTAGCTAAGGGCTCTTTTAACATCTAAACTGTGTAGCCTCCTCTCCCCTGAAGAAGAATGATCAGTGAAGACAACAGGGAGAGACATGGACTGATTCAAATGGAAGTCTGAAACCGATTTGGGCAAGAACCTCCTATTGGTTCTAAGGACCACTTTATCTCTATGGAATGAAATAAACTCAGGTTCCACTGACAGGGCTTGCAATTCACTGATACGTCTGGCAGAGGTAATGGCTACCAAAAACACAGTTTTCCAAGGCAAGTATTTAAACTCTGCTGAGGACATAGGCTCAACAGGGTGTTGCATAAGTTGAGCAACGCAAACATGTAAGTCCCAGGCAGGGGCAGGATCCCTAAAGGGAGGATTGGTATGAAGCAATCCCTTGAAAAATTTACAGAACACAGGATGAGATGATAGTGTGGAAGGCTTCCCCACTGACAGAAAAGCAGAAACAGCTGACAAGTGTACCTTGAGAATAGCGGGTCTGAGGCCTAGGCCATTAAGATGGATCATATAATCCAGGACTGCAGGCAATTCAGCAGTGTATGGAGAGATATGCTTCTTGGAACAGCAAATGCTGAATCTTTTCCATTTGGAGTCATAACATAAGTCTTTCTGGTGGCAGGCTTTCAAGAGGCTGTGAGAATATCCAGACCCCCCTGGGACAGGTGCAAATCTGCACACTCTAACTTTTCAAGAGCCATGCCTTGAGATTGAGAGACCGAAGATTGGGGTACCAAATCCTCCCCTGAGAGGATGTTAACAGGTTGTAATTCCTGGGAAGAGACAGGGGAAGATGTACTGCTAGAGACAGCAACAGGGGGTACCAAAGCTGTCTGGCCCAGTATGGAGCAATCAGAATCACTTTGCAAGGTTGTGAGCTTACCTTGACTAGAACCTTGAACAGAAGAGGAAAGACATACAGAAATTTCCCTTCCCAGTTCAAAATCAGAGCATCCAGAGGGACTGAACCCAAGACTGGGGGTCTGCAACAAAACAGAGGAAGTTGGTGATTGTCTGGGGTTGCAAAGAGATCTATCTCTGGAGTGCCCCACCTTGAAAAATCACTTTCAACACCAGGGGACCCAGGGACCATTCGTGATGGCCCTGGGAGATCCTGCTCAGTGCATCCGCTAGCACATTGTTCTTCCCTGGAAGGTGGACTGCTATCAGAGAGGTCTGCAGGGAATAAGCCAGAGATCACAATTTCTTGGCTTCTGTGCACAAGGCCATAGACCGAGTGCCTCCCTGCTTGTTGATGTACCACATGGTGGTGGTATTGTCTGTTCTGACCCGAACCACCTTGTTCTGTACAGACTGAGAGAAAGCTTGCAGGGCCAGAAAAACTGCCCTGAGTTCCAGGAGATTGATATGAAGAAGGGACTCCTGAGGGGACCACAGTCCCTGGGCTGTGAGAGCCTCCAGATGAGCTCCCCACCCTAAAAGGGAAGCATCCATGGTAACGATCACTGAATGAGTCTAAGTGACAAATGGGACCCCTTGTCTTAAATTGTCCTGATCCTGCCACCATGGAAGAGCTTGGATCAGTGTCCGAGTCACTGGAATCAGTTTGGTAAGAGGATCCTTCCTTTGGGACCAAAAGGCCCTCAGATGGAACTGGATGTCCCTCATCTGGAATCTCGTCCCTTGGACCACTGCTGTAGAAGCTGCCATGTGGCCCAAGAGCTGAAGGAAGTGGCTTGCTGGTTGGGACACCTGAAGGCCGAAGGAAAAAGCCAGTTCTGTAAGAACTCTTGCCCTTTCCAGGGGAAGAAAGGCTCTTGCTTTGACAGTATCTAGCTCTGCCCCTATAAAGGTAAGATGCTGCACTGGTTTGAGAACTGACTTGGGGAGGTTGAGAAGAAATCTCAGGGAAGTGAGCACTTGCTGGGTCACTTGCAGGTCTGACTTGACTTGGCCTGGAGACTGACCCACTATGAGCCAGTCGTCCAGATATGGAAAAATGGAAATCTTTTGCCTTCTTAAAAAGGCCACTACTTCTGCCAGGGATTTTGTGAAAACCCTTGACGCTGATGTAAGGCCAAAGGGCATTGCTTTGAACTGGTAATGGCCTGAGGGCAACTTGATCCTGAGGTACTTTCTGTGGGAGCACCTGATGGGGATGTGAAAGTAGGCATCTTTTAGGTCCAGGGAGGCTAGCCAGTCCACTGGCCTTAGAGAGGGAAGAATTATTCCCAGAGTCACCATCTTGAACCTTGGTTTTAAAAGATGTTTGTTCAGGTATCTTACATCTAGGATGGGTCACCACTCCCCTGTCTTCTTTGGGGTAAGGAAGTACCTGGAGTACAGACCTTTGCCCCAGTGTAGGATAGGAACTCTCTCTATGGCTTCTAAGGCCAGGAGAGATGAAACCTCTGCCTCTAGGGCAAGGGTTTTGGAGAGACTTGCAGGTGGAAAAGATCTGGCTCTCATCTTCGGAAATTTTTTGAAGCTGAGAACTAGTCCCTGGCTTACCACTTCCAGGACCCACTTGTCTGAAGTAACAGACATCCAGTCCTGGATGAAGTAAGCCAGCCTGCCCCCTACAGGGATAGGAGAGTCGACCCGGGAAGGCCCATCAGGGTGTCTGCTTGGCAGGGGCCTTAGGCTGAGGAGTGGATGCTGCCCTGCTCATCCCCCTTCTGCCTCTCCCTCTGAAGAACCCCCTCTGTGAAAAGGGAGAAGAGGCCTGTGCTTGGTAGACAGGCCTATGAAAAGGCCTACCCCTGCCCCATGATTGCTGCCTTTGAGGAGTTGCCTGCATCTTCTTGGCCTGTGCACTTCTATAAGTGGTTCCATATTCCTCCATCTTCTTCATGTAATTCCCTGTCTGCTCCCCAAACAGAGAATTACCTTCCACAGGGAAATCCATGGCCTTAGCCTGGGTGTCCTGTGAGAGGCTAGTACATCTGAGCCACGCCATTCTCTGAAGAGCCACAGATATAGCCATGACTCTTGATGACACGTCATTGGAGTCCACAGCAGCATGAAACTGTACCTTAGATGCCTCAATCCCATCTGCAGCCACCTCCTCCAGCTCCTTGGCCAGCTGGGGGGGGGCCTGTTTAGCCAGTGCCAGTACAGTGTCCCACCTGGACTTCTGGTACCTGGCTGCATAGGCCATATAATTAGCCTGCCTGAGTTCCAAAGAGGATGCCATGTATTGCTTCTTTGCCAAGGCATTCATCCTCCTGGAGTCTTTATCTGGAGTGTGTGAAGCCAAGGGAACATTAGCCCTGTCACAGGCTGCAGCCTGCACTACCCCAACATGGCTGCATTGCTGGTGGAAAAACTCTGTGTCTGAGGCTGATAAAGTATACCTCTTGTCTATTCTTCTATCAACAGGAGGTACAGAATTAGGAGACTTTAAAATTTTTTGTGTCTGTTTCCAAAATTTTTCGTGCAGGGGAATAGACAACCTCCTGGACTCTGGGATGTCCATCATTTCAACAAAATCAGGCTCCTCTTGATCCTCTGTAGCTTCCTCCATAGGGAGCTGGAGAGTTTCAGCCACTTTTCTATAGAACAGATAGTGGGAAGGGGACTCAGAGAGCCTAGGAGGGGAAACACCAGAAGGTCTGTCTGGGAAGATGTCCGGTTCAATGGGCACATCCAGACTTTCTGCTCCATCATAGTCATCATCTTGTTCATAATCCCCCTCCTCCTCAAATTCCGGTTCATAAAAATCTTCAGGGGCATAATCCTGAATCGGTGGAACTGACCGAAGCAAGCCCCTAGCCCACGGAGCCGGATTGGACGAAACGGGGCAAAGCGATTCAACAATCTGAATCACTCAGGCAATCTCATCAGCGGTCAGAACATGAACCTCCAGATCCGAACCGGCTGATTTGTCTTTACATTTCCTTTTTGCAGGAACCGATCCCTCAGGATTGGCTCTTCTCTTGCCTGAAGAAGTATCGCTCTGGTTAGAGGGCACTACTTCTGGTTCGGTTGGAACCAAACCGGGCTGGCCATCCGGGTCAGCGGACTTCTCAGACTCCTTTTCCCTAAGCCTACCTAATCTTTTCTCTAGGGTAGACTTAGGAAACTTTTTACAAATTTGGCAGTCTATATCAAGGTGTTCAAACCCCAGACAATAAACACAGGTGGTGTGGGGATCGGCCTTAGCAAAGTCCTCCCCACACTCTCTGCAGTGTTGAAACCCAGTGGGCCCGTTTTTTTCCTTGGGTTTCTCAGACATGGCCAACCTTACCAAACTTACCCTTTTTTGGCAACCACCAGGCAAGACTCCCTTATTGGTTCCTAACTGTGTCACGGGTATTGGAAAAAAACATTTAAAACACGTTTTTTTTTTAAACCGATAAGGACTGGTAACCACACACTAAAGAAAAGCACAAGAAATCAAACTAATGGATCGGTTCAGCCGAACCGATCGACAAGTCTTACAATTTCCACAAAGTAAACAGAAAACTATCTAAGTACTCACAGTACCGGAGACAGAGCCTGAACCAACAATGCGGAATACATTTTGGATTTGAATTTAGAATAAACCGACAACTTTAAACGACTTTAAACTGAGTAGAAGGAGAAATCTCTGGAGCGACTGTTCAGTGAGGTGGAGTAAAGAATCTGACAGTTGGGTTTCAAAGTGCTGCAGACAGAGACCTCAACCAAGCTCGAGCTCAATGTTCTATGCACTGCATAGAAAATTAACCCTATACTCTCTGGGGCAGTTTAAAGGCTGGCACTAACTGCAGATTGTCAGAATACAGCAAGACGGTCACGTGATGCAGTCTACCTTGTAGCAGCACTTGTCTCAAGCTCTGACCTACCGTCCTCTGCAAACCTTCTAAATTAAATTTTGCGGGTTTTCAAGTGGATTGCAAGTGGCCTGTAAAGCTATTGTTTCCCTACCGACTGTAGTGGGCCAGCTAAAGCTGTTTGTCGCAAAGCCTTTTAGCGACGATGGAGGCCGAGATGAAGCAGGCGGCAACTCGGCATACCCCGCCAACTACTTCCAGAGAAGACTTCTAAAAGTCGAGGACGCTGGAGGAACGGAAGTCTAAAGCAAAGTGAGCAGCCCTAGCTCTTCTGCAACCCCTCTGTCCAAAGAGAGATTTCTACAGGAGCTGCTACCATTTCGTGAATCCCTGGCGGATATTGCTACGGAGTTAAAATCAATTAAGGGTGACCTTGCCTGCCTCAAGATGAGAATGGCCGATTCGGAAGCCAGAGTTTCCTCCCAGGAGAAATGGAAGGAGAGAATAGATCCCGAAATCGTCCTGCTTAGGCAACAAATTCATAAGCTCCAGCTCAAAACTGAAGATTTAGAGGGGATAAGCAGGAGAAATAACCTCCTGATCATTGGGCTGCCCGAAGTGGAAGAAGGCGCCGATGCTATTGCCTTTATGCAGAAATTTCTTTACAAAGTAGTGGGCCCTCCTTGAATCCCCAATATCATATAGAAAGAGCTCATCGCCTCCTCAGACCGAAGCCTCCAGTGGGATCTCCTCCTCGACCCATCATCATAAAGTTTCTCAGCATCGTAGAGAAGCAACATGTCATGGCCAAAGTTAAAGATCTGCAGTCTGTAACCCGGGGGTGCTCCAAAATTAGAATTACGCAAGATCTTCCCCGTGAAACAAGGCAAAGGCGGGCATCTTTTCACTCGGTCGTTGGCAAGCTAATTGCCGCCGGCATTCGTTTCAAGATGCTATACCCGGCCAGATTACAAGTGGCGATTGATAGTACTTGGTACTCCTAAGACTCTCCAGAGCAAGCTACCAAGGATCTTACTTCCCGACTACCTGATCTCTTCAAAACAGACTGAGCTTACAGAGACTAATGGGGGATTATTTATGTATTTTGTTATATGTTTTCTATGTTTACTATTATAATTGGGGCTAATTACCTGCTGTGTTTCCAGTTGATGGGAGGATGGCGAGGGTTAGGCCTCATTGGCTGGTGATGGGCCTGCCCTTTCCTTCGCTAGGCCATGCGCTCGTCCTCAGGCTGGGGGGGGGGACTGGAACCTTAGGATTGGTAAGTGTTTACAGGCAGCTGTTTTATGGTGCGGACCGGGTTCGGTCCTACTAGCATTTTGGTCCCCTGGTCAGGTCCGCGTCATTTAGGCAATCCAGACCTTCTAATTGGCTGATTCTAACCGAAGGGCGATGCGGCTTCCCTGGGAGATGGGGTGACACCCCTTCCCTTCTACCTGTTTGTCCTGGCCGATTTGGGGAACGTTGACCTAATTACTAAGATTACCAATCGCAATATGGTAAGTCAGCCGCACCGTACTAAGATTAAATTTGTAAAGCAGATGGTTTGTGCTTATGCGGGGAACAATTCTGAGCTGAATACTGTTATGACAAGCTTGTGCCCAGGGTCTAGTAAGGATCATTTTCTCTGGTTACATACAGTTGGGTATCATTTCAATGTGACCATTTCTGTGAAGGTTGGTTGGATGGGGGGGCTGCAAGGGGTCGGGGGAGAAGCTCGGGATTGAGGTACACTCCGGGAGATCTGCATCGAGGGCTGATATATGGGGGTATGGCGAATCTCGGAGGAATCTAGTTCTGTGAAGATATAACTGGGGTTTGGTTAAACTCCTTCTCAAACTACAAAGTAGATTCCTCTTCTATGTCATAATTAGATATTTCGGACTATGGTATGTTCGAGATATCGTCATGAGGGTCCTGGCCCCAAATACCCGTGCATGGCTTTTCGGGTTGATGTTTGGATATACTTGGGGTCACTATGTAAATAGTTGTGTTAGTTTTTTGGGGGGTGAGGAGGGAGGGGGGGTTTATGAGTTTGAGACAAATTCACTGGACATGATATATGGTAGTGGGGATCAGTTCGGCATAGCCTATTGGGTGGGCTTATATGGGTTCTCTTTTCTGGGGAGGGGACGGAAGGGGGGTTGGTCTGGAGTGTGCCCTTCAGAATGGTTATCTTGGTTAACTACTTATGACTGTGTTTTCCGTTTAATTGTTCAAGATGTTTACTACACCACTTAAAATTGCCACGTGGAATATAAGAGGTCTCAGAGACATGACGAAGAGATATCAGGTTTTTAAAAACTGTGATCTACTAAATGTAGATATCCTCTTGCTTCAAGAAACCCATCTATTAGAAACAGAAACAAACTGGTTGCGTAGACAAGGCTTCTCTCAAGTCTTTGTTGTGAGTGGGTCAGCATCAAGCAGAGGAGTTGCTATTTTAATAAAGAATCATGTAGCGTTTTTGGTGGAGGAGAATGCAACAGACCCAGAGGGAAGATTTATGTTAGTCAAGGGTTCTCTTAGCAGCAAGTTAGTTGTGCTGGGCTCCATCTGTGGACCAGTAGGAGGAGACGCTGAATTCATTATGGGCTTGGCTGATAAGATAGGTGGTATACTGCCTGCCCAACTAATTCTGGGCAGTGACTGGAATATCCCACCATCCCAGGATTTAGATAGAATGTATCTACCACTAAAACTGCTTTCCCCTGCTGAAAAGGCCCTAGCAGATTTTATGGAACTTTTGGGATTGTGTGATCCTTGGCATATTTTCAACCCTTCGTGTCGAGTGTTCTTTTATTCACATGTTCACCGATCTTGGTCTAGAATAGATTATATTCTTATTAGCATCTCCCTCCTACCTGGCCTCTGTCAGACAGATATTGAACCAATTGTCCTATCAGACCATTCGGTTGCATGGCTGAGGATTTCTCCAGACCTTAATCTCCAAAGAGACACTGCCTGGAGACTAAATACACAACTCTTGAAGGAGGAACAAACAGTTTCCCATATTAAAATTCGAATGTCTTCCTTTATAGAGAGTAACAAGTGTTATCTTTGAGGGGAATTAATTAAACTAGCATCCAGGAGGAAGAAAAGTAGGGAAGCTAGAGCAACCTCCATGCTAGCTCGTATTAAAGAGGCAGAAAGTTCCTCATCTTTTACCGCCTCCTCAAACTCTTTGGAAACCCTGTTAGCACTAAGGAATGAATATGCAGATTTATTAAAGGAAAAGGCAGAGTATCCTATCTTAAAAACCCAAGCTAGATACATCGACCAAGGGGAAAAGGCTGGTAGAATGCTGGCCTTTCGATTATGGAAAATGGAAAGTTCGAGGCTGATCCCGGCTCTACAGGCACTGGACGGCACTATTAAAACTTCACCAAGGGATATTACCAAGGTTTTTGAAGCCTTTTATAGTTCACTTTACAGTAAGTGTTCTTTTCCGGCACCTCTATCGAGCATCGAAAGTTATCTGGACGGCTTGAACCTGCCCTGTCTGCAAGCCCACCATAGGTCGGCTTTGTCTTCTCATATTTCCATATTGGAATTGGAAGAGGCAATTACAGGGTTAGCATTAGATAAGTCACCGGGGCCTGACGGCTTCCCCTCCAATTTCTATAAAACTTTCCATAAAGAGCTAGCCCCTCTTCTTCTTAGTTTATATGAATATATGTTCGCAGCCGACACTTTGGATCCCATGTTATTGGAATTCTTAAACCGGATAAACCACCAAAGGACCCTGCCAGTTATCGTCCAATCTCCCTTTTAAATTGTGATATTAAAATATTAACAAAAATTCTGGCCAATAGGATCAAGAAGATCTGGACCTATCTGTTGAGCTCCGAACAAGTCGGTTTTGTGCAAGGCCATTCCTCGGCTGATCATCTTAGAACTCTTTGACATATCTTTCACGTGGCTCAAACTTCTCAGATCCCCATGGCTCTAATTTTGTTAGGTGCTGAAAAGGCCTTCAACAGAGTCAATTGGGACTTTTTCTGGGCCACACTTAAGAAAATGGGTTTTCCTGCCACTTTCATTAGATGGATCCAGACGGTATATAAGAAAAAATTACTCACCTTAGTAATGTTGTTTCTTCTAATGGAGTCTTGCTATATTATGACTATTGCATTTTGCCCCAGCCTTAGAACTGCTCCGGAGGTGAAAGAGTTAACTTCCATGCAGAGCATGGAGCTTAGAGCGCGAGCTCGGTTCAGAAGCTCTGTTTGGCTGGTTTCAAACCGAAACCGTTAGATCTTTACGAGCAAAAACTCACTAAGGTTCTGTGTGGAAGCTGTAACCTACACTAGCCAACTGGCTACTAATATATTAACACATTTTCACTGGTCCCAACACAAAGACTCAAGTCAGTGGACCAGAAAAATTAAGATAAAATAACTAAATGAACACAACACCCAAACATGAAAGGGCATCAATAAATGCCAACAGAGGACTACCACCCTATACCCCAAAGTAGGAGTTCTGAGAGGGGCAGGCTGGGGGGGAGGTCATAATATAGCAAGACTCCATTAGAAGAAACAACATTACTAAGGTGAGTAATTTTTTCTTCAAACAACATGAAGTCTTGCTATATTATAACTATTGCAGACTACACAGCAGTACCTCCATGGAGGAGGGACAGAACCTACTTAGGGAATAGGCTCTGAAGCACGGCTGTGCCAAACTGAGCATCCCTCCTGGCCTGAATATCCAGGGAGTAATGCTTGGTGAAAGTGTGTACTGTCTTCCAAGTAGCTGCCTGACATATCTCCAAGATAGGGATGTCTCTAGCAGCAGCTAGAGATGCAGATGTACCTCTGGTAGAGTGAGCCCTCAGGCCTGAGGGGGAACCTACCCAGCTTTTGATAGCAAAATTGTATACAAAAGCGATCCACCTGGCAATGGATCTTTAGTGGCAGAGTCTCCTTTCCTAACCTCACCATAAGTGAGAAATAGTTGGAGGAGTCAAACCTGTGACCCTTGGTACGCCTCTATGTAGTAACTTAGGGCCCTCTTAACATCTAAGCTGTGCAGCCTCCTCTCACCAGAGGAGGAATGGTCAGTGAAGAACACTGGAAATGAAATAGATTGGTTAAGGTGGCAATCTGAAACCACCTTAGGCAAAAACTTCCTGTTAGTCCTGAGGACCACTTTATCCCTGTGAAAGGAAATAAAGTCAGTTTCAACTGATAAAGCCTGTAACTCACTTATACGCCTGGCAGAAGTGATGGCTACCAGAAATACAGTTTTACAAGTCAAATACTTAAGCTCTGCCGAAGACAGAGGCTCAAAGGGGGGTTGCATTAGCTGAGCAATGCATACATTAAGATCCCAAGCCGGGCAGGATCCTGAATGGGGGATTGGTGGAAGCAATCCTTAAAAACTTGAAAATACAGGATGAGCAGAGAGAGAAGAGGGCTTCCCTGCTGAAATGAAGGCAGAGACAGCAGCCAAGTGCACTTTCAGGGTGGCTGGTCTCAGTCCCAAAGAATTAAGATGGACCATGTAGTCCAATACAGTAGGTAGATCAGCAGATCCTGGGGAAACATGCTTCCCAGAACACCATATGGAAAACCTTTTCCACTTGGAGTTATAGGTAGCCCTGGTGGAAGGCTTCCTAACAGCCTTCAGGATTTTGAGAACACTTTGAGAAAGTTGCAAATCAGCAAACTCTAACTGCTCAAGAGCCAAGCCTTGAGGTTGAGGGATTTGAGATTCGGATACCAAACTCTCCCCTGAGCACAGGTTAACAGATTGTGGTTCCTGGGAAGACACAGGGGAAGATGGACTGCTAAGGACAGAAGGAGTGGGTACCAGGGCTGTCTGGCCCAGTCTGGAGCAATCAGGATCATTTTGCAGGGCTGAGACCTGATTTTGACTAGTACTTTGAACAGGAGAGGGAAGGGGGGAAGGCATAAAGAAACTTCCCTTCCCATTCGAGGAGAAAGGCATCCAGGAGAACTGAGCCCAACACTGGGGGCCTGCAACAAAACAGTGGAAGTTGATAATTGCCTGGGGCTGCGAAAAGATCTATCTGAGGATTGCCCCATCTGGCAAACACTATCCCCAGTACTAGGGGATCCAGTGACCATTCGTGATGGCCCTGGGAAATCCTGCTGAGGGCATTTGCCAAGACATTGTCCTTGCCTGGGAGGTGAACTGCTATGAGGGAAGTGTTCATAGGAGTAAGCCAGAGACCACAATTCAATTGCCTCGGTGCACAAGGTCAGAGACGAGTGCCCCTTGTTTGTTGATGTACCACATTGTAGTGGTGTTGTCTGTTCTGACCTGTACCACCTTGTTCTGAACAGATGCAGAGAAAACCTGAAGTGCTAGAAAACAGCTCTGAGTTCCAACAGATTGATGTGGAGCAGAGATTCCTGAGGGGACCATAATCCCTGGGTGGAGAGGTCGCCCATGTGAGCTCCCCATCCCAAGAGGGATGCATCTGTAGTAAGGGTCAAGGAATGGGACAGAGGGATGAAAGGCACCCCCTGTCTCAGATTGCTCTGATCCTGCCACCACTGAAGGGCCTGGATCAGGTTCGAGTCACTGGGATTAATTTGGATAGAGGATCTCTTCTTTGAGACCAGAAAGCTCTCAAATGGAACTGAATGTCCCTCATCTGAAATCTTGCTCCTTGCACCACGGCTGTGGAGGCAGCCATGTGCCCTAGGAGCTGCAGGAAATGCCTTGCTGGTCGAGAAACCTGCAGAGTGAAGGAGGCGGCCAGGGCCACTAAGGTCCTTACCCTTTCCAAGGGAAGGAAGGCTCTGGCCTGCTTTGTATCCAGTTCTATGCCTATAAAGGTGAGTACCTGGACAGGTTCCAAAACTGACTTTGGAAGATTGAGAAGAAATCCCAGAGAGGTAAGCAGCTGCTGGGTAACTAGCAGGTGTGATTTGACCTGGTCTGGAGACTGACCCACAATGAGCCAGTCATCCAGGTAGGGAAAAATGGCAATATTTTGCCTTCTTAGGTGAGTGACTGCTACTGCCAGACACTTTGTGAACACCCTTGGGGCAGAAGTGAGGCCGAAGGGCATTGCTCTGAACTGATAATGGCCTGAGGGCAGTTCGAATCTGAGGTACTTTCGATGGGAGCTCTGATAAGAACATGGAAGTAGGTATCTTTGAGGTCCAGGGAGGCTAGCCAGTCCCCTGGCCTTAGGGAGGGTAAAATCATTCCCAGTGTCACCATTTTGAACTTTGGCTTTAAAAGGTGCTTGTTTAGATATCTTAGATCCAGGATAGGCCACCACTCTCCTGTCTTTTTGGGGCAAGGAAGTACCTGGAGTACAGACCCTGCCCTGGTGAAGGGAGAAACCTTTTCTACAGCTCTGAGAGCCAGGAGGTTGAGACTTCTGTTTCCAAAGCAAGAGTCTCTAAAGGGTTTGTAGGTGGAAAAGATCTGGCTCTCATCTTTGGAAATTTCTTGAAGCTGAGAACCAGACCCTGGCTTCACTACTTCCAGGACCCACCTGTCTGAAGTTAAAGACTGCCAGTCCTGGACGAAGTGAGCCAACCTGCCTCACAGGTAGTGAAGAGCCGACCCTGGGCATCCCATCAGGGTGCCTGTTTGGCAGGGGCTTTAGGCTGAGGGGTGAGGCAGGCCTGCTCGAACCCCGTCTGCCTCTCCCTCTGAAGAACCCCCTCTGTACATAGGCTGAAGGGAGGGGCCTGAGTCTGGTAAAAGGCCTGTGAAAAGGTTCACCCTACCCCCTGGGGGCTGCTCTGAGGAGTGGCTTGCTGCGTTCCTTGGCTTGTGCACTCCTGTAAGTGGTTCTATATTCATCCATTCTTCATATAATTCTGTCTGCTCCCCAAACAGAGGATTTCCACCACAGGAAAATCCATAGCCTTAGACTGGGTATCCTGTGACAAAGTAGTACACCTGAGCCAGGCCAATCTGCGAAAAGCCACAGATGTAGCCAGACTCTAGAGGATACATCATTAGAATCCACTGCAGCATGGAATTGCACCTTAGATGCCTCAATACCATCAAGAGCCACCTGCTCCAGCTCCTTTGTGAGCTGGCCAGGGACCTGTTTGGCTAAGGCCATGTCAGTATCCCATCTAGATTTCTGGTATCTTGCAAATATAAGCCATATAGTTAGCTTGTCTGAGTCCCAAGGATGCTGCCATGTATTGTTTTTGGCCATGGCATCAATCTTCCTGGAATCCTTGTCAGGAGGATGTGAAGCCAGTGGAATAATAGCTTTATCACAGGCTGCAGCCTGAACTACTAACATGACTGCATTGCTGTGAAAGAAAATCTGTATCAGGACCTGAAAAGTGTACCTCCTGTCCATCTTTTTATCCACAGGAGGCACAGAATTAGGAGCTTAAAATTTTTACTGTTTGTTTTCTAAAGGATTTATGTAAAGGGATGGACAACCTCCTGGACTCTGGGATATCCATCATCTCCACATAGTCAGGCTCCTCTTGCTCATCCAAAGCCTCCTCTAAGGGAAGCTGGAGGGTCTCAGCAACTTTTTTATAAAACAAAAAATGAGAAGGGGACTCAGAAAGCCTAGCGGGAGACTCACCTGAAGGTCTGTCTGGGGAGATGTCCGGTTCAATGGGCACATCCAGACTTTCAAAATCACATTCACACTGATCATAATCCTCATCCCCCTCCTCTGGTTCATAGAACTCTTCTATATCATAATCCTGAACCACTGGAACCGACCGAACCGACCTTTTGCCAGACAGTGGCGGTTCAGAGGGAACCGGGGACTGGGACTGGACAATCTGTATTGCCCTGGCTATCTCAGCAGCAGTTGGAGAAGGAATTTTGGACTCCAAACCTGCTGATTTTTTAGATTTCTTTGCTGGAACTGGCTCCTCAGAGCCAGCTTTTCATTTGCCCGAGGAAGTCTCGCCCTGGTCAGAGGGCACTCCCTCCAGTTCGGTTGGCACCGAACCGGGCTGGCCATCCAGGTCAGCGGACTTTTTGGCCTCTCGTTCCCTGAGCCTGCCCACTCTCTTGTCCAGGGTGGCTGCAGGGAAATTTTTACAAATCTGGCAGTCTGAATTGAGGTGGTCAAACCCCAGACAATAGACACATGTAGTGTGTGGGTCAGCCTTGGCAAAGGCTTCCCCATAGACACTACAGTGTTGAAACCGTGGGCCCGGTTTTCTTTTGGGTTTCTCAGACATGATGCCAGCCTAACCAACCAACTTGCCCTTTTGATGGCAGTGCCAGGCAAGACACCCTTATCGGTTCCAAACCGTGTCACGGGTCATGGAAAAAAAGTAATGAAATCCGTTTTTTTAGAACCGATAAGAACCGGGAACCGCACTCTAAAAAGCCTTAAAAGGCTTTAAACTTATATTTAAATACAACTCGATCGGTTCAACTGAACCGATAATACTTTACAAGTTCCACACAGAAAAAACCCTATCTATTACTTACGATTACCATAGACAGAGCCTGAACCGATCGGTTTTGTGGTTAAAATAATGAAATCGTGGTTAAATTAAACTGAGAAATAGCACTTTAAACTGAAGAAATGAACCGAGCAACAGGAGGAATCTCCGGAGCGACTGTTCAGTGAGGCGGAGTAAAGAATCTGACGGTTTCGGTTTGAAACCAGCCAAACAGAGCTTCTGAACTGAGCTCGTGCTCTAAGCTCCATGCTCTGCATGGAAGTTAACTCTTTCACCTCCGGAGCAGTTCTAAGGTCGGGGCAAACTGCAATAGTCATAATATAGCAAGACTTCATGTTGTTTGAAGCCCCCCCTCCCGAAAATTTATTGTAATGGGGTCTTTTCTTCTTGGTTCTCTCTGATCACTAGCACTAGACAAGGGTGCCCATTATCCTCCTTCCTCTTTAATTTATATCTGGAACCTCTCCTTTGCAACATTAAACGGTCTTCATACGTACAGGGTTGTCCAGTGTTTCAGCAGTCATTGACTCTTTCAGTATATGCGGATGATATTTTGCTTCATTTGGCATATTCTGATACATCATTAGCTCACACCTTACAAATTATCACACAGTATGGTCAGTTATCCAATTACAAGTTAAATCTTGCGAAAACATGAATATTTCCCTTAAATGCTCTTACCCACAAAGCTAACTTCACCCAATTCGGGATGAAATGGTCTCCACATTGGATTAAATATTTAGGAATACACCTTACTAGAGACCCTGGGTTGCTCAAGAAACTTAATCTGGATGATCTAATGACAAATATTCAACAGGATCTTCGAAGATGGTCTAAACTTTCTCTCTCCTTATGGGGCCAGATTAGTATTATTAAGATGAACGTTCTGCCCCGCCTTTTTTATCCTTTAAATTTACTAAATCTGTGGCTCCCTCTATCTTATTTGCAGTATTTTCACTCCACCCTTTCTAAATTTATTTGGCAGGGCAAGTGTCCCAGACGTTTCTTCCTTAAGCTTAGTCTTCCCAAAGATATGGGAGGACTTCATCTTCCCAATTTTGTTTTATATTATTGGGCTAGTCATTTGTCGAAGTTGGGGAGATGGTTGTCGGTTAGGGACAATGATTTCCCTCCTATCTGGCTTCAACTTGAAAGACAGATTCTAGAATCGAATAACCTTAACTCGCCCACTATTTTCTTCCTTTCCAGCTTGGCACTGCCAACTTCAATACAGGATTCGGTTATTGGTATTTCACTTAAAGTTCTTGCCCAATGCTGGCACTTTTTCAGAATCTCCTCCAAGAGAGATATGGCACAACCCCTTGTCCTAAACCCTAATATTAGAATTGGTGGATCACCGATCCCATCAGGATGGCTTCCTCAGTTACAAGGAGCCTTGATACAAAGTTTTTTTCTCACAAGGCTCTCTTCTTTCTTCTCCTGAAATCATGACAAGTTTTAAAATACCTCAGAAGGATATTTTCAAGGTCTTCCAATTGAGACATCTGGTAATGGGTAGTTTTGGTACTGATTTTAGGGAATCTCAGGTTAGGCCTTTTCTTCTTCAAATACAGGAGCATCAAAACAGACCCCCATGGGATCTCAATGATCTATTCCTTCCTATTAGGCCTTAAATTCCCTAATACACTGTTGGGTTCTGCAGTTTAGACCTCTCTTCTGCCAAATACCACTTTTAACTGGGCCCAAATTTGGAAATATCTGCACAGATACCACACCCAGGATAGATTTAGGCTCACTCAATATCATATCCTAAATAACATGTACTATACTCCTGTTAAATTAGCTAAATTGGGTAAGCTTCCTGTCTCTAATTGTACTAGATGTGGTCAAGCTGAAGGAAACCTGTTACATATTTTCTGGTACTGTGAGAAGGTAGCCCCTTTATGGCATGCAATTCAATCTAAACTAGATCCATTATTAGGTTTGGATGAGCCGTTTACTATGGAGATATGTATTTTAGGTATGTATTCCAGTATTGAAATCCAGGAGCGTAAATTCCACATGGCTTTAATTTCAATGGTGGTTAAGAAATTGGTACTTAAGCATTGGATAGATCAATTGAACATATATTATGTGTAATGGTTAAAGGATTTATCAGCTTGTTTCAAGACTGAAAGACTGGTTGCAAGTACGCACAACTGCATGGGTTCCTTTAATAAAAAATGGGGTAAACAATACGCCTTATAATTGCAT
Source organism: Neoceratodus forsteri (assembly GCA_016271365.2). Lineage (NCBI taxonomy): Eukaryota > Metazoa > Chordata > Ceratodontiformes > Ceratodontidae > Neoceratodus > Neoceratodus forsteri. The sequence goes on from CM028130.1 coordinate 1,200,994,601, forward strand.
AAATAATCTTTGTTAAATATGTCTCTGTAAGCACCTCTGTATTTTATTGCCACGCTGTATTTATTTTGCTCATGGTCCTCTATCATGCTTTTGTAATAAGAAGCTGAAGTGCACACTCCGGAGTGGGAGGGTTAAGGGTGGGGGAGATTTGGGGTTCAGGTTTGTAAATGGGGGATTGGGGGCTTGTGTTTTTTTTCTCCACTTTGTAATCTATGGACAATATCTAGGATGCTAATGGGGTGGGTTGTTTATCCCGGTTATGACTTAACTGATGTTGATGTGTCTTTACTTTTAAAATCAATAGTGTTGAAATTTCAAAAAAAGAATACAGCAAGACTTCATGTTGTTTGAAAGGCGCCAACAGAGGCAGGAGCCAACTACAAAGCAGCAGCCTACAGCGCCAGGAGAACAGAATGAGCGAGAGAGACAGGCGGAGTGAGCGATCTCAATGGAGCTCTGTCGGGACAGCTGCAGATTTCTTTGTGGGCAAAAAAAAGGTGCCAATGCAGGTAGAAGCCCAGTACAAAAGGGTAGCCTTCAGCGACAACAGAAACAGAACGAGCGAGTGAGAGAGGGGGAGTGAGTGAGTGAGGTCAATGGAGCTCTGTTGGGAGTGCTGCAGATTTCTTTTTGGGCAGAAAAAGGTGCCAGCAGAGGCAGGAACCAGTACAAAAGGGCAGTCTGCACCGCCAGGAGAAACAGAATGAGCGTGTAAGACAGGTGGAGTGAGCGACCTCAACAAAGCTCTGTCGGGACAGCTGCAGATTTCTTTGTGGGCAGAAAAAAGCAGCAATGCACACAGGGGCCCAGTACAAAAGGGCAGCCTGCAGCAGTGGGACAAACAGAATGAGTGAGTGAGAGAGGGGAAGTGAGCGAGCTCAGCAGAACTCTATCATGACTGCTGCAGATTTCTTTGTGGGCAGAAAAAGGTGGCAATGCAAGCAAGAGCCCAGTACAAAAGGGCAGCATGCAGCGCCGGCAGAAACAGAACAAGTGAGTGAGAGAGGGGGAGTGAGCAAGCTCAACGGAACTCTGTTGGGACTGCTGCAGATTTCTTTGTGGGCAGAAAAAGGTGCCAACACAGGCAGGAGCCAACTACAAAATGGCAGCCTGCAGTGCCAGGAGAACAGAATGAGCCAGAGTGAGACAGGGGGAGTGGCGACCTCAGCGAAGCTCTATCGTGACTGCTGCAGATTTCTTTGTGGGCAGAAAAGGTGGCATGGCAGGCAGGAGCCCAGTACAAAAGGCCAGCCAGCAGTGCTGGCAGAAATGGAAAGAGTGAGTGGGGGGGGGGGCAGTGAGTGAGCTCAACAGAGCTGTGTCGGGAATGCTGAAGATTTCTTTGTGGGCAGAATAAGCCACCAATGCAGGCAGGAGCCCAGTACAAAAGGACAGCCTGCACCAGCGGGGGTCACAGAACAAGCGAGTGAGGGAGGGGGAGTGAGTGAGCTCAATGGAGCTCTGTTGGGACTGCTGTGGATTTCTTTGTGGGAAGAAAAAGGCAGCAATGCACCCAGGGGCCCAATACAAGGAGCAGCCTGCAGCAGGAGGAGAAACAAGAGCAGCGGCGGTGAGAGAGGAAGTGAGAGTCAATGGAGCTCTATCGTGACTGCTGTACTTTCTTTGTGGGCAGAAAAAGGCGGCAACACAGGCAGGAGCCCAGTACAAAAGGCCAGCCTGCAGCACTGGCAGAAACAGAACGAGCAAGTGACAGAGGGCCAGTGAGCGAGCTCAATGGACCAATGGAATCAACATTCGGCATTGACAAATGCTTGTTTATGTTAGGTTGAAGCAGTCTGTTGGTGTTTTCTGTTCTGACTCCGATTGGTCCTCCTGCTCCATAGATTTCTGTGTTGAATTTACACTGCTGAAAGCTGGTCTGAGATTTGTGTTTGTTTTGCCTAAACTATCCAAAAAAGAGCTGTTTTCCTGTAAAGTTAGAGTGTTTAAGGAATCTGTTAAAAGTTTAAACTAAAATGTGATTTACAGCCTTTTGGTGGGATTTCTAGTGGGCCAGATGCTATGGCGCTGCACCCCCCCCCGGCCTTTTGTGGTGTAAATTAATTCACACTGCTCTGCAGAAACGCTTGATTCTGCTTTTTTTAATTGCTGTGCCTTTCTGTGTCTCCCTCCAGTCAAGCCTTCCCTGCCCACAGCACCCAGTGAGCACTGGGGCTATGCTCCACCAGTGGGCGATCAGTGACCGCAAGGCCAACCCAAGGGACCAGGAGGCTGGGAGAGACAGCCAGGAAGGTACGGGAAAGCCGCGGCCAATCGTGAGGCGAGCGCTGATTAAGTCTTGCAGCTGATTGGTCCTCCTGCTCCATAGACTTCTGTGTTGAATTTACACTGCTGAAAGCTGGTCTGAGATTTGTGTTTGTTTTGCCTAAACTATCCAAAAAAGAGCTGTTTTCCTGTGAAGTTAGAGTGTTTAAGGAATCTGTTAAAAGTTTAAACTAAAACGTGATTTACAGCCTTTTGATGGGATTTCTAGTGGGCCAGACGCTATGGCGCCGCACTCCCCCCAGCCTTTTGTGGTGTAAATTAATTCACACTGCTCTGCAGAAACGCTTGATTCTGCTTTTTTTTAATTGCTGTGCCTTCCTGTGTCTCCCTCCATTCAAGCCTTCCCTGCCCACAGCACCCAGTGAGCACTGGGGCTACGCTCCAACAGCGGGTGGTCGGCGACCGCAAGGCTGACCCAGGGGACCAGGAGGCCGGGAGAGACAGCCAGGAAGGTACGGAAAAGCTGCAAAATTTTTGCCCACCTGCCCTTCCCCCTCCTTGTGTGTTACTTTTATAGGCATCTTTCCGCCAATTTGCCTCCGGCCCCCAGTGACATTCTAACCAATAATCTGTCCTTGGCCCCTGCGGTGCCACCTAATCAGCAGTCCTTCCCCTGTTCTCATTGTAGATAACCACGAATATCGCCTTCAAAATGGGGAGATTCCTCTTATTGTTTCTCTCTTTCATTTGTGGTGTTCAATGAGGAAGAAGTCATCCCGATCCATACCACACTAAATAATGCGACCCACCAGCCTAGCCTCTCTGTTACACCTCCAGTGGATGATGACCGGATCCTCACATATGCCCTACCGATGTCACATCATAATCAGTGGGGTAACCCCCCTAAAAGGGACACAACTTGTCATGTACTTATTCTGCTCGATGCTCCATTATTGGGTATACAGTTCCCCCCTTACACCTGCCCACCAAATTAATACTCTGTGACACGATACAAAGTCACAACCCCAGGTGGAACACCTCAAAACAGTGACCACCGAGCAAGAAGAGAAGGCCCAAAGATAGTCCCCTCTTCCTGTCTCTCGAAGCCCTTATGAAACTCTTATTCTTTTTGCTGATCTGTATTGGTAATGTGGAAATCAATCCAGGCCCTCCGGAGGGCATCACCTCCCCTGCAGACCTAGCCTCCACCAAAGGACTAAGTTTCCTACATATCAATGCATGCAGCCTCCTGAAAAAGCTTTCATTAATACAAGCCTGGGGTTGCCCATACCTTGCCAGACTTTCTTGTAGTATCCGAGACATGGCTCAAACCTGCCACAGCAGACAGGGAGGTAAATCTACCCAACTACCAAATATTCAGAGCGGATCGCCAGACAAGGGGCGGTAGAGTAGCTATATATGTAAAGTCAAATATATCTGCATCCTGCCTTAGTGCAACATCGATGCCCAAAGAATTCGAATGTATATCCCTCAAATTAACTCTCTCCAATACGACAGCTTTTCAGCTGCTGCAGGCCCCCCTCTGCTGACCACAAGCTTTTATCCCACCTGGGGAACCTAACCAAACCAGGCCCTGAAGAAATCATAATCCTAGGTGATCTAAACCTAAACTGGCTCTCCAAGACAGCTGCACCTCTAGTATCATTCTGTGATACACATGGGTTTACACAACTGATAAATGAACCAACAAGAATCAATTTAAAGAATAGAAGTAATAGCACACTGCTTGACATCATTCTGGTAAACAAACCCCACCTATTCTCACACACACTGGAGTGCTTTTCAGTGACATAAGTGACCACTGCCTCATTGCAGGAATAAGATCATCCGCAAAACCAGCAACCCAGCAAAATTCCTTCTGAGAAGATCCAAGAAAAATCTCAATATTGAGGGATATCTCCATGACCTAAGTCACTCTACATGCTGGCAGGAGTTTTACCTTGCACATTCTGTGGAAAAAGCACACCAGGTGTTAAACAGCATAATAATAGGTGCCCTTAACATTCATGCACCAATCACTAGTGTTAGAACAAAAAGCAAATCTTGCCGCTGGTTTTCAGCTGACCTTAAAACTGCACTGTTGGAAAGAGACAAGCTTTGGAAACTGGCAAGGAAGACCAAGAACCCAAATGATTGGATGCTGTTTAGGAAGGTCAGAAATAGTTGCACCAAGAAAGTAAGGGATGCTAAGGCTGCCTTTTATATGGCTGAACTTGACACCTCTTACCACAATCCTGCTAGATTCTGGGGCACCATCAAGGGGGTTCTAGGGCAGGACTCTAGCACCTCTCTGCCATCTCAAGTGCACCATAATGAGGGTGCTATCTCTGATAAACGGGAAGTACTGGATGCTTTCAATAGTCATTTCACAATGGCTGGCCTTGCTTTTGACACCTCTCCAGCTAATCTACTGCATGCACAACTAAACTCCCAGTATACTGAGGCTCAGAGGGCTGATTCTTCCTTTCCTTCAAACCGGTATTGCTGAAGCAAGTAGAGGATCTAATGCTGCAACTAGATACTAAAAAGCACAGGTGCAGACTCTCTTGACCCTATTTTCTAAAATTGCAATTCATGTGCTTGCAGTTCCCTTAACACATCTTTTAATCTATCTTTAACCTCTGGCTCTATTCTCACGATGTGGAAAACAGCCCAAGTGTTTCCCTCCTAAAATCAGGGGACCCTATGGACCTCAACAATTACAGGCCCATATTCATTCTTCCAGTGCTATCCAAGATGCTAGAGAAGTTAGTGAGCATCCAATTAAGAGATTACCTTGAAGTTACTAATCTCTTAAATCCAGCTCAATCTGGATTTAGGGCCAGGCACAGCACTATCTCTGCACTGGCCAAAGTCACAAATGACTGGCAAACCGAATTAGACAAAAAGAACAGTGTCTGTGCTGTATTCCTTGATCTAAGCAAGGCATTCGACACAGTGGACCATGAGCTGCTACTCTCTTCATTGCACTGCATAGTCTTAGACCCATCCTCTCTTAAGTGGTTTAGGTGTTACCTTACTGATAGGTCGCAACAGGTGAAAGCTGAAGGTGACCTATCCTCACTAAAACCACTTCTAAGAGGAGTACCGCAAGGATCTATCCTGGCCCTATCCTTTTTGCCATTTACATTAATAATATTGATTCAAATCTCACCAAAGCCAATGTTCACCTCTTTGCAGATGATACTGTTTTGTATGTCAGTAATCCATCACCTGTAATGGCCTGTGAAATTTTACAAGCAGAATTCTCCCTTTTGCAACATCATCTACTTGAGAAAAAGCTCCTCTTAAATGCAAAGAAAACAAAAGCAATGTTCTTCTGCAATCATACCTATACTAACACCTCCTCACTAAGCAATCTTCCCCAGCTATCCACCATCCTAGAAGAAAGCCTGGACTATGTAGATAAATTCAAATACTTAGGGGTGTGGACTGACAGCAGGCTTGACTACACACACCATATTGAAGAACTTCTGAAAAAACTTCTCCAGAGGCTCAGCCTATTCTTCAGAATAAAACACTTCCAAACCAGAGACTCAAGGTTGAGGCTAATCCAGGCCTCATTTCTTTCACTTATCGACTATGCAGACTTCCTTTATGGTCACTGTCCTATTTCCTATTTCAGCAAATTGGATGCCCTGTATCACAGAGCACTAAGGTTTATTACAGATCTTCCATTAAACACTCATCATTGTTCTCTCTATGCTGCAGTTGGATGGGCATCCCTACACCTCAGAAGGAACAGAAATGCTGCACTATGGATTTACAGAGCTTTGTCTAATAAACTTCCAATCTATATTTTAGACTGCTTTACACTGGCCGCAGCTAGTTCCTATGCCCTAAGAAGCAACAACTTCATCACGCTCAAGATACCCAAAGTCTACACCTGGCATGGGAGGTCTGCAATCAGCTACTCTCTAGCAATGGCATGGAATTCTCTACAGAAGACCCTAAAGTTGACCAACTTTATACCTCTAGCATCCTTTAAAAAGCTCTGCATAAGTCTCTTCCCAGAGAAATGCAACTGCTACCACAAGACCTAGTCCAGTCACATTCACAACCCTCCCCCTTCCAGTCAGCAACTATAATTGGTAGCTGTCCTATAAATTATCCCCTTAGTTTTCCCTCCCATGTATCTCAGCCCCCTATCATACCATTTTTGCAGTTTTGCTTCCCCTGACTATGATCTTCACATCAATTCCTGGCACTTACCTCAACCCTAATTACTCCCCCATACCTCCTACTACTATTAGCCAGAGCCCCTGTCTGAATCCCCCACCAGCCCTTCCATGTCAATTGTCAGAGGCTGTAATCACCACTTTTGCAGTCAGTCAATCATTATATCTGTTTGTCTGCTTTAGTTTGCCCTGGAGCCTGTAATTCTGGGTACCTTATGTTTGCGTGCTTGCTTTGGCTCCTCTACTGGGATTTGTACTGCACTGGATTCTTCTAGTGTATTTTCTTGTATCCTACCTTGTCCTGTTAGGGTTAATCAACCTCTGCCCTTCGATTATTGTATATATGTTTATATTACTGTATCTGTTTAATTACAAGTGTTTTGTATATATCTGCTAATGTACCAACCATTGAACCTTGACCTTATCAGGTCCATCTTGTAAATGAGCTTTGCTCAATGATGTCCGCCTGAATAAATAAAGATTTGATTGATTGATTGATTTAAAAAACATTTATTTTATATTTTCTGTAAAAGTATTTTCCTCTCATTTGTACAGTTGATATCCTGGAGTTGCACCCTAACTCTTAAAGTAAAATACTTTTATTTACATAGCAGTTGTGACTGTGGCTTAATTGTAAGGTAGTTGATTTATTTTCTCTGGCTAAGGGAAAACTCTATTGGCATCCGTCATCAGAAAAGCATATTACCCAAGTTAACCTGTGGTGACCTTCCTAGCCTTGTGCAGGGAGAAGTGAAGTCCTGGGAAACCAAGCTGGTGGCAGCTGAGAAACAAGGAAACAGATGACTCTCTAAAGGCAGTTACAGCCAAAACAGAGAGGGTCATCAGGCTACGTTTGCCTCGGTATGTCTCTTTCAAATTCTGTTCTTTTTTGTGCTTATTAATAGATCCTGACAGTCCTAATCAAAGACTAAACAACACTGCAGTTCCTTCAATTATTGTCCCCCCATTAGTCTGAAATTAACAGCAGCAACACTTCTGCCAAGATATATTGTGCGAACAACGTATTTTTCTGATTTCTTTTCACGCAACATTATGAAATGTGTGATATAGTTACTCCTATACTCCTATACTATGCACTGATCTGTTTGACAGTCATATTGCACCATACAATAAATGAGATGATATGCCAGTGCACACCATGTACTTGCAGTGTCTGCATATCTGCATTGTATTTCCCCACTGTATGTCACCTTTCACCATCCACAACCCCTAGCACCTGTGGGCCATGATATTTAAACCCCGTTTGCAATTGCAAACTGGATTTGTGAGTTGCTAACACAAGTTTGTGTCCCTAAAGTAGGGAATGACTGCAAAATGCCATATTGGGCTGGCAGTATAGCCTAGAGGTTAGAGTAATGAGCTGCGAATGAACTTGGTACATCCAGAAGACCTGGGTTTGAGTTCCACAAAGTCCATCTGCTTACTTTGTGACTCTGAGCAAGTCACTTAACCTCCCCAGTGCTCCCAGGTTGCCCCTAAAAACAGGCACTTGTGCCCAATGGACCTTACCTGGTTACCAAAGACTAAAATAAAAAATAAATAAAATACAAATTGGATTGTATGGTTAGCTAGTCATGAAACCCACCTTGTGGGAAGGGGTGGGAAATACTGGACATCAGGGAAAGATGAGAAACATTTTGGTGGAGTGTTGGGGGGGCGGGGGGGCACCTGTGGAGAGCACTAGACCAACAGTACAGGCAGCCCTAACAGGCATGGGGGACACAAACTCTGTTTGCTCCTGACCTATAATGAGGCCCTAATGAAGTGCCCATAGCACCTCACTAGCACTAGGGTCTCATTTGCATCTTAAGATATGAGTGTGGGAGATTACTTCACCGGATCAATCACCATTAGGGGGCCATAACAGCTTAATTGTAATCGCAATCCCCATAGCATCCTATTGGCCACATACCTCCTGTGGCCAGTAGGATGCTGGATTTTGTAATCTTAGTCTGTATAGTGCCTGGCTTGTATATTGGAAAATGCCTTTAGCGCTCGCAAAGTGCCAGATCATTTTCCTATGTAAAGTACCTCTGTTTTTTTCCAGGCACTAACTGGCCCCGTTGATATGCAAGTGTAACAAGTTTAATCTACTGCACAGATTAAGCAAAAACACCATGACAGAATACTTGATGGGAGTAGTTAATATGGACACTCATTCATAAGAAAGGTACCTGTTTATAATCATGATGTAGTCAATTAAAAGAAAGTAGCCAGGACCTGCCCTGTGGCATGGTGTGTTTCTGAACAGCATGAAAAAATTACTTACCATAGTAATCTTCTTTCTTCCCAGTGATGCTCAGATATTCATAACTTTATGCAGTAGCCTTCTAAGGTAGAACTGCCCGGAGAGATGGAACACATGCAAATGATGGAATCTCTTGCATGAGCCACTTTCAAATGCTGCATTCTACTAACTGCCTTTGCTCTAAACCCTCATATTGCCTAGAAGCCTGGAAAGACAGGCCCACGAGGACCAAGTGTGACAATGATGACAATATTGAGCATGATAACAATAATAAAAATAATAATAATAATTATAGTAGAAACTCTAACACCCAGAAAAAGGGCCTCCAACAGGAGGGCATAGCATGTGAAAGAATACCTCAGAATGGCAGAATCACCTGGCAAGGGGGGAATAACAATAGTGAACGCAATCACAACATATGTGCCTCACATGGCATTTATACCCCTGAGAGCCCAGTATACAGGAGTGCAGAGGCTGAAGTTCTGGAAGGAGAGTTAGGGAGGGAAGTTATGAATATCTGAGCATCACTGGGAAGAAATAAGATTACTATGGTAAGTATTTTTTTCTTCTAACCCCAGTAATGCTCAGTATATTCATAACTTTATGCAGACTACCAAGCAGTACCCCTGGAGGTGGGTACAGAACTCTAATTTGGAGACAGACTTTGTAGGACTGCTGTGCCAAACCTAGCATCACCACTAGATAGAATAGCCAGATTGTAATGCTTTGTAAAGATGTGTACTGTTTTATAGGTAGCTGCTTTACAAATGTCCAGTAATGGAACATCCCTGGCAGCTGCTAATGCAGCAGCTGTCCCTCTTGTGAAATGAGCCCTCAAACCTGATGGGGGTTCCTTACCAGCCTTTGTGTAGCAAAACTGGATACACAGGACTATCCATCGAGAAATTAACCTTTTGATGCTGGATTAGCCTTTCCCACATTTCATAGGTCAAGAGCAGGTGTTCCTATCCTGCCTGTGGACTGTAGTGTTGCCAAGTAGTAGCTAAAAACTTGTTGACATCCAAACAATGAAGACTCCTTTCACTTGAACCAAAGTGATCAGTGAAAAGACAAGTAAGGTAATTATTTGGTTCAAATGGAAATTAAAATCCATTTTAGGAAGGAACTTCCTGTTTATTTTCAGGACCACTTTGTCTCTGTGGAATGAAATGTAGCCATATTCAGTGCAGTGAAACTGGGGCTCATTGATTTCTCTCACAGAAATTACCATAAGGAAAGAACAATTTTCAAGTGGTATATCTCCAATAAACTGGAAGCATAGGCTCAAAGGGGAACCCATGGGCCTAACCATACACACATTTAGGTACCATGCTGGCATCGGTTCCTTGTGAGGGTGTGTGCAAATAGGACAGGCCTTTAAAGAACCTTTTGAAAACAGGGTCTGGGCACAGAGAAATAGAGGAACATTCTGACCACTGAAATATAAGTATATGCTTCTAAGGCACTGAGCTGCAAGTCCAGTAAATGCAATAGGTAAGATAGTTCTGCACAGGTGGGACACCAACCTGTACTGTTATGTGTGAAGCCGTTAAAGAGCCCTTTTGGAGAAAGGATCTGGAGTGACTTGAAGCATCTTATCCAGCTGATATGCAGGCTGATGCTACAGCTAGGTGGACCTTAAGGGTGCTGGACTGCAAGTCCAATGAATGTAAATAAGAAAATAATCAGACACAGCTGGGACCCCAGCATGTGCTGGTACCAGTTTCTAGTTGAATAGCAATAGAAAAAACCCTTTCCATTTGAAGCATAGATTTCTTTAATAGAGGGACCCCTGTAACCACTTAAAATGTCCAAGACATTTTCCAAAAAAATGCAATTCCACATATTGTAGGCCCCCAAGAGCCATGCATTGAGCCCAAGTATTAGGTACAGGAGCCTCCCTTGGTTGGAGGTTAGCAGATTGTACCTCCAAGGAAGGTGCATCGGTTCAAACCCAGACATGAAGAGTAGCAAAGAGTACCATGGCTGCCTGGCCCAGTCTGGTGCTATTAAGAGCACTGATGCTGACTGGCACCTGAGCTAAAGAAATACTCTGCACACCAGAGGGAAAAAGGAAAAGCATGTAGATGCTTCTCTGACTAATCCAGAGCCAAAGCATCCAGAGGGATTGTTCCCATATCTGGTGGTCTGCTATAGTACAATGGCAGGTGGTGGTTCTGGTGGGACACAAACAAGTATACCTCTGGCGTGCCCCACCTCTTAAAGTTTCCTGCACCACCTGACTGTGCAAATCCCATCTATGATTGGAATAGCTGATTTGAGTCAAGGTATCTGCCCAGGGTATTGTCCTTTCCTGGCAGATGAATAGCCCCCAGGGAGCATCCTATACTGACTCCTTATTATCGCAAGTCTTCTGCAGGCAGGACTTGGCTTTATCCATCCCTGCTTGTTTGTGTAATACATTGTGGTGGTACTGTCTCTTCTGACCTGCACCACCTTCTGTGAAACCCTTAGTACCAGTGACACTAATCTTGGCTCCAGCAGGTTTGTGTGCAGAAGTGACTCTGTGCTGGGATGGTGTGAACCCCAGATGGGAGTCACACACTGAAGATGCATCTGTTGACTGAACAATTGATGGGGACTCTTGCTGAAAAGGGGACCCATTTCCTCAGGTTGGTTTCTTCTTTCCACCCTTGGGTGACCTGTAACAATATTTGTTGTTATCAGAATTAGTTTTAAAGGAAGGACCTTTCCTAGTGAACCCAGAGGTGAAACTGAATGTCCCTCATCCATAACCTGGATTCCAGGACTATGCCTGTGGCAAGTGTCATGGGGCCAGTAGCTGAAGAAACTGTCTTTTGGCTTTTTGTTTGTTCAGGCTGAATGAGCCCGCTATCAGTGGGATACACCTTGCCCTGCTGAGAGGCAGGCAGGCCCTGCCTTGCAAGGTATCTAACTCTGCTCCTATGAACTGTAGTGCCTAAGCAGGCTGAAGGACAGAACTTCTTTAGATTATCAGGGACCCTAGTGACTCCAGGAGCCCCTAGGCCACTTGCTGGGTTGATTTTACAACCCCTAGCCAGTCATCTAGGTATGGGAAAAACTGTGACACCTTGTCTTTGAAGGTGTGTCAGAAACCCTGCCAAACACTTCTTGCAGACTCTTGGAGAGTGCCCTGATGGGAGTATGCACCTGAGGCACTTTCTGTGAAATTCCCTTATGAAGGTGAGGAAATAAGCACCCTTTAAGACCAGTGCTGTCAACCTTTCCCTTGTCTGGAATGTTGGCAGAATCAGTGACAAAATTATCATTATGAAATTTGGCCTTGTTAAAAAGCCTGCTTAGTACCGTGATGTCGAAGACAGGCCAGCACACACTATTCTCTTTGTGGTATCTTTCGCTGTACTAGGACAGGCTCCACTTTGTGACAGTAACATGTTTTGAATCTTTTTTTTTTCTTGGCAGGGATTTGAACTCTGAGCCAATCCCTAACCCACTGTGGAGCCTGAAGTACCCCTGGTGTGGGTACTGCTGATACTGAGGCACAACTCTAGCCTGATAAGAGAAGAAAAAATTACTCACCTTAGTAATGTTTCTTCTAATGGAGTCTTGCTATATTATGACATATACAGTGAGTCCCAACCTTCGAACTGCTCCGGAGGTGAAAGAGTTAACTTTCCATGCCAGGCATGGAACTTTGAGCTCGAGCTTGTTTGAAAACTCTGTCTGTTGTTCTTCAAACTCAAACTGTCAGATCTTTACGAGCAAAAACTCACTAAGGTTCTGTGTGGAAGCCGTAAACCTACACTAGCCAACTGGCTACTAAATATAAGAACACATTTTTCTTGGTCCCAAAACAAAGACTCAAGTCAGGGGATCCAAAAAATTAAAAACATAACACCCAAACACCCCAAAATAAGGTGGGCATCTACTAGGTGCCAACACTGCACTGCCCACCCACATCCCAAAAGTAGAGGCTCTGAGAGGGGCAGGCAGGAGGGGAGGTCATAATATAGCAAGACTCCATTAGAAGAAACAACATTACTAAGGTGAGTAATTTTTTCTTCAAACAACATGAAGTCTTGCTATATTATGACATATGCAGACTACACAGCGGTACCTCCATGGAGGAGGGACAGAACCTACTTAGGAAATAGGCTCTGAAGCACAGCTGTGCCAAACGACATCACTCCTAGCCTGGATGTCCAGGGAGTAATGCTTGGTAAAGTGTGAACTGTCTTCCAGGTAGCTGCTTGACATATCTCTAGGATAGGGATGTCCCTGGCAGCAGCCAGAGACGCAGCTGTACCTCTGGTAGAGTGAGCCCTCAGGCCTGAGGGAGGAACCTTACCCAGTTTTCACAGCAAAATTGGATACAAGAGACAATCCACCTGGCAATGGATCTTTTAGTGGCAGGTTTCCCTTTACCAACCTCACCATAAGTGAGGAACAGTTGGAGGGAGTCAAACCTGTGACCCTTGGTACGATCTATGTAGTAACTAAGGGCTCTTTTGACATCTAAACTGTGCAGTCTCCTCTCGCCAGAGGAGGAATGGTCAGTGAAGTACACAGGAAGAGACATAGATTGATTAAGGTGGAAGTCTGAAACCACCTTAGGCAAGAACTTTCTGTTAGTCCTGAGGACCACCTTATCTCTATGAAAGGAGATAAAATCAGGCTCCACTGACAATGCTTGTAATTCACTTATGCGCCTGACAGAAGTGATGGCTACCAAAAACACAGTTTTCCAAGTCAAGTACTTAAGCTCTGCTGAAGACAAGGGCTCAAAAGGGGGTTGCATAAGCTGGGCAATGCAAATATTAAGATCCCAGGCAGGGGTAGGGTCCCTGAATGGAGGGTTGGTGTGAAGCAACCCCTTGAAAAACTTGGAGAATACAGGATGAGCTGAACGAGAAGAGGGTTTACCTGCTGATAAGAAAGCAGACACAGCTGCCAGGTGCACTTTTAGGGTAGCTGGTCTCAGCACCAAAGTATTCAAATGCACCATATAATCCAGGACTGTGGGCAAGTCAGCAGATTCTGGGGAAATATGCTTGCCAGAGCACCATATGAAAAATCTTCTCCATTTGGAATTATAAGTAGCCCTGGTAGAAGGCTTCCTAGAAGCCGTCAAGATATCCAATACACCTTGGGAGAGGTGTAGGTCAGCAAACTCTAACTCTTCAAGAGCCAGGCCTTGAGATTGAGAGATTTGAGGTTCGGGTACCAAACTCTCCCCTGGGCACAGGTTAACAGGTTGTGATTCCTGGGAAGACACAGGGGAAGGTGGACTGCTAAGGACATAAGGAGTGGGTACCAGGGCTGTCTGGCCCAATCTGGAGCAATCAGGATCATCTTGCAGGGTTGAGATCTGATTTTGACTAGCACCTTGAACAGAAGAGGGAAGGGGAAAAGCATAGAGAAACTTCCCTTCCAACTGAGAAGGAAGGCATCCAGAGGGACTGAGCCTAACACTGGGGGCCTGCAGCAAAAAAGGGGAGGTTGGTGATTGTCTGGGGCTGCAAAAAGATCTATCTGCGGGGTGCCCCATCTGGCAAATACTACCTCCAGTACTAGGGGATCCAGTGACCATTCGTGATGGCCCAGGGAAATCCTGCTGAGAGCATCTGCCAGGACATTGTCCTTGCCTGGGAGGTGAACTGCCATAAGGAAGGTGTTCAGGGAATAAGCCAGAGACCACAACTTCATTGCTTTGGTGCACAAGGCCGTAGACCGAGTGCCTCCCTGCTTGTTGATGTACCACATTGTAGTGGTGTTGTCTGTTCTGACCTGTACAACTTTGTTCTGAACAGATGTGGAAAAAAACTTGAAGTGCTAGAAAAACTGCTCCGAGTTCCAACAGATTGATGTGGAGCAGAGATTCCTGTCGGACCACAATCCCTGGGTAGTGAGGTGCCATGTGAGCTCCCACCCCAAGAGGGATGTATCTGTAGTAAGGATTAAGGAGTGAGACTGAGGGTGAAGGGACCCCCTGTCTCAGATTGCTCTGATCCTGCCACCACTGAAGGGCCTGGATCAGGGTTCGAGTCACTGGGATCAATTTGGTTAGAGGGTCTCTCCTTTGAGACCAAAAGGCTCTCAAATGGAACTGGACATCCCTCATCTGAAATCTTGCTCCCTGCACTACTGCTGTAGAAGCAGCCATGTGCCCCAGGAACTGCAGAAAATGCCTTGCTGGTCGAGAGACCTGCAGGGTGAAAGAGGAGGCCAGAGAGACCAGGGTCCTTGCTCTTTCCAGAAGAAGGAAGGCTCTGGCCTCTTTTGTGTTCAGTTCTGCACCTATGAAGGTGAGAAGCTGGACAGGCTCTAGAACTGATTTTGGAAGATTGAGAAGGAAACCTAGAGATGTGAGCAGTTGCTGAGTTACCTGACTTTCGATGGGAGCTTCTGATAAGAACATGGAAGTAGGCATCCTTGAAGTCCAGGGATGCTAGCCAGTCCCCTGGCCTTAGAGAGGGTAAAATAATTCCCAGAGTCACCATTTTGAATTTTGGTTTTAAAAGGTGCTTGTTTAGGTATCTGAGATCCAGAATGGGCCGCCATTCTCCTGTCTTTTTGGGGTAAGGAAGTACCTGGAGTACAACCCTTTTCCTGGTGTAGGGTGGAACCCTTTCCACAGCTCTGAGAGCCAGGAGGTAGAAACTTCTGTTTCTAGGGCAAGTGCCTCTGATGGATTTGCAGGTGGAAAGGACCTGGCTCTCATCTTTGGACATTTTTTGAAGCTGAGAACCAGTCCCTGGCTTATTACTTTCAGGACCCACTTGTATGATGTTAAAGACTTCCAGTCCTGGACAAAGTAAGCCAGCCTGCCCCCTACAGGTAGAGGAGAATCGGCCCTGGTCACCCCATCAGGGAGCCTGCTTGGCAGGGGCTTTGGGCTGAGGGGTGGAAGCAGGCTTGCTTGTACCCCGTCTGCCTCTCCCTCTAAAGAACCCCCTCTGGGCATAAGCAGAAGAGGAGGCCTGGGCTTGGTAAAAAGGCCTATGAAAAGGCCTGCCCCTGCCCCTGGGATGCTGTCTTTCAGGAGTGGCCTGCCTTTCCTTGGCCTGTGCACTCCTATAGGTGGTCCTATATTCATCCATTTTTTTCATGTTATTCTCTGTCTGCTCCCCAAACAGAGAATTGCCCACAACAGGAAAATCCATGGCCTTAGACTGGGTATCCTGTGACAGGGTAGTACATCTGAGCCAAGCCATTCTGCGAAGTGCCACAGATGTAGCCATGACCCTTGATGACACATCATTAGAATCTACTGCAGCATGAAATTGCACTTTGGATGCCTCAATACCATCCGTAGCCACCTGTTCCAGCTCCTTGGCAAGCTGGTCAGGGACCTGTTTTGCTAGGGCCAGCACAGTATCCCATCTGGATTTCTGGTACCTAGCAGCATAAGCCATATAATTTGCCTGTCTGAGTCCCAAAGATGCTGCCATGTACTGTTTCTTTGCCATGGCATCAATCCTCCTGGAGTCCTTTTCAGGGGGGTGCGAAGCTAAAGGAATATTTGCCTTGTCACAGGCTACAGCCTGCACTACCCCCACATGGCTGCATTGCTGTGTGAGGAACTCCGTATCAGAGCCTGATAATGTATACCTCTTGTCCATCCTTTTATCAACAGGAGGTATAGTGTGAGGAGTTTTTAGAATTTTTACTGTCTGTTTCTGAAAAGATTTATGCAAAGGAATAGACAGTCTCCTAGACTCTGGAATGTCCAGCATTTCTACATAATCAGGCTCCTCTTGGTCATCAACAGCTTCCTCAACAGGGAGCTGGAGAGTTTCAGCAACTTTTTTATAGAACATTAAATGAGAAGGGGACTCAGATAGCCTGGGAGGAGAAACCCCTGATGGTCTGTCTGGAGAGATGTCCGGTTCAATGGGCACATCCAGACTTTCAAAACCACATTCACTCTCCTCATACTCCTCTTCCCCCTCCTCCGGTTCATAAAAATCCTCAAAATCATAATCTTGAACTGGTGGAACCGGCTGAACTGAGCGCTTCCCTGATGGTGTCGGTTCGGTTGGAACCGGGGAAAGTGACTGGACAATTTGAATTGCTTTAGCTATTTCCTCAGCGGTTGGAGAAAGAACTTTTGGCTCCACACTAGCTGACTTTCTAGTCATTTTAGTTGGAACCGGCTCCTCAGAGCTGGCTCTTCGTTTGCCCGAGGAAGTATCGCCCTGGTCAGAGGGCACTCTCTCTGGTTCGGTTGGAACTGAACCGGGCTGGCCATCCGGGTCAGCGGACTTTTTGGCCTCCCTTTCCCTGAGCCTACCAACTCTCTTTTCTATGGTGGCAGCAGGAAAATTCTTACAAATCTAGCAGTCTGCATTGAGGTGGTCAAACCCCAGACAATACACACAGGTGGTGTGGGGGTCAGCCTTAGCAAAGGCTTCCCCACAAACACTACAATGCTGAAACCCAGTGGGCCCGGTTTTTCTTTTGGGTTTCTCAGACATAGTGCCAGCCTAACCAAACTTGCCCGTTTATGGAAATCTGCCAAGCAAGACTCTCTTATCGGTTCCCAACCGTGTCATGGGTCGTGGAAAAAACCGTAATGAAATCCGTTTTTTTTAGAACTGATAAGAACTGGGAACCGCACTCTAAATAAGGACTAGCAAAGTTTGAAAATAACCTGATCGGTTCAAACCGAACCGAAATGCGTTTACAAGTTCCACACAGAATAAAATAAATGTAAGCCTATCTATTACTTACAATACCACAGACAGAGCCTGAACCGACCGGTTGCGGTTTAATTTCGGTCAAAAAAACGATAAAATAATACTTTAACCGACAAACGAACCAAGCAGAAGGAGAAATCTCTGGAGCGACTGTTCAGTGAGGCGGAGGAAAGAATCTGACAGTTTGAGTTTGAAGAACAACAGACAGAGTTTTCAACCGAGCTCGCGCTCAAAGTTCCATGCCTGGCATGGAAATTTAACTCTTTCACCTCCGGAGCAGTTCGAAGGTTGGGACTCACTGCATATGTCATAATATAGCAAGACTTCATGTTGTTTGAAAGGCTTAATGTGAAATGATCTGTCTCTGCCTCCCCTTCTATATGTTTTAGTGAAGGGGAAGCTTTCTTTGGCAGAACTGCAACTATAGGCGTTTTTTGTATACATCCACCTATGTCCTGTAAGCCTTTATCTTTCTTCCAAGAGGGGATGACCCCCAACTGGAAAAAATATATCCTTGGTTTAGGTATCCTGAATGAGGTTTGTGACTCTCAGCCAGGCAAACCCCATTGAGCTACTTAATCTGCTATTTATCTGGCAGTACAGCCTGAAAAAGCAGCAGTCATATGACTGTTATTTGGCTGCTCCCAAACCCAAATTAACTGTTTCAGCTAGATCATCTGACAGGGAAGTCTGAGCCTTGACTGCCACAGCAAGAAAAGACTGCCATAGTGACTTTTGGTATTGAGCATCAAAGGCTTGAAAGCCGTGCTGTTAATTTCCCTAAAATCCTTGTTAGGAGGAATGCCAGAGTATCTTTGCCTTGTTACAGGCTGTCACTTGCCTTGGTGAACAGGGTGAGAGACTAAATATTCAGCTCCCTCCCTGTTCAGCTGATATTTCTTATCCAGCCTCCTTTCAGGAGGGGAAGACAGAGCTTTAAATTTGTAGAAATCCTAAAGTATCTTTCCTGAAGAATGTATTCACAGGAAGAAAAAGCTTTTAGTGGGTGTCAGCCCAATCATTTTTCACAATATATGAAAGTGAGGAATAATCCTCAAATGCTCTGTGGGAATAGCCCAACTCCTGTTCATGGAAAACCTCAGTTTAATAGGTTCCCCTTTCTTCTATTTAATCATAAACATATATTCTTCCTCTTAATAATAGGAAGACTGATCAAAGGAGAAAGATTGTTTTGCAGTCGTCTGCTGTTGAGAAACAGACAGCCCTTGCAAGCCTAAAAGTTTATTTATTTTTTTTAATAAACCATTCAAGGCATTTTTCCACACTTTCTCCTAGAAAGCTTTACAATTTCTGCAGGAGTTGTTAGGCTTTACAGCAGACACAGAAGTCCCCAAATGCTGTCAAGCATGAGGTTCTGTGTTTGATTTATTTAAGAGTACCGGGGAGTCAGCTGGTTCAATAAGTCTAGCAGGCACAGAAGTCCCCATACGCTGTCTATCAGGGGGTTCAGTGTGCTTAGTTTTATTTTATTTCTTAGAGGGAACCAGGCAGTCAGCCAGTTCAGCAAGCCTCTCAAAACTGCTTGTATACCCGTCTCAGGGGTAGCAGTTACAATAATTGATGTGGTTTCAGCCATAGTAATTTAGGGTGTCTGCTGGTCAGAGCTAGAGGGACCCTTAGGTGGTGATAACTTTTTTTTTTTTAGCCTTATCCAGGCATGTTTAAACAGTTTTCTGAGGACAGGTAAGAAAAAAATTACTCACCTTAGTAATGTTGTTTCTTCTAATGGAGTCTTGCTATATTATGACAGATGCAGTTTGTCCCACCATTAGAACTGCTCCGGAGGTGAAAGAGTTAACTTCCATGCAGTGCATGGAACTTAGAGCGCGAGCTCGGTTAGAGAAACTCTGTTAGGGTGGTTTCAAACCGAAACCGTCAGATCTTTACGAGCAAAACTCACTAAGGCTCTGTGTGGAAGCTGTAACCTACACTAGCCAACTGGCTACTAAAATATTCACACATTTTCCTGGTCCCAACACCAAGACTCAAGTCAGGGGACCAGAAAAATTAGATAAAATAACTAAATAAAACACAACACCCAAACATAAAAGGGGGCATCAATAAGTGCCAACAGTGGACTGCCCACCCCATACCCGAAGTAGAAGTTCTGAGAGGGGCAGGCTGGGAGGAGGTCATAATATGAGACTCCATTAGAAGAAACAACATTACTAAGGTGAGTAATTTTTCTTCAAACAACATAATCTTGCTATATTATGACAGATACAGAACTACACAGCAGTACCTCCATGGAGGAGGACAGAACCTACTTAGGAATAGCTCTAAGCAGGCTGTACCAAGCGAGCATCTCTCCTGGCCTGGATATCCAGGAGTAATGCTTGGTGAAAGTGTGTACTGTTTTCCAAGTAGCTGCTTGACATATCTCCAAGATAGGGATGTCTCTAGCAGCAGCTAGAGATGCAGCTGTACCTCTGGTAGAGTGAGCCCTCAGGCCTGAGGGGAACCTTACCCAGTTTTTGATAGCAAAGTGGATACAAGAGACGATCCACCTGGCAATGGATCTCTTAGTGGCAGGTCTCCCTTTCCCAACCTAACCATAAGTGAGAAATAGTTGGAGGGAGTCAAACCTGTGACCCTTGGTACGCTCTATGTAGTAACTTAGGGCCCCTCTTAACATCTAAGCTCTGCAGCCTCCTCTCACCAGAGGAGGAATGGTCAGTGAAGAACACTGGAAGTGAAACAGATTGGTTAAGGTGCAAATCCGAAACCACCTTAGGCAAAAACTTCCTGTTAGTCCTGAGGACTACCTTATCCCTGTGAAAGGAAATAAAGCCAGTCTCCACTGATAAAGCCTGTAACTCACTTGTGCGCCTGGCAGAAGTGATGGCTACTAGAAATACAGTTTTCCAAGTCAAATACTTGAGCTCTGCCTAAGACAGAGGCTCAAAGGGGGGTTGCATCAGCTGAGCAATGCAAACATTAAGATCCCAAGCAGGGGCAGGGTCCCTGAATGGAGGATTGGTATGAAGCAATCCCTTAAAAAACTTGGAAAATACAGGGTGAGCAGAAAGAGAAGAGGGCTTCCCTGCTGAAAGGAAAGCAGAGACAGCTGCCAAATGCACTTTCAGGGTAGCTGGTCTCAGTCCCAAGAATTAAGATGGACCATATAATCCAATACAGTGGGTAAATCAGCAGATTCCAGGAAATATGCTTCCCAGAACACCATATGGAAAACCTTTTCACTTGGAGTTATAGGTAGCCTGGTGGAAGGCTTCCTAGCAGCTTTCAAGATTTTGAGAACACTTTGAGAAAGTTGTAGATCAGCAAACTCTAACTGCTCAAGAGCCAGGCCTTGAGGTTGAGGGATTTGAGATTCGGATACCAAACTCTCCCCTGAGCACAGGTTAACAGATTGTGGTTCCTGGGGAGACACAGGGGAAGATGGACTGCTAAGGACAGAAGGAGAGGGTACCAGGGCTGTCTGGCCCAGCCTAGAGCAATCAGGATCATCTTGCAGGGCTGAGACCTGATTTTGACTAGCACCTTGAACAGGAGAGGGAAGGGGGGAAAGGCATAGAGAAACTTCCCTTCCCAATCGAGGAGAAAGGCATCCAGGGGGACTGAGCCCAACACTGGGGGCCTGCAACAAAAAGTGGAAGTTGATGATTGTCTGGGGCTGCAAAAAGATCTATCTGAGGAGTGCCCCATCTGGCAAAAACTATCCCCAGTACTAGGGGATCCAGTGACCATTCGTGATGGCCCTGGGAAATCCTACTGAGAGCATCTGCCAGGACATTGTCCTTGCCTGGGAGGTGAACTGCTATGAGGGAAGTGTTCAGGGAATAAACCAGAGACCACAACTTCCTCGGTGCACAAGGCCGAAGACCGAGTGCCCCCTTGTTTGTTGATGTACCACATTGTAGTGGTGTTGTCTGTTCTGACCTGTACCACCTTGTTCTGAACAGATGCAGAAATAACCTGAAGTGCTAGAAAAACAGCTCTGAGTTCCAACAGATTGATGTGGAGCAGAGATTCCTGAGGGGACCATAACCCTTGGGTGGAGAGGTCGCCCATGTGAGCACCCCATCCCAAAGGGCGCATCTGTAGTAAGGATCAAGGAGTGGGACAGAGGGATGAAAGGCACCTCTGTCTCAGATTGCTCCTGATCCTGCCACCACTGAAGGGCCTGGATCAGGGTTTGAGTCACTGGGATTAACTTGGATAGGGATCTCTTCTTTGAGACCAGAAAGCTCTCAAATGGAACTGAATGTCCCTCATCTGAAATCTTGCTCCTTGCACTACAGCTGTGGAAGCAGCCATGTGTCCTAGGAGCTGCAGGAAATGCTTTGCTGGTCGAGAGACCTGCAGAGTGAAGGACGAGGCCAGGGCCACCAAGGTCCTTACCCTTTCCAGGGGAAGGAAGTCTCTGGCCTGCTTTGTGTCCAGTTCTGCGCCTATAAAGGTGAGTACCTGGACAGGTTCCAAAACTGACTTTGGAAGATTGAGAAGAAATCCCAGAGAGGTAAGCAGCTGCTGGGTAACTAGCAGGTGTGATTTGACCTGGTCTGGAGACTGACCCACAATGAGCCAGTCGTCCAGGTAGGGAAAAATGGCAATCTTTTGCCTTCTTAGATGAGCAACTGCTACTGCCAGACATTTTGTGAACACCCTTGGGGCAGAGGTAAGGCCGAAGGGCATTGCTCTGAACTGATAATGGCCTGAGGGCAGTTCGAATCTGAGGTACTTTCGATGGGAGCTTCTGATAAGAACATGGAAGTAGGCATCCTTGAGGTCCAGGGAAGCTAGCCAGTCCCCTGGCCTTAGGGAGGGTAAAATCATTCCCAGAGTCACCGTTTTGAATTTTGGTTTTAAAAGGTGCTTGTTCAGATATCTTAGATCCAGGATAGGCTGCCACTCTCCTGTCTTTTTTGGGGTAAGGAAGTACCTGGAGTACAAACCCTTGCCCTGGTGTAGGGGAGAAACCCTTTCTACAGCTCTGAGAGCCAGGAGGGTTGATACTTCTGTTTTCAAAGCAAGAGTCTCTAAAGGGTTTGCAGGTGGAAAAGATCTGGCTCTCATCTCTGGAAATTTTTTGAAGCTGAGAACCAGACCCTGGCTCACTACTTCCAGGACCCACCTGTCTGATGTTAAAGACTCCCAGTCCTGGACGAAGTAAGCCAGCCTGCCCCCTACAGGTAATGGAGAGCCGACCCTGGGCATCCCATCAGGGTGCCTGTTTGGCAGGGGCTTTAGGCTGAGGGGTGGGAGCAGGCCTGCTCGTACCCCATCTGCCTCTCCCTCTGAAGAACCCCCTCTGAGCATAGGCTGAAGAGGAGGCCTGGGTCTGGTAAAAAGGCCTGTGAAAAGGCCTGCCCCTACCCTTGGGGGGCTGCCTCTGAGGAGTGGCTTGCCATTCCTTGGCTTGTGCACTCCTATAAGTGGTTCTATATTCATCCATTTTCTTCATATAATTCTCTGTCTGCTCCCCAAACAGAGAATTTCCCACCACAGGAAAATCCATAGCCTTAGACTGGGTATCCTGTGACAAAGTAGTACACCTGAGCCAGGCCAATCTACGAAAAGCCACAGATGTAGCCATGACTCTAGAGGATACATCATTAGAATCCACTGCAGCATGGAATTGCACCTTAGATGCCTCAATACCATCAACAGCCACCTGCTCCAGCTCCTTTGCAAGCTGGTCAGGGGCCTGTTTGGCTAAGGCCATGACAGTATCCCATCTAGATTTCTGGTATCTCGCAACATAAGCCATATAGTTTGCTTGTCTGAGTCCCAAAGATGCTGACATGTATTGTTTTTGGCCATGGCATCAATCTTCCTGGAGTCCTTGTCAGGAGGATGTGAAGCCAGGGAATATTAGCTTTATCACAGGCTGCAGCCTGAACTACTAACATGACTGCATTGCTGTGAAAGAAAATCTGTATCAGGACCTGACAAAGTGTACCTCCTGTCCATCTTTTTATCTACAGGAGGCACAGAATTAGGAGCTTTTAAAATTTTTATTGTTTGTTTCCAAAAGATTTATGTAAAGGGATGGACAATCTCCTGGACTCTGGGATATCCATCATCTCTACATAGTCAGGCTCCTCTTGCTCATCCAAAGCCTCCTCTAAAGGAAGCTGGAGGGTCTCAGCAACTTTTTCATAAAACAAAAAATGAGAAGGGGACTCAGCAAGCCTAGGGGGAGATTCACCTAAAGGTCTGTCTGGGGAGATGTCCGGTTCAATGGGCACATCCAGACTTTCAAAGTCACATTCACACTGATCATAATCATCCTCCCCCTCCTCTGGTTCATAAAACTCTTCTATATCATATTCTTGAACCAGTGGAACCGACCGAACCGACCTTTTGCCAGATAGTGGCGGTTCGGAGGGAACCGGGGACAGTGACTGGACAATCTGTATTGCCCTGGCTATCTCTGCAGCAGTTGGAGAAGGGATTTTGGACTCCACACCTGCTGACTTTCTAGTTCTCTTTGCTGGAACTGGCTCCTCAGAGTCAGCTTTACGTTTGCCCGAGGAAGTCTGGCCCTGGTCAGAGGGCATTCTCCTGCCCGGCTGGCACCGAACTGGGCTGGCCATCCGGTCATGGAGTTTTGGTTTCTCGCTCCCCTGAGCCTACCAACCTCTTATCTAGGGTGGCTGCAGGAAATTCTTGCAAATCTGGCAGTCTGCATTGAGGTGGTCAAACCCCAGACAATAAACACATGTGGTGTGTGGGTCAGCCTTGGCAAGGCTTCCCCAGAACACTACAGTGTTGAAACCAATGGGCCGGTTTTCTTTTGGGTTTCTCAGACATAATGCCAGCCTAACCAAAAACTTGCCCTTTTGATGGCAGTGCCAGGCAAGACACCCTTATCGGTTCCCAACCGTGTCACGGGTCGTGAAAAAAACGTAATGAAATCCGTTTATTTTAGAACCGATAAGAAACGGGAACCGCACTCTAACAAGCCTTAAAAGGCTTCAAAACAAAGTTTAAATACAATTCGATCGGTTCAAACCGAACCGATAAACATTTATAAGTTCCACACAGAAAACCTATCTATTACTTACAATACCATAGACAGAGCTTGAACCAATCGGTTAGCGGTTAAAATAAATAATATCACGGTTGAATTTAACTGAGAAAAGACGCTTTAAACCGAGGAAATAAACCGAGCAGCAGGAGGAATCTCCGGAGCGACTGTTCAGTGAGGCGGAGTAAAGAATCTGACGGTTTCGGTTTGAAACCACCCTAACAGAGCTTCTCTAACCGAGCTCGCGCTCTAAGTTCCATGCACTGCATGGAAGTTAACTCTTTCACCTCCGGAGCAGTTCTAATGGTGGGACAAACTGCATCTGTCATAATATAGCAAGACTTCATGTTGTTTGAATGCAGATTTCACTCTGCTTGGAAATGAACATGCCCAGAGAGCAAGCAAAGACTGTTTGCCTTAAATATCACCACTCTCAACACGATTCAAAACCGGGATCACCAGTTTTCTTTCTCGGTTTTTCTGACATTTTCTAATGAAACCGATAAAAGTTGTAACCGCTAAAAGAAATGTATTTATTTAAACTTTATTTAACATTTACGGTCGGTTCCCAACCGATGAGGAACCGATCGGGCCAGTAAAAATGAACCGAGGCTATCGGTTCAAAACCCAGTATTAGTGGTTCTAAAACAAGCTAAATTAATAAAATTAAACATAACTAATGGAGTTTTTTAGTCAGAAAACTCCAATAAATGTAAAATACACTTCGGTTTCCCCTGGTTAAACTGAACCGGAAGAAACCGATAAACTTACAATTTAAACACTAAAACTACAGGTTTACTTAAAACTATAAAAGTAAGAAGGCAGCAAATGAAATGTAAAGAATACTTATATAAATTTTATAAGTTTTCTCAAGTCAGAACAAGATGATGAGGAGGAGAGGATCTCCGAGCGTCTAGTCTTGACAGGCGGAGAGAAAGATCTGAGGGTTTAGAGCAAAGGCAGTTAGTAGAATGCAGCATTTGAAAGTGGCTCATGCAAGAGATTCCATCATTTGCATGTGTTCCATCTCTCCGGGCAGTTCTACCTTAGAAGGCTACTGCATAAAGTTATGAATATACTGAGCATTACTGGGGTTAGAAGCAACATTTACGTGTTATCTACCCTTGCCATTCACATGGGTTCCAGAGTGAACTTCTGTAGCTGTGTGTTTGCCAGTGGTTAACAGGAAAGAGGATCATGTTACTGGGACGGGATAGTCAAAGTTCATTGTTATGGCCACAAAATGTTTGCTCCATGAACAAATTAAAGCCTGTAACAAACAATCAGTATATTGGAACATGACAGTACAGTCTATGAGCTCTAAAGGCGTGTTCCACTATGCTGACCAGGACATAGCATGACTGCAGTTGAAAAATAATGCCCTGTGCTAGCTACAGGAGGTATGTAACCAATAAAGTACTATGTGGATTGTGAATGCAATCTGACTGTTAGGGTACAGGAATAGCAATTGCTCCTCTGGAGCAATCTTCCATGAAAATGACCCCATAGCACTAGTAAGGAGAGAGGGTCATTTGCATCTCATTAGGGCATCATTAAAGAGGACAGGAAATCATTTAAACAGTTCAGCCATATGATTAGTGTGATGTTAATATTTATTAATTAGGATATGTGTTTGTTTTTTCCCCGATGGTGGTAGAGTGTTTTCTTATATTTTTTTTGTTGTCAGTCAACAGGAAAAGCAAATATGGCTGTTTATGCAGCCGTTTGTTTCATGTTTCCTTCTTTGATTTCGGGAGAGTGAACGAGGCAGCCAAATGGTTACATGATCATTCACAGTTCCATGAGCTCACTTATAGAAACACGCATGAAGCTGTCAAAAACTGACAGCTACCAGATAGTGATTTCCTTATTTATCATAGGTATTTTGTTATTCAGTTACAGTTGGCACCGCTTATAATGGGCATATTTGGCTTTACATAACAAGCCTGTTATAATAAGTGGACGGAAATGAGGAGGGGTTGTGGGATAACAGATGGAGTAGGCACAAAACTTCAGGTTCAACACACAATCTCTGTGTTATGTTTATTTATAACACAGTGGATAACCTTAAGCAATGGCATATCCCTTCTTCAATACATGAGTTTGCAACAACAGAACAACAGACTATGCATGTCCTTCCTCTGCACTTAACCAGAACCCACTGATCTATCTATTCAGTGAAAATTATTTCATTCCCTATGTTGGTCTTGTGTGTTTGGGTGATGGGGAGCTCAAAAAAAGAAAAACTCAATAACAGGCTAAAGACAAAGAACCTCAGTGCAGAAGCACTCAAGCAAGGGTTACCCCAAAGGGCTTTGGCAATAAAGCCAAATTTCAAAGAAACATAACATCACACATACACCCATAATGCAAAGCATCATGGGATGTATATGCAAATCACCATGACATTTTTAGGCTGGTTCAGCTTAAAGCAGGAATGCATGGTGCCAAAGGGCCTCTCAAACACTCTGTAATTTACATGCATTTTAAATAACTCAATGGGGGTTTCCTGATTTCTCTACCCCGGTAACTTAATTTTTATAATAGAGTCCCCTAGTAAGTTTTTACCTTTATCAAAAACACCTAGTGCCATGGTATTTTCAACATTTACAGGTTTCATACACATAAGGCATATACATCAAGGTATTTTATGGCATAGTGCTATTGCACACTAAATCCAACAATAAGGAACACAGCCTGTTGTTTTACATCAGCTTGGACGTCACCACAATAACCTCCCTATACAAGAACCTGAGAGGGAAAAGGAAAATTAAAGAGGACACTATAGCATAGTCAAGAAAGGGGAGGGGGGGCACCCATAGGTGGCCAACCTTACTGACTAGAAATTGTAAAGGATAGATTAGGCAAAGAAATAGAAGAACTGTTGCAACAGATTTAAGAAAAAGTCGGTCCTCAAGAGTGGTAGGATCTCCCTGTCACATATCCCCCACCTTAAGAGGAAGCAGTTATTTCAGACTGCTTACCACCTTCCTGTCCCAGGAAAGATGGAGTTTTCACCCATTCATCTTCAGAAGCTCCATCTCAGGGTCCCTATTAACGAAAAACATTCCATCATAAACATGGTGGATATCATCATTCTAGGAGTGTGGATATGTTGTTCTATCCACACTGTCTGGCAGGTACCTTGCTGCTTTAAGATGGGCTGGAAAGTCTTCAAGCTGGCTCCTCCCACCCACCTGGGTGATGAAACTCTCGACTCTGCCCCATGATGTCTGATCTTCCTTACTGCTTGGAAGCATCAGGTTTCCTCCTTAGCACTCCCGCATTTTGCAGGCCCTGGCTCTTAAAACTTCGGATTTTTTTCATAAACTTACTTTGAAGCTCATTCAGGTTCAGTCTTTACCCTCTTCCCTTGCAGCTGTGATGGAGGAAAAGACTGTCCCCAGGTTCCACCAGTGCCCCTGCGGGCAGAAGATGTTGCGCACTGACCCCCATGCCTCGTGCATTTATTGCCTCGGATATAACCATGATCCACAGACTTGCAAGATGTGTCTGTCCTTTTCTCCATCAGTGCTCAAAGACAGCACTGCCTGACTCCAGCTGGGGCGACCGGAGAAACGGTACCCACCGGTCAAATCGAAGGAGGCCCGTTGGGTGGTGTCCACAGCGGCGGGCTCTGTGAAACAATTGGAACAGCTTGAACAGCTCACGGCCCTCGAGGAGGAGGCAACCCAGGCCTCGGTGAGCTCCTCTTCATCTTCAGCCTTTATTCCACTCCAACTGGGCTCTTCTTACACTGCTTCCTTTTGGGAGCTGTGCCAGTCCCTCTCGACTAAAGGGGAGGGTCCTCCTGGGTCTCACACCCCTCGGTCCCGGAAGAAGGATCCGAAAAAAGGTAAGACCCATCGTTGATGCTCTTGGGAGCGGGAGAGATCTTGTTCTCCGGACTGTCGGCTCTCGACTTCAGTAGATGTTGCAGCCCAGGCCACTGGTTTCACGGTGTCCCTGTCAGACCAGCCGGCCGAGACGCCAGTTGACACAGACAAGATTTTTCTTGAGCCCACCGACAGGTTGTCGACTGAGGAGGCTGACAACTCTCTCTCTCTCAGACACCGGAGCTTCTGGTGCCTTCCAAGGACTTGCCTCAGACCATTGAGCCGAAGTCCCCAGCCCAGGACCCTGAACCAGAGGGGCAGTGGGTTTCTCCAGCTCCTTCCTCGGCCCACCGCCAGCACTGCTGATGGTCGAGGTCTCAATGTCGGTCCTCCTTCACTTCAGGGAAATCCTGCCGATGTTGGTGGTCTCGGTCCCGATGTCACAGAAAGTGGCGCCGCTGCTCTTCTTCCTCATCCTCCTCGGCTGAGGAGAGGCTCCAGTGCAAGTTGCACGGCACTATGAGGATCTAATGTGGCAATAGCTCCTTTTGGCTGGCAGCAAGCTGAAGCCAGCTTCCACACTGGCAATTAAGTGGCTGTTGCCCGAACAGCCGAAGCTGATTCCCGCCACCGGTTCCCTGGTCGAGGACCCGGTTCCAGCGTTGATGGCTTGGCCAAAATCGGCTGTCCTGCCCATTGTGGTGAAACTACCACCTCCCCAGCTTAAGAATGGGGCACCAACCAAGGATTCTTGGTCAGCTTAAGGTCTGCCTCATCGGTTGTCAGTCACTCTCACCCCAATCACCCTCGGTGAGTGGAGAGTGGTTCAGGCAGTCACCAGCTGTATGTGGACTCTATTTGGAGTCCAAAGACTCCTTATTGCATTCCCGTCCGGTCAACCTGGAATCCTCTGGTGCTCTTTCTGTGGACGAGAGCCCCACCTTGTTCCTTGGTATCCTTCAGCTCATCTCGTAGTCCCCTGGGATGCTGCTCAAACCCGTGCAGAAATGGGGCAGATATCCCCTTATGGAGATTCTGGACAAGGGGGACTCCCCCACAGAGGCCTTCCCCATAGCTGAGGCCATTCTGGAAGCACCCAGCTTCCTGCCCAGTGCAATTGGCCAGGATGGCCTGCCAGTACGCAGTCCCTACTGGCTCTCTCTCCGGCTTCTCAGAGCACCCCTCAGCCAAGGGGTTGGTGGCAGATTCTGTCTTCAGGTGCTCGGGCAACATGAGGGATGTGAACAAGCCCCCAGATAAGGAGTCCAAGAAATTGGACTACTCAGGGAGAAAGGTGTACGCTGCTGCCTCTTTGGGTCTTCGCCAGGCCAGCTCGGCTGTTATGATGGCACACTTCTCTCATGCCCTGTTGGGCTTCCTGGATGAGGTGCTCCCTCATCTCCCGGCCAACCTCCAGACCACAGTTAAGCAGGTCCAGGATCAGAGAAGGACGGTGACAAAGCAGCAGCTCCAGATGACTCTGGACATTGGAGACTCCTGTGCCCGTTCGGTAGTGGCCACAGTGGCCATGCACCACAGGGCTTGGTTGTGGATCTTGACCATCACGGCAGACACCCAACACAAGCTCACAGATGTTCCCTTTCTGGGCACCAACCTGTTAGGGCCAGGTGTGGAGGGTCACCTCCAGCACATTGAAAAATCCAATGCCACCCTAAATTCGGTAACATCTGCACAGAAGGACAAAGACCACCATCAGCAGTGTAAACCCTTTTGCCCCTCCACTGCAGCAAGACCTGCCCAGCACCAGCAGCAGGGCCAACAGGCTCAAACTTGGTGCCCTAGAGCCAAGTCCATAGCTTCCTCAGTCAGGAAGCCTGGGGGAAGGGCCCCAGCAGCTCCTTGGCTGGTCCCTCCTCCTCTAAGCCTGCACAGTGATGGGTTGTGGGGTGCCTCCCTCAACTTCGTCTCACCTCCCCTGGGTCCACCCCATTGGGAGCCAGCTAAGCCACTTCCTTTCTGCCTGGTCTGCTATCACCAAGGACCACTGGGTGCTGGAAGTGGTCGGCAGGGGCCTGCCTCTGGAGTTTGAGCAGGTCCCTCCCTTTTGAGCCTGCACCCCCCAGGGGGCTACTGGGTCCACAACCTCCCAGTCGGCTCTCTGAGATGACATCAACCAGCTCCTCCGCAAGGGGCATTCAGCAAAGTTGTGGCTCCTCCTCCGTGCTCAAGGTTTGTTTCCAGGTACTTCCCGGTTCCAAAATGGACAGGGGGCTGGTGCCCCATTCTAGATCTGCACAACCTGAACAAGTTCCTAAGGCCATGCACCTTTTGGATGGTAACCCTGGCTCAGATAATACCATACCTGGAGCAGGGCATGTGGTTCTGCTCCCTGTACCTCCAGGAAGCATTCTTTCATGTCCCAATCCATCCATCTTATCAGCGGTTCCTCCGCTATTGGGCAGAGGGAACCCTCTACAAGTTTCAGGCCATGCCCTTCGGCCTCTCATCAGCTCCCAGGGTCTTCACCAAATGCATCACAGTGGTGGAAGCATTCTTGCGGCACCAAGGGGTTCAGGTCTACCCTTACCTGAATGACTGGCTGATAGCAGGTCCTTCCAAGTTGGAGGTGGAGTGGTCCAAAGATCTGGCACTCCATGTTTGCTCTCAACTCGGCCTCCTCAGCAATGGGGCCAAGTTGTAACTTGTGCCTCGCAGGTGATTCAGTTCACTGGGGCACAGCTTGACTCTCTCTGAGCCAGAGCTCGGCTTCTGGTGGACAGGGCCGAGGTCCTTTCCTCCTTTGTCCAATCATTTCTAGCTGAGCAAATGCACCCTGCCTGGGACTTCCTGCACTTTCTGGGCCTCATGATGGCTTGCACCAGCATGGTCCGTTGGGCCCACTGGCATATGTGGCCCCTGCAGTGGGGGCTGGCCCGCCAGTGGTCTCAGTGCTCAGGTCATCTAGATCAGCCAGTCTCTGTGACCTAGGAAATGTGGGACAGCCTGCAGTGGTGGCTCTTCCCAGCTTATCTGTGGGAGGGAATCCCATTTGTTCACCCCATGTCAGTGGTCATCCTGATGACCGATGCCTCTCTGATGGGTTGGGGTGCCCATCTGGGGGAGCACAGAGTCCACGGACTCTGGTTCCCTCAGGAGTCCCGATGCCACATTAACCTGATGGAGCTCTGAGCAGTCCGGCTAGCCCTGACCGCCTTTGCTCTGTTTGTTCGGGGTCAAGTGGTCCAGGTCCAGATAGACAACACCACACCATGCACTATCTCAACAGACAGAGCAGAATGCAGTCCTTGCCTCTGTGCAAGGAAGCTCTTCACATTTGGTCTCATGTGCTTAGCCTGGAGGCAGATCAACTAGCCATTCATGTGGCAGGAGCCTCGAACAGTCTGGCCGATGCCCTCAGCTGGATAGGCGCTGCATCTCATGAGTGGTCTCTCCTGCCATAGATATTTCTCCCACTGGGGCACACCTCAGGTGGACCTGTTCACCTCCTGGGAGAATGCCAAGCTGAGGCTGTACCATGCCCACCCCCTCAGCAGGGCTCACTGCAGGGGGATGCCATCTCCAGGATGTGGACCCTGGACCTCTTCTATGTCTTCCCTCCTCTGCCCTTGATCTACAAGGTTCTCCTCAAGATCAGGAGGGACAAGGCGCAGGTGATCCTGGTAGCCCCAGACTGGCCTCGCCAGTTCTGGTATCCAGATCTCCTCAGCCTCAGTTCCAGGCTCCTGAGGCGGCTTCCAGCCTGCCCAGACCTGTTCTCCATCAATGAGGTGAAGGTACTCCATCTGGACCTTCAATCTCTGCACCTGACAGCCTGGTTCCTGAGCGGCTAGAGTTTCAGACCTTGGGTCTTTCCGATGAGATCCTCAATGTCATTGAGGTGTCCTGCAAGGAGTTGACCAGAAAATACTATGCCTTCAAATGGAAGAGAGTCTCCATTTGGTGTCAGGGCAAGGAGTTGGACCCCTCATCCTGTCCGCTAGCTAGCATTATGGACTACCTGTGGTCCCTTTTCCAGCAGGGGCTTCGGTCAACGACCTTCAAGGTGCACCTGGCAGCCATCTCTGCTTACCGGGTGCAGGCTGGCAAGCAGTTGGTGGTGTAGGAGAAGGTGGTCTGGCACTTTTTCAAGGGCCTAGATCACATATCCCCTCCAGTGCATGAACCACCACCTCTGTGGAATTTACTGCTGGTATATTGGCCAAGCTCATGGGCAAGCCATTTAAACCAATATACAGCTGTGACATCTCTCACCTGTCGCAGAAGACCGCCTTCTTGGT
The DNA here is from genome assembly GCA_016271365.2 of Neoceratodus forsteri. Classification (NCBI taxonomy): domain Eukaryota; kingdom Metazoa; phylum Chordata; order Ceratodontiformes; family Ceratodontidae; genus Neoceratodus; species Neoceratodus forsteri. The sequence continues at coordinate 1,201,027,068 of CM028130.1, forward strand.
AGCTAGCACATCAGCCAGAAGGATTGGGGAGCTCCAGGCACTTTCCATTGAAGCTCCCTACCTGGTCTTCCACAGGGACATGGTTGTCCTGTGCCCCCACCCAAACTTTCTCCCAAAGGTGGTGTCGGAGTTTCACCTGAACCAGTTGTTGACTCTGCTGGTGTTCTACCCCAAACACACCTCAGAGGCCGAGTACAGGCTCCATACTTTGGACCTGAGAAGAGCGCTCGCTTACCACCAAGAGTGTACAGCGGAAGTTCAGGGAGAGGTTTGCCAGCTGTTTGTCACCTACGCTAAAGCTGCACCTGGCAGACCTGTAGCAAAGTGGACGATTGGCAGGTGGATCACTTCCTGCATTGATCTCTGCTATAGGTTGGTGGGTAGGGAACCTCCCGTAGGACTTAGGGCTCTTTTCACCCATCATACCAATGCATCAGTGGCTGCTTCTAGGGACGTCCCTATCCAGGAAATCTGCAGGGCTGCTACCTGGAAGTCAGTACACACCTCATTTCCCATTACTATATCAACCTTGAGTCACGCCGGGATGCTGGTTTTGGAACCTCAGTTCTCCAGTCCCTGTTCCCTAAGTAGGGGGTGTGCACCTTGCCTCCCTCCTCCTGGAGAACTGCTAGGAGTCTGCCAGACAGTATGGCTAGAACAACATATCCATGCCCCTAGAAATACAGGTTACTCATCTGTAACAGGAGTTCTAGGAGTGGTATATGTTGTTCATCCTCACGGACCCACCCGACCTCCCTGGTTTCAGTGCACAACCTGGCTTCCAGTGGGCTAGATCTGGTGTCATAGGACGAAGTCGAAAGTTTCATCACCCGGTGGGTGGGTGGGAGGAGCCAGCTTGAAGACTTCCGGCCCATCTTAAAATGGCAAGGTACCTGCTAGACAGTGTGGACAAACAACATATACCACTTCTAAAACTCCTGATACAGGTGAGTAACCTGTATTTCTTTACCCTGAGGCGTTAACACATTTCTCAACAAAGACTAATGGTACCTTCCCTGCACTATCTCCTTTTGGGGAAAGTACATCATGTTTCACTAACATCAATTCCTGCACTATATCTAGACATGAAATCAGCATTTACATGTTTGACCCTGCCCTGTGGGACACAGTAAATTGATAGGGCTGAAGAGCTAAGTACTACCACATTATACGGGGATTTTTTTCTCTCATTTGGTGCAACCAGCAAAGGGGGTTATAATCAGTTACAATCTTAAATTCAGCCCCCCCTCAAGTAATATTTCAGAGACTCAATAGCCCACTTCAGAGCTAAGCATTCTTTCTCTATAGTAGCATATCTTCTCTCCCGCTCATGTAGCTTCCTGCTGATATACATGATCAGATGTTCTTCCCCATCTATTTTCTGAGATAAGACTATCCCAGTACCATTCTATGATGCATCGGTTTGAACCTCAAACACTTGGCTGAAGTCAGGGCTTTTCAATACAGGAGCTGTACATAGAATGGCCTTGATATTCCTAAAAGCCTCATCATAAATAGGGGTCCACTGAACCTTATTCGGGCACCTCTTTTTAGTGAGATCAGTCAAAGGACTGGTAATGGCTGAGAAATTAGGAATTAAACTCCAGTAATAACCAGCCAGGCCTAGGAAGGATCTCATGTGCTTTTTTGTGGCTGTTTGCAACTGTTGTAACCTTCTTTACCTCAGGTTTCACTTGTCTGTTTCCTAAACTGAACCCTAGGTATCTTTTCTCGGTCTTTGCTAGAACACACTTAGCAGGGTAAATGGTCACTCCTGACTCCTTTATTGCTTGCAATACCTGGGGCAAGTAGCTAACATGGGATTCCAGTCAGGGCTGAATACGACCACATTGTCCAAATAAGTTGCACAGTAGTCACTGTGTGGTCTTAGTATGTGGTCCTTAAAATGCTGAAAAGTGGCTGGGGCCCCATGTAGTTCAAATGGCATTATGACAAACTGGTATAAACCGACTGGGGTGCTAAATGTGGTTTTATCCTGTGAATCAGGTGACAGGTGGATTTGCCAATATCCCTTAGTAAGGTCAAGGATGGAGATACACTGTGCATTGCCTAGCCTATCAATGATGTCATCTATTCGGGGCATTGAATAGCTATCGAATAGTGACACATTCTCGAGCTTTCTAAAATCTAGGCATGGACGTATCTCACCCTCTTTCTTGTCCACTATGACCATGGGTGAAGACCATGCACTCTTTGAGGGCACAATTATGCCTAACTGCTCGATTGTTTTTACTTTCTGAATCAACTCATCCCTCACCTTCATGGGCAATCTGTAGGGCTTCTGATGTATGGGCTTGTCTTGCGTGGCAGTTATGGTGTGCACAATTCCTTTGTCCTCCCCAGGATGTTTGTGAATATGGGCTCAAATTCTTGTAATACCCCCTACAAATCTTTCTGTTGCTGAGGCTCCAATTCAGGGTTTATCCAGCTCTCCCCCAACTGTCCTGACTGCTCTAGCCATTTATAGGCAACCTCCAGCTCTGACTCCCTAACTTCAGGATGGATATAAAGGGAGGGGTTAGGCTTCTCACACCATTTCCTAGGGATGTTCACATGGTACATTTTCTGGAGGGGGGTCTCTTTCCTGGTATGCTAAGCTCATAATTCACTGCTCCTGTTTGCCTCAAAATGGTGAAGGGACCCTGCCATTTCATGAGTAGTTTATTCTCTGTGGAGAGAAGAAGTAACAACACCTTATCCCCTGACTGAAATGTATTTAGTCTTCAAACCCTGATCGTATCTTTCTTTCTGCAAGTCTTGCTTCTGTTCTAAGCTCTGGTGTGCCAAGTTGATATACCTCACCAGGTGTTTGCACAACTGAGTCATGTACTCTATGACATTAAGATGTTCCACCTCCTTCCCTTCTTCCCAGTGTTCTTTAACCACATCCAGTGGCCCCCTCGGGTTCCTCCCATACAGTAATGAAAAAGGAGAGAAACCAGTGGATGCTTGATGAATTTCTCTGTAAGCGAAAAGTAAATAGGGGAGGTACCTATCCTAATCTCTACTTTCTTCTTTTACATATTTCCTCAACATTCTTGCTAATAATGTCTGATTAAACCTCTCTATGAGGCCGTCAGTCTGTGGGTGGTATGGGGAAGGATGCACTGCTACCACACCCAGAAGACGGTACAATTCTTTTAGCAGGTGTGAATTAAAATTCTCCCCTGATCAGCAAGTATTTCCTGGGGCATTCCCATGGGGCTAAACACCTTTACTAGCTCCTTTGCTAACCTTGAGGCGGTGACAGTTCTCATGGGGATAGCTTCTGGGTAATGGGTAGTGTAATCACATATGACCAGTACAAATCTGTTACCCTTGGAGCTCTTTTCCAGGGGGCCCACTACATCCATGGCTATCCTGTCAAAGGGGTTAGTCACAATGGGGATGGGTTGTAGCGGTACTCTATCCCTTTTTCCTGCCTGAGCTACTTTCTGACACCCAGCACATACTTTACAATACTCAGCTATGTTCTTGTAGATAGAGGGACAATAAAACCTGGGTAATATCCTATTCAGGATACTATCTCAGCCTGCTAAAGGGATGTCATGCACCAGATAATAATAATAATAATAATTTTATTTGTTAAGAGCAATTCATGTTGTATCAATGTCCTGTACAAACACATCACACACTCTAAAATATGTAGAAAATAAAGATATAAAACTTGCTAAAATTTTAACACAATATACAGAGTCAATCAGATACATGATTTGGGAGCGGGATTTTTCTGGAACCATTAGTTGGTCTACTACCGCTCCAGTTCTGGGGTTAGTGTATTCTCTGCACAGTATTCCCTGCTTTACAATAAACTGAGGGGCACTTTTTTCCACTCCCTTCCCCGCCTGTGAAAAAAGGGTTAAGTGAAGGGTCTGCTTTTTGCTCATGCTGCATATCACATTTAAAAGTGTGTCCCAAGTCTGGCTGTACACCAGCATGAGTATCAATCCAGTCCTTCTTTAGCTTCCTCTTCTCTGCCTTAGTTTTACAGTCCTTGCCAGGATCCTCAAAAACATCATCATCAAATGGGAACACAGATCGTAAATGTCCCTGCTTCACGTGAGCTCTGGTGGTTATGGCAACTATAGCAGAGTCCTGGGTGGCATGACAATGTATAAATGAAGCAAAGTCTAGGTGATCATGCCTGATAACAACTGGCACGGGTAAGCGAGGTACCAACCCCACTTCTACCTCATGTCTTTTCTCGAACAGTCATTTGTATGGTGGCTGTAGGGTAGCAATGGATATCACCATTCACACAGGTGACTGCTGTATCTGGCCCTTTATTACTCCCAGTCACCAGATCTGCTCGCACAAGAGTCTGGCGGCTCCGTGAATCAATCAGTCCCATCATCTTCTGTGATCCAATCTGTACAGTAGCCATAAAGGGACCCTAGTTCGCTAAGGCTAGGTGAGCTGTCTCTTTCTTTGTATTAGGATGTTTTTTTCACATAATGTCTCTTCTTTTGGCACCCATGACATATAATCTCTGCTACAGGAATTCACCCCCCTCTCTCTGCTCTCCAGTATTGCTTCACTGGGGCTGGACTTGACAGTTTATAAGTAAAAGGGTTCCTTACCGGACTGCTGGTGGTTGCAGCTACTGATGTTCCTTGGCACCCTCTGGGTCTGGATGGTCGGGCTGCCAGGAAGTCTTCTGCTAACATGGTGGCTTTATTAGCAGAATCAGGCTTATGCTCCCGAACCCAAAGTTGTACATCTTGGGGTAAAACTTTAATAAACCATTCAATAATTACTGCCTCCAGAAGTTGGTCTTTGCTCTTATTATCTGGCTGCAACCATTTGTTGCAGAGCTCCTTGAGATGGGCATAAGTCTCTTGGGGGGCATTCAGTGACCGCATTTTTAAGAAACCTAAACCTCTGGCAATAGGTTTCAGTGTTTATGTCATAACGCCTGAGGATCTCCTGCTTCACATGGTCATAGGCAATTTCTGAAATTTCAATACATAAATAAATAAAAAATAAATAGTCCTCTGCCTCTTGGGAGTCCATGTGGCTATAAACCAACTGGACACTTCCTGTCAGGTGTGGTGCCAGTCGAACAACCCACTGTTCCCTTGGCCATGTGCATGTTCGAGCTATCCTCTAAAACATTGTGAGGTAGGCTTCAATGTCATCACTGTCTGATAGTTTGTACAGTTTAATGTCTTTTGGGCTACTGGTTCTTTCAGTTTTTCCTGCATCGATGGCATGCAAGACCCTCATGGTATCCACCCCTATGGCATCTTGCCTTCTCCACTCAATGTCTCTATCTCTCTGCTCGATATCTCTCTTTCCATCTGCACCTGTTTTATGCAGAGCCATTTCAAAAACTTCCCTACGTCCTCAGGAGGAGCATCTTCAAGAGGAGGCAGTTCCCTCGATTCTTCCTTTTCCCCTTGGATCTCTTTGTCTTCTTCAAGCTTGGTCTTCCTCCAAGCTCCCATGTCCAGTCCAGGCAGCAGCTTCTCTCCTAGTCTGTCAGCCACGGTTCTGGTCAGAACTCCATGTACTTTCTTCTCCGGCAACTCCTGGTGCATCAGTCCACCTGAGATATCTGGGCGATATCTGCCAGAAAACGTCCCCGTAGCCCATTCCAGATGTTTCTAGAAAGTTATCCCACTTCTTACACCAAGTCTGAGGAGAGGTTGTGGGATAACAGATGGATCAGTCACAGAACTTCAGGTTCAACACACAATCTCTGTGTGTTTATTTGTAACACGGGGATAACCTTAAGCAGTGGCATATCCCTTCTTCAATTCATCAGATTGCAGCAATAGACTATGCATGTCCTTCCTCTGCACCTAGTCAGCACCCACTGATCTATCTATTCAGTAAAAATTATTTCATTCCATATGTTGGTCTTGTGTGTTTGGGTGATGGCGAGCTCAAAAAAGAAAAACTCAAAAACAAGCTAAAGAGAAAGAACCTCAGTGCAGAAGCACTCAAGCAAGGGTTACCCCAAAGTACATTGGCAATAAAGCCAAGTTTCAAAGAAACACATCACATATACCCCCATAATGCAAAGCATCATGGGATGTATATGCAAATCACCATGACATTTTAGGCTGGTTCAGTTTACAGCAGGAATGAATGGTGCCAAAGGGCACGTCAAACAAGCTGTAATTTACATGCATTTTAAATAACACAACGGGGCTTTTCTGGTATCTCTACCTTGGTGACTTAATTTTTATAATACAGTCCCCCAGTAACTTTTTACCTTTATCAAAAACAACTTGTGCCATGGTATTTTCAACATTTACAGGTTTCATACACATAAGACATATGCATCAAGGTATTTTATGACATAGTGCTATTGCATATTAAATCCAACAATGAGGAACACAACCTGTTGTTTTACATCAGCTTGGAGGTCACCACAATAACCTCCATGTATGAGGTCCTGAGAAGGAAAAGGAAAATTAAAGAGGACACTATAGCATAGTCAAGAAAAGGGAGGTGGCACCCATAGGTGGGCAATCTTATGGACTAGAAACTGTAAATGATAGATTAGGCTAAGAAACAGAAGAACTGTTGCAACAGATTTAAGAAAAGGTCGGTCCTCAAGAGTGGCAGGATCTCCCTGTCACAGGTAAATCCAAATGGGACCAACACTGTATGAAAAAAGATAGCGCTGGAGACAATATGGGAATAGCAAGACATAAAAAGCAAGATTTTATTTAATAATGAACAAAAGAACTACATTAATAATAATTAAAGAAATACTTTTAAACAAAATAATTCAACACAGTACAGAACTGTTTTGCCATAATACAATACAGCACTTCATTCAAATGCAGTGTCCTACTTGCTGGCAAAACATTCTGTTATCCTGGTGTGGACCTTCTGTTCTCTCTGTACGGATATCAGACCCCCTCTACTCTGGCCAAAGTGTCCCATGCGTAAGGTGCTGTTCCATCACTCTCCTGAGCGTTAACATCTCTGACTGCACATCCTCCAGAGTCTCAATTGCTTCTTCCTGGCTGTAATCTGGGTCTTGCTCCGCATCATCCTTGTCATGCTCTGCACCTGTTCAGATGGAGTTCACAACCTCGCTGATGTCATCTTCAGTGCTGGGCTTCTCTTCATTGTCACCAAGGTGACAAACTTCTGCAAACTCCTCTGTTGACATCCCTTCAGGAGCAGGGAGACTGGTTCCTCTTCATTGAGTGCCTGCGACAATGTTTCAGCCTCTGAAGTGACAGCAAACCCCCCCTTTTCTGAAGCAGCATTGAATGGTAAATTGGGTCACAGAGTCCAAAGCATGCTTCAGCATATGAACCGCATCCAGCAATGACAGCTTTTTGGCACAGTGTAGGGAACTAAGTCCAGGGTTGGAGTCCAGGTCTGACAGCACTCTCTCCCTCATTGCCCTGATGTAGTGCTCCTTCATTGAATGAATAATTCCCTGGTAGAGAGGCTGGATGATACAGGTGGTGTTGGGGAGGGGGTAAAAGATGAGACTGATGTTTCTCAGCCCAGTTAAGTTTGGATGGCCAGAGAAATTGTCCAGGAGAAGGGCAATTTTATGACCCCTCAGTTTTCTGTCCCAATTGTTCACCCAATCTGTAAACATTTCAGATGTCATCCAAAATGTTCTATTTGCCCTGTAAATGACAGGCAAGTGACTGAGCCCTCTGAAACATCTTGGTGATTGGGACTTGCTAATCACAACCAGCTTGCATTTTTTAGACCCATCCATATTACATCAAACAAGCACAGAAAGAAAAAATTACTCACCTTAGTAATGTTGTTTCTTCTAATGGAGTCTTGCTGTATTCTGACTATTGCAGAGATCATGAACCTTTGAACTGCCCCGGAGAACAAAGAGTTAACTTTCCATGCAGGGCATGGAACGCTGAGCTTGAGCTTGGTTGAAGCCTCTGTCTGCTGTTGTTTAAACTCCAACCATCAGATCTTTACGAGCTATACTCACTAGGCGTTCTGAGTGGAAACTGTAAGACTCACACTAGCCAACTGCAACTAAATTTGTTAAAAAGGGTCTTTTTTGGTTTCAAAGCAAAGACTCAAGTCAGGAAACCCAAAAAACAAAACACAACACACACCCAAAATAAAGGAGGGTGAGAAAGGGGCACCTCTAGGTGCCAACACTGCTCCTGCCCACCCACATCCCAGAGAAATAATTACTCACCTTAGTAATGTTGTTTCTTCTAATGGAGACTTGCTGTATTCTGACATATGCAGTAATGTCCAACCTTTGAACTGCCCCGGAGATGAAAGAGTTAACTTTCCATGTCAGGCATGGAACGCTGAGCTCCAGCTCGGTTGAGACTCTGTCTGTTGCTGTTTGAACTCAAACCGTCAGATCTTTATGACCTATACTCACTGGGTGTCCTGTGTGGAAACTGTAAACTTACACTAGCCAACTGGATACTAAATATAATAAAAATATTTTTTGGTCCAAAAGCAAAGACTCAAGTCAGGAAACCCAAAAAATAAAACAAGACACAACACCCACACACCCAAACTAAGGGGTGAGAAAAAGGGGGCACCTCCCAAGTGCCAACACTGTTGCTGCCCACCCACATCCCAAAACCCAGGTTCTGAGAGGGGAGGTGGGGAGGTCAGAATACAGCAAGACTCCATTAGAAGAAACAACATTACTAAGGTGAGTAATTTTTTCTTCAAACAACATGAAGTCTTGCTGTATTCTGACATATGCAGACTACCAAGCAGTACCTCCATGGAGGAGGGACAGAACCTACTTTGGGAATAGGCTCTGAAGCACTGCTGTGCCAAATCGAGCATCACTCCTAGCCTGGATATCCAGAGAGTAATGCTTGGTAAAAGTATGTACTGTTTTCCAAGTGGCTGCTTGAGAAAACTCTAAGATAGGAATATCCCTGGCAGCAGCCAGGGAAGCAGATGTACCTCTGGTAGAATGAGCCCTCAGGCCTGAGGGTGGGATCCTACCTAATTTTTAATAGCAAAATTGTATGTAAGAGACAATCCACCTGGCAAAAGATCTCTTAGTGGCAGGTTTTCCCTTATCAACCTCACCATAAGTGAGGAACAGTTGGAGGGAGTCAAACCTGTGACCCTTGGTGCGCTCTATGTAGTAGCTAAGGGCCCTTTTCACATCCAAACTGTGCAGCCTCCTCTCCCCAGAGGAGGAATGGTCAGTGAAGAAAACAGGAAGAGACATAGACTGGTTAAGGTGGAAATCTGAAACCACCTTAGGCAAAAACTTCCTATTAGTCCTGAGGACCACCTTATCTCTATGGAAGGAGATAAAATCAGGATCCACTGACAGGGCCTGTAACTCACTTATGTGTCTGGCAGAAGTGATGGCCACCAAGAAAACAGTTTTCCAAGTCAAGTACTTAAGCTCTGCTGAGGACAAAGGCTCAAAAGGGGGTTGAATAAGCTGAGCAATGCAAACATTAAGGTCCCAAGCAGGGGGAGGGTCCCTGAAGGGAGGATTGGTATGCAGCAATCCCTTGAAAAATTTACAAAATGCAGGATGAGCTGAAAGGGAAGAATGCTTGCCTGCTGACAGGAAGGCAGAGACAGCTGCCAGATGCACTCTTAATGTAGCTGGTCTGAGTCCCAAGCTATTGAGATGAACCATATAGTCGAGGACTGTGGGCAGACCAGCAGACTCTGGAGAAATATGCTTCCCAGAGCACCACATAGTAAATCTTTTTCACTTGGAATTGCGAGTGTTTCTGGTGGAAGGCTTTCGAGAAGCCTTTAAGATATCCAGAACGCCTTGAGAGAGATGCAAATCAGCACACTCTAAGTCTTCAAGAGCCAGGCCTTGAGATTGAGAGATTTGAGATTCGGATACCAAACTCTCCCCTGAGCACATGTTAACAGGTTGTAATTCCTGGGAAGAGACAGGGGAAAATGGACTGCTAAGGATAACAAGAGAGGGTACCAGGGCTGTCTGGCCCAATCTGGAACAATCAGAATCACCTTGCAGGGTTGAGACCTGATTTTGACCAGCACCTTGAACAGGAGAGGGAAGGGGGGGAAAAGCATACAGGAACTTCCCTTCCCAGTTGAGAACTAGGGCATCCAGGGGGACTGAGCCCAACACTGGGGGCCTGCAGCAAAAAAGAGGAAGTTGGTGATTGTCTGGGGCTGCAAAAAGATCTACCTGTGGGGTGCCCCATCTGGAGAAGATCACTTTCAAAATCAGGGGATCCAGGGACCATTCGTGATGGCCCTGAGATATCCTGCTGAGAGCATCTGCCAGGACATTGTCCTTCCCTGGGAGGTGCACTGCTGTAAGAGAGATGTTCAGGGAATAGGCCAGAGACCACAGCTTAATTGCCTCTGTGCACAAGGCCATAGACCGAGTACCCCCTTGTTTGTTGATATACCACATTGTGGTGGTATTGTCTGTCCTGATCTGAACTAGTTTGTTCTGAACAGACTTGTAAAAAGCTTGAAGTGCTAGAAACACTGCTCTGAGTCCTAATAGATTGATGTGAAGCAGATATTCCTGAGGTGACCACAACCCTTGGGTGGCCAGGTCCCCCAAGTGGGCTCCCCATCCCAAGAGGAAGGCATCTGTAGTAAGGATTAGAGAATGAGACTGAGTGACAAAGGGGACTCCCTGTCTTAGGTTGTCCTGATCCTGCCACCATTGCAACGCCTGGATCAGGGTTCGAGTCACTGGGATTAGTTTGGTCAGAGGATCCTTTTTCTGAGACCAGAAGGCTCTTAAGTGGAACTGAATGTCCCTCATCTGAAATCTTGCTTCCTGAACCACTGCTGTAGAGGCAGCCATGTGGTCCAGGAGCTGCAGAAAATGCCTTGCTGGTCGAGACACCTAAAGGGTGAATGAAGAGGCCAGTGAGACAAGGGTCCTTGCCCTGTCCAGGGGAAGGAAGGCTCTTGCCTTTACTGTATCCAGCTCTGCCCCTATGAAGGTGAGGAGCTGCACAGGCTCTAGAACTGACTTTGAAAGATTCAGAAGGAAACCTAGAGAAGTGAGCAGTTTCTGAGTTATCTGTAGATGTGACTTGACTTGGTCTGGAGACTGGCCTACTATGAGCCAGTCATCCAGGTATGGAAAGATGGAGATCTTTTTTCTCCTTAGGAAAGCAACCACTACTGACAGGCATTTTGTGAACACCCTTGGAGCTGAAGTTAGGCCGAAGGGAATTGCTCTGAATTGATAATAGCCTGAGGGCATCTCGAACCTGAGGTACTTTCGGTGGGAGCTTCTGATGAGAATATGGAAATAGGCATCCTTGAGGTCCAGGGAAACTAGCCAGTCCCCTGGCCTTAGAGAGGGTAGAATTATTCCCAGAGTCACCATATTGAACTTTGGCTTTAAAAGGTGCTTGTTTAAATATCTGAGATCCAGGATAGGCCGCCATTCTCCTGTCTTTTTGGGGGTTAGGAAGTACCTGGAGTACAATCCTTTTCCCTTGAGTAGGTGTGGAACCCTCTCTATGGCTCTCAGAGCCAAGAGGGAAGAAACCTCTGCCTCTAGGGCAAGTGCCTCTGAAGAATTTTCAGGTGGAAAGGATCTGGTTCTCATCTTGGGAAATCTTTTGAAGCTGAGAACCAGTCCCTGGCTTACTACTTCCAGGACCCATTTGTCTGATGTTAAAGACATCCAGTCCTGGACAAAGTAAGCCAGCCTGCCCCCTACAGGTGGTGGAGAATCGGCCCTGGCAAACCCATCAGGGTGCCTGTTTGGCAGGGGCTTTAGGCTGAGGGGTGGAAGCAGGCGTGCTTGTACCCCATCTGCCTCTCCCTCTGAAGAATCCTCTACGAGCATAAGCAGAAGAGGAGGCCTGGGCTTGGTAGAAAGGCCTAAAAAAGGCCTGCGCCTGCCCCTGCCCCTGGAATGCTGCCTCTGGGGAATGACTTGCCTTTCCTTGGCCTGAGCACTCCTATAGGTGGTCCTGTATTCATCCATTTTCTTCATGTAGTTCTCTGTTTGCTCCCCAAACAGAGAATTACCCACATCAGGAAAATCCATGGCCTTAGTCTGGGTATCCTGAGACAGGCTAGTACATCTGAGCCAAGACATCCTATGAAGGGCCATAGATGTAGCCATGACTCCAGATGAAACATCATTGGAGTCCACTGCAGCATGGAATTGCACCTTGGATGCCTCAATACCACCTGCAGCCACCTGCTCCAGCTCCTTGGCAAGCTGGCCAGGGACCTGTTTCGCCAGAGCCATTACAGTGTCCCATCTAGATTTCTGATATCTAGCTGTGTAGGCCATATAATTAGCCTGCCTGAGTCCCAAGGATGCTGTCATGTACTGTTTCTTTGCCATGGCATCAATCCTTCTGGAGTCCTTATCTGGGGGGTGTGAAGCCAAGGGTATATTTGCCTTATCACAGGCAGCAGCCTGCACTACTCCAACATGGCTGCATTGCTGGGTAAGGAACTCCGTATCTGAGCCTGAGAGTATACCTCTTGTCCATTCTCTTGTCCACAGGAGGTATAGAATTAGGAGTCTTTAAAATTTTTATTGTCTGTTTCCCAAAGGATTTATAAAGGGGAATAGACAGCCTCCTGGACTCTGGGATATCCATCATCTCAGCATAGTCAGGCTCCTCCTGATCATCTATAGCTTCTTCCATAGGAAGCTGAAGAGTTTCGGCCACTTTTTTGTAGAACATATAATGGGAAGGGGACTCAGAAAGCCTAGGAGGAGAAACCCCTGAAGGTCTGTCTGGGGAGATGTCCGGGTCAATGGGCACATCCAGACTTTCGTAATCACCATCACTATCCTCATACTCTCCTTCCTCCTCCTCCGGTTCATAAACATCCTCTAAATTATAATCTGGAACTGGGGAAACTGACTGAACCGAGCCACTAACCGATGGTGCCAGTTCAGTGGGAACCGGGGTTAGCAATTGAACAATCCTTATCTCTTTGGCTATTTCATCAGTGGTCGGAGAAAGAAGTTGTGGATCCGCACCGGCTGATTTATCCCTTCTTTTTCTTTTAACCGGAACCGACTCCTCAGAGTCGGTTCTCCTTTTGCCTGAAGAAGTTTCGCCCTGGTCAGAGGGCACTCCTTCTGGTTCGGTTGGAACCGAACCGGGCTGGCCATCCGGGTCAGCGGACTTTTTGGCCTCCCTTTCCCTGAGCCCTACCAACTCTCTTTTCCAGGGTAGCTGCAGGAAAATTCTTGCAAATCTGGCAGTCTGAATCGAGGTGGTCAAACCCCAGACAATAGACACAGGTGGTGTGGGGGTCAGCCTTAGCAAAGGCTTCCCCACACACACTACAATGCTGAAACCCAGTGGGTCCGGTTTTCCTTTTGGGTTTCTCAGACATGGCCAGTCCTAACCAAACTTACCCTTTTCTCGGCAATCCGTCAGGCAAGACACACTTATCGGTTCTTGACCGTGTTACGGGTTGTGGAAAAAACCATAATGAAATCCGTTTTTTTTAAGAACCGATAAGGACCGGTTACCACACTCTAAAAGTAGAATAAACTTTTTTGAACAAACCTGATCGGTTCAAACCGAACCGATCCCACGTTTACAAATTCCACACAGAAGAAACAAAAAATAAACCTATCTAGTACTCACGATACCACAGACAGAGACTGAACCGACAGGTTAACGGATTAAATTCGGTCGAAAACCGAGGAAAACGGCACTTTAACCGACTAAATTGAACCGAGCAAAGGAGAAATCTCCGGAGTGACTGTTCAGTGAGGCGGAGTAAAAAATCTGACGGTTTGAGTTCAAACAGCAACAGTGTCTCAACCGAGCTTGAGCTCAGCGTTCCATGCCTGGCATGGAAAGTTAACTCTTTCATCTCCGGGGCAGTTCAAAGGTTGGACATCACTGCATATGTCAGAATACAGCAAGACTTCATGTTGTTTGAAAACCAGGTTCTGAGAGGGGAGGCGGGGGGAGGTCAGAGTACAGCAAGACTCCTTTAGAAGAAACAGCATTACTAAGGTGAGTAATTTTTTCTTCAAACAACATGAAGTCTTGGTGTATTCTGACTATTGCAGACTACCAAGCAGTACCTCCATGGAGGAGGGACAGAACCTACTTTGGGAAAAGGCTCTGAAGTACTGCTGTGCCAAACCAAGCATCACTCCTAGCCTGGATATCCAGAGAGTAATGCTTGGTGAATGTATGGACTGTTTTCCAGGTGGCTGCTTGACAGATTTCTAAGATAGGAATATCCCTGGCAGCAGCCAGGGAAGCAGCTGTACCTCTAGTAGAGTGAGCCCTCAGGCCTGAGGGTGGGGCTTTACCCAATGTTTCATAGCAGAATTGTATACAAGAGACAATCCACCTGGCAATAGATCTTTTAGTGGCAGGTTTGCCCTTACCGACCTCTCCATAAATGAGGAACAACTGGAGGGACTTAAACCTGTGACCCTTGGTGCGCTCTATGTAGTAGCTAAGAAAAAATTACTCACCTTAGTAATGTTATTTCTTCTAAAGGAGTCTTGCTGTATTCTGACAATTGCAGTGATATCCAACCTTTGAACTGCCCCAGAGAGGAAAGAGTTAACTTTCCATACAAGGCATGGAACGCTGAACTCGAGCTTGGTTGAGACTCTGTCTGTTGTTGTTTGAACCCAAACCGGCAGATCTTTACGGGCTATACTCACTGGGTGTCCTGTGTGGAAACTGTAAACTCACACTAGCCAACTGGCAACTAAATTTAATAAAAAGATTTTTTGGTTCCAAGGCAAAGACTCAAGTCAGGAAACAAAAAACAAAACACAACACACACCCAAAAATAAGAGGGTGAGAAGGGGGCACCTCTAGGGTGCCAACACTGTTCCTGCCCACCCACATCACAAAACCCAGGTTCTGAGAGGGGAGGCGGGGGAGGTCAGAATACAGCAAGACTCCATTAGAAGAAACAACATTACTAAGGTGAGTAATTTTTTCTTCAAACAACATGAAGTCTTGCTGTATTCTGACTATTCAGACTACTCAAGCAGTACCTCCATGGAGGAGGGACAGAACCTACTTTGGGAACAGGCTCTGAAGCACTGCTGTGCTAAACCAAGCATCACTCCTAGCCTGGATATCCAGAGAGTAATGCTTGGTGAAAGTATGTACTGTTTTCCAGGTGGATGCTTGACAAATCTCTAAGATAGGAATATCCCTGGCAGCAGCCAGGGAAGCAGCAGTACCTCTAGTAGAGTGAGCCCTCAGGCCTGAGGGTGGGATTCTACCTAATTTATCATAGCAGAATTGTATACAAGAGACAATCCACCTGGCAATAGATCTCTTAGTGGCAGGTTTTCCCTTACCAACCTCACCATAAGTGAGGAATAATTGGAGGGAGTCAAACCTGTGACCCTTGGTGCACTCTATGTAGTAGCTAAGGGCCCTTTTCACATCCAGGCTGTGTAGCCTCCTCTCCCCAGAGGAGGAATGGTCAGTAAAGAAAACAGGAAGAGACATAGACTGATTAAAGTGGAAATCTGAAACCACCTTAGGCAAAAACTTCCTATTAGTCCTGAGGACCACCTTATCTCTATGGAAAGAGATAAAATCAGGCTCCACTGACAGGGCCTGTATCTCACTTATGCATCTGGCAGAAGTAATGGCTACCAAGAACACAGTTTTCCAAGTCAAGTACTTAAGCTCTGCTGAGGACAAAGGCTCAAAAGGGGGTTGAATAAGCTGAGCAATGCAAACATTAAGGTCCCAAGCAGGGGCAGGGTCCCAAGAGGGGATTGTATGCAGCAATCCCTTGAAGAATTTACAGAATACAGGATGAGCTGAAAGGGAAGAGGGCTTGCCTGCTGACAAGAAGACAGAGACAGCTGCATGATGCACTCTAAATGTAGCTGGTCTAAGTCCCAAGCTATTGAGATGAACCATATAGTCCAGGACTGTAGGCAACCCAGTAGACTCTGGAGAAATATGCTTACCAGAGCACCAAATAGTAAACCTTTTCCATTTGGAGTTGTAAGTCTTTCTGGTGGAAGGCTTTTGAGAAGCCTTTAGAATATCCAGAGCACCTTGAGAGAGATGCAAATCAGCAAACTCTAACTCCTCAAGAGCCAGGCCTTGAGATTGAGAGATTTGAGATTTGGATACCAAACCCCTCTCCTGAGAACATGTTAACAGGTTGTAATTCCTGGGAAGAGACCGGGGAAGGTGGACTGCTAAGGACAGCAAGAGCAGGTACCAGGGCTGTCTGGCCGAGTCAGAATCACTTTGCAGGGTTGAGACCTGATTTTGACTAGTACCTTGAACAGGAGAGGGAAGGGGGGGGGAAGCATACAGGAATTTCTCTTCCCAATTGAGAACTAGGGCATCCAGGGGGACTGAGCCCAACACTGGGGGTCTGCAGCAAAAAAGAGGAAGTTGGTGATTGCCTGGGGCTGCAAAAAGATCTATCTGTGGAGTGCCCCATCTGGAGAAGATCACCTTCAAAATTAGGGGATCCTGGGACCATTTGTGATGGCCCTGAGATATCCTGCTGAGAGCATCTGCCAGGACATTGTCCTTCCCTGGGAGGTACACTGCTATCAGAGAATTATTCAGAGAATAGGCCAGAGACCACAAGTTCATTGCTTCTGTGCACAGGGCCATAGACCGAGTGCCCCCTTGCTTGTTGATGTACCACATTGTGGTGGTATTGTCTGTCCTGATCTGAACTAGTTTGTTCTGAACAGACTTGGAAAAAACTTGAAGTGCTAGAAACACTGCTCTGAGTTCTAAGAGATTGATGTGAAGCAGAGATTCTTGAGGTGACCACGACCCTTGGGTGGTCAGATCCCCCAAGTGGGCTCCCCATCCCAAGAGGGAGGCATCTGTGGTAAGGATTAGAGAATGAGATCGAGTGAGAAAGGGAACTCCTTGCCTTAGGTTGTCCTGATCCTGCCACCATTGAAAGCCTGGATCAGGGTTCGAGTCACTGGGATTAGCTTGCTCAGAGAATCCTTTCTCTGGGACCAGAAGGCTCTTAAGTGGAACTGAATGTCCCTTATCTGAAATCTTGCTCCTTGGACCAGTGCCGTAGAGGCAGCCATGTGGCCCAGGAGCTGCAGAAAATGCCTTGCTGGTCGAGACACCTGAAGGGTGAATGAAGAGGCCAGTGTCACAAGGGTCCTTGCCCTGTCCAGGGGAAGGAAGGCTCTTGCCCTTATTGTATCCAGCTCCGCCCCTATGAAGGTGAGGAGCTGCACTGGCTCTAGAACTGACTTGGAAAGATTTAGGAGGAATCCTAGAGAAGTGAGCAGTTGCTGAGTTATCTGTAGGTGTGACTTGACCTGGTCTGGAGACTGACCCACTATGAGCCAGTCGTCCAGGTATGGAAAGATGGAGATCGTTTTTCTCCTTAGGAAAGCAACCACTACTGCCAGGCATTTTGTGAACACCCTTGGAGCTGATGTTAGGCCAAAGGGCATTGCTCTGAATTTAGTGGCCTGAAGGCAACTCGAACCTGAGGTACTTTCTGTGGGAGCATCTGATGAGAATGTGGAAATAGGCATCCTTGAGGTCCAGGGAGACTAGCCAGTTCCCTGGCCTTAGAGAGGGTAGAATTATTCCCAGAGTCACCATTTTGAACTTTGGCTTTAAAAGGTGCTTGTTTAAATATCTGAGATCCAGGATGGGCCGCCATTCTCCTGTCTTTGGGGTAAGAAGTACCTGGAACACAATCCTTTTCCCCTGTGTAGGGGTGGAACCCTTTCTGGCTCTGAGAGCCAAGAGGAAGAGACCTCTGCCTCAGGGCAAGGGCATCTGAAGGATTTGCAGGTGGAAAGGATCTGGTTCTCATCTTGGGAAATTGTTTGAAGCTGAGAACCAATCCCTGGCTTACTACTTCCAGGACCCATTTGTCTTATGTTAAAGACATCCAGTCCTGGACAAGTAAGCCAGCCTGCCCCTATGGGTAGTGGAGAATCAACCCGGGCAAACCCATCAGGGTGCCTGTTTGGCAGGGGCTTTAGGCTGAGGGGTGGTAGCAGGCGTGCTTATACCCCGTCTGCCTCTCCCTCTGAAGAATCCCCTCTGAGCAAAGGCAGAAGAGGAGGCCTGGGTTTGGTAGAAAGGCCTATGAAAAGGCCTGCTCCTGCCCCTGGAATGCTGCCTCTGGGGAGTGGCTTGCCTTTCCTTGGCCTGAGCACTCCTATAGGTGGTCCTGTACTCAACCATGTTCTTCATGTAATTCTCTGTCTGCTCCCCAAACACAGAATTACCAATAACAGGAAAATCCATGGCCTTAGTCTGGGTATCCAGTGACACGCTAGTTCATCTGAGCCAAGCCATCCTATGAAGGACAACAGATGTAGCCATGACTCTAGATGAAACATCATTGGAGTCCACTGCAGCATGAAATTGCGCCTTGGATGCCTCAATACCATCTGCAGCCACCTGCTCCAGCTCCTTGGCAAGCTGGTCGGGGACCTGTTTAGCTAGAGCCATCACAGTGTCCCATCTAGACTTCTGGTATCTAGCTGTGTAGGCCATATAATTAGCCTGCCTGAGTCCCAACGATGCTGCCATGTACTGTTTCTTTGCCATGGCATCAATCCTCCTGGAGTCCTTATCTGGGGGGTGTGAAGCCAAGGGTATATTTGCCTTATCACAGGCAGCAGCCTGCACTACCACAACATGGCTGCATTGCTGAGAAAGGAACTCTGTATCTGAGCCTGAAAGAGTATACCTCTTGTCCCTTCTTCTGTCCACAGGAGGTATGGAATTAGGAGTCTTTCAAATTTTAAAAGTCTGTTTCCCAAAAGACTTATGGAGGGGAATAGACAGTCTCCTGGACTCTGGGATGTCCATCATCTAAACATAATCAGGCTTCTCCTGATCCTCTACTGCTTCCTCCATAGGAAGCTGGAGAGTTTCAGCCACTTTTTTGTAAAATATAAAGTGGGAAGGGGACTCAGAAAGCCTATGAGGAGAAACACCTGAAGGTCTGTCTGGGGAGATGTCCGGGTCAATGGGCATATCCAGAGTTTCATAATCACCCTCACTATCCTCATACTCTCCCTCCTCCTCCTCCTCCAGTTCATAAAATCCACTAAATTATAATCAGGAACCAGATGAACCGACTGAACCGAGCCTCTAACCGATGGTGCCGGTTCGGTCGGAACCGAAGTTAGCAATTGAACAATCCTTATCGCTTTGGCTATTTCATCAGCGGTCGGATAAAGAACTTGTGGATCTGAACCGGCTGACTTATCCCTTCTTTTTCTTTTAACTGGAACCGACTCCTCAGAGTCGGTTCTCCTTTTGCCTGAAGAAGTTTTGCCCTGGTCAGAGGGCACTCCTTCTGGTTCGGTTGGAACCGAACCGGGCTGGCCATCCAGGTCAGCGGACTTCTTGGCCTCCCTTTCCCTCAGCCTACTGACTCTCTTTTCCAGGGTAGCTGTGGGAAAACTCTTGCAAATCTGGCAGTCTGAATCAAGGTGGTCAAACCCCAGACAATAAACACAAGTGGTGTGGGGGTCAGCCTTAGCAAAGGCTTTCCCACACACACTACAGTGTTGAAACCCAGTGGACCCGGTTTTTCTCTTGGGTTTCTCAGACATGGCCAGTCCTAACCAAACTTACCCTTTCTTCAGTGATCCACCAGGCAAAACACCCCTATTGGTTCATGACCATGTTACGGGTCGTGGAAAAAAATGTAATGAAATCCGTTTTTTTTTAGAACCGATAAGGACCGGTTACCACACTCTAAAAGCAGAACAAACTTTTCTTACAAACCTGATCGGTTCAAACCGAACCGATCCGATGTTTACAAGTTCCACACAGAAACTAATAATAATAAACCTATCTAGTACTCACGGTACCACAGACAAAGACTGAACCGACAGGTTAGATAGAAGAAATTCGGTTGAACCAAAGGAAAAAACGACACTTTAACCGACTAAATTGAACCGAGCGAAGGAGAAATCTCCAGAGCGACTGTTCAGTGAGGCGGAGTAAAGAATCTGGTGGTTTGGGTTCAAACAACAACAGACAGAGTCTCAACTGAGCTCGAGCTCAGCATTCCATGCCTTGCATGGAAAGTTAAGTCCTTCCTCTCCGGGGCAGTTCAAAGGTTGGATATCACTGCAATAGTCAGAATACAGCAAGACTTCATGTTGTTTGAAGGGCCCTTTTTACATCCAGGGTGTGCAACCTCCTCTCTCCAGAGGAGGAATGGTCTGTGAAGTAAACAGGGAGAGTCACAGACTGATTAAGGTGGAAATCTGAAACCACCTTAGGCAAAAACTTCCTGTTAGTTCTTAGGACCACTTTATCTCTATGGAAAGAGATGAAATCAGGCTCCACTGACAGGGCTTGCAATTCACTGATTCACCTGGCAGAGGTAATGGCTACCAAAAACACAGTTTTCCAAATCAAGTACTTAAGCTCTGCAGAGGACAAAGGCCAAAGGGGGGTTGCATAAGCTGAGCAATACAAGGGACCCTGAAGGGAGGATTGGTGTGCAGCAATCCCTTGAAGAATTTACAAAATGCAGGATGGGCTGAAAGGGGGGAGAGGGCTTGCCTACTGACAAGAAGGCAGAAACAGCTGCCAGATGCACTTAAAGTGTAGCTGGTCTAAGTCCCAAGCCATTAAGATGAACCATATGGTCCAGGACTGTAGGCAACCCAGCAGATTCTGGAGAAATATGCTTATTAGAGCACCGAATAGTGAACCTTTGCCATTTGGAGTTGTAAGTCTTTCTGGTGGAAGGCTTTCGAGAAGCCTTAAGAATATCCAGAAGACCTTGAGAGAGGTGCAGATCAGCAAACTCTAACTCTTCAAGAGCCAGGCCTTCAGACTGAGAGATTTGAGATTCTGATACCAAATCCTTCCCTGAGAGGATGTCAACAGGTTGTAATTCCTGGGAAGAGGCAGGGGAAGGTGGACTGCTAAGGACAGCAACAGTGGATACCAGGCCTGTCTGGCCCAGTCTGGAGTGATCAGAATCACTTTGCATGGTTGAGACCTGATCTTGACTAGCACCTTGAACAAGAGAGGGAAGGGGAGAAAGCATACAGGAACTTCCCTTCCCAATTCAGAACCAGAGTATCCAGGAGGACCGAGCCCAAGACTGGGGGTCTGCAACAGAAGAGAGGAAGTTGGTAATTGTCTAGGGCTGCAAAAAGATCTATCTGTGGAGTGCCTCATCTGGAGAAAATCACTTTCAAAATTAGGGGATCTAGGGACCATTCATGGTGGCCCTGAGATATCCTGCTGAGAGCATCTACTAGGACATTGTCCTTCCCTGGGGGGTGAACTGCTATCGAGAGGTTTGCAGGGAATAGGCCATAAATCCACAGCTTCATTGCTTCTGTGCCAAGGCCATAGACCGAGTGCCTCCTTGCTTGCTGATGTACCACATTGTGGTGGTATTATCTGTTCTGATCTGGACCACCATGTTCTGTACAGATTTGGAAAAAGTTTGCAGTGCCAGAAACACTGCTCTGAGTTCCAAGAGATTGATGTGAAGCAGAGATTCTTGAGGTGACTACAGCCCTTGGGTGATAAGATCCCCCAAGTGGGCTCCCCAACCCAAGAGGGAGGCATCTGTGGTGAGGATTAGTGAATGAGACTGAGTGACAAAAGGAACTCCCTGTCTTAAATTGTCCTGATCCTGCCACCATTGCAAAGCCTGGATCAGGGTTCAAGTTACTGGGGCTAGTTTGGTAAGGGAATCCTTTCTTTGGGACCAGAAGGCTCTTAAGTGGAACTGAATGTCCCTCATCTGGAATCTTGCCCCCTGGACCACTGCTGTAGAGGCTGTCATGTGGCCCAGGAGCTGCAAGAAGTGCCTTGCTGGTCGAGACACCTGAAGGGTGAAAGAAGGGGCCAGTTCTATAAGGGTCCTTGCCCTGCCCAGGGGAAGGAAGGCTTTTGCTCTTATTGTATCCAGCTCTACTCCTATAAAGGTGAGGAGCTGTACTGGCTCGAGAACTGACTTTGGAAGGTTTAGGAGGAATCCTAAGGAAGTGAGCAGTTGCTGAGTTATCTGAAGATGTGACTTGACTTGGTCTGGAGACTGACCTACTATGAGCCAGTCGTCCACGTATGGAAAGATGGAGATCTTTTTTCTCCTTAGGAAAGCAACCACTACTGCCAGGCACTTTGTGAACACCCTTGGGTCTGATGTTAGGCCAAAGGGCATTGCTCTGAATTGATAGTGGCCTGAGGGCAACTCGAACCTGAGGTACTTTCTGCGGGAACACCTGATGGGAATGTGAAAATAGGCATCTTTGAGGTCCAGGGAGGCTAGCCAGTCCCCTGGCCTTAGAGAGGGCAGAATTATTCCCAGAGTCACCATTTTGAATTTTGGCTTTAAAAGGTGCTTGTTTAGATATCTCAGATCCAGGATGGGCTGCCATTCACCTGTCTTTTTGGGGGTTAGGAAGTACCTGGAGTACAATCCTTTGCCCCTGTGAAGGGTAGAAACCCTTTCTATGGTTCTGAGAGCCAAGAGGGAAGAAACCTCTGCCTCTAGGGCAAGGGTCTCTGATGGATTTGCAGGTGGAAAGGATCTGGTTCTCATCTTGGGAAATTTTTTGAAGCTGAGAACCAGTCCCTGGCTAACTACTTCTAGGACCCACTTGTCTGATGTTAAAGACTTCCAGTCCTGGACAAAGTAAGCCAGCTTGCCCCTTACATGTATTTGAGAATCGGCCCGGGCAGACCCATCAGGGTGTCTGCTTTGCAGGTGCTTTAGGCTGAGGGGTGGAAGCAGGCCTGCTCATACCCCGTCTGCCTCTCCCTCTAAAGAACCCCCTCTGAGCATAAGCAGAAGAGGAGGCCTGGGCTTGGTAAAAAGGCCTTTGAAAGGGCCTGCCCCTGCCCCTGGAATGCTGCCTCTGAGGAGTGGCTTGCCTTTCTTTGGCCTGAGCACTCCTGTAGGTGGTCCTGTACTCGTCCATCTTCTTCATGTAGTTCTGTCTGCTCCCCAAACAGAGAATTACCAATGACAGGAAAATTCATGGCCTTAGCCTGGGTATCCTGTGATAGGCTAGTACATCTGAGCCAAGCCATCTTCTGAAGGGTCACAGATGTAGCCATGACTCTAGACGAAACATCATTGGAGTCCACAGCAGCATGAAATCACACCTTGGATGCCTCAATCCCATCCACAGCCACCTGCTCCAGCTCCTTGGCAAGCTGGTCAGGGGCCTGTTTAGCCAGAGCCAGCACAGTGTCCCACCTGGACTTCTGGTATCTAGCTGTGTAGGCCATATAGTTAGCCTGCCTGTGTCCCAAAGATGCTGCCATGTACTGTTTCTTCGCCATGGCATCAATCCCCCTGGAGTCCTTATCTGGGGGGTGTGAAGCCAAGGGAATATTTGCCTTATCACAGGCAGCAGCCTGCACTATTCCAACATGGCTGCATTGCTGGGAAAGGAACTCCATGTCCGAGCCTGAAAGGGTATACCTCTTGTCCATTCGTCTGTCCACAGGAGGTATGGAATTAGGAGTCTTCAAAATTTTAAATGTCTGTTTCCCAAAAGATTTATGGACGGGAATAGGCAATCTCCTGGACTCTGGGATGTCTATCATCTCTACAAAATCAGGCTCCTCCTGGTCCTCTACTGCTTCTTCCATTGGAAGCTGGAGGGTTTCAACCACTTTCTTGTAAAACATAAAGTGGGAGAGGGACTCAGAAAGCCTAGGAGGAGAAGCACATGAAGGTCTGTCTGGGGAGACGTCCGGGTTAATAGGCACATCCAGACTTTCATAATCACCATCATCATCTTTATCCTCATACTCTCCCTCCTCCTCCTCTGGTTCATAAAATTCTTCTAAAGAATAATCCGGAACCGGGGGAACCGACCGAACCAAGCCCCTGACAGATGATGCAGGTTCGGCCGGAACCGAAGTTAGCGATTGAACTATCCTTATCACTTTGGCTATTTCATCAGCGGTCGGAGAAAGGACTTGTGGGTCCAAACCGGATGATTTTTCCTTTCTCTTTCTTTTAACTGGAACTGACTCCTCAGAATCGGTTCTCCTTTTGCCTGAAGAAGTTTCGCCCTGGTCAGAGGGCACTCCTTCTGGTTCGGTCGGAACCGAACCGGGTTGGCCATCCAGGTCAGCGGACTTCTTGGCCTCCTTTTCCCTCAGTCTACCTACTCTCTTATCCAGGGTAGCTTTGGGAAAACTTTTACAAATTTGGCAGTCTGAATTGAGGTGGTCAAACCCCAGACAATAAACACAGGTGGTGTGGGGATCAGCCTTAGCAAAGGCTTCCCCACACACTCTGCAGTGTTGAAACCCAGTGGGCCCGTTTTTTTTCTTGGGTTTCTCAGACATGGCTAATCCTAACCACAACTTACCCTTTTTCCGGCAAACCGCCAGGCAAGACACCCCTATCAGTTCCTGACCGTGTTACGGGTCTTGGAAAAAAACGTAATTAAATCCGTTTTTTTTAGAACCAATACAGACTGGTTACCACACTCTAATAAAATCAGAAGTTTTTAAAACACAAACCTGATCGGTTCAAACCGAACTGATCCAATGTTTACAAGTTCCACACAGAAACTAAATACCAAACCTATCTAGTACTCACGGTACCACAGATAGAGACTTAAACCGTCAGGTTCAGTAGCAGAAATTCGGTAGAAACCGAGCGAAAAAAACGACACTTTAACCGACTTTTTTGAACCGAGCAAAGGAGAAATCTCAGGAGCGACTGTTCAGTGAGGCGGAGTAAAGAATCTGACGGTTGTAGTTTAAACAACAGCAGACAGAGGCTTCAACCGAGCTCGAGCTCAGCGTTCAATGCCCTGCATGGAAAGTTAACTCTTTGTTCTCTGGGGCAGTTCAAAGGTTGGTGATCACTGCAATAGTCAGAATACAGCAAGACTTCATGTTGTTTGAATGCACTCTTTCGCCCGCTTATGTCCCAGAACAGTCTCAGATTTGAACACCACGGTTCTGAAGCCAAAACATGAAAAAAACAGCCCAGTCTCACTGGCATTAAAGATGTTACGGGGCTCATACCCCTTCAGTAGCCCAGGCAAAACATTAGCAAGCCTCAAGTCTGCACTGTTAATATCCACATAACATTTTCATCATGTCCATGGCGAAACCTTATGTTGTTTCTGCTTTTCCACCTTTGCAACCAGCCCTTGGATGGGTTAAAGTCAAGTTTTCCCAGTGCCTCTGCCAGCTGCTTTGCTTTTTGCATTAGAACAGGGCCACTTATAAGAGCATCTCTGCCCCTCGTGTTTTGGAACCAGTGGAGCAAAAGCATCCTCAGTCTTTGCCTTCTCTTTTTAGTTTTCTATCAGGGTTCGAGTTCTGATGCCACTCCACCATAAGTTGTTCCCTTTGTTTCTGTAGATCTGCCACAGTTGATTTGGGGAGACTGAGCTGAACTGCGAGTTCACGCTGGCTCATTTTCAGTAACTCTCCCATCATATTAAGCAGCTCAATCTTAGTGCTCAAAGTCAGAGCTTTACACTTGGATGCCATTGTTGAAATGTGTAAAAATCCTAGCCGGCCCATCATTGCAGTGACTGGATTTCCGCTTGCGATGCCGGCGACCCAGGTTCAGAAACGGACCCAAGTCGTCGGAGGGCTGGCTGGGGGAGAAGGATCGAGTATCCTATGGACTGCTCTCCTTCTCTGGGGGGAGGGCTGAGTGACTGTCTGGTGCTTGACAGACCCCTGGCAGAGGCTGGGGGTACTGCAGCAACTGGCATTAGGAAGTGGCCAGAGGGGCAGGACGGACAATGGACGTTGTTGCATGTTCCTGCCCTCCCACATACAGAGGGGAAAAATATCCTGTCCACCGTCTCTAAGAAGCCCTGCCCCCAGGCCTCAATTAGCCTCCGGAGCCAGCTCCCCGACTAGATACTGGCATTGCGGCGCTGATAAGGAGACAGCGTTGCAGCCCCACCCTCTGGGGGGAAAGCCAGGGGTGACTGGGAAGAGCGCAGGCACGTCAGGAGGTGGAGGTATGGGGAGTCCATGACAAGGGTGAATCCCTGATGTTAAGGTCAGACAAAAAAAAAAAAAAAAAAAGAATTGTGTAAAAATCCTGACTGCAAGGTTTTGTGCTTAAGTACACTACTCCACACCTGATTAGCACCTAATCAGTGCACTAGTACTTTGGCTGGCTATGTGAGGATTACCGTAATGGCCAGAAAAATGTCCGAAATATACGGCGCTCAATGAATGCTATAACCGAGGCTTTTTTGATATAAGGCATTCAAAATGGCAAACGGTATTGAATAAATGCCCACAGTAACCATTTGCCCATCTAAGTTGCGGACAACATATTTGGCGGGGACTATAGTGGTTGTTGTTTTGTTGTTTAAATAAGTACTTCTGCCTGTTCTGAAACATAAACTTTGTACATACCTGATTATTGTAAGAGTCCAATGTATAGAATGATCTGTTTACCATATTTTAAAAATATAAGAAAACTGAACTAAGATTGTTGCAATTTCATTCATTAGTTTAAGCTTTTTCAGATGCGTTCATTATGTCCTTGCTTTCTGAATAAAAGTTGTGTCTTAATTAGACATATTACTGTTTTTTTTTAATAACAGAGACAGAGAATTCCTTATTAGCACAGGCTGCACCCCACCATCCCCAGCTGCATGCCTACACACACACACACGCGCGTGCGCAAACATGAAGAATGAAAATCCCTTTCAGGTCCTTCAGTTGTTCTAGTTTATTTGAGATTCTTCAGAACATGATCACCTTTTTTTTAAAATTTGCCACATCATTTGATCTGTTAATTAACTTTGGCATTCATGTCTGTCCTCTGCAATGCTTTGCTACTTCTCTGTTAAAGTCACTGTTTGTTAATTTTAACAAGCGCTCAACCTCCGTGTCCAGACCATACCAATTGTATCATAAATCAGCTGCTAATTTACATATCCTGATTTCAAACCCTACATATTGTTTTATTCATGGATGTTTTGAATTGTGTACTGAAATGATTGTGCAGACTGTGGTACAAATGTTGCTTCAATCTCTACATATTGGAAGCAATTCTAGTCTGACCCAGTCAGCTTTTAGAATTAACCCATCCCCTCCCTTCACTCTCACATAATTTAAATTTAACCTGTGCAAATTCTTTATATTTATCTGAATAGTGGATGATTTATATGCTTTGACATACT
Source organism: Neoceratodus forsteri (assembly GCA_016271365.2). Lineage (NCBI taxonomy): Eukaryota > Metazoa > Chordata > Ceratodontiformes > Ceratodontidae > Neoceratodus > Neoceratodus forsteri. The sequence continues at coordinate 1,201,054,138 of CM028130.1, forward strand.
CTTGTACAGTTTAACCTTTAGACCTACACAGTAACAATACCTACACTTTGATTTCTGTTTTGGTCAGCTACGGTAAATGCATTCCTGACTAACCTTTTTTTTTCCCCATTGGTAGTGGTTTTCTTTTTTTTTTTATTTAACTACATCATACAGGTCCTCCAGCAAATGGCACTGCACTACATCGCAAAAGTAATGAACCAAAGTGCATTCCAGCTTAGTGATGCATGGGATGGACATCACTTTGTCTATTTGACAAGTTTGTAGATGTTAATAAATTGCTTGCAGCTGTGGGGATTTAAAACTGATTCTAGGATGTACATTATTTTTTCTAACTTAATAAGAACAGACAAATGTAGTAGTAGCTTGCCTTCCTGATCCAAAGGCATGAATATTCATGGAAGACTAGGATTATTGATGGTGGACTTCCACAGTTCAACACAAAGCTTAAAAAAAAAAAAAAGAGCGCATAGATTCTTGTCACTATTTTTTTAACAATCCCCTATGATGTTATTTGTGTAAGTATAACCTGAGTTGGCTGTGGTTGTGAAATAGGATTGTGCTGAAGATGTCCTTTTTATTTATGTGATTTACATACTGCGGCCCAGATATTCAAAAGGATTGCACATGGCACAACAGTGTTGCACATCGCGCAATAACCAATGTCTCTGTAGCGTGATATTCAAAAGGAAAAGTGGACGGCACAAATCCCGATGCACCAGAGCGAATCAGTAATGTATGCAGGCACAGGTAGGGGGCCGTGCCCATGCATAACCTGCACAGCCCGATATTCAGCCCAGGATGTGCAGAGCCATGCATGTGCAACCCCTACCTGTGCCAGCACAAAGTTACGCCGAAAAAAAAAAAGGAACAACTGATGGCCACCCACAGGTGAGCTGCCGCATTGCAGGGCGCAACACGGCAGCTGCCACCTATGGGTGGCCACCCGAGTTCAAGCTGCACCTGGCGGTGCCTTCCCCATGCCCGATCGTGGGCATTTGTAAAAAAATTGAATAATTCGTCCAATATCCCTGGTGGTCCAGTGGACCTCTATCTGCCTGATCACGGGCATTTGTTTAAAAATAAAAGATCCCTTCCAATATCCCTGGTGGTCCAGTGGACCAGCTATCTGTCCGATCATGGGCATTTGTTTAAAAAAAAAGATCCCCTCCAATATCCCTGGTGGTCCAGTGGACCGCTATCTGCCTGATCGCGGGCATCTGTATGTAAAAATAGTCATAAGTCCAATATCCCTGGTGGTCTAGGGGTACCCTTCCCACCCGCCCACTGAGCCCCACTGCCCCACTCCCCCCATCAGCCGGTGGGTGGCAGCTCCCCACCTGACTGCCACCCTGCCACCCTGCCGCCCGCCGACTGACACCGTCGGTAGGGCTGTACGCCCATTGGTTCACAGCATGAGCCAATGGGCATGCAGCCTATACCATACTACACATTCCAGATATGATCATTCACATATCTGGAATCTGGGGAGCGGGGAGGTGGGGCTCAGTGGGCGGCTGGGGAGGAGGGTACCCTAGACCAGCAGGGATATTGGACTTATGCCTATTTTTACATACAGATGCCCGTGATTGGGCAGATAGCTGGTTCACTGGACCACCAGGGATATTGGAGGGGATCATTTTTTTAAACAAATGCCCGCGATGGGTCAGATAGCTGGTCCATTGGACCACCAGGGATATTGGAAGTTATCTTTTTTTTTTTAAACAAATGCTCGGCGATCGGAAGGTAGGGCGTTTGTCCCTAACGGCTGCTGCCTGGCAGGGGTGCCAGGCGAGTCGTCAGGGATCGGCGCACCTGCATGCAAATGGGGCCATAATGACATGCAAATGGCTCCACCTGCGCCTTGCATACATTATGGCCTTATTTGCATGCCAACTTTTGAATATCGCGGTTGCTGTGCATGGCGCAATGGAACTTGTGCTAGCGCATCCCCATGCTCCACTCTGTCCACTTGCGCTGGCGCAGTGCCACTGCACCATGCACACTGGGGGTGGCCAGGGTGAGATATTCAACGCTGTTGAGCCATGGCGCAGCTCCGTTGAATATTGCCCAGTCCACACCCCTGCGCAGCCAAGTTGAGCTGCGCCCAAGCTTGCACCACAGCCTGGTGCAGTTTGAATATCTGGGCATGCGTATCTAAACTAATCACTGTAATTCATTATTGTTGTCTTGCTCTGAGATTTGACATCCAACTTTGGTACTTTCTGTTGTTTCAGTTTTGTTAAACTCTTTGTTTAGTTGTGGCAAGCATGAGTAGCGGGCAGATACCAGTTAATAATTAATATTTTTGCAGCAGCCTTTTCAATCCCTTATCATTCGTCCCAGTTGCTATAATGTCACATTTAACTTTGTCTCTAGTATAAGCCATTAAAGTAAGGACTTAACCTCAGCTTTCCTGTCATTATCTTATCCTTTTATTTAACAAATCATCATTGCGTTCCACATTTCTTCCACATGGCATGTAGTTTTGTATGGAGTATTATTCCATCTACACAATGGACAAGAAAAACATAAGTTAACATCCTTTTTTTTAGGGTGAGAAGGGGGACATTTTTTTTTATTACCACCAGGAAAGGGATACTAAGCCAACGCTTGTTTCCTTTTGCTACATGAGATCACAAGGAACTGACGTGACTTGCACACATTCCCACAGTATGCTAGTGGTAGGTGTTGGATTCAAACCTAAGACTTCAGGTTTGCAGATTAGAACCTTAGAAAACTGCACTACACTACCTCTATATGCCTTTGTTTAGGATAACAATGTGAGTTGTACTGCATCATCCCCCCACACACTCTCCCAACACCACCATGACTCAGCCTCCATCAAACTATCTATGGATTACTGCTGATTCAAATTCTGCATCAGCAGCACCTTATGAATCAATTTTCCTCAGTTAGTTGTTCTGAGTAGTATTGGCAAGGACAGTATATTGGGTTTCCTCTGGGTATGTACCACTGGTATATATGCTTGATCCTATAAATATGCTTGATTCCATGTCACCATATCACTCTTCCAATCTATTTTTAACCCCTTCATAATGGTCTCAATTGCATTCTAATATGTCAATACCTGCAGCAGTAGATGGCTCATCGGCAACACTTTAAAAAAAAAACACAATAAACCAATGTAAACATCATGGGGGATTTATATTTTTATATTTGTGTTTACCAAATCACACTTGCCATTATAAGGTGTATATTTTTCTAACTACATCAGTGAGGGACATTACTGTCTTTCTAAGTTTTAATTGTTATTTTTGGTATATTGTTTTTCTTTGTCGTGTAGATGGGTAAATATGACAACAGTGCGTGAAGTTTCGGCCCAAATAAAAGAACAATTGCAGCATGCAAGAAGAAAAAATTACTCACCTTAGTAATTATATTTCTTCTAATGGAGTATTGCTGTATTCTGACAACCTGCAGTTAGCTCCAGCCTTTGAACTGCCTCGGAGTGTAGAGGGTTAATTTTCTATGCAGTGCATAGAATGTTGAGCTCGAGCTCGGTTGAGGTCTCTGTCTGTAGCACTTTGAAACCCAACCACCAGATTCTTACGAACAACCACTCACTGACTAACTATGTGGAAATTGTAAAATTTTTAACTAGCCAAATTGCAACAGAAAGTTTTGGATTCCCAAGGAAGACTCAAGTCAGGAAACCCAAAACTAAAACCTATCCAAAATAAAAGCTTATAATACAAAGCACCCTGATAAAGCAGAGGGTGTGCTTGAAGCACCCCTGGGGTGCAACACTGCGCCTGCCCACCCTCTTCCCAAAAACAGGTTCTGAGAGGGGCGGCAGGGAGGGTGGTCAGAATACAGCAAGACTCCATTAGAAGAAATATAATTACTAAGGTGAGTCATTTTTTCTTCAAACAACATGAAGTCTTGCTGTATTCTGACAATCTGCAGACTACCAAGCAGTACCTCCATGGAGGAGGGACAGAACCTACTTTGGGAATAGGCTCCGAAGTACTGCCGTGCCAAACCGAGCATCACTCCTAGGCTTGATATCCAGAGAGTAATGTTTGGTAAAGGTATGGACTGTTTTCCTGGTGGCTGCTTGACAAACTTCTAACAGAGGGATATTTCTGGCAGCAGCCAGGGAAGCAGCTGTACCTCTTGTGGAATGAGCCCTCAGGCCTGAGGGTGGAATTTTTCCCAGTTTCTCATAGCAGAATTGTATACAAGAAACAATCCATCTGGCAATAGTTCTCTTGGTGGCAGGTTTGCCCTTTCCCACTTCCCCATTAGTGAGAAACAACTGGAGGGAATCAAACCTGTGACCCTTGGTACGCTCCATGTAGTAGCTAAGGGCTCTTTTAACATCTAAACTGTGTAGCCTCCTCCCCCCTGAGGAAGAATGATTAGTGAAGAAAACACAGAGAGACATGAACTGATTCAAATGGAAGTCCGAAACCACTTTGGGCAAGAACCTCCTACTGGTTCTAAGGACCACTTTATATCTATGAAAGGAGATAAAATCAGGTTCCACTGACATGGTTTGCAATTCACTGATACGTCTGGCAGAGGTAATAGCTACCAAAAACACAGTTTTCCAAGTCAAGTACTTAAGCTCTGCTGAGGACATAGGCTCAAAAGGTCATTGCATAAGTTGAGCAATGCAAACATTTAAGTCCCAGGCAGGGGCAGGATCCCTCGGTATGAAGCAATCCCTTGAAAAATGTACAGAATACAGGGTGAGATCACAGTTAGGAAGGCTTTCCCACTGACAGAAAAGCAGAGACAGCTGACAAGTGCACCCTGAGAGTAGCTGTTCTGAGGCCTAGGCCATTAAAAATGGACCATATAGTCCAGAACTGTAGGCAATTCAGCAGTGTTTGGAGAGATATGCTTCTTGGAACACCAAATGCTGAATCTTTTCCATTTGGAGTTATAAGTGTTTCTGGTGGCAGGCTTTCAAGAGGCTTTGAGACTATCCAGAACTCCTTGGGACAGATGCAAATCTGCATACTCTAACTCTTCAAGAGCCATGCCTTGAGATTGAGAGACCGAAGATTGGGGTACCAGATCCTCCCCTGAGAGGAGGTTAACAGGTTGTAATTCCTGGGAAGACACAGGGGAAGATGGACTGCTAGGGACAGTAAGAGGGAATACCAGGGCTGCCTGGCCCAATCTGGAGCAATCAGAATCACTTTGCAGGGTTGTGACCTTACCTTGACCAGAACCTTGAACAGTAGAGGAAAGGGAGGGATGGCATAGAGAAATTTCCCTTCCCAGTTCAACGCCAGAGCACCCAGAGGGACTGAGCCCAAGACTGGGGGTCTGCAACAAAACAGAGATAGTTGGTGATTGTCTGAAGCTGAAAACAGATCTATCTCTGGAGTGCCCCATCTTGAAAAAAAAATCACTTTCAACATCAGAGGGTCCAGGGACCATTCGTGATGGCCCTGGGAGATCCTGCTCAGTGCATCTGCTAGCACATTGTCCTTTCCTGGAAGGTGGACTGCTATCAGAGAGGTCTGCAGAGAATAAGCCAGGGACCACAATTTCTTGGCTTCTGTGCACAAGGCTGTGGACCGAGTGCCTCCCTGCTTGTTGATGTATCACATGGTGGTGGTGTTGCCTGTTCTGACCCGAACAACCTTGTTCTGCACTGACTGAGAGAAAGCCTGCAGGGCCAGAGAAACTGCCCTGAGTTCCAGGAGATTGATATGAAGAAGGGATTCCTGAGGGGACCACAGTCCCTGGGCTGTGAGAGCCCCCAGATGGGCTCCCCACCCCAAAAGGGAAGCATCCGTGGTAAGGACCATCGAATGAGACTGAGCGAGAAATGGGACCCCTTACCTTAAATTGTCCTGATCCTGCCACCATTGAAGAGCTTGGATCAGTGTCCAAGTCACTGGAATCAGTTTGGTAAGAGGATCCTTCCTTTGGGACCAAAAGGCCCTCAGATGGAAGTGAATGTCCCTCATCTGGAATCTTGCCCCTTGGACCACCGCTGTAGAGGCTGCCATGTGGCCCAAGAGCTGAAGGAAGTGCCTTGCTGTTCGGGACACCTGAAGGCTGAAGGAAGAAGCCAGTTCTATAAGAACTCTTGCCCTTTCCAGGGGAAGAAAGGCTCTTGATTTGACAGTATCTAGTTCTGCCCCTATAAAGGTAAGAAGCTGCACCGATTCGAGAACTGACTTGGGGAGGTTGAGAAGAAATACCAGGGAAGTGAACACTTGCTGAGTCACTTGCAGGTCTGACTTGACTTGGTCTGGAGACTGACCCACTATGAGTCAATCATCCATATATGGAAAAATGGAACTCTTTTGCCTTCTTAGAAAGGCAACTACTACTGCCAGGTACATTGTGAAAACCCTTGGAGCTGATGTTAGACCGAAGGGCATTGCTTTGAACTGATAATGGCCTGAGGGCAACTTGAACCTGAGGTACTTTCTGTGGGAGCACCAGATGGGGATGTGAAAGTAGGCATCTTTGAGGTCCAGGGAAGCTAGCCAGTTCCCTGGCCTTAGGGAGGGAAGAATTATTCCGAGTCGCCATCTTGGACTTTGGTTTTAAAAGATGTTTGTTCATGTATCTTAGGTCTAGGATGGGTTGCCACTCCCCTGTCTTTTTTGGGGTAAGGAAGTACCTGGAGTACAGACCTTTGCCCTGGTGTAGGGTAGGAACTCTCTCTGTGGCTCCTAAGGCCAGAAGAGATGAAACCTCTGCCTCTAGGGCAAGGGTTTCGGAGAGACTTGCAGGTGGAAAAGATCTGGCTCTCATCTTCAGAAATTTTTTGAAGCTGAGAACCAGTCCCTGGCTTACTACTTTAGGACCCACTTGTCTGAAGTAACAGACATCCAGTCCTGGACAAAGTAAGCCAGCCTGCCCCCTACAGAGATATTTGAGTCGACCCGTGCAGGCCCATCAGGGTGTCTGCTTAGCAGGGGCCTTCGGCTGAGGAGTGGATGCAGCCCTGCTCATCCCCCTTCTGCCTCTCCCTCTGAAGTTCCCCCTCTGTGAAAAGGGAGAGGAGGCCTGTGCTTGGTAGAAAGGCCTATGAAAAGGCCTGCCCCTGCCCCTAGATTGCTGCCCTTAAGGAGTTGCCTGCTTCTCCTCTGCCTGTGCACTCCTATATGTGGTCCTATATTCCTCCATCTTTTTCATGTAATTCTCTGTCTGCTCTCCAAACAGAGAATTACCTTCCACAGGTAAATCCATGGCCTTAGCCTGGTTGTCCTGTGAGAGGCTAGTACATCTGAGCCAAGCCATTCTCCAAAGAGCCACAGATGTAGCCATGACTCTTGATGACACATCATTGGAGTCCACAGCAGCATGAAATTGTACCTTAGTTGCCTCAATCCCATCAGCAGCCACCTTCTCCAGCTCCTTGGCCAGTTGGGGGAGGGCTGTTTAGCCAGTGCCAGTACAGTGTCCCACCTGGACTTCTGGTACTTGGCTGTATAGGCCATATAATTAACCTGCCTGAGTCTGAAAGAGGATGCCATGTACTGTTTCTTTGCCAAGGCATCCATCCTCCTGGAGTCTTTATCTGGGGGGTGTGAAGCCAAGGGAACATTAGCCCTGTCACAGGATGCAGCCTGCATGACCCCAACATGGCTGCATTGTTGATAGAAAAACTCAGTGTCTGAGCCTGATAAGGTACACCTCTTGTCCATTCTTTTATCAACAGGAGGTACAGAATTTGGAGACTTTAAAATTTTTTGTGTCTGTTTCCCAAAAGATTTGTGTAGGGGAATAGACAGCCTCCTGGACTCTGGGATGTCCATCATTTCAACAAAATCAGGCTCCTCTTGATCCTCTGTAGCCTTCTCCTCCATAGGGAGTTGGAGGGTTTCAGCCACTTTTCTGTAGAACAGATAGTGGGGAGGGGACTCAGAGAGCCTAGGAGGGGAAACACCAGAAGGTCTGTCTGGGGAGATGTCCGGTTCAATGGGCACATACAGACTTTCTGCTCCATCATACTCACCATCTTGCTCATAATCCCCCTCCTCCTCAAATTCTGGTTCATAAAAATCTTCAGGGGCATAATCCTGAACAGGAGGAACCGACCGAACCATACCCCTAGCTAACGGAGCTGGATCGGACGGAACCAGGCGAAGCGATTCAACAATCAGAATCGATCTGGCAATCTCATCAGTGGTCGGAACACGAAACTCCGGATCCGAACCGGCTGATTTTTCTTTACGTTTCCTCTTTGTAGGAACCGATCCCTGAGGATCGTCTCTCCTCTTGCCCGAAGAAGTATCGCCCTGGTCAGAGGGTACTCCTTCTGGTTCAGTCGGAACCGAACCGGGCTGGCCATCCGGGTCAGCAGACTTCTCGGCCTCCTTTTCCTTAAGTTTACCTAATCTTTTTTCCACGATAGACTTAGGAAAGTTGTTACATATTTGGCAGTCTGTATTGAGGTGGTCAAACCCCAGACAATAAACACAGGTGGTGTGGGGATCGGCCTTAGCAAAGACCTCCCCACACTCACTGCAGTGTTGAAACCCAGTGGGCCTGTTTTTTTCTTGGGTTTCTCAGTCATGACCAATCTAACCAAACTTACCCTTTTTTTTGCAACCGCCAGGCAAGACTCCCTTATCAGTTACTAACTGTGTTACAGGTATTGGAAAAAACTGTTAAAACACGTTTTTTTTTTAAAACCGATAAGGACCAGTAACTACACACTAAAGGAAAACACACATAATTCAAATATGTTGGATCGCTTCAGCCAAACCGATTGAGAAACGTTGTTTACAATTTCCACAAATAACCCAGAACTACTACCTAGAGTAATTACTGTACCGCAGACAGAGCCCTGAACCGTAATACTACGTGAGTTAAACGGAAAAACCAACACTTTAACCGACTTTGAACCGAGCAGAAGGAGAAATCTCCGGAGCGACTGTTCAGTGAGGCAGAGTAAAGAATCTGGCGGTTGGGTTTCAAAGTGCTGCAGACAGAGACCTCAACTGAGCTCGAGCTCAACGTTCTATGCACTGCATAGAAAATTAACCCTCTACACTCTGGGGCAGTTCAAAGGTTGGAGCTAACTGCAGATTGTGAGAATACAGCAAGACTTCATGTTGTTTGAATTACATATAGAGTGGTTGTACTGATAATGTGCCATCAGCAAGGACAATCAACTACCATATACTTCCACAATTTCCATGACACATGTCAGGACATGCACAATTATTAGTGGGAAACTGCAGTCTTAGGAAGCCATGTACCATCGTAACTTCTTCTTTTACATGGGAATCCTTACAGTCTCATTTTAGTTTTATGTTTGTGATGCAGCCCTTAGCCAGTCTTCCTGCACCACCTCCTTCTGCCACAAGATTCATCTGACACAGACAATGTCAACACAACATTCAGTGCAAAGGTCCTTGTGGGCATACCCAGTGAAGTTGGCTTTCTTGCTAAGCACTACTTTTTACTCCCCAGATGTTGTGTTTCCATAATAAATTGTAACCTTATGTTGATAGCATAGCACATTGCACAGAAATGACATTGTGCTTAACAAAACAAGCATTTGTCAATGACAAATGTTTGCTTGCTGGTATTAGGATTGGAAATGCAGGAGTTAGACAGATGCAGAGTAGGAGTGGCAGTGAAGTTTTGAATTTCACACCAACCCCACCTCCACCCTGCAGAGACGGACAAGCACTGGGGTATGCATTTGGGTTGTCGCCCATAACGTTCATGCCATGTCACCTCACCTTATCCTGCAGACACCGACAAGTGTTGAGGTGTGCCTTCGGGTGTTCGGCTTTAAAATCACCGCACTCCATAAGGACATACACTAAAATGGGTGCAATATAGGAGAATGGGGTGAACTCTGGGGCCAAAGAGTCCAAGGCACACCTTGATTCCTGTCATTGGCTACAGGGTGGGGGGGGGTGGAATGGCATGAGCATTACAGTCAGCAAACCAAAAACACACCCCTGATGCCTGTCAGTCTGTACAGGGTGGGACGTTATGGTTAGAAACCCTATTTGCACTACAAATTTTCAACATGGCCTTTTTGTGACCCCCAGCTCATGAAAGCATTTGGGACCTCTTCTCATGAACAGTGGCACTGTGATTTTGTCAATATGTCCCGAACTTTGAGTTCCCACAGTGACTGTGCCATTGTGCACCAGATGTACAAAAACACAGATCAGGCAGGATGTGAAGAATGACAATGGTACCATTCATAGGGAGGTGTGAAGAGATGGCAGTGTTGATAATCTGTAGATAGTGACAATATTAAAAATGTTCGAACTTCCGAGCGTACATGGAAACTGTGCAACACATGCGCATAACACAGCCATTTAGTGGAATTTTTTCACCAAATTTTCCACATAGGCATTTTGTGACCTCTGCCCATGAACACTGTCACTATGATTTTCTTAATCTGTCCTGAACATTGATTTCCCACAGCAATCGTGCTATTCTGCACCATATGTTTAAACGCATATTTTGGGCAGGATGTGAAAAATGACAGTTGTACTGTTCATAAGGAGGTGTGAAAAAAATGTCAATATTTAAAATCTGTAATGGAAATACTACAAATTTGTGAAGTTACAAGGGTGTGTGGACACTGCATAATGCACGCTTGTATCGCAGTCATTTTATGGACGTTTGTCACCAAATTTTCAACAGAGGCATTTTAGAACCTTTGCTCATGAACAGAGTCACTGTGATTTTACATACAAACATACAAATGAACATACTAATCTGCCAGCAGAACAGACCAATTGGTCTATCTACGTCTACCCAAGTGTGCACCTAGTACCCTAGACTGCAGCTGCCCCAGCCTCATCCCCCTCAGTTCCGCCCCCGCTTGTCCCGGCCCATGCCCCCCTGACTCTTGCTTTATCTCACTCCTTCTTAAAGCTATTGACTGTCCTACATTTTTCCACCCCCTCTGGCAGTGCATTCCAACTAGACATCACCCTCTCAGTGAAGTAGTGCCTCATTTCCCTCTTGAAATGCCCCCCTTCAAACAACATGAAGTCTTGCTGTATTCTGACTATTGCAGTGATATCCAACCTTTGAACTGCTCCGGAAAGGAAAGAGTTAACTTTCCATGCAAGGCATGGAACGCTGAGCTCGAGCTCGGCTGAGACTCTGTCTGTTGTTGTTTGAACCCAAACTGCCAGATTCTTTACTCCGCCTCACTGAACAGTCGCTCCGGAGATTTCTCCTTCGCTCGGTTCAATTTAGTCAGTTAAAGTGTCATTTTTCCTCGGTTCAACTGAATTTCTTCTATCTAACCTGTCGGTTCAGTCTCTGTCTGTGGTACTGTGAGTACTAGATAGGTTTATTATTATTAGTTTCTGTGTGGAACTTGTAAACATCGGATCGGTTCGGTTTGAACCGATCAGGTTTGTAAAAAAAGTTTGTTCTGCTTTTTAGAGCGTGGTAACCGGTCCTTATCGGTTCTAAAAATAAAAACAGAGTTCATTACGTTTTTTTCCACGACCCGTAACACGGTCAGGAACCGATAGGGGTGTCTTGCCTGGCGGTTTGCCGAAAAAAGGGTAAGTTTGGTTAGGACTGGCCATGTCTGAGAAACCCAAGAGAAAAACCGGGCCCACTGGGTTTCAACACTGTAGTGTGTGTGGGGAAGCCTTTGCTAAGGCTGACCACCACACCACCTGTGTTTATTGTCTGAGGTTTGACCACCTCGATTCAGACTGCCAGATTTGCAAAAGTTTTCCCACAGCTACCCTGGAAAAGAGAGTAGGTAGGCTGAGGGAAAGGGAGGCCAAGAAGTCCGCTGACCGGATGGCCAGCCTGGTTCAGTTCCAACCGACAAGAAGGAGTGCCCTCTGATCAGGCAAAACGTCTTCGGCCAAAAGGAGAACCGACTCTGAGGAGTCGGTTCCGGTTAAAAGAAAAAGAAGGGATAAGTCAGCTGGTTCGGATCCACAAGTTCTTTCTCCGACCGCTGATGAAATAGCCAAAGCGATAAGGATTGTTCAATTGCTAACTTCGGTTCCGACCGAACCGGCACCATTGGTTAGGGGCTCGGTTCGGTCGGCTCATCCGGTTCCGGATTATGATTTAGAGGATTTTTATGAACCGGAGGAGGAGGAGGAGGGAGAGTATGAGGATAGTGAGGGTGATTATGAAAGTCTGGATGTGCCCATTGACCCGCACATCTCCCCAGACAGACCTTCAGGGGTTTCTCCTCCTAGGCTTTCTGAGTCCCCTTCCCACTTTATGTTTTACAAAAAAGTGGCTGAAACTCTCCAGCTTCCTATGGAGGAAGCAGTAGAGGATCAGGAGGAGCCTGATTATGTTGAGATGATGTACATCCCAGAGTCCAGGAGACTGTCTATTCCTCTCCATAAGTCTTTTGGGAAACAGACATTTAAAATTTTAGACTCTTAATTCCATACCTCCTGTGGACAGAAGAATGGACAAGAGGTATACTCTTTCAAGGCTCAGATACAGAGTTCCTTTCCCAGCAATGCAGCCATGTTGGGGTAGTGCAGGCTGCTGCCTGTGATAAGGCAAATATACCCTTGGCTTCACACCCCCCAGATAAGGACTCCAGGAGGATTAATGCCATGGCAAAGAAACAGTACATGGCAGCATCTTTGGGACTCATGCAGGCTAATGATATGGCACACAGCTAGATACCAGAAGTCTAGATGGGACACTGTGATGGCTCTAGCTAAACAGGTCCCTGACCAGCTTGCCAAGGAGCTGGAGCAGGTGGCTGCAGATGGTATTAAGGCATCCAAGGTGCAATTTCATGCTGCAGTGGACTCCAATGATGTTTCATCTAGAGTCATAGCTACATCTGTGGCCCTTTGTAGGATGGCTTGGCTCTGATGTACTAGCCTGTCACAGGATACCCAGACTAAGGCCACGGATTTTCCTGTTATTGGTAATTCTCTGTTTGGGGAGCAGACAGAGAACTACATGAAGAAAATGGATGAGTACAGGACCACCTATAGGAGTGCTCAGGCCAAGAAAAGGCAAGCCACTCCCCAGAGGCAGCATTCCAGGGGCAGAGGCAGGCCTTTTCATAGGCATTTCTACCAAGCCCAGGCTTTGCTCAGAGGGGGTTCTTCAGAGGGAGAGACAGACAGGGTATAAGCAGGCCTGCTACCACCCCTCAGCCTAAAGCCCCTGCCAAACAGGCACCCTGATGGGTTTGCCTGAGCTGATTCTCCACTACCCATAGGGGGTATGCTGGCTTACTTTGTCCAGGACTGGATGTCTTTAACATCAGACAAATGGGTCCTGGAAGTAGTAAGCTAGGGACTGGTTCTCAGCTTCAAACAATTTCCCAAGATGAGAACCAGATCCTTTCCACCTGCAAATCCTTCAGAGGCCCTTGCCCTACAGGCAGAGGTCTCTTCCCTCTTGGCTCTCAGAGCCATAGAAAGGGTTCCACCCCTACACAGGGGAAAAGGATTGTACTCCAGGTACTTCCTAACCCCTAAAAGACAGGAGAATGGCGGCCCATCCTGGATCTCAGATATTTAAACAAGCACCTTTTAAAGCCAAAGTTCAAAATGGTGACTCTGGGAATAATTCTACCCACTTTAAGGCCAGGGGACTGGCTAGTCTCCCTGGACCTCAAGGGTGCCTATTTCCACATTCTCATCAGATGCTCCCACAGAAAGTACCTCAGGTTCGAGTTGCCCTCAGGCCACTATCAATTCAGAGCAATGCCCTTTGGCCTAACATCAGCTCCAAGGGTGTTCACAAAATACCTGGCAGTAGTGGTTGCTTTCCTAAGGAGAAAAAAGATCTCCATCTTTCTATACCTGGACGACTGGCTCATAGTGGGTCAGTCTCCAGTCCAAGTCGAGTTACACCTACAGATAACTCAGCAACTGCTCACTTCTCTAGGATTCCTCCTGAATCTTTCCAAGTCAGTTCTAGAGCCAGTGCAGCTCCTCACCTTCATGGGGCGGAGCTGGATACAATAAGGGCAAGAGCCTTCCTTCCCCTGGACAGGGCAAGGACCCTTGTGACACTGGCCTCTTCATTCACTCTGCAGGTGTCTCGACCAGCAAGGCATTTTCTGCAGCTCCTGGGCCACATGGCTGCCTCTACGGCAGTGGTCCAAGGAGCAAGATTTCAGATGAGGGACATTCAGTTCCACTTAAGAGCCTTCTGGTCCCAGAGAAAGGATTCTCTGAGCAAGCTAATTCCAGTGACTCGAATCCTGATCCAGGCTATCAATGGTGGCAGGATCAGGACAACCTAAGGCAAGGAGTTCCCTTTGTCACTCAATCTCATTCTCTAATCCTTACCACAGATGCCTCCCTCTTGGGCTGGGGAGCCCACTTGGGGGATCTGACCACCCAAGGGTTGTGGTCACCTCAAGAATCTCTGCTTCACATCAATCTCTTAGAACTCAGAGCAGTGTTTCTAGCACTTCAAGTTTTTTCCAAGTCTGTTCAGAACAAACTAGTTCAGATCAGGACAGACAATACCACCATAATGTGGTACATCAACAAGCAAGGGGGTACTTGGTCTACGGCCTTGTGCACAGAAGCAATGAAGTTGTGGTCTCTGACCTATTCCCTGAATACCTCTCTGATAGCAGTGCACCTCCCAGGGAAGGACAATGTCCTGGCAGATGCTCTCAGCAGGATATCTCAGGGCCATCATGAATGGACCCTGGATCCCCTAATTTTGAAGGTGATCTTCTCCAGATGGGGCACTCCACAGATAGATCTTTTTGCAGCCCCAGACAATCACCAACTTCCTTGTTTTTGCTGCAGACCCCCAGTGTTGGGCTCAGTCCCCCTGGATGCTCTAGTTCTCAATTGGGAAGGGAAATTCCTGTATGCTTTTCCCCCCTTCCCTCTCCTGTTCAAGGTACTAGTCAAAATCAGGTCTCAACTCTGCAAAGTGATTCTGATTGCTCCAGACTGGGCCAGACAGCCCTGGTACCCTCTCTTGCTGTCCCTAGCAATCCACCTTCCCCTGTCTCTTCCCAGGAATTACAACCTGTTAACATGTTCTCAGGGGAGGGTTTGGTATCCGAATCTCAAATCTCTCAATCTCAAGGACTGGCTCTTGAAGAGTTAGAGTTTGCTGATTTGCATCTCTCTCAAGGAGTTCTGGATATTCTAAAGGCTTCTCGAAAGCCTTCCACCAGAAAGACTTACAACTTCAAATGGAAAAGGTTTACTATTTGGTGCTCTGGTAAGGATATTTCTCCAGAGTCTGCTGGGTTGCCTACAGTCCTGGACTATATGGTTCATCTCAATAGCTTGGGACTCAGACCAGCTACACTTAGAATGCATCTGGCAGCTGTCTCTGCCTTCTTGTCAGCAGGCAAGCCCTCTTCCCTTTCAGCTCATCCTGTATTCTGTAAATTCTTCAAGGGATTGCTGCATACCAATCCTCCATTCAGGGACCCTGCCCCTGCTTGGGACCTTAATGTTTGCATTGCTCAGCTTATGCAACTTCCTTTTGAGCCTTTGTCCTCAGCAGAGCTTAAGTACTTGACTTGGAAAACTGTGTTCTTGGTAGCCATTACTTCTGCCAGACGCATAAGTGAGTTACAGGCCCTGTCAGTGGAGCCTGATTTTATCTCTTTCCAGAGAGATAAGGTGGTCCTCAGGACTAATAGGAAGTTTTTGCCTAAGGTGGTTTCAGATTTCCACCTTAATCAGTCTATGTCTCTTCCTGTTTTCTTCACTGACCATTCCTCCTCTGGGGAGAGGAGGCTACACAGTCTGGTTGTGAAAAGGGCCCTTAGCTACTACATAGAGCGCACCAAGGGTCACAGGTTTGACTCCCTCCAATTGTTCCTCACTTATGGTGAGGTTGGTAAGGGAAAACCTGCCACTAAGAGATCTATTGCCAGGTGGATTGTCTCTTGTATACAATTATGTTATGAAAAATTAGGTAGAATCCCAGCCTCAGGCCTGAGGGCTCACTCTACTAGAGGTACAGCTGCTTCCCTGGCTGCTGCCAGGGATATTCCTATCTTAGAGATCTGTCAAGCAGCCACCTGGAAAACAGTACATACTTTCACCAAGCATTACTCTCTGGATATCCAGGCTAGGAGTGATGCTTGGTTTGGCACAGCAGTGCTTCAGAGCCTATTCCCAAAGTAGGTTCTGTCCCTAATCCATGGAGGTACTGCTTGGTAGTCTGCAATAGTCAGAACACAGCAAGACTTCATGTTGTTTGAAGAAAAAATTACTCACCTTAGTAATGTTGTTTCTTCTAATGGAGTCTTGCTGTATTCTGACCTCCTCCCCGCCTCCCCTCTCAGAACCTGGGTTTTGGGATGTGGGTGGGCAGGAACAGTGTTGGCACCCTAGAGGTGCCCCCTTTTTCTCACCGTCTTATTTTTTGGGTGTGTGTTGTGTTTTGTTTTTGTGGTTCCTGGACTTGAGTCTTTGCCTTAGAACCAAAAAATCTTTTATTAAATTTAGTTGCCAGTTAAGGTAGTGTGAGTTTACAGTTTCCACAGGACATCCAGTGAGTATAGCTCATAAAGATCTGCGCCTTGGGTTCAAACAACAACAGACAGAGTCTCAACCAAGCTCGAGCTCAGCGTTCCATGCCTTGCATGGAAAGTTAACTTTCCTCTCCGGGGCAGTTCAAAGGTTGGATATCACTGCAATAGTCAGAATACAGCAAGACTCCATTAGAAGAAACAACATTACTAAGGTGAGTAATTTTTTCTTCCAGCCTTAGTCTGTGCCCCCTCGTCTCTCTTCCACTCCTCAGTTTAAACACCCCCTCAATGCTAGGTTTATTTACCCCCCTCAGGTACTTAAACGCTTCAATCATATTCCCCCTATCCCCTCTCCTCCAGTGTACATCTTCAGCTCCTTCAGCCTAACTTCATATTCCTTTCCTTCTATCCCCTTTAACAATTTTGTTGCCCTCCTTTGCACCTCCCTCCAGTAACTTTATATCTCTCCTCAGGTATGGCCTCCAGTATTGCACACAGTACTCCAGGTGTGGTCTGACAAATGATCTGTAGAGAGGTAGGATCACATGCCTGTGTCTGGATGAGAACCTCCTTGCGATGCAGCCCAACATCCTGTTTGCCTTCACTGCTTCTCTCCTGCACTGGGAAGAATTGTTCATGCTCCCGGTTACCAACACCCCTGGGTCCTTCTCCTCCTTTGTGATCCCCAATCTCACTCCCCCAACCAATAGTCCCTCTTCTGGTTCTTAGACCCAAAGTGCTTCACCTTACACTTCTTTGCGTTGAATCCTAGCTGCCACTCCACCGACCATGTCTCTAGTTTGGTTAGGTCCCCTTGCAGTTTTTTCCATCTGTCCTATTCATCCACCCTCACCCCCCATTTGGTATAATTTGCAAACAGACTAAACCTGCTCCCCCGTCCATGTATTCTATCAGAGAAAAAGAGCCCAAATAGCACCGGGCCCAGCAGTGACCCTGTGGCACCCCACTTGTCACTGATCTGGGTGCCGAGAGCTCTCCCCCCACCACCCTCTGCACCCTCCCCTATAACCAGTTCTCTATCCATTTAGTCAGCTTTTCTCCCCACCCCCACTGCCATCAGCTTGCCCCCAGTCTTCCATGAGGCACTGTATCAAAGGCCTTACTGAAGTCCAAGTACAGGACATGTACTGCATGGCCCCTGTCCAACTCTCTTGTCATCCAGTCATAATACTCTATGAGGTTGGTCTGACAAGACCTCCCTGAGACGAACACATGTTGCCACCCATCTTGGAGGCCATTACTCTCCAGGAATTCCACCAGCCACTCCTTCAGTATTGCCTCCATAAGCTTATCCACTATGGACATGAGTCTGATCGGCCGATAATTTCCTGACTCCTCCCTAGTCCCACTCTTGTGTATGGGCACCACATGGCCACCCTCAGTCCTGAAGCACACAACCCATTTCCAGGCAGGTGTTGAACAGATCTGCCAGCGGCTCAGCCAACAGCTCTGCCATCTCCCTCAGTACCCTGGGGTGGATGCCATCGGGACCTGGTGCCTTGTCCACCCTTACTGCCCTCAGCCCCTCTAGCACCCTACTCCCTATGATCACTTTGTCCATCACCTCCTCCCATGCTGGTAATGGACCATCCTTCTTCTTAGTGAAAATGGAGCAGAAGTACTCATTTAGAATTTCCACTTGCTCCTCCCCTTATCCACCCAGTCCTTCCCTGCCTTTATCCTCTGTATATTTCCTTGCACTTCTTTTCCTGATACCTAAAAGTCCTTTTCCCCTCCTTTATGCCCTGTGTCAATCTTAATTCCCTGGAGACCTTAGCTTTTTTCACCTTCCTGTCCACCTCCCTTGACCAACTCCCATAAGCCTCCTTATCCTCTCCCTTCCCTGTACTTCTGGTATGCAGCTTTCTTTGCCCTCACCCCATGCAGTAATTCCTTGTTGAGCCAGAATGGTTTATTGGCTCTGCTCTTCTTACTCCTGGCCCTGGTGCAGGCTACTGTGGCCTCTGTTAGCCCAATCTTTATGACTCCCCACTTTTGTTCTGCATCCATCCCTGGCCTTATGCTGGAGTCTCCTTGCAGTATTGCTCACATCCTCAATGTCACCCCATCAAAGTCCACCACCAGTGCCCATGCCTCCTGTTTCCCTGCCCAGTGAGAACGCAGCCACATGTTTGGTGGTACTGGCCAATTGGGTCATCCACCACTTACCTCCTCATCACCTCTCCATTTGCCAGTACCCCTAGGTCCAGAGCCTTGTAGGACCACTTACCTATTGCATCAGAGGCTGTCCTGGAATGTATCAAGGAGCACCTGCTCCCTGGTACTGCTAGTGGCAAGTGCTCAATCAACCCAGTGGATTAAAATCCCTCACTATCACCACACTACCTCTTCTACACACCCTCCTTATCTGCTCTGCCAACTCCCCATCCAGTTCCCCGGATTGGCCTGGTGGCCAGTACACCACTCCCAGCCTCAGCTTTCTGCCCTTGGAGTCCAGGAGCTGCATCCAAAGCACCTCTGTCCTTGCCTCTTCTCCCTCATCCCTTATGTATTTAATCCTTTCCCTCACATAAAGTGCAACCCCCCTTCCAACCCTGGTCCCTCCTGTATATCCTGTATCCCAGGATTGCCAAGTCCCAATCATGGAACTCTGTGGCCCAAGTCTCTGTCACTGAAGCAATGTCCACCTTCCCCTCCGAAAGGAGTGCCTAAAGTTCTGCAATTTTGTTCCCCAGGCTTCTTGCATTGAGAGAGACCACCTTCCACCCATACCCCTCCTTCTCCTCATTCTTCTCCTTGGCCTGTGTCCCTCATCCTGGTAGTCTGCACCCTTTCTCCTCCTTATTCTTACTGGGTGGTGGTGCCTTCTGTATTACACTCAGACCACTCTGCCCGCCCCCTCCCGGGGTTACTACGTCTCCGCCTTTACCTATATCTAGGAGGGTGAGTTCATTAGGCTCCCCTGTCCGGACCTTTCTACCAACCTCAGTCTTTTGGCCACCACCCCCCAACTAGTTTAAATTTACCTTAGTTTTTTTATCATGTCACTATTTCTCCACTAGCGGAGTGAGCTCTAGTGACCTCCGGCCACCAGCTCCCGCACCCCCAGACCAAGTCGTGTGTGCAAGAGAAACTCGCCTTTTGCCCAGGGTAGACCATACCCCTGGGGGTGTGCCACTCTTGTGTCCGGAGGTACAGGGCATGGCCATCAGCTGGTGAGATTGCCCTGCTATTTTCCACTTCCATTTTCTCCTCGGGAGCTGGACATGCAATGGCATCAAAGGTACATAGTGCTGATGCCCACTGCACTCTCCCATCTCAAGCATGCAACCGCAGTGCAGCCGCCACCTACCAGCCGCTGCAGCAGCCAATGCCATACACCCACCTCCCACCCTGACCCCAGAGGAAGGAGAGCAGTCATGGGATGCTCAATCCTTCCTCTCCCCAGCAAGTGCTCCAGCGCCCGAGTCTGTTCCTGAACTTGGGTCGCCGGCGTGCGATGAGGTGTGGTGTCCAACACTCAACCTCAGTGCCACCAGGCCTAAATCCACCTTAGTAGAGATATACCCTCTAATCTTGCTCTTTAATACTCTCTCCTCCTGCTCAAGGTATCCTGTCCCTGCATACAAGTCACTATTCCCTCAGACTCTACCCCAGTTAGTCACTAACCCATAATTTTTGGTGTGGCACCAATCCCTCAGCCACTCGTTGAACCCCTCGATCCTAACCTTTCTTCCCCATGCTTGCACATGGCACCAGGAGTATATTCGAGAATGCCACTGAATCCCCCACCCCCTCACACTGCCTGCCCAACTCCTCGAACCTCTCCCTCACTACTTCCACAGTCTCCCCCACCAAGTCATTTGTACCCACATACAACACTAAATGAGGCTTCAAACAACATGAAGTCTTGCTATATTATGACATATGCAGTGAGTCCCAACCTTCGAACTGCTCCGGAGGTGAAAGAGTTAACTTTCCATGCTAGGCATGGAACTTTGAGTGCGAGCTCGGTTGAAAACTCTGTCTGTTGTTAATCAAACTCAAACTGTCAGATTCTTTACTCCACCTCACTGAACAGTCGCTCTGGAGATTTCTCCTTCTGCCTCTGGTTCGTTTGTCGGTTAAAAGCATTATTTTTCGTTTTTTTGACTCTGAATTAAAACCGTTAAACCGGTCGGTTCAAGCTCTGTCTGTGCTATTGTGTACAGATAGGCTTACATTTATTTTATTCTGTCTGGAACTTGTAAACGTTTTTTCGGTTCGGTTTGAACCCGTCAAGGTTATTCTCAAACTTTCTAGTCCTTATTTAAAGTGCTGGGTTCTCAAGTTCTTATCGGTTCTAAAAAACGGATTTCATTACGGGGTTTTTCCACGCACCATGACATGGTTGGGAACCGATAAGAGAGTCTTGTTTACGGATTACCAATGGGCAAGTTTGGTTAGGCTGGCACTATGTCTGAGAAACCCAAAAGAAAAACCGGGCCCACTGGGTTTCAGCACTGTAGTGTTTGTGGGGAAGCCTTTGCTAAGGCTGACCCACACACCACCTGTGTGTATTGTCTGGGGTTTGACCACCTCAATGCAGACTGCCAGATTTGTAAGAATTTTCCTGCTGCCACCATAGAAAAGAGAGTTGGTAGGCTCAGGGAAAGGGAGGCCAAAAAGTCCGCTGACCCAGATGGTCAGCCCGGTTCAGTTCCAACCGAACCGGAGGGAGTGCCCTCTGACCAGGGCGATACTTCCTCGGGCAAACGAAGAGCCAGCTCTGAGGAGTCAGTTCCAACTAAAAGGACTAGAAAGTCAGCTAGTGTGGAGCCAAAAGTTCTTTCTCCAACCGCTGAGGAAATAGCTAAAACAATTCAAATTGTCCAGTCACTTCCCTAGTTCCGACCCGAACCGACACCATCAGGGAAGCGCTTGATTCGGCCGGTTCCACCAGTTCAAGATTATGGATTTTGAGGATTTTTATGAACGGAGGAGGGGAAGAGGTAGTGAGGAGAGTGAATGGTTTTGAAGGTCTGGATGTGCCCATTGAACCGACATCTCTCCAGACCGTCAGGGTTTCTCCCCCAGGCTATCTGGAGTCCCCTCTCATTTTATGTTCTATAAGAAAGTTGCTGAAACTCTCCAGCTCCCTGTTGAGGAAGCTGTTGATGACCAAGAGGAGCCTGATTATGTAGAAATGATGGATATTCCAGAGTTTAGGAGACTGTCTATTCCTTTGCATAAATCTTTAGGAAACAGACAGTAAAATTCAAAAACTCTCACACTATACCTCCTGTTGATAAAAGGATGGACAAGAGGTATACATTATCAGGCTCTGATACAGAGTTCCTCACACAGCAATGCAGCCATGTGGGGGTAGTGCAGGCTGCAGCCTGTGACAAGGCAAATATTCCTCTAGCTTCTCAACCCCTGAGGACTCCAGGAGGATTGATGCCATGGCAAGAAACAGTACATGGCAGCATCTTTGGGACTCAGACAGGCAAATTATATGCATGCTGCTGAGGTACCAGAAATCCAGATGGGATACTGTGCTGGCCCTGGCAAAACAGGTCCCTGACCAGCTTGCCAGAGAGCTGGAACAGGTGGCTGCGGATGGTATTGAGGCATCCAAAGTGCAATTTCATGCTGCAATAGACTCTAATGATGTGTCATCAAGGGTCATGGCTTCATCTGTGGCACTTCTCAGAATGGCTTGGCTCAGATGTACTACCCTGTCACAGGATACCCAGTCTAAGGCCATGGATTTTCCTGTTGTGGGCAATTCTCTGTTTGGGGAGCAGACAGAGAATTACATGAAGAAAATGGATGAATATAGGACCACCTATAGGAGTGCACAGGCCAAGGAAAGGCAGGCCACTCCTGAAAAGCAGCATCCCAGGGGCAGGGGCAGGCCTTTTCATAGGCCTTTTTACCAAGTCCAGGCCTCCTCTTCTGCTTATGCCCAGAGGGGGTTCTTTAGAGGGAGAGGCAGATGGGGTACAAGCAAGCCTGCTTCTACCCCTCAGCCCAAAGCCCCTGCCAAGCAGGCACCCTGATGGCATGGCCAGAGCCGATTCTCCACTACCTGTAGGAGGCAGGCTGGCTTACTTTGTCCAGGACTGGAAGTCTTTAACATCAGACAAGTGGGTCCTGGAAGTAGTAAGCCAGGGACTGGTTCTCAGCTTCAAAAAATTTCCAAAGATGAGATCCAGGTCCTTTCCACCTGCAAATCCATCAGAGGCACTTACCCTAGAAACAGAAGTTTCTACCCTCCTGGCTCTCAGAGCTGTGGAAAGGGTTCCACCCCTACACCAGGGCAAAGGGTTGTACTCCAGGTACTTCCTTACCCCAAAAAAGACAGGAGAATGGCGGCCCATCCTGGATCTCAGATACCTAAACAAGCACCTTTTAAAACCAAAATTCAAAATGGTGACTCTGGGAATTATTTTACCCTCTCTAAGGCCAGGGGATTGGCTAGCATCCCTGGACCTCAAGGATGCCTACTTCCATGTTCCCATCAGAAGCTTCCATTGAAAGGTACTCAGATTCGAACTGCCTTAGGTAATTACCAGTTCAGAGCAATGCCCTTAGCTCACCTCTCTGCCCCAAGGGTATTCACAAAATGCCTCAGCAGTAGCAGTGGCTCACTTAAGAAGGCAAAGAATGCCATCTTCCTTACCTGGATGACTGGCTCATAGCATGCCAGTCTCCAGACCAGGTCAAACTACACCTTCAGGTAACTCAGCAACTGCTCACATCTCTAGGTTTCTTCTCAATCTTCCAAAGTCAGTTCTAGAGCCTGTCCAGCTTCTCACCTCATAGGTGCAGAACTGAACACAAAAGAGGCCAGAGCCTTCCTTCCTCTGGAAAGAGCAAGGACCTTGGTCTCTCTGGCCTCCTCTTTCACCCTGCAGGTCTCTCGACCAGCAAGGCATTTTCTGTAGCTCCTGGGGCCATGGCTGCTTCTACAGCAGTTGTGCAGGGAGCAAGATTTCACATGAGGGACATCCAGTTCCATTTGAGAGCCTTTTGGTCTCAAAGGAGAGACCCTCTGACCAAATTGATCCCAGTGACTCGAACCCTGATCCAAGCCCTTCAGTGGTGGCAGGACCAGAGAGTAATCTGAGACAAGGGGGTCCCCTTCCCTCAGTCTCACCCTTAATCCTTACTACAGATGCATCCTCTTGGGGTGGGAGCTCACATGGGTGATCTCACTACCCAGGGATTGTGGTCCCCCCAGGAATCTTTGCTCCACATCAATCTGTTGGAACTCAGAGCAGTTTTCTAGCACTTCAGCTTTTTCCACCTCTGTTCAGAACAAGGTTGTACAGATCAGAACAGACAACACCACTACAATGTGGTACATCAACAAACAAGGGAGGCACTCGGTCCACGACCTTATGCATCAACGCAATGAAGTTGTGGTCTCCTGGCGTACTCTAGAACACCTCCCTTATGGCAGTTCACCTCCCAGGCAAGGACAATGTCCTGGCAGATGCTCTCATGCAGGATTTCCCAGGGCCATCACGAATGGTCACTGGATCCCCTAGTATTGAGGTAGTATTTGCCAGATGGGGCACCCTGCAGATAGATCTTTTTGCAGCCCCAGACAATCACCAACTTCCCCTTTTTTGCTGCAGACCCCCAGTGTTGGGCTCAGTCCCTCTGGATGCCTTCCTTCTCAGTTGGGAAGGGAAGTTTATCTATGCTTTCCCCTTCCCTCTTCTGTTCAAGGTGCTAGTCAAAATCAGATCTCAACCCTGCAAGATTATCCTGATTGCTCCAGATTGGGCCAGACAGCCCTGGTACCCACTCCTTATGTCCTTAACAGTCCATCTTCACCTGTGTCTTCCCAGGAATCACAACCTGTTAACTTGTGCTCAGGGGAGGGTTTGGTACCCGAATCTCAAATCTCTCAATCTCAACGCCTGGTTCTTGAAGAGTTAGAGTTTGCTGACCTACACCTCTCCCAAAGTGTATTGGATATATTGAAGGCTTCTAGGAAGCCATCCACCAGAGCTACTTATAATTCCAAATGGAAGAGATTTTCCATTTGGTGCTCTGGCAAGCATGTTTCCCCAGAATCTGCTGACTTACCCACAGTCCTGGATTATATGGTGCATTTGAATACTTTGGGGCTGAGGCCAGCTACCCTAAAGGTGCACCTGGCAGCCGTGACTGCTTTCTTATCAGCAGGTAAACCTTCTTCTCTTTTGGCTCATCCTGTATTCTCCAAGTTTTTCAAGGGGTTGCTTGAACCAACCCTCCATTCAGGGACCCTGCCCCAGCCTGGGATCTTAATATTTGCATTGCTCAGCTTATACAACCCCCTTTTGAGCCCTTGTCTTCAGCAGAGCTTAAGTACTTGACTTGGAAAACTGTGTTTTGGTAGCCATCACTTCTGCCAGGCGCATAAGTGAATTACAAGCATTGTCAGTGGAACCTTGGATTTTATCTTCTTTCATAGAGATAGGTGGTCCTCAGGACTAACAGAAAGTTCTTGCCTAAGGTGGTTTCAGACTTCCATCTTAATTCAATCTATGTCTCCCTGTGTACTTCACTGACCATTCCTCCTCTGGCGAGAGGAGACTGCACAATTTAGATGTCAAAAGAGCCCTTAGTTACTACATAGAGACGTACCAAGGGTCCAGGTTTGACTCCTCCAACTGTTCCTCACTTATGGTGAGGTTGGTAAAGGAAACCTGCCACTAAAGATCCATTGCCAGGTGGATTGTCTCTTGTATCCAATTTTGCTATGAAAAACTGGGTAAGGTTCCTCCTTCAGGCCTGAGGGCTCATTCTACCAGAGGTACAGCTGCGTCTCTGGCTGCTGCCAGGGACATCCCTATCCAGAGATATGTCAGCAGCTACCTGGAAACAGTTCACACTTTTACCAAGCATTACCTCTGGACATCCAGGCTAGGAGTGATGCTCGGTTTGGCACAGCTGTGCTTCAGAGCTCTATTTCCTAAGTAGGTTCTGTCCTCCTCCATGGAGGTACTGCTGTGTAGTCTGCATATGTATCATAATATACAAGACTTCATGTTGTTTGAAGAAAAATTACTCACCTTAGTAATGTTGTTTCTTCTAATGGAGTCTTGCTATATTATGACCTCCCCTGCCTGACCCTCTCAGAACCTCTACTTTGGGATGTGGGTGGGCAGTGCAGTGTTTGCACTTAGTAGATGCCCACCTTATTTTTTCACCTCTCCTTTTTGGGGTGTTTGGGTGTTATGTTTTTAATTTTTTGGATCTCCTGACTTGAGTCTTTGTTTTGGGACCAAGAAAAATGTGTTCTTATATTTAGTAGCCAGTTGCCTAGTGTAGGTTTACAGCTTCCACACAGAACCTTAGTGAGTTTTGCTCGTAAAGATCTGACAGTTTGAGTTTGATTAACAACAGACAGAGTTTTCAACCGAGCTCGTGCTCAAAGTTCCATGCCTAGCATGGAAAGTTAACTCTTTCACCTCTGGAGCAGTTCGAAGGTTGAGACTCACTGCATATGTCATAATATAGCAAGACTCCATTAGAAGAAACAACATTACTAAGGTGAGTAATTTTTTCTTCTTCCTCCCCCTTACTGCACACTTGAGCAGTGCCTGCCCTGCCCCTCCTACAGTCAACCCAGGGATAGCTTCAACCCAAATATGACTGTGCCTTCCCCCTTCTGCCCTACCTCACCCCTTTCAGTATAGAATCCCCCAGGGTGAGTACCCCCCCATCCCTTACCCCTTTCCCTTCTAATGCCTCTTCCTTCACCCCAGTATTCATTCTTCCCTGCCCCTTACCCCCACCAGCTGCACCCTTTGTGACTTCAGTATCTGCACCCCTACTTCCACCTCACCCCTTTTCTCTGCCTTATTCCTCCCATCCCCCTTGAACCCCTTCCTAGCCTTACTACTTCCTACTGGGCTTCCCATGTCCACCTCCCGTGCTGATTTCCAACCCCTCTCCTATCCCCGTTATCGATTTACAGCCCCCATTGCCTTTGACCCCTGATAGTGATGCCCCTCCTATTCTTCCCCCTTCCCATAGCCTTCTCTCCTCCAGCCACCCCCCTTCTTCCTTACTATCCCGCCTTGTACCCTTTCATCCTCTCTATCTCTTCCCCTATCTGTTGCCATCCCTGTCATGCCCTGCTTGTCCTCCCCCCTTCAGTATGTTCCTGCTCCCCGTCTCTCTCCCATAGCAGAGACTCAAATCTATTCCTAGTCGATACCCCTTCTACATCTCTTCCTCCTACCAGGTCCTCCCTCCTATTTGTTTCCCTCCGTGCTTCCCCTGGTCCCACCCCTGGTCCCTCCCTACCCACAGCCATCTGCTTTCTCCCCTGGTACTCCTCATGGTCTCTGCCTCCCCCATCAGGAGGTCTCCCCCTCGCCTCAGGCACCCCCTCTTTTCTACTAGTGCCTCTGATACTGGGGTTGGTTTCAGTCCCTAGTTTTTCTTCCCCTGTCCCCCCTTTCCATCCCCTATCCCACCCCAGACAGGATGCCTACCATACTCATCTGCTCTGCCACTTAAGACTCCTTTCTAACCTCCACAGTTCCTCCCTCAAACTAACCAGTTGTCTACAGACCATACACCCCCATCCTCCAAGCCCAGTCCAGGATCATAGCTGACCCACACCCTGTACACCCCACCACCCTTCCAAAGGTGCCTGCCCTATTGACATGAGGCACCTGTCCCATTTTGGCCCCATTTTATATTACGGGCTCTTACTCCCAGTTTCTGCACCCTACTACAACTGTTAGGCACCAAATTTCTGTTCCCTCCTACACTAGTCCCCCTACTGCCCCCTTGCCAACTGGGTTAATTCAGTCTCAAATCTCATCCGTTAGATACTGTATTACTGTAGCAATCCTAAAGCCTCCTTGTCCATTTTTCACCTCTCAGCTACCATACTTTTTGTTCTCAGTCCTCATATAGTTTCACTTAGCCCAGTTAGAAATCCTATTGCACTCCAAGTATTACTCAGCTCAGTTAGAGAAATCAAGAGAACAAATAAATATGTATTATTACAGCAATCCTAACAGTATAGCTCAGTACTTAGCTCAGTTAGAGAAATAAACAGAACAAATAAATCTGTATTATTAAAACAATCCTAAAAGTATCCAATCATTGCTTTGTCTCCACCCCAGAGACCCTGCTGTAATATAGGACCACACAGGACCCTGGGCGGGAGGGTGGCAACTCTAAAGTCCCGACAGAGATCTGTTGAGCTCGCTCACTCCCCCTCTCTCACTCACTCATTCTATTTCTCCCGGCGCTGCAGGCTACCCTTTTGTACTGGGCTCCTGCCATGTTGGCGCCTTTTTCTGCCCACAAAGAAATCCGCAGCAGTCCCAACAGAGCTTCATTGAGCTCACCCACTCCCCCTCTCTCACTCGCTCATTCTGTTTCTCTCGGCCTGCAGGCTGCCCTTTTGTACTGGGCTCCTGCCTGCATTGGCACGTTTTTCTGCCCACAAAGAAATTCGCAGCAGTCTTGACACATTTTGGCCAGGATGTGAAAAATGACAGCTGTACTGTTAATAAGGAGGTATGAAAAAATGCCAGTGTTGAACATCTGGTGTAAAAATATTACAACTTTGCGAAGTTATAAGGGTGCGTGGAAACTGCGCAATGCACGCTTGTAACACAGTCATTTTATGGACTTTCATCACCAGATTTTCAACATAGGCATTTTAGGACCTCTGCTCATGAACAGTGTCACTGTCATTTTCTTAATCTGTCCTAAAAACTGATTTCCCACAGCGACCACGCTATTCCGTGCCGGACGTTCGAAAATACATTTTGGCCAGGATGTGTAAAATGACAGCTGTACTGTTCATAAGGAGGAGGTGTGGAAAAATGCCAATAGTGAAAAACTGGAGTGAAAATATTGCAAATTCGCGAAGTTGCGAGTGTGCATGGAAACTGCGCAACGCACGCTCGTAAAAGAATCATTTTTTGGATTTTTTTCAACAAATTTGCAACATAGGCTTTTTGAGAGGCCACCTTATGAACAGTGGTACTGTCATTTCATTAATCTGTGCCAAAAGGTGGTTCCGTGCAATGACCGAGAAATCACCTTTCTGGACTGAATAATGCCATGGCAGTGACTGAATTCATGAGGGGGGGTCCCAATAACCCCATGTTGAAAATTTGGTGCCAAAATTCCCACAAATGCCCGAGATATGCACCAAAGTTGAAAAAACCCTATTTATGCCATTATACAGCTTACTGGCATTTCTTCAGTTCGTGGTCGGCTTTGAAGAGTGCAGAAGTGCAACACAAAACAGCCTCCATGTGATGAATGACAGAGTCAGGCTGTACCTAGTGCATCATATGGTTAACAGAACGATTTCTGGTCCAAATGGAAAATATAATGTGGACTGACTTATGATATGGAACATGTAGTAGGATGGATGTGCAAGGGTAGAGGGGACTGAATTAACATTGTCTATGTCTACTATGTTTACATGTTTACACTTTCACAATGTGAAGCTTAATATGCTCCATTCTCATTCATGTCTTTTTATGTTTGCTTGTACACAGCGCAAGAAACATATTGCGGCAGCTTGGTGCTGAAGCAGGTTCTGGAGGTGCGGCACTGTTGAGGCCAATACCTGCACGGCATTTTGGGGCATCTGTGATGTCCACCAATAATGGGGGACATAGCCGGTGACACAAGTTTGGAACATTTCCACCAACTTGTGAAAAAATAGCTGCTGCAATCGGGGCCGCCTCGTACTTGCAGCGTTAGCCATTCGCTGCAATGAGGCAGCAACCCGTCATTGCAGGTCGGGATGTTCACACACTGATATTGTTTGTGAACATAGCGGCAGTTTGCCGCCTGTTCACAAACAATATTAACTCCTTCCCCTGCCGAGGGGGTGCCCAATCCCCCTGGTAGCATGTGCCCCCCCAACACATTTGGCGACAATCTTCAGTGGACCGGGAACATGTCTGCACTCTTCAAAGCTGACTGTGAACTGAGTAAATGCCGGTAAGCTGTATAATGGAATAAATAGGTTTTTTTCAACTTTGCTGCATATCTCAGGCATTTTTTGGAATTTTGCCACCAAATTTTAAACATGGGTTTTTTGGGACCCCTCCTCATGAATTTTAACACTGTCATTGCGTTAATCGGCCGCGAAAGGTGATTTTTGCAGTCACTGCGCGGAATCACCTTTCAGGACTGATTAATCAAATAACAGTGCCAGTGTGCATGAATTGGGCTCTCAAAAAGTCTATGTTACTGGAATTTGGTGGGAAAATCCACAAATTACACTGATTTCACGAGCGTCGTTGCGCGAGTTGCTACGCACACTTTCGTAACTTGCAATTGCAATATTTTCACCCCAGGTTTTCAACACTGGCATTTTCAGACCTGCTTGTGAACAGTACAGCTGTCATTTTTCACACCTGGACGAAACGTGTTTTCGCACTTGCGGCACGGATCGACAAATTTTAAAATCTCATGCTAGTCCAGGACAAGTGGCCTTGACAAAAATGGTAGTCCTCGAGTTCTGAGTGGTAGTCCAGTACATTTCAATTGAAATATTCAACCGACTTAACAGAAATAAGTTAAATGGTGTGGCTGTGTGGCAGGGCTTATATATTGTACTATTATTTCATAGGATGGATGGAGAGATGTAGAAGAACTTCATAAATCAGGAAAAACAATATTTTCATATTTTTTTTGTTAATACAGGCCAGGGTAGTACAGGCCGGACACGGACACTAAGGCACCTGACCCCAGGCAGAAGTCTGTATTAGAAGAGATTGGAGAAATGTTACAGAATTAGTTAAGGACAAGCCAAAACCAGCTGGACCGTTGGTTGAGAAGAACATAAAATGGTGATTAAGGGCTAGGCCAGGAGGAAGATGATGGGGCACTGGGAGCAGGAGTACTAGCATCAAAAAGATCATCAGCAGCAGAAGCAGCTAAACCAGAAGATAATGTATCAGCAGCAACAGCATGCCCACGAACATGTCGAGTGCCTGGACCAGAGAGCAGCCAGTTGTTAATTGCTGGATCCGGATCAAAGTCATACAGTTCAGGACCTTCTACTGCTATCTGCAGGAGAGACTGTAGTGAATCATCAGACAGCCTTGTCCTGATTTTTGTTTTGATTAGGTTCTGAACAGAAAAAACTCTCTCACATTTTGCAGTCGATACACTCATTGCCATGAGTATTTCAGCTAGGTCAAGAATGTGTATAATCTGGGGTGGTTTTTCTTTTAGTAATCTGGAATATACCTGCAAATAGGGTTTTTCAATGGCAGATTTCAACATTATTTTAAATGCAGCATACTCTGACTTTATATGTTCCTGCTGCTCCTCTGTGAAAAAGTGAAAATATTCTGCCAGGTTTGCAAGTTCAGAGGTCCCAAACACCGCTAGTTGGTCTCTTGGCAGATCAAACTGCTTAAAATCTAAGCAGTTGAACCATATGAGAGGCACCTCTGAGAAATTTTTAAATCTGTTGTCAATATACATTATTGCTGCATCTATTAAAGTCTGCAGTTGTCCATCTGTCACAAAACTGATTTCTGGGCAGTTGCCTCTGAATAGGAAATGAACAGTCTTCTCCTCCCTTCCCCTCTTTGTCACAACATAGTCCATACACTTCTGTTCTGGTTTGTAATGGCTGAGGAAAGCTGCCATGTATTGTCCTGGCGTGGTTTTCAGTTCCATAAGCTGGAGTAGGCAGGTCTCAACAAGCTGTGGAACTTCCAGTATTACTATGTCATCTCGTTGAAACTGCAGTGACAGGTTTTTTAGTATTGGCAGGAAACCTTGCAGTATATGGATAGCATTTACAAACTGCACACTCTGTGTTTCTTTTAAGAGGCCCTTTGTTTTTGAACTTTCATCACCACCAGCAGTCAAAGATGCATGTAGGTGTTGTACAACAGTAGGTAGGTTAACCTGAACTGCATGTACGAGCGTGACCTACTGGCAAGCCATCTCACTTGTTTAATTGCAGTAAGTCGCCAGATCAGTATCCATCACGTTAGCAATTTCTTGGAGCTCTCTCATTTTTTTGGGACTATAGTGATAAAATTTAAATATTCCCTTGAGAATACTTTCCAGCTTTGATACAAATGGATTTTTTTTTAACATATTGAGAACCGCCAGCTCTAGCTTATGGGCAACGCAGTGCATCGCAATTATTTGAGGACGGCAGTGTTCCCACAACTTTGATATGGTTCCTCCTCTTTCGCCCATCATGACACTGGCCCCATCAAAATTTGCTGAAATAAGAAGCGGTCCTGGATTGTTAACATTTTGTAGGTTACTCAGCGGAAGATTTACTGACTCCAGTGCAGTTGATATTGCGTGGAATACACCTTCTGCATGTGCATGTTCTAGTGGCACAGCTTGGATAAGCAATGTACACACCTGTTTTGAATTAGGTTCAACAAACCTTAAGAAAACATTTTCCCACTCAGTAATACTGTAATCAGTACTGCCATCAACAAGAACTGTCACATACTTAAAATTAGCAAGAGTCTGCATCTCGGTTCTGGATATAACTGCTGAAATAGCACTGCAAAAGTCCCTGGCTCGCTTATCGTTAGTATAATTAGAACCTAGCTTAATGCCATTTTTTTCCTGTAATTCACAGAACCACTCCATGTCTGAGAAAGGGCGAAGATTTTTGGCTATGGAATACGCTGTGTTAAATAGGCGCTCATCTTTGCTTTTGTGGCCTCTTCCAACTGTGCAAAGGCTTGGTAAAGTGGTGACTCACTAATCTAACATACTCACAAGCTGGCCACTTTCCAGAATATGTTGGTTCTGGCAAAGCACATGTGGATTGGATTTTTCATGTGCACGTAGTGACTCAATGCGAAAGTTGTTAGAGCCTGTGGCAAAGACATTTGTTTTTTTTGAAAATGCTGGAGTTGCAATAGTGGGATACTTTTCACATAGTGTGCAGTACATAAGCCCCTTTTTATCATCGTATCTCAACCATTTATAAGTGGACAACCAATGACACTGAAATAGTCTGGCCCTTTTTTCTTGGTCATATTTCTTGTCTTTACTACTCCCAACTGCCACCTCATTATCGAGCAGTAAACTACGTTTCTTAGCAAGTGACTACAGGGGCTTTTGGAGATAAGCTACTGACTTCTCTGTTTACATCAAGTACCTGGTCAGCAGTTATATCCAGAACCACAGATGCAGATTCAGTTTCATGACTTTCATCTGTGGAAGTAGTACTTGTACTAGTACCAGACTGTGTTTGTCTCGTAAAAGATGGTGCTGCTGCTGACCAGAGAGATAAAAGACTTTGTTGTTTGGCTTTTTTCGTCTGCATATTGTCCATATAAATTTGGTGGTCACTTTTTCTTTAAAGACTAATGAACCAATAATAATAAACTTATTTTAAACACTGGTGTCTGTGTGTCCTTTTTCACTGGTGGTTAGTGTGGGCTCATGGGCTGGGTCACCAGGGGGCAGATATATGCTTTTTCTCTATACACTGCAAGTTGTCTTGTCCTGTAACAAGTCAGGCAGCTGGCTGCAGAACACTCTCCACACAATCACTCTGTCTCCTCTCTCCCAGCATAGCCCAAGCCCACCCCCAGTTAGGCTCCCTTATTGTATTTTACTGTTACTTACACTATATTTTTTTACTATTTTCTCTTTTTGTTTCTTGGGTACTTCAAGCCAAAAGCCAACCAACCAGCTGCAGGACACTGGGTCCTTCACTCCTTTTCACAAAATCTCTCCCAACAGCCCAACCAAGCCCATAGCATAGCCCCACACCACACACAGTTTGAGTTATAGGCTTATTTCTTCTAAGTTCTTACTATACTATCTTTTTTTTTTTACTAACTTTCTCAAGTCAGTCCTTCGCCCTGCCTCTCTCTATGCTCCTCCTTCACTCCTTTACACACTATATCTGCGCTCTCCTCTCCCAACAGCCCACCAGCCTCTTCTCTTATTTTCTTTCTTTTTTTTTAGCTTTCTTTTATTATTTTATTTTTTCTTTGTTTATGCAGCTAGTAGTCAAATAAACTGCTGCTTTTACTGGTGGACAACACAAAGCTCCCTGCCCTTGCTCTCTTCCTTTTTATTTTCTGTAGTCAGTGACACTTTACGCTGCTGCTAGTTCTCAGTTGTCAGGGGACCAGGGTTCCCTCCCTTCTTCCACCCTACTACACAGACAGCAGACAGTACCAGACAGCCCCCCCCTCCCAAGTTTCTGTTTTGTTTCCTTTTCTCCTTGTTTGAATTATTTTTTTTTTTATTTAGTTGTTTAACCAGGTATAGCACACTATACAGGAGTGACCTGGGAGCACAAGGAGGTTAAGTGACTTGCTCAGGCAGTATGTAAATGGAAGCTGTGGGATTCAAACCCAGGTCTGGTCTGCTGGATGTCACCAGATTTGCAGCCTTAGACCACTGCACTTAGCACTATACTGCCTACTTAATTTATTTTATATGCTCCTTAGTTTACTTTCACCCTGTTATTCCCAGTTCTGTTACAAGCCCAACCTAACCCTTCTCAATATTTTATTTGCCCTGCCTGCCTACACTGAACACTCCTTATTTACTCAGATTACTTATTTTACTTACTTAGATTAACTATTATTGATTACTTATTGATTACTCTCTTCTTCATTAATTTTGCACTTTTGGCAAAACTGGCACGGCACACGGCAGGTAAATTTGCTTATCTGCACTAATGCACTTGTGTGCAGTTATCAGTGCTCACTGCTCAGCCACGTTGCCTCCACTCCTTAGTCCTCCTAGCTTCTGCCTTCCTCCTCCCAGCTCTTTACTCTCACCAACCCTCCCTCCTTAATTCAGTTTAGTCCACTCCACACACACAAAGTAAGGCAGCACTGGTCGCACTCGCACTCCCTACTCCCACTCCCTGATATCCACAACAACGGACTGTTTAATTTGTGTTTATCCTCTAGTCTCCACCAACAGACAGTGAATGAGAGGCTCTAACGCAATGCACGTCTTTACTCTTGCCTCCACTATGCGCCAAATCACTGCCGCGGCCAATGGGCATTCTGGTATCACTTACAGTTCAAGAGTGTACTCCCTCATTTGGCCCCACGCCTGCCAGTCCGACAGCTTGCTCCTCCTCCATTTCCTGCTCGCGCTCGCTCTTGATGCCACTTCCTTAGGCTTCCCTAGGCTGAGGCAAGTTCACACACTCACCGCTCGTTCCCGACCAGTAGGTGCACTGCTTGGTAGGTCAGATGACAGCCGAAGCAGTGAACACCCTACTGGTGGAAGGTAGAACTGCAGCAGCAAAGATTTTTAAATCAGTGCTAGCCTGTGGACAAGTGGCACAACAGAAAGTGCTTGTCCCTGCACTGTAACTGGTAGCCCAGGACAACAGGCAATAGGATTTGTCGAACCCTGACTTGCAGCGCGGAACAGTGTAGTCGGTGTGGGAAATCAGTGTTCCATACAGATTAAGAAACTGACAGTGGCACTGTTCATGAGCAGAGGTCCTAAACTGCCTATGTTGAAAATTTGGTGACGATACTCCATAAAATGACTGTGTTACGAGCATGCGTTGCGCTGTTCCTATGCATGCTCGTAAATTCACAAATTTTCAATATTTGCACTCCAGATTTTCAACATTGCCATTTTACCACACCTCCTTATGAGCAGTACAGCTGTCATTTTTCACATTTCACCCAAAACGTGTTTCTGCGCATGTAGCGCACAATGGCACAGTCAGTGTGCAAAATCACAGTTCAGGACAGATTAAGAAAATCACAGTGACACTGGTCATGAGCAGAAGTGTTAAAATGGCTATGTTAAAAATTTGGTGGAAAAATTCCCCAAAATGACTGTTTTACGAGCATGCATTGCGCTGTTCCTATGCACGCTCGTACGTTCGTGAATTTTCACTATTTTCACTCCAGATTTTCAACATTGGCATTTTACTACACCTACTTATGGGCAGTACAGCTGTCATTTTTCACATCTTGCCCAAAACATGTTTCCGCACATGTAGTGCACAATGGCGCAGTTGGTGTGTGAAATCAATGTTTGGGACAGATTAAGAAAATCAAAGTGACACTGTTCATGAGCAGAGGTGTTACAATGGCTATGTTAAAAATGTGGTGAAAAAAGTCCATAAAATGACTGTTACGAGTGACCCTTGCACAGTTTCCACACACCCTCGTAAGTTCATGGATTTCCAATACTTGCAGTCCAGATTTTCACCACTGGCATTTTTCCACACTTCCTTATGAACAGTACAGCTGTCATTTTTCACACCATGGCTGAAATGTGTTTTTGCACTTCCAGCGCAGAAATGTGTGGTCGCTGTGGGAAATTACTGTTGGTGACAGATTAACAAAATCACAGTGACACTGTTCATGAGTGGAGGTTCCAAAATGCCTGTGATGACAATCTGCTGTAAAACATCTCCAAACTAATCGCATTATGGGTGTGCGTCGCCCAGTGTCTACACACGCTCGTGACTTCACCAGTTTTTTTAATATTTTCACTGCAGATTTTCAACATTACCATTTTTTCCACCTCCCCATGAACAGTACAGCTGTAATTTTTCCATCCTGTTTGAAATGTGTTTTCGCACTTGTGGTGCCAAATGGCGAAGTCGCTGTGCAAAATCAGCTTTTGGCTAACGAACTGATATTGCCACTGTTCATAAGGTGGGGGTCACAAAAAAAACATGTTGAAAATTTGGGTGAAAATGTCAACGAATGCCTGAGGCGTTAGGATTTCCGACCATAATGCCCCACCCTGTAGAGACTGACAGGCATCAGGGGTGTGACTTGGGATTCTCGCCTGTAATGCTCACACCATTCCACACCCTGCAGCCAGTGAGAGGCATCGAGGTGTGCCTTGGACTCTTTGGCCCCAAAGTTCACCCCATTCTCCTATACAGCACCCATCTCACCATATTTCCTGATGGAATGGGGTGAGCATAAAGACCAAAGACCCCAAGGCACCGTGACACTTGTCGGTGTCTGCAGGGTAGGGTGTGGTGAAATGATGTGGCCGTTATGCCTGATGACCCAAAGGCACACCCCAATGCCTGTCAGTCTCTGCAGGGTGGTGGTGGGGTTGGCTTCAGTTCAATACTTCACTGCCATTCCTATTATGCAACTCTCTAAATCCTACACTACCTATGCCAATGCCAGCAAGCAAACATTCGGCATTGACAAATGCTTGTTCATTAATGTTTCAGTGTAAACGTACAGATGAAACGCCATTCTACAGAAAATGAAAATTATGTACCTACCGTAATTCTTGATCTTCTCTTGTATCTTCACCATTCATTACAGATTGGTGTAAGCCAGAGGCACGCACCTGCATGGGAGCTTTATTTTTTGGGGGGAGGAGTGTGCACCAACAGCACCGCCCACGAGGCTGATGCATTGTGTGGCGCATGAGGGTTGGCCATTAGGCACCACAGACTCCTCCTCCTCCACCCCAGTTCTGCTCTGCCGGAGAGGGTGAAACAAAAGGGGACAGAGAAAATCAAAGAGGAAGCAAGGGAGCCGAGGGACAGGAAAAGGAAAGGATATAAACTGAAACAGGAATAAGCTGAATAGAGGACAGAGGGAAAAGAACTTCTCTAACTGGTTTTAGGGCCCCAGTCCCTGGGCGGCAGCATAGGAAAGAAAGAGCGAAAGAGAGAGAAAGGAAGGAGAAAGATATAACGTGTATATGTGTATACATATATATATATATATATATATATATACACACACACACGTACATATACATACATATAGGGGAAGAGGGGGGACCTCTGCCATGCTAAGCTGGAAGACCATTAGCTTATTTTCAGCCTCAAAAACCTGAGAGGTATGAAGACACAGGTGCAAGGATCCCGTCCACTTCAGGGACCACTGGACCTAGGTTCAGAAAGAGAATTTGAGATGGTTTGGGAAAATAAAAAGCATGGGGGGGGGGCCTGATCCTTCCCCCCACCCTAAACCCACATTCAGGATGAAAGTCCTGGATCATGGCCCTCTAGCTTACCACCTGAGGGCTTTGACAAGGGGGGGAAAAACCTTAAATAGGAACAGGACTCTGTCCAGAATGACTCCTAAGCAAAGGGACAGCGAGAAAGGAGAAAGGGGGGTGTGGAAGTTCTCAAGGGTCCTCCTATGGGATGCACTGATGAAGTCCCCATCCTAAAGGGATTACAATGGACCAACAGATCCATGCCAAGATGTGGACTGTACTCTACAGTGCACCCCACAGAGAATCTCAGGGAGTTCCCTCAAAGGCTAGGGCAAAGACTCTACCCGCCACCCTCCTAGAATGGGTGCTCTGTAACTTTACAGAAGGAAACAGAGGGCCCTAAGGTACCAGGGAGACTCTGCCCCTAACTGGCCTCAAAGAGTGGGAGGGCAAGCAGGGCGAAGGCTATACCCAGGAGCTAAGGCCCAAGAGGGGAAGCTGGGCGGGAATTAGTAATGAATGGTGAAGATACAAGAGAAGAGCAAGAATTACAGTAGGTACGTAATTTTCATATCTTGCCTTGTCAGTCTTCACCATTACTGCTGGGTGAGCACCAAGACCCCCGGAGGGGACCTGGCACTGCCCTGAGGGAACAGCATCCCTCAGCCTCCTGAGGCGGAGACCCGATAGCCATACTAGACCAAAAATGGCCTAAGGCTGGTCAGGGTGAGAAAGTGTCACCCGTGTCCGGTGGTGCAGAAGGTGCCCCTGCAGATTCCTCCTCGCCCTGCTGGAGAAAAGACGGGTTCCCCGGAAAGCGGAGGGAATCACCCTACACCGGGCAACGGGTGACAATATAGACAGGTGGAGCCATGCCATCCACCTGATGCAGATCGCTGTCCCTGTCAGTCTGGAAGCCACCTTATCGGCATCATATGATGCCCTTGCTTGGTGCCTTGCAAGCTCCAGACCCTGAGCAGAGAGGGCAATGGCTTGCCTAGATTCCTCCGAATTGAGCAACGATGCTAATACCAATGCCAGTATCAACCACAGGTACCTGTTGTAGGCAACATGGTGAGCCTGACATGAGCTGATGCAGAGTAACACATGAGCTGAGGAGAAAACTCTTCTTCCCCACTGGTCAAAGTAAGCAGAATCCGGATCTGGTGGTTAGTTGTGTGCTGGGTGTTGAAGCCCGGAAGGAGTATCTAAAGCCTTCAGCTCTGAGGTTAGGTGAGGCAGAGACCCAAGAGACCCCTGGTGAGTGCAATACCTCCTCCTGCAGTTGGCTGGGGGTGAGGTGGCTGGTGACTGCCAGGTGCGGATTGACTCTTCCTGGAAGAGAATAGGCCAGGATGGTACCACCAGGTGGTTAGCACTAAATTCACTCAAAAATGAGTGCATCTCCTGCTCGGTATTGTGTCTTACCACATGGGAAATGTGGAGCTCCTGAACCAATCTCGAGAGGAATCGCTTGTATTCAGCAAAATCAGTGTCAAAGGAAAGGTGGACAGAGTGTTCCTCTTCCTCATATGAGAAAGTTGAGGAAGTCAAGGAGTTTGGATGTTCGGAATCTTCCTGTGGCAGGGGAGACAGGTGAAAGACCTGCTTGTCCATGGCTCTAGCATACCTAGGGAAGGCCACTGCAGTGGCCCTGAATGTCTCCCAGGTTAAGGGTCCTGTAGGGCCCACATGGCCTGAGAGAGGGGGAGGTGTCTGCAGAGGAATTGGGGAAGGGCACCTAACCAAAAGTGCTTGGCCTCTGCCAGGACTCTGAGACCCCCCAGTAGATCCTCCCACGTGGGGGGATATGGGAGTCGAGCCAGTCAGCGGATGCTGTAAATGTGAAAACAAATCCTGGCTGAGCCCTGAGGGAGAATCTCCCCTGTGGTGTGACTGGGGTTGCATGGATCCAGAAGGTCAACCCTCAGCGCAGCCCACTATGGGAGACCCTGAAGTCTCAGAGGAGGAGGAGAAGTGGGGCTCAGCACTGTGGCTCCTACCTACCCTTCACAGGGCAGCGGAGGAAGGCCTCCACACTTCACCCTAGCCTCTTAATCCTATGGATTCTGAGGCTGCCCTCTTCCTCAAACCCAGTGCCAAGGAGTCCCCTAATTCCGCCGGTCCCCCAAGGGAGGCCACAGAAGAAGGGGTCCTCGTCCCCACCAAGATAGCCAAGGCAGCAACAGAGGTGGCAGCTGCCCCGGCCCCCGAGGTCAAGACCACCACAGCAGGCCCCCCGGGGCCTCTATCCACAACAGCACCCCCAACACTGGAGTTGGCGAGGGTGCCCACAGAGTCCGCAGACTCCAGGGAGCAGAAAAGGTGAACACTGGGCCACCTGGTGCCATGTCCAAGAGGGCTCCTTGACTTCAAGGAGTTGGGATGCCAGTCCAGGTCAGCCAGTTAGTCACCCACCTTCAGAGAAGAGGAGACCACATATACTGACAGACTAGCGACCCTGGGAGCTCTTCTACTAGCGGCGCCTTGTGGGACACAGCAATGCCTATGGCACTGGCTCGATCACTGACACCGTGAACAGTGCCAGGATCTGAAATGGCACTGGCAGGTGGCACAGAGGGTCCACCAGTGCTGGCCCAGTAACCATGGGCCATAACACCAGGGGAGCCCGCACCTCCATGGAGGTGACTGCTGTAGTGGTGCTGTGGCGGAGTTAGGCTACACCCTCAGCTGTGACTGATGGACCACTTTTCTATCTCTTTATTTCCTAGCTACCAAAACATCTAGGTGCAACAGTTAATGCTTTTCTCTTTGCTTTTCTTCTTTTCTCCCCCCTACCCTAGGTTGGCCACCTATCGTAGCTCTTTACTATCCCTACTAAACGTCCTACTAGCTCTTTCTTTTCATTATTTTTCCATTTCCATCCATCTAGTCCCTAAAATAATGTCAAACACCCGGAGAGGTGTTATGTAAAGTGGTTAAGTGCATTTTGTGTACAAAAAGCATGAAGGCTATTTTAAATAGGAACGCATACAGTTAGTAAAGCCTTTTTAAATAAAAAGAAGTCAGAAGTCATATAAAACAATAATAATAATGCCATGATTAGTACAGTTATAAGAAATCCTAAAGGTATTTTCATAATTTCACATTATAAACTTGTTACTGTATAAGGTTCTATGTATACAAGGGCTTAGTCACTGTGAATCAGAGATATAGAAAGTCAATATCTGTGGATATATATACTGTACCTTTAACTGAACCAGGAAGTCCCCTGAAATAACCCCTCCCACCTTGGTTTTGAAACAACATGTTCAGACAAGAAGCAACATGTCCAGACTTGTAACTAGAAGAGGGCTCAGTCAGGTAATCCCACCAAAAATATATAAATACCTCTTCAGTGAGTTTATTTCAGCTCAGCCCAGTGGGGTTCAGCCCTGAGAAAGAGAGAGAGAGGAGAGAGGTTCTACTGCTACTGTAGACAAGCTGTTGAATGCAGATGAGAAGGATCTTAGGAGCTCTAAGATCCAGCACTGCATTGTGGGAGAAACTACTGATGTTAAGTAGTGATTTTCTTTGCAATTTTTTTGTTTTCATTTATTTTTCAAACTTTGGAAAAATAAATATCACACCAACGTGTGTTTTAAACCTGTAAATTTGCCTCGTCTGAAGTTTTTTACCGCACGCTGTGACAGGTGCTCACGAACCGGCTCTGCAGGGAACCGAGTCACTCCTCCGGGACCTCAGAAGGAACCTCCTTGATGGCAAGGCTGGAATCAGAAGAGGAGGTTTCCTCCTCACCGGTCCATAAAGACCCGGGAGGGGACCCAGAGGCAGGGTCAAGAGATCTTGCCATGGCATCCCTAGAACGACACCATTCTCCGAAAGTCGGTGGGGTCCTGCTGACTTTAAATGAGTGGATCTCAAGAATGCAGTGATCCATGGAGAAACACGCACTGCAGTTGTTCACATCATTGTTGGGGCCCAGGCAATGAAAACAAACATCATGTCAGTCCGTTAAGGAAACATGCCAGTCACAGGGGCACCGACGCATAGAGGCA
This sequence comes from Neoceratodus forsteri, assembly GCA_016271365.2. NCBI lineage: Eukaryota > Metazoa > Chordata > Ceratodontiformes > Ceratodontidae > Neoceratodus > Neoceratodus forsteri. The sequence goes on from CM028130.1 coordinate 1,201,095,454, forward strand.
TGGCCTACTTTGAATTTTCAAACAACATGAAGTCTTGCTGTATTCTGACAATTTGCAGTGAGGTCCAACCTTCGAACTGCCCCGGAGATGAAAGAGTTAACTTTCCATGCCAGGCATGGAACGCTGAGCTCGAGCTCGGTTGAGACTCTGTCTGTTGCTGTTTGAACTCAAACGGTTAGATTCTTTACTCCGCCTCACTGAACAGTCGCTCCGGAGATTTCTCCTTTGCTCGGTTCAATTTGTCAGTTAAAGTACCGTTTTTCTCAGTTTTCGACCGAATTTAAACCGCAATCTATAGGTTTATATTGTTTTCTATTCTGTGTGGAACTTGTAAACATGTCATCGGTTCGGTTTGAACCGATCAGGCTGTTTAAAAATTTGTACTTCTACTTTTAGAGTGTGGTTACCGGTTCTTATCAGTTCTAAAAAGAACGGATTTTATGACGTTTTTTTTCCACGACCCGTAACACGGTCAGGAACCGATAAGAGTGTCTTGCCTGGCGGATTGCCGAAAAAAGGGTAAGTTTGGTTTAGGACTGGCCATGTCTGAGAAACCCAAAAGAAAAACTGGGCCCACTGGGTTTCAACACTGTAGTGTGTGTGGGGAAGTCTTTGCTAAGGCTGATCCCCACACCACCTAGAAACATAGACTTTGACGGCAGATAAGGACCGCTTGGCCCATCTAGTGTGCCCATTTCCCTACCTACAGGATAGGCCGCAGATCCTAGTTAACCAACAGCTTGTTTCTTCCTACCCCCCACAAGAATTGCCTTATGTCTGTCCCATGCATTCTTGAATTCTCCCACAGTTTTAGACCCCACAACCTCCTCAGGAAGGCTGTTCCATGCATCCACTACCCTCTCTGTGAAATAATACTTCTCACATTGCCCCTGAACCGCCTCCTTCTATCTTTAAATTGTGTCCCCTTGTTCTTAACGTCTCCTTTTCTGAAAGATGCTACCCTCTTGGACTTTGTTGATTCCACTGAGGGTACTTAAAGTTTCTATCATGTCCCCTCTCCCTTCTTTCCTCAAGGGTATACATATTAAGCTCCTTTAGTCTCTCCTCACACGGCTTCTCCTGCAGACCCTGCACCATTTTAGTTGCCCTCCTCTGACTACCTCTATCCTGTCTATGTCCTTGCGGAGATGGGGTCTCCAGAACTGGACACTGTACTCCAGATGGGGTCTCACCAACTGTCTGTACAGAGGATAACAACTTCCTGTTTTCTGCTGGTGATGCCTCCCTATACATCCCAGTATACCCCCAGCCCTCCCTACTGCCTTCTCACATTGCTTGCTAACCTTAAGGACATCTGATATGATTACCCCCTGGTCCCTTTCCTTTTTTGTTGTTGTTACTACCTCCCCACCCATTGTGTATTCTTCCCCTGGGTTCTTGTTTCCCAGGTGCATTATTTTGCTGTGTTTATTGTCTGGGGTTTGACCACCTCGATTCAGACTGCCAAATTTGTAAAAATTTTCCTGCAGCTACCCTAGAAAAAAGAGTTGGTAGGCTCAGGGAAAGGGAGGCCAAAAAGTCCGCTGACCCGGATGGCTAGCCTGGTTCAGTTCCAACTGAACCAGAAGGAGTGCCCTCTGACCAGGACGAAACTTCTTCGGGCAAAAGGAGAACCGATTCCGAGGAGTCGATTCTGGTTAAGAGAACAAGAAGGGAAAAATCAGCCGGTGTGGATCCAAAAGTTTCTTCTCCAACTGCTGATGAAATAGCCAAAGCGATAAAAATTGTTCAGTCGCTATCCCCAGTTCCGACCGAACCAGCATCATCAGGAAGGCGCTCGGTTCGGCCGGTTCCACTGGTTCTGGATTATGATTTAGAGGAATTTTATGAACCGGAGGAGGAGGAAGGAGAGTATGAGGAAAGTGAATGTGATTATGAAAATCTGGATGTGCCTATTGACCCGGACATCTCCCCAGACAGACCTTCAGGAGTGTCTCCTCCTAGGCTTTCTGAGTCCCCCTCCCATTTCATGTTTTACAAGAAAGTGGCTGAAACCCTTCAGCTTCCTATGGAAGAAGCTGTGGATGACCAGGAGGAGCCTGACTATGTTGAAATGATGGATATCCCAGAGTCCAGGAGGCTGTCTATTCCCCTTCACAAATCTTTTGGGAAACAGACAATAAAAATTTTAAAGACTCCTAATTCTATACCTCCTGTGGATAAGAGAATGGACAAGAGGTATACTCTTTCAGGCTCGGATACAGAGTTCCTTACCCAGCAATGCAGCCATGTTGGGGTAGTGCAGGCTGCTGCCTGTGATAAGGCAAATATACCTTTGGCTTCACACCCCCCAGATAAGGACTCTAGGAGGACTGATGCCATGGCAAAGAAAGAGTACATGGCAGCATCCTTGGGACTCAGGCAGGCCAATTATATGGCCTATACAGCGAGATATCAGAAATCTAGATGGGACACTGTAATGGCTTTAACTAAACAGGTCCCTGGCCATCTTGCCAAGGAGCTGGAGCAGGTAGCTGCGGATGGTATTGAGGCATCCAAGGTGCAATTCCATGCTGCAGTGGACTCCAATGATGTTTCATCTAGAGTCATGGCTACATCTGTGACCCTTCGTAGGATGGCTTGGCTCAGATGTACTAGCCTGTCTCAGAATACCCAGACTAAGGCCATGGATTTTTCTGTTGTGGGTAATTCTCTGTTTGGGGAGCAAACAGAGAACTACATGAAGAAAATGGATGAATACAGGACCACCTATAGGAGTGCTCAGGCCAAGGAAAGGCAAGCCACTCCTCAGAGGCAGCATCCCAGGGGCAGGGGCAGGCCTTTTCATAGGCCTTTCTACCAAGCCCAGGCCTCCTCTTCTGCTTATGCTCAGAGGGGGTTCTTTAGAGGGAGAGGCAGACGGCATACAAGCAGGCCTGCTTCCACCCCTCAGCCTAAAGCCCCTGCCAAACAGGCACCCTGATGGGTTTGCCAGGGCTGATTCTCCACCACCTGTAGGGGGCAGGCTGGCTTACTTTGTCCAGGACTGGATGTCTGTAACATCAGACAAATGGGTCCTGGAAGTAGTAAGCCAGGGACTGGTTCTCAGCTTCAAAAAATTTCCAAAGATGAGAACCAGATCCTTTCCACCTGCAAATCCTTCAGAGGCACTTGCCCTAGAGGCAGAGGTCTCTTCCCTCTTGGCTCTCAGAGCTATAGAAAGGGTTCCACTCCTACACAAAGGGAAAGGATTGTACTCCAGGTACTTCCTCACCCCCAAAAAGACAGGAGAATGGCGGCCCATCCTGGATCTCAGATATTTAAACAAGCACCTTTTAAAGCCAAAGTTCAAAATGGTGACTCTGGGAATAATTCTACCCTCTTTAAGGCCAGGGGACTGGCTAGTCTCCCTGGACCTCAAGGATGCCTATTTCCATATTCTCATCTGAAGCTCCCATCAAAAATACCTCAGGTTCAAGCTGCCCTCAGGCCATTACCAGTTCAGAGCAATGCCCTTCGGCCTAACCTCTGCTCCAAGAGTGTTCACAAAATGCCTGGCAGTGGTAGTTGCCTTCCTAAGAAGGAAAAGAATTTCCATCTTTCCGTACCTGGACAACTGGCTCATAGTAGGCCAGTCCCCAGACCAAGTCAAGTTACACGTACAGATAACTCAGCAACTGCTCACTTCTCTAGGTTTCCTTCTGAATCTTTCAAAGTCAGTTCTAGAGCCTGTACAGCTCCTCACCTTCATAGAAGCAGAGCTAGATACAGTAAAGGCAAGAGCCTTCCTTCCCCTGGACAGGGCAAGGACCCTTATTACACTGGCCTCTTCATTCACCCTACAGGTGTCTCGACCAGCAAGACATTTTCTGCAGCTCCTGGGGCACATGGCTGCTTCTACAGCAGTGGTGCAGGTAGCAAGATTTCAGATGAGGGACATTCAGTTCCACTTGAGGGCGTTTTGGTCTCAGAGAAAGGATCCTTTGACCAAACTGATCCCAGTGACTCGGACCCTGATCCAAGCATTGCAGTGGTGGCTGGATGAGGACAATCTAAGACAAGGTGTTCCTTTTGCCACTCAGTCTCACTCTCTAATCCTTACTACAGATGCCTCCCTCTTGGGGTGGGGATCCCACTTGGGAGGCCTGACCACCCAAGGTTTGTGGTCCCCTCAGGAATCTCTGCTTCACTTCAATCTATTAGAACTCAGAGCAGTGTTTCTAGCACTTCAAGCTTTTTCAAAGTCTGTTCAGAACAAAGTAGTTCAGCTCAGGACAGACAATACCACCACAATGTGGTATATCAACAAGCAAGGGGGCACTCGGTCTACAGCCTTGTGCACAGAAGCAATGAAGTTATGGTCTCTGGCCTATTCCCTGAACACCTCTCTTACAGCAGTACACCTCCCAGGCAAGGACAATGTCCTGGCAGATGCTCTCTGCAGGATATCTCAGGGCCATCACGAATGGTCACTGGATCCCCTGGTTTTGAAGGTGATCTTCTCCAGATGGGGCACTCCACAGATAGATCTTTTTGCAGCCCCAGACAATCACCAACTTCCACTGTTTTGCTGCAGGCTCCCAGTGTTGGGCTCAGTCCCCCTGGATGCTCTGGTTCTCAATTGGGAAGGGAAGTTCCTGTATGCTTTTCCCCCTTCCCTCTCCTTTTCAAGGTGCTAGTCAAAATCAGGTCGCAACCCTGCAAGGTGATTCTGATTGCTCCAGACTGGGCCAGACAGCCCTGGTACCCTCTCCTGTTGTCCTTAGCAGTCTACCTTCCCCCTGTTTCTTTCCAGGAATTACAACCTGTTAACCTGTGCTCAGGGGAGGGTTTGGTATCCGAATCTCAAATCTCTCAATCTCAAGGCCTGGCTCTTGAAGAGTTAGAGTTTGCTGATTTACACCTCTCTCAAGGTGTTATGGATATTCTAAAGGCTTCTCGGAAGCCTTCCACCAGAACCACTTATAATTCCAAATGGAAAAGATTCTCCATGTGGTGCTCTGGGAAGCATATTTCTCCAGAGTCTGCTGGCCTGCCCACAGTCCTGGACTTTATGGTTCATCTGAATAGCTTGGGACTCAGACCAGCTACATTAAGAGTGCATCTGGCAGCTGTCTCTGCTTTTTTTTCAGCAGGTAAGCCTTCTTCCCTTTCAGCTCATCCTGTATTCTCCAAGTTTTTTAAGGGATTGCTTCATACCACTCCGCCATTCAGGGACCCTGCCCCTGCTTGGGACCTTAATGTTTGCATTGCTCAGCTTATGCAACCCCCCCCTTTGAGCCCTTGTCCTCAGCAGAGCTTAAGTACTTGACTTGGAAAACTGTTTTCTTGGTGGCCATCACTTCTGCCAGGTGCATAAGTGAGTTACAAGCCTTGTCAGTGGAGCCTGATTTTATCTCTTTCCATAGAGATAAGGTGGTACTCAGGACTAACAGGAAGTTTTTATCTAAGGTGGTTTCAGACTTCCACCTTAACCAGTCTATGTCTCTTCCTGTGTTCTTCACTGACCATTCCTCCTCTGGTGAGAGGAGGCTGCACAGTTTTGATGTGAAAAGAGCCCTGAGCTACTACATAGGGCGTACCAAGAGTCACAGGTTTGACTCCCCCCCAACTGTTCCTCACTTATGGTGAGGTTGGTAAGGGAAAACCTGCCACTAAAAGATCCATTGCCAGGTGGATTGTCTCTTGCATTCAATTTTGCTATGAAAAACTAGGTAGGATTCCACCCTCAGGCCTGAGGGCTCACTCTACCAGAGGTACAGCTGCTTCCCTGGCTGCTGCCAGGGATATTCCTATTTTAGAGATATGTCAAGCAGCTACCTGGAAAACAGTTCACACTTTTACCAAGCATTACTCTCTGGATATCCAGGCTAGGAGTGATGCTCGGTTTGGCACAGCAGTGCTTCAGAGTCTATTTGTAAGTAGGTTCTGTCCCTCCTCCATGGAGGTACTGCTTGGTAGTCTGCAATTGTCAGAATACAGCAAGACTTCATGTTGTTTGAAGGAAAAATTCACCTTAGTAATGTTTCTTCTAATGGAGTCTTGCTGTATTCTGACCTCCCCCCTGCCTTCCCCTCTCAGAACCTTTGTTTTTGGGATGTGGGTGGGCAGTAGCAGTGTTGGCACTCAGGAGGTGCCCCACCTTTTTATTATCGCTCCTTTTTCTTTGGGTGAGTGGGTGTTGTGTTTATTTCATTTTTTGGGTTTCCTGACTTGATTCTTTGTTTTGGGACCAAAAAATCTGTTTATTATATTTAGTAGCCAGTTGGCTAGTGTAGGTTTACAGCTTCTACACAGGACACTCAGTGAGTTTAGCTCGTAAAGATCTGACGGTTTGAGTTCAAACAGCAACAGACAGAGTCTCAACCGAGCTCGAGCTCAGCGTTCCGTGCCTGGTATGGAAAGTTAACTCTTTCATCTCCAGGGCAGTTCAAAGGTTGGACCTCACTGCAAATTGTCAGAATACAGCAAGACTCCATTAGAAGAAACAACATTACTAAGGTGAGTAATTTTTTCTTTTCTTTGCCCCTGGACCAGACATGACGTGAAAAGCAACGTAACAAAACTATAGAAAAGAACCGGTGCCGTCAGTAAAAGTAAAGGGATGGGCTTAACAGGTTCAATGGCATTGGATAGTACTCAGAACTGGGATGGAGAGCTGGACAGGAATGTGGCGTCGAATTGGACAAGGCCTGGTGACGCAGCAGCAAAACTCTGTACTCACACAGCAGGTCCGACCCCGATGGCAAGAGAAACAGAACTGGGGTGGAGGAGGAGGAGTCTGCTGTGCCTAACTGCTAACCCTTGTGCACCATGCAATGCGTAGGCCTCATGGGTGGCACTGTCGGTGCTGACTCTCCCCTGCCCCCCCCCAAAAAAGCTCCCGTGCAGATGCGCGCCTCTGGCTTACACCCAGCAGTAATGAATAGTGAAGAGTGACAAGGGAAGATCATGGTTTCTTAATCAACAAAATCTGTACGTTAAGATAGTTCTATGAATACAGTTTCAGTGGCAGTACAATGTGAAGTTTAACAAAGTTACATGTCAGTGGCTAGATTCCTCAGAGTCTGTGATCAAGGATCATATTTATTCAAGGTCCAGTCATGAATTTCAATCGATATGGAAAAGTTTCAGCGTGACTAACTCAGCCGCTGCTGATACAAATGTAACCAAAACTGATCAAGCTAACATGCGTAAACCAACTTTTACTTCTACACTTGAGAAGGTGAAGCCAAGTTAGGCTAGCATTGATAAGCTGGCAAAATCATTCATTTCCACTGAGCAAGTGGTGACTGCAGAAAATGACGTTTGTATTTTTCACTAGGAAGTAGCATACATTCAGACAGCGATAGTGAAAGAAAAATGTTGAGTGATGACCCTGACATGGATGTGAAACCAAATAAATATTTTTTTGTTTATGCCTTTCCCTGTTATTCCAGATGCTTGTATGCAAGATGTTTCCTGTCCACCATGATGTCCAAGACATACTTATGTGAAAGCATGCTTGTGTTACAGATCTGCTCTGCAAATTAAAGCAGACATGTAAAATTAAAATGATAACACTTCAACAATTGTTGAGGAATTGAAATAAGTAATGCTCAAGCAATCTTAAGATAAGAACTAATTCTTGTGTGAACCTATTTTCACCTTTTAGAAGGGAAGACAGTGTCAGTGTTTGTAAGGCTCACTGATGGATCCCTGAGAAGAAATAGGGGATATGGTATGTGTGAGTGTGTCATATGATTTTTATGTTTGCTTGCACGCATGTGCAAGAAACATAGTGCCATGAACGGAGATTTCGAGTTGTCACCTCCTCCTCAATTCAGGCATATGGGCGCAGCGAAAATGTGACCTGTAAGCCAATGCATTTTGGAGCTGTCTGTAATAGCTCTAAAATACAGTGGCATACAGTTGAAAGGGGGAGCTACGCTTGGTGAGCAGCGATAAGGCTGCTCACGTGCAACTCCCCAGCCTGGTGCGCACCCATACGCAGCGTATAGCCGACAGGGTGCCCAATCCCGTCGGCTGAACTATTCGTCTCCTCCTCCCAATAGTTGCTGCCACGCTGAGAGCCCACCCCAAGCGTGGCAATCCGTTATATTGCCATGAGGGTGCCCAATCCCATTGGCTGAAACGTCACCCCTCCCCAAAGTCATTGTGCCACGCTGGGGCCACTCCGCGTGTAAGCAATCCTGCGTTTTTTTTTTTTGCAGCGGGGTGCCCAATCCCCGTCGGCTGAACACCCCCAAAGTCCTTGTGCCACGCTGGGAGCCCACCCCAGCGTGGCAAGCAATCCATGACGTCTTTTTCGTTTTTACCCTGTAAAACAAAAACTGTCCCATCGCGTCTCTCGAACCCCTCCCACAACCCACACCACCCACTGCACACCAGCCTCCCCACCCCCTCACCCCATACTTACCTCCGGACTCCGGTGCGACGATCTTCAGTGGACCGGGAACACATCTGCACTCTTCAAAGCCGACCGCGAACTGAGGAAATGCCGGTAAGCTGTATAATGGGCTAGATAGGAGGGGTTCAACTTTATTGCATATCTCAGGCATTTTTGGGAATTTTTGCACTAAATTTTCAACATGGGGTTTTTGGGAACCCTTCTCATGAATGATGTCACTGTCATGGCGTTATTCGGGCTCAAAGAGTGATTTCGCGCAGTGACTGCAAAATCACCCTTCAGGACTGAATACCACCATGACAGTGACATCATTCATGAGAAAGGGGCCCAAAACCCCCATGTTGAAAATTTGGTGCCAAAATTCCAAAAAATGACTGTTTAATGAGCGTGCGTTGCGCAGTTCCTACGCAGGCTCGTAAGTTCGCGAAATTTCAATATTTTCACTCCAGATTTTCAACATTTCCTTTCACCACACTGTCTAGTGAATAGTACAGCTGTCATTTTTCACATCTCACCCAAAATGTGTTTCCACCCTTGTAGCGCAGAATGGCGCAGTCGGTGTGCGAAATCAATGCAGGGACAAATTAAGAAAATCGCAGTGACACTGTTCATGAGCAGAGGTCTTGAAATGGCTATGTTGAAAATTTGGAAAAATTCCTAAAAATGACTTTTACTGTAGCGTATGCATAGAGTTCCCTACGCATGCTCATAGGTTTGCGAATTTTCAATATTTCCACTACAGATTTTCAACATTGCCATTTTTCCACACTTTCTTATGAGCAGTACAGCTGCCATTTTCACATCTCACCCAAAATGTGTTTCCGCCCATGTAGCGCACAATGGCGCAGTCGTGCGAACTCAGTGTATGGGACACATTAAGAAAATCACAGTGTCACTGTTCATGAGCAGAGATCTTAAAATGGCAATGTTGAAAATTTGGTGACAGAATTCCTAAAAATGACTGTTTTACGAGTATGCGTTGCACAGTTCCCACGCGCGCTCGTAGGTTTGCGAATTTTCAATATTTCCACTACAGATTTTCAACATTGCCATTTTTCCACACCTCCTTATGAGCAGTACAGCTGTCATTTTTCACATCCTGCCCAAAATGTGTTTCCGCCCATGTAGCGCACAATGGCGCAGTCGGTGTGCAACCTCATTGTATGGGACACATTAACAAAACCACAGTGACACTGTTAATGAGCAGAGGTCTCAAAATGGCTATGTTGAAAACTTGGTGAAAAAATGCCTAAAAATGACTTTTACGAGCGTGCGTTGCACAGTTCCTATGCATGCTCGTTAGTTTGCAAATTTAATATTTTCACTCTAGATTTTCAACATGTCCATTTTATTAAACTTCCTTATGAACAGTACAGCTGCAATTTTTCATATGTCACCCAAAATGTGTTTATCGCACATGTAGCGCACAATGGTGCTGTTGGTGTGCGAAAGCAATGTTTAGGACAGATTAAGAAAATCACAGTTACACTGTTCATGAGCAGAGGTCTTAAAATGGCTATGTTGAAAATTTGGTGACAAAAGTCCATAAAATGACTGTGTTACGAGTGAGCATTGTGCAGTTTCCACGCATTCTCGTTAGTTCATGACTTTGTAATATTTCCAGTCCAGATTTTCACTAGTGGCATTTTTCAACACTTCCTTATGAACAGTACAGCTGCCATTTTTCACAACATGGCCAAAGTGTGTTTTCACACTTTCAGTGCAGAGATGCGTGGTCATTATGGGAAATCATTGTTCGGCACAGATAAAGAAAATCACAGTGACACTGTTCATGATCGGAGGCACCAAAATGCCTGAGTTGACAATCTGCTATAAAATATCCCCAACCTACTTATATAACGGGTGTCGTTACTGGTTCTATATGTACGCCAGACTTCACCATTTTTAAATATTTTTACTACACATTTGCAACATAGCCATTTTTATACCTCCCATGAAAGAGTACAGCTGCCATTTTTACAGCCTGTTCGAATATGTTTGCATCTGTGGTGCTAAATCCCATAGTCACTGTGCATAAGCAGCTTGCTACCACACTGATATTCCCCTGTTCGTGAGGTGGGGTCACAAAACAAACATGTTGAAGATTTGGAGTTAAAATACCAATGAATGCCTGAGGTATTAGACTTTTCAACTAAATCGCCCAACCCTATATAGAATGACAGGAATCAGGGGTGTGACTTGGGATTCTTGCCTGTGATGCTCATACCATTCCACACCCTGCAGTCACTGAGAGGCATCGAGGTATGCCCTGGACTCTTAGTCCCAAACTTCACCCCATTCTCCTATATCGCACCCATCTCACCATATTTCCCTAATGAAATGGGGATGAAGGCCAAAGACCCCAAGGAACACGTGACACTTGTCAGTCTCTGCAGAGTGGGGTGTGGTGAAATGGCGTGGCCGTTATGCCTGACGACCCAAATGCACACCCCAATGCCTGTCACTCTCTGCAGGGTGGTGGTGGGGTTGGCTTCAGTTCAATACTTCACTGCCATTCCTATTACACAGCTCTGTAACTTCTACACTACCACTGCCAATGCCAGTAAGCAAACATTCGGCATTGACAAATGCTTGTTATCTTCATGAGAGGTCCGCGACCTCTTGATCCCTTATGAGTGGCATAGCCATGAGTGAGGTGTCAAGAGGTCTCAGACCTCAAATGAAGATAAAAACCATATGACACGCTCACACATACCATATCTAGTTTATACAATGATTGTGCTGACAAAAAGAACCAGACCAGTGAGGCATTTGTCAGATTTTTTTTTAGATTTGTTTATGCCAGTACCATTTGTCGTTTAGGTATAGCACAAGAGATGGAAACTTTTTTTTGTTACGGTTGTACCGGAGACTGCAGGTCTGATGCAGCATGAGTCAACACCAGTGCAGTTTACTTGTATTTCTACTTTTGCCTGTGATGTGACAGATCATGGTGAAGAAACTGCTAAGGGCATCAAATTAGGTCCGGTTACTCATACAGCTGGTCTGTGATTATGATGAACCTGAGTGTGGAGCAGTGCACCCCTTCTGGTCGACACCCCGACGGCGGAACAGGAAAGAAGACCATACTGCAACATTCACGGTAATGGTCCTTTTCTGTGTTCACCTGCCCCAGTGTTCTACCCCTCCCGGACCAACTCCGACCTGGAGTTGGAATCCTAAAGTCTGGGGGGTGTGCCCCCCACAGAAAACACCTTTGAAACAGGTGGCACAATACCTGCAACAGTATTGTGCCGTCGCTGTGGGGGAGGTCGGCATTTTCACTGTCGACCAAACCTGGTGCTTCCAGTGTGGAGATAGCTGATGTGATGAACCCCATTCATAAGATAGAATTGTTATCTTATGTGTTGGGTTCATCATCAACTGGGATACCGTTTTTATCTGGGTACTTTTGTTAACCTGTTCACTGTATAAACAATATTACTATGTGAGTCATTTTTTCTTCAAACAACAAGAATCCATCAAAGAGATGCCTTACAAATAGCAGACTCACCAGCAGTACCTTAGGAGGATGGATCTAGAACCTAATTAGGAAAAAGGTTCTACAAGACATCAGTCCCAAAACTGGCATCCCTTCTTGACTGTATGTTGAGACAGTAGTGCTTTGTGAAATGTGTACTGTTTTCCAGGTAGCTACTTTACAGATTTCTTGAAGGGAGATGCACCTTGTGGCTGCCACGGAAGCAGAGGCGCCCCATGTTGAATGTACTTATAGGCTACTGGGAGGAACCGTGCCAGCTTTTTCATACCAGAACTGTATGCAGGAGACTATCCAACCAGAGATAGCTTTCCTTTCTATTGGCTTACCTTTGCCAACCTGTCCATAGGCAACAAAATGCTGTGTGCTCTGGGATTTGACATCCTTTGTACAGTCCATGTAGTGACCTAGTGCCCTTAATACATCCAGACAGTGCAGCTTGTGCTCACCTGTACTGGAATGTTCAGGATACAGTACAGGAAGGGTAACTGACTGGTTTGAGTAGAATTCTGATACCAACTTAGGTAGGAATTTCCTATTGGTCCTAAGGATTACCTTATCTAGGTGGATGATTATATAGTTTGGATCTGCACAGAGAGCTTGCAGTTTGCTTGTTGTCCTGGCAGATGTCAGGGCTATCAAGAAAACTGTTTTCCATATGACTTATTTTAGGTCAGTTTTAACCGTAGGCTCAAAAGGAGCCTCCTCCATTAGCTGGGCACAACAGACATTTAAGTCCCATGAAGGGACTGGGTCCCTTACAGGAGGATACAGATGACTGAGGCCCTTAAAGAACCTTTTAAAAACAGGTTGTGAGACCAAGGACTTGTCTTTGCCTGCTCATGGGTAGGTTGATATGGCTGCCAGATGTACTGTCAGGGTTGAAGATCTCAGACCTAAGGACTATAAGCGTACTAGGTAGTCCAGAGCTGTAGGCAGCCCTACCAGCATTGGATTTATCTTTCTGGGAACTCAGGAGTATGCTTTCCTTGTTGTATGTTTTCTGGAAACCTTCAGCACCTTTAGCACCTCCTCTGACAGATTCAATCTAGAGAAATCTAGCTCTTCAAGAACCATGCCCTCAGATGTAGAGTTTTGAGGTCTGGGAATGTTATTCTGCACTAAGATAGTCAGAAGGTTGTATCTCAGTGGCAGGTTGATTGGAATTCTGCTGAATGGGGTCAGATGCACTGCATACCAAGCCTGTCTAGCACAGTCTGGGACTTTGAGGATCACTGCTGCTGAGTCTCTCCTGAGTTTATAAGCATTCTCTGTATGAGTGGGAATAGTGAGAAGGCATATAGGAACCTCTCTGTCCAATCCAGAGCTAAGACATCGTCTGGGACTGTGCCCCTTGCTGGTGGCCTGCAACAAAACTTTGGGAGCTGATTGTTCTACCAAGAGGCAAACAGATTTATTTTTAGAGTACCTCATCTTCTGAAGACTGAATCCTGCACTTCCTGGTTCAAGATCCACTCGTGATTTCACTGGCTGATTCTGCTTACTGGGTCTGTAAGCAGATTGTCCTTGCCTGGCAGGATGTGCTGCAGAAATTTTCATGTCCAGGAAATAAGCCAGATGTGGGCAACCCACTTTGGGAGTGAAGCATCTGCTGTGAGAACTCCTGCTATGGACTGCTGGAGGAAGAAGAAATTTCTTCATACTTACCATAATTTCCTTTTCTGTTAGCGCCAACATTGTCCGTGGGTATTCAGAACAGATGAGTTATGTGCACCCCTACAAGGGGAAATGGTAGAGCTCAAGGCTGAAATCAGAACAGAATCCTGGTCACCTGAACATTCTGGACAGCAGCAACTCTCCAGTCCCTATTGTCCATGCAGTGCCTCTAAATATGGAAAAAATATATACATAAGATCATACCGGTCATCTTCACATGGGAGCACACACATCAGCAGTCTACATAGATAGGACTTTAGCCAGAATAAAATACAATAAACAGTAGCCTGCCTCATCAGATGGCAGAGGTAAGGGAGGAAGGCTCATATTGCAAGTCTCTAATATGTTGGAAGGTCCTGCAGCATTGAATCAACTAGAACAGGCCTATCAAATGAATTAATGTAAACAGATAACACTGGAAGAAAGACTGCATACAGTGTAAGCAGTCACCTGCAACAAAGGAGGCACCCTTGGTTAACATCAGATTTATTTATTGAAAAGTTTCACCTGGAAAGGCACACTGAGCAACAAGTTGCTCATCTCACAGTGCATTCTGGGAGAAAGGGTAGAGGGAGGCAATATACAGAGTACAGAACACAAGAATAAGCAATCAAATACAACAACAGAGTTAAATCATATTGCATAAAATGGTAGAGATGTTAACACATACAATGAGGGTACATACAAAAATACAGCTGATCATATATACAGAGATACAGTCAAAGTGCAAAGTAACATGACAGAACTGGACACAAATGTAAGTGCAATAAGGTAGCCCTTCTATTACAAAGAATGTAGTAGTAGCCAAATAGTTAAGCAAAAATTAATCACGGCAGAGACTGAGCTAGGCATAACTAGAGGTATGAACAATTCGAGGGCACTAGAGTTAGAGTGAGGAGAGGATGAGTGACTGATTTGAGGTGGTAATGAGTTCCAGAGTTTGGGGAAGAAATGGGAGAAAGCAGACTAATCAGCAGAGGTGAGCTTGCAAGGGATAACCAGAGTCCTGACGTCAGTGGATCTAAGTGAATGTGCAGTGGGTGGAGGGATAGTCAATGCAGAGGAGAGGTAAGAGGGGAGAGAGTTGAACCAGAATTTAGAGGTGAATTTTGCCATATGGGAGAGTCAGCAGTTAGTAACTGAACGGAATGCAAGAGAGTGGTAAAGATCTCGGTGGTGAGAGTGGAGAGGAGAATCAAGTGCGAAGCAGCAGAAAGAGTTGAGGAGGGAATCCAATCTGGTTAAGGTGGACTTCAGGGTGGCACTGTAGACTACTGTACATCAAAGTAGTCAAAAATGGGGAGAATTATTTTCTGGATTAGTTCGTGCCTAGCCGGTAGAGGTAGACAGTGTCAGTTCCTAAAGAGAGCACCTAACATGGGGGGCAGTTTTTTCAGAATGGCTTCCACGTGTCCAGAAAAGTTGAGGTGCTGGTCTAGCCAGACCCCAAGGTATCTGAAGGAGAAGGTGTCCTCCAGAGAAGTCCCATCTAGGGTGTGGAAGGATGGGAGGGAGGTGAGCCTAGAGATTCTTTGCCTCATGCCAAAGGTCATAGAAACAGTCTTTTGTGCATTTATGGAAAATTGATGAGAGTTAAGCCAGTATTGGAGCTTGTCAAAGTCTGGTTTCAACATCGGAGAGGGTGTAGCCGGAGGTGAACAGGACAGTGTCATCAGCGTACACATGAATGGATGATGATGTACATACTGATGGGAGATCATTTAGGAATATTGAGACGAGTATTGGACCAAGCACCGATCATTGAGGGACACCAGTGTCAATAGGATGGGGGGAGGGGGATAATGCATCAGCGATTCTGACTGAGTGTGTCCTACCTACCAGGTAGGCTCTGAACCAGTTTGTGGCAGAGTCGGGCAGACCAGCTGAGGAGAGATTGTTTAGGAGGAAGGAGGGAGTGGGAGACTGTGTCGAAAGTCTTTGCATGGTCGACAAAAATGGCTGATGTGATTAGGTCACTATCCATCCCTGAGAAGATAGTCAGTGAGCCTAAGTAGGGAGGTGGTAGTGGAGTGATGTTTCCTGAAGCCAGATTGGAAAGGTGTGAAAAAGTTAATATCTGAAAGATCGCTAGAGAGCTGGGAAAGGCCCAGGTGTTCCTGGAGTTTGGCTAGGATAGGGAGAAGTGAAATTGGCCAGTAATTTCCATGTGAGGACGGATCACCACCCTTGGGTAGGGGTAGAACTATAGCTTGTTTCCAGCTTTTCAGTATAGCAGCAAGGAAAGATTTAGGATGTCGGCCAGTGGGGAGGCTATAACAGGGGCAGAGAGGTGAAGGAGCTTTGGGTCCAATCCATCAGAAAAGCTTCCTTTTGTAGGGTTTAGAGCAAGAAGGGCAGACAGGGTGTCTGCTGTGGAGACTTTGGAGAAAGTGAAATCAAGATTACTATGTTTGTAGCTAGCAGGTGCATGGGTAAGCACTTGGGAGGGAGGGAGGAGGAGGATGCACAGGAGATAAAATATTAATTGAATTCAGTGGTGACCGTGAGGTGGTCCGAGATTAAAGAGTTGTTAATCTTGAGGGGGGGAGGTTTATTCTGAGGGGAGAACAGTGAATGGACTACCTTCCAGAATTTGGAAGGGTTGTCTATGTTGAATTGGGAGGTGTTTCTAAAATATTCTGAGTTAGCCAGTCTAGTAGCTTTCGTGCATTTGTTGCATAGAGTGCAATAGATTATGTAATCGTTTGGACACTTAAGACACTGTGTTTTTTTCCAGGCTTGGTCACGAGCCGGCTGGCATGCTAGTAACTCTGTGGTGATCCAAGGGAAATGGTTGCCACAAACCCTGGAACACCTAATGGGGGCGTATTTCAGGTGGTGATAAATTTATCTTTGAAGTATTTCAGGGCATTGTCAACCAAATTAGTCAAGGAGATGGGAGTCCAGTCCGTTTGAGCAAGACTGCGGAGTAGTGAGTCTAGATCAAGTGACTTGAAAGATCTTGAAAGTATTACTTTGTAGGGTACTTTGGGTCTATGAATTTTCCGAACCACAAAGATCATGTGGTAATCGCTGAGCGAGTCCGGCAGCAGGCCGGATTTTATAACTCTGTGTGGGTGGGAGGTGAGGGCCCAATCTATCAGTGAGTGGTTTTGTGATTTCTGATTTAGAGGGGTTGGCTCGAGAACTAGTTGCAAGAGGTTCTATGCTGTAATGTCATTTTGCAGCTTTGTTAATGAGGGAGTGACCCAGTTTTGATTGAAATCCCCCATTATATATAACTTGCCTGCAGGAGAAAGAGAGACTATAGTAGTGATGAGCTCGGAAACAGTAGATATGGATAGACCAGGTCTACAGTGGACACCAGCTATATAAGTTGGAACAGAGAATGGTAGGGACAGTCCAACGAGAAGCACCTCATAGGACTATGGATGGGAGGTGGATAGGATAATATTAGTACTGAGTTTCGAGGAGATATACATTGCCACACCGCCACTCCTACTTGGGCAGTCTTGCTGATGGACTGAGTATCCTGGGATAGTGATTTCATTGTTGTAAATCTTGCTATTCAGCCAAGATTCTGAGAGAATAAGTATGTCAGAGTCTAGGGAGACAGCCAGAGGTTGTAGCAGGACTAACTTAGGTAGCAAACTACAGATATTTACATGGAGTAATTTGAGGCCACGGGGGGAGGGCAAGGGGACTAGAAGGGGAGGAACCAGTGACAGTATTCAAATGAACAGTGGGTAGAGTAGAGTGAGGGCCATGGTTTGGGTTGACGTCCCTGGACCAGACAAGAGGAGTAGATAGGTTATGATGAGGAAGTGTAGATTATCTCTCTTGTACCATGGTAGGCTTAAAAGTGAGCGTGGAGTATGGTAACAGATTAGTGTTGGTGGAGTTTGCAGCTTTAGCAGAGATAATAATAAATAGGTGTTAGGGAGTGATAAAATGGAAGCAATGGGCAGAGATGAGAAGTGGGACCAAGCAAATTGGTCATGTGGCAAGGTAATCGTATGAGGGATTTGAATGATGGGCATGGCCCTGGGGAGGGCAGTAACCTGTGTCGGGTTGGGGGAGAGTGAGTAGGGGTATAAGTACTTAGTAGAGGGGGTTAAGCAAGGTAGGAAAGTGAGGAGAATGGAAAATATAAGCTGCTTCATGATGAGATGAAAGCAGGGGATAAAAAAGGAAGGTGCTGTAGGCTTGATGCCAAGTATAGTACTTATAGAGCAGTACTGGCAAGAATTAAGTATGATAGCCAGAGTAAGCACTCTGAAGAATATCAGCAGGGTACCAGTTACTTAATTAGAGGGTGGGAGCCTGTAAATTGTGGCCTAAGAGGGAACCAGTTATATTAATTAGGGTTGGGAGCCCGTAAATTGAGTCCTTTGAGGACCAAATGTAAACTTCAGCAGACAAGTAAAAGTTAAGGATTGAGTCAGCATATAACACAGTACCCAATAGAGTCTAGGGAGCACGTAAGCAGTGATAAGTAGTTGGGTAGGAGGTGGTGCCTTTTGGCTGGCGAGAGCATTTAAAGAGTGCAGGGGTGGGTGGGTGGGAGAAAATTCAAACAAGCCCAAAACAATAGTAGAGCAGCAGCAGAGCTGATGAGAATCCGGGCAGCCTGAAGAAGCAGTAACTGTGTGGACCAATCAGGAGCAAGCTGCTGGAGAAGCCAGATTTTAAAGAGGAAAAAATTACCTTTCAGCTGGAGGATCGGGCTGGAGCAGCTACAAACAGCAGCACCCCAAAAGGGGTGCCTGATCAGGGCAAGGACTGTCTGAGTGAGGAAGGGATAAGGATTACAATTTGTTATTGCTTGGAAAACAGGGTGTGTGTAGCAAAAGAATTAGACAAAAGGCAGGTTAAATCGGTGGGAAGGAAGAGAAGAGGCAAGAGGTTGAGAAAATTGGGGGGGGGGTGAGAGGGGGATGAGCAAGGGCTGAGAAGACATTGGGGGTGTGGGACCTAGTCAGAACTGGGCCAGAAGTAAGAGAAAAAAACAACTGGAAAGAAAAATTCAGTAGTGTAGGAGATGGGAAAGTGGAAATAGAGGGTTACTGCAGTGGGAGTAAACAGCAAAAAGCAGCAAACTTGGTTAATATTGACAGGGCTGAGTCAGTCAAGCAGTAAATACAGCATTTAATTATGATTTGCACGAACAGTTTAAAATTCATACGCGCCCAAAACAATACAGACAAAACAGAAATCAGAGCAGGAGCAGAGCTGATGAGAGTCCGGGCAGACGGAAGAAGCAGTAACTGTGTGGACCAATCAGGAGTGAGCTGCTGTAGGTGCCAGATTTTGAAGAGGAAAAAATTACCTTTCGGCTGGAAGGTCGAGCTGGAGCAGCGGTTGGCGGCCCCAAACAGCAGCACCGCAGCAGGGGTGCTCGATCAGGGTAAGGATCTTCTTTCGGCTGGGGGGTCGGGCTGGAGCAGCAGGTGGCATTTCAAATCTGTGTGCTAGTAACTAACATTCTAATGTGGAACTGCTCTCTCTTTTACACAAGCACAGCAGGTAAATTGTAGAGGGATATAACAGAACAACAGACATCCCAGCACTGGCATACTGAACAATATTCTCCTGCAGGAGCCAGGCTCCCCGGTGGGCCCCACTGACAACATTCGAGCTAACAGAAAATGAAATTATGGTAAGTATGAAGAAGTTTCTTCTTTCTGTAGTGCTCCACATTATAAATGGGTATTCAGAACAGATGGGGCAGTACCCATGAAAAAACGGGTGGGGGAGAATATTGTGCCATATGTCAACCATGTACTGGAAAGGAGTTTACCTGCCAACTGTCACCTGCAAAACTCTGAGACCAAAGGCTGCATCAGCAGAACTTTGAACATCCAATCTGTAGTGCTTGGTGAATGTGTGGACGGAGGACCACACAGCTGCCTTGCACAATTCTAAAACAGACACCTCACCTCTCTCTGCCCAGGAGGTGGCCATAGCCCTGGTGGAGTGAGCCTTGATGAGAGCCGGAGGCCTCTTCTTTTCTGCGACATAAGTGTAACCCCTAGGTGGCGCTGTCCCAAGGGCTACTACCCCTGCCTGTTTGGCTAGTAGCAGGTTAAGGGGCCTGGGTAATGAAATGGGTGCCTCCACCCAGAGGTCAGGATTGCTAGTGGTCAAGCTAATCTGGGCACAGCCCTGCGTGACACTGTAACCCCCCTTCTTCCCCTTCTAGTGGCCTGAACAAGATACAATAATTACTTTCACAATGACCCTTATTCACCAGGTACTTACCCACGCTGTTTGCACTTACCACCAGGGCTGGTTCCTCTAGCTTGACCCTGGGGATGCCCTGTAAAACAAGGTTAAGCACAGCAAATAGCAACAGTACAATACTTTTGGCACAAACTGGAACCACAGTCAGGTTAAACGCAAACAAAGTTAAATCTGATTTATTCAGGGGACTTGAACAAGGGAGGGGCATAATGAGGTTGATTTGCTTAAAAGCTATGTTAATTAGACAGTCATGCATAAAGTTCAGAGTCCCTACACAGTCACACACTCTGGGTACCCAGTAGGAAAACAGTGGGCTAGCTAGGAACGTTGCAGCTGGTTGGATCCCTGTGATGGAAGAAAGCAACATGCACAACACACACTATTTGTAATCTGGAGCCAGAGGGCTTAGTTCATGAAAGAAAATGCAACAAGACAATCAGATGACAACACTTTTAGATTTAGCTGTTGTTGCAGGGAGCTACCCTGATGTTTTCCCACGATACCCAATACTGGACACAGGCAGGATGAAATCAAGTCTGCAGGCTGTTGAGTTGGAGTGCCCGGGGAAGCAGGGCCCACACGAATCACCGAGGCATCATTCCTGTTCAAGGCATTGAGCAGGGGGCTGATCCCCAGGCCGGTCTCTTGTCGATGACTTTCTCTGTGTAGCAGGTATTCTGGCTGGGCCAGTGTAGCAGGGCCCAGGCAAATGGAAATGGATATGGATTCAGTCCGTGGAGCTGGATACAGCCTCCAGCAAGCAAAACACAGTTCAGACACACAGTGGGGAACCAAATCATGACCCACTATAAGCACACAGCACATTCACATGTAAGGAAATTCCACTGTATCAGGCAAATGGCTCTAAGGTCACAATTACAGAGTCTCTGCACAATCCAGGAGTTCAGAGGTAGCTGGAAGTCCTGAAAGGCCGACCGCATTCAGCAAATCCTTGGTCTTCTTCAGGTTAAATCCTCGTCACAATTCAGTGGCTTAATTCGCTCTCCAAATTCGGATTC
The DNA here is from genome assembly GCA_016271365.2 of Neoceratodus forsteri. Classification (NCBI taxonomy): domain Eukaryota; kingdom Metazoa; phylum Chordata; order Ceratodontiformes; family Ceratodontidae; genus Neoceratodus; species Neoceratodus forsteri. Next base: position 1,201,116,224 of record CM028130.1, read on the forward strand.
AGTCCGAAAAAAACACAAGTTCCCTCTCAGGGACAGCAGGCAGGCATGCAGGCCAAACTCAGGCCTTTCCACAGTTCTCCCATGCAAATCCACTATGGTTTTCTGCTCGAACTATCTCAAGCTGTTACTTCTTCACTTCCCAACTCGGATCTAACTGAAACTGCAAGCAATGTGGGACTTTCCCCAAGACCCAAAAGTTTCGGTTGGCTGATCTGTTTGTCAGTCACAACAAGGGCTCCCCCTCCAGGTTATTTTAGGCTCCAAAAGCCCCAAACTACAATTTCTACAAGTTTTGGCCCCACCAAGCCCCTGTAGGCAGGCTCCATTTTAGAGTCCCAAATGTACTGATTGGCCCATTCTGACAGTCCAGGACCAAGATGATGGAAACAAACAGAACTGTCCATGCTGCAAAGAAGGCAGGTTAGAACAAACTGCAATATTATTACTACTCTAACAAATGATCAGCAAACAAGTACATCTTCTAACAGAGCTCCCTCACAGATTAATTATGACTGCAATCCAGGCAGCTGTTAAAGAGACAGTACACAGAGGCTATACAGGCACTCTCTGGCAATACATTTAAACTGCTAAAACGCAGGACACCAGCCTGGCAGTAAGCATTTAAGCAAGCTCAAGGAAGACTTTTCGGGAACCCCCATTTGTAGGGGGGTACACCCTTCCCTGCCTGGAGTAACTTGGCGTCCGGTTCATCTGTACCATCACAATATCAAAAAATGCAATATAAACGGGGCTGGCCCGTCAGCGCAGCAGTTGGATTTCAGCAGGATGCCAGCAACCCTGGTTCAGGGAATGAGCCTGGGAGCTGGAGGGCCGCCGGGAGAAGGGTTTGAGCGTCCAAGGACTGCCGTCTGCTCCAGGGGAGGGGTGAGCTAGAGCTTGGCTCTTGTCTGGCCCCGGGTGGAGACCCGAGGTACAACAAGCCTGATGCTTAACAGGGGGTGATGTGCCAGATGTCGGCGTTCAAGCATCTTGATGTCAGGGGACATGGCACGTTGAGAGAACACCAGAAAACACCTTGCAGCACTCCTGGTAGATGGAGCACCAGACCCTGATCCTCAATGCCCTTACCGGCACGGCAACAGCATCTCGATGAAGAAATAGACGCATTGGGGTGTAAGAGCCCCCACCCCGGACCCGTCATGGGGGTACAACCACGGCTCCATGGGGATGGACTTGTCAAGGGTTGTGGGATTACAGATGGACGCTGACACCAAAGATGCTCTCAGAATATCAGCTTTTAATAAACTTAAACACAGGAACAAATAAAAACAGACTTGTAGCGTTCCAAAAAAAAAATAATGAAGAAAACAAAATACAGGATTAATTCAGCAATTCCAATGTAAACATACATCCAGCACTAGAAGATACTAGGCTGAGGGTGTTATGCCTTTAACACCCTATTCGATTTTGACATGCCACCATTCTGTGTACAAAATATATATGGGTTGGTGAACTTCTCATAGATCCCTTCATTTGTCAAGTCATTCTAGTTCATAACATTTCAGATTTTCTATTCCCATTATACTTGTTTCTTAATTATAATTTCAAACTTCCTAAATATTTAACACGCATTAGAAGATACAAAGGTTTCAAACATTTAAATACTATTTTTAAATTCCCCTTGTGAAAGCTTTCCTGGAGTCCCTCCTCTCAGTTGGTTCCTGCATAAAAAAATGAAAATGAGGCTGGCTGGCTCTTAAGAACAACAACAGTGAGAAGGGAACCCCATGGAAGTCTCAGACATCTGCTAAAGCAATACAAATGTGTAATATACAAACAAAAATGTGTTTGTTACCTTGAATCAACCCTTGTATTTTCCATTTCATTAGGGCTACAACCTTTCAGGTTCTTTTATATATCTACCGTATCTAAATACTAAGACTTGAGCATTTGTCTGCAGTTTTAAGCATCTGTTCGATACTGCAAGGCGGGTGACGCTTAGCAATTATTTACAAACTAAAAAGATAAAGCGAAAGACGGTACTTCTGTCCAATAGCTTCTATGCCCCCTAAGGGACTGGAGCCTACAAGCTTCCCTTTTTCTTCTTTGAGAAATGACGTTTTTGTAATTTGTAGTTTTAAAAAGAAGGCGACAGACAGACTGGGCATTTGATTCAAATATGCGGTAATCTACCTTTGCGCCTCTGCGCACGTTCGAGAGGTAGAATTACCGGCATTACACAAAACTGAAAAGTGCTAGCTTCAGATGAAGAGCTTCATGTTTCTAGTGTCCCGCTACCTCTGTTTACAGCGAGCACTCTCCGGAAGACACGAAATATTCTCGCCTTGTTTAATTCAAATTGCGAAGTGAGCGATTTTGCACTATCACGCCAGACAGGGAGGACCTTCACTAATTACGAACGTTTCTGCATTTCACCTATACAATGTATGAAAAAATTACTCACCTTAGTAATTATGTTTCTTCTATTGGAGTCTTGCTGTATTCTGACAAGAGCAGTTAGCCCCAGCCTTTAAACTGCCCCGGAGAACAAAGGGTTAACCTTTCTATGTAGAGCATAGAATGCTGAGCTCGAGCTCGGTTGATGTCTCTGTCTGTTTCCCTTTGAAAGCTAACCGTCAGATTCTTACGAGCAACACTCTAATGGTATTCTATGTGGAAACTGTAAAAAAAATTTTAATAGCCAACTGGCAACAAAAAGTTTTGGACTACCAAAAGAAGACTCAAGTCAGGAAACCCAAAACTCAAAACCCAAACCAAACAGGAATATAACAAAATAAACACCCACACAAGAAGAGGATGTAAAAGGAGCACCCCTGAGGTGCAACACTGCACCTGCCCACCCACTTCCCAAAACCAGGTTCTGAGAGGGGAGGCAGGGAGGAAGGTCAGAATACAGCAAGACTCTAATAGGAGAAACATGATTACTAAGGTGAGTAATTTTTTCTTCAAACAACTTGAAGTCTTGCTGTATTCTGACAAGTGCAGACTACCAAGCAGTACCTCCATGGAGGAGGGACAGAACCTACTTTGGGAATAGGCTCTGAAGTACTGCTGTACCAAACCGAGCATCACTCCTAGCCTGGGTATCCAGAGAGCAATGCTTGGTAAAGCTATGGACTGTTTTCCAGGTGGCTGCTTGACAAATTTCTAAGAGAGGGATATCCCTGGCAGCAGCTAGGGAAGCAGCTGTACCTCTTGTGGAATGAGCCCTCAGGCCTGAGGGTGGAATTTTTCCCAGTTTTTCATAGCAGAATTGTATACAAGACACAATCCACCTGGCAATAGATCTCTTAGTGGCAGGTTTGCCCTTTCCTACTTCACCATAAGTGAGGAACAACTGGAGGGAGTCAAACCTGTGACCCTCGGTATGCTCTATGTAGTAACTAACTGCTCTTTTAACATCTAAACTGTGTAGCCTCCTCTCTCCTGAGGAAGAATGATCAGTGAAAAAAACAGGAAGAGACACAGACTGGTTTAAATGGAAGTCTGAAAGCACTTTGGGCAAGAACCTTCTATTGGTTCTAAGTACCACTTTATCCCTGTGAAAGGAGATAAAATCAGGTTCCACTGACAGGGCTTGCAATTCACTGATACGCCTGGCAGAGGTAATGGCTACCAAGATCACAGTTTTACAAGTCAAGTACTTAAGCTCTGCTGATGACATTGGCTCAAAAGGGGGGTTGCATAAATTGAGCAATGCAAACATTCAAATCCCAGGCAGGGGCAGGGTCTCTAAAAGGAGAATTGGTGTGAAGCAATCCTTTAAAAAATTTACAGAACACAGGATGAGAAGACAGTGAGGAAGACTTCCCCACAGACAGAAATGCAGAAACAGCTGACAAGTGTACTGTGAGAGTAGCTGGTCTGAGGCCTAGGCCATTAAGATGGACCATATAATCTAGAACCATAGGCAATTCAGCAGTATCTGGAGAAATATGCCTCTTATCACACCAAATGCTGAATCTCTTCCATTTGGAGTTATAAGTCTTTCTGGTGGAGGGCTTTCGAGAAGCTTTGAGAATATCCAGAACCCCTAGAGAAAGATGCAGATCTGCAAACTCTAACTCTTCAAGACCCATGGCCTGAGATTGAGAGACTGAAGATCGGGGTACCAAATCCTCCCCTGAGAGGCTATTAACAGATTGTAATTCCTGGGGAAGATGGACTGCTAGGGACAGCAACAGGGGGTACCAGGGCTGTCTGGCCCAATCTGGAGCAATCAGAATCACTTTGCAAGGTTGAGACCTTATTTTGACTAAAACTTTGAACAAGAGTGGGAAGGAAGGGAAGGCATACAGAAACTTCCCTTCCCAATTCAGAATCAGGGCATTCAGGGGGACTGAGCCCAAGACTGGGGGTCTGCAACAAAACAGAGGGAGTTAGTGATTGTCTGGGGCCGCAAAGAGATCTATCTCTGGAGTGCCCCACCTTGAAAAAATCACTTTCAACACCCAAGGGTCCAGGGACCATTTGTGATGGCCCTGAGAGATCCTGCTCAGTGCATCTGCTAGCACATTGTACTTCCCTGGAAGGTGTACTGCTACCAGAGAGGTTGGCAGGGAATAAGTCAGGGTCCACAATTTCATGGCTTACATGCACAAGGCCGTGGACCGAGTGCCTCCCTGCTTGTTGATATACCACATGGTGGTGGTGCTGTCCATTCTAACCTGAACCACCTTGCTCTGTATTGACTGAGAGAAAGCTTTCAGGGCCAGAAAAACTGCCCTGAGTTCTAGGAGATTGATATGGAGAAGGGATTCCTGGGGGGACCACAGAGTCTGGGCAGTGAGGGCCCCCAGATGGGCTCCCCAGCTCAGAAGAGAAGCGTCCGTGGTAAGGACCACTGAACAAGGCTGAGTGGCAAAATGAACACCTTGTCTTAAATTGTCCAGATTCTGCCACCATTGGAGGGCTTGGGTCAAGGTCAGAGTCACTGGGATCAGTCTGGTAAGGGAATCCTTCCTCTGAGACCAAAAAGCTCTCAAATGGAACTGAATATCCCTCATCTGGAATCTTGCCCCTTGGACCACTGCTGTTGAAGCTGCCATGTGGCCCAAGAGCTGGAGGAAATGCCTTGCCGGTCGAGATACCCGAAGGCTGAAGGAAGAGGCTAGTTCTATAAGAACCCTTGCCCTTTCAGGGAAGAATGAAAAATTACTCACCTTAGTAATGTTGTTTCTTCTAATGGAGTCTTGCTATATTATGACAGTAGCAGTTTGTCCCACCACTAGAACTGCTCCGGAGGTGAAATGGTTAATACCATTCCAAAATAGAACTTTGAGCACGAGCTCTAAGAAGCAGCTCTATCTGTGTAATTTCAAACCTGAACTGTCAGATCTTTATGAGCAAAAACTCACTAAGGTCTGTGTGGAAGCTGTAACCTACACTAGCCAAATGGCTACCTAAATATTAACAGCCATTGCTGGTCCCAACACCCAAGACTCAAGTCAGGGGACCAGAACTACTAACACAATTCTAACAACATGAGAATAAAACAACAGTATAATAAAACACACACCCAAACTCCCAAAAGGCGAAATGCTAAAGGGCATAAAATGGTGCCCACACTAAGTTGCCCGACCCCACCCAAGTAGAAGTTCTGAGAGGGAAGGTGGGGAGGTCATAATATAAGACTCCATTAGAAGAAACAACATTACTAAGGTGAGTAATTTTTCTTCAAACAACATGAATCTTGCTATATTATGACAGTAACAGATACACAGCAGTACCTCCATGGAGGAGGGCAGAAGCTACTTAGGGAATAGGCTCTGAAGAACAGCTGTGCCAACCGAGCATCTCTCCTGGCCTGGACATCCAGGAGTAATGCTCGGTAAAAGTGTGTACCGTTTTCCAAGTAGCAGCCTGGCATATCTCTAATATAGGGATGTCTCTGGCAGCAGCTAGAGACGCAGCTGTACCCCTGGTAGAATGAGCCCTCAAGCCAGAGTGGGGACTCTGCCCAGGTTCTGATAACAAAATTGGATACAAGAGACAATCCACCTGGCAATTGATCTCTTAGTGGCAGGTTTGCCTTTCCCAACTTCACCATAGGTAAGGAAAAGTTGGAGGGATTCGAACCTGTGACCCTTGGTACGCTCTATATAGTAACTAAGAGCTCTCTTAACATCCAGGCTGTGCAACCTCCTCTCACCAGAAGAGGAGTGCTCAGTGAAAAATACTGGAAGGGAGATAGATTGGTTAAGATGGAAATCTGAAACCACCTTAGGTAAAAACTTCGTATTAGTCCTAAGGACTACCTTATCCCTGTGGAAAGAAATAAAGTCAGTTTCCACTGACAAGGCTTGCAACTCACTTATGCGTCTAGCAGAAGTGATAGCCACCAGAAAAACAGTTTTCCAAGTTAGATACTTAAGCTCTGCAGAAAACAGAGGTTCAAAAGGGGGTTGCATTAACTGGGCAATACAAACATTAAGGTCCCAGGCAGGGGCGGTTCCAAAGGGTGGATTAGTATGGAGTAATCCCTTAAAAAACTTGGAAAACACAGGGTGAGTGGAAAGAGGGATGACTTTCCTGCTGACACAAAAGCAGATACAGCTGCCAAATGGACTCTCAGGGTAGCTGGTCTGAGACCAAGGAATTAAGATGGACCATGTAATCTAATACAATGGGCAAATCAGCAGATTCTGGGAAATATTTTTCCCAGCACACCAAATGGAAAACCTTTTCCATTTAGAACTATAAGTAGCCCTAGTGGAAGGCTTTCTGGAAGCCTTTAGGATTTCAAGAACACCTTGAGAGAGGTGTAAATCAGCAAACTCTAACTCCTCAAGAGCCAGGCCTTGAGGTTGAGGGATTTGAGGTCCGGATACCAAACCCTTCCCTGGGCACAAGTTAACAGGTTGTGAATCCTGGGGAGGCAAAGAGGAAGATGGATTGTCAGTGACAGAAGGAGTGGGTACCAGGGCTGCCTGGCCCAATCCGGGGCAATCAGAATCACCCTGCAAGGCTGAGATCTGATTTTGACTAATACTTTGAATAGGAGAGGGAAGGGAGGGAAAGCATAAAACTTCTCCTCCCAATCCAGGAGAAGGGCATCCAGGGGACTGAGCCCAACACTGGAGGCCTGCAACAGAACAGAGGAAGTTTGTGATTGTCTGGGGCTGCAAAAGATCTATCGAGGGTGCCCCATCTGGCAAAGACTATCCCCAGCACTTGAGGATCCAGGGACCATTCGTGATGGCCCTGGGAAATCCTGCTGAGAGCATCCGCTAGGACATTGTCCTTCCTGGAAGATGAACTGCTATGAGGAAGTGTTCAGGGAATAGGCCAGAGACCACAACTTCATTGCCTCAGTGCACAAGGCCGAAGACCGAGTGCCCCCTGTTTGTTGATGTACCACATTGTTGTGGTGTTGTCTGTTCTGACTTGTATCACTTGTTGTGGACAGATGCAGAAAATGCTTGAAGAGCTAAAAGATAGCTCTGAGTTCCAGCAAATTGATGTGGAGCAGATATTCCGGGGACCACACTCCCTGAGTGGAAAGGTCGCACATGTGGGCTCCCAACCCAGAAGGAAGCATCTGTAGTGAGAGTCAAATTGTGAGCAGGGGAATGAAGGGACCCCCAATCTTAAGTGCTCTGATCCTGCCACCACTGGAGGGCCTGGATCAAGGTTGAGTCACTGGGACTAACTTGGAAAGGGGTCTCTTCTCTGAGACCAATAGGTTCTCAAGTGAAACTGAATGTCTCTCATCTGAAATCTTGCTCCTGCACAACAGCTGTGGATGCAGCCATGTGTCCCAGGAGCTGCAGAAAGTGTCTTGCTGGTTGAGAGACCTGCAGGGTGAAGGAGGAGGCCAGAGTCACTAAATTCGTCACCCTTTCTAAGGAAGAAAAACTCTGGCTAGCTTTGTGTCCAGCTCTGCCCCTATAAAGGTGAGTACCTGGACTGGTTCCAGAACCGACTTTGGTAGATTTAGCAAAGCCCAGGAGGTGAGAAGCTGCTGGGTAACTTGCAGGTGAGATTTTACCTGTTCTGGGGACTGGCCTACAATGAGCCAATCGTCTAGATAAGGAAAAACAGCAATCCTTTGCCTCCTTAAGTGAGCCACTGCCACTGCTAGACACTTTGTGAATACCCTTGGGGCAGAGGTAGGCCAAGGGCATTGCTCTGAACTGGTAATGACCTGAGGTAGTTCAGAATCTGAGGTACTTTTGATGGGAGCTTCTGATTAGGACGTGGAAATAGGCATCCTTGAGGTCCAGGGAGGCTAACCAGTCCCCTGGCCTTAGGGAGGGTAAAATCATTGCCAGAGTTACCATTTTGAACTTTGGTTTCAAAGATGCTTGTTCAGATATCTGAGGTCTAATATGGGCCGCCATTCTCCTGTCTTTTTGGGGTAAGGAAGTATCTGAATACAGACCCCTGCCCTGGTGCAGGGAGGAACCTTCACAGCTCTGAGAGCCAACAGGGTTGAGACCTCTGCTTCCAGAGCAAAGGTCTCTGAAGCACTTGCAGGTAGAAAAAGTCTGGTTCTCAACTTGGGAAACTTTTTGAAGCTGAGAACCAGACCCTGGCTTACTACTTCCAGAACCCACTTGTCTGAGGTTAAAGAAGCCCAGTTCTGACTGAAGTAAGCCAGCCTGCCCCCCACTGGTACAGGAGAATCGGTCCTGGGCACCCCATCAGGGTGCCTGCTTAGCAGGAGCTTCAGGCTGAGGGGTGGGAGCAGGCCTGCCCACCCCTCGTTTGCCTCTGCCTCTGAAGAAGCCCCTCTGAGCATAGGCAGAGGAGGCCTGAGTCTGGTAAAAAGGCCTGTGAAAAGGCCTACCCCTACCCCTGGGGGTATGCCTCTGAGGAGTGGCTTGCAGCTCCTTAGCTTGAGACACTTTGTAAGTAGTCCTATATTCATCCATCTTTTCATGTAATTCTCTGTCTGCTCTCCAAACAGAGAATTTCCCACACAGGAAAATCCATAGCCTTAGTCTGGGTAGCCCTGAGACAGACTAGTACACCTGAGCCAGGCCAACCTACAAAAAGCTACAGATGTGGCCATGACCCTAGAGGAAACATCATTAACATCCACAGCAGCATGAAACTGTACCTTAGAAGCCTCAATGCCATCAGCAGCCACCTGTTCTAGTTGCTAGCCAGCTGGCCATGGGCTTGCTTAGCTAATTCCATAACAGTATCCCATCTAGATTTCTGATACCTAGCTACATAAGCCATATAATTTGCTTGCCTGAGTCCCAGAGAAGCTGCCATATACTGTTTTTCGCCATGGCATCAATCTTCCTGGAATCCTTGTCAGGAGGATGTGAAGCCAGGGGATATGCTTTAACACAGGCTGCAGCCTGAACTACTAACATGACTGCATTGCTGAGAAAGGAATTCTGTATCAGGACCTGACAATGTGTACCTTCTGTCCATCTTTTTATCTACAGGAGGCACAGAATTAGGAGCTTTTAAAATTTTTATTGTTTGCTTCCTAAAAGACTTATGCAAAGGAATAGACAATCTCCTAGACTCTGGAATATCCATCATTTCTACAAAATCAGGCTCCTCTTGCTGATCCACAGCTTCTTCAAGGAAGCTGTAGGGTTTCAACAACTTTTTGTAAAACATAAAATGAGATGGGGACTCAGATAGCATAGGGGAGATTCTAGAGGTCTGTCTGGGAAATGTCGGTTCAATGGGCACCCAGACCTTCCAGCCACATCATACTGTTCATAATCATCCTCCCCTCCTCTGGTTCATAAAATTCCTCAACATCATATTCCTGAACCACTGGAACCGACGAACCGACCTTTTGCCAGATAGTGGCGGTTTGGACGGAACCTGAGACAGTGACTGGACAATTTGTATGGCTTTGCTATCTCTGCAGCAGTTGGAGAAGGGTTTGGACTCCAAACCTGCTGACTTTCTTATTTTCTTTACTGGAATTGGTTCCTCAGAACCAGCTTTTCTTTCCAAGGAAGTCTAGCCCTGGTCAGAGGCACTCCCTCGGTTCGGTTGGCACCGAACCGGGCTGGCCATCCGGTCAGCGTACTTTTTGGCCTCTCATTCCCTGAGCCTGCCCAATCTCTTTCCAGGGTGGCTGCAGGGAAATTCTTACATATCTGGCAGTCTGACTGGAGGTGGTCAAACCCCAGACAATAGACACATGTGGTGTGTGGGTCAGCCTTGGCAAAGACTTCCCCACAGACATCAGTGTTGAAACCCAGTGGGCCCGGTTTTTCTTTTGGGTTTCTCAGACATAATGCCAGCCTAACCAGAAAAACTTGCCCTTTAAATGGCAGTGCCAGGCAAGACACCCTTATCGGTTCCTAACCGTGTCACGGGTATTGGAAAAAACGTAATAAAATCCGTTTTTTTTAGAACCGATAAGAACCGGGAACTGCACTCTAAAATGTTAAACTTTAAAGTCAGTAAGTTTTAAACCCAGCTGATCGGTTCAAAACCGAACCGATAAACTTACAAGTTCCACACAGACAAAACCTTTAATTTACTTACGATTACCACAGACAGAGCTTGAACCGAACGGTTTTGCGGTTAAAATAAAACTATTCTCGGTTGAATCGAACCGAGAAAACACTGTTTAAACCAAGAAATGAACCGAGCAGTAGGAGAAATCTCCGGAGCGACTGTTCACTGAGGCGGAGTAAAGAATCTGATAGTTCAGGTTTGAAATTACACAGATAGAGCTGCTTCTTAGAGCTCGTGCTCAAAGTTCTGTTTTGGAATGGTATTAACCATTTCATCTCCGGAGCAGTTCTAGTGGTGGGACAAACTGCTACTGTCATAATATAGCAAGACTTCATGTTGTTTGAAGGCTCTTGCTTTGACTGTGTCCAGTTCTGCCCCTATAAAGGTAAGAAGCTGGACTGGTTCAAGAACTGACTTGGGAAGGTTGAGAAGAAATCCTAGAGAAGTGAGCACTTGCTGGGTCACTTGCAGGTAAGACTTGACTTGGTCTGGAGACTGGCCCACTATTAGCCAATCGTCCAGATATGGAAAAATGGAAATCTTTTGCCTTCTTAGAAAGGCAACTACTACTGCCAGGCACTTTGTGAAAACCCTTGGGGCTGAGGTGAGGCCAAAGGGCATTACTCTGAACTGATAGTGGCCTGACGGCAACTCGAACCTGAGGTACTTTCTATGGGAGCACCTGATGGGAATGTGAAAGTAGGCATCTTTGAGGTTCAGGGAGGCTAACCAGTCCCCTGGCCTTAGAGAGGGAAGGATTATTTCCAGAGTTACCATCTTGAACTTTGGTTTTAAAAGATGTTTGTTTAGATATCTTAGGTCTAGGATGGGTTGCCACTCCCTGTCTTTTTGGGGTCAGGAAGTACCTGAGTATAGCCCTTTGCCCCAGTGTGGATAGTACTCTCTCTATGGCTCTTAAGGCCAGAAGAGAAGAAACCTCTGCCTCTAGGGCAAGGGTTTCCGAGAGATTTGCAGGTGGAAAAGATCTCATCTTTGGACATTTTCTGAAGCTGAGAACCAGTCCCAGGCTTACTACTTCCAGGACCCACTTGTCTGATGTAATAGACATCCAGTCCTGGACAAAGTAAGCCAGCCTGCCCCCTACTGGAACAGGAGAGTCGACCCAGGCAGGCCCATCAGGGTGTCTGCTTGACAGGGGCCTTAGGCTGAGGAGTGGATGCAGCCCTGCTCATCCCCCTTCTGTCTCTCCCTCTGAAGAACCCCTCTGTGAAAAGGAAGAAGAGGCCTGTGCTTGGTAAAAAGGCCTTTGAAAAGGCCTGCCCCTGCCCCTAGACTGCTTCCTTTGAGGAGTTGCCTGCCTCTCCTTGGCCTAAGCACTCCTGTAGGTGGTCCTGTACTCATCTGTTTTCTTCTTGTAATTCTCTGTTTGCTCCCCAAATAGAGAATTACCCACTACAGCAAAATCCATGCCCTTAGCCTGGGTATCCTGTGAGAGGCTAGTACATCTGAGCCAAGCCATTCTCCGAAGAGCCACAGATGTCACCATGACTCTTGATGACACATCATTAGAGTGCACAGCAGCATGAAACTGAACCTTAGATGCCTCAATCCCATCTGCAGCCACCGCCTCCAGCTCCTTGGCTTGCTGGGGGAGGCCTGTTTAGCCAGTGCCAGTACAGTGTCCCACCTGGACTTCTGGTACCTAGCTGTATAGGCCATATAATTCGCCTGTTTGAGTCCCAGGGAAGATGCCATGTACAGCTTTTTTGCCATGGCATCAACCTTCCTAGAGTCTTTGTCTGGGGGGTGTGAAGCCAAGGGAATGCTTGCCTTATCACAGGCAGCAGCCTGCACAACTCCAACATGGCTGCATTGGTGGTATAAAAACTCAGTTTCTGAGCCTGAGAGTGTATACCTCTTGTGCATTCTTCTGTCCACAGGAGGTATAGAATTGGGAGACTTCAGAATATTTTGTGTCTGTTTTCCAAAAGATTGGTGAAGTGGAACAGATAGTCTCCTGGACTCTGACATGTCCATCATTTCTACATAATCAGGCTCCTCCTGATCCTCCATTGCCTCTTCCACAGGAAGCTGGAGGGTCTTAGCCACCTTTCTGTAGAACATAAAGTGGGAAGGGGACTCAGAAAGCCTAGAAGGGGATACACCTGAAGGTCTGTCTGGGAAGGTGTCCGGTTCCACAGGCACATCTAGACTTTCACCATCACCATCATCATCTTCAAACTCCCCTTCCTCCTCAAACTTCGGTTCATAAAATTCTTCCAAAGTATAATCGTGAACCGGGGGAACCGACCGAACCGAACCCCTGCCAAAAGGTGTCGGATCAGTCGGAACCAGCCGAAGCAATTCCACAATCCGAATTGCTCTGGCTATTTCTTCGGCGGTCAGAACATGGACCTCTGGATCCGAACCAGACGATTTTTCTTTGCGCTTCCTTTTAGTCGGAACCGACCCCTTGGGATCGGCTCTCCTTTTGCCCAAAGAAGTATCACCCTGGTCAGAGAGCACTCCTTCTGGTTCGGTCGGAACCGAACCGGGCTGGCCATCCAGGTCAGCGGACTTCTCGGCCTCCTTTTCCCTCAGTCTTCCTAATGTCTTTTCAAGGGTAGATATGGGAAAATGTTTGCAAATTTGGCAGTCTGAATCGAGGTGTTCAAACCCCAGACAATAAACACAGGTGGTTTGGGGATCGGCCTTAGCAAAGACCTCTCCACACTCACTGCAGTGTTGAAACCCAGCAGGCCAGGTTTTTTTCTTGGGTTTCTCAGACATGGCCAACCTAACCAGACTTACCCTTTTTTTGGCAACCACTAGGCAAGACTCCCTTATCGGTTCCTAACCGTGTCACGGGTCTTGGAAAAAAACACATTTCAAAACATGTTTTTTTTTAGAACCGATAAGGACCGCTAACCACACACTAAAGTTACACAAGAATTAAACAAATGATCGGTTCGGCTGAACTGATCCACACTTTATACAAGTTCCACACAGAAACACAGTACAAAACCTATCTAGAACTCAAGGTACCACAGACAGAGACTGAACTGACTATGCAGGAAACTTTTTCGGTTAGAAACAGACAAAAAAATGACACTTAAACCGACTTTCAAACCGAGCTGCAGGAGAAATCTCCAGAGCAACTGTTCAGTGAGGCGGAGTAAAGAATCTGACAGTTAGCTTTCAAAGGGAAACAGACAGAGGTGAGTGAGGACTGAAAAGGCTGTAGGTGTCTCCCGAAGAGTGGGGAGAGTTGCGAGGAGGGGAGCACAAAAAAAAATGCAATATAAACGAGACATGTATATCATTAGCTTGTTACATCACTATACCTTTTAATATACTTTGCATTACTACATCCATATTTACAATACTTATGCATGTTTCATACAGGTAATGCTGATTTCACTATGATTAACACATTAGTAACATCACAATACTGCTTCAGGTAATAATTTCCTGTACATTAAAGGAGGAGGTCCTTCTCTATCAGCCAACTTGGGGTTGAATGGGGCAGTTGCACCATACTGAAAAGGAAGAACAAACAACCTGGAATTGGCCATTAAGCTCAGTTTGGATAGTGATCTCTGAGAAATGTAAACAACTTTGTTAACCACATTAAGAGGCAAATCCACTGGCCTCCCGGGAGAATCACAACTGAAGAGCAATACTGGCTTGACAGCTCAGCCAGTCTTTCTGGGGGGAACAGCCACAGTCTCTGTACTTTCAGCATTAACTTTGGAGCTTTCACCATTCGTGAGGGGTGCCTCTGCATGGATGGGAATGTCCAAACTGGGAGCACTGTTCACTCCTTGCTCTGTAGGCTCTGTTTCCACAACAGTCTGCTCATTTAGAGAAGGTTCTGGTACAATTAGGCTTTGTGGCACTGAAGGAGGGCTGTCAGTACTCTCATATTGTTGTTCAAGTTCCGGTGTGTCACCAGAGAGACTCAGACCATCAGCCTCTTCTTCGGGCAAGTCACATAGTTCCACTAAACACAGGGGTCCGGATATTCAGACTGCACCACAAAGTAGAGCAATAGCAGGCGCAAGTGCAGTACGCCCATGTGCAACACGTGCAATATTCAAACACAGCGCAGGCCAAGGTGTGCTTGTGCAACTGAATATCACGCCAACTGTGCCATGGCGCAACCTGGGATTCGCAGTGGCACAGGGCTGATGCACAGTAGCACAACCAGGGATGCACAGGGACAGGATGCAGGGGTGCACCACCCAAAGAAGCCATAGGCAGAGGAGCATGCAGCAGACCAGACAGCACCCCCGGCACCCCATGAACTGCGTAACCTGTAGTGAGCTGGATGAACCACAAGCCCATGAACACCAACACCGAATCCACAGCTGGGGCAAGGTGCCCCAGCACACCCCCTGGCAAGCAGTAACTGCAACACAAGGAGGGCCGGCCACCCAGTGCCACTCCATCTGACCAATGCAGAGCACACCCTGCACAGCGATCCCCCAGACACCCTGCCCAGGAGCAGCACCCAACAGTGCATGGCACCGAATGCATGCCACCACCCCCACTGTGACAATGCAACCCTGTGCACCATGGAGCCATGCATGGCAGCCCCACTGTGAGCACCCTGCAGTGGGCGGCACCATCCACCGATGCAACAACTGCAGACACAGTGCCGCCCTGCACAGCCCCCCCCCCGTGGCACAGCAGAGAGGTCGACCCTGCCTCGGTACCCGAGGGACCCCGCATGCGACAAGGCCTGCCCTGGACCCCACCACCAGCAGGACAGCACCCTGCACACCCACCCAAGCATACACCCTGTCCCAGCACTGGCCCCAACAGCCAGCACAGATGCCCACAGTGGTGCATGGAGGCATGTGCCTCACAGGATGCGACACAGGGCATGGACAAACACCCACCCAGACCCAAGGGCACCCCAACACAGGGACACAATAGCGGAGCAACAAATACCACTGGCGTGCGACCACTGATGCTGTGTACCCACGGCCTGCACCCCACCATGGCACAGGTGTACCAGCCATCCTGCGCATGGACCATGAAGCCGTCTGCCACCAGCATGCAGCTGGAGCACAAGTGGCAGACATCAGAACACAGACCCCACAACAGACACCAGCGACAGCATGGAAGGGGGACAACAACAGCATAGGCCACAGTGCCACCCGAGGCAGACGTGCACCATACCGGTGACAGAAGGCAAGCCGCCATTGCGCCATGGCCAGAGGGTGACCAGCATGGACAGCCACCAATGACATGCCAGCAGACCGTGCATACCACAGACATGCAAGGGCGCCAGCTGCACAGGTCATGGACATACTGACAGGGGCACTAGGGACACAGCGCATGCACCAGGGACCATTGCACACAGGCATCCAGTGCACAGGGAACAACACACATACCACAGACAGGGACTGAGTCCCACACCCACACCATAGGCGGATCCCTGCCAGACACACACACACGCCCAGGCCTGCACCACCCTCGACGCCATGCACACCATTGCAGCCAAGCACCATAAGCCCGCTGCAAATCAGAGACCACCACAGTTGTCATAACAAATAAGTGTGTATTATAGTAGTGAACAATATACAAAACAGAAAAAAAACTATTTACAATGTGGGGGGGAAGTGCCACATACCAAGTGGGGGTGGGCATGTGGCAAGGGTGAACAACTGGGAGTGGGATGAAGGGGTGTGAGGGTTAGTCCGGGGGGGAATGTACATCAGGGACATAGTGGGCCTGACGTCGACCCCTCTCCCCACTATGATCTCGATGTCTCCGCCGGTGACGCCGTGCTCCACCCTGTTCCATCCTCTGGAGCAGCTTAAGGGTGGCCCTCACCAGCTGCAGCAGCTCCTGGACACTCCGCTCCAGTGTAGTCCAGCGTTGTCTACCTAGGACAATGGAGCAGAGTCATTACGCGTGACTGGCCAGACCCCTGCAGCCCACCCAATGTGCATGGCATACAGCCGTGGACCACGCCCCTGTGATGGCATGCGACCACCCACAGTGACCGCACCCACATGACCCACCTAGCCAGCAACCCACAACCATGCGGAATGCTGCACACACCCACCGCCCATGTCCCGCACAGCACCACTGTGTCCATACAGTGACATGGCTATGCGGTGCGAAGGCAGTGGCACAGCCATGTACCCAGTGCACGCACGGACCACCTGCGATGCCCACCCACACATGCAGTGCCACAGGATAGTGCTGAGTGCACTGTGTGGTGTGCACGGCAGTGGGGCCAAGTGCTGGTGGCCACGCAGCACCACCACCCCTGCAACCTAACATGTACAGATGTAAGGGGAAACATGGCACTCACCTGCATCCAGGCCAGCAGGGCGCTACTGGCCCATGGTCCCTCCACCATGTCCCTGCTGCATCGGCAGCGCACCTACTCAGTCCTGCTCCTCCTGTACTTGGGCCTGCCTTGCTCTACAGTGCTCCTCAGGGCCTAGGGTACAAACATGGAGAGGAAAACATAAGTACAATCCAGTAGCAAAGCCCCCCCACGGTGTGTGCATGCCTGCACAGTCCAGCCATGATGCACCCCTACCACCACCACCACCCCCACTAGACAACCCCCACCCCACGGGGGGTGGACCTATGCATACCGCGATACCCGGACAGATGGGCACTACCAGTGAATGGATGGAGCACCTACCTGACTGTGGCATGGTGCCTCGCCGGGTGCGTGCCTGCACATGCCCCAGTTGGTCAGGGTCCCTCCACTGTAGGTCGCCATACCTGTGGCAACACTGCTCCGCTGTCTGGGCAATCCCAGTCTCCTCCTCCAGGCCGTCAGCCACCTCCTGCCACACAGTACTACGTGGCCTGTCCAGGGGATCCTGCCCAAATAGGGCATCAGCATGTGGCACAACAATGGCCACCAAGTTGACTAGCTCAATAGCGCTCCACACCTGCACTCTCCTACAAGGCATCCTTCAGTGTGTATCGCAATCAAAATGGTGCTCTGTAGTGCACGTGCCCCACGTGCGGAGGCAGCATGGTACTGTGCTGCCAGTCTCTATCGTGCTGTCACTGATGTGGACGCATGGTGCCTAGGGGGCAAAGGTCAACCGCAGGGTCAGGGGTCTGTCCATGGGTGCCACAGCGCTACTGGGACGCCCTGCGTATAGCGCAGTAGGGTGCTTGTGTGTAATGCCCTGCAGTGGCCTACCGCGCTGTGACTCCATGGTGCCTATGGTGCACCAGTGCACGAGCGCCACATGGGCGAACAGCGCACTAGCACCACAGGCACAGTGGTGGCTGTGCCTTGCACTGCCTCCCATAAACAGCATGTCAGCAGCGCCGCAAGCATCAGCACCCCAGGCATGCGCCGTGCGGTGCCGATTGCGCACATCACAGTACTGCGCCATAGCCTGAGCACACTCACCAACATTGCGCAAGGTGCAACAGCGCGATATTCAGCCAGCATATGCAAATCAGCTCATCAGCCATTCCATGGCGCAACCACATTAGCATCCATGTACAGTTGTGCCTCGCCTCATTTGCATGCGTTGCGCTATATGAATGCGACGTGGGCTGCAGAGGACACAGTTAGGTATTGCAGACTATTGTGGTGGGTTGCATGCTGTTGGGATGTGGGGACTGTGGTTTGTGAGGGCTGAATGTGACTGCACAGTCCAAGGTAACACCTGTCATTCCCACAGGCTCGATCATGACCGAATGTGAGGAAGAGGAAGAATAGGGACGGGGAGAAGGAGGCCCAACTTCACCCGGGCTGAATCAGATGCCCTGTTTGAGGCATATCTTGACAGGAATCCGCTGCTCAGCGGACAGCGGGGAACGCCACAGGCCCATGCTGCAGCGTGGGGTGAGGTGGTGTGTGCCGTGAATCAGCAAGGCAGTCACCAGCGATCCATGCAGGAGTGTATGAAGAAGGTCAGCACAGACATGAAGCGGATCAAAGAAAAGGTGACTGCCATCATGGCTGCACATGCTGCCACCGGTGGAGGCCAGCCGGATGTACCACGCCTGATGCCACAAGAGGAGCTGGTGGCCAGCAGCATGCAGCGTTGTACCATCAAGGGCATTCCTGGTGGTGGCTTCTAGATGGGTGGCAGCCCATCATTGCATGGTAGGTCCTGTGCTGTCGCTGTGTGGGTGGTGGAGGGAATGCCACAGGGCAGGGCAGAGCCACTAATTCTAATGTGTTCCCTTACAGCTCCTGAGCGTCTACATGGGTCAGCGGTGGTGGGTGTGTCCACCGAGGGGGATGCCCTGGACACAGAGGATCGCCCATCCACCTCCACAGGTGTCTGAGGGACCGGACTAGTGCATACCTGCACGTCTGTCCGGACTGATGAGGGTGGTGCAGGTGCGGACAAGGCTCTGCCTGTGTCCCAGCGTGACAGCGCCCAGGTCTCCAGCGTGCTGGGACATGGATTGGTGCCGGATCCAGCACCAATGATGATGGACCACATGTCCCGGACAGTGATACGTGTGGGACACAGGATGGTCCCACAGCAGGCAACAGCATGGGCATTGCCGTGGGTGGTGGCGCCGTGGAGGCCTGTGTAACAACACAGTCCCAGCCTGTGTCTGTATGCCCCAGTGGGGCAGCACTGGTGTGTGTCCAGGGTGATGGGGCTGTTGTGGCTGCTGTGGCAGCGCCGGTGAGCCCTGGTGATCAGCAGCTGGAGGGGCAGTGCCAGCAGTTGGCCAATGGCGACGGGGGGGAAGTGTTGGGGGGCAGTGGCAGTGCACCGCATGTGGACGTGCCCCGGCATGGCTCTGGTGTGCAGTGCCCATCGTCAAGGGGTGCTAGCCAGCAGGGCCAGGAACACCACGAGTGACAGCATGCTGGGCCGGCGGCGGATGACCTCTTTGATGAGCATAGCCGTCTACTCCAGGCTTCAGTAGATCAGCAGATTCGGCTTGTGATGGCGGTGGATGCACTCAGTGTGATTCTGCGCCAGGCAGAGGAGCGGCGCAGCAGGGACCACAGTCTGCTCCTGGCAGAGATGGCCTGGCAGCGGGTGGATGTGACCGCTGCCATTGACAGGCAGACCAATGCATTGACAGCTGTCATGGCCACATTGGGCACCCAGTTCAGTGCCCATCTGCCGCAGACACCGCTCAGTGTCATGTCCACCCCCCCGTTCCTGGTGCCATGCAACACCTGCTAGGTTGATACTGGGTTCGGCTGTGGGCATACCGACCACGCCTGGCGCGGGCATGTTCGGTGGGCTGCAGATCCCTGCATGAACACAGTCGTGTTCACGCAGCATCACCCTTGGGGGAACCATCAGTGCCACCCCATGAGGCCAATGGTCAGTCTGGCATGGCTGGCAGGTCTCGGTGGGGCCACCCACGCATCCGTGGTGGCCGTGGTACTGTGCCACATGACTGACCTTTCTCCCACCATGGCCACTGTCTGCCGCTGCCTTATGTACAGTGTGGTGTGCATTGTGTGATGCACGGGTGGGGTACCCGGCCCTGCACACACACGGTCCCTGTTCACACCCTCCCGGCTGCTGGCCACTGTGGCATGTGCATGATGATGCCTACGTTGTGCTGTCTGCCAGTGTGCAATGGTGCCCAGCGTCTGAGGCATGCACAGTGACGGCCACTGGGAATGGTCGTGTGTGGACCTATGTGGGGGTGGGGGTGGCAATTGGGGTTGGCGTGCCGTCTACCCCTTGTGCATGTCTTGTGGTGTGTGTGCATGTGTGTGCACGTGTCGTGTTCGGCCCTGCCATCTCTGACGCCGTGTGCGGTGCCACACTCAGGCCCATTCCCTTACCGCTGTCCACCCCTGGTGTCCTGCTCTGCTTGTCTGTGGGCTGTGCCCTTGCCCTTGGTGGTTGCGCATGGCCCCGTGACCTACCTGTGTTGACCAAAGTGCTCTTCTATAAAGGTGTCCCGGTGCAGCTGTGACATCCGGATCAGGCAGGGGTCTCTTTGCCCAGGGGGTGGCTACCCAGCACCAACTGGACAGGCATCCTCATCGTCCCCACCGCTGTCCCCCTCTTCAACCTCTACGGCTATTCCACAGTCGGTGGCCATGTTGTGCAGGATACAGCAGGCCAGGAATAGCCCGCAGGCCTTCGAGGGGCTGTACTGTAGGGCACCGCTAGATGTGTCCAGGCACCGGAACCATGTCTTCAGCATCCCAAACACCTGCTCGATGACATTCTGTGTTGTGGCATGTGCCTCATTGTACCATAGCTGCGATGAGGTCGTGGGGTGCCGGTATGGTGTGAGCAGCCAGGGACGTAGTGGGTAACCACTGTCACCTGTGTGTGTAGAGGGCGGACATTAGAATGGTGGTCTGCGTCGCTATGCCATGGGCCAACAGGGCCGGTACCCATGGCACCTCTGACTATGCACCCCCCCAAGTCTGCTCATGTCGTCCTGTGTGATATGTCTACTCACCCACTAGATGGCCAGTGGGGATGTCCCCACTCTCAGACCTGTGGCACAGTGCAGACTTGTGCCAGATGAAGGCATTGTGTGTTCCCCCAGGGTGCGTGGCACAGACATTGGTAATATGCCCCTGGCATCGCACACCACCTGGCAGTTTATGCTTGCATACCCCTTGCGATTGATGTATGACGCTCCCTCCGGGCCAGGTGGCATGCGGATGGCCACATGGGTGCAGTCAATGGCCCCGAGCATGCCAGGCAACTGTGCTACCCTGTGGAACTCCTGTATGTGTGCTGTGTGCTCTGCCTGTGTGCTGGGGGAACGGATGTACTCTGCAGCATGTGGCAGCAGTGCACTGAGGAATTGTGTGAGTAGGCATGACGCGGACAACTTGGTTATGCTTGTCATGTCCCCTGTTGGTCTCTGGAAGGTGCCCGTGGTGAGCAGGCACATGACGGCTGTCACCTTCATCTCCACTGACAGAGCATGGCTCCGTCGTGTGGGTGCCTGCATCTCATCACTGCACAGCTCACAGAGCTGCCTCAGGATTGCCCGGTTCAGGCAGTATCGGCCCATAATCTCTGTGTCAGAGTAGTGTTCAAAGCTGGTGTGGACTCGGTACTGTCTGTTCTGGGCATATCGCCCATGGGCCCTTCCATGGCCGCACCCCCCTGCTGCCTGCCTTCTCACACCCCTCATTACCGCCTCCATCTGGAAGGTGGCGCTGACCATGTCCCTGGCTGGTGTTCCCCCCAGGCGGCTGTTGTCCTGTTCCCCCCGCTCTCCATTCCTGATGCTCCCCCTGCACCGGGTATACCTCTGGCCTTTGGCTGTGGCTGTCCTGCCTCCTGCCACTGCCCTCAGTCTACTGTGGCACTCCGCAGCCTTTGCTGCACAGTGGCATAGGCTCACCCACTCCTACCCTGTCTGTGGCTCAGTTCTGGTGGGGCCCTGTCCTGCACACTGCTGCTACCTTCTGTACCGCCCTGGCTGTCTGTCACCATGCTCCCACCTGTGGCTTCTGTTTTGCATTCTTGCACCCCTCTCTTGCTCCCTTTTATTTTGGATCATTTCCACTGTCACGCAGCTTCCACTAGCTCTCCTATTGCGCACGGTGCATGCTGTTGAATATCGCACTGCGCGTGTTATTCATGGTTCCACCCCCTACTATTGCACGCTGGTGCATTGCTTATTGCACTGCGCAGCCGCTTCCCACTGAATATTGCACAATGGTGCATTTCCGTACTTGCGCTGGCGCATCCCTGTTGTGCATGGCACAACCCTTCTGAATATCTGTGCCTGGGAGTCTGCAACCTCAGACGTGATACTTTGCACTTCACTTTCAGGGAGCATTGGTTCTGAGGACAAAACTGGGGGGTTAGGCAGTCCAGAAGGCCCAGCTTCATCCCTATGATTCTGCATAGGATTTCCATGAAACAACTGACTCAGTTCATAGGAGGGATAATAAACATTACCATAGTCACTTTTATCAGAGATGGACTGACAGTCACTAACATTCTGGGCCTGCTGTGGGGGAAACCTTAAATCTGCAACTACTGGGGTAGGTTGACTCTGTCTCTTTTTTGCAGCAGCACGAGTCACCAGCCCAGGGGAGGCAATATCGGCTGGCTCAGCTTCAATAATAACTTGGCCGATAGGCAGCAAGTGGTAACAGTGCATGGTCTTGACAGATTTGGAGTTATTCTCTGGGTGTACCTTGTACACTGGTAGATCATCCAGCTTTCCAACTACTACATGAGGAAGATAGTGCCACCTATCAACAATTTTGTGCTTGCCATGTAGTCCCAAATTGTGTAACAAAACACGGTCTTCGGGCCGTAGCTTTTGAGTCTTTACTTTCTCATCGTGCCTCTCTTTGTTGGCAAGATTTATCTTGGCGGCCATTGTCTGGGCCAGTTGATATGCATGGTTCAATTGAGCTTTCAGTTTCTGTACATACTGCAGGTAGTTTTCGGCTTGGACCCCATCTGGAGAGACCCCAAAGCAGACATCAAACTGGCAGTCGGGCCTCCCTCCCGAAAATGAGGTGGTAGGGGGAGAACCCAGTAGCATAATTTTTGGTGCAATTGTATGCGTGTACCAAGGTGCTAATCTGTTGGCTCCACTTATGCTTGTCTTTTGGATGGAGGGTGCCCAGCATGTCTAGAAGGGTGTGGTTAAAACGTTCTGGTTGAGGGTCCCCCTGCGGGTGATAAGGGGTGGTTCTTGACTTCTGCACCCACCACAGAGAGAGCATTTCTTTGATTAGCCTACTTTCAAAGTATCTGCCTTGGTCAGAGTGGATCCGCTGGGGAGCACCATAGTGGACGAAGAATTTTTCCACTAGCACCTTGGCCACAGTAGAGGCTTTTTGATCTTTAGTTGGAAAAGTTTGTGCATACCATGTGAAATGATCCATAACCACTAACACATTGCCAATATTCCATTGATCAGGTTCTAAACACAAAAAATCTATGCAGACCAGTTCCATGGGGGCACTGGTAGAGATATTGACAAGGGGAGCAGCCCTCTGAGGCAGGGCTTTTCTTTGGAGGCAACGACTACAGGTCTTTACATGGTGCTCGACATCGGCCCCCATCTTGGGCAGCTTAGGTGGGACCTGGGCCGGAATTTCAGAGGGTGGCACTAGGCGCCTCTGGGCCCTATGCCTTCTGCTGCATTTTCTTTTGCATTTCAGGGGCTTTATTTTTGTTGAAGTCCCCTCTGCCTATACCATGAAAAGACTGATGGTTATGAAATTGCCGTCGGTTTCCACCCCATTGAGGGGCAGCAGGGGCCAGTCTGGCCATCTTAATGGCAGTCCTAGTTTTCTGTGTGGTCTCCAGTGCCTGCTCCTCCTATGGGCCAAACAGATAACTCCATCAAATGGCAAATTCATAACTCTTTGCTGGGCATCATTTGTAAACCCCGAAGTCCGTAACCATGAGTGGAGTTGGGTGCATATCCCAGCTGCCACTGTCCTCAAGGCTGTGTCAAAGGCATCCATAGCAGCCTTAAGTTGCTGATTATTGGACTCAGTAACTCACATCTGACTCTGGAAGAACTAGTTTTTTTTTTTTTACTTTCTTTTTATCCCTCCTAGCTACCCTCGGTGTCCACTCCTTCGGGTTGTTCAACGCCATTTTTCCAGCCCCCAAACTCAGGATCTGCCCCTAGAGTGCCTCTCCTTCTTTCTCCTCCTGCACAGTGGGGTCTGTCCCAGAATTGGTGGTCCGGATGGCTTGGAACAGTCTTCATCTAGGACCACCGAGGGGTATTTTTCCATTTTTCTGTGGTCCCCCTTTATCCCAGCCTCCTGGGACACCAGCACGAGGACATACATCCAGAGAGGTGACATGCTGATGCACATCTCTCCCAAGCACCCAACAGCGTTCCCCCCCTCCCTGACTCCATCAGACAGAGCCGCCAACCCCTTGAGAGCCAGTCTTAGGACTCCGGGTGCCTACAGAACCCCTGGTATCCAACCCCAGAGGGAGGAGAGCATCAACTGGGATGCTCAATCCTCCCTCTCCCAGCTGACCCCCCGCCAACCCGAGTTTGTTCCCGAACCCAGGTCACCGGCGTAGTGTGAGGTGTAGCGTCCAGTGCCTCAACCCTCAGTGCCACTGGGCCGGCTTCTACCAAGGTTTTTAATGAATGCCAAAGGGTATACTCATACTGTGAGAAATAGCCCTGGTGGTTAACAATATGAATTCCTTGGGTAGTGGTAGCGAAGACTCGCTTCCCCAATATGTCAGTCTTAAGGGATTCTTTATTTACTGGACAAGTCATAGACTCCTGAGGGAGAACAGCCTTGTCATTTTCTGCCAAGACCACTATGACATCTGCAAAGGATTGAGAGGCCAGGATTGGTCAATCCTTAGGGGAAGCATACTTTCTGTCTATGGACTTGGCCACAGAGGGAATAAGCGCCGGACTGTCCCACACCATCTGTGAGAGAGTCTAGAAAGAGGGCTGTATTGGAGGTTTCAATTCCACAGGGATTTCCAGGACATGCAGATATTGAAGGTGGAACAGCTTCCCCGGTGCAACCTCCGTGGTCTGGACAGAGAGGATGGAATTCATATTCTTCAGTAGAGATTTAAAGGACAGGTCCTCGACCAAAGGCTCTGCTGAAGTAGTGGGCTTAATTTCCTCTCTGAAGGATGAATCTCCATCGAAGTCATCTCCTAATCGCAGATCAGGATCAGGCTCAGTATCATCTCCTACTAGCCCAAAAGGGATAGTATATAAAGGAAAGGGAGGAAAAAGTGCAGGAGGAGGTACTTCCTGTATTGCAGTCGAGAATCCCGGCACCGAAAATGGTGCAGGTGTCGGGGGCGGAACCTGATGCACCACCGTCAAAATGGGAGTCAAAGGCAGTGCAGGAACCAGTGCCACACGAGCGCCTGGAGACTCCAACCCCAAACCTTAAGCAGTCAAGGATGATGCTCTGAAAACATGAGTAGGAGAAGGTAGTACCTGTGCTGGCCCCCGCACTGCAGCCACGTGAGGGAGAAAAGCACAAGAGCGCAGCGTCGATAGCACCAAAGAAGGTGCTGTACGACTAGGCTGACCCAACCGCCCGGCCCGTGGGTTCAAAGCCTCTAGGCCTGAAGGCCCCGGAGTTGACTCCACAAGCTTGGGATATCGGGACAACTGCCGAAACCACTGCTCCATAAGAGCGGCCCAATGATGAAACTGTTCACCAGAGGGCTCCCAAGGGGGCAGGGAGGGACTGCGGTGTTGAGGATGTTGTCCACCTGGAACAGAGACCAAAGGTGACCCTGACAGAGTCAGAGTCGGTCTCATGTCCCCTGCTACCGATAATGGTCATGCAGACATACCAGAGGGTGACCTCGAACAGTACCATTTCTTCTTCTACCAGTGGGACGAAGAAGAACTCGAGGCAGAGTGCTGCCAGGTTCCCAACGAAGATCGGGAATGGGCCTGCTTCTTTTTGTGCTTTTGAGAGGAGCGCCCTTCCTCCTGAGCACTGAACTGCCTGTAGTCAGAACCCCTCCATAGAGGGTGGCGGACTGGACCCAGCCCTGCTGCTAAAACAGCTTTCATGCGAAGTCTCCCTACCGTAACCGGCCCCGATCATGGTCGACTCTGTCAAAGGTGGCTGAAGAGGACTTCTCTTTTCTTTTGTTGAAGAAAAGAAAACTTTTTTTAAAAATAAATAAATACTAAAACTTAATTAAATTTAATCAAATACTGAACGCTAAGCTGCTGTCATAAGATGTGAAGATTTGACTCCTGGCGGGTGAGCGACATCATCACTGAAGTGCACTCAACAGTTGGAAAAAAGGAACTGATGGGGTTGGAGGGTCGACACCGAGGTAGCCTGTATGGTGCAAGCCGGTCTCGTGGCGTCACTCATGAGTGGTCCTACCCCAGTACCGGCCCTCCTGAAGATTGTTGGCTCTGCTCGGTCCTAGCACCTCTGGTGTAGTCCATATTAGTGTGAATGAGTATTGGAGACTTTAAGTCCAGGAAGATCTAGCCAGTCATTTAGGTAAGGAAACACTGTCACTCCATCTTCTTAAGTGTGCCACTACCACTGCCAGATACTTTGTGAATGCTCTTGGTGCTGAGGTTAACCTGAATGGCATTGTTGCAAACTGGTAGTGACCTGAAGGTAGTCTGAACCTCGGGTATTTTCTGTGGCTTGGTCTGATGAGAATGCGGAAATAGGCATCCTTTAAGTCTAGGAATGCTAGCCAATCCCCTTTTTGCAGTGCAGGGATGATTATGGCCAGAGTCACCATTTTGAACTTTGGTTTCAGGATGTGTTTGTTTGGAAGTCTCAAGTCCAGAATTGGTCACCATTCCCCATTTTTCTTTAGAGTGAGGAAGTATCTTGAGTAGAAACCCTTTCCACTCTGGGACAGAGGAACAGTTTCTTTTGCTTTGACTGCCAGGAGTTTTTTCACCTCTACTTCCAGGAGTATCCTGTCTGCAAATGTGACTGGGGCAAAGTTTCTGGCTCTTAACATGGGTAATGATTTGAAACTTAGGGACAGTCCTTGGCACACTACCTCCAGGACCCACTTGTCTGGGGTAATGGCATGCCAAGCCTGGAGGTAGTGAGACAATCTGCCACCTACTGGCAATAGGGAGGCGACCTGTATCAGCCCATCAGGAACTCTGCTTGTGCTGGTTCTCCATCTGGGTTGTCTGGGCAGGTCTCCTTGTGGGTCTCCTGCCCCTACCCCTAAAGTAACCTCTGGGCTGCTGGTAGTCTTGTAAGGCTTGCCCCCCCCCCCATACTAGGACTTGTATGAAGATGTTGGCCTATCCTGGGAATTACTCCTATAGGTGGCCTTGTACTCTTTCACCTTTTTCATATAGGCTTTAGTTTTATCTCCAAAAAGGTAGTCCCCCTCACAAGAGAAGTCCATTGCCTTGGTTTAGGTGTCCTGATTCAGGCTGGTTGCTCTAAGCCAGGCAAACCTCCTGAGGGAGATGGAAAGGGCCATAAGTCTGGCTGCAGTGTCACTTGCATCCACAGCCATGTGGAACTGGTATTTCATGGCATCCAGTGCTGTCCTTGCAGTTTCCTGGAGGTTCACTGCCACCTCGCCTGGCATCTTATTGGCTAAGGCCAGCACAGTGTTCCATAAGGCCTTCTTGTACTGCACTGCATTGCATAGGCCATGTAATTGGCTTGCCTTACCAGTATGGAAGCAGCCACATACCCTTTTTTTCCCATCCCATCCATCTTTCTGGGTTCTTCAACAGGTGGGTGAGATGCCAAGGGGATTCTTGCTTTATCACAAGTTGCTGCCTGAACCATCCTTTCATGGTCTGGGTGGTTAAAAAGAAATGCAGCAGTATATCTATCCGACTGGTATTTCTTGTTCACTCCTGGCACTGAAGTGGGAGTTTTCAAGATGTGCAGTCCTGCTTTTTTCAGGGAGTTGTGCATGGGGAGCATTAAGTGCTTTGTGGGAGCCAAGCCCATCATCTCAAGGAAGTCAGCTTCCTCTACATCCTCCTCAGTCTCCTGCATAGGTAGATTGAGGGTTTCCACCATTTTCTTTACAAATGCATAAAGAGATGTATAATCGTCTGGTCCCCTTGGTGGGGTACCAAAATCCTGCTCAGGGATACCTCTTGGTCTATGGGTTCCCCTGCTTCATTTTTCTCCTCTTCCTCCTCTTGAGTTTCATACACATACTGTGGTTCCTGAGCCCCTGGGGTCTGAGCAGGAACCGATAGAACCAGTGGAACCGGTGTTGGAGTGGGGACTACAGCCTGTAGTGCCTGCAAAATCTTTAATGCTTTGGCAGTATCCTCAGCTGATGGCACACTAGGGTTGTCTGCTGGGAGCTCCTTAGCCTTCTCGGCTGGAGGCACAGCAACATGCTTCTCTTTATATTTTTTCTTTGATGGAACCAGTTCAGAAGTCAGTTCCCCAGGCCTTTTGGATTTAGTAGTCTGTTTTTTTCTGTGGGTTTGGGTTACACAGAATCTTTTGGCCTGTCTTTATCTTTTTTACAAGCAGAGATGGAGGGTACATCATCTATGTTGGTGGAAGCAATGGCCATCTCCTCTAATTTTTTTGGCCCTCTTTTTAAGAGTTTTGGGGCAAAAAGTCTTACAGATTTCACAGTTAGAGAAAATATGACTTCTGCCTAAACAAAAAACACAGGGAATGCATGTCTGCTTTGGCTATTATCTGGCCACAGCCTTCATAATACTTAAAACCCATGGATCCCATGCGTTTTTTAGGTTTTACACTAGGGATCTCTGACACTGAGTAACACTCTAAATCCACAGCACTAAACAAAAGATCGGTTCCTAAAACCGATAAGAAGAACAAACAAAGCAAGCGGTTAGTTCCCAATACAAAAAGGAATCGAGTGCTAATCGGTTCCCTGAGAGAAACAGGAACCACAAAAACACCAAATGTATTTAAAATAAACTTGAAAAGACAAACCCCCAAGGGGAACCGTTGAATAAAACTAAATTCAATTAAAGTCTGAGGTAAAAGCCTTACAAGAACCGTGACAGAACTGCAAAATACAGAGAAAAAACACTAAAAACTGACTAAAACTAAACTCTAAAGGCAGCAGTTATACTACAAATTAAATAAAATGGTACTTATCATCAAAAAACAAGTCTTTAAGAAAGTTGAAGGAGAGCTGTCTGAGGCATCTTAACTGGCAGGTGGAGTAAAGAATCTGAGCACTCAGAGTGCAGCAGTTACTAAGGGCAGCAGTTCAAAACTGGTACGAGCTAACAAGCATTCCATAATTACAGTAGCATAAATTCCATCTCTCAGGGCAGCTCAACTCGGAAGGCTGACTGCTATCTGTTGGATCTTCTTACACCTGCTGCATCGGTCCGCTCCCTCTGCTCCTCCTCTAGAGTTCTCCTGGCGATTCCCAGGACGAGGCTTAAAATGCTGGTGACAGAGCGTTTACTGCCGCTGACTCCTTTCCTGTGGAATTCACTTCCATCAACTATACAGGAGGCCCCTTCAGTTGAGGTTTTCAAGGCCTTCCTATTTAGTCAGGCCTTCCCAGACTTATTCCATTAATCTTTTAGGGCCCCCCTCCCTTTCATGTCTGATTTTAGCAGTGTCTTGTGTCACCACAGGACATTTTTATTTTATGCTGATACTATTGTTATATTTATTTTTTAGTTTTATTTATTATGTGGATAGTGTATTTTAATGTACGGCACCCAGAGCCTCCGGGTTAGTGCGCCTGGAAAAATAAAATTTGCCTTGCCGATCATATTGTGTGATTCCTGGCATTAGAAAAAAGAGTTTTTAACTTGGATCCTGAACCGCAGGTTATGTAAAAAAACACACAAACACCAGTTCCTGTAAACTACTGAGGGTAAAAGACGGCTGGTTTCCAAATGGAGAAAAAAACGCAATTTAAACAGAAACCCACAGAAAATAATGGGACGAATTCGGGTTAAACAATCTAAATATGAAAATAAAAAGTTAAGTAAACGAAGATAAATGCCAGTTCCTCAATGGTGTCTCACAACCGAAGAGGAACCGTGAAACTGAGGTAAAATAAAAACTAAACTAGTGCTGAACTATACAAAAGATGGTAAAGGCAGCAGATGAAATAAAAATAAAGAGTTTACTTGTTTTTTTTTTTCATGAAAACAATGAAATTCAGTGACTTCTGAGGAGAGAGCTCCAAGGTGGTTTGACTAGGCAGGTGGAGAATGAAATCTGAGTGCTACAGAACGTAACAGTTGGTAAGGGCAGCAGTTTAAATGGTGGCACGAGCCAATGAATGTTCCACCTCCAGGCAGTTCAACACTGAAGGCTGACTGTAAGTGTTAAGCATGTTGAAGAATTCCTGGGGTTAGAATAAGAGACTTTTCAGTGCAAATTTTTCCTACCAGAGTAGTGCTGGTTTCTTTGTTAAAGGGAAATATCCACTTAATACCGGGCCCCACCTCAGTGTGAAGCAGGGCCCGATTAAAATTTTCACAAATACATTTTTTTTACTTACAATGCCTTTAGTTATTTAGACTTTATCTGGTTGAACCTGCCATCCCTCCTGCCAGCATTTTGGACACAAGAGCCCCTAGTGGTGCACCCACAACCTTTCGCAGCTGTCCAGAGAATGATGTATGATGCAGGGAGCAGCCACGGGAGCATGTATAGGGTTACTGTATAGTTAGCACTTTTAATAGCTCTGGTTTGGAATGTACATGTCACAGTGCTTTACCAAGACTGGGTATTGACTGGCAGTCTCAGATTTGTCTCAAATCTTTGTCAGGAGGTACTGATGATGAAGAAGTCCTAGGGCTCGATTTTCAGAGGGTGAGGCAGGGTTTGCATCAAGCCCTGCGTCAAACCCATTCTTTGGTGCAGCTGTGCCACTCACCTTTGCCGCAGCGGCACCTGATTTTGATAGGTTGGGCACAGCTGTGGCACTTTACCCGATTTACTGCAGCTTGTGCCAGATCAGTGTTGCAAGCTCCATAAAAAAGGTACACAGAATTGCCGCTAGCTAGACAAGAAAAAGTTGGTCTATTTGTGGAAATTGGTGTACAGGACCAAAAATCCTGATTGGCAGTTGTGAGAATGCCGTAAGCTCCATGTGCCATATGCTCAGCTCACCCGGGGCTTGCGGCATTTGGGGAGATCTGAAAATCAAGCCCCTAGTCTTTTCACAAGCAACTATTTTTACAAACCCTTCTGGAGAAAGGTGTACACACAGAAATTTACCATCCTCTATAGGTACAGCATACCTTTTGTCCAATGTTTTATCAGGTGCTTCTGATGAAGTCGGCTTTTTAAAAATGTTTCAAAACTTTTAATTCTTCATTAATAGAGAATTATACTCTTCTAGAGGGGGCTAGCAGTTTTTTTGTTAGAAACGTAACTTGTGGAGGAAGCTGCTTTAAAATATCATGTTCTGCAACTATTTGGTCACATATTCGTGGCAAACATATCATAAGAAGACTAGTCTTCCATTATCCCTTCCCCCCATTCTAGCGCCCCTCTCTCTGTCTGTCTCTCTCTCTCTCTCTCTCTCTCTCTCCACCCCTCCTCATGCTTCTCTCCCATTAGTTTTTCCTTCCCCCTCTCTCCCTACTCCCCTCCCACCTTTCGTACTGCAGTAAGCGAATCAAGCACCTGACTCGGGCATACAGCGCCTCAGATATGTGGACATTGTGCCCTGTTTACTCTGTTCACTCTCCTGCCTTGTGGGTGCCAAGTACCAACACATTCTAACTTTATTCTGCCATTTTTTCTTTCTCTCTCTAATTATATGTATTTATGCCTACTGGAACATACATTGTACCCCATGTAATATGTTACTGCTACCCTGTATATGCATATTTATGACTCGGGCAAAATTGTACAATGCCTCAGAAATGTGGACGTTGCACCCAGTTTTATTCTGTTCACCCACCTGCCTTGTGTGTACCAAGTAACATCCCACTCAAATTTTATTCTCCCATTTTTCTTTCTCCCTCTAATTATATGTATCTATGCCTACTGGAACATGCATTGTACCGTATGTAATATGTTATTGCTACCCTGAATGTGCATTTTTATGATGTGGAACCTATGTAAAGAGCTCATGCTCAAAGGTATTCAATCCAAGGTTTCAATAAATTAATAAATAAAATAAATAAAACGGGTGAAGAAGAAAACTGCATTCTCCATCCTCTGTATTATCAGGAGTGATGCCACATTATCACACTTTTTCAGGGGAGTTCATTTGTCTGATGGATGAGCTTGTGCAATGGGACCCTCCATAATGGATTTACTACATGGCTGTTTCACTGGTTCTGTCTGACTGTGAGTCTGACTGTCACTATGCTTACTAAGGAGTTTAGTTCCTGAATCTTTCGCCAGCTTCCTTGTCTTGTGTGATTTCTTTCCTCAGTGCCACCAAAAGACAAATTGCTCTCCTGTGCTTGTCTCCTGGCCTTAGTGGTACTGCCAGTGGTGGAAGGTTTACCTAAATCCAGTGGCGACAGACTGGTTCCCTACATATTTACTCTATTTTTCTTTACTGTGGACAAACTTGTTGAAAGTGACATCCTTAAAGATTTTCAATACTGTTTAAAATGCTCTGGTTCCAAACACTTGCTAACACAAATTATGCCTGTCTGCCTTAGATATGTTTTAAAACCTGATGGTCTGGTGTGTCTTTTTTTGTTTCTGTGACATAATAGGTTACATTAAAAATCACTTTTGTGATTAAACCTTTTGTTTCTCTAACTTTGTTTTGAACCTGAAAATACCAAACCCACTTTGGAGAAAAACGGTTGGTTTCCTTTTAAACTGGAACTGAAAACTTTAACGCAGTTGATCAGGATTGGCTCCCAGAAACCAAAAAAAAGACAAATGTTACCATTAATTGATTAGCGCCTGAGTCAGAACAAAGAACAAGTCCAATTGGACTTAAATGAACTTGTTTACTCATGAAGTCAAGGATTCTTTGCAGAGTGAAGTCTGGGGTGTCAAAACTTTACTGCTCCTGAAAATAATCTAGCAGTTGACATTCAGGGATCACGCAATCAGTACTTGGGTTGTTTCACTACTCAGTTCCAAGGCAGAGAGCACATGCAGACTATCTTTCTTAAACAGGCAAGCAGATGAAAACACTGATGTTGTTAGAACCCTAGTTCATGTACGCCCAGCATACTTGTTGGCCCCTGCTTATGAAATGGGGATGGGGAGTGGACTTAATGGATCTAGACTCCCTTCTGACCTTAAATTACTATGTTACTATATTTCTTAAGAACATACCCAAAGTCTGTTCACAAGACGTACAATTTCTCTCGTAATTTTGCTTGGATCTTTCAGTCTGCATGATTCTAAGATGATATCAGTCAGAAAGTAATGGCACTCTTGGGAATAAAACATCTCCTCATGGGACAAATTAAAACTTATGAAAACGATATCTGATAAAGGAAAACATATTTTATGGATGACTACAAGATTGCTTTACATGCAAAACACACCTACAGTACATAATAATATAATCTCAGTGACCATTTTAAAGTGGTTCAACTTCAGAAGAAACAATCAATCTCAAGAAGTGTATAAAGAATTGTACAGGAATCATTATTTTATGCACCATATGTGTTTATAATGTTTTACTGGAAACAAAATCTGCTTGGGATATAAATGTTTACATGTGAAGTCTGGAGAGTACACATCAAAGCAGCACTGTAGAGTCAAATGTTGTGTTACAGTTATATTTTCTTTGCAGATATCTCCTCCACAGAGCTCTACTGTTTCAGTAATGGGAGAGCAGTTTAAAATCCTTTGGGAAATATAAAACATTCCATCTACCTGCTCATTTAAACTGACATCTTCAGGACAACTTTTAACAAAACATAATATTTAGGCACAGTTCAGCTTGTATTTCGCATTAGTTCTGTATTTGTCCTCCCCATTATTTATTACTGAGGTCATCTGCATGAAAACAGGATCTTTGCTCCTGAGCAGTTCATCTGTTCCTGCTGCTTTCTCCCTACCCGAAGTCATAATGCATTGCTTGTGACATCACAGTTACTCACATGGCAACAGATTGTGATGTCAGAACAGAAGATTATGCCTTGAAGTAGGGAGTAAGCTATAGAGGCAGATGAACTATACAGGATTTCTGAGGTATAAAGATTATGTATTCATGCAAATTTATTTAGTAATAAATAACTGGGAGGAAAAATATATAGAATATATATGGAATGCAAGCAGAATTGTATCTAATTATTAAGGGTTTCAAGGTTTTCTTTGAGGCATCAGTAGCTCTTTAACAGTTCCAGTGCACTGAGCCACTGGTACACCAATACTGTATAGTGCAAGCAGTGGTTCCATTTGTTACCTTGGAGACAGAAAAGCAAAGGGGGATATGTACAAATTACCATACAGATCTTATTGAGTCTTGTAGTTGCTGCATTTTCATCATTTAGCATAGCCTTTTTAGAAGTTTTTTCTGCACATGTTGTAATTGGAAACACTTCCTTTTATATAAACAAAAGTTTATGGGCCCAATATTCAAAGCTGGCTTTGTGTGTAGTGCACATGAGATAGCACACGGTGCCCAGTCCGGTGGCACTGGGGGTTGAGGCACTGGAAGCCACACCTCATGCCACGCCTGCTACCCATGTTCAGTGATGGACTCGGGGAGCCGGGGGTCAGCAGGGGAGGGAGGGAGAGGATGGAGCATCTGGAAGACAGTTCTCCTCTCCCTGGGGAGGGATCCAGGGTTGCTCGGTGTCCTGGTGGCCCCCGATGGAGATCAGGGGCATTGCAGGAATGCCAGCCAACATAAGGGGCAGAATGCGGCAGATGCCATTAGGGCAGCCATGCGCAGGTGTCATTGCATGCCGCACTCCCGGGGAGAAAAGAAAAAATTACTTACCATAGTAATCTTGTTTCTTCCCAGTGATGCTCAGATATTCATAACTTTATGCAGTAAGCCTGAGGGGTTGGACTGCCCAGAGAGATGGAACACATGCAAATGATGGAACACTTTGCATGGTGAGCATCTTTCAAACACTGCCTCTACTAACTGCCTGTGTTCTAACCTCTTCAGATTTTATAAAGGAGCCTGAAAAGGTAGGCCCAGAAGAAAAAATTACTCACCTTAGTAATGTTGTTTCTTCTAATGGAGTCTTGCTATATTATGACATATGTAGTTAGACCCAGCCTTCGAACTGCTCCGGAGGTGAAAGAGTTAACTTTCCGTGCCAGACATGGAATCTTGAGCGCAAGCTCGGTTGAGAACTCTGTCTGTTGTTCTTCAAACTCAAACTGTCAGATCTTTACGAGCAAAACTCACTAAGATTCTGTGTGGAAGCTGTAAACCTACACTAGCCAACTGGCTACTAAAATATTAACACATTTTTTGGTCCCAAAACAAAGACTCAAGTCAGGGGATCCAAAAAATAAAAACACAACACCCAAACACCCCAAAAAAGATGGGTGAAAAAACAAGGTGGGCATCTACTAAGTGCCAACACTGCACTGCCCACCCACATCCCAACAGCAAAGGTTCTGAGAGGGGCAGGCAGGGAAGGAGGTCATAATATAGCAAGACTCCATTAGAAGAAACAACATTACTAAGGTGAGTAATTTTTTCTTCAAACAACATGAAGTCTTGCTATATTATGACATATGCAGACTACACAGCAGTACCTCCTTGGAGGAGGGACAGAACCTACTTAGGAAATAGGCTCTGAAGCACAGCTGTGCCAAACCGAGCATCACTCCTAGTCTGGATGTCCAGGGAATAATGCTTGGTGAAAGTGTGAACTGTTTTCCAGGTAGCTGCTTGACATATCTCTATGATAGGGATGTCCCTGGCTGCAGCCAGGGACGCAGCTGTACCTCTGGTAGAGTGAGCCCTCAGGCCTGAAGGGGGAACCTTACCCAGTTTTTGATAACAAAATTGTAAACAAGAGACAATCCACCTGGCAATGGATCTTTTAGTGGCAGGTTTCCCTTTACCAACCTCACCATAAGTGAGGAACAGTTGGAGGGAATCAAACCTGTGACCCTTGGTACGCTCTATGTAGTAACTAAGGGCTCTCTTCACATCTAAGCTGTGCAGCCTCCTCTTGCCAGAGGAGGAATGGTCAGCGAAGTACACTGGAAGAGATATAGATTGATTAAGGTGGAAATCTGAAACCGCCTTAGGCAAGAACTTCCTACATGTCCTGAGGACCACCTTATCTCTGTGAAAGGAGATAAAATCAGGTTCCACTGACAAAGCTTGTAATTCACTTATGCGTCTGGCAGAAGTGATGGCTACTAGAAACACAGTTTACCAAGTCAAGTATTTAAGTTCTGCTGAAGACAAAGGCTCAAAGGGGGGTTGCATAAGCTGAGCAATGCAAACATTAAGATCTCAGATGGGAGCAGGATCCCTGAATGGAGGGTTGGTGTGAAGCAATCCCTTGAAAAACTTGGAGAATACAGGGTGAGCAGAAAGAGAAGAGGGCTTTCCTGCTGATATAAAAGCAGAGACAGCTGCCAAATGCACTTTCAGGGTAGCTGGCCTCAGCTCCAAAGTATTTAAGTGGACCATATAATCCAGGACCATGGGCAAATCAGCAGATTCTGGGGAAATATGCCTTCCAGAGCACCATATGGAAAACCTTTTCCATTTAGAATTATAAGTAGCCCTGGTGGAAGGCTTCCTAGAAGCTTTCAAGATATCGAGTACACCTTGAGAAAGGTGTAGGTCAGCAAACTCTAACTCTTCAAGAGCCAGGCCTTGAGGTTGAGGGATTTGAGATTCGGGTACCAAACTCTCCCTTGGGCACAGGTTAACAGGATTGTGATTCCTGGGAAGACACAGGGAAGGTGGACTGCTAAGGACAGAAGAAGTGGATACCAGGGCTGTCTGGCCCAATCTGGAGCAATCAGAATCATCTTGCAAGGTTGAGATCTGATTTGACTAGCACCTTGAACAAGAGAGGGAAGGGGGAGAAGGCATAGAGAAACTTCCCTTCCCAGTTGAGAAGGAAGGCATCCAGAGGGACTGAGCCCAACACTGGGGGCCTGCAGCAAAGTAGCGGAAGTTGGTGATTGTCTGGGGCTGCAAAAAGATCTATCTGAGGGGTGCCCCACCTGGCAAATACTACCTCCAGTACTAGGGGATCCAGGGACCATTCGTGATGGCCCTGGGAAATCCTGCTGAGAGCATCTGCCAGGACATTGTCCTTGCCTGGGAGGTGAACTGCCATGAGGGAGGTGTTCAGGGACTAAGCCAGAGACCACAACTTCATTGCCTCAGTTCACAAGGCCGAAGACTGAGTGCCCCTTGCTTGTTGATCTACCACATCGTAGTGGTGTTGTCTGTTCTGACCTGTACCACTTTGTTCTGAACAGATGCAGAAAAAACCTGAAGTGCTAGAAAAAATGCTCTGAGTTCCAACAGATTGATGTGGAGCAGAGATTCCTGAGGGGACCACAATCCCTGGGTGGTGAGGTTGCCCATGTGAGCTCCCCACCCCAAGAGGGAGGCATCTGTAGTAAGGGTCAAGGAGTGAGATTGAGGAATGAAAGGAACCCCCATCTCAGATTGCTCTGATCCTGCCACCACTGTAGGGCCTGGATCAGGGTTCGAGTTACTGGGATCAATTTGGTTAGAGGATCTCTCCTTTGAGACCAGAAGGCTCTCAAATGGAACTGAATGTCCCTCATCTGAAATCTTGCTTCCTGCACTACTGCTGTGGAGGCAGCCATGTGCCCTAGAAGCTGCAGAAGTGCCTTGCTGGTCGAGAGACCTGCAGAGTGAAGGAGGAGGCCAGAGCCACCAGGGTCTTTGCTCTTTCTAGAGGAAGGAGCTCTGGCCTGCTTTGTGTCCAGTTCTGCGTCTATGAAGGTGGTAGCTGAACAGGCTCTAGAACTGACTTTGGGAGATTGAGAAGGAAACCTAGAGATGTAAGCAGCTGCTGGGTAACCTGAAGGTGTAATTTGACTTGGTCTGGAGACTGGCCACTATGAGCCAGTCGTCCAAGTAAGGAAAAGATGGCAATCTTTGCCTTCTTAATGAGCAACTGCTACCGCCAGGCATTTTGTGAATACCCTTGGGGCAGAGGTGAGGCCGAAGGGCATTGCTCTGAACTGATAATGGCCTGAGGGCAGTTCGAATCTGAGGTACTTTCGGTGGTGCTTGATGAGAACATGGAAGTAGGCATCCTTGAGGTCCAGGGACGCTAGCCAGTCCCCTGGCCTTAGAGAGGTAAATAATTCCCAGAGTCACCATTTTGAATTTTAGTTTTAAAAGGTGCTTGTTTAGGTATCTGAGATCCAGGATGGGCCGCCATTCTCCTGTCTTTTTTGGGGTAAGGAAGTACCTGGAGTACAGTCCTTTGTCCTGGTGTAGGGGAGGAACCTTTTCTACAGCTCTGAGAACTAGGAGGGTTGAGACTTCTGTTTCCAGAGCGAGAGCCTCTGATGGATTGCAGGTGGAAAGGATCTGGTTCTCATCTTTGGAAATTTTTGAAGCTGAGAACCAGTCCCTGGCTTACTACTTCCAGGACCCACTTGTCTGATGTTAAAGACTCCCAGTCCTGGACGCAGAGTAAACCAGCTGCCCCTACAGGTAATGGAGATCGGCCCTGGCCTCCCATCAGGGTGCCTGTTTGGCAGGGGCTTTAGGCTGAGGGGTGGGAGCAGGCCTGCTCGTGCCCCGTCTGCCTCTCCTCAGAAGAACCCCTCTGGGCATAGGCTGAAGGGAGGCCTGGAGCGGAGGTAAAAGGCCTGTGAAAGGCCTGCCCCTGCCCTAGAAAGCTGCCTCTGAGGGTGGCCTGCCTTTCCTTGGCCTGTGCACTCCGATAAGTGGTCCTCTCTCATCCATTTTCTTCATGTAATTCTCTGTCTGCTCCCCAAACAGAGAGTTACCCACAACAGGAAAATCCATGGCCTTAGCCTGGGTATCCTGTGACAGGCTAGTACACCTGAGCCAAGCCATTCTGTGACAAGCCACAGATGTAGCCATGACTCTTGAAGATACATCATTAGAGTCCACTGCAGCATGGAATTGCACCTTGGATGCCTCAATACCATCAGCAGCCACCTGCTCCAGCTCCTTGGCAAGCTGGCCAGGGACCTGTTTTGCTAGAGCCATAACAGTATCCCATCTGGATTTCTGGTATCTTGCAACATAGGCCATATAATTTGCCTGTCTGAGTCCCAAGGATGCTGCTATGTACTGTTTCTTTGCCATGGCATCAATCCTCCTGGAGTCCTTGTCAGGGGGGTGTGAAGCCAAGGGAATATTTGCCTTATCACAGGCTTTAGCCTGCACTACTCCAACATGGCTGCATTGTTGTGAAAGGAACTCCATATCAGAGCCTGACAATGTATACCTCTTGTCCATTTTTCTATCCACAGGAAGTATAGTGTGAGGAGCTTTTAAAATTTTTGTCTGTTTCCTAAAAGATTTATGTAAAGGAATAGACAATCTCCTAGACTCTGGGATATCCATCATTTCTACATAGTCAGGCTCCTCCTGTTCATCCACAGCTTCTTCCAAAGGGAGCTGGACAGTTTCAGCCACTTTATTATAAAACATAAAATGAGAAGGGGACTCAGAAAGCCTAGGGGGAGACACTCCTGAAGATCTGTCTGGGGAGATGTCCGGTTCAATGGGCACATCCAGACTTTCAAAATCACATTCACTCTCTTCATAATCTTCCTACCCCTCCTCCAGTTCATAAAATTCCTCTATATCATATTCTTGAACTGGTGGCACCGACCGAACCGACCGCTTACCTGATGGTGCCGGTTCAGTCGGAACCGGGGAAAGCGACTGGACAATTTTGATCACTTTGGCTATCTCTGCAGTGGTTGGAGAAGGAAATTTTGGCTCCACACCTGCTGATTTTCTAGTCCTTTTTGCTGGGACTGACTCCTCTGAGTCAGCTCTCTGTTTGCCCGAGGAAGTCTCGCCCTGGTCAGAGGGCACTCCCTCCGGTTTGGTTGGCACCGAACTGGGCTGGCCATCCGGGTCAGCGGACTTCTTGGCCTCTCGTTCCCTGAGCCTACCAACTCTCTTATCCAGGGTAGCTGCAGGGAAATTCTTGCAAATCTGGCAGTCTGCATTGAGGTGGTCAAACCCCAGACAATAAACACATGTGGTGTGTGGGTCAGCCTTGGCAAAGGCTTCCCCACAGACACTACAGTGCTGAAACCCAGTGGGCCCAGTTTTTCTTTTGGGTTTCTCAGACATAGTGCCAGCCTAACCAAAAACTTGCCCGTTAACGGCAATCTGCCAAGCAAGACACCCTTATCGGTTCCCAACCATGTCATGGGTCATGGAAAAAAACGTAATGAAATCTGTTTTTTTTAGAACTGATAAGAACCGGGAACCGCACTCTAAATGCAATTTAATAAAGTTTAACAACAACCTGATCGGTTCAAACCGAACTGATAATGTCATTTGCAAGTTCCACACAGAAATAATGTAAAACCTATCTATTACTTACGATACCACAGACAGAGCTTGAACCGACCGGTTGCGGTTAAAATATAGACAAAATGCGGTTTAAAACCGAGAAATTACACTTTTTAACCGACAAAATGAACCGAGCAGCAGGAGAAATCTCCGGAGCGACTGTTCAGTGAGGCGGAGTAAAGAATCTGACAGTTTGAGTTTGAAAAACAACAGACAGAGTTCTCAACTGAGCTCGCGCTCAAGAT
The DNA here is from genome assembly GCA_016271365.2 of Neoceratodus forsteri. NCBI lineage: Eukaryota > Metazoa > Chordata > Ceratodontiformes > Ceratodontidae > Neoceratodus > Neoceratodus forsteri. The sequence goes on from CM028130.1 coordinate 1,201,156,680, forward strand.
TCCATGCCTGGCATGGAAAGTTAACTCTTTCACCTCCAGAGCAGTTCTAAGGCTGGGTCTAACTGCATGTGTCATAATATAGCAAGACTTCATGTTGTTTGAATAATGTAGTACTAACATTTTTTATCATTAAAATTGGGGTTACCCAACAATATGGATTTACCAAAAAAATAAACCTCCAACTGGAGGAACAAACAATTAAGTAGAGTTAGAACAACATGCCAGAAAATACCAAAACGATAAACACAATGAAACTCTGTTCACCTAACTAATACAGGTGCAGAGGAAATAATTTCTCTCCAAGGGTGTATTGTGACATGGTGGCACCAGCATGCAGAGTGCATAGGCTGAAGTTCTGGAAGGGGAGATAGGGAGTGAAGTTATGAATATCTGAGCATCACTGGGAAGAAACAAGATTACTGTGGTAACTAATTTTTTCTTCTAACCCCAGTAATGCTCAGTATATTCATAACTTTATGCAGACTACCAAGCAGTACCCCTGGAGGTGGGCACGGGACTCTGTTTTGGAAACAGACTTTGAAGGACTGCTGTGCCAAACCTAGCATCACTCCTGGATGAAATATCTAGGTTGTCGTGTTTTGTAAAGGTGTATACTGTTTTCCAGGTAGCTGCTTTACATATATCCACCAATGGGACATTCCTGGCATCCCTCTTGTAGAATGAGCCCTCAGTTCTGATGGGGGATCCCTACCAGCATTAGTGTAACAGAATTGAATACATTGGACTATCCATTGAGAAATGGATCTTTTAGAGGCTGGATTACCTTTTCCTACATCCCCATAAATCAGGAACAATTGCTTTCTATCCTGTCTAAGGTCTTTAGTGGCTGTCATGAAATAACTGACGGCCCTTTTCACATCCAAACTATGAAGCCTTCTTTCATCAGAAGTGGTATGATCGGTGAAAAAGACAGGGAGAGTGATGGATTGATTTAAGTGAAAATCAGAGACCACTTTGGGGAGAAATTTTCTGTTTGTTCTAAGAACTACTTTATCCTTATGAAAAGAGATATCGTCCTGATCTATACAGAGAGCCTGAAGCTCACTGATTCTTCTTGCAGAAGTCATTGCCACTAGAAAAACTGTTTTCCAAATGACATATTTTAGATAAGCCATAGCCATGGGCTCAAACGGAGCAGACATGAGCTTAGCTATACACACATTCAGGTCCCAAACTGGCACTGGGGGCCTGTGAGGGGGATGAAAATGATTCAGGCCCTTAAAAAATCTTTTAAAAATAGGGTCTGAAGCTAATGTTACCTTTTTCCCCAGTAGAAAGGTAAGCAGACACTGCTGCAAAGTGAACCTTCAAAGAACTGGGCTGTAGACCCAGAGAATGTAAATGGGTGAGATTATCCAATACTACTGGCAATCCAGCCTGGGCTGGTACCAGAGTCTTGCCCGAACACCAGATAGAAAATCTATTCCATTTGGAAGAATAGATTTTTGTAGTAGAAGGTTTTCTGTAACCTCTTAGAATATTTAAGACAGGTTCAGAAAGTTTTAAATTAGCATATTCTAAGTCCTCAAGAGCCAAGCTTTGAGATTGAGGGACTTGAGATTCGGGTACAACAGAGTTCCCTGTTTGGAGGTCAGTAGGTTGTGCCTCCAAGGGAGATGTATTGGGTTCGCAACAGACATTGAGAGCAGAAGAGCGTACCATAGCTGCCTCGGCCAGTCTGGAGCTATCAAGATCAGTGATGCTGCATGGGATCTGAGCTTGACCAGTACTCTGTAGATCAGAGGGAAAGGAGGGAAAGCATAAAGGAACCTTTCTGACCAATCCAGACTCAGAGCATCCAGAGTAAGCGTTCCCTGATCTGGTGGCCTGCAACAATACTGTGGCAGATGGTGGTTCTGGTGGGATGCGAACAAGTCTATCTCTGGAGTGCCCCACCTTCTAAAAATTTGGAGGCAGTATAGTGCAGTGGTTTAAGGCTCTGAGCTGCAAATCTGGAGACCTGGGTTTGAATCCTACAGCCCTCACTTGCATATACTGTGTGACCCTGAGCAAGTCACTTAACTTTCCTGTGCTCCCAGGTAGCACCTGTAAACAAGCTTTCAGCTTAGTGTGCTACTCCTGGTTAAACAATTGAAAAAAAAATAAAATAAAAAAAACTTGTACCACCTGTCTGTTTAGGGTCCATTCGTAATGGGCCTAATTTATTCGACTTAATGCACTTGCCAGGGTATTGTCTTTCCCTGGCAAATGAATTTCCTGCAGAGATACTCCCAATGAGTAGGCCAGAGTCCAAATCTTTATGGCTTCTGTGCAGAGAAGGCCTGACTTTGTGCCTCCCTGCTTGTTTATGTAATACATTGCGGTGGTATTGTCTATTCTGACTTGTACCACCCTGCCCTGGACTAGGGAAGAAAAAGTTTTTAGAGCTAGCAAAACTGCTCTGAGTTCCAGCAGATTTATGTGCTGAAGGAACTCTGTGGCTGACCAAGAGTCCTGGGTTGTGTGTTCCCCTATATGGGTGCCCCAGCCCAAAAGGGATGCATCTGTTGTGAGAACCACTGAAGGATTCTCTTTCTGAAAAGGAACTCCTTGCCTTAAACTGGATTCCTCCTTCCACCACAGGAGGGCCTATAGCAGTGCCCTTGTTACTGGAATAGGCTTTGAAAAGGGATCTTTTCTCTGACACCAGTGGGACCTGAGGTGAAACTGGATGTCTCTCATGTGGAATCTGGACCCCAGCACTGTGCCTGTGGAAGCAGCCATGTGGCCCAGTAGCTGGAGAAACTGTCTTGCAGTTTTTAAGCTGTGCAGCCTGAAAGAACTTGCTATTAACTGAATGCTCTTTACCCTCTCCAGAGGTAGATATGCTCTGGCTTGTAAGGTATTGATCTCTGCTCCCATGAACTGCAATACCTGTGCAGGAGTGAAGACTGACTTTTTGTAATTGATCAGGAATCCCAGAGGCTCCAGGAGGTCCTGTGTGACCTTCAAATCTTGCTGCACTTGCAGGGGAGATTTTCCCACAACCAACCAGTCATTCAGGTAAGGAAAAACAGATATTCCCTGTCTGCGAAGATGTGCCACTACAGCTGCCAGGCATTTTGTGAACACCCTTGGGGCTGAAGAAAGGCCAAAAGGCAGAGTTGAAAAATGAAAATTACGCACCTACCGTAATTCTTGATCTTCTCTTGTATCTTCACCATTCATTACTGCTTGGGTTGTGCCGGAGGTGCGCACCTACCACGGGAGATTTTTTTTTTTGAGTCGGCTCCAAAGGCGCCGCCCTCGAGAGTGACGCACTGTGTCATGCGTGAAGGGTGGCAGTTAGGTGCCGCAGACTCCGCCTCCATCTCAGTTCTGGTAGCTGGAGAGGCGAAAACAAAGGGTAAGAAAAAAGGGGAGGGAGGCAAGAGAGCTGAGGGACAGGGAAAAAGGAAATGATATAAACTGAAAACGAAATAAGCCGATAGAGGACAGAGGAGAAGAAGATGCCTACCCTAAGGGATCGGAAGGGCCTCACCCCTGGGGTGGGTCCAAAGGAGGGACAGAGAAAGGAGAGAGAGAAAAGAAGAAAGAGGGAAAGAGAAAAGGGGATGACGGGAGGGAGAGCTCTGCCGATTGGGAGATTGGTTTAAGGCTGATAAGCTCGGAACCAAAAACAGGAGAGTAAGGAGTGTATCCTATAAAATGAGAAAAGCTTAACTGAACCACTTGTCCAGAATGACACAAGGCAGACTCTCTTCAGCTCCCGTCATTCCCAATCCTTTAAATCCTAGTTGAGAGCTCACAGGCTGTCAAGGCAGAATCTGTTCTGAAAAGGAGTGCCCAAATAGGGAGGGAGAGGAAGCCCACTAGCACTTTGTTAAGAGCTAACACATGTGTGAGGGGGGACGGGGGGGGTTTAAGGCCCTACAGAAGGCACCTCTTAAAGAGAAAAAGAGTGGAACTCAATTGGACTCCCAGAAGGCAAGGAAAGATCACCAGCTTAGGGGTAATGTAGTGTCAGGAGAGCCTAATTTGGCAGAAACTGACACAAGGTGATCGAGACATACCAGAGGGGCCCTAGCAAAAAGACTGAGCAGTTTAAGACATAGTCTTCTTAACTGTAAATTGAATAGCTTGGCTAAAAACCAAAAGGTCACCCCCAGGGGAAAATCAGATAGAGTTCCCTCAGGATAAAATAGAACTACTCGTTCCTCAAATCCCTTGGGGATAGGATCCGTCCAAGAACAGAAAAACTAAAATTATTATTTCTTTAATGCTTTTTTGAGAAAGGGGAGGAACGAGCAGGAAGGGGGAGATGCCGGAGAAGGAGGCCCTTGATGGGAAGGTAGGCGGGTATCTGTAATGAATGGTGAAGATACAAGAGAAGATCAAGAATTATGGTAGGTATGTAATTTTCATATCTTCCCTTGCCAATCTTCACCATTCATTACTGCTTGGGTGAATGCCAAGCCCCACCCCAAGGTTGGGGACAAGAGAAAACCCTGAGGGAACAAGACCCTCAGCCTCCAGTTGGTGAGAAACAGGAGGGAGAGACCCTAGGCCAATCAGACGAGTAGCCTAAGGAGGTGTCCCCCGGAGACGGGGAGATAGAGGAAGCCCCTGCAGAAGCCTCCTAGCCCTGGTGGAAAAAAGACGGGTCCCCCGGAAGGTGGAGCGAATCACCCTACGCCGGGCAAGGGGTGACAATCTTGATAAACGAAGCCGTGCTGTCCGTCTAATACAGATCATTGTTCCTGCAAGCCTGGAAGCCACCTCATTGGTGTCATAAGATGCCCTTGCTTGGTGTCTTGCAAGCTCCAGGCCTACAGCAGAGAGGGCAATGGCTTGTCTAGGTTGCTCCATATCAGGCATTGATGCTAGAAGCTGAGATAGTATTGACCACAGGTGCCTGTTGTAGGCAGCATGGTGTGCCTGATGAGACGCAATGCACAGCATTGCACGAGAAGAAGAGAACACTTTTCTCCCCCACCGGTCAAACTGTAGAGAATTTGGATCTGGTGGATGGTCATGCGCCAGGTGGCGGTGCCCGGAGGGAGTTTCTAGGAATGCCAAACCCGACGGTGGATTGGGGAGAGAACCTAAAGACTCAAGTGAGGCATAATACTGTCTCCTGCAGTCTGCTGGGGCTGGAATAGGGACATCTGGCGACTGCCAGGAATGGATAGATGCTTCCTGGAAGGGAATAGGCCAGGACAGTACCACCAAATGCTGGGCACTGAATTCACTGAGGAATTCACGTGTCTCCCGTTCGGTATTGTCTCGCCTAACGAAGGAGATATGAAGATCCCTCACCATCAGGGGCATCACCAGAGGTATAAAGTTGGAGGGGCTAATGCCCTACAGTCAAAATCCTAACAAAGCTGGGGGGGGGGACTGGGGACATGCCCCCTGGAAAATTTTGAGATTTTTACCTTCAAATGGTGGCTCTTCCTGAATTTTAATGGTGAAATATATGTTTGAGAAGCCTGGTTATTATGACATCTATTAAATGATACATGTGCAAAAATGTGGTTACTGGACCAGTGAGAACAATGGAAAGAGAGACACCAATATCCCAGCACATCTGCTGGGAAGGTTACAATTCCCCACAGCAAATAAGAGACCATTCAGACACCATTATCCCATCAGATCTGCTGGGAAGGTTACAGGACCCTGAGCAAACAGCCACTTCCACACTGCATAATTCTGAACCAGTCACTTAACATTCCTGCCCTTAATCTCTCTGCATGTCCTCTCTCTCTCATCGATTTCTGTAGTCTTTGCATCTTCCTGTGTGCTGCAAACTATCCCTCCTCTCCCCCTCTTCCTGGATTCTAAGGAGTTTGGGGATGACTTGTATGATTGTGTCTATGTAGGTTGCTATATAAAAAGGCAGCAAAATTCTCTCCTTCCCTCTTTGGATTGTAAAGCACTCAGGAATACAGTCTGTATGAAAGGTGCTATATACATCAAACTTTCTTTTCACACAAGCCACAGGCACAGGTCTTTCTTCTCTAAACTGCCAAACAACTGTGTAAAGACTCATGCTACACAGTCTTTTAGATGTGTACCACATATGTGTCTGTCTGAAAAATATACCTGCTGTGCAAGCAATGCTGACTGTGTTGGCAAGGCAGTTACTAAAAGGTGGTCACCAGTCCTGATCCCAATTTATGTCAGTTGCTCCCAGTCCTGTCCAGGTGTTCCCTCCCGCAAGGCATGCCAAACCTCTCATGCTTCTGAACCCACTGAACAGACCCCAAGAGACTAGAGGAGCCAGCAACCAACCTGAGAATGATGATGACAAATCCCTGCCCCAAGCTCTGAGCCCTCCCATGGTGATGTCCTGACTCCTGTCCCAATGTTCTCTTTGTTGACAGCACAGTACACAGTAGCCAGCCACCAGTGCACTCAGTCCACTCACGAGACTTACTTTCTTTTTTCTCCATCAGACTTGTGAGTGGACGAGTGTAGTGCCCCAAAGTTTGCCAGGCAAGCTGACCAAAGAGGATTCAGGGAGGGAAAAGGTTAACTCCCCACCCACCCCATGCAAGCCAGCTGGCTTATTGACCAAACTGGCAGGCTGACCATTTCCTGTCTCTATCCCCCTCCCCTCCTGGAGCCTTCTGGCACTGGATCCTTTGTCTTGGCCAGGCCAGGTCTCCGGCCAGTGCCTAAAGGGGCCATAAATCAGCCAAATGGGCTGATCTTAGCCTCAGACACCCAATCATCTGTCCAAAAGCCAGGTCCGCCTCTAGGCTAGAAAGGGTCTTCCCTGCTAGCCAGTGCCAGTTCTGGACTGGGCGACTGACAGAGTAGAGAGTACAGGATTACGGTTGGCTGGAGGCTTACCTGAAGCTCAGGTTCATAGCTCCTGGGTGGCTGCTCCTCTATAGCCAGTGGTCCTCAGAAGTCTCCAATAGCAGCAGTCACACCTTAGCTCCAGAAAAGGACCAACAGTCCTCCTGATGGCCAGCAGCAGCCAGTTCCATAGGGTTAGCTCCCTTTAGTTGTCTTCTCCCTTGGTTTGCAGTTTTTGTATTGGGGTTTTCCAGGGTGTCCTGACACTGGGTGCCTAGTAGTGCATGTAGCACAAGCATCACATTTCAGATGCAAAGTGACGAGGGTAATGCTCACCCAGGTTCTCTTTTGTTCTAATAAAAATATGGCTTGGCAAGTCTGTTAGTTTGCTTCCTGTTATTTTGCAGAGTAAGTGTGGCATGGTTTATGTTTTTTGGGGGGCTGCCATTGCAGTTCCCCTGTCTCCCCTCTCCAGTATGCTGGCTGTTTTTTGTTTTCTTTCTGGCACTGACATTGGGGGTTGCCACACATGGGGCTGCCATTGCAGTCCCCAGTCCTTCCCCCTTTGTTTACTGCCTCTAGTGCCACTTGCTGGTCGGCAGGCTGTTGCCCTGCCCAGCTTTGCTGAAGTGGTTATTTTTTTTCTCTTCTTTGTTTTGTTAAATTTCTTTCTCTTCCCCTTTGTGAGGGCTCCAGGTTGCTTCCCATCCCTTTGGCTGGCCTTCTGTGCTGGTTACGGTGTGTGGTGCCCTTTTGGGGGACCTCTTTATTTTCTGCCTTCAGTTCTGCCATTTTTTTGTTTTTATATCTATCTGTTTTGTGGGCTCCTTGAACCCGTTTCTTGCTCCAGTCCCCTGAGATGACCCCCAACTGTGGTCCTGCTCCTGTAGCCCCCCCTCCGAATGAAGTGACGGTATCTGTTTGGTGGTCATTGGTGGTGGAGCTCCCCTGCTCAGCTCTCTTCCCAACCTCCTTCCACAGTAAATTAGTGCCACTGCAGTCGCTGACTTGGGCGCCCAGCTGATCGCGGTCCATGTGGCATTCACCAAGAGGGGACGAGTTTGGCAGACGGACCATGAGGTGCAGCAGCAAAGTGTGTCTGGGCGGAAACCAGCATCTGGACCACTAAAGTTCTGCCCTGCCACTGTTCAGGGGCAACCAAAGCATTGGGTGGGAGCAGAGCTCCCCGACCTCCACCACTAGTACCACCAACAATCCCAGTGGGATACGGAGGACCCAGGCCAGGCAATTAAAAAGGAAAGTGCGCTCCATGTGGTAGAGCTATAATGTGCTGACTCTAAACCATGGCTTCTTTTTTTCCTCAGCAAGCAGTGAAGCTGTGAATCTTTAAATTTTTCAGGGAAAATGATTGGGGGGGCTTGAGCTTACATTGGGGGGCTTCAGCCTCCCCAAAAACAGCCTGATGATGCCACTGCTCACCATCCTCGAAAGGAATCACTGATATTCAGTGAAATCAGCATTGGAGGAGAGATGAGCAGGGGGTTCCTCTCCCTCCGAGGAGGGAGACGAGGATGATGGGGAGCTCGAATGTCCAGAGGACTCCTGCAACGGTGGGGATAGGTGAAACACCAGCTTATGCATACATCTAACGTATGAGGGGAAGGCCGCCTCAGAGCCTCTGAACGTCTCCCAGGATAACGGGCCCGTAGGACCGACATGGCCTGGGAGAGAGAGGGGGGTGGCTGCAGAGGAATGGGAGGGGGCACCTACGAAGAGGCAGCTGTCCTCTGCTGAGGCTCTGAAATCGGAAAATGGAGCCCGAGCTGGCGGGGTTCCGGACAACAAACCAGGTCGCAGAATGAAACCCGGGGGATGCGAAGCCTGGAAGAGCCTAGTAGGGGATCCTCCCCTGTGATGAACCTGAGGCTGCATGAGTCCAGAAGGGCAGCTCACAGCAATGCCACCAGAGGGGTCCCTGGGGCCTGAGAAGGAAAGACGGGGTCCAGCGCTACGGCTCCTACCCGCACCCCTAGGGGTGGCAGGTGAAGACTGATGCACCTCTTCTTGGCCTCTCAACTCCTCGGACTCCGAGAACGCCCTCCTCCTCGACCTCAGTGACAACCCGCCCCGAGCAGGCGCAGCAGCACCAGAAGTGGCAGCTACTGCAATCCCCTCAGGAGGATTAGCCTCTTCCCCCACCTCCACGCCATCTCCCTCTAGGGAACCCTGGCCACCCCTAGCCTGGGAAGCCTCCGGAGAGGACAGCAGAGGAGACTGAGGAATAGGTGCGCTGGGCCGCCTAGCACCTTGTTTCACTGGAGACCCCAACTCTGAAGAGTTGGAGTGCCAGGATGGGTCCACATCCGAGTCATCCTCCCCTGAGGAAGAAGAGACCAGCTGGACCTCAATACTGGCCACCCCAGGGGCCTCCAGATAAACGGCGCCACGAACAAAGCCGGTGCCATCTACAGCACCAGATGGCTTCGGCGCACCTGAGACACCTGAACCCGGTCCCACCATCACAACTGCATCGACCTGCCTTTTGGGGGGCCCAACACGGGCGCCACTAGAGGCCCGACTGGGCCCCGCGGCTTACGGGCGGTGCCAAGAGCCAACACAGTGCTGCGAGTGGCACCACTTGATCACCGCACCGAAGATGGTGCCGGGATTCGGTGCGGTACCAGCAGGTGGCGTCGAGGGTCCACCGATGCCGGGCCTAGAAGTCCTGAGCCGCGACACTCGGGGAGCCTGCACCTCCGAAGAGGTGACTGCCGAGGTGGTGTCTCCACCGCAGCCCCAGGAGGGACCACGGCATTCCTCTGACACTGCAAAAGAAGCCTCCTCCTCGGCAAGACTAGAAGATGAGGAGACTCCCTCCTCTCCAGACCGTATAGGCCTGGGAGGGGACCCAGAGGAATGGTCTAGAGATCTTACCTGGGAAGCCCGAGAGTGACGCCGTCCCCCGATAGTCGGCGGGGCCTTGCCAATCTTAAATGCGTGAACTTCAAGGATGCGATGGTCCATCGAGAAACAGGCATCGCACGAATCCATATCATAGTTGGGTCCCATGCAATGAAGGCAAACATCACGCCGGTCAGTTACGGAAAAATGCCGGCCACAGGAGCACCGACGCATGGGGCACGACCTGCTTTGGATCTACGTTTGGCTCCCGAACCTGACATGATGCTGAAAACAATTGAAAAACACAGAAAAAGGCTCCCGGCACCATAGAAATAAGGAACGGTCTTACCGGACTGAAAACGGTTCAACGGCGTTGGGAGGAACTGGAGAAGGAGTCACAGGAAGGCCTATGACGCAGGTTCAACAATCTCACACACGTGGTAGCAGGTGCAGTCTCGGTGGCAGGAGAAACAGAATTGAGATGGAGGAGGAGTCTGCGGCACCTAACGGCCGCCCCTCGCGCATGACACAGCGAGTCGCTCTCCAGGGTGGCGCTGTTGGAGCCGACTCAAAAAAAATAAAATAAATAAATCTCCCATGGCGGGTGCGCGCCTCTGGCACAACCTAAGCAGTAATGAATGGTGAAGATTGACAAGGGAAGATCTGGTAGTGACCTGAAGGGAGTCTGAATCTGAGGTATTTTTGGTAAGACTCCTTTATGGGGATGTGGAAATAGGCGTCTTTCAAGTCCAGTGATGCCAACCAGTCTCCTTCTTGAAGTGTTGACAAGAATCAGAGCCAAAGTTACCATTTTGAACTTTGTTTTTTTTTTCAGGAGCTTGTTTGGAGCTCTTAGATCCAATATAGGCCGCCACTCCCCACTTTTCTTTGTGGTTAGGAAGTATCTGGAATAGAAGCCCTTTTCCCTCAGATTTTGGAACTGGTTCCACTGCTCTCAACTGTAGTAGGTTTTGAACCTCTGCCTTCAAGAGCATCTTTTCTACTAGGGAGGGACAACTGAAAACTCTGGACTTTTGACGAGGAAAGGACTTGAATTCCAGAGACAGACCCTGACCCACCACCTCCAGAACCCACTTGTCTGTGGTGATGTTCAGCCAAGCCTGGAGGAAGTGGGACAGTCTGCCTCCGACAGGTAGGGAGGCGGCGGCCTGTGGTTCATGGGGTCTGTTTGGTCTGTGACTGAGGCTGAGTATGGGATCCTCGCCTCGAGCCTCTTCTGCCCCTGCCCCTGGAGTATCCCTGCTGTGGATACTGCTGGTACTAGGGTAAGGCTACTGGTTGGAAGAAGGGCCTGGTGTAAAAGGACCTGCCCCGGCCTCCCCTTCCATAAGGCCTGGTGTATGGAGAAGCTCTCTCTTTGGCAGAGCTGCTTCTGCAAGTGGCCTTACATTCATCCACCTTCTTCATGTATCCACAGTGGACTCCCCAAAGAGGGAATTTCCCCTCTAGGGGAAAATTCAAAGCCTTTGATTGTGTATCCTGAGTGAGGTTTGTAGCTCTGAGCCAAGCAAACCTCCTTTGTGCCACCATATTCGCCATCCATCTGGCTGCAGTGTCATTAGTGTCAGCAGTCATCTGGAATTGGTATTTAGCTGCCTCTAATCCAAACCTGGCAGTTTCAGTCAGGTCATCTGACAAGGGCGAGGGAGATTTCTGAGACATGGCCAGGACTGACTGCCACAGGGATTTTTGATACTGGGCAGCGTATGCCTGGAAGGTAGACTGACGCTTAGCCAGAGAGGCTGACAGGTACCCTTTTTTGGCCATACTTTCGATTTTTCTGGAGTCCTTGTCCAGAGGATGTGAGGACAGAGGGACCCTAGCCTTTTCACAGGCAGCTTGCTGTATGACCCCCTGATGGTCTGGGTGGGAGAAGATTAAATCAGCTCCCTCCCTTTCCAGCTGGTACTTTTTGTCCCTCCTCCTGTCTATGGGAGGAGTGGAATTTGGTGCCTGTAAAATCCTTAATGCATCTTTTTTTAAAGAATTTATAGAAAGGGAGGAGGAGAGCCTTTGTGGGTGTTAACTCCATCATCTCTAGGTACTCCACCTCCTCATCATCTTCGATTTGTTCAGTGGTGGAGATGTCCAGTGCATCTGCCATCCTCCTGACAAAGGTAAAATGGAATGAAAAATCCTCAGATACCCTTGGAGGAGAACCAACGTCCTGTTCAGGGGACACTTCTGGTTCTATTTGTCCCTCCTCCTCCTCCTCTTCATCATCATCATCAAAAGTATCCACTCCTTCTTGAGGGAGAGGATGCACATTACTGCCAACCTGGGGACCCTGGGGTGGGGGCAGGAGGCTGTTGAGGAGAACTATTGCCTGTACAGACTGAATTATTTATTTATTTTTAAGTCTCTTTTTATCCCCTCCTGCACCCCACCAGCCCCAATTCCTTGGGAGTACCATGGAGTCTACCTCCTGCAAGCCACCTTACTTGGTCTGTTGCCGGTCCCCCACGGAGCCTCTGTTTACCCCCCCCATCTCCCTGGGGCTGGTAGGCATTTTCCCAGTTACTGAGATGTTGTGAGTCCCTGATGTCAGGTGCTAACGCCGACGTCCACGATGTCCTACCCCGTGCTGCTGAAGTCTTTGGTACCCGCAAAGCCCCAGACCTCTGTCCAAGATCAGCCCGGCACGTAAGGCACTGACATCCTGCTAAGCCCCCGGCCTCCACCAGGGGTCAGCAGATGCCAAACCACATCCCCACCCTCCCCCCGGAGAAGTCGCGCTGTCGTGGGACGCTATAGCCTTCTCCCCCCCCCCAGCTGGCCCTCCGATGACCCGGGCTTGCTCCTGAACCCAGGTCGCTGGCGTTGCAGACAGAAATCCAACCGCTGTGCTGGCAGGCCAGCTAGAGACTGAATTATTTAAAGGCCTGAGCAATCTCTTGGGCCATAGGTACAGGCAAAGCGGTCACAGAAGTCCCTGGTTTAGCAGGTGAGGATTCTGTATGCTTCAGTTTTTGGCTTCTTTTAGCAGAAACTGGGGAGCCAGCTGGTTCAGTAACTCTTTTTGTTCTCTTTGTGCCCATCTCAGGGGCAGGAACAGGCAAAGATGTGGGTTCAGCCACAATATCTTGCGGTATTGGCTGGTCAAAGCCAGAGGGACCCCTTGGAATTTTCTTTTTAAGCCTTTCAAGGCATTTCTCAATGGTCTTCTAAGGGAATGTTTTACATACATCACATTCCTCTTTTAAATGATCAAAGCCCAGACAGACAAACTATACAAAGTGTGTGTTTGTCTGCTTTTGCAAACACCTCTCCACATTGAGTAAAGTTTTTGAAACCGGTTTCACCGGTTTTCTTTTTGGGTTTTTCTGATATAATTCAAAAAACAAGCAACCGCTAAGGAAGAAACCTTTTTTATTTTTATCAGTTCCGAAACCGAAGAGGAACCGATGGAACCAGACAGTTTACAAAATACGGAACTGGGTTAGTGGTTCAGTAACCGAGATTTATCGGTTACAAAAAATAAGTAAAATTAACTTTTTAAAGTGTAAATAAGGCGGTTCTTTAGTCAGAGAACCCCGATTTCAACTAAAACTATCCCGGTTCCCCCACGGTTATCCCGAACTGAAAGGAACTGAGAAAAACAATAAATTTAAATGTAAATAAGGTTAATTATACAAAACAACTAGTAAAGGCAGTAAATGAAAACAAAATATACTTAAAGTCAGTATTTGTCATTTTCTTCACGCAGGAGAAAGTGGACAAACGGCACTCCGAGTGACCAGACTTTTCAGGCGGAGAGAAAAATCTGAAGAGGTTAGAACACAGGCAGTTAGTAAAGGCAGTGTTTGAAAGATGCTCACATGAAAAGTGTTCCATCATTTGCATGTGTTCCATCTCTCCAGGCAGTCCAACCTCTCAGGCTTACTGCATAAACTTATGAATATACTGAGCATTACTGGGGTTAGAACCAAAAAATTCCCCGTCCTCTGGGATAGGCGATGGCACCTCGCCCTGCTGAGCCACACTCCATCTCCAGGCTTCTCTCTCCACCAGGCTGACCGCCCAGCTGGAACACTGGATTATAGGTAGACTGCCCTGGGCCAATAGGGTGGCCCCACCTTGGGGGGGTGCAGAGCTGGGGGGTCTACCGGGCTGGTGCTGGGGGAAGGGGAGCTTCTGGTAGGAGGCAGAGCTTGCAGGTGCAGTGGATCCCCAAGAGAGTTCCCTGTAGTGACGGTGAAGAAAAAGAATGTAAAAAAAAAAAGAGCTAGCACACATCTGACATGCCATATTCAGATAGACAGTGCACCCTGACCAGTGTGTCTTGGCTGTCCAAATATGGGGCTATGTTAGCGTCATGCAAAATTACCACGCACGGTGGTAATGCAGATCCCTGCAGGAAAGTACCTCCCAGGAGCAAAGGGAAAGAGCATGTCCAAAATGGAACAGTGTCTTTGCTTCTGGGAGCCATATTCTGAGGGTGGCATACTAATGACCACATATGGCATACAAGGTGCTAAGGGGCCATTTGTATGTCATTATGTGGTGATTAATGCAGATGACACAGTCCTATATAGAAACGGAAACAACACTGCGAATATCGAGAAAGGATTAAATGAAGACTTTGCCAGACTATGCAGATGGCTCTAATCTAACCACCTGGTACTAAACATGAAGAAGACAAAGGCCATGCTTTTGGGACAAAGAAGACTTTGAACAGACAGAAACAAGCTTCTCAAGACATCTGACACCAGGGGGACCATGCTGAAAGTTGTCAGCAGCATGAAATACCTTGAAATGTGGTTAGACCAAGAATTGACATTAAAACCACACATCAAGCACACCACCAAAACAATACATCAGAAAATTAGACTACTATATAGGCTAAGAGAGTACCTCACCAATGACGCCTGCCAAATGATAGCGAATGCTGTCCTGCTGCCACTGCTCCTTTACGGAGCTCCAGTTTTGGCTATTCTGAGGAAAACTGAACTAAGCAGCCTTCGAATGCTCTACCACAAAATAAGTAGGTTCACAGCCCAGGTAGACAAAAGACAACACCATAGGAAGGCCCTTGCAGCCCTGACCTGGCATCAATTCGACGATAGGCTCAAGTACTCCTCACTATGCCTAGCATACAAAATACTGCACAATCAACTACCCCACCTCCAGAACCTAGTAGGGCACAGGCTGTACAAAAGAACTCTACTCTTTGTCTCCCACCCTGCCCCCCAGAGATACCAAGAGTAATCACAGCAGCTGGGCAAAGGTCTTTCAATATAAATCCTTGCCGTACTCTCTCCCTCATTCAAGTACTCACTTAAAGTGCACCTCTTCAGCAGCAGTACCTGCAACTGTCCTCACTAATCCCCCCCAAAACCACTAACATCTGCTGATGCTAGTCTGCGTCCCTAAATTATATATTGCACCTCCAGCGTAGCTTGTTAATATGGTCCTCAATGTATTGCAACTAAAAATCAGTTAGGTCCTGTATAACTATGTCATGTAGTACCAATCTGTAATGCCGCCTATGTACTTAATGGTCTAGATACTCTTTGTAATGAAGTTGTAACTTATTGTCTGTGCCTCACTATCTGTAACTAAACCCGGGTCGCCCCTGAAAAATGAACCTTTGGTCTCAGCAGGCCTACCTGGTCAACAAAATTCAATAAAGAAAGAAATAATACTCACAATGTGCAGGAATGCGTGGAGCCTTGGATGCCTTCCCTCCCACTTGATTCCCAAGTAGTAGACTGACAGCAGGGCTGCCATTCCCTGGCAGTCTAGTGGTTCCCTGCACCCTCATGCCCATCTGATGCATAGTATTAGATGTACAGTATCATTGTCCCTCATAGTCTAGTGTTCCCCAGTCCCCCCCAATGCCTGTCCAATGCACAGTGTCATAGTTATCATTTTCCCCAAATGAAATGGGGGGAGATGTAATCTCCAGAGTAGTCACCTATAAATACCTGGGTATTTACCTAGATGAGCAACTATCATTTAGCCCCCATATCCAAAACATGTCCACCAAACTAAAATGTCTCCTATCTTTCTTCTATAGGAACAAGATATATTTTAGACCACCAGTTAGAAAGAATCTGGTTAGTTTATTATTTCTGTCCAAACTGGACTACGGGGATTGCACTTTTAAGACTGCCTCAGAACCACTCCTGGGAGTACTGGATCCCCTCTACCATAGTGCCCTGAGATTCATTACAGGGCTGCCCTGGAACAGCCATCACTGTTTCCTATATGAGGCTGTGGGCCGGACTTCTCTAGCCATTCAGAAACAAATCCACTGGTATACCTTTGTATATAAACTCATTGCAAACTCAGTCCCATCCTACCTGCTGAGCAAACTGAATTCTGGATCTCTAAACACCTACAATCTCCGATCCTCATTGCTGCCAAATTTTACATGACAGATTTCATACGAAGGTGGGGGAGCACGCTCTTGCAACAACATTCCTGCGCACTTGGGAGACCATTAGAAAAACTCCACAGATAGCTAACACTGTACCAATCACCCAATTCAAGGCGTATCTAAGTAGGTTGCTGCACAGCCACTGTAACTATTACGGCTGATCTTTCTCCTTCTCTGTGCACCTATTGTAACAAATTCTTGCCAGCTGTGAACATGTGATGCTACTGTATGTAATTTCTTCCTGTTCCATGCTGTTAATGTCTTTGTATACTGGATGCAATTGTAAAAAAGAGCTCATGCTCTCAATTTTCCTCCCAATAAACATTGATTGATTGTCCCTGATAGCCTAGTGACCCTCATCTCTGCCTGGACATGGATAGTAAATAAAAGTTACATACTTACTGTAACTGATGATGTTCTAGGATATCTTTTTGAATGAGTACCACTTATGGGGGTGGACTGGAGGCACTAGGACCTGATGGGAGCAAATATTTTGGACAGGGCCCAGCAATGGCTACTGGCTATGATGCCTGCATGACACCACGTGGTGCTACGTGCCTACAAATAACCATTGCCAGCTCCCTCACCTACCTCAGTTCTGTTCACCAGGAGAGAAGCAAAAAGCAGTAGAAAACACAGGCTAGGTTTTGTGATAAGCTAGCCCAAAGGGATAAACAAAGAATGTATGAAAAATAAACAAATCAACCTTACTACCAACTCTCATTGAGAAAAAAAAAGGAAAAATGACACAACTAAGGTGGCATAGAAGAAAGCAATAGTCTAGGAGTCTGAGCCAGAGCCTCAATAAAAACACCCACTGCTCAGCAGACATAAATCAGGCTGGTACAGGGCAGTGGGAAGAAGCAGCAGACCTGTATGTGTATAGGCTCTATCTAGCACTAGCAGGTAAGGGGAATAGCCAAGGGTGAGACACATTGCAAATAAGTTGGGCAAAGAACAAAGTGGCAGATCCAATGTACTAAGACAAAGTAACCAATAGGACTGTGTTAGGCATCCTAACACCAGCAGAAAACATAAGTGTTTTTACAGCTGCATGGGTGGAGCTTTGCAGGTGTTTTGGGATCACTGTAGGAGACAGGGGACCATGATCGGAAATGATCCCTGTGTTCTCCTGCAGTGCTGCAGTGTGTTGTCCACACAGGTTACCTCATTAGTGGTGTGTGGTATCTGTTCCTACCCTGTCCTCCACGGACGGAGCTCCCCTCCACGAAGTGGTTGACTCCCCCGGTGCACTATTTTTGTGTCTTACTTCTGCACACTGTTGTGCGCATGCGTGTTTTCGCGCATGTGTGCACAGCACAGTGTGGCAACTGCCACCATGCTCAAGATGGCCACTGTGCTTCACTGCGCATGCGTGAAGTACTGAGCATGTGCAACAGTACAGTGGCCATCTTAGACACGGCACTATTTTGTGCCATGAGTTCAGTCTTCCTGGAGCTGTCGCTGTCCTCAGACTTGCCTCCCGGAACTCCTTTAGCGGCACACGGCACCATTTTGTGCTGTGAGCTCCGTCTTTCTGGATCTGTCGCTCTCCTCAGACTCTCCTCCCAGAACTGCTTTAGCAACTCTATGCAGCCATGTCGGATCTGACCAGAGTTTGTTTTAACAGCTAAGCTGCTGTCCTGTGTGTGTGTGTGTATGCGTGTCTATATGTATGGGGGGGCAGAGACAAATAGATTACTGGTACATGTGACACTGCAGAGTCTGTAAGACCCCATTTAGAAGTAGTAAATGTGTCACTCTCCCATACTCCTTCTAACTTTGTAGGTCATATTGAAACACCACATGGCCACATCAGAGCATGGCAACAAGAGGTTGAGAAGAACACAAGATGGAAATTTGCCAAGGAAAACTACAGTGGCAAAAAAAGAAAAATCAGTTGCCACCTGATAGTCCCTTTCTGAAGGTTTAGTACAGCAGTGTACTCAGAGATGGGGATGGCTTCTGCAGCTGAACTCAGTCTGCTACTACAAGGCACAAATCCACAGACTGGGCTACTATCAAGTGGATTTAGGATTAAGCTAACACTCAGGGGATGTAAGGTCACATTTAGCATTAACGGAAATACCCAAGGTACTGGGGATGTACCTTGGGCAGGAAAAGGGAAAGCGAGAGAACAAAAGGGTCTTTTTTTTTTGCTATCATATTTTTTGTTTGTTTTCTTCTAAGCATGAGTCTCAACAGGAAGAGGACTGAGAGCTAGAAAGAAGGGAGGGTGACAGCAAAAAATAGTAGTCATCATGCCTCTGCATGACCAGGGTGAACTGCCCAGAGGCCTGGCTCTACTAGAGAGGGGATGGTGGGTTAGTGAGGTACTCAGTGAAGAAGATATTCTGGAAGGTCAACAATTATATTAAGTATGTAACTTTCACATCTTCCTAGAATCAATCTTCTCTATTGAGTCCCACTTATGGGTCAGAGCATCAAGCTTCCCTATTTATGAAAGAGGTGCTGGCTCACCCTGAAGGTACAATATTAACTTTAGCCTGCTGAGTGTGGGAAAAACTTGAGGAAAAAGGCACTTGCAGGTCATGTGAGACCAGTGATGGTTGGGTCAAGGGGGGAACCTCCTATGGCACAGGAGTAGGAGGGTTCCCTGATAACTGCCACCTGACCAGAAGAGATGAGCCCTTTAGCAGTACAAGTCCAGCTCTTTTTGCAAGCCACTAGTACCAGCCTGGAGAGGTGAAGTAATGCCCTCTGTCTAATAAATTGGGTGGGCATGTAGTTCCGGTGGCCTCAGAAGTTCATTCAACTCGAGTGGTGTTATGCAATGCCAGATCCATTAAAAACAAGAATGCAATTATTGCAGATCTTGTAAATTCAGTGAATCTGGCTTGCATCACTGAGACTTGGCTGCATGAGAACTCTGGCCGTGTATTAGAGGCCACAATTCCAGCCGGTTACTCGGTGATTCACCGCTTGAGATTGGATCACAGGGGAAGCGGGGGTTGCGGTCTATTTCAAGATAGAATTGGGCCTCATGAGTGTACCAGTTGAGGAGACTGAGGCATTTGAGTGTACTATGGTAGCAGGTGTAGGTTGTAGGATTGTCCTCATTTACCCTCCACCTGGCGATGGGAAACGGTTCCTTCAGGAAGTGGCGGACTTCGTCATTGACATGGCATTTGAGTCTCCCAGGTTGATGGTCCTGGGCAACTTTAATGCCTGGGTCGATGACGAACTCTCGCAATTTGGACAACACTTCCTCTAGTTGATGACATCTCTGGGCCTTACACAGGTAGTTACCACTGCTACCCATAAACATGGTCACTCCCTTGACTTAGTTTTCCTCTTGGGTATCAAAGCCTCAGCTCTGCAGGTGGACCCAGTCGGATGGTCCGATCACTACACTGTGGGGTTCAATTTTAGCACCCCCCTCGAAGGCCTACCCCTGTGGAGATGGTCAAGTACTGCCCTTTACGATATGTTAACTCTGAAGACCTCATGGCAGTGCCTGACCTATCGTCCATTCCGGTTGCAAACAGCAACCCAGAGGACCTTGTGGTGGCATATAATACGGCCATTGTGGTGGCCCTGGATGTCATTGCTCCTGTCTGTGTTTGTCCTCTCTCCCATCGCCCTAGGTCTCCATGGTTTGAAGGGACCCTGAGGGAGATGCGGCGACAAGAACGAAGGTTAGAGCGTTGCTGGCGGAGATCTGCCCTTGGTGCCGTCCGCTTTAGGTTGATGAACCATTACCGAGCCTATCAATCTGCAATCACCCGTAAGAAGGCAGAGTTCCTGTCTGGGGAGATTGCAGTTGCTCAGAACTGACCAGCTCAGCTTTTCCGAACTGTGGACAGGCTGTGAAACCCAGCTTGTCTACAAGTTCGGAAAGCATTGTCGCAAATAGAGAGCAATGAACTTACTCAGTTCTTTGCAACTAAGGTGGCCAACATCAGGGCAGCACTCCAGCCAGCACACTCTATGGGTGCTGCTGATGACCAGTGCTTGGCCCTAGCCTCCAGCTTTCCTGGAGCACCTTCGACCGCCATGGATGTCATGAGGATTGCCCAGGGTGCGCGCCCTATGTACTGTAGTTTAGACCCAGGACCAACTTCCCTGATTTTGGGTTGTATTGATTCCATCAGTCCAGTCCTTGCACAAAAAGCTTGGTGCTCCTTGGAAACAGATGAGTTTCTTAGCTCCCTGAAGGAGGCGGTGGTAACACCCCTCCTGAAGAAAGCTTCTTTGGATCCAAACTGCCATACGAACTACAGACCAATCTCTAACCTTCTTTTTTTTAGGGAAGGTGGTTGAGAAGGTAGTGGCCATGGCCTGTACAACTGGAGAGCCATTTGACCATCCATGACATCTATGAACCTCTCCAGTCTGGTTTTCAAAAGAAGCATAATACGGAGACAGTGCTGGTTCGGGTGCTCAGTGATCTCCTAATGGCTAGAGATTGGAAGAACCATTCCATCTTGGTTCTTCTTGATCTCTCATCAGCGTTTGACACTGTGGACCATGGGGTTCTGCTCAATCATCTGAGGTTCATCTGTGGCCTGTCAGATACAGTCCTCAGGTGGTTTACATCTTTCCTCACTGGAAGAACTCAGAGGGTGGTGTCCGGGATTTATTCTTTGGACCCAATTCCTCTGTCTTGTGGGGTTGCTTAGGGATTGGTGTTGTCCCCCATGTTATTTGCAGTGTATATGCTGCCCCTCGGAGACATTGTAAGGAGGTATGGACTGAGGTTTCGCTGCTATGCTGATGATACCCAGCTATACCTTTCTTTTGCACCCGACCAGAATTGAGCTCTCTCAGTCTTTAGTAACTACCTGGTGGAAATCCAGAAGTGGATGGATTTGAGCTGGTTGAAGTTGAACTCGGGAAAGACTGAAGTGCTGGTCATGGACCCAGGATGACGGATAGGGGGCTCGGGGGGGTAGGTTCACCCTTGGAACTATTCCTTGGGGGTTTACTACTCCCGGCCTCTGAACAGGTTCGTAACCTGGGGATAATCTTTGATGAGGGGCTGAGCCTACATTTGCAGGTGTCAGCAGTCATCAAGACCTCTTTTTACCAACTGAGGAATATTGCCAGGATTAAGCACCTTGTTCCGACCGGTGACCTTCCTACGCTGGTTCACGCCTTTGTGTCCTCCCGTCTGGACTATTGCAGCTCCCTGTATCTAGGGCATTCTGGGGCAGAAATCTGCCATTTGCAGTGAGTGCAGAACACAGAAGCTCAGCTTTTGACGAGAACCTCTTGGTTCTGTCATATTTCTCTGGTACTGCGTGGTCTGCACTAACTGCCAGTACAATGGTGGATCACTTTTAAAGTCGGTCTTTTGACTTGTAAAGCTCTACATAGACAGGGCCCTGACTACCTGAAAGATCTTCTAGTTCCCTACTGCCCCGGGCAATCGCTCCGCTCAGCTGGCAAGGGGTTGCTAGAGATTCCAAGAGTGTGCTTGAAATCTTCTGGGGCTCTGGCATTTATGCATGTGACCCCTTCTCTTTGGAATTCTCTACCCCACCAGTTACGTGAGTGCGCAACTGTGGAGGGGTTTAAACGAGCCCTAAAAACTCATCTGTGGCACCAAGCATTTGGTGACTGATTGGCTGTTTTTATTTTAATTTTATAAGTTTGTTCAGATGTTTGTGTAATAACTAAGCTGCTGTAATTTGTGCAATATATTGTTTGTTTTTAAACCTGTTTGGTGCCTTGGTTTTGGAAAGGCACCATAAAAATAATACAAAATCACACATGCCCCCACAATGCAAAGCATCATGGGCTGCATATGCAAATCACCACAGAATGTTAAGCTGGTCCAACTTTAAGCAGAATTGCATGGTGCTGAAAGGCCTCTCACACAGTTTGCAAAGGGTGCTAACAGAAGACATAGACACGTGTTCATCCTACCAGGACTCATCAGTATGCTCTGCCTGTTTGATACCCCAGTGGAATGGACCAGCTACCCTTAAGGCAGTGTGCCTTGGATATATTGTGGTGAACCCATTAAAATAAAAACTATTTAAAGACAAAGAACCTCTCTGCAAACACTGAGGCAAGGGTTACCCCAAAGGGCATTTGGCTGGGAAGCCAAGTTTCAAGAAAATACAAAATCACACATGCCCCCATAATGCAAAGCATCATGGGCTGCATATGCAAATCACCACAGAATGTTAAGCTGGTCCAACTTTAAGCAGAATTGCATGGTGCCGAAAGGTCTCTCACACAGTTTGCAAAGGGTGCTAACAGAATTGTCTATGTCTTCTGTTAGCACCCTTTGTGGTGGGAAAACAACATATCTGGAATGTGAAGTACGGTATGGGCTGCACACCCATTGACTCACGCTGTGGACCAATGGGCGTACAGGTCTACCAATGGTGTCAGTCGGTGGGCGGCAGGGGCAGGCAGGAGAAAAGCTGCCCGCCTGCTGACCTGGGGGGAGCGGGCGGGGATCAGTGGGTGGTGGGGAGGGGTCCGCTGGACCACAAGGGATATGGGGGGTCGGCACTAGTTCACTTAAGCCCGCGATCGGGCAGACTTCAGTCCACTGGACCACCAGGAACGTAGGAGTAATATTTTTTCACACTTAAGCCCACGATCGGCGGGCAGCAGTCCACTGGGCCACCAGGGATATTGGAGTTATCTTTTTTTCACACTTAAGCCTGCAATCGGGCAGACTTCAGTCCACTGGACCACCAGGAATTTAGGATTAATCTTTTTTTAATGATGCCCGCAATTGGGCATGGGGGGGCGCCACCACCGAGGTGCAGCGGGAGCTCGGGTGGCCACCCACAGGTGGCAGCTGCCACGTTGTGCCCTGCAATGCGGCAGCTCATCTGTGGGTGGCCATCCATTGTTCCTTTTTTTGGGGATCAACTTTGTGCTGGTGCAGGTAGGGGTTGCGCATGCATGGCTCCGCACATCCCGGGCTGAATATCGGGCTGTACAGAGTATGCATGGGCACGCCCCCCCCCCACCTGCGCCTGCATACATTACTGATGTGCTCCGGCGCATCGGAATTTGTGCCAGGTGCAATTCCCATTTGAATATCTCACTGGGACGCATCAGTGGGTTGCGCATGGCACAACAATGTTGCGCCATGCACAACCCTTTTGAATATCTGGGCTGGAGTGTTTACTATGGATGGAATACAAGAATTCAGATCTCTGCTCAGTTCTACTGACAGAATGTTCGCCTCTCACTCACATAATAGAAAGACTCAGATGGAACTGGGCTTCTTTTGTATCTGCAGCAGGTTAAACGGCAGAAATTTCCCTAGTAAGCAGGTAAGGCTAGGAGGGGGATTTTTCATGGTCAGCAAAAACGCACCAGAAATTAAAACTGCAAGTACTGTAGTACTTCATTTTTTTTTAACTCAGCTTTATTAAAGCATACAGGTATTGACATACAGAGTAATTAGCACCGTTTTTCCCAGGATACATTCAAGATGTTCATATATAGAACGTCTAATTAATGAATATAACAACAAGTCTGGCATAACTGTAGGGAGAACTCCTCCCTGCATACAAGTCAAAATACAAGCATCATATTATATTCTCTAAACAAGCTTCCGATATTAGAAGAACACATATGATGTGAGATTGAGAATAGCTTATATGACATTTCATACTTCTGTTATGTCACTAATCAAAGGGACATTATTTAAAAAGAAACATATCCCTTACTGTATGGGCCTCACCAACATGGCCCCCAGTGGAGCTGCATATACACACTCCGTACCCCCTCACCCCACGTCCCACGGCTTTACTTTAATACGTCATAGCCAGTCATCTTGCCCTCCTCACCTCTCATAAGGAAACTTCACCTGAAGTAGGTATAGATGCATATGTCTTCCTCGGATTTACATTTTCATTCATCCATCAAGTAACCTTCTCTTCCTCTATTGTCCTAAGCCTTCATAAGTATGCACCCAGACCTCCCAGTCTCTCCATCTCTCATTGTGCTTCTCTAGGGTGAGTCTTATCTGGGTCATAATCTGTTCCATCAAAACTACTTCCCTCATCCTACTGACCCATTCTTCTACAGTTGGGGTGTCACAGAGAGCCAGTTTCCTGTAATGCATTTCATGACCACAGCCACAAGTGTCAAGGATACCCTCCTAGTCTCCCCCTTCAGATGTGTTATTGTGGGGATGCCTAAGATCCACTCCAACCACCTGGTTTACTGCAGGACGGATTCCGTTCCAAAATATATGGAGCACTGGACAGTTCCAAAAGATATGCCAATGATTCCCTGGCTGACCACATTTTCTCCAACATGCATCACTGGCTCTAGCAGCGTAATGTTTTGTTATTGTGGGGACTCTAAAAAATCTGACTAGGATTTTCTGAAAGAATTCCCGCCTATTGGGAGACAAGGTCACCCTCTAGCCCCATCTCAATCTATGTTGCCAATTAGTTTCTGAAATTTGAATGTTTGCTTCTTTTTACCATGCATTGGCTAAGGAGATCAGCCATTTGCTGGAAATGGAGTTTGTACAAAGAGGAGATGTGCCTATTTGGGACCGCTACGGTCACTGTTCCATACAGAAAGTCTTCCCAGCTTGAATATGGGCTTGACAGCCGGTGGATATGATCCTCCGAGTCGATAAAATATCTCACTTGCAAAATACTGAGAAATTCAGTATTTGTCCAATTGAATTTCTCCTTGGCCCTCTGAAAAGAGATACAATTTCCTCCCTCCAGGAACTGTGTAAATCTAGTGAGCCTCCGGATGCCCATCTGGCATATCCCAGATCTAGCTTTGGTGGCATGAATTAAGATTCAAATCTAACTATTGATAAAGGTCCCAACCTGTCAGGAGTATCCAGGATCCTGCAGATTCTTTTAAGGATGTTAAGACCATGCCCCATTCATCTATTCTGTACGTTATGCTTATACTCTGATGTACAATCCATTAAAACAAGGGTAAACAATGGTCTATCCCCTATGGATGCATCTTCTAGTTTATACCATTGGGATGATAATCTCTGCTTGGCCCAGGTCATGAGCCCAGTCCCCTGAGCTGCCAAGTAATATAAGGGCAAATCAGGCAAAGATAGTCCCTCTGCTTCCTTAGGAAAGTGTAAAATTTGCTTAGAAATTCTGGGCTTTTTATGGTTCCATATGAACTGTGAAATATCTCTATTGATTCTATTCCAGAAATCCTTTGGGATCGAGATCGGGAGATTCTGGAACAGAAACAAAAGATGGGGTAAAATGTTCATTTTAATTACTTCTATACGGCTCACTAATAACAAGGGAAGGAGATGCCATTGTGCTAAATCTTGTTCAGTTGACCACCACAGCACCTCGTAATTAGCTACAAAAAGTCTCTCTAGGTCAATGGAGATTTGAATACCAAGGTACCCGATTTGGTTATGAGGGGCCCACTTAAATGGGAAAGAGGTTCTAAAATGTGCTGGAGGGGAACCACTCTCAACTAGGGCCTCTGATTTAGAAAGATTACTCTTGTAACCAGAGATCTCACTGAAAGATTGCAAGATGTCCATGAGAGGAGGAAGGGAGATGTCTGGGGAAGATAAATAAAAAATGGAGTCATCTGCATAAAGAGATAGTTTTTGCTAGAGTCCCCCCACTGTTATTCCCCTAACTGCCAGGGTTTGACGTACCCTTGCCACCAGAGGCTCCAAGCTTATTGCAAATAAAAGTGGCGACAGAGGGCATCCCTACCTGGTCCCTCTAGAGACAACAAAGGGGGACGAGCTAACACAATTGGTTCTCACCATCGCTTTAGGACTGGAATAGGGTTGAGTAATCATTTATAGAAATTTGGGGCCAAAATTCAGTTTTTCCATGGATAACTTTAAAAATTTCCAATTAACCCTATCAAATGCTTTTTCAGCGTCCATGGAAATAGCTAGCTGGAATTCATGACTAGTCTTCTGGGATGAAATAATGTTTAATACTCTCTGAATGTTATCTGAGAGATATCTACCAGAAATAAACCCAGTCTGATCCTCATGGACAACTTGAGAAATCTCCTTCTGTAAGCACTTGGCTAGGAGGCCAGTGAATACCTTCAAATCTACATTAAGTAAATATATGGGTCTATTAGACCCACACTTCAAAGTGTCTTTACCTTCCTTATGTAACATGGAGATAAGGGCAGTTTCCCATGACCCGGATGTTATCTCTCCTCCCACGACTTCTCTACAGACCTGCAAAAGGGGAGGGAGCAACAGGTCCTCAAATTCATTATAAAATTCTGATGAGAATCCACCCAGTCTGGGGGATTTATTATGTTTAAGCAGCTTGACCTGTTCTCTAAGCTCAGCCAGTTCGATCTCAGCTTTGAGGCTATCCCATGATGCATTAGGGAGAGACTGCAGAACCGTCTGCGGCAGGATGTTTTCTGCTAATTTTACCATATCTGAGTTCTGTTCTTGAGTATATAATTCCCTGTAATAATTTGCAAAAATCTCTGTAATAGTTTCAGGTTTATGGTATACAGTGTTATTCCCCTTAGGATCTTCTATTTTAAGGATTAGCCTGTTTGCTTGTGAGTGCAGGTTGGCTGCCAAGAACTTCCCTGCTCAGTTGCCCCCTCATAGTATTGTTGGCAAACTCGTCTGTATGCCCCCTCCAACTGTTGCGTCAGAGCTCTATCCAACTTCTGTCTGTTCTCTTCTAGTTGCTTCTTGGTGTCAAGATTTAATGAAATTTTATGTTGAAAATCCAACTCAGCAATCTCAGCATGAAGTTTCTCTATTCTTAGAGAGCATTTTTGCTTTTCCCAGGAGGCAAATTTGATAATTATGCCCTGCAGGAATGTCTTAAGGGCATCCCATCGGACAGAGTGTGAGCACTGTCCTTCCGGATTGGCCTCTAAATATTCTTGGATTGACTCCCGGATATGTGACTTGAATTCAGGATTGTTAAGGAGACCCACATTGAAATGCCAATGTGAGTTCCTAATAAGGGGGGGTTGAGCTCAAGGTCAGCCTCACTGGAGCAAGGTCTGACACAGAGCGTGGGGAAATCTGACTGGATTCTACAGTATAGGCCCATTTATCTGATATAAATAACATGTCAATCTGGGAGTAACTACCATGCCTATCTGAATAATGTGAATAGTTTCTATTCTGGCCATTCACCCAGAGCTACGTATCCACCAGGCTCCACATTTGAGTTATTCTATTTAATGCTATTCCTGCTGACCCCAACTTTATGCGTCCCCCCATCTATCCAGCTTGGCTGAAACTACCATGTTAAAATCACCACCTGTTATCAGGATATGGTCCATTTCCACTTGTAGTAAGTCTGTTATGGTGGATTTAAAAAAGAAAGCAGCATCACGATCCTCATTAGGATAAAGCTATAATGCAAATCTCCTAATGATGCACATATCTTTATGAACCTACTCTCAGGGTCTGTCTGGACTTCCCGCACCCGTAGGGGACATGATTTATGGACAAGAATAGCTACCCCTCTTCTATGGGGGTGTGCTAGATACGAGGAAGCACAAACCGTTCCCACCCATTTACGTTTTAACTCATCATGTTCCATCTCTGTGAGGTGGGTCTCTTGCACAAATGCTATATGGATGTTTAATTTAACTAGTTCTTGCAAGATTTTCAATCTCTTAATCGGGTGGCTGATGTGCCTCCATAGTAAGAGAGTCCGGACAGGCCGTGAATCGAGGGCAGAACCAACCCTGCAGGCATCTGGGTTGGTGGGGGGGATGCAGCTCCAGTAAAATAACTAAGTAAACACAGAAACTTACAACTGTAACAACTATTTTATAAACTCTACAATATAAAAGCCACACACTCCCAGCCGGTGAGATTAACCTTGTGGTTCTCTTTTTTTAAAAATTGCTTCCAAGGTGCCACATGTGTCCCCCCACAATCAGGTTCTCTGATGGCGGTGGGAGGTGCAGAGTAAAACCCTGTACTAGGCTTCTCAACCCAAGAAATTTCAGGCGCGGGCAACCACAGCGGGGTCACCATTTCTAACGTAGACATTTGCCCCCATACCTTCTCCCCCGACATTCATTCAAAAAGTTTCCTCCAGGAGGGTTGGGGAACCCCCAACTGCCTTTCCCCTTCCCTTCCTCACCAAGTACAAAATTCTCTATCCACCCCATCAAATGCTAGAAATCTAGTGGTCTCTGAATTAAAGCTTGGCTGTACCATCTGGAACTTTTTCTTTACCAACGTTAGTCAGTGCCAGTACAGCCAGATAATGATTGGTTCCAAACCAACGGATTTGCCTGTGAAGGAGAAAGTAGAAGGTTGTTGAATAAACAACATTACAAGGCACATATAGTATTTGTCCGTATGTCCCAGCAGGACTGTGGGGAGCCGATCAGCACAGTGAACAGCTTGGACTATCAAAAAATAAAGCAGTCAGTGAAAGGTCAGGGATCTGGGCTCTGGGATCCGGCTTCTTCCCTTGGATGCACTATGCACGTCTTCACTTGGTCTCTTAGTTTACTTCACATGCTAGAATTCCCATTTCTATCTGCGACAAATAGCCTGGTGCTTTTCCCTCTCGTGCCTCCAGCTACCGACCATTGTCTCTTCTCAATCTCCCTAGGACCTCTGGGTTAATCAAATCATCCAGTATTATATCCAGTAATGCTAAAAATTTCCGTGCCTCTGTAGGGGGATCGAATATTTTAGTACCCATGTCAGAAATCACTCGCAGGCGGGCAGGAAAGTCAATTCTGGCTTTCAGGCCTTTGGCTCGCAGGGCTTTTACCACTAGGAACAGGATTTTGTGTTTTGCCATAGTCGTGGGAGCGTAGTCTGGCTCAAAAAACAGCTTGACGTCTCCGAAAGTGATCTCTTTTTTCACCCAAGCCTTCATCAGAACCATTTCTCTTGTTCTGAAATCCAGAAAGGCGATGATCAGGGAGCGTGGTCTTGCCTTAGGATCCTTCAGAGGGGCCGAGAGTGCTCTATGGGCATGGATTATGTTTAGTGAGGTATCTTTGTCCAAGCCTAACAATTCTTTAATAAGTCCCTCCACATATTCTGGGACATTACTTGTTTCGTTCTGTTTTGGCAAGCCGTGTATTCTTAAAGTCACTCTACGAGATCTGTTCTCTAAATCTTTGATTTTGCTCATAATTAACTGCGGGCGATCGTGTAATTGTAAAATAGCTCCGTTATGTAACTCAACAGTTTCTGTATTACTAGTGATATAGTCCTCCATCTGTTGAAGCTTCTTGCCCTGTTGTGTTATATTAGATCTCTTTTCTTTAATGTCTGCCTTAATTGTCTCCAAAGTATTAGTCATTCGTCGCAGCTCCTGACAGAGCTGACAGGAGGTGATGGTAAAGACTTCTCCCTCCTCCTCCGACTTGCTGTCCCATCTCATTTTCATTTCTACTTTGTCTGCAGGCTTCGAGGCATTGGAGCTGGGATCTGACTGCTTAGGTGGTAGCAGGTAAAGTTTTTGCTGTTTTAGTCCACTTCCATGAGCAGCTCATGGTTTATTTCTGGTCGTCATAAGTTCGCTACTGAATGCTGGTCAAAGTGGAGTATTTTCCAAAAAAAAGGAGTTTGATTTTAACAAGTTTTGTCGAGGGAGTCGGCAGAGCATTCTTTCTCCGTGTCTACATCGAACGGTGACTTCACCTGAAGTCCAGTACTTCATTTTTAAATGTAGGTACGTGAGTGTAAGAAGAGGATTATGAGGGCAAATAACATTTAACTATTTTTTTTTTAAATTTATGGCAGTTTTTATTTTTAGGGCCTAATTGAAGGTTTTAAGTGAGTAAAGGTGGCAACCATTTTTGTAATTGCAGTCAGGGATGTGTGGTTAGTACTGATTTTATTGTGAAGAGGCTGCTGGATCTTTATCCAGTGTTGCTGTGCTGGAATAACAGCATGATTAAAGAGGGATCTCAGCCAATCAGGTTTCACGATTTTTCTTTTTGTCACTTATAGGAATATTTTATAAACATAACATTTAGACACCGTCCCGCTTATAACTGATATGGTTTCTGTATATCTACAGTATTCCTTTTATTCTTCATTACTAAGTTCACTGACATGAAAACAGGATCTTTGTTGCCTACAGCCGATCTGCTCTCTGCTTTCACAGTTAAACCCTTTCCTGATGTTGCAATCCTCTGTTTGTGACATCATAACAACTTCCATAGCAACAAACTATTATGTCACGGAGGGGTATGACTTCAGCAAAGGATTACGTAACTGCAGATGAACTATAGGTGACACAAATCCTGTTGCTATGCAAGCTAACCTAGTAATGTAGAACAGAGGAAGGAGAAATGTATACAATATATAAATATATGCCAAACTGTTTCTAAATATTACAGTTTTCAAAGTTTTCTCAAAAGTCCCAAGAGGCAACTGCCATGGAATGGAAGGAGACAGGGTTCTATGATGACGTCACAGCTTTGGAGTATGTTGGACCCTAGTTGTTGATCATGTGTAATCCAGCAGTAAATGACTACCCAGCGACAAAGTAAAATGACACAGAAAAGAGAAGCTACTGTACTTACTGTAACTGCAGATCTTCAAGAATATCTTCTCGCCGGCCCGGTGGCGCTGAAGGTTGAGGCGCTGGACGCCACACCTCGCACTGTGCCGGTGACCCGGATTCAGGAACGGACTCGGGTCTTCAGTGGGTTGGCAGGGGAGGATCAGGACTGAGCATCTGTAGACTGCTCTCCTGACCCTGGGGAGGGTTGTGGCCCTTGGGGATGCCCAGTGGCACTACAGGCCAGTGGATATGTGGGGAGGGAGCACGGCAGACATCAGCACACAGGTGCCCGAACGTCATTGCACGTCCGTGCTCCAGTGGGGTTGAAAATTAGGTGGAAAAATGTCTAGGCACAGCAATGCAGCTTGATGGCCAAGCCCTGCCTCGCCAGGAGGACTCGCGTGGAATCACACTATTGGGGTGGGGATGGGGCCGATCTGGCTGGACAGGGTATGGGGAGACCCTCCAGTGGACCAGCGATGGCCATGCTGGATCCCCCATCATGTGAGTGAGCTGGTGCTCTTCCGGCGGGCAGGGCCGGCAGCTGGATGCCCCCACCAGTAGTCACCGCAGTAGGCGAATAAATAGAAATAAAAAAAAAAAAAAAAAGAATATCTTCTCAGTAGAGCACCACTTTTTGGTCTTAGGGCTGGAGGAGCCAGGACATCATGACAGCAAACTTTTTCCAGTCAAGATGCTGGCAGCAGTGTTGCTGTCAGCACATGCATGACACCACATGGTGCCATGTACTTGGTCTATAACTGCTGCTGAAACCCTAACTGCCTCAGTTCTGTTAGCAAGGAGAGCTATAATGTGATATACAAGCATATGTTTGTAGCAGAAGAAAGAAGGATATAAGAAGTGAAAATGAACAACTGAATATAAGCCAACTACCAGCCTAATAGGAGGAAGGGACAAACATACCTTCCTTAGGGGTGTCCCTTTAGAGAGAGATAGTAGGTAGTACATGCACATATTTAAACCTGTGCCAAAGCTGTAGTTGTCAAAATCCCAACAAGGAAAAAACTTACTTGGCACAAAATAAAGAGTTAGGAATCCTGGGCAGTTGCCCCTGAGTGATACCAGGACAGGCATGTTTTACACACAAAAATAGGCTATATGGACCCCAACACCATGATTGCCCCATCAGAAAAAGTCTCCTTGTGGTTAAAAGTGGTAGTCTGAAGCTGGAGCAGTCTCAGCCACTTCAGTACTTTATTCCCCAGGATAATACGGGGAAAAAGGTAATACATGGCTATGCTGAGAGACTGCACTCTTGGTGAAATAACAATAGGACACAAAATATAGGCTTATCACAGGTAATGTAACTGTTACCACTTACTAAAGAAGAATGAGAGAAGAAAGCCCTAAAAAATCAAAGCTGACAAGCCATGGAAGGGTGGACAGAAGTCTCTCAGACAGAGCAAAAGGGTATTCTGCCTAGACAGAAAAGAAAAGCCCTAGCAAGAAGGACATTGTCCAGAGAACCAGATCTATTCTTAGTACTAGGGAAGAAGACTAAGTGACCTGTGAAATGTCAGGGATTCAAGTTTGGTCTTCCTTCTCACCAGTGACTTCCTCACCATGTCCCTACAGTAAAGGGCAATCCCTCAGAAGAAAATGTGCTGGTCCAAGACACTCTTTTTTTTTTTTAAATTGAATATGCTTTATTCTTTTTATACAAAAAAGAGAAGGAAAAAAAAAGAAAAATGACTACCCAGAACTAACCAACATGAAATACAGGGCATGCAGCAATGATGAAACATGTACTTCGAGCTGATGTTACAATGCAAGAACTGCAGGAGATAAGATTAAACTAAACATACACCCTAACCAACAAACAAATACTCCCTGCCCCAAACTCCCCCACCTCCCCAATTCCACTAACCCAACTCCCCTCTAACCCCCCACCCACCCCGAGCCATGTATACCAGTGAATGGGGTACTATTCACCGCTGCTAGATGATCACACTCCATCAGTGCAAGACAGTGAAAGGGCAGAGGAACCACCTATGAGAGTTATAATTTGGTGCATCCAAGGGCCCCGTGAGACATAGCCTTATGCAACGTCACCAACTTAATAAATTGACCACAGTCACTTCTGAATTACTGAGAGGTTTCCGGAGGGACTGGGTACAGAGACCAAAGGGTATGCAGCCTCTCCCATCTGGTTCAACACAAGGGGAGTTTACCGCGAAGACTGGCAATTGTTTTTTCCATCCTAAGGTTATGGAAAAGCTCCTTCACCCATTCGAGATAGGAAATTACATGTTGATCCTTCCAGTAACGGTGGGCAAGCTTTTTAACAGATAAAGATATGATAGCCATATGATACCACCTTTTTCTAACAGGGATAGTGGTATAGTCTCCTGTAATACAAATTTGTGGTGTAAAATAGTCCTGCAGTCCCAATAATGGGTCGGCCTTTTCCTGGATAAGTCTCCAGAGGTGGGCCACTTTGGGGCATTCCCAGAGTATGTGAAGTAGTGTCCCTGGTTCCTGACCACACCTGAAGCAAGCTTGATTCAGCAGCCTGCCCATCCCATGCATTTTAACAGGGGTGTAGTAAATATTGTGCAAAATGTAAAACTGTGCTAATTTTAGGCGATCATTAGCAGTATGTGAACAGACTCCTTGCCATACTTTATCCCAGGGGAAGATATAATTCGGGAAAGTGTGGGCCCAGTACTGAGAGTAACCCGATCCATCAGGGTTAAGTCTCCCGAATAAGACTGAGACCAGGTGAGAAACTGCATGGGGCCGCTTCGCACATACAAGATGCTCCTGAAAAGGAGCTACTCGATGTGTATTCCAAAC
Source organism: Neoceratodus forsteri (assembly GCA_016271365.2). Lineage (NCBI taxonomy): Eukaryota > Metazoa > Chordata > Ceratodontiformes > Ceratodontidae > Neoceratodus > Neoceratodus forsteri. The sequence continues at coordinate 1,201,189,989 of CM028130.1, forward strand.
GCCAGAACCGAACCATTTTAGTAACATGTGTCTTATCTGGAACATGAAAAAGGAGTATTTCCTGCAGCAAATCTGACATAGTCCCTAGCTTGCCATTCACTACTAAATCACAGACTAGGGCTTGTGGAGTAGCACATTCTTTCGGAGCAGAAATTATTCGATCACCCAGTTTAAAGTTGGTTACCGAATATGGGCTGCGATAGGTCCTGTTGGTTATTATATTTCAGAGACTTACAAAGCTGTAAGTAGACCTTTATTGAGGTATATATAACTGAGCCATGTACAGAGCTAGGCAGTTTACTTGGTGTTAAGAACAGAAGACAACCTGGGGAAAGCCCAGCTAGCATATGCTGCTCCACTTGTAGTCAGATGGGAATATATGGGAGATTCTCTATATACTGAAGCGTGGTAGTCCAGTGCATGTATTTGGCTACATGACTGGCTAAATAGTAATAATAAAAATTAGGGAGTTTGAGGCCCCCTAAGTGTCTTGGTGCACTTAAATGATTATACGACCTTCGTGGGGGTTTGTGCTGCCATAAAAATTGGGAAATTATACTGTGGAGCTGACGGAACCAAGTTAAGGGGAGATGGACATTCAACATGTTAAGTGGATAGAACACTCTCGGCAGGACATTCATTTTAATTAAACTAGCTCTTGCTTGGAGGGACAAAAACATAGGAGCCCATCTATTTAGATCTTGCTTGATCCCCAGTACAAGGTTGTCTAAATTTAGTTTTTCCATTAATGATACTGAGGTGGATAATATTATCCCTAAATATTTAAAACGGGTGGTCCAGGCCATGGATAGTGGGGCAATCCCTTTTTTAGAAAGAAGAGAATTAAGGGGCATCACTTCTGTTTTGGTGAGATTGAGTTTATAATTAGAGACCTTGCTAAACTTTTGGATAATCTGTAGGGCACCTCGGATGGATCTGTAAGGATCAGTGACATGAAAGAGGATGTCATCTGCATAAACTAATATTTTCAGGTGGAACGGCCCTATTCTAATACCTTGTAGTAGTTGGGAGGCATTCAATTGGCGTAGCAATGGCTCTAGGTATAAATGAAATAATAGCGGCGATAAGGGGCAACCTTGCCGAGTGCCGGACTTTAGTGGAAAAGTAGGCGAGAAAACACCATTGCAGTAGACTTTTTCACTAGGACAGGAGTACAAGGAGCTGACCCAGGTTCTGAAAGGGGCTGGGAAACCAAACTTAGCCAGGGTATCAAAAAGGAAAGGCCAACTAACCCTATCAAATGCCTTCTCCGCATCCAGGGAAACAAGGGCCACTGGTAGGTCTGCGTCCCTGGATTCAGAGAAAATATGGGCCAGCTTGCGAATGTGGTCCGACGAAACTCTCCCTTGCACATATCCAATCTGCTCAGGGCTCAAAAGCTTCTCCCATACTTTGATGACCCTGGATGCTAAAATCTTTGCAAAGATTTTGATATTGTAGTTCATCAGTGAGATGGGGTGGTAATTGGTGACCTTGTCTTTAGACTTACCTGGCTTTGGAAGAGCCATGATGATTGCTTCCAAAAGGGTTGAATCCATAACCTCATGTTCACAGATTAACTTAAACAAGCAATGGAGAATAGGGATCAAGTCTACTTCGAAGGTTTTGTAGAAGTTGGATGGGAAACCATCCGGGCCTGGGGCCTTCTCTCTGGGAAGGGACCTGATAGCATCCCTGATCTCCTGCTCTGAAATGGGGCAAGCCAGAAAGTTTTGCTGGGCTACATCCAGGGAGTGTAGCGGGATTGCAGTCAGATAATCCCGAACTTCGCTGGTTAGAGGGGCAGACTCGGGGGGGGAGGGGGACTATAAAGCTGTATGTAATATTGCTCAAATTCTTTTGCAATTTCTCTAGGGATAGTTAGAATAGTGTCAGAAGATAGGAAGGACACTGATGCCATGAGGCGAGACTCTTCTTGTCTCCGAAGCCTCATCGCCAAGAGGTGACTAGCTTTATCCCCTTGCTCAATATACTTAGCCTGAGTTTTAAAAAGAGCATATTCTGCTCTTTCTCTCAGGAACTCTGCATATTTATTTCTCAACAAATGTCAGATGCAACATCTCATCATCTAATGGGGGAGTGGACAAGGAGGCCTCTAGGACCCTAATTTCCTCCAAGAGAGCTGTGGATTTTTTAGCCTGCTGATGCCTTCTAGTGGCTGAAATTCTAATAAATTCTCACTGAAGAACACATTTCAGGGTGCACCATATTTGATCAAAAGCTTGGATAGAGCCTTCATTGTGTTTCATGGATTGCTTTATAAGATCTTTAACCCGAACTACTGTGTCTTCATGGGCAAAGAGTTGGGAGTTCAATTTCCAAATAGTGTCTTTTTGGATATTTGGGGTTGGGTTGGTTTCCAACCAAATAGGGGAATGATCAGATAACACTCTAGGAGTGATACCACAACCCAGCAACCCGGTGATCACCTTCTGGTTAACCAGAAAGAAATCAGTCCGGGAGAGGGATCTATGCACAGGTGAATAGAAGGTGTATGCCCTGGTATGAGGATTCAATAGACGCCAGGGGTCACTCAGAACATAAGTGTCTATAAGGTCTCGTAGAGATCGTTGGGCCAGAGAAGGTTTAGATCCCGCTGAAGAGGATCTATCTAGGGAGGTATCAGTAACTAAATTCCAGTCCCCCACTAGAATAATGGACAAACTAATAAAGGGAGCAAGGGGCAGGGAAAAGTCAGTAAAAAATTCGGGAGAATCCTTGTTAGGACCATAAATCGAGCCAATGAGAACCTCCTTGTGGTCTAATACCCCCCTTAGGAAAATGAATGTACCATGTGGGTCTGTAACCTTTTGCAATTCTAAAAACTGAGTGCCCCGGCCACCAATATCGCTACTCCACATTGTGATGTGGAGGACCCAGCACTATATGCCGCACCTATGAAGCCTCGATGAAACAAGTTATCTGCTTCTAACTTGTGCGTCTCCTGCAGAAATGCGATTTGGCATTTCAAAAAGGCCAAATGTTTAAGTATTTGAAGCCTTTTAACCTGTGACCGGGCTCCTTTAATATTCCAGGATACGATTTTCATAAAAGAAATACAATATTGTGGATAGCTACTTGAGTGAAAGTATATACTAAGTGCACCATTTACAACTGCAACAAAGATGGCTCTTGTTCCCACCCCTCAATACCCCCCATGCCCTCCTTTCCAGGAATAAATGAAAAATATCTTAGTGGCGGCTCCCATTCCCATTCCAACAATACTATACAACCTATACATATAGGAGACACTACGAAATAATGGAGCAACCAATTCCCCCAGTCCTAGTGACTGTACTCCAACCACCTTGCTTGGCATGATGACGACCATGCTGCCCACCAAAACACTTCTGCCACACCATCCCCACCCCCCACTCAAACCAGAATCAACAAATAGTGTGGTTAACAAAGACCTTTAAATAAACTAACAAAGGTGGATAGTGTTCCCCAAACGTCACACTGTACTAATAACATCATATTATCCATAAAATATGACCAAACTGATCCATCTGATTCAGGACAAAGCTACCTAGTGAGAGAATCCGATAAAACGGAATGGAAGGTCCAAGTTATTAGGGCCACAAATGTAAATTTGATCCTAACAATCCAAAATGCTAACAGTTAACTTGATTGCAGGATTTATTCCCCACAGGAAGTGAGTAAAACCTTTCTGACATGGTATTGATGGGAGCCCCATCATACCCTGCAGATCTTAGGTCACCCCCATAAATCGGGAAAGAATCATCGAAATACTCGCAAAAGTCCGGGAAAAAAAAACAGCATTAGCACACTGTAGAAAAAGATAAACAGTGCAAGACATTAATCATTTTAGTCCAAAAGGATGCAGGTAAGGATGCAGGTAAGGACTATCGAGCTCAACAATCAAGCCAGATGCTTGTAGTACCACCAAATGGCCACAGGGTGTCGCCGTAGTCTTTCACTTGAAAAGATACAGAAACATATGCTTGCAGGTTTCAGTTGACGCTTCCACAGTATCAAAAGAATTCCAATGGCCCTCATGGAATACTTGGAGGATTGCTGGGTACCTGACCCTGAACTTTATGCCCGCAGATATAAGCTTGTTGACCACAGGGTGGAGTGCTGATCTTTTTTGGCGCACTGTATACGGTAAGTCCAGTACCACCCTTATCTTCTTGTCAACCCATTTGATTTCTTGAAGGTCTTTGAGCTTCGCAAGTACATGCTGCTTATCCAGGAAGTTCAACATTTTAAATAGAAATGGTCTAGGAGGAGAACCTGTGGGAGGCATAGGCCGTAAGGAGAGGTGTGCCCGCTCAATAATATATGCGGGGCCATTAGGAGAAGGCCTGACCAGTTTTTCACAGAGCTTTTGGGTGAACAATATAGGTAAAGTGCCCTCTTCCCCCTCTGGCAAACCCAGCACAACTAAGTTATTACGCCTGGAATGCCCCTCAAGGTCTTCCAGCTTTTCCTCAGCTTTTTTAAGCCTATGCCTGATGTGAACCACTTTGGGATCCAGATCAATGCTTTCAGTCATCTAATGATGATATGCGGGCCTCGTTATCTGAGGTCTGGGTAGTAAACTGATCTACAGAAGCCCTCATGCTGCGAAACTCCGAGGCAAACATCAGCAGGGTATCCTTCATTGGTGCTAATTCCTCCAGGAATTTTTCTTCTGTGAGTACATCCTGGTGGTGGGAGTGTGAGGCCAGGTCATCCGCCTGCGCTTTAGCCATCTTGTCTTTTACTGGCGTAGTCGGCAGGGTGTGTTTTAATGCCGCTTTTTCATCTACGCGTCCATTCTCGACTATTCGCGGATGAGAGCGCCACGTGAGAAGTACTATATCAGCCCAGCAGACCCAATCAGATGGGGTGATAAAACGAAATGAAGTTTGACGGTTTGAGTGGCACTAACAAGGGAGCCGTGAGTCAGAGCACCTTAGCAGGCAGCCATCATGCCGGAAGTCCCAGTCCAAGACACTCTAGAAATTCACTGTAGCTGTCTGCCGCAGACATTTGCTTCTGGCATTTCTGGCACAACTTCAACCCTCCTGAAAGGATCATCTTTGGAGAAGATATGATAGTAGAGAAAACCAAATTTTAGAAAAAATAGAGCAAAAAATGTAATCGTACAAGGATAGGTGCTGGATCCGAACTAGAACCTAGACCAATATGGACCTAAGTGATAGTACTATTATAATGATGATGAAAAAATCACCAAGAAATGAGAAATGGATTCAAGGTGACTGATTTCTTTGGTAGAAAACAAAGTTCTGAGGGTTGCAGGGAGCCAGATGTGAGGCATAGGGGTGATGCATGCAGCATTGTTTAAATATATTGGAAAGTTCAGGGCACTGGCTTTTTGATCTGGGAATCAGCAAGTGTGTGGCCATGGTTGAATTCACATTGTGTGAATAGGGATGTCTTTCTTGGTAGAAACCCATGCCCCCCTGGACCATGCGGTCATCTGGGTCTTGAATCCTGCCTCTTCAGCAGCCTGTGGATGAGAAGAAGTGGGCTTACCATTCTTGATTCACTCAAGATGATCTTGGAAAGATTTTAGCTGCATCCACAGGTAGTAATCACAGGTCATTGTGCTGTGGTCCATACCTAAGAAATAGACACAGAGGTCATGCCCATCACTGAAGGATAATTTAAATCTTCTGGCCATACAGCTCTTAAATTCAGTCTTGTTCTTGTCCATTACATCAATCGTCAAACTGGGGATGAAGACAAGGGCATATGTTGCTGGCAGAGGAATCAGTCTGAAAATACTGAAATTCAGATGCCAATGCAGGAAAAAATAGTCAAATCCTTCTAACACAGTAGGATTTTGAAGAAGGCTTCCACTTCTTTCAGCAGAAAGAAAGATCTGGACACCATAGTTAGGAGGAAGTACCAGTTTGGAATCCTTCCTAAAGCACTGAACATGCTCAGTGGAACTTCAGCTGCCTATGTGGGGATAGTAAACCGTATTCAGGAGTTAAACTGGACCAAAAAGGCCTCAGATGTCAATTGGAATGGCCAAAAAGCAGTTTTTTTAAAGTATTTTTAGTAATTTGATTAGGTGGGGTGTGGTCTAAAATACTCACCAGATATAGAATTTAAAAACATTTTCAACAAAAAGTAAGTCAAACAGCAGCAGAATAGCAGAGCACATGAAGAGAACTACTGACATCAGCCTTCAAAATGGATACCACAATGGTAGGACATGGCCAAAAATGGCAGTTTGTGATACGAAATGTCACACATCCTTTGCACAGAAAAAGGAAAAATAGCCCAGATGCTTCCAAATACCTGTCAGCTGCCACAAGGAACTAAAAATCACCTACCTTAAGAGACTAGCCAGATTCATTTACTAGTGTCTACTGTATGTGGTGGAGCTTACCACAGAAGGCCACCTTCTCTCCACAACTACAGTATGCTGGAAGATGAACTCAGTGGAAAGCACTAGCAAGTTAAGTAGCACAAATTAAACTTAGACACATGGGACCCAAATTAACATGCCTTGCTGCAAATAAAAAGCAAAAGTCAAAAATCTGCAACTGCTGCTTGACACCCTGAAACTTAAAAGGAACATAAACCCTGCTGTTTACATTTTGTAATATGCAGTAGCCGTAAATTTTAACATTTGTGAGGGCTATATAATAACCCCAGTGTATTAGTTTGTGTGTTAAATTTGAAATAGTAATTTTTCCCTTTGCTAATGCTGCCATTTCCACCCCAATATTTGTTTGTTAGGGAGGATAGGAAATGAAATAAATAATTGAAACCAATGCTATGTGTCTTGTTTTTATTTCTAATAAAGACTAGTTTTTTGTGTCAACATCAGCTGTGATAGTGTTAGATTTATTTATTTATTTTACCAACACAATGTAAATACTAAAATGGCTGTTACTGGAGATGTCCATTTCTCATATCCTGTTCTCACACAGGTATTGTGTGCGAGCCTGCTAAATGCTGACGTTATCATTCGAGCATTCTGTGACATCAGCATGGCTCGTGCACTGTGTGAAACATTCTCCTGAAGCATTGAGAAAAGGACATCATCCAGGAAATAAAGCCCATCCTTGTGGTGTTGACATAGTTTCAGTTTCGCTCACATTCAAGTGCATTTGTTAAAGATATGAGTAGAAAGAAACAGGTTTTTTTCTGCCATGATTTGTGAGTCCTGAATGCTCAAAGTAAACTGGTGTAAGTGATCTTTGAGAAAAAAAATGTGCAAGTTGAAGGAAAGATCCTCTCATATTAGAAATAGGCTGCCTGTGTATACTACAATTGATTAAAAAAATTGTAGAGGCTCAACAAACTGAATTGCAGTGTTTATCCCCTGCTGAAATCATAAACAATCTTCCTGGTGTTGCCTGACCACCTGTGATTTATAGTGGAGAGTACTCCTTGAGCAGGATGGCAGTTTACACCAATCCCATGACCTGTCCTTCTGGTAGTCTCAATCCAAGTGAATGCTCAGACTGTGAAAATGTAGTTCACAGACACTCTTCTCAGGGCTGCATTGCTCATACCTGTATGCCAGCATTCTCCCTGAAGCTCAAATAATTTGGATATTCAGTCATTGTGTTGTTAACAGATTGCTGAAGTCAGCAACACAACGGTCTGACCCTGTATGACTCTTGCAGTTCAAATATCTTTTGCTTGCAACTTTTCACCACTGCAAAATACACATTGCCAGAATGCCCCTATCACAGTTTGTTGTTTTTTTTCTATTACAGTTTCTCCAGGTCCCACACCAGACAGATTAGTGTGGTATCTTCATGATTGGGGGATGGAGGGAATCCAGGAGCTAACTACACATTATCTAAATGATTTCTTTATTCTGGCTGGAGAAGAGGTGGCAGTAGACCAAGGGCTACAGTAATGCAGTTTATCCCTTCCCCTGGTACTGGCAGTCCTTCGATACATCTCTAGCACAACACAGTTTACATGCTCCTCCATGCTGGAGTCCGGCCAGAAGTTGAGCAACTCAGCCCAAAAAGTACATCTCACAGGGACATGTGAATAGGAACAGTGCCTACTCCTAGCAGAGCTGGACTGCAGGAATCAGGCACAACAATCGCTGAACAGTAGATCCATGCACACTCACCCCCACCTGACTTGCCCACCAATACCCAAAGAAATGGAATTTGACTCTGCTTTTCAGAAAGGGAGTCAGATTGTTTAATAAACTATGAGCCCTGGCTTCAGCAAATAATGAGGAAGCTGAGACCTATAATATTTAAAAAAAAAAAAAAAACTCTCATGCAATTTTAGTCTGTAATTCCAAGAAAATTACAGTTTATGGTGAGGGACCAGTGTCAAGGGAACGGGGGTGGGCGAGGGCGGCAGCACAAAAACAGGACTGGAGGCAATGTAAAACACCTGGCCAAATGCCTGTCCTCCCACATCTCAGCTTCTCATATAGCAGTCTCAACAATTTGGTTCAGTGAGTATCATAATTCCAATCATCAACTCTGCAATGATAACAAATGAAAATTACGTACCTACCGTATCTTTCTGTGTATCTTCACCATTCATCACATTTGGGTTCTGGCCAGAGGTCACAACCCCGATGGAGCTTTTTTTTTTGTATGGGCGGATTCGATGCACCGACGGCGCCGTCCTTGAGACCAACGCACTGCATGGCGCTCACGGGTTGGCCATTAGGTGTCGTCAACCCCACCCTCCTGCCAGTTCTGAGTCGCAGTAAGGTAAGAAAGGGTTGGGAGGGAGGGACAAGGAAGTCCAAGGGACAGACAAAGGAAAAGATATATAAACTAAACAGAGAAATAAACGACGGAGAGTACAGAAGGAGATTAAGAAAAACTAAGGGGATTCAGAAGGGGCCACAATCTCTGGAAGCAGAAAAGGAGAGGGAAGGAAAAATAAGAAATAGGGAGAGGGAGGACATACCCTGGACTGTTGACTGTCTCCAGACTGTATAGGAACTGCAAAGGAGTAGTCAGAAGGCTTAGTTGCCAGAATTCAAGGCACAGAATCACTGGCAAGAACTCCAGCATGAGCAGAAGCGGCTATTCTGGAAGAAAGGGACAGGGAACAGGGTTGTCCTCCCCCGAAACCGCACATCTGGAAGGGGAGAAACAATAGGTCTCCTAAATTAAATTGAGGGATGAGTTCCTTAGGACAAGAATGGAGGAGGAGGATAGAGGAAGAGAGAGAGAGAGAGAGAAAAGAAAAGAGGCGAACCACCAACCCCCACCCCAAAGGGGTGGAGCTGAGGCATTGAGGAGAGGTGCCCTCTCCCCCAATCTCTCTCCCCCATCCTGTCAGAAGGTTAAAATCCCCCTGTATGCCCAAGGTCACATCGCTCCTGACCAGTGGAAAGGAATGGGGGGGGGAAGGGGGCACACAGAGGGAGGGGGACCCAGAGACTGAGGCCCCAGAGGGATGGTGGGTGGGATTTGTGATGAATGGTGAAGATACACAGAAAAATCAGGAATTATGGTAGGTACATAATTTTCATATCTTTTCTGTATAAGTCTTCACCATTCATCACATTTGGATGAGTACCGAGCCCCCTCCGAAGGGGGCCCTAGACCCTAAAGGACTAAGTCCTTAGCTCCCAGTGGGGGAAAAATGCTGAGAGGAAGAACCTTTATGGGCCTGGCGAGGCCCAAGACTGGGAAGAGTGACACGGGAACCCCCCCGGAGGGGGCAGGAGGTTGCCCCGACAGACACCGCCTCACCCTATGGGAGAAAAGGTGGGTTCTCCAGTATATGGAGGAAATCATCCTACACCAGGCCAAGGGTGACAACCGGGAAAGACACAGCCATGCTGTCCGCCTAGTGCAGATCGCTGTCTCTACGACACTGGAAGCTACCTCATTGGCGTCGTAAGATGCCCTCGCTTGGTGCCTTGCTAGCTCCAGGCAACGTGCAGAGAGCGCAATGGCTTGTCTGGTTACCTCCAAATCAGGCATAGAGGCTAGGAGTTGACATAGCCTGGACCACAGAAACCTATCATAGGTACTGTAGCATAAAGGCCAGACAAGCAGAAATAGAAAGAAGCAACCATGCCGAGTAGAAGGTCCTCCTCCCCCAGAAGTCAAAATCCATGGAATCTTGATCTGGGGCGGTCACAGTGGAGGGCGCAAAGCCCATTGGGAGTGTCCAGCTGCAACAGTCCTGACTGAGGATGAGGCATACGACCTGGAGACTCCGGGGGGGGGCACAATACCTCTGGCTCAGATCCCTAGGGGCTAGGACTCTGGAAAAGGGTCTTTGATAGAACCACAATGATGCCTCCTGGAAAGGAGCAGCCTAGGCAGGCACCACAAGGGTGGCCGCACTGAAGTCACCTAAGAAGGCACGTGTCGAATGCTCCGGATTGTGCTGAGTGGGTGGGGTGACATGCAGGTCTTCCATCATCCTCACGAGGAAAAGCTGATACTCCACGAGATCAGCAGCAGGGGAGATGTGGACAGAAGACTCCTCTTCTCCAGAACAGGAGGATGAGGAAGCAGAAGATCTCGGAGATCCAGAGGCTGGCTGCTCAGGGGGAGAGTGGAACACCCGCTTGTCCATGGCCCTGACGTACATAGGGAAGTGAGCAGCCACGCCCCTGAATTACTCCCAGGAGAGAGGTCCCCTAGGACCAGGAATGCCTAGGAAAGCAGGAGAAGGTAAGTCAATAACAGAAGGCAACCATCTTCTGTCAGGACAAGAGCGCACACCAGGAGCCCCAAGGGAAGGAAGAGCTCTGGAAAACCCAATAGCCAACAGCTGATCAACCATGCTGGAACTGCCTAGGCTATGCCCTGAAGAATCCCCCCTGTGAGGGGACCTGGACCGTGGAAATCCAAAAGGATGGTCCCTTCCCTCCAAAGACCAGGGCCCTCTTGAGGAGACCGAGAAGGAAGGATGGGTTTCTGCGCTATGACTCCTTCCCATACCCGGGCGAGTCCCAGAAAAGGGTCACCACATTGAACCCCTCAACCCTTCAGAATCCAAAAGAGTCCTGCTCCTTGCAAACACCAGCCTAGGCAGCTGACAGCCCTGGTCAGTCCCCGAGGGAACCACCCAGGGAGTAGCACCTTCCCCTCCTGTGGGTGCTCTGTTCGGCCCTAAAGTTGGGCAATCCAGGTACACCACCTCAGGGGGTAACCCAACTGTTGGGGCAGAAAACCCTCCAAGCCCAGGCTGCAGGGAAATAGTGGCCTACACTACTGCCTGCTGGTCAGCACCCCGACCCCAGACTCAGGGGCTATCACCCACTCCTCAGAGGGAGGCTGGCTCCCACCAGCTGAGGAAACTACCAGGGTGTCCACATGGGCTACCAACTCCAAAGAGTCAGACAGCCAGTCCAAACCAGACTCGGAGTCCATCTCCAAAGAGGCAGAGACCCCAAGTCTGGTGCCAGACTGTACGCAGACACCCACTCCTGTCTGGACCGAAGGAGGTGCCAGTCCGGGTGTCCACACCAGAGCTGGCAATGAACTCCCCCACAGCACCGCAAATAGTGCCCGAAGAAGAGACGGTGCAGAGAGCGGCAGCAGAGCTGGAGTCGATGTCTGTCAAGGTGCCGTCCCATCCCACAGCTCTGCGAATGGCACCGGAGTCAGGGATGGTGTCAACAATGACACCGACAGCTCTCTCAGCACCACGACCGGCACAGAGGGTGACACCTCCCACAGTGCTGTGTCCTCGCTCGGCACCACAAGTGGCACGAGAGCTAGACACAGTGCTGTCCCCAGCCTTGATGTCACTTGCGGTGCCAAGGTGAGAAAAGGTTGAAAATGGTGCTGTAGAACCTCCCAAGGCACCGTCAGCACCATTGGTGCTGTGAACGGTGTTGACAGCAGAGATGGCACTGAGCGGCGGACCGGTGCCAACCATGGCACCATCAGGGCCCATGGTGCCATGAACAGCACCGAGGCCCAAGACGGCTCTGACAGACAGCATTAAGGATGGTGCAGACCCAGGAGGAGCCCGAAGGGGCAATTGCCAGAGCAGTGCCTCCCACCCACTCCCCAAGGGGAATGGACAGGGTCTCCTGCACCGTGGAAGGGGCTTCTGTGATGGCGAGGCTACTAGAAGCAGAAGCCCCCTCCTCCATGGTCCATATAGAACCAGGAGGGGACCTGGAGGAAAGGCCGAGAGACTGTGGCTTGGCCTGACAAGTGCACACCCATCCCCGGAAAGTTGGCGGAGTTCATCGAACTTTCCACGCATGTTGATTGATGACATGATGGTCCATGGAGAAGCAGGCGTTGTATGAATCCATGTCATGAAGTGGGCCAAGACACGCAAACAATGATCATGCTGGTCGGTAATGGAGTACTTGCAGCTGCATGGACACAGACGCATAGGTGGCCACCTTGCTTTCAGCGATTTTATGCCCTTTGACCGAGACATAATCGATGGAAAACAATTCAAAAACAGATTCAATGTCGCTGAAATATAATAAAAGGAACAGTCTTACCACAGTGCCATCATCAACCCAATGAGGGAGACTTGAGCAGATAGTGCAAAAATCAAAACCAAAGAGAGTGAGAAGCCATGCCATCTCCAAAAAGGGCAGGGGTGCAACAGTGTGGCACACTGTCAGAATCAATCGTGTAGACACCGCTCCAATCTGGCTGGTGTGGGTCCTAGAGAAACTGTCACAGAAAGAAAATAAAAAACTATGCTGAATAGATAGCTAACATAACTGTTAATTGTCACAACTACAGTACTCACTAAACCAAACCAAGATCAGCAAAATGGAGTCTGATATGTGAGAAGACAAGTGCCCAACAGGCACTCCACACCACCTCCACACCATGCTCTCGCACACCCTGATCCCTCATCACCAGCCCCTCAACAAAGATAGCAATCTTCGTGAATTTTTTTTTTTTTATTAAGAAGTGCATGGAATAACAGTAGGGAAGGTAACGTTGTAATGTGGGTCATTCCTGACTAACAGTAATAGACGGTTATGGTCACGGTTATGTTCACAATAAAATTAAGCATAGGTTATTCTCCATATATTTCAATTTGTCTTTTTTTATTTTAGTCATATCTAATCAAGAAATGCCCTCTGTGCATGAGTACCTAATACAGTACTACCTAACACTGACTGTTGTATCACTTTTGGCAGTGTTTCTCATATGCACAGTATTCCATACATAAGGTACACATAATGGAAGTGCCCCCCCCCTTTGTTTTTGTGAATAAAAGTTGAAGGTTTTTCAGATACTATGCTTTTGTGCTCTTTGAGCCTTCTTATACTCATAATGCAGCAGCCACTCATGAACTGTGAATCAGTGCAATACAAAAACCGGGGGGAAAGAGTATTGTATTTTTACCACCCTACTATGTGTAGCTAATCACAAAGAGTGTGGAAGAACATGCAGGGAGAACGAGTCTTTTTTGTCACCAAACTAAAGAATGTAGCCAACCACCTAGTGTACGATGACGAACACCAGGGGAACAAGTCTTTAACTATCTTAGCCAAATACAGTAAATAAATATAGTCAAACACATAGTATGAGAAAAAAACCCTGAGATAACGAGCCTTTTTAGATTTGTACAACCCTAGTGAATGTGGCCAATCACCGAGTGAGAGAGAAAAATTACTGGGGGAGTCTTTTATTTGCTACCACCCTGGTTTGAGTTGCCAATCACCAAACGAGTGAGGAAACAATACGGAGAAACAAGACTTCTTTGTTTGTTTTCACCATGATGGATATAGTCAACCAACAAGAATGTGTAAAAAATAAAAAAATAAATAAACTGGGGAAAAAAGTCTATTTTTGTTAACAAACCTGATAAATGTAGCCAGTCACAAAGTGTGTGGAATAATATACTAGGGGAACAAAGCATATTTGTTTGTTAGCACCCTGCTGTGTGTATCCATTCACCAAGTGAGTATAAAAAATACTGGTGAAGCGTGTTTTTTTTTTCATTTTCCTGTACCTCCCTGATGTATGTAGCCAACCCCCCCCCACAAGAATGCTTGGGGGAACAAGTCCTTCTGTTTTTACCACCAGGACAAAGGTAACCAAAACATGTGAAAAGTAACGAGGGGACGAGTCTTTTTTGTAATTTTCACCACACAGCAAAATGCGGTACATCAAAAATCTTTAGAAATGAATAGTTGAATGAGTCTGTCCATTTTTAACCACACAGAGGAATGTAATCGATCATCAATTAGGAAAAAAGTACTGGGAGAAGTATTTTTTAACCACTGCGATGGATGTGATCAGGCACAAAGTAAGAAGAAATTACAGCGAGGAACAAATTTTTTTTTTCCCCCATACAGATTACTGTAGTCAAACAAGGAGCATGAGAACAGTAATAAGGGAATAATTTTTTTGTAATACAGTACTAGCAAGGATGAATGTAGCAACTAACCAATGTTATGCGTAATACGGAAGGAACAACAGTTTCATTCATATGGCTTACAGCACACCAAAACTCAAGTCTGGCAAATCCCCTCCTGACTCCCGATACATGAGATCATAAAAAAAAAAAAAAAAGTGTCTAAAATCTTGCCAATGTGGCAACATCCATCCAGGTAGTAAAGCATTCACCAGGCTACTCATTTCTTTTTAAAATAAAATGCACAATTTGAGGGTCAGACAATCTGTACAGCTGTTACCTGCACTTCAAGTGAAACTGCAACAGCGTAGAATGCACAAACAGTCGTAACAACTCTAAACATCCGTCCAGGCACTCTCGTGCATGAACAGAACCATAGTCACCGTAACAGTAATAGCTTCCATTGTTGTAAACAAAAAGATAAAAATATAAATTCAAAATACTGGATTTCATAGAAAATATGTTTATTTATATGTTTAACTATTGTACCAATACAGAAACATAAGACACATTGCTTCCTGTCCCCTTTAAATACATACTGCATGAGTTCCAGAACCCAGTGACATCAGTTGAAATGAAGCCTACAGTGATGTTTTCCATTGTGAGTTTCCACTCAACTGATATCACTGGGCTCCAGGACTGCTACACAATTAAATCAAAGTATCAGTAGTACTGAGTGGTAACAGGGTATGGATACCTCATTTTTATATAGTAAAATACAGATATACATGCTAAAGAATGCACACAAAGATGCTGCACAATACAGACACATATATGCATGCTAGCAACATAAATGGAAATGAGAAAGAAAAAAAATGTTTCCCAATGCAACTCAAACTCAGGCCCCCTGCTGACTACTGTCCTGGTGCTCTGCCACTGTACTGTCATTCCTCATTGTGAGATAGAAGGTTTCTAGGGAGTAAGGAATGCCAACAGCATAAACTGCAGTGAGAAAGAAAAAAATGTTCCAGACTGGGAATCAAACCCAGGCACCCTCCCAACTACTGCCTAGGTGCTCAGCCACTGTGGTATCATACCACATGCTGAAACAGAAGATTTCTAGACAGAGATGCATGCTAAGAGCATAAATTGTAGTAAGAAAGAAAAAAATGTTCTCAATTGGGATCTAAACCCAAGCCACCTACCAACTACTATCCTAGTGCTCAGCGACTGTGTTATCATTCCACATGGTAAGACAGAAAGTGTCTAGACAGAGATGCATGTTATCAACATAAATTTTAGTAAGAAAAACATGCGCCACAGTGGGAATCAAACCCAGCCCCCCTCCCAACTCCAGCCCTAGTTCTCTGCCACTGTGCTATCATTCCACATGGTGAGACCAAAGGTTTTTGGAGAGATGCTTGCGTTCAACATAAATTGTAATGAGAAAGAAAAAATGTTCCCAACTGGGAATCAAACCCAGGACCCTTCTCAACTACTGTCTGGTGCTCTGCCACTATGCTATCATTCCAAATAGTGAAAAGATAGTTTCTAGAGACTAGAGACATGCATACTAATAATATAAATTGTAGTGAGAAGAAAAAAATACTTACCATAGTAATATTGTTTCTTCCAAGGTATCTGACCTAGTAGGATTAGACAATCTGCAGTCAGCTCAGAATCTTTGACTGCCCCCAGAACTCTGAGGTGGAATGTATGCAAATTAGAGAATTTGGAATGCAACCTTCAAAACTGCTGCCTCTAGGTGGACTGTGTTCCATCTAACTGCTGAATTCAATTTTGTAGATGAAAACACTAGACTATTTTGGAGAGAATTCAATTGGAAAATATTGGTCAGATTCTTTCTCACCCCAACCACTACTAAACACTTTGGGGACGGCCGAACAGATCTATGTTGGCGTGGATATGGCAGTATAGAACACATGGTCACATATTCTGGGACTGTTCAGTAGTGCAGAGATTCTGGAAGGAGATCCACACTTACATCTAGAGAATGGCAGGGCTGTAGATACCGTTCACAGGCCCTGAACTAGTATTAGGTTTTCCAACACTGATAACAGGAAACAAAGGCTCTAGGACCATAGCTCAAATCCTTAGAGTGGTGGCTCTTAAATGCATAACATCTAATTGGCTGTCCCCAAAACCATACAGGAGTGGAAGACTAGAGTAACAGAGGTGGGAAGAATGGAACAAATTACAAGTAAGATAAGATTACAAACTGAAAAGTTCCTAGAAATATGGTGCCCCAGCACCAAGAACTAGACATTTAACTGACCAATTATCAAGATTGAAACAGAAATGAACAGGAGAATAAGTTATTGGGTTGCACTTAAGTTAACAGACTTTCAGTAGTTAAGACATAAGTTAAGACTAATAAAATTCCTTAGTTGAAGACATAAAATGTTATTATACCTGAATAGTAATAACTTGTTTTCTGTATAAAATCCCATTCCTTTCTATAAAGGAGAGGAGTTTTTGACACCAGTATCTAAGACATTTATTGTATAAATTATTAGCAATGTGAAACTTAACATGTCACAGAATGTAAATGAAAAATGATGTGTATAATGTTTTTACACTACGTGGGATGTGAATAATTAACAGCCAATAAAAGAATGAAGTTAAAAAAAACAAAGTACTAGACTATTAAATAATTATAAACACCCTTAACAACGATACCCTCCCCTTGGCAAAGAGGACGGTTTTCAAACAGGACAAGAAAACACAAAAAAGGGGTGCTAGTATCCTAGCCATACTCGTGTGCATTAACAAATATATAAAGATAAGCCAATGATTAATGGCAACATTACAAACTCCCATAAAAGTATTACTGAAACTATTCAGGTTATGTAAGGGTAGGTAGGATGGGTGGTCTAATCCTACTAGGAGATCCCTAGGAAAAAACAATATTACTAAGGTAAGTATTTTTTTCTTCAAGCCCCAGGAATCGCCTAGTGGTATTAGACAATTTGCAGACTACCAAGAAGTACCTTGGGAGGTGGGTACAGAACCTATTTGGGAAAAAGGTTCTGCAATACTGCAGCACCAAACCTAGCATCAGTCATGGACTGGATGTCCAGGCAGCAGTGCTTTAGGAAAGTGTGGACTGTATTCCAGGTAGCTGCTTTACAGATTTCCAGCAAGGGGATGCCCCTTGCAGCTGCCACAGAGGCAGCAGTTCCACGAGTGGAATGTGCCCTGAGGCCCCGTGGTGGCTGTTTGTCAGTCTTACTGTAGCAGAATTGGATGCAGGATACTATCCAATGTGCAATCAACCTCTTTGAGGCAGGCCTGCCCTTTCCCACTTCACCACAGGTAATGAACAGCTGTGAGTGGGAATCCCTGAGGTCAACAGTATGTGTAATGTAATAGCTGAGAGACCTTTTTACATCCAGGCTATGAAGCTTCATAGAAACATAGACTTTGATGGCAGATAAGGACCGCTTGGCCCATCTAGTCTGCCCATTTCCCTACCTACAGGATAGGCCGCAGAACCTAATTAACCAACAGCCCATTTCTTCCTACCCCCACAAGAATTGCCTTATGTCTGTCCCATGCATTCTTGAATTATCCCACAGTTTTAGACCCCACAACCTCCTCAGGAAGGCTGTTCCATGCATCCACTACCCTCTCTGTGAAATAATACTTCCTCACATTGCCCCCCAACCGCCCTCCTTCTATCTTTAAATTGTGTCCCCTTGTTCTTGCAAGTCTCTTTTTCTGAAAGATGCTACCCTCTTGGACTTTGTTGATTCCACTGAGGTACTTAAAAGTTTCTATCATGTCCCCCCTCTCCTTTCTTTCCTCAAGGGTATACATATTAAGCTCCTTTAGTCTCTCCTCATACGGCTTCTCTTGCAGACCCTGCACCATTTTAGTTCCCTCCTCTGGACTACCTCTATCCTGTCTATGTCCTTGCGGAGATGGGGTCTCCAGAACTGGACACAGTACTCCAGATGGGGTCTCACCAACTGTCTGTACAGAGGGATAACAACTTCCTGTTTTCTGCTGGTGATGCCTCTTCCTATACATCCCAGTATACCCCCAGCCCTCCCTACTGCCTTCCTACATTGCTTGCTAACCTTAAGGTCATCTGATATGATTACCCCCAGGTCCCTTTCCTTTTTTTGTTGTTGTTACTACCTCCCCACCCATTGTGTATTCTTCCCCTGGGTTCTTGTTTCCCAGGTGCATTATTTTGCACTTCTTTGCATTGAATCCTAGCTGCCATACTTCTGACCATTCCTCCAACCTTGCCAAGTCCCTTTTCATCCTTTCCACTCCTCCTTGTGTATCAACCCTGTTGCAGATCTTTGTGTCATCTGCAAAAAGGCATACTTTTCCTTCTAGTCCCTCTGCAATGTCACTGATGAAGACATCAAAAAGGACTGGACCCAATACTGAACCCTGCGGTACCCCACTAGTAACCCCCCTTTCTTCAGAGTGGACTCCATTTACAATTACCTTCTGTGTCTTGTTGTACAGCCAATGTTTTACCCAGGCTACCACCCTGGGACCCACTCCCAGGTTGGTTAATTTGACTATTAATCTTTTTGTGTGGGACTGTGTCAAATACCTTGCTAAAGTCTAGGTAGGCCATGTCCACAGCCCCTCCCTGGTCTACTACTTTGGCCACCCAGTCAAAGAAATCTATTAGATTCGTCTGACATGACCTTCCTGCTGTGAACCCATGCTGCCTTGGGTCCTGTGCTCCACTGACCTCTAGGTACTCATCTGTTCTTTCCTTCAGAAGTGACTCCATCACTTTCCCTACCACAGAGGTCAGACTGACAGGTCTGTAGTTTCCTGCCTCTGTCTTGGTCCCACGTTTGTGAAGGGGAATCACATCAGCCTTCCTCCAGTCCTCGAGTACCACACCATCCTTCCATGATTTATTAAAAGAGTAGCCAGTGGTTTCACTAGTTTCTCTCTTAATTCTTTTAGAATTCTGGGTGAATTCCATCAGGACCCATTGCTTTGTCCACCTTCAGTTTTAGGAGTTCTTGCAGAACCCTTTCTTCTGTGAAAGGACTAGGATCAACCCCCTATCAAGAGTGCTTCTGTTAATTGGATTAGGCACTTCCTCCTCTTTGTGAATACTGAGCAGAAATATTCATTCAGTATCCCTGCTTTTTCACTCTCCTCTGCCCACCCACTTGCTCATTCTATTCAGCCTCACTATCCCTCCCTTGTCTTTCTACACTGCTGATGTACCTACAGTATAAAGGTTTTAGCCCCTTCTTAACTGAGTTGGCTATCTTTTCCTCAGTTTGGGCCTTTGCTATTCTGACTTCCCTCCCTGCTTCCTTCTGCCTTAACTGGTACATCTCTGTCCTGCTCCATCTGTGTTTCATATACTTCCGGAATGCTATCTTTTCTTCTGACTTTCACAGCCACCTCTTTTGAGAACCATAGTGGCTTTTCTTTCATTTTGATTTGTTTATTTGTTTCACACAAAGGCTTGTTGCCTCTGTGATGGCAGTTTTGATGATTCCCCATTGTTGCTCCACACCTCCTTCTAGCCTGTTTGCTAGTGCTTTTCTGAGGCACTCTCATCTTGCCAAAGTCAGCCCTCCTAAAGTCCAGTACCTCACTTTTGTATGGCTTGACTCTGTAGCTGACTTAATGTGAACCACACTGTTTGATGGTCACTTGTCCCCAGATGGCAACCCACTTCTAGATCTGAGATCCTCTCACTGCCCCCGTTTGAGAGTATGAGGTCTAAGATTGCTCCCTCATGAGTGGGTTCCGAAACTAGCTGTCTAAGCCTGCCACCTGTAGGGCATCAAGAATGGCTCTGCTCTTGGATGTGGCTGCAGCAAATGTGCTCCAGTTAACATCTGGCATATTCAGGTCTCCCATCAACAGTATCTCCCCTTTCTCTGCCATTCTAAGAATGCTTTCTACCATATCCTTGTCCATTCCCTCCTCCTGACATTCACCTGAACTGGATTTGGCTGTGAAAAATACAGGCAGGGTGATGGACTGCTTCAAGTGAAAATAAGTTGCCACCTTTGAAAGGAACTTCCTGTTAGTCCTAAGGACTACCTTGTCCCTATGGAAGATAATGTAATCAGGATCAGTGCAAAGAGCTTGGAGCTCGCACACTCTTCTTTATGAAGTGATTGCCACCAGGAAAACAGTTTTCTGTGTGACATATTTCAGGTCAGCTGTAGCCCTTGGCTCAAACGGAGGTTCCATGAGTTTGGCTATGCACAAATTCAGATCCCAAGGAGGGACTGGTTCCCTAACAGGAGGGGACATATGTGCCAATCCTTTGAAAATTTGTCTAAATATAGGGTGCGAAGCTATTGTTCTCTGAGCACCTGCTGACAAATAAGCTGATACTGCTGCTAAGTGAACCCTAAGGGTTGCAGGCCTGAGGCCTAGAGACTGCAAGTGCACCAAGTAATCAAGAAATGTAGACAAACATGCCTTAGGCCTGCACAAGATGGAAAATATTTTCCATTTTGAAGCATATGTCTTTCTTGTGAAAGTTATCTGAGAAACTTTCAGTACTTTAAGTACTTCTGACAGGTTAAATTCGGAAAATTCTAACTACTCAAGAATTAGGCCTTCAGGTGAAGGCTCTTCAGATTCAGAAATACTGTTGGACCCTGAAGAGCTGTTAGGAGATTGTGTCTCTGGGGCAGACAAATGGGTTGCTTGCTGGACAGGGTGAGCAATAGAGGGTACCATGGCTGCCTGGCCCAGTCCAGGGCAACCAGTATCATGGTTGGAGACTGACTCCTCAGCTTGAGAAGGATTCTCAATACCAGTGGAATTGGAGGGAAGGCTTAAAGAAATGTTCCCATCCAATCCAGGGCTAGTGCCCCCATGGGCACTGTGCCCAAGGAGGGTGACCTGCAGCAATAAAGTGGAAGCTGGTGATTTTCTTTTGAGGTAAACAGATCTATTTCTGGGTGCCCTAACACCTGAAAATTGTGTTCAACACTTGCCTGTTTAAAGCTCATTCATGATGATCCTGGCTGATTCTGCTAAGTGAATCTGCCAATGTATTGTCCTTCTTTGGAAGATGAATGATAGACAAATGCACCTCCAGGGAATAGGCTAGGGACAACATTTTATGGCCTCCATGCACAGTCTTGAAGATCTGGTACCCCCTTGCTTGTTGATATACCACATGGTGGTTGTGTTGTCTGTCCTGACCTGGACTGACTGACCCCTCAACTGAGGGGCAAAGGCCTTTAGGGCAAGAAAGATTGCTCTCAACTCTAAAGGGTCGATGTGCAGCTTGGATTCCTGAGATGACTAAATTCCACTGATTTTGAGGTTGCCCGTGTGTGCCCTCCCCACCCTAGGAGGGAGGCATCTGTTGTTAGGACCACAGTGTGGTGCTGTTGCTGAAAAAGAATGCCCTGTTTGAGGTTGTCCCTCTTGTTCCACCACTGCAGGACCAGTAAAAGAGTTCTTGTAAATGACACAAGCTTTGAAATGGGAGCCCTTCTTTGGGACCAATGGGATTTGAGGTGATGCTGAATATCCCATATCTGAAATCTGGAACCCGACATTACTGTAGTAGTTAAAGCCATTTGTCTTAGTAATGCTAGGAACTGTCTTGCAGTTCTGGGCTAACCCTAGGCAAAAGAATCTGCTGGAGTCAGTAGATCTGACATCCTCTCCTGTGGGACAAAAGCTTTTCCCTGAATAGTATCGAGTTCTGCTCCAATGAACTCTAGTGACTGAACTGGCTCCATATGACACTTTTGAGCATTGATAAGGAAACCCAGTGATTCCAGGGTACTCTGGGTCATCCTGATGAAATCCTTTACCTGTTGGCATGAATTCCCTACAACTAGTCAGTCATCCAGGTAAGGAAATACTCTGATTCCCTACATTCTGAGGTATGCTGCCTCCACTGACAGACACTTTGTGAATACCTGTGGGGCAGAAGTGAGCCTGAAGGGAAGTGCTGAGAAATGAAAATGATGTACCTACAGTAATTCCTGATTTTCCTGTATATCTTCACCATTCTACCATTACCATTCAATGGTGATAATACAAAATACAACCAGATCCACTAACAATCAATCTTTGGGCTCTTTATTAGATCTGATATTTGTATCACAAGGGATACAGGTTTTGAGACAGAAAATACTACCTTTGAATTTGAGTGATCATAATCCAATAGCATGTGTAGTTAATATAAATAAAACAATGAATATAAATAAAACTACATATTGGGTAAGAGATTATACTAGGTTTAATGAGTTAAAATATAGGAATTCTCTAATAAAACAAAATTGGGAAAGGATCTTTCTTATTCCAGATATTGAATTAGCTCTTCAAGAGCTTAATGAAATAATGTTGTTGTGTATACAGCAACATGCACCAAAAGTAAAAAGTTAATTAAAGATAACCAATTACCTTGGATAACAAAAATTGATAAAACAACTAAGAATAAGAGACAGAGTATGGAAAAAAGCTAGAAGGAATAAGGAAATTGAGACTTGGGAAAAATTTAAATATTGGAGGGATAAATGTCAAAAAGACATAAAGAGAGCTAAAGTACAATATTATTTGACTAAGTTAAATAAGGCAAGGGATCCAAAAAATGTTTGGAGGCAAATCTCTAATTTAAAAGATCCCATAAAACAAAGACAAAAGATCAGTCTAAGTCAAGGAGAAAGTTTGATAAAAGATCAAGAAGGAGTTGCAAATTATTTTAATGCATACTTCATTGATCTGCCTAATTTAAACATTCCTAAGTTAACTAAAAGGACATCTGAAATTTCCTTGGATAAATTAAAAAGAAATAAAGAAACAATAAATAAGATTGATCTTGGATTTAAATTCAAATTTAAAGAGGTAATGGTAAATAAAGTAGAGAAGGAATTGAGAAACTTGAATGTCTCAAAATCCGGAGGTCTAGATGAAATTGATGCTAAATTTTTAAGATACGGAGCCGACATTATTGCTCCAGTTGTTACATATTTATTTAATTGGAGTATACAATGTTCTGTGGTCCCAAAGGTATGGAAAATAAGTAAAATAATACCAATCTTTAAAGGAGGGGAAAGTACATTGGTATTGAATTATAGACCAATTGCCATATTGCCCATATTATCTAAAATTTTGGAAAAATTAGTCCATATACAATTGACAGAGTATCTAGAAGATAATCAACTATTGACTAGTTACCAACATGGATTTCGAAAAGGGAAGTCAACAAGCACGGCCTTGCTTGATTTCAATGATTTGGTAACAACATCATTGAATCAGGGTAAATGTACAGGGGCCGTGTTTGTTGACTTAAGTAAGGCATTTGATTTGGTTCAACACGAATTATTGTTGCTTGATCTGTTTGAATTGGGTATTCAAGATGAAACATTAGCGTGGATTAAATCATATCTATCTGATCGAAGACAATGTGTTGTTTTGGGAGAAATTGCCTCAGATCAAGGTGAAGTTTTTCGAGGGGTCCCACAAGGTTCTATTTTGGGCCCCCTCTTATTTAATGTTTATGTGAATAACCTTCCAAGGCAAATGGAAAACTGTGATGTCAGAATGTACACAGATGATACTCAAGGCCACTGATTTACGGTGATTAAAATAATTAAATTCCGTTTTCAAGACTTAAGATTCCGGAATTTCACCGGTGATTGTTACTCTAATTTTCGGATTTTACCGGGATTCTGCTATCATTCTTTAGTATGTGCATAAATAATCAGAATTAAAGAAGGCTTAATATACAGAGCATTAAATAAAGCAAACTTAAAATAGTACAGGAAGGAATTAAAAGAAAAACACCCTTTTTTATAGATTTACTGATCTTATAGAAAATGCCAGATTCCATGAAATCTTCATTTTTACCGGTCTTCAGGAAGCCCTAATTCCGGAATTTTACCGGATTTTCCGTTAAAAACCGAAAAACAGTGGCCTTGATGATACTGTAATAGTTGCATCTGCTGATAACATGGATCAATTAACACATAAACTTCAACAGGATATAAATTTATTACAGAACTGGTTTAATAACCATGGTCTGTTATTAAATTAAAAAAAAACTCAAAGTATGGTATTTGGAGGTTCGAAAAATAGAGGGAAATTTGAACTCAATATTAATTTGGCAGGGAATAAACAGATTACAGTAGTTGATACTTATAGATATCTGGGGGTACAGATTGATTGTGGTTTACAATATTCAGAACATGTTAGTATACAAGTGAGAAAGGTAACTCAAAAATTAGGGGTATTAAGAAGAGTAGCAGGGAGCCTGACAAAGAAGGTAAGGGAGAAAGTGGTTGGACAGCTATTAATCCCAGTTTTAGAATATGGGTCTATATTATATATGCATTCTGGCATTACAGTATTAAATAAAGTAAATCAGGTTTATCATAAAATGAGTAAATTTATAACAAGAAGTAGGCATGGTGTGCATCATTGTGATTTATACAAAAAATTAAATTGGTTAGACCCAAAACAGAGAAGGGTCTATATTTGGTATAAACAGTGTTATCAAATTTTGAAAGATGAACCTAGACATTGTTTGGTTGACCATATTATATTTAAAGATAATAGGATATTAACTATGCAGACAAGATCCTTTGGTAAAGAAATCCCCATGACTAGATCTCAGAATAGGTATGGAAACGAAATGCTGCAGAATACAGTAGCTTATTATTGGAATAAATTGCCCCATAGATTGAAGGTAATTACAAATTCATCCATATTCAATAAAAAATTAAGGGCATACTTGCAATTATCATGTACCTGTTTTAAGTAAAATATTTAAATGTATTGTGAAGTGATGTTTCGTACAATTGTATGTTATTTATTACCAGGACTTTGTTGAAAACGGGACTGATGTCCCAACAAATGTGTTCCTGTATAAAAATAAAATTTTTACAAACATTCATCACTGGTGGGTATAAGCCAGAGATCCAGTACCCCACGGGAGCATTTCTTTTTCCAATAAGGGGAGGAGCTGGTGTGGGGGTGGTGCTGCCCTTGAGGCCAACATACTATGTGGTGCTTGAGGGCTGGCTAGTAACCGACATCGACTCCTACTCCAACTCAGTTCTCCCTGCCGAGATACGCTGCCTCCATTGACAGACACTTTGTGAATACATGTGGGGCAGAAGTGAGCCTGAAGGGAAGTGCTGAGAAATGAAAATGATGTACCTACAGTAATTCCTGATTTTCCTGTATATCTTCACCATTCATCACTGGTGGGTATAAGCCGGAGACTCAGTACCCCACGGGAGCATTTCTTTTTCCAATAAGGGGAGGAACTGGTGTGGGGATGGTGCCGCCCTTGAGGCCAACATACTATGTGGCTCTTGAGGGCTGGCTAGTAACTGATGTCGACTCCTACTCCAACTCAGTTCTGCCTGCCAAGGTATGCTGCCTCCACTGACAGACACTTTGTGAATACCCGAGGGGCAGAAGTGAGCCTGAAGGGAAGTGCTGAGAAATGAAAATGATGTACCTACAGTAATTCCTGATTTTCCTGTATATCTTCACCATTCATCACTGGTGGGTATAAGCCGGAGACCCAGTACCCCACGGGAGCATTTCTTTTTCCAATAAGGGGAGGAGCTGGTGTGGAGGTGGTGCCGCCCTTGAGGCCAACATACTATGTGGTGCTTGAGGGCTGGCTGGTAACTGACGTCGACTCCTACTCCAACTCCGTTCAGCCTGCCGAAGAGTGAAAGAAAGGGATAGAGAAATGACAAAGAGTGGGGCAAGGGAGCCGAAGGGATAGACAAAAGGAAAGGATATAAACAGAAAAGGGAATAAAGCTGGCCAGATGACAGAGGAGAGAAACCTAGGGGTCTGGACAATGGGCCCCAACCTCTGGGCAGCAAGGAAGGGAAGAATAAGAGAGAAGAGGAAAGAAGAGAAAGACAGAGAGGGAAAGAGGTGAGAGACCCTACCACACCCCAACAGAGGTCTAAGACTTCTGGAGGACCAAGGAGAGAGGCCCTACTGCCCAATGCCAACCCCCTCCCACCTGAGATTTTAGAAAGAGAGTGCCACATGCAATCCTTGATATGGATCAACAGGTAGGAGAGGCCATGCTGGGCACTGGTCCAGCAGGACAGAATCATTCAGGCACCAGGCTTGAAAAATGCCCTCTCCCTGGAGAGAGAGAAGATGGAGGGGTGTAGCAGAAGTCTCCCCCTCCATCCTTGATACTCAACGGTGGGAAGAGAACCACTCGGGGGAAGAGTCTCCTTGCGCTAAAGATTCCTCTCGAGAGGAGACTTAAGGATGGAATGTGTCCCCTGCAGAAAAGAAGAAGGGCAGGATCTACACAGAAGGTCCCACTCTCAAGAGATCTACTAGATCTAGAAGGAGACCCTGCCCCAGAAGGACCCATCTGGATCAGAAAGGAAGGGGTCACAACCCTAGAGGAAAAAAGGAGGTCTGGGGGTCTCCAGGGGTCCTCCCAAACCCCTTAACCCTGACAGGAAAACCTGAGTTGGTCAGTCGGACCCTGAGAAGGGTCTGGACTGAGCCAGAAGGAGGATCCCCATCAGGGTCCTGAGAAGAGGACCCAGGGGAGACCCAACCTCAGAATGAGGGGGAAGCAGCCCTATTTGCCTTTCCCCACAGGGGGGGTCTCAGTCTCTTCATGGAAGAAGCAGAAAACCCGGTGGTACCAGAGGAACCATGCCCACAATTGGCCTCAATGGGGGGGGGAGGCAAGCAGGGAGGAGACTTCATCTGAGGGGATGGTGGGTGGGAGGCAGTGATGAATGGTGAAGATATGCAGGGAGATCAACAATTATGATAGGTACATGATTTTCATATCTTCCCTGTATCAATCTTCACCATTCATCACTGGTAGGTGAGTACCAAGCCCCTCGAAGGGGACCTGGCACCTCCCTGAGGGAAGTTCTTTCCTCAGTCCCCTGTGGAGGGAACATAGGGGGAGGAGACCCTCACAGGCAAGTCAGGCCAGTGATTAGTAAGGGTGAGATGGGGTCTCCCTTTGCCTAGGAGAAGGAAGTCATCCCTGAAGTTTCTGCCTCACCCTATGGGAGAAGAGGTGGGTCCCCTGGAAGGATGAGGCAAGCATCCTTCGTCGGGCCATGGGTGTTAACCAGGAAAGGTGAAGCCACGCCATCTGCCTAATGCAGATTGCTGTCCCCACTAGCCTGGATTCCACCTCATTGGCATCATGTGATGCCCTTGCCTGGTGTCTCTCAAGCTCCAGGCCACATGCGGAGAGGGCAATGGCTTGCCTGGTTGTCTCCATATCAGGCATTGTTGCTAACACTTGGCTTAGCATCGACCATAGGTGCCTCTTGTAGGCAGCATGATGGGCCTGATGCAATGGAAAGCATAAGGCACGCCGAGGAGAAGATTCTCGTCCCCCATCAGTTAAACTCTGCAGAGTCTGTCTCCAGGGGTTGGTCTTGCCTTCGGCTTCTATGCCCGGTAGGGGTATCCAAGAGACTCACTCCCAATGTGGGATGAGGCAAAGCCCCTGGAGATCCCTGGGGTGCACAATACCTACACTGGCAGTCCATTGGGGCTGGGGAAGGGACTGATAGACGTTGCCAGGTATGGTGTGATGCTTCCTGGAATGGAACAGGCCAGGCAGGTGCCACCAGGTGATCTGCACTGAATTCACTCAAAAAAGTGTGCATCAGCTGTTCAGGATTGCGTCTTGCCACTCTGGTGAATCTCGTCGACCAGCCTTGAAAGGAAACACTGATAAGTGATCTGGTCAGTGTCTAAGGACAGGTGGACAGAAGGATACTCTTCCTCAGGGGAGGAAGATGAGGAGGCCGACAAGTCTGAAGAGTCAGAGCCCTGCTGCTGCTGGGGCAACTGGTGGAAGACCTGTTTGTCTGTGGCTCTGACATAACGGGTGAAAGCATCAGCCATGGCCCTGAACTGCTCCCAGGTGGAGAGGAAAAGGTTGAAGTAGGGGAGGAAGACATCTCAGTGAGTGACAGCGTCCTTTGCTAGGGCTAGGAGACCATGCAGGCAAGCCAGCACCCAGGAAGGATCCACCAGTCTCTCCAGTAGCTGGCCGCTCAACCAGCCTGTAACAGTCAGGACTGAGCCCTGAAGGGGATTCCCCATTGTGAGGCTACCAGGGCTGCATAGGCCCTGAAGGGTGGCCCCTAGCCCCACACAACAAGGCCTCCCTTGAAGGAGATGAGGGAAAGAAGGCAGGCTCGGTGCTGTAGCTCCCCCGAGCCCTGGAGGGCTCCAAGAGGAGGTCGCTGCTCCTCACCTTGCCCCCAATCTCCGACTTTGAGAGGGACCTCTTCCTTGTTCCCAGTCACAAGGGTTCCTCCACTTCCACCGCAACCATTGGGGAGATGGCTGGCACGGGAGCCCCCTTCCCAGCCTCAGGGGACCGAGTGATGCTGGGGCCGGGATACTTACTTCCCACCAGCCAGGAGTCACTACCAACACAAGGAGCCCCTCCAGCACTACTAGCAGCACCGGAGAGAGACTCTCAGCACTGGGTCCTGTATCGATTACAACAGCCAGCCCTGAAGGAAGAGGGGATTGGGAGAGTGCTGTAGTACTGGGCAGAGTAAAGACCTGACACGCTGAGGAGTCAAGTTGTCAGTCTGGATCCACCTCCCAATCCTCCTCCTCCTCCTCCAAAGAGGAGATTCAGAAGACCTCCAGAGAGGCCACCCCCAAGGCTCTCCTACCCTCATCACCATGAATGGCACCTCAGATAGGTCCAGTACCACCCACGGTGCTGCCCTGATCACCGGAGCCACAAGCGGCTCCAGGATCCAGAGCGGCCCCAATGGGTAGCATAGAGGACACCACTGGGCTGGGCCCAGCAAGTGTAGACCATGACACCGGGGGAGCCTGCACCTCAAGGAGGTGACTGACAAAATTATGCCCCCAGCCCCGTCCCAGGGGAGCTTGGCTGTGCCTCCTGCACCATAGAGGAGGTTTCTGCCCTGGCGAGGCTCGAAGAGATGGAGGCCTCCTCCTTTGCGGTCCATCTAGAACCAGGGGGGACCAGGAGGAAGGGTCAAGAGACCTGCATCTGGCATCCCAAGTGAGATGTCACACCCAATGGTTGGCAGAGCATGGCCAACCTTAAACGCATGATATTCTAGTACTCTGCGGTCCATGGAGAAGCAGGCATCACAATGGTCCATATCATGGTTTGTACCCAGGCAGGTGAGACAATGGTCATGCTGGTCTGAAACTGAAATTTTCTGGCCATGGGGACACCGATGCATTAGGGGCCAGCCTGCTTTCGAAGATTTCTATTTTTCCCTTGAACCTGGCATGACTCATGAACAAATTAACTCAAAACTAAAGCAACAGACTAGGTGCTGAATAAAAGAAAAGAAAAGAATAAATTACTTACCATAGTAATCTTGTTTCTTCCCAGTGATACTCAAGGACTCATAACTTTATGCAGTAAGCCTTCTAAGCAGAACTGCCCGGAGAGATGGAACATATGCAAATGATTGAATCTTTTGCATGAGCCAATTTTCAAATGCTGCATTCTACTAACTGCCTTTGCTCTAAACCCCTCAGATTTCCTAGAAGCCTGGAAAGACAGGCCCACAAGGACTAAGCGAACAATGATAATAACAATATTGAACATAATAAAAATAATAATAATTATAGTAGGAACTCCTTTAACACCCAGAAAAAGCCTCCAATAGGAGGGCATAGCATATGAAAGAATACCCCTGAATGTCAGAATCACCTGAAAAAGGGGGAATAACAATAGTGAACACAATCACAACATATGTGCCAGAAATGGCATTTATACTCCTGAGAGCACAGTATACAGGAGTGCAGAGGCTAAAAAGTTCTGGAACGGAAGTCAGGGTGGGAAGTTATGAATACTTTAGTATCACTGGGAAGAAACAAGATTACTATGGTAAGTAACTTATTCTTCTAACCCCAGTAATACTCAGGTAATTCATAACTTTATGCAGACTACAAAGCAGTACCACTGGAGGTGGGCACAGAACTTTATTTTGGAAACAGACTCTGCAGGACTGCTGTGCCAAACCTAGTATCACCCCTAGACTGAATATCCAGGTTATAGTGCTTCGTAAAGGTGTGCACTGTTCTTAGGTAGTTGCTTTACAGAAGTCCACCATAGGAACTTACCCCACAGCTGCTATGGTAGCAGCTGTGCCCCTTGTAGAATGGGCCCTCAACCCTGCTGAGGACTCCTTTCCAGCCTTAGAGTAACAGAAAAAACTGGATACTATCCAGCAAAAAAATGGACCTTTTGATGCTGGGTTACCCTTTCCCACATTTCATAGGTCAGGAACAGCTGTTTCCTGTCCTGCCTATGGACTGTAGTGGCTGTCAAGTAGTAGCTAAGAGCTCTTTGATGTCCAAACTATGAAGACTCCTTTCACTTGAACCAAAGTGTTCAGTGAAAAGACAAGTAAGGTAATGGTTTGATTCAAAAGGAAATTAAAAACCATTTTAGGAAGAAACTTCCTGTTTGTTTTCAGGACCACTTTATCTCTGTGGAATGAAATGTATTCATGTTTAATGCAGTGAGACTGGAGCTCACTGATTTCTCTGACAGAAGTCATAACCACAAGGAAAAAACAGTTTTCATGTGACATACCTCAAATAAACTGAAAACATAGGCTCAAAAGGAGAAACCATGAGTCTAACCATACACACATTTAGGTACCATGCTGGCACCGGTGCCCTGTGAGGGTGTGTGCAAATGGGATAGGCCTTTAAAGAACCTTTTGAAGACAGGGTCTGAGGCCAGAGAAACAGAGAAGCATTCTGTCCACTGAAATGTAAGTATATGCTTTTAAGGTACTGGACTGTAAGTCCAGTAAATGCAAAAGGTAAGATAGTCCAGCACAACTGGGACACCAGCCTGTACTGTTATGGGTGAAGCCCTTAAAGAACCTTTTGGAGATAAGATCTGGAACGACTTGAAACATTTGTCTAGCTGATATGCAGGCTGATGCTACAGCTAGGTGGATCATAAGGGTGCTGGACTGCAAATCCAATGAATGTAAATAGGAAAATAATCAAGCACAGCTGGGACCCCAGCATGTGCTGGTACCAGTTCCTAGTTGAATACCAAATAGAAAAAAACTTTTCCATTTGAAGCATAGATTTTCTTAATAGAGGGATTCCTGTAACCACTCAAAATGTCCAAGACATTTTCAGAAAAATACAAACCTACATATTGTAGGCCCACAACAGCCATGCCTCCAGCCTGCGTTTTGGGTGCAGGAGCCTCCCTTGGTTGGAGGTTAGCAGATTGTGCCTCCGAGGAAGGTGTATTGGTTCAGACCCAGACATGGAGAGTAGCAGAGAGTACCATGGCTGCCTGGCCTAGTCTGGTGCTATCAAGAGCACTAATGCTGACTGGCACCTGAGCTTAAGAAATACTCTGTACACCAGAGGGAAGGAGGAAGAGCATGTAGGTGTGTCCCTGACTAATCCAGAGCCAGAGCATCCAGGGGGATTGTTCCCATATCTGGTGGTCTGCCATAGTACAGTGGCAGGTGATGGTTCTGGTGGGACACAAACAAGTCTACCTCTGGGGTGCCCCACCTCCTAAAGATTACTTGCACCACCTGACTGTCCAAGTCCCATCCGTGATGGGACTAGCTGATTTGAGTCAGGGTATCTGCCAAGGTATTGTCCTTATCTGGCAGATGAATAACCTGCAACCCCCACCCCATGCAGCATCCTAGACTGACTCCATATTATCATGAGTCCTGTGCATGGAGGGATTGACCTTATCCATCCCTGCTTTTTTGTGTAATACATTGTGGTGGCATTGTCCATTCTGACCTGTACTACCTTCCCTGTACTAGTTGTGTGAAAGCCTTTAGTGCCAGTTACACTAATCTTGGCTCCAGCAGGTTTGTGTGTAGACGTGACTCTGTGCTGGGATGGTGTGGACTCCCAGATGGGAGCCCCACACTAGCAGAGA
The DNA here is from genome assembly GCA_016271365.2 of Neoceratodus forsteri. Classification (NCBI taxonomy): domain Eukaryota; kingdom Metazoa; phylum Chordata; order Ceratodontiformes; family Ceratodontidae; genus Neoceratodus; species Neoceratodus forsteri. Next base: position 1,201,222,177 of record CM028130.1, read on the forward strand.
TGCATCTGTTGATCGCACAACTGATGGGGACTCTTACCGAAAGAAGGGACCCCTTTCCTCAGGTTGGTTTCTTCTTTCCACCCTTGAGTGACCTGTAGCAATAATTTTTTGTTACCAGAATTAGTTTTGAAAAAGGGACCTTTCTCCCAGTGAACCCAGGGTGAAACTGAATGTCCCTCATCTATAACCTGGATTCCAGGACTATGCCAATGGCAGGTGTTATGGGACCAGTAGCTGAAGAAACTGTCTTTTTGCTTTTAGTTTGTTCAGGCTGAATGAGCCCGCTATCAATGGAATACATCTTGCCCTGCTGAGAGGCAGGTAGGCCCTGCCTTGCAAGAGCTCTAGCTCTGCTCCTATGAACCGTAGTGCCTAAGCAGGCTGAAGAACAGAACTTCTTTAGATTTATCAGGAACCCTAGATATTCCAGGAGCCCCTGGGTGAGTTGCAGATACTCCCACTTGCTGGGTTGATTTTACAACCCCCAGCCGGTCATCTAGGTATGGGAAAACTGTGACACCTTGTCTTCGAAGGTGTGCCACAACCCCTGCCAAGCACTTTGTGCACACTCTTGGGGAGTGACTTGATGGGAGTATGAACCTGAGGTACTTTCTGTGAAACTCTCTTATGGGGGTGTGGAAATAAGCACCCTTTAAGTCCAGTGATGCCAACCATTCCCTCGTCTGGAGTGCTGGCAGAATTAGTGACAAAGTTATCATTTTGAACTTTGGCCTTGTTAAAATGCCTGTTTAGTACCCTGAAGTCTAAGACAGGACAGCACTCCCCGTTTTCTTTGTGGTACCTGTTGTTGTACTAGGACAGGCTCCACTGTCTGACAGTAACATGTTTTGAACCTCTTTTTCCAGGAGTTTTATCCGTACATCCATAGATGGTTTTAAAACCCTCTTTTTGGTTTTTAAGTGCTAGAAGGGATTTGAACTCTTAGACAATCCCTAACTCACTGTGGTGCCTGAAGTACCCCTGCTGTGGGTACTGCTGATACTGAGGCACAACTCTGGCCTAATAAAAGAAAGGCTTGGTGTGAAATTATCTGTCTCTGCCTCTCCTTCCATATGTTTTAGTGGAGGGGAAGCTTTCTTTTGCAGAATTGCTACTATGTGGGGTTTTGTATACATCCACCTTTGTCATCATGTAAGCCTTTATCTTTCCTCCAAGAGGTAATTACCCTTGACTGGAAAACACATAGCCTTGGTTTGGGCATCCTGAATGAGGTTTGTGACTCTCAACCAGGCAAACTTCCTTTGAGCCACTGTATCTGCCATTCATCTGGCAGCAGTGCCCAAAAGGTAGCAGCCATATAACTGGTATTTGGCTGCTCCCAAACCAAACTTAACTGTTTCAGCTAGATCATCTGACAGGGAAGTCTGAGCCTTGACTGCCATAGCCAGGACATAGGGTTACCACCTTTTAAGAAGCCCAAAGTGGGACATTTCTTACTGAAAATGGAAATTACGTACTTACCATAATTATTGATCTTCTTGGACAGTCTCCATCACTCATTCACACTAGTGGGATAGCACCGGAGGCGCTAGGACCAAGCGGGAGCCAAAAATTTTCTGAAGGGCCGGCGCCGAGGTAGGGCCACGCACACGCGGCACCGCGAGACTGACTCGCGCCTGTGTAGGCTATCTCGGCATCGACCCTCCAACCGCCTCAGTACCTTTTCGACCAAGGAGGTGCAGCGTAACTAATGAGAATAACTCATTCTGAGTGTCTGGGCCTGAGAGGGCCCTGATGACCTTTGTAAGAAAGGTCAAGGAACAATGTCTTCACAGTCCGAACCATAGGCCATGAAGACCAGGAAAGAAAAACGAGTGAACCCAGGGGATGGTGGGTGGGCGTGTGAACGAGTGATGAGACTGTCCAAGAAGATCAATAATTACGGTAAGTACGTAATTTCCATATCTTCCTGGACTAAGTCTCCATCACTCATTCACACTAGTGGGAGAGTACCAAGCTAAAATCAACAACCCTGAGTAGGGTGGTAGGAGATAGGGTTCACTCAGAAAGGACTGCCAAGGACTGTCCTGTTAATAAAAGAGCTGTCTTGTAAGAGCATCTATAACATAGTGCCTACAAGATAAACGCTCGAGTTGTAACTCGTCACCTTGCCGACAACTACAATGGGCAAAAACTTAAAGTCTGTCAGGCAGCCGCAACTACTCTAGGAGAGCGGCAAGAACCTGGCCTCATGATTTGATCTAGGACCAAAATTAATAGTGTCAAAGACATGCACTAATCTAATGTAAAGGACCTCAGGAACTGCAAGAGCCGGAGGTAAAGTGTACAGGTTCAGGGTAGTATGACTGTATGTGAATATTTGCAAAACTACCTTAGAAAGAACCTACTCGACCAATGGTCAAGAAAGAAGCATGTCATCTGTTAAGTTGAAGCAAACATGGAAGTAGGAATCTAAGTTCCGACTTGCTGAAGAGTCACTTCTGTTGCTGCAAGACTCTGATCAGGAGAAGAAAGCCTGATTAAAAAACAAAAAGGGGACTAACAGACTGGTTAGATGCCTAGGTTTTGGAAATATCTCGGAATAAGAGAAATTCTCTAGAGAAAAGAGGTGAGCTATACCACCGCTGGATCGGACTGCCCCCTAGGGGTAGAAGAAAACAGGTACTCTTTACTGAGGTTTAGAGACGACCGCCTCAGGGTTGAGGCGGAACCTGATCAGATCCAAGTGTGGTATCGGGAAATTCCAACTAGGCTCTGTGCTGTGATAATTCTGACCCCCCCCTTTTTTTTTTAATATCATTAGTCCGAGTTTGACAAGGTTGCTGGCTGCTATTTGGCAAGGATTGCCTGATACAGAAATGACAAGGATGTCATCCCTCTGAGGAGCAGGAGGAGCCTGAAGATCCATAACTGAACCCCTGACTGAACTAATAATAGCTAGACAGATGTTAACTACCTGTGGCGAAGCAGCCACCAGAGGGCAGCATCAAAATGGGCTGTAACTTTATCAAAGGAGCTGGACAGTCTGTGCAGCTCCCACCATTGAATTAAAATGTTCCAAAGAGTGTAATTGTCTTGACCACTGAAAAAGTCTAGACGAGAGGTATATAGTCCACAGATCCAGTCTGAACACTATGGTGGACCCCATAAGTGAGGAACTACTAAAGAGCTTGCATCACAGACTCTGATGATAGAGGCGTGTCTTTCAGTATATAAAATGAGTCATCCGCTGTATCACTGACCAGAAGGACAGGGAGAGACTCATCCAGATGCCTTTCTACCACAGAAGGACCCCAAAAGAGGTCTCGGTTAGAGCCACTAGAGACTCGCCACCAGGAGCGGTGTCGAGGAGTTTGGCACCATGTAGGGGGCTGAGAAAGTGCTGAGCGGAATGAGAGATTCCGCTGACAGAAACAGAACAGAAGAGTCCCATCAGCAGAAAATCGCTGGCTGAGGAGATCCAATGCAGACTGCCACCCACTAATATGTGTGGAAATAATCCAGAGAATAGGAATTCATTCCATGGAAACATCCCAACACAAGTCCTGTGGAAGAGAGGTCTGCAAACACAGATCTTTCCCTAGTTCTGTCAGACAGCACCAACTGGCACCCCTGCAGCACTAGCATCACTCGTGGCACAGGAGGGCACCAAGCAGTAACCATGCCAACCTGAGAGACACCAGAGGGCACCCACGGCAGAACCCGCAGGTATCCTTGGTACCAACGGCAGCAATGGCACGCAAGGGCACCCCCGACACCCATGGCACCCATGGTACCATGGCACCCATGGTACCATGGCACCCAAGAAGCCCATGGCACCCATGCCACCCGCGGGTGCCCAGCACCACCCATGGGTGCCCAGCACTGCCTGTGGCACCCATGGGTGCCAAGCACCACCCGTGGGTGCCCAGCACCACCCACGGGTGCCAGGCACTGCCCGCAGCACTCACGGGTGCATGGTGCCATCCACAGCTCCACCTGTGGGTGCATGGCATCGCCCGTGGCACCCGTGGGTGCACGGCATCACCCACAGCAGCTGCGGGTGCACGGCACCACCTGTGGGTGCCCGGCACTGCCCGCAGCACCCATGGGTGCTCACAGGCATCAGTGGCACTGTGAGACACCCACAGCACCGCTAGTGGTGCCGACAATGAAGCACCCACGGCACCAGGCACGGCGCCAAGCAGAGCGTGAGCCACGGTGCCGACCCACGGCACCGAGCACGGCGCTGAGCCATGGCGCTGACTGCAGCACAGAGCACGTCACCGAGCCACGGTGCCGACTGCAGCACCCAGTATGGTGCCAAGCACGGCACCGAGCCACGATGCCAAATCCCGGCACCAAACCAAACACCAGCGGTGTTGCCTATGGCACCCATACCAAACCAGAGGCACAGCACCGGACCTGCGGCGCCACCAAGGTGTCGGGCACAACGCCAGGAAAAACACCATGGAAAGCCAATGGAAAAGAAGAGAAAGGTGGTGCCCGTGCCAGCTCCTGCATGGAAAAGGAAGAGGGGGGTAGGCATGAGGGGCTGACAGGATGGCAAAGACACCAAGAGGGCACCGCGCTCATTCAGATCCAATTGATCTGGCTCCAGTCCAGCGGCTCCGAGGCCCAGAGGCCCCAAAACCAGGAACACAACCAGGAAAAAATGAGTCAAACCCCCTGCTCCACAGGAGCGGCCCAGAGGTGAAACTGCTCACCGAAACTCCAACGAGGACAGAGATGGAGTCCGGAGTCGAGAATGCAGCCGTTAGGAGTGGGGCCAAGGGGGAACCAAAGAAAGTCGGTTCAGGCCTATCGCCCCTAGCAAGGAACAATCCTCGTGCAGACATACCAACGGGCAACCTCGAGCGGCACCGATTCTTCTTCCCCAAATGAAGAAGAAGAGCTCGAGGCTAAGCGGAGCCGGATCCCCGGCACCTCCAGATTTGTGCTTTGGTGGACTGTCCTCCCAACCGAGCACAGGACTGTCCATAGTCAGACCCCCCCCATTACTTAAGGGTGGAGGACCGGGCACAGCCCCTCCATAACAACTTTCAAACGAAGTCTTCCTACCATCACCGCTACCGTCTAAGGATGACTCCGTGGATGGCAGGAAAGAATTTCTTCATAATCTTCTTATTCGTAAAATAAAAAATTACTACTAAATACTTAAATTAAAACATTTAAATTAAACACTAAAAGCTGATGTTGTATAGACGAAAACTTTGACTCGCAGACGGAGCGACGTTGACATCCTAGCACACTTGGCGGTGGGAGAAAAGGAACTGAGGCGGTTGGAGGGTCGACGCCAGCTAGCCTACACAGGCGCTGAAGTCGTCTCACTGTGTCGCTGCGGCGTTGGTCCTACCTCGGCGCCGGCCCTTCAGAAAATTTTTGGCTCCCGCTTGGTCCTAGCGCCTCCAGCGCTATCCCACTAGTGTGAATGAGTGATGGCGACTTAGTCCAGGAAGATCATGATTTTTCACAGGACAATATCTAACCTCGATCAATGCAACAAACATGTTTTCTCTATATAATCAGAATTAAGGCTAAGTATTGTAGTTTCTTAGTTGATTATATTGCTTCTTATCATTTTAAGGTATTTTAGTTAAGCTATTGTAGTTTTCTGGGACATTTAGCGGAAAGTTAGAAAATATTTTTCCTACTGTAAAATCAGGACATTTAGTATTGTTCATGTTTTTTGCAGGACACAGCTGCCAAAATCAGGACTGTCCTGCGAAAATCAGGACAGGTGGTAACCCTACAAGGAAAGACCGCCATAGTGACTTTTGGTATTGAGCATCAAAAGCTTGAAAACCGAACTGTCAATTTTTCTGGAATCCTTGTTAGGAGGATGGGATGCCAGGGGTATCTTTGCCTTGTTACAGGCTATCACTTATACTACTCCTTGGTGGACAGGGTGGGAGAATAAAAATTCAGCTCCCTTCCTGTCCAGCTGATATTTCTTATCCAGCCTCTTTTCAAGAGGGGAAGACAGAGCTTGGAATTTGTAGAAACTTTAAAGTATCTTTCCTGAAGAATGTATTCACAGGAAGGAGAAGCTTTTTAGTGAGCGTCAGCCCAATCATTTCTCTTGATATAAAAAGTGAGGAATAATCCTCAAATGCTCTGTGGGACTAGCCCAACTCCTGTTCAGGGAAAACCTCAGTTTAATAGGTTCCCCTTCCTTCTATTTAATCATAAACACATATTCTTCCTGTTAATAATAGGAAGACTGAACGGAGAAGACAGACTGCTTTGCAGGCGTCTGCTAGTGAGAAACAGACAGCCTTTGCAAGCCTAAAAGTTTTTGGTTTTTTTTTAGCCATTCCAGGCATTTTTCCACATTTTCTCCTTGAAAGTTTTACAATTTCTGCAGGAGTTGTTAGGCTTTATAGCAAGCACAGAAGTCCCCAAATGCTGTCCAGCAGGAGGTTCTGTGTCTGATTTCTTTGAGAGAACCAGGGAGTCAGCTGGTTCAGCAAGTCTCTTAGGAACTACTTGTATACCCATCTCAGGGGTAGCAGTTACAATAATTGTAGTGGTTTCAGCCACAGAAATTTAGGGTGTCTGCTGGTCAGAGCTAGAGGGACCTTTAGGTGGTGATAACTTTTTCCTTTAGCCGTATCCAGGCATTTTTCAATAGTTTTCTCAGGACATGCAATGCAGATTTCACTCTGCTTGGAAAGGTACATGCCCAGGCAGGCAAACAAAGACTGTTTGCCTTAACAGAATATCACCACTCTCAACACATGATTCAAAAACTGGGATCACCAGTTTTGTTTCTCGTTTTTTCTGACATTTTCCATATAAAACTGATAAAAGTTGTTACCACTAAACAATGTCTTTATTTAAACTTTAATTTAACATTTGCAGTCAGTTCTGGAACCGATCGGGAACCAGAAACCAAAGTAAATGAACCGAGGCTATCGGTTCAGGAACCGATATTAGCGGTTCTTAAAACAAGCTAAATTAAATAAAATTAAACATAACTAATGGAGTTTTTTAGTCAGAAAACTCCGATAAATGTAAAATAAACCTCGGTTCCCACCCGTTATACCAAACCGGGAGAAACCGAGAAAACTTACAATTTAAACACTAAAAGAAAAAATAACTTGTTTCTTCCAAGTGATACTCTGGTATTCATAACTGTATGCAGTCTTCCTCCTAAGTAGAACTGTCCAGAGAGAATTTGGAACATATGCAAATGATGGAATCTTTTGCATGAGCCACATTTCAAATGCTGCCTTATACTAACTGCCTTAGTTCTAAACCCTTTCAAATTTCCTGGATACCTGAAAAGACAGGCCCACAGGGACTACATAATAATAATTATAACAACAATATTAATAACAACAGAGGGCACTCCCTCAACACTAAGTGTAATAATAATAATAATTAGAGAGAACTCCCTTAACCCGCAAAAAAGGGCCTCCAACTGGAGGGCATAACCTATGAAAGAACACCCTAGAATGTCCAAATTACCCCAAAAAAGGGGAACGGGACAACAATAGGGAACTCAGTCACAACATGTGTACCAGAAATGGCACTTATGCCCCTGAGAGCACAGTATTCAGGAGTGCAGAGGCTGAAGGTTCCAGAAGGGGAGGAGGGTGGGAGAGTTATGAATACCTGAGTATCACTCGGAAGAAACAAGATTACTAGGTAAGTAATTTTTTCTTCTAATCCCAGCAACACTGAGGTATTCATAACTGTATGCAGACTACCAAGCAGTACCTTTGGAGGTGGGCATAGAACCCTATCTTAGGAATAGACTTTGCAGGACTGCTGTGCCAAATCTGGCATCACCCCTGGACAAATTATCCAGAGTGTAATGCTTCGTAAAGTTGTGTACTGGTTTCCAGGTAGCTGCTTTAGAGGTTCACAGGGAAACACCCCTGACAGCTGCTATGTTAGCAGCTCTGCCCCTTGTTGAATGGCCCTCCACCCACAAGGGCCCCCTTTCCAGCCTTAGAGTACCAAACTGGTTATACTGTACTATCCAGTAATAAGTGGACCTTCTTTGATACTGGGTTAGCCCTTCTCACATTCCCATAGGTCAGGAACAACTGTTTCCTGTCCTGCCTAAGGGCTTTAGTGGCTGTCAAAAAGTAACTAAACTCCTTTGACATCCAGACTATGAAGACTTTTTTTTTTCACCAGGACTGAAGTGTTCGGTGAAAAAGCAGGGTTTTAAATTGATTAGTAGTTTTTTTCTTGGGACAATACTAAATGTACAGAAAGCATTTATATAGGTTTTCTAACAGAGTTATGTTTGTTAAACACAATGAGGCAAGTGCTATGCATTTTCACAATGTTTTAGAACTTTCATGAGCAAACGCTAATCAATCTGTAGAGTTAAATTAAACCCTGAAAAGACAGGTAAGATAATGGTTTGGTTCAAATGATTATCAAAGGTCATGTTAAAATGGTAGTTTACTCACCTGGTAAAGGTGATTATAGGAGTACCTTCTTACAGCACTCCGAGTCTCAACACATAGGTAGTTAGTGCTCTTCTCATAGGCTGATGCACAAAGGAATCCCAAAAATTTGAAATCCGATCCCTCTCCTATCCTTGCTGTTCCCAGAATCCTCAGTATGATATCTTCCAAAGTTCATTTCCCTCCTGAAAGTAAACTGTTAAACAACCAAGAAAAAACAGAAGACACCCTGCTTTCTGGTGGTCCCACGAGGGGCCATTGGGTAGAATAATACACAACACGGTGATGTTATGTCGAAAACTATTCTTTACTACGTACTGTTGTTTATAAACATCTGACACCTTGTTACATAGCTACTGACTGTGTGGGATCTATGTCCTATAACTGTATACATTTAGTTTTCGAGAGTTTCAGATACATGCTTAGGTGTCTCACTCTATATATGTTTTCAAACAACATGAAGTCTTGCTATATTATGACATATGCAGTGAGTCCCAACCTTCAAACTGCTCCGGAGGTGAAAGAGTTAACTTTCCATGCCAGGCATGGAACTTTGAGCACGAGCTCGGTTGAAAACTCTGTCTGTTGTTCTTCAAACTCAAACTGTCAGATTTCTTTACTCGCCCACTGAACAGTCGCTCCGGAGATTTCTCCTTCTGCTCGGTTCATTTTGTCGGTTAAAGTATTAATTTCTCGGTTTTTTAACCAAATTTAAACCGCAACCGGTCGGTTCAAGCTCTGTCTGTGATATCGTAAGTACTAGATAGGTTTTACATTTCTTTCTGTGTGGAACTTGTAAACGGTATTATCGGTCAGTATGAGGAGAGTGAATGTGGATTTGAAAGTCTGGATGTGCCCATTGAACCGGACATCTCCACAGACAGGCCTTCAGGAGTGTCTCCCCCTGGACTTTCTGAGTCCCCTTCTCATTTTATGTTTTATAAAAAAGTGGCTGAAACCCTCCAGCTCCCTATGGAGGAAGCTGTGGATGATCAACAGGAGCCTGACTATGTAGAAATGATGGATATCCCAGAGTCTAGGAGACTGTCTATTCCTTTGCATAAATCTTTTGGGAAACAGTAAAAATTTTAGAAACTCCTCACACTATACCTCCTGTGGATAAAATAATGGACAAGAGGTACACATTGTCAGGCTCTGATACGGAGTTCCTTATACAACAATGCAGCCATGTTGGGGTAGTGCAGGCTGCAGCCTGTGACAAGGCAAATATTCCCTTGGCTTCACACCCCCCCTGACAAGGACTCCAGGAGGATTGATGCCATGGCAGAGAAACAGTACATGGCAGCATCTTTGGGACTCAGACAGGCAAATTATATGGCTTATGTTGCTAGATATCAGAAATCCAGATGGGATACTGTTATGGCTCTAGCAAAACAGGTCCCTGCCAGCTTGCCAAGAAGCTGGAGCAGGTGGCTGCTGATGGTATTGAGGCATCCAAGGTGCAATTCCATGCTGCAGTGGACTCAAATGATGTGTCATCAAGAGTCATGGCTACATCTGTGGCACTTAGCAGAATGGTTTGGCTCAGATGTATATAGCCTGTCTAGGATACCCAGACTAAGGCCATGGATTTTCCTGTTGTGGGTAATTCTCTGTTTGGAGAGCAGACAGAGAATTACATGAGAAAAAATGGATGAGTATAGGACCACCTATAGGAGTGCACAGGCCAAGGAAAGGCAGGCCACTCCTCAAAGGCAGCCTTCCAGGGGCAGGGGCAGACCTTTTCATAGGCCTTTTGACCAAGCCCAGGCCTCCTCTTCAGCTTATGCCCAGAGGGGGTTCTTTAGAGGAGAGGCAGATGGGACACAAGCAGACCTGCTTCCACCCCTCAGCCTAAAGCCCCTGCCAGGCACCCTGATGGGGTGGCCAGGGCCATTCTCCACTTTCTGTAGAGGGCAGGCTGGCTTACTTTGTCCAGGACTGGAAGTCTTTAACATCAGACAAGTGGGTCCTGGAAGTAGTAAGCCAGGGACTGGTTCACAGCTTCAAAAAATTTCCAAAGATGAGAACCAGGTCCTTTCCACCTGCAAATCCATCAGAGGCACTTGCCCTAGAAGCAGAAGTTTCTACCCTCCTGGCTCTCAGAGCTGTGGAAAGGGTTCCACCCCTACACCAGGGCAAAGGGTTGTACTCCAGGTACTTCCTTACCCCAAAAAAGACAGGAGAATGGCGGCTCATCCTGGATCTCAGATACCTAAACAAGCACCTTTTAAAACCAAAATTCAAAATGGTGACTCTGGGAATTATTTTACCCTCTCTAAGGCCAGGAGACTGGCTAGCATCCCCTGGACCTCAAGGATGCCTACTTCCATGTTCTTATCAGAAGCTCCCATCGAAGTACCTCAGATTCTAACTGCCCTCAGGCCATTACCAGTTCAGAGCAATGCCCTTGGCCTCACCTCAGCCCCGAGGGTATTCACAAAATGCCTGGCAGTAGCAGTTGCCCACTTAAGAAGGCAAAAGATTGCCATTTTCCTTACCTGGACGACTGGCTCATAGTAGGCCAGTCTCCAGAACAAGTCAAACTACACCTTCAGGTAACTCAGCAACTGCTCACATCTCTAGGTTTCCTTCTCAATCTTCCAAAGTCAATTCTAGAGCCTGTCCAGCTTCTCACCTTCATAAGTGCAGAATTGAACACAAAAGAGGCCAGAGCCTTCCTTCCTCTGGAAAGAGCAAGGACCCTGGTCTCTCTGGCCTCCTCTTTCACCCTGCAGGTCTCTCGACCAGCAAGGCATTTTCTGCAGCTCCTGGGGCACATGGCTGCTTCTACAGCAGTAGTGCAGGGAGCAAGATTTCAGATGAGGGACATCCAGTTCCATTTGAAGCCTTTTAGTCTCAAAGGAGAGACCCTCTAACCAAATTGATCCCAGTGACTCGAACCCTGATCCAAGCCCTTCAGTGGTGGCAGGACCAGAGCAATCTGAGACAGGGGGTCCCCTTCACCCCTCAGTCTCACTCCTTAATCCTTACTACAGATGCATCCCTCTTGGAGTGGGGAGCTCACATGGGTGAACTCACTACCCAGGGATTGTGGTCCCCTCAGGAATCTCTGCTCCACATCAATCTGTTGGAACTCAGAGCAGTTTTTCTAGCACTTCAAGTTTTTTCCACCTCTGTTCAGAACAAAGTTGTACAGGTCAGAACAGACAACACCAATACAATGTGGTACATCAACAAGCAAGGAGGCACTCGGTCTATGGCCTTGTGCACCGAAGCAATGAAGTTGTGGTCTCTGGCTTATTCCCTGAACACCTCCCTTATGGCAGTTCACCTCCCAGGCAAGGACAATGTCCTGGCAGATGCTCTCAGCAGGATTTCCCAGGGCCATCATGAATGGTCACTGGATCCCCTAGTATTGGAGGTAGTATTTGCCAGATGGGGCAACCCGCAGATAGATCTTTTTGCAGCCCCAGACAATCACCAACTTCCCCTTTTTTGCTGCAGGCCCCAAGTGTTGGGCTCAGTCCCTCTGGATGCCTTCCTTCTCAGTTGGGAAGGGAAGTTTCTCTGTGCTTCCCCCTTCCCTCTTCTGTTCAAGGTGCTAGTCAAAATCAGATCTCAACCCTGCAAGATGATCCTGATTGCTCCAGATTGGGTCAGACAGCCCTGGTACCCACTCCTTATGTCCTTAGCAGTCTACCTTCCCCTGTGTCTTCCCAGGAATCACAACCTGTTAACCTGTGCTCAGGGGAGGGTTTGGTACCCGAATCTCAAATCTCTCAATCTCAAGGCCTGGCTCTTGAAGAGTTAGAGTTTGCTGACCTACACCTCTCCCAAGGTGTATTGGATATATTGAAGGCTTCTAGGAAGCCTTCCACCAGGGCTACTTATAATTCCAAATGGAAGAGATTTTCCATATGGTGCTCTGGCAAGCATATTTCCCCAGAATCTGCTGACTTACCCACAGTCCTGGATTATATGGTGCATTTGAATACTTTGGGGCTGAGACCAGCTACCCTAAAAGTGCACCTGGCAGCCGTGCCTGCTTTCTTATCAGCAGGTAAACCCTCTTCTCTTTCAGCTCATCCTGTATTCTCCAAGTTTTTCAAGGGGTTGCTTCACACCTACCCTCCATTCAGGGACCCTGCCCCTGCCTGGGATCTTAATATTTGCATTACTCAGCTTATGCAACCCCATTTTGAGCCCTTGTCTTCAGCAGAGCTTAAGTACTTGACTTGGAAAACTGTGTTTTTGGTAGCCATTACTTCTGCCAGGCGCATAAGTGAATTACAAGCATTGTCAGTGGAGCCTGATTTTATCTCCTTTCATAGAGATAAGGTGGTCCTCAGGACTAACAGAAAGTTCTTGCCTAAGGTGGTTTCAGACTTCCACCTTAATCAATCTATGTCTCTCCCTGTGTACTTCACTGACCATTCCTCCTCTGGCGAGAGGAGACTGCACAGTTTAGATGTCAAAAGAGCCCTTAGTTACTACATAGAATGTACCAAGGGTCACAGGTTTGACTCCCTCCAACTGTTCCTCACTTATGGTGAGGTTGGTAAAGGGAAACCTGCCACTAAAAGATCCATTGCCAGGTGGATTGTCTCTTGTATCCAATTTTGCTATGAAAAACTGGGTAAGGTTCCTCCCTCAGGCCTGAGGGCTCACTCTACCAGAGGTACAGCTGCGTCTCTGGCTGCTGCCAGGGACATTCCTATCCTAGAGATATGTCAAGCAGCTACCTGGAAAACAGTTCACACTTTTACCAAGCATTACTCCCTGGACATCCAGGCTAGGAGTGATGCTCGGTTAGGCACAGCTGTGCTTCAGAGCCTATTTCCTAAGTAGGTTCTGTCCCTCCTCCATGGGGGTACTGCTGTGTAGTCTGCATATGTCATAATATAGCAAGACTTCATGTTGTTTGAAGAAAAAATTACTCACCTTAGTAATGTTGTTTCTTCTAATGGAGTCTTGCTACATTATGACCTCCCCCTGCCTGCCCCTCTCAGAACCTCTGCTTTTTGGGATGTGGGTGGGCAGTGCAGTGTTGGCACTTAGTAGACGCCCACCTTATTTTTCACCCCTCCTTTTTGGGGTGTTTGGGTGTTATGTTTTTCATTTTTTGGATCCCCTGACTTGAGTCTTTGTTTTGGGACCAAAAAATGTGTTCTTATATTTAGTAGCCAGTTGGCTAGTGTAGGTTTACGGCTTCCACACAGAACCTTAGTGAGTTTTGCTCGTAAAGATCTGACAGTTTGAGTTTGAAGAACAACAGACAGAGTTTTCAACCGAGCTCGTGCTCAAAGTTCCATGCCTGGCATGGAAAGTTAACTCTTTCACCTCCGGAGCAGTTCGAAGGTTGGGACTCGCTGCATATGTCATAATATAGCAAGACTCCATTAGAAGAAACAACATTACTAAGGTGAGTAATTTTTTCTTCCTTAACTGTATCACTGTATATATATATATATATATATATATATATATATACACATGTTCCTCTGCAACGGGTGGGATACGGAGTGCTATAAGAAGGTGCTCCTATAATCACCTTTACCAGGTGAGTAAACTACCATTATCTATCGCACCTTCTTACAGCACTCTGAGTCTCAACACATGGGAAGATTGTACAGCAGTGTTAGACTTTGTCCTGGGTGGGAGGAGGAACTGGGATCAATGCTGTCTGGAGCACTCTGCGACCAAACTCTGAGTTTCTCGTTAAGCCAGTGTCTAACTGGTAGTACCTGAGAAAGGTGTGCAGGGAGTCCCAGGTTGCTGCCTGGCAAATCTCTCCGACCAATGCAGAGTTGCATTCTGCCCAAGATGTGGCTACTGCTCGTGTGGAGTGGGCTCTGATGTTAGCTGGAGGGGTGTTTCCTCCACTCCTGTAGGCCCTCGCTATGGCTTCCCATAGCCATCTAGCAATAGTGTATCTGGATGCTGCCAAACCTTGTTTATTGCCTTGGATTAGTACGAACAGCCTGTCTGTCCGACGGACAGTCTCCATCCTGGACAGGTAGGTCCAAATTGCTCGGGCTGGGTCTAGGCTGAGTAGGGTTTCCCTGTGAGGGTACCCTAACTAGTGGTTGAGGGTAGGGACTGAGATCTCTTGGGACATGTGGTAGGCATTGGCCACCTTCGGGATAAAGGACGGATGGGTCAGAGTACAACCCTATCTGGGAAAAAACAGATAAATGGCTCTCTGCAAGATAAAGCCTGTAATTCGCTAGTTCTCTTGGCTGATGAGATAGCTACTAGGAATACGGTCTTCATCATAAGCACGGATAAGGGGATGGAGTCAATGGGTCCAAATGGTGGGATGGTGAGAGTGTCAAGTACCAAATTGAGGTGCTATGGAGCTGTTAGGGGTCTTGGGGTGTGGTTGATAAGGGTTGCGGCTTTTAGGAAAGTTCGGACCAAAGGGTGGGCTCCGGGAGAATGTCCATCGGTTTCTCCCCTTATGACCCCTATTGCGGCTGTCTGTACCCGCAGAGATGCGGCTGATAACCACTTTTCCAACCCTTTTTGCAGAAACTCTGATACATTCATAATACTACACTGAGATGCCTTCAAGTCCTGGCTCTTGCACCATGAAGCAAAAACCCACCAATGTTTGTTATAGGTCCTGTTGGTGGATTCCCTTCTCGCTTGTACCAAGGTGTCCACCACCATACCTGATTCCCCTAGCCCTAACAATCTAGCCCTTTGAGTGGCCAAGCCATCAGTTTCAGCAGTAGAGGATTTTTGTGCCAGATCGGGCCTTGCCTGAGTAAATTGTGTTGGCGAGGTAACCTCATAGGATTGTCTGTTAGCATTTCCCTGATTAGGGTGTACCAGGTTCTCCTCGGCCAATCTGGGGCTACGAGTACTACATTGCTGCCCATGTTTCGGATCTTCTGTAGCACTGCTGGTAGCATGGCTATTGGGGGAAATACATACACCTTTCTGAATGTCCATGGGGTCGATATGGCATCCACCCCATCTCTCTCTCTTGTCTCTGAATCTAGACATATAGTTTGGGAGCTGGGTGCTGGTCGCTGAGGCCATGAGGTCGATGTCGAAGGTGCCCCATTTTTTCTGGAGTTCGTTGAAAATTTCTGGATGGAGTTGCCATTCCCCCATTGTAGTGTTTGCCTGCTCAGCCAGTCTGCCCTTGTGTTTAAGTTGCCTGCTAGGTGGACTGCTGTGAGACTGAGTAGGTTCTTTTCTGCCTATAGCAGTAGTATTTCTGCCTCTCGAGCCATGGCTCTGCTTCTTGTTCCTCCCTGCTTGTTGATGTATGCCATCGCTACTCAGTTGTCAGTGTGCACTTTTATGTGGTGTCTTTGGAGTTGACCTTTGAAATGTATGAGGGCTAGCCGGAGGCTCTTATCTCTAGCATGTTGATTGGGAGTTTTGCCTCCCTGCTTGTCCATTTCCCTTGGATGGACTGTCTGTCCAGAACAGCACCCCAGCCTAGCAGGCTTGCGTCTGTTTTGAGGGTTCTTGTTGTATCTCTCTCCAATTGTGTCCCTTGCATGAAGGTGTATGGGTCTACCCACCATCGTAGAGATTTCTGTATTGCTGGTGGAATTGTCACTCTCTGACTGTAATTCTGTTGACTGTTGTTCCAGTTGTCTAGGAGTAGGCATTGTAAATGTCTCATGTGTAATCTGGCCCAGTCATGTAGGTCTATGCATGCTGCCATGACCCCCAGTAGTTGCATGAGGTGCCAAATTGTTGTCGACTTCTTCTGCATAACTGTCTTGCAGTGCGCTATTAATGTGCGGATGTGTGTCTGAGATAGTCTTACTGTGCCTGTCACTGTGTTGAACGTTGCCCCCAAGTGGTCTAACACTGTGGTAGGAGTCAGGTGGCTCTTTGCTTTGTTGATAAGCCACCCGTGTTCGGTCAGTAATTGTTGAGCTCTGCGTGTTGCTGTCCTTGACTGGTCCACTGTTCTCGCTCGTATCAACCAGTTGTCCAGATATGGGATCACATGAATGCCCTCCGTGCGTAATTTTGCCACTAGGGGTGCCACCACCTTGGTGAACAGTCGCGGGGCCAACGCCAATCTGAATGGTAGGCATTGGTATTGGAAGTGGTATCCCAGAATGCTGAATCGGAGGAACCTCTGTTGGGAAGGTCTGATAGGTAAGTGTAGATAGGCATCCTTCAGGTCTATTGAGGTTAAGATGTCTCCCTTGTGTATCACTGCCATGGTGGATCTTAGGGTTTCCATCTTGAACCTCTGGTACTGGACAAAGTTGTTCACAAATTTTAGGTCCAGGATAGGTCTGAGGCCTCCGGTCTTTTTTGGGACTAGAAAGAATACGGAGTAGATGCCGGAGAATCTCTCTTGAATTGGAATGGGCTTTATGGCTCTGCTGTGTAGCAGTTGGTGAAGGATGGTCCGTACTTGCTGCGAGGTCGCTTTGTCCCTTGAGACGTGAGATTCTATATATCTGTCCCTTCTTGGGACTGAGTTGAATTCTATGGCGTAGCCCTGTGAGGTGATCTCCTTGATCCATTCGTCGTTGATCTATTTGGTCCAGGTTGTGGCGAACTGCCGTAGCCTTCCTCCCGCTGCATCCATTTGGCCCTGGACCGGCAGATTCTCATTGACGGAATCCTCTGTTCGATTTGATTGTCCTATACCCCTGCTTGCCATTGTAGTGGGAGCCTCTGCCCCTGCTGCCTTGAAAGTTCTGCCTGTTGCTGAAAAAATTTGGTTTGAATCCAAAGGTACGTCTATCCTGTCCCTGGTGGCCTTGATCCCTTTTGGCTCTGCCTGAGAAATGTCAGAATTTATTATTTCGAAAAGATGGTAGAGTGGGTCACCCTCCTTGATCCTTGTTATCCCATTTCTTTACTGTGAACTCCTCTATTCCAGGTCCGAACACCTTGTCTCCAGAGAATTGCAGTTTCATGACCCTAGACTTGGACTCTTGATCTGTATTCCACAGCTTCAGCCATACAGTACCTGTGTCCTGGCTCTATTGATGGAAGCTGCTGACCTGGATGCCATCTTAAAGCTATTGATCATGACATCGGCTTCGTATTTCATGGTTTGAATGGCATAGTCCATGGTGGCTCCATGGGCACTGATTCCGGGGACGTCAAGTTGGACTGCCTCTAACCATCTGAGTACGGCCCTTGCCGAATAAGTGGCGGCCATGGATGCTCTCATGTTCATGATCATCATATCATGAACCTTCCTCACAATTTCATCGACCTTTCTGTCCATGGGGTCTTTTAGGGCCGAGGCTGACTCTGAGGGCAAAACAGTCTTGTTGCTTAGGGACACGACCTCTGCATCCACTCTGGGGGCAGTTGCCCAGAGTTTCTCTCTGTCTGCAGGAAGTGGGTACTGTCTCTCGAAGGTCCCCTTTTCCCTTGTCTTAATGGGATCTGGTGCATCCCATTCTTTGGCTAGTATGCTCTCTAACGCTTGGCATACTGGGAAGAAAGCGGAGGATTGCTTCCTCTCCCTAACCAGGGGGTCCAATCTGTTGTCCGGCTGTTCCACCGGCTCATCCATTCTGAGTGTTTGACATATGACTCTTATGAGTTCAGGAATGGCTTCAAAGGGGCATAGACATGCGGCCATATCCTCCTCTTGTTCCTCCCCCTCTTCATCAGAGTGTTCATCTTCTGACACCTCTGGCGAGTCAAGTGAGGTTGGGTCACCACTGGGACGCTTAGGATGGAGGGTGTTGCTGGGTGACCTGGGTCTTTTGTTTGTTCCCAGGGAGTCAATCCTATCCAGGAGTTTTTGGAATAATTGCAGCACAATGCCTTGGGAAGCGGTGGATACGTTATCGTTTAGGGGATCCTCGTCTGTGGAAGCTGAGTTGTGGGTGAACTCCCTAGGCTCAGAATCCACCATGCATAGAGAGCACAGTTCTCCCCGGTCCGAGGTGAGTAAGATGTTGGGGCACTTTCTGCACAATTGTCTTACGGTGGACATGGTTCTGAAAGACATAATGGTATTGGGCTTGCTCAGGGGATGTCTGGATAAAAAGTCATAATCAAATGATCAGATACAGAAAAACTGACTTCGTGCCCCTTGGATGGGCCCTTTAAGAGCACTGGGGCTAAATAATAAACCTTTGTTCCTTAAATACCTGCTCATCATCATTTTAGGGATTAAGCAGGTGAAAGGCAGGAAATACTCTCTTAATATGGGGTTATCTGGCCCTTTACTATTGCCCACTAGTGAAGTTGTGGGTTGTTTGCCCTTAAAACTGGACTTATTCTGTGCAGTCACCAACCAGTGTATCTGTGCCTTTAAGAAGAGAGGGGCCACGTTGCGGGCACCATTTTGGAATGGGGAAGATGGCGCCGCCATTTTGGGAAGGTCTTCCTTCCCTAGAGCTTCCTCAGGAAGCCGCGAGATTTCGATGGGTAATCTTGTGGTATTTCTGGCCAAGATGGCGACGGGGAAGGCAGGAGAACTTGGGGAGCGCACCAAGGAGCTTGTTGGCAGAATCCAGAGGCTTGAGGAGGCAGACCCTGCTGTTGGACCTCGAGGAGATCCAGACGGCTCCTCTGAAGTGCAGGTGAGCACTCCCCGAGGTTTGCCATAGTCGGCGGATGCAAATGCTTCTCTCTCATTGAGAAAATGCCTTTTTTAGACTTGGGAAGGCCCCTGAGGCGGTCGCGGTTGAATGAGATAAACCGCGACCCCCGCGCAATTGGAGCACACACAATAATGCAGGCTAGCCTTGTTCCTATGTCGGCTGAATGAGATAAGCCAACAACGGGGGACTCTGGTTAGATGGTAATGGGAAAAGGCACTACCTTCCCCTCCTCAGCTGAATGAGGTGAACTGAGGGGGAGGAATAATAGTATAGCCATGCATTTCTAACTAAGTGCTTTTTCAGCGATTAGTGTCTTTTAAACACACAACAAAACACCAACAAAAAACTTTCTATCTCTAGCTACTTCTAAGCCCTGTACCACGGAGACTCCTGTGTCTAACAGAGACTAGATTTTGGTAAACTCAACTGTCTTAGTGGCCCTTTTACTAAAAAGGAACCTGCAAAAATTATTGTATGCCTTTACAGGCACTCTGGGATTTCAACACAATCTTAAATAATGAGAAATATTCAGCTTACCTTAGGGCTTGGCACAGAGCCAGATGAAAACGTGACCAGCCTGGGAAGATGCACAAAGAAAAACTGAGGATTCTGGGAACAGCAAGGATAGGAGAGGGATTGGATTTCAAATTTTTGGGATTCCTTTGTGCATCAGCCTATGAGAAGAGTGCTAACTACCCATGTGTTGAGACTCGGAGTGCTGTAAGAAGGTGCGATAGATAAAGAAACTTCCTGTTTATACCCAGGACAACTTCGTCCCTGTGGAATGAAATATAGACCTGTTCAGTTCAGAGGGACGTGAGCTCACTGATTCTTTTGTCAGAAGTGATTACCACAGAAAAGTTTTTTTTTTTTTTTTGACATATTTCAAATAAATTGAAGACATAGGGTCAAAAAGGGGAACCCATGAGTCAAACTATACACACATCTAAGCCACATGCTGGCACCGGTCCCTTGTGAGGGGGTGCAAATGGGACAGGCCCTTAAAGTTAGGGTCCAAGGCCTGAAAAACATTCTGTCCAACTGAAGTGTAAGTAGATGCTGCAGCCAGGTGGACATTTAAGGTACTGGACTGCAAGCCCAGTAAGAACAAATAGGTAAGATAGACCAGCACAACAGGAACACCAGCCTGTGTTGACATGTGCTAGGCCCATAAAGAGCCTTTTGTAGCTAGGATCTGAAGCAATAAAAACATTTTGTCCAACTAATATGCCAGTAGATGTTGCAACCAAGTGGATCTTAACGGTACAGGATAGCCAGTCCAATGACTGTAAATAGATAAAATAGTCAGACAGCTGGGACCCAGCATGTTCTTGGACCAATTTCCTGGTTGAACACCAATCATAAAACTTTTTCCCATTCTGAAGCACAGATTTTCTTAGTGGAAAGCTTCCTGTAACCACATTATATTCTTAAGACACTTTGAGAAAGGTGCAAACTTGCATATTATACTAAAGGTACTCAAGAGCCATGCCTTGAATGTGAGTGATCAGAGGTTTGTGTACAGGAGCCTCCTGATAAGAGGTCATCAGATTGTGCCTCTGGGGGAAGGTGTATTGGTTCGGGCCCCAGCATTGAGGGTAGCAGTGAGAGAGACTTGTCTGTCTGGCCCATTCTAGTGCTATCAAGATTATTGATGCTGACTGGAACCTGAGCTTGAGAAAATTGCTCTGTATACCAGAAGGAAGAAAGATGCATTTACTTCCATTGCCAACTCAAAGCCAGAGCATCCAGGGGCATTGTTCCCAGATCTGACTATCTGTCATAGTACTGCGACAGGTGGTGGTTGTGGTGGGATGCGAACAAGTCACTCTCTGTGGTGGTGCACCTCCTGAAGATAACTTGCACCACCTGACTGCTTAAGACCCATTCATGATGGGGCTGGCTGATTTGAGTTGAAGTATCTGCCAAGGTACTGTCCTTACCTGCCAGTGGCAGATGAATATCCTGAAAAGGCCCACTGAGCATGATAGATCGCATATCTTCATGAATCCTGTGCAGGGAGGGCTTAACCTTGTCCTTCCTGAAATGTTTATGTAATACATTGTGGTGGTACTGTAGACCTGTACCCCCCTCCTTGTAGTAGTTATGTAAAACCTTTAGTGCCAGTAACATTACTCTTAGCCCCAGCAGGTGTATGTGCCATGGGAGGTGTGAACCCCCCAGGTGGGACCACACAAGTCAAGATGTCTCTGTTATCAGACAACTGATGGAGCTTTTTGCTGAAAAATAAACTCCTTCCATTAGATTGGTTTAGTTTTTTTCTCCGTTGGAGAGCTGTAAAATTGGTTATGACAGAGGGTCCTTTCTCTGACACCAGTGAATCCTGAGGTGAAACTGAATTGTAATTTGTAACCTGGATTCCAAGACTGCGCCAGTGGCAGGCGCCATGTGCAGTAGCTGAAGAAACTGTTCTACAGTTTTTTTTTTTTATTTATTCATTTCATTCAGGATGAATGAAACCACTGTCAGTGGAATACTTCTTGCCCTGCTTGTAGGCAAGCAGGTCCTGTCTCACAAGGTATTAAGCACTGCTCCTACGAACTGTAGTGTCTGAGCTGGCTGAGAGACAAACTACCTCTAGATTTATCAGAAAAACCTAGAGACTCCATGAGCCCCTAGGTGAGTTGCAGATCCACTTGCTGGGGTGACTTTGCAACCATAGCCAATCCTCTAGATCTAGGGAGAACTTGTGACACCTTGTCTTTGAAGGTGCCGCAACCACTGTGCACACTGGTATAGAATGACCTAATGGGGGTCTGAATCTGAGGTACTTTCTGTGCTTATGAGGATGTGGAAATACTTTAAGTCCACTGATGCCAAACCTTCACATTTCTTAGGAGTGTTGGCAGAATCAGTGCCAAAAGCACCATTTTGAACTTTGGCTTTGTCAGATGCCTGCGTGGTACCCTCTAAGACAGGTTACCACTCCCCATCCTTTTTGTAGTACCTTTTGCTATACCAAGACAGACTCCTCTGTCTTTGACAGTAACAGGTTTTGAACCTCTTTTTCATGACATTTTATTTCTCCACATCTGTAGAGGGACTGAAAACCTTTTTTTTTTTTTTTAGAAGGAATTTGAACCCAGAGACAATCCCTGATTACTACATCCATGATCACTTGTCAGTGGTGTCTGGAATACCCCTGGCTGTAGGTATTGCTGATACTGAAGAACAGCCCTCGTCTGATACAACAAAAGTAGCTTACTGTGGTGTATTCATCCATTTTTTAACTTTTATCTTTTCTCTAAAGAGGAATTACCCTCGACTTGGAATCCATAGCCTTGATTTGGGAATACTGAGTTAGGTTGGTGACTCACAACCAGGCAAACCCCCTTTGAAGCACTGTATTTACTATACATCTAGCAGCAGCCATTTAAACTACTATTTGGCTGCTTCCAAACCAAATTTAGTTGTTTCAGATAGATCTGGCAGGGGAGTAACATGGACTTGAAAGTATGTCAGTTTTTCTGGGATCCGTGTTAGGAGAGTAGGATGCCAGGGATCTCTTTGCCTTGCCATAGGCTGTTACTTCAACTACTCCTTAATGAATAGGATGAGGGAATAAACTGAGTTCCCTCCCTGTCTAGCTGATGTTTCTTATACGTCCTCTTTTCAAGAGGGGGGAAAACAGCTTAGAGTTTGTAAAATCTTTAAAGTGTCTTCCCCAATGAATTTATTCACAGGAAGGGGAAGCTTTTAGTGGATGTCAGCCCAATCATTTCTCACAAATGTGAAGAGTGAGGGATAATCTTTATTTTTTATTTTTTTGGTAAAAACCCCAAACAAAAGAACTAAGGGAGGACCTAGTGACACCACTGACCACGCTTTTTAACAGATCATGGCAGGATGGGGTGGTACCTGAGGACTGGAGGAGGGCAGATGTGATTCCCCTTCACAAAAGTGGGAGCAAGGCAGAAGCGGGAAACTACAGACCTGTAAGTTTGACCTCAGTGGTAGGGAAAATGATGGAATCACTTCTGAAAGAAAGAATTGTTGAGTACCTAGAGGCCAGCGGGGCACAGGACCCAAAGCAGCATGGATTTACAGCTGGAAGGTCATGTCAGATGAATCTAATTGATTTCTTTGACTGGGTGACCAAAGTAATAGACCAGGGAGGGGCTGTGGATATGGAATACCTAGACTTTAGCAAGGCATTTGACACAGTCCCGCACAAAAGATTAATAATTAAGTTAGCCAGCCTGGGAGTGGGTCCCAGGGTAGTAGCCTGGGTAGCAGACTGGCTGCACAACAGGACACAGAAGGTAATAGTGAATGGAACACATTCCGAAGAAAGGGGGGTTACTAGTGGAGTACCTCAGGGCTCAGTACTGGGTCCAGTCCTCTTTAACATCTTTATAGGTGACATTGCAGAGGGTCTGGAGGAAAGGTATGCCTCTTTGCAGATGACACAAAGATCTGTAACAGAGTTGATACACAAGGGGGTAGAAAAGATGAGAAGGGACTTGGCAAGGTTGGAGGAATGGTCAGACATGTGGCAACTTAGATTCAATAGAAAGAAGTGCAAAGTAATGCACCTGGGAAACAAAACCCAGGAGAAGAGTACACAATAGCAGGAGGTACTAACAACAACAAAATGGAAAGGGACCTGGGGGTAGTCATATCAGATGACCTAAGGTGGGTAAGCAATGTGAAAAGTCGGTAAGGAGAGCCAGGGGGATACTGGGATGCATAGGAAGGGGCATCACAAGTAGAAAAAGGGAAATTGTTATCCCTCTGTACAGACAGTTGGTGAGACCCCATCTGGAGTACTGCATGCAGTTTTGGAGACCTCATCTATGCAAGGACATAGACAGAATGGAAGCAGTCCGGAGGAGGGCAACTGAAATGGTGCAGGGTCTCAGCAGAAGCCATATGAAAAGAGACTGAGAGAGCTCAATATGTATACTCTTGATGAAAGGAGGGACGGGGGGACATGATAGAAACATTCAAGTACCTCAAGGGAATCAACAAAGTCCAGGAGGGTAGCATCTTTCAGAAAAAGAGATGTGTAAGAACAAGGGGGCACAATTTAAAGCTAGAGGGGGACGGCTCAGGGGTAATGTGAGGAAATTTTTTTTCACGGAGAGAGTGGTGGATACATGGAACAGCCTTCCTGAGGAGGTCGTTGGGTCTAAAACAGTGGGGGAATTCAAACATGCATGGGACAGACACAAGGCAATTATAGTTGGGGGTTGCAGGAAGTAGGCTGTTGGTTAACTAGAATCTGCACCTTAACCAGTAGGTAGGGAAATGGGCAGACTGGGTGGGCCAAGTGGTTCTTAGCTGCCATCAAAGTCTATGTTTCTATGTTTCTATTCCATGAAATCACCTAGTCTTCCTCCAGATAATGGGAAGACTGATCAGAGGAGACAAGCTGCTGGGCATAGGTCTGCTGCTGAGAAGTACACAGCACTTGTAAGCCTGAAAGTGTTTTCTTAAGCCATTCCAGGCATATCTTCACACCTTCTTTTTTTTTTAGGAAAGTTTACAATTTTCACACATTCATTCACTCACAGTGAAAAACCACCAGAATGAAGCACAGTGCTACAACATTCTGCAATAAAGTTACTGCAGTAAATGACACCATTTCAGTGGGAATTAATCCCTTTAGTGATACAGTAAGCCTGATACACTGTACCTCATGGACTTCACCATAGGTAACAATCTGCAGGAATTGGCAGGCTTTCTATCAGGCACAGAAGTCCCCATACACTGTCTAGCAGGGGGTTCTGTGTGCTTAGTTTTATTTGATTTCTTAGAGGGAACCAGGTAGTCAGCCAGTTCAGCAAGCCTCTCAAGAACCGCTTGTATACCCTTCTCAGGGGTAGCAGTTTACATTAGTTGTTGTGTTTTCACCCACAGTAATTTAGGGTGTCAGCTGGTCAGAGCTGGAGAGACCCTTAGATGGTGAAAGTTTTCCTTTTTTTAAGCCATATTCCAGGCATTTTTCAATAGTTTTCACAGTTTATTAGCCATATGCCAGGCATTTTTCAATAGTTTTCAGTTTATTAGCCATATTCCAGGCATTTTTTAAACAGTTATTACAGGACATGAAATGCAGATTTCACTCTGCTTTAAATGTTCATGTCCAGATGGGTAGACAAAAGTAACTTAACAAAATTTCACCACACAGAATACAGAGGCCCAGATATTCAAACTGCGCCCAAAAAGTGCGCAATAGCAGGAGCAAGCGCAAGTCCATTGTGCCCATGCGCAAGAGGTGTAATATTCAAAAACTGAGCCGGCCAAGATGCGCCTACAGCCGACGACTGAATATCACACCACCTGCGCCATAGTGCAACTAGGGAGGGGAAGCTGAGCATATCTGATGCGTCATAGTGCAACAAGGGATGTTCAGCTGAGCAGTCCAGAGGCACCATAGTGCAACCAGGGATGCCCCCCAGCAGCAGGGCAGCAATGCAACAGCGCAACCAGGGATGCAGGGGCCCACCACCCATGCCACAGATGGGCAGAGGAACACACAGCAGAACGGACATCGTCCCCCCACACCCCATGCACTGCACAACTGGGGGAGGGCTGGAATAGCCACTGGCCCATGGAGACAAGCAACCAACCCACAGCCGGGCCATGGTGGCCCATCACACCCCCTGGCAAGCTGTGACCAGCACACAAGGAGGGCTGACCACCCTGTGCCACACCATCCCCCCAATGCAGAGCACACCCTGCACTGTGACCCCCAGACACCCTGCCCAGGAGCAGCATCCACCAGTGCAGGATACCCCATGCATGCCACCACCCCCACTGTGACAATGCAACCCTGTGCACCACAGAACCATGCAAGGCAGCCCCACCATGAGCACCCATCAGCGGGTGGCAGTACACAGTGATGCAACGACGGCATACATATTGCCACCATGCACAGCCCCCCCCCGAGGTACAGCTGAGAGACCGACCATGCGTCGACACACGAGGTGCCCCACACGTGACAGGGCATGCCCCGGACCCCACCACCAGTGGTACAGCACCTTGCACACCCTCCCAAGGACACACCCCGACCCAGCACTGGCCACAACAGCCAGTGCAGACACCCACAGTGGTGCGTGGAAGCATGCACCACACTGGATGCAACACAGTGCAAGGACAAACACCCACCCATACCCAAGGGCACACCAACACAGGGACGCAGTAGTGGGGCAACCAAGCCCCCAGTGTGGGCCCATGGAAACCGTGTACACAGCCAGCAGTCCTCCATGGCACAGGAGTGCCAGCCACCCTGCGCAGGCACTGTGGACTTGTACACCACCATCATTTTCCCAGAGCACAAGTCACAGACAGTGGTGCACATCCCCTGCAACACAAACAAGCCACAGCAAGGAGGTGGGACAACAACAGCGGAGGCCACAGTATCACCCGAGGCAGACATGCACCACACCAGTGACAGGAGGCAACCCAGCATTGTGACGGGTACAGTGGCTGCTCTGCATGAACAGCCATCACTGACATGCCAGCAGACCGTGCAGATCACAGACATGCAAGGGTGTCAGCTGCACAGGCCATGGACGGGCTGACAGGTGCGCCATGGACACAGAGCATGCACCATGGACCACTGCACACAGTCATCCAGTGTACAGAGAACAACACACACACCACAGACACTGATTGATAGCTACTCCTACACCATAGTCACTTCCCCACGGACACACACACATACCCATGACTGCACCACCCCTGACACCATGCACACCACTGCAGCTGAGCACCTATAGCCTGCTGCAAATCAGAGACCACCACAGTATTCATATCAAAATAATTGTAATCATAAACATCAAACAAAACTATTTACAATTATGTACAAATGTGTGGGGAGTAGGCCACAAACAAGGTGGGAGTGGGTAAGGGGCAGGGGTGAACAAATGGTACAGGAAAGGAGGGGTGTGAGGGTGGGTCCAGGGGGTAGGGGAAATCAGGGGCATATATATGGTCAGTGGGAGCCCCGCTCCCCGCTCCGGCTGCTCCACCTTCCATGTCTCCACCGGACTCCCAGCCGCTCAATCCTTCACAGGATTTCCAGAGATGCCCTGGCCACGGTGAGTATTTCCTGCAGCGCCTCCCTGATTGCCTGCAGCTGGTGGACACCTAGGACAAGGGAGCACAGTCAATAGGTGTGAATGCATAGCCTCATACAGCCCACCCACTGTGCATGGCATACGGCCGTGGGATATGCCTCTGTGATGGTGTGTGACCACCCACAGTGATCACGTCCACAAGACCTGCCCACCCAGGCGCATACAGCCATGCGGACTGCTGCACACACCCACCGGCCAAGTCCTGCACAGCACCACCGCGGCTGTTTAGTGACATGGCTATGTGGTGCGAAGGCAGTAGCACAGCCATGTACCCGGTGCACGCATGGACCACCACTGACACACTCCCAGACATGCAGTGCCACTGGACAGTGCTGACTGTAACAAGTTGCATGCATGGCAGTGGTGTCAATGGATGGTGGTCATGCCCCGCTGCCCGCCCTGTTACACAGCATGCAATAGTAATCATGGAGGTAAGGCACTCACCATCATCAGGCTGGTCCCTCTGGTGCTGTGGACCTTCGCCCCTCCTATTGGTCCAGTCCTCCTGCTGGCGCCTCTGCTCCCTTGCCAGCCATCTCTCTTCTGGCTCTAAAGTGCAAACATGGAGAGAGGAACATCAGTACAATCCTGTAGCAAAGTCCCCCTGCCCCATGTGTGTGCAATCCCACCCAGCCAGACCCACCCACCTCACACCCTGATAACACAACCACAGCCAACACCAGACGGTCCCCCCCCCTATGTTCCGGACACATGCAACCATGATACCCATATGGAAGATAAAAATGTATGGCTGTTACACCTACCTGGCCGTGGCACCGTGCCCCTCCTGGCACATGTCCACAGGCGGGCAAGCAGGTCCGGGTCCCTCTGCCTCAGGTCCCCATACCTGTGGCGGCACTGCTCCACCATCCACCCCATTCCTGTGGCCTCCTCCAGGATGTTAGCCACCTCCTGCCACACCTGGCTCCTAGACCTGTCCAGGGGTGCCTCCCCAAACAGTGGGCCAAAAAGTGGCTCAACAATGGCAACCAGGTTTGCCGTTTCAATTTGGCTCCACTGGGCAGGTCTTCTCCGCGCCATCTCTCTTGCTCAGTAGGCTCAAAATGGTGCTCTGCAGTGCAGTTCTACCATGTGCAGATGCTGCGCAGTACAGCGCTGCCATTCCCTATCATGCTGTCACTGAACAGCGCGATAGTGGTGCACCCATGCCTGACGCATTGCGCCTAGGGGCAAAGGTGGGGCACAGGGTCAAGGGTCTCTGGCGCATGGACAGGCACAGCACCATTGGAACCCAATGCATGTAGCATGATTGGGTGCCTGTGTGCTACCTCCAGTAGCGGCGTACCGCGCTGTTGCCCCAGTGCGCCTACGATGCCCCAGTGCCACAGTGCCATATAGGTGAACATCGCTGTAGCGCCACTGGCACAATGGTGGCTGTGCCCTGCTTTGCCTCCCGTGCACAGCACATCAGCAGCGTGGCAGGCGCCTGCGTCAGCAACCCAGGCATGCGCAGTTAGGTGTGTACTGCGCATGTCACAGAACTGCGCCCTTGGCTCAGCACGTTCAACACAATTGTGCAAAGCACAACAGCGCGATATTCAGCCATCATATGCAAATCAGCTAATCAGCCATTCAATGGTGCAGCACTGCAATTTGCATCCACTTAAAGTTGTGCCTCACCTCATTTGCATGGGTTGCGCTATAAAAGTGTGACATTGGGCTGCACTGGCCATAGTCGGTTACTGCAGTCTATTGGTGAGTTGCATGCTATTTGGGAGTGTGGACTGTGGATTTTGGGACATGCATGGGACTGCACAGTCACAGGTAGCAACTTTCATTCTCACAGGCTAAATCATGACCGAGCGAGTTGTGGGAGAGGAGGAACAGAGTGGTGGGAGAAGGAGGAGGCCTAATTTCACCAAGGCCGAGACGGATGCCCTGTTTGAGGCCTACCTGGACCAGGAGCCGCTTCTCAGCGGATGGCAGGGAACACCACAGGCCCATGCTGCTGCATGGGAGGAAGTGGTGCGTGCAGTGAACCTGCATGGTAGCCACCAGCGCTCCGTGCTGGAGTGGAAGAAGAAGATGGGCACAGACAGGACGAGGATAAAGGAGAAGGTGGCTGCCATCAGGGCAGCATGAGCTGCAACAGGTGGGGGACAGCCGGAGGTGCTATGCCTGACCCCACAGGAGGAGAGGGTTGCTGGCAGCATGCAGCATTGTGCCATTGAGGGTGTTCCGGGTGGTGGCTTCCAGATGGGTGGTAGCCCGTTACTGCATGGTAGGTCATGGTCTGTCTATTGGGGGGGCAGGGTAGATCACATGCCGTAACGCGACTTTGTTTTCCCTTACAGATCCTGAGCATCTGCATGGGTCAGCGGTGGTGGGCCTGTCCACTGAGGCAACTCAGATGGAGATGGAGGAAGGCCCATCCACCTCCACAGGTATACGCGGCTCAGTGTGACAGTGGGCCCTCCTGGCTGTCCAGACTGATGTTGTTGGAACAGGTGCAGAGGAGGCCCTGCTCGTGTCCCAGCATGTCAGCATCCAAGGATGCCGGCATGCTGTGACTTGGGCTGGTGCCGGGTCCGTCACCGATGATGATGTTGCTAACGCCACGGGCAATGACACGTGTGTGCCACAGGATGGCCACACAGCAGGTAACATTGTGGCCATGGCTGTGGGTGGTGCCACCATGGAGGCCTGCATGTCATCACAGTCCCAGCCTGTGCCTGTCAGCACCAGTGGGGCAGCACTGGTATGTGTACAGGACAGTGGGACTGTTGTGGCCACTGTGGCAGCACCAGTGAGCCCTGGGGAGCGGCAGCTGGAGGGGCAGCATCAGCAGTCGGCCAATGGGCTTGGGGGTACAGTGTCAGGGGGCAGCATCAGTGCACCGCCTGTGGACATGCCCAGACCTGGTCCTGGTGTGCAGTGCCCACCCTCAAGGGGTGCTGAGCATCAGGACCATGCACACCCTGAGAGACAGGATGCTGAGGAGGCAGATGACCTCTTGGATGAGCACACCCACATACTGCAAGCATCAGTCAACCAGCAGATGCGGCTTGCGACATTGGTGGATGCACTGCGTGCAGCTCTGGAGTGTGCAGAGGAGCATCACAGCAGAGACACCGCTCTGATCCTGGCAGGGATGGACCGGTTGCAGGAGGATGTGACTACTGCCATTGACAGGCAGACACAGGCATTCACTGCTGTCATGGCCACAATGGGCACACAGTTATTTGCCCATGTGTCGCAGACACCACGCAGTGCACTGTCCACCCCCCATTCCCGGCGTCGTGCAACACCATCCTTGTCAACACCGGGTTCAGCTGTGGGCATCCCAAGCACGGCTGGCGCAGGCATGTTTGGTGTGCTGCAGACCCCTGCGCGAGCACGGTCGCATTCATGCAGTAGAACCCTTGGGGGACCATCGATGCCACCCCATGAGGCCAGTGGTCAGCCTGTCAGTGCTGGTGGGTCTCGGCAGGGCTGCCCACACATCCGTGGCAGCCGGGGCACTGTGGTGCGTGACTGACCTGTCTCCCAATGCGGCTACTGTCTGGTGCTGCCCTGTGTGCATTGTGTCATTCAGCAGGCAGTGCACGGGTGGGTACCCGGCCCTGCACATGGACACACAGTCCATCTGCACACCCTCCTGGCTGCTGTCCGCATTTGTGTGTGCATGATGATGCCTGCATTGTGCTGTACACCAATTTGCAATGGTGCTCAGCATCTGACACACGCACAATGACAGGCAGTGGGTGTGGTGGTCTGTGGACATGTGTGTGGCTAGGGGTGGCATTCTGGGTCAGTGTGCCTCCTACCCTTTGTGCATGTCTGGTGCATTTTGTGTGTGTGTGTGTGTGTTTGTGTGTGTGTGTCTGCATGGCATGTTACACCTCACCCATCCCTGGTGGTGTGTGTGGTTCCATGCTCGGCCAGTTCCCTTGATGGCATGCACCCCTGGTGTGTGTCCATGCATATTTGTGGGTTGTGCCTTAACCACTGGTGGTTGCACATGGCCCCATGACTTACCTGGGTTGGCTGAAGTGCTCCTCCATGATGGTGTCCCACTGCAGCTGTACCAGCCAGAGCAGTCGGGGGTCCCGTTGCCCAATAGGGGGGCTGCCCATCACCATTGTCACCGGCGTCCTCATCGTCCCCATCACTGTCCCCCTCTTTGATCTGTATGGCTATCCCACATTTGTTGGCCATGTTGTGCAGGATGCAACAGGCCAGGAGTAGCCCACAGGCCTTTGAGGGGCTGTACTGTAGGGCACCGCCAGAGGTGTCCAGGAAACAGAAACGGGCCTTCAGCATCCCGAACACTCGCTCGATGACATTACATGTGGTGGCATGTGCCTCATTGTAGCGTTGCTGCGATGGGGTCGCGGGCCGCGGGCAGGGTGTGAACAGCCAGGAACGGAGTGGGTATCCACTGTCACCTGTGTGTAGAGGGTGGAGGTTAGTTTGGTGATCAGCATCGCCCTGCCCTGGGCCATGTAGGCCACTACCCATGTCACCTCTGACTATGCCCCCCCAGGCCCTATGATTGTCCATGTGGTTTGCATACTCACCCAATAGGTGGTCAGTAGGGATATCCCCACTCTTGAATCTGTGGCACAGTGCTGACTGGTGCCAGATGAAGGCATCATGTGCTCCCCCAGGGTGCATGGCACAGACATTGATTATGCGCCCCCTGGCATCACACATCACCTGGCAGTTGATGCTGGCATAGACCTTGTGATTTATATATGCGGCCCCCTCGGGGCCAGGTGGTGTGCGGATGGCCACATGGGTGCAGTCTATTGCCCCTAGCACGCCAGGCATACGTGCTACCCTGTGGAACTCCTGTATGTTTGCTGTGCACTCCGCCAGTGTGCTGGGGAAATGGATGTACTCCGCAGCATGTGGCAGCAGTGTGCTGAGGAATTGGGTGAGGTGGCGTGACGTGGCCAACTGGGTTATGCCTGTGGTGTCCCCAGTTGGTCTCTGAAAGGTACCCATGGCGAGCAACCACATGCAAGCTGTCACTTTTGTCTTCACTGACAGAGCATGGCTCCGTCGTGTGGGTGCCTGCATCACATCACTGCACAGCTCACAGAGCCACCTCAGAATTGCCCGATTCAGGCGGTACCGGCCCACGATCTCTGTATCACTATACAGCTCGAAGCTGGTGCGGGCTCGGTACTGCCTGTTGGGGGCATACTGCCGACGGGCCCTTCCATGGCCACGCCCCCCTGCTACCTGCCTTCTCACCCCTCTCATTACTGCCTCCATCTGGATGGTGGCACTGGCCATGTCCCTGGCTTGTGTTCACCCCCCCGGCAGCTGTTTCTGTATTCCTCCCGCTGTCCTGGCTGCTACTTCCCCTGCACTGGGAACACCTGACTGTGCTGGCCTCACTGCTGTGTGGCAAGTACTTCTCCCTTCTGCACTGTGGCTCCCCACACCTTCCCCTGAGCCTGTGGGTTCCAGGTGCCCTTTCCCTGGCCCGCCCTGTGTGTCCCTGCTGCCCAGTTTCTCTTGCTAGAGTTCAGCCTCATGTGCCTTCCCTGTAGCGTTCTTGCACCTCTCCCTTGCTCCTTTTTATTTTGGCTCATTTCCGCTATGGCGCAACTTCCGCTGGCTCCCCTATTGCGCATGGCGCATGTTGTTGAATATCGCACTGCGCCATTTATGCATGGTTCCTGGCCCTT
The DNA here is from genome assembly GCA_016271365.2 of Neoceratodus forsteri. Classification (NCBI taxonomy): domain Eukaryota; kingdom Metazoa; phylum Chordata; order Ceratodontiformes; family Ceratodontidae; genus Neoceratodus; species Neoceratodus forsteri. Next base: position 1,201,254,885 of record CM028130.1, read on the forward strand.
CAGTTGCGCATACATTCATTATCTATGCGCTGTTGCTCAGCTTGATTTGGGAGGCGCAACTGCCTCCTGCTGAATATCGCAGAATGGCGCATTTCTGGACTTGCGCAGGCGCAACCCTATTGCGCATGGCGCAACTCTTTTGAATATCTGGGCCCGAGTATGAAACCGGGATCACCAGTTTTCTTTTTCATTTTAAAAGACAGTTTGAATATAAAAGCAATAAAACTTACAATTTAAACACTAAAACTACAGGTTTATTTAAAATTACAAAAGTAAAAGGCAGCAAAATAAATGTTCAGGAATACTTATCATATTCTGTAAGGTTTCTCATGCCAGAACAAGATGATGAAGAGGAGAGAATCTCTGAGCATCTAGACTTAGGCAGAGAGAGAAATCTGAAGGGTTTAGAGCTAAGGCAGTTAGTATAAGGCAGCATTTGAAAAGTGGCTCATGTAAAAGATTCCATCATTTGCATATGTTCCAAATTCTCTCTGGGCAGTTCTACTTAGGAGGAAGACTGCATACAGTTATGAATACCTGAGTATTACTGGGGTTAGAACTATGGGTTTATTTTAAAATTACTAAAAGTAAAAGGCAGCAAATAAAATGTAAAGAATACTTATTTATATTTTGTAAGTTTTCTCACGTCAGAACAAGATGACGAGGAGAGGATCTCCGAGCATCTAGTCTTGACAGGCAGAGAGAGAACTCTGAGGGGTTTAGAGCAAAGGCAGTTAGAAGAATGCAGCATTTGAAAACTGGCTCATGCAAAAGATTTCATCATTTGTATATGTTCCATCTCTCCGGGCAGTTCTGCTTAGAAGGCTTACTGCATAAAGTTATGAATTACCTGAGTATTACTGGGGTTAGAATAGATCTTACTGGTATTGAAGATCACGAAAATGGCACAACGAAATGGATGCAGCGATGGCAGAACCGAAATGGCTTCGACGAATCAAGTAAGCCCGAGTAGGTCACAATGGCATGTCTTCTTTTTCAGTTCACATGTGAGATAGCTACACACTTTATGGAGGGAGAAGCAGAACTGAGGTGGAGGTTGAGTAGACATCTGTTTCTGGCCAACCCTTGAGTGCCACGTAGTACATTGGCTTTGAAGGCGGTGATGCCTCCCTTGCCAGCTCCTCCCCTTTTTGAAAAGAAAAAAAAATGCTCCTGCGGGGTACTGCGCCTCCGGCTTATACCCACCAGTGATGAATGGTGAAGATTGATACAGGGAAGATCTGGTAATGACCTGAGGGAAGACAGAATCTTAAGTACTTTCTGTAGCAAGGTCTGATTGGAATGTGAAAGTAAGCATTTTTCAGATCCAGAGATGCAGGCCAATTTCCCTTCCTTAGAGAAGGAATAACTATGGCCAGTGTTACCATTTTGAACCTAGGCTTTGCCAGGTGTTTGTTTAGGTATCTGAGATCCAGGATTGGCTGCCAATCTCCATTTTTCTTTTTGGTCAGAAAGTATCTTGAGTACATGCCCCTTCTCCTTTGGGTAAGGGGACTGACTCTATTGCCCTGGCTTGCAGGAGCTATTTTTACCTCTAACTCCAGCAGAGTAGTCTCTGCTGGAGTTGAAGGTTGGAAAACCCTGTGGCCCTGGAGTTTTGGAAACTGTTTGACCTGTAGACAGAGACCCTGACTCACCACCTCTAGTACCCAATTGTGTGTGGTAATGTTTCCCCCAGTGTTGGAAATATTGAGCCAACCTGCCCCGTACTGGGGGAGGGGGGCAGCCTGATCTGAGCAGTCAGGGGTTCTGTCTGGATTGTGGTCTAGGAGCTGGAGCTGGGCTGACTCGCCTAGCAGACCTCCTGCCCCTGCCCCTGTAATAACCTCTGACCTGTGTGTACTCTACAGGCATAGAGTATGGGGAAAATGACCTGGGATAGTACCCTCTACCTCCCCTTCCTGTAGATCTAAAAGAAGTGGAGTCTCTCTCTCTCTCTCTCTCGGAGTTACTCCTGTAGGTGGTTTTTTACTCTTCCACCTTTTTCATGTACGCCTCAGTGTTGTCACCAAAAAAGGAATTGTTTTTGCAAGGAAAATCTATAGCCTTTAACTGAGTGTCTTGTGTAAGGTTGATTGCTCTGAGCCAAGCAACCCTTCTTAAAGAAACTGGTAGGGCCAACATTCTGGATGCAATATCACTTGTATCCACAGCCATGAGAAACTGATACTTCGTGGCATCCAAAGCAGTTCTGGCAATATCTGCCATACTGCGTGCCACATCATCTATCAATTAAAATCAGCATAGAATGTCATAGGACATTCTGGTACTGTGAGGCATAAGCCATGTAAGCTGCCTATCAGAGGAGAAGGGAAGAGCCCAAATAATCCTTCTTCCCCATAGTGTCAATGTTTCTGGAATCTTTGCCTGGTGGATGAGATGCCAGGGGTAATTTTGCTTTATCACAGGCTGCAGCATGTATCACACCCTCATGATCTGGATGGATATACAAATAATCAGCAGAATCCCTATCCAGCTGGTATTTTTTTCTCCACCTTCTTGTCCACTCTGGGGAAAGAGGAAGGTGTCTGCAGGATTTTAAAAGTATTCTTTTTAAGGGAATTATGGTTAGGAAGGACCACCTTTTTCGTGGGAGCCAAACCCATCATATTAAAAAACTCTGCCTCTTCCTCATCCTCCATAGGTTCCTGTGAGATGAGGCCCAGGGTGTCAGCCATTTGCCTGACAAATGAAAAGTGGGATGAAAAATCATGCGCACGAGGAGGGGGAACCAAACTCCTGGTCTGGGGATACCACTGGTTCAGTGGGCTCCCATAGATCCGGTTCCTCCTCTTCCTCCTCAGTGTACAATTCCTGGCCCTGGTCACTGGGAACCAGTGGTGGGATTTGAACTGGTGAATCCTGTATGGAACCTGCAGTCTATAAGGCCTGAATGACTTACAGGGTTCTGGCAATTTCCTCTGCAGAGGGTATTTTATTTTTGTCGGTTGGGAGCTCCTTTGCTTTTTGAGCAGGAGGCACAACAATATGTTTTTCTTTATATTTCTTTTTGGCAGGCACAGACTTAGGAGCCTGCTCAGTTGTTCTTTTGTGCTTGATATGCTCAAACCCCCTTTCAGGAATGTTGGGGTCTGAGGAATCTTTAGAAGGTCTCTCCTTTGTTTTGGAGTGGGATGAAGAAGGACCCACTTGGCCGCTTCAGTTTGTTTTGGTGACACTGAGGTGGGAGCAGAAGCCATTTGCTCTAATCTTTTGGCCCTCTTTTTAATAGTTTTTGAACAAAAAGTACTGCACACTTCACATTTAGAGAAAATATGACTGTGACCCAAGTAATCTATAGTTGTGATCAGCTTTAACAAAAATTTGGAAGCACTTAATACCATTTTTAAAGCCTGTGGGTCCTGTCCTCTTGTTAGGGCTGTCTGACATGCCAAAATGTTAGTAGACTGTAAAAAACTTCCCCAGAATGAGTTTTAAAGCAAATCTTGGTTGGTTCCTTATATTAAAAGGGAACCATGATTTAGTACATATTTCTTTATTTTAAACCAAACACCATCGGTTCCTAGTTATAAACGGGAACCGATCGCAAACCAAACTTAATATTTTAAAAGTATGCTTAAATACAAAATGTGATCGGTTCCTTCCTAAGAACGGGAACTGATTGCGAGGAAAGCAAAGTTGTTTAAAAAATCTAAATAAAATAAAACTTTAAACTAAAGCGCCAGTGGCAAGAACCGCTACAAACCCCAGTTTAAACAGAGAAACTCAGTTACTGAGAACCACGAGGGAACCATTAAAAATGAATAAATAATACCCACTAGGTAAACTTCTAGTAAAAAACTACTAGAGGCAGAGTATGTATAAAAACAGTGTAAAATACCACTTTTTGAATAAAATAAACAGTCTTGCAATGAAGTTGCTGTGCAGCTCTTGGGGGGGGGGAAGTCTTGCTGTCTGAATGGAAAATTTGAATCTGGCAGTTAGATGGAACACATTCCACCTAGTGGCAGCAGTTTTGAATGTTGCATTCCAAATTCTCTAATTTGCATACATTCCACCTCAGAGTTCCGAGGGTAGTCAGAGATTCTGAGCTGACTGCAGATTGCCTAATACTACTAGGAGATTCCTGGGGCTTGAAAGAAAAAGATTTCCCAGACTTGGAAGAAAAATTAGCCCCCCCCGCCAACTACTACCATGGTACTCTGCCTCTGTGCTATCATTCCATGTGGTGAGATGAAAAAATTACTTACTATAGTAATCTTGTTTCTTCCAGGGGATCCCTCAGTATGCTAAAATAATGCAGTCAGCCTCCTGTGCTGAACTGCTCCAGAGAGACTGGAATGTATATAATGATGGACTTCATCATTGGCTCCTACCACAATTCAAACTGCTACCCCTAGGTGCTGATGCATTCTAAACCATTCAGATTCATTACAGAGCCTAATGGGGTAAAGACCCCCTAACTATGCTATCCCTTAGCAAAAAAAATATTGCCCACCAAAGGGGTAAATAAACAATACCGGTTCTTTGCCAGGAAGAGAACAGAAATGAAAATTACGTACCTACCGTAATTCTTGATCTTCTCTTGTATCTTCTCCATTCATTACTGCTTGGGTTAAGCTGGAGGCATGCACCCGCTACGGGAGTTTTTTTTTTTTTTGGAGTCGGCTCCCATGGCGCCGCCCTCGAGGATGACGAACCACATCATGCGCGAGGGGTGGCTGTTAGGTGCTGCAGACTCCTCCTTCATCTCAGTTCTGGTAGCCGGAGAGGCGAAAAGAAAGTGTAAGAAAAAAAAAGTGAGGCAAGAGAGCCGAGGGATAGAAAAAGGAAAGGAAATAAACTGAAAAAGGAATAAGCCGATGGAGAATAGACGGAGGAGAGAGAATTCCTATCCTAAGGGACCGCAGGGCCTCCTTTCCGGGGCAGCTCTAGGGGAGGAACAGAGAGAGGGAGAGGGAGAGGAAAGTAGAAGAAGAAGAAGAAGAAAGAAAGAAAGAAAGAGGCATGTTGAGAGGGAGAACAGTGCCCATCGAGCATTGTTGGTTGAGAGGCTTATAGGCTCGAAACTAATAAGGGAACAAGAATCCCAGTTGCTAGGACTGAGGAGAGGTTCCACCGAACCTCCTGAACAGACCCAAGTGAGGGCAGACTCTCTGAACTCTCAACATGCCAAGTCCCTTCATCCTAGTTGAGGGCTCCTAGACTGTCTGAGCAGAACCTGTTCTGGAAGAGCGCCCATCCAGGAAGAGGACTAAGTTCCTTAGCACCTTGTTAAGTGCTAACACAGAAGAGTATGGGAAAGACTATGCCTTCTCGAAGGCGGTTTGTAAGAAAAGTAGAGAGGAACTCAATCAGACTTGCTAGGACAAGGCAGACAGAAGCTTGAAGCTGACAAGTTCAGTCAGCAGCTGGAAAAGCTTGAATAATAATACCTGCCAGGGGGATTCCAAACTTTGAGGAGGCCAAGACAGGGCATGGCCACCAGGCTGTGAAACTTCATGACCTGAAGAAGGTAAGGAATCGCACCATAGGGCAGTCAGAAAGAGTTCCCTCAGAATTAAAGAAATTTGCAACCGTACTCGTTCCCCCCTACCTTGAGGAAAAAAGAGAATCCATTCACCAGAATGGGGAAAAAAAACAGAAAAAAATTATTATTTTTTTTTTTTGCATAAAGGCCAAGGGGGAGAGAGGAACGAGACAGGAGGGGGAGACGCCACAGAAGGAGGCCACTGAGGGGAAGGTGGGTGGGTATCAGTAATGAATGGTGAAGATACAAGAGAAGATCAAGAATTACGGTAGGTATGTAATTTTCATATCTTCCCTTGTCAATCTTCACCATTCATTACTGCTTGGGTGAGTACCAGGCCCCCTCCCCCCTTGAAAAGGGGGGGTAGAACCCTGAGGGAACAAGACCCCCAGCCTCCTGTTGGTGAAGAACAGAAGGGGAAGACCCTGGTTAACACAAAGAGAAGCCTAAGTGGGAGAAGAGCTAGGAGGTGCCCCCCGAGGATGGGGAGATGGAGGAAGCCCCTGCAAAAGTCTCCTAGCTCTGGAGGAAAAGAGACGGGTCCCCCGGAAAGCAGAGCACATCACCCTACGCCGGGCCAGGGGTGACAACCTTGATAGATGGAGCCATGCCGTCCGCCTAATGCAGATCGCTGTCCCCGCAAGCCTGGAAGCCACCTCATTGGCGTCATAAGATGCCCTTGCTTGATGTCTTGCCAGCTCCAGGCCTATAGCGGAGAGGGCAATAGCCTGTCTGGTTTGCTCCGTATCAGGCATTGATGCTAGGAGCTGGGAGAGCATCGACCACAGATGCCGATTGTAGGTAGCGTGGTGAGCCTGATGTGATGCAATGTAAGCTACCGCATGAGAAGAAGAGAACACTCTTCGCCCCCACCGGTCGAATTGTAGGGAATCCGAATCTGGTCGGCGGTCGTGCATCAGGCGGCAGCACCCGGAAGGAGTCTCTAGGTACACCAAACCCGAGGACGGGTTGGGAAGGGTACCCAGGGATTCCGAGGGGGCACAATACCTTCAACGACAGTCTGCCGGGGCTGGAGAAAGGGCGGCTGGCGACTGCCAGGAATGGATAGATGCCTCCTGGAGGGGATAGGCCAGGAAGGTACCACCAGGTGCTGGGCACTGAATTCTCCAAGGAATTCATGCGTCTCCCGTTCAGTATTGTCTCGCCTAACGTAAGAGATTTGAAGATCCCTCACCATCCTCGAGAGGAATCACTGATATTCTGTGAAATCAGCGTCAGAAGAAAGATGAGCAAGGGGTTCCTCTCACTCAGAGGAGGAAGACGAGGATGATGGAGAGCTCGAATGTCCAGAAGATTCCTGCAGCAGTGGGGTGAGTCGAGAGACCCGCTCATGCATGTATCTAATGTATGAGGGGAAGGCCGCCGCAGAACCTCTGAACTGATCCCAGGAGAACGGACTCGTAGGACCGACATGGCCTGGAAGAGCGGGGGGTGGATGAAGAGGTACTGGAGAAGGGCACCTATGAAGAGGCAACTGACCTCTGTCAGGGCTCTGAAATCCGGGGAATGGAGCCCGAGCTGACGGGATCCCAGACAACAAACCAGGCCGCAAGACGAGACCCTGAGGATGCGATGCCTGGAAGAGCCTGGGGGGAACCTCCCCTGTGACGAACCCTGGACTGCATGGATCCAGGAGGGCAGTCCACAGCAACGCCACCGGAGGGAACCCCAGGGCCCAAGAGGAAAAGGCGGGGTTTGGCGCTACGGCTCCTAGCCACCCCATGAGGGGTGGCCGGCAGAGACCGGGACCACCGACCCCTGGCCCTTGACCCCTCAGACTCCGAGACAGCCCTCCTCCTTGACTGCAGCGTTCCCCCACCCCGAGAGGAGGCAACAGCACCTGGGAGGGTAGCTGTCACAGGCCCCCTAGAAGGGGGAGCCTCCTCCTCAGTCCCCACCACATCACCGCCCTGGGACCCAGGGCCACCCCTAGCCCGAGGGCCCTCAGGGGAGGACGGGAGTGGGGACAGTGGGAGGGGCCCGCTGTGCTGCCTAGCACCCTGTGCCACTGGGGACCCTGACCCCGAAGAATCAGGGTGCCAGGATGGGTCCACATCTGAGTCATCGACCTCCAAAGAGGATGAGACCAGCAGAACCTCAATGCTGGCAACCCCAGGGGTCCCCAGAGCAATGGCGCCGTGAACAGCGCCGGTGCCAGGGACGGCGCCGGATGACCCCAGCCTACTCACAACAGCCAGGCCCGGTCCTGGCTCCCCTGCCACACCAGTTAGGCCCACGGCGCCACTCCCAGTGTCGGACCCCAACCCGGCGCCTCCGGGAGCACAAACCGGGCCCGCGGCACTGTGAGCAGTGCTGAAGGCCAGGGCGGCACCGTCTATGGCGCCATCTCGATCACCGGTGCCGCAAGCGCCGCCGGGATCTGAAACGGCACCGGAGGGCGGCGTTGAGGGTCCACCGGTGCCAGGCCCAGAAATCGTGGGCCTCGACACTGGGGGAGCCTGCACCTCCGAGGAGGTGACTGCCGAGGTGGTGTCCCTGTCATGGCCCCGGGAGGGACCACGATGATCCCCCGACACCGCGAGAGAAGCTTCCTCTTCGGCAAGAGAAGAGGAGGAAGCTTCCTCCTCCGCGGACCATATAGGCCCGGGAGGGGACCCGGGGGAAGGGCCTAGAGACCTTACCTGGGAATCCCTGGAGCGATGCCGTCCCGCAAGGTCGGTGGGGCCTTGCCGAGCTTGAACGCACGGACTTCGAGGACAACGATGGTCCATGGAGAAACAAGCATCGCACGCTGGCCATGTCGTGGTTGGGTCCCAGGCAATGGAGACAGACATCATGCCGGTCCAAGGCAAAAATGCGGCCACAGGAGCACCCGGCGCATAGCGCGTCCGGCTCGATTTCACGCCTTGCTCCCGAACCGACATGATGCGAACTAAACAAGGAAAAAAGGCAATAAAGCACTGCGCCGCAGTATAGAAAGAAAAGGAACGGTCTTACCGGTATACGGCGTCGAGTGAATCGTCTGAGAAAATGAGGAGTCTTGAGGTTGGAAAAACCAAGAACACTATTGCTACCGCGCAGCAGGTGCAGCCTCGATGGCGGGAGAAACAAAACTGAGATGAAGGAGGAGTCTGCAGCACCTAACGGCCGCCCCTCATGCATGACGCGGTACGTCGTCCTCGAGGGCGGCGCCGTTGGAGCCGACTCAAAAAAAAAACAAACAAACAAACTCCTGTAGCGGGTGCGCACCTCCGGCTTAACCCAAGCAGTAATGAATGGTGAAGACTGACAAGGGAAGATCAGACTGGTTTGTAATCTTAAAAAGTAATATACACTGTACAATAGACAGGACAAGAAGTGACCAGGAGGGGTGCAGAACCCCCCCATCTGGTTCTGGAAGGGGAGGCACGGTGGGTGATTTAAGCATACTGAGGGATCCCCTGGAAGAAACAAGATTACTATGGAAAGTAATAGGGATGCATGGGTATCAGACCTGAGTTATTGATCCAACCTATATTTGGACCCTGCGGAGATATCCAGTCTGGTCGGATAGCGGCGCATAAAAGGAGGCGGGTAGTTAACTTTTTACAGCCTGGTGATGTGACACAGCATGCGTGCATAGGAGGGTTGCGTTTTGCAATCTGCAGGATTTAATAGCCAAAACTGCATCATAATGACACAGAAATGTTTGGCATGGCGTTATTTCTCAATTTCCTGTGAGACGGACTCGAAGGCGAAGTGCAGCATTTGCCAGATGCCCACCTTTAGTAGCCGAGGTTCCACAGTAAAATCATATGGTATGTCCAGCCTAATCAACCACATTAGAAACAAGCACAGAGAGAAATTTATTGAAATGCAATCAGAAAGAGAGAAATTGGAGCATATAAAACAAAATTCATATGAGCCCCCTGCTGAAAAATTAAAAAAAGAGGATCAAACCACTGAGATCCTCTGCATTACTGGCAGTTTCAGGAGCACATTTTCCTATACTGGCAAAGATCACAAAATGTTACCTGGCAGGACCTCCTACCAGTGTTTCGAGTGAGCGAGTGCGTATTCAGTATGGCTGATGACATCATAACTGACAGGCACTCCAGACTGTCACCGCAGAATGCGAACATGCTTCTATTTTTAAAATATAATTTATCACAGCAAAGTGAGCAATGAATGTTAGGCAGTAGGCTCATCATTAGGCACAGCAGCCTGTGTTTGTTGCCCTCCCCCCACAAGCAAGCAAGCATGAACTAAGCTCAAAGCTCCACTATTTCTCCACTGCTTGTTACTTTTACACACGGCGAAGAATTAAACTAATCACCTATTATTTGTATAATGATTTGTACTATGGCATGTAATAAATATGTGTGATTTTATCAAGATGATCAAGTTTGATGTGCGTTCTTTACACATTTAATACCTGAACCTGCAGATATCCGATCTGGACGGGTATCAGGTAAAATATATCCGGATTCGGTATCCGGAAACAAAATGGTATCAGTGCATCCCTAGTAAGTGATTTTTTTCTTCAAACCCTAGGAATCCCTCAGTATGCTTTACTGATGTAACCCTTTGGTGGCGCTATCTCAAGGGCTACTACCCCTGCCTGCTTGGCTAATTGCAGGTTAAGGGGCCTAGGTTCTGATACGGGTGCCTCCACCCAGAGGTCAGAGCTGGTAGAGGTCAAGTTGACCTGGGCACAGCCCTCTGGGACACTGCAACCCCCCTTTTTCTCCTTCTAGTGGCCTGAACAGTACACAATAATCACTTTCACAATGACCCTTATTCACCAGGCAATTACCAACACTGTTTGCACTTACCACCAGGGCTGGTTCCTCTAGCTTGACCCTGGGAACCCCCTGTAAAACAAGGTTAAACACAGCAAATAACAACAGTACAATACTCTTGGCACAAACTGGAACCACAGTCAAGTTAAATGCAAAAAAAGTTAAATCTGATTTATTCAGGGGACTTGAACAAGGGAGGGGCGTAATCAGGTTGATTTGCCTAAAAGCTATATTGATCAGACAGTTATGCATTCAGTTCAGAGTCCCTACACAGTCACACACTCTGGGTACCCAGGTAGGAAAATGGTGGGCTAGGCAGGAACGTTGCAGCTGGTTGGGGCCCTGTGATGGAAAAAAGCAACGTGCACAACTCACACCATTTCTAATCCGTAGTCGGAGGGCTCAGTTCGTGAAAGAAAAGACAACAACACAATCAGACGACAACACTTTTAGATTTAGCTGTTGTTGCAGGGAGTTACCCTGATGTTTACTCACAATACCCAATACTGGACACAGGCAGGACAAAATTGAGACTGCAGGCTGTTGAGCTGTAGTACCCAGAGAAGCAGGGCCCACACATATCACCGAGGCATCATTCCTGTTCAAGGCGTTGAGCAGGGTCTGAACTCCAGGTCGGTCTTTCGTCAATGACTTTCTCTGCGTAGCAGGTATTCTGGCTGGGCCAGTGTAGCAGGGCCCAGACAAATGGATATGGATTCAGTCCGTGGTGCTGGTTACAGCCTCCAGCAAGCAAAACACAGTTCAGACACACAGTGGGCAACCAAATCACGACCCACTATAAGCACACAGCACATTCACATGTTAGAAAATTCCACTGTACCAGGCAAATGGCCCTCCGGTTGCAATTACAGAGTTTCTGCACAATTCAGAAGTTCAGAGGTAGCTGGAAGTCCTGACAGGCTGATCACATTCAGCAAATCTTTGGTCTTCTTCAGGTTAAAGCCTGGTCACACTTCAGTGGCTTAATTTGCTCTCCAAGTTCGTATTCAGTCTGAAAAAAAAAATACAAGTTCCCTCTCAGGAACAGCGGGCAGGCATGCAGGCCAAACTCAGACCATTCCACAGTTCTCCCGCGCGAATCCACTATGGATTGCTGCTTGAACTATCTTGAGCTGTTATTTCTTCACTTCCCAACTCAGATCTAACTGAAACTGCAAGCAGTGTGGGACTTTCCCCAAGATCCAAAAGGTTCGGTTTGCTGATCTGTTTGTCAGTCACAACAAGGGCTCCCCCTCCAGGTTATTTTAGGCGCCAAAAGCCAAAAACTATAATTCCTACAAGTTTTGGCCCCACCAAGCCCCTGTAGGCAGGCTCCATTTTAGAGTCCTAAATGTACTGATTGGCCCATTCTGACAGTCCAGGACCAAGATGATGGAAACAAACAGAACTGTCCATGCTGCAAAGAAGGAAGGTTAGAACAAACTGCAATATTATTACTACTCCAACAAATGATCAGCAAATGAGTACATTTTCTAACAGAGCTCCCTCTCAGATTAATTATATCTGCAATCCAGGCAACTTTTAAAAAGACAGTACACGGGCTATACAGGTAATCACATTTAAACTGCTAAAACGCAGGACACTAGCCTGGCAGTGAGCATTTAGGCAAGCTCAAGGAAGACTTTTCGGGAAACTCCATTTGTAGGGGGGTTACACCCTTCCCTGCCTGAAGAAAATTTGGCATCTGCAACAAGTCTGTACCATCACAACATCAAAAATGCAATATAAACGAGACATACTGTATATATCATTAGCTTGTCACACCGCTATAACTTTCAATATACTTCACATTACTACATCCATATTGACAATACTTATGCATGTTTCATACAGGTAATGCTGATTCCACTATGATTAACACATTAGTATCATCACAATACTGCTTCAGGTAATAACTTCTTGAACATTAAACAATGTAAGAGGGGGCCCTTCCCTATCAGCTAACTTGAGGCCGAATGGGGCAGGGGCACCATGGTGAGAGGGAAAAACAAGTAACTTGGAATTGGCCGTCAAGCTCAATTTGGTCAGTGAGCTTGGCGAGATGTTAACCCCTTTGTGAACCACATTGAGAGGCAAATCCAGTGGCCTTTCAGGGTAATCATAACTAAAGCGTAGTATTGGCTTGACAGCTTGGTCAGTCTTTCTGGGGGGAGCAGCCACAGTCTCTGTACTTTCAGCACTAACTTTGGAGCTTTCGTCACTTGTGAGTGGTACCTCTGCATGGATGGGAATGTCCAAACTGGGAGCACTGTCAGCTCCTTGTTCTGTAGGCTCTGGTTCCACAACACTTTGCTCATTACTCTCTTCTGATGAGGGCCCAGCTGGCTCATTTTGAGAAGGTTTAGGCACAATTAGGCTTTGTGGCACTGAAATCGGGCTGTCCGCACTCTCCTACTGTTCTTCAAGTTCTGGTGTGTCACCAAAGAGACTCAGACCATCAGCCCCCTCTTCGGGCAATTCATACAGTTCCACAAAACACAGAGTCTGCAACCTCAGATGTGATGCTTTGCACCTCACTTTCAGGGAGCATTGGCTCCAAGGACGAAGCTGGGGGGGTTAGGCAGTCCAGAAGGCCCAGCTTCATCCCCACAATTAGTCATAGGGTTACCTCGAAACAGCTGACTCGATTCATAGGAGGGGTAATAGGCATTGTCACACTCACTATCATCAGAGGTGGACTGACAGTCACTATCATTCTGGGCCTGTTGCGGGGGAAACCTTAACTCTGTAACTACTGGGTAGGTTGATTCTGTTTCTTTTTTGCAGCAGCACGAGTCACCAGCCAAGGGGAGGCAATGTTTGCTGGCTCAGCTTCAATAATAACTTGGCCGATAGGCAGCAAGTGGTTATGGTGCATGGTCTTGACAGCTTTGGAGTTATTCTCTGGGTGTACCTTGTATACTGGTTGATCATCCAATTTTCCAACTACTACATGAGGGAGATGGTGCCACCTATCAGCAATTTTGTGCTTGCCCTGTAGTCCCAAATTGCGTAACAACACACGGTCTCCGGGCCGCAGCTCATGAGCCTTTACTTTCTTGTCATGCCTCTCTTTGTTGGTGAGATTTCTTTTAGCAGCCATTGTCTGGGCCAGTTGATATGCATGGTTCAATTGAACATTCAGTTTTTGTACATACTGCAGCTAGTTTTCAGCTTGGACCCCATCTGGAAAGACCCCAGAACAGACATCAACTGGCAGGCGGGCCTCCCTCCCAAACATGAGGCGGTAGGGGAGAACCCAGTATTGTCATTTTTGGTGCAATTGTATGCGTGTACCAAGGAGCTAATCTGTTGGCTCCACTTATACTTGTCTTTTGGGTGGAGGGTGCCCAGCATGTCTAGAAGGGTGTGGTTAAAACATTCTGGTTGAGGGTCCCCCTGTGGGTGATAAGGGGTGGTTCTTGACTTCCGCACCCCCCACAAAGAGAGGATTTCTTTGATTAGCCAACTTTCAAAGTCTCTGCCTTGGTCAGAGTGGATCCACTGGGGGGTACCATAGTGGATGAAGACTTTTTCCACTAGCACCTTGGCCACAGTAGAGGCTTTTTGATCTTCAGTTGGAAAAGCTTGTGCATACCGTGTGAAATGATTCGTAACCACTAACACACTGCCAATATTCCATTGATCAGGTTCTAAACACAAAAAATCTGTGCAGACCAGTTCCATGGGGGCACTGGTAGTGATATTGACAATGGGAGCAGCCCTCTGAGGCAGGGCTTTTCTTTGGGAGCAACGACTACCGGTCTTTACATGGTGCTCAACATCGGCACCCATCTTGGGCCAGTAGAATCGATATCATACCAGGTCGAGAATCCTGTCAATACCTAGGTGCCCTATGTGATTGTGGAGGGACCTCAGTACTAAGTGTTTAAAGGCCACGGGCAGGACAAATTGTTACTTGTCTACTTGACCACTACGATCCACTGTCTCTCTGTATAACAACTGATTGAGTAACTTCAACTTGGGGCCTTCTTTAAACAATAGGGTAGTTTACAAGTCAGGGGAACGCAACTTAGACACATCTTTACCCGCACGCAGGGTATGAAGTGCGGGTTGAATCATAGGATCTTGGGATTGACCCACTGAATACTGTCATTGTTAAGTTGAAGTAGTGCACTAATATCTAGAGTAGAGAAATGGCAATAGGCAGCCGGTATGCAGATATCAGGAGGGCCCAAGCAATCTACTAGACAGTCCACTGTGTCCGCAGACATCTGTTCATCTCTGTCAAACTTCTGGCACAATGCTCGGATGTCAGGTTCAGACAACCTGACCCAATCATTCTTGGAGACTGGCCTTCATGACAGGGCGTCAGCATCAATATGGTTCAGTTCTGGCCTGTATTCGACACCATAATCATAGGCTGATAAAGCAGAGAGCCACCGGTGCCCAGTGGCGTCCAACTTAGCTGAAGTCTGTACATAGGTTAGCGGGTTATTGTTGGTCTTCACCAATATCTTTGCCCCATAGAGTTACTCATGAAACTGGTTAAAAATGGCCCATTTTAGGGCAAGGAACTCCAGCTTGTGCACAGGATAGTTTTCTTCTGATGGGGTCAAGCTTCTGCTGGCAAAAGCCACTGGTCTCAAACCACCCTCATGATCTTGATACAGCACAGCTCCTAAACCCTTCAGACTAGTGTCCATATACAGCACATAGGGCTTGGTAGGGTCAGCATAGGCGAGGATGGGAGCCATGGGTGAGCTGGTATATGACTTCATGGAAGGCTGCTTCACATTCGGGTGTCCAGCAGGGCTCAAAAGTTTCACC
Organism: Neoceratodus forsteri; assembly: GCA_016271365.2. Classification (NCBI taxonomy): domain Eukaryota; kingdom Metazoa; phylum Chordata; order Ceratodontiformes; family Ceratodontidae; genus Neoceratodus; species Neoceratodus forsteri. Next base: position 1,201,269,951 of record CM028130.1, read on the forward strand.
TGTTCAGAAGTATACTTTCTCGGCTTCTTTGACAGCCCCTTTCTTGTATTTACGGTTAGTAGGGAGGTAACCCTGGGTGAGATTCAGAAGCGGGTGAATCACCCTGGAATAGTCTTTTATGAACTTGCAGTAGTAGCCACAGAATCCCAGGAATTGTTGTAGTTCTTTCAAGTTATGGGGCTGGGGCCAAGCAGTCAGTGACTCGAACTTACTGGGATTGGTCTCTATCCCTTCTGCAGATACTATGTGCCCCACTTACTTCACTGAGGTTTGAAAAAACTGGCACTTGTCAATGGACAGCTTGAGGCCGAAGTCTTCCAATTGGTCTAGGACTTTATACAGTTGGGTCTCATGCTCTCTGATGTGCGTCTGAACACAATGACACCATCCAGCTGCACTAGGCATTCCAGCAAGTTCATATCTCCCACTGCACGTTCCATCAGTCGCTGAAAGGTGGCTGGGGCACCTGAAATCCCCTGTGGCATTCTCAGGAATTCGTAGAACCCCAAAGGACAAATGAAGTTGGTTTTCTCATGGTGCTCTATGGCCATCGGAATCTGGTAATATCCACTGCAAAGATCCAATACCGAGAACAATTTGCTCCCATTCAAGCAATCCAGGGCATCTTGTATACGGGGTATGGTGTATTGATCTGGGACGGTCCACCAGTTCAGGGTTCGATAATCAACACAGATCCTCACTGACCCATTCTTCTTATGCACAGCCACAATGGGAGAGGCATATGGGCTCCTTGATTCCTGTCTCACGCCAGCAGCGAGCATTTCCTGCAGGGGTCTCCTCACATCATCTATGTCCGCTGGGGTGAGGAGTCGGGATCTCTCTCGAAATGGCCGGTCATCATGCAGGCGTATATGATGCTCTGCACCCTGGACACACCCCATGTCCCATTCTTTTAACAAAAACACTTGGTCTCTCTGGGCGAGTTTCTTGCTAATCATAGCCTTCCATTTAGCTGGCAGCGGGGAATCACCAAAGTCAAATAAGTCTGGGGTCACTCTCTCCTTTTGGCTAGAGTACTTGTTATTGGATAATACTGCAGTGTCTGCACAGTGTACTGTAGCTAGAGTGCACCCTCTGTTCACCCGAACCTCCCGATCTGACACATTTCAAATCAGGACCATCACTCATCATGCATAGGCATGGGCAGGCAAGATGCTGGGTTTAACCAATAATCCTTCTGGCAACTTTCCATCACATGGTGCATCTAACATTAATATTTTGTTCTTTACATTTCTCTTTAGGCAGACTTCTTCATGGATTGTGCACTGGGTGTTGGGGGCCAACACCAAGGAGTCAGGTTCCTTTTTCCACACTATCCCCACTGGCTCATCTGGGTCCTCTTCATTGGGTTTCTATTGTAAGTCATATGCCCTTTTTACTAAGGTTGGAATTCTTAGGGCCCATCCAGTCAGTTGCCCTTGTTTCTCATGGCAGAGTTGTGCTAGTCTCCCAAACATGTGTGCATTTGTTCCAGTTAACAGGGGAACCCCATCATATAGCCTAGTGGGGGGACACACTAGGGCCAGTGTCTCTACTTGCTTCTCTACACCAGTTACAGCTGCAGGAAAAGACAACCTGAGGCAGTCATATCCTAGGTAGGGATAAGACTTGTCACTCAGCCCTCACACATGTAGGCCTTCTAGGGATTGTAATGGCACATCAGATAAGTGTTTATCATACCAGTCCTGAAATACAGTGGTCACTTGCGACCCACTGTCAAGCACAGTCCAAGTAGGAATACCATTCACAGCCACAGTAGTCTTCACTGAAGAGCCCATTATTTTGGACCAGTCTGGATGGACAACAGCAGGGGCCTGGAAGACGATTTAGCCACAGAGGGGTTTGAGTTAGGATGACCAAAGCCTTCACTGCGGTCATTTCGTGCACCCCTTGACTACTGACTCATTTTCTGAAGCTCTCCTTGAAGCAAGTTCACCACTTTCTCTACGTCCTCCTGAGACCGGCATTCCCTCTTCATATGGCCATCCTTGCCACAGTTGTGACAAATGACAGGCTCTTGGGGCATCCTTGGGGAGAACATAGCAGGGGATGCTGGAGCATCGATGGGAGATTGTGATCTGACTTCTGCTGGTAGTGTACCATGTCTCAAAAGTTCCTTTAGGGTGGCAGTCAATTCCTTGAGCTCAGCCAAGAAGCCACCCTAAGTAGAGGATGCCTGAGAGTGCACCCCAACCCCCATAACAGTCATGTCCTGACAGGGTCCAGGGTCTCTGTCAGCAGGGGATACCTCAGCGAACGCACCCAATTGTACTTTTCTGACTTCCTTCAGCAACTCCTCCCCCCACCGTTTAGCCCATGGCGGGACACTCGTAGTGGTCTCCATTTCAGAAGGGCCTTCCAGTGCCATGATCACTTGGGCCGCACTCACCCCATAATTACAATCTCCCTCTTCGCTTTCTACCTCCCAGAGTTCTTTTATCAAGTCACAGTAGTCAAGTGGGTTACCTCTCCTGTCCTGGAGCCTTAACTGGATGATCTGCAGTTTAGAATGCTTGGCATGTTGCAGTATGTGCCCCAATCTCACAAGGTTCAAATCACTGGTGGCTACCCACCTTTCCGGCAAGCTTTCTGCAGAGCTCTTTCTAGGAGAGTAACATACACAGACAAACTTTCCCCCTTCCATTGTTTGGTACCTTGGAATTTCCACATCAAAGTCTCTCCTGACTCAATGATCCCAAAATTGCCTTCAAGTACAGATAGGTACTTCTGAGCAGATGCATCAGGGTTCGTGGGCCTCAAAAATGTAATGGGTTCAAGGACAGGGCCCCTCAAACTTTATATGATTCTTTTCCACTTCTCAACCTCCACACACTGCCACTCGGGTACCAAGGAGCAACATAGTCAATCCAGGTCTCCCAGTCATCCTCCCCTTGGGAGGTGGGGAGGGTGCCCGAGAAGATTCTCAGCCTTCGGTAAGAGTCGTGATTAATGGCGGGTAGAGATATAGGGGCCAGCATTGGCACAGGCACAGAAGGTGGGGCAGTAACAGGTGAGAGAGTGGGAGGGAGTGTTGGGGAAGGAACACCCGCAAGTGGCAGGAATAGTTTCTTAAAGTTCTCTACGGTTTTCCCTTCCTTCAGCAACAACTTAGCAAATTTCTCCTCAAAAGTCTCAGATAATGGTGGGAGCTCATCCTCCCCAGGATCTTTACTGTCTTTTGTTATCACTCTCCAGGCAGCTAGGACCCCTTCTGAGGCAATAGTCTGTGGCACTACACTCAACCAAGGCTATGAAAAATTGGGTGATCAAATCAGCCTGTCGACCCACCACCACAGGGTTTTTTAAACATTCAACTTTGGAGAGTGCTCCCTCTGCAGTGTCCTTACTGGTACCCATGGGAATATCCAGTATAAGCAGAGCATTTTGGGGGCCAATCTCCTGCCCAGTACACTACCCCACCAACTGGTGTACAGCCATTTCTACTGAGGTAGCCATTAATTTTTAACAATAATTCTTAATTTTTGGCCACTAGAAGCTACAAAATCCCAACGGTGAGTCTCCAAGATGTAACCTCAGGGGTGCTATCCCAAGGGCTACTATCCCTGCCTGCTTGGCTAGTTGCAGGTTAAGGGGCCTAGGTTCTGATATGGGTGCCTCCACCTGGAGGTCAGGGTTGGTAGTGGTCAAGCTGACCTGAGTGCAGCCCTCCAGGATGCTGTAACCCCCTTTTCTCCTTCTAGTGGCCTGAACAGTACACACTAATCACTTTCACAATGACTCTTATGCACCAGGCAATTACCAACACTGTTTGCACTTGCCACCAAGGCTGATTCCTCTAGCTTGACCCTGGAGACCCCTGTAAAACAAGGTTAAGCACAGCAAATAACAACAGTACAATACTCTTGGCACAAACTAGAAACACAGTCAGGTTAAATGCAAACAAAGTTAAATCTGAATTATCCAGGGTATTTGCACAAGGGAGGAGCGTAATCAGGTTGATTTGCTTAAAAGCTATATTGGTCAGACAGTTATGCATGCAGTTCAGAGTCCCTACACAGTCACACACTCTGGGTACCCAGGTAGGAAAATGGTGGGCTAGCCAGGAACGTTGCAGCTGGTTGGGGCCCTGTGATGGAAGAAAGTTACATGCACAACACACACTATTTGTAATCCGGACCCGGAGGGCTCAGTTCGTGAAAGAAAAGGCAACAAGACAATCAGATGACAGCACTTTTAGATTTAGCTGTTGTTGAAGGGAGCTACCCTGATGTTTACTCACCATACCCAATACTGGACACAGGCAGGATGAAATTGAGACTGCAGGTTGTTAAAGTAGTGCCCGGAGAAGCAGGGCCCACACGAATCACCGAGGTGTCATTTCTGTTTAAGGCATTGAGCAGGGGGCTGATCCCCAGGTCGGTCTCTCGTCGATGACTTTCTCTGCGTAGCAGGTATTCTGGCTAGGCCAGTGTAGCAGGGCCCAGGCAAATGGAAATGGATATGGATTCAGACTGTGGAGTTGGATACAGCCTCCAGCAAGCAAAACACAGTTCAGATACACTGTGTGGAACCAAATCATGACCCACTATAAGCACACAGCACATTCACATGTAAGAAAATTCCACTGTACCAGGTAAATGCCTCTAAGGTCACAATTACAGAGTCTCTGCACAATCCGGGAGTTCAGAGGTAGTTGGAAGTCTTGACAGGCCGATCGCATTCAGCAAATCTTCGGTCTTCTTCAGGTTAAAGCCTGGTCACAATTCAGTGGCTTAATTTGCTCTCCAAGTTTGGATTCAGTCTGAAAAAAAAACACAAGTTTCCTCTCAGAACAGCAGGTAGGCAGGCATGCAGGCCAAACTCAGGCCTTTCCACAGTTCTCCCTCGCGAATCCACTATGGATTGCTGCTCGAACTATCTTGAGCTGTTATTTCTTCACTTCCCAACTCAGATCTAATTGAAACTGCAAGCAGTGTGGGACATTTCCCCAAGATCCAATAGGTTTGGTTGGCTAATCTGTCTGTCAGTCACAACAAGGGCTCCCCTTCCAGGTTATTTTAGGTGCCAAAAGCCCAAAACTACAATTCCTACAAGTTTTGGCCCCACCAAGCCCTAGTAGGCAGGCTCCATTTTAGAGTCCCAAATGTACTGATGAAAAATTACTCACCTCAGTAATGTTGTTTCTTCTAATGGAGTCTTGCTATATTATAGACATTAGCAGTTTGTTCCAGCTCTAGAACTGCCCCGGAGTGAAATGGTTAAACCATTCCAAAATAGAATTTTGGCACGAGAGCATCTATCTGTGTCATTTCAAACTTGAACTGTCAGATCTTTACGAGCCAAACTCACTAAGGTCTGTGTGGAAGCTGTAACTCACACTAGCCAAATGGCTACCTAAATAATAACAACCATTGATGGTCCCAACACCCAAGACTCAAGTCAGGGACCAGAATACTAACACCATTCTAATAATATGAAAATGGAACATAAGTATAATAAAACACACACACGGCACACATACATACCCCCAAAGTCCCAAAGGGACAAAATGCTAACAGGACATAAGTAGTGCCCACATTAAGTTGCCCGCACCCCACCAAGTAGAGGTTCTGAGAGGGGCAGGTTGGGGGGGAGGTCTATAATATAGCAAGACTCCATTAGAAGAAACAACATTACTAAGGTGAGTAATTTTTTCTTCAAACAACATGAAGTCTTGCTATATTATAAACATCAGCAGAATACACAGCAGTACCTCCATGGAGGAGGGGCAGAACCTACTTAGGGAATAGGCTGTGAAGAACAGCTGTGCCAAAGCGAGCATCTCTCCTGGCCTGGACATCCAGGGAGTAATGCTTGGTAAAAGTGTGTACCGTTTTCCAAGTAGCAGTCTGGCAAATCTCTAATAAAGGGATATCTCTGGCAGCAGCTAGAGACGCAGCTGTACCCCTGGTAGAATGAGCCTCAAACCGGGGGCTCTGCCCACTTTCTGATAACAAAATTGGATACAAGAGACAATCCACCTGGCTATTGATCTTTAGTGGCAGGTTTGCCTTTCCCAACTTCACCATAGGTAAGGAAAAGTTGAGGATTCAAACCCAGACCTTCGCACCCTATATAATAACTAAGAGCTCTCTTAACATCCAGGCTGTGCAACCTTCTCTCACCGAAGAGGAGTGATCAGTGAAAATACTGGAAGGGAGATAGATTGATTAAGATGGAAATCTGAAACCACCTTAGGCAAAACTTCCTATTAGTCCTAAGGACTACCTTATCCCTGTGGAAAGAAATACAGTCAGTCTCCACTGACAAGGCTTGCAATTCACTTATGCGCCTGGCAGAAGTGATAGCCACTAGAAAACAGTTTTCCAAGTTAGGTACTTAAGCTCTGCAGAAGACAGAGGTTCAAAGGGGTTGCATTAACTGGGCAATGCAAACATTAAGGTCCCAAGCAGGGGCCGGTCTCTAAAGGGAGGATTAGTATGGAGTAATCCCTTAAAAACTTGGAAAACACAGGATGAGAGGAAAGAGGGATGACTTTCCTGTTGATGACACAAAAGCAGACACAGCTGCCAAATGAACTCTCAGGGTAGCTGGTCTGAGACCCAAGGAATTAAGATGTACCATGTAATCTAACAAAAGGGCAATTCAGCAGATTCTGGGGAAATATTTTCCTAGCACACCAAATGGAAAACCTTTTCCATTTAGAACTATAAGTAGCTCTAGTGGAAGGCTTTCTGGAAGCCTTTAGGATCTCAAGAACACCCTGAGAGAGGTGTAAATCAGCAAACTCTAACTCCTCAAGAGCCAGGCCTTGAGGTTGAGGGATTTGAGGTCCGGATACCAAACCCTTCCTGGGCACAAGTCAACAGATTGTGATTCCTGGGGAGGCACAGGGAAGATGGACTGTCAGAGACAGAAGGAGTGGGTACCAGGGCTGCCTGGCTCAATCTGGGCAATCAGAATCACCCTGCAAGGCTGAGATCTGATTTTGACTAGTACTTTGAATAGGAGAGGAAAGGGGGAAGCAGAGGAACTTCCCTCCCAATCCAGAAGAAGGGCATCCAGGGGAACTGAGCCCAGCACTGGAGGTCTGCAACAGAACAGAGGAAGTTTTTGATTGTCTGGGGCTGCAAAAGATCTATCTGAGGGATGCCCCACCTGGCAAAACTATCCCAGCACTTGAGGATCCAGGGACCATTCGTGATGGTCCTGGGAAATCCTGCTGAGGGCATCCGCTAGGACATTGTCCTTCCCTGGAAGATGAACTATGAGGGAAGTGTTCAGGAATAGGCCAGAGACCACAACTTATTGCCTCGTGCACAAGGTCAAGACCGAGTGCCCCCTGTTTGTTGATGTACCACATTGTTGTGGTGTTGTCTGTTCTGACTTGTATCACCTTGTCGTGGACAGATGCAGAAAAAGCTTGAAGAGCTAAAAGACAGCTCTGAGTTCCAGCAAATTGATGTGGAGCAGAGATTCCTGGGGACCAAACCCCGAGTGGAAAGATCGCCCATGTGGGCTCCCAACCCAGAAGGGAAGCATCTGTAGTGAGAGTCAAGTCGTGAGAAGGGGAAATGAAGGGGACCCCAGCTCTTAAATTGCTCTGATCCTGCCACCACTGGAGAGCTAGGATCAAGGTTCGAGTCACTGGGACCAACTTGGAAAGGGGGTCTCTTCTCTGAGATCAAAAGGTTCTCAAGTGAAACTGAATGTCTCTCATCTGAAATCTGGCTCCCTGCACAACAGCTGTGGATGCAGCCATGTGCCCCAGGAGCTGCAGAAAGTGTCTTGCTGGTCGAGAGACCTGCAGAGTGAAGGAAGAGGACAGAACCACTAAATTCCTTACCCTTTCTGGGGGAAGAAAGGCTCTGGATAGCTTTGTGTCCAATTCTGCCCCTATAAAAGGTGAGTACCTGGACTGGTTCCAGAACTGACTTTGGTAGGTTTAGCAGAAAACCCAGGGAGGTGAGAAGCTGCTGGGTGACCTGCAGGTGAGATTTTACCTGTTCTGGGACTGGCCTACAATGAGCAAGTCATCTAGATAGGGAAAACAGCAATCCTCTGCCTCCTTAAGTGGGCCACTGCCACTGCTAGACACTTTGTGAATACCCTTGAGCAGAGGTAAGGTCAAGGCATTGTTTGAACTGGTAATGACCTGAGGGCAGTTCGAATCTGAGGTACTTTGATGGGATCTTCTGATTAGGACATGGAAATAGGCATCCTTGAGGTCCAGGGAGGCTAGCCAGTCCCCTGGCCTTAGGGAAGGTAAAATCATTGCCAGAGTTACCATTTTGAACTTTGGTTTCAAAAGATGCTTGTTCAGATATCTGAGATCTAAAATGGGCCGCCATTCTCCTGTCTTTTTGGGGTAAGGAAGTATCTGAATACAGACCCCTGCCCTGATGCAGGGAGGAACCCTTTCTACTGCTCTGAGAGCTAACAGGATGAGACCTCTGTTTCCAGAGCGAGGTCTCTGAAGCACTTGCAGGTAGAAAGTCTGCTTCTCAACTTGGGAAACTTTTGAAGCTGAGAACCAGACCCTGGCTTACTACTCAGAACCCACTTGTCTGAGGTTAAAGAAGCCCAATTCTGACTGAAGTAAGCCAGCCTGCCCCCCACTGGTACAGGAGAATCGGCCCTGGGCACCCCATCAGGGTGCCTGTTTATGAGGAGCTTTAGGCTGGGGGTGGGAGCAGGTCTGCCCACCCTCGCCTGCCCCTGCCTCTGAAGAAGCCCTCTGAGCAAAGGCAGAGGAGGCCTGAGTCTGGTAGAAAGGCCTGTGAAAAGGCCTACCCTACCCCTGGGGCATGCCTTGAGGAGTGGCTTGCTTCCTTAGCCTGGGCACTTTTGTAAGTAGTCCCATATTCATCCATTTTCTTCATGTAATTCTCTGTCTGCTCTCCAAACAGAGAATTTCCCACCACAGGAAAATCCATAGCCTTAGTCTGGGTATCCTGTGACAAACTAGTACACCTGAGCCAGGCCAACCTACGAAAAGCTACAGATGTGGCCATGACCCAGAGGAAACATCATTAACATCCACAGCAGCATGAAACTGAACCTAGAGGCTTCAATGCCATCAGCAGCCACCTGTTCTAGTTCACTAGCCAGCTGGCCATGGGCCTGCTTGCACAATTGCATAACAGTATCCCATCTAGATTTCTGATACCTAGCTACATAAGCCATATAATTTGCTTGCCTGAGTCCCAGAGAGGCTGCCATATACTGTTTTTTGCCATGGCATCAATCTTCCTGGAATCCTTGTCAGGAGGATGTGAAGCCAAGGGAATATTAGCTTTATCACAGGCAGCAGCCTGAACTATCCCAACATGACTGCATTGTTGAGAAAGGAATTCTGTATCAGGGCCTGACATTGTATACCTTCTGTCCATCTTTTATCTACAGGAGGCACAGAATTAGGAGCTTTAAAATTTTAATTGTTTGTTTCCTAAAGACTTATGTAAAGGAATAGACAATCTCCTAGACTCTGGAATATCCATCATTTCTACAAAATCAGGCTCCTCTTGCTCATCCACAGCCTCTTCTAAAGGAAGCTGGAGGGTTTCAGCAACTTTTTTATAAAACATAAAATGAGATGGGGACTCAGACAGCATAGGGGGAGATTCTAAAGGTCTGTCTGGGGAGATGTCCGGTTCAATGGGCACACCCAGACCTTCCCAGCCACATTCATACTGTTCATAATCCTCCTCCCCTCCTCTGGTTCATAAAATTCCTCAATATCATAATCCTGAACCACTGGGACCGGACGAACCGACCTTTTACCAGATAGTGGTGGTTCGGACGGACCCTGAGACAGTGACTGGACAATTTGTATGGCTTTTGTTATCTCTGCAGCAGTTGGAGAAGGAATTTTGGACTCCAGACCTGCTGATTTTCTTGTTTTCTTTATGGAATTGGTTCCTCAGAACCAGCTTTTCTTTTGCCTGAGGAAGTCTGGCCCTGGTCAGAGGGCACTCCCTCTGGTTCGGTTGGCACCGAACCGGGCTGGCCATCCGGGTCAGCGGACTTTTTGGCCTCTTGCTCCCTGAGCCTGCCCAATCTTTTTTCCAGGGTGGCTGCAGGGAAATTCTTACATACCTGGCAGTCTGACTGGAGGTGGTCAAACCCCAGACAATAAACACATGTGGTGTGTGGGTCAGCCTTGGCAAAGACTTCCACAACCATCACAGTGTTGAAACCCAGTGGGCCGGTTTTTCTTTGGGTTTCTCAGACATAATGCCAGCCTAACCAAAAACTTGCCCTTTAACGGCAGTGCCAGGCAAGACACCCTTATCGGTTCCTAACCGTGTCATGGTATTGGAAAACGAAAAATCCGCTTTTTAGAACCGATAAGAACCGGAACCGCACTTCAAAATAGTAACTTTTAGTTTTAAATGAGTTTTAATTCACTGATCGGTTCAAACCGAACCGATAACTTACAAGTTCCACACAGACAAAACCTTCATTTACTTACGGTTACCACAGATAGAGCTTGAACCGAACGGTTTTGCGGTTAAATAAAACTATTCTCGTTAAATCCAATCGAGAAAACACTTTTTAAACCGAGAAATGAACCGAGCAGAAGGAGAAATCTCCGGAGCGACTGTTCACTGAGGCGGAGTAAAGAACCTGACAGTTCAAGTTTGAAATGACACAGATAGAGCTGCTCTCGTGCCAAAATTCTATTTTGGAATGGTTTTAACCATTTCACTCCGGGGCAGTTCTAGAGCTGGAACAAACTGCTAATGTCTATAATATAGCAAGACTTCATGTTGTTTGAATGACCCATTCTTCAGTCTAGGACCAAGATAATGGAAACAAACAGAACTGTCCATGCAGCAAAGAAGACAGGTTAGAACAAACTGCAATATTATTACTACTTTAACAAATGATCAGCAAACAAGTACATTTTCTAACAGAGCTCCCTCTCAGATTAATTATGTCTGCAATCCAGGCAGCTCTTAAAGAGGCAGTACACAGAGGCTATACAGGCACTCTCTGGCAATTACATTTAAACTGCTAAAACACAGGACACCAGCCTGGCAGTGAGCATTTAGGCAAGCTCAAGGAAGACTTTTCGGGAACCCCCATTTGTAGGGGGGTTACACCAAAGCAGACTACCAAGTAGTACCTTGGGAGGTTGGGTACAGAAGAAAAAAAATTCTCACCATAGTAGTGTTGTTTCTTCTAATGGAATCTTGCTGTATTCTTTTTTTTTTTTATTTAAAGTTTATTGAAAGTTCAACAACTATAATAGACAGGGTCATGATATCCAACACATTTAGACATATGACAAAGCAGGTTTCATGACCCCGTCCCCTTCCCCCTACCACCTCCCCACAAAGCACCACCCCCCCACACAGTTCCAAGGCATGACAGTCCATACTACATAGTAATCTGAAAAGAGAATACTAAATGGTGTATAACGTATGTAACGGGGCCTAGATCCTTTCATATTTGGATTTGTTATTGTTAATACTCGAAATAGTCTTCTCCACTCGAAGGTTAAATAATAACTCGTTAAGCCATTCAGAATAAGAGACAACCTCAGTACTCTTCCAATATTTAAGCACCATCTTTTTAACTGACATAGAGATCAAGGCAATATGGAACTTATGCTTGTTAACTGAAATCTGTGAGTAATCCCCAAGAAGGCAAACCTCTGGAGTGAAAAAATCCATCAGCTCAAGCAGTGGGTCAGCCTTGTCCTTAATAGCCTTCCAGAGGGGAACTATCTTGGGGCATTCCCAGAAAATGTGAAACAGGGAGCCTTCCACTTGAGCGCACCTCGTACATATATTAGAAGATGTTACTCCCCATTTGGCCAGTTTCTTCGGATTATGATAAAGGTTGTGGAGGATGTAAAACTGCATTAACCGTAGCCTATCTTGTGTTCCAAAATGATGGCAGTTATTCCATTTAGCCGTCCAGCCTTTATCCCAGTGTGGGAAAGAATCAGACCAAAACTGTGTGGGTCCAAACGGCTCAGGAAAATGCCAGTCGTACAAAATATTATAAACTTTGGAGGTACTCTGGGGGGAATTAGCTAGTGGGCCCAATTCAGACTGGAAAGAGAATTTGTAAGATAAAGGGGGACCACCTTCAAACTTTTTAATAAGGAGGTGTCTAAGCTGAAGTACCTTAAAGTAATCACTTTCCTGAAGCCTAAATTTCACAACAATGTCTTCAGCTGATAACCAAGTACCATCCTCCTTAAGAAGTGATGGCAAACTCCCCTCCCCCAATCTAGGTAACCACCTAGGGGGATAGCATTTTGTTATCTATTTTAAAAGCAGGAGAGGTCCAGATCGATTGCGCCGCATCCACACAATTTTTATATTTTAGGAATCCACACAACTGCAGGTGAATCCTCATAGAAGTTTCTACTGTGGTATCTTTTAATTCCTTTGGTAGAGAGGCAATATTGAGGAATAATAATGCGGAAGGGGATATATTAGCAGATCGGATCATTTCCAGTTCTATTTTGAGCCATGCAGGAAGATAGGCAGAGGGATCAGGATCCATCCACCTGAGGTATTTAGCTGTGTTGCAGGCCCAGTAATACATGCATAGGTATGGAAGCCATAAACTGCCTTTAGGCTTAGGTGCCACGAGCTTATAAAAAGCTAATCTTGGTTTCTTTTTGGACCAGATGAATTCACCTATCAGACTCTGGGCTTTTTTAAACCAACCACCCGGTAAAAAAATATTGAGTAGTTGGAGAGGGTATAATAAATGCGGGAGAACATTCATCTTAACCAGGTTAACTCTTCCCCACAAAGAGACAGGTAGGGCCGACCATCTGGCTAAATCAAGGGCCACCGTGGATAGTAATGTCTCCATGTTATACTTAATAGTAAGCTGCGTGTCTCTAGTTAATACAATGCCCAGATACCGCAAGGAGTCCCTGGACCAGGATAGGCCTAGGGCTGTAATATCATTCTTAAAAACTTTATGGTTTAAAAGAAAATATGATTGACTTCCCCACATTTAGCTTATAATTCAATAGTTTACTGAATTGCTCAATAATGCCCAACATGACAGGAATAGATGATTCTGGATAAGAAAGCTGCAAGAGCAAATCGTCTGCAAAAGCAGCGACTTTAAGTTTGGTGCCGAGAATGGTAAGCCCCTGAACCTTTGGACATAAAATTAGCTTACGGAGTAACGGTTCCAGGTAGAGGTTGAAAAGTAGGGGAGAGAGAGGACAGCCCTGCATAGTTCCGGAATATAGGGTAAAGGCCCAGGAGATTACACCATCCCCAGAAATTCTAGCAGTCGGATTCTAATAAAGAGCCTTTACCCACGATTGAAATTGTTGGGGAAAACCAAAGGAATTTAGCGTTTGAAGTAAAAAACTCCAATTAACTCTGCCAAAGGCCTTCTCGGCGTCCAGGGAGACCAGTGCCACAGGAAAGGAAGCATCCCTGGACACCGAGAAGACATGTGAGAGAGTATGAAGGTGGTCTGCGGATGATCTTCCTTTCATGAAACCCACCTAATGTGAACCAATTAAATCAGGAAGAACCAAACTAAGCCTATCAGCCAATATTTTTGTTAAAATTTTTATATCTTGGTTCAGTAATGATATGGGTCTAGAACTCTCAACACATTCTAAGTCTTTACCCGACTTCGGGAGGAGAATGATAAGGGCCTCAAATAGTGTGGCGTCTACCTGCACACCTGATAGGATATGATGAAAAAGGGAAAGAAGATGAGGGGTAATTTGTTCCTTAAAACATTTATAGAAGTTTGCTGAAAAACCATCCATTCCAGGTGTTTTGTCTAAAGGCAAACCCTGTATCACCTCCAAGATTTCCAACTCAGTAATAGGGGCTACAAGTGCCCTACACTGAGACCCCGAAAGACAAGGTAACTGAGCTTCCGCTAGATAGGAGGAGAGAGTAGGGGCAGAAGGGGGATTGGACATGTCTCCATATAAATGTTCGTAATAGCTGACAAACTCTGAGACAATCTCCTGGGGACAGGATCTCAGAGCTCCATCTGTTCTAGAGTGAATAGGAGGGATAAACTGGGTGGACTCCAATTGTTTAATTCTCTGGGCCAACAGTTTACCCGCTTTTTGCCCGTGGTCAATGTAAGAGGCCCTTGTGCATAAGATAGCGAATTCAGCTTTTTCATTAAGCATGCTTATATAGGAATCTCAACTTTGCAAAATCTTGTTTAGTCTCGTCGGATGGGTTGGATTGTAAATTAACCTTTAATATTCTAATCTGGGCCAACACTGCCCTCTGCTTCGCCTCCCACACCCTTTTCCTTGCCGAGGCCATCCCAATCAGGATGCCCCGAAGATATGCTTTAAAGGCACACCATAATATATCTGGCCTAGTGTCCTGTGTAGCATTCAAATTGAAAAATTGTATAATATGCTCCCTAATACGGTCTCTGCTCTTAGAGTCCTTGAGCAGTTGGCCATTCAGTTTTCACCTAGTTTGGCGCTTAGGCAAGGAGGTGAGGGCCAGCTTGCAAAGCACCACTGAGTGATCAGAGGGCGGACCTGGCTGAATGGCAGAGAATGTTACACCAGGTAACAAAGCCTGAGACAGTAACAGGTAATCAATACAGGATGAAGACCTGTGAACAGGGGATAAGAAAGTGTATTCCCTATTCTCGGAATGTAAAACCCTCCGTATATCACAAAGTCCCAACCTACCCATTAACTCACATACCGCACGTTGTGCCAGGGAAAGAGGTCCTGAAGGTGAGCTAGTATGATCTTTACCTGGGTCCGTCACTAGATTCCAATCCCCCCCTAAAATTATTGTGGAAGGTAACAAGGAAAGGATATTGTGAAAAGTCTCATAAAGAAGAGAGGGTTGTTTTTATTAGGGCCATAAATGCTACCTAATACAAGATCAATGGAGTACATAGTGCCCTTAACCAGAATAAATCTGCCATGTGGGTCTTTAATTTCCTGGGTGACCTTGAACGGAATACCCCTGTTAATAAGGATTAAAACCCCACAACTACTAGAAGTTCCTTGGGCTGAAAGAAAAAATTACTCACCTTAGTAATGTTGTTTCTTCTAATGGAGTCTTGCTATATTATAGACATTAGCAGTTTGTTCCAGCTCTAGAACTGCCCCGGAGTGAAATGGTTAAAACCATTCCAAAATAGAATTTTGGCACGAGAGCAGCTCTATCTGTGTCATTTCAAACTTGAACTGTCAGATCTTTACGAGCCAAACTCACTAAGGTCTGTGTGGAAGCTGTAACCTACACTAGCCAAATGGCTACCTAAATAATAACAACCATTGATGGTCCAACACCCAAGACTCAAGTCAGGGACCAGACATACTAACACCATTCTAATAATATGAAAAATGGAACATAAGTATAATAAAACACACACACGGCATACACAACACCCCCAAAGTCCCAAAGGGACAAAATGCTAACAGGACATAAGTAGTGCCCACATTAAGTTGCCCGCACCCCACCAAGTAGAGGTTCTGAGAGGGCAGGTTGGGGAGGTCTAAATATAGCAAGACTCCATTAGAAGAAACAACATTACTAAGGTGAGTAATTTTTCTTCAAACAACATGAAGTCTTGCTATATTATAAACATCAACAGAATACACAGCAGTACCTCCATGGAGGAGGGCAGAACC
Source organism: Neoceratodus forsteri (assembly GCA_016271365.2). Classification (NCBI taxonomy): domain Eukaryota; kingdom Metazoa; phylum Chordata; order Ceratodontiformes; family Ceratodontidae; genus Neoceratodus; species Neoceratodus forsteri. The sequence continues at coordinate 1,201,285,564 of CM028130.1, forward strand.
TACTTAGGGAATAGGCTCTGAAGAACAGCTGTGCCAAAGCGAGCATCTCTCCTGGCCTGGACATCCAGGGAGTAATGCTTGGTAAAAGTGTGTACCGTTTTCCAAGTAGCAGCCTGGCAAATCTCTAATAAAGGATATCTCTGGCAGCAGCTAGAGCTCAGCTGTACCCTGGTAGAATGAGCCTTCAAACCGGGGCTCTGCCCACTTTCTGATAACAAATTGATACAAGAGACAATCCACCTGGCTATTGATCTCTTAGTGGCAGGTTTGCCTTTCCCAGCTTCACCATAGGTAAGGAAAAGTTGAGGGATTGAACCTGTGACCTTGGTGCGCTCTATATAACTAAGAGCTCTCTTAACATCCAGGCTGTGCAACCTTCTCACCCAAGAGGAGTGATCAGTGAAAAAATACTGGAAGGAGATAGATTGATTAAGATGGAATCTGAAACCACCTTAGGCAAAACTTCCTATTAGTCCTAAGGACTACCTTATCCCTGTGGAAAGAAATACAGTCAGTCTCCACTGACAAGGCTTGCAATTCACTTATGCGTCTGGCAGAAGTGATAGCCACTAGAAAAACAGTTTTCCAAGTTAGGTACTTAAGCTCTGCAGAAGACAGAGGTTCAAAAGGGGGTTGCATTAACTGGGCAATGCAAACATTAAGGTCCCAAGCAGGGGCCGGTTCCCGAAAGGGAGGATTAGTATGGAGTAATCCCTTAAAAAACTTGGAAAACACAGGATGAGAGGAAAGGGGATGACTTTCCTGCTGACACAAAAGCAGACACAGCTGCCAAATGAACTCTCAGGGTAGCTGGTCTGAGACCCAAGGAATTAAGATGTACCATGTAATCTAACAAAATGGGCAATTCAGCAGATTCTGGAGAAATATTTTTCCCAGCACACCAAATGGAAAACCTTTTCCATTTAGAACTATAAGTAGCCCTAGTGGAAGGCTTTCTGGAAGCCTTTAGGATCTCAAGAACACCCTGAGAGAGGTGTAAATCAGCAAACTCTAACTCCTCAAGAGCCAGGCCTTGAGGTTGAGGGATTTGAGGTCCGGATACCAAACCCTTCCCTGGGCACAAGTCAACAGATTGTGATTCCTGGGGAGGCACAGGGAAGATGGACTGTCAGAGACAGAAGGAGTGGGTACCAGGCTGTCTGGCCCAATCCGGGCAATCAGAATCACCCTGCAAGGCTGAGATCTGATTTTGACTAGTACTTTGAATAGGAGAGAAAGGGGAAGATAGAGGAACTTCCCTCCCAATCCAGAAGAAGGGCATCCAGGGAACTGAGCCCAGCACTGGAGGTCTGCAACAGAACAGAGGAAGTTTTTGATTGTCTGGGGCTGCAAAAGATTCATCTGAGGGATGCCCCACCTGGCAAAAACTATCCCCAGCACTTGAGGATCCAGGGACCATTCGTGATGGCCCTGGGAAATCCTGCTGAGGGCATCCGCTAGGACATTGTCCTTCCTGGAAGATGAACTGCTATGAGGGAAGTGTTCAGGGAATAGGCCAGAGACCACAACTTCATCGCCTTGGTGCACAAGGCCGAAGACCGAGTGCCCCCGTTTGTTGATGTACCACATTGTTGTGGTGTTGTCTGTTCTGACTTGTATCACCTTGTCATGGACAGATGCAAAAAAAGCTTGAAGAGCTAAAAAGACAGCTCTGAGTTCCAGCAAATTGATGTGGAGCAGAGATTCCTGGGGGGACCAAACTCCCTGAGTGGAAAGGTCGCCCATGTGGGCTCCCCAACCCAGAAGGGAAGCATCTGTAGTGAGAGTCAAGTCGTGAGAAGGGAAATGAAGGGGACCCCACTCTTAAATTGCTCTGATCCTGCCACCACTGGAGAGCTAGGATCAGGTTCGAGTCACTGGGACCAACTTGGAAAGGGGGTCTCTTCTCTGAGACCAAAAGGTTCTCAAGTGAAACTGAATGTCTCTCATCTGAAATCTGGCTCCCTGCACAACAGCTGTGGATGCAGCCATGTGCCCCAGGAGCTGCAGAAAGTGTCTTGCTGGTCGAGAGACCTGCAGAGTGAAGGAAGAGGCCAGAGCCACTAAATTCCTTACCCTTTCTGGGGAAAGAAAGGCTCTGGATAGCTTTGTGTCCAGTTCTGCCCCTATAAAGGTGAGTACCTGGACTGGTTCCAGAACCGACTTTGGTAGGTTTAGCAGAAAACCCAGGGAGGTGAGAAGCTGCTGGGTGACCTGCAGGTGAGATTTTACCTGTTCTGGGACTGGCCTACAATGAGCAAGTCATCTAGATAGGAAAACAGCAATCCTCTGCCTCCTTAAGTGGGCCACTGCCACTGCTAGACACTTTGTGAATACCCTTGGAGCAGAGGTAAGGCCGAAGGACATTGCTCTGAACTGGTAATGACCTGAGGGCAGTTCGAATCTGAGGTACTTGATGGGATCTTCTGATTAGGACATAGAAATAGGCATCCTTGAGGTCCAGGGAGGCTAGCCAGTCCCTGGCCTTAGGGAAGGTAAAATCATTGCCAGAGTTACCATTTTGAACTTTGGTTTCAAAAGATGCTTGTTCAGATATCTGAGATCTAAAATGGGCCGCCATTCTCCTGTCTTTTTGGGGTAAGGAAGTATCTGAATACAGACCCTACCCTGATGCAGGGAGGAACCCTTTCTACTGCTCTGAGAGCTAACAGGATGAGACCTCTGTTTCCAGAGCGAGGGTCTCTGAAGCACTTGCAGTAGAAAAGTCTGCTTCTCAACTGGGAAACTTTTGAAGCTGAGAACCAGACCCTGGCTTACTACTCCAGAACCCACTTGTCTGAGGTTAAAGAAGCCCAATTCTGACTGAAGTAAGCCAGCCTGCCCCCCACTGGTACAGGAGAGATGGCCCTGGGCACCCCATCAGGGTGCCTGTTTCGCAGGAGCTTTGGCTGGGGGTGAGCAGGTCTGCCCACCCCTCGCCTGCCCCTGCTTCTGAAGAAGCCCTCTGAGCAAAGGCAGAGGAGGCCTGAGTCTGGTAGAAAGGCCTGTGAAAAGGCTCACCTCACCCCTGGGGACATGCCTTTGAGGAGTGGCTTGCCGCCTCCTTAGCCTGGGCACTCTTGTAAGTAGTCCTATATTCATCCATCTTCTTCATGTAATTCTCTATCTGCTCTCCAAACAGAGAATTTCCCACCACAGGAAAATCCATAGCCTTAGTCTGGGTATCCTGTGACAAACTAGTACACCTGAGCCAGGCCAACCTACTAAAAGCTACAGATGTGGCCATGACCCTAGAGGAAACATCATTAACATCCACAGCAGCATGAAACTGAACCTTAGAGGCTTCAATGCCATCAGCAGCCACCTGTTCTAGTTCACTAGCCAGCTGGCCATGGGCCTGTTTGGCCAATTGTATAACAGTATCCCATCTAGATTTCTGATACCTAGCTACATAAGCCATATAATTTGCTTGCCTGAGTCCCAGAGAGGCTGCCATATACTGTTTTTGCCATGGCATCAATCTTCCTGGAATCCTTGTCAGGAGGATGTGAAGCCAAGGAATATTAGTTTATCACAGGCAGCAGCCTGAACTACCCCAACATGACTGCATTGCTGAGAAAGGAATTCTGTATCAGGGCCTGACAATGTATACCTTCTGTCCATCTTTTTATCTACAGGAGGCACAGAATTAGGAGCTTTTAAAATTTTAATTGTTTGTTTCCTAAAAGTCTTATGTAAAGGAATAGACAATCTCCTAGACTCTGGAATATCCATCATTTCTACAAAATCAGGCTCCTCTTGCTCATCCACAGCCTCTTCTAAAGGAAGCTGGAGGGTTTCAGCAACTTTTTTATAAAACATAAAATGAGATGAGGACTCAGACAGCATAGGGGGAGATTCTAAAGGTCTGTCTGGGAGATGTCCGGTTCAATGGGCACACCAGACCTTCCCAGCCACATTCATACTGTTCATAATCCTCCTCCCTCCTCTGGTTCATAAAAATTCCTCAATATCATAATCCTGAACCACTGGGACTGGACGAACCGACCTTTTACCAGATAGTGGTGGTTCGGACGGACCCTGAGACAGTGACTGGACAATTTGTATGGCTTTTTGCTATCTCTGCAGCAGTTGGAGAAGGAATTTTGGACCCAGACCTGCTGATTTTCTTGTTTTCTTTACTGGAATTGGTTCCTCAGAACCAGCTTTTCTTTGCCTGAGGAAGTCTGGCCCTGGTCAGAGGGCACTCCCTCTGGTCGGTTGGCACCGAACTGGGCTGGCCATCGGGTCAGCGGACCTTTGGCCTCTCGTTCCCTGAGCCTGCCCAATCTTTTCCAGGGTGGCTGGAGGAATTCTTTACATACCTGGCAGTCTGACTGGAGGTGGCCAAACCCAGACAATAAACACATGTGGTGTGTGGGTCAGCCTTGGCAAGACTTCCACAACCATCACAGTGTTGAAACCCAGTGGGCAGTTTTCTTTTGGGTTTCTCAGACATAATGCCAGCCTAACCAAAAACTTGCCCTTTTAACGGCAGTGCCAGGCAAGACACCCTTATCGGTTCCTAACCGTGTCACGGGTATTGGAAAAAAACGTAATAAATCCGTTTTTTTTAGAACCGATAAGAACCGGGAACCGCACTCTAAAATAGTAACTTTTAGTTTTAAATGAGTTTTAAACCCACTGATCGGTTCAAAACCGAACCGATAATCATAAGTTCCACACAGACAAAACCTTCATTTACTTACTGTTACCACAGATAGAGCTTGAACCGAACGGTTTTATGGTTAAATAAAACTATTCTCGTTAAATCCAACCGAGAAAACACTTTTTAAACCGAGAAATGAACCGAGCAGAAGGAGAAATCTCCGGAGCGACTGTTCACTGAGGCGGAGTAAAGAATCTGACAGTTCAAGTTTGAAATGACACAGATAGAGCTGCTCTTGTGCCAAAATTCTATTTTGGAATAGTTTTAACCATTTCACTCCGGGGCAGTTCTAGAGCTGGAACAAACTGCTAATGTTTATAATATAGCAAGACTTCATGTTGTTTGAAAGACCTGTCTAGTCTGCATCCGTCTCATCTGAATGGCCTTCGAGTCAAGTAAATGAGATTCTTGGATAAAAACGATGTTAGTGCATAAAATGTCTAAATGCTTCAATACCTTATATTGTTTTTTTTTTTTTACGGACTCCCTTAACATTCCATGTTGAAAAACAAAGCTTCTTAGCCATCATACAATTTCAATGGATGAAAACAGCACTTAAAATCAGGAACTACAGTAAAACCGAGCCTCAATCTGCCTACAGCGGACTGTGTCCCCCCCTAACCTTCCCCGCCATCCCCCAATCCCCCAACCTCATTCCCACTAAGAACATCCCTTAAACTACTCACCAAACAAACAACCCCAATATGCAATACCCTTAAGTCCCACCCTCCCCTCCCTCCTTTCCCACGCATCCCTAAGCAGCACTCCTCCAAAATCGCCTTCCCTTTCCTGCCCCCCCTTCCATTGCCTCTCTATAAAACCTATATATGAAAGAACAGAGGAACGAGGCAAGTTCCATACAAATATATAACACGCAAATGCCTAGACTAACTATGAGAACCCTTCTAAAATGAGTAGGTTGGTCTCGAATGAACACCAAAAATCCTACCCTTAATTCTATAAATTCCAACAATGGAGAGCCATCCTATTACTAAGTACCCCGTTACACATTACCTCCCATCCATTACCTCCCATCAAATCTACATTATGGTAACAGACTAATACACCACCCCCATTCTTATACAACAGAAAATCCCCACCCTGTGTTAAATGGCAAGAAATAAATAAATGAAGAATAAGTCCCTATTAGTTCAGACAGCACTTAAAATCGAGGAGCTCCTACCTGCAAAACAGCTGTACTAACAGCATCTGCGTATATCCCTGTTACTACCAAATCTGCACTGCTAAAACCTCATATATTCGAGGGAGCCCAGTGACTTAATAATAAGTGCAACTAAGACTAGGGCAACACTCCCCTCTCATGGCTACCAAACGCAACTGCGCCCATTCCATCCTCCCGTATGAAACCCCTGTGGCCCCATATGAGACAGGGAGGAACTGGGGAAAACCGGGGAAGGCACCTACCCCAATAATTATCACTGAAGCTCTCTGGACCAACAACACCAGCCACATGCTGACCTCCTGGTCTCTCCTCACGTGTCATATCATCTGAAAAAGAGCCCCCTCCCACAAACCATCTGAGAGGGAAAAAAGGGAGGGACAAGACTAGCATCACTAACCAAAAACAAGGCCCAACACAGCCCTACCCTGGGGCTTCATTTCAACCCACCAGGCGTCAATAATGGGGGACTCGATGCAGAAGTGCCCCACAGACCCATAAGAAAAAATTACTCACCTTAGTAATGTTGTTTCTTCTAATGGAGTCTTGCTGTATTCTGACAATTTGCAGTGAGGTCCAACCTTCGAACCGCCCCAGAGAAGAAAGAGTTAACTTTCCATGCCAGGCATGGAATGCTGAGCTTGAGCTCGGTTGAGACTCTGTCTGTTGCTGTTTGAACCCAAACCGTCAGATCTTTACGAGCTAAACTCACTGAGTGTCCTATGTGGAAGCTGTAAACCTACACTAGCCAACTGGCTACTAAATATAATAAACAGATTTTTTGGTCCCAAAACAAAGACTCAAGTCAGGAAACCCAAAAAAATGAAATAAACAAAACACCCACTCACCCAAAGAAAAAGGGGGTGATAATAAAAAGGTGGGGCACCTCCCAAGTGCCAACAATGCTACTGCCCACCCACATCCCAAAAACAAAGGTTCTGAGAGGGGAAGGCAGGGGGGAGGTCAGAATACAGCAAGACTCCATTAGAAGAAACAACATTACTAAGGTGAGTAATTTTTTCTTCAAACAACATGAAGTCTTGCTGTATTCTGACAATTTGCAGACTACCAAACAGTACCTCCACGGAGGAGGGACAGAACCTACTTAGGAAACAGGCTCTGAAGCACTGCTGTGCCAAACCGAGCATCACTCCTAGCCTGGATATCCAGAAAGTAATGTTTGGTAAAAGTGTGAACTGTTTTCCAGGTAGCTGCTTGACATATCTCTAAGATAGGAATGTCCTTGGCAGCAGCCAGGGAAGCAGCTGTACCTCTGGTAGAATGAGCCCTCAGGCCTGAGAGTGGAGTCCTACCTAGTTTTTCATAGCAAAATTGAATGCAAGAGACAATCCACCTGGCAACGGATCTTTTAGTGGCAGGTTTTCCCTTACCAACCTCACCATAAGTGAGGAACAGTTGGAGGAAGTCAAACCCAGGACCCTTGGTACGCCTATGTAGTAGCTAAGGGCTCTTTTCACATCCAACTGTGCAGCCTCCTCTCACCAGAGGAGGAATGGTCAGTGAAGAACACAGGAAGAGACATGGATTGGTTAAGGTGGAAGTCTGAAACCACCTTAGGTAAAAACTTCCTGTTAGTCCTGAGGACCACCTTATCTCTATGGAAAGAGATAAAATCAGGCTCCACTGACAGGGCTTGTAACTCGCTTATGCGCCTGGCAGAAGTGATGGCCACCAAGAAAACAGTTTTCCAAGTCAAATACTTAAGCTCTGCTGAAGACAATGGCTCAAAAGAGGGTTGCATAAGCTGAGCAATGCAAACATTAAGGTCCCAAGCAGGGGCAGGGTCCCTGAATGGCCGATTGGTATGAAGCAATCCCTTGAAAAACTTTGAGAATACAGGATGAGCTGAAAGGGAAGAAGGCTTACCTGCTAAAAGAAAAGCAGAGACAGCTGCCAGATGCACTCTTAGTGTAGCTGGTCTGAGTCCCAAGCTATTCAGATGAACCATATAGTCAAGGACTGTAGGCAGGCCAGCAGACTCTGGAGAAATAAGCTTCCCCGAGTACCATATGGAGAATCTTTTCCATTTGGAATTATAAGTGGTTCTGGTGGAAGGCTTCCGAGAAGCCTTTAGGATATCCATAACACTGTGAGAGAGGTGTAAATCAGCAAACTCTAACTCTTCAAGAGCCAGGCCTTGAGATTGAGAGATTTGAGATTCGGGTACCAAACCCTCCCCTGAGCACAGGTTAACAGGTTGTAATTCCTGGGAAGAGACAAGGGAAGGTGGACTGCTAAGGACAACAGGAGAGGGTACCAGGGCTGTCTGGCCCAGTCTGGAGCAATCAGACTCACCTTGCAGGGTTGAGACCCGATTTTGACTAGCACCTTGAACAGGAGAGAAAAGGGGGAGAAGCATACAGGAACTTCCCTCCCTAATTGAGAACCAGGGTATCCAGGGGGACTGAGCCCAACACTGGGGGCCTGCAGCAAAAGAGGGAAAGTTGGTGATTGTCTGGGGCTGCAAAAAGATCTATCTGTGGGGTGCCCCATCTGGAGAAGATCACCTCCAAAACCAGGGGTTCCAGTGACCATTCGTGATGGCCCTGAGATATCCTGCTGAGGGCATCTGCCAGGACATTGTCTTTGCCTGGGAGGTGTACTGCTGTCAGAGAGGTGTTCAGGAAATAGGCCAGAGACCACAACTTCATTGCTTCTGTGCACAAGGCCGTAGACCGAGTGCCCCTTGCTTGTTGATATACCACACTGTGGTGGTATTGTCTGTCCTGATCTGAACTACTTTGTTCTGAACAGACTTGGAAAAAGCTTGAAGTGCTAGAAACACTGCTCTGAGTTCTAACAGACTGATGTGAAGCAGAGATTCCTGAGGAGACCACAACCCTTGGGTGGTCAGGTCTCCCAAGTGATCCCCCCACCCCAAGAGGGAGGCATCTGTAGTAAGGATTGAAGAGTGGCACTGAGTGACAAAGGGAACTCCCTGTCTTAGATTGTTCTGATCCTGCCACCACTGTAAGGCCTGGATCAGGGTTTGAGTCACTGGGATCAATTTGATCAGAGGATCTTTTTTCTGAGACCAAAAGGCTCTCAAGTGGAACTGAATATCCCTCATCTGAAATCTTGCTCCCTGCACCACTGCTGTAGAAGCAGCCATGTGCCCCAGGAGCTGCAGAAAATGCCCCGCTGGTGGAGACATCTGTAGGGTGAATGAAGAGGCCAGTGTGATAAGGGTCCTTGCCCTGTCCAGGGGAAGAAAGGCTCTTGCCTTTTCTGTATCTAGCTCTGCAACTATGAAGGTGAGGAGCTGTACAGGCTCTAGAACTGACTTTGAAAGATTCAGAAGGAAACCTAGAGAAGTGAGCAGTTGCTGAGTAATCTGCAGGTGTGACTTGACTTGGTCTGGGAACTGGCCTACTATGAGCCAGTCGTCCAGGTATGGAAAGATGGAAATCCTTTTCCTTCTTAGGAAAGCAACTATCACTGCCAGGCATTTTGTGAACACCCTTGGAGCAGAGGTTAGGCCGAAGGGCATTGCTCTGAACTGGTAATGTCCTGACGGCAGCTCAACCTGAGGTATTTTCGATGGGAGCTTCAGAGAATATGAAATAGGCATCCTTGAGGTCCAGGGAGACTAGCCAGTCCCCTGGCCTTAGAGAGGGTAGAATTATTCCCAGAGTTACCATTTTGAACTTTGGCTTTAAAAGGTGCTTGTTTAAATATCTGAGATCCAGTATGGGCCACCATTCTCCTGTCTTTTTGGGGGTGAGAAAGTACCTGGAGTACAATCCTTTCCCTTTGTGTAGGGGTGGAACCCTTTCTACAGCTCTGAGAGCCAAGAGGGAAGAGACCTCTGCCTCTAGGGCAAGTGCCTCTGAAGGATTTGCAGGTGGAAAGGATCTGGTTCTCATCTTTGGAAATTTTTTGAAGCTGAGAACCAGTCCCTGGCTTACTACTTCCAGGACCCATTTGTCTGATGTTAAAGACCTCCAGTCCTGGACAAAGTAAGCCAGCCTGCCCCCTACAGGTGGTGGAGAATCGGCCCTGGCAAACCCATCAGGGTGCCTGTTTGGCAGGGGGTTTAGGCTGAGGGGTGGAAGCAGGCCTGCTTGTACCCATCTGCCTCTCCCTCTAAAGAACCCCCTCTGAGCATAAGCAGAAGAGGAGGCCTGGGCTTGGTAGAAAGGCCTATGAAAAGGCCTACCCCTGCCCCTGGGATGCTGCCTCTGAGGAGTGGCTTGCCTTTCCTTGGCCTGGGCACTCCTACAGGTGGTCCTGTATTCATCCATTTTCTTTATGTAGTTCTCTGTTTGCTCCCCAAACAGAGAATGACCCACAACAGGAAAATCCATGGCCTTAGTCTGGGTATCCTGAGACAGGCTAGTACATCTGAGCCAAGCCATCCTGCGAAGGGCCACAGATGTAGCCATGACTCTAGATGAAACATCATTGGTGTCCACTGCAGCATGGAATTGCACCTTGGCTGCCTCAATACCATCTGCAGCTACCTGCTTCAGCTCCTTGGCAAGCTGGTCAGGGACCTGTTTAGCTAAAGCCATTACAGTGTCCCATCTAGATTTCTGATATCTAGCCGTATAGGTCATATAATTGGCCTGCCTGAGTCCCAAGAATGCTGCCATGTACTGTTTCTTTGTCATGGCATCAATCCTCCTGGAGTCCTTATCTGGGGTGTGTGAAGCCAAGGGTATATTAGCCTTATCACAGGCTGCAGCCTGCACTACCCCATCATGGCTGCATTGCTGGGTAAGGAACTCCATATCTGAGCCTGACAGAGTATACCTCTTGTCCATTCTCTTATCCACAGGAGGTATGGAATTAGGAGTCTTTAAAATTTTAAACGTCTGTTTCCCATAAGACTTATGAAGGGGAATAGACAGCCTCCTGGACTCTGGGATATCCATCATTTCCACATAGTCAGGCTCCTCCTGGTCATCCACAGCTTCTTCCATAGGAAGCTGAAGGGTTTCAGTCACTTTCTTGTAAAACATGAAATGGGAGGGGGACTCAGAAAGCCTTGGAGGAGACACTCCTGAAGGTCTGTCTGGGGAGATGTCCGGGTCAATGGGCACATCCAGACTTTCATAATCACATTCACTTTCCTCATACTCTCCTTCCTCCTCCTCCAGTTCTTAAAATTCCTCCAAATCATAATCCAGAACTGGTGGAACCGGCCGAACCGAGCGCCTTCCTGATGGTGCCGGTTCGGTCGGAACCGGGGATAGCGACTGAACAATTTTTATTGCTTTAGCTATTTCATCAGTGGTTGGAGAAGAAACTTTTGGATCCACACTGGCTGATTTATCCCTTCTTGTTCTCTTAACCAGGGCAGCTCCTCGATCGGTTCTCCTTTTGTCGAAGAAGTTTCTCCTGGTCAGAAGGCACTCCTTCTGGTTCGGTTTGAACCAAACCGGCTGGCCATCTGGGTCAGCGGACTTTTTGGCTTCCTTTCCCTGAGCCTACCAACTCTCTTTTCTAGGGTAGCTGCAGGAAAATTTTTACAAATCTGGCAGTCTGAATCGAGGTGGTCAAACCCCAGACAATAAACACAGGTGGTGTGGGGGTCAGCCTTAGCAAAGACTTCCCCACACACACTACAGTGTTGAAACCCATTGGGCCCGTTTTCTTTTGGCTTTCTCAGACATGGCCAGTCCTAAACCAAACTTACCCTTTTTGGCAATCCACCAGGCAAGACACTCTTATCGTTCCTGACCGAAACATGGTCGGGAAAAAACGAATAAATCAGTTTTTTTTTTAGAACCGATAAGAACCGGTAACCACACTCTAAAAGTAGAAATAAAGATTTTTAAACAACCTGATCGGTTCAAACCGAACCGATGACATATTTACAAGTTCCACACAGAATAGAAAACAATATAAACCTATCTAGTACTCACGAATACCACAGACAGAGACTGAACCGATAGGTTGCAGTTTAAATTTGGTTGAAAACCGAGAAAAACTGTACTTTAACCGACAAATTGAACCGAGCAAAGGAGAAAGCTCCGGAGAGACTGTTCAGTGAGGCGGAGTAAAGAATCTGACGGTTTGAGTTCAAACAGCAACAGACAGAGTCTCAACCGAGCTCGAGCTCAGCGTTCCATGCCTGGCATGGAAAGTTAACTCTTTCATCTCCGGGGCAGTTCGAAGGTTGGACCTCACTGCAAATTGTCAGAATACAGCAAGACTTCATGTTGTTTGAATGTATTTTTCCCCCTGCCAATATTACCCCCCACTCATGTGGCACACTGGGAGCCCACCCCAGTGTGCCCTAATGTTTGCTTTTTTTGTTTCCTGTAAATAAAGAAAACAGTCCCCCAACGTGTTTTTTTTTAATCTGTAAAAAAGAAAGCGGTCCCTCATCGTCGCCCCGGTTCCCCTCCCATCCCCATCCTCCCACTGAGTACTCACCTCCACTAACCCCCCTTACCCCATACTTACCTCCGGAGGTTGGCACTGTCATCTTCTTTGGACTGGACACATCTGCACTCTTCAAAGCCAAACCGTAAACTGAAGAATCAAAGGTAAGCGTGCTATAATGCCATTCAATGGAGTTTTCAACTTATGTTGATAAATGAGTCATTTTATGACATTTTGGCCCCAGATTTTAAACATGGGGTTCTTGGGTCCTCACCTCATGAAAACTTTCACTGTCATTTCATTACTCGGTCCCAAAAGGAGATTTTACTGTCATTGCGCGGAATCACCTTTTGGGACCGATTCATGAAATGATAGTGGCACTGTTCATGAGGTGGGGCACCAAAAAGTCCATGTTGCAAATATGGTGAAAAAATTCCAAAAAATGACTGTGTTACGAGCATGCATTGCGCAATTTCTACACATTTTCCTAACTAACTTTGCCAATTTGTAATATTTTCCTTACACATTTTCAACATTGCCATTTTTGCACATCTGCTTTTTAACAGTACAGCTGTCATTTATCACATCCTTCCCAGAACATGTTTTCACACATGTGGCTCAGAATGGTGTGGTCACTCTGCAAAATCACCTTTTGAGACAAGTGAACAAAATAACAGTGGCACTTTTCATGAGGAGGGGTACCAAACAAGCCATGCTGAAAATTTGGTGCAACACCTCCAAAAAATGGTCAAGTTACACCTGGGCATTCAATAATTTCTACGCACATGTGTAACTTTGCTCACTTGGAAGCTCATCACAGCCCTGTCAGCTCTGGCCAGAGTTTGGTCCCATGGTGTCAGTCTTTCTGGAATCTTTATCTGGGGGTGAGATGAGAGAGGGACTTTTGCTTTGTAACTGTCTGGAGCCTGGACAACGCCCTCATGGTCTGGGTGAGAATACAGATACTTAGTGGTAGCTCTGTCCATCTGGTATTTCTTCTCCACCTTCCAAAATGTCAGAAGACAAAAATATGATCCCACAAAGGGGAAAAATGAATAGTCGGTTCCCAAAGGAAAAAAGGAACCACGAATAGAACAAAACTTTTTATAAAATGTTACAAAACAGTCGATTCCTAAAATGAAGGGAACCGAGCAAAAAATATAGAATTCGTTCCTTAAAAATTACAAAATAAAGGAGTTTACCAGACAAAACGTCAAATTAAATTGTGGTAGGAACCACTAAAAAGTATAAAAATAGTAAAGGTCTTGGTTCCTGGAAACTGAAATGGAACAGGCAGGAACCAAGAAAACCCCCAGAAATAATGTTATTTATAATAAAATAAAACTAGAGGCAGTGAACGGAATAAAATAACCATGAAGACAGACTTTTTTTTACAAACAAACTTGCAGCACAGTTGCTGAGAAAAGCTCTTCAGAGTGTCTAGTTGTCAGGGCAGAGAAAATGAATCTGTTACTTGGAACATTGTCCACTTCAAGGCAACAGTTTGAACAGCATTCTAGTTCCATTATTTAAGCAATAAGGCACAACAGGGTGTGGGTTATTGGGAGTTTACCCATGCCTTGTGTCGTGTGTCATAAGGTGCAGCCGAGTGACTTAACCACACAAGAAGTGGGTAAACCCCCAATAACCCACACCCTGGAGTGCTTTATTGCAATTATACAATGGACCCATGTGTAAAATGTGTTTAATAAGGATGTTTTATAAATGCATTTCCTCAGCCATTGGTAATGCAGGATTTACCAACGGTCATGTGACATGTTTTGACTAATGAGGTTACAGGATTTTCACACACCATTGTATAATTGCATACATTCCACCTTACATGACTACAGCTCTGGGGCAGTCAGAAATTCTGGGCTTACTGCATATGTTTAATCATATTGGGAGATTCCTGGGGTTTGAATCTACAGTATGTTAAATGATTTGGGAATATTCTAATAGTTAAGCAATAATTACCGAGAAGCTGTTAATTTCTTAGCTATTAACTATCGGATGGGGGATGGGTGGCATGAGGCATAGCCGAAAGCCTCCTCCCACCAGCCGGTTATTAATCCTAGGCAACTACTGACTTCCAGGTTATTATTGCAATTATGTCTAATCACAATAACAACCTTGCTGTTTGATCTTTGTTTTATTGTTGACTTACAATTGATGCTTTGAGTACTGTGAGGGAATTCTGCAGAGCAAGGACATGACATGTAGCATATGTTTCTGGCAGGCAATGTGGACTGGCATCTGGATCAGTAATTTATGAAATGAATGGTTGATCCGATATCCAATCAGGAGCTTTGCTAGGCTCATAAATATTTAGTTGGATTTATAAGTAACATTTATTACTTGTCATGCCTATCAACAATCATAACAATAAATAAGAATTATTGCAACACTTTGTGAATTATAACATTTTAAACAGTTTATAAAAGTACAGCATCAACTTCAACTGGCAGACGGGGAATTCACAATGCTGCAGCAGGAAGCTAAGCAGCGATAAATGAGTGGGATTTGTTGTGAATGCACTTAGGCAAACTGTATTGGAATGAAACACTGGCTAGGAAGGGGGATTCCAGTGGATGCTAGGGAAGGAATTCAGCATGGGGAGTTGTTGGAGGACTTGGGGCTACCATAGCAAGGCCCAGTTGGCTGAAGATCCTTCTGGAAGACAGCTCAGGAAGGGAGCCAAAAGGTAAGGTGGGCACTGGGTAAGTGAACACTTCCGAATGGCAGCACCTATGCTCCTGAGTCATAGAATGGCACATCAAGAGTTTTGCTAACTAATATATTGGTGTGTGCATACCCCAGTTTTGCCAACTTGCATCTAGCTATCTAATTTAAATACTGACTTATTCAGGAGGGGGGATTCTACCTCCCCTTGGAACTAATAAGGGGATTTGTGTGCAGTGCAGTGCAAATGAGTGGCATGCAGTTTACCCCAATTTTGCATTGTTGCAACTTGTGATTCAGAATAGTACCCAGAATATCCAGAAATTGAAACTGTTTGGCAATGTTAAGAGATTTTAGTCCTGCTGATGCCAACTTTCATTTTTTTTTGCACAAAACTAGAAATCACTTTCTACTGACAACTAGTTCTCATTTTTAAGTATCAGATTGATTGATTTACAGAGTTTACCTTTAGGAATATGATGTATATCCTGGATCAATACTCCAATGTCTTCAGGTTTTGCAATGTAAATTACACTGTTGTTGAAGGAAATACATGAGCCATCATTTCCTACTAATGGAGGGTGTTCAACTTTAAGAACGAAGCCAGCATTATGAATTTTTTGTTCTGCTGTATTTTCCACAAATTTATGGAGAGTTGTTTCTGCAAGAAAACAAAACCATATTATTCTCAAGCCCATAAACTACTGTAGAAAAGGGGGTCTGTTACTTGTAATGTAGTTCATCTAGTGTTACTCATACACTGATTATACAGGCGCCACCATATCTGTATATTAGGGTTGAGTAAGCACTTTCATGTTAAACCTACACTTTTGCACCGTAATAACTTTGCCCCCATTCAACCGATTTACATAACATTTGGAAAGCACAGCCTTTGTGCCAGGATCGCTTGATCCTGAAAATGTCACGTAGATCATTTTAGTGGGAGCAAAGTTACAGAGGTGCAAAAATGTAAAACTCAATGTTTTTGAAAATGTTAAGACTTTTGTGCCATCTGATAACTAAAAGGTTTCAGGTCTGATGGAGGTTGTTCCAAGGTATGTGCTTTTGTTGTTTATAGGTCCAACTGTTTTGTGGTTTTTAACTTGTTTAAGAAATAAATTCTGTTTGTGAACATGCGCAGTTTAAAAAATTAAGGTTCTATTGATTGCTGAATTTTCACGACAACAGTCGGTTGCACTATACAACACAGCTGTTGTTTACTAACAAATGACAGTAGTGTCATATAGCAATCCCTGCTGTTTGTGACTCGTACGTCAGGGATGGGGCTACTGTCCCATGAGAGGTCCCTATTTTTAAGGGGAGAGATCCAGGATACTTAAAAAACTGCCGTTCCATATCACTATTGCCTTTCGTAAGTAAGATCTTGGAAAAATTATTGCTCCGGCAATTTATTACTTACCTGGAGGACCAGAATTGCTGGACCAATACCGGTCTGGATTTAGAAAGCAACATGGGACTATGACTGCTGTGTCGAGGGTCCTGGATGACATCGGATCAGCAATGGAATCCAGACATTACACTGGTGCTGTTCTGATTGCTCTCTCCAGGGCCTTCGGCACAGTAGACCACCAGTTATTGCTGTCCCAACTTCCTGAGGTGGGAATTGGAAGTCTGGCAGTGGACTGGTTTGGTTCCTATCTGTCAGATAGATAACAGACCACATCTGTAAATGGTATAGTATCTGTCCCGTGTAGAGGGGAATTCCCCAGGGCTCTGTCCTGGGGCCCCTGCTTTTTTTAATATATTTCAAAGACATAGGGAAACATGTAGGCAATGCTTCTTATCATCTTTATGCTCACAATACTGTTGTTTATGCATCACATTCTTGTCTTGAAGAAATCCAAAAGATTCTCCAGAGCAGCTTCAGCAGTCTCCAGACGTATATTACAAAAATGAAACTAAAATTGAACACAATCAAGACAAAATGTATAATCTTTGGAATATTTTCTCAGGGTGTTGCTGCTAAACAACTACATATTCTGGACAATGCTGGTGATGCCCTGGAGAATGTGGACTCCTATAAGTACTTGGGCTATTGGCTTGATCAAATGGGGCAGGAAACAAACATTTAGATTACCTAATTTCCCAGGTTAACAAGAGGGTAGGATTTCTCTATCGACATAGATATAGTATGTAGTCTCTAGGTATAGGTATAGTCTCCAGGTTCAATGCCCCTGATGAGGCACACCAGAAAGCAAGCAATGTAGTTGGCCTTCTCTCTATGGCCGCCGCTCACTTTCACCACTGCTGCCTGACACTCCTTCTGAATTCTGTCTGCCGAGATCAGCTCCAGCTTCAACACCCCTGACCGGACGCACCAGAAAGCAAGCGGCTCAGTTTGGCCTTCTCTCTACGGCCACCACCTGCTTTCACCGCTCCTGCCTAACATGCCTCCTGAATTCTTCCTGGCCAAGATCAGCTCCAGCTTCAACGCCCCTAACCGGGTGCACCGGAAAGCAAGCAGTGCTGTTCAGCCTTCTCTCTACGGCCGCTGCCCGCTTTCACCGTTTCTGCCCAACACTCCTTCTGAATTCTGCATGCCAAGATCAGCTCCAGCTTCAAAGCCCCTGACCGGGCACACCAGAAAGCAAATGGAGTGGTTTGGCCTTCGCTCTATGGCCGCCCACTTTCACTGCTCCTGCCTGACACCTTCTGAATTCTGCTTGCTGAGATCAGCTCCAGGTATGGTCCCAATCTTCAGCCAGGTGCTGCTATCTGAATTTCAGGCAGTTTCTCCTGCCGCACCCAGACTATCTCCTTTCTTGGAACCCTTCCCTGACTGGACCACTGACTGCTTCTAGCTCTGCCTTGATTGGGCCACCCAACTGCTCCATCTTTGCGGTCCCAAGCCCTGCTTTTCTCGCTGCCTTTACCTTTCAAACAATGCTTTTTTCTTCTAACTATAGTTGCTGTAAATTTTAGAAGCTGATCTGATTCTTGTGACCTGTTTTTACTTGTTTAAAGTACCTAGCCAGCCTAAGTTTAAAGTACCTAGCCA
The DNA here is from genome assembly GCA_016271365.2 of Neoceratodus forsteri. Classification (NCBI taxonomy): domain Eukaryota; kingdom Metazoa; phylum Chordata; order Ceratodontiformes; family Ceratodontidae; genus Neoceratodus; species Neoceratodus forsteri. The sequence continues at coordinate 1,201,303,468 of CM028130.1, forward strand.
GCTTAAGTATTTTCTCATTGTATTTGTTGGACCTTAGGTGTCTGTAATTACTGTGATTTTTTTTTGCTTGTTCTTGATGTTCCCCACACTCTGCTGCTGCCTAATCCCTATCTCTACCCTACCTCCAACTTGCTCTTCTCCTCAGCTGTCCTACCACCTCACCTCCCGCACACCTGCTTTCTAACTTTTGGCCCTATGCCACCTTACCCACACTTTCTCTCTTGGTCAGCCAGCAGGCCAGCTGCAGCTGAACTCTCATCCCCAGTACTCAACTTCCCTCTTAACCCCCACCCACTCTTTTGTCTCTAAACTGCCTTCTCTGTTCCTCTGACAACCTGCTGATGGTCTACCGCCAGCTTCCCCTGCCCACCAATTTAGCTCTGTACTTAGCTAACCAGTTTCTCCCTATTTTCCCTCTCCAGCTTCAGCGACCCTGACCAGGCACACCGGTAAGCAAGCAGCATGGTTCGGCCTTCTCTCTACGGTCTCTGCCAGCTTTCACCACTCCTGCTTGACACTTTTCCTGAATTCTCCCCACCAAGATCAGCTCCAGGTATGGTCCCAATCTTCAGCCAGGCACCACTTTCTGAATTTCAGACGCTTTCTCCTGCCGCACTCAGATTGGCTTCTTTCATGGGAACCCTGCCCTGACTGGACCGCCAACTGCTTTCAGCTCTGCCTTGATTGGGCTGCCTGACTGCACCATCTTTGCGGTCCCAAGCCCCGCTTTTCTCGCTGTCTCTACCTTTCAAACAATGTTTTTTTTCCTCTAACTATAGAGTTGCTGTAAATTTTCTCCTGCCCAACCTCCCCTGCCCCCGGCTCTCTTTAAATACTCTTGCCTCGCCAGACTGCCTGCCCCCTCTGTGCTTTCCCTTAAAGCTGCCCTCCCTTAAAGGGACCCTGCCCAGTTTTTGCTCTTTCTCCCATGATAACCTTTTCTGTCACTGGGATACCACTACGTCCTCAATCACCTTCCCTGGAAACCCCTCACTATATTACTAAAATAAACATACATTTGACCCTTCTTGTGCTGGCCTCTATGACCACTCTGCTACTGGCTGCTGACATTTGTGCCTCAATACTTGCCATTGACCAGCAGAACCTGCACTTTTTCACAACCCCACCTGAATACTCAAATTCCCAAGTAATTGTAGATAGGAATAGACCTACTCTCTCAAGCAAAATCCTCTTGGTGCTGCTTTCGAACTGTGAACGCCGATTGATTGGCCTATTCGTTCACTCCCTTACCCTCCAGTTTCCCCATTGGCTCCCCCCATCTGCTCTCTCCTATCACTTATTCTCTTATCTGGAGATGTAGAAAGAAACTCTGGTCTCCTGAACACCCACAATGACCATATAGACCCCACCTGGGCAGCATGCCTCAGACTCAGAATAGCCCACATGAATATCTGCAGCCTTCCATCAAAGTTCCCTGAGTTCGAGGTGTGGGTATGCCTATATAGGCCGCAGATACTAGGTCTCTCTGAAACCTGGTTAAAACCCTACCACTCCAACTCCTCATTTCAACTGCATGGCTACTCACTCCTACGTTCAGACAGATCAGGAAGAAAGAGACGTGGGGGCATGGCACTGTATGTGCAGGAGCACATCACTGCCACCACCATCAACTGCGCAACCTCCACCTCCCTGAGTGAGTGGCTCCTCACTGAGCTAACTCTAGGTGTGTGAAAGAAACTCTATGTAGGTTGCTGCTATAACCCCCTACAAGAGGTAGCCCAGGACTATTGGACTTCCTAAATGGCTTAGGGCATGCAGTACCCTCTAGAGATACCATAGTACTCAGGGATTTCAACCTCCATTGGTTAGATACCCTTGCACCAGACTATGCAAACCTGCTCAAAGAACATAATCTGGAGCAAATGATCTCCTCCCTGACCAGGCACACTGCTCGCACACTTAACCACTCCGTCATTGATCCTCCAGGCAGGCACAATGTCCGACTCTATTAGTGACCACACCCCATCCTACATCACACTGTCCACCAAATCAAATTGTCCTCCCCACAGACTCCTGTATTTTAGAAAGTTTGACTGCCAGGACCCAGACCCTATCCTCTGGGATGTCAGGGCAATAAATTGGTCCATTCACTGCCAACTCAGTAATATCACTGAAGCAGTTACGTTCTTTTCCTCTGTCCTATCTTGGTTACAGGGCATCCATTTCTCCTTCAAAATCGGAAAGGTAAGAGGGGGCTGTACCCACTGGCTGTTCAGAGAACTACTGGCATAAATAAAAGGCAGGGATAGCAAATGGAGGGCATACAAAGTGTCCCTTCCCCCCAGCTCTGGAATGCCTACAGATAGCTATGTAACACATGTAATTAGACTGTTAAATCACTCAAGCACAAGTACTACCTCCATCAACAAAGTAATAATCTTTGCAACCTGCATAATTTCTGGGCTTCCATTGAGTCACTCCTAAACCCAAAGACAAAGAGGCAAATAACCCTGCTAATATCCCCCTCTGGTCTCATCTCTGACCCTACGGAGATTGCAAACACTTTTAATGCCAAATTCACAGATCTATCCTCCTATCTAACAGAAATATAGAAACATAGAAGTTGATGGCAGATTAGGACCGCAAGGCCCATCCAGTCTTCCCATTTCTTTTTCTACCTTATAAATGTGCCATCAGCCTTTGCTCTGTCAGTGGCTTATCTATTCATACTTATCTGTATTGCTCCCTTATGCCTACACCATGCCTGTTTGAAACCCTGCACTATATTCGTAGCCACCACTTCCTGAGGTAGGCCATTCCATGCATCCACCACCCTTTCTGTGAAAAAGAATTTCCTCACATTCCCCCTTAATCGGCCTCCCTCTAATCTCATGCTGTGGCCTCTTGTCCTGATATTTTTCTTATATTTAAACATGTTAGACTCTTTCACCTTGTTAATGCCCTTATGGTGTTTGAATGTCTCGATCATATCACCTCTCTCTCCCTCCTTTGCTCTAGGGTATACATATTGAGCTCCATTAATCTGTCCTCATATGTCTTCTGATGCAGTTCCTGCACCATTTTGGTTGCCCTTCTCTGGACTGCCTCAATTTGGTTAATGTCCTTGTGAAGGTGTGACCTCCGCACTGCATGCAGTACTCCAGATGGGACCTAACCAGTGTCTTGTAAAGAGGGATTATTACCTCCCTCTTACGACTTGTGATACCCCTACTAATACACCCCAACATCCCCCTAGCCTTACCTACTTCTTTAGAGGTTTGCTTGGATGATTTCAGGTCATCGGTGATGATGATGCCCAAGTCTCGTTCTTCCTTTGTGACTGCCAGCAACTCCCATCCCAGCCTATAGGTGGCTTCAGGGTTTCTCTTCCCTATGTGCATGATCTTGCACTTCTTTGCATTGAATCCCAGTTGCCTCTTTTCTGACCATTTTGCTAGTTTATCCAGATTTCTTCTCATTCTGCCCACCCCATCTGGATCATCTACTCTATTGCAGATCTTGATGTCATCTGCAAACAGACAAGCCTTGCCCTCTAGTCCATCTGCAAGGTCACTAATGAAGATATTGAACAGGACTGGCTTCAGGACTGATCCCTGAGGTATCCCACTTGTGACTTGCATCTCTTCTGACTGTATACCATTTACCCCCACTCTCTTTTTTCTGCCCGTCAACCAGTTTGCCACCCAGTTGACCAACTTCTGACCCACCCCGAGCCTACCCAGCTTATTTATCAATCTTCTATGTGGAACAGTGTCAAAAGCTTTGCTAAAGTCAAGGTAGGCGACATCAACTGCTCCCCCTTGGTCCACCACTCTGGTTACCCAGTCAAAGAAATCTATGAGATTAGTTTGACAGGACCTTCCTTTTGTAAACCCATGCTGTCTTGGATCCTGTGCCCCTATGGATTCCAGGTGTTGCACTATCCTTTCCTTAAGTAGTGCCTCCATAATCTTGCCCACTACTGAGGTAAGACTGACTGGTCTGTAGTTCCTGCCTCCTCCCTGCTACCACTCTTGTGCAGTGGGATCACATGAGCCCTTCTCCAGTCTTCTGGGACCTCTCCTGTGCTCTGAGACTCACTAAACAGTTCTGCTAATGGCTCTGCTAGTTTCACCCTAGCTTAAGTACCCTGGGATGTATGCCATCAGGTCCCATTGCCTTATCCACCCTGGAGCTTAGCGAGCTCTTGTAGGACCCTTTCTTTGTGAAGGTAGTAGTGCTCACCTCCTCCCCCATGTCGATGGTGTTGAGCCGTGGCCCTGCCTACCTTCTCTTCAGTAAATACTGAGCAAAAGTATCTATTTAGGATAGATGCTTTTACAGGGTCCTCTTCCTCACATGCCCCCTTTTCTCCACTGAGCTTAGCAATACCCCCTCTGGATTTTCTCCTTTCACTAATGTACCTATAGAAAGTCTTGTTACCTTCTTCTACTGTTCGTGCTAGTGTTTCCTCAGTTTGGGACTTTGCCTGCCTTACTGCCTTCCCTGTTTCCCTCAGCAAACTCCCCCCCCGCTCCCCTTGCCCAGAAATCCCAGCTGAGCTCCTCCTCAGACACCACCCTGCTCCCACCATTCCACTTCAGAGCTATTGGGCTGAATGTCACTATCAAACTCCTGCAGTCTCTCCCAGCCAAAGGAAACTCAGGCAGTGATGGAATATACCACGCTTTCTTCAAACTTATCTCCCCTGCCATTGTCAAACCCCTCACTTTCATTTTCAACCTCGCCCTTTCTACATCTTCTGTGACCAACTCCTGGAAACACGCAAATGTGGTACCTGTCTTCAAAGCTGGTGATTCACGCACCCCCTGACAATTACAGGCCCATCTCCCTCCTCCCCCACCTAAGTAAGCCGCTAGAAAAAATTGTATAATACCAGCTATCCGAATACCTAGGAAAACATAACCTCCTATGTCCCCTCCAACATGGCTTCTGCAAGCACCATAGTACCTCCTCTGCCTTGGCCCTTTTTTCCAATCATGTTCTAAGAAACATAGACCAGGGTTAAAGCCACAGGTGCTGCCTTTGTAGATCTATCAAAGACCTTTGACCTTGTTGATCACAACCTTCCCCACTCCACCCTGCTTCTTTTTGGCTGCTCTGCTGAAACTGCTACTTGGTTCTGCAGCTATCTTTCTAACAGGTCCCCATACGTCATCATAGGTAAAGCACCCTCCACTGCCATGCCTGTACACATTGGTGTCCCCCCAGGGTTCCATACTTGGCCCTCTACTCTTTTCCATGTTCATTAACGTGATCCCCAGTGATAGCCTCAATTGTAAGGCCCTCCTCTATGTGGACGATCTAGTCCTCTACCATAGCAACAAATCTATTGACTTCATTTCCTCCACCCTCATGCAAAACTATGGCTCCGCCCAACAATGGTTCCTCTCAAACAAGCTCCTAGTCAATGAAAAAAAAAAGACCAAAGCTATGCTCTTTGGCTCAAAACAGTTCCTTGCCAAAGCCACCAAAACAAACTCCTCCCTCCTCATACTTACTCCAGCAAGCCCCCCCCTTGAAAATGTCTCATTTTTCAAGTACCCTGGTGTTACCCTTAACCTCTGCCTCTCCTTCTCTGAGCATATCAACACCACCATGCGGAAGATACACCAGAAGCTAGGCACTGCATACCAATTTAAGCACCTACTATCTGCCGACGCATGCTTTGCCATTGGACATGGTAACCTGCTACCTCTCCTTGACTATTGCTCCCCTGTCTACTCCCTCGTGTCCTCTATCCTACACTCATGACTAAACTCAACATATAACTCCATCTGTTGTTTCATCCTACAAACTCCTCACCATACCCATCACTGCACACTCTACCAGTCCCTAGGGTGGTTACCCATACAAGGGCGTTTTGAGTATGCAACGGGCTGCCTAGTGGACAATTCACTCAGAAACCAACACATGTCCCCCTACTCGTCCCTTTTAGCAAATAGAGTAATTCCAAGGACTGTTAGGGTGCCCTCTGTACCTCCACTAGAAGTCCTGCATGTCACCACTGCTATGGGAACCCAAACTTTCTCCATCTCTGCACCCTCCCTGTGGAACAAACTTACATCATCCATCCACTCATCCCTCTCCCACCAGTCTTTCAAACAGATTCTAAAAGCCTGGCTTCTGACTGCTGCCACTTGTCACTATACCCCACTATAGCACTAGGGCCTACCTAACTGCCAATGCCACATAATGTACAGTCATCACTGCTTGCCTCTACCTTGTCCCCCTTTTCTCACCTCCTTCCTTTTCACACCTCTGTCTTCTTTGCTCTAACCCCCCCAACCCTATTATGCTCCTTCACACCTGCCTCTGATCCTCTAGTAAACCATGAAACAGATTGTCTGAGCCTGCACAGTTTGTCATTGCTGGCACCTGATGTACAGCTTTTGGCAGCTAGTGCCTGATGTGTATATGGAAACTGATCATATAATATAACTTTTGACTCCAATTGTAAATGGATCATTTGTTGTAATCACATCTGTTCTCAGCCAACTACAGTTGTCACTGTATGCTCCAGTTATCGATTGTTTCTTTCTTTGCTTGTTATACTGTAGTCATTGTATAATCCAATTATCTACTGTACAGTACTTTCATTTTTTTCCCCCTCTCCACCCCATGTTGGGAATGTGTTTTCTTCTTGTGCCATATAAGCTGCTCCTCTACAACTTGTACTTATAAGTAATATGTCAATCATGTAACTTGTAAAAATGTATTTTATTGTTACCACTCTGTGGCCCGGGTCGTGACTGAAAACAGTCCCTTGGATCAGTGCACCTACCCAGTTATCAAAGACATAAATATAACTAAATAAATATAACTAAATAAATAAATAAATAAATAAAATGGAGGCAGACACAATAAGACTAATCGTTCAGATGCAGGTCCTCCCTTTATTGATTATGGGGATATTTTGTATGGTAATTCAACCTCTGATAGACTACACAGGCTGGACATCCTATATAATACAGTAGATTGGCTAGGCTGACATTAAACTGTCCAAAACAAGTCCACCACTGTGAATTATAACAGAGGCTGGGTTAGTTATCGCTATCTGATAGGAGGTTGGGCTAGTTATCGCTATCTGATAGGAAAGAAATTCATAAAAGTATTTTCTCCTGTAAGTGTGGTTGAGGCATGGTCCCTGGGTTTTTTAGGGACAGATTAACATTTTGAGATTCAGATGTATCACTGAGAAATAATGATCTTAAGGACATGCTTGTACTAATAACAAGAACGATACGATCGGACAACTTCTTTAGCCAAATGATTCCAAAGTACTGGAACAACCTTCCAAATGAGTTTAGACATAAATTTAACAAAGCACCTCCAGTGTGAGCATTGAAAAGACATCTTATTGCCCTTCCCAGGTCTTGTAACTGTTTTTAACAGTTCTTTTGTATATGTTGTTATGTTTTAAATAATTGTACTATATCTGTATAAACTGGAATAACTTTTGTGTATATGTATGTTTTGTAATGCTAAGGTTACCACTGTAAATGAAGTTAGCTCTATGGTCTTAACCTTTATAATAAAACAAACAACAACAACTGTCATTATGGCCCTGCCATCCTGACTGTGCTGTGCCTTAAAGTAAATGGTGTCTGCATACTGGGGGCCTAAATCCCTGGTGGCAGTGTATTTATTTATTGTATAATCCCTCACATGGATGTCCACCCCCGGTGTTGAATGTCCACCCCAAGTCTGTCGTTTTAGTAATAGTTGTCAACAATAGTGGGCCCAATCCCCATGTCGGCATTTACAAGCCCCTCCAAGCAGTGTGGGACACAGAGAAGCCCACCCCCAGTGTCCCGAAATAGTTTAATATTTTCCTTGCTTTCAGCAAAAGGAAAACCATCCCCCAAAGTCTTTTTTTTAAATCTGAAATAAAGAAAATGGTCCCTCTTCATCCCCGCTATCCCCTTCCCCCTATCCCAACCCTCCCACTGAGCACCCACCCCCATCTTACTCTATACTTACCACTGGAGCTCGAATGCTTTCACCCTCTGTGGACCAAGACATGTCTGTACTCTTCAAAGCTGACCCATGAACTGAGGAATAAAAGTAAGTACTGTATGATGTATTTCAGTGGCATTTTGAACTTATGTTCATAACTTTGCCATTTTAAGGAATGTTTTCACCAAATTCTCAACATAATCTCATGAACACTGTCAGTGTCATTTTGTTAATCAGGGCCAGGAAGGTGATTTTGCAGTTGCTGCACAAAATCACCTTTTGGGTCTGATTTATGAAATTTCACCAACAGTGTTCATGAGGTGGTGTCCCAAAAAAGTTATGTTGAAAATCTGGTGAAACAATTCCTAAAAATTCCCAAGTTACAAGTGTATAGTACATTGACATTTTTCTACCCATGCACAAAACTTTAGTAGTTTTTAATATTTGGCCCCAAGTTTTTAACAGTCATTTTGACACACCACCTCATGAATATGACAGCTGTCAATTTTCACAAGCTGGCGGAAATGTGTTTTTGCACCTGTGGCGCAGAATGACATTTTGGCGGGGATTTAAAAATTTTCACCTAATGGGTTCATGAGGTGGGCCATAAGAAGACTATGTTGAAAGTTCGGGGTCAAAATATTGAAAAATAGAATTTATTAAGTAACGTTGTTTGCAGGGATGTCTATTGCACCGCTGGGGAACATGCTGCCTTATCATGCCAGTGAGTTGAGTTCAGGTGTGAACTCAATAAGACGGTTTAATTGGACAATACTGATGGCGAAGGTGCTGCAGCATGCAGCTCCATCCCAGGCCTAGGTAAGGGTGGAGCAGTGTTTTCGCACAGATGCCACACCCTGTGGTGGATCAGGGAACCTCACTCACAAGGTATTGACATGCATGCTGGAGCCTGCTGGGCCCATGTACTGGGTCAGGACTGTCTCCAACATTGTATTTATTTCATTTTGTGCAGGTCTCGAAGGGACCTGTGCAAATGAGGATACAATTCCGCTATCAGAAAAAGAAGGGAAATTCATTACAAAAAAACTACGTTAATGCAGATATTAGGGTTGTACTGTAGAACACAAAACGCACAAAGAAGGGAAATGAAAAAGATTAAGGATTTGGGTTTCCGAAGTATTGGTGAATCAGTGATGGGGTCTTACTTGGGGTTGTCAACCCTAATGCCCACCCCCTCCCCTGAGCAAATGAGGTCAATTGTGATGTCTTCACGCAGGGCCCATAGGATGCTGCATGAAGAAAGTTCCGACAGATTATGCTGGCCATACTGTATCACTATGAGGAACTAGGACAGAGCTGAATCTTGTGTTTCAGACAGGAGGCTATGGGCTGGGAGGAGGGGGTGGGCATTAGGGTTGACAATCCCAAGTAATACCCCGCCACTGATTCGCTAATACTCCAGAGACCCAAATCTCTAATGTTTTTCATTTTCCTTCTTTGTGCGCTATGCATTCTACAGCCCTAATGTCTGCATTATTGTAGTTTTTTGCAATGATATATTATATATAGACGTTGTCATGCCTGTATATTAGGGTTGACTAAGCACTTTAATGTTAAACCCAAATTTCGCACCTTAATAACTTTGGTCCCTATGCACGATGCCAACGTACCCGCATAAACCGGGCATGTTGGCATCATGTGCGTGAATGCCATAGATCAGTAGCCATGTGGCATTCACAACATGGACATGCAGGGGTTATGCACCTGATACCCTGGTCGTGCGGACAGCAATGCGCTGAGGGTGGGTGAGGAGGCATTCCGGGGGCATACCAGCAGTGGTATGCATAAACCTGCGTAGTGCTGGCCGCATAGGTGCAGAGCGGTGCACAGGTTATGGCAGGGAGAACCCTGCAATAACTCACTGTGTGTCCCCAAGGACACAGGCCACCGGTCACTGGGGGACTGTGGCAGGGCTCACCGTGGTGCCCCTGACTGCTGGGCAGCTGGAAACAGCAGGGGCAGCTGAAAGGGTGAGTGCCCATCACTGGACAGGAGTAGCTGCGCAGGGACAGGATGGTGCTGCACAGGTCTGGGTGCCTGCAATCAGTTTTCACAGCCCCAAACCTGTGCCTCTCTACATGGGGGATCCACTAGGGGGCCCAGGGGGGCATCCATTTGGATGCCCACCTGGGACAACAACTCATTTCCTGGGCACCCTGTGGAGTCCAGTGCACCAGGGGGGTGAAGCCATGGACAGGTGGCCAGCATTTGTGCATGCTGGTATGGGCGCACCTGTCCATGAGTGCGAAGCTGTAAGGACGGCATAGGCATAGACTGTGGGGGGGAAGAGGGGCTAGCTGCCCCCCCGAGAAATTAGACCAGGACTTTTTAAGGAGCCCAGCCACAGTTCTCCGGTTATCATTTTTTTTTCTTTTAATATTGAATGGGCTTAGGGCTATGCCCGGACTGCCTGCACCTCTCCGGGGGAGGGAGGGGGGTGGCGGTGCGGCGCTGTGTCTCTTAAACAAAAACTATCCCCTTTTCTGATTGGCTGCAAGCCTGCAACCATAGTAGCCTGCATGTTACAGCCAATCAGAGAGTGTTGCAAACTGGCGCCATTGCGTGAGCAGTACTCCATTAGTGGTGCCATTTAGTTGTCTGTGTGCCTTCCATGAAGGAGCAGCAGCAGCATCCATATAGCGTAGGGCTGAGGAGAGATAGCTATTCGAGGATGTCAAGCAGCAGTCGTTGGTTGTCTGTCAGGTGTCACCAGTGTCTCAGTCAGTCTAGTGTTCCCACCCTCCTCCTGTCCTGAACAGCCCAGTTTAAATATACCTCACCCGAGTCCTCTGACTACCTACTGTCCATTTCTTGGTGCAGTCAGCTGTGCTGTGGGCTCTCCCGCTGCCACCTGAGCCTCCCATCCCTGAGAGCCTAGGAGGCCTGCGGCCACAAGGCCTCTACCACCGGACAGACCAGGCGGAGGAGCGAGTAGTACAATTACAGTGAGTCTGAGGCATGGCCAGGCTTGCCTGCACACCCAGCTCCTGAGTCCAGCAGGCCAGAAAAAGATTTACCGTGTTGTCGGTGAGTCCCATACCACGCCCTTTGCCCACCAGTTCCACGGTCCACCGAGAGGGATTATTCAGGTCAGTGAAAAGCCAGGCCCAGAACAGTGAAGAAGCCGGTGGTCATGCAGGCTATAGCAGACCCATAATGTGACATGTTCATCTGGTGTCAGAAAAAATGAGTTACTGTCTCGTCGGGGGATTAATCGGGAGTGGAACGGGACTGTTGGGAGAGACTCGCTACCTGACCTGCCTTCTTGGCCTTGCTGTGCCCTGCTGCATGCTGTCCTGTCTGTGCCTTACTGATTTGGTGAGTAACTGTGCTGCAAGATGGTTGTTGGAAATTAATACCATTCACATCCCAGAAATGAGTCTTTGGGGGTTGTCTTGCGCGCGTGTCTTGTGGGTGGGTGGAAGGTTTGCTGTCAGCTTGTGTTTCTTTGGGTGGGAGGATTTGCTGACTGTTGAGGCTGTTCATGTTGGTGGCGTGGGTGGGGGGGCCTATTTATTTGGTATGGTGTGGACACTGGTCATGTTGATGGGGTGGGGACACTCAGTTACTGTGCTACTGGTGTGGTGGGGTTTGTTGGGGAAACTCACTGGATGGTCTGTGTTTGGTGGGGCTGGGGGGATGGTCTGTTTTGTGGGGTTGGGGTCAGGGGAGACAGTCTGTGTGTTTTGGGGCTGACTCACTGAGAGGATGGTCAGTGTTTGGTGCTGGGGGAGGGCCTGCTTTTGGTGGGTCTGGGGGGGACGATCAGTGTTTGGGTCTGGGGTGGTTAGTGTTTGGGACTGGGAGGGTGGTCAGTGTTTGGTGGGGCTGGGGGACAGTCTGTTTTCTATTCTGGGGTCTGGTGAGGTGGAGACACAGGCCATGGTGATGTGGGGACACTGGCTGTGATGGTGGGGTGGTGACACTAGCCATTGTTTGGTGGACTTGGCTGGCCATTTGTCTGGGGGGACTGTCCATGATGGTGGAAAATGGGGACTGTCCATGTTTGTCTGCCGGGTGTCTTGTGGGGAGAGGGGGACTATTTGCTGGTCGGTTGTCTTGGGGGGGGATCTTTCCATGTTGGCTTATGGGGTAGTGAATGTCGGTGATTGCTGATCAGGTGTCTGGGACAGACTATCAATGTTGTTGGGAGGGAACTCTCCGTGTTTGCTAGCCAGGTGTTTGGGGGATTGTTCATGTTGGTGGGGCGGTTGGGGAAATTCTGTGTTTGCTAGCTGTGTGTCAGGGTAGGGACTGTCCTTGGTGGGATATTGGGGACTGTCCATGTTTGCTGGCTGCCTGGGTGTCTGGTCGGACTGTCCTTGTCGGTTGGGGGCATTCTATACTCACTGGCCCGGTGTCTGGTGGGAGGGGGACTGTTCGGTGTCTGGGGAACTGTCCTTGTAGGTGGGGTGAAGGGGGACTGTCCATGTTTGCTGATTGGGTTCTGGTGAACTGTCCATGTTGGTTAGAAGGGGGGACATTCTGTGCTTGCTGACTGGTTGTTAGCATATAAACATAAGTAAATGTTAAAATGTAATTTCCACCTCATCCTTTACCTGTCAAGGGATGTATCTCACTGATCTGTGCCCGCAGCTAGCATATGAACATTAGTAAATGTTGAAACATTATTTCCCCCTCATCCTTTACCTGGCTGTAAAAGTAATCTTTCACTTTTTTTGATTTCTTCAGTCATCCACTGTGGAGGGGTGAAACAGACAGATTTCTTGGCCTTGCTGTCACTGTCTTCATTGCCTGGCAAACACAACCAAAGGTAGCTTTTTGTGTTCTCCCTATAGTCTACAAGACTAGCAAAAAATCTTGCACTAAAACATGCACCCTAAAGAAATGATTATACTACTACCTGGCTATTGTTATAGCGACTACTGACTGGCCATGATTTTTTTTGGGGGTGGAACACTGGCTGTGTGTGTGGTGGGCTATGACACTGCTGGCTGTGTGTGTGTGTGTGTGTGTGTGGTTGGGGACACTGCTGATTGTGTGTGTTGGGGGTTGGGGACACTGCTGGTCATCTGTGTGTGTGTGGTGTATGGACACTGGTCATTTGTGGGTGGGGTTGGGGATACAGGCATTGTGTGGGTGGGTGGAGGCACTGGCATTGTGTCAGTGGGCGGGGTTGTAATTATATACCAGGCAAACTGTGCTAACCGGTAGCTCAACATCTCTCTTTCCAGACAAAGAAAGAAACATAAACAAAATGCAGTATAAAATGTGTTTTTATTTATTTTTGTGTGCCTGTGATGGGGAGGCACAGACCTGGATGCCAGGAGAGGATACCAGATAAATGGAGCTGGAAATGGTGTTGGTTGGGTGGGGTGGGGAGAGTGGCTGTGCTGGTGCGGTGGGGAGAGTGGCTGTGCTGGTAGGGTGGACACAGAGTCTGGAGAGTGGCTGTGCAAATCCATCAGGGTGCAGAGAGTATCTGAGTTGGCCAGTCTGGGTGGAGATAGTGGCCTTGCAGGTCTGGGGTGGGGAGAGTGGGCTGTAGCTTTTTGCATGGACATTTAATTCACTGCTGCTTGCTGTGCCTTCTGCTGCCCTGCCAGCTTTGTGCTGCTGTGTTGACCAGGGCGGACTGGTACACATGCTGAAAAAAAATGGTTCTGGCCACTGGTGATGGAGGAGGGAGGGGTGGATGGGCATACTGGCACAGAAATATTTTTTTCAACATGTATGCCAGTCTGCTGGGTCCATGCCATGCTTACCTCCCTCATACAAGAGGCTCTGAGCACTAAAATAAGTTTCTGGTCAAAATTAGGAACTGTTGGAAAGTATGAAACCTACAGTATAAAAAATTGTGCATGTTTATGTAGTTTCACCTTACTGTGTGGTTTGACAAGATGTTCTGTGGTCTCCTCCTCATTTAGCACCCTGACCTGTGACTAGCTATCCCCCAGGGCAGGGAAAGGTCCGTGTTTTGTGGTCTTTGGTGGTTTGTTGGGCATTGTAAAATGCATTGTTTCATTTACTGTGTTGTACTTCCTGGACCTGCTTTCCCTGTCTCTATCCTGAATGTAAACATGGTATAAAAAAAAGTTCATTTTTTGGTGGTGTGTTTGTCTGTCTGTGTCTGTGTGTAGAAGAATAGAGACACACGCTCGGACAAAAAAAACTGTATTAAACCACATCAAACTGAAGCAACCATGTTTCATTTGTGCCCTTCAAAACTGTCAGATGAGACGACTTTGAAGTAGTCTGTGGGGGGGAAGCATCCATGGCTACCTGGGCTACCACAACCGGCCCACCACACACTGTCATAGACGATGCTAATAAAAACCACCAACTAAGTACTTACCTTTCCAGGTGGGTCCTGCGAGGCTGTGCACAGGTATCTGGAGTCATTGTTCCAGCAAACTTCCTGTGTCGTCTGTTCTCTTAGGTTATGTGCTGCAACCACTTTTGTGCCAGGGCAGTCCGTGTTTGCTTGGATGGGGTTGTGTAACCCTGGGCATGGACAGAGATGTATATTCCTTAGGAGCCCATGGGGAGGAGAGTGGTAGGGTTGTGGTGTGACCACACCATGCCCATGATCATCTTGAACAATTAGGAGATTTACATTGTTCTGTTGCACTGTCCCAGGTACATCAGTATGCTTGTTAAGAGCACCCCCTGAGGGATATCAGCAAGTCCCATGCTTATGTATGCAATGCCTGTTTGCTTGAGGAGAGCATTATCCTCTTTGCTTACCTTACCTAACCAGATTCAGGCATGTGACATTGAATAATATGGGATGGGATGGGATGGGATGGGATGGGATGGGAGACTAATAAATTAACTTGGTTATAACAAAGAAAAGTGTTAACACTGGTGGTAGCTTAACTGCCGACAGGTGTGTGTACATGCTGGATAACGCCATGCCTCAGGTGGTTGGGCATGAGTGCATCCAATACATAAGGCATGACGTTATCCTACCATGACACACACCCTGGAGGGCATTATTGCTATTATACAATGGCGTGTTGTTATACAGAATTAAAAAAAATTATTTTAAAGATGTTTTATTTGGTGTGGAAAAATATTTTTAAGAGAAGATACAAAAACCACACTAATGCTAACAATCATTAAGAGGTTCACGGAGAGGCTGAGACTAGACCTGTGATGAATCGGATGTACTGGGATAACATCATGGGTCTAGCCCAAGACTGACCAATCAGAGGACAGCATTCATTCTTGTCATTGTATAATCGCATTTTTTTATGTAATCTTTGTAGATAAGGGCTCATGCTGTGAGGATACACTTGCTGGGATGTTTCCCATACCATCCATGTTTATAGGTATACTGAGGTGGCACAGCCATTTGCTGCACTTCCTTGAAACATGCTTTTTGCACTCTTCAAGGGTGGGAGGGCTAGCTCAAGCAGACATTTCAAGAAGTTCTGGATCCACTATAAGGGCTGGACTTGGAAGGGTTATGTAAGCAGCAAAGGGGAGTGAGAGACTAGTGAGCTATCCACCTGGAGGTTCAGGTGGGGGCAAAATTAGGTCAAGACTGATTTGAATTGAAGCTGAGCGGAGGTCCTGTGCTCTTGAGAAGGAAGTTAAGTTCCTTACATATTTTCAACTTTACAAGTAAGTCCTCACTCCCAAGGCAGAAGAACGAAGAACTGAATACAAAACAGATCTTGGTCAGTTTTTCGACTCTGGTCTCAGGAGGAGTTGGGCCGAGAGCAGGCTGCAGTAAAACTGGTGGGGTGGGGAAGTGCTCTCACTTGGCCTGGGCTGGTCCCTCCCAGGAGTTATTCAGCTGTAGTCTTAAATGTTTTTGGGCATTATTTGATGCTGGTTGATTTGTTTACATCGCAGCCACCCGCCTCTTCACTGTCTGGTCTAGCGAAAATCAGGACTTTTTGTTACTTGCCCCCTGTAAAATAGCAACCACTCTGAAGGACGGGCACGATTTTCTTTGTGTACCTGTGCGCGAATAGTGCATAGTGCCCAATGCCCCTGTTAAACTGATTTACATGAAATTTGGAAAACACAGCACTTGTGCCAGGATCTCTTGATCCTGAAAATTTCATGCATGTCAGTTCAGTGGGGGCAAAGTTACAGAGGTGTAAACAAATGAAAATTATGTATCTACCATAATTTTTTATCTTTCTGTGTATCTTCACCATATATCACTGGTGGGTTCTGGCTGGAGAATGGGACCCCATTGGAGTTTTTTTTTTTTTGCAAGAGGTGGCGCTGATGTCGTGATAGCGCCACCCTCAAGGCCAATGCATTGCGTGGCACTCATGGGTTAGCCCGTAACCGACATTGACTCCTCCTCAGCCCCAGTTCTGCACACCAGAGAGTAGCCAATAAAAAAAGAGGGTGGGGCAAGGGAACCCAAGGGATAGAAAAAGGAAAAGATATAAAACCAAGGAAGGAATAACGCCAGATAATAGGACAGAATGATAGGAACCTAGGGGGTCTGGGACAGGGGCCCCAACCTCTGGGCGAACAAGGGAGGGATAGAATAAGGGGAGGGAGAAGAGGTAGACTGGAAGGAGAAAAGAGAAGAAGAGAAAAAAGGGGAGGGGAGGGAGACATTGCACTCCACCCACTGAGGTCTGAAGGACTGACTGAGGACCACAGAAGGGCAATACTGTTTAATCATGTTCCTTTCTTCCAGAAGGCAAATTCTCTAGAAGAATACAGAGGATGGCTGACTGAAGTCCAGAAGAGGAGCAGCGCACCAATTCTGAAGAGTCCTCATGGAGATAAGTAGATTGCTAATGTCCCCCCCCCCACCGAGAAAGGGGTAATAAGAGAAGGGACAGGACTCATCCTGAATTAGACTGTATTGACAAAAATAAGCCCCCCACTCTTCTCTTTTTAAGTGTCTCTCCGAAGGAGAGATGAAGAAGAGAAAGCTTATTCTTATAATTAAAGAGCGAGAGGTAACCCCCAGAGGGAATATCGCTAAAAACAGTGATAGAAAAAGGAGGAAGGATCACCAGGGTCCCATCAACACTGCTTTAACAGAACCCCTAGGGTTTTGAATAAAACCAGGGTGATGATCCAAAACAGTTCCGACCAGGAGGAGGGTCCCATCAGGATGAAAAACAACCCTGGTGACCAAAAAGGGTTGCCTCCCTGCTTGCCCCCCCACACACACTCCCAACACCCTCAAAAAAGGGGTGGTGGAGCGAGAGGTACCAGAATTACCAGTAGGAACAGTTTGGAGAAACAAACAGGGAGGCGGAATCGCCCAGAGACTGAGGCCTAAGAGAGGAAGGTGGGTAGGAAGCAGTGATGAATGGTGAAGATACACAGAAAGATCAAGAATTACGGTAGTTAAGTAATTTCCATATCTTGTCTGTGTCAATCTTCACCATTCATCACTGGTGAGTGAATACCAAGCCCCCCGAAGGGGACCTGGTACCTCCCTGAGGGAAGAAAATTCCCTCAGCCTCCAGTGGGGGAGACACTGGAGGAGAAAACCCTTACAGGCCTAGTTAGACCTCAGACTGATCTGGGTGAGGTGAGGTTCTCCTTTGGGTAGGAGAAGAAAGTCACTCTGATGTTCTCGGCTCACCCTGAGGGAAAAAATGTGGGTTGCCCAGAATAGGGAGGCAGTCACCCTTCGCCGGGCCAGGGGTGATAACCTGGAAAAATGAAGCCATGCCATCCACCTTATGTAGATTGCTGTCCCCACCAGCCTGGATGCCACCTCATTAGCATCATATGATGCCCTTGCTTGGTGCCTCGCAAGCTCCAGGCCCTGTGCGGAGAGGGCGATGGCCTGTCTGGTACCTCCGAATCAGGCAAGGATACTAGGATCTGCCCTAGTAGAGACCATAGGTGCCTGTTATAGGTAGCATGATGGGCCTGATATGAAGAAAGAGATAAAGAGAGACATGCCAAAGAAAACACCCTCCTCCCCAAAAGTCAAACTCAGCAGAGTCTGTCTCTGGGGGTCGGTCACGTCTTGGGCGTCTATGCCCAGAAGGTGCATCCAGGAGCGTCACGCCCGAAGGAGGGTGAGTCAATAGGGGTGCACAATACATGCACCAGCAGTCCCTCGGGGATGGAGAGAGGGTTGAAGGACTTCTCCAGATGTGGTACAACACCTCTCTGAAGGGGGAGGGCCAGGTGGGAACCACTAGGTTGGCCACACTGAATTCGCCTAAAAAGGCACACTCCACCTGCTCAGGATTGCGACTTCCTAACATAGAGATGTGGAGCTCATTGACCAACCCCGAAAGGAAGTGCTGATAACTAGATAAATCAACAGCTGGGGACAGGTGGACAGAGGAATCCTCTACCTCTGAAGAGGAAGCCGAGGAAGCTGATGAGTCCAGAGAATCAGGCTCTGGCTGCACAGGGGAATGGCAGAACATCTCCTCGTCCATGGACCTAAAGTAGGCAGGGAAAAGTGCAGCTGTGGACCTGAACTGCTCCCAGGTGAGAGGTCCTGTAGGATAGATGTGGCCTGGGAGAGAGGGAGGTGTTGGCAGGGGTAAGCGGGCTAAACTCCTCCTCTGAGAACGAGCACAACCTCTGCCAGGGCCGGGGAACCAAACAAGAGACCTCAAAACTGGAGAAGATCTGTCAGCTGAAGCAGTCGGGGGCCATTCAACTGAACTGGAATGGTCAGGACTGAGCCCTAAAAGAGAATCCCCCTGCAAGGTGACTGGGGCCACATGAGCCCAGAAAGGAAAATTACGTACCTACCGTAATTCTTGATCTTCTCTTGTATCTTCACCATTCATTACTTACTGGGTGTAAGCCGGAGGCGCGCACCAGTCACGGGAGCTTTTTTTTTTTTTTTAAAGTTTGCCTAACGGCACCGCCCTCGAGAGTGACGTCATGCATCATGCGCGAGGGGCGGCTATTAGTAGCGACCGACTCCTCCTCCAACTCAGTTCTGTGAGCCGGAGAGGCAAAAGTGAAAGCAGAGAATATAGATAACGAGGCAAGATAGCCGAGGGATAGCAAAGCAAGGAAGAATGAACTGAAAAAGGAATAAGCTGATGGAGAAAGGACAGAGGAGATAAGAGTATCCCTAGCCTAGGGACTGCAGGGCCTCCTTACCTGGGCGACTCTAGGAGGACAGATAAGGAAGGAGGTGAGAAAATAGAAGAAGAAGAAGAAAAGAGAGAGATGGGATGTTGAAGGGACCAGGATGCCCAACGAGCATAGTTAGCTTTACAGCTGAAGGCTCGATTAACAGGGAAGCAAGAATCCCCGGAGATAGAGCTGAAGAGAAGGTTCACCAAACCCGCTAGACAGACTCAGGAGGGCATAGTCCTTATCCTCAACATGCCATTGTTGTTGATAGCCCCCTCGGGTTATTGGCCGCGAAAGGCCTAGAATTTGAGGACACTCGAGGAGGGAAAATGAACCCCAGGCAGCAGGAGAGTGCTGCTCTAGGACTTAGAAAAGGAAAATGTAAGCCTTTCAGGCGTTTTAAGCATAGACATGGGACTCAGACAGACTGGCCAAGGCAGGCCAAAGGCTTAGGCTGGCTGGGACTGGATATGGTCAGCACTGCTGTTCTGTAAAAATTGTCCAAGAGGACACTTAAAAGGAGAAACCAATATACAAACTAGCGAGAAGGGTAGCCTACCCTCTCATTTCCCCTCTTGTTTGTTCTCCTTTTTTTTTTTTTTTTGATTTGTTTTTTACAGATAAAAATTTTGCAGGCTAGTTGCATGACCCCAATACCAAGATGCCTATAGCAGCCGGAGAGAGTTCCCTCAGCATTATATATATATTTTTTTCAGAAAGAAAAAAGGAACAGACGTGCCGTTCCTCTGCTCTGCAAGGCAAGAATAGAGGGTGGGGGTTTGATTTCAGGGCAATATCTGGAACACGGGATTGCAGGATCAAAACTGAATAGCCTGAGTCAGGCCAAAGCCCCAGAGGTATCCCGCCAGAAGGATGGCAAGAGATAGTTGTGCAGTCTGATCACCAAGCAATCCACGAGATGGCCCATGAATCTTAGGTAAGTAATTTTTCTGGAAAATTAGAACCCCGGAAGAATTTTTTTTTTTTCGGAAAAATTAAGCAATTTTCCTATATTTTAGGATTTTTTTTTTTTGCAGAGAGGAAGGAGACAGGAGGTGGAGAAGCCACAGGAAGAGGCCACTGAGGGATGGTGGGAGGAGTAAGTAATGAATGGTGAAGATACAAGAGAAGATCAAGAATTACGTAGGTACGTAATTTTCCTATCTTCCTCACAATCTTCACCATTCATTACTTCCTGGGTGAGTATTAAGCTCCTCTTCCCCTGGAGGGGAAGAGGTCATACCTGAGGGAACAAGACCCCAGCCTTCTGCTGGTGAGAAACAGAAGGAGAAGACCCTGGCTTATTCAGAAAGCCTAAGTGGAGAAGAGCTAGGAGGTGCCTCCCGAGGGCGGAAGACGGAGGAGCCCTGTAAAAGTCTCCTAGCTCTGGAAGAAAAAGGCAGGTCCCCGGAAGGTGGGCGAATCACCTATGCGGGCCAGGGTGACAACCTGGAAAGACTGGTTACGCATCCGCCTGATGCAGATCGCTGTCCCACTCAAGCCTGGAAGCCACCTCATTGGCGCTATAAGATGCCCTTGCTTGGTGTCTTGCCAGCTCCAGGCCTACCGTGGAGAGAGCAACGCTTGTCTGGTTTGCTCGTGTCAGGCATTGATGCCAGCAGCTGGGACATCATCGACCACAAATGCGGTTGTAGGCAGCGTGGTGAGCCTGATGTGATGCAATGCATGCACTTCGCCACGAGAAGAAGAACACTCTTGGCTAGCGGTCGAACTGGAAGAGTCGGATCCAGTGGGCGGTCGTGCGCGAACGGCGCACAGAAGGAATATCCAGGTACACCAAACCCGAGGGGTGGGTTGGGAAGGGAACCTAGAGACTCAGAGGGGGCACAATACCTATGCTGGCAGTCGGCCGGGGCTGGAGAAGAAGCGGCTGGGGACTGCAAGGACTGGATAGACGCCTCCTGGAAGGGGATAGGCCAGGAAGGTACCACCAAATGCTGGGCACTGAATTCACCAAGGAATTCTCACGTCTCCCGTTGGGTATTGTCTCTCCGAACATAGGAAATCCGAAGATCCCTCACCATCCTCGAGAGGAAACGCTGATATTCTGTGAAATCAGCATCGGAGGAAAGATGAGCAGGGGGTTCCTCTCCCTCAGAGGAGGGAGACGAGGAAGATGGGGAGCTGGAATGTCCAGAGGATTCCTGTGGTGGTGGGGAGAGTCGAAAGACCCGCTCATGCATGTATCTAACATATGAGGGAAGGCGCCAGAACCCTGAACTGCTCCCAGGATAACGGACCGAGGGACCGACATGGCCTGGGAGCGGGGTGGTGAAGGCAGAGAGATGGGAGGGGCACCTCCGCGAGCAACTGCTCTCTGCGAGGGCTCTGGAATCAGGGAAAGGCCTAGTGAGGAGGGATCCCGGATATCAGACCAGGCATGAGCGGAACTCTGGGGAAGTGGAGTCTGGAAGAGCCTGGGGAGAACCTCCCTGTGATGACGCTGGGACTGCATGGATCCAGAAGGGCAGTCCGCACAAACACCGCCCGGAGGACACCCTAGAACCCTGGAGGAAGGGGCGAGGCTCTGCACTACGGCTCCTGGCCACCCCCCCTGAGGTGGCCAAAGAGACCGAGCAGCAGACCCCTGCCCCTCAACCCTCGGACTCTGAGAGGGCCCTCCTCCTCGACCACAGCGTCCCCTGTCCCTAGAGAGGCAACAGCACCGGGAGGTAGCTGTCACGGGCCTCAGAGGGAGCCTCCCCTCCGACACCCCGTCTGCCCGGGCTCCGGCCACCCCAGCCAGGAACCCTCGAGGCAGCGGCAGGGGACAGAGGAGGGGCCCGCTGTGCCGCCTGGTACCTAGCCACGGGGACCCAGACCCCGAAGAGTGGGGGTGCCAGGATGGGTCACGATCCAGTCATCGCCTCCGAGGAGGCGAGACCAGCAGGACCTCAATGCTGGCCACCCCAGGGTCCCGAGGCCGCAGGGCATGGCAGCCCAGTACCAGAAGGAGCCGCTCGCCCCCCGCGGCAGCAGCCAGGCCTAACTCACCCCAGCGGCGCCCGGCAGGCCCGGCACTGCCTGGAGGAAGGACAAGGCCCACTGGCGCGGCGCAGTGTCGGGAGGTAGTGGCACCGCCATGGTGCCGCCATGTCCCTCAGGCGCTTGTGAGCGGTGCGAGGCCAGCAGCACCGCCAGCAGGCGCCGCCCGATCACCGGTGCATGACGGCACGGGATCAGTGGTGCCGCCAATGGCGCCGCCTCAATCACGGCACATAAATGGCACCGGGATCCAAAGCGGCACGGAAGCGGTGCGCGCCGATCACCGGCACGCGATGGCTCTTTGGGATCCAAAGCGGCACCGAAGGCGGCGTCGAGGTCCACCGAGGCCAGGCCCAAAGCGAGGGCCTCGACCGAGGCCTGCACCTCGAAGAGGTGACTGCCGGCGGTGTCGGCACAGGACCGGGAGGGACTCACGATGCTCCCCGACACGCAGAAGGGCCTCCTCCTCGGCAAGAGATAGGCAGGGGCCCCCTCCTCCAGACCCGTATAGGCCGGGAGGGACCGGAGGAAGAACCTAGCGACCGTGCCGAAATCCAGGCGGCGTGGCGAAGGTCGGCGGGGCCTTGCCGAGGCACCGTCATGCGGGTTTCGAGGGCGTGGCGGTCCATCGAGAAACAGGCGTGTACAGATCCATATCATGGTTGGGTCCCAGGCAACGAAGGCAAACGTCATGCTGGTCCGAGATGGAGAAATGCCGGCCACAGGAGCACCGATGCATAGGGGCGTGGCCCGTCTTAGAAAAGCGCTTAGCTCCCGAACTGGACATAACGCGAAATAAACAAGACTAAAACAAGTAGGAAAACACACCAGGCGCCGTAGATAGAAAAAAGGAACAGTCTTACCGGTCGGCGTTGAGTGCTAGGAAAAACCAGGAGTCGGACACTACCACGCAGTTAGCTTCACACGCTGAACAGGTGCTGCCTGCAGCCAGCGGGAGAAACAGAACTGAGTTGGAGGAGGGAGTGGGGTCGCTACTAACGGCGCCCCTCGCGCCAGCACTGTAACGTCCTCTCGAGAAGGCGGTGCCGTTAGGCAAACTTTAAAAAAAAGCTCCCGTGACGGTGCGCCCTCGGCTTACACCCAGGAAGTAATGAATGGTGAAGATTGACAAGGGAAGATTGGTGGCCCCTAGCCTCTAAAAATGAGATCCCTCTTGGGGAGACCTCGGGGGAAAAAACAGGACCGATGCTGCAGCTCCTACTCGAGCCCCTGTGGGCTCCCAAGGAGGGGCACTGCACCTGATTCTACCCCCTCAACCCTTCAGACTCAAAGAGGGACCTTTTCCTCAGAGTCAGCTTAGGAAGCTCGATCACCATGGCCGACTTCTGAGAGACGGTCACTGAGAGAGCACCCTTCCCTGCCTCAGGCACCCTAACTATTCCAGAAGAAGAAAAAATTACTCAACTTAGTAATTATGTTCCTTCTAATGGAGTCTTGCTGTATTCTGACAATTGCAGTGATTCCCAACCTTTGAACTGATCCGGAGAAAAAAAGAGTTAACTTTCTATGCAGGGCATAGAATGCTGAGCTCGAGCTCGGTTGAAGTTTCTGTCTGGAATGTTTCAAACTTAAACAGTCAGATTCTTACGAGCCCAACTAACTAAAAATTCTATGTGGAAATTTTAAAAATTCATACTAGCCAACTGACTGAAAAAATTGTTGGATTCCCAAGGAAGGCTCAAGTCAGGAAACCCAAAAACCAAAAACCAGTGTACTACAAATAATAATAAATCAGCACCCAAACAAAAAGGAGGAGAGTGCAAGCAAAAAAAAAAAAAATACCCCTGGGGTGCAACACTGCACCTGACCACCCACTTCCCAAAAACAGGTTCTGAGAGGGGAGGAAGGGAGGGAGGTCAGAATACAGCAAGACTCCATTAGAAGAAACATAATTACTAAGGTGAGTACTTTTTCTTCAAACAACATGAAGCCTTGCTGTATTCTGACAACTGCAGACTACCAAGCAGTACCTCCAAGGAGGAGGGATGAACCTACTTTGGGAATAGGCTCTGAAGTACAGTTGTGTTAAACCGAGCATCACTCCCAGCCTGGATATCCAGAGAGTAATGCTTGGTAAAGGTATGGACTGTTTCCAGGTGGCTTCGACAAATTTCTAAGAGAGAATATCCCTGGCAGCAGCCAGGGAAGCAGCTGTACCTCTTGTGGAATGAGCCCTCAGGCCTGAGGGTGGAGTTTTTCCCAGTTTTTCATAGCAGAATTGTATAAAAGACACACTCCACCTGGCAATAGATCTTTTGGTGGCAGGTTTGCCCTTTCCCACTTCTCCATAAGTGAGGAGCAACTGGAGGGAGTCAAACCTGTGACCCTTGGTACGCTCTATGTAGTAACTAAGGGCTCTTTTAACATCTAAACTGTGTAGCCTCCTATCTCCTGAGAAAGAATGATCAGTGAAGAAAACAAGAAGAGACATAGACTGGTTTAAATGGAAGTCTGAAACCACTTTGGGCAAGAACCTTCTATTGGTTCTAAGGACCACTTTCTCCCTGTGAAATGAGATAAAATCAGGTTCCACTGACAGGGCTTGCAATTCACTGATACACCTGGCAGAGGTAATGGCTACCAGGAACACAGTTTTCAAGTCAAGTACTTAAGCTCTGCTGAAGACATAGGCTCAAAAGGGGGTTGCATAAGTTGAGCAATGCAAACATTCAAACCCCAGGCAGGGGCAGGGTCTCTAAAAGGAGGATTGGTGTGGAGCAATCCTTTTAAAAATTTACAGAATACAGGATGGGAAGATAGTGAGGAAGACTTCCCCACAGACAAAAACGCAGAAACAGCTGACAAGTGTACCTTGAGAGTAGCTGGTCTGAGGCCTAGGCCATTAAGATGGACCATATAATCCAGAACCGTAGGCAATCCAGCAGTGTCTGGAGATATATGCTTCTTAGAACACCAAATGCTGAATCTCTTCCATTTGGAGTTGTAAGTCTTTCTGGTGGAGGGCTTTCGAGAAGCCTTGAGGATATCCAGAACCCCTTGGGAAAGATGCAGATCTGCAAACTCTAACTCTTCAAGAGCCATGCCTTGAGATTGAGAGACTGAAGACTGGGGTACCAAATCCTTCCCTGAGAGGATGTTAACAGGTTGTAATTCCTGGGGAGAGACAGGGGAAGATGGACTGCTAGGGACAGCAACAAGGGATACTAGGGCTGTCTGGCCCAATCTGGAGCAATCAGAATCAGTTTGCAAGGTTGCAACCTTATTTTGACCAAAACTTTGAACAGGAGTGGAAAGGGGGAAAAGGCATACAGAAACTTCCCTTCCCAATTCAGAATCAGGGTGTCCAGAGGGACTGAGCCCAAGACTGGAGGTCTGCAACAAAAGAGAGGGAGTTGGTGATTGTCTGGGGCTACAAAGAGATCTATCTCTGGAGTGCCCACCTTGAAAAAATCACTTTCAACACCTGAGGGTCCAGGGAACATTCGTGATGGCCCTGAGAGATCCTGCTCAGTGCATCTGCTAGCACATTGTCCTTGCCTGGAAGGTGAACTACTACTAGAGAGGTTTGCAGGGAATAAGCCAGGGACCAGAACTTCATGGCTTCTGTGCACAAGGCCGTGGACTGAGTGCCTCTCTGCTTGATGTACCACATGGTGGTGGTGGTGTTGTCCGTTCTGACTTGAACCACCTTGTTCTGTACTGACTGAGAGAAAGCTTTTAAGGCCAGAAAAACTGCCCTGAGCTCTAGGAGATTGATGTGGAGAAGGGATTCTTGGGGGGACAACAGCCCCTGGGCAGTGAGGAGGGGCTCCCCAGCCCAGAAGAGAAGCATCCATCATAAGGACCACTGAACAAGGCTGAGTAACAAAAGGAACACCTTGTCTTAAATTGTCATGATCCTGCCACCATTGGAGGGCTTGGATCAAGGTCAGAGTCACTGGGATCAGTTTGGTAGGGGAATCCTTCCTCTGAGACCAAAAAGCTCTCAGGTGAAACTGAATATCCCTCATCTGGAATCTTGCCCCTTGGACTACTGCTGTTGAAGCTGCCATGTGGCCCAAGAGCTGGAGGAAATGCCTTGCTGGCCGAGATACCTGAAGGCTGAAAGAAGAGGCTAGTTCCATAAGAACCCTTGCCCTTTCTAGAGGAAGAAAGGCACTTGCTCTGATTGTGTCCAGTTCTGCCCCTATAAAGGTAAGAAGCTGGACTGGTTCGAGAACTGACTTGGGAAGGTTGAGAAGAAATCCTAGAGAAGTGAGCACTTGCTGGGTCACTTGCAGGTGAGACTTGACTTGGTCTGGAGATTGACCCACTATTAGCCAATCGTCAGATATGGAAAATTGGAAATCTTTTGCCTTCTTAGAAAGGCAACTACTACTGTCAGGCACTTTGTGAAAACCCTTGGGGCTGAGGTTAGGCCAAAGGGCATTGCTTTGAATTGATAGTGGCCTGAGGGCAACTCGAACCTGAGGTACTTTCTGTGGGAGCACCTGATGGGAATGTGAAAGTAGGCATCTTTGAGGTCCAGGGAGGCTAGCCAGTCCCCTGGCCTTAGAGAGGGAAGGATTATTCCCAGAGTTACCATCTTGAACTTTGGTTTTAAAAGATGTTTGTTTAGATATCTTAGGTCTAGGATGGGTTGCCACTCCCCTGTCTTTTTTGGGGTCAGGAAGTACCTGAAGTATAGCCCTTTGCCCCAGTGTAGGATAGGTACTCTCTCTATGGATCTTAAGGCCAGAAGAGAAGAAACCTCTGCCTCTAGGGCAAGGGTTTCCGAGAGATTTGCAGGTGGAAAAGATCTCATCTTTGGACATTTTCTGAAGCTGAGAACCAGTTCCTGGCTTACTACTTCCAGGACCTACTTGTCTGATGTAACAGACATCCAGTCCTGGACAAAGTAAGCCAGCCTGCCACCTACTGGAATAGGAGAGTAGACCCAGGCAGGCCCATCAGGGTGTCTGCTTGGCAGGGGCTTTAGGCTAAGGAGTGGATGCAGCCCTGCTCATCCCCCTTCTGCCTCTCCCTCTGAAGAACCCCCTCTGAGAAAAGGAAGAAGAGGCCTGTGCTTGGTAAAAAGGCCTTTGAAAAGGCCTGCCCCTGCCCCTAGACTGCTGCCTTTAAGGAGTTGCCTGCCTCTCCTTGGCCTGAGCACTCCTGTAAGTGGTCCTGTACTCATCCATTTTCTTCATGTAGTTCTCTGTCTGCTTCCAAAACAGAGAATTACCCACTACAGGAAAATCCATGGCCTTAGCCTGGGTGTCCTGCAAGAGGCTAGTACATCTGAGCCAAGCCATCCTCCGAAGAGCCACAGATGTAGCAATGACTCTTGATGACACATCATTAGAGTCCACAGCAGCATGAAACTGAACCTTAGATGCTTCAATCCCATCTGCAGCCACCGCCTCCAGCTCCTTGGCTAGCTGGGGGGAGGCTTGTTTAGCCAGTGGGTTAAATGCCTGCGATCAGCAAGTGGGAAGGGAGCCAGAAGAGCATCAGGGGAGCTGCAAGGAAGAGGGCAGAACTTACCAGGGAGAGCCGCTGTGGTGAGTGGCTGTGGGCACGGGTTACTGCCTCTTTGCACTGCCTGGGATCAGCGAGCTGGAATGGAGACAGAAGATCATCAGGGGAGTTGCAAGGGATGATTGACCAGGGAGAGCCACTGTAACTAGATGTGCAGCAGGGGAGCCCAGAGACTGCTAACAGGAGTCGGGGACAGAGAGTCGGGGAGAGAAAAGTGTAGTCAGAGAGGAGGGCTCACAGCAAGAAGAGGAGGGCGTAAAGCTCTGAGGGCATCACAGGAGGGATGGCTTGCAGCATTCAACGCCAGCTGGGGCTGCCTACCAATAACATGCGACACAAACTGACCGTACGTAATTGCTCTTGCTTGGGTTCTGCTGGCCCAACTGTGTTGTCTCAAGGTTGCTACTTTTGTGTGGACTGTGCTTTAAACCATGAGGTATTTGCTTTTATTTTTCACAATTCTATATTTTTAAGATCCTGCAACAAATTTACTTCTTCAAATACAAAAACTGTTGAAAACATTTAATAGGTTTCAGCATTATACGCATTTATCAATGTTTTTATTTTATGCTGCATTAATTTAAACCTTTCTGCTTTTATATTTTAACAATATAAAACATGGAATTATGCCTAGAATCTGATGTGCTGCCCACCTAAAGTGATAAACCTGCAATAAATGTTGTAAAACATACTCTTCACTGATTCATTTTCCATTTTAGAATTTACTGGATACCCCCCTATGGCAATATTTTTTTTACATTCAAGTTAAAGCCTTGGTTCAGCCGTGCCACTCGGTTTATAAACTTGAAAAACGGAGGGGATCATACCAACGTCAGTCACAGAGTAGGGGGCGGAGATCTCGAGCTCCAAAAAACTCCAGAAAATTGTTTCAAACTCACACTTTTTGTATTTGCTATGTCTTCCGACTGTCACACAAAACCAAATGTAATCATAATTACTTTTGTGTCATGGGCTGCCACCAAATCTTGCATGCAGCCATTAAAAGGTTTTGTGTAGACTTCAGTGAAAAATATGGCTCAGTTCCTGCTGTCAGTCATCCGTGTGAAATCAATGCGAGTGGGGGGAAGATAATGCCCTGAAGCAAGCACAACATTTTAAAGTACACAATGATGGTTAGGAAATGAAGAGAGAGTGAGATTGTTAATTTACTAGCAAAGATCACTTATTTTAGTTGTTAATCTTAATGAGGTATGGGGGAACAGACGAGCCAAAAGGTTTGTGTGTGTGTGTGTGTGTGTGTGTGTGAGACAGCAAGGAAAACAGAGTGACGGGGGGGGGGGGGACAGCGCTTCATTGATTTCAACTACACAAAGTTTCCTCCCATAAACTGTGAACCACTGTCATACTTAGCTTACATTATCATTGGTCTGTCAAGGATGAGTCCAACGCAGCTTGTCCTGCATTGGACTAGTCAGTGATACACCTCTGAAATGCTGTTCTCTATAGCAAAATGTTTCTTGCGCAAGCAACGTAAAAAGGTATTGAAATCTTTCCCCATAGACTTCTATGGGGTGCACCCCTGCACTCTCCCTGCTTAGACATCACAAAACAGCTAAATATATGGGTGGGGCTGGCAGAAAGGAAAATGGAAGGGATTGACTGGTTGTGGGTTCAGCTCCAGTTACAATCCCTTTCCTCCTACACAGGACCTAAGATAAAATTATAATTTTGGCACAAAAAGCCGAGTGCTGATTTAAGGTAATGGGCTATAAAGCCCAAAAAGACAAAAAAAAAAATCTTAGCAGTTTACTTGAAAACAATTAAGTCCCAGTACATGCGCAGTTTATGTCTTTTGGGACGTAGTTTTTTTTCAGTCACCCATAACATTTTAATTTTTTAACTTTTTAGTCAAATTTGAAGGACAGGGTGCTTACCATCACCCCTCATGACCACTCAGTTTTAGGGTTTGAATTTGAATCTGTGGTAAGGTGATACTCTCCTATAAGTTTTCTTTACGAATTTGAAAAAGAAGGTCCTGGGGTTGTTAATAAGAGTGGCAGCTCCATAACAATGCATTTTACCTTCCTTTCAGTGCCATATAAATCATAGTAAAATTAAAAATGCCATGTAATTGAAAGGTCCCTTGTTCACCTTTTCACTTTTGCTATTTCTGTTGCAGCAGTTTCTTCTCCTGTTCTGTTCTTTTCCACACATTACCTCTGGTGCTATTTTCTGGGCTTGCCATCCAGAAGTGCTGTATGATCTGTATGTTTTCTACAAGCTATCTGTCTTGTAGGATTTCTGTGAAATTCTCTTTTCCTTTCTACATTTTACCCCCTCCACAGCCTGGTAATTAACTGTACTGAAGAAGGTCTGTGTTTTAGCCCAGTATAAAAATCTTACTGATAGAGTAATTTAAAAGGGGAGCACGTCAATTAAATTCAATACTGTAGTGGGCGCAGATGCGTATTGACAGGAGCGAGAGTAGCAGGAGCTAAATGACAATGGAGCATGTTGTCGGGAGCGGATTGAGTGGGCGCGAATTGTCGGGCGTGAATTGAAATGGACCCGTTTGGCAAGACCAGAATGGAGAGTGATGGAGTCAATATGAAACTCCTATCCCTAACACTGGGTGTCATCATCGTGCCAGTTACAAAACTATTTAACAAATTGTTGGCTCTTGCACAGTTCCCCGGGATCTGGAAACAGGGTCTCGTGATGCCGGTGCACAAGAACGGTGATGTGACATGCACCGCCAAGTATAGGCCAATATCCATCCTCTCTCCCTTATCTAAAGCCCTGGAAAAGATTGCGGCTGCCCAACTCACAGATTACCTCAACAAATACAACTTATTATGTCCCAACCAACATGGCTTCAGGCAGAAACATAGTACCTCCACTGCCTTGCTGGATTACACCGACTACTTGCACAAGGCACTAGGCAAAGGAAAACTGGTGGGGTCAGTCTTCATAGACCTCACCAAAGCCTTTGACACTGTCAATCACTCTCTCCTCCTGACTCAACTACAGAACCTGGGGGTTGCAACCACTGCTGTTTGCTGGTTCAAGGACTACATAACACGCAGAAGCCAACGTGTAAATATTGGGCACACAGTATCTAGCTCCAATGAGGTATCTTTAGGGGTCCCACAGGGGTCAATACTGGGGCCCTTACTATTCAGTCTCTTCCTAAATAATCTTCCCGAAGCCTGTGACACTAAACTGATACTTTACGCAAATGACGCTGTACTTCTCACCGGCAGTTCATCAATAAGCGCCCTCCACTCCAAGCTGCAGGCATCCTTCTACAAGCTGGAAGACTGGTTCTGTAGCCATAAACTTCTATTAAACTACAAAAAGACCAAGGTGATGCTCACAGCCAGCCCATAGCACAAAAAGAAGCTCCCTCCCCTCACCATCTCCAATAAAGTCAGTGAGTGGCTAGAACAAGTTCACTTCTTCAAGTACCTGGGGGTCACCTTTGATGACTCCCTCACCTTAACCCAACACATCGACACAGTGGTAAAGGCAGTGAACACCAAGCTGGGTGTACTCTATAGGCATAAAAAGTATCTCACTCCAAAGGCCCTCTGTCTCTCAGTCTCCAGCTTCATCCTTTCTACCATTGACTATGGATTGGTGGTCTACGATGCAGCAACAGACACTGCACTAAAAAGGATTCACATTGCCCTCAACAAGGCATGTAGGCTCACAATGGCTGCAGATCGAAATACCCACACCTGCTCCTTATACAAGCAGTCCAATTGGCTGCCACTAAAGAACAGGATTATATTCCAAACATGTCTCCTTGGAAAAAAGGCACCAATGAATAAAACCCCCCATGCATTTCTAGCATCCTAACACTAAGTGCTACCAGCTATACCACCAGAGGCAGGATGAGGGGGGCCCTATCAACACCTTTCCATCGAACTGTGCAGGGACAGCGTGCTTTCAGCTATAGGGGCCCTCCCAATGGCTCAATGAAATCCCAGTGCACATTTTAAACTCCCAATGCATCTCGCAATTCAAAAATGGCCTAAGGCAACATCTTCTTACTAGGACAGTTTGTGACTGCCACTAGGACTCTTACACCCATAATGCCCACTTACCCACACTCTCCTTCCCCTTCCTTTAACCCCCACTCTTCCCCCTTGCCCTATCCCTCTGTCTTCCTCTCCTCTCCCCCTGTGCCTTTTCCCCTGGCTCAACCTTATAACCAACCTACTACCCCTACCTCCCAACCTCCTAGACAAAGCCACTTCTTTTGGCCGCCCACTCTCCCCCCAGTCTCCCTTCCCCTCTCACCTTGACTCCTCCTTGGACTCACACACTAGGTGTCACACCTCTTTATCTCCTTCACTACATACAAACACTGTTCTTTACCCTAGTTGAAGGCTCTTGATGCTGTACTATCACTATTGGTACTATGAATGACATTGTAACCTTATTGTATACTAGCTACCTACTATTCGAATATTGTATATAAACTGTTTGTTATTGTTGTCATTGTCACTGTTTCATGTGGAACCTTTGTAAAAGATCTCTCAGCTAAAAGGTATGATCAAAATCCTTAAATAAAAATAAATAAATAAATAAAATGGACCTGTTTAAAAGGGGGGCAGTGGCATTATTTAATTGCATTTACAATCTATGTGCTTGCAAACAGGGCTGTGGTCATACCTGCATGAAGTACCTGCAGCTTTACTCCTTTAAAGAGCATGTGTGTTTAGATGTGTTAGTAAATGCTTTCTACTTTTATATTAAAATATTTGTTTGTGCAATGAAACAAGTAGGTTTTTACCTTTGCTTTTCACACTGCTAGTAAAAAAAGCATTCTGATATTGTGATGTCAGTAACTGCCAACTACAGTACTTAGGAGCACAGTGCATAAGCTTATAGGGATGCTAGGAGGGCCTCTTATGGATATAAGAGTGTTGCCTCCTGTGAACTTAGGGCTTGTTAGTTCAGCACAGCCTGTGAGACACTCTAATGGAAATAAGATAGTATCTCACCTGCAACTAAAAAAAGCACTGTGATTGGACAGGAGTGTCACATGATGCTCCTACAATCTATATAATATGTCAACGAGAAACTAAAGATATTTTTCTGTCTTTTTCAAAAGAAATAGCTATGTGTTTCAGCCTCAAGCTTGGCTTGTATATGTTTGCATGATTGTGGTAAATCGGTATGATGATACAATTTTTTAAAACAACAACTGTTTTTTCTTTTCCTCTTCCCAGGTAAAATCAGGTTGGGAAGAAATGATAATCTGCTAAATCATAACAAAATATCACAGGTTATGAAAAATCATGTATTTCTATTACATTTATAATATTTTAGTGGAAGAAAGTGTTACTTCTCTAGAAAAATGTGAAAACAGATTTGCAGTTCTCTATTGAAATACACTGCCAGCATTGCCAGTAAAGATTTTCTGACCTCATAACAGAAGGATTCCATTGCATTGTTTTTTTTACTAGTGGTTGACAACATAAAAATAAAATGATGGAAAGGAAAGTACACAAACAAATAAACACAAACAATTGGCCCTATGCACAAATGTGTGGGTTGTCTATGTGGAGGTGCATAGGCAAGCCTATGTTGGAATGCTCGCAGTGGGGGTCCAGCCGATCCCTGGCATCATTCACAACAGGTGTGGAAGCCCCTTAGACAGTTGATTTCCTGGCTGCCCACACTGCCAAGTACCATGGACAGTCTGGGGGGAGTGTCAGGGACATGCCCACACTCCAAGCCATTCACTAAGACACAAAGTGTTGGGCGGGGGGGCACAGGATAACAGGCTATGTGCCCCCCCACAGTGGAGAGCTACCAGCTGCGGTGGGCCAGAACACCCTCTACCCTGCTGCCCCAGCCCACCAGGCTGATGAGGGCTCAGGACAGCCAGTCACGCACTCGCTTGTAATTTATAATAACCCAGTCCCATGCCTTCCCAGGATCCCCTGCTCACACGCAACAGGGGATCCACTTCAGGACCCAGGATGGGCATCCAGCTGGATGCCCGCTTGTGTCCAATGATCTGCCCCCACACAGCTGCATGCCGGGGAGTGGGCTGACCTGTGGACAGGTGGCCGGCAATAATGAAGGCTGGCTGGTACGCACCTGTCCACACCCCAGCACTACTTAGTGCATGATTACCAAGGCATCTCAAGGCCATAAACCTTCACCCTTTTAAGATATGCATCCTTACTGAGCACATGCTCTTTAAGAGCGTTAGAGCCAATTTTGTCAGTACTGCAGCAGTTGGAGACAACTAAGTAAAATAAAAAATGAAAATTACATACTTAATTGCTGCTCTTCCAGAATATCTTCACCATTGACTGCCACTTATGGGTCTGAGACCAGAGGCACTAGGACCCCATGGGAGCAACTTTTTTTGCAGGGAGGGAGCAGACGTCAGCTACTGGCAGTGCTTGCACACCTCATGTGGTGCCACGCGCCAGCCAGGAACCTTCACCAGCTCCCACATGCACCTCAGTTCTGTTCACCAGGAGAGAAACATAGTGAAGAAAACAAGAAAGGAATAAAGAGTTTCTAGCCCAAAAGGATAGGGAAAGTATATAGGAAACAAGAATGAACAACAAAAGAAAACCTGACTACCAACTTAGAAATAAGAACAGGGCACACTAGGTGGCACAAGGGGTAGTTGGGTCTACAGAAACACAGCCTCGCATCACTTCTAAACAGAATGTGGACAGTGGTCTAGAAAAATAGGACAGCAGCCCTGAACCTGTGTCTCTGGCGGAAGCATGAGGGGATGGCCATGAATGGGACCCTTTTGTAAATGAGATGGCACAATTTGCCAAAAAAGGAAAGATACACCTAGACATCTGGAAAAAAAGGGGCAACTCTGTGTTACCAGATAGTGAATTAACTGAACTTGTGAGTTAACCACATCCCTCTTTCTTACATCAGGGAAGAAGAAAGGGGGAACCTACGTGCAGGACTGGACAGTCTAAGGGAGTCAAGATGTATTCATCTCCCCAGGCACCCCTAACGGTAGTTGGTAAAGGTCAAAATACATAAGAAGGAAAGGGCATACCAACCAAAATGGTCTGAAATAGTCAGAAAAGAGTACATCACAAAATTAACTCCAGCTGGCCTGCTGGCACAGTGGTGGACTACCTCTTGCAATGCTGGCGAGCTGTGTTTGGGAAGGAGCCACGCTCATCAGGCGGCCTGCTGGGGGTGGCAGAATAAGCATTCATAGAACTGCTGTCCTCCTCTGGATGGGTGGGCTGTGGAACCCAGCAAATATATTCTGTCAAATTTCTGTACTATGTATGTGATAATGTATTCTCTCATCCCCAACACCCCCCAGGATGCATCTGGAATTGAGCGGTAGTCTGCTCAGTATGCCTTTCCTGGTAAAACTTTTAAATAAATAAATAAGTGCGATTCCCAGTGGAAGTTGGGAGTACAGTGCCAGCATGGGACCACGTTGTTGGGAGGTGATGTCAGCAGACATCTGTAGGGTGTGTGTGGGACTGTGCATATCCTGCTCTGACATAATTGCATTTCTGTGTCTCCAGGGGCAACCATATGCAGAAAACCCCTGAAGCAGTCGCACAATGATGCCAGGGTCCTCCCAAGTGCCACCTCTCTCCCACTTTGGGTGATGCCAGGGGGACTGGCTTAGTATCTCGGTCATCCCCCTCAGGGCCAGGGGGAAGCTCCACCATGGTGGGGTAAGCCACAGTCTCCCAGATTCCCCAGATAGGTCCCCGGAGCTGGCACAAGCATGGAGGTGAACCTGAAGAAAAAATTACTCACCTTAGTAATGTTGTTTCTTCTAATGGAGTCTTGCTATATTATGACAATTGCAGTTTGTCCCACCATTAGAACTGCTCCGGAGGTGAAATAGTTAACTCCATTCCATGAATGGAACTTTGAGCACGAGCTCTAAAATAGAAGCTCTGTCTGTGGAGATTCAAACCTGAACTGTCAGATCTTCTGAGCAAAAACTCACTAAGGTCTGTGTGGAAGCTGTAACCTACACTAGCCAACTGGCTACCTAAATAATAACACCCATTGCTGGTCCCAACACCCAATACTCAAGTCAGGGACCAGAATTACTAATACAATTTTAACAAAATGAGAATAAAACAAGAGGATAATAAAACACCACACCCCAAACCCCAAAAGGGTGAGCAACCCAAAAAGGGCATAAAATAGTGCCCACACTGGGTTTGCCACACCTACCCAAGTAGAGGTTCTGAGAGGGCAGGCTGGGGAGGTCATAATATAGCAAGACTCCATTAGAAGAAACAACATTACTAAGGTGAGTAATTTTTTCTTCAAACAACATGAAGTCTTGCTATATTATGACAATTGCAGACTACACAGCAGTACCTCCATGGAGGAGGGGCAGAACCTACTTAGGGAATAGGCTCTGAAGAAAGGAAAATTACGTACCTACCGTAATTCTTGATCTTCTTGGACGAGTCTCCACCACTCATTCACACTAGTGGGATTAGCGCCGGAGGCACTAAGACCCATCGGGAGCAAACTTTTTGCTGGAGGGTCGGGCACAGAGACGGCGCTGAGACACGGGGTGTTGCAAGACAGCAGCGCTCGAGCGGTAATGACCATTCGGGCGATGACCCTCCAACCGCCTCAGCACTTTTTACCAAGGAGGTGCAGCGCAACTAACGTAAAGAGTAAACCCAACATTAAAAAACGGACATAAGATAGTCCGTATGACCCGTGTAAGAAGGGTCAGCAAAGAAGTCCTCACGGCCTAAAGATTTGAGGGAGTGAAGACCAATACAGCGGTGAGCTCGGGGGATGGAGGGTGGGCGTGTGAATGAGTGGTGGAGACTCGTCCAAGAAGATCAAGAATTACGGTAGGTACGTAATTTTTCTGTCTTCCTGGACATAAGTCTCCACCACTCATTCACACT
Organism: Neoceratodus forsteri; assembly: GCA_016271365.2. Classification (NCBI taxonomy): domain Eukaryota; kingdom Metazoa; phylum Chordata; order Ceratodontiformes; family Ceratodontidae; genus Neoceratodus; species Neoceratodus forsteri. The sequence continues at coordinate 1,201,339,833 of CM028130.1, forward strand.
AGTGGGAGAGTACCAAGCTGATAATCCCCCAAAAGGGTGGCAGGAGAGCCAGAGCTCACGCGTCTAAGATAGAAGCCCATTAAGGATAGTTCTGCTGAATGCGGAATGTCGCCTAGCATGAACATCCAATGCATAGTGCTTAACGAAGGTATGCACTGAGCTCCAGGTGGCGGCGTTGCATATATCTGCAATTGGAACATTGCGAATTTCCGCTAGGGATGCCGCGACCACCCTAGTAGAGTGAGCGTACACTCTACCTTCTAATTTAACTTGAGCCATGGAATAGCAATGACGAAGGCATGCCACTAACCATGAAGAGATGCATCTAATAGCGACAGGCTGACCCAGCTGGGTGTCGCTGAAAGAAACGAACAGTTGCTGAGTCTTGTGAACATCCTTGGTTCTATCTAAATAGAACCGCAAGGCTCTCTTAACATCCAAGGAATGAAGAGCTCGTTCCCCTTCATTTTGGAAATTAGCGAAGTAAGCGGGAAGTACCAGAGGTTGGTTTAGATGGAATTCTGACACAACCTTGGGAAGAAATTTAGGATGAGTACAGAGAACTACCTTGTCTTTATGGAATACAGTATACGGAGGGTCCGTAACCAGGGCATGTATCTCAGAGACCCTGCGGGCTGAGGTAATGGCCACCAGGAAGGCAGTCTTCCAGGTAAGAAATTTTAGCTCACAGGTAGCTAAGGGTTCGAAAGGCTTCCGAGTGAGCATGTCCAGCACCAGGTTAATGTCCCAGGCTGCAACTGGACGCTTAACAGGGGGTCTGGTATGGAGAATCCCCTTAAGAAATATCTTCACCATAGGTAACTGAGCCAGAGTTAAGGAAGAAACCGCTCATGGAGCTGAGATGGCACTAAGGTGAACTTTAACTGTGGAGTACTGAAGACCTAAGTTTGACAGGTCCAAAAGATACTCCAGAACCTTGCCAGGAGGACAGGAAAAGGGATTCCAAGAGGATTTTGCACACCAGAGAGAAAAACGTTTCCATTTGGAAGCGTACGTTTTCCGGGTGGCTGGCTTCCGAGCAGCCAGAAGGATGTCTGAGACTCTATGAGAGACGTTGAACCGATTCACTTCTATCTCTTCAGGAGCCAAGCATGAAGGTGAAGTGATTTCAGGTTGGGATGGACCAACGAACCCTGAGTCAAAAGACTGATTTGCAAAGGAAGTGGTCTCGGAGAGGCTGCCAACATACTGTTGAGTAGAGGAAACCATAGTTGCCGAGGCCAGGAAGGAGCAATGAGAATCATCTTGGTCCCCTGAGACTCGAACTTGAGGAGTACTCTCTGGATTAGAGGAAGCGGGAAAGGCGTAAAAAGCGCTTTGTCCACCGCAGCCTGAACGCATCCTGACAGAAAATGCCAGGCCCTGGATTTCTGGAGCAGAAGAGAGCAGTTTTGCGTTGAGTGGGATGCAAAAGGTCCAGGTCTGGAGTCCCCACTCTTTGAACAGGGACCGAGCTACGGCTGGATCAGAGACCACTGTGAGGGTCTGCCTCCGTTCTGCTGAGGTGATCTGCTAGGTCGTTTGTATACCTGGCAGATAAACCACTTGAATCAGAGACTTGTGCTCCAAGCACCACTCCCACACCCTCATTGCTTCCTGCAAAGGGATAAGAATGAGCACCGCCTTGCTTGTTGATGTAATACATCACTGCTTTGTTGTCCGTTTGAAGGAGAATGTTCTTGTGACAAAGGACATCCTTCAGAGCTCGGATTGCATAGAGGACCGCCTCATCTCCAGGACATTTATGTGGAGATGAGTTTGAACTGAGTCCATACACCTTGAGTGTGGAGGGAGAGACAGTGAGCTCCCCATCCCAGTAGCGATGCATCTGTGGTGATGGAAATCTGATGATCCGGGGAGCAAAGGGAATCCTTCCAGGAGATTGCTCTCTTGAGACCACCAGGTGAGAGACCTTGAAGGGCTCGTCCACCTTGATGGGATAAGACTGGGGTGAGAGGTCGGGGACCACTGAGTGGAGAGCATCCATTGGGTGGTTCTCATGTGCAGTCGGGCCAGAGGGACAGTGAAGACCGAGGACGCCATGAGACCCAACATGCGCTTGCATCGAGAGAGCTGTAAATCGATTGGTTCTCCCTGATGTAACGGGCCATTCAAGGATGTCGAGTCTTCTGTCCTCTGGAAGGAAAGCCTCGCTGAAGAGGTGTCTAAGCGTCCCTATGAAAAGGAGCCTCTGGGAGGTTGCAGTTGAGATTTTTTCAAATTCAGCAGAACTCCCATGGACGTGAGAAGACGAGAAGTCGTTTGCACGGCTTCCAAAGTCCCTTGGCCGGAAGGGCTTGCTAGAAGCCAATCGTCCAGGTAGGGAAACACTCGGAGTCCGACTTTCCTGAGATGCGCCGCGAGAACTGCACAACACTTTGTAAAAACTCGCGGCGCCGAGGATAGCCCAAAGGGCAGGACTCTGAACTGATAATGCTGACCCAAAGCTACAAACCTGAGGAACTTGCGGTGGGTCGGGTGGACGGGGATATGCTGGTAAGCATCCTGCATATCCAGAGAGGCCAGCCAGTTGTGCTGATGCAGCAAGGGTAACAGGGTACCTAGGGAAATCATCTTGATTTCTCCCTGGGAGGAATTTGTTTAACTTTCTGAGGTCTAGAATGGGGCGCATCCCCCCAGATTTCTTTGGAACCAGAAAGTAATGGGAGTAGAACCCTGTGTTTCGCAGATGCGGGGGCACCAGTTCTATTGCCCTGTTGTTCAGAAGGCCCTGGATCTCCGCGGTGAGGAGGTCTGACTGAGAGGCCGACAACCTGGGTTGTCATCTGGGAGGACAATTCGGGGGGGTTTCCAAGAAATTGAGAGAATAACCCTCACGAATTATCCGAAGGACCCATTTGTCCGAAGTTATGGACTTCCACTGGTTGTAGAAGTACATCAGACGACCTCCCACCGGAGGAGAAAGTTCCACCTCGGGCAGAGTGGATGGAACTTGGGCCAACGACTCATAAGGTAGCGCTGGGAGCTTTAGGCCCCTGCGCTTTCTGCTGCATCTTCTTTTGAGGTTGGGCAGGTTGGCTTTTATGGAAGCTTCCCCTGCCTCTGCCTCGAAAGGACTGACGACTATGAAACTGGACGTCTGTTCACATGCCCCGAGAGGGGGCAGGCGGAGGTCTGGCCAACTTAATGGCCGATCTAGTCTTCTGAGTGGCCTCTAAGGCTTGCTCCACCTGAGGGCCAAAAAGAAAGGAGCCATCAAAAGGCAGCGCCATCACCTGCTGCTGAGCATCATTCGTGAAGCCAGAAGTACGCAGCCAGGAATGGCGCGGAGTACAAATCCCTGCGGCTGCTGAGCGAGAAGCAGTGTCGAAAGCGTCCATGGCGGCTTTGACCTGTTGGTTATTGGACTCAATACCTCTAATAACGGTCAGAAGAAGCTCTGACTTGGAATCCGAATCTGGAAGAGCTTCAACCATTCTTTTCATAGAGTGCCACAGGATATACTCATACTGAGAAAAATAGCCTTGATAACTGGCAACACGCATACTTAGAGTGGAGGCAGCAAACTCTCTTACCTAATGTATCAATCTTACGAGACTCTTTGTTAATAGGTCGAGCTGTAGTAGTTTGAGGAAGAACGACCTTGTCATTCTCTGCCAGGACTACAATAGGATCCGCAAAGGCTTGGGATGCCAAAATGGGACAATCCTTGGGAGCTGAATACTTCTTATCAATGGATTTAGCCACTGAGGGAATAAGAGCAGGATTATTCCATACCATTTGAGACAGCGTCTCGAAGGAAGGCTGGATCGGAGGAGTCAAATCCGTAGGGATCTCCAGCATGAAGATACTGGAGTCTTAATATCTTCCCAGGATCGATGTCTGTAGTCTGGAGAGAAAGAGTGGATCCCAGGTTCTTCAACAGAGACTTAAGGACAGGTCCTCGACCACAGGCTCTGTAGCAAAGAAAGATCCTGTTCCTCCACTTCATCACCCAACCGAAGGTCTGGGTCAGGCTCAACATCATCTCCTGATGGTCCAGAAAGGACTGTTTGGACAGGAAAGGAGTGAAAATTAGGAGAGGAGGAAATAGCAGAAAAACAAGGAGAGTCCCCAAGGGCTGCCCGGTATGCAGGGGCGGCAAAATGGGCCTGAGCGGCACCGAGAAGGCGCCTGGCGCCGAAGAAACCTGTGACCCGCTAAGCGCTGGCGGCACATGAGCGAGCAGCACGCGGCGCGGCAGGCGACACGCCGCGGTGCAGCGGATGGCGCCCGTGCGGCGCCGTGACCGGCACCATGAGACGATGCATAAGCGGCGCCCTATCCACCACCACCGGCGGTGCCACGAGACCCCGCGGCACCGTGGACGGCACCACAAGACCCAGCGGCACCGAAAATGGCGCCGACAAGCCAACAGACCCTGCGGAAGGCGCCGGAAAAGCCCCAGGAACCTGGAAAACTAGAGAAGGAAAAAAAACAGGAGATAAGGGCATCGGTGAGGCCCCCTGCGCCGCAGCCATGTGAGGGGGGGAAACACCTAAGCATGGAGTCACTGGCACCGAAGAAGGCGCCACGCGACTAGGAAGGTCCAACCGCCCTACCCGATCGCCGGAGGGGCCCGAGGGCTCCGAGGCAACCGAGCCAGGCAGAAGAACCAACCTCCGAGCCCATTGCTCCATAAGAGCGGCCCACTGATGAAACTGCTCATCTGGAGTCCTACCTAAAGGCAGGGAGGGACTCCGATGTCGAGGACGGCGATTACCGGAAGTTGGCAACTCCGAAGAAGGAGACCAGCAACTAGCAACGATAACCGAGCGTCGACGCGCAGACATACCAGAGGGCGACCTCGAGTGATGCCTTCTCTTTTTGACCTGTGGGCCAAGAAGAGCTCGAGGGTAACGGTGCAGAATGCGACTGCTTATTTTATGCCGGCTGGGGACCGCCCATCCCCGGCATCGGACTGACCGCTGTCGGAACCCCGCTGTTAGAGAGAGGCTGACGGACCAGCCCGGCTGACTGAACAGCTTTCATACAGGTCTCCCTACCGTCACCACCTGCATGATGCGACTCCGTCCAGTAGGCCGAGACTTCTTCAAGTAAAATTTAAATATTAGAAAAATTTAACGAAAATAGAATAAAATTAAGCGATACTACTTATCATGATAAAGTTACAAAAAAACAAACTGAAAACTATGCGCTAGTTTGAAGTTTGACTCCCGACAGGCGAGCGACGTTGTCACTGAAGCGCACTCGACAGCGGGAAAAAAGGAACTGAGGCAGTTGGAGGGTCGTCGCCGAGATGGTCATTACCACTCGAGCCGCTGCTCGCGGGCGCGGTCCTCGGCGCCACTCGCGCCGACCCTCCAGCAAAAAGTTTGCTCCTGATGGGTCTTAGTGCCTCCGGCGCTAATCCCACAAGTGTGAATGAGTGGTGGAGACTTATGTCCAGGAAGATCAGCTGTGCCAAACCGAGCATCTCTTCTAGCCTGGACATCCAGGGAGTAATGCTTGGTGAAAGTGTGTACCGTTTTCCAAGTAGCAGCCTGGCATATCTTCAATATAGGGATGTCTCTGGCAGCAGCTAGAGACACGGCTGTACCTCTGGTAGAAAGAGCCCTCAAGCCAGAGGGGGGATCTCTGTCCAGTTTCTGATAACAAAATTGGATACAAGAGACAATCCACCTGGCAATTGATCTCTAGTGGCAGTTTTTCCTTTCCCAACCTCACCAAAAGTGAGGAAAAGTTGGAGGGATTCGAACCTGCGACCCTTGGTACGTTCTATATAGTAACTAAGAGCCCTCTTAACATCCAGGCTGTGCAATCTCCTCTCAGCAGAAGAGGAGTGTTCAGAGAAAATTACTGGAAGGGAGATAGATTGGTTAAGATGGAAATCTGAAACCACCTTAGGCAAAAACTTCCTGTTAGTACTGAGGACTACCTTATCCTTGTGGAAAGAAATAAAAGTCAGTTTCTACTGACAAGGCTTGCAACTCACCTATGCGTCTAGCAGAAGTGATAGCCACTAGGAAAACAGTTTTCCAAGTTAGATACTTCAGCTCTGCAGAAAACAGAGGTTCAAAAGGAGGTTGCATTAACTGGGCAATGCAAACATTAAGGTCCCAGGCAGGGTCCCGATCCTGAAAAAGTGGATTAGTATGGAGTAATCCTTAAAAAACTTGGAAAACACAGGGTGAGCTGAAGAGGATGACTTTCCTGCTGAAAAAAGCAGAAACAGCTGCCAAATGAACTCTCAGGGTAGCTGGTCTGAGGCCCAAGGAATTAAGATGGACCATGTAATCTAACACAATGGGCAAATCCAGCAGATTCTGGGGAAATATGCTTCAGCACACCAATGGAAAACCTTTTCCATTTAGAATTATAAGTAGCTCTAGTGGAAGGCTTCCTAGAAGCCTTTAAGGATTTAAAGGACACCCTGAGAGAGGTGTAAGTCAGCAACTCTAACTCCTCAAGAGCCAGGCCTTGAGGTTGAGGGTTGAGGTTGGATACAAACTCTCCCTGGGCACAGGTTAATAGGTTGTGATTCCTGGGAGGAAAGGGAAGATGGACTGTCAGGAACAGAAGGAGTGGGTACCAGGACTGCCTGGCCCAATCCGGAGCAATCAGAATCACCCTGCAAGGCTGAGATCTGATTTGACTAACACTTTGAATAGGAGAGGGAAGGGGGGAAAAGCATAAAGAAACTTCCCTTCCCAATCCAGGAGAAGGGTGTCCAGGGGGACTGAACCGAACACTGGAGGCCTGCAACAGAACAGTGGAAGTTGGTGATTGTCTGGGGCTGCAAAAAGATCTATCTGAGGGGTGCCCCATCTGGCAAAAACTATCCCCAATACTTGAGGATCCAGGGACCATTCGTGATGGCCCTGGGAAATCCTACTGAGAGCATCTGCTAGGACATTGTCCTTTCCTGGAAGGTGAACTGCTATGAGGGAAGTGTTCAGGGAATAGGCCAGAGACCATAACTTCATTGTCTCGGTGCACAAGGCCGAAGACCGAGTGCCCCCCTGCTTGTTGATGTACCACATTGTTGTGGTGTTGTCTGTTCTGACTTGTACCACTTTGTTCTGAACAGATGCAGAAAACGCTTGAAGAGCTAAAAAGACAGCTCTAAGCTCCAGCAAATTGATGTGGAGCAGAGATTCCTGGGGGGACCACACTCCCTGAGTGGAGAGGTCGCCCATGTGGGCTCCCCACCCCAGGAGGGAGGCAGTGAACAGGGGGAATGAAGGGGACCCCCAATCCCAAATTGCTCTGATCCTGCCACCACTGGAGGGCCTGGATCAAGGTTTGAGTCACTGGGACCAACTTGGAAAGGGGCTCTCTTCTCTGAGACCAATAGGCTCTCAAGTGAAACTGAATGTCTCTCGTCTGAAATCTTGCTCCCTGCACAACAGCTGTGGATGCAGCCATGTGCCCCAGGAGCTGCAGAAAGTGTCTTGCTGGTCGAGAGACCTGCAGAGTGAAGGAGGAGGAGGCCAGAGCCACTAAATTCCTTACCCTATCTAAGGGAAGAAAAGCTCTGGCTAGGTTTGTGTCCAATTCTGCCCCTATAAAGGTGAGTACCTGGACTGGTTCCAGAACCAACTTTGGTAGATTTAGAAAGCCCAGGAGGTGAAAAGCTGCTGGGTGACTTGCAGGTGAATTTTACCTGTTCTGGGACTGGCCTACAATGAGCCAGTCGTCTAGAAGGAAAACAGCAATCCTTTGCCTCCTTAAGTGAGCCCCGCTACTACAGACATTTGTGAATACCCTTGGGGCAGAGGTAAGGCCGAAGGGCATTGCTCTGAACTGGTAGTGACCTGAGGGCAGTTCGAATCTGAGGTACTTTCATGGGAGCTTCTGATAGGACGTGAAAATAGGCATCCTTGAGGTCCAGGGAAGCTAACCAGTCCCTGGCCTTAGAGAGGTAAAATCATTGCCAGAGTTATCATTTTGAACTTTGGTTTCAAAAGATGCTTGTTCAGATATCTGAGGTCTAAGATGGGCCGCCATTCTCCTGTCTTTTTTGGGGTAAGGAAGTATCTGGAATACAGACCCCTGCCTTGGTGCAGGGGAGAAACCCTTTCTACTGCTCTGAGAGCCAACAGGGTTGAGACCTCTGCTTCTAGAGCAAGGGTCTCTGAAGAACTTGCAGGTAGAAAAAACCTGGTTCTCATCTTGGGAAACTTTTTGAAGCTGAGAACCAGACCCTGGCTTACTACTTCCAGAACCCACTTGTCTGAGGTTAAAGACGCCCAGTTCTGACTGAAGTAAGCCAACCTGCCCCCTACTGGTAAAGGAGAATCGGCCCTGGGCACCCCATCAGGGTGCCTGCTTAGCAGGTGCTTTAGGCTGAGGGGTGGGAGCAGGCCTGCCCACACCCCGTCTGCCTCTGCCTCTGAAGAAGCCCCTCTGAGCATAAGCAGAGGAGGCCTGAGTCTGATAAAAAGGCCTGTGAAAAGGCCTACCCCTACCCCTGGGGGTATGCCTCTGGGGAGTGGCTTGCTGCTCCTTAGCTTGGGCACTTTTGTAAGTAGTCCTATATTCATCCATCTTTTTCATGTAATTCTCTGTCTGCTCCCCAAACAGAGAATTTCCCACCACAGGAAAATCCATAGCCTTAGTCTGGGTATCCTGTGACAGGCTAGTAAACCTGAGCCAGGCCAACCTACGAAAAGCTACAGATGTGGCCATGACTCTAGAGGAAACATCATTAACATCCACAGCAGCATGAAACTGCACCTTAGAAACCTCAATGCCATCGGCAGCCACCTGTTCTAGTTCAGCCAGCTGGCCATGGGCTTGTTTGGCTAATTCCATAACAGTATCCCATCTAGATTTCTGATACCTTGCTACATAAGCCATATAATTTGCTTGCCTGAGTCCCAAGGAGGCTGCCATATACTGTTTTTTTGCCATGGCATCAATCCTCCTGGAATCCTTGTCAGGAGGATGTGAAGCCAGGGGAATATTAGCTTTATCACAGGCTGCAGCCTGAACTACCCCAACATGACTGCATTGCTGTGAAAGGAATTCTGTATCAGGACCTGACAGTGTGTACCTTCTGTCCATCTTTTTATCTAAAGGAGGCACAGAATTAGGAGTTTTTAAAATTTTTGTTGTTTGTTTCCTAAAGACTTATGCAAAGGAATAGACAATCTCCTAGACTCTGGTATATCCATAATTTCTACAAAATCAGGTTCCTCTTGCTCATCCACAGCTTCCTCCCATGGGAGCTGGAGGATTCAGCAACCCTTTTATAAAACAGAAAAGAGAAGGACTCAGAAAGCATGGGGAGATTGTGAGGGTCAGTCTGGGAGATGTCCGGTTCAGTGGGCACACCCAGACTCTCTCAGTCCACATTCACACTGATCATCATCATGCCCCCATGCTCTTGGTTCATAAAAATCCAATATCATATTCCTGAACCGGTGGAACCGGCCGAACCAACCTTTTACCAGACAGTGGCGGTTCGGACGGAACCGGAGAAAGTGACTGTACAATTTGTATAGCTTTTGCTAGTTCTGCAGCAGTTGGAGAAGGAATTTTGGACTCCATACCTGCTGATTTTCTCTTTTTTTTTTTTTTAGTTTACTTTTGCCCGAGGAAGTCACGCCCTGGTCAGAGGGCACTCCCTCCGGTTCGGTAGGCACCGAACCGGGCTGGCCATCCGGGTCAGCAGACTTTTTGGCCTCTCGTTCCCTGAGCCTGCCCACTCTCTTAACCAGGGTGGCTGCAGGGAATTTTACAAATCTGGCAGTCTGAAATGAGGTGGTCAACCCCAGACAATAAACACATGTAGTGTGTGGGTCAGCCTTGGCAAAGGCTTCCCCACAGACACTACAGTGTTGAAACCCAGTGGGCCCGTTTTTTCTTTTGGGTTTCTCAGACATGATGCCAGCCTAACCAAGAAACTTGCCCTTTTAACGGCAGTGCCAGGCAAGACACCCTTATCGGTTCCCAACCGTGTCACGGGTCATGGAAAAAAAACGAATGAAATCCGTTTTTTTTAGAACCGATAAGAACCGGGAACCACTCTAAAAGCTTTAAATGCTTACTCTTTAAGGTTTTAACTAACCTGATCGGTTGAACCGAACCGATAAACATTACAAGTTCCACACAGAATAAAACCTGTCTATTACTTACAATACTACAGACAGAGCTTGAACCGATCGGTTTGTGGTTAAAATAATTATACTCGCGGTTTAATTTAACCGAGAAAATACTGTTTAAACCGAGAAATGAACAAAGCAGTAGGAGAAATCTCCGGAGCGACTGTTCAGTGAGGCGGAGTAAAGAATCTGACAGTTCAGGTTTGAATCTCCACAGACAGAGCTTCTATTTTAGAGCTCCTGCTCAAAGTTCCATTCATGGAATGGAGTTAACTATTTCACCTCCGGAGCAGTTCTAATGGTGGGACAAACTGCAATTGTCATAATATAGCAAGACTTCATGTTGTTTGAAAGGGGTCAACTGGCAGAAATGGGGTATATCAGCAACCTCTTCCAGGAAAATAAAGAGAATTAAAAAAATGACCAATTTCTCCTGCAACCATAAGGGTGTACCCTGTGAGAGAGCTAGTATAGTTTATTCAAAAAGGTGCATAGCACCCCCCACATGCAGTGCAGCTGCCAAATGGAGTTAAATTGGATTGTGCCTTGGGGCACATGCTGCATTTAGCAAACAATAGGGATATACCTCCAGAGGAGATATACCCCAGACAGGGAGAAAGAGGACAAGAAAGAAAAAGGGGTAAGGGGCCACTTTTTACTAAACAATTTTTTTGGGGTTGGTGCATAAGCCCCAAATAACCCTTACCCCAATGTTGCATTTTCTCTTTTTATTTCCCTTTTAGTGAGAATGGGCACCCAGAAGAGTGCCCATCTCCTTTTTCATATGTAACAAAAGAAAGATACCCCTCAGGAAATGTAACTGGGGAGATGCCCAGTGTGTCTGTGGTGCTGCCAGCACCAGCAGGTTGAGCATGCCTAGAGGTCCTGGCCCTCTGTGAGTGGGGGACAGTGGGTAGGGCGTTGGTGAAAATATTCTGGAAGATCAGTAATTACAGCACACGCATAGTTTTAATATCTTGTAGGAATTAATCTTCACCACTGATTCCAACTTGTGGATCAGTGTACCACACTTTCCCTACTTTTCTGAGGAATGAGCTGGCTCACCCTGAGAGTATCAGGTACCCTTAGCCCTCTGCATGGGGGGAAAACACCTGAGGGCAGGGGGTGGTCTGGCAGTATCCAAGACCGGTCAGTGCCAGGTGGGGTCTCCTGTGGCACAGAAGTAAAAGGGTGCCCCGACAGCTGCTGCCATACCAGAGGGAGACAAAATGAGCTCCCTGGAACTACAAGTTTAGCACCTTATGCTGAGACAAAGGTACCAGTCTGGAAAGACGAAGTCACACTGTCCTCCTGAGGTAGACTGCAGTTCCTGCAAACCTGGAGGCCACCTCATTGATACCATATGATGCCCTTGATTGGTGCTGAACTACCTCCGAGCCTCAAGCAGAAAGGTAAATGGCTTGCCTGACTAACTAACATTGCGGCATTGCAGCTAGGCACTAACCTAGCTGCAAACACAGGTACCAACTGAAAGCTGCCTGATGTGTGGATATGTACATAAGGGTACATGCTTGAGGTAAAAACCTTCCTCCCAAAGGCATCCGTCTGTGTGAATCCACCTCTGGATGTTGCTCATGCATGGAGTGCCTAGGCCCTGACAGGGTCTGCAGTACTTCCAGCCCTGACAAGGGGTGAAATACTGCACCTGTAGACTCTGTTGGTGTGTGATACTGGTGTAGGAGGTTACTGCAGGAGGGCAAGAGTAGGGACACCTCCATATTACCTGTAATGCCTCCTCGAAGACTCTAGGCCAGGAAGGGATAACAACACTGCCATCATTGGGAACACCAAGGACTCCCAATGACAGGGCTACTAGATCACAGCCTGTGTAGGACCCAATGTCAAGTGTCTCATGCATCTCCACCAGTTAGCACTGGTACAGAGAGTACTCAGCAGTCAAGGACAAGTGGTTAGATGATTACCACTAATAGTCCTCTGAGGATGACACTGAAGGGGATGAGGCACTGACCCTAAAGGTTGTTGGTGCCAGGGAGAAGAGTTGGAACTGGGCCCCATCGGTATCTTTGGTGAAAGTATCTAAGGCACCAACAAACACTCTGTTGTTCCCATGGAAGTGGCACCTCAGGATCCGTGAACATGGGCAACCTTTCTAGGGAGTAGTGAAGCCCTGGAGGGGGATGGGACTCAGGGTCTCGAGGGCCTCCACCTGGTGTCTGGAACTGTGCAGGAGTCAACCTAACAGGGTACTCCTACATCATAGAAGTGACCTGGTCAGTGCCCATGGGGGATTCCTTCAGGCAAGGAGAGCTGAGCCATACAGTCCCCATAGGGTGGCCTGGTCCTCACTGGTGGCAGTGTCAATCAGTGGCTCTGGGGAGAACTCTACTTTCAGGCCACCCTCAGACTCTGAGCTGCTGCCACTTCTGGTGCCAGGTTCAGGGACAATGACATCCTCAGAGACAGGTTCACCCCCATTGCCATGGTTGGCACTGGCTTTGCTGCCAGGCTTGTCATAGGCCCCGGTGTCAACCTCAGAGCCACCACCAATCCTAGCACTGTGAAGTGCTCTGGGGCCAGGGATGACCCTAGGGACAACACTGTCAATGGCACTGCACCTGGTGCTGGACCCAGGAATGACACCAAGGCCATTGCTGCATCCACTGCTGCGGGTGGTGTCCTCCTTCCTCTCAGTGCTGCTAGCGACGCTGGAGAACAGAACAAACTCCACTTCAGCAACTGGATGCACAATGGCCCTGGTGGCAGTCCCTCCTCAAACACCATGAATGATGTCAGAGAGGTGCCCAGAATCATGTCCAGTGCCACCGGGATCGCCATCACTGTGAATGGTGAGAGCAGCATGGACATACCAGATGGCACCACCAAGGTGTTCACCAGTTTAGACTGAGCATATAGCTTTGGTCTCAGCACTGTGGATGTCTGTTGCTTAAGACATGTAGACTTTGGGGGGTTTGTAGATGGCCTCTCAGAAAGAGACAGCTGTCCACAAGACCCACCCACCAAGGCCCCTGACACCTCAGTGGGGTGAGGCCAAGGAGGATCCTTTACCTGAACCAGAGGTCAAAGGAAGAGGCCCAGGGGAAAGGCCTAGCACCCATGTTTTGGCTGCATGTGTGTGACGCCTGCATCCACAGGTAAGGTTCGAGTGATGCCACCTCATTGCGAGGATCTCAAGAGTGTGTCATTATGTTGAGAAGGTGTTGCACACATGCATGTCATGCTGAGGACAAAAGCAGGAAGAACAGCATTTATGCTGGTCCATTGCAGCCATCTGCTTCCCACAGGTGCCATGAAGCATGATGGAGACTGCTGGACTTTCTTGGTCTTCTTAGCCCCTATGTCTCAGACTTCTGCATCACAGAAAAATAACATAATATAGCAAGAAAGGCACCCTGACTAAACCTTGGTGGTGACGCAGGTCGAAATTTGATGAAGACAAGGTCAACTGAGTAGCTGTTGTTCTCATGGTGTGCACTCTACAGCAGGAAGAACAGAACTGAGGTAAGTGAAGGAGCCAGCAATGTTTATTGGCTGGCTCACACACCCCCATGTGAGGTGTGCACGTGCCATCAACAACTGACATCAGTTCCCTTCCTGCAAAAATGTGTTCCAGCAGGGTTCTAGTGCCTCTGATCCCAGATGCTTAAGTGGGAATCAAGGGTGAAGACTGATTTCTGGAAGATCTGACGTTTTCTTGGCCTCACCATCTTAAAGGAAATTTCCAAGATTTACTGTTGGGCTTTAAGACAAGGCAAGGCAAAGTTTATTTGTAGGGCGCCCAATCCCAGAGGCTCTCAGCACCTAACACACACAAAAGCATATAAAAACATCAAATACAATAAAACAGAAACAACAAATATAATAAATATCAGATACAAAATGTTAAAACAGCAAATAAAGATAAAACAGATCCAGGGGCTGGTCAAATTAAGATGTCTGGAAATGTCAAAGAAAATAAATGGGCCTTGAAACCACTCTTAAAACACTTGACTGCCAGCCCAGTGGTGTAGAGGGCAAAGGTGCTGGTGCCTTACCTCGACCCATGCCAGTGGCCTGGGTTCGGGAATGAGCCCAGGGCATCTCGGAGGTCGGCCCGGGGGGGGCGGAGCTGGATAGAGCTGCTGATAGGCAAGCTCTCCTCTCTGGGAAGGGAGGAAGCATGGCTTCCCTCGGCTAATGGACGACCCCCAGTGGAGGCTGGAGGAAGCTTGGGCCAGAGGATGCCTAGGCAGTAGGCCAAGGGGTGGGGGAAGAAGGCTGTGACCGGGGCTGTTTGGTGCATGTGCGCCTCCACGCGCATGCTTGCTGACTCCTGGGGCCTCTGGGAGAAAACAAGGTGGAAAAAGAAATGCCGGTTGACAGAATGAAGACCGACCCTCCACTGGTGCCGCCCCCGGGCCGGGCAGGTAAGAAGCTGGTAATTCCGGGGGACGTGGCTGGGGGGGTTGGTCGGATGGGGGCTGACCAGAAGGGGAGATAAATAGTGCCATGATAAAAAAAAAAAAACTAAAAAAAACACTCGACTGATGGGGCCTCCTGAATGTATAGAGGAAGAGCATTCCATAAGACTGGGCCTGCAACACTAAAAGCCCGGTCTCCTGCATTTTTAAGTCGGGTCCTAGGAACCTCAAGGAGGCCCCTGGTCAAGGAGAAGGGGAGATATGACCGAGACAGCAGGTGTCAGAAGGTCAGTCATGTAGCCAGGGCCTAGTCCATGTAGGGCCATATAGATGAGTAAACTCACCTTGACGATAACCCACCACCTGACTGGCAGCCAGTGCAGAGTCCGCAAAACTCACATGACTGGACCTAGAAAGGCCAGTCAGTAAACTGGCAGCAACTTTCTGCACCAGCTGCTGCCAGTGGAGGGTACCTCCAGAGACCCTGATGTATAGAGCGTTACAGTAATTAAGCCTGGATGTCATAAAGACACGAACTAGTGTGGGCAGGTCTTCAGGCGGAACTAGAGGTTTGATCCTGGTGATGTTCCACAAGTGGTAAAAAACAATTTGGACAACAGATGAAACATTTGCTTCAAATGTTAATCTGACATCCAGGATCACACCAAGATGTCGCACCCTAGGGGAGACAATCAACGGCGTAGGTCCCAGGAAAAACCTGAGGCTTAACTGGAAGCACTCCCATCATGCCCTTGACCTGCCTCAACCACCAGCACCTCCGTCTTATCCAGGTTCAGTTGCAACCAGCTGGAGGACATCCAGTCATTGATCTTGGTCAGGCAGATGTTAAGCACTTCCACAGAATTTCAGTGTTCCAGGGGCAAAGGACAGATATAATTGGGTATCACCTGCATAGCAGTGAAAACCCACATTGTATCACTTAAATGAGCTCTCCCAGAGGCAGCATATATACACTGCAAATAGCATCGGTGACAAGATCAACCCCTGAGGCACTGCACGAGGCAGGAGCATCAGGGATGAGGAGAAATTCCCCATCACTACCCGCTGCTTTCTGCCAATGAGATAGGACTCAAACCAGCTGATGACAGTGCCGGTGAGTCCACAGTACTCTCTGAGGTGATCAAGAAGTGCAATGTGATCTACAGTGTCAAAAGCTGAAGAGAAAGATTGAGGAGAACAAAGAACAGACCTGTCTCCTGTATCCCTAGCCCTGAGGAGGTCATTGTGCATCCTGACTAATGCCGTTTCGCTGCTATGCCTGGCTCTGAAACCTGACTGGAGTGGCTCATAGATGTCAAAAACCACAAGATTCTCAAGCTGTTGTGCCACAATCTTCTCAACAACCTTAGCCAAAAAAGGAAGGTTGGAGATAGATGGTAATTCGCTAAGATATCCGGGTCAAGTGATGACTTCTTCAGAAGGGGCCTCACCATAGCTTCCTTCAAGGAATCCAGGAAAACCTCCTTCGACAAGGAGCACCAGACAATCATGGCGAACACTGGGTCAACGGAACCAACACGTATCATTAAAAAATGTGCTGGAGCCGGGTCCAGCTCACAACATGTGTGCTTCAGCTTTGAAGTAACCTCAATGCCTTCAGCCACCTCCACCAGTTTAAACTCATCCCAGACAGGCGGAGTGCCTTCGTGACCTCCAGATTGGTCACTGTAAGTTGCAATGTAACTCGATGATGGGATTCATTGCCAGATGGAGGACACCCTGTCAGCAAAGAATCGAGCAAACTCATCACATAAAGTGATTGAAAAGGCTTTTTTACGGCTGTAGACAGGCTGGATGAAGGAGCCTGTCCATGGCTGGAAAAAGCTGAGATGGTCAGTTCTTCCCTGCAGCAATCTCCCTGGACAGGATCTCTGCCTTCTTATAGTTGATTGCTCCCTGATACTCAGCATAATGAGCATGCAGGACCTTTTTGTCTGCATCCGACTGGGATCTCTGCCAACAACGCTCCAACTTCTGACTCCTGATCTTCATCGCCTTAAGGTCATCATCAAACCATGGAGACCTTAAGTGAGAGGATCTGGGTCATAGGGTATAGCCAGTGACCTCTGTGAAGCGCCGGATGTCTGAGCCAATCATTTTGTAAGTTGTCAAGATAGGAAGGGGAAGGAATTGTAAATTGGGCAGAACCCAATGGCCAGCCAATTCCTTCCTCTTTCTGCTTTTCCAGCCATGCCCCTGTGCTCAGACATTTTGTGATGTCTAACTAGGGAGAGCACAGGGGTGCACCCCACTGAAGTCTATGGGGCTCAGTTTCAAAACTTTTATGTGATAAAGCAATCTTTGGTAAATATAAAAGCCACCACTCAACTAACAGACCCTCTGATGTGAAAACAAGTTGGCTTGTCAAGCGGTTAAGTTCTCTGAGTCTGGGGAGAGCAGAGGGTATACAGCAGCTGCTAGGACATAACACCAGCACTAAGCTGAAGGGGAGGATCTCTGGGCCTTCTGGGAGCAGTACTGATACCCTAAGTTATGGGGGGGCGAGGAGGTGTATAAAGGAAGAACCCTTTTAATTGTGGGGCGCCAACTACATTCTTGATCCTGATTGGGATGGGGGTAGGAATGCACCTTCTGTTTATTTGATCCTGAACTGCATCATTCCCTACTAGGAGGATGTGGATCAGTGTTGCTGGCAACTGAACTGCATCATTCCCTGCTAGGAGGATGTGGATCAGTGTTGCTGGCAAGCACCGAACTGGACATTCAATCGACAAATATTAAGAATTGTGCAGGAGGGAGGTGGTCGAAGTGCCTTAACGTTAATAGTTACCACTTGTAGCCTGATTTATGGGTTAGTTATGAGCACTAAAGCAATATGACAGGGTAGGGAGCGGGGAAGGGGGTGATTAAGGGGTCTCTAAAAAACATGCTAGGTATTTCCAATTCATTTCTGGTCCAACCTTAACACTGTGCCTGACTTAAGTGGGGAAGATCTCTGGTGGCTTTCTGACTGGAAGGTCATATCCACTGGATGGCAGGTCCAGGAGGGGAAAGGCAGAGAGGAGGGTGATAGGATGAGGTTTATACTAATGTTGAACTGCTTTGTTATGCCACAGCTGTTGTTATGTGTTATACTGCTGAAGATACACTATTGTGTTGGTGCAAAATGTATTTTCTGACTGCCTGAGTAAGCTAAAATTTGAAATAACAGGGAGAAAAACTGGGAATGGTCGGGCAGGATCTGTACTTGGTAGGGCCTGGCCTTCTTCCTGACCCCCACCTTCCCAGGTTTTTCCAAATGTCTGAAAAAATTATAGTGTGCCCCTGGAATCTCGGGGGCATTTCCTACCCAGTGAAAAGAAAAAATGTTAAACATGTTGAAAAAGAACACTGCAAATAGCAATAATGCAGGAGACACACCTTACTAATCTTGAGCATGACTAACTAGTCAGAGAATAGGTGGTCGGTTGTGACTCTGCTTCTTTAAATGGCCACATGAGGGGTGTGGCAGTGCTACTCCACAAAAATCTGGCATTTGTGGAGGAAAAGGTCAAAATGGATCCCACTGAGGGGAGGTACATCTTTGTGCATGGCATGATCCATGGTGAAAGGGTCACGCAAGGGAATGTGTATGCCCCTGCCATGCATGACCGTCTTTTATGCCCAGATGCCTGCTCTGTTGCAAAGGGAGCAATTTCAAAACTTAATCTTGGCTGGGGACTTTAACTGTGCGGTGGCCCCCTAACTCGACAGATTCAGTGGGAAGGGGAGGCTAGACCCGGCAATAACACAGTGGGATTGGGCTTGAGAGAACTTCACCTTCTGGATGTCTGGAGGGAAGCTAATCCAGGGACCAAGGAATGTACATTCTTTTCTGGTCCCCACAGATCATGGTCCTGGATAGATTACTTAATGATCCCCAGGGCCTGGTACCATAGAGTACATAGTACACAGATAAGTCCCATACTGGAGTCGGACAATGCCAGAGTGCTGGTCATGTTGAATACAACCTAGCCTAGGGCTGAAGCTAGGAGCTGGAGGTTTCCCACCTACATGTTGCAAAATGAGAAATTCAGGGAATATCTGGGAGAGCAGTGGGCCACATATAGGAACACTAATGCAAGCACAGCCTCATCCAAACCTGGTTTTTGGGAGGCAGGGAAGGCTTTTATGAGGGGTGAAGTGGTGGACTATATGGTGATCAAGCACAAGGAAAGGAAAGAAGAATTTAGGGATATGGAAAATAAAATAAAAGAGTTGGAAATAAGGGCCCTCAGGCAGCCCTTGGAGGAGATTCACAAAACGCTTAGGGAAGTGAGAGAGGCTGTCAACCAGGACCTGATAGGTGGGGCAAATGTTACCCTCTTTTCTGACACCAGACATTTTATGAATGGGGCAACAAACCTAACTCAATTCTTGTTAAACTGAGCGGGGGAGGAAGGGGTCAAACACAGTCCTTACTATAAGGACAGGAAAGGGCACATTGGGGGGGGAAGAGATCTGGGGAGAATTTGTGGAATTTAATGCCAAACTGTACCAGAGTGAGTGCCCCAATAAAAGCAAGGATACCGATTAATTTCTGAGTAAACTCACAATTCTTAGGCCTACGGAGGAATAGCTGGCTTCATTGAATCATCCTCTTACCCTGGAGGAGATTAGAGAGGTGGCAGTGGATTGGCTAAAGGGAAGGTGGGCCAGACAGCCTACCAGTAGAGTAAAAAAAAAGAAAAGGAGAAAAGGCAGATCCCACAGGTGAGTACCTGTCTCCTAATTTCTGATGTCTTTTAGTCTAGGGCGTTCCGGGGGGTTCTCTCCGTCTCTCAGCGTCAGTCCCCCTCCCACCCCCTCAGTTTTAGGATTGGTTTTCTTTTGTTTTATTTGTTAGGGATGCATGTCTTGACCCTTTTAAACTGCCCTGCTTTTATGCGAAGGAGCATTGCTCTTTTAATTTTCGTAGAGGTGTGTAAAAAAAGAAAAACAACTTGTGGCTGCTGGGGAAAGCTCTTGTTTGGAGGAGAGCTGCCTTTTTCTGCTGATTTTTGGCTTTCTTTCTCCCCTCCACCTTTCTCTGCACTTTCGTCTCCTTTAGAGCTGTGCTCTTCTGCCATTTTTGTCTGGCACTCTTTACTGTTGTGCATGCACCCTTGTGATGGTTGGAGGCTCTTTGCCCCAGCATGCCATTTGCACACCTCTGGTGTGCACTTATACCTTCTTGAGCAGCTGTCACCTCAGTGTGCTGATATCATCTTTTATGCCAACTGAGGAGCATGCATGTGCCTATGATTCTTCAGTGCGAGATACAGCGGCTCTCTGTTTCCAGTGCTTTTTACTTCTACAGTTGCTTTCTGCTCCTGGCAGCTGGCAGTTGAGGAGCAGACATTTCTTTCACTTTTCCCCACATCTGAGAGGTGGGGATTGTGGTAGTAATTCCTGCAAGTGGATTTTAGGACCCAAAACAAAGGGGCAACACACTTTCTTATTCTTAGACTAGACATCTGCAGGGTTGTTTTATCTGGCATCATGGCTTATTGGAGATCTTTAACTTTAAAAAGAGCTGAGACTTGCATGAGGGTAATGTGACCATCCCCCATGGGTTCCTATTGTGTTTCTGAGGCTAATCCATCTGTAACCCCTAGATGGCGCTATCCCAGGGGCTACTACCCCTGCCTGATTTGCCACTAACAGGTTGAGGGGCCTGGATCCAATGGCGGGTGCCTCCACCCAGAGGTCAGGGTTTGCAATAGTTAAACTTACTTGGTCACAGCCCTCTGGGACACTGCAACCCCCCTTTCTTCCCACTAGTGGCCCACACAATATATCAAATTACCTTCACAGTATACACTTACCCCCAGGGCTGGTTCAGGCACTGGGACCTCCTGTAAAATAAGATACAGTGCAACAATCACAGTACAATACTTTAACATAGACAAATACCTCAGGCAGTATAACTTTGCTGAAACAAGCAGCTCTGATTTATTTAGGGGAATATAACAAGGACGAGAAATCAGATTAATTAGCTTATACTTTACTCATCTACCTATGGCTCTGTGCAGAGCCTATCCCTACCAGTTACTGTCCCTGGTGCCCCAAGCCCTAGTGGCTAGTCCAAACCCGTGGCAGCTGGTAGGGACCCTTTCCCACAGAGAAAAAAATTAGTTTAAACAGTCAGCAGTACAGTGATTCCATTTGGATTCAATGTGGCAATTCAACAAGGAAGCGACCCTGAATTAGTACTCACGACCTCCAAACAAGATAGGGTCCTTCAATGTCAGCAGGGGCTACTCTTGAGCTCCACGAGACTCCTCACACATTTATATGGCAAACTGCAACAGGCAAAAGTCCTTTAATGGCAGCAGGATTCACTTGAGGTACACAAGCTTCTTCACACATTTATATGGTAAAACAGAAAGTACTATACCAGGCAGGCTGCTTCTCTATCGATGCTAATTACTGCACAATACCCAGGAGAACACACAGCAGATTCAGTTCTGACAGACCAGTGCAATTCAGCAATTTCTCTAGTCTTCTACAGGGTGAGCCTGGTTTCTACTCTTCAGATATCCTTTGATTCTCTTCACAGGACGGATTCAGTCCTAACAAGCAGTTACACAAGCTGCAGACGAACTCTGGCCTTACACGTTTCCGACTAAAACTGCACACTGAAAAGCACAGGGCTCCTTCCTTCTTCACTGCCAGAGCTCAACTGAAACTCCAACAGACAAAACCGGCACTTCCTTTGAGTTCCTCCCAGTTCTTGACTGGATTGGCTGTCACTCACAATAGACTGCTCCTGTTGGTCCAAAAGGCGCAAGTCTAAACTACATCTCCCAGAGTCACTACCCATACAATCCTCTTGTGGCTGGCTCAGATTATGAGTCCAAGTTCTGATTCGTCCAAGGCACCATTTAGAGCTAGCTTACCCCACACTGATTGGTCCAGTTCAGCAGTTCAAAACCAGAATGGGGAACTAGGCAGACACAGTTCTGACTGCAAAGAAAGCAGGTTAGACAAACTGTAATTTCATTATTACTCTAAATGGTTTCTGCAAACAGTTACATCTTTCAGATAAGTTCCCTTTGCACTCCTAGTGACTGCAAAAATGGAGTGAATTGGCAGCAACTCAGTGGTACTCAATCAAAGAAACACACAGTCCCCCATACAAACTAATTATGTCTGCAAGCAGACAGCTCTTAAAGAACAGTACCAGAGGTTCTAAAACACTCAGTGATAAATAGCTTAAGCATGCAAACACCATTCAGGCTTGGAGCATTCAAGCAAGCTCCTGGAAGTCTTTTGGGAACCCCCATTTGCAGGGGGGTTACACCCTTCCTGGCCTGGGAAAGCTTGACGTCCGCGTCAAGCAAGTACCCCCATAAGTTTCAACTGCAACCATATACATTTGCATTAGGCTCGCACATGTAATCATCAGTCAATATATAATTTTACCAAGAACACATTTCTGAAACATTGCAGTACGTCACTCTTTACACAGTATTACATACACATTGTACCATAACTCAAGTTATTACCTCTTGTACATGAAACCTGAAGAGAGGGGCCCTTCCTATCAGTTACCTTGGGGCTGGATGGGCAAGGGCACCATATGAGAGGCAACACAAGTAACTTGGAGTTAGCACTGACGCTCAGTTTGGGCAATGAGCTCGGGGACATACACTCCTTTATGGACAACATTGAGAGGCAGATCCACTGGCGGCCCAGGGAATCATAACTGAGGTGCACCACAGGCTTTACAGCTCGACCAGTCTTTCTAGGGGGAACTGTTACAGTCTCTGCACTCTGAGCCTCATTTTCAGCATTGTCCTCACTTGTCAGGGGAGTCTCCATGGGGGTAGAGAGGCTAGAACTTGGGGCACTTTCAGCTCCAGGAGTTACAGTTTCTGAGTCCACAACATTTGGCTTGCATGGAGAGCTTTCGGACACTGGCAGTGGACTGTCAGGGCACTCAAAATACTCTTCTTGTTCTGGTGTATCACCAGTCTGACCCAATCCATCATTTTCCTCCCCTGAAAGCTCAAACAGTTCACCCATGCACAATGATTCCATTTCATCTGATCTGATGCTTTGCACTTCACTTTCTGGGAGCATTGGCTCCAGGGACGAAGCTGGGGGCTTGGACAGTCCAGAAGGCCCAGCTTCATCTCCAGTATTGACTAGGGGATTGCCCCGAAACAATTGACTCAGTTAGTAGAAGGATAGTATTCAAAGTCACTCTCACTTTCTTCTGATATGGACTGACAGTCATGCTCAACTGGGACTTGTGGAGGGAACACTTTAACTTTGCTTCTGTAGGTGCAGACTTTCTTGATCTTTTCTTAGCAGCAGCTCTAGTCACTGGTCCAGAGGGGGCATCTTCTAGGGGCTCAGACTCAATTAAGATTTGTCCAATGGGCAGTAAACGATTTCTATGCATTGTTTTTACATCTTTTGAATTATTCTCAGGCCTTACTTTGTACACTGGCAGATCATCTAGTTTGCCCACTACAATGTGAGGGAGATGGTGCCATCTGTCAGCAATCTTGTGTTTGCCATGCAGTCCCAGATTTCTTAGCAATACCGTCTCCCTCCTGGAGTTCCTGTGCTTTCACTTTTTATCATACCTTTCTTTGTTGGCCAGATTTCTTTTGGCAGCCATGGTTTGAGCCAGTTGGTACGCATGAGTTAGCTGGGCCTTTAACCTTTGCACATACTGTAAATAGTTGTCAGCTTGAACCCCATCAGGAGAGACCCCAAAACACACATCTACCGGTAGTCGAGCTTCTTCCAAACATCAGGTGGTAGGGGGAGAACCCAGTGGCATCACTTTTGGTGCAGTTATAAGCATGTACCAGGGTGCTAATTTGTTGGCTCCATCTAGGCTTGTCCTTTGGGTGCAGGGTGCCTAGCATATCTAGCAAAGTGCGGTTGAAACGTTCAGGCTGAGGGTCCCCTGGGGTGGTAAGGAGTGGTTCTGGACTTGCACTCCCACAAGAAAGCATCTCTTTGATCAGACGACTCTCAAAGTCTCTCCCTTGATCAGAATGGATTCTTTGTGGAGCCCCATAGTGAACAAAAAGTTTTCTACAAGTACTTTGGCCACAGTGGATGCTTTCTGGTCTTTGGTGGGAAAGCTTGGGCATATCTCGTGAAATGGTCAGTGACCACCAGCACATTACTGATATTTCTTTGATCTGACTCCAGACTCAGAAAATCAATACAGACCTGCTCCATGGGTGCACTGGTGGTGATGTTAACAAGGGGCAGCCCTCTGGGCACAAGTTTTCCTCTGTAAACAGCGACTACAAGTTCGAATGTTGCTCCACATCAGCCCCATCTTAGGCCAATAGAATCTGGATCTCACCAAGTCAAGTGTTCTGTCTATACCAAGGTGCCCCATGTGGTTGTGCAAGGACATCAGTACTGAGTCTCGAAAGGCAGTGGGCAGCACTAGTTGTTGTTTGTCTACTTGTCCCCCTCTGTCTACTGTTTCTCTGTATAACAGTTTATTGATCAGTTTCAACTTAGGACCTTCTTTGTATAATAGTGCAGTTCTCAAATCCATGGAGCGTAATTTGGACACATCTTTTCCTGCATAGAGGGCTTCTAAAGCTGCTTTGATCATGGGATCGCGGGATTGAGCCCGCCGAATACTGTCATTGTCCAGCTGAGGCAGTGCACCAATGTCTATTGCAGAAAAGTGGCAATAAGCAGCAGGTATGCAATTCTCAGAGGGTCCCAAGCAATCCACCATGCAGTCCACTGCGTCCGTGGACATTTGTTCCTCCTTGTCAAACTTCCGGCAGAGTGCCCGAATGTCAGGTTCTGCAATCGGACCCAATCATTCTGGGGAACAGGCCTCGGAGAGAGCATCAGCATCTATGTGGTTCAGACCTGCTCGGTATTCAGAGCATAGTCATATGTAGATAATGCAGAAAGCCACCTATGGCCAGTGGCATCCAACTTAGCTGAGGTCTGCACATAGGTCAAAGGATTATTGTCAGTTTTACTAGTATTTTAGCCCCATACAAGTACCCATGGAATTGGTCAACAATAGCCCACTTCAAAGCTAGGAACTCTAACTTATGTACAGGATAGTTCTTTTCGGATGGGGTCAGCTTCTACTGGCAAAGGCCACTGGTCTCAGGCCATTCTCGTCTCTTGGTACAACACAGCCCCAACTCTTGCAAGCTAGCATCAGTGTGCAGGACGAAGGTTTTCTTGGATCGGCATAGGCCAGCACTGGAGCATGGGTAGTTGATATATGATCTCATGAAAAGCAGTCTCACAATCAGAGTCAGCGGGCCCCAAATACTTCACTGGATGAAAATACACTCTTTCAGTCTTGAGGACGCTGACTTTTGGTATTTTTTGGGTTGGGGATACCCTTGAGTAAGGTTAAGTAAAGGGCGGATCACTCTTGAATAGTCCTTGATGAAACGCCGATAATAACCACAGAATCCCAGGAATCTTTGCAGTTCTTTTAGATTTTGGGCTGTGGCCAGGTGGTCAAGGCCTCAACTTTACTTGGGTCGGTCTCTATTCCTCGGTGGATACTATGTGTCCCAATACTTTACTGATGTTTGAAAGAATTGACACTTATCAATGGACAGTTTAAGGCCAAAGTCCTCCAGTCGGTCCAATACTAAATAATCTGCTCTCATGTTCCTCCAGTGAGCTGCCAAACACAATAACATCATCTAGGTATACCAGGCACTCTAGTAAGTTCATGTCCCCCACTGCACGCTCCATCAATCGTTGAAAAGTGGCTTGGGCACCTGAAATCCCTTGAGGCATCCTCATGAATTCATAGAAGCCAAGCGGACAGATAAAGGCTGTCTTCTCACGGTCCTCTGGGGCCATCGGGATCTGGTAGTACCCACTGCGGAGATCCAGCACAGAGAACCACTTGCTCCCGTTAGGCAGTCCAAAGCATCCTGAATGCGGGCATTGTGTACTGATCAGGGATAGTCCGCGGTTTAAGGTGCGATAATCACACACATCCTTACTGCTCCATTCTTTTCCTCACTACCACAATGGGGAAGCATAAGGGCTTCTGGATTCTTGTATTACACCAGCAGCTAACATCTCTTTGCAGATGCCGTCTCACATCATCTATGTCAGCAGGTGCCAGGCGTCGAGACCTCTCACGAAATGGTCTTTCGTCATGCAGCCGGATATTGTGCTCAGCTCCTTGCATGCATCCTACATCCCATTCCTTTAAAGAAAACATCTGGTCTCTCTGGGCAAGCTTCTCACTGATCCTCACTTTCCATTCAGCTGGCAGCGGGGAGTCGCCGAAATCAAACAAGTCAGGCGTTACTCTGTCATTCTTCCTTGAACTCTTGCTGCTGGGTAGCACTGCAGTGTCTGCACAATGCACATCAGCCAGGATGCAACCTCTATTTACTCGAATGTCTCTTTCAGACACATTATGAACTTGGACCATTACCCTTCTGGCAAGCATGGGCTCTAGCGGGCAAAATACTAGGCTTGACCAGCAGTCCCTCTGGCAATTTTCCATTGCCTGGTGCATCCAACATTAATATTTTATTCTTAACATCCTTTCTGATACCGGACCTCTCCTGTAAGGTACACTGGGCATTTGGCGCCAGGATCAGAGACTCAGGATCCTTCTTCTATACAATTCGACCGGTTCCTCTGGTTCTATTTTTTCAGCATCTCTGTGCCTCATAGGCCTTCTTAATTAAAGCTGGAACTCTTAAAGCTCTACTAGTCTTTGACCCTGTTTTCATAACACAACTGTGCCAGCCTTCCGAACATATGAGCATTTGTTCCAATCAACAAAGGGACACCATCATACAGTCCAGTGGGGGACACACTAAGGCTAGGGTCTTCTTGTTCGCCACTCCAGCCACGGAGGTGGGGAAAGACAGCCAAATTCGGATATACCCGAATAGGGGTAGGCCTTCTCCTTAACCCCATACATGCAGTCCTTCTAATGGTTGTAAGGGTACGTCTGACAAATGCTTCTGATACCAATCCTGGAACATAATTGTCACTTGGGAGCCACTGTCTAATACAGCTCTTGTAGACACTCCATTCACTTTACAGTGGTCTCCATGGAGGACCCACTATTCTGGACCAGTCTGGAGAGGCGG
Organism: Neoceratodus forsteri; assembly: GCA_016271365.2. NCBI lineage: Eukaryota > Metazoa > Chordata > Ceratodontiformes > Ceratodontidae > Neoceratodus > Neoceratodus forsteri. The sequence continues at coordinate 1,201,366,422 of CM028130.1, forward strand.
TAGTGGGGGCCTGGGCAACTGACCTTGCCACAAAAGGACGTGAGTTAGCATTTTGGTGCCCTCACTGGGATCATTTAGTGCACCTCTTAACCACTGATTTGTTCTCCAAGCTCTCCTTGTAGCCTATATGCAACTTTGTCAGTGTCTTTTGGGACCGCATTCCTTTTCATGTGCCCATCTTTCCCACAATTATAGCAAAACATACTTTCTGGAGTTTGAGCTGGCGAGGCACCACACTGGGAGCCAGGGCGGGGTATTACTAACTGGAAACCTTGGTGCCATCTCTGTCTGCGGCGTGATAAGCATTTGGAGACATCTCGTCAGTTTCTCCACTTCCATGGTCAAGGAATCGAGTTCGGAGCTGTTATCAGCAGGAGATACATGGGTGGTACCCCACCCCCATAGCAGATGCAGTGGGATATGGGTCAGGGCCCGTACTTGCAGGCATGGCCTTCATAAAGGGACTGTTTTTGAATTCCGGATCTCTCTCAACAGTTCGCCCCCATTGTGGCATATCTTTTCCTTGTCAGAGCACTCCATTTACTGCCAACCTCTGCCCCTGAACTTCACTTGATGGGTCACCCTCAGTCACTCGGTCATAGCCGCAGCTGTTGGTGCAGGTCCCTCCCGAGGTCGCCTTTTCTCAACTCCTCAATTTCCTCATTAACTCATCATAGGAGGGTGGGGATCCAGTCGATTTGCCAGGCGTAACTGAAGCAACAGCAGTTCTGAGAAGGGGGCAGACTTAAGGATGCTGTCCAGCCTGGTTCGGTCCAGTTCAATCGCTGGCAAACTACCCTTTCTGAGGCATTCTTGCAACAATTTTTCCAGCCGAGATACATACACAGACAACAACTCCCCTTGGTACTGTTGTGCATCTCTTACTCTCCACCATAGGTCTTCATCAGAATCTGGGCTCCAATACACATTCTCCAGGGCCTCAAGATAGGCCTGTGCAGTCGCTTCAGGGTTACTGGCCTGTTTAGCATGTATGGTAGCCAGGACAGGACCTCGGAGGCTCTCACTAACCCTCTTTTGCTTTTTGGCTTCCGAGCATTGCCATTCTAGCACTTGGGGGGCAACATAGTCTATCCAGGTCTCCCAGTCATCCTCCCCTTGGGGGGTGGGGAGGGTGCCAGAGAAGATCCTCAACCTCGGTAAGAGTCGTGACTAATGGCAGGTGCAGAAATAGGAGTCTGCATTGGTTCAGCCACCATTACGGGCACTGGAGTGGAGAGGGTGTTGGGGAGAACACCCCAGGTGGCAGAAAATAGTTTCTTCAGGTCCTCCACAGTTTTCCTTCTCCCAGCAACCATTTAGCAAATTTCTCCTCAAATGTTTCAGATAGTGGTGGGGCTCATTCCCCCGGGTCTTTACTGTCCTTAGTTATCACTCTCCAAGCAGTGAGGGCTCCTCTGGGGTAATGGTCTGTGGACTTTGGAGCTATCTATGGGATCCTTAAACTCTACTAGGGCCAGAAAAGTGTGGGTGAGCAGATTAGCATGCCGACCCACCACCACAGGGTTTTGTAAACCTTCCACCTTGGAAAGTACTCCTGTACAATGTCCGTATTGATACAAGGGGATGTCCAGTATAAGCATAGCATTTTGGGGTCGATCTCCTCCCCAGTACACCACTCCACCAGCCGCTGCACAGCCACTTCTGTCGGGTACCCATTTTTCTTAACAGTGGTTCAGTAAATATGGCCACTAGAGGACACACAATCCCAGCGGTGAGCCTCCAAGATGTAACCCTAGGTGGCGCTATCCCAGGGGCTACTACCCCTGCCTGATTTGCCACTAACAGGTTGAGGGGCCTGGATCCAATGGCGGTGCCTCCACCCAGAGGTCAGGGTTTGCAGTAGTTAAACTACTTGGTCACAGCCCTCTGGGACACTGCAACCCCTCTTTCTTCCCACTAGTGGCCCACACAATATATCAGAATTACCTTCACAGTATACACTTACCCCCAGGGCTGGTTCAGGCACTGGGACCTCCTGTAAAATAAGATACAGTGCAACAATCACAGTACAATACTTTAACATAGACAAATACCTCAGGCAGTATAACTTTGCTGAAACAAGCAGCTCTGATTTATTTAGGGGGGAATATAACAAGGACAGGGGGAAATCAGGTTAATTAGCTTATACTGTACTCATCTACCTATGGCTCTGTGCACAGGCCTATCCCTTCCAGTTACTGTCCCTGGGTACCCAAGCCCTAGTGGCTAGTCCAAACCGTGGCAGCTGGTAGGGGGCCCTTTCCCACAGAGAAAAGAAAAATTAGTTTAAACAGTCAGCAGTACAGTGATTCCATTTGGATTCAATGTGGCAATTCAACAGGGAGCGACCCTGAATTAGTACTCACGACCTCCAAACAAGATAGGGTCCTTCAATGTCAGCAGGGCTACTCTTGAGCTCCACGAGACTCCTCACACATTTATATGGCAAACTGCAACAGGCAAAGTCCTTTAATGGCAGCAGGATTCACTTGAAGCTAACCAAGCCTCCTCACACATTTATATGGTGAACAGTAACAGGCAAAAGTCCTTTAATGGCAGCAGGATTCACTTGAGGTACAAGCCTCTTCACACATTTATATGGTAAAACAGAAAGTACTATACCAGGCAGGCTGCTTCTATCCCGATCGCAATTACTGCACAATACCCGGAGAACACACAGCAGATTCAGTTCCTGACAGACCGAGTGCAGTTCAGCAATTTCTCTAGTCTTCTACAGGGTGAGCCTGGTTTCTACTTTCAGATATCCTTTGATTCTCTTCACAGGACGGATTCAGTCCTAACAAGCAGTTACACAAGCTGCAGACCGGAACTCTGGGCCTTACACGCTTCCCGACTAAAACTGCACACTGAAAAGCACAGGGCTCCTTCCTTCTTCACTGCCAGAGCTCAACTGAAACTCCAACAGACAAAACCGAGCACTTCCTTTGAGTTCCTCCCAGTTCTTGACTGGATTGGCTGTCACTCACAATAGACTGCTCCTGTTGGTCCAAAAGGCGCAAGTCTAAACTACATCTCCCAGAGTCACTGCCCATACAATCCTCTTGTGGCTGGCTCAGATTATGAGTCCAAGTTCTGATTCGTCCAAGGCACCATTTTAGAGCTAGCTTACCCCACACTGATTGGTCCAGTTCAGCAGTTCAAAACCAGAATGGGGAACTAGGCAGACGCAGTTCTGACTGCAAAGAAAGCAGGTTAGACAAACTGTAATTTCATTATTACTCTAAATGGTTTCTGGCAAACAGTTACATCTTTCAGATAAGTTCCTTTGCACTCCTAGTGACTGCAAAATGGAGTGAATTGGCAGCAGCTCGAGTGGTACTCAATCAAAGAAACACACAGTCCCCCATACAAACTAATTATGTCTGCAAGCAGACAGCTCTTAAAGAGACAGTACCAGAGGTTCTAAAAACACTCACTGATAAATGGCTTAAACGCCAAACACCATTCAGGCTTGAAGCATTCAAGCAAGCTCCTGGAAGTCTTTTGGGAACCCCCATTTGCAGGGGGGTTACACATCTCTTACAGTACCCTCCAGTGCCTGGGCAATTTACCTTCTCTCTCTCTCTCTCTTGTCCTTTCTCTTTTCTATTGATGCTGGGGATTGCACAGTTCAGTCCTTAATCATGTAACTTCTTTCATAACTCTTTTTTCACTAAGCTCCAGCTTATAGTGTGCAGGGCTAGTTTTGAGTTATGTGGGAGCTCTTATAAAATAGTTAAAAGAGCGCTTTAACTGGCACATACTAGACTATGAATAATACATTAAAACTTCGGGCTCCTTCTTAAAGTGCTCCAGTCTTTCAGGCACAAACTAGAAGCAAAAATCAAATTAAATGAAAAGAGTGATAGGATATAATATTACAAGGCTATGTGTTATATATTAGGACCATTCTATTTGTTTTCTCTTGGCACCATGACATATTGTAGACCTCCTACCATTAAAAAATGTAAGACCTGCAAAGGGGTAATGTAGTCTTCCTCTTCTGCCCTCCTTATCCTCACTATCTGTCCCCTTGCTATCCTCTTCTCACTTATGTACCAGAAAAAAAGTCTTATCCTCATTTGCTACCCCTTTGGCTATCCTTTTCTCTGTCTGTGCTTTTGCTTCCTTCACTACCTTACCTGCTTCCCTCTGTTTTACCTGGTACAACTCCTTATCTTTCTCCCTCTGCCTTTCCTTATACCTTCTGAATGCCCCCTTTTTTCTTCAGCACTGTGGCCACTTTTCTAGAGTACTATAATGGTCCCTTTCCTTTTGTTTTTGCTCACTTCCTTCATGCAGAGGCTGGTTGTCTTAATTACACTCTCCCTTATTTTCCTCACTGTTCCTCTACCCCTCCCTGGAATTTCCCCTTTACTAGGTAGTTTCTGAGGTAGTCCCCCATTTCCTTAAAATCTGCCTCCTAAAGTCCAGGATCACCGTCCTTGTGTGGTTTGCTTCTGCTCCTGCCTTAGTGTTACACAACACTGTACAGTGATCACTGGTACCTAGGGGACTGCCCACTGTGACATCTGCAATGCTGTCCATGCTTGTAAGCACCAGGTCTGGCACTGTCCCATCCATAGTGGGTTCATTGCTAGCTGCCTGAAAAAGGCCCTTGTATGGAGTCAAGGATGTCATTGCTCCTTGTAACTACTGTAACTGCTTGTTGTAACCCCTAGGTGGTGCTATCCCAAGGGCTGCTACCCTTGCCTGCTTGGCTAGTAGCAGGTTAAGAAGCCTGAAATCTGAAACGGGTACCTCCACCTGGAGGTCAGGGTTGGTAGTGGTCAAACCAACCTAGGCACAGCCCTCCGGGACACAGTAACCCCCCTCTTTCCTTACTAGTGGCTGGAATAATACACAATAATCACTTTCACAATACCCCTGATACACCACACAAGTACCCACACTGTTTGCACTTACCACCAGGGCTTTTCTCTGGCCCAGCCCTGGGGATCCCCTGTAAAACAAGGTTATACACAGCAGATAACAACAGTACAGTACTCTTGCAAACTGGAACCACAGTCAGGGTAAATGCAAAAAATAGTTAGATCTGATTTATTTAAGGGGCTTGAACAAGGGAGGGGTGTAATCAGGTTAATTTGATTAAAGGCTTTATCAATCAAACAGTTATGCATGCACTTTGGGGTCCATAAACAGTCACACACTCCGGGTACCCAGATGGAGAATGGTGGGCTAGCCAGGAATGTTGCAGCTGATTGGGGCCCTGTGATGGAAGAAAATGAAAATTACGTACCTACCGTAATTCCTGATCTTCTCTTGTATCTTCACCATTCATTACTTACTGGGTGTTAGCGGAGGTGCGCACCCACCACGGAGCTTTTTTTTTTTTTAAAGTTTGCCTAATCAGCACCGAGCCTCGAGCATGCCAGGGGTGGCCGGCAGAAGCACGACTCCAACTCAGTTCTGTGAGCTGGAGAGGCAAAATGAGAGCAGAGAATATAGATAGCGAGGCAAGATAGCCGAGGGATAGCAAAGCAAGGAAGAATGAACTGAAAAGGAATAAGCCGATGGAGGAAGGACAGAGGAGATAAAGTATCCCTAGCCTAGGACTGCAGGGCCTCCTTACCTCAGGCGACTCTAGGAGAGAGATAAAGTAAGGAGATGAGAAAATAGAAGAAGAAGAAGAAAGAAAAGAGAGAGATGGGATGTTGAAGGGACCAGAATGCCCAACAAGCATAGTTAGCTTACAGCTGATGGCTCGACTAAGAGGGAAGCAAGAATCCCCGGAGATAGAGCTGAAGAGAAGGTTCACTAAACCCGCTAGACAGACTCTGGAGGGCATAGTCCTTATCCTCAACATGCCATTGTTATTGATACCCCCCTCGGGTTCCTGGCCGCGACAGGCCTAGAATTCGAGGACACCCGAGGAGGGAAGGGAACCCCAGGCAGCAGGAGAGTGCTGCTCTGGGACTTAGAAAAGGAAAATGTAAGCCTTTCAGGTGTTTTAAGCATAGAAATGGGACTCAGACAGACTGGCCAAGGCTTAGGCTGGCCGGGATTGGATATGGTCAGCACAGCTCTTCTGTAAAAATTGTCCAGGAGGACACTTAAAAGGAGAAACCAATATGCAAACTAGCGAGAAGGGAGATTACCTTCTCATTTCCCCTCTTGTTTGTTTTTCCTTTTTTTTTTTTTTTTACAGAAGAAATTTGAGGTTGGTTGCATGACCCCAAAACCAAGGTGCCTATAGCAGTCGAAAAGAGTTCCCTCAGCATTTTTCCTTTTTTTTAAAAGAAAAAAGGAACAGACGTGCCCGTTCCTCTGCTCTGCAGGGCAAGAATAGAGGGGGGTTTGATTCCAGGGCAATATCTGGAACACAGGATTGCAGGATCAACTGAATAGCCTGAACCAGGCCAAACCCCAGAGATATCTTGTCAGGATAACGGCAAGAGATAGTTGTGCAGTCTGATCGCCAATGCAATCCACGAGATGGCCTACTAATCTTAGAGTAATTAATTTTTCTGAAAATTAGAACCCCCCAAAAGAAGGATTTTTTTTTGAAAATTAAGCAATTTTTCCTAGTTTTAAGAAAAATTTTTTTTTGCAGAGAGAGGAAGGAGACGGGAGGTGGAGAAGCCACAGGAAGAGGCCACTGAGGGGATGGTGGGTGGGAGTAAGTAATGAATGGTGAAGATACAAGAGAAGATCAGGAATTATGGTAGGTACGTAATTTTCATATCTTCCCTTGTCAATCTTCACCATTCATTACTTCCTGGGTGAGTACCAAGCTCCTCTTCCCTTGGAGGGGGAAGAGGTAATACCCTGAGGGAACAAGACCCCCAGCCTTCTGCTGGTGAGAAAACAGAAGGAGAAGACCCTGGCTTATTCAGAAAGCCTAAGTGGGAGAAGAGCTAGGAGGTGCCTCCCGAAGGCGAGGGAGGCGGAGGGAGCCCTGTAAAAGTCTCCTAGCTCTGGAAGAGAAAAGACGGGTCCCCGGAAGGTGGAGCGAATCACCCTACGCCGGGCCAGGGTGACAACCTGGAAAGAAGAAGCCATGCCGTCCGCCTGATGCAGATCACTGTCCCTGCAAGCCTGGAAGCCACCTCATTGGTGTCATAAGATGCCCTTGCTTGGTGTCTTTCCAGCTCCAGGCCTACCGCGGAGAGGGCAACGGCTTGTCTGGTTTGCTCCGTGTCAGGCATAGATGCCAGCAGCTGGGACATCATCGACCACAAATGCCGGTTATAGGCAGCGCAGGTGAGCCTGATGTGATGCAATACATGCACTCGCTGCGAGAAGACGAGAACACTTTGCCCCCCAACGGTCGAATCCGGGAGAGTCCGAATCCGGTGGGCGGTCGTGCGCCAGGCAACGGCGCCCAGAAGGAGTATCCAGGTATACCAAACCTGAGGACGGGTTGGGAAGGGAACCTAGAGACTCAGAGGGGGCACAATACCTACGCTGGCAGTCCGCCGGGGCTGGGGAAGAAGGCAGGAACTGCCAGGACCGATAGACGCCCTGGAAGGATAGGCCAGGAAGGTACCACCAGATGCTGGGCACTGAATTCACCAAGGAATTCATGCATCTCCCATTCGGTATTGTCTCTCCGAACATAGGAAATCCGGAGATCCCTCACCATCCTCGAGAGGAAACGCTGATATTCTGTGAAATCAGCATCAGAGGACAGATGAGCAGGGGGTTCCTCTCCCTCAGAGGAGGGAGACGAGGATGATGGGGAGCTGGAATGCTAAGAGGATTCCTGCGGCGGTGGGGAGAGTCGAAAGACCCGCTCATGCATGTATCTAACATATGAGGGGAAGGCCGCTGCAGAACCTCTGAACTGCTCCCAGGATAACGGACCCGTAGGACCGACATGGCCCGAAGCGGGGGTGGTGAAGGCAGAGATGGGAGAGGGGCACCTCCGAGGAGGCAACTGCTCTCTCCGAGGGCTCTGGAATCCAGGGAAAGGAGCCCTAGTAGGAGGGATCCTGGATATCAAACCAGGCCGCAGAACGGAACTCTGGGGAAGCGGAGCCTGGAAGAGCCCTGGGGGAGAAACTCCCCTGCGATGACACCGGGACTGCATGGATCCAGAAGGGCAGTCTGCACAAACGCCACCGGAGGACACCCTAGAACCCTGGGGGGAGGGACGGGGCTCTGCACTACGGCTCCTGGCCACCCTCCTGAGGTGGCCAAAGAAGACTGGGCAGCAGGCCGCCTGCCCCTCAACCCCTCGGATTCTGAGAGGGCCCTCCTCCTTGACTGCAATGTCCCCCTGTCCCTAGAGGAGGCAACAGCATCCCGGGGGGTAGCCATCACCGAGCCTCCAGAGAGGGGAGCCTCCCCCTCCGTCACCCCCACGTCTGCCCCCCGGGACTCTCGGCCACCCCCAGCCGAGGAACCCTCAGGAGACGACGGTAAGGGGGACAGAGGGAGGGGCCCGCTGCGCCGCCTGGTACCCCTAGCCACCAAGGACCCAGATCCCGAAGAATGGGGGTGCCAGGATGGGTCCACATCTGAGCCATCGTCTCCGAGAGGACGAGATCAGCAGGACCTCGATGCTGGCCACCCCAGGGGTCCCCGAGGCCACGGGGCCGCGAACGGCCCCGGTACCAAGGGCGACGCCACTCGCCCCCCCCACGCCGGCAGCAGGAAGGCCTAACCCCACACCCCAGCGGCTCTGGCAGGCCCGGCACCGCCCGGGAAGGGAAGGCTAACGGCACCACCGGCAGCGCTGGAGGCGGAGCGCACCATTGACAGTGCCGCCATGTCCACCGGCACTAAATGGTGCGAGGCCGCGGCACCGCTTAAGCGCCATGATCACTCGGCGCTTTGAGGGCGCCGGGATCCAAAGCGTGCCGGAACGTGCCGCTCATCACCGGCACTGATTGGTCCAATCGCAGTCCAGGACCAAGACAGTGGAGATAAACAAAACAGTCCTTGCTGCAAAGAAGGCAGGTTAGACAAACTACATTATCATTATCACTCTAAATGATTTTCAGCAAATAGTTACATCTTTTAACAGAGCTCCCTCTCAGATTACTTATGACTGCAATCCAGGCAGCTCTTAAAGAGACAGTACACAGAGGTTATACAGGCACTCTCTGGCAATCACATTTAAACTGCTAAAATGCAGGACACCAGCCTGGCAGTGAGCATTTAGGCAAGCTCGAGGAAGACTTTTCGGGAACCCCCATTTGTAGGGGGGGTTACACTGTACTTGAAGTACCGTAACTGTTGGTCTTCCAGAATATCTTCATAATTGATTACCAGTTGTGAGCCTGTGCTGGAGGGCTAGGACCCCCCCAGGAACCAGAATTCTTTTGGTGGGAGCTGGTGATGTGAGAAGGCCCCACATATGCTTCACCTCATGCGACCACTGGTGTTGAACAGCATCAGCTCTCAACCGCCTCATTACCCTTTTTACTGAGGAGGCAAGCAGCATGAACCTAATGAGTAACCTATGCATTTATCCTTTTTTAATAAGACAAAGGTATGAGTAAACAATAGAAAAATTCAATGTGTGCCCATATAAATGAAAGTTACATACGTACCATAACTGATGATCTTCCTGAATATCTTCTCCATAGAGTACCGCTTGTGGGTCTGCGTCAGAGATGCTAGGACCCTGTGGGAGCCAGAACGTTTCTGGTGGGGGCTAGTGATGCGAGGGGCCCCAAATGCGTATAACTGCACGTGACCACTGGTATACAGTGGCACCAGCCCCCAACTGCCTCAGTACCTTTTTTACTGAGGAGGTGAGCAGCATGCACTGACCTAATGAGTAACCTATGTACTTAAGAGCACAAGACAGACCTGATGGCCCATGTAAACTGACATCAGCACTGCCTCGCTCACCAGGACTGAGGGCAGTGTCAGGAGCTGAAACAGCACCAGCAGGTGGGACCGAGGGCTCCTCCGACTCGGGCCTAGCATGTAGTTGTGACTGCGACACTGGGGGTGTCTGTGGCCATGAGGAGGCAGTGGACTGTGAGGGATGCTCAACTGACCCCCCAGAAGAGGTTGACTGTCCCAGTGACCCCTCACACAGGCCTCCCATCTCAGCAAGACTAGAATTGGCAGAGGCCTGCTCCCCCTTGGTACACATAGTGCTGGAGGGAGTCCTGGGGGAAGGGCCCAATGACCTGGCCTTGGCTTCCCGGGACCGATGTCGCCCAGGTTTATGACCCACCTTCAGCACACACATTTCAAGGACCTGGTGGGCCATGGAGAAGCAGGCATCACAGTTGTCTATATCATGTGATGGACCCAGGCAGGTTAGACAGTGGTTAAGGTGGTCCATTACGGCCATCATCTTGCCGCAGGGGCACTGATGCATTGTGCCTCACCTTAGATTTTGATGTAGGCCTCAAACCAGACATGACCATGTGTGGACAAAATAAAAAAAACACAGCACAGAACTCGACGCCACGCTAGACTGACAGAATAGAAGAAACCAAAAAATATATTTTTTACTGGCTTTTCCGCGATCTACGGCATTAATGGAGGTCTACGGCATTTAGTGAAAATGGTGGTGGCAGAAGTGATGCAGCTGCAAATGGAGATAGGCTTCAACTCCCACAGCAATCCAACCTTGACACGGGAAAAGAACAACTGAGGAGGTTAGGGGACGGGCATCGGTTACTGCCTAAGCCACGAGCACCATGCAATACGTCGGCCTTGAGGGTGGCGCTGACTCTGACCCTGGCCCCTCCTCCAGAGATAAAAGCTTTAAGCCTTAAAACTATAAGCTCCCGCAGTGTCTGACACCTCCGGTTTGCAATCCAACAGTAATGAATGGTGCAGATTGATCTAGGGAAGATCAACAGTTACGGTAAGCACGCAACCTTCATATCTTACCAGAATCAGTCTTCATTTTTGATTCCCACTTATGGGTCAGAGTACCAAGCTCAGAGAAAGTCTATTCAGAACTGTGCTACCAAAGCTGGCATGCTGCTTGGTATGGACATCCAGGGCATAGTGGTAAAAGTATGCATTTTGTTCCAAGATGCAACTCTGCAAATTTCCCCAATAGGCATAGAGCATAGCTCTACCAGAGAAGTGGCAACCACTCTGGTGGAGTTCAAGTTCAAATTTATTGCAGGAAGACTCCGTTGAGCAAGCTCATTTACAAGGAGGTCCTGAAGCATGTACACAGTAAACACATGTACACAGTGAAGGAGACATTACATAATAAGGCATCATTGAATAAAAGTAAGCAAAGTGCAAACAAAGTTCATGAAGGGCATTATATAGAAAAATAAATCATAGCAAAGTAAAGTACAGTTGGACCATTTGATACATAGTGTTCTAACAGTACAAGGTAGGTTTTATAAACATAACACTGACAAGAAGCAATAAATATGGTCAGTGTGCAATGACAGGAGAGAAGAAAAAATTACTCACCTTAGTAATTATATTTCTTCTAATGGAGTCTTGCTGTATACTGACAATTGCAGTGAGTCCCAACCTTTGAACTGCCCCAGAGAACTAAGCTTTAACTTTCCATGCAAGGCATGGAACGCTGAGCTCGAGCTCGGTTGAAGCCTCTGTCTGGAGTGTTTTGAACTCAAACCGTCAGATTCTTACGAGCCCAACTAAACTAAAAATTCTATGTGGAAATTGTAAAAATTCTACTAGCCAACTGGCTGAAAAGTTTTGGATTCCCAAGGAAGGCTCAAGTCAGGAAACCCAAAAACTAAACCCAATGTACTAACAAAATAACAGTAATAAATAAGCACCCAAACAAAAGGGAGGAGGGTGCCTGCAACTATACCCCAGGGGTACAGCAATGCACCTGCCCACCCACTTCCCAAAAACAGGTTCTGAGAGGGAAGGCGGGGGAGGTCAGAATACAGCAAGACTCCATTAGAAGAAACATAATTACTAAGGTGAGTAATTTTTTCTTCAAACAACATGAAGTCTTGCTGTATTCCGACAATTGCAGACTACCAAGCAGTACCTCCAAGGAGGAGGGACAGAACCTACTTTGGGAATTGTCTCTGAAGTACTGCTGTGCCAAACCGAGCATCACTCCTAGCCTGGATATCCAGAGAGTAATGCTTAGTAAAGGTGTGGACTGTTTTCCAGGTGGCTGCTTGACAAATCTCTAGGAGAGGAATATCCCTGGCCGCAGCCAGGGAAGCAGCTGTACCTCTTGTGGAATGAGCCCTCAGGCCTGAGGGTGAAGCTTTTCCCAGTTTTTCATAGCAGAATTGTATACAAGACACAATCCAACTGGCAATAGATCTTTTGGTGGCAGGTTTGCCCTTTCCCACTTCTCCATAATTGAGGAACAACTGGAGGGAGTCAAACCTGTGAACCTTGGTATGCTCTATGTAGTAACTAAGGGCTCTTTTGACACCTAAACTGTGTAGCCTCCTCTCTCCTGAGGAAGAATGATCAGTGAAGAAAACAGGGAGAGACAAAGACTGGTTTAAATGGAAGTCTGAAACCACTTTGGGTAAGAACCTTCTATTTGTTCTAAGGACCACTTTATCCCTATGAAAGGAGATAAAATCAGGTTCCACTGACAGGGCTTGCAATTCACTGATATGCCTGGCAGAGGTAATGGCTACCAAGAACACAGTTTTCCAAGTCAAATACTTAAGCACTGCTGAAGACATAGGCTCAATGGGGGGTTGCATAAGCTGAGCAATGCAAACATTCAAATCCCAGGCAGGGGCAGGGTCTCTAAAAGGGGGATTGGTGTGAAACAATCCTTTAAAAAAAATTACAGAACACCAGATGGGAAGACAGTGAGGAAGGCTTCCCCACAGACAAAAATGCAGAAACAGCTGACAAGTGTACCTTGAGAGTAGCTGGTCTGAGGCCTAGGCCATTAAGATGGACCGTATAATCCAGAACCGTAGGCAATTCAGCAGTGTCTGGAGAAATATTCTTCTTAGAACACCAAATGCTGAATCTTTTCCATTCAGAGTTGTAATTCTTTCTGATGGAGGGCTTCCGAGAAGCCTTGAGGATGTCCAGAACCCGTTGGGAAAGATGCAGATCTACAAACTCTAAATCTTCAAGAGCCATGCCTTGAGACTGAGAGACTGAAGACTGGGGTACCAAATCCTCCCCTGAGAGGATGTTAACAGGTTGTAATTCTTGGGAAGAGACAGAGGAAGATGGACTGCTAGGGACAGCAACAGGGGGTACCACGACTGTCTGGCCCAATCTGGAGTAACCAGAATCACCTTGCGAGGTTGAGACCTTATTCTGACTAAAACTTTGAACAGGAGTGGGAAGGGGGGAAAGGCATACAGAAACTTCCCTTCCCAATTCAGAATAAGGGCGTCCAGGGGGACTGAGCCCAAGACTGGAGGTCTGCAACAAAATAGAGGGAGTTGGTGATTGTCTGGGGCTACAAAGAGATCTATCTCTGGAGTGCCCCACCTTGAAAAAATCACTTTCAACACCTGAGGGTCCAGGGACCATTTGTGATGGCCCTGAGAAATTCTGCTCAGTGCATCTGCTAGCACATTGTCCTTGCCTGGAAGGTGAACTGCTACAAGAGAGGCTTGCAGGGAATAAGCCAGGGACCACAACTTCCTGGCTTCTGTACACAAGGCCATGGACCGAGTGTCTCCCTGCTTGTTGATGTACCACATGGTGGTAGTGTTGTCTGTTCTGACTTGAACCACCTAGTTAGGAACTGACTGAGAGAATGCTTTTAGAGCTATAAAAACTGCCCTCAGCTCTAGAAGATTGATGTGGAGAAGGGATTCTTGGGGGGACCACAGGCCCTGGGCAGTAAGGGACCTCAGGTGGGCTCCCCAGCCCAGAAGAGAAGCATCCATGGTAAGGACCACTGAACAAGGCTGAGCAACAAAAGGAACACCTTGCCTTAAATTGTCCTGATCCTGCCACCACTGAAGGGCCTGGATCAAGGTCAGAGTCACTGGAATCAGTTCAATAAGGGAGTCCTTTCTCTGAGACCAAAAAGCTCTCAGGTGGAACTGAATATCCCTCATCTGGAATCTTGCTACTTGGACTACTGCTGTTGAAGCTGCCATGTGGCCCAAGAGCTGGAGGAAATGCCTTGCTGGTCGAGATACATGAAGGCTGAAGGAAGAAGCTAGTTCCATAAGAGCTCTTGCCCTTTCTAGAGGAAGAATGGCTCTTGCTCTGTGTGTGTGTCCAGTTCTGCCCCAATGAAGGTAAGGAGCTGGACTGGTTCGAGAACTGACTTGGGAAGACTGAGAATAAAGCCTAGGGAAGTGAGCACTTACTGGGTCACTTGCAGATGAGACTTGACTTGGTCTGGAGACTGACCCACTAATAACCAATTGTCCATATAAGGAAATATGGAAATCTTTTGCCTTCTTAGAAAGGCAACTACTACTGCCAGGTACTTTGTGAAAACCGTTGGAGCTGAGGTTAGGCCAAAGGGCATTGCTCTGAGCTGATAGTGGCCCGAGAGCAACTCAAACCTGAGGTACTTTCTATGGGAGCATCTGATGGGAATGTGAAAGTAGGCATCTTTGAGGTCCAGGGAGGCTAGCCAGTCCCCTGGCCTTAGAGAAGGAAGGATTACTCACAGAGTTATCATCTTTAACTTTGGTTTTAAAAGATGTTTGTTCAGATATCTTAGGTCCAGAATGGGTTGCCACTCCTCTGTCTTTTTGGGGGTCAGGAAGTACCTGGAGTACAGTCCTTTGCCCCAGTGTAGGGTAGGTACTCTCTCTCTATAGCTCTTAAAGCTAGAAGAGAAGAAACCTCTGCCTCTAGGGCAAGGGTTTCCGAAAGATTTGCAGGTGGAAAAGATCTGGCTCTCATCTTTGTTAATTTTTTGAAGCTGAGAACCAGTCCCTGTCTTACTACTTCCAGGACCCACTTGTCTGATGTAATAGACATCTAGTCCTGGACAAAGTAAGCCAGTCTGCACCCTACTGGAATAGGAGAGTCGACCCGGGCAGACCCATCAGAGTGTCTGCTTGGCAGGGGCTTTAGGCTGAGGGTGGATACAGGCCTGCTCATCCCCCTTCTGCCTCTCCCTCTGAAGAACCCCCTCTATGAAAAGGAAGAAGAGGCCTGTGCTTGGTAAAAAGGCCTTTGAAAAGGCCTGCCCCTGCCCCTGGACTGCAGCCTTTAAGGAGTTGCCTGCCTTTCCTGGGCCTGAGCACTCTTGTAAGTGGTCCTATATTCGTCCATTTTCTTCACGTAATTCTCTGTCTGCTCCCCAAACAGAGAATTACCCACTACAGGAAAATCCATAGCCTTAGCCTGGGTGTCCTGCAAGAGGCTAGTACATCTGAGCCAAGTCATTCTCCGAAGAGCCACAGATGTAGCCATGACTCTTGAGACGTCATTAGAGTCCACGGCAGCATGAAACTGAACCTTAGATGCCTCAGTCCCATCTGCAGCCACCACCTCCAGCTCCTTGGCTAGCTGAGGGGAGGCCTGTTTAGCCAGTGCCAGTACAGTGTCCCACCTGGACTTCTGGTATAGGCCGTGTAATTCTCCTGCCTGAGTCCCAAAGAAGATGCCATGTACTACTTTGCCATGGCATCAATCTTCCTGGAGTCCTTGTCAGAGGGGTGTGAAGCCAAGGGAATATTTGCCTTGTCACAGGCAGCAGCATGCACTACCCCAACATGGCTGCATTGCTGATATAAGGACTCCGTGTCTGAGCCTGAGAGTGTATACCTCTTGTCCATTCTTCTATTCACAGGAGGTATAATGTTAGGAGACTTTAAGATTTTTTGTGTCTGTTTCCCAAAAGATTTATGGAGGGGAATAGACAGTCTCCTGGACTCTGGGATATCCATCATCTCTACATAATCAGGCTCTTCTTGATCTTCCACAGCCTCTTTCATAGGAAGCTGGAGGGTTTTAGCCACTTTCCTGTAAAGCATAAAGTGGGAATGGGACTCAGAAAGCCTAGGAGGGAAAACACCTGATGGTCTGTCTGGGGAGATGTCCGGTTCCACAGGTACATCCAGACCTTCACTTATATCATAATCTTCAAAATCCCCTTCCTCTTCAAACTCCGGTTCATAAAAATCTTCAAGGGTATACTCTTGAACCGGAACCCACTGAACCGAACTCCTGCCAGAAGGAGCCGGATCGGTCGGAACTGGACGGAGCGATTCCACAATCTGAATCGCCCTGGCTATCTCTTTGGTGGTCAGAACATGAACCTCTGGATCCGAACCCTGTCGATTTATCTTTGTGCTTTCTTTTTGTCAGAATCGATCCCTCAGAATTGGATCTCCATTTGCCCGAAGAAGTATTGCCCTGGTCAGAGGGCACTCCTTCTGGTTCGGTCGAAACCGAACTGGGCTGGCCATCCGGGTCAGCGGACTTCTCGGCCTCCTTTTCCCTCAGTCTACCTAATCTCTTCTCAAGGGAAGATTTGGGAAAATGCTTACATATTTGGCAGTCTGAAACAAGATGGTCAAACCCCAGACAATAAACACAGGTGGTGTGGGGATCAGCCTTGGCAAAGACCTCCAGACCTCCCCACACTCACTGCAGTGTTGAAACCCAGAGGACCCATTTTTTTTCTTGGGTTTCTCAGATATAGCCAACCTAACCAAATGTACCCTTTTTTTGGCAACCGCCAGGCAAGACTCCCTTATTGGTTCCTAACCGTGTCACGGGTATTGGAAAAAAACAGTTAAAACACGTTTTTTTTTAGAACCGATAAGAACTGGTAACCACACACTAAATATAGCAAAATTCACAATCAAATAGTCAGTTCAGCTGAACCGACCGCACTTTTACAAGTTCCACACAGAAATATAGAACAATTCCTATCTAGTACTCACAGCACCTCAGACAGAGACTGAACCGGCTATGCGGATACTTTTTTTTGGTTTAAACCGATGAAAAACTGAAAACTTTAACCGACTTCGAACCGAGCTGAAGGAGAAATCTCCGGAGCGACCGTTCAGTGAAGCGGAGTAAAGAATCTGATGGTTTGAGTTCAAAACACTCCAGACAGAGACTTCAACTGAGCTCGAGCTCAGCGTTCCATGCCTTGCATGGAAAGTTAACCCTTAGTTCTCCGGGGCAGTTCAAAGGTTGGGAATCACTGCAATTGTCAGAATACAGCAAGACTTCATGCTGTTTGAAAGGATAATTAGAAGGGAAGGGTTGAAGATTAGTAAAGAAGGGGGATGGAGGAGGGCTAGAAAGAGTAAGGGGGAGTAAAATATAGGTAGGAAGTCTAGGGTGGGAGAGGGTCATAAGAGCAGGTAGAGAAATCATACAGTTTAGCCGCAGTATACATTTTGCAAGCTAAGAAGTTTCAGTCCTGACTAGAACTAGTACCAGAGGAGTGGAAGGGCATGGAACAAACATAAGGGTAGAGGAGAGGCTTAATAACAGCTAGAAATATCGTTTATTTTTGATGCAGCTAGCACTTTCTAAAGGTGGAGTGGGCATGCACCTTGCCCTCCAGATTAAACTGAGGCATGGCATAGCAGTGGTGAAGGCAATTTATAATTCAGGCAGAAATGTACTTGCTTTAACTATCTTTTGATTAGGGTCAAAGTATACAAAGAGCTTTATAGACTGTCTGTAGTCCTTAGACCTGTCCAGGTAAAACCTAAGGACCCTCTTTATTTCCCCACAAAGATATTTATAGCGCCTTTGTCATGGGCAGCTGAGCAGCCCTGTCACTGTTTCCCTCAGTCAGTAACTGTCTCCCCCATGACTCACCTTGGGCCGGAGTTTCCCACGAAATTCTCTTTGTGGTGGGGTTGGGTGGGGAGGAGGGCTGTCCCCCCTGGATCAGATAATTCAGAGCAGACCATTGGCGGGTTCCTGAGCGATGGTGCAGACTTGTGGACGAGTGGGCAGGGCTTCATTAAGCCCCTGACACAGTTTTTCCTGGTATTCTCCCTGTCCCTGCTGCAGGTTGCCAGCATGCATGCATGAAGGCACACATGCATGATGCTCTCACAGTCCCTGCTCTTCAAGCTGCCCATGCTGCACTGCCACTAGGCCTCCACCTGGTGGTTGTCTAAGACTGGACCAACATCTCTCCTCTCCGCAGGAGGGCAGAGTAGTTACTCGGACAATCAATCTTCTCCCGCCCCAGCCTACCCCCAGTGACTCGAGTCCATTCCTGAACCTGGGTTGCCAGAGTGGCAGGAGGTAAAGTGCCAGTGCCTCAGCCCTCCATGCCACTGGGACAACACTCCAAAGATCCTCTTGACATCCAGTGAGTGGCAAATCCTTTCTCCCTCATTCTGAAGTTGGCAAAGTAGGTATGCAGGATTATAGCCAGTTAAGATGGAACTCTGACACCATTTTAGGTAGAAACTTGGGGTGTATATGGATAACTACATTATTTATATGGAAAATGGTATATGGATGATCTGTGACCAGAGCATGGATTTCAGGTACTCTGTGTGCAGAGCTGAGAGCTACCAGAAATGCTGCTTTCAAAGTTACAAACTTTAAGTTTGATTACCAAGATTACCTCTGGCAACTCGACTATAACCGAAAAGATGGATATACTTGTGTAACCCCTAGATGGCGCTATCCCAGGGGCTACTACCCCTGCCTGATTTGCCACTAACAGGTTGAGGGGCCTGGATCCAATGGCGGGTGCCTCCACCCAGAGGTCAGGGTTTGCAATAGTTAAACTAACTTGGTCACAGCCCTCTGGGACACTGCAACCCTTTCTTCCCACTAGTGGCCCACTTAATATATCAGAATTACCTCACAGTATACACTTACCCCCAGGTCTGGTTCCGCACTGGGACCTCCTGTGAAATGAGATACAGTGCAACAATCACAGTACAGTACTTTAACATAGACAAATACCTCAGGCAGTATAACTTTGCTGAAACAAGCAGCTCTGATTTATTTAGGGGATATAACAAGGACGGGAAATCAGGTTAATTAGCTTATCACTCTAATAATCTCATTTATGGCTCTGTGCACAGGCCTATCCCTATCAGTTACTGTCCCTGGGTACCCAAGCCCTAGTGGCTAGTCCAAACCGTGGCAGCTGGTAGGGGCCCTTTCACACAGAGAAAGGAAAATTAAACAGTCAGCAGTACAGTAATTCCATTTGGATTTAATGTGGCAATCAACAGGGAGCGACCCTGAATTAGTACTCACGACCTCCAAATAAGATAGGGTCCTTCAATATCAGCAGGGCTACTCTTGAGGTCCAAGAGACTCTTCACACATTTATATGGTAAAAAAAAGAAAGTACTATACCAGGCAGGCTGCTTCTCTATCCCGATCGCAATTACTGCACAATACCCAGGAGAACACACAGCAGATTCAGTTCCTGACAGACCGAGTGTAATTCAACAATTTTTCCAGTCTTCTACAGGGTGAGCCTGGTTTCTACTCTTCAGAGATCCTTTGATTCTTTTCACAGGACGGATTCAGTCCTAACAAGCAGTTACACAAGCTGCAGACCGGAACTCTGGGCCTTACACACGTTTTTTGACTAAAACTGCACACTGAAAAAGCACAGGGCTCCTTCCTTCTTCACTGCCAAAGCTCAACTGAAACTCCAACCGACAAAACCGGGCACTTCCTTTGAGTTCCTCCCAGTTCTTGACTGGATTGGCTGTCACTCACAATAGACTGCTGCTGTTGGTCCAAAAAGGCACTGAAGTCTAAACTACATCTCCCAGAGTCACTGCCCATACAATCCTCTTGTGGCTGGCTCAGATTATGAGTCCAAGTTCTGATTCGTCCAAGGCACCATTTTAGAGCTAGCTTACCCCACACTGATTGGTCCAGTTCAGCAGTTCAAAACCAGAATGGGGAACTAGGCAGACACTGTTCTGACTGCAAAAGAAAGCAGGTTAGACAAACTGTAATTTCATTATCACTCTAAATGGTTTCTGGCAAACAGTTACATCTTTCAGATAGGTTCCCTTTGCACTCCTAGTGACTGCAAAAATGGAGTGAATTGGCAGCAGCTTGAGTGGTACTCAATCAAAGAAACACACAGTCCCCATACAAACTAATTATGTCTGCAAGCAGACAGCTCTTAAAGAGACAGTACCAGAGGTTCTAAAACACTCACTGATAAATGGCTTAAATGCCAAACACCATTCAGGCTTGGAGCATTCAAGCAAGCTCCTGGAAGTCTTTTGGGAACCCCCATTTGCAGGGGGGTTACACCTGACGCATTCAATAACCACTTTGCTACTGCAGGCATGGCATTTGATAACTCCCCTGCAAACATACTTCGTTCCCAGATTGCCAGCCAACTTCCTGAAATTCCGATAGCTTCGCCACCTTTCTTGCTTCAACCTGCCTCACTGAAAGAGGTAGAGGGCCTCTTGCTTCAGTTGGATACTAGAAAAAGTGCTGGGGCCGACACCCTTGACCCTTACTTCCTAACAATTGCCTACCACGTACTAGCAATATCCATCACCCACCTTTTAACTTGTCCCTGTCTTAGAGCACCTTACCACCTATATGGAAGACAGCACATGACATACCACTATTCAAATCAGGTGACCCTGGTGATCTCAATAACTATAGGCCAATTTCTCTCCTTCTGGTCCTGTCCAAGCTCCTAGAGAAAATTGTAAATGCACAGCTGAGGACTCACCTTGAGTCTAGGGAACTACTAAACCCTATGCAGTCTGGATTCAGAGCTAAACATAGCATTGTCTCAGCCCTCACCAAAGTTACTAATGACTGGCAGCGTAATCTTGAGAGCAAAAACTTTATTTGTGCTGTTTTCTTTGATCTAAGCAAGGCTTTCGACACTGTCGACCATAGTCTGCTCCTCTCCTCCCTTCAAACCATACATGTGGACCCCTCCTCTCTGTGCTGGTTTACTATCTTACAGGGCGCCTTCAACAAGTTAAAGCCGAAGGAGGCCTGTCCCCCTTAAAAACTCTGAAAAGATGGGTACCTCAAGGTTCTATATTAGGGCCCTTACTTTTTGCAATCTACATTAATAACATTGACTACTGTATAAAAGAAGCCAACATCCATCTGTTTGCAGATGATACAGTTCTCTACGTGAGTCGCCCAACACCTGAAGCTGCCTGCAATGACCTACAGTCAGAATTCAACCTTTTGCAAAGCCAACTCCTCCAAAAAAGCTACCCTTAATGCCAAAAACTAAAGTGATGGTCCTCTCCCGCTTCATCCGTACAGCTAACCCTGTGTCCAGTGGGACAGTTCCCCAAATTACCACAGTTCTAGGTGAAAAACTAGAATTTGTTACAAAATTCAAGTATCTGGGAGTTTGGATAGACCAAAGACTCTCCTTCATTGAACATATCAAGGACTTGCTAAAACGACTTCGGCAAAGGCTTGGCCTGTTTTTTAGAATCAACCAATTTCTCACCAGGGATGCCAAGAAACAACTGGTCCAATCCATTTTCCTATCATTGGTTGATTACGCTGATTTCCTCTACAGCCAATGCCCCAACTCTTACTTACTAACTGGACACACTCTGCCATCGAAAGCACTGAGGTTTATAACGGACTTCCTTCGACACGCATCACTGCACCCTATATGCGCAGTGGGGTGGACATCACTAAAGTTCAGGCGCCACAGAAATGCCACTCTCTGGACCTATAGAGCCATCTCTAATAAGCTGCCTTACTATATCTCCTGCTGTCTTGCCCTGAATATAATTGGGAAATACGTGTTAAGAAGTTACTCAGCTATTACACTTAAAGTACCCAAAGCAAAATCCCGCTTCGGCAGGACAGCCATAAGCTTCGTGCTACTACCTTATGGAACGATCTACAAAAAACCCTCAAATTAAGCACTCTAATTGGTATAAATGCTTTCAAGATGCTTTATTTCCATACAATCAGAGAAGTATGTACTGTAACTGCTTCACCCACTCGGACCCAGTACCGGTGTCTGCACTGGTATATAGCTACGCCTAGACCTAATTTTAAGTACTGATCCCCCAACTTGCTCCTCACAAGCCTAATTGTTCTCTGTCTTATCCCCCTGTCTTATCAATGCTAGGCCCATCCATCCCCTTATCCTTCCTTTCCCAACCTCGGATAGGAGCTCACCACCCCTGGGTTGTGACATCCTACCATGCCCCGTACTTTATAGCATTCAAATCCCGGGGCTCACACATATTCCTTTTCTCCATCCACGTTCTCTACATCCTGTTTTACCAACTCCTCTCTGTGCACCGTGCCCTCCTAGCCTTTCTCCCCCTACCTCCCTCCCTCCCTTCCCCCCGCCTTTGCTTCTACCTGGTGTATAGAAACATAGAATTTGACGGCAGATAAGGACTGCTTGGCCCACCTCATATGCCCATTTTCCTACCTAATAGATAAGCTGCAGATCCTAATTAACCAACAGCTTACTTCCTTCTACCCACCACTAGGACTGCCTTATGTCTGTCCCATGCATTCTTGAATTCCCCCACTGTTCTTGACTCCACGACCTCTTCAGGGAGGCTGTTCCATGCATCCACAACCCTCTCTGTGAAAAAATACTTCCTCACATTACCTCTGAGCCGTCCCCCCTCTATCTTCAAATTGTACCCCCTTGTTCTTGCACATCTCTTTTCTGAAAGATGCCACCCTCTTGGACTGTTGATTCCCTTGAGGTACTTGAAAGTTTCTATCATGTCTCCTCTTTCCCTCCTTTCCTCAAGGGTATACATGTTAAGCTCCTTTAGTCTTTCTTCGTATGTCTTCTGAGCAGACCCTGCACCATTTTGGTTGCCTCCTCTGGACAGCCTCCACTCTGTCTATGTCTTTATGGAGATGGGGTCTCCAGAACTGCACACAGTACTCCAGATGGGGTCTCACCAACTGTCTGTACAGAGGGATAACAACTTCCTGTTTTCTACTATTGATGCCTCTCCCTATGCATCCCAATATCCCCCAAGCCTTCCTTACTGCCTTCTCACATTGCTTGCCCACCTTTAGGACATCTGATATAATTACTCCCAGGTCCCTTTCCATTTTTACTGTTGTCAGTATCTCACCCCCCATTGTGTACTCTTACCCTGGGTTTCTGTTTCCCAGGTGCATTACCTTGCACTTCTTTGCATTGAATCTGAGCTGCCATACATTTGACCATTCCTCCAACCTTGCCAAGTCCCTTCTCATCCTTTCCACTCCATCTGGTGCATCAACCCTGTTGCAGATCTTTATGTCATCTGCAAAGAGACATACTTTTCCTTCCAGTTCCTCTGCAATGTCACTTATAAAGACATTAAAAAGGACCGGTCCCAGTACTGAACCCTGTGGTACCCTGCTAGTAACCCTCCTTTCTTCACTGTGGACTCCATTTACTACTACCCTTTGCGTCCTGTTGTCTAGCCAATGTTTTATCCAGGCTACCACGTTGGGACCCACTCCAAGGCTGGCTAACTCGCGTATAAATCTTTTGTGTGGGACTGTATCAAATGTCTTGCTAAAATCTAGGTAAGCCATGTCCACATCCCTTCCCTAGTCTACTACTTTGGTCACCCAGTCAAAGAAATCGATTAGGTTCGTCTGACACGACCTTCCCATCGTGAATCCATGCTGTCTTGGGTCATGTGCCCCACTAGCCTTTAGGTACTCAACAATTCTTTCCTTCAGAAGTGATTCCATCATTTTACCTACCACTGAGGTCAAACTAACTGGTCTGTAGTTTCCTGCCTCTGTCCTGCTCCCACTTTTGTGAAGAGGAATCACATCCGCCCTTCTCCAGTCCTCAGGTACCACCCCATCCTCCCATGATTTGTTAAAGAGAGTAGTCAGCGATGTCATTAGTTCTACCCTTAGTTCTTTTAGAATTCTTGGGTGAATCCCATCAGGCTCCATTGCTCTGTCCACCTTCAATTTTATTAGTTCTTTCAGAACCCTTTTTCTGTAAATGGACTGGTATCGACTGTCTTCAGAGTGTTTCTCTTGTTTGGTTTAGGTACCTCCCCCTCCTCTTCCTTTGTGAATACTGAGCAGAAATATTCGTTCAGTATCCCTGCTTTTTCATTGTCACCCTCTACCCACATTCCTTCCCCTTTATTAAGCCTCAGTATCCCTCCTTTGGTCTTTCTTCGCTCCCTAATGTACCGATAAAATGTCTTATCCCCCTTCTTAACAGAGTTGGCTATCCTTTCCTCGGTTTGGGCCTTTGTTATTCTGACTGCCTTTCCAGTATATTTTTATTTTATTTTTTTCTTCTGTTACCTCCTCCTGCAACCTTAGATAACCTGCTTTATCTTCCTATAGACACTTCTATGTATGTAAATACCCTGTAATCTGTACAATATCCATATAATTATATGTACATATGAACTTCTTTTTCTTCCTCTCTATAAACAGTATTATCTGTATTGCATTGTAAATACCTGTGTTGACCTGTATATACAATTGTTCATGCTCCACCCAGGTCCATCTTGCAAATGAGCTTCTGCTCAATGATGAACACCTGGTTAAATAAAGACTTGATTGATTGACTGATTGATAAGTCACAAGTTGTAATAAGCTCGAAGGGCTTGTGAGTGAGCATATCCAGCACAAGGTTGATATCCGATGGAGCCACTGTCTTCCTGATGGGAGGCCTTATGTGCAGGATACCTGAGGAACCTCTTAAACAGTGGCAACTGGGCAAGGTGGAGGGTTCCTGGTATGTGATATAGCACATGCAGTGGTGAATCTTAATTGTAGAATACTACAGGCCAGCATCAGAAAGGTCCTGTAAGTACTCCAGAACCTTTTCAGGTGGACACCTGAAGGGGTCCACTGGGGTTCTGGAGCACCAGACAGAAAATGCTTTCCATTTGGCTTTATACAGTATGTCTTCCTGGTGGAAGATTTTTGCACAGCCAAAAGTAGTTCAGAGACCTGAGATACCTTGAACCGGCTCACTTTTATTTCTTTAGGAGCCAGGCCTGAAGTGAAGGGAGAGCAGGTTGGGATGGACCAGCTGACCCTGAGTCAGTAAGTCCGTCCAGAGTGGCATAACCCACACCTTGATGACTGCAAGTCAGTTCAACAAAAGAAACCATATCTGCTGAGGCCAGCCATTGACTACTAAGATCATCTTACCCCCATGTGCCTCCAGTTTGAACAATACCCTCTATATGAGAGGGACTGGAGGGAAAGCACACAGAAACAGATTTTGCCACGGCTGTCTGAATGCCCCCTGACAGAAAATGACATTCCCTATAATTGAAGCAGTTTGGGGCTGAGTGGGGATGCGAAAAGGTCCACATCTGGGGTACATCACACATTGAACAGAGATCTCACAATGTCTGGTGCCAGTGACCACTTGTGAGGATCTACCTCTGTTCAATTTAACTTGTTCTGAACTCCTGGCAGGTAGATTGCTTGGAGCAGGCACTATTCCCTCACTCTCATTGCCTCCCTGCAGAGATGGTAAGGGTGTGCTCCTCCTTGCTTGTTAATATAGTACATGACATGTCTGTTTGGAGGAGAACTGTCTTTTTGTTGACCAAGTCCACTAGGGCTTTGAGGACATACAGAACTGGACACATCTCTAGCACACAGGTGTAGAGATGAGTTTCTGATGGCTCCCAGACACCTTGGGCCAGATTTTTAGTGCCCCTTCCCCTCCAATTTGGCACAGGTACAGGGGAAAATTGCCACAAGTGGGGTTTCACTTGTGAAGCCACAGTTTTTCCCACATGATATTTTTAAAACCGGAGCTAGATTATGACTGGCTGCAGCACAGATGCTCCAACATCTCCCATGATGACATCAATGACATGCAGTAATATTTCCTGCAGCTACGCCTGCCACCCATGTGGAGCTCGGGCTGAAAATACTAAAGTTCACAGGTGCAGAGAATTTGTTCCACACTGGCTGCTGCTGAGTGGGACTTAGTCCCAGGAGGTCTGAACATCCAGCCCCTTGTGTATGGAGATCTTGGAAGTGGCTTCCCACCCCAGTGGGGAGGCATCTGTAGTGAGGATCCCCTCTGGCTCTGGTAGGGAGAAGGGGAAGCCCTGAAGGAGATTACTCTCCACTGACGACCACATCAGGGACATCATCAGCTATTTGGTCACCTGAATGGGATAGTTTTGAGGGTGTGATGCCTGTGACTACTGGGTACAGAGCATTCACTGAGCTGACACTGTGAAGACTGAAGAGGCTGTTAGGCCCAGCATGCATTGCATGGGGTGGGCTGGCACAGTCTTGCATTCCATGATGTAGCATGCCATCTGCAAGACTACCCATAGTCTGCTGTCTGGAAGCAAGGCCCAAGCCATGGTTGTGTCCAGAAATAAAAATTATGTACTAGTTGTAATTGTTGATCTTCCATAATATCTTCACCATTACTTCCCACTTATGAGTCTAGATCTGGAGGCACCAGAACCCTCTGGGAACAAATTGTTTGAAGAGAGAGAGCATATGTCGAGTACTGATGGTGCCTGGGCACCACACTTGTTGCCGCATGTGCTAGCCAATAACTATAGCTAGCTCCCTCATACACCTCAGTTCTGTTTACCAGAAGAGAAACAAAGTGGAGAAAATAATATGGGCTAGACACTTTCTAGCCTAAAGGGATACGGAAAGGATATAGGAAACAAAAAAATAGTGGCACAAGGAGTAGTTAGGTCTATAGAGTCAGAGCCTAACACCACTAGCCAGACAGGAGTTGGATAGTAGTTTGAGAAAAAGGGGCAGCAGCCCTGAGCATGGGGCTCTGGCAGGAACGCAAGTAGAATGCCCCAGGACTGGGTCCCACTTGTAAATGACCTGACACAATGTGCCAAAAGAGGAACGAGGCACATAGATTCCTGAATAAAGGGTCAACTCCATGCTACCAGACAGAGAATGAATTGAAGTCATAAGTTAACCATGTCCCTCTTTCTTATATCAGAGAAGATTAAAGGAGGATCCTAGGTGCAGCTAGAGTTGCAGGACTGGGCAGTCCCAAGGAGTCAAGATGTGCTTATTTCTGCAAACACCCCTAAGAGTAGTGGGCTAAAGGCCCAGATACACAAATAAGAAGGCGCATACCAACCAAAATAATCTAATGTAGTCAGAGAAAAAAATCACATCAAAAAATTACTTGATTCTCCTGCAGCCACAGGCAGGCATCCTGTGTGAGAGCATGTGTAGCTGATCCAAAAGGTGCATTGCACCTCCCACATGCACAGCAGCTGCCAGGTGGACTTAGATTGGGTAGTGCCCAGGGGCACATGCTACGTTTAGCAACTACAGGGATACACCCACAGAGGGGATATATCCCAGGCAGGGAAATGGAGGACAAGAAAGAAAAAGGGAGGAATGGGCAACCTTTTAGTAAATCCCCTTTTTTATTTTTATTTTTTGGGTTGGTGCAAGGGCCCCAAAGGACCCTCAGCCCAGTCTTGTATTTTCTTTCTTTTTTTGTGAAAGGAGCACCCAGAAGAGTACCAACTCCCTTTTTCATAAACAAAGTAAAAAGAGACTCCTTGGGGAGTGTAACTAGGGAGATGCTCCAGAGTTTGTCTGTGGTGCTGGCAGCACCATCAGAGTGAGTATGCCTAGAGGCTTTGGTTTTATCTGAGTGGGGGATGATGGGTGAGGCATGGTATTCAATGGTAAGGATATTCTGGAAGATCAACATTTACATTAAGTATGTACTTTTCATATCTTCCAGGAATCTGTCTTCACCACCGATTCCTATTTATAGAGTACAAAGCTTCCTTTGTTTCTGAGGAAGGAGCTGACTCACCCTGAGGGTATGAGTTACCCTCAGCCCTCTGCATGGGAGAGAACACCTGAGGGCAGGGGCTCCTCACAGATCTGCAGTGCAGCTGAAGTGGATCCGAGGCTTGAACTTCAGATAGAAACAGAGAAAAAGAGACGGCAGAAGGAGACCAAGGATCCATCTAGTGTGCCCATGGTAAATGGTAGCACTGAGCACTTTTAGCAGCTGTGCCTTCAGCTCTGCTTTCTTCTGGGGCTGGGGAGGTTGGGATTTGATGTTTTGGGTTCCCACCCCTATCACAAAATGACTGTTTGTTATGAAAAG
Organism: Neoceratodus forsteri; assembly: GCA_016271365.2. Taxonomy (NCBI): domain Eukaryota; kingdom Metazoa; phylum Chordata; order Ceratodontiformes; family Ceratodontidae; genus Neoceratodus; species Neoceratodus forsteri. The sequence goes on from CM028130.1 coordinate 1,201,394,299, forward strand.
AGCCACCTCCTCTAACCCTTTGTGGGTTGTAGGGAGCTGGCCTGGAAGTCTTAAGAGTCATTCTTGTTTTGTTAGACTCTTTAAGAGACTGTTCCACCTGCTGTCCAAACAGATAAGTGACATCGAAGGGCACATTCATGATATTTTGTTAGATGTCTGTGGTGAAGTCAGCAGTCCACAGGAGTGCTGCCTAATGCAAATGCCTGCAGCCACAGAGTGAGCTGCTGCATCAAAGGCATCCATAGAGGCTTTAAGCTGGTGGCTGTTAGATACAATAACTAGTTAAAAAGGAAGTAGCATGTCTTGTTTTACCTCTGTGTCTGGCAGGGCCTCTGCCAGAGACTTAAGCCTGCTCTGGAGGGCATGCTTGTACTTAGAGAGGGGGCCCTTGTAGCTAGCTATCCTCATGCTAATGGTAGCCGAGGATAGAGCCACTTACCCATGGAGTCTAACTTGTACCACTCCTTGTTAGTGGGGTACACTGTGACCTCCTTGGGCACTATGGCTTTGTCATTCTCAGCCAAAATAACAATGGCACCCACTAGTGGCTGAGTAAAATACATGGGCTCAGGATTAGGTGCTGCATATTTCTTGTCTGTCTGCTTGGCGACAGCTGCCACAGTAGCAAGCCTTCTCCAAGTCACCTCAAAGAGTGTCTTCGGGGTGGCTGGATGGGAGGAACTAAAGAGACTGGGATATTAGGTATGTTTAGGAACTCCAGTTAGAGGTGCCTAGCCTGGTCTATGGCTGCTGGCTTGAAATTCAATGCAGAATGCACATTTCTCAGCAGAGCCTGGAAGGAGAGATCCTCCTGGGGCATGGTGACAGGAACTGGTTCTGAGTTCTCTGGATCGTAGTACAAGTCATCCTCCTCACCATCAGAGATGATGAGGTCAGGATCTGACTTGTGCCCTTCTACTCCCTCCTTGCTTGGAGAGTAGTAAAGAGGAATAGGTTCTAGGACTGACAAGGAAGGCCCTGTGGCTGTCCTCAATGGAAACGATCCCAGCACCTGAGGCCCGTGCAACACCATGTGTGGTGGCAAGGCCAGCATCAGGGTAGGACCTACAGAGCCTGACCCCAATGCCAGATGTGGCACCACCAGCAGCGTCGATGACTCTGCCAGCCCCAAAGGAACTGGTGGTGGCACTGTGGCTGCCCCATCCCAGAGGTGACACCACGAAAGGGGTAGAAGTCAGTGGCGTCAATAGTGCCCCAGCTTGAAGCTCTGAGCCACGGTCAACCATGCCAAAGTCATGCAACATCACAGTAGCATATAAAAATAGTGAAAATGAAATGGCGATGACAAAAACGGTGACTAAATAACAGTACTGACACATACGGCGAATAGGGATTCCCCTCTCCCCAAGTTGTTTCCCCCCCGGAGTTAGTATATTTAGTAAGGGGGTGTGTGGGGGGCAATGCCTGTTATTTAGTCACTGTTTGTGGTCGTCATCATTTTGATTTCGCTATTTTCACATGGAACCAACATCACAGATGGCTCCAGCCCAGTCAACCCAGAAGAGTCAGGAAACAGCACCAGAAACGTGCATAAGGGAGCAATACAGATGAATATGAATAGATAGGCCACTGACAGAGCAAAGGCCGATGGCACATTTATAAGGTAGAAAAAAAATGGGCAGACTGGATGGGCCTTGCGGTCCTTATCTGCCGTCAACTTCTTTGTTTCTATGTTTCCACCTGAGTTATACGCTGTACCCACTGCTCCATAAGAGTTGCCCAATGGCTGAACTGTCCACAGGAATCCCCGCTAATGGACAGAGAGGGATTCTGGGATGGAGACATTGACTTCACAGGCCCAAGGATTTCTGGTGTTGTCAGTAACAAGATGATGAGAAAGTCTGGAAAGCATTCGCTAACCTGAAGGTGGAGAAAGCTATGGAGCCAGACAGGGTACATCCAAGGATGCTGAGGGAACTCAGGAAGGTACTTACTGCACCTCTGACAGACCTATTTAACAGATCACTGGAGACTGACGTGATCCCAGGAGACTGGAGAAGGGCAGATATTGTTCCACTTCACAAAAGTGGTAGCAGGGAAGAGGTGAGCAATTAAAAGCTGGTCAGCCTGACATCGGTAGTGGATAAGTTAATGGAAACACTACTAAAGGAAAGAATTGTGGAATATCTTGCATCCAGCAGATTACAGGACCCAAAGCAGATTGTGGGCTTTTAGTGACACTATACTTTCTTTGTTGTCTTTACTTATAATTGTTTTTGGGCTGTTGAAAATTTAAAACATAGTGGTGGTGTAATTCTGTGCTGTCTTTAATTGCTGCAAATTTTATCTTGGCTTGTCTGACTGCCCTGTAGTTGGGTGAAGGGTGTTAATTGTCTGGCTTCTGACCTCAGCTACGTGATAACTGGAGGTGGGGCTTAGTCAGAGTTAAATTAGCAAGCAGAGTTTTATTTTCTCAGAAGAAGCCAGAAGGGGAAGGAAACATATTCAATTCAGTGCTTTAGAGTAACTGGTAATTGCTATTTTTCTTTTAAACTTAGATTGTGGGCTTTTAGTGACACTATACTTTCTTTGTTGTCTTTACTTATAATTGTATTTGGGCTGTTGAAAATTTAAAACATAGTGGTGATGTAATTCTGTGCTGTCTTTAATTGCTGCAAATTTTTGCCCCCCTCCCTCCCTTTCCCCCAACTCTTAATTATATGCCCTGTTAAATCTGATTGACAGGAGCTAAACACAGGGTATAGTAAGGGGTGTAGAGTAGGAGGGGCATAAGGGGCATAAGGGGAAAGAAGCCCATCCTCAGCACGACAAGTGTTTTGACTCATTTATTTATTTATTGGTCTCTTTTTCTTTAAAAAAAAATTATCTGAGGATCAGTGGCAGGATTTTTAGTACAGTAAATTAATAAAAAGGGAACTAGGAGAGCTTCAGTAGCAGACAAGTAGTGGAATTGCAGTATAATGTGGAGATGGTGCAATGCAGTGGCTGTGGGGCAGCCATATTCAGGCAGACCTTCTGGACACTGAGGTGCTGCCCTATCTGCATGCATCTCTCTGGACTGCAGGATGAGGTAGCCAGACTCAGAGCAGAAGTAAACTGGGTCAGGAGTACCATCACCCCTATCCAGGGACCACCCAGTCCAATGCAACTGCCTCAAAGGATGCTGAGAACGAGGAGCACTTGGATGACAGTGAGCTCAGGGAGGGTTAGAGCAGTCAGGCAGAGGCACATCCCAGATCCTATTCCACTCAGGAACTCATATGCCACACTGGCAAATGAGGACAACCAAATAGAGGTACCCAGAGAAGTGGAAGGAAAGGATGTGGAGGTTAGCCAAGCAGGTGACCTCAGCGGGGAAAGCAGTGGACCCCAGAGGAGGAGGAAGCAAATCCTGGTGGGGGACTCCATCATAAGAGGGATCCAGCTAGGAACACAGGAGGGGGAGGACAGGGAGGTGAGGTGCCTACCAGGTGCCACGGCATGGAGGGATAGAAGGAAGATCCTGGGGATCACTGGGAAGGCAAGAGCTGGATGTCATTATCCACCTAGGTACTAATGACCTGGCAAATGGGGAGCCAAAGGAAGTTCAGGAAGAGTTTAGGAAACTGGGGAGGGGTCTCAAGCAAGTAGCTACTTCTGTCACTTTCTCAGAAGTACTACCTGTGAGAGGCAAGGGAGAGCATAGGAGTGCATGCACCAGAACTTTAACTCATGGTTGAAGAACTGGTGCTGTGAGGAAGGGTTTGGATTCATTGGTGACTGGGGACCCACCTGGAGGATGGAGGTTTGTTCAAGCCTGGCGGCCTGCATCCATCCTGGAGGGGAATCCAAGCACTCAATGATAAGTTTAAATGCTACATTGACAAGCATTTAAACTAGCAAAGGGGGGTGGCAGGCCATCAAGGATGGTACCTACTTGCTCACCCCCCACAGCTAGCAGTGGAACCAGTGAACCAGAGGAGTGGCTATCTCAAAAGCCGTGTGCAAAAGCTGGAGATTAGTGCCCAAGAGGTGGATAAGCAGAAAAGGGCAAAATCAGCAGAAGGGCAGACAGCAAGGAGAACCAGGGATAAATGACAACCAAGGAAGGGGCTGGAGTAGAACAGTGAAACAGTCTAGGAGGTCAAATCATGGAAAGCCATGTGAACAAATGCCAGGAGCCTTAGCAACAAGATGGAAGATCTGGAGGCTGTCATGGTACAGTCAGACCTGGACATTGTGGCCATCACTGAAACCTGGTGTAATGATAACCACGACTGGAGAGATGGCCATACCTGGCTACAACATATCTAGAAGAGACAGAGCAGGCAGGAAGGGAAGAGGAGTGGCACTGTATGTGAAAATGACATAAGGGCCACAGAGATCCAGGAGGAACAAAATGGGGAGAGATACTGTGGTTTAAGCTGGAAAGGAAAATGGGACAGCCATCCGCAACAGGTGTGGTCTATAGACCACCAGCCCAGGAGGAAGAAACAGATAGGAGTTGATGCTAGCCATCCAAAGGATGGCAGACAAGGGAGGTAGTACTGGTTGGAGACTTCAATATTCCAGACGTGGACTGGAGCATCCCAGCAGCAGCATCAACTAGAGCAGATTTATCCTGGACTCCTTCAGGGTGCCTTCCTCAAGCAACTGGTCATGGAACCAACTCGCAGAAGGCAATACTGGACCTTGTGCTCACAAACAGGGACAGTGTGATGGGGGTAACAGTGGGGAGCACCTGGGAAACAGTGACCACCAGTCATTGTGGTTTGAAATCACAGAAAGAGCAGAACCAAACCACACAAAACACGATCCTGGATTTTAGGGGGCAGACTTTGGGAAAATGGGAGATACTTGAAAGAGGCATTAAGGGGAATGGGACAGGAATCAGGGGTTGAGGAACAGTGGGCAGTATTTAAAAGGGGATTACAAGAACAACAGAATTATGCATTAAGCAGGTTAGCAAGAGGAAAAGGAAGAGAGACCATTATGGTTTTCAAAGAGGTAGCAAAGAAAGTGAAAGCCAAAAGATTGCATTTAGGCAATACAAAAAGACACAGGCAGAAGGGGATAGGAGAAGTACCAGGAGAAGCAAAGGGAGGCAGGGAGGTCAGTAAGGGAGGCCAAAGCTCAGACAGAAGAACACATTACAAAATCAGTGGGTAGAGGGGACAAAACCTTTTACAGGTACATAAGTGAAAAAAGAAAGACAAAGGGAGGGATAGTGAGACTGAAGGGGGAGGATGGGAGCCGCGTGGAGGATGACAACAGTAAAGCTGACATATTGAACAGGTATTTCTGCTCAGTCTTTACTGAGGAAGAGGAGGGTAATGGGTCTGAAAGGAGTACAAGGGGTGAGAATGGTGCAGAAGAAAAAATTACTCACCTTAGTAATGTTGTTTCTTCTAATGGAGTCTTGCTATATTATGACCATAGCAGTTAGCCACAGCACTTGAACTGCCCCGGAGAGGAAAGAGTTAACTCCATACAGGATGGAGTTCTGAGTGCGAGCGCTCCTCTTAGAAGCTCTATCTGGCTAGTTTCAAATAGAAACTGCCAGATCTTTACGGAGTCAAACACTCACTAAGAGTCTGTGTGGAAAAAGTAACCTACACTAGCCCAATGGCTACCTATTAGTAACAACAACTACAACAATAACAACAACAACAACCAAAATCACCCCTGACAAGCACTACTAGACCCCTTTCCCCAAAAGACTCAAGTCCAGGACGGGGGCCAGAACACACAAACCAATAACAATAAAAAGGAAAATTACGTACCTACCGTAATTCTTGATCTTCTTGGACGAGTCTCCACCACTCATTCACACTAGTGGGATCTGCGCCGGAGGCACCAGGACCAATCGAGCAAACTTTTGCTGGAGGGTCGTGAGAGATGGCGTCATGAGACACGGCGCCAGAGCAGCGGCTCGAGCGGTAATGACTATCTCTCGGCGACGACCCTCCAACCGCCAGTACCTTTTTACCAAGGAGGTGCAGCGCAACTAACGTAAAGAGTAAACGAATATTAAAACGGACATAAGATAGTCCGATCGACCCGTGTAAGAAGGGTCATCAAAGAAGTCCTCACGCCCTAAGATTTGAGGGAGTGAAGACCAACACAGCGTAAGCTCGGGGATGGAGGATAGAATGAGTGGTGAGACCGTCCAAGAAGATCAAGAATTACGTGTAGGTAATGTAATTTTCCTATCTTCCTGACATAAGTCTCCACCACTCATTCACACTAGTGGAGAGTACCGCTGATAATCCCCAAAAGGGTGGCAGGAGAGCCAGAGCTCACGGCGCCTAAGATAGAAGCCCATTAAGGATAGTTCTGCGTATGCGGAATGTAGCCTGGCATGAACATCCAGTGCATAGTGTATTGCAGGTATGCACTGAGCTCCAGGTATGGCGCGCTGGTATATATCTGCAATTGAACATTGCGAATTTCCTAGGGATGCCGCGATCGCTTCTAGTAGAGTGAGCGACACTCTACCTTCTAATTTAACTTGAGCCATGGAATAGCAATGTCGAAGGCATGCCACTAACCACGATGAGATGCATCTGATAGCGACAGGTTGACCCAGCCGGGTGTCGCTGAAAGAAACAAACAGTTGCTGAGTCTTGCGAACATCCTTGGTTCTATCTAAATAGAACCGCAAGGCTCTCTTAACATCCAAGGAATGAAGAGCTCGTTCCCCTTCATTTTGGAAATTAGTGAAGTAAGCGGGAAGTACCAGAGGTTGGTTTAGATGGAATTCTGACACAACCTTGGGAAGAAATTTAGGATGAGTACGGAGAACTACCTTGTCTTTATGGAATACAGTATACGGAGGGTCCGTAACCAGGGCATGTATCTCAGAGACCCTGCGGGCTAAGGTAATGGCCACCAGGAAGGCAGTCTTCCAGGTAAGAAATTTTAGCTCACAGGTAGCTAAGGGTTCGAAAGGCTTCCAAGTGAGCATGTCCAGCACCAGGTTAATGTCCCAGGCTGCAACTGGATGCTTAACAGGGGGTCTGGTATGAAGAATCCCCTTAAGAAATCTTTTCACCATAGGTAACTGAGCCAGAGTTAAGGAAGAAACCGGCTCATGGAACGCTGAGATGGCACTAAGATGAACTTTAACTGTGGAGTACTGAAGACCCAAGTTTGATAGGTCCAAAAGATACTCCAGAACCTTGTCAGGAGGACAGGAAAAGGGATTCCAAGAGGACTTTGCACACCAGAGAGAAAAACGTTTCCATTTGGAAGCGTACGTTTTTCGGGTGGCTGGCTTCCGAGCTGCCAGAAGGATGTCTGAGACTCTACGAGAGACGTTGAACCGATTCATTTCTATCTCTTCAGGAGCCAAGCATGAAGGTGAAGTGATTTCAGGTTGGGATGGACCAACGAACCCTGATTCAAAAGATTGATTTGCAAGGGAAGTGGTCTCGGAGAGGCTGCCAACATACTGTTGAGTAGAGGAAACCATAGTTGCCGAGGCCAGGAGGGAGCAATGAGAATCATCTTGGTCCCCTGAGACTCGAACTTGAGGAGTACTCTCTGGATTAGAGAAAGCGGTGGAAAGGCGTAAAGAAAGCATTTTGTCCACCGCAGCCTGAACGCATCCTGACAGAAAATGCCAGGCCCTGATTTCTGGAGCAGAAGAGAGGAGTTTTATGCTGAGTGGGGATGCAAAAGGTCCAGGTCTGGAGTCCCACTCTCTGAACAGGGACCGAGCTACGGCTGGATCGAGAGACCACTCGTGAGGGTCTGCCTCCGCTCTGCTGAGGTGATCTGCTAGGTCGTTTGTATACCTGGCAGATAAACGCTTGAATCAGAGACTTGTGCTCCAAGCACCACTCCCACACCCTCATTGCTTCCTGCAAAGGGATAAGAATGAGCACCACCTTGCTTGTTGATGTAATACATCACCGCTTTGTTGTCCGTTTGAAGGAGAATGTTCTTGTGACAAAGGACATCCTTCAGAGCTCGGATCGAGTGAGGACCGCCTCATCTCCAGGACATTTATGTGGAGATGAGTTTCGAACTGAGTCCATACACCTTGAGTGTGGAGGGAGAGACAGTGAGCTCCCCATCCCATTAGCGATGCATCTGTGATGATGGAGATCTGATGATCCGGGGGAGCAAAGGAGAATCCTTCCAGGAGATTGCTCTCTTGAGACCACCAGGTGAGAGACCTTCAAGGGCTCCATCACCTTGATGGGATAAGACTGGGGGTGAGAGGTCGGAGACCACTGAGTGGAGAGCATCCATTGGGTGGTTCTCGTGTGCAGTCGGGCCAGGGGTACAGTGAAGACCGAGGACGCCATGAGACCCAACATGCGTTGCATCGAGAGAGCTGTAACCAATTGGTTCTCCCCGATCAAACAGGCCATCTGAAGGATGTCGAGCCTTCTGTCCTCTGGAAGGAAAGCCTTCGTGGAAGAGGTGTCTAGAAGCGTCCCTATGAAAAGGAGCCTCTGGGAGGGCTGCAGTTGAAATTTTTTCAAATTCAGCAGAACTCCCATGGACGTGAGAAGATGAGAAGTCATTTGCACGGCTTCCAAAGTCCCTTGGCCGGAAGGGCTTGCTAGAAGCCAATCGTCCAGGTAGGGAAACACTGGAGTCCTACTTTCCTGAGATGCGACGAGAACTGCACAACACTTTGTAAAACCACGCGCCGAGGAAAGCCCAAAGGGCAGGACTCTGAACTGATAATGCTGACCCAAAGCTACAAACCTGAGGAACTTGGCGTGGGGTCGGGTGGACGGGATATGCTGGTAAGCATCCTGCATATCCAGAGAGGCCAGCCAGTCGCTGATGCAGCAAGGGTAACAGGGTACCTAGGGAAATCATTTGAATTTCTCCCTGGGAGGAATTTGTTTAACTTTCTGAGGTCTAGAATGGGCATCCCCCAGATTTCTTTGGAACCAGAAAGTAATGGGAGTAGAACCCTGTGTTTTGCAGATGCTGGGCACCAGTTCTATTGCCCTGTTGTTTAGAAGGCCCTGGATCTCCAGTGAGGAGGTCTGACTGAGAGGCCGACAACCTGGGTAGCCGTCTGGGAGGACACCGGGGTTTCCAAGAAATTGAGAGAATAACCCTCGCGAATTATCCGAAGGACCCATTTGTCCGGAGTTATGGACTTCCACTGGTTGTAGAAGTACATCAGATGACCTCCAACCGGAAGAGAACGTTCCACCTCGGGCAGAGTGGATGGAACTTGGGCCAACAACTCATAAGGTGGTGCTGGGGGCTTTAGGCCCCTGCGCTTTCTGCTGCATCTTCTTTTGAGGTTGGGCAGGTTGGCTTTTATGGAAGCTTCCCCTGCCTCTGCCTCGAAAGGACTGACGACTATGAAACTGACGTCTGTTCACATGCCCCCGAGAGGGGGTAGGCGGAGGTCTGGTCAATTTAATGGCCGATCTAGTCTTCTGAGCGGCCTCTAAGGCTTGCTCCACCTGAGGGCCAAAAAGAAAGGAGCCATCAAAAGGCAGCGCCGATTACTGCTGCTGAGCATCATTCGGTGGAAGCCAGAAGTACGAGCCAGAATGGCGCCGAGTACAAATCCGCGGCTGCTGAGCGAGAAGCAGTGTCAAAGCGCCCATGGCGGCTTTGACCTGTTGGTTATTGGACTCAATAATTTAATAACGGTCAGAAGAAGCTCTGACTTGGAGTCCGAATCTGAAGAGCTTCAACCATTCTTTTCATAGAATGCCACAGATATACTCATACTGAGAAAATAGCCTTGATAACTTGCAATCGCATACTTAGAGTGGAGGCAGCAAAGACTCTCTTACCTAATGTATCAATCTTACGAGACTCTTTGTTAATAGGTCGAGCTGTAGTAGTTTGAGGAAGAACGACCTTGTCATTCTCTGCCAGGACTACAATAGGATCCGCAAGGGCTTGGGATGCCAAAATGGGACGATCCTTGGGAGCTGAATACTTCTTATCAATGGATTTAGCCACTGAGGAATAAGAGCAGGATTATTCCATACCATTTGAGACAGCGTCTCGAAGGAAGGCTGGATCGGAGGAGTCAAATCCAGTAGGGATCTCCGAGCATGAAGATACTGAGTCTTAATATCTTCCCAGGATCGGCGTCTGTAGTCTGGAGAGAAAGAGTGATCCCAGGTTCTTCAACAGAGACTTAAAGGACAGGTCCTCGACCACAGGCTCTGTAAAAGAAAGATCCTGTTTCCTCCACTTCATCACCCAACCGAAGGTCTGGGTCAGGCTCAACATCATCTCCTGATGGTCCAGAAAGGACTGTTTGGACAGGAAAGGAGTGAAATTAGGAGAGGAGAAACAGCAGAGAAACAAGGAGAGTCTCGAGGGCCCCGGCGCCGAGATAGCAAAAGCAGCCTGAAGCCGGCACGAGGGCGCCTGGCCCGAAGAGCCTGTGACCCCATAAGCGCCCTGGCTGTGGGTAAGCCTTGACGATAACGCTCTTGACGGCGCCCGCAGCGGCGCCCGCGGATCGGAATTACCGGGCGGCATGAGCGGCGCCTGCTGATGCCCTCATGAAGCGGTGCCGCCGCGATCCAGCACTGCCAGTGGTGCCAGACAGCGGCAGCTCTATAGCGGCGCCCGCAAGAGACCAATGACACCAGCGGTGCCGACAAGCCTACAGACCCACAGAAAGCGCGGAAAAGCCCAGGAACCTGGAAAGTTAGAGAAGGAAAAAACAGGAGATAAGGGCATCGGTGTGGCCCCTGCACGCAGGCCATGTGGGGAAACACCTGGCACGGAGTCGCTGGCATCGAAAAGGCGCAGCGACTAGAAGGTCAACAGCCCTACCTGATGCTGGAGGAGCCGAGGCTCCGAGGTAACTTGGCGGAAGCAGGCAGAGAACCAACCTCCAGGCCCATCGCTCCATAAAGAGCAGCCCACTGATGAAACTGCTCATCTGGGCCCCTACCTATAGGTGGGGAGGGGCTCCAATGTCGAGGGCAACGATTATCGGAAGTTGGCGACTCAAGAAGAGACCGGCAACTAGCTAGCGATAACCGACCGTCGGCAACATGAACATACCGAGGAGAACTACAGTGATGCCTTCTCTTTTTGACCTGTAGGCGAAGAAGAGCTCGAGTCAGTGATTGCGAGAAAATGTGACCGTTTATTTTTATGCCGGCGGGGGGACCGCCCATCCCCCCGGGCATCGGACTGACCGTAGTCGGAACCCCGCTGAGGAGAAGGAGGCTGACCGGACCCAGCCCGGCTGACTGAACAGCTTTCATACGAAGTCTCCCTACCGTCACCTGACCTGCTCATGGTCGACTCCGTCCAGTAGGCCGAGACTTCTTCAAGTAAGTTAAATTTAAAATATAGAAAAATTTAACGAAAATAGAATAAAATTAAGCGATACTACTACGAGATAATACAAAAAAACAAACTGAAAACTATAGCTAGTTTGAAGTTTGACTCCATTTTCAATGACGACGTCGTCACTGAAGCGCTTTTCGCGGCCGGGAAAAAAAGAACTGAAAGGCGGTTGGAGGTGCGTCACTGGGAATAGTCAGTACCGCTCGAGCCGCTGCTTTCATGTGCCGGTCGTCTCGATGGCGTCTCTCGCCCGACCCTCCAACAAAAAGTTTGCTCCCGATTGGTCCTAGTGCCTCGGCGCAGATCCCACTAGTGTGAATGAGTGGTGGAGACTTATGTCCAGGAAGATCTAATTTCCCCAAATCCTAAAAAGAAAAGGGGGGAAACACCTATAATGGCATGACACAGTGCTTGCACTAATTTGCCCACACCCTACAAGTAGAAGTTCTGAGAGGGAAGGTTGGGGGGGTGGTCATAATATAGCAAGACTCCATTAGAAGAAACAACATTACTAGGTGAGTAATTTTTTCTTCAAACAACATGAAGTCTTGCTATATTATGACAATAGCAGACTACACAGCAGTACCTCCATGGAGAGGACAGAACCTACTTAGGAATAAGCTCTGAAACGCAGCTGTGCCCAAACCGAGCATCTTCTCCTGGCCTGGACATCCAGGGAGTAATGCTTGGTGAAAGTGTGAACTGTTTTCCAGGTTGCAGCTTGACAGATTTCCAAAATAGAATATCTCAGCAGCCGCTAGGAGATGCAGCTGTACACCTCCTGGTAGAATGGGCCTCAAACCTGAGGGAGTTCTCTACCCAGTTTTTGGTAGCAAAATTGGATACAAGAGACAATCCACCTGGCAATTGTCCTCTTAGTGGCAGGTTTTCCTTTGCCAACCTCACCATAGGTGAGAAAGAGTTGGTGGGATTCGAACCTGTGACCCTTGGTGCGTTCCAAATAGTAACTCAATGCCCTCTTAACATCCAAACTGTGTAATCTCCTTTCACCAGAGGAAGAATGCTCAGTGAAAAATACTGGAAGGGAGATGGATTGGTTAAGATGGAAATCCGAAACCACTTTAGGCAAAAACTTTCTGTTAGTCCTGAGGACTAACTTATCCCTATGAAAAGAAATAAAATCATTTTCTACTGAAAGGGCTTGTAACTCACTTATAGGCCTAGCAGAAGTGATGGCCACTAGAAACACAGTTTTCCAAGTTAAGAACTTAAGGTCTGCCAAGACAGAGGGTTCAAAAAGGGTTGCATTAACTGAGCAATGCAAACATTGAGGTCTGAGCAGGGGCTGGGTCGAAAAAGGAGGGTTGGTATGGAGTAACCCCTAAAAAACTTGGAAAACACAGGATGGAGGAAAGGGAGGAAGGCTTTCCTGCTGAAATAAAAGCAGAGACAGCTGCCAAATGAACTCTTAAGGTAGCTGGTCTGAGGCCCAGAGAATTAAATGTACCATGTGAGTCCAACAAAATGGGTAAATCAGCAGATTCTGGGGCAATATGCTCCCAGAACACCAGATGGAAAACCTTCCACTTGGAATTATAAGTGGCTCTAGTGGAAGGCTTTCTAGAGGCTCAAAAATATCAAGGACACCTTGAGAAAGGTGTAAATCAGCAAATTCTAACTCCTCAAGAGCCAGGCTTTGAGGTTGAGGGATTTGAGGTTGGATACAATACTCTCCCTGGGCACAGGTCAGCAGATTGTGAATCCTGGGAAGGCACAGGGAAGGTGGACTTTAGTGATAGCAGGAGGGTACCAGGTTGCCTGGCCCAGTCTGGTGCAATCAGAATCCTGCTTCGCAATGCTGGGATCTGATTTTACTAACACCTTGAAAAGAAGAGGAAGGGGAAAGCATACAGAAACTTCCCTTCCCAATCCAAAAAGAGGGCATCCAGGGGACTGAGCCCATCACTGGGGGCCTGCAACAGAACAGTGGAAGTTGGTGGTTGTCTGGGGCTGCAAAGAGGTCTATCTGAGGGGTGCCCCATCTGGCAAAAACTGTCCCCAGCACTCGAGGATTCAGGGACCATTCGTGATGGCCCTGAGAAATCCTGCTGAGGGCATCCGCTAGGACATTGTCCTTCCCTGGCAGATGAACTGCTATTAGAGAAGTGTTCAGGGAGTAAGCCAGAGACCACAACTTCATTGCCTCGGTGCACAAGGCCGACGACCGAGTGCCCCTTCTTGTTGATGTACCACATTGTTGTGGTATTGTCTGTTCTGACCTGGACTACTTTGTTCTGGACAGATGCAGAAAAACTTGAAGAGCTAAAAGACAGCTCTGAGTTCCAGCAAGTTGATGTGGAGCAGAGATTCCTGGGGACCACACTCCTGTGTGGAAAGGTCGCCTAGGTGTGCTCCCACCCCAGGAGGAGGCATCCGTGAGAGGGTGAGGGAGTGGGAGATAGGAAATGAAGGGGACCCCCAGTCTTAAATTGCTCTGATCTTGCCACCACTGAAGAGCTAGGATCAGGGTTCGGGTCACTGGAACCAGTTTGGTAAGGGGGTCCCTCCTTTGGGACCAAAAGGCCCTCAAATGAAACTGAATGTCTCTCATTTGAAATCTTGCTCCTTGCACTACAGCTGTGGAGCCGCCATGTGCTCCAGGAGCTGCAAAAAGTGTCTTGCTGGTCGAGAGACCTGCAGGGTGAAAAGGAGGCCAGGGCAATCAACTTCTCTACCCTTTCCAAGGGGAGGAAGGCCCTGGCCAGCTTTGTGTCCAATTCCGCACCTATGAAAGTAAGTACCTGAACTGGTTCTAGAACTGACTTTGGTAGATTTAGCAGGAATCCCAGGGAGGTGAGAAGCTGCTGGGTGACTTGCAAGTGGGATTTCACCTGTTCTGGAGACTGTCCTACAATGAGCCAGTCGTCCAGGTAAGAGAAAACAACAACCCTTGCCTTCTTAAATGAGCCACTGCCACGGCTAGACATTTCGTGAATACCCTTGGAGCAGAGGTAAGACCGAAGGGCATTGCCCTGAACTCGGTAGTGGCCTGAGGGCAGTTCGAACCTGAGGTACTTTCGTGAGAAGGCCTGATTAGGACATGAAAATAAGCATCCTTGAGGTCCAGGGAGGCTAGCCAGTCCCTAGCCTCAGTGAAGACAATATCATTGCCAGAGTTAACATTTTGAACTTTGGTTTCAAAGGTGTTTGTTCAGATATCTTAAGTCTAGGATAGGCCGCCATTCTCCTGTCTTTTTGGGGTGAAAGTATCTGGAGTACAGACCCCTGCCCTGGTGTAAAGGAGGAACCCTTTCCACTGCTTTGCAATTTAACAGGGCAGAGACCTCTGCTTCCAGAGCAAGGGTCTCTAGGGGGCTTGCATGTGGAAAGTGTCTGGCCCTCATCTTTGGAAACTGTTTGAAGCTGAGAACCAGACCCTGGCTTACTACTTCCAAGACCCATTTGTCCAAAGTTAGGGACACCCAGTTCCGACTGAAGTAAGCCAACCTGCCCCCTACTGGTACAGGAGAATCGGCCCTGGGCACCCCATCAGGGTGTCTGCTTGGCAGATGCCTTAGGCTGAGGGTTGGGGGATGGCTTACCTGCGCCCTGTCTGCCTCTGCCTCTGAAAAAAACCCTCTGAGCAAAAGCAGAGGAGGCTTGGGATTGATAAAAAGGCCTGTGGAAAGGCATGCCCCTACCTCTGGGTGTGTGCCTCTGGGGAGTGGCTTGCCGCTCCTTGGCCTGGGCACTTTTGTAGGTAGTTCTGTATTCATCCATCTTTTTCATATAGTTCTCTGTCTGCTCCCCAAACAGAGAATTTCCTACCACAGGAAAATCCATAGCCTTAGACTGAGTGTCCTGCAGACAGATTAGTGCACCTGAGCCATGCCAATCCACGAAAGCTACAGAAGTGGCCATGACCCTAGAGGAAACCTCATTAACATCAACAGCAGCATGAAATTGAACTTTAGAGGCTTCAATGCCATCAGCAGCCACCTGTTCAATTCACTAGCCAGCTGGCCATGGGCCTGCTTAGCTAACTGCATAACTGTATCCCATCTAGATTTCTGATATCTAGCCACATAAGCCATATAATTTGCCTGCCTGAGTCCCAAAGAGGCTGCCAAATACTGCTTTTTTGCCGTGGCATCAATCTTCCTAGAATCTTTATCAGGAGGATGTGAAGCCAGGGGAATGTTAGCCATGTCACAGGCTGCAGCCTGTACCACTCCTACATGACTACACTGCTCAGAAAGGAAGTCTGTATCAGGGTCTGATAGAGTATACCTCCTGTCCATCTTTTTATCAACAGGAGGAACAGAATTTGGATTTTTTAAAATTTTCATTGTTTGCTTCCTAAATGACTTATGCAAAGGAATAGACAATCTCCTAGACTCTGGAATATCCATCATTTCAACATAATCAGGCTCCTCTTGCTCATCCACAGCCTCTTCTAAGGGAAGCTGGAGGTTTCAGCAACTTTCTTATAAAAAATAAAATGAGATGGGGACTCAGACAGCATAGGGGAGATTCTAATGGTCTGTCTGGAGAGATGTCCGGTTCAATGGGCACATCCAGACCCTCCAGCCACATACATACTGTTCATAATCCTCCTCAGCCTCCTGTGGTTCATAAATTCCTCAACATCATACTCTTGAACCACTGGGACGGACGAACCAACCTTTTGCCAACTGATGGTGGTTCGGACGGTCCCTAGACAATGACTGGACAATTTGTATAGCTTTGCTATCTCTGCAGCAGTTGGAGAGGCAATTTTGGACTCCAGACCTGCTGATTTCTAGATTTTTACTGGGGCTGGTTCCACAGAACCAGCTTTTCTTTGCCCGAGGAAGTCTCGCCCTGGTCAGAGGGCATCCTCTGGTCCAGTTGGTACTGGACCAGGCTGGCCATCCGGTCAGCGGACTTTTGGCCTCTTGTTCCCTGAGCCTGCCCAATCTTTTTTCCAGGGTGGCTGCAGGGAAATTCTTGCAAATCTGGCAGTCTGACTGGAGGTGGTCAAACCCCAGACAATAAACACATGTGGTGTGTGGGTCAGCCTTGGCAAAGGCTTCCCCACAAGCATCACAGTGTTGAAACCTAGTGGGCCCGGTTTTTCTTTTGGGTTTCTCAGACATAATGCCAGCCTAACCAAAAACTTGCCCTTTTAATGGCAGTGCCAGGCAAGACACCCTTATTGGTTCCTAACCGTGTCACGGGTATTTGAAAAAAGCAAAATTAAAAGTCCGTTTTTTTTAGAACCGATAAGAACCGGTAACCGCACTCTAAATTCACATACAATGCTTTAAAAGTATTTTAAAAGTAAACCGATCGGTTCAGAACCGAACCGATAAATAACAATTTCCACACAGACTAAAGACCTGTACTTACGTATACCAGATAGAGCTTTGAACCAAATGCGTAAAATAAAACACTTTCCGGTTAATTTTAACCGAGAAATACTGATTTTAACCGAGAAATGAACCGAGCTGAAGGAGAGATCTCGAGCGACTGTTCAGTGAGGCGAGTGAAAGAATCTGACAGTTTCATTTGAAACTAGCCAGATAGAGTTTCAAGAGGAGCGACATGCCAGAACTCCATCCTGTATGGAGTTAACTCTTCCTCTCTGGGGCAGTTCAAGTGCTGTGGCTAACTGCTATTGTCATAATATAGCAAGACTTCATGTTGTTTGAAATGGACACAAGTCCTTTCACGAGAAAGGGTCCTGAAGGAACTGGAAGTAATAAGAGTTGATAAAGCAATGGGGCCAGATGGGTGCACCCCAGGGTCCTTAAAGGACCAAGAGAGGTGGTGGCTGAACCTCTGGCTATCCTGTTTAGCCGATCACTGGAAACAGGAGGTACCCAAAGACTGGAGGACAGCAGATGTAGTCCCCTTATACAAAAGTGGGAACAAAGAGGAAGCAGGGAACTACAGACCAGTCAGCCTCACCTCGGTGGGGGAAGATCATGGAAGCACTAGATGAAGAGATTGGTGGAACATCTAGTTGTCAATGGACTACAGGACCCAAGGCAGCATGGTTTCACCAGGGGGTCATGTCAGACCAACCTCGTTGAATTTTTGACTGGGTGACTAGGAGGTGGATGAGGGAGGCAGTGGACATGGCCTATCTGGACTTCAGCAAGGCCTTTGACACTGTGCCACATAGAAGACTATTACACAAACTGGGGAATATGGGTGTGGGCAGGACAGTAGTGTTGGGTAGGCAACTGGCTGGGTGGCAGGACACAGAGGATGGTGGTAAATGGCTGTCACTCCACAGAGGGAAGAGTGACCAGTGGGTACCACAGGGATCAGTGCTGGGACGGTCCTATTCAACATCTTCATCAGTGACATTACGCTGGGACCTAGAAAGCAGAATTTCACTGTTCGCTGATGACACAAAGCTCTGTAACAGAGTAGACACACCAGAGGGTGTAGACAGAATGAGAAGCGACCTGCAGAAACTTGAAGAATGGTCAGGGGTTTGGCAGTTGAAATTCAATGCAAAGAAGTGCAAGATAATGCATATGGGGCACAAAAATCCTGGCACAATATATCAGTTGGGGGGTGAGAATATAGCATGCACCAAGCAGGAAAGGGATCTTGGGGTTGTCATCTCTGATGACCTCAAGGTAGGGAAACAGTGTGACAAGGCAGCAGGTAAAGAAAATAGGATGCTGGGATGTATAGGCAGGGGCATCACCAGCAGGAAAAGGGAGGTCATAATTCCGCTATACAAGACATTAGTTAGGCCCCACCTGGAGTACAGTGTACAGTTCTGGAGACCATACCTACGTAAGGACATAGACAGGGTAGAGAAGGTTCAGAGGAGGGCAACAAAGATGGTGCATGGATTGCATCACAAGTCCTATGAAGACAAGTTGAAGGAACTGAACATGTACTCCCTGGAGGAGAGGAGGGAGAGAGGGGATATGATAGAGACATATAAGTATCTTACAGGGAGGAACAGGGTGCAGGAAAACACTAATTTTAAGCGAAAAAGATGTTCCAGGACTAGAGGGCATGGGATGAAGTTGGAGGGAGGATGATTCAGAGGAAACATGAGAAAGAATTTCTTCACAGAACAGGTGGTGGACAAGTGGAACACCCTGCCAGAGGAAGTGGTGGGAGCTGAAACAATCACGGGATTTAAGAATGCATGGGATAGACATAAAGGAATTCTGGAGGTCAGGGTAAGGGGCAACAGACTTCTAGGAAAACAAACTGAACTTACAAGCTCAAATGGGCAGACTGGGTGGGCCATAGGCCCTTATCTGCCGACACTGTCTATGTATCTATGTATCTATGTATGGTTTCTCAGGGGGAAGATCATGCCAAACAAGTCTGAAAGATTTCTTTGGCTGTGTGATCAAGGAGTAGGATCAGGGAGGAGAAGCGGACATGGCCTACCTGGATTTCAGCAAGGCTTTCAACACTGTCTCTGCCACTCCACTGGTAAGCAAGTTGGGGAACTTGGGCATGGGAAATAAGGTGGTAACTTGGGTAAAAAAACTGGTTAGTAGATAGGACACAGATGGTAGTGATACATACATACATAGATACATAGACAGTGTCGGCAGATAAGGGCCTATGGCCCACCCAGTCTGCCCATTTGAGCTTGTAAGTTCAGTTTGTTTTCCTAGAAGTCTGTTGCCCCTTACCCCTGACCTCCAGAATTCCTTTATGTCTATCCCATGCATTCTTAAATCCCATGATTGTTTCAGCCCCCACCACTTCCTCTGGCAGGGTGTTCCACTTGTCCACCATTCGCTCTGTGAAGAAATTCTTTCTCATGTTTCCTCTGAATCGTCCTCCTCCAACTTCATCCCATGCCTCTAGTCCTGGAACATATTTTTCGCTTAAAATAGTGTTTTCCTGCACCCTGTTCCTCCCTGTAAGATACTTGTATGTCTCTATCATATCCCTCCTCCCTCTCTCCTCCAGGGAGTACATGTTCAGTTCCTTCAACCTGTCTTCATAGGACTTGTGATGCAATCCATGCACCATCTTTGTTGCCCTCCTCTGAACCTTCTCTACCCTGTCTATGTCCTTACGTAGGTATGGTATCCAGAACTGTACACTGTACTCCAGGTGGGGCCTCACTAGTGTCTTGTATAGGGAATTATGACCTCCCTTTTCTGCTGGTGATGCCTGCCTATACATCCCAGCATCCTATTTGCTTTACCTGCTGCCTTGTCACACTGTTTCCCCACCTGAGGTCATCAGAGATGACAACCCCAAGATCCTTTCCTGCTTGGTGCATGCTATATCCTCACCCCCAACTGATATATTGTGCCAGGATTTTGTGCCCCATATGCATTATCTTGCACTCTTGCATTGAATTTCAACTGCCAAACCCCTGACCATTCTTCAAGTTTCTGCAGGTCGCTTCTCATTCTGTCTACACCCTCTGGTGTGTCTACTCTGTTACAGAGCTTTGTGTCATCAGCAACAGTGAAATTCTGCCTTCTAGGTCCTGCGCAATGTCACTGATGAAGATGTTGAATAGGACCGGTCCCAGCACTGATCCCTGTGGTACCCCACTGGTCACTCTTCCTCTGTGGAGTGACAGCCATTTACCACCACCCTCTGTGTCCTGCCACCCAGCCAGTTACCTACCCACCACACTACTGTCCTGCCCACACCCATATTCCCAGTTTGTGTAGTAGTCTTCTATGTGGCACAGTGTCAAAGGCCTTGCTGAAGTCCAGATAGGCCATGTCCACTGCCCTCCCTGATCCACCTCCCTAGTCACCCAGTCAAAAATTCAACGAGGTTGGTCTGACATGACCTCCTCTGGTGAAACCATGCTGCCTTGGGTCCTGTAGTCCATTGACAACCAGATGTTCCACCAATTTCTCCTTCAGTAGTGCTTCCATGATCTTCCCCACTACCGGAGGTGAGGCTGACTGGTCTGTAGTTCCCTGCTTCCTCTTTGTTCCCACTTTTGTATAAGGGGACTACATCTGCTGTCTTCCAGTCTTTGGGTACCTCCTGTTTCCAGTGATCAGCTAAACAGGATAGCCAGAGATTCAGCCACCACCTCTCTTAGTTCTTTAAGGACCCTGGGGTGCACCCCATCTGGCCCCATTGCTTTATCAACTCTTATTACTTCCAGTTCCTTCAGGACCCTTTCTCGTGTAAAGGGACTTGTGTCCATTTCTGCACCATTCTCACCCCTTGTACTCCCTTCAGACCCATTACCCTCCTCTTCCTCAGTAAAGACTGAGCAGAAATACCTGTTCAAAATGTCAGCTTTACTGTTGTTATCCTCCACGTGCCCCATCCTCCCCCTTCAGTCTCACTATCCCTCCTTTGTCTTTCTTTTTTTTCACTTATGTACCTGTAAAAGTTTTGTCCCTCTACCCACTGATTTTGCAATGTGTTCTTCTGTCTGAGCTTTGGCTTCTTACTGACCTCCTGCCTCCTTTGCTTCTCCTGGTACTTCTCCCTATCCCCTTCTGCCTGTGTCTTTTTGTATTGCCTGAATGCAATCTTTTTGGCTTTCACTTTCTTTGCTACCTCTTTGGAAAACCATAATGGTCTCCTCTTCCTTTTCCTCTTGCTAACCTGCTTAATGCATAATTCTGATGTTCTTGTAATCCCCATTTTACATACTGCCCACTGTTCCTCAACCCCTGATTCCTGTCCCATTCCCCTTAATGCCTCTTTCAAGTATCTCCCCATTTTCCCAAAGTCTGCCCCCTAAAATCCAGGATACGTGTTTTTGTGTGGTTTGGTTCTGCTCTTTCTGTGATTTCAAACCACAATGACTGGGTGGTCACTGTTTCCCAGGTGCTCCCCACTGTTACCCCATCACACTGTCCCTGTTTGTGAGCACAAGGTCCAGTATTGCCTTCTGCCGAGTTGGTTCCATGACCAGTTGCTTGAGGAAGGCACCCTGAAGGAGTCAGGATAAATCTGCTCCTAGTTGATGCTGCTGCTGGGATGCTCCAGTCCACGTCTGGAATATTGAAGTCTCAACCAGTACTACCTCACCCTTGTCTGCCATCCTTTGGATGGCTAGCATCAACTCTATCTGTTTCTTCCTCCTGGGCTGGTGGTCTATAGACCACACCTGTGCGATGGCTGTCCCCATTTTCCTTTCCAGCTTAAACCACAGTATCTCTCCCCATTTTGTTCCTCCTGGATCTCTGTGGCCCTTATGTCATTTTTCACATACAGTGCCACTCCTCCTCCCTTCCTGCCTGCTCTGTCTCTTCTGAATATGTTGTAGCCAGGTATGGTCATCTCCCAGTTGTGGTTATCATTACACTAGGTTTCAGTGATGGCCACAATGTCCAGGTCTGACTGTACCATGACAGCCTCCAGATCTTCCATCTTGTTGCTAAGGCTCCTGGCATTTGCACACATGGCTTTCCATGATTTGACCTCCCTAGACTGTTTCACTGTTCTACTCCAGCCCCTTCCTTGGTTGTCATTTATCCCTGGTTCTCCTTGCTGTCTGCCCTTCTGCTGAATTTTGCCCCTTTTCTGCTTATCCACCTCTTGGGCACTAATCTCCATTTTGATTTACAGAGTTCATTCCGAGGAAGGGAGTATGACCAGTGGGGTATCTCAGGGATCAGTGCTAGGACCGGTCCTCTTCAATGTCTTTATAAGTGACATAGAAGAGAATCTAGAAAGAAAGGTCTGCCTCTTTGTGGATGACACTAAGATCTGCAATAAAGTGGACACTCCAGGGGTGGTGGTGGAAAGGATGTGTAGGGATCCAAAAAAGACTAGAGGAGTGGTCAAAGGTATGGCAGCTGAGTTCTTAATGCAGAAAAGTTCAAAATAATGCACCTGGGCCATAGAAACCCAGGAATGGAGTACAAAATGGGTGGACTGTTACTGAGAAAGACCAAGCAGGAAAGAGACCTAAGGGTTATCATAATGGATGACCTAAAGGTGACCAGTCAGTGTGACTAGGCAGTCGGTAGGGCTAGGGGGATGCTGAGGTGTGTAGCAAGTGGTATCACCAGAAGAAAGAGGGAAGTGGTGCTGCCCTTATATAGATAGCTGGTAAGACCTCATCTTGAGTACCGTGTTCAGTTCTGGAGACTACAACTCAGGAAGGACATATCCAGAGTGGAGGTGGTCCAGAGGAGGGCTACCAAAATGATGCCGGGGCTGCATCAAAAGCCCTATGAGGAGAGGCTTAAAGAACTAAATATGTGCTCCACAGAAGAGAGGAGGGGGAGGGATATGATAGAGACCTTTAAACACATGATGGTGTTAATAAGGTACAGAGGTATTTTTCAGCGACAAAGATGCTCTAGAACAAGGGGGCATGCCATGAAGCTGGAGGGGAGTAAATTCAGGAGGGATGTGAGGAAGTACTTCTTCACAGAAAGGGTGGTGGATGCTTGAAACAGCCTTCTAGCAGAGGTACTGGGGCCAAAAACAGTGGTGGGGTTCAAAACTGCCTGAAACAGGCAATAGGGTATCATAGCAGTTAAGAATGGAGAGGAAGAGATGGTGCCATATATTAGCAGCAGATTTGAAGCAAAAATTAAGCTGAAATAATGGCAGACTGGGTTTGCTGTCACATTTTATGCTTCTTTAATGGTGGGTACCCCGGCCTGTAGAAGTTGAGTGTCTCACAGTGAACAACCAGAGGACAACCTCAACTGGTGCCATTTCTTCCCCTTTCTGCAGGAAGAATTTGAGCCTGAATGGTGCAAAGACCCTGATGCCGAGCATGTGCAAGATCTGGACTATTTCATTTTGTGGCTCTGGGAGGACTGCCCATCCTCCTAGGTGCAGGACTACCCATTTCCAGAGCAAAACACAAAGGGCAGCTCCTTACAATGCCTGTGCCATGGATAACCATCAAAGCACAACAAGCAAGAAAATCCAGCACCAGGCTTCATAGTTAAATACTAAAAACTGATTTTATTTAAATAGCTGCTGACATCTTAATAACACTAAAAACACTTTGAAAAACATAATAATGAGGTACAATTCAGCTTCCGTTCCATATATATTCTAAAGATTCTTCCTCCCCCAGTATTTAATACTAAGGACATTTGCATGAACACATGATCTTTATCCCTCAAGGGTCATCTACCTCTATAGCTGACTCCCTACTTCAAGTCATAATTCTCTGTTGTGACATCACAGTTTGTTGCCATGGGAGTAACTGTGATGTCACAAGCAGTGCATTATGACCTCAGGTGGGAAGAAAGCAACAGGAATAGATGAACTCTTCAAGAATAAAGATCCTGTTTTCATGCAGATGACCTCAGTAATAAGTAATAGGGAGGAGGGATACAGAACAAATGTGAAGTACAAGCCAGACTGCATCTAAATATTATGTTTTGGTAAAGTTCTGCTGAAGGTGTCAGCTGCTCTTTAAAAATTTAAAAACAAATCCACATACCACAGCCCTATGTTCCAGTACAATCCATACCCATACTCAGCACTTTTTCAAGGTGCTACAGTCAATTCTTTCCCCCTTCCTTATGTAGGGCCCATTTCGCACTGTCACTTTAAGAAATGGACCCTATATAAGGAAGGGGGAAAGAACTGACTGTAGCACACTGAAAAAGTGCAGAGAATGGGTGTGAAACATTGGTAATGTACTGTAGTTTAACATTGGGCTGTGGTATGTAGATGTTTTTCCAGAACACCCGCCCAAAGAGTTTTGGTGGCCAGACACAAATCTGTTGCCAGAGAAGAAAAAATTACTCACCTTAGTAATGTTGTTTCTTCTAATGGAGTCTTGCTGTATTCTGACAAATTGCAGTGAGGTCCAACCTTCGAACTGCCCCAGAGATGAAAGAGTTAACTTTCCATGCCAGGCATGGAACGCTGAGCTCAAGCTCGGTTGAGACTCTGTCTGTTGCTGTTTGAACTCAAACCGTCAGATCTTTACAAGCTATACTCACTGAATGTCCTGTGTGGAAGCTGTAAACCTATACTAGCCAACTGGCTACTAAATATAATAAACAGACTTTTTGGTCCCAAAACAAAGACTCAAGTCAGGAAACCCAAAAAATGAAACAAACACAACACCCACCCACCCAACTAAAGAGGTGATAAATAAGGGGTGGGGCACCTCTTGAGTGCCAACACTGCCACTGCCCACCCACATCCCAAAACAAAGGTTCTGAGAGGGGAGGCGGGGGGGGGTCAGAATACAGCGAGACTCCATTAGAAGAAACAACATTACTAAGGTGAGTAATTTTTTCTTCAAACAACACAAAGTCTTGCTGTATTCTGACAAATTGCAGACTACCAAGCAGTACCTCCATGGAGGAGGGACAGAACCTACCTAGGAAATAGGCTCTGAAGCACTGCTGTGCCAAACCCAGCATCACTCCTAGCCTGGATATCCACAGAGTAATGCTTGGTAAAAGTGTGAACTGTTTTCCAGGTAGCTGCTTGACAAATCTCTAAGATAGGAATATCCCTGGCAGCAGCCAGGGGAAGCAGCTGTACCTCTGGTAGAGTGAGCTCTCAGGCCTGAGGGTGGAGTCCTATCTAGTTTTTCATAGCAAAATTGAATGCAAGAGACAATCCACCTGGCAATAGATCTCTTAGTGGCAGGTTTTCCCTTACCAACCTCACCATAAGTGAGGAACAGTTGGAGGGACTCAAACCTGTGACCCTTGGTACGCTCTATGTAGTAGCTAAGGGCCTTTTTCACATCCAAACTGTGCAGCCTCCTCTCCCCAGAATGATCAGTGAAGAAAACAGGAAGGGACATAGACTGGTTATGGTGGAAGTCTGAAACCACCTTAGGCAAAAACTTCCTATTAGTCCTGAGGACCACCTTATCTCTATGGAAAGAGATAAAATCAGGCTCCACTGACAGGGCTTGTAACTCGCTTATGCACCTGGCAGAAGTGATGGCCACCAAGAAAACAGTTTTCCAAGTCAAGTACTTAAGCTCTGCTGAGGACAAAGGCTCAAAAGAGGGGGTTGCATAAGCTGGGCAATGCAAACATTAAGGTCCCAAACAGGGGCAGGGTCCCTGAATGGAGGATTGGTATGAAGCAATCCCTTGAAAAATTTAGAGAAAACAGGATGGGCTGAAAGGGAAGAAGGCTTACCTGCTGAAAGGAAAACAGAGACAGCTGCCAGATGCACTCTTAGTGTAGCTGGTGTGAGACCCAAGGTATTAAGATAAGCCATATAGTCCAGGACCGTGGACAGGCTAGCAGACTCTGGGGAAATATGTTTCCCGGAGCACCATATAGAAAATCTTTTCCACTTGGAGTTGTAAGTGTTTCTGGTGGAAGGCTTCTGAGAAGCCTTTAGAATATCCATAACACCTTGAGAGAGGTGCAAATCAGCAAACTCTAACTCTTCAAGAGCCAGGCCTTGAGATTGAGAGATTTGAGATTCGGATACCAAACCCTCCCCTGAGCACATGTTAACAGGTTGTAATTCCTGGGAAGAGATAGGGGGAAGGTGAGCTGCTAAGGACAACAACAGAGGGTACCAGGGCTGCCTGGCCCAGTCTGGAGCAATCAGAATCACCTTGCAGGGTTGAGACCTGATTTTGACTAACACCTTGAACAAGAGAGGGAAGGGGGGGAAAAGCATACAGGAACTTCCCTTCCCAATTGAGAACTAGGGCATCCAGGGGACTGAGTCCAACACTGGGGCCTGCAGCAAAACAGAGGAAGTTGGTGATTGTCTGGGGCTGCAAAAGATCTATCTGTGGAGTGCCCCATCTGGAAAGATCACCTTCAAAACCAGGGGATCAAGGACCATTCGTGATGGCCCTGAGATATCCTGCTGAGAGCATCTGCCAGGGCATTGTCCTTGCCTGGGAGGTGTATTGCTGTAAGAGAGGTGTTCAGGGAATAGGCCAGAGACCATAACTTCATTGCCTCTGTGCACAAGGCCATAGACCGAGTGCCCCCTTGCTTGTTGATATACCACATTGTGGTGGTATTGTCTGTCCTGATCTGAACAACTTTGCTCTGACCAGACTTGGAAAAAGCTTGAAGTGCTAGAAACACTGCTGTGAGTTCTAATAGACTGATGTGAAGCAGAGATTCCTGAGGAGACCACAGCCCTTGGGTGGTTAGGGGTCCCAAGTGTGCTCCCCACGCCAAGAGGGAGACATCTGTAGTAAGGATTAGAGAATGAGACTGAGTGACAAAAGGAACTCCCTGTCTTAGAGTGTTCTGATCCAGCCACCACTGTAATGCCTGGATCAGGGTTCGAGTCACTGGAATTAGTTTGGTCAGAGGATCCCTCTTTTGAGACCAAAAGGCTCTCAAGTGGAACTGAATGTCCCTCATTTGAAATCTTGCTCCCTGCACCACTGCTGTAGAGGCAGCCGTGTGTCCTAGGAGTTGCAGAAAATGCCTTGCTGGCCGAGACACCTGAGGGGTGAATGAAGAGGCCAGAGAAATAAGTGTCCTTGCCCTGTCCAGGGGAAGGAAGGCTCTTGCTTTTACTGTATCCAGCTCTACCTCTATGAAGGTGAAGAGCTGCACAAGCTCTAGAACTGACTTTGAAAGATTCAGCAGGAAACCTAGAGAAGTGAGCAGTTGCTGAGTTATCTGTAGGTGTAACCTGACTTGGTCTGGTGACTGGCCTACTATGAGCCAGTCGTCCAGGTATGGAAATATGGAGATCCCTTTTCTCCTTAGGAAGGTAACTACTACGGCCATGCATTTTGTGAACACCCTTGGAGCAGAAGTTAGGCTGAAGGGCATTGCTCTGAATTGGTAGTGGCCTGAGGGCAGCTCGAACCTGAGGTACTTTTGATGGGAGCTTCTGATGAGAATATGGAAATAGGCATCCTTGAGGTCCAGGGAGACTAGCCAGTCCCCTGGCCTTAGAGAGGGTAGAATTATTCCCAGAGTCACCATTTTGAACTTTGGCTTTAAAAGGTGCTTGTTTAAATATCTGAGATCCAGGATGGGCCGCCATTCTCCTGTCTTTTTGGGGGTAAGGAAGTACCTGGAGTACAATCATTTCCCTTTGTGTAGGGGTGGAACCCTTTCTATGGCTCTGAGAGCCAAGAGGGAAGAGACCTCTGCCTCTAGGGCAAGTGCCTCTGAAAGATTTGCAGGTGGAAAGGATCTGGTTCTCATCTCTGGAAATTTTTTGAAGCTGAGAACCAGTCCCTGCCATACTACTTCCAGGACCCATTTGTCTGAAGTTAAAGACATCCAGTCCTGGACAAAGTAAGCCAGCCTGCCCCCTACAGGTGGTGGAGAATCGGCCCTGGCAAACCCATCAGGGTGCTTGTTTGGCAGGGGCTTTAGGCTGAGGGGTGGAAGCAGACCTGCTTGTACCCCGTCTGCCTCTCCCTCTAAAGAACCCCCTATGAGCATAAGCAGAAGAGGAGGCCTGGGCTTGGTAGAAAGGCCTATGAAAAGGCCTGCCTCTGCCCCTGGGATGCTGCTCTGGGGAGTGGCTTGCCTTTCCTTGGCCTGAGCACTCCTGTAAGTGATTCTGTACTCATCCATTTTCTTCATGTAGTTCTCTGTTTGCTCCCCAAACAGAGAATTACCCACAACAGGAAAATCCATGGCCTTAGTCTGGGTATCCTGAGACAGGCTAGTACATCTGAGCCAAGCTATCCTACGAAGGGCCACAGATGTAGCCATGACTCTAGATGAAACATCATTGGAGTCCACTGCAGCATGGAATTGCACCTTGGATGCCTCAATACCATCAGCAGCCACCTGCTCCAGCTCCTTGGACAGCTGGCCAGGGACCTGTTTAGCTAAAGCCATCACAGTGTCCCATCTAGATTTCTGATATCTAGCTGTATAGGCCATATAATTAGCCTGCCTGAGTCCCAAGGATGCTGCCATGTACTGTTTCTTTGCCATGGCATCAATCCTCCTGGAGTCCTTATCTGGGGGCTGAGAAGCCAAGGGTATATTTGCCTTATCATAGGCAGCAGCCTGCACTACCCCAACATGGCTGCATTGCTGGGTAAGGAACTCCGTATCTGAGCCTGAGAGAGTATACCTCTTGTCCATTCTCTTATCCACAGGAGGTATAGAATTAGGAGTCTTTAAAATTTTTAATGTCTGTTTCCCAAAGGACTTATGAAGGGGAATAGACAGCCTCCTGGACTCTGGGATATCCATCATTTCAACATAGTCAGGCTCCTCCTGGTCATCCACAGCTTCTTCCATAGGAAGCTGAAGAGTTTCAGCCACTTTCTTGTAAAACATAAAATGGGAAGGGGACTCAGAAAGCCTAGGAGGAGACATTCCTGAAGGTCTATCTGGGGAGATGTCTGGGTCAATGGGCACATCCAGACTTTCGTAATCACACTCACTTTCCTCATACTCTCCTTCCTACTCCTCCGGTTCATAAAATTCCTCTAAATCATAATCCGGAACCAGTGGAACTGACCGAACCGAGCGCCTTCCTAATGGTGCCGGTTCGGTCGGAACCGGGGATAGCGACTGAACAATTTTTATCACTTTGGCTATTTCATCAGTGGTCGGAGAAAGAACTTTTGGATCCGCACCGGCTGATTTATCCCTTCTTGTTCTTTTAACCGGAACCGACTCCTCGGAATCAGTTCTTCTTTTGCCTGAAGAAGTTTCGCCCTGATTAGAGGGCACTCCTTCTGGTTCGGTTGGAACTGAACCGGGCTGGCCATCAGGGTCAGTGGACTTCTTGGCCTCCCTTTCCCTGAGCCTACCAACTCTTTTTTTCCAGGGTAGCTGCAGGAAAATTTTTACAAATCTGGCAGTCTGAATTGAGGTGGTCAAAACCCAGACAATAAACACAGGTGGTGTGGGGATCAGCCTTAGCAAAGACTTCCCCACACACACTACAGTGTTGAAACCCATTGGGCCCGGTTTTTCTTTAGGGTTTCTCAGACATGGCCAATCCTAATAAAAACGTACCCTTTTTTCGTCAATCCGCCAGGCAAGACACCCTTATCGGTTCCTGACCATGTTATGGGTCGTGGAAAAAAACGTAATAAAATCCGTTTTTTTTAGAACCGATAAGAACCGGTTACCACACTCTAAAAGCAGAATAAAGTTCTTTTAAATAACATGATCGGTTCAAACCAAACCGATCCCACGTTTTCAAGTTCCACACAGAAATATAACAAAAAATAAGCTTATCTAGTACTCACGAAACCACAGACAGAGACTGAATCGATAGGTTACAGTTTCAATTCGGTAGAAATCCAAGAAAAACGGTACTTTAACCAACAAATTGAACCGAGCAAAGGAGAAATTCTCCGGACCGACTGTTCAGTGAGGCGGAGTAAAGAATCTGACGGTTTGAGTTCAAACAGCAACAGACAGAGTCTCAACCGAGCTCGAGCTCAGCGTTCCATGCCTGGCATGGAAAGTTAACTCTTTCATCTCTGGGGCAGTTCGAAGGTTGGACCTCACTGCAATTTGTCAGAATACAGCAAGACTTCATGTTGTTTGAAGCTAGCCTTTTCAGGCTCCCTACTGTCTTCCATGGTCATTGACCATTGGCATGAAGTAGGGTTGAGAGGAAACTAGATTTTTGTGTGTTAAACTAACTAAACTGACACAAAAATAACACACTCCAGTTTATCTAAAACTAAAGCTGAAGATCTGAACATTGTTGTGTAGACAATGAAGTTATGGCCTCTGCAAGGACAGCATTAATGCTACTGATGCGTAGTTGACAGTGGGAAAAAATGAAACTGGGTGCCTAGGGGCTGGTGCAACTGTTTGCCAGTAGGTGTGTGTGGTGATGTGTGCATGGGGCCTTCTTGCATCACCAGCTCCCACCTGAAAAGTTCTGGCTCCTGTGGGGTCCTAGCGCCTCTGGCACAGATCCACAAATGGGAATCAATGGTAAAGACTGATTCTTGGAAGATGTGTCCTGAATGGGGTGTAGCCAGGAATTTTAATCTAGTACTCAAAAGTTGTCAAACTGTTGCCCACCCCCCGTGAACACAAACCAAAATATGTGCTGCCCCACCCCACAAAAAATTGCCCCACCCTCCCTTAGTCAACTATTTGTAGTAAGTCAATGATCATAATAGATTAAAAACATTTTATGTTATCTAACACACAAACTACCAATCAGACAGATGTTGTCTGGCTTTTAGTTACCGTGTTTAGGATACATCATGATAAGCCTCTATACCACATCAAGGTAACCAGTCTTACAGAAGTCCATTCACAATAGCATTCATGCATATGTACTCAGTTGGGTTACTCATACAGTCATGGCCTCTAAGTTTAGCACCCACACATCTCCAAAGATCATTCACAAACTCACACTAAAGCATCCAAAGAGGGGAGGTTCTGTTTGTGTTTGCTGCCCTGCCTGGCCTGAGGCTCATGCTGCCCCTGAATTTTCCAGATTTTACTATACTCAGCAGAGTACGCTGAGTATGCCTGCTGACACAGTTTCAGGAAGTATTGTTTGGGCTCCTGAAATACACAGACATGCAGTGAGGTAAGAACTGAAATCCTGCTCAGATTCAGACCAGAAAGTTGCTGTTCTGCTGCAAGAACCTACTGAAGTTCAGTCTGAAGTTTTGAATTAAAATGAAAATTACGTACTCACTGTAATCCTTGATCTACTTGGACAAGTCTTCACCATTTATTCATATTGCTGGGTTCAAGGCAGAGGTGCAGGGACCCTGCAGGAGCCAAAAATCTTCAGGAGGGCTGGCACTGAGTTAGGACCGCACATGCACGGCCATGAGGCTGGCTTGCACCATATAGGCTATCTCGGCATCGACCCTCCTACCACCTCAGTATCTTTTTTACCAAGGAGGTGCAGCACAACCTAACTAAGTAAACATCTAACCTAACAAGGCATAAGATAGCCCTTCTGACCCATAAAGAAAGGTCAACTAAACAACTGTGTCTTCACAGCCCAAACTGGAACAAGGGAGGTGAAGACTAAGAACAGAGAAAGTGAGCTTGGGGGATGGTGGGTGGGTGAATGAATAAATGTGAAAATTTGTCCAAGAAGATCAAGAATTATGGTGAGTACATCATTTTCATATCTTCCTGTACTTAAGTCTTCAGCATTTACTCATACTGCTGGGTAGAGTTCAAAGCTGATACAGAAATCCCCCCGAGCAGGGTGGTAGGAGACGAAGCTCACTCAGGACAGTAGTCCATTAAGGATTGTCCTTCCAAAAGAAGCATGCTGTCTGGCAAGGACATCCAGAGCATAGTGCTTAATGAAAGTATGCACTGAGCTCCAAGTAGCCACTTTGCAAATTTCAGCAATGGGGATGGAGCGGATTTCTACCAGGGACATGCCAACTGCTCTGGTAGAGTAAGCATGAACCTGGCCCTCCAGTTTTACCTGGGCCATAGAGTAGCACTGACAGAGGCAAGCCACTATCCAAGCGGAAATACACTTAATGGTTACTGGTTGACCCAGCCAGTTAGCAGTAAAGGAAACAATTGGATTGACAGATGTCCTTAGTTCTGTCAATATAGAATCAAAGGGCTCTTTTAACATCGAGGGAGTGAAGGGTGCATTCTTCTTCATTCTGGAAGTTAGCAAAATAAGTGGGTAGTACCAAAGACTGGTTCAAATGGAACTCCAAAACCACCTTGGGTAGAAACTTGGTGTGTGTGTGTGTGTGTGGAGAACCACCTTGTCTTTTTGTCTGGCTACTAGAAAAGTGGTTTTCCAGGTCAGAAACTTGAAATTGCAGGTAGCCAGAGGCTCAAAGGGTTTACGAGTGAGCATGTCTAGCATGAGGCTAATATATCAGAGGGCAGTCGACTTTCAGACCAGGGGGCTCGTATGCAGGATGCCTTTGAGAAATCTTTTGAAGAGAGGCAATTGAGCTAGGGTCATGTTCTGGACTGGCTCGTGATAAGCTGACACTACACAGAAGTGGACCTTTAGCAAAGAGTATTGCAGTACAGCGTTTGAAAGGTCTAATAGGTAGTCTAGAACTTTATCTGGTGGACACTGGAATTGGTCCATATGGGTCTTGGCACACCATTCCAAGAAGCACTTCCATTTGGCTGTGTACGTTTTCCTTGTGGAAGGTTTACATGCACCCAAGAGGATTTCCTTGACCTTTTGAGAAACCTTAAACCTGCTCAGCTCTATCTCCTCAAGAGTTAGGCATGGAGATGAAGGGAGTGCAGGTTGGGATGGACTGGGGATCTCTGTCTCAGAAGGTCCTTCCACAGAGGCAGTTGCCTCAGATGTGTCACTGACAACTTGTTGACCAAAGGAAACCAAATCTGTTGAGGCCAGTACTGTGCGATGAGAATCATTTCACCACCTGTGTGCCTCCAGCCTGAGCAGGACCCTATGAACTAGTGGAAGAGGATGAAATGCATACAGAAAGCAATTTGTCCACTGCAGCATGAATGCATCCTTACAGAAAATGCCAGGTTCTGGATTTTTGGAGCAGAATTTAGGCAGTTTTGCATTGAGTGGTGACAAAAAAAGGCCCAGGTCTGGAGTGCCCCCCTTGTCAAAGAGAGACTGAACGATGTTTGGTGGTAATGACCACTCATGAGGATCTGCTTCTGTCCTGCTGAGTTAGTCTGCCATATTGTTCCAAGTTCCTCATAGGTAAACTGCTAGGATCAGAGCATTCTGCTCAAGGCATCACTCCCACACCCTCATAGCTTCTCTGCAGAGCAGTTAGGAGTGTGCTCCTCGCTCCTCCCTGTTAGTTGATGTAATACATCACCACTTTGTTGTCCATCTGAAGAAGGTTTACTTTGTGATGGATAAAGTCCACCAAGACTCGAAGGGCATAAAGGACTGCCCTCATTTCCAGAACATTGATATGGAGATGAGACTCTGAGTCTAGACTCCCTGGGTGTGATGGTCCTGACAGTGAGTTCCCCACCTGAGGAGAGATGCAACTGTGGTCAGGGTTATCTGAGATTCCGGTGGAGCAAAGGGGGAGACCTTGAGGAAGCTTGTCCTCTTGCATCCACCATGCAAGTGACCAATGTGGGGGTTCCATCACTTTGAAAGGATAGGACTGAGGATGTGTTGTTGGAGACCACTGTGTGCTGAGCATCGACTGAGTGGTCCTCATGTGCAGTCATGCTAGAGACACTGTGAAGACTTAAGAGTCCATGACTCCTAACATCCTCTGCATGTAGTGAGCCCATAGAGGGTTGTTCACAATGAAGAAACATGCCATTTGAAGGATGGCATTCCTCCTGTCCTCTGGGATGAAGGCCCTCACTTTGGTAGTGTCTAAGAGGGTCCCTATGAAGAGGAATTGATGTGAAGGTTGAAGCTGCGATTGCTCAAGGTTCTGCAGTACTCGCATGGAGATCAGGAAATGAGCTGCTGTAGTCACTGCCTCCTCTGCACCCTGCCTTGATGGACTTGCCAGTAACCAATCATTCAGGTAGGGAAAGACCTGAATCCTGAGCTTTTGAAGATGCGCTTTAAGAACTGTGAAGCACTTTGTAAAGACTCAAGGTGCAGAGAAGAGCACAAAGGGCAGGACTCTGAATTGTTAGTGCTAATCCAAGACCACAAAGCGTAGGAACTAGTGGTGGCATGGGTGTACTGGAATGTGTTGGTAGGCATCTTGCATATCTAGGGATGCCAGCCAGTCCTGTGGCTTGAGAAGTGGTTGGACGGTTACTAGGGAGACCATCTTGAACTTTTCGTGATACAAAAACTTGTTCAGTTTTCTGAGGTCGAGAATGGGGCACATGTCCCCTGTGTTTTTCAGAACCAGAAAATAATGGGAATCGAAGCCCGTGTTGTGTTCTGAAAAGGGGACAGTTTCCACTGCCCTGTTTTTCAGAAGGCCCATTATCTCTGAAGTGACGAGGTCTGACTAAGCAGCTGACAGAGTTTGTTGCTGCTTGGTCAGATTGTCTGGGAGGATCTCTAAAAAACTGAGAAAGTACCCCTCTTGAATTATCCTTAGAACCTACCTGTCTATGGTAATAGACTTCCACTGGCTGTATAAGAGAGTCACATGCCCCCCCACCACTGAGAAGAGTTCCACCTTGGGCAGCTGAAGTGAGATCAGGGCCGAGGTCTCAGTGGATGGTATTGGGTGCTTTTGGGGCCTATACCTTCTGCTATGCTTTATTTTGTAGCTGAGGAGACTGGTGCTTGTTTGGGGCTCCTCTGCCTCTTCCATGAAAGGACTGTCTGCTACGAAAGAACTGATGGTTCTTGCCCCTCTGTGGATGTGAAGGAGCTGGTCTAGCTGATTTGATGACTGTTCTGGTTTTCTAAGAAGCCTCCAGGGAGTGCTCAACCAGTTGGCCGAATAGGTAGGTACCATCAAAAAGAACATTCATCACTTGCTGCTGGGTGCCTGAGGAAACTCCTGAAGTCCGCAGCCAGGAATGCATTTTGGTACAGATTTCAGCAGCGGCAGCTTGAGAAGCAGTAATCATAAGTGTCCATAGCCGCCTTCAACTGATGGCTGTTGGATTCATTTCCATGCATAACAGTCTGAAGAATTTTAAGCTTGGAATCAGATTCTGGTAAAGACTCAGCGAGAGACTTAAGGGAAGTCCAAATGGCATACTCATACTGAGAGAAGTGCCCCTGATACTGTAGCTGGCTATACGCATGCCCAGAGTGGCAGACTCGAAAGCCCTCTTCCCCATGGTGTCAATCTTGTGAGATTCTTTATTGATAGGGCATGCTGTGATTTCCTGAGGTAGGACAGCTTTGACATTCTCTGAGAGAATATTTAGTGCATCTGCAACAGGCTGAGAGGCTAAAGTAGGCCTCTCTTTAGGAGGAACATATTTCTGGTCTAGAGACTTGCATGCAGAGGTAACAGATACAGGTCTAGCCCACACAGCCTCAGATAGGGTTTCAAAGGCTGGGGAATAAGAGGTGTAAAGTTAACTAGAATGTTAGGAACATGGAGCCACTCAAGACACATCTGCTTACCGGGGTCAAGAGAAGAAGTCTCGAGAGCTAGAGTCGCCTGCATGTTTCTGAGTAATGACTCAAAGGAGAGGTCCACCTGAGGGTTTGTTTGTTTATTTGACATAATTTCATTGAGCAAGCTCATTTACAATGATGTCCCATTGTAAAAAACAAAAATTAAATTCCATATAAATACAAAATAACAAGAAATACATAATGCATCAACAATCTAAGAGGATCCAGATTTCACAGTACAAAGTTAAATTTCACACTTCTCACAATACACTGCACAAATTATCCCTATGTAACACCCTCTTTAGAATGTTTACATCTTTCGCAATATGATGCAGTAGTCATGAATCTGGCCTTTATAACAGCTTGTGATGGCAGTTTTTCACTCTTCAAACGAAATCTGGCTGGCAAGGAATTCCATTCATGGGGAATCGTATGACTAAAAAAATTATTAGTTCTCAAAGTATTAGACCTAGGAATTACCAGTTCCACCAAATTTGAATTCCTTAAAGATCCTTTCTGTACCCTATACTATAAACACTCTAATAAATAATCAGGAACATCTCCCTGTATGCTTTTGGATGCAGACACTATTCTATATAACTGATGCCTGTCCTGTAACAAGGTCCATCCTAGTTAAGTATATAATGTGCATCCAAGATTATCATAGGGGGCATTTAGAACAAATCATAACATCCTTTTATACAAAACATCCAATCTGGTTAGGTTTTTGCTTCATGCTATACTCATACACAATATCTGCATAATTAAAATTGGGAGAATTTGTGACTGTACTATCTTTAACCTAGTCTCTGAATCCAGACACCCTTGATGTTGATATAATGCTCCTAAACATTTCCCTACCTTATTTATCAACTTGGCCACATGCATATTTTCTGATCCTACTGTGTCCATCCAATACCCCAGATACTTATAGACCTTTACTTGTTCCAGTTTTTCACCTTCCAATGTATAAATATCTAGTGGGCTGTTTAAGAGGTCATACTGTTTTTTAGAGGACCCAATCAATATCCATTTGTCTTAGTTTTAAATGGGACTGGCTGAAACAGACTTGTAATTTATCAAACATCCTCTGTAACTTCAACTGGACCTCCCTGACTATAACATTGACGGTATAGACCACAGTGTTATTGACGTTAAATGTAACTGGCCGCCTGTGAAAACAGGCTTCTAGCTCATCTGGCCAACAAGTATAAAGAAAAAAAAATGAAAGCAACAAAAGTATCATCAGCATACTGTAACACTAATAGTCTACATCCCCAGTGCTTCTCCCCAATTTCCTTAAATAGATGATAAACAGTAAGGGACCTAAGACAGATCCCTGTGGGACTCCCCTCCTAGTATTTATAACCTTAGAATGATGTCCATTCACCACTGTATTGTGTTGTCATCCAATCAAATAATTTTGAAACCAAGTCAAGGCTTCCAGCCCCAACCCAAGGTCTCCCAGTCTCTTCAACAGTATTTTATGATCCGCCATTTTGAAGGCCTTGGAGAGCTCAACAAAGATGGCCCCGGTAATCTTCCCGAGTTCCAAAGCTTTGTTGATGTCATCCAAGACCCTTGACATGGTAGTAACTGTATTGTGTTTCTTACTAAGCCCTGATTGATATTTATCAGCCAGTTTATCATTCTCTATAAACGTCTGCAGCTGCATGGCTACCAACCTTTCTAAAATTTTTGCTACTACAGAGAGAAGGGATATGGGCCTGTAATTTGTCATTTAGTCAGAACTACCTCCTTTAAAAATGGGGACCACCCTGGCCCTCTTCCATCCCTGGGGTATCTCTCCTGTCCTCAATTACCAATTAACCATATATGTTAGATGTTGTCTGTTTGTAGTACTGAATACTTTAGGAATTTTGAAGCTAGTCCATCCGGTCCAAAACTTTTACCCACTTTAAGTTTCAAGAGCTGGTCCCTAACTTCTCCAACAAAAATTTTATGAAAAAGGAATTTGTTACCATTTCCTTGTACAAACTCACGTAATCCTACTTTCTCCTCCTGCTCCCCACTAAATTGTCCAACATTATTAAAAAAATCATTAAATTGATCTGGAAGTTCATCATCTGAAATGACATTTTTTCCATCCTCCGATATTCCAGTAGTTTCTCTATCTTTACCTTTCCCATTTAACATGTTAGTAGTAGTCCACATTTTTTTGGACTCCTTGCAAGTTCACTGGTCTTAATCTTAAAATCATTTTCTTTAGCCAATCACACCTCTTTAACAAACTCATTCCTAACTTTTCTATAATTTGCCAATCAGCAGGCAGACCAGATTTCCTTGCAAGTTCCCAACATTTCTTTTTCTCCCTCTTTAAATTCAGTAAACGTGAATTAAACCAAACCTCAGAACTCTTTTTAACCTTCTTTGTTATCAAGGGGAAGTGGTTATCATTTACTACACTCATTTCATCCAAGAAATAGTCTCAAACATGATTCAGATCTGGTATTAAATTTAACCTATCCCAATTCAGATTATCCAAGTCTACCATCAACTTAAAATAGTCAGATTTCTTCATGGATCTAAACTGCACCATTTTTGGGGGACCCTGCACCTTCATCCTACCTCTCTCATACAAAAAAATAACATGATGGTCAATAGTTATATCAGCCATTATACCTACTTTAACAAAAATATGTGGAGAACTGGTAAAAATTAAGTCCAGCATTGATTGGGAAGAAGGAGATTTAAGATTTAAGTGTGTAGACTCTAAGATTAACTGTTCTAAGCCCAATTTCAGTGCAACATTTAAGCAATAATGACTGAAGAGATGGTCATTTCCTTTCGATTAATGACCCTCTGGGGGAAGGGTGACCCAAGGCACAGCCAAGGCCCACCCCCACTCAGTCGGTCATTAATCAAAAGGAAATGACCAGCTCTGAGGACATTATTGCACAGGACTTGCCGGCGCCAGTGCGCCAGAGGAGGACCATGTTTCACCTGCTGGTATCCCGTCTTATAGTGGCTGGGATTAAATTCCGGATGACCTTTCCAGCTAAATTGCAAGTCCTAGTAGCTGGGACTTGGTCATCATATGAGAAGAGAAACATAGAAGTTGACAGCAGATAAGGACCACAAGGCCCATCCAGTCTGCCCATTTCTTTTCCTACCTTATGAATGTGCCACCATTCTTTGCTCTATCAATGGGCTATCTATTCATACTCATCTGTATTGCTCCCTTATGCCTATCCCATGCCTGTTTGAAGCCCTGCACTGTATTCATATCCACCACTTCCTGAGGTAGGCCATTCCATGCATCCACCACCCTTTCTGTGAAAAAGAACTTCACATTACCCCTTAATCGGCCTCCCTCTAATCTCATGCTGTGTCCTCTTGTCCTGCTATTTTTCTTATATTGAAACATGTTAGACTCTTTCACCTTGTTAATGCCCTTAAGGTGTTTGAATGTTTCGATCATATCACCTCTCTCCCTCCTTTGCTCTAGGGTATACATATTGAGCTCTGTTAATCTGTCCTCATATGTTTTCTGATGCAGTCCCTGCACCATTTTGGTTGCCCTTCTCTGGACTGACTCAATTTGGTTAATGTCCTTGTGAAGGTGTGGCCTCCAGTACTGCACACAGTACTCCAGATGGGGCCTAACCAGTGTCTTGTAAAGAGGGATTATTACCTCCCTCTTCCGACTTGTGATACACCCCAACATCCCCCTAGCCTTACCTATTGCTTTAGTGGTCTGCTTGGATGATTTCAGGTCATTGGTGATGATGATGCCCAAGTCTCTTTCTTCCCTTGTGACTGCCAGCAACTTCCCTCCCAGCCTATAGGTGGCTTCAGGATTCTGATATTGCAGCAGCTGGACTAAAGGTAGCCCTTCCTGACCTTATTCGTGATCCCTGAATACCAAGGGATGTAGAAGGAGACCCAGTCTCTGCAAAAATTTAATGATATGGGTGCCTTAATTAGCAAAACCCTGGTAGCAACGAAGGCCATCGTTTTCCGCTTCACATCAGATTACAGGTGCCTCCTTGTTTTTATTTTCCTATGAAAAGCCTCTATCTTTGCAAACAGAAACTTTGACATACAAAAACTAACAGGGGGCTCATGGTGACATACAGTCTGTGGCCCTCCTTCCTGATGGCTGAGTCTGCTCTCTTTACCAAACAGAGCTAGATCGGGGGCTCCCTTTCTACACGACCGTGCGCATCATCATGGAGCCACTCCAGATACTTTGCAGCCTTGAACTACTTATTTATTTGCCACTAGAGGGAGCCCATGCTACACATTTCATGCTCATGTTGCCTTGCTCACCAGATGAAATAATCAAGCGACTTGCCAGTAGAGATTTCAACAATTATGGTGATAATGAAGGGGCGATCCTATAGATACCTAATACGGCTTTAAATTAAATTTGTGGAAGACATGTTTGCAGTCACATTTTCAAGATTTGTTTTCACAGAACTGATCCATTGTATGTCCTGGACTTTTGTTGGACTGTGTACCTGATAATAGCCCTCCTGGGCAGTGTCTACTGCTAACTTCAAGAAGCCTATTTGGCCTCGCTATGTTAGAGGCTTATCTGCGCAAGAAATCCTAGTTCATTATTTTCTATAATTAGCAACTTTGTATAAGGGAGAGTTCTCCTATGTTTTTATTTTGACTTATACCCTAGCACCAGTAAGGATTTGTAGGCAGTTGTCCTACTGATTATTTGGTTAAAAAAGTCTGATTCCTCATTTGTTCCTGAGATGGAGGGCTGTTCTGCATGCTTTTAAGTTTTCTCTGTTTCAAGAAGCTGTTTGAACTAAGGGGGGAATAGCAATAATTGACTTCTTCAAATTAAAGTTTAACTAGTTCAGGTGTTAAAACTAGAATTTTGTTCCATGTTTATAATTAGAAATAGATTAGACAGGGTGGCTGAAGGGAGGGGGAGATAACCTGCTCTGTACTGCAGAGCGCAGTTCATTATATAGAGGGTTGGGGGGTGGGCTGGGGTCAAATGATTGTTTCAGGGTTTCAAGTAAGATTTTTCATATTTAAGTGGCTTGTGATATGTTTTTGATTTAGGGGTGTAGAGGTTTGGGGTAGTAAAATAGGGGTGGTTGACGGGGAGCTCAAAGCTAGGGAGGGTTCTGCAGAGATGACACTAGTGGAGGTACAATGGTTTCTTGGCTATTTTTCTGGGTTGCATGATGTGCACATTTGCTTTATATTTTCATGGCAAAGGATTTAAAATTATTTACATGGAATTTCAAAGGGGTCAGGCAGAAGGCCAAGCAATATAAAATTCTAAAACATTTAAGCCTTTTAAAAGCTGATATCATGTTTATACAGGAATGCCACTTGCTTAATGTGGAATCAATGCCAATAAGGAGACAACAAGTGGGGCAATGCCTGTCAGCAAAAGGTAACACACAAAGCTGTGGTGTTATGATTTTAATAGGTAGATCTGTTCCCTTCTCCCCAATTCAAACCATCAGTGATCCTCATGGTAGGTTCTTTCTGGTCAAAGGCAAACTCCACACTACTAACATCTTAATAGGCAGTGTGTATGGTCCAAATACAGACTCTCCTGGATTTTTTATGCAGTTGCTTAATGCCCTAGTCCCCTTTTTATCCATTCCAATTATTCTAGGGGGGGGATCTGAATGTAACTTTTGATTCCGATATAGATAGGTCTGGAGGTTCCCAGAAGGGTCTTTCTCCGGCGCAGAGAGCATTGCAGGAATTGACTGACCAAATGGGCCTGTGTGACATCTGGCGTGTCCTTAACCCCAATATCAGAGACTATGCATTTACTTATCCAGTGCATAGATCCTGCTCTAGAATTGATTATTTACTTGTCTCTCACACCCTTATTCCTGGGGTGTTGGACTCTTCTAACCCCCGGGGCCACCCTTGGACCATTCTCTGGTT
Organism: Neoceratodus forsteri; assembly: GCA_016271365.2. NCBI lineage: Eukaryota > Metazoa > Chordata > Ceratodontiformes > Ceratodontidae > Neoceratodus > Neoceratodus forsteri. Next base: position 1,201,435,255 of record CM028130.1, read on the forward strand.
TCCTGTATGATTAATTTTTCTTTTCTCCCTATATTAGGGGAGCCCTGCAAAATTGACAACCAACTTTTAAAAGATCCAGAAATAGTCCAATATATTTCAGACCAGATTGCACTCTTCATCACTATTAACATCAACTCTACTGGTAAACCAGATGTGGAATGGTGTGCCTTAAAAGCCTACCTATGGGATTACTGATCGGTCTAGCTTCGAAAAAGCAAGAAGACCAACTTATTTCTCTTCTTTCCCAAATTAGGGATAAAGAGACTAGTGGCAGAATTTTGGAGTTATTACCAACAATTATATGGTTCAATGTCTAATCCTCCCTCCAGGCACTGTTTAGATACTTATTTAATTACTTCAAATCTGCCCTCCCTTACTGAACCACAGCAGCTTTCCCTGACCGCTGCACTCTCCTCAGCCGAACTAGATCAGGTGATTAGAGATCTTCCTACAGAAAAAACTCCTGGTCCCAGTGGATTTTCCCTCAATTTTTATAAGGTTTTTGCAAAGGACCTAATCCCAGTGCTTCTCCTACTTTATCAACATATTTTCTCCAGGGTAAAATTAGATGAATCTTTGTTTGAAGCTCTGATAGTGCTCCTTCCCAAACCAGATAAATGCCTATATTCAGTATCAAGTTATAGGCCAATCTCACTCCTTAACCAGGATATTAAAATACTGGCCAAACTCTTGGCCAATAGGATTAACAAAGTGCTTCCAGACCTCATAGGACTGGAACAGGTGGGCTTTATGAAAAGAAGGTTATCAGTGGATCACCTACGCACTTTGTCACATGTCTTCTCGGCATCCAGGGACGCCGACTCTCAAGCGGTTTTGGTCTCCCTGGATGCCGAGAAGGCCTTTGACAGGGTCAATTGGCACTTCTTATTACGCATGTTAAACACATTTAGTTTCCCTCCAGAATTTCAGAAATGGGTAGGTGCCCTTTATTCAGACCCAACTGCCAGAATAACCAGTAATGGGGTAACATCAGAGGCTTTTGCATTAAACTTGGGTACAAGGCAGGGATGCTCCTTGTCACCACTTCTTTTTAATTTATATTTAGAACCGCTCATTCATAGGCTGACAGCTTGCTGAGATGTACAGGGTATCCCTATCCATGGTCAGGTGGTTAAGGTGTCAGCCTACGCAGATGACCTTCTCTTGCAGCTGTTACATCCATCCACATCTAGCCCTCCTATGTTGAGAATTATCAAAGATTTCAGTGCAATGTATAATTATAAATTAAACATAGAGAAGACTGTAGTTTTCCCCCTTAATCATAAAGTTTTAAAGCATACCATTTCCGACTTAGGGCTTTCATGGAGATCAGACTCCTTGAAATATCTTGGAATTGCACTTGCTGAAGTCTGACTCACCTCCTAAAGTTAAATTTAGATGCCCTTCTCCTTCTAATTACTCAAGATGTGAAAAGATGGTCCCTCCTACCAATTTCATTATGGGGTAAAATTAACTTAATAAAAATGAATGTGTTTCCCCATCTTTTTTATCCATTGAACCTTCTAAATATCTGGCTTCCCCTGTCATGGTTTAAAAAGGTTCACAGTCTTATTACTGATTTCATCTGGTCTGGTAAGAGACCTAGGATGGCATTTCATAAATTAGCTGCTCCCACAGCGAAGTGGGGCTTACGCCTGCCACATGTAGGCCTTTATTACTGGGCAACTCATGCTAATAAATACCTCAGATGGCTATCAGCAGTGGATTCCCAAACTCCTTCTCCCTTTCTACCAATCTGGCTGAAGATAGAGTTAGGACTAATAAAAGCCCAAGGTCTCTCCCCTGCTGCATTGTTCTATACAAAATTCAGCGCTCTCCTTCCCCCGATAAAGTATACACCCATTGTGGTGTTGATTAGAGTCCACTCCTAGCTATGTGCTTTCCTGAAGTATAATCATACTTCCGATCTGTCTCAACCCCTGAGGGACAATCCTAATGTTAAAATAGGGAGGAAATCCCTTTCTTCGGGATGGCTCCCACAGATAGGAGATTGCTCTCTTCCATTCTTTGTCGAGGATGATAGAACATGGCTTTCTTCTCCCGAGATCTTGACCAAAGCTAACATTCTGACCTCCAATATTTTCAAGGTGTTTTAACTCCATCATCTCCTGGTTACAGGTTTTGGAGTTATACCTCCTCCAACTCAAGAACTCAATTTCCGGGAAGAACTAGGCCCATGAGCAGGCTTCCCTCAAGCTGTCTCAAAAATTTGCAACATGTTTTACAAGTGGATTTGCCCAGATAGTTTCAGCCCAATGATTTATTAGTCCTCTCTTTTCCCAGACAAAGCTTTAGATTGGTCCCATTTATGGCATACTTGTCACAGATTTGTTACTCAGTATAGACTTCGGCTTATGCAATTTCAAGTTTTACATAATCTCTACTATTCCCCTCAAAGACTGGTCAAGTTTGGTATTGCAGTGTCTTCGATCTGTACCAGGTGCCACCAAGAAGAGGGCAACTTACTTCATATTTTCTGGTCTTGTTCTAAAGTTGTTCCTCTTTGGACACTTCTTAAGCAGCAGGCAGATCCCATATTAGGTCTAACTGATTTATTCTCAACTGAAATCTGTCTACTAGGAGATTTCTCAAGCATTCCAGTTCTGAACTGTAAATATCACATGGCATTGATCGCTATGTCAGTTAAGATGATAGTATTAAAACATTGGAAAAATAGTATAGAGATCACTTACACTGAATGGCTTCAAGAACTCCTGGCTAATCTCCGAACAGAAAACGCTATTGCTAGTTTACACAATAGATCTAAAAAATTCAACAAGATATGGGGACCCTTGCAATCCCTATACTCTTTGCAACCTGTAAGTAATGCAACCTCAGTCTCAAATCCATAATGTATAGAATGGTACTCACTGTGATGGGTGGCGAGGGTGAGGGTATGGGATAAGGGAAGGTGGGGGGGAGGATAGACCATGTACGTTATACTATGTATGATTTATTACTCACTTGTATCATGGTTCTATTCTCTGTATTGTAAAACCTTTAACAAACATTAAATTGAAAAAAAAAAATATCTGACTCCCAGCAGGTGAGCGACATCATCACTGAAGCTCACTCAATGGCAGGAAATAAGGCACTGAGGCAGTTGGAGGGTTGACGCTGAGATAGCCTATACAGCGCAAGCCAGCCTCATGATGCCGCGAGTGTGCGGTCCTACCTCGGCGCCGGTCCTCCTGAAGATTTTTGGCTTCCATGCGGTCCCACCACTGCTGGCTTGAACACAGCAGTATGAATAAATGGTGAAGAAGAAATTTCTTCATACTTACCGTAATTTCCTTTTCTGTTAGCTTCAATATTGTCAAGGTAATCAAAACAACTGCGTATAGTGCACCCCTACCAGGGACAATGGCATAGCCCAAGCTTTGGAATGTTGGGCACATGAGGATTCCAAGCAGCAGTAACTCCCCAGTCACTACTGACCTCGCAGTGCCATAGTAGCTACACATTTGCTTATATTATCACCAATTACTTGTATGCAACATTCCTTAATACTGTAAATAAAGCTGTCTTACCTTCACGGCAGACGTCTGAGGAAGAAATGTTCCCCATCATACACAAGGCTTGGACGATTATGTCCTTGTTGCAGGAAATGATCAGGCAACAAGGAATGCTCCACGGCAGTTGCTCATCTGGAAACTGAAGCTGACCACATGATGATGCATAATTTCAAACAAATTGGATAGAGTGAGACTACCTGCAAATGGAAATTATGTACCTACTGTAATTCTTGATCTTCCTGTGTATCTTCATCATTCATCACTGTTGGGTGTCTGCTGGAGACAGGCACCCCATGGGAGATTTTTTTTTTGAAGGAGGAGCCGGCGCCGTTGGTGCTGCCCATGAGGCCGACGGATTGCGTGGCGCTTGTAGGTTGGCCAGAAATGGCTGTTGGGTCCTCCTCCACCTCAGTCCTGTGCACTGGAGAGACACAAGAAAAAATTACTCACCTTAGTAATGTTGTTTCTTCTAATGGAGTCTTGCTGTATTCTGACATAATGCAGTGATGTTCAACCTTTGAACTGCCCCAGAGATGAAAGAGTTAACTTTCCATGCCAGGCATGGAACGCTGAGCTCGAGCTCGGTTGAGACTCTGTCTGTTGCTGTTTGAACTCAAACCGTCAGATCTTTACGAGCTATACTCACTGGGTGCCCTGTGTGGAAACTGTAAACTTACACTAGCCAACTGGCTACTAAATATAATAAAAAGATTTTTGGTCCCAAAACAAAGACTCAAGTCAGGAAACCCAAAAAATAAACAAAACACAACACCCACACACCCAAACTAAAGGGGTGAGAAAAGAATGGGTGGGGGCACCTCCCGAGTGCCAACACTGCTACTGCCCACCCACATCCCAAAAACCAAGGTTCTGAGAGGGGAGGCAGGGGGGAGGTCAGAATACAGCAAGACTCCATTAGAAGAAACAACATTACTAAGGTGAGTAATTTTTTCTTCAAACAACATGAAGTCTTGCTGTATTCTGACATATTGTATACTACAAGCAGTACCTCCATGGAGGAGGGACAGAACCTACTTAGGAAATAGGCTCTGAAGCACTGCTGTGCCAGACCGAGCATCACTTCTAGCCTGGATATCCAGAGAGTAATGCTTGGTAAAAGTGTGTACTGTTTTCCAGGTGGCTGCTTGACAAATCTCTAAGATAGGAATATCCCTGGCAGCAGCCAGGGAAGCAGCTGTACCTCTGGTAGAGTGAGCCCTCAGGCCTGAGGGTGGGATCCTACCTAGATTTTCATAGCAAAATTGAATGCAAGAGACAATCCACCTGGCAATAGATCTCTTAGTGGCAGGCTTTCCCTTACCAACCTCACCATAAGTGAGGAACAGTTGGAGGGAGTCAAACCTGTGACCCTTGGTGCACTCTATGTAGTAGCTAAGGGCCCTTTTCACATCCAAACTGTGCAGCCTCCTCTCCCCAGAGAAGGAATGGTCAGTGAATAAAACAGGAAGGGACATAGACTGGTTAAGGTGGAAATCTGAAACCACCTTAGGCAAAAACTTCCTATTAGTCCTGAGGACCACCTTATCTCTATGGAAAGAGATAAAATCAGGCTCCACTGACAGGGCCTGTAACTCACTTATCTGTCTGGCAGAAGTGATGGCCACCAAGAAAACAGTTTTCCAAGTCAAGTATTTAAGCTCTGCTGAGGACAAAGGCTCAAAAGGGGGTTGCATAAGCTGAGCAATGCAAACATTAAGGTCCCAGGCAGGGGCAGGGTCCCTGAAGGGAGGATTGGTATGAAGTAATCCCTTTAAAAATTTAGAAAATACAGGATGAGCTGAAAGGGAAGAGTGTTTGCCTGCTGAAAGGAAGGCAGAGACAGCTGCCAGATGCACTCTTAGTGTAGCTGGTCTGAGTCCCAAGCTATTAAGATGAACCATGTAGTCAAGGACTGTGGGCAGGCCAGCAGACTCTGGAGAAATATGCTTCCCAGAACACCATATAGAAAATCTTTTCCACTTAGAGTTGTAAGTGTTTCTGGTGGAAGGCTTACGAGAAGCCTTCAAGATATCCAGAACACCTTGAGAAAGGTGTAAATCAGCAAACTCTAACTCTTCAAGAGCCAGGCCTTGAGGTTGAGAGATTTGAGATTCGGATACCAAACCCTCCCCTGAGCACATGTTAACTGGTTGTAGTTCCTGGGAAGAGACAGGGGAAGGTGGACTGCTAAGGACAACAAGAGAGGGTACCAGGGCTGTTTGTCCCAGTCTGGAGCAATCAGAATCACCTTGCAGGGCTGAGACCTGATTTTGACTAACACCTTGAACAGGAGAGGGAAGGGGGGAAAAGCATACAGGAACTTCCCTTCCCAATTGAGAACTAGGGCATCCAGGGGGACTGAGCCCAACACTGGGGGCCTGCAGCAATAGAGAGGAAGTTGGTAATTGTCTGGGGCTGCAAAAAGATCCATCTGTGGGGTGCCCCATCTGGAGAAGATCACCTTCAAAACCAGGGGATCCAGGGACCATTCGTGATGGCCCTGTGATATCCTGCTGAGAGCATCTGCCAGGACATTGTCTTTGCCTGGGAGGTGTACTGCTGTAAGAGAGGTGTTCAGGGAATAGGCCAGAAACCATAACTTCATTGCCTCTGTGCACAAGGCCATAGACCGAATGCCCCCTTGCTTGTTGATATACCACATTGTAGTGGTATTGTCTGTCCTGATCTGAACTACTTTGTTCTGAACAGACTTGAAAAAAGCTTGAAGTGCTAGAAACACTGCTCTGAGTTCTAACAGATTGATGTGAAGCAGAGATTCCTGAGGAGACCACAACCCTTGGGTGGTCAGGTCCCCCAAGTGGGCTCCCCAGCCCAAGAGGGAGGCATCTGTAGTAAGGATCCTGCCACCACTGTAACGCCTGGATCAGGGTTCAAGTCACTGGAATCAGTTTGGTCAGAGGGTCCTTTTTCTGAGACCAGAAGGCTCAAGTGGAACTGAATGTCCCTCATCTGAAATCTTGCTCCCTGCACCACTGCTGTAGAAGCAGCCATGTGCCCCAGGAGCTGCAGAAAATGCCTTGCTGGTCGAGACACCTGCAGGGTGAATTAAGAGGCCAGTGAGATAAGGGTCCTTGCCCTGTCCAGGGGAAGGAAGGCTCTTGCCCTTACTGTATCTAGCTCTGCCCCATGAAGGTGAGGAGCAGTACAGGCTCTAGAACTGACTTTGAAAGATTCAGAAGGAAACCTAGAGAAGTGAGCAGTTGCTGAGTTATCTGTAGGTGTAACGTGACTTGGTCTGGGGACTGGCCTACTATGAGCCAGTTGTCCAGGTATGGAAAGATGGAGATCCTTTTTCTCCTTAGGAAGGCAACTACTACTGCCAGGCATTTTGTGAACACCCTTGGAGCAGAAGTTAGGCTGAAGGGCATTGCTCTGAATTGGTAATGGCCTGAGGGCAGCTCGAACCTGAAGTACTTTCGATGGGAGCTTCTGATGAGAATATGGAAATAGGCATCCTTGAGGTCCAGGGAGACTAGCCAGTCCCCTGGCCTTAGAGAGGGTAGAATTATTCCCAGAGTCACCATTTTGAACTTTGGCTTTAAAATGTGCTTGTTTAAATATCTGAGATCCAGGATGGGCCACCATTCTCCTGTCTTTTTGGGGGTTAGGAAGTACCTGGAGTATAATCCTTTCCCTTTGTGTAGGGGTGGAACCCTCTCTATGGCTCTCAGAGCCAAGAGGGAAGAGACCTCTGCCTCTACGGCAAGTGCCTCTGAAGGATTTGCAGGTGGAAAGGATCTGGTTCTCATCTTTGGAAATTTTTTGAAGCTGAGAACCCGTCCCTGGCTTACTACTTCCAGGACCCATTTGTCTGATGTTACAGACATCCAGTCCTAGACAAAGTAAGCCAGCCTGCCCCCTACAGGTGGTGGAGAATCGGCCCCGGCAAACCCATCAGGGTGCCTGTTTGGCAGGGGCTTTAGGCTGAGGGGTGGAAGCAGGCCTGCTTGTACCCCGTCTGCCTCTCCCTCTGAAGAACCCCCTATGAGCATAAGCAGAAGAGGAGGCCTGGGCTTGGTAGAAAGGCCTGCCCCTGCCCCTGGAATGCTGCCTCTGGGGAGTGGCTTGCCTTTCCTTGGCCTGAGCACTCCTATAGGTGGTCCTGTATTCATCCATTTTCTTCATGTAGTTCTCTGTTTGCTCCCCAAACAGATAATTACCCACAACAGGAAAATCCATGGCCTTAGTCTGGGTATCCTGAGACAGGCTAGTACATCTGAGCCAAGCCATCCTACGAAGGGCCACAGATGTAGCCATGGCTCTAGATGAAACATCATTGGAGTCCACTGTAGCATGGAATTGCACCTTGGATGCCGCAATACCATCCGCAGCCACCTGCTCCAGCTCCTTGGCAAGCTGGCCAGGGACCTGTTTAGCTAAAGCCATTATAGTGTCCCATCTAGATTTCTGATATGTAGCTGTATAGGCCATATAATTAGCCTGCCTGAGTCCTAAGGATGCTGCCATGTACTGTTTCTTTGCCATGGCATCAATCCTCCTGGAGTCCTTATCTGGGGGTGTGTGAAGCCAAGGGTATATTTGCCTTGTCACAGGCAGCAGCCTGCACTACCCCAACATGGCTGCATTGCTGGGCAAGGAACTCCGTATCTGAGCCTGAGAGAGTATATCTCTTGTCCATTCTCTTGTCTACAGGAGGTATAGAATTAGGAATCTTTAAAATTTTTATTGTCTGTTTCTCAAAGGACTTATGAAGAGGAATAGACAGCCTCCTAGACTCTGGGATATCCATCATTTCAACATAGTCAGGCTCCTCCTGGTCATCCACAGCTTCTTCCATAGGAAGCTGAAGAGTTTCAGCCACTTTTTTGTAGAACATAAAATGGGAAGGGGACTCAGAAAGCCTAGGAGGAGAAACCCCTGAAGGTCTGTCTGGGGAGATGTCCGGGTCAATAGGCACATCCAGACTTTCGTAACCACCATCACTATCCTCATACTCTCCTTCCTCCTCCTCCGGTTCATAAAAATCTTCTAAATTATAGTTTGGAACCGGGGGAACCGACCGAACCGAGACCCTTCCTGATGGTGCCGGTTCAGTCGGAACCGGGGTTAGCGACTGAACAATCCTTATCGCTTTGGCTATTTCATCAGAGGTCAGAGAAAGAATTTGTGGATCCGCACCGGCTGATTTATCTCTTCTTTTTCTTTTAACTGGAACCGACTCTTCGGAGTCGGTTCTCCTTTTGCCCGAAGAAGTTTCGCCCTGGTCAGAGGGCACTCCTTCTGGTTCGGTTGGAACCGAACCGGGCTGGCCATCCGGGTCAGCGGACTTCTTGGCCTCCCTTTCGCTGAGCCTACCAACTCTCTTTTCCAGGGTAGCTGCAGGAAAATTCTTGCAAATCTGGCAGTCTGAATCGAGGTGGTCAAACCCCAGACAATAAACACAGGTGGTGTGGGGATCAGCCTTAGCAAAGGCTTCCCCACACACACTACAGTGTTGAAACCCAGTGGGCCGGTTTTCTTTTGGGCTTCTCAGACATGGCCAGTCCTAACAAAACTACCCTTTTTTCGGCAATCCGCCAGGCAAGACACTCTTATCGGTTCCTGACCGTGTTACGGGTCGGGGAAAAAAACATAATGAAATCCGTTTTTTAGAACCGATAAGGACCGGTTACCACACTCTAAAAGTAGAATAAACTTTTTTTTTTGAACAACCTGATCGGTTCAAACTGAACCGATCCCACGTTTACAAGTTCCACACAGAAGAACAAGAAAATAAACCTATCTAGTACTCATGATACCACAGACAGAGACTGAACCGACAGGTTAACGGGTTAAATTCGGTCGAAAACCGAGAAAAACAGCACTTTATCCGACAAACTTGAACCGAGCAAAGGAGAAATCTCCGGAGCGACTGTTCAGTGAGGCAGAGTAAAGAATCTGATGGTTTGAGTTCAAACAGCAACAGACAGAGTCTCAACCGAGCTCGAGCTCAGCGTTCCATGCCTGGCATGGAAAGTTAACTCTTTCATCTCCGGGGCAGTTCAAAGGTTGGACATCACTGCAATATGTCAGAATACAGCAAGACTTCATGTTATTTGAAGGAAAGAAGCATTGAGAAAAGAAGGGCGGGGCAAGGGGGCCCAAGGGACAACAAAAGGAAAAGGAGCAACTGAAAAAGAATAAGCTGATGAGAGGACAGATAAAAAAAGAGGGCCTGAGGAATATGGGCCAGGAGGCCCCAGTCCCTGAATGACCAAGAGAGAAGGAAAGAAGAAAGAGAGGAACGATAGACAGAGAGGGTTTAAGGAGCTCGGGATGAGAAAGGGGGGAGCCAGGACACCATCAGGGCAAGGTCGATCTGAAGATCACCAGGGGATGAATCAGATTTTTCAGAATTCTGGATGGGTAAGGCCACCCCAGCTCTGATCCCAACTCCTTAGGGGACAATCACACTCCTCACTCCTCCCCCTGCAATTACCACAAGGAGAAAACAGGTTTTCGAGGAGGAGGAGGAGGGGAGGAGGGAAGAGAAGGGACCCCTTAAAACACACCATCCCCATTGGGGAAGGTAAGAGAAGGCAACAAGGCAAGGGAATTATGGACAGCCCGAAAAACCACCCATCCTGGAACTGGCAAACAGACTTTATGGGATGGAGGCATCCCACAAAAAGTCCAGGATAGAGGAGGGGACCCCCAGAAGACCCTGAGGAAAAAAACACCCCAAGGGACCTCACTCACCCATTTCCAACCCCCCCAAAGACCTCCCAATGGCCTGCCAGAGAGGAGGGAATAACTCATGGGGGCGGTGAGTAGGGGAGGCAGTATGACTCAGGAACTGAGGCCTTGAGAGGGGAAGGTGGGAGGGTTTCAGTGATGAATGGTGAAGATACACAGGAAGATCAAGAATTACGGTAGGTACGTAATTTTTATATCTTACTTGTGTCAATCTTCACCATTCATCACTGTTGGGTGAGTACCGAGCACCCCAAAAGGGGGCCCAAGAAACCCCGAAGAAATAACATCCCTCAATCCCCCCCGGTGGGAGAACGGGGGGAGGGGTATCCTCCACTAGCCGGTTAGGGCTGGGACGGGTCAAGATGAGGTGGGGTTCCCTGAAACCTAGGGGATGGAAGAAAAAAATTACTCACCTTAGTAATGTTGTTTCTTCTAATGGAGTCTTGCTATATTATGACAGTAGCAGCAGTTTGTCCCACCACTAGAACTGCTCCGGAGGTGAAATGGTTAATACCATTCCAGAATGGAACTTTGAGCACGAGCTCTAAGAAGCAGCTCTGTCTGTGATATTTCAAAACTGAAGTGTCAGATCTTTATGAGCAAAACTCACTAAGGTCTGTGTGGAAGCTGTAACCTACACTAGCCAAATGGCTACCTAAATATTAACAATCATTGCTGGTCCCAACACCCAAGACTCAAGTCAGGGGACCAGAACTACTAATACAATTCTAACAAGAGAATAAAACAACAGGATAATAAAACACCCCCCCCAAAACCCCCAAAAGGGGGGAGAAACACTAAAAGGGCATAAAAATAGTGCCCACACTAAATTGCCCGCACCCCACCCAAGTAGAGGTTCTGAGAGGGGCAGGCTGGGGGGGAGGTCATAATATAGCAAGACTCCATTAGAAGAAACAACATTACTAAGGTGAGTAATTTTTTTCAAACAACATGAAGTCTTGCTATATTATGACAGTAGCTGACTACACAGCAGTACCTCCATGGAGGAGGGACAGAACCTACTTAGGGAATAGGCTCTAAAGAACAGCTGTGCCAAACCGAGCATCTCTCCTGGCCTGGACATCCAGGGAGTAATGCTTGGTGAAAGTGTGTACCGTTTTCCAAGTAGCAGCCTGGCATATCTCTAATATAGGAATGTCTCTGGCAGCAGCTAGAGATGCGGCTGTACCCCTGGTAGAATGAGCCCTCAAGCCAGAGGGGGGATCTCTGCCCAGCTTCTGATAACAAAATTGGATACAGAGACAATCCACCTGGCAACTGATCTCTTAGTGGCAGGTTTGCCTTTCCCAACTTCACCATAGGTGAGGAAAAGTTGGAGGATTCAAACCTGTGACCTTTGTGTACGCTCTATATAATAACTAAGAGCCCTCTTAACATCCAGGCTGTGCAACCTCCTCTCACCAGAAGAGGTGATCAGTGAAAAATACTGGAAGGAGATAGATTGGTTGAGATGGAAATCTGAAACCACCTTAGGTAAAAATTTCCTATTAGTCCTCAGGACTACCTTATCCCTGTGGAAAGAAATAAAGTCAGTTTCTACTGACAAACTTAGCAACTCACTTATGCATCTAGCAGAAGTGATAGCCACCAGAAAAACAGTTTTCCAAGTTAGATACTTAAGCTCTGCAGAAAACAGAGGTTCAAAAGGGGGTTGCATTAACTGGGCAATGCAAACATTACGGTCCCAGGCAGGGGCGGTTCCCAAGAGTGGATTAGTATGGAGTAATCCCTTAAAAAACTTGGAAAACACAGGGTGAGTGGAAAGAGGGGATGACTTTCCTGCTGAAACAAAAGCAGAGACAGCTGCCAAATGAACTCTCAGGGTAGCTGGTCTGAGACCCAAGGAATTAAGATGGACCATGTAATCTAATACAATGGGCAAATCAGCAGATTCTGGGGAAATATTTTTCCCAGCACACCAAATGGAAAACCTTTTCCATTTAGAACTATAAGTAGCCCTAGTGGAAGGCTTTCTGGAAGCCTTTAGGATTTCAAGAACACCCTGAGAGAGGTGTAAATCAGCAAACTCTAACTCCTCAAGAGCCAGGCCTTGAGGTTGAGGGATTTGAGGTCCGGATACCAAACTCTTCCCTGGGCACAAGTTAATAGGTTGTGATTCCTGGGAAGACAAAGGGGAAGATGGATTGTCAGTGACAGAAGGAGTGGGTACCAGGGCTGCCTGGCCCAATCCGGGGCAATCAGAATCACCCTGCAAGGCTGGGATCTGATTTTGACTAATACTTTGAATAGGAGAGGGAAGGGGAAAGCATAAAGAAACTTCCCCTCCCAATCCAGGAGAAGGGCATCCAGGGGGACTGAGCCCAACACTGGAGGTCTGCAACAGAACAGAGGAAGTTGGTGATTGTCTGGGGCTGCAAAAGATCTATCTGAGGAGTGCCCCATCTGGCAAGACTATCCCCAGCACTTGAGGATCTAGGGACCATTAGTGATGGCCCTGGGAAATCCTGCTGAGAGCATCCGCTGGGACATTGTCCTTCCTGGAAGGTGAACTGCTATGAGGGAAGTGTTCAGGGAATAGGCCAGAGACCACCACTTCATTGCCTCGATGCACAGGCCGAAGACCAGTGCCCCCCTGTTTGTTGATGTACCACATTGTTGTGGTGTTGTCTGTTCTGACTTGTATCACCTTGTTGTGGACAGATGCAGAAAATGCTTGAAGAGCTAAAAAGACAGCTCTGAGTTCCAGCAAATTGATGTGGAGCAGAGATTCCTGGGGGGACCACACTCCCTGAGTGGAAAGGTCGCCCATGTGGGCTCCCCAGCCCAGAAGGGAAGCATCTGTAGTGAGAGTCAAATTGTGAGCAGGGGGAATGAAGGGGACCCCCAATCTTAAATTGCTCTGATCCTGCCACCACTGGAGGGCCCGGATCAAGGTTCGAGTCACTGGGACCAACTTGGAAAGGGGGTCTCTTCTCTGAGACCAATAGGTTCTCAAGTGAAACTGAATGTCTCTCATCTGAAATCTTGCTCCCCGCACAACAGCTGTTGATGCAGCCATGTGCCCCAGGAGCTGCAGAAAGTGTCTTGCTGGCGAGAGACCTGCAGAGTGAAGAGGGAGGCCAGAGCCACTAAATTCCTCACCCTTTCAAGGGAAGAAAAGCTCTGGCTAGCTTTGTGTCCAACTCTGCCCCTATAAAGGTGAGTAGCTGGACTGGTTCCAGAACTGACTTTGGTGGATTTAGCAGAAAGCCCAGGGAGGTGAGAAGCTGCTGGGTGACTTGCAGGTGAGATTTTACCTGTTCTGGGGACTGGCCTACAATGAGCCAATAGTCTAGATAGGAAAAACAGCAATCCTTTGCCTCCTTAAGTGAGCCACTGCTACTGCCAGACACTTTGTGAATACCCTTGGGGCAGAGGTAAGGCCGAAGGGCATTGCTCTGAACTGGTAATGACCTGAGGGTAGTTCGAATCTGAGGTACTTTCAATGGGAGCTTCTGATTAGGACGTGAAAATAGGCATCCTTGAGGTCCAGGGAGGCTAGCCAGTCCCCTGGCCTTAGGGAGGGTAAAATCATTGCCAGAGTTACCATTTTGAACTTTGGTTTCAAAAGATGCTTGTTCAGATATCTGAGTTCTAATATGGGCCGCCATTCTCCTGTCTTTTTGGGGTAAGGAAGTATCGGAATATAGACCCCTGCCCTGGTGCAGGAGAGGAACCCTTTCTACTGCTCTGAGGCAAAGGGTTGAACCTCTGCTTCAGAGCAAGGTCTCTGAAGCACTGCAGGTAGAAAAAATCTGGCTCTCAACTTGGGAAACTTTTTGAAGCTGAGAACCAGACCCTGGCTTACTACTTCCAGAACCCACTTGTCTGAGGTTAAAGAAGCCCAGTTCTGACTGAAGTAAGCCAACCTGCCCCCTACCGGTAAAGGAGAATCGGCCCTGGGCACCCCATCAAGGTGCCTGCTTAGCAGGTGCTTTAGGCTGAGGGGTGGGAGCAGGCCTGCCCACCCCTCATCTGCCTCTGCTTCTGAAGAAGCCCCTCTGAGCATAGGCAGAGGAGGCCTGAGTCTGATAAAAAGGCCTGTGAAAAGGCCTACCCCTACCCCTGGGGGTATGCCTCTGGGGAGTGGCTTGCTGCTCCTTAGCTTGGGCACTTTTGTAAGTGGTCCTATATTCATCCATCTTTTTCATGTAATTCTCTGTCTGCTCCCCAAACAGGGAATTTCCCACCACAGGAAAATCCATAGCCTTAGTTTGGATATCCTGTGACAGGCTAGTACACCTGAGCCAGGCCAACCTACGAAAAGCTACAGATGTGGCCATGACCCTAGAGGCAACATCATTAACATCTACAGCAGCATGAAACTGTACCTTAGAAGCCTCAATGCCATCAGCAGCCACCTGTTCTAGTTAAGCTAGCCAGCTGGCCCATGGGCTTGCTTGTCTAATTCCATAACAGTATCCCATCTAGATTTCTGATACCTAGCTACATAAGCCATATAATTTGCTTGCCTGAGTCCCAGAGAGGCTGCCATATCTGTTTTTCACCATGGCATCAATCTTCCTGGAATCCTTGTCAGGAGGATGTGAAGCCTGGGGAATATTAGCTTTATCACAGGCTGCAGCCTGAACTACCCCAACATGACTGCATTGCTGAGAAAGGAATTCTGTATCAGGACCTGACAATGTGTACCTCCTGTCCATCTTTTTATCTACAGGAGGCACAGAATTAGGAGTTTTTAAAATTTTTATTGTTTGCTTCCTAAAAGACTTATGCAAAGGAATATACAATCTCTAGACTCTGAATATCCATCATTTCTACAAATCAGGCTCCTCTTGCTCATCCACAGCTTCTTCCAAGGGAAGCTGGAGGGTTTCAACAACTTTTTGTAAAACATAAAATGAGATGGGGACTAAGATAGCATAGGGGAAGATTCTAAAGGTCTGTCTGGGGAAATGTCCGGTTCAATGGGCACACCCAGACCTTCCCAGCCACATTCATACTGTTCATAATCATCCTCCCCCTCCTCTGGTTCATAAAACTCCTCAACATCATATTCCTGAACCACTGGAACCAGACAAACCGACCTTTTGCCAGATAGTGGCGGTTCGGACAGAACCTGAGACAGTGACTGGACAATTTGTATGGCTTTTGCTATCTCTGCAGCAGTTGGAGAAGGGGTTTTGGACTCCAAACCTGCTGACTTTCTTGTTTTCTTCACTGGAACTGGTTCCTCAGAACCAGCTTTTCTTTTGCCCGAGGAAGTCTCGCCCTGGTCAGAGGGCACTCCCTCCGGTTCGGTTGGCACCGAACTGGGCTGGCCATCCGGTCAGCGGACTTTTTGGCCTCTCGTTCCCTGAGCCTGCCTAATCTCTTTTCCAGGGTGGCTGCAGGGAAATTCTTACATATCTGGCAGTCTGACTGGAGGTGGTCAAACCCCAGACAATAGACACATGTGGTGTGTGGGTCAGCCTTGGCAAAGACTTCCCCACAGACATCACAGTGTTGAAACCCAGTGGGCCCGGTTTTTCTTTTGGGTTTCTCAGACATAATGCCAGCCTAACCAAAAAAACTTGCCCTTTAAACGGCAGTGCCAGGCAAGACACCCTTATCGGTTCCTAACTGTGTCACGGGTATTTGAAAAAACCGTAATAAAATCCATTTTTTTAGAACCGATAAGAACCGGGAACCGCACTCTAAAATGCTAAACTTTAAAGTTAATGAGTTTTAAACCCGGCTGATCGGTTCAAAACCGAACCGATAAACTTACAAGTTCCACACAGACAAAACCTTTTAAATTACGATTACCACAGACAGAGCTTGAACCGAATGGTTTTGTGGTTAAAATAAAGCTATTCTCGGTTGAATCGGACCGAGAAAACACTGTTTGAACCGAGAAATGAACCGAGCAGAAGGAGAAATCTCCGGAGCGACTGTTCACTGAGGCGGAGTAAAGAATCTGACAGTTCAGTTTTGAAATATCACAGACAGAGCTGCTTCTTAGAGTTCATGCTCAAAGTTCCATTCTGGAATGGTATTAACCATTTCACCTCTGGAGCAGTTCTAGTGGTGGGACAAACTGCTGCTACTGTCATAATATAGCAAGACTTCATGTTGTTTGAAGAAAAAATTACTCACCTTAGTAATTATGTTTCTTCTAGTGGAGTCTTGCTGTATTCTGACATATGCAGTTAGGTCCTGCCATTCAACTGCCCCGGAGAACAAAGGGTTAACTTATCTATGCCTTGCATAGAACATTCATCACGAGCTCGGTTGGCGCCCCTGTCTGCTGTTGTTTAAACTGCAACCATTCAGATCTTTACGAGCAAGACTCACTAGGTGTTCTGTGTGGAAACTGTAAAATTCTTACTAGCCAACTGTCAAATATATAAAATGTTTTTGGTTTCAAAGGAAGACTCAAGTCAGGAAACCCAAAAACAAAAACACATCCAAAACACAACATCCCACCCAAACAAAAAAGAGGGTACAAAAAGGACACCCCTAGGGTGCCAACACTACTCCTGCCCACCCACATCCCAAAAACTAGGTTCTGAGAGGGGGGGGGGGGGTCAGAATACAGCAAGACTCCACTAGAAGAAACAACATTACTATGGTGAGTAATTTTTTCTTCAAACAACATGAAGTCTTGCTGTATTCTGACATATCTAGATACAAGCAGTACCTCCATGGAGGAGGGACAGAACTTACTTTGGGAATAGGCTCTGAAGCACTGCTGTGCCAAACCGAGCATCACTCCTAGCCTGGATATCCAGAGAGTAATGCTTGGTGAAGTATGGACTGTTTTCCAGGTGGCTGCTTGACAAATTTCTAAGACAGGAATATCCCTGGCAGCAGCCAGGGAAGCAGCTGTACCTCTTGTGGAATGAGCCCTCATGCCTGAGGGTGGAGTTCTACCCAGTTTTTTCATAGCAGAATTGTATACAAGAAACAATCCACCTGGCAATAGATCTCTTAGTGGCAAGTTTGCCTTTACCAACTTCTCCATAAGTAAGGAACAACTGGAGGGATTCAAACCTGTGCCCCTTGGTATGCTCTATGTAGTAGCTAAGGGCTCTTTTAACATCCAAACTGTGTAGCCTCCTCTCTCCAGAGGAGGAATGGTCAGTGAAGAAAACAGGGAGAGATACAGGCTGGTTGAGGTGGAAATTTGAAACCATTTTAGGTAAGAACTTTCTGTTAGTTCTAAGGACCACTTTATCTCTGTGAAAAGAGATGAAATCAGATTCCACTGACAGGGCTTGCAATTCACTGATACGTCTGGCAGAAGTAATGGCTACCAAAAACACAGTTTTCCAAGTCAAGTACTTAAGCTCTGCTGAGGACAAAGGCTCAAAGGGGGGTTGCATAACCTGAGCAATGCAAACATTAAGGTCCCAAGCAGGAGCAGGATCCCTAAAGGGGAGATTGGCGTGAAGCAATCCCTTGAAAAACTTACAGAATACAGGATGGGATGACAGAGAGGAAGACTTGCCTACTGACAGGAAAGCAGAAACAGCTGCCAAGTGTACTTTGAGGGTAGCTGGTCTGAGGACTAGGCCATTAAGATGGACTATATAATCCAGAACCGTAGGCAATTCAGCAGAGTCTGGAGAAATATTCTTCTTAGAACACCAAATGCTGAATCTTTTCCATTTAGAGTTGTAAGTCTTCCTGGTGGAAGGCTTTTGAGAAGCTTAAGGATATCCAGAACCCCTTGGGAAAGATGCAGATCTGCAAACTCTAACTCTTCAAGTGCCAAGCCTTGAGATTGAGAAACTGAAGATTCGGGGTACCAAATCCTCCCCTGAGAGGATGTTAACAGGTTGTAATTCCTGGGAAGAGACAGGGGAAGGTGGACTGTTAGGGACAGCAACAAGGGATACCATGGCTGTCTGGCCCAGTCTGGAGCAATCAGAATCACGTTGCATGGCTGTGACCTTATCTTGACTAACACCCTGAACAGGAGAGGGAAGGGGGGAAAAGCATACAGAAATTTCCCTTCCCAGTTCAGAATCAGAGCATCCAGGGGGACTGAGCCCAAGACTGGGGTCTGCAACAAAAGAGAGGAAGTTGGTGATTGTCTGGGGCTGCAAAAAGATCTATCTCTGGAGTGCACCATCTCGAGAAAATCACTTTCAAAACCAGAGGATCCAGGGCCCATTCATGATGACCCTGGGATATTCTGCTCAGTGCATCTGCTAGGACATTGTCCTTCCCTGGGAGGTGAACTGCTATCAGAGATATTTACAGGGAATAGGCCAGGGACCATAACTTCATTGCTTCTGTGCACAAAGCCATAGACTGAGTGCCTCCTTGCTTGTTGATGTACCACACGGTGGTGGTGTTGTCTGTTCTGACCTGAACCACCTTGTTCTGTACAGATTTGGAAAAAGCTTGCAGTGCCAGAAACACTGCTCTGAGTTCCAAGAGATTGATGTGAAGCAGAGATTCCTGAGGTGACCACAGTCCTTGGGTGGTAAGATCCCCCAAATGGGCTCCCCAGCCCAATAGGGAAGCATCTGTGGTGAGTGTCACTGAATGAAACTGAGTGACAAATGGAACCCCTTGTCTCAAATTGTCCTGATTCTGCCACCATTGCAAGGCTTGGATCAGGGTTCGAGTCACTGGGATTAGTTTGGTAAGGGAATCCTTTCTTTGGGACCAAAAGGCTCTTAAGTGGAACTGAATGTCCCACATTTGGAATCTTGCTCCCTGGACCACTGCTGTGGAGGCTGCCATGTGGCCCAGTAGCTGAAGGAAATGCCTTGCTGGTCGAGACACCCGAAGGGTGAATAAAGAGGCCAGTTTCATAAGGGTCCTTGCCCTTTCCAGGGGAAGGAAGGCTCTTGCCTTTTCCGTATCTAGTTCTGCATCTATGAAGGTGAGGAGCTGCATTGGCTCAAGAACTGACTTTGGTAGGTTGAGAAGGAATCCTAAGGAAGTGAGCACTTGCTGGGTCACTTGCAGATGTGACTTGACTTGGTCTGGAGACTGACCTACTATGAGCCAGTCATCCAAGTATGGGAAAATGGAGATCTTTTGTCTTCTTAGGAAGGCAACAACTACTTCCAGGCACTTTGTGAAAACCCTTGGGGCTGATGTTAGGCCAAAGGGCATTGCTCTGAATTGATAGTGGCCTGAGGGCAACTCAAACCTGAGGTACTTTCTGTGGGAGCACCTGATGGGAATGTGAAAGTAGGCATCTTTGAGGTTCAGGGAGGCTAGCCAGTCCCCTGGCCTTAGAGAGGGAAGGATAATTCTCAAAGTTACCATTTTGAACTTTGGCTTTAAAAGATGTTTGTTCAGATATCTTAGGTCCAGGATGGGTCACCACTCTCCTGTCTTTTGGGGGGTTAGGAAGTACCTGGAGTACAATCCTTTGCCCCTGTGTAGGGTGGGTACTCTCTCTATAGCTCTGAGAGCTAGGAGAGAAGAAACCTCTGGCTCTAGGGCAAGGGTATCTGAGAGATTTGCAGGTGGAAAAGATCTGGCTCTCATCTTGGGAATTTTTTTGAAGCTGAGAACCAGTCCCTGGCTTACTACTTCCAGCACCCACTTGTCTGATGTAAGAGACATCCAGTCCTGGACAAAGTAAGCCAGCCTGCCCCCTACTGGTATAGGAGAATCGACCTGGGCAGACCCATCAGGGTGTCTGCTTGGCAGGAGCTTTAGGCTGAGGGGTGGATGCAGGCCTGCTCATCCCCTTCTGCTTCTCCCTCTAAAGAACCCTCTCTTTGAAAAGGAAGAAGAGGAGGCCTGAGCTTGTTAAAAAGGCCTTTGGAAAGGCCTGCCCCTTTCTTTGGCCTGAGCACTCCTGTAAGTGGTCCTGTACTCATCCATCTTCTTCATGTAATTCTCTGTCTGCTCCCCAAACAAAGAATTACCAATTACAGGAAAATCCATAGCCTTAGCCTGGGTATCCTGTGAGAGGCTAGTACATCTGAGCCAAGCCATCCTCTGAAGAGCCACAGATGTAGCCACAACTCTTGATGATACATCAATGGAGTCTACAGCAGCATGACACTGTACTTTCGATGCCTCAATCCTATCTGCAGGCACCTGCTCCAGCTCCTTGGCAAGCTGGTCGGGAGCCTGTTTAGCCAGTGCCAGTACAGTGTCCCACCTGGACTTCTGGTACCTGGCTGTATAGGACATATAGTTAGCCTGCCTAAGTCCCAAAGATGCTACCATGTTTTGTTTCTTTGCCATGGCATCAATCTTCCTGGAGTCCTTGTCTGGGGGGTGTGATGCCAAGGGAATGCTTGCCTTATCACAGGCAGCAGCCCGCACAACTCCAACATGGCTACATTGCTGAAAAGGAACTCCGTGTCTGAGCCTGAGAGGTGCACCTCTTGTCCATTCATCTGTCCACAGGAGGTATAGAATTAGGAGACTTAAGAATTTTTTGTGTCTGTTTCCCAAAGGATTTGTGGAGGGGAATAGACAGTCTCCTGGACTCTGGGATGTCCATCATCTCAACATAATCAGGCTCTTCCTGATCCTCTACTGCTTCCTCCACAGGAAGCTGGAGGGTATCAGCCACTTTTTTGTAGAACATGTAGTGTGAAGGGGACTCAGACAGCCTAGGAAGAGAAACACCTGAAGGTCTGTCTGGGGAGATGTCCGGGTCAATAGGCACATCCAGACTTTCACCATCATCATAATCATCCTCATACTCTCCCTGCTCCTCCTCCGGTTCATAAAATTCTTCCAAAGTATAATCTGGAACTGGGGGAACCAACTGAACTGAGCCCTTGCCAGATGGTGCCGGTTCGGTCGGAACTGAACTAAGCGACTGCACAATCCTAATCGCCTTGGCTATCTCATTGGCGGTCGGAGTATGAAATTCTGGGTCCGAACTGGTCGATTTGTCTTTTCTTTTCCTTTTTGTTGGAACCAATTCCTCGGAATCGGCTCTCCTTTTGCCTGAAGAAGTATCGCCCTGGTCAGAGGGCACTCCTTCTGGTTCG
This sequence comes from Neoceratodus forsteri, assembly GCA_016271365.2. Taxonomy (NCBI): domain Eukaryota; kingdom Metazoa; phylum Chordata; order Ceratodontiformes; family Ceratodontidae; genus Neoceratodus; species Neoceratodus forsteri. Next base: position 1,201,456,460 of record CM028130.1, read on the forward strand.
GTCGAAACCGAACCGGGCTGGCCATCTGGGTCAGTGGACTTCTCAGCCTCCTTTTCCCTCAGTCTACCTAATCTCTTTTCCAGGGTAGATTTGGGAAAATTCTTGCAAATTTGGCAGTCTGAATTGAGGTGGTCAAACCCCAGACAATAAACACAGGTGGTGTGGGGATCAGCCTTAGCAAAGACCTCCCCATACACACTGCAGTGTTGAAACCCAGTGGACCCGTTTTTTTTCTTGGGTTTCTCAGACATGGCCAATCCTAACCAAAAACGTACCCTTTTTTCGGCAATCCGCCAGGCGAGACTCCCCTATCGGTTCCTGACCGTGTCATGGGTCTTGGGGAAAAAACATAATTAAATCCATTTTTTTTAGAACTGATACGGACCGGTAACCACACTCTAAAGTAAAGCACAAATTTTTTTTTACCTCAGATTGATCAGTTCAGCCGAACCGATTCACAGTTTAGAAGTTCCACACAGAAAACAGAACAAAAACCTATCTAGTACTCACGGTACCACAGACAGAGACTTGAACCAGCTATCCGGAAACAACAATTCAGTAGAAACCGACCAAAAATCGACACTTCAACCGACTTTTGAACCGAGCAGCAGGAGAAATCTTCCGAGCGACTGTTCAGTGAGGTGGAGTAAAGAATCTGACGGTTGCAGTTTAAACAACAGCAGACAGGGGCTTCAACTGAGCTTGTGATGAATGTTCTATGCAAGGCATAGATAAGTTAACCCTTTGTTCTCTGGGGCAGTTGAAAGGCAGGACCTAACTGCATATGTCAGAATACAGCAAGACTTCATGTTGTTTGAATATGCCCTGAAGTTCCTGCCTCAGTCAAAGGTGACAACCTTGAAAGGTGAAGCCATGCCGTCCTCCTAATGCAGATCCCTGTCCCCACAAGCCATGAAGTGACCTCATTGGCATTGTACGATGCCCTTGATAGGTGCCTCGCCAACTCCAGGCCTATAGCAGAGAGGGCTATATCTTGCTGGCTAGCCTCCGAATTGGGCAGCGATGCTATAGGCAGGGTGGTGTGCCTGATATGAGATAATTGCCAGCAGACTCACGCAGAGGAGAAAACTCTCCACCCCAGCTGATCAAACTCCTGAGAGTCAGTATCAGGGGGCTGGTTGTGGACCAGGCATCTATGCCCAGATGGGGTGTCCAGACGCATCAGTCCAGAAGGTGGATGAGGCAAAGAGACTGGAGACCCACAGGTCACACAATACCATCTCCGGCAGTCCATAGAAGCTGGTTCCAGGGAGTATGGACACTGCCAGGCACTGCATGATGCCTGCTGAAAGGGAACTGGCCAGGACAGAACCACCAAATGATGCGTCCCATATTCACCTAAAAAGGCTTGCGTCACACACTTGGTATTGTCCCGAGCATAATGGGAGATGTGCAAGTCCCTGACCAGCCTCGAAAGGAAGCGCTGATACTGGACCTGATCAGTGTCTGAGGACAGATGGACAGAAGGCTCCACTTCCCCTGTGGAGGAAGATGAGGAGGTTGAGGAACTTGAAGTGTCAGATTCTGGCTGCGGCAGGGGAACCGGTTGGAAGACCTGCTCATCCATAGCCCTAACATATTGTGGAAAAGCTGCAGCCTGAGATCTGAACTGGTCCCAGGTCAAAGGTCCCAGGGAGGGCCACAGAAGAGGGGGCTTGATCTTGATTCTAAGAGAAAGGATGGTACCGGGGACAGCAGCCACTCCCTCACTCAGAAACCTGATCACCACACCCACAGCAGTGGGACCACCGGTCCACAGCTGACTCCCCAAGCTACCATTGGCTCAAGAGTCAGCATGGGCCACAGTCACCTGTGCTGTGATAGGGGGCACATGGGGGGGCACAAGGGTGCTAGGCCGTGGGGAACCCTCTGATTCCGAAGAATCAGGCCTCCAGTCCGAATCCACCTCAGAATTGTGTGCCTCCGAAGAGGAGACAATCAAGAAGGGCTCTGGCCCGGCAGCCCCGAGGGCTCTTCCCAGTCACGGCACCATGAGTTGTGCCACAACTCGGCCCTACACCCCTCGTGGTGTCACCCTGATCACCAGAGTAGTGAACGACTCCAGGATCTGATGTGGTGCCATCAGGTGGCACCAAGAAATGCCCTGTACCAGGAACCACAGCCATGGGATCCAACAATGGGGGAGCCTGCACCTCTGAAGAGGTGACTGCCAGAGCAGTGCTCCAGACCCAGCCCCAAATGGAGCTGGACTGGCCCCCTGGCACCACAGTAGGAACCTTCTGTATGGCAAGGCATGAAGAAGAGGAGGCCCCCTCTTTATCAGAGTGTTTAGGCCCAGGAAGGGATCCAGAGTGAGGACAAAGTGTCCTGCACTTGGACTAACGTGAGCGACGCTGCCCCGACGAAAGTCGGCAGAGCTCTGCTGACCTTCAACACGCGGTGCTCCAGAACTCGGTGGTCCATCAAGAAGCAGGCATTGCAGGAATCCATGTCATGTTGCAGTCCAAGGCAGAAAAGGCAAACATCATGTCGGTCAGTGACGGATATCTGTCGGCCGCAGGGACACTGATGCATAGAAGGCTGACCCGTTTTTTTTCAACTGTTTTTTGTCCTGACGATCAGACATGATGTGTATGGTAACTGAAAATGAATCAAGCAAAGACTCGATGCTGCAAATAAAAGGAAAGGTCTTATCGGGATCTGAAACAGCGTCAAGTAGGTAGCAGAACCGAGGCTGAGTCGATGGAGAAAGGAACAACGTTGAAGGCTTCAGGGCATTGACTACAACTAGGCTGTGTAGAGTACTGTCAAGCAGGGGTGCTGTCTCAATGGCGGGAGAAGCAGAACTGAGGTGGAGGAGGACCCAATGGCCATTTCTGTCCAACCCGCAAGTGCCACGCAATGCTTTGGCCTCATGGGTGGCACCGATGGTGCAGGCTCCTCCTTCCAAAAAAATAAAAAATCTCTCGTGGGGTGCCTGTCTCCAGAAGACACCCAACAGTGGTGAATGGTGAGGACTGACACAGGTAATCAAGGAAAACACTTTAAGAAATATAACCAAACCTGTTAACCTGTGGTCACAGACTGATTGAAAAATATATTCTTTTTTTTTGATATAGGAGTACAGCACAGCAGGAAAAAAAGAGATGTCTGAAAATAATAGGGGATTTTTGTCAGACAGGACATCCCTCCTGGCATACCAGATAAGATTCTCCCACAGGAGCAAGGCTCCTGGACGGGACTCATTGACAATGTTGGAGCTAACAGAAAAGGAAATTATGGTAAGTATGAAGACATTTCTTCTTTCTCTAGTGCTCCACCTTGTCAATGAGTAATCAAAACAACTGGGTTCTAAGAAGCAGTACTCAGAGAAACTGAGAGGGGGAGAATATTATCCCATATACCAGAAGCAAGCAGGGATGTTACTTGCGAACTGCTGCCTGCAACACTCTGTGACCAAGAGCTGTATTAGCAGAACTATGGACATCCAAGTTGGAATGATTTGTGAACGTGTGGATGGAAGACCATGTAGCTGCCTTGCATAACTCTAAAAACCGATGCTTAACCTCTCTCCACCTAGGATGTTACCATATCCCTGGTGGAGTGAGCCTTGATGGCAGTCTGAGGCCTCTTCTTTCCATGGCATTGGCCTTAGCAATGCAGGCACACACCCACATAGCTAGGGTGGCCATAGAGGCCTTCTGGGTTCCACCCTTGCATGGCACCAGTGTTAAGATACCAAGTCACTACAGTGCCAAATGCCTATGTCACTGACCTCTCTTTTAGCAGGGGGCTCTGCCCCAACTATATATTCTAACTCTGGGGGGGTAGACCACAGGGATGGGGCAGCAAACTTGTATTTTGGTGCTGTAGTGACTCGGCACCCTAATGCTGGCACCCTAATGCACTGCAGTAGGCCTTCTGACCCTGCTTGGCTATTCCAAGAGTACAAACAGATTATCTGACTTTCAGAACTCAGTCATTGGGTAAGACAGGTCCTAATGGTGCATCATAAATCCAACCTGTGCTATTCCTTCTCTTTGGGGTTAGAATATTGTGGACAAGAGGATGGAAGGCATATTTCCTGGTACACATGGAAGGCCATGGGCACTTTGGGGATGAAAAATGGAACCTTTCTGAGTACTACCTTCTCCTTATGCATAATGAGGTATGACTCCTTGTGGGATAAGGCCTGTAAAACAACACATCCAGCAATATGGATGATAATGGTTTGAAAAACTCCTTACAGAGTGCATTCAGTACCAGATTTAGATCCCACAGAAGAATCGGAGATCAGAACACTGGAAGAATCCTACTAAACATGCACAAAAAATTAATAACCTCTCTATTAGTTCCTAGGAAACAACTCGAGGATGCTCTGAGAGTGGAAACCTGGCCTTTCAGCATACTGAATGCCAACCTCATTTTCCATGCCTTCTTGCAGGAATCCAAAAGCTGTGGCATTGAGGCCACTGAAGGCTTAAAATCCTTCCCTCTGGCCCAAGATGAAAAGAGGTGGCCCATACCCAAGCATGGACTGTGGACATAGAGGTTTTCCTGGCAGCCATCATGGTGTCAACTAGTTTCTTGGAGAAACCAAATTTTTTTGGGAGTCTCCTCCTTTCAGTAGATGGGTGATGAGCTGCATCACTCCTAGATTTGCCTAAAATTCTTGCCTCTTTTTTTTTTTTGCATGACTTAGGGAAGAAGAGGAACTGGAGGAAAAGCATATGCTCTGCTGAAGGTCCACTCCTGAGGCATAGCATCTACTGCTTTCATCTGTGGACACCAAAAAAATGACTGAAGAATTTTTTGGATCTGAGCATTGTGGCTGGATGCGAACAGATCGATCTGAGATTGGCTAACCAGTTGCACAGGAGTTTGAACATTTCTGGGTTCAACCTCCACACCCCGGGGTGAGCATTTTTGTGACTTAACCAGTCCACCTGAATGTTCAACTCCCCTGCCAGGTGTACTGCTGACCTAGAGAGAAAATTTTCTCAACCCACTTGAGGAGGTCGGAGGCCCCTCGAAACATCTCCCTGCTTTTGTGCTGCCTAGATGTTTATGTATGCTACTGTTGTTTTGCAGGATTCTATACCTGTTGGCAGTAATACAACCAGAAGCCTGAGATATCACAATAAAGTTTATTTCAGATAATATGTAATACAGCATGTCTGCTGGGAGTTAGAGCATCTTTTAGTTGCATCATGATACAAAACAAAACTCAGAGAAAAACAGAAAAAACACAGTCTTATACTGCTGATAAGCAAAGCTCGTTACCAGGTTACAGAACCTTCCAAGAGGGTAGAAGGCAAATCCATTGTTTCTATTGGTGCACAATAGTGAGTAGTTGCACATTCATAAATAGTGATAAGCGTTTTGTTGACCTTAGTAATATTAGAACAAAAGAACAGTCATATATATATATATATATATATATATATATATATATGAGATACGTGATGGGCGAGATGTGATATTGAAAATATCTTCCCTCCTGCAGAGTGAGCTCTGGATACTCACGAGTGCCGAAGGCATGAGGGAGAGTATCCAGAGCTCATGATGCAGGAGTGAAGATATTTTCCATAGCACATGATCTTCACATCATGTGTTCACTTTATACAACAGGGGTATGAGTTTCAGAAGTATTGTTATGATTTTTGTGTTCTGTTGCTGTTTCTGTGTGTGAGATTTTCTGAATGGGCTGGCAGTGTTACAAACTATGTGGGAAAAGCCGAGTGTGTTTTGCAATGCTAAGTAGGTTAGCTTCAGGTTTTGAGAGTGTCATTGTGAGGGACCTGAGGGCGAAATTTCACCCTTTTACTGTGTTTCGCCCCCCTCAAAATCAAATCAACTCCGACTTGGGTTGATAATCATTAGTGGGGGGTGCAGGGGCTGGCAGAAGCATAGCCAATGTCAGACAGGCGAAGTTTCACCTGTTGACATTGGGGATCTCGCTATGCTAAACTCGACAACAGTGTTTTTGATTTGGCATAGGTAAACCATCTATAGCATATAGACAGTCAGGGTCACTGTTAAAATTGTCCCATTCAGGAGTGGGTACTGGGGTGATTACAGATTGACCAAGAATGATTTGTTTATAAGGCACAAAGCAGAAACTAGGTTTGTCTCCACCACAATTGATGTGTGTATAAGAAAAGTTGTTAATGTTTGTTACCACACAATATTGTTTATAAGAACAGTATTGAATGCTTTTACAACATAACATAACATGACATAACACTGTACATTTATGTTAACTTCACTTGAGCAAGATGTCACTTTGAGTGTGGGATAAGGCAGGTGATGGAGGCATTGACTACCTGGCTGGTAAGGTGTTGCACACCCTCTCTCAAAGCATAGTTGACATTTTTCTTGATTAAAGAATCTGTTGATAATGTCTTTTGCAAGTAGGTCATTATTAAACGTGTATGACCAGTCCATAAAGTTCAGATAAGTTCAGGTGATAACTACAAATTGTCATAGTTACATGCAAAATGTCATATTGCACAAAGGGTGTAACCCCACATGGCACATGTGGCTACCTAGACATTTAGCTGAAGATGAAACACCAGCAAGGGAAGAAAGTTAATGTTCATGTTGCTGGATGGCTGGATTTGCAGAGGCCTTGGCAGGAGGTGCATTAGCATATTGTTCATTGAGTCCTTCGATGGGGTAGCCACACACAGTGGCGTAGTTTTTTTTTTTGGAACAGGATCACACCCCTGCACAAGTATTGACAGTCCATAACAGAACAATCAGTCTGTATGAGGCACCAGCCAGGTTTGGAAAACAGCAATGAAGAAAAGTTGATGTGTTGCTCGAAGATCTTACACGTGCCACTCTGTTGAAACCTGTTAATTTGTTAAACACTGGTAGAAACACAGTTTTATGAAACACAGATATCTATTTTGGATGGAAAAATGACAAGGTTATTAGCAATGTCTTTGATTATGGTGTGTTGTGACATAACCTAAGTTTCTGGTAGTCATGAGAGAAAAATGATGGTGTCACTCATGCACTCGGAGGTGCAGGCTGAGGTCCAATAATGAGGGTGTACCATTTGACCATCTGTGAGTCTGTGACAATATCAAGGATACACCCTGCTTTCAGGTATTGGAAGAGGTTGTGACAGTGATTAAAACAGTTTCCCTGCCTATGTGTTGCTGTTTGGCCTACTTTAGGCCTGTCTTATGAGATGAAAGTGCAATATTCACTCCCTATATTGTCTAAGTGGTTATAATACAACTGTCTTAATTGGCATATTTTGTCTTTTCTTTCTCATAAAGGGGACATGCATATCACGTGCACCTCAGTACAGTGTAGTTCTTAAGGACACTGCAAACACAAACCTAGAGACTTGGGTCAGAATCCCACCAACCACCACTTGCATATTGTGTGACCTTTGGCAAGTCACTTGACCTCCTCATGTTCCCAAGTCACACCCAAACACAAGCTCTGACTTGGTGTGCCTTTCCTAACTAAACAATTTTCTTTTTTCCTTTTATGCAAGTTTTAAGGAACACAAATCAACTGGTGATTCCTAAAATGTCACTTTTTTTTTTTTACCAAAAAACATATGCTTGGTAATTGTCCTCTATTAGGAAGGGGGAGCCACATATCCCATATGGCTTCCTGCCAGTAACCATCTCAATTATCTTTTACCAACTCCCAACCTTCCAAACTAAAAATGTACTTTGCCACTCCTTCATGGAGGTACATTTATAACTATGGCTTCTTTTACCCACGACAATGCCATGTCAATCATCTTACCAAGTGAAGTGATCAAGTGTGTGGGGAGGGGGAGAGACTCAGATCTTCCATTACCCCCAGTATGTGTGACAAAACAGTCACAGGAAAACAAAAGACTATTTAATTTGGCAGCTTACATAGGCAAAACAAAAAGCAAATCTGTCTGCTAAAAGCAGTTTTACTGCTGTGAAAAAAAATATTATTTTTGTTTTCCAAAAATTACCTAATGTGCCCATGGAACACCACCAGGGGGCATATAAAACAATTTTGAGGAGATTTTTCCCAAACAATTTCAAAGTACATAAATAATTTCATTTTTACTTTATTCTAGACATAACATTCTAGGAATGACAGCAAATGACTACTACTTTCACAAATGCAAACTCTGGGAGAAGGCTTTTCTATGATTTACCAGAGAAGTGTAAGTGTGGGTGCTTATGTTAAATTTTCTTTGTTACTAACCGGCTGTAACTCAACATGGAAAACAAAACAGTCACTGAAAATCCATGCCATGGAATACAACTGTATGACATTGATCAGGATCTCATGGAGAGGGGATACCCTTCGTCTCTGTTGTTGTTTTCTTTGTTTTTATAAATTTTATTTGGTTTTCAAGAATCAAGTAACGTGTAGCTGGCAGCCACAGGACTATCTACAACAGATGTTAAACTATACTCCTGAAGACATACATCTGTATAAAAATAATGCAGCAGCATTTTTAAATGGTCAACACTAACCTACTACAAAGAGACAGGCCGGAATAAGTCCAGCCCTTTGTTTTCCCTTTTTGTTTTTCAGGAATATGGAAAACTTCATTGATGATAAAATAGTCCCTAGCCACATAAACTGCCTCACTGGAAGTAATAAGACCTACCCCTCAAGAAGGGGTGACAACCATGATGGGCATACTTACCATCCTCTGTCCTGCCACGGTCACCATTTGTTGTTTTGCAGAGTTCAATATCTGTTGGCAGTAACACAACCAGAAGCCTGAGATATCACAATAAAGTTTATTCCAGATTATACATAATACATCATGTTTGCAGGGAGTTAGAAAATCTCCAGTTGCATCATGATACAAAACAAAACTCAGAGAAAAACAGAAAAACACAGTCTTATACTGCTAATAAGCAAAGCCTGTTACTAGGTTATAGAACATTCCAAGAGGGTAGATGGCAAATCCATTGTTTCTATTTGTGCACAGTAGTGGGTAGTTAAACATACGTAAATAGTGATAAGTCTTGTGTCGACCTTGGTAATATTAGAACAAATGAACAGTAAATATGTATATGAAAGCTAACTATGGCAGAGTACCTAATGGCAGTAGGTGGCACTCTAACACTACCACATAATCATGGCTAACAATGGCATATCACATGATGTACTAGCTGATACCAGTTCTGAGACTTGCATCATGGGCACTGATAAGGATTGCAAAGGCAGGTTCTGTGTTACATTACAGAAATGCTTAACTTACACAAAAATAAAGATGTGTTAGCTGTATAATTAGAACTACGTCATGTGGCCCAACAACTTCCTGTACCTGTCCTCCTCCCTAGGATTATTCTTCTTCTTTTTGCCCCTGTCTTTCTTCCTCTCTTGCATCTCCTAACCCTAACTAGAGTCTGCATGTTGGCTCTGGATGTCTTGTTCTGTCTAGCTGCTATCTACTGTACACACACACACACACACACACACATATATATATATATATATTTTTTTTTTTCTACCATGGGGTGAGAGCTTTCTCAATAGGATATCCTTCGTTATTTCCACTGCAGTGAGGATAAATCCTGATGACATCAGCAGAGTGAGGATATCGACATTTATCCATACTCTGCTGATGTCACTAGAGTGAGGATAACTGCAGTGCAGCTTGCACTCTAAAATAAACTGCTTCAGAAAACAGTTTATCATTTACCTTTGTTTTTACCAGGAGAGAGACACACTAAGCTGAAAGCTTGTTTGCAGGTGCAACCTGGGAGCACAAGAAAGTTAAGTGACTTGCTGAGGATCACACAGTATGCAAATGGGGGCTGTGGGATTCAAACACAGGTCTCCAGGTTTGCAGCTCAGAGCCTTAAACCACTGCACTATACTGCCTCCTTAATCTTTCTCATCTCTTTCCCACTGAAGCTGCAACTTATTCAATTAGCTTTGCAAAAGACTCTCACCTGTGTACCATTGTGTTTCTAACTTTCCTAGCCCATTACTGTGCTGATCTCAGCTTCAAAATAACCTGAATTCTAAATGAAACTCTTTTACAAAGCAGTTTCTGTTTCTCAGTGCTACCTGCAGCAATTTGTCTTTCTCAGTGAGCCTCTGACTCACTCAATTAGCTTTGCAAAACACTGTCAGCTGTGTTTCTCACTCCTAGTCCATTCAGAACACACACACACACACACACATACACACACACACACACACTGACAGCACACACAGAATGAGCAGGAAACACACAGAATCAGAAAAAATTTTTCCTAAAGCTCTCACCCCTGTGGTATAAATCACACACACGATGGGCAGATCATGGGATATGGAAAATATTCTCACTCCTGCAGAGTGAGCTGTGTATTTTCACTCGTGCCTTCGGCACTCGTGAGAATAAACAGCTCATTTGCAGGAGTGAGAATATTTTCCATATCCCACTCCTGCCCATTATGTATCCTCTTTATATATATATAAATATGTAAATATCAACTGTATATGTAAGTAAATATCTCTATATAAACTACATTTTTTTATACATTGTATTACTCTGTATCTGTATTTTGTTACTCCTCTGTTGTATTTGTACCCCCTTCCCCGGGTTGCACCTAGAAATGAGCGGTTTGCTCATAGTTCCGTTCCCGGTTATCAAATGTTAAATAAATAAATAAATAAATAAATGTGCAGTAATGACATGTCACAAAATCCTGCATGACAAAAGGGCTTAATGCTATTGACTTACAATGGCTCCTGCAGTAAACTGCAGCATTCTGTGATATTTTTCATCATTTCTGCATTGCATCCTGGCTGTCACATCTGTATCGAGATATATGTGTGTGTATATACATATATATATATATATATATATATATATATATATATATATATATATGTATTCTATGTAAATAACATCATTAATGCATCAGTTAGGGTTCTTCTACAGTGACAAAAGTGAGGAAATTCAACATTAGGGTTCCCACCCTTGCACCCCACCCTGCCACCACCAACAGGCATTGGGGTGTATGTTGTGGTTGTCAGTCCTAACTCTCACCCCATCCCATGTGTAAACAAGCTGAGGTGGTGCAGTGTAAGAGAATGGGGTGAGAGTTAGGACCAATGACCCCAATGCACACCCCGATGCCTGTTGGTGGGGGCGGGGTGGGGTGCAAGGGGTTGGAATCCTAATGTTAGATTTCCTCACTTTTGTCACTGTAGAAGAACCCTAACTGATGCATTAATGAAGTTTTTTGCATAGAATTTTCTTACTTTTTAAGAAAGAATAGAAAAGTAGAAAATTGTGTAAGTTGGTGGGAGCACGGGGCCTCCACCAACTTGTAAATGTCGGGCCACATTACACACCTAGTGATTAAAATGTACATTGACAACAGCAAGGCCAGCCAACAAACAAATGTTAATGTAGCAGAACAATAGAAAACACTGTCCACAAAACTGCACCACACAATATCTCCAAAAAAAAATATTGTCTGACACATAAACACCACATTTCACATCTAGAGGACATGCCATCAACACCCTCCAAATTTCAAGTGAAAAGACCAAACCGTATCCAAGATATAACATATCAAAGTGTGAAATTTTCATTCATCAGAGTGGCACAGTTCTGTACCTGTTGAAATATAACACACAGAATGACTAAAAACTACATCCAGGACACTAAGGCTAGGCATCCTATTAATTTCAACCCACCAACACAAACAAAACGCTGTCCGCAGAATGTAAACTGTGCCACACCATATCTCTGGTCAAAAAATATTTTCCGACACGTAAAGTCTGTAATTAACATCCACAGGACATGCCATAAACACCCTCCAAATTTCAAGTTAAAAGACCAAACCATGCCCGAGATAGAACAAGTCAAGGTTTGACATTTTTATTCATCAGAGTGGCACAGTCCCACACCTGTTGACATGTAACACAAAGTAACTGAAAATGAAAATTACATACCTACCGTAATTCTTGATCTTCTTGGACGAGTCTACATCACTCATTCACACTAGTGGGATCTGCGTCGGAGGCACTAGGACCCATCGGGAGCAAACTTTTTGCTGGAGGGTCATCGCAAGAGATGGCGCCGCCAGGCTGGCGCCGCTGGCAGTGGTCGCTGTAATTATCTCGGCGACACCCTCCAACCGCCTCAGTAATTTTTACCAAGGATGTGCAGCGCAACTAACGAAGAGTAATCCTAACCTTACAAAACAGACATAAGATAGTCCGGACGACCCGTGTAAGAAGGGTCAGCAAAGAAGTCTTCATGGCCTAAAGATTTGAGGGAGTGAAGACCAACACAGCGGTGAGCTTGGGGGATGGAGGGTGGGCGTGTGAATGAGTGGTGTAGACTCGTCCAAGAAGATCAAGAATTACGGTAGGTACGTAATTTTCATATCTTCCTGGACATAAGTCTCCACCACTCATTCACACTAGTGGGAGAGTACCAAGCTGATAATCCCCCAAAAGGGCGGCAGGGGAGCCAGAGCTCACACGTCTAGGACAGAAGTCCATTAAGGATAGTTCTGCCGAAGGTGGAATGATGCCTGGCATGAACATCCAGTGCATAATGCTTAACGAAGGTATGCACTGAGGTCCAGGTGGCGGCATTGCAGATATCTGCAATTGGAACATTGCGAATTTCCGCTAGGGATGCAACAACCACCCTAGTAGAGTGAGCGCAAACGCTACCTTCTAATTTAACCTGTGCCATGGAATAGCAATGTCGAAGACATGCCACTAACCATGATGAGATGCATCTGATAGCGACAGGTTGACCCAGCCGGGTCTCGCTGAAGGAAACAAACAATTGCTGAGTCTTGCAAAAATTCTTGGTTCTATCTAAGTAGAACCGCAAGGCTCTCTTAACATCTAAGGAATGAAGAGACTGCTCTCCTTCATTTTGGAAGTTCGCAAGTAAGAGGGAAGCACCAGAGGTTGGTTTAGATGGAATTTGACACAACCTTTGGGAAGAAATTTAGGATGAGTACGAAGAACTACTTTGTCCTTATGGAACACAGTATACGGAGGGTCCGTAACCAGGGCCTGTATCTCAGAGACCCTGCGGGCTGAGGTAATGGCCACTAGGAAGGCTGTCTTCCAGGTAAGAAATTTTAGCTCACAGGTAGCTAGGGGTTCGAAAGGCTTCCAAGTGAGCATGTCTAGCACAAGGTTAATGTCCCAGGCTGTGACCAGACGTCTAACAGGGGGTCTGGTATGCAGAATTCCCTTAAGAAATCTCTTCACCATAGGTAACTGAGCCAGAGACAAGGAAGAAACCGGCTCATGGTACGCTGAAATGGCACTAAGATGAACTTTAACCGTGGAGTACTGGAGACCTGAGTTTGATAGGTCCAAAAGGTACTCCAGAACCTTGTCTGGAGGACAGGAAAAGGGATTCCAAGAGGACTTTGCACACCAGAGAGAAAAGCGCTTCCACTTAGAAGCGTAAGTTTTCGGGTAGCTGCTTCCGAGCAGCCAGAAGGATGTCTGAGACTCTATGAGAGACGTTGAACCGGTTCACTTCTACCTCTTCAGGAGCCAAGCATGAAGGTGAAGTGACCTCAGGTTGGGATGGACCAACGAACCCTGAGTCAAAAGATTGATTTGCAAGGAAAGTGGTCTCGGAGAGGCTGCCGACATACTGTTGAGTAGAGGAAACCATAGTTGCCGAGGCCAGGAGGGAGCAATGAGAATCATCTTGGTCCCTTGAGACTCGAACTTAAGAAGAACTCTCTGAATTAAAGGAAGCGGTGGAAAGGCGTAAAGAAAGCATTTTGTCCACCGCAGCCTGAACGCATCCTGACAGAAAATGCCAGGCCCTGGATTTCTGGAGCAGAAGAGAGGCAGTTTTGCGTTGAGTGGGGATGCAAAAAGGTCCAGGTCTGGAGTCCCCCACTCTTCGAACAGTGACCGAGCTACGGCTGGGTCGGAGACCACTCGTGAGGGTCTGCCTCCATTCTGCTGAGGTGATCTGCTAAGTCGTTTGTACATCCGCAGATGTACCGCTGAATTAGAGACTTGTGCTCAAGCACCACTCCCACACTCTCATTGCTTCCTGCAAAGGGATAAGAGTGAGCACCGCCTTGCTTGTTGATGTAATACATCACAGCTTTGTTGTCCGTTTGAAGGAGAATGTTCTTGTGACAAAGAACATCCTTCAACGCTCGGATCGCATAGAGGACCGCTCTCATCTCCAGGACATTTATGTGGAGCTGAGTTTTGAGCTGAGTCCATACACCTTGAGTGTGGAGAGAGAGACAGTGAGCTCCCCATCCCATTAGCAATGCATCTGTGGTGATGGAGATCTGATGATCCAGAGGAGCAAAGAGGAATCCTTCCAGGAGATTGCTCTCTTGAGACCACCAGGTGAGAGACCTTCGTAGGGGCTCCGTCACCTTGATGGGATAAGACTGGGGGTGAGAAGTCGGTGACCACTGAGCGGAGAGCATCCATTGGGTGGTCCTCATGTGTAACTGAGCTAGGGGCACAGTGAACACTGAGGACGCCATGAGACCCAACATACGTTGCATCGAGAGAGCTGTGACCGATCGGTTCTCCCCGATGTAATGGGCCATCTGAAGGATGTCGAATCTTCTGTCCTCTGGAAGGAAAGCCTTTGCGGAAGAGGTGTCCAGAAGAGTCCCTATGAAAAGGAGCCTCTGGGAGGGCTGCAGTTGTGACTTCTTCAGATTTAGCAGAACTCCCATGGACGTAAGAAGGCGAGAAGCCGCTTGAACGGCTTCAGAGTCCCTTGGCTGGAAGGACTCACTAGGAGCCAATCGTCCAGGTAGGGAAACACTGGGAGTCCGAGTTTCCTGAGATGCGCTGTGAGAACTGCACAACACTTTGTAAAAACTCGCGGCGCCGAGGATAGCCCAAAAGGCAGGACTCTGAACTGATAATGCTGACCCAGAGCTACAAACCTCAGGAATTTGCGATGAGTCGGGTGGATGGGGATACGCTGGTAAGCGTCCTGCATATCCAGGGAGGCCAGCCAGTCGTGCTGATGCAGCAAAGGTAACAGGGTACCTAGCGAATTCATTCTGAATTTCTCCCTGGGGAGGAATTTGTTTAACTTTCTGAGGTCTAGAATGGGGCGCATCCCCCCAGATTTCTTTGGAACCAGAAAGTAATGGGAGTAGAACCCTGTGTTTCGCTGATGTGGGGGCACCAGTTCTATTGCCCTGTTGTTTAGAAGGCCCTGGATCTCGGCGGTGAGGAGGTCTGACTGAGAGGTCGACAACCTGGGTTGTCGTTTGGGAGGGCAATTCGGCGGGGTTTTTTCCAAAAGATTGAGAGAATAACCCTCGCGAATTATCCGAAGGACCCATTTGTCCGAGGTTATGGACTTCCACTGATTGTAGAAGTACATCAGATGACCTCCCACCGGAGGAGAAAGTTCCATCTCGGGCAGTGTGGATGGAACTGGGGCCTGCAATTCATAAGGTAGCGCTGGGGGCTTTAGGCCCCTGCACTTTCTGCTGTGCCTTCTTTTGAGGTTGGGCAGGTTGGCTTTTATGGAAGCTTCCTCTGCCTCTGCCTTGAAAGGACTGGCGACTATGAAACTGATGTTTACCTACGTGCCCCCGAGAGGGAGTAGGCGGGGGTCTAGCCAACTTAATGGCTGACCTAGTCTTCTGAGTGGCCTCTAGGGCTTGCTCTACCTGAGGACCAAAAAGATAGGAGCCATCAAAAGGGCAGCGCCATTACCTGCTGCTGAGCATCATTCGTGAAGCCAGAAGTACGCAGCCAGGAATGGCGTCGAGTACAAATACCTGCGGCTGCTGAACGAGAAGCAGTGTCGAAAGCGTCCATGGTGGCTTTGACCTGTTGGTTATTGGACTCAATACCTCTGATAACGGTTAGAAGGAGCTCTGACTTGGAGTCAGAATCTGGAAGAGCTTCAACCATTCGTTTCATAGAGTGCCACAGGGATATACTCATACTGAGAAAAATAGCCTTGATAGCTGGCAATACGCATACTTAAAGTGGAGGCAGCAAAGACTCTCTTACCTAATGTATCAATTTTACGAGACTCTTTGTTAATAGGTCGAGCTGTAGTAGCTTGAGGAAGAACGACCTTGTCATTCTCTGCCAGGACTACAATAGGATCCGCAAAGGCTTGGGATGCCAAAATAGGATGATCCTTGGGAGCTGAATATTTCTTATCAATGGATTTAGCCACTGAGGGAATAAGAGCAGGATTTTTCCATACCATTTGAGACAGCGTCTCGAAGGAGGGTTGAATCGGAGGAGTCAAATCCGTAGGGATCTCCCGAAGCATGAAGATACTGGAGTCTTAATATTTTCCCAGGATCGATGTCCATAGTCTGGAGAGAAAGAGTGGATCTCAGGTTCCTCAACAGAGACTTAAAGGATAGGTCCTCGACCACAGGCTCTGTAGCGGTGAAGGATCCTGTTTCCTCCACTTCATCACCCAACCGAAGGTCTGGGTCAGGCTCAACATCATTTCCTGATAGTCCAGGAAGGACTGTTTGGACAGGAAAGGAGTGAAAAATAGGAGAAGAAGAAAGAGCAGATGGAAAGGGAGAGTCCCCGAGGCCCCGCGGCAAGGAGGCGAAGGAGTTGAAAACGGTGCTGCGGAGGCCACGGCACGAAGAAGCATGTGCACTGCAGGCGGCACCGCACCGGACGCGCCACGAGACCACCGCACCGCGGACGGTGCCAAGAAGACCCAGCGGTGCCGCGGACGGTGCCGCAAGGCCCCGCAGCACTGAAAACGGCACTGACAAGCGCAGCGACCCCGCGGAAGGTGCCGAGGACACCCCAGAACCTGGAAAGCAAGAGAAGGGAAAAAACCAGGAGATAAGGGCATCGGTGTGGCCCCTGCGCCGCAGCCATGTGGGGGAACACCTAAGCGCGAGTCGCTGGCACCGGGCGAGGCTACGCCAGGCACTAGAAGGTTCAACCGCCCTACCTGATTGCCCGACGAGCCTGAAGGCTCGCAAACCGAGCCAGGGCAGAAGAACCAACCTCCGAGCCCATCGCCCATAAGAGCGGCCCAGTGATGAAACTGCTCATCTGGAGCCCTACCTATAGGTGGGTGGGGCTCCAATGTCGAAGACGGCGGAAACCGAAGTTGGCGACTCGCGAGGAGACTCAAAACAGGGTAACGATAACCGACTGCTGACGGGTGGTATGAGTTGTGAGGGCGACCTCGAGTGATGCCTTCTTTTGACCTGTGGGCTGAAGAAGAGCTCGAGGCGAGCGGTGCCGAGAATGCGACCGTTTATTTTATGCGGCGGAGGACCGCCCATCCCCGGGCATCGGACTGACCATTGTCGGAACCCGCTGAGGAGAAGGGGCTGACGGACCAGCCGACTGACTGAACAGCTTTCATCGCAGTCTCCCTACCATCACCTGACCTGCTCGGTCGACTCCGCCCAGTAGGCCGAGACTTCTTACTATAAGTTAAATTTTAAAATATAACAGAAATAGAACAAAATTAAGCGATACTACTATCGAGATAAAATTACAAAAAATAAACTGAAAACTATCGCTAGTTTGAAGTTTGACTCCCAGGCGAAGCGGCGGCGTTGTCACTGAGCGCGCTCGACGGTGAAGGAAAGAACTGAGGCGGTTGGAGGGTCGTCGCCGAGATAGTCATTACCGCGCGAGCCACTGCTGGCGGCGCCATCTCTCGTGACGACCCTCCAGCAAAAAGTTTGCTCCCGATGGGTCCTAGTGCCTCCGGCACAGATCCCACTAGTGTGAATGAGTGGTGGAGACTTATGTCCAGGAAGATCTACATCCATGACACTAAGGCTAGGTACGTTATCAATTTCAAGCACAAGCAAAACAAGTTCCGCAGAATGTAAATTGTGCCATGCTATATCTCTGCAAAAAAAAAATATTCCGACACATAAACACTGTAATTTATATCCACATGGCATGCCGTAAACACCTTCCAAATTTCAAGTAAAAAGACCAAACCGTTTCCGAGATATTAAATGTCAAAGATTGGTAAAATTTCCCTATCTATTCCATTATAAAAAATCTGGCCATCTTGTCCCTATTTCGCGATCAAAGATCACGATCAAAGAATCTGCAGGCTCGAGATCAAAGAATTTGCAGGCTCATGAACAAAGAATTAAAAATCTATAAAATCAAAAAACTGATGGAACTGCGGTATACCATTGCCATGGTTCGACAGAACGAAGCCCCCTGAGTAAAACCCACCCTCATTTGTCTTGCTAGGGCACCCTTG
Organism: Neoceratodus forsteri; assembly: GCA_016271365.2. Lineage (NCBI taxonomy): Eukaryota > Metazoa > Chordata > Ceratodontiformes > Ceratodontidae > Neoceratodus > Neoceratodus forsteri. The sequence continues at coordinate 1,201,474,641 of CM028130.1, forward strand.
GGCTGAGAAAATAGATTGTTTAATCTGTCCATCTCATCCCTCGCTCGCGATACATGATCGCGATCAAAGAATCTCACGATCAAAGAATTTGCTGGCTCGCGATCAAAGAAATTGCATGCTCGTGATCAAAGAATAAAAAATGATGAAACGCAAATTTTTCACCGATTTGAATTGAACCAATGGCATGCCTCGATAGAGCAGACCATCCTGAGCAAAACCCACCCTCATTTGCGTCCCTAGTCCACCCCTGAGCTGAGATTTTAGTGTTTTTAGGTCGCGATGCAAGATCTCAATCAAAGAATTTGCAGGCTCACGATCAAAGATCGTTAGCGAGCCACAAATTAAGATTTTAAAAGCTTATAACTCTATTTTTTGACCAATTTGGATGAAACCAAAGGCATGGCTTGATAGATTGAAGCCCTCTGAGTAAAACCCATCCAAGTTTTACTTCAGAAGTGACCCCTGAGCCGAGATATTTGTGTTTTTCCAGTCGGAAATTAAAAAACAAAATGGCGGACCTCACAATCAAAGAATTTTGAAAATTCTTGGGGACAAAGACTCTTGAACTGCAAGGCTGCAAATTCTTTGATTGCCAGGTGGGACAAGATGGCCAGAACCCCATTCTTTGTTCACCAAACATACAGATAAATTTTCCCATTAACTTATAATGGGAACCTAAAAGTGGCATAACTTTTCAATGCCTTAATATTTTTTCACCAAATGAAAAGCGGCATGTTCGTCCACCAAAGCACTTTCAAACAAGCCATCTCACAGAGTGGCACACCACACGTCGGGTGCACAGGGCCACGTCCAGAATCCCCAAAGCTGCCTCCAAAAACAGATAATTTTGCATTTTTCAGCGTTTTCATACACAAAGACCGTAAGTCCAACCAAAATGAAATTTGGCAAATCAAGGGATCTACCATGCCCCACCACACATTCCAAATCTCAGGCAAATCTGTTGAATGGGTTCAAAGTTATTAATGCGCAAACTTTTGACTTTATTATGTAAGTGACCGCTGAACTTTAGCTATACACTATATATATATATATATATATATAGTTTCATAGATAAATACAAGTTCTGAAGGCTGAAGCCCATAATGAACTTGCCACCGTTAAATCTCTAATGGTGGAAAGAGTATTCTTATCCTCCATGTATTGATTAAGTTTTCTTTTAAATTGTTCAACATTATCACTTGTAACAAAGTTATGTGGCAAAGCATTCCAGATAGAAGGGATTCTCTGTGTGAAAAAATTACACCGTCTGGTTGTTTTGCTTACTGAACTTTTCAATTTAAAATGATGTGATCTAGTGATATTATTTGCTAAGTGTTTTTCTAGGAAGATTGTTTCTAATGTAGAATCTTCTTGGAAGGCTTTATACATGTAGATCAGGTCTCCTCTTAGAGCTTTATATTCCATGGTGTATAAACCAAGATTTCTAAGCCTGTCTTCATAATTCATTTTAGTCATATTTTTAATTTTCCTAGTGACTTTTCGCTTTACCTTTTCAACCATTACCTTCCCACCAATAGAGGTGGGGGTACAGAATGGGGCACAATACTCCAAATGTGGTCTCATGAGACTTGAGTAAAGAGGAATAATAACCTCAGGCTTCCTACTTTTAATATGCTTACGGATGTAACCTAAGATTCCATAACACTTTTTTCCAGTCTTTTTGGTGTGCATATCAAATTTTAAATCATCTGAAATTATAACACCAAGATCTTTTTCCTCACATGTGACCTCCAATTGTATGTTGTTCAGTGTATAACTTGTTCTGATATTATTTTTACCCAAATGCATTACTTTGCATTTAGAGTCATTGAAGGTCATTTTGTATTCTGCTGCCCAGTCGGATAATATATTAAAGTTTGCTTGTAATTGCACAATTGTGCATCATTTACTATGCACCCTATTTTGCAGTCATCCACGTACTTATTTATCTAGACGCTTTTAGTAGTCTGCATATTAGAGACCAAGATGTTAAATAATAGTGGTCCCAACACAGAGCCCTGAGGGACTCCACTTGTCACACTTCCCCATGTTGACATGTGTCCTCGGATGACTACCCTTTGCTGTCTATCATGAAGCCAGAATGTTATCCATTTTATAATGTTTGGGTGTAGATTTATTTTAACCAGTTGATCAAGTAGAACTTTATGGTATGATGTGTCAAATGCCTTTGCATAATCCAAAAAAATAATATCAACAGGCATTCTGTTGTCTCATGTCTCACTAACTGGTTCAAAGAAGTTAATAAGATTAGTTAGGCATGGCCTTCATGGAGTAAAACCATGCTGTGATGTATCCATATATCCTATTTTATGGATGTGCTCAACAATTCTATGCTGTAAAAGACTTTCCATGAGTTTACATAACGTTGAAGTCAGGCTAATGGGCCCATAATTACTCATCAATTGTCGACTTCCACCTTTGAGTATTAATAATAATAAGAAGTTTATTTTTAAGGCGCCTTTCAAAATGTCAAGGCGCCTAACAAATTTTAAAACACATCAATTATCCAGGTCATAGAATAATAAAACAGATAATCCATTGGTGTAATATTTGCTATATTCCATGATTGCAGCATTTTCTCTTCTTTCAAGGAGGCACTAAACAAAGTAGTTAAGGGACCAGAAATTTCCTTAGTTAGCTCTTTCAAAAATTTGGGCATAATCCCATTGGGGTGTGGTGAGAAATTTGCCTTAATTTGACCAATTGTTGCTGCAATATTTTCTTCAGAAAATAGAACTAAGTCTTCACTATTTGGTATATTCTTTATGTCAATTATCTCTTTTGGTTTGAAAACATTCATAAAGTAAGAGTTTAGTTCTTTTGCCATCTTGGTCTCATCACTCATGACTGTATGTTCCAATTTCAAGGGTCCTACACCAATTGGGTTTCCTTTTAATGACCTGATGTAATTGTAAAACCCTTTTTTATTGTTTTTAGAGGTCTCTGCTAATTTCAGTTCTAATTTCTGTTTAGCAGAATGTTTAAGTTTTTTTGTTTTATTAGCCAGTGTCTTAAATCTGCAGTGTAGTACCGCCTGGTGCTTATTAAATTTACAATACACTCTGTGTTTTTTATTAATAATTCTTTTTATTTCATTTGTTCACCATAATGGGATTCTTTGTTTATTAGTATAATTTTTAATACATTCAGGAACCCAATGGTTATGCAAAATTCAATCTTATTTATTTTATCCCAAACTTGTTTTAGTTCAAAGTTTTTAAGTTCATCATTCCAGTTCCATTCTGCCAAAAGAAAAAATTACTCACCTTAGTAATTATGTTTCTTCTAATGGAGTCTTGCTATATTCTTATTATTGCAGTTAGCTCCAGCCTTTAAACTGCCCCGGAGAACAAAGGGTTAACTTTCTATGCTGTGCATAGAATGCTGAACTCGAGCTCGGTTGAGGTCTCTGTCTGTTTCCCTTTGAAACTCAACCGTCAGATTCTTACGAGCAAAAACTCACTAACTATCCTATGTGGAAATTGTAAAATTTCTTACTAGCCAACTGGCAACAAGGAGTTCTGGATTCCCAAAAAGACTCAGGTCAGGAAACCCAAAACCCATCCCAATAAAGGATAACAATAACAACAAAAACACCCAAACAAAAAGAGGAGGGTGTGTAATAGACACCTCTGGGGTGCAACACTGCACCTGCCCACCCACTTCCCAAAAACAGGTTCTGAGAGGGGAGGCAGGGAGGGAGGTCAGAATACAGCAAGACTCCATTAGAAGAAACATAATTACTAAGGTGAGTAATTTTTTCTTCAAACAACATGAAGTCTTGCTGTATTCTGACAATTGCAGACTACCAAGCAGTACCTCCAAGGAGGAGGGACAGAATCTACTTTGGGAATAGGCTCTGAAGTACTGCTGTGCCAAACTGAGCATCACTCCTAGCCTGGATATCCATAGAGTAATGCTTGGTAAAGATATGGACCATTTTCCAGGTGGCTGCTTGACAAATTTCTAAGAGAGGGATATCCCTGGCAGCAGCTGTACCTCTTGTAGATTGAGCCCTCAGGCCTGAGGGTGGAATCTTTCCCAGTTCCTCATAGCAGAATTGTATACAAGACACAATCCACCTGGAAATAGTTCTTTTGGTGGCAGGTTTGCCCTTTCCCACTTCCCCATAAGTGAGGAACAACTGGAGGGATTCAAACCTGTGACACTTGGTACACTCTATGTTGTAACTAAGGGCACTTTTAACATCTAAACTGTGTAGCCTCCTCTCTCCTGAGGAAGAATGATCAGTGAAGAAGACAGGAAGAGACAGACTGATTCAAGTGGAAGTCTGAAACCACTTTGGACAAGAACCTCCTATTTGTTCTAAGGACCACTTTTTCTCTATGAAAGGAGATAAAATCAGGTTCCACTGACAGGGCTTGCAGTTCACTGCTACGTCTGGCAGAGGTAATGGCTACCAAAAACACAGTTTTCCAAGTCAAGTACTTAAGCTCTGCTGAGGACATAGGCTCAAAAGGAGGTTGCATAAGTTGAGCAATGCAAATGTTTAAGTCCCAGGCAGGGGCAGGATCCCTAAAGGGAGGATTGGTATGAAGCAATCCTTTGAAAAATTTACAGAACACAGGATAAGATGATAGTGAGGAAGACTTTCCCACTGGCATAAAAGCAGACACAGCTGACAAGTGTACCTTGACAGTAGGTGGTCTGAGGCCTAGGCCATTAAGATGAACCATATAATCCAGAATTGTAGACAATTCAGCAGTGTCTGGAGGAATATGTTTCTTGGAGCACCAAATGCTGAATCTTTTCCATTTGGAGTTATAAGTCTTTCTGGTGGAAGGCTTTTGAGAAGCTTTGAGAATATCCAGAACCCCCTGCAACAGATGCAAATCTGCATACTCTAACTCTTCAAGAGCCATACCTTGAAATTGAGAGATCGAAGATTGGGGTACCAAATCCTCCCCTGAGATACCACATGGTGGTGGTGTTGTCTCTTCTGACCGGAACCACCTTGTTCTGCACCAACTGAGAGAAAGCTTGCAGGGCCAGAAAAACTGCCCTGAGTTCCAGGAGAGTGATATGAAGGAGGGACTCCTGAGGGGACCACAGTCCTTGGGCTGTGAGATCCCCCAGATGAGCTCCCCACCCCAAAAGAGAAGCATTCATGGTAAGGACCACTGAATAAGACTGAGTGACAAAAGGAACCCCTTGCCTTAAATTGCCCTGATCCTGCCACCATTGAAGAGCTTGGATCAGTGTCCAAGTCACTGGAATCAGTTTGGTAAGAGGGTCCTTCCTTTGGGACCAAAAAGCTCTCAGATGGAATCTTGCCCCTTGGACCACTGCTGTAGAAGCTGCCATGTGGCCCAAAAGCTGAAGGAAGTGCCTTGCTGGTCGAGACACCTGAAGGCTGAAGGACAAAGCCAGTTCTATAAGAACTCTTGCCCTTTCTGGGGAAGAAAAGCTCTTGCTTTGACAGTATCCAGCTCTGCCCCTATAAAGGTAAGGAGCTGAACTGGTTCGAGAACTGATTTGGGGAGGTTGAGAAGAAAACCCAGAGAAGTGAGCACTTACTGAGTCACTTGCAGGTCTGACTTGACTTGGTCTGGAGACTGACCCACTATGAGTCAATCATCCAGGTATGGAAAAATGGAAATCTTTTGCCTTCTTAGAAAGGCAACTACTACTGCCAGGCACTTTGTGAAGACCCTTGGAGCTGATGTTAGGCCAAAGGGCATTGCTTTGAACTGATAATGGTATAAGGGCAACTTGAACCTGAGGTACTTTCTGTGGGAGCACCTGATGGGAATATGAAAGTAGGCATATTTGAGGTCCAGGGAGACTAGCCAGTCCCCTGGCCTTCGAGAGGGAAGAATTATTACCATCTTGAACTTTGGTTTTAAAAGATTTTTGTTCAGGTATCTTAGATCTAGGATGGATCACCACTCTCCTGTCTTTTTTGGGGTAAGGAAGCATCTGGAGTACAGACCTTTGCCCCAGTGTAGGGTAGGAACTCTCTCTATGGCTCTTAAAGCTGGAAGAGATGAAACCTCTGCCTCTAGGGCAAGGGTCTCAGAGAGACCTGCAGGTGGAAAAGATCTGGTTCTCATCTTTGGAAATTTTTTGAAGCTGAGAACCAGTCCCTGGCTTACTACTTCCAGGACCCACTTGTCTGATGTAATAGACATCCAGTCCTGGACACAGTACGCCAGCCTGCCCGCTACAGGAATAGGAGAGTCGACCCAGGCAGACCCATCAGGGTGTCTGCTTGGCAGGGGCCTTAGACTGAGGAGTGGATGCAGCCCTGCTCATCCCCCTTCTGCCTCTCCCACTGAAGAACCCCCTCTGTGAAAAAGGAGAAGAGGCATGTGCTTGGTAAAAAGGCCTTTGAAAAGGCCTGCCCCTGCCCCTAGATTGCTGCCTTTGAGGAGTTGCTTGCCTCTCCTTGGCCTGAGCACTCCTATAAGTGGTCCTGTGCTCATCCATTTTCTTCATGTAATTCTCTGTCTGCTCCCTAAACAGAGAACTACCCACCATAGGAAAATCCATGGCCTTAGCCTGGGTGTCCTGTGAGAGGCTAGTACATCTGAGCCAAGCCATCCTCCGAAGAGCCACAGATGTAGCCATGACTCTTGATGACACATCATTGGAGTCTACAGCAGCATGAAATTGTACCTTTGATGCCTCAATCCCATCAGCAGCCACCTCCTCCAGCTCCTTGGCCAGCTGGGGGGAGGCCTGTTTTGCCAGTGCCAGTGTAGTGTCCCACCTGGACTTCTGGTACCTGGCTGTATAGGCCATGTAGTTCACCTGCCTGAGTCCCAAGGAAGATGCCATGTACTGCTTCTTTGCCATGGCATCAATTTTCCTGGAGTCTTTGTCTGGGGGGTGTGAAGCCAAGGGAATGTTTGCCTTGTCACAGGCAGCAGCCTGCACTACCCCAACATGGTTGCACTGTTGATATAAAAACTCCGTATCTGAGCCTGATAGTGTGTACCTCTTGTCCATCCTTCTGTCAACAGGAGGTACAGAACTGGGAGACTTTAGGATTTTTTGTGTCTGCTTCCCAAAGGATTTGTGAAGGGGAATAGACAGTCTCCTGGACTCTGGGATGTCCATCATTTCCACATAATCAGGCTCCTCTTGATCCTCCATTGCCTCCTCCATAGGAAGCGGGAGGGTTTCAGCTACTTTTCTGTAAAACAGAAAGTGGGAAGGGGGACTCAGAAAGCCTAGGTGGGGATACTCCAGAAGGTCTGTCTGGGGAGATGTCTGGTTCCACAGGCACATCCAGACTTTCACCATCATCACCATCAACTTCAAATTCCCCCTCCTCCTCAAACTCCGGTTCCTAAAAATCTTCAGGGGTATAATCTTGAACCAGGGGAACCGACCGAACCGAACCCCTGCCAAAAGTTGCCGGATCGGTCGGAACCGGGCGAAGTGATTCCACAATCTGAATCGCTCTGGCTATTTCCTTGGTGGTCAGAACATGAACCTCTGGATCCGAACCGGTCGATTTTTCTTTGCGTTTCCTTTTTGTAGGAACCGACCCCTCAGGATTGGCTCTCCTCTTGCCCGAAGAAGTATCGCCCCTGGTCAGAGGGCACTCCTTCTGGTTCGGTCGGAACCAAACCGGGCTGGCCATTTGGGTCAGCAGACTTCTCAGCCTCCTTTTCCCTCAGTCTACCTAATCTCTTTTCAAGGGTAGATTCAGGAAATCTTTTACAAATTTGGCAGTCTGTATCGAGGTGTTCAAACCCCAGACAATAAACGCAGGTGGTGTGGGGATCGGCCTTAGCAAAGACCTCCCCACACTCACTGCAGTGTTGAAACCCAGTGGGCCCGTTTTTTTTCTTGGGTTTCTGAGACGTGGCTAACCTAACCAAACTTACCCTTTTTATGTCAACCGCCAGGCAAGACTCCCTTATTGGTTCCTAACTGTGTTACAGGTATTTAAAAAAAATGCTGAAAACATGTTTTTTTTAGAACTGAAAAGGGCCGGTAACCACACACTAAAGTAAAACACAAAGATTCACTACAAGTGATCGGTTCAGCCGAGCCGATCCAACACTTTACAATTTCCACACAGAAAATCAGAACAAAACCTATCTAGTAGTCACGGTACCGCAGACAGAGACTGAACCGACTATGCGGAAATAAATTTGGTTTAAAACCGACACTTAACCGAGACTTTAACTGACTTTTGAACCGAGCTGAAGGAGAACTCTCTGGAGTGACTGTTCAGTGAGGCGGAGTAAAGAATCTTATCTTGACTAGGACTTTGAAGAGTAGAGGAAAGGAAGGGGAAGGCATACAGAAAACTCCCTTCCCAGTTCAAAAACAGAGCATCTAGGGGGACTGTGCCAAAGACTGGGGGTCTGCAACAAAACAGCGGAGTAAAGAATCTGACGGTTGAGTTTCAAAGGGAAACAGACAGAGACCTCAACCGAGCTTGAGCTCAGCATTCTATGCACAGCATAGAAAGTTAACCCTTTGTTCTCTGGGGCAGTTTAAAGGCTGTAGCTAACTGCAATAGTCAGAATACAGCAGGACTTCATGTTGTTTGAAAAATTGTAATACTTGAATAAACTGCTTTATGGTAATTCCTTATTTTGGTGATCCCTTTATTAATATTAATAAATCTTTTTAAAGGGTCACTGTCAACCTTTTTTGCATCATATTATTTTAAGGTAAAAACCCACATTTTAAGATTGCTTACATTCTCTAAAATTCATTGATGTTGCTGGTTGTTTTATCTGCCTCCTTGCTTATTAGAACTGAAATACACGTATAGCTATAAAAAGCCTTGTTTTGCTTCAACTCTTTGAATTACTCTTATTGCATACTTCCTGGCCATTAGAAATACCCTCAAACAGTGTGGCCACTCATTATACCACAGTCTCCTCTATTCCCACAGCATAATGAGTGGCTAGATTGTGTTGGGGGTGGTCCTGAGTCCAGGAATGATGCAGTGGGAATTGGTAAAGAAATGTAAACAAACATATTTTGGTGTGGTAACACCAGAATGATGGCCACTCAGTTTTTCTCTTTTTAAAAGAAAAAAGGGATCTGAATTAAACTACCAGCTGCATCAACTGTCTGTATAGAATGTGAACACTCATAAAATGTGCTTTTTAAACTAGGGACACTTTGAAGCCTAAGGAGGTTGACAGTGTCCCTTTAAGTTGAACTGGATCATATTATGGTCAATGTTTCCAAGTGGTGGTAATATTAATGGTATTGATCCTGCATATTATATATTTATATATCAGAAATACACAGTACTACACTATATTCTACCTTGCTAATCCTACATATTACAAATAGGTGTGTGTGTGTGTGTGTGTGCCATTTACTGCAGGGGTAGATCTAGGCCAACACCACTGTGACAGCATTGTCTGACCTCACTTTTGCCACCTTGCTTTTGCAGCATGGTTTTAAACTGAAGGAGAGCTAGGTGGACTGTCTGCATCTCCTGAACATTTATGTGGAGATGCTGTTCCTGAACTGACCAAGTTCCCTGAGTTGGTAGTTGGTTCAGGACTGCCCTCCACCTGTGCAGACTGACATCTGTTCTGAGCATTAACTCTGGGGAAGTTCCAGTGGAACCCCTTGCTCAAATTTTGCACATCCACTCACCAACTCTGGGAGTGTCGAAGCTGAAGAGAGAAGGGAATCCTGGCTTGATAATCCTTTGATGAGGGATTCCAGGCCATCAGCAAACCCATTTGAAGAGGCCACATATGGAAGCGAGGCTAAGGGACTAGATATATCGCTGCTGCCATGAGGCCTAGAATCCATAGCAGACTGAGGGCAGATTTTATTTCTTTATTGCTAGGATTGAAATATCTTTGAACCAAAGGTTCTTTTACAAAGGTTCTATGTCAGATACAAAATACAGAAGTTGTGCATACCAAATTAGAATTTTACATTACAAGGCAGGAAGGTAGACAATTAATAAGATGACAAGGGTATGTAAACACTCAGTTACATAGTAAACAGAAACGAGCATGCTAACTGGTGTACAAAGTGCAATGTATGAATATAGTAGGGAATTTAACCTATAGGAACAATTGCATGAGTGGTAGGATAGGGAGATAAGAGAGTAAGGGGGTGCAATCAGCTGATTATGACTTTGTCAGTCAGGGCTCAGAGAGTAAGGATAAGCAAAGCAGGGAAGTAAAGAGAGGATACTGAAATAAAGAAGAGGGAGATAAGAAAAAAGGGGGGGTGAAGCAGACAGCAGGTGTCCTTGTTAAGTCAGAAGTGGGAGTAAGTTGGGGGAAGGATGGGTGGGGAAGTGGGAGGGCAAGTGTTGGTGGAGGGGTGAGGGGTAGGGGGGAACTAATCAGGTGAGGCAAGGAGTGGGACAGAATCCTGGAGCTGAGCTGGGTCTAGATGTTGGGGGGCAGTCACAACTGCTTTGTTGGGTGAGGTGCTGGCGCAGGTAAAGTTTAAAGGAGCCCAGGGAGGCTATGTTGTGGATGTCTGGAGGTTATTTAGCCAGGAAGGGGCTCTATAATGAAAGGATAGCTGTCCCTGGCCAATCCGGCAGTAAGAGACCAGGTATTTCATTGAGGAAGCACTGCGTGTGTTGCAGGGATTGGGGCAGGGTGCTTGATGGAGCTTTGCTGAGGCTAATTTTTTTCATGAATAGACAAGTTTGATATGTGATCCTACTTTTGAGATTCAACCAGTGAGTTTGCATGTATAGGTTGCAAGTATGAGTGTATCTGTGAGCACCTGTAACCAGCCGGCATGACTTGTTGAGAGCAACTGTGATTCATTTTGGGGTGTGTCCGATGCTGCCCTCTAGAATATCAGTCCGTAATTGACTATGGAGATGACTGAACTGGATACAGCTAGTTTGAGAGCCTCAGGGGTGAGACAATACCGCTGCCAATAATGGGTGCCAATATGAGAATTTATTGCTTGAGATATTAGGTTGATGAGTACAGAGTAGGATAGGCTACTGTCTAGTGTTGTGCCTAGATATTTGAATTTCTTGACTTGTTTGAGGCGGAGGTTTTGTTTGTTTAGTATGGTAAGGCAGGTTGTTTTGTGACGGCTCTTCGGGATAGTGAAAAGCATCGCCTTTGTTTTTTTGTAGTTCATCAGCAGTTTATGGTTCTCGAACCAGCGTTCAACCTCCACAAAACCGGCTTGAAGGTCACTGGTGAGTAGGGTGGGGTCAGTATGAGCTGAGAAGAGGACAGCATCATCTGTGTGCAGGATGATGTTGTTAGGACATGCTTTTGGGAGAGAATTGGGAAAGAGGCTGAATAGTAATGGTCCAAGGACAGAGCTTTGGGGAACTCCGGAGCTTACCAAGCGGTGGTTAGAAAGTGTGCCATTGATTCTAACCTGCTGTGACCAGCCACCAAGAGAGCTGGAGAGCCAACTGGTGACCTCATTGGAGAGACCAATGGTCTGAAGTGAGTGGAGTAGGAGTGAGTGGTTTACAGTGTCAAAGACCTTGGTGACGTCAATGTAGATTGACCCCACCAGCTGGCCATGGTCGAGTGCACTGTGTAGGAAGTCAGTATATGCCAACAAGGCAGTAGAAGTGCTATGAGCTTTCCTAAAGCCAAGTTGCTCTGCACACTGGAGGTTGTACTTGGTAAGGTGTTCCATGAGTTGGTCTGCCACATACGCTCTAGTGCTTTGGAAAGCGGGAGAAGGATGGAGATAGGTTGATAATTAGTGAGTTGCATCCTGTCGCCACTTTTATAGATGGGCACTACAAAGGCAGATTTCCAGTGCTGGGGGAATTGTTGACATGAAAGAGAGAGGTTGATCAGTGTGGCAAGGGGTCTGAGGACTGAGTCGAGGGTGAGGTTAAGTTTAAGGTCCAGGGAGTTGCTGCCGTACCTGATATTTTCCAGTACCCTTTGGAGGTATTTCTTCACCTCCAGCATGGAGACTCTTTTAAAATAAAATGGGGGAACCATTAGGGGGAAGGGGGTCACTAGTACTAGCACTCATCATTAGGTAGTCAAGGGGGAGTATGCCAGAGAGCTCAGTGAAGGTGAAGACAAGTACTTATTGTCAAACAGGGGAGGATCTGGGATCCTTGACTTGGGCTCATCCACTCCCTTTCCTCTTCCTCCTTCTCAGAGGGAAGGGAACATCCTCCTTATCTGAGATTCAATATATATATATATATATATATATATATATATTTTATTTTAAGGTCAGGAGCTTCCCCAAGATCCCTGCAATCCTCATCCTGGCCTTCTAAGAAGGCAGGGTTGGGTTCTGCCTGCACATCTGTTTCTGCACCCTAAGCTCACTGCGATGCACCTGTGTGTGTCCCCCTGAGCTGAGTGGCCCGATTTGGGGTCAGGTGTGAATGCTGGAATGTCTTGCAGGACATCAGGACCCAAAAGCTCACTCAGGAGCCAAAAACATGATTTTTTCAATTATGCTTGCCACTGCCAACTGAAGAACCAGGTGGCCACACCCCCCAGGCCAGAAGACTGGCTGGGTGGAACCGTGAGAGAATATTATGCTGAGCAACACAATGAAGGCAATAGGAACCTATGGTTGAGGGCTTCATCACCCTTGCAGGTCTTACATTGTTTCACAATTAATGGTCTCTGATAAGCCATGGTGCCAAGCAAATTATAATTATGAATGTCAAGATAAGAACTGCTTTTGAAAAAATAATTAGCCCTAATATGTGAACCTGGGCTAATGGCTCTCCACTGAGGTAAAAGCTGGAATCTGCACAACCTAAAAGAGCTGGCTAGGCATGCGCGCTCACTAGCAGGAGCGTGCAGTGCATCACAATGTCTTACATGATGTTAGTGTGCTAGCATGGAAGTGTGTGTACCAGCAGTGATGCACCGGCAATCACGCAAGTGCGTTACTGCAATACTAAACAACAAACAATTGTGTGCGGTAACGTGCCATGCACCACACAACTGTGTACGCCACTGGCGGGTGCAAGAACAAGCACAGGAAAATGGACTGAAGGAGAAGCACATGCCCAACTGTTACCATGGCTGAATGGCAACCACGTAAAACAGAAAACAGAAGGCTGTGGAAGAAAAACCCACAAAATCCTCTGAAGTACTCAAAAAACATATTGCTGATATCAATACAGTTCCTCACAGAAAAAACTGAAACGGGGGGAGAGGGGGGAACCAAAGCCAGAGCTGAGGGAACCCCCTAGAGACCCTACATTCCATAAAACAAATAAAAGATGTACCTACCTGTGGCAGCTTTTTTTTTTAAATGGAGACCATTAGAAACAGCCTAGCATGGCATAAGTGGCTCCCAATCCTCACAAGGAAATGGGAGAATAAGCAGGTTATTCAATTTGAAAGCCGCAGCTCAACAGGTACCATTTTAATTTTGGAGTGCTCCCTGGAACCAGGCGGCCCCAACCTGCTATGCAGAAATCTTGAACAGTCTTGAGAGGAGATAAAAGTAGCTGCTTCCCCTTCTAATGGCACAGCAGAACTGGGGAGTTGCTGCTGCTTGGAATCCTCATGTACCCAACATTCTAAAGCTTGGGCTGTGCCATTTCCCCTGGTAGGGGTACACTATACCAAGCTGTTTTGATTACCCATTGACAATGTGGAGCGCTACAGAAAGACTTAAGTCCAGAAATACCTATATTTACTGCTGAAAGATTGCTGACTGCAGAGTTTCCAGGAACTGATGCTGAAGATTAGTTGTAGAATGATAGCCACCTTCCATTATACTGTAATTGTTGTCCTTATGATGTTGTTGTTTATGTAACATCTTGACTATTATTTTTATGGTCCCAGGTCATGTATGAAAAAGGGACCTTGGCTCATTACACTTACCTGATCAACAAAAGTTTCAATAAATAAATAAAATTTCTGTTGGTGTGACTGAGGGTAGGGTGAAATTAGAGAGCTTTGGCTTTGGGTGCCTTGGTACACAGACTGTGTGTGTGCTAGTGGGTAGAGATGTGGAGGTGCCATAGTCTAGCTCTCTCCTGGAACCTGACATGCTGTTGTACTTGCTGATGGAGGTGTCCAGAGAGTGAGAGCTAACCCAACTATCACTGGAGGGTTTACTTACTTTGGCATTATAGATGCTAAGTCACATCTGAAGCCCAATCTGACCATTGGAGAGCTGCTCCCAAGCCAGTCAGATATCAAAGAAACTTGAAGTTCAAGTGTTTACAAACCTAAATTAAAAGTTACCATGTTGGACTACAGTTTTCTTTGCTGGATTGCAACTTTCCCTATGGACTACACATTCAATGGTATACTGTCTACTAGCAAAAGTCACTTGGGTGGGGTTTATTAATGCACGCTTGTGGTAAGTAATTAGGTACACCAACACAAGATCCCAGGCAATGCATCATCAGGTCTTCAACATCTAAGTTAGTCTGTGTCATTCCCATACAGGGTTGGTGTGTACTACACTTTGGGAGAAAAAGAGCTGCAGACTGTTGATGATATGTCTCTAGACCAGGGTGTGGAAAATGACACCAAAGTTTTAGACATCCCAAGGGCCCTAGTCCTTGGTTGCTCAACATCACAAGGCTCTCTATAGCAAGACATGCTTAAATAATAAAGTGATTTAGAGTACAGCATGTGTGAAAGGCATTTTACAGTGGTGCCAGCATCCGGTTGCCATATGTCAATCAGTATATTGAGTTTAGAATAACTGAGAATAGTCAGGGCCACTACTTTGCAACAACCTATCTTCCTGCAATTTGCCAGATAACTACTGCAGCCTTCAGGCCTGTGGAAACACACACACACACACACATCTGCAGCACTGTTTCTGTACAATGCCACATAGTGACTCCTTAACAAACCTGCAGAAGGCAATTTATTTTAACATTTACAAAACTGTGACACCAAGCATTTCAACTAGTTGTAGCTGAGGACATCTTGACAAAACTATATACATGTCTTTATTCATGATAGAACTGACTGCAGGGCATCACTGTTTAAAACTTAATTTATTTAATGGGAGCTAATGTTCTACATTTTTATGCTCTGTTCATAAAAACATAGGATTACTTACATTTACTAAATAAGTTCACTTAAAGTGCATGTCCCCTGTAATTTTTTTTATGGAAACAATTTATAAATAAAAATATAATCTGTTATGATGGTGCTCTTTTGTCTGAGAGATTTAAGTACAGTACACCTCTGAATAGTTTAACAAATAATGAATTAGTTAAAACCATATTACAAACATATAGTTCTATTTGGACATTCAGCTTAGGACACATTTTGTACTTACCATTTAACAGTGGATTATTTGCAAACCTATGAAATACATGTCTGTCACTATGCAGAAGTTTCTTCTTCAAAGAATCTTGCAATATCATTGTTTTCCTCTTTGGTTTTGACAGTTGGCACCTGTCTTCAGTGGGACTCAAAAAGTGCAATGTGGAACCCAACTGGTTAAGTAGATGCTCCCAAACATTACCACTAGCAGTAAGTGAACCTTGTGTTGTCTGCTGAATCTCTTGAGCTGCTGGTATAGTTTCCTCAGAAAGGGCAATGTTCTTCTTAGTTGTATCTACGTTCATGAATGTGTTAGGATATGATTCTCCATAGGAAGTACCAGTGGCTACTGCCAAACTTTGGGTTCTGTGCCTCTCTGTATTGGCCATGTCCCATCCATGAACTAAAGAAATTAATTTTTGCATTGGGGTGTTAACAGACACTGAACTTTCTGAATCTGCATGTGCTTCTGTTTTTGTTTCCCGGTTTCTAGTGGGACTTTGACAGCAATTCTGATTCATATTAAAAATAATAGGACTGTTGGAAGATTGCTTTATAATTTTAGAAATACGCTTCCTTCTCTTTGTTGGAGGTGGTGAAACTGTTCTTGTATTTGTCTCATCTGAGACTGTCTTTTTTTGACAATCTTTTGTGTCTGCTGCTTTAGCCCATGTGCTAATGCTACATTTATCTGACACTGTAGAAACACTTAAATGGCCCTGAAAATGAAAAAAGAGTGAATAAAGTAGGTTACTTACTACAGCAAAAATAAAGTTTCAACCCTTTAATATAAGGCACTATAGTGACACAGTACTGGAACTGGAGAGGGTTTTCGAAGAAAGCAAAAATGTTCTATTTTAAACTAATGCACTGTATTGGATAAACAAACAAACTCTTGTCAGTCCCAAAATGGCTGCTAATGCATTAACCTGATATGGTAAGAAAGTAAGTTTATTGTTTGACATTCTTGCCATTACAAGTAGAAAAGGTTTTTTTTAATAAAATTTAGACATGATTAAAAAAAGAAAAAAAATGACATTCATAAATAACATTAAAACAGTTTACAAATTTGCTGTAATGTCAAATAGGGCATGCAGTGTCAATTCTTCATTTTTAATAAAATTTAGACATGATTAAAAAAGGAAAAAAATGACATTCATAAATAACATTAAAACAGTTTACAAATTTGCTGTAATGTCAAATAGGGCATGCAGTGTCAATTCTTCATAGATATGTGCTTATTTACTTTCTGATATACAATATGAAAAAATTACTTACAAGCATGGGATCATGATGTCGCAAGACATTATGCCGCATGCATAAAGCGCGTTGCCAATACAGCACGATGTCTTGCATGTGGCATGTCTTTTTTTTCTGCAGGGGGCTCTGCCTCCCCAACTCCCCCATTTAAGATTACTAACTCGGGGTCACAGTAAATATCACACAAAGTGTGAAAAAAATAAAATAACCATGTGTCTGGGACTGGGAACTGAACCTGGTCCCAAAATGATCTGCTTCTGTCCCTTGCTGCCAGTGGCTTATCTCATTGAGTCACAGCAGCTGCTTGGTAGAGGCCATCCCAACAGAGGTCTTATCTTCTGCTTGGGACAGTGAGAGGGTGCAGTACTGCACACAGAACCATTCACAGTATTGCACCCTCTCGCTGTCATATACAGCACTGTTTCTGTTTTGTGCTTGTGCCGTATGCTATTAAGTGTACAACAAATTGACCCGGTACCTTACATAGCATAGTAATCTTGTTTCTTCCAAGAAAATCTTACTGTATTCTGACATATGCAGTATGGACTCACCATAGGACTGCCCTGGAGCTGAAATGATTAATAGAACCTATGCAAATCTAGCAGTGTCAGTGGCTCAGCAGGTTGCACACTCGCCTCTGAGGCTGGGAGATTGAAAGGCTGTGGGTTTGAGCCCCACATCAAGCACTTGGGGTAAATCCCAATACTGACACTGTAGTGCATCATGAGGGGGATGCTGCACCCCTGAGGTGCTGCCTTTCGGATGAGACATTAAACCGGGGTCCTGTCTTCCTGTTCTGGTGGTTGTTCAGGTGGATGTTAAAGATCCCATGGCACTTCTCAAAAAAGAGTAGGGCAATTTCTCCGGTGTCCTGACCAAATTTTCCCCATTCACTAAAAATACCACCAACAGCTTAATCTGGTTCAATTTCAGTTGGTTACCATCTGTACCTCCACCATGGGTTGCCCCTGAAAAAGAGACTTATAGTCTCAGTGGGCCTACCCAGTCAACAAAATTCAATACATAAATAAATGATGGAATGCTAGGCTCAAGCTCGGTTTTCAAATTACCGTACCTGGTATACATCCTGCAGATTCTTATGGAGCATGCATAAGAACAAGCTATCTAAACTATTCTAATATAGAGGATAATGGCTGGGGATCGGGTGATAACCACGCTGTAATCACCTCGAGTGGTTGCATGGGCAACATGGTAAACCTCGAGAGCGCAGCTCGAGAGGTTTACTGTAGCCCTAGCAAACATGAGAGGTGATTTCAGTGTGGTTGTCACCTGATCCCCAGCCATCTTTTTTTATAGTGCATGGTAAAAAAAACTCTGTTTGCATTCTATGTGTGAGAATTATGGAGCTCTGGTGCATTCTTTTTTTGCTATGCCACTGTTTGGAAGTTCTGAAGTGTGGTTAACAACTTTTAAAATTCTAAACAGTGCATAACAAAGCTGTGTGACTGCTGATTATGGTGGTTAATAGGCACTTACCATACATTATAAATAACTAGCACCCCAAAAAACAAACAAGCCCCTTACATTTAAGAGTGTGAGCATCACTAAGACTCAAGTCACAGATGCCCCAACAAGAAACAGCTCAGAGGTTTCAAACAGCAAGGACAGCTGTGGTGCAGAGCCCATAGGTTCTTGTAGGGGAGGTAGGTTGGGAGCTCAGAATACAGTATGATAAGTAATTTTTTTCTTCTAACCCCAGGAAATCTTACTGTATTCTGAAATATGCAGACTATCCAAGCAGTACCTATTTAGGAAACAAGATCTGCAGTACTGCTGTGCCAAATCTGGCATCACTTCTGACCTGGGTATCAGGCTGTCATGTTTGGTAAATGTGTGAAGTTTTCCAGGTAACTGCTTTACAAATTTCAAACAAAAGGAAATCTCTTGTAGCTGCTATAGAAGCAGCGGTACCCCTTGTAGAGTGGGCTCTAAGGCCCACAGGGGGTTCTTTGCCTAGTTTGCTGTAGCAAAATTAAATACAGGCAACACTCCAGCCTGCAATGGTCCTCTTTGAGGCAGGTTTGCCCTTGTCCAGCTCTCCATAAGTCAGGAAGAGCTGAGCACTATCCTGCCTATGATTCTTAGTGTGAGCCAAGTAGTAGCTGATAGCCCTCTTGACATCCAGGCTATGCAGCCTATGTTCTACTGAACTGGAATGTTCAGTGAAAAAGACTGGCAAAGTGATGGACTGTTTCAGGTAAAAGTCTGACACCACCTGGGGAGAAACTTCCTGTTAGTCATGAGGACTACCTTGTCCTATGGACTGAAATGTAATTTGGCTCTGTTGACAAGGCCTGGAGCTCACTGATTCTCCTGGCTGAGGTGATAGCTATCAGAAACACTGTTTTCCAGTCACATATTTAAGCTCTGCTGAAGACATGGGCATGAAGGGTGCCTGCATTAGCTGGTCAATGCATATATTGAAGTCCCATGCAAGAGTCGGCTCCCTTTGTGGGGGATGCAAGTGTAACAGATTTTGGAAAAACTTTCTGAATACCTGGTTTGCAGCCAGGGATGAACCTTAACCCGCTGATAGGTATGTAGAGCCAGCTGCCAGGTTCACCTTAAGGGTAGATGACCTAAGGTTGAGAGAATGAAGGTGTGCCAGATAATTCAAAACAACTGGCAAGCCAGCCTGGCTACAGTCTATATGTTTCTGCTGGAACCAAATAGAAAACATCTTCCATTTAGAGGCATACATTTTTCTAGTAGAGGGTTTTCTAGAAACTTTGAGGACCTCTAGATTCCCTTCAGAGAGGTGTAGGTCAGCATACTCTAAGTCCTCAAGAGCCACACCTTGAGCCTGAGGGACTGGAGATTGGAGTAAAGGATCCTGCCTTGTGAGAAGGTCAGTAGGTTGCACCTCCTGGGGAGGGAGATTGGTCTGGATACTGACAGAGTCAGAAAAGTGAATACCAGGGCTGCCTGGCCCAGTCTGGAGCAATGAGGATCATTGTCGCTGGCTGAACCCTGAGCTTATTCAGTACTCTGAGCAACAGGGGAAATGGAGGGAAGGCATTCAGAAACTTCCCTGTCCAATCCAGTAGCAATGCATCCAGAGACACTGTGCCCACTGCAGCAGGTTTGCAGCACAATTGTGGCAGCTGGTGGTTGTCTGGGGCTGCGAAGAGGTCCACATCTGGGGTGCCCCACCTTCTGAACACAACTTGCAGAATCTGCCTGTTTAGTGACTTGTGGTGATTCTGATTGATCCTGCTGAGAGCATCTGCGAGGACATTGTCCTTCCCTGGGAGATGAACTGCTGAGAGGGAGATCCCCAGGGAGTAGGCCAAATTCCATACTTTCATGGTCTCTGTGCACAGGGGGGATGACTTGCTTGTTGATGTAGTACATTGTGGTTATGTTGTCTGTTCTGACTTGAACCACCTTGCCCTACAGCAATGAGGCAAAATACTGAATGTCGAGGTAAAACTGCCCTGAGTTCCAGCAGGTTTATGCGAAGCAGAGACTCCTGCTGAAGCCAAGTACCATATACTGTGTGCTCCCCCTGTTGGGCACCCCATCCTAGGAGGGTGGTATCTGTTGTTAGCACTGTTGATGGTGGCTGCTGAAGGAAAGGCACACCTCTGAGGATGTCCTTTTCCTGATGCCACTGGAGTGCTTGAAGAAAGGTTCCTGTGACTGGCACCATTTTTGACAGGGAATCTCTTTCTGTAACCAGTGAGAGCTGAGATGGAACTGGATGTCTCTCATCTGGAACCTGGAGAACCCAGAACCTGGCACTGTTGTTGCTGACACAGCCATATGTCCTAAAAGCTGGAGGAGAAAGTGCCCTGCTGGTCTGGAAATATGCAGCTGGAAGGAGCTGGCCAACTGTACCAGGCTGTCCACCTTCCCCTGAGGGAGGAATGCCTTTCCTCTTAGCGTATGTCCAGTTCCACTTCTATAAATTCCAGGAGCTGAACTGGCCTCAGCACTGACTTCTTTTGGTTTACCAGGAATCCTAAGGACTGCAGGGTATCCTGAGTGGTGGTTAGTGCATCTTTGATCTGCTGGGGAGACTGGCCTACTACTAGCCAGTCATCCAAGTATGGGAAGACTGTAACTCTCTGCCTCCTTAAGTGTGCTACCACTAATGCTAGGCACTTTGTAAACACTCTTGGAGCAGAAGTCAGGCCGAAAGTCATTGCTCTGAACTGATAATGACTTGATGGCAATCTGAACCTGAGGTACTTTCTGTGGGATTGCCTGATAGGGATGTGGAAGTAGGCATCCTTTAGGTCTAGAGATGCCAGCCAATCTCCCTGCCTGAGTGTAGGGAGGATGGTGGCTAGGGTGACCATTCTGAATTTTGGTTTTGTCGAATGTTTGTTTAGATGTTTGAGATCTAGTATGGGTCATCACTCCCCTGTTTTCTTTAGGGTGAGTAAGTATCTTGAGTACAGTCCCTTTCCCCTTTGGGTCAAGGGGATGGGCTCTACTGCCTTCTCCTGTAGGAGTTTTGCTACTTCCACCTCCAACAGGATTGCTTCTGATGGGTGGCAGGTCTGAAAACTCTTGCCCTCAGTTTGGGCAAGACTTTGAAGCTGAGAGCAAGACCCTGGCTCACTACCTCCAGAACCCACTTTTCCAAGGTAATAGAATTCCAAGGCTGGAGGTAGTGAGTCAGCCTGTCCCCTACTGGAAGTGGGGAGGTGACCCTGGAAGACCCCTCAGGGGATCTGCTTTGCGTGTGCACTGGGCTGGGGACTGGGGCCAGGACAACTGCCACCCCTTCTGCCCCTGCCTCTGAAGTACCTTCTCTGTGACTGGTAGACTGGGAGAGCCTGAGTCTGGAAGAAAGATCTGTAGTGGGTTCTACCCCTACCTCCTCTGCTCTGGTACTTCTGAGGTGTTACTGCTTTTTCCTTAGCAGCAGCACTCTTATAAGCCACCTTCTATTCATTCATCTTTTTCATGTAGGCCTCTGTCTGTTCACCAAAGAGAGACGTGGGCTCACAAAGGAAATCCAGGGCCTTTGCCTGGGTGTCCTGGGATAGATTAGTGGCCCTGAGCCAAACAAACCTTCGCAGGGACACTGAAGTTGCCATAAGTCTGGCTGCAATGTCACTGGCATTCACTGCCATGCTAAACTGGTAGGTATTTGGAGGTTTCTATGTCCCTTTTTGAAGCCTCAGCTAGGTCAGATGCCATGGGAGCAGGGCAGGCCTTAGCAATCTCCAAAATCATGTTCCAGAGACTTTTCAGGTATCTGGAAACATAGGCCATGTAAGTGGCCTGCCTAATTCTGGCGGCATGATGGTGGCTGAGATGAGCTAGCCATCATCAGCAGGAGACATTAGAGCACTTTTTGCATCTTTTTACATTTATTTTATGTGCTTTAAGTTTTATTTTAAGCTTATTTTAAGTTTACTTTATTTTAGTAAAGGACAGATAGTGTAGTGGCAGCGTAGCTAGGACTATTGAGTGAGCTAGTTGGATAACTGGTGTCTGGTGTTCGGCATTTTGTGAGACAAATTAATATAGTTAGTTTTGTAGATCTGTTTCGATCTGCAGATCCATTCTGCTTTTTGGGCTGGTGTACGCCTTTGGAAAATACTACAAGGATAAACTATTGATCTGTCATTTAACTTCTCCCGACACCTCTTCACTTACCAGTTCGGAGTCTGCTGGTATTCTGGAGATAGACGGGATTTGGACTTGGACGGGAGGCGGTGGACTGTCTGTTGGGTTCTGTTTATCGAAGATCCAGGAGCCTACTGCTACGAGGTTATGGTGAAGCAGCAGTGGGAAAGCCCGACCTGGGAGGCTGCCATTGGGATCTTGCGGAGGGCTGTTGTGGAGAAGTGGTAGAACAGCCTGACATGGATGAAACCTTGTCGCAGCAAGATCTTTTGGGCCTGGAACAGCATCAGACTCAACATCAGAAGGCTCACTAGACTGAAAATTTCACCAGAGCACCTTCAGAATTTTACTTTGTGGGACTATTTGGATTATTGAAACTCTGAGGTGATCTTACCTGTGGCATCTAGGGCCCTGTTGTGACTGGTGGGGGACTGCTGCCTGGTCTCTAGGGTGGCCCAGTTTAAGGGCAGACTGAAGGGCCTGTTCTTGGTGTTTTGCTGCTAGGTTTCTCAGGGGTGGTCACCTGTCTGTGAGCACTGCTCCGAGGGACCTGGGAATTTTTGGGGCAAGTGGGCCCTCTTTTGCTTCTTTTGGGGCTCGAGGGGAGGTTTAGCACACCTTATTTTTCCATCACAGAGCGCTGAAGAACGACTCCCTGAAAATGGTGGTTCCATTGCTCAGTGGGAGAGGCCGGTCTGGAGGGCAGACTGAGCCAGAGTGCAATACTGTAAAGCTCTAATTTGTTATTATTATCAGGAATCTTCTGTGGACTGGGCAGCAAGATTGTTGGATTATATATTGGTCTCCCGCATAGAACTTTGAATCCTCCTTCCCTCAGTATACCGACTGGACTCCAATTTTGGTTGTTACTCAGGACCAAGGCAGTGAGAGTGCTTTAAAATCGACTCAGTATTACAAGTTTCTGTTATATCCACATGAGTCCTGGTGGGAGCGGGATTTAAGTGGAATCTATGGCATGCATTGACCTTTGATGTGAGAGGGCTAAAGTATGCTTACTGGAACTTCCCTGCCTGGAGAGTGTCAGCAACTTTTTACAGTGACTTTATTTCACTTGTTAAGTTCTGAGTTTTTATACTTCCATTGCAATTCAAAATTTGATGTATTGTTTATTGCTTGGGAGTTTTTTTGGGGTAGTTTATGATAAAGATTTGGGGGGTTTATATTAGGATAGGGAGGGTTCTTATTGATTATTTTTTGTGTGGGTTTCATTATTACTGGGGCACTGCTGCTAGTTTTGGGGAGGAGTCATGTGTTGGTAGTTGTTTACGGTGGACAGGCGCTACTCCCCCTCTAGGCTTAGGGGCCTACGCCCCTTCAACTGTCCTCCCCTGCCCCCTGAGTTCTACAGTTGCTGTCGGGCCCTGGGGATAGCTCAGAGAGGCCAGAGGGGTGCGGGTCCCTGGCTGGGACGGGGGAGGAGCAGGGCAGACGGATTGGGGTGGTGGGGATGAGGAGGTGCCCTGGGTTGAAATGGTGCCAGGAAAGGGGTTCTCTTTAAATGGTTCCCATACCCAAGTTCTCCACAAATGATGGGCAAATAGCATGCTGCTCCTCTGCCACTCATCTAACTCAGGTGAGGTTGTGCAATGCCAGGTCGATAAAGAACAAGACAGCAATAATTGCTGATTTTGTTGAAACATTAGACCTGGCTTGCATCATTGAGACCTGGCTGTATGAAAATGCTACCGCAATTTTGGAATCAGTAATTCCAGTGGGGCACTCAGTGATACATCGCCCAAGACTGGATTGGAGGGGCGGGGTGTAGCCATTTGTTTTAAGATGGAACTGGAGCTTATGGAGATACCAGTGGGGGATACCAGATCCTTTGAGTATATCATGGGCGCAGATGTGAGTTGCCAGATACTTCTTGTCTACCATCCACCAGGGGATGGGAAAGTATTCCTGCCAGAATTCGCGGACTTCATGGTCGACATGGTGTTGGAGTCCCGCAGGTGGTTGGTCCTGAGAGACTTAAACACCTGGGTCAATGATAAACTCTTGCAGTTTGGACAGAATGTCCTCCAACTAATGATCTTGTTGGGCTTTACACAGGTTGTTATCACTGTGACCCAAAATCAGGGTCACTCCTTGGATCTGGTGTTCCTCCTGGGGATGGAGGTCTCCAGCCTGGTGGTGGAACTGGTTAAATGGTCTGACCATCACACGATAGGGTTCAGTTTCATGGCTCCCACCAATAGACCTGCCCCTCTGGAGATGATCCAGTACAGCTCTTTAAGGGGTGTGACACCTGACGGTCCGATGGCGATGCTGGACCTATCGAGTAGGCCGGGGGGAATGCATGGACCCAGGGGAACTTGTACAGTACTATAATAGTGCAGTATTGCGGGCCCTGGATTCCATAGCTCCTGTTCATGTTTGCCCACTCACTCTGCATCCTCAGTCCTCGCGGTTTGATGGGGACTTGAGGGAGTTGAGACGTGTGGGTTGAAAGTTAGAACGGTGCTGGTGGAAATCCAGCCTTGATGAGGACAAGCTTAGACTGATGGCTCATTATCAGACCTATCAGTTGGAAATTTCTCGTAAGAAGGCAGAGTTCCTGTCCAGAGAGATTTCTGTAGCAAGGAATCAACTGGCTCAGCTCTTCCATACTGTGGACAGGCTGTGCAGTCCAGCCTGTCTGCAGAATCTGAGAGCTTTGTCACAGTCGAAGTTTGAGGAGTTCGCTTGATTCTTTGCTGATAAGGTTGCCACCATCAGGTCGGAGATCTGACCAGTGCCTTCTGTTGAGGGTTGTGACTGTTGGTGGGAAAGCACAGGCACTCAGACTGTCTGGGCTGATTTCAGCCTGCTGGCGATCACTGATATCGTGAAGATTGTCTAGGCTTGTGGCCGACTTGCTGTAGTTTGGATCTTGGTCCAACCCGCATCCTTGTTGACAGCTTTGATGTCATCGGTCTGGTCCTAGCTGAGATTGTCTGGTGTTCATTGGAGAAGGGTGTGTTCCTAGACTCCTTGAAGGAGGCAGTGGTGACACCCCTTTTAAATAAATCTTCCCTGTACCCAGACTGTCTTGCTAACTAGAGGCCAGTCTCTAACCTGCCCTTCCTGGGCAAGGTTATTGAGAAGGTAGTCATGCTGCAGCTTGAAGACCGTCTTACCATCCACAAGGTCTATGATCCTCTCCAGTCCAGTTTCCAGAAGAGGCATAGTACTGAGACTGCCCTTGTTCGAGTGCTAAATGATCTCCTGATGGCGAGAGATCGGAAGAGCCGTTCGATCTTGGTTCTCTTAGATCTCTCAGCAGCGTTTGACACTGTGGACCATGGGGTATTATTGGAGCACCTGCGGTTGATCTGTGAACTGTTGGGAACAGTCCTCAGATGATTCCACTCTTTCCTCACAGGCAGGTCTCAAAGAGTGCTGTCAGGAATTTTTTCTTTGGCCCTTCTTCCCCTGTCAGGTGGGGTACCACAGGGCTCTGTTTTGTCCCCCATGTTGTTCATGGTGTACGTGCTGCCATTGGGAGGCGTTATAAGGAAGTACGGGCTGAGTTTTCAATGCTATGCATATGATGCTCAGCTGTACATGTCCTTTGCACCTGAGCAAGGTGATGCTATCATGGACTTTAACAACTGCCTCACTGAGATCCAGGACTGGATGAGTGCCAGCTGATTGAGATTAAACCCAGAGAAGACTGAAGTGTTGGTTGTGGACCCAGGCTGTCGGGTTGAGGGACTTCCTCCTGGTTGTCCTTCCGGAATTATAGTTGGAGGCAACCAGTTGAGGGTCTCTTAATGGGTGCGTAACCTGGGTGTTGTACTTGACTCTGAACTGACGCTTAAAGCTCAGGTGTCAGTCTTTGTCTAGATCTCGTTTTACCATCTGAGGAACCTCACCCAGGTGAAACACCTTGTTCCACCCGAGGACCTTCCCACACTAGTCCACACCTTTGTGTCCTCCCGCCTGACAATGGCAATGCTCTCTACCTAGGACTTCTGGGGGTGGAGATCTGCCACCTGCAGGTGGTGCAGAATGTGGCTGCCAGGCTACTGACTGGCTCATGAAGAGCCAGTCATATTATGCCTGTGATCTGTGGACTGCACTGGCTGCCAGTGCAGTGCAGAATCACCTTCAAGGTCACATTGCTGACCTATAAGACCATATGCGAACAGGGACCATGCTATTTGCAAGACCTCCTTTGTCCCTACCGCCCCAGCCGACCACTCTGTTCCACCAACTATATCACACTCCACAGGGATAAAATTGTGCTCTGAACTAATAGGAAGTCCCTCCCTAAGGTGGTTTCTGATTTCCATCTTAAATCAATCCATTACCTTGCCGGTATTCTTCTCAAAGGACTCCAGTTCAGGTGAACACAGGCTCCACAGCCTGGATGTAAAAAAGAACTATTAGCTATTACATGGACAGGACAAAGGAGCTAAGGAAGGATTGTTCCCAACTCTTTCCTACCTATGGTGAGGCTGGTCAAGGCAGACCAGCTGCAAAGAGGACTATAGCCAGATGGACTATGGCCTGTATCCAGTTTTGCTATAGAAAGCTGAATAAGGACCCACCAGCAGGCCTTAGGGTCCATTCTACTAGAGGGACTGCTGCCTCCTTGGCGGCTGCCAGAGAAGTCCCTTTACTTGAGATATGTAAGGCTGCCACCTGGAAATCTGTCCATACATTCACTAAGCACTACAGTCTGGATATTCAGGCTAGGAGTGATGCCAGGTTTGGCACAGCAGTACTATAGAGCCTATTTCCCAAATAAGTTATGTGCCCACCTCCAGAGGGCACTGCTTTATAGTCTGCATATTTTCAGAATACAGCAAGACTTCATGTTGTTTGAAGAAAAAAAATTACTTATCATAGTAATGTTGTTTCTTCTAATGGAATCTTGCTGTATTCTGACCTCCCACCCTACCTCCCCTTCAGAACATGGGGAAGGGTGGCTTTTCTGCAGCACCTATATGACTTAACCCAGTAGTGGGTACTTGTTTTCTTGAGCATCTGTGACTTGAGTCTTCTACATGCCTTTTTGACTTTTGCTTATGTTGCCCCTGTTGGGGACCTCCTGTTTAGGCTAAGTTTTTGCCTATACACACACATATATATATATATATATATATATATATATATATATATATATATACACACATACATACATACAATAGGGGTGAGTGGTAAATGAGTGACATAAAACAGCGTATCATCCACTGCAGTGTGATATTTTTACCCTCTGCTCTACTGTGATGATATCAGACATTCATACACACAGGTCACAAAAGGTCACTGATATCATCACCCTAGGCAGCTTTCCCCTCAGCATGCAAGAAACACCTGCCCTGTTACCATAGACACAAATGCAGAACTACCTGAGAGGTCTCACTGCTGCCTACAGCTAACTCAGTGACCATTACAAAACACACCTATCCCCCCCAACTTCCAGCTCATTACTGTGATGCTCTCAACTTGATGCAGCCAGAATTCCAAACAGCACAGCTTCACAGAACAGTCTAAACTACTGCCTGCAGCTAACTCAACTACCACTGAAACACACTCTCACTTGTTCCTCAAACTCTGATTCTCACCCATTACAATTACTGTTACAATCTCAACTTCACTGCAGCCAGAATCCTAAAGAGCACAATTTCACAGAACACTCTGCAGTCTGCCTGCAGCTAACTTAATTACCACTGAAAACAGTATCAGCTGTTCTGACACGCTGCCTCTCAGCTCATTACAATTACTGTGATGCTTTTAACTTCACTGCAGCCAGACTGCTAAACAATACAGCTTCACAAAAGTATGTTTCTCACTCCGATCTAAAACTAACTCATTTAGCATTGCAAAACACACTCATGTGTCTCTCAGAGCTTAAAACACTGCCAGCCCATTCAGAAAAGCTCACACGCAGAATGAGCAAACACATAAACAGGAACAGAACACAAGACAACATAACAAAACTTCTGAAACTCTTGGCCCTATTGTATATATCGAATACATGATGGGCAGATCATGAGCTATGGCAAATATTGTCACTCCTGCATCGTGAGCTTGGATATCTCACTCATGCCTTGACACTCATGAGATATCCAGAGCTCACTCTGCAGGAGTGACAATATTTGCCATATCACAGTCATGCCCATCATATTATATATATATATATATATATATATATATATATATATATATATATATATATATATATATATATACACACATATATCTATAGTTTCACTTCATAGAATCTGATCAGTTACTAGAACGTACCGAGGACAGTGGTTTGAAAACCGAGCTTGAGCTCAATGTTCTATGCATTTTCATAGAGTTTAACTCTTTGTTCGGTCGGCCAGTCGGTCTAACTGCGTATTGTCAGAATACAGCAAGACTTCATGTTGTTTGAATTACTGCTTTGAATAATTATGATTCTAAGGAGAAATTAGTTAAAATTCATTTTCAGACATTGGGTTGTGGACTTACAATATAGGCGACAATACCAGATAAAAATCCCTGCAGGTTCACACTGACATTACAGAGTTAGATAGCTAGATAGCTAGATATATAGATTAATAGATACTTTATTTATATAGCGCTCCATCCCAGGGGCTCGGTGCGCTTAAAATCATTAAAACAATACATATACATAATATCAAGCAACAAGTCTAATGAACAAACAACCAAGCATGCAATAGTACAATAAAAATATTTATAAGTATATCATACAAGAGTGGCTCTATGTTTAAAATTTTCAAGTGTTTCCAGCTATATACAGTAGGAGTTTTCAAAACCTAGTATAGAACAGAAAGAAGATCTCATGCACAGTGTATACCAATATATTGTATTCATATTGTTTCCTAATACTGTTGATTGTTACTAGAAATAATGCAAGATTTGTTAACATTTACAGATTTTCAGAATTGAAGAGTAAATCTAAAACACATTTTTGTTGGAATATATAGTGAGGACAAATAGGTGCCTAAAAATGTTTCTCTGGGGTGTTTATATCAGGTGCTTTGTAAAACTACATGCAAAAGATCTTCTTCCTCTTGAAGAGCACAAGACCATTTTGTTGACAGATTATTATCTTTGTTATATTGTGCCTCCAACATATTACTTGAGAACACCTCAGATCTATAATGGGTGACTACATTTCTGTATTCTGGTATTTGTACAGCTTCCAGGTAAATTTTAAGTAAATGTTCTTTTGTACTTTTTACAAGCCATCTTGATACTTTTAAATTTACTATAATCAGTAAGATCATATTGTTTTGCCTTATTTTGCACTTTCTTAGTTATAGCTTTAGCATAAGCTTGATTTATTATAATGTTCTTGTCAGCCCAGTTACAGTACTCAAATATATACAGTCATAGTTTTCTAAAAGGTTTCTGACTATTCCCAGCCAATTGACCCCTTTATGTGAAGAGAATGTATTTTTTTCCACAAGACACTTATTAATAATAGACTCATTTTTTTCTGTTCTGTTTTTATTCAGTAGTTAATCATTCTCTCATTAACTAAATCTTTGAAACTGAGCTGTCCTATCTGTGTCCTTACCAGGGTGTTTGGAGAACTAAGGGGGATACTCAACAATTGCCTGTATGTTTTGTTTAAGATAATATTCATTTTGGAGGGATCCGCAACCCAAAATTTCTGCTGCGTATAAGCCCTGATAAATTAGTTTGGCATTTAAGGCCTTGATCATAGGATACTGTGACATCCCTCCATAAAACACATTAAATCTTTTCATTGCCTTTTCATTATCTTGCATTTTCCTGGCACGCCAGTCAATATGCTTGTTCCATTTACAGTTGTTGGAAAAATTTACCTCCAGATATGGAAATTCATTAACAAACTCCAGATTATTATCAGCCAACATTAGTTTTCTGTATTGTTTTCTGCTGCCAAATACCATGATTTTAGTTGGTTTTTTTTTTGTATTTGGTTTTAAATTCAGTTTGGTGCATAGTGAATCTAATTTAAGGAGGGCTCTTTGCAGGTCAAACTTACTCACTGAAATTATTGCCAAATCATCGGCATATGCAAGTACAGGTATCTGCTGTCATCTGAATTTTGGTGTGTGGAAGAAAAAATTACTCACTGTAGTAATATTGTTTCTTCTAAGGTGTCCTTTAGTATCAGTAAACTGGCTAAGTTGAACTACCTCGGAGGTGGAGATTATGGTA
Source organism: Neoceratodus forsteri (assembly GCA_016271365.2). Lineage (NCBI taxonomy): Eukaryota > Metazoa > Chordata > Ceratodontiformes > Ceratodontidae > Neoceratodus > Neoceratodus forsteri. Next base: position 1,201,504,895 of record CM028130.1, read on the forward strand.
TGAGTTATATGAATTAGCCAATCAGAAGAGAGGTAGAGGGTGTGCTGGGTGGAGCTTGCCCAGAGGGCACCAGAATTTTTTTGAAGCTATGATGGGAACATGCCCATATGATGTCTATCCTAACAGGCTTTAAAAATTATATAAAAATATGAAAAATCAGACAAGTAATAAGAAGAGGCAAAACTTTGCTTTAAATGCAATCCAAAACCAGAACACATTTGGCAAACCACAGGAAGCAGAGTCCTCTTCAGTTAGATTACTAGGTGAGGAAGGGTGGGAGGTTACTGATGCTAAAGAACACCTTGGAAGAAACAATATTACTATGGTGAGTACTTTATTTCTTCTCATCCTAGGAGTCCTTTAGCATCAGTAACAGTAGCAGACTACAAAGCAATGCAGTTGGGAGATGGCTACAGAACCTACTTAGGAAGGAGGCTCTGCAAGATCAGCCTGACAAATTTGGCATCAGACCTAGACTGTACATCCAGGCAATAATGCTTTGTGAATGTGTGTACAATCTTCCAGGAGGTTGCTTTGCAGACATCAAGTAAGGGAATACCCCTTGCAGCTGCCACTGTGGCAGTAGTACCCCTAGTGGAATGGGCTCTAAGGTTTTGAGGAGGCCATTTACCAGCCTTGTCATAGCAAAACTGAATGCAGGAGACTATCCAATGGGAGATAGTTCTCTTGGTAGCTGTTTTTCCTCTGCCTACCTCACCATAGGTGAGAAACAGTTGTGTAATCAAGCCCCTGAACTGCTTGGTGTTGTCCAGGTAGTAGGACAGGGCTCTTTTAACATCCAAGCTATGACACGTGCACTCCACTGGAGTGGATTTGTCAGTGAAAAATACAGGTAGGATAAGGGACTGACTGAGATGGAAACTGGAGACCACCTTAGGGAGTAATTTTCTGTTTGTTCTGAGCACAACTTTATCCTTATGAGGGATTATGTAGTTTGGCTCAGCACAGTGTCTGAAATCCTTCTTGTAGAAGTGATGACTACTAAGAACACTCTTCCAGGTGACACATTTCAAATGGGCTGTGGCCATGGGCTCAGATGGAGGCTCCACAAGCTTAGCAATGCAGAGAATGAGGTCCCAAGGAGGAACTGGTTCCCATATTGGGGGTTGGAGATGGAGCAGGCATTTGAAAAACATTTTGAAAATAGGCTGTGAAATAACTGACCTGTCCTTTCCTGTGGAAAGGTATGCTGAAATAGCAGCCAGATGCACCTTTAGGGATGAGGCCTTAAGGCCTGTAGGTGTACCAGGTAATCCAAAAGGCTGGAAGCTGAAGCCTTAAGAGGGTTTGTTTTCACCAGAGAGAACACCTCTTCCACTTGGCTACATAGATTTTGTTGGTACTGTACTTGGTTTTTTGGCCATACAAAGAATTTTCAGGACCTGTTCTGAGTATTGGGTGTCTTGGAACTCTAACTCTTCAAGAACCAGGCTTTGAGGTGAAGAGATTCCAGATCTGGGTAGGTTACACCTATCTGTGGCAGAGTTAAGAGAGTTGTAATTGGGGGTAATAAATCACCCTTTCTCAGATTCTTGGTGGAACTGTGCAAGAGTGAAGAAACAACAGACAAGTGGTGTCTTCTGCATAAAAGAAACTTGTTGCTGGCAACCAGAGCAGGCTTATACCCAAACACAGTGAAAAACCCAATGGGGATATACACACACACATAAACTGTATACATAGTGATAGTCTGACTCTTTGTATTTTCTTGCATTTTCCTGTATGTGTGTGTGTATATATATATATATATATATATATATAGAGGATACATGATGGGTGACTGTGGAATATGGCAAATATTTGCATGAGTGCAGAGTGAACTGTGATAATATCATGAGTGCCAAAGGCACGAGTGATATTATTGCAGTTCACTCTGCCCGAGTGCAAATGTTTGCCATATTCCACAAGTCGCATATCATGTGTGCAATTTATACAATAGGCCTAGTAACATAGAAACATAGAATTTGATGGCAGATAAGGACCGTTTGGCCCACCCAGTCTGTCCATTTCCCTACCTAATGGATAAGCTGAAGATCCTAGTTAACCAGCAGCCTACTTCTTCCTACCTCCGCCCCCTAGAATTGCCTTATGACTGTCCCATGCATGCTTGAATTCCACCACTGTTTTTGACTCCACAAACTCCTCCAGAAGGCCATTCCATGCATCCACAACCCTCTCAGTGAAAAAATACTTCCTTAAATTACCTCTGAGCCACCCCCCCATCTTCAAATTGTGCCCCCTTGTTCTTGCACACCCCTTTTTTTGAAAGATGCTACCCTCTTGGACTTTGTTGATTCCCTTGAGGTACTTGAAAGTTTCTATCATGTCCCCCCTCTCCCTCCTTTCTTCAAGGCTATACATATTAAGCTCCTTAAGTCTCTCTTCATGTGCCTTCATTCATATGCACCATTTTAGTTGCCCTCCTCTGGACAGCTTCCATCCTGTCTATGTCTTTGCGGAGACTGGGTCTCCAGAACTGCATGCAGTACTCCAGATGGGGTCTAACCAGCTGTCTGTATAGAGGGATAATAACTTCCTGTTTTCTACAGGTCATACCTCTCCCTATGCATCCCAGTATCCCCCCCAGCCCTCCTTGCTGCCCTCTCACATTGCTTGCCCACCTTTAGATCATCTGATATGACTACCTCCAGGTCCCTTTCCATTTTTGTTGTTGTTAGTATCTCACCCCCCATTGTGTACTCTTCCCCTGGGTTTTTGTTTCCCAGGTGCATTACTTTGCACTTCTTAGCATTGAATCTAAGCTGCCATACATTTGACCATTCCTCTAACCTTGCCAAGTCCCTTCTCATCCTTTCCACCCCACCTTGTGCATCAACTCTGTTGTAGATCTTTGTGTCATCTGCAAAGGGACATACTTTTTCTTCCAGTCCCTCTGCAATGTCGCTGAAGACATTGAAGAGGACCAGTCCTAATACTGAACCCTGCAGTACCCCACTAGTAACCCCCCTTTCTTCAGAGTGGACTCCATTTACTATTACTCTCTCTGTCCTATTCTCCAGCCAATTTTTTACCCAGGCTGTCATCTTGGGACCCACTCCCAGGCTGGCTAACTTGTATATTAATCTTTTGTGTGGGACTGTGTCAAATGCCTTGCTAAAGTCTAGGTAGCCCATGTCCACAGCCCCTCCCTGATCTACTACTTTGGTCACCCAGTCAAAGAAATCTATCGGATTTGTCTGGCATGACCTTCCCACTGTGAATCCATGCTGCCTTGGGTCCTGTGCCCCTCTGGCCTCAAGATACTCGACAATTCTTTTCTTCAGAAGTGATTCCATCATTTTCCCTACCACTGAGGTTAAACTAACAGGTCTGTAGTTTCCTGCTTCTGTCTTGCTCCCACTTTTGTGAAGGGGAATCACATCTGCCCTCCTCCAGACCTCAGGTACCACCCCATCCTCCCATGATTTGTTAAAGGGGGTAGTCAGTGGTGTCACTAGTTCTACCCTTAGTTCTTTTAGAATTCTGGGATGAATCCCATCAGGCCCCATTGCTCTGTCCATCTTCAGTTTTAAGAGTTCTTTCAGAACCCTTTCTTCTGTAAATGGGCTGGTATTAACTTCTGTATCCAAAGTGTTTCTACTGTTTGTTTTAGGTACCTCCCCCTCTTCCTTTGTAAATACTGAGCAAACATATTTGTTTAGTATTTCTGCCTTTTCACAGTCACCATCTGCCCACCCTCCCTCCCTTTATTAAGCCTCACTATCCCTTCCTTGGTCTTCCTTCACTCCCTGATGTACCTATAAAAGGTTTTATCCCCCTTCTTAACTGAGTTGGCTATCTTTTCCTCGGTTTGGGCCTTTGCTGTTCTGACTGCCTTCCCAGCTTCCTTTTGCTTTAACTGATACAGTTCTCTGTCCTGCTCCTTCTGTGATTTCTTGTACTTCCTGAATGCTTTCTTTTTCTCCTGAACCTTCACTGCCACTTCCTTTGAGAACCATAGTGGTTTCTTACATCATTTCATTTTATTTGCTTCACACAAAGGCTTGTTACCTCTGTGATGGCAGTTTTTATTATTCCCATTGTTCTTCCACCCTCCTTCCTGCCCATTTGCTAGTGCATTCCTTAGGCACTCACCCATTTTGAAAGTCAGCCTCCTAAAGTCCAGTACTTTTGCCTTTGTATGTGCTTGACCTCTATTGCTGTGTTTATTGTGAACCATACTGTTCATGGTCGCTAGTTCCCAGATGGCTACCCACTTCACATCTGTTATCCTCTCTTCATCTCCGTTTGAGAACCAGGTCTAAGATTGCTCCCTCTCGAGTGGGCTCCAATACTAGTTGTCTAAGGCATGCCCCCTGTAGGGCATCTAGAATAACCCCACTCTTCGAAGTGGCTGCTGCAACTGCACTCCAGTTAACATCTGGCATATTCAGATCACCCATCAGCAATATCTCCCCTTTTTCTGCCATTCTAAGTATACTTTCTATCATTTCCTTGTCCATTTCCTCCCCCCTGAGAAGGGGGTCTGTATACAACCCCTGTGCAGATTGTGGTGCCATTGCCGGTCTCCAAATTTACCCACAGTGCTTCTTCTCCTCCCTGTTTACCCTTTTGTTCTGTTGCTTTGATTCCTTCCCTTATGTAAAGAGCTACTCCTCCTCCTCTTTTACCCTCCCTGTCCCTCCTGTAGATAGTGTATCCTGGTATGTTTATGTCCCAGTCATGGTTTTGTGTGTACCATGTTTCTGTGACTGCCACGATATCCAGATGTTCCTCCTCCATCAAGGCCACTAATTCAGGAAGCTTGTTACTCAGACTACGGGCATTGGTACTCATTGCTCTCCATTTTTGATGGCTTTACCTTCTGTTGCAGCATCCCCATTGACCTTTCTACCTGGGTCTTTTCTCATTTAGTACCCTGTTTTGTAGGAGAGGCTGGGATTTTCCTGCTGCTTATCAGTGCCTCCCCCCTTGACTAGTTTAAAAGCTTGCCAATGAAGCATTTAAACCGATTGCTCAAAAGACTTGTTCCCTTCCTGGACAGATGCAGACCATCCTGCCAGTATAGGCTGGTGTCCCTCCAGGTGGAACCCCAGTCCTCAGTGAAGCCAAACCCCTGTGCTCCACACCATTTTTTCAACCATTCATTAAACTGCATGGTGCAAAGTACCCTTGCCTCACTCATGCCATTGACAGGCAGCACCTCTGAGAAGGATACTGTGTGTGCTACTTGTCTTAGGCCCCTCCCCAATTCTACAAAGTCCTTCTGCACTGCTCTAATCTCATGATGAGCCAAGTCATTTGTCCCTAGGTGGACAATGACGTCCAGCTCAGACTCCCGTGCAGCTGTTCTCGTGATCCTGAGGATGCGCTTCCTGTCCCTCCAAGCCATGACACCAGGCAGGCACCTTACTAAACTGTGCCCTCACAAAACAATCAGCTAAAAGCTCTGATCCACTGCTGCAATGAGTGCCTTCCTGTCAGAAAGATGCCCTACACAACAATTTGACAGAGAAAATACCCTGCTAATCAAATAGAGAAAAATCAAGACATCCAAGTCAGACACAGGTAAACCTCCCCAGCCCCAAAACAGCCTGGTGGTTTGTGCTCTGAAAGCAGACAGCCCCAAAATAAGTCAGCTGCGCTTTAAACTCTTCCTGCACTGAAAATCTTAAGAATTGGAACAAAAGTAAAGCTAGACCCCCCTCCCTCTGTTGCTTCAAAGACTGTCTTTTCCTGATAATTCTAAGTTCCTTATTTCACCTTTCAGTTAGAAGTAGCCTCCACCTGCAGAATATCTTCTACAAACCAAAGACAAAGACAGTGCATTTTAGGAACATTTTTTTCTGTGTTCTCTCCCTGTTTACTTTATTTTGGTAATTGGGTAAGTTTTTATTTGGGGGGGGGAGCCTGGGAGCACTGGGCAGTTAAGTGATTTGTTCAGAGTCACACAGTATTGAAATGGAAGTTGTGAGAATTAAACACTGGTCTGGGCTGCAGGATGTAGGAAGTTGGTTTATTGCTTGTTACTCTAACCTCTAGGCTATACTGACAGCACTATTTGTGTGTGGTCTGAGTGTGTGTGTAAGTGTTTCTGAACAGGCTGGGAGTGTTAGATAGTATGAGGAACAGGTGCATGTGATTTGCAATGATAATTGTGTTACCTGCAGCTAGGAGTGAGAAACAGACTGTTTATTCAGTAAGTTGCAGGCTTCACTGAGACAGAGAAACTGTTGCAGTCAGCACCCAGAAAGATAAACTGGTTTATGAAGGAGGCTGGTTTGAAGATTAGAGCAGCACACTAATGTGCTAGGATTGTCAGAATAACTACGGGATACATGTGATTGTATTTTACAATGCTAATTGAGTTAGTTGCAGGATTCAGTGAGAAAGAGAAACTGTGAAGCTATTACATGCAGGCTGCAGTGTAGACAGTCTGACTCTGGTGACATCACCATTGTGAGTATATTTACTTGTGTTGTAGACACTGTGGGTTTATCAGGAAATAAACCCACAGTGTCTATGTCATCACAGAGTTATTCCACTGCAGTGAGAATACATGTTTTTATTGTCAAGGTTACATGCTCATCCTTATTGTGTGTGTGTGTGTGTATATATATATATATATATATATATATATACACACACACACACATATATATATATATATACTTTCGTACCTAGACGAAGCTGCAGTTTCATCTCTTCTCAGTGTCTTATACCTCTGATAATTACTATGACTACCAGTAAAAAGATATATATAAGGCACATTATTGGATGAGGATACACAGACTGATGTCTTAGTAGCCTGGGAACATACACTGAGCTAGCAAAAACATATAATAAGCAAACAAAGAAATTTGTATATTGGAAGTTTACTGGTAATTACTCACATAATTTGCATAGATATATGCTATTCTGCACTAGAGCTATAGATGGCAGTATTGCCTAATGATTATACAATAGTCCAAAATGCTCCCCAGCATTACATTAGAAATAGCAGTAACGATTCTTAGCAAATACATCAATAGAACAGTAGAACTCAGATCCTGACACTTATGCTTATACAATAAGTGTCTGTGCCCTAAGTATTACTGTCTGCGAGGTGGGGGGAGCAGTCGGGGTGCTGGACCATGGATAACAGAGTATGACTCAGGGGAAGTTGAATAGGTTTTTTGTGAGACAAGGCTAGCAAGAACGGATACCAAGGTTGTTTTGTCCAATCTGGAGCTACTAGGATCATAGTTGCTGAATGATCTCTCAGCTTCAGCAGCACTCTGTGAATCAGAAGAAAGGGAGGGAAGGCATAGAGAGACTTACATGTCCAATCCAAAGTTAGAGCATCTGCTGGAAGGGTTTCCTGTGCTGGGGCTTGCAGCAGTATAGAGGAAGCTGGTGGTTGAGGTGGGATGCAAACATATCTATTTCTGGGGTGCCCCACCTCCTGAACACTGTGGCAAGAATCTGCTTGTTCAGAGTCCATTTGTTGTGGCCTTGGCTGATGTGGCTGAAAGCATCTGCCAGGGGGTTGTCTTTGCCCAGAAAGTGTATGGCTGAGAGGCTTATGTCCATTAAGTAGGCCAGAGACCACATTTTCATGGCCTCTGTGCACAGCACAGTTGACCTTGAACCACCCTGTTTATGTAGAACATGGCAGTGGTGGTGTCTGTTCTGATCTGTACTGTGTGGCCTTTGACATGTGGGACAAAGGCCTTAAGGGCCAAGTACATAGCCCTGAGTTCCAGAAGATTTATGTGTCTTGCATATTCCTTGGGAGTACAAGTGCCACTTATGGAGTAGTTTTCCAGATGAACTCCCCAACCCAGAAGGGAGGCATCTGTAGTGAGAGTTTTTGTGGGACATGAGAGCTGGAAGGGAACCCTACCGAGAGGTTGTCTATTTCCTTTCACCAGTCCAAAGTTTGAAGCAGTGTCCTGGTGATTGGTACCAGTTTGGACAGGGAATGCCTTTTTCTGACCAATGTGTTCACAAGTGGTACTGAATATCCCTCATTTGGAACCTTACACCTGGGACACCCATTGTCATGGAGGCCATTGTGTCCTAAAAGCCTTAGGAAATGTCTGGCTGGCCTTGGACAAATTAATTCACCACTGACAGGAAACCCTGAATCCTGTCTGCTGGTAGAAAGGCCTTACCCTGCTGGGTGTTCAGGTCTGCTCCTATGAAATTTAGGAGCTGTGTTGGTTCCAATTGGGACTTTTTTTCATTGATGAGAAACCCCAGGGTGTGCAAAGTGTGTCTTGTGAAGCTGAGAGCCTCTCTGACTTGATGAGGGGCCTTGTCCACCAGTAGCCAGACATCCAAATATGGGTAGACTAAAATTCCATGTTTCCTTAGATGAGCTGCCACTACTGCTAGACACTTGGTGAATACTCTGGGGGCCAATATTAGGCCAAATGGCATGGCTGCAAACTGGTAGTGTCCTGAGGGCAGCCTGAATCTCAGGAACCTTCAGTGCGACTGCCTTATTGATATGTGAAAATAGGCGTTCTTGAGATCCAGGGAGGCTAGCCAGTCTTCCTGTTGCAGAGAGTGAATCACAGTTGAAAGAGTAACCATTTTGAATTTTGGTTTCAGTAAGTGCCTGTTTAAGTACCTGAGGTCGAGGATAGGTTGCACTCCCCATTTTTCTTTAGCGTGAGGAAGTATTTGGAGTAGAGGCCTTTTCCCCACTGTGAAAAGGGAACTCTCTCCACTACCTTTGCAGACAGCAATGTTTTGACCTATAGCTCCAGCAGTAACTTTTCTGTTGGAGTTAGGGGCTGTAACACTGTGGGACCCCGAAGGAGTGGGAACTTTTTGAACTGCAAAGACAGGCCCTCTCTCAGTACCTCCAGTACCCACTTGTCTATGGTAATGTGAGTCCAGTGTTGCAGGTAATGGGAGAGCCAGTCCCCTACTGGAAGAGGGGAGGTGACCTGGTTGCTGGAGTCTGGGTATGGACTGGGTGGCAGGGGCAGGAGTGGTAGCAGCTCTTCTCTGTCCTCTTCTGCCTCTTCCCCTGAAAAAGCTTCTCATTTGGGAATGGTCTATAGGCATTGGCATGGGGAAAAGTGCCCATGGATAATAGCCTCTGTCTCTGTTTCCTTTATATGGGGGCTTTTGGGAAGTAGAGGCCTTCTCTTTGGCAGCGTAACTCTGATAGGTGGTTTTGTATTCCTCCACCTTTTTCATGTAAGCTTCCATCCTGTCTCCAAAAGAATTATTTTCACAGGGAAAATCCATTGCTTTGGTTTGAGTGTCCTGTGAAAGTTTGTGGTTCTCAGCCATGCAAAATGTCTCAAAGATGTGGCCTGGGTCATAGCTCTAAAGGCATTATCATAATTGTCCACTACCATGTGGAACTGATAATTGGCTGCCTCAAGAGTAGATTTGTAGATAGGCAAAACAATCTTTTTTGGAGGAGTAAGATCCATCATTTCTCTATAGTATTCATCCTTCTCTTCCTCAGTGGTCTCCTGAGTTGGAAGGTCTGGGGTGTCCACTAAGTGTTGCAAAAAAGTAAAAAGTGAGGAAAAATCCTCCTGGCCCTTAGGAAAGGTACCAAACTCCTGGTCAGGGGATGCATCAGGTTTTAGGGGCTGGCCCTCTGCCTCATCATCATCATAATAATAGTCTGGCCCATAAGAAGGGGGCAGGACTGTAAGGGTTAACTGGGGTAGAAGGGGCATTGAAACTGGTGCCCATGCTTTGACTAGTCTGGTAAAGGTGCCAAGCCTTAGCCATTTCTTTGGCAGAGGGCAAATCGTTTTCCAAATCTATTTTTTTTTCTTTTTCTTTCTGCATCACTGGCATCTCCCTTTGCTTTTCTGCGGGAGGACCAGTGATATGTTTCTCTTTAAATTTCTTTTTTGCATGCACTGAGTCAGAAACCTGCTCTCCATGTCTCTTTTTTGGCTGGTCACCATTATTGTTATTACTTTTTTAGACTTATTTTCAGTAGAATCCCTAGGGGACTCATATTTGGGTTTAGATTGAGAAGAGAACCCCTCTTCAGTAGCTTTTGTAGAGGGGGAAGCAGAGTGAGAATCCATAGTTTCCAATCTTTTGGCTCTCTTTTTAATGGTTTTTGAACAAAATTTAGAGCAAAGTCCACAATAGTGATCTGAGCCTAAACACTTCAAACACAATTTCTGGCCATCTGCTTTAGCCAATATTTCATAGCACTTTAAACAGTTTTTAAAACCTGCAGGTCCAGTCCTTTTCTTTGGTCTTTCTGACATGCCAACTCATCAGAAAAACCTGTAAAATTATGTTCCCAAATAGGGAAAAGGAAGTTTAGCAGTCGGTTCCCTCGCAGTAAAAAAAACACAAACTAGAGAGGTAAAAACCTGTATAAAACTAAGCAAAAATGCGGTTCTTGGAAAAAACTGGAATCTCTAACTTTTTTAAACTATAAAGAAGTAAAGGACTGTCATTTTTACTTAGACGCAATGTAAAATTTACCTCACAAAACAGGTGGGAACCGCGGTGTAGGGATAAAATGCGGTTCCCTGGAACCGAAGGGAACTGCAGAAAAACTAAAGAAAATACCAAAAAGTGTAAAAATACTCACTAACTCAACTCAAAAATGAACAAATGGTAGAAGAAATTTCATTTGTAATTCTCTTCAGCCAAGAGTGAGAGAACACCTCAGAGGCAGTGTTGCTCAGTCAGGCAGAGAAAAAATTCTGGTGCCCTCTGGGCAAACTCCAGTCAGCACACTCTCTAACTCTCATCTGATTGGCTAATTCATATAACTCATTACCATAATCTCCACCTCTGAGACAGCACAACCATGCCAGATTACTGCTACTATTACTGATGCTAAAGGACTCCTGGGTGAGAATAATGAGTTGTCCAGTTCTATAATAATTTCATTTATACAGATATTAAAAAGGGTTGGTGCTAAGACACAGCCTTGTTGGACTCTTATATTCATCTAAATTTTTTCTGTTGTCTGACCTGATCTGCTGTATTTGATTTTTTGTCCAGGTATTGGAATAGATTCACTTTATTAGTAATAGTAAATATGGGTCGATCCCAGTTGTTCCATCTCTTTCTAAAGAGAAGTTCTTATAACCGAATCAAAAGCAAATGTGAAGTCCACAAATAGTTTTTGGTTTCTTATCTTGCAATACTTTTCAATCAGATGTATTAGAAATAATATCTGCATTATTGTACTGTTTTTTTTTTTAAACCAGCCTGCAAGGTGGAGACTATGCTGTGCTGATTGAGCCATACTAGCAACCTGTTCAGTAATACTTTGGCTTAAAATTTGTTTATATTGTCTATTAGGTAATAGGTCTGTAATTTGATGGGTCCGTTTGAACTCCTTTTAACCTCATAAGGGATAAACACATACATTACCCCTCACCCCTCTCCATTGCCAGATCCTCTGTCCCCACATGAATACCCCATAATCTTTGTCCCCACACACTTTCTTTGTCCTTCTCTTCATTATTTGCCCCATTCCCAGCACCAACTTCTGTACCCACTATTTCTTGATAGCTACCCTGTCTCCTATCTCTGTCCTATAATGTGTTGCCTACTCCAGCCACACTGATTTATATGCTTCACCTCTCTCCATCACCAGATGCCTTGACACCCCTCTCAGTACCTACCACACATGGTAACCCCACACTGTCTGCTCTTGATCTCTCTTTTTTGCTTCCCACTGCAGCCACCTCCTTGGGTTTATATGCCAGATGCTGCAGAAGCTGGATCTTGCACAACACCACAGGTTGAGTAGAAGTAAGGGGAACCTCTAGATGCTAGGGATTACTTGGAACATGGTGCATGAATTCTGCATAGATTTGGGAGGACATTAGGACTGGAAACAACTGCTCAGAGCTTTTTTTTTTATCAACTTAATTATCATTGTGCTTCTCTCTTGATGGTGCCATGCCTCAGGTCCCATCCAGAGTCTCCTCTTAAGTTGCTATGGCACCTCCTTCAGCCATGAATCCTTGCCCAATGACATACCGTTTTCCACCTGCTCCTCTTTCAGTATACTCTAGGTACAGATGAGTACAAGATCACTGAGCTGTGGTTTTGAATGCCCAGCAGACATGAGTGGAGGTGAGTCCTTCTGTCATTCTGCCTCCCATGGGGATTTCCCTCTCAGTTTTGTCCCAACCCACCTCCCTCTTCTAAAGCATGTTTTTCCTTGTAAATTCAAATTACTTATACTGTCAGATGCTACAATTTCCAAGTGTTTCACTATGTAGATGGTATTAGTTTCAGTAGCTACTTTCTCTCCCCTGATCAATTTCTGTTTGACTGCATTTTACCATAACATGATGTGGAACCACTTACCATCACTCATGATTATATGAGGATTACTATGTCATCTGGTTGGCTGATCAAGGTGGTGAGAGGAGGGCCTGTGATAGCCACTGTTCATCTCTCCACCACTGTTATATCCTTTTGTTTGGTGCCATGGGGTGAGTGGGTTGGGTTTTGAATGGGTGGAGAGGTGTCATTCTCTTTTTTGACTGAGATTGGGGTAGCATTTGGTGTTGCTGAGTGAGTTAGGGAAGGCATGTTTTCTTGATTATTTTTCTTGTGCTGATGGAGAGTGGGGCTGGGTGCTGTTAAGTGGGTTGGGGGGGTAATCATGATACTGACTGGACCTGGAAGGAGGAGGATAGAATATGATGTTATGTGAGGTTGGGGGATATGAACTTACTTTTTTGACTTTTGAGTCTTTGTTTTCCATGGAGATGTGACTTGGTATGCCTCACAAGAATACTGTACTGATAAATATGAACTTGGGCAGCCACTCACATGCATGTCACTGGGTTACGGAGCTGTCAGACAGTGACAACCCCCATCTCTGCAGTTTGGAAAGGTTGAGGGGGCCTGAATCTTTAATTCAAGATGAATTGGGACTTGTATCCTAAATATAATAACAAGCTGCCTCCACCCACAGAATTAAAGTGGGCCTGGTCAGAAGCATGGTGCCTTCCCCTGGTATGAGGTATTGAACCACCACGCCACTGAAGGCCACCTCCCCTGACTGTATAGAAATTCAGTGAAGTTTCCACCCCCAAACAATACTGTTTGACATTCCTGGCAAATAATGACTATGGACACCAGAAATACAAAGGCCATAAACATTCATTAACCATAAATGCCTGAATGAGGAGATTGTAGTTAGGTACAACCAGGCTCGTAGTCAAGGAGGGGGGGTGCAGGGGCTCGGCCCCCTGCCAAGATTTTGGCCTCCCCAGCTTCTGCTAAGAAGCAATTCATAAGCCCAAGATCACACATACCCCCATAATGCAAAGCATCATGGGATGCATATGCGAATCACCAAGACATTTTAGGCTGGTTCAGCTTTAAGCAGGAATTCATGGTGCTAAAGAGCCTCTCACACAATCTGCAAAGGGTGCAAACAGAAGACACAGATACATGTTTCATCCTAGCCAGGACTTATCAGTGTGCCTCATCTGTATCGCACCCTAGGGAAATTGAACCAGCCCTAAGTTGGTCTTACTGGTTTGGGTCATGGTGAGCCCCCCAAAAAACAAGCTAAAAGACAAAGAACCTCAGTGAAAAGTACGGAGGCAAGGGTTACCCCAAGGGCATTTGCAAAAATACAATAACCCCAAAATCACAAAGCAGTATGGGATATATGTCTGAGAGTACTTGAAATTTTAGGCTGGTTCAGCATTAAACAGGAATGCATGATGCCAAGAGCCTCTCACACAGTCTGCAAAGGGTGCAAACAGAAATCACAGACACACATTTCATCCTACCCAGGACTCATCAGTGTGCCCCATCTGTATCAAACCCCAGGGGAAATGAACTTGCCCTAAGTTGGTCTTACGGGTTTGGGTCATGGTGATCCCATAAGACCAATGTAGGGCTGGTTCATTTCCCCTAGGGTGTGATACAGACAAGGCACACTGATGAGTCTTGGGCAGGATGAAACACACGTTTGTGTCTTCTGTTTGCACCCTTTGCAGATTGTGTGAAAGGTTCTTTGGCACCATGCTTTCCTGCTTAAAGCTGAATCAGCCTAAAATTTTATGGTGATTTGCATATACATCCCATGGTGCTTTACATTATGGGAGTATGTGTGATTTTGTTTTTTTGTTTTTTGGCCCACCTGGTCCTCGGCACCTGCCCACCCACAGCTACCTCACTAACCCTCTGGGGACTTACCTTAATCCCGGGTCCCCGAAACCCTCTGGATTGACCCCCAGGGAGGGGCCACTGCACTGGCAGGACTTCCACGATGACAGAATAAGATGTCGGCAGGAGATCCCACTGGCATTGCCTCCTTGGCTTGCCCCCCAAGGCGAGGCGTGGAACCCGTACTGGCCATAGTGGCTGTCAGGATAGGTCGAATACCTGGAAGTGCCATGGAGAGCTAGCAGAGCCTGGGTGAGTGGGCTTCATGGGTGGCGTGTCATCGAGGCACAGGTCAGGAAACAGAGGAAAAACCAGGAGCAGTTGTGGAATTCACAAAAAGTGTTTATTAGTACTAGCAGTAAGATAAAAAAAATAAAATTGTTCAGAATAACTATTTACAAAGGCAGAATAAACAGAGAAGATCCATCTGAGTTTTCCTTCAATCTCTGTATGTCTCTCTAAACACTGCAGCTCTCTGTCTTATAAGTCTTTGCAACCCCCCTCCTGAACAAGCATCCTGTTTTTTTCTAAAATGTTCTTGTATGCTTCAGGCAGGTGCAGCAAGAACACAATGTCCCAGAACTAAGGCCCCTTCTCCACAGCTTCTAAAAAAGGGATTAAAAACTGCTCTCAGGTTAACCCTTTGAGTTTCCAAAGCTTTTTGCAATCATCTCAAACGATAATTATATACATTTCAGCAGTAACACTATATAATTTCTAAACAAAAGGATCCCAATATCAGTTACATTTCCACATAATGATTTGCATATTTTTATACCAGCAGATATGCAAGGGAGGAAAAAGACAGAAACTACAAGGGAAGACTGAGAGACAGTGAGAGGCAAAGTACTGCGAGACTGTCGGGGTGATCAAATCCTGGATCTCACAGGAAAATTTGGTTGCACAACCAGACAGACAAGAGACAGGAAAGGAAAGAACAGAACAGATCCCTGCATTCAAACACTCCATAACAACTGGGACAGGGTCCTATTCAACTATGTCACATACACCCCTCCTTAAGAGGGAACCTGTTTTATCAAACAGGTTTCCCAAACTTTCTATTAATTCTCTAACACTAGCTTCTAACATTCAGATATTAAGCATGTGTGCAGTATCCTTTTTTTCTACAACAGTACAGCAAACAGTAAAGTTTAAACTCATACTTTTTTTTCAACCTTCGGAATTCTCAATTCCTGATCCATATCTAGACAGAAAATCAGCACTGAAATTCTCTTTCCCAGATTTGTGTATCACCTTGAATTTAAATGGCTGTAGTGCCAGGTACCACCTTGTGATTCCGGAATTTTTATCTTTCATTTAGTTAAGACAACAGAGAGAATTGTGATCTGTTATAAGTACAAAGTCAGCTCCTAGCAAATAAAACTTAAGGGACTCCATGGCCCACTTTGCTGCTAAACATTCCTTTTCAATGGAGGAGTACCTTTTCTCTCTGTCATGCAACTTCCTACTTATGTACAGAATAGGATGTTCCGTCCCCTCTATATTTTGACTCAGGACTGCACCTAGACCTACCTCTGATGCTGTTTGTAACAAAAATGGTTTCTCAAAGCAGGAGCTGAACATAATGTAACCTTAATGGCTTGAAAAGCTTCATCACACACTGGGGTCCACTTCACATTATTTGGGTACCATTTTTTCATGAGTTCAGTGAGGGAAGTAGCTAACTCAGCAAAGTTAGGAGCAAATCTCTGATAATAACCAGCCAGCCCTAAAAATGATCTGACATGTTTCTTGGTTTTAGGGACAGAGCTGTTAGCTACAGCTTCTACTTTAGAAATTTCTGGCTTAACTTCTCCATTTCCCAACACATAGCCCAAATATCTGGTTTCCTGCATGCCCAATGCACATTTGGTAGGATTAATAGTCAGACCTGCATTTTTGATAGCTTGGATAACTGCTCATAGGTGTTCCAGGTGGCTTTTCCAGTCTGGACTGCACACCACATCATCCAGGTACACAGCACAGTACTCAGTGTGAGGTAATAAAATTACATCCATGTACCACTGGAATGTAGTGGGTACAGCATGTAAACCAAATGGCATGGTGGTGAACTGACAGAATCAAACAGGAGTGGCAAATGCAGTTTTGTCTCTGGAGTCTTTAGCTAAAGGGATTTGCCAGTAACCCTTGGTGAGATTGAGGGTATTGATATACTTTGTACTCCCCAGTCTGTCCACCAAATCATCTATTTTGGGCATAGGATAACTGTCAAATTGTGACACTTGATTAAGTTTCCTAAAATCAAGGCAGATTCTAACACCCCCTTCTTTTTTGTTTACAATTACAAAATGGAGATGACCAAGCTCTCCTCGACTTGTCTATGATTCCCAGTTCTTTCATTTTTTGTATTTCCTTAACCACATCAGCTCTTAACCACTCTGGTAACCTGTATATCTCCTGCCTAATAGGGTGAGCATTCCTTGGCACTATTATGTACTCGACCCCTTTTGCTCTGCCTGGTACTGTGGTAAAAGTACTGTTAAATGTCTTAAGCAAGTTACAAATTTCTGCAGTTTGTTCTGAGGTTAAGGAAGCATTCACCTTTACAGCATCAGCAGTTACAGTTTGTTCCAGTTCATCATAAGCTACATCAATATCCTCTTTATCAGTTTCTGGCAAAACTAGCAAAACAGCTTTTGGCATTTTTTCCAGCCCATTTCTTGAGGAGGTTAGCATGCTATATCTTAGTAGGATTTTTCCTGTCAGGGGCCTCAGTCTCATAGTTAGTGGTGCCAGCACATTTAAACACTTTATAAGAACCTTGCCACTTCATTAACAGTTTATTTTCTGTATAGGGTAATAAAAACAAGACCTTTTCACCTGGCTCAAAACCTTTTTCTTTTATCCCATGGTCATAATACACCTTCTGCTGGTCTTGGGCCTCTTTCTGATTACTATGGGCGATTTCAACATATTTTGCCAGCTTATTTCTTAGGGCACAAATATAAGACGTTATAGATCGTTTCTTAGTAGGGTTTTCTTCCCACGTTTCTTTTATCACATCCAGTGGCCCTCTTGGCTGCCTACCATACAGCATTTCAAATGGTGAAAACCCTGTTGATGCCTGTGGTACTTCTCTGTAAGCAAAAATTAGGTAAGGCAAGTATGAAAAAATTACTCACCTTAGTAATGTTGTTTCTTCCAATGGAGTCTTGCTGTATTCTGACTATATGCAGTTAGCCCCAGCACTTGAACTGCTCCAGAGAGTAAAGGGTTAACTCTATTCACAAGCATAGAACGTTGAGCTCGAGCTCAGTTTTTCAAACTTCTGTCTGTGGTACTCTGAAGTCTAACCGTCACATTCTTATGAGCACTAAACTAACTAACTCTGTAGTTAGAAATTGTTTCTAAAACTTTTTGCCAAAGGGCATAACACAGATTTTTAGGGTCAAAAGACTCAAGTTGAGAACCCCAAAAAGAAAAATAAGTAGGTAGTGAACAACCAAAATATTAAAGATAAACCCTTAAAAGATAAGGCATGCCAAGTACACCTCTGGGGTGCAGCACTGTGCCTGCCATGCCACATCCCAAAACACTAGGTTCTGGGGGGGAGGCAGGGAGGTCAGAATACAGTAAAACTCCATTAGAAGAAACAATATTACTAAGGTGAGTAATGTTTTCTTCAAACAACATGAAGTCTTGCTGTATTCTGACTATATGCAGACTACCAAGCAGTACCCCCTTGGAGGAGGGAGTCACAGAACCTATTTTGGGAACAGGCTCTGTAGCACAGCTGTGCCAAATCTAGAATCACATCTTGACTGAATGTCAAGAGAGTAATGCTTGGTAAACATGTGAACAGTTTTCTAGGTGGCTGCCTTATAGATTTCCACTAATGGTATGTCTCTAGCTGCTGTGACCGAAGCAGCTGTATCTCTGGTGGAGTGAGCCCTCAGGCCTGAGGGAGCCTCTTTCCCCAACTTTGAATAGCAGAACTGGATACAGGAGATAATCCACCTGGCAATAGCTCTCTTAGTGGCAGATTTGCCCTCTCCCACTTCTCCATAGGTGAGAAATAACTGAGAACAGTCATTCCTATGGGCCTTAGTATGCTCTACATAGTAACTAAGAGCACTTTTTACATCAAGACTGTGTAATCTTCTCTCCCCAGAGGAAGAATGGTCAGTGAAAAATACAGGCAATGACATAGACTGATTCAAGTGAAAGTCCAATACCACTTTGGGAAGAAACTTTTTGTTGGTTCGAAGGACCACCTTATTCTTGTGAAATGAAATAAAGTCAGGTTCCACTGATAAGGCCTATGATTCACCGTTTCTCCTGGCAGAGGTAATGGCTACCAGGAGTACAGTTTTCCAAGTCAAGTACTTAAATTCAGCTAAGTATAGGAGTTCAAAAGGAGGCAGCATAAGCTGTGCAATACAGATATTCAGGTCCCAGGAAGGGGTAGGCTCCCGAAAGGGAGGGTTAACATGCATTAGGTCCTTGAAAACATTTGTGAAGACTGCTAACCTTCAAAATATCAAAGACTGATTGAGAAAGATGCAATCTTGCATATTCTAGCTCTTCAAGAGCCAGACTTTGAGCCTGAGATTCTGAAGACTGGGATACAGAATCCTCCCCTGTGAGGAAGTGAGGAGATTGTTCTGTCTGGAAAGACACAAGGGCATTGTTACTGACAGTGACAACAGTAGAGGATACCAAGGCTGTCTGGCCCAATCTGGAGCCACCGGAATCGCTTTGCAAGGTTGAGACCTGGTCTTGATCAAGACCCTGAATATCAGAGAAAAGGGCAGAAATGCATACAGAAACTTGCTTGTCCAGTTCAGTAAAAGAACATCCTGAGGGGCAGGGTCCAGAAGAGGTGGTCTGCAACAATAAAGAGTAAGTTGATGATTGTCCGGGGCTGCAAAGAGATCTATCTCTGGAATGCCCCATCTCTTGAAAATAACCTGAAGAATTAGAGGGTTCAGGGTCCATTCATGGTGGCCCTGGGAAATCCTGCTGAGAGCATCTGTTAGAATGTTGCGCTTCCCTGGGAGATGCACAGCTACCAGAGAAGTCTAATGGGAATAAGCTAGAGACCATACTTTCATGGCGTCTGTGCACAAGGCTGAGGACTGAGTGCCTCCCAGCTTGTTGATGTACCACATGGTTGTGGTATTGTCTGTCCTGATCTGCAGTACTTTCCCTTGAACAGCAGTTGAGAGTGTCTGAAGTGCCAGAAAGACAGCTCCTAGTTTGAGAAAGTGTATGTGAAGAAGGGACTCCTGGTGAGACCTGAGTTGTAAGCTGATCTAGGTGAGCCTCCCACCCTAGTAAAGAGGCATCTGTGGTGAGAATCACTGAAGGAGCCTGACTGATAAAGTGGACACCTTGTCAAAGATTATCTCCTCCACCCACCACTGGAGAGCCTGAACTAGGGTCTGAGACACAGAAGCCAATTTGGTGAGGGGGTCTTTTTTCTAAGACCAATAGGATTTGAGATGAAAATGAATATCTCTCATCTGAAACCTTGCTCCCTGGACCACTGCTGTGGAAGCTGCCATGTGACCCAGCAACTGTAGAAAGTGCCTGGCTGGATGAAACTAGAGGATGAAGGGAGGAAGCCAGAGTGACAAGGGACTGAACCCTTGAGAGAGGGAGAAATGCTCTTGCCTGACTAGTGTCCAGTTCCACCCCTATGAATGTGAGGGTCTGAGCTGGTTACAGGACAGACTTTTCTAGGTTAAGGATTAACCCCAGTGAGGCTAAAAGCTTTTGAGTGGCCTCTAGAGCTGACTTGACTTGGTCTAAGGACTGGTCTACCACTAGCCAGTCATCCAGGTATGGGAATAGAATGATGCCCTGCCTTCTGAGGAATATCATCACCACTGCAAGACACTTGGTGAACACCCTTGGTGCAGATGTTAGGCCAAAAGGCATGGCCCTGAATTGATAATGGCCTGAGGGCAACTCAAACCTGAGGTACTTTCTGTGGGAATGTCTGATAGATATGTGGAAGTAGGCATCCTTGAGATCCAGAGAGGCTAGCCAGTCTCCTGGTCTCAGAGAGGGAAGAATTACTCCCAGAGTCACCATTTTGAATTCTGGTTTTGATAAGTGTTCAGGTACCTTAAATCTAGAATGGGTCACCACTCCCGTCTTTTTTGGGGTAAGGAAGTATTTGAAATATAGTCCGTTTCCCCTGTGACAATGAGGTACCTTCTCTACTGCTTGCAGAAGCAGAAGAGAGGAGATTTCTGCCTCTAAGGCCTTTGTCTCCAAGGGGGAAGGAGGACTGAAGGACCTTGCTCTCATTTTTGGGAACCTTTTGAAACTGAGAGCAAGTCCCTGGCTCGCTACTTCCAGGACCCATCTGTCTGAAGTAATAGACTCCCAGGCCTTTGAGTAGTGAGTCAGCCTGCCTCCTACTGGCACTGGGGAGGCGACCCTGACTGCCACCTCAGGGTGTCTGCTTGGCAGGGGGCTTAGACTGAGTGGATGATGGGGTCCTGGTCATCCCATGTCTGCTTCTTCCCCTAAAGAACCCCTTCTGCTGGAAAGAAGAGATGGCCTGAGCTTGGTAAAAAGGCCTGTGAAAAGGCCTGCCCCACCCCTAAACTGCTGCCTCTGGGGAGTGGTCTGCTTTTCTTTGGCTGCTGCACTCCTATATGTGGTCCTATATTCATCCATCTTCTTCATGTAATTCTCTGTTTGGTCCCCAAAGAGAGAAAAACCAGCTCCAGGAAAATCTATGGCCTTAGCCTGGGTATCCTGTGAGAGGTTGGCACACCTAAGCCAAGCAAATCTCCTCATGGAGATAAATGTAGCCATGACCCTGGAATGAACATCATTTGGGTCTACAGTAGCATGGAAGAAAAAAATACCCACTTTAGTAATGTTGTTTCTTCTAATGGAGTCTTGCTGTATTCTGGCTAATTGCAGTTAGCCCCAGCACTTCAACTGCCCCGGAGATGAGAGGGTTAAAATCTATGCAAAGGCATAGAATGTTCATCTCGAGCTCGGTTTTCAAACCTCTGTCCCAGGTACTCTGAAGTGTAACCGTCAGATTCTTACGAGCCCTAAACTAACTGGCTAACAATCCAGAAATTGTTTTGGAATTGTTTTCCAAAAGGCTATATAAGTAAAGAACTAGGGTATGAAGACTCAAGTCGAGACTCTCAAAAAGAATTCAAGTAGATAGACAAATTACAATCAGAAAAATAACAAAAAAAAAAAACAAACAACCAGTACACCCCGGGGTGCAGCACTACACCTGCCCACCCACATACCAAAACAACTAGGTTCCAGGAGGGGAGGCAGGGAGGGAGGTCAGAATACAGCAAGACTCCATTAGAAGAAACAACATTACTAAGGTGAGTAATTTTTTCTTCAAACAACATGAAGTCTTGCTGTATTCTGACTAATTGCAGACTA
Source organism: Neoceratodus forsteri (assembly GCA_016271365.2). Taxonomy (NCBI): domain Eukaryota; kingdom Metazoa; phylum Chordata; order Ceratodontiformes; family Ceratodontidae; genus Neoceratodus; species Neoceratodus forsteri. The sequence goes on from CM028130.1 coordinate 1,201,526,417, forward strand.
CCAAACAGTACCCCCAAGGAGGAGGGAACTACAGAACCTATTTAGGGAACAGACTCTACAGTACTGCTGTGCCAAACCTAGCATCACTTCTTTGACTGGATGTCAAGGGAATAATACTTGGTAAATGTATGAACAGTCTTCCAGGTGGCTGCTTTATAGATTTACACTAAAGGTATATCCCTGGCAGCTGCAACCGAAGCAGCTGTACCTCTGGTGGAGTGAGCCCTCAGGCCTGAAGGAGGCTCCTTCCCCAATTTTGAACAGCAGAACTGTATGCAAGAGACAATCCATCTAGCAATAGTTCTCTTAGTGGCAGGTTTTCCTTTACCCACCTCTCCATAAGTAAGGAACAGCTGAGAAAGGAAAATTACGTACCTACCGTAATTCTTGATCTTCTTGGACGAGTCTCCACCACTCATTCACACTAGTGGGATTAGCGCCGGAGGCACTAGGACCCATCAGGAGCAAACTTTTTGCTGGAGGGTCGGCATGAGAGACGGCGCCGCGAGGCACGGCGCCACAAGGCACAGCGCCGTGAGCAGCGGCTCGAGCGGCAACGACTATCCCGACGATGACCCTCCAACCGCCTCAGTACCTTTTTTACCAAGGAGGTGCAGCGCAACTAACGTAAAGAGTGAATCCAACCTTAAAAAAGCGGACATAAGATAGTCCGTATGACCCGTGTAAGAAGGGTCAGCAAAGAAGTCCTCACGGCCTAGAGATTTGAGGGAGTGAAGACCAACACAGCGGTGAGCTCGGGGGATGGAGGGGTAGGATGAGTGGTGGAGACTCGTCCAAGAAGATCAAGAATTACGTTAGGTAATGTAATTTTCCTATCTTCCTGGACATAAGTCTCCACCACTCATTCACATTAGTGGGAGAGTACCAAGCTGATAATCCCCCAAAAGGGCGGCAGGAGAGCCAGAGCTCATGTGTCTAAGATAGAAGCCCATTAAGGATAGTTCTGCCGAATGCGGAATGTCGCCTGGCATGAACATCCAGTGCATAATGCTTAACGAATGTATGCACTGAGCTCCAGGTGGCGGCGTTGCAGATATCTGCAATTGGAACACTGCGAATCTCCGCTAAAGATGCCGCGACCGCCCTAGTAGAGTGAGCGTACACTCTACCCTCCAATTTAACTTGAGCCATGGAGTAGCAATGTCGAAGGCATGCCACTAACCATGATGAATGCATCTGATAGCGACAGGTTGACCCAGCCGGGTGTCGCTGAAAGAAACAAACAGTTGCTGAGTCTTATGAAAAATCTTGGTTCTATCTAAATAGAACCATAAGGCTCTCTTAACATCCAAGGAATGAAGAGATCGCTCCCTTCATTTTGGAAATTAGCAGGTAAGAGGGAAGTACCAGAGGTTGGTTTAGATGGAATTCTGACACAACCTTGGGAAGAAATTTAGGATGAGTATGGAGAACTACCTTGTCTTTATGGAATACAGTATACGGAGGGTCCGTCACCAAGGCATGAATCTCCGAGACCCTGCGGCTGAGGTAATGGCCACCAGGAAGGCAGTCTTCCAGGTAAGAAATTTTAGCTCACAGGTAGCTAGGGCTCGAAGGCTTCCGAGTGAGCATGTCCAGCACCAGGTTAATGTCCCAGGCTGCAACTGGACGCTTAACAGGGGTCTGGTATGAAGAATCCTCAAGAAATCTCTTCACTATAGGAAGCTGAGCCAGAGTCAAGGAAGAAACCGCTCATGGAACGCTGAGATGGCACTAAGGTGAACTTTAACTGTGGAGTACTGGAGACCTGAGTTTGATAGGTCCAAAAGATACTCCAGAACTTTGTCAGGAGGACAGGAAAAGGGATTCCAAGAGGACTTTGCACACCAGAGAGAAAAGCGTTTCCATTTGGAAGCGTACGTTTTTCGGGTGGCTGGCTTCCACGCAGCCAGAAGGATGTCCGAGACTCTCGAGAGAGCGTTGAACCGATTCACTTCTACCTCTTCAGGAGCCAAGCATGAAGGTGAAGTGATTTCAGGTTGGGATGGACCAACGAACCCTGAGTCAAAAGATTGATTTGCAAGGGAAGTGGTCTCGGAGAGGCTGCCAACATACTGTTGAGCAGAGGAAACCATAGTTGCCAAGGCCAGGAGGGAGCAATGAGAATCATTTTGATCCCCTGAGACTCGAACTTGAGGAGAACTCTCTGGATTAGAGGAAGCGGTGGAAAGGCGTAAAGAAAGCGTTTTGTCCACCGCAGCCTGAACGCATCCTGACAGAAAATGCCAGGCCCTGGATTTCTGGAGCAGAAGAGAGGCAGTTTTGCATTGAGTGGGGATGCAAAAAGGTCCAGGTCTGGAGTCCCGACTCTTCGAATAGTGACCGAGCTACGGCTGGATCGAGAAACCACTCGTGAGGGTCTGCCTCCGTTCTGCTGAGGTGGTCTGCTAGATCATTTTGTATACCTGGCAGATAAACCGCCTGAATCAGAGACTTGTGCTCCAAGCACCACTCCCACACCCTCATTGCTTCCCTGCAAAGGGGGTAAGAATGAGCACCGCCTTGCTTGTTGATGTAATACATCACAGCTTTGTTGTCCATTTGAAGGAGAATGTTCTTGTGACAAAGGATATCCTTCAGAGCTCGGATCACGTAGAGGACCGCTCTCATCTCCAGGACATTTATGTGGAAATGAGTTTCGAACTGAGTCCATACACCTTGAGTGTGAAGGGAGCGACAGTGAGCTCCCCATCCCATTAGCGATGCGTCTGTGGTGATGGAGATCTGATGATCCGGGGGAGCAAAGGGGAACCCTTCCAGGAGATTGCTCTCTAGGGTCCACCAGGTGAGAGACCTTCGAAGGGGCTCCGTCACCTTGATGGGATAAGACTGGGAGTGAGAGGTCGGAGACCACTGAGTGGAGAGCATCCATTGGGTGGTTCTCATGTGCAACCGGGCCAGGGGTACAGTGAACACCGAGGAAGCCATAAGACCCAGCATGCGTTTGCATCGAGAGAGCTGTAACCGATTGGTTCTCCCCGATGTAACGGGCCATCCGAAGGATGTCGAGTCTTCTGTCCTCTGGAAGGAAAGCCTTCACAGAAGAGGTGTCTAGAAGCGTCCCTATGAAAAGGAGCCTCTGGGAGGGCTGCAGTTGTGATTTTTTCAAATTCAGCAGAATTCCCATGGACGTAAGAAGACGAGAAGTCATTTGCATGGCTTCCAAAGTCCCTTGGCTGGAAGGGCTTGCTAGAAGCCAATCGTCCAGGTAGGGAAACACTCGGAGTCCTATCTTCCTGAGATGCGCTGCGAGAACTGCACAACACTTTGTAAAAACTCGCGGCGCCGAGGATAGCCCAAAAGGCAGGACTCTGAACTGATAATGCCGACCCAGAGCTACAAACCTGAGGAACTTGCGGTGGGTCGGGTGGATGGGGATATGCTGGTAAGCGTCCTGCATATCCAGGGAGGCCAGCCAGTCGTGCTGATGCAGCAGGGGTAACAGGGTACCTAGGGAAATCATTTTGAATTTCTCCCTGGGGAGAAATATGTTTAACTTTCTGAGGTCTAGAATGGGGCGCATTCCCCCAGATTTCTTTGGAACCAGGAAGTAATGGGAGTAGAACCCTGTGCTTCGCAGATGCGGGGGCACTAGTTCTATTGCCCTGTTGCTTAGAAGGCCTTGGATCTCGGCGGTGAGGAGGTCTGACTGAGAGGCCGACAACCTGGGTTGTCATCTGGGAGGACAATTCGGGGGGGTTTCCAAAATATTGAGAGAATAACCTTCGCGAATTATCCGAAGGACCCATTTGTTCGAAGTTATGGACTTCCACTGGTTGTAGAAGTACATCAGACGACCTCCCACCGGAGGAGAAAGTTCCACCTCGGGCAATGTGGATGGAACTTGGGCCAGCAATTCATAAGGTGGCGCTGGGGGCTTTAGGCCCCTGCGCTTTCTGCTGCGTCTTCTTTTGAGGTTGGGCAGGTTGGCTTTTATGGAAGCTTCCCCCTGCCTCTGCCTCGAAAGGACTGACGACTATGAAACTGACATCTGTTCACATGCCTCCGAGAGGGAGCAGGCAGAGGTCTGGCCAACTTAATGGCTGACCTAGTCTTCTGAGTGGCCTCTAAGGCTTGTTCCACCTGAGGGCTGAAAAGAAAGGAGCCGTCAAAGGGCAGCGCCATTACCTGCTGCTGAGCATCATTCGTGAAGCCAGAAGAACACAGCCAGGAATGGCGCCGAGTACAACTACCTGCGGCTGCTGAGTGAGAAGCAGTGTCGAAAGCGTCCATAGCGGCTTTGACCTGTTGGTTATTGGACTCAATACCTCTAGTAACGGTGAGAAGAAGCTCTGACTTGGAGTCCGATTCCGGAAGATCTTCAACCATTCTTTTCAAAGAGTGCCACAGGATATACTCATACTGAGAAAAATAGCCTTGATAACTGGCAATACGCATACTTAGAGTGGAGGCAGCAAAGACTCTCTTACCTAATGTATCAATCTTATGAGACTCTTTGTTAATAGGTCGAGCTGTAGTAGTTTGAGGAAGAACGACCTTATCATTTCTGCCAGGACTACAATAGGATCCGCAAAGGCTTGGGATGCCAAAATGGGACGATCCTTGGAGCTGAATACTTTTATCAATGGATTTAGCCACTGAGGGAATAAGAGCAGGATTATTCCATACCATTTGAGACAGCGTCTTGAAGGAAGGCTGGATCGGAGGAGTCAAATCCGTAGGGATCTCCGAGGCATGAAGGTATTGGAGTCTTAATATCTTCCTAGGCTCGATGTCTGTAGTCTAGAGAGAAAGAGTGGATCTCAGGTTCTCCAACAGAGACTTAAAGGACAGGTCCTCGACCACAGGCTCTGTAGCAAAGAAAGATCCTGTTTCCTCCACTTCATCACCCAACCGAAGGTCTGGGTCAGGCTCAACATCATCTCCTGACGGTCCAGGAAGGACTGTTTGGACAGGAAAGGAGTGAAAATTAGGAGAGGAGGAAATAGCAGAGAAACAAGGAGAGTCCCCGAGGGCCCCCGGCGCCGAGAAGGAAAAACGGTTGGAAACGGCACCGCAGAAGGGCACGGCGCCAAAGAGGCACGCGGCACCGCAAGCGGCGCCGCCCAACCAAGTGGCACCGCTGACGGTGCCACCGAACCAAGCGGCGCCACCAGATCAACACCGCCACAGCCGAACCAAGCAGCACCTCCGACGGCGCCCGCCAGACCCAACGGCGTCGCGGACGGCGCCGCAAGACCACGTGGTGCCGCAAGGCCCAGCGGCACCGAAAATGGCGCCGACAAGCTGACAGACCCCGCAGAAGGTGCCGGAAATGCCCCAGGAACCTGGAAAGCTAGAGAAGGAAAAAAAAACAGGAGATAAGGGCATCGGTGTGGCCCCCTGCGCCGCAGCCATGTGAGGGGGTAAACACCTAAGCGCGGAGTCACCGGCACTGAAGAAGGCGCCGTGCGACTAGGAAGGTCCAACCACCCTACCCGATCGCCGGAGGAGCCCGGGGGCTCCGTGGCAACTGAGCCAGGCAGGAGAACCAACCTCCGAGCCCATCGCTCCATAAGAGCGACCCACTGATGAAACTGCTCATCTGGAGCCCTACCTATAGGCGGGAAGGGGCTCCGATGTCGAAGACGATGATCACCGGCAGTTGGAGACCCCGAAGAAGGAGAACGGCAACTAGCAACGATAACTGACCGTCGACGCACAGACATACCACAGAGGGCGACCTGAGTGATGCCTTCTCTTTTTTGACCTGTGGGCCGAAGAAGAGCTCGAGGCCGAACGGTGCTGAGAATGTGACCGTTTATTTTTATGCCGACGGGGGGACCGCCCATCCCCCCGGGCATCGGACTGACCATTGTCGGGACCCCGCTGAGGAGAAGGAGGCTGACCGGACCCAGCCCGGCTGACTGAACAGCTTTCATACGAAGTCTCCCTACCGTCACCTGACCTGCTCATGCTCGACTCCATCCAGTAGGCCGAGACTTCTTCAAGTAAGTTAAATTTAAAATATTAGAAATATTTAACGAAAAATAGAATAAATTAAGCGATACTACTATCGCGTGATAATGTTACAAAAAAACTGAAAACTATACTTAGTTTGAAGTTTGACTCGACAGGCGAGCCATCGCCGTCACCGAAGCGCACTCGACGGGCGGAAAAAGGAACTGAGGCGTTGGAGGGTCGCCGTCGATAGTCGTTGCCGCCGAGCTGTGTCATGCTCGGTCTGCGGCGCAATGCTCGCAGGCGCCTATCTCTCGCGCCGACCCTCCAGCAAAAAGTTTGCTCCCGATGGGTCCTAGTGCCTCCGGCGCTAATCCCACTAGTGTGAATGAGTGGTGGAGACTTATATCCAGGAAGATCAATGGTTTCTGTGGGGTTTAGTGGATTCTATAATGTAACTCAGAACCCTTTTAACATCAAAACTGTGCAACCTCATCTCTCCAGAGGAGGAGTGGTCAGTAAAGAATACAGGCAATGTCATGGATTGGTTCAGATAATAATCTGATAACACCTTGGGAAAGAACTTCCTGTTTGTGTGAAGGACCACCTTATCCCTGTGAAATGAAATGAAGTCAGGTTCCACTGATAAGGCCTGTAATTCTCTTATTCTCCTGGCAGAGGTGATAGTCACCAGGAATATAGTTTCCCAAGTCACGTACTTAAGTTCGGCTGAACAGAGAGGCTCAAAGGGAGGCTGCATCAGCTGCGCAATACAAATATTCAGATACCACAGGGGAGTGGGATTCCTGAAAGGAGGGTTGATATGAATCAGCCCTTTGAAAAATCTTTTGAAGACTGGATGGGAGGCTAAGCAAGAAACTTTCCCTACTGAAATGAAAGCAGAAATAGCTGCCAAATGTACCTTGAGGGTGGCAGGTCGAAGGACCAAGCTATTAAGATGCACCAGATAATCCAGAGCAATGGCAATATCAGCTGAGTCTGGCTGGATGTGCCTCTGAGTGCACCAAAACCTAAACCTCTTCCATTTGGAACTGTAAGTTTTTCTAGTGGAAGGCTTTCTGCTAGCCTTGAGGATGTCCAAAGCTGACTGGGAAAGATTCAGACCTGCATATTCTAGCTCTTCAAGAGCTAGGCCTTGAGCCTGAGAGAGTGAAGGTTGGGGTACAGGATCCTCCCCTGAGACGAGGTGAGGAGATTGAACTGCCTGGGACGGCACAGAGGTATTGTCACTGACAGTGACAACAGTCGAGGATACCAAAGTTGTCTGGCCCAGTCCAGGGCTACCAGAATCACTGTGCAAGGTTGGGATCCGATCTTGACCAGCACTCTGAATATCAGAGGAAAGGGAGGAAAAGCATAGAGAAACTTGTTGGTCCAATCCAACAGGAGGGTATCCAGAGGGACTGATCCCATGAGAGGGGGTCTGCAGCAGAACAGGGGGAGCTGATGGTTGTCCAGGGCTGCAAAGAGAGCTATCTCTGGAGTGCCACATCTCTTGAAAATTATTTGAAGTATGAGAGGATTCAGAGACCATTTGTGGTGACCTTGAGAAATCCTGCTGAGAGCATCTGCAAGTACATTGTCTTTCCCTGGGAGATGCACATCAATCAGGGAAGCTTGCAGGGTATAAACTAGAGACCATATTGTCATGGCCTCGGTGCACAAGGCCGAAGACCGAGTGCCCCCGCTTGTTGATGTACCACGTGGTTGTGGTGTTGTCCGTCCTGATCTGCACCACTTTCCCCTGGGTCATGTTCTAAAATGTCTGGACTGCCAGAAAGACAGCCTTGAGTTCGAGCAGGTTTATGTGCAGAAGGGACTCCCGAGGAGACCAATGTTCAAATAAAACTCCAGAAGACACTGTACAGGGGTGCAGCAAAGACCTTTTTATTACTAGATAGGCCAGTGATAACAGCTTACAGACCTTCCACTACAGCCACAGGAAGTGCTCACCCACAAAACTTCCCCCTTACTGGAGCACCTGAAATTAAGTCCCCAGGTACCGTAATTACATGTGTAGAAGGCTACTTAAAATAAAGTTAACTTAATCTCCCACTTTTCTTTAAAGACTTAAATTTTAGCCCCCCTTTTACAATAGCAAAGTTTAATGTCCACATGGTTAAGTGTCTTCTTCCTCAAGCTGCCACATCCCTTTACTGAGTGCTTTTAGAAGCACAAGAGCCGATGCTCCCTTTTTTGTCAAGCAGTCATCCAGTTGTTCCTTCGTGGTAGACCAGAGAACACGCTGGACCCTCTTGACCTGGATAAGTTCTTTAATGCCACTGATTTCAAGAAGAAGCCTTTTCTCTGAAACCGACTTGGTCGACTTGATAGCATCAACTAGTGAATGACTGTCAACAACACATGTCACAGGTAAGATGTGTTTGGGACCACCGGTAGTGAGCTCTGAGTACAGCATTGCCAGAAAGATGGCATTGTCAATTCCCTCAGCCAAAGCAAGGGTTTCCCCAGCAAGCATGCTCCAGACTACTCTTCTTATCCTTTTTGACTGCCAGGAAAGTAGTGAAAACCGTCCTTCCTCACCCATTAAGATAATCAGGTGACCATCCTGAGTACCCCCATCCGGGAGGTTGCCTAGTGATGCATCACTAAAAACTACCAATTTTAAGGAGGCATCTTTTCCCAAACATTGAAATTTCAAAGTCACTTGTTCTGATTTCAGTTTTCAAACAATTTTGTTTGCCTCATGTATGGTTTGAACAGTGGCTTGTTTCGTGTTGGACTCCAAGTTGCAAGCATCAAACATGACATCAGGTCTGCTCTGTCTAGCAACCCAGAGAATTTGGCCTGTCTTTGACCTCAGTTGATCCTTTTCACTTTCAGTGAGAGGATCATCACGGTGTAATGCTCTTGTGGAATCCATGTGGATGGGATGAAGATTTTGTATGTAGTGTTGCTTTTTTAACTGTAACGATTTTATCAACTGTATTGAACTCCATGCCCACGTAATAAAAGCTGTCATGCTCCTCACGGCCAGTCTTAAAGACATTTCTTAAGTGTGGTATTACTGTTGTGGCAAGTTATGTGAGCCACCCCAAGTGAAGTCATCAACATGGCAGGCAAGCACTCCAGCTACATTGCTATCTTGATCTAACCAGTAGAAGATGGCAGGATCCACTTGTGACATTTTTCCACCTGTATTCAGCATAGTTTCTTTAACTTTGTTGTACCAGTACAGAGATGCATCTGCCAGACCATAGACACACTTTTTAAGTTTCCACAGTGTTCCTTCACCTTTAGCTTCAGGTGGAGGTTTGATGTAAATATCTCGAGACAACTCTGTTCCTTGTAGGAAAGCAGATTTAATGTCCATGGAATGAAGTGTCCATTGTTTTTGACAAATTACAGTTAGAAGCAATTTTAAGGACTCTGAGGCGCACGTTGGTGAGTCTTTCGGAAGTTCTTTATTGTCAAGTTCCTCAAAACCTCTGGCCACCAGATGTGCTTTTGGAACTATTCCATCCGAGGTTTCTTTTAGGGTACAAACCCACCTTGTAGAAATACACTTTTGTCCATTGTCTTTGACTACGTCAAACACTCCATTGCTCTTCCAGCTACTGAACTCATCTTGTTTTGCATAATCAAAAGATACTTTCTTTGTAACTAGTACATCATCTTCAGAGTGTTGCACTTGGTTGTCCATAGGTTCGATGTGAAGATTGTGTACACGTGACAAGTCAACTGACCCTGCTGTATCTGAAATGGCAGAGGGTTCCAAGTAGTGTAAATTGTACCAGTGTTTGTTTTTCCCCTTAACTTTTCCTGCACATCCAAGAACTTTTGCTGTGTATGGAATCCCACTTTCTCTGTCTGTATATCTAACAATTTGTTCAGGTTTTAGATTGACACAGCCGTCTTGTCTTGACACATGGGGTTGTTGAATGTCCACTTCATCAGTATTTCCTGTGTCATTGGCAAAGTCCTCTACTTCATCATTGTCCATGCCACTCATAGTGTCCACGTTATTGTGTTCAGCATCTGGTAAATCTGTCTCACCTTCTGCGACCTTTTGTGTAGCATGCTGATGGTCAGCCACCGCTCCTTCAACTTGCTCGTTATTCACTTTTCGTAACCTTGAATGATGCACCCGCACATAGGTGCCTCCATGCCTCACAAATATTACCACGCCATCCTGACCAATGACGACACCAGGTCCTTTCCACTCTGCACAATCCATGCGTTTGTAATAGACTTTGTCTCCAGTCTCATATTTTTCATCTGTAGGATGAAGTTGTTTACGCAAAGCCCAGTGAATTCTCTCTGAGCATTCTGCTTCGGTGAATGCTTTCCTCGCTGCATGCAATGCTGAAATATGCTGTCCTACCCATTCACTCATAGTCGTCCCTTCCAAAGCAGGTGGCTTATCAACCAGCATGGTGGGAAGATTAGGGTTTTGTCCAAACACTAGCTGGTATGGGCTGTAGCCATCGACATTCTGCATTGAGTTTTTTGCCATAAGTGCCCAATCTAGGGCCGTTTTCCAATCACATTGATTAGTTTTTTTTACTTTCAATAGGATTTCAGTGAGTGTTAAATTATGTCGTTCCAAAAGTCCATTGCTCCATGGACTGTACCCAGCAGTTGTCTTTACTTCTACTGTATATTAAAATTTTCTGTCATATCACAGATTTCATTATTGTTGAATTCTCCTCCATTGTCGCTGTATAATTTTTTAGGCGGGCCATATTCCAACTTCATTTTTCCAGCTTTCATACACCCTTTTCTCGTCAAATGCAGGCAGGATCCTGTAATTACTAACTATCCTTTGCTACCAATGTTCAAATAAAACTCCAGAAGACACTGTACAGGGGTGCAGCAAAGACCTTTTTATTACTAGATAGGCCAGTGATAACGCTTACAGACCTTCTAAGACCCAAACCGAGGAAAAGATAGCCAACTCAGTTAAGAAGGGGGATAAAACCTTTTATAGGTACATCAGGGAGTGAAGGAAGACCAAGGGAGGGATAGTGAGGCTTAATAAAGGGGTGAGGGTGGGCAGAGGGAGACTGTGAAAGGCAGAGATACTAAACAAATATTTTTGCTCAGTATTTACAAAGGAAGAGGGGAGGTACATAAACAAACAGTAGTAACACGCTGGATACAGAAGTTGATACCGCCCATTTACAGAAGAAAGGGTTCTGAAAGAACTCTTAAACTGAAGGTGACAAAGCAATGGGGCCTGATGGGATTCATCCCAGAATTCTAAAAGAACTAAGGTAGAACTAGTGACACCACTGACTACCCTTTTAACAAATCATGGGAGGATGGGGTGGTGCCGAGGACTGGAGGAGGCAGATGTGATTCCCTTCACAAAGTGGAGCAAGGCAGAAGCAGGAAACTATAGACCTGTTAGTTTAACCTCAGTGATAGGGAAAATGATGGAATCACTTCTAAAGGAAAGAATTGTCGAGTATCTAGAGGCCAGAGGGGCACAGGACCCTAGGCAGCATGGATTCACAGCGGAAGGTCATGCCAGATGAATCTGATAGATTTGTTTGACTGGGTGACCAAAGTAGTAGATCAGGGAGGGGCTGTGGACATGGCCTACCTAGACTTTAGCAAGGCATTTGACACAGTCCCACACAAAAGATTAATATACAAGTTAGCCAGCCTGGGTGTGGGTCCCAAGATGACAGCCTGGGTAAAGAATTGGCTGGAGAATAGGACACAGAGTAATAGTAAATGGAGTCCACTCAGAAGAAAGGAGGGTTACTAGTGGGGTACCGCAGGGTTCAGTATTAGGACCGGTCCTCTTCAATGTCTTTATAAGCGACATTGCAGAAGGACTGGAAGGAAAAGTATGTCTCTTTGCAGATGACACTAAGATCTGCAACAGAGTTGATGCACAGGGTGGGGTGGAAAGGATGAGAAGGGACTTGGCAAGGTTAGAGGAATGGTCAAATGTATGGCAGCTTAGATTCAATGCTAAGAAGTGCAAGGTAATGCACTTGGGAAACAAAAACCCAGGGGAAGAGTACATAATGGGGATGGGGGGTGAGATACTAACAACAACAAAAATGGAGAGGAACCTGGGGGTAGTCATATCAGATGACCTAAAGATGGGCAAGCAATGTGAGAGGGCAGCAAGGAGGGCTGGGGGGATACTGGGATGCATAGGGAGAGGCATCACCAGTAGAAAACAGGAAGTTATTATCCCTCTGTACAGACAGCTGGTGAGACCCCATCTGAGTACTGTGTGCAGTTCTGGAGACCTAATTCCGCAAAAGACATAGACAGGATGGAAGCTGTCCAGAGGAGGGCACTCAAATGGTGCAGGGTCTGCACCGGAAGACATATGAAGAGAGACTTAAGGAACTTAATATGTATAGCCTCGAGGAAAGGAGGGAGAGGGGGGACATGATAGAAACTTTCAAGTACCTCAAGGGAATCAACAAATTCCAAGAGGGTAGCATCTTTCAAAAAAAGAGGTGTGCAAGAACAAGAGGGCACAATTTGAAGATGGGGGCGGCTCAGAGGTAATTTAAGGAAGTATTTTTTCACAGAGAGGGTTGTGGATGCATGGAACGGCCTTCCGGAGGAGGTTGTGGAGTCAAAATCAGTGGTGGAATTCAAGCATGCATGGGATAGTCATAAGGCAGTTCTGGGGGTTGGGGGTAGGAAGAAGTAGGCTGCTGGTTAACTAGGATCTGCAGCTTATCCAGTAGGAAGGGAAATGGGCAGACTGGGTGGGCCAAGCGGTCCTTATCTGCCGTCAAATTCTATGTTTCTATATATGTATGTTTCTACTACAGCCACAGGAAGTGCTCACCCACAAAAACTTCCCCCTTACTGGAGCATCTGAAACTAAGTCCCCAGGTACCATAATTACATGGGTAGAAGGCTACTTAAAATAAAGTTAACTTAACAACCAAGTCCCCTGAGCCGTATGCTGATCCAGATGAGCTCCCCACTCTAGTAGGGAAGAAAAAATTACTCACCTTAGTAATGTTGTTTCTTCTAATGGAGTCTTGCTATATTATGACAAGTGCAGTTTGTCCCACCACTAGAACTGCTCCGGAGGTGAAAGAGTTAACTTCCATGCAGAGCATGGAGCTTTGAGCGCGAGCTCGGTTAAAGCTCGGTTAAAGAAGCTCTGTTAGGGTGGTTTCAAACCGAAACCGTCAGATCTTTATGAGCAAAAACTCACTAAGGTTCTGTGTGGAAGCTGTAACCTACACTAGCCAACTGGCTACTAACATATTCACACATTTTCCTGGTCCCAACACCAAGACAAGTCAGTGGACCAGAAAAATAAGATAAAATAACTAAATAAACACAACACCCAAACACGAAAGAGGGCATCAATAAATGCCAACAGTGGACTGCCCACCCCATACCCAAAGTAGAAGTTCTGAGAGGTGCAGACTGGGGAGGTCATAATATAGAAGATCCGTTAGAAGAAACAACATTACTAAGGTGAGTAATTTTTCTTCAAACAACATGAAGTCTTGCTATATTATGACAAGTGCAGACTACACAGCAGTACCTCCATGGAGGAGGGACAGAACCTACTTAGAATAAGCTCTGAAGCAAGTTGTGCTAAACCGAGCATCCCTCCTGGCCTGAATATCCAGGGAGTAATGCTTGGTGAAAGTGTGTACTGTTTTCCAAGTAGCTGCTGACATATCTCCAAGATAGGATGTCTCTAGCAGCAGCTAGAGATGCAGCTGTACCTCTGGTAGAGTGAGCCTCAGGCCTGAGGGGGAACCTTACCCAGCTTTTGATAGCAGAATTGGATACAAGAAATGATCCACCTGGCAATGGATCTCTTAGTGGCAGGTCTCCTTTCCCAACCTCACCATAAGTGAGAAACAGTTGAGGGAGTCAAACCTGTGACCCTTGGTATGCTCTTATGTAGTAGCTTAGGGCCCTCTTAACATCTGATGTGCAGCCTCCTCTCACCAGAGGAGGAATGGTCAGTGAAGAACACTGGAAGTGAAATAGATTGGTTAAGGTGGAAATCTGAAACCACCTTAGGCAAAAACTTCCTGTTAGTCCTGAGGACTACTTTATCCCTGTGAAAGGAAATAAAGTCAGTCTCTACTGATAAAGCCTGTAACTCACTTATGCGCCTGGCAGAAGTGATGGCTACTAGAAATACAGTTTTCCAAGTCAAATACTTAAGCTCTGCCGAAGACAGAGGCTCAAAGGGGGGTTGCATCAGCTGAGCAATGCATACATTAAGATCCCAAGCAGGGGCAGGGTCCCTGAATGGAGGATTGGTATGAAGCAATCCCTTAAAAAACTTGGAAAATACAGGGTGAGCAGAGAGAGAAGAGGGCTTCCCTGCTGAAATGAAGGCAGAGACAGCTGCCAAGTGCACTTTCAGGGTAGCTGGTCTCAGTCCCAAAGAATTAAGATGGACCATATAGTCCAACATAGTGGGTAGATCAGCAGATTCCGGGGAAACATGCTTCCCAGAACACCATATAGAAAACCTTTTCCACTTGGAGTTATAGGTAGCCCTAGTGGAAGGCTTCCTAGCAGCCTTCAGGATTTCGAGAACACTTTGAGAAAGTTGTAGATCAGCAAACTCTAACTGCTCAAGAGCCAAGCCTTGAGAATGAGGGATTTGAGATTCGGATACCAAACTCTCCCCTGAGCACAGGTTAACAGATTGTGGTTCCTGGGAGACACAGGGAATATGGACTGCTAAGGACAGAAGGAGTGAACCAGGGCTGCCTGGCCCAGTCTGGAGCAATCAGGATCATTTGCAGGGCTGAGACCTGATTTTGACTAGTACTTTGAACAGGAGAGGGAAGGGGGAAAGGCATAAAGAAACTTCCCTTCCCAATCGAGGAGAAAGGCATCCAGGGGGACTGAGCCCAACACTGGGGGTCTGCAACAAAAAGTGGAAGTTGATGATTGTCTGGGGCTGCAAAAGATCTATCTGAGGAGTGCCCCATCTGGCAAACACTATCCCCAGTACTAGGGGATCCAGTGACCCTGTGATGGCCCTGGGAAATCCTGCTGAGAGCATCTGCCAGGACATTGTCCTTGCCTGGGAGGTGAACTGCTATGAGGGAAGTGTTCAGGAATAAACCAGAGACCACAACTTCATCGCCTCAGTGCACAAGGTCAAGACCGAGTGCCCCTTGTTTGTTGATGTACCACATTGTAGTGGTGTTGTCTGTTCTGACCTGTACCACCTTGTTCTGGAACAGATGCAGAAAAACCTGAAGTGCTAGAAAACAGCTCTGAGTTGCAACAGATTGATGTGGAGCAGAGATTCCTGAGGGGACCATAACCCCTGGGTGGAGAGGTCGCCCATGTGAGCTCCCCATCCCAAGAGGGATGCATCTGTAGTAAGGGTCAAGGAGTGGGACAGAGGGATGAAAGGCACCCCTTGTCTCAGATTGCTCTGATCCTGCCACCACTGAAGGGCCTGGATCAGGGTTCGAGTCACTGGGATTAACTTGGATAGGGAATCTCTCTCTGAGACCAGAAAGCTCTCAAATGGAACTGAATGTCCTCATCTGAAATCTTGCTCCTTGCACTACAGCTGTGGAGGCAGCCATGTGTCCTAGGAGCTGCAGGAAATGCCTTACTGGTCGAGAGACCTGCAGAGTGAAGGACAAGGCCAGGGCTACTAAGGTCCTTACCCTTTCCAAGGGAAGGAAGGCTCTTGCCTGCTTTTGTGTCCAGTTCTGCGCCTATAAAGGTGAGTACCTGGACAGGTTCCAAAACTGACTTTGGAAGATTGAGAAGAAAGCCCAGAGAGTAAGCAGCTGCTGGGTAACTAACAGGTGTGATTTGACCTGGTCTGGAGACTGACCCACAATGAGCCAGTCGTCCAGGTAGGGAAAATGGCAATCTTTTGCCTTCTTAGATGAGCAACTGCTACTGCCAGACATTTTGTGAACACCCTTGGGGCAAGAAGTGAGGTCGAAGGGCATTGCTTTGAACTGATAATGGCCTGAGGGCAGTTCGAATCTGAGGTACTTTCGATGGGAGCTTCTGATAAGAACATGGAAGTAGGCATCCTTGAGGTCCAGGGAAGCTAGCCAGTCCCTGGCCTTAGGGAGAGTAAAATCATTCCCAGTGTCACCATTTTGAACTTTGGTTTTAAAAGGTGCTTGTTTAGATATCTTAGATCCAGGACAGGCCACCACCTCCTGTCTTTTTTTGGGGTAAGGAAGTACCTGAGTACAGACCCTGCCCTGGTGTGGGGAGAAACCCTTTCACAGCTCTGAGAGCCAGGAGGGTTGAGACTTGTTTCAAAGCAAGAGTCTCTAAAGGGTTTGCAGGTGGAAAAGATCTGGCCTCATCTTTGGAAATTTTTGAAGCTGAGAACCAGACCCTGGCTCACTACTTCCAGGACCCACCTGTCTGATGTTAAAGACTCCCAGTCCTGGACGGTAAGCCAGCTCACCCCCTACAGGTAATGGAGAGTCGACCCCTGGGCATCCCATCAGGATGCCTGTTTGGCAGGGGCTCTAGGCTGAGGGGTGGGAGCAGGCCTGCTCATACCCCGTTTGTCTCTCCCTCTGAAGAACCCCCTCTGAACATAGGCTGAAGAGGAGGAGGCCTGGGTCTGGTAAAAGGCCTGTGAAAAGGCCTGCCCCTACCTCTGGGGGTTGCCTCTGAGGAGTGGCTTGCCGTCTTTGGCTTGTGCACTCTATAAGTGGTTCTATATTCATCCATTTTCTTCATATAATTCCTCGTCTGCTCCCAAACAGAGACTTCCCACCACAGGAAAAATCCACAGCCTTAGACTGGGTATCCTGTGACAAAGTAGAACACCTGAGCCAGGCCAATCTCTGAAAAGCCACAGATGTAGCCATGACTCTAGAGGATACATCATTAGAATCCACCGCAGCATGGAATTGCACCTTAGATGCCTCAATACCACCAAGAGACACCTGCTCCAGCTCCTTTGCAAGCTGGCCAGGGACCTGTTTGGCTAAGGCCATGACAGTATCCCATCTAGATTTCTGGTATCTTGCAACGTAAGCCATATAGTTTGCTTGTCTGAGTCCCAAGGATGCTGCCATGTATTGTTTTTTGGCCATGGCATCAATCTTCCTGGAGTCCTTGTCAGGAGGATGTGAAGCCAGGGGAATATTATCTTTATCACAGGCTGCAGCCTGAACTACCCCAACATGACTGCATTGCTGTGAAAGAAACTCTGTATCAGGACCTGACAAAGTGTACCTCCTGTCCATCTTTTTATCTACAGGAGGCACAGAAGAAAAAATTACTCACCTTAGTAATTGCTTTTCTTCTCATGGAGTCTTGCTATATTAGGACTTATTGCAGTTAGCCACTGCACTTGAACTGCCCCGGAGGAAGAGTTAACCCAGAGAATCTGAGTTCTAAAGCGTGAGGGCTTATACCAAAGTTTATCTGGGCAGTTTCAAATGAAACTGTCAGATCTTTACTAAGCTAACACTAAGCAACAAGTCTGTGTGGAAAGCTTTCACACTAGCCAAATGGCTACCTACTAGTAGTAATAACAACAATATAAACAACAATAGGAACAACAATAACAATAATAAGAATGAATAATGGTATTATTAGTTTTCCCCTGACAAGCACTATTAGACCCCCTTCCCCCAAAGACTCAAGTCCAGGAAGGGGCCAACAAATCACCAACACAGAAAACCCTAGTTCCTAACCCAAATAAAAGAGGGTGAAGGGAAGAACTACAATGGCATGACACAGTGCTTGCACTAATTTGCCACCCCACCCCAGTAGAAGTTCGAGAGGGGCAGGTTGGGAGGTGGTCCTATTATAGCAAGACTCCATGAGAAGAAAAGCAATTACTAAGGTGAGTAATTTTCTTCAAACACCATGAAGTCTTGCTATATTAGGACTTATTGCAGATTACACAGCAGTACCTCCATGGAGGAGAGTCAACCTACTTAGGAAATAGGCTCTAAGCACAGCTGTGCCAAAACGAGCATCTCTCTGGACGAAATCCGGGAATAATACTTGGTAAAAGTGTGAACTGTCTTCCAAGTAACAGCTCGACAGATTTCCAGAATGGGAATATCTCTAGCAGCCGCTAGAGATGCAGCTATACCTGGGAGTGAGCCTCAGTCCTGAGGGGGCTCTCCTACCTAGTCTTTGATAACAAAATGGATACAAGAGACAATCCACCTGCAATTGTCCTTTAGTGGCAGGTTCCTTTGCCAACCTTGCCCTAGGTAAGGAAGAGTTGGAGGATTGAACCTGTGACCCTTGGTGTTACAAATACTAGCATAAGGCTCTTTTGACGTCCGCTGTGCAGTCTCCTCTCACCTGAGGAAGAATGCTCAGTGAAAATCCTGGGAAGAGATGGGTTGGTTCAGGTGGAACCTGAAACCACTTAGGGACAAACCCTGTGTTAGTCCTAGGGACTGTCTTATCCCTGTGGGAGAGAAAATCTTCTTCCACTGCTAGGGCCTGTAGTTCACTTATGCGCCTGGCAGAAGTGAAACCACTAGAAAAACATTTTCCAAGTGAGAAGCTTGAGCTCTGCTGGGACAGAGGTTCAAAGGGGTTTGCATTAACTGAGCAATGCAAACATTCAGGCTCCATGCAGGAGCTGGTTCCTGAAAAAGAGAGGTTGGTGTGAAGCAACCCCTAAAAACTTGGAAAACACAGGTTGAGAAGAAAAGGAAGCAGGCTTCCTGCTTGCAGAAAAACAGAGACAGCTGCCAGAGGAACCCTTAAGGTAGCTGGCCCAAGACCTATGAATTTAAAATGGACCAAAAAGTCCAGAAAATGGGCAGATAACAGACTGTGTATAATCTGCTTCTCAACACCAGACTGAAAACCTGTTCCGCTTAGAATTGTAAGTGGCCCTCAGTGAAAAGCCTTGAAGCCTTTAAAATATTCGCGACACCTTGAAAAAGGTGTAAATCAGCAAATTCTAACCCTCAAGAGCTGCCTTGAGAAGGAGGAATTTGAGGTTCGATACCACACTCTCCCTGTGCAAAGGCCAGTAAGTCGTGACCTGGGTGCTCAGGGTAGGGTGGACTGTCATGACAGAGACAATGGGTACCAGGCTGTCTGGCCCAGTTTGGAACAATCAGAATCGCTTTGCAGGGCTGAGATCTGATTTTACTAGTACCCTGAAAGAAAGGGAAAAAGGAGGAAGGTGTACAGAAACTTCCCTTTCCAATCCAAGAAAAGCGTCCAGGGGGCTGATCCCAGCACTGGAGGCCTCAACAAAACAGAGAAAGTTAGTGGTTATTTGGGGCTGCGAAAAGATCTATCTGAAATGAGCCCCATCTGGCAAGGACTGAACCCAGCACCTGAGGATTCAGAGCCCAACCGTGATGGCCCTGAGAATCCTGCTGAGGGCATCTGCCAGGGCATTGTCCTTCCCTGGGAGGTGAACTGCTATCAGGGAGGTGTTCAGGAGTAGCCAGAGACCACCACTTCATTGCTTGGTGCACAAGGCTGATGACCGAGTGCCCCTTGCTCGTTGATGTACCACATTATTGTGGTGTTGTCTGTCCTGACTTGAACTACCTTGTTCTGGACAGAAGCTGAAAACCCTAAGAGCTAGAAGACAGCTCTGAGTTCCAAAATTGATGTGGAGCAGAGATTCCTAGGAGACCACACTCCCTCGTGGACAGGTCGCCTAGCGGGCTCCTCACCCTAACACAGGAGCATCCGTGGTGAGGGAATGAGGAGGACCCCAGTTTTAGATTGCTTTGATCCTGCCACCAGTGTAAGGACAGGATCTGGGATTGGGTCACTAGAACCAATTTGGAAAGGGAATCCTCCTTTGGGACCAATAGGCCTCAGATGGAACTAAATGTCCCTCATCTGAATCTTGCTCCCTGCACTACAGCTGTGGAAGCAGCCATGTGCCCTAGTAGTTGTAGCAAATGCTATGCTGGTCAAGAGACTCAAGAGTAATGGAAGATGCCAGGCTAAGAGACTGCTCACCCTTTCAGAGGGAGAAATGCCCTGCTAACTTTGTGTTCAACTCTGCCCCTATGAAAGTTAGTACCTGAACTGGTTCGAGAACTGACTTTGGTAAATTCAGCAGGAATCCCAGAAAGGTGAGAAGCTGCTGGGTGACTTGCAAGTGATTTTACTTGATCTGGAGACTGACCCACTAAGAGCCAGTCATCCAGGAAAGGAAACAAAGCCCTTGCCTCTTAAAAGAGCCACTACCACAACTAGAATTTCAATACACCTTGGCGCAGAGGTAAGGTCAAGGGCATTGCCCTGAACTGGTAGTGGCCTGAGGGTAACCTGAGGTACTTTCGTGAGAAGGCCTGATCAAACATGAAAAAATAGGCATCCTGAGGTCCAGGAAAGCTAGCCAGTCCCCTGGCCTCAGCCAGAGTTAACATTTTAACTTTGTTTCAAAAGATGCTTGTTCAGGTACCTTAAATCTGAGATGGGCCGCCAATCTCCTGCCTTCTATAGGGTAAGAAAGTATCATGAGTACAGCCCCTGCCCCAGTGGCAAGGAGGGACCTTTCACTGCTTTGTAGTTCAGAGGAGAAGAAACTCTGCTCCCAAAGCAAGGGATTCGAAGGATTTGCAGGTGGACCTGTCTGGCTCTCATCTTTGGAAACTGTTTGAAGCTGAGAACCAGACCTATTCTTCCAGAACCACTTGTCGCGTTAGGGACACCCAATTCTGGCTGAAATAAAACCAACCTGCCCACTGGTATAGGAGACTGGGCCCTGGCACCCCATCAGGGTGCCTGCTTGGCAATAGTCTTAGGCTAAGGGAGGGAACGGTTTACTTGTGCCCCGCTCATCTCTGCCTCTGAAGAGACCCTCTGGCAAAAGCAGAGGAGGCCTGAGCCTCTACCTGGGCACTTTTGTAGGTAATCATCCCTGTTTTTCATATAGCTTTCTGTTTGTTCCTCAAACAGAGAATTACCCATAACAAGAAACAAATCCATAGACTTTGACAGAGTATCTTGGGACAGATTAGTGCATCTGAGCCATGCCAACCCACGGAAAGCTACAGAAGTGGTCATGACCTGAGAAAACAAGATTAACACCAACAGCAGTATGAACTTGAACTTAGAGGTTCTGTGCCATTAGCAGCCACTCATCTAACTCACAGCTAGCTCGCCATGGCCTGCTTGGCTAACTGCAATACACGTCCCACCTAGATTTCCGAAATCTAGCCACATAAGCCATACAACTTGCCTGTCTGAGTCCCACAGAAGCTGCCATAATGTTTTTTTCTTGTCATGGCATCAATCTCCTGGAATCCTATTCAGGAGGATGTGAGGCCAGGGAGCTAGCCTTGACAGAGGCTGCAGCTTGTACCACACCCACATGACTACACTGCTCAGTGAGGAAGTCTGTAACAGAGCCTGATGAAAACAACCTTCTGTCCATTTTTTATCTTACAGGAGGGACAGAAAGAGGAATCTTATAAAATCTTTGTTGTTTACTTCCTAAATGACTTATGCAAAGGAAAGACAACCTTCTAGCCCATCATTCCTACATAATCAGGCTCCCTTTACTCATCCATAGCCTCCTCTAAAGGAAGCTGGGGGATTCTGCAAGCTTTTGTAAAACATAAACTGAGAAAAGGACTCAGACAGAAAAGGAGGAGATTCTAAAGAGTCTGTCTGGAGAAAATGTCCGCTAAGTGGGCATGTCCAGACCCTACCAGCCACACATGTTTTGATCAAATTTCTCCTCCCACTCCTGTGGTTCATAACAATTCTCAACATCATAAACCTGAACCACTGGAACTGAACGAGCCACCTTTACCAACTGTAGATGGTTCGACAGGACCTAGAAACAGTGACTGGACAATCTGTATGGCTTAACTACTTCTGCAGCAGTTGGAGAGACAATCTTGGACTCCAAACCTACTGATTCTGTCATATTCATTTTTTTTTTTTTTTTTAAACTGGTTCTCTGAACCATCCTTTTGCCTGAGGAAGTCTAGCCCTGGTCAGAGGGCACTCTCTGGTCCAGTGGGTACTGACCAGGCTGGCCATCCGGCTCAGCGGACTTTGGCCAATGTTCCCTGAGCCGGCCCTATCTCTTTTCAGGGTGGCTGCAGAGAAATTTTAAACACCTGGCAGTCTGACAGGAGGTGGTCAGCCCCAGACAATAAACACAGTGGTGTGTGGGTCAGCCTTGGCAAAGGCTTCCCACAGCATCACAGTGTTGAAACCCAGTGGGCCGTTTTTTTTTGGTTTCTCAGACATAATGCCAGCCTAACCAAAAACTTGCCCTTTTTATGGCTGTGCAGGCAAGACACCTTATCGGTTCCTAACCGTTTCAGGTATTTGAAAAACCCTATTTAAAATCAATGTTTTTAGAACCAATAAGAACTGGTACCGCACTCTAAAAGCCCCAAACTTTAAAACGTTAAAATAAGAAACCGATCGGTTCAAAAACCGAACTGACAACTAAATTTCCACACAGACTTTACATTTGTACTACGGTTTACCAGATAGAGCTTTAACCGAATGCGGTAAAATAATTACTTTTTGCCGGTTCAAATGAACCGAAAATACTCGCTTGAACCGAGAAATGAACCGAGCTGAAGGAGCTGATCTCCAGAGCGACTGTTCAGTGAAGCGGAGTAAAGAATCTGACAGTTTCATTGAAACTGCCCAGATAGAGCTTTGTATGCGCGTAGCTGTCTTTAGAACTCCAGATTCTCTGGAGTTAACTCTTTCCTCTCCGGGCAGTTCAAGTGCAGTGGCTAACTGCAATAAGTCCTAATATAGCAAGACTTCATGGTGTTTGAATTAGGAGCTTTTTCCTAAAAGATTTATGCAAAAGGATGGACAATCTCCTGGACTCTGGGATATCCATCATCTCTACATAGTCAGGCTCCTCTTGCTCATCCAAAGCCTCCTTTAAGGGAAGCTGGAGGGTCTCAGTAACTTTTTTATAAAACAAAAAATGAGAAGGGGACTCAGAAAGCCTAGGGGGAGATTCACCTAAAGATCTGTCTGGGAGATGTCCGGTTCAATGGGCACATCCAGACTTTCAAAGTCACATTCACACTGATCATAATCCTCCTCCCCTCCTCTGGTTCATAAAAACTCTTCTATATCATATTCCTGAACCTGTGGGAACCCGACCAACCGACCTTTGCCAGATAGTGGCGGTTCGGAGGAAACCGGGGACAGAGACTGGACAATCTGTATTGCCCTGGCTATCTCTGCAGCAGTTGGAGAAGGAATTTTGGAATCCAAACCTGCTGATTTTCTAGTTTTCTTTGCTGGAACTGGCTCCTCAGAGCCAGCTTTTTGTTTGACCGAGGAAGTCTCGCCCTGGTCAGAGGGCACTCCCTCCGGCTCGGTTGGCACCGAACTGGGCTGGCCATCCGGGTCAGCGGACTTTTTGGCCTCTCGTTCCCTGAGCCTGCCCACTCTCTTGTCCAGGGTGGCTGCAGCGAAATTTTTACAAATCTGGCAGTCTGAATTGAGGTGGTCAAACCTCAGACAATAGACAGACGTAGTGTGTGGGTCAGCCTTGGCAAAGGCTTCCCCACAGACACTACAGTGCTGAAACCCAGTGGCCCGGTTTTTTTTGGGTTTCTCAGACATGATGCCAGCCTAACCAACAACTTGCCCTTTTAATGGCAGTGCCAGGCAAGACACCCTTATCGGTTCCAAACCGTGTCACGGGTCGTGGAAAAACCGTAATGAAATCCTGTTTTTAGAACCGATAAGAACCGGAATCTGCGATTTAACAAGCCTTAAAAGGCTTTAAACCAAGTTTTATACAATTCGATCGGTTCAAACCGAACTGATAACAATTTACAAGTTCCACACAGAAAACCTATCTATTACTTATACAATAGACAGAGCTTGAACCATCGTTTATGTTAAAATAAAATAATCATGCTAATTCAACCAGAAATATGCTAAACCAAGGAAATGAACCGAAAGCAACAGAGGAATTCCGGAGCGACTGTTCAGTGAGGCGGAGAAGAATCTGATGGTTTCGGTTTGAAACCACCCTAACAGAGCTTCTTTAACCGAGCTCGCGTTCTAAGCTCCATGCTCTGCATGGAAGTTAACTCTTTCACCCCCGGAGCAGTTCTAGTGGTGGGACAAACTGCACTTGTCATAATATAGCAAGACTTCATGTTGTTTGAAGCATCTGTAGGGAGAATCACTGTGGGCACCTGAGTGAGGAAGGGAACCCCTTGCCTCAAATTGTCCTCTTCCAGCCACTACTGGAGGGCTTGAACCAGAGTCAGAGACACCAGAACCAACTTGGAGATGGAATCTTTTCTCTGAGACCAAAAGGCTCTCAGGTGAAATTGAATATCTCTCATCTGGAACCTTGCCCCCTGCACCACTGCAGTGCATGGTGCCATATGGCCTAGCAGCTGAAAAAAATGTCTGGCTGGCCAAGACACAAGTGGACGAAAAGAGGAAGCCAGACTGATGAGAAATTGGACCCTTGGGGAAGGGAGGAAGGCCTTGGCCTGAACAGTGTCCAGCTCCATTCCTATAAATGTGAGAAGCTGGGTAGGCTCCAGGACAGACTTTTCCAGATTCAGGATGAATCCTAGGGAGTCCAGAAGGTCTCGAGTGGCCCTTAGAGCTGACCTGACTTAGTCTGGAGACTGGCCTTCTATGAGCCAATCGTCCAGGTAAGGGAACAGTAAGATGCCTTGCTTTCTGAGGAAGGCTACCACTACTGCCAGATACTTGGCGAATACCCTTGGAGCAGATGTTAGACTGAAAGACATTGCTCTGAACTGATAATGGCCTGAGGGCAGTTAGAATCTGAGGCACTTTCTGTGACAGTTATGTGAAAATAGGCATCCTTGAGATCCAGGGAGGCTAGCCAGTCTCCTGGTCTCAGAGAGGGAAGAATTAGTCCCAGAGTCAACATCTTGAACTTTGGCTTTAAGATGTGTTTGTTTAGGTATCGTAGATCTAGGATGGGTCGCCACTCCCCTGTCTTTTTAAGGGTAAGGAAGTAACTGGAGTATAATTATTTTTCCCTGTGAATGAGAGAGACCTTTTCCACTGCTTGCAGGAGCAGTAGAGATGAGACCTCTGTCTCCAAGGCCTGCATTTCCTCTGGAGAGGAAGGGGAAAAGCCTTTGCTCTCAGCCTTGGGAACCTGGTGAAGCTGAGAGTAAGACCCTGGCTCACCACTTTCAGAACTCACCTGTCTGAAGTGATAGACTTCCAGGCCCGGAAGAAGTGAGCCAGTCTGCCCCCTACAGGGATTGGGGAGGAGACCCTGGCTGACCCATCTGGGTGTCTGCTTGGCAGGGGGCTTAGACTGAGAGGAGGATGCAGCCCTTGTCATCCCCCTTCTGCCTCTTCCCCTGAAGAACCCCCTCTGCTGGAAAGAAGAGGAGGCCTGGGCCTGGTAAAAAGGCCTTTGAAAGGGCCTGCCCCTGCCAGACCTAGACTGCTGCTTTTGAGGAGTGGTCTGTTTCTCTTTGGTTTCAGCACTCCTATATGTGATTCTGTACTCGTCCATCTTTTTCATGTAAGCCTCTGTTTGTTCCCCAAACAAAGAGTTACCAGTGATAGGAAAATCCATGGCCTTGGTCTGGGTATCCTGAGACAAGCTAGTACACCGGAGCCAGGTAAATCTCCTCATGGAAACAGGCGTAGCCATAACCTGAGACTGAACATCATTCGAGTCTACAGCAGCATGGAACTGTACCTTAGAAGCTTCAATGCTATCTGTAGCCACCTGCTCCAGCTCACTGGCTAGATAGGGAGGGGCATTCTTAGCCAGTGCCAGAACCATATCCCACCTAGACTTCTGGTATCTTGCCGTATATGCCATGTAGTTGGATTGTCTGAGTCCCAAAGAGGATGCCAGGTACTGCTTCTTAGCAATGGCATCCACTTTCCTAGAATCCTTATCTGGGGGATGAGATGCCAGAGGAATATTAGCCTTGTCACAGGCTGCAGCTTGCACTACCCCAACATGGCTGTAGTGAGTAGTAAGGAATTCCATCCCAGGGCCTGACAATGCATACCTCCTGTCCATCTTCTTATCCACAGGGGGTATGGATCTTGGTAGTTGTAAGATTTTTCGGGTCTGTTTCCCCAGGGACTTGTGCAGAGGGATAGACACCCTTTCGGACTCTGGAACGTCCATCACCTCAACGTAGTCAGGCTCCTCCTGATCCTGTTCAGCTTCTGCCATAGGGAGCTGAAGAGTGTCAGCCACCTTCCTGTAAAACAGGTAGTGGGAGGAGGACTCAGAAAGCCTGGGAGGAGACACATTGGAAGGCCTGTCTGGGGAGATGTCCAGTTCAATAGACTCATTCAGGTCTTCATATTCTTCATCCTCATTGTCTTCGTCTCCTTCTCATTCGCCCTCATAAAAAAGCTTCAGGGTCATAATTGGAAGCTTGTAAGTCCAACCGAACCGACTGTCCTCGAGACGGTGCCGGTTCAGTCGGAACCGGGTGAAGTGACTGTACTATAACAATCGCTTTGGCAATTTTGTCAGTGGTCGGAGCATGGGGACCGGGATCTGAACCGGCTGACTTATGTTTTTTCTTTGTAGGAACTGATTCCGCAAGATTGGCTCTCCTCTTGCCCGAGGGGTTATCACCCAGGTCAGTAGGCACCCCCTCAGGTTCGGCCGAAACTGAACCAGACTGGCCATCCGGGTCAGCGGACTTCTTGGCCTCCTTTTCCTTTAGCCTACTTAAACATTTTTCAGCAGTGACTTCAGGGAAGTTTTTACAGATTTGGCAGTCTTTCTTGAGGTGGTCAAACCCCAGACACTAAACACAGATGAGGTGGGGATCGGCCTTGGCAAAGGCCTCCCCACACTCACTGCAGTGCTGAAACCCTGTGGGCCCGGTTTTCTTTTTGGGTTTCTCAGACATGCATCTAGATAACCAGTCACCCCTACCAGCGTTCAAGCCAGGCGACTACCAAACCTATCAGTTCCAACTGTGTCATGGGTCGGTTGAAAAAACACCAGAAATTCATTGTTTT
Organism: Neoceratodus forsteri; assembly: GCA_016271365.2. Lineage (NCBI taxonomy): Eukaryota > Metazoa > Chordata > Ceratodontiformes > Ceratodontidae > Neoceratodus > Neoceratodus forsteri. The sequence goes on from CM028130.1 coordinate 1,201,553,264, forward strand.
TTTCAGGAACCGATAGATACTGACCGCATACAAAATCCCCCTTTTTTAAAACAGAGATATTCTTTGGTTCCTGACCAGACCGACTGGTAGGGAACCGAAAACAAAACAATTTCTTACAACACTCTACCTACTACACACTTACTGTACTGGGACAGAGATACGAATACCAACAAAAATAAAGAATGGTTGAATAAAACCGAACGATTTACTGTGACCGAACCGAAGTGTAGGAGAGGATCTCCGGAGCGACTTCTCAGTTAGGCAGAGTAAAGAATCTGACGGTTACACTTCAGAGTATCTGGGACAGAGGTTTGAAAACCGAGCTCGAGATGAATGTTCTATGCCTTTGCATAGAGTTTAACCCTCTCATGTCCAGGGCAGTTGAAGTGCTGGGGCTAACTGCAATTAGTCAGAATATAGCAAAACTTCATGTTGTTTGAATTGCACATTGGATGCCTAAATACCATTTGCAGCCACCTGCTCCAGCTCCTTGGCCAGCTGGGGAGGGGCATTCCTAGCCAGCTCCAGAACCGTATCCTACATAGATTTCTGGTACCTGGATGTATATGCCATATAATTTGATTGCCTGAGTCCCAAAGAGAATGCCAAGTACTGTTTTTTTTTTTGTCATGGCATCCAATTTCCTGGAATCCTTATCTGAGGGGTGAGATGCCAGGGGAATGTTAGCCTTGTCACAGGCTGCAGCTTGTACTACCCCAACATGGCTGCTATGATTTAAAAGGAATTCCATCCCGGGACCTGACAAAGCATACCTCCTGCCCATTCTTTTTTCCATAGGACATTTTTTGTGGACATGGAAAAATTACTGCGTTGCATTTTTGAGAAGTCCCATCGAATTTAGCTGTTCTGCCATCCTGACAAGCATATTTTGTTTCTGGTGACTGCTCATCTTTAATGAAAGGTAAGTGCATCTTTTATATACTGCTGATCTTTTAGGGACTGGTCTTGTGTACACAGTGTTTTTTTATGAAATATACTTTTCTCTATCTTCAAAGTTGTTAAACATTAGATTGTAGCGGCTCTTTCTTTTCCTTTTCTGGGTTACGCTTTCTCATCTCTCTGTCTGTCTGGCTGTGGTCGGCTGCCCTATCTCTGGCACAGAGAAGCATGCTGCTTCCCCCACCTGGCCCCTGAACCATGGCCCAAATCTCGAGGGGTACCAGGATTTTTTCTTTCCAACCCAGGTCCTGTAACCCATATACTCTCCTCCCATACGGAACCTGAACTTGCACCAAGCACTTCCTGCACCGGTTCACTTACTACAACCATGTACGTTCTCTCACTCCCCATTGGTGCTGAGGCCCTCAAACCCAGCTCTGCTCCAGTGTCTGAGCTGCACATCCTGGGCTGCCCTGCCACGAGGGAGTCCTGAGCACTGCCACTGCTCAGGCCCTCCGAGCAGCACACTCATCTACTATGGCACTCTTCCTCTTTACCAAGCTCCTGATAACTATTTAGGGATGGCCCCAGCCTTCGGTCCACATCCCTGCCAGCACATCCTGGGTTTGAACTAAGCTCCAGCCGGGAGCTGCCCCCAAGGCCTGTCCTAAGACCTGTGACCCACCCAGCCCCTTAGATGCCGGCACCCCAGGACTTGTCCCTCCATACCGTTCCCACAGACCTGGCAGCCTAAACACTCCTACATGGGATCACATGGGGTTCCTGCCTATCATGACATTCTCCTACCACCTAAGCCTCCCTCATCCCAACGTAGCAGATACCTGGCTGACCATAATCCCTTCGGAGCTCCCATCCTGGCTCCTCGATGCCATATTCCTGAAGAGGCCATCCCTGTCTACCAACTTTGGGGGGGAGGCTCACAGGCCCAACCCGGACCGTCAAGCTCCATCTTTGCCTGCCTCTCCTGCTCCTCCTGTCTCAGGCCTAGTGCCTGGGTTGGAAAAGGCCTCAAACACCCTGTGTCCACTCCTTATATATCTTCCCTAACCTGCCATCTGCTGCCGCCTTTAGACATCCAGCAGAGATTAACCCCCAGAGCACTAATAAATTCCCTACCTCGGGGGGGGGGGGGAGGTGGAAGGGGGTCCCTAGTGGGAGCATACATTTGTATTCATCCACTTTTTTCATGTTGACCTCAGTTTTGTCACCAACTAATGAATTTCCCTCAAAGGAGAAATCAACAGACTGGTTTTGAGTATCCTGAAGAAGGATGGTAGTCCTAAGCCAAGAAAACCTTAAGGACACTGCATGAGCTAGAACTCTAGTAGCATTATCATTGGTGTCTACTGCAGTGTGAAAATGGTATTTAGTTGCATCCAGGACTGATCTTACCATGGTAATCAGATCCTGTGCCCATCATCTCTGTCTGCCAGTGCAAGAATTATGTTCCAAAGTGCTTTCTAGTAATGTGCTATATGTGCTGAATAAGCTGCTTGCCTGATAAGCAGGGAAGCCGTTGCACAAGCCCTTTTGGCCATAGCATTCAGTTTTTAAAGTCCTTTTCAGGGGGCTGTGCAGATAGAATGATTTTTGCTCTCTCAGAAGCAGCAGCCTGGAATACTCCTTGATGATCAGGATGGGCATACAGGTATTCTTCTCCCTGTTTGTCCACCTTATATTTTCTTTTAGTTTTCTTATCAATGACTTCCTTTTTGTCCTGCAGCCTCATTACACTTGCCGGCAAAAGATCTTCTGTTGCTGTTTCCCTTACATCTGGAATAGGATCCCCTATTCCTTTGGTCTCAGAAAATCCAAAAGGGAGGAGAACTGCCTCAGGCCTGCTGCAGGTGTCTGGCCCCTCAACTTCTTGGTGTCAAATTTGTTTTCTTTTGCTGCTTGCCAATGAAAAATGTTCCTTCATATCCTGGATAGCCTTCAAAATGTCATCCAAGCTAAGTCTGAATGACAGGCCTCCCTCAAAGGACACGTTAAATGGCTTGGCCTTCGATGCCTGGTCTGCGACCCAGTACGTGACATATACAGCTCACATGGCTAACACAAAGTGATAATTGGAGCATGCTGACACTCATAAACTGTCAACTGTGACATCCCTAGAAAAAACAGAGGCCATAGATACCAATTGTAAAAGGTTCATTCTCTCAGAGTCTGAGGGTCAGAGCCATAATCCATGAATCCAGGGCTCTAAAAAAACAACACAGGATGCATAGAAAGTGCAACGATGTACCCTATTTGAGGAAGACGTCTTCTGCATGTGGTGTCCACACACTTATAGTGTTAATCGGTTAAAGCCAGAGAGCCTTCAATTGGATTAGTTGTGCTTAACAGAATTATGCACATCCTTGTCTTCCAGGGGAGTAGTTTCCCATTCCTGGGGGGCTATCCTTGGCTCAATAAATGAATAACATCTCACCCGTGACCCAGGGAGATGTTTTCACTAGTCTGTTCCTGCCCATTCCTGTTCAATAATCTGGTCACAGTGCACAAAGTTTGGAAAACATTTTGGCGTGGAGGAGGACATGGACAAAGTGGAAGTTACGTTCAGTGCCGCCATGGCTTTCACCTCTTTCAGCTGTACTGTCCTACATGCCTCATTTATGAGGTAGGACAGAGATTTTGCATCAAACAGGGGAGGGAGCAGAATATTTCTCCTAAACTTCATCCACTCACCCTCCTTATCAAAAAGTATGTTCTGGTCCAGATTCTTATCACTATCCCCTGCATCCTCATCTTGACCCTCTACTTAGTCAAGGTCAGGGCCTACCTGCAGATCTGGCTGAGCAGTCTAGTTCTGCTGTGGTACACTTGGACGTGCCTGTATGGGCTCTCCCTGACCTGAGGGGCCCACCTTGGGATTGGGGATGCCCTGCAGAACATCAGAAACCAGCAGCTTATTAAGAGCAACATCAAGAATTTGCACAACTCAGCTTTGCGACTGCCAGTTGGTGTCCCAGGTGCACCCCCTCAGCTTGGTGGTTCGACTGGGGGGAACTGAAATAGACATATTAGATGACACTACACAGCTGAGGCAGAAGAGTGTAGCAAAGAGAAGATCATCACCCTCCTGGAGGTCTTACATTGCTGGAATATCACAAGTCTCTGATAGGACATTGTGCCACTTGTCCCTGGCAATGCCAAAGGTAACTATACCATGGCAATTATACCAATTCCATCATTATTTATTACTTTTTATTACTTGTGTGTCATATCTATATTGTAATCAGTCTCTTTATTTGTACCACCCCCCTTTCCCTTCCCCCTGGGTCGCACCTGAAAATGAGCTCTGGCTCAGTGTGCCTCTCCTAGTTACCAACATTTTTAATAAATAAATAAATTAAAAAACTAAAAATGTGTAGACTCAACAGTGCAAGGTTGTTATATGATCTTTTTTCCAAAAACAGGAAATTACTATCCTGTTTCCTCCTTATGCTCCTATCTATGCCCATCAGTGAGGGAAAATAATGTAACAAAGGCTTAAACTCCTATTGAGTCCTGGGTCAAGCAAATTCAGGGCTGGATTAATGCATGTGCCTAGGCGGCCTGGGACCAGGGGCCCTAGGAAAATTAGGGCCCATGACTCAGCTCAGGCAGCAAGTATTGGAAACGTAGGGAGCCAGAGGAGGAAGGAGACGAGGCCCCTTTAAATAATGGGTCCTGAGTGGCTGCTGCTGTGCTGTGCAGTCGTCAACACTTACTGACTTAGTCAGTTGTTCAGCTGGGTAGTGGTGAGGTCAGCAGGTCAAGCCAGAGGTGTTAATGAGATGGACAGGGGTGGGTCTCACTAGAGAGCTGGCAGCCAGCATGGAAATCGCTGATGCAAGTTTTACCAGCACCATGCGAACACCAACCAACCATGAATTATATTGCCAGCAGCACATCAGTCAGAGTCTCTACTGCACTGCTGCATGAGTGTGCAAGCTCTCTCTTGGCTGTCCGGTTGGTTGAGCTTGTTGATGGGTTTGGGGGTCGGGGCTGGGCCAGTCTAGCAGTGGTGGAGACGCACTATGGGGCACGCTGACAGCAGTCAAAGAAGCAAGTCAAGTGTGCAGCAAAGAAAAAAATGTCACTGTCAAGATCAAGAGTAAGATAAGCCACAGCACTGACAGCAGCCAGCAGCATGCAGGCAGTGAGTGATATATACAGTTTCAATCAAACCTGTCTCGAGCTTGAGATGATTCAGAGCCGGAGTACTGGGGGTGGGGTTTATTATTGTGTGGGACTCGAACCTCACTTCTGACACAGTGTCACAGCAGGCAGCAGTGGGCTTCAGTAGCCATAGCTCTGATGATCCTGGCAAGTCTTGCAGCAGCAGAGAGGGATGGGTTACCGGTTCCATTTCAGGTGGATTTGGTAACATTTTTTAATGTTTTTTTATTAGATAGACTTAGTTAATACATAGGGCAGCAGCACAGCAGGCTGCAGTACAGAGGAGGCAGCCAGAGTCAGCTGACACACTCAACAGGGTCAAGTCACGTCACGGTCACACGCAGGGCAGAGGGCGGGAAGCTTGAACCTTGTTTGAAGGCAAGCTTATGTATCTATCAGAAGGTGGTGGTACTGTTTGTGTGTTTTTTTGCTGTGACAGTGACAACGAACTGAGTGACAACAGAGAACAGTTCTGTAGATTACTACTACTGTGTACTACTACGGGTCATTTTCAGGTCAGTGTTGTTTATTTGGGCAGTGAGGAACCAACAGGAGCATCCATCTTCCACCTCCTGACATTACTATATCTCCGCTGGTCATTGCTGTGGTAAATTAAATGCTATAGATTCCTTTAGCAACCACCGTTATCTAAGTGGGTTTGCTAAGAGGAAGCTGAAAAAAGAAAGGGAGATGAAGGGAGTAGTTTTGCTGGGAAAGATCCCAAAACTAAACCAATTCTTCAAGGAGCCGGAGAACTCTGAAAAGCAACAATTATTTGATGACAACGTTGGCAATGAACCTGGCATAGCCAATGGATCTTCTGAGTCTGACAATGTGCAGCCACAAGGAGGTATTGTAGAGGTTAACATGCCTACTAGTAGTCCAGATGTATAAGATGTAGATGGGGTGGTGGCACTGGCTACAGCTGACCCTCAGGAAGATGATCATGACTCGGGGTCGAGCTCGAGTGAAGGCAAGAAAAATATTATTGAAGCAGATTGATTTACCAGTGCTCCTGCATTGTGGAATAACACTGATGATAGTTTCAGGAGTTTTTGGATTGCTAAGGGTTCAGCTGCTTGTCAGAATAAAAACGTACCAAATTTCTCTGCTTCTACTCAGGTGATTACTGGGAAGACTCAGATGCTATCCAGAGATCTGTTTTCATGTTGGCTACACAGCGGTGAAGTGGTTATGTGGGAATAGCTTATTTACTTGCCATCTGCTTGAAATGTTTACTGCTCTGCCTGCAAACTTTTATCAACATGATCACATGCCTTTACTGAAGGGTTTAGTGACTGGAAACACCCGAGCACATTTCTGAACATGAAAAAAGCCTGGAACACCAAAACTGTCTGCTAGCATGGATATGGCATGTAAAGGCAACAGGTACAGTAGATGCAAATCTAGCTTGGCAGTTTCAGTCAGAATGCCAATATTGGAGAGATGTTCTTAAACGTGTTGTGGCAGTTATCAAGTTTTAAAGTGAGCGTGGACTTGCATTGTGTGGTGAAGATGAGCTGTTAGGGTCCCCACATAATGGAAACTATTTGGGGATTTTGGAGCTGATTGCTCAGTTTAATCCATTTTTGGCTGATCATATGGCTAAGTTTGGATACAAGGGTAGAGTTAATACCGCCTATCTGTCATCAACTATTTGTGACAAATTCATTGATTTGATGGGACAGAAGAAAAAATTACTCACCTTAGTAATTATGTTTCTTCTAGTGGAGTCTTGCTGTATTCTGACAAGTGCAGTTATTTATTTATTTGCTTTTGTTAACCGGGTAAGCCCCAGCCCTTAAACTGCCCCGGAGAACAATGAGTTAACTTTTCTATGCAGGGCATAGAATGTTGCTCTCGAGCACGGTTGATGTCTCTGCCTGTTGTATTTTGAACTGCAACCATCAGATCTTTATGAACAAAACTCACTAGGTGTTCTATGTGGAAAATGTAAAAACTTTACTAGCCAACTGGCAGAAAAATATTCTTTTGGGTTCCCAAGGGAAGACTCAAGTCAGGAAACACAAAACACAAAAAACAATTAAAGTTGAAATAACATATCACCCCATGAATAACAGAGGGTGTAAGGAGGCACCCCTGAGGTGCCAACACTGCGCCTGCCCACACATCCCAAAAAATCCAGGTTCTGAAAGGGGAGGCGGGGGGAGGTCAGAATACAGCCAGACTCCACTAGAAGAAACATAATTACTAAGGTGAGTAATTTTTTCTTCAAACAACATGAAGTCTTGCTGTATTCTGACAAGTGCAGACTACCAAGCAGTACCTCCATGGAGGAGGGACAAAATCTACTTTGGGAATAGGCTCTGAAGTACTGCTGTGCCAAACCGAGCATCACTCCTAGCCTGGATATCCAGAGAGTAATGCCTGGTAAAATAATGTACCGTTTTCCAGGTGGCTGCTTGACAGATTTCTAAGAGAGTGATATCCCTGGCAGCCACCAGGGAAGCAGCTGTACCTCTTGTAGGGTGAGCCCTCAGGCCTGAGGGTGGAATCTTTCCCAGTTTCTCATAGCAGAATTGTATACAAGACACAATCCACCTGGCAATAGTTCTCTTGGTGGCAGGTTTGCCCTTTCATACCTCTCCATAAATGAGGAACAACTGGAGGGAATCAAACCTGTGACCCTTGGTATGCTCTATGTAGTAGCTAAGGGCTCTTTTAACATCCAAACTGTGTAGCCTCATCTCCCCTGATGAAGAATGATCAGTGAAGAAAACAGGGAGAGACAGACTGATTCAGGTGGAAATCTGAAGCCACTTTGGGCAAGAACTTTCTGTTAGTTCGAAGGACCACTTTATCTCTGTGAAAAGAGATGAAATCAGGTTCCACTGACAGGGCTTCTAATTCACTGATGTATCTAGCAGGGGTAATGGCTACCAAAAACACAGTTTTCCAAGTCAAGTACTTAAGCTCTGCTGAGGGCAGAGGCTCAAAAGGTGGTTGCATAAGCTGAGCAATGCAAACATTAAGATCCCAAGCAGGAGTAGGATCCTTAAAGGGGGGATTGGTATGAAGCAATCCTTTGAAAAACTTATAGAATACAGGGTGAGATGACAGTGAGGAAGACTCACCTACTGACAGAAAGGCAGAAACAGCAGACAATTATACCTTGAGAGTAGCTGTTCTGAGGCCTAGGCTATTAAGATGGACCATATAATCCAGAACTGTAGGCAATTCAGCAGTATCTGGGGAGATATGCCTCTTGGAACACCAAATGCTGAATCTCTTTGCAAGGTTGTGACCTTACCTTGACTAGAACTTTGAACAGGAGAGGGAAAGGGGGAAAAGCATACTGAAATTTCCCGTCCCAGTTCAGAGTCAGAGCATCCAGGGGGACTGAGCCAAAGACTGGGGGTCTGCAACAAAAGAGAGGAAGTTGGTGATTGTCTGGGGCTGCAAAAAGATCTATCTCTGGAGTGCCCCATCTCAAAAAAATTACCTTCAATACCAGAGGATCCAGGGCCCATTCGTGATGGCCCTGAGATATTCTGCTCTGTGCATCTGCTAGGACGTTGTCCTTCCCTGGAAGGTGAACTGCTATCAGAAAGGTTTGCAGGGAATAAGCCAGGGACCACAGCTTCATTGCTTCTGTGCACAAGGCTGTAGACCGAGTGCCTCCTTGCTTGTTGATGTACCACATGGTGGTGGTGTTGTCTGTTCTGACCTGAACCACTTTGTTCTGTACTGACTGGGAAAAAGCTTACAGTGCCAGAAACACTGCCCTGAGTTCCAGGAGACTGATATGTAGAAGCGATTCCTGAGGAGACCACAGTTCTTGGGTGGTGAGATCCCCCAAATGGGCTCCCCAGCCCAGCAGGAAAGCATCTGTGGTAAGGACCACTGAATGAGACAGAGTGGCAAATGGAATCCCTTGCCTCAAATTGTCCTGATCCTGCCACCATTGCAGGGCCTGGATCAGAGTTCGAGTCACTGGGATTAGTTTGGTAAGGGAATCCTTTCTTTGGGACCAAAAAGCCCTCAGGTGGAACTGAATGTCCCTCATCTGAAATCTTGCCCCTTGGACCACTGCTGTAGAAGCTTCCATATGGCCCAAGAGCTGAAGAAAATGCCTTGCTGGTCGAGACACCTAAAGGTTGAATGAAGAAGCCAGCTCCATGAGAGCTCTTGCCCTTTCCAGGGGAAGAAAGGCTCTTGCTTTTACCGTATCTAGCTCTGCCCCTAGGAAGGTGAGGAGCTGTACTGGTTCGAGAACTGACTTTGGTAGATTAAGAAGAAATCCTAAAGAAGTGAGCACTTGTTGGGTCACTTGCAGGTCTGTCTTGACTTGGTCTGGAGACTGGCTCACTATGAGCCAGTCGTCCAAATATGGAAAAATGGAAATCTTTTGTCTTCTTAGGAAGGCAACAACTACTGCCAGGCACTTTGTGAAAACCCTTGGAGCTGAGGTTAGGCCAAAGGGCATTGCTCTGAACTGATAGTGGCCTGAGGGCAACTCGAACCTGAGGTATTTTCTGTGGGAGCACCTGATGGGAATGTGAAAGTAGGAATCTTTGCGGTCCAGAGAGGCTAGCCAGTCCCCTGGCCTTAGAGAGGGAGGAAATTCCCAGAGTTATCATCTTGAACTTTGGCTTTAAAGATGTTTGTTCAGATATCTTAAGTCCAGGATGGGTCGCCACTCTCCTGTCTTTTTGGGGATCAGGAAGTACCTGAGTACAGTCCTTTGCCCCAGTGTAGGGTAGGTACTCTCTCTATAGCTCTTAAAGCTAGTAGAGAAGAAACCTCTGCCTCTATGGCAAGGGTTTCTGAAAGATTTGTAGGTGGAAAAGATCTCGCTCTCATCTTTGGAAATTTTTTGAAGCTGAGAACCAGTCCCTGGCTTACTACTTCCAGGATCCACTTGTCTGATGTAATAGACATCCAGTCCTGGACAAAGTAAACCAGCCTGCCCCCTACTGGGATAGGAGAGTCGACCCAGGCAGAACCATCAGGGTGTCTGCATGGCAAGGGCTTTAGGCTGATGCAGGCCTGCTCATCCTCCTTCTGCCTCTCCCTCTGAAGAACCCCCTCTCCGAAAAGGAAGAAGAGGCCTGTGCTTGGTAAAAAGGCCTTTGAAAAGGCCTACCCTGCCCCTAGACTGCTGCCTTTGAGGAGTTGCCTGCCTTTCCTTGGCCTGAGCACTCCTGTAAGTGGTCCTGTACTCGTCCATTTGCTTCATGTAATTCTCTGTCTGCTTCCCAAACAAAGAATTACCCACCACAGGAAAATCCATGGCCTTAGCCTGGGTATCCTGTGAGAGGCTAGTACATCTGAGCCAAGCCATTCTCCGAAGAGCTACAGATCTAGCCATGACTCATGATAACACATCACTGGAGTGCACAGCAGCATGAAACTGAATTTTTGATGCCTCAGTCTGCAGCCACCTCCTCCAGCTCCTTGGCTAGCTGGGGGAAAGCCTGTTTAGCCAGTGCCAGTACAGTGTTCCACCTGGACTTCTGGTATCTAGCTGTATAGGCCATATAATTCGCCTGCCTGAGTCTCAAGGAATATGCCATGTACTGCTTTTTTGCCATGGCATCAGTCTTCCTGGAGTCCTTGTCTGGGGGGTGTGATGCCAAGGGAATGTTTGCCTTATCGCAGGCAGCAGCCTGTACAACCCCAACATGGCTGCATTGCTGTTAAAGGAACTCCGTATCTGAGCCTGAAAGTGTATACCTCTTGTCCATTCTTCTATCCACAGGAGGTATGGAATTGGGAGACTTCAGAATTTTTTGTGTCTGTTTCCCAAAAGATTTGTGGAGGGGAATAGACAGTCTCCTGGAGTCTGGGATGTCCATCATCTCTACATAGTCAGGCTCCTCCTGATCCTCCACTGTCTCCTCCATAGGAAGCTGGAGGGTCTCAGCCACCTTTCTGTAAAACATAAAGTGGGAAGGTGACTCAGAAAGCCTAGGAGAAGAAACACCTGAAGGTCTGTCTGGGGAGATGTCCGGATCAGTAGGCACATCCAGACTTTCACCATCACCATATTCATCTTCCAACTCTCCTTCCTCCTCAAACTCTGGTTCATAAAATTCTTCCAGGGTATAATTGTGAACTGGGGGAACCGACCGAACCGAGCCCCTGCCAAAAGGTGCCAGATCAGTCAGAACCGGGTGAAGCGATTCCACAATACGAATCGCTCTGGCTATTTCTTCGGCGGTCGGAATATGAGATTCTGGATCCGAACTGGACGATTTTTCTTTGCGTTTCTTTTTTGCCGGAACTGACCCCTCAGGATCGGATATCCTTTTGCCCGAAGAAGTATCGCCCTGGTCAGAGGGCACTCCTTCTGGTTCGGTCGGAACCGAACCAAGCTGGCCATCTGGGTCAGCGGACTTCTCGGCCTCCCTTTTCCTCAGACTACCTAATCTCTTTTCAAGGGCAGATTTTGGAAAATGTTTACAAATTTGGCAGTCTGAATCGAGGTGGTCAAACCCCAGACAATAAACACAGGTGGTGTGGGAATTGGCCTTAGCAAAGACCTCCCCATACTCACTGCAGTGTTGAAACCCAGTGGGCCCATTTTTTTGGGGGGTTTCTCAGACATAGCCAACCTAACCAAACGTACCCTTTTTTCGGCAACTGCCAGGCAAGACTCCCCTATCAGTTCCTGACCATGTCACGGGTCTTGGAAAAAAACGTACTAAAACCCGTTTTTTTTTTTAGAACCGACATGGACCGATAACCACACACTAAAGTAAGATACAAAAATTACCTGAACGATCAGTTCAGCCAAACTGATCCACACTTTTTACAAGTTCCACACAGAAAACAGAACAAAACCTATCTAGCACTCACGTTACCACATACAGAGACTTGAACCGACTATGAGGAAACTAAATTTCCGGTAGAAAACAGACACTTCTACCGACTTCGAACCGAGCTGCAGGAGAAATCTCCGTAGCGACTGTTCAGTGAGGAGGAGCAAAGAATCTGACGGTTGCAGTTCAAAATACAACAGGCAGAGACATCAACCGAGCTTGAGAGCAACATTCTATGCCCTGCATAGAAAAGTTAACCCATTGTTCTCCGGGGCAGTTTAAAGACTGGGGCTAACTGCACTTGTCAGAATACAACAAGACTTCATGTTGTTTGAAAGTTCAAAGCTCAATAACCAGAGAACTGCAACAAGCCAAGTATTTTTCTGTGATTGTCGATTCAACACCAAATCTATCACATATGAATCAGTTGACTTTCGTCGTATTCCGATTTGCCAATTCAGATGGACACATTGTGGAATGATTCATTGGATTTGAGCCACTGGAGAACCATACAGGTGCAAGTCTGGCCGACACTGTGCCTACTATGGTAAATAACTTGGGTTTGGATATCTCTAATTGCCACGGACAATCATATGATAATGCCAGCAATATGTTGGGATGATACAATGGACTGCAGGCACACCTAATGTGAGTAAACCCACTTATGCACTATGTTTCATGCGCTGAAAATTCATTGAACTTAGTAGGAGTCAACAGTGGTAACAACAGCTGCACCCATGTAATTAATTTATTTGGGTTTCTGCAGTCACTATGTGCTTTCTGATCAATGTCAGTATATTGCTGGAAGCAAACTGTCGGAAGATCCGATGAAAGCCAGAGATTTTTTGACACTAAAAAGTCTGTCTGACATGAGATGGAGTAGTCATGCTGATTCTACGAAGGTTTTGTGTCAGAACTATGAAAGAATTTGGCAAGCCCTACAAAACCAGTCAGTAGATACGAACCAGTCAGCTGAGACCTGACGAGAAGTGGCTTCCCTTCAGAGCAAAATGGAGCAGTTGGAAACAGCCTTCATTGCTCAATTTTGGAACACTGTGCTTCAGTGGTTTAAAATGACCAGCATGCAGCTACAGAAAATGGACATCGATCTCAATACAGCAGTTCACTTACTGCATTCATTAGGATCATTTGTGGCTGCACTGCGAGATCAATTTGACAATTTTGAAAATGCTGCTAAGAAGACATGCAAGGCTGTCTTACAAAAATATCAAAAGTGATTTCTGCCCTAATCAAAAGTGAAAACAATTTGCAGATGAATCAGGAGAGCCTGACACCTTACTTGAAGGAAGCCAAAACATTTGTATTGAGACATTCTATGTCGTAACTGACAAATTGTCAGCTCGTCTTCATCACCAACTGAATGCCTATAAGATGCTGTGTAACCACTTTGGAGTTCTGTTTCAACTGAGCTGAATGGACATCATCGACATTCGCAAGCTTGCTGCTGACCTTGCTGCAGTTTACCCCCAGGACTTGGATAATCAGACATTTCCTGATGAGCTCCTACAGTTTAAATTCTTTGTAAAAGATGAGCTAGATAAGTCTCCAGCCAACTTGCTACAAGAGTTAAGGCACGATGGCCTTCAGTCAACATTCCTTAATGTGGACATTGCCCTTAGAATTTTCCTGACACTGCAAGTGACAAACTGCCAAGGAGAATGCATGTTTTCAAACATGGCAAGGATAAACAAGCATTTATCAATGCCGAATGTTTGCTTGCTGGCACTGGTAGTGTAGGAGTTAGAGAGATGCATAATAGGAATGGCAGTGAAGTATTGAACTGAAGTCAACCCCACCACCACGCTGCAGAGACTGAGAGGTATTGGGGTGTGTCTTTGGGTCGTCAGGCATAATGGCCACGCCATTTCACCACACCCTACCCTGCAGACACCAACAAGTGTCACGGTGTGCCTTGGGGTCTTTGGGCCTTATGCTCACCCCATTTCATAAGGAAATACGGTGAGATGGGTGCAGTATAGGAAAATGAGATGAACTTAGGGGCCGAAGAGTCCAAGGCACACCTTGATGCCTGTCACTGGCTACAGGGTGTGGGTGGGGGTGGAATGGCATGAGCATTATAGGCGACAGTCCCTAGTCACACCCCTGATGCCTGCCGGTCTCTACAGGGTGGGGCGTTATGGCCGGAAACCCTAATGCCCTAAGCATTCATTGGTATTTTCACTCCAAATTTTCAACATGGGCTTTTTGTGACCCCCACCTCAGGAACAGTAGCAATATCAGTTCGTTAGCCGAAAGCTGATTTTGCACAGCGATATGCCATTTGGAACCACAGGTGCGAAAACACATTTTGAACAGGATATGAAAATTGACCGCTGTACTGTTCATGAGGAGGTGTAAAAAATGGCAATATTGAAAATCTGGAGTGAAAATATAAAAAAAAATGGTAAAGTCATGAGTGTGCGTAGAAACTGCGCAACACACACCCGGAATGTAATGAGTTTGGGGATTGTTCACAGCAGATTGTCAACACAGGCATTTTGGGATCTCCACTCATGAACAGTGTCACTGTGATTTTTTTAATCTGTCCCGAACACTGATTTTCCACAGCGACCACGCATTTCTGCACCGGAAGTGCGAAAACACATTTCGGCCAGGGTGTGAAAAATGACAGCTGTACTGTTCATAAGGAGGTGTGGAAAAATGCCAGTGTGGAAAATCTGGACTGAAAATATTACAAATTCATGAACTTACAAGGGTACGTGGAAACTGCGCAATGCACACTCATAACACAGTCATTTTATGGACTTTTATCACCAAATTTTCAACATAGCCATTTTAAAACCTCTGCTCGTGAAAGGTGTCACTGTGATTTTCTTAATCTGTCCCGAACATTGATTTTGCACACCGACCGTGCCATTTTGCGCTACATGCGCAAAAACACATTTTAGGTGAGATGTGGAAAAATGACAGCTGTACTGCTCGTGAGCAGGTGTGGTAAAATGGCACTGTTGAAAATCTGGAGTGAAATATTAAAAATTCGCAAAGTTACGAGCATGTGTAGGAAATTTGCAATGCACACTCGTAAAACAGTAATTTTTGGGAATTTTTTCACCAAATTTTCAACATAGGGTTTTGGGGGGCCTACCTCATGAACTGTGACACTGTCATTTCGTTACTCAGTCCTGAAAGGTGGTTCTGCACAGTGACCGCAAAATCACCTTTCGAGACCGAACAACAAAATGACAGTGATTGAGTTCATGAGGTTGGGCCCCAAGAACCACATGTTGAAAATTTGGTGAAAAAAATTCCCCAAAATGGCTGAGACATGCACCAAAGCAGAAAAAAAATCAATTTATGCCATTATACAGCTTACTGCCATTTCTGCAGTTCGCGGTCGGCTTTGAAGAGGTGCAGACGTGTTCCGGTCCACCGAAGATCATCTCGCTGGGCTCCGGAGGCAAGTATGAGGGATGTGTGGGGAGGTGGAGTGCGCAGAGGGTGGGGCGCAGGTTAGGGAGGGGTGAGAGCTCAACAAGGGACAGCTTTTTTTTTTTTACAGGTGTGTTTTTTTTTTTCAGAAGACGACGCAGGACTTTTTGCCACGCTGGGGTGGGCTCCCAGTGTGGCAGCTGGAAGTTTATTTTTTTGGGGGGGCAGTGCAGCTGACGGGGGATTGGGCACCCCTGTCAGCCATATGGACATTTGCCACGCTGGGGTGGGCTCCCAGCATGGCAACTGGAAGTTGTTTTTTTGTGGTGGGGTACAGTGGAGCCGACAGGGGATTGGGCACCCCCGTCGCCATACAGACTTTTGCCACACTGGGGTGGGCTCCCAGCATGGCACATGGAAGTCTGTTTGGGAGGGGCAGTGGAGCCAACGGGGGATTGGGCACCCCTGTCGGCCATACGGTATGGGGGGAGGAGCGCATGAGCACACTGGGGTGGGCTCCCAGCGTGTGTTTGTGGGGGATGAACTTTCTATGACAGTTCAGATGCAGTGCTGACATGTAGGCAATCTGCATACTGCCAACGGCAGTATGCAAATCTCCTACACATTACCACTGCTGATTTTGGCGGTGTTTTCCTCAGAGCTGTACACCAATGCATCTGAACAGCTGTCATAGACAGCTTGGACATTCATTGGCGTGGTGCAGCCATGCCTGCAAAAGGGAGCAGGGCATTGGAAGTGGGGGAGGCACACCTATGAAAACTCGTATGGTGGCACTATGTTTCTTGCACATGCGTGCAAACAAACATAAAAATGAGCTGAGAGCAGCAATGCATCAGCATTGTCTGAATGTCTTGTCTCTCATGGCAGTGGAATCAGAGCTGGTATGAGAAATGGGGTTTGATTACCTCATCTGTTATTTTTCCTCCTTAAAGCCTGGAAGAAACTGACCTTTTAAAAAGTAAGATTTTCACTGTGTGTAATTTTTCCATATTTGGTGATTGTCACCTATCTTGTCTAGATATTTTTACATGAATGCAAGAAACTTTTGAGTAATGTTGGTTTAACTTTCTGATCTTGATCTCTTTCAGATTGTCAGTTGGGTGGCAATATAAGCCCTGATGGTGACACCAGGTCCGTTGGTAGGTCAAGCTTGTAAAAGACTGACATAACAGTTTTATGGCAGTGACGTATGGCAATTTGTACGTGCACCAATGTTGAACATATTCTTTATTAAAACAGTTTGACAAAGGAGGTTGGCTTCTATTGTGTATGTGTTTCATTCATTACTTCATGCAAAGATGTCATGCTCATGGTCTTGGTCATGCAGCTTAACTCAAAAGAACCAGATTACAGATTGACAAAGTTGATCTTTCTCAGTCAGCTTTAATACTACTCCTGAGTCCCAGGGCACAGCTTACAAATGTGCCACTGACTGTGACTGTCTGTGGCATATATTTAAGTTGTGCCCTGTGACTCAGTACCAGTAGTGCTTCTATCCAGTATAGTAAGTTGATGCTATTGCCTTGCCTATTATAGTCATTGCTTCACATCAAGCTTGATACTGAATTTCTCATCCCAGCTAGGCTTAGGGCTGGGGGGGGGGCATGATAGAAACTTTGAAGTACCTCAGTGGAATCAACAAAGTCCAGGAGGGTAGCATCTTTCAGAAAAAGAGATGTGCAAGAACAAGGGGACACAATTTAAAGATGGAGGGGGCGGTTCAGGGGCAATGTGAGGAAGTATTTTTCCACAGAGAGGGTGGTGGATGCATGGAACAGCCTTCCTAAGGAGGTTGTGGGATCTAAAACTGTGGGAGAATTCAAGAATATATGGGACAGACATAAAGCAATTCTTGTGGGGGGTAAGAAGAAATAGGCTGTTGGTTAACTAAGAGCTGCAGCTTATCCTGTAGGTAGGGAAATGGGCAGACTAGGTGGGCCAAACAGTCCTTATCTGCCATCAAAGTCTCTGTTTCTATGTTTTCTATGTTACCTGGTTAAACAGTTCCCCGTTTGAGGTCTAAAAATATCTTCTGTGTGCATGCTCCTAAGTTGTACTCTGTCTCTAACTTGCCATTGAATATTGTATGATTATAGTACATTTACATGGAGTGTTCGTGGATGGACCATAATCAATGCCATCAATTATGGTCCATCCACGGACACTCAGTGTAAATATACTGTAATCATGCAAATTCAGACATTCTAACCTTCCTTTCCCCACTACAAGACAGGGCATTCAGAGTGCCTGGAAATCCCTCCAAATGCATTTTTAGGCATTAAAAACCATTCAGCTTTTGGGGGCCTAGGTGGCCCCAAACCCCTGGCCTGTTAATGAAATCACAGGGGGCCCCACTATTTCACATAGCTCAGGGGCCCCATTACTTGTTCATCTGGCTCTGAGCAAATGCACTCTAATCAATAGCTGAGAAAATAAATCTAGCATCCTTGTACCCCCTTTTCGTGTTTGGGGTCTTGATGGTAAGCAACAGGGTCGGGGGGAGTACAGACCAAAAACTTTCCAGGGAGGTAAAGCCAAAGGTATAAAAAAAGACCTTACCTCAACTTGGTTCTGTCAGCACAGTGATTCTGATCTTAATTTTACAAAAAATAAATAAATAATTTGCTCAACTCCACGGAGCCGGGAGACCAAAGCATACGTAGGGCAACACTTGAGAGGCATTAACAATATTAGATGACAACAGTGCCTACACAGGCCTAAAACAGTTTGACCAGGCACAGACTCTACGCAGATACCCAAAGCCATTTCAAAGCTCAGGACCTTACAGGGTGTGTAATACAAGACATCTAGTTCCAAGGGAAGCGACATACTCACCCACCCCGGATTAACTAACACCGGAGTTGTGGCCTTTATACCTTCCTGCGGCCACTCTGCACACAATCCTGTAACCACCAGCTCACCACACTCTTTCCTGCTGGGAATATGATGCCAGATTTACAACTGGAATGGGCTAACATGGCTCCCTCCTTCCCAGTTACACTCAATGTGCATTCTGTTTATGGATCTAACACAGGTCCTGCCCCAGACACAGGCACAGCAGGCCTGATGCAAGTGAATCCCTGAAATGCACCCTCAACCATCCTGAGGCAGTGTGCCACACTGGGTACTTGCTCCCTGGAGCTGCCACCTCCAAAGAAGCCCTGCCATGGCCCTGCCACCATCATGGCAACCCCATTATCATACCTTGCTCGTTGGAGCACCAGGCCTCCTGAACTCAGCCACATCCTGTCCTTTCTCCGGCTGCTGTCCTTCCCTCGGATGAGCTCCCAGAGCCTGGGCTCCATGGTTGCCACACTCCTTCCACCTTTCCCTTCGGAAATTAACTGAAAATGTGTATCCTCGATACTCACAAAGGCCAGACCTCCTGGGATGACGGGTGTTAGCCCCCAATCCTACTTGCCCTACATGATGCCTGATGACCCCTCACCAAAAAGGACTTCTCTCTCTTTTATACCTGACCCCAGAGCAACGCCCTTCCCGGGGTTGGGACACATGGATGCCCCAAGTCAGGACCCTAACCAACCAGAGAAGGCACAGGTTAGTAAGCCAGTCCCGAGAGGGGTGGCTTACACTCTCCCCCCTTAAACCATTTCCTCCTGGAAATGGGGCATCTGCGCCAGCCCAGGAAAATGCCTACCAGGCAGGTATGTGCACGCCCCACCCAGCAGCTCATCCCCAGGGTGCGTCAGAGAAATTTTAAAACATGTTCCCTTCCCCCAGGCCTACTCTAAACAAACCGCCTGTGGAGCTGCTCTGGTTCAGCAACAATGTTAGGAATGTCTAGAAAAAATTTTTTCAAAAGCATTTTCTTAACAACTGTTTTAGCATGAAATATTTACAGCCTAGAAACCCACTCTTTCCACACTCACTCACCCTGTCAATCCAAACTCATACACTCTTCCACTCAGGCCACAGCATGAGGTAGATTCTTGGATTGCATTTTGATTTGTTTAGATTAAGTTCCAACAGGGAAAAGCAAAACTTTTTTTCTTTTTTTAGTATTAGAGCAACAAACAGTCATAGTGGGGCAGTTCACACAGTTCCAGATCTTAGCCTCTAGGGAACAGTCCTGCAACACCATCCACTGGGCACAGTCTTTCATATTTTTTCCTTGTTACTTTTAAACCAGGAACAGTTGAACAAACTTGCAGAACATTCCTGGTACTTCATGAGTGCTGAATGTCCTCCTTAGATGGCGGGACCTCTGCCGCAGGTAACATGTGTAACCCCTAGATGGCGCTATCCCAGGGGCTACTACCCCTGCCTGATTTGCCACTAACAGGTTGAGGGGCCTGTATCCAATGGCGGGTGCCTCCACCCAGAGGTCAGGGTTTGCAATAGTTAAACTAACTCGGTCACAGCCCTCTGGGACACTGCAAACCCTTTCTTCCCACTAGTGGCCCACACAATATATCAGAATTACCTTCACAGTATACACTTACCCCCAGGTCTGGTTCCGCACTGGGACCTCCTGTGAAATGAGATACAGTGCAACAATCACAGTACAGTACTTTAACATAGACAAATACCTCAGGCAGTATAACTTTGCTGAAACAAGCAGCTCTGATTTATTTAGGGGATATAACAAGGACAGGGGGAAATCAGGTTAATTAGCTTATCACTCTAATAATCTACCTATGGCTCTGTGCACAGGCCTATCCCTATCAGTTACTGTCCCTGGGTACCCAAGCCCTAGTGGCTAGTCCAAACCGTGGCAGCTGGTAGGGGCCCTTTCACACAGAGAAAAGGAGAATTAAACAGTCAGCAGTACAGTAATTCCATTTGGATTTAATGTGGCAATTCAACAGGGAGGCGACCCTGAATTAGTACTCACGACCTCCAAATAAGATAGGGTCCTTCAATGTCAGCAGGGCTCACTTGAGGTACACAAACCTCTTCACACATCCATATAAAAGAAAGCACTATACAGGCAGGCTGCATCTGTATCCCGATCGCAGTACGACACAATACCGGGAGAACACACAGCAGATTCAGTTCCTGACAGACCGAGATGCAATTTTCAGCAATTCCTCCAGTCTTCTACAGGGTGAGCCTGGTTTCTACTCTTCAGAGATCCTTTGATTCTTTTCACAGGATGGATTCAGTCCTAACAAGCTGTTACACAAGCTGCAGACGAACTCTGGGCCTTACACACGTTTTGACTAAAACTGCACACTGAAAAAGCACAGGGCTCCTTCCTTCTTCACTGCCAAAGCTCAACTGAAACTCCAACTGACAAAACGGGCACTTCCTTTGAGTTCCTCCCAGTTCTTGACTGGATTGGCTGTCACTCACAATAGACTGCTGCTGTTGGTCCAAAAGGCACTGAAGTCTAAACTACATCTCCCAGAGTCACTGCCCATACAATCCTCTTGTGGCTGGCTCAGATTATGAGTCCAAGTTCTGATTCGTCCAAGGCACCATTTTAGAGCTAGCTTACCCCACACTGATTGGTCCAGTTCAGCAGTTCAAAACTAGAATGGGGAACTAGCAGACACAGTTCTGACTGCAAAGAAAGCAGGTTAGACAAACTGTAATTTCATTATTACTCTAAATAATTTCTGGCAAACAGTTACATCTTTCAGATAGGTTCCCTTTGCACTCCTAGTGACTGCAAAATGAAGTGAATTGGCAGCAGCTCGAGTGGTACTCAGAGAAGCACACAGTCCCCCCATACAAACTAATTATGTCTACAAGCAGACAGCTCTTAAAGAGACAGTACCAGAGGCTCTAAAAACACTCACTGATAAATGGCTTAAATGCCAAACACCATTCAGGCTTGCAGCATTTAAGCAAGCTCCTGGAAGTCTTTTGGGAACCCCCATTTGCAGGGGGGTTACACATGGAATGCTGGGGCTGTTGTGGAGGCCTCATTAGCAAAAGCGGCCATGGCTATTACACAGTGCTTTACATGACAGCCAGCAGCCACATCCTGGACAAGCGCAGAGAGTTTAAACAGAGTCAAACCCATCCAGGGGGATGAATAACACATAGTTTTGGCCTTTTGGATGATTTCTTGGGTGGGTAGGATGGACGACTCAGACCACTGCTGTAACTTTTGTACCATGCCCCAAAACACCCAGTAAGGCTGCTTCTCTTCAATGATGCCCCACAACCTCATAGGGATGTAAGGATACTCAGCTGATGGGTACTCGGTATGTATCCTTCGCCTCACCCACTTCTCAGCCAGCGACCACTGGAGCAGTTCCGTAACACTGGTCCAATGGGGGGGTTCCTAGCTCCAGTCACACCTGCATCCTGTATGGCACATTCATGGGGTCACTGCTCAAAAGTCCATCCAACCAAACACGGGTAGCCTTATACAGCTCCAGAAGGCATGAGGTGTTATCTGGTAGCCTTAATACAGGATTCTGGTAAGGATAACGAATGGCTCTGTACACCCCTCACCTCCTCAGCTAGTGATTAAACGGCAGTTCAGCATGTTTGTAGTTCATTTGCGTCACCAGGTAAGGAAAAAGGTCCAGCTCCCCATATGACGTGCAGGGGAAACGCTGGACCTCGCCCAACAACTAACACATCGAAATCTGGCCAATGTAAAATCATGTACACACATGCCCGCAGTCTGGGAAACAGGATACCAGACCTGCAGGCAACAATGACAGAGGCTAAACTGGACATAGTGGCCATTAGTGAGATAAGGTTCACCAGTAACCACACTTGGGAAACTTCAGTACCCGGCTATGTACTATTCAGAAGAGGCCGAGGTACAAAAAGGGGATTGGGGAGAGTAGCCCTTTATGTCAATGGAAATATCAAATTATACACATAAAGGAGCCAGAAGAACTGTGGGTCACCCTGAAAACAGGAAATGGGACAGCCATACAAACTGGGGTTGTGTACAGGCCTCCAGACCAGGGGGAGGACATATACACATTACTATTAGAAGATATACAAAACATGACAGCTAAAGGGGAGATTCTGATAATGGGAGACTTCAACATACCAGATACAGATTGAGCAATACCAGCAGGAACATCCACCAGAACTAGACACATAGTGGATTCCCTGTTGGGGGAGGGCCTCAGACAACTGGTGCAACAACCCATAAGAGACAGGGCTATCCTAGATCTAGTAATGACTAATGGGGAAAGGATCACAGAACTCCAGGTAGAAGGTCACCTGTGGGCCAGTGACCGTCACATGGTATGGTTCAGTTTGGCCACTAGAACTAAATCATCCCATTCCAATGCAAAAAAATGGGACTTCAGAGGAGCTGACTCTAATAAAATGGCCAACAGAGTTAAGCTAGCCCTGGCAAAAAGAAATACAGGTGAGGGGGTACAGGCAAAGTGGGAAAGCATTAAGGATGCAATACTTGAAGCAACATCCCATTGTGTTTGGGAGAAAAGCAAGAGCAAAAGAAGGAGGAAACCACTATGGTTCTCGAAAACAGTAGCAGAAAAGGTTAGAGCCAAAAGGCTGGCCTTCAGGAAATATAAGGGAACGAAGTGGGATGAAGATAGGGAGGCATACCAAACTTTCCTAAGGGAAGCAGGGAAGGCAGTAAGGCAGGCAAAGGCCCAAACTGAGGAAACACTAGCACCAGCAGTAAAAGAAGGGGACAAGACTTTCTATAGATATATTAGTGAAAGGAGAAAGTCTAGAGGGGGTATTGCTAAAATCAAAGGGGATAGGGGAGTGTGTTGAGGATGACCAAGGAAAAGTATCTATCCTAAAAAGATACTTCTGCTCAGTATTTACTGAGGAGAAGGTAAGGCAGGGTCCACAGCTCTGCACCGGGGCACAGGGGGGAGGGAGGTGTGCACAAGTCCCTTCACAAAAGAAAGGGTCCTACAAGAACTCGCTAAGCTCAGGGTGGGCAAGGCAATGGGACTGGATGTCATACATCTCAGTGTACTAACGGAGCTAAGGGTGGAACTAGCAGAGCCATTATCAGAACTGTTTAGTGAGTCTCTGAGCACAGGAGAGGTCCCAGAAGACTGGAGAAGGGCTCATGTGCTCCCGCTCCACAAGAGTGGTAGCAGGGAGGAGGCAGGGAACTACAGACCAGTCTGTCTTACTTCAGTAGTGGGCAAAATTATGGAGGCACTACTTAAGGAAAGGATAGTGCAACACCTGGAATCCATAGGAGCACAGGATCCAAGACAGCATGGGTTTACAACAGGAAGGTCCTGTCAAACTAATCTCATAGATTTCTTTGACTGGATAACCAGAGTGGCGGACCAAGGGGGAGCAGTTGATGTCACCTACCTTGATTTCAGCAAAGCTTTCAATACTGTTCCACATAGAAAATTGATTAATAAGCTCGGTGGGCTCAGGCTGGGTCAGAAGTTGGTCAATTGGGTGGCAAACTGGTTGGGGGGCAGAAAACCGAGAGTGGTGGTAAATGGTATGCAGTCAGAAGAGATGCAAGTCAGAAGTGGGGTACCTTGGATCAGTCCTGGGGCCTGTCCTCTTCAATATCTTCATCAATGACATTGCAGATGGACTGGAGGGTAAGGTTTGTCTGTTTGCAGATGACACCAAGATCTACAACAGAGTAGATGATCCAGATGGGGTGGGAAGAATGAGAAGAGATCTGGATAAATTGGCAAAATATTCAAAATATTGGCAACTGGGGTTTAACGCAAAGAAGTGCAAGATCATGCACATTGGGAAGAGAAACCCTGAAGCGACCTATAGATTGGGAGGGGAGTTGCTGGCAGTCACAAGGGAAGAAAGAGACTCAGTCATCATCATTACAGAGACCTGAAATCATCCAAGCAGACCACCAAAGCAGTAGGCAAGGCTAGAGTGATGTTGGAGTGTATTAGTAGGGTTATCACAAGTCGGAAGAGGGAGGCAATAATCCCTCTTTACAAGACACTGGTTAGACCCCATCTGGAGTACTGTGAGCAGTACTGGAGGCTGCACCTGCACAAGAACATTAACAAAATGGAGGCAGTCCAGTAAAGGGCAACCAAAATGGTGCAGGAACTGCATCAGAAAACATATGAGGACAGATTAACGGAGCTCAATACTGTATGTATACCCTAGAGCAAAGGAGAAAGAGTGGTGATATGATCAAAACATTCAAACATCTTAAAGGCATTAACAAGGTGAAAGAGTCTAACATGTTTCAATATAAGAACAAGCATTTGTCAATGCCGAATGTTGATTGCATTGGACTGTTGAGCTAGCTCAGTGGCCCTCTGTCACTGGCTCAGTCTGTTTGTACCAGTGCTGCAGGCTGCTCTTTTGTACTGAGCTGCTGCATGCGTTGGCACCTTGTTCTGCTGAGGAAGAAATCCACAGCTGTCCCGACATAGCTCCATTGAGGTGGCTCACTCCCCCCTCTCACTCGCTCATTCTGTTTCTCCTGGCGCTGCAGGCTGCCCTTTTGTACTGGGCTCCTGCCTGCGTTGGTGGCTTCTTCTGCCCATAAAGAAATCTACAGCAGTCCCGACACAGGTCTGTTGAGCCTGCTCACTCCCCCTCTCTCACTCACTCATTCTGTTTCTGCGGCGCTGCAGGCTGGCCTTTTGTACTGGGCTCCTGCCTGCATTACCGCCTTTTTCTCTCAACAAAGAAATCCGCAGCAGTCACGATAGAGCTCTGTTGAGCTCGCTCACTCCCCCTCTCTCACTCGCTTGTTGTGTTTCTCCTGGTGCTGCAGGCTGCCCTTTTATACTGGATTGCCTGCATTGGTGCCTTTTTCTGCCCACAAAGAAATCCGCAGCAGTCCTGATAGAGCACTGTTGAACTCACTCAGTCCCCCTGTCTCACTCGCTTATACCATTTCTCCCACTGCTGCAGGCTGGCCTCTTGTACTGGGCCCCTGCCTGCATTGACACATTTTTCTGCCCACAAAGAAATCCACAGCAGTCCTGACAGCGCTTCGGTAAGTTCGCTCAGTCCCCCTCCCTCACTCGCTCTCTCGTTCTGTTTCTCCCAGTGCTGCAAGCAGACCTTTTGTACTGGGCTCTTGTGTTGGGACCTTTTTCTACCCACAAAGAAATCCACAGCAGTCCCAACAGAGCTCAGTTGAGCTCGGTCACTCCTCCTTCTCACTCGGTCGATCTTAATCTGTCCCAAACACTGATTTCCCAGAGTGACCGTGCTATTGTCCAGCAGGAGTGCAAAAACATATTTTAGCCAAGATGTGAAAAATGACAACTGTAGTGTTCATAAGGAGTTGTGAAAAAATGCCACTGTTGAAAATGTGGCATGACAGTATTACAAATTTGCGAAGTTACAAGGGTGCGTGGAAACAGTTCAACACACGCTTGTAACACAGTCATGTTATGGAGTTTTGTCACCAAATTTTCAACATAGGGATTTTAGGACCTCTGCTCATGAACAGTGCCACTGCCATTTTCTTAATCTGTCCCGAACACTGATTGCCCACAGCGACCACGTTATTTTGTGCCGGAACTGTCAAAATATACATTTCGGTCAGGACGTGAAAAATGACAGCTGTACTGCTCATAAGGAGGTGTGAAAAAAATGCCACTGTTGAAAATCTGATGTGACAATATTACAAATCTGCGAAGTTACAAGGGTGCGTGGAAAGTGCGCAATGCACACTTGTAACACAGTCATTTGATGGGCTAACATCAACCAAATTTTCAACATAGGCATTTTGGGACCTCTGCTCATGAACAGTATCACTGTCATTTTCTTAATCTGCCCTGAACAGTGATTTCCCACAGCGACTGTGCTATTCTGCGCCAGAAGTGCGAAAACACATTTTGGCCAGGGTGGGAAAAATGACAGCTGTACTGTTCATAAGTAGGTGTTGGAAGATGGCAATGTTGAAAATCTGGAGTGAAAATATTAAAAATTCGCAAAGTTACGAGCATGTGTGCAAACTGCGCAATGCACACTTGTAACAGTCATTTTATGGACTATCGTCACCAAATTTTCAACATAGGCATTTTAGGACCGCTGCACATGAACAGTGTCACTGTCATTTTCTTAATCTGTACCGAACACTGATTTCCCACAGTGACCGCGCTATTCTGTGCTGGAAGTGCGAAAACACATTTCAGCTAGGATGTGAACAATGACAGCTGTACTGTTCACAAGGAGGTGTGAAAAAATGGCAGTGTTGAAAATCTGGCATGAAAATATTGACAAATTCGAAGTTATGAGCATGCAGTGCGCATAACTGCACATAGCAACACTTTCGTAAAAACAATCATTTTGATTTTTCCACCAAATTTGCAACATAGGATTTTTGAGAGCCCAGCTCATGAACACTGTCACTGTTGTTTCGTTAATCAGCCCCAAAAGGCGATTCTGTGCAGTGACCGCGAAATCACCTTTCGAGGCCGATTAACGCCATGACAGTGTTAGAATTCATGAAGGGGTTCCCAAAAACACCATGTTGAAAATTTGGTGCCAAAATTCCCAAAAATGACCGAGATATGCATCATAGTTGAAAACACCCTATTTATTCCATTATACAGCTTACCGTCATTTCCTCAGTTCGTGGTCCGCTTTGAAGAGTGCAGATGTGCTCCCAGTCCACCGAAAATCGTGCGCCAGACTCCGAAGGTAAGTATGGGGTGAGGTGGATGTGGGGAGGCAGGGTGCACAGTGGGTGGGCACGGGTTGCAGGGTGCAGGGAGACCGCTGAGGGACCGTTTCCTTTTTTCACAGGTCAAAAAAAAGACATTACAAGACCTTTTTTTTTTGTTTTCAGGGGCATGTGGAATGCTGGGGTGGGCTCCCAGCATGCCAATGGACTTGTTCTTGGGGGGCAGCTGTAGCTGACGGGGATTGGGCACCCTGTTGGCACTAAAGGGGGGCGCAAGAGCCAAGGGGGGATTGGGCACCCCCTTGGCACAAATGTTCTGGGTGTTTGTGGGGGGGCATTATGCCAATGGGGGTGGGCCTCTGTTGGCACATGAAACTGGGGGACATAATGCACACGGGAATGGGCCCCTGTCAGCAACATCAAAGGGCAGGGCCACTGAAGCCGATTGGGATTGGGCCTCAGCGGCAAACAAAACCTGTTGGGCGATGTTTAGGTGGATTGGGTACCCTTGGCATTTGAGTTACTTAATATTGTTTGTGTTCACAAACAATATTGCACTTGGAAACATTCCGCCCAGCAATGACAGGTTGCTCCCTCATTGCAGCGAATGGCTAACGCTGCAATGACGAGGCGGCCCCTGCTTGCAGCGGCTGAAACTTTTCCAGGTTGTGGCATGCTGGCTGAACTAGTGTCAGCAGCAGCGTGCTGTGGCATTGGGGAAAGCTGGCCAAGCCTTTAAAGACTGTGGGGGCATTGGCCACAACAGTGCCGTGCCTCCACAACCTGCTTCTGCAAACCTGCCGCAATATGTTTCTTGCACATGCGCGTAAACAACATAAAAAGTGGTTCAAACTAGATAAAAGTTAAAAAGGAAAAATGATAACTAGCTAGGGTGGTCTCTGGGTCCTGGAAATCAGTTGGAAACCAGAGATACCATAAATAGTAAAATAATCTCTAGCTAATGCAGAGTAATCGAAAAAATGAACTGAAAACGTTACCTTTAAAAAAACTGAATTAAATAAGCTGATTGGAGAATCAGCCATTAGCCATTACCGGAGTTTACTATGGGGCAACTGGTCTCTTCTGGTGGATAAACTGATCTGAGCAACGGCCAGAGTAGAGCATGGATGCAGAGTTTGAACCTACATTCCAAACTCTAAAATCTGCATAGGTTAATCTCTGAGGCGTCGCTCTCAGTCAAGATGACTGCATAAAACGTAAGCATTAAGCGAGGGATTCCTGGGATTAGAAATGAAAATTACGTACCTACTGTAATTCCTGATCTTCCTGTATATCTTCACCATTCATAGCTGTTGGGTGACTGGCTGGAGCAGGCACCCTACAGGAAATTTATTTATTTTTTGTTTGGAGAGAGGAACTGGCGCTGTTGGCGCTGCCCACAAGGCTGATGCATTGCGTGGTGCTCTTGGGTTGGCCAGTAATAGTCATTGAATCCTCCCCCACCTCAGTTCTGCACACCGGGGAGACAGAATGAAAGAAGGTATAGAGAAAATAAGGGTGGGGCAAGGAAGCCCAAGAGACAATAAAAGTAAAAGGAGAAACTGAAAAAGAATTAGACAATGAGAGGACAGCGAAGGAGAGAGACCTGTAGGTTATGGGCCTAGAAGACCCCAGTCCCTGGACGACCAAAGGTAGGAAGGGAGAAGAGAGAAAGGGATAGAAAAAAAAGAGAGGTTTTAGGGACAGCGGGATGAGGGAGGGAGGCCAAGACCCATCAGGACAAGGGCTGATCGGAGTTCACTAAGAGATGGATTCAAGAGAGGCACTGAAGATTCGGATAATCACGATGGGTAAGGCTCTCCCTAGCCCTGATCCCAACAAACCCTCTCCTCTCTCCCCCCCTGCAATTACCATAAGGAGAAAACTAGGTTTTCGGGGGGGTAGGTGAGGGAGAAAAGGGACCCCTAACAAAATACCATCCCCACAAGGGAAGGTAAGAGAGAGAAGACAACAAGAAGCAAAGGAATTATGGCCAGCCCCAGAACCACCCCATCCTGGAGACTGAGAGTTGGAACTCATGGGATGGCTGCATCCCACAGAGCAGTTGAGGATAGAGGAGGTGCCCACCAGAAGACCCTAAGGAAAAAAATACCCTAAAGGGGTCCCACTCGCCCCTTTTCAACACTCCCCCCAAGGGCCTACAGTTGGCCTGCCAAAAAAGAAAAGGAATAATTCAAAAGGGGTAGGGGCAAGTATGGAAGTGGTATGGCTCAGGGACTGAGGCCTTGTGAGGAGAAGGTGGGATGGATTCAGTGATGAATGGTGAAGATATACCAGAAGACCAAGAATTATGGTAGGTACGTAATTTTTATATCTTACCTGTGTCAGTCTTCACCATTCATCACTGCTGGGTGAGTACCAAGCTCCCCTGAAGGGGGCCCGAGAATCCTTGAAGGAATAACATCACTCAGTACCCCTTCCCCCAAGAGGAAGAACGGGGGGGAGGGGGACCATCCGCTAGCCAGTTAAGGCTAGGACTGGTCAGGATGAGGCGGGGTTCCCTGAACCCTACGGGAAGGAAGGCGCCCCTGAAGTTCCCGTCTCACCCTGCGGGAGAAGAGATCGGTCCCCTGGAAGGAGGAGGCCAGTAACCTGCGCCGGGCCAAAGGTGACACCCTCGAAAGGCAAAGCCATGCCGTCCGCCTAATGCAGATCGTTGTCCCCACAAGCCAGGAAGTGACCTCATTGGCATTGTAAGATGCCCTTGACTGGTGCCTCTCCAACTCCAGGCCTGTCGTGGAGAGGGCTATGGCTTGCCGGGTAGCCTCCGAATCAGGCAGCGATGCTAGTGCTTGGCCCAGCATTGCCCACAGATGCCTGTTGTAGGCAGTATGGTGCACCTGATGTGAGATGATTGCAAGCAACATCTGCGCAGAGGAGAAAACTCTCTGCCCCAGCTGATTAAACTCCCGAGAGTCTGTATCAGGAGGCTGGTCATGGACTAGGCGTCTATGCCCGGATGGGGTGTCTAGATGCATCAGTCCAGAAGGTGGATGAGGCAAAGAGCCTGGAGACCCCCAGGTTGCACAATACCGCCTGCGGCAGTCCATGGGGGCTGGTTCTGAAAAGTATGGAAGCAGCCAGGTGTTGTACGACACCTGCTGGAAAGGAACCAGCCAAGAAGGGACCACCAAATGATGTGCTCTGTATTCACCTAGAAAGGCTTGCATCACACACTCTGTATTGTCTCGAGCATGATGAGAGATGTGCAAGTCCCTGACCAGCCTTGAAAGGAAGTGCTGATACTGGGCCTGATCAGCGTCTGAGGACAGATGGACAGAGGACTCCTCTTCCCCTGTGAAGGAAGACGAGAAGGTCGAGGAACTTGTAGATTCAGACTCTAGCTGCGGAGGGGGAACTGGTCGGAAGACCTGCTCATCCATTGCCCTAACATACTGTGGAAAGGTCCCAACCTAAGATCTGAACTGGTGCTAGGTCTAAGGCTCCAGAGGACCCAAGTGGCCTTGGAGAAAGGGAGTTGGTTGCAGAGGCACGGGTGAACCTGCCACCTGATGTGACATGTCTCTGCCCGGGCTAGCGGAATCTACAGGAGAACCTGGCATCAGTGGGAATCCGCAAGTCAGTAAATTCACCGACCTGTTAAGGAACACAAATCGGTCGGACTTAACCCTGCAGGGTGAGCTACCCTATGAGGGGACTGGAGCCACATGGATCCAGAAGGGCGGTCCCCAGCCCCACCCAATGAGATCTCTCTAGAAGAGGATGAAGCAAGGAGACCAGGCTCAGTACTACGGCTCCTGCCCCGACCCTGGAGGGCCATGGGAGTATGCGATGTCCTATGTCCTGTTCCCTCAACCCAGTCAACTCTGAGGAAGCTCTCTTTCTTGCACCCTGTGCCAAAGAGCCCCCCAACTCAGATAACCCCTCGAGGGAGGTTGCAGAAGAGGAGGTCTTGATCTTGATTCTGAGAGGGGGACAGCACTGGGGATGGCAGCTACCCCCTTGCTCAGGAATGCAAAGGCAACACACCCTCCACAGCAGGACCACCAACTTGTAGCTGACTCCCTAAGCCTCCATTGGCTCAAGAGCCAGCATGAACCACAGTCACCAGAGACATAGAAGGGGGAACGTAGGGAGATGCAAGGGTACTAGGCCATGGGGAATCCTCTGACTCCAAAGAGCCAGACCTCCAGTCCGGATCAGCCTCCGAATCATCTGACTCCGAAGAGGAGACAATTAAATGCTCTGGACTAGTGGCCCTGGGAGTTCCCCCAGCCATGGTGCCCCTCATGGCACTGTCCTGATTACTGGCAGTGCAAACGGCTCCAGGATCTGAGACAGAGCTGTTGAGTGGCGCTGAGGAACACCCCGCACCGGGACCCACAGCTGTGGGCCCCAACAATGGGGGAAAGCCTGCACCTCTGAAGAGGTGACTGCCAGAGCAGTGCTCCCAGCCCGGCCCCAAACGGAGCTGAACTGGACCTCCGGCATCGCAGAAGGAACCTCCTCTATGGCAAGGCATGAAGAAGAGGAGGCACCCTCTTCTTCAGACCATGTAGGTCCGGGAAGGGACCCAGAGGAAGGTTCGAGTGTCCTCAACTTGGACCGATGTGAGTGACGACGCCCCCTGAAAATCAGTGGAGCCCTGCTGACTTGTGAAGTGTGGTGCTCCAGAACTCAGCAGTCCATAGAGAAGCAGTCATTGCAGGAATCCATGTCGTGTTGAGGTCCAAGGCAGGAAAGCAAACTTCATGCTGGTCAGTAACAGAGATCTGTCGGCAGCAGAGACACTGATGCATGGGAGGCCGACCCATTTTCTTCGACTGTTTCTTGTCCTGAGAACCAGGCATGACGCATACGGCAACTTAAAAAGAACAACCCATATAAGACTCGATGTTGTAAAATAAAAAGGAAAGGTCTTACCAGTCTGGAATGGTGTTGAGTAGTTTTTTTGCAGTAGAACCAAGGTGGAGTTGCGGTGGAGAAAGAGCAGCATCAAAGACTTTGAGTCGTCAATGAATACTAGGCCATGCAGAGAACTCTCAAGCGAGGGTACTGTCTCAACGCTGGGAGAACCAGAACTGAGGTGGAGGAGGATCCAACAGCCATTACTGGCCAACCCACGAGCATCACGCAATGCGTCGGCCTCGTGGATGGCGCTGATGGAACTGGCTCCTCCCTCTAAAAAATAAATAAATAAATCTCCGCGAGGTGCCTATCTCCGGCTAGTCATCCAACAGTGATGAATGGTGAAGATTGTCACAGGTAAGGTCATCTAATTTTTTTACAGTCATAACACTTTATAATAACTGGGGCCCCAAGTGATACTCCTAATGGGGATATGCTGCCTGCTTTAAGAGCAATCCTTATAATATGCTAATGGAAACTTTGTGAAAATTTTCTGTTATATAAACAGTACAGACCTCTTCCAGGAAAGAGGCTTGGCAGCAGGGCGGCTAGCCCTTGCAAGTAAATGCACATTTTTCCTTCCAACTTCAAAAGTAAATGAACAGTGCACCAACTGACTCCCTTCACACAGTAAACCTAAAATATCTGTGGTTCTGTTGTTTTACTCAGTTTAATGGTTGATCTTGCCCTTTTGGAAATCATGGCAACCAGCTGCATCTGTTCTGAACACTATACTGAGAACCACACTGTTCCTTGTCTTGTAATGCAGTAAACTGTGAACTGGTCAGCCAGTGCAGGCTTGCTGTGAAGCACAGAGACACACAACTTGAAGGCCTTGGCAGTGCTGGTCTAGCTCCCTGTTCCCACTCACTCCTTGACTGACAACAGGCCTCCAACACATACGTGCACAGTTGTCTGTAGCTCTTACAGTATCTAAGTCCTTAGTGTCTGGTTCTCTGTTATCAGCCGTCACTCACACCAGTGCCCAGTTGATAGATGGGATCTTGAGGTTTTACTGACTGGCCGTTCACACTCAAATGTACAAAGTATGTAAAGCAATGGGGAAATGTCATCATTGTGTACCTTGCACAGTAACAGTGCATGTCAGTTGTACT
Source organism: Neoceratodus forsteri (assembly GCA_016271365.2). Classification (NCBI taxonomy): domain Eukaryota; kingdom Metazoa; phylum Chordata; order Ceratodontiformes; family Ceratodontidae; genus Neoceratodus; species Neoceratodus forsteri. Next base: position 1,201,586,095 of record CM028130.1, read on the forward strand.
CAGGCTCCTGCCTGTCAAATGAATATTGATTAGCTGAACTACAGTTTGTCCTGATTGGTTATTAGGGGCAGCAGCTTGATTGGTTGCTCTCTGCTACTCCTGATTGTTGGGATTCCTATCCCTCACCTGGTGCTGCAGCATGCAGGCAAAAGTGAAGTTCAGTGTAACCCCTTTCTGGTGTCATACTAGAGAGGGCTACTACCGCTGCCTGGGTGGCCACTAATCATGTTAAGGGGCCTGGGTTCCCATTTGCTGTTAACAGGGGTCCTTTCCCAAGATATAAAATAAAATGGTTGTGCCTCCACCCAGAGTACATTTTAGTTGGCAAGATTTCCACCAGTACAACCCCCTGAGATGTCATACTAACCCACCTCCCCTACAATCACCCCAGACATGGACTTACCAGGATCGGCAATCCCCAATTCCAACATTTGTCATTTTCCACTTCAGCTACTAATATGTTCACTAAATCAGGCTCTTGAATCAGACTTTTCCAAAACAGTAACATCATAGTTTATTTACATGGGGAGGATTAGGAAGGGGAGAATGGAATAGAGGTTAAGCAGACATTCTAATTAGGTTAGCATTTAAAGATTTGACTTTTTTCCAAACAATCATTTTCTCTTTTGAGATTCACCCCAAATCACAATTTGATAATTGCAGCCATAACTCTCTAACTAGCTAACTGCTGCAGGTGTTACCATACCCAGACCCCCAACTGGCACCAGTTCAGAACAATGCCCAAATTCTGCCCTTGGGTACCCAGATCTTAAGTTGCAGGCCTGAGGTGCAGCTGGTTGGCTGGCATTAGCGCGCTTGAAAAATCTGATTTATTTTTTACATGTTGTCTGATTACTTTAAAGAGCTACCAACACCCCAAAGAAACTTTGAAAAACATAATTATGTACAATTCAGCTTGCATTCCATATATATTCTATATATCTTCCCATTATTTATTACTGAATAAATTTGTATGAATACATGATCATTATTCCTTGAAGTTCCCTTAGAATTCATCTGCCTCTGTAGCTTACTCCCTACTTCAAGTCATAATCCTCTGTTGTGACATCACTATGTGTTGTCATGAGAGTAACTGTGATGTCACAAGTAGTGCATTATGACCTCAGGTAGGGAGAAAGCAATAGGAATAGATGAACTCTTCAGGAACAAAAATGTTGTTTTAATGCAAATGACCTCAGTGATAAATAATGGAGAAGAGTGATACAGAACTAACTTGAAATACAAGCTGAACTGTGTCTAAATATAATTTGCTAAAGTTGTCCTGAAGGTGTCAGCTGCTCTTTAAGCTTTGACTTTACCTCCTACACCAGTGGGCATACTTGAGCATGAAAACTATATACAAGCCCCAGAGGCAGGGCAATCCCTACTTTTACTCATGGTTCTGCAACATCAATCCTCTGGTGGCACTTGTGACCGAAGTCCTGGGGTTGGTGGATCCATAGACGCAGAACCTGGGCTCGATACTTGCACAAACTTGAAGAGGCAAAAGTTCCGTAGTTTGGATCTTCAGCTTGATTGAAGGTCTTGCAGCTTGTCCTCTTCGCCTATTGAGGCCCGTTGCAGAGCACTGCGCAAGGTCTACCAGCTACAGAGGACCTAGACCTAGGAGTGGCCCCATGGCCCAGTTCCTTCACAGGTCAGAGTGCCCTAGTACTCGGGTATGACCCAGTGATCCCCTGCAGCCAGCAGACCCCACATGATGGGAGTTAGCTAGGTCCCCACCTGGTCCTGGGCTAGGATGGAACATTCAGATCATCTTTTTCTCTCAATAACCAGCTACGGTGAGTAACCAAAGCAGTCTCTGTTTCTTTCCTGGCTCTCAGGCTCTGGGGAGCCATGCAGAGTCTGAGCTGCAGGTTCATCACAATAGTCTCTTTTCTTAGCTGTATCTAGGAGCAGACAGCAAGTACCCGGCCCAGAAGAGACCTGCCCATCCTTCTGCTTTCACAGTCTCTCAACTTTAACATAGCAGCACTCTTGCTCTGGCTCACACACAATTCCAGAAACTTTTCTCTTAGCCATGCATCAAAGAAAGTCTATTTTACTCACCACACAGGTGCAGATAAATGCGGAGGAGGCTTTCTCTCTCTCTCTCTCCAACCTTTTCAAAACCTGATTCCAATCCAGTTTCCTGTAGTCATTTCCCTATGCTACACCCAGTCCTCAGATCTTGTGTCCTTCCCCCTTTTCTCTTTAGACACTTTGTCTTTGCAGGGTAGATAGGACCTTTTTCTTCTCACAATCCTATCTCACAACTCTCTCATCACACATCTCAGATCATCCGTGTCTCACCGTTGAGGTGCTCATGAAGTCTAAGGAGGCTCTCTCCTCTCCAGGATCAGTCCATTTCTCTAATCCTTTTCCCATTCTCAAAATATCTTTCTCTCTTAATTTTCACTGCTGAGGTGCAGCATCCTACCACAGCATCAGGATCCTGCAGCCCTCTTTCTCTGCAGAGCTGTCTGCACAATTCCTCTCTTTTTTTTCTGCAGATGGGAAAGGCAACAACTAGCCCTGGGGGACAGATTGCTGGTAGCATCCAGGCAGGCCCTCTCCCAGCCTTGCAGCCCCATTCTCTCACTAGGGGCTGGGCTGTGGAGGGGCTCCCACCAGACTAACCCAAGAATCAAAGTTCTGTACTTTTGGGAGCTTTTTAGCAGCTCCCTATTGGCTCGAGTCACGGTCCTTCTTTAAAATTAATATGTATGAGGCTCCCGCGACGCCTCATTGGTTACTGAAAGGACACCTAGATTTTCCCCAGTATTTTTCCCCAGAAGTCCTTTCAGCAGTCCCACAATCCTCCTGGCAATTCCTGGCCATTTGGTTGGTTGAGCTGGCATCACATGGCTGCAATTATGGCTGCAGAGTAAACAGTCCCAACAGTTTATGTAGGGTTCCAAGTTTAAACTATCCCCGCAGTCAAACCATCTACTTTTATTTAATCATTACCCCACACATTTGCGGCCAGCCCTGTGCCTTATTAAAGGAAAACTCCTGAGATCATGGGCTCCCGCACTTGAAAAGCTAACCCTCCAGTTTAGCTTTTAGCAGCATGAGCAGCATTTTCTCGCGACGCAATGTGGTGTATTTTAATTTTAAAAATTACGGAATCTGGAAGTCTGGAGGATGCAGGGGGTGCTCCATTTTCAAAAATGGAGCACCCCCTGGATCCTCCAGACTTACGGATTCCGTATTTTTAAAAATGAAAATACACCAAGTTGCGGTGCGAGAAAATGCTGCTCGTGCTGCTAAAAGCTAAACCGAAGGGTTAGCTTTTCGGGTGCGGGAGCCCACGATCTCAGGAGTTTTCCTTTAGGCAACTGTAACATTTAACAATCTTAATCAGCCCTTTTTCAGTTGCTGCTGCCATTTTGTATTGCCCCTAGGCAGCCACACAGTGTTCCAGTACAGTTCATGAAGTGCCCTACCTTTATTGTTTTTCTGCTGCCAAATAAAACATATTTATAGTCCCACATATGTGTAGCAGCCACCTTTTTCCTTTTACCCCTTGCCATAAGTTTTAATTTATTTTCTTTTTCTGCCAGACTTTTTAGCGCTAAACACTACGCCCCAGCTCTAGACAGGCTGCAGTTCATTATTCATGAGACGCCTCATTAATATTCATGAGGCGGCTCCCAATTTCTCGAGTCCGATTGGCGCTCCTTAAAACAACCTTTTGCGGCTTCTCTGTTGCCTCTCTGATATCCTGCAGGTCTCTGGACCCCTTTTTACTTTACAGAGGGACCGGGATCACCACCACCAGAGAGACAACTTGAACGTCTGAACCAAAAATGCACTTCTGCGCATGTGCGGAGCATCGGAATGCACCTGAAGGTGCAAATCCAACCAGTGACTCCATGTCCAAGCTCCGTCGGCCCTGCTCTTAAAAAAAAAAAAAAAAAAAGCATGCGGATGCCAGAGGGAGACCACAGAAAACAAGAGGACCCACAGGGGCACAGGCAGGACAAGGGAAAACTACAGTGAAAACAGGGCCAGAATTGAAGCAACTCCAGGGGCTAACAGGTAAGCCCCCGACAGAGGGGTTACATCAGTATGCCTACAGAAGTCAAAAAGAACATCTATTGCACAGAGGGACTGAAAGAAACAAGCAGGCACTTACTTGCCATTCACTGTCACTCTGACCCAGTCAGCACACTAGTACCCAGATTGCACAGTCAGCCTAGTCCCATGTCCAAGTCTCAAGGGCTGCTATACAGCAAAGCACCATGCTATCCTGAGTCCTAAATTCAGAAGGAACATTTAGTAAAGACCCTAGAAAGCCACAAATATTTTTATCTCCTTGCCTTGCCTGCCCCTTCATTCCAGGTTCCCTGCCATTTCAAGGACTTACCTCAGTCTCTCTTGTGGTGTCCCACCTATGACGGGGACTCTTGTCCTGCTTCTCTTTCCAGTGTCCAGATTCTTGGGGCAAGATGGGTACCGTAGTCAGCAGTGTGGAGTTGGTAAGGGACTAGGTGTTGTCCCACCACAGCCTGGCCTCTGTTTTTTCTGCTAAATTTTTCCTCCCCAGGCAGCATGCACAGTAATAATAGGTGCGTACCTCAGATGCATGCAGTAAGATCCCTGCCAGAGGGGTATGTTCCTTGGCCCACAAACAGGAGTCACAGAGGTACCAACTGTGTGCCACCTCTCCTCACCTGGCTGGCCAATGGCAGTGCATCTCCCAGCCTGGTTGCCCATGTGACAGCTCCTGGGTTCACTCCCTAGCCCCGGTCATCAGCATGGAAGCATGTTGCTCTTCCATTGGGTTGCCCTTTTGAACTTTAAAAAAAAAAACAACTTAATTTTGCATAGTGCATCACTGGCAAAATGCAGGTGTATCCTGGCTGCCACAACAGGGGTTATGAGGACCCATGTGATGCGTAAATTAATGTTGTGTGTCACAGAAGTGTTACCGTGGGGGCTATAAGGTATGGAATGGAAATGCAAATACAGTTTCTGTGATTAAAATGCACTTATATTCGTAATCCAGAGTATCAAGGTTCTGAAATGTGTTCTGAAGTGTTTGACGAAGTACCTCATTTGCTGCTTAATGACAATAAGTCTAGGTGCCAGTGCTTGCATTTGCAATTGCTCATTGGTTGGGATGTTTCCCAGGCAAAGTTTCCTACCCACTAGGGGCATATATAGGGTCTCTGGCCCACCAAAAAGCAGTTCTCAAGTTCCAAGTGTCAGTATTCCGGCTTTAGCACCCTATGGGTTCACTTCCTTGATTGCAGTCAGATGGAGAGGTCTGTGGGCCACGGAATGGTGGCAAGGTTTCTAGGTCCATGTGGCACTGGCCATCTCTGGTGCATGACATTTGGCACCAAGGATCTGAACCCCAGGGGTGAGGGACAGACATAGGAGCCGGGTTTGTAACATTTTTGGTGGAGCCCAAGGGTCAGGGGTCATGCCCCCACCCCTGACCCAGGCCCCACCCCCTGGCGCAAGGGTCAGAGGTGAATCAAGAATAGAAGAGTAGAACAGGGACATACTTCTACATCATACAGTTCTAAAATAGCTCTTAACATTCATAAACACCCACAAGGACAACTAAAAAACCTGGCTAGCTGAAGCAATAACAGAATTTGAACAAGTATCTGAAAACTAGGAGAGATGAGTTACATATTCAGCACAGTTATCATTTAGAGCAAGGCAGCACTCGAGCAGAAAAACTGGATGCATGTAAGCCAAAGTCCCATCTCCAACCCCTTAGTGTTGAACCATCAAGCAGCAAATGCCATGGAAGGGTAATGTGAAATACAACCCCTCCCCAAAAAACTATCCACATCTGTTGCTGCCACCATGACATCTTGTACAATAAAACAAGTGTTAGGTACCCACAACACATGCACAATCAAGAGAAAAGAGAAGGTGATCACCCAGGCTTTCTTAATAATCAAGTTAGCTAGCCTTGGAGTGAGTCCCAGGGTTGTAGCCTGGGTAAAACATTGGCTGGACAACAGGATGGAGAGGGTAACAGTAAATGGAGTCCACTGCATAGGGAGAGGTATCCCCAGTAGAAAACAGGAAGTTGTTATCCCTCGGTACAGACAGTTGGTGAGACCCCATCTGGAATGCTGTGTGCAGTTCTGAAGATCTCATCTCCGCAAGGACATAGACAAGATGGAGGCAGTCCAGAGGAGGGCAACTAAAATGGTGCAGGGTCTGCACCAGAAGCCATATGAAGAGAGACTAAAGGAGCTTAATATGTATAACCTCAAGGAAAGGAGGGAGGTGGGGGGCATTGTAGAAACATTTAAGTACGTCAAGGGAATCAATAAAGTCCAAAAGGGTAGCATCTTTCAGAAAAAGAGATGTGCAAGAACAAGGGGGCACAATTTGAAGATAAAGGGGAATGGCTCAGGAGAAATGTAAGAAAGTATTGTATCATAGAGAGGGTAGTGGATGCATGGAACGGCCTTCTTCAAGAGGTTATGGGGTCAAAACTGGGGGAATTCAAGAACGCATGGGACAGACATAAAGCAAATCATGTGAGGGGTAGGAGGAAGTAGGCTGTTGGTTAACTAGGATCTGCAGCTTATCCAATAGGTAGGGAAACGGGGCAGACAGGGTGGGCCAAGCAGTCTTTATCTGCCATCAAAGTCTATGTTTCTGTGTTTCTCTTCCCCTACCCAAACCCCCACATCAGGCAAGTCCCAATTAAGAGCTGTAAAAGCACGTGCATATGTAAGGACATGCAGTTAGTCTAGAATATCCCTCCAGACAATGTAATTTACTGCTCCCCTATTGTAATTACACAACCTGTGATATATCCTCAAGATCATGAAAAACTGCACTGTGTGGTCCAGCCACCCAACAGAGTTCCGACCCAGCCCCCAAACTTACTAGGCCTAGGTGACATTTCACCAGGCATGCTCCCATAATAACACAACACACAAGGCCTGCTAAAACACCTACACGGCAGATAAAGGTAACCCTGCAGGTCAGGGACATCCCCCGTTTGGCCATAAGGGCCACAGTAATTTTCATTTCCTCCCCACTAGGTTTTGCCTCACCCCCACAGACTTCAAAATAGCCAGTAGTTCAGTTGCTTTCCTTTGGCTGGAGACTTGGCACCACATTAACCAGTTACCAGTGAACAAGGTCCAAAACAGCAGGAAACACCAGGTTGTGTTATTTGTAGGCTAGTAGAGGAGGCAATAGACATGAGAGAAGCCCCCCTCAACATTCCAGGGCCCGCACATCAAGTCACTCACACATAATTTCTGAGCACAGTGCACCCCCTTCCTGTCTGACAGCTGCCCTATCTGTTTAGCAGAGGTCAGAAGAGTGTGTGGCATAAATGATGTCAGTACTGCATTTCACTACAGCAGCATATGCCATGCCAGTATCGCCAGATAGGTAGGTTACAGACAGAGAGTCTGAGAGATACTTTATTATATACACTTTTTTGAACATGGCCATGGCATGGGCACATGGAAGACCAAGGGTTAAAATTTTGCCACTAGCTAGCAGGGCCAGTGACTAGGAAAAACAACATCAGCTCAGCAGACATTTCCAGTGGCCCAGCTGATGTACATACTTAACTGAAGTGTTGCCTTCCTCAGTACAAGCCCGCTGGTCTAGTTAAAGGAAAGCAGTCCTTATGTAGAAACCCCAACCCACAAAGCTTAATCACCCAATTAGACTTTTCAGCTGTAATAAAAAAAATTCTCCCATCAGAATTTGCTTTACTTTCTTTTGTAAAAGTCTGCAAGCTCAAAACATGGCGGACGCATTATGGATCCATTTCCTATGAAAATGCAGGAGGTGAGTGGTGAGGCATAGCAGTTTCATAGGAAATGGATCTGGATTCCACGCAGTGTCCACCATGTTTGGACAGCTCAGACTTTTACAAACTAAAGTAAAGTAACTTCTGATGGGAGAAATTGTTTTTATTACAGCCGAAAAGCCTAATTTGGGGGTAGCCTGATAGTACCCCCATTTAGCTAGTGGCCCAGTGCCAATTTCGACCCCTGGAAGACACACTGTAAAACCCATGGTGCAGCAGCACATTATAACATTAAGGTACAGTAAGTTCACCACCACCACCACAGTCCACAACATTACAACAGTAACAACAATACCTATGCTGTCCTAGCAAACCAAGAGCCATATACAATAAAACCTTATTTATAATATTTTAAGTTGCCACATTACAAGAGTGTGGAACCCTAGTAACCCAGCTGTTGTTTTTTCATGCTTCCCTGTCCCTGACCCTGTGTAGTGTAATGAGAAATGCCATTTAGCTCCTCCTGTTCTCACTGCAGAGACAGAGTTTAGTTTCCCCCATGTAGTGGTGTAGCTAGGAAAGTACAATTTGTAAACTAGACCTCCCTGGTGCCTATTTGCCATCCCCCACCAATTGTTGACATGATTTTATTTGTTACCCAGACCTTTATATGCCCAATAATATAAGTCAGGAACTGTATAATAGGAGCAACAAGTACCTCAGTACTTTGCCTTATGTACTGTATTTATCTGTGTGTGAAATAGAGCATACCCTTATCACTCTAGCATGGGGTGAACAGCAGACAGTAAGTTATCGAAGTCAGTGGCCAAGGCACTGCAGGCACAGACTGCCCTACCACCCTATCTCCAATCAACTTGTAAGCCATGGTGGCTTACTTGTCATGTGTGTTTCTACACCCATGCCCCCATGTATCACAGTTCCCTGAAACTCAGTACAGTTAGTAGTCAGACAGTACTCATAGTCACTAGTTACAGTAGTCAGTGGACTCAGCAGCCAGCATCCCTCCCCATTCCCACCACACCATACCTGGTTAGTAGTAGTGTGCTCACTGCTGCTGCCTGGGCCTGGACTTAAACTATGGCTGAAGTCGGGGGGGGTGCGTTACCACCCTGGCCAGTGCTGCTTTTCTGGACTCGCTGGCTGGGCCTTCTCATCAGGGCCAGCTTCTGGGCGGGCTGGCTGGCTGGTGAAGCGCTGTGACCATCGCTCAGTCGTACACTTCTGCTACTTGCTGGTCCACCTGCTCGACTCCTCCTTGTCCTCTTCTGGTGCCACCCAGACTTAGGGACGCAAACAATCACCGACCCACCCACCCCTGTCGCGTCCTTACCCCGTGTCCGGCATACTCGCCGCCTGTAACCCCAATCTGCTCAGCCACAGCGCTGCCACACTTTTTCACACCAAGGACTCGGAGTCTCACCAGACTGTTCTGTAGTGTTCTGCTGCCTGCCTCACGTGATCCCAGACCCGCTCTTTCCTTCCCTTCATTCTGCTGGTGGCAGCGGCACTGCAGCTACCCCTGGGCTGGCTCACGACCTCCACCACACACCAACCTGCATAGTGCACTGCAAGCTGTGTCTGCCCCGCCGCACCACCTGTTTGCTGCCTGCCACTAGTGAACTGACGATCCCACTCCCTGGGCTCTCACTGTCCCTCTTCACTGACTCTGCTTGACTTGTACTGCAGTGGCTGCTGCTGGTGACGTCCCGCCACCCGCGCCGGTGCTCTCTAAGTTCTGCCTCAAAATTCAACCTGTCTCTGCCTTGCCACCTGACTCACCTCCCTGTCCTTGCCATGCCACAATCACCTTCCTCGACGTGCCAATGCATACATCTCACGCCCAAAAAGCCCTTCCCCCCCTCGGCCAATCACAGTGTGGCAAGTTTTCAATCGGGGAGGGGCAAGTTGACTCGACTCAGATCTCAAGGTCGAAGGTAGAAGGCAAGGTGTGGTGCCAATTTTAAATAACAGCCTGTGCCAGCTCAATTAAAATATGATTGGGGGAGGGGTCACATCACACAAGTCACACAGTCAGCAGTGCCCAGTCCCATAAAAACAAAATGTTGTATTATGTTTATGCTTTCAATCATACCTCTCAACCATCCCTGATTTTGCCTTAGACTTTTACTCAGTCCCTCCTAAAACTTGTGTTTCCCTGACCTAACAGTGGGGGCTGTAAGCACAAAATAATGTCAAACATTAAAGTTATAGACTTGTTCTACCTCAGAAAATGCATTTTTACACCAAGCTCCGTGTTCTACCAACTTCTTGAATGGATATCACCAATTTTGAAGATGTGTCACTGATTTTGGTCCTTTGTTCCTGATTTTTTTAAGCACTGTCCCTGATTTATGGAGCAGGAGGTTGAGAGGTATGCTTTCAATATTGCTGGGGCTTAGCCCAGGTCACAAAATATTGCTGGGGCCCATGTCTCATGGGCCCATACAACTCGGTGCCTATGGGAACAGACCCACTAGGTTGGTAAGCCACTGTTGCTGTGATTGCATTAGGCGTTGACTTTGACCCCCATGGAGGCACAGAGCGGGCCAACTGAGGTATCCTATACCTCATTGTTTTGTGTGTGTGTGTGTGTGTGTGTGTGTGTGTGTGTAGTGCGTGTGTATGTGTTTGGAAGGGTACATCCCTTCATTTGCTCTCCACCAGAGGCACTGTATTGTGGTTTATCCATATTGGTGTGACAATCATTTTGTTGACACTGATGTGGGTGAAGGCAATTCACTGCCCAGCATTACGGGGCCAGGCATTGCGGCTTCAAGGACGCATAGCACCAAAGCACCATCCCGGTAAACAGTCCATAGCCCCCACGTACACCCCAATGTGAGCAACCTCACCCCCAGCACTCCCAAACTAAAGATAACCTCTCCCCTGGGGTGGGCATGCCCTGGAAAGGTCAGAAATTATGTGGGCAAAAAGGACGGCATAAGTGAGGGGTGATCTAAAATCAAGATCGCCCCTGTCACTCTTGCCCTTGTTGCGGCGCCCCAATTGCAGTACCAAAATTAAGTCTCTTCACTAATGGTATACCCTGTATCACTCCTTTCTGTGCCATGGATGGAGGAGACAGCAGATAGTGGTAGTAAGTGGGTTCTGTGCTATTAAAAATAGGGTACACAGGACTGGCCCATCGGCGCAGTGGTTGGATTTCCACTTGCAATGCCAGCAACCCGGGTTTGGGAGTGAGCTTGGATTGCTGGAGGGCCGGCCAGTGGGAGGCAGCTTGAGCATCCCACGACTGCTCGCTGTCTTCAGGGAGGGAAGGGGCTGCAACCCGGTGTTGAAGCGACCACTGGTGGAGGCCAGGGGCAGAGCAACATGTCAGGGTCTTTGGGGTGGTGCATGACAGACGTAGGCTGTTGCCTTGATGTCCAGATGTCACGCACCTTAAGAAAGCCAGGAAAATTGCTCACTGGCTGCTGGATGATGGCTCTCTGCTCCCTGAGGGCCTCCAGCACCTTCCCAAGGCCTCCTGTTTCTCATCAACATCCTCGGGCCCTAGGAGTATGTGCTGGGGTCACGCCTCTCCCCATGGTGCCTTCCCCCTCGGAGGAGGGGGACCCACCTGGCAAAGGGATACGCCAGGCTGTCCTGGGCGTCAGCTGCAATATGAGGATCAGAGGAGGGCTGGGTAAGGACAGTAGGGGCTGGGGGGGGGAACTTGGTAGAGCCCGAAGGAGTGGTGGACCAGCGAGCACAGGGCGGAAAAAAAAAAAAAAAGAAATAGGTTACACCCCAATGTCCTCATCTGCTTATAGCCACAAGGGGAACGCAACTACAAAGGGCATCCCTGTAGTGTCATTTAAAGTGTGTGAAGTAATATGGAAATGTCTGTAGCGTCGGGTAAAAAATTACCATTTGTAAATTATCCATTGCTGATACTTAGAAAGGAGACAAACGGAGATGAGGCTGATGGCGGAAGAATTTAATGATTATAACAATAATCACAGTGTGGGGTAGATATTACGGTGTTTATAAGACTTATTTGGGAAGGTTAGGGGGAGCACAAGTCTGCAATGTTGGGGATAGGATGTGTGATTTGACTGGGTATAGGCCAGGTTGGATACTAGAAATTATGAAGTATGGTAATGACTGGGGCTCTTAATGTTACTTCGTGGGACGTAAGAGGGGCATGCCAGAAAGTTAAGCAATATAGCATTTTAAGGCACTTGGAGGTCTTAAAGGCAGACATTGTGTTCTTACAGGAGACACACCTACTCCAGTCGGAGTATAATTCTATGAGACGCAGGCAGATGGGGTCAGTCTTTGCCTCACAAGGTAACACACAGAGTAGGGGCGTAATGATTCTAGTGGGCAGGTCTGTACCCTTCGTGCCACTACAGGTTGTTCATGATGATGAGGGTAGAATTGTGTTGGTAAGGGGTACACTCCAGAATGTGGAGGTATTACTTGGGGTGATCTATGGCCCCAACGTAGACTCTCAGGAGTTTTTTGTTAAGCTTTCAGGGATGTTAGCTGCCTTTGTGCAAATTCCCATGATCTTAGGAGGGGACTTAAATCTTGTTCTAGACCCACTTATAGACAGGTCTAGGGGTAAGATGTTGAGGTTATCGCCTGCTCGACGTGCCGTGAGGTATTGGATCAGTACGGTCTGGTGGATGTGTGGAGAGTGATCCACCCCAAAGATAGGCAGTACACATTCACCTCTGCAGTGCATGGATTGGAGTCCCGAATAGATTACATTTTAATCTCCAGTGACCTCCTTTCGGGGGTGCTTGAGGCAGAAATTACGCCGGGACCGCCTTCTGATCATGCAGTGGTGGTTGTATCCATCCTCCTATCAACTTTACCTAAAAGAGGAAACAGGTGGAGGATCAACAACCAGATGCTGCGCAGCCCTCATGTCACAAAGTTCGTGACAGAGCAAATAGAGGAATTTATAGCCAACAATGTCAGGGCCAACACTAGGCCGGATATGGTTTGGGGCATTTAAAGCTTTTATAAGGGGGATTTTGATTGCCCAGGCTTCCCACAGGAAAAAGGAATGAGTTTGGGTGTTAGCCGAGCTTCTGGCTCGGATTAGAGATAAGGAACTTTTGGTGGACGGGCAGGTGGATGATGAGGATAAGTTGGAGTTGGTGAGGCTGAAGGACCTATATTTGAAGTTGTTGGGGGAACAAGCGGAGCTGGCCTTAATTAAAACTAAGGCAAACTACCAGGACCAAGGGGAGAAAGCGGGGTCACTTTTAGCTAGGAGGGTCAAACAATTGGAATCATCACGACTAATTTCAGGGAGGTGGACGGATTGGTTAAGACTACACCAGGGGAGATAGTACGTGTTCAGAAATTATTTTAAATCTTTGTACGGTAAAATGGAGTTTCCCCCTTCTAGACAGGAGATTCTCTCTTTTTTTGAGGGGTTGGATATCCTTTCGTTGTCTGAGCTTCAGCAAGGGCAATTAATGGTGGACATTACCCAAAGTGAAATTGAAGGGGCTATAGAGAATCTCCCTCCAGACAAAACGCTGGTCCGGATGGACTTTCGGCAAACTTTTATAAAAAATTCGCTAAGCTCCTATCCCCTTTGCTCCTGAGTTTATTTTAGCACATCTTATCTCATCAGGCACAAGACCAGTCTTTATTTGAAGCATTGATTGTGTTGATTCCTAACAGGATAAACCTCCGAGCAGCCCTCAAGTTATAGGCCCATATCGCTGCTCAATTATTATTAAGATATTAGCTAAGTTATTGGCTGAAGCGGATTAGTTGGGTCCTACCGACCTTATTGGCCCAGAGCAGGTTGGTTTTATGAAGGCGGTCATTGGCGGACCATGTCTGGACCTTAGCTCCACGCTACTCTCGGTCTCCGAGGACAGCAGTGCTCCTATGGCTCTACTGTCCTTAGATGCTGAGAAGGCCTTCGATAGGGTTCACTGGGGTTTTATTAATTGCAATGGAGAGGTTTGGGTTCCTTGATCTTTCAGGGATGGATTAGCTCCTTTATTCCTGTCCCACTGCAAGGGTTGGTTGCAGCGTGCAATTCGAACCCATTTGTTTACATGTGGGTACTAGGCAAGGATGTCCCCTATCCCCTCTCCTTTTTAACTTGTACCTAGAGCCTCTCATCAGAGCAATTGTTGGTAGCCGAGCAATAGAGGGTATTAGTATTAAAGAATATACTATTAAAATTACAGCATATGCGGATGATTTGATGGTTTACTTGACCAACCCAGGAGCCTCCATACAGGCATTGTTGAAGGTTATTAAGGAGTTTGGGAAATTGGCCAATTATAGATTAAACTTGGACAAGTCGGTGGTGTTTCCCCTTAATAGTTATGTCTTCAAGCATGAAGTGGCGGGCTGGGTCTGTCCTGAAATCGAATTTCATAAGGTATCTGGGACTCAAGCGTGGCTAGGGGTAGCTCTAAGATTTTCAGTTGAATTTTGACCTTTGCTAAGGACCATAGAGTTAGACCTGAGAGATGGGTGAAACTCCCAATCTCCTTATGGGGAAGAATTAGTCTTGTTAAAATGAATATATTTCCTAGGTTGTTCTACCCTTGAACATGTTGAGTATCTGGATACCATCTGCATGGTTCAGGAAGGTGCATAACATGATTGCCAATTTTGTGTGGGGCCACAGGAAATCACGTATGGCCTATTGGAAGCTGACGGCACCTAAGGGGATGGGTGGACTTAGACTTCCGCATATTGCATTATATTACTGGGCAGTTCATGCCAGTAAATATTTAAGATGGGCGAAAGGAAGAAATGATTCAGAACAGTATGCCTATACACCGCTTTGGTTGCAGATAGAACTTGCTTTGATCAGGGACGCTGGTCTGAGGCCTGAGGCCCTACTCTATCTTAAGCCAAAATGGTTGCCTCCTCGTTGCGTAACTCTCCAATTGGGACTGCAGTGAGAGCTCATGTTCAACTCTCGAGTTTTCTGCGTGTATGACCATTATATGGATTGGCACAGCCAATTTGGGAAACCACGTTTTGTATTAGATGGTAGGATGTTGGACTATTCTTGGCTACCCTTACCCGAGGAGTGCCGTGTGAGGGACCTTCTCGCACTGAGGGAATGGTTCTCCTCTGATGTTATATTGAGTAGATTTGGGCTACCACTAAGGCTATTTTAAGATTTATCAGGTTAGACACCTTATGATTACCCAATTGGGTAATGGGGTAGTGCAGAATCCGAGAGTGGAATTTTGTGATGGGCTGGTGCCGTTGGTAGGGCTAAGGCATGCGATTTCGAAAATTTACATGGTACTATTTGAATGGGCATACTCCTCTAATCCCATCCAGGGTTTGTACTGGACCTCTGTTTTCCCAAATTTGGTACTTAATTGGAGGAGGCTATGGGTGAACTGTCATAAATTTTTGCTCTAGGATAGATTGAGGCTTATGCAGTTTAAAATCCTTCATAACATTTTTTATTCCCCACAGAAATTGGGGAGGCTGAAGCTGGCGAAGGACTCGAGGTGTTTTAGGTGCCAAGAAGGGGAAGGAGATTTGATGCATATTTTTTGGCAGTGCCCGAAAATAGCTCCGTTGTGGGGGGATATTAAAAGGAGGGTTAATCCGTTACTGGGTCTTGGGGATCTTTTTACGTCAGAGATATGCTTATTGGGAGATGTCTCGGGTATCCCTGTTAAGAGTAGGAGGTTTTATATAGTCTTGATTGCGGCTACGCTTAAGAGAGTGGTACTCAGGCACTGGAAGGACTCGGTGGTACTAAGCTATGCAGAGTGGCTGGAGGAGTTGTTAGCCTGTTTGAGGATTGAGAGGATGATGGCTACCTTCAGAATAAGCTCTCCAGGTTTGAAAAATTTAGGGTCCCTTTAATGCTTGCTATTCTATTTAAGGTATCGGTTTTGTTTGGGTTGAAGACATCCTATCTCCGGAGACTTGTGCTGGGAGGGAGGGGAAGTGGGTCGGGCGGGGGATGGGGGTATGTTACAGGGTTACCTGTTATGGAATGTTTACTTACATGTATTAATGTTTGTCGATTTGTCATATGTGTGAAGGATATCCCTGTAACTAAAACTGAATAAAGAGTTGATGGGAAAAAAAAAAAAAAAACAATAATCACAGTGAGAGATTACAGGTGGTGCATCTTTCATTCTTAATTAATAATTCTTCCTTCTTCAAACTAACAGTGTATAGTGGCTTGCTTATATAGTGGAAGACAGTACTATGGTTGTCTATGATTGGTCCAAGACAAATATAAACTTTAACTTTAAAAGGCAATTCTCCTTTTAGTTCTTGCATGACAAGGCAATTCTCCTTTTAGTACATGCATGAGCTAATGTATGAGCTAGCTCTTGTCAGCACAAATGTATTGATAGTGTAAATTATACTACTATATAAGGATAATAATAATGGTCATTACCAGTTATTAAGATCTAGAAGGAAGAAATAGGTTTGCACTTAGGAATGTGCTTACAAGCACTTTGGTCTGTCTTGATAATGACAAACACTAAAAATAGTCTGAAGGGATAATTTGAACTCTCTCACTGTATTTCTGTTTGTGCAGACACTTAAAACACCTGTCTGCCATTACTCACATGGTCAGTACAGATATCAAAAGACACTTGAATATTACAAGTTGTGGCTCAGTTAATTAAACTTGTAACTTCACAAGTTTTAATATGATCTAGCTTCATAGATCAATATTTGTTACACAAACACATTATGTTTTAGACCAAAATGAGGTTTAGGCTGAAATTATTGGGACACATTTCTTAATCCCCTATTACAATGTCATCATTGTGTAACTGAAAGTATGTGCTGGAAGGAATTGTGCTTGAACTGCAGATATGTTGATGCTGCTAAGAAGTGACCCCCATGACAAACTGGTTTAGGGACCTTGTACAGTAAAAATTACTCACTGTAGTAATGTTTCATCCAAGGGATCCCTCACTACGCTTAACAACTGCAGTCTTTGACCTGGAATAACATGCTATGGAGTCCAGCATTTTCTGCTAATTAGAATCTTTACGATGAAATTCAAAACTCTGCTTTGTGGTCATGCACACATCTACATTCTAAGTAATGGCAGATTTATTTCGAAAGCTAGGGGTGAGCAGTGACCACTAAACTAGTTAAAAGGCCACCAAAAATATTTACCAATTTAAAAAGTTCCCAAAGCTTTTTAACATGGCAGAATACATTTTTAAAACAGTAATGAAAAATTCTTGAAAGATTAGATCACTGAGTATCAACTGTAAGGTGCTGTAACAAGTAATGCTCAAGCAAAATGAAAAGAACTGATTCTAGTGTGAACATTTTCCAGGTTCTGGAAAGGGAGGTGAAAATGGGATTGGTAAGCATAGTGAGGGATCCCTTGGGAAGAAACAACATTACTACAGTCGTTTTTTCTTCAAACCCCAGGAATCCCTCGATTATGCTTAACAACTGCAGACTCCATAGCAGTACCTTGGGAGGTTGGGTACATAACCTACTTAGGGAAAATGTTCTGCAAGACAGCAGTGCTAAAGCTGGCATCACTTCTGGACTGTATGTCCATACAGTAGTGCCTTTGTGAAAGTGTGTACTGTTTTCCAGGTAGCTGCTTTATAGATTTCCTGTAGGGAGATACCCCTGGAAGCTGCCACAGAGGCAGATGTGCCCCTTGTAGAGTGGGCCCTGAGGCCTTCAGATGGCAATTTGCCAGCTTTGGCATACCAGAACTGGATGCAGAATACTATCTAGTAAGCAATGGTTCTCTTGGATGCTTGCTTACCCTGCCCTACTTCACCATAGGTGACAAACAGCTCAGTACTGATGGACCTGACATCCTTTATGTGGGCTATGAAGTACCTCAGAGCTATTTTAACATCCAGACTGTGGAGCTTTGGCTCCCTTAGGGTGGATTTTGCTATAACGAACACTGGAAGAATGATTGACTGATTCAGATAAAATTCAGACACCACTTAGTGGAGAACTTTTCTGTTGGTTCTCAAGACTACCTTGTCCCTGTGGAATATGATATAGTTAGGATCTGTACAGAGAACTGGAAGCTCGCTTATCCTTCTGGCAGATGTGAGTACCACCAGGAAAAGTATTTTCCAGGTAACATAATTCAGGGCAGCAGTTGCCATAGGTTTGAAAGGAGCCTCCATCAGCTGAGTGATACACAGGTTCAGGTCACATGGGGATAGGATCCCTTACTGGAGGGTACAGGTGAGCAAGACCTTTAAAGAACCTTCTGAAATTGGGCTGCAAGTCCACCGACTCATCTTTTGTAGCTGAGGCATATGTTTAGACTGCTGCCAGATGCACCTTCAGGGTTGAGGGCCTAAGGTGCAGTGATGGAGGTGGACCAGGTAGTGTAGGATTGAAGGGATGCTTGTCTAAAGTAGGCAAAGCTGCCTAGAGGAGCACCAAAGGGAAAATATTTTCCATTTTGAATCATAGGTTCTCCTAGTTTCAGGTTTCCTAGACACCTTAAGTACTTCCAAAACCTCCTCAGAGAGGTTAAGTCCAGAGAACTCTCTGGCTCTTCAAGTTCCATGCCCTGAGGCACAAAGTTCCTGGATCTGGGAATGTTATCCTGCCCTGAGACAAGGTCAGCAAATTATATCTCAGAGGAAGGTTGATGGTATGCTTGATTGAGAGGGACAGAAGTGAGTACCAAATCTATTTGGCCCAAAATGGAGCCATGAGGATCATTGTTGCATACTCCCATCTCAGTTTTAGCAGCCCTCTCAGCAAAAGTGGGAATGGTGGGAAGCCATATAGAAATTTCCCTGCCCAGGTGAGGACTAGGGTATCTTCTAGGACTGTACCCTCCAAAGGGGGTCTGCAACAGAACAGTGGGAGCTAGTTGTTTTCCCTGGATGTGAACAGATCTATTTCTGGTGCACCCCACCTTCTGAACACTGTGGCCAGCATGCGCTTGTTCGGTGTCCATTTGTGGTTTCCCCTGCTGATCCTGCTTAGAGAATCTGCCAGGGCATTATTTTTCCCTGGCAGGTGTGCTGCCAACAGCTGATCATCCAGGGAATATGCTAGGTTCCAGATATTCATTGCTTTTGTACACAGTTTTAAAGATCTTGTTCCTCCATGTGTTTACATAATACATGATAGTGGTGTTGTCTGTCCTAATCTGAATGGAGGAGCTGTGGGAGGAAAAGGCTTGAATTGCCAAGTACTCTACCCTGAGCTCTAGGAGGTTAATGTGAACCTGTGATTTCTGTGGGCTACACATACCACTTACAGTAAGGTCCTCCAGGTGGACACCCCAGCCCAGGAGGGAGGCATTTGTAGTGAGTAGTACAACAATTGTGGTTGATTGCTGAAGGAAGAAACCTTCCTCTCTGAGGTTGTCTTCTTTCTTCCCCCACTCCAGTGCCCTTAACAGACACTTTGTGACAGGGCACTAGTTTTGACAGTGAATCCCACCTCTGGGACCAGAAACGGCCCAGGTGGTATTGGATATCTTTCACCAGGCACCACAGTGGTAGATGAGGCCATGTGCCCCAGCAGCTGTAGAAAATCCCTTGCAGGTCTGGGCTAACCTGCTTTGAAGGATTTTTTTTTTTTATTTAGTTGTTTAACCAGGTATAGCACACTAAGCTGAAAGCTTTTTTACAGGAGCGGCCTGGGAGCACAAGGAGGTTAAGTGACTTGCTCAGGGTCACACAGTATGCAAGTAGAAGCTGTGGGATTCAAACCCAGGTCTGGTCTGCAGGATGTCACCAAATTTGCAGCTCAGAGCCTTAGACCACTGCGCTATACTGCCTGCCTTTTTGCAAGTACTATTGGATTTGTTACCATTTTCTGAGGAAAGAATGCCTTTCCTTGGTGGGCATCTAACTCTACCCCTATGAAGTCCAGTACCTGAACTCATTCTGCCTGAGACTTCTGAGTATTTATCAGGAAACCCAGGTCCTCCAGGATGTACTATGTAAGGAAAGAGGACTTGACCTCCTGGTGTGACTTTCCTGAGACTAATCAGTCATTGAGGTAGGGAAAAAACACTATTCCTTGCTTCCTCAAAGGTGCTGCCACTACGGCTAGGCACTTTGTGAACACTCTTGGCACTGAGGATAGGCCAAAGGGAAGGGCTACAAACTGGTACTGGCATTTCCCAACTCTGAATCTGAGGTGCTTTCTGTGACTGGGCCTGACTGTTAATGTCTTTCAGATCCAGTGACCCTAACCAATCTCCTTGTTGCAAAGATGGAATCACTGATCCCAGTGTTAACATCTTGAACTTTTCCTTTTGTTAGTGTTTGTTCAGGTATCTAAAGTCTAAAATGGACCACCACTCCTCATTTTTCTTGTGGGTCAGAAAGCATGTTGTGTAAGGCCCCTTCCCCCACTATGAGGAGGTGACTCTCTCCACTGCATTTACTTGCAGAAACTTTTTTACCTCTATCTCCAGCAAAAGTCTTTCTGATAGAGTGTGAGGATGAAAGTATTTGTGTCTTTGCAGTTTTGGAATTTTTTTTGAACTGCAGGGGCAGACCCTGACTCACTATTTCCAGGACCCACGTTCCTGGAAATAGTGAAACAGCTTTCCCTCCACTGGCAATGGCTGGGCAACTGTCTGAGTGGCTCTACGGATCTCCTGTATGGCAGTGCACTCAGCCAGCTCTACAGCCGTCGCCCGCCCTGCCACCGCAAGCCTTAGCCACTCACCTGGTTCCCTTCCCTGGACTCCGCATCAAGGGAAAGCGCCTGAGCGGTGCTACGGATCTCCGGTACAGCGGTGCACTCGGCCAGCTCTATGGCAGTCGCCCACCCTGCCGCCGCAAGCCGCCCACCTGGTTCCCTTCCCCAGACTCAGCATCAAGGGAAAGCGCCTGAGCAGTGCTATGGATCTCCTGTACAGCGGTGCACTTGGCCAGCTCCATGGCCGTTGCCCGCCCTGCTGCTGCAAGCCTCAGCCGCCTGCCTGGTTCCCTTCCCCGGACTCAGCAACAAGGTATGACTGCTCCAGCATTGGCACCTTCTGATTGGTGCGGCGAGTCTCAGGCAAGCCTTGATTGGTCTGCTTGCCCTGCAAACAGTTTCCGATTGGGGCGCCTTTTTCCTATATCTTAACATTGTCGTTTTCAAACGATTTAGTCTGCCATCTGTACTGTTGCTTTTTGTTTAAAATCGGTGCTGAAAGATGCTGTAATTACTGCAGTTGTATCCCATTTTAGTTGGATTGCTTGAGTAGCCTGCTTCTAAAAGTGAAATTGCTAGTGGATGTAATAGTTGATGCGACTGTTTAGAAGTAAATATTTCTCAGTACTGACAAGTGCTACTGATTTGTGACCCACTTCTGCATCTCCAGTTTTTTTCCCCTTTCTCTTCTTCACTTCTCTGCTGTGTGCTGACACTTGGCCCCTTGTTGCTATCCCAATCCCCTTTTTCCTATCTTTCTTTCTTGACTTTCATCTTAACTCCGAATCTCACTACCTTTTCCCTGGGGCCTGTAACCTGACCCCCCGTAGCAAACTCTCACCTTAGCCTTGTATCCACCTCCTCACCCTAGCCTTTTGTCTCTGTCTAACCCCTCCCTGCCATTTCCTTCATCTGAGGCTGCTAAACTAACTCTCTTTCACCCCCACCCCCTACTTCCTGTCTGCCATCTCTCACCCCCCCCCAGCTTAGTAACTGGCGCCTGACAACCGCCCCTTTGTGCCGCTAGTGTATATTTATCTTGTCTCTTCTTTCTCTCTCTCCAGGGAAAGTGCCTGAGCAGTGCTATGGATCTCCTGTACGGCGGTGCACTCGGCCAGCTCTACGGCCGTCGCCCGCCCTGCTGCCGCAAGCCTCAGCCGCCCGCCTGGTTCCCTTCCCTGGACTCAGCATCAAGGTACGGCCGCTCCAGCATTAGCACCTTCTGATTGGTGCAGCAAGTTTCAGGCGAGCCCCGATTGGTCTGCTTGCCCTGCAAACAGTTTCCAATTGGGGTGCCTTTTTCCTATATCTTAACATTGTCGTTTTCAAATAGTTTAGTCTGCCATCTGTACTATTGTTTTTTTTTCACACACCCCCGCCCCCTCCCAGACCACCTTTAAATACACTTTTACTCCACCCACCTCAGTCGATCTCACGTTTGATTGGCTTCCCTGAGTCCCTGTCTCCCTCTAATCTCTCGTATTACTCCGCAAGTGACCTAGACATTCCAAAACCTCAGTGTACTGTCTCCCCTAACTGAAAATAGCAGCCATCTCCCTTTCTCTGGGCTGCTACCCTAGAACAGCCCCTAGTTCGTTTTCTGGTTGCTACTTTTCCCTTGCCTAAACAGATATATCCTGTATAACAACTTTTCTGATCACTACTGCAGTACCGATCAATGTCCTGTGCCTTACATTTTTTTCACCAAGTCCATCTGGTATATTGTGAAATTCCTTCACCAATTACTCTTGGTGTTTTAAGCTGCATTAGCAAATACACTCGGCTGCAGCTGTTGGTTTGATTATTGCATTCCTATCTCTACTTTGTGGCTGTCTGATTTCATACCTACACTGGCATAGTCTCCTTTATCTAGTCCAACATGAAACTATTCCAGTTACTGTCCATCCTAGTGACCACGCTGGTATCAGTCCACCTTAGTACTCTTACTCTACCCAGAGCCCCCCTGATTAGCCCCAATTTCCAGCCCCATGATTTCCTTTTCTCAAACCTTTTTCTGATGCCTCCACTAATGCGTGACCCTACCCCAATGCTATTAAATAAGACCCGGGTTAACTTAGTTGCCTATGCCCTAAAACACTGTCATCTACCAAACAGTACTCTAAAACCCCTCCAGCCACACAAACTAGGGTACCTCTTCCTACTAGCTCTACTGCTCTCAGGTGATGTTCACTCTAACCCTGGGCCTGTTTTCAACCCACCTACCCCGCTTTCCAACACAAAAGGTCTCTCTGTGGTGCACCATAACACTAGAAGCCTTATAAGTAACTTTGCCCAACTGGAGTCATGGGCTGCTCTCTATGATCCTGACATCATCGGCCTCACTGAAACCTGGCTCAAGCCATCAACCCTGACTCACTATGCTCCCTCCCATCTTACAACTTGGTGAGACTGGATAGACCTGCCCCGAAAAGAGGAGGTAGCATGGTGCTGTACTTCAAAGGCCACCTTAATCTCTCCGTGATCTACTCATCTCCTCTAACACACTGCGAAGCACTGCATGCTGTCCTTTCACTAGGTTCTAAAAAATTACACATTGTTTGTGCCTATAACCCCGCCATAGGTCGCCAATCTGGCCTGGATGAATTATTGGAACAAACATCTCTCCTATCGGGGAGACATGAAATACTAATACTGGGGAACCTAAACATAAATTGGTTGGGTAAATCACAACTACTATCTCTCAACAGGATTCAAAGTTTCAACCTGCACCAGCGGATCACTGTTTCCACCAGAACTGACCTGTGCTCAAACTCCAGTACTCTGCTAGACTGGATAATGTCAAATCACCCTGAAAATATAATCTCTTCAGGAGTCCTAGGGAACGCAGTCATGGACCACTCCCCTACCTTCTGTATATGGGGTAAGAGTAGGCCACCCTCATCCAGTCCATGTTACATTACCTTCCGTAACTACTCTCACCTTAACCCATGGGCTTTCCTAACTGATATCAGCACCATTGACTGGACCCCTCTTTACACATCTAGTGATGTTCAGACAGCTCTAAAATTCTTCCTCACTCACTTTCTTGCTCTACAGGACAAACACTGCCCCCTTGTAACCCACAGGGAAAAGAATCGTCAGACACGCTGTCTTAAATCAGGTCTACTCTCCAAACTCCGACAGCAGGATAAAAGCTGGCTCCTTTATAGAAACTCTGGGTTGCCTGCTGACCTAAATACTTATAGGACATTATGAAATTCCTGTAAGAAGGATATTAAAAAACCCAAACGTTCCTATTGTAAGGAGCTATTAACAAACTCCTATAGTGACTCCAAAAAGTTCTGGTCACATATTAAATCCTTCCTGGGTGCAAACCAAGCCTCTACCCCAGATGACATGCTACTAAATGGTGTACACTGTAACAACCCCCTTACTATTGCTAACTTCTTTAATACCCAATTCTCTGATCTAACCAAATACACTTCTTCCTTCCTTCCTTCCCAGTCCAATCAACCTTCTCCTCCTCCCCTACTGATGTCACAATACCCAAATTCTTTTTCAAGTCAGTCTCCTACAGTGATGTCTTAAGACTGCTCAAGAACATATCGGATTACACTGCAATGGGTTCTGATGACCTAGAACCCAAGCTCCTCAAACTCGCGGCACCCTATATAGCTGCTCCCCTAGCTAAGATTTTCACTCTCTCTCTCTCTCTCTCTCTGCCACAGCCACGTTCCGGATATTTGGAAGACAGCTACGATCACCCCTGTCTTCAAAAAAGGTGACCATAAAGACTCATCCAACTATAAGCCAATTGCCATCCTGTCTGGCCTTAGTAAAATTCTGGAGAAACTCATTGCCACTCAATCCACAGACTTCCTCCAGAATTTTGACCTTCTAACAACGGCCCAGCATGGTTTCTGAAAAGGTCATAGTACAACCACGGCATTACTCAAGTTTACATCCGATACCTTGTAAGCCATAGACTCTGGCCTACTCACTGGTGCCTTATTCATTGACATGACCAAAGTGTTTGACTTAGTTGACCACCCCATCCTCCTAAAAACTCTAAAGTCTCTAGGATGTTCACCAAATGTTGTCAAGTGGTTTGGAAGCTACCTAGCCGACCAGACTCAGACAGTGAAATTTAACTCTGCTTTTTCAGACAAAGCTACCATTAATATTGGAGTGCCGCAAAGGTCCATCTTAGGTCCCCTGCTCTTTTCTATATTCATAAACAATATCACCTCTAATCTCACTCACTCTGCCTCCCTGCTTTATGCTGATGATATTGCCCTGTACACCAGTGCAAAGAAAGTAACTGACATCAATTCACAACTCTCCCAAGACCTCCAAATCATTCAACACTGGCTGATAACTAACAAGCTTATCCTGAATGAAGGTAAGACCCAGGCCATGTTATTTGGGTCCAACACTAAACTCAAACCTTCCCAAGCAAATTTCAAAGTTTTCACTGCAAATGGCTCATTTGTTGGGGTAGTAAACTCGTTTAAATATCTCGGAATCACCCTTGACCTGACGCTCAGTTTCAATCTCCATATTCAGCAAACTTGCAAGCTAGTAAATATGAAACTTGGTATTGCTATGTGCTCACACCATCTGCTAGGCTTGCTATAGCTCGTGGAATACTCCTGCCATGTCTCTCTTATGGTGTAGCTACCTATGCCTCCACCTGTAAATCTAGCTTTCAAAAATGGGATGTTACTTATAACAACATCTGTCGCTATGCTTCTTCCTTGCCTAGGGTGAAACACCACTGTCTCCTCTACTCTGACCTTGGATGGCTCCCCTTTCAGCAGCCAGGTCTCATGCTTACGGATCTCTCATAGATAACGTTATCAGAAACCAAATTCCCAAACCTCTGGCTGGACTATTTATTAACCATTCTTCCAGCTATGCTCTTCATTCAGCAAACAATGCCCCTGTTCACATTCCCAGATACAGAACGTCCAAAGGTGCTAGTGCTTTTGCCTGCCGGGCCCCCCATTTCTGGAACTCCTTCCCTCTAAGCACTCGACTAGCATCAACCCATGCCTCCTTTAAGAAACTGCTTCGACTCCATCTTGTTGACTCCTCCTGCTGCACCTGCTTCAAACCACCTTAGACCCCATATCCTCTCCCTATATTTCTTACCATTTCTTGATCGTTGGCCTCCACTGATGATTAGTTTCTCTTCTTCCAACTTCCTGTTTTATTATTTTTTTCACTACCTTTGGACTTAAACCTCTCTATATGTCCCTATTGTTCCTGTTCTATCCTACGTCCATCTCTCTAATCCTCACTTCCCCCCTTTACTTCACACCTCTACATCATCCTATATCTTACCCCTAAAATGTTTCTGTCTCCTAGGCATAACCTCGCCTAGTTATCTATGATATTTTAGCACTTATGACCAAACCAATATTGTATTTTGTATAATATTATGCTAACTCTCTTTACCTCAATTTTGTTTAGTCTCTTGTAATTTATTCCACTGTTGTCTGTAATGTAATTTCACCAGCCTGCTCTGTAGTTTCCTACCTTGACTAGTTGTGATCCTATATATTGTAACCTGTTATTGAAAATGTTTTGTTTTGTACCCTCCCAGATCGTGCCTGAAAATAGTCATTGTCATGGCTAGTGCAGTTACCCGGTTACCAAAAACTAAATAAAATAAAAAACCTGTGCAGACTTGTCGTGGGTTTAGCTTTGCCAGGGCTTTGGGGGCAGGTGATGCATCTACACACCTAGGAACCCTTCTGTCCCTACCTCTGAAGAAACCCCTCTGAGGGGTGAAGTCAAAAGTAATGTAGGCACAGAGTAGTAACCCCTACTTCTACCTCCCCTTCCATAAGGCCTGCTGAAAGTGGAGGCCTTTTGTTTCTCAGTATTGATCTTGTAGGTGGTTTTATATCAATCTTCTTCATGTATACATCTGTCTTGTCACCAATTTCCCTCACAAGTCAAATCCACTGCTTTTGTTTGAGTGTCTTGAGAGAGGTTTGTGATTCAAACAACATGAAGTCTTGCTGTATTCTGACATAATGCAGTTAGCCCCAGAACTTGAACTGCCCCAGAGAGGAAAGAGTTAACTCTATGCAGAAGCATAGAACTTTGAGCCTGAGCTTGGTTTTCAAACATCTGTCTGTGGTACTTCCCAGTGTAACCGTCAGATTCTTTACTCCGCCTAACAGTGAAGTCGCTCCGGAGATTTCTCTGCTTGGTTCGGTAAAGTTTTAAAAATCATTTGGTTTAAACCGTTCTATTTGTTATTTTTCAGATTTCCAGCTTCTGTCTATGGTACAGGTAGTATAGCAGATAGGTAGTGACTGTGTTTTATTGTGGTAAAAGTGTGGAAATTGTTCTTTTCAGTTTCTTATCGGTTGGTCTGGTCAGGAACAGACCTTATTTCAACTTTACTTAAGACACTTTCTGGGATTAGAGTGGTGTTCTAGTACCGATCGGTTTCAAAAGAACTGGGCCTTTTCTGGTTCTTTTTTCAAAACCAGTGATACGGTTTGTAACCGATTGGTTATTCATTACCTGGCCTGAAAGCTGCTATAGGTAATTTAGTAGGTTGGCCATGTCTGAGAAGCCCAAGAAGAAAACTGGTCCCACTGGGTTTCAACACCGTACTGAGTGTGGGGAGGCCTTTGCCAATGCCGACCCCCACCTTATCTGTGTTTATTGTCTGGGGTTTGACCACCTCAAGTCAGACTGCCAAATTTGCAAAAACTTTCCCAAAGCCACTCTAAAAAAAAGACTGAGTAGGCTGAAGGAAAGGGAGGCCGAAAAGTCAGTTGATCTGGATGGCCAGCCCAGATCGGTTGCGGACGAACCTGAGGAGGTGCCTACTGACCTAGGCGATACCTCCTCAAGCAAAAGGAGAGCCAACTCTGAGGGGTCGGTTCCGTCAAAAAAGAAATGAAAGTCTGCCAGTTCGGATCCAGTACCGCATACTCCAACCACGGACGAGATAGCCAAAGTGATTAGCATTGTTCAATCGCTTCGCCCGGTTCCATCCGAACCGGTACAGCCAGTTAGGCGGTCAGCTCGGATGGATCAATCTCCTTTGGCTTATGATCCAGATCCTTTTTATGAGGAGTGGAAGGGAGATGTAGGCTATCACGATGATGAAGACGAAGATGACGACCTGGGGGGTCTGGATGTGCCCATTGAACCGGACAGCTCTCCAGACAGGCCCTCTAATGTCTCCTGTCCCAGGCTTTCTGAGTCCCCTTCACACTTCTTGTTCTACAAGAAAATGGCTGAAACCCTCCAGCTCCCTATGGTTGAAGCTGCTGAGGAGAAGAAGAGCCTGAGTTTGTGGAAATGATGGACATCCCAGAGTCAAAAAGATTGTCTATCCCTCTTCATAAGTCCTTGGGGAAACAGACACAAAAGATTTTACAAACTCCTAACTCATTACCTCCTATGGATAAAAGAATGGACAGGAAGTATATGTTATCAGGCTCGGGTATGGAGTTCCTTTACACTCATAGCAGCCATGTTGGGGTAGTGCAGGCTGCAGCCTGTGATAGGGCTAACGTTCCTTTGGCTTCACCCCCCCCCCCGGACAAGGACTCCAGGAAAGTTGATGTAATGGCCAAAAAACAATATTTGGCATCCTCTTTGTGACTCAGGCAGGCAAACTATATGGCCTACACAGCCAGGTACCAGAGGTCTAGGTGGGATACTGTTCTGGAACTGGCTAAACAGACCTCCCCCCAGCTAGCCAAGGAGCTGGAGGAGGTGGCTGTGGATGGAATTGAGGCATCTAAAGTACAATTTCACTTTGCTGTGGACTGCAATGATGTAGCATCAAGAGTCATGGCTACATATGTGTCTCTCAGAAGACATGCTTGACTCAGATGTACTAGCCTATCACAGGATACCCAGACAGAGGCTATGGATTTTCCTGTAGTTGGTAACTCTCTGTTTGGGGAGCAGACAGAGGCTTACATGAAGAAAATGGAGGAATACAGGACCACTTACAGGAGTGCACAGGCCAAAGAAAGGCAGGCCAATCCACAAAAGCAGCAGTCCAGGGGCAGGAGCAGGCCCTTTCACATGCCTTTTTACCAAGTCCAGGCCTCCTCTCCTTTCCCACAGAGGGGGGTTTTCTGAGGGAGGGGCAGGAGGGGGATGAGCAGGGCTGCTGCCTCCTCCCAGTCTAAGGCTCCTGCCAAGCAGACACCCTGAGGAGTCAGCCCGGGTCAACTCCCCAATCCCAGTAGGAGGCAGGCTGGCTTACTACCTTCAGGCCTGGAAGTCTGTAACCTCAGACAAGTGGGTCCTGGAAGTAGTAAGCCAGGGACTGGCCCTCAGCTTCAAAAGGTTCCCAAAAAGGAGGGCCAGGTCTTTTCTACCTGCATCAATCTCAAAAACCCTTGCCCTAGAGGCAGAGGTTTCCTCTCTCTTGGCTCTCAGAGCCACAGGGAAGGTTCTTACTCAACACAGGGGAAAAGGCCTGTACTCCAGGTACTTCCTTACCCCCAAAGAAAATAGGGGAGTGGTGACCCATCCTGGACCTAAGATATTTGAACAAACACATGTCAAAACCCAAATTCAGAATGGTAACTCTGGGAATAATCCTACCCTCTTTAAGGCCAGGGGATTGGCTAGCATCCCTGGACCTCAAGGATGCCTATCAGGTGCTTCCACAGAAAATACCTCAGGTTCGAGTTGCCTTCAGGCCATTATCAGTTCAGGGCCATGCTATTTGGCCTAACATCAGCTCCAAGGGTGTTCACAAAGTGCCTTGCAGTAGTGGTGGCTTACCGCAGAAGACAGGTTATTACCATTTTTCCATATCTGGATGACTGGCTAATCATAGGTCAGTCATCAGACCAGGTCAGGTCAGCTCTGCAAACCACCCAGGACTTGTTCAGTTCTATGCGGTTTCTTCTCAATCTTCCAAAATCTGTCCTCGAACCAGAACAACCTCTCACCTTCATAGGGGTAGAATTGGATACTATCCAAGCAAAAGCTTTCCTTCCTCCGGCACGGGTGAAGGCCCTAGTAGATCTTGCTTACTCTTTTCAACCTCAGGTTTCTCGTCCAGCGAGACAGTTCCTCCAACTCCTGGGCCACATGGCAGCCTCCACTGCAGTGGTACAGGGAGCCAGATTTCAGATGAGGGACATTCAGTTCCACCTAAGGTCCTTTTGGTCACAGAGAAAGGACTCTCTCACCAAACTGATTCCAGTGACCCAGACTCTGGTCCAAGCTCTCCAGTGGTGGCTGGACCAGGACAACCTCAGACAAGGGGTTCCATTTCTCCCTCAAGTCCCATCAGTAGTTCTAACTATAGATGTTTCTCTCCTACATTAGGGAGCCCACCTGGGAGCCCTGACAGCTCAAGGAGTCTGGTCTCCACAGGAATCTCTCCTTCATATCAATCTCCTGTAACTCGGGGCAGTTTTCCTAGCCCTGCAGAGCTTCTCAGATTCAGTCAAGGGCAAGGTGGTCCAAGTCAGGACAGGCACCACCACCACAATGTGGTACATCAACAAGCAGGGAGGCACTCGGTCCATGGCCTTATGCACAGAAGCCATGAAGCAGTGGTCTCTGGCCTATTCTCTTCAGACTTCCCTGGCAGAAGTTCACTTTCCAGGAAAGGACAATGTACTAGCAGATGCTCTGAGCAGAATTTCACAGGGACTTCACGAATGGTCCCTGGATCCTCACATCCTGAAGGTCATCTTCTCCAGGTGGAGCACTCCAGAGATAGATCTCTTTGCAGCACCGGACAACTATCAACTTCCTTTGTTTTGTTGCAGACCTCCAGTCCTGGGGACGGTACCCCTGGATGCTCTCATTTTGGACTGGAAGGGCAGGTTTCTCTATGCCTTCCCTCTCTTCCCTCTGCTGTTCAGAGTTCTGATCAAGATCAGAACTCAGCCCTGCACAGTGATATTAGTGGCTCCAGATTGGGCCAGACAGCCTTGGTATCCTCTACTGCTGTCCTTGATAGTGTCACGTCCCCTGTCTCTTCCCAGGAAATACAATCTCCTGTCCTCCTCCCAGGGGCAGATCTGGTACCCCAATCTCCAGTCTCTCAATCTCAAGGCCAGGCTCTTGAAGAGTTAGAATATGCAGCACTACATCTCTCTCAGGGAGTTCTGAATATTCTGAAGGTCTCCAGGAAACCTTCCACTAGAAAAACTTACAATTCCAAATGGAAGAGGTTCAGTATTTGATGCTCTCAGAAAGGCATTGTGCCTGATTCTGCAGACATTTCCACAACCTTAGATTATCTAGTTCATCTGAATAGTCTAAGCCTTAGGCCTGCCACTCTGAAGGTTCATCTAGCAGCTGTCTCTGCATTCCTTTCAGCAGGAAAGAGCTCTTCCCTGGCATCTCATCCTGTTTTCAAGAAGTTTTTCAAAGGTCTGGTTCACATTAACTGTCCCTTTAGGGAGCCTACTTCACCTTGGGATCCTAATGTCAGTATTGCCCAGCTTATGCAGCCACTCTTTGAACCTCTGGCCTCGGCCGAATTGAAGTACTTGACCTGGAAAACTGTGTTCCTGGTAGCTATTACTTCTGCCAGGCGCATTAGTGAATTACAAGCCCTGTCAGTTAAACCTGACTTCATATCCTTCCATAGGGATAAAGTGGTCCTAAGAACCAATAGGAGGTTCTTGCCCAAAGTGGTATCGGATTTTCATCTAAACCAGTCTATATCTCTCCCTGTATTTTTCACTGACCATTCTTCTTCAGGAGAAAGAAGAGTACACAGTTTGAAAGTTAAAAGGGCTCTTAGCTACTACATAGAGCATACTAAGGCACACGGAAATGACCGTCTTCAATTGTTTCTCACTTATGGTGAAATGGGGAAAGGTAAGCCTGCCACTAAAAGAACTATTGCCAGGTGGATTGTTTCTTGTATACAATTCTGCTATGAGAAATTGGGTAGAACACCCGCTTCAGGCCTGAGGGCTCACTCAGCTAGGGGTACAGCTGCTACTCTAGCTGTGGCCAGAGATATACCCTTGTTAGAGATCTGTAAAGCAGCCACCTGGAAAACAGTACCTACATTCATCAAGCATTACTCTTTGGACATCCAGGCTAGGAGTGATGCTAGGTTTGGTACAGCAGTACTGCAGAGCCTCTTCCCAAAGTAGGTTCTGCATTTCCTCCTCCATAGGGAACTGCTTGGTAGTCTGCATTATGTCAGAATACAGCAAGACTTCATGTTGTTTGAAGAAAAAATTACCATAGTAATGTTTCTTCTAACGGAGTTTTGCTGTATGCTGACTTCCCCCTGCCTTCCCTCTCAGAACTTAGTTTTGGGAAGTGGGCTGGCAGGTACAGTGTTGCACCTCAGGGGTGTACCTTGTACCCTTCCTCTGGGGTGGGGTAGCTGTTATTGTTCCTTTTTTAGTGTTTTTATAATTAAATATTGTCACTACCTTTTCTTTTTGGGTTCTCAACTTGAGTCTTTTTGGACCAAAAAAATCTTTAGCCCTTTGGCTATATGTTTTGAACAATTTCCATACTATAGTACTTAGTTAGTTAGTTTGCGCGTAAGAATCTGATGGTTACACTGGGAAGTACCACAGACAGAGATTTGAAGACCGAGCTCGAGCTCAACATTCTATGCTTCTGCATAGAGTTAACTCTTGCCTCTCTGGGGCAGTTTAAGTGCTGGGGCTAACTGCATTATGTCAGAATACAGCAAGACTCCATTAGAAGAAACAACATTACTATGGTGAGTAATTTTTTCTTCTAAGCCAAGCAAATCTTCTTAGGGACACTGAATGTGCCATGACCCTAGATGCAGTATCACTGGTGTCCACTGCTATGTGGAACTGGTACTTGGTGGCAACCATGGTTGTCTTTGCTGTGTCAGCCAAATCTTGTGGCAGGTCACCAGTAGCTTTTTTGCTCATTGTCAAAATCGAGTTCCAGAGGACTTTTTGGTCTCTGAGTTATGTAGACCATGAATGCTGCTTGCTCTAAAAGCAGCGAAGCTGATGTATACTTTCTTGCTCATACTGTCCAGTTTTCCGGAATTTTTCTCAGGAGGCTGGGAGGAAAGGGGCACTTTGGCCTTATCACAGGCAGCAGTCTGGACTACCCCTCATGATCAGGGTGGGAGTACAGGTACTCAGGGCCCTGTTTGTCCACCTGATATTTTTTCTCTACTTTCTTGTCTATGCCAGTAGCTGAAGTAGTTGCTGACGACACCTTGTAAGTGGCCCTTTTGAGGGATTTGTGGATGGGTAATAGCAACCTTTTTGTGGAAGTTAAACCCACCTTATCCTCATCTTCAGCAGTATCCTGCAATGAGATGTTGAGGATATTAACCATTTGCTTCACAAAAATGTAATGTGAGGTGTAGTCATCTGAGCCGGGGGGGGGTAGATATACTCATGAAATTGAAGGAATTGCCATTATTGCTTTATTGAGGGTATCTTATTTAAACCCTAGGAATCCCTCACTCAGAGAGACTTTTATTTTTACTGGGGTTAGGATTCCCCCATTCAGACATCCTGACTTTTGAACCATCCTTAGCAGCTTTATCATTTTGCTTACTTTGAGGGGCTGGTCACTCCTCTGAGCCTTTAGGTGATGTGGAGGCAGACTGAGAAGAGATGATGCCTTCTAGGTTTTTAGCTCTTCTATTTTGTGTTCTAAAGCAAATCTTAATACCAAGTTCACAACTGACAAAATTGTGATATGGACCTAGGCACCTTAAACACAAATTGTGGCAATCTGCCTTAGCCAGGAGTTGGAAAAAACTTTAACATTTTTAAAACCTGTAGGTCCTGTACTCTTTTTGGGCTTGTCAGTCATGCCAAACACCAGTGTCCAGCTGGTACTTCTTCTCAATCTTTTTGTTGATCCCCGGAGTGGAAGTAGGGGTCTGCAACAACTTACAGGTTGCTTTCTTGACATGTCTGTGAACAAGTAGAAGCAAACTTTTGGTTGTGGTTAGCCCCATCAAATCCTAAAACTCCACCACGTCCTCATCCGCCACAGTTTCCGGGGTGGATAAATCGAGGGTATTTACCATTTGCCTAATGAAGGCATAGTGGGAGGAAAAATCCTCCTGTCCCTGGGGAGCGGAACCAAGCTCTTGCTTGGGGGAACCATTAGGTTCAATGAATTCCTCTTCCTCCTCCTCTTCATAATAAAATTCAGCTCCCTGGTCCTCAGGAACCGGGAGGGGGGCAGGAACTGGAGGAGGAAGTGACATGCCCATTAGTGAGCCCATGGCTTGAAAAGCCTGAAAGAATTACCAAGTCTTAGTCATGTCATCCACAGAGAGCATTTTTGCTCTGTTCATTGATGGCTCCTTTCTTTCTTTCAGATGAGGGGTAGTGACATATTTGTCCTTTTGTTTTCTTTTAGGAGAATTGACTATGGAACGTGCTCAGAGGGTCTATTATGCTTTGCTACCTTGGAATTCCTTTTTTCAGCAGCTCTAGAATCAACTTGTCTTTAACAGACCTTTCCTTATGTTTAACATGAGAAGAAGTGTGCTTCATTAGTGTGCTTTGATGATGTACTGTAGCAGTAGACTAGACTAAGAAGTCAAAATGATTCTTTACTTTTTGGCCCTTTTTTGACAGTTTTAGGGCAAAACCTGGTACAAATCTCACAGATAATTGAAAAGCTTGCCTGTGATTCAATGGGCTGAGCAACTGGCCAAGCCCCCTGCCTGAGACAGTTCTTCCTGCTTCACTCACAAGCATTTTTCTTTGCTGCAGCCAGAGGCTCTACTAGTCCCTCCCTTTCTTCAGCTTTTGTCTCCTTATGCTTGGACCCTGCTGGTTTGTGCTGCCTGCTACTTCCCTGTGCTGGCTTTCTGCTTGGATAGTGCTTCCCCTCCTCTCACAGATCAGTATTTGCTTCTTCTCCGGCCGCAGTCTGCTTCTTTCTGTGTTGTGTGTGTGTCTGCTCCCTCTTGCTCTCCTGCTTGTTTTTTCTTTCATTTTACTTCTTTTTGGGCTCTTCTAGTTTTCTAGCCTGCTGTGTCCCAATTGGTTGTGTGTGCTTTCCAGGCTTACATACTGCTGTCCCTTACAGTTACCACTCCCCATTTACTTTTATCATACTTTAGCAAATCTTCAGTTTATCTTCATTTGTTATCTGTGTGCTTTTCAGCATCACTACTGTTTTCCTACCTGTTGCAATCTCTCTGTCCACCTATCCTTAATTGTTTACACCTGCCTACACTTAGTGTCTAGCTTCACACTGCAGCTAAAACTCCCAGCTTTATTCCCCTGCATGCTTTTCTAGCAATATAGTGTGGCTCTACTACAGTTTATTGTTGCTCTGCTGTCTCAGTGGCTTGCTATCATATGGCTCTGTCCTTAGCTAGGATCTTGCCAGTAAAAGCACCTATATTGTGGGGGTTCCAAACCTACCAACCTTACAGTTGCTGTTTGGTCTCATGGAGCTCAGCTTGTGGCTTCCCTGTTATTCCCATGGTGGGGACTGTGATGTCACAGTGGGGTATTGTGGCTTAAGTAGCAGGAGCATACTTTAAGTAAGCTATATGATTTTGCCCTTCTCTCTTGCCTACATGGCTTTTAGATAATCATGCATAAATCATTAACCTCGCTGCCTACATGACCTTTCAGATATCCATTGCATTTCATTACTGCATTGCATTCTCCTTACTGGAATAACCTAACTCCACCTTAACATAGAAACATAGAAACATAGAATCTGTTGGCAGTTAAGGACCATATGGCCCACCTAGTCTGCCCATTTCCCTACTCACTGCTGCAGCCCCAGATCCTACTTAATCTGTGGCTCTCTTGCTCTGCACATCTCTTGGGTACCCTTATGTCTATGCCATGCACTCTGGAACCCCATATTGTTTTCACACCCACCACTTCTAGTTGAAGGCTGTTCCATAGCTCCATCACCCTCTCAGTGAAAAAGTACTTTCTAACGTTACCCCTGAGCCTTCCACCCTTCAGCCTCATACCATGCCCCCTTGTTCTTGTGCAGAGTTTTCTCTGAAATATGCATTCCACATGACCCCGTTTATTCCCCTAAGGTACTTGAAAGTCTCTAGCATATCTCCCCTCTCCCCTCCAGTGAATAGATATTAAGGTCCTTAAGTCTTTCCTCATAGGGCTTCTGGTGCAGTCCATATACCATCTTTGTTACCCTTCTCTGGATTGCCTCTGTTTTGTCAATGTCCTTCCAGAAATGTGGTCTCCAGAACTGGACACAGTTCCAGCTGAGGCCTCACCAGTGATCTGTACAGTGGCATCACCACCTTTTTTCTCCTGCTTGTTATGCCCCTCCCTATGCACCCCAACATTCTGTTTGCTCTCCCCACTGCTTTTCCACACTGTTTGGTCACCTTCAGGTTTATCAGATATAACAACCTCCAGGTCTCTCTCCTGACTTGAGGTGGCCAGAATTTCCCAACCCATCCTGTACTCCTCCCTTGGATTCCCATGACCTAGGTGCATGATCTTGTATTTTTTAGCATTGAAACTTAACTGCCAGACACCTGACTACTCCTCTAATAGGCTTAGATCTTTTCTCATTTTTTCCACCCCCTCCAGTGTGTCCACTCTGTTGCAGATCTTGGTGTCATCTGCAAAGAGGCACACCTTTCCTTCCAGACACTCTGCAATGTCGCTAATGAAGACATTGAATAGGACTGGCCCAAGCACCGACCCCTGTGGCACCCTGTTGGTCACCTCCCTCTCCTCAGATTTCATGCTATTTACTACCACCTTCTGAGTTCTGTCCTTTAGCCACTTCCCAACCCACTTTACTACTGTAGAACCCACTCCCAGGTTCCCCAGTTTATTTAGCAAACTCCTGTGCAGGACAGTGTCGAAGGTGTTGCTGAAATCCAGGTAGGCTACATCCACCGCCCCTCCCTGACCTATCACCCTGGTTACCCAGTCAAAGAAATCTAAAAGATTTGGCTGACAGGACCTTCCTGCTCAGAATCCATGCTGCCTTGGATCCTGTGCCCCGCTATTCTCCAGAAACATCATAATCCTCTCCTTAAGTAAGGCCTCCATTAGTTTCCTTGCTTCTGAGGTCAGGCTTACAGGCCTGTCATTTCTGCCTCCTCTCTGTTTCCATTTTTGTGGAGAGGGACCACATCTGCCCTCCTCCAATCCTCAGGTACCTCTCCTGTCTCTAGTGATGCACTGAAAAGGGCAGCCAGTGGTTCTGCCAGCACTTCCCTGAGTTCCTTTAGTACTCTGGGGTGGATCCCATCTGGCTCCATTGCCTTATCTGTTTTTATTTTCCAGAGTTTTTCTAGGACTCTTTCCACCATGAATGGGCTGGTGTCTACCTCCCTCCCTTGAATACTTCTCACTGAGTCTCAGTCCCTCACCCTCCCCTTCTCTGGTGAATACTGAGCAAAAGTACTTGTTCAGTAGCTCAACCTTTTCTAGATCATCCTCTACCATTTCTCCTTCCTTCTTCAGCCTAACAATCCCATTTCTGGTCTTTTTCCTCTCACTAATGTATCTGAAGGAGGTCTTGTCACCTTTCTTAATAGCCTGGGCTACACCTTCCTCCATCTGTGCTTTTGCCCTTCTAATTATTTTCCCAGATTCCCTCTGTTTCTCCAGATATTGTTCTTTGTCCTCATCCTTTTGTGTTTCCTCATATCTCCTGAAGACTCTTTTCTTTTCCCTTACTTTCTCAGCCACTACCTTTGAGAACCATAAATGGAAATTACATACTTACCGTAATTCTTGATCTTCTTGGATGGAGTCCCCATCACTCATTCACACTAATGGGACTACGTTGGAGGTGCTAGGACCCTGCAGGAGCCAAA
Source organism: Neoceratodus forsteri (assembly GCA_016271365.2). NCBI lineage: Eukaryota > Metazoa > Chordata > Ceratodontiformes > Ceratodontidae > Neoceratodus > Neoceratodus forsteri. The sequence continues at coordinate 1,201,623,228 of CM028130.1, forward strand.
AATCTTCAGGAGTACTGGCGCTGGGATAGGACAGTGCATGCGTGGCACTGCGAGACTAGCTAGCACCATAGAGGCTATCTCGGCATCGACCCTCCAACCGCCTCAGTACCTTTTCAACTGAGGAGGTGTAGCGTAAACTAATGAAAGAAAACCTAACCCTAACTTCCGGACATGTGAAGGCCTGGATGACCCATGTAAGAAAGGTCAATTCAACAATGTCTTCACAGCCCGAACAACAAGGTAGTGAAGACCAAAAACAGAATGAGTGAGCTCGGGGGATGGTGGGTGGGCATGTGAATTAGTGGTCGAGACTCCGTCCAAGAAGATCAAGAATTACGGTAAGTATGTAATTTCCATACCTTCCTGGACTAAAAGCTTCAACCACTCATTCACACCAATGGGAGAGCACTGAGCTAAAAATCAACCCCTCTGAGTAGGGTGGTAGGAGACAGAGCTCACTCAGGACAGATGTTCATAAGTACTGTCCTGCTGATGAAAGAGAGCTATTTGGCATGGACATCCAGAATATAGTGCATTACAAAAGTATGCACTGAGCTCCAACTCACCACCTTGCAGAAGTCTGCAACAGGTGGATTACGAATCTCCTCCAGGAAGCCTCAACCCCTCCGATAGAGTGGTGTGAACCCACTTTCCAACTTGGCCTGTGCCATGGATTAGTAGTGTCAAAGACATACTACAAACCAAGCAGAAAACAACTCATGGCAACAGGCTGACCCAGCCGATGCATGCTGAAGATACAATAGTTGCTCAGATGCATATCTCTTCGTTCTGTCAATGAAGAACCACAGAACTGTCTTAACATCCAGAGAATGAAGGGAGTGCTCTCCTTTCTTTTGGGGTTAATGAAGCAAAACTTGACTAACAGTCTTCTGGCTCAAGATAGACCAAAAACATGCAGAGGTGTACCTTCACCACCGAGTATGGCAGACCTGCATTCGACAGGTACAAGAGGCACTCCCAACACCTTACTTGGTGGGCAACTGAAGGGTCCAGATGGGACTTGCACACCAGATGGAGAAGGGTTTCCACTTGGCCACATGAGCCCTCCTGATGGAAGGCCTATGCATGGCTTAGAAGATGTCCGTGATGGTCTGGGAAACCTAGAGCTTGCCCACTTCCATCTCCTCCCAGCCTGGCATGGAGATTATGGGAGCGCAGGCTAGGGTGGACTAAAGTCCCTGTGTCAGAGGGTCCACTTGTAGAAGTAGTTGCCTTGGGGGAACTTCTGACAAACTGTAGATTAATGCAAATCATATCTGCCGAGGTCAGTATGGGATGATGAGAATCATCCCGCCCCACTGTGCATTCAACTTGATCAGCACCCTCTGAATTAAGGAAAGAGGAGAAAAATGTACAGGGAGAGTCTTGCTTTTGCAGCGAACACATCCTAACAGAAAACACCAGGGTTTGGATTTCTGAAGCAGGATAGAGGCAATTTTGCATTGAGAGGGGTTGCAAAAAGGACCCAGTCCGAACTGCCCCACTCGTCAAAAGCGACTGCACAAAATCTGAACTGATGCATCATGCTCAATGTACCACTCTCACAACCTCATGACCCTACTGCAGAGAGGGTAGGGGGATGCCCCACCCTGCTTGCTGATGTAATACATCACATCTTTGTCATCCATCTGAAGTAGGAACACTTTGTGGCAGGGAGCATCCTCCAGGACTTTCCTTATAAGATAACTCTCATCTCTAAGAAATGTAAGACAAGCTGAGGTTCCTTTTGACTCCACACGTGAGTGTGGAGGCCTTGACAGTGAGCCCCACACAGATTCTATCTGAGGCGCTGTCATTTTGTATGGGCGATTGTGGATGTGTGTTTGGAGACCACTGCTTGATGCAGAGGACCACCTGAGTCTCAGTATCTACTCAACCAAAAAGGGGGATGAATAGAGTCATTTTTCGTGATGTAACGAGCCATCTGAAGATGTCTTTTCACCCATCCTCTGGAACAAAACTGATGCCTTGGAGGTATCCAGGAGGGCTCCTAAGAAGGAGCTGTTGGGAAAATGAACTGGCACCTTTCCCAAACCTGGAGAGAAGCTGAGAAGCTGTGGCGACTGCTTCTTGTGTCTCTTAATGGGATGGGCTGGCTAGGAGCCAAATGTCCAGGAATTGAAGACTTGAATGCTGAGATCTAGTGAACTTTTCTCTGAAAAGATACTTGTTTAAAATTTCAAGGTTGACAAATGGGTGCATGCTACCTTTTAACTTGGAACCAGAAGCAATGGAAATAGGAAACTGTGTTCCATTCTGCTGTGGAATAACTTTGATTGCCCAGTTCCTGCAGAGGCACCATATCTCAGAAGCAGAGTGTGTGTGACTGAGAGGTGGACAGACTGGGCTGCCGTCTGGGTGGAAGGTCAGGGGAAATCTGCGAGATTGGGAGAGTATCCCTCTCGGACAATCCTAATGACCTATAGGTCCACTGTAATGGACTTCCACTGGTTGTAAAACTGAATTAGATGCCCCTCCTACTGCCGAGAGGCACCCCACCTCAGACAGCTGGGGTGGGACCTGGACTGGATCCACAGAGGTTGGTATAGGGCTCTTTTGGACCCTGCACCCTCTACTGTGTTCTCTTCATGGCTGAGAGGTTGGTTCCTGAAAAAGGCACCTAGGCCTCTACCTTGACAGGACTGCCTGCTAGGAGGATGGCATGTGGTTTAAATGGCAGGCCTATTGTTCTGCGTGGCTTCTAGCTGAACAGATAAGCACCGTCAAAGAGATGTTAACCATCTGCTGCCAGTGACAGCTGCCCTAGAGGCAGAGACATAGGTGTCCATAAAAGCTTTCAGCTGATTACTGGGCTATGTGCCCCTAGCAATGGAGCGTTAGATTTCAGGAGACTCTCGGCCATTGCTTTACGTGTGTTCCACAGGGTGAATTCGTACTGAGGAACGTAGGAACTTAAGACATAAAAGTCTGCTTTGGTCCACAGATGAATACCGAAATGTTATGGTGGACCCCATATCCCTGAGGAAAAAGAACTGGAATGAAGATCTTCCATCACACTGATACAGAGGGCTTGCATTCCAGCCCATAAAATGAGTCATCCGCTGTGTCTTCAAAAAAAGCAGAAGAGGGAGAGACTCATCTATATCCGCTTCTACCCCAGAATAACCTCCAAAAGGTAGGTCTAGACCAGGAACATGGAGATGCCACCACATGGATCAGTGAAGAGTCCAGTGTCATCTGCGGTGCTGGCACCACATATGGTGCCACACCCAGTGGCAGACCTTGCATCGCCCATTGTGCCAACACAGCACCAGACACAGTGGCGCCACAATGCATCATGCCAGAACCATGCCTGGACCTAGACCTGAAGAAAAGAGGGAGAAGGAAAGTGGTACCAGTGCCGGCCCCTGCAGGGAATAAGGAGTCAGTGTCAATGGCATTGGCACCAGAGAGAGTACCACACACATTCTGGCCCAATCCACACAGCCACGGCCCAGTGGCCCCAAGGTCCGAAGGCCCTGGAACCAGGTCCACTGGCCAGGATAACTGGGCAGATGCTGTACCTCTGCTCACCAGAACGCCATCGAGGACAGAGACGAGAACCAGTGTCGAAGATTGCGGCTATTATGAGCGGAGCCACAGAGGAACCCACTGGAGTTGGTTCAGGCCTTGCATTCTCCACCAGTGATGATCCCCGCACAGATGTACCAGAAGGCAACCTCAAGCGGCACCGATTCTTCTTCCACTGACAGGAGAAAGAAGAGTTCGAGATCAAGCGGAGCTGGGTCCTGGAACCACTACATTTGTGCTTCGGGTGGACTGTCCTCCCCCCATGCACCGGACTGCCCATGGTCAGACCCCACCTCCTCAAAGGGTGGCAGACCAGACACAGCCCCATTGCCATCACAGCTTTCAAACGAAGTCTCCCTACTGTCATTGCTACCGTCAAAGGTCGACTCCGTTGATGGCAGGCTGAGAATTTCTTCTTCTTCTTCTTCTTCTTCTTCATCTTTCTTTTTTAAAAGAAAAGAACACTAAAAATGGTAAGTTAAATGAATACTGAATGGCTGTAACTGCTGTCATATAGACGAAGACTTGACTCCTGGCAGGCGAGCGTCGTTCTCATCGAAGCAGATTCGACGGCAGGAGAAAAGGAACTGAGGAGGTTGGCGGGTCAATGCCAAGATAGCCTATACAGCGCGAGATAGTCTCACAGCACTGTGCATGCGGGGTCCTATCCCGGCGCTGGCTCTCCAGAAGATTTTTGGTTCCTGCAGGGTCCTAGCACCTCTGGCATAGTTCCATTAGTGTGAATGAGTGGTGGAGACTTTTAGTTCGGGAAGACTGGCCTTTTCTTTCTTTTACTCTTGCTATGGATTTTGACACAGTGATTTGTTACGTCTATTATGAGTCGCTTGAGTCTAGACCACTGTTTTTCCACATTTCCCCCTGTACCTTTCGCTGCTAGGGCTCTTTTGAGATTTCTACCCATCTCCTAAAAGTTAGCCTTCTTGAAATCTAGGACCTTTATCTTTGTATGGCTTGCCTCTGCCACTGTGGTTACCTTAAACCACACTGTCCTGTGGTCGCTGGTACCAAGGGGACTGCCCACCTCCACATCGATGAGCCTGCCCCATTGGTCAGGACTAAATCCAGTATAGCCTCCTTGCTGGTTGGTTCTACTACAAGCTGTCTTACGTTTGCCCCATTCAGGGCAGTGATGAAGTCCCTTGATGAGTAGGTCTTTTAAATTGTTTTTTGTTTTAATTGGGTTCACCACAACATAACCCAGATAGACCATCTTAGGGTAGCTGGTTCATTCCACTGGGGTGTCAAACAGACAAGGCATACTGTTGAGTGCTCGTAGGACAAAACACGTGTCTGTCTTCTGTTGGCACCCTTTGCAAACTGTTTGAGAGCCTTTCAGCGCCATGCATCTCTACTTAAAGTTGAACCAGCATAATATTCTGTGGTGATCTGCATATGCAGCCCATCATGCTTTGCTTTGTGGGGGCATGTGTGATTTTGTATTTCTTTGAAACTTGGCTTCCCAGCCAAATGCCCTTTGGGGTAACCATTGCCTCAGTGCTTGCACACAGAGGTTCCTTGTCTTTTAAATTGTTTTTTTGTTTTAATTGGGTTCACCACAACATAACCCAGATAGACCATCTTAGGGTAGCTGGCTCATTCCACTGGGGTGTCAAACAGATGAGGCATACTAATGAGCCCTGGTAGGACGAAACATGTGTCTATGTTTTCTGTTGGCACGCTTTGCAAACTGTGTGAGAGGCCTTTCGACACTGTGCATTTCTGCTTAAAGTTGAACCAGCACAATATTCTGTGGTGATTTGCATTGAGGGGGCATGTGTGGTTTGTATTTCTTTGAAACTTGGCTTCCCGGCCAAATGCCCTTTGGGGTAACCATTGCCTCAGTGATTGCACACAGAGGTTCTTTGTCTTTTACACTACACTAAGTTGTGTAAGCACATTGAATTGAAAGGCTTGCCTATGATTCAATGGGCTAAGCAACTATCCACGCCCCCTGCCTGAGCTATTTAAAGTCAGTTCTTCCTGCTTCACTCAAAAGCATTTTTCTTTGCCCCACCATCCTCCCGTCCTCCTTCAGTGGCTCACCTCTCTCCTCGGAGCTCCTTTCTAAGGTACCTTTAGCCTAAGGGAACCCTTCCTTCAGCACCTCTAGGAGTGGGACCCTCCTCCAGGGTTCCTTATCTTCAGCATCCTACAGGGTGATATTCCCCAAGGAACAAGAGGCAAACAGCCACAAAAGTTTATTCAACACAAAGGTTTATTAAACAAGGTGCATAAGCATTGCAGAGACTTGGGCTACAGGGATGGGAGAAAGCCAGGAGCAGCTGAGGACTTCGGCTGAACAGGAAAGGAAAGTACCTTGTTACTGCTGTTCTTTTATATTTTTACATACATACATACATATATATTTTGTTGTTCTTCCAGGTATTGGGATTATTAGCTTTTTTTCTAGGTATTCTGTTAGAGTATTTTAAGGTGTGTTGGGACACTTTTTTGAATGCACAGAGGAACAGAACATGCTACTCTAAGTTAACAGAATTAAAAATTTTTTGCTAGACTTGCCTTGCTTTCTTAATTCCCTTTTTTATGTTTGCTTGCATGCATGTGCAAGAAACATAGTGCCACCATCAGAGTTTTCAGAGGTGTGTCACCTGTCTTCCAATTCAGTCAGTGTGTTTGCAGGCACGACCACAGTTCTCCAATGAATGCTGCAGCTGTCTATGACAGCAGTTGAAAATGCAGTGCCGTACAGTTGAAAGGGAGAACTCCGCTTCAGTGAGCAGCGCCCACCCCATGCACACATGCATATTGCGTGCTCATGCACTCCCCACGCACACATGTATGGCCGACGGGTGCCCAATCCCCTGTCGGCTCCCGCCCTCCTCCCAAAAGCTTTCTAGGTGCCATGCTGGGAGCCCACCCCAGCATGGCACAAGTCTGTGGCGAGACGGGGTGCCCAGTCCCCGCCTGCTCCAGGCACCCCCCCAAACAGCCTTCCAGCGTGGCAAACGTCCAGCGTCGTCTAAGTAAAAAAACAAAACAAAAAAAAACCTGTAAACAAAGAAATGTTCCCTCGGCGGTTTCCCAGCCCATCAGCGCCCACCCACCCACTGTGCATCCTGCCTCTCCACACCCCCCTCACCCCATACTTACCTCCGGAGCTCGGCGCAATGATCTTCGGTGGACCGAGAACACGTCTGCACTCTTCAAAGCCAACCGCGAACTGAGGAAATGCCGGTAAGCTGTATAATGCAATGAATAGGGTTTTTTTTCAACTTTAATGCAGATCTCAGGCATTTTTTTGGAATTTTGGCACCAAATTTTCAACATGGGGTTTTTGGGACCCCTCCTCATGAATTCTTGAACTGTGATGGCTTTAATCGGGCCCGAAGGGTGATTTCACAGTCACTGCACGAAATCACCTTTCGGGACCGATTAATGAAACGACAGTGCCAGTGTTCATAAGGTGGGCTCTCAAAACGCCTATGTTGAAAATTTGGTGAAAACATTCCTAAAAATGACTGTTTACAGGCGTACGTTGCTCAGTTTCTACGCACACTCATAAGTTCGTGAATTTTTAATATTTGCACTCCGGAATTTCAACATTGCCATTTTACCACACCTCTCTATGAGCAGTACAGCTGTAATTTTTCACATCTCGCCCAAAATGTGTTTCCGCACATGTAGCTCACAATGGCGCAGTCGGTGTGCAAAATCAATGTATGGGATACATTAAGAAAATCACAGTGACACTGTTCATGAGCAGAGGTCTTAAAATAGCTATGTTGAAAATTTGGTGAAAAAATTCCTAAAAATGTTTTACAAGCGTGCGTTGCGTAGTTCCTACGCACGCTCGTAAGTTCGTGAATTTTTAATATTTACACTCCAGATTTTCAACATTGTCATTTTACCACACCTTCTTATGAGCAGTACAGCTGTCATTTTTCACATGTTGCCCAAAATGTGTTTCCGTGCATGTAGCGCACAATGGTGCAGTCGGTGTGCGCAGTCAATGTTTGGGACAGATTAAGTAAATCACAGTGACACTGTTCATGAGCAGAGGTCTTAAAATGGCTATGTTGAAAATTTGGTGAAAAAATTCCCCAAAATGACTGTTTAAGAAGCGCACGTTGCACAGTTCCTACGCACGCTCACAACTTTGTGAATTTTTAATATTTGCATGCCAGATTTTCAACATTGCCATTTTATTATGCTTCCTTATCAGTAGTACAGTTGCCATTTTTCACATCTCATCCAAAATGCGTTTCTGCACATGTAGTGCACAATGGTGCAGTCGGTGTGCGAAAGCAATGTTTGGGACAAATTAAGAAAATCACAGTGACACTGTTCATGAGCAGAGGTCTTAAAATGGCTGTGTTGAAATTTGGTGACAAAAGTCCATAAAATGACTGTGTTCTAGTGAGCATTGTGCAGTTTCCACGCACCTCGTAAGTTCATGAATTTGTAATATTTTCAGTTCAGATTTTCACCAGTGGCATTTTTCCACTTCCTTATGAACAGATACAGCTGTCATTTTCACAACATGGCCAAATGTGTTTCACACTTTCCAGCGCGAAATCACGTGGTTGCTGTGAAATCATTGTTGGGACAGATAAAGAAAATCACAGTGACACTGTTCATGATCGGAGGTCCCATAATGCCTGTGTTGACAATCTGCTGTAAAAAATTCCCAAACTAATTACATTACTGGTGTGCGTTGCACAGTTTCTACGCAAGCTCGTGATGTCACCAGTTTTTTAAATATTTTCACTGCAGATTTTCAACATTCCAATTTTTTACACCTCCCCATGAACAGTACAGTCAGCTGTCATTTTTCACATCCTGTTCGGAATGTGTTTTTGCACCTGTGGTGCTAAATGCCATAGTCGCTGTGCAAAAGCAGTTTTCGACTAACAAACTGATATTGCCACTGTTCATGAGGTGGGGGATACAAAAAAACCATGTTGAAAATTTGGAGTGAAAATACCAACGAATGCCTGAGGCGTTAGGGTTTTCGACCATAATACCCCACCCTGTAGAGAACGACAGGCATCAGGGTGTGACTTGGGATTCTCGCCTGTAATGCTCATACCATTCCACACCCTGTAGCCAGTGAGAGGCATCAAGGTGTGCCTTGGACTCTTCGGCCCCAAAGTTCACCCCATTCTCCTATACCACACACATCTCACCGTATTTCCTGATGGAATGGGGTGCCATAGGGCCAAGACCCAAGGCACACCGTGACACTTGTCGGTGTCTGCAGGGTAGGTGTGGTGAAATGGCATGGCCGTTATGCCTAATGACCCAAAGGCACGCCCAATGCCTGTCAGTCTCTGCAGGGTGGCGGTGGGGTTGGCTTCAGTTCAATACTTCACTGCCATTCCTATTATGCAGCTCTGTAACTCCTACACTACCAGTGCCAATGCCAGCAAGCAAACATTCGGCATTGACAAATGCTTGTTTATTGCAGATACAAGGTGTAGTTGTAGAGTCAGATATTAGTTAAAAACAGCAGCATTTATGTCTGACTTCAGGGCAGTTCAGATGATTTTTGGAAGGTTGTTGAGCACACTTGTTCCCCTCCCCCAGAAGCAGTTAGTACCTGAAGCTCAGCTGAAGGAGAGGGATTTGCCCTAGGCTGCTTGAGTCAGGATATTAGGTGATAACAGCAGCAAAGACTTGGGCTACAGGGAAGGGAGGAAGCCAGGGGCAGCAGAGGACTTCGGCCGAAAAGGAAAGGAAAGTACCTTGTTACTGCACTTCATATGTATATATAGATATATATTTTTATTGTTCCTTCAGGTGTTGGGATTATTAGCTTTTGTCCCCTAGGTATTCTGTTATAGTATTTTAAGGTGTGTTGGGGCACTTTTTTGGATGCATAGAGGAACTGAACATGGCATTCATTTACTTTAGGGAACCTGCTTCCTGAATCAAGTGCGCCCAAAAGAAATATGGGCCGCATGCTCAGATGCCTTCCCTGCTCACGCTGTCTCCTGACATGCTGTAGTGCTTCACTCTTGAACAAAAACACGCCTTTATGCCCAAGTCAGAATAATATTAATAGAGAAGTACATATTTACAGGTTATTATGCCACGAATTGAAACAAACACATGGGACCCGGGGGGGGGGGATCGTGGCCCCCACAGAAAAAATAACTACTAATATTTACAGGCTATTGTGTCAAATATTCAAACAGTCAGAGTCAGAATGATTGTATGACAGAAATACATTGAAACAAATAACCACATAGGACCGGGCCGGGGGCGGAGCGCCCCGCAGAAACTTACAGGTTATTGTGTCAGATATTAAAACCTTTACCGATCGTGTGTTTGTAGACATCAATATATAATTTACTTTGTGCCATTACCTTATGAACTAGTAGGGGATAGATGCATTGTCACATTATCTGCGTCGTAGCTGACGCAGGTGGTGAATCAGTGTATCGTAATCCTCCGAATTAGGAAAAACGAGCACTTTGTGTTCCCTAATCTAATAGATTGCCCAGAACATGCTGCTCTAAGTTAACAGAGTTTAGGATTTCTTTCTAGACTTGCCTTGCTTTCTTTATTGCTTTCTTTTATTGCAGGTACATGGCATAGTTGTAGAGTCAGATATTAGTTAAAAACAGCGGCATTTGTGTCTGACTTCAGGGCAGCTCAGGGGATTTTTGGGAGGTTGTTGAGCACACTTGTTCCCTTCCCCCCAACACAGTTAGCAACTGAGGCACAGATATCTAGATACTGCTGCTTTCTTGGGGAACCATACAGCGCTCTAATGCTCTGACCATTGTTGGCCTGACTGTTTCTTGAGGAGGCCGGTGTCTGTCTAATCCTACCCCCGACCCCAATGCTCACTTCCCCTTTATTCCCACAACATATCCTGTTACATCACAGGATATGAGTCCTAGCATGTCTGGTAATTAGGAAGAATATACAGGACAATACTGATACACCAGGTAGATGATAATGTTATAGAACAGCAATAGATGCTATTCAGTTGTTGCATTGCATCTTACCAGGTGAGGTTAGTGCCAATCTTAAAATGTTTAGCTCAGTGATTATTGCTTACAAGCACGTCCTATACTGTTTGCGTTAACAGGGCATGTCTGGAAACCCCAGTATTGATATGTTTGGCACAGTGATTATAGGTTAGGATTTGCTGTACTACTGAAGTATAACCAAGGTTTAAAGGGCAGATTGCTTTTGGTTGTGCTTAGGGGACAGACTGCACCAACTGGTGGGGCAAGCTTTGTTGGTAGGCTAACTTTTACATGAGGGTAAGGTATCGGAGAACTGGGTGAACCATATGCAGAACTAGAAAAGGTGGATGGGAGGGGTCATGGGGTGGTATGGGCATCCTTCTACTGAAAAGGAGGAGGGATGCAGGTGAGTGAAAAGTGAGATGGGAAGGGTGGTAGGCTGCAACAACTGTGGAGTGGTAATCCTTCTGAAAATTGCATGGAGAGTGGAAGGGTGTTTGGTGTGCGGGCAAATAAGGCAGCTTAGGAATGAGATCAGCTGTTTAAAAATGGAGCTTAGGAGAGGAATTCAGGCTGCAATGGAGGACAATTCAGTGGCTGGGAAGGGAAGGAGGGTAACTGAGGAGGGAGGACAGATTAAAGAGAGAAGGGTGAGGAGGAGCAGGAAGAAGGTGGTAGATGGGGGAAGGAGATGGGGGGGTCCCAGTTCAGAGGACAAATGAGGGTGGGAAAGGGGAGGAATGGAGGATGGGAGGGAAGGAGGAATCTAACGGTCACAGAGTCATCAGCGGTGGGGTGGCGAGCAAAAGGAAGAACGGAATATATGATAGTGAAAGGACATCAAAAAATCGGTTTGCAGTACTGGCAAGATTGGGTGATTTGTTAGGGGGAGTGCTGGAAGGAGGAGCTGATGACAGACCAGGTGAGAAGGGAATGGGGGGGCAAGGGGTTGAAGGGATATGATATGGGGGATAGGTCGAGTAAGGGGTTGAGGGAAGGGAGAGAGGTATGAGAAGAAAGGGGTAGGGATGCATCAGGGGAAGGAAGCAGGTGGAACCTGGTGGAGAGGGGAGTTAAATCAGAGGAGAAAGGGGAGAAGGAGGGCAGAGCACAGACAGGGGACATTACAACAGGAGTGGAAGGGGGAACAACTGCGCTAGAGAAGGAGGATTGGCGAGAAGGAGGACGGGATAAAGGAAGGACAAGGTGAGAAAACATGAAAATGGAGGTGGGATCCTAGTGCTGGGAGACTCAGTTTTGAAAGGGATCAGATGGGGAAGCAAAGGGGAGAGACATAGTTGCATATGGGTGGAGGCCATGCCTGGCTTGACAGCAGAAATTGTGAGTCAGCCTGTTTTGAAGTATGCTAGGGGGGTAGGGAAGAAACCTCACATGGTTCTGCATTTGGGAACATATGGCATGGTGGGAAATATGGTATATGTAGTCCAGAGGAGGTTTGAGGAGCTGGGGCTGATTTGTGTGGAGGCAGAAAAATCACTAACTTTCTCAGAGGTGCTTCCAGTACTCAGGGTGAGCATGGCAGAGAAGCTGAGGATAGAGTGATTTAACACGTGGCGAAGAAAATGCTGTCAGTTCTGGTGGAGGGTGGGGAAGGACCTGGGAGGGCAGTGATCTCTATGCTAAGGATTGGCTACACTTAAGTGAGGAGGAAAGGAGGGTATTGAAACAGAAACTGGGGGAATACTTAGTAAATAAAGAGAATTTAAACTAGAAGAGGGGGGTGGCAAGTGGGCAGGAGTCAGGCAGAATCCACAAGTGGGGAAGCTGAATGAACTTACCCCCCCATACTAGCAGCAAGAGACTTAGGGTAAGGTCAGGAGGGGATGCTAGAAAAGGAGAGCAAGTAGGGAGAGGGGGGAAGAAAGCAGGGTGGAGGGTGGTAACCTTAAATGCTAGGAGTCTAGGGAATAAAACAGCAGAGTTACAGGCTCTCATGGCAGATGGGGAGGTGGCCATGGTGGCCATCACTGAGACATGGGCCACCCATTACCATGACTGGGACCTGGTAGCACTAGGGTATAGGATATTTCAGAGGGACAGGGTAAAAGGAAAAGGAGGGTGGTGCTGTATGTGAGTGAAGGACTGAAGTGTGTCAGGGAGGAAGTGGAGGAGGGCAGCATGGAGTCATTATGGTTGCAGCTCCAGGACTTCAAAAATGGGACCCTCAGGATGGGAGTGGTGTACAGGCCACCCTCTCAGACTGAGGAGTTGACAGGAAACTAGCGGGGCAGATCAGAAGGACCTGTGGGAGGGGCAGCACGGTGATTATGGGGGACATCAACCTGCCAGGAGTGGATTGGGGTATCCCAGCTACCACGAATAGGAGGGAGCAGATACTTTTGGATGCCTTCCAGGGCAGCTTCCTATTGCAGATAGTCAATAAGCCAACCAGGTTAGGGAACACCCTAGACCTTGTGCTGGTGAATGGTGAGTTTGAGAGGGAGTTGGGGGTGGAGGAACCGCTGGTGGGGAGTGACCACCACTCAGTGTGGTTCACGATAAACATGGGGAAAGGGGGAGTAGGAACAAGCACAAGGGTGTTAAGACTTAAGGAGGGCCAACTTCGGGAAAATGAGGGAAATAGTACAGGTGTATCTGGCCAGGATCCATCTAAACATGGACACTAACCAAAAATGGGAGGTCATTAAACTAGGAATTGAGGAGGCAACCGTAACATGTACAAGGGTGCAGAGTAAGAGGGCTAGGGCTAAGAAGCCTAGCTGGGTGAGCAGGGGGGTCATGGAAAAGTAAGGAAGAAAAGAGCCACCTTTAGAAGGTACAGAAAACAGGGAGAGGGGAGGACAGAGAGGAACACCTGAAGGAGTCGAGGGAGGTGACAAGGGCAGTCAGGTCAGCCAAGGCGTCCAAGGAACTCAGGCTAGCACAGGGCATCAAAGAGGGGGAGAAGGACTTCTTCAGGTACAGCAGGGAGAAAAGGAGTTGTAGGGACCAAATAGTAAGGATAAAGAGGGCTGGGGGTGGGTGGAAACAGTGGCAGAACAGGAAGAAGCATTAAAAGAGTACTTCTGTTCAGTATTTACTAAAGAGAAAGGGGGAGCTGTACCCAAGGGAGGTAGGAGGGTGGGTACAAGGGGGCATGTGAGGAGGTGACAGATGGGGAAATCTCAGTGGGCAGAGCACTGGAGGGCACTGAGGGTGGACAAGGCACCAGGGCCAGAAAGCATACACCCCAGGGTGCTTAAGGAGCTGGCAGAAGTCCTGGCAGAACCCTTGGCAGACCTGTTCAATTCCTCCCTGGACTCGGGGAGTGTACCTCAGGACTGGAGGGTGGTGCATGTGGTACCCCTCCACAAGAGCGGCCCCAAGGATGAGCCAGGGAACTACAGACTGGGAAGCCTCACATCCATGGTGGGAAAGCTGATGCAGACAATCCTGAAGGAGAGCAGGTTCCCCCCCCAAGAGGCTAATGGGCTGCAGGACAGCAGACCGCATAGGTTTGTCTCAGGCAGATCCTGTCAGACCAGTCTGGTGGAGTATTATGACTGGGTAACCAGGCAATTAGACAGGGACCATGCAGTGGATGCCCTGTGCCTGGACTTCAGTAAGGTATTCAATTCAGTGCCACATGGGAGGCTAGGAAGTAAGCTGGAAGGCACAGGGGTGGGAGCGAAGATGGTGGGATGGATAGTGTACTGGCTGCAGGGGAGACATCAGAGGGTGATGGTGGGAGGGGAGCTCTCATCTTCCAGGGCGGTGACAAGTGGGGTGCCACAGGCTCTGTACAGGGGACGGTGTTGTTTGGTATCTTCATAGCAGACATCTCAATAAGCATCGAGCAAGATCAGTCTGTTTGCAGACAACACCAAGATGGGAGCAGTAGTGGATAACTTAGAAGGGTGGCAGGGGTTGCAAGATGATCTGGCAAAATTGGAGGCCTGGTTGGACACTTGGTAGCTGGGGTTCAATGCCAAGAAATGCAAGGTGCTACATTTCAGAGCAAAAAACACAAGGAGGAGCTACCAGCTCGGGGGGATACAACTAGCCAAGATGGTAGAGGAGAAGGATCTGGGGTGAACATAATGGAGGCAATGAACAACTCAGCACAGTGTAGAGCAGAAAGCAGCTAACTAAAAGAAGCTACATTTTCTTATTAATTTAACACTTATATCTCAGCAGGAGTCAGGGTCTGTTGAGATTAAGCAGACAGATACTTTATTAGAAGTAGAAGGGGTCTTATATAGGGTTAAAAAAAGAAAGAAAAGAAAGAAAGTGTGTGTTCTGTGCTGTGAAGGGTACTGTATCAACTTACTTTGCTAAACCAGTAGGACGAGAGTGAGCTTAATTGGGGGTGTGGCTTAGACACTATAAAAGCAGGTGACTCAAATTATAACTTCCTGTTGCTAGCCTTTTTTCTTACTAATTGCCCTCCATCCCACCCACCCTAAGCCAGTTCTACTTTTATAGCCACTGGATTTGACTTTCAACGGAACTTCCTGTTTGGCAGTAGGAAGGGAAGGATTATAGAGAAGAAAAAATTACTCACCTTAGTAATGTTGTTTCTTCTAATGGAGTCTTGCTGTATTCTGACATATGCAGTTAGGTCCTGCCTTTCAACTGCCCAGGAGAACAAACAGTTAAACTTTCCATGGCCAGCATGGAATGTTCACCTCGAGCTCGGTTGAAGCCCCTGTCTGCTGTTGTTTAAACTCCAAATGTCAAATCTTTACGAGCAATCCTCACTAGAAGTTATGGGTGGAAACTGTAAAAACTCAAAACTAGCTAACTGGCAACTATATCTATATAAAAGGGTTTATTGGTTTCAAAAGAAGACTCAAGTCAGGAAACCCAAAAAACAAAACACATGCCAAAACACAAACACTCACCCAAAATAAAAGAGGGTGAAAAAGGGACACCCCTAGGGTGCCAGCACTGCTCCTGCCCACCCACATCCCAAAAAACTAGGTTCTGAGAAGGGAGGTGGGGAGGGAGGTCAGAATACAGCAAGACTCCATTAGAAGAAACAACATTACTAAGGTGAGTAATTTTTTCTTCAAACAACATGAAGTCTTGCTGTATTCTGATTATGTCTGAACTTCACAGCAGTACCTCCATGGAGGAGGGACATAACCTACTTTGAAACAGGCTCTGAGTACTGCTGTGCCAAACCAAGCATCACTCCTAGCCTGGATATCCAGAGAGTAATGCTTGGTGAATGTATGGACTGTTTTCCAGGTGGCTGCTTGACAAATTTCTAAGAGGAATATCCCTGGCAGCAGCCAGAAGCTGCTAGTACCTCTAGTGGAATGAGCCCTCAGGCCTGAGGGTGGAGTTCTACCCAGTTTCTCATAGCAGAATTGTATACAAGAAACAACCCACCTGGCAGTTGATCTCTTAGTGGCAGGTTTGCCCTGACCAACCTCTCTATATGTGAGGAGCAACTGGAGGGATTCAAACCTGTGACCCTTGGTGCGCTCTATGCAGTAGCTCAGGGCCCTTTTAACATCTAAGCTGTATAGCCTCCTCTCTCCAGAGGAGAAATAGTCAGTGAAGAAAAAGGGAGAGACAGACTGGTTGAGGTGGAAATTTGAAATCACTTTAGGCAAAAACTTTCTGTTAGTTCTTAGGACCACTTTATCTCTATGGAAAGAAATGAAATCAAGTTCCACTGACAGGGCTTGCAGTTCACTGATACGCTTGGCAGAGGTAATGGCCACCAAAAACACCGTTTTCCAAGTCAAGTACTTAAGCTCTGCAGAGGACAAAGGCTCAAAGGGGGGTTGCATAAGCTGAGCACTGCAAACATTAAGGTCCCAAGCAGGAGCAGGATGCCTAAAGGGGGGACTGGTGTGAAGCAATCCCTTGAAGAACTTACAAAACACAGGATGGGCTGACAGAGGGCATGGCTTGCCTACTGACAGGAAAGCAGAAACAGCTGCCAAATGCACTTTAAGGGTCGCTGGCCTAAGGCCTAGGCCATTGAGATGGACCATATAGTCCAGAACCGTAGGCAACTCAGCAGAATCTGGAGAAATATTTTTCTTAGAACACCAAATACTGAATCTTTTCCATTTGGAGTTGTAAGTCTTTCTGGTGGAAGGCTTTCGAGAAGCCTTAAGGGTATCCAGAACCTCTTGGGAAAGATGCAGATCAGCAAACTCTAACTCTTCAAGAGCCATGCCTAGAGATTGAGAGAACGAAGGTTTGGGTACCAAATCCTCCTCTGAGAGGATGTCAACAGGTTGTAATTCCTGGGAAGAGACAGGGGAAGATGGACTGCTAGGGACAGCAACAGGGGATACCAGGGCTGTCTGGCCCAGTCTGGAGCAATCAGAATCACTTTGCATGGTTGTGACCTTATCTTGACTAACACTTTAAACAAGAGAGGGAAGGGGGGAAAAGCATACAGAAATTTTTCTTCCCAGTTCAGGATCAGGGCATCCAGGGGGACTGAGCCCAAGACTGGGGTTCTGCAACAAAAGAGAGGAGGTTGGTGATTGTCTGGGGCTGCAAAAAGATCCATCTATGGAGTGCCCCATCTTGAGAAAATCACTTTCAAAACAAGAGGATCTAGGGTCCATTCGTGATGGCCCTGGGATATTCTGCTCAGAGCATCTGCTAGGACATTGTCCTTCCCTGGCAGGTGAACTGCTATCAGAGAGGTTTGCAGGGAATAGGCCAGGGACCACAACTTCATTGCTTCTGTGCACAAGGCCATAGACTGAGTGCCTCCCTGCTTGTTGATGTACCACATGGTGGTGGTGTTGTCTGTTCTGACCTGGACCACCTTGTTCTGCACAGATTTGGAAAAAGCTTGCAGTGACAAAATCACTGATCTGAGTTCCAAGAGACTGATGTGAAGCAGAGATTCCTGAGGTGACCACAGTCCTTGGGTGGTAAGATCCCCGAGATGGGCTCCCCAGCCCAGCAGGGAAGCATCTGTGGTGAGTATCACTGAATGAGACTGAGTAACAAAAGGAACCCCTTGTCTCAGATTGTCCTGATCCTGCCACCACTGCAAAGCCTGGATCAGGGTTCGAGTCACTGGGACTAGTTTGGTAAGGGAATCCTTTCTTTGGGATCAGAAGGCTCTTAAGTGGAACTGAATGTTCCTCATCTGGAATCTTGCTCCTTAGACCACTGCTGTGGAAGCTGCCATGTGGCCCAGAAGCTGAAGGAAATGCCTTGCTGGTCGAGACACCGGCAGGGTGAATGAAGAGGCCAGTTCCATAAGGGTCCTTGCCCTTTCCAGGGGAAGGAAGGCTCTTGCCTTTATTGTATCCAACTCTGCTCCTATGAAGATGAGGAGCTGTACTGGTTCGAGAACTGACTTTGGAAGGTTGAGAAGGAATTCTAAGGAAGTGAGCACTTGCTGAGTTATTTGCAAATGTGACTTGACTTGGTCTGGAGACTGACCTACTTTTTCTCCTTAGGAAAGCAACCACTACTGCCAGGCACTTTGTGAAAACCCTTGGGGCTGATGTTAGGCCAAAGGGCATAGTTCTGAATTGATAGTGGCCTGAGGGCAACTCGAACCTGAGGTACTTTCTGTGGGAGCACCTGATGAGAATGTGAAAATAGGCATCTTTGAGGTCCAGGGAGGCTAGCCAGTCCCCTTGCCTTAGAGAGGGAAGGATTATTCCCAGAGTCACCATTTTGAACTTTGGTTTTAAAAGGTGTTTGTTCAGATACAGTATCTTAGGTCCAGGATGGGCCGCCATTCTCCTGTCTTTTGGGGGGTTAGGAAGTACCTGGAGTACAATCCTTTGCCCTTGTGTAGGGTGGAAACCCTGTCTATAGCTCCGAGAGCTAGGAGGGAAGAAACCTCTGCCTCTAAGGCAAGTGTCTGTGATGGATTTGCAGGTGGAAAGGATCTGGTTCTCATCTTGGGAAATTTTTTGAAGCTGAGAACCAGTCCCTGGCTTACTACTTCCAGGACCCACTTGTCTGATGTCAGAGACTTCCAGCCCTGGACAAAGTAAGCCAGCCTGCCCCCTACTGGTATTGGAGAATCGGCCCGGGCAGTCCCATCAGGGTGTCTGCTTGGCAGGGGCTTTAGGCTGAGGGGTGGATGCAGGCTTGCTCATCCTCCGTCTGCCTCTCCCTCTAAAAAAAACCCTCTAAGAGTAAGAAGAGGAGGCCTGAGCTTGGTAAAAAGGCCTTTGGAAAGGCCTGCCCCTGCCCCTGGACTGCTGCCTTTGAGGAGTAGCTTGCCTTTCTTTGGCCTGAGCACTCCTGTAAGTGGTCCTGTACTCGTCCATCTTTTTCATGTAGTTCTCTGTCTGCTCCCCAAACAGAGAATTACCAATAACAGGGAAATCCATGGCCTTAGCCTGGGTATCCTGTGATAGGTTAGTACATCTGAGCCAAGCCATCCTCCGAAGAGCCACAGATGTAACCACTACTCTTGATGAAACATTGTTGGAGTCCCCAGCAGCATGAAATTGCACGTTGGATGCCTCAATCCCATCTGCAGCCACCTGCTCCAGCTCCTTGGCAAGCTGGTCAGGGACCTGTTTAGCCAGAGCCAGTACAGTGTCCCACCTTAACTTCTGGTATCTAGCTGTGTAGGTCATATAGTTAGCCTGCCTGAGTCCCAAAGATGCTGCCATGTACTGTTTTTTTGCCATGGCATCAATCTTCCAGGAGTCCTTGTCTGGGGGGTGTGATGCCAAGGGGATATTTGTCTCATCACAGGCAGCAGCACTACCCCAACATGGCTGCATTGTTGGGAAAGGAATTCCATGTCTGAGCCTGAAAGAGTATACCTTTTGTCCATTCGTCTGTCCACAGGAGGTATGGAATTAGGAGTTAAGAATTTTATGTGTCTGTTTCCCAAAGGATTTGTGGAGGGGAATAGACAGTCTCCTGGACTCTGGGATGTCCATCATTTCAACAAAATCAGGCTCCTCCTGATCCTCTACTGCTTCCTCCACAGCAAGCTGGAGGGTCTCAGCCACTTTTTTGTAAAACATAAAGTGAGAAGGGGACTCAGACAGCCTAGGAGGAGAAACACCTGAAGGTCTGTCTGGAGAGATGTCCAGGTCAATAGGCACATCCAGACTTTCATAATCACCATCATCATCCTCATACTCTCCTTCCTCCTCCTCCGGTTCATAAAATTCTTCCAAAGTGTAATCCGGAACCGGGGGAACCGACTGAACCGAACTCTGGCCAGATGGTGCCGTTTCGGTCAGAACCAAAGTAAGCGATTGCACTATCCTTATCGCCTTGGCTATCTCATCGGCGGTCGGAGTATGAATTTCTGGGTCCGAACCGGATGATTTATCTTTCCTTTTTCTTTTAACCGGAACCGACTCCTCAGAATTGGCTCTCCTTTTGCCCAAAGAAGGATCGCCCTGGTCAGAGGGCACTCCTTCTGGTTCGGTCGGAACCGAACCGGGCTGGTCATCTGGGTCAGAGGACTTCTCGGCCTCCCTTTCCCTCAGTCTACCTAATCTCTTTTCTAGGGTAGATTTGGGAAAATTCTTACAAATTTGGCAGTCTGAATTGAGGTGGTCAAACCCCAGACAATAAACACAGGTGGTGTGGGGATCAGCCTTGGCAAAGACTTCCCCACACACACTGCAGTGTTGAAACCCAGTGGGCCCAGTTTGTTTCTTGGGTTTCTCAGACATGGCCAATCCTAACCAAAACTTACCCTTTTTTCGGCAATCCGCCAGGCAAGACTCCCCTATCGGTTCCTGACCGTGTCACGGGTCGTGGAAAAAAACGTAATAAAATCTGTTTTTTTTAGAACCGATACGGACCGGTTACCACACTCTAAGTAAATCACAAACTTTTTTACCTGAAAACTGATCGGGATCCACAATTTACAAGTTCCACACAGAAACTATACAGAAAACCTATCTAGTACTCACGGTACCACAGACAGAGACTTAAACTGACTGATCGGTAACAGCAATTCGGTAGAAACCGAGCGAAAAAAATGACACTTTAACCGACTTTTTGGAACCGAGCAAAGGAGAAATCTCCGGAGCGACTGTTCAGTGAGGTGGAGTAAAGAATCTGACAGTTGGAGTTTAAACAACAGCAGACAGGGGCTTCAACCGAGCTCGCGGTGAACATACCATGCTGGCCATGGAAAGTTTAAATCTTTGTTCTCCGGGGCAGTTGAAAGGCAGGACCTAACTGCATATGTCAGATTACAGCAAGACTTCATGTTGTTTAAAACATTGGTTTTGTCAACTCTGTGTGGTACCGTTTGTTTGTAACTGACTCTTCAGTGAATAGCAGAGCATTGTGGGAACCTGGAGGACTAGCAATAGGCTAGTATACCTCCTACCCCAAAACAACATATCTCTGTTAAAAGCACGGTTGCCTGGTGGTTCTCTTGCCCTTTTAAGGTCTTGTAAACCTTCAACTCACAGAATCTTGCTGAATTTAAGTAAATATTGCTATTTTTACTTCTCGCTGAAACTGGAAGTGAACGGACACTTACTTCCGGGTTTTCGGCTTAAAACCTGCCCCTCTAGTGAGCGGGGTGAGCGTGCGTGGGGCCGCGCATGAAGCTGCGTACGTTTGCGCATCTCTGCTATGTCCGCTGGGCACACTGAAACTGCTGGCATTAGACAAACTTGGATAAGATAATTTTAGCATATCCTCTACTTAGTAAATATACACCTTTAATAATGGAAAAAGAACTTAGTAAGTGTATGCAATGTTTGATGTATAGTGAGGGAAAGTATGGAAGCAAGTATGTATGTGCTAATTGCCATCTGATTACTACTCTTGAAGCAGAGATAGCATTTCTGCTAAATATTAAACCAGTTTCTACTGATATTAGGGAATTGGAAAGTTACGTTGATCTTATGGATGAACAACTTCATTCTAATGAACAACTTCCTTCACATTTACTGTAGGTAGCATTTCTATGCCTTCTGATGAGGAGACAATTGTAATGACTAGTACTAGTATACCTGTTGCCTCTGCCCACTCTTATAAGATGGATGATTATCCGCCCTCTTCTCATGATAATGATGACTGGACCATTGCCACAAAGCCTCTTAAAAAAAGGAGAGGCGGTCAAATACACAATAGTGCCCCTATTGAAACTTGTAATAGGTTTGAGCAATTGGCTGTATCAAATAATGAAGTGCTACATGATTTATCCTGTGCATCACCCTCTGTTGATAATAATGGTTTAAAAACACTTTTCAATCAGGAGTTAATGCCCATGAATATCTGTCCTAGTAAGTCCCAAGCTACCAAATCAATACCTATTAAGTTAATCGCTCCAGAGTGTGTTAAACAATCACCTGTTTCTGATTATTGTACCCTACTGTCTCAAAACAAGTGTTAGTCCTGGGAGATTCAATCATTAAACACTGACAGGCGGTATGCAATAGTGACAAAACAACACACTTGTTCTAGCTTCCGTGGGGCCAGGGTATCTGACATTACCTCCATGATGCCTAAAATTTTACAAAATGTGGGGGAATATCCACTGGTTATCATACATGCCGGTGTTAATGATATAAACACCTCATTTAATCAGTTACAACAGGACTATGTGGCGTTATGTAACCTGTTACTTGATAGGGAATGCTGTGTATGTATATCTGAAATTCTACCTGTCCCGACAGCAACATCTACCATGGCGCAGAAAATCAAAGCCCTAAATGAATGGCTGAGAAAGTGATGTTTTAAGCAGGATATACCCTGTATTACCCACTGGGAATCATTTTCAGATCGTTCTTCCTTGTTTTGCTGGGACGGTTTACATCTCAGTCGTTTGGGTAGTACACTTATGGGGAAAAGTATCACTAAAATCATAAATCATCGTTTAAACTAAAAACAATGCAGGAGAATGGGTCTATTCCCAAGTCTCTGAATACTTGCCAAAATATTATTACAACTAAATGTAAATTCCTAGCTTTGAATGCAAGATCTTTAAACCAACTCAAATTAGCAGAACTCGAAGCCAAATGTAAAACTTTAAATATAGATGTGGTGGGAGTAACTGAAACTTGGTGGGATGCATCCTCAATTTGGTCCAGAGAAATTCCAGGTTATAAGTTATATCATAAAAACAGGTTAGTTAAGTAAGGCGGTGGAGTTTGTATGTACATACAAAATGATATTCCTTCTTTTGAAGTGTGTTCTCCCTTTCCTTTGGAAAGTATATGGGTTAAAATCTTATTGAAGGAGCAGTCCTATATAACTATTGGTAACGTCCATCGACCTCCATCTGCAAATTCAGATTACACAACTGATATGTTTAAAGAAATTACAAATTTTTCAGAATCTCAAGATACTGTAATATTTGGTGACTTAACCCCCCTCATATTAACTGGGACTCATTCTCGGGACAGCCCTATGCTGAGAAAGGACTAATAGATGTGGTAGTTAGTACTGGATTACAACAACTTTTACTGAACCCACTCAAGGTCCTAATATTTTGGATCTATTATTTACTAACACAGAGCAGCAAATTAACAATTTACAAATTTGGGATCCACTTGGGACCAGTGATCATTCATCTATTCTTTTTGAAATTCAACAGTTTAAAACTACACAAAGGAAGTTATACTGTACAAAAAATTATAATAAAGTAAATTTTTCTAAAATCAATGAATACTTACAAAACATAAACTGGGAATCTAATCTTCTTAATTGTACAACACAACATGCTTGGGACTTTTTTAAAAACATTGTACATTATTTGGAAAATACCTTTATTCCATCTAAAAGGAAATTTAATAATAAAGGAAAAATTCCTCCTAGGTTCAACAAAACAATTAAAAATCAGCTTAAAACAAAAATTTAACTTTTTTAAGAAACTTAAGAATAGTTCTGTTCCATTTAAAACTACTCTATTACATAAATACAGACTATCTGTGAAAAACTTAAAAAATTATATTAAATTGTCAAAAAATAAGCTAGAATTTAAACTAGCTCACACAAAAGACTGTCATAAATTTCTTTTCTCCTATATAAATAGTAAAAAAGGTGTATCAATGACCATTGGTCCCATTATAACCAATGGCTCTTCTCTATCTGATATAGAAACCTCAAATTTCTTTAATAAGTACTTTTGTTTTGTCTTCTCTCAAAAATCACCTATTAGTACATTTACAGTTCACAACGTAGATTATCATAGGTTCTATCCAACTGACAGTACACAGGCTATCAAAAACCAAAAAAAAAATACTAGTCCGGGCCCAGACGGAATTCACCCATGGTTTCTGATCAAAACCTCTATAAATATTTCTATACCTTTGTCAGTTATCTTCAACAAATCCTTACAAGAAAGCATTGTAAAAAATTGTACCATTGTACCAAATGATTGTCGTTCAGCAATAGTTACTCCCATATTTAAAAAAGGCAATAAAGGTTCTGTGCAAAATTATCATCCAATTAGCCTGACCTCAGTGGCTGGTAAATTAATGGAATGAGCAATGAAGTCTCTAATAGATCAAGATTGTAAAAAATTAGGAATTTATGATTCAAATCAGCATGGGTATACTCCCAAGTATTCCTACACCACCAATCTGATATCTTTTTACAATAATATAAGTACTCTACTAGATGTGGGTATCTCTACTGATGTAATTCTTTTGGACTTTAGTAGAGCTTTCAATAAAGTTTCACATGAAAAACTCATTACTAAAATGCACAGTCTAGGTTTGTCACCTGATATTGTAACTGGACTTTAAACTGGTTGACAAATTGTTCTCAGAGAGTCAGAATTAATGATATCCTGTCTGAGTCGGGTAGTGTGACAAGTGGTGCACCACAGGGGTCGGTCTTGGGACCAACACTGTTTAATCTCTTTATCAGTGATTTACAAACAGTGCCAAATAACTTCACGGTTAAATTTGCAGACAATACTAAATTGGGAGGCAAGGTTAATAAGAAAATATTTCTACGTTAAAGAAGGATTTGGAAAAATTAACACTTTGGGCAAATGAAAATCATATGCAGTTTAATCAAGACAAATGTCTAGTAGTGCATTTCGGTGTAAATAATCCAAAAACGATATGTAAATGGACTACCACTTCACTCATCAAATTGTGATAAAGATTTAGGGATATATGTTAATAATAAACTTACATCAAATGATCACTGTGTTAGAACTGCTTACATGACCAACAGACTTTTGAGGCAAATAAAATGCACTTTTGTTAATCGCACTGAACAGTGCCTTATTCCATTGTAAAGGGCATACATTAGACAGTATCTAGATTATGGCTCCCCTTTCTAGAATCCAAACCAAAAAAA
Source organism: Neoceratodus forsteri (assembly GCA_016271365.2). NCBI lineage: Eukaryota > Metazoa > Chordata > Ceratodontiformes > Ceratodontidae > Neoceratodus > Neoceratodus forsteri. Next base: position 1,201,647,965 of record CM028130.1, read on the forward strand.
GACATAGCAATTCTTGAACAGGTTCAAAGGAGAGTAACTAGAATGATTCCAAGATTAACAAACTTGGATTATCAGAACAGATTAAAAGCTACTGGTCTCTTCTCTCTTCAAATTAAAAGATTAAGAGGTGATATGCTTATGGTTTTTAATTTAATAAATTCACCAGATCTAATGGAAAAATGTGGTCTAACACTCTCCAAAAGGAGACATGTTTCAAGACTGCATAATAAACAGCTTGAAGTAAAAACTTATAAAACCAGCAAAAGGGGAACCTTTTTTCCAATAAGAGCATCCATTGTATGGAACACCTTGCCACAAGAATTGGTAGAGGCAACTAGTGCCACTGTCTTTAAAAACAAATTAGATGTTTGGTTGAGGGATAATAGATAAATAATGTCCCACATAGTGTGGGGAACAGTCTTTATGGGCTCTGGCCTTCTTCTGTTCTTTCATACCAAGTAATACCAAGTAAAGGCAACTGCAAAGGCCAACATGATGCTGGGTTGTATTGCCAGAGGCATATCCTCCAGGAGGGGTGAGGTGATCCTGTTGCTATACAGGTCACTGGTTAGACCACACCTGGAGTACTGTGAGTAGTTCTAGCGACCATACCTGAAGAAGGACATTAGGTTACTGGAGGGGTTACAGCGCAGGGCATCAAAAATGATTCCGGGATTAGAGGACTTACCCCATGAGAGCAGGCTGAGGGAGTTGAACATGTACTCCCTGGAGGAAAGGAGGGATGGGGGGACATGACTGAAACCTTCAAGTGCATGAAGGGAATAAATTGGATGGGCACAGAGAGGCTTTTCAAATTAAGGAGTGGGAGGAACACTCAAGGGCACAATTGGAGATTGGAAGGGGAAGGTTCAGAAGGGAAATGAGGAGACACTTTTTTATGGAGAGGGTGGTGTTTGGGTGGAAAGCATTGCCAGAGGAAGTGATATCCTATAGAACAGTGGTCTGCTTCAAAAGGGGATGGGACAGGGGAAGGGGGAAGGTCACTGGAGGGGGGAGGGGGCAGCTGCAGTATAATGGCTGCTAGCCGCACAACTGAGCAGACTTGATAGACCATAAGGCCTTTATCTGCTGGAAATGTTGTATGTTTGTATGTAAGCACATCACTGCACTACACTATGTTGCGTAAGCACATTGAATGACTGTTCAGGACCTAGGCTCCTTAAACACAACTCATGGCAGTCTGCCTTCATTAAGAAGTTGTAGCACTTTGCACAATTTTTGAAGCCTGTAGGTCCTGTTTTCTTATTGGATCTGTCTGACATGCCAATATAGAAAGACCCCCTAAAAAAGCGGTTCCCAAAATGAAAAATGCATTCTGTTGTCTGGTTCCCTAAAAGGGACGAACCACTAACAAAAGAAACTTTAAAACTTTTTTTTTTTAAAGAAAACTTTTCCTCAGAAAAATAGCAAATACCAAAAATATGGCTTGGTTCCTGAAAATCGGGACCCGAAGTGCTAATGTTAAAATGAAGTAAAATGAAATAAAATAAGAGGGGAAAATAATAAAGAAATTAGGTTAAAAAGAAAATCACTATGTAAAACAAAGGTTTTTCTCCGGTTCCTGGGAACCACTGAGAAACTGGAGAAAGCCAAAAAAAAAAAAAAATAAAGAAAAAGCTAAACTACGCTAGCCTAACTAAAAACAGCAGAGATAAGATAAGATAAAAATTCAGAAAATAAAGTTGGAAACTCGAGTCAAGATGAACATAACTCTTCTGGGCAACTCGGTTCCTCAGTCGGTGAAATAAATCTGACATTGGAGAGCAAGTCAGAGTGCCACCATGAGGCAGAGATTTGAAAATGTGTTCGGAGTCCTATAATTTACATACATTCCACTCTCTCTCTCCAGGGCAGCTCAACCCTTCAGGCCGATTGCACTAGTAAGCATAGTAAGGGATTCCTGGGGTTTGAACCTGTAATCTTGACTAATGGACTTCTTACGCAGTGGAGTTTTTGGATCTTCCGCTGATCATAATCTACAAGCAGCCATGACCTTAGCATTCCTTGGATTCCTAAGACCTAGAAAATTCACCTCTTCTTTTGTCTTCAATCCTGCAATTCACCTAAGAATTGACTCAAGAAAGTGTCAGCAGATCACTTTATCTATACTTTACCAAGATCAAAAACTGACAAAAGTAATAGAGGGTCCTCATATATCCTATTTTGCAACAAACATATCTTGGTGTCTTTTTAAAATCCTCTATCAACTCCAAGCTATGGACAGGCATCCTGATATGAGTCAACCTCTTCTGTGTGCTGAAAACTATTACATATCCTGACTACTTCATGGTTTGTCCTTCATGTCAAAGAGTTGCTATCTCATCTGTGTTTCGATTCCTCATCTTTTTCAGCCATTCATTCAGGAGTGCAGTAGCATTCTCTGCTTCCAGAAAGAACGTATTAGCTCTTTGTCAAGATCATGGTCACTTAATTCTTCTTGCTTGAAACTTAGAGATCTAAATTCCAAACCCCACTCCACCAAGCCTACAGACAGCTGGTTTAATAATTTTTAAAAGCCGGGAATGAAGGCTTACCCAGAAATCTTGGTTCCCTAGAGGTTCCCTCACAAGGGGTTTTCCTTTTCTCTGTGTTATTAGGTCTATTCTGTGAGTTGGAGGAGATGGGTTCTTTTATATCACACTCTGGTCTTTTGGCTCATTTAGTTACCAATCTTCTTTAGCCTACAGAAACTTCTCCTGGCAACTCTACCGAGGGTGGAAATCAAGAGAAAGGAGTCAAGCCAAAGTAACTCATCAAAATAACATTGCATAGGCACTTACACAACAGGCAGCCACACACTGAATTGAATTATTTCAACAGTGATTAGATGAAGGGCTGACAGACTTCATCCCTGCCCTATGTAAGGCACACACACACACACACACACACACACACACACCTCCCTTGCCTAGTGTTTTTTATTCCACCTCCTGCGCCTCCTCCTTCTCCAGTGCCCTGTCACTGGTGTTGCTCTTTTAGCTGCCAATTTCCTTTAGCCTTGAGAAATATCTCCTGGTACCTCTACCGAGGGTGGAAATCCAGAGGAAAGAGTCAAGCCAAAGTACCATAACTCATCAAAGTAATGCTGCACAAGCATTATCTCCACTGGCAGCCACAAACTGAACCAAAAGAAAGAAAGATCCAGCTCAAAGATCAGTTTGACTCAAACTTAAGGAAGAGAACATATAGTATGATATATATGGGGAAACTTGTTCTCATAATAATCTCTAAACACCTTCGTGGGCATATTGGGCTTTGTTCTCAACTACAACCACTTTATACCAGAATGAAGCTTAACTACGGTTGTGGTATTGCACACCTATGGAGGTGCACAAATCTCACAACATTCAGCAACAGCCCCATACATGGACAGAGTGATGTGCAAGAGGGCACAAGGGTGTGCAGATCAGGGCATGGAGGGACCCCTCTTGACCCCACCATGAAAGGTGATCCACAGCACTGCAGACGTGTAGCTATCTGATGCACACACACGCAAGTGCATGCAGAGTTGCAGACATGGAAACACAGATGTGGACCACACAAAGCGGGACTAGGGGAGCCAGCCCAAAAATGGCATCCTCACCCCAGGGCAGGATGGTAGGCCCACAACACCCACCATGGGCCATGGCCAATACTCCACACATGGTGAAGGGAAAGAAGGCATGAGAGGTCTCTCCCATGCCAGACCATCAAACTTCAGCTCCCAGCAGGTGGCCATGCTGGTAACTGAGATCCAAAGCCACTACAGTACAGTACAGTACAGCACAGCACCCACCAAGGACAAAGCATGGACAGGGCTTGACATACAGTTCACCATCAATGCATGCGGACCTGAACTGTGGTCCCTGACTGCCAACAAGCATAAATGGTGTGATCTATGGTCCACCGTTAAATGGAAGACAGGAGCAGCAGCACACCAGTCTAGCCATCAGACCAAGGATGGGCCACCACAATCAGGCCTTAGAATGGACCTCACGCTCATCAAGGCCATAGCTGCAAAAACCCTGTCACAGGTGGTAACTGAGAAGGAGGAGGACAGAATGGACACCTTAATAGGTGAGCTCTCCCTCCCAGGACATAGCAGCAGACTGCTGCAGCACCCTCCAACAGACACTGGCCATGCAGAGCCAGAGTGTTCACAGGGCAGACCCCCACCACTGTTACCTGCCATGGACAGCACACAGTGGTGCACTGGAGGAGGTACATGCCAGCCATGCAGACCACAGCACAGCAATGATTGTGCACCCAGATGGTCATGCCAGACATGTAACAGCCCTCCCCTCTCCACAGACTCACTAGGACATGTGGTAGCACAGCAGTAGGAATGTGGCACACCAGTGAGGAGGGCCAGGAGTTTTCTCAACCAATGGTCTAGGGCACAGCCCAGGATGGCACAGAACCCTACACTTGGACACACACCTGCCAGAACAGCAGGCAGTGGCAATGGGCACAAGTATGGCATGTAGTACTCCACAGCAGCATACACAGGGCAAAGATGGGTACAGTGCAGCCCCACCAGTACCAGACCCTCCACCACCAGGATCTGAGGGCACAGGCCAACCTGGGAGGGATGGGGTACATCTGTCTGGTGCCGCATTAATGTGACCACTAAACTTACTGATGACTACATGCATGTGGGTATAGACGCAGGCACAGACACTGTTGTGCCACAGTCATCAACATATGGGTCTGTGAGATGCTCATAGTGGACCAGCGTATTCCACTATTACTACCCAGAAGTATGCCAGCTGCAGCTGAAGATACTTCATGCCACAAGGGAGATTACTAAGCAGGCGGCAAAACTCTTAGCAGAGATGTGGGGTGTCTGGAGCGAGCTGTTCAGGATAGGGTACCTCTTGAATAGCAGGCCATGCAACAGTTCATGCCTGTATGGCTGCCCAGTGCAGAGTCCAGCACACTTGCCTATGTGCCCACACAAACCTCGTCATTAAAGGGCACTTGTGGGGCAGGCCAGAGGCACACAACAGTGCAGGGCACATCTTGCACAGCCTGACACATGAGGAGGTTGGAAAAAGGGCTGGACTAATCATCTTGGCACATGCTTGTCGTCCCATTGCGGCAAGGCACAGTAGGATCAACCCGGGTTATGCACCAGACTCATCTGCACATCACTACCCACTCCACAGGTACTGCACAGACACATCTGTATGTCACTGCCCCACTGGGCAACCGACCATCCAGTAACTAGGTACACATCACTGTGGAAGTCCCCCAGGGTATCACACCACCAAGCCAATCTCCACACAGTACCGCTGTACTGCTGCTCAACTCCCCCGATGGGCACGTCACCCACTAAATACATCCTGCACCAGTTAATGCCTTGTGTGCTTGCCAGACAGTCTACCATCCAACATCTTCAGGCTCAACACCATTACCGGCCAGCTAACCCTCATCTGGTAAGTCCTCGGACAGGGGTATGTGGCATCGTACAGCCAGACAGTGGAGCATGGCATACATGACAAATACCCTGCACACCTTCCCAAGTGCCAATATCATGGTGCCACCTGTTCATTTAGGCAGTGGAAATGCATCTTCAGAAGGTCGAATAGGAGCCAACGTCATGGTGTCACCTCTTTGATCAGGCAGCAGAAACACATCTTCAGGAGGCTGAATGTTTGCTCCACCACTGCATGGGTCCGCTGATGCACATCATCAGACCTCTCCTTAGCCTCTGTGGTCAGTGACAGGTAAGGTGTCAGTAGGTAATGGCTTCGGGGGCAACCATTGTCACCTGTGGGAGAAGCAGAATACACTTAGGTACTGTACATGCAGGTGAAGGTGAGCACCTGTCAATCATCACACATGCACTCAACAAGCTGCCAAACCAGAGAACCCCCGTGGGTCTCCAGCAGTGTCCGTAGCCGTGACTAGTGAAATATGTATGCATCATGGCAGGTCCCTGGATACTTCATAAGCATATTGGTGATGACACCTTTGGCATCACAGGTCACCTGTATGTGGATGCCGTGGAAGCCTTTCCTGTTACGATATGTCTCCTCATTCTGTGCCAGGGACAGTAGTGTCACATCTGTACAGTTGATAGCCCAGAGCATGTTCAGGGACCCTTTAGGGTATGGAACACCATCTTGGTAGCCCATGTGACCCGTTCCATGGCTGGGAAGGATATATAGGTGTCACTGTGTATCTAATCGTAGGATGTTTTGATCAAGACATGCAATTCTGAAACAACTATATGTTATGCATATGTTTACCCTGCAACTTTGATTGTTTTTGTTCATGTTTGAACCACTTGTCCTGTATTTTGTGTTACACTGACTTGGAACCTTTGTAAAAGAGCCCATTTGACTCAAAAGTGTTTAATCCAAATGTGAAATAACTAGACTAAACTAAAATAAATAAACATAGGTGTGCAGGCTGCCAGCACTTACTCTGAAAGCGTAAATAATATTCCTCAGTCTTGCATCATCCGAAAGACAATTGAGAATCTAAGTAAAAAGGTTAGGATGAACTCCACACCAATGAATTAGATTTCTTCTAAATTTATTTATTTTATATAACACAAGGTACATCTGGGTAATGTTTTCCACTACTTCGTCAGACCCATGCTGTGTTACCTAGATTTAAGATATATACACAAAATTACTAGTAATGCTTCTCCATATGTACTAACAATTAAGTGCCACTGCCACCATTGCTGTTATGTGCTTTTTCAAATTTCCAACAAACTGAAATTCTATGTGTTGGAGTTATAAAAAGGAAATCCCCCCAACAATACCCTAGTATACACTGTTTCCCTAATTTTTATAATGAATTCTGAATATATACATGAAAATGTCTCCTTAGAATGACCTCCATTCTTACTGAATTTATATTTCAAAGTTCATTATACAATGGCAAGAAAGAATCTTGGACTGTGATTGGTTAGTTTGGGGTTGGACAAATGGCGTTATCCCAGCATGATGCCACAGGTCTAGTCTTAGCAATGTGAACCAATTGAGGATTTATTGGATGATTGTTTGGAGCTTTTTTTTTGCATTTCCTCTTAAGAAACAAAAGTATTTTTCCACACTAATGAAAACATTCTTTAAAATTATTTTTTTATTTTATTTATGACAACAAGCCACTGTATAATAGGAATAATGCACTCCAGGGTGTGTGTCGTTTGGGATATCGCCACACCTGGGGCATTGGACGCACTTGGCCTGCGGCCTCATGCCCAACCCCCCAGGCGTGGCATTGTCCCAGCACGACACACACCCTGTCGTGCATTATTCCTTTAATCTCTTTAAAATGATGTCACTTTTTAAATTATGATCAAATTCCTGAAAAAATACATATTTAGTTGCCACACGAATATTTTTTTTTATTCTTCAAACATTAATAATCCCAGTTTCCTTTGAGAGAATCTTTCTCTAAGCATACCTGGTTTCATATGCACCCTCACATGGCTGCTGTGCCCCATTCCTCTGTGTATGTATTCTCCTCAGTGAGTTCTGTACCTCGAAACATTATCCATCATGTAATCCCACATTTACGTCCAAGGTGTTCATGTGATAGATCTAGTACACCTGCCTTTTTAGCAGTCTTGTATCCTATTCCTCTTCCATCTTGACTTGTTTCACTCTCTGAAGGCCCCAAAACCTCACAGAAGCCACCGAATGTCCCACTTCATTATAATAAAGGGAGATGTACTTGATCTATCAGATGAATGCCTTGGACCCAAATGTGGGCTTAAATCATGAATGTAATTGGTCCTTATATCGGTGAAGAAAAATGTATGGCCAACACTGGACTGAACAAAGGAATATTGAACAATATGATAATGGCCTTGATTTTTAACATCATGATAACATCAGTGGTGGCAGTGGCACTTAACTGTTGGTACACATGGAGAAGAATAATTGTTTTTCCCATTTCTTTTTCTCCCCCAGATGGGGCGGGCTACTCCTGCCACCAATACCCCAAGTTCCGACACTTGGCATCCCAGGGACTTACCTCAATCCCAGTCTTCCCCCAGGGCTTTCTCCCCATGGTGGGGTTCAGCAGCTGCTGCCTGATGATGGACCAGATCCGGTTTCTGGGAGAGGGCTCCGTAGCCTTGGTTCAGAGCATGCAAGAGGTCAGTATCATTCTGCCACGCTGCCAGACATTTTTCCGCTTTTTTCTTCCCATTGGAGGAGTGAATGTGCAATGCCATCCAGACATGCCTATACATGCTCCCATCAATGGCCACTGCTTCTCCATTCTCCATATTGCAGTTCCAGCTGCCTGTACCCCCAGCCACTGCTAATAGTCAGGTGAATGCCAGGGTCGGTGTCCTCCTCCCCTCACCCACAGAAGGACAGCTGTCCTCTGGAGTCCGGGTTGCCAGCATGGCAACAGATGAGGCTTGGTGCCTCAGCCCTCCATGAGAAGAATTATTTGTAATTTTGTGTATATATTTTAAATCTAGGTAATGCAGCATGGGTCTGATGAAGAAGCGAAGTAATACTAAACATTATCCTTACAAAACATTACCCAGATGTACCTTGTTTTAGAAAAATGAATTAATTTAGAAGAAATCTAATTAATTGGTGTGGAGTTTATTCAATTTTTTTTTACAAGGATATGTAGGTGACCACATGGCACACACGGGTTTCAGTCACCTGGTGCAGTGCATGATGTGGTCCCCTGGTGCAGTGCACGAGGCACGGTGGCCTGAATAACTCCTACAGTATCACATCACCCCCTGGAATGAGCCTGTGGCATAGTATGTCAGGGCACACAGCAGCTTCTGCTCCATGGTCAGTGCACTGGACCATCATGTAATGGGAGCAATATCGGCCAGTATCAGATTACATAGGTCTTGAATAGTAGCGTGGTCCAAGCAAAACAAGTGGATTCACTGCATATGGGCAACAGTGACTGCCTGTAGGTGGGGCCAGTATACACGTGGCCTATGGTGGAGGCCACAACTGTTCCTACTGCAGCTTGTCCTTAAGCAGGAGTACATCAAGCAGATATGAAGGGCATATCATGCGCAGTATGCTCAGCACTGCACAAAAGGTTGTCTGCGGGCTATCTGGAAGGCATGCCTAGAACAAATCCCCCCCTTATGCACCCATGTGTTGAATGCAAGGGACATGGGCCTCCTGCCAGCCATGCCCACATCTGGGCATGCGTTCCCACCAGGGGGGTGGCACACACACTCCTAGGGATATTGTGGTCTGTGTGGGCCATAACAGGCAGAGAGCGGTGGGGATGGAGGAAGCTAGCAGAAGCACTGTTGGCGGAGTTATGATGGGTAGCTCTGTGCAACACTGTTCATCTAGGTTCTGGGTGCTAGCTGTTCCATAGTCTATGGAGGGCCAACATGATGGAATGGAATCACCATTGAAGGAAAGGACTGGGTAATACTGTATAACTCCTTATTTTCACTGTAAATTTATTTCTGCTATATTTGCTGGAAGACTCAGTGCCACGGAAATAAATTTACAGCCGATTTAAAATGACAAAAATGCTAAAACCCACGTTGTGTTGGGAGAGCAAGGAGACCAGACAGGCTGAACAGATATGACCTGACAACACAGTACAACAGGCAGCCAGCACAATGAAGGGGTTCAGCAGATTGAGAAGTTCACTTTAATAAAGGGGAATATTAGAAAAAAAGAAACTGACCAATGTTTTGGCTTCAGTCTGCTCGACTTGCTCGGTTGCTCTGTCTGCTTCGGAACTTATCTCAGGCCACAAATGGCTGTGGTCAGCCTGGTCTGAAAACTTCTCACCTCAGGATTTATGTGTTTTCCTAGCCACAGAGCCTTGGATTTAAATGACAGCTTTTCAGAAATTAGACACATTAAAAAAAACCCTGCATGCACAAGGGTCTCATGGTAAGAAGTTTGAATTAAGAACTAATGGTGACGACTCATTGCTGTACTGCACGTTTTGCAGCTACAGTATTAGCGTTGTCATCCGGGTCTGTCAGTTAGGAAGTAAGTGTGGACTTTTGAAATGGCAGCTCGACTGAAGACTGAACTCATTTGCGGTTTGGGATCTGTTTTGAGGCAGACATGGTGCCAACTCATTGCTGTACTGTACGTATTGCAGCTGCAGTAGCAAAAATTACTCACCTTAGTAATTATGTTTCTTCTATTGGAGTCTTGCTGTATTCTGACCAATGCAGTTAGCCCCAGCCTGTAAACTGCCCCAGAGAACAAAGGGTTAAACTTTCTATGCAGAGCATAGAATGCTGAGCTCGAGCTCGGTTGGTGTGTCTGTCTGTTTCCCTTTGAAATCTAACCGTCAGATCTTTATGAGCAAAAAACTCACTAGCTATCTTATGTGAAAATTGTAAAACTGTTACTAGCCAACTGGCAACAAAAAGTTTTGGATTCCCAAAGGAAGACTCCAGTCAGGAAACCCAAAACAAAAACCCCATTCAAATAAGAATAATAACAAGATAAACACCCAAACAAAAAAGCAAGGGGTGTAAAGGAGCACCCCTGAGGTGCAACACTGCACCTGCCCACACACTTTCCAAAAACCAGGTTCTGATAGGGGAGGTGGGGGGAAGGTCAGAATACAGCAAGACTCCAATAGAAGAAACATAATTACTAAGGTGAGTAATTTATTCTTCAAACAACATGAAGTTTTGCTGTATTCTGACTAATGCAGACTACCAAGCAATACCTCCATGGAGGAGGGACAGAACCTACTTTGGGAATAGGCTCTGAAGTACTGCTGTGCCAAACCAAGCACCACTCCTAACCTGGATATCCAGAGAGTAATGCTTGGTAAAGGTATGGACTGTTTTCCAGGTGGCTGCTTGACAGATTTCTAAAAGAGGAATATCCCTGGCAGCAGCCAGGGAAGCAGCTGTACATCTTGTAGAGTGAGCTCTCAGGCCTGAGGGTGGAATCTTTCCCAGTTTCTCATAGCAGAATTGTATACAAGATGCAATCCACCTGGCAATGGATCTTTTAGTGGCAGGTTTTCCTTTACCAACCTCACCATAAGTGAGGAACAGTTGGAGGAAATCAAACTTGTGACCCCTGGTACATTCTATATAGTAGCTAAGGGCTCTTTTCACATCCAAACTGTGCAGCCTCCTCTCACCAGAGGAGGAATGGTCAGTGAAGAACACAGGAAGAGACATAGATTGGTTAAGGTGGAAATCTGAAACCACCTTAGGTAAAAACTTCCTGTTAGTCCTGAGGACCACCTTATCTCTATGGAAAGAGATAAAATCAGGCTCCACTGACAGGGTTTGTAACTCGCTTATGCGCCTGGCAGAAGTGATGGCCACCAAGAAAACCGTTTTCCAAGTCAAGTACTTAAGCTCTGCTGAGGACAAAGGCTCAAAAGGGGGTTGCATAAGCTGAGCAATGCAAATAATATAAACCTATCTAGTACTCACGAATACCACAGACAGAGACTGAACTGATAGGTTGCGGTTTAAATTCGGTTGAAAACCGAGAAAAACTGACTTTAACCGACAAATTGAACCGAGCAAAGGAGAAATCTCTGGAGCGACTGTTCAGTGAGGCAGAGTAAAGAATCTGATGGTTTGAGTTCAAACAGCAACAGACAGATTCTCAACCGAGCTCGAGCTCAGCGTTCCATGCCTGGCATGGAAAGTTAACTCTTTCATCTCCGGGGCAGTTCGAAGGTTGGGACTCACTGCTATTGTCAGAATACAGCAAGACTTCATGTTGTATGAATAAGGGGTTATACAGTACCTTGTTACCAATGATCTACAGCAATAGTTCTCAGACTTTGTCACAGTGAGCCTCCCCAAATCCATGGGAAAGATTTTGAGCCTCCCCAAAAAGCTGAAATAATCTTGGGCCTCCCCAAAGAAATAAAACATACTGTACTTTTGCGCAGTAAACCATGAATAAATTGAAACCCCTTTGAGTACTTGGCTCACATTCAGTTCTTTGTCTTATACTGACTTGGAACTTTTGAAAAAGAGCTCCTGTTCTCAAAGGTGTTATCTGAATAACAAATAAATAAATATTATTATTCAGCTTATTGTAACCCCCACACACACACACACAGGCCAACCTACTTGCTCTGCTATTTTCATTCTTGAACCATTGTTACCCCTTGTTGCAGTACCTTCATGGGTCAGACTACTTCTTCTGTTTCCTCTCTATATGAAATAACTTTCCTACATACTTTGCCTCTTCTCCTCCTTCTCTTCTCCTAAGCAACATCTCGGGGATTACTTTGCTCTTTCCTGCTATTGCTCTTAGCACTTCTATGCTCAACCCTTGTATTTGGGCTGTTCTGCCATCAGTTTACAAATTGATCAATTACCACCACTCATTATTAATTTATTCATATTTATTTGCACTATTGCTCATTGTATGTTTCTTGATTGTTTTGCAGTTACCTTTTGAAATGTATTCACTCCCTACTCTTCCCCGGTACACCTGAAATGAGCATTGGCTCATTCACCTTCCCTTGTCACCTATTAGTAAATAAGTACATAACATTCACCTACTATTATTATCCTCTTTCAGTTTGCTTCATCTCTTCACACAAAATATATAAAACCCAAAATTTAAATACAGTACTTTTTCAGACTTGCTTGAGCCTCCCTTGGAACAGGTTGGGGCCTCCCCAGGGAGGCTGGCCTCACCATTTGAGAACCCCTGGTCTACAGGATCCAAGACAACATGGTTTCACAGAAGGGAGGTCTTACTAGACAATCCTCATTGAGTTCTGTGACAGGGTAACCAGGAAAGTGGATCAGGGAGAAGCAGTGGACATGGCCTACCTGGATTTCAACAAGGCCTTTGACACTATTCCACACAGAAGACTGATAAGCAGGCTGGGGAGCATAGGAGTAGGTTATAAAGTAGTAAAATGGGTAGAAAGCTGGCTGGGCTATAGGAGTCAGAGGGCGGTGGTAAATGGCATCCACTTGGGAGAAGGCAAAGTGACCAGTGGGGTGCCACAGGGATCAGTACTAGGGCTGGTCCTCTTCAATGTCTTTATTAGTGTTGTAAGCCCCCTGTAAATGTGGGGCTTATATTCCCACTGTTAGGCATCCCTTTCCCTCTCCTACCCCCCCCCACCCCGAGCAAAGAAATGGGTTTAGTGCTCTGGGGGATATTGCTATGGATGCTTCAAGGTGGCAACAGAGAGTAGTGAAAGGGTATATAAGGGGACTGACAGGAAGTATTGGGACCTTTCCAGCCCGGGCATTAGGCCTGGGTCAGGGGGGGCTGGAAGAGTAGAGTCAGGAGCAGATAATGTGGGAAAGTGAGGGAACTCGGCGGTCCAGGAGGGCCAGTGGGGAAACCCTCAATAGAGTGCAGTCAGGATGGCTTTTCATGCACCGTGGTCAGTGAGAAGTGGGGGTATGGAGCTCCATGGGGACACAGGTAGCCAGGTCCTACATCATTGGGGGCTAGGGCAGTAGGAGGCTTTAGCAAGTCCAGAGAGAGTAGGAGCCCTTAGTAAGCCCATTGTGCGATATCCCAGGTCACCAGGACTAGGAGGGCAGTGGGAGGGCCCTCCCAGGAGGGGAACCGTTGGGGGTGGTTCCCCTCATACTCAGTGTGGCAGGGCGGCCTGGGGAGTCGAGGGAGCAGGGGAGCCTTTCACCCAAGACAGGGGGCCTGTTTGGAGGGACAGATACTGGGGTGCTGGTACATTGAGGTCCTGGTGGATTGCAGGCCGAAAATGGCCGACCTAGGAGGGTAGCCCTATGCTGAAGCTTAATTCAAACCCAGGCGGTGAAGCAGGGATGTGGGCCTGGGAGGGACCCCCGAGGAAGTAAGACCAGCAGAATCCTCATAATGAGTTGGGGCCATGGTGTGGTAAGGCAGGTACAGAGGTTGACCCAACTGATAGTGGCAGTTGTGGCCTTAGCACTGGAATAGTGCCAGCCACTGAAGGTGGGTTGGGGCCTGGGCCATCAAGAAAATTCCTAGATGCCCCTGTGGCTTGCCGAGGGGTCCAGGTGGGGAATGCTGCTCGCTTTCCCGCACCAGAGAAAAAGGGGTGATGACATGTGCCAGTTGGAAAGTGACCCGAAGAAAGAAAAGCGAAGGTTGGCTTACCAGATCCAGAGAAGCCAGGAGATTGCAGGGATCTGTGTTCAAGTAGGTCTTGGGTAAAGTACCTGAAAGAGATAGTAGGCAGAGGAGAATCCTTGCTTGTGTCTGCCTGAATCCATTGGTTTCTGTTGCTTTATCTTGTCCCGCTGGTACATGTAAAAAGTTAATAGCCCCATGGAGCTGCGTTATCTATTTTTAATGAAGTGTGATGACCCCTGTATTGCTGGAATCATTTGCAGTACAGGTGCAAAAATAAAAGTCAGTTTGGGGAGGAAATAGTGGTTTGTGCATTATTTGACTGTAGGGGGAGGCAAATGAAATGAAGTCTCCCCCGTATTTGCAGTCCAATTAATTTTCCATGAGTTGCATTCCAATGGCAAATCTTCAATCCAGCCTGGTTGGTGCTGCAAGGGATTCTGAGACCACTGAAGGTGCAGAGGGAGGTCCAGGTCCAGTGGACAGCTCAGGGAGGAGATCAAATGCTGAGAGAGAGAGAGGAGGTAAAGTGCACAGCTATGAAGACACCGAGCAGGTAGGAGACAACTGATTCCCTTCTGTTTCTGAAGTGCACAGGTCTTGAATGTTAGCTCTAAGGAGTGCTTTCCCTTTTCTGCCCGAACCATCTGTGATAGAAAAAGTATGCCTCTAGACAGAGCAGGAAAGGGAAGGGGGGGCTTACAATGACATTACAGAAGGCCTGGAAGGGGAAAGTATGCCTGTTTTCAGATGACTAAAAACTCTGCAACAGAGTGGACACTCCGAGGAGTGGTGGAAAGAATGAGTAACGATCTAAATAAACTGGAAGAATGGTCATGGATTTGGTAGTTGGGCTTCAGTGCTAAAAAGTGCAAAATCATGCACGTGGGGCACAAAAACCCGGAGGCAACATACCAACTGGGAGGAGAGGTATTAACAGTCACAAAGCAAGAGATGGACCCGGGGTGATCATTTCTGATGACCGGACTATAGCTAAACAGTGTGACAAGGCAGTGGGGAAAGCTGGCAGGATGCTGGGATACATAGGCAGGGGAATCACCAGCAGAAAGAGGGAGGTAATAATACCCCTGTATAGGTCATTGGTGAGACCACACCTCGAGTACTGTGTACAGTTCTGGAGGCCCCATCTCCACGAGGACATAGACAGGGCGGAGGTGGTACAAAGGCGTTCAAACAAAATGGTGCATGGCCTGCATCAAAAGCCCTATGGGGAAAGGCTTAAGGAACTAAATATATACTCCCTGGAGGAAAGGAGGGTTATGATAAAAACATTCAAATATCTCACAGGGATGCATGGAGCAGCCTCCCAGTGGAGGTGGTGCAGGCTGAAACAGTTACAGGATTCAAGAATGCATAGGATAGACACAAAGGGATCTTAGAAGTGGGGGGGGGAGGACAGAGACTGTGTAAGGTCTGTGGTGTCATTATTTGTAGGAAAAATAGGGCAGACAGGGTGGGTCAGAAAGTTCTTATCTGTTGACAACTTCTATGTTTCTATGTTTTTATGAAGTCCTACCAGGACGACATGTGATGGCTGTGGGTCATCATATGGTTGCCACAGGAGAGCATCAGGCTGGGGAGGAAGGGATTCAGCTATGTGCAGTACAGGAATGCCGATAAGTATCTCCTTACTACCCCATACAGGGCTGTCGTGGCAGGCCAATGAGGCTGACACTGCAGATGGAGGAGCAGCAGGGGGCCAGAGTAATTGTGTTGGCAGCCAGAAGGGCCTGCTTGCAGATATAGTTCCCAGAGGGCCTGAGGTGGGAGAACCGTTTGTACAGGGACATCTATCTGATCCTGTGGCAGATCACTGAGCCATCCCAGGTAAGTGGGTCTGTTTTTGCTTTGGGGTAGTAAGGCCATGGACAGGGCTGTCGTGCCACAATGGGGGGAGGGGACACCTATACCGGTGGACAGGCATGTTCCTCCACTGGTAGCCTGTAACACCATTTGGGGGTCATTGCTGGGGCTGTTACATAGAGGACCACTTGACAGTGCCCCTGCGACTTTGGGCATGACAGACGTGGCTCTGGTGCCAGAACTGTGCCCACTTATTCTCATCAGCTGGTGTTGCATGGTGGGCATTGCATGCCAGAGTGTGGTTCTGAATTGGTGTGACCCTGTCTGTGTTATTTCAGCTTTCAGGGGACCCCTATACAGGCTCTGCCTAAGGACAGTCGACCCATTCAGCCCAGATGCTCTGACACCACCATCCTCAAGGGAAGCAATGAGAAGTCAGACAACATTGAGCTACAGGGGGTCGGGGTGATGAAGAACACCCTTCTTGGCCTGGACTGCATGTGATCAAGGTGGACATTTGTAACATGCCACTGGGGATAGCTGTCCATGTATCAGTCATGTGTGGACTATTTTGATGGCGATGGATCTAGTGGGTGTGGTGCAGTAACACCCCATGTAACATGTCTAACCTAGGGTTGGTGGGACATCTGGTGGCAGCAAGCTGCATGCTGCTGGATACAGAGCTGGGTGAGGGTCCCCATCCATGTTTTTTTTTTTTTTATTAAATATACTTCATTGATCTTTTCCACAAGAGTGACAGGATATACAGTGACTAAAACCAAAGACAGGTTCCCTCGCAGAGCACATTTCAGGTATATACATTACATTACATCAATTGATCATAGGTATTTCATCTAGTAACTATGACTTTAAAGGGACACTGATACCCGCCCCCCCCAGCCTCAACTGTGTCTAGTTTAAATACATACAGTATTTTATGACTCTGTAGAATGTGCTGATGTAACTGGTAGTTTGATCCTGATTCCTTTTGTCTTTTTAAATGCAAAGAACAGACTTTCCACCATACTGGTGTTACTACACCAAAAATGAAAATTACGTACCTACCGTAATTCTAATCTTTCTGTGTATCTTCACCATTCATCACAGATGGGTTACCTGGCTGGAGGTCAGGACCCCACGGGAGCTTTTTTTTTTTTAAAGGGGTAGGCGGAGCCGACACCATCGGCGTCGCACTCGAGGCCAACTACTGCGTGGCGCTCGAGGGTTGGCCATTAGGCTGTGTCGACTCCGCCTGCCTACCAGTTCTGAGTCGCCGGAGAGGTAAGAGGAAGGGATGGAGGGCGGGACAAGAGAGTCCAATGGACAGAAAAACGAAAGGATAACTGAACTAAAAGGAGAAATAACGACTGAGAGGACAGCAAAGAAGAGGTTAGACTAAGGGGATTGGGTAGGGGCCCCAATCTCTGGAAGCGGAAGAAGGGAGGGTAGGGAGGGGAGAGAATTTAGGAGAGAGGGAGAGGTATCAAGGTATCCGAGACCCTTGTCTGTCACCAGATTGTATAGGAACTGCAAGGAGTAGCAAAGCTCTCTGCCAGAATTCAAGGCACAGAATAACTGGCAAATACCCCAGAAGCAGAGTCGGCTATTCTGGAGGAAGGACAGGGTACAGGGATTTAGTACTCTCTCAGGAAAAATGTTTGGTGAAAAAAGGTTTTTTTTTTTTTTTTGAAACAGTTGGATGGAAACCAGAAGGAGAACAGGAGGAGGGCAACCACCAACTCCCACCCCATCGGGGTGGAGACATGTAGTAGAGAAGGAGTGCTGCTCGAGCTGTCTACTCTTCATAGGAGAATACCCCCTGTGTGTCCCTACTTTACCCTGCTCCTAAAGAGGAGAGGGAGCCACAGAGAGGGAGGGGAACCCAGAGACTGAGGCCCCAGGGGGATGGTGGGTGGGGTTGTGATGAATGGTGAAGATACACAGAAAGATCAGAAGAAAAAATTACTCACCTTAGTAATGTTGTTTCTTCTAATGGAGTCTTGCTATATTATGACATGCAGTTTGTCCCAGCCTTAGAACTGCTCCGGAGGTGAAAGAGTTAACTTTCCATGCAAGGCATGGAATCTTGAGTGCGAGCTCGGTTGAAAACTCTGTCTGTTGTTCTTCAAACTCAAACTGTCAGATCTTTTCGAGCAAAACTCACTAAGATTCTGTGTGGAAGCTGTAAACCTACACTAGCCAACTGCCTACTAAAATATTAACACATTTTTTGGTCCCAAAACAAAGACTCAAGTCAGGGGATCCAAAAAATAAAATACAACACCCAAACACCCCAAAAAAGAGGGGTGAAAAACACAAGGTGGGCATCTATTAAGCGCCAACACTGCACTGCCCACCCACATCCCAAGAGCAGAGGTTCTGAGAGGGGCAGGCGGGGGGGGGAGGTCATAATATAGCAAGACTCCATTAGAAGAAACAACATTACTAAGGCAAGTAATTTTTTCTTCAAACAACATGAAGTCTTGCTATATTATGACATATGCAGACTACACAGCAGTACCTCCATGGAGGAAGGACAGAACCTACTTAGGAAATAGGCTCTGAAGCACAGCTGTGCCAAACCGAGCATCACTCCTAGCCTGGAAGTCCAGGGAGTAATGCTTGGTGAAGGTGTGAACTGTTTTCCAGGTAGCTGCTTGACATATCTCTAAGATAGGGATGTCCCTGGCAGCAGCTAGGGACGCAGCTGTACCTCTAGTAGAGTGAGCCCTCAGGCCTGAAGGGGGAACCTTACCCAGTTTTTGATAACAGAATTGGATACAAGAGACAATCCACCTGGCAATGGATCTTTTAGTGGCAGGTTTCCCTTTACCAACCTCACCATAAGTGAGGAACAGTTGGAGGGAGTCAAACCTGTGACCCTTGGTATGCTCTATGTAGTAACTAAGGGCCTCTTACATCTAGCTGTGCAGCCTCCTCTCGCCAGAGGAGGAATGGTCAGTGAAGCACACTGGAAGAGATATAGATTGATTACGGTGGAAATCTGAAACCACCTTAGGCAAGAACTTCCTGTTAGTCCTGAGGACCACCTTATCTCTGTGAAAGGAGATAAAATCAGGCTCCACTGACAAAGCTTGTAATTCCTTATGCGCCTGGCAGAAGTGATGGCTACTAGAAACACAGTTTTCCAAGTCAAGTACTTAAGCTCTGCTGAAGACAAAGGCTCAAAGGGGGGTTGTATAAGCCGAGCAATGCAAACATTAAGATCCCAGGCAGGGGCAGGGTCCCTGAATGGAGGGTTGGTGTGAAGCAATCCCTTGAAAAACTTGGAGAAAACAGGGTGAGCAGAAAGTGAAGAGGGTTTTCCTGCTGAAATACAAGCAGAGACAGCTGCCAAATGCACTTTCAGGGTAGCTGGCCTCAGCCCCAAAGTATTTAGATGGACCATATAATCCAGGACTGTAGGCAAATCAGCAGATTCTGGGGAAATATGCTTTCCAGAGCACCATATGGAAAACCTTTTCCATTTGGAATTATAAGTAGCCCTGGTGGAAGGCTTCCTAGAAGCCTTCAAGATATCGAGTACACCTTGAGAAAGGCGTAGGTCAGCAAACTCTTAACACTTCAAGAGCCAGGCCTTGAGGTTGAGGGATTTGAGATTCGGATACCAAACTCTCCCCTGGGCACAGGTTAACAGATTGTGATTCCTGGGAAGACACAGGGGAAGGTGGACTGCTAAGGATAGAAGGAGTGGATACCAGGGCTGTCTGGCCCAATCTGGAGCAATCAGAATCATCTTGCAAGGTTGAGATCTGATTTTGACTAGCACCTGAACAAGAGAGGAAGGGGAAAGGCATAGAGGAACTTTCCTTCCCAGTCGAGAAGGAAGGCATCCAGGGGACTGAACCAACACTGGGGCCTGCAGCAAAAAGCGGAAGTTGGTGATTGTCTGGGGCTGCAAAAGATCTATCTGAGGGGTGCCCCACCTGGCAAATACTACCTCCAGTACTAGGGGATCCAATGACCATTCGTGATGGCCCTGGGAAATCCTGCTGAGAGCATCTGCCAGGACGTTGTCCTTGCCTGGTAGGTGAACTGCCACAAGGGAGGTGTTCAGGGAATAAGCCAGAGACCACAACTTCATTGCCTCCGTGCACAAGGCCGAAGACCGAGTGCCCCCTTGCTTGTTGATGTACCACATTGTAGTGGTGTTGTCTGTTCTGACCTGTACCACTTTGTTCCGAACAGATGCAGAAAAAACCTGAAGTGCTAGAAAAACAGCTCTGAGTTCCAACAGATTGATGTGGAGCAGAGATTCCTGAGGGGACCACAATCCCTGGGTGGTGAGGTTGCCCATGTGAGCTCCCCATCCCAAGAGGGACGCATCTGTAGTAAGGGTCAAGGAGTAAGATTGAGGAATGAAAGGAACACCCTGTCTCAGATTGCTCTGATCCTGCCACCACTGCAGGGCCTGGATCAGGTCTCGAGTTACTGGGATCAATTTGGTTAGAGGATCTCTCCTTTGAGACTAGAAGGCTCTCAGATGGAACTGGATGTCCCTCATCTGAAATCTTGCCCCTTGCACCACAGCTGTGGAGGCAGCCATGTGCCCTAGGAGCTGTAGAAAGTGCCTTGCTGGTCGAGAGACCTGCAGAGTGAAGGAGGAGGCCAGATCCACCAGGGTCTTTTCTCTTTCTAGAGGAAGGAAAGCTCTGGCCTTCTTTGTGTCCAGTTCTGCGCCTATGAAGGTGAGTAGCTGAACAGGCTCTAGAACTGACTTTGGAAGATTGAGAAGAAAACCTAGAGATGCAAGCAGCTGCTGGGTAACCTGAAGGTGTAATCTGACTCGGTCTGGAGACTGACCCACTATGAGCCAGTCATCCAGGTAAGGAAAGATGGCAATCTTTTGCCTTCTTAAGTGAGCAACTGCTACTGCCAGGCATTTTGTGAATACCCTTGGGGCAGAGGTGAGGCCGAAGGGCATTGCTCTGAACTGGTAATGGCCTGAGGGCAGTTCGAATCTGAGGTACTTTCGGTGGGAGCTTCTGATGAGAACATGGAAGTAGGCATCCTTGAGGTCCAGGGACGCTAACCAGTCCCCTGGCCTTAGGGAGGGTAAAATAATTCCCAGAGTCACCATTTTGAATTTTGGTTTTAAAAGGTGCTTGTTTAGGTATCTGAGATCCAGGATGGGCGCCATTCTCCTGTCTTTTCTGGGGTAAGGAAGTACCTGGAGTACAGTCCTTTGCCCTGGTGTAGGGGAGGAACTCTTTCTACAGCTCTGAGAGCCAGGAGGGTTGAGACATCTGTTTCCAAAGCGAGAGCCTCTGATGGATTTGCAGGTGGAAAGGATCTGGTTCTCATCTTTGGAAATTTTTTGAAGCTGAGAACCAGTCCCTGGCTTACTACTTCCAGGACCCACTTGTCTGATGTTAAAGACTCCCAGTCCTGGACGAAGTAAGCCAGCCTGCCCCCTACAGGTAATGGAGAATCGGCCCTGGCCATCCCATCAGGGTGCCTGTTTGGCAGGGGCTTTAGGCTGAGGGGTGAAGCAGGTCTGCTTGTACCCCTCTGCCTCTCCTCTGAAGAACCTCCTCTGGCATAGGCTGAAGAGGAGGCCTGGGCTTGGTAAAAGGCTCAGAAAAGGCCTGCCCCTGCCCCTGAAAGCTGCCTCTGAGGAGTGGCTTGCCTTTCCTTGGCCTGTGCACTCCTATAGGTGGTCCTATACTCATCCATTTTTTTCATGTAATTCTCGTCTGCTCCCAAACAGAGAGTTACCCACAACAGAAAAATCCATGGCCTTAGCCTGGGTATCCTGTGACAGGCTAGTACATCCTGAGCCAAGCCATTCTGTGAAAAGCGACAGATGTAGCCATGACTCTTGAAGATACATCATTAGAGTCCACTGCAGCATGGAATTGCACTTTGATGCCTCAATACCATCAGCAGCCACCTGCTCCAGCTCCTTGGCAAGCTGGTCAGGGACCTGTTTCATAGAGCCATAACAGTATCCCATCTGGATTTCTGGTATCTTGCAACATAGCCATATAATTTGCCTGTCTGAGTCCCAAGGATGCTGCTATGTACTGTTTCTTAGCCATGGCATCTATCCTCCTGGAGTCCTTGTCAGGGGTGTGAAGCCAAGGGAATATTTGCCTTATCACAGGCTGCAGCCTGCACTACCCCAACATGGCTGCATTGCTGTGAAAGGAACTCAGATCAGAGCCTGACAATGTGTACCTCTTGTCCATTTTTATCCACAGGAGGTATAGTGTGAGGAGCTTTTAAAATTTTTATTGTCTGTTTCCTAAAAGATTTATGTAAAGGAATAGACAGTCTCCTAGACTCTGGGATATCCATCATTTCTACATAGTCAGGCTCCTCTTGATCATCCACAGCTTCTTCATAGGGAGCTGGAGGGTTCCAGCCACTTTTTATAAAACATAAAATGAGAAGGGGTACTCAGAAAGCCTAGGGGAGACACCTGAAGGTCTGGCTGGGGAGATGTCCGTTCAATGGGCACATCCAGACTTTCAAAATCACATTCACTCTTCATAATCTTCTTCCCCCTCCTCCGTTCATAAAATTCTCTATATCATATTCTTGAACCGGTGGAACCGACCGAACCGTACCATTACCTGATGGTGCCGGTTCGGTCGGAACCGGGAAAGCGACTGGACAATTCTTAATCCTTGGCTATCTCTTCAGCGGTTGAGAAGGAAATTTTGGCTCCACACCTGCTGATTTTCTAGTCCTTTTGCAGGGACTGACCTCCGAGTCAGCTCTCCGTTGCCCGAGAAGTCTCGCCCTGGTCAGAGGGCACTCCCTCCCGGGTTGGCACCGAACCGGGCTGGCCATCCGGTCAGTGGACTTCTTGCCTCTCGCTCCTGAGCCTACCAACTCTTATCCAGGGTAGCTGCAGGAAAATTTTGCAAATCTGGCAGTCTGCATTGAGGTGGTCAAACCCCAGACAATAAATACAGGTGGTGTGTGGGTCAGCCTTGGCAAAGGCTTCCCACAGACACTGCAGTGTTGAAACCCAGTGGGCCCGGTTTCTCTTTTGGGTTTCTCAGACATAGTGCCAGTCCTAACCAAACTTGCCCGTTTATGGCAATCAAGCAAGCAAACTCTCTTATCGTTCCCAACCGTGTCACGGGTCGTGGAAAAAACCGTAATGAAATCCGTTTTTTTTTAGAACCGATAAGAACCGGGAACCGCACTCTAAATGCAATTTAACAAAGTTTAAACACAATCTGATCGGTTCAAACCGAACCGATAATATCGTTTGCAAGTTCCACACAGAAATAATGTAAAACCTATCTATTACTTACGATACCACAGACAGAGCTTGAAGAGGTAGAAGACTTGGTTTGCTGGCCAAGGCACCTAGCTTCACCTGAGCTCTTTCCTTCTAAGACTGCTTGAAAGGCAGAGTAGAGAAATTTACCAGAGCAAGGGAGAAGGATTAAGACTTAGTTTGGCTAAGCAGATTTACTGTGTGGTGGTGTTTTTATTTTTACTCACAGGGATTGCTACTGTTTGTTGCTAACATTTCATTGCTTTATTTTTTCTCTGATTCAAATTTGTTGCTGGTATACCTTCTTCTGCATTATTACAAGGTGTGCCTACAGGTGTGTGCTAACAGATTACTGCTGTAATCTTCTGATTCAAATTGTCTTTTGCAAGGTATATCTTCTGTTACTGCTTTATTTTTCTCTGGAGCAAAGTGTTTCTTACAGAGTATATCTTCTCTGAAATTACTGTATTACAGGTGGAGCTTACATTTTTGTGACTTTTTCATCATTGGGCTAAGCAAAATTACTGTTTGACACTGTGTTTTATTTTATTCTTGTTTGTTGAAAAGGTTTGTTGTCTCAGAGGTGTTTCAGTCTCCTTCTCACATTGAAGGAGCTAATTGCTTTTCCTCCCACAGCTCTTCCAAAGGATTAGGTGTGTATGTGGGGGTGGAGCTGGCAAACTGTCAGTAATTTCCAACAGAAAAAAGGGTTAAAAAATCAGGTTAGTTTATATCTTGGAGGTAGAAGACTTGGTTTGCTGGCCAGAGCATAGCTTCACCTGAGCTCTTTCCTTCTAAGACTGCTTGAAAGGCAGAGTAGAGAAACTTACCAGAGCAAGGGAGAAGGATTAAGACTTAGTTTGGCTAAGCAGATTTACTGTGTGGTGGTGCTTTTTATTTTTACTCACAGGGATTGCTACTGTTTGTTGTTAACATTTCATTGCTTTATTTTTCTCTGATTCAAATTGTTGTTGCTGGTATACCTTCTTCTGCATTATACAGGTGTGCCTACAGGTGTGTGCTAACAGATTACTGCTGTAATCTTCTGATTCAAATTGTCTTTGCAAGGTATATCTTCTGTTATTGCTTTATTTTTCTCTGGAGCAAAGTGTTTCTTACAGGGTATATCTTCTCTGAAATTATTACAGGTGGTACTTACAGGTTTTACAGTTTTATCTAACATTAGGATAAGCTTCAGGGTTACTGCATTTGTTGTTGACTGATTGTTTCTGCTCTTACCTCCTTGTTCTTTCTCGTCCGTGGTTCTTTTTTTAGGCAGGAAGGGCCCAGCCACCCACCCCCATCCCCAACCACCCCACGCTACACTCCTTTTATAGGGTACCACAGTTGTGACATTTCCTGTGGCAGAGCAGGAAGGCGGATCAGTGGGGCCTCCACAAAGTGATCTCATTTATAGGGCACTAGTAATTTAACTTGTTATAACAAGTTAAACAAAGTACAATTAAACCATTACTTGCATTTTTTTTCTCTTCCTTCTAATTACTCTGACTAGGTTACAAACCCAGAAACTTATTTGGAATGGATTTCATTAACTGCAGGTACTGTGGAACAATTTTCAGAAGGACAGTCTTACAGGATTTAGGACACTGTCCCATGCTGGGCCTTTGGAGATCTTAGGTCTCAGCTCCGGGCAGCATGGGCAGAGATTGCACGCCTCAAATTTCATATTGAAGAGGAAATACATTATAAGAACTACCCGCCATTTCCCAGCATCCAACAGAAAACCTCGACCGCAGAGGGTAGTTGGTCCAGGAGGTTGGCAGGTGGTTAGGAGGAGCAAATCAGGTGCCCCATCACTCTCTGCTCTCCAACACATTACCTCCAAAACCATATAAACACTATTAACAGGTATCTGCCTCTATCTCTGAAATCAAATAAAGAGGCAGAAGACACTGCAGAGCAGGACACTGCGGCACAGGAGCCAGACAACAATACTCACCCAAATCAGGAACCAAAACTAAACAAGCACAAAGGAAATCCAAAAACTTCTGATCATAGGAGACTCCATGATTCGGGAGTTGATACCCATCTCCAGCCAGGGTGATGGCCGGATGTCTCCCCAGGTACATCAGCATGGAGAGACACTGACCGTATTGCTAAAATTGTTTACAAAGCAGGAGAAACACTGATGTCCTAGTACACATAGGGACTACGATCTCGCCAGCCGGTCAGTTGTGGAGACCAAGGAACACCTGACTAGGCTGGGTGACAAACTATCATCTATTTGGTCCGGCATCTCCTTCTCTGAGATCCTTCCAGTCTGGGAGAAGGGAGCAAGGGACGGAAGGTCAGGAGAAGGGGAGATAGGACTAAACACGTGGCTCAAGGACTGGTGCCAGGAAAAGGACACAGATTTGTAGGGAACTGGGCAACAGTTCTGGGAGCGAAAGTTCTTTAAATTTGATGGACTGCATCTGACTAAACAGGAGTCAGTGCATTGGGGCAGAAGTTTGACGTCTTTGCAGAATATTTAAACTAGCAAATGGGGAGAGGGTGCAGCACCCCATACCCGAATGGGAAGAACACCCTCCCTCAGCTAGTAGTCAAACAGGAATTCAGCGTGTTTGCCGCTCATTTGCATCACCAGGTAAGAAAAAGGTTTGTCTCCCCTCGATGCACAGGGTAATGCCAACTTCACCCAACAACTAACGACACCAAAATCTGGCCAATGGAAAATCATGTACAAATGCTCACAGCCTGGGAAATAAGATCCCAGACCTGCAGGCACAATGTTTAGAGGTAAACTGGACATAGTAGCAATCAGTGAGACGTGGGTTTACCAGTAACCACACTTGGGAGACTTCAGTACCTGGCCATGTATTGTTCAGAAGAGACCAGAGGTGCAAAAGGGGGGAGGAGGCCCTGTATGTTAATGAAATATCAAAGCTACAGAAATTCAGAATACACATAAGGAGCCAGAAGAACTGTGGGTCACCCTGGAAACAGGAAATGGGACAACCATAAGAACTGAGGTTGTTCACAGGCCCCAGACCAGAGGGAGGACATAGACACATTACTGTTAGAAGATATACAAACATGACAGCTAAAGGGAGGTTCTGATAATGGAGACTTCAACATGCCAGATACAGATTGGTCAATCACCAGCAGGAACATCTGCCAGAACTAGACTCATAGTGGATTCCTGCAGGAGGAGGGCCCCAAACAACTGGTACAGCAACCCACAAGAGACAGGGCTATCCTAGATCTAGTACTGACTAACAAAGAAGGGATCACAGAGCTCCAGGTAGAAGGTCACCTGGGGCCAGTGACCATCACATGGTATGGTTCAATTTGGCTACTACATCTAAATCATCCCATTCCAAGGCAAAAATATGGGACTTCAGAGGAGCTGACTTTGATAAGATGGCCAACAGAGTTAAGCTAGCCCTGGCAAAAGAAACACAGGTGAGGAGGTATAGGCAAAGTGGGTACATTAAGGATACATACTTGAAGCAACATCCCATTGTGTTAGACAGAAAAGGAAGTGCAAAAGAAGAAGGAAACCACTTTGGTTCTCAAATACAGTAGCAGAAAAGGTCAGAGCCAAAAGGCTGGCCTTCAGAAAATATAAGGGAACACAGCGGGATGAAGATAGGGAGGCATACCAAACTGCCCTAAGAGAAGCAGGTAAGGCAGTAAGGCAGGCAAAGTCCCAAACTGAGGAAACACTAGCACAAACAGTAAAAGAAGGTGACAAGACTTTCTATAGATACATTAGTGAAAGGAGAAAGTCCAGAGGGGTATTGCTATGCTTAATGGAGAAAGGGAGCATGTGAGGAGGAGGACCCCTGTAAAGGCATCTATCCAAATAGATACTTTGCTCAGTATTTACTGAAGAGAAGGTAGGGCAGGGCCCACAGCTCAGCATCATGGACACAGGGGGAGGGAGGTGAGCACTACCCCTTCACAAAACAAAGGGTCCTACAAGAGCTTGCTAAGCTCAGGGTGGATAAGGCAATGGGACCTGATGGCATACATCCCAGGGTACTTAAGGAGCTAAAGGAGGAACTAGCAGAGCCATTAGCAGAATTGTTTAGTGAGTCTCTGAGCACAGGAGAGGTCCCAGAAGACTGGAGAAGGGTTTGATGTGGATCCCACCCACAAGAGTGGTAGCAGGAGGAGGCGGGAACTACAGACCGTCAGTCTTACCTCAGTAGTGGGCAAGATTATGGAGGCACCCTTAAGGAAAGGATAGTGCAACACCTGGAATCCATAGGGGCAGGATCCAAGACAGCATGGGTTTATTAAAGGAAGGTCCTGTCAAACTAATCTCATAGATTTCTTTGACTGGGAACCAGAGTGGTGGACCAAGGGGAGCAGTTGATGTCGCCACCTTGACTTCAGCAAAGCTTTGACACTGTTCCACGAGAAGATTGATAAATAAGCTAGGTAGGCTCGGTGGTCAGAAGTTGGTCAACTGGGTGGCAAACTGGTTGACTGGCAGAAAACAGAGAGTGGTGGTAAATGGTATACAGTCAGAAGAGATGCAAGTCACAAGTGGGGTACTCAGGGATCAGTCCTGGGGCCAGTCCTATTCAACATCTTCATTAGTGATCTCAGAGATGGACTAGAGGGTAAGGCTTGTCTGTTTGCAGATGACACCAAGATCTGCAACAGAGTAGATGATCCAGATGGGGTGGGCAGAATGAGAAGAGATCTGGATAAACTAGCAGAATGGTCAGAAGAGTGGCAACTGGGATTTAATGCAAAGAAGTGCAAAATCATGCACATAGGGAAGAGAAACCCTGAAGCCACTTATAGGCTGGAGGAGTTGCTAGCAGTCACAAAGGAAGAAAGAGACTTGGCATCATCATCACTGATGACCTAAAATCATTCAAGCAGACCTCTAAAGCAGTAGGTAAGGCTAGGGGTGTTAGTGTATTAGTAGGGTATCACAAGTCGAAGAGGGAGGTAATAATCCTCTGGTACAAGACATTGGTTAGGCTCCCATCTGGAGTACTGCGCAGCATTGAGGCCACACCTTCACAAGGACATTAACCAAATTGAGGCAGTCCAGAGAAGGCAACTAAAATGGTGCAGGGACTGCATCAGAAGACATATGAGGACAGATTAACGGAGCTCAATATGTACCCCCTTGAGCAAAGGAGGGAGAGGTGATATGATCGAGACATTTAAACACCTAAGGGCATAAACAAGGTGAAAGAGTCTAACATGTTTAAATATAAGAAAATAGCAGGACAAGAGGACACAGCATGAGATTAGAGGGAGGCCGATTAAGGGAATGTGAGGAAATTATTTTCACAGAAAGGGTGGTAGATGCATGGAATGGCTTACCACAAGAAGTGGTGGCTATGAATACAGTGCAGGGCTTCAAACAGGCATGGATAGGCATAAGGGAGCAATACAAATGACTATGAATAGATAGGTCACTGACAGAGCAAAGGCCGATGGCACATTTATAAGGTAGAAAAAGAAATGGGCAGACTGGATGGGCCTTGCGGTCCTTATCTGCCGTCAACTTCTATGTTTCTATGTTTCTATGTTTCTATGAACCGACCGGTTGCGGTTAAAATAAAAACAAAATGCGGTTTAAAAACCAAGAATTACACTTTTTAACCGACAAAATGAACCGAGCAGTAAGAGAAATCTCCGGAGTGACTGTTCAGTGAGGCGGAGTAAAGAATCTGACAGTTTGAGTTTGAAGAACAACAGACAGTTTTCAACCAAGCTCGCGCTCAAGATTCCATGCCTTGCATGGAAAGTTAACTCTTTCACCTCCGGAGCAGTTCTAAGGCTGGGACAAACTGCATATGTCATAATATAGCAAGACTTCATGTTGTTTGAATTACGGTAGGTACGTAATTTTCATATCTTATCTGTGTCAATCTTCACCATTCATCACAGATGGGTGAGTACCAAGCCCCCCCCTGAAGGGGATTGTTTCTTTACACCCTAAGGGACAGAGTCCCTTAGCCCTCAGTGGGTGACACACTAAGGGGGGGGACCTTCAGGGCCTGGAGAGGCCCGAGAGTGAGGAGAGAGAGACGGAGTCCCCCGGAGGGGGAAGGAAGCTGCCCTGAAAAGCGCGCCATCTCACTCTACGGGAGAAAAGGTAGGTTCCCTGGTCGGCAGAGCTAATCACCCTACGCCGGGCCAAGGGTGACAACTGGGAAAGACGTAGCCATGCCGATCTCCTAGT
Source organism: Neoceratodus forsteri (assembly GCA_016271365.2). Taxonomy (NCBI): domain Eukaryota; kingdom Metazoa; phylum Chordata; order Ceratodontiformes; family Ceratodontidae; genus Neoceratodus; species Neoceratodus forsteri. Next base: position 1,201,677,258 of record CM028130.1, read on the forward strand.
GCAGATCGCTGTCCCTCCGACCCTGGTAACTACCTCATTGGCGTCATAAGATGCCCTCGCCATGCCTTGCTAGCCTAGGCCACGTGCAGCGAAAAGGGATGGCTTGTCTGGGTTTGCTCCGAAGTCAGGCAACGAGGCTAGGATCTGACCTAGCCTGGACCACAAGAACCTGTTGTAGGCTGCATAGTGGGCCTGATGAGCAGAAATAGAGAGGAGCAACCGTGCTAAGTAGAAGGTCCTCCTCCCCCAAAAATCAAAATCCGAGGAGTCTTGATCTGGGGGCCGGTCACGGTAGAGGGCATGAAGCCCATCAGGAGTGTCCAGATGCGTCAAGCCAGACTGTGGATGAGGCATGGAACCTGGAGACTCCGGGGGAGCGCAGTACCTCTGGCTGAGGTCCCTTGGGGCGGGAACTCTGGAGAAGGACCTCTGCCAGAAACGCAAGGACACCTCCTGAAAGGGAGCTGGCCAGGGCGGCACCACAAGGGTGGCCTCGCCAAAATCGCCTAGAAAGGCATGCGCCGCATGCTCAGGATTGCTGATAGTAGAGGGTGAAAGGTGCAAATCTTCCAATATCCTCACGAGGAAACGCTGATACTCCGAGAGATCAGCAGCTGGAGAGATGTGGACAGAAGGTTCCTCTTCCCCTGAAGAGGGAGATGAGGAGCTGGAGGTCACCATGTGTTCAGAGGGTGGCTGCACAGGGGGAGGTTGAAAAACCTGGCTGTCCATACCCCTACATAAACAGTGAACCGGGCAGCCACCGCTCTGAACTGCTCCCAGGTGAGAGGGCCGCTAGGACCAAGGATGCCTGGGAGCGCAGGAGAATGTGGCAGAGGGATAGGGGCAGAGCCGAGAAAAGAAGTCGGCTGACCTCCGCCAGGGCTAGGGAGCGGACCGTGAGTACCCGAGGAGGGTGCCCCAGAAGACCCCACAGCCGACAGCTGTACAACCACCTTGGTACTGCCTTGGCTGCGCCCAGAAGAATCCCTCCAGTGAGGTGACCGAGGCCGTAAAGGTCCAGAAGGACGGTCCCCTGCCTCAAAAGAATGGGACTCCCTCAAGGAACCCGAGGGGGAAGGGTGGAAATCTGCACTATGGCTCCGTCCAGGGCCCGAGTGGACCCCAGAAAAGGGCTGACGCGGTGATCCCACACCCCTCGACCCATCACAGTCCGAGAGAGTCCTCCTCCACGACAGGGCCAGCCTGGGTAGCTGGCATCTCTGGGCAGCCCTCCTGTAGGCTTCTCGATGGGCCCCAAAGTTGGGCGATCAAGACACACCACTGGAGGGGGTACCACCACCGAGGGGTCGATGAAACCCCCAAGACCAGGCTGCAGAGCTATGTGGCATGCACCACTGCCTGCTGGTCAGCACCACTGACCCTAGTCTCGGGGGCCACCAGCCTCTCCTCAGTAGGGGGCTGGCTCCGACTCGTCGACGAGACCACAGTGCTGCCCTCCTCCGCAGCCAACCCCGAGGGGTGCGACTGCTTGTCCGACTTGGAACTCGACTCCGACCCCGAAGAGGTAGAGTCCAAAGCTCTGAGCCAAACTGTAGGAGGGCGGGCAGAACCAACCTTGCCACCGGGCCTGGCAGCCAGTGCTGTGCCCGAGTTGGTGCCTGTGCCCTCCGTAACCACGCGAACGGGACCTGCAGGAGACACCGTGCCAGCTCGAGCCAGAGGTCCAGTGCCAGGGCCAGTCACAGCACCATCCAATCCACCGGCACCGGGATCGGTACCAAGGACAGGGACGGCACTGACAGCAGCCTCAGCAGCACCCTCGGTGCCGATGCCGATGCCACCTGGCCCCACGGCACCGTGAGCAGCACTGAGGACCGTAGTGGCACCAATGACAGCCCCAAAGGCAGACCCGGTGCCGAACATGCCACCGACCAGCCCCTTGGCGCTGCGAATGGCACCGAGAGCGTGGACGGCACCGCAGATGGCACCGACAGATGGCGTCGAAGGCCTCACAGTGCCGAGCCCTGAAGGCACGGCGCTGTGCTCATACTCGGCACCGAGGAGAGACATGGCGAAGGACAACACTGGATTTGGTCCCATGGCACCACGAACAGTGTCGGCGCTGCAAATGGTGTCAACTGAGCCCACGGCGCCGAGCGACAAGTCGGCACCGACGATGGCCCAGACAGGGCCCACAGCACCTTGAAGCAGCGCCAAAGGCTCCGGCAGCACCGACCCGGCCTTCGAGCAGCTGGAACAACACACCGGGGAGCCTTCACTTCGGTTGGGCGATTGCCATGGCGGTCGCCTCGCCCGCCCCGGAGAAAGCGGGATGGGCCTCCTGCGCCTTGGAAGGAGCCTCGGCGATGGCCAGGCTACAAGTAGCAGAGGCTCCCTCCTCCTTGGTCCATATAGAACCAGGAGGGGACCCGGAGGAAGAGCCGAGAGAGCGCGGCTTGGCCCGACGAGTGCGAACCCTACCCCCGAAAGTCAGCGGAGCTCGCCCCATTTTCAATGCGCGCTGTTCGAGGACACGGCGGTCCATGGAGAAGCAGGCATCACACGAGTCCATGTCGTGAAGCGGGCCAAGACACGCAAGACACCAGTCGTGCTGGTCAGTGACGGAGAATTTTCGGCCGCACGGGCACCGACGCATGGGGGGCCGACCCATCTTCGAAGACTTCTTGCCCTCCGACCGAGACATGACCTATGGAAAAAAACACCAAAACAGACTCGATGTTGCAGAATTCAAATAAAAAGGAAAGATCTTACCGGGCAACGTCGAGTGGAGGCAGAACACAGAACCGGCAGGCAACTGACGGACTGAAAATGCCAAAGGCGAAGGGCTGAAAGGCCTAAAATTCTTGTCAGAAGCTTCCCTGAGGCGACCTCGACGGCGGAAGATGAAGAACTGGTAGGCAGGCGGAGTAGACACAGCCTAACAGCCAAACCTCGAGCACCACGCAGTACGTTGGCCTCGAGGGTGGCGCCGATGGTGTGTTGGCTCCGCCTACCCCTTTTAAAAAAAAAAAGCTCCCTCGGGGTCCTGACCTCCGGCCAGGTAACCCATCTGTGATGAATGGTGAAGATTGACACAGATAAGATTGGGTTTGTTTACATTCCTTAATCAACTTACAGTGCATCTTTTCTGGACTTGCCAAACACAGTCTAGCCACTCAACATGCAGTGGGAGGGGAGGAGGCTGTTGCATCATGAGCGGCTGCTCCATTTGGGTGTGTTCCTAATGTTTAGGAAGTATGCAGTCAAAGTAGAGCAAGGATTTGAAACACAACAAGGCTGAGTATAATTTACACCATTAGCATGCATTTCAGTTCTACTATGAAAGGAGGCAAATTAAACAACCAGCGACACCAATTAATTTTAGAGCAGGTAAATGTAATGCCCCCCTCCCCCCCATTTGGAGGGCTCACCTGTTGTGCCTCCGGGTGTCTACCACAGTCTCCCAATGTCTGCCCATACTCCTTGGCCTTTTACTATTTCCTCGAGTGTCCCCCTGTTTCAGTGATCCCCCCAGGGCTCACAAATCCATATATAAGCAGGTGGCAGATTCGCAGAGCCACCGCTCGCACATTCGTGGAGGCGCACTATGTACCTAACTGCCATTGCAGTCAAAATCTGTTGTGCGTCTTCTCCGTGGTTCCCGGTGCCAGTTTAAGTTAAAAGGCACCGGGGACACTAAAGCCAAGGGAAAGAACCATATTTTTAAAGCAAATAAGCTGCTTCCTAAAGCGCTGCCTCCAGAGCACCAGAGAGAAGGTCAAGGGGCAAATGTCAGGGCATGAACTGTACTAATTACTATTCATGAGCTGCTGTGTGTTTCTAGGGGCAGTGTGTAATGGGAGAAGTGACTCCCTAATGGAACCAGTTATTTGTTTGAGAGTGGACTCTTGTAAGAGAGGACTGTTGGGGCTAACTCAATGTGGGAACATTGTGGGATAAATACTAAATGCCTGGCTGCACCAGAAACAAATCCATGGGGAACACTGATTGGGACTGCTTAGACTTAAACTGCAGCCACCATTTTTGTGCTTTGCCAACAATAGGGAGCCAGGATTAAACAAGGGGGTACCTGGGACAATGCCAGAGACTAATGGGGGATTAACTGGGACAATTTCTAGGTGCCAAAACACAAGCCAATCACCATCTGGAAACTGTTCAAGACAGATTTGGCAGCCAATAAGATATCTGGAACTCTGCCCCATATAAAAGGGGGCAACTGCTCAAAAAGGTCAGATTTGGAGAGACAGCCTAAGAGATAGTGTGTGTGTGTGTGTGTGTGCCTCTGGGGAGCTTGCCAGCTCTTAGGGGTTAGGCCTGCCTGGCCTAGACTTTTTCGGCCATCAGTCCACCGGTCCAGATAGTTTCAGCCTAGGTAGCTGCTGCTTCTGCAGCTGCAGATCATCTATCTGTTCCATAAATCTGGGAAAAGAAGATCAGCCTGCATCCTGCCTGGAAGGACCAGAAAAGGACAGAGTTTGCATATAAATGTGTTTAAGTTCACAAAGTGTTTGCGCGGCCCAGTAATTCAATACATTCAGGTTGCATGCTTCCTCGGCCAGTGTTAAATTGCTCCTACAGTCTGAAGACCAGCATCTTCGATGAGGACAATGAGAGAATTCACCTCCAGCGTCATCCAGCTTGTTCCACAGGTCTTATTTCATCGGATCATCATTTGGTCTGGGTAGAGTGAGTATAAACAGGGTAGCTCCGTGCAACAAAGCTCAATCTCTGTGTGCTACCTGATTAATCGTTGGGTTATTGCAAGGGACTGAGCCATCCGTCTCTGGATTACAAATTTAGGTTAAAGTGCATGTTGTGTGTTTTCTTTCCTAAGGGCCCCAACAACAGCTGCAATGCCGGTCTACCCCGGGCAACGCTCCAGGCTAGCCTGCTTAACAACCAGGCACCCAGAGTGTGTGCGACTGTGCTAGAGGGACCCTTAGTGCATGCATTGTTTAAACCTGACTAGATCAGAACTAACGAATCATCTGCTAGACTTACTGCCCCACCCCTGTGAAATTTCCCTGAATAAATCAGATTCTATTCTTTCAGTGTTTAATCTGGTTACAGTGTGCATTTGTGGAGGGGGTATTGCATTGCAGTTTGGCTGCTCTGTCACTGACCTTATTTTACAGGGGGTCCTCGGGGTCACTGCAGTTGATCCGGCCCTGTTGGTAAGTGTGACCAGTGTGAGCTCAATGCTGTATTTCCATGCTAAATGTGATTGTTTACCCACTGAATTGGTTAAACCACTAGAGGAGTTACAGGGGGGTTATAGTGTCCCAGAGGACTATACCCATAGCAGTTACGCTACCCTTGAACCAACCCTCTGGGTGGAGGCACCCATTCAAAGAGCCCAGACACCTCAACCTGTATCTAGGTATGCAGGCAGAGGTATTAGCCCATAGGATAGCGCCACCTAGGGGTTACATAATCAATCATAAAACGTGGGTGCTCAGCTAGAAATAGTATGATGCAAAAAGGGTCAACAGTGTCCCTTTAACATTGATAAATTGTGTTATGTGTTTCCCTTCATCACCTCACAAGGTTACACATGCATGGTATTCCATTAACAGGCTAGTAGTTGCATTATAGGCGAACTGAATACGGATAAGTTAAGTTTGGTCTAATAATTATGTGCAGATTTTCACATTTATCCTGCTCATACTAGCTATGTACTTTTCTGCCTTCAGAGCAAACAATAGTTCAGCATGCCATTCTTGGTATGTTGGTATGTCCTGCTCTTGCCAGTGGTGGAGCAATACATTCTTGGCACAAGCACAGATAAGGCCATTTGCTATTTCTGGGCCCCTAGCAATTGTACAAATGGAAGGCGTAAAGGCATTCTCTAGCCCCAGTAATGGATCAGGTTTGCTTTTAATGGTCTGGCAAAAAGGTTGGGCTCTAGGACAGTACTAGAGAATGTGTAATAAGTTGCCTTGGTGCTCACTGCACCTCAGGGTCCCCATTCAGCACTAGGGGTCCCAAGTAGGGAGTCTTTCTGTGGAGATAATGGTGCCCTGTTGCTGTAGCAGGCACTGCGGGTTCTGTTGCCCATTGCACCTGTGTGGCGATTCCTTGTGGGTTGTGCCAGAAATAGATGGCTTGCACTGTACTATGCTGTGTCTGTGTGGTCTGTGGGGTTTGTTACCTGGGGGCTTTGGGCATATGCCTGTGGCACATGGCCATTATTCTGTGGGAGGTGCGAGTGGGTGGCATGGCCATGGGGGGCAGGGTGTGGAGGGGCGCTATGACTTGTGCTTTTACTACAGGTGGGAGGAAGGTCCTGTGTTGTGTTTTAGTGCATACCTCACACCCACTGCTTCACAAATCAGACTCTGTATCAGGGACACATTACCTGCATCATGGATACATCTTAATAAGGGTTAGTATCAGTTTATGATGCTGTTACGTGGAGCGGTTTAGTGCTAACAGCATTTTCGCAGGAGACATAGACTGTGGCACTATCTCCTGGCATATTAAACAATAAAGCATGACAAGGGGGCATTATGGTGGGATAATGGCCCACCTTGGGTGGGTTGAAGCACAAGGTGAAGCCAAGTGCTTCCACCACCTGAGAAGAGCTGTTAGCCCACCATAACGCACCCCTGGAGTGCCTTATTGCAGTTATGAAATAGGTCCTTTTTAATAAATTGGATGTATTTTTTAAACATATTTTTGAGATACTTTCAGCCAGGATGTTGTGCTGGGATAACGGACTGGCTGAAAGTACCTCTTGGGCAATCAGGAGCCAGCATTCTTTCTACCCATTTCATAATCTCTGGTATGATTCTAAGCTTCTTATCTGTACTCTTCCATGGTGTGAATGGCACATATGGGGGGCAGGAACTTATGCACTGTGCAATCAGGGACGTCCCTGTGGGACAATGACAGTTGGAGGCATGTTCTGATGTTTATGTCCGGGATCTGCCTGGTGTAAGTGTTCCATGGACTGTGCACGTTTCTTTTTGGCGTAACCTGCATTGTAGATGTGCATGGCATATCTGTTTGACATGCCCCCATGCACATCCACACAGCCTTGGCCTGTGGTGTGCACATGCCATACTTAAGCATGCTGCAGACTATGGATATGCATGCCATTTAGGTAGGACATGCACACGCTTCACACATAGGGGTGTCTGAAGGGTGGATATGTGGTGTGTAGCTTGCTACATAGCTTGCTGAACAGAGCCCATTATTTGTAGCATGAGGAAAATGTGCTACAGTAATTGGCATCCCAGTATACAGAACACTTTCTATAAAATGATCCGTGATTTAGCATTGGGAGATCTGTATGTGTCATTAAGTGATTCTGTCAATTGTACTGGTATGCCTCACTAAAAAAGTATTTTTTTTTTACTTTCTATTTCTCCTCCCCCTCTGCTGGTGGCAGTCCTTCTCAGAGCTCCAGACAGCTCCAACACTGTCTCCCCTGCCTTTTCCCAGAGCTTACTTGTCTTCAAGAATGGTGCCCCATTGTATCCCCTCTCTATGGTGATGGTATTCAGGCTGGACCAGGTCCCTCGGAGAAGCTGCCAGTGGTGCTCCCAGAGTGAGCCTGGGTCAGTGGGCTGCCAGGTTTGCGGGCTGCTCTGAAGCCATTAAGGAGAACAGTTACATGTTTTTCCATTTTTCTTCCCCACCAAGGATGCTGGCTGATGGGTGAGCTCATGCTAGGTGTGTACTTGTGTCTAAGCAATCATCTGTCCCCAACTCCAGTACTGCTATTCACCTGCATCACTGCCAATGATCACCCAGGTGGCAGTCATGTGCGACAATGATTCCCCTCCCTCCCTGGAGGAGAAGAACATTCTGCAGAATGCTCAGTCCTCCTCCTCCAGGCTCATTCCCAAACCCAGGTCACTGGAGTTGCAAGTAGTAGTGCTACCATTGTGCTGGCCAGCTGATCGACTCACTAAACAAGTATGATTTTAACCTTACCTCCCGTGTAATATCTTGGAATTCCTCTCCATCACTCTCTACAGTAACAAATGATCTTCTAGGTGAAAACGATGCTTCACATTCAGATGTATTTGCTTTAAATAATAATCTGCATCAGAAAAAATGTTGTACTCTTCAACCAAAAATAATGATGCATATGATGTCTTTACAGTTTCTAACTTTTTTAAACATTATTTCCTTATAGCTACAGACGTTTGCATCCTTATAATGAATTCCTATGTCTCTTCTTTTAATTAACTAGTTCTGTCCTAAGAACTTATTAATTACAAGACTACAAGAAAAGGTTACTAACCTGTAACTGTGGGCCCCATATTGTAAAGGTTAGCCCGGCACTGTTTTTGATGGTGAAGTACTCTGTATTCAAAAGGTAAGTTAACAGGTTACTGGACAGCATATTTGAGCCAGACTGGGGCCATATTCAAAGGTGCACCCTGCACCACGGACTGTGGTTAGTGTGATTCCACTGAATGCGCCCATGCAATGAGGGTGCCTTTCTTGCATATAGGGTGCAGTGGTATACTGATGGGTTCTGTAGGTACAAATAGCCTGCTGACGCAGCACTACTTTAATGCCTACAGAAATAAAAATGACGTACTTACAGTAATTGTTGATCTTCCACAATATTTTTACCATTGATTACCACTTATGGGTCTGTGACCACAGGCACTAAGATCCCATGGGAGAACATTTTTTTGCAGGGAGGGAGAACATGGTGCCATATGCGTCAGCCAAAAACCGTTGCCATTCCCCTCAACACCTCAGTTCTGTTTACCAGGAGAGAAACAAAGTAAAGAAAAAAAAGAGAGGGCTAGATCCTGTCTAGCATAAAGAGATAAGAAAAGGTTATAGGAATAACATTAACAACACAATAAAACCCTACTACCAACCTTAGACAAATAAGGACAGGGCACACTAGGTGCACAAGGGTAGAAGGGTCACTAGAGCCAGAGCCTCACAACACTAGCCAGACAGGAGATGGGTAGTGACCTAAGAAGAGGGCAGCAGCCATAAGCATGTGGCTCTGGCAAAAAGACATAGGGTGACACTCAGCAATGGGAACCCCTTGTAAATGAGATGGCAGAAAGTGGTGGAAGACTAGGTTTGCTAGCCAAGGCATCTAGCTTCACCTGAACTCTTTTCTTCTTGGTTGCTTGAAAGGACAGAGCAAATAACCTTATCAGAGCAAGGAAAAGGATTAAGGCTTCTTTTGGCTAGGCAGATTTACTGTGTGTTGTTATTTTTATTTTGTACTCACAGGGATTGTTACTGTTTGTTGCTAACATTTTATTGCTTTATTTTTCTCTGATTCAAATTGTTGTTGCTGGGTATACCTTCTGCTGCATTATTACAGGGTGGGCCTACAGGTGTGTGCTTTTACAGAATTTAGGACACTGTCCTACATGCTGGGCCATTGGAGATCTAAGAGCTCAGCTCCAGGCAGCATGGGCAGAGATTGTGCACCTCAAAGTGGATATTCAAGAGGAAATATATTATATGTAAGAACTGCACACCATTTCCCCAACATCCAACAGAAGCACCTCGACCACAGAGGGTAGTTGGTCCGGGAGGTTGGCAGCTGGTAAGGAGGGGCAAATCGGATGCTCCATCACTCGGTGCTCTCCAACATATCACCTCCACAAACCATATAAAAACTACAAACAGGTATCTGCCTCTATCTCAGAAATCAAACAAAGGGGCAGAGGACACTGCAGAGCAGGACACTAAAGAACAGGAGCTAACACAACAAAACTCACCCAAAACAGGAACCAAAACATAAAAAGCAAAAAGGAAATCCAAAAAACTTCTGAATATAGGAGACTCCATGATTCGGGGAGTTGATGCGTATCTCCAGCCAGGGGTAATGGTCAGATGTCTCTCAGGTACATCAGCGTGGAGAGACACTGACTGCATTGCTAAAATTATTCAGGAAGCAGGAGAAAACATTGACATCCTGGTACACATAGGGACTAACGATCTCGCCAGCCGGTCAGTTGTGGAGACCAAGGAACACCTGACCAGGCTGGGTGATAAACTATCATCCATTTCATCCGGCATCTCCTTCTCTGAGATCCTGCCAGTGTGGGAGAGGGGGCAGATGAACGGAAGGTCAGAGTAGGGGAGATAGGGGAGCTAAACACGTGGCTGAAGGGCTGGTGCCAGGAAAAAGGACACAAATTTGTAGGGAACTGGCAACAGTTTTGGGACTGAAAGTTCTTTAAATTTGATGGACTGCATCTGACTAAGGAGGGAGTCAGTGCATTGGGGTAGATTTTTGACATCTTTGCAGAATATTTAAACTAGCAAATGGGGAGAGGGGTGCAGCACCCCATACGTCAAATGGGAAAAACACCCTTCCCCCTCAGCTAGTGTTCAAACAGGAGTTCAGCATGTTTGTAGTTCATTTGCATCAAAAGGTGAGGAAAAAGGTCTGGTTCCCCATACAATGCACTGGGGAAATGCCAGACCTCACCCAACAACTAACACACCAAAATCTGGCCAATGGAAAATCATGTACATAAATGCTCACAGTCTGGGAAACAAGATCACTGACCTGCAGGCAATAATAACAGAGACTAAACTGGACATAGTAGCCATTAGCGAGACATGGTTTACCAGCAACCACACTTGGGAGACTTCAGTATCTGGCTATGTACTGTTCAGAAGAGACTGAGGTGCAAAAAGGGGGGTGGAGTGGCCCTTTATGTCAATGAAAATATCAAAGCTACAGAAATTCAGAATACACATAAGGAGCCAGAAGAACTGTGGGTCACCCTGAAAACAGGAAATGGGACAGCCATACTGAACTGGGTTCTGTGCAGGCCTCCAGACCAGGGGGAGGACATAGACACATACTGTTAAAAAATGTACAAAACACGACAGTTAAAGGGGAGATTTTGATAATGGAAGACTTCAACATGCCAGATACAGATTGGTCAAAACCAGCAGGAACATCTGCCAGAACTAGACACATGGTGGATTCCATGTAGGAGGAGGGACTCATACAACTGGTCCAACAACCCACAAGAGACAGGGCTATCCTAGATCTAGTACTGACTAACAGGGAAAGGATCACAGATCTCCAGGTAGAAGGTCAACTGGGGGCCAGTGACCATCACATGGTATGGTTCAATTTGGCTACCAGAACTAAATAATCCCATCCCAAGGCAAAAATATGTGACTTCAGAGGAGCTGACTTTGATAAGATGGCCAACAGAGTTAAGCTAGCCCTGGCAAAAAAAAATACAGGTGAGGTGGTACAGGCAAAGTGGCCAAGCATTAACGATGCAATACTTAAAGCAACATCCCATTGTGTTAGAGAGAAAAGGAAGTGCAAAAGAAGAAAGAAACCACTTTGGTTCTCAAAAGCAGTAGCAGAAAAGGTCAGAGACAAAAGGCTGGCCTTCAGGAAATATAAGGGAACGCAGCAGGATGAAGATAGGGAGGCATACCAAACTTCCTTAAGGGAAACAAGGAAGGCAGTAAGGCAGGCAAAGGCCCAAACTGAGGAAACACTAGCACAAACAGTAAAAGAAGGTGACAAGACTTTCTATAGATACATTAGTGAAAGGAGAAGCCAGAGGGGGTATTGCTAAGATCAAAGGGGATAAGGGGGGCATGTGAAGAGGAGGAGGACCATGTAAGATCATCTATCCTAAATAGATACTTCTGCTCAGTATTTACTAAAGAGAAAGCAGGGCAGGGCCCACAGCTCAGCATCATGGACACAGGGGAGAGGGAGGTGTGGACTAGTCCCTTCACAAAAAAAGGGTCCTAAAAGAGCTTGATAAGCTCAGGGTGGACAAGGCAATCGGACCTGATGGCATACATCCCAGGGTACTGAAGGAGCTAAGGGTGGAACTAGCAGAGCCATTATCAGAAGTGTTTAGTGAGTCTCTGAGCACAGGAGAGGTCCCAGAAGACTGGAAAAGAGCTCCTGTGATCCCGCCCGACAAGAGTGGTAGGGAGGAGGCAGGGAACTACAGACCAGTCAGTCTTACCTCAGTAGTGGGCAAGATTATGGAGACACTCCTTAAGGAAAGGATAGTGCAACATCTGGAAGCCATAGGAGCACAGGATCCAAGACAGTATAGGTTTACAAAAGGAAGGTCCTATCAAACTAATCTCAGATTTCTTTGACTGGGTAACCAGAGTGGTGGACCAAGGGGGAGCAGTTGATTTCACCTACCTTGACTTCAGCACAGCTTTCGGGTACTGTTCCACATAGAAGATTGATTAATAAGCTGGGTAGGCTCGGGGTAGGTCAGAAGTTGGTCAACTGGGTGGAAAACTGGCTGACGGGCAGAAAACAGAGAGTGATGGTAAACAGTATACAGTCAGAAGAGATGCAAGTCACAAGTGGGGTACCTCAGGGATCAGTCCTGGGGCCAGTCCTCTTCAATATCTTCATCAGTGACATTGCAGAAGGACTGAAGGGTAAGGCTTGTCTGTTTGCAGATGACACCAAGATCTGCAACAGAGTAGATGATCCAGATGGGGTGGGAAGAATGAGAAGCGATTTGGATAAACTAGCAAAATGGTCAGAAGAGTGGCAACTGGAGTTTAACGCAAAGAAGTGCAAGATCATGCACATAGGGAAGAGAAACCCTGAAGTCACCTATAGGCTGGGAGGGGAGTTGCTGGCAGTCACAAAGGAAGAAAGAGACTAAGGCATCATCATCATCGATGACCTGAAAGAAAAAATTACTCACCTTAGTAATGTTGTTTCTTCTAATGAAGCCTTGCTGTATTCTGACATTAGCAGTGAGTCCCAACCTTCGAACTGCCCCGGAGATGAAAGAGTTAACTTTCCATGCCAGGCATGGAACGCTGAGCTCGAGCTCAGTTGAGACTCTGTCTGTTGCTGTTTAAACTCAAACCATCAGATCTTTACGAGCAAACTCACTAAGGCCCTGTGTGGAAGCTGTAAGCCTACACTAGCCAACTGGCTACTAAACATAAAAACACATTTTTTGGTCCCAAAACAAAGACTCAAGCCAGGAGACCCAAAAAATCAAAAACACAACATCAATTCACCCAAGAAAAAGGGGGTGAAACAATAAGGTGGGCATCTACTGAGTGCCAACACTGCCACTGCCCACCCACATCCCAAAAACAGAGGTTCTGAGAGGGGCAGGCGGGAGGTCAGAATACAGCAAGACTCCATTAGAAGAAACAACATTACTAAGGTGAGTAATTTTTTCTTCAAACAACATGAAGTCTTGCTGTATTCTGACAGTAGCAGACTACCAAGCAGTACCTCCATGGAGGAGGGACAGAACCTACTTAGGAAATAGGCTCTGAAGCACAGCTGTGCCAAACCAAGCATCACTCCTAGCCTGGATATCCAGAGAGTAATGCTTGGTAAAGTATGAACTGTTTTCCAGGTAGCTGCTTGACATATCTCTAAGATAGGAATATCCCTGGCAGCAGCCGGAAGCAGCTGTACTCTCTGGTAGAGTGAGCCCTCAGGCCTGAGGGTGGAACCTACCCAGTTTTCCATAACAAAATTGGATACAAGAGACAATCCACCTGGCAATGGATCATTTAGTGGCAGGTTTCTACCAACCTCACCATAAGTGAGGAACAGTTGGAGGAGTCAAACCGTGACTCTTGGCATGCTCTATGTAGTAGCTAAGGACTCTTTCACATCTAAATTGTGAAGCCTCCTCTCGCCAGAGGAGGAATGGTGAGGAAGTCACAGGAAAAGACATAGATTGATTAAGGTGGAAATCTGAAACCACCTTAGGCAAAAATTTCCTGTTAGTCCTGAGGACCACCTTATCTCTATGAAAGGAGATAAAATCAGGCTCCACTGACAAAGCTTGTAACTCACTTATGCGTCTGGCAGAGGTGATGGCTACCAGAAACACAGTTTTCCAAGTCAAGTACTTAAGCTCTGCTGAAGACAAAGACTCAAAAGGGGGTTGCATAAGCTGAGCAATGCAAACATTAAGGTCCCAAGCAGAGGCAGGGTCCCTGAAAGGAGGGTTGGTGTGAAGCAATCCCTTGAAAAACTTGGAGAATACAGGGTGAGCTGAAAGAGAAGAGAGCTTACCTGCTGAGATAAAAGCAGAAACAGCTGCCAGATGCACCTTCAGTGTAGCTGGTCTAAGCCCCAAGCTATTTAAATGGACCATATAATCAAGGACTGTGGGCAGATCAGCAGACTCTGGGGAAGTATGCTTTTCAGAGCACCATATAGAAAATCTTTTCCATTTGGAATTATAAGTAGCCCTGGTGGAAGGTTTCCTTAGAAGCCTTCAGAATGTCCATTACGCCTTGGGAGAAGTGTAAATCAGCAAATTCTAACTCTTCAAGAGCCAGGCCTTGAGATTGAGAGATTTGAGATTGGGGTACCAAACCCTCCCCTGAGCACAGGTTAACAGGTTGTGATTCCTGGGCAGACACAGGGGGAAGATGGACTGCTAAGGACAGAAGGAGTGGATACCAAGGCTGTCTGGCCCAGTCTGGAGCAATCAGGATCATCTTGCAGGGTTGAGATCTGATTTTGACTAGCACTTTGAACAGAAGAGGGAAGGGGGGAAGGGCATACAGGAACTTCCCTTCCCAACTGAGAACTAAGGCATCCAGGGGGACTGAGCCCAACACTGGGGGCCTGCAGCAAAAAAGGGGAAGTTGGTGATTGTCTGGGGCTGCAAAAAGATCTATCTGTGGAGTGCCCCATCTGGAAAATACCACCTCCAAGACCAGGGGGTCCAGTGACCATTCGTGATGGCCCTGGCATGTCCTGCTGAGAGCATCTGCCAGGACATTGTCCTTGCCTGGAAGGTGAACTGCTGTGAGGGAGGTGTTCAGGGAATAAGCCAGAGACCACAACTTCATTGCTTCTGTGCACAAGGCCATAGACCGAGTGCCTCCTTGCTTGTTGATGTACCACATTGTGGTGGTATTGTCTGTTCTGACCTGGATAACTTTGTTCTGAACAGATTTGGAAAAGGCTTGAAGTGCTAGAAACACTGCTCTGAGTTCCAACAGATTGATGTGAAGCAGAGATTCCTGAGGGGACCACAACCCCTGGGTGGTCAGGTCGCCCAAGTGAGCCCCCCACCCCAAGAGGGAGGCATCTGTAGTAAGGATTAAAGAGTGCGACTGAGAGACAAAGGGCACTCCTTGTCTCAGATTGCTCTGATCCTGCCACCGCTGTAGGGCCTGGATCAGGGTTCGAGTCACTGGGATCAATGTGGTCAGAGGGTCCTTCCTTTGAGACCAAAAGGCTCTCAAATGGAACTGGATGTCCCTCATCTGAAATCTTGCTCCCTGCACCACTGCTGTGGAAGCAGCCATGTGCCCCAGGAGCTGTAGAAAATGCCTCGCTGGTCGAGACACCTGCAGGGTGAATGAGGAGGCCAGAGAGATAAGGGTCCTTGCCCTGTTCAGGGGAAGGAAAGCCCTGGCCTTTTCTGTGTCTAGCTCTGCGCCTATGAAGGTGAGGAGCTGGACAGACTCTAGAACTGACTTTGAAAGATTCAGAAGGAAACCTAATGAGGTGAGCAGTTGCTGAGTTATTTGTAAGTGTAACTTGACTTGGTCTGGGGACTGGCCTACTACAAGCTAGTCGTCCAGGTAAGGGAAGATGGCAATCCTTTGCCTTCTTAGAGAAGCAACTACTACTGCCAGGCATTTTGTGAACACCCTTGGAGTAGGGGTTAGTCCGAAGGGCATTGCTCTGAACTGGTAATAGCCTGAGGGCAGTTAGAACCTGAGGTACTTTCGATGGGAGCTTCTGATGAGAATATGGAAGTAGGCATCCTTGAGGTCCAGGGATACTAGCCAGTCCCCTGGCCTTAGAGAGCGTAAAATTATTCCCAGAGTCACCATTTTGAATTTTGGCTTTAACAGGTGCTTGTTTAAGTATCTGAGATCCAGGATGGGCCACCATTCTCCTGTCTTTTGGGGTAAGGAAGAACCTGAGTACAACCCTTTGCCCTGATGTAGGGGTGGAACCCTTTCCACAGCTCTGAGAGCTAGGAGGGAAGAGACCTCTGCCTCTAGGGCAAGTGCCTCTGAGGGGTTTGCAGGTGGAAAGGATCTGGTTCTTAGCTTTGGAAATCTTTTGAAGCTGAGAACCAGTCCCTGGCTTACTACTTCCAGGACCCACTTGTCTGATGTTAGAGACTTCCAGTCCTGGACAAAGTAAGCCAGCCTTCCCCCTACAGGTGGTGGAGAATCGGCCCTGGCAAACCCATCAGGGTGCCTGTTTGGCAGGGGGTTTTGGCTGAGGGGTGGAAGCAGGTCTGCTGGTACCCCTTCTGCCTCTCCCTCTAAAGAACCCCCTCTGAGCATATGCAGAAGAGGAGGCCTGGGCTTGGTAGAAAGGCCTGTGAAAAGGCCTGCCCCTGCCCTTGGGATGCTGCCTTTGAGGAGTGGCCTGCTTTTCCTTGGCCTGGGCACTCCTGTAGGTGGTCCTATACTCATCCATTTTCTTCATGTAATTCTCTGTTTGCTCCCCAAACAAAGCATTACCAACAACAGGAAAATCCATGGCCTTAGTCTGGGTATCCTGTGACAGGCTAGTACATCTGAGCCAAGCCATTCTGCGAAGTGCCACAGATGTAGCCATGACTCTTGATGACACATCATTTGAGTCCACTGCAGCATGGAATTGCACCTTGGATGCCTCAATACCATCAGCAGCCACCTGCTCCAGCTCCTTGGCAAGCTGGCCAGGGACCTGTTTTGCTAAAGCCATGACAGTGTCCCATCTGGATTTCTGATATCTAGCAACATAAGCCATATAACTGGCCTGCCTGAGTCCCAAGAATGCTGCCATGTACTGTTTCTTTGCTATGGCATCAATCCTCCTGGAGTCCTTGTCTGGGGGGGGTGAAGCCAAGGGAATATTTGCCTTGTCACAGGCTGCAGCCTGCACTACCTCAACATGGCTGCACTGTTGTGTAAGGAACTCCGTATCAGAGCCTGACAATGCATACCTCTTGTCCATTCTCTTGTCCACAGGAGGTATAGTGTTAGGAGTCTTTAAAATTTTAAATGTCTGTTTCCCAAAAGATTTATGTAAGGGAATAGACAGCCTCCTGGAATCTGGGATATCCAACATTTCCACAAAGTCAGGCTGCTCTTGATCATCCACAGCTTCTTCCATAGGAAGCTGGAGGGTTTCAGCCACTTTTTTATAAAACATGAAATGAGAAGGGAACTCAGAAAGCCTAGGAGGAGACACTTCTGAAGGTCTGTCTGGGGAGATGTCCGGATCAATGGGCACATCCAGATTTTCGAATCCACATTCACTTTCCTCATACTCCTCTTCCTCCTCCTCCGGTTCATAATACTCCTCTAAATCATAATCTTGATCCGGTGGAACTGACCGAACCGAGCGCCTCCCTGATGGTGCCGGTTCGGTCGGAACCGGGGAAAGTGACTGGACAATTTTGACCGTTTTGGCTATTTCTTCAGCGGTTGGAGAGGAAAGTTTTGGCTCCACACCAGATGATTTTTCTTTCCTAGTTCTCTTTGCTGGAACTGACTCCTCAGAGTTGGATCTCCTTTTGCCCGAAGAAGTCTCGCCCTGGTCAGAGGGCACTCCTTCTGGTTCGGTTTGAACCAAACCGGGCTGGCCATCCGGTTCAGCGGACTTTTTGGCCTCCCTTTCCCTGAGCCTACCAACTCTCTTTTCTAGGGTAGCTGCAGGAAAATTTTTACAAATCTGGCAGTCTGCACTGAGGTGGTCAAACCCCAGACAATAAACACAGGTGGTGTGGGGGTCAGCCTTAGCAAAGACTTCCCCACACACACTACAGTGTTGAAACCCAGTGGGTCCGGTTTTTCTTTTGGGTTTCTCAGTCATTGTGCCAGTCCTAACCAAACTTACCCTTTTAATGGCAATCCGCCAGGCAAGACCCTCTTATCGGTTCCTGACCGTGTCACGGGTTGTGGAAAAAAACGTAATAAAGTCCGTTTTTTTTAGAACCGATAAGAACCGGTAACCACACTCTAAAAGTACAATTTACGATTTTTAAACAACTTGATCGGTTCAAACCGAACCGATAAACCGTTTACAAGTTCCACACAGAATAGAATTAATATAAAACCTATCTAGTACTCACGAATACCACAGACAGAGACTGAACCGACAAGGTGCGGTTTAAATTCGGTCGAAAACCGAGAAAAACGGTACTTTAATCGACAAATTGAACCGAGCAGAAGGAGAAATCTCTGGAGCGACTGTTCAGTGAGGCAGAGTAAAGAATCTGACGGTTTGAGTTTAAACAGCAACAGACAGAGTCTCAACCAAGCTCGAGCTCAGCGTTCCATGCCTGGCATGGAAAGTTAACTCTTTCATCTCCGGGGCAGTTTGAAGGTTGGGACTCACTGCTACTGTCAGAATACAGCAAGACTTCATGTTGTTTGAATCATCCAAGCAGACCACTAAAGCAGAAGGTAAGGCTAGAGGGATGTTGGGGTGTATTAGTAGGGGTATCACAAGTCGGAAGAAGGAGGTAATAATCCCTCTTTACAAGACACTGGTTAGGCCTCATCTGCAGTACAGCGTGCAGTACTGGGGGCCACACCTTCACAAGGACATTAACCAAATTGAGGCAGTCCAGAAAAGGGCAACCAAAGTCGTGCAGGGACTGCATCAGAAAACATATCAGGGAAGAGTAACAGAGCTCAATATGTATACCCTAGAGCAAAGGAGGGAGAGAGGTGATATGATAGAAACATTCAGTCACCTTAAGAGCATTAACAAGGTGAAAGAGTCTTACATGTTTCAATATAAGAAAAATAGCAGGACAAGAGGACACAGCATGAGATTAGAGGTAGGCCGATTAAGGGGTAATGTGAGGAAGTTCTTTTTCACAGAAAGGGTGGTGGATGCATAGAACGGCCTACCTCAGGAAGTGGTGGATATGAATACAGTGCAGGGCTTCAGACAGGCATGGGATAGGCATAAGGGAGCAATACAGATGAGTATGAATAGATAGGCCATTGACAGAGCAAAGGCCAATGGCACATTCATAAGGCAAAAAAAGAAATGGGCAGACTGGATGGGCCTTGCGGACCTTATCTAGAGTCAACTTCTATGTTTCTATGTTAAAGAAAAGAATACATAGATTCCTGGAAAAAGAGAACTAATCTATGCTATTAGAAAAGATCATTAAATGTGTGAGTTTGTCATGTCCTTCCTTACATCACGAATGAGGAAATGGGTAAACTGGATGTATTTGGAGCTGATAGGCTGGATAGCCTAAGGCGATGAGATGTGCTCATCTCCCGAAACAACCTATGGGTAGCCGGCTAACACCCAAATACATAGAGGAACTGGGATATCCAGCAAAATTGTCTGACATTGTCAGAAATCCACAGAAGAAAAGAAAAACTCCTGCTTCTACTGCAGTCACAGGCACATACCCTTTGTAAGGACTAGTGCCGCTGATCCAATAGGGTGCGTAGCACCTCCCACCTGCAGAGAACTGCTAAGTGGAGCTAGACTGGATAATGCTCAGGAGCACAGGTTGCATTTAGCAACTAGTAGGGATATACCCATATGGGGATAAATCCCAGGCAGGGAGAAGGAGAACAAGAGAGAAAAAGAGGGAAGGCGCTATCTTCCACAAAATAACTCCCTTTTAAAAAAAAATGTTTTTGGTGGTATAAGGGCCTAAAGACCCTCAGCCAAATTTTATCTTATTTTTTTTTTTTTTTAGGGGCACCCAGAGAAATGCCCTCTCCTTTTTAGCTAAGAAAAGAAAAAAGGTCAGAGACCCCCTAGAGGGGGTGTAACTGGAGAGATGCCCAGTATATTATTGAGATGCTGCCAGCACCAGCAGGATGAGCTGCCCAAAGGCCTTGGCTCTGTCTGAGAAGGGAATGCCGCATAAAGCATGGTCATCAATGGTGAAGAGATTCCAGAAGATCAACAATTACAGTAGGTACATAATTTTCGTATGTTTCAGGAGTCAGTCTTCACCATTGATGCCCACTTATGGGTCAGAGTACCAAGTTCCCCCTTTCCATGAGGGATAAGCTGACTCACCCGGAAGGTAACAAGATCCTTTAGCCCACTACATGGGGGAGAACACCTGAAGGCAGGGGCTCCATATGGGTCTGGCAGGACCTGAGATTGGTCAGGGTCAGACGGATGCTCCTGTGGCACAGGAACTGGAGGGCACCCCTAGTATTCTCGCCCGACCCTGCAGGAGAAGAAGTGAGCTCCCAGGAAATGCAAATTTATTACCTCACATCACCATCAAACTCTGATCTACCATTGCCTGCGGCACTGATCTGAGGATCACCGACTGGCACAGAGACGGATTCAACCCCATTGTTGCAATCAGCATCATCCTTTGTATTGGGCCCAGTGTTGACCTCAGAGCCATCCCTGACCCCAGTGCTTCGAGTGGCATTAGAGCCTGTCCTGGCACTATGAGTGGCGCCGGTGTCAGTAGCAACTCTGGGGACAACACTGTCACTTGCACTGTGCTGGTGCTGAGCTCAAGATTGACAACACGACCAGCGCCACGTCCATCACCAGAGGCATCGTCATCCTCCCCCTTGGTGTCACTAGTGACACTGGAGGAAAGAACCACCTCCACCTCTGCAGCATGATGTAGCACAGTCCTCATGTGCTCCCTCTTCTGATGCAACAAATGGTGTCAGAAGGGGACCTGATGTCACAGCTGGTGCTACCTCACTCACTGACACTGTGTCAGCAGCCAGGGTGGCATCAGGCAGTGACACTGAAGTTTCCACTGAGGAGACTGTGTGTATAGCTTTGGCCTTACCACTGAGGACATAAGCTGCTCAGGGCAGACAGACTGTGTGTGTGGGGTTCACAGCCAGCCACCCAGAAGAAACTGAATGTCCATCAGACTCACCCATCAGGGCCTTTGATGCCTCAGCATGGCAAGGTGGAGCAGGACCATGTGCTTTCATGGAACCAGAGGTCACAGAAGGGGCCCAAGGAAAAGGACCAATGTCCTTACCTTGGCCTCATGAGTGTGATGCCTGCCTCTGAAGGTAGGGGTCTTCTGACCCCACTTTATTGCATGGATTTCCAAGGTGTGGCAGTCCATGGAGAACAAGACGTCACACTCATCCGAGTTATGAGAACAGCCACGGTAGGCCATGCAGGTCCAATGCTTGTCTGTTGATACCATATGTTTCCCACAGTGGCATTGATGCATGATGGGAGTCAGACGGTCTTTCTTAGAATTCTTTGCCCATTTCTTTTCCAGCTTTGGCATTGCAGAAAAATAATAAAACAAATAGAAATGGTGTAGAGAACTGTAAAAGCAGAGATGCAGTAGAAAAAGGTGAAGGTACTGCTGCTGCTGCTCCCCACAGTGTTGCCTTCTTGGCGGGAAGAATAGAACTGAGGTGTTGAGGGAGCCGATGATGGTTATTAGCTGGTGCACATGGCACCATATGAGGTGCACAGGCGCCGTTAGTAAGTGACAGCTCCCTTCCTGCAAAATAATTTGCTCCTGCAGCATCCTAGTGCCTCTGACCCCAGACCCATAAGTTGAAATCAATGTTGAAGAGTGATTCCTGGAAGAACCCTGCTTTTAACAACAGGCACAGTACTGCATAAGCCCCCCCCTCCACAGCACTGGTGCTAGCGACACTTGTAACCACCTGCCTGATCTGGGGCTGCAGTGGTAATACAATCCCCTGATCACTGTCCTGAACTGTAAAGTATCATGCTCTGGTAGTCTAGTCTTCCCCTTTTTCACACCTGATACCCTGTGGTACCACATACATGTATGAGACCTGTCCCTAGTAGTCTATTCCCCCCTTCCATTCATTGTCAACACCTCTCTAGTTGCCCACCAAGTTATCACCCACCTCCATCCCCCTACCCAACTGGCCCCTGACTCACCCCTTTGAAAAGTTATACACTACAACCATGACCAGGACTGTGACTGGCACATCCCATTCGCTCACCACCTCTGACATTCGCTGTTTAAGTTATTATTCTCAGAAATGATATGCATTCTCCTAAATTATCCATATTTAACTGTACCTGAATAAAAAGTGATATGTAAAACTGTATTTTGCATTGTTATATTTTTATGGGTAGCACTCTGTTATAGTTCTGAAATGGAACCAGTAATTTGGACTTTTTACTATGTCATGGTTAGGGCACATAACTCTAAGCATATTTCTAATAGGTCAACTGCTCATAATTAGCATTCTGTACATAAACCGTGACATGCAGTAGTAAAAACTCCAAATTACTGGTTCCATGAAGAGGGCTGTAACAGAATGCTGCCCATAAAAACAACACAATGCAAAATACAGTTTTTTGTATCACTTTTTCAGGGCTGGATTAATGCATGGGCCTAGACCCAAGGATCCTAGGACAATTAGGGCCCATGACTCAGCCCAGACAGCAGGTACTCTAGAAATGCCAGGAGACCGAGGAGGGAGGAGATGAGGCCCCTTTCAGCAATGGGCCCCAAGTGATTGGCTGCTGCTGCTGTGCTGTGCAGTTGTCAACGCTCACTGACTGAGTCAGTTGTTCAGCTGGGTGACGGCGGGGTCGGCGAGTCAAGCTGAAGGTGTTAATGAGACGGACAGGGGTGGGTTTCACTAGAGAGCCAGCAGCCAGCATGGAAATCGGTGATGCAAGTTTTACTGGCACAGTACAACCGCTGACCAACCAAGGATTATATTGCCAGCAGCACATCAGTCAGTCTCTCTACTGCACTGCTGCGTGAGTGTGCGAGCTCTCTCTCTCTCTCAGCTGTCCTGTTCGTCGGGCTTGTTATTGGGCTTGGGGGTTGAGGGCAGGGCCGAGCCAGTCTGGCAGTGGTAGTGATGCACTACGGGGCAGGGCAGACTGGCAGCAGTAAAAAAAGCAAGTCAAGTGTGCAGCAAAGAAAAAGACTTCAACATCAAGATCAAGAGTAAGGTAAGCCTCAGCACTGACAGCAGCCAGCAGCACGCAGGCAGTGAGTGATATATACAGTTTCAATCAAACTTGTCTTGAACTTGAAATGGTTCAGAGCCAGAGTACTAGGGCAGGGGATTTATTATTGTGTTTGACTCAGACCTCACTCCTAACACAGTGTCACAGCAGGGTGGCAGCGGGCTTCAGTAACCATAGCCACAATGATCCTGGCAAGTCTTGTAGCAGCACGGAGGGAAAGGCTACTTGTTTCATTTCTAGTGGATTTGGTAACTTTTTTTAATGTTTGATATTAGACAGACTTAGTTAATACATAGGGCAGCAGAACAGCAGGCTGCAGTACAGAGGAGGCAGCCTGAGTCAGCTGACACACAGCAGCTTCACGTCACAGTTACATGCAAGGCAGAGGGCGGGAAGCTTGAACCTTGCTTGACAGCAAGCTTATGCTATCTGTCAGAAGGTGGTGGTACCATTTGTGTGTTTTTTTGCTGTACTGTACAGCCAGCAGCCAGTGGGCAGCAGCAGTCACCTAGGCAGCCCAGACATCTGAGTGTATATCTGTGTGTCAAGTGTGTCACTTGACTTGTGATTATTCTGTTCAGTAGATGATCAGATTCTTCTACAGTGTGTGACAGTGACAACAAACTGAGTGACAAAAGAGAACAGTTCTGCAGACTACTACTACTACGTGCTAATACTACTGGTTATTGTCAGGTTGGTGTTGTTAATTTGGGCAGTGAGGAACCAATAGGAGCTTGAAAGCAGTTCCATCATCAACTTCCTGACGTTACTATATCTCCACTGGTCATTGTGGTAAATTAAATGCTATGGATTCCTCTAGCAACCACTGTTATCTTAGTGGGTTTGCTAAGAGGAAGCTGAAAAAAGAAAGGGAGATGAAGGGAGTAGTTTTGCTGGGAAAGATCCCAAAAATAAACCAATTCTTCAAGGAGCCGGAGAACTCTGAAAAGCAACAATTATTTGATAACAACGTCGGCAATGAACCTGGCACAGCCAATGGATCTTCTGAGTCTGACAATATGCAGCCACAAGGAGGTATTGTAGAGGTTAACATGCCTACTAGTAGTCCAGATGTACAAGATGTGGATGGGGTGGTGGCACTGGCTACAGATGACCCTTAGGAAGATGATTATAACTCGGGGTCGAGCTCGAGTGAAGGCAAGAAAAATATTATTGAAGCAGATTGATTTACCAGTGATCCTGCATTGTGGAGTAACATTGATGATAGTTTTAGGAGTTTTTGGATTGCTAAGAGTTTGGCTGCTTGTCAGAATAAAAACATACCAAATTTCTCTGCTTCTGCACAGGTGATTGCTGGGAAGACTCAGATTCTATCCAGAGATCTGTTTTCATGTTGGCTGCACAACAGTGAAGTGGTTATGCGGGAATGGCTTATTTACTCACCATCTACTGGAAATATTTACTGCTTTGCCTGCAAACTTTAATCAGCAAGATCACATGCCTTTACTGAAGGGTTCAGCTACTGGAAACACACCGAGTGCATTTCTGAACATGAAAAGAGCCTGGAACACTGAAACTGTATGCTAACATGGGTAGGGCATGCAAAGGTGACAGGTACAGTAGATGCAGATCTAGCCCGGCAGTTTCAGTCAGAATGCCAGTACTGGAGAGATGTTCTTAAACATGTTGTGGCAGTTATCAAGTTTTTAAGTGAGCATGGACTTGTATTTCGTGGTGAAGATGAGCTGTTAGGGTCACCCATAATGGAAACTGGGGATTTTGGAGCTGATCGTTCAGTTTAATCAGTTTTTGGCTGATCATATGACTAAGTTTGGACACAAGGGTAGAGGTAATACCTCCTATCTGTCATCAACTATTTGTGACAAATTCATTAATTTGATGGGGCAGAAAGTTAAAAACTCAATAACCAGAGAACTGCAACAAGCCAAGTATTTTTCTGTGATTATCGGTTCAACTCCAGATCTGTTGCATGTGGATCAGTTGACTTTTATATTCCGATTTGTCAGTTCAGATGGACACATTGTGGAATGATTAATTGAATTTGAGCAACTGGAGAACCATATGGGTGCAAGTCTGGCCGACACTGTGCTTGCTATGGAAATAACTTGGGTCTGGACATCTCTAACTGCCACGGGCAATCATATGATAATGCTAGCAATATGTCGGGACGATACAAGGACTGCAGGTACACCTAATACAAGTAAACCCTCTTATGCACTATGTTCCATGTGCTGCACATTCATTGAACTTAGTGGGAGTCCAGTGGTAACAACAGCTTCACCAATGTAATTAATTTCTTTGGGTTTCTGCAGTCATTATAGGCTTTCTACTTAACGTCAACATAATATCACTGGAAGCAAACTGTCGGCAGCTCTGATGAAAGCCAGAGATTTTTGACACTTAAAAGCTTCTCTGACACGAGATAGAGTAGCCGTGCTGATTCTATGAAAGCTTTGTGTCAGAACTATGGCAGAATTTGGCAAGCCCTACAAAACCTGTCAGAAGATATGAACCAGTCAGCTGAGACTCAATGAGAAGCGGCTTCCCTTCAGAGCAAAATGGAGCAATTGGAAACAGCCTTCATGGCTCAATTTTGGGACACTGTGCTTCAGCGGTTTAAAATGACCAGCATGCAGCTACAGAAAACGGACATCGATCTCAATACAACAGTTCACTTACTGCATTCATTGGTATCATTTGTGGCTGCCCTGCGAGATCAATTTGACAATTATGAAAATGCTGCTAAGAAGACATGCAAGGCTGTTTCACAAAAATATCAAAGTGATCTCTGCATATTCAAAAGAGAAAACAATTTGCAGATGAATCCGGAGAGCCTGACATCTTCCTTGAAGGAAACCAACAAAATGTATATTAAGACATTCTATTTCATAATTGACAAATTGTCAGCTTGTCTTCATCATTGACTGAATGCCTATAAGATGCTGTGTGACCGCTTTGGAGTTCTGTTTCAACTAAACTTCTTGGACGTCATTGACATTCGCAAGCTTGCTGCTGACCTTGCTGCAATTTACCCCCAGGACTTGGATAATCAGACATTTCCTGATGAGCTCCTACAGTTTAAATTCTTTGTACAAGATGAGCCAGATGGTTCCATGTAAAAATAGCGAGCGCTAAATGGCGCGGCATAGATTGGCAAAGTTTTTTTAGCGAGTGTTAAAATAGCAAGCCTACAGAATGGCACCACTAAGTATAGCTACTAAGAAATATTAGCAATCATTGTATTTTGCTTTACCTCTGGTTCTTCTGTCCGTAATATTCTCACATGATCGTTTCACTACTTCCTTTTACCAGCATATACTCCTCCCTAAGTCCTGCTATTTCCTGCTTTAAATGTCACCTCAGATTGCTTGGTTCTGGTTCTTGTTCTGGTAGAGTAGTTGGATTACAGCTATGGAGTTTGAGCTGATTCAGAGCCAGAAAGGTAGGCCTCTAGCACTATATAATGGCTATGTCTACTGTAAAGACAAGGAAACCCATGAAAAAATATACTGGCATTGTGTAGATTCACATAAGTTTCAGTACTTGGATAGAGTACACATCAAGGGCAGCCAAGCTGCAGCTATTATTAAGGAATATACACATGTCCCAGATGCTGGTGATGTTGAGACACGTAAAGTGATGGCAGATATCAAGGAGCATGCTCGAAACAGTGTTGAAACAACCTCGTGGTTGTTCAATGCACCAGCAGTGCTCCTGATAGCTTAGCTGGCTGTCTGCCTGCTGTTCCTTTGGTTAAACGGACAGTTCAGAGAATCAGACAGGTGGATAAAAGGTGTCTTGCAACGCCTGCCACAGTTCAGGAATTGATTATTCCTCCTGAGTTTACATTAACAAAATCTGCAGCACCCTTTTTATTGTATGATAGTGGCAGTGAACCTGACCATTTTGTTATTTTTGCTACACCAAGCAATTTAAAGCTAATACAGGAGAGTAATGACTTAATGCTTGATGGGACGTTTAAGTCTTGCTCATTGTTATTTGATCAGCTGTACACCATTCATTGCCTTAGGTCAGGCTGTGTTGTTACAGCAGTATATGTGATGATGTGTGCAAGGAAAAGCAGCTTCTATGCAAGAGCATTTAGCAAGCTGCAAGAGTTGTGCCCTGATTTAACACCTGCCTCTGCAATAATGGATTTTGAGCGATCTGCATGGAAATCATTATCTGCTGCATTTCCAAACACAGAGATACGAGGCTGCTTCTTCCATTTTGCTCAAGCACTATGGAGGAGGATCCAAAAGTACCCTGAGATCCAGGAGAAGTATAGTGCAGACCCTGATTTTGCTCTTCATCTTAGAATGCCACTATCCTTGGCTTTTGCACCCACGGGTGATGTTGTTTCCTGCTTTGATGAGATGAGGGAGTGGGAGTTTTTCTCAGTACATGAGGCGATGTTAACACCGCTTCTTGACTACTACGAGTCAACATGGATAGGGAGAACGAATGGTCATGCTGGAAGAAGATCCGCTGCATTCCCACCTGAGCAGTGGAATTGTTTTGATGCCACAAGCCGAGGTATTGCACGTACAAATAACACCGTTGAAGTGTGGTACCGAGGTTTTAACTGCCGCCTCGGTGGTTGTTGTCACCCTAGTATTTGGAAGCTGATATAATCCTTTAAGGAAGAACAGTGGCTGACTGAGTTAAAGATTGAGCAACTGGTGTCTGGGGCAGGCAGATGCTCTCAAAAACTAAAATACAAGGATATGAACATCCATGCAGATAAAATAGTATCACAGTATTCGACTCAAAGCAAATATGACTATTTGCATGGATTAGCTTACAATTTCCAATTCAGAGTTTGAAATTGGTACTTCCTGTTTGAAATCTGAGGTGTCGCGAAGGTGGTGATTATCCGAGTGTGCAGTGTGTGCTCTAAATAAAGAAGTGACTTTTAATGTTCCACAGACACGGAATCTACACCACAATCTATCTGATTGTGGTTTTTTTCCATCATCAAATTTCACCATTTTGATGCCGTATGACACCAGTTGCAATCTTCAATATCAGTGAAGTCGCTGGTTCTTAATTTCACCATTCTTGATTCACGATTAACGATACAGTCGCTTATATGGTTACTCGCCATTGTTCTGCAGTAGCGATTTTAACAGTTGCTAAACAGCATTCGCTATAATTGCTTCACGATTTTTGCATCGTTAATATCACGGGGCACCAGCCAGATAAGTCTCTTGCCAAATTGCTACAAGATTTAAGGCACAGTGGCCTTCAGTCAACGTTCCCTAATGCGGACATTGCCGTTAGAATTTTCCTGACACTGTCAGTGGTAAACTGTCAAGGAGAACGCGTGATGGCAAGGATAAAAAATTAGCTGAGATCAACAATGCATCAGTGTCATCTAAATGCCTTGTCTCTCATTGTAGTCAAATCATGGCTGGTATGAGAAATGGAGTTCGATGATCTCATCTGTTATTTTTCCTCCCTTAAAGCCCAGAAAAAAACAACCTTTTAAAAGGTAAGAATTTCACTGTGTAATTTTTCCATATTTGGTGATTGTTACCTATCTTGTCTAGTTATTTTTACATGAATGTAAGAAACTTTTGAGTAATGTTGGTTTAACTTTCTGATCTTGATCTCTTTCAGATTGTCAGCTGGGTGGCAATATAAGCCCTGACGGTGACACCAGGTCCGTTGGCAGATCAAGCTATTTTTTTTTTTGTGGAGCTCTGGCTGCAAGCCTGCTATCTGTTGTCCCCCCAGCACCATCCCTGAAGGTCAGACCCCCTCCCTTATGCACCCCGTGACTTACCCTTCATGGCAGGGTGGTGGGGAGCAACTCGACCAACCCCAACGGATCCATGCCAGGGAGGTGCCTTCTCGGGGACGGCGCTGCAGGGCACAACATCATTCTGCCGGGCTCTCCTCTTTTTTCCACTTTTTCTCCCCTGCAGGACATGGCATGCAATGACGCCAGTGACTGGGTGCACGCACGCTCCCGTGTATGCCCCAGTCAAGCGTCTGCCATGTCCCGCCCCCCTAACTGCAGCTACGTGCGGCCACTGACCCCAGCCTCCGCTAGGAGTCAGACAAGCACCGCCGCCCGAACTCCTCTGGAGAAGGAGAGCAGTCCATTGACGCCAATCCATCTCCTCCTGTCGACCTCCATGGCAACCTGTGCCCATTCCCGGTCATCGGTCGCCGGGCGTGGGCGGGAGGTGTGGCGTCCAGCACCTCAACCCTCAGCGCCACCGGGCCGGCTCAGATCAAGCTTTTAAAAGACTGACATAACAGTTTTATGGCAGCGACATTTTGCAATTTGTATGTGCACCAGTGTTGAAAATATTCTTTATTAAAACAGTTTGACAAAGGAGGTCGACTTCTATTGTGTATGTGTTTCATTCATCACTTCATGCAAAGATGTCATGCTCATGGTCTTGGTCATGCAGCTTAACTCAAAAGAACCAGATTACAGATTGACAAAGTTGATCTTTCACAGTCAGCTTTATTACTACTCCTGAGTCCTAGGGCACAACTTACAAATATGCCACAGACTGTTACTGTGTGTGGCATATTTGTAAGTTGTGCCCTGGGACTCAGTACCAGTAGTGCTTCTATGCAGTCCAGTAATTTGATGCTATTGCCTTGCCTATTATAGTCATTGTTTCACATCAAGCTTGATACTGAATTTCTCATCCCAGTTATGCTTAGTGTGCCTTTCCTGGTTAATCAGTTTCCTCCCTTACAGGACTAAAAAGGTCTTCTGTGTGCATGCTCCTAAGTTTTACTCCATCTCTAACGACATTGAATATTCATGATTACAGTACATTTACACTGAGGCCCGGATATTCAGACTGCGCCCGGCTGTGGCGCAAGCCTGGGCACAGCACACATTGGTTGCACAGGGGCGTTGACAGGGTGATATTCAACGGAGCTACGCCATGGCACAGCAACGTTGAATATCGCACCCTGGCCACCCGCAGTGCACATGATGCAGTGGCACTGCGCCAGCGCAAGTGGCCAAAGTGAAGCAGTGGGATGCGCTAGGCAAGTTCCATTGCGCTAGGCGCAACAATCGCGATATTCAAAAGTGCACATGCAAATGGGGCCATAATGCATGCAAGTCACAAATGAGGCCATTTGCATGTCATTATGGCCCCATTTGCATGCAGGTGCACTGATCCCTGGCGCCTGGCGCCCTGCCAGACTGCATCCATTGGGGACTGACACCCCCTGGACAGTGTGGCAATGTGCCCTACTGCCCAATCGTGGGCATACGTTGAATATTACATTAGTCCTATATCCCTGGTGGTCTAGTGGACCGCTTCCAGCCCGATCATGGGCATATGCCATACAAATACTAGTCCCATATCCCTGGTGGTCCAGCAGTACCCCCCCTCCCCAGCTGCCTACTGAGCCCCACCGCCCGGCTCCCCCCCCCGGTTAGCATTAGGTGGCAGCTCCCCACCCACTTGCCGCCCCGCCACCCACTGACTGACACTGTACGGTAGGGCTATACACCCGTTGGTCCACAGCGTGAGCCAATGGGCATGTAGCCCATACCATACTACACAGTCCAGATATGTGACTGGATCCAGTTTGATCCAGTAGCCTCTGGAATGCTGGAGGACCTGGGATTCTGGTACCCTCTTTTAATAGCTAATGGGCTATCAAGTGTGGATCTCCATGAGTGCCTGGATTTGACAGACAGACAGCTGAGCAAATGGGAGCTAGACTAGGGGTGCTGAAGATGCAGGGGCTGTGTTGGAGTTGGCAGATCTAAGACTGATATCTTATAGAGACAGTCCAGAGAGAATTTGAACTTTGCCACCACAAACCACATGTTTGTAAGATGATCTGTGAGTCCAGCTGCTAGTTCCTGGTGAGGAAAATAGTGACATTTATATGCTAGCCAGCATGAGGGGTGACACTGTTGAAACCAGAGTGGAGCAAAGAGTATAAGAGTTGAAGCATGGCTGCTGTGGGAGTTCCATTAGCAGGCACTACAGCCAGCTTTCAGGCTGCAACCACCCTCAGTGATCAGAAGTCGGGATGTGTGGCTCAGTCTGTAACAGCAGTAGCACACATACTAGAGAGTCATTTGAACCTACAGGATGAACTAGAGAAGTCAGCAGCTTAGGGAGTAAAGAGAGACACAAGGGAGAACACAGCTGATTGAGAGGTGCTGCAGGAGCTCTGAGGTCCAGAGGCCTGTGGAGCAAAAGAAAAAATTACTCACCTTAATAATGTTGTTTCTTCTAATGGAGTCTTGCTATATTATGACATATGCAGTTAGTCCCAACCTTCGAACTGCTCCGGAGGTGAAAGAGTTAACTTTCCATGCCAGGCATGGAACGCTGAGCTCGAGCTCGGTTGAAACTCTGTCTGTTGTTCTTCAAACTCAAACCATCAGATCTTTACAAGCTAAACTCACTGAGGTCCTGTGTGGAAGCTGTAAACCTACACTAGCCAACTGGCTACTAAACATAAAAACACAATTTTTGGTCCCAAAACAAAGACTCAAGTCAGGAGACCCAAAAAATGAAAAACACAACACCAAGTCACCCCAATAAAGGAGGGGTGAAAACAACAAGGTGGGCACCTACTAAGTGCCAACACTGCACTGCCCACCCACATCCCAAAAACAGAGGTTCTGAGAGGGGCAGACAGGGGGGGAGGTCATAATATAGCAAGACTCCATTAGAAGAAACAACATTACTAAGGTGAGTATTTTTTTCAAACAACATGAAGTCTTGCTATATTATGACATATGCAGACTACAAAGCAGTACCTCCATGGAGGAGGACAGAACCTACTTAGGAAATAGGCTCTGAAGCACATTGCTAAAGAACCGAGCATCACTCCTTGCCTGGATGTCCAGGGAGTAATGCTTGGTAAAAGTGTGAACTGCTTTCCAGGTAGCTGCTTGACATATCTCTAGAATAAGGATGTCCCTGGCAGCAGCCAGGAAGCAGCTGTACCTCTGGTAGAGTGAGCCCTCAGGCCTGAGGGAGGAATCTTACCCAGTTTTTCATAACAAAATTGGATACAAGAAACAATCCACCTGGCAATGGATCTTTTAGTGGCAGGTTTCCCTTTACCAACCTCACCATAAGTGAGGAACAGTTGGAGGGAGTCAAACCTGTGACCCTTGGTATGCTCTCTGTAGTAACTAAGGGCTCTCTTCACATCTAAGCTATGCAGCCTCCTCTCGCCAGAGGAGGAATGGTCAGTGAAGTGCACTGAAAGAGGTATAGATTGATTAAGGTGGAAATCTGAAATCACCTTAGGCAAGAACTTCCTGTTAGTCCTGAGGACCACCTTATCTCTATGAAAAGAGATAAAATCAGGCTCCACTGACAAAGCTTGTAATTCACTTTTGCGTCTGGCAGAAGTGATAGCTACCAGAAACACAGTCTTCCAAGTCAAGTACTTAAGCTCTGCTGAAGACAAAGGCTCAAAGGGGGTTGCATAAGCTGAGCAATGCAAACATTAAGATCCCAGGCAGGGGCAGGGTCCCTGAATGGAGGGTTGGTGTGAAGCAATCCCTTGAAAAACTTGGAAAATACAGGGTGAGCTGAAAGAGAAGAGGGTTTACCTGCTGAAATAAAAGTAGACACAGCTGCCAGATGCACTTTTAGGGTAGCTGGTCTCAGCCCCAAGGTCTTTAAGTGGACCATATAATCCAGGACTGTGGGTAAATCAGCAGATTCTGGGGAAATATGCTTCCCAGAGCACCATATGGAAAACCTCTTCCATTTGGAATTATAAGTAGCCCTGGTGGAAGGTTTCCTAGTAGCCTTCAGGATATCCATTACACCTTGGGAGAGGTGTAGATCAGCAGACTCTAACTCTTCAAGAGCCAGGCCTTGAGATTGAGAGATTTGAGGTTCGGGTACAAAACCCTCTCCTGAGCACAGGTTAACAGGTTGTGATTCCTGGGAAGACACAGGGGAAGATGGACTGCTAAGGACAGTAGTAGTGGATACCAGGGTTGTCTGGCCCAATCTGGAGCAATCAGGATCATCTTGCAGGGTTGAGATCTGATTTTGACTAGCACTTTGAACAGAAGAGGGAAGGGGGAAAAGCATAGAGAAACTTCCCTTCCCAATTGAGAACTAAGGCATCCAGAGAGACTGAGCCCAACACTGGGGGCCTGCAGCAAAAAAGGGGAAGTTGGTGATTGTCTGGGGCTGCAAAAAGATCTGTCTGCAGGGTGCCCCATCTGGCAAATATCACCTCCAAGACCAGGGGGTCCAGTGACCATTCGTGACGGCCCTGGGAAATCCTGCTGAGAGCATCCGCCAGGACATTGTCCTTGCCTGGGAGGCGAACTGCTGTAAGGGAGGTGTTCAGGGAGCAAGCCAGAGACCACAACTTCATTGCTCCGGTGCACAAGGCCGTAGACCAAGTGCCCCCTTGCTTGTTGATGTACCACATTGTGTGGTGTTGTCTGTTCTGACCTGTACAACTTTGTACATTCTGAACAGATTTGGAAAAAAACTTGAAGTGCTAGAAAACTGCTCTGAGTTCCAACAGATTGATGTGGAGCAGAGAGATTCCTGAGGGGACCACACTTCCTGGGTAGTGAGATCGCCCATGTGAGCTCCCCACCCCAAGAGGGATGCATCTGTAATAAGGATTAAGGAGTGAGACTGAGTGACAAAAGGAACCCCTTGTCTCAGATTGCTCTGATCCTGCCACCACTGTAGGGCCTGGATCAGAGTTCGAGTTACTGGGATCAATTTGGTTAGAGGGTCTTTCCTTTGAGACCAAAAGGCTCTCAAATGGAACTGGATGTCCCTCATCTGAAATCTTGCTCCCTGCACTACTGCTGTAGAAGCAGCCATGTGCCCCAGGAGCTGCAGAAAGTGCCTTGCTGGTCGAGAGACCTGCAGGGTGAATGAGGAGGCCAGAGAGACCAGAGTCCGTGCCCTGTCCAAAGGAAGGAAGGCTCTGGCTTTCTCTGTGTTCAGCTCTGCGCCTATGAAGGTGAGGAGCTAGACAGGCTCTAGAACTGACTTTGAAAGATTCAGAAGGAAACCTAGAGAGGTGAGCAGTTGCTGAGTTATCTGTAGATGTAACTTGACTTGGTCTACTATAAGCCAGTCGTCCAGGTAAGGGAAGATGGCAATTTTTTGCCTTCTTAGGGCAGCAACTGCTACTGCCAGGCATTTTGTGAATACCCTTGGAGCAGAGGTGAGGCCAAAGGGCATTGCTCTGAACTGGTAATGGCCTGAGGGCAGCTCAAACCTGAGGTACTTTCGATGGGAGCTTCTGATGAGAATATGGAAGTAGGCATCCTTGAGGTCCAGGGACGCCAGCCAGTCCCCTGGCCTTAGAGAGGGTAGAATAATTCCCAGAGTCACCATTTTGAATTTTGGTTTTAAAAGGTGCTTGTTTAAATATCTGAAATCCAGGATGGGCCGCCATTCTCCTGTCTTTTTTGGGGTAAAGAAGTACCTGGAGTACAACCCTTTGCCCTGGTGTAGGGGTGGAACCCTTTCCACAGCTCTGAGAGCCAGGAGGAAGAGACCTCTGCCTCTAGGGCAAGTGCCTCTGGAGGATTTGCAGGTGGAAAGGATCTGGTTCTCATCTTTGAAACTTTTGGCTGAGAACCAGTCCCTGGCTTACTACTTCCAGGACCCACTTGTCTGATGTCAGAGGCTCCAGTCCTGGACAAAGTAAGCCAGCCTGCCCCCAACAGGTAGCTGAGAATCGCCCAGCAACCCCATCAGGTGCATGCTTGGCAGGGGCTTTGGGCTGAGGGTGGAAGCAGGCCTGCTTCACCCCATCTGCCTCTCCTCTAAAGAACCCCCTGGCATAAGCAGAAGAGAGGCCTGGCTTGGTAAAAGGCCTCATGAAAAGGCCTGCCCTTGCCCCCTAGGAAGCTGCCTTTGAGGAGTGGCCTGCCTTTCCTTGGCCTGTGCACCCATAGGTGGTCCTATACTCATCCATTTTCTTCATGTAATTCTCTGTCTGCTCCCCAAACAGAGAATTATCCACAACAGGAAAATCCATGGCCTTAGTCTGGGTATCCTGTGACAGGCTAGTACATCTGAGCCAAGCCATTCTGCAAAGTGCCACAGATGTAGCCATGACTCTTGATGACACGTCATTCGAGTCCACTGCAGCATGGAATTGCACCTTGGATACCTCAATACCATCAGCAGCCACCTGCTCCAGCTCCTTGGCAAGCTGACCAGGGACCTGTTTTGCTAGAGCCATAACAGTATCCCATCTGGATTTCTGAGATCTAGCAACATAAGCCATATAATTTGCCTGTCTGAGTCCCAAGGATGCTGCCATGTATTGTTTCTTTGCCATGGCATCAATCATCCTGGAGTCCTTGTCAGGGGTGTGTGAAGCCAAGGGAATATTTGCCTTGTCACAGGCTGCAGCCTGCACTACCCCAACATGGCTGCATTGTTGTGTAAGGAACTCCGTATCAGAGCCTGACAATGTGTACCTCTTGTCCATTCTCTTATCCGCAGGAGGTATAGTGTGAGGAGTTTTTAGAATTTTAAATGTCTGTTTCCCAAAAGATTTATGCAAGGGAATAGACAATCTCCTAGATTCTGGGATATCCATCATTTCCACATAGTCAGGCTCCTCTTGATCATCCACAGCTTCCTCCCACTTTTTTATAAAGCATAAAATGAGAAGGGGACTCAGAAAGCCTAGGAAGAGACACTCCTGAAGGTCTGTCTGGGGAGATGTCCGGGTCAATGGGCACATCCAGACTTTCAAATCCACATTCACTCTCCTCATACTCCTCTTCCCCCTCCTCCAGTTCATAATATTCCTCTAAATCATACTCTTTAACCGGTGGAACCGGCCAAACCGGACGCTTACCTGATGGTGCCGGTTCAGTCGGATCCGGAGAAAGCAACTGGACAATTTTAATCGCTTTGGCTATTTCTTCAGCGGTTGGAGAGGAAAGTTTTGGCTCCACACCAGCTGATTTCCTAGTCCTTTTTGCTGGAACCGACTCCTCAGAGTCGGATCTCCTTTTGCCCGAAGAAGTCTCGCCCTGGTCAGAGGGCACTCCCTCCGGTTCGGTTGGAACCGAACCGGGCTGGCTATCCGGTTCAGCGGACCTTTTGGCCTCCTTTCCTGAGCCTACCAACTCTTTTCCAGGGTAGCTGCAGGAAAATTTTACAAATCTGGCAGTCTGCATTGAGGTGGTCAAACCCCAGACAATAAACACAGGTGGTGTGGGGTCAGCCTTGGCAAAGACTTCCCACACACACTGCAGTGTTGAAACCCAGTGGGCCCGGTTTTCTTTTGGTTTTCAGACATAGTGCCAGTCCTAACCAAACTTACCTGCTTATGGCAAACCGCCAGGTAAGACCCTCTTATCGGTTCCCAACCGTGTCACGGGTCGTGGAAAAACGTAATAAAATCTGTTTTTTTAGAACCGTAACCACACCTAAATGACAGATTAAGATATTTTAAACAACCTGATCGGTTCAAACTGAACCGATAAACCGTTTACAAGTTCCACACAGAATAGAAATTAATGTAAAACCTATCTAGTACTCACAAATACCACAGAGTCTGAACTGACCGGTTGCGGTTTAAATTCGGTCGAAAACCGAGAAAAACAATACTTTAACCGACAAAATGAACCGAGCAGAAGGAGAAATCTCCGGAGCGACTGTTCAGTGAGGCGGAGTAAAGAATCTGACGGTTTGAGTGTGAAGAACAACAGACAGAGTTTCAACCGAGCTCGAGCTCAGCATTCCATGCCTGGCATGGAAAGTTAACTCTTTCACCTCCGGAGCAGTTTGAAGGTTGGGACTCACTGCATATGTCATAAGAAAATATTACTCACCTTAGTAATGTTGTTTCTTCTAATGGAGTCTTGCTATATTATGACAATTGCAGTTTGTCCCACCATTAGAACTGCTCCGGAGGTGAAAGAGTTAACTTCCATGCCAGGCATGGAACTTAGAGCGCGAGCTCGACTAGAAAAGCTCTGTCTGGAATATTTCAAACTGAAACTGTCAGATCTTTACGAGCAAAACTCACTAAGGTTCTGTGTGGAAGCTGTAACCTACACTAGCCAACTGGCTACTTAAATATTAACACATTTTCCTGGTCCCAACACCAAGACTCAAGTGAGGGGACCAGAAAATAAGATAGGATAAAATAAAACACAACACCCGAACACCCCAAAAAAGAAGGGGTGGAAAACATAAAATGGGCATCAACAAGTGCCAACACTGGACTGCCCACCCCATACCCAAAGTAGAAGTTCTGAGAGGGGCAGGCTTGGGGGGGGAGGTCATAATATAGCAAGACTCCATTAGAAGAAACAACATTACTAAGGTGAGTAATTTTTTCTTCAAACAACATGAAGTCTTGCTATATTATGACAATTGCAGACTACACAGCAGTACCTCCATGGAGGAGGACAGAACCTACTTAGGAATAGGCTCTGAAGACGCGGCTGTGCCAAACCGAGCATCCCTCCTGGCCTGGATATCCAGGGAGTAATGCTTGGTGAAAGTGTACTGTTTTCCAAGTAGCTGCTTGACATATCTCTAAGATAGGGATGTCTCTGGCAGCAGCTAGAGACGCAGCTGTACCTCTGGTAGAGTGAACCCTCAGGCCTGAAGGGGAACCTTACCCAGTTTTGATAGCAAAATTGGATACAAGAGACAATCCACCTGGCAATGGATCTCTTAGTGGCAGGTTTCTTTCCCAACCTCACCATAAGTGAGAAATAGTTGGAGGAGTCAAACCCGTGACCCTTGGTACGCTCTATGTAGTAACTTAGGACCCTCTTAACATCTAAGCTGTGCAACCTCCTCTCACCAGAGGAGGAATGGTCAGTGAAGAACACTGGAAGAGAAATAGATTGATTAAGTTGGAAATCTGAAACCACCTGAGGCAAAAACTTCCTGTTAGTCCTGAGGACTACCTTATCCCTGTGAAAGGAAATAAAGTCAGTCTCCACTGACAAAGCTTGTAACTCACTAATGTGCCTGGCAGAAGTGATGGCTACTAGAAACACAGTTTTCCAAGTCAAGTACTTAAGCTCTGCCGAAGACAGAGGTTCAAAGGAGGGTTGCATCAGCTGAGCAATGCAAACATTAAGATCCCAGGCAGGGGCAGGGTCCCTGAATGGTGGATTGGTATGAAGCAATCCCCTGAAAAACTTGGAAAATACAGGGTGAGCAGAAGGAGAAGAGGGCTTCCCTGCTGAAATAAAAGCAGAGACAGCTGTCAAATGCACTTTCAGGGTAGCTGGTCTCAGTCCCAAAGAATTAAGATGGACCATATAGTCCAAAACAGTGGGCAAATCAGCAGATTCTGGGGAAATATGCTTCCCAGAACACCATATGGAAAACCTTTTCCATTTGGAGTTATAAGTAGCCCTACTGGAAGGCTTCCTAGAAGCTTTCAAGATTTCGAGAACACCTTGAGAAAGGTGTAGGTCAGCAAACTCTAACTCCTCAAGAGCCAGGCCTTGAGGTTGAGGGATTTGAGATTCGGATACCTGACTCTCCCCTGGGCACAGGTTAACAGATTGTGGTTCCTGGGGAGACACAGGGGAAGATGGACTGCTAAGGACAGAAGGAGTGGGTACCAGGGCTGCCTGGCCCAGTCTGGAGCAATCAGGATCATCTTGCAGGGCTGAGATCTGATTTTGACTAGCACCTTGAACAGGAGAGGGAAGGGAGGGAAGGCATAGAGAAACTTCCCTTCCCAATCGAGGAGAAAGGCATCCAGGGGGACTGAGCCCAACACTGGGGGCCTGCAACAAAAAAGTGGAAGTTGATGATTGTCTGGGGCTGCAAAAAGATCTATCTGAGGGGTGCCCCATCTGGCAAAAACTATCCCCATTACTCGGGGATCCAGTGACCATTCGTGATGTCCCTGGGAAATCCTGATGAGAGCATCTGCCAGGACATTGTCCTTGCCTGGGAGGTGAACTGCTATGAGGAAGTGTTCAGGGAATAAGCCAGAGACCACAACTTCATCGCCTCGTGCACAAGGTCAAGACCGAGTGCCCCTTGTTTGTTGATGTACCACATTGTAGTGGTGTTGTCTGTTCTGACCTGTACCACTTTGTTCTGAACAGATGCAGAAAAAACCTGAAGTGCTAGAAAAACAGCTCTGAGTTCCAACAGATTGATGTGGAGCAGAGATTCCTGAGGGGACCACAATCCCTGGGTGGAGAGGTCACCCATGTGAGCTCCCCATCCCAAAAGTGACTCATCTGTAGTAAGGGTCAAGGAGTGAGATAGAGGGATGAAGGGCACCCCTTGTCTCAGATTGCTCTGATCCTGCCACCACTGAAGGGCCTGGATCAGGGTTCAAGTCACTGGGATCAACTTGGATAGGGAATCTCTTCTTTGAGACCAAAAGGCTCTCAAATGGAACTGAATGTCCCTCATCTGAAATTTTGCTCCTTGCACTACAGCTGTGGAAGCAGCCATGTGTCCCTAGGAGCTGTAGGAAATGCCTTGCTGGTCGAGAGACCTGCAGAGGAAGGAGGAGGCCAGGGCCACCAGGGTCCTTACCCTTTCTAGGGGAAGGAAGGCTCTGGCCTGCTTTGTGTCCAGTTCTGCACCTATAAAGGTGAGTACCTGGACAGGTTCTAGAACTGACTTTGGAAGATTGAGAAGAAAGCCCAGAGAGGTAAGCAGCTGCTGGATAACTTGCAGGTGTGATTTGACCTGGTCTGGAGACTGACCCACAATGAGCCAGTCATCTAGGTAGGGAAAGATGGCAATATTTTGCCTTCTTAAATGAGCAACTGCTACTGCCAGGCATTTTGTGAATACCCTTGGGGCAGAGGTAAGGCCGAAGGGCATTGCTCTGAACTGATAATGGCCTGAGGGCAGTTTGAATCTGAGGTACTTTCGGTGGGAGCTTCTGATAAGAACATGGAAGTAGGCATCCTTGAGGTCCAGGGAAGCTAGCCAGTCCCCTGGCCTTAGGGAGGGTAAAATCATTCCCAGAGTCACCATTTTGAATTTTGGTTTTAAAAGGTGCTTGTTCAGATATCTTAGGTCCAGGATGGGCCGCCACTCTCCTGTCTTTTTTGGGGTAAGGAAGTACCTGGAGTACAGACCCTTGTCCTGGTGTAGGGGAGAAACCCTTTCTACAGCTCTGAGAGCCAGGAGGGTTGAGACTTCTGTTTCAAAGCAAGAGTCTCTAGAGGGTTTGCAGGTGGAAAAGATCTGATTCTCATCTTTGGAAATTTTTTGAAGCAGAGAACCAGACCCTGGCTTACTACTTCCAGGACCCACTTGTCTGATGTTAAAGACTCCCAGTCCTGGACGAAGTA
This sequence comes from Neoceratodus forsteri, assembly GCA_016271365.2. Taxonomy (NCBI): domain Eukaryota; kingdom Metazoa; phylum Chordata; order Ceratodontiformes; family Ceratodontidae; genus Neoceratodus; species Neoceratodus forsteri. Next base: position 1,201,717,379 of record CM028130.1, read on the forward strand.
AGCCAGCCTGCCCCCTACAGGTAATGGAGAACTGGCCCTGGGCATCCCATCAGGGTGCCTGTTTGGCAGGGGCTTTAGGCTGAGGGGTGGGAGCAGGCCTGCTTGTACCCCGTCTGCCTCTCCCTCTGAAGAACCCCCTCTGAACATAAGCTGAAGAGGAGGCCTGGGTTTGGTAAAAAGGCCTGTGAAAAGGCCTGCCTCTACCCCTGGGGGGCTGCCTCTGAGGAGTGGCTTGCTGTTCCTTGCTTGTGCACTCCATAAGTGGTTCTATATTCATCCATTTTCTTCATATAATTCTCTGTCTGCTCCCCAAACAGAGAATTTCCCACCACAGGAAAATCCATAGCCTTAGCCTGGGTATCCTGTGACAAACTAGTACACCTGAACCAAGCCAATCTACAAAAGCCACAGATGTAGCCATGACTCTAGAGGATACATCATTAGAATCCACTGCAGCATGGAATTGCACCTTAGATGCCTCAATACCATCAGCAGCCACCTGCTCCAGCTCCTTGGCAAGCTGGCCAGGGCCTGTTTGGCTAAGGCCATGACAGTATCCCATCTAGATTTCTGGTATCTTGCAACATAAGCCATATAATTTGCTTGTCTGAGTCCCAGGACGCTGCCATGTATTGTTTTTAGCCATGGCATCAATCCTCCTGGAGTCCTTGTCAGGAGGATGTGAAGCCAGGGAATATTAGCTTATCACAGGCTGCAGCCTGAACTACCCCAACATGGCTGCATTGCTGTGAAAGAAATTCTGTATCAGGATTCTGATAAAGTGTACTCCTGTCCATCTTTTTATCCACAGGAGGCACAGAATTAGGAGCTTTTAACATTTTTATTGTTTGTTTCCTAAAGGATTTATGTAAAGAACAGACAATCTCCTGGACTCTGGGATATCCATAATTTCTACAAAGTCAGGCTCCTCTTGCTCATCCACAGCTTCCTCCAAAGGAAGCTGGAGGGTTTCAGCAACTTTTTTATAAAACAGAAAATGAGAAGGGGACTCAGAAATCCTAGGAGGAGATTCTCCTAAAGGTCTGTCTGGGGAGATGTCCGGTTCAATGTGCACATCCAGACTTTCAAAGTCACATTCACACTGTTCATAATCATCCTCCCCCTCCTATGGTTCATAAAACTCCTCTATATCATATTCCTGAACCGGTGGAACCGGCCGAACCGACCTTTTGCCAGATAGTGGCGGTTCGGACGAACCGGGAAAGTGACTGGACAATTTGGATTGCTCTCAGCTATTCTGCAGCAGTTGGAGAAGGAATTTTGACTCCACACCTGCTGATTTTCTAGTTCTCTTTGCTGGAACTGGCTCCTCTGAGTCAGCTTTACGTTTGCCGAGGAAGTCTGGCCCGGTCAGAGGGCACTCCCTCGGCGGTTGGCACCGAACTGGCCAGCCATCTGGGTCAGCTGGACTCTTTGGTTCTCTGCTCCCTGAGCCTACCAACCTCTTATCTAGGGTAGCTGCAGGAAATTCTTGCAAATCTGGCAGTCTGCACTGAGGTGGTCAAACCCCAGACAATAAACACATGGTGTGTGGGTCAGCCTTGGCAAAGGCTTCCCCACAGACACTACAGTGTTGAAACCCAGTGGGCCCGGTTTTTCTTTTGGGTTTCTCAGACATAATGCCAGCCTAACAAAACACTTGCCCTTTTTCCGGCAGTGCCAGGCAAGACACCCTTATCGGTTCCCACGGGTCGTGGAAAAAACCGTAATGAAATCTTTTTTTTTTAGAACCGATAAGAACCGGGAACCGCACTCTAAAAAGCTTTTAAATGCTTCAGAATAAAGTTTTAAAACAACCTGATCGGTTCAAACTGAACCGATAAACATTTACAAGTTCCACACAGAAATAAACCTGTCTATTACTTACAATACCACAGACAGAGCTAGAACCAACGGTTTATGTTAAAATAATAATAATCGTGTTGAATTTAACCGAGAAAACTCTTTAAACTGAGAAATGAACTGAGCAGTAGGAGGAATCTCGGAGCTACTGTTCAGTGAGGCGGAGTAAAGAATCTGACAGTTTCAGTTTGAAATATTCCAGACAGAGCTTTTCTAACCGAGCTCGCGCTCTAAGTTCCATGCCTGGCATGGAAGTTAACTCTTTCACCTCCGGAGCAGTTCTAATGGTGGGACAAACTGCAATTGTCATAATATAGCAAGACTTCATGTTGTTTGAATATAGCAAGACTTCATGTTGTTTGAAAAGGAGCCATCCAGCTGTGGAACCATAAGTAAGCTCAGGGCTTGCCCTGCTCCTAGAGGAATTTCACTGTTGCTTGGGGATTTCTTTGCTTACATTTGAGCCAGGATCTCATGGGGACTCACTGATCAGGGGGGTAAAGAGAATCATTGGATGGGAGGGGGATGGTCGGTTGCCTTCCTGGTGCTTGGCTATCTGAGATACAGACAGGATAGGTGGATGGCAGAGGGGAGGAGGGGGAACTAGGAGTGCTGGTACACTTGGGTACCAATGATCTGGTGAACCAGCCTGTGGAGATGGTGAAGCAGAACTTTCACAGACTGGGGGAACAAATTTTATTTTAATTTATTTATTAATGTTTTTTTGAAGGCACACTTGCCTTTCCTGGCCTTTTCTCAGGTCCTGCCTGTGTGGAGTGTTGGAAAGGACATAGAAGAAGGAGGGATGAGATTGAGGAGTTCAATGGATGGTTAAATGGATAGTGTCAGGAGGTGGGGTACCACTTTGTGGGGACTGGGGGGACTTCTGAGACAGGAGATTCTTCTTGGGTGACAGTCTTGACCTGATGATAGATGTAGACAGTGCACTGGGGCAAAAGTTTGATGTCTTCATTGGACAGTTAAACTGACTTTAGGGGAGACTGAGGCAAGGGGAACCATGGTGGTAGAATGAGAGAAAAGGAAATCTAACTAGTATTCCCCCTAATCTGGGGCCAGTGGGCAAAAATATTGAGGCTGAGGTTCAAACTGGGGCTAGGTGAAGGGACCAAGGAGGGAGGGCTCACAAAGCCTGCACTGAACGTGAAAAATATGTTACAGAGACTAGGAAAATATAAGGGAGAAAGACAAGTAATATCCAAAAGGGGATCAGGAGTGAGAATGGAAAGGGGTCTGCTCTAATGCGAGGAGTCTGGGTAATAAAATCAGCAAGCTCCAGGCAATGATGGCAGACGCTGAGATGGAACTCATCACCATATAGAAACTTGAGCCTCAGGAAATAATGACTGAGACCTGACAGTCCCTGGTTACACATTGTCTAGGAGGGATTGAGGAAAAGGTAGAAGGAGCGTAGCCCTACATGTTAGGGATGAAGAAATGTATTTGTAACCCCTAGATGGCGCTATCCCAGGGGCTACTACCCCTGCCTGATTTGCCACTAACAGGTTGAGGGGCCTGGATCCAATGGCGGGTGCCTCCACCCAGAGGTCAGGGTTTGCAATAGTTAAACTAACTTGGTCACAGCCCTCTGGGACACTGCAACCCCCCTTTCTTCCCACTAGTGGCCCACACAATATATCAGAATTACCTTCACAGTATACACTTACCCCTAGGTCTGGTTCCGCACTGGGACCTCCTGTGAAATGAGATACAGTGCAACAATCACAGTACAGTACTTTAACATAGACAAATACCTCAGGCAGTATAACTTTGCTGAAACAAGCAGCTCTGATTTATTTAGGGGATATAACAAGGACAGGGGAAATCAGGTTAATTAGCTTATCACTCTAATAATTCATTTATGGCTCTGTGCACAGGCCTATCCTCATATGTTACTGTCCCTGGGTACCCAAGCCCTAGTGGCTAGTCCAAACCGTGGCAGCTGGTAGGGGCCCTTTCACACAGAGAAAGGAGAATTTAAACAGTCAGCAGTACAGTAATTCCATTTGGATTTAATGTGGCAATTCAACAGGAGCAACCCTGAATTAGTACTCACGACCTCCAAATAAGATAGGGTCCTTCAATGTCAGCAGGGCTCACTTGAGGTACACAAACCTCTTCACACATCCATATAAAAGAAAGTACTATACCAGGCAGGCTGCATCTGTATCCCGATCGCAATTACTGCACAATACCGGAGAACACACAGCAGATTCAGTTCTGACAGACTCGGGTGCAATTTTCAGCAATTCTTCCAGTCTTCTACAGGGTGAGCCTGGTTTCTACTCTTCAGAGATCCTTTGATTCTTTTCACAGGACGGATTCAGTCCTAACAAGCTGTTCACAAGCTGCAGACCGGAACTCTGGGCCTTACACACGTTTTTGACTAAAACTGCACACTGAAAAGCACAGGGCTCCTTCCCTTCTTCACTGCCAAAGCTCAACTGAACTCCAACTGACGAAACCGGCACTTCCTTGAGTTCCTCCCAGTTCTTGACTGGATTGGCGTCACTCACAATAGACTGCTGCTGTTGGTCCAAAAAGGCACTGAAGTCTAAACTACATCTCCCAGAGTCACTGCCCATACAATCCTCTTGTGGCTGGCTCAGATTATGAGTCCAAGGCATCATTTTAGAGCTAGCTTACCCACACTGATTGGTCCAGTTCAGCAGTTCAAAACTAGAATGGGGAACTAGCAGACACAGTTCTGACTGCAAAGAAAGCAGGTTAGACAAACTGTAATTTCATTATTACTCTAAATAATTTCTGGCAAACAGTTACATCTTTCAGATAGGTTCCCTTTGCACTCCTAGTGACTGCAAAAATGAAGTGAATTGGCAGCAGCTCGAGTGGTACTCAGAGAAGCACACAGTCCCCCATACAAATTAATTATGTCTGCAAGCAGACAGCTCTTAAAGAGACAGTACCAGAGGCTCTAAAACACTCATTGATAAATGGCTTAAATGCCAAACACCATTCAGGCTTGGAGCATTCAAGCAAGCTCCTGAAGTCTTTTGGAACCCCCATTTGCAGGGTTACACCCTTCCTGGCTCGGGGAAAGCTTGACGTCCGTCAAGCAAGTACCCCATAAGTTTCAACTGCAACCATATACATTTGCATTAGGCTCGCATTGTAATCATCAGTCAATATATCATTTTACCAAGAACACATTTCTGAAACATTGCAGTACGTCACTTTTACACAGTATTACATACACATTGTACCATAACTCACAGTTATTACCTCTTGTACATGAAACCTGAAGAGAGGGGCCTTCCTATCAGTTACCTTGGGGCTGGATGGGGCAAGGCACCATACTTAGAGGGCAACACAAGTAACTTGGAGTTAGCACTGATGCTCAGTTTGGGCAATGAGCTCGGGGACACATACACTCCTTTATGGACAACATTGAGAGGCAAGTCCACAGGCCTCCCAAGTGAATCATAACTGAGGTGCACCACAGGCTTTACAGCTCGACCAGTCTTTCTAGGGGGAACTGTTATAGTCTCTGCACTCTGAGCCTCATTTCAGCATTGTCCTCACTTGTCAGGGGAGTCTCCATGGGGGTAGAGAGGCTAGAACCTGGGGCACTTTCAGCTCCAGGAGTTACAGTTTCTGAGTCCACAACATTTGGCTCGCATGGAGAGCTTTGGACACTGGCAGTGGACTGTCAGGCCTCAAAATACTCTTCTTGTTCGGGTGTATCACCAGTCTGCCCCAATCTATCATTTCCTCCCTGAAAGCTCAAACAGTTCAACCATGCACAATGATTCCATTTCATCTGATCTGATGCTTTGCACTTCACTTTCTGGGAGCATTGGCTCCAGGGATGAAGCTGGGCTTAGACAGTCCAGAAGGCCCAGCTTTGTCTCCAGTATTGACTAGGGATTGCCCGAAACAATTGACTCAGTTCGTAAGAAGGATAGTATTCAAAGTCACTCTCACTTTCTTCCGATATGGACTGACAGTCATGCTCAACTGGGACTTGTGGAGGGAACACTTTAACTTTGCTTCTGTAGGTGCAGACTTTCTTGATCTTTTCTTAGCAGCAGCTCTAGTCACTGGTCCAGAGGGGCATCTTCTAGGGCTCAGACTCAATTAAGATTTGTCCAATGGGCAGTAAATGATTTCTATGCATTGTTTTACATCTTTTGAATTATTCTCAGGCCTTACTTTGTACACTGGCAGATCATCTAGTTTGCCCACTACAATGTGAGGGAGATGGTGCCATCTGTCAGCAATCTTGTGCTTGCCATGCAGTCCCAGATTTCTTAGCAATACCCGATCTCCTCCTGGAGTTCCTGTGCTTACCTTTTTATCATACCTTTCTTTGTTGGCCAGATTTCTTTTGGCAGCCATGGTTTGAGCCAGTTGGTACGCATGAGTTAGCTGGGCCTTTAACTTTGCACATACTGTAAATAGTTGTCAGCTTGAACCCCATCAGGAGAGACCCCAAAACACACATCTACTGGTAGTCGAGCTTCTTCCAAACATCAGGCGGTAGGGGAGAATCCAGTGGCATCACTTTTGGTGCAGTTATAAGCATGTACTAGGGTGCTAATTTGTTGGCTCCATCTAGGCTTGTCCTTTGGGTGCAGGGTGTCTAGCATATCTAGCAAGTCACGGTTGAAAGCTTCGTTCAGGCTGTGGGTCCCCTGGGTGGTAATGAGGAGTGGTTCTGGACTTTCGCCTCCCCACAGAGAAAGCATCTCTTTGATCAGACGACTCTCAAAGTCTCTCCCTTGATCAGAATGGATTCTTTGTGGAGCCCCATAGTGAACAAAAAGTTTTCTACAAGTACTTTGGCTACAGTGGATGCTTTCTGGTCTTTGGTGGGAAAGCTTGGGCATATCTCGTGAAATGGTCAGTGACCACCAGCACATTACTGATATTTCTTTGATCTGACTCCAAACTTAGAAAATCAATACAGACCAGCTCCATGGGTGCACTGGTGGTTATGTTAACAAGGGGCAGCCCTCTGGGGCAAAGCTTTCCTCTAAGCGCGATTACAGAGTTCGAATGTGTTGCTCCACATCAGCCCCATCTTAGGCCAATAGAATCTGGATCTCACCAAGTCAAGTGTTCTGTCTATACCAAGGTGCCCCATGTGGTTGTGCAAGGACCTCAATACTGAGTCTCAAAGGCAGTGGGCAGCACTAGTTGTTGTTTGTCTACTTGTCCCCTCTGTCTACTGTTTCTCTGTATAACAGTTTATTGATCAGTTTCAACTTAGGACCTTCTTTGTATAACAGTGCAGTTCTCAAATCAGTGGAGCGTAATTTGGACACATCTTTTCCTGCATGAGGGCTTCTAAAGCTGCTTTGATCATGGGATCGGGATGAGCCCGCGAATACTGTCATTGTCCAGCTGAGGCAGTGCACCAATGTCTATTGCAGAAAAGTGGCAATAAGCAGCAGTATGCAATTCTCAGAGGCTCCCAAGCAATCCACCATGCAGTCCACTGCGTCCGTGGACATTGTTCCTCCCTGTCAAACTTCGGCAGAGTGCCGAATGTCAGGTTCTGCCAGTCGGACCCAATCATTCTGGGGAACAGGCCTCGGGAGAGACATCAGCATCTATGTGGTTCAGACCTGCTCGGTATTCGAGAGCATAGTCATATGTAGATAATGCAGAAAGCCACCTATGGCCAGTGGCATCCAACTTAGCTGAGGTCTGCATAGGTCAAAGGATTATTGTCAGTTTTACTAGTATTTTAGCCCCATACAAGTACTCATGGAATTGGTCAACAATAGCCCACTTCAAAGCTAGGAACTCTAACTTATGTACAGGATAGTTCTTTTCGGATGGGGTCAGGCTTCTACTGGCAAAGGCCACTGGTCTCAGGCCATTCTCGTGCTCTTGGTACAACACAGCCCCCAACCCTTGCAAGCTAGCATCAGTGTGCAGGACGTAAGGTTTTTTTGGATCGGCATAGGCCAGCACTGGAGCATGGGTAAGTTGATATATGATCTCATGAAAAGCAGTCTCACAATCAGGAGTCCAGCGGGCCCCAAATACTTCACTCGGATGAAAATACACTCTTTCAGTCTTGAGGGACGCTGACTTTTGGTATTTTTTGTGGGTTGGGGGATACCCTTGAGTAAGGTTAAGTAAAGGGCGGATCACTCTTGAATAGTCCTTGATGAAACGCCGATAATAACCACAGAATCCCAGGAATCTTTGCAGTTCTTTTAGATTTTTGGCTGTGGCCAGGTGGTCAAGGCCTCAACTTTACTTGGGTCGGTCTCTATTCCTCGGTGGATACTATGTGTCCCACATACTTTACTGATGTTTGAAAAATTGACACTTATCAATGGACAGTTTAAGGCCAAAGTCCTCCAGTCGGTCCAATACCTTAAATAATCTGCTCTCATGTTCCTCCAGTGAGCTGCCAAACACAATAACATCATCTAGGTATACCAGGCACTCTAGTAAGTTCATTGTCCCCCACTGCACGCTCCATCAATCGTTGAAAAGTGGCTGGGGCACCTGAAATCCTTGAGGCATCCTCATGAATTCATGAAAAGCGGACAGATAAAGGCTGTCTTTTCACGGTCCTCTGAGGCCATCGGGATCTGATAGTACCCACTGCGGAGATCCAGCACAGAGAACCACTTGCTCCCGTTTAGGCAGTCAAAGCATCCTGAATGCGGGGCATTGTGTACTGATCAGGGATAGTCCGCGCGGTTTAAGGTCGATAATCCACACATCCTTACTGTTCCATTCTTTTCCTCACTACCACAATGGGGAAGCATAAGGGCTTCTGGATTCTTGTATTACACCAGCAGCTAACATCTCTTGCAGATGCGTCTCACATCATCTATGTCAGCAGGTGCAGGCGTCGAGACCTCTCCACGAAATGGTCTTTCGTCATGCAGCCGGATATTGTGCTCAGCTCCTTGCACATCCTACATCCCATTCCTTTAAAAGAAAACACCTGGTCTCTCTGGGCAAGCTTCTCACTGATCTTCACTTTCCATTCAGCTGGCAGCGGAGTCGCGAAATCAAACAAGTCAGGCGTTACTCTGTCATTCTTCCTTGAACTCTTGCTGCTGGGTAGCACTGCAGTGTCTGCACAATGCACATTAGCCAGGATGCAACCTCTGTTTACTCGAATGTCTCTTTCAGACATATGAACTTGGACCATTACCCTTCTGGCATAAGCATGGGCTCTAGCAGGCAAAATACTAAGCTTGACCAGCAGTCCCTCTGGCAATTTTCCATCGCCTGGTGCATCCAACATTAATATTTTATTCTTAACATCCTTTCTGATACGGACCTCTCCTGTAAGGTACACTGGGCATTTGGCGCCAGGATCAGAGACTCAGGATCCTTCTTCCATACAATTCCGACCGGTTCCTCTGGTTCTGTTTTTCAGCATCTCTCTGTGCCTCATAGGCCTTCTTAATTAAAGCCGGAACTCTTAAAGCTCTACTAGTCTTTGACCCCTGTTTTCATAACACAACTGTGCCAGCCTTCCGAACATATGAGCATTTGTTCCAATCAACAAAGGGACACCATCATACAGTCCAGTGGGGGACACACTAGGCTAGGGTCTCTACTTGTTCGGCCACTCCAGCCACGGAGGTGGGGAAAGACAGCCAAATTCGGATATACCCGAATAGGGGTAGGCCTTCTCACTTAACCCCCATACATGCAGTCCTTCTAATGGTTGTAAGGGTATGTCTGACAAATGCTTCTGATACCAATCTTGGAACATAATTGTCACTTGGGAGCCACTGTCTAATATAGCTCTTTGAGACACTCGTTCACCTTTACAGTGGTCTCCATGGAGGGACCCACTATTCTGGACCAGTCTGGAGAGGCGGTAGTGGGGGCCTGGGCAACTGACCTTGCCACAAGGACGTGAATTAGCATTTTGGTGCCCTCACTGGGATCATGTCGTGCACCTCTTAACCACTGATTTCTTCTCCGAAGCTCTCCTTGTAGCCTATATGCAACTTTGTCAGTGTCTTTTGGGGACTGGCATTCCCGTTTCATGTGCCCATCTTTCCCACAATTATAGCAAAACATACTTTCTGGAGTTTGAGCTGGCGGCGCCACACTGGGAGCCAGGTGGGGTATTCTAACTGGAAACCTTGGTGCCATCTCTGTCTGCGGCGTGATAAGCATTTGGAGACATCTCGTCAGTTTCTCCACTTCCATGGTCAAGGAATCGAGTTCGAGCTGTTATCAGGGAGATACATGGTGGGTACCCCCACCCCCATAGCAGATGCAGTCGGATATAGGTCAGGGCCCGTACTTGCAGGCGTGGCCTTCATAAAGGGACTGTTTTTGAATTCCGGATCTCTCTCAACAGTTACCCATTGTGACATATCTTTTTCCTTGTCAGAGCACTCATTGACTGCCAACCTCTGCCCCTGAACTTCACTTGATGGGTCACCCTCAGTCACTCGGGTCATAGCCGCAGCTATTGGTGCAGGTCCCTCCGAGGTCTTTTTCTCAACTCCTCGAATTTCTCTCATTAACTCATCATAGGAGGGTGGGGATTCCAGTCGATCTGCCAGGTGTAACTGAAGCAACAGCAGTTCTGAGAAGGGGGCAGACTTAAGGATCCTGTCCAGCCTGGTTCGGTCCAGTTCAATCGCTGGCAAACTACCTTTTCTGAGGCATTCTTGCAACAATTTTTCCAGCCGAGATACATACACAGACAACAACTCCCCTTGGTACTGTTGTGCATCTCTTACTCTCCACCATAGGTCCTCATCAGAATCTGGGCTCCCATACACATTCTCCAAGGCCTCAAGATAGGCCTGTGCAGTCGCTTCAGGGTTACTGGCCCGTTTAGCACGGATGGTAGCCAGGGCAGGACCTCGGAGGCTCACTAACCCTCTTTCGCTTTCACCTTCCGAGCATTGCCATTCTAGCACTTGGGGCAACATAGTCTATCCAGGTCTCCCAGTCATCCTCCCTTGGGGTGGGGAGGTGCCAGAGAAGATCCTCAACCTTCGGTAAGAGTCGTGACTAATGGCAGATGCAGAAATAGGAGTCTGCATTGGTTCAGCCACCATTACGGGCACTGGAGCAGGAGAGGGTGTTGGGGAGGAACACCCCAGGTGGAAAGAATAGTTTCTTCAAGTCCTCCACAGTTTTCCCTCCCAGCAACCATTCAGCAAATTTCTCCTCAAAAGTTTCAGATAGTGGTGGGGGCTGATTCCCCAGGTCTTTACTGTCCTTAGTTATCACTTCAAGCAGTGAGGGCTCCCTCTGGGGTAATGGTCTGTGGCACTTTGGAGCTATCTATGGGATCCTTAAACTCTACTAGGGCCAGGAAGTGTGGGTGAGCAGATTAGCATGCCGACCCACCACCACAGGGTTTTGTAAACCTTGCACCTTGGAAAGTACTCCCTGCACAGTGTCCGTATTGATACCCAGGGGGATGTCCAGGATAAGCATAGCATTTTGGGGTCGATCTCCTCCCAGTACACCACTCCACCAGCCGTGCACAGCCACTTCTGTCGGGTACCCATTTTTTTCTTAACAGTGGTTCAGAATATGGCCACTAGAGGACACACAATCCCAGCGGTGAGCCTCCAAGATGTAACCCCTAGATGGCGCTATCCCAGGGGCTACTACCCTGCCTGATTTGCCACTAACAGGTTGAGGGGCCTGGATCCAATGGCGGTGCCTCCACCCAGAGGTCAGGGTTGCAATAGTTAAACTAACTTGGTCACAGCCCTCTGGGACACTGCAACCCCTTTCTTCCACTAGTGGCCCACACAATATATCAGAATTACCTTCACAGTATACACTTACTCCCAGGTCTGGTTCCGCACTGGGACCTCCTGTGAAATGAGATACAGTGCAACAATCACAGTACAGTACTTTAACATAGACAAATACCTCAGGCAGTATAACTTTGCTGAAACAAGCAGCTCTGATTTATTTAGGGATATAACAAGGACAGGGGAAATCAGGTTAATTAGCTTATCACTCTAATAATCTACCTATGGCTCTGTGCAGAGCTATCCCTATACGTTACTGTCCCTGGGTACCCAAGCCCTAGTGGCTAGTCCAAACCGTGGCAGCTGGTAGGGGCCCTTTCACACAGAGAAAAGGAGAATTAAACAGTCAGCAGTACAGTAATTCCATTTGGATTTAATGTGGCAATTCAACGAGGAGCAACCTGAATTAGTACTCACGACCTCCAAATAAGATAAGGTCCTTCAATGTCAGCAGGGCTCACTTGAGGTACCAAACCTCTTCACATCCATATAAAAGAAAGTACTATACCAGGCAGGCTGCATCTGTGTCCGATCATAATTACTGCACAATACCGGGAGACACACAGCAGATTCAGTTCCTGACAGACCGAGTGCAATTTTCAGCAATTCTTCCAGTCTTCTACAGGGTGAGCCTGGTTTCTACTCTTCAGAGATCCTTTGATTCTTTTCACAGGACGGATTCAGTCCTAACAAGCTGTTACACAAGCTGCAGACGGAACTCTGGGCCTTACACACGTTTTTGACTAAAACTGCACACTGAAAAAGCACAGGGCTCCTTCCTTCTTCACTGCCAAAGCTCAACTGAACTCCAACTGACGAAACCGGCACTTCCTTTGAGTTCCTCCCAGTTCTTGACTGGATTGGCTGTCACTCACAATAGACTGCTGCTGTTGGTCCAAAAGGCACTGAAGTCTAAACTACATCTCCCAGAGTCACTGCCCATACAATCCTCTTGTGGCTGGCTCAGATTATGAGTCCAAGGCATCATTTTAGAGCTAGCTTACCCCACACTGATTGGTCCAGTTCAGCAGTTCAAAACTAGAATGGGGAACTAGCAGACACAGTTCTGACTGCAAAGAAAGCAGGTTAGACAAACTGTAATTTCATTATTACTCTAAATAATTTCTGGCAAACAGTTACATCTTTCAGATAGGTTCCTTTGCACTCCTAGTGACTGCAAAAATGAAGTGAATTGGCAGCAGCTCGAGTGGTACTCAGAGAAGCACACAGTCCCCCCATACAAACTAATTATGTCTGCAAGCAGACAGCTCTTAAAGAGACAGTACCAGAGGCTCTAAAAACACTCATTGATAAATGGCTTAAATGCCAAACACCATTCAGGCTTGGAGCATTCAAGCAAGCTCCTGGAAGTCTTTTGGGAACCCCCATTTGCAGGGGGGTTACATATTTATTTATTTCAAAGGTCAGAAATACACCTTTGAGCAGAAATGCTCATTTACAAAGGTTTTTCATCAGAATAACAATTTGTTTACACCGTGTAAAAGACAGTATTAAAAACTGATTAACAAAGGCTGGACAATATTGATTTAGTGACATAACAAAACAGAATGAGTAACATAAGTACCGTTTTGGCAATACAGAGTGAACAAAAGTTAACATTCAACAGGTTAAATAATACAAAGCATAACATAGGCACTAGGAGCTATACAAAGGTAACAGCCTATCTGGGCATTGGCAGAGGTTAAGTCTGTGTGCTGTTACAGCACATTGGAAAGGAGGAGAGGCACATGCATGAGGAGACCGTGTGGTGGGTAAGGTGCTGGCATCATGTACACACGTAAGAGGAGACCTTAGGGGGCAGAAGCACCATGATCAGATGGTGCAAGGGTTGGGATAGAGGTACAGCTGGCAAGTCACAGTGCATGGGACAGGGTTTCATTGGGAGAAGCAGCTACATTTGGAGCCAGGTAGGAGTAAATTTAGAAGCTCCCATTTGAAAGTACCCAACTTAGTTGGTGTCTTTTATATTACCTGAAGTTCATTAAGCCAGCTTGGTGCTCTGGTTGCAAAAGGAGCGTTTGGCTAGAGCTGTTTGGTTGAATGGAACAGCCAATGTACTGACAGTCATGCCATGTCATGTCATGGTTGGGTAAGGATTTTGGGCAGGTTGTAGGAGACCTTGCAGCCCTGGGAGGGTCAAGCCCATGAGTGTTTTGATGCCTAACAGGCAGGTTTGATATTTTATTCTATCATACTTACCCTAATTTCTTCTTCTGTTTGCTCCATCATTGTCAATGAGTAATCTTTATACATGGGTATATTTATTTATTTGGTTTTTGTTTACTGGGTAGGTACACTAGACAAGAGTATTGCCTATATTCAGGCACGACCCGGGAGAGTACAATCAGGAGAGAGCAAGGTACAAACATCAGTGACAATTGTTCATGAAGTGGGAACAAAACAAATTCACAGATTGCTGACAAAAGCAAGACATATTTCTGTGGAAACTGAAAGTAAACAAATACCCTTACATTAGCTACTTGCACTGGATGATACAACAATAATAATTAAGGACGTACAACAACAGCTAAAGAATAAATAGTTTTAACTAACGATATTGTGGAGGGAGTGGGAACATGCAGATTTTATACAATGAAAGGAGACAGTAAATGCCATGTAGGTAAGGAATGCTACTGGGAGTCAGTCTCAAGTTATAGTACAGGAGCAGCCATCAGGGTCAGTCAGGTGGGTGCAGAGACCCAGTTTAAAGGCTAGGTGGGATTTACAGAGTTTAATGTGAGGAGGAGGGACTTCAAGATACTGGGAACTGATATAGCGAAGGATAGTTCCCCCTTTTTTGTGAGGTATCTGGGAATTTCAAGTTGGGTTTGTACGGATGACCTAAAGAGATATACTTGGAAGGGATGAGATAGCAGCCTTGAGAGATACTCAGGTGTCCCTGTTCTGATGATATTGTCAATCAAGCATCCAGTACAGTAGAGTCTGCGAAGTCGGGGAGAGCCAATTTAGTTTGGAGTAGAGTTCACAGCGATGAGTCAGTCTGTGTGCAGAGAGGGCAAATTGGCATATGCCGTTATGACATGTGCTCCATTTATGGTGCACCCTGACTAGAGGTCACTAGTAAAGCTACAGTATAGCTTTAAAAGGCTTTGACTAGCAGCTCAGAATGTTGATGTCCTCTGTGTTCTAAGGCTCTAATTTCCTCAGTCAACATATATTACAAAACAGAAAAGACTAGTAACTCGGAATTAATTACACCAAACAGCTCTTCAATATTTGTGCATAACAAAGTTAAAGATGTCTGTCTTACCTTGCTGAAGGCTGTCACATTTTTCTCTTCATAATTCTGCATGGAGTTGTAGTTTTTTTTTTCCAAAAAGTGCACTTTATTGAAATATTATACAGTTACTTGACACAAAAAACAATTGTACTTGTCTGCACTAATATGGCAGAATTTCAGCCACCCAACCCTCTCCCTTTCACCCCCCCCCCCTTTTTATCTCATTCACCCCCCATCCCTGAACGAGGCCCACTCGGCTGACAAACCACTTCCACCACGACAATGCCATCCCTGGCTGCCCCCTACCCCACTTAGGCTAGACTTACCAACTAAATACTGAACTACAAGGCTGAACCCTATTTACCCTATCCTCTTCAACCTTTAGTTGGATATATAAGATTTCTTTGGTATTTGAATGTCTGTGTAACAGTTTTCTGTTCTCTGTCAACACTGTTATATTTCTAATGTTTGTTCAACAATGACCTGGAACCTTTGAAAACGAGTCCTGGACTCTAAGGTATTAATCCTAAACCGAAATAAATAAACATAACGCATTAACACAAAACAAGAGAGACAAAAACAGTAACAGTAGTTCAAGATATGCAAATGTGCTGTCTAGCCCTTACGCAGAAGGGTGTGGGTATGACTCGTTTCCTCATCTAATACATCAACAGTCTGATTGTCTTCGTTCATTTACAGCAGATTAGTTTGGGGAGGTCAAGCGGTGTGGGGATGTGCCTTCCCTGACGCCAGGTGCTTAGGGCATTCTGGTATGGGCAGGTTGGGACACTATGAGGAGGGCCTCGAATGTGGCCCATCTGGTGTGGCATACCCCAGGGGTGTGGCATATGTAGTGGATCATCTTCTCCATGCGGAGGGCCTCTAGTGTTGCATTGTGCCATTCCATGTATGTGGGAGTGCCATCACCCATTCAGTATCTGAGGATTAGTTTTTTGGCCATCATGGCAATAACAGCTATGTGGAATTTCCTGACCCCCATGAGGGGGTCCAAGTCCAGCCCTAATAAGCAGCATCTGGGGGTGAAGGCCTGCTCTAGTCCCAACATTGGGTCGAGGTTTTTGAAGATTGAGTCCCATAGGGTTTGGCCTTAGGACAGTCCCATAGGATGTGTTTGAGGGTTCCCCTGTTTCGTTTACATCATGAAAAGGTATCCGTCTCTAATTTCCCCATCTTGTGTAATGTGGTCGGAGTGTAGTATAGAGTGTGGCTGATGTTAAACTGCATTAAGTGGATATTGTCTGATTTTAGAAGTGTGAAGAAAAAATTACTTACCTTAGTAATGTTTTTTCTTCTAATGGAGTCTTGCTGTATTCTGACTATTGCAGTTAGGTCCTGCCTTTCAACTGCCCCGGAGAACAAAGAGTTAAACTTTCCATGGCCAGCATGGAATGTTCACTGCAAGCTCGATTGAAGCCCCTGTCTGCTGTTGTTTAAACTCCAACCATCAGATCTTTACGAGCAATACTCACTAGAAGTTCTATGTGGAAACTGTAAAACTCACACTAGCCAACTGGCAACTAAATTTATTAAAAAGGGTTTTTTTGGTTTCAAAGCAAAGACTCAAGTCAGAAAACCCAAAAAACAAAACACAACACACACCCAAAGTAAAGGAGGGTGAAAAAGGGACACTCCTAGGGTGCCAACACTGCTTCTGCCCACCCACATCCCAAAAACCAGGTTCTGAGAGGGGAGGCGGGGGGGAGGTCAGAATACAGCAAGACTCCATTAGAAGAAACAAAATTACTAAGGTGAGTAATTTTCTCTTCAAACATCATGAAGTCTTGCTGTATTCTGACTAATGCAGACTACCAAGCAGTATCTCCATGGAGGAGGGACAGAACCTACTTTGGGAATAGGCTCTGAAGTACTGCTGTGCCAAACCGAGCATCACTCCTAGCCTGGATATCCAGAGAGTAATGCTTGGTGAATGTATGGACTGTTTTCCAGGTGGCTGCTTGACAAATTTCTAAGATAGGAATATCCCTGGCAGCAGCCAGGGAAGCAGCTGTACCTCTAGTAGAGTGAGCCCTCAGGCCTAAGGGTGGATTCTATCCAGTTTTTCATAGTATAATTGTATACAAGAGACAATCCACCTAGCAATAGATCTCAGTGGCAGGTTTGCCCTTACCAACCTCTCCATATGTGAGGAACAATTGGAGGGACTCAAACCTGTGACCCTTGGTGCACTCTATGTAGTAGCTGAGGGCCCTTTTAACATCCAAGCTGTGCAGCCTCCTCTCTCCAGAGGAGGAATGGTCAGTGAAGAAAACAGGGAGAGACATAGACTGGTTAAGGTGGAAATCTGAAACCACCTTAGGCAAAAACTTCCTGTTAGTACTTAGGACCACTTTATCTCTATGGAAAGAGATGAAATCAGGCTCCACTGACAGGGCTTGCAATTCACTGATACGCCTGGCAGAGGTAATGGCTACCAAAAACAGTCTTCCAAGCCAAGTACTTAAGCTCTGCAGAGGACAAAGGCTCAAAGGGTGGTTGCATAAGCTGAGCAATGCAAACATTAAGGTCCCAAGCAGGAGCAGGGTCCCTAAAGGGGGGGATTGGTGTGCAGCAATCCCTTGAAGAACTTACAAAACACAGGATGGGCTGACAGGGGAGAGGGCTTGCCTACTGACAAGAAGGCAGAAACAGCTGCCAGATGCACTTTAAGTGTAGCTGGCCTAAGCCCCAAGCCATTAAGATGAACCATTTAGTCCAGGACTGTAGGCAACCCAGCAGATTCTGGAGAAATATGCTTATTAGAGCACCAAATAGTGAACCTTTTCCATTTGGAGTTCTAAGTCTTTCTAGTGGAAGGCTTTCGAGAAGCCTTAAGGATATCCAGAACCCCTTGAGAAAGCTGCAGATCAGCAAACTCTAACTCTTCAAGAGCCATGCCTTGAGATTAAGAGACTTGAGGTTCAGGTGCCAAATCCTCCCTTGAGAGGATGTGAACAAGTTGTAATTCCTGGGAAGAGACAGGGGAAGGTTGACTGCCAAGGACAGCAACAGGGGGTACCAGGGCTGTCTGGCCCAGTCTGGAGCAATCAGAATCACTTTGCATGGTTGTGACCTTATCTTGACTAACACCTTGAACAGGAGAGGGAAGGGTGGGGGGAGAGAATACAGAAATTTCCCTTCCCAATTCAGAATTAGAACATCCAGGGGACTGAGACCAAGACTGGGGGTCTGCAACAAAAGAGAGGAAGTTGGTGATTGCCTGGGGCTGCAAAAAGATCTATCTGTGGAGTGCCCCATCTCGAGAAAATCACTTTCAAAACTAGGGGATCTAGGGTCCATTCGTGATGGCCCTGGGATATCCTGCTGAGAGCATCTGCTAGGACATTGTCCTTCCTGGGAGGTGAACTGCTATCAGAGAGGTTTGCAGGAATAGGCCAGGGACCACAACTTCATTGCTTCTGTGCACAAGGCCATAGACCAGTGCCTCCTTGCTTGTTGATGTACCACATTGTGGTGGTGTTGTCTGTTCTGATCTGGACCACCTTGTTCTGTACAGATTTGGAAAAGGCTTGCAGTGCCAGAAACACTGCTCTGAGTTCCAAGAGATTGATGTGAAGCAGAGATTCTTGAGGTGGCCACAGCCCTTGGGTGGTAAGATCCCCCAGATGGGTTCCCCAGCCCAGCAGGGAGGCATCTGTGGTGAGTATTACTGAATGAGACTGAGTGACAAAAGGAACTCCTTGTCTCAAATTGTCTTGATCCTGCCACCATTGCAAAGCCTGGATCAGGGTTTGAGTCATTGGGACTAGTTTGGTAAGGGAATCCTTTCTTTGGGACCAGAAGGCTCTTAAGTAGAACTGAATGTCCCTCATCTGAAATCTTGCTCCCTGGACCACTGCTGTAGAGGCACCATGTGTCCGAACCCAGAAATGCCTGTGAGACACCTGAAGGGTGAATGAAGAGGCCAGTTCCATAAAGGTCCTTACCCTATCCAGGGTAAGGAAGGCTCTTGTCCTTATTGTATCCAGCTCCGCCCCTACGAAGGTGAGGAGCTGTACTGGCTCGAGAACTGACTTTGGAAGGTTGAGGAGGAATCCTAAGGAAGTGAGCACTTGCTGAGTTATTTGCAGATGTGACTTGACTTGGTCTGGAGACTGACCCACTATGAGCCAGTCGTCCAAGTATGGAAAGATGGAGATCTTTTTTCTCCTTAGGAAAGTAACCACTACTGCCAGGCACTTTGTGAACACCCTTGGGGCTGATGTTAGGCCAAAGGGCATTGCTCTGAATTGATAGTGGCCTGAGGGCAACTCGAACCTGAGGTACTTTCTGTGGGAGCACCTGATGGGAATGTGAAAATAGGCATCTTTGAGGTCCAAGGAGGCTAGCCAGTCCCTGGCCTTAGAGAGGGCAGAATTATTCCCAGAGTCACCAATTTGAACTTTGGTTTTAAAAGGTGCTTGTTCAGATATCTTAGGTCCAGGATCGGCCGCCATGCTCTTGTCTTTTTGGGAGTTAGGAAGGACCTGGAGTACAATCCTTTGCCCTTGTGTAGGGTAGGAACCCTCTCTATGGCTCTGAGAGCTAGGAGGGAAGAAACCTCTGCCTCTAGGGCAAGGGTCTCTGATGGATTTGCAGGTGGAAAGGATCTGGTTCTCATCTTGGGAACTTTTTTTTGAAGCTGAGAACCAGTCCCTGGCTTACTACTTCCAGGACCCACTTGTTTGATGTCAGAGACTTCTAGTCCTGGACAAAGTAAGCCAGCCTGCCCCCTACAGATATTGGAGAATTGGCCCGGGCAGACCCATCAGGGTGTCTGCTTGGCAGGTGGTTTAGGCTGAGGGGTGGAAGCAGGCCTGCTCATTCCCCATCTGCCTCTCCCTCTGAAGAACCCCCTCTGAGCATAAGAAGAAGAGGAGGCCTGGGCTTAGTAAAAAGGCTTTGGAAAAGGCCTGCCCCTGGACTGCTGCCTTTGAGGAGTGGCTTGCCTTTCTTTGGCCTGAGCACTCCTGTAGGTGGTCCTGTACTCGTCCGTCTTTTTCATGTAGTTCTCTGTCTGCTCCCCAAACAGAGAATTACCAATAACAGGGAAATCCATGGCCTTAGCCTGGGTATCCTGTGATAAGCTAGTACATCTGAGCCAAGCCATCCTCTGAAGGGCCACAGATGTAGCCATGACTCTTGATGAAACATCATTGGAGTCCATAGCAGCATGAAATTGCACCTTGGATGCCTCAATCCCATCTGCAGCCACCTGCTCCAGCTCCTTGGCAAGCTGGTCAGGGGCCAATTTAGCCAGAGCCAGCACAGTGTCCCATCTGGACTTCTGGTATCTAGCTGTGTAGGCCATATAGTTAGCCTGCATGAGTCCCAAAAATGCTGCCATGTACTGCTTCTTTGCCATGGCATCAATCCTCCTGGAGTCCTTATCTGGGGTGTGTGATGCCAAGCAGACATTTGCCTTATCACAGGTAGCAGCTTGCACTACCCCAACATGGCTGCATTGCTGAGAAAGGAACTCCGTGTCCGAGCCTGAAAGGGTGTACCTCTTGTCCATTCATCTGTCTACAGGAGGTATGGAATTAGGAGTCTTAAGAATTTTATTCGTCTGTTTCCCAAAAGATTTATGGAGGGGAATAGACAGTCTCCTGGACTCTGGGATGTCCATCATTTCAACAAAATCAGGCTCCTCCTGATCCTCTACTGCTTTTTCCATTGGAAGCTGGAGGGTTTCAGCCACTTTTTTGTAAAACATAAAGTGGGAAGGGGACTCAGAAAGTCTAGGAGAGAAACACCTGACGGTCTGTCTGGGGAGATGTCCGGGTCAATAGGCACATCCAGACTTTCATAATCACCATCATCCTCCTCCTCATACTCTCCCTCCTCCTCCTCCGGTTCATAAAATTCTTCTGAAGTATAATCCGGTACCGGGGGAACCGACCGAACTGAGCCCTGCCAGATGGTGCCGGTTCGGCCAGAACCGAAGTTAGCGATTGCACTATTCTTATCACTTTGGCTATCTCATCAGCGGTTGGAGTATGAATTTCTGGATCCGAACCGGACTATTTATCTTTTCTCTTCCTTTTAACTGGAATCGACTCTCTTCTTGCCAGAAGAAGTCTCGCCCTGTTCAGAGGGCACTCTTTCTGGTTCATTCGGAACCGAACCAGGCTGGCCATCCGGGTCAGTGGACTTCTCAGCCTCCCTTTCCCTCAGTCTACCTACTCTCTTATCCAGTGTAGCTTTGGGAAAATTCTTCCAAATTTGGCAGTCTGAATCGAGGTGGTCAAAACCCAGACAATAAACACAGGTGGTGTGGAGATCAGCCTTAGCAAAGGCTTCTCCCCACACACACACACAGCGCAGTGTTGAAACCCAGTGGGCCCGTTTTTTTTCTTGGGTTTCTCAGACATGGCCAGTTCTATCCAAAACGTACCCTTTTTTCGGCAATCCGCCAGTCAAGACTCTTCTATCGGTTTCTGACCGTGTTACGGGTCTTGGAAAAAGACGTAATAAAATCTGTTTTTTTTAGAACCGATAAGTAAATTCACAAACTTTTTTTAAACTAAACTTATTGGTTCAGCCGAACAGATCCGAAATTTACAAGTTCCACACAGAAACCAAATGTAAAACCTATCTAGTACTCACGGTACCACAGACAGAGACTTAAACCGACAGATTCGGTAGCAGAAATTCGATAGAAACTGAGCAAAAAACGACACTTTAATCGACTTTTTTGAACCGAGCAAAGGAGAAATCTCCGGAGCGACTGTTCAGTGAGGTCGAGTAAAGAATCTGATGGTTGGAGTTTAAACAGCAGCAGACAGGGGCTTCAACCGAGCTTGCGGTGAACATTCCATGCTGGCCATGGAAAGTTTAACTCTTTGTTCTCCGGGGCAGTTGAAAGGCAGGAACTTACTGCAGTAGTCAGAATACAGCAAGACTTCATGTTGTTTGAATGTATTTTTCCAGAGTGTCTTCCTGTTCTCTGGTGTATCCAGGTCCTTGAATTCCAATTGCCAGTACAAGCATTTGTCTGAGTTGGGGCCGGTTGAGACGGTAACAAGTTTTTTATATATGAGGGAGAGAGCATGATGTTTCTCGGGCAGCTCCCTTAGTTCATCCCATTTTTAGAAGTGCTCTACATTCCATGGTTTGGGGCCTAGTGTCTTTGTCAGCATGTGTTGCAGCTGTAGAAAGGGAAAGATCGGGATGTCGAGCAGGGCTTTCTGCAGTTGGAGATTCCTGTAGGTCATGGATATGTTACCGTCCATGAGGTGGTGTAGGTTTTGGATACTACCGTGTTTTAGGAAGTCGAGGGGATTGGGGCTTTATGGATTGTGAAGGTGGGGAGGCAGTATAGCGCAGTGGTTTAAGGCTCTGAGCTGCAAATCTGAAGATCTGGGTTTGAATCCCACAGCCCACACTTGCATATACTGGGTGACCCTGAACAAGTCACTTAACTTTGCTGTGCTCCCAGGTTGCACCTGTAAACAAGCTTTCAGCTTAATGTGTCTCACCTGGTTAAACAATTGGAAAAAAAAAAGGTAGGGTTACCCACTACAGGTTGCTGCGGATCGTGGCATGGGTTGGTGCCTAGTAGGCAGTGGAGTGCCCTGCAGACCTTGTTGGAGTCACTGATCGGGGAATGCTTTAGAACCGCCGGGAGGATATGAGGGGGTATGCTGGTAAGTGGTTGCATGTTAATTCTGGCTTTTCTACACAGGTCTACTTCCATTTGTCTCCATTCAGGCGTGGGCTGGTTTGCCTCGGCCGGGGCCCCTAGCCTCTCCACCAGAGGAACTTGGTGGCTTGGGTTGCTAAATAGTAGAGTTTAAAGTCTGGGAGCTGGAGGCTGCCTGAGGCTTTGCTAAGTCAAAGCTTATCGTAGGCCCTTTGTGGTGTTTTGTTATTCCAGAGGAATTGGGTGAGAGTTGAGTGCAGCTGGGTGAACCAGGCCGTGGTTAAGGGTTTATCAGTCATGGTCAGTGGGTATAGGGCTTTGGAAAGGAAGTTAATATTGATTACATTGATGCATGCCCATAAGGAGAGGGGGAGGGCTGACCACCTTGCTAAATCATATTTGATTTTTTTAAGCATCTCTTCCAGGCTCTTGTCACGCATGAGTTTGGAGTTTTGGGAAAGGGTGATTTCCAAGTAGTTCACCCATGTTGGGTTCCACTGGCCCCCCCCTCCACCACTGACTGGACATGATTTGAAGGTGCAGGGACTGAGGGGCATGTTGCAAGACTTTGAAATGTTGATCTTGTATCCTGCTATTCTGCTGAATTCCTTCAGCAGCCTGAGGGCAGGAGATATGGAGGAGTCAGGGTACTCAATGCAGAGTAGTATGTCGTCCGCGTATGTGGATATTTTGTATCTGTGGTCACCTACCTGGATGCCTTTAATGTTACTATCTAGTAGAAGCCTCCTGGTTAACAGTTCAATGTAGAGGTTAGAGAAATAGGAAGGGGGAGGACAGCACTGTCTTGTGCCCACTTTTAGATCAAAAGGAACCAAGAGGACCCTGTTGCAATGGATTTTGACTGAGGGTTGGGAGTACAGTAATTTGTTCCATTTTATATAGTTGTCTGAGAGTCCAAATTCCACCAGGGTTTTGAAGAGATATGTCCAGGAGACCTTGCCAAAGGCCTTTTTGGCATGTAGGGATAGCAGGGCCACTGGAGTATTTGATTGCTGCTAGAACGTGTGAAAGTTTTCTTAAGTGGTCCGATGCAAGTCTCCCCTTTATGACCCCCACTTGCTGGGAGCCAATCAGGTTCCCCACCACGCCCTCCAATCTAGTGGCTAGTACCTTAGCTAGGATTTTCAGGTCAGTGTTGAGCAAGGAGATCAGCCTGTAGTTTCCCATGGAGGTAGGGTCCTTGCTGGTCTTGTGGATCAGGATGATGGTGGCTTATTGCAAGTTAGGGTTTAGGTGGTCTAGGTCATATGATTAGTTGAACAGCTTGGTCAAGGGTACTGTGATAGAGTCTGCATGACCTTGTAGAAATTAGGGGAGAATCCATCCAGACCCGGGGCTTTGTCGGCACCAGAGAAGAGATGGCCGGTGGACTTCAGACTCAGCTACTGGGGATCCGATTGTCTCTCGGATCTCAGCAGATAGCTTTGGGAGTTGGGCCTGTTGCAGAAAAGAGCAAATGTCCTCATAGGGGACCCCTTCACATTGGAGTAGAGGTCCCTGTAGAAGCCCTGGAAGGCAGAGGCTATCTCTCTAGGGTGTGAGAGAAGGGTATGGTTATCAGTTCTAATGGAGTTTATTGCTCTTCGTTGTTCCTGTTGTTTGATCCTAAGCACTAGGAGTTTGCCTGCCTTTTCTCCCTGGTCTACATAACGTGGTTTTGGCTCTGAAGATGGCAAATTCTGCCTGTTCCCAGAGGAGCTCGCCGTATTTGGCTATGGCTGTGTTGAGTTTGAGTTGGGTTATTGAGGCAGGGGTGCCTGACACCACTCTTTCGAGTTTGGTGATCTCCTTTGCATTGCCTTTCAGTGCTGCTGACGGCTTAGTGTTTTTACAAACAGACCGTGGGGTTCCTACAACATCACAGAACACAGAGCGACTACGTTACTTGTTACTGACAGCTTCTTTCTCTGCGTTGTCGGAAACTTAGTAGAAGATTCTCTGTAGCATGCAGCGAACAGAATGAGAAAGTAGCAGAGAGAGATCAATGAAGCCGACAGTGTCATTTGGAAAGCCTTTGATGACTCGGATGTACGAAGAAAAAAAGTGAGAGAGAGGTTACAAACCAGTGAAGGAGATGACATTACAGGAGTGACTGCAGCAAGTGATACTTCCAACAACCTCACAATAAGGTCAGCATTTCATACATTTGAAAAGTTATTATTAAAAGAAATAGACATTATTTACAACATTTCAACTCTTGAGGAATATATTGAGAGAGGCTTGGCAACGCGGGGGTTACGCATACAAATTTCACCCTCGCATGGGATAGATGAATTCCCCTTTAAAGCTGAATGGATTCGTACTGCGTGTGAATGTTCTAAAGCATTTCTAGAACTCCTAATCAAGTCTGACATGTTAAAATATGACCAACTGGTGAAAGAACTCATTGATGCTAAATCAATACTAACTAAATTTAGTGACCATTCAGAGTATAAGGATTTAGAGCTAAAACTATCAAATAAAGTTCAAAAGTATGAACTGGAAATAATCGAGAAAAAAACTTCAAAACTTCTTCATGATAAAATAGATTACGAAAAAAGGAACATCACTGCTTGGGCTAAAAAACGGTCTGTTAGCAGGGGACGCTCCCGAGTATGTTTCCAATCCAATAAAAACAGCAATAAAAAACACACTACTGGTGCAGCAGCAGATACTAGACCTTTTTTAGAGAAGACATCAACAAAACAAAAAGGAAAAGAAAGACCAGGAAAGGGAGAAGAAGGGGTCGGAGAGTCCATCAGAATAGAAAGAGCCCTGAGAACACGGAACAAGGAAATCAGCTACAAGTTATAAACTTATCTCAATATACCATCACTCCAACTGTAACCTTACTTCTCCAAAAGGGGTTAAATTTTGTTCCTACACCTACGGTTAATGAATTTCAAATATTTGTGAATTTGCAAAAATTCTTTCGAAAAATTTAATTACAGTTCTTTTTTCAACAAAAACAAATACCAACAACCATGGGAGGAACACTAATAGAAGAACCTAGAAATACTGAAGACCTGGACGAAAAAATTACTCATCTTAGTAATGTTGTTTCTTCTAATGGAGTCTTGCTGTATTCAGACAGTAGCAGTGAGTCCCAACCTTCGAACTGCCCCAGAGATGAAAGAGTTAACTTTCCATGCCAGGCATGGAATGCTGAGCTCGAGCTCGGTTGAGACTCTGTCTGTTGCTGTTTAAACTCAAACCGTCAGATTTTTATGAGCAAACTCACTAAGGCCCTGTGTGGAAGCTGTAAACCTACACTAGCCAACTGGCTACTAAACATAAAAAACACATTTTTTGGTCCCAAAACAAAGACTCAAGTCAGGAGCCCCAAAAAATGAAAAACACAACACCAAATCACCCAAGAAAAGGGAGTGAAACAACAAAGGTGGGCATCTACTGAGTGCCAACACTGCCACTGCCCACCCACATCCCAAACAGAGATTGTGAGAGGGGCAGGCAGGGGGGAGGTCAGAATACAGCAAGACTCCATTAGAAGAAACAACATTACTAAGGTGAGTAATTTTTTCTTCAAACAACATGAAGTCTTGCTGTAGTCTAACAGTAGCAGACTACCAAGCAGTACCTCCATGGAGGAGGGACAGAATCTACTTAGGAAATAGGCTCTGAAGCACAGCTGTGCCAAACCGAGAATCACTCCTAGCCTGAATATCCAAGGAGTAATGCTTGGTAAAAGTGTGAACTGTTTTCCAGGTAGCTGCTTGACATATTTCTAAGATAGGAATATCCCTGGCAGCAGCCAGGGAAGCAGCTGTACCTCTGGTGGAGTGAGCCCTCAGGCCTGAGGGTGGAACCTTACCCAGTTTTCCATAACAAAATTGGATACAAGAGACAATCCACCTGGCAATGGATCGTTTAGTGGCAGGTTTCCCTTTACCAACCTCACCATAAGTGAGGAACAGTTGGAGGGAGTCAAACCTGTGACCCTTGGTACGCTCCATGTAGTAGCTAAGGGCTCTTTTCACATCTAAACTGTGGAGCCTCCTCTCACCAAAGGAGGAATGGTCAGTGAAGTACACAGGAAGAGATATAGATTGATTAAGGTAGAAATCTGAAACCACCTTAGGCAAAAATTTCCTGTTAGTCCTGAGGACCACCTTACCTCTATGACAGGAGATAAAATCAGGCTCCACTGACAAAGCTTGTAACTCACTTATGCGTCTGGCAGAGGTGATGGCTACCAGAAACACAGTTTTCCAAGTCAAGTACTTAAGCTCTGCTGAAGACAAATGCTCAAAAGGGGGTTGCATAAGCTGAGCAATGCAAACATTAAGGTCCCAAGCAGGGGCAGGATCCCTGAAAGGGGGGTTGGTGTGAAGCAATCCCTTGAAAAACTTGGAGAATACAGGGTGAGCTGAAAGAGAAGAGGGCTTACCTGCTGAGATAAAAGCAGAGACAGCTGCCAGATGGCACCTTCGGTGTAGCTGGTCTGAGCCCTAAGCTATTCAAATGGACCATATAATCAAGGACTGTGGGCAGATCAGCAGACTCTGGGGAAGTATGCTTTCCAGAGCACCATATGGAAAATCTTTTCCACTTGGAATTATAAGTAGCCCTGGTGGAAGGTTTCCTAGAAGCCTTCAGAATGTCCATTACGCCTTGGGAGAAGAGTAAATCAGCAAACTCTAACTCTTCAAGAGCCAGGCCTTGAGATTGAGAGATTTGAGATTCGGGTACCAAACCCTCCCCTGAGCACAGGTTAACAGGTTGTGATTCCTGGGAAGACACAGGGGAAGATGGACTGCTAAGGACAGAAGAAAAAATTACTCACCTTAGTAATTGCTTTTCTTCTCATGGAGTCTTGCTATATTATAACAATAGCAGTCAGCCACTGCAGCTGAACTGCCCCGGAGAGGAAGGAGTTAACTCCAGAGGATCTGGAGTTCTACAGCGCGAGGGCGCTGTGCCCAAAGCTCTATCTGGCAGTTTCAAATGAAACTGTCAGATCTTTTCGAAGCTAACATCAAAGGACGGAAAGTCTGTGTGGAAAAAACTACACTAGCCCATGGCTACCTACTAGTAGTAATAACAACAATATAAACAACAAAGAAACACCCAGAGCCATAATAACAAAAATTGATGGTATTATGGTTCGTTTACCATGACAAGCACATATGAACCCCCTTCCCCAAGACTCCAAGTCCAGGAAGGGGCAATATAAATAACCTAAATGAAACAATCTAGATCCCTCACCCAAAGGAAAAGAGGTAAGGGATAACTACAATGGCATGACACAGTGCTTACACCAATTCCGCCACCCCACCCAAGTAGAAGTTCTGAGAGGGCAGGAGGAGGTGGTTATAATATAGCAAGACTCCATGAGAAGAAAAGCAATTACTAAGGTGAGTAATTTTTCTTCAAACACCATGAAGTCTTGCTATATTATAACAATAACAGATACACAGCAGTACCTCCATGGAGGAGGGTCAGAACCTACTTAGGAAATAGGCTCTGAAGCACAGCTGTGCCAAACCGAGCATCTCTCCTGGACTGGACATCCAGGGAATAATGCTTGGTAAGGTGTGGAATTGTCTTCCAGGTAGCAGCTTGACAAATCTCCAGAATGGGAATGTCTCTAGCAGCCGCTAGGCACCAGCTGTACCCTGGTGGAGTGGGCCCTCAATCCTGAGGGGGGTACTCTACCCAGTTTCTGATAACAGAATTGGATACAAGAAACAATCCACCTTGCAATTGTTCTCTTAGTGGCAGGTTTCCCTTTGCCAACCTCGCCATAGATAAGAAAGAGTTGGAGGGATTCGAACCTATGACCTCTGGTGCACTCTAAATAGTAGCTTAAGGCTCTTTTGACATCCAAGCTGTGCAGTCTCCTCTCACCTGAGGAAGAATGCTCAGTGAAAAATACTGGGAGAGAGAGATTGATTCAGGTGGAAATCAGAAACCACCTTAGGCAAAAACTTTCTATTAGTCCTAAGGACTACCTTATCTCTGTGGAAAGAGATAAAATCTTCTTCCACTGACAGGGCCTGTAACTCACTTATGCGTCTGGCAGAGGTGATAGCTACTAGGAAAACGGTTTTCCAAGTTAAATACTTGAGCTCTGCTGAAGACAGAGGCTCAAAGGGGGGTTGCATTAACTGAGCAATGCAAATATTCAGGTCCCAGGCGGGAGCTGGTTCCCGAAAAGGAGGGTTAGTATGAAGTAACCCTTTAAAAACTTGGAGAACACAGGGTGAGAAGAAAGGAGGCAGGTTTCCTGCTGACACAAAAGCAGAGACAGCTGCCAGATGAACCCTCAGGGTAGCTGGTCTAAGGCCTAGGAATTCAGATGGACCAAATAGTCCAGTAGAATGGGAAGATCAGCAGATTCTGGGATAATCTGCCTCTCAGAACACCAGAAGGAAAACCTCTTCCACTTAGAATTATAAGTGGCCTAGTGGAAGGCTTCCTTGAAGCCTTTAAAATATCCATGACACCTTGAGAAAGGTGTAAGTCAGCAAATTCTAGCTCCTCAAGAGCCAAGCCTTGAGGTGGAGGGATTTGAGGTCCGGATACCACACTCTCCCCTGTGCACAGGCCAGTAAGTCGTGGACTCTGGGCAGGCTCAGGGCAGGGTGGACTGCCAAGGACAGGAGAAGAGGGTACCAGGGCTGTCTGGCCCAATCTGGGGCAATCAGAATCACTCTGCAAGGTTGAGATCTGATTTTTACTAGTACCCTGAAAAGGAGAGGAAAGGGAGGAAAGGCATACAGAACTTCCTTCCAGTCCAACAGAAAGGCGTCCAGAGGACTGAGCCCAGTACTGGAGGCCTGCAACAGAAAGAGGAAGTTGGTGGTTGTCTGGGGCTGCGAAAGATCTATCTGAGGTGCCCCATCTGGCAAAGACAGACCCCAGCACTTGTGGATTCAGAGCCCATTCGTGATGGCCCTGAGAATCCTGCTGAGGGCGTCCGCCAGGACATTGTCCTTCCCTGGGAGATGAACCGCTATCAGGGAGGTGTTCAGGGAGTAAGCCAGAGACCACAACTTCATTGCTTTGGTGCACAAGGCTGAAGACCGAGTGCCCCCTTGCTTGTTGATGTACCACATTGTGGTGGTATTGTCTGTCCTGGCTTGAACCACTTTGTTCTGGACAGAATCTGAAAACACCCGAAGAGCTAAAAAGACAGCTCTGAGTTCCAAAAGATTGATGTGGAGCAGAGATTCCTGAGGAGACCACAACCCCTGAGTGGCAAGGTCGCCCAGGTGAGCCCCCCACCCTAACAGGGAGGCATCCGTGGTGAGGGTGAGGGAGTGAGAAATGGGAATGAAGGGAACCCCCTGTCTTAAATTGCTCTGGACCTGCCACCAGTGGAGGGCTAGGATCAGAGTTTGAGTAACTGGGACCAACTTGGTAAGGGGGTCCTTCCTTTGAGACCAATAGGCCCTCAAATGGAACTGAATGTCCCTCATCTGGAATCTTGCTCCCTGCATGACAGCTGTGGAAGCAGCCATGTGCCCGAGGAGTTGCAGAAAATGCCTTGCTGGTCGAGAGACCCTGGGGTAAAGGAGGATGCCAGGCGATGAGTCTGTCCACCCTTTCCGAGGAAGAAAAGCCCTGGCTAACCTTGTGTTCAATTCTGCACCTATGAAAGTTAGGACCTGAACTGGTTCCAGAACTGACTTTGGTAAGTTTAGCAGGAATCCCAGGGAAGTGAGAAGCTGCTGGGTGACTTGCAAGTGGGATTTCACCTGACCTGGAGACTGACCCACAATGAGCCAGTCATCCAGGTAGGGAAGCACAGCAACCCCTTGCCTTCTTAAGTGAGCCACCACTACAGCGAGACATTTTGTGAATACCCTTGGCGCAGAGGTAAGGCCGAAGGGCATTGCCCTGAACTGGTAGTGGCCTGAGGGCAGTTCAGAACCTGAGGTACTTTCGGTGAGAAGGCCTGATCAGAACATGAAATAGGCATCCTTGAGGTCCAGGGAAGCTAGCCAGTCCCCTGGCCTTAGGGAAAGCAATATCATTGCCAGAGTCAGCATTTTGAACTTTGGTTTCAACAGATGCTTGTTCAAGAATCTTAAATCTAGAATGGGCCGCCATTCTCCTGTCTTTTTTGGGGTAAGAAAGTATCTTGAATAAAGCCCCTTGCCCTGATGGCAAGGAGGAACCCTTTCCACTGCTTTGCAGTCCAGAAGAGAAGAAACCTCTGCTTCCAAAGCAAGGGCTTCTGAAGGATTTGCAGGTGGAAAATGCCTGGCTCTCATCTTTGGAAAGTGTTTGAAGCTGAGAACCAGACCCTGGCCTATTACCTCCAGAACCCATCTGTCCGTAGTTAGGGACAGCCAGTTCCGAGCTGAAATAGGCCAACCTGCCTCACTGGTACAGGAGAATCGGCCCTGGGCACCCCATCAGGGTGCCTGCTTAGCAGCAGCCTTAGGCTGGGGGGAAGGGGACGGTCTACTTGTGCCTCGTCTACCCCTGCCTCTGAAGAAACCCCTCTGCGAGACAGCAGAGGAGGCTTGAAATTGGTAAAAAGGCCTGGAAAAGGGCCTGCCCCTACCTCTGGGAGCATGCCTTTGTGGCATGGCATGCTTCTCCTTAGCCTGGGCACTTTTGTAGGTAGTTCTGTATTCATCTATCTTTTTCATATAGTTTTCTGTTTGCTCCCCAAACAGAGAATTTCCCGATAGGAAAATCCATAGCCTTTGACTGGGTATCTTGGGACAGATTAGTGCATCTGAGCCATGCCAACCTCACGGAAAGCTACAGAAGTGGCCATGACCCTAGAGGAAACATCATTAACATCAACAGCAGTATGAAATTGAACTTTAGAGGCTTCAATGCCATCAGCAGCCACCTGTTCCAACTCACTAGCCAGCTGGCCATGGGCCTGCTTGGCTAACTGCACATCTGTGTCCCACCTAGATTTCTGATATCTAGCCACATAAGCCATATAATTTGCCTGCCTGAGTCCCAAAGAAGCTGCCATATACTGTTTCTTGCCATGGCATCAATCTTCCTGGAATCCTTATCAGGAGGATGTGAGGCCAGAGGAATATTAGCCTTGTCACAGGCTGCAGCTTGTACCACACCTACATGACTACACTGCTCAGTAAGGAAGTCTGTATCCGAGCCCGACAAAGTATACCTTCTGTCCATTTTTTATCTACAGGAGGGACAGAATGAGGATTTTTAAAATCTTTGTTGTTTGCTTCCTAAATGACTTATGCAAAGGAATAGACAACCTCCTAGACTCTGGAATATCCATCATTTCCACATAATCAGGCTCCTCTTGCTCATCCACAGCCTCCTCTAAAGGAAGCTGGAGGTTTCTCAACCTTTTGTAAAAAATAAAGAAAGAAGGGGACTCAGACAGAATAGGAGGAGATTCTAAAGGTCTGTCTGGAGAAATGTCCGGTTCAATGGGCACGTCCAGACCCTCCCAGCCACACATATATTGATCAAATTCCTCCTCCCCCTCCTGTGGTTCATAAAAATCCTCAACTTCAAAATCCTGAACCACTGGGACTGAATGAACCAACCTTTTACCAACTGTTGGTGGTTCTACAGATCCCTGAGACAGTGACTGGACAATCTGAATGGCTTTAGCTATCTCTGCAGCAGTTGGAGACACAATTTTGGACTCCAGACCTACTGATTTCCTTGTCTTTTACTTGGGACTGGTTCCCTGAACCAGCCTTCCTTTGCCGAGTCTGCGCCCTGGTCAGAGGGCACTCCCTCTGGTCCAGTGGGTACTGGACCGGGCTGGCCATCCGGGTCAGCGGACTTTTTGGCCTCTCATTCCCTGAGCCGGCCCAATCTCTTCTCCAGGGTGGCTGCAGGGAAATCTTTACACACCTGGCAGTCTGACAGGAGGTGGTCAGCCCCCAGACAATAAACACAAGTGGTGTGTGGGTCAGCCTTGGCAAAGGCGTCCCCACAGACATCACAGTAGTTGAAACCAGTGGGCCGGTTTTTCTTTTGGGTTTCTCAGACATAATGCCAGCCTAACAAAACTTGCCTTTTGATGGCAGTGCCAGGCAAGACACCCTTATCGGTTCCTAACCGTGTCACGGGTATTTGAAAAAAACGTTATAATTCCGTTTTTTTTAGAACCGATAAGAACCGGGAACCGCACTCTAAAACCCAACTGTACACTTTTAAAATGCAGAAAAAACCAACCGATCGGTTCAAAACCGAACCGATAATTAATTTTCCACACAGACTTAAATTTTAATACTTACGGTTACCAGATAGAGCTTTAAAACCGAAATGCGGTAAAAATAATGACTTTTGCCGGTTTAATGAACGGAAAAATACTCGAGAATGAACCGAGCTGAAGGAGCTGATCTCCGGAGCGACTGTTCAGTGAAGCGGAGTAAAGAATCTGACAGTTTCATTTGAAACTGCCAGATAGAGCTTTGGGCACAGCGCCCTCGCGCTGTAGAACTCCAGATCCTCTGGAGTTAACTCCTTCCTCTCCAGGGCAGTTCAGCTGCAGTGGCTGACTGCTATTGTTATAATATAGCAAGACTTCATGGTGTTTGAAGGAGTGGATACCAAGGCTGTCTGGCCCAGTCTGTAGCAATCAGGATCATCTTGCAGGGTTGAGATCTGATTTTGACTAGCACTTTGAACAGAAGAGGGAAGGGCATACAGGAACTTCCCTTCCCAACTGAGAACTAAGGCATCTAGGGGGACTGAGTCCAACACTGGGGGCCTTCAACAAAAAAGGGGAAGTTGGTGATTGTCTGGGGCTACAAAAAGATCTATCTGTGGGGTGCCCCATCTGGAGAATATCACCTCCAAGACCAAGGGATCCAGTGACAATTCGTGATGGCCCCGAGATATCCTGCTGAGAGCATCTGCCACGACATTGTCCTTGCCTGGGAGGTGTACTGCTGTGAGGGAGGTGTTCAGAGAGTAAGCCAGGGACCACAACTTCATTGCTTCTGTGCACAAGGCCGTAGACCGAGTGCCTCCTTGCTTGTTGATGTACCACATTGTGGTAGTATTGTCTGATCTGAATAACTTTGTTCTGAACAGACTTGGAAAAAACTTGAAGTGCTAGAAATACTGCTTTGAGCTCCAACAGATTGATGTGGAGCAGAGACTCCTGAGGAGACCGCAACCCTTGGGTGGTTAGGGTGCCCAAATGAGCCCCCCACCCCAAGAGGGAGGCATCTGTAGTAAGGATTAAGGAGTGGGACTGAGAGACAAAGGGAACCCCTTGTTTCAGATTGCTCTGATCCTGCCACCACTGTAGGGCCTGGATCAGGGTTTGAGTCACTGGTATCAATTTGGTCAGAGGGTCCTTCCTTTGAGACCAAAAGGCTCTCAAATGGAACTGAATGTCTCTCATCTGAAATCTTGCTCCCTGCACCACTGCTGTGGAGGCAGCCATGTGCCCCAGGAGCTGTAGGAAATGCCTTGCTGGTCGAGATACCTACAGGGTGAATGAGGAGGCCAGAGAGATAAGGGTCCTTGCCCTGTCCAGAGGAAGGAAAGCTCTGGCCTTTTCTGTGTCTAGCTTTGCGCCTATGAAGGTGAGGAGCTGGACAGACTCTAGAACTGACTTTGAAAGGTTCAGGAGGAAACCTAACGAGGTGAGCAGTTGCTGAGTTATTTGTAAGTGTGACTTGACTTGGTCTGGGGACTGGCCTACTATAAGCCAGTCGTCCAGGTAAGGGAAGATGGCAATCCTTTGCCTTCTTAGAGAAGCAACTACTACTGCCAGGCATTTTGTGAACACCCTTGGAGCAGAGGTCAGTCCGAAGGGCATTGCTCTGAACTGGTAATGGCCTGAGGGCAGCTCAAACCTGAGGTACTTTCGATGGGAGCTTCTGATGAGAATATGGAAGTAGGCATCCTTGAGGTCCAGGGATACTAGCCAGATCCCTGGCCTTAGAGAGGGTAAAATTATTCCCAGAGTCACCATTTTGAATTTTGGCTTTAACAAGTGCTTGTTTAAGTATCTGAGATCCAGGATGGGCCGCCATTCTGCTGTCTTTTTTGGGGTAAGGAAGTACCTGTAGTACAACCCTTTGCCCTGGTGTAGGGGTGGAACCCTTTCCACAGCTCTGAGAGCTAGGAGAGAAGAGACCTCTGCCTCTAGGGCAAGTGCCTCCGAGGGGTTTGCAGGTGGAAATTATCTGGTTCTCAGCTTTGGAAATCTTTTGAAGCTGAGAACCAGTCCCTGGCTTACTACTTCCAGGACCCACTTGTCTGATGTTATAGACTTCCAGTCCTGGACAAAGTAAGCCAGCCTGCCCCCTACAGGTGGTGGAGAATCGGCCCTGGCAACCCCATCAGGGTGCCTGCTTGGCAGGGGGTTTTGGCTGAGGGGTGGAAGCAGGTCTGCTGGTACCCCTTCTGCCTCTCCCTCTTAAGAACCCTCTCTGAGCACATGCAGAAGAGGAGGCCTGGGCTTGGTAGAAAGGCCTGTGAAAAGGCCTGCCCCTGCCCCTGGGAAGCTGCCTCTGAGGAGTGGCCTGCCTTTCTTTGGCCTGGGCACTCCTGTAGGTGGTCCTATACTCATCCATTTTCTTCATGTAATTCTCTGTTTGCTCCCCAAACAAAGTATTATCAACAACAGAAAAATCCATGGCCTTAGTCTGGGTATCCTGTGACAGGCTAGTACATCTGAGCCAAGCCATTCTGCGAAGTGCCACAGATGTAGCCATGACTCTTGATGACACATCATTCGAGTCCACTGCAGCATGGAATTGCACCTAGGATGCCTCAATACCATCAGCAGCCACCTTCTCCAGCTCCTTGGCAAGCTGGCCAGGGACCTGTTTTGCTAAAGCCATGACAGCGTCCCATCTAGATTTCTGATATCTAGCAACATAAGCCATATAATTCACCTGTCTGAGTCCCAAGGATGCTGCCATGTACTGTTTCTTTGCCATGGCATCAATCCTCCTGGAGTCCTTGTCTGGGGGTGTGTGAAGCCAAGGGAATATTTGCCTTGTCACAGGCTACAGCCTGCACTACTCCAACATGGCTGCATTGTTGTTTAAGGAACTCCGTATCAGAGTCTGACAATGCATACCTCTTGTCCATTCTCTTATCCACAGGAGGTATAGTGTTAGGAGTCTTTAAAATTTTAAATGTCTGTTTCCCAAAAGATTTATGCAAGGGAATAGACAGCCTCCTAGACTCTGGGATATCCATCATTTCCACAAAGTCAGGCTCCTCTTGGTCATCCACAGCTTCTTCCATAAGAAGCTGGAGGGTTTCAGCCACTTTTTTATAAAACATGAAATGAGAAGGGGACTCAGAAAGCCTAGGAGGAGAGACTCCTGAAGGTCTGTCTGGGGAGATCTCCGGGTCAATGGGCACAACCCGAATTTCAAATCCACATTCACTTTCCTCATACTCCTCTTCCCCCTTCTCCGGTTCATAATACTCCTCTAAATCATAATCTTGAACCGGTGGAACCGACCGAACCGAGCGCCTGCCTGATGGTGCCGGTTCAGTCGGAACCAGGGAAAGCGACTGGACAATTTTGATCGCTTTGGCTATTTCTTCAGCGGTTGGAGAGGAAAGTTTTGGCTCTGCACCAGCTGATTTTCTAGTCCTCTTTACTGGAACCGACTCCTCAGAGTCAGATCTCCTTTGGCCCGAAGAAGTCTCGCCCTGGTCAGAGGGCACTCCTTCTGGTTCGGTTTGAACTGAACCGGGCTGGCCATCCGGTTCAGCGGACTTTTTGGCCTCCCTTTCCCTGAGCCTACCAACTCTCTTTTCTAGGGTAGCTGCAGGAAAATTTTTACAAATCTGGCAGTCTGCATTGAGGTGGTCAAATCCCAGACAATAAACACAGGTGGTGTGGGGGTCAGCCTTGGCAAAGACTTCCCCACACACACTACAGTGTTGAAACCCAGTGGGCCCAGTTTTCCTTTTGGGTTTCTCAGACATTGTGCCAGTCCTAACCAAACTTACCCTTTTAATGGCAATCCTCCAGGCAAGACCATCTTATCGGTTCCTGACCGTGTCACGGGTCATGGAAAAAACCGTAATGAAATCCAGTTTTTTTAGAACTGATAAGAACCGGTAACCACACTCTAAAAGTACAATTTAGGATTTTTAAACAACTTGATCGGTTCAAACCGAACCGATAAACCGTTTACAAGTTCCATACAGAATAAGATTAATATATAACCTATCTAGTACTCATGAATACCACAGACAGAGAATGAACTGACAGGTTGCGGTTTAAATTCGGTCGAAAATCGAGAAAAACGGTACTTTGACAAAATGAACCGAGCAGAAGGAGAAATCTCCGGAGCGACTGTTCAGTGAGGCGGAGTAAAGAATCTGACGGTTTGAGTTTAAACAGCAACAGACAGAGTCTCAACCGAGCTCGAGCTCAGCATTCCATGCCTGGCACGGAAAGTTAACTCTTTCATCTCTGGGGCAGTTCGAAGGTTGGGACTCACTGCTACTGTCAGAATACAGCAAGACTTCATGTTGTTTGAATTGTTAATTTCAGCAATGGAAGAACCTGTACAAACTATAAACAGTGATTCCAATGTGGACATAGAATATGAAACAAGTGATGCTGATGCTGAATATAATTTGGAAATGTTGGAAAGACTTATAACAAATGAACAAGTAGAGACTGAGGAGTCTTTTCCTCAGTCCCAGCTTGCACGTAATACAATGTTTAATGTCAGTGGACATATTTCAACTTTAAGAAAAAGCAAATTTTCAGGTGCATCTATTTTCTGTCCTAATGTATTTAACTCTAGTATACATGTGTTTGAAAAAGTGTTGAATAAACAGGTACAGGAAATTTTGAAAAATCAAGTTAAACCTAGGTATTATAACCTTACTCGGAGTGAGAAAACAGCTTTGGAATGCTTATCTAGTAATCATGAAATAACTATAAAACCAGCAGACAAAGGGGGTAATATTGTAATAATGGACACTGTTCATTATAATGATATAGTGTATTCACTATTGAACAATACCAATAATTACTGCAAATTACCCTCCGACCCTACTCAGACTTTCAAGAGAGAATTGTTTCAACTGCTTAAATATACTGTTGACAGTGGCCTAATATCAGAGAAAGATTATAATTTTATCTGGCAGGATAATCCCACTATTCCTAGTTTTTATATTCTACCAAAAATTCACAAAAATATAACTAAGCCACCAGGTAGGCCAATAGTTTCAGGTTGCGATTCTTTAACACAAAATCTGGGAAAATTCATTGATTTCTTTTTCCAGTTTCAAGTCACTAAACTTCCTTCATATATCAAGGACAGCACATCAGTACTTAACATTATGGAAGGTATACAATGGAAACCAAATTATCAATGGTTGAGTATTGATGTTGAATCCTTATATACCTCTATTCAACATCAAATGGGCCTGAAAACAACAAAATTCTGGATGGAAGAATTATCTAAAACAGAAAATGTCCCACATGAATTTATTGTAGAAGCTACTGAATTCTTATTAACACACAATTACTTCGAATTCAGAGGAGAATTCTATTTACAAAAATGTGGAACTGCTATGGGAGCATCAATGGCACCCAGCTATGCGAATTTGTTTCTAGGATTCTGGGAAAAAGATGTAGTATTTTCTGATACCAATCCATTTGTCAAAAATATTGCACATTGACATCGCTTTAGTGACGATGTTTTATGTGTATGGGATGGACCTACTGATACCATGTCTAGGTTTGTAGACTGGCTTAATGATAACAGATTTAACTTAAAATTCACTTATGTCACTGATCCATGGAGTATTTCTTTTTTGGAACTTTGTCTTTATGTTAATGAAAACAGAAACAAAATAGAGACCAGATGTTTTAGAAAAGATACAGCCACAAATTCATTGCTGTTGGCTAGCAGTGCCCACCCTTGCAGTCTAAAAAATGCTATTCCTTTTGGACAAATATTAAGATTAAAAAGGAACTGCAGTTCAGAAACTGAATTCATAGAGCAAACTGAAGAACTAATACATAGATTTGAAATGAGAGGTTATGATAAAAAACTTTTGATACAAACAAAGGAAAAAGTACAACAAATGGATAAAGATGATCTCTTGAAAGACATAAATAAAACACATACAACACCGGGAGACAAAATATCTTGCACATTTGTGACAGATTTTAACCATGTAGCAGGCCAGATTGGTAATGTTATACATAAAAACTGGCATATCTTACTGGGGGACAATATGGTGGGCTCATCAGTGGGCCCCAAACCTAGAGTCACTTTTAATAGAAGTGAAAATCTTAGAGATAGATTAGTACACAGCCGAACTCCCTGCATTAATAAAACCACTGGCACATGGTTGTCATGCCGTTTAAATGGCTTTTACATATGTAATAAATGTAACATTTGCAAATATGGGGTACCATCTAAAGAATTTATTCATCCTGTACAAATGGACATCAAGGCTGAGATCAGGGAACTCATCACATGCAATACTCCTTATGTTGTCTATGCATTATGGTGCACATGTAATTTAGTTTATGTAGGTAAGATGGTCAGACCCTTAAAACAAAGAGTACAGGAACATATTTGTTCCATTATAAACAATAAACAAGATACTCCTGTGGGTACACATTTTTCAGATGTACACAATTCAAAACCAGATGATTTGAAATTTGTAGGGTTGGAACATGTAACTCAAATGAAAAATGGTGGGGACAGATCTAACCTACTATTGCAGCGTGAGAGCTTCTGGATTTGCACTTTGCATAGTGCAAAACCACACGGACTAAATGATAAATGGGATTTAAAACCCTTCTTGAGATAGTTAAAATGTCTTTTTCTTTTTCCTAAAGGATTACAATGATGTTGTATATAAATATTGAAATTTTCCATTAGAAACCACATAATTTTGTGTTTCTCTCTTTTTTAGGATAAAATGTCATCTCGTCTGACTGCCCTCCAGCTGCCTAGTCCTTACTTTCTGGGAGGTCCTATATTCTGGTTGCCTTGCACATTCTCTCTCCTTTTTACAGGATTTGCTGGAGGTTTGGTATCTTTTTCATCCGTGGTGTCTTGTTTTTATTTGCTCATTTATTTTTATTTTTTCATCATCACTGTGAATCTGTATTTCATATGTTTTGTTATTTACCATTAAATGATGTTTGTGCTGTTATTGCACCATCTAGTGACTTAATTAGGTTTAACATGCTATACAGACTAAGTGTTTGTTGGAATCATGTGTATTTTCACAAATTGATTAATTGTCTTTAATTTACTCACTATAAAAAGGCTATGTTCAGATTGTAACCTTTACCCCCTGATGAAGACTCATTAGTGAGTCAAAGCGCTGGAGCACGTTTAGCTCTTTTGTCTTTTGTTTTGTTTGCCTGCTGGTGCTGTTGTTCCAAGGGACATAATAAATCTTTTTTGCATATTACAGCGTTTGGACTTGGACCTGGATTTATGTCTTTATAGGCTTTAAGTATGCTGGACTATTTTGGTTTTGGTCACATACAATAGTATTTGTCATTTTGCATCACTGTCTCCAAGACTCACTCACCACTGGTCCCTCTACGATAAGCTTGGTTGGCTCCCCCATCTTCCCTACATGATCATAGTTTTGGGGGTATGATCTCTTACATAATACTGAATGGTCAGCCTCTACACCTTGCTTCCACTCTCCAGACAGTGAGTAATGGCTACCCCTTGAGGTCAAATAAAAATACGCTGCTTGCTGTCCCTAGGGTCAAAACTCATGCTGGTGAAGTGTCCTTTGCTTATACATCCCCAAAGTTAACTAACTCCATTGCTCCAGACATTCAACACTGCTCCTCTGTACCTGCTTTCCATCTAAAATATTGTGAACATCTCATTGGCCTGGCACACTGCTCCTGCCACTGTACCCGAACAATTTCCCTACTTGGCACTCTTTTCATAAGATGATTGTTGATTTGTCAGCATTGTCCCTATGCACCCTGTTGATGTAATCTCTATGATTTATGAATATTGCTTCTAAATTGTTTCCCTTTCTACAATGTGTCTTGTCTAAAATTATTTACCTCTTCCCCTCAGTGTTCATGTACTTCAGTGTATCATACTGAATGCACCTCAAATTATGCACTGCTTTGTTCAGTGTTTTGTTTTCTTTCCTCTGTATTTTTTCCATGCAATGTATTTCTACTGTCTGTATTTTGGTTGTAACCTCCCGGACTGCACCTGAAATTAGGCATTCAATTGTCTAGTGTACTTACCTGGTTAACAAAAAATAAGTAAATAATAACTTTGCCATTTTATGCATATTTTGACCCAACATTTTAAACATAGCCATCTTATGACCCCACCTCATGAACAAGGGCAATGAAAATGTTCAAATCCCACCTGAAAGGTGATTTCACAACACAACTGCAAAATCACTTTTTGGGCCTGAGGTGGGCTCCCAAACAAGCCATGTTGAAAATATGGGGTCAAAATATGCAAACATGACAAAGTTATGCATCAAAGTTAAAAATCCCATTGAAATACAATGAACCACACCTACCTTAGTTTCTCGTATTTTTATTTTTTTTTACTTTGAATTTTGATGACTGGGTAGGCCCACTGGGACACCAGAGTCCCTTTTACAGAGGTGACCCAGAGTTAGTTACATACAGTATAGTGACATACAGTAGGAGTGAATGATAGGACAATCGAGTACCAGAAACAATCAAAAAGTCAAGGAAGCTAGTCATAAAACATACCCT
The DNA here is from genome assembly GCA_016271365.2 of Neoceratodus forsteri. Classification (NCBI taxonomy): domain Eukaryota; kingdom Metazoa; phylum Chordata; order Ceratodontiformes; family Ceratodontidae; genus Neoceratodus; species Neoceratodus forsteri. Next base: position 1,201,758,604 of record CM028130.1, read on the forward strand.
GAAACAAGCCATAAAAAAATAGTTACAGCATGTTGGTGTGAACATTTGTATGCAGTTAAATTGTCCAAACTGAAGTAAAAAAAAAAGAAAAAACAGTACCCAACAGAAGGAGTCTGAGCTGTATATTGAAAGCAGAGTTTAGTGAGTGCAGGTATAGGGGTGTGTGGACCAGAGAAGAGATTTTAACCTGTTTTAAACAGCACTGAGAAGACCTCTGAGGGTAGTGAGTTCCACAAATATGGGCAGCATAGGAGAATGATCTCCTGCCTAAAGCAGATCACACCTTAGGTATGTCAAGCACTGGGAGGGCTACAGATCTGAGTGGATGAGGGACTTGCCTGTGAGGGCAATACTAGTGAGGTGGAGAAGAAAAAATTACTCACCTTAGTAATTGCTTTTCTTCTCATGGAGTCTTGCTATATTATAACAATAGCAGTCAGCCACTGCAGCTGAACTGCCCCGGAGAGGAAGGAGTTAACTCCAGAAGATCTGGAGTTCTACAGTGCGAGGGCGCTGTGCCCAAAGCTCTATCTGGCAGTTTCAAATGAAACTGTCAGATCTTTATGAAGCTAACATCAAAGGGACGGAAAGTCTGTGTGGAAAAAAAAACTACACTAGCATGGCTACCTACTAGTAGTAATAACAACAATATAAAGAACAAAAAAACACTCAGAGCCATAATAACAAAAATTGATGGTATTATGGTTCGTTTCCTACTCCCGACAAGCACATATGAACCCCCTTCCCCAAGACTCAAGTCCAGGAAGGGGCAATGTAAATAACCTAAATGAAACAATCTAGATCCCTAACAAAGGAGAAAAGAGGTAGGGAAAAACTACAATGGCATGACACAGTGCTTGCACCAATTCGCCACCCTACCCAAGTAGAAGTTCTGAGAGGGGTAGGAGGGAGGGTGGTTATAATATATAAAGACTCCATGAGAAGAAAAGCAATTACTAAGGTGAGTAATTTTTCTTCAAACACCATAGTCTTGCTATATTATAACAATAACAGATACACAGCAGTACCTCCATGGAGGAGGTCAGAACCTACTTAGGAAATAGGCTCTGAAGCACAGCTGTGCCAAACCGAACATCTCTCCTGGACTGGACATCCAGGGAATAATGCTTAGTAAAGGTGTGAACTGTCTTCCAGGTAGCAGCTTGACAAATCTCCAGAATGGGATGTCTCTAGCAACCGCTAGGCCTTGGCTATACCTGGTGGAGTGGGCCCTCAATCCTGAGGGGTACTCTACCCAGTTTCTGATAACAGATTGGATACAAGAAACAATCCACCTTGCAATTGTTCTCTTAGTGGCAGGTTTCCCTTTGCCAACCTCGCCATAGGTAAGAAAGAGTTGGAGGGATTCGAACCTATGACCTCTGAGTAGCTCTAAATAGTAGCTTAAGGCTCTTTTGACATCCAAGCTGTGCAGTCTCCTCTCACCTGAGGAAGAATGCTCAGTGAAAAATACTGGAGAGAGATAGATTGATTCAGGTGGAAATCAGAAACCACCTTAGGCAAAAACTTTCTATTAGTCCTAAGGACTACCTTATTTCTGTGGAAAGAGATAAAATCTTCTTCCACTGACAGAGACCTGTAGCTCACTTATGCGTCTGGCAGAGGTGATAGCTACTAGGAAAACAGTTTTCAAGTTAAATACTTGAGCTCTGCAGAAGACAGAGGCTCAAAGGGGTTACATTAACTGAGCAATGCAAATATTCAGGTCCCAGGCGAGAGCTGGTTCCCGAAAGGAGGTTAGTATGAAGTAACCCTTTAAAAACTTGAGAACACCGGGTGAGAAGAAGGGAGGCAGGCTTCCCTGCTGACACAAAAGCAGAGACAGCTGCCAGATGAACCTTCAGGGTAGCTGGTTTTAAGGCCTAGAGAATTCAGATGGACCAAATAGTCCAGTAGAATGGGAAGATCAGCAGATTCTGGGATAATCTGCCTCTCAGAGCACCAGATGGAAAACCTCTTCCCACTTAGAATTATAAGTGGCCCTAGTGGAAGGCTTCCTTGAAGCCTTTAAAATATCCATGACACCTTGAGAAAGGTGTAAGTCAGCAAATTCTAGCTCCTCAAGAGCCAAGCCTTGGGTGGAGGGATTTGAGGTCCGGATACCACACTCTCCCTGTGCACAGACCAGTAAGTCGTGGACTCTGGGCAGGCTCAGGGCAGGGTGAACTGCCAAGGACAGGAGCAGAGGGTACCAGGGCTGTCTGGCCAATCTGGGGAGCAATCAGAATCACTCTGCAAGGTTGAGATCTGATTTTTACTAGTACCCTGAAAGGAGAGGAAAGGGGAAAGGCATACAGGAACTTCCTTTCCAGTCCAACAGAAAGGCGTCCAGAGGACTGAGCCCAGAACTGGAGGCCTGCAACAGAAAAGAGGAAGTTGGTGGTTGTCTGAGGCTGCGAAAAGATCTATCTGAGGGTGCCCCATCTGGCAGAGACAGACCCCAGCACTTGTGGATTCAGAGCCCATTCGTGATGGCCCTGAGAAATTCTGCTGAGGGCGTCCGCCAGGACATTGTCCTTCCCTGGGAGATGAACCGCTATCAGGGAGGTGTTCAGGGAGTAAGCCAGAGACCACAACTTCATTGCTTCAGTGCACAAGGCTGAAGACCGAGTGCCCCCTTGCTTGTTGATGTACCACATTGTGGTGGTATTGTCTGTCCTGACTTGAACCACTTTGTTCTGGACAGAATCTGAAAACACCCGAAGAGCTAAAAAGACAGCTCTGAGTTCCAAAAGATTGATGTGGAGCAGAGACTCCTGAGGAGACCATACCCCCTGAGTGGCAAGGTCGCCTGGGTGAGCCCCACCTAACAGGGAGGCATCCGTGGTGAGGGTGAGGAGTGAGAAATAGGAATGAAGAGAACCCCTGTCTTAAATTGCTCTGGACCTGCCACCAGTGGAGGCTAGGATCAGAGTTTGAGTAACTGGGACCAACTTGGTAAGGGGTCCTTCCTTTGAGACCAATAGGCCCTCAAATGGAACTGAATGTCCCTCATCTGGAATCTTGCTCCCTGCACGACAGCTGTGGAAAGCAGCCATGTGCCCGAGGAGTTGAAGAAAATGCCTTGCTGGTCGAGAGACCGCAGGAGTGAGGGAGGATGCCAGGGCGATGAGTCTGTCCACCCTTTCCGAGGGAAGAAAAGCCCTGGCTAACCTTGTGTTCAATTCTGCGCCTCATGAAAGTTAGGACCTGAACTGGTTCCAGAACTGACTTTAGTAAGTTTATGCAGGAATCCCAGGGAAGTGAGAAGCTGCTGGGTGACTTGCAAGTGGGATTTCACCTGACCTGGAGACTGACCCACAATGAGCCAGTCGTCCAGGTGGGAAACACAGCAACCCCTTGCCTTCTTAAGTGAGCCACTACTACAGCGAGACATTTGTGAATACCCTTGGCGCAGAGGTAAGGCGAAGGGCATTGCCCTGAACTGGTAGTGGCCTGAGGGCAGTTCGAACCTGAGTACTTTTCGGGTGAGAAGGCCTGATCAGAACATGAAAATAGGCATCCTTGAGGTCCAAGGAAGCTAGCCAGTCCCTGGCCTTAGGGAAGGCAATATCATTGCCAGAGTCAACATTTTGAACTTTGGTTTCAACAGATGCTTGTTCAAGTATCTTAAATCTAGAATGGCGCCATTCTCCTGTCTTTTGGGGTAAGAAAGTATCTTGAATAAAGCCCCTTGCCCTGATGGCAGGAAGAACCCTTTCCACTGCTGCAGTCCAGCAGAGCAGAAACCTCTGCTTCCAAAGCAAGGGCTTCTGAAGGATTTGCAGGTGGAAAATGCCTGGCTCTCATCTTTGGAAAGTGTTTGAAGCTGAGAACCAGACCCTGGCCTATTACCTCCAGAACCCATCTGTCCGTAGTTAGAGACAGCCAGTTCCGGCTGAAATAGGCCAACCTGCCCCACGGTAGGAGAATCGGCCCTGGACACCCATCAGGGTGCCTGCTTAGCAGCAGCCTTAGGCTGAGGGGAGGGACGGTCTACTTGTGCCACGTCTACCCTGCCTCTGAAGAAACCCCTCTGCGAGACAGCAGAGGAGGCTTGAAGTGGTAAAAGGCCTGGAAAAGGCCTGCCCTACCTCTGGGAGCATGCCTTTGTGGCATGGCATGCTTCTCCTTAGCCTGGGCACTTTTGTAGGTAGTTCTGTATTCATCCATCTTTTCATATAGTTTTCTGTTTGCTCCCCAAAAGAGAATTTCCACTACAGGAAAATCCATAGCCTTTGACTGGGTATCTTGGGACAGATTAGTGCATCTGAGCCATGCCAACCTACGGGAAGCTACAGAAGTGGCCATGACCTAGAAGAAACATCATTAACATCAACAGCAGTATGAAATTGAACTTTAGAGGCTTCAATGCCATCAGCAGCCACCTGTTCCAACTCACTAGCCAGCTGGCCGTGGGCCTGCTGGCTAACTTCAATCTGTGTCCCACCAAGATTTCTGATATCTAGCTACATAGGCCATATAATTTGCCTGCCTGAGTCCCAAAGAAGCTGCCATATACTGTTTCTTAGCCATGGCATCAATCTTCCTGGACTCCTTATCAGGAGGATGTGAGGCCAGAGGAATATTAGCCTTGTCACAGGCTGCAGCTTGTACCACACCTACATGACTACACTGCTCAGTAAGGAAGTCTGTATCCGAGCCTGACAAAGTATACCTTCTGTCCATTTTTATCTACAGGAGGGACAGAATGAGGATTTTAAAATCTTTGTTGTTTGCTTCCTAAATGACTTATGCAAAGGAATAGACAACCTCCTAGACTCTGGAATATCCATAATTTCCACATAATCAGGCTCCTCTTGCTCATCCAGCCTCCTCTAAAGGAAGCTGGAGGTTTCTGCAACCTTTTGTAAAAAATAAAGAAAGAAGGGGACTCAGACAGAATAGGAGGAGATTCTAAAGGTCTGTCTGGAGAGATGTCCGGTTCAATGGGCACGTCCAGACCCCCCCAGCCACACATATATTGATCAAATTCCTCCTCCCCCTCCTGTGGTTCATAAAAATCCTCAACTTCAAAATCCTGAACCACTGGGACTGAACGAACCAACCTTTTACCAGCTGTTGGTGGTTCTACAGATCCCTGAGACAGTGACTGGACAATCTGAATGGCTTTAGCTATCTCTGCAGCAGTTGGAGACACAATTTTGGACTCCAGACCTACTGATCTCCTTGTCTTTTTACTTGGGACTGGTTCCTCTGAACCAGCCTTCCTTTTGCCGAGAAGTCTCGCCCTGGTCAGAGGGCACTCCCTCTGGTCCAGTGGGTACTGGACCGGGCTGGCCATCGGGTCAGCCGGACTTTTGGCCTCGTTCCCTGAGCGGCCCAATCTCTTCTCCAGGGTGGCTGCAGGAAATTTTACACCTGGCAGTCTGACAGGAGGTGGTCACCCCAGACAATAAACACAAGTGGTGTGTAGGTGGCCTTGGCAAAGCGTCCCCACAGACATCACAGTGTTGAAACCCAGTGGGCCGGTTTTTCTTTTGGGTTTCTCAGACATAATGCCAGCCTAACCAAAACTTGCCCTTTTGATGGCAGTGCCAGGCAAGACACCACTATTTGTTCCTAACAAGTGTCACGGGTATTTGAAAAAACGTTATAATTCCGGTTTTTAGAACCACGATAAGAACCGGGAACCGCACTCTAAAACCCACTGTACACTTTTAAAATGCAGAAAAAACCAACCGATCGGTTCAAAACCGAACCGATAATTAATTTCCACATAGACTTAAATTTTAGTACTTACGGTTACCAGATAGAGCTTTAAAACCGAAATCTGCGGTAAAATAATAACTTTTGCGGTTCAAATGAACCGAAAATACTCGCTTGAACGAGAATGAACGAGCTGAAGGAGCAGATCTCCGGAGCGACTGTTCAGTGAAGCGGAGTAAAGAATCTGACAGTTTCATTTGAAACTGCCAGATAGAGCTTTGGGCAGAGCGCCCTCGCGCTGTAGAACTCCAGATCTTCTGGAGTTAACTCCTTCCTCTCCGGGGCAGTTCAGCTGCAGTGGCTGACTGCTATTGTTATAATATAGCAAGACTTCATGGTGTTTGAAAGAGGTTGCAAGAGCTTGTAAGTAAGGCAAAAATATGGGGTATCACATTCTATTCACAAAGGAGGGTCACCCTAGAGATGCTAGTACTCAACAGTGGTGGGCTCTGGTGTGGGCACCTATTGTGAACCTTCCAATCCTGTGGTACATTGTGCAAAATCTCAATAGGATGGAATCACGGGCAGCCTGCACAACAGGGGCACCATACAAGAGTAGGGCCAGCAAGGTAGAACAGGAGATAGCCAAGAGAGCCTCTCTTGTGAGACATAGAGAGAGACAGCTGATATAGAAGCCTTTTATATAAACCTTTTGGTTTAAGGTTCTAGTAAGAGTATCCACATGTGGTTTGAATGTCATGGTTTGATTCAGCACCACTCCCAAGTATTTAAAAGACTGGACTACCTCCCAAGTTGACTCCAATCAAGATGTAAAGGTTTAGGAAATCCTTTGTCAGGTCTAGGTTGTTGTTACAAAAGAGCACCACTTGTGTTTGTTTTTTTGTGTTGAGAACTAATTTATTTTTCAGGAGCCAACTCTTTAACCGTGGAAGTCATTTTCCAGGTGGGAGCAGATCTAACCTAAATTGGAGATGGATCTATAAATTATAGCATCATCATCATCATACAACTGAACTGAGGCACCATCACAATTAAGAGGTATGTAATTTATAAACAAGGAGAAAAGAAGGGGACCAAGAATTGAGCCTTCGGGTACCCCCCACAGTGACTGATCTTGGGTTGAAGGCTGTACCTTGTTAATTAATGCAGTGATACTGTCCAGACAGGTAGCTCTGAAACCACTGGCAAGTGAGATCATCAAAGCCCATGCCTCTCAGTTTTGTAAGCAACAGTTATGATTGATCAGGTTGAATGCTTTCACGAGGTCAATAAAAACTGCACCAGTAGCCATACCACAGTCCATTGCATTTAGAATGTCAGAGGTGACCTGTACCAGGGCTGTGTCCATTCCATGGTTTTTACAGAAGCAATGCTGGGCATCAGTGAGGGAGCGGTTCTGCTCAAGGAAGGCTAGCAGTTGGTTGTATAAGAAATGCTACTGGATTTTGACTACTGCACTAAGAAGAGAGATTGGCTGGTTCCAACAACAACATGTGTCTTCAACAGGAGAGTGGATCTCCGCCCTGGGATATGTTCAGGTGAGTGGGGGTGTGTGGGGTGGTGGGTGCTGAGTGAGATGCCAGGGTGGGTCTTGTGTGGGGTGTGTATGGGGGTGCAGATTGACGAGGGTCTATTTTCTGTTTTACAGGTTGTGAAAAAAACAAAACATGGAGGGATGGTTTTCTTTATTTCAGGGCTATTCCAACACTGGATATTGGGCACCCCAGTGTTGGGCTTGTGTTCAGTGGCACTGGGGGTGGGCACCCTGGAGCTGCCACCTACATAAGGGTAACTGGGGCGGGCAACCAGGAGGAGAGGGAGAAGCAGTATCGGGGTGGGCACCCCGGTCCACTTATATATCAAAAATAAATATGTAGGGACTTCGGTGACATCAGCAGATTAATGGCTGCCTAGCTCTTTAGCTCCGTCTCCTTACCAACAACAATCTTCTTGCATCACCTGCTTATGAGATGTCATCACCAGCAAAACTGAAGAGAAACAAGCCAGGGAAGCCTCCATCCACTCCGGCACAAAAATTTAAAGATTTAATTCAGAGTGAACAGGCAGGTCGTACGGAGGACTGTGAGATGCCTGACTGCCATCTACAGACAGGGCCGCGTTACGAGAGAATACAATCCAACCTTACTGAGATGATCATGCAAATGGCCCTTACGGTATCTAAAATCAACCAGACCCTTACTGACTTCAGATCTGAGCTAAACAGAGTCGACCACAAAACAGAACAATTAGAACTATGTGTAACCCAAATGTCTGAGCAAGCTGACAGATATGACAGGCTGCTTCTTTATCTGCTTGCCCAGGACCACAAACTTACTCACCGCTTAGATGACCTTGAAGACAGAAGTAGGAGGCAAAATATAAGGGTCTATGGGGTTCCCGAAGGAACCAAAGATAAACATCTAAGTGTCATAGCATTTCTGCAAGAATTCCTTCAGGACCTGCTTGCGCTCCCCCAATATTTTGACCTAGCTAAGGACCATGCACACAGGTCTCTTGGCCCCAAACCCCGCTCGATCATTGCCAAGTTTACTTCATACGGAGCTAAAGAAGAACTACTGCGTAAGGCCTGGCAGCATGGTGCCCTACATTTCTCTGGATACCGAATCAATATCGACAATCATCATACACCCTCGGTGCAAGATGCCAGGAGAATTATGTGGCCAGTACTGAAGCAACTACAAGCCCAAAATGTTAGAGCTCAGATCCTGTATCCTGCAAGGCTTAAGATCAACATGGAGCAAGGAACTAAAGTTTAGCAAGACCTCCTGACTGCCTCTTCATACCTGGAAACTATGGGAATCAATGTACCACCCCCTCACAAAGGAGAAACTTGAGAAAGACTTACTCGCTTCAGCATTGACCATCGCTCAGAAGGGAACTTCCAGACTGGGGTCCACTCAGAAATTGCCCTAAACAAACCTGCATGCTGATGTCTCTGCCTTATTCCGGCGATATGGTGACTCTGTGAAGGTAAACAAGAAAGAAGCACACCTGCAGGAGGGACCTTCCCCAAATGACGTCTCATCACCTAACCTGGAAATCTGAAGAGACCTGGAGTGAAGCTTTTCCTCTTTCTCACTTTCCATGACTGTTTGAGATGTTCCCCCCCAGATACCCTTAGCCTCACTTTCATCTGGGTCTCATCCCCTCCAGTGACTGCATTCTCAGGATACTCGGGACTGCCCTTTCATCATTGGTAAGACCAAGGGAACCCAGCCGGTCTGTGCAGCAATACCCTGTGAGCATCACCACTTTGCTGGAAATAATTTCTAGCTCCTCATTTGAGTCCACTGGGCCACGCAGCGGGGAAGGGGGCACTTATCGGGGAACTGACACTAAGAGCACCCGCAGCACTGGCAAAATACACTGATAATGGATGCCCTGGTCTCTCCCACTTGCTCGTTGCTTCCGGCGAACTCCTGAAGCTGAAAACTTAAGTTGGCCCTGCTCTCAGACTGTACAAGTGTCCTAAACTCCTGGAAATACAGAGATGGAGTCCTGATCCCTAATTGTCTGAAACCCTCTGACTGTATCCAACCCATCTTGCTGGTCTTGCTTGACTCTGAGTTTCTCCTCTGGGACTTGTGCTTCTTATGGGCTCTCTGTGATCCTGTGGGGGAGGAGGGGGTTCACCCTGGAGATTACATGGAGCCTTAATGTCACTTGAAATGGTCATTGTTCACCAATTGCAATGGGTTCTACATAAGGCTTCACTAGAGGGGTTGAAAACATAGCTCCTAGAATGTTTGCAATAATGTTTACCTCTTTTGCCCTCTACAGGTGGATCAGGGCATATGAACTGCATGAAATTTTGCAGTCATACAGCTGGATCATGGCCTATGTACTGCATGATATTTTGCAGTCATATTGAACACCCGAACGGTGCTTGCAGGAACAAGGCAGCACCTATGGCCAGCACTGCGGCTGTCGCCCGACCTGACAGCTTTCCCTACCCGCCCTCCTGGATCTCAAGGCCGGACACCAGCCAGAGTAGGTACCACTGCTAGAGACTCACGGTCTGGCTCTCCACCAACTGGTGCTGCGTTTGGCTGATCAGACCATGATTGGATGGTCTGACTAACCAGAGCCATCCGATTGGAGTGCCTTTTGGTTGCAGTTTGTATAGCGGTTTCGGCGTCTTTCTCTCCGCCGAAAAGCAGCTCTTCTTTTTTCACCTGCTCCCTCCTCCCCCCTCCCAGGCCTCCTTTAAATACATCTCTTGCCCCTACCCTTTTGTTTCATCTCCTTTGTCATTGGCCTGTCTACAACCTGTCTTCCTGACAGGGTTTCAGTGTAAAAGCTTGACTTTCTGCCCTATTCCCTATTTGTCTTCTCTCTACTACTCCCTACTGCTCTATCCCTCCAATTGCCTAGGCTGCTTATTCCCATACCAAAACCAAACCTAACAGTAAGTCTATTTCTTCTCTCTGTCTTTGACCAACTACTCCCCATTGTAGCAACTCAGGTGGATAACCTACAGGGATAACATATTCCCCCTTTAGCCACTAATTATTCCAGAATGTCAGGTCCAATGCACACAATGAGAGGGTTCTTGCCCCTCCTGCTGTTACTAGTCCCATTATTGGGCATAAGTTACACCACTCTAGGACCTGAAAATGAACATCCCTCAGCATTAGCAACATAGGACCAGAAGCTGTCCCTATTTTTAGGAATGACCACAGGTTGTGCGGGACAGCTTAACCACCTTCAAGCTCCATCAACGCTACTGGAGGCAAAAAACCTACTCCTACCCTTTAGCAGCCATACTGTGTGGCCAATCAGGATACATTAGCTCTATTACCCTATTTCAACAAGGGTCCAGGCATCCTGCTGCTAGTAGTAAACTATAGGTGCGCCAAAGTTGCAATCTCACACTGTTCCTCCTGCTGCTATCTGGGAATGTCTACCCTAACCCGATGCCACCCACACACAATCTACGGCAGAGAAGTATGCATCTTTTTTTTTTTGTTAATATCGTCTTTATTCAGATTTTAATTAACAGAGGAGGGGGTACAGGCATATTAGTCGCAGTTCATTTAAACAGAATCATACAGAAAAGTATAGATGAGATATGAGTTATATTTCTTACTCTCTATATTAGCAGATACTTATAATCAAGTAGCATGGCAGTCCATCATTAAAAGTTCCAGGTTCAGTTTATAATGAGCATACATATTATCTCAAAAGAAAAATTCCCTATTGTCTGAGTCAAGATATTTTTCTCTAAGGTACGCATAATGGTTTTTACGATCCGTTATCTTCCCTGTTCCCTGGGTTCCTGATCCATCGTTCCCTCAAGTTATTCCCTGGTCAGCCCCTAATGACAGCTTATCTCTTTAGAAATAATAGAGCATAGTTTCCTTTTTTACTTATAATGCTGTTCATGGAATAAATGATGGATCTTTCAAACGTATATAGAAAATCCATCTGGACCATTTCATAGTGCACAGGTCTGACTTATTTAAATTATATGACATTTTTTCTGATCTGTACATGTTAGTCACTGTCTCCCTCCATTCTGCCATGGTAGGGATCCTAGGGGTCAGCCAGCATCATGTTAGGGCTTTCTTAGGTGCCAATAGGGCAATATCCAGCAGGTATCTCACATCTGAATCTACCATACCCTGTGGAAAATTATGTATGATAAATAAATCTATGGTTAAATTAATTGGCATATTACAAAGCTTCATCAATTCACTTTGTAATAAATTCTTAAAAGGTTATAATTCGGGACACTGCCAGAATATATGGGCATGATGAGCCACAGATTCCCCACATTGCCGCCAGCATTCCCCAAGACCTACAGATGTAAAGTGTGCTGTTATGGTTGGTGTTCGAAAGTATCTAGTCAAAACCTGCCATGCAAACAGCCTCCAACTGTGTGAGTAAGTGAGCCTTGATATTAATATGCAACATTTGTCCCATTGTTGTGGGAAAAGGACTAATCCACATTTCTGACCCCACTTTGTAGTTATCTCAGCAGTATCCAGGCCCCGGGTTTCCACCAGTGCTCCACATATGGCTGAGATCACATGTGGTATCATTCCAGCAGCGATACCTTGCTGAAGGAGTACCACCGGTAGTTTTCTTTGCAGTGTATCTCTACTGGATTGAGTAATAAAAGTGTCGCACCTGCAAAAACCGAAAGAAATCCTGCCTTCTCAGTCCATATGACTGGCACATCTCTTGGAAAGATCTACATTCTCCAGCCATGAGGAAATGTGCGATGTTAAAAAGTCCTGTAATTTCCCAGGCAGCAAATATATGATCTAACCTAGCTGGAAGAAAACCCTCGAGCATAGCTATCGGGGTCAGCGTCCGTAGGTGTGGGGCGAGGGTAAAATGCCTTTTAATTACCTTCCAGGTTTTCAATTGGTGGGAAATCCATGGGTTTTTAGGCTCTTGCTCCAAGGGGGGGGGGACAGTACATAGTGGTACCAATTAGGCTCTGAGTGGAGATGAGGCCCTCTTCAATTGCACTCCAATGCGTGAGGTTACCCCTCATCAATCGCCTCAGCATAAAAGTTATATGTATTGCCCATTGGTAATATTTAAAGTTTGGGAGGGTTAGGCCGCCTAATCTCCTGGGGAGGGTCAAAGTGAGGAATTTTATTCTGGGGCGTTTCCCCACCCAAATAAATTTACTAATTAATTTATTCCACCTACGGAACTTCTTGGCTGGGATGTATGTGGGGATATTCTGAAATACATATAAGGCTCTGGGGAGAATTACCATCCTGACAACCTCAATTCTCTGGAGAAGATTTAGCAGAAGTATTTTCCATCTCTCCAGGTCTGATTGGAGTTGGGTATAAAACTGTGTGTAATTAACCCTCTCTATATCCCTCGCCTTATGTGTAAGGTAAACACCTAAATATTTTAGTTTGGTCAGGTCCCAACGGAAGGGGTAAGCCTATATAAAAGATGATGGAGGAGAAAAATTAAAGGTTAATGCCTCGGTTTTATTGGTATTCAGTTTATATCCTGAGCAAGCTCCAAATTGCTCCAATATATTAAAAACAGTTGGGGTCAATTGTTCCGGGTTAGAAAGAAAAAGCAGCACATCATCTGCATACAGGGCTACTCGATGCTCTGACCCTCCCGCCTGTATCTCCTCTATCTGGGCGGAGATCCTAATGGCTTGCGCCAGTGGCTCAATAAAGAGGGAGAATAGGCCGGGTGACATAGGATAACCCTGCCTTGTGCACCTAAATAGGGGAAAATACCAGGAATGGTGCCCCGAGACTTTTACACAGGCATAAGGGTGAGAGTACATATTTTTAATTAGGGAGACAAATGCTAAGGGGAAACCCATCCCTGCCATGGTGGACTACAGGAAGGGCCACGAAACCCTGTCAAAAGTCTTCTCAGCATCAAGGCTGAGAAGGACCGAGGGGGTTATCTGTGATTGCATTTCATGTACCAGGTGCAGTGCTCTTCTTATATTATCCATAATGGATCGGGCACTTACAAATCCAGTTTGGTCTATATTAATTATGGCAGGTAGCACTGCATCCAGTCGTCTGGCCATAATGGACATAAAAAGTTTATAGTCCATGTTTAAAACTGAAACTGGGTGATAAGAAGAGCACTGTTGAGGGTCTTTGCTGGGTTTAGGGATCAGGGAAATTACTGCATATGACCAACTGGGTGGGGGGTCTATCTGTCCCTGGAGTATTCCATTGTAGGCCTGGAGGAGAAGTGGGGCAATCTGTGGGCTAAATTTTTTGTAGAATTCGGCCCCATACCCATCTGGGCCTGGAGCCTTCATGGTTTTAGATCGGGAAATGGATAACATTATTTCAGCGTTGGAGATCGGGAGACCAGAGCTTCCTGCTGGTCATTGGATAACTGCGGGAGGTTCAGGGCGCAAGGAATGCATTAATATCCCTAGAATCTGAAGGATGATCCGGAAAATATAATTTTTTATAATAATCACAAAAAGCCTGGGTAATTTGGTTAGTTTTCAAATATCGGGATCCAGTATTTGGGTCCCTGATTATGGCTATAGTGGTAAGGCATTTTTGCTTTTGCAGTCTATAAGCTAGCAGGTGTGTAGCTCTAGGGTCTGTTTCTCCATATCTTTGCCTAAGAAAGGCTAGTGCGATCTCAGTGTTTTGAGTCACTAAGGCATCTAATTCCTGTCTAGCTCTTTTAAGCTGAGGCAGTACTGAGTCATCCCCCTGCTGATGTACCAGTTGAAAAAAGCTGAGTGCCTGCTCTAAGTGAGTTTGTTTTTCACTACGTTGTTTTTTCAACATTGCCGTGTACTTGATTAGGTGGCCACGGAGTACCACTTTAATGGTATCCCATAAAATTGAGAGGGAAGCCTCGGGGTCAGAGTTATCCTGAAGGATCTCTTGAATCTTTTCCTCTATAAACTCCTTAAAGAGGGAGTTTTTAAGGTAAAATGGATTAAACCTCCAAATCGTATTCCGTTTCTCCATGCCCAATTCCCATTTTGTAATCACCGGGGCATGATCTGAGCCCACTATATCTCCCATGGTAGCATCACCTATGATCTCTAGGTTTTCTTTTTGTGTATAACAATGATCCAGTCTGGAATAGGATCCATGTACTGCAGAATAAAAAGAATATCCTCTGAGCCTGGGGTGGAGGGTGTGCCATATGTCAATCCAACCCATCTCTTGCACAAATCGTCTGAAAAATTTATGTGGAGCTGGTTGTTTGCCTTTTGCTCCTTTGGTGGTGTCTAAGTGTGGGTTTGGGGGGATATTAAAGTCACCAGGCAAAATAAGAGTGCCCTTAGTCAGTTGGACTTCTTTGTTTAATAAGAGCGTAATTGTTTGTAAAGTGGATCCCAGTGGAAAATATGCATTGGCCAAAGTAATTACTTCATCTTGTAGGAGACCTTGTACTACTACCAGACGTCCTTCTGAGTCTGACCATTCATGGGTAGGTTGGAAGAGAGTATGGGCAGAAATTAGTATGGCGACCCCTCTTTTTCTCCCTTTTGTATAGGCAGAGGAAAACACCTGCGTGAACCCCCCTCCCCAGCTAGTTTCTTATGCCCATGAGCATTCATATGTGTCTCTTGCATATATACTATTCCAGCGTGTGCCTTCTTAAACCTAGAAATCATTCCAGCCCTCTTTACTGGACTGCCTAGTCCATTGACATTCAAAGAAAAAATCTGGAGAGGTATTTTGGTTATCAGACAAAACAATTCATTAACATGAATGAAACAGGCCATTCCTGGCCTTCCTTTCTTTTGAAATACTGTTTGAGCTCCTTCTCCCATTGTGAAGAGTGTGACTGCCTGTATATGGTATAGTGAGGAACAATTCCCTCTAACTGGGAATAATAAACTTTTAACATTAATCAAAACACTTTCCTATTGCAGTTCCATGCCAACTGGGCAAGGACTGCCGAACTTCTATGGGCTTCCATGGAACTGGTGGCAACTAAGCCCGCAGTTCCCGAAGGTGCCACTATGTGGCCGTGTCTATCTACTGATAGACTATGTATCAAATGTCTTTGTTTGGGTAGGGGAAGTAAGGGGTAGGTGGTCAAGGCCCTTACTCCACCAAGGCCGAGTGTAGAAGTAGTCAGACCTCTTCACTACCTTCAGCAATATGAGGCAGTTAAAATGGGGGCAAATAATCAAGAGAGCTTCCCTGCTACCGGAATTATTTTCATCAGTCCCACTTTCACCACCCCAAAAAGCACTCCCCGGGCACTTGTCCGCTGAGTCAGCCGGTGGCGTGTCCACCAGGGTGTGGCATCAAGTTAAACTCATTTCTACATCACTAATGATAACAATTCCAAAGGGTCCCAAAGCAACAACTTGGTAGTATCTTCAGTTCTGTCATGCAACCAAAGAGCACAGTGAGTCCACGGTATAATGCAACCCTACTTGGTTATATTGTGGGGGAGGCTCAGCAAAAGTGCATAAACGGATCTGGCAGAGCAAACTGAAGGGGGCAAAGGTCAACCAGAGGAAATCTCCCCAACAATTTCGGCATCCCAGCGACACGAGGGGATATCAAAAAGCTATGAATGAAAAAACATATCCTGACAGTCATTTAGTCACTGATTCCTCAGGATGGGTATCCTCTGTTTGAGATCTGGCCTGCTGTTTCATGCCCAGGATGATCTGTTGAATCACAAAGGCCCCCTCCCTGTGTCATTGCTCCCTCTGAGGGATTCTCTTCCAAGCTCTCTGTACCAGCTTTGCTGCTAAGGAAGCAGCAGGTTGCTTCTGTACCAGAGTTACTTCAAAGCCATTTTTGGAGAGATCTGAAGCTGCCTCTTCCACCATTTCATACATTTTGGAGCCTTCCTCAAAAAGAACCACCAATCTCGAGGGATAGGGTGTCCTGAATTTGATCTTCGCTTCCTTCAGCTTCTTAAGGATCGGTGCGTAGGCTCTGCATCTTGCTGCAGTTGCAATGGGGTAATCATTGTCAACGTAGATCCTGTGGCCTGAAAAAGTCAGATCTCCTTGTTGCCATGACTTGTGCAGCACTAATTCCTTCTCTTGGTAACTCAGGAACCTCACCAAGATTGCTCGTGGCCTGCTGTTAGACTGTGGACCTAACATACGGTGCACTCTATCCATTGCAAATGTGCAGGATTCTGGTAAGTTTAACTTTGATTTGAAAAATTGTAGCATAAAGACAATCGGGTCTTTACTCTCAATGCCCTCGGGAAATCTATTGCTCCGTAAATTATTTCGCCTGCTTCTAGCTTCGGCATCTTCAGCCCGCTCTTGTAGGTCACTCATAGTTTGGTGAATTTGAATGATGGCTCGTTCGGCTGAATCAACTCGAGAGTCGGTGACCGTGGCCTGCTCCTCCACGCTCTCGAGTCGCTATTCCATTTTTCCCAAGTCAGTCCGGAGCGCTGTTAAGGTTGAGCGTGTTTCTTTTCTAAAATCTCTCATCTCCTACAACACGATGTCCATTTGTCTGGAGGACTGGGGTATTTTTAAGCCGCCTCCTCTTACACGCTCGCTTCTTTCCAAAAATTGCGAACTGTTGCTGTCGGAGCCTCCTCCGTCCATCTCTGCACCCTGTACTTGCGATTTCTGTAGGTCGGGGTTTTTTCCCTTAGGCATTCCAAAGCTATTCCACTTCAAATTGAGTATAAGTGAGGTCTATAATTGCTTATCAGAGTGTTTTAGACCCTGGTGGAGACGGAGCTAGAGATCCAAGCTGCTCCTTAGGGCATGACGTCACCGGAAGTCCTCAAGTATGCATCTTAATGCTGGAATTGCCCCCTTGCAGCCCCTGTTAAAAGGAGAGCTGAGAATATTATCACTCAATATTAACAGCCTCCTACCTAAGTTCCCCCAGATCCAAGCATGGTGGTACAGCTAAAACCGGACATCATCGCCTTCACGGAGACCTGGCTATCACCCCAAATCACAGACACATCCTTAACACTGGAAGGTTTCAACTCTTTCCACCAAGACAGGCTCACCAAATGGGGTGGTGGCTGCCTAGTCTATGTCGGAAGTGACATTAAAGTGCAGATGATGGACTGCAGCCTGCTCACTAGTGAGGTGCAAATCCTCCACCTCAAACTTACCATTAGTCAACAAAACAAAGTAATGCTGCTAACAACCGTCTACGTACCCCCAGGGAAGCAGACTGCTGGGCTCAAGCTCTTTGAGGAGAATCTGCAGCATTTGGGAAAAGAGTGGGAGCAGGTAATTGTTGGGGATTTCAATATTAACTGGCACTCTAACAAGGAAAACGAAGCCAGGGACCAAATAGCTGGCTTATATATTACGCAGATGGTTACCCTTCCCACTAGGCACAACTACAAAACAGGCACCAGTACACTCATTGACTGGCTACTCTGCTCCAACCCGGATCACATATCAGATGTTAAGGTCTTGCCTGATAGCCTTAGCGACCACTCGCCAGTCATGTGCACTTGAGCAAACAAGCTCACAAAGTGCCCACTGGAGGTCACTGCAAATTGGGTGTTGAGACCTGGACTACTTGATAATTTCAAACTCCACTTATCCCTGATTGACTGGTCACCACTTGACCTTGCAACTGATGGCAACATCGCGTTTGAGTTCTTCCGAATTTCATTTACTCGGGTGTGCGATATTTTGGCCCCCTTAAAAACCAAAAAAGTAAAAGGAACCCACACCCTCTGGCTTAATACCTCACTCTTAGACCACATGCGTAATTGAGACTACCTGTGGCACAAAGCTAAGGACTCAGGAAAGCTGCAAGATGTGTCCGCATACAAAGCTGCTAGGAACTCCTGTACTAGGCTCATTCGCTCGGCGAAAGCAAGCTATTTCACGGACCTCCTCAACAAAAACTGGGAGTCCTCTAAAGGGTTTTGGAACACACTAAAATCCCTCACTGGAAGGACCTCCAGGACATCACTGGACCTACTCACCACTGGCTATGGGTCTCTCCAGGAACCCCTACTGATTGCCAACAAGTTCAATACAGCATTCACTGATCTATCAGGGGTGCTTCTCAGTAAGTTCCTTAACCCAATGAATAACCAACCCCATGGAAACTCCATACCCTCATCAGAGAGGGTAGGGCTGTCACGCTTCTGTTTTAGGCAAGTCTCAATCTCTGAAACCATCAAGCAAGTAAAGAGGGTCCTCAGAAAGACCAGAATGGGGAGTGATCTGATAGATATGAAGTTGGTTGCCATAACCCTTGATGTACTAGCAGCCCCAATCTCTAAGGTTTTTAATGCCTCCCTAAGATTGGGTGTGTTCCCAGACACCTGGAAATCCATCCTGGTTATACCAGTCTTCAAATCTGGGGATAAAACACTCACCGTCAACTATAATCCAATATCCATCCTCCCACCACTCTCCAAAGCTCTAGAGAGAATAGTCTCTGAATAACTTACTGACTTCCTTGACAATCACCGTTTACTCCGCAGCAATCAGCATGTTTTTTGTAAAAAACACTCTACCATCACTGCACTCGTGGATTACACCACTCAGATCTACAACGCCCTTGACCAAGGGATGGCGGTGGGGTCAGTTTTCATTGACCTTACAAAAGTGTTTGACTCAGCTAATCACCAGCTATTGCTAAGCACACTTGTCTCCTTGAGACTGGCCCCAGATACAGTCTCCTGGTTTTGTAGCTATCTAATGCAAAGAACTCAACCATAAAAAAACCAAAAGCATGCTGTTCTCAGTCCCACAGAACAAAAGGAATTTCTGCCCCCTTCGAATTCTGAACCCAAAGGGTGACACACTTGAACAAGTCTCCTCGTTTAAATATCTTGGTGTTTACCTTGATGACACGCTCAGTTTCTCCCACCACATTGATCAAGTCATGAAAACCACCAACATGAAGCTGGGCATCCTCCACAGAAACTAGCACTCAATGACACCTGCAGCCCTCAAATTAGCCACAGGTAGCACAATATTATTATCCGTTAATTATGGCTTACCTGTATATATTGCAGGATCAGATACTGCCCTAAACAGGATAAATTAAACTCATGAACAGGGTGTATCATCTGACACTTGGGGCAGATCAATGGACTCACACCTGTGCACTCTACTCTGAGATGGGCTGGCTCTCACTGTACCTAAGAGCCCATTACCAAACATGCCCGATCATAAAAAAAAGTGCAACTGGGCCTCATGCCGGATTCCATAAGCTGTCTGTTCAAGAAGGCTGTGCATACTAAACAAACAAGAAATGCGACAAAAGGAAATCTACAAGTCCCTTTAAAGCGCACATCACTGGCCCAAAAATCCATTACGTTTAAGGGCTCCAAATGGTTTAATGAGCTTCCCAGCGCGCTGACAGGAAACACAAAGCTGAGTGTGTTCAAAAGGGGGCTACGGTCCCACCTTAAGAATGTAACCACCTGTAACTGTGCAAGTAATTAATTCAACATATTCCTCCTGCCTTTTTCCCCCTGCTTTTTACCTCTTCCCCACCCTACTTCCCCCCACATCTTTTTCCAACTTACCACCCTCCTACACCACCTTTCCCCTTTACTCCCAACCCACACCACCTCTAGTTACTTTGACAACACCAACCTGGCTGCTTACCCCTTCCCCTTCTTTCCCCTAACCTAACACGAACATATGAATGGCATGTTTCACTCTTTCCTGTGTATCCCTTCCCTGCAACAATTTGATGTAATGTAATTTATTCTATTGTTAAGATGTACCTGTAACTAGCAAGTCTTGAACCTCATGTGACATTTTATGATCTCATGACTACCATGTTTTTTCACTGCTGTCTTTTATTGTATTGTATTGTATTGTATTTGTATTGCTCTGTTTGTCCCTGACTTGGAACCTTTGAAAATGAGTCTTTGACTTAAAGATATTAATCCTAATCAAAATAAATAAAATTAAAAAAAAATATTCACACTACTTATATGCATTGTCATTACTTGAGCTTACTGGACCCTGACCACTGCCTTATCAATCAGATAGCGGGGATCTGAGTTTATGTTCTCTATAATTCTCACATTAATGAATATTATATGCTTCCTATAGGCTTGCCAGGGCATATGACCTTATTCTGACATCTTACAGTTTAATTAGTCAGCAAAGTTGTGTTTAGGTGATACTACACAGTTTGAAATTTATTGAGTCATTTTTTTTTGGGGGGGGGGAGTATTTCTAGTACATGCCTACTGCTGGCAAAAGGGCTAGCCCACTACGGGTTAATTCCCGAGGGCTCGAGGGATGGCTCTTAATTCTTTTGAGCTCCCTCTATTTCTTCGCAAAGTTGTGTCTAGGTGATACTACACAGTTTGAAATTTGTTGAGTCAGTTTTTTGGGGGGGATATTTCTAGTACATGCCTACTGCTGTCAAAAGGGCTAGCCCACTACGGGTTAATTCCCGAGGGCTTGAGGGATGGCTCTTAATTCTTTTGAGCTCCCTCCTTTTCTTCGCACATGTGATCGCCTTACAGCTGGGTAACACCCACCAGCTTTCCCTTGCAAGTCAAGTTACACCCGCTCAGATGTGGTGGCATCAGGGCCTAAAAACCCCACTGCTCCCTATATCCTTCATGCTCTGGGTCTCAATATTGACTTGGCCAGAGCACACAGTTCTTGCCTATTACTGGGCTTTCTTAGTTTTGTTACAACTGTATATAGGTTTCCAGTTGATGTTTCTGTTTTTTTAGGATAAATGGGTACTCGACTTCTAAAAGAACTTGGGGTTTTCAGGCAAAGTGTTATTGTCATTTCCCACATCATCTGCCAGAAGGATTAACTTTACTGTTTCCAAATGGTTAACCAATTTGCAAAAGTACTTTTCTATAGTAACAACGAGAGGAAACAAATCTTGAAGTACATCGCCACACATAAGTGCAATGTGAATTTTTTACAAGAGACCCATCTGTCTCCTACTGAAGTTTTAAAGCTGAGGTCCAGGACCCACCCCCACCTGTTTCACTCCTTACTAGATTCTGGCAGGAAAAGGGGAGTAGCTATTTTGCTCTCTGCTTCCTTCCCCTTTGAGCAGGAGGAGGCGGTGGTGGGCCTGGGGGCAAGATATATTATGGTGGTAGGAAGAGTTCAGGACATGCAGGTAACCCTAATCAATGTATATGCCCTTCCAGGGTTCTCTATTTCATTCTACTCATCTCTTTCCCAACTCGTAGCGGAAAAGACGAAGAGCGTTCTCATAATGGGTGGTGATTGTAACCCGACCTTTGATAGAAACCTAGACACTACCTCCCGTATCCAGAACCCAGAATTAAAAAGATCTCAAATAGGTCTGGTAAATATCTGGCAGGAGAAATACCCTAGAGCCAGGGAGTATACTTACTACTCCCCCAGATTTAAAATGTTTGCCTGACTAGATACCTATGTCACATTTTCTAGGAATCTCTCCAGCTTCCCCTCTATGTGGGTAGCAACTTCCACCCTCTCTGATCATAACCCTATTTTCCTAGAGGCTGCTCTCTCCCTACCCAGAAAAAACACTCACTGGAGGCTGAACACATCACTGCTCTGAGACAAGGAGGTGTTAGATAAACTCGAACAGCGTATTAAAGACACCATAGCAGAAAATACAACAGCATGGGTGACACCTCAGATTCTGTGGGACACTCTTAAAGCCACTAGCAGGTGAAAATTGATTTCCATAGCCTCTCAAAAGAAAAAAGCCCAAATGTAAAAACAATAGGTGCTTCTAGCTCAGATTAGAGAGCTCTCAGAAAATTAAATGGGAGGAACACAGGGATTCCAAGTTAAAAGGCCTCAGAGGGGGACCTAAAGAAACTCCAAAAGGAAGAAATAGAAAGATCCCTTTTCTATCTGAAACAGAAGTACTATGATGGAGGCCCCAGAGGAACCAAAGTCCTGGCATTTCACCTTTGACAATATGCAGCTAGAGCTACTATTACCAAAGTAATGTCTCCATCTACCGGTTTCCCAGTAAATAAGTCGGAACAAATTGCAGAGGCCTTTGTTTCATACTATTCTAAGCTCTACAGCGCTCAGGCAGACACAATCCCTGAAGATAAACTGAAATATCTTCAAGCATTGCCCCTCTCTACCCTCACACTGGAGAAGGGTCAAGCACTGACTAGGCCAATTTCACAAAGAGAAATCCTAAATGCCATTAAAAACCTAAAAACGGGGGAAATGTCCCTGTCCAGAAAGCTTTAGTACTGAATTCTATAGGGCTTTCAGGACAGAGACAGTGCCCCTGTTATCAGAGGTTTTTTCAGAAATCTGGAAGGAAAGGAACCCGGTCCCCTCTCACGGCAATATGCTACAATCTCCCTCCTACATAAAGAAAATAAAGACCCTACCCGATGTGAATCCTACCGCACCATCTCTCTCTCCTTAACTCAGACTACAAGATAGTCACATCGAGTATAGCCTCCAGATTAAACTTCTTGCTTCCCAACTTAATCAATATGGACCAGACCGGATTCGTCTTTGACCGACAGGCCCCAGGCAGTGTTCGCTCAGCATTAAATGTGATTGATTCAATCCACCGTACCCACCTCCCCGTCTCCCTGATGAGTCTAGATGCTGAAAAGGCCTCTGACAAGGTCTCCTGGGGTTTCCTATTCCTTGTTCTGGAATGTATGGGTTTCCCACAGGTCTTTATTGATAGCATCAAGACACTTTACTCTGGCCCACAGGCATATGTCAGGGTGAATGGGGGGGGGGATTTCCAACAGATTCAGATTAAGTAGGGGCATCCGTCAGGGTTGTCCTCTATCCCCTCTCTTGTTCGCCCTGTATATCGAGCCTTTGGCAGAAGCCATTCACACCTCAGATTCCATTCACGGGATTGAAGTGGGGGGCCAACAGCGAAAGATATCACTATATGCAGACGATGTTTTGCTCTACCTGTCTCGTCCTGAACAATCTATTCCCCAAGTTTGGTTGGTTTTGTCGGAATTTGGAAAAATTTCCAGATACTCTCTCAACAAGACCAAGACCGAGGTACTGAGCTTTTATTATTCCCCCTCCCAAGCAATCTTGGACCTTCTACCCCATAACTGGTCTGCAAAGAGGATTAAATACCTGGGTAGATGGGTTACTAAACATAACTCCCAACTTTTTAAAGCAAACTATATCCCACTTACAAACCAAATGAAGAGGGACCTTGACAGGTGGGCCTTAATAAACTTCCCTCTGTACTCAAGGATTCAGACAATCACCATGAATATCCTCCCCAGGTTTTTATACCTCTTCCAGTGCCTTCCATCCTTCATTCACAAATTGCACTTTCAGGCCTGGCAAAGGTTAATTTCGAAATTCATATTGAACAATAAGAGACCCAGACTAAACATACACATCCTCCAGACACACAAAACTAAAGAAGGCAGATCTCTTCCAGATCTTGAGGACCATTATTTAGCCATGCAGTTGAAAATAGCCCTGCAGTGGTCCATTCCAACATATTCCTCCAACTGGAAAGAAATGGAAAAGGGAGAGGAGGAGGAACAGGGCCCATTGCAGGAGACCCGATTCATGCACTTTTCCAGTACATACACAGCTCACCCACCCCTGCTGTCCACTGTCAGAGACACCATAAAAGCTACTCGTAGAGCCTGGCAAAAATATAAATTAAAAACATCACTCTGGCCTCTTCACTGGTTAGCCTGGGACCCTGATTTTCCCCCAGCCCTACTTGACCACACTTTTGCAGACCGGGGAGAGACTGGGCCTAGTTTATTTGAATCAGTTCCTTCAAGGAAACACAATACAGGACTTTTTAACCCTTAAAAATACATTTGGGCTACAAAACTCTGACCACTTCAGATTCCTACAGGCTAGGGCCTATATCAACAGCTGTCAGAGGACAGATTGGGACCCAGTCAGGGCTGCCCCTTTCCTTGGGCGTCTCCAAGCAATTCTGTCCACCCAGAAAACAAAGGGTCTAATTTCTGCAATTTATAAGTCCCTGGCTGGTCTAAAGAATGACTCCTTAGAGAAAATCAAGCTGACCTGGCAGAAGGAGGGAGGTGCGGACCTGGGAGAGGTCAACTGGAGTTCAATATTTCATGTTGCCTCCAGGACTACCTGCTCCCCACTCTGGCAAGAATTTAGTTGGACAGTCAGAGTGCGCTTCTTCCTCACTCCCTTAGTTCTAAACAAGAGAGACCCAACGAGACAGCCGACCTTCTAGAGGTTGTGTGGAGAAGCCCCAGTGGATCACTTGCATGTTTTCTGGCTCTGCCCATGAATTGGGTCCTTCTGAAGGGATGTGATCTTTGCACTGAGGGATCTCTTTGCTCTGGACATCCCCCTGGACTGGCCTAATGTAATTTTGGGAGAACTCACGGAAGGCCTGGGGGACGCAGACTCAATTTACCTATGGGCCATTCTCCTAACAGCAGCCCATAAAGCAATTACCCGTCATTGGTTAAAGGCAGGGTCCCCTGCTTTACATTCCTGGATACGAGTGGTACAGGAAATTGCAGAACTTGAAGAGTTGACATTTAAGATCAACCAGAAAATGCAAATTTATATTCGCAGATGGACGAGGTGGCAGATATGGTTAGAAACCGGTCCCGATGTGAATCTTCACCAGGCTGCCTGGGGGGACTCCATTGACTTGCCTTCCTAAAATCGAGGGTTCTTGGCCCAGCCTGGGGGATAGAATCAGTTGACTGATTGGAGGGTAGTTGTATTGGTTGTGGGGATCTCTTGAATAATTTCTTGTAATAATTGTAAATAATTTATATTTGGAAAGACATGAAAGATGTGTGGTAATGAATTATAACATACTGGAACAATGTGTGAAAGCATAATTGACTGTGTCTGTAACCCTCTCATTGTAAATGTACCCAACTGATGTTAATAAACTTGAATTAAAAAAAAAAAAAATATATATATATATATAAAACATACATATTTATGCAATGGGGTGAGGATAAAAATCAACAAATAACAGCAGTATTTCTGGCTGTTCAGACCTACAGTGAGAATATCGCATTTATCCTCACTGTAGGTCATTTATCCACACTATTGGTCATAACCAGTCAGGAAATGCACTTAAGCACAGGTAACAAATGTTTCCCTATTGGTCAGACAAGGGCCACACGAGCCATTAGCCCACCAACCACAATTATACCTCTCCTCCTCCTTATTCCCAAATCATTAACAGCACAGCAGCATGAGCACTCCTTTCACGAACGTTCAGCAACACCGTGCAGGTTTCCAGTCAGACACCAACCGTCGACAAGTGCACAACTAAAGCGCAGTAAAAGCCACACCTAAAAAAAGTCAGATTTAAAAAAAAAATTAGTAAAGCAGACATCAGCTTTGATGTGGAATGTGAAAACCTTATAACTGCCTTCACACAAGATGGCCCAGTTCTGGAAGAACAAACCGTGGAAATAACTGTAAGCATTAACCAAACACAGCACACTACAGTAAGAAATGTTAGTGACCTATCAACAATGGACATTGAGGCATACATAAATGCCAGTAAAAACAAAAACACCACAAAAAAAAACATCGACTGATGTGACAATGATACAGTGCTATCTAGCGGACAACTACAGTGAAGAACGAAGCCTTGAAAAAATACCACCCGAGGAACTAAACACAATACTGGCAAGATATATTATTGAAGCAAGAAAAAAAGACAACACCCCATACGAGCCATTAATGCTCCATTCCCATTTCCAGAGCATAGAAAGGTACCTAAAAGCACACAGCTACCAAGCGTCACTATCCACTGACCTACTGTTTGAGAAAGCGAGACAAGTCTTATCTGCAAAACAAAAAAACCTCAAAAACCAAGGCAAGAGCTGTAAAGAACACACAGCCGATGAGTTAACTGATGACTTAATCCAAACACTGTATGATACAAAACAGCTAGGTCCATATAATCCGCTATCGCTCCTAAACACTATGTGGTTGGTCTGCACGACATTCTTCAGCTTGAGAGGAAACACAAAAGTAAGGGACTTAAAATGGGGAGATATAACACTCAAGAAAGATGCAAACAACGTAGAATACCTCGAATACAGCCGAGAAAGGCGTACAAAAACAAATAACTGGTAAAAACCCCAAAGACATCCATTGAATCAAACCACAAGCATACAGCAAATCCAATCAAATGCCCAGTGTCAGACTACAACGCATACAAAGGACAGAGACCAGCAACCTGTCTACATGAAGAATCCCCATTTCTTCTATCCATCAATGGCAACCAAAAACTGCACAAAGCATCTACCACCTGGTTTAAGAATCAGCCCTTGGGGATCAATAAAATTGGTACAATGATAAAAAAAATGCTGGCAGACAGAGAAAATAACTGAAAAACGTTTCACAAACCATTCGGCACGCAAACATCTAGTGCAGAAACTGAATGATGCAGGAGTCCCTCCAACTGAAATAATGCAAGTAACGGGGCACAAGAGCATAGTCAGCATTAACGACTACCGCAGACTTAATGACAATAAACAGAAAAAAATCTCCACAATACTGCACAACAGACTTGACCAAGCAGGGACATCTTACCAGGCCACCACCACCAACCTGGCATCCTCAAATAACTACCCCAGCATGCCCAGAAATAGCCTAGAGACCTACTTCACTAATCCGGTCTTTAATGCACACAATATCACCATACAAATAAATCACGGTAAGTGGCATCACCCCCCCCATAGCAAACTGATTCCCATACTTGCAATGTAATTCACAAACTTACTTCCACCCCACAGATAAACCAAAGACTCAAAAGAAAAGAATATATGTTCTTGAAGATTCCAGCAGTGACACAGATTGAAACACCATGGTAAAGAAATCCCCAGTACACATAAAAAAAAAAAATTGCCATAGAAGTACTACACCCTCTCCATCTAAAACCAGATTCTTATCCTGTTTATTTTCCTTCTCCACAGGTCAACACAACATGAAGAAGAAATGCAGAGTTTGAACATCAGCCCACAACAAAAGCCCAAGGGAAAAAAATGAAAAAGAAAGCACCCTTCAAATAAAAGGAAACCCAAGCAAAAAAAAAAAAAAAAAAAGAAAAAGGATTTTTTAAGCCGCACAGTTAAACTATTGTTAAATACTTCAGTTTTTGTGTAAACATATTAAACTAGATACATAAAACAGTTTAATTAATAGCATCATAGTTCTTCTAATAAAAAAAAAGACTGCAAACTACTGAGTTGAGCAAAACCTTCAATATACTTTGTACCTGTGTTAGTGGTCAGTTGTACAGTTAACAAGTTAAAAAGCCTCTACTAACAACCCTCCCTAACCAAATCTTTTTCAAAGTCTCTTACCTCGCAGATGTTTCAAGAATGAGTAATCCAAAAAATAAAGGTTGTTCTTTTCTTCAGAAGTCCTTGCATTTCTTTAAAACATCAATCACCAAATGGCACTGTCATAAAGCACAACCCTCCCACCCCAAATACATCCAAACATGCCCGATTGTAAAATAAAATGAAACTTGCAAAAAATAAATAAATAAATAAAAGACCCCAAATCTGGACACAACCAAAAGCACAATCCGAAAGAGGTCCAGATACAGCAGTACGAATCCCACGAAGAAGAGGACTCCACCCAGAAAAAATACTCCAACAGTAGTCCCAATGCACCAAACGACTCCAATGCTAGAATGAAGATGCCGCTCCTGCACGTCACATCCACAGACTACACCCCGAACACCTCGCACCCCTAATGGTGAAAATTCACAATGTCCCGCTGCTCCACTGACATCCATAAAGGCCCGAAGATTGATGGCGTCATGCAAAATCTCCAAAGCACGCGCAGGCACACTCCACAAAGCCCTCCGGCCGCCAACTGCACTGATTGTGCAAACTCCAAATTTATAGACCACCCTATAGCAAATAAGCCAATCACCAATGAACAGTACAAAACAAACAGTGAAATCAACCAATCACAAGCCAAATCATCCTAGCCAACCACAGCACATACCCACGTGGGTCACCGCCAAACTATCCAATAGCATACATTTTCCCACAGAACAGTAACCAATCAGAAAACACCAATGCAATTCTATGGGAAAAATAGATAAAATGACATGCTACTCAAAAAAAAAGAATACATTACACCGTTCCCTACATTTTAAAACTATACTAACGACCACAAACAATCCCCATTGCATAAAATGAATACTCCACAGGACCGTCTGAGATATCTGTGATATCTTTCCTCATGCTCTGTGAATTATGCTATCACTCGTGGCTTCGCCACTCGTGATGTCATAATTCACAGAGCACTCAGAAAGATATTACAGATATCTCAGATGGACCCATAGAATATCCCATATATGTGTGTGTGTGTATGTATATATAAATATATATGAAGATTGGGAAGGACGGGTGATATGGAGTGGAGGGGGACAAAGAAGCGGTACTGGGGGTGGGCACTCTGGTCATCTTAATAGATAGATAGCCGGGTAGATAGATGGAAAGAAAGAAAGAAAGAAAGAAAGAAAGAAAGAAAGAAAGAAAGAAAGGGAGTGAGCAGGGGATCGGGTGCTCACTGCTGTCACTGCAGCCTGCAGCATGACTTGCAGCTGTGGCTCAAGGAAATGCAGTTCCACCTCAAAGAGCAAAGGTGTTTTTTCCATTATTACTGCTGAACAAAACACTTTAAACTTCTTGTCTTTGTTAATACTGAAAAGCATTACTTATGCAAAAACACTGTTGCTGAAAGACTAATAAATGTGCACATATTAAAATGAAGGGGCCAAATCATGCCAGCTCTAAAAACCTGCAAAAGATGGACTATATAGAGTAAGAGCAGTGTGCAGACAGGCTGTGGTTTTGAATTGTTTGTTATGGAGTGTAAGGAGAAGAGGCTCCTAGTTTACTAGTGACATGCACTTGGTGGTTCTATGGTGAAGGGGTGTGCAGCTCACAAATGTAGTCTAAAGAGTATATAAATGATTAAATGTATATGGAATGGTGAATCAGTGAGTGTGCCTCTTGTTTGTAGACTATAACATATGAAATACTCTGGAAAAAATGGAAAAAACAGATATAAGTCTAAGTGCATTGTAAGTCATCATGTACAATTTAAGGTATTTTCTACTGTAAAATATTGGTAAACTGGATAATAATGGTGTGTAAATATCTTGTGTATTTAACAATTAGTGTGATTAATGGACTCCTGAAGAAGCCTTTGAACACAAGGCAAAATGTACGAGTTATAATAAAAAGACTTTTGCAAGCAGCACTTATGAAGAACATTTGTCCCCCCCCCATGTTAGTTTCTCATACTGCTGCATTTGGGGATTGGCTGTATTAGAAGAAACCTTTTTTAAGATACAGTTACCATTTCCTGTGGTTTTCCCTTTCTGGGATTGGTGGACATGCTACCAGATAAGCCATTTTCTACTCCAGACCGTAGAAACAAACTCTGGTCAGAGTTACAACGGCTGCTAATGCATTAATATGATAAAAGATGTATTTATTTCAAAGGTTTTACAAAGAAAAAACATACTGAGCTAGCAATAGCTGTGTCCTGGGGAAAGGGGAAAAGATGACAGATACAAAAATACAGAATATAAAGTTCCTATACATTGAATAAATGTAACAAAGATAAAGAGGACAATTATGTCTTAAGAATAAATTGGGAAAAATAAGTTACCAAGCAAAAAATTGTGGAACTGACCAAAGAACAAAAATAGTTATGGAAAGTTGCAAACAGTTGCAAAAGGCGGCTGCTATAACATCTGGTGCCCAGACAAGATAAGTATTAAAAGAAGGAAGCGCAGTCCGGCAACTCAGAAAAAGACCATGTTCACTACAGATATAGTGAAATATTACATATTTATTCTAGATAAAGAGTTCACAGTAATAAAGGTGTCTTGAAAAAGTGTTGGCATAATGTGAAACGGTGGTGGTTTTAATGTCTGTTTTGCACTATGGTGAATTTTTTGCTGCTTATGTGAACTTTTTATCTAGAGCAAATATGTAATATTTCTTTATATCTGTGGTGAACATGGTCTTTTTCTGAGTTGCCGGACTGCCCTTCCTTCTTTTAACAAAAATAGTTAGCAACTTATTAAAATAAAAACTAGGGGAATGACTGATGCAGAAGAAGAGATATAAAATTAATGTGCGACTATATTACTGTGATGTAAAATCTTTTGCAGGTCAGGCTACCTTCTCTTTCCGCTTTCTTAAACTTTAGAACTCTCTCCCCCTAACCATTCATTCCGCCTCTTCCAAATGCTCTCTCTTCTCTCTGCTTCATGACCATACCACTACGTCCTGTGCCTGTCCTTCAGTCCTAGTCCTTCCCCACGCCTCTGTTTACCTTATTCCTTCTTTCACAATAACCACACTGCTTCCTCCTGTGGCTGCCCTTTTGTCATAGCCCTCCATGCTCCTCAATTTACCATCTTCCCCTCTTTCTCCTCCTCCTTGCCCCTTCACACACCTCACCAACCCTTCTCTCTCTCTCTTCTTCCTACCTCACTTGTCTGAACTTTCCTACTTCTCCCCTTATCTGCACTCCTTCCTTCAGCGCCCTATCCCCTGGTGCCTTCACCATTGAAAAGTGCTATTGCTTGTGCCCATGGGAAAGATTCCCTGCTGTGTCCTAGTAAACTTTTGAATATAATTTGAACTGTCTGATGAACCTCATTCATGTTCATTTTGTACTGTTTATATCTTTGTATGATGTTTTATGGTGTAAGTTATTGTTCTGTGTTGCTCTTGCTCTACCCGTGACTCCTTTTCTGCAATAGACCTAACACAACTAGTTACCCAACCTACCAGGACTAACCCCAAGAGAGGCTCCAGTACCCTGTTTGATGTGGTACTCATCAGCCGCCCTAATCGGATCCCCAATGTACAAGTCCTCCCAGACTCTCTCAGCGATCACTCACCCATTCTATTCCATTGGTCATCCTCAGTCTCCAAACCCATAGCACAGTCCACATGCCGGTGGCGTCTAATACCTGGTGGTCTGACAAAACTTAAGGAACTTCTGTCCCAAACTGACTGGTCTCCTATACAGGCAACTCCTGACATTGACAGCTCTCTCCTTCTTTACGAACTTTTAATAATGCCTGTGATATCTTTGCCCCAATGTGACCCGCGTTCTAAAAGGCAGAATGCCCGTGGGTAACCCAGCTTTGATTCACCAACTCAAGCATAGGGACAACCTATGGCACCGTGCCATTGAGACTGGCTGGCCCAGTGACAGGCAGTTATATGCTGCCACCGAAACAAGTGCACTCGGGCCATCAGAAAGGCCAAGTCTGAGCACTATCGGTCCTCCTCACAGCCTCATGGGGAACCCCAGAACCTTCTGGGATAACATTAAACAGTTAAATGAAGTGCACACTCCCCCACCCACCCAGATCAACATTAATGGCATGATCTCTTCAGACCCAGCCCTCATAGCCAACCACCTCAACACCTCATTCACTGATCTTAGCCCTATCCTCCCTACAATTTTTTGACCCTCCTCCCCAGCGCCTGCCGTAAATCTTTCTGTATTTTCTCCTCCGCCGTGTTTCTGCCCAGAACTTAGGCGCACCTTATCACTGCCCTCAAGAGTAATAATGCGGGCAGTGACACCCTGAATCCGTGTATCCTCGGCTGGTCTTAGACACAGTCCTTACCCGATCACGTGCCTCATCAACCACTCTCTTTGCCTGGGGAAGGTTCCAACTGCCTGGAAAGTCGCCACTGTCACCCCTGTCTTTAAAGGTGGTGATAGGACTGTGGCTGGAAACTATCGGCCAATCTCCATTCTCTCTCCTCTCTCCAAGGCCTTGGAAAAAGTGGTAGCCTCTCAAATCTCTGACTACCTCTCCACCTACAATGTCCTATGTCCTGAGCAGCATGGCTTCCGGGCGGGCCAGTACCAACACAGCCCTCCTAGAGTTCTCCAACTTTCTCCACTCCTCCTTAGACACTGGTTCTCTGGCTGGTGCGGTCTTCATTGACCTCTCTAAAGCTTTGACACTGTCTCCCACCCCTCCTTCTTGATGCCCT
This sequence comes from Neoceratodus forsteri, assembly GCA_016271365.2. Lineage (NCBI taxonomy): Eukaryota > Metazoa > Chordata > Ceratodontiformes > Ceratodontidae > Neoceratodus > Neoceratodus forsteri. The sequence continues at coordinate 1,201,790,728 of CM028130.1, forward strand.
TAGTCTCTCTGGTTTTGCTGCTGGGCCTATCTCCTGGTGCACCAGTTATCTGTGTGACAGCTGCATGGCGTATAAAAATTAATGGGACCTACTCAGACATCTGTCCCATCTTTTCTGGGGTTCCCCAGAGCTCCATTCTGGGCCCCTTACTATTCTCCCTTTACCTTAACACCCTTTTACGCTCTTGCTCGGGGAACATTCTATTGTACGCTGATGATGCAGTCATCTTTGCCTCAAGTCGTAACCCTATTGCCCTCCAGGACTCGCTGCAGAAGTCCTTCGCTGTAGCCGAGGGCTGGTTCAAGGAACATAGATTGGTGATAAATCTTAAAAAACCAAAAACCATATTCTTCACTCATCCTCAAAACAAGTCCTGCAACTTCAAACTCCTCATTCACTCTGGGTCCTCTTTCCCACTCGAACAAGTTTGCTCCTATAAATACCTAGGGATCCATTTTGACCCTCCCTCTCCTTCCATGGACACATAGCTCCCCTAGCCACTGCCACTAATATCTGATTGGACATCTTACATCGGTATAAACACTGCCTCCCCGGAGCTCTACTTCACCAGTCACCTCCTCTATCCTGTCCCTAGTGGACTATGGACTGCCGGTGTGTGGTGCTGCTGATCAGACCGCACTCCATAAAATTCGCACTACTCTGAATAAGGCCTGCAGGTTAATTACTGGGGCACCTAGGCTAACACACACCTGTTTACTGTACGCTAAAGCGCTGGTACTTGATCTTGACGAGCGCCTCAAATATCTGACCTGTACCCTTACAAAAAAGACCCTCCTTGGGCTATCCCCGCCTGGATTGACCACCACCATCCGCTGCTCTGTCCCACTAGTTCATACTCGGACCTCTGGGAAAACCTCTCTTGTTATCCCTAGAGCTAGGACCTCTCACGGCCAAGAGCCTTCAGCTTTAGGACCCCTCCTGGTTCAACACACTGCCCCCTCCATCTCCAGAGCTCCAACTATATGGTAGCTTCAAGCGTCCTTCTGGAACCACCTTGTTAACACAGGCTGTAATTGCCACTAGTCAAAGCCGTACTCAATACTAATGACAAAGCTTACTACTAAGCTGCTAAGGACAACATAATTCGGTATTGTTTGCATCAATCCTACCTGTACCAGCTTGTTTGTATCTATGTCTTAAGTTACTGTTATACTGTGTTATACTGTTATACTGTGTATTTTCGTTTGTCTTACTGTGACAAGGTACCTTTGTAAATGAGCCTGTGGCTCAAAGGTTTTCCAAACTGCTGTCTAAGTAAATAAATAAATAAATAAATATAGCAGATTTAGTGAACTGTGTTAATTTGCACTAAGGAAAGAGACTTAAGGGGTAGCCTGATACCTTTTAATATGGGACCATTACCCTGTGTAGTTCTGATTTACAGTTCTAGATTTGTCTACCTATTTCTGTTTCAAGCTTTTAATCACTGACGGAATGGCTTCTAGCCACTAACTCCCATGCCAGCAACCTGGGTTCAGGAACAGACCTGGATCGCTTGGGGACTGGCCTGGGAGGGAGAATGTCCATCTGTAAGACAGGGAGAAGAATCTAGGTGGCAGCACCATGGGACAGCATGGGAAGGGACCACACACCTGAATGCCTAAGGTGTCTCCATGGAAGCCAAGAACACACATGTCTGGGCCCATTAGGGGAGAAAATAGGAGGAAAAGCCCTCCGACTGTAGAACAGTGATGGTCTTCCCTGTAGCAGACCCCACACCGATGACTATGCACCTCTGATCCAAGGTCCTGTGACAGAACCACCAGAAAAGGTAAGTCCCAGGGAAGGTGGGTTTGGGGCTGGGAAGACTGTCCCAGATGGGGGCAAACCTGAGTGCTGAAGGAGATAAACAGCTTTGTGCCATGGACAAAGTGAGGCGACATGCGACTCATCATAGTTGTGTACTATGTGCTGGTGAACGAAAAGGACTGCCTGCATGGAGGAGCAATGCTGAGAAACAATGCATGAACACAGTGGGATGATATGGTACCCATCAAGGTGGTGTACTGTGTGGGGGTAAAATGTGAGGTACTGCCACTACTGTGAAGTGATGCTCAGAAGCACTATATGAACAAAGTAAGGGACTGCTTGCACGGAGGAGCAATGTTCAGAAACATTGCATGAACACACTGTAGCAGCATGGCACCAATTATGGTGGTGTTCTGTGTGCTGGTGATTGGTGAGGGATTGCCTGCACTGTACAATGATGCTGAGAAGCACTGTATGAACACACTGGTGTGACAAGGCACACATCACAGTGGTGTACTGCTTGCTGGTGAAACATGAGGTAATGCCTGCATAAGGGAGTAATGTCAGAAGCACTGCAGAAACACAGTGGGGTGACATGATACCCATCAAGGTTGTGTACTGTGTGCTGGTGAAAGGTGAGGGATTCCCTGCACTATGGAGTAATGCTCAGAAGCACAGCTGGAACACAGTTGAGCTACATGGCACCAATCATGGTAGTGTACTGTGTGCTGGTGAAAGATGAGGGAGTGCCTGCTCTGTGTAGTGATGCTAAGAAGCAGTGCATGAACACTGTAGAGTGAGATGGCACCCATCATGATGGTGTAATGCGGACTGGAGAATGGGTAGGGACTCCCTGCCCTGAGGAGTGATGCTCAGAAGCACTGCATGAACACAGTGGGACGCATGGCACCCATCCCTGTTGAATACTTTGTGCTGGTGAAAGATGAGGGACTTTCTGCACTGTGGAGTGATGCTCAGAAGCACAGCTTGAACACAGTGGGTGACATGGCACCAGTCACTGTAGTGTACTGAGTGCTGGTGAAAGGTAAGGGAGTGCCTGCTCCGCGGAGTGATGCTCAGCAGCACTGCATGAACACTGTGGAGTGGCATGGCACCCACCATGGTGGTGTAATGCGGACTGGTGAATGGGTAGGGATTGCCTGCACTGAGGAGCAATGCTCAGAAGCACTGCATAAACACTGTGGGGCATCATGGCACCCATTCCTGTTGTGTACTGTGTGCTGGTGAAAGGTAAGGGACTGCCTGTATTGGGATGCAATGCTCAGAAGCAATGTATGAACACAGATGGGTGATATGGCACCCATAAGAGCTGCATACTGCATGCTGCTGAAAGGGGAGGGACTGCCTGCATTGGGGAGTGATTCTTAGAAGCACTGCATTAACACAAAGGGGAGACATGGCACCCATCACAGTGGTGTACTGCATGCTGGCAAAAGGTGAAGGACTGCCTGCACTGGGGAGCGGTGCTCTGAAGCATTATATGAATGCTCTAGTGTGACAAGGCACACATCACAGTGGTGGTCTGCTTGCTAGCGAAAGATGAGGGAATGCCTGCACAAGGGAGTAATGTTGAAAGCACTACATGAACACAGTGGGGTGACATGGTACCCATCAAATGGTGTGTTGCATGCTAGTGAAAGGTGAAGGACTGCTTGCAGAGGGGCGTGATGTTCATAAGCACTGCATTAACACAACAGGGTGACATGGCACCCATTACGGTGGTGTACTGCAAGCTGGTAAACTGTGAGGAACTGCCTGCACTGGAGAGCAGGTGCTCAGAAGCACTATATAAACTTTCTGGTATGACAAGGCACACATCACTGTGGTGTTCTGCTTGCTGGTGAACGATGCAGGAATGCCTGGGAAGCAATGCTTAGAAGTAATGCAGGAACACAGAGGGGTGACATGGCACCCACAAGTGCTGCATACTGGTGAAAGGTGAGGGACTCTCTGCTCTGTGAAGTGATGTTCAGAAGCACAGCTTGATCACAGTGGAGTGACGCGGCACCAATCATGGTGGCGTGCTTTGTGTTGGTGAAAGCATGAGGGACTGCCTGCACTGGACGGGCTCAAAAGCACGGTATGAACATTCTGGTGTGACAAAGCACACATCACAGTGGTGTTCTGCTTGCTTGTGAAAGATGAGGAAATGCATGCACAAGGGAATAATGTCAGATGCACTGCATGAACACAGTGAGGTAACATTTGTGGTATCATCAAAGTGATGTACTGTGTGCTGGTGAAAGGTGAGGGACTGCCTGCACTGTGGAGTGATGCTCAGAAGCATAGCTTGAACACAGTGGGGTGACTTAGTACCATTGATGGTGGTGTGCTGCATGCTTTTGAAAGGTGAGGGATTGCCTGTATTGGGAAGTGATACTCAGAAGCACTGTGGGAACACTCTGCTGTGACAAGGTGATGTACTGTGTGCTGTTGAAAGGTGAGGGACTGCCTGCATTGTGGAGCGATGCTCAGAACCACTGCATTGACACATTGGTGCAACATGGCACCCAGCATGCTTGTGTACTATGTGCTGCTGTATGGTCAGGGACTACCTGCACTTAGGAGTGATGCCCAGACACACTCTGTGAACACAGTGGGCATCATGGCACCCACCCCTGTTGCGTACTGTGTGCTGGTGAAAGGTAAGGAACTGCCTGCACTGGGGAGCGATGCTCAGAAACACAGTTTGAACACAGTTGGATAACATGGCACCTGGTCAAAGATGGAATGATTAGCCTGAGAGAAATGTTGTCCCACTGTTTATTCAGTCTTCTTCATTTTAATATCATGTCTGTGCTCCTGCTTCCTTGTTATTTCAGGTACAACACATGGACAGATAAACAGGTTACTCACCTGTAACTGTAGTTCTAGGAGTGATATATGTTGTTCTAGCCACGCTGTTTGGCAGACTCCTAGCAGTTCCTAGCAGTTCTCCGGGAAGAGGGAGGCAAGATGCACACCCCCTACTTAGGGAACAGAGATTGGAGAACTGAGGCCCCAAAACCAGTTTGGCATGTTCTTTCCCTCTAAGATTTTTGCTGGAAGGTCTAAAAGCTGGCTCCTCCCACCCACACAGCTGGTATATCGCTCAGCTCCGCCCCTTGACACCAGATCTTGCCCGCTGGAAGCAGGGGGTTGTGCGTCGAAGCCGGGGAGGTCGGATGGGCTCGTGTGGATGAACAACATGTACCACTCCTAGAACTACTGTTACAGGTGAGTAACCTGTTTTTCTAGGATCGTGGATATGTTGTTCTATCCATACTGTTTGGCAGACTCCTAGCAGTTCTCCAGGAGGAGGGAGGCAAGGCGCACACCCCCTACTTAGGAACAGAGATTGGAGAACTGAGGCCCCAAAACCAGCATTCCGGAGTAACTCTAGGTCAATGTGGGTTGGGGAAATGAAGGTGTTTGCTGACTTCCAAGTAGCAGCTCTACAGATATCCTGGATAGGGATGTCCCTTGAAGCAGCCACCAATGCAGCAGTTTGGCGGGTGGAATGAGCTCTTATCCCTATGGGAGGCTGCTTGCCCACTAACTGATAGAGATATGAAAATTAGGTACCTACTATAATTATTAATCTTTCTGTGTATCTTCACCATTCATCACTAGTGGGTACAGCGCCGGAGCTAGGACCCCGTGAGGAGACTTTTTTTTTCTATGGGAGGAGTCGATGCAGGGCCAGCACCGCCCTTGAGGCCGATGTTCTACGTGGCACTTGCGGGTTTGCCATTATCTGCCGTCGACTCCGCCCTAGCCTCAGTTTTGAGATGCCGGCAAGTGTAAGAAAAGGGAGGTGGGGTGGGGCATAGGAGCCCAAGGGACAGATAAAAGGAAAGGATATATAAAAACTAAAAAGAGAAATAAATGACAAATGAGATAGGAAAAAGAAACTAGGTACGGGAAACTGGGGAAAAAGGGAAGGAGCCCCAATCTCTGGAAAGGAGGAGAAAAAGGGAGTAAAGATAGAGGGATAACGGAGGGGGAGAGAGGATTGCACCCCAGAGATGATCCTGGACCCCAGGGTTTTAACAAGCATGACAGACCAGAAGGAAAAATTACTCATCTTGTTTCTTCCCAAGGATCCACTAATATTATTACTCTTTGCAGTGTTCCTTTAAGCCAGCACTGCCCCAGAGCCAAACAGAATGCTATGTTAATTATGGAATGTTTAGCTCATGCATTCATTTTCAAACTGCCCTATTCTAACTGCCTGGATTCTACCTCAGATTTCTGTGAAGCCTGCAAAGAGGCCATAACATATATAACAATTAACAATTTTAGAATGCTAATGCCCAACAGGGCCATGTAAAAAAAGAAGTAATAGGTCAAGAAAGGGCCAACAAAAACACAGTGATAGGATGAGCCCTCTTTTCTGAGCCAGATAAACCCTTAGAAAACAACCTACCAGCTAAGCATTACCAAAGTGTGCCAGCCAGTGAGCTGTCCTTCATATTGAGAAGCATCTCAGCTGTATAGAGTGTTTTTCTGTGATTCTAAGAAGAGGACCAGGGGTGGGGAGTAATAATATTAGTGGATCCCTGGGTAGAAACACAATTACTACAGGTGAATAATTTTTTCTTCTAACCCCAGGAATCCACTAATATTATTACTCTTTGCAGACTATCTAGCAGTACCACTAGGAGGTGGGCAGAATCTATTTAGGAAAAAGACTCTGCAAAACAGCCTTTCCCAAAAGTGGCATCACTCCTGGCCTGAGTATCCAGGCTGTAGTGTTTAGTAAAGGTGTGGACTGGCCTCCAGGTAGCTGCTTTACAAATCTCCAACAGAGGGACCTCTCTGGCAGCGGCAATGGTGGCAGCTGTGCCCCTTGTGGAATGGGCCCAAAGACCTGAAGGAGGGGCCTTGCCCACCTTTGAATAGCAGAACTGAATACACTGGACTATCCACTGAGATATAGTTATATTTGAAGCAGGAGATCCCTTACCTATTTCCCCATAGGTAAGGAACAGTTGCTGTCTGTTCTGCCTATAACCCTTGGTATTGGCTATATAATAGCTCAATGCTCTCTTCACATCCAAACTATTCACCCTACACTCACCACAGCTAGTGTCTGCTGTAAAAAAATACTGGTAGGGTAATGGACTAATTTAAATGAAGGTCAGAAACTACTATGGGAAGGAACTTTCTATTAGTTCTCAACACTACCTTATCATTGTGGAAAGAAATATAGTCCTTCTCCACACATAGGGCTTGTAACTCACTTATCCACCTAGCAGAGGTAAGTGCCACTAGGAAAATTATTTTCCAGGTAGGGATTTGAGCTCTGCAGAAGCTAAGGGTTCAAATGGTGGAAGCATAAGCTGGGCAATACAAATGTTGAGGTCCCAAGCTGGCACTGGTTCCCTATGAGGGGGAAACAGATGTAAAAGGCCCTTAAAGAACCTTCTAAATATGGGATTCGAAGTTAGGGTTTCCTCTTTCCCTACAGAGAGATAAGCTAAAAGTAAAGCCAAATGAACCTTCAGAGTTGAGTGCTGCAATCCCAAGGAATGCAGATAAGACAAATAATCTAGGAGGGTTGGAATGCCAGCCTGTGCTGGGATTATGCCCTTTTCTGTACACCAAATAGAAAATATTTTTCATTTGGAAGCATAAGTTTTCTTAGTAGAAGGTTTTCTGTAACTCTTAAGGTCTTCTAAAACTGCTTGAGAGTATTGGGAATCTGAATACTCAAAGTCCTCAAGAGCCAAGGTCTGAGTCTGAGAGACCTGAGATTGACACACACCACCCTGCCTTGGAAGGAAGTCAGTAGATTGTACCTCTGAGGGAGGTAGATTGATTTGCTCACTGACATTAAGAGCAACAAGGCGTACCATGGCTGTCTTAGCCAGTCTGGGGCTATCAGAATCATCAAGGCTGGCTGTGACCTGAGCTCGATGAGTGCTCTGAGAATCAGAGGAAAAGGAGGGAAGGCATAAAGGTATTTGCCCATTCAGTCGAGAATCAGGGCGTCCACAGGAACAGTCCCTTTCACTGGAGCCCTGCAGCAATAAAGGGGTAAATGGGGATCCTGGTGGGAAAAAAAAGATCCATTTCTGGGGTTCCCCATCTTCTGAATAGGACCTGTACTACGTACTACCTGGCTGTTCAGCACCCATTTGTGATGGGCCTGGTTTATTCTGCTCAAAGCATCAGCCAGTGTATTGTCCTTCCTTGGCAGATGAATTGCTTGTATGGAGGCATTAATGGAGTAAATCAGGCTCCATATTTTCATTGCTTCTGTGCATAGTGGAGTGGATCTTGTCCCTCGTTGTTTGTTGATATAGTACATTGTGGTGGCATTGTCTGTTCTGAACCACTTTTACCTTTAGAAGATGAATGAAGGCCTGACGGGCCAGGTAAACTGCTCTTAACTCCAGGAGATTTATGTGCAGGAGGGACTCTGCACTGCTCCAGAAGCCGTGAACTGTGTGGTCCCCTAGGTGGGCACCCCATCCTAGGAGGGAGGGAGGCATCTGCTGTGAGCAATACGGAGGGGGGGATCCTGCTGGAAAGGCACCCCTTCCCTTAGGTTGTCTGGATCCCTCCACCACTGAAGGGCCTGTAGAAGAGTTTTTGTTACAGGGACTAGTTTTGAAAGTGGATCTCACCTCTGGGACTAATAGGCCCTGAGGTGAAACCGAATGTCCCTCATCTGGAATCTGGCACCCATGACTGTGCTTGTTGCTGAAGCCATATGGCCTAATTGCTGTAGAAACTGAGTTGCTGGTTTTGGCCTGCCCAGGACAAATGAGCTTGCTAGAAGCTGGATAGCCTGTACCCTTTCCAAGGGTAGAAAAGCCTTTTCCAGAATTGTATTGAGTTCTGCCCCTGTGAACTGCAATACTTGGATTGGGGTGCGAACTGATTTCTTGGCATTTAGAAGAAACCCCAGGGAGGAGAGAACACCTTGAGCTAGGAGTAAGTGTTCTGACACTTGTTGGGATTTTCCTACAATCAGCCAGTCTTCCAGATATGGGAAAACTGTGACACCTAGCTTTCTGAGATGTGCCACTATTACTTATATGCACTTTGTGAACACCCTTGGTGCAGAGGTAAGGCCGAAAGGAACAGTTGAGAAACGGTAGTGGCCTGAGGGAAGAGTGAACCTGAAATATCTTCTGTGTGATTCTCAGACAGGGATATGAAAACATGCATCTTTCAAATCCAAAGAGGCTAGCCAATCCCTTTTTTGTAGTGTTGGCAGGATTATTGCCATTGTGACCATTTTGAACTTGGGTTTCACCAAGTACTTGTTCAGTTGTCTGAGGTCTAGTATAGGCTACCACTCTCCAGTCTTTTTTGTTGTTAGGCAACACCTGGAGTAGAACCCTTGCCCTCTTTGATTGTGTGGGACAGGCTCGACTGCTTTTGCCAGTAATAAGTTATTTTACCTCCTGCTCTAGCAGTTTTCTTTGTGAGGGAGGAACTGATGCAAAATGTTTTACCCTTGGAGGGGAAGGGACTTGAAACAAAGGGAGAGACCCTGACCCATTATTTCCAGGACCCACCAGTCTGATGTGATTTTTGACCAGTCCTGGAAATAGTGGAAAGGTTTGCCCCCTACTGGATGTGGAGAGGCCACCTGAGGGGAAGAGTCAGGGGTTCTGCTTTTGTTGTTGTTGAGGTTGGGTAGAATGAGACCCTCTGTGGGAGCCTCTTCTGCCCTGGCCCTGTAAAAACCCATCTGCTGGGGTTGGTACTGTATCTGAGGAGCAGCTTGCACCTGAAAGAAAGGTCTTCTAAAAATAGACCTGCCTCTGCCTCCCCTAGAATAATAAGTGGAGGGAGAAGGTTTGCCCCTGGTGGAATTACTTCTGAAAGTAGCCTTGTATTCATCTACTTTCTTCATGTAGGCTTCAGTTTGTGCACCAAAAAAGGGAATGGCTCTCAACTGGGAAATCCATCGCTTTGTTTTGAGTATCCTGGGTGAGGTTGGTAGCCCTCAGCCAGGCGAACCTTCTCATAACTATTGTACCAGCCATCCATCTGGCAGCAGTGTCATCTGTGTCTGCTGCCATCTGGAATTGTTACTTGGAAGTCTCCAAACCCAATTTAGCTGTCTTTACTAACTCAGAAACAGTGAGGAAGGGATTTGTCTCTGCATTATCCACCACAGACTGCCATAAAGCCTTTTGGTACAGGGCATCATATGCCTGGTAAGTGGCTTGCCTGATAGCAAGGGATGCTGAGAGGTACCCCCTCTTAGCCATACTGTCCACCCTTCTGGAGTCTTTTTCAGGTGGAAGAGAAGACAAGGGGGGTTTGGCCTTCTCACAGGCTGCCTGCTGTACAATGCCCTGATGATCTGGGTGACTGAATAAAAACCTGAGCACCAGATCTCTCCAGTTGGTACTTTTTGTCACATTTTTTGTCAATAGGTGTGACAGTTTGAGGAGCTTTTTAAATTTCCAGAATGTCTTTTCTGAAAAATTTGCAAAGAGGAAGAAGTCATTTTGAGGGTGTTATCCCCATTAGTTCCATGTATTGAACCTCTTCTTCATCCTGTACTTCCTCAACTGTCTGGAGGTCCAGTGTTTCCACCATTTTCTTAATGAAAGAAAAATGGGAGGAAGATCCTCCGAAGGCCTAGGGGGGAACGAAAGTCTTGCTCCGGTGACACCTCAGGCTCTATTCCTTCCTTCTCCACATCTTCATCATCACCAATCATAGTGGGAACAGGCACAAAAGGAGTAGTAGCAGCTGTTTTATCAGCTGGAACAGTTACAGGTTGCTGGGGGGGGGGGCAGGCCCTGCAACACTTGTAACAAAGCCAGAGCTTGTGAAATATCAGCAGGAGAGGGAGTATGTGTTGGCACCTGAGGGACCCCTTGAGGTGTTTCAGCTGGGGTGTCAGTGTGCTTACTTTTTCTTAGTTTTTTGGCAGGCACTGGAGAGTCAGATGGCTGATTGCCTCTCTTTCTAGAGCCCTCACCCGTATCAGGGTTGGATTTGAAGGCTCTAGAAGGAATTAGCACATTTTTTGAGGGGGTGGACCGGTCAGAGCCCAGGGACCCCTCTTCAAGTCTTCTCTTAAGCCTCTCCCTGCGCTTCTCCACAGTTTTTTCAGGGAAAGACTTGCAAATCTCACAATCCTCACTGAAATGCTTAACACCAAGACAGAGCAGACAAAGGTCATGTTTGTCAGCCCTTGCAAATACCTCAGTACATTTAATACAATTCTTAAAATCTGTAGGTCCTGTGTTCTTCTTAGGTTTATCTGCCATTATAGAAAACAGGACTCAAAAACCACTAAATAGGACAAGATTTAAAATTTTGCGGTCGGTTTAAATAAAAAAAAACGATTGGTTCAGAAACCGATAAATTTAAACAGAACCGCGGTTCCAATCGGTTCCGGAACTGAGAAACCACTAGGAGAACCAGAACTACCTCGGTTCAAAAGTAGTTAAATTAAATACTTTTAAAGAAAAAACAATCAGAAACCTACCTAAAAGTTTTCTGTGAAATTTACAAAGCGATCGGTTACTCCTCGGTTCAAAGGAATCGTGAGGAACCGATACAAAAACTAAAGAACTTAATCTATGCGGTAAAAAGACTAAATAACAATAAGAATAAGGCAGTAATGAAAAAATAAGACAAAATACCTAAGTTTTTTTGATCTTATGGACAATTTAGACGATCTTGCTAGAGAGAGACCTCCAGAGCTTCTGAACTTTGCAGCGGAAACAGAAAATCTTAGGTAGAATACAGGCAGTTAGAACAGGGCAGTTTGAAAATGAATGCACGAGCTAAACATTCCATAATTAGCATAGCATTCTATTTGGCTTCGGGGCAGTGCTGGCTTAAAGGAGCACTTCAAAGAGTAATAATATTAGTGGATTCCTGGGGTTAGAATCTAGACTATCTAGTAGGTTAAGAGCTGCCAGGAGGCAAAGCCTGAAACTGAATAAGCAGCATTAGCCTGAGAAGGGCCAACCATAAGAGAGGGGGTCAGGAATAGGAGTCTCTCCCTCTCCTCATCCCACCCAAAATAAGGGAAAAACCTAAATGCTAGTAAGGATAGCCAAAGGATATCCCAAACTTAAGGTAAGTAAAACCAAGGGTTTATAGGTCAAGGGAAAAATGGGAAGGGGGGAGGGTCCCCCCTCCAATCCCTCACCTCATTCCAGAATGGAAGTCAATCAATCAATCAATCAATCAAAATCTTTATTTTACCAGGCAAACATCATTGAGCAACGCTCATTTTCAAGATGGACCTGGGCAGAACATAAAGACATAATATACATTGGCTACAGGCAATGAGTAAAATAGTAAAGGATTTCAGAGACTAAATGATACAGTCAGCAGGAGTGGACAAGATATTTACAGCATATGAACACTTCATTGGTCAATGCCAGGCTGAATGGTGCAATCAGCAGGACTAGCCATATGTTTTACAGTGTATAAACATTACATTGGTCAGTGCTAGACTAGATGATACATTCAGCCGGACTAGACATAATATTTACTGTGTATAAGCATTAAAATGGTCGATGCTAGACTAGATGAAACATTCAGCGGGGCTAGACATAATGTTTACAGTGTATGGACATTTCAGAGTCAGTGTGCTGGTTTAGATAGCTACTCACCAGCATATGCATGCAACCCTAAAGCTAACAGAGGAGGGAGGAAGGAGGAGGAAAGCTGGTTCAACACTGGATGATGGGATAGTGACTGGTGGAGGTGCGCACTAGGACTTTTTTTTTAGAGAAAGAGCCAGGAAGGAGTACCCGATGGAAGAGGAATATGTGAAGCCTGAAGTGCTTGTTCAGAAGATCAGGTTTACTGAGCAAATAACTGATAAGTAATCAGGGTGAGGGGCCAGGTAGTACTATGGTCGTGGGGAGAGATTCAGTGCTAGTACATAGGCCAAGTTAGGATTGGGATCAAACACTGGGTGGATAGAGAATACTGGTAAGTGCTAGGAGGTGTGGGAGAGGAAGATAAAAAGAACGTATAACAAGCATTTTGACCCCAGTTCATCATAGCAGGAGCAGGAATATAGGTTCAATGATAACAACTACAGGATTCCATGAAGAAGAAATCATAACTAGTTTTGAAAGCAGCCACTGACAGAGGACGGACCAGTTTCAAGGGTTTTTGTATCATATTCCATAGCAGGGGGAGTATATAACTTATTGAAGCCCTACCGAAATGAGATCTCAGTTTGGGTACAAATAACGAAATATAGGAAGTGCTTCTTGATGAGTACATGCCTACTGTGCAAAAAGGCAAGCAATCTGACATATATTGGGGCAGCCTACTGGAAATGGCTCTGAACGCCCAAATGGCTGCATTTCTCTGCCATCTGTACTTAAGCGAAGACCATCCCACTGCTGTATACAAAGAACAGTGATGGGTCGAGTAAGTGAGGCAAAGATAAGGCTAGTGAAGGGGGAGAGGACCCTCCTCCACCCCAAAATAATAACCCCTTACAGGAGAAAACTCCTCCCTGTGTGTCTCCAGGATCCCCTTCCTACTAACTGCAAGGGAGAGGAGAGCGAGGAGAAAAACAACAGGGAGACACACAGGAGGGAGGAGGGAGCTCAGAGACTGAGGCCCTGGGGAGGAAGGTGGGCGGGATTTAGTGATGAATGATGAAGATGCACATAAAGATCAATAATTACAGTAGGTACTTAATTTTCATATCTTATCTGTGTCAAACTTCACCATTCATCACTAGTGGGTGAGTACCGAGCCCCCAAAGGGACTAGGTCCCTTAGCCTCCAGTGGGTGAGACACTGGAGGAGAGAACCCTTACAGGCCAGGGGAGGCCTGAGACTGGTCCGGGTGAGACGGGGAGCTCCCAGTGGGGAAGGGAAGGCACCCCAAAAGCTGCCATCTCACCCTGTGGGAGAAGAGGTGGGTTCTCTGGTATGCGGAGGAAATCACCCTACGCCGGGCCAGGGGTGACAGTCGGGATAAGCGAAGCCATGCCATCTGCCTAATGCAGATTGCTGTCCCTATAGTTCTGGAGGCTACCTCACTGGCATCATAAGATGCCCTTGCTTGGTGCCTTGCTAGCTCCAGGCCCTGAGCAGAGAGGGCAGTGGCTTGCCTGGTTTCCTCCGTATCAGGCATTGAAACTAGGAGTTGTCCTAGCCTGGACCACAAGAACCTATCGTAGGAAGCAAAGTGGGCCTGATGAGAAGCAATGGAAAGACGGATCCATGCCAAATAGAAAATCCTTCTCCCCCAAAAATGGAAGTCCGTAGAGTCTGAATCTGGGGGTCGGTCACGGTGGGGTGCACAAGGCCCAGAAAGGGTTTTTAGGCAGGTCAAATTCAAAGAGGGATGAGGCAGGGAACCTGGAGACCCCGGGGAGGGGTACAATACCATTGGCGTAGGTCCCTCGGGGCTGGAACAGTGGAGAAGGGACATAGCCAAAGCTGATGTGACACTTCCTGGAAGGGAACAGGCCAGGCAGAAACCACCAGGTTGGCCACACTGAACTCACCTAAGAAAGTGTGCATCACATGCTCGGGATTGCTGACAGGGACCGGGGTAAGACAGAGCTCATCCAACATCCTCACAAAGAAGCGCTGATATGAAGAAAGATCAGATGTTGGGGAGATGTGGACAGATATTTCCTCCAAGGAGAAGGAAGGAGATGCAGGCAAGCTCTGAGATTCAGGGTCCAGCTGCATGAAAGCATGGTGGAACATCTGCTGGTCCAGGGCATGGAGGCAGATAGGGAAATGTGCAGCTGAACCTCTGAACTGTTCCCAGGTGAGAGGTCCCCTAGGACCGGGAATGCCTAGGATAGCCAGGGATGGAGGCAGAGGCATGGGGGACAAGCTCCTAGCAGCAGGGGGGGCCTAGAGGAAACTCCCTGCAAGGAAGGAGACCTGAAAGTCCCAGCAGCTAATAGCCATTCAACCAGACTGGAACAGTCAGAGCTGTGCCCATGAGAAGAAATCCCCTCGTGAAGTGACTGGGACCATGTGAGTCCAGACGGATGGCCCGACCTTCTCGAGGACTGAACCAGGGAAGAGCGAGAGTCCACACTGTGGCTCCTTCCAGAACCTAACCAGGCTTCTGTGAGGGTGCACTGCGCCACATCCTGACTCCTCAACCCTTCAGAGTCCGAGAGGGCCCTCATCCTCATAGCCACCAGCCTAGGCAACTGACAACTCTAGGTAGACTCAGAAGAATCCACCCAGGGAACAGTACCTTCCCCTTCCTGGTATGCCCCGTGCTGTCCCAAACACACCGCGGGAGGATGCCCCAGCTGGAGGAGCAGATGTGCCAGTGGCCCCAGGTTGCACGGAAGTGGCCACGAGGACCACTGCTGGCTGGTCAGTACCACTGACCCTAGAGTCTACTGGCAATGACTGACCACCAAAGGGAGGCCGAGTGAGGGCCAAGATGCTGGACACAGAGGGATCAGAGGATTCTGAAGAATCCAGGACCCAATCTGGATCATACCCAAAGTCCTCTTCTGAGGAGGTACACCCTGAGGCCCGATGCCAGATCACCCCTTGATCCCTGCCAGTTCCTGGACCATGAGCTGGACCACCTTCAGCCCCGGCACCACAGGCGGCACTGGAGTTCGGTGCAACACCAAGCGTGGTGCTGCACTCCACCCTGGCACTGCAAGCGGCAACAGAGCCAAGGTCAGTGCTCACCACGGTGCCGCCCCCATCCCTGGTGCCATGAACAGCACTGGAGTCAGGAGCGATGGCGACTCCAGTCCCGGCACCGCACACGGTGCCAGAACCAGAAACAGATCCAGAAACCAAAGCAGCATTCCCCCAACATCACTGACATCTCCGGCACCGCGAACAGTGCCAGGAGCAACAGTGACACCGAGGGATGGCCCAGCACCAACCACAAAGCCACCCTCCAGGCCTCTGATGCCACGAACAGCACCAGCACCTAGGGCGGCACCGCCAGTCAATGCCAAGGACGGTACCGGTCTGGGCCCAGAGGGACCAGAACTCAACTCTGAGGGAGTCTTCTCCTCCTCCGAAGAGGTGACTGCCATAGCGGTGCCTCCCGCTTCCTCCCTAAGAGGGACAGGCTGGGTCTCCTGCACTGCGGAAGAAGCCCCTACCACGGCAAGACTGAGAGAGAGGCAGAAGCCACCTCCTCCATGGGCCATATAGGACCGGGAGGGGACCTGGAGGAAGGGTTGAGAATCCTGGCCTTGGCCCGCTGACTGCGAACCTGCCCCCGAAAGTTGGCGGTGCATGTCCAACTTTAAACTTGCAGATCCCAAGAACTCGACAATCCATAGAGAAGCAGGCATTGCAGCTGTCAATGTCATGGGCTGGGCTGAGGCAGGAGAGGCAACAGTCATGCTGGTCTGTCGTGGAATAAAAGCGGCCACAGGGGCACTGACACATTGGTGGCTGCCCCCGCCTTCAACAATTTTTGGCCCCTGGGACGAGACATGACCGCACGGCAAACAATAAACAAAAACAGTACTCGATGTTGCTATAAATAATGAAATGGTCTTACCGGCCAGAAGCGAAGTCGAGCAGGGTAAAATAGAACAGAGAACCTTCGCACACTAGGCCACGAATGAAAAGTAGGCCGCACATGCAGTTGATTGTAGAAGTCTCCTCACGAGGTATGCACTCGACAGTGGGAGAAGAAGAACTAAGGCTAGGGTGGAGTCGATGGCTGATAACAGCCAACCCACGAGGGCCACACAGAACGTCGGCCTCAAGGGTGGCACTGCCCCTGCATCGACCCCTCACATGGGGGGAAAGAAAAGGCTCCCGTGGGGTCCTAGCTTTGGTGCTGTACCCACTAGTGATTAATGGTGAAGATTGATACAGATAAGATCAAGGCAAGATGTAATCCATCTGCCAATCGTCTGTTTTTCTGCAGGTCTGTCAGGTGCAGCTTCAGCGTAGGTGACAAACAGCTGGCGAACCTCTCACTGAACTTCAGCCATTCGCTCCTTGTAATAAGAGAGCGTTCATATCAGGTCCAAAGTATGGAGCCTGTACTCGGCCTCTGAGGTGTAACTGGGGTAGTACACTGGCAGAGTCATCACCTGGTTCAGGTGAAACTCTGACACCACCTTTGGAAGGAACTTTGGGTTGGGGAGTAGGACACCCTTGTCCCTATAGAAGACCAGATAGGGAGACTCAATAGAGAGCACCTGGAGCTCCCTAACCCTTCTGGCTGATGTGATAGCCACCAAGAAGGCGGTCTTCCATGACAGATGTGACATCTCACACCTATGCATTGGTTTGAATGGTTTGCCCATGAGCTTTGCCAGTACCAGCAGTAGATCCCATGGTGGTAGAAATATGGTTGAGGCCTTTAAAGAAATGCCAGACCACCTTCTCCTGTGCCACCATCTGCTGACCAGTCCATGCCTGATAAGCAGTGATGGCTGCCAGGTGCACCTTAAGGGTGGTAGACCAAAGACCAAAGGTAGTCGAGGATACTAGCCACCAGACAGGACAAAGGGTCCAGGCCCATGCCTTGACACTTAATGGAGAATCTCTTCCATTTGAAAGCATAGCACCTCCTGGTTGACTCCTTCCTAGATGCCTCAGCTACATTGAGTACATCATCGGAAAGACCCAAAGCCTGGAACTCTAGCTGCTCATGAGCCAGGCTGTCAGGTGCAGGGATTGAAGGTCCAGGTGAAGTACCTTCCCCTATTGATTGAGAGCAGGTCCAGGCATGCTGGAAGATGCCTCAGGAGCCTGATGCTGAGGATGAGGAGATCTGGATACCAGAACTGGCAGGGTCAGTCTGGGGCAACCAGGATCACCTGTGCCTTGTCCCTCCTGACCTTGAGGAGCACGTTGTGGACCTAAGAAAGTGGAGGGAAGGCATAGAAGAG
Organism: Neoceratodus forsteri; assembly: GCA_016271365.2. Lineage (NCBI taxonomy): Eukaryota > Metazoa > Chordata > Ceratodontiformes > Ceratodontidae > Neoceratodus > Neoceratodus forsteri. The sequence goes on from CM028130.1 coordinate 1,201,808,333, forward strand.
GACTGGGGTCCACAGCTTTAAGAAGGCATCCCCCTGCAACAAGCCCTGTTGAGGGGGGTGGGCATGGAACAGCCTCAGCTTTGTGTTCTTTCTGGAGGTGAACAAGTCTACCTGAGGGGTGCCCCACTGGGAGAACAGGCTGTGTACTACCTCTGGATGGAGAGACCACTTGTGGGACACCTTGCCCACATGGCTGAGGGCATCCATCAGTTGATTTGAGGCTCCTGCCACATGGATGGCTAGTAGATCTGCCTCCAGTTGGCTCATGAGGGCCCAGATGCGGAACGCTTCCCTGCACAGAGGCTGGGAGTGCATGCCACCCTGCTTGTTAAGATAGTACATGGTCATGGTATTATCAGTCTGGACCTGCACCACTTGACCCTGCAGGAACAGAGTGAATGCAGTCAGCGCCAGACAAACTGCTCGGAGCTCCAGCAGGTTGATGTGACATTGGGATTCCTTGGGAATCCAGAGCCCGTGGACTCTGATTCCCCATGTGAGCACCCCAGCCTGTGAGAGAGGTGTCAGTCATTAGACTGACCGTTGGCTTGGGGCAGACAAACGGGATCCCTTCCTGCAGATGTTCTAGGATGGTCTACCATTGGAGAGTGTCCCACATCTTCTGGATTACAGTGACCAGCTGGTTGAATTGACTGTGTCGCTGAGTCCACTGGCTGGGCAGCTCCCACTGAAGGGGGCGCATATGCCACTGGGCCCATCAGACCATGGAAATGCAGGCCACCATGTAATCCAGAACGTACAGAAAGTACTGGGCAGGGTGCAAGTGCCCAACCAGAAATGATTGGGCAAAGGAGGAGAGGACCTCCGCCTTGTCCACCGGGAGCCTGGCTCTGGCTCAGCAAGAGTCAAGCTCCGCCCTGATGAAGCAGATCATCTGCGAAGGCACAAGTTCCAACTTGGTCTCATTGATTAGGAGACCACGTTCAGTGCAGGTCTGAAGGGCCAGATCTCTGGACCTCTCCACCTCCTGTTTGGAGGGACCTACTATGAGCAATTGTCAAGATAGGGGTACAGTCTGACCCCCCCGATGCTGAAGATGGGTCATCACCACTGTAATACATTTGGTGAAGACCCGGGGGGCCAATAACAGGCCGAGCTGCATAGCTTGGAACTCAAAGAGGGCTCCCTCTGCTCAGAAGAGGAGGAACCTTCGGTGTGACGGACAGATCGGGAAGTGAAAGAAAGCGTCCTGCAGATCCAGTGAGCAAAACCACATGTTCTGCTTGAGAGATGGTAGAATCTGAGACAGAGTTACCATACTGAAGGTGCAAGACCTGAGAAATTGGTTCAGGTCCTGCAGATCTAGAATGGGGCACCAGCTCCCCATCCGTTTCAGGACCAGGAAGTACCTGAAAATGAACTCTGGGTTGACGGGGGATCTGCGACTCTGAGCACTAACTCCTTGCGGAGGAGTTGGGTGATGTCATCTCGGAGAGCCGATTGAGTATGCATGGAAACCATTTCCTTCCATGGAGTTTGGCTTGGTGGGTACTGCTTGAATTCCAGAGGCAGCCCCTGGTTGACCACTTCCAAGACCTACCTGTCCGTTGTAACAGCGCACCAGGCAGAAAGGAAGTGGTGGAATCCAGCCCCCATGGGAGAACCCAGAATGGATGTGATGGCTATGGGTTTGGCAGCCCCCATCCTGGGGACCACTGGGCCCTTTCCCTCCAGGCTTATGGGCTGCCGAGAGCCCTGACTTGGGATGAGGGCACCAAGGTCGAGCCTGCTGCTGTTGCTGCCCCGACTGAAAGTGGGGCTGCTTGGCCGAAAGGGCAGAAGGTTGAAAAGGCTTTCTCTTCTGCATTTTGGAACCCTGGGATTTCTTCTGGGCTGAAGTCATGGAGTTCAAAGTGGCATTGTCCAGGAAGGGAACATCTGTCAATTTGTGCTGAGTGTCTGCCGTGAAGGTCGAGACCCTCAGCCAGGCCCTGTGGTGCAATGCGAACATGGCTGCCACCGAATGGGCGCAAGAATCCCTGATGTCCAGAGCCATCTGGAGTTGCTGTTTGGCAACTGCCCGACCCTGGTCATGGACCTGCTTGACCGTGGTCTGCAGATCTGTGGGGAGATGAGGAAGAACCTCATCCAGAGAGCCCAAGAGGGCATGAGAAAAATACACCATGATGACAACCAAATTCGCCTGGCGAATGATAAGCGAAGAGGCAGCATAGACTGTCCTGGCCGAATGGTCCAGTTTCCTGGACTCTTTGTCCTGAGGTCTATCGGTGTCTCCTGAACTACCCGAGCACTGAAACACCGATTCAGTCACCAACCCCTCAGCCGAAGGGTGTTCTGTGAATCCTGAAAGGGAGCAAATGGGAACTGCGTACTTGCAGGCCATCTGGGCTGAGGGTGCAGGGCAGGAGGCTGGGTGCTGTCACAGCTCCAAGGCTGGGCCAACAATGGCTTTGGCCACAGGGAAGGCCTCTGTTGGAGAATCCCCTCTTTTGAGGATATCAGTGAGGGGATATTTGGCCAATTTTTGAACAGGCTTCAAGGGCATCCTGTAGATTCAGAGATGAGATGGAGGATGCCATTAAGGATGTGGGACCTTCCTCCATTGAGAGGCTTCTGATGGTTTCCTAGCTCAAGGGACGGGAATGCAAGTTGGAGTCATCAGACTCGGAGGAGTCCAAATAGATTGGCTGATCACCCATGTTGCCTTCAACCGGCTTGGGATGGTCGGGAGTGAGGGTGACAGACAGCCTATGCGGAAGGCCCTTGACAGGCCGAGACTCCATGGTAGGAGCCCCAAAGGGAGGCTGCTTAGGTGGCAGCTCCACCCTAATTGGTGGAGAGGCCGGTTTTGGCCAAGCCAGGAGGATCTTTACTGACTCTGCAGGCGGAGGGACGGTGTCAACCGGCTCCTGGGGAGTCAGCATTGGCGTGGATGGTGACAGCCAAATGATGGCTGGTGTGGAAGCCGGAGTTGACTTTGGACCAGCAATAATCAACTGTTGCCACATTAAGTCCTTGTAGCATTGCCACAGCCTGCGTCAAAGTCTTTGCTCTTCCGAGGAGGACAAGGATGAATGGCGGCGGCACCACTTCTTGAAACGCTTATGTGATTTCTTCGGCCTATCGGTCGAAGGAGTCCGAGACCTCGACTCTGACCATCGGGGGGACCGATGGGGGGCTCGGAAGGACCCATGGAGAACTGCAGCTCCTTCAGGTCAGGGACAGGGACTGTAAAGAGGTTCCCAGCAAGCTGGTATCCTCTTCAGCGGGTCCAGTCAGGGCCGGGGTACTGAATAAGGAATTGTTGGCCTCATCGAGCGACGATGGGTCGATGGCATTGACCATAATCTTGACCGGGTCATTGTCCCGAGTCTGAGTTGGCTGAATTAATGGATGTACCATGAAACCAGCGGTTGAGGTCACGATCTCGACCAAAGTCAAGACAGCAGATTCCTGGGACCGAGATCTCTCTCCATTCCAAGAACGTCGTCGATGAGACAAACCTTCTCTCAACTCCTTGTCCTTTTTATGGGAGCGAGAGACATGTGTGCCGGAAGGGCTCTCCTCTTTGGTTGGGAGACACTGGCACATCTCCTTGAAGGAACCTGAAAAGGTGGAGCCCAAATTGAGCCAGATGAAGACCGATATGGAAGAGGACCAATCAGCGGCCTGAGCTGCCACCTCCTTGAAGGCCTTCATCTACTCTAGTTGTTCAGTGGACCCCGCAGCCTTGGAGACCACCCAATGGGCCTCTTTTGATTTGACCGATGGGTTCCGTTTCTCCAGTCTGCCTAGCTGAAGTTGTGTGAGATGATCATCCAAGACATTAAGTTGGAACGTGCAACAAAAATTGCAGGACTGGGTGTCATGGGCAAGGCCCAGGCAGTAGATGCATGAGGCATGCAAGTCAGTGCGAGACATCTTCTGCCCGCATGGGCGCTGGCGGAACCTGGGTGAGGACATATCCTCCATCATGGTCATGATCGTGAAACAATGCAGAGAGACTCAAACAAGTTTAATTTCTAGGTAAATCCGAAGATTTGTATGCCAGGACCTACTATAACTCAGGAGCGATAAGGAGGGGACCTGAATCTTCCAGCAGAAAGGAAGATCTGGCATCAAGGGGCGGAGCCAAGGGATGTGCCACCTGGGTGGGTGGGTGGGAGGAGCCAGCTTTTAGACCTTCCAGTAAGAATCTTAAAGGGAAAGGACATGCCAAACAATGCGGATAGTACGACATATCTATGATCCTAGAAATTGTTCTTGCATACTTTTAATATGCTTATATAGAAGATGGTTCTCTCTAATTTATTGAACTATGTGTGTTAGAGGTTTGATTGTAACTGGTGGGTGATGGATTCATAGACTTTAGTTTCATACAGCAAACCTACCAATTCTAGTATACACAAACACACGTAGGCACACACACATATAGCTGTTACTACAGTTGTGCACACACACACACAGGGTATGAGTATCATTAGTAGGATAAAGCAGCTAAAATATTTCATTTTCAGTGGGGTCCTACTTTCACACATTTTTCCAGTGTATTTAGTAGAGAGTTAACACAGGTAAAATGCAGAATCTAATTTTTACTGGGGTCCTGCTTTTATACATTTTTACAATGTAGTTACCCAAGATAGGTCAGTTAGCATGCAGCATCTCATTTTCAGTTAGGTCCTGATTGTATCTATTGTATCACTAACAGGTCTAGGCTGCCCTAAATGAGTTGGCTCCATCACAGCCTGTATGTTTCAGTAACCAGATACTGTACCTCTCTTTGGCCAGCATGGGGATGTGAACTGTGCTGAGTGCATGTTTTAGTGCCTCATTTGTGCTTTTGGGTGATATATTCAGACATTCTTGGGGCACTCACACTTTGCTCCAAACATGTTTGAGTATAGCAAATTTAATTAACTGTGCTAATTTGCACTAAGGAAAGGGACTTTACAAGGGGCAGCCTGATAACTTTTTATATGGGGCCATTACTCTGTGTAGTTCTGGTTTCCAGTTCTAGGTGTGTCTGCCTATTTCTGTTCCAAGCTTTTAGCCACTGACTGAATTGCTTTTAGCCACTGTCATGCCAACAACCTGGGTTCAAGAAATGAAAATTATGTACCTACTGTAATTCTTGATCTTCTTGGACGAAGTCTCCACCACTCATTCACAAGGATGGGACTACGCCGGAGGCGCTAGGACCCAGTTGGAGCCAAAAATCTTCAGGAAGGCCAGCACTGAGGTAGGGCCGTGAGGAAGTGGCGCCATGAGCCTGGCTCACACCATATAGGCTGCCTCAGCATCGACCCTCCAACCGCCTCAGTACCTTTTTTACCAAGGAGTTGCAGCATAAACTAACCTAGTTAAACTAATCTATGTCAGACATAAGATAGTCCAAATGACCCGTATAAGAAGGGTCGATACAACAGAGTCTTTAAAGCCCAACCATTGAGGGGGTGAAGACCAAAACAGATGAGTGAGCTCAGGGGATGGAGGGTGGGTGTGTGAATGAATGGTGGAGACTTCGTACAAGAAGATCAAGAATTATGGTAGGTACGTAATTTTCATATCTTCCTGGACATAAAGTCTCCACCACTCATTCACACTGATGGGAGAGTACCAAGCTAAACTCATCCCCCAAGAAGAGCGGCAGGAGAGAGGAGCTCACTCAGGACAGAAGTACATTTGAGATTGTTCTGCCGAAGAATGGGTAATGTCTGGCATGGACATCCAAAGTGTAGTGCTTCACAAAGGTGTGCACAGAGCTCCAAGTAGCCACATTGCAGATATCTGCAATGGGCATGTTTTGGATTTCTGCCAGAGATGCTGTGACTGCCCTGGTAGAATGAGCGTATACCCTGCCTTCCAGTTTAACCTGTGCAATGGAGTAGCATTGGCGAAGACATGCCACTAGCCATACCTAAATACATCTGATGGCAACAGGCTGACCCAGCTGGGCCATGCTGAAGGAGACAAATAGTTGCTTTGATTTGCGGATCTCTTTAGTTCTGTTTATGTAAAACCTCAAAACCCTTTTAACATTCAGAGAATGTAGGGTATGCTCTCCCTCATTCTGGTAGTTTGCAAGGTAGGTCAGAAGAACCATGGGCTGTTTCAGATGGAATTCTGAGACTACTTTGGGGAGGCACTTACGGTGAGTTCGGAGAACCACCTTGTCCTTGTGAAATACAGTATACGGAGGGTCTGTGACCAGCGCATGTATCTCAGACATGCTGCGAGAGGAGGTAATGGCTACAAGGAAGGCAGCCTTCCAGGTTGGGAACTTCAGCTCACATGTTGCTAGAGACTTGAAAGGTTTATGGGTGAGCATGTCTAGCACAAGGTTAATGTCCCAAGCAGCTACCGGTCTGATCGGTGGCCTAGTGTGGAGTATATCTTTAAGGAACTACTTAAACAAGGGCAACTGGGCTAGACACACACAGTGTACAGCCTTGTGGTAAACTGAGATCATGCAGAGATGAACCTTCATGGTTGAGTATTGTAGCCCTGCATTTGACAAGTGTAGTAGATACTCCAGGATTTTGTTAGGTGGGCAAGAAAAGGGATCCGGGAAGGACTTTGCACACCAGATGGAGAAACGTTTCCACTTTGCCGTGTAAGTTTTCCTAGTAGCTGGCTTGCATGCTGCTAGGAGAATGTCTGAGATGCTACATGAAACGTCAAATCTACTCACTTCTATCTAATCAGGAGCCATGTGTGGAGATGAAGGGATCTCAGGTTGGGATGTACCACTGGGCCCTGGGTCAGCAGGTCTGTTTGAAGTAGAAGTTGTTTCGTCGGAGTTTTCGATAATATGTTTAGCAATGGAAACAAAATCTGATGAGGCCAGAATGGGGCAATGAGTATCATTCTGCCCCCTTGTGCCTCCAGCTTGAGCAGGACCCTCTGAACTAAGGGAAGAGGCGGAAATGTGTACAGAAAGCATTTTGTCCACTGCAGTCTGAATGCATCCTGACAGAAAGTGCCACGTTCTGGATTTCTGGAGCAGAACAGAGGCCATTTTGCATTGAGTGGGGACGCAAAAAGGTCCAGGTCCAGTGTGCCCCACTCTTCGAAGTGTGATTGCACGATTTTTGCGTCGTGAGACCACTCGTGAGGATCTGCTTCCATTCTGCTGAGATGATCTTCTAGATCTTTCTGCACTCCCAGAAGGTAAACTGCTTGGATCAGGGCTTCGTGCTCCAGGTACCATTCCCACACTCTCATTGCTTCCCTGCACAGGGGGTAAGAGTGTGCCCCACCCTGTTTGTTGATGTAGTACATCACCACTGTTGTCCATTTGAAGGAGAATGATTTTGTGACAGATAATGTCCTTCAGAGCTCGGACTACATACAAGACAGCTCTTATTTCCAGGGCATTTATGTGGAGTTGAGACTAGTCCTGATTCCATGGACCTTGGGTGTGGAGATCTTGACAGTGAGCTCCCCATCCGAGTAGGGATGCATCCATGGTGATTGAGATCTGTGACTCCAGTGGGGCAAAGGGGAAACCTTTCAAAAGGTTCTCCTCTTGAGTCCACTAGGTGAGTGACCATCTCAGAGGTTCTGTCACCTTGATGTGAAAGGACTGGGGGTGTGTGGTCGGGGACCACTGACTGCTGAGCATCCACTGAGTAGTACTCATGTGAAGATGAGCCAGGGGCACAGTGAACACTGATGATGCCATGAGACCCAGCATTCGCTGCATCGAGAGAGCTCAGATTGAGTTGTTCTCTCTGATGAAGTGAGCCATCTGAAGGATGTCATTCCTCCTGTCCTCCGGAAGAAAAGCACTTGCATTGGAGGTATTCAGAAGGGCTTCCATGAAGAGGAGCTGTTGGGAGGGTTGTAGCTGCGATTTTCCCAGATTCAACAGAACTGCCATGGATATGAGGGACTTGGAAGCCGTAATCACAGCTTCCTGTGTCTCTTGTCTAGAGGGGCTTGCTAGTAGCCAGTCATTCAGATACAGGAACACTTGAATTTTGAGTCTCCTGAGATGTGCTGCGAGTACTGCAAAGAACTTTGTAAAGACTCAAGTTGCTGAGGATAGCCCAAAGGGCAGGAGCCTGAATTGGTAGTGTTGATCCAATGCCACCACTTGGAGATACTTGTGGTGGCTTTAGTGTATGAGAACATGTTGGTAGGCATCCTGCTTGTCCAGGGAGGCCAGCCAATAGTATTGATGGATCAGAGGTAAAAGTGTACAGAGTAAGATCATCTTGAATTTCTCCTTGTAATGGAATTTGTTTAACTTCCTTAGATCAAGAATAGGGCACATGCCGCCTATTTTCTTTGGAACTAGGAAGTAATGGGAGTAGAAACCTGTGTTCCGTTAATCCTGCGGAACTACTTATACTGCCCTGTTGTTCAGGATGCCTTGAATCTCGGAAGCAAGAAGGTCTGACTGAGTGATAGACAGCTTGGGCTGTCGTGTGGGTGGATGATCCGGAGGGGGTTCCGAAAAATTGTGGGAGTAACCCTCACAGGTTATCCTGAGCACCTATTTGTTCAAAGTGACTGACTTCCATTGGTTGTAAAACTGACTCAGATGCCCTCCTACTGCTGAAGAAGAGTCCCCCTTGGACAGCTGAGGTGGGACTTGGGCAGGAATCTCAGAGGGTGGCACTAGGTGCTTTTGGGCCCTGTACCTTCTGCTGCATTTTCTTTTGTGGCTGAGGGGCTTGATTCTTGTTGAGCCTCCCTCTGCCTTTGCCATGAAAGGACTTGGCGGTTATGAAACTGCCAACAGTTCCCGCCCCACTGGGGGGGCAGCAGGGGTCAGTCTGGCAGTCTTAATGGCAAACCTAGTTTTTCTAAGTGGCCTCCAGTGCTTGCCTCACCTGTGGGCCAAACAGGTAAACTCCATCAAATGGTAAATTCATCACTCTTTGTTGAGCATCATTAATAAACCCAGAAGTCCGTAACCAAGAGTGGCGTCAGTTGCAAATCCCTGCCACTGCTGCCCTAGAGGCAGTGTCAAAAGACAAAATTACTGACCTTAGTAATATTGTTTCTTCTAATGGAGTCTTGATGTATTCTGACTATTGCAGTGATCTCCAACCTTTGAACTGCCCCGGAGAACAAAGAGTTAACTTTCCATGCAAGGCATGGAACACTGAGCTCAAACTTGGTTGAAGCCTCGGTCTGCTGTTGTTTGAACCCCAACCGTCAGATCTTTGTGAGCTATACTCACTGGGAGTTCTGTGTGGAAAATGTAAACTCACACTAGCCAACTGGAAAATAAATTTGATAAAAAGTTTTTTTCGGTTTCAAAGCAAAAGACTCAAGTCAGGAAACCCAAAAAACAAAACACAACACACACCCAAAATAAAGGAGGGTGAGAAAAAGGGGCACCTCTAGGTGCCAACACTGCTCCTGCCCACCCACATCCCCAAAACCAGGTTCTGGGAGGGGGGGGGGAGGTCAGAATACATCAAGACTCCATTAGAAGAAACAACATTACTAAGGTGAGTAATTTTTTCTTCAAACAACATGAAGTCTTGATGTATTCTGACTACTGCAGACTACCAAGCAGTACCTCCATGGAGAGGGACAGAACCTACTTTGGGAATAGGCTCTGAAGCACTGCTGTGTCAAACCGAGCATCACTCCTAGCCTGGATATCCAGAGAGTAATGCTTGGTGAAAGTATGGACTGTTTTCCAGGTGGCTGCTTGACAAATCTCTAAGATAGGAATATCCCTGGCAGCAGCCAGGGAAGCAGCTGTACCTCTAGTAGAGTGAGCCCTCAGGCCTGAGGGTGGGATTCTACGCAATTTTTCATAGCAGAAATGTATACAAGAGACAATCCACCTGGCAATAGATCTTTTAGTGGCAGGTTTTCTCTTACCGACCTCTCCATAAGTGAGGAACAACTGGAGAGAGTCAAACCTGTGACCCTTGGTGCACTCTATGTAGTAGCTAAGGGCCCTTTTTACGTCCAGACTGAGCAGCCTCCTCTCTCCAGAGGAGGAATGGTCAGTGAAGAAAACAGGAAGAGACATAGACTGATTAAGGTGGAAATCTGAAACCACCTTGGGCAAAAAACTTCCTGTTAGTTCTTAGGATGACTTAGACAAATGACCTGGCTAAGAAAGGGGTTAGAGAAGTGCAGGAAGAGTTTGTAGAATTGGGAAGGGGCCTTAGTCAAGTAGCACGCACGGTAACCTTCTCGGAGGTGCTGCCCATCTATGGCATAGGAGAGGCTAGGGTGTTCCGCACCATGGGATTCAATCAGTGGTTGAAAACCTGGTGTGGAGCTCAGGGATTTGGCTTCATTGGGGACTGGTGGTCCACCTGGAGTGATGCAAGCCCATACTGACATGATGGGCTGCATCTATCCGGGAGGGGAACCAGGACCCTAGGTGATAGGTTTAAATGCTTCATTGGCAAGCATTTAAACTAGCCAAGGGGGAAGGCACTGGAAAGGAGCAGGAAAATCCTAGCCCACCCCAAAAAATCATGGTAGTAAGTGTGGCAAACACCAACATATAGGTGTCGATAGGGAAAAGGGCAGGGGTAAATGAAGAAAGTGACAAAGGAAAGAAGAACAGGGATGGGGCAAAAGGGAGTAAGGCCATTAGGAAATGGAGGATAATGAGTACCAATGCCCATAGTCTGGGCAACAAGCTTCCTGAGCTGGTGGCCTTGATGGAAGAGGGATGCCTGGATATTGTAGCAGTCACAGAAACATGGTACACAGAGAACCATGACTGGGATGTTAACATACCAGGGTATATAACCTACAGGAGAGACAGACAGGAGACAGGGGAGGAGTAGCTCTCTATGTAAAGGAAGGATAAAAGCAACTGAACAAAGAGAGTAAACAGGGAGGAGATGAGGCACTGTGGGTCACCTTAGAGACTGGAAAGGGCACCACAATCCGCACAGGGGTTGTGTACTGACCTCCATCTCAGGGGGAGGGAATGGACAAGGATATGATAGAAGGCATTCTTAGAATGGCAGAGAAAGGGGAGATACTGTTGATGGGAGACCTGAATATGCCAGATGTTAACTGGAGCACATTTGCTACAGCCACATCCAAGAGCAGGGCCATTCTTGATGCCCTACAAGTGGCAGGCCTCAGACAGTTAGGTTCGGAACCCACTCATAAGGGAGCAATCTTAGACCTCATACTCTCAAACGGGGGCAGTGAGAGGATCTCAGATCTAGAAGTGGGTTGCCATCTGGGGACAAGTGATCATCAAACAGTGTGGTTCACGTTAAAATCAGCTACAGAGTCAAGCCATACAAAAGTGAGGGTACTGGACTTTAGGAGGGCTGACTTTGGCAAGATGGGAGAGTGCCTCAGAAAAGCACTAGCAAACAGGCTAGAAGGAGGTGTGGAGCAACAATGGGGAATCATCAAAACTGCCATCACAGAGGCAACAAGCCTTTGTGTGAAGCAAATAAACAAATCAAAATGAAAGAAAAAGCCACTATGGTTCTCAAAAGAGGTGGCTGTGAAAGTCAGGAAGAAAAAGATAGCATTCGGAAGTATAAGGAAACACAGAAGGAGCAGGACAGAGAGCTGTACCAGTTAAGGCAGAAGGAAGCAGGGAGGGAGGTCAGAATAGCAAAGGCCCAAACTGAGGAAAAGATAGCCAACTCAGTTAAGAAGGGGGATAAAACCTTTTATAGGTACATCAGCGAGCGTAGAAAGACAAAGGAGGGATAGTGAGGCTGAATAGAATGAATGGTGGGTGGGCAGAGGGGACAGTGAAAAGCAGGATACTGAATGAATATTTCTGCTCAGTATTCACAAAGAGGAGGGAAGTGCCTGATCCAATACAGAAGCACTCTTGATAGGGGGTCGATCCCAGTCCTTTCACAGAAGAAAGGGTTCTGAAAGAACTCCTAAAACTGAAGATGGACAAAGCAATGGGTCCTGATGGAATTCACCCCAGAATTCTAAAAGAATTAAGGAGGAACTAGTGAAACCACTGGCTACCCTTTTTAATAAATCATGAGAGGATGGTGTGGTACCCGAGGACTGGAGGAAGGCGGATGTGATTCCCCTTCACAAAAGTGGGACCAAGACAAAGGCAGGAAACTACAGACCTGTCAGTCTGACCTCTGTGGTAGGGAAAGTGATGGAGTCACTTCTGAAGGAAAGAATAGTTGAGTACCTAGAGGCCAGTGGGGCACAGGACACAAGGCAGCATGGGTTCACAGCAGGAAGGTCATGTCAGATGAATCTAATAGATTTCTTTGACTGGGTGACCAAAGTAGTAGACCAGGGAGGGGATGTGGACATGGCCTACCTAGACTTTAACAAGGCATTTGACACAGTCCCACACAAAAGATTAATAGTCAAATTAACCAGCCTGGGAGTGGGTCCCAGGGTGGTAGCCTGAGTAAAACATTGGCTGCACAACAGGACACAGAAGGTAATTGTAAATGGAGTCCACTCTGAAGAAAGAGGGGTTACTAGTGGGGTACCGCAGGGTTCAGTATTGGGTCCAGTCCTTTTTAATGTCTTCATCAGTGACATTGCAGAGGGACTGGAAGGAAAAGTATGCCTTTTTGCAGATGACACAAAGATCTGCAACAGGGTTGATACACAAGGAGGCGTGGAAAGGATGAAAAGGGACTTGGCAAGGTTGGAGGAATGGTCAGAAGTATGGCAGCTAGGATTCAATGCAAAGAAGTGCAAAATAATACATCTGGGAAACAAGAACCCAGGGGAAGAATACACAATGGGTGGGGAGGTAGTAACAACAACAAAAAAGGAAAGGGACCTGGGGGTAATCATATCAGATGACCTTAAGGTTAGCAAGCAATGTGAGAAGGCAGTAGGGAGGGCTGGAGTATACTGGGATGTATAGGGAGAGGCATCAGCAGCAGAAAGGAAAAAAATTACTCACCTTAGTAATGTTGTTTCTTCTAATGGAGTCTTGCTATATTCTGACATATGCAGTGAGTCCCAACCTTCGAACTGCCCCAGAAGTGAAAGAGTTAACTTTCCATGCCAGGCATGGAACGTTGAGCTCAAGCTCGGTTGAGACTCTGTCTGTTGTTCTTCAAACTCAAACCGTCAGATCTTTACGAGCTAAACTCACTAAGGTCCTGTGTGGAAGCTGTAAACCTACACTAGCCAACTGGCTACTAAACATAAGAACACATTTTTTGGTCCCAAAACAAAGACTCAAGTCAGGAGACCCAAAAAATGAAAAACACAACACCAAGTCATCCCAAGAAAGGAGGGGTGAAAAACAACAAGGTGGGCACCTACTAAGTGCCAACACTGCACTGCCCACCCACATCCCAAAAACAGAGGTTCTGAGAGGGGCAGGCAGGGGAGGTCAGAATATAGCAAGACTCCATTAGAAGAAACAACATTACTAAGGTGAGTAATTTTTTCTTCAAACAACATGAAGTCTTGCTATATTCTGACATATGCAGACTACAAAGCAGTACCTCCATGGAGGAGGGACAGAACCTACTTAGGAAATAGGCTCTGAAGCACAGCTGTGCCAAACCGAGCATCACTCCTAGCCTGGATGTCCAGGGAGTAATGCTTGGTAAAAGTGTGAACTGTTTTCCAGGTAGCTGCTTGACATATCTCTAGAATAGGATGTCCTGGCAGCAGCCAGAGAAGCAGCTGTACCTCTGGTAGAGTGAGCCCTCAGGCCTGAGGGAGGAACCTTACACAGTTTTTCATAACAAAATTGGATACAAGAGACAATCCACCTGGCAATGGATCTTTTAGTGGCAGGTTTCCCTTTACCAACCTCACCATAAGTGAGGAACAGCTGGAGGGAGTCAAACCTGTGACCCTTGGTACGCCCGATGTAGTAACTAAGGGCTCTCTTCACATCTAAGCTGTGCAGCCTCCTCTCGCCAGAGGAGGAATGGTCAGTGAAGTGCACTGGAAGAGACATAGATTGATTAAGGTGGAAATCTGAAACCACCTTAAGCAAGAACTTCCTGTTAGTCCTGAGGACCACCTTATCTCTGTGAAAGGAGATAAAATCAGACTCCACTGATAAAGCTTGTAATTCACTTATGCATCTGGCAGAAGTGATGGCTACCAGAAACACAGTTTTCCAAGTCAAGTACTTAAGCTCTGCTGAAGACAAAGGCTCAAAGGGGGGTTGCATAAGCTGAGCAATGCAAACATTAAGATCCCAGGTGGGGGCAGGGTCCCTCAATGGAGGGTTGGTGTGAAGCAATCCCTTGAAAAACTTGGAGAATACAGGGTGAGCAGAAAGAGAAGAAGGCTTACCTGCTGAAATAAAAGCAGACAGCTGCCAGATGCACTTTCAGGGTAGCTGGCCTCAGCCCCAAGGTATTTAAGTGGACCATATAATCCAGGACTGTGGGCAAATCAGCAGATTCTGGGGAAATATGCTTTCCAGAGCACCATATGGAAAACCTTTTCCATTTGGAATTATAAGTAGCCCTGGTGGAAGGTTTTCTAGAAGCCTTCAGGATATCCATTACACCTTGGGAGAGGTGTAAATCAGCAAACTCTAACTCTTCAAGAGCCAGGCCTTGAGATTGAGAGATTTGAGGTTCCGGGTACCAATCCCTCCTCTGAGCACAGGTTAACAGGTTGTAATTCCTGGGAAGATACAGGGGAAGGTGGACTGCTAAGGACAGTAGGAGTGGATACCAGGGCTGTCTGGCCCAGTCTGGAGCAATCAGGATCATCTTGCAGGGTTGAGATCTGATTTTGACTAGCACTTTGAACAGGAGAGGGAAGGGGGGGAAAGCATAGAGAAACTTCCCTTCCCAACTGAGAACTAAGGCATCCAGAGGGACTGAGCCCAACACTGGGGACCTGCAGCAAAAAAGGGGAAGTTGGTGATTGTCTGGGGCTGCAAAAAGATCTATCTGCGGTGTGCCCCATCTGGAAAATATCACTTCCAAGACCAGGGGGGTCCAGTGACCATTCGTGATGGCCGTGAGAAATCCTGCTGAGAGCATCTGCCAGGACATTGTCCTTGCCTGGAAGGTGAACTGCTGTAAGGGAGGTGGTCAGGGAGTAAGCCAGAGACCACAACTTCGTTGCTTCGGTGCACAAGGCCGTAGACCGAGTGCCCCCTTGCTTGTTGATGTACCACATTGTGGTGCTGTTGTCTGTTCTGACCTGTACAACTTTGTTCTGAAAAGATTTGGAAAAAGCTTGAAGTGCTAGAAAAACTGCTTTGAGTTCCAACAGATTGATGTGGAGCAGAGATTCCTGAGGGGACCACAACCCCTGGGTGGTAAGGTCGCCCATGTGAGCTTCCCACCCCAAGAGGG
This sequence comes from Neoceratodus forsteri, assembly GCA_016271365.2. Classification (NCBI taxonomy): domain Eukaryota; kingdom Metazoa; phylum Chordata; order Ceratodontiformes; family Ceratodontidae; genus Neoceratodus; species Neoceratodus forsteri. The sequence continues at coordinate 1,201,823,563 of CM028130.1, forward strand.
ATGCATCTGTAATAAGGATTAAGGAGTGAGACTGAGTGACAAAAGGAACCCCTTGTCTCAGATTGCTCTGATCCTGCCACCACTGTAGGGTCTGAATCAGGGTTCGAGTCACTGGGATCAGTTTGGTTAGAGGGTCCTTCCTTTGAGACCAAAAGGCTCTCAAATGGAACTGAATGTCCCTCATCTGAAATCTTGCTCCCTGCACTACTGCTGTAGAAGCAGCCATGTGCCCCAGGAGCTGTAGAAAATGCCTTGCTGGTCGAGACACCTGCAGGGTGAATGAGGAGGCCAGAGACCAGGGTCCTTGCCCTGTCCAAGGGAAGGAAGGCTCTGGCTTTCTCTGTGTTCAGCTCTGCGCCTATGAAGGTGAGGAGCTGGACAGGCTCTAGGACTGACTTTGAAAGATTCAGAAGGAAACCTCGAGAGGTGAGCAGTTGCTGAGTTATCTGTAGGTGTAACTTGACTTGGTCTGGGGACTGGCCTACTATGAGCCAGTTGTCCAGGTAAGGGAAGATGGCAATTTTTTGCCTTCTTAGAGAAGCAACTGCTACTGTCAGGCATTTTGTGAATACCCTTGGAGCAGAGGTGAGGCCAAAGGGCATTGCTCTGAACTGGTAATGGCCTGAGGGCAGCTTGAACCTGAGGTACTTTCGATGGGAGCTTCTGATGAGAATATGGAAGTAGGCATCCTGAGGTCCAGGGACGCCTAGCCAGTCCCCTGGCCTTAGAGAGGGTAGAATAATTCCCAAGAGTCACCATTTTGAATTTTGGTTTTAAAAGGTGCTTGTTTAAGTATCTGAGATCCAGGATGGGCCACCATTCTCCTATCTTTTTTGGGGTAAGAAAGTACCTGGAGTACAACCCTTTGCCCTGGTGTAGGGGTGGAACCCTTTCCACAGCTCTGAGAGCCAGGAGGGAAGAGACCTCTGCCTCTAGGGCAAGTGCCTCTGGTGGATTTACAGGTGGAAAGGATCTGATTCTCATCTTTGGAAACGTTTTGAAGCCGAGAACCAGTCCCTGGCTTACTACTTCCAGGACCCACTTGTCTGATGTCAGAGACTCCCAGTCCTGGACAAAGTAAGCCAGCCTGTCCCCTACAGGTAGGTGAGAATCGGCCCTGGCAACCCCATCAGGGTGCCTGCTTGGCAGGGGCTTTGGGCTGAGGGGTGGAAGCAGGCCTGCTTGTACCCCATCTGCCTCTCCCTCTAAAGAACCCCCTCTGGGCATAAGCAGAAGAGGAGGCCTGGGCTTGGTAAAAAGGCCTATGAAAAGGCCTGCCCCTGCAAGCTGCCTTTGAGGAGTGGCCTGCCTTTCTTTGGCCTGTGCACTCCTATAGGTGGTCCTATATTCATCCATTTTCTTCATGTAATTCTCTGTTTGCTCCCCAAACAGAGAATTACCCACAACAGGAAAATCCATGGCCTTAGTCTGGGTATCCTGTGACAGGCTAGTACATCTGAGCCAAGCCATTCTTTGAAGTGCCACAGATGTAGCCATGACTCTAGAAGACACATCATTGGAGTCTACTGCAGCATGGAATTGCACCTTGGATGCCTCAATACCATCAGCAGCCACCTGCTCCAGCTCCTTGGCAAGCTGGCCAGGGACCTGTTTTGCTAGGGCCATAACAGTGTCCCATCTGGATTTTTGATACCAAGCAGTATAGGCCATATAATTGGCCTGTCTGAGTCCCAAGGATGCTGCCGTGTACTGTTTCTTTGCCATGGCATCAATCCTCCTGGAGTCCTTGTCCGGGGGTGTGTGAAGCCAAGGGTTATCACAGGCTGCAGCCTGCACTACCCCAACATGGCTGCATTGTTTTGTAAGGAACTCCGTGTCTGAGCCTGACAATGTATACCTCTTGTCCATTCTTTTATCCACAGGAGGTATAGTGTTAAGAGTCTTTAAAATTTTAAATGTCTGTTTCCCAAAAGATTTGTGCATGGGAATAGACAGCCTCCTAGACTCTGGGATATCCATCATTTCTACATAGTCAGGCTCCTCCTGGTCATCCACAGCTTCTTCCATAGGAAGCTGGAGGGTTTCAGCCACTTTTTTATAGAACATGAAATGGGAGGGGGACTCAGAAAGCCTAGGAGGAGACACCCCTGAAGGTCTGTCTGGGGAGATGTCCAGGTCAATGGGCACATCCAGACTTTCAAATCCACATTCACTTTCCTCATATTCCTCTTCCTCCTCCTCCGGTTCATAAAACTCCTCTAACTCATAATCTTGAACTGGTGGAACCGGCCGAACCGAGCACCTGCCTGATGGTGCCGGTTCGGTCGGAACCGGGGAAAGCGACTGAACAATTTTGATCGCTTTGGCTATCTCTTCAGCTGTTGGAGAGGAAAGTTTTGGCTCCACACCAGCTGATTTCTCTTTTCTAGTTCTTTTAGCCAGAATCGACTCCTCAGAATCGGCTCTCCTTTTGCCCGAAGAAGTCTCGCCCTGGTCAGAGGGCACTCCTGGTTCGGGTTTGAACCGAACCGGCTGGCCATCCAGTTCAGCGGACTTTTGGCCTCCTTTCCTGAGCCTACCAGCCTCTTTCTAGGTAGCTGCAGGAAATTTTGCAAATCTGGCAGTCTGCATTGAGGTGGTCAAACCCCAGACAATAAACACAGGTGGTGTGGGGTCAGCCTTGGCAAAGACTCCCCACACACACTGCAGTGTTGAAACCCAGTAGGTCCGGTTTTCTTTTGGGTTTCTCAGACATAGTGCCAGTCCTAACCAAACTTACCCTTTTATGGTAATCCGCCAAGCAAGACCCTCTCATCGGTTCCCAACCGTGTCACGGGTCGTGGAAAAAAACGTAATAAAATCTGTTTTTTTTAGAACCGATAAGAACCGGTAACCACACTCTAAATCACAAATTAAGATTTTTTTTTTAAAACAACTTGATCGGTTCAAACCGAACCGAAAAACCGTTTACAAGTTCCACACAGAACAGAAGTAATGTAAAACCTATCTAGTACTCAGAAATACCACAGACAGAGACTGAACCGACAGGTTGTGGTTTAAATTCGGTCGAAAACCGAGAAATGCGGTACTTTAACCGACAAAATGAACCGAGCAGAAGGAGAAATCTCCAGAGCGACTATTTAGTGAGGCAGAGTAAAGAATCTGACGGTTTGAGTTTGAAGAACAACAGACAGAGTCTCAACCGAGCTCAAGCTCAGCGTTCCATGCCTGGCATGGACAGTTAACTCTTTCACCTCTGGGGCAGTTCGAAGGTTGGGACTCACTGCATATGTCAGAATATAGCAAGACTTCATGTTGTTTGAACAGGAAGTTGTTATCCCTCTGTACAGACAGTTGGTAAGACCCCATCTGGAGTACTGCGTCCAGTTCTGGAGACCCCATCTCCGCAAGGACATAGACAGGATAGCGGCAGTCCAGAGCAGGGCAACTAAAATGGTGCAGGGTCTGCAAGAGAAGCCGTATGATGAGAGACTAAAGGAGCTTAATAAGTATACCCTTGAGGAAAGAAGGGAGAGGGGGGGACATGATAGAAACTTTTAAGTACCTCAGTGGAATCAGCAAAGTCCAAGAAGGTAGCATCTTTCAGAAAAAGAGACGTGCAAGAACAAGGGGACACAATTTAAAGATAGAAGGGGGGCGGTTCAGGGGCAATGTGAGGAAATATTATTTCACAGAGAGGGTAGTGGATGCATGGAACAGCCTTCCTGAGGAGGTTGTGGGGTCTAAAACTGGGAGAATTCAAGAACGCATGGGAGAGACATAAGGCAATTCTTGAGGGGGGTAGGAAGAAATAGGCTGTTGGTTAACTAGGATCTGCAGCCTATCCTGTAGGTAGGGAAATGGGCAGACTAGATGGGCCAAGCAGTCCTTATCTGCCATCAAAGTCTATGTTTCTATGTTTCACTTTATCTCTATGGAAAGAGATGAAATCAGGCTCCACTGACAGGGCTTGCAATTCACTGATGCGCCTGGCAGAGGTAATGGCTACCAAAAACACAGTTTTCCAAGTCAAGTACTTAAGCTCTGCAGAGGACCAAGGCTCAAAAGAGGGTTGCATAAGCTGAGCAAGGCAAACATTAAGGTCCCAAGCAGGAGCAGGGTCCCTGAAGGGAGGATTGGTGTGCAACAGTCCTTTGAAGAATTTGCAAAATACAGGATGGGCTGAAAGAGAAGCGGGCTTGCCTACTGACAAAAAAAGCAGAACAGCTGCCAAATGTACTTTGAGTGTAGCTGGTCTGAGTCCCAAGCCATTGAGATGAACGATATAGTCCAGGACTGTAGGCAACCCAGCAGATTCTGGAGAAATATGCTTACCAGAGCACCAAATAGTGAACCTTTTCCATTTGGAGTTGTAAGTCTTTCTGGTGGAAGGCTTTTGAGAAGCCTTTAGAATATCCAGGACACCTTGAGAGAGGTGCAGATCAGCAAACTCTAACTCTTCAAGAGCCAAGCCTTGAGATTGAGAGATTTGAGATTCGGATACCAAACCCTCCCCTGAGATGGGAAGGTGGACTGCTAAGGACAGCAACAGTGGGTACCAGGGCTGTCTGCCCCAGTCTGGAGCGATCAGAATCACTTTACAGGGTTGAGACCTGATCTTGACTAGTACCTTGAACAGGAGAGGGAAGGGGGGGAAGCATACAGGAACTTCCCTTCCCAGTTGAGTATCAGAGCATCCAGGGGGACTGAGCCCAATACTGGGGGTCTGCAGCAAAAAAGAGGAAGTTGGTGATTGTCTGGGGCTGCAAAAAGATCTATCTGAGGAGTGCCCCATCTGGAGAAAATCACTTTCAAAACTAGGGGATCTAGGGACCATTTGTGGTGGCCCTGAGATATCCTGCTGAGAGCATCTGCCAGGACACTGTCCTTCCCTGGGAGGTGAACTGCTGTAAGAGAAGTTTGCAGGGAATAGGCCAGAGACCACAACTTCATTGCTTCTGTGCACAAGGCCGTAGACCGAGTGCCCCCTTTCGTGTTGATGTACCACATTGTGGTGGTATTGTCTGTTCTGATCTGGACTACTTTGTTCTGAACAGACTTGGAAAAAGCTTGTAGTGCCAGAAACACTGCTCTGAGTTCCAAGAGATTGATGTGAAGCAGAGATTCTTGAGGTGACCACAGCCCTTGGGTGGTAAGATCCCCCAAGTGGGCTCCCCAGCCCAAGAGGGAGGCGTCTGTGGTGAGGATTAGAGAATGAGACTAAGTGACAAAAGGAACTCCTTGCCTTAAATTGTCCTGATCCTGCCACCATTGCAAAGCCTGGATCAGGGTTCGAGTCACTGGGACTAGTTTGGTCAGAGAATCCTTTCTCTGGGACCAGAAGGTTCTCAAGTGGAACTGAATGACCCTCATCTGAAATCTTGCCCCCTGGACTACTGCTGTGGAGGCTGCCATGTGGCCCAGGAGCTGCAAGAAGTGCATTGCTGGTCGAGACACCTGAAGAGTGAAAGAAGAGGCCAGTTCTATTAGTGTCCTTGCCCTGTCCAGGGGAAGGAAGGCCTTTGCTCTTATTGTATCCAGCTCCGCCCCTATAAAGGTGAGGAGCTGCACTGGCTCTAGAACTGACTTTGGAAGGTTTAGGAGGAACCCTAAGGAAGTGAGCAGTGTCTGAGTTATCTGAAGATGTGACTTGAGTTGGTCTGGAGACTGACCTACTATGAGCCAGTTGTCCAGGTGTGGAAAGATGGAGATCTTTTTTCTCCTTAGGAAAGCAGCCATTACTGCCAGGCACTTTGTGAACACCCTTGGAGCTGATGTTAGACCAAAGGGCATTGCTCTGAATTGATAGTGGCCTGAGGGCAACTCGAACCTGAGGTACTTTCTGTGGGAGCACCTGATGGGAATGTGAAAATAGGCATCCTTGAGGTCCAGGGAGGCTAGCCAGTCCCCTGGCCTTAGAGAGGGTAGAATTATTCCCAGTGTCACCATTTTGAATTTTGGCTTTAAAAGGTACTTGTTTAGGTATCTCAGATCCAGGATGGGCCACCATTCTCCTGTCTTTTTGGGGGTTAGAAAGTACCTGGAGTACAATCCTTTGCCCCTGTGTAGGGTAGGAACCCTTTCTATGGCTCTGAGAGCCATGAGGGAAGAAACCTCTGCCTCTAGGGCAAGGGCCTCTGAAGGATTTGCAGGTGGAAATGATCTGGTTCTCATCTTGGGAACTTTTTTGAAGCTGAGAACCAGTCCCTGGCTTACTACTTCCAGGACCCACTTGTCTGATGTTAAAGACTTCCAGTCCTGGACAAAGTAAGCCAGCCTGCCCTGTACAGGTAGTGGAGAATAGACCCGGGCAGACTCATCAGGGTGTCTGCTTGGCAGGGGCTTTAGGCTGAGGGGTGGAAGCCGGCCTGCTCATACCCCATCTGCCTCTTCCTCTAAAGAACCCCCTCTGAGCAAACGCAGAAGAGGAGGTCTGGGCTTGGTAAAAAGGCCTATGAAAAGGACTGCCCCTGCCCCTGGAATGCTGCCTCTGAGGAGTGGCTTGCCTTTCTTTGGCCTGAGCACTCCTGTAGGTGGTCCTGTTCTCGTCCATTTTCTTCATGTACTTCTCTGTCTGCTCCCCAAACAGAGAATTACCAATGACAGGAAAATCCATGGCCTCAGCCTGGGTATCCTGTGACAGGCTAGTACATCTGAGCCAAGCCATCCTCCGAAGGGCCACAGATGTAGCCATGACTCTAGATGAAACATCATTGGAGTCCACAGCAGCATGAAACTGCACCTTGGATGCCTCAATCTCATCCGCAGCCACCCACTCCAGCTCCTTGGCAAGCTGGTCAGGGGCCTGTTTAGCTAGAGCCATCACAGTGTCCCACATGGACTTCTGTTATCTAGCTGTGTAGGCCATATAGTTAGCCTGCCTGAGTCCCAAAGATGCTGCCATGTACTGTTTCTTTGCCATGGCATCAATCCTCCTGGAGTCCTTGTCTGGGGGGTGTGAAGCCAGGGAATATTTGCCTTATCACAGGCAGCAGCCTGCACTACCCAAACACGGCTGCATTGCTGGGAAAGGAACTCCGTGTCTGAACCTGAAAGAGTATACCTCTTGTCCATTCTTCTGTCCACAGGAGGTATGGAATTAGGAGTTTTTAGAATTTTAAAAGTCTGTTTCCCCAAAGATTTTATGAAGGGGAATAGACAATCTCCTGGACTTTGGGATGTCCATCATCTCAACAAAATCAGACTCCTCCTGATCCTCTACTGCTTCTTCCATAGGAAGCTGGAGGGTTTCAGCCACTTTCTTGTAAAACATAAAGTGGGAAGGGGACTCAGGAATCCTAGGAGGAGAAACGCCTGAAGGTCTGTCTGGGGAGATGTCCGGGTCAATAGGCACATCCAGACTTTCATAATCACCATCATCATCATTATCTTCATACTCTCCCTCCTCCTCCTCCTCCGGTTCATAAAATTCTTCTAAAGTATAATCCGGAACCAGGGGAACTGACCGAACCGAGCCCCTGACCGATGGTGCCGGTTCGGCCAGAACCGAAGTTAGCGATTGAACTATCCTTATCACTTTGGCCATCTCATCAGCAGTCGGAGAAAGAACTTGTGGATCCGAACCAGATGATTTATCCCTTCTTTTTCTTTTAACCGGAAACGACTCCCCAGAATCGGTTCTCCTTTTGTCCGAAGAAGTTTCGCCCTGGTCAGAGGGCACTCCTTCTGGTTCGGTCAGAACCAAACTGGGCTGCCCATCCGGGTCAGCGGACTTCTCGGCCTCCCTTTCCCTCAGTCTACCTACTCTCTTATCCAGGGTAGCTTTGGGAAAACTTTTTACAAGTTTGGCAGTCTGAATTGAGGTGGTCAAACCCCAGACAATAAACACAGGTGGTGTGGGGGTCAGCCTTAGCAAAGACTTCCCCACACAACTACAGTGTTGAAACCCAGTGGGCACATTTTTTTTCTTGGGTTTCTCAGACATGGCCAATCCTAATCCAAAACTTACCCTTTTTTCTGCAATCTGCCAGGCGAGACACCTCTATTGGTTCCTGACCGTGTTACGGGTCTTGGAGAAAACCGTAATGAAATCCGTTTTTTTTTTTAGAACCGATACAGACTGGTTACCTCACTCTAATAAAGACAAAAATTTTTTTTACACAAACCTGATTGGTTCAAACCGAACCGATCCAATGTTTACAAGTTCCACACAGAAAACTAATATAGAAAACCTATCTAGTACTCACGGTACCACAGACAGAGACTTAAACTGACAGGTTAGAAGCAGAAATTCGGTTGAAACCGAGCGAAAAAATGACTCTTTAACCGACTTTTTTGAACCGAGTGAAGGAGAAATCTCCGGAGCGACTGTTCAGTGAGGTGGAGTAAAGAATCTGATGGTTGGGGTTCAAACAACAGCAGACAGAGGCTTCAACTGAGCTCGAGCTCAGCGTTCCATGCCTTGCATGGAAAGTTAACTCTTTGTTCTCCGGGGCAGTTCAAAGGTTGGAGATCACTGCAATAGTCAGAATACAGCAAGACTTCATGTTGTTTGAAGTGTCCACATCAGCCTTAAGCTGCTGGTTGTTGGACTCGATGCCTCTAGTCACAGTCAGAAGAAGCTCTGAAGTTGGATGCGGTCCAGAAGAGATTCAACTAATGCTTTCTGCAAATGCCAGAGGATACACTCATATTGTGAGAAATAGCTCTGGTAGGTATCAATACGCATTCCTAGGATAGCAGCAGTGTGAAGACTCGCTTTCCCAGAGTGTCGATCTTACGGGATTCTTTATTTGCCAGATGAGCTGCAGATTCCTGAGGGAGTACAGCTTTATCATTTTCTGCCAGGACTACAATGGCATTTGCAAAGGCTTGGGAGACCAGAATTAATCAATCCTTAGGAGAAGCGTACTTCTGATCTATGGACTTAGCCACAGAAGGAATGAGTGCCGAATTATCCCACACCATCTGTGACAGAGTCTGGAAAGAGGGCTGTACCAGAAGAGTCAATTCCACAGGGATTTCCAAAACATGCAGATATTGAAGATGCAAGAGCTTCCCTGGATCCACCTCTGATGTTGAGAGAGAGAGAGAGAGAGAGAGAGAGAGAGAGAGGTTCTTGTTTCTCAGTAAAGATTTAAAAGACAACCAACCAAAGACTCTGCTGAAGTACAGGCCTACCTTCCACTCCGAAGGAAGAATCCTCATTGAAGTTGTCTCCTAATCGTAGATCAGGATCAGGCTCAATATTATCTTTTACTAGCCCAGGAGGGATAGTATAAAGAGGAAAGGGAAGAAAGAGCACAGGAGAGGGTGCTTCTTGAATCGGAGTCGAGAAACCCTGTACCCGGGGCGATGCTGGCACCAGGAATGGCACCGGACACGGCACTGAGGATGGAACCGGATGTGGCTCTGACCACGGCACCACCAGGACGAGAGTCGAAGATGGCACCACAGCTGGTGCCACACAGGTGCTTGGGGACCCCAACCAAACTCTGGGGCACCCAAGGATGAAGATCTGAACACCTGAGAAGGAGAAGGTGGTACCTGTGGTGGCCTCTGCACTACAGCCATGTGAGGGGGAAAAGCACAAGAGCACAGTGTCAATGACACCGAAGGAGGTGTCAAGTGACAAGACTGACCCAACCATTCCGCCTACAGGTTCGAAGCCCCTAGGACTGAAGGCCCCGGGAATCGATCCCACCGGCTTGGAAAATTGGGACAACTGCCGAACCCACTGCTCCATAAGAGTGGCCCAGTGACGAAACTGCTCACCGGAGGACCCCTCAAGGGGCGTGGAGGGACTACGGAGTCGAAGATGTTGGTCACCGGGGACAGAGGCTGAAGGAGACCCCGACAGAGTTGGAGTCAGTCTCCTGTCCCCCCAACCAATGATCGACATGCAGACCTATCAGAGGGTGACCTTCAGCAGTACCATTTCTTCTTTGACCAGTGGGACAGAGAACTCGAGGCTGAGTGGTGCCAGGTTCCCAAAGAAGATCAGGAATGGGCCCACTTCTTTTTGGGCTTTCAGGAGGAGGACCGCCCCTCCCCCTGAGCACTGGACTGCCCATAGTCAGACCCCCCCCCCGTAGAGGGTGGCGGACCAGACCCAGTCCTGCTGGAAATACAACTGTCATGCAAAGTCTTCCTACTGTCACCAGGCCCATTCATGGTCGACTTCATCGAAGGCGGGCTGAAGAAGACTTCTCTGTTCTTTCTTGATGAAAACCTTTTTTTTTAATAAAAAACTAAGATATATTAAAAACTCAATCAATACTGAGCGGCTATGCTGTTGTTGTATAGACATGAAGATCTGACTCCCAGTGGGCAAGTGACATCTTCACTGAAGCGCACTCAATGGTGGAAAAAATGAACTGAGATGACTGGAGGGTCAACGCTGAGGTAGCCTATATGACATTAGCATGCTTGTGGCACCGCTTCCTTGCAGTCTTATCTTGGTGCCGGCACTCCTGAAGATTTTTGGTTCCTGCTGGGTCCTAGCACCTCCAGAATAGTCCCATCAGTGTGAATGAGTGGTTGAGACTTTATGTCCAGGAAGATCAGACCTGGGCCGCTTGGGGACTGGCCTGGGAGGGAGAATGCCCATCTGTAGGACAGGGAGAGGAATCTAGATGGCAGCACCATGGGACAGCATGGGAAGGGACACCACACCTGAATATCTATGGTGTCTCCACCGAGGCTGAGTACACACACGTCTGGGCCTAATAGGGGAGAAAATAAGAGGAAAAGCCCTCTCACTGTAGAACAGTGATGGCCTTCCCTGTAGCCAGCTCCACATTGATGACTAGGTACCTCTGATTCAAGGTCCTATGACAGGACAACCAGAAGAAAAAATTACCATAGTAATCCTGTTTCTTCTAATGGAGTCTTGCTGTATTCTGACTATATGCAGTTAGCCCCAGCACTTGAACTGCTCTGGAGAGGAAAGGGTAAACTCTATGCCAGGGCATAGAATGTTGAGCTCGAGCTCAGTTTTCAAACCTCTGTCTCTGGTGCTTCTCAGTGTAACCATCATATTCTTATGAGAACTATACTATCAATTATAGAAATTGTTTTTAAACTTGAAGCCAAAAGGCAGTAAAAGTATGGGTGCATAAGACTCAAGTCAAGAACCCCAAAAAGAAGCCATGTAGATAGTGAATAACAATAATGCATCTAAAACAGGAACAAAACCACCTCCTGATAAGAAGAGGTGCAAAGGTACACCTCTGGGGTGCAGCACTGATCCTGCCAACCCACATCCCAAAACAACTAGGTTCCAAGAAGGGAGGCAGGGAGGGAGGTCAGAATACAGCAAGACTCCATTAGAAGAAACAAGATTACTATGATGAGTATTTTTTTCTTCAAACAACATGAAGTCTTGCTGTATTCTGACTATATGCAGACTACCAAGCAGTACCACCTTGGAAGAGGGAGCTACATAACCTATTTTGGGAACAAACTCTGCAACACTGTTGTGCCAAACCTAGCATCACTTCTGGACTGGATGTCTAGAGAATAATGCTTGGTGAATGTATGGACAGTTTTCCAGGTGGCTGCCTTACAGATTTCCACTAAAGGTATGTCTCTAGTTGCTGCAAGCGAAGCAGCTGTACCTCTGATGGAGTGAGCCCTCAGGCCTGAGGGTGGCTCTTTCCCCAACTTCGAATAGCAGAACTGGATACAGGAGACAATCCACCTGGCAATAGTTCTTTTAGTGGCAGGTTTACCTTTCCCCGCTTCTCCATAAGTGAGAAACAATTGAGAACAGTCATGTCTATGGGCCTTAGTGTGCTCTATGTAGTGACTGAGGGCCCTCTTCACATCAAGACTGTGTAGCCTTTGCTCCCCAAAGGAAGAATGGTCAGTGAAGAATACAGGCAATGACATGGACTGATTGAAATGAAGGTCTGATACCACCTTAGGAAGGAACTTTCTATTTGTCTGAAGGACCACCTTGTACCTATGAAATGAAATGAAATCAAGTTCCACTGATAAGGCCTGTAATTCACTGATTCTCCTGGCAGAAGTAATGGCTACCAGGAACACAGTTTTCCAAGTCAAGTACTTAAGCTCAGCTGAAGATAATGGTTCAAAGGGAGGCTGCATAAGCTGCGCAATACAGATATTCAAGTCCCAAACAGGAGTAGGCTCCCTAAAGGGAGGGTTGATGTGAACCAGATGTTTGAAAAATTTCTTGAATACTGGATGGGAAGCTAGGGAAGAGCCCTTCCCAGCAGAAAAGAAGGCAGAGCTGGCCCGGTGGCGCTGAGGGTTGAGGCGCTGGACGCCACACCTCGCGCCACGCCGACGACCCGTGTTCGGGAACGGGCACGGGTTGCCGGGGGTCGGCAGGGCGGAGATGGATTGAGTGTCCAGAGGACTGCTCTCCATCTCCAGGGTGGGGGGACTCAGTCGGCCGGTGCTGTCTGACCTAAGCGGAGGCTGAGGATCAGCAGCACTAGCTGTAAGACAAGGGAGGGCAGGGCGTGGCAGACGCTGACTAGTGCGGCCGATGGGAGCATGCGCACTCAGTCGCCTGGGCGCCATTGCACGCCACGTCCCGCCAGGAGAAAATCAAGAAAATGGGTGTCCTGCTGCATGGCTGCTCCCTGGTGCTCATTCCTGGAGGACGCCTCCTGGCATGGATCCGTTGTGGTGGGTCGAGTCTCCTCACCACCCTGCTGTGAGGGTAAGTCATGGGTGCGGAAGGGAGGGGGTCTCATGTCCGAGGATGGCACTGGGGAACAGCGCAGAAAGGGGGGTTGTGGGGAAATGAGCCTGAGGAGGAAAAATAACACCCAAAAAAAAAAAAGAAAAGAAGGCAGAGATAGCTGCCAAATGAACCCTGAGAGTGGTAGGCCTGAGGTCTGGACTAATCTAAAGCAGTGGCAATGTCAGCCAAATCTGGTTGAATATGCCTCTGAGAACACCAAAAACCAAATTGCTTCCATTTGGAATTGTAAGTTTTCCTAGTAGAAGGGTTTCTACTAACCTTAAGGATATCCAAGACTGACTGGGAAAGATGCAGGCCTGCATATTCTAGCTCCTCAAGAACCAAGCTTTGAGTCTGAGAGTCTGAAGGTTGGGATACAGTATCCTCCCCTGAGAGGATGTCAGAAGATTGCACCTTCTGGGAAGGCAAATGGGAATTGTCACTGACAGTGACAACAACAGAGGGTACCAAGGTTGCCTGGCCCAGTCTGGAGGCACTAGAATTACTGTGCAGGACTGAGATCTGATCTTTATCAGTACTCTGAGCATCAGAGGAAAGGGAGCAAAAGCATACAGAAACCTGCTTGTACAATCCAATAGGAAAGCACCTTGAGGACCAGATCCTAAAGGGGGGGGGGTCTGCAGCAAAACAGGGGAAGCTGATTATTGTCTGGGGCTGCAAACAGATCTATCTCTGGGGTGCCCCATCTCTTGAAAATGGCCTGAGGAATTTGAGGATTCAGGGACCACCCGTGGTGACCCTGAGAAATTCTGCTGAGTGCATCTGCTAATACATTGTACTTCCCTGGGAAATGCACAGCAATCAGAGAAGCTTGAAGGTGTAAGCCAATGACCATATTTTCATGGCTTCGGTGCACAAGGCCGAGGACCGAGTGCCCCACGCTTGTTTATGTACCACATGGTTGTGGTGTTGTCTGTCCTGATCTGCACCACTTTCCCTTGAATTGTGTTCGAGAATGTCTGGAGGGCTAGAAAGACAACTCTGAGTTCCAGAAGATTTATGTGTAGAAGGGACTCCTGTTGAGACCATGTTCCCTGAGCAGTGAGCTGATCCAGATGGGCTCCCTATCCCTGCAGAGAAGCATCCATAGTGAGACTCACTGTAGGGGTCTGACTTGAGGAATGGGACACCTTGCCTCAAGTTGTCCTCTTCCAGCCACCACTAGGGAGCCTGAACCAAAGTCAGAGACACTAGAATTAACTTGGAAAGGGTGTCTTTTTTCTGAGACCAAAATGACCTTAGATGGAACTGAATGTCCCTCATTTGAAATCTGGCCCCCTGTACCACTGCAGGGGAAGCTACCATGTGGCCTAATAACTGTAGGAAGTGCCTGGCTGGTCGAGATACTAGTGAATGAAAGGAAGAAACCAGGGCTATGAGGGACTTTATTCTTGAGAGAGGAAGAAAGGTCTTTGCCTGAATAGTGTCCAACTCCACCCCTATAAAGGTGAGAAGCTGGACTGGTTCCAGAACAGACTTTTCTAGGTTCAGAATGAATCCTAAGGACCCCAGAAGTTTTTGAGTAACCTCTAGAGCTGACTTGACTTGGTCTGAGGACTGACCCACTATGAGCCAGTCGTCCAGATAAGAGAACACCAAGATGCCTCGTCTCCTTAGAAAGGCCACCACCACTGCTGGACACTTGATGAACACCCTTGGAGCAGATGTTAGGCTGAAAGGCATTGCTCTAAACTGGTAATGACCTGACGGCAACTCAAACCTCAGGTACTTTCTGTGGGAATGACTGATAGGTATGTGAAAGTAGGCATCTTTGAGATCCAGGGAGGCTAGCCAGTCTCCTGGTTTCAGAGAGGAAAGAATTATTCCCAGAGTCACCATTTTGAACTTTGGCTTTATGATATGTCTGTTCAGGTATCTTAGATCTAGGATGGGTCGCCACTCCCGTCTTTACTGGGGTAAGGAAGTATCTGGAATACAGTCCTTTTTCCTTGTGCTGATGGGGTATTCTCTCCACTGCTCGCAGAAGCAGTAAAGAGGAGACTTCTGCCTCTAGTGCATCTGTTTCCAAAGGAGTGAGAGGACTGAAAGACTTTGCTCTCATTTTGAGGAACCTTTTGAAACTGTAAGCAAGTCCCTGGCTCACTACTTCCAGGACCCATTTGTCTGAAGTAACAGACTTCCAGACCTGGAAATATTGAGCCAGCCTGCCCCCCACTGGAACTGAGGAGGTGAGCCTGACTGACACCTCAGGGTGTCTGTTTGGCAGGGGGCTTAGGCTGAGTAGAGGATGGAGTTCTGGTAATCCCCCTTCTGCCTCTTCCCCTAAAGAACTCCCTCTGTTGAAAGGAAGAGGAAGCCTGAGCTTGGTAGAAAGGCCTGTGAAAAGGCCTACCCCTGCCAGCCCTAGATTGCTGCCTTTGAGGAGTGATCTGCTTCTCTTTGGCTGCAGCACTCCTGTCAGTGGTTCTACGAACATACGAAATTTGCCAGCAGATGAAGGTCTAGAGGTCTATCAAGTCTGCTCGAATGTGCAGCTAGCACCCCTTATTCTGCAGCTGCCCCTCCCTTCCACTCTTCCCCTTCATTAACCCTCCCCTTTGTCCTGTCCCATCCTCGAAGCAGTCCACTGTTCTACTGCATACCACTTCAGCAGGTAACGCATTCCACCCAGCCACCACCCTCTCTGTAAAAAAGTATCTCGTCATCTCCCTCCTGAACCTTCCTCGCTCCAGTCTCATATCATGGCCCCTGGTGTCCCTCCTCTCCCTTACTTTGAACAGCCCCTCTGTACCTGTCTTGTTTATTCCTTTCATGTATTTAAAGGTTTCAATCATGTCACCCCTGTCTCGCCTCTCCTCCAGTGAGTACATGTTCAACTCTTTCAACCTCCTCTCGTATGATAAGTCCCCCAGCCCCTTAATCATCTTTGTCGCTCTGCGCTGCACCCCCTCCAGTAACTTAATGTCCCTCTTCAAATACGGTTCTGTATTCGTCCATCTTTTCCTTTTTTCTTTGTTACTCATTATTTTTCTGCACCTCCACTGTCCCCCAACCTCCACTCCTTCGGGTCTCAGGGAGCGTCATCCCCGCAACCCTACCAACCGTCAGGGTCTGCCCCAAGATTGCCATCCTCACTTCCCTCTGGGCCCTTGATGGCCTGGATTACCCCCCAAGTGGGGTGAGGAGAGAGAGCCCCCCTTACCTCCATCTTATCCCCGAGAGTGAGCTGCACAGTGGGGTCTGCCCTGTTCCCTTAGAGGGTGGTGAGGATGTCTCTGGAGGTCGTCATTTAGGAGGATTGGAAGGACGTTTTCCTCCATGTACAGATCCCCGATGCTGGCATGCAATAAGGAGCAAGGCTGCCGGCATGTGCAGAGATGCACGTTGACTCCGGTCCTCTGCCAGCATCAACCCTTACGTCAAGGTGTCCCCCAGCTACACCAATAACCCTGAGTTCCCCCAACAGGTGGCGTTATCCCAGTAGACAGTGCAATCCCTCCCACCCCAGAGAAGGAGAGCAGCCGTTGGGTGCTCAATCCTTCTCCCTCCCGGCCAACCCCGTCGACCCGAACTCGGGTCACCGGTGTGGTACGAGGTATGACGTCCAGTGCCTCAACCCTCAGCACCATGGGGCCGGACCCTCATCCATCTTTTTCATGTAAGCCTCTGTTTGTTCCCCAAACAGAGAGTTACCAGTAACAGGAAAATACATGGCCTTAGTCTGGGTATCCTGTGACAGACTGGTACATCTGAGTCAAGCAAACCTCCTCATAGAGACAAATGTAGCCATAACTCTGGAATGCACATCATTCAAGTCCATAGCAGCATGAAATTGGACTTTGGATGCCTCAATACCATCAGCAGCCACCTGCTACAGCTCCTTGGCTAGCTGGGGAGGGGCATTCCTAGCCAGCTCTAGAACCATATCCCACATAGATTTCCAGTACCTGGCTGTATATGCCATATAGGTAGACTGTCTGAGTTCCAAAGAGGATGCCACTTATTGTTTTTTAGCCATGGCATCCACTTTCCTGGAATCCTCATCTGGGGGTGAGATGCCAAAGGAATATTAGTCTTGGCACAGGCTGCAGCTTGCACTACCCCAACATGGCTGCAATGACTGATAAGGAATTCCATCCCAGGACCTGACAATGTATACCTCCAGTCCATTTTCTTATCCATAGGAGGTATAGATGTGGGAAATTGTAAACTTTTTTGTGTCTGTCTCCCCAGGGATTTATGCAGAGGGATAGACACCCTTTTGGACTCTGGGACATCCATCATTTCCACATAGTCAGGTTCCTCCTGATCCTGCTCAGCTTCTTCTACTGGAAGCTGGAAGGTGTCAGCCACTTTCTTGTAAAACAAGAAATGGGAAGGGGACTCACAAAGTCTGGGAGGAAACATTAGAAGGCCTGTCTGGGGAGATGTCAGGCTCTACCGACTCATCTAGGCCTTTCTAATCATCGTCATCATAATCTTCCTCTCCTTCCCAGCCACCCTCATAAAAAGTTTCAGGGTCATAATCTGAAGCAGAAGCTTCCAGCCGAACTGATTGTCTTTGTGTTGGTGTCGGTTTGGTCGGAACTGGGCAAAGCGATTGTACAATCGTGATCGCCTTAGCAATCTCTTCAACGGTTGGACCATGGAGATCGGAATCCAAACCAGCTGATTTTCGCTTTTTCTTTGCAGAAACTGATTCCGCAGAATTGACTCTTTTTGCATGAGGAGCTATTGCCGAGGTCAGTAGGCACCTCCTCAAGTTCAGTCGGAACCGAACTGGGCTGGCTGTCCGGGTCAGCGGACTTCTCGGCCTGTCTCTCCTTCAGCCTACTTAAATGTTTTTCCAAAGTGGCTTTGGGAAAGTTTTTACAGATTTTGCAGTCTTCTTTGAGGTGGTCAAACCCCAGACAATAAACACAAATGAGGTGGAGATCAGCCTAGGCAAATGCATCCCCACACTCAGTACAGTGCAGAAACCCAGTGGGACCAGTTTTCTTTTTGGGTTTCTCAGATATGCCTAGTTTTAAAATGTTACCCCCTTTTCAGCCTTCAAGCTAGGTAACAAAAACCTATCGGTTCCAACCGCTTCACGAGTCGGTTAAAAAAACAGAAAAAATCCCTGTTTTTTTTAGGAATCGATAGGTACCAGAACACCTCAGAATAAAAGAGAATTACACAACAAAAACTGTTTCGGTTCCCAACCGGACAGACCACAAAGAAACCGAACAAAAAACAATTTCTACACCAAAACTCTGCACTATCGACCTATTACACTACCTGTACCATAGACAGAGATCTGATACCAAAAGATAATGAAACGGTTGTTGAAATCAACAGACTTTACAATAACCGAACTAAAGCAAAGGAGAGAATCTCCGGAGCGACTTCACAGTTAGGCGGAGTATAGAATCTGACAGTTAATCTGAGAAGTACCAGAGACAGAGGTTTGAAAACCGAGCTCGAGCTCAACGTTCTATGCCCTGGCAAAGATTAACCCTTTCCTCTCTGGAGCAGTTCAAGTGCTGGGGCTAACTGCATATAGTCAGACTACAGCAAGAATTCATGTTGTTTCAAAAGGTAAGTTGCAGAGAAGGTGAGTGACAGGGCTAGGAAGACTGGCCCTGATGGGGGGAAGTCAGGCTGCTGAATGAGATAAACAGCTTTGTCCCATGGACACAGTGGAGAAACATGCCACTCATAGAAACATAGAAGTTGATGGCAGATAAGGCCCGCAAGGCCCATCCAGTCTGCCTATTTCATTTTCTGCCTTATGAATGTGCAATCAGCCTTTGCTCTGTCAGTGGCCTATCTATTCATACTCATCTGTATTGCTCTCCTCTACCTATCCCATGCATGTTTGAAGCCCTGCACTGTATTCATTTCCACCACTTCCTGAGGTAGACCGTTCCATGCATCCACTGCCCTTTCTGTGAAAAAGAACTTCCTCACATTACCCCTTAATCGGCCTCCCTCTAATCTCATGCTGTGTCCTCTTGTCCTGCTATTTTTCTTATATTGAAACATGTTAGACTCTTTCACCTTGTTAATGCCCTTAAGGTGTTTGAATGTTTCGATCATATCATCTCTCTCCCTCCTTTGCTCAAGGATATACATACTGAGCTCCGTTAATCTGTCCTCATGTTTTCTGATGCAGTCCCTGCACCATTTGGTTGCCCTTCTCTGGACTGCCTCAATTTGGTTAATGGCCTTCTGAAAGTGTGACCTCCGGTACTGCACGCAGTACTCCAGATGGGGCCTAACCAGTGTCTTGTAAAGAGGGATTATTACCTCCCTCTTCTGACTTGTGATACCCCTACTAATACACCCCAACATCCCTCTAGCCTTACCTACTGTTTTAGTGGTCTGCTTGGATGATTTCAGGTCATCGGTGATGATGGCGCCCAAGTCTCTTTCTTCCCTTGTGACCGCTAGCAACTCCCCTCCCAGCCTATATGTGGCTTCAGGGTTTCTCTTCCCTATGTGCATGATCTTGCACTTCTTTGCGTTAAGCTCCAGATGCCAATCTTCAGACCATTTTGCTAGTTTATCCAGATCTCTTCTCATTCTGCCCACCCCATCTGGATCACGTACTCTGTTGCAGATCTTGGTATCATCTGCAAACAGACAAACCTTACCCTCCAGTCCATCTGCAATATCACTGATGAAGATATTGAAGAGAACTGGCCCCAGGACTGATCCCTGAGGTACCCCACTTGTGACTTGCATCTCTTCTGATGGTATACCATTTACCACCACTCTCTGTTTTCTGCCCGTCAACCAGTTTGCCACCCAGTTGACCAACTTCTGACCCACCCTGAGCCTACCCAGCTTATTAATCAATCTTCTATGTGGAACAGTATGAAAAAATTACTCACCTTAGTATTGTTGTTTCTTCTAATGGAGTCTTGCTGTATTCTGACAAATGGCAGTGAAGTCCAACCTTCAAACTGCCCCGGAGATGAAAGAGTTAACTTTCCATGCCAGGCATGGAACGCTGAGCTCGAGCTCGGTTGAGACTCTGTCTGTTGCTGTTTGAACTCAAACCATCAGATCTTTACGAGCTATACTCACTGAGTGTCCTGCGTGGAAGCTGTAAACCTATACTAGCCAACTGGCTACTAAATACAATAAACAGATTTTTTTGGTCCCAAAACAAAGACTCAAGTCAGGAAACCCAAAAAATAAAACAAACATAACACCCACACACCCAACTAAAGGGGTGATAAATAAGGAGTGGGGCATCTCTAGAGTGCCAACACTGCTACTGCCCACCCACATCCCAAAACAAAGGTTCTGAGAGGGGAGGCGGGGGGAGGTCAGAATACAGCAAGACTCCATTAGAAGAAACAACATTACTAAGGTGAGTAATTTTTTTCTTCAAACAACATGAAGTCTTGCTGTATTCTGACAAATTGCAGACTACCAAGCAGTACCTCCATGGAAGAGGGACAGAACCTACCTAGGAAATAGACTCTGAAGCACTGCTGTGCCAAACTGAGCATCACTCCTAGCCTGGATATCCAGAGAGTAATGCTTGGTAAAAGTGTGAACTGTTTTCCAGGTAGCTGCTTGACAAATCTCTAAGATAGGAATATCCCTGGCAGCAGCCAGGGAAGCAGCTGTACCTCTGGTAGATTGAGCCCTCAGGCCTGAGGGTGGAGTCCTACCTAGTTTTTCATAGCAACATTGAATGCAAGAGACAATCCACCTGGCAATAGATCTCTTAGTGGCAGGTTTTTCTTTACCAACCTCACCATAAGTGAGGAACAGTTGGAGGGAGTCAAACCTGTGACACTTGGTACGCTCTATGTAGTAGCTAAGGGCCCTTTTCACATTAAAACTGTGCAGCCTCCTCTCCCCAGAGGAGGAATGGTTAGTGAAGAAAACAGGAAGAGACATAGACTGGTTAAGGTGGAAGTCTGAAACCACCTTAGACAAAAACTTCTTATTAGTCCTGAGGACCACCTTATCTCTATGGAAAGAGATAAACTCAGGCTCCACTGACAGGGCTTGTAACTCGCTCATGCACCTGGCAGAAGTGATGGCCACCAAGAAAACAGTTTTCCAAGTCAAGTACTTAAGCTCTGCTGAGGACAAAGGCTCAAAAGGGGGTTGCATAAGCTGGGCAATGCAAACATTAACTTCCCAAACAGGGGCAGGGTCCCTGAAAGGAGGACTGGTATGAAGCAATCCCTTGAAAAATTTAGAGAAAACAGGATGGGCTGAAAGGGAAGAAGGCTTACCTGCTGAAAGAAAAGCAGAGACAGCTGCCAGATGCACTCTTAGTGTAGCTGATCTGAGCCACAAGGTATTAAGATGAACCATATACTCCAGGATCGTGGACAGGCTAGCAGACTCTGGGGAAATATGTTTTCCAGAGCACCACATAGAAAATCTTTTCCACTTGGAGTTGTAAGTGTTTCTGGTGGAAGGCTTCCGAGAAGCCTTTAGAATATCCATAACACCCTGAGAGAGGTGCAAATCAGCAAACTCTAACTCTTCAAGAGCCAGGCCTTGAGATTGAGAGATTTGAGATTCGGATACCAAACCCTCCCCTGAGCACATGTTAACAGACTGTAATTCCTAGGAAGAGATAGGGGAAGGTGGACTGCTAAGGACAACAACAGGGGGCACCAGGGCTGCCTGGCCCAGTCTGGATCAATCAGAATCACTTTGCAGGGTTGAGACCAGATTTTGACTAACACCTTGAACAAGAGAGGGAAGGAGGGGGGAAAAGCATACAGGAACTTCCCTTCCCAATTGAGAACTAGGGCATCCAGGGGGACTGAGCCCAACACTGGGGGCCTGCAGAAAAAAAGAGGAAGTTGGTGATTGTCTGAGGCTGCAAAAAGATCTATCTGTGGGGTGCCCCATCTGGAGAAGATCACCTTCAAAACCAGGGGATCCAAGGACCATTCGTGATGGCCCTGAGATATCCTGCTGAGAGCATCTGCCAGGGCATTGTTCTTGCCTGGGAGGTATATTGCTGTAAGAGAGGTGTTCAGGGAATAGGCCAGAGACCATAACTTCATTGCTTCTGTGCACAAGGCCGTAGACCGAGTGCCCCCTTGCTTGTTGATATATACCACAATGTGGTGGTATTGTCTGTCCTGATCTGAACAACTTTGCTCTGTACAGACTTGGAAAAAGCTTGAAGTGCTAGAAACACTACTCTGAGTGCTAACAGATTGATGTGAAGCAGACATTCCTGAGGAGACCACAACCCTTGGGTGATTAGGGGTCCCAAGTGTGCTCCCCACCCCAAGAGGGAGGCATCTGTAGTAAGGATTAGAGAATGAGACTGAGTGACAAAAGGAACTCCCCATCTTAGATTGTCCTGATCCAGCCACCACTGTAATGCCTGGATCAGGGTTCGAGTCACTGGAATTAGTTTGGTCAGAGGGGCCCTCTTTTGAGACCAAAAGGCTCTCAAGTGGAACTGAATGTCCCTCATTTGAAATCTTGTTCCCTGCCCCACTGCTGTAGAGGCAGCCATGTGTCCTAGGAGTTGCAGAAAATGCCTTGCTGGCCGAGACACCTGAGGGGTGAATGAAGAGGCCAGAGAAATAAGTGTCCTTGCCCTGTCCAGGGGAAGGAAGGCTCTTGCTGGTACTGTATTCAGCTCTGCCCCTATGAAGGTGAGGAGCTGCACAGGCTCTAGAACTGACTTTGAAAGATTCAGCAGGAAACCTAGAGAAATGAGCAGTTGCTGAGTTATCTGTAGGTGTAACCTGACTTGGTCTGGTGACTGGCCTACTATGAGCCAGTCGTCCAGGTATGGAAATATGGAGATCCCTTTTCTCCTTAGGAAGGCAACTACTACTGCCATGCATTTTGTGAACACCCTTGGAGCAGAAGTTAGGCCAAAGGGCATTGCTCTGAATTGGTAGTGGCCTGAGGTACTTTCGATGGGAGCTTCTGATGAGAATATGGAAATAGGCATCCTTGAGATCCAGGAAAACTAGCCAGTCCCCTGGCCTTAGAGAGGGTAGAATTATTAGTCACCATTTTGAACTTTGGCTTTAAAAGGTACTTGTTTAAATATTGAGATCCAGGATGGGCCGCCATTCTCCTGTCTTTTTGGGGGTGAGGAAGTACCTGGAGTACAATCCTTTCCCTTTGTGCAGGGGTGGAACCCTCTCTATGGCTCTGAGAGCAAAGAGGGAAGAGACCTCTGCCTCTAAGGCAAGTGCCTCTGAAGGATTTGCAGGTGGAAAGGATCTGGTTCTCATCTTTGGAAATCTTTTGAAGCTGAGAACCAGTCCCTGGCTTACTACTTCCAGGACCCATTTGTCTGAAGTTAAAGACATCCAGTCCTGGACAAAGTAAGCCAGCCTGCCCCCTACAGGTGGTGGAGAATCAGCCCTGGCAAACCCATCAGAGTGCTTGTTTGGCAGGGGCTTTAGGCTAAGGGGTGGAAGCAGGCCTGCTTGTACCCAGTCTGCCTCTTCCTGTAAAGAACCCCCTATGAGCATAAGCAGAAGAGGAGGCCTGGGCTTGGTAGAAAGGCCTATGAAAAGGCCTGCCCCTGCCCCTGGGATGCTGCCTCTGAGGAGTGGCTTGCCTTTCCTTGGCCTGAACACTCCTGTAGGTTGTCCTGTACTCATCCATTTTCTTCATGTAGTTCTCTGTTTGCTACCCAAACAGAGAATTACCCTCAACATGAAAATCCATGGCCTTAGTCTGGGTATCCTGAGACAGGCTAATACATCTGAGCCAAGCCATCCTACGAAGGGCCACAGATGTAGCCATGAGTCTAAATGAAACATCATTGGAGTCCACTGAAGCATGGAATTGCACCTTGGATGCCTCAATACCATCAGCTGGCCAGGAACCTGTTTAGCTAAAGCCATTACAGTGTTGCATCTAGATTTCTGATATCTAGCTGTATAGGCCATATAATTAGCCTGCCCGAGTCCCAAGAATGCTGCCATGTACTGTTTCTTTGCCATGGCATCAATCCTCCTGGAGTCCTTATCTGGGGGGTGAGAAGCCAAGGGTATATTTGCCTTACCACAAGCTGCAGCCTGCACTACCCCAACATGGCTGCATTGCTGGGTAAGGAACTCTGTATCCGAGCCTGAGAGAGTATACCTCTTGTCCATTCTCTTATCCACAGGAGGTATAGAATTAGGAGTCTTTAAAATTTTTAATGTCTGTTTCCCAAAGGACTTATGAAGGGGAATAGACACCCTCCTGGACTCTGGGATATCCATCATTTCAACATAGGCAGGCTCCTCCTGGTCATCCACAGCTTCTTCCATAGGAAGCTGAAGAGTTTCAGTCACTTTCTTGTAAAACATAAAATGGGAAGGGGACTCAGAAAGCCCAGGGGGAGACACTCCTGAAGGTCTGTCTGGGGAGATGTCCGGGTCAATTGGCACATCCAGACTTTCATAATCACACTCACTTTCCTCATAGTCTCCTTCCTCCTCCTCCGGTTCATAAAATTCCTCTAAATCATAATCCGGAACCGGTGGAACCGACCAAACAGAGCGCCTTCCTAATGGTGCCAGTTCGGTCGGAACCGGGGATAGCGACTGAACAACTTTTATCGCTTTGGCTATTTCATCAGCGGTAGGAGAAAGAACTTTTGGATCCACGCCGGCTGATTTATCCCTCCTTGTTTTTTTTTAACCGGAACCGACTCCTCTGAATCGGTTCTCCTTTTGCCCGAAGAAGTTTCGCCCTGGTCAGAGGGCACTCCTTCTGGTTCGGTTTGAACCGAACCGGGCTGGCCATCCGGGTCAGCATACTTCTTGGCCTCCCTTTCCCTGAGCCTACCAACTCTTTTTTCCAGGGTAGCTGCACAAAAATTTTTACAAATCTGGCAGTCTGAATCGAGGTGGTCAAACCCCAGACAATAAACACAGGTGGTGTGGGGATCAGCCTTAGCAAAGACTTCCCCACACGCACTACAGTGTTGAAACCCAGTGGGCCCGGTTTTTCTTTTGGGTTTCTCAGACATGGCCAGTCCTAACAAAAAATTACCCTTTTCTCGGCAATCCGCCAGGCAAGACACCCTTATCGGTTCCTGACCTTGTTACGGGTCGTGGAAAAAAACGTAATAAAATCTGTTTTTTTTTAGAACCGATAAGAACTGGTTACCACACTCTAAAAGCAGAATAAAGTTCTTTTAAACAACCTGATCGGTTCAAACCGAACCGATCCCACATTTTCAAGTTCCACACAGAAATATAACAAAAAATAAGCCTATCTAGTACTCACAAAACCACAGACAGAGACTGAACCCGATAGAGTTACGGTTTAAATTCGGTGAAAACCGAGAAAACGGTACTTTAACCGACAAATTGAACCGAGCAAAGGAGAAATTCTCGGAGGCGACTGTTCAGTGAGCGGAGTAAAGAATCTGATGGTTTGAGTTCAAACAGCAACAGACAGAGTCTCAACGAGCTCAAGCTCAGCGTTCCATGCCTGGCATGGAAAGTTAACTCTTTCATCTCTGGGGCAGTTCGAAGGTTGGACCTCACTGCAATTTGTCAGAATACAGCAAGACTTCATGTTGTTTGAAAACAGGTTACTCATCTGTAACAGTAGTTCTAGGAGTGGTATATGTTGTTCATCCACACTCTTCGGCATGTCCCTTTCCCCATTAAATCTTGCCAGAAGTCTTCAAGCTGTCTCCTCCCACCCACCTGGGTGGTACATACCTCGGCTCCGCCCCATGACGCCAGATCTTATCCCACTGGAAGCAAGGAGATGCGCCTAAAGCCGGGGAGGTCGGGTGGGTGCGTGTGGATGAACAACATATACCACTCCTAGAACTACTGTTACAGGTGAGTAACCTGTTTTTCTAGGAGCGTGGATATATTGTTCATCCACACTCTTTGGTAGACTCCTAGCAGTTCTCCGGGAGGAGAGAGGCAAGGTGCACACCCCCTACTTAGGAAGCAGAGATTGGAGAACCGAGGCCCCAAAACCAACATCCCGACGTGACTCAAGGTCGATGTGGTAATGGGTAATAGAAACATAGAATTTGACAACAGATAAGGACCGCTTGGCCCACCCAGTCTGCCCATTTTCCTACCTAACAAATAAGCTGCAGATCCTAGTTAACCAACAGCTTACTTCCTCTTACCCGCCACTAGGACTGCCTTATGCCTGTCCCATGCATTCTTGAAGTCCCCCACTGTTCTTGACTCCACAACCTCCTCAGGGAGGCTGTTCCATGCATCCACAACCCTCTCAGTGAAAAAATTCTTCCTCACATTACCCCTGAGCTGTCCCCCCTCTATCTTCAAATTGTGCCCCCTTGTTCTTGCACATCTCTTTTTCTGGAAGATGCTACCCTCTTGGCCTTTGTTAATTCCCTTGAGGTACTTGAAAGTTTCTATCATGTCCCCTCTCTCCCTTCTTTCCTCAAGAGTATACATATTAAGCTCCTTTAGTCTTTCTTCGTATGTCTTCTGGTGCAGACCCTGCACCATTTTGGTTGCCCTCTCTGGACAGCCTCCACTCTGTCTATGTCTTTCTGGAGATGGGGTCTCCAGAACTGCACACAGTACTCCAGATGGGGTCTCACCAACTGTCTGTACAGAGGATAACAACTTCCTGTTTTCTACTATTGATGCCTCTTCCTATGCATCTCAGTATCCCCAGCCTTCCTTACTGCCTTCTCACATTGCTTTCCCACCTTTAGGTCATCTGATATAATTACCCCCAGGTCCCTTTCTATTTTTACTGTTGTCAGTATCTCACCCCCATTGTGTACGCTTCCCTTGGGGTTTTGTTTCCCATGTGCATTACCTTGCACTTCTTTGCATTGAATCTGAGCTGCCATACATTTGACCATTCCTCCAACCGTGCCAAGTCCCTTCTCATCCTGTCCACTCCATCTTGTGTATCAACCCTGTTGCAGATCTTTGTGTCATCTGCAAAGAGACATACTTTTCCTTCCAGTTCCTTTGCAATGTCACTTATAAAGACATTAAAAAGGACCAGTCCCAGTACTGAACCCTGCGGTACCCCACTAGTAACCCTCCTTTCTTCACTGTGTACTCCATTTACTACTATCCTTTGCGTCCTGTTTACATTATGGAGCAGATTATTGAGCAACAAATCCCAGCAATTTTGCTGGGTCTCGATGCAGAGAAAGCCTTTGATAAGGTGACATGGAAATACTTAAAAGAGGTTCTGCTTGAGTTCAATTTCCCCATCTCATTAGTGGATACCATTTTTAAATTTTATAAAAGCCCCACTGGATATATACGCGCAAATGGCTACATCTCAGAAATATTTAATTAATAATTCATAATTCATAATTTAATTCATGATTAAGATTTAATCTCAGAAAGATGTAATGAAGGTGTTTGCTGACTTCCAGGTAGCAGCCCGACAGATTCCCTGGATAGGGATGTCCCTGGAAGCAGCCACTGATGAGCTCTTATCCCTCTGGGAGGCTCCTTGCCCACCAACTCATAGCACAGACCTATGCATGATGTAATCCATCTTGCAATGGTCCATTTGGCTGCAGGTCTGCCAGAAGCAGCTTCAGCGTAGGTGGCAAACAGCTGGCGAACCTCTCCCTGAATTTCCAACGTCCTCTCCTTGTAGTAGGAGAGAGCACATCTAAGGTCCAGGGTATGGAGACTGTACTCAGTGTCCAAGGTGTAGTTAGGGTAGTATACTGGCAGAGTCAACACCTGGTTAAGGTGAAACTCTGACACCACCTTTGTAAGGAATTTCGGGTGGGGGCGCAGGACAACATTGTCCCTGTGAAAGACCAGATAAGAGGAGACACCAAGAGCACCTGGAGCTCCCCTGTCCTTCTGGCTGACATGATAGCCACTAGGAAGGCAGTCTTCCATGACAAGTGTGAGAGCTCACACCTGTGCATGGATTCAAATAGCTTGCCCATGAGCTTTGCCAAAACCAGCTGAAGATCCCATGGAGGTGGAGGTTCTGGCACTGGAGGGGATATGTGATCCAGGCTTTTGAAAAAGCGCTCGACCATTGTCTCCTGTGCCAATGTCGACTGACTGGCTCACGCCCGGTAAGTAGAGGTGGCTGCCAGGTGCACCCTAAGGGTCAATGACTGAAGACCCCCTTTGGAGAGAGACCAAAGGTAGTCTAAAATGTTAGCCACAGAACAGGATAAGGGGTCCAGACTCTTACCCTAACACCAAATGGAAAATCTTTTCCATTTGAAGGCATAACATTTCCTGGTTGATTCCTTACGAGATGCCTCCACCATGGTGTAGACATCCTCCAAAAGACCCAGAGCCTGGAACTCTAGCCACTCAGGTACCAGGCTGTGAGGTGCAGGGATTGAAGGTCCAGGTGGAATACCTTCCCCTGGTTCAATGATACCAAGTCTGGGCATGTACAAAACTGCTCCGGGGCCCTGCAGCTGAGGCTGAGGAGATCGGGATACCAGAACTGGCGGGGCCAATCTGGGGCTACCAGGATCACCTTCACCTTGTCCCTCCTCACCTTGAGTAACACCTTGTGGATCAAGGGAAATGGAGGGAAGGCATAGAGGAGACCTGGGGTCCACGGCCTCGAAAAGGCATCCCCATGCAGTGAACCCTGCTGGGGGGGGGGCATGGTACAGCCTCAGCTTGGTGTTCTCCCTAGAGGCAAACAGGTCCACCAACAGTTTGCCCCGACGGGAGAACAGATTGTAAGCTATCTCTGGATGGAGAGACCACTCGTGGGATGTCTGGCCTATGCAGCTGAGAGCATCTGCTAGTTGGTTCGAGACACCTGCCACATGGATGGCAAGGAGATCCACCTCCAACTGGCTGACGAGGGTCCAGATCCAGAGCACCTCCTTGCATAGCAAATGGGAGTGTGTGTGCCGCCCTGTTTGTTGAGGTAATACATGGTCGTGGTATTGTCCGTCTAGACTTGAACCACTTGACCCCGGAGCTGAGGAGCGAAAGCTGACAGTGCCAGTCTGACTGCTCTGAGCTCAAACAGGTTGATGTGGCAACAGGACTCCTCAGGGATCCAGAACCCATGGGCTCTGTGGTCCCCCTTGTGGGCTCCCCAGCCCATGAAAGAGGCATCGGTCGTGAGGATGACCGTCGGCTCGGGGTGGACAAATGAGATCCCTTCCTGCAGATGACTTGGGATGGTCCACCTTTGGAGAGTATCCTACATCTTCTGGGTGACAGTGACCAGCTGGTCGAAAAGACCCTGACGCTGAGTCCACTGAGCGGCCAGCTCCCACTAGAGGGGATGCATGTACAACCTGGCCCAACAGACCACTGAGGTGCATGCTGCCATGAAACTCAGAAGGCACAGGAAGTCCCGGGCAGGGCGCAAGCGCCCAACCAGAAATGATTGGGCAAAGGAGGAAAGAACCTTTACCCTGCCTGCTGGAAGCTGAGCTCTGGGTTGACGAGAGTCGAGCTCTGCCCCGATAAAGCCCATCACCTGAGAGGGCATGAGTTCTGACTTTTCCTCATTGATCAGGAGGCCTAATTGGGAACAGGTCCGGAGGGCCAGGTCCCTGGACCTCTCCACCTCCTGCAGGGAGGAACCCGCCGGGAGCCAATCATCAAGGTAGGGGTATATGCGAACCCCTTGATGCTATAGATGGGCTGCCACCACTGCAATGCATTTGGTGAAGACCCAAGGGGCCGATGACAGGCCGAATGGCATGGCTCAGAACTCGTACATGGTCCCTTGGCCCCTGAAGTGGAGGAACCGCTGGTGGGATGGACAGATTGGGACGTAAAAGACCGCTTCCTGTAGATCCAGTGAACAGAACCACATGTTTTGCTCCAGAGATGCTATGATCTGGTTCAGAATTACCATCCGGAAGGTGCGAGACCTGAGATTTTGATTCAGGTTGTGGAGATCTAGGATGGGGCACCAACCCCCCCCGTCCGCTTGGACACCAAGAAGTACCTGGACATGAAGCCTGGGTCTGTAGGAGGATCCAGCACTGGAGCTACCACCTCCTTGTGCAGGAGCTGAGCAATGTTGTCCTGAAGGGCTGACTGAGCGCCAACTGAGATCCTTTCCTCCCATGGGGCACAGGCTCGGCAAGGAGGGCACTGCTTGAACTCTAGAGGCAGTCACCGTCCGACCACTTCCAGAACCCACCTGTCCGAAGTAATTCCGGTCCAGGTGGAAAGAAAGTGGCAGAGCTGGCCCCCCAAGGGAGGACCCAGAACTGGCGTGATGGGAGTAGGGGTGGCCACCCCCGACCTGTCACTGTGCAGGATTAGAGGAGGAGGAGGCTCCTGGACCGGCACCTCAGCCTCCTTTGCAGGGCTGTTGGGGACCCTGCTTGGGCCTAGAGTGCCAAGCTTGAGTCTGCTGTTGCTGCTGACCTCTCTGGAAGGGGGGGTTGCCTAACCGCAGGGGAAGAGTGCCGAAAAGGCTTCTTCTTGTGTTTCTGCTGGTTCTTGCCAGAAGAACCCTTTGCAGAAGTGGCATCCAAGGTGGTGTTGGACTGCTGTATGCGATGGAGGTGACCTGCCACTCCCAGACCGAAAAGGTCAGTGCCAAGGAAGAGCACGTCAGCTAACATGTGCTGAGTATCTGCCGGAAAGGAGGATAATCTCAGCCAGGCCCTGCGGCGAGTGACCACTGCGGCTGCTAGTGAACGGGCACAGGAATCTCCAATGTCTAGAGCCATCTGGAGCTGCTGTTTTGAAACAGCATGGCCCTGGTCATGGACTTGCTTAACCGTGGTCTGCATGTCTGCTGGGAAATGAGGGAGGACTTCTTCTAGTGACCCCAAGAGGGTGTGGGAGAAGTGTGCCATGATCACTGCCGAACTGGCCTGACGAAGGCCCAAGGATGAGGCTGCATATATCTTCCGGGCTGAATGGTCCATATTTTTTGACTCCTTGTCTGGAGGGTGGTCAGTATCCGCTGAGCTACCCATGCGCCAAAACACTGAGGCAGTCACAAGGCTCTTGGCCGAGGGATGCTCAGTGAAGACCGCCAGAGACCCCATGGGTACAGTGTACTTGCGAGCCATGTGGGCAGATGGCCGGGCCAACAATGGCTTTGGCCACTGGAAAGGCCCCTGTCGGGGTATCTCCCCTCTTAAAGATATCCGTGAGAGGATATTCCACCTTCTTTTGGATAGGCTGCAAGGTGTAACAGGGTCCCTGTTCCCTGTAAGGTTTACTCCCCTACTAATATAAAAAGGTGATCCCTCTCCCTTTTTTCTCTCACCCTGTCTTATCCTCTTCATCTTTTCTTCTGTCCTTTTTTTTTTTTATGTCAAGGTGGCCAACCTGACATATCTCATTGCTTACTTTACTATCCCTTTTCTCAAACCCCCCTTATGGTGCACCAGATAGGGCTGAATGCAGTGTAAAGCACTCTACCTAGTGGAAGATATGTCCAAACATGAGTAGTGCTTTACTTTTAAATAGTGAAAACACTCCTGAGTTTCCTGGAGTGTTCCCAGTTTAGCAGTAGTGCCCAGAGCAAAACAGAAGTGCCTAGATAAAGAATAAAACGTTCATGTACAAAGAAAACAGCCCAGAGATGTTGTAACTGGGCTGATAAATAAAAGAAATAGCCAAAGGTTGGAAATGGGTTTAGGAAAGGTCCAAATTAAATGTGTTGTTGATGGCTGCACATTTCAGCCATTAGAGCAGTAGATGAAAGTGCTGCATAGTGGCAGGGGCTGCTAAAGGAGCCTAGTAGGAGCCCTTGCAAGATTTAAGTAAAATGGCAGCATTTCTAAACAAAATGAGGGATGTTTAGAGACAGGTAGGCCAGTGAGCTGCTGGTCTTGCAGGAGGAAGGTGTGTTTGTTTTCATACCAGTGAATTGGTTTAAAAAGTGGTAAAATTAAGAGTAGAAGTGACTAGGGAAGAGTCATCTTCAGAGTTTTGTTTATTTTGGTGTGTTGACTAACACCTTGTTTTTTTCATTTCTGTAAATATTAATTTTATTTGATTTTGAATAAAAAATCATAAACGCATTCATGCGTTTATTTTATGCATCATACCTCCTGCCTAAGTGTCTGTTATTCCCACACCGTAACACAAGGGCATACCAGTGGACTCAGAAATAAGTCGAAGGATGCCCTAGAAAGAGGAAGGACCTTCCTTCAGGCCTGTCACTGACAACTCATCATCAGGGTATGAGTGAAGACCAGTGGTATCTGAGTACAAGGAGTCGGGATACAGGGGTCTCCCGCCAATGTCCCCTTCAATACGCCGAGGGCGATCAGGAACAACAGTGATGGACAGATGATGGAGCAAACCCGTATCTGTCCGATCCTCCTTTGAGGGGGCCCCTCCCTGAGGCTGCTTAGGCGGTGGCTCCACCAAAATTGGTGGGGAGACCGGAACAGGCCGAGCAGGAATGCGTGCCGGTCCTACCAGAGGGAGAACCGGAGTTCTTGGTACTGGAGGAGTCGGTGTCGGCCAAAGAGGCTGGGGCCAAGTAATGGGAGGTGTAGCCAGAGTAGCCAGCTTTTGACTGGTCAGAATTAGCTGTTGCCACATGAGGTCCTCATAACATCGACAGAGCTTCCGTTGAAGTCTCTCCTCATCCGAGGAGGATGAGGATCGGTGGCGGCGCCTCTTCCAGGAGTTTTTGTGACCCTTTTTTGGTTTTTCGACCGACGGGGTCCTACTCTTTGATCAAGACCGACGGTGTTGGCTCTGTCGATCGGGAGAGGCCGGATTCGGTGAAAACCAAGGTTCCGGCTCCTGTCCCTCGATTGGGATACCCGAAGGATGGGTCTTTTCATCAGGGAAAGAAAGGATGGGTGTCCTTTCCAATGAGTTGTCGAGCGGGGTCGGCGAAAATGGCTCGATCAGGTCGAGAGAAATCTCGGCCGGTTCTGCTGTATCCTCGGTCTCGGTGCCTTAGCCTGATGGAAGGTCTGAGAAGCCGGCAGCTGAGGAAGCGATCTCCACCGAGGCTGAAACCACCAGGTCCTGTGAATCAGACTGCTCTCAGTCCCAGGAACGTCTTCTTTGGCCAGAAGAAGATTTAGGGTCCTTGTCCTTTTTCTTAGGGGGGGAGGAGTGTCAGCCCGAGGGCACCTCACCTTTGGTAGGAAGAGACTGGTGCAGCTCCCGAAAGGACCCAGTGAATGTGGAGCCCAGGTTAAGCGGCACGAAAAAACTTTGGCTGGCTGAAGCTTGAGCAGCTTCCTCTTCGAAAGCCACCATCTGTTCGAGCTGCTCGGCGGATCCCGTGGCCGCGGAAACCGCCCACCTGGCCTCCTTCGATTTCACCAGTGGATTGTGAAGCTCTGGTCTCCCTAGCTGTAGGCATGCCTTGTGGTCGTCCAGGACATTGGAATGAAAGGCCAGACAGATGGTGCAAGCGGTGGTGTCATGCACGACACCCAAGCAATAAACACATGAGAGGTGGGGCTTGGGTGAGACATTTTCTGTCCGCAAGGACACCGGCAAAAATCAGGGGACGACTTGTCCTCCATGTCCGATGCGCTTGGATCGGAATCGTAAACTCTTACGGGTTTCAAAGAAAGCAAATGCGGTGAAAACTATCGATTAGACTCCAAGGCCTATGGTACTTGTAGAAGTAGTACGAGGGAACCTGAATCTTCCAGCGGAAAGGAAGATCTGGTGTCATGGGGCGAAGCCGAGGTATATACCACCCGGGTGGGTGGGAGGAGCCAGCTTGAAGACTTCCAGCAAGATTTAAAGGATAAAGGGACATGCCAAAGAGTGTGGATGAACAATATATCCACGCTCCTAGAACGAAAGCTTTGCTGAAGTCAAGGTAGGCGACATCAACTGCTCCCCCTTGGTCCACCACTCTGGTTACCCAGTCAAAGACATCTATGAGATTAGTTTGACAGGACCTTCCTTTTGTAAACCCATGCTGTCTTGGATCCTGTGCTCCTATGGATTTCAGGTGTTGCACTATCCTTTCCTTAAGGAGTGCCTCCATAATCTTGCCCACTACTGAGGTAAGACTGACTGGTCTGTAGTTCCCTACATCCTCCCTGCTACCACTCTTGTGGAGTGGGATCACATGAGCCTGTCTCCAGTCTTCTGGGACCTCTCCTGTGCTCAGCAACTCACTGAACAGTTCTGATAATGGCTCTGCTAGTTCCACCCTTAGCTCCTTTAGTACCCTGGTATGTATGCCATCAGGTCCCATTGCCTTGTCCACCCTGAAGGGACTAGTGCACACCCCCCCCCGTGTCCATGGTGCTGAGCTGTGGGCCCTACCCTTCCTTCTCTTCAGTAAATACTGAGCAGAAGTATCTATTTAGGATAGATGCTTTTACATGATCCTCCTCCTCACATGCCCCCTTAACCCCTTTGATTTTAGCAATACCTCCTCTGGACTTTCTCCTTTCACTAATGTAGCTACAGAAAGTCTTTTCATTTTACTGTTTATGCTAGTGTTTCCTTGGTTTGGGTCTTTGCCTGCCTTACTGCCTTCCCTGCTTCCCTTAGGGAAGTTTGGTATGCTTCCCTATCTTCATCCTGCTGCGTTCCCTTATATTTCCTGAAGGCCAGCCTTTTGGCTCTGACCTTTTCTGTTACTGTTTTTGAGAACCAAAGTGGTTTCCTTCTTCTTTTGCACTTCCTTTTCTCTCTAACACAATGGGATGTTGCTTCAAGTATTGCATCTTTAATGCTTGCCCACTTTGCCTGTACCCCCTCACCTGTATTTCTTTTTGCCAGGGTAGCTTAACTCTTTTGGCAATCTTATCAAAGTCAACTCCTCTGAAGTCCCATATTTTTGCATTGGAATGAGATGATTTAGTTCTACTGTCCAAATTGAACCATACCATGTAATGGTCACTGGCCCCCAGGTGACCTTCTACCTGGAGATCTGTGATCCTTTCCCTGTTAGTCAGTACTAGATCTAGAATAGCCCTGTCTCTTGTGGGTTGTTGTACCAGTTATTTGAGTCCCTCCCCCTGCAGGAAATCCACCATGTGTCCCACGTGTCTAGTTCTGGCAGATGTTCCTGCTGGTATTGACCAATCTGTATCTGGCATGTTGAAGTCTCCCATTATCTGAACTTCCCCTTTAGCTGTCATGTTTTGTATATCTTTTAACAGTAATGTGTCTATGTCCTCCCCCTGGCCTGGAGGCCTGTAGACAACCCCAGTTCATATGGCTGTCCCATTTCCTGTTTCCAGGGTGACCCACAGTTCTTCTGGCTCCTCATGTGTATTCTGAATTTCTGTAGTTTTGATATTTTCATTGACATAGGGCCACTCCCCTTTTGCACCTCGGTCTCTTCTGAACAGTACATAGCCAGGTACTGAAGTCTCCCAAGTGTAGTTACTGGTAAACCATGTCTCGCTAATGGCTACTATGTCCAGTTTATCCTCTGTCATTATTGCCTGAAGGTCTGGGATCTCGTTTCTCAGACTGTGAGCATTTGTGTACATGATTTTCCATTGGCCAGATTCCGGTGTGTTAGTTGTTGGGTGAGTTCTGGCATTTCCCATGTGCGTCGTATGGGGAGCCAGATCTTTTTCCTTACCTGGTGATGCAAATGAACTACAAACATGCTGAACTTCTGTTTGACCACTAGCTGAGGGGGGAGGGTGTTCTTCCCATTCGATGTATGGGGTGCTGCGCCCCTTTCCCCATTTGCTAGTTTAAATATTCTGCAAGGACATCAAACTTCTGCCCCAGTGCACTGACTCCCTCCTTAGTCAGATACAGTCCATCAAATTTAAAGAACTTTCACTCCCAAAACTTTTGCCAGTTTCCTACAAATTTGTGTCCATTTTCCTGGCACCAGCCCTTGAGCCACATGTTTAGCTCCCCTCTCTCCCCTTCTCTGACCTTCCGTCCTTCTGCCCCCCACTCCCAGATTGGCAGGATCTCAGAGAAGGAGATGCCGGATGAAATGGATGATAGTTTGTTACCTAGCCTGATCAGGTGTTCCTTGGTCTCCACAACTGACCGGTGAGATCATTAGTCCCTATGTGTACCAGAACATCAATGTTTTCTCTTGCTTCCTGAACAATTTTAGCAATGCAGTCAGTGTCTCTCCACTCTGATGTACCTGGGAGACATCTGACCATTACTCCTGGCTGGAGATATGTATCCACTCCCTGAATCATGGAGTCTCTTATGATCAGAAGTTTTTTGGATTTCCTGTTTGCTTTTTTTTGTTCTGGTTCCTGTTTTGGATGCGTTTTGTTGTGCTAGCTCCTGTGCTGCAGTGTCCTGCTCAGCAGTGTCCTCTGCCCCTTTGTTTGATTTCAGAGATAGAGGCTGATACCTGTTTGTAGTTTTTATATGGTTTGTGGAGGTGATATGTTGGAGAGCCCCGAGCGATGGGGCTCCCGATTTGCCCCTCCTAACCACCTGCCAACCTCCCGGACCAACTACCCTCTAAGGTCGAGGTGCTTCTGTTGGATGTTGGGGAAATGGTGGGTAGTTCTTATAATATATTTCCTCTTGGATATGCAATTTGAGGCGAGCAATCTCTGCCCATGCAGCCTGGAGCTGAGCCCTTAGATCTCCAATGGCCCAGCATGTAGGACAGTGTCCTAAATCCTGTAAAACTGCCCTTCTGAAAAGTGTTTCACAGTACCTGCAGTTAATGATATCCATTCCAGATAAGTTGCTGGGTTTATAACCTGGTCAGAGTGATTAGAAGGAAGAAAACGAAAGCAAAAGTTTGATTTTGTGTTTTGTTTGTTTGTTTTTGTATGACTTGTTATAACAAGTTAAATTACTAGTTCCCCTGTAAATGAGGTCACTGTGTGCATACCCCTCTGATCCGCCCCTTCTTGCTTTGCTACAGGAAATGTCATGACTGTGCTACCCTATAAAAGGAGTGTAGTATGGGATGGTTGGGGATGGGATGGGTGGCTGGGCCCTTCCCCTGCCGAAAAAAAAGAACCACAGATGAAAGAAACAAGGAGTTAAAAGCAGAAATAATCAGCCAGCAACAAATGCAGTAGTCCTTAAAGCTTATCCTAATGATAGATAAAACTGTAAAACCTGTAAAGCACCACCTGTAATAATTCCACAGAACATATACCCTGTAAAAAACACTTTGCTACAGAGAAAAATAAAGCAGTAACAGAAGATATACCTTGCAAAAGACAATTTGAATCGGAAGATTACAGCAGTAATCTGTAAGCACACACCTGTAGGCACACCCTGTAATAATGCAGCAGAAGGTATACCCAGCAACAACAATTTGAATCAGAGAAAAATAAAGCAATAAATTGTTAGCAACAAACAGTAACAATCCCTGTGAGTACAAAATAAAAATAACAACACACAGTAAATCTGCCTAGCCAAAAGAAGTCTTAATCATTTTCCTTGGTCTAGTAAGGTTATTTGTTCTGTCCTTTCAAGCAACCTAGAAGAAAAGAGCTCAGGTGAAGGTAGGTGCCTTGGCCGGCACACCTAGTCTTCCACCTCCAAGATATCAACTAATCTGACCTTTTAACCCTTCCCTCTGTTGGAAGTTACTGACAGTTTTCAGCTCCACCCCCCCAGATACACACCTAATCCCCTGGAAGGGATGTAGGAGGAAAGCAATTAGCTCTTTCAATGTGAGAAGGAGACTGCAACACCTCTGAGACAAAAAAAAAAAAAATTCAGCAAAAACAAACTAAAATAAAATAGAAGCAAAGAGTAATTTTGCTTAGCCTAATAAAAAAAGTCACAAAAATGTAAGCACCACCTGTAATAATTTCACAGAAGATATATCCTGTAAGAAACACTTTGCTACAGAGAAAAATAAAGCAGTAACAGTAGATATACATTGCAAAAGACAATTTAAATCAGAAGATTACAGCAGTAATCTGTAAGCACACACCTGTAGGTACAGCCCGTAAATAATGCAGCAGAAGGCATACCCGGGCAACAACAATTTGAATCAGAGAACAATAAAGCAATAACATTTTAGCAACAAATAGTAACAATCCCTGTATGTACAAAATAAAAATAATAACACCACACAGTAAATCTGCCTAGCCAAAAGAAGCCTTAATCCTTTTCCTTGCTCTGGTAAGGTTATTTGCTCTGTTCTTTCAAGCAACCTAGAAGAAAAGAGCTCAGGTGAAGCTAGGTGCCTTGGCTAACAAACCTAGTCTTCCACCTCCAAGATATCATGGTTGTATACTGCGTGCTGGTGAATGGTAAGGGACTGCCTGCATGGAGGAGAAATGCTGAGAAGCAATGCATGAACACAGTGGGCAACATGATACCCATCAAGGTGGTGTAGTGTGTGGTGGTGAAATGTGAGGTACTGCCTGCACTGTGCAGTGATGCTCAGAAGCACTGCATGAACAAAGTAAGAAACTATTTGAAGGAAGGAGTGATGCTGAGAAGCAATGAATGAACAGAGCAGGGCAACATGGCACCCATCATGGTGGTGTAATGCATGCTGTTGAAAGAGTAGGGTCTCCCTGCACTAAGGAACAATGCTCAGAACCACTGCATGAACACAGTGGAGCGACATGGCACTAATTACGGTTGTGTTCCGTGTGCTGGTGAATGGTGAGGGATTGCATGTACTGTGTAACAATGCTAAGAAGCACTGTATGAACACTCTGGTGTGAGAAGGCACACATCATGGTGGTGTACTGCTTGCTGGTGAAAGGTGAGGGAATGCTTGCACAAGGGAGTAATCTCAGAAGCACTGCACGAACACAGTCGGGTGACATGGCACTCATCAAGGTGGTGTACTGCATGCTGGTGAAAGGTGAGGGATTGCCTGCACTGTGGAATTGGGCAAAAGCCTTCCCAACGAAAGGGACATGGTAGGCTGAAATAGCTGCCATGTGGACTTTTAAGGAGGAGTGACTGAGACCCAGGTCGAAAAGATGATGCAGATAATCAAGCAGAATGGCTACAGGACAGGAGAAAGGCTCCACGTTCCTGGAGGCAGCCCAAATGGAAAATCTTTTCCATTTCATGGTGTAGGTGGACCTAGTGGAGGGTTTTCTAGCCTCCACCAGGATCTCAGCCACCTTAGGAGAGACGCCAAAGTGAGATTGGGCTAGGTCTGCAGGAGCCATGCATGAAGTTGAAGAGACTTGAGTCCTGGATGGACCAGGGTCCCCTGATCCTGGGTCAGCAATCCTCGAGATAAAGGAAGAGGAAGAGGAGAAACCTCTGAGTATTGTTGTAGAAGAGAGAACCAGATTTGCTTGGGCCAGAAAGGAGCGATCAGAATCATTCTCGCTCCTTCCAATGCCAGTTTCTGCAGCACACGAGGGACCAGAGGAATTGGGGGAAAAGCATAGAAGAATCTGTCCTTCCAGTTTAGAGACAGATCGTCACTCCAGAAAGTGCCTCGCTCTGGAGCAAGCGAGCAAAAGGTTGGAAGCTTTGCATTTTGGGAGGAGGTGAACAGGTCTATCTGTGGAGTCCCCCAAATCTGGAAGATGCTTTTTAGAACTTTTTTGTCCAGTTCCCACTCGTATGGCAGGGCCGAAGAACGACTTAGCTTGTCTGCCAGGACATTGTCGGCTCCTAGAACATGGATCGCCGTGAGGTGAAGGTTGTGAAATGTTGCCCATTCCCAAACCCTCATTGCTTCCCTGCACAGCGGGTAGGACCGAGTCCCTCCCTGCATGTTGATGTACCACACCACGCACATGTTGTCTGTTTGGACGGCTAGGTGACTGGGAAGGATGTATTGGTGAAGGGCCTGGAGAGCATACAGCACTGCTCGAAGCTCAAGCACATTGATGTGGAGTGCTAACTCCAGTCTGGACCATAAGCCCTGGGTTTGGTGAGGGCCCAGGTGGGCTCCCCAACCTTCGTCCGACGCTTCCGTGGTCAGAGTCTGGACGGGGGGAGGATGAAAAAAGGGGACCCCCCGGAAAAGGTTCTCTCGGACCATCCACCATTGCAAGTCTCTTATCATTGGTGAGGAGAGCAGCACTAGATGATCTAGGTCATCTACCAGTTGATCCCACTGAGAGCGGAGAGTCCACTGAGAGATCCTCATGTGGAGGCGTGCGGAACCATCGGGATGGCAGCCGCCATAAGCCCCAGGAGACGGAGCACCGACCTCGCCGGAACCCTCCTGTGTTCCGAAAGAAGGGAAATCTGGGACTGGAGGGAGGCCCCCCTGTCCAGAGGCAGGAAGGCTCTGCACATTGTCATATTGAGGATTGCCCTGATGAACTGGAGTCTCTGGGAGGGATCCAGATGAGACTTGGAATGGTTGATGGTGATACCCAGACAAGTGAAAACCTGGGTGAGGGAGAGAAAATGCAGGAGTTCCTCCCCGGATGGGGCCACCAGGAGCCAGTCGTCCAGGTAGGGAAAAACCTGAACTCCCAAAGTACGCAGGTGGGCCACTACCACCGCCAGGCATTTGTTAAAAACTCGGGAAGCCGAGGAAAGACCAAAAGGGAGCGCCTGGAATTGGTAATGGTCCCCTGGAACGCAAACCTGAGGTACTCGGTGCCAGAATGGGATGTGTGGTACGCATCCTGCATGTCCAGTGCACAAAGCCATTGGCCCGGCCGAAGAAGGAGAGCATCCTGAACCTCTTGTATTCCACATAGAAGTTCAGGGAGCTGAGATCGAGAATGGGTCTGAGATCTCCCATCTTCTTTGGTACAAGGAAGAAATGGGAATAGTAACCCATCCCGTAAAGGTGAGGGGGGACAGGCTCTATGGCCTGCTTCATGAGGAGAGCAGATATTTCTTCCCTGACCAAGGGAAGATGGTCCCTTGAGTAAGAGGAGTTCAGAGGTGGGTGACGTGGAGGTTTCTGTAGAAACTCTATAGAGTGCCCCTCTGCTATGATCTGAAGCACCCATGAATCCGATGTTATCCTCTTCCCAACCCGGAAGGTGGAAGGAGAATCTCCCTCCTACCAGTTCCTCTGGGGAGTCTGGAGGCGGTGGGAGAGGGAAGGAGTCAGGTGGTGTGAGGCAGCGCCGCGGCTGGGGCACCCACTGCTTTTTTGGGTGGCGACGGCCTGGCAGCTGTGGGGGCCCGACGTTTTGTGGCTCGCCTTCCCTGGGGTTTCACTTGAGGCCGGCTGCGTCCGCGAAAGGGACGGCACTGTGGGGGATGGGGACGGTACATTGAATCAACAGATTTGAGGGCAGTTCCCTTCTCCTGCAAGTCAGTGATGATGTCCTTGACATCACCACCGAAAAGCACAGAACCCCTGAAAGGTGCTTCTTGAATTGCTGACTGCACCTCTGGGACCAGACCTGACACACGGAGCCATGCGTGACGCAGAAGACTTACGGTGAATGCAGAGCTCCATCCTGTGGTGTCCACTGCATCGTAGGTCATCCTCAGAATGTGACGACTGGCTGAATGAGCAGAACGGACAAGGTCGGCTAACTCCTGCTTGACTTGGGAGTCAGGCAAGGAGTCAATCTTGGATTCCGCCTGGGTAAGGACAGCCTTCTGGTAATCCCCCATATGTGCTACATAATTTAGGGCCCTGATCCCCAGTGTGGAAGAAGCGTAGGTCTTCCTTCCATATTGATCCAGAAGGTGATATTCCTTATCTGGGGGAGACGAGCTCAAATGTTTTGGGTGTGCTGACCGGCCGTGAGCAGCGCTAATCACAACCGAGTCTGCACGGGGGTGAGAATCTAAAAAGTCTACACCCTCCAGAGCCTGGTATAGCCTGTTGGGCTTCCGAGGTAGTGGGGCTAAAGCCGATGGTTGTTTCCAAATGGTGGAAACAAGGTGGGCATGAGGCTCGATCCAGGGTGGCACTAGAGTAGGGGCCGTAAGGGGCAAGTCCAGATGTTCGGTGTTTCACCCGCTGAGGATCTGGTTCTAAGGAATGCCACTGGTGGACTTCCTGGATCTTCTTGAGCAACTCCGTGAAGGAAGGATCCTCCGGAGGAGACTTCAGAGGAGTCCTCAGCCGGGGCTTGAACGGAGAGCGAGGCTCGTCGTCTTTCTCGGAGCAACCATCGGAGGAATCCAAGGAGTCGGAGAGAGAAGAAGAGGAATTTGAAGCAGAGTAAGACTCCCTAGCTCGTCTAGGGGGAGGAACGGTTCTTTAGGGGATCCCGACATGTCCTGCCTCTCTCTGG
Organism: Neoceratodus forsteri; assembly: GCA_016271365.2. Taxonomy (NCBI): domain Eukaryota; kingdom Metazoa; phylum Chordata; order Ceratodontiformes; family Ceratodontidae; genus Neoceratodus; species Neoceratodus forsteri. Next base: position 1,201,865,142 of record CM028130.1, read on the forward strand.
ATCCCGAGGGAGAGCTGGGGATCCGAGGCGGAGAGGAGAGTGTGCTATCTGGGGTGTACGGGAGCCGGGGTGGCTCGTCACGAAGATGGCTCTCGACTTCCTTGTTGAGCTGAGCCTTGGCCTCAGCCCACCAGGAGGCCAGAGTCTCCTGAAGATCCACTGGGGGCCTAGGGGGCGGTGGAGGATGAGGAGGAGGGAGATAGTTGGACGGATGATATCTGTAAGGTGAGTATCCGTAACCCGGCTGCGGGAATCCCTGAGCTGGGTATTGCACCATCGGGTACTGCAGCGTTGGTGGAGTCGGCGCCGGGTACTGCGGCACAGGATACTATGGACCTGGGCAAACCGGCGTCGGATAAGATGGTGGATACCCAGGTACTGGAGGAGTTGCCGCAGCAGACAGCCCAGTGGGGAACCCCACGGGTGGATCAACCGTGATAGGCCTGTGGGGTGGAGGGCCCGATGGGAGAGGGATATCCCCCGCCGGCGTCGGAGGGGCTGGCGTCGGAAACGACATCAGCCGGCCGACATTGGGGCCGGCGTCAGGCCGCGCCAGATCCGGGTTCTGTAGAAGGGGATCTGACGGCGGGAAAGCATCCCAGCACGCCGGGACGGAGGGGAAAGTCCCTGGGTTCAGGCAGGGGGGACTGGGGCTCCCCGGACGGCAGTGAAGGCTGCAGGGAACCTGGGATGACAGACGGGGCAGGGTCTGTCATAGGCTCCGAGGCCCGGCACACGTCGGAGGAGCTGACGTGCGACTTAGGGGCTGAATCCCGGTGGACACCAGAGGAGCCGATGTCCGACTTTGGGAGTCCCTTGTCGGAGGCGGGCCGAGGGTAAGAAGAGGCCCGGTCCAAGGCGGACCCTGCCGTGCGCTGCCCTGAAGGGACGGGCGTCTTAGCAGCCCTCTCCCGGCGGACATCGGAGGAGCCGACGTCCGGCTTATGGGAGGTGCCCGCACTAGTGGGCCGCAAGCCTGCGGCAGTACTGGGGGCAGAAGCCTCCTTTTGCCCGGAGGCACCCGGCGGGCTTGAACACGAACCCGACCAGGCGGGTTGGCGCCTCCAAAGCCTTGGAGGCTGCCAGCGATATCCTCGAGGGGACGTTACCTTAGCCGCGGCTCCAGCCGGAGTCGCAGAAGAGGAGGCCTTCTCCTGGTGCCTTTCTTTGTCCCGCTTCTTGTGTCCTTCAGGGGAGGTTGACACCTGCTGAAGCTTCTTCAACTCCTTCTCCATTGCGGACATCTTCTTTTTAAGGAGATGGGCTTCTAGAGACTGCTGGCGTCGTCTGCGGGTGGCCGCGCTGAAATGTAGGCAGTGCGGGCACTTGTCGACTGCGTGGTCGGGGCCTAAACAAAAAAGGCAGAGGGAGTGACCGTCTTTGTGAGGCAGCTGGGCGCCGCACGAGTCGCACTTATTTTTTGAAGGGGACGACATAAACCGACATTCACCTGATGAATAAAATACGGAATAGGACTGAGCTTTACGAACTTCACCGCGAGGCACTGCATGAGCTGACGGCGGGAAAGAACTGGAAGGCGGGCGTCTCGGACCGCCCCTTTATACCGACGTCGTATGACACTGGTCACCTGACGTGGGAGCGGTCCCCGCCAGGGACTGCTAGCTAGGAATTTTTCCGTGGGGTCCTGCCGCCTGCCGACGTCAGTCCTGTATGCAATTACCTACTGCAAGAGCCCTCTCGAAGTAAGATCTTCCCTTTCCAACTGAGAACTAAGGCATCCAGGGGGACTGAGCCCAACACTGGGAGCCTGCAGCAAAAAAGGGGAAGTTGGTGATTGTCTGGGGCTGCAAAAAGATCTATCTGTGGGGTGCCCCATCTGGAGAATATCACCTCCAAGACCAGGGGATACAGTGACCATTCGTGATGGCCCTGAGATATCCTGCTGAGAGCATCTGCCAGGACATTGTCCTTGCCTGGGAGGTGTACTGCTGAGAGGGAGGTGTTCAGGGAATAAGCCAGAGACCACAACTTCATTGCTTCTGTGCACAAGGCCGTAGACCGAGTGCCTCCTTGCTTGTTGATGTACCACATTGTAGTAGTATTGTCTGTTCTGATCTGAATGACTTTGTTCTGAACAGACTTGGAAAAAGCTTGAAGTGCTAGAAATACTGCTCTGAGTTCCAACAGATTGATGTGAAGCAGAGATTCCTGAGGAGACCACAACCTCTGGGTGGTCAGGTCGCCCAAGTGAGCCCCCCACCCCAAGAGGGAGGCATCTGTAGTAAGGATTAAAGAGTGAGACTGAGTGGCAAAGGGAACTCCTTGTCTTAGATTGCTCTGATCCTGCCACCACTGCAAGGCCTGGATCAGAGAGCGAATCACTGGGATCAGTTTGGTCAGGGGATCCTTTTTCTGAGACCAAAAGGCTCTCAAATGGAACTGAATGTCCCTCATCTGAAATCTTGCTCCCTGCACCACTGCTGTAGAAGCAGCCATGTGCCCCAGGAGCTGCAGAAAATGCCTTGCTGGTCGAGACACCTGTAGGGTGAAAGAGGAGGCCAGTGATAAGGGTCGCTGCTCTGTCCAGGGAAGGAAGGCTCTGGCCTTTTTCTGTATCTAGCTCTGCGCCTATGAAGGTGAGGAGCTGAACAGGCTCTAGAACTGACTTTGAAAGATTCAGAAGGAAACCCAGAGAGGTGAGCAGTTGCTGAGTTATCTGTAGGTGTAACTTGACTTGGTCTGGGGACTGGCCTACTATGAGCCAATCGTCCGGGTATGGGAAGATGGCAATCCTTTGCCTTCTTAGAGAAGCAACTACTACTGCCAGGCATTTTGTGAACACCCTTGGAGCAGAGGTTAGACCGAAGGGCATTGTTCTGAACTGGTAATGGCCTGAGGGCAACTTGAACCTGAGGTACTTTCGATGGGAGCTTCTGATGAGAATATGGAAATAGACATCCTTGAGGTCCAGGGAAACTAGCCAGTCCCCTGGCCTTAGAGAGGGTAGAATTATTCCCAGAGTCACCATTTTGAATTTTGGCTTTAAAAGGTGCTGTTTAAGTATCTGAGATCCAGGATGGGCTGCCATTCTCCTGTCTTTTTTGGGGCAAGGAAGTACCTGGAGTACAATCCTTTGCCCTGGTGTAGGGGTGGAACCCTTTCCACAGCTCTGAGAGCCAGGAGGGAAGAGACCTCTGCCTCTAGGGCAAGTGCTTCTGAGGGATTTGCAGGTGGAAAGGATCTGGTTCTCAGCTTTGGAAATTATTTGAAGCTGAGAACCAGTCCCTGGCTTACTACTTCCAGGACCCACTTGTCTGATGTTAGAGAGTTCCAGTCCTGGACAAAGTAAGCCAGCCTGCCCCCTACAGGTAGTGGAGAATCGGCCCTGGCAAACCCATCAGGGTGCCTGCTTGGCAGGGGGGTTTGGCTGAGGGGTGGAAGCAGGTCTGCTTGTACCCCTTCTGCCTCTCCCTCTAAAGAACCCCCTTTGAGCATAGGCAGAAGAGGAGGCCTGGGCTTGGTAGAAAGGCCTATGAAAAGGCCTGCCCCTGGGATGCTGCCTCTGATAGGTGGTCCTATATTCGTCCATTTTCTTCATGTAATTCTCTGTTTGCTCCCCAAACAGAGAATTACCCACAACAGGAAAATCCATGGCCTTAGTCTGGGTATCCTGTGACAGGCTAGTACATCTGAGCCAAGCCATTCTACGAAGTGCCACAGATGTAGCCATGACTCTAGATGACACATCATTTGAGTCCACTGCAGCATGGAATTGCACCTTGGATGCCTCAATACCATCAGCAGCCACCTGCTCCAGCTCCTTGGCAAACTGGCCAGGGACCTGTTTTGCTAAAGCCATGACAGTGTCCCATCTGGATTTCTGATACCTAGCAGTATAGGCCATATAGTTGGTCTGTCTGAGTCCCAAGGATGCTGCCATGTACTGTTTCTTTGCCATGGTATCAATCCTCCTGGAGTCCTTGTCTAGGGGGTATGAAGCCAAGGGAATATTTGCCTTATCACAGGCTGCAGCCTGCACTACCCCAACATGGCTGCATTGTTGTGTAAGGAACTCCGTATCTGAGCCTGACAATGTATACCTCTTGTTCATTCTTTTATCAACAGGAGGTATGGTATTAGGAGTCTTTAAAATCTTAAATGTCTGTTTCCCAAAAGATTTGTGTAAGGAAACAGACAGCCTCCTAGACTCTGGGATATCCATCATTTCCACATAGTCAGGCTCCTCCTGGTCATCCACAGCTTCTTCCACAGGAAGCTGGAGGGTTTCAGCCACTTTTTTATAAAACATGAAATGGGAGGGGGACTCAGAAAGCCTAGGAGGAGGCACTCCTGAAGGTCTGTCTGGGGAGATGTCCAGGTCAATAGGCACATCCAGACTTTCAAAACCACATTCACTTTCCTCATACTCCTCTTCCGGTTCATAGTATTCCTCTAAATCATATTCTTCAACCGGTGGAACCGGCTGAACCGAGCGCCTCCCTGATGGTGCCGGTTCGGTCAGAAACGGGGAAAGCGACTGCACAATTTTTATCGCTTTGGCTATTTCTTCAGCAGTTGGAGAAGAAAGTTTTGGATCCACACCAGCTGATTTTTCCTTTCTTGTTCTCTTAGCTGGAACTGACTCCTCAGAATCGGCTCTCCTTTTGCCCGAAGAAGTCTCACCCTGATCAGAGGGCACTCCTTCTGGTTCGGTTTGAACCGAACCGGGCTGGCCATCTGGTTCAGCGGACTTTTTGGCCTCCCTTTCCCTGAGTCTATCCACTCTTTTTTCTAGGGTAGCTGCAGGAAAATTCTTACAAATCTGGCAGTCTGAATCGAGGTGGTCAAACCCCAGACAATAAACACAGGTGGTGTGGGGTCAGCCTTGAACTTTCCCACACACTGCAGTGTTGAAACCTAGTGGGCCCAGTTTTTCTTTTGGTTTCTCAGACATTGTGCCAGTCCTAATCAAACTTATCCTTTAATGGCAATCCGCCAGGCAAGACCCTCTTATCGGTTCCTGACTGTGTCATGGGTCGTGGAAAAAAACGTAATAAAATCCGTTTATTTGAGAACCGATAAGAACCGGTAACCACACTCTAAAAGTTCAGATAAAGATTTTTTAACAACTTGATCGGTTCAAACCGAACCGATGAACCATTTACAAGTTCCACACAGAATAGAAAATAATATAAACCTATCTAGTACTCACAAATACCACAGACAGAGACTGAACCGATAGGTTACAGTTTAAATTCAGTTGAAAACCGAGAAAAGCGGTACTTTAACCGACAAATTGAACAGAGCAGAAGGAGAAATCTCCGGAGCGACTGTTCAGTGAGGCAGAGTAAAGAATCTGACGGTTTGAGTTTAAACAGCAACAGACAGAGTCTCAACCGAGCTCGAGCTCAGCGTTCCATGCCTGGCATGGAAAGTTAACTCTTTCATCTCCAGGGCAGTTCGAAGGTTGGGACTCACTGCTACTGTCAGAATACAGCAAGACTTCATGTTGTTTGAAATAATACTTCTGAGTAAGCTCAGCATAGAAGGAAGTCTTCTTCATTTTAATATCATGTCTGTGCTCCTGCTTCCTTCTTGTTTCAGGTACAACACATGGACAGATAGTGGTCTTACATATTTTTAATATGTCTATATATAAGATAGTTCTATCTAATTTATTGAACTATGTGTGTTAGAGGTTTGATTTTAACTTGTGGGTGATGAGTTCATAGACTGTAATTTCATACAGCAGACCTGCTGTTTCTAGTATACACACACACACACACGTTCCCCAACTTACTTTCAGAAAGACTTTTAAAGAGCTGGCGTTTTCTTCTAAGAAATAGACAGATTATCATTTTATCTATTGTATTTTGATGTATTAGTAATTACTTGCTATTTTTGTAACAAAATATGTATTAGCGCAGTGAAACAAGTAGGGTTTTGTATTTACTTTTCACACTGTTAGTAAAAAAGAATTCAATTGCATTCTGGTACTGGTATGTCAGAAACTGCCAGCTAGTTAGGAGCGCAATGTTTTTCAACTGGAAAATAAATATATTTTCTATGTTTTCAAAATAAATAGGTACTTCTTTTAGTAACAACATTTGCCCTTTATATGTTTGCACTATTGTGGTCCATCTGTATGACTTTACATTTTTTTAAACAATAATTAGCTTCTCTTCCTTCTTCCCAAGCGCAATCTGGCTATGAAGAAAATGTCACATGCTAAATTATAACAAAAGATCACAGGTTATCAAAATCACATATTTCTATTAAATATACAATATTTTGATGGTAGACAGTATTATGTCTCCTTAAAAATCTGAAAACAGATTTGCAGTTTAACTTTGAAATACACTGCCAGCCTTGCCAGTAAACAGTTTCTGACTTCATAATACAAGGATTCCATTGTATTCTTTTTTCACTAGCAGTTGGCAAAATAAAAGTAAAATGATGAAAAAGTAAGGAAAGAAACAAATAATAGCAAACTGAAAGACTGTAGAGGTAGCAAAACCTTCAATCTTTAAGCTATGCATCCTTGCTAAGCACTTGCTCTTTAACATCAGATAATTTACTGCAGGAACATTCCATTCTGTGACATTCAATTATTCCCTCCTATGGATTTCAGGGACGTTTCCTTATCTCTTTAGTTGTATTTCTTAACTAATTGCTCCTCTAATCTGTCACACTGATGTGTAAAAGTTTTTTTTTTCCTGTCTAATATTGCTCTAGGTTTTTAAAAGGCGGCTCTTGTAACAGATAAAATGAGTAATTCCTGTTCATGAACAAGTTTAGCTCTGCCTGGCAGGCTGCAGAGAGACAGAGAAAGACAGCACTGAAATAAGAGCCCAGATGTAATGCAGGCAGGCTGACAGGAAATGAAGGCAGACAGAAACAGACCACAGCTTTAAATGAGATAACCTGGACCAAAGCACTGACATATGTCCACTCCAAAGCACTCAAGGGAAGAACACAGTCATCTTATCCTGTCAGTCCTCTCTCTCTCTCTCTCCCCCAAGTAATCCCAAAAGACCTGCAAGGTTCCGCCCATGCAGCCGTAAAAATGGCAACTTCAGCAATGAATTGTTTTTCTTCCTCAGAGTGAAAGCTGTTGTTCAATCTGTAACTACCATTGTTCACGCTGCCTGTCCTGCCCTCCTGCACCTGATGTTGTACCATCCCTTCTGGCCATCTGTGTGAAGGTGGCAGTGTGCCTGTTATTAGGGCACCACATTAATGAATTCACCGCCCCTTCCCCGAGGTCCACCCTCCCCGGAGTGAGAATATTTAGAAAGGAGGGCATAGGGGGCACAGCCCCCCACAAAAAGAGGGGACGGCAACGTTGGGATGTGGCACCCTAATGACTGGGTGCACTGCTGCCAGTGCCCTACATAGGTGGAACCTTGTACAATGTGAATTCTGTTGCTTAATTGTATATGACTTATCTAGGGTCGCTCCAGAAAAAGGGATGCAAGTCTCAGCAAGCTCACACAGTTACCAAAACTCAATCAGTCAATCACTCAGTCAATAAATAAATAACTGAGGCCTCAGGGGATTTGATGCCTTTCTCTGTAACCCAGGAGGAAAACACTAACCAGGTCCTGCTGTAAGCTGAAAACATAGGGGACTTATCACCAAAATATCCACAACCATAATGTAAACCCTTTACTTGACAACATCTCTGCTCATTAGAAACTCTTCTAATCAAGGACATCCTGAGTCATGATGGGGTAGGTCCCTGTAGCAGAGGAACTGAAAACAATCCCCTGTATTGCGAGATTTAACAGATTCAAGAGCCAAGGCCCTCTCTACCACTTAGAAAACATTATGGGGAAACTTCCTCTGGGCTGTTTGATCTTTTGAAAAACCTCTTGGCAATAATGGAAATGAAGGGAACAAGCACACTGTTCTGACACTGCACCTATGCGAACATGTGGCCACTGCCACCACTTGTGAACATCAGAACCGACTGAAGAATCTGGGAACCTGATTATCCCACTGGATGTCAAAAGATCTATCTGTGATGTCCTGAACCAGGCACACAGGCAACTGAGCACTTCTGGATTCAGTGACCTTCACACCCTGGGATGATTTGGCAACTAATGTTTAGATCCCTGCTAAATGGAGGTTGATAATAACTAAAGACTATGTTCTGCCCACAGAAAAAAACTTGAGTTCCTAGAATCCTGCTTCTGCTGTTCAGCATCCTAGATTGTGCACGAGCATGACTGTCATGGGATAGTCCAACCTATAAAGGTCACTGTGAAAATAAATCCAAAGTACTGAAGTCAGATGCCGGGGAGTCCGGAGAAACAGGAGAGCCTTGAATGTTACCTGCAGGGAATTTTCATAAGTCAGAAGTATCTCAAGGAAAGACAGAAGACTGTTAGAGCAAGGAAATGTAGATGGTTCCCCTAACAGTATATCTGGCAGTATATGGATCTGCTGAAGAAAATACTGGTGTGAGCATGGTTCTAAACTTATGAAAAGGACAAAATGCCTTTTATGAACACTATTTTATTATGTTTCCTCGGTGTAGATCAGTAATTAAGGAAAAATAAAATTCTTCTCTCCTTCAAGAAGAAAGGAGAGGGCATTCTTCTCACAGCTGGAAACCTGATAAGACAATATTGAATCTTTTAAAAACTGTCCATGGGAAGGAAGTCATAGTGGTCCTTCTGACTGAGAGAGACCACTGTCACTCTTGTCATCTAGAACCCTGTGGGAGTCAGAACTTTTCTGGGGGCCAGTGATGTCAGTAGGCCCCGCATGTGCATCACTGCATGTGCCTGCTGCTATACAGCAGCATCAGCCCCCAACTGTCTCAGTGCTTTTACTCTGGAGGCAAGCAGCATGAACCTAATTATAACCTATGCACTTAACCTAAAGGCATGAGATAGCCCTTGTGTCCCCTGTAAGAAATGTCACCAAACCCAGTGTCTTCCTAACCTAAACTAAGTACAAAGGGGTGAAGACCAACACAGCAATACTGGAATGAGTCAGTGGGATGGTGGACTGGTGTGGTAATCTATGGAGAAGATATTTAGGAAGATAAACAGTTACGGTAAGTACATATGTTTCACATCTTCCAAGAGTCAAGCTTCCCCATATATTCCCATTAATGGGTCAGAGTACCAAGCTCAGAGAAAGACCCAGGACTAGGGAGGCTGGAGCTCAGGGCTCACACAGGCTAGTAATCCATTCAGAATTGTAAAAAGATGGCATGCTAGCCGGCCCACTGGCACAGAGACATGGTGGCTGTCTGCGGTGCCGATGACCCAAGTTTGAAAACGGATCCGGGTGTCGGAGGGCTGGCCGGAGGAGCAGGATTGAGCGTCTGTAGGACTGCTCTCCTGCTCTGGGGGAAGGGGGGGTCACATTCTCGGTGCAACGTGGACCTACAGTGGAGGCTGGAGGTACCACAAGTGCTCTGGTGCCTGCTGGAAGGGGGGCGGGCTGTACGCTGGCCGTCATTGCACGTCCCTGCCCCCCGGGGAAAAAACAAAAGAAAAATTCCTCGGCTGCCCGCTAATGAACCGGCTCCAGTACGCTGACCCTCTGGCCATCTAAATTCCTCTACGGTGGCCCCATTCAGGATGTGTCAGTCTCGAGCATGTGGGGTCGGTGGCTGAGGCAGGGCGAACCCCGCTTGCGGGGCTGGGGGAAGCTGGGGCCAAAAATAAATAAATAAATAAAAGGTGGCATGCTGCCTGGCATGGACAACCAGGGCATAGTGTTTGGACAAAGTATGCCCTGTGCTCCAAGTTGCAGTCTACAAATCTCTGCAACTGGCACCAAGTGTAGTTCTGCCAGGAAAGTGGTTATTGCTCTGGTGGAGTGGGTATGCACCTTGCCCTCTAGTTTTACCATTGCCATGGAATAGCAAAGGTGAAGGCAATTCACAATCCAGGCTGAAATGCACTTGACTGTGACAGACTGTCCCTTTTGACTGGGGTTAAAAGAGACAAATTAATAATATGCCTGTCTGTAGTCATTAGTCCTGTCCAGGTCAAACCCAAAAACCCCTTTTATATCCACTGAGTGTAAAGTCCTTTCTCCCTCTTCCTGGAAGTTGGCAAAGTAGGTAGACAGAATCAGAGACTGATTTTGATGGAACTCCGACACCACTTTAGGTAGAAACTTAGGGTGTGTACAGAGCACTACCTTGTCTTTATGGAAAGCAGCATATGGAGGATCTGTGACAAAAGCTTGGATTTCAGACACTCTGCGAGCAGAGATAATGGCTACTAGAAATGTTGCTTTCCAAGTCAGATATTTCATGTCAAAACTTTTAAAAGGTTTGACTGACTTGCAAGTAAGCTTATCCTGCACCAGACTGAGGTCCCAGACAGCCACCAGCTTCCTAATGGGGGACCTCGTGCATGATGCTCCTGAGGAACTACTACTTTTTTTTGTAAAATATTTGTATTCAGGATGTTAAAAAAGATCAACAAGTATAACAAATCCAAACATTGAACAGTGTCATGGTATGCTGATGTAGTGGACAGGTGAGCCTCAACTGTGGGATATGATAGACCACCATCAGACAGGTCAAATAATTATTCCACAACCTTTTCACGTGGACACTCAAGAGAGTTAATGGGGTGGGGCTTGGAGCACCAGATGGAATAGCGTTTCCACTTGGTTGTGTATGTCTTCCTGGTAGAAGGTTTACACACATCCAAGAGTATTTCAGAGATTCTCTGAGACACTTTAAACCTGTTCACTTCTACCTTTTCAGAAGCCAGGCCTGGAATTGAAGGAAATGCAGGTTGGAATGGACTAGCTGACCCCGAGCTTGGGACAATGAGTCCATCTGAAGTGGCAGAATCCTTGGTTTGCTGACTAACAGTCGATTCAACAGAGGAATCCATATCTGCCGTGGCCAGCAGGGGTCCACTAGGATCTTCATGTCCCTGTGTACTAATGTAACCCCAAGGGGGCGCTATCCCAAGGGCTACTACCCCTGCCTGCTCCGACTGTAACAGGGTGAGGGGCCTAGATCCGTTGGCGGGTGCCTCCACCCAGAGGTCGGGGTTAGAACAGTCGAGGTTGACTTGGTCACAGCCCTCTGGGTTGCTGCAACCCCTCTTTCTTCCCACTAGTGACCCACATAGTTCAATTACAGTGTCCTTACCATATACACTTACCCCCTGGCTTGAACCACTCAGCTCACTCCAGGGACCCCCTGAAAAGTAAAGTGCGGTTACACAATATTCACTGGGCAGTAACTCATCATTAGCTAGCCAGTGTACCATTGCAAAACAAGCAATCTGATTTATTTAAGGGGAGATAATGAGGACCGGGGGGAATCAAGTTGATTGGCTTACCACCACAATATATGAGTATCTACCTAGGGCTCTGTGCACAGGCCTAACCTATAAGTTACTCTCTCTAGGTACCCAAGCCCTAAAGGCTAATTCCTTGATGCAACTGGTTGGGGCCCTGACACAAATGAGCATTTAATTCCTACGAAGACTAAATAGAGCCATCTGGCTCAGTCAGTGTAGCCAGCAAAGTAACCAGATGGTCTTGCCCTTACTAGGAACATTTGACAGGGATCTACTCTGATTTAGTTCTCATGACTCCAGAAAGAAACACATTCTCGCACCACTTGCAGGACCGAGCCTGTACTTCGAGCACTTCTCCACACATTTATATGCATTGCAGAGGGGTACCGTACCAGGCAGCTGCTGTCCTTCTCGATACCTGCCTGCCATACACTGGGCCCAACCGACACAGCTTCACTGTTCCCGACAGACCGAGCTCGATTCAAGCAGATTCTCCAGTCTTCTACAGGGTGAGCCTGGTAGGTAGCCGGGCTCCTGCACGGCCTCCTCTGACCGCTTCCTAGCGGATTTAGTCCGACTTCACTGGCGTTTACCAACGCCCGGCACTGACCTTACATGCGCTTCCTGCGCGACCGTTCAAACGGCACCGGAGCCCCGAGCTCCTTACTTGCTCACAGCCATGACGCCTCTGCCCTGACACAGTATGGGGCAAGCCACTCAGTTCAGGCACCACACGCTCCCATTGGTAGGCTGCCGAATCCAGCCACTAAGTTTGCCCCTCATTGGTGCAAAAAAGGCGCCATCATCCAGAACTTCACTTCCCAGAACCTCCAGCTGTATTCCCATTGGTCAGTAGGCTCCATTGCGAGTCCCGATCCTGGTTAGTCACCAGTTACTCCATTTTAGGTACCCTCCCGACTCTATTGGACCCTTCAGACAATCCTGGTCCAAAATGGGGGAACACAGCACACAAAGTCCAGTTGCAAGAGAGGCAGGTTAAACAAATTACATTCCCACAAACACATCTAAGGCAGGAGGCAACAATTACACTGTCTGGAAAGTGCTCACTCTGCCCCTTCGGCGACGGCCAAAACCGGAGCAATTAGTCAGCGACTCGAGTGGGACTCGAGCAGGAGAACACACAGCCCCCCTCATAAGTAATGAATAAGTCTGGAGGCAGACAGCTCTTAAAGAGACAGTGCGTGGAGGCTCTACAAGCACTCACAGGGCCATTTAAATGGCTTTAAGCGCCGAACGCTGACCACCAGAGGGACGCTTAGACAGCTCCTAGATGGCTGTTAGAAACCCCCAATTGTAGGGGGCTTACACCATCTTGAACAGCACTCTCTGAATGAGAGGGACTGAAGGGAATATATACTGAAACAAACTGTGCCATGGCAGTCTGAATGCATCCTGACGGACAATGCCAGGTGCTTTATTTCTGGAGGAGAATTAAGGCAGTTTGGCATTGAGTGGGGATGCAAAAAGGTCCACATCTGGGGTCCCCCACTCATCAAATAGCAATTTCACAATGTCTAGAGGATCTGCTGTTGTTTTACTTAGTTTGTCTGCCAGAGTGTTTTCGATTCCTGGCAAATAGATTGCTTGGAGCAGGATCCCCCACTCTGGGCACTATTCCCACACACTCACTGCCTCCTTGCAGGGAGGATAAAAGTATGCTTCTCCCTGTCTGTTGACATAATACATAACTGACTTGTTGTTTGTCCGAAGGAGGATTGTCTTTTGGCTGACCAAGTCCACTACAACTTTCAGACCATAAAGAACTGCATGCATCTTCAACAGATGTATGTGCAGATGTCCTTCTGACAAGTCCCAGACTCCCCACTCCAGCAAGGAGGCACCTGTGTGGGAGTCACTTCTGGCTCAGGTGGGGAAAAGGGGGAAGCTCTGGAGTAGGTTCTCCTCCACTGACCACCACATCAGAGACTTGGTCACCTGAACGGGGTAGTTCTGAGGGTGTGATGCCTGAGAACATTGAGTACTGAGCATCCACTGAGTTGTCCTCATGTGCAGCCTTGCTAGGGGGATTGTGAACACTGAGGATGCCATAAGTCCCAGCATGCATTGCATGGTGAGCTGGCACAGTCTTGCATTCCATCATGAAGCAATCCATCTTCACGATTGCTTGTATTCTTCTGTCTGGAAGGAAGACTCAACCCTGGGTCATGTCTAGAACACCTTCTATGAACAGGATTACCCGGTAGGGCTCTAGCTGAGATTTGATAGGGTTCAGCATGATTCCCATGGATGCCAGGATTTGAGAGACAGTAGCCACTCCCTGCTCTGTCTCCTGTCGGTTTGTAGACATAGCTTTCAGGATAGCACTGCAAGTACTGCAAAGCATTTTGTAAAGGCTCACAGCCCAAAGAATAGGACTCTGAACTGGTAATGTTGCTCTTTCATGCAGAACCAGAGGTACTGTGGTGGCTGGGGTGCATCAGTATGTGCTGATGTGCATCTTCCATATCCAGAGATGCTAGCCAATCCTGATGCTTCAGGTAGGGTACCAAGGATCCCAAAGAAACCATCTTGAAGTTTTCTTGATCCATATTGAGATTAATAATTACATTTTTTTGTCCTAGTAAGTAGTGGGAGTAGAACCCTATGTTTCCGTTCTTACTCTGGCACTATTTGCACTGGCCTGTTCCTCAGCTGGCATGAAGTTTCCTGTACCAGTAGCTCGGACACATGAGATGGTTAGGAGAATTGCTTCTTGGGTTGATTGTCGGGGGGGGGTTCCAACAACTCCAGAGAGTACCCTTCTCTGATGATCCTAAGAACCCAGTTGTCCACTGAGATGGATTCACATTGTTATATAAAATTGGATGATGTGCCCACCCCACTGGGTAGGAGTGGTTTGCCTCAGACAGCTTAAGCAGACCCTGTACTGGAGCTTCAGATGACAGCACTGAACATTTTTGGTGTCTGTGCCTTCAGCTAAGCCTTCTTTTGGGCTTGAGGAGACTGGGATCTATTATGGGGCCTCCTCCGACTTTGCCATAAAAGAGCTGCTTGTTATGGCAAGAACCACGTCCTCTACCACTCTTTGGGTTGTAGGAGGAAACCAGCCTGGAGGTCTCAAGAGTTGTTCTTGTCTCATTAGACTCCCTAAAAGACTACCCCACCCATCGAAGGGCACCTTCATTGATCTGTTGCTGGGTGTCAGTGGTGAAGCCAGCAGGCCTCAGCCAGAAGTGGTACCTGATGCAAATACCTGCAGCATGGAGTGGGATGCTGTATTAAAAGGCATCCATAGAGGCTTTAAGCTAGTGGCTGTTAAATTTAGTAACCTGTTTAACAGCTAGCAGCATTTATTGTTTAGCCTCTGTAACTGGCAGAGAATCTGCCAGGGATTTTAGCTTGCACCAGAGGGCATATTCTCATACAGTACTTAGAGACATGGGAATCTATGGAGAAGATTGATCACTGGAAGATCAGCAAATATCACCAGTAGTGATGATTTTAGTGAATTTAAATTTGACAAAATTAAATTTAAAGCCAGATGGCAAGGTAGTGAATACCTTGCACCTATTCTGATTCTGTAACACTTATTGTTACCCCTGAAAAACAAGTGTCAAAAACTGTTCCATTTAAATTTGATATTACATAAGGCATAGATCTGCAATATTATGCATGTTATTTGTTTTTAGGAATTCTAATATATCAGGGACTAAGGTGATGAAAACTGGCATCAAATGTTTTCCTATACTAATTGTTGACTATAGGCTAGTTGCTCAAACTAATGGACTCATGGTAGCATTTTGTAAAAACATGATTCCAACAATGAAAAAGTCTTACCTATACGTCTCACACTGATGCAGTGCATCCAAAAGAGCTGGAATTTTGTATTCTTCAATTTCTTGACAAAGTAAGTGCCATTCTCTGTAAATTATTAATCAAAATTAGCACATGAATCATTAAATTACCCTGCATACTGACATGAAAAGAGTGCTGCATCAGCATTCGAACTGCAAGTACAACAAAAGGGTTAGATTAAATGCAGATTGTAAATAGAAAATAGTGTTAAAACTTGATGTTTCAATCTTAGGTCTTCTTCAGGAATTAACTATTAAAAAAGGATAGCTATGCTTACTGTCTTCTTTATTGACAATTCCTAAAGGCCACCTATGTTTGAAAAGTTGATTCTAACTTTATTTTCTTTTTTCCGCTTGCATTTAAGATAACTCTTTTGTTATAATTGTTCTGATGAGAAATTAAAATACAACTTTAAGAATTTTTTTTTCTGTTTGTGTTGTCATTGGAACAGTGATCAGTGATCAGTAGGGTGATGACATCACATCTACTAGGGAAAGGCTGGCTCAAAAACTATGAAATCATCCTGGAGCTTGAAATTCACATGGTTTCTTACCTAATGCTGCAGGGACAATCCAGTTCTAACTGTAAAATGAATTACTAACATAACTTAAGTTATTGAAGTTGAAGATCATGGGCTAGATTCACAACCTGCTTTTGTGTGAGCAAATCGGGTTTTGCACCTAGCTGGTATTCACAAAAGCCCAGTTTGTGTGCTCAAACTGGGTTTGTGTCGGCGCAAAGTGTGGAGGGGTCCTCAATGCAAATGTGAGGGAGGGGACCTGCATATTAACGCAGTACGATATGGAAAGCTTTTGCTCCATGCAAGGGCCTTTTGTGAGGTTCCCTTGCATGGAGCAAGTACTGTTGAACGAGACCTTGCTTTAATCCCGTACAACCCTAGCGGTCGGCAGGTACTGTGGCAGTCCCCCGTCCCCGCCAATTGCTGGTTCAAAATTAAAAGTAACATTTTTCCTGGTGTCCAGTGGTCTCTCCCACCACCCGATCTCCCACTCAGTAGATACTAACATTTGCTCTGGTGTCCAGTGGTCCCTCCCATCACCCAATCACCCACTCAATAGATATTAACATTTTACTTGGTGTCCAGTGGTCTCTCCCCCTACCTGATCACCTGCCCAATAGATAACATTTTCCCTGTTGTCCAGTGGTCCCTCCCCCACTCGATCACCTGCCCGATATACATTAACATTTTCCCTGAAGTCCAGTGTTCCTTCCCCTCAATGATCACCTTCTTGATAGTTATTAACATTTGCCTGGTGTCCAGTGGTCCTTCCCCCGTCCCAATCACCTGCTCAATATACATTAACATTTTCCCAGGTGTCCAGTGGTCCTTCCCCCCACCTGATCACCCGCCCGATAGATATTAACATTTTCCCTGGTGTCCAGTGGTCCCTCCCCCGACCTGATCACCCGCCCAACATGCAGTAACATTTCCCCTGGTGTCCAGTGCTCCCTTCCTATACCCAATCACCTGCCCAAGGTATGGACACTATTTCCTAGTGTCCAGTGTAGGCCCCCATCCCAATCCCCTGTATAAAATATTTAAACCACTCCCTGGCATCTAGTGGACCTCCCCCATTCCCGTTCCCTTGTGAAATACATATAGAAAAACAAAAATATCCCATTCTCTAGTGTCTAGTGGCCCCCAACCCTGGCTGGTAGTGCCCCATCCCCACTTTCCCCCATCCCAATCCTGTGCCAATGACTAGAACAGCCCTCCTCCCTCCACCTCAGCTGACTGAGATGTTAATCAGTGCATACATGAGCTGTCAGTTAGCATGTACTGTTACAGTACGTGCTCATTTACAGCTCACGTATGCGCTCACTGACATCTCAGTGGCTGGCCATGGTGGAGAGGGGAGGGCTGTGCTGGTCGCCAGCTCAGGATCGGGATGGGAGGGAGCAGGGTGGTGGAGCGCTACATGCCAGGTTGAGGGGTCCACTAGATGCCAAGGAATGGGATATTTTTGTTTTTCTATATGTCTTTCACTGGGGATCAGCAATACAAAGAGAGGTCTGCTAGACATCAGGGAATGGAATATATTACACAGGGGATCAGGATTGGTGGGATACACTGGGAAAATGGAAATTACGTACCTACCATAATTTTTGATCTTCTTGGACAAAGTCTTCACACTCATTCACACTAATGGGACTACGCCGGAGGTGCTGAGATTGAGTGGGAGCGAGGTAGAGCCATGTGAAAGCGACACCGCGAGACTGGCTTGCTCCATATAGGCTACCTCAGCGTCAATCCACCAACCGCCTCAGTACCTTTTTTACCGAGGAGGTGCAACATAAACTAACCTAGTGAAACTAACCTATGTTAGACATAGGATGGTCTGAATGATCCATATAAGAAGGGTCAACACAGAAGAGTCTTCACAGCCCAGCCATCGAGGAAGTGAAGACCAACAACAGACAAGTGAGCTCAGGGGATGGAGGGTAGGCATGTGAATGAGTGGTGGAAACTTCATCTAAGAAGATCAAGAATTATGGTAGGTACGTAATTTCCATATCTTCCTGGACATAAAGTCTCCACCACTCATTCACACTAATGGGAGAGTATCGAGTTAAATAATCCCCCAAGAAGGGCAGCAGGAGAGAAGAGTTCACTTAGGACAGGAGTCCATTAAGGATTGTCCTGCCAAAGGATTGATGCTGCCTGGCAGGGACATCCAAAGCACAGTGATTTACAAATGTGTGCACAGAGCTCTAAGTAGCTGCATTGCAGATGTCTGCAATGGGCATGTTCTGTATTTCTGCCACAGATACCATGACCGCTCTGGTAGAATAGGCATATACCCTGCCTACCAGCTTAACCTGTGCCATGGAATAGCAGTGGCGAAGACACGCCACTAGCCATGCCGAAATACATCTGATGGCAACAGGCTGACCCAGTTGGGCCATGCCAAATGATACAAAGAGTTGTTTTGACTTGCTGATCTCTTTAGTTCTGTCCAAGTAGAAATGAAAGACCCTTTTAACATCCAGAGAATGCAGGGTACGCTCGTCCTCATTCTGGAAGTTTACAAAGTAAGTCAGAAGAACCAAGGGCTGGTTCACACATAATTCCGAGGCCGCTTTGGGGAGAAATTTAGGATGAGTTCTGAGAACCACCTTATCCTTGTGAAATACTGTATAAGGAGGGTCTGTGACCAGGGCATGTATTTCAGATGCTCTGCAAGCAGAGGTAATGGCTATGAGGAAGGCAGCCTCCCAGGTAAGGAACTTCAGCTCACGTGTTGCTAGAGGCTCAAAAGGTTTACGGGTGAGCATGTCTAGCACAAGGTTAATATCCCAGGTGGCTACTGGTCTGCTGACTGGTGGCCTAGTATGGAGTATACCTTTAAGGAATCTCTTAACCAAGGGTAACTGAGCTACAGACAAAGTGTGTATAGGCTCATGATTGTGCAGAGATGGCACACCAAATGGAGAATTGCTTACACTTCACCATGTAAGCTTTCCTAGTAGCTGACTTACGTGCTGTTAGGAGAATGTCTGACACTCTACATGAGACATCAAATCTACCCACTTCTATCTCCTTAGGAGCCATGCGTGGAGATGAAGGGATCTCAGGTTGGGATGGACTACTGGGCACTGGGTCAGAAGGTCCATATAAAGTGGTAGTTGTCTCAGTGGAATTTCCGATAATCTGTTGATCAATGGAAACCAAATCTGACAAGGCCAGCATGGGGTGATGAGGATCATTCTGTCCCCTTGTGCCTCCAGCTTGAGCAGCAGCATCTGAATTAAGGTAAGAGAAGGAAATGTGTACAGAAAGTGTCTTGTCCACTGCAGTCTGAATGCATCCTGACAGAAAATGCCAGGTTCTGAATTTCTGGAGCAGAATAGAGGCAGTTTTGCATTGAGTTGGGACACAAAAAGGTCCAGGTCCAGTGTGCCCCACTCTTCGAAGAGAGATTGCATGACGTTTACATCGAGAGAGACCATTTGTGAGGAGCCACCTCCGTTCTGCTGAGGAGATCTGCTAGATCGTTCTGGACTCCTGGTAGGTAAACTGCCTGGATCAGGGCTTCATCCTCTAGGTACCATTCTCACACTCTCATTGCTACCCTGCACAGGGGATACGAGTGTGCCCCACCCTGTTTGTTCATGTAGTACATCACCGCTTTGTTGTCTGTCTGAAGGAGAATTATTTTGCAACAGATAATGTCCTTCAGGGCTTGGACAGCATACAGGACAGCTCTCATTTCCAGGACATTTATGTGGAGTTGAGATTCATCCTGAATCCACAGACCTTGGATGTGGAGATCTTGATAGTGAGCTCCCCATCCGAGTATAGAAGCATCTGTGGTGATGGTAATCTGAGTCTCCAGTAGAGCAAAGAGAATGCCTTTCAGAAGGTTGTCCTCTTGAGTCCACCAGGTGAGTGAATGCTTGAGAGGTTCCGTTATCCTGATGTGAAAGGACGGGGGGGGGGTGCGGTCAGAGACCACTGAATACTGAGCATCCACTGAGTGGTCCCCATGTGAAGATGAGCCAAGGGCACCATGAACACGGATGATGCCATGAGACCCAGCATCTGCTGCATCGAGAGAGCTTGGACTGAGTCGTTCTCTTTGATGAAGCGAGCCATCTGGAGGATATTGTTTCTCCTATCCTCCGGGAGGAAGGCCCTTGCATTGGAAGCATCCAGGAGGGCTCCTATAAAAAGGAGTTGCTGGGAGGGCTGTAGTTGAGATTTTTCCAGATTCAACTGAACTCCCATAGATGTGAGGAACTTGGAAGCTGTGGACACTGAATCCTGTGTCCCTTGTCTGGAGGAGCTTGCTAGGAGCCATTTGTCCAGATACAGTGAGACTTGAATTCCAAGTTTCCTTAGGTGCGCTGCAAGAACTGCAAAGCATTTTATAAAAACTTGAGGTGCCGAGGAAAGCCCAAAGGGCAGTACTCTAAATTGATAGTGCTGACCCAGGGCCACAGATTGAAGATACTTGTGGTGGCTTGGGTGCACGGGAACTTGTTGGTAGGTATCCTGCATGTCCAGGAAGGCCAGCCAATCCTTTTGATGCATCAGTGGTAAAAGCATTCCGAGTGATACAATTTTGAATTTTTCCTTGAAGAGAAACTTGTTCAACTTCCTTAGGTCTAGAATAGAGTGCATGCCACCTGTTTTCTTTGGAACCAGGAAGTAGTGGGAGTAGAAACTTGTGTTCTGCTGCTCCTGCAGAACTATGTCTTCTTCCCTGTTGTTCAGAAGGCCTTGAATCTTGGAAGCAAGGAGGTCTGACTGAGTTACTGACAGCATGGGCTGTCATTTGGGTGGATGATCCGGAGGGGTATCTGAAAACTTCAGTGAATAACCATTGCGGATTATCCTGACAACCCATTTGTCTGAAGTGACTGACTTCCATTGATTGTAAAACTGAGTCAGATGCCCACCTTCTGCTGAGGAAGAGTCCCCCTCGGACAGCTGAGGAGGGACCTTGGCCAGATTTTCAGAGGGTGGCACTAGGTGCTTTTGGGCACTGTGCCTTCTGCTGTGTTTTCCTTTGTGGCTGAGGGGCTTGATTTTTGTAAATGCCCCTTCTGCCTTTGCCATGAAAGGACTAATGGTTATGAAACTGTTGGTGGTTCCAGTCCCATTGAGGGTCAGAAGGAGATGGCCAGGCAGTCTTGATAGCTGTCCTAGTTTTCTGAGTGGCCTTGAGTGCATGCTCCACCTGTGGGCCAAACAGATAAGCATCATCAAATAGTAAATTCATGACTCTTTGTTTGGCATCATTTGTGAACCCAGAGGTTCGTAACCACAAGTGGCAACGGGTGCATCTCCTAGCTGCTGCTGCTCTAGAAGCAGTGTCAAAGGCATCCATAGCAGCCTTAAGTTGCTGATTATTGGACTCGGTACTTCTAGTGATATTTTGGAGGAGCTCTGAGGAAACATCCAACTCCAGGAGAGTCTCCACGCTAGAGGGTATACTCATATTGTGAGAAATACCTGTGGTAGCTAGCAATATGCATACCCAGAGTAGCGGGGGTGAAGACTCGCTTCCCCAGTGTGCCATTCTTACGAGATTCTTTGTTTAATGGATGAGCCACAGACTCCTGAGAGAGGACAAACTTGTTATTTTCTGCCAGGACCACTATGGCATCAGAAAAGGCCTGAGAGGCCAGGATTGGTCGATCTTTAGGGGGAGAGTACTTCCTGTCTATGGACTTGGCCATGGAAGGAATAAGCGCTGGATTGTCCCACACTGTTCGTGAGAGTGTCTCGAAAGAAGGTTGTACTGGAGGAGTTAATTCCACAGGGATCTCCTGGACATGAAGATATTGAAGGCACAACACCTTCTCCGGATCCACCTCCGAAGTCTAGAGAGAGAAAGAGCGTGGAATTCATTGTCTTCAGAAGAGACTTAAATGACAGGTCCTTGACCAGAAGCTCTACTGAAGTAGAAGGCTTACTTCCCACTCCAATAAGTGAATCTTCATCAAAGTCATCTCCTAATTGCAGATCAGGATCAGGATCAGCCTCAATGTCATCTCCTACTAGCCCAGGAGGGATAGTATATAAAGGAAAGGGAGAAAAAGGAGCAGGAAGAAGTGCTCCTCGAATCAGAGTTGAGAATCACAGATTCTGAGGTGGCGCAAGTGGCACTGGCGCTGACTGTAGCACCGAAAGCGGCACCACCAAGACCAGAGTCAAAGGCGGCACTGCAACCAGCACCTCATCAGACAGAGACCCCAACCCACCTCTGAGAGCAAAGGATGAAGATCTGAAAACATGAGTAGGAGAAAATGGTACCTGTGTTGGTCCCTGCACCACAGCCATGTGATGGGGAAAAGCACAAGGGCGTGGTGTTGACGGCACTGGAGACGGCGCCTTGTGACTTGGCAGACCCAACCATCCTGCCCGCAGACTCAAAGCCCCTAGGTCCGAAGGCCTCGGGGCCAACTCTGCAGGCTCGGAAAGTCGGGACAACCGCTGAACCCACTGCTCCATAAGAGCGGCTCAATGATGAAACTGCTCACCAGACGACCCCCCAGAGGGTGGGAAGGGACTATGGAGACAAGGATGCCAGTCACTAGGAACAGAGGCTGCAGGTGACCCTGACAGATTAGGAGTTGGTCTTCTGTCCCCCGTTCATGACAGTCACCATACAGACATACTGGAGGGAGACCTGGAGTGGTACTGTTTCTTCTTCGACTGGTGGGACAAAGAAGAGCTTGAGGCCGAGTGGTGCCAGGTTCTTGTCGAGAATTGAGTATGGGTCCACTTTTTTTGTGCTTTCAGGAGGACCACCCTTCCTCCTGATCATCAGACTGCCCATAGTCAGACCCCCCCCCCAGAGAGGGCAGCGGACTGGACCCAGCCCTGCTGAAAACACAGCTTTCATGCAAAGTCTCCCTACCGCCACTGGCCCCTTTCATGGTCAGCTCCATCGAATGGAGGAAAAACCTTTTTTTTTTTACTAAAATAATAAACAATTAAATGAATAATAATACTACAAATCAAAACTGAATGATTAAAGCTGCTGTCATATAGATGTGAAGATTTGACTCCTGGTGGGCAAGCGACATCATCACTGAAGCACACTTAATGGCAGGAAAAAAAGAACTGAGGCAGTTGGAGTGTCAACACTGAGATAGCCTATATGGCGTGAGCCAGTCTTGAAGTGCGGCCTTACCTCACTGTTGGCCCTCCTGAAGATTTTTGGCTCCCGCTCAGTCCTAGCACCTCCGGCGTAGTCCCATTAGTGTGAATGAGTGGTGGAGACTTTATGTCCAGGAAGATCAGTTTCATGCCATGGGCAGGTGATCGGGTGGGGGTGGGACCACTTGACCCCAGGTAAAAATGTTACTTTTAACTCCGGATCAGCAATCGGCAGTAGGGGGACCACTAGCACCAAGAAAAGTGAACTATATTACTATTGGGACGGCGATCGGTGGGGGGAATCACTAAACTCCATTGTTGCCCATGTAAATGGGCCCATAACAAAAAATGATTTACCATAATAATGTTCTTTATTCCAGGGGATCCCTCAGTATGCTTAACTATTGCAGTCAGCCTCCTATGCTGAACTGCCCTGGAGAGATTGGAATGTATGTAAATGATGAAATCATAGGCACGTACCAGTAATTCAAGCCACTGCCCCTAGGTGCTGCTGCATTCTAAACAGTTCAGATTCATTAGAAAATACCTGCCTGATGGGATCTACCTCTCCCTTATCTAACTACCCTATAGCCCTAACTACTACCCATGTGGAAACACAAAAAAAACCCACGTTTTTGAAGAGAAAACACACAGACTGGTTCCAAATTGAATCCATCAATTATTAAAACACCCTAAAAATGTTGCCCAAGTGGCTAAACAGAGGGTAACAAATAAGACTATGCAGAACCTTTTCTAGGTCTGGAAGGGGAGGCAGGGAGGTAAATTTAAGTATAGTGAGGGATCCCCTGGAAGAAAGAACATTACTATGGTAAGTAATTTTTTCTTTAAACCCCAGGAATCCCTCAGTATGCTTAACTATTGCACACTACCAAGCAGTATCTTGAGAGGCTGGGTATAGAAACAATTTGGGGAAAATGTTCTGCAGTACTGCTGTGCCAAACCTGGAACCACTTCTGGACTGTATGTCCAGGTAGTAGTGTTTAGTGAATGTGTGGACAGTTTTCCAAGTAGCTGCCCTGCAGATTTCCAACAGGGGGGCATCTCTTGCAGCTGCTGCTGAAGCAGCTGTTCCATGAGTGGAATGAAGCCTTGAGAGGGGCTGCTTACCAGCTTTGCTGTAACAGAACTGCATGCAGGAGACTATACAGCAAGCAGTAGTCATATTTGAAGCTTGCCTACCCTTACCCACTTCACCGTAAGTCAGGAAAAGTTGAGAGTGACTTGACTGGAAAGGTCTGGAATGCTGAAGATAATGATTAAGTGCTCTCTTGACATCCAGGCTGTGGAGCTTTAACTCACCTGAGCTGGACTTAGCTGTGAAAAACACATGGAGGGTAATGGACTGATTCAGGTGGAATTCAGAAACCACCTTAGGGAGGAATTGCCAGTTGGTTCTAAGGACCACCTTGTCCCTGTGGAATGCCACATAGCTAGGGTCAGTGCAAAGGGCCTGAAGTTCAGATACCCTCCTAGCCGAGATAATGGATACCAGGAAGACAGTCTTCCAGGTAATACACTTCCGGTCTGCAGTAGCTAGAGGTTCAAAATGGGGCTTCATGAGCTTGCTATATAGAGTTTCAGATTCCAGGGAGGGACAGGCTCTCTGAGAAGTGGGTACAGATGCAGAAGTCCCTTGAAGAACTTCTTGTAAATGGGGTGAGAGGCCTCTGACTTTTCCTTACCTGCTGAGAGGTAAGCTGAAATTGCTGCTAAATGAACCTTAAGAGTGGCAGGTCTGAGATCTAGGCTCTGCAGTTGCGCCAGGTAATCAAGTATTACAGTCAAGCCTGCCCTCAGGGGGTTGATGTGCTTAGGTGTGCACCAAAATAAAAACCTCTTCCACTTGGATGGATATGTTTTCCTGGTTGCTGGCTTCAGGGATACCCTGAGAACATCCAGGACCTCCCTGGAAAAATGGAGGTTAGAGAACTCTAGGTCTTCAAGAGCCAAACCTTGAGGTAAAGAGACCCGAGATTGGGGTACAGAATCCTGCTCTGGGAAATAGCCACAAGATTGTGCCTCTGAGGAAGCTGAATAGGCTGTGCAACTGTCAGGGCTAGCAGGAGGGAGTACCATGGTTGTCTGGCCCAGTCTGGGGCCACCAGAATCATGGTTACTGACTGACTTCTGAGTTTGAGGATAACCCGCAGCAACAGCAGAAAGGGAAGAAAAGCATAAAGAAACCTCCCTGTTCAATTCAGTGTCAGGGCATCCGAGGCAGAGTGCCCTTTGCTGGAGGCCTGCAGCAATATTGTGAGAGCTGGTGATTCTCTCTGGATGCAAAGAGGTCTATCTCTGGAGTACCCCACCTCCTGAAGACAGTGTCCAGTACCTGTTTGTTCAGGGATCACTTGTGATAGTTCTGGCTGATTCTTCTGAGTCTGCCAGCACATTGTCCTTCCCTGAAAGATGTATTGCCAAAAGATAGATCTGGTTGGAGTATGCCAGGCTCCAAACTTTCATGACCTCTGTACACAACATGGTGGACCTGTTTCCACCCTGCTTGTTCACGTCATACATAGTGGTGGTGTTGTCTGACCTGACCTGTACAGACTTTCCTTGGACCTAGGGGGCAAAGGACAGCAGTGCCAGAAACACTGCCTGAGTTCTATCAGGCTAATATGCAGGCATGACTCTTGAGGAGTCCAGGTACCACTTACCAATTGGTCATCCAGATGCACCTACCACCCTAAGAAGGAGGCATCTGTTGTAAGGATAACAGAGGGGACCTGTTGCTAAAAAGGCAACCCCTTCCTTAGATTATTTCTTTTTATTCTACCACTCGAGTGCCTGAAGATAGGACCTTGTAACTGAGACCAGCTTGGAAAGTGGGTGCCTTCTCTGGGACCATAGGGACCTGAGGTGAAACTGTATGTCCCTCATTTGGAATCTGGCCCCCGGTATTGCTGCCATAGTGGCAGCCATGTGGCCTAAGAGCTGTAAGAAATGGCTTGCTGGTCAGGGCTATCCTAGGGTGAATAAGTTTGCCAGTGCTAGCAAACTGTCTGCCCTGTCCTGAGGCAGAAATGCTCTCCCTTGCCTGGTGTCTAACTCTGGTCCTATGAACTCCAGGAGCTGTATTGTCTCCATCTGACATTTTTGGTGGTTCATTAGAAACCCCAAGGATTCTAGGGTGTGCTGAGTTAAACTGAGACACTCTTTGACCTGCTGAGGGGAGTCTCCCATGACTAACCAGTCATCCAGGTAGGGAAACACTGTGACCTCTATCCTCCTGAGGTGTGCCACTACCACTGCCAGGCACTTTATGAATGCCCTGGGAACCAAGGTGAGACCAAAGGGGAGGGCTGAAAACTGTAAGTGACCTGAAGGCAACCTGAATCTCAGGTACTTTCTGTGGCTGGGCCTGATAGGGACATGGAAATAAGTGTCCTTAAGGTCCAAAAAGGCCAACCAATTCCCCTGCAGAAGAGAAGGAATGACTGTGGTCAAAGTGACCATCTTGAATTTGGGTCTTGTCAAGTGCATGTTCAGGAGTCTGAGATCCAGAATAGGTTGCCACTCCCCATTTTTCTTTTGGATAAGGAAGTACCTTGAGCAGAACCCTTTTCCTCACTGTGGTATGAGAATTTTTCCATCCCCTTTAACTGGATGAGCTTTCTGACCTCCAGTTCTAGGAGGTTCCTCTCTGCTGTGGTTGCAGGCTTGAACCTTTTATGACCCTGCAAACTGGGATTTGAAACTGACTGCTAGGCTTTGGCTCACTACTTCCAGGACCCACTTGTCTGTGGTAGTGTTTTCCCATTCCTGGAAGAAGTGAACCAGCCTTCCTCCCACTGGGGGGGGGACCTGGGAAAACACATCAGGGGTTTTGTTTGGGCTGGGTCCTGGCAACTGGTGCTGGGTCAGACCTTTTGGAGGGCCTCCTGCCCCTGCCCCTGAAATAACCTCTGCGTTACTGGTAGTCAAGGGTTGCCTGAGCCTGAAAGAATGGCCTAGTGTAGAGGCCCTACACCTGCATCCCCTCCCTCTGTAGGAAGTAGTAGTCTCTAGAAGTGTTGCTTCTAAAGGTGGTTTTATACTCCTCCACCTTCTTCATATAAGCCTCTATTTTGTCACCAAGGAGAGAATTGGAAAGAGGAAAGTGAGGGATGCACTAAATGGGTGGGTTACGGGGGCCTTGATTGAGTAAATAAAAGAGCGAGACAACCTTTGGCATAAAGCGAAGGCCGCAGGGGCACCACATGATTTTCAAAATTACCGGGCAACCAGAAGTAAATGTACAAAAGCAATCAGGCTGGCTAAAGCTCATTTCTGCAAAAGCCAGTTACAAAGGAACTGGGGTAACAGTAAGGATTTCTGGGGTAACATTAAAGACTGGATTGAGAAGGCCCAAACCCCCCGCCTTCAATTCTAAATGTCAATGGCACTCTCACTGAGGACCCCCTTTCCATTGTTGAAGCCTTTAATGTGGCATTCATGGACCTCAGCTCCATCCTACCAACCGATTATCTGTCACCACAAGCTCCCTCAGCTCCTAGACCCCACTCATCAATCCAGCCAGTGAACAATGTACTGCAGTTCTAGCTCAAATGCATAATGGGAGGGCTTTAAGCCCGAGGTTCCATGGGCAGAGCAACAATGTCACTCACCCATCGGGCTTAAAGGTCACACATCCTGGGCCTTGCCAGGTTTCTTTTTTTCATTGCTGCTCTCCTACCCCTCTCTCTGGCTTTATGCTGCATTGCTTTTTCCCGCGTTTGGCAGCTGCCTCCGGCTGTTCCTTCATTTCTCTCCACCCATGTCACTCCTCCCTGGCAGTTTGGGCATTCATCTCATGCCCAACTCGGTTTTCCCTCCCACCTCCTTCGCAACCCCTTGCTCACCTCCCGATCCTCGTTGGCTGCTGCTCATTTCTCGATTTCCCCTTCCCTGTCTCGGTGCCTTGGTGCTCCCCTTCTCAGCCATGCTGCATGGAACATAATTTCTCTGCATTTTTGGGTCCCCCTCTCTCCACTGCTGTTCAGTTCGGCTGCTGTTCTCTGTCCCACTCCTCTATCTTCCTCCCCTCGGCTGCTTTTCTGTCTCCAAAGTCGCATTTCTCCTCCGAGCAGCCGCTCAGTCCATCCTGTTCACTGCATTCCTGGCACCACGCTGCTCACTGTTTCCTGGACTTCCTCCCTGCTCCCTGGGTTGGGAGTGCTTCTAGCTCTGCATCACTGTTGCGGCCTTTCCTGCCATCCTCCCCACCCCTTTACGTAGCTCCCTGTTGGGGGACTCCTGCATCATTTCCTGCACTACTGGAGAACCTATAGTGGTTGTGATGGCTTCCCCTCATGTTCTGCTGGTGTGGCAGGAGTTCTACTGTACCTGCTTCCTCTGGGCACTCTGATTGTGTTTTTCTTGTCATCTCGATTATTTTCTCCTTCCGACGGTGTGTACCCAACTCTGAAAACGTCAGTATTTCTGCATGGAACGGCGATTGGGCTCCTCTGCTCTGTCATTCTCTATTTCAGCTTGTCTCACCTCAGTTCTGGATTTCCATGATCACTTTGCAACCGCTGTTCTGCTGCTCAACACCAGGGTAGGATGTCAGTGCAGCAGGCTGCTGTAGGGGCAATCGTTCATAAGCCTCAGGGGGATGTTCCCTGTTTTGTCCTATTATTTCTTTTTGGTAGGTGTCTCATACAATCAACAACAAATACAAAAAAAATTTATGAATACAGTTCCTTGATTCTTGTTATTTGCTCATCATACCTTGGTGTAGTCGGGCATTTACCACACCTCTGCTGTTTATTAGCTGCTATGAATGCAAATTCATTTAACGCCATTGCTACCCATTGTTTCATTTATCTCTGCATGATTAATTTGCTACTACTTTCCACCGCAATTTGACATTCTATGCAGTTTTATTGGATTGTTGGCTTTACCTGGACCCTCCCAGTTCCATATTGCTAGTTCATGACTTCCCAGGTTCTCATAAGCACCTGCTTCATCTGGGTTTCGTATAATTTCCATTGCTTCAGTTGTTTCATCCTTGTTCATTCACTTGCATTTTGGTATCTCTCTCTCACTCCTGGCCTCTTCATTCATGGGGCTCGTACCGTTATCGGGTGTATTCTGTTGGTCTTCAATATTATGTCTCATGGTGCAGCCATCTCACAGCCGAGCCTTCACTTCCATCTTGCACTCGATGTTTCTTTTTGGGAATACCTATCATTACTCACATGCCCACCTCATCGATCTGCAGCCCTCATGCTGCATGTATCAGGTTCCTGATTCCATCCATCATCAGCTGTCAAGGATTCATTCCAGTCATGGCTTCTATCTCTCATCATGCCACGGTTTATCTATTCGCTTGCTCTGCCATTCGCATCATTGGGCCATCTACGGCTCACTCCATCTGGCCTTCCATCGAATCTGGCCTGCGTGCCACCTCATCCAGCTTGCCCTACTGCAGTTCTCATCCCATATTGGCTGGGTCCTATGCTACCCCATTGACCTCTCTACCGTCCTTTTTCCTTTCATACCTTGCTTTCCTGTATCAGCCTCCATGGCTTCAATCCATTATTGTACCTCATCCATTTCCTAATTTTACCTTCCTTGTCCTAGCACCTTTTCTAGTACCAGCCATCATGGCTTCACTCCACTCTTAGCTACACTCCTCATCATACATCGTCCAATTTGCTCTTTCATAGCTCAACCTAAGTTGCTCTTCTGATGCACCTCCTCAGCGTACCGTCTGGTTCCAGACATGCCTTCTTGGCCTCGGAGTCTACCTCCTTTCGAGGAGCCTACTTATTCCTATTACCTTCGTACCAGTTCATTTTCAAGTTCATTCCTGTCTCCTCCTCTTCATGTTCCATACCGGCCATCAAGGATTCACTCCAATCGAGGCCTGTAATTGATGTTTCTTTTTGGTTGTACCTATCATGGCTCCTATGCCACCTCATCGACCCGTGGCCATCCTGCCGCATGTATCGGGTTCATAACTCCAATCATCCTTACCTCAAGGCTTATTTACATCGCTTACTCAAGCATTCCTATTATTGAATCTTATGCTACCTCATCGATTACAACCTCAGGGTCTAATCATTCAAGGTCTCATTGTTCACATCACATAATCAAGCACGCCTCATCAGCCTCCGTGTCTACTAACTCACATCACTCAATCAGGCCAGTCTACACTATCCTTGGTCTCCACATGAACACATCTGGAGTCTCATGAGCACATCTGGATACCCCTTGCTCCTCTGACTTCTACATGGATCTGCTCTCTCCCATCGACTACTCGAGCATACCCTTCTTGGGTCCCTGCTGCCTCATGTTCCTTCTTTAATCTGAGTTTTTCCCCTATCCCACCATCATCCTTCCTACCCATATCCCTCATTAATGAACCATTCTCTTTACTGACACATGTCCTCAAATCAAATGTCGTCAGCCTGGAGGGAAGGCGACCTAGGCCTTGGATCCCCAGAGGTTTCCTCCTCAAAAGGGTTTTTTTCCTCTCCTCTGTGCCAGTGGCCATAATATTAGTTAGAGTTAGTGCTTTCTTAGGTTAGTTAGTTAGGTTCTGCTGTTAGATGGAGGTGGATGGTGGCCCCGGCTTTCCCCTCTCTCCATCAGCCCTTATCATCTTCTCAGAATTCATTCAACATCCTCGCCTCTTCGAAGCTTGACATCTTTGGGTATTCGTTTTGGGCTTCTTCCTAACCTACCTTTAGCTGACGTTTTCATTCCCGCGGCACCTGTAGGGGGAAACCCTCCTCTAGGGTTCCTTGCATCGTACCCCTACAGAGTGGTATATCCCACGGTTAGAGAGGCGGAAAGCCACACAGCAAATCAAGTTACACAAGCATCATCTTATCTCATCTCATCCAGTTGTGTACGCACATTGAATGGGAGGGCTTTAAGTCAGACGATCGATGGGTGGAGCAACAGCGTCACTCCGCCATATGGGTTTAAAGGTCACACATTCTGGGCCTTACCAGGATTCGTTTTTTCATTTCCCACCATCCACACTTCCTCCTCCAGCATCTGTCTTTCCCATGGGCTTCTTCCTAACCTACCTCTAGCCCATGCATTAATTCCTGCAGCACCTGTAAGGGGGAACCCTCCTCTAGGGTTCCTTGCGTCGTACCCCTACAGGGTGGTATATCCCATGGATAGAGAGGCAGAAAGCCACAAAGCAAATCGAGTTACACAAGCATCATCTCATCTCATCCAGTTGCATAAGCACATTGAACTATTTCTGAAGCCAAGAAATACGTCAAAAGGGTATTGGGGAAAACGCACCCGGCCAGCGACAATATAAATATGAAAATGGTGAAGCTCGCATTTGATGAGGTAATAGCCCCAATTACCAAAATCTTTAATGAGTTCCTCACACTTGGTAACTTTCTGAACCTCTGGAATGTGGCTCTTGTCACACCAGTACACAACAGCGGGAACCACACAAGTACCTCCAATTTCTGGCCCATTTCCATCATATCACCATTGTCAAAGGCCCTAGAGTGGATAGTAGCAGACCAATTTAATGAGTATCTACATAAATGCAACCTGCAATGCCCCCAGCAACATGGGTTCTGCAAATGACATAGTACTAACACCAGCTTAATTGCATTCTCAAGCCTCCCACACGATGCAGTTGACAGCGGCCTCCTAGTGGGTTCAATTTTCATTGACCCCACACAAACTTTTGATACAGTAAATCAACATCTACTGCTAGAAATGTTACTAGAACTCATTCCATCCCTTACCTCCATCAGTTGGTTTTCTAAATACCTCTCAGACAGAACACAGTGCGTGAAGATAGGCTCTGTGCTGTCCAGCCCCAGCAAGGTCTCACTGGGGGTTCCCCAAGGGTCCATCCTGGGACCCATGATGTTCAATCTATTTCTCAGTACCCTCCCTGAAGCTTGCACATCCAAGATTATCCTCTATGCAGATGATGCTGTAATCATTAATCACAGCCCACAACTAGGGCCTCTCTCCCAGGACCTGTAAAACAATTTCTACCAATTAGAGGACTGGTTCACCAGGCACAAATTGCTGCTCAACTACAAAAAAACTAAAATAATGCTGTTCACCAACACACACTCCAAAAAGAAAAACCTCAGCCTCAACATAGTCAATAAAAAATGAAGCCCTCGAACAAGTAAGGACATTCAAGTACCTCGGAGTACATATCAATGACTTCCTCTCCTTCTCCTCACATACTGACAGGGTAGTCAGGACTGTCAACATCAAACTTGGGGTCCTGTATAAGCACAGGAGCCTTCTAACCCCAGCTGCCCTGCATCTCGCTGTCAGCAGGTCAGTCCTGTCAGTTATTGACTATGGGCTCATTGCATATAGTGCTGCTACCGACATGGTACTAAAGTGTGTCAAAACAGCACTCAATAAAGCCTGCCGACTCGTCCTGGGTGCCGACAGGCTCATCCACATGTGCAAGCTGTATGCCAAAACACAATGGCTAAACCTACCAGGGCGAGTAAAGTACCAAGTATGCCTCATTTCTTCTAATGGAGTCTTGCTGTATTCTGACTATATGCAGTTAGCCCCAGCACTTGAACTGCTCCGGAGAGTAAAGGGTTAACTCTATGCCAAGGCATAGAACGTTGAGCTTGAGCTCGGTTTTCAAACCTCTGTACCTGGTACTTCCTCAGCGTAACCATCAGATACTTACGAGCACTATGCTAACTAACAATTTAGAAATTGTTTTAAAAAAACGTTTTTGCCAAAGGGTAGTAACATATTTTTATGGTCCAAAAGACTCAAGTCGAGAACCCCAAAAAGAATCCAAGTAGGTAGTGAAACAAAAGAAAAAAATTACTCACCTTAGTAATGTTGTTTCTTCTAATGGAGTCTTGCTATATTCTGACATATGCAGTGAGTCCCAACCTTCGAACTGCCCCGGAGATGAAAGAGTTAACTTTCCACGCCAAGCATGGAACGCTGAGCTCGAGCTCGGTTGAGACTCTGTCTGTTGTTCTTCAAACTCAAACCGTCAGATCTTTACGAGCTAAACTCACTAAGGTCCTGTGTGGAAGCTGTAAACCTACACTAGCCAACTGGCTACTAAACATAAAAACGCATATTTTGGTCCCAACACAAAGACTTAAGTCAGGAGACCCAAAAATGAAAACACAACACCCACTCACCCCAAAAAGAAGGGGTGAAACAAAAAGGGTGGGCACCTACTACGTGCCAACACTGCACTGCCCACCCACATCCCACAAACAGAGGTTCTGAGAGGGGCAGATGGGAGGTCAGAATATAGCAGACTCCATTAGAAGAAACGACATTACTAAGGTGAGTAATTTTCTTCAAACAACATGAAGTCTTGCTATATTCTGACATATGCAGACTACTAAGCAGTACCTCCATGGAGGAGGGACAGAACCTACTTAGGAAATAGGCTCTGAAGCACAGTTGTGTTAAACCAAGCATCACCCTAGCCTGGATGTCCAGGAGTAATGCTTGGCAAAAGTGTGAACTGTTTTCCAGGTAGCTGCTTGACATATCTCTAGAAGATGTCCCTGGCAGCCGCAGGAAGCAGCTGTACCTCTGGTAGAGTGAGTCCTCAGGCCTGAGGGAGGAACCTTACACAGTTTTTCATAGCAAAATTGATACAGGAGACAATCCACCTGGCAATGGATCTTTTAGTGGCAGGTTTCCCTTTACCAACCTCACCATAAGTGAGGAACAGTTGGAGGGAGTCAAACCTGTGACCCTTGGTACGCTCTATGTAGTAACTAAGGGCTCTTTTGACATCTAAACTGTGCAGTCTCCTCTCTCCAGAGGAGGAATGGTCAGTGAAGTACACAGGAAGAGACATAGATTGATTAAGGTGGAAATCTGAAACCACCTTAGGCAAGAACTTCCTGTTAGTCCTGAGGACCACCTTATCTCTATGAAAGGAGATAAAATCAGGCTCCACTGACAAAGCTTGTAATTCACTCTATGCGTCTGGCAGAAGTGATGGCTACCAGAAACACAGTTTTCCGAGTCAAGTACTTAAGCTCTGCTGAAGATAAAGGCTCAAAAGGGGGTTGCATAAGCTGAGCAATGCAAACATTGAGATTCCAGGCAGGGGCAGGGTCCCTGAATGGAGGGTTGGTGTGAAGCAATCCCTTGAAAAACTTGGAGAAAACAGGGTGAGCTGAGAGAGAGAGCAGGGCTTACCTGCTGAAATAAAAGCAGAGACAGCTGCCAGATGCACTTTCAGTGTAGCTGGTCTCAACCCCAAGCTATTTAAGTGGACCATATAATCAAGGACTGTGGGCAGATCAGCAGATTCTGGGGAAATATGCTTCCCAGAGCACCATATGGAAAATCTTTTCCATTTAGAATTATAAGTAGCCCTGGTGGAAGGTTTTCTAGAAGCCTTCAGGATATCCATTACACCCTGGGAGAGGTATAAGTCAGCAAACTCTAACTCTTCAAGAACCAGGCCTTGAGATTGAGAGATTTGAGGTTCGGGTACCTAACCCTCCCCTGAGCACAGGTTAACAGGTTGTAATTCCTGGAGAAGACACAGGGAAGATGGACTGCTAAGGACAGTAGGAGTGGATACCAGGGCTGTCTGGCCCAGTCTGGAGCAATCAGGATCATCTTGCAGGGTTGAGATCTGATTTGACTAGCACTTTGAACAGGAGAGGAAGGGGAAAGCATAGAGAAACTTCCCTTCCCAACTGAGAACTAAGGCATCCAGGGGACTGAGCCCAACACTGGGGGTCTGCAGCAAAAAAGTGGAAGTTGGTGATTGTCTGGGGCTGCAAAAAGATCTATCTGCGGGGTGCCCCATCTGGAAAAAATCACTCCCAAGACCAGGGGATCCAGTGACCATTCGTGATGGCCCTGGGAAATCCTGCTGAGAGCATCTGCCAGGACATTGTCCTTTCCTGGTAGGCGAATTGCCATGAGGGAGGTGTTCAGGGAGTAAGCCAGAGACCACAACTTCATTGCTTTGGTGCACAAGGCTGTAGACCGAGTGCTTCCTTGCTTGTTGATGTACCACATTTTGGTGGTGGTGTCTGTTCTGACCTGTACAACTTTGTTCTGAACAGATTTGGAAAAAGCTTGAAGTGCTAGAAATACTGCTCTGAGTTCCAACAGATTGATATGGAGCAGAGATTCCTGAGGGGACCACAACCCCTGGGTGGTGAGGTCGCCCATGTGAGCCCCCCACCCCAAGAGGGAGGCATCTGTAGTAAGGATTAAAGAGTGAGACTGGTGACAAAGGGACCCCTTGTCTCAAATATTCTGATCCTGCCACCACTGTAGGGCCTGGATCAGGGTTGAGTTACTGGGATCAGTTTGGTCAGAGGGTCCTTCCTTTGAGACCAAAAGGCTCTCAAATGGAACTGAATGTCCCTCATCTGAAATCTTGCTCCCTGCACTACTGCTGTAGAAGCAGCCATGTGTCCCAGGAGCTGTAGAAAATGCCTTGCTGATTGAGACACCTGCAGGGTGAATGAGGAGGCCAGAGAGACCAGGGTCCTTGCCCTGTCCAGGGGAAGGAAGGCTCTGGCCTTCTCTGTATCTAGCTCTGCGCCTATGAAGGTGAGGAGCTGGACAGGCTCTAGAACTGACTTTGAGAGATTTAGGAGGAAACCCAAAGAAGTGAGCAGTTGCTGAGTTATCTGTAAGTGTAATTTGACTTGGTCTGGGGACTGGCCTACTATGAGCCAGTCGTCCAGGTAAGGAAAATGGCAATTTCTGCCTTCTTAGAGAAGCACTACTACTACTGCCAGGCATTTGTGAATACCCTTGGAGCAGAGGTGAGGCCAAGGGCATTGCTCTGAACTAGTAATGGCCTGAGGGCAGCTCGAACCTGAGGTACTTTCGATGGGAGCTTCTGATGAGAATATGGAAGGAGGCATCCTTGAGGTCCAGGGACACTAGCCAGTCCCCTGGCCTTAGAGAGGGTAGAATAATTCCCAGAGTCATCATTTTGAATTTTGGTTTTAAAAGGTGCTTGTTTAAGTATCTGAGATCCAGGATGGGCCGCCATTCTCCTATCTTTTTTGGGGTAAGGAAGTACCTGGAATACAATCCTTTGCCCTGGTGTAGGGGTGGAACCCTTTCCACAGCTCTGAGAGCTAGGAGGGAAGAGACCTCTGCCTCTAAGGCAAGTGCCTCTGATGGATTTGCAGGTGGAAAGGATCTGGTTCTCATCTTTGGAAACTTTTTGAAGCTGAGGACCAGTCCCTGGCTTACTACCTCCAGGATCCATTTGTCCGATGTCAGAGACTCCCAGTCCTGGACAAAGTAAGCCAGCCTCTCCCCTACAGGTAGGTGAGAATCGGCCCTGGCAACCCCATCAGGGTGCCTGCTTGGCAGGGGCTTTAGGCTGAGGGGTGGAAGCAGGCCTGCTTGTACCCCGTCTGCCTCTCCCTCTAAAGAACCCCCTCTGGGCATAAGCAGAAGAGGAGGCCTGAGCTTGGTAAAGGCCTATGAAAGGCCTGCCCCTGGGATGCTGCCTTTGAGGAGTGGCCTGCCTTCCTTGGCCTGTGCACCCTATAGGTAGTCCTATACTCATCCATTTTCTTCATGTAATTCTCTGTCTGCTCCCCAAACAGGAATTACCCACAACAGGAAAATCCATGGCCTTAGTCTGGGTATCCTGAGACAGGCTAGTACATCTGAGCCAAGCCATTCTGCAAGTGCCACAGATGTAGCCATGACTCTTGATGACACATCATTTGAGTCCACTGCAGCAAGGAATTGCACCTTGGATGCGCAATACCATCAGCAGCCACCTGCTCCAGCTCCTTGGCAGCTGGCCAGGGACCTGTTTTACTGAGCCAAGACAGTGTCCCACCTGGATTTCTGATATCTAGCAACATAAGCTATATAATTTGCCTGTCTGAGTCCCAAGGATGCTGCCATGTACTGTTTCTTTGCCATGGCATCAATCCTCCTGGAGTCCTTGTCAGGGGGGTGTGAGGCCAAGGGAATATTTGCCTTGTCACAGGCTGCAGTCTGCACTACCCCAACATGGCTGCATTGTTGTGTAAGGAACTCCATATCAGAGCCAGACAATGTGTACCTCTTGTCCATTCTCTTATCCACAGGAGGTATAGTGTGAGGAGTTTTTAGAATTTTAAATGTCTGTTTCCCAAAAGATTTATGCACGGGAATAGACAGTCTCCTAGACTCTGGGATATCCATCATTTCCACATAGTCAGGCTCCTCTTGATCATCCACAGCTTCCTCCATAGGGAGCTGGAGGGTTTCAGCCACTTTTTTATAAAACATAAAATGAGAAGGGGACTCAGAAAGCCTAGGAGGAGACAGTCCTGAAGGTCTGTCTGGGGAGATGTCCGGGTCAATGGGCACATCCAGACTTTCAAATCCACATTCACTCTCCTCATACTCCTCTTCCCCCTCCTCCGGTTCGTAATGTTCCTCTAAATCATACTCTTGAACCGGTGGAACTGGCCGAACCGAGCACCTACCTGACGGTGCCGGTTCGGTCGGAACCGGGGAAAGCGACTGGACAATTTTGATCGCTTTGGCTATTTCTTCAGCGGTTGGAGAGGAAAGTTTTGGCTCCACACCAGCTGATTTTCTAGTCCTTTTTGCTGGAACCGACTCCTCAGAGTCGGATCTCCTTTTGCCCAAAGAAGTCTCGCCCTGGTCAGGGGGCACTCCTTCTGGTTTGGTTGGAACCGAACCGGGCTGACCATCCGGTTCAGTGGACTTTTTGGCCTCCCTTTCCCTGAGCCTACCAACTCTCTTCTCCAGGGTAGCTGCAGGAAGATTTTTACAAATCTGTCAGTCTGCATTGAGGTGGTCAAACCCCAGACAGTAAACACAGGTGGTGTGGGGATCAGCCATGGCAAAGACTTCCCCACACACACTAGTGTTGAAACCCAGTGGGCCCGGTTTTTCTTTTGGGTTTCTCAGACATAGTGCCAGTCCTATCCAAACTTACCCGTTTATGGCAATCCACCAGGTAAGACCCTCTTATCGGTTCCCAACCGTGTCACGGGTCGTGGAAAAAAACGTAATAAAATCTGGTTTTTTTAGAACCAATAAGAACCGGTAACCACACTCTAAATCGCAGATTAAGATTTTTTAAACAACTTGATCGGTTCAAACCGAACCGATAAACCGTTTATAAGTTCCACACAGAATAGAATTAATGTAAAACCTATCTAGTACTCACAAATACCACAGACAGAGACTGAACTGACAGGTTGCGGTTTAAATTTGGTCGAAAACCGAGAAAAGCGGTACTTTAACCGACAAAATGAACCGAGCAGAAGGAGAAATCTCCGGAGCGACTGTTCAGTGAGGCGGAGTAAAGAATCTGATGGTTTGAGTTTGAAGAACAACAGGCAGAGTCTCAACCGAGCTCGAGCTCAGCGTTCCATGCCTGGCATGGAAAGTTAACTCTTTCATCTCCGGGGCAGTTCGAAGGTTGGGACTCACTGCATATGTCAGAATATAGCAAGACTTCATGTTGTTTGAAACAATATTTTCTTAAATAATAACCATAAAGACCTCAAGCTAAAGAAGAGGTAACCAAGGTACACCTCTGGGGTGCAGCACTGCGCCTGCCAGACCACATCCCAAAACAATTAGGTTCCAGGAGGGGAGGCAGGGAAGGAGGTCAGAATACAGTAAGACTCCACTAGAAGAAACAAGATTACTATGGTGAGTAATTTTTTCTTCAAACAACATGAAGTCTTGCTGTATTCTGACTATATGCAGACTACCGAGCAGTATCCCGTTGGAGGAGGGAGTTACCGAACCTATTTTGGGAACAGGTTCTGCAGCACTGCTGTGCCAAACCTAGCATCACTTCTTGACTGGATGTCAAGAGAGTAATGCTTGGTAAATGTGTGAGCAGTTTTCCAGGTGACTGCTTTATAGAGTTCCACTAAGGGTATGTCTCTAGCTGCTGTGACCGAAGCAGCTGTACCTCTGGTGGAGTGAGCCCTCAGGCCTGAGGATGGCTCTTTCTCCAACTTTGAATAGCAGAACTGAGTACAGGAGAAATCCACCTGGCAATAGTTCTCTTAGTAGCAGGTTTACCTCTTCCCACTTTCTCCATAAGTGAGAAACAGCTGTGAACAGTCATTTCTATGGGCCTTTGTGTGATCCATATAATAACTAAGGGCCCTCTTTACATCAAGACTGTGTAGTCTTCTCTCCCCAGAGGAAGAACGGTCAGTGAAAAATACAGGCAATGACACAGACTGATTCAAATGAAAGTCTGATACCTCCTTGGGATGGAACTTTCTGTTGGTTCGAAGCACCACCTTATCCCTGTGAAATGAAATTAAGTCAGGTTCCACTGATAAAGCCTGTAATTCGCTGATTCTGCAAGGAGTGGTAATAGCTACCAGGAGTGCAGTTTTCCAAGTCAAGTATTTTAGCTCAGCTGAAAATAATGGTTCAAAGGGGGGCTGCATAAGCTGTGCAATATAGATATTCAGATCCCAAACAGGAGTAGGCTCCCTAAAAGGAAGACTGATATGAACCAGACCTTTGAAAAATTTCTTGAAAACTGGATGAGAGGTTAGGGAAGAGCCCTTCCCAGCTGAAAGGAAGGCAGAGATGGCTGCCAAATGTACTCTGAGAGTGGTAGGCCTGAGGCCTAAACTGTTAAAATGCACCAAATAGTCTGAAGCAGTGGCAATGTCAACTGACTCTGGCTGAATATACCTCTGAGAACACCAGATGCCAAATCTCTTCCATTTGGAATTGTACATTTTTCTAGTAGAAGGCTTTCTACTAACCTTAAGAATGTCCAAGACTGATTGGGACAGATGCAGGATTGCATATTCTAGCTCCTCAAGAGCCAAGCTTTGAATCTGAGAGTCTGAAGGTTTGGATACAGTATCCTCCCCTGCGAAAAGGTGAGGATATTATACTGTCTGGGAAGACAAAGTGGTATTGTCACTGATCTTGACCAGAACTCTGAATATCAGAGGAAAAGCATACAGAAACTTGCTTGTCCAATTCAATAGGAGAGCATCTTGAGGAACAGACCCCAGAAGAGGGGGTATGCAGCAGAATAGAGGAAGTTGGTGAATGTTCGGGGCTGCAAAGAGGTCTATCTCTGGGGTGCCTCACCTCTTGAAAATGACCTGAAGAACCAGATGATTCGGGGCCCATTCATGGTGACCTTGGGAAATCTTGCTGAGAGCATCTTCCAGTACATTGTCCTTCCCTGGAAGATGCACAGCTATCAGGGAAGCCTGAAGGGAATAAGCTAGTGGCCATATTTTCATGGCTTCTGTGCACAAGGCTGAAGACTTATTGCCCCCCTGCTTGTTGATGTACCACATGGTTGTGGTGTTGTCTGTCCTGATCTGCACCACTTTCCCCTGAACTGTGTTCGAGAATGTCTGAAGTGCTAGGAAGACAGCCCTGAGTTCGAGAAGATTTTTGTGCAGAAGAGACTCCTGATGAGACCATGTTCCCAGAGCAGTGAGCTGGTCCAGATGGGCTCCCCATCCCAATAGGGAGGCATCTGTGGTGAGAATCACTGTAGGAGCCTGACTGAGGAAAGGGACACCTTGCCTTAGATTGTCCTCCTCCAGCCACCACTGGAGAGCCTGAACCAGAGTTTGAGACACTGGAACTAACTTGGAGAGAGGGTCTTTTTTGTGAGACCAGAAAGATCTGAGATTAAACTGAATATCTTGCCCCTTGGACTACTGCAGTGGAAGTTGCCATGTGGCCTAGCAACTGTAGGAAGTGCCTGGCTACTCGAGACACTAGTGAATGAAAAGAGGAAGCCAGGGTGATGAGGGATTAAACCCTCAAAAGAGGAAGAAATGCCTTTGCCTGGACCATGTCCAGTTCCACCCCTATAAATGTGAGAAGCTGGGCTGGTTCCAGAACAGACTTTTCTAGGTTCAGAATGAATCCTAAGGAGTCCAGAAGCTTTTGGGTGACCTCTAGAGCTGACCTGATTTGTTCTGAAGACTGACCCACTATGAGCCAATCGTCCAGATAAGGGAACAGCAAGATGCCT
The DNA here is from genome assembly GCA_016271365.2 of Neoceratodus forsteri. NCBI lineage: Eukaryota > Metazoa > Chordata > Ceratodontiformes > Ceratodontidae > Neoceratodus > Neoceratodus forsteri. Next base: position 1,201,905,847 of record CM028130.1, read on the forward strand.
TGTCTACTGAGAAACGCCACCACTACTGCCAGGCACTTGGTAAACACCCTTGGAGCATATGTTAGGTTGAAAGGCATTGTTCTGAACTGGTAATGACCTGAGGGCAACTAGAACCTGAGGTACTTTCTGTGGGAATGTCTGATAGGTATGTGGAAATAGGCATCCTTGAGATCCAGGGAGGCTAGCCAGTCTTCTGGTCTCAGAGAGGGAAGAATTATTCCCAGAGTCACCATTTTGAACTTTGACTTTCGTATATGTTTGTTTAGGTATCTTAGATCTAGGATGGGTCGCAACTCTCCTGTCTTTTTTGGGGTAAGGAAGTATCTGGAATACAGTCCCTTTCCTCTGTGACAATGAGGTACTTTCTCTACTGCTTGCAGAAGTAGTAGAGAGGAGACTTCTGCCTCTAAGGCTTTGTCTCCAAGGGAGAGGGAGGACTGAAGGACTTTAGTCTCATTTTTGGGAACTTTTTGAAAGTGAGAGCAAGTCCCTGGCTCACTACTTCCAGGACCCATTTGTCTGAAGGGATAGACTTCCAAGTCTGTAAATAGTGAGCCAGCCTGCCCCCTACTGGAACTGAGGAGGCAATCCTGACTGACACCTCAGGGTGTCTGTTTGACAGGGGGCTTGGACTGAGTGGAGGATGGAGTCCTGCTCATTCCCCTTCTGCCTCTTCCCCTAAAGAACCCCTGGGCTTGGTAAAAAGGCCTGCCCCTGCCAGCCCTAGATTGCTTCTTTTGAGGAGTGCCCTGCTTCTCTTTGGCTGCAGCACTCCTGTAGGTGGTCCTGTACTCATCCATCTTTTTCATGCAAGTCTCTGCTCCCCAAACAGAGAATTACCAGTAACAGGAAAATCCATGGCCTTATCCTGTGACAAACTGGTACATCTGAGCCAAGCAAATCTCCTCATGGAGACAGATGTAGTCATGACCCTGGAATGCACATCATTCGAGTCCACAGCAGCATGGAATTGGACTTTGGATGTCTTGATACCATCCACAGCCACCTGCTCCAGCTCCTTGGCCAGCTGGGAAGAGGCATTCTTAGCCAGCTCCAGAACCATATCCCACATAGATTTCTCGTATCTGGCTGTATATGCCATGTAATTAGCTTGCCTGAGTCCCAAAGATGATACCAAGTACTGTTTCTTGGCCATGGCATCCACTTTCCTGGAATCCTTATCTAGGGGGTGACATGCCAGGGGAATGTTGGCTTTGTCACAGGCTGCAGCTTGCACTACCCCAACATGGCTGCAATGATTTGTGAGGAATTCCATCCCAGGACCTGACAAGGAATACCTCCTGTCCATCCTTTTATCCACAGGGGTATAGATGTTGGAAACTGTAGAATTTTTTGTGTCCGTTTCCCCAGAGATTTATGCAAAGGGATAGACACTCTTTTTGACTCTGGGACATCCATCATTTCAACATAGTCAGGTTCCTCCTGATCCTGTTCAGCCTCTTCCACTGGAAGCTGAAGAGTATCAGCCACTTTCTTGTAGAACAAGAAATGGGAGAGGAACTCAGAAAGTCTGGGAAGAGACACATTAGAAGGCCTGTCTGTGGAGATGTCAGGCTCTACTGGCTCATCTAGGCCTTCATATTACTCTTCTTCATTTCCCAATTGCCCTCAACAAATGCTTCAGATCAATTTCAGAAGCAATAGCTTCCAACCGAACCGATCTTCTTTGAGATGGTGTCAGTTCGGTCGGAACCGGGCAAAGCAACTGAACAACAGTAATTGCTTTAACAATTTCTTCAGCGGTCATGGGAACTGGGGTCTGAACCAGCTGACTTGCGTTTTCTCCTAGACGGAACCGACTCTGCAGAGCCGGCTGTCCTTTTGCCTGAGGTGGTATCGCCCAGGTCAGTGGGCACTCCCTCAGGTTTGGTCGGAACCAAACCGGGCTGGCCATCTGGATCAGCAGACTTCTTGTCCTCCCTTTCCTTCAGCCTACTTAAATGTTTATCCAAAGTGGCTTTGGGAAAGTTTTTGCATATTTGGCAGTCTTCTTTGAGGTGGTCAAACCCCAGACAATAAACACATACGAGGTGAGGATTAGCCTTAACAAAGGCCTCCCCACACTCGGTGCAGTGCTGAAACCCAGTGGGACCAGTTTTCTTTTTGGGTTTCTCAGACATGCTGGAATAGAAGAGTTACCCTTAACAGCGTTTAAGCCAGGCAACTACAAAACCTATTGGTTCCAACCGTATCACGGGTTGGTTAAAAAAAACAAAGAAAACAGTCATTTTTTTTTTAGGATCTGATAGGTATCGGAAATCACAAATTATAGAACAGAAAAAATTAAACAGAGAATTTGTTTCAGCTCCCAACCGGACCGACCGGGAGAAAAATGAATGAAAAGCAATTTCTACTAACAAAACTCTACCTACTAGCTACATTTACTGTACCGTAGACAGAGATCTGAATACAGAATAAAATAAGAAAAGCAGTTGAAAACTGACCGATTTTTACTTAGACTGAACCAAAGCGAAGGAGAGAATCTCCGGAGCGACTTCACAGTTAGGCGGAGTAACGAATCTGATGGTTACACTGAGAAGTACCAGGGACAGAGATTTGAAAACCGAGCTCGAGCTCAACGTTCTATGCCTTAGCACAGGAGTTAACCCTTTACTCCCTGGAGCAGTTCAAGTGACGCGAACACGCCAACAGGTGTGCTTTTTGTAGCCTGGCCCTTCTTGTTCATTGCTACACCTAGCATTAGCATGTAATGGCGCCGGGAGTGTTCGTGCATCTTTCGCTCGTTTTTGTGGATCAAATATCAAGGAAATTCTAAAAAGATTTCAAGCTAAGGTAACAATTATTTAGCCTTTTGAACTTTTGACTGTTTGGATTTAAATTTCCAAATTCTAAGCAGTTTATATATATTTTTTTCTGTAGTGTCGAAATAAGCGCTTTATTTGAAGCTTTAGTTCTGAACGACGGAAGCCCACTACTTTGTGATATATAGTACGTTTAGTGAAATAACTGCAGTGAAGACATTTTAAACTGACCACCAGGTTGTAAAAGAAATTTAATTCATGTTTTGTTGTTCACTGACAGAAATTCAAAGGGCATTTTGATTGTAATAAAGAACGCGTCTCCCTGGCTCCACAGCACGCTAATTTGGATTACACTGAATGATTAAAAGGTCCTGAGTCAGGTCTGTTCCACCTGTACTTTAACTTTAACATTAAGTTTTGATTTTTATATTATGAATTAATTATGATACTATCATAATACCCCCTTTTTTTAATTCCAACAGTGAAATTAATATAAGCTCCTAGTCTGATGAAGGAACATATACAAAGTTCTGAAATATTACTCTTTTTGGAAAGTATCTCAGGAGCAAGTGAATTTAAAATATTTTTGGATGAACTAATTTTCACTAAAGAAAAATAAATACAGGATTAAAAGAATTCAATAAAATTATATCAAGCACAATTTTGGGTAGAGTGAGACTAATTTTTGAAGTGTTACTATTATCCGTTATAGTCTCACTCCCTATTTTTCTATATTTAAATCAAAAAGGACCCTTGAGAGACTTTACAGTGGATTTGCTAACTGCATATAGTCAGAATACAGCAAGACTTCATGTTGTTTGAAAGCGCTTCTTGGTCTTGCCCCATCTGCCATCCACAACCTACTGCAATTCTCACAAACCCATCACTGCATTGGGGCTCTGCATAATGCTTACTATCTACACCGTTCAGGAGAACCTCTCTCGCTCAATGCTTTTTTTGCTTACAGAGCCCCACATTGGATTAACAAATTCCCTGCCGATCTAGCTAACTCCAACATCAGCTCTTTTAAAAAAGAACTGAAGCACTACCTAGGTACCCCCAGCAGCTTGACTGCTAAACAACCTTGAACTCTTCATCCTAGAGACTGCTTTTTCCCTATGCCTTAGCGAAGCTAACTTCACCCCGTCCTTATCCCAGGGAGCTTTAATTGACCCTTTAACATCCCCCTCATCTCCCTGCCTCCAGCCTCCTCTTTCTACTTCCTCTTCCCCCCTGCCTACTCAACCTCAACTGGACACTTTTAACCCTGTACCCTCCCCATGGAACTCCCCCCAACCACCTGTACCCATTTCTCACTTTCTGGCCTCCCATCCTCTCTTTACTGATACAACTGTGACAATCCCACATCTCCAGGTACTGGCCTACCAATCTCCATACCCTCCCTCAATTTTTATAGTTTGTCTATGTGTCATATTTTTATCTTACTGTATAGCATTACTTGTACTTGGTTTGACTACTGATGTTATGTGCTGTTTAAATTCATACTTGCTGCTATATACCCAATATGCTTGTCTGCCACTGTGTTGTTCTCCTTCACTTGGAGCCTTCATAAACGAGCTCTGAGCTCAAAGGATGTATCCGAAAACACGAATAAATAAATAAAATTGTTCTTGTAAGGGAAATCCATGGCCTTGGCCTGGCTATCCTAGGACAGATTAGTGGTCCTGAGCCATGCAAATCTCCTCATGGCAACAGATAAAGCCATAAACATGGGAGCAGTATCATTGACATCAACTGCCATGTGAAACTGGTACATTGTTGCTTCCAGAGCTGTTCTGACTGCCATGTCACCTGCCATCCAGTCAGACATGGCCAGCACTGAGGACCAGAAGACCTCCTGGTACTGGACTGTATAGGCCACATAAGTAGCCTGTCTGAGAAGGAGGAGGAATGCTGCCAGGTAACCTTTCTTCCACATATTATAGAGTCTCCTTTAGTCTTTGTCAGGGGGATGAAAGGAAAGAGGGGTCCTGGCTTTATCTCAGGCAGCCGCCTGGACCACCCCTTCATGGTCTGGGTGGGTAAACAGGTAGTCAGCACTGGACCTGTCTAGCTGGTACTTCTTGTTTATCTTCCTATCAACCCCTGGTACAGAGTTTGGGTTGTGTAGGATTTTGAGGGATGCGTTCTTAAGGGATTTATGGGCTGGGAGAAGTTGCCTGTTGGTGGGCCCCATCATAGTGTGGAACTTAGCCTCATCGTCATCCTCTACTGTCTCCTGTGTGGTGGTGTCAAGGGTATCCACCATGTTCCCGACAAATGTATAGTGAGAGGAACAGTCTTCCTGCCCATGGGGTGGAGAGCCAATTTCTTGCTCTGGGGAGATCTCTGGTTCATTAGGCTTCCCTTCCTCCTCCTCCTCCTCTGCTTCTTCCTCATAAAAATATTCTGACTCCTGGCTAGGGAGAACCGGAGCCTGGGTCAGAACCTGTGGAGGAACCGGGGTCCCCCCAAGGGGACTGCAGGCCTGGAAGGCCTGAAGAATCTGTACAGCCTTTGCTATGTCCTCTGCAGAGGGCATAGCAGGCTTGTCTGCTGAGACCTCCTTTGATTTTTCAGCAGGAGATGCAGCGACATGTTTTTATGTTGATTGCGCGCATGCGCAAGAAATATATTGCGCCAGCTTGCTGCAGAAGCAGGTTGTGGAGGCATGGCACTGTAGTGGAACAATGCCCCCACAGCCTTTGGAGGCTTGGCACACTTTTCACAATGGGGTGGTATGCTGCTGCTGACACTAGTTCAGCCAGCATGCCACAACCTTGAAAGTTTTCAGACGCTGCAATCAGGGGCTGCCTCGTCATTGCAGCGTAAGCCATTCCGCTGCAATGAGGGAGTTACCCATCATTGCTGGGCGGAACTTTGCTACTGTGTTGTGTTTGTGAACACAGCGGTGGCTTGCCACCGTGTTCTAACATCATCGCCTCCACTGCGGGTGCCCAATCCCCCTAGGCTCTTGTCCCCCCTCCCTTTTGTGCCAAGGGTGCCTAATCCCGTCGGCTAGAGCTGCCCCAAAAACACTCTGTTAGTATGCTGGGGCCCACCCCATCGTGCCAAATGGCCTGTAATAAAAAAAATCCCAATGTTTTTTTTTTGTATACTTATAAAAAGGAAAACGGTCCCTTGCTGTCTCCCTGCCCTCTCCCACAACCCGCACCCACCCTCTAAGCACCCTGCATCCCCACACCCCCCCTCACCCCATACTTACCTGAGGAGTCTGGCACAACGATCTTCCGTGGACCAGGAACACGTCTGCACTCTTCAAAGCCGACTGTGAACTGAGGAAATGATGGTAAGCTGTATACTGGCATAAATAGGACTTTTTCAACTTTTTTGCATATCTCAGGCATTTTTTTGGAATTTTGGCACCAAATTTTCAACAGGGGGTTACTGGGCCCCCTCCTCATGAATTCAGCCTCTGTCATGGTGCTAATCGGTCCTGAAAGGTGATTTCGCGGTCACTGCGTGGAATCATCTTTTGGGACCGAGTAATGAAACGACAGTGCCAGTGTTCATGAGATGGGCTCTCAAAAAGTCTATGTTGCAAATTTGGGGAAAAAAAAAAAAAGTGACTGCTTTATGAGCATGCGTTGTGCAGTTGGTACGCACACTCGTAACTTCGCCAATTTGCAATATTTTCACTCCAGATTTTCAACATTGCTATTTTTATGCACCTCCTTATGAAGAGTACAGCTGTCATTTTTCATATCCTGGCCAAAATGTGTTTTCGCAGTTCTGGCACAGAATTGCGAGGTCGCTGTGGGAAATCAGTGTTCAGGACAAATTAAGAAAATTACAGTGACACTGTTCATGAGCAGAGGTCCTAAAATTCACGTGTTGAAAACTTTGTGCCGAAAGTCCATAAAATGAGTGTGTTACGAGTGTGCATTGCGCAGGTTCCATGCATGCTCGTAACTTTGCGATATTTTCACTCCAGATTTTCAACATTGCCATTTTTCTGCACCTCCTTATGAACAGTGCAGCTGTCATTTTTCACATCCCGGACAAAATGTGTTTTCGCACTTCCGGCACAGAATAGCGCAGCCGTTGTGGGAAATCAGTGTTTGGGACACATTATGAAAATCACAGTGACACTGTTCAGGAGCAGATGTCCTAAAATGTCTATGTTGAAAATGTTGTGAAAACTTGTGATGAAACTCCATAAAATGACTGTGTTATGACCGTGCATTGTGCAGTTTCCATACACCCTTGTAACTTCGCCAAATTAGTAATATTTTCATGCCAGATTTTCAACACTGCCATTTTTCACACCTCCTTATGAACAGTACAGCTGTCATTTTTCACATCCTGGCCGAAATGTGTTTTCGCATTACCAGCTCAGAATATCGCAGTCGCTTTTGAAAATCAGTCTTTGGGACAAATTAGGATCAAGCGAGTGAGGGGGGGGGGGAGTGACCGAGCTCAACTGAGCTCTGTCAGGACTGCTGCGGATTTTTTTGAGGGCAGAAAAAGGCAGCAATGCAGGCAGGGGCCCAGTACAAAAAGGGCAGCCTGCAGCGCTGGCAGAAACGGAACGAGCGACTGAGAGAGGGGGAGTGAGCGAGCTCAACTGAGCTCTGTCGGGACAGCTGTGGATTTCTTTGTGGGCAGAAAAAGGTGCCAACGCAGGCAGGAGCCCAGTACAAAAGGTCAGCCTGCAGAGCCAGGAGAAACAGAACGAAAGAGTGAGAGAGGAGGAGTGAGCAAGCTCAATGGAGCAAAGCAATCAACATTTGGCATTGACAAATGCTTGTTCTTTGTGCTTTCTCTTTGCAGGAACTGGATCGGTAGCCTGCTCTGTGGCCCTCTTTGATTTAGATAAGTCCCCTTTTTCAGAGGATCAGGAATAAGAAAGTTCCTTCGGCCTGGAGTAAGAGGAGGAGGCCTCCTCAGAGGGCTTAGGTGACTCAGAGGTGGGAGAAGCCATTTCTTCCAACTTTTTGGCCCTCTTATTAACTGTCTTGGAGCAGAATTTAGAGCACAAATCACAGTTAGCAAACATAGAAACACTGACTTTGACGGCAGATAAGGACTGCTTGGCCCACCTAGTCTGCCCATTTTCCTACCTACAGGATAAGCTGCAGATCCTAGTTAACCAACAGCCTATTTCTTCCTACCCCCCAAAAGAATTGCCTTATGTCTGTCCCATGCATTCTTGAATTCTCCCACAGTTTTAGACCCCACAACCTCCTCAGGAAGACTGTTCCATGCGTCCACCACCCTCTCTGTGAAACAATACTTCCTCACATTACCCCTGAGCCATCCCCCCTCTATCTTCAAATTGTGTCCCCTTGTTCTTGCACATCTCTTTGTCAGAAAGATGCTACCCTCTTGGACTTTGTTGATTCCACTGAGGTACTTAAAAGTTTCTATCTTGTCCCCCCTCTCCCACCTTTCCTCAAGGGTATACATATTAAGCTCCTTTAGTCTCTCCTCATATGGCTTCTCTTGCAGACCCTGTACCATTTTAGTTGCCCTCCTCTGGACTGCCTCCATCCTGTCTATGTCCTTGCGGAGATGGGGTCTCAGAACTGGACTGAGTACTCCAGATGAGGTCTCACCAACTGTCTGTACAGAAAGGATAACAACTTCCTGTTTTCTGCTGATGATGCCTCTCCCTATACATCCCAGTATCCCCCAGCCCTCCCTACTGCCTTCTCACATTGCTTGCTAACCTTAAGGTCATCTGATATGATTACCCCCAGGTCCTTTTCCATTTTTGTTGTTGTTACTACATGCCCCCATTGTGTAATCTTTCCTGGGTTTTGTTTCCCATGTGATTATTTTGCACTTCTTTGCATTGAATCCAAGCTGCCATACTCTGACCATTCTTCCAACCTTGCCAAGTCCTTCTCATCCTTTCCACGCCTCCTTGTGTATCAGCCCTTTGCAGATCTTTGTGTCATCTGCAAAGAGGCATACTTTTCCTTCCAGTCCCTCTGCAATGTCACTTATAAAGACATTAAAAGGACTGGACCCAGTACTGAACCCTGCAGTACCCCACTAGTAACCCCTCTTACCTTCTGTGTCCTGTTGTCCAGCCAATGTTTTACCCAGGCTACCACCTTGGGACCCACTCCCAGGCTGGTTAATTTGATTATTAATCTTTTGTGTGGGACTGTGTCAAATGCCTTGCTAAAGTCCAGGTAGGCCATATCCACAGCCCCTCCCTGGTCTACTACTTTGTTCACCCAGTCAAAGAAATCAATTAGATTCATCTGACATGACCTTCCCACTGTGAACCCATGCTGCCTTGGGTCCCGTGCCCCACTGACCTCTAGGTACTCAACAATTCTTTCCTTCAGAAGTGATTCCATCACTTTCCCTACCATAGAGGTCAAACTGACAGGTCTGTAGTTTTCTGCCTCTGTCTTGCTCCCACTTTTGTGAAGGGGAATCACATCCACCTTCCTCCAGTCCTCAGGTACCACACCATCCTCCCATGATTTGTTAAAAAGGGTAGTCAGTGGTGTCACTAGTTCTCTCCTTAATTCTTTTAGAATTCTGGGGTGAATTCCATCAGGCCCCCTTGCTTTGTCCACCTTCAGTTTTAGGAGTTCTTTCAGAACCCTTTCTTCTGTGAAAGGACTGTGATCGACCCTCCTATCCAGAGTGCTTCCATTAATTGGATTAGGCACCTCCCCCACCTCCTCTTTTGTGAATACTGAACAGAAGTATTCATTCAGTATCCCTGCTTTTTCACTGTCCCACTCTGCCCACCCACTGTCCTTTCTAGTCAGCTTCACTATCCCTCCCTTTGTCTTTCTACACTCCCTGTTGTACCTATAAAAGGTTTTATCCCCCTTCTTAACTGAGTTGGCCATCTTTTCCTCAGTTTGGGCCTTTGTTATTCTGACTTCTCTCCCTTCTTCCTTCTGCCTTAACTGGTACAGTTCTATGTCCTGCTCCTTCTGTGTTTCCTTATAATTCCTAAATGCTATCTTTTGTGGCTGGGGCCTAGATACTTTAAACATAAGTCATACCTGTCCACTTAGCCAACATTTGGAAACACTCGATGCAGTTTTTGAAACTAGTCAGTCCAGTTTTCTTTTTTGGCCTCTCTGACATGTCCACTGTCAAGAGGAACTAAAACAAACATCCCAGGAGCAAATTTAAAAGTTATCAGTAGGTTTCTTATATAAAGAAATGGTACCATTAATTTATCCCAAAAAGAGACAAAACAAAAAATTACTCATCGAAGTAATCTTGTTTCTTCCAAGGTATTCTTCAATATGATTAACTCTATCAGCAGTCAGCCTCCTGAGTTGCACTGCTGCAGAGATGAATGGAACTTTATGCCAATAGTGAAACATCTATGGGCTCATGCCACCACACAAACCTGCTGCCCTTACCAGCTGCTGCGTTCCATAATGCTCAGATTCATTGGAGCCTGCAATTAGACCTTCTAACTAAGCTACTCTAATAGTCAACAAGCTAAATGGTACTAATAATAATACCTATAGTAATTACCCCCATTTTGCCCCATGCCAATGGCAATGCCCAAAAGAGGCTAACAATAAGAACACAGGGCCACCTGGTTTAAACTCAACAGTACCAGTAAATGACCAACAGAATAGAAGAAGTGCCAGCTGTATTGAAGAGACAAAACAATTACTCACCGAAGTAATATTACTTCTTCAAGGGGATTCTTTAGCATTGTTGACAGATGCAGTATGCCAGCTGGGTTCAGCTGCCCCAGAGAGGAGGAGTCAATGCAAATGAGGAAGGCATTGGCCAATCAGGATACAGTTAGAGTAGAGTGTTGCCTGCAGTCAGCCTGAGGGACCTCAGAACATATTTCGGAGCTGAAAAAGAGCAAAAACTGTGCCCGATAGGGGCAAAAAACTCTTAGCAATAACCCACTATATATTTTAACCCACTATTATGGAAGAAAAAATTACTCACCTTAGTAATGTTGTTTCTTCTAATGGAGTCTTGCTATATTATGACATATGCAGTGAGTCCCAACCTTCGAACTGCTCCGGAGGTGAAAGAGTTAACTTTCCATGCCAGGCATGGAACTTTGAGCATGAGCTCGGTTGAACACTCTGTCTGTTGTTCCTCAAACTCAAACTGTCAGATCTTTACGAGCAAAACTCACTAAGGTTCCGTGTGGAAGCTGTAAACCTACACTAGCCAACTGGCTACTAAATATAAGAACACATCTTTTGGTCCCAAAACAAAGACTCAAGTCAGGGGACCCAAAAAATGAAAAACACAACACCCAATCACCCCAAAAAGGAGGGGTGAAAAAACAAGGTGGGCATCTACTAAGTGCCAACACTGCACTGCCCACCCACATCCCAAAAGCAGAGGTTCTGAGAGGGGCAGGCAGGGAGGTCATAATATAGCAAGACTCCATTAGAAGAAACAACATTACTAAGGTGAGTAATTTTTTCTTCAAACAACATGAAGTCTTGCTATATTATGACATATCTGACTACACAGCAGTACCTCCATGGAGGAGGACAGAACCTACTTAGGAAATAGGCTCTGAAGCACAGCTGTGCCAAACCGAGCATCACTCCTAGCCTGGATGTCCAGGGAGTAATGCTTGGTAAAAGAGTGAACTGTTTTCCAGGTAGCTGCTTGACATATCTCTAGGATAGGGATGTCCCTGGCAGCAGCCAGAGACGCAGCTGTACCTCTGGTAGAGTGAGCCCTCAGGCCTGAGGGAGGAACCTTACCCAGTTTTTCATAGCAAAATTGGATACAAGAGACAATCCACCTGGCAATGGATCTTTTAGTGGCAGGTTTCCCTTTACCAACCTCACCATAAGTGAGGAACAGTTGGAGGGAGTCAAACCTGTGACCCTTGGTACGTTCTATGTAGTAACTAAGGGCTCTTTTGACATCTAAACTGTGCAGTCTCCTCTCACCAGAGGAGGAATGGTCAGTGAAGTACACAGGGAGAGACATAGATTGATTAAGGTGGAAGTCTGAAACCACTTTAGGCAAGAACTTTCTGTTAGTCCTGAGGACCACCTTATCTCTATGAAAGGAGATAAAATCAGGCTCCACTGACAATGCTTGTAATTCACTTATGCGCCTGGCAGAAGTGATGGCTACCAAAAACACAGTTTTCCAAGTCAAGTACTTAAGCTCTGCTGAAGACAAAGGCTCAAAAGGGTGCATAAGCTGGGCAATGCAAATATTAAGATCCCAGGCAGGGCAGGGTCCCTGAATGGAGGTGTGTGAAGCAACCCCTTGAAAAACTTGGAGAATACAGGATGAGCTGAAAGAAGAGGGTTTACCTGCTGATAAAGAAACAGACACGGCTGCCAGGTGCACTTTTAGGGTAGCTGGTCTCAGCTCCAAAGTATTCAAATGCACCATATAATCCAGGACTGTGGGTAAGTCAGCAGATTCTGGGGAAATATGCTTGCCAGAGCACCATATGGAAAATCTCTTCCATTTGGAATTATAAGTAGCCCTGGTGGAAGGCTTCCTAGAAACCTTCAAGATATCCAATACACCTTGGGAGAGGTGTAGGTCAGCAAACTCTAACTCTTCAAGAGCCAGGCCTTGAGATTGAGAGATTTGAGGTTCGGGTACCAAACTCTTCCCTGAGCACAGGTTAACAGGTTGTGATTCCTGGGAAGACACAGGGGAAGGTGGACTGCTAAGGACATAAGGAGTGGGTACCAGGGCTGTCTGGCCCAATCTGGAGCAATCAGGATCATCTTGCAAGGTTGAGATCTGATTTTGACTAGCACCTTGAACAGAAGAGGGAAGAGCATGGAGAAACTTCCTTCCCAACTGAGAAGAGAGGCATCCAGAGGGACTAGAGCCCAACACTGGGGCCTGTAGCAAAAAGGGAAGTTGGTGATTGTCTGGGGCTGCAAAAGATCTATCTGCGGGGTGCCCCATCTGGCAAATACTACCTCCAGTACTAGGGGATCCAGTGACCATTCGTGATGGCCCTGGGAAATCCTGCTGTGAGCATCTGCCAGGACATTGTCCTTGCCTGGGAGGTGAACTGCAATAAGGAAGGTGTTTAGAGGTAAGCAGAGACCACAACTTCATTGCTTGGTGCACAAGGCCATAGACTGAGTGCCCCTTGCTTGATTGATGTACCACATTGTGGTGGTATTGTCTGTTCTGACCTGAATAACTTTGTTCTGAACAGATTTGGAAAAAACTTGAAGTGCTAGAAAAACTGCTCTGAGTTCCAACAGATTGATGTGGAGCAGAGATTCCTGAGGGGACCACAATCCCTGGGTAGTGAGGTCACCCATGTGAGCTTCCCACCCCAAGAGGGATGCATCTGTAGTAAGGATTATTTATTTATTTATTTAGTTAGTTAGTTAAACATCAGTTTTGAAACCTTTGAGCCAGAGGCTCATTTACAAAGGTACCTCGTCACAAAGAGGACATAAGAACAATAGTACAAGGGATTAAGGAGTAAGACTGAGGGGCAAAGGGGACCCCCTGTCTCAGATTGTTCTGGTCCTGCCACCACTGAAGGGCTTGGATCAGGGTTCAAGTCACTGGGATCAATTTGGTTAGAGGGTCTCTCCTTTGAGACCAAAAGGCTCTCAAATGGAACTGGATGTCCCTCATCTGAAATCTTGCTCCCTGCACTACTGTTGTAGAAGCAGCCATGTGCCCCAGGAGCTGCAGAAAATGCCTTGCTGGTCGAGAGACCTGCAGGGTGAAAGAGGAGGCTAGAGAGACCAGGGTCCTTGCTCTTTCCAGAGGAAGGAAGGCTCTGGCCTCTTTTGTGTTCAGTTCTGCACCTATGCGGATGAGAAGCTGGACAGGCTCTAGAACTGACTTTGGAAGACTGAGAAGGAAACCTAGAGATGTGAGCAGTTGCTGAGTTACCCGAAGATGTAATTTGACTTGGTCTGGAGACTGGCCTACTATGAGCCAGTTGTCCAGGTAAGGAAAGATGGCAATCTTTTGCCTTCTTAAGTGGGCAACTGCTACTGCCAGGCATTTTGTGAATACCCGCGGGGCAGAGGTGAGGCCGAAGGGCATTGCTCTGAACTGGTAATGGCCTGAGGGCAGTTGAATCTGAGGTACTTTCGATGGAAGCTTCTGATGAGAATATGGAAGTAGGCATCCTTGAGGTCCAGGGGCGTAGCCAGTCCCTGGCCTTAGAGAGAAAATAATTCCCAGAGTCACCATTTTGAATTTTGGTTTTAAAAGGTGCTTGTTTAGGCATCTGAGATCCAGGATGGGCTGCCATTCTCCTGTCTTTTTTGGGGTAAGGAAGTACCTGGAGTACAACCCTTTGCCCTGGTGTAGGGGTGGAACCCTTTCCACAGCTCTGAGAGCCAGGAGAGTAGAAACTTCTGTCTCTAAGGCAAGTGCCTCTGATGGATTTGCAGGTGGAAAGGACCTGGTTCTCATCTTTGGAAATTTTTTGAAGCTGAGAACCAGTCCCTGGCTTATTACTTCCAGGACCCACTTGTCTGATGTTAAAGACTTCCAGTACTGGACAAAGTAAGCCAGCCTGCCCCCTACAGGTAGTGGGGAATCGGCCCTGGCCACCCCATCAGGGTGCCTGCTTGGCAGGGGCTTTAGGCTGAGGGGTGGGAGCAGGTCTGCTTGTACCCCATCTGCCTCTCCCTCTAAAGAACCCCCTCTGGGCATAAGCTGAAGAGGCCTGGGCTTGGTAAAAAGGCCTATGAAAAGGCCTTCCCTGCCCCTGGAAGGCTGCCTTTGAGGAGTGGCCTGCCTTTCCTTGGCCTGTGCACTCCTATAGGTGGTCCTATACTCATCCATTTTCTTCATGTAATTCTCTGTCTGCTCCCCAAACAGAGAATTACCCACAACAGGAAAATCCATGGCCTTAGTCTGGGTATCCTGTGACAGGCTAGTACATCTGAGCCAAGCCATTCTGCGAAGTGCCACAGATGTAGCCATGACTCTTGATGACACAACATTAGAGTCCACTGCAGCATGGAATTGCACCTTGGATGCCTCAATACCATCAGCAGCCACCTGCTCCAGCTCCTTGGCAAGCTGGCCAGGGACCTGTTTTGCTAGAGCAATAACAGTATCCCATCTGGATTTCTGGTATCTAGCAACATAAGCCATATAATTTGCCTGTCTGAGTCCCAAGGATGCTGCCATGTACTGTTTCTATGCCATGGCATCAATCCTCCTGGAGTCCTTGTCAGGGGGGTGTGAGGCCAAGGGAATAATTGCCTTCTCACAGGCTGCAGCCTGCACTACTCCAACATGGCTGCATTGTTATGTAAGGAACTCCATATCAGAGCCTGACATTGTGTACCTCTTGTCCATTCTCTTATCAACAGGAGGTATAGTGAGGAGTTTTTAGAATTTTTACTGTCTGTTTCCCAAAAGATTTATGCAAAGGAATAGACAGTCCCCTGGACTCTGGGATATCCATCATTTCCACATAGTCAGGCTCCTCTTGATCATCCACAGCTTCCTCCATAGGGAGCTGGAGGGTTTCAGCCACTTTTTTATAAAACATAAAATGAGAAGGGGACTCAGAAAGCCTAGGAGGAGACACTCCTGATGGTCTGTCTGGGGAGATGTCCGGTTCAATGGGCACATCCAGACTTTCAAATCCACATTCACTCTCCTCATACTCCTCTTCCCCCTCCTCTGGTTCATAAAATTCCTCTAAATCATAATCCTGAACTGGTGGAACCGGCCGAACTGTACGCTTACCTGATGGTGCCAGTTCGGTCGGAACCGGAGAAAGCGACTGGACAATTTTAATCGCTTTGGCTATTTCTTCAGCGGTTGGAGAGGAAAGTTTTGGCTCCACACCAGCTGATTTCCTTGTCCTTTTTGCTGGAACTGACTCCTCTGAGTCGGCTCTCCTTTGGCCCGAGGAAGTCTAGCCCTGGTCAGAGTGCACTCCCTCCGGTTCGGTTGGAACCGAACTGGGCTGGCCATCCGGGTCAGTGGACTTCTTGGCCTCCCTTTCCCTGAGCCTACCAACTCTCTTTTCCAGGGTAGCTACAGGAACATTTTTGCAAATCTGGCAGTCTGCATTGAGGTGGTCAAACCCCAGACAATAAACACAGGTGGTGTGGGGGTCAGCCTTGGCAAAGGCTTCCCCACAGACACTGCAGTGTTGAAACCCAGTGGGCCCGGTTTTTCTTTTGGGTTTCTCAGACATAGTGCCAGTCCTAACCAAACTTGCCCGTTTGCAATCCGCCACAAGACATCTTATCGGTTCAACCGTCACGTGGTCGTGGAAAAACGTAATAAAACCGTTTTTTTAGAACCGATGAGAACCGGTAACCACACTCTAAAAGACAGATTAATATATTTCAAAACAACCTGATTGGTTCAAACTGAACTGATAACCGTTTACAAGTTCCACACAGAAGAATTAAATGTAAAAGCTATCTAGTACTTACAATACCACAGACAGAGCTTAAACCGACCGGTTGCTGTTTAAATTCGGTCAAAAAACCGAGAAAATAATACTTTAACCGACAAAATGAACCGAGCAGAAGGAGAAAATCTCCGGAACGACTGTTCAGTGAGGCGGAGTAAAGAATCTGACAGTTTGAGTTTGAAGAACAACAGACAGAGTTTTCAACCGAGCTCGAGCTCAGCGTTCCATGCCTGGCATGGAAAGTTAACTCTTTCACCTCCAGAGCAGTTCGAAGTTTGGGACTAACTGCATATGTCATAATATAGCAAGACTTCATGTTGTTTGAACAAACTGGAGATCTGCAGAGGTCATGGGCTCAAAGGGAGGAAGCATAAGCTGAGCAATGCAAATGTTCAGGTCCCAAGCTGGCACTGCTTCCCTGTGAGGGGGAAACAGGTGAGACAGTCCCTTAAAGAACCTCCTGAAGATAGGATTTGATGCTAAGAAGGTGTCTTTTCCAGCTGAAATGTATGCTAACATCGAAGCCAGGTGCACTTTCAGGGTCCAGCAAGATTGATATACCATCCTGAGCTGGGGCTACACCCTTATCCTTACACCATATAGAGAATCTTTCATATTTCAATGCATAGGTATTTTCAGTAGAAGGTTTCCCATACCATCTGAGGACCTCCAGGACCCCTTCAGAGAGTTGCCAACCTGTGTATTGTAAGTCCTAAAAAGCCATGCCTTGAGTCTGAGAGACCTGAGATTGGGGGTACATGACCCTCCCTTGAAAGGAGATCAGTAGGTTGTACCTTTGTGGAGGTGAATCAGTTTGGCCACCGACATAGAAAGCAGGAGGGACTACCAAGGCTGTCTGGCCCAGTCTGGGAATACCAGAATCATTGAAGGTGGCTATGATCTGAGCTTGATTAGCACCCTGAGAATCAGGGGAAAAGGGGGGACGGCATAAAGACGCCTCCCTGTCCAGTCCAGAGTCAGGGTATCCAGGGGAACTGTTCCCTTGGCAGGGGCCCCACAGAGGCAGGTGGTGGTTCTGGTGGGATGCAAAAAGGTCTATCTCTGGAGTGCCCCACCTCCTGAATAGGACGTTCACCACTTGCTTGTTTGGTGTCCATTCGTGATGGGCCTGGTTTATCCTGCTCAAGACATCTGCCACGGTGTTGTCCTTGCCAGGTAGATGGATCGACTGTAGGGAGGCATTTAGAGAGTAAGCAAGGCTCCATATCTTCATTGCCTCTGTACAGAGTGGCTCAGTAGGTAGCACACTGGCCTCTGAGGTCGGGAGATCAGAGGACTGTGGGTTCAGTTCCCACATCTGGCACTTGGGTTAATATCCCAGTACTGACACTGTAGTGCAGCATGAGAGGGGTGCTGCACTTCTGAGGTGCCGTCTTTCGGATGAGACGTTAAACCGAGGTCCCATCTGCCTGGATTGGTGGTAGTTCAAGCGGATGTTAAAGATCCCATGGCACTTATCGAAAAGAGTAGGGGAATTTCCCCGGTGTCCTGGCCAAATTTCCCTCATTCACTAAAAATATCACCAACAGCTTAATCTGGTTCAAGGTTAGTTGGCATTCATCTGTATCCCCCTCCCCCGGGTCATGCCTGAAAATAGGCAGGAATTGTCTAGTGCACTTACCCGGTCAACAAAAACTAAATAAATAAATAAATAAAAGTGGGGTAGACCTTGTCCCTTCCTATTTGTTGATGTAGTACATTGTTGTGGTGTTGTCTGTTCTGACTTGTACCACCTTTCCTTGTATTAGATGTGAGAAAGCCTGAAGGGCCAGGTAAACAGCTCTTAGCTCTAGCAGGTTTATATGCTGGAGGGAACCTGCACTCTCCTAAGTGCCATGAATGGTGTGCTCCCCCAAGTGAGCACCCCACCCTAACAGGGAAGCATCTGTTGTGAGAACTAATGAAGGGGGCTCCTGCAAGAATGGAATCCCTTCTCTCAAGTTTTCCAGCTCCATCCACCATTGGAGTGCCTGTAGTAACATCCTTGTTACTGGTATGGGTTTCGATAGAGAGTCCTGCCTTTGGCACCAGTGTGCTCTGAGACGGAACTGGACATCTCTCATCTGAAACCTGGCACCTATGACTGTGCTTGTTGCTGAAGCCATGTGTCCTAACAGTTGTAGAAACTGTCTTGCTGGCTTTGACTTGCCCAGGGCAAATGAACTTGCCAAAAGCCGAATGCTTTCTGCCCTCTCCCGAAGGAGGAAAGCCCTTCCCAGTATAGTGTTTAGTTCTGCACCTATAAATTGCAGTACCTGCACAGGGGGTCAAGACTGACTTTTTGATGTTGAGAAGGAATCCCTAGGAGTGCAACAGGTCCTGGGTTACCTGAAGGTGCTTGTTCACCTGCTGGTGAGACTTTCCCATGAATAGCCAATCATCCAGATAGGGAAAAACTGCAACACCTAGTCTTCTTAGGTGTGCCACCACTACTGTCATGCTCTTGGTAAAGACCCTTGGTGTAGAGGTGAGCCCGAAGGGAAGTGTTGAGAACTGATAGTGGCCTGAGGGAAGTCTGAATCTCAGATATTTCCTGTGTGACTCCCTTGTGGGAATACGGACATATGCATCCTTTAGGTCTAAGGAGGCTTGCCAGTCTCCTTTTTGTAGAGTTGACTGAATCATCGCCAATGTGACCATCTTAAACCTGGGTTTTACCAGGTACCTGTTTAGCAGTCTGAGGTCTAGTATAGGCCGCCACTCCCCATTCTTTTTTGTTGTTAGGAAATATCTTGAATAAAACCCCTGCCTTTTTTGGCTTGGGGGAATGGACTTTACTGCCCTTGCTAGAAGTAAGGCCTGAACCTCCTGTTCCAGCAATTTTCTTTCTGTGCAAGGAACTGCTGTGAACTGCCTTGATCTTGGAGGAGGAAGGGATTTGAAGCAGAGGGACATGCCATGACTCACTATTTCCAGAATCCACCTGTCTGTGGTAATTTTCAGCCATTCCTGAAAATAATAAGTCAGTCTGCCCCCTACAGGAGATGGAGAGGCAGCCTGAAGGGAAAAGTCAGGGGATTTGTTTTGTTTGTTGCTGGGGTTGTGCAGATTGGGATCCTCACCTGGAACCCCTTCTGCCTCTGGCTCTATAAAAAACACCCTGATGTGACTGGTACTGCTGTTGGGGTACAGCCTGCACTTGAAAGAAGGGCCTCCTAAAAGAGGATCTTCCTCTGCCTCCCCTTCCATATGTTGAAGTGGAGGGAGAAGCTCTTTCCTTGGTAGAATTACTGTGGAAAGTAGCCTTATACTCATCTACTTTCTTCATATATGCCTCAGTCTAGGCACCACAGAGTGAGTGACCCTCAACTGGGAAATCCATAGTCTTACTCTGGGTGTCCTGGGTGAGATTAGTAGCTCTCAGCCAGGCAAATCTTCTCAAGGCTATAGTAACTGCCATCCATTAAGCAGCTGTGTCATTCATATCAGCTGACATTTGGAACTGGTGCTTGGAAGCCTCCAAGCCCAGTTTTGCAGTGTCCAATAGCTCCAGAACTGTTACGGAGGGGTTAGCCTCTGCATTATCCAAAATGGACTGCCAGAGAGCCTTCTGGTAGAGGGCTGCATAGGCTTGGTAGCTGGCTTGGCGAACTGCCAGGGAAACTGAAAGGTACCCTTTTTTAGCCATGCTATCTATCCTTGAGTCCTTCTCAGGAGGGTGAAAGGACAAGGGAGTTTTTGTCTTTTCACAGGCAGCCTGCTGTACAATCCCCTGGTGGTCAGGGTGAATAAATAAAAACTCAGCCCCTGACCTCTCAAGTTGATATTTTTTATCACATTTTTTATCAGTGGGTGTGACAGTGTTTGGAGTCTTAAGAATTTCAAGGGCATCTTTCTTGAAAAACTTATACATAGGCAGTAGGAGCCTTCTAGTCGGTGTTAGCCACATAAGCTCCATGTATTGGGCTTCTTCCTCATCCTGGATCTCTTCTGCAGTTTGCAGATCCAGGGCTTCCACCTTCTTCCTAACAAAGGAAAAATGGGAGGAAAAGTCCTCTGTGGGTCTGGGAGGAGAGCCAAAATCCTATTCTGGTGAGACCTCGGGTTCAATACCCTCCTCTACTTGATCATCCTCCTCAAATTCCACTGTGTCAGTAGGTAAAAGAGGTACAAAACTAGTTTTTTTTTCAACCCGAGTAGCCACAGGCTGATTTGGGGGTAGTAAGCTCTGCAGCACTTGCAGTAAAGCCAGAGCCTGGGTTAGCTCAGCAGGAGAAGGAGCAGGTACAGGTGCCTGAGGGGCTCCTTGAGGCGTTTCAGCCAGGGTCTCAGTGTGTTTTATCTTCTTGAATTATTTGGCAGGCCCCGGAGAGTCATCCAGTTCATTGCCCTTCTTACCAGAGTCCTCACCTGTCTCAGGGGTGGCTTTAGAGTCTCTGGAAGGAATAGCCAAAGACTTAGAGGAGGTGGACTGGTTAGAGCCCATGGACCTCTCTTCCAATTTTCTTTTTAACCTTTTCTTATGTTTTTCTACTGTTTTTTTCAGGGAAAGACTTACATATCTCACAGTCAACAGAGAAAGGCAGAGCAAACATAAATCATGTTTGTCTGCCTTAACAAACACTTCATAGCACTTCAAACAGTTTTTAAAACCAGGAGGTCCTGTTTTCTTTTTAGATTTATCTGACATTTTAAAAGAAAACAGAAACCGAGAACAGACAAAAATAAAGGTAAGCTAACTATCTGTGGTCGGTTCAGTAACAGAGAAAAAAACAAATCTATCGGTTCCGATCAGATCTGGAACCAAACAGCTCAGGGAACCGAGAACAATCGTTCAAAGGGGATACATTTTACAGAAAACACAGAAATATGTAACCCCCCTACAAATGGGAGTTCCCAAAAAAGTCTTCCTTGAGCTTGCCTAAATGCTCACTACCAGGCTGGTGTCCTGCGTTTTAGCAGTTTAAATGTGATTACCAGATCCTGTATAGCCCCTGTGTACTGTCTCTTTACGAGCTGCCTAATTGCAGTTTAAGTAATCTGAGAGGGAGATCTGTTGAACGATGTAACTATTTGCTGAAAATCATTTAGAGTGATAATGATAATATAGTTTGTCTAACCTGCTTTCTTTGTATCAAGGACTGTTTTGTTTGTCTCCACTAACTTGGTCCTGGACTGCAAATTGGACCAAACAGTACTGGTGGGAGCTAAAATGTAGCCGGACTACAGGAGATGTCTGAATTCAAAATCTGTAGGAACTGTAGTTTGGAGTTTTTTGTGCCTTTTTTGCAACTGAAGGGGGAGCTCTTGCTTTGACTGACAGCCAAATCAGCCAGCCAAATCTTTTGGATCTTGGGGAAGTCCCGGGCTGCTTGCAGTTTTCAGTTAGTTCTGAGCTGGGAAGTGAAATGAGAAGAGCTCAAGTGGATTTTGAGCAGCAATCCTTAGTGGATTCGCATGGGAAAACTGTGAAAGGGCTGAGCTTTGGCTTGCATGTCTGCCTGCTGCTCCTGAGAGGGAGAGAAGAGAATTATTTTGGACTAAATCCAAGTTTGTGTGACTAAAGTAAGCTACTGAAGTGGGCCAGGCTCAACCTGGAGAAGACAGAAGATTTTGCTGAATGCGATCGGCCTGTCAGGAGTTCCAGCTACCCCTAAGCTCCTGGTGCGTGCAGAGACTTTGCGATTGTGACCAGGGAGCGCTTTGCCTGGTACAGTAGAATTCCTGTACATGTAAATGTGCTATGAGCTGCTAGTGGGTTGTGAGTTAGTCCCCCACTGTGTGAACTGTGTTCTGCTTGCTGGAAGCTGTATCCAGCCCAAAACGGACTGCATCCGAATTTGTCCCCATGCGGTTTGGGCCTTGCCAGACTGGTCTAGCCAGACTACCCACTGCACAGAGAAGCCATCCACAAGAGACCTGCCTGGGGATCAACCCCCTGCTCCACGTTTGAACAGGAACAACGCCTCTGCGACTCGTGTGAGCCCTGCTTCTCCTGGCATTCCAGATCAACCACCTGCATCTCGATTTTCATCCAGCCTGTGTCCAGTCTTGGGTATCATGAGTAAATACCAGGGTAGCTCCCTGCAACAACAGCTTAATCTGAGTGTGTCATCTGATTGTCTTGTTGTTTCATTTCCTTTACAAACTGAGCCCTCTGGCTCCAGATTACAAATATTGTGTACTGTGCATGTTGTGTTTTCCATCACAGGGCCCCGACCAGCAGTGTCGCCGGCCAACCCCGGGCAACAGTCCTGGCTAGCCCATCTCTTCTCCACCTGGGTACCCGGAGGTGTGACTGTGTGGGGGGACTCAAAGCGCATGCATAACTGCTTGATTGATATAAACTTTAGGCTAATTAACAATTTTGCCCCTCCCTTGTTCTAGTCCCCTGAATAAAATAGATCTAACTTTTTCTGCATGTAATCTGACTGTGGTTCCAGTTTGTGATCAAAGTACTGTACTGTTGCTATTTGCTATGCATAACCTTGTTTTACAGGGGGTCCCCAGAGTTAAGCCAGAGGAACCAGCCCTGGTAGTAAGTGCAAACAGTGTAGGTACTTGCAGGTGTACCAGGGGTGTTGTGAAAGTGATTATTGTACAGTGTTCAGGCCACTAGAGGGGAAAGAGGGGGGTTACAGTGTCCCTGAGGGCTGTGCCCAGGTTAGCTTTACCACTACCAACCCTGTCCTCTGGGTGGAGGCACCCGTTTCAGAACTCAGGCCCCTTAACCTGCTACTAGGCAAGCAGGCATGGGTAGCAGCCCTTGGGATAGCGCCACCTAGGGGTTACATTTTGGAGGCTCACTGCTGGGATTTTGTGTCTTCTAGTGGCCAAATTTGCGAATTGCTGTTAAAAATAAATGGCTACCCCAACAGAAGTGGCTGTACACCAGTTGGTGGAGTGGTGTGCTGGGCAGGAGATTGACCCCTAAAATGCTATACTTAGATACATAGATACATAGACAGTGTTGGCAGATAAGGGCCTATGGTCCACCCAGTCTGCCCATTTGAGCTTGTAAGTTCAGTTTATGTTTTCCTAGAAGTCTGTTGCCCCTTACCCCTGACCTCCAGAATTCCTTTATGTCTATCCCATGCATTCTTAAATCCCGTGATTGTTTCAGCCCCCACCACTTCCTCTGGTAGGGTGTTCCACTTGTCCACCACCCGTTCTGTGAAGAAATTCTTCCTCACATTTCCTCTGAATCGTCCTCCCTCCAACTTCATCCCATGCCCTCTAGTCCTGGAACATCTTTTTTGCTTAAAAATAGTGTATTCCTGCACCCTGTTCCTCCCTGTAAGATACTTGTATGTCTCTATCATATCCCTCTCTCCTCCTCTCCTCCAGGAGTACATGTTCAGTTCCTTCAACCTGTCTTCATAGGACTTGTGATGCAATCCATGCACCATCTTTGTTGCCCTCCTCTGAACCTACTCTACCCTGTCTATGTCCTTACATAGGTATGGTCTCAGAACTGTACACTGTACTCAGGTGGGGCCTCACTAGTGTCTTGTATAGTGGAATTATGACCTCCCTTTTCCTGCTGGTGATGCCCTGCCTATGCATCCCAGCATCCTATTTGCTTTACCTGCTGCCTTGTCACACTGTTTCCCTACCTTGAGGTCATCAGAGATGATAACCCCAAGATCCTTTCCTGCTTGGTGCATGCTATATCCTCACCCCCCAACTGATATATTGTGCCAGGGTTTTTGTGCCCCATATGCATTATCTTGCACTTCTTTGCATTGAATTTCAACTGCCAAACCCCTGACCATTCTTCAAGTTTCTGCAGGTCCCTTCTCATTCTGTCTACACTCTCTGGTGTGTCTACTCTGTTACAGAGCTTTGTGTCATCAGCGAACAGTGAAATTCTGCCTTCTAGGTCCTGCTTATTCTGGATATTCCCCTGGGGATCAATAAGGACACTGTAGAGGGAGTAGTTTCCAAGGCTGAATGTTTACAAAACCCTGTGGTGGTGGGGCGACA
This sequence comes from Neoceratodus forsteri, assembly GCA_016271365.2. NCBI lineage: Eukaryota > Metazoa > Chordata > Ceratodontiformes > Ceratodontidae > Neoceratodus > Neoceratodus forsteri. The sequence goes on from CM028130.1 coordinate 1,201,929,928, forward strand.
GGCTAATCTGCTCGCCCAAAGATTTATGGCGTTAGTAGAGTGTAAGGACCCAGTAGACAGTTCCAAAGTGCCTCAGACTATCACCCCCGAAGGAGCCCTCACTGCCTGGAGAGTGATAACTAAAGACAATAAAGACCCTGGGGAGAATGAGGCCCCCCCCACTATCTGAGACTTTTGAGGAGAAATTTGCTAAGTTGTTGCTGGAGGAAGGGAAAACTGTGGAGGACTTAAAGAAACTATTCCTGCTACCTGGGGGTGTTCCTCCACAACACCCCTTCCCCCTCCAGCACCCGTTATTGCCCCTCCCTCTGTGCTCATGCCAATGCTGGCTCCTATGTCTTTACCTGCCATTTGTCACGACTCTTACCGAAGGTTGAGAATCTTCTCTGGCACCCTCCCCACCCCCCAAGGGGACGATGATTGGGACAGCTGGATAGATTGTGTTGCCCCTTTGGTACCTGAATGGCAGTGTGCGGAGGCCGAGAAATGGAAAAGGATCATAGAAAGTTTGAAGGGTCCCACCCTAGAGGTCATTAAATTTCTGAGGTCCACAAACCCTGATGCATCTGCCCAGAAGTACCTATCTGCACTCAAAGGCAATCTTGGGAGCATTGAGTCAGGGGAGAACTTGATGTGGAAATTTCAAGGTACAAAACAATGGCCAGGGGAAAGCTTGTCTGCATATGTTACTCATCTGGAAAGAGCGCTGCAGAAGGCTTACCAAAAAGGTGGGGTAGCCACCAGTGACCTAAACCATGTGAGGTTGGGACACATACTGCAACATGCAAAGCATTCTAAATTGCAACTCCTTCAATTAAGGCTCCCAGATAGAAGGGGTAACCCACTAGACTATTGTGACTTGATAAAAGAACTCCGGGAGGTTGAAGATGAAGAGGGGGATTGTAATTCTAGGGTGAGTGCAGCCCAAGTGATCACGGCATCGGGAGGCCTTTCTGACGTGGGGACCAATAAGGGTGTGCTGCCATGGGATGAACTGCTGAGGGAGTTCAGGGAAACAAAAAACAGTCTCTTTATGAAGGCTGTTCCTGCAAGTACAGGCACCAACCCTTATCCAACTGCATCTGCTATGGGGGTGGGGGTGTCCACCCAGGCATCTCCTGCTGACAGCAGCTCGAAACTAGATGTCTTGACTACTGAAGTAAGACAATTGACGAGATGTCTCCAAATGTTCACCACACAGCAGACAGAGATGGCTCCAAGGTTTTCAGTTGGTAGTACCACCACTCCAACTCCCAGTGTGATGCCTCAGCCACCCCAAATCCCAGAAAACATATTTTGCCATAATTGTGGGAAGGATGGGTATAGGAAGAGAGAATGCTGGTCCACAAAAGACCTAGATAATGTTGTATACAGGCTTCAAGGAGAGCTTCGGAGAATGAATCAGCGGTTGAGGAATGCCCAAAATGACCGCAGTGAGGGTTCAAGAAGTAGTAACTCAAATCCCTATGTGGCTAAATCATCTGTTCAGACCCCTGCTGCTTTCCCTCCAGACTGGTCCAAAATAGTGGGCCCTTCAATGGAGACTACTGTGGCTGTGAATGGTATTCCTACTCGGGCTGTGCTAGACAGTGGGTCGCAAGTGACCATTGTATTTTAGGACTGGTATGACAAACACTTATCTGCTGTGTTCTTACAATCTCTGGAAGGCCTACATGTGTGGGGGCTGAGCAACAAGTCTTATCCCTACCTAGGATATGTCTGCCTCTGGTTGTCATTTCCTGCTGCTGTAATTGGTGTAGAGGAGCAAGTCAAGACACTGGCCTTAGTGTGTCCTCCTACTGGACTGTATGATGGGGTTCCCCTGTTAATTGGGACCGATGCCCATATGTTTGCAAGACTGGCACAACTCTGTCGTGAGAAACAAGGGCGACAGACTGGGAGGGCCCTAAGGATTCCTGCTCTGATCAGGAGGGGCCTATGATTTGCAACAGAACCCCAAGGGAGTGGACCAGGATGAACCGGTAGGGGTCACGTGGAAGAAGGATCCTGATTCAATGGTACTGACCCCTAACGCCCAGTGTACCATTCAAGGGGAGGTCCGCCTCCGCAAAGATGTCAAGAACAAAGTACTGATGTTGGATGTGCCAGGCTATGGAAAATTGCCAGAAGGATTATTGGTTAAGCCCAGCATCTTGCCAGCTTGTGCTCATTCCTATGCACGATGAGAGATGGTCCAGATTCGTAACGTGTCAGATCGGGAGATCCAGGTGAACAAAGGATGCACCCTAGCTACAGTACACTGCACAGACACTGCAGTGTTGCCCAGCAACAAGCCCCCTGGCAAGACAGTTAGAGTGACTCCCGACTTGTTTGATTTTGGTGACTCCCAATGCCAGCTGAATGGAAGACTAGAATTAGCCAGAAACTTGCCCAGAGAGATCAAGTGTTTTCGTTGAAGGAATGGGACGTGGGATGTGTCCAGGGTGTGGAGCATCACATACGCCTGCATGATGAATGGCCATTTTGAGAGAGTCTCGACACCTGGCCCCTGCAGACATAGACGATGTGAGAAGACATTTGCAGGAAATGCTCGCAGCTGGTGTGATACAAGAATCCAGGAGCCCATATGCTTCTCCCATTGTGGTTGTGTGTAAGAAGAATGGAACAGTACTAATGTGTGTGGATTATCGGACACTCAACAGGCGGACCGTCCCTGATCAACACAACATGCCCTGTTTACAAGATGCTCTGGATTGTTTGAATGGGAGCAAATGGTTCTTGGTGTTGGATCTTCGCAGTGTATATTACCAGATTCTGATGGCTCCAAAGGACTGTGAGAAGACAGGCTTCATCTGTCCTTTGGGGTTCTATGAATTCTTGAGAATGCCACAGGGGATACTGGGCGCCCCAGCCACCTTCCAGCGACTGATGGAACGAGCGGTGGGAGACATGAATTTGCTGGAATGTGTGGTGTACCTGGACAATGTCCTTGTGTTTGGGAGCTCCCTAGAGGAAAATGAGAGTTGACAGTTTAAAGTACTAGATCGACTGGAAGATTTCGGCCTCAAACTGTCCATTGACAAGTGCCAGTTTTTCCAAACCTCTGTGGAGTATGTGGGGCACATAGTGTCTACAGAGGGGATACAGACTGATCCTAGTACATCTGAAGGCTTGACTACTTGGCCCCAGATCCACAATTTGAAAGAACTACAATGTTTCCTGGGATTCTGTGGCTACTACCGCCAGTTCATAAAGGACTATTCCAAAATGATTCGGACACTCTTGAATCTTACCCAGAGTTACCCTCCTACCAATCGAAAATACAAAAAAGGGTCCGTCAAAGAACCAGACAAAGCATATTTCCACCCAGGTGAGCTTTTCGGGTCCCATTGGATGCCTGACTGTGAAGCAGCTTTCCACGAAGTCATATACCAGCTCACCCATGCCCCCATCCTCGCTTATGCTGATCCCACCAAACCCTATTTGCTGCATACTGACACCAGTCTGCAGGGTCTAGGAGCTGTACTGTATCAAGACTATGAGGATGGCCTGAGACCAGTGGCATTCGCCAGCAGGAGCTTGACCCCTTCAGAGCGAAACTACACTGTGCACAAGTTGGAGTTCCTTGCATTAAAATGGGCCATTGTTGACCAGTTTCATGATTACCTCTATGGGGCGAAAATATTAGTGAGGACTGACAATAATCCGTTGACCTATGTACAGACTTCAGCTAAGTAAGATGCCATGGGGCACCGGTAACTTTCTGCATTGTCAACATATGATTATGCTGTCGAATACAGACCAGGCCTGAATCATATTGATGCTGATGCCCTATCTCGGAGGCCCATTTCCAAGAGCGACTGGGTCAGGCTGTCTGAACCTGACATCCGAGCATTGTGCCAAAAGTTTGATAGAAATGAACAGATGTCTACGGACACAGCGGACTGCTTAGCAGATTGCTTGGGCCCCTCTGACGCCTGCATACTGGCTGAGTATTGCCACTTTTCTGCTCTAGATATTAGTGTACTACCTCAGTTTGACAATGACAGCATTCAGTGGGCTCAATCCTGAGATCCTATGATTCAGCCAGCACTTGATGCCATTCGTGCAAGAAAATATGTGTCCAGGTTGTGTTCCTCTGATCTGTGAACCACTTTATTGTTTAAAGAAGGCCCCAGGTTGAAGCTGCTTAATCATTTGCTGTATAGACAGACTGTAGATTGAGGTGGCCAAATAGACAAGCAACAATTGGTCCTGCCCACAGCCTTCAAAGATTTGGTACTGAGGTCCCTCCACAATCATATGGGCCACCTCAGTATCGACCGGACCCTTGACCCAGCACGATCTCGATTCTACTGGCTCAAGATGGGGGCCGATGTTGAGCACCATGTAAGGACTTATAGTCGCTGCCTGCAGAGTAAAGCCCTGCCTTAGAGAGCTGCCCCCCTTGTCAACATTACTACCAGCAGCCCGATGGAACTAGTCTGCATAGACTTCTTAAATTTAGAGCCTGATCTGCGAAACATTGGCAATGTGTTAGTGGTTATGGACCATTTCACACGGTATGCACAAGCTTTTCCCACCAATGATCAAACAGCATCTACCGTGGCCAAGGTGCTAGTGGAAAATTTATTCGTGCACTATGGTGCCCCCCAGCGAATTCACTCTGATCAGGGCCGGGACTTTGAGAGTCAGCTAATCAAAGAAATGCTCTCTCTATGGGGGGTGTGAAAGTCAAGAACCACCCCTTATCACCCGCAGGGAGATCCTCAACCAGAACGCTTTAACCGCACCCTGCTAGACATGCTAGGCACCCTCCACCCAAAAGATAAGCATAAATGGAGCCAGCAGATTAGCACCTTGGTACACGCAAACAATTGCATGAAGAATGATGCTACCGGGTTCTCTCCCTCCCGCCTCATGTTCAGGAGAGAGGCCCGGCTGCATGTTGATGTCTGTTTTGGGGTTTCTCCCAATGGGGTCCGAGCCGAAGATTACCTGCAATATGTACAAAAACTTAAAGCTCAATTGAACCATGCCTATCAACTGGCCCAGTCAATGGTCGCCAAAAGAAATCTAGCCAACAAAGAGAGACATGGTAGAAAAGTAAAGGCTCAAGAGCTTAGGCCTGGAGACCGTGTGTTGTTGCAAAATTTAGGATTGCATGGTAAACACAAAATTGCTGATCGATGGCACCATCTTCCCCATGTCGTAGTTGGAAAGTTGGATGATTTGCCAGTGTACAAAGTGCGCCCAGAGAATAACTCCAAAGCTGTCAAGACCATACACCGTAACCACTTGCTACCTATTGGTCAAGTTTTAATTGAGGCTGAACCTGCCAAGATGGATTCCCCTGGACCAGTGATTCGTACTGCTGCAAGAAAGAAAGAGAGAGAGAGAGTCAGCCTGCCCCTGTGGTTGCCGATTTAAGACTTCCCCTGCAGCAGGCCCAGAATGATAGTGACTGCCAGTCTAACTCGGATGACAGTGAGTATGATAATGCCTATTACCCCTCATATGAACTGAGTCAGTTGTTTTGTGGAAATCCTATGCTGAATTATGGGGATGAAGCTGGGCCTTCTGGACTGTCTAACACCCCAGCATCATCCTTGGAGCCAATGCTCCCTGAAGGTGAAGTGCAAAGTATCACGTCAGAGGATGCTGAGTCTTTGTGCATTGTGGAACTGTATGATTTGCCTGAAGGACAGACTAATGGCATGAGTCTTTCTGGTGACATGCCAGAACTTGAGGAACACTATGAGAGTGCTGACAACCCCCCTTCAGTACCAGAGAGTCTTCAGAATGAGCCATGTGTTGTAGAAACAGAGACTACAGAACAAGGGGCTGATAGTGCCCCCACCTTGGACATTCCCCTTTATGCAAAGGCATCCCTCACAAGTGATGAAAGCTCCTAGACCATTGCTGAAAGTACAGAGACTGTGGTTGTTCACCCCAGAAAGACTGGCCGAGCTGTCAAGCCAGTGGTGCACTCCAGTTACGATTCCCCTGGAAGGCCAGTGGATTTGCCTCTCAATGTGGTCCACAAGGGTGTTTATAACTCTCAGAGCTCACTGCCCAAATTGAGATTGATGACCCATTCCAGGTTACTCGTTTTGCCCTCTCACTATGGTGCCCCTGCCCCATCCAGCCCTAACTTCGCTGATAGGGAAGGGCCCCCCTCTTGCATTGTTTAGAGTACAAGAATTTATTACATGATTCTGTACAGTAACGTTCAATTTACCTGTGTGAAATATGCATAATGTATTGTCAGAATGGAAATGATATAGTGGAGTACATTGAAATGTATAGTAAAGTGACAAGTTATGCCAATTGATTAATCAGATAGTACTTGTATAGCATACTAATGGTATAAATGTCTTGTATATGTGGCATTTTCAATGTTATGATGGTACAGACTTGACGAGGACACCAAGTTTTCCCAAGCAGGGAAGGGTGTAACCCCCCTACAAATGGGGGTTCCCAAAAAGTCTTCCTTGAACTTTCCTAAATGCTCACTACCAGGCTGGTGTCCTGCATTTTAGCAGTTTAAATGTAATTACCAGAGCCTGTATAGCCCCTGTGTACTGTCTCTTTAAGAGCTGCCTAATTGCAGTTTAAGTAATCTGAGACGGAGCTCTTTTGAAAGATGTAACTATTTGCTGAAAATCATTTAGAGTGATAATGATAATGTAGTTTGTCTAACCTGCTTTCTTTGCAGCAAGGACTGTTTTGTTTGTCTCCACTATCTTGGTCCTGGACTGCAAATTGGACCAAACAGTACTGGTGGGAGCTAAAATGTAGCCGGACTACAGGAGATGTCTGAATTCAAAATCTGTAGGAACTGTAGTTTGGAGTTTTTTGCGCATTTTTTGCAACTGAAGGGGTAGCTCTTGCTTTACTGACAGCCAAATCAACCAACCAAATCTTTTGGATCTTGAGGAAGTCCCGGACTGCTTGCAGTTTTCAGTTAGTTCTGATTTGGGAAGTGAAATAAGAAGAGCTCAAGTGGATTTTGGGCAGCAATCCTTAGTGGATTCGCATGGGAAAACTGTGAAAGGGCTGAGTTTTGGCTTGCATGTCTGCCTGCTACTCCTGAGAGGGAGAGAAGAGAATTATTTTGGACTAAATCCAAGTTTGTGTGACTAAAGTAAGCTACTGAAGTGGGCCAGGCTAAACCTGAAGAAGAACGAAGATTTTGCTGAATGTGATCGACCTGTCAGGAGTTCCAGCTACCCCTAAGCTCCCAGTGTGTGCAGAGACTTTGCGATTGTGACCAGGGAGCGCTTTGCCTGGTATAGTAAAATTCCCGTACACGTAAATGTGCTATGAGCTGCTAGTGGATTGTGAGTTAGTTCCCCACTGTGTGAACTGTATTCTGCTTGCTGGAAGCTGTATCCAGCCCAAAACGGACTGCATCTGAATTTGTCCCCATGCGGTCTAGGCCTTGCCAGACTGGCCCAGCCAGACTACGCACTGCACAGAGAAGCCATTGACGAGAGACCTGCCTGGGAATCAGCCCCCTGCTCCATGCTTTTACAGGAATGACGCCTCTGTGACTCGTGTGGGCCCTGCTTCTCCTGGCATTCCAGATCAACCACCTGCAGTCTCGATTTTCATCCAGCCTATGTCCAGTCTTGGGTATTGTGAGTAAATACCAGGGTAGCTCCCTACAACAACAGCTTAATCTGAGTGTGTCATCTGATTGTCTTGTTGTTTCATTTACTTTATGAGCTGAGCCCTCTGGCTCCGGATTACAAATATTATGTACTGTGCATGTTATGTTTTCCATCACAGGGCCCCAGCCAGCTGCGTCGCTGGCCAACTCCAGGCAATAGTCCTGGGTAGCTTATCTCTTCTCTACCTGGGTACCCAGAGGTATGACTGTGTGGGGGGGACTCAAAGCGCATGCATAACTGCTTGATTGATATAACCTTTAAGCTAATTAACCTGATTTTGCCCCTCCCTTGTTCAAGTCCCCTGAATAAATCAGATCTAATTTTTTTCTGCATGTAATCTGACTGTGGTTCCAGTTTGTGCTCAAAGTACTGTACTGTTGCTATTTGCTGTGCATAACCTTGTTTTACAGGGGGTCCCCAGGGTTAAGCCAGAGGAATCAGCCCTGGTGGTAATTGCAAACAGTGTGGGTACTTGTGTGGTGTACCAGGGGTATTGTGAAAGTGATTATTGTACAGTGTCCAGGCCACTACAGGGGAAACAGGGGGGTTACAGTGTCCCAGAGGGCCGTGCCCAGGTTAGCTTTACCACTACCAACCCTGCCCTCCGGGAAGAGGCACCCATTTCAGCACTCGGGCCCCTTAACCTGCTACTAGCCAAGCAGGCAGCGGTAGTAGCCCTTGGGATAGCGCCACCTGGGGGTTACAAATACATAATCAGAACCCTTTAAAAAAGGTTTTGATTGAGGAGAGAAAAGAATCGGATGCCTCTCAGTTCCCAGGAACCGCGAGGAACTGGAAAAAATGAAAAAGCTAAATTTAAATAATGAGGTAAAAAGCTAAAATAACAACTACACTAGACAGTAAATGAAAAATTAAACAAAAATACTTCAGCTTTTTTTGTTCAATGCACTTCAAGAGTCACTCTTGATAGAGAGAAGATCTCCAGGGCATCTAAACTTTGAAGCGGAGAGAAAAAATCTGAGGTTAGAATGTAGGCAGGTACACTGGGCAGTTTTTGAATTGAATGCACGAGCTAAAGAGTCTGTCATTAGCATAGCATTCCATTTGGCTCCAGAGCAGTGCTGGCTTAAAGGAGCACTGCAAGAAGTAATAACATTAGTGGATTCCTGGGGTTAGAACTACATTTTTTGGCAATGAATATATATATTTTTTGTACTTGTCCTTTATTTTTGGGTGGGAAGAGGACCAGAGGACCTACAACATAATTTTGTGTTTAGAAAAAAAAAAGAAGATGCATCTCCAAGATGGAGGAAGCGCTCCCTGGGAGAATGGTAAGAAATGTGCCAGTTTGTAGAAGCACAACAGGGTGAGCTGCCCAGAAGCCCTGGCTCTTACCTGTGCAGGGGACAGTGGGCCAGCATGTGACTGAATGATGAAGATGTTTTTGGAAGATCAACAATTACAGCGAGTATGTCATTTTCATATCTTTCAGGAATCACTCTTTACCATTCGGTCACACTAATGGGCCAGAGTACCAAGCTTCCCCCAAAAAGAAGAGCAGTTGGCTCACCCTGAGGGAAAAATATCCTTCAGCCCTCTGTGGGGGAGAACCAGTGGAGAGCAAGGATTCCTCACAGGTCTGGTGGGACCCGAAACTGGTCAGGGGCAGGTGAAGGTTCCTGTGCCCTGGGAGCAGGAGGATGCCCCGACAACTCACACTTGACCATGCGGGAGAGAAAGTGAATCTCCTGGAAATGCAAGTTAAGCACTCTATGCCGGGCCAGGGTGCTAACCAGGAAAGGCAAAGCAACACCATCGGCCGAATGCAGACTGCTATTCCTACCGCAAGAGTGCAGTGTGCATATTTATGGAACACATACAAACAGAGGAGAGAAAGAAGTAAGTGTATCAGGTGTAACTTGAACCCAGGTCACCCAGAATACCATTCTGGCTGCGCTACCAGCTGCACCACCAAGACAACTGGAAACTGGGCCAGAGCGCATTTCTCTTTCTCCAATGAGCAACCTGGGGCTGCACAGATAATTATATTTTCAATTACAAGAGTATAGTGTGCTGCTTATTTAAGGAATGCATACAAACAGAGAAGAGAAAGAAGTAAGTGCCTCAGCTGTGACTTGCACCCAGGTCACCCAGAACACCGTTCCGGTTGCACTACCAGCTGCGCCACCTAAGGAACTGGAAACTGGGCCAGAGCATATTACTCTTTCTCCAATGCACAGCCTAGGGCTGCACAGATAATTACATTTTCAATCACAAGAGTCCCAGCTGAGGCACTTGCTTCTTTCTCTTCTCTTCTCTGTTTGTATGTGTTCCATAAATATGCACACCACACTCTTGTGATTGAAAATTTAATTATCTGCACAGCCCCAGGATGTACACTGGAGAAAGAGTAATGGGCTCCGGGATGGCCCAGTTTCCAGTTGCCTTGGTGGCGCAGCTGGTAGCGCAACCAGAACGGTATTCAAGGTGACCTGGGTTCAAGCCCCCAGCTGAGGCACTTCTTTCTCTCCTCTGTTTGTATGTGCTGTTCCTACCAGCCTGGAAGCTACCTCACTGGCATTAAACAACGCCCTTGATTGGTGCCTTGCCTGCTCCAGGTCCTCGGCAGAAAGGTGAATGTCCTGCCTAGCTGACTTGTGGTCTGACATGGAAGCTAGAACCTGGCCTACATTCACCCACCGGCCCTTATAGAGAAACGCAGCACTTGATGGCAGATAAGGACTGATTTTCCCATCCAGTCTTTCCATTTTTCCTTACCTACACTATTACTGTAGACTGGCTGATCTACAGCCCCCCCCTTCCTTTCTACTATGATTCCGTTGTGCTTATTCTATACATTCTTGAACCCCACCACTGTTTTTGCCCCCACCACCTCCACTGGAAGGCTGTTCCAGGAATTCACCATTCTTTCTGTGAAGTATTTCCTCACATTTCTCCTGAATCTACCCCCTCCAGCTACATAGCATGATCCCTTGTTCTGAAGCACCATTTCTTCTGAAAAATACTCCCCTCCAGTACCTTATTTACCCCGTGGGGTATTTAAAAGTCCCTATCATATCCCTTCTCTCCCTCTTCTGTTCCAGGATCTACATTTTGAGGTCTTTAGCCTCTCCTCACAGTGCTTTTGATGCAGACCCTGCACCATTTTGGTTGCCCTCCTCTGGATCGCCTCCACTCAGTCTATGTCCTTCCGAAGATGTGGTCTCCAGAACTGGACACCATACTCTAGGTGGAATCTTACCAGCAATCTATATAGAGGCTACACCACCTCCCTCTTTCTGCTGGTAATACCCCTCCCTACTCACCCCAGCATTTCACTAGCCCTCCCTTACTGCCTTGTTGCACTGCCTGACCACCTTTCCAATAAGATTATCCCTAGGTCTCTTTCCTCCTTCGTGGGCATCAATACCACTCCACAGATTTTGCACTCCACCCAGGGTTTCTGTACCCAAAGTGCATTATTTGGCACTTTTTCTCTTTGAAACCCAGCTGCCATACCCTTAACCACTCCTGTAGTTTTCTCAGGTCTCTGCTGATCCATACTACCCTCCTTGGAGTGTCCAACCTATTGCAGATTTTGGTGTCATCCGCAAAGAGGCAGACCTTTCCTTCTAACTGCTCTGCAATATCACTTATAAAGATATTAAAGAGGACTGATACCAGCACTGATCCCTGAGGCACCCTGCAAATCACCCTACCTTCCTTGGAGTGAACTCAGTGTAACCCCTAGATGGCGCTATCCCAGGGGCTACTACCCCTGCCTGATTTGCCACTAACAGGTTGAGGGGCCTGGATCCAATGGCGGGTGCCTCCACCCAGAGGTCAGGGTTTGCAATAGTTAAACTAACTTGGTCACAGCCCTCTGGGACACTGCAACCCCCCTTTCTTCCCACTAGTGGCCCACACAATATATCAGAATTACCTTCACAGTATACACTTACCCCAGGTCTGGTTCCGACACTGGGACCTCCTGTGAAATGAGATACAGTGCAACAATCACAGTACAGTACTTTAACATAGACAAATACCTCAGGCAGTATAACTTTGCTGAAACAAGCAGCTCTGATTTATTTGGGGGATATAACAAGGACAGGGAAATCAGGTTAATTAGCTTATCACTCTAATAATCTACCTATGGCTCTGTGCACAGGCCTATCCCTATCAGTTACTGTCCCTGGGTACCCAAGCCCTAGTGGCTAGTCCAAACTGTGGCAGCTGGTAGGGGCCCTTTCACACAGAGAAAAGGAGAATTAAACAGTCAGCAGTACAGTAATTCCATTTGGATTTAATGTGGCAATTCAACAGGAGGCGACCCTGAATTAGTACTCACGACCTCCAAATAAGATAGGGTCCTTCAATGTCAGCAGGGCTCACTTGAGGTACACAAACCTCTTCACACATCCATATAAAGAAAGCACTAACCAGGCAGGCTGCATCTGTATCCTGATCGCAATTGCTGCACAATACCCAGGAGAACACACAGCAGATTCAGTTCCTGACAGACCGAGTGTAATTTTCAGCAATTCCTCCAGTCTTCTACAGGGTGAGCCTGGTTTCTACTCTTCAGAGATCCTTTGATTCTTTTCACAGGATGGATTCAGTCCTAACAAGCTGCAGACGGAACTCTGGGCCTTACACGTGACTAAAACTGCACACTGAAAAGTACGGGCTCCTTCCTTCTTCACTGCCAAAGCTCAACAGAACTCCAACCGACAAAACCGGGCACTTCCTTTGAGTTCCTCCAGTTCTTGACTGGATTGGCTGTCACTCACAATAGACTGCTGCTGTTGGTCCAAAAGGCACTGAAGTCTAAACTACATCTCCCAGAGTCACTGCCCATACAATCCTCTTGTGGCTGGCTCAGATTATGAGTCCAAGTTCTGATTCAGTCCAAGGCACCATTTTAGAGCTAGCTTACCCCACACTGATTGGTCCAGTTTAGCAGTTCAAAACTAGAATGGGAACTAGCAGACACAGTTCTGACTGCAAAGAAAGCAGGTTAGACAAACTGTAATTTCATTATTACTCTAAATAATTTCTGGCAAACAGTTACATCTTTCAGATAGGTTCCCTTTGCACTCCTAGTGACTGCAAAATGAAGTGAATTGGCAGCAGCTTGGTGGTACTCAATCAAAGAAACACACAGTCCCCCATACAAACTAATTATGTTTGCAAGCAGACAGCTCTTAAAGAGACAGTACCAGAGGTTCTAAAAACACTCACTGATAAATGGCTTAAATGCCAAACACCATTCAGGCTTGGAGCATTCAAGCAAGCTCCTGGAAGTCTTTTGGGAACCCCCATTTGCAGGGGGGTTACATCAGTTTACTGCCACCCTCTGTCACCTATCTCTTAGCCAATTTCTTATCCAGTTTACCACCTTTGGACCCACTCCTAAGCTACCCAGCTTGTTTACTAGTTTTCTATGTGGAACAGTGTCAAATGCTGTACTGAAATCTATGTAGGCCACATCCACTGCTCCACCCTGATCTAGTTCCTTGGTCGCCCAGACAAAGAAATCTATCAGATTCATTTGACATGACCCCCGCCCCCATGAACCCATGCTGCCTCAGGTCTTGTAACCCACTAGATTCAAGATATTCCACATTCCTTTCCTTCAGCAGTGATTCCATTAACTTTCCCACCATTGATGTCAGGCTGAGTGGCTGATAATTGCCAGCCTCCTCCCTGCTACCACTTTTGTGCAGTGTGACTACATCTGCCCTCCTCCAATCCTCCAAAACCTCTCCTGTTTGCCATGAGCTGTTAAATAGAACTGTCAGAGGTCCAGCCAGTATTTCCCTGAGCTCCCTCAATACCCTTGGATGCACCCCATCTGGCCCCATTGCTTTGTCCACCTTCAGATTAGCAAGTCCCTTCAGGACTTTCACCTCCAAAAAAGGACTAGTGTCCACCTCCCTCCCTCACCCCAAAGCATTTGGTACTTTTTTGTGGCCCTTCCCCTTCTCCTTCCTCTGTGAACACTGAGCAAAAGAATTTCTTCAGGATGTCTGTCTTTTCCTGGTCCCCTTCTGCGTAGTCCCCCCCTTCCCTTTTTAACCTTACAATTCCACCCTTGGTCTTCCTCTTTTCACTTGTACAGTACACGTAAAAAACTGTCTTGTCCCCTTTCATTACCTCCTGGGCTAATCTCTCTTCAGTTTGTGCCTTTCCAATCCTTACTGTTTTCCCTGCTTCCCTCTGTTTCCCCTGATACACCTCCCTATCCTCCTGTGGTGGTCTCTTTTTCCTCTTGCTTTTGCTCACTTGTTTGACACAGAGGTTTGTTGCCTTTACTAAGCTCCCTTTTCGCTTCACCCACTATTCCTCCACCCTACCCAGGCCATCATCCCAGGTCATCCCTGAGGCATTCACCAATCTTTAATAATCTTTCCTTCTGAAGTCCAAGACCCTCACTCTTGTGTGGTTTGATTCATCAGCCATCCTTATATTGAACCATATTGTACAGTGATCAATGATCCCCAGGTTGCCTCCCACTCTGATGTCTGTAGTACTGTCCCTGTTACTGAGTACTAGGTACAGTATTGCCCCATCACCAGTGGATTCACTGACTAGTTCCCTGAGGAACACCCCATGCAGAGAGCCCAGAATGTCGCTGCTTCTAGATTATGCCACTGCTGGGAGACTCCAATTTACATCTGGCAGGCTGAAGTCCCCCACTTGCAGCACATCCCCCTTTTCTGAAGTCTTGCCAGTGGCTTCCACCAGTACCTTATCTAATTCCTCCCCATTTTGAAAGTCTGTAAATCAGGCCAGTGTAAATAGAGGCTGCATTCCCCATCTCCAGGGTCACCCCTGGTACCTCTGCTTCCACCTGTATTCCCTGTATTTCTTTTGCAGTTATGCTTTCCCTCACATAAAGCACCACACCCCCTCCTTTCCTCCACACCTGATCCTTCCTGAAAAGAGTATAGCCTGGTATGGCCACGTCCCAGTAATGGTTTTCAGTGTACCATGACTTGGTAATGGCCACAATTTCCAAGTTGACCTCTGCCATGATAGCTTCTAGGTCCGGAATCTTATTTCCTAGACTTCTAGCATTTGCACATATGGACTTCCAGATATTGTTTCCACACTGTTTGTTGCCCCTCTTTTTTCCTTTTTGCCCTTCCTCTTTCCCGACTCACTTTTTAATGCTCCTATTCCTTTCTCCCTTTATTTCTACCACCCCACTTTCTTTATTAATTTGCACTCTTGAAGATTCCTCTCCCTTTGGGTTCTCTTTACTCTGTAATACAGGTTGTGGGGGGGGAGCAGTTTTTGCATCCCCGATTCCTTAAGTCACCCCCTTTGGCTAGTTTAAATGTTCATAGAATAATATTTAAACCATCCACTGGGGACTGTGGTTCCCTTCCAGGATGGATGCAGGCCATCACCTATGTATAGGCCTTTATCCTACCAGGTAGTTCTCCAATCCCCAATGTAGCTGAACCCTTCCTCTCTGCACCATTCTATTGGCTATGAGTTGACACTTCTGGCACAGAGATCCCTCTCCTGTGCCCTGTCATAGACAGGCAACACCTCCGTGAACCCACTGAGTGAGCTATCCATCTAAGACCCTTCCCCAGCTCCCTAAACACCCCCGTACTATCCCAGCCCATCCCTAACCAAGTCATCAGTCCCCAGATGAACAGTGACATCCAGTTTTCCATCTGATCCTGCTGCCCTAGCTGTTGTAAGCTGCCTGATGTGCCTGATATGCAGCAATGCACATCATAGTACGTGCCACCATAAAATTATTTTCCTTCAAGCATCCATTTCTGCAGAGTTAGAAGTGGGTTGGTGGTTATGTACAGGTGTTTAGGCCCAGAGAGGCCTACAGTACCAAAATACCCAATGTAGGGTGTGGTACAGCTCCTGCAGACCCTGTGGGAGTGCAATATCTATGATGGACATCCTTAGGGGCTGGAGAAGGGGGAAAAGGATGGAGACAGATGTTCCTGGATGCCTCCTCAAAAGGCTGAGGCCAAGAAGGGATGACAAAAGAGTCATCACTGAAATTTCCAAGGAATCTCAGCACCAGAGTAGCAGTATTGTGAACAATATAGGACCCCGCATTCTACTCTTGCAACTGCTCCATCAGGAAGTGCTGGTATGCAGAGTACTTAGGATTCATGGTCATGTGAATAGAAAAATCCTCTTTCTCAGTGGAGAAAGTAGGAGAGGAGGAGGAGGCCTGAACTGGGCCTGGTTGGACCTAAAGTGGTACTGGTGGAAGACACCAGCCATTCTGCTGTATTGTTGCCTGGTCATAGGCCACAGAGGACCCAAAATGCCTTGCAGATCAGAGAGGGAAGGCAGAGGAAAGGAAGGGATATAGAAGCCTGTGACTCCTGGTTCTCTGCCAGGGTTATAAGAATGCTCAAGGGACTTCTTCCGGTGGGAGGACCTGCACACTAAGCCATGCAAAGTTGGCCAATCTCAGAGGTCTGACCTAGATGGTGCCCTTGGAGGGGATACACCCAGGTGGGAAGAGTGGGGCCATACAGGTCCCACAGGGCTGCCCTGATCCCCACTAGTGATAATGTCAGCTGGTTCTGAGGAGGAATGTGCCACTGGGCCAGCACTGGACTCTAGACTGGTGCTGCCTCCAGTATCAGTCCCAGGGTCAGCCGCAGGCCCAGTACCATGATTAGCCCCTCACCAGGACTGGCACTGCCCCTGAGCCAAGCCTAACATCAGGTCCAGAAACACTCCCAGAGTTGCCCCCAGACCTGGCACCATAAGCGGCACCAGAACCTGACCCAGCACCACAAATGGCACTGGAACCCGACCCAATGATGCAGGTGGTACCAGAACAGCTTACAGTGCCAGGCCTAAAGACAATGCTAGGAGTGACACCATCTCCAGTGTTGGGCTGAGAACTGGGCCCAGAGCCCAGGATAGACTCCCTCATACCCATCCCCTATCCAAGCCCAAGGTCCATGTCCTCATCCTCCCCAGGCCACTAGGGCACACAGGGGAAGAGATGACCACTAGCTAAAGCTCAGAGTTAGAGTCAACCACTTTTCTGGCACTGTGAGTACAGTACTGGAAGGGGGCCCTGTGTCATGGCTGGTGCTGCTCCGCTCACTGGTACTGGGTGTGGTACCAGGAGCTGGGCAGTACCTGGCCATGATACCAAGAAGTCCACCAATGTAGACTGAGAGTATAGCTTCAGCCTCATCATTAGGGGTGTCCATTGTCCCTGAAGGGCCAACAGACTGGGGGGTGCTCAGCAGGCACCCTGGAGAAGCTGACTGTCCACCAGACCCCTTCCAGTACCTTTGACATGTTGTTGAGCACAGGGAGGACCCTGTCTTCCTTAGTATAAGAGGTACTGGAAAGGGGACTGGGAGAATGGCCCAGAGACCTTATGTTGGCATCTCTGGTGTGAGGCCTGCTTCCAAAAGTGAGGGGTGAATGACTTTACTCCAGTGTGCAGACTTCCAGGGTGTGTTTATCCATTGAGAGAGAGACCCACAGGTGCACCAAGATATGGGGGTGCAGCCTTTCTTTTCCTTCCACCCATTCAAACTCGGCATACCAACGTCAAAATAATAAAATGAGTAGAAAAAGAATCTGGTACAGAACTAGAAACAAAAGCGGAACAGGGAGGCTGTATAGCGCAGTGGTTTAAGCCTCTGAGCTGCAGATTTGGTGACATCCAGCAAGTCAGACCTGGGTTTGAATCCCACAGCTTCCACTTGCATACTGTGTGACCCTGAGCAAGTCACTTAACTGCCCTGTGCTCCCAGGTCGCTCCTGTAAAAAACCTTTCAGCTTAGTGTGCTACTCCAGGTTAAACTACTAAAAAAAAAAAAAAAAAATTAGAGAAAAACAAAGTGCTGGAAACTAAAGAAAAGTGTTTGGCACCAAAAAACTACTAAGACAACTGTAATGAATCATCACACACACACACACACAGTAGCTACTGTAACTGTAGTTGCAGTTTAAAAGACAGTTGGGCTTTCAACAGTGTAACAGAAACGGCATCCGATTATGTTTGGAACAGGTGTTCGGCCTGTAAAAAGATACCATTTCTGTCACTGTAAAAGTCTCACTTGAGGGTCTCTGCAATTTTTCATAGCTAATACTGTCTCTCATAAATAACTGCACCAAAAGACAGCTGTAATTGCAGGCACACGGATTTAGGCTGGAGCATCCAAGTCTTCAACCCCATGCTGGTGAGACTGCACTTGAACAAGCCCAGAGCCTACCAAGTTTCACAGTTGCTGTGGCGGTGCACACACAGGTCAGGCAAGTCACGGGCATCCGGTGACCTGCTCCTAAACATCTCTACTGAATAAATACACAAGCTAGTTGATTTTTTTGAAGTTATAGTTTGTAATGAAGAACAATACTGTTTTCATTTAACAATGTGAATTTAATTTGAACAACAACAAAATAAAAGTAAAAATAGCTGACAGTCTCCCTTTAATGAAATACAGTTGAGAATTCATCTGGCTTCCTCAAAATGGGAACTGTGACTGTCAGGGAGAAAAAAAAAAAAACTAGAGCAGGTGTTATTTACACACATTAACTGAACGACTGTGAATAATAGCGGTTCTCCAGAGGCAGAAACTGCGCTATGTCAAGCTTTCTCAGGTTCCTGGGAACTGAGAAAAGTAAAGATGAATACATTTTCCTAAAATCCTAAACTAATGCAGAGTTATCAAAAACTAAATAAACTTTGAAGTAACAAACTAATTTAAAGTAAAAAAATGCTTTCTGGAGACCAGAATACCAGAGCTAAACTGTGCGGTGACTGCTCCCCTAAGACGGAGAAACAAATTTGACATTAATGGAAAGAGTAGAGCATGAAACCAGTGCAGAGTCTGAACCTTAGTTCCAAATTCTCCAATTTGCATAAAGTTCTGTCTCTGGGGCATCTCTCTGCGCTGGGAAGAGATGCTTACTGTGTAAACGTCAGGTGAGTGATTCCTGGGGTTAGAATGGTCAGGCTGGGTGGGCCAAGCAGTACTTAGTAGCCACAATTTCTGTTTCTATGGTGAGGTTTAAATTTCACACAGCACTAAACCACAATGATGATTTAAAAAATGTCACACTATGCTACAGTGAACAATAATATTTTTATAAGATTTACATGTGTAGTTCAGTTGTTCTAGCAAGTTTTAAAACAGTTTACATGCCTGCCCAGACTATATAGGGACAGCACTAGAATTTGGAACAATTATTAATTCTGGTGGTATCTCTGGAAATTCTGGCATATCAGTTTTCTGGAAATTGTAGATAGTCTCCTCATAGATTCTTTTTATGTTGGCTTGCCGCGCTTGCGCGGCAGTCAACATATTGGGAGAGTGCAGCTTTGGGGGCGCGGCTGCTGTTGGTCGAATGCAGGCACGCATACAGTAGGTGCGCCCTCATTCCCCAATAAGCCAGCATGCTAGTGTTGATCAACATTATGTAAAGTGGACAAAACTTCTAAACAAAGTGCCGCTGCAATCAGAGACAAGCTCGTCATGCAGCGGTACTTTGCTTAAAGTTACGCCCACTTTATATAACAATGTGTCGTCCTCTAGCACAGAGTGCCACGCTGGGGAGCCCACCCCCAGCATGGCAACTGATGCCATGGCCGATGGGGTGCCCAATCCTCCGCCGGCTCCACTGTCCTCCCCAGAGTACAGGGTACCACGCTGGGAGCCCACCCAGCGTGGCAACCGATGCCATGGCCGACGGGGTGCCCAATCCCCAGTCGGCTCCCGCCCCCAGCCATCCTTCTGCCATGCTGGAGCCCACCGAGCATGGCAAACATCCCGCATCGCTATTTTTTTTTTTTTACCTGCAAATAAAAACGGTCCCACGGTGCTTCTCCCTGCCCCCACAACCCGCGACTCCACCCACTGAGCACCCTGCTCTCCCCACACCCCTCACTCCATACTATATTCTCCGGGAGCTCGGCACGAGCGATTCGCTGGACCGGGAACATGTCTGCACTCTTCAAAGCCGACTTAACTGAGGAAATGCCGTAAGCTGTATAATGGGCTAGAGAGGGTTTTTTCAACTTTGTTGCATATCTCAGGCATTTTTTGGAATTTTTGCACCAAATTTTCAACATGGGGTTTTTGGGGCCCCTCCTCATGAATTCTGATACTGTCATGGCGTTTATCGGCCTTGAAAGGTGATTTAGCAGTCACTGCGCGAAATCACTTTTCGGGGCCCATTAACGAAATGACAGTGGCGGTGTTCATAAGGTGCCCTCTTAAAAAGCCTAAGTCCCAAATTTGGTGGAAAAAATCCAACAAATGCCTGTTTTATGAGTGTGCATTGCGCAGTTGCTACGCAGTCTCGTAACTTCGCGCATTCACAATATTTTACTGCTGGATTTTCAGCATTGTCATTTTTGTACACCTCCTTGTGAACAGTACAGCTGTCATTTCCACATCTTGCCCGAAATGTGTTTCCGCACTTCCGGCGCACAATAGCACAGTCGCTGTGGGAAATCAGTGTTTGGGCCAGATTATGAAAATGACAGTGACACAGATTCATGAGCAGAGGACCTAAAATGCCTATGTTGAAAATTTGGTGATGATACCCGAAATAACTTGTGTTACGAAAGTACGCTGGCAGATTGCACGCACGCTCGTACCGTCCATGCATTTGTGATATTTTCAGTCTGGATTTTCACCACTGCCATTTTTCCACACCTCTTGATGAACAGTACAGCCGTCATTTGACATATCGTGCCCAAAATGTGTTTTCGCACTTATGGCGCAGAATAGCGTGGTTGCTGTGTGAAATCACTTCTTGGGACACTTTGAGGAAATAACAGTGACACTGTACATGAGCAGAGGTGCTAAAATGCCTATGTTGAAAATGTGGTGCTGAACGCCCATAAAATGGCAGTGTTGCAAGCGTGCATTGCATATTTCCACACACCCTAGTAGCTCATGAAATTTGGTATATTTACATGCCACATTTTCAACACTGGCATTTTTACACCTCCTATGAACTGTGCAGCTGTCATTTTCACATCCTGCCCGACATGTTTTCCCGCACTGCACTACCAAACACCCAAAGGGACACCCTAATGCTTGTCACTCTGCAGGGTGGGGGTGGGTTGGCATCAGTTCAATACTTCACTGCCATTCCTATGATGCATCTGTCTAACTCCGGCACTACCAATGCCAATGCCAGCAAGCCAACATTCGGCATTGACAAATGCTTGTTTAGTACATAATATGGTAAGATGTTACCAGTTTCCAATTTAAAAAACTGAAATAATGCAGATAGTCTGGAATCTCGTCCCTTTTTTTTTTTAATAAATGCAATTTCCATACATATTCTTGTTGTGCGTTAGCATATTTTGAAAAAAATAAGAAATAGCAAGTTCTCCTGAGATATAACATGAATGTATCTCCTTATATTCATCTGTTGATGTTGCTCCCTGTTGCCTTTATTTTTGAATTTTTAATATTTAATTAACATTTCAAGACCTCTTGGGCCTCTTCGCCAGAAACTAGGGCTTAAATAGGAATATATGAAGGAGAAAGAAACCAAAATGCTTGTGAAAATTTTCTAACATAGGGAAAGAGAAAATTGTTTAACCAGGAAAGGCACACTAAGCCAGATCTTGTTTCCATATGTGACTTGAGAGCACAAGGAAGTTAAGTGACTTGATCAGTGTCTCACATTATGCAAATGGTGGCTGATGGGATTCAGATCCAGGTCTCCAGGTTTGCAGCTCAGTGCCCTTAAGCACTACATTATACAGTACTGCCTCCTACATTGTATTTCAATTAAATACTTTTTTTTTTTTTAAAGTAATTACGTTATTTATTTTTCTCTGCAGGGTGAACCGACCTGCAAATATATACAAGCTATTTTGTATATCATTTGGTGCTCATAAAGTTGAATCGCTTTCCATGTGTACTTATTTATACAAGGCTGTGGTTAGAAAACAAGAATAAAGAGAAATAAATCACTATTTTCTAATTAATTTTGTGTCTATAAATGATTTATTAAAAATGTTGAATTTATGATTTTTAGCTCTGTTTTTATACCTGTAATCCAGGTATCATTATATTTTTATTTTGGACTTTCGAATTTCTTTTGAAATGTTAAAGGCAGCAGGCAACAACATCAGCAGAAGATAAGAAGATACATTGGGCAGGATTTTCAAAGCATGGCACAGGGCATATGTCCAGCTCTGCGCCACAGCACTTAGGTTCTGGCGGTGTGTCAGACCCTTCACTGCAACTGCGCCAGACTTTACAATCTTGGGCACAGTTGCGACAGCTTCCATGAATTACAACAGCTTGTGCCAAACATCTGGAGCAAGCGCTATAAAAACAGCCTCCAGGACTGCTGCAAGCTAGACCAGAAAAAGATGGTCTAACTTGAGGCAACTGCCACACAGTATAGAAAATCCTATTAGATTGCCCCAAGTCCCATGTGCCTTATTGTCAGTGTACCAGGGCTTGCAACAATCTGAGGCTTTTGAAAATCCTGCCTATTAATTTGATATCTCAGGAGAACTTGTTATTTCTTATTTTTCAAACTAAGCTAACATGAATAACAAACATATGTGTGGAAATTGCATTTATTAAAATTAAAAAGGTCGAGATCCCAGACTGCCTACATTATAGCAGTTTTCTGCCAAAAAGTGATTAACAAATACTACTGTTTTAAAAACAAACTTAATTGTAAATTTGATAAAGATACTTGATTATTTCATCTGACAACATCTGTAGAGTATTGTAACATGCTAGAAATATCAAGCTTTTTTAATGACAATAAATATTTAGTTTTCCACAATTTACACTAAGAAGAGTTATGCTACTTAGCACCTTTTACAGTTTATCATCAAAGCTCTAAATATTTTAAATAATCTAAATGAAAATACATTTTAAAGCATATTCTACTATTTTGCCTAAACAATATCTCTTTCAAACATAACTTGTG
Source organism: Neoceratodus forsteri (assembly GCA_016271365.2). Taxonomy (NCBI): domain Eukaryota; kingdom Metazoa; phylum Chordata; order Ceratodontiformes; family Ceratodontidae; genus Neoceratodus; species Neoceratodus forsteri. Next base: position 1,201,952,472 of record CM028130.1, read on the forward strand.
TTTCCAAATTAAGCTCCAGAAGAAAGCATTTATCTAAATGCTTCATTGTTTTTCACTAACAAACTCTGCCCGATTATTAGTGTATAATAACCACTGACTGAAACGTGCATATTAGTAAACTGGACTTGATTTCTCTGCCCATGTTGTATTCTTACTTAAAATCAGATGGGATAAGTAGTTTGTCGAGTCTTAGAAAGTTGAGAATGTGCCTAAATATCTGTCCATCTCCAGAAATAATAAGACTCTGTCCATAGCATATCCAGCGAACCTTGTTATAGTTTGATAGCAGTTCTGGATACTGAAAAAAAAGTAGATAAACAAACAAATAAATAAATAATAAATACACACACTCCCACACTTCTTCAAAAGTAATGATAATACATTTCAGTAATAAACATATATAGGCTGGAGTGGCCTGAAAGCACAAGGGCAAGGGGAGCTTCTTGTTCTGTCAATGACCTGGCTCATTTACACTCTGAATCTGAAGTATGTTTGCAGACTGACCCACAGTGGTGGAGGTGTTCAGTGGGTGGGGTGGAGAATGTGAGCTGGATGGCTGGTTTGTTCTTTAACCACCTCCTGCTATTCCCTGGGGGAAGAGGTAGAATTGCTGGTGTTCTTGCATGAACAGTGTCAAGCTTGGTGCAGCAAACTGCTCATGTCCTCTCCAGTTATGGGGGGTAGACCAGTGGGAGAAATGAGGTACAAAGAGTGACAGATGAAGTCCTTGTATCTCCTTTCACATTATGCTGGGCCTGTCATGAGCTCCTCTTTTGAAGCCGACTCCTGCCAATGCCATGGTCCAAAGTGACAAATTGAATATGTATCCTGAAGACAGGATTCTGAACCTTGCCACAGGAGGTAAGTCATGGGGACGTTGAGCCATGGAGTTGAACAGAGGTTGAGGAGTGAGCAAAACATGGAACAGGCACCATGGACACTAAGGTGGGGAGTCCAGAAGAAAAAATTACTCACCTTAGTAATGTTGTTTCTTCTAATGGAGTCTTGCTATATTATAGACATTAGCAGTTTGATCCAGCTCTAGAACTGCCCCGGAGTGCAATGGTTAAAACCATTCCAAAATAGAATTTTGGCACGAGAGCAGCTCTATCTGTGTCATTTCAAACTTGAACTGTCAGATCTTTACGAGCCAAACTCACTAAGGTCTGTGTGGAAGCTGTAACTTACACTAGCCAAATGGCTACCTAAATAATAACAACCATTGATGGTCCCAACACCCAAGACTCAAGTCAGGAGACCAGAAATACTAACACCATTCTAATAATATGAAAATGGAACATAAGTATAATAAAACACACACACGCTGACACATACACATCCCCAAAGTCCCAAAGGGACAAAATGCTAACAGGACATAAGTAGTGCCCACACTAAGTTGCCCGCACCCCACCAAGTAGAGGTTCTGAGAGGGGCAGGTTGGGGAGGTCAATAATATAGCAAGACTCCATTAGAAGAAACAACATTACTAAGGTGAGTAATTTTCTTTAAACAACATGAAGTCTTGCTATATTTATAGACATTAGCAGAATACACAGCAGTACTCTCCATGGAGGAGGGCAGAACCTACTTAGAGAATAGGCTCTGACGAACAGTTGTGCTAAACCGAGCATCTCTCCTGGCCTGGGACATCCAGGGAGTAATGCTTGTAAAAGTGTGACCGTTTTCCAAGTAGCAGCCTGGCAAATCTCTAATAAAGGGATATCTCTGGCAGCAGCTAGAGACGCAGCTGTACCCCTGGTAGAATGAGCCTCAAACTGGGGGCTCTGCCCACTTTCTGATAACAAAATTGGATACAAGAGACAATCCACCTGGCTATTGATCTCTTAGTGGCAGGTTTGCCTTTCCCAACTTCACCATAGGTAAGGAAAAGTTGGAGGATTCAACTGTGACCTTTGGTACGCCTATAATAATAACTAAGAGCTCTCTTAACATCCAGGCTGTGCAACCTCCTCTCACCCGAAGAGGAGTGATCAGTGAAAATACTGGAAGGAGATAGATTGATTAAGATGGAAATCTGAAACCACCTTAGGCAAAACTTCCTATTAGTCCTAAGGACTACCTTATCCCTGTGGAAAGAAATAAAGTCAGTCTCCACTGACAAGGCTTGCAATTCACTTATGCGTCTGGCAGAAGTGATAGCCACTAGAAAACAGTTTTCCAAGTTAGGTACTTAAGCTCTGCAAAAGACAGAGGTTCAAGGGGTTGCATTAACTGGCAATGCAAACATTAAGGTCCCAAGTAGGGCCGGTTCCGAAGGGAGGATTAGTATGGAGTGATCCCTTAAAAACTTGGAAAACACAGGATGAGAGGAAAGAGGGATGACTTTTCTGCTGACACAAAAGCAGACACAGCTGCCAAATGAACTCTCAGGGTAGCTGGTCTAAGACCCAAGGAATTAAGATGTACCATGTAATCTAACAAAATGGGCAATTCAGCAGATTCTGGGAAATATTTTCCCAGCACACCAAATGGAAAACCTTTTCCATTTAGAACTATAAGTAGTCCTAGTGGAAGGCTTCTGGAAGCCTTTAGGATCTCAAGAACACCCTGAGAGAGGTGTAAATCAGCAAACTCTAACTCCTCAAGAGCCAGGCCTTGAGGTTGAGGGATTTGAGGTCCGACACCAAACCCTTCCCTGGGCACAAGTCAACAGATTGTGATTCCTGGGAGGCAGGGAAGATGGACTGTCAGAGACAGAAGGAGTGGTACCAGGGCTGCCTGGCCAATCTGGGCAATCAGAATCACCCTGCAAGGCTGAGATCTGATTTTGACTAGTACTTTGAATAGGAGAGGAAAGGGGGGAAGCATAGAGGAACTTCCTCCCAATCCAGAAAGAAGGGCATCCAGGGAACTGAGCCCAGCACTGGAGGCCTGCAACAGAACAGAGGAAGTCTGTGATTGTCTGGGGCTGCAAAAAGATCTATCTGAGGGATGCCCCACCTGGCAAACTATCCCCAGCACTTGAGGATCCAGGGACCATTCGTGATGGCCCTGGGAAATCCTGCTGAGGGCATCCGCTAGGACATTGTCCTTCCTGGAAGATGAACTGCTATGAGGGAAGTGTTCAGGAATAGACCAGAGACCACAACTTCATTGCCTCGGTTGCACAAGGCCGAAGACCGTGTGCCCCCCTGTTTGTTGATGTACCACATTGTTGTGGTGTTGTCTGTTCTGACTTGTATCACCTTGTCGTGGACAGATGCAGAAAAAGCTTGAAGAGCTAAAAAGACAGCTCTGAGTTCCAGCAAATTGATGTGGAGCAGAGATTCCTGGGGGGACCAAACTCTCTGAGTGGAAAGGTCGCCCATGTGGGCTCCCCAACCCAGAATGGAAGCATCTGTAGTGAGAGTCAAGTCGTGAGAAGGGGAAATGAAGGGGACGCCCCTCTTAAATTGCTCTGATCCTTCCACCACTGGAGAGCTAGGATCAAGGTTCGAGTCACTGGGACCAACTTGAAAGGGGTCTCTCTCTGAGACCAAAAGGTTCTCAAGTGAAACTGAATGTCTCTCATCTGAAATCTGGCTCCCTCACAACAGCTGTGGATGCAGCCATGTGCCCCAGGAGCTGCAGAAAGTGTCTTGCTGGTTGAGAGACCTGCAGAGTGAAGGAAGAGGCCAGAGCCACTAAATTCCTTACCCTTTCTGGGGGAAGAAAGGCTCTGGCTAGCTTTGTGTCCAATTCTGCCCCTATAAAGGTGAGTACCTGGACTGGTTCCAGAACCGACTTTGGTAGGTTTAGCAGAAAACCCAGGGAGGTGAGAAGCTGCTGGGTGACCTGCAGGTGAGATTTTACCTGTTCTGGGGACTGGCCTACAATGAGCCAGTCGTCTAGATAGGGAAAAACAGCAATCCTCTGCCTCCTTAAGTGGGCCACTGCCACTGCTAGACACTTTGTGAATACCCTTGGAGCAGAGGTAAGGCCGAAGGGCATTGCTCTGAACTGGTAATGACCTGAGGGCAGTTGAATCTGAGGTACTTTCGATGGGATCTTCTGATTAGGACATGGAAATAGGCATCCTTGGGGTCCAGGGAGGCTAGCCAGTCCCCTGGCCTTAGGGAAGGTAAAATCATTGCCAGAGTTACCATTTTGAACTTTATCTGGAATACAGATCCCTGCCCTGATGCAGGGGAGGAACCCTTTCTACTGCTCTGAGAGCTAACAGGATGAGACCTCTGTTTCCAGAGCGAGGGTCTCTGAAGCACTTGCAGGTAGAAAAGTCTGCTTCTCAACTTGGGAAACTTTTGAAGCTGAGAACCAGACCCTGGCTTACTACTTCCAGAACCCACTTGTCTGAGGTTAAAGAAGCCCAATTCTGACTGAAGTAAGCCAGCCTGCCCCCCACTGGTACAGGAGACTGGCCCTGGGCACCCCATCAAGGGTGCCTGCTCTGCAGGAGGTTTAGGCTGGGGTGGAGCAGGTCTGCCCACCCCTCGTCTGCCCCTGCTCTGAAGAAGCCCTCTGAGCATAGGCAGAGGAGGCCTGAGTCTGGTAGAAAGGCCTGTGAAAAGGCCCACCCCTACCCTGGGGACATGCCTTTGAGGAGTGGCTTGCAGCTCTTAGCCTGGGCACTTTTGTAAGTAGTCCTATATTCATCCATCTTCTTCATGTAATTCTCTGTCTGCTCTCCAAACAGAGAATTTCCCACCAAGGAAAATCCATAGCCTTAGTCTGGGTATCCTGTGACAAACTAGTACACCTGGAGCCAGGCCAACCCACGAAAGCTACAGATGTGGCCATGACCCTAGAGGAAACATCATTAACATCCACAGCAGCATGAAACTGAACCTTAGAGGCTTCAATGCCATCAGCAGCCACCTGTTCTAGTTCACTAGCCAGCTGGCCATGGGCCTGCTTGGCCAATTGTATAACAGTATCCCATCTAGATTTCTGATACCTAGCTACATAAGCCATATAATTTGCTTGCCTGAGTCCCAGAGAGGCTGCCATATACTGTTTTTTTTTTTTTCCATGGCATCAATCTTCCTGGAACTTGTCAGAGGATGTGAAGCCATGAATATTAGCTTTATCACAGGCAGCAGCCTAAACTACCCCAACATGACTGCATTGCTGAGAAAGGAATTCTGTATCAGGGCCTGACAATGTATACCTTCTGTCCATCTTTTATCTACAGGAGGCACAGAATTAGGAGCTTTAAAATTTTAATTGTTTGTTTCTAAAAGACTTATGTAAAGGAATAGACAATCTCCTAGACTCTGGAATATCCATCATTTCTACAAAATCAGGCTCCTCTTGCTCATCCACAGCCTCTTCTAAAGGAAGCTGGAGGGTTTCAGCAACTTTTATAAAACATAAAATGAGACTCAGACAGCATAGGGGAGATTCTAAAGGTCTGTCTGGGAGATGTCCGTTCAATGGACACACCCAGACCTTCCCAGCCACATTCATACTGTTCATAATCCTCCTCCCCTCCTCTGGTTCATAAAATTCCTCAATATCATAATCCTGAACCACTGGGACCGGATGAACCGACCTTTACCAGATAATGGTGGTTCGGACGGACCCTGAGACAGTGACTGGACAATTTGTATGGCTTTTTATATCTCTGCAGCAGTTGGAGAAGGAATTTTGACCCAGACCTGCTGATTTCTTGTTTTCTTTACTGGAATTGGTTCCTCAGAACCAGCTTTTCTTTGCCGAGGAAGTCTGGCCCTGGTCAGAGGGCACTCCTCTGGTTCGTTGGCACCGAACCGGCTGGCCATCCGGTCAGCGGACTTTTTGGCCTCTCGTTCCCTGAGCCTGCCCAATCTTTTTTCCAGGGTGGCTGTAGGGAAATTCTTACATACCTGGCAGTCTGACTGGAGGTGGTCAAACCCCAGACAATAAAACACATGTGGTGTGTGGGTCAGCCTTGGCAAAGACTTCCCCACAAACATCACAGTGTTGAAACCCAGTGGGCCCGGTTTTTCTTTTGGGTTTCTCAGACATAATGCCAGCCTAACCAAAAACTTGCCCTTTTAACGGCAGTGCTAGGCAAGATAATTTATCGGGTTCCTAACTGTGTCATCGGGTATTGGAAAACCGTAATAAATCCGCTTTTTTTTAGAACCGATAAGAACTGGAACTGCACTCTAAAAATAGTAACTTTTAGTTTTAAATAAGTTTTAAACCCACTGATCGGTTCAAAACCGAACCGATAACTACAAGTTCCACACAGACAAAACCTTCATTTACTTCACGGTTACCACAGATAGAGCTTGAACCGAAAGGTTTTGGCGGTTAAATAAAACTATTCTCGTTAAATCCAACCGAGAAAACACTTTTAAACCGAGAAATGAACCGAGCAGAAGGAGAAATCTCCGGAGCGACTGTTCACTGAGGCGGAGTAAAGAATCTGACAGTTCAAGTTTGAAATGACACAGATAGAGCTGCTCTCGTGCCAAAATTCTATTTTGGAATGGTTTTAACCATTGCACTCCGGGGCAGTTCTAGAGCTGGATCAAACTGCTAATGTCTATAATATAGCAAGACTTCATGTTGTTTGAAAGATGGAATCTGACAGCAGAAAAAGACCTAGAGGTCCGTCAATTCTGTCAGTTTACCAGCCTGAATCCTTGCCCATCATAACATTGGACCAGAGTTGATTCTTTGGCTGGAAGCACTAGTGGGGTCCCGGCACTCTCCACCCTAGTTTGTCTGTTCCCCCTCCTTCCATGGGCTGCATTATTCCCTTGTGTCTATCCCACCCATGTTTAAACCTGGTCATGGACTTTGTGCAGATCACCTGTTTGGGTAATTTAATCCATACAGCTACCACCCATTCGATGAAAAACAACTTTCTCATGTCTTTCTTGAATCTCCTCACCAATTTCCACCCCTACACTCTAATTGCTGTGTTCTCATTCCTAGTGAGCAATGCTTTACAGCCTACTCTATTTGTTCCCTGCAGGAACTTGTAGATATCTATCCCCCCCTCCTCTCTCCTGGCCACCAGTGTGTACATGATGAAGCTGTTCACCCTCTCCATAAGATTTTCCTTGTTGCCCTAGAATCATTTCTGTGGCCTTTCTTTGAATAGTCTCCAACTATTCCCTGTCATTCTTTGTGCGCTGACTCCAGAAATGAAAGTTTTGGTACTTACCATAACTGCTGATCTTCCACAATATGTTCTCCATTAATTATCTCTTATAGCTCTGGGCCAGGGACACTGGGACCCTGTGGGAGCAAAGATTTGGCCAGGGGGCCAGCAATGGCTAATGGGCACGTGCTTCCATACCCCCATATGGTGCCTCGTGCTAGTAAAATAATCATTGCCAGCTCCCTCATCAACCTAAGTTCTGTGCACCATGAGAGAGAAACAAAGTGAGGAAAGTAAGAGAGGGCTTGAGAACCTGAGTAGCCCAAAGGGTAGAGAAAGGATCAAGGAAAAATAAAGAAACAAAAGAAAACCCTGACTACCAACTTACAGACGGAAAAGAAAAGGTAACTAATGGCACAGCTAGTAGTTTGGATATGGAGCCAGAGCCTCAAGATGCAATTAGCCAGACAGCAAAAAAAGTCTGAAAAAGGGTAGTGGAACTAAGGCCGCAGCCCTGTAAACATGCTGCTCTGGCAGACAAAAAAGGGGTATGCAAGAAATGGGACCCCTTTGTAACTGAGATGCTGCAAGTGTGCCAGGCAGCAAAAACTGCAAAATGACTCCTGATAAGCAATTAGCATGCCACCAGTAAGGGAACTTTTTTCAAACATTTAGGATCTACCCACCCCCCCAGAGAAGATGAGGCAGGGAAAAATACTAGTGCATGTGGCATTGCCGGGCTATTCAGCCCTATGGAGTGAGATTGTAAGGCTACTCAGCCCTATGGGGTAGAGATGTACCCATCTCCCCAGTTATCCCATAACCTGTTGGACATGACAACCAAACATGGCACAAGGAGAAAACCAATCCAACTAAGTGAGTAAGGAAAAATTGCCTGGCATAGCCAGAAGAAAACAACAGCTGAAAACTGACCTGCCTCTTCCTATGAGCAGTAGGTATGTACCCTGTGCCAAGGCAAGCTCAGGTTGATCCAATCTAGTGCTCAGTACACACACCCAGACAGGGCTACTGTCAAGTGGAAGTAGATTTGGATGGTACCCAATAGATACAGGTTGCATTTAGCAACTAATGGGGATATACCCAGATAGAGGGGGATATAACAAAGGCAGGAAAAGAGAGAATAGAGAAAGGGAAAAACAAAAGAGGATTTCTTTTTTTTTAGTTTGTATGGAACTCCTATAGAGGGTCCTCATCCCAGTGTTTTCTTTTCTTTTTTTTGTGTGTGGAATGAAAGCCCTGGATTGGATCCCAGACCATTTTTTTAAACCAGTAACCTCAAAGGCAAAGGGGAACAACTGGGGAGAGTCATACAGCAAATACTGTATATGTGTATATCTATCTATCTATCTGTCTAGCAGTCTGTCTGCCTATCTATCTATGTTTATATAGAGATATATATGTTATACAGTATATACATCTATATATATATATACACAATATATAATCCACAACAGGGCATCTGCAGTTGTGTGGTCAAGTGTGTTCAACCACCCAATGCGTGCATATATCAGAGCATGACCACATGCCCTGTGGTGGATTATCTGTCTTATAAAATAACCAGAAGGTTCTGAGGGATGAAAAGAAGTGTAGGCTGCGGTCATTGTGGAATAATGCAGTCATGTGGTATGTTTCAACCAATCAGGAGACTAGATTTTCTTACCCATTTTATAAATGTGTGTGTATATATCTCTATCTATCTATGCATCTATGTATCTAGATATATACAATGAAGTCCACTAGGATGAAACGCAGTGTCACAGGTTTTCTGCATGACCAAAGTGATTAACTCCCATTGAAATTGCATTGTTTGCTACAGTAACTCTACTGCAGAATTCTGCAGAGTTGGGCTTCATCCTGGTGGGTTTTACTGTATATATAAAACAGGGCAAAATAGCAGAGTGTTATTTCATTTTGTTTTTTCCTACTCTACAGTTCACAAGTTCATTCCCCAGACCACTTGTTGCCCAAATGCCACTCCAGCCACCACTGAGAGTTTACAATGTTTCCCCGAATGCCACTGCAGTCACTGCTGACGCTGAGCCTCTCCTGTCTAAACCAAATCCTGAAAAGCAAACAGTGCAGTACCTTCAGTCTCTCCTCTCTGACCACTGCTAACCACTCCAATGACACTTTCATCTCTCTATGGCACTGGTAACGCCTCTCCTCACAGCAGAACTTAAGCCTCACAATATACACTTAGATCACCGTCTCCCCAACTGCCTCATTTCCTAAAACCCATGCACTCTGCAGGATCAACTAGATAAATTAACTACTATTTAAAAAAAAAAGAAAGAAAACAAAAGATCCTAAAACCACAGTGGCTCCAGCTAACTCTCACTAAGTGAGACACGAGGCCACTATGTTTTGGAAACTCTCCAGCCTTCCAACATGACAAACCCACCCAACCACAACATCCACTCTAGACGTCAGGGTCATCCATAGTAATGGGGCTAACAACCCTAGCAACCAGCCCAACAAGGAGGAGTAATATTGAGCAGAGCACAAAAAAAAATCCCATATATTTATTGAAAAAGGAAATACAAACATAAAGAAAAAATAAAACAAAAAAAATACATTCTTATTGCATAAATGGAATATGCAACGGGAAACTAGTCAAATAAATGATTTATGTGCACACAAACAGTTTGATTTTGGCCACATCACCTGTTGCTATGCCACTCATGGGGTTACCTGAGGTCAAATTGCTCTAGTGTACATAAATCATTCACTTAACTCTTCCTCATTTTCCCACTGCATATCCCACGTATGTATCTATATGTCTATATCTGTATCTAGATCTTTTTTGCAAAAAAACTGCATTAATGCACCAGTTAGGGTTCAATTTGATGCCACAAAAGAAGGCAAATGTGGCATTAGTGTTTCCAGCCCTAACTCCTCACCCACCCCAAGCATAGAAAGGACAAGTCCACACAAGCAACCATAGACAGTCATCATCATCATCAGGAAAAACAAACAACATACAATGTTTTCTAGAGTGATGTGCTACCTTTTTGGATGTGTATTTTCATCTGCAGAAGCACAGGCTCCACAGGGGCCTGTGCTTATGCAGCCACACCCATGTGTGTATGTTGTACAGCATGCATGAGTACCCACAGTGGCCTGCACTTCTGTAGACAGAAGTACAGCTGCAATGTGGGTATCACGGTTTCAGCAGCAGATCTATAAATTTTTCAAGGGGTAGCAGTTTTGTCTGGGGGTTGGCATTTTCCCTGAAAAATAAAATGTTAACTTTGAAAGCTTAGATAAGGGTAAAACAGCTACTTTTTACTGGTCTAAGAGGGTAATGGATTCTACCTTGCTATGTAGTTGGATCTGCTAGTGCATGTTTTTCTATATGCAGCTGCATAAGTGGATTCCCCACAGGGCCCTGATCTTCTGAAACCAGAACTCAGTGTGTATGTCTTACACCTGTTGCTGAAGAAATGCAGGCCCTCTGCAGATGGAAGTACTGCTGCAATTTTAGTATCATGGATTTCGTGATGGCTGTGCTTCTGCAGCCAGTGGTTGGTGTGTATGTCTTACGGCTGGGGCTGCAAAAGTGCAGGTCCCTCAGGGACCTGTGCTTCTACAGACAGAACTGTGTGTATGTCTTAAGTGTGGATGAGTGCCTGTGGCTACAGAAGCACTGGTCCCATAGGGACTGCATTTCTGCAGACAAAATAACTCTTATAACTTGAGAACTGTGGATTTGTATCTGGGGCTGCAGAAAGCAGTGTTAAGATTTTAGTATTGTGTATTTCTAACTACAGCCAGAAGTGAGAGTACATATGCAGTCACTAATGTCCTATCCCCCTCTCTCCCTGTCCTTGCTGGTGTTCTCCAGGGATCGATCCTCGGACCTGTTCTCTTCTCCTAGTTTATAAATGACTTCTCTTTTGTATGCACTCATGGCCAGATCCATATGTACATAGATGACACTGTCTTATTCCTAGCTGATCCCCCTGCCCAGCCATCCAAATTCCCCTTCAACAAGATGTCACCACAGTAACAAGCTGGTTCAAAGACACCTGCCTAAAAATGAATGCCAAAAAGACTGTGGCCATGACATTTGGCTCTAAGCAGAAACTTGTCAGGCTCCCCTCCCTCCCTGCCTTTTCTACCCCGGCTAACAACCAACTACTTACAAATAACTTGAAGTGTGGCTCAACCCTTCACTTGACTTCTCTTCCTACTTTATTGGCATTCACTCCAAACTTCACCCCAAACTGGGACTTCTCTATCGCCCTCTCAGTCAGACACGATCTGCTTGTCAAATGGATACTCCCATGGTTTTGACTATGCTGACATCATCTACAGCTCAGCTCCGGCCACTTCCCTCACCAAACTCAATGTCCTTTACAATGCTTTCTGTCATTTCACCTCAAATTCCCCCCCCAACACACCACTGTGACACCTGACACACTCCACTGTTCCACTTTCATTGCCAAATACTGGTTTGGGACTTTTCCATCCTACCTCTCCTCTCTCCTAAATTCTGCCACTCCCTGACCCTACTACTCATGCACAAGCTGCCTCCACTCCTCTGCCCTCCCTCAAGCCCACACCTCTGCTGGGAAACTTGCTTTCTCTTTTGGACTCCCTTCCCGCTGGAATAACCTCCCCCCAACCCCCTCCTTTCCTGCACTTAAGTGCCTCCTCAGACCATCTCCTATTGCATCTTATGGTTGTTCATTGTCCTAATCCATAACTACACTCCTGTTCCCCTCTCCTTCTCTAATCTCCAGTATTAATTTAGTGACCACATGTCATGCTTCTGTTTTTTTTTTCTACTCTGCTTATCTTTTTACCTCTTGTACAATATTCTGTAATCTAATTTTATTATAGGAATTTATTTACACATTGTATACTACTGTATTTTTAATTTTTATATTAAGGAATTTATTTGCACATTGTATATTACTGTATCTGAATTTTGTTATCCCTTTGTTGTATTTATACCCCCAGTACCTGGGTCGCACCTGGAAATGAGCTTCTGCTTAGTGTGCCTTTCCTGGTTACCAAATTTTAAATAAATAAATAAAATAAATACGCCTTGTGGTGTGCGTACCACAGATACAAGTGTAAGCTTGATTCTAGTAGCATGCCATTCCAAATAAATCTTGAAATTAATTTATTTTAGAATCTAAAGTAACATGGGGCAGGACATTTTGGTAAGGTCTGCAGAACATATAATAGGTAAAATATTAATACATATCGTATCTACTTTAGTAAACAAAGACAAGGGCAACTGTGTCAATTTTTTCAAATCTGCTGTTACTTGCGTGGTGATAGGATCTAAATTTAAGAGCTCCAGGTGGGTCAGAGTTGAGGGAGAGTCTCCCTGAGGTATTTTATAGCTGTTTTATGCCATATAAATTTAAAGGTTTTCCTCAGCTCTTGGAGTGGCTATAATTCAATCTAAGTAACTCAGTTTTATGTAAGTTTAGTTTAAAACCAGTCACTTGTCCAAATTTATGTAACTCCTTTCCTAATTCTGTCAAAGATTGTTCAGGGGATAACTAAGTTAACAAAATATTGTCGGCATAAAGTATTAACTTAAATTTATTTATTTATTTAAAAGTGGATAACCGGGAAAGGCACACTGAGCCAAGGCTCATTTCCAGGTGCAACCCAGGGAATTAATACACATACAGGGGACAAGAACACACAAGGAACACATCAAAAGTATACACAGTTAAGTACATGTGAACATATTGATAAGGTAAAAAAATAAAAGAAGTATACAATAGTATTAAATTTGAGCACAGTAAAACAATAGTTACACAGTCAATACAATAGTTACACTGAATTTGGTAGGTACATACAAAGAAAGGTAAGGATAGGAGCCTTAAACCTCCACAGTGATAGAGGAGGCAAAGATTTATACTGTATATAGCAAAATCAAGACAAAAGAGGATATGCCAGATCAAAGGAACTGGGGCCCCTTAGGTTGAATATGATGCTAAGCCTTTGGGAGATGAAGGGGAAGGATTGGGAGGGGAGGGGGAAGGGAGGAGTGAGAGGAGGGACAAGTGCATGAAACTGTGGGGGTGGCATAGAGCATGAATTTGAGGGTAGAGAAGGTAGAGGCATGGCAGGTAACTCATGGGAGTTGATTCCAGAGATGCGGGAGACGGTAAGAGAATGCCGCCTGGCCCGAGGATGAGCGAGGGTGTGGGAAGGAGAACATTCGAGCATCTCGGGAATGAAGTGAGTACTCAGAGGTACTAACTGTAGAAAGACATGAGCTGAGGTAGGACTCCTGAACCAGAATTTGCTGCTGAAGGAGAGGCTATGCAAATGGTGCCTTGTAGGCAGGGGCATAAGGGAGAGAGAGGACTAGATGGTACAGTGGTGAGTAAGAGGGGGGAAGGAGGTGGCAAAATGGCAAAAAGAATTTAATAGTGTATCCAGTCTGGCTAGTGACGTTGCAGGAGCAGATCTATAGACAATATCAGCATAAGTCTATAATAGGGAGAATGGTTTTAGTGACTATGTCATGCTAAGTGGATGTTGGGAGGCAATCTTTGTGCTGATAAAGGGCACCGAGTTTGGGGCAGAGTTTTGAGCAAATGGAGTCTATGTGGGTTAAGAAGTCAAGGCTGCAATCCAGCCCAACCCCAAGGTATTTGAATGAATTGACTGACTGGAGGAGTAAGCCACTGAGGGTGGTAAAGGTAGGGAGGTTTGGAGATTTGGATCATTTTTGCCTCGAGCCAAAGAACACTGAAACCATCTTTTTGGAATTTAGTTGTAGTTGGCTTTGAAAGAACCAAGTCTGCACTTTATTGAAGTCGCTCTGAATTGGGGGCTGTAACATCTGCAGCAGATGGACTGGAAAAGAATAACACAGTGTCATCAGTGTACATTTGGATTTTGTAGAGGGAGTAGACAGAGGGGAGGTCATTTATGAATATGGAGACTTGAATGGGACCAAGTATGGAGCCTTGGGGGCACCGGCTATGATGGGGGGGGGGGAAGGAGGTTCCTACTTGTACAGATTGTTGCCTTTGCTGAAGATACAAAATGAACCACTTAGTGGCAGCAGGAGCCAGCACAGAGGAGTGAAGTTTCTGGACTAGAAGCGTATGAGAGCCAGAGTCAAAGGCCTTAGCCAGGTCCACGTAGATGGCTGCTGTGACAAGGCCTTTGTCCATGGCTGAATGGATTGCATCAGTTACATGGAGCAGGGAGGAGACTGTGGAGTACTGTTTCCTAAAGCCGGATTGGTAAGGAGAGAGGCAGTCAGTGGTGGTTAGGTGTTCCAGGAGCCTAGAGTAGATAAGGGACTCCTGGAGCTTGGCAAGAGCAGGTAGAAGAAATATGGGTTTGTAGTTGCCGGGTGATGTGGGGTCATCCCCTTTATGTAGTAGGAGCACTTTGGCTATTTTCCAGGCTGAGGGGATTGAGCTGGTAGAGAGGAAGAGGTTTAGCAGATGAGCGGGGGGGGGGGCTGTTACAGCAGGGCTGGAGATGCAGAGAAGCTTTGGGTGAAGACCATCTGGACTGCATTTTTTAGGGTTTAGAGACATTAGTGCCTTGTAAGCCTCTTGGGAGGAAATAGGAGAAAGAGAAACTAGATCCAGTAGTGGAGAGGGGTATATCAGAGGAGGGGGAGTGGAGTGTTCAGGGAAGGCACAGGTGGTAAAGAATTTGTTGAAGGCCTCAAGGATAGTAGCAGGGTCAGAGATTGTTGCGCCCTCAATTTTTATGGGTTTGTGGGGCATGGACAGTGTTGGGGGGTCTATTAGGTTGTGGAGCGCTTGTCAGAAATTGGCTGGAGAGCCTGATCTAGCCTGAAGCTGCAACTTAAAGTAGCTAGATTTAGCTTTCCTGATGGCCTGGTTGCAGGTATTTCTGAGGGACCTATAGAGCTGGAAATTAGAGGGTTAGAGGGAGGCCTTAAATTTAGCACAGCATTTGTCGTGTGATTCAGAGAGGGAAAGGAGGTACGGTATAATCCATGGAAGGTGTAGACGCTTTACCCTTGCCTTTTTCCGGGGGGGGGGCGTGATTGTTCCAGATACAGGTTATGGTATCGGAGAATGGTTGTAGGGCTGCACCTACATTTAAGGCTGATTACACTGGCGACCAATCTGCATGGTATAAATCCTGTAAGAGGGAATTAAAGTTAAGGTTGCGGAGGGGAGGGAATAAAAAATTATCTACCATAGTAATGTTGTTTCTTCTAATGGAGTCTTACTGTATTCTGACAATATGCAATATGACCGACTGGTTTAGCTACCCTGGAGAGTTAAGAGTTAAACCCTATGCAAATGCATAGAATGTTGAGCTTAAGCTCAGTTTTCAAACACTGTCCTTGGTACATTTTATGTAACTGACCAGATTCTTACATAGCTACTACTAAGAAAGCTAAATAAAATAATGCAGAACTATAACGAAACACCCCAAAGGCAAATACACACAAAGATAGGTCATAAAGAAGACTCAAGTCACTGATGCCCAGAAAAAACACCACCCACTGGTGAGTAAAGGAGTTAACAACTGGAGTGCAGAGACCCTGCTTCCCTAGGTTCCAGAGGGGAGGCAGGGTGGGAGGTCAGAATACAGCAAGACTCCATTAGAAGAAACAATGTAGTATGTAATTTTTTCTTCGAACAACATGAAGTCTTGCTGTAGTCTGACAATATGCAGACTACCAAGCAGTGCCCCATGGAAGTGGGCACAGAATCTTCTTAGGGAATAGGCTCTGCAATACTGCTGTGCCAAACCTGGCATCACTCCTGGCCTGGGTGTCCAGGCAGTAGTGCTTAGTGAATGTGTGAACAGTTTTCCAGGTAGCTGCTTTACAGATGTCAAGCACGGGAATATCTCTGGCAGCTGCAATGGAGGCCACTGTCTCCCTAGTAGAGTGAGCCCTCAAGCCCACTGGTGACTCCTTACCCAGTTTGCCATAGAAGAACTGGATGCAAGCCACAATCCATCTGGCGATGGTCCTCCTCGTGGCTGGCCTGCCTTTACCCACCTCAACATAGGTAAGGAACAACTGAGTACAGTCCTTCCTATGGTCTTTTGTTCTGTCCATGTTATAACTGATAGACCTTTTTACATCCAGGCCATGCAGCCTGCGTTCACCTGAACTTGAATGATCAGTGAAGAAGACAGGCAGTGTTATGGACTGATTCAAGTGAAAGTCTGAGACTACTCCGAAGAGGAACTTTCTGTTAGTTTGTAAAACAATCTTGTCCCTATGAGGGGGCAATGTAGTTGGGTTCTACTGACAGGGCCTGAAGCTCACTGATCCTCACTGAGGTGGTGGCCACCAAAAACACAGTCTTCCATGTCAGGAATTTGAGCTCTTCTGAGGACATGGGCTCAAAAGGGGGCTGCATAAGCTGAGCTATGCAAATGTTAAGGTCCCAAGAAGGGGTAGACTCCCTGTGAGGAGGGTGAAGATGGAGCAATCCCTTGAAGAAATTCTTAAAGATAGGATGGGCAGCTAGAGAAGGGCCCTTCCCAGTTGACAGATAGGCAGAAACAGCTGCTAAATGCACCTTCAGGGTGGAGGGCTGTAGTCCCAGGGATTGAAGGTGAACCAAGTAATCCAACAGGACTACAAGATCGGCCTCCTGTGGGTCCATGTCCTTCTGGGAACATCAGATGGAGAATCTCTTCCATTTGGAGGAGTAAGTTTTGCTGGTGGAAGGTTTCCTGGAGACCCTAAGGATGTCCAGGACTCCTTCTGAGAGATGCAGGCCTGCATACTCTAAGTCTTCAAGAACCAAGCCTTGAGCCAGAAGGACTCTAGGCTGGGATGCAGGATCCTCCCTTGGGAGGATGTAAGCAGGTTGTGCCTCCTGGGGGAGGCAAATTGGACTGACCACTGACAGGGACAACAGCATTGAGTACCACTGCTGTTTGGCCCAGTCTGAAGCAGTCAGAATTATGGTGGCAGACTCAACCCTGAGCTTGACTAAGACTCTGGATATCAGAGGGAATGGAGGAAAGGCATAGAGGAATCTGCCCGATCAATCCAGTAGCAGAGCATCCAGAGGCACTGAACCCAGTGGGTCTGCAACAGAACTGGGGAAGCTGATGATTGTCTGGGGCTGCGAAGAGATCTATCTCTGGAGTGCCCCATCGCCTGAAGATTGCCATCAGAATTTGTCTGTTCAGGGTCCATTCGTGGTGACCTTGGTTGATCCTACTGAAAGCATCTGCCAGGACACTGTCCTTCCCTGGCAGGTGGACTGCTGATAGAGAGGTGTTTAGGGAGTAGGCCAGACACCAGATCTTCATGGCCTCTGTGCACAGCACTGAGGACCTTGTTACCCCTTGTTTGTTGATGTAGTACATGGTGGTGGTGTTGTCTGCTCTGATCTGCACCACCTTGTCCTGTAGCATCTTGGCAAATGACTGAAGTGCTAGGAATACTGCTCTGATCTCCAACAGATTTATGTGCAGGAGAGACTCCTGCTGGAGTCATGTTCCATGAGCAGTGTGTTCCTCTAGGTGTGCTCCCCACCGTAGTAGTGAGGCATCTGTAGTCAGCACTACCGAAGGAGCTTGTTGCAGAAAGGGGACTCTTGCCCTGAGGTTGTCCCTGTCTTGCCACCCACTGTAGTGCTTACAGCAAAGTAGCAGATACTGGTATTAGTTTGGACAGAAAATCTCTCTTCTGGGACCAAAAGGACCTCAGGTGGAACTGGATGTCCCTCATCTGGAATCTGGCCCCTGGAGCTACTGCTGTGGTAGCAGCCATGTGGCTCAGGAGCTGTAGGAAGTACCTTGCTGGGCAAGGAACCTGAAAATGGAAAGACTCTACCAACTGAATGATGGCGTCCTCCCTTCCTGGAGGCAGAAAGGCCTTTGCTTGAATTGTGTTCAGCTCTGCTTCTATCAAATCTAGGATCTGGATGGGGGTTTCAGAACTGATTTCTTGAGATTCACCAGGAACCCCAAGGATTGGAGGGTATCCTGTGTGAGGGTCAAGGCTTCCTCTACCAGTTGTGGGAGTGACCCACTACCAACAAGTCATCCAGGTAGGGATAAACAGGGACTCCTTGCCTTCTCAGATGTGCCACGATCATTGCCATGCACTTTGTGAAGGCTCTTGGAGCAGATGTCAGTCTGAAGGGCATGGCCCTGAACTGGTAATGGCCTGAGGGCAGTCTGAATCTGAGGTATTTTCTGTGAGATTGCTGGATGGGAACGTGGAAATAAGCATCCTTTAGATCTAGGGATGCTAACCACTTCCCTTGTCTGAGAGTAGGTAAGATGATAGCCAGAGTGACCATCCTGAACTTTGGATATGTGAGGTGCTTGTTTAGGTATCTTAGATCTAGAATGGGCCGCCATTCCTCATTTTCCTTTAGGGTTAGGAAGTACCTTGAATATAATCCTTTTCCTCTGTGCTGAGAGGGGAACAGGCTCTACTGCCCTGACTTGAAGTAGGGTGGAAATCTCTGCCTCCAGCAGGGCTGTTTCTGAGAGGGTAGCAGGTTTGAATGATCTTGCTCCTGTTTTTGGGAACAGTTTGAAACTGAGAGCAATACCCTGGCCTACTATCTCCAGGACCCATCTGTCTGATGTGATGGATTGCCATGCCTGAAGGTAGAAGCTAAGCCTGTCCCCTACTGGTGGTGGAAAGGCAGCCCAGACACCTCAAGGTGTCTGTTTAGAGGTAGTAGTAGACTGAGAGGTGGAACCAGCATGGCCAGTGCCTCTTCTATATCTACCTCTAAAGTAACCCCTAGGTTGTTGGTAGGAGTGGAAGGCTTGAGCCTGATGGAAAGGCCTGAGGTAAGGCCTACCTCAACCTCCTCTAGTCTGTCGCCTTTTAGGGGTGGCAGCCTTTACTTTGGCAGCTGCATTCTTGTAGGCTACCCTGTATTCATATAGGCCTCTGTTTGTTCCCCAAACAAAGAATTTTGTGTCTGGGGAAAATCACGGGCACTGTTCTGCATGTCTTGGGAGAGATTTGTACACTTCAGCCAAGAAAACCTCCTGAGGGAAATGGCAGAAGCCATAAAACGAGAAGCTGCATCTTTGGCATCCACTGCCATGTGAAACTGGCATTTGGATGACCGAACCCCTTTACTGACGAGCTACTGTAAGTATGCTGCCAGTTCAGGAGGCGCCTTCTTGGCTAACTGTCCCACTGACTGCCAGAGAGAGTTCTGGTATCTAGTTACGTAGGCTATATAGAATGCCTGCCTGATACC
Source organism: Neoceratodus forsteri (assembly GCA_016271365.2). Lineage (NCBI taxonomy): Eukaryota > Metazoa > Chordata > Ceratodontiformes > Ceratodontidae > Neoceratodus > Neoceratodus forsteri. The sequence continues at coordinate 1,201,971,735 of CM028130.1, forward strand.
TAAGGAGGCAGCTAGATACCCTTTTTTTGCTAAGAAGTCAATTTTTTTTGAGTACTTATCAGGAGGATGAGAGGGAAGAGGAGTGCCAGCTTTTTCACAAGCTGTAGCTTGTAGTACTTAAAAATTCAGTGCCATTGCCAGCCAACACATATTTCCTGTCCATCTTCTTGTCCACTGGAGGGACAGAACTTGGAGTCTGGAGAATTCTAGAGGTCTGTTTTTTGACAGACTTATGAATGGGAATCATAGGTCCCTGGGAGACAGGGAGATCCATCATCTCCTTATAGTCATCCTCCTTCTCCTCCTGTCTAGTCTCCTGGACAGACAACTGCAAAGTCTCTGCTACCTGCCTCATGAATGCAAAATGAGAGGTAGATTCTCTTGTAGGATGAGGTGGAGACTCATACTGAGGATGTTCAGGAGAAACCTCAGGCTCCACAGGTTCTCCCAGATCCTCCTCTTCATCATAATCTTCATATTCTGACTCATAAAATTCTTCCAGATCCAGACAACCTGAAGGAACTGAACCGACAGGCATCTGAACCAAGGTATGAGTTACCAGTCATTGAGCCGGTTCACCCCAACCGGGCTGCAATGACTGGACAATGCGCATCGCTTTTGCAATTTCCTCAGCAGTTGGAGCCACAATCGCTTGTTTATGTGGTTCCGAACCACTTTTCCTTGTCTTTTTCACAGGGCCTGTAGCAGGGGCTGAGTCCACTTGTCTTTTCACTGACGAGATTTCACCCTGGTCCGAGGGTTCGATCGCCGGTTCAACCGATTTGTCTTTTCAATCGGACCGGACCTCAACGGATGGTTTCTCCATTCTGTCCCTCTGTTTACCCAAATGTCTATCTAGGGTAGATTGGGGAAAATGTTTACAGATTTTGCAGTCTGATTGCAAATGATCAAACCCAAGGCAATACAGACACACTAAGTGTGGATCAGCCTTAGCAAATTGCTCCCTGCATGCAGTGCAACATTGAAACTCAGTGGGACCGTTTTTTCTCTTGGGTTTCAGTGACATAACCCTCAGTAAATTTAGGACTTAACCCAGAGGCTTAGTTAAGCTGGTTAAACAAATCCAATTAATAACATTTTATCCAAAGTGGCTTAGTCAGGCCCAGATAAGGAAAAACAAAACAATGTATTTACCCCTGATGGCTTTAGTTAGGCTGGGTAAAAAGACAAAGTTTTAGGCAGCAAGCGGTTTAACGCCTACGTTAAGAACTGAGAAAAAGTCTCAGTTTTTAGTCCAACACTTTGAACCGGATACCCAAACACAATAAAGATAGAATTTAAATAACACTTTACCACAAGAAAAGTAAAATAAGATCTTCGGTTTCCTCCTGGTCACGGAGAACTGTTTAGAAAGCGAAAACTTACTGAAAAAGACGTTAAACTGAGACTAGTCTAACCTGTAACTGCAGGAAAGAGGTTTGAAAAACAAACTAAATGAACGGTAGTTTGAAAAACTATTGATATTCGAAATTCAACAGCAGAAGTTGAGAAGCAGTCTCTGAGGCGCCTTCACAGGCGAGCGGAGTAAAGAATCTGGTCAGTTACATAGTGTCACAAACCCATTCAGCAGGTCAGGCCCTCTGCTCCCACAGTGCCAACCTCTGAGCGCAGTCTTGTGAACAGGAAACAGAAACAGGGTAACCCTCCTGTTTGTTTTGCGGGTTTGAATCAACCTTTGGTCTCAAGTCTTGGAGGGATTCAAACTGTGAACCTCTTGTTAGCGTACCCAATGTACAGGCTCAGATAATTCTGCTCTTCGGGGGGGGGAGATATCTTTCGCCTACGGGCACCTATCCAAGTGTACAAAATGAACCCTTAAAAACTCTAATAAAGACCTCAGATAACTCTTACCTGTTCCCAGTTTGGTATTACCATATAAGCTCATGTACAGTGTCATCACACTTAACCATCCACGCAACACAGGTTAAAACAGAAGGACTTGGAAGACACAAATAGTCTATTTAAAAATGAGATGTTTATTTAAAAATAGATAAGAATGTAAAATGTAAAACACAGAACCATATATCACAAAAACATAAGATCACTTTAAAAAAAGAAAAGATTTTAAAAGTGCAATTTCCTACCACCAGACAATTAGACTTGATCTATCTAATGTATCTCTTACAGTGCTGCTAGCATGTTGTAGCTTTCAGAGTCCAAACATTTGTGTTTAAATGGAAAACAGAATACTGTTTAAAAACTGGCTTTGCCAACCTCTTTGCATGAGGTCACCTAGCTCCTCCCTGTCAGGATATAAAAAGAGAATAATGGACAGGTTAGTGTCCATTACTGGTGAATAATACCAACAAGAGGTTCCTGTGTCCAGAACCTTGAGATGGGATCATCGGTAATGGACACTAACCTGTCCATTATTTTTTTTTAATATATGGATCCAGTTTTTGTGTTTTGCCGAGGGACAGTTGCCAGGTGCAGAAAATGTTTGGTCATCGCTGACAGCCGCATTGTCGCGCTCTTGTGTCGTTACTTCATGCCCCCATCCCCCACTCACTCGCTTGCCCTCCTGCTCGCTAAGTAGACTAACAGAAATGTTTTATTTTTATTTTTAGTCATACCTGTTGTTAGGTTCTGTGCAGCACGAAAGATCAACGAGCTATGTCCGTGTTGGGGGGGGGGCACAAAACAGCGGAGGACAGAATATGCTCTCGCTAACCGAAAGATGCTGCCATGTTTTTAAAAATGTTCCACCCGCCCACAGAGGGAAAGTGGCCATTGATGGACCAAGCTGTTTGATTGGCACTCCCAACATGGCCAGGCATCAAAGACTGCTACGCTTGTGCTGTCCATTTTCAGTGATAATAGTATCATTCAGAGCACCGAACGATAGTATTACAGGCTCTGAACGATACTATTATCACTTTTGAACTGTGCTATTATCACTGGTGACCGATAGTATTACCACTTGCTGTCTGGTACTATTACCAGGATTTTTTTGTATGCTTTACTGTAGTATTAAATTGCATATCCATACATTAAAAAAATACATCTATGCAAAATAGGATGTCTTATCAAAGTAGTAAATTCTGTGACCTCAGCACAACTCATTTTCTCATCTGACCCTTTGATCTTATGAGCAGCTTCCCCTTTCCAGGACATCATAGGACTTGTTAGATCTCTCTGCCAGATCTCACAGAGGTGCAACGTGCTTTGTATCACTATTTGAATATTAACTGTGTTTCCTCTGAACGTCATAAAAGTTCATGATTTGTCTTGGCAGTTGGCAAGCTGCAATTAGTCACATAAACAGGAGATCCTAAATTTTAAGTCTCTTCTAACCTGTAATTATCTCTAGGTCTTCCAGGTAACATGTTGTAGCTAAAACCTGGGAAGGGGGGTGTCATTCCACAGGCTGACAGCACCTCTAATGAGAGACATTCAATAATACATTTTTATATTACAAAAATCATAGATTAATCAGAACCAGCTGTCTGAGTGTCACAATTCCTCCCCACCTAGACTGAATTTGGGGGCTCTATCCCCTGCATGGGATGAGCTTCCCAAATCAGTTCACTCCTTGTACACACGAGACAGCCCATCGGAGTTCTGATTTTTTGCTCTAGCCATATGTAGAATTGACATATCATACCCTTGCAAAGCAAGACTCCATCTTAGCAATCTACCATTGTTTTTCCCCATCTGCGACAGCCAAACCAGGGGGTTGAGGTCAGTCTGTACTACAAAATGCTGCCCATACAAGTATGGCTCTAATTTCTTCAGGGCCCACACTATGGCAAGACACTCTTTTTTCCACAGTGGAGTATGCCTGCTCCCTGGGAAGTAACTTCCTACTCAGGTACACTACTGGATGATCTCTCCCTTGGCTGGATGTCTGACTCAGTACTGCCCCAATATCCATGTCTGAGGCATCAGTCTGAACTATAAAGGGTTTGCTATAGTCAGGACTTGTCAAAACAGGAGCACTGCACAGTGCCTCCTTCAATCTGGTAAAGGCTTCTTCAAGGCTGGTCCCCAGGTAATTTTCTTTGGCATCCTTTTCTTTATCAGGTCAGATAGGGGAGCAGCCAGGGCACTGTAATTGGATACAAATTTTCTATAGTACCCTGCTGTTCCGAGAAAACTCCTGACCTGCTTCTACATTTCTGGTCTGGGCCATGCCCGGATTACCTCTATCTTTCTTTGGTTAGGATGGAGCTGTCCTCAGCCCACCAGATGCCCGAGGTATCCCACCTCTCCCATGGCCACCTGGCACTTCCCGGCTTTGACAGTGAGCCCGGCCCTCTGTATCCTTCCCAGCACTTCCGTAAATTGGGATAGGTGTTCCTCCTAATCGGCACTAAAGATGACAATGTCATCCAGGTACGCCATGGCGTACTCCTCAGCACCATTTAACACCTGGTTCACCAATCTTTGGAAAATGGTCGGGGCATTCTTCATTCCAAAAGGCATTACTTTAAATTCAGATAAGCCTATCGGAGTGATGAAGGCCGACCTCTCCTTAGCTCTGTCTGTCAACTCTACCTACCAATACCCCTTTGTTAGGTCAATGGTCATAAGGTAGGTCGCCCCTCCCAACTTGTCCAGGAGTTCATCCGTCCGGGGCATCGGGTGGGTGCCTGACTTCATGACTGCATTCAGTTCACGATAGTCCACACAGAAATGAGTACAGCCATCTGGCTTGGGCACAAGGACCATGGGTGAGGCCCAGGGGCTGTGGGATCTCTGGATTACCCCTAAATCCAGCATCTCCTCCACTTCCCTGCTAATGTCCTTTTGGACAGCCCATGACACCCAATATGCTGTCCACCACATGGGCATCTGTGTCCCTGTTTCCACATCGTGAGTCACTCAGGGGGTTAGTCCAGGCTTGGCACTAAACAATGGGGCAAAGTCTGCTAAACCCTCCCTTACTCCTGAATCTTGTCTGGGGCCAGCTCGGGACACAGTTTTACTGCCTCCACAGAGGACTCCCACTTACTTTCCTCCAGCAAGTCCAGAAGGGGGTCTCCTTCATCCGCCCCCTCCCCAGGACTTCACACTGCAAACACCATGTCTGCTCTATTTGGATATGGCTTCATCATGTTGATATGGTACATCCTTTCTGTCTGTCTTCTGTCAGGTAACTCTATAATATAGTTCATGTCATTTACCTTCCTAACCATTTTGTACGGTCCTGCCCATTCAGCCTGCAGCTTGTCTTTCTGGACCGGAATAAGGACCATGACTTCCTGACCCACCATGTACGAGTGAGCTCTGGCTCTGCAGTCGTACCACAATTTTTGTTTCTGTTGGGCAACCATCAGGTTGCTCTGGGCTGTCCCCATAAGCTCCTTCAGCCTTTCCCTAAACCTTAGGACGTAATCCACAATGGGAGTTCCCAGGGTGGCATGCTAGCCTTCCCAGTCCTCCCGGATCAAGTGTAGGGGCCCACGTACCTGGCGTACATGTAAGAGTTCAAAGGGGGAAAATCCTGTTGACTCTTGGGGCACTTCCCGGTATGCAAACAACAGGTGGGGAAGGCATTTCTCTCAGTCCCTCCCATGCTGTTCAGCAAACACCTGGAGCATTGACTTTAGGGTACCACTGAATCTTTCCACAAGCCCATTGGCTTGTGGGTGATATGGTGTCGTGCATCTCTGCACCACCCCACACTTCTTCCATAAACATTTCATCAGGTCTGACATGAAGGAACCCCCTCGATCAGTGACAACCTCCTGCGGAAACCCAACACGGGAAAAAATCCCAAGTAAGGTATCTGCCACTTTGTCTGTCCTCAGAGAGGATAGGGTGACTGCCTCTGGGTACTGGGGGGCATAATCCATCACAGTCAGGATGAATCTCTTCCCTGAGGAGCTGAGGGTATTTAAAAGGCCCCACAATATCCATTCCCACCCTCTGGAATGGCTCCTCTACTATGGGCAAGGGAATCAGGGTGGCTTGGGTTTTCTTGCTCGCCTTCCCTATTTCTTGGCACCGGTGACAAGACCTGCAATACTCCTTCACCTGCTGGGTGAAGTTTGGCCAACAGAACTTCTGAGCCAACCGCTGCATCATGTGCACGATTCCCAGATGACCAGACATGGGAATATCATGTGCAATCTTGAGCAACTGCTCACGATTCCCCTGGGAAATGACAAGCTGCCTGCCTAGCACCCCTCCCTTTGTCTGTACTGCCTGAGTATAAATAAGTCCATTTCCCCAATAAACCTTATGTCTGCCGTCACCTCCCTTTGTGCTGTCTGAGTCTGCTCAAGCCCTCAGCTTCTGTAAACTAGGGTCACTTCTCTGAGCAGCTGCAAACTCCACACACATTGCCAAGGCATGGGACAGGTCTCCTTTAGTCGCTAAACTAGGGTCCCTAGCACTAGCATCAGGGCACTCAGGATCACTGTCCTTCCCAACCCTCTGACAATGGGTCACCCTTCCCTCTTTGGAGTAACCCTCTGTAACTGTGTGGCTACTTGCTACTGGGAAAATTTCTACCCCCTTTTTATTAGTTTCCCCATTTGGAGATACAGGCTGGGGAACCAGCCTCTCAGTGGTTTCCACAATGGCTTCTGTGGGGTTCAGGGAACTACAATTTTCCCTTGCCATTTAGTTACGGGTAACAGCACATCCCATCCCGTTTGAGATTGTTGCACAGGATCACATCCACTGCTAATGTTTTGGCTACTGTCACCTGTTGCACAGTTCCTCCTCTTTCAACCCAGTCTAGGAGAACACTAGCCAGTAGCATTGTTTTCTCTTCACCAGCAAAATCCTGTACAGTGATGTAATTATTGGGTATAAGCTGACTAGGCTCTACTAGATCCCCTTTTATCAAGGTCAGGGATGCCCCTGTTTCCCTTACACCTTGTGTCTGTTCACCATTCACCATGACTGGGTGCATGTGTTCCCTCATGTTCACAGGCATGCTTCCAGGGACACACAAACAACTCACTTCTTTTCTAGTACCATTCTGCGTATTATTGTTCATTCTTTTGGGACACTGTCTGGCAATTTGCCCAGTTTCTTTATATAACCAACATTAACTTTTCTTTTCAGAGAAATCTTTTCTCTAAAACCTGGGGCTAACTGGTTTTGGTGGAGGTAGTGAGGGTTTTAGCTACCTTGAAGGTGTGCTTTTCCCTTTCTGCACTGCCACACCTGCCCCATTCACTCTCAGAGCAGGTCTGCTCTTGGAATAGCGGTCCGAGAGTTCAACAGCCACTTGCACTGTTTTGGGATCTTGGTCCTCCAGCCAGATTTTCCCCTCTGCTGGGCATGCCCAATAAAACTGTTCTAACAAAATCACATTTTCAATTTTATCAATAGAGTTTGCTTCAATTCCTTCCCAACGTTTTAAAAACTGACACTGTTTCATAGCTAGCTCCTCGTAACTCATGTCAGGGGTTCTCCTGAGCGTACGGAATTTAGCTCTGTATGATTCAGCAGTTAATTCAAATTTTTTTAACAGTGCAGCTTTAAGTTTGCTGTAATCATCACTGTCCTCGTTGTCCATTTGACCCAATGCATCCCGAGCTTTCCCGGTAAGTAGTGAGGATAGCTGGAAGCTCCAGGACTCTCTAGGAATTTTAGCCTGAATACAAATTTTTCCAAAAAAATTTAAAAAGTCATCCATGTCCTCCCCCTCTTTAAATTCAGCTAGCAATTTGGAATTCAATTTGTAACCCAGTCCTGCAGTCCCAGTTAAACTCAAGCCACGTACCTGCTCTGGTGCTGGTGGTTGGAGTTGTAGCTTCTCCAGTTCATGTTGCCTCTGGTGCTCATGCTACTCACGGTCAGCCTCCTGCTGTTCCCGTTCTGCTTCTCGGCATTCTCACTCTGACTCTCAGCATTCTTGCTCCCTCTTCTCCTCTGCAGCTCGCTGGTGCTCACGCTCCTCATGGGCTGCCTCTCCACATTCTTGCTCTGCCTCACGGTCCGCCTCCTGCTGTTCACGGTCTCTCTCTCTCTCTGGAACTCCAGCTACATTCTGCACAATTCAATTTGCAGCCTGAGTACTTCTGGATCCAGGATTCTGGTGACCTTCCCCTGCTGCTGTGGCCCTTCACTGACAGTGGCCCTGTTGCCCTCCTCATCAGATCTGGACACTGCACTGGCCGCTAGTCCTGCCACACTCAAGGTTTGGTCCTTTTCAGTCACTGTCTGTAACTCGATGCTCTGGGTATCTGCTACTATCAGGGCATCCATGAGGTTCTGTTTGCTGGCTTTCACCTTGAATGGGACTCCTCTGTCTCCACACAACTGCTTTAAGTAGTCTACAGTGTGCCTGCTGTAGTTGGAAGCCATCTTCTTCCCTAACTATGGTTACTCTGACTTGCACTTTAGAAAAACAAATAAAATGGGTAGGGATTTGACTGTATGCCAAGTGATATAGTTCTGTCTCCTTTTTAAAAAAATTCCTGCTCTTTTTTTTTGCAAGTGATCTGACAGTCTTAAGCTGACACACTGAGTAATCAGAGCTTGTAATACCAAACTTTTTTGCACTGCTACCAACCAAATCTGTCACAAAACCACTCAGCAGGTCAGGCCCTCTGCTCCCACAGTGCCAACCTCCAAATGCAGTCTTGTGAACAGGAAACAGAAACAGGGTAACCCTCCTGTCTATTTTGTGGGTTTGAATCAACCTTTGGTCTCAAGTCTTGGAGGGATTCAAACTGTGAACCTCTTGTTAGAGTACCCAATGTACAAGCTCAGACAAATCTGCTCTTCGGGGGAACCAGATATCTTTTGCCCACCTAACCAGGTGTACAAAATAAACCCTTAAAAACTCTAATAAAGACCTCAGATAACTCTTACCTGTTCCCAGTTTGGTATTACCATATAAGCTCATGCACAGTGTTGTCACACTCTTAACCATCCACGCATCACGGGCAAAAACAGAAGGACTTAGAATACACAAATAGTCTATTAGAAAATGAGATGTTTACTTAAAAATAGATAAGAATGTAAAATGTAAAACACAGAACCATATATCACAAAAACATACAATCACTTTAAAAAAAGAAACAAGATTTTAAAAGTGCAATTTCCTACCACCAGACAATTAGACTTGATCTATCTAATGTATCTCTTACAGTGCTGCTAGCATGTTGTAGCTTTCAGATTCCAAACATTTGTGTTTAAATGGAAAACAGAATACTGTTTAAAAACTGGCTTTGCCAACCTCTTTGCATGAGGTCACCTAGCTCCTCCCTGTCAGGATATAAAAAAAATATATCTATACAAAACAGGATGTCTTATCAAAGTATTAAATTCTGTGACCTCAGCACAACTCATTTTCTCATATGACCCCTTTGAGCTTATGAGCAGCTTCCCCTTTCCAGGGCATCAAAGGACTTGTTATGTTTCTCTGTCAGATCTCACGGAGGTGCAACATGCTTTGTATCATCATGTGAATATTAACTGTGTTTCCTCTGAACATCATAAAAGTTTATGATCTATCTTGGCAGTTGGCAAGCTGCAATTAGTCACATAGGTAGGAGATCCTAAATTTTAAGTCTCCTCTAACCTGTAATTATCTCTTGGCCTTCCAGGTAACAGGTTGTAGACAAAACCTGGGAAGGGGGGTGTCATTCCACAGGCTGACAGCATATCTCATGAGAGACATTCAACAATAAATTTTCATATTACAGAAATCATAGATTAATCAGAACCAGCTGTCTGAGTGACACACATAGAATGTACTGAGCACAGTGGTTTGAAAATCGAGCTCAACATTATATGCATTTGCATAGGATTTAACTCTTAACTCTCTGGGGCAGCTGAACCAGTCGGTCATACTGCATATTGTCAGACTATAGCTAGACTTCATGTTGCTTGAAACAAATATATTTGGGGAACAAGTTGGGGGTAGAAGCTCTTCTAACACAGAACGTAATGCAGTGGTCACTAAAGGCATCAGGGAGTACTCTGGCAGCATTCCATGCCCTCTATGGGGATGCCTTCAGTATTATCATTGCAGCAGATCACCATAGTTAGAGGTTCTATATAAAAAGCAAACAATAATGGGGACAGGGGGCATCCCTGCTGTCTTCCCCTTTTCTAGGTTGCAGCCAGTACCTTGAATCCAGGCTTGTGGAGTATTATAAATGTTCTGCAACATTGTAATACATTAGAGTTGGGAAATCATAGAAATATAGAAGTTGTTGGCAGATAAGGACTTCTTGACCCACCTAGTTTGCCCTAGTTCCCTACCTACATTGCCACTGCAGATCCTACTCGATCTCCGGTCTCCCCCCCACCCTATTTCTAAGGTCCCCTTGTGTCTATCTCATACATGCTTGAATCCTGCTACCATTTTAGCACCGACTACCTCCACTGGGAGGCTGTTTTAGGCATCCACCACCTTTTCTGTGAAGAAGTATTTCCTCACATCTCCTTCAAGTCTCCTCCTCCTGCTTTATAGCATGATCCCTAGTCCTCAAGCATCTTTTTCTATGTAAAATGCTACCTTCATATACCTTACCTGTGAGGTATTTGAATGTTTCTATCATGCCCCCCCTTTCCCTTCTTTTCTGTACAGAGTATGTGTTTAATTCCATGAGTCTTTCCTCGCAGGGCTTTTGATGCAGACCCTGCAGCATTTTGGTTACTCTCTTCTGTGCCACCTCCACCCTATTTATGTCCTTCCAGAGATGGAACCTCCAGAACTGGACATAGTACTCAAGGTGAGGCCTCCCCATTGATCTATGGAGGGGTAACACTACCTCCATCTTTCTGTTGGTGATACCCCTCCCTATGACCCAAGCAACCTGTTAGCTTTCCCCACTGTCTTAGCACACTGCTTTGCTACCTTCAGGTCACCAGAAATGATTACCTCCAAGTCCCTTTCCTGTTTTGTGGTTGCCAGTACCTTCCTGCTCAGTTGGTATATTACCCCTGGGTTTCTGTGTCCCAAATGCATGATTTTGCACTGGTTTGCATTGAAACCCAGCTACCAAACCCTTGACCAGTCTTACAGTTTTTTCAGATCATCCCTTATTCTTTCCACCTCCCCTGGTGTGTCCACTCTGTTGCAGATTTTTGTGTCATCCATGCACAGGCATGCTTTCCCTTCCAGCCCTCCTGCAATGTTGTTAATAAAGATATTGAAAAGGACAGGGCCTAGTACTGACCCCTGTGACACCTCACTGGCCACCTTGACTTCTTCAGAGTAAACACCATTTACTACTACCCTCTGAATCCTGTTGCTTAGAGACAAGCAAAGAAGGGTTGCCTCAGGAGCTATGGTGCGTAAGCCAAAAAATCAATCAGAGAGGTACAACAAGGCTCACACTCATTACCAAAGCAACAAATATACACCACACACAAAATAATCAGATAAAAAAAAAACATTTTTATTTACTCACAAGATAAATAATGCTGGGCACATAGCTAACACACTGCCCCAGTGTGTTATAGATACCCAATGACATTTCAAGCCCCTAATGGCACTTTATCAAGGGTGATTCATTTCTCCAGGTGTGCTGTTTAAATATCCCCTAACACTGTGATGTAAAGCACCAATGTCCCACTCTTTGGCAAATTACCCTAAATCACTCGTTAACACAAATCACACAAACTATTATCATACAAATAATACATAACAATACAGTACTAACAGCACAAAGATATTGAAAACCATAGTAAAGGACTTTCGGTGATGTCACTGACCGGGATGCAAGGGTAAAACCTAGCTCTTCTGATCCTGGGCTAAAAACAGACTCTCTCACAAATAAAATGCAAAAATAATCAAAAAGGAATATCAGGGAAAGCCACAGCATTGAATGGGAGGCAAAAAAAGGACTGTACGCACCCCCAGAAGCAAGGATTTGGCAAGATTCTCTCACCCTTCATTAAGCTCTGCAGAGATTCAACCAGACATGGCGGCTCTAAATAGGACCTCCTCTCAACAACCCAGCAATGCTACCATTCTAGCAGAGTTGCAGGAATTCAGGACTGAGGTCCATACTTTCCGGTCAGAATTAACTACAGAAATCAGTAAACTTTCATCTCGTGTTACTGAGGTTGAAGCATAACATACTGAATTAGATTATCGGAATGACAGGTTGGAATGCATGGTAGTGCACTTGCTAGATGAACAACATGCTTTAAAACAGAAATATGAGGATTTGGAAAACAGATAGCTCAGGAATAATTTATGAATACATGGGGTTCCAGAGAACGAAGAAGGGAAAGATATTTTAAAATTTGTGGAGGAGCTCCTCTGCGACTCTGCAATTAGACCCAGCTTTTAAATTCGACATAGAGCGAGTCCATCGGGCTCCATCACTGAAACCAACTTAGCCAGACAGACGACCTTGCTCCATCATAATGAAGTTTTTAAACTATACTACTAAACAAACTATCCTAACCAGAGCCTGGAGAATGAGGGCTACAAAGTATAAAGGAAAGCGCATTTATTTTGATAATGATTATTCCCCATCTGTTTCAGCCAAGTGCAGGGCCCACGCTCCAATACTCCGTCTTTTAAAGCAACAAAAACTAAAAGTTGTTACTCCATACCCTGCTCGACTAGTCATCATGTTTCCAGATGGATCCCAAACATTTGAGACACCAGGTGAAGCAACGAAAGCTCTTCAACTCAGGGGCCTGGTTCAATCCACCCAGGAAGACTCCTCACTCAGGAAAACTCAGCAAGGCCTTTGTGATGCTGTTTGGGACACTGCTAGGGTTCCTAGTTCCAGAAAGAGACAGAGTCAAGCAACCCTAGAGGATGTGAAAAAACTTTTACAAAAATTTCAGCGACCTGCACTGGAGTGAGTGGCGAGAGAGGTTCTACAGAGACTTAAAAACTGGTAACTTGATGTGGAGGTGACTCTGCACACAGTGACTACACAATGCAACTCAAGGAAGTCTGTTTGGGGTGGGGACATTGGGAAATGGAAATCCTGTTTATATTCCCAAGCTTACAGAGGGGAAAAAGGTTAGTGAATCAGAAGGATGTTTCTGAATTTCCCTTGGATTATCTCCCCCCCCCCCCCGAAACTTGCTGATAGTCCTCCCATAGTATTTGTTTAATTATACTATAGCCCAGGAAAGGTGGCATGACATAATGCATTTTTTGCAGCGCTACATGTCCACCTGACCATTATAGGGTCAGAAATCCATCCCTAAACGGTCGGCATATCCATAAGGCCTCACTGGAGATCTAGCACACAGGGACCATTTCCTGGGGGTCTCTGTTCCTCATTTTTATTTCCAGTGTGGCCTGGTGCTCTTCTAGGTACCAGGGAAATAGTGGTGCTGGGGGCCCTCTGCATTGTCTTGACACTCCCCACATACATCTGCCCCTTCAAAGGAGAGGTATCTGTCCTCTCCCTACCTTGGGAGCTGCTTACATTTTCTGCCAGGCTCAGAGACCTGTTACAGCAGGTACAATTTGCTGGTACAAAAAAGTTGATGCCCTGTTGGCATTTGGTTATTTTGGCAGGCCTAAAAGTACTGAGCATCATGTATAATGTTAAAATGCAACAGGCATGCACATGTTTAGTTGTTATAGGCCTAGTGCTGAATTGTTTTGATCCTTGTGTAGTTTTAAACACTCGGACAGCGTTTTGGTGTTTGAATAGAACAACAGGTAGACATTATAATTCGCTTATATCAGTGACAGTACATAAAGCAATTAATAATACAATATTATTGAGCATGGGGTGAAAAGGCATAAGTACGGTAGGAAGGGGATATATTGTACTTTTAACAAGCAGGAAATATCCATACAAGGACTGATCAGAAGTAGATATGGCTAAGTCAACTTTGATTTTATCTTTAAATGTGAATGGGATTGGTAATCCGATAAAGCGCTATCAATTATTTCAGTTATTCAGAAAAGAGAGACCGGGGCTTATTATGCTGCAGGAAACCCACATGTCTTCGGACGAACATAAACAATTTCAGAGGTGTGGGTATTCTGTAGTAAATGAATCACCCTATAGGGGTTGGAAAAGGAGAGAGGTGATGATTCTACTCTCCCAGGAGGTGCCCTTCGAAAAACAAAGTGAGATTAGTGACCCAGAGGGCCGCTATGCCATAGTGACGGGCAAGCTGTACTTAAGACCCGTTACCCTGGCATCTGTCTATTTCTCTCCTCGTTCAGGGAAGTCCTTAGCAGTAAAATTCTTCACGGATTTAATGTCCCTCATGGAGGGACAATTGCTGCTTGGGGGGGGAGACTCGAATATCACTTTTAACTACTCTTTGGATGCTGATACCCCTCTGCCCAATAGATCTAATGCTCTCCAAAAATACACAAAACAAACCGTCAATTCTCTGGGCTTGGTGGACACCTGGAGACATTTTTTTCCTACAACAAAAGAATACACCCACTGGGCCCCACATGTAGGAAGTGGGGCTCAACTGGACTATTTTATAACCACGGTCGAGCATTTAGACTCTATTTGTGATTTATGGCATGGGATCACCTTCTTATCGGATCATGCTCCCCTATGTCTCAGGGTGGATTTAGGGGCACAATATAAGCAAACCAATTGGTGCCTGAACCTTGCCTATCTTATGGACCCAGAGTTCCTTGAATTAGCCCAGGAGGCTGTACCTAGAATTAAACAAGAAAACACGCAACATGCAGTTGCCCCCACAATTCTGTGGGATACTTTAAAAGTAGTGTTAAGAGGAGAGATTATACGATTTTCTGTCATTAAAAAATGGCAGAGGGAAAAACACATAAAGACCTGCAGGAGGAGCTATTACATTTACAGCACTGGCCAGATCAAAAGGATCCCACAATACGACAACGATTAAGAAATGTAAAACAAAAGCTACAAAAAATAGTAGACCAATCGGTACAACAAAAACTATTTTATCTAAAGTTAAGACATCATGAGGGGGGACCTAAGGCCTCCAGAAATTTAGCAAGAAAATTGAGAGAACAGAGAACCAGAGCGAACATAATCAGCATGATAGATCCTAAAACAGGGAGATTAGCAAAAAGACCCAAGGAAATTAGACTTATTCTACAGCAGTTTTACCACGAGTTGTACACTAAAGAAGAAGTAATTCCCCTAGACAACATCAAATCATATTTAAAGGGTTTACCAATGCTACGAATCAGCCCACTACAGGCTAAAGCCTTGCTGGCACCAATCAAAGAGGGAGAACTACTCCAAGTTCTAAAAAAAGCTCAGACCCTGAAGGTGCCAAGTCCAGATGGGTATCCCTCTGAATTTTACAACAAATTCAAAAAGCTGCTACTACCCATATTACTCCCGGCGTTACATGCGGTCCAGGAGGGAGAACCCCCCCCCACATAGCAATATGTCACCATATCAGCCATACTTAAACTCCATAAAGAGGTTAAACACCCCTCCTCATTTTGCCCCATTTCAATGCTAAATTATGATTACAAAATGTTCATGTCAGCCATGGCCTCTAGAATAGACCATTTACTACCAGCTATTATTGACCCTGATCAAGTGGACTTTATTAAGGCCAGACAGGCTCACGATGCCATAAGACAGGCACATTTCTTAGTAGATTATGCCATAAAAAGACAAATTCCTTTAGTACTACTGGGGTTAGATGCTGAAAAGACATTTGACTGGGTCAGCTGGTCTTTTTTATGGCAGACTCTGGAGCACTTTGGATTCCTGGACAAGTTATAAAACAATTACAAAATATTTATGCCTCCTCTAAAGCAAATGTTAAGGTGGATGGGGCACTTTCAGATACATTTCAACTTTCTAGGGGCACCCCCCCAGGGATGCCCAATGTCTCCAATGTTGTTTGCTCTATAGCTCGAACCCCTGGCCATTGCCATCAGATCTTCTCGGGACATAGAGGGCCTTCCATTGGGAGGTTGCCCGCACAAGATATCACTGTTTGTGGATGATATTCTGCTGGCTCTCACCGAGCCTGAACAATCCATCCCAGAGGTATGGAAACAGCTACAAACATTTGGTAAGCTAGCAGGATATAAAATTAACAAATCAAAAACCGAGGTATTGACGTACAATTACCTCCCTCCCTCCCACTTCAAGAGAGACTTCCCCTTTAAGTGGCATGGACAAGAGATAAGATACTTGGGAATAAAACTCACAAGAAACCCCATTCATGCAGAGCTCTCAAATCTCGAACCTCTAACCCTAAAATTGACAGAATATCTATCTCGTTGGTCACGTTTCCCCTAAGCTTTTTGAGTAGGATAGATACAATTAAACAGAATGTATTTCTCTGCATATTGTTCTTTCTTCAGACACTGCCCTTCACCCCAGCTAAAACATATTTCCAGGCATGAGACAGAATGATATGCTGCTTTATTTGGAGCGGAAAGCGTCCCAGAAGAAAAAATGACTCACCTTAGCAATTGTGTTTCTTCTAATGGAGTCTTGCTGTATTCTGACAATTGCAGTTAGTTCCAGCACATGAACTGCCCAGTAGGGTGAAGGGTTACAATTCTATGCCAGGCATAGGACATTGGGCTCGAGCTTGGTTGAAAACTCTGTCTGTAATACTTTGAAACCATACCGTCAGATTCTTATGAGTTAAAACTCACTGACTAGATAATGTGGAAATTGTAAAATTCCTACTAGCCAACTGGCAACAAAGGCTTTAGATTCCTAAAAGACTCAAGTCAGGAAACCCAAAGACCAAAAACCAAGCAATAAAGCAAAAAAAATCTTAACTAGTCAAACACAAAGCACCCAACACAACAGAAAGTGGGCTGAAGACACCCCTGGGGTGCAACACTGTACCTGCCCACCCACTTCCCAAAACAGGTTCTGAGAGGGGAGGCAGGGAGGGAGGTCAGAATCAGCAAGACTCCATTAGAAGAAACACAATTACTAAGGTAATTTTTTCTTCAAACAACATGAAGTCTTGCTGTATTCTGACAATTGCAGGCTACCAAGCAGTACCTCCAAGGAGGAGGGACAGAATCTACTTTGGGAATAAGCTCTGAAATACTGCTATGCCAAACCTAGCATCACTCCTAGCCTGGATATACAGAGAGTAATGCTTGGCGAAGGTATGAACTGTTTTCCAGGTGGCTGCTTGGCAAATGTCTAACAAAGGAATATCCCTGGCCACAGCCAGAGATGCAGCTGTACCTCTAGTGGAATGAGCCCTCAGGCCTAAGGGTGAAACTTTTCCCAATTTCTCATAGCAGAATTGGATACAGGACACAATCCACCTGGCAATGGTTCTCTTGGTGGCAGGTTTGCCCTTACCTACTTCCCCGTAAGTGAGGAACAACTGGAGGGAGTCAAACCTGTGACCCTTTGTACATTCTATGTAGTAACTAAGTGCCCTTTTAACATCTAAACTGTGTAGCCTCCACTCTCCTGAGGAGGTGTGATCAGTGAAGAACACAGGAAGAGACATAGATTGGTTTAAATGGAAATCAGAAACCACTTTGGGTAAGAACCTTCTATTGGTTCTAAGGACCACCTTATCTCTATGAAATGAAATGAAGTCAGGCTCAACTGACAGGGCTTGCAATTCACTGATATGTCTGGCAGCGGTAACAGCAACCAAAAACACATTTTTCCAAGTCAAGTACTTGAGCTCTGCTGAGGACATAGGCTCAAAGGGGGGGTTGCATAAGCTAAGCAATGCAAATATTCAAATCCCAGGCAGGAGCAGGATCCCTAAGAGGGGGATTGGTATGAAGCAATCCTTTGAGAAATTTACAGAATACAGGGTGAGATGACAGAGAGGAAGGCTTCCCCACTGACAGAAAAGCAGAAACAGCTGACAAGTGAACTTTGAGAGTATCTGGTTTGATGCCTAGGCCATTAAGGTGAACCATATAATCCAGAACTGTAGACAACCCAGCAGTGTCTGGGGATATATGCTTCTTTGAACATCAAATGCTGAACCTTTTCCATTTGGAGTTGTAAGTGTTTCTGGTGGCAGGCTTTCGAGAAGCTTTGAGAATATCCAGAACCCCTTGGGACAGATGCAAGTCTGCATACTCTTACTCTTCAAGAGGCATGCCTTGAGATTGAGTGGCCGAAGATTGGGGTACCAAATCCTCCCCTGAGAGGAGGTTAGCAGGTTGTGATTCCTGGGAAGAGACAGGGGAAGATGGACTGCTAAGGACAGCAACAGGGGGTACCAAGGCTGCCTGGCCCAGTCTGGAGCAATCAGAATCACTTTGCAAGGTTGTGACCTTACCTTGATTAGAATCTTGAACAGTAGAGGGAAGGGAGGGAAAGCATAAAGAAATTTCCCTTCCCAGTTCAAAATCAGAGCATTCAGAAAGACTGAGCCCAAGACTGGGGGTCTGCAACAAAACAGAGGAAGTTGGTGATTGTCTGGGGCTGCAAAGAGATCTATCTCTGGAGTGCCCCTCCTTGAGAAAATCACTTTAACACCAAAGGATACAGAGACCATTTGTGATGGCCCTGGGAAATCCTGCTCAATGCATCTGCTAGCACATTGTCCTTTCCTGGGAGGTGGACTGCTGCCAGAGAGGTCTGTAGGGAATAAGCCTGGGACCATATTTTCATGGCCTCCGTGCACAAGGCCATGGACCAAGTGCCTCCCTGCTTGTTGATTTACCACATGGTGGTAGTGTTGTCCATCCTGACCTGAACCACCTTGTTCTGTACTGACTGAGAGAAAGCTTGTAGGGCAAGAAGTACTGCCCTGAGCTCCAGAAGGTTGATATGAAGAAGGGATTCCTGAGGGGACCACTGTCTCTGGGCTGTGAGAGCCCCCAGATGGGCTCCCCACCCCAAATGGGAAGCATCTGTGGTAAGAACCACAGAGTGAATCTGAGTGACAAATGGAACACCTTGCCTCAGATTGCCCAGGTCCTGCCACCATTGAAGGGTCTGACTAACAGGAACTAGTTTGGTAAAAGGATCTTTCCTTTGGGACCAAAAGGTCCTCAGATGGAACTGAATGTCCCTCATCTGAAAACTGGCCCCTTGGACCACTGCCGTGGAAGCTGCCATGTGGCCCAAAAGCTGAAGAAAATGCCTTGCTGGTCGAGAAACCAGAGGGAGGAAGAAAGAGGCCAGCTGAGAGATGGCTTTTGCCCTTTCCAGAGGAAGGAAAGCTCTTGCCTTGAGCTTGTCCAGCACTGCTCCCATAAAAGTGAGGAGCTGTACTGGCTCGAGAACTGACTTGGGAAGATTGAGAAGGAACCCCAGGGAAGTGAGAACTTGCTGGGTAACCTGCAGATCTGACTTGACTTGGTCTGGGGACTGGCCCACAAGGAGCCAATTGTCCAGGTATGGAAAGATAGAAATCCTTTACTTCTTAAAAAGGCCACCACTACTGCTAGGCACTTTGTAAACACCCTTGGAGCTGAAGTTAGGCCAAAGGGCATTGCTCTGAACTGGTAATGGCCTGAGGGCAATTCGAACCTGAGGTACTTTCTGTGGGAGCACCTGATGGGAATGTGAAAATAGGCATCCTTGAGGTCCAGGGAGGCTAGCCAGTCTCCTGGCCTCAGAAAGGGAAGAATTGTTCCCAGAGTCACCATTTTGAACTTTGGCTTTAGTAGGTGCTTGTTTAGGTATCTTAGATCTAGGATGGGTCACCACTCCCCTGTCTTTTTTGGGGTAAGGAAGTACCTGGAGTACAGACCTTTGCCCCTGTATGGGGTAGGAACTCTCTCTATGGCTCTTAAGTCCAGTAGAGAGGCAACCTCTACCTCTAGAGCAAGGGTTTCTGATGTATTTGCAGGTGGAAAGGATCTGGGTCTCAGTCTCGGAAAATTTTTGAAACTGAGAACCAGCCCCTGGCTTACAACCTCCAGGACCCACTTGTCTGAGGTAACAGACATCCAGTCCTGGACAAAGTAAGCCAGCCTACTACCTACCAGAATGGGAGAGTCGACCCGGGCTGACACATCAGGGTGTCTGCTTGGCAGGAGCCTTAGGCTGAGGGGTGGATGCAGCCCTGCTCATCCCCCTTCTGCCTCTCCCTCTGAAGAACCCCCTCTGAGAAAAGGAAGAAAAGGCCTGCGCTTGGTAGAAAGGCCTGTAAAAAGGCCTGCCCCTGCCCCTAGCTTGCTGCCTCTCCGTGGCCTGGGCACTCTTATAAGTGGTCCTGTACTCATCCATTTTCTTCATGTAATTCTCTGTCTGCTCCCCAAACACAGAATTACCCACCATAGGGAAATCCATGGCTTTAGCCTGGGTGTCCTGTGACAGTCTAGTACGTCTGAGCCAAGCCATTCTATGAAGTGCCACAGATGTAGCCATGACTCTTGATGACACATCACTGAAGTCCACAGCAGCATGAAATTGCACCTTTGATGCCTCGATCCCATCAGCAGCCACCCCCTCCAGCTCTATGGCTAGCTGGGGGAAGCCTGTTTAGTCAGTGCCAGTACAGTGTCCCACCTGGACTTCTGGTACCTGGCTGTATAGGCCATATAGTTAACCTATCTGAGTCCCAATCATGATGACATGTACTGCTTCTTTGCCATGGCATCTATCTTCCTGGAGTCTTTGTCTGGGGGGTGTGAAGCCAAGGGAATGTTTGCCTTGTCACAGGCTGCAGCCTGCACTACCCCAACATGGCTGCATTGCTGATAGAAAAACTCTGTATCTGAACCTGACAAGTTATACGTCTTGTCCGGTCTCTTGTCTACAGGAGGTACAGAGTTAGGAGACCTTAGAATTTTTTTTTGTCTGTTTCCCATAGGACTTATGGAGGGGAATAGACAGTCTCTTAGACTCTGGAATGTCTATCATCTCAACAAAATCAGGCTCCTCCTGATCCTCCACAGCCTCCTCTATAGGAAGCTGGAGGGTTTGATCCACTTTTCTGTAAAACAGAAAGTGGGAAGGGGACTCAGAAAGCCTAGGAGGGGAAACACCAGAAGGTCTGCCTGGGGAGATGTCCGGTTCCACAGGCACATCCAGACTTTCATCGTCATAATCATCCTCTTCAAAATCCACCTCTTCATCAAACTCCGGTTCGTAAAAATCTTCAGGGGAATAATCCTGAACAGGGGGAACCAACCGAACCGAACCCCTGCCAGAAGGCACCAGATCGGACAGAACTGGACGAAGCGATTCAACAATCTGAATCACTCTGGCTATCTCTTCGGCAGTTGGAACATGAAGGTCTAGATCCGAACTGGCTGATTTATCCTTGAGCTTTCTTTTAGTAGGAACCGATCCCTCAGGATCGGCTCTCCTCTTGCCCGAAGAAGTATTGCCCTGGTCAGAGGGCACTCCTTCTGGTTCGGTAGGAACCAAACCGGGCTGGCCTTCCGGGTCAGCGGATTTCTTGGCCTCCTTATCCCTAAGTCTAGGTTATGTAGACTTGGGGAAATTCTTGCAAATTTGGCAGTCTGAATCAAGGTGGTCAAACTCCAGACAGTAAACACAAGTGATGTGGGGATCGCCCTTAGCAAAGACTTCCCCACACACACTGCAGTGTTGAAACCCAGTGGGTCCGTTTCTTTTCTTGGGTTTCTCAGACATGGCCAACCTAACAAAACTTACCCTTTATACGGCAACCGCCAGGCAAGACTCCCCTATCAGTTTCTCACCGTGTTACAGGTGTTGGAAAAAACGTTCAATTCACAGTTTTTTCAAAACTGATATGGACCAGTAATCACACTAAACTTTTTCACAAAGATTTTTCTAAAGGATCAGTTCAGCCGAACTGACTGAAAAAGCTTTACAATTTCCACACAATAACTATCCTAAGTACTTACAGTACCACAGACAGAGTCCTGAACCGACAAACAGAACTTATTGTGGACTAAAACTGACAACTTTAACCGACTTTGAACTGAGCAAAAGGAGAAATCTCTGGAGCGACTGTCTAGTGAGGCGGAGTAAAGAATCTGACGGTTTGGTTTCAAAGTATTACAGACGGAGTTTTCAGCCGAGCTTGAGCCCAGCATTCTATGCCTGGCATAGAATTTTAACCCTTCACTCTCCGGGGCAGTTCAAGTGCTGGAGCTAACTGCACTTGTCAGAATACAGCAAGACTTCATGTTGTTTGAATTAGATATTCTATTCTGCAACTGGCCAGAGAAAGAGAGGTGGCCTTAACCTCCCTGACCTGAAAAAGTATGCGATGACAGCACAGTTAAGGGTTTTCCTACACTGGCTAAATAAACAGTATGATGCACACTGGAAACAATTAGAAGTAACCTGGGGAGACCTATACAACACTCAGGAGTTCCTTTTTGAGATGCCCCCCAAGTGCCAAGGGATAATGAATTATCCAAAGTTCACCAGGGAACCATTAAAAATATGGTGTATGATCAGTAGTGATTATTTTACATTCCCTGAAAAATTGTTCTTGGGAACAGTGAAGTACAGTATAATGCATATTTGACAGCAGGTCCCTCAGGCCCCTATGTAGTTCAATGGTAGAGAAATGGCATTTTATTAATTTTCCAGTTAGTGGGCAGACCAGGTCTCCTTCCCTTTGTCTCCCTTCAGAAGGAATATCACTTACCCCATAAATATTTTATTTCTTGTTTACATCTTTAATCATACCGTCAGTCATATGAACGGTCACTCGTGGCCCTAAGTGAAAACCCTACCCAAATAATACAACTGTTACAAGCTCATATCAGAGGAACGGCCTCGGATCACTTGATTAGTAAGATACTGTATATAAGGCCTTAAATGAAAGACAGGGAGACTCGACCAACTCAATCAGGTTTAGATGGGAACAAGAACTACAGGTATCAATCAGTGAGCAGGACTGGAATGACTCTGCTTTACCAACTATAAAAATCTTTTTCTCACCATACTGGTGTGAATACATGTGGATACTCCATTCTCATTTCTTCCGCACACCAGCCTTGCTGGCTAGTATGGGAGAATTAGGGGAGAGACAGTGTTGGAGAGAATGTGGGGATGATAGAGCAAATCAGAGCCATATCCTCTGGTCATGTCCTAAGCTATCCAACTTTTGAAAGGAGATCATCGAGGAGCTGAGTGCAATTTATGACACCACTGATTTATTCACTCCCACATTTATATTGATTTTTATTAAACCAAAAGGTCTGCAAACTGACAAAAACTTGCTGAAATAAATGTTAACATTTATAACAGCAGCCCACAAAATTATCATTAGACTGTGGTTTACAAATAAAATACCCACTAAAAAAGCCTGGATTGTTTTGTCCAGGGAGACATATGCCCTTGAGCGACTCTCGGCCAAGATGATGGACAAAGTGCAATAATTTGATGTACAATGGCAGAAGTGTATATCATACCAACTAAATCATTGTGATGATTTTGTACCTTAAGCTATGTACTGAACATGTAATTTTCTTTTGCACTGGAAAGATACTCAGGATATGATCTGTGATGCTCCTTGAATTTTGCCCTGAAAAGATACCCGGGATATGATCTGTGATGCTCCTTGAATTTTAATGGGAATAAAATCTGGGAGGGATAAAGGAGGGCTCACCATGCTATGCCTGATTTGATTTGAATGGATCACAGACTGAACTTAAAATGAGTAATTATGATTCTCTGGATACTGAAGTAATAAGATGTTAATTTATTTTCCCTAATATGACTGCTACAAATATACATGTAATGTACTGTGATGTTATCAACTGGTATTAATAAGTGATGTATTGCTGCCTGTAAAATTGTTCATTTATAAATTAAATAAAAAGACTCACTCTGCCAGCCTTTCTATTTCTCTTGAGGATGCCCTTCAGATATCACATCATTACAGTGATGCAATTATAGCAATGCAATTATGGTGACTACAATATAGTGCTTACAATAACAGCACAGGTCACATAATAGTGAATGAGTAAATACAGAGATTTAAAATCACAGCGACAACAAAACAGAGTGACTATTGATCAACTATTTACTCCCTGTGTCCAAGAGCACTGTGGTAATAGAATCCCATAAATAGGGAGGGTCTGGGGGCTCAGCCACCCAGGGAGAGTGCAGGGGGAGCAGCCCCCCCTGTGTCATCGGGATCAATTAGCTTGGCGTTGCCACCCCACTGTATGGAGGTTTTTTTGAATGCATTAAGGAGGAGCAGAGGATGGCAGAGATCCGGATGGCACAGGTGATGTCTAGCTGTGCAGCTACTGGTAGCAGAAGGTGTTACAGGGATCTCACTGGACGCCTTGTACAGGTGGTCAGGGAAGAAAAAATTACTCACCTTAGTAATGTTGTTTCTTCTAATGGAGTCTTGCTGTATTCTGACTATGTGCAGTGATCTCCAACCTTTGAACTGCCCCAGAGAGGAAAGAGTTAACTTTCCATGCAAGGCATGGAACGCTGAGCTCGAGCTCGGTTGAGCCTCTGTCTGTTGTTGTTTGTACCCAAACCGCCAGATCTTTACGAGCTATACTCACTGGGCGTCCTGTGTGGAAACTGTAAACTCACACTAGCCAACTGGCAACTAAATTTAATAAAAAGGTTTTTTGGTTCCAAAGCGAAGACTCAAGTCAGGAAACCCAAAAACAAACACACACACACCCAAAAATTAAAGAGGGTGAGAAAAGGAGGCACCTCTAGGGTGCCAACACTGCTCCTGCCCACCCACATCCCAAAACCAAGTTCTGAGAGGGGAGGCGGGGGGAGGTCAGAATACAGCAAGACTCCATTAGAAGAAACAACATTACTAAGGTGAGTAATTTTTTCTTCAAACAACATGAAGTCTTGCTGTATTCTGACTATGTGCAGACTACCAAGCAGTACCTCCATGGAGGAGGGACATAACCTATTTTGGGAACAGGCTCTGAAGCACTGCTGTACCAAACCAAGCATCAGTCCTAGCCTGGATATCCAGAGAGTAATGCTTGGTAAAAGTATGGACTGTTTTTCAGGTGGCTGCTTGACAAATCTCTAAGATAGGAATATCCCTGGCAGCAGCCAGGGAAGCAGCTGTACCTCTAGTAGAGTGAGCCCTCAGGCCTGAGGGTGGAATTCTACCCAATTTTTCATAGCAGAATTGTATACAAGAGACAATCCAGCTGGCAATAAATCTTTTAGTGGCAGGTTTTCCCTTACCAACCTCACCATAAGTGAGGAAAAATTGGAGGGAGTCAAACCTGTGACCCTTGGTGCGCTCTATGTAGTAGCTAAAGGAGCTTTTCACATCCAGGATGTGCAGCCTCCTCTCCCCAGAGGAGGAATGGTCAGTGAAGAAAACAGGAAGAGACACAGACTAATTAAGGTGGAAATCTGAAACCACCTTAGGCAAAAACTTCCTATTAGTCCCGAGGACCACCTTATCTCTATGGAAAGAGATAAAATCAGGCTCCACTGACAGGGCCTGTAACTCACTGATGCGTCTGGCAGAAGTAATGGCTACCAGGAACACAGTTTTCTAAGTCAAGTACTTAAGCTCTGCTGAGGACAAAGGCTCAAAAGGGGGTTGCATAAGCTGAGCAATGCAAACATTAAGATCCCAAACAGGAGCAGGGTCCCTGAAGGGAGGATTGGTGTGCAGCAATCCCTTGAAGAATTTACAGAATGCAGGATGAGCTGAAAGGGAAGAGGACTTGCCTACTGACAAGAAGGCAGAAACAGCTGCCAGATGCACTTTAAGTGTAGCTGGTCTGAGTTCCAAGTCATTGAGATGAACCATATAGTCCAGGACTGTAGGCAACCCAGCAGACTCTGGAGAAATATGCTTACCAGAGCACCAAATAGTGAACCTTTTCCATTTGGAGATGTAAGTCTTTCTGGTGGAAGGCTTCTAGAAGCCTTTAGAATGTCCAGAACACCTTGAGAGAGATGCAAATCAGCAAATTCTAACTCTTCAAGAGCCAGGCCTTGAGATAGAGAGATTTGAGATTCGGATACCAAACTCTCCCCTGAGAGCATGTTAAAAGGTTGAAATTCCTGGGAAGAGACAGGGGAAGGTGGAATGCTAAGGACAGCAAGAGAGGGTACCAGGGCTGTCTGGCCCAGTCTGGAGCAATCAGAATCACTTTGCAGGGTTGAGACCTGATTTTGACTAGTATCTTGAACAGGAGAGGGGAGGGGGGAAAGCATACAGAAACTTCCCTTCCCAATTGAGAACTAGAGAATCCAGGGGGACTGAGCCCAACACTGGGGGTCTGCAGCAAAAAAGAGGAAGTTGGTAATTGTCTGGGACTGCAAAAAGATCTATCTGTGGAGTGCCCCATCTGGAGAAAATCACCTTCAAAATTAGGGGATCTAGGGACCATTCGTGATGTCCCCGAGATATCCTGCTGAGAGCATCTGCCAGGACATTGTCCTTCCCTGGGAGGTGCACTGCTATCAGAGAGGTGTTCAGGGAATAGGCCAGAGACCACAACTTCATCGCTTCTGTGCACAAGGCGGTAGACCGAGTGCCCTCTTGCTTGTTGATGTACCACATTGTGGTGGTATTGTCTGTTCTGATCTGAACCACTTTGTTCTGAACAGACTTGGAAAAAACTTGCAGTGCCAGAAACACTGCCCTGAGTTTCAAGAGATTGATGTGAAGCAGAGATTCTTGAGGTGACCACAACCCTTGGGTGGTCAGATCCCCCAAGTGGGCTCCCCAGCTAAAGAGGGATGCATCTGTGGTAAGGATTAGAGAATGAGATTGAGTGACAAAGGGAACTCCTTGCCTTAGATTGTCCTGATCCTGCCACCACTGCAAAGCCTAGATCAGGGTTCAAGTCACTGGGATTAGTTTGGTCAGAGAATCCTTTCTTTGGGACCAGAAGGCTCTTGAGTGGAACTGAATGTCCCTCATCTGAAATCTTGCTCCCTGGACCACCGCCGTAGAGGCAGCCATGTGGCCCAGGAGCTGCAGAAAGTGTCCTGCTGGACGAGACACCTGAAGGGTGAATGAAGAGGCCAGGTTCACAAGGGTCCTTGCCCTGTCCAGGGGAAGGAAGGCTCTTATCCTTATTGTGTCCAGTTCCGCTCCTATAAAGGTGAGGAGCTGTACTGGCTCCAGAACTGACTTTGAAAGATTTAGGAGGAATCCTAAAGAAGTGAGCAGTTGCTGGGTTATCTGGAGATGTGACTTGACTTAGTCTGGAGACTGACCTACTATGAGCCAGTCGTCCAGGTATGGAAAGAAGGAGATCTTTTTTCTCCTTAGGAAAGCAACCACTACTGCCAGGCATTTTGTGAACACCCTTGGAGCTGATGTTAGGCCAAAGGGCATTGCTCTGAATTGATAGTGGCCTGAGGGCAACTCGAACCTGAGGTACTTTCTGTGGGAGCATCTGATGGGAATGTGGAAATAGGCATCCTTGAGCTCCAGGGAGACTAGCCAGTCCCCTGGCCTTAAAGAGGGTAGAATTATTCCCAGAGTCACCATTTTGAATTTGGGCTTTAAAAGGTGCTTGTTTAAATATCTTAGATCCAGGATGGGCCACCATTCTCCTGTCTTTTTGGGGGTTAGCAAGTACCTGGAGTACAATCCTTTTCCCCTGTGTAGGGATGGAACCCTTTCTATGGCTCTGAGAGTCAAGAGGGAAGAGATCTCTGACTCTAGGGCAAGGGCCTCTGAAGGATTTGCAGGTGTAAAGGATCTGGTTTTCATCTTGGGAAATTTTTTGAAGCTGAGAACCAGTCCCTGGCTTACTACTTCCAGGACCCATTTGTCTGAAGTTACAGACTTCCAGTCCTGGACAAAGTAAGCCAGCCTGCCCCCTACAGGTAGTGGAGAATCGGCCTGGGCAAACCCATCAGGGTGCCTGCTTGGCAGGGGCTTTATGCTGAGGCGTGGTAGCAGGCCTGCTTATACCCCATATGCCTCTCCCTCTGAAGAACCCCCTCTGAGCAAAGGCAGAAGAGGAGGCCTGGGCTTGGTAGAAAGGCCTATGAAAACGCCTGCCCCTGCCCCTGGAATGCTGCCTCTGGGGAGTGGCTTGCCTTTCTTTGGCCTGAGCACTCCTACGGGTGGTCCTGTACTCATCCATTTTCTTCATGTAGTTCTCTGTTTGCTCCCCAAACAGAGAATTACCAATGACAAGAAAATCCATGGCCTTAGTCTGGGTATCCTGTGATAGGCTAGTATATCTGAGCCAAGCCATCCTACGAAGGGCCACAGATGTAGCCATGACTCTAGAAGAAACATCACTGGAGTCCACTGCAGCATGAAATTGCACCTTGGCTGCCTCAATACCATCTGCAGCCACTCGCTCCAGCTCCTTGGCCAGCTAGTCAGGGACCTGTTTAGCTAGAGCCATCACAGTGTCCCATCTAGACTTCTGGTATCTAGCTGTGTAGGCCATATAATTAGCCTGCCTGAGTCCCAAAGATGCTGCCACGTACTGTTTCTTTGCCATGGCATCAATCCTCCTGGAGTCCTTATCTGGGGGGTGTGAAGCCAAGGGTATATTTGCCTTATCACAGGCAGCAGCCTGCACTACCCCAACATGGCTGCATTGTTGGGAAAGGAACTCCGTATCTGAGCCTGAGAGATATATACCTCTTGTCCATTCTTCTGTCCACAGGAGGTATGGAATTAGGAGTTTTTAAAATTTTAAATGTCTGTTTCCCAAAAGACTTATGGAGGGGAATAGACAATCTCCTGGACTCTGGGATGTCCATCATCTCAATGTAATCAGGCTCCTCCTGATCCTCTACTGCTTCCTCCATAGGAAGCTGGAGAGTTTCAGCCACTTTTTTGTAAAACATAAAATGGGAAGGAGACTCAGAAAGCCTAGGAGGAGAAACACCTGAAGGTCTGTCTGGGGAGATGTCCGGGTCAATGGGCACATCCAGACTTTCATAATCACCATCACTATCCTCATACTCTCCCTCCTCCTCCTCCGGTTCATAAAAATCTTCTAAATTATAATCCGGAACCGGGTGAACCGACTGAACCGAGCCCCTAACCGATGGTGCCGGTTCGGTTGGAACCGAAGTGAGCAATTGAACAATCCTTATCGCTTTGGCTATTTCATCAGCGGTCAGAGAAAGAACTTGTGGATCCGAATCGACTGACTTATCCCTTCTTTTTCTTTTAACCGGAACCGACTCCTCAGAGTCGGTTCTCCTTTTGCCTGAAGAAGTTTCGCCACGGTCAGAGGGCACTCCTTCTGGTTCGGTTGGAACCGAACCGGGCTGGCCATCCGGGTCAGTGGATTTCTTGGCCTCCCTTTCTCTCAGTCTACCTAATCTCTTTTTCAGGGTAGCTGAGGGAAAACATTTGCAAATCTGGCAGTCTGAATCGAGGTGGTCAAACCCCAGACAATAAACACAGGTGGTGTGGGGGTCAGCCTTAGCAAAGGCTTGCCCACATACATTACAGTATTGAAACCCAGTGGGCCCGTTTTTTTTCTTGGGTTTCTCAGACTTGGCCAGTCCTAACCAAACTTACCCTTTTTTCGGCAATCCACCAGGCAAGACACCCCTATCAGTTCCTGACCGTGTTACGGGTCTTGGAAAAAAACGTAATGAAATCCATTTTTTTTAGAACTGATACGGACCGGTTACCACACTCTAAAAGCTAAAAAAAAAACATTTTTTTTTCCACAAACCTGATCAGTTCAAACCGAACTGATCCGATGTTTTCAAGTTCCACACAGAAAACTAATAATAAACCTATCTAGTACTCACGGTACCACAGACAGAGATTGAACCGACTGGTTAGATTGTAGAAATTCGGTTGAAACCGAGAGAAAAAAACGACACTTTAACCGACTAAATTGAACCGAGCGAAGAAGAAATCTCCGGAGCGACTGTTCAGTGAGGCGGAGTAAAGAATCTGGAGGTTTGGGTTCAAAGAACAGACAGAGACTCAACCGAGCTCGAGCTCAGCGTTCCATGCCTTGCATGGAAAGTTAACCCTTTCCTCTCCAGGGCAGTTCAAAGGTTGGAGATCACTGCACATAGTCAGAATACAGCAAGACTTCATGTTGTTTGAATATGGCATTCACCCTCATATGGACTACCTTTTGGGCCTTTCTCAATTTCCAGATGCAGGTGTAAATTCAGTCGCTGAGTTCACTGAAAATCGCTGTTAATTTCAATTGCTAAAAAAAAAAATCATTAAATTTGACGTTGCTAAAATTGATTCTCTGTAACTTTCATTCGGCGAAATTGCATTGCTGTAATAACATAGAGCCTGTACTTCACTATATGTGTACTTGTAATGTTTATAGGAGGATATATATCTGTACTGTTCATTTGGCACTGCCTTTTCTATATATAATAATTGTATACTAGCAATGTTGTTCGCTATATTGCAGTGAGCTGGATGCCTGATGCGTAAATTAAGGAGTATCATAGTTATTTATGAGAGCACTAAGAAAGAAGTTTGGAACAAGTGGGGAGCGAGAATCGACTGCTTGTACCTCTCATAATCTGGGACTATTAAAAGAAAAATGGACAGAATGGACTAAATGAGCATAAGATATACCTGTTCAAGTCCCACCACTATATATAGGATAGTTTATGATTGCCCATACACAACAATGCAATTCTTATACTGAGTGGTTACTATGATGTCATGGACTGCTCAAGAGGTCTCTCTGATGTCATAGTAACCACAAGGTTTAAGAATAGTGATGTTGTATATTTGGGCTACCATACACTATTCTATATAGTGTATGGTACCAAAAAAACACAATAGCTTACTTTTTTCTTCTTAAGGCAGTCAGTTTCTGTTGTCCAGGTCCCACATTTCTTGGCCATCAGCCCGCCGGACAACTCGCACATGCAACGCCTCAACCGCCCCCTGTCCTGTAAACAGTGCTGATGGAGGCAGCTGCATTGTGACGTAGCTACTAACGCAGAACAAAAAGTCATTCTGCATTAGTAGCAACATCACTACTACAGCAGAATGGCTTTTTACAGTGTACGGATGTCCATGCTCATTGACGTTCCACCATACACTATAGTACAAATGGACTGAATGCTCTTTCATAGTAACAGTCATATGTGCTTTCATATACAGTATCTTATACTATGATTTTTTAATATATTGTGCTGTTAGTACTGTATTGTTTTTTATTATTGTTCTATAAATGTTGCATATTAGTGATTTAGTGACATTTGCCAAAGGGCAGGGCACTGGTGCTTTATGTCACAGTGTTAGGGGATATTTAAACAGCACACCTGGAGAAATGAATCACCCTTGATAAAGTGCTGTTAGGGGCACGAAACGCCATTGGGTATCAGTAACAGGCTGGGGGAGTGCATTAGCTATGTGCCCAGCATTTTTTTTATCTTGTTATAAGTAAATAAAATGTTTTTTTATCTGATTATTGTGTGTGTGGTGTATGTTTGTTGCTTTGATAAATGAGTGTGAGCTTTGTCGTACCTCTCATCCTGTTGCTTAGCCAACTCCTTACCCATTTTACTACTTTTAGACCCACTCCTAGGCTGCTCAGCTTGCTCACCAGTGTTCTGTGGGAAATGGTGTCTAAGGCCTTACTGAAATCCAGGTAGGCCACATCCACTGCTCTGTCCTGATCCACTTCCCTAGTCACCTAGTCAAAGAACTCAATCAGGTTTGTCTGACATGATCTCCCCACTGTGAAACAATGCTGCCTCGGATGCTGGAATCAACTGGTCACAAGGTATTCCCCAATCCATTCTTTCAGTAGGGACTCCATTACTTTACCCACCACCGAAGTCAAGCGGACAGGTCTGTAATTTCCTGCCTCCTCCCTGTTACCACTTTTGTGAAGTGGGACCACATCTGCCCTTCTCCAGTCCCTGTATCAAGTAATAGTTTGAACAGGGCTGTCAGAGGTGCAGCCAGCTTGATCTCCCTTAGTATTCTAGGGTGTACCTCATCAGGCGCCATTGCCTTGTCC
Source organism: Neoceratodus forsteri (assembly GCA_016271365.2). Classification (NCBI taxonomy): domain Eukaryota; kingdom Metazoa; phylum Chordata; order Ceratodontiformes; family Ceratodontidae; genus Neoceratodus; species Neoceratodus forsteri. The sequence continues at coordinate 1,202,003,404 of CM028130.1, forward strand.
ACTTTTAGTTGTGCCAGTTTCTTGAGGATTATCTCCTCTGTAAAAGGACTAGTGCCCACTTCCCTTCCTTTAATGTTGTTGTCCACCATTTATGGCCCCTCACCTGCCCCTTCCTCTGTAAATACTGAAGAAAAGTATTTGTTCACTATGTCTGATTTTTTTTGGTCCTCTTCCACATTAACCCCTCCTTCTCCTTTTAGCCTTACTATCTCTCCTTTGGTCTTCCTCTTTTCGATTATATACCTAAAGAATGTTTTATCCCCTTTTTTGCTGACTTGGCAATATTCTCCTCTGTTTGTGCCTTTTCAGTCCTAACTGCTTTCCCTGCCTCCCCTTGTTTCTCCCGATATCTCTCTCCATCCTCCTCTTTCTGTGTCATCTTGCACCTTCTAAATGCTAGCTTTTTTGCTCTTACTTTCTCTGCTACTTCTTTAGAGAACCATAGTTGTCTCTTTTTTCTCTTGCCCTTGTTAACCTGCTTGACATATACATTTGTTACCTTTTCAATGCCCTCCTTTATTCTTGCCCACTGTTTCTCAGCTCCACCCAGTTTCCCTATCTCTGCTAGGGTGCCCCCTGAGGCATTCTCCTATCTTCTTAAAATCAGCCTTCCTGAAGTCATGGACCCTCATTTTAGTGTGGTTGGTTCTGGCCTAGTTCTTATATTGAACCACGCCGTACATTGATCACTGGTCCCCAGGTGGCTACCCACCGTGATGTCAGCAACATTGTTCCCATTTGTCAGTACCAGATTCAGTATTGCCCCCCCCCCCATGAGTGAGTTCCTTAACTAGCTGTCTGAAGAATGCCCCCTGCAGGGAGTCCAGGATGTTCCTACTTCTAACAGTTGTTGCAGCTGGGAATCTCCAATCCACATCTGGTAGAATTAAGTCCCCCACCATCCACTTCACCCCCTGTGCTGGAGGTCTGTAGATCGCTCTTGTGAGAATAGCAGCCCCCTTCCGTGTCTCCAGGGTGGCCCACAGTACCTCTCCTCTTCCCTGCTCCTCCTGTATTGCCATAACTTTTATGTTTTCCCTCACATAAAAAGTTGCTGCTCCCCGCTTTTTACCTACCCTGTCCCTTCTGAATAAAGCAAAAACCTGGTATGGCTACATCCCAGTCCTGGTTTTCATTGCACCAGGACTCAGTAATTTCTAATATGTCCAGGTCCGTTTCTGCCATGGTGACCTCTAGGTCTATAATTTTATTGCCCAGACTTCAAGCATTTGCACACATGGCTCTCCAGATTGTACTGCCATACCTTCCCATTTTACCCATTTGCCCTCCATTATTTCCTCTACTATTCTTCTTACTACCTTCTTTTCCTTCTACCCCCAGATTCTAATGTTAATTGGTTCCTTTTGGGATTTCTTTCCTTCCGGATTCCCACTGCTGACCTTATAAACTTGTGTGTGTGGGCGGGGGGGCAAAAATCATTGAAAGGAAATTGTTCTTGTCTGTGTCACTTCAAATAAACTTGGGGCTATGGACTGTGGGCTAGCGACTGAAGTTGTCTTCGTAGACCTAACCAAGGCATTTCACCTTGCAAACCATGAGCTTCTACTTTCCAAACTCAAACATATTGGTCTGGATGACCTAGCATGCAACTGGTGCTGGCATTATCTAACAGAAAGAATGCAGCTTGTGAAATGGTGGGGAAGTATGTCTGACCTAAAGCCAATATCTACCCGGGTACCCTAAGGATACATTCTGGGCCAGATGTTTTCATTGTTTATAAATGACATGCTTGATGTACTTTCCGAAGCTCAGCACCTGTACAGGTACCATGCTTGAGTACATTTTTTTCTGACGCCATCTGGCATAGTACCTGTTCAAGGAACCAGCCCCTAGTTTGGGGAGGATGATTGCAACTGTAAACTCAGCACTAGGAACTGGAGTTACTGAAGTGTCTGAGGAGCTGCCAGAGGTGCTGACCAAAGCCAAATAGGATTAGGCAATTGAGCTAAGAAGAAAAAAGAAAATGACATATGTAACATGTTGGACTGGACACTACAAGTAACTGCAGTAAGAAATATCAATTTCTGGTTTCTATCTGAGAATACTACTGCTACTGTGATGACTATGTCTCTACTGTGTGGCTATTAAAAGAGATTCACTGGGTTAATATTATGTCCAAGAACTGGTTATTTTTTGAGTGCCAATAGGATGATAATTGCACTGGTGGTGGTACAGTATGTCTTGATATACAAAAATAACAAACTAGCTTTAAACTTTAAAACTGAGAGAACTGAATGATGTCATGCAGACGTAAAATTCTGACTCTCAGCAGACGAGTGATGAAACTCTGATGTGCACTCTACAGCAGTAAAGAAAATATTACTCACCATAGTAATCTTCTTTCTTCCAGGGTATTCTTCAATATCCTTAACTCTAGCAGTCAGCCGCCTGGATTGCACTGCCCCGGAGATTAATGGAACTTTATGCAAATAATGAAGCATTAACTGGCTCATGCCACTATTTAAATCTGCTGCCCTGACAACTGTAGGCATTCCAAGATGCTCAGATTTTGACTAAGCCTGTAGCTAAGTCTTATACTATGCTACCCTAACACTCTATAACAAAGTAACAATAATATTTTAGTTTGATTAGAGCCCCCCTTTTCTTTTTATTTCCCTGAGCCAACTGGCAATGTCCAAAAAGACCAATGAAACAGAACTGGGCCTACTGGTTTAAAATAAGATTTTGTGCCAGTAGAGGCCAACCAACACACAGTAACATTTGTAATATTATACTGATAGGTTCTGAAAGGGGAGGTAGGGTGGGAGAGTTAATGATATTGAAGAATACCCTGGAAGAAAGAAGATTACTACGGTGAGTAATATTTTCTTTTAACCCCAGGTATTCTTCAATATCATTAACTCTAGCAGACTATAAAGCAGTACCTTTGGAGGAGGGTCCAGAACCCTATTAAGGGAACAGACTCTGCAGCACCGCTGTGCCAAACCTGGCATCACTTCTGTACTGGATATCCAAACTATAGTGCATTGTAAAGGTATGTACAGATTTCCATATGGCTGCTTTGCAGATTTCCAACAAGGGAATATCCCTAGCTGCTACTGATGTAGCAGCTGTGTCCCTAGTGGAGTGTGCACTCAGGCCTACTGGGGATTCCTTGCCAGCTTTAGTGTAACAGAACTATATGCATGCCACAATCCAGCACGCAATTGTCCTTTTTGAAGCTGGGCTACCTTTACCCACATTACCACAGGTCAGGAGAAAAAATTACTTGCCGTAGCAATCTTGTTTCTTCCAAGGGAATCTTACTTTATTCTGACTCAGGCAGTATGGTCTCACTATAGGATTGCCCCAAAGCTGAAATAGTTAAAAGAACCTATGCAAATGATGGAATGCTAGGCTCGAGCTCGGTTTTCAACCACTGTCCCTGGTAAACAGCTTTCAACCATCAGATTCTTACAAAGCATGTACAAAGAACTATCTAACTATACTAACACTACTATTAATAACTAGTTCCCACCTTGTGATCAATTATTACTTCCCCCATACAGTTCAGAATGGCACCGCTAAGACTCAAGCCACAGATGCCCAAGAAAAAACATGTCCACAGGTTTGCAACATTATTAGTACAGCTGGAGTGCAGTGACCCTCAGGTTATTAGTAGAGGAGGAAGAGAGGGAGTCCAGAATACAGTAAGATTCAGTTGGAAAAAACAAGATGACTACGGTAAGTAATTTTTTCTTCAAACCTCAGGAAATTTTACTGTATTCTGACTTATGCAGGCTACCCAAGCAGTACCTTTTGAGGTGGGTATAGAACCTACTTAGGAAACAGGCTCTACAGGACTGCTGTGCCAAACCTGGCATCCCCTTTAGCCTGGACATCCAAACAATAATGCTTGATAAATGTGTGGACTGTTTTCCAGATAGCTGCCTTATAGATATCTACTAGGGGAATATCCCTAGCAGCTGCTAAAGAAGCAGCTGTACCTTTGGTCGAATGGGCCCTGAGGCCTGTGGGTGGCTGCTTACCTTCCTTATTGTAGCAGAATTGAATGCAAGCCACCATCCATCTTGCAATGGAGCTTTTAGTAGCTGACTTGCCTTTCCCCACCTCTCCATAGGTGAGGAAGTGTTGAGTGTGGTCCTGACTATGACCTTTTGTGTGGTCAAGGTAGTTGCCGATTGCCCTTTTTACATCCAGGCTATGCAGCCTACATTCACCTGAGGTGGAATGATCAGCAAAAAAGACAGGCAGTGTAATGGACAGGTTAAGGTGGAACTCGGATACCACCTTGGGCAAGAATTGTCTATTAGTCTTCAGGACGACTTTGTCTCTGTGGACAGCAATGTAACCAGACTCTGTAGACAAGGCCTGAAACTCGCTAATCCTTCTAGCAGAAGTCATGGCCACAAGGAACACTGTTTTTCAGGTTACATACTTGAGGTCTGCTGAAGACATGTGTTCAAAGGGTGGCTACATGAGCGGGGCAATGCAAATGTTCAGATTCCACATGGGAGTTGGCTCCCTATGTGGAGGGTGCAAGTGAAGCAATCCTTTGAAAACCTTTTTGAACACTGGATTTGAGGCCAGGGAAAGCCTTTTGCCCACTGGTAAGTAAGCTGAGACAGCTGCTAGGTGCACTTTCAGGGTAGAGGCCCTTAAGCCTGTAGAATGGAGATGAGTAAGGTACTCCAGGACCACTGGTAAACTGGCTTGGTTATGGTCAACATCCCTTCCTTGACATCAAATAGAAAATCTCTTCCATTTCGAGGAATAGGTTTTCCTAGTTGATGGTTTTCTGGATACTCTTAGTATCTCCATAACCCTTCTGACAGATGCAAGTCTGTATATTTTAAGTCCTCAAGAGTCAGGCTTTGAGGCTGAGGGACTGTAGGTTGGGATACATGATTCTGCCCTGTGAGGACGACAGTAGGTTGTGCCTCCAGGGGAGGCTGATTGGTTTGGCTACTGACATTGATTGAATCATAGAGTACCAGTGCTGTCTGGACCAATCTGGAGCAATGAATATCATTGTTGCTGGCTGGGATCTGAGTTTCTTCAGCACCCTTAGCAGCAAGGGACATGGAGGGAAGGCATACAGAAACCTTCCTATCCAATCCAGCAAAAGTGTGTCCAGAGGGACTGTTCCCTTGATAGGGGGTCTGCAGCAGAACTGTGGTAACTGATGATTGCCTGGAGCTGCAAATAAGTCCACTTCTGGAGTACCCCATCTCCTGAAGACAACCTTCAGAACCTGCTTGTTCACTGACCACTCATGGTGGTTCTGATTGATTCTGCTGAGGGCATCTGCCAGGACATTGTCCTTTCCTGGGAGATGGACAGCTGAGAGGGAGACCTCTAGGGAATACACCAAGGTCCAGATTTTCATTGCTTCTATGTACAGTGAAGTTGACCTTGTGCCCCCTTGTTTGTTTATGTAATACGTGGTGGTGGTATTGTCTGTCCTGACCTGCACCACCTTGCCCTTTACTAACTTGGCAAATGACTGGATACCCAGGAGGACTGCCATGAGCTCCAACAGATTGATATGCAGAAGAGAGTCCTGTTTTTTCCATGTGCCATGTAATCCCCCAGATGTGCCCCCCCAACCCAGAAGGGATGCATCTGTGGTCAGTACCAGTGAGGGGATCTGTTGCAAGAATTGCACCCCTTGCCTGAGGTTGGCCTTGTCTTGCCACCACTGTAGAGCTTGAAGAAATGTTACTGTGATGAGCACTGACTTTGACAGTGAATCCCTTTTTTGAAGCCAGTGAGCTCTTAGGTGGAAATGAATGTCCCTCATTTGAAACCTGGCTCCTGACACAGTTGCTGTGGATGCTGCCATGTGGCCTAGCAGTTGCAGGAAATGCCTTGCTGGCCTTGGGACATGCAGCTTGAAGGGGTTGGCTACCTGTACCAGGCTGTCCACTCTGTCCTGAAGGAGGAAAGCCCTTCCTCTTTGTGTGTCTAACTCTGCTCCTATGAACTTGAGAAGTTGCACTGTAGGACAGACTTTTTTAGATTCACCAGGAACCCCCATTGAATGCAGGCTATCCTGTGTAAGTGCTAATGCCTCTTTCACTTGCTGAGGTGACTGACCTACTATCAGCCAGTCATCCAGGTAGGGGAACACTGTTGCTCCTTGTCTCCTTAGGTGTGCCACAAACACGGCTAGGCATTTTGTAAACACCCTTGGAGCAGAGGTTAGTCCAAAGGGCATTGCCCTGAACTGAGAATGGCTGGATGGCAGTCTGAACCCGAGATACTTTCTGTGTGACTTCTGGATAGGAATGTGAAAATAGGTCTCCTTCAGGTCTAGGGATGCTAGCCAGTCTCCCTGCCTTAACTCATTCTAACCTATTGTCACTTAGAATGTTCATGTACCCTCTGCCTGCTGCTAGAACACCTGTGTGCCTGAAGGGGTTTTAGATCTGCAGCATTCAAACAAACACACTGTGCTTAAACCTACATATCTTAAAAACCATACATCCAATTTTAAAACTGTAAAAAGAAAAGTTTTTCAGGACAAAAAGTTGTTGAAAATGAGTGAGGTTTGGTAATGTCTATTTAACTGGATTTAATATTGTGTAAGGTTGTTTTCATATTTTAATAAATTCTGATGATTTTCTCTAAATATAATTATGCTCTGTTTACTTAGTCATGCAAAAATATTACATTTCTGTAAAATTGTTGATTAAAATTGTTAAATATACAATAAACATCTGTCATTGTCTAAATATAAATTTTGCAAGTTTTTTACCATTTTTTTTTATTCAGAAATCAATATCTGAATCTCTTGTTATTACAGTTTGAGTTTTTTGTTCCACTCCACTGGTTGGAAGTTTTGCAGTGTTTAATTCTTCTTACCCACTGATTTTAGTTTATGAATCTGATTATCAATTTTTTTCCCCTAGTTTAGCAAGAACATATTTACACATTACCTTAGAAGTACATATCAGGAATTGATGCAGGAAGGAAGTTATTTGTGAGGTCAAGTGATGTAAATAGGAAAAACACTTCCAGTGTAGGTCAGTGAGCTGACACAGGAAATGGATACATTTGTTAGTGCTGGAGGTCTCTCTATGATTAATTGCATATGTGCTGTAGTTAAAATGTGTAATTTCATTGAAATAAACTATTTTATTTTTGTAATAAAATCCCATAATAAGTATAGGGAACTATTTTATTTGTGCTGTTTGCTTTATCATACTGTAAATGAAGCATGATGTTGTTCATGTAAAGGTTCACAGTCTTTCAGTAAACATCATGTTACATAAATCTGTGTATTATATAATTTCCTGGCATAGTTTATTTTTTGGGGGTTGTATTATGGGATGGTTTAAGGTGAGTGAATGACTGTATGATGAAGCACTGTATGTTAGTTGTGGGGGGGCTGCATTCATAATACAGGCTCAGATGCACTTCATATGTTCTGGGGAAATGAGAGGGGCTGTATGCATGTAATAAGGTGCTAACAGACACTGTAGATACATTATGGGTATACGTATAGGATGATGAAATTGCTGAAAAGGCACTGGTAATTTGGGGTATATTGTGTCATGGGGAAGGGGTGGGTGTGCCTGTACCAAGGAATGATGCTCAAAGGCACTGCAATCATTTTGCATTATGAATTGGCACCCGTCCTTGGGGTATACTGAGTTGTAGGGAAGCAGGTGGGGCTGCCTGCATCTGGTAATGGTGTTCATATGCCATGCAGAAACATTGTGGGTACACATACAGGGTGATGACATGGGCACCTGTAAAGGTTGTGTACTATGTGCTGTGTCACATGGTTTGCCTGCATACACATGTGATATGTTGCAACATTCAGTATGGTGCATTGTGTGGGTATGCCTGCACCATGGAGTGATGCTCATTGGTGCACATGTGTACTATGTGCTATGTTTCATTTGAATGGACTGTATAAGTCATACACTGCCACTGATCACATCACAGTGCATCAGAGGTAAGGGATGGTCTGAAGCATTATGAGCACAAGGGACTAAAGTGGTTGTGGAGTGATTTGAACTTGAATAGAACATTACAGTGCATCTGAGGGTAGTGCTGGAATGAATCTTAATGAGCACAATGGACTACACCATGGTGACTGAGGAGGGATCCATATCAGTAATGCACATCACAGAGTGTCAGAGATAAAGGTTGGACTGAAGACTGATGAACAGATGGACTAAATCAGTGACTCTGGTGAGATTTGAACCTGAACAACACTTTACAGTGCAGTAGAGGTTGGGGCTGGACTGACACCAGATCAGTCAATGGACAACACCATTGGCTGTGGAGAGATCTGAACCTGAACTGCACTTCACTGTTCACTACAGTTTGGAGATCGACGGATGCATGATAAGGAGATAGATTTTACAAGTGGCTGTGGAGGGATTTGAGCCTGAAGAATACTTTACAGTATATCAGAGATTGGGGCTGAACTGATGTCATATGAACTGATGGGCTACACCAGTGGATGTGGAGGGTTTTGAACATCAAATGCACTTCACAGTGCATTATGGGATTGGTCTGGACTGATACATGGTAAATCGATGGACAACACCATCAGCTGTGGAGGGATCTGAACCTGAAATGCACTTCACTGTTCACTACAGTTTGGGGCTCGACTGACACATGTTAAGGAGACAGATCTTACAAGTGGCTGTGGAGGATTTGAGCCTGAAGAATACTTTACAGTGCATCACAGATTGGGGCTGAACTGATGTCATATGAATTGATGGACTACACCAGTGGATGTGGAGGGTTTTGAACATCAAATGCACTTCACAGTGCATTATGGGATTGGTCTGGACTGATGCATGGTAAATCGATGGACAACACCATCAGCTGTGGAGGGATCTGAACCTGAAATGCACTTCACTGTTCACTACAGTTTGGGGCTCGACTGACACATGTTAAGGAGACAGATCTTACAAGTGGCTGTGGAGGGATTTGAGCCTGAAGAATACTTTACAGTGCATCACAGATTGGGGCTGAACTGATGTCATATGAATTGATGGACTACACCAGTGGATGTGGAGGGTTTTGAACATCAAATGCACTTCACAGTGCATTATGGGATTGGTCTGGACTGATGCATGGTAAATCGATGGACAACACCATCAGCTGTGGAGGGATCTGAACCTGAAATGCACTTCACTGTTCACTACAGTTTGGGGCTCGACTGACACATGATAAGGAGACAGATCTTACAAGTGGCTGTGGAGGGATTTGAACCTGAAGAATACTTTACAGTGCATCACAGATTGGGGCTGAACTGATATCATATGAATTGATGGACTACACCAGTGGATGTGGAGGGTTTTGAACATGAAATGCACTTCACAGTGCATTATGGGATTGGTCTGGACTGATGCATGGTAAGTCGATGGACAACACCATCAGTTGAGGAGGGATCTGAACCTGAAATGCACATCACTGTTCACTACAGTTTGGGGCTCGACTGATGGATGGTAAGGAGCTAGATCGTACAAGTGGCTGTGGAGGGATTTTAACCTGAAGAACACTTTACAGTGCATCAGAGGTTGAGTCTGGACTGAAGTCATATGAGTCGATGGACAACATCAGTGACTATGGAGGGATTCAAAACAGATCTGGCCTTTACAATGCATCAGAGATTGGGGCTGGACTGATGCCAGATAAGTTGAAGGCAACACCATTATTTTTTCATTTTAAACAATCAGCAACTGAGTATTAGGGAGAAAACTCAAGTGCAGAGCTTGAGACAAACATGCTACTGACCCTAACCCACTTATCATCCATAACGCAGGAAGCAACATGCCTCATAGATTTTAACAAAGCCATAATCTGAACATAAACTCTAAAAAGTAACAAAAGGTGCTGAATTCATGTGACCTCATCTAGTACATGCACAAGAAACACTCTCTTCCATCAGGAATGCCAGCCGGATCCATAAGATGTGATCACACAGGATGACAGAAATTATCCCAAAATGAACAAAGTAACAACTATAAAAACTTTTATCATAAATAAAAATAAAAACAAATAAATACAGATTACAAATTGAGGTTTTGGCACCGAAATGAAGTGAGTATTTTAGGATAAGAGCAGCACCTCTATCTTGAAACTAAGTTTCCAGTCACCATGCTCTTCCTGCACCAGTGTGTGCTCTGACTGGTTAATGGAAATAGTGATGTGTACAATAAGCATAGAGCAAGCATGGCAACAGTGAGGATCAAATGGTGACGCACTACAGAGCTAGGGCCGGTGAAGGTGAGGGCTGAGACCCCTAACTGAAACATCAAAAAAAAAAAAAATCACTGTACACTCCAGAACCCAGAGAGCCACTTTCCCCTCCAGTGATGGTTGTAAAAAAAATACGAGTCCTTGCTTGAATGTTAAATAAGGATTTAGCTTAATGTTTCAGTCACACGCATTGAATAGAATAGTGGAAGGCACAACATAAGATCTGCATGCAGGTTCCCTGGTGCTTCAACAACTAAGGCTTCATCAGGGGATGGTGCCTGCATCTAAGACAATCCCTTTATACCAATTAAATTCAGAATTGATGATGTCAGAAAATCTGACCAGTCACAGAGCTCGATTTTTAAATACAGAAATATTCAGCTCACTTAGTGGTATAAGTGGACTAATAGTTATAACAATCATTATATCAGTGACAACATGTTATTGTAGAAAAATACCCCAAAAGACAAAAAAGTACACCAACGTGGTGACAGACAATTGGATTGGTCGAATAAAAAAAAATATAACTTATGAAATTAATTATAGTGTCAACCTGATCAGCTTAACATGTTACACTAAAACAAAATGATTTGTTGTTACAATACAAACTAATGGCAGAATGAACATAATACATTTTTCACAGCACATGCAAAAAATAGTAAATTTATTTATTTATGTATTAAGGCTTGTTTTCTCAAAAATAGCCAATGGGAACACATATTATATTAGGTAAAATCAGTAAGGGTACGATGTCCCCTATTAGCTGGTACAACTCAATTCATCAAATGTAAACAAATGCTTGAGCTGCACCAAGAGAAAGATATGGACGCCAACTGGCATTATCAGGCGCTACAGCACATGATTTAGGACGCCATATGGCATCATCAGGAAAAAGAGGTATTTTTTTTATGACGCCATATGGCGTCATCAGGAAGGAATGAGTAAAGGTTGGTAGAATGGTAGTCAGAGTCACCATCTTGAACTTTGGCTTTAACAAGTGTTTGATTAGGTGTCTGAGATCCAGAATGGGATGCCATTCCCCTGTTTTCTTTATTGTGAGGAAGTACCTTGAGTACAAACCTTTTCCCTTCTGGGCTGATGGGACTGGTTCTACTACCCTTTGTAGCAGAAGGCTTGAAACTTCTTCCTCTAGTAAGGCTGTTTCTGATGGGGAAGAGGGTTTGAAGACCCTTGACCTCAGCTTTGGCATCAGCTTGAAGCTGAGGACAAGACCCTGGCCCACTGCCTCCTGGACCCAATTGTCTGTGGTGATATATTTCTACTCCTGGATATAGTGGGCCTGCCTGCCCGCTACTGAGATTGGAGGGCAATGCGGGCTGGCACCTCAGGGTGTCTGCATTGTCTGGGCTACTGGCTGAGTGCTGGGGCTGGTGCAGGCACGCCCCTTCTGCATCTGCCACTAAAGTATCCACTTTGCTGCTGATACTGGGTGAAAACTTGAGGCTGGAAAAAAAGGCCTGTAGTGAGCTCTATCCCTTCCACCTCTTGTCTGGTGCTTCTGGGGTGCAGCTGCTCTTTCCTTTGCTGCAGCAGTCTTGTAAGGCAGCCTTTTATTTGTCTATTTTCTTCATATACATGCCTCTGTTTGCTCTCCAAACAGAAACATAGGGTCACAAAGGAAGTCCATGGCTTCAGTTTGTGTATCCTGCATCAGATTAGTAGTTCTGAGCCAGTCAAACCTCCTGAGGGACACTGATGCTGCCATTTGTCTGGATGCAGTATCATTAGCATCCACTGCCATTCTAAACTATGTTTTGGAAGCCTCAGTTCCTCTTTTTGCAGCTTCTTCCAGGTCAGATGCCATGGGAGATGGGACTGCCTTTGCAATCTCTAGGACAGTAGTCCAAAGATTCTTTTGATAACTGGCCACATATGACATGTATGAGGCTTGTCTGATGGCAATGGATGATCCCAGATACATCTTTTTTGCTACTGAATCCACTCTCCTAGAGTTTTTATCCGGATGGTGAGAGGCCGGGGGATGCCAGCTTTGTCACAAGCTGCAGCCTGCGCTACCCCCTGACTAGGGTGTTCAAAAAGGAATTCCGCTCCACTTTTGGCTACTCAGTGCTTCTTATCCACATTTTTTCTGTAGGAGGTACTGAGGTGGGTGTCTGCAAGAACTTTAGTGTCTGCTTTTTAAGGGACTAGTGGATAGGCAGAAACAATCTTTTTGATGCTGGCACATCCATCATTTCTCTGTAATCCTCTTCCTTCTCAACTTCAGTTGACTCCTGAATGGGGAGGTCGAGGGTCTGTGCCACTTGCTTCATAAAAGAGAAGTAAGGGGTAAAATCCTCAGTTCCCTTTTCAGGGGAATCGGGCCGGTGAGGATCAGAAGAAATGTCTGGTTCAATGGGCTTTCCATAATCCTCACCCTCCTCTTCTTCTTCCTCTTCCTCTTCTCCAAACTGGTCGCAACCGAGGTCTAATGAACCAGAGACCTGGGTTGAACTGGGGGTCTGAACCGTAGCAGACAGCGGTTGTTTCTCAATCAGAACCGGGGTTCCATTCTGAAGAAACAGAATAATCCTGATCGCATTAGCAATCTCTTCTGCAGTAGAAGCCACAGCCTTCTTTGGTTGTGGTTCCTGATGCTTCTCTTTTTTCTTCTTTTTTCCCCCACAGTGGCTGGTTCAGCAGCTGTATCTGCGGTCCGTTTTTTAGTGGACGAGCTATCACCTCTTTTAGAGGGCAGCTCCTCTGGTTCTTTTTTGAGGAGGAACTGTTTTTTCAATGGCTGGGTCAGCAGCCTTTTCAGCCATCCTTTCCTGAAATCTTTTCAACTGCCTCTCAACCATAGACTGAGGAAAGTTTTTGCAGATCTCACAAATTAAATGTGGATCAGCCTTGGCAAAAGGTTCCCTGCACTCAGTGCAGTGATGCAAACCTGTAGGTCTCCTTCTCTTCTTGGCTTTCTGTGACATGACCCAGAAGAAAACTACCTATCAAGCTCCTGTCTTATAACAAATAAATTTCCTTTTTTTTTTTTGTTCGGTTATGCTAACTGACTAAGGAACCAGAAGTTACCCTGGTAAGAAACTTCAACCAAAATCCGACTTACACCTGAGTCAGAACAACTTTAATTAAAACAAGACTATGTAATTCTTTTTAAAGAATAAAGGACACGTCGGTTTCTTCTCAGTTAGAGAACTGAAAAAGGAGACCGAGCTACTTACCCAAAGAACACTAAATCTAAACTAATTCTACCTGAAAACCAAGGACAATGCTTCAAATACCAAATAAAATAAAACAGTACTTAATAAAACTGAGAAAAATATATTTTTTTCAAGCGTTGAAGGAGAGCTCTCCAGAGACATCTTACTGAGGCAAGCGGAGTAAAGAATCTAATGGTTGAAAGCTGTTTACCAGGGACAGTGGTTTGAAAACCAAGCTTGAGCATAGCATTTCATCATTTGCATAGGTTCTTTTAAACATTTTGGCTCCAGGGCAGTCCTATGGTGAGACCATGCTGCCAAATTTCCTGGGGTTTGAACAGCTGTTGCTTTTCCTGTCTATGCTCCTTTGTATGCTCGATGTAATAGGTCAGGGCTCTCTTTACATCGAGACTATGCAAGCTACACTGCCCAGAGCTAGAACGCCCGGTGAAGAAGACTGGCAAAGTAATAGATTGATTCAGATGAAAGTCAGACACTACTTTAAAAAGGAATTTCCTGTTAGTTCTGAGCACCGCCTTGTCACTGTGGAAAGAAAGGTAGTCTTTCTCCAGATACAGAGTTTGTAGCTCACTTATTCTTCTTGCAGAAGTTATGGCTACTAGGAAGACAGTCTTCCAAGTGACAAATTTCAGATGAGCACTGGCCAATGGCTCAAATGGGGGCTCCATGAGCTTGGCAATACAGATATTCAGGTTCCAGACCGGAGCTGGCTCCCTGTGAGGAGGATGCAGATGGGTCAGCCCTTTAAAGAATTTTCTTTGAGTTTATCTTTTTATTAATTTTTAGTATAAAAAGACATACAGGCATGCATAATGAAAGGGAAACCTCATATAGATTACAAAAAGGTATCACTTAACAAAACACATAGTTTAGATAATAAGGATGCCTTAAATATACATTATATATAAAATAAGAGTTTGTCTTATTTATATCATATGTAGTGAACAAAGAGTCACAGTTATTAAAGTATTATGAATTCAGAGAAATCAGTTAAGTGCAAGATGAGTATGAGAACAAGTTATAGCAGGCCTTCAAACCATTACATGAAGTGATACCTATAAGAATACAAACATTATACAGTAGAGGAGGAATTTAAATAAAAGAGAGATGTATGTTAAAGGTAGAAAATAGTGCAGGGTAGAAAAAGGAAGAAAGAAGTAGGTTGGGAAAGAAAAAGAGGGGAGATATCTGTGCACAGAGTATTAGAGAGACCCAGATCTAATTAACAGAGTAAAGACATGCCAAAAGGAAAGCTAAATACTGTAAGTCTTGAGGATTAGGATCTTAAGAACCAGCCATTTCAATGAATTTAAAGTAATCCTGCCAGCACTGATCATATATGGTGAGTCAGTCATGAATAACATGGGATAGACGTTCTAGTCAGGCATATTGAGAGGGGCTTTGAAGAACATCAAAAAGGGAGGGAACAAGGGTAGATTTCCATTTAATAAGAATCAGACGTTTAACCAAAAGAAAAAGTATATTTAACCATTTAAAATGTGCATGTGAAAGGGAAGAGTTACTCGGAGTATAGAGGCCTAGGAGAAATAGTTTTGGATCAAAGGAAAATGTTTGTCCTATTACTTTGGAAGCAAATGAATTAATTTTATGCCAAAGCTTATTAATAGGAGTACAGAACCAAAGAATATGAAGTAGATCACCATTAGCTTGGTTGCAGTGCCAACAGTTATTGTTATTTAACAGGCCCATTCGGTGAAGTGCCAAAGGAGTTCTGTACCAAAGATGCAAGATCTTGATTTGTATTAGGGAGCTGCGGGTATCTTTAAATGTGTTGTGTGCCAGATGCCAACATTTACTCCATTGTGTATCTGAGATATTGTAGTTAACGGTAGTGCTCCATTTATTTTTAGCTTGTATAGATGGATCAGGAAGATTGTCAATAATGTTTTTGTAAATGACGCTGCTTAATTTTGTAGAGATATTAGCCCAGTGCGAGATGTGTGATTCTAGAAAAGTGTGTTTGTATATATAATTAGAAATGGAGTTGAAAGCTGCTCGAATTTGTAAAAACTTCCGGAAGTCCTGTTTAGGAAGTTTCCATTTGACCTGCAAGTCTGAGAACGCTCAAGGGTGAGAGAGTTTGGGTCCAAGATCGCCAAGAAAAAAATGCCATTATTCCTCCATGAACGACAGAAAATTGGATGATTTTCCAGTATGAATAGTGGTTGCCCTATAAAGGGCATAAAACCAAGGTTTGGGTTTGGATTTCAAAAATGTATGGGTTAACTTCCAATATAGAACAGAAGCTGATATGATTGGATGAGTTTTTAATTTTGAGGAAAGGGGTTAAAAATAAAGGAAGTAAGAACCCCTCCATGGCTCAGTGTGGATTCCATAGCAATCCAAAGTGTGGTGTGAGGAGAAGGTTTCTGAAGCCATTTAATGGTTTGTGCCACCTGGAAGGCCCATAGATAACCTTTGAACCAAGGGAGTCTAAATCCACCTTTTTTCCAATGAGATCAAAGTTTGTTATGATTAAATCTTGGAATTTTCCTCTCCCATATAAAGTTACCTATCAGTTTATCAATTTTATCAAGGAAAAAGGATGGAAGAATTAAAGGGATGTTAGCAAAGAGGTAAAACATTTTGGGGGATATGGACATCTTAATGGCCACAATTTTACCCATAAAGGAAAGATTAAGAAGCCTCCATCTGTCTAGAATTATTTTGATATTACGTAGTAAATGATTAAGATTAGTATCCCATATTTTCTTAAGATTACTAGTTATTTTGATTCCTAGATATGTTATGCCATGCGGCGACCACTGAAATCCAAAAGGGTGGTTCATAAAAACTTTGCAATGGTCATTAAGGGGTAGAGTTTCTGACTTACCACAGTTTAAAGCAAGGCCTGAAATACTTGTAAATTTCCTAAGTAAGTCAACCAATAGGGGTCCTGCCACGTCCAGATTCTCAAGTAGAATCAGGAGGTGATCAACAAAAGAAAGGGAAACTTATCTTGAGCTTCCCACTGGGATGCCATTAATACCGGCAGATTGGCGTAAACAGGCAGTTAGGGGGTTCCATGGCTAAAATGAAAAGGGAAGGTGATAGGGGACAGCCTTGCCTGGTTCCTTTTTCCAGTTGAAAGCAGGAGGAAAGGGTGGAATTAGTAAGTACCTTAGCAACAGGGGAGTTATATAATAATTTAATCCAAGAGCAGAAGGTGTGCGGAAGGTCGAAGTGAGATAGCACTCGATACAGATAATCCCAGTTTAAAGAGTCAAAGGCCTTTTTGAAATCAATAGCTATGGCTGCTGCTGGAGAATTAAGAAATTTAGCTTTGTGAATTAGATTAAATGGAGAACATAAGTGATCTGATCCAGACCTATGCTTAATAAAACCAGCTTCTGAGCAGTGAATCAATTTGGGGATCAAATATTCAAGTCGGGAGGTTAATAATTTAGCAAATATCTTCCCATCCATGTTTAACAGGGGAAATTGGCCTATAGCTTACTGGGTGTATGGGATCTTTGTCCTTCTTAGGAAGTAGGATAATAACTGCTTCAGTACAAGAGGGAGGAAGCTTGTCAGTAGCGGAAGCTTCTTGATAAATGTTAATAAGGAGGGGGCATAAGAAAAAATTACTCACCTTAGTAATGTTGTTTCTTCTAATGGAGTCTTGCTGTATTCTGACTATAGCAGTGATATCCAACCTTTGAACTTCCCCGGAGAGGAAAGAGTTAACTTTCCATGCAAGGCATGGAATGCTGAGCTCGAGCTCGGTTGAGACTCTGTCTGTTGTTGTTTGAACCCAAACCGTCAGATCTTTATGAGCTAAACTCACTGGGCATCCTGTGTGGAAACTGTAAACTTACACTAGCCAACTGGCAACTAAATCTAATAAAAAGGTTTTTTGGTTCCAAGGCAAAGACTCAAGTTAGGAAACCCAAAAAACAAAACACAACACATACCCAAAATTAAAAGGGTGGAGGGCACCTCTAGGGTGCCAACACTGTTCCTACCCACCCACATCCCAAAACCCAGGTTCTGAGAGGGGAGGCGGGGGGGGAGGTCAGAATACAGCAAGACTCCATTAGAAGAAACAACATTACTAAGGTGAGTAATTATTTCTTCAAACAACATGAAGTCTTGCTGTATTCTGAATATTGCAGACTACCAAGCAGTACCTCCATGGAGGAGGGACAGAACCTACTTTGGGAATAGGCTCAGGAGAACAGCTGTGCTGAACCGAGCATCACTCCTAGCCTGGATATCCAGGGAGTAATGCTTGGTGAAAGTATGTACTGTTTTCCAGGTTGCTGCTTGACAAATCTCTAAGATAGGAATATCCCTGCCAGCACCCAGGGAAGCAGCTGTACCTCTGGTAGAGTGAGTCCTCCGGCCTGAGGGTGGGATCCTACCCAATTTTTCATAGCAGAATTGTATACAAGAGACAATCCACCTGGCAATAGATCTCTTAGTGGCAGGTTTTCCCTTACCAACCTCACCATAAGTGAGGAACAGTTGGGGAGAATCAAACCTGTGACCCTTGGTGCTCTCTATATAGTAGCTAAGGGCCCTTTTCACATCCAAGCTGTGCAACCTCCTCTCCCCAGAAGAGGAATGGTCAGTGAAGAAAACAGGAAGAGACATAGACTGGTTAAGGTGGAAATCTGAAACCACCTTAGGCAAAAACTTCCTATTAGTCCTGAGGACCACCTTATCTCTGTGGAAAGAGATACAATCAGGCTCCACTGACAGGGCCTGAAACACAGTTTTCCAAGTCAAGTACTTAAGCTCTGCTGAGGACAAAGGCTCAAAAGGGGGTTGCATAAGCTGAGCAATGCAAACATTAAGGTCCCAAACAGGGGCAGGGTCCCTGAAGGGAGGATTGGTATGCAGCAATCCCTTGAAAAATTTACAGAATACAGGATGAGCTGAAAGGGAAGAATGCTTGCCTGCTGACAGGAAGGCAGAGACAGCTGCCAGATGCACTCTTAGTGTAGCTGGTCTGAGTCCCAAGCTATTGAGATGAACCATATAGTCAAGGACTGTGGGCAAGCCAGCAGACTCTGGAGAAATATGTTTCCAAGAGCACCATATAGTGAATCTTTTCCACTTGGAGTTGTAAGTCTTTCTGTTGGAAGGCTTTCGAGAAGCCTTTAAAATATCCAGAACACCTTGAGAGAGAGAGATGCAATTCAGCAAACTCTAACTCTTCAACAGCCAGGCCTTGAGATTGAGAGATTTGAGATTTGGATACCAAACCCTCCCCTGAGCACATGTTAACAGGTTGCAATTGCTGGGAAGAGACAGGGGAAGGTGGACTGCTAAGGACAACAAGAGAGGGTACCGGGGCTGTCTGGCCCAGTCTGGAGCAATCAGAATCACTCTGCAGGGTTGAGACCTGATTTTGACTAGCACCTTAAACAGGAGAGGAAAGGGGGGAAAGCATACAGGAACTTCCCTTCCCAATTGAGAACTAGGGCATCCAGGGGGACTGAGCCCAACACTGGGGGCCTGCAGCAAAAAAGAGGAAGTTGGTGATTGTCTGGGGCTGCAAAAAGATCTATCTGTGGGGTGCCCCATCTGGAGAAGATCACTTTCAAAATCAGGGGATCTAGGGGACCATTCGTGCTCCCTGGACCACTGCTGTAGAGGCAGCCATGTGGCCCAGGAGCTGCAGAAAATGCCTTGCTTGTCGAGACACCTGGAGGGTGAAAGAAGAGGCCAGTGTAACAAGGGTCCTTGCCCTGTCCAGGGAAGGAAGGCTCTTGCCTTTATTGTATTCAGCTCTGCCCCATGAAGGTGAGGAGCTGCACTTGCTTCAAAACTGACTGAAAGATTCAGAAGGAATCCTAGAGAAGTGAGCAGTTGCTGAGTTATTTGAAGGTGTGACTTGACTTGGTCTGGAGACTGATCTACTATGAGCCAGTCATCCAGGTATGGAAAGACGGAGATCTTTTTTCTCCTTAGGAAAGCAACCACTACTGCCAGGCATTTTGTGAACACCCTTGGAGCTGAAGTTAGGCCAAAGGGCATTGCTCTGAATTGACAGTGGCCTGAGGGCAGCTCGAACCTGAGGTACTTTCTGTGGGAGCTTCTGATGAGAATGTGGAAATAGGCATCCTTGAGGTCCAGGGAAACTAGCCAGTCTCCTGGCCTTAGAGAGGGTAGAATTATTCCGAGTCACCATTTTGAACGTTGGCTTTAAAAGGTGCTTGTTTAAATATCTGAGATCCAGGATGGGCCGCCTGTCTTTTTGGGAGTTAGGAAGTACCTGGAGTACAATCCTTTTCCCTTGTGTAGGGGTGAAACCCTTTCTATGGCTTTCAGAGCCAAGAGGGAAGAGACCTCTGCCTCTAGGGCAAGGGCCTGTGAAGGATTTGCAGGTGGAAAGGATCTGGCTCTCATCTTGGGAATTTTTTTGAAGCTGAGAACCAGTCCCTGGCTTACTACTTCCAGGACCAATTTGTCTGATGTTAAAGACATCCAGTCCTGGACAAAGTAAGCCAGTCTGCCCCCTACTGGTGGTGGAGAATTGGCCCGGGCAAACCCATCAGGGTGCCTGTTTGGCAGGGGCTTTAGGCTGAGGGGTGGTAGCAGGCATGCTTGTACCCCATCTGCCCCTCTCTCTGAAGAACCCCCTCTGGGCAAAGGCAGAAGAGGAGGCCTGGACTTAGTAGAAAGGCCTATGAAAAGACCTGCCCCTGCCCCTGGAATGCTGCCTCTGGGGAGTGGCTTGCCTTTCCTTGGCCTGGGCACTCCTATAGGTGGTCCTGTATTCATCCATTTTCTTCATGTAGTTCTTTGTTTGCTCCCCAAACAGAGAATTACCCACAACAGGAAAATCTATGGCCTTAGTCTGGGTATCCTGAGACAGGCTAGTACATCTGAGCCAAGCCATCCTATGAAGGGCCACAGATGTAGCCATGTCTCTAGACGAAACATCATTAGAGTTCACTGCAGCATGAAACTGCACCTTGGATGCCTCAATACCATCTGCAGCCACCCGATCCAGCTCCTTGGCAAGCTGGCCAGGGACCTGTTTAGCTAGAGCCATTACAGTGTCCCATCTAGACTTCTGGAATCTAGCTGTATAGGCCATATAATTAGCCTGCCTGAGTCCCAAAGATGCTGCCATGTATTGTTTCTTTGCCATGGCATCAATCCTCCTGGAGTCCTTATCTGGGGTGTGTGAAGCCAAGGGTATATTTGCCTTATCACAGGCAGCAGCCTGCACTACACCAACATAGCTGCATTGCTGGGAAAGGAACTCCGTATCTGAGCCTGAAAGAGTATACCTCTTGTCCATTCTCTTGTCCACAGGAGGTATAGAATTAGGAGTCTGTAAAATTTTAGTGGTCTGTTTCCCAAAAGACTTATGAAGGGGAATAGACAGCCTCCTGGATTCTGGGATATCCATCTTTTCAACATAATCAGGCTCCTCCTGATCCTCTACATCTTCTTCCATAGGAAGCTGAAGAGTGTCAGCCACGTTTTTATAAAACATAAAATGGGAAGTGGACTCAGAAAGCCTAGGAGGAGAAACCCCTGAAGGTCTATCTGGGGAGATGTCCGGGTCAATGGGCACATCCAGACTTTCATAATCACCATCACTATCCTCATACTCTCCTTCCTCCTCTTCCGGTTCATAAAACTCCTCTAAATTATAATCCGGAACCGGGGGAACTGACCGAACCGAACCCCTAAACGATGGTGCCGGTTCGGTTGGAACCGGCGTTAGCGATTGAACAATCCTTATCACTTTGGCTATTTCATCAGCAGTCGGAGAAAGAACTTGTGGATCCGAACCGGCTGACTTATCCCTTCTTTTTCTTTTAACCAGAACCGACTCCTCAGAGTTGGTTCTCCTTTTGCCCGAAGAAGTTTCGCCCTGGTTAGAGGGCACTCCTTCTGGTTCGGTCTGAACTGAACCGGGCTGGCCATCCAGGTCAGCGGACTTTTTGGCTTCCCTTTCCCTCAGCCTACCTACTCTCTTTTCCAGGGTAGCTGAGGGAACATTTTTGCAAATCTGGCAGTCTGAATCGAGGTGATCAAACCCCAGACAATAAACACAGGTGGTGTGGCGGGGTCAGCCTTAGCAAAGGCTTCCCCACACACACTACAGTGTTGAAACCCAGTGGGCCTGTTTTTTTTCTTGGGTTTCTCAGACATGGCCAGTCCTAACCAAACTTACCTTTTTTCCGGCAATCCATGGGCAAGACACCCTTATCGGGTTCCTCACGAACATACAAAATTTGCCAGCAGATAAAGGCCTAGAGGTCTATCAAGTCTGTTCAATGTGCAGCTAGCACTCCTTATTCTGCAGCTGCCCTCCTTCCACCCTTCCCTTCATTAACCCTCCCCTTGTCCTGTCCCATCCTCGCTTGAAGCAGTCCACTGTTCTACTGCATACCACTTCAGCAGGTAACGCATTCCACCCAGCCACCACCCTCTCTGTAAAAGTGTCTCCTCATCTCCTCCTGAACCTTCCTCACTCCAGTCTCATATCATGGCCCCTGGTGTCCCTCCCTCCCTTACTTTGAACAGCCCCTCTGTACCTGTCTTGTTTATTCCTTTCATGTATTTAAAGGTTTCAATCATGTCACCCTGTCTCTCCTCTCCTCCAGTGAGTACATGTTCAACTCCTTCAACCTCCTCTCATATGATAAGTCCCCAGCCCCTTGATCATCTCTTTGTTGCTCTCGCTGCACCCCTCCAGTAACTAATGTCCCTCTTCAGATACGGACGCCAGTACTGCACGCAGTACTCCAGGTGTGGTCTAGCTAATGACCTATACAGTGGCAGAATCACCTCCTCCTCCTCGAGGATATACTCCTTGCAATACAACCCAGCATTTTGCTGGCCTTGCAGCTGCTTTCCCTACATTGTGCCGAGTTGTTCATTGACCCTGTAATGAGCACACCCGATCCTTCTCCTCCTCTGTCTGGGCTAGCTGCACTCCCCCTAGCTGGTAACTTCTCCTTGGGTTCTTCATCCCAAAATGCAGCACCTTGCACTTTTTGGCATTAAAGCCCAGTTGCCAGGTGTCTGACCAGGTTTCAAGCTTTGCCAGATCATCCTGCAACCCCTGCCATCCCCCTAGGTCATCCACCACTGCACCTACCTTGGTATCATCAGCAAACAGACTGATCTTGCTCTTGATGTCCCATGATATGTCTGCAATGAATATCCCAAACAACACTGGTCCCAACACCGAGCCCTGTGGAACACCACTCGTCACTGCCCTTGGGTGTGAGAGCTCCCCACCCACCACCACCCTCTGTTGTCTTCCCCGCAGCCAGTTTCCTACCCATCTCACCAGCTTTGCACCCACCCCTGTGCCTACTAACTTCCTTCCCAGCCCTCCATGTGGCACTGAGTCGAATGCCTTACTGAAGTCCAGATACAGGACATCCACTGCATGCCCCCCTGTCCAGTTGCCTAGTTACCCAGTCACAGAACTCGACCAGGTTGGTTTGGCAGGATCTGCCACGTATGAAGCCATGCTGTCTGCTGTCCTGTAGTCCTTTGGCCTCTAGGAGGGCCACCAGCCTCTCCTTCAGGATAGTCTCCATTAGCTTACCCATGATGGATGTGAGGCTCACTGGTCTGTAGTTTCTCAGTTCATCCTTGGGGCCACTCTTGTGGAGGGGCACCACATGAGCCATCCTCCAGTCCTGAGGTACACACCCCGAATGTAGTGAGGCATTAAATAGGTCTGCCAAAGGTCCTGCAAGGACCTCTGCCAGCTCCTTCAGTACCCTGGGGTGGATGCCATCTGGGCCTGGCGCCTTGTCCACCCTCAAAGCTTTCAAACCCTCTCGAACTCTGCTCTCCATGATTTCCCATCTGTCACTACTTCCCACCTGTTTCTGCCATTTCTCCATCTTGGGTGTCACCCCTCTTCTCTTTAGTAAATACTGAGTATCATTTAGTGCTTCCGCCTTATCGCACTCTGCTTCCACCCAACCCTCCTTCCTAATCTCTACTATGTGGTCCTTACAGCTCCTTTTCTCCTGATGTACTTAAAAGTCCTTCTCCCTTCTTAATGCCTTGTGCCAGCCTGAGTTCCATAGATGCTTTGGCTCCCCTTACTGCCCTTGTCACCTCCTTCATTCTGTCAAGTACTCCTCCCTGTCCTCCCCTCCCTGTTTTCTTGTACTCCTAAAGGCAGCTGTTTTCCTCCTTACCTTTCCATGACCTCCTTGCTCAACCAGATTGGTTTCTTATCCTAGCCTTCTTGCTCTGGGCTTTGCAGCAGGTTTAGTTGCCTCCACTATCCCCAGCTTTATTAGCTCCCACCTCTGGTTAGTATCCATACTAGATTGAATTCTGGCCAGGTACCCTTTACCACTTCCCCATCCTCCCAAAGTCGGCCCTCCTGAAGTCCAGCACTATTGTGCCAGATTCCACTCCTTCCTTGCCCATATCCAATGTGAGCCATACTGAGTGGTGGTCACTCCCTGACAGCGGTTCCTCCACTGTAAGTTCTCTCACAAAGTCCCCATTTGCCAGCACAAGGTCAAGGGTATTCCCTAACCTGGTTGGTTCACTGACCATTTGCAGCAGGAAGCTGTCCTGGAAGGTTCCTGACCGTGTTACGGGTCGTGGAAAAAACCATAATGAATTCTGTTTTTTTTAGAACCGATAAGGACCGGTTACCACACTCTAAAAGTAGAAAAACCTTTTTTAAACAACCCTGATCGGTTCAAACCGAACCGATTCAACGTTTACAAGTTCCACACAGAAGCAAACAATGATAAACCTATCTAGTACTCACGGTACCACAGACAGAGACTGAACCAACAGGTTAGATGGAATAAATTCGGTTGAAACCGAGAAAAAACGACACTTTAACTTACTAAATTGAACCGAGCAAAGGAGAAATCTCTGGAGCGACTGTTCAGTGAGGCGGAGTAAAGAATCTGACAGTTTGGGTTCAAACAACAACAGACAGAGTCTCAACCGAGCTCGAGCTCAGCATTCCATGCCTTGCATGGAAAGTTAACTCTTTCTTCTCCGGGGCAGTTCAAAGGTTGGATATCACTGCTATAGTCAGAATACAGCAAGACTTCATGTTGTTTGAAAGTATGGGAAAATATTTTGTAAAAATCAACAGGAAAACCATCATTTCAAGGGGACTTACCTGATTTCAGTGAGGACAAAGCATTCTGAACTTCTTGTAATGAAAAGGGTTTGTCTAAGAGATTTGCTTCATGAGGAGAAAGTAGGGGAAGGTGTAAAGTTTTAAGGAATTGTTGAATTAGTATGGTTGAAGGAGGCTTTGTATTAGAATATAGTTTTTGATAAAAGGTAGACATGATACGATTTATGGAAGAGTTATCAAAATGAATTTTGCCTTGCTCATCTTTAAGACTTAGAATATGTTGTTCCATTTGTTGCTCTTTGAGCTGGTAATCAATGAGTTTCCCATTTTTATCACCATGTTCCCAAAATGTATGCTTAAGTTTAAAAAGGGCTAATTGAGTTTTACGAGAAATTAGTTTATTTTGACTCTGAGTTGAAGAATTTCAAAATGTAGATGAGAATCAGGAAGATGTTTGTTAGGAGAAGTATAGATTTTCTTTAGCTTTAAGAGATTTTTCCATATCAGCCAATTGTTGCTCTCTTACCCTTTTTCTATATGCAGCATAGCTAATTATTTTCCCACGAATTGTGACTTTAAGAGCTTCCCATACATTAGACATAGAAGATTCAATTGGGGTATTATGATAGAGGAAGTCCTGAATTTGAGCTTTAATCATGGATAAAAAAAATCTGGATCTTTAAGAAGGAGAGGATTTAACCGCCAGAAGGTAGATTTGGGTACTGATGGGCCCCACAAGAGATGCAATTAAATCAAAGTGTGATCCGAAATTATGATGGGAGAAATGGATGAATCAATAGTTTTTTCTATTATGATAGGAGAGGTTAATCAATAGTCAATTCTGCTATATGTTTTATGTAGAGAGGAATAAAAGGTAAAGTCCCAATCTCTGGGGTGCAAAAGGCGCCAAACATCAGCTAATCCAATGTCCTGCATGTTAATACTTCTGGGGTGGGCATCAGTAGTACGGCTACTTCTGTCAATGCTAGCTTCTAATGCTAAGTTAAGATCACCTCCCAGAATAAGAGGTATATTGTCTGTATTAAAAGATAAAATCTGTTGAGCTAAGTTATGAAAAAACTTGGGGGAGTCAGAATTAGGTGCATATACATTGACAAGTAGAAGAAGACCAGAATGTATTTAATTTGACCATCACCCATCTGCCTTCATTATCTGAAAGGGATTTTATTAGAGACCATTTAAGGCTCTTATGTATAAGAATGGCAACTCCTCTCTTTTTAGCAGTATAAGACAAATCATAAATTTGACTGAACCAATGTTTCTTGAGCCTGTGAACATCCTCTGCAAATAATTTAGTTTCTTGAAGGAAAGCAATTTGTGTTTTATGTTTTTGGAGATGTGTGAGGATTTGCTTTCGCTTACAAGGAGAATTAAGTCCTTTCACATTCCATGTGTAAAAAGGCATGTCACTTATACTATCAATATCAAAAAAGAACCATCACTGGAATGGGAAGGGACCGATTGGTAGAGCAGAGTATGAACAGAATATAAGTAAAGAAAAAAACATATATACGGGTGGTGGCAGGTGCATTTGAACCATAAAAAATTGAATATGTAAAACATAAAAGGCACAGATATCTTTCTGAGAATAGAGTAGAAGGGGAAAGAAAAAAAGATCATTAATAACAACATCACTATGTTAACATCAATCAGGATATCAATATCATAATCATGAAAAATAAAAAGGTCTTTTTGTAGATGTGAAGAGATATGAATCAGTATACAAAACTTAGAGACTCTCTCATACACATCTGGGCGTAAGTAATGGAAGTAGATTGGGAGAACTCGCATAGTTATATGCTCCCAGGTCTAAATCTTATAAACAACAATAGGTGTAAATTCACAATATAAACTCAAGCAGGAGATAGTATATCATAGAACAGGAAAGAAACCAGATAGTTAACCTCAACAAGATACAAAATGAGCAACAATCCTATATAAATAGGATAGTGAACAATGAAATATCCAGACCGTCTGGTAATAACTTGCATATATATAGGTAGTAGGTATGTCAGCCTACATCATATATGTACTTGTGTAGCATATAGTGGAGACCAGTCTTGCCACAAAAAGAAACATGAGAGCAAGTAGTGTTTGGTCACGCAAAAAAGAAAAAAAAAATTAAAAGAGGTTGACATAGCAACCAAGCCTAGCAACGTCCTCCATGAAGGTGATACACACTGTTGTTAAGGTATCAATATATCAGAATGAGAAAAAAAAAAGATACATATACTAAATTATAAGATCTGAAGCAGAATGATTTATTCAGAATTTCTGTGCCCGAGGGCCAAGGGAGTATAATAGGGTACAAAAAGAACCAGCTTCAATGTGATAAAGATAGAGATAATAGCAATTAATAATGCTTATACCATACTCGAACAATGCCTTCATACGGTTAAAGAGGGAGTGACTAGGTCCAAAATTGAACAAAGTAAGCTCCCTCTTAAAAAAAGGCCAAACTAGAGGATTCCTATATATTACAAGGCTTCGAGTATGTGTGCTATGCAGGGTGGAGTGTATCAGGAGTATTATATAGCCAAACACTGATTATTGCTGGCAGTATGTACAAATTAGAACTTAAAAATGCATTTAAATGTAATGCTGTGCCTAAATTGGTAGTTCCAGAATACCAGAAAGGTAGATAATTAAAGTTAGATTTAGAATTGAGTATCTTTTTAAAATATTATAATATGCCAGAAAGGATAATACTGATTATTTAAAGAAAACCTTTATAGGTGATCCATAGGTTTAATAAGTTGCAAAAATAATATCTTGACAGCATTGCATCAGCTTGAGTAACATTGCACAAAATGCCTTAAATCGCTGAATTTCAGTGAAGGGTACCTAATTGGAATGGTTGCTAGGCATATTGCTGCACATAATTAGTACATGTGTAAAAACAAACCATGCAGCAGAGTGCCAAAAGTGCCAAAACAAGTACTTAATTCTCAGTAGATAAAGGTAAATTGAAACTGCAATTGATCGCGATGTACAGCCTTCCAAAAGCAACACTGCAGAGAAGGATAGTAATAAGGTAGGAATGGCAGTACAGTGTCATATGTGGCAAATAAAACAGCTGGTCTCGAACTACACAAAGCTCTGGGGAAATAACCCCAGAGGTAAATATAACAGCTAAAAGCATTTAAAATAACTCAGGTTACCATTGATGCATGAGAGCTAGAAGTACTGGAAGCCTTATTTTTAGATTTTGCTTTGTGTCTTTTTTTTTGGGTGGTTCGAGTGTTTTAAGAGGTGAGCTTGCAACAGCTTTCACCCAAGAGGAATCAGCTGAGAGATTGCACTGAAGTGTTTCTCCTGTATCGACATTTTGATCTTCGATGACCTGCCCCTCCAAATCAGCCTGTAGAGATGTAAGTTCTTCAGATAACAGGGTGAATTTATTATGGAGGGGGATGGAGGGATTAATCTGCACCCGAGAGGACGTACCAGGTAGAGATTTAGAAAAATCTTTGGGTGGACAGCATGAATGATTAAAGGAGCAAGAGCCAACAGACAGCTTATCTTTAAGCCTGTTAGAGTGCCTTGGAATAGAAGCTATGGCCTCCGGGGAGTCAGGTACAGTCAACTGGGTTAAGCTTCCTGCACTGGGCTGTGCAGCTGCAATGGAACTCCGGGTAGATTGCGGTGGAGTAGGCAAATGGACCTCGGCCATGGAGACCTCAGAGGTAGGAGCATTCAGGTTCAATTTTAGGTAATAATCAAGAGCTTCAAAGGTGTTAAAGTATTTATGAGATGATCCCAGAAATAATCTCATCGTGGAAGGATATCGCAAGGCAAATCTGATTCCCCTTTGATGCAACGTAGGTTAAAGATAATTATAAGCCTTCCTTTTCAATGACAATTCCTTAGAAAAATCCTGAAAAATGGAAACTTTAAAGTCTTGCCACATTAAATTGCCTATTTCTCTTGCTTGTTTTAAAATAAGCTCTGTGTGTGCAAAATTGAGAAAACGAGCAATTATCGGTCTGGGCCTCTGATCTTTACTGGGCCTGGAACCTAAGGAACGATGTGAACGCTCAATTGTTAGCTGCAGGTCGGGGGTAATTTTAACATCGCAGGGAAAACATGAAGCAGCAGTGCAGTGGTGTCCCCTAGTTCTGATCCTTCTGGAAATCCAAAAAAGCGCAAATTGTTTCTGCGATTGTGATTTTCATAATCATCTAGTTTGTCCTGCATAGATTTTATAATGCGGTCTTGTTCTCTCATGGCAGCTCGGAGTTCTTGAATAGAATCCTCATTAGTGGCAGATTTGTTCTCAGTCAGGGTAATATGAGTGTCAAACGATTGCAGTGAAGCTGCATTTTGCTGGGTTGTAGTTTTTAGATCATTAATGTCCACAATTAGCTTTGAAAACATTGCCTCAATTCTGTCCAAAGAGTTTGTTTGTAGATTGCAGTCAGCCATGGTGAAATATACAGGCCCAGCTCAGGGTTGAGACAAACAGCCAAGTTAAGTTACAAAATTGCTCCAGGAAAGCTCCAAATAACGTACAAAAAAGCTTCAAAATGTTGTAATCTATTAAATCTTCTGAGGTGACATCAAAGAGGCGGTCTGTAAAGGGATGGATTAGGTTAGATTCTGAAGTTCCTCTGGAGAGACAGATTTAAACAGCCATCTTCTGCCTGGGCAAGCCATGCCCCCTAAAGAATTTTCTAAAAACAGGGTTAGCTGCTAGGGAGACCCCTTTACCAGCTGACAGATATGCAGAAACTGATGCCAGATGGACTTTGAGTGTGGATGGCTGAAGTCCCAGAGAATTTAGGTAAGTCAGATATTCTAGCAAGACTGACAATCCGGCCTCTGTGGGAACCACCCCTTTTGAAGCGCCCCAGATGGAAAACCTCTTCCATTTGGAAGTATAGGTTTTCCTAGTTGAAGGTTTCACCTGCAGGACATCCTCTGAAAGGAGAAGGTCAGCATACTCTAGGTCCTCAAAAGCCATGCTTTGAGTCTGAGAGACCTGAGGTTCGTATATATAATCCTCCCCTGGGAGAATGTCAGGAGATTGTGTCTGTGAGGGAGGTGTATTGGTTGAACCACTGACAGAGAAAGCAGCAGTGAGTACCATGGCTGCCTAGCCCAATCTGGAGCTACCAGAATCATTGTGGCTGACTGGGACCTGAGCTTGATCAGGACCCTGAGCAATAACGGAAATGGAGGAAACGCATACAGGGTTTTCCCTGTCCAGTTCAGCACCATGGCATCCATGGGGACTAACCCCTTTGCTGGGGGTCTGCCACAAACTTTTGGCAGCTGATGATTCTCTTCTGAGGCAAAATTATCTATCTCTGGAGTGCCCCACCTGCTGAACACTATCTCCAGCACCTGTCTGTTGAGATACTATTTGTGATGGTTCTGGCTGATTCTGCTTAAGGCATCCACTCAAGTATTGTCTTTTCCTGAAAGGTGCACTGCTACCAGGGACCCTTGTAGAGAATATGCTAGACCCCAGATTTTTATTGCCTCTGTGCACAGCAGGTCGGACCTTCTCCCACCCTTCTTGTTGATGTAGTACATGGTAGTGGTATTGTCTGTTGTGACCTGTACCAGCTTTCCCTTTATCAGAAACACAAAAGATTGTAGTGCTAGCAGAAAAAATTACTCACCTTAGTAATGTTGTTTCTTCTAATGGAGTCTTGCTATATTCTGACATATGCAGTGAGTCCCAACCTTTGAACTGCCCTGGAGATGAAAGAGTTAACTTTCCATGCCAGGCATGGAATGCTGAGCTTGAGCTCGGTTGAGACTCTGTGTGTTGTTCTTCAAACTCAAACCGTCAGATCTTTACGAGCTAAACTCACTAAGGTCCTGAGTGGAAGCTGTAAACCTACACTAGCCAACTGGCTACTAAACATAACACACATTTTTTGGTCCCAACACAAAGACTCAAGTCAGGAGACCCAAAAATGAAAACACAACACCCACTCACCCCAAAAAAGAAGGGGTGAAACGAAAAGGTGGGCACCTACTAAGTGCCAACACTGCACTGTCCACTCACATCCCAAAAACAGAGGTTCTGAGAGGGGCAGGCGGGGGAGGTCAGAATATAGCAAGACTCCATTAGAAGAAACAACATTACTAAGGTGAGTAATTTTTTCTTCAAACAACATGAAGTCTTGCTATATTCTGACATATGCAGACTACAAAGCAATACCTCCATGGAGGAGGGACAGAACCTACTTAGGAAATAGGCTCTGAAGCACAGCTGTGCCAAACCGAGCATCACTCCTAGCCTGGATGTCCAGGGAGTAATGCTTGGTAAAAGTGTGAACTGTTTTCCGGTAGCTGTGGACATATCTCTGGAATAGGATGTCCCTGGCAGCAGCCAGGGAAGCAGCTGTACCTCTGGTAGAGTGAGCCCTCAGGCCTGAGGGGGGAACCTTACCCAATTTTCCATAGCAAAATTGGATACAAGAGACAATCCACCTGGCAATGGATCTTTTAGTGGCAGGTTTCCCTTTACCAACCTCACCATAAGTGAGGAACAGTTGTAGGGAGTCAAACCTGTGACCCTTGGTACACCCTATGTAGAAACTAAGGGCTCTTTTCACATCTAAACTGTGCAGTCTGCTCTCGCCAGAGCAGGAATGGTCAGTGAAGTACACTGGAAGAGACAGATTGATTAAGGTGGAAAACTGAAACCACCTTAGGCAAGAACTTCCTGTTAGTCCTGAGGGCCACCTTATCTCTATGAAAGGAGATAAAATCAGGCTCCACTGACAAGGCTTGTAATTCACTTATGCATCTGGCAGAAGTGATGGCTACCAGAAACACAGTCTTCCAAGATAAGTACTTAAGCTCTGCTGAAGATAAAGGCTCAAAGGGGGGTTGCATAAGCTGAACAATGCAAACATTGAGGTCCCAGGCAGGGGCAGGGTCCCTGAATGGAGGGTTGGTGTGAAGCAATCCCTTGAAAAACTTGGAGAAAACAGGGTGAGCTGATAGAGAACAGGGCTTACCTGCTGAAATAAAAGCAGACACAGCTGCCAGATGCACTTTCAGTGTAGCTGGTCTGAGCCCAAGCTATTTAAGTGAACCATATAATCAAGGACTGTGGGCAGATCAGCAGATTCTGGGGAAATATGCTTCCCAGAGCACCATATGGAAAATCTTTTCCATTTAGAATTATAAGTAGCCCTGGTAGAAGGTTTTCTAGAAGCCTTCAGGATATCCATTACACCTTAAGAGAGGTGTAAATCAGCAAACTCTAACTCTTCAAGAGCCAGGCCTTGAGATTGAGAGATTTGAGGTTCGGGTACCAAACCCTCCCCTGAGCACAGGTTAACAGGTTGTAATTCCTTGGAAGACACAGGGGAAGATGGACTGCTAAGGACAGTAGGAGTGGATACCAGGGCTGTCTGGCCCAGTCTGGAGCAATCAGGATCATCTTGCAAGGTTGAGATCTGATTTTGACTAGCACTTTGAACAGGAGAGGGAAGGGGAAAAGCATAGAGAAACTTCCCTTCCCAACTGAGAACTAAGGCATCCAGGGGGACTGAGCCCAACACTGGGGGCCTGCAGCAAAAAAGGGGAAGTTGGTGATTGTCTGGGGCTGCAAAAAGATCTATCTGCGGGGTGCCTCATCTGGAAAATATCACCTCCAAGACCAGAGGATCCAGTGACCATTCGTGATGGCCCTGGGAAATCCTGCTGAGAGCATCTGCCAGGACATTGTCCTTTCCTGGGAGGTGAACTGCCATGAGGGAGGTGTTCAGGGAGTAAGCCAGAGACCACAACTTCATTGCTTCGGTGCACAAGGCCGTAGACCGAGTGCCTCCTTGCTTGTTGATGTACCACATTGTGGTGGTGTTGTCTGTTCTGACCTGTACAACTTTGTTCTGAACAGATTTGGAAAAAGCTTGAAGTGCTAGAAATACTGCTCTGAGTTCCAACAGATTGATATGGAGCAGAGATTCCTGAGGGGACCACAACCCTTGGGTGGTGAGGTCGCCCATGTGAGCCCCCCACCCCAAGAGGGAGGCATCTGTAGTAAGGATTCAGGAGTGAGACTGAGTGACAAAGGGAACCCCTTGTCTCAAAATTGTTCTGATCCTGCCACCACTGTAGGGCCTGGATCAGGGTTCGAGTTACTGGGATCAATTTGGTCAGAGGGTCCTTCCTTTGAGACCAAAAGGCTCTCAAATGGAACTGAATGTCCCTCATCTGAAATCTTGCTCCCTGCACTACTGCTGTGTAGAAGCAGCCATGTGCCCCAGGAGCTGTAGAAAATGCCTTGCTGGTCGAGACACCTGCAGGGTGAATGAGGAGGCCAGAGAGACCAGGGCCCTTGCCCTGTCCAGTGGAAGGAAGGCTCTGGCCTTCTCTGTGTCTAGCTCTGCGCCTATGAAGGTGAGGAGCTTGACAGGCTCTAGAACTGACTTTGAAAGATTTAGAAGGAAACCCAAAGAAGTGAGCAGTTGCTGAGTTATCTGTAAGTGTAACTTGACTTGGTCTGGGGACTGGCCTACTATGAGCCAGTCACCAGGTAAGGGAAGATGGCAATTTTCTGCCTTCTTAGAGAAGCAACTACTACTGCCAGGCATTTTGTGAATACCCTTGGAGCAGAGGTGAGGCCAAAGGGCATTGCTCTGAACTGGTAATGGCCTGAGGGCAGCTCGAACCGAGGTACTTTCGATGGGAGCTTCTGCTGAGAATATGGAAGTAGGCATCCTTGAGGTCCAGGAACACTAGCCAGTCCCCTGGCCTTAGAGAGGGTAGAATAATTCCCAGAGTCACCATTTTAAATTTTGGTTTTAAAAGGTGCTTGTTTAGGTATCTGAGATCCAGGATGGGCCACCATCCTCCTGTCTTTTTTGGGGTAAGGAAGTACCTGAAATACAATCCTTTGCCCTGGTGTAGGGGTGGAACCCTTTCCACAGCTCTGAGAGCTAGGAGGGAAGAGACCTCTGCCTCTAAGGCAAGTGCCTCTGATGGATTTGCAGGTGGAAAGGATCTGGTTCTCATCTTTGGAAACTTTTTGAAGCTGAGAACCAGTCCCTGGCTTACTACTTCCAGGACCCATTTGTCTGATGTCAGAGACTCCCAGTCCTGGACAAACTAAGCCAGCCTGCCCCCTACAGGTAGCTGAGAATCGGCCCTGGCAACCCCATCAGGGTGCCTGCTTGGCAGGGGCTTTGGGCTGGGGGTGGAAGCAGGCCTGCTTGTATCCCGTCTGCCTCTCCCTCTAAAGAACCCCCTCTGGGCATAAGCAGAAGAGGAGACCTGGGCTTGGTAAAAAGGCCTATGTAAAGGCCTGCCCCTGGGAAGCTGCCTTTGAGGAGTGGCCTGCCTTTCCTTGGCCTGTGCACTCCTATAGGTGGTCCTGTACTCATCCATTTTCTTCATATAGTTCTCTGTTTGCTCCCCAAACAGAGAATTACCAAACAGGAAAATCCATGGCCTTAGTCTGGGTATCCTGAGACAGGCTACTACATCTGAGCCAAGCCATTCTTGAAGTGACCACAGATGTAGCCATGACTCTGATGACACATCATTTGAGTCCACTGCAGCATGGAATTACCTTGGATGCCTCAATACCATCAGCAGCCACCTGCTCCAGCTCCTTGGCAAGCTGGCAAGGGACCTGTTTGCTAAAAGCCATGACAGTATCCATCTGGATTTCTGATATCTAGCCACATAAGCCATATAATTCGCCTGTCTGAGTCCCAAGGATGCTGCCATGTACTGTTTCTTTGCCATGGCATCAATCCTCCTGGAGTCCTTATCTTGGGGGTTTGAAGCCAAGGGAATATTTGCCTTGTCACAGGCTGCAGCCTGCACTACCCCAACATGGCTGCATTGTTGTGCAAGGAACTCCATATCTGAGCCTGACAATGTGTACCTCTTGTCCATTCTCTTATCCACAGGAGGTATAGTGTGAGGAGTTTTTAAAATTTTAGTGGTCTGTTTCCCAAAAGATTTATGCAAGGGAATAGACAGCCTCCTAGACTCTGGGATATCCATCATTTCTACATAGTCAGGCTCCTCTTGATCATCCACAGTTTCCTCCATAGGGAGCTGGAGGGTTTCAGCAACTTTTTTATAAAACATAAAATGAAAAGGGGACTCAGAAAGCCTAGGAGGAGACACTCCTGAAGGTCTGTCTGGGGAGATGTCCGGGTCAATGGGCACATCAGACTTCAAATCCACATTCACTCTCCTCATACTCCTCTTCCCCTTCCTCCAGTTCATAATATTCCTCTAAATCATACTCTTGAACTGGTGGAACCGGCACAGAACGCAGACACCACAGCCATGCCAGTTCGGTCCGGAACGAGGAAAAGCGACTGGAACAATTTTGATCGCTTTGGCTATTTCTTCAGCGGTTGGAGAGGAAAGTTTTGGCTCCACACCAGCTGATTTTCTAGTCCTTTTTGCTGGAAATGACTCCTCAGAGTCGGATCTCCTTTTGCACGAAGAAGTCTCGCCCTGGTCAGAGGGCACTCCTTCTGGTTCGGTTTGAACCGAACCGGGCTGGCCATCCGGTTCAATGGACTTTTTGGCCTCCCTTTCCCTGAGCCTACCAACTCTCTTTTACAGGCTAGCTGCAGGAATATTTTTACAAATCTGGAAGTCTGCATTGAGGTGGTCAAACCCCAGACAATAAACACAGGTGGTGTGGGGGTCAGCCTTGGCAAAGACTTCCCCACACACACACACTACAGTGTTGAAACCCAGTGGGCCCGGTTTCTCAGACATAGTGCCAGTCCTATCCAAACTTACCCATTTATGGCAATCCACCAGGCAAGACCCTCTTATCGGTTCCCAACCGTGTCACGAGTCGTGGAAAAAAAGTAATAAAATCCATTTTTTTGAGAACCGATAACAACCGGTAACCACACTCTAAAATTACAATTCAAGATTTTTTAAACACTTGATCGGTTCAAACTGAACCGATGAACCGTTTACAAGTTCCACACAGAATAGATAAAATATAACCTATCTAGTACCCACAAATACCACAGACAGAGACTGAACTGACAGGGTACGGTTTAATTTCGGTCGAAAACCGAGAAAACGGCACTTTAACCGACAAAATGAACCGAGCAGAAGGAGAAATCTCCGGAGCGACTGTTCAGTGAGGTGGAGTAAAGAATCGGACGGTTTGAGTTTGAAGAACAACAGACAGAGTCTCAACTGAGCTCGAGCTCAGCGTTCCATGCCTGGCATGGAAAGTTAACTCTCATCTCCGGGGCAATTCGAAGGTTGGGACTTACTGCATATGTCAGAATAGAGCAAGACTTCATGTTGTTTGAAAGAAAGACTCAAGTCAGGAAACCCAAAAAATGAAACAAACACAACACCCACTCACCCAAGTAAAAGGGTGATAAATAAAAGGTGGGGCACCTCTTGAGTGCCAACACTCCTACTGCCCACCCACATCCCAAAACAAAGGTTCTGAGAGGGGAAGGCAGGGGGGAGGTCAGAATACAGCAAAACTCCATTAGAAGAAACAACATTACTAAGATGAGTAATTTTTTCTTCAAACAACATGAAGCCTTGCTGTATTCTGACAATTGCAGACTACCAAGTAGTACCTCAATGGAGGAGGGACAGAACCTACCTAGGAAATAGGCTCTGAAGCACTGCTGTGCCAAACTGAGCATCACTCCTAGCCTGGATATCCAGAGGTAATGCTTGGTAAATGTGAACTGTTTCCAGGTAGCTGCTTGACATATCTCTGGGATAGGAATATCCCTGGCAGCAGCCAGGGAAGCAGCTATTACCTCTAGTGGAAGTGAGCCCTCAGGCCCGAGGGTAAGTCCTGCCTAATTTCTCTAGCAAATTGAATGCAAAGACATTCCACCTGGCAATGGATCTCTTATTGGCAAGTTTTCCTTACCAACACTCACCATAAGTGAGAACAGTTGGAGAACAGTCAAACCTGTGACCCATACAGTGCGCTCTATGTAGTAGCTAAGGTCCCTTTTCACATCAAACTGTGCAGCCTCCTCTCACCAGGGAGGAATGGTCAGAATGAAAAACAGGAAGAGACATAGACTGGTTAAGGTGGAAGTCTGAAACCACCTTAGGTAAAAACTTCCTGTTAGTCCTGAGGACCACCTTATCCCTATGAAAGAAGATAAATCAAGAGCTCCCTGACAGGGCCTGTAACTCCTATGCCCCTGGCAAGTAGTAGCCTGAAAAAACAAGTTTTCCAAGTCAAGTACTTAGCTCTGCTGAGGACAAAGAGCTCAAAGAGTTATAAGCTGAACAATGCAAACATTAAGGTCCCAAACAGTTGCGGGTCCCTGAATAGCAGAATAGTATGAAACAATCCCTTGAAAAACTTAGAGAATACAGGATGAGCTGAAAGGGAAGAAGCACCTACTGAAAGGAAAGCAGAGACAGCTGCCAGATGCACTCTTAGTGTAGCTGGTCTGAGTCCCAAGCTATTAAGATGAACCATATAGTCAAGGACTGTGGGCAGGCCAGCAGACTCTGGGGAAATATGCTTCCCAGAGCACCACATGGAGAATCTTTTCCATTTGGACTTGTAAGTGCTTCTGGTAGAAGGCTTCCGAGAAGCCTTTAGGATATCCATAACACCTTGGGAGAGGTGTAAATCAGCAAACTCTAACTCTTCAAGAGCCAGGCCTTGAGATTGAGAGATTTGAGATTCGGATACCAAACCCTCCCCTGAGCACAGGTTAACAGATTGTAATTCCTGGGAAGAAACAGGGGAAGGTGGACTGCTAAGGACAACAGGAGGAGGGTACCAGGGCTGTCTGGCCCAGTCTGGAGCAATCAGAATCACCTTGCAGGTTTGAGACCTGATTTTATTCTTTGTGAACAGGAGAGGAAGGGGGAAAAGCATGCAGGAACTTCCCTTCCCAATTGAGAACTAGGGCATCAAGGGGACTGAGCCACAACACTGAGGGAGCCTGCAGCAAAAAGGGAAGTTGGTGATTGTCTGGGGCTGCAAAAGATCTATCTGTGGGGTACCACATCTGGAAAGATCTGCTTCAAAACCAGGAGAGTCCAGGGACCATTCGTGATGGCCCTGAGATATCTCTACTGAAATCATCTGCCAGGATATTGTCCTTGTCTGGGAGGTGTACTGCTGTAAGGAGTTGTTCAGGGAACAGCCCAGAGACCATAACTTCATTGCTTCTGTGCACAAGGCCGTAGACCGAGTGCCCCCTTGCTTGTTGATATACCACATTGTGGTGGTATTGTCTGTCCAGATCTGAACTGATTTGTTCTGAACAGACTTGGAAAAAGCCTGAAGTGCTAGAAACACTGCTCTGAGTTCTAATAGATTGATGTGAAGCAGAGATTCCTGAGGAGACCACAACCCTTGGGTGGTCAGGTCTCCCAAGTGGGCTTCCCACCCCAAGAGGGAGGCATCTGTAGTAAGGATTAGAGAGTGAGACTGAGTGACAAAAGGAACTCCCTGTCTGATATTGTCCTGATCCTGCCACCACTGCAATGCCTGGATCAAGGTTTGAGTCACTGGAATCAGTTTGGTCAGAGGGTCCTTTTTCTGAGACCAAAAGGCTCTCAAGTGGAAATGAATGTCCCTCATCTAAAATCTTGCTCCCTGCACTACTGCTGTAGAAGCAGCCATGTGCTCCAGGAGCTGTAGAAATGCCTTGCATGGTCAGACA
This sequence comes from Neoceratodus forsteri, assembly GCA_016271365.2. Lineage (NCBI taxonomy): Eukaryota > Metazoa > Chordata > Ceratodontiformes > Ceratodontidae > Neoceratodus > Neoceratodus forsteri. The sequence goes on from CM028130.1 coordinate 1,202,041,545, forward strand.
CCTGGAGGGTGAATAAAGAGCCAGTGAAATAAGGGTCCTTGCCCTGTCCAGGAAGGCTCTTCTTTATTGTATCTAGCTCTGCACCCATGAAGGTGAGGAGCTGTACAAACTCTAGAACGGACTTTGAAAGATTCCAGAAGGAACCCTAGAAAGTAAGCAGTTGCTGGAGGTTATCTGTGGAAGCTTGATCTTGGTCAGGACTGGCCTACTATGAGCCAGTCATCCAGGTATGGGAAGATGAAATCATTTTCCTTCTTAGGAGGCAACTACTACTGCCAGGCATTTGTGAACACCTTGGAGCAGAGGTTATGCAAGGGCATTGCTCTGAACTGGTAGTGGCCTGCAGGGCAGCTTGAACCTGAGTATTTTCAATGGGAGCTTCTGATGAGAATGTGAAACAGGCATCCTTGAGGTCAGGGAGACTAGCCAGTCCCTGGCCTTAGAGAGAGTAAATTATTCCCAGAGTCACCATTTTGAACTTTGGCTTTAAAAGTACTTGTTTAAATATCTAAGATCCAGGATGGGCCGCCATTCTCCTGTCTTTTGGGGGTGAGGGAAGTACCTGGGTACAATCCTTTCCTATGTGTAGGAAGTGGAACCCTTTCTATAGCTCTGAGAGCCAAGAGGAAGAGACCTCTGCCTCTAGGGCAAGTGCCTCTGAAGGATTTGCAGGTGGAAAGGATCTGGTTCTCATCTTTGGGAATTTTTTGAAGCTGAGAACCAGTCCCTGGCCTACTACTTCCAGGACCCACTTGTCTGATGTTAAAGACATCCAGTCCTTATAACAAAGTAAGCCAGCCTTTCCCCTACAGGAAGTGAAGAATCGGCCCTGGCAAACCCATCAGGGTGCCTGCTTGGCAGGGGCTTTAGGCTGAAGGGTGGAAACAGGCCTGCCTGTACCCCATCTGCCTCTCCCTCTAAAGAACCCCCTATGAGCATAAGCAGAAGAGGAGGCCTGGGCTTGGTAGAAAGGCCTATGAAAGGCCTGCCCCTGCCCTGGCATACTGCCTCTGAAGGAGGCTTGTCTTTCCTTGGCCTGAGCACTCCTATGGGTGGTCCTGTACTCATCCATTTTCTTCATATAGTTCTCTGTTTCTCCCCAAACAGAGAATTACCCACACAGGAAAAATCTATGGCCTTAGTCTGGGTATCCTGAGACAGGCTAGTACATCTGGAGCCAAAGAGTGATTGCTGCCAGAAAACTACCTCCCAGGTGATTTAAGCTCTGTAGATGCCATAGGCTCAAAGGTTTGGTGATACAATCTTTAAGGTCCCATGCTGGCACTGGTTCCTGTGAGGGGAAACAAATGAAGAGTCCTTTAAAGAATCTTTTGAATATAGGGTTTGATGCCAGGGGAGGTATCCTTTCTAGCTGAAAAGTATGCTGAAACCTGAGCTTGTGTGTACTCTTTCAGAGTTGGAGTGCTGCAAACCCCTGGGGTGCAGGTGAGGCAAATAATCAAGAAGTGGTTTGGATTCCAAGCCTTGGGCTGGGACTATACCCTTGTCACTGCACCAAATGGAAAATCGTTTCCATTTTGAGGCATAGGTTTTCTTGGTGGAAGGCTTCCTGTAACCCTTAAGGACTTCTAAAACTGCTTCAGAGAATTGGCAATCTGCATATTCTAAGTCCTCAAAAGCCAGGCCTTGAGCTTGAGAGATCTAATATTGGGGTACACTACTATCCCCTGAAAGGAAGTCAGTAGATTCACCTCCCTCAGAGGTACAATCAGTTTGCTCACAGACATTGAGAGCAGCAGGGAGTACTAAGACTGTCTTGCCAAATCTGGGGCTACCAGAATCACTAAAGCTGGTTGTGACCTGCGCTTGATGAGCACCCTGAGTATCACAGGAAAAGGAGGAAAGGCATAGAGATACCTGCCTGTCCAATCCAGAATCAGGGCATCCATTGGAACTGTCCCCTTCACTGGAGCCCTGCAGCAATAAAGAGGTAAGTGGTGATTTTGGTGGAAAGCAAAAAGGTCTATTTCTGGTTCCCCCACCTCCTGAATAGAGCATTCAACACTTGCTTGTTTAATGCCCATTCATGAAGGACCTGGTTTAACCTGTTCAAGGCATCTGCCAAGGTGTTGTCCTTGCCTAGCAGATGAATTGACTGTAGAGGCATTTAGAGAGTAAGTGAAGCTCCATATCTTCATTGCCTCTGTACACAGAGGAGTGGACCTTGTCCCTCCTTGTTTGTTGATGTAATACATTGTTGTGGTATTGTCTGTTCTGACTTGTACCACCTTTCCCTGTATGAAATAAGAGAAACCCTGAAGGGTCAGATAAACAGCTCCTTAACTCCAGCACGTTTATGTGCAGGAGTAAGTCTGTACTCTCCCAAGTACTGTGGATGGTGTGACCCCCTAAGTGAACACCCCAACCAAGCAGGGAAGCATCGGTTGTGAGAACCAGGGAGGGAGGCTCCTGCAGAAATGGAACCTCTTCCCTTAAATTTTCCAGTTCCCTCTACCATTGGAGAGCCTGTAGTAATGCTTCTGTGACTGGTACTGGCTTTAAGAGGGGGTCCCATCTTTGGCACCAGTGTGCTCTGAGGTGGAACTGAATATCTCTCATCTGAAACCTGGCACCCATGACTGTGCTTGTTGCTGCAGCCATGTGTCCTAACAGTTGAAACTGTTTTGCTGGCTTTGGCCTGCCCAGGGCAAATGAGCCTGCCAGAAGCTGAATGCTTTCTGCCCTCTCCTGAGGGAGAAAAGCTCTTCCCACTACTGTATTCAGTTCTACAACTATGAACTGCAGAACCTGCACAGGGGTCAGGACTGACCTTTTGATACTGAGAAGGAATCCCAGGGACAGCAGCATATCCTGGGTTACCTGAAGGTGGTCTGACACCTGTTGGTGGGATTTTCCTACAATTAGCCAATCATCCAGATAAGGAAAAATAATGACACACAGTTTTCTGAGGTGTGCCACTACACTGCTATGCACTTGGAAAACACCCTTGGTGCAGAGTTAAGGCCGAAGGGAAGAGTTGAGAACTGGTAGTGGCCTCAGGGGAGTCTGAATCTGAGATACTTTCTGTGTGACTTCCTTATGGGAATATAGAAATATGCGTCCTTTAGGTCTAAGGAGGCTAGCCAGTCCCCTTTTGGCAGAGTTGGCAAAATTATGGCCATTGTGACCATTTTGAACCTGGGCTTTGCCAGGTACCCGTTTAGCAGCCTGGGGTCTAGTATAGGCCGCCACTCTCCATTCTTTTTTGTTGTTAGGAAATATCTGGAATAGAACCCTTGTCCTCTTTGGTTGTGGGGGACAGGCTCCACTGCGTTTGCCAGCAGTAGGGCCTGTACCTCCTGCTCTAGTAGTTTTGTTTCTGAGAAGGGAGCTGGTGCAAAATATTTTAACCTTGGAGGATGAAGGGACTTGAAGCAAAGGGAGTGATCCTGACTCACTATTTCCAGGACCCACTTGTCTATAGTTATTTTTATTGTCTATAGTTATTTTTAGCTATTCCTGGAAATAGTGGTTGAGTCTGCCCCCTACAGGATGTTGAGAGTCAGCCTGAAGGGAAAAGTCAGGGATTCTGGTTTGCTTGCTGCTGAGGCTGAGCAGATTGGGATCCTCTCCGAGGAACCCCTTCTACCTCTAGCTCTGTAAAATCCAGTCTACTGTGGTTGGTACTGCTGCTGGAAAACACCCTGTACCTGAAAGAAAGGCCTCATAAAAGAGGAGCTGCCCCTGCCTCCCCTAGAATAAGATGAAATTGAAGTAAAGGGCCTGTCTCTGGTCGATTTGCTCCTAAAAGTAGCTTTATAGTCGTCTACTTTTTTCATATATGCTTCAGTCTGGGCACCAAAAAGAGAGTGGCCTTCGACCGGAAAGTCCATTGCCTTAGTTTGGGTGTCCTGGGTGAGGTTGAGAGCCCTCAGCCAGGCAAATCTTCTTAGAGCAATGGTACCAGCCATCCACCTTGCAGCTGTGTCACTGGTGTCAGCTGCCCTCTGAAACTGGTATTTGGAAGCCTCCAAGCCCAATTTTGTTGTGTCTAGCAGCTCTGACATTGTTAAAGAGGGGTTAGCCTCAGCATTGTCCACTACTGACTGCCAGAGAGCTTTTTGATAAAGGACTGCAAAAGTCTGGTAGCTGGCTTGATGAATTGCCAGGGATGCCAAAAATGTACCCCTATTTTGCCATGCTGTCCACCTTTTTCGAATCCTTCTCAGGGGGATGAGAGGATAAGGGAGTTTTGGCTTTCTCACAGGCAGCCTGCTGTACAATATTCTGGTGGTCTGGGTGAATAAAAAGAAACTGATTCTTCTTGTCACACTTTTTATCTGTGGGTATGACTGTATTGGGAGCCTTTAGGATTTCTAAAACATCCTTCTTAAAGAATTTGTAGATAGGCAGAAGGAGCCTTTTTGAGAGTGTCAGCCCCATAAGTTCCATGTATTGTGCCTCCTCTTCATCCTGGATCTCTTCAGCTGTTTGCAGATCCAGGGTCTCTACCATTTTCTTAACGGAAGAAAAATGGGAAGAGAAATCCTCTGAGGGTCTGGGAGGGGAGCCAGAATCCTATTCTGGTGACACCTTAGATTCAATTCCTTCTTCATATTGGTCATCCTCCTCATATGCCAATGTAGCAGTAGGCAAAAGAGGGGTAACAACAGTTGCTTTTTCAGCATTAGTAATCACAGGCTGCTGAGGGGGTAATAAACCCTGCAGCACCTAGAGTAAGCCGAAAGCCTGCGTCAACTCAGCAGGAGGATGAGCATTATTAGCAGGCACCTGAGGGACCACTTGAGGCGTTTCAGCCAGGATGTCAGTGGGTTTGGTTTTCTTTAATTTTTTGGCAGGCACCAGGGAGTCAGCTGGTTGATTGCCTCTCTTGCCAGAGCCCTCACCCTTATCAAGGGTGAATTTTGAGGCTCTGGAAGGAACTGCCACAGTCTTAGAGGAGGCAGACTGGTTAGAGTCCATGGATCCCTCCTCTAGTTTTCTTTTAAGCCTCTCCCTACATTTTTCCACTGTCTTAACTGAGAAAGAGTTACAAATATCACAGTCTTCACTGAAGTGCTGTTGCCCAAGGCCGATCAAGCAAAGATCATGCTTGTCTGCCTTGGCAAATACCTCTGCACACTTCAAGCAATTCTTAAACCCAAGGGGTCCTGTTTTCTTTTTAGGCTTGTCTGACATTGTAGAAAACAGGAATCAGTAACCGACCAAAAAAATAGACTAAATTTAAATATCTGCGGTCAGTTTCAATAGAATAACGGTCAGTTCAGGAACTGATTAAGTGAAAAAAAAAAAATGAAAATTACGTACCCACTATAATTCTTGATCTTACTGTGTATCTTTATCATTCATCACTAATGGGTATAGCCCTCTGGAGCTAGAATCCCGTGGGAGACGTTTTTTCTATGAGCGGAGTTGACACAGGGATGGTGACACCCTTGAGGCCGACGTTCTACGTGGCGCTCGTGGGTTGGCCTGTTAACTGCCATACACTCCACCCCCAACCTCAGTTCTGAAACACTGGAGAGAGAGAGGAAGGAAGGAAGGGGTGGAGATGTGGGGCAAGAGAGCCCAAGGGATGGATAAAAGGAAAGGATATAAAAAACAAAGGAGAAATAAACAACAGAGAGGACAGAATAAGAAAATAACTAAATTAGGAATTGGGAGGGGCCCCAATCTCCAGAAAGGAGGAGGCATGGGAGGGAAGAAGAAAGAGAAGAAACAGTTGGGATAAGAAGAGGACTGTGCTCCCTGACTCTGTGGAGCTGGACCGCCAATTCCCAAGGAAGGAGGAAAAACTGGACACCTGGTCCAACCAGTCTGCCCATTTAGATATGGAGAAGATTGCCAAGGAGGCAAAGCCTGGCCAAGGCAACAGCAAGGTTTTCAAGGAGTCAGCCAGTTTAGGACAAAAATCCAGGCAAACAAAAGGCAAACTCAGAGGGGTAGCAGCAAGACTTTCACAGGGTCAGCAGCTTAGAATGAAGAGTTCCAGGCAGCCAAGAGCGTGTCCTCTCCCCCAAAAGAAAAAGGGAACTCCAAGGAGAAAAACCCCAAAATATAAATATAATTATAAAAGGATTAGTCCCGGGGACAGCAGAAAAGAAGCACACTAGAGGATCAGAGGAGAGGGGGGAAGGGGAGGTCCCAGTCCTACCATCCCACCCCAGAACAAGGGGCCAAGGAGGCCACTAAAAGTGAGGAAGAAGGAGGAGCCACCCCACTGTCCAAGATCCCAAGGGGATAAACTCCTCCCTGCGTGTCTCCAGGATCTCCTCCCTCCTGGCCACAAGGGAAGGAGAGAGGGGAGAGCTGAAAAAGATGGGGAGACACACAGGGGAGGGGGAAGCCCAGAGACTGAGGCCCAAGGGGGAAGGTGGGCGGGATTTAGTGATGAATGGTGAAGATACACAGAAAGATCAAGAATTACGGTAGGTATGTAATTTTCATATCTTATCTGTGTCAATCTTCACCATTCATCACTAGTGGGTGAGTACCGAGCCCCTGAAGGGGCCCAATACAACCCTAAGGGACTAAATCCCTTAGCCTCCAGTGGGTGAGACACTGAAGGCAGAACCCTATGGGCCTGGAGAGGCCCGAGACTGGTCTGGGTGAGATGGAGAACCCCAGTGGGGAAGGAAGGCGCCCAAAGCTGCCATCTCACCCTATGGGAGAAAAGGTGGGTTCTTGGTAGGCAGATGAAATCACCCTACGCCGGGCCATGGGTGATAAGTGGGATAGGCAAAGCAATGCCATACGCCTAATGCAGATCACTGTCCCCACAATCCTGGAGGCCACCTCATTGGCGTCGTAGGATGCCCTTGCTTGGTGCCTTGCTAGCTCCAGGCCCTGAGCAGAGAGGGTGATGGTTTGCCTGGTTTCCTCCAAATCAAGCATCAAGGCTAGGAGCTGTCCTAGCCTGGACCACAAGAACCTATCATAGGATGCATAGTGGGCCTGATGAGAAGCAATGGAAAGAAGAACACATGCTGAGTAGAAAGTCCTCCTCCCCCAGAAGTCAAAATCAGCAGAGTCTGAGTCTGGGGGCTGGTCACGTTGAGGGGTGCGAAGCCCAGAAGGAGTGTCCAGCTGCGTCAGACCCGAAAGGGGGTGAGGCATGTGTCCTGAGAATCCCGGGAGCGCAATACCACAGGCGCAGATCCCTAGGGGCTGGAACAGTGGAGAAGGGACGCTGCCAGAGCTGAAGTGATGCTTTCCAGAAGGGGACAGGCCAGGCAGGAACCACCAGGTTGGTCGCACTGTATTCACCTAGGAAGGTGCATGTCACATGGTTAGCATTGCCTTCAGAGGATGTGGTAAGATGGAGCTCGTCCAGAATCCTCAAGAGGTAGTGCTGATATGGTGAGAGATCAGATGATGGGGAGATGTGGACAGAAGATTCCTCTCCCCCTGAGGAGGGGGATGAGGAGGTGAGAGAGTCTGATGATTCAGGGTCAGGCTGTGCAGGAGCAGGCTGGAACACCTGCTCATCCATGGCCCTGAGGTAGGTGGGGAAATGCGCAGCTGAACCTCTAAACTGCTCCCATGTCAGAGGTCCCCTAGGACCAGAAATACCTGGGAGAGAAGGAGATGGAGACAAAGGTACGGGGGCAAAACTCCTCACAGGAAGAGTATGTCCTCTGCCCGAGCAGGGGGGGCCTAGGAGAGGCTCCCAACTGGGAGGGAGACCCAGAGACCTCAGCAGCCAGCAACCGTTCAAGTGGATCAGAATGGCTGTAGCTGTGCTCGAAGAAAGAATTCCCCCATGAAGCCACCGGGACCATGTGAGCCCAGAAGGACGGTCCCTGGCCTCCAAAGCAGAGGTCCCTCTCGAGGAGAGAGAATGGGAAAGGCAAGGATCCACAGGATGGCTCCTCCCCGAAACCGGGTGGGTCCCAGGGAGAGGCTGCTGAGTCGAACCCAGGCCCCTCGACCCCTCTGACTCCAAAAGAGCCCTCTTCCTCGATTCCACTAGCCTAAGAAGCTGGCAATGCTAGGTGGACTCTGAAGAGTCTACCCAGGGTGCAGCACCCTCCCCCTCCTGGGGTGCCCTGGGCTGTCCCAAACTTGGACTGTCCAGGCACACCAAGGAACAGGGTGCCCCAGCTGAAAGGGCAGACAACCCGATGACTCCAGGCTGTGCAGCAGTGGCCACCTGGACCACCACTGGCTGGTCAGTGCTACTGACCCCAGAATCATCCGGAACTGTCTGCCCCACAGAGGGAGGCTGAGTGGGGGCCAAAGTGATGGACACAGAGGGGCCAGAAGACTCTGAAGAGTCTGGGAGCCAATCCAGATAAGACCACGAGTCCTCCTCCAAAGAAGTGGACAGATATGTCCCGTGTCAGACCACTTTCTGACCCCTACCAGTTTCTGGGCTGCGAGTGGCTCCACCCTCAGCCCTGGCACTGTGAACAGTACCGGAGCCAGGCACAGCGCTGAGCCCAGTGCTGTGCTCCCCCTTGATGCAGCAAATGGCATCAAAGTCGGAAGTGGCACTGGCCACAGTCCCGCATGCACCAGTGGTGCCAACCGCGATGCCTGTCCCCTCCCCAGTGCCATGAATGATGCCGGAGCTGGAAGGGGTGCCATCCCCCGCCTCGGCACCGTGGATTGCACTGAGACTAGGAACAGCCCCAAGAATGGAGTCAACACCTCCCATGACACCACTACCATCCCCTGCACCGCGAACGGTGCCGGGAGTGAGAGCGGTGCTGAGGGACAGCCTGGTGCCACCCGTGGTGCTGTCCAGGCCCCCGGCACTGCAAGTGTCACCGGAACCAATAACAGCACCGACAGATGGCATTGAGGGTGGTGCCAGCCCGGGCCCGCATGCCCAAGGACATGACACCAGGGAGTCTTTGCCTCCAAAGAGGCAACTGCCAAGGCGGTGCCTCCCACCCGACCCGCGAGAGGGGCAGACTGGGCCTTCTGCAGTGTGGAAGAAGCCCTTGCTATGGCAAGGCTAGATGAGGCAGAGGCCCCCTCCTCCACGTGCCATATAGGACTGGGAGGGGACCCAGAGGAAGAGTCAAGATTCCTGGCCTTGGCCCGCTGATGGCGAACCCATCCCCCGAATGTCGGTGGCATATACCCTACTTTCAATGCACGCAACTCGAGAACGCAGTGGTTCATCAAGAAACAGGCATCGCAGTTGTTCATGTCATGGGCCGGGCTGAGGCAGGAGCGACAGCGGTCATGCTGGTCCATGATGGAATACTGGTGGCCGCAGGGGCACCGACACACAGGAGGCTGCCCTGCCTTTGATGACTTTTTGCCCCTGGGATGAGACATGAACAGATGGTAAACAAATTGAAACACAGTACTCAGTGTTGCTGAGAAAGAAAAAAAGGAACGGTCTTATCGGTAACCCACAGCAGTATAGAGTAGGCGAAACAGAACTGAGATACTAAACACAGAATACTAGGCCGCAATGCACTACGCAGTTTTTTTTGCTTGAAGCTCCTCACAGGTTCCTTTCTTGATGGCGGGAGAAGAAGAACTGGGGTTGGAGGGTGGAGTTGACGGCAGTTAACGGACAACCCACGAGCACCACGTAGAACATTGGCCTCGAGGACAGTGCCGTCCCTGCGTCGACTCCGCCCATAGGAAGAAAAAAAGTCTCCTGTGAGGTCCTAGCTCCGGAGGGACCCACTAGGGATGAATGGTGAAGATTGATACAGATAAGATCTATTGGTTCTGATCCAATCTGGAACAGAGAAACCGCTGAGGAAAATCGATAAACCTCGGTTCAAAAGTGGTTTAAATTAAATAAAATTAAAGAATTAAGTAACCAGAACACTCTAAAAAGGTTCAGATTAAATAAAAAAAGAAGGTCGGTTGCCCCTCGGTTCAAAGGAACTGTGAGGAACCGATAAGCAAGTTTAAATTTAAAACTAATGAGCTATAAAACACTAAAGAACAATGACACTAGGCAATAATGAAAAATAAAACAAAAATACTTACTTTTTTTGCTCTATGCACTACAGGAATCTGTCTTGATTGAGAGAGATCTCCAGGGCATCTGAACTTTGCAGCAGAGAGAAGAAATCTGAAGTACTGTAGAATGTAGGCAGTTGACACTGGGCAGTTTGAAAATAGATGTCCGAGCTAAACATTCCATGATTAGCATAGCATAGCATTCTATTCTCTCTGGGGCAGTGCTGGCTTAAGGGAGCACTGCAAGAATAATAATAATAATAATATTAGTGGATTCCTGGGGTTAGAACTCTAGCTCCTCAGGAACCATGCCTTGAGACACAGAGTGCTGAGGTCTGTGAAGGTTATCTTGCCCTGAGACAGGGTCAGCAGAGTGTGTCTCAGAGGAAGGCGAATGTGATGTTTGATGAAGATGGCCAGGGGTAGTGAATACCAAACCTGCCTGGCCCAATCTGAGGCTATTAGAATCATGGTTGCAAGCTGCCCCTCAGCTTCGAGAGCACTCCAAGCAAGAGCTGGAAGGGGGAAAAGCATACAGGAACCTCCCTGTCCAGTCTAGAGTCAGGACATCCTAGAGTCAGGGCATCCGATGGGACCAAGCCCACTATAGATGGCCTGCAACAAAACAGGGGAAGCTGATGATTCTCCCAAGATGCAAATAGGTATATCTCTGGTGTACTCCATCTACAGAACACTGTGGCCAAGACCTACTTGTTCAGGTTCCACTGTCCCTGACTGATCCTGCTCAGGGAATCTTTTAAGACATTGTCTTTCCCTGGCAGCTGAACTGCTCATAGTTGCACCTCTAGGAAGTAGGCCACATTCCAGATCATCATTGCTTCTGTACATAGCTTTTCAGGATCTTGTGCTTCCCTGTTTGTTGATATAGTACATGAACTGACTGACCCTGATGTGGGAAGTGAAAGCCTGTAGAACAAGGTACACTGCTCTGAGCTCCAGCAGGTTTATATTTATTTATTTGTTTTTTGTTTACCGGGTAAGTACACTAGACAACTATGTTGCCTATATTCAGACACGACCCGGGAGGGTACAGACAGGGGAGACCAGAGTCAACATTAAAGAGTATTTCATGATGCAGCATGAGGTGAGAACAAACATTTGAACAGTATACAGCCAGGTACAGTCATTATCAGTGATGACAAAGAGAAACAGATAACATTACATTAATTATTTTCATCTGATGATACATCAATGACTAAATTGAAACGACAAACAGCAAACAAAACTTAAATGAAGTAGCATTATAACAATAGGATTTCTGCTGGGTGTGGGAAACTTTCAGATTTTGGAGACCAGCAGGAAATCAGTAAGTGCCATAGGGAGGAGAAAATGCTAGGAGAGAGGCTCAAGTTACAGCACAAGAGCAGCAGTTGGATTCTAATAGGTGTGCCCGAAGACCCAGTTTAAAGGCCTTATGGGATTTGGAGAGTTTGATGTGAGAGGGAAAGGAGTTCCAGGAGTGGGGAGCAGATATGGCGAAGGATTGTTCTCCTTTTTTTGTGAGATATCTGGGAATTTCAAGTTGGGTTTGAGCAGATGTCCAGAGGAGGTATGCTTGGGAGGGCTGAGTTAATAGTTCGGCAAGGTATTTAGGGGACTGATCATATCAATTGTACAGCCCGCAGAATAGTGTCTGAGCGAGTCTAGGGAGAGCCAATTTAGTTTTGAGTAGAGCAGGCAATGATGGGTAAGTCTGTGAGCAGAGAGAGCAAATCTGCATATACCGTTATAGCAGGTGCTCCATTTCTGGAGCGCTCCTTTGCTAGCTTTAAGGTAAACCTGAGAGCAATATGTCAGAGCAGGGAGGAAAAATCCTTGTGCAATAGCAAGCTGGGCAGCATCATTGAGGGAGGACCTAATTTTAAAGGCAAGACCAAGTTTTGAGTAAACTGTCTTACATATAGCCGCAATGTGGAGGTTAAAGTCAAGAGATGGGTTGACAGTGACTCCTAGATACCTGAAGGAGGTAACGAATTCAAGAGGGGAGTCATCTAGAGAATGTATCAATAAGTCTGGAGTAAGAGATCTGATTATTGACTGGGGGCCAAAAAGCATAGTTACGGTTTTCTTAGCATTCATTAGGAGCTTGTTCTGTAGTAACCACTCCTGCAAGCAGTTGAAGTCTGCTTGAGGATGTGCTCTTACTGATAAGGGATCTTTACCACTGGAGAGAAGCACCATGTCATCAGCATAAAGGATCAATGAGGAGGAGCAGGGAAGGGAGGGCAAGTTGTTAATGAAAAGGGAGAAAAGTAGTGGGCCAAGAATAGATCCTTGGGGGACTCCAACAGAGGTAGGGGAAAGATTTGAGATGGCAGATTCAATTTGGACAAATTGCAACCTCCCTCAGAGGTAGCTATCGAACCAGGAGATGGTCGACAGGTCAAAGCCAAGGCAGGACAGTTTGCAAAGTACCACAGAGTGATTCACAAGGTCAAATGCCTTTGTGAGATCGATAAATATGGCCCCAGTGAGCAGGCTCTTATCCATCGCTGTAAGGACTGCATTTATCAGCTGAAGTAGTGCAGTTGTGGTACTGTGTCCTGTTCAGAATCCATGCTGGGTAGAGGATATAAGGTTGTGAAGGTGCAGGTAATTTGTGACCTGAGTAGCGATGGCCTTCTCGAGAAGTTTATTTAGGGTAGAGAGAATGGCAACCGGTCTATAGTTTGACATATTTTGGTATCCCCTTTTGTGAACAGGGACAACACGAGCGTTTTTCCACAATGTTGGTACCGTTTGGGTTATTATGGAAAGATTAAAGATTCTTGCAATAGGAACAGCAAGGGCAGGGGCTGCCTGCTTCAAGAAGCTTGGCAGTAGCTCATCCGGGCCAGCAGATCCATAAGGGGATACTGATTTGTGGAGATGCAGCACTTTGGTGGAGGAGACTAATGTGAGATGAAAAGGGGTTTCATGTGAAAGCTGCACCTTAGGAGGAGGTGAAAGAGGTTGGTTGAATTTCTCAGTGTATTCGGAGAGATCCGAGAATTGTGCATTAAGAGCATTAGCAATAGTAGGTAACTTACTACAGTTTGCGTCATTCAGTGTCATGTCGGTAATGGCCATCTTGGACCTTTGCCCAAGGAAATTTTTGATGTGGTTCCAAAAACACCTGGTATCACCTGCTGAAGATTGGAGAAGCTTAAGGCAATAGCTCCTTTTTGCCTTCCGAGTATCTTTTTTGCAGGCATTTCTCAGTTGTCTATAGTTAACCCAGTCTTCTGATTGTTGGGACTTCTTTGTCAAGGTCCACGCCTTGTCTCTTTTTATCATGGCTTGAAGGAGGTCTTTATTTAGCCATTTATTAGGGAAGCCCCTGAGAAGCCTTTTTTTCAGAGGGATGTGCAGATTCTGAAGGGCAAGAAGCTGAGACATCAAGTATTCAAGTGCAGTGTTTACATCATCAGTGTGATAGATGGGAGACCAGTCTATATTATTAATATCCTCGAGAAGTGCAGTTCGGTTTAGTTTGGCAAAACTCGAAATTGAATGATTCTTGGGGCTGAGGCAGTGGCCATTCCAGATACAGAAAGTAGGCAGGTGATCACTAATAGAATCCGAAAAGGTCCCTGCAGCAATTATTTTATTTGCTCTATTTGTAGCCATCCAGTCCAGGAGAGATTGGTGCTTCGAGTCGGAAGAGATGCGTGTAGGGCTAGAGATAAGTTGAGAGAGGTTAAGTCGGGCGAGAGCTTCAGTATACGTACCAGCGTGACTCCCTGATAGGTCTAGGTTGAAGTCTCCCATTAGTATGACTTCAGATCTACCCTTTAGAGTGGCCAGATAATCCAAGAGCCCATTTAAGCCAGGGAGAGCCCCCTTTGGAGGATTGTAGGCACAGATCAGATTTAGCCTTTTATCAACCCTAGTTGTAGAACTATATGCAGAGCTTCACAGTGATTTGTTATCCAAGACTGGCGTACTGAGACATTGAGATGTTGTTTATAATAAAGGGCAACTCCTCCACCCTTTTGTTTGGTGGGGCGATCGGATCTGGACAAGCTGTAGCCAGGCATTTTGTACATGGAATCAGGCATCTCTGGCCTGAGCCATGTTTCAGTTAGTCCAAGTATGTCCAGACAGTAGTGGGCTATCCAGGCTTCAAGTTCAGGAAAGTTTGCTGTTAAACTTCTGATATTCATGTGGGCAATTTTCATGCCCTTAATGGAGAAGCATGAGGAGTCAACCGTGGACCTGGCATTCCAATGGGGGCCAGGGTTAGATTCTATGTCTCCTGATAAGCATAAGCGCAGAAGCATCACTTAAACTTCTTTGTAGAATCTGTAATTGCGCTTGAGGTATTTGGGCATGCTAGGGGGGGTGGTAGAGAAGGAAATGCCATAATTTGGAAGGATGAGTTATATGGAGGGATGGGTTAGGAGAAGGGAGCAAGGTTCTAGTTGATATAAGGTTGGAGAAGACAAAGGAGAATTCTTCATGGCAGTGGGACCCAGGGTATCCAGCTGGTATGTTACATGAGAGATAGGAGAGGATGATTATGGTCGGTAGTAATCCTGATACCACTAGAAGTGACCTTGGGCATGCAAGAGAGAACATTATGTATGCTTTGTAAGAAACCTCTGTCAATCAGAGGTGGATTGTCCCTTATAAGAGTAGAATTTAAGTGACAGAAATGATGACTTAAGGGCAGGGTGACACCTACAGTGAAGGCAGTTTGAGTGAAACCCTTAGAGGCCAGAGGTTGGCAGTCAATTATACAAATTATTCACAAGAGGCAGGTATTCCAATAGAGTGCAGTATATGAGGAGCTGACAGGAGCTCCTGGGAATCCTGGGAGGACCACACTGGCTTTCTGTTTGGTTGCCCAGATGGGCACCCCAGCTCAGGGGAGAGGCATCTGTAATTAGTACTACTGTGGGTGACCATCCGTCCCATGATCTTAAGAGAGTCTTTGACAGAGGCACCAGCCTTGAAAGAGGGTGTCACCTTTGGGACCAATGGGCCGTTAGGTGGTGCTGGATGTCTCTCATTTGGAACCTAGCCCCAGCCACAACTGCTGTAGATGAGGCCATGTTGCTTAATAGCTGGAGGAAGTCTCTTGCAGGCCTGGGCTGGCAGAGTTGGAAAAACGTTGCCATGCTTACCGGGTTTTCCATTCTCTCTCTTGTGGGAGGAAAGCCCTCCCTTGGAGGGCATCCAATTCTGCACTTATGAATTCCAGAACTAGTACTGGCTCTGTCTGGGACTTCTAAGTGTTTACTATAAAGCCCAGATCCTCCAAGGTATGCTAAGTGAGAAAGAGAGAGGCCTTGGCCTCCTGGTGTGATTTCCCTTTGACTAGCCAATCAGTGAGATAAGGGAAGATCACCACCCCCTGTCTTCTCAGATGTGCTGCCACCATGGCCAAGCACTTTGTGAATGCTCTGGGAGCTGAAGAGAGTCTGAAGAGGAGGGCTGTGAGCTGGTAATGACCGGTCCCTACCCTGAACCTTAAGTATTTTCTTCGACAGGGCCTGATTAGAATATGAAAATAGGTATCCTTCAGGTCCAAAGACCCTACCCAGTCCCCTTGCTGAAGGGTTGGGATTACTGAAGACAGGGTTACCATCTTGATCTTTTCCTTTTTGAGGCGTTTGTTCAGATATCTGAGGTCTACAATGGGCTGCCATTCCCCATTTTTCTTGTGGCTCAGGAAGTATCCTGAGTAAAGGCCATTTCCCCACTGTGACGGGGGACTTTTTCTGCTGCCTTTGCTTGCAGCAACATCCTTACCTCCAACTCCAACAGGATTTTTTCTGTTGGAGTGGGAGGTGCAACGTTTTTGCAAACCTGCAGTCTTGGGAACCTTAAGAACTGCAGGGTGAGCCCCTGGCTCACTACTTCCAGGACCCACTTGTCTGTGGTGAGGTTTTTCCACTCCTAAAAAAAGTAAACCAGCCTTCTCCCCACTGACTATGGGTGAGTGACCTGGACCAATTTGTCAGGCATTCTGCCTAGGCTGGGCCTTAGGGACTGGGTTTGAATCAGAGTGCTTAGAACTCCTTCTACCTCTGCCTCTGAAGAAACTCTTCAGCTGGGAGAAAACATAGGCAAGAAAACCACAGGGAACATATCCCCCACCTCTACCTCCCCTTCCATAAGGCCTGCTGGAAGTGGAGGCCTTTTCCTTTTAGTATTACTCTTGTAAGTAGCTTTGTACTCTTCCACCTTCTTCATGTTTGCCTCTGTTTTGTCACCAAACAGGGAATTTCCCTCACAGGGAAAATCCTTGGCCTTTGTCTGAGTGTCCTGGGAGAGGTTGGTGGTCCTAAGCCAAGCAAATCTTCTCAGGGAGACTGCATGAGCCATGACTCTGGAGGCAGTGTCACTGGCATCTGTGCCATATGAAACTGATATTTGGTGACATTTGTGGCTGTCTTAGCAGTGTCTGCTCTGCTGCATCTTGTGCCAGGTCACCAGATGCTTTCTCACTCATGGCCAGAATGGAGCTAAACAGAGCCATCTGGTACTGGGCACTACAAGCCATGTAGGCTGCTTGTTTTAGAAGCAGGGATGTTGAGGTGTAGACCTTTTCCCATGCTTTCAAGCTTCCTGGAGTCCTTGTCTGGAAGCTGGGTAGAGAGGGGGACTTTTGCCTTGTCACAGGCTGCAGCCTGTACCACCCCCTCATGGTCAGGATGGGAGTAAAGGTACTCAGCACCCTGTTTGTCCATCTGGTATTTTTTTTCTATTTTATTGTCAATACCGGGGTAGAGGCTGGCATTTGCATTAGCTTGCAGGTTTGCCTTCTTTAGGGACTTGTGAATCAGCAGAAGCAACCTCTTGGTCGGGGTTAACCCCATCATAATTCCAGGAATTCCACCTTTTCCTCATCCTTATCCTCAGAGGTCACCTGGTCGGGGAGGTTGAGGGTCTTGACCATTTGCCTCACAAAGGAATAATGTGAGGAAAAGTTATCCAGGGCTCGGGGAGGAGAATCAAATTCTTGTTCAGGGGAACTGTCAGGCTCAACATGTTCTTCCTCCTCCTTTATTATCATCATCATAGTAAAATTCAGCCCCTTGTTGCTCGGGAACTGGGGTAGGTACTGGAACCTGGGGAGGGGAACAGGCATGCCCATGAGTGAACCCATAACCTGAAAGACCTGGAAAAATTGCCATGACTTGGTCATTTCCTGTACTGAGGGCATTTTAAGCTTGTCCACTGACAATTCCTTTTGTTCTTCAGGAGTAGAGGCCGTGATATGTTTTTCTTTTTGTTTTTTTCTTAGCAGGCACCATCTCCAGCACCTGCTCAGAGGCTCTTTTGTGCTTTCTGGGTTCCCCGTTCAGGCACTCTGGACCATAGGTGCTGACTACAGGGGGAGCTGAAGGGCTGAAACCCCCCCTGGGAAGTTGAAGTGGGGGCTCTGCCCCCCCCCGTGGCTCGACCAGAATTGTGTGTGCTATTTTTTTTTCAGTTTTTAGTTTTTCCTTCTTCCCTCAGCCTTTTTTGGGAGTGGGGCTGTCAGGGGGAGGGGGAGTTGGGTTAGTCAACACCACCTTCCATGGACTGTGATGGTGGTCACCTATGGGTATTAACTTCCAGTCCAGTCCAGTAAGGCAGCCTGGAGTGAAGTACACAAGCATAGATCCACCCAGCATCACATGACTCAGCCTAGGTGTGTGCTGTTTAGCACCAGATCTGCCATTTTTGAGTCCCCCCTTAGCAGTGGATGGGACATCAAATGGCGGTTTGATTGTGCATTGCAGAGAGGTAATCGGAGGTAGGTCGGAGCGGAGGCTCAGCTCAGTAGCTAGTGGGCCGGTGGCATGGGTATGTGTGTGGGCCAGGAGTCATTAAGGATGGTTGTCTGGTTGACTGTGCTGTGCGATGGGCTGCCTCAAAGCCTGGCCCCGGTGCTAATCATTTAAGCCTCAAATGATTAGCATTGGGACCAGGCGGTGAAGAGCAGAGCATGGGCCCGGGCCGTGGTGAGAACAAGTGAAACGGAAGACAACCTTTCCCAAATCTCTAGCTATCCCTGTGACTGCCACGAAGGAAGTCGCTGTTTGGACTGGTGAGCTGAGAGAACAAGCTTAAATGTTTTTCATTTAATTCCAGCAGGACCATATTGTTAAAAAAAAAAATGAAAAAAACAAAAACATGTGCAGCAGGACAGAGGAGCAGCAAGATTTTTTAATCACACTCCCGCCTTGGACTTGGCTGGCTGGGTGTGTTTGGGTTGGGGCTGACATTGTGGTGTGGCTGTGTGGCTGGTGTGGTGGGGAATTGGGGGGAAGCTGGAACACTGTGGAGGTGGAATACAGTGTGTGAGCCCACTCAGCTATCTGTGTGTGGCCTGGGGTCTGGCCCTCTGGGTCAGCGGGGGAATCAGGGGATGAGGAGAAGGCTGGGATTGGGAAATCACTTGGTTGGCACATGCCAATCTGGCACTGGCAGGCTCACTTGGAGCCTGGACCTGGAGTATGGACAGGTAGCAATGCAGTGTCAGTCCACTAGGCAGTCTCTGACTGGAGGAGTCCGGATTCTGCATGATGAACCAGTGTTGGGGGGGGGGGGCAGTGGTGTACTTCAAATTAAAATTGTGCTGGAAAGAGAAGCTCCAAGCAGCTAAAGTCAGGACGGAGGATTACCGGCTCCCTCAGCCTCAGTCCTCACCTTCTACCAGTTCCAGCCTCCAGGCAGTATAGAAAGATGAGGCCAAGCCCAAAAACTAAAATTTATAGGGGACAGGGCTTAAAATTTGATTAAAAAATGAACTAGGGTAGCACTTTTTTGTGGGGCTTAGCAAGCAAAACTAGTTAAGTTTTAAATGTTATGTGGTGGTGCTTAAGCTGGACTCTGGACTCGTTATGCAATGCTGTGTGCTCAACAGACATTGGTCTAGGTCTGCTCTATAGATTATTCTGTTCCCGGATGGATATGTCTCTTTTCTCCAGGTACCCGCATGGTGCTGTCAGTGAATGGGGTGGGGATGGGAGGAGTAGAACACGTGTGGGGATGAGCATTTCTGTAGAAAGTGTTAAATGTATTCTTTTCATCATAATAGTTTTAAACAACATCAGCATACAAACATGGATGCTCAAAAATATGAAAATATACCATCTAGTGTTATACAGTTCTCCACTGTCAGAGTTATTACCCATATTTGTCTCTCGGGTATCAAGTACATGGTAAATAATAATAGAATGCTCCAGTGATAACCATTTCTTTTTTTAAGGCTCTTTGGGGCATGCAGGCAGTATTTTTTCAGGCATTAAGGTATCTCTTGTGACTGCAAAAATTGTACTGACAGATGCAGACTAAATGTGGTGCTGTACTCTATTGTTCTGTGGATTTTGCACTGTACAGTATATGCAAAAGATGTGGTAAATGTGTAATAAAATATCAAAAAGCTTTTCTCTTAGCAATTATCTCTGTTTTCAAAGGATAAAGCAGTTCTGAAAGCCTGAATGCAACTATAATATGCATGAATAATCAGATCAAAAAAGCGGCTTCAGTGAGTCAGGGGAGCGTAGATACGGAAAAGCATAGCTTACTGCAACTTTTTTCTAATTCTACTGCTAAATACTAAGGGGAATTTGTCACAGCTTCCCTGGGGCTTTTTGTTGTATTTCTGGACTGGTGCATTCCTATAATTTGCCATGAACTACCAAAATACGGGCACATTTGGTTATTGTGCTGTGATGTCAGTAGTTCTTGTTTATACTGAGCTATCTCTTCAGTAAAACCCTCAAAATGCACCACAGAACAACAACAATCCGAGCGCTTCTGGGGGCCTTGGTGGCCCCCAGACCCCCAGCCATTTGTTGAGCCTCCCCCAGGGACCCTGACCTGTAATGCAACTGGCTTTACTTCTTGCAACTGGCTGCCTCACAGAGAAGGGGCTGCTTCCTCCCTGGTGGCACTGGCAGCAGAGGAATGGACATTGTGAATCCAGAGGGCATGTAGAGATATCATAGAATTTTGGAATGAATAGCCAAGCTTCATGCAGTGAGACTGGTGGTAGAGAAAGAGACTACGAGATCACAAGAAGGTCATAGGCAGACGGGGAGCATAAAGAAAAAATAGAGAAAAAATGAGTAAGCTGAAAGTGGAAGCTTACAATGTATTCAGAAAAAAGCACCCTGGACCTGCTCCAGCGTCCCCCAAGAGTAACACTGTGGCACATGCTACCTAAGCTTGATGATCTGGGGAGAGGCGCCATCTAGGCTCATTTCTGACCTAGAAAATGTAGCATTGTAGATTGAGACCCTAGGCTTCACTGCTAGATGCAATGTGGCTGTGGCTTGACTGGACACTTTTCACTTGGGGAGGGGCAGTCATAAGTGGGAAGGTTGTAGTCTTGAATGCCACCTCATACAGTAGCTATGGGTATGGACCCTTTCAGTGTCACACCTGGAAGGATTAATACCCATAGCTATGAGGTGGTGTTCAAGGGTACAATCTCTTCACTTGTGACTGCCCCTCCCCAAGTGAAAAGTGTCCAGCCAAGCCACAGCCACTTTGCATCTAGCAATAAAGCCCTGTGTCTCAAACTGCACCCCTACATTTTCTAGGTTGGAAATGAGCCTAGATGGTTCTTCTCCCCAGATCATCAAGCTTAGGTGCCATACATGTGTGGAGTACTGGTGATAACGAGTTGTCAGTCATTCAGATGTGGGAAGCCGTGATGATGTAGGCCTTTTGTGTCAGTCACTTAAATATGGGAGACAGTTTTGATGTTGGACTTGTCAATCACTCATATGTTAAGAGCAAGTTGCTATATTGTTAACATGTACCTTAAAAGGTTTTGTCATCAGATCATGTTAAAATGTGCTTAGGTATTAAGAACTTCTTCATTTTTATAACAGGGCATGATGCATCTTTATTTTTGTATAGCAACCTCTGCCACCCCATACTATGTGCCAGTGGGCTTTTGACAGTACACATTGTATGTGTTTTATTAAAATGCCACCCACTTTCCACAGGGCAGGAATAGGAAAGGAAGAGATATCCTTGGCCTGTGGGAAGTGAATGGCATTTTAATAAAACAGCAGACAAACAATACTTTTGACAAATTAATTTTTTTGAGAAAAGCTTTGGGTGTTAGACTGCTAAAAAAGTTACCAGATGAGGGACACCACTAGTGTTTGCAATACTTGCTGGGGAGTGGGTCAGGGTGGGTGAGTGACAACACTAGTGTCTGCAACAATTGCTGGGGAGTGGGTCAAGGTGGTAAGTGACACGGTTCCATGTAATAATCGCAAGTGATATAATAGCGAGCGTAAATATAGCACCAGCACAAAAGCGCATCTCACTTAATAGCGAGCATATAAAAATCGCACCACAATTGGACTGCTGGGCAATATCATTCACAGTTCAGCAAGAGGTAGAGAGGCAATATTGTCTGTAACATGTTGATTGCTAGCCTCTGTAACTGTTATAGCCTGTACCTATGTGATTCTCCCGGGTTGCACCTGAAAATAGGCACTCGAATGTCTAGCATGCTTACCTGGTTAACAAAAGCTAAATAAATAAATATGACTCGTGGTTCTGAGAGACTGGCTAAATCAGTTACGATTCAAAAGTAAAAAGAAGGAGTGCTTTCCTGTGTAACCTTTTTGCTGTTAGGTGTGCAGAAACTGAGGGTACAAACTGCTAGCATCACAGGTAACTGGTAAACTTTCCATGTTAATGAGGTGGAAACAGCTGGGTTTAAGAAAATGGCCAAAGCATTGCGGGGTTACTTAATGTGTACCAGCTGCAGTTGTACGGAATTGAAATGTTACATCGAGGAGACACCACCAACCAACCACCTACAAGTCAGGCAAGCACTTCTCACTTAATAGCGAGCATTTTAAAATTACGCCACAATTGGACTGCCAGGAGATGTCATTCGCGATTCAGCAAAAGGTATAGAGGGTCTGACAAGAACCAAGCAAACTGAGGGAAGTTAGGGGTTGCTGTGTGTGAGTATTTAACAAAATAGAATTGGACTTGCAAGCAAGAGGTAAACACAAGGTAAACAAGGTGAACTGCGATTAAAATACAATGTGTTTACCTGAAACAAGCAATAGATGACTGAGACACTGCAAGCTGAAGCACTACAAGCATTGACAAGCATTGACCATAGCACTAGCGCGTAGTACCAACCCTAATTAGTTTGCTACATCCAACATGTATCACAATACATGGATCGGTGCAGCTGTAAAGATTCTTCCTACTGCTTCCTGTTTTGGTCAACCAGACATCAAAATAGCTAAATTAAAAAAAAAAAACTGCCCGAAGCCAGACAGCAACTGTAAAGAATCCCTACCTACTGGAAGTTTTCATGGGGAGCAGAACAAGATGACACAAAACTGGCTTTTTCACTGTTTTTGCTATTAACTATTATGACGCTGGAGAAGTAGCTGCTTTTGTAGGTAGCTATTATTGGTAGTTTGCTATATTTGTTTTTGCTATTATTGATTTGCTATTTTTGATTCACTATTATCACAGATTACCAGTGACACCATCAGAGGCTGTGCCAATAGCTGGGGAGAGGCAAGGTTGGTGAGTGACACCATCACTTGCTGGGCAGTAGGTCAAGGTGGTGAGTAACAACAAAATACAGGTAAATGTAGGTAATGTGCTAACATTGAAATAGTGTTTATTATTCTGTGCTGTCTCTTCAGTAGAACCCCCAAAATGCACCACAGAGCACCAAAAACCCTAGAGCTTTTATGGGGCCCCCAGACCCCTGACCTATTCTTCGGCCCCCCCCGGGGAAAATAAAAGTCAACTCCTATGCCCTGGACTCCGAGCCATCTTTAGCAGACTTGTCCTTCTGCTTACTGTGAGGGCTAGACCCTCTTCTGAATGTTTTTGTGATGTGGAGGCAGACTGAGAAGCCATAAGATCTTCTAATTTTTTAGCCCTTTTTTTAATAGTTTTAAGGCAAAACTTGATGCAAAGGTAACAATCAGAAAAAGGTGATCTGGACCCAAGCACCTCAAACACAACTTGTGGCAGTTTGCCTTAGTCAGGAGTTTGAAACAATTTTTAGTTTTTAAAGCCTGCATGACGTAATCCCCACACCAGCCAGTTGGGTTAATATCCCAAAACTGACACTGTAGTGCAGCATGAGGGGGTGCTGCACTCCTGAGGTGCCATCCTTCGGATGAGATGTTAAACCAAGGTCTCATCTGCCTGTTCTGGTGGTAGTTCAGGTGGTTGTTAATGATCCCATGGCACTTCTAGAAAAGAGTAGGGGAATTTTTATTATAAACTTCAAAAATCAAATAAATACAAATAGTGTTAACTCACACTAAAAAAAGATACAAATCACAAAAATAATCAGATAAGAATTATAGTCATACTATGTCTAAAATAAATTAGTAAGGCCCAAAGCATATCCTAATACATGAAAAGTCCCCCCCACCACCCCCACCAAAAGAGGTGGGGAATTTTTTATTCAAAACTTTAAACAAAATACTGTATACAAAAAGTGTATTGCTTCATACAAAATCATAAGGAAATAAATCAAAAACATAAATACGTTTTACAACATACATGAACTTCAAACATAAATAATCCGTAAATGTATATAACCCCATCCCATCCCCACTAAAAGAGTAGGTGAAAATTTTATAAATACTTGAAAGAAAAATACATAACTAAAAGTGTTGTTTCACACAAAATCAAACATGCAGAAAGAAGGTTAACATAGTTTAATATTATAGTCCCCTCAAACCTTTGACTAAAAACAAAAAATGCCTCCCCCCAAAAAAACTTGAAAGCTAAAATATAGAAAACAGTGTTACAGCACAAAAAATCATAATGAAAGATAAAACAAGAGTAAACATGAATCAATATTTTGTCATACATCCTCAACTAATATTCAGTATAAAAAAAAAATCATAATACATACTGTACAAGCTGAGGTAAAATGAGAAAGAAAGAGAAAAAAAAAACACACTCTCCCTTCCCTCTACTTAAAATTGGAAACTAAAATACATACCTAATAGTGTTACATCACAATAATATCAAACAAACAAAAAACCCAGCTCAACCCGTATCCAACCAGGACATCTTCCTCCACCAAAGTCTACAGAGATCTGGGTGTACTCTGTCTTTCTCTAATGTCTGCCATTTTATCACATCTTTTTGTATATTTACTAAGACCTGGTACTCTGATTTCAGCTGCTGCCATAAAGTCAGACCACAATGAGCTTGCCAAAGCTGGTAACTTATAAAACTCATTAAAAGGTGAATCGTAGTCACATCATATATAACTCAAGAACCCGGTAACACTCCCTCAATACATATATCCAGTGACTGTCCCTGAAAAGGATTCAGGAGTCATTTAACATGAAAACTCAACCAAAAGGAAACAGCATAAGGACAATCAAGTAGAAAAAAGGCAACATCTCAATAATTCCCATACATGTCTCATCTCTTGGACAAAACCTTTCTGTAATTTCTTTATGTTTCAAATTTCCTCTAACTCCTAATTTTTTATGCATGCATAGCCATAAAAAGTCCCAGAGATAATGTGGTATTCTTTTACTAATTAAAACCCTCGTTTTTGAGTTTTGATCTGCAATGGAACTCCTGAAACCCTGATACCAAGGGACCGCATAAAAAAATGATTCCATTACCCTTGTATATAACACTTTCTTGGAGGAGGAGCAAAGAAAGCTTTTAAAAATTTTCCATAATTTTAGTTTTCCAATTACCCCAGAAAAATGTTTAGGTAATTGTGACATCTTTGTTTGGCAGGAAAGAAAAGTGGTGCGTTCCCAGTTTTCCAATAAGGGGCCTATATCCTCCTCAACCCATGGGGTCCAAACGTTAGGTATTTTCTTCAAAATAGGTGCTAAATAAATAAAAGTAATATGCAAAAAAAACTATTGGATTCAACATTCCCACACCACCCTCATTTATAGGTGGATAAGTTATACCTCTCTTTATTGGATTTAATCTGCTACTGCACAAACACTTGAAAAAATATGCCATACACTGAAGTTTCCAAAGATGGTGGAGGAGGAAATATTGCTGCCAAAAACAAAAAATAAGGTAGTAAATATGTTTTGATTAAATAAATGTGCTTTTCCTTTGTCATTTGCCACTTATTCCATGTAACTACTCTTTCACGGGCTGCTATTATTTCATATCCCTATTATATGTTTGAGGGTCTGTACCACCAAAATAAAAACCTAATATTTTCCTGTAACCTAAATCTACTGGCATATCCCAGAGTAAGGCCACATCAGCCGCATTATATCCTAATGGCAGAATACCACTCTTTAAAGTGTTCATTACCGATCCAGAAACGTCTGAAAATTCCTGTAAAATAGATCTAGCAACAATAGCCGAAGATTTATCCGCCAGCACTAAAACTAAATCATCAGCATAGGCTACAGTAACTATCTGCTGATCCTCGCATCCAACTGAGAGACCAGTGATCAAATCTGTTGAGTTTAAAGCATGCAATAATGGGTCTAAGGACAATACATATAGCAAGGGACTTAGGGGGCAACCCTGTCTCAACCCCCATGTATCAGACCAGTTTTTCCTATCCAACCATTCATATTTGGTAAAAGACTTACACCTCTATAGCATGTTTTAAGCCAATCTAAAAACCTGGAAGGCAACCCATAGCCTTCCAAAGTTTCCCAAAGGCATGCGTATTCTACCTGATCGAAGGCCTTTGTTTGATCCAGACAAACAAGACGCCCAAATAATTCGCCTGAGTCACCTTTGCACAAGGTTTCACGAAGAAGGATAAGGACATCCTGTATTTGTCTTTTAGGCACCCCGCTAAACTGAGAAGAATGTATAATATCATCCAAAACTGTCTGCAGACGATTACTTAAAATTTTCATCAGAAGTTTGTAATCAGTATTTAGTAGTGACAATGGTCTCCAATTTTTTAAATCACCCCGGTCTCCCCCTTTAAAGATTAATAGCAAAAGCCCTTGAAGCATACTGTCAGGAAGCTTCTCACTTAATAAACAGTTATTAAAAACTTCTCCAAGCTCGACTCCTAAAATTTCCCAAATCACCTTATAGATCACATGCAGGAGTCCATCTGATCCCGGAGTCGTTCGTGCTTTAAATGACCAAATAACCGATCTTAATTCCATCTGTGAAATTGGTTCAATCAAAACATTTTTTTGTTCTGGTGATATTTGAGGTAACTCTCTGTGAACCAACCAGTTCCGTATAGCATCCATCGGGAGGTCTCTACTAGTAAAGGATTTAGAAAAATAAGCATGTATCTCATTTAGCATTTCAGTATTATCTTTAACCTGACCTCCCTCTGGGGTAGTCAAATATGTCATACTTCGACTCTCCCGAAGGAATCGCTCGGATTCAAAGGGCAGTGTATCTTTTGTTTTTCCTTTTATTCCATGCTTATGTTTCTTTTCCATGTTTTTCAAAACCTTTAACTGTAACCAAGCTAACTCTATTTTTAAACCTTTAATCAACCTATAACACTCAGTCTCCAAATGTTGCTGAAAGTTTGTCCAAAATGTAATATTTTCTCTAATATCTCTCAACTCATTATGCTGTAATCTTCCATTTATTCATCCTATTTTCTGAAAATAGATTTTTATTTCATGTTTAGTTTCCTCCCACCATTGTTCACTATTTTTATAAAGAAAAAACAGATTTTCGAGCATGCAGCAGAGAAAGAAACCCCTCTCTCTTACCCGGGGAATATCTGACAAAGTGACACTTAGTTTCCACACCCCAGGTCCCCTTCGTACTTCTGGCAAATCACCTAATATAAGTGTCAAAAGCCTGTGATCAGATGTAGCTACCTCTTGCAATGACTTGGACTGTACCGCAATAGATCGTGACAAGAAAACAATCTATCCTGGATGCCCGAGATCCACAAAAATATGTATTACAATTACTAACAGAGAAGGGTACAAATGCATCTACTAATCCCATATCTTCTATCAATTGATCTAAACATCTTGCATCACAATAGGTCTTTTTCCCCACAGCAGATGACGTCAGGGAAGACAATGAAACATTGAAATCACCCCCTAAAATTACTGGATAAGTAGTACTCAAAAATGGGTAGAGAGATTTGAACAAGGCCACCCTATCATACTTAAGTTGAGGGGCATACAGGTTTATTAGTCAAATAACCAGGTTCTCCCATTTAATATCTAGCAATAAAGCTCTACCTGCCAACAGCTCTAAGTGATGTAGCACCTGAATATGGAATTTAAAAAAACAAATTCCCACCCCAGAACATAAATCCTCCCCCGAGACAAAAAAACAGTCCCCCCAAATCCATCCATTAGTTGCTGCATTTATTTCCACAGGTGAGTATAAATGTACATCCTGTAAAAAAAACACAATCAAAATTGCTATGCATAAAATGCTCAAAAGTACTCCAACACGTTGCAGGAGATTTAATACTGTTGACATTCAACGATGCCATGCTGAAACGAAAAGAAGCCATAATGCTTAATCCCACAGAAAACATATCTTCACTTGACTTTGCTTGATGCTCTTGTTACCTGACTGCTTTTGCTGTCATGAGGTCTAGGATCTATTTGACCTTCCAGCAATACCGTAGGCTCAGGCTGCATGGGTGCAGAAACCGACGCGTCCCCATCTTCTATATCCATTGAATCTTCTGTTAAAATGTTGTATAGGTTTGGGTCTTCCACGGGACAGTCTGTTACAGGACTATTCTTTTTCTGCTTGGACTTCATTCTTGTCACTTTCCCCTTTTTTCCTGTTACCAAAGTAAATTCCTCTCTAGATGACTTCTACCCAAGAGGTTGGGGGGGGGGGAGCTAGTATCACTTGCCGTTCTTACCAAGGGGTTAGAATTTAAAGGATCCCCAGCAAGTGTTTGGTTCACTATTTTCTCAGGGTTGTGTTGTACAACCTGAAGATCTTTTGAAGTTGCTAGTGGAAGGGCCCCCCAAGGGGAATTTGATTTTGTTTGACCACCAGATGAATATAATGATCCTGTACTCCAAAATCAGCCTCTTCTGTATTTTTTGCTACTATGGAGCATGTTTCAAAAGTATGCCCCACAGCGTCGTAGAGGTTGCATTTTGGTGCCTTAAAGCAATGGGCACTAGGGTGACCCATTTCCCCACAGTGTGTGCATTTCAGCACATCACAAGAAGTGCTTATATGTTTCGTGGACCCACATTTAAAACAAACTCTAGGCTGCCCGGGTTAGAAAAGGAAACCCTTATCCCTCCCACTGAAAAAACAGTTTGGTAAATGAATTAAATCTAGGTCAGAGTGGTGCAATTTAACTCGAAATTTCCATCTACCATTCCAGAAACCCTCTGTGTCCATTATGGGCATGGGATTCCCCTGAATATCATATCTTCTCTCTAGCCAGTGTACAATATCCACAATATTAACACCCTTGTTTCTAAAAAGAATCGTTATAACTCAAAATGGTTGTTTTGTCGAGGGGAGTACTATAAAATCTGACTAAAGGGGATTGGTTTTAAGATTAATGTATCTGCACCAAAAGGTCTCCAGTAAAGCTGGTGTATGAAAACTTATATCAAATGTAAACTCTCCCTGGACATGAATAAAACACAGAAACATAGAATTTGATGGCAGATAAGGACCGCTTGGCCCACCCAGTCTGCCCATTTCCCTACCTAATGGATAAGCTGCAGATCCTAGTTAACCAGCAGCCTACTTCTTTCTACCCCAACCCCCTAGAATTGCCTTATAGCTGTCCCATGCATGCTTGAATTCAACCACTGTTTTTGACTCCACAACCTCCTCCGGAAGGCCGTTCCATGCATCCACAACCCTCTCTGTGAAAAAATACTTCCTTACATTACCTCTGAGCCGCCCCTCTATCTTCAAATTGTGCCCTCTTGTTCTTGCACACCTCCTTTTTTGAAAGATGCTACCCTCTTGGACTTTGTTGATTCCCTTGAGGTACTTGAAAGTTTCTATCATGTCCCCCCTCTCCCTCCTTTCCTCGAGGCTATACATATTAAGCTCCTTTAGTCTCTCTTCATATGTCTTCCTGTGCAGACCCTGCACCATTTTAGTTGCCCTCCTCTGGACAGCTTCCATCTTGTCTATGTCCTTGCGGAGACTGGGTCTCCAGAACTGCACACAGTACTCCAGATGGGGTCTCACCAGCTGTCTGTACAGAGGGATAACAACTTCCTGTTTTCTACTGGTGATGCCTCTCCCTATGCATCCCAGTATCCCCCCAGCCCTCCTTACTGCCCTCTCACATTGCTTGCCCACCTTTAAGTCATCTGATATGACTACCCCAGGTCCCTTTCCATTTTTGTTGTTGTTAGTATCTCACCCCATTGTGTACTCTTCCCCTGGGTTTTTGTTTCCCAGGTGCATTACCTTGCACTTCTGAGCATTAAATCTAAGCTGCCATATATTTGACCATTCCTCTAACCTGCCAAGTCCCTTCTCATCCTTTCCACCCACCTTGTGCATCAACTCTGTTGCAGATCTTTGTGCCATCTGCAAAGAGACATACTTTTCCTTCCAGTCCCTCTGCAATGTCGCTTACAAAGACATTGAAGAGGACCGGTCTTAATACTGAACCCTGCGACACCCCACTAGTAACCCCCCTTTCTTCAGAGTGGACTCCATTTACTATTACTCTCTGTGTCCTATTCTCCAGCCAATTCTTTACCCAGGCTATCATCTTGGGACCCACTCCCAGGCTAGCTAACTTGTATATTAATCTATTGTGTGGAACTGAGTCAAATGCCTTGCTAAAGTCTAGGTAGGCCATGTCCACAGCCCTTCCCTGATCTATTACTTTGGTCACCCAGTCAAAGAAATCTATTAGAGTCATCTGGCATGACCTTTCTGCTGTGAATCCATGCTGCCTTGGGTCCTGTGCCCCTCTGGCCTCTAGGTACTCGACAATTCTTTCCTTCAGAAGTGATTCCATCATTTTCCCTATCACTGAGGTTAAACTAACAGGTCTATAGTTTCCTGCTTCTGCCTTGCTCCCACTTTTGTGAAGGGGAATCACATCTGCCCTCCTCCAGTCCTCAGGTACCACCCCATCCTCCCATGATTTGTTAAAGAGGGTAGTCAGTGGTGTCACTAGTTCTACCCTTAGTTCTTTTAGAATTCTGGGATGAATCCCATCAAGCCCCATTGCTTTGTCCACCTTCAGTTTTAAGAGTTCTTTCAGAACCCTTTCTTCTGTAAATGGGCTGGTATCAACTTCTGTATCCAGAGTGTTTCTATTGTTTGTTTTAGGTACTCCCCCTCTTCATTTGTAAATACTGAGCAAAAATATTTGTTTAGTATCTCTGCCTTTTCACAGTCACCCTCTGCCCGCCCCCCCCTTTACTAAGCCTCACTATCCCTCCCTTAGTCTTCCTTCGCTCCCTGATGTACCTAAAAAAGGTTTTATCCCCCTTCTTAGCTGAGTTGGCTATCCTTCCTCAGTCCGGGCCTTTGCAGTTCTGACTGCTTTCCCAGCTTCCTTTTGCTTTAACTGATACAATTCTCTGTCCTGCTCCTTCTGTGGTTCCTTGTACTTTCTGAATGCTTTCTTTTTCTCTTGAACCTTCACTGCCACCTCCTTTGAGAACCATAGTGGTTTCTTACATCGTTTTGTTTTATTTGCTTCACACAAAGGCTTGTTACCTCTGTGATGGCAGTTTTTATTATTCCCCATTGTCCTTCCACCCCTCCTTCCTGCCCATTTGCTAGTGCATTCCTTAGGCACTCACCCATTTTAGCAATGTCAGCCCTCCTGAAGTCCAGTACTTTTGCCTTTGTAAGCTTGACTCTATTGCTGTGTTTATTGTGAACCATACTGTTCGATGGTCGCTAGTTCCCAGATGGCTACCCACTTTACATCTGTGATCCTCTCCATCTCCATTTGAGAGGACCAGGTCTAAGATTGCTCCCTCTCAGTGGGTTCCAATACTAGTTGTCTAAGGCATGCCCCTGTAGAGCATCTAGAATAACCCCACTCTTAGAAGTGGCTGCTGCAACTGCACTCCAGTTAACATCTGGCATATTCAGATCACCCATCAGCAATATCTCCCTTTATCTGCCATTCTAAGTATACTTTCTATCATTTCCTTGTCCATTTCCTCCCCTGAGAGGGGTCATAAAACCCCTGTAACGGATTGTGGTGCCATTGCCTGCCTCCAAATTAACCCACAGTGCTTCTTCTCCTCCCTGTTTACCCTTTTGTTCTGTTGCTTTAATTCCTTCTCTTATGTAGAGAGTTACTCCTCCTCCTCCTCCTCCTCTTTTACCCTCCCTGTCCCTCCTGTAGATAGTGTATCCTGGTATGTTTACGTCTCAGTCATGGTTCTGTGTGTACCATGTTTCTGTGACTGCCACGATATCCAGATGTTCCTCCTCCATCAAGGCCACTAATTCAGGGAGCTTGTTACCCATACTACGGGCATTGGTACTCATTGCTCTCCATTTTTTGATGGCTTTACCTTCTGTAGCAGCATCCCCCACTGACCTTTCTACCTTGGTCTTTTTCTCATTTAGTACCCTGTTTTGTAGGGGAGGCTGGGATTTTCCTGCTGCTTATCAGTGTCTCCCTTGACTAGTTTAAAGCTTGCCAATGAAGCATTTAAACTGACTGCCCAAAAGACTTGTTCCTTCCTGGACAGATGCAGACCATTCTGCCAGTATAGGCTGGTGTCCCTCCAGGTGGAACCCCAGTCCCCAATGAAGCCAAACCCCTGTGCTCCACACCATTTTTTCAACCATTCGTTAAACTGCATGGTGCAAAGTACCCTCGCCTCACCCATGCCACTGACAGGCAGCACCTCTGAGAAGGATACTGTGTGTGCTACTTGTCTTAAGCCCCTCCCCAACTCTATAAAGTCCTTCTGCACTGCTCTAATCTCATGAAGAGCCAAGTCATTTGGCCCTAGGGGGACAATGGCGTCCAGCTCAGACTCAGTGCATAAACCTCTGAGGGGAGAACCCCATACTTTTTTTTAACAAAATCTTCCCAACATAGAACTATCTGGGGGGTGGTCTCGGGGACCCACATATCTGAGTCGAATGGCATTGTGTCTTTTGGCTAATTCCACAGGTTGTCTAAAATGACTCGCATAGGTAGGTTTTCCTGCTTCCCCAGTTTTATCAAAAGTCTAGCTAGAATCATCTAGGTCTGTGACCTGATCATTAACCTGCCTACCCTCTTTTTCAGACTGAAGGGCAGATCCAGTCTCGAAAGAAACTCCACAATTTTCTTTTCCTCCTGCATTGATGATGATTGTTTCAGTACTTATCTGAGGAGGTGGTCTGTTCCCTGCCTCGTTTGTTTCATCCTTCAGTTTCCAGTGCCCATCTGACATTGGAATCCACCCTGCCTCCTGCAGGGCCTTATCCTGGGACCAAACATCCTCTACTTCTGCGCTCCAGTCCCAACGTGGTGGTGTCTTGTCTCCATTCATCTGTACTCCAGGCTGCTCCTCAGCCGTGTGAATTTTAATCGGGCCTTCCACTCCCTGTGTAGCCCGGCAAATTCTCCATGAATTTACATTTCTTTTCCTCTTCCTGTTTCTGACTCTCTCTTGTGATTAGCTTGCTCACCCTGAGCAATTCTGCTTCCAGGCACTGGCGTTTTTCCTCCAGACTCAAGCGCCTGTGTTCCACTATTTCAGAGGGACCGTTGACTTGGGCGATTTGCTGGCCACCCAACGGGTGCATCCCAGCCACCTCTACAGCGGATCCCTCAGCCTGCAAGATTACTAGTGGTTCCAAAGCTTCCTGGGCCATCATAGCCTATGCTGCCAACCTTCTCCTGCCAGGGTCTGACAAGAAGTGAAAGTTCCGTACTGCACAAAGGTCCCCCTACTGCAAGAGTAGGGGAATTTTATTTATAAATGTGGACTTCATTACAATATACAAACAGTATGTCAGCAATTATAGTCACAATCATATACAAATTTTAGTTAAACTGGAATGAATCAAGTAAAAAAATAAAACAGACAAGAAAAATATAAATAAAACATAAAAGAAACCAGAAGATTACATA
The DNA here is from genome assembly GCA_016271365.2 of Neoceratodus forsteri. Classification (NCBI taxonomy): domain Eukaryota; kingdom Metazoa; phylum Chordata; order Ceratodontiformes; family Ceratodontidae; genus Neoceratodus; species Neoceratodus forsteri. The sequence goes on from CM028130.1 coordinate 1,202,074,441, forward strand.
AACCATTTCTCACAGTTAATCCACAGATGCTTAACCTTTTCTGGTGAAAAGCGCTTTTCATCCATCTTTTGTATCTGAACTAATGCATTTTTAATATTGGATAATAGCTCCAGACAGGTTACTATTTTCTGTTGCAATAGAAACACCCACCTTGCTTGCCACATAGGATATCTAATTACAGCAAGTGTAACATATACAGTGTCTTTATGGCAGTTTGCACAGAGAGCATCTTCTGGTAGGAACAGAAGTCCAGAATAAGAAAGTTTCAAAAAAGTTGGCATTTCCCAAACTTGAGACAAAAGCTTCCAGAAACCCTGTGCGTATGGAAAGTCCAAAAATAAATGTTGGGTTTCTAGGATGCCATCACAACCTTCTCTGGGGCAGTATCTTTCTGAAATTTGTTTATGTTTATGATTTGCTTTTACCCCTAACTTATCATAATTCCCGAGCCACACACAATCCCAGACATATGCAGGAACCCTTGGATTTGATATTTGTTGCAATATGTAAGGAATGTCAGCTTCCACACGATGCAGAAATTCAACTTTAGCATGGCATTCAACCTGTAGAATTTCTGCCTGTATTGTTTTTCTATTTAAGATTGATAATTGTTCTGGAGTAACCCCCCATTTAATAGCATTCTTTATACATTCTTTACCATATATAGGCATAGTTTTCACTTGTGCCATGATTCTGAGTCTTTTCTCTTCCCATGAGGGTAGTGCTGTCTGTACCCAAAACATAACTAAGTCTTTCCAGAGTACCAACCCAGGCTTAAAAACACGACAAATTATATTCCAAAAAGATACTGTAATAAAAAGCTACTGGATTTACCATACTAATACCACCTTTACAAATGGGAAGATATGTGGGCTCTCTTTTAATAGTATTTAACCTGGATCCCCACAAAGCTTGAAAAAGAAAAAAAAAATACCACAAAGTTCTATAAAAAATACCGAAGGGGGAGAGAAAATGTAACTTGGGTATAAAAAACATGGCAATAGAAAGGTTCTGATTAACATAACCCTCCTTTTTTTGACAATAAATACCCCTTCCAACTTTTAACTAGGTTATTAGTCTTACTTAATTTCTTTTTCCAGTTTCTTTTAGCATTATCTCCTGGCCCAAACTCAAGATCCAAGATGAAAATAGGGGAATCAGAAATGGATATTCCTGCAATCTGACCTACTAAAGGAGGGGACTGCTACCCACTATAACCCCTTTACACTTATTAATATTGATCTGAGATCCAGACATCGAGGCATATTGATGCAAAATTATATTTACAATCTCTTCATTATATTGTGGTGAAAGAAACAAAACCAAATCATCAGCATAGGCCAATATTTTAATAGCAGGGAGGTGGGGAAGAAAAAATTACTCACCTTAGTAATGTTGTTTCTTCTAATGGAGTCTTGCTGTATTCTGACCATTGCAGTGATTGCCAACCTATGAACTGCCCCGGAGAACAAAGAGTTAACTTTCTATGCAGGGCATGGAACGCTGAGCTCGAGCTCGGTTGAAGCCTCTGTCTGCTGTTGTTTAAACTCCAACCATCAGATCTTTATGAGCAATACTCACTAGAAGTTCTGTGTGGAAACTGTAAGACTCACACTAGCCAACTGGCAACTAAATTTATTAAAAAAGGGTTTTTTTGGTTTCAAAGCAAAGACTCAAGTCAGGAAACCCAAAAAACAAAATACAACACACACACCCAAAATAAAGGAGGGCGAGAAAGGGGCACCTCTAGGGTGCCAACACTGCTCCTTCCCACCCACATCCCCAAAACCAGGTTCTGAGAGGGGAGGCAGAGGTGGAGGTCAGAATACAGCAAGACTCCATTAGAAGAAACAACATTACTAAGGTGAGTAATTTTTTCTTCAAACAACATGAAGTCTTGCTGTATTCTGGCATATGACAGACTACTAAGCAGTACCTCCAGGAGGAGGGACAGAACCTACTTGGGAAAAGGCTCTGAAGTACTGCTAGGCCAAACCGAGCATCACTCCTAGCCTGATATCCAGAGAATAATGCTTGGTGAATGTATGGACTGTTTTCCAGGTGGCTGCTTGACAGATTTCTAAGATAGGAATATCCCTGGCAGCAGCCAGGGAAGCAGCTGTACTTCTAGTAGAGTGAGCCCTCAGGCCTGAGGGTGGGGTTCTTCCCAATTTCTCATAGCAGAATTGTATACAAGAGACAATCCACCTGGCAACAGATCTTTTAGTGGCAGGTTTGCCCTTACCGACCTCCCCAGAAGTGAGGAACAACTGGGGGGACTCAAACCTGGGACCCTTGGTACGCTCTATGTAGTAGCTAAGGGATCTTTTTATGTCCAGGCTGTGCAACCTCCTCTCCCCAGAGGAGGAATGGTCAGTGAAGAAAACAGGGAGAGACATAGACTGATTAAGGTGGAAATCTGAAACCACCTTAGGCAAAAACTTCCTGTTAGTTCTTAGGACCACTTTATCTCTATGGAAAGAGATGAAATCAGGCTCCACTGACAGGGCTTACAATTCACTGATGCGCCTGGCAGAGGTAATGGCTACCAAAAACTCAGTTTTCCAAGTCAAGTACTTACGCTCTGCAGAGGACAAAGGCTCAAAGGGGGGTTGCATAAACTGAGCAATGCAAACATTAAGGTCCCAAGCAGGAGCAGGGTCCCTGAAGGGAGGATTGGTGTGCAACAATCCCTTGAAGAATTTGCAAAATACAGGATGGGCTGATAGAGAAGAGGGCTTGCCTACTGACAAAAAGGCAGAAACAGCTGCCAAATGTACTTTAAGTGTAGCTGGTCTGAGACCCAAGCCATTGAGATGAACCATATAGTCCAGGACTGTAGGCAACCCAGCAGATTCTGGAGAAATATGCTTACCAGAGCACCAAATAGTGAACCTTTTTCATTTGAAGTTGTAAGTCTTTCTGGTGGAAGGCTTTTGAGAAGCCTTAAGAATATCCAGAACACCTTGAGAGGGGTGCAGATCAGCAAACTCTAACTCTTCAAGAGCCAGGCCTTGAGATTGAGAGATTTGAGATTCGGATACCAAATCCTTCCCTGAGAGGATGTCAACAGGTTGTAATTCCTGGGAAGAGACAGGGGAAGGTGGACTGCTAAGGACAGCAACAGTGGATACCAGGGCTGTCTGGCCCAGTCTGGAGCGATCAGAATCACTCTGCACGGTTGAGACCTGATCTTGACTAGCACCTTGAACAGGAGTGGGAAGGGGGAAAAAGCATACAGGAACTTCCCTTCCCAATTCAGAACCAGAGCATCCAGGGGGACTGAGCCCAAGACTGGGGGTCTGCAGCAAAAGAGAGGAAGCTGGTGATTGTCTGGGGCTGCAAAAAGATCTATCTGTGGAGTGCCCCATCTGGAGAAAATCACTTTCAAAATTAGGGGATCTAGGGACCATTTGTGGTGGCCCTGAGATATCCTGCTCAGACCATCTGCTAGGAGATTGTCCTTCCCTGGGAGGTGAACTGCTATCAGAAAAGTTTGCAGGGAATAGGCCAGAGACCACAAATTCATTGCTTCTGTGCACAAGGCCGTAGACCGAGTGCCCCCTTGCTTGTTGATGTACCACATTGTGGTGGTATTGTCTGTTCTGATCTGGACTACCTTGTTCTGTACAGACTTGGAAAAAGCTTGCAGTGCCAGAAACACTGCTCTGAGTTCCAAGAGATTGATGTGAAGCAGAGATTCTTGAGGTGACCACAGCCCTTGGGTGGTAAGATCCCCAAGTGGGCTCCCCAGCCCAAGAGGGAGGCATCTGTGGTGAGGATTAGTGAATGAGACTGAGTGACAAAAGGAACTCCCTGCCTTAGATTGTCCTGATCCTGCCACCATTGCAAAGCCAGTGATCAGGGTTCGAATCACTGGGACTAGTTTGGTAAGGGAATCCTTTCTCTGGGACCAGAAGGCTCTCAAGTGGAACTGAATGTCCCTCATCTGAAATCTTGCCCCCTGGACCACTGCTGTAGAGGCTGCCATGTGGCCGAGGAGCTGCAAGAAGTGCCTTGCTGGTCGAGACACCTGAAGGGTGAAAGAAGAGGCCAGTTCTATTAGTGTCCTTGCCCTGTCCAGGGGAAGGAAGGTCTTTGCTCTTATTGTATCCAGCTCTGCCCCTATAAAGGTGAGGAGCTGTACTGGCTCGAGAACTGACTTTGGAAGGTTTAGGAGGAATCCTAAGGAAGTGAGCAGTTGCTGAGTTATCTGAAGATGTGACTTGACTTGGTCTGGAGACTGACCCACTATGAGCCAGTCGTCCAAGTATGGGAAGTTGGAGATCTTTTTTCTCCTTAGGAAAGCAACCACTACTGCCAGGCACTTTGTGAACACCCTCGGGGCTGATGTTAGGTCAAAGGGCATTGCTCTGAATTGATAATGGCCTGAGGGCAACTCGAACCTGAGGTACTTTCTGTGGGAGTACCTGATGGGAATGTGAAAATAGGCATCTTTGAGGTCCAGGGAGGCTAGCCAGTCCCCTGGACTTAGAGAGAGCAGAATTATTCCCAGAGTCACCATTTTGAATTTTGGCTTTAAAAGGTGCTTGTTTAGATCCAGGATGGGCCGCCATTCTCCTGTCTTTTTGGGGGTTAGGAAGTACCTGGAGTACAATCCTTTGCCCCTGTGTAGGGTAGGAACCCTTTCTATGGCTCTGAGAGCCAAGAGGGAAGAAACCTCTGCCTCTAGGGCAAGGGCCTCTGATGGATTTGCAGGTGGAAAGGATCTGGTTCTCATCTTGGGAAATTTTTTGAAGCTGAGAACCAGTCCCTGGCTTACTACTTCTAGGACCCACTTGTCTGATGTTAAAGACTTCCAGTCCTGGACAAAGTTAGCCAGCCTGCTCCCTACAGGTATTGGAGAATCGGCCGGGGCAGACCCATCAGGGTGTCTGCTTGGCAGGGGCTTTAGGCTGAGGGGTGGAGGCAGGCCTGCTCATGCCCCATCTGCCTCTCCCTCTAAAGAACCCCCTCTGAGCAAAAGCAGAAGAGGAGGCCTGGGCTTGGTAAAAAGGCCTTTGAAAGGGCCTGCCCCTGCCCCTGGAATGCTGCCTCTGAGGAGTGGCTTGTCTTTCTTTGGCCTGAGCACTCCTGTAGGTGGTCCTGTACTCGTCCATCTTCTTCATGTAGTTCTCTGTCTGCTCCCCAAACAGAGAATTACCAATGACAGGAAAATCCATGGCCTTAGCCTGGGTATCCTGTGATAGGCTAGTACATCTGGGCCAAGCCATCCTCCGAAGGGCCACAGATGTAGCCATGACTCTGGATGAAACATCACTGGAGCCCACAGCAGCATGAAATTGCATCTTGGATGCCTCAATCCCATCTGCAGCCACCTGCTCCAGCTCCTTGGCAAGCTGGTCAGGGGCCTGTTTAGCCAGAGTCAGTACAGTATCCCACCTGGACTTCTGGTATCTAGCTGTGTAGGCCATATAGTTAGCCTGCCTGAGTCCCAAAGATGCTGCCATGTACTGTTTCTTTGCCATGGCATCAATCCTCCTGGAGTCCTAATCTGGGGGGTGTGAAGCCAAGGGAATATTTGCCTTATCACAGGCAGCAGCCTGCGCTATCCCAACATGGCTGCATTGCTGGGAAAGGAACTCTGTGTCTGAGCCTGAAAGAGTATACCTCTTGTCCATTCTTCTGTCTACAGGAGGTATAGAATTAGGAGTTTTTAAAATTTTGAATGTCTGTTTCCCAAAAGATTTATGGAGGGGAATAGACAATCTCCTGGACTCTGGGATGTCCATCATCTCAACAAAATCAGGCTCCTCCTTCATCATTATCTTCATACTCTCTCTCCTCCTCCTCCGGTTCATAAAATTCTTCTAAAGTATAATCCGGAACCGGGGGAACCGACCGAACCGAGCCCCTGACAGATTGTGCCGGTTCGGCCGGAACCGAAGTTAGCGATTGAACTATCCTTATCGCTTTGGCTATCTCATCAGCAGCTGGAGAAAGAACTTGTGGATCCGAACCGGATGATTTATCCCTTTTCTTTCTTTTAACCGGAACCGACTCCTCAGAATCGGTTCTCCTTTTGCCCGAAGAAGTTTCGCCCTGGTCAGAGGGCACTCCTTCTGGTTCGGTCGAACCGGAACCGGCTGGCCATCTGGGTCAGCGGACTTCGGCCTCCCTTTCTCTCAGTCTACCTACTTTATCCAGGGTAGCTTTGGGAAAACTTTTACAAATTTGGCAGTCTGAATTGGGTGGTCAAACCCCAGACAATAACACAGGTAGTGTGGGGATCAGCCTTAGCAAAGGCTTCCCCACACACACTACAGTGTTGAAACCCAGTGGGCCCGTTTTTTCTTGGGTTTCTCAGACATGGCCAATCCTAACCAAAACTTACCCTTTTTTTCGGCAATCCACCAGGCAAGACACCCCTATCGGTTCCTGACCGTGTTACGGGTCTTGGAAAAATGTAATGAAATCCATTTTTTTTAGAACTGATAAGGACCGGTTACCACACTCTAATAAAGACAGAAGTTTTTTACACAAACCTGATCGGTTCAAACCAAACCGATCCAATGTTTACAAGTTCCACACAGAAACTAATACAAAACCTATCTAGTACTCACGGTACCACAGACAGAGACTTAAACCAACAGGTTCAGTAGCAGAAATTCGGTCAAAACGGAGCGAAAAAATGACACTTTAACAGACTTTTTTGAACCGAGCGAAGGAGAAATCTCCGGAGCGACTGTTCAGTGAGGCGGAGTAAAGAATCTGATGGCTGGAGTTTAAACAACAGCAGACAGAGGCTTCAACCGAGCTCGAGCTCAGCGTTCCATGCCCTGCATGGAAAGTTAACTCTTTGTTCTCCGGGGCAGTTCATAGGTTGGTGATCACTGCATATGTCAGAATACAGCAAGACTTCATGTTGTTTGAATCACTGTTACACATATTTATGCAGAACATTGGAACAGCATAATTGACTGCTGAAGTTCATAGACTGCAAACACTGGGGTAGATAAGTACTGAGAAAGTAGTACAGCTCTCTAGGTGCAAGACCATTAGTAGTAGTGCAAGCGAGGGGAGACAAATAAGAGGCAGAGCAGGAGCAGAGTCTTGAGCCGATAAGGTGAGTTCTTAAACTTTTTTGTAAGGCTCGGTGAGTATCAGATTGTCTGACACAGAGCAGCAGGGTGTTCCTTTCTCTGGGAGCAGATACGGCAAATGCAAGTTCACCCTTCTTGGTGAGACATCAGGGAGTTTCAAAGGAAGTGTGTACAATAGATCTCAGAGTGTAAAGCAAGTCAGGTTGTTTTAGAAGAGTTATAAGGGACCTTGGAGTACTAGTCTGGATTAAATTATCAACCAGATAATCTTCAGTATAAAATGATAGGAGGACGGGGAGAGCCCGTTTAGAGTAGAATAAAGTTGACAGTGATGAATTAGTTTAGGAGCCACATGAGCAAAGCGGCAGATACTATTATAACAAGTGCTCCATTTCTGGATTACTCGCTTGCTGGCAGTAAGGTAGACTATAGAGCCATAGTTGAGGCAAGGTCGAGAATTCCCTGAGCAATGGTCAACCTGGCTGCCAAGTTTAGGAAAGATTTAGCCTTGTATGCCAGGCCATGTTTAGTGTTCACCGCCTTACAAGTGGCTGCTACATATAGGTTAAAGTCCAGTGAGGGGTCAAGTATCATCCCAAGATATCTGAAGGAGGAGACCATATCCAGGTTTAGACCATCAGGACCATGAAGGGAAAGTTCCATTTGACAAGCTTTTTGTTTAGGTGAAGTCCAGAAGAGCACTGTCACAGTTTCACTAGTGTTAAATAGGATCTTATTTTGTTTTAGTCAAGCATAAAAGCAGTCAAAATCTGATTGAAGGGAGGTGCTTATTACCGATATGTCATTCGCGGCAGAGTAGAGGACCACATCATCTGCATAGAAAAGAAACAAAGACGATCCAGGCAGGAAGGGGGGATTATTTATAAAGAGAGAGAAAAGGAGGGGACCAAGAATAGAACTTTGGGGAACTCCAGCTGAAGTGGAGACAAGATCAGATGCAATGTTCCCTATTTGAACAAATTGTTGCCTACCCAGAAGATGACTGCCAAACCAGGCAGTGGCAGAACTTGAGAAACCAAGAGAAGAGAGTTTGGGGAGCAGAAGAGAGTGGCCTACCAAGTCAAATGCCTTTGTGAGGTCGATATAAATGGCCCCAGTGAGTTTGCCTTTGTCCATGTTCTGCAGCACATTATTTGTAAATTGTAATAGTGCCGTTGTGCTATGACCAGACCGAAAACCATGCTGGGCTAGGGACAATAGATTGTTATTTTGCATATACTCATGTAACCCCCCCTGCAAATGGGGGTTTCCAAAAGACTTCCAGGAGCTTGCTTGAATGCTCCAAGCCTGAATGGTGTTTGGCGTTTAAGCCATTTATCAGTGAGTGTTTTTAGAGCCTCTGGTACTGTCTCTTTAAGAGCTGTCTGCTTGCAAACATAATTAGTTTGTATGGGGGGACTGTATGCTTCTCTGCTTGAGTACCACTCGAGCTGCTGCCAATTCACTCCATTTTTGCAGTCACTAGGAGTGCAAAGGGAACCTATCTGAAAGATGTAACTGTTTGCCAGAAATCATTTAGAGTAATAATGAAAATACAGTTTGTCTAACCTGCTTTCTTTGCAGTCAGAACTGTGTTTGCCTAGTTCCCCATTATAGTTTTGAACTGCTGAACTGGACCAATCAGTGTGGGTTAAGGTAGCTCTAAAATGGTGCCTTGGATGAATCAGAACTTGGACTCGTAATCTGAGCCAGCCACAAGAGGATTGTATGGGCAGTGACTCTGGGAGATGTAGTTTGGACTTCGGCGCCTTTTTGGACCAACAGGGGCAGTCTATTGTGAGTGACAGCCAATCCAGCCAAGAACTGGGAGGAACTCAAAGGAAGTGCCCAGTTTTGTCTGCTGGAATTTCAGTTGAGCTCTGGCAGTGAAGAGGGAAAGAGCCCTGTGCTTTTTCGGTGTGCAGTTTTAGTCGGGAAACGTGTGTAAGGCCCAGAGTTCCAGTCTGCAGCTTGTGTAACTGCTTGTTAGGACTGAATCCGTCCTGTGAAGAGAATCAAAGGATATCTGAAGAGTAGAAACCAGGCTCACCCTGTAGAAGACTGGAGAAATTGCTGAATTGCGCTCGGTCTGTCAGGAACTGAATCTGCTGTGTGTTCTCCCGGGTATTGTGCAGTAATTGCGATCGGGATAGAGAAGCAGCCTGCCTGGTATAGTACTTTCTTTTTGCCATATAAATGTGTGAGGAGGCTTGTGTAGCTCAAGTGAATCCTGCTGCCATTAAAGGACTTTTGCCTGTTACGGTTTACCATATAAAGGTGTGAGGAGGCTTGTGTAGCTCAAGTGAATCCTGCTGCCATTAAAGGACTTTTGCCTGTTGCAGTTTGTCATATAAATGTGTGAGGAGTCTCGTGGAGCTCAAGAGTAGCCCTGCTGACGTTGAAGGACCCTATCTTGTTTGGAGGTCGTGAGTACTAATTCAGGGTCGCTCCCTGTTGAATTGCCACATGAAATCCAAATGGAATTACTGTACTGCTGACTGTTTAACTAATTTTTCTTTTCTCTGTGTGAAAGGGCCCCTACCAGCTGCCACGGTTTGGACTAGCCACTAGGACTTGGGTACCCAGGGACAGTAACTGGTAGGAATAGGCCTGTGCACAGAGCCATAGGTAGATGAGTAAAGTGATAAGCTAATTAACCTGATTTCCCCCTGTCCTTGTTATATCCCCCTAAATAAATCAGAGCTGCTTGTTTCAGCAAAGTTATACTGCCTGAGGTATCTGTCTATGTTAAAGTATTGTACTGTGATTGTTGCACTGTATCTTATTACTTTACAGGGGGTCCCAGTGCCTGAACCAGTCCTGGGGGTAAGTGTATACTGTGAAGGTAATTCTGATATACTGTGCGGGCCACTAGTGGGAAGAAAGGGGGGTTGCAGTGTCCCAGAGGGCTGTGACCAAGTTAGTTTAACTATTGCAAGCCCTGACCTCTGGGTGGAGGCACCCACCATCGGATCCAGGCCCCTCAACCTGTTAGTGGCAAATCAGGCAAGGGTAGTAGCCCCTGGGATAGCGCCATCTAGGGGTTACACTCAGTTACCTGAGAAGCAACAACCTTCTCTAGGATTTTCTCCAACACAGATAAGATGGCAATAGGTTGATAATTACTCAGCAGCTTTGTATCTCCTTTCTTATGCACTGGCACAACACGTGCAATTTTCCAGATGGATGGAACAGTCTTAGTCATAATAGATAAGTTAAGTACTCTTGCAACAGGAGCTGCAATGACAACAACAATAGTATTAAGGAATTTAGGCAATAGGCCATCAGGACCCAGAGAACCATGTTCAGGAATGGCTTTCATAAGCCGTAATACATCAGCAGTCAAGACTGTTTTAATACTAAACCGGGTAGTCTGAGATTCAATAGGTTTTACGATTTCATCAGAGTGTAAAACAGAGTTAACCAGGTAATCTGACAGATCAGAGAAATAAACATTAAGCGCAGTAGCAATCATGCTTTGTTTGTTGCAGTTAGCACCATTTATAGTCATTTCTATCAAAGGCGGGGGTGAGCCTTTCCCCAAAAAACTTTTAACATAGTTCCAGAAACCCCTGGCATCACCCGAAGATTGTTAAAGAAGCATACCACAGTAAACTGTTTTTGCTGCTCTGATGTCTTTCTTACATGTTTTTCTCATGGATCTGTACTTAGCCTAGTCATCAGGTGGGTTAGACTTTTTGGCAGCAGCCTATGCTTTATCTCTGCTCCTCATAGAGAAGAGAAGATTGCAATGCAACCATCTAGTTTTAGAGCCCCTAATTCTCCTTCTTTTGAGAGGCACATACTTATCTTGGAGGGGGAGGAGTTTGGATAATAAGTGATTAAGAGCTCTATCAACATTGGTTGTCTGATATATCTGGGACCAGTCTATACATCTTACTTCCGAAAAAAGTACTGCAATATTTAATTTTGAAAAATCCTGGAACTGTATAACCTTAGGAGGTGGCTTTGGATAGTGAGCATTCCAAACACAGAAAGTGGGCAAGTGGTCACTAATTGAGTCCGGAAAAGTGGCAACATCCAGAATTCTACTGACCTGATTAGTAACAATCCAGTCTAATGTGGATTGATGAGTACTGCTAGAAGAAATACGGGTAGGTACCGTAACTAGCTGGGAGAGGTAAAGTTTTGCAAGAGTGTCATGGTATACACCAGAGTTGCTAGTAGACCAGTCAAGGTTAAAATCATCTAGTAAGATGATTTCTTTCTTCCCCTTTAGAGAAGATAGATGGTCGACAATTCCATCCACATCAGTTAGCGCCCCCTTTGGAGGATTATAAACACAGACCAGGTTTAATTTCTTTTCCCCACCTAGAATCAGTTCCACGTGAAGTATTTTGCAGGAACTGTGTATTCCGTAAAACAGAACTGAGACATGAAGGTGATCTATGAAATAAAAAGCAACCCCACCACCCCTTCGAGAGGAGGGGCGATCAAATCTAATTAGGTTGTATCCCATAAGCTTATGCATAGAGTCTGGAATATCTGGCTTAAGCCAAGTCTCAGAGAGTCCTAGGATATCCAGGGAATGAAGTTTATCTCACACTTCAAGTTCAGGGAAATTAGAAGATTGACTTCTAATATTCATCTAAGTGATTTTCAGGCCCCTAGATAAGAACCACTGAGGGAAAATGACAGGATTTTCCATGTCAGATGGACCAAGATTAGGCTCAATGTCACCAGATAAGGATAAGTGAATTTTGTTAATCCAAGTTTCAAAGAACAACTGTATGAGATACCTGTACTTATTTTGACTGGGAAGAGTGACAGAGCAAATTTAGTACCCAAGTCTGGCTGGGCAGATGAATTTAAGGGACCACGTAACAGTACTGTGCGGTCTGTCATAGACCAGGAGATTTGAGTAATGAAAGGAATCATTATACACATTGTTATTTGAGTGTCATGAGGTATTATATCCACCATAGCAGACAGAGGCCCAGATATTCAAACTGCGCCAGGCTGTGGCGCAAACCTGGGCGCAGCGCAACTTGGCTGGGCAGGGGCATTGACTGGGCGATATTCATTGGAGCTGTGCCATGGCTCAGCATCATTGAATATCGCACCCTGGCTACTTGCATTGCGCATGGTGCAGTGGCACTGTGCCAGCACAAGTGGCCAGAGTGGAGCAGGGGGATGCTCTAGCGCAAGTTCTGTTGCGCTATGCGCAGCAACCGCGATATTCAAAAGTGCATATGCAAATGGGGCCATAATGTGTGCAAGGTGAAAATGGGGCCATTTGCATGTCATTATTGCCCCATTTGCATGCAGGTGAGCTGATCCCCGGCGACTTGCACCTGGCGCCCTGCCAGGCAGCAGCCGTCGGGGACCGACACCCCCTGAAGCGTGGCAATGTACCCCACAGCCCGATCGTGGGCATTTGTAAAATATAAATGTATCTAATATCCCTGGTGGTCCAGTGGACCGCTGTCTGCCCAATCGCGGGCTTCAGTAAAATAAAAAACAATCCAATATCCCTGGTGGTCCAGTGGACCGCTGTCTGCCTGATCGCGGGCTTCTATATTATTAGTGAATCCAATATCTCTGGTGGTCCAGTGAACGCTGTCTGCGCTCGATCGCTGGCTTCAGTAAAATATAAATAATCCATATCTGGTGGTCCAGTGGACGTTGTCAGCCGATCGCTGGGCTCAGTAACAAAATGGTCTGTCTGGTGGTTCAGCGACCCTCCCTTCAGCCACAGCCCCACCGCTTCGCCTCCCGTCAGCGGCGGGTGGCAGCCTATTGCCTAGCCGCCGCCGACCGACACCGTCAATAGGACGCTCATTGGTCCACAGCGTGAGCCAATTGGCTTGTAGCCTGCATTGTATTACATATTCCAGATATGTGAATGGATCCATTCACATATCTGAATGTGTAGTATCGGGCACATTGCCCATTGGCTCACGCCAGGACCAATGAGCGACAGCCCTACCGACGGTGTCAGTCGGGCGGGCGGCAGGTGGTGGTGCTGCCGCCCGCTGCTGACCAGGGGGGAGCGGGGGCGGTGGGGCTCAGTGGGCGGGTGTGGAGGGGGGTTCGCTGGACCACCCGGGATATTGGATTGTTTTTTTATTTTACTTAAGCCTGCGATCGGGCTGACAGCAGTCCACTGGACCACCAGAGATATTGGATTGTTTTTTATTTTACTGAAGCCCGCAATCGGACTGACAGTGGTCCACTGGACCACCAGGGATATTGGATTGTTTTTTATTTTACTGAAGCCCGTGATCGGGCAGATAGAGGTCCACTGGACCACCAAGGATATTGGATTCTCATTCATTAATACAGAAGCCCGCGATCGGGCAGACAGCGGTCCACTGGACCACCAGGGATATTGGATTGTTTTTTATATTACTTAAGCCCGCGATTGGGCTAACAGCGATCCACTAGACCACCAGGGATATTTGATTGTTTTTTTATTTTACTGAAGCCCGCGATCGGGCTGACAGTGTCCACTGGACCACCAGGGATATTGGATTGTTTTTTATATTACTTAAGCCCATGATCAGGCTGACAGCGGTCCACTGGACCACCAGGGATATTGGATTGTTTTTTATTATACTGAAGCAAGCGATCGGGCAGAAAGTGGTCCACTGGACCACCAGGGATATTGGATTCTTATTTTTTAATACAGAAGCACGCGATCAGGCAGACAGTGGTCCACTGGACCACCAGGGATATGGAAGTTATTATTTTTAACTGATGCCCGCGATCGGGCATGGGGGGGCGCCACCATGGAGGTTCAGCCGGAGCTCGGATGGCCACCCACAGGTGGCAGCTGCTGTGTTGTGCCCTGCAATATGGCAGCTCACCTGTGGTTGGTCAGCCATTGATCCTTTTTTTTGGATCAACTTTGTGCGGCGCAAGTAGGGGTTGCGTATGCATGGACTCAGCACATCCCGGGCTGAATATTGAGATGTGCAGAATATGCATGGGCACGCCCTCCTTACCTGTGCTGCATACATTACTGATGCACACCGGCGCATCAGGATTTGTGCCAGGCACAATTCCCATTTGAATATCGCCACCGGGCGATCATGGGTTGTGCAATACTTTTGGCGCCATGCGCAACCCTTTTGAATATCTGGGCCCGAGTAAGTAAAAATAGGCACAATCCAACAGTGGAACTAGTGGCATCTAAACAGCTCCCTGGTGAAGCCATGATCACAAGCTCCTAGTTTATAGTACTTGTATTAAATTGTTCAGATGACTTGCTGTAGTAGAGAGGTCAAACTAACAAAGAACACCAAAGGGAGAGACAGGCAGACAGTGTGCAAACACTAGAGAGGAGGGGTCAATGGTAGCCAGATTGCACCACCAGATATAAAACCTTCCCCTACTGCCCAAGAAGCCAGTCAGAAAAGAGCAGGGGCGGAGCCAAGGAGCATTTAATGAAGGAAGGAGGTGGGGAAGGGAGGGAGTGGGCGCAAAAATCAGACAAGCAGGAGCTTAAACAAGGAGCTCCCTGAATTAATTAAAGTTGTGCCTGAAAAAGGCACCAAGATTTAAAATCAGTATGTCTAGTGTGCAATCTGTTGCTCTGGGTCCCATACCTTGCGATGTGTTGGTTTTGGCAGCTTGCAGCAAGGGGCTGGGGAGGGCTATCTCAGATCAAGTCCTCGGACCCTAGCATGAAAAAGAAGTAACAGGGTATGCATTAAAATAAAAGGAGAAATAAATATAGGAGCAGAGAACTGCAAGGGGAGGGGTTACAGAAAGGAGAAGCGGAGACTAGGGAAGGAGAGAGGGAAGAGATGAGCTGAGTTGCTGCAGTGCAGCACAGATTACAAAGCAGGGAGGATCCACTTACAATTAAATAAAATAAATTCACTTCAAAGCCAAAAACAGGGTCAGTAAGATTGATTTATAAAAATCTATTTTAGGCAAAAATCAAGCAAGCAGGAGCTTAAACAAGGAGCTCCCTGAATTAGGTAAAGCTGTGCCTGAAAAAGGCATCAAGATTTAAAATCAGTATGTCTAGTGTGCAGTCTGAAGCTCCAAGTCCCGTACCTTGTGATGTGTCCGTTTCGGCAGCTTGCAGTGAGGGGCTGTGGAGGGCTATCTCAGATCAAGCCCTCAGACCCTTGCGATGTGTTGGTTTCGGCTGCTTGCAGCGAGAAGCTGGGGAGGGCTATCTCAGATCAAGCCCTCAGACCCTTGTGATGTGTCGGTTTTGGCAGCTTGCAGCGAGGGGCTGGGGAGGGCTATCTTAGATCAAGCCCTCAGACCCTTGCGATGTGTCAGTTTTTGGCGGCTTGCAGCGAGGGACTGGGGAGGGATATCTCAGATCAAGCCCTCAGACCCTTGAGATGTGTCAGTTTCGGCGGCTTGCAGCGAGGTGCTGGGGAGGGCTATCTCAGATCAAGCCCTCAGACCCTTGTGATGTGTCAGTTTCTTGTTTTGGGCTGGCCTACAGACGGCTGTTCAGGAGAGACTTGTGAAGGTATCTATGAACAAAGGCAATGGTGCTCCCAAGTTTCCCTCAGTTTGATGTGATACTGAATCAGGTACAGCTGGAGTCCGTTGGAAGAAATGGGTTTCCCAGTTCAGAAATTTGCTGCTGGCACTCAGTCTGGAACATACAAAGAGACAGAAGGCTGTCTTACTACACTATGCTGGTGAGCAAGTAAATGACATTTATGATACTTTGCCTCAGTCTACACCCAGAGATGGTAAGACAGAACTTGATTTTGCTGTGGATGCTTTGACCAAGTACTTTACACCCAAGCAAAACTTGGAATATGAAGTACATGTGTTTAGACAAGCCAAGCAAGAAGGCGATGAACGTTTGGCAGCTTATCATACTCGACTACGTCAGTTGGCAACTACATGCGATTTTGCAGATGTAGACTGTGTGATTACAACTCAAATTGTGCAGCATTGTTTGTCACACAAACTAAGGAGAAAAGCCTTAGCAGAGTCAGACTTGACGTTAACTCAGCTGTTGGATGTGGGCAAAGCCATGGAGTTGTCCGAGGCTCAGGTAGCAGGAATGGAGCATGAACAACTTGCAATATGTAAAGTGACACCAAACAAGCCAGTAGTCAGCAAACAGCAGGCCAAGCAGTGTGTACAGAATGGAAAAAAGGTTAGCGGTTCTGGCACTTGCAGGAGATGTAGTGGTGTGTATCCACATTCAGGAGTTAAGAATATATGCCCAGCATTTGACAAGGTTTGCAGAAAGTGTCAAAAGGCCAACTATTTTGCAGTGTGTTGCAGAATTCAGTAAATGCAGAGCAATGAGAAGCAGAGAGGAAGGCCCCAGCAAACAGTAAACACAGTGCATGCAAGTTACAGTGCGAAGACGTCAGATGACAAGTCATATATTTACACTGTCAAGGCACAACAGAAGTCTAATAAAACAATGCAGGAACAGCCTCATTTTCAAGTAAAAATCTGTGGACAGTACATAAGAGTCATGGCAGATTCAGGGGCTACAATCAATGCGATCGATAAGCATGACTATAATAGCTTCAAATGTAAGCCAGAGTTGACAAAGACTGACATTAAAGTATATCCATACAACTCAACAACACCACTTCAAGTGCTATGTAAGTTCCAAGCAGAGTTTGAATCCCCAAGAAGGGTGTGTCATGAAACATTCTATGTAGTAGCAGGAAGAAGAGGTTCAGTGCTGAGTTGGAAAACGTCACAAGATTTGGATTTGATCAGAATAGTGCAGCTACTTTGTGTGTCTGAGGATATATGAGAGGAACAGAGCAAGGGAATGTGCATCAGTAAACTGTTGCATGACTAGAAAGATTTGTTTCAAGGGCTTGGCAAGTTAAAGGACTTTCAAGTAAAACTACACATCAATGAGACAGTTCAGCCTCTAGCCCAGCCTCACCGCAGAGTACTGTTTCATATCAGGAAGGAACTGGAGGAGCAATTAAAGTGAGATGAGGAACTGGGTGTGATAAAACGGATAGATTGACCAACCCCATGGGTGTCCCTGGTGGTCATAGTACCAAAGCCAAAAAGCCCTGGAAATGTGCATGTGTGCGTGGACATGAGACAGGCTAACAAGGCCATAAAGCGAGAACGACACATCACATCGACTGTCAACGAAGTCATTAATGACTTCAGTGGTGCAAAAGTGTTCAGTAAACTGGACCTGCACCAAGGTTATAACTAACTCGAGCTATCACTAGAATCAAGGTATATCACCACGTTCTCTACGCATGTGGGTCTGAGACAATATAAGAGACTTAATTTTGATATTTCACGTACGCAGAAATTCTTCAGAATACCATTAGAGAGACTTTGAGTGGGCTAAAAGGCACAATCAATATTAGTGATGACATTCTGGTCTATGGATCGACTCAGGCTGATCATGACAGCAACCTCAGAGCAGTGCTACAGCAATTGAGAGAAAAGGGTTTGACATTAAACAAGCAAAAATGTGCATTTGACAAACACACGTAGGAATACTTTGGTACGTGTTTACAGAGAAAGGCATGATAGCAGATCCCAAAAAGATCAAAGTGATTCGTGAGCTTGCAACACCTATAAATGTCTCAGAGATCAGAAGCTTACTTGGCATGACCAATTTCTGCTCACGATTTGTACCAGACTGTGCTACAATGACACAGCCTTTGAGGGAGCTGATTAAAAAGGATACGCCTTGGAACTGGTCCACACACCAGGAACAGGCACTCACTCAGTTGTGAAAGACACTTACCAATCCACCAGTAATGAACTATTTTGATGCCAAGAAACAGACTGACATTTTTGTGTATGCTAGTCCTGTTGGACTCACTGCTATATTGTCCCAGAAAAGAGCAAACAGTAATGACTGCAATGTAATTGTGTTTGGAAGCACAGCACTCACGCCAGTGGAACAGAGATATTCCAAAACTGAAAGAGAAGCTCTGGCAGTGATCTGGGCATGTGAACACTTTCACATATACGTGTTTGGAGGGCCATTCACAGTCTATACCGACCACAAACCACTAGTTGCTCTTTTCAGAAACCCAAGATCCAAACCACCAGCCAGGATTGAGTGATGGGCTCTAAGGTTACAGCCCTATGAAGTAGTTGTTGCCTGTCATTCTGGTGGAGATAATCCAGATAATTACATGTCGAGACACCTTCCGACAGAGCCACTCCCTTCAAGGCAAGAAGAGAAAGTTACTGAAGGATATATCAATTATATCGCTGAACTTGCCACCCCCGTGGCCATGTCGCTAGATGAAATCCAGGCTGCCACCCAAAGTGACAGGACTTTGCAAGCTGTAGCTAAAGCAATACAGTCAGGGAGATAAAAAAGAACTGGCTTGAATCCCATGGTTAATACACAAGCGTATGCTTCATTTGAAAAGGTAAAAATGGAACTAACCCCTGATGCTGACAGAAGCTTCATTTTAAAAGGGACTAGAATAGTCATACCCAAAAAGCTTCAAAGGCGAGCGGTTGACTTGGCACATGAGGGACATCTGGGACTGGTAAAAACTAAGGCCCTCATCAGAGAAAAAGTCTGGTTTCCAGGAATTAACAGGTTAGTGGACAATGTTATCAAGTCATGCCTAGCTTGCCAGGTCGTGACACCTGAAATGAAATGTGAGCTGCTGGTGATATCAAAGCTGACAGAATTACCATGGCTAGAGGTAAGCGTGGACTTTGCACAGCTTCCTATGTGAAGGTACCTCTTAGTGGTAATTGATGACTATTCCAGGTTTCCAGTGGTTGAAGAAGTTAAAGCCACCAGTGCCAGGACTGTGATACCTGTTCTGCAAAAGGTGTTTTCTGAGTTTGGAATCTCTAAGGTGGTCAAGTCTGACCATGGACCGCCATTTAGTAGCCAAGACTTAAAACTGTTTGCTAAATATTTAGGTTTCCATCACAGGAAAATCACCCCATACTGGCCTAGAGCAAATGGAGAGGCCAAGAGATTCAGGAAAACTGTTAAAAAGGCAATCAAGGCAGCAATTATACAGCAGAAAAAGTAGAAACAAGAAATGAATCAGTTCTTAAGAAACTATAGAGCTACACTGCAGTGTATGACTGGAGTTTCCCTGTCACAGTTTTGATGACCAGACCTATGAACATTAAGCTTCCAGAAGTGCAGTCATCACGGCAGATCTCCAAATCTGAATTCAGAGAGAAAGACACACAAGCTAAACTTAGGATGAAATCCTATTCTGACATCATGTCTTATGTGAGACCATCCTTGCTAACCGAAGGTGATAGTGTGCTCATTAAGAATGCAACATCTGTAGGTAAAATGCCAGTACCATACAGTGAGCAACCATACACGGTAGTGCAAAAGAAAGGTCCCATGGTGACTGCTCAGAGAGGCAACCACTTTGTCACTAGGAACTCCTCATTTTTCAAGAAGATGGAGTGTGAGGATCATCGGGAACATGGGTCCAACACAGAATTTGAGTTGCAGGCAGAGACACCTATAGTGCAAGATGCACATGAACCAAGCTGTGAAGTACCTCCTATGGAGTGTCCCCCAATGACTGTACAGAGAAAGTTGTGGTACCTCAAACTGACACTGTTTCACGTTACCCACAAAGGCGGAACAGAAGACCCCCAGAATATTTCAAGGACTGTATACCTATTGATAAGGTTTTAGGAACTGGTACTACTGGGTAACTGGGCAAAACTGGGAATGTTAATGTTGAAAACTGTATAGTTAGAAGCCGTTTAGTAATCTGTTAGAAGTGTGTTTGCTTAATATAGCCTGTATTTACTAAAATGGGCAGGGTTGTAATGTTCAAAGCAAAGCTCCTTTAAGTCTAAAGGGACTGTAGTTCAGCAGTTATGACACTAGAGGGAGCTAAAGGGCAAAAGGAAGGAAGGAAGTTAGTCAGTCCTGCATGTGAGTTCAAACTGTGTGCATGTATTTCTGAATGCTGCAGAATAAAAGCTGTTTATTAGAATAGTCTGCATAAGTGGCTACTTTACATATGTCCTGTTTTCTTTTTGGGTCTGTCAGACCTGTCAATCATGACAAACCCAAATTCTGTTAAGTTCCAAAAAAAGAGAAAAGATTTTAGTTTGTGGTTTGGTTCCTCAAATAAAATTGAACTGCTAACTAATAAGGTTTAGCAGTGTAACTTGAATGAAAAAACACCAGTTGCATCTCGGTTCTCACAAAAAAGGGAACCGGAACAAACAACAACTGCAAAGCGGTGAAGAAAGAAGTCTGATAATAAAAAAGACTTTTCTCTGGTTTTCTTGTTTGTTAATGCAGTTTCCAAAGCTTTCTCCAGCTCCAGGGAACCACTTGGGAAACGGAGAATAGCGATAAAAGTGTATATGACACAAAACAAATACCTAACACAGAGATTCAAAAAACTAAAACAATACTGTGAGAAAAGTAAAGAAATTGCCAAACAAAACTGCAACCAGGTAAAGAGAAACAGGAGAGCTCTTTGGGGCGACTTCTTCCTCATGCAGAGAAATAAAATTGACGTTAAAGGGCAGAGTGGAGCATGACCATACAGCAGAGATTTGAATTTCATTTCAGGGAGCAATACAGATGAGTATGAATAAATAGGCCATTGACAGAGTAAAGGCCTATGGCACATTCATAAGGTAGAAAAAATGGGCAGACTGGATGGGCCTTGTGGTCCTTATCTGCCGTCAACTTCTACGTTTCTATGTTTCTATTCCAGGATCCTCTAATTTGCATAAAATTCTACTCTCCGGGGAAGCTCAAACCAGCAGGCTAATTTGCAGTAGTTAAGCATAGTGAGGGATTTCTGAGGCTTGAAGTCCATGTGAGGCAGATGAGTGACATGCTGGACATTCAGCAGTCAGTAAAAGAATAAAGACCAGAATGTCACTACTTGTTCAGTGAAAAAGTGTCTTCTGACCTCCTTCTTGAGCCTTCCCCCTGCCAGCTTGTAGAAGTACCCTCTTGTGGTCTTGTTCCCACTAAGACAAAAGATGTCCTCTGTATTCACCTTGTTGAAATCTTTTAGGCACTTGAAGGTTTTGATCATGCCCCCCCCCCAAGTGAATACATGCTGAGGTCACTCAGCCTGTGCCCATATCCCTTGCCCTGCTGATTCTGGATGATTTTCAGCACCCTCCTCTGGACTGCTTAGAGCACGTTGATATCATTTTTCAGGTAGGGTCTCTAGTATTGCACGTTGTACTCCAGGTGTGGTCACACCAAAGATATGCAAAGCGGCAGTATAACCTCCTCCTGTCTACATGTGAACCCCCTCACAAACAATACATCAAAGTATTATGTTTGCTGTGGCTGCTGCCTTCTGCTCTGTGTTGTTTGTTTTAGGTAACTGGTGATGGCTACTCCCAAGTCCTTTTCCTCTTCTGATTTGTTGACCTGGACTCCCCCAGGCTGTAGTCGGTCCTCAGGTTCTTACCTCCTACCGTATGTGCATGACTTTGCACTTCTTTGCATTGAACCTGAGCTGCCATATGCCAGACCACCTTTCCAGACTCACAAGGTCTTCTTTAAGGTCTTGTACCCCCTCATCTGTATCTTCCCTGCCACAGACCTTGGTGTCATCCACAAGGAAGCAGATTTTGCCTTTAATGCCATCTCCAATGTCACCTATGAACAGGTTGAACAGCACCAGGCTGAGCACTGAGCCCTGAGGTACCACACTGGTGACTTCCCTTGATTAGGAGAGGTCCCACCAACCAAAACCATTACCCTCTAAGTCTTAATGAATTTGCCACCTACCTAACTGTCTACTGTTCTTGTTACCCAGTTGAAGAAGTCCATCAGGTTGGTTTGACAGGATCTCCCTGCCATGAGCCCATGCTGCCTCTCATTTTGCAGCCCATGTACTTCCAGAAATTAGGCCAGTCTTTCCTTTAGAATGGTCTCCAGTAGTTTACCAACAATGGAGGTCAGACTGACCGGCCTATAGTTACCTGGGTCATCTCTGAGTCCACTTTTATGGGGTGGCACCAGGTGTACAGTTCTCTACTTCTGATGTATGACCTCCGTATCCAGTGAGCTGCTGAACAGATCTGCTATTGGACCTACCAGGTCCTCCTCCAGCTCCCTCGACACCCTTGGGTGAATACCACCTGGACATGGGGACTTGTTTACTTTGACATCCATGAGTCCCCTTTTCACCCTGTCTTCTGGAATCCTGTCTTCTTCCTCATCCCCCTCCCCTTACCACCCCATCCTGTCTTGCGGCACTGTTCTTTCCTTTTCTTTTGTGAAGACAGAGAAGTATTCATTCAGTGCCTCTGCCTTCTCTACTACTTTCCACCCACCCTGCCACCCCTGTTTTAACTTCATTATTCCCTACTTTTTCTCCGTTTTCTCCCTTTTATACTAAAAAAAAGTCTCTCCCCCCCTTGACCCCACTGTAATTTGTAACTCCTTTCTGACTTTGGTCTGCTTGACCAACCTGCTTGCCTTCTTAGCTTGTTTTCTAAATAGGTTTTTTTTCACCAGGATTTTTTCCCCGTTTTTCACCTGTCCCACACCTCAGCCGCACGTGTGGAAGCACGCACGTGCCACATCTTGAAGTGCCCTCCCACTACTTGCCACTCTCCCACCTCAGCTGACCACTGGACCTCCACCTGATGGCATCAGAACTACAGGGGAACAGCAACCACCCCGAGAGAGGAGAGCTGCCTTTCTGGCTGCTCAATCCTGCTCTTACCCTGCCCCCCCATGCCAGCTTCCTGATGACCCGAGTCTGTTCCCAAACCTGGGTCGCTGGTGTGATGTGAGGTAAAGCGTCCGGCACCTCAGCCCTCTGCACCACTGGGCCGGCTCCTCTTTAGCTTTCTACAAGTATTCCACCCTCTCTTTATCCCTTTGGGACTTCCTAAATTTTCTGTAGGCAGCCCTCTTTTCCCTTACTGCCTGGTCTACATCCATATCGAACCAACTTGGTCTCCTGGCTTTAGAGTTCTTTCCTTTCTGTCTAATATGTTCCTTAGTGGCAGCTGCTATCCCTTCCTTAATGACTGTCCATTTCTTGTCCACTCATATACCTTCCTTGATGCTAGCTAGGTGTCTCCTCAGTCCCACACCATCTTCCTAAAATCTGTCCTCCTGAAGTCTAACACCTTCCTCCAAGTACTTATGGGCTCCTTACCCATATCCACTATGAACCACACTGTTTGATGATCACTGACCTCCTAATGGCTCCTCCCCGTTGATATTCCAGGTATGTTCTCCCTTAGTTAATATTAGATCCAGGATGACCTCCTCTTGTGCAGGTTCTGTAACACCCTGAACTGGGAACCTGCTTTGAACTGCGTTCCATGACCAACTGGCTCCTGGAACAGGCTGTGGATGTGACCATATAATCCTGGGCAGACTGAACTCCTCCACTATCACCACCTGATCCTTACCTGTTTCCATCTGATTGTGGCATCCAACTCACTGTCCCTTTCCTCATCCTGATTTAGTGGCTTTTGTACTACCCCTACCTACAGTAGTCTCACTGTGACAGTGTAAACACAACACTGGGAAACAAGAAGTTAACCTCTTGTTTGAGGCTGAAGAAATGCAGGGAATGCAACATGAACAGGCAAGGGGGGGTGCCTCCCCAGGTGTGGCTAATTAGAGGGATTGCTGAAAGGCAGAGAGAGAGAGAGAGAGAATCCAGCAAGGAGTTGGTGAGATGCTGGAAACTGCTGCAGGGGAGCAGAGACTCCTATTCAGAGAACCCTGCAAGATGGAGGGTGGAATGTGAGACAGGAACCAGAGCAGAAAGCCAAGGAGAATGATTAAGTATTGGAGAGAGCCTTTGAAAAAAACTTTAAATCTGCTGCTGAGAAACAGACCAGTTCTAGAGCAGAGAGTCCTGAGGTAAAGGATCAGTCTAGCCAGCTGGGTCAAAAACAGTGAGTGGAATGTACTGCTGATAACAGCCTACAAATAAGGCAAAAAGGGAAGCTGTCTGTGTTTTATTTGAGACTGTGCATTTAAAACTGCTGGGCAACAAACTCTTTGTTTTGTTTGAAACTGTATATTGAATAAACTGCTGGCCCACATAGGTGGTTTGAAGATTCCTTTGTCAAGGCAGCCTGAAAGAACTGTTTTGTGTTAACCTTTATGTTACCTGACCAGGCTGAAGAAGTTGAACTGATTGATTATGCTTTTCTGGAGCTACAACTTACATTTGAAGCAATAAAAGTACATTTTCTTCTGTGAACTTTAAACTCAGTGTGTTGCCTCTCTATCTACCATAGGCCAGCTTGTCACACATGGTGTTAGAAGTGGGATTTGAATGCTTGCTGGAGTGTGCAGGACTAGTTACATTCTGAAAAAATGGATATGGAGAAATTGCTGAAGTTCCTCACTGAACAACAATGACAACAGCCTTTCAGGCAGCTGGCACAGCAGTAGCAGGAGTGGCAACAGAGGGCACAACAAGCACAGCAAGCCCAACAGGAGGTGCAACAATGGGCACAACAGGCTCAGCAACAACAGGTTCTCACCCAGCTGGCTCAGCAGCAGCAGGATGTGCAATAACGAGCCCAGCAAACACAAATGCAACAGGAGGCACAACAGCAGTTTCTTATACAGCTGGGACAACAACAACAGCAGCAGCTCCTGCAGTCCCTGGTGCAACAGCTGCAACAAGATCCTACTGGTGAGGCTGGTCTGGCTATCATGGGGCCAGGGGTTCCTAGGATGAATGCCATGCTGAACAAAATGACATCTGAGGATGATCCTGAGGCCTTCCTGGTAATGTTTGAGCAAGTGGCAGAAGCTGCTGGATGGCCTAGACCCCAGTGGACTGTCTGCCTTGCCCCCTGTCTGACCGGGGAAGCCAAAACAGCAGCCTATCGAGCTATGGACAGTACCACAGCCAGGGGAGTACACAGAGGTGAAAGCAACAATCCTGAACTGCCTAGGCATCAATGCAGAAAGTTACAGACGTAGGTTCCGGAGCTTCAAATTTGTAGCAGATGCATGACCTAGAGCAGTGGGACAACAACTGTGGGACCTATGTTGGCATTGGCTAAAACCCAAAGGACACAGTGGCCCCGAGGTGGCTGAGTTAATCATCTTGGAACAATTTCTGAACATCCTGCCCCTGGGAATTCAGAGCTGGGTCTGCAAACAGAAGATCACCTTGCCAGCAGAGGCTATGCAGATCTCAGAACAAGTGTTGGATGCTGAAATCTCCTCCCGCCCCATGATCCAGCTTACAAGACCACTTGGGAAGATGGGGAATTGTCCCGGGAGCCAGACTGAAGGAATATTGTCTAGAACTGTGAAGGAACCTTAGGCATGTAGGGATGGGGGTTATGGACCAAATAAGGGCCAGACTCTGGGAAAGATGACAACCCAGCAGACCAGGGAGACATTTCCTGAGGTCCTGCTGCCTAAACTCGGAGGCTCACCCTGTAGCCAAGACACAGGGGCATGTTTCTCATGTGGACAGAAGGGTCACTTTGCAAAGAACTGCCCCCACATGGAACTGTACCTTCATAGACTGCATGTTTACAGATGTGTATTCACTGTACTGTGGGGATGGAGGCTCTGAATCCCAAGATTTTGTGATCCCTGCTGAGGTAGAAGGGATAGAGATGAAGGCTCTGGTGGACTCAGGAAGCCACTAGACCCTACTCAGGGTGGCCCTTGTGAATCCCCGACGCTGGCAGGACCAGAACCCCGTCCCAATCCGATGTGTGCATGGGGATGTAAAGGCTTACCCTGGTGCTATGGTTACACTTACTCTGGGGGGCCAAACAGAGACTATAAAGATGGGGGTTGCCCCGGGATTACCCTATCCAGTGTTACTGGGGAAAGACTGGAAATGGTTTGACGACTTATGGAAAGCAGATTTATCTTTGGTAATTACCCAGTCTCAGGGTCGTGAAGGGAGGGGGGCCAGCCACCTGCAGTTGGGGGAAGTTTTTCATTTCCCGGACCCAGGGATTTTTAATGCCTAGACAAAAACCCACAAATCTAAGCGAGAATGTAGGGCAGCAAAGGAAAGGGGTTCCAAAGGGGCAGGTGCACAGGAGGGAGGTGAAGCAAAGGCAAAAGTGGGTGCAGTCCCACAGCCCGACCCTAACGCTGACCCACCTAACCAAAGTCCCGGAGGGCTGTCCCTATCAGAGCAAGATGTTTTTAAGCACTGCCCGGACACTGCCAAAGAACAATGGGCCGATGGTATACTCAGTCGGGTATACACCCAATTGGCTGTCAGGGAAGGGGAAGTGGCAGATGAGAATCGAGCAGCACGCTGTCCTCATTTTGAGTTACAAGGGGGTATCCTGTATCAAGTGAGTAAGGAGGCCCAGACGGGGATAACAGGCATCAGTTGCTAGTCCCTCGCGTCTTTCAGGGGGAAATACTCCACTTTGCCCACTCTATTCCTGTGGCAGGGCACTGTGGGGTAGAGCATACATTAGCCCGACTGTTGCCCCGATTCTTTTGGCCGGGCATCTATCAACATGTTAAAGATTATTGTGCATCTTGTCCTGAGTGTCAGTTAGTAGCTCCAAAGAACAATCCAAGAGCCGTTTTAGTGCCCTTACCTGTTATGGAGGCACCTTTTGACCGTATTAGGGTTGATATAGTGGGACCCCTTGAAAAGAGTGCGGGGGGGTACCAATACATTCTGGTGATTGTAGACTATGCTACCCGGTACCCCAAGGCCATCCCGTTATGAAGCATTTCAGCCAAAATTGTAACCGGGGAGCTAGTAAAGGTCTTTAGTCATATGGGAATACCAAAGGAATTGTTGACTGACCAGGGAACTAACTTCATGTCCCGCCTGACTCAGGAGGTTTGTACTTTATTGGGAATCAGCTCCACAAGGACCTCAGTCTACCATCTCCAGATGGATGGCCTCGTGGAGTGATTCAACAAAACCCTTAAAACAATGCTTCAAAAGTTCATAACCACTGAGGTCAGGGACTGGGACAAGTTACTTCCCTCACTGATGTTCACAATGCGGGAGGTCCCTCAAGCTTCCACAGGGTTTGCTCCTTTTGAACTCCTCTATGGGCGCCACCCACGAGGTGTTCTTAATATGGTAAAAGAGATGTGGGAAAAACGTGGCCCCAAGACTACAAATGTGGTGCAATATGTCCTGCAATTGAAGGAAAGATTAGCTTGGGTGGGGAAATTTGCGCGAGAAAATCTGGTGAAGGCTCAACAAGGACAACAGTACAACTATAATAAGGGAGCCCGGTTGAGCGAATATAAACCAGGTATCAGGTACTAATTTTGTTGCTGAGCAGCCAGAATAAGCTTCTAGCCAAATGGAAGGGGCCTTACGAAGTTACCCGGAGGGTGGGCCCAGTTGACTATGAAGTTTACCAGCCAGAGAGGTGAAAAGAGACCCAGATCTACCGAGTCAATTTGCTGAAATTCTGGAACCAGAGGGATTCGTAAAACCTCTTCCCCCACCCAGGGACCACCAGGGCCACTATCATTACCTCAGAGGTTGCCAAGAAAGAGGAGCAGTTGGACCAAGGTGGGCTCAGGGAGGGAGAGAGTGGTGGAACAGAGGTGCATCCCTCCAGTTGTACCGCTCCACAATTCATATGCTGTTCTGGCAAAGAGTGGTTCCTCTATAGAGGCACCTGCAGTGGAGACCAAGGAAGATGCCGGGAACCTCCACAAAGGAGACCCACAGGAGGGTGGCACGAGACCCCACAGGGGAAGGAAACAACTCCTGGTGGGGGACTTGATCACTAGGGAGGTAGAAGTGGGTGAGGAAGGGGATAGGGAGGTAAGATGCCTGCCTGGCGCCACGGCTCAGAGGGACAGGAAGCGAATCCTCAGGATCGTGGGAGCAGCTGCATGAGGGAGGGAGCTGGATGTCATTGTCCACCTATGGACAAGTGACCTGGCTGTGAATGGGATCAGAGCGGTGCAAGAGGAGTTTGTGGAGTTGGGGAGGGGTCTTAGACAAGTAGCATGTACAGTGACCTTCTCGGAGGTGCTGCCTGTCTATGGCAAGGATGATGCTAGGGTATTCCACACCATGGGATTCAATGAATGGTTGAAAAACTGGTGTGGAGCTCAGGGTTTTGGCTTCATTGGGGATTGGGAAGCCACCTGGAGGGATGCAGGCTTATACTGGCGTGATGGTCTGCATCTGTCCGGGGGGGGGGGGGACCAGGATCCTAGGTGACAGGTTTAAATGCTTTATTGGCAAGCATTTAAACTAGCCAAGGGGGGAGGCACTGAAAAGGAGCAGGGAAATCCCAGCCTCCCCCCACAAAACACAGTAGTTAGAGAGGTAAACACCAAGGTAGAGAAGTCAGTAGGGAGCAGGACAGGGATAAATGCAGAAAAAGGCAGTAAGGACAGGGATGGGGCTAAAAGGGGTAAGGCCATAAAAAATAAATGGAAGATGATGAGTACCAATGCCCGCAGTCTGTGCAACAAGCTCCCTGAACTAGTGGCCTTGATGGAAGAGGGATGCCTGGATATTGTGGCAGTCACTAAAACATGGTACACAGAGAACCATGACTGGGATGTCAACATACCAGGATACACACAGTCTACAGAAAGGACAGGGTGGGTAATAGAGGAGGAGGAGTAGCTCTCTATATAAGGGAAGGGATTAAAGCAACATAACTAAAGCATAGGAGAGAAACATCCGTAGTCAGTACTACTGATGGAAGTTGAGGGAGAAATGGAACCCCATGTCTGAGGTTGTCCTGGTCCAGCCACCACTGGAGAGCTTGTACCAGAATCAGATTGGAGAGAGTGTCCCTTCTCTGTGACCAAAAGGACCTTAGATGGAACTGAATGTCCTGCATCTGAAATCTGGCTCCCTGAACCACTGCAGTGGATGCTGCCATGTGTCCCAAGAGTTAGAGGAACTGTCTCGCTGGAAGAGAAACCTGAGGCCGAAAGGAGGAAGTGAGGTCTACTAATGCCTTCACCCTTGCCAGAGAAAGGAAGGCTTTTGCTTGGACAGTATCCAATTCCACCCCATAAAGGTAAGAAGCTGTACTGGTTCGAGGACTGATTTTGGCAGATTTAGAAGAAACCCCAGAGAACTGAGCAAGTCCTGGGTGGTTTGCAGAGCTGCCCTGACCTGATCTGATGACTGCCCTACCAGCAGCCAGTTGTCCAGATATGGAAAAATGGTGATACCCTGTCTTCTGAGGTAAGCCACCACTACTGCAAGGCACTTTGTGAACACCCTTGGAGCTGATGTTAGGCCAAAAGGCTTTGCCTTGAACTGACAGTGGCCTGAAGGCAACTCGAACCTGAGGTATTTTCTGTGGGAGCACCTTATAGGGATATAGAAGTAGGCATCCTTGAGGTCCAGTGCTGCTAGCCAATCTCCTGGCCTTAAAGAGGGAAGGATTATTCCCAGAGTTACCATTCTGAATTTGGGTTTTGATATGTGTTTGATTAAGTACCTTAGATCCAGGATGGGTTGCCACTCCCCTGTTTTCTTTGGGGTAAGGAAGTACCTGGAGTACAGGCCTTTTCCCCTGTGTTGAGTAGGAACCTTCTCTACGGCTCTGAGAGTTAGGAGAGAGGAAACCTCTGCCTCCAGGGCAAGGGTTTCTGAGATTGATGCAGGTTCTTTTTGGGTACCTTTTGAAACTGAGGGCTAGTCTCTGGCTTACTACTTCCAGGACCCACTTGTCTGAGGTAACAGACTTCCAGGCCTGAAAGTAGTAAGCCAGACTGCCTCCTACTGGGATTGGGGAGTCGACCCAGGCTGACACCTCAGGGTGTCTGCTTGGCAGGAGCCTTAGATTGGGAGGAGGAAGCAGCCCTGCTCACCCCCCTCCTACCCCTCCCTCAGAAAAAAACCCTTTGTGGGTAAGAAGAGGAGGCCTGGGCTTGGTAAAAAGGCCTGTGAAAAGGCCTGCCCCTGCCCCTGGACTGCTGCTTTTGAGGAGTGGCTTGCCTTTCCTTGGCCTGTGCACTCCTGTAAGTTGTCCTGTATTTGTCCATTTTTTTCATGTAAGCCTCTGTCTGCTCCCCAAACAGAGAGTTACTAACTACAGGAAAATCCATTGCCTTAGACTGGGTGTCCTGTGATAGGCTAGTACATCTGAGCCAAGCATGCCTCCTGAGAGACACAGATGTAGTCATGACTCTGGATGCCACATCGTTGGAGTTCACAGCAGCGTGAAATTGTACTTTGGATGCCTCAATTCCATTTGCAGCTACCTCCTTCAGCTCTTTGACTAGCTGTGGGGAGGCCTGTTGAGCCAGTTTCAGAACCGTATCCCACCTGGACTTCTGGTACCTGGCTGTATAGGCCATATAATTTGCCTGCCTGAGTCCCAAAGAGGATGCCAAGTATAGTTTTTTGGCCATGGCATCAACTTCCCTGGAGTCCTTGTCTGGGGGGGTGTGAAGCCAAAGGAATGTTTGCCCTGTCATAGGCTGCAGCCTGCACTACCCCAACATGGCTGCAATGTGAATAAAGGAACTCCGCAGCTGAGCCTGATAACATATATCTCCTGTCCATTCTTTTATCTACAGGAGGTAAAGAGTTAGGAGTTTGTAGAATCTTTTGTGTCTGTTTCCCCAAGGACTTATGAAGGGGGATAAACAACCTTTTGGACTCTGGCATGTCCATCATCTCCACAAAATCATGCTCTTCTTCCTCCTCAGCAGCTTGAACCATAGGGAGCTGGAGGGTTTGGGCCACCTTCTTGTAAAACAAGAAGTGTGAAGGGGAATCAGATAGCCTGGGAAGAGAGATATCAGAGGGCCTGTCTGGGGAGATGTCCGGTTCAATGGGCACATCCAGACCCCCTTGGTCGTCATCATCGTCGGGATAATCTTTGCCTCCCTCCCACTCCTCATAGAAAGCATCTGGATTGTAATCTGAAGGAGCTGGTTCTGACCGAACCGACTGCCTAACCGGCGATGCCGGTTTGGACAGAACTGGGCAAAGCGATTGGACAATACTAATCGCTTTGGCTATCTCATCCGCGGTTGGAGTATGCGGTACTGGATCCGAACTAGCAGACTTTCGTTTCTTTTTTAACTGAACCAGCCCCTCAGAGTCGGCTCTCCTTTTGCCCGAGGAGAGATAGCCCAGGTCAGTAGGCACCTCCTCAGGTTCGACCGCAACCGAACCGGGCTGGCCATCTGGATCCTGGACTTCTCAGCCTCCCTTTCCCTCAACCTACTCAGTCTTTTTTCTAGAGTGGTTTTGGGAAAGTTTTTGCAAATTTGGCAATCTGACTGGAGGTGGTCAAACCCCAGACAATAAACACAGATGAGGTAGGGGTCAGCCTTGGCAAAGGCCTCCCCACACTCAGTACAGTGTTGAAACCCAGTGGGACCGGTTTTATTTTTGGGTTTCTCAGACATGGCCAACCTACCAAAATTACCCTATAGAAGCTTTCAAGCCAGGTAATACCAACCGATCGGTAACAACCGTGTCACGGGTTTGGAAAAGAACCGAGAAAAAGCCCGGTTCTTTTGAAAATGATCGGTACCGGAACACCACTCTAATCCCAGAAAGATATTTAAAATTAGAGAAATGACAAGGTCGGTTCCTAACCGGACCGACCGAAAAGAAACCGAAGAGACAAACAATTTCCACAGTTAAATAAAATAAAAACACAGTCTCTACCTATCTACAACACTACCTGTACCATAGACAGAGGCTGGAAATCCGAAAAAAACAATAAAGAAATGTTTTTTAAAACCAAACGCTTTACTGTACCGAACCGAGCAGAGGAAATCTCCGGAGCAACTTCACTGTTAGGCGGAGTAAAGAATCTGACGATTACACTGGGAAGTACCACAGACAGAGGTTTGAAAACCAAGTTCGAGCTCAACGGTCCATGCTTCTGCATGGAGTTAACTCTTTTCTCTCCGGGGCAGTTCAAGTGCTGGGGCTAACTGTATTATGTCTGAATACAGCAAGACTTCATGTTGTTTGAAGGGGGAGGTACCTAAACCAAACAAGGGAGAAACTCTGAATAGGGGGTCGATACCAGTCCGTTCACAGAAGAAAGGGTTTTAAAAGAACTCTTGAAACTGAGGGTGGACAAAGCAATGGGGCCTGATGGGATTCACTCAAGAATTCTAAAAGAACTAAGGGTAGAACTAATAACACCACTGACTACTTTCTTTAACAAATCATGGGAGGATGGGGTGGTACCTGAGGACTGGAGGAGGGCAAATGTGATTCCACTTCACAAAAGTGGGAGCAGGGCAGAGGCAGGAAACTACAGACCAATTAGTTTGGCTTCAGTGGTAGGGAAATGATGGAATCACTTCTGAAGGAAAGAACTGTTGAGTACCTAGAGGCCAGTGGGGCACAGGACCCAAGGCAGCATGGTTTCACAGCAGGAAGGTCATGTCAGATGAACCTAATAGATTTCTTTGACTGGGTGACCAAAGTAATAGACCAGGGAGGGGCTGTGGATATGGCCTACCTAGATTTAAGCAAGGCATTTGACACAGTCTCACACAAAAGATTAGTATACAAATTAGCCAGCCTTGGAGTGGGTCCCAAGGTGGTAGCCTGGATAAAAACTGTCTAGACAACAGGATGCAAACGGTAATAGTAGACGGAGTTCACAGTGAAGAAAGGAGGGTAACTAGCGGGGTACCGCAGGGTTCGGTACTGGGACCGGTCCTCTTTAATGTCTTTATAAGTGACATTGGAGAGAACCTGGAAGGAAAGGTATGTCTCTTTGCAGATGACACAAAGATCTGCAACAGGTTTGATACACAAGGTGGGGTGGAAAGAATGAAAAGGGACTTGGCAAGGTTGGAGGAACTGTCAAATATGTGGCAGTTCAGATTCAATGCAAAGAAGTGCAAGGTAATGCATCTGGGAAACAAAAACCCAGGGGAAGAGTACACAATGGGGGGTGAGTTAATAACAACAACAAAATCAAAAGAGACCTTGGGGTAATTATATCAGATGACCTAAAGGTCGGCAAGCAATGTGAGAAGGCAGTAAGGAGGGCTGGGGGGATACTGGGATGCACAGGGAGAGGCATCAACAGTAGAAAACAAGGAGTTGTTATCCCTCTGTACAGACAGTTGGTGAGTCCCGATCTAGAGTATTGTGTGCAATTCTGGAGATCCCATCTCTGCAAAGACACAGACAGAGTGGAGGCTGTTCAGAGGAGGGCAACCAAAATGATGCAGGGTTTGCACCAGAAGACATACGAGGAGAAACTAAAGCAGCTTAATATGTATACCCTTGAGGAAAGGAAGGAGAGGGTGGACATGATAGAAACTTTCAAGTATCTCAAGGGAATTAACAAAGTACAAGAGGGTAGTATCTTTCAGAAGAAGAAGAGATGTGCAAGAACAAGGCGGTACAATTTGAAGATAGAGGGGGACGGCTCAGAGGTAATGTTAGAAAGTATTTTTTCACAGAGAGGGTTGTGGATGCATGGAACAGCCTTCCTGAGGAGGTTGTGGAGTCAGAAACAGTGGGAGAATTCAAGAATGCATGGGACAGGCACAAGGCAATTCTAGTGGGGGGTAGGAGGAAGTAAGCTGTTGATTAACTAGAATCTGCAGCTTATCCATCAGGTAGGGAAATGGGAAGACTAGGTGGGCCAAGCGGTCCTTATCTGCCGTCAGATTCTATGCTTCTATGATAGCCTATTGATTTCTCTGAATCAGACATAGTGGATCTGGGACTCCAAGTGCTGGATGAGAATCTGGGGATACAAGTCCCAATGGGAGAACAGCTGTCTCATAAACAGAAACAGCAACTAGGAGGGTTGGTAAGCCAGTTTTTTGGATGTTTTCTCCTTCCTCCCAGGGACAACCCAGATGATAGCTCATCATATAGAAACAGAGCCAGGTGAGAAGGTGTGACAGCGACCGCATCGCTTATCAGAAGCCATACGAGACATTGTTAAGAAGGAGTTACAGGACATGCTAGAGTTGGGGGTGATTGAGGAATCCAGCAGTGATTAGTGTAACCCTATAGTGTTAGTACCAAAAGAAGGTGGGGCTACTCACTTCTGTATTGATTTTCGCTGGGTCAATGCCATCTCGAAGTTCGATGCCTACCTCATGCCCCCCGGGTAGATGAACTGTTGGATAGACTATGGGAAGCCCAGTACATCATGACTTTGGACCTAATGAAAGGGTACTGGTAAATCCCTTTGACCCCAGAGTCTCGGGAAAAGACAGCATTTGCTACCCTCTTTGGACTATACCAGTTCCATACCATGCCTTTCGGCTTACATGGGGCACCTGCAACCTTTTAAAGGCTAATGAATCACTTGCTGTGACCCCATGCCCACTATGCAGCTGCTTACTTAGATGACATGGTGCTCCACAGCACTGATTGGGAGTTCCATGTATCCAAGGTGGCAGCTGTACTACAGTCCTTACGAGAAGCAGGGCTGACTGCCAGTCCAGCGAACTGTGCTTTGGCCAAAGCTGAAACAAAGTCCTTAGGGTACTGTATAGGCAATGGGCAGGTGAGACCCTTGGTCAGTAAGGTCCAAACCATAGCCGAGTGCCCAGTACCCACCACAAAAACCCAGGTGAGGGCCTTCTTAGGATTGGCAGGGTACTACCGCCAGTTCATATCGCACTTTTCTACCCATACCAGCCTCCTTACAGACCTCACCCTGGAAATCTGCGCCAGTAAGATCCAATGGTCAGAGGAGTGTGACCAGGCCTTCACACAACTCAAAGCGACACTGTGCGGACAGTCAGTGTTACGCTGTCCTGACTTCAACAGGACCTTTATCCTGCAGATGGATGCCTCTGAAGTCAGGCCACTGGGTCGTGATCCAGAATAGAAATGCGGACTTCCTGTACTGGAAGGGGAATGGTCAGGGGCTGACCAACTGTGCCTTCGCACAAAGGGGGGAGGTATGTGACAGTGTAAACTCTACACTGGGAAACAAGAGGTTAACCTCTTGTTTGAGGCTGTGGAAGTGCAGGGCATACAACATGAACAGGCAAGGGGGGGCCTCCCCTGGTGTGGCTAATTAGAGGGATTGCTGAAAGGCAGAGAGAATCCAGCAAGGAGTTAGTGAGAAGCTGGAAACTGCTGCAGGGAGCAGTGACTCCAATGCAAAGAACCCTGCAAGATGGAGGGTGGAATGTTAGGCAGGAACCAGAGCAGAAAGCCAAGGAGAATGATTAAGTATTGGAGAGAGCCTTTGGGAAAAACTTGAAACCTGCTGTTGAGAAACAGACCAGTTCTAGAGCAGAGAGTCCTGAGGTAAAGGATCAGTCTAGCCAGCTTGGCCAAAAACAGTGAGTGGAATGTACTGCTGATAACAGCTTACAAATAAGGCAAAAAGGGAAACCGTTTGTGTTTTATTTGAGACTGTGCATTCAAAACTGCTGGGCGACAAACTGTTTGTTTTGTTTGAGACTGTACATTGAACAAACTGCTGGCCCACCTAGGTGGTTCAAAGATTCCTTTGTCAAGTCAGCCTGAAAGAACTGTTTTGTGTTAACCTTTATGTTACCTGAACAGGCTGGAGAAGTTGAACTGACTGATTATGCTTTTATGGAGCCACAACTTACATTTGAAGCAATAAGAGTACATTTTTTTCTGTGAACTTTAAACTCAGCGTGTTGCCTCTCCATCTACCATAGGCCAGCTTGTCACACTCACCTTCCT
This sequence comes from Neoceratodus forsteri, assembly GCA_016271365.2. NCBI lineage: Eukaryota > Metazoa > Chordata > Ceratodontiformes > Ceratodontidae > Neoceratodus > Neoceratodus forsteri. The sequence continues at coordinate 1,202,110,016 of CM028130.1, forward strand.
TCCTTTTGTTGTTTGAAGTTGCACCCACAGCCCCTCTACCATCCCTTCTCTGGTTTACTCCCTTATGGCAGTACTATCCTCCCTAGCGGAGAGTGCCATGTCAACCTTTTTCCCTTTCTCCCTGTCCCTTTTGTATAGTGAAAAGTGAGTTCTCAGTCATGGTTCAGAGTAGTCTATGTTTCTGTGACTGCTGCTATATCCACCTTTCTTTCCACTATCAATGCCTGCAGGTCTTCCATATTGTTCCCTAGACTTTCAGCATTGAGGGACACCACCCTCCACCATGACCCATATGCCTCTCCTCTCCTCTGCATAGCTTCCCTCCCTTTTTCTCTTCATCCCCTTTTCCTCTCCCATGCTGTCCATGCCCCATAACTTTCCTCTACTCCTTCTAATCCCTCCATCTCCTATTCGACTGCCCTGTGTCTATTACCTGAATGCACCCTCCTTAGGAAGCCCTAACCCCCTGCTCCTTCTGCTTTCCCTTCTCCTCACCTTCCCTGATCCTTTCCCTAATTCAGTCTGGGCCCCCCTTCCATTTTAAATTTGTGCTCCTGCTAATATATTCCCTAATTCATTCCCTGAGCACCCTGGATCCCCCTGACTTAGATGCAGTTGATCAGGTGTGCAGAAGGTTTCATTGTTCTAGGTTCCCTCCCAGTTCCGTATGTACCCATGTATGGGCTGGCAGTATAGCCTAGAGGTTAGAGTAAAAAGTTGTGAATGAGCTTGGTACATCCAGCAGACCTGGGTTTGATTCCCACAACCTCCACTTGCATACTGTATGACTCTGAACAAGTCACTTAACCTCCCCAGTGCTCCCAGGTCACCCCTGAAAAAAGGCACTTGTGCCTAGTGGGCCTTACCTGGTTACCCAAGAATAATAAACCCTTCTTCCCTGCACCATTCCCTCAGCTCGCTATTGAAGTCCTGTATCCCATGCTTCCTTGCTGTGCTGGCCCTCGGCAAGGGAAGCTCTTCTGTGAAGGCGAACAACCTAGCTGCCCCCTACAAATCTGTCCCATTTCCTTGAACCTACCCTGCACTATCCCTACCTCACATCCCGCTAGGTCATTTGTACCTAGGTGTACTATCACATGAGGCTTCCCCCCAACTCTTGCATGAGTGGGCCTATCACTGGGAATGGTTTCAGCATACCACAAGCCCATAGAGAACTGCTCTCTGGCTCAGCTGCCTCTTTTTAAGAGCTTCTTGAAGGGCATTTTGTTCACAAGGCCTCCAGTCAGGAAACCTGTTGCCACCTGGGATATCAACCTTGTGTTGGACATGCACACTCGTAAGCCCTTTGAGCCCGTGGCTATGTGTGACCTAAAGTTCCTAACCTGGAAAATGACTTTTATGGTGGCCATCACCTCTGCCTACAGAGTTTCAGAGATTCATGCTTTGATCACAGATCCTCCCTATACTGTTTTCCAAAGAGACAAAGTGGTCCTTCATATACACCACACGTTTTTGCCCAAGGTGGTGTCAGAGTTTCACTTGAATCAGCCTCTTGTGCTGCCTACATTCTTTCCTATCTTCCAAAATGAAGGGAAGGGCATTTTCCATTCTCTAGATGTTAGAAGAGCCCTAAAGTTCTACCTAGACAAAAGTAAGGGTTTCCGACAGTCTAAGCAGCTCTTTGTTTCCTTTGATCCTAATCGGATGGGACAGCTTGTTACACTGAAATGCATTTCTGCTTGTATTGTCAGTTGCCTTTGTCACTGCTATGCTACGGCCAGATATATGCCCACTCCACCAGAGTGGTTGCTATGTCCCTGGCAGAGAGCCACTCTGTGCCTATTGATGATATTTGCAGAGCTGCCACTTGGAGCCCAGTGCACAACTTTGTCAAGCACTATGCCTGGATGCCCATGCCAGGCAGCATGCTTCCTTTAGCAGGGCCATTCATAATGGATTTCTCTCCTGAGTGAGCTTCGACTCCTACCAGCCCAACCCAGGGGACATTCATCTGAGCTTGGTACTCTAATCCATTGGTGTGAATCAGTGGTGAAGATTGATTCCTGGAAGATATACAAATTATATACTCACCATAATTAATCCAAAACTCAAAGGCGGCTTCCAAGTGTACGTGGTGCAAACCAAAAAGACAAATCAATGCAACTGCTTATAATGGGGTACTCACACACTCTTAAATGATCCATGCCAGTTAAAATGTCCAAAGCTTTAATGAAGAAACACTGAATATTCAGGCAGTGACAGTAATGCAGACCTCTCCCATAAACTGGTCAACAGTTTCACGCTACGAGTGCTTTATCAAGACTGAATTCACCCAGGCATCCAACACTCTTATATGTGCAAACTAATTATAATAACCGGCATGTCCTTTTTCCCATTGGGAAACCGTGGCGTAATTCATTGTTATAAAGGAGCGTATATAACAGCGAACACACGCCTGGTTTCCCTCGCACTGCACAGGCACCCTCACCTCTGACAGTCTTCCTCCCAGCCACTGTCCACCTCATCTTTCCCCCTCTGGACTGCTACTCTTAACTGCGGTAAGTGCTGGCAGGCAGAAATGAATCAAAATGAGGGAAATACCCTCAAAATGAAATAAAAAAATAAATAAATAAAAAGCGAGTGACCGACAAACATAGAGCACGTGCTCACAGCTAAGCAGACTGCCGTGGTCGTACAACAATGTATTTTTTTATTTTATATAGTTGCTGTGAGGAAAAAGGACATCCCGGCAATTATATAAAATAAAGTATGGTTCTGGGTGTGTGTATACTCGAATTTACACCCAGGGAGTTAGATGCTGTCATAAACCCCGCTGAAACTGCTCTTGGGGTTTATGTAGCATCAAACCCCTCAAGTGTGTGTAAATTCTCATTACACACCCAGACCCATACTTTATTCTCTATTAATCACACACAGATGCATAACATTAATGGTGCTTGCATGATTCACATAAATCCAGCACATCTAAATAATAAACAAAAAGGCAAGGAAAAACAGGAGGAAAGGGAGAGGGGAAGAGAGGGATAACATCATTAGTTCAGATCAGTAGTCCTCTATGTAACCATAAAAGCCCTTGTCATTTCCTGATAATATATGCATTTATATTTTTAGAAATGCTAACAGTTAAACTATAACAGACTGGGCATAGACAGTTGGGACTAAGAAAAACTAACACATATCTTATAACAATAAAAACTACACAGTTAAAATCCCACTATTCTGAGCTAAAGCAGAACTGCATAATAACCAATTAGCCCATTATGAATATAGCAAATGTACAAAGATACTTATAGTATTAATCATCCAAAAAGGGGGACAAATGAAAATAATCATTCAAACACAGAGTTTTTAAAGACCCCAATGTGTACTGCCAGAAACATTCCCTTTTTAAAAGTGTTCTGTCCAAATCTCATCTAAGAGCTCCTAATGTCACTTTTTCTAGCACTTGAAACCGTGCACAAATGGGCCTTAACTGTAGAGTTCTGCAAGCCTGCATTGGAAAGGTCTAACAAATACTGAAAAACCTTGTCCATTTGAGTTCTGAAGCACCACATGGAAAAACCTTCCACTTAGCCATGTAGGTCTTCCTGGTGGAAGGTTTACAAGCAGCCAGAAAGATCTTAGAAACCCTCTGAGATACTGTACCTTATACCTGTTCACCTCTAGCTCTTCAAGAGCTTGGCTTGGAGATGAAGGGAACACAGGTTGGGATGGGCCAGAGTCCCCTGCTTCAGAAGGTCCATCCTGAGATGAAGGGCCTTTGGAGTACTGACTGTTTGTTGAGCAGAGGAAACCATATCTGCTGGGACCAAAGTAGGGTGACCAGAATCATCTTATTTATTTATTTAGCTTCTGTTTACCAGGTAAGCACGCTAGACAGTCAAGTGCCTATCTTCAGGTGTGACCTGGGAGAATTACAAGGTACAGGCAATAACAGTTCAGAGTCAAGGTACAGCACTCAACAAGGTACAGGAAGAAAAAATTACACACCTTAATAATTGTGTTTCTTCTAATGGAGTCTTGCTGTATTCTGACATTATGCAGTTAGCCCCAGCACTTGAACTGCTCCGGAGAGGAAAGAGTTAACTCTATGCCAGAGCATAGAACGTTGAGCTCGAGTTCAGTTCAAACCTCTGTCTGCTGCACTTCAAAGTGCAACCGTCAGATTCTTACAAGCTAATACTAACCAACTACACCTCCTAGGAGGAAATTGTAAATTTACTAGCCAAAAGGCAACCAATTGTTTTGGGTCCCAAAAGACTCAAGTTGAGAACCCCAAAACAATAACCAGATAGTGAACAACATAACTACAAAAAATAACATAAACAGAACCCACTCTCCTTTCTACAAGGGGGGAGTGCCAAGAACACCCCTGAGGTGCAGCAATGTACCTGCCAGCCCACTTCCCAAAAACTAGGTTCAGAGAGGAGAGGCAGGGAGGGGGAGGTCAGAATACAGCAAGACTCCATTAGAAGAAACACAATTACTAAGGTGAGTAATTTTTTCTTCAAACAACATGAAGTCTTGCTGTATTCTGATATTATGCAGACTACCAAGCAGTACCTCCATGGAGGAGGGTACCGAGCCTATTTTGGGAATAGGCTCTGCAGTACTGCTGTACCAAACCTAGCATCACTCCCAGCCTGGGTAGCCAGGGAGTAATGCTTGGTGAATGTATGGACTGTTTTCCAAGTAGCTGCTTTGCATATTTCTAGTAAGGTTATATCTCTGGCAGCAGCCAGAGAAGCAGCTGTACCTCTAGTCGAATGAGCCCTCAGGCCTGAGGGGGGTATTTTGCCTAGCTTTTCATAGCAGAATTGTATATAAGAGACAATCCACCTGGCAATAATTCTCTTAGTAGCAGGTTTACCCTTTCCCACTTTACCATAAGTGAGAAACAACTGAGGACAGTCAAACCAATGTGCCTTAATGCGCTCAATGTAGTAGATAAGTGCCCTCTTAACATCCAAACTGTGTAATCTTCTCTCTCCTGAAGAAGAATGATCAGTGAAAAACACAGGAAGAGACAAGGACTGGTTCAGATGAAGATCTGAAACCACTTTGGGTAAGAACCTCCTGTTGGTTCTAAGGACCACCTTCTCTCTATGGAATGAGATAAAATCAGGCTCCACTGACAGAGCTTATTATTCACTGATACGCCTGGCAGAGGTGATAGCTACCAGGAACACAGTTTTCCAAGTCAAGTACTTAAGTTCTGCTGAGGCCAAAGGCTCAAAAGGGGGTTGCATAAGCTGAGCAATGCAAACATTAAGATCCCAAGCAGGAGTAGGGTCCTTAAAGGGAGGGTTGGTATGGAGCAAACCTTTAAAGAATTTACAGAAAACAGGATGAGATGCCAGGGAGGAAGCCTTCCCCACTGACAGGAATGCAGAAACAACTGCCAAGTGTACTTTCAGAGTAGCTGGTCTGAGGCCTAAGCCATTAAGATGAACCATATAATCCAGAACGGTAGCCAAATCAGCAGTATCTGGACATATATCTCTATTGGAACATCAAATGCTGAATCTTTTCCATTTGGAATTATAAGTTTTTCTGGTGGCAGGTTTCCGAGAGGCTTTGAGAATATCCAGAACCCCCTGAGACAGATGCAGACTTGCATATTTTAACTCTTCAAGAGCCACGCCTTGAGGTTGAAAGACTGAAGGTTGGGATGCCATATCCTTCCCTGAGAGGAGGTTAACAGGTTGTGTTTCTTGGGAAGAGATAGGGGAAGATGGGCTGCTAGGGACAGCAATAAATTATACCAAGACTGCCTGGCCCAGTCTGGTGCAATCAGGATCACTTTGCATGATTGTGACCTTATCTTGACCAGAACCTTGAACAACAGAGGAAAGGGGGGAAAGGCATACAGAAATTTCCCCTCTCAATCCAGAAGTAGAGCATCCAGGGTGACTTAGCCCAAGATTGAGGGTCTGCAACAGAAGAGAGGAAGTTGGTGATTGTCTGGGGCTGCAAAGAGATCTATCTCTAGAGTGCCCCATCTTGAGAAAATTACTTTTAACACTAGGGGATCCAGGGACCATTCGTGATGGCCCTGAGATATCCTGCTCAGAGTATCTGCTAGCACATTGTCCTTCCCTGGAAGGTGGACTGCTACCAGAGATGTCTGCAGGGAATAAGCCAGAGACCATAATTTCATGGCTTCCATGCACAAGGCCGTAGTCTGAGTGTCTCCCTGCTTGTTGATGTACCATATGGTGGTGGCGTTGTCTGTCCTGATCTGAGCCACCTTGTTCTGTACTGAGTCCGAGAAAAGCTTGAAGAGCCAGGTACACTGCCCTGAGCTCCAGAAGGTTGATATGAAGTAGAGACGCCTGAGGGGACCACACTCCCTGTGCTATGAGGGCTCCCAAGTGAGACCCCCATCCCAGGAGAGAAGCATCTGTGGTTAATACCACAGAATGAGTCTGGGTAATGAATGGGATTTCATTGTCTGAGGTTGTCCTGATCCAGTCACCACTGGAGAGCCTGGATCAGAGTCTGAGTCACTGGATTCAGTTTGGTTAAATGATCTTTTTTCTGAGACCAAAAGGACATCAGATGGAACTGAACTTCATCTGAAATCTGGCTCCCTGTACCACTGCATTGGAAGCTGCCATGTGGCCTAGAAGCTGAAGAAAATGCCTTGCTGGTCGAGACAACAGAAGGCAGAAATAGGAAGCCAGGTCTGTAAGGGCCTTTACCCTTGCCAGAGGAAGTGAAGCTTTTGCTTGGACAGTGTCCCACTCTATCCCTATGAAAGTCAGGAGTTGCACTGGTTCAAGAAGTGACTTTGGAAGATTGAGGAGGAATCCCAGAAAAGTGAGCAATTATTGGGTCACTTTCAGGTTTGACTTGACTTGGTCTGGAGGCTGCCCCACAATGAGCCGGTCGTCCAGGTATGGAAAAATGGAAATGTTTTGTCTCCTTAGAAAGGCCACTACTACTGCTAGGCATTTTGTTAACACCCTTGGTGCTGATGTTAGTCCAAAGGGCATTGCTCTGAACTGATAATGGCCTGAAGGCAGTTCGAACCTGAGGTACTTTCTGTGAGAGCACCTGATGGGAATCTGAAAGTAGGCATCCTTGAGGTCCAGGGAGGCTAACCAATCCCCTGGCCTCAGAGAGGGAAGAATTACTCCCAGAGTCAAAATTCTGAATTTTGGCTTGACTAGGTGCTTGTTTAAGTATCTTAGGTTTACTTTGGGCTGCCACTCCCCTGTCTTTTTTGGGGGTAAGGAAGTATCTGGAGTACAGACCCTTGCCCCTGTGTGGAGTAGGAACTCTCTCTATGGCTCTGAGAGCCAGCAAAGAGGAAACCTCTGCCTCTAGGGCAATGGTTTCGGAGATGTTTGCAGGTAGAAAAGACCTGACCCTCAGCTTTGGAAATTTTTTTAAGCTGAGAGCCAGTCCCTGGCTTACTACCTCCAAGACCCACTTGTCTGAGGTAACAGACTTCCAGGCCTGGAAGTAGTAAGGCAGCCTGCCTCCTAATGGAAAAGGGGAGTTGACCCGCGTTGACACATCAGGCTGTCTGCTTGGCAGGAGCCTTGGACTGAGAGGAGGATGTAGCCCTGATCATCCCCCCTTCTGCCTCTCCCTCTGAAGAACCCCCTCTGAGGAAAAGGAGAGGAGGCCTGTGCCTGATAGAAAGGCCTGTGAAAAGGCCTGCCCGGCCCCTAGACTGCTGCTTCTGAGAAGTTACCTGCCTTTCCTTGGTTTGTGCACGCCTGTAGGTGGTCCTGTATTCATCCATCTTTTTCATGTAATTCTCTGTCTGCTCCCCAAACAAAGAATTACCCACCGCAGGGAAATCCATGACCTTAGCCTGGGTGTCCTGTGAGAGGCTAGTACATCTGAGCCAAGCAAATCTCTGAAGAGACACAGATGTAGCCATGACTCGTGATTACACATCATTAGAGTTCACAGCAGCATGAAATTGGACTTTGGATGCCTCAATCCCATCAGCAGCCTCCTCCTCCTCCAGGTCCTTGGCTAGCTGGGGGAAGCCTGTTTTGCCAGTTCCAGAACAGTATCCCACCTGGACTTCTGGTATCTGGCTGTGTAGGCCATATAGTTTGCCTGCCTGAGTCCCAAGGAGGATGCCAAGTACTGTTTCTTTGCCATAGCATCCACTTTCATAGAGTCTTTATCTGGGTGATGTGAAGCCAAGGGTATATTAGCCTTGTCACAGGCTGCAGCATGCACTACCCCAACATGGCTGCACTGTTAGAACAAGTACTCCGTACCTGAGCCTGACAGCATATACCTCCTGTCCATTCTCTAGTCCACAAGAGGTAATGAATTTGGTGTCTGGAGATTTTTTTGTGTCTGTTTCCCAAAAGATTTATGGAGGGGAATAGACAGTCTCTTGGACTCTGGGATGTCCATCATTTCTACATAGTCAGGCTCCTCTTGTTCCTCAACAGCTTCAATCAGAAGGAGCTGGAGGGTCTCTGCCACTTTTTTGTAAAACAAGTAGTGGGAAGGGGACTCAGAATGCCTAGGAGAGGAAACATTAGAAGGTCTGTCTGGGGGAGATGTCCGGTTCAATGGGCTCATCCAGACCTTCCACACCATCATCTTCATTGTCGTCGTATCCTTCTTCCCCTTCCAAATCCGGTTCATAATAATCATCCAGACAATATTCCAGAACCTGAGGAACCGACCAAACACAGAGCACCTACCAGGAGGCACCTGATTGGCCGGAACTGAACAGAGCGTAACGGTTCTGGATCCGAACCGGCTGATTTCTTCTTTCTTTTTGCCAGAACCAACCCCTCAGGATTGGCTCTCCTTTTGCCTGAGGAAGTATCGCCCAGGTCAGTGGGCACTCCCTCAGGTTCAGTCGGAACTGAACCGGGCTGGCCATTCGGATCAATGGACTTCTTGGCCTCCTTTTCCCCTAAGCCTACCCAATCTTTTGTCCAGGGTGACCTTCGGAAAACTTTTACATATTTGACAGTCTGAATCGAGGTGGTCAAACCCCAGACAATATACACAGGTGGTATGAGGGTCTGCCTTAGCAAAGGCATCCCCACACTCACTGCAGTGCTGAAACCCAGGGGACCCGGTTTTTCTTTTGGGTTTCTCAGACGTAGCCGTCCTAACCACTTAACCTTTAGCAGCTTTAAAGCCAGGAAAGACCCCCCGTATTGGTTACCAGCCGTGTTACGGGCTGTGGAAAAAAAAACAAAAACTAAAAATATGTTTTTTTGAAACTGATAGAGACCGGTACCTCACACTAAACAAATAAAGAATAAAGACTAAAGAATAAATCGAATCAAAACAATTGGTTCCGAACTGGACCGATTGAAAAAACTTTGCAATTTCCACACAATGCAGAAAATAAACTAATGTCCACTACTTACAACACTTACTGTATCGCAGACAGGGATCTGAACCGAAAAAAACAAGAAAATTACGGTTTAAAACTGACGTTTTACTGAGACCGAACCGACAAGCAAAGGAGATATCTCTGGTGCGACTGTTCAGTTAGGCGGAGTAAAGAATCTGATGGTTACACTTTGAAGTGCAGCAAACAAAGGTTTGAACCGAGCTTGAGCCCAACGTTCTATGCTCTGGCATAGAGTTAACTCTTTCCTCTCCAGAGCACTTCAAGTGCTGGCGCTAACTGCATAATGTCAGAATATACAAGACTTTATGTTTGAAATAACAATTCAGAGTCAAGGTACATCAATCAACAAGGTACAGTCAGGTACAGACAGTAACAAACACAGTGGCAAGTATAGAGTCAAGGCATGGCAGCAACAGGAGGCGGTCAAGAAGGCAAACATATATCAGCAAGGCAGATACAGGGGATTCACTAGACGCATGCAGCAAACGCGCATAGTCATTGCATCACAGGCCCACCATACAGGGTGGGACAGCTAAGAGCAAGGGCAGGAGGATGTATGATTTAGGTAGCTCCATAGCTAAGAGCAAGGGCAGGGGATGCTTGTTTTAAGTAGCCCCAGAGGGAGGACATGAAGCAGGTGTGGGAGGGGCAGCCCTTACAGGAGAAGGAAGTAGGTTCCAGGCTCTGGGAGCGAGGGCCACAAAGGCACGATCCCCTGAGAGGGAGCAAGTTTTGGGGACCTTGAGGGCCTGGGAGTCAGCCGGTAGGCAGGGGGGCAAGCTTGAGCAGGATGGCAAGTGCCGTTGGGGTGGATGTTCTGATGATGTTGTCTATGAAGTTGCTCATGACAAAGGAGTGGTGGTTATTTGGGGAGAGCCACCCTAGCCTGGAGTAGAGTTGACAGTGATGGGTAAGGCGGGGGGCTGGCAGGGCAAAGCGACATACGTTATTGTACACTGTGTCCCATTTTGTAAGCCAGGTTTTTGAGTGTTCACAAAGGAGGTGAGCCCATAGCTGAGCATGGGGAGAAGAACCCCTTTTGCAAGGGCAAGTCGGGCAGCTGGAGTGAGGCAACGTTTGGCCCTGTATGCCAGACCCAACCTACAGTTTGTGGCCTTGCAGGAATTTTGCATGTGTTGGGAGAGGTCGAGCTGAGGATCAAGGGTTGCCCCCAGGTACTTGAAAGAGTCAACCACCCGTACAGGGGTGCCATCCACTTCAGTGACTTTGAGAGGGGCAGGACACACTCTTAACTTGGCAGGGGAACCGAATAGCATCACCTGCGTCTTCTGGAGGTTGATGACAAGCTTATTGGTCTTAAGCCAGGATTGAATGCCTTCAAAATCAGAGTTTAGTCTGGAGTTGATGACACTGATGTCCTGTGAGCTAGTCAGAAGCACGCAGTCATCGGCATATAGGGTGACGTGCCCAGAGGCAGGGACCGAGGGCAGCTGGTTGATAAAGAGGGAGAACAGTATGGGGCCAAGGACAGACCCCTGAGGCACCCCACATGTAACTGGTGTGAGCCCGGAGAGGGCTTTTTGGAACTTGGTGTACTGTTGCCTGCCCAAAAAGTAGTTGGCAAGACAGGCTAGAACAGCAGGGAAAAGGCCGAGGGACCGAAGAGCGGCACCCAGGAGTATGTGATCAACCAGATCAAAGGCCTTAGACAGGTCAGTGAAAATGGCGTCAGTGAGTTTGCCTTGGTCAGTTACAGTTCTGATTGCAGAGGTGACATGTGCAAGGGCAGTGGAGGTGCTGTGCCCTTTACGGAATCAATGCTGTGCTGGGGAGAAGAGGCCATGGGTTTGGAGGAAGAGAGCAAGCTGGGAGGCCACCACCTTTTTGAGCAGCTTGTTCACAGCAGATAGGATCGTTATGGGGCGATAGTTTTCAAGAATTTTGGGGTCACCACATTTGAGGACTGGGACCACATGAGCCACCTTCCATATGTCAGGGATTGTCCCTAATATAAGAGAGGAGTTAAGGATGTGGGAGATTGGTCAGGCCAGGTAAGGGGCCCCCAGGCAGAGTAATTTGGACTAGAGATTGTCATGCCTGGCTCCAGTGTGAGGGGAAGAGTCCAGCTAGGAGCTTCCATGTCTCACTGCAGGAGACAGACTTAAAGTAGAAGGGGGAGATGAGTAGGCAGAGCGCTTCCAGTGGGGCCCAGTTCACTGGATACAGAAGATGTGGGGATATAGTCAGACAGGTTGGAGAACTGAGCTTTAAAAGCATTGGCTATAGTCAGGGCGTTGTTACAGCTGACTCTGCTGATTAGCATGTCGGTGACCTGGGGGCAGGCAGGAACACTTACTGTGTGTTTCATGGTACGCCAGAAGCTCCTAGGATTATTGGCAGATACTTCAAGGGAGGAGTTACAGAATTCACTCTTTGCAGAGCGAATTGCCCTCTTACAGGAGTTCCTGAGCTGCCTGTATTCACTGAAGTCTGAACTGCCCCCAGTGACCTTGAATTTCTGCCAGCATTTATCTCTAAGCTTCATAAGGGCAAACAGACCACTGTGCAACCATTCTGTGACAGTGCTCCTCACCTTTCTTTTTATGAGTGGGGCATGTCTCTCTTGTAAAGGGGCGAATATGGATAGGAAGCAGTCAAAGGCAGCAGAGGGGTCACTGACAGCAGTGACCTGGGACCAGTCGGTCTGGCAGAGGTCAGCAAGGAAGTCGTTAGAGTTACATTTTGAGTAGTCCCTCATCTGAAGGACTTTTGGGTGGACCCTAGGGGTGAGGACTTTCCAAACACATTAGGTCCCCTTTGTGTCTCCAGCTTGAGAAGTAGAGGGATTGGTGGAAATGTGTACAATTTAGCCACTAGCAGCCTGAATGCATCCTGAGAGAAAACTCCATATCCTGGATTTTTGGAGCACAATCGAGGCAGTTTGGCATTGAGTGACGATGTAAAAAGGTCCACATCCGGGGTTCCTCACTCATTGAACAGTGATTGTACAACATCTGGTGCTAGTGACCACTCATGAAGCTCAGCCTCTGTTCAACTGAGCCCATCTGCCAGAACGTTCTGATCTCCTGGTAAGTAGACTGTCTGGATCAGAACATCTGATCTAGACACCATTCTCGCACTCTAATCACTTCCCTGTGGATAGGGTAAGAATGTGCTTCCCCTTGCTTGTTGATATAGTACATGACAGACTTGTCTGTCTAGAGGAGTACTATCGTGTGGTTAATGAAGTTCACAAGACCTCACAGGGCATAGAGATCTGCTTTCATTTCCAACACATTTATGTGGATATGAGACTCTACAGGGCTCCAAACTCCTTGAGTGTGGCGCCCTGGATAATGGGCTCCATATCCCAGCACAGACACATTCATGGTGAAAGTTACCTGAGGCTCTGGCTGAGAGAAGGGTGGCCCTGGAGGAAGTTATCCTCCTGCGCTCACCGTGCAAGAGAGCAAAGCAGAGGCTTCATCACCTTGATGCAGTGAAACTGAGGGTGCGATGCCAATGAGAACTGAGTGCTGAGCATCCTCTGAGTTGTCCTCATGCGCAATCATGCCAGAGGCACCATGGACTCTGAGATGACTATCAGGCTAGCACACACTTCATGAAGTGCACCTGAACTGACTTGTGTTCCATAAGGCAATGTGTCATCTGAAGAATTACTTTCCTTCTGTTCTCTGGAAGGAAGGCCCTGACTCTGGTGGTTTCCATAAGGGCCTCTATGGAGAGGAGCTGCTGAAAGGGCTTAGTCTGTGACTTCTTGGGATTCAGTAGGATTCCCAAGGAGGTAAGAAACTGAGAAGCTGTGGCTACTGCTCATTCTGTCTCCTGCTGGGATGGACTGGTTAGAAGCCAGTCGTCTAGGTAGGGGAAGACCTGGAGCCCAAGTTTTCTTAGATGATCCACAAGGGTGGCAAAGCACTTTATAAAGACTCAAGGTGCCGAGGATGGCCCAAAGGGCAGGACTTGAAACTGATAATGCTGACCCAGAACCATTAAACTGAAAAATCTGTGGTGGCTGGGGTGGACTAGGATGTGCTGGTAAGCATCCTGCATGTCCGGTAGGGCTAACCAATCCTGAGACATGAGGAGTGGTAGCAAGGTTCCCAGAGATATCATTTTGAACTTTTCTTGTTCCATGAACTTGTTCAAGTTTCTGAGATCGAGAATGGGGTGATTGCCCCCTAACTTCTTTGGAATGAAGAGAAGCCTGTGTTACACTCCACCTCTGGCACTTCTTCCACCACCCTGTTGTTCAGAAGGCCTGCAATCTCCTTTGCAAGAAGTTCTGATAAATGGCCTGAAAAAATGGGTAGCTTTCTGGGTGGATAATCCAGAGGGATTTCTGTAAAACAAAAAATGTTTTAATTTTTTTTTATTTTTATGTTTGCTTGCACGCATGTGCAAGAAACATAGTGCGATCATCCAAATGCAGTGCCGTACAGTTGAAAGGGAGAATCCGCTTCAGTGACAGCGCTCCCCCACACACATGCAAGCACGCATATTGCATGCTCATGCTCCCCCACACCACACCGTAAGGGACAACAGGGTGCCCAACTCCGTCAAGCTCACGGCCCCCAAAAGAGCTCAGGTGCCACGCCGGGAGCCCACCCCAGCGTGGCAAAAATTGTTATGGCCAACTGGGGTGCCCAATCCTCCGTCGGCTCCAGGCCCCCCAAACAGCCTTCCAGCTGCCATGCTGGGAGCCCACCCCAGCGTGGCAAACGTCCCATGTCGTCTTCCTCAAAAAAACAAAAAAAAACCTGTAAACAAAAGAAGTTTCCTCGGCGGTCTCCCTGCCCACCTGAGCCCACCCTTTGTGCACTCTGCCTCCTCACACCCCCACCTCACCCCATACTTACCTCCGGAGTCTGGCGCGATGATCTTCGTTGGACCGGGAACACATCTGCACTCTTCAAAGCTGACCGCGAACTGAGGAAATGCCGGTAAGCTGTATAATGTAATAAATAGGGTTTTTTCAACTTTGATACATATCTCAGGCAATTTTTGGAATTTTGGCACCAAATTTTCAACATGGGGTTTTGAGACCCTTCCTCATGAATTCTTGAACTGTCATGGCGTTAATCAGACCCAAGGTGATTTCGCGGTTGCTGTCGCGAAATCACCTTTGAGGCTATTAAGAAATGACAGTGCAATTTGGTGAAAAAATTCCTAGAAATTACTGTTTTATGAGCATGCGTTGCGCAGTTCCTATGCACGCTCGTAAGTTCGCAAATTTTTAATATTTGCACTCCAGATTTTCAACATTGCCATTTTATCACACCTCCTTATGAGCAGTATAACTCATTTTTCACATGTTGCCCAAAATGTGTTTCCGTGCATGTAGCGCACAATGGCGCAGTTGGTGTGCACAATCAATGTTTGGGATAGATTAAGAAAATCACAATGACACTGTTCATGAGCAGAAGTCTTAAAATGGCTATGTTGAAAATTTGGTGAAAAAATTCCCAAAAATGACTGTTTTAGGAGAGCACGTTGCGCAGTTCCTACGCACGCTAGCAAGTTTGTGAATTTTTAATATTTTCACTGCAGATTTTCAACATTGCCATTTTTACATCTCCCCATGAACAGTGCAGCTGTCATTTTCACATCCTGTTCGAATGTGTTTTGCACCTGTGGTGACAAATGCCGTAGTCGCTGTGCAAAAGCAGCTTTCGGCTAACAAACTGATATTGCCACTGTTCGTGAGGTGGGGGTCACAAAAAAAAATGTTGAAAATTTGGAGTGAAAATACCAACAAATGTCTGAGGCATTAGGGTTTCCGACCATAACGCCCCACCCTGTAGAGAATGACAGGCACCAGAACTGTGACTTGGGAATGTCGCCTGCAGTGCTGATACCATTCCACACCTTGCAGCCACTGAGAGGCATCGAGGTGTGCCTTGGACTCTTCGGCCCCAAAGTTCACCCCATTCTCCTATACCGCACCCATTGCACCATATTTCCTGATGGAATGGGGTGCACATAAGGGTCAAAGACCCCAAGGCATACCGTGACACTTGATGTCTGCAGGGTAGGGTGTGGTGAAATGGGCATGGCTGGTTTGCCTGACAACCCAAAGGCACACCCCAATGCCTGTCACTATCTGCAGGGTGGTGATGGGGTTGGCTTCAGTTCAGTACTTCACTGCCATTCCTATTATGCATCTCTGTAACTTCTACACTACCAGTGCCAATGCCAGCAAGCAAACATTCGGCATTGACAAATGCTTGTTTATTTTAGTCTTTGGTAACTTGGTAAGGCCCACTAGGCACAAGTGCCTGTTTTCAGGGGTAACCTGGGACCACTGTGCAGTTAAATGACTTGCTCAGAATCACACAGTATGCAAGTTGAGGCTGTGAGAATCAAACTCAGGTCTGGCCTGCTGAATGTACCTAGCTCATTCACACTTGGTTCCTCTAACCTCTAGGCTATACTGCAGCCCAATTTTCAGAGATTCAGAGAGTATCCCTCTCGGATAATCCTGAGCACCCACTTGTCCATTGTAATGGATTTCCAGTAACAGTAGAACTGAATCAGTTGTCCCCCTACTGGAGATGAGAAGTCTGCCTCGGGCATTTGGGTCAGGACAAGGGTCAGAACTTCAGAGAGTGGCACTAGGCACTTTTGGGGCCTGTGCCTTTGGCTGTGCTTTCTTTTGTGGCTGGGGAGGTCAAGACTTGATTTGAACTCCCTTGCCTTTGCCTCAAAAGGACTGCTTATAATGGAATGAGCCTTGCCCCTTCCCTCTTCTGGGATAGGACGGGGAAGGCATGGAGGTCTTGATGGCCATTCTAGTTTTCTGGGAGGCCTCAAGAGACTGTTCTACATGCTGTCCAAACAGCTAAGAGCCATCAAAGGGAACATTCCTAACTTGTTGTTGGACATCTTTGGAGAAGCCAGATGTTGAAAGCCAGGAATGTCTTCTAATACAAATTCCTGCAGTAGCAGAGCACAAGGCAGTGTCAAAGGTGTCCATAGCCACCTTGAGCCGATGACTGTTAGGAAGGAAAGGAAAGGAAAGGAGAAAGGGGAAATTGTTTAACTAGGAAAGGCACTCTAAGCTGGAGCTTGTTTACAGGTGTGACCTTGGAGCACAAGGAAGTTAAGTGACTTGCTCAGGGTCACACAGTATGCAAGTGGGGGCTGATGGGATTCAAACACAGGTCTCCAGGCTTGTAGCTCAGTGCCCATAACCACTGCACTATACTGCTTCCTCAATTTAGACTCAATGTTAGACTTAATACCATGAGTAATAGCCTGTAGAATCTTCTGTTTGGTCTCAGATTCAGGCAGGGATTCTGCTAGAGACTTAAGATAGGTCCAGAGAACATACTCACACTTAGAAAAATGCCCCCCTGGTAACTGGCAATCCTCAAGCTAAGAGTAGTAGCGTCAAAAGCCCTATTCCCCATAGTGTCTATCTTGTGCAGCTCCTTATTAATAAGGTGCACAGTCACTTTTTGAGGAAGGATAGCTTTGTCATTCCCAGCTAAAATGATAGTCGTCAGCAGTAGTCTGAGAAGCAAGGATAGGCCTGTCTTTAGGGGCAGTGTACTTACAGGCTATCTGCTTACATACAGAGGAAATAGAAGCAGGCCTATTCCATACTGCATCCAAAAGAGTCTCAAACACAAGGGGAATAGGAGGTATGAGATTGACTAACATGATGTAAAATGTTGAGCCACTCCAGATGGAGACGTTTATCTGGATCAGTAGCGGAATACTCAAAAGCAAACACTACATACATGTTATGGAGAAAAGCCAGGAAAGAAAGGTCCTGCTGGTGAGCAGGAGAAGAACCTGGATCTGAAGTGTGCAGGCTATGAAAAGAGTAACTGTTACCACCCTCAGAAATGCTGGGTTCAGGGTAAGATTTGCCCCTCTCCAGGTCCTACCAGAGGAGAGGGTTTGGAAGAGAGGTGGACCATAGCCTCCCTAACCCAGGCCTAGGAGTAAGCAACACTGGCAACACCAGTACATGTAGACTAAAAGCTGGTGCTGGAAGTGGCATTGTGGGTAGGACTGGGTCTGGCACCAAGAAGCTGGGGGGCAGCAGAGGGGAGGGCATCGAGCCAGGCCCAGAGAGATCTGAATTGGGAGTGACTGGCAGAGGTACCAGAGCCAGTCCCAAAGCAGTGACATTGAATGGGGGCGTGGCCAATGTGGCACGTGGGCAGCTGGTTCTGATTTCAATATGATATTTTTTCTGCAAAATAAAATATGTAAGGGAATGTCTGTCAGGAGGAAATACTGTCTTGCTGAAAATGACACATCAAACCCCCAAGGATAAATTCAAAGGACAGAAGGTAGCTTAAACTGCAGATATCTGCAATGCAATTACTTTGTTAAGTTTTCTTTGAAGCCCCGGAAATAAAATATCCATTCATGATGTCCTCAGGGAAATCCTTTGATTTGCACTAGGTGTCATGAAGGAAGGAGAAAATGCATGTGTTGGGGTGTCTCCCAAGATTACTGGCTATCTTGGGGTGTCTCCCAAGATAGCCAGTAATTACATCAAAGAGACTTTGATGTCTGGGTGAAGCAGGTCCCAGACTAAATTAGGAAGTCCAATATGCATTTGCTTGGGGTTATCCAGTGAATTACATCAAAGAGGCTTTGATGTCTATGTGAAGCAGACCACAGACCGGTTTTGGAAAGTCACATTTATGTCACTTATTTTTTTTAAATATCTTAGTAGGACATCCTGTGTTATAAAATATAAATTTTAATACACCAAGGCGGAGTTAGGTGACCTCAGAGAGAAGGCCGGCTCAAGACTGCTTTTAAAAATACTGAGCAGATCTTACACAAGAAAATTATTTTCTGACTGAGAAAAGAGGAACAACAAAGCACTGAAAGATTAAGAAGCAAGGAGACCTTAGATAAGACCAGTCTGAATTTATCTATTGTAGGAATTTGCACTTTAAAACCTATTTTATTTTTAAGACTGTACATGTTGGGATATCTTGTTCTGTATTTACTGTTTTCCTATTTTATCTATTTTAAAGTAAAGTTATATATTTTAAAAACAGAAACTGCCTGGTGTGCCTTGAAACTTCTTTTTTATATAAGTGAAGCTTAGATGGTTATAGTTGACACTGTGCATGGGCTTATTGTAGTACCAGACTGGGAAACAGGTCAGAGTTCTCTAGGTCTTGCATAGAGTTCTAAGGGTTCATTTTGAAATACCTGGTTAGGTGCCCGTAGACAAAGATATCTGGCCCCCCGAGGACAGAATTATCTGAGCCTGACAACTGGGTACGCTAACAAGAGGTTATCAGTTTGAATCCCTCCAGAACATGGGACTAAGGTGACTCGAACCCACAAAACAGACAAGATGGTTACCTTGTTCTGTTAACTGTTCACAATTCCACGCTCAGAGGTTGGCACTTTGGGAGTAGAGGGCTGACATGCTGAGTGGGTTTGTGACAGCCAGTGGAACAGGCATCAGCAGTACGGTCACTGGCACTGACCTGGAGGCCATTGATGGAGCCAAATGCTCTAGGTGGACAGAAGGCCCTGGTTGTGGCTGCAATGCCCCTAGCCCCGAAGGACCTGGGACTGGCTCTGCAAGAAGGGGAAAATGAGCCAGACGCTGCTGCTCCATAAGAGCTGCCCCGTGGTGGAATTTCCCCACTGGAGTCCCCACAGGTACACAGGGAGGGACTCTGGGCCCGAGACCTCAAACTGTCATGACCAGAGTCTGTTGGCAATACCGACAGTGCTGGGGAAGACCTCTGCTCCAAGACACTGAGGACCTTATGGCAGACCTCTTCAAGGGCGACCTCAAGCAGTACCATTTCTTCCTCTTACTAAGGGAAGAGGAAGAACTTGAGGCTGAGTGGTGCCAAGTCCCTGATCGGGAATAGGCCCATTTCTTATTGTGCTTACAGGAGAGCTGTCCTCCCTTCTGAACACAGGACCTCCCATTGTCAGAACCCTCCCCCAAAGGGGGATGTGGACTGGACATGGCCCCGCTGCCAAAGCAGCATGCCTGAAAAGGCTCCCTACCATCACCTTCAACATCCGTGGCCATTGATCGTTGTTCAGCAGTGCTGAGAGACTGACAGAAATACTGAATTTGTGAAAAAACATTAAACTGACACAAAAATAACAAACACTAGCTTTAAACACTAAACAGGTAAGAACTGAACACTGTTGTCATACAGACATGAAGTTCTGACTCCAGACAGGCAAGCAGTGTTATCACTGAAGTATACTCAACAGCAGGACAAAAGGAACTGAAGCAGTTGAGGACTGGTGCTGAGTTTTAAGCCTGTGCTGTGAGCTCCCTCTCGCGGTACTGTACATGAGCACAGCTTATCTCAGCGCCAGCCCTCCTGAAAAGTTTTAGCTCCTGCAAAGTCCTAGCACCTCCAGCTCAGAACCCATTTGTGTGAATCAATGGTGAAGACTGATTCATGGAAGATCAAAATGTTCAAGATAATCAGCTTTTCATAAAAGAAAAAATCCTTAAACTTAAAAAACATCAAGAAACCTAAATAGTGTAACTTATAATACCTTAAGCAAGGTCTTCAGGTAGGTTGCATACCAATGACTTCCCACATAAATCTTCACAACTTGATGTAGCAAACCACACTTTATATCAGCAGTCCACTCTTCCTCAAGGTGGTAAGTCACTAGATTAAAATAAATCAGCAGTCTTTGATCTGCTCTAGATAGGGCAAATATCACAAACACTTGGTTCCATAGTTTATGTAGACTCATGTAAGGAATGAGTCTATTAAGCTTAAAAAAACTGGTTTAACAATAATACGGAAGAAACAGAATTTATAAATTTAACCTTTAATTATGGACAAAGATTACAGGCATTTGGGTTTTCCAAAATTATGAAATGTATTATAGTGGCACGGTAGCTCCACTATAGTTAGTGTTGAGCAGAGGTTTGTATGTTAAACCTCAAACTTTGCACTTAAATATCTTCACAATCATTCAATGGATTTGCATGCAGTTTTGCATGCACAGTCTTGGAGTGTAGCTCTCTTGATGTATCACGTTTTGCTCTGGTCGGGTGGGCAGAGTCCGAGATGTGGATAGCGAAAAACTTAAAAAAATAAATAACTTTTTTGCTGTTTTGTTTGTCATCACCTAGCACCCTAAGGAACTTAGAATTATCAGAAAAGGCAGTCTTTCAATCAACAGAGGGAGGTGGATCTTGCTTTACTTTTGTTACAATTGTTAAGATTTTCAATGCAGGAAGAGTTTAAACCCACAGAGGATGAATATTGTGTTCAGTGTCTGCCCTTCTGCACAGCTGACGTGTTTTGGGGCTGACTGTTTTCAGAGTACAAGTCACCAGGCTGTTTTGGGGCTGGGGAGGTTTACCTTTGTCTGACTCGGATGTTTGGATTTTTCTCTGTTTGACTGGCAGGGTATTTTCTCTGTCAAATTGTCGTGTATGGCATCTTGCTGACAGGAAGGCACTCATTGCAGCGGTGGTCACAGCTTTTAGCTGATTGTTTCGTGAGGCACAGTTTAGCCCAAACCCTTCCCACCCTCACCCCACCCACCCCTGGAAATAGTTCATTTATACCTGGGGTTCTGACATAATTTCCTCAAGAGGACAAGGTACATATCACTGTCATATCCTCTCTAACACACTGCACTGACAATATAAGCATACACATTAAATAAATGCATATATTTCTATATAACACACACACAAAAAAAAACTAAACAAGGTAGACAGTTATGTGGGGAGTAGTACAATGTAATGGATGTGGGGCAGCAGTCTTCCGGGAGTCTTTCTGGATTCTGAGATGCTGCCCTGTTTTCAGACAACTATCTGCCCTGAGGGAAGAAGTTGCCCGTCTTCAGGCCACACTGGACAGTAGCAAGGGAACCTCCCTCATCCAGGGAGCACCAGAGCCACCACCACTACCTCAGAGGTTGCGAAGAAAGCACAGCAGTTGGGCCACAGTGGGCTCGGGGAGGGTAAGGGTGGTGGAACAGAGGCACACCCAGTCAGTTGTTCCACTCCACAATCCATACACCATTCTGGGGGAGCACAGTTCCCCTATGGATGCACCCGCAGAGGAGACTAAGGAGGGTGCAGACAATCGTCACAAGGGAGGCCCTCAGGAAGGAGGCAGAGGACACCACAGGGAAAGGAAGCAGCTCCTGGCGGGGGACTCAATTATAAGGGGGATAGAACTGGGGGGAGCAGGGAAAACTGAAGTAAGGTGCCTGCCTGGTGCCATGGCTTGGAGGGACAGGAAGCGCATCCTCAGGATCACTAGAACAGCTGCACGGGAGTCTGAGCTGGACGTCATTGTCCACCTAGGGACAAATGACTTGGCTCATCATGAGATTAGAGCAGTGCAGAAGGACTTTGTAGAGTTGGGGAGGGGCTTAAGACAAGTAGCACACACAGTATCCTTCTCAGAGGTGCTGCCTGTCAGTGGCATGGGTGAGGCGAGGGTACTTTGCACCAAGCAGTTTAATGAATGGTTGAAAAAATGGTGTGGAGTACAGGGCTTTGGCTTCATTGGGGACTGGGGTTCCACCTGGAGGGACACCAGCCTATACTGGCAGGATGGTCTGCATCTGTCCAGGAAGGGAACAAGTCTTTTAGGCAGTCGGTTTAAATGCTTCATTGGCAAGCTTTTAAACTAGTCAAGGGGAGGCACTGATAAGCAGCAGGAAAATCCCAGCCTCCCCTACAAAACAGGGTACTAAATGAGAAAAAGACCAAGGTAGAAAGGTCAGTGGGGATGCTGCTACAGAAGGTAAAGCACATCAAAAATGGAGAGCAATGAGTACCAATGCCTGTAGTCTGGGTAACAAGCTTCCTGAATTAGTGGCCTTGATGGAGGAGGAACATCTGGATATCGTGGCGAGTCACAGAAACATGGTACACACAGAACCATGAGTGGGACATAAACATACCAGGATACACTATCTACAGGAGGGACAGGGAGGGCAAAAGAGAGTAGGAGTAGCTCTCTACATGAGAAGGAATCAAAGCAACAGAGCAAAAGGGTAAACAGGGAGGAGGAGAAGCACTGTGGGTCAATTGAGGCAGGCAATGGCACCACAATCCGACAGGGGTTGTACAGACCCCTCAGGGGAGGAAATGGACAAGAAAATGATAGAAAGTATACTTAGAATGGCAGATAAAGGGAGATATTGCTGATGGGTGATCTGAATATGCCAGATGTTAACTGGAGTGCAGTTGCAGCAGCCACTTCTAAGAGTGGGGTTATTCTAGATGCCCTACAGGGGGCATGCCTTAGACAACTAGTATTGGAACCCACTCGAGAGGGAGCAATCTTAGACATGGTCCTCTCAAATGGAGATGTAGAGAGGATCACAGATGTAGAGTGGGTAGCCATCTGGGAACTAGCGACCATCGAACAGTATGGTTCACAATAACACAGCAATAGAGTCAAGCCATACAAAGGCAAAAGTACTGGACTTCAGGAGGCTGACATTGCCAAATGGGTGAGTGCCTAGAATGCACTAGCAAATGGGCAGGAAGGAGGGGTGGAAGAACAATGGGGAATAAAAAAAAACTGCCATCACAGAGGTAACAAGCCTTTGTGTGATGCAAATAAACAAAACAAAACGATGTAAGAAACCACTATGGTTCTCAAAGGAGGTGGCAGTGAAGGTTCAAGAGAAAAAGAAATCATTCAGAAAGTACAAGAAATCACAGAAGGAGCAGGACAGAGAATTGCATCAGTTAAAGCAAAAGGAAGCTGGGAAGGCAGTCAGAACAGCAAAGTCCCGAACTGAGGAAAAGATAGTCAACTCAGTTAAGAAGGGGGATAAAACCTTTTTTAGGTACATCAGGGAGTGAAGGAAGACTAAGGGAGGGATAGTGAGGCTTAATAAAGGGGAAGGGGGTGGGCAGAGGGTGACTGTGAAAAGGCAGAGATACTAAACAAATATTTTTGCTCAGTATTTACAAATGAAGAGGGAGGTACCTAAAACAAACAATAGAAACACTCTGGATGCAGAAGTTGATACCAGCCCATTTACAGAAGAAAGGTTTCTGAAAGAACTCTTAAAACTGAAGGTGGACAAAGCAATGGGGCCTGATGGGATTCATCCCAGAATTCTAAAAGAACTAAGGGTAGAACTAGTGACACCACTGACTACCCTCTTTAACAAATCATGGGAGGATGGGGTGGTACCTGAGGACTGGAGGAGGGCTAATGTGATTCCCCTTCACAAAAGTGGGAGCAGGGCAGAAGCGGGAAACTACAGACCAGTTAGTTTAACCTCAGTGATAGGGAAAATGATGGAATCACTTCTGAAGGAAAGAAGTGTCAAGTACCTAGAGGCCAGAGGGGCACAGGACCCAAGGCAGCATGGATTCACAGCAGGAAGGTCATGCCAGACGAATCTAATAGATTTCTTTGACTGGGTGACCAAAGTAGTAGATCAGAGAGGGGCTGTGGACATGGCCTACCTAGACTTTAGCAAGGCATTTGACCCAGTCCCACACAAAAGATTAATATACAAGTTAGCCAGCCTGGGAGTGGGTCCCAAGATGATAGCCTGGGTAAAGAATTGGCTGGAGAATAGGACACAGAGGGTAATAGTAAATGGAGTCCACTCTGAAGAAAGGGGGTTACTAGTGGGGTGCCGAGGGTTCAGTATTAGATCGGTCCTCTTCAATGTCTTTGTAAATGACATTGCAGAGGGACTGGAAGGAAAAGTATGTCTCTTTGCAGATGACACATAGATCTGCAACAGAGTTGATGCACAAGGTGGGGTGGAAAGGATGAGAAGGGACTTGGCAAGGTTAGAGGAATGGTCAAATGTATGGCAGCTTAGATTTAATGCTAAGAAGTGCAAGGTAATGCACCTGGGAAACAAAAACCCAGGGGAAGAGTACACAGTGGGGGTGAGATACTAACAGCAACAAAAATGGAAAGGGACCTGGGGGTAGTCATATTAGATGACTTAAAGGTGGGCAAGCAATGTGAGAGGGCAGTAAGGAGGACTGGGGGGATATTGGGATACATAGGGAGAGGCATCACCAATAGAAAACAGGAAATTGTTATCCCTCTGTACAGACAGCTGGTGAGACCCCATCTAGAGTACTGTGTGCAGTTCTGGAGACCCAATCTATCTCCACAAGGACATAGACAAGATGGAAGCTGTCCAGAGGAGGGCAACTAAAATGGTGCAGGGTCTGCACTGGAAGACATATGAAGAGAGACTAAAGGAGCTTAATATGTATAGCCTCGAGGAAAGGAGGGAGAGGGGGGACATGATAGAAATGTTCAAGTACCTCAAGGGAATCAACAAAGTCCAAGAGGGTAGCATCTTTCAAAAAAAGAGATGTGCAAGAACAAGGGGGCACAATTTGAAGATGGGGGTGGCTCAGAGGTAATGTATGGAAGTATTTTTTCACAGAGAGGGTTGTGGATGCATGGAACGGCCTTCCGGAGGAGGTTGTGGAGTCAAAAACAGTGATTGAATTCAAGCATGCATGGGTCAGCCATAAGGCAATTCTAGGGGGTGGGGGTAGAAAGAAGTAGGCCGCTGGTTAACTAGGAACGGCAGCTTATCCATTAGGTAGGGGAAATGAGCAGACTGGGTGGGCCAAGCAGTCCTTATCTGCCATCAAATTCTATGTTTCTATGTTTACCCAGATGGTTTGGAATTTTGGTACAAAGGGCTTGGCCTACAGATGTGCCTTTTGCTGGTTTGATGAAAAAATATTAATCCGTTCCAAAGTTATAAAATTTTGGTTCTGAGCATGCTCAGTCCAGTCTTTTGGATAGCTGCTTAAAATGAAAAAAGAATCTGGTCCATACAAAATGGATTCTTTTTCGTATGGGGTCATCTATTTTCGTGAGGAAAAAATCCTTTTTCGTATGGCCGCCATCTTGTTTCCAGTTAAAAGAAAAAAAAATGTTGTAAACCCACAAAAATGACAGCCTGGACAAACACCAACACATGCATCTTGGTCATTGGGACCCTGTTTGGTGGATTCTGAACTTAACTGTTGGAAAAATTACCCCAAATGTGTTTTTTTTTTTTTTTAATTTTAAAATCCTGTTTCGTGGCTGACTTCCATTTTTTCCTATGGCCATATGAAACAGGAATTTGGCCATATGAAAAGGATGCCTTCATATGGGAACAAAATTGGAAAAAAAAAGTTCAGAATTATTTTTTCAAATGAAGGGCTCCATTTTCGTATGCTTTTTTGTTCATATGAAAAAGGATGCCCTCATATGAAAAAATAATTTGGACTTAGTCCCCCTCTCCCCGATTCTTTTTTCATATTAAAGCACCCTTTTTAATATGTTTTTTTCATTTGATACAAAAAAGGATTCCTTTATATGAAAAAAGATTTGAACTTCAACAAGCCATAACTCCCTCAATATTGGGGCTTAAGGGACAATCTATGTTTCAAAACAATGTTTTAATGAGTACTACAAAAATAACACATAATACTCCCCAAAAGAAAAACATTTAGGGCCCACCAAAAAAAAAAAAGTAACAATGAAAAAATCTAAATTCTCATAGAATAACATTGAAACTTCAACAAGCTGTATGTAACTCCCTCAATATGTGGACTTAAGGGACATTCTATATATCAAAACAAAGGTCTTAATGAGTACTGCAAGAAATGAAAATAATGTACCTACCATAATTCTTGATCTTCTCTTGCATCTTCACCATTCATTACTGCTGGGTATTTGAGGTTTTTTTTTGGGGGGGAGAGGAGTCAGCGCTAACGGCGCCACCCATGTGGCTGACGCAGTGTGTGGTGCATGAGGGTTGGCCGTTAGGTAAAACAGACTCCTCCTCCTCCATCCCAGTTCTGTTTGGCCAGAGAGGGTGACACAGTATAGAAAAATAAGCAAGGCAAGAGAGATGAGAAATAGACAAAGGAAAGGATATAAACTGAAAAAGGCATAAGCCGACTAGGGGACAGAGAGAAGAGAACCCTACTGTAAGTGGTCATAGGGCTTCAATCCTTGGAGAGTCTCAAAGAAAAGAGAAGGAAAAGGATAGAAAAAGGGAAGAAAAGATATAGAAAGGGGGAGAAAGGAGGGCTCTCCGCCACAGTAATTTGGAAGACCACTTGCTTGTAATAGTTCAAACCCTTGCAGTCAAGAAGACAAGGGAGCAAGAATCCCACCAGTCGCAGGGGTTATTGAACCAAGGCCCTAAGGAGATTAAAGATAGCCTGGAAAGCATTGGCAGAGACTGACCTCTCTTCCTACCTTGTATCCAATTTTGTTTTGAACATCTTGAAGCCTGGGACTCACAGGCTGTCCCTTAGGAAGTGTGAGCAGTCCCGCTTAAAAGAGTAGTGAGTCCAGACTGACTTTGTGATGAGGGGAAAGAAGAAAACATTACTCACCATAGTAATCTTGTTTCTTCAAAGGGATCACTCATTATGATTAAACTTAATGCAGTCAGCCTCCTGTGTTGAACTACCCGGAGAGATGGAATTTTATGCAAATTATGGAACTCTCAATTGGCTCATGCCACTTTCAAACTTCTGCCCTAGCAACTGTTGCACTCTAAGTGCTTCAGATTCTTATGGAGCCTAACTGAGTAAAAGACCCACTAGCTAAAATTAACATTAAAATAACATGTTTGCCCTTTCCGGTCAAAACATCCTTAAACAACAAACCTAAGAAACTTTGAGACCACCTGGACACCAACTGGTTAAACAAAGTGAGTCTCTACCTTAACCTATATACGAGAAAAAGAAAAACCCTTAATGCAGGGATGCAGAGCAACTTCTATAGGTTCTAGTAGGGGAGGTAGGGAGGGTCTTTAATCATAAAGAGTGATCCCTTTGAAGAAACAAGACTACTATGGTGAGTAATTTTTTCTTCTAAACCCAGGAATCACTCATTATGATAAAACTTAATGCAGACTACCAAGCAGTACCTTTGGAGGTTGGGCAGAGAACCTATTTCGGAAACAGTCTCTGCAGTACTGCTGTACCAAACCTAGCATCACCTCTGGATTGTAAGTCCAGGCTGTAATGCTTTGTGAAGGTGTGTACTGTTTTCCATGTAGCTGCTTTACAGATTTCTAGTAGTGGAATTTTTCTTGAAGCTGCCACTGAAGCAGCTGTGCCCCTGGTGGAGTGTGCTCTCAGGCCCAGAGGTACCTGTTTACCCACCTTACTATAACAAAACTGTATACTTGCCACTATCCAAGCATGAGAAAGAGCTGTGATTGACTTGTCCTGTAAGACATGGTTCTGTCAATCTAGTGGCTAAGTGCCCTTTTGACATCAAGAGAATGAAGTCTCCTCTCTGGAGAACTGGAGTTGTCTGTAAAAAAGACAGGTAGAGTGGTAGACTGATTCAAGTGAAAATCAGATACCACCTTAGGAAGGAATTTTCCATTAGTCCTAAGGACCACCTTGTCCCTCTGGAATGAGATGTAATCCACATCTGTGCACAGGGCTTGTAATTCATTGATCCTTCTGGCTGAAGTAATGGCAACCAGGAAAACAGTTTTCCAAGTGACATACTTCAAATCTACGGTTGCCATAGGTTCGAATGGTGCATCCATGAGTTTAGCAATGCAAATATTTAGATTCCAGGCCAGAACCAGATCCCTTAGGGGAGGGTGCAGACAATTAAGGCCTTTAAAATATTTTCTAAATACTGGATGAGAGACTATAGACCTCTTCTTACCAACTGACAGATAAGCAGAGACTGAAGCTAAGTGGCCCTTGAGGATGGAAGGCTTCAGATCTAAGGAATGTAAATATGTAAGGTAATCTAGGAGAATAGCCAAATCAGCACTGAAAGGGCTCACACCCTTACCTGTACACCATAAAGTAAATCTTTTCCACTTAGAGGAATATTTTTTCTTAGTAGAAGGCTTCCTGGAACCCATAAGCACTGTCAGCACCTGTTCTGATAGGTTAAGGTTAGCAAATTCTAAATCCTCAAGAGCCACGCCTTGAGCCTCAGTGATTTGAGATTGGGGTACAGAATCCTGCCCTGAGAGGAGGTTAACAAGTTGTGCCTCCTGGGCAGATGGTTTGGGGGAACCACTGACAGAGACAGCAGAAGAGAGCACCAGTGTTGTCTTGCCCAATCTGGAGCTACCAGTATCATTTTTTGCTGGTTGTGACCTCAATTTAAGTAGGGTCCTGAATATCATAGGAAAGGGAGAGAATGCATAAAGAAAGTTCCCTGTCCAATCCAGGGCCATGGCATCCAGGGGAATTTTGCCCCTTAGAGGAGGCCTGCAACAGTACTTTGGAAGCAGGTGGTTTTCTGTGCAGGCAAAGAGATCCGCCTCTGGAATGCCCCATTTCCTGAAAATTGTATTGAGTACCTGAATATTTAGGCACCACTCATGGTGGTCTTGACTTATCCTGCTTAGAGAGTCTGCCAGCACTCTGTCCTTCCCTGGAAGATGTATGGCTGACAGGGATACTCCCATGGACTATACCAGAGACCACAGTCTCATTGCTTCTGTGCACAGCAGATCTGGCCTGGTACCTCCTTGCTTGTTGATGTAATACATGGTTGTGGTGTTGTCTGTTCTGACTTGCACCACCTTGTTTTGCAGGTAAGGAGCAAATGTTTTAAGGGCCAGGTAAACAGCCCTCAGCTCCAAGAGATTTATGTGCAACAGCGACTCTTGAGGGGACCATGTGCCACTTGCTGTGTGCTCTAACATGTGTGCCCCCCAACCTAGAAGAGAGGCATCTGTTGTGAGGATTACTGAGGGTTGTTCCCTTATAAAAGGTACACCCACCCTGAGGTTGTGCTCGTCCAGCCACCACTGTAAAGCCTGGACTAAACTTTTTGTGACTGGAACCAGTTTGGACATAGGATCCTTCCTTTAAGACCAGTAGTGTCTGAGGTGGAACTGAATATCTCTCATTTGGACCCTGGAGCCCATTACCACTGCAGTGGCAGATGCCATGTGGCCCAGTAGCCTGAGAAATTCTCGGTCTGATTTGGGTCTCCCGGACACAGAGGATTTTGCAATTTGCAGAATGCCTGTCACCCTGTCTTGTGGCAGGAGGGCTCTGCCCTGTTTAGTGTTTAGTTCTGCACCAATAAACTCCAGCACCTGGAGTGGTACTTGCTGAAATTTCTCTTCATTTATCAGAAATCCCAGGGACTCTAGTGTAGATTTTGTTAGTGCCAGTGACTGTACTGCATGCTGCAGAGACTGTCCTACTACTAACCAGTTGTCCAGGTAGGGGAAGACTGCTACACCTTGTTTTCTCAAAAACTCTACCACCACTGATAGGCACTTTGTAAAAACCCTTGGTGCTGAAGTTAGTCCAAAAGGGAGAGCTGCAAACTGATAATGGCCTGAAGCCAGTCTGAATCTCAAGAATTTTCTGTGAGATGGTCTAATGAGAATGTGAAAATAAGCATCCCTTAGATCTAGGGAGGCTAGCCAGTCTCCCTTTTGCAGAGGGAATGATTATTGCAAGAGTGACCATTTTGAACCTTAGTTTCAAAATGTGCTTGTCCAGAAGTCTTAGATCCAAAATAGGTCACCAATCCCTATTTTGCTTCCTTATGAGGAAGTACCTGGAATAAAAACCTTTGCCCCTGCTTATTAGAGGCACTACCTCTACTGCTTTGATTGCCAGCAGATGCTTTACCTCTGCTTCCAACAGAATCCTGTCTGCAGCTGTTGTTGAAGCAAAGGTTCTTGTTCTCAGCTTTGGAAATGATTTGAAACTGAGTGCCAGGCCCTGGCTCACTACCTCCAACACCCACTTGTCTGTGGTGATGGAATGCCAAGAGTGAAGTTAATGAGCCAGTCTGCCACCTACTGGTGGTCCTGTAATAGAGGATGCGACCTGCACTAACCCATCAGGGATTCTGTGTGAGCTGTGCCTGAACCTGTGGTGCAGGGGTCACTCTTCTCATGGCTCTCCTACCCTTTCCTTTAAAGTAACCTCTGGTCTGCTGCTGAGGCTGAGAGGCTTGCGCCTGAAAGAAAGTTTGGGATAAAAACCCCTACCCCTACCTCCCCAACTCTGGGGTCTATAAGAAAAAATGACTCACCATAGTAATGTTGTTTCTTCTAATGGAGTCTTGCTGTATTCAGACATAATGCAGTTAGCCCCAGCACTTGAACTGCCCCGGAGAGGAAAGAGTTAACTCCATGCAGAAGCATGGAACATTGAGCTCGAGCTCGGTTTTCAAACCTCTGTCTGTGGCACTTCCCAATGCAACCGTCAGATTCTTATGAGCAACTAACTAACTAGGCACTAAAATATGGAAATTGTTTGAAACATATAGTCAAAAGGCAAAAAATAGTTTTGGGGTCCAAAAAGACTCAAGTTGAGAACCCAAGAAGAAACAAGGTAGTAACAATTTAGGCTATGAACATAAGAATAATAAACATAACAGCTACCCCACCAAAAGGGAGGATACAAGGTACACCCCTGAGGTGCAACACTGTACCTGCCAGCCCACTTCCCAAAAACAGGTTCTGAGAGGGGAGAATGGTCAGTGAAAAACACAGGGAACGATATGGACTGGTTTAGGTGGAAATCCAATACCACTTTAGGCAAGAACTTCCTATTAGTTCTTAGGACCACTTTATCCCTATGGAAGGATATGAAGTCAGGTTTAACTGACAGGGCCTGTAATTCACTAATCTGAATGGCAGAAGTAATAGCTACCAGAAACACAGTTTTCCAGGTCAAGTACTTCAATTCAGCTGAAGCCATTGGCTCAAAGGGTGGCTGCATCAGCTGAGCAATGCAGACATTAAGATCCAAGGTGGAGTAGGCTCCCTAAAGGGAGGGTTAATGTGGAGCAGACCTTTGAAAAACTTTCTGAAAACAGGATGAGATGCCAGGGAAGAGCCCTTCCCTGCTGAGAAGAATGCAGAGACAGCTGCTAGATGAACCTTCACAGTGGCAGGCCTAAAGCCTAGACCACTCAGATGAACTAGATAGTCTAAGGTTGTGGAAATGTCTGCAGAATCAGGCAGGATGCCTTTCTGAGAGCACCAAATACTGAACCTCTTCCATTTTGAATTGTAAGTTTTTCTAGTGGAAGGTTTCCTGGAGACCTTTAGAATATCCAGAACTCCCTGACAGAGATGAAGTGCTGCATATTTTAACTCTTCAAGAGCCAGTCCTTGAGGTAGAGGGACTGGAGATTGGGGAACCAGATCCGCCCCTGGGAGGAGGAGAGAAGATTGTATCTCCTGGGAAGACACAGGGGACGTGACACAGCCAAAGACAACAGAAGAGGATACCAGGGTTGTCTGGCCCAATCTGGAGCCACCAAAATCACTATGCAGGGTTGAGTTCTTATCTTGATCAGAACTCTGAACAGGAGAGGGAAAGGAGGGAAGGCATAGAGAAACCTGCCCTTCCAGTCCAGAATGAGGGCATCCTGGAGAACTGTCCCCAGGACTGGAGGTATGCAAAAAAAACAGAGGAAGTTGATGATTGTCTGGTGCTGCAAATAAATCTATCTCTGTGATGCCACACCTGGAGAAAATGATCCTCAGAATGTGAGGATTCAGGGACCATTCGTGATGTCCCTGTGAAATCCTGCTCAGGGTATTTGCTAACACATTGTCTTTCCCTGGAAGATGAATCGCTACCAGGGAAGTCTGAAGGGAATAGGCCAGAGACCAAATCTTCATGGCCTACGTGCACAAGGCCGTGGACCGAGTGCCTCCCTGCTTGTTGATGTACCACATTGTGGTAGTGTTGTCCGTCCTGATTTGGACCACCTTGCCCTTGACTGAATCTGAGAAGGTCTGAAGGGCTAGGAAAACTGCCCTGAGTTCCAGGAGATTGATATGAAGAAGAGACTCCTGCGGGGACCAAATTCCCTGAGCAGTTAGGGCTCCCAGGTGAGCTCCCAGCCTAGGAGAGAAGCATCCGTAGTCAGTACTACTGATGGAACTTGAGGGAGAAATGGAACCCCTTGTCTGAGGTTGTCTTGGTCCAGTCACCACTGGAGAGCTTGTACCAGAGTTCAGGTCACTGGAATCAGTTTGGAGAGAGTGTCCCTTCTCTGTGACCAAAAGGACCTTAGATGGAACTGAATGTCCTGCATCTGAAATCTGGCTCCCTGAACCACTACAGTGGAGGCTGCCATGTGGCCCAAGAGTTGGAGGAACTGTCTTGCTGAAACAGAAACCTGAGGCCGAAAGGAGGAAGCGAGGTCTATTAAGGCCTTCACCCTTGCCAGAGGAAGGAAGGAAGGCTTTTGCTTGGACAGTATTCAATTCCACCCCATGAAGGTGAGAAGCTGTACTGATTCGAGGACTGATTTTGGCAGATCTAGAAGAAACCCCAGAGAACTGAGCAAGTTCTGGGTGGTTTGCAGAGCTACCCTGACCTGATCTGATGACTGCCCTACCAGCAGCCAGTTGTCCAGATATGGAAAAAAGGTGATACACTGTCTTCTGAAGTAAGCCACCACTACTGCAAGGCACTTTGTGAACACCATTGGAGCTGATGTTAGGCCAAAAGGCATTGCCTTGAACTGATAGTGGCCTGAAGGCAACTCAAACCTGAGGTATTTTTTGTGGGAGCACCTTATAGGGATATGGAAGTAGGCATCCTTGAGGTCCAGTGATGCTAGCCACTCTCCTGGCCTTAAAGAGGGAAGGATTATTCCCAGAGTTACCATTTTGAATTTGGGTTTTGATATGTGTTTGTTCAAGTACAATAGATCCAGGATGGGTCGCCACTCCCCTGTTTTTTTGGGGGTAAGGAAGTACCTGGAGTACAGGCCTTTTCCCCCGTGTTGAGTAGGAACCTTCTCTACTGCTCTGAGAGCTAGAAGAGAGGAAACCTCTGCCTCCAGGGCAAGGGTTTCTGAGATTGATGCAGGTGGAAAAGACTTGGCCCTCCTTTTTGGGTACCTTTTGAAACTGAGGGCCAGTCCTTGGCTTACTACTTCCAGGACCCACTTGTCTGAGGTAACAGACTTCCCGGCTTGAAAGTAGTAAGCCAGCCTGCCTCCTACTGGGATTGGGGAGTCGACCCGGGCTGACACCTCAGGATGTCTGCTTGTCAGGAACCTTAGACTGGGAGGAGGAAGCAGCCCTGCTCATCCTCCTCCTGCCCCTCCCTCAGAAAAAACCCTTTGTGGGTAAGAAGAGGAGGCCAGGGCTTGGTGAAAAGGCCTGTGAAAAGGCCTGCCCCTGCCCCTGGGCTGCTGCTTTTGAGGAGTGGCTTGCCTTTCCTTGGCCTGTGCACTCCTGTAAGTTGTCCTGTATTCGTCCATTTTCTTCATGTAAGCCTCTGTCTGCTCCCCAAACAGAGAGTTACCAACTACAGGAAAATCCATAGCCTTGGACTGGGTGTCATGTGATAGGCTAATACATCTGAGCCAAGCATGCCTCCTGAGTGACACAGATGTAGCCATGACTCTAGATGCTGCATCATTGGAGTCCACAGCAGCATGAAATTGTACTTTGGATGCCTCAATTCCATCTGCAGCCACCTCCTCCAGCTCTTTGGCTAGCTGGGGGGAGGCCTGTTGAGCCAGTTTCAGAACTGTATCCCACCTGGACTTCTGGTACCTGGCTGTATAGGCCATATAATTTACCTGCCTGAGTCCCAAAGAGGATGCCAAGTATAGTTTTTTGGCCATGGCATCAATTTGCCTGGAGTCCTTGCCTGGGGGGTGTGAAGCCAAAGGAATGTTTGCCCTGTCACAGGCTGCAGCCTGCACTACCCCAACATGGCTGCAATTTGAATAAAGGAACTCCACAGCTGAGCCTGATAACATATATCTCCTGTCCATTCTTTTATCTACAGGAGGTAAAGAGTTAGGAGTCTGTAGAATCTTTTGTGTCTGTTTCCCCAAGGACTTATGAAGAGGGTTAAACAACCTTTTGGACTCTGGGATGTCCATTATCTCCACAAAATCAGGCTCTTCTTCCTCCTTAGCAGCTTCAACCATAGGGAGCTGGAGGGTTTGGGCCACCTTCTTGTAAAACAAGAAGTGTGAAGGGGACTCAGAGAGCCTGGGAGGAGAGATATCAGAGGTCCTGTCTGGGGAGATGTCCGGTTCAATGGGCACATCCAGACCCCCCTGATCGTCATCATCGTCATCACTGTCGGGATAATCTTCGTCTCCCTCCCACTCCTCATAGAAAGCATCTGGATTGTAATCTGAAGGAGCCGATTCCGACCGAACAGACTGCCTAACCGACGGTGCCGGTTTGGATGGAACCGGGCGAAGCGATTGGACAATACTAATTGCTTTAGCTATCTCATCCATGGTTGGAGTATGCGGTACTGGATCCGAATCGGCAGACTTTCGTTTCTTTTTTGACGGAACCGACCGCTCAGAGTCGGCTCTCCTTTTGCCCAAGGAGGTATCGCCCAGGTTAGTAGGCACCTCCTCAGGTTCGGTTGCAACCAAACCGGGCTGGCCATCCGGATCCACGGACTTCTCAGCCTCCCTTTCCCTCAACCTACTCAGCCTTTTTTCTAGAGTGGTTTTGGGAAAGTTTTTGCAAATTTGGCAGTCTGACTGGAGGTGGTCAAACCCCAGACAATAAACACAGATGAGGTGGGGGTCGGCCTTGGCAAAGGCCTCCCCACACTCAGTACAGTGTTGAAACCCAGTGGGACCGGTTTTCTTTTTGGGTTTCTCAGACATGGCCAACCTACCAAAATTACCCTATAGAAGCTTTCAAGCCAGGCAATACCAACCGATTGGTAACAACCGTGTCATGGGTTTGGAAAAGAACCAAGAAAAGGCCCGGTTCTTTTGAAACCGATTGGTACCGGAACACCACTCTAATCCCAGAAAGATATTATTTAAAATTAGAGAATTCACAAGGTCAGTTCCTAACCGGACCAAACAAAAAGAAACCGAAGAGACAAACAATTTCCACAGTTAAATAAAATTAAAACACAGTCACTACCTATCTACAACACTACCTGTACCATAGGCAGAGGCTGGAAATCTGAAAAAACAATAAAGAAATGGTTTTTAAAACCGAACGCTTTACTATACCGAACCGAGCAGAGGAAATCTCCGGAGAGACTTCACTGTTAGGCGGAGTAAAGAATCTGATGGTTAGACTGGGAAGTACCACAGACAGAGGTTTGAAAACCAAGCTCGAGCTCAACGTTCCATGCTTCTGCATGGAGTTAACTCTTTCCTCTCCGGGGCAGTTCAAGTGCTGGGGTGAACTGCATTATGTCTGAATACAGTAAGACTTCATGTTGTTTGAAGAGGTGGAGAGC
The DNA here is from genome assembly GCA_016271365.2 of Neoceratodus forsteri. Lineage (NCBI taxonomy): Eukaryota > Metazoa > Chordata > Ceratodontiformes > Ceratodontidae > Neoceratodus > Neoceratodus forsteri. Next base: position 1,202,145,526 of record CM028130.1, read on the forward strand.
CTATCCTTGGAATTGCTCCGATAGGTGGATTTATATTCCTCCACCTTCTTCATGTATGCCTCTGTTTTATCCCCGAACAAGTTGTTTTCCAGGAGAAAATTCATTGCTTTGGCCTGGGTGTCTAAAATCAGGTTGGTGGCTCTAAGCCACGCAAACCTCCTGAGTGAAACAGACAAAGCCATTAACCTGGATGCAGTATCATTGGCATCCACTGCCATATGAAATTGGTACTTGGTAGCATGAAGTGCAGCCCTTGCCGTATCCTGCAAGTCTACAGCCACTTCACCCAGGACCTTATCAGCCAAAGCTAGAACAGTGTTCCATAGAGCTATTTGGCACTGCACTGAATATGCCATGTAATTGGCCTGCTTAACTAACAAAGAGGCAGCCATGAACTCTTTCTTTCCCATAGCATCCATTGAATCTTTGTCTGGTGGATGGGTAGCCAAGGGGATCCTGGCCTTGTCACAGGCAGCAGCTTGTACTACTCCCTCCGGATCAGGATGAGTAAACAGAAAATCAGCTGTAGTTCTGTCCAGCTGACATTTCTTGTCTGCTTTCTTATCCACACCAGGGATAGAGGTTGGAGTTTTAAAAATCTGCACTGCAGCCTTTTTTAAGGACTTATGCATGGGCAGAAGCAAACGTTTTGTGGGGGTTAACCCCATCATATCCAAAAACTCTGCCTCCTCCATATCCTCTTCTGTTTCCTGAAGAGGAAGGTTCAGGGTTTCCACCATGCTCTTAACAAAAGCATAGAGGGAGGAGTATTCCTCAGAACCCCTAGGAGGGGACCCAAATTCTTGCTCAGGGGAGAGCTCTGGATCTATAGGTTCCCCTTCAAAGTCATCCTCCTCCTCCTCCCCATACACTTCCAGCACTTCTTGCCTTGCTGGGGCTGTAGGAGGAACTGGGGCAGTCAGTGTAGGAACTGGGATTGCACCCTGTAGGGCTTGTAATATTTGTAGTGCCTTAGCAATGTCCTCAGCCGAGGGCATAATATGCTTGTCTGCTGGGAGCTCCTTAGCCTTCTCGGCCGGAGGCACAGTGACATGTTTTTCTTTACACTTTTCCTTTAATGGAACAGGTTCAGAGCTTGTTTTCCACAGCCCTTTTTGTTTTACCTTGTTCAGATTTATCTGAACTCCTGTGAGGACCCTTGGCTTTACCTCCATCCTTTTTGTGGGAAGAGGAAGAAGCAGAGTTATCCACACTAGAAGCAGAAGCAGATGCCATCTCTTCTAAAATTTTAGACCTTTTCTTTAATATTTTAGGGCAAAAGGTCTTACAAATATCACAATTGGCAAATATTTGACTTGTACCCAAACAAGAAATACACAGAGAGTGTCTAGCTGCTTTTGCTATAAGTTGCCCACATGACTCACAACATTTAAAACCTGTGGGTCCTGTGCGTTTTTTTAGGTTTATCTAAATGGACCTCTGACATTGATAGGCAAAAAAAAAAATTATTTCACAAACAAACCGCTTTTAAACTACCTCGGAACCGGAGGTTCTTTAAAATAACTACCGCTAATGGTTCCTGGAACTGATCGCTATTCAGTTCCTGAAGAAAAAGAGAACTGATAAAATACAGTAATTTAAACAAAAATAAAGCGGTTCAAGGAACCGATCACTAAATATGTAAATATAAAGAAAACTGAGATAAAAACCTCCAAATAGACGCAGAACCCTTGGTTCCAAGGAACCGTGAGGGAACCGCAAATAAAGACAAAAAAATACTATAATACCAGTAAACTATACTAAACAGTGTTTCTAAGGCAGCAATTTAAATTTAAACTAAAAAGCAGTACTTATCCACAGATAAACTTTATTCTGAAGACAGTTCAAGGAGAGTTCTCCGGGACGTCCTTACTTGGCAGTCGGAGTAAAGAATCTGAAGCACTCAGAGTGCAACAGTTGCTAGGGCAGCAGTTTGAAAGCGGCATGAGCCAATTGAGAGTTTCATAATTTGCATAAAATTCCATCTCTCCAGGCAGTTCAACACAGGAGGCTGACTGCATTAAGTTTAATCATAACAAGTGATTCCTGGGGTTAGAAAGGGGGAAACTAGATAATAGTTTTCCCACGAGAGTACTGATGTAGTCCCCATTTCAGGAGAAGAGAGCCACGGGACATCTGTGCCATAAGGGAAAGAGAGGAAAAGAGAGAGAAAATTCCAAGGACTCTCTTAAGAATGCACTGATGAGCTAAGAGCCAAGGGATGACATGAGGAGAGGATTATTAAAATCTAAAAAGGGGGACACCCCAGTGCATTGAGAAGAGAATCCCAGCAAGTTCCCTCAGAAGTCAGGGCAAAGACCTTACTCACCATCCTCCAGGTTGAGTGCTCTGTGACTTTTTAGAGAAGAAAACAGAGAGCTCTGAGGTACCAGGGGGACTGAGCCCCCAAATTGGCGTCTAGGAGGGGGAAGGTGAGCAGGGTAGAGGCAACACCCAAGAACTGAGGCCCAAGAGGGGATGGTGGGTGGAAATCAGTAATGAATGGTGAAGATATAAGAGAAGATCAAGAATTACAGTAGGTATGTAATTTTCATATCTTCCCTTGTCAATCTTCACCATTCATTCCTGCTGGGTGAGTACCAAGCTCCCTGGAGGGAACCTGACACAGCCCTGAAGGAATATATTCCCTCAGCCTCCAGCAGGTGAGACATAGGAGGGGGAGACACTACAACCATACTAGACCAGCGAGGTCTAAGGCTGGTCAGAATGAGGAGGTGTCTCCTGTGGCTGGGGGAGGCACCCCTGTAAGGTCCTCCTTGCCCTGCAGGAAAAAAGACGGATCCCGCGGAAGGCGGAGATCACCCTACACCGTGCAACGGGTGACAATCTGGAGAGAAGAAGCCATGCTATCTGCCTAATGCAGATCGCTGTCCCTGCAAGTCTGGACACCACCTCATTGGTGTCATAAAATTCCCTAGCCTGCTGCCTTGCAAGCTCAACTCCCTGTGCAGAGAGGGTGATGGCCTGTCTAGGTTCCTCCGAATCAGGCAGGGATGCTAACACCTGTGCTAGCATCGACCACAGGTGCCTGTTGTAGGCAGTATGGTGAGCCTGATGAGAACCAATGCAGAGCAATGCACAAGCTGAAGAGAACACTCTTCTACCCCACTGGTCGAATTCCATGGAATCCAGGTCCGGGGGACGGTCGTTTGCCAGGTGCTGAAGCCTGGAAGGAGTATCTAAGGACATCAACCTTGAAGGTGAGGTAGGGCACCTAGAGACTCCTCAGGAGCGCAGTACCTCCTCCTGCAGTCCACTGGGGCTGGGGAAGAGGCGGCTGGAGACTTCCAGGTGTGGACAGATGCTTCTTGGAAGGGAATAGGCCAGGAGGGCACCACTAGGTGGTGAGCACTGAACTCACTCAAGAACGAGCGCATCTCCTGCTCAGTATTGTTTCTTATGACTTTAGATATGTGTAGCTCCTGAATCAGCCTCGAGAGGAACCGCTGATATTCAGTGAAATCAGCATCGGAAGACAGGTGGACAGAATGTTCCTCTCCCTCAGAAGAGGAAGATGGGGAGGAAAAGGAGCTGGAATGCACAGGGTCCTCCTGTTGTGGGGGACAGGTGGAAGACCTGCTCATCCATGGCTCTCACATACCTAGGGAAGGCCACTGCAGTGGCACTGAACATCCCCCAGATTAAGGAACCTGTAGGACCCACATGGCCTGGGAGAGGGGGAGGTATCTGCAGAGGGATGGGGGAAAGGCACCTAACTGAAAGTGCCTGGCCTCTGCAAGGGCTCTGAGACCCAGCAACTGGCCCTGCCAGACAGGGGACCCAGGGGTTGTTCTGGGCAGTGAAGGCTGTAAATATGAAAACAAATCACGGATGAGCCCTGAAGTAGAAATCCAGCTGTGTTGCAACTGGGGTTACATGGGTCCAGAAGGGCAGCCCTCCATGCTGCCAACTAAGAGCATCTCCGAGACCTTGTGGGAAAGGCGGGGTTCAGTGCTCCGGCTCCTCCCCACCCCCCGCAGGGTAGTGGAGAGGGGCCTGTGTACCTCACCCTGGCCCCTCAACCCTTCTGACTCTGAAGCAGCCCTCTTCCTCGAGCCCAGCAAAATGGGGCCCCCAATCCTGCAGGCCCCCTGAGGAAGGCCACAGAAGGGGGGTCCCAGTTCCCACCAGGGGGTCATGGCAGCACCAGAAACAGTGGCAGCCACGCTCCACCCCCAGGAACAGCATCACACCTGGCACCTCTGGGCAGCTGTCCTGAGAGGCTCCCTAATGGCTAGCCTTGGCATGAGGGGTTGACAGGACTACGGGCTCCAGGGATTCCAGGAGGGGAACACCGGGCCGCCTGGTGCCGTATCCCAGAGGGCTCTCCAACTCCGAGGAGTCGGGCGCCAATTCGGGTCGGACTGTGAAGAGGACAAGGAAGAGACCAGACAGACTGACAAACTAGCGATCCCAGGAGAGCCCTTGGCGAAGGCACCACAAGCGGTGCTGCTGCAGGACATGGCACCGCCTGTGGCACTGTCCCAATCACTGGCACCGCAAACAGTGCCGGGATCCAGAACAGCACCGGAGGGCAGTGCTGAGGGTCTGCCAGTGCCAGGCCCAGCAGCCATGGGCTGTGACACTGGGGGAGCTTGCACCTCAGGGGAGGTGACTGCTGAGGTGGTGCCAACAACCCGGCTCTGCAGGGAACCGAGCCGCTCCTCCAACACCACAAAGAAGCCTCCTACAAGGCAAGGCAAGAATCAGAGGAGGCTTCTTCCTCACTGGACCATGTAGACTCGGCAGGGGACCCGGAGGAGAGGTCAAGTGTTCTGGCCTTGGTGACCCACGAACGATGCCGTCCTCCACAAGTTGGCAGGAGCCCTGTCAACTTTAAATGTGTTGATTTCAAGAACATGGCAGTCCATGGAGAAACAGGCTTCACTGTTGTCCATGTCATGATTGGGTCCCAGGCATCGCAGACAAACATCATGTCAGTCCAAAATGGAAAAAGGCCGGCCACAGGGGCATGGACGCATGGGGGCATGGCCCACTTTAGATTTCTTCTTAGCCCCTGAACCTGACATGATGTGAAATAAACAGTAAAACTACAGAAAAAGACTCGGCACCGTTTAATTTAAAGGACAGGTCTTACCGGCAACAAACGGCGCTGAGTGGTTGTGAACTGGGATGGAGATCGACGACAACTGGGCCCGATGTTGCAGGGCAGAAATTGTCAACTCACACAGCAGGTGCTTCCTTGATGGCAGGAGAAACAGAAGTGGGATGGAGGAGGAGTCTGTGGTGCCTAACAGCCAACCCTTGTGCGTTGCGCACTGTGTCGGCCACGTGGGCGGCGCTGACTCCCCCCCCAAAAAAAACTCCCATGGTGGGTGCACGCCTCCGGCTCTTACCCAGCAGTAATGAATGGTGAAGATTGACAAGGGAAGATTAACACATATCCCCTCTAAACATTTAGGGGCAATATGAAGATACATAAAAATTAAAATTCTAATAGGATAACATTGGAACTTCAACAAGCCATAACTCCATCAATATTTTGACTAAAGGAACAATCTATATATCACAACAAATGTCTTAATGAGTACTACAAGAACAACACATATCCCCCTAAACATTTAGGGGCAATATATAAAAAAAAAACACACAAATTCCCATTGGATAATATTGCAACTTCAAAAAGCCATAACTCCCTAAATATTTGGACTTGTGGGACAATCTATATATCAAAACAAAGGTCTTAGTGAATACTACAAGAATAACACATATTCCCCCTAAACATTTAGGGGCAATATAAAAAATGCATATTCTGTAGGATGACATTGGAACTTCAACAAGCCATACAACGAAGGAAAGAAATTGCTGTTTTGGCAGAAATGGAAGCACAGTGCCTAGAGGACCCTGCACTTCCACAGCAACACAGATGTATGCATCTATGGAGGGATGGAAGTACAGGGCCCCGAGGGCCTTGTACTCACACAGGCAAATGAGGACCTGGTTATGCTATCTCAAAAGTAAGGAAATTCAATGTAAAAAAAAACTTTGTTATTGCACTGGTTAGGGTTAAACTGACAAAAGTAGGGAAATTTGGTGTTAGGGTTTCCAACTCTAACATCCCACCCCGCAGGCAGCAACAGGAAAAACTATTACAATCTGACCTCTCCTGCATCTTTGCAAATCAGGCATGGGGTGTGCCTTGGGGTTGTCAACCCTAAGGCTCACCCCATTCTCATGTACTGTACACATCTCAACTAATTTACTGATGGAATGGGGTGAGCCTTAGGGCTGACAGCCCCAAGGCACACCCCACGACTGATTTGCGAAGACACAAGAGAGGTTAAACCATAATGGCTTTTCCTGTTGCTGCCTGCAGGGTGGAGTTGGGATGTTAGGGTGGGGAACCCTAACACCACATTTCCCTACTTTTTTTGGTTTAACCCTAACTAGTGCATTAACAAAATTTTTTTCCAGTTAATTTATTTATATACAATACAATAAACCACACAAAATAAACTTCTTCATACTTACCATAATTTCCTTTTCTGTTAGCTCCAACATTGTCAATGGATTATCAAAACAACTGGGTATAGTGCACCACTACCAAGAGAAATGGCATAGCCCAAGCTTTAGAATATTGGGCACATGAGGATTCCAAGCAGCAGCAACTCTCCAGTCACTACTGACCTCACAGTGCCATAGTAGCTACACATTTGCCTATATTATTTCCAATTACCTGTATGCAACATTCCTTAATACTGCAAATAAATGCTGTCTTACCTTTCCAGCAGACATACGAGGAAGAAAATGATCTCCATTGGACATAAAGTTTTGACTATTTGGTCCTCTCTGCAGGAAAAGACAATCAGGTAGCAAGGCATGTTCCACAACCAGTCACAGATCTGGGAAACTGAAGCTGACCACACAATTAGGCAGAATGTTCAGGAAAACACTGCATTAAATGAGACTACCTGCAACAAAGAAAAAGCACCTTAAGAGATATAACAAAACCTGTTAACCTACAGTTGCAAACTGATTGGAAAACGTTTTTTGTATGTATGAGTACAACGCAGCAGAAATAGAGAGGTGTCTGAAAATAGTTGGATATTTGATCAAACATTACATCCCTCCTGGCATACCGGATAAGAGTCTCCCGCAGGAGACGGGTTCCCGGGTAGGTCCCATTGACAATGTTAGAGCTAACAGAAAAGGAAATTATATTAAGTATGAAGAAATTCTTCTTTCTGTAGCACTCACTATTGTCAATGGGTAATCAAAACAACTGGGTTCTAAGAAGCAATACCCAGAAAAAACGTGAAGAGGGAGAATATTATCCCATATGCCAGAAGCAAATAGAAAATTACTTGCAAACTGTTGCCTGCAACACTCTGCAACCAAAAGCTGTGTCAGCAGAACATCCAATTTTTAATGTTTTGTGAACGTGTGGATGGAAGACCATGTAGCTGCCTTGCATAGCTCTAAAACCGATGCTTCGCCTCTCTCCATCCAGGAAGTTGCTATAGCCCTGGTGAAGTGAGCCTGGATGAGAGCCAGAGGCCTCTTCTTTTCTATGATATAGGTCATAGCAATGCAGGCCCGCACCCAGATATCTAGGGTGGCCTTAGAGGCTTTCTGACCCTGCTTGGCTGCTCCAAAAAGAACAAACAGATTATCTGATTTACAGAACTCAGCCGTCCGTTTAAGGTAGATCCTAACTGCCATCACAAATCCAACTTGTGCAAGTCCTTCTCCTTGGGATGAGAAGGTTGTGGACAAAAGGATGGAAGGCATATTTTCTGGTTCACATAGAAGGCTGTAAGCACTTTAGGGATGAAAGACGGAACCGTTCTGAGTACCACCTTGTCTTTATGTATAATAAGGTATGGCTCCTTGTGAGACAAGGCCTGGAGTTCACCAGTTCTCTTGGCTGAACACATAGCCACCAAGAAACACACCTTATAAGACAACACATCCAGCAATATGGATAATAGAAGTTTGAAAGGCTCCTTATAGAGAGCATTCAGAACTAGATTGAGATCCCACAGGGGAACCAGGGATTGGAACACCAGATGACTCTTGTGAACTGCTCGTGAAAAACAAATAACCTCTCTATTAGTTCCTAGGGAGAAACCCAAGGATGTTCCGAGAGCAGAAAATGGAAATTATGTACTTACCATAATTCTTGATCTTCTTGGACGAAGTCTCCACCACTCATTCACACTAATGGGACTATGCCGGAGGTGCTAGGACCCAGCGGGAACCAAAAATCTTCAGGAGGGCTGGCTCCGGGATAGGACCGCGCATGCATGGTGCCGCAAGACTAAATCACACCATATAGGCTATCTCAGCTTCGACCCTCCAACTGCCTTAGTACCTTTTCGACCGAGGAGGTGCAGCATAAACTAATGAAAGAAAACCTAACCTTAACTTCCGGGCATATGAAGGTCAGGATGACCCATGTAAGAAGGGTCAATTCAACAATGTCTTCACAGCCCAAACAACAAGGAAGTGAAGACCAACACAGAATGAGTGAGCTCGGGGGGATGGTGGGTGGGTGTGTGAATGAGTGGTGGAGACTTCATCCAAGAAGATCAAGAATTACAGTACGTACATGATTTCCATATCTTCCTGGACTAAAAGTCTTCACCACTCATTCACACTAATGGGAGAGTACCGAGCTGAAAATCAAACCCCCAATTAGGGTGGTCGGAGACAGAGCTCACTCAGGACAGAAGTCCATAAGGACTGTCCTGCCAAAGAAAGTGAACTGTCTGGCATGGACATCCAGAACATAGCGCTTTTACAAAGGTATGCACAGAGCTCTAACTCACTGCCTTGCAGAAGTCTGCAGTGGATACATTACCAATTCCGCTAGGAAAGCTGCAACCACTCCCGGTAGAGTGGTGTGAACGTGGCCTTCCAACTTGACCTGTGCCATGGATTAGTAGTGTCGAAGACATGCAACTAACCAAGCAGAAATACATCTTGTGGCAACAGGCTGACCCAGCCGAGGCATGCTGAAAGATACAATAGTTGCTCAGATGCATATCTCTTTGTTTGGTAAATGTAGAATCGCAGAACCCTCAACATTCAGAGAGATAAAGGGAGAACTCCCCTTCATTATGGAGTTAACGAAGCAAGTAGGAAGAAGTAAAACTTGACTAACGGTAACTGAGCCAGTGATATGTTGACTACTGGCTCAAGATAGTCCAAAAATGCACAGGGGTGAACATTCTCTGCCAAGAAATGCAGACCAGTGTTTGACAGGTCCATGAGGCACCCCGACATTTTATTTGGTGGGCAACTAAAAGGGTCCAGATGGAACTTTGCACACCAGATGGTAAAGTGTAACCACTTAGCCGTGTAAGTTCTTCTGGTGGAAAGTCAATGCAAGAAAGCAAGCAAACTTTATTTATATAGCACCTTTCAGAACCAAGGCGCTGTACATAATGTAAAATGACAGCATAAACCATAATATAATACATTTTAAAAACAGTCATTCAATTTAACAATTAGTGATGGAATGGCAATGAAAATAAATAAGTTTTCAGCAGAGATTTAAAACTGCTGATGGTCAGGCATTCCCTTAACCAACGAGGTAGAGAATTCCACAAGGTTGGTGCTGCAAATGAAAAAGCATGGGCTCCTGATGCTTTAAGACAAACCTTGGGAATCTCTAGCAGTCCCTCATTGGTGGATCAGAGAGGGCGATTGGGGGAGTAGGGAGTCAGGAGATCTTTCAGGTAGTCGGGTCCCTGTTCATCTAGGGCTTTAAAGGTAAGTAAGCCTACCTTATAGGTGATCCGCCACTGAACTGGCAGCTAATGCAGTTCGCGCAGCACAGGCACAATATTACTGGTCCTACAGGTACCAGTCAACAGCCTGGCCACAGCTTTTTGCATTATCTGCAGGTGGTGGATATCAACCCCAGGCAGCCCAAGGTAGAGAGCATTGCAGTAGTCAAGACGGGTGGTAATGAAGGCATGGACCAATGTTGGAAGGTCGCCCAGTGGAATCAAGTGTTTCACCTGGGCAATATTCCTCAGATGGTAAAATGAGGATTTGACCACGGCTGACACCTGAGACTTCAGGGTCAAGCCATCATCAAAAATAATGCCCAGGTTACGCACCCAATCTATGGTAATGAGCTGGACACCATCGAGCCACAGGCCCGACATGAGCCCAGCTCCAAGACCTGCCCACTGGTGACCCAGATCCCCAACCAGCATCTCAGTCTTATCCAGATTTAATCTCAACCAACTCGAGCTCATCCAGTCTTTGATGTTGGAGAGGCAGCTATTTAGCACAGAGATCGCATCAACCTGTCCGGGCACAAAGGACATATACAGCTGAGTATGATCTGCATTGCAGTGAAAACTCAAGCCGTATCACTTAATGATATCTCCTAATAGCAGCATGTACACTGCAAACAACATGGGCCCCAATATGAAACCCTGCAGCACCCCGCAGGACAGGGGGAGGGAGTCAGAGGAATAAATTCCAGTGACCACCCTCTGGGACCTACCTACAAGGAAGGATCAAAACCACTCGAGGACTGTACCCGATGGTCCACAAAGGAACCGGAGGGTTTCCAAAAGCACCTCATGGTCCACAGTGTCAAAAGCTGCTGAGAGATTGAGAAGGACCAAGATGGTATGAGCCTTTTGATCTCTGGCCATTAGGAGGTCATTTACTACCCGAACAAGGGCAGTCTCCATGCTATGCCTCTTCCTGAAACTGGACTTGAGAGCTTCATAGACATTGTGAGTTACCAAGTGATCGTTCAGTTGCAGCACAACCACCTTCTCAATAACCTTCCCCACAAAGGGCAGGTTATAGACAGGTTGGTAGTTAGCTGGATCGACGGGGTCCAAGGAGGGTTTTTTAAGGAGTGGTCAAATGACTGCCTCCTTTAGGGGGTCTGGAAAGATTCCCCTCTCCAAGGATCTCCATACAATTTCAGCTAGGATCGGGCAGATGATATCTACACAACCCACTAAGAGGGGGGTAGGGCCCGGATCCAAACTACAACAGGTTGGGCACAAAGTCTGGACAATCTTCACAATGTCCATAAATTCCGGTCGACTGAAATCCGTCTAGACAGACCGGGTGCTCACTACCTCCCATCGACCTCCGCAACCCCTCATAGAGAGAGCTGAGCCGATTCTGGACTTGATGCTGGCAACCTTATCTACGAAAAACCAAGCTAGCGCATCACACTCAATTTTTAAAAAAAATCTTATGGACTGGAGAGAGTTTGGATTGCACAATCTGTCAACAGTTCAAAAAAGTTGAGCTGGTCGGTTCTTCGCAGCAGAAATCTCCCTGGACAGGAACTCTGCCTTCTTATGGGGGATTTCAGATTGATAGTCCTTATAATGTTCCATTAATCTAAGCCTGTCAGCATTCAGGCCAGACTTCTGCCATGCTCTCTCCAGCCTTCGACCAACCTGCCTCAACTCCTTCAAGAACCCATCAAACCAAGGGGACCTTGTGCGAAGAGTGAATGGTCGAACATGAACAGGAGCAATCAAGTCCAAGGTTTCTCCCACTGCCTTATTATAGGCTAGCATGAGATCCCCTGTACTCGTGTTTTCACCCAGCAATCCTGTTAGGTCCAGTACCGCCGATAGACCATCTGGGGTAACTCCCCTTAAAGGGCGGTACTGGACCATCTCCAAAGGGGTAGGTCCATTTAGGGGGCCCCAAAACTAAACCCTACGGTGTGATGGTCAGACCAACCGACTGGTTCCACCCTCAGGTCAGTGATCTCCATACCCAGGAGGAACAGCAGATCCAATGAGTGACCTCCTATATGGGTAGAGAAGGTAACTACCTGTGTAAAGTCCAGTGTTGTCATTAACTGGAGGAGATTTTGACCAAACTGCGAGAGTTCATCCTCGACCCAGGAACTGAAGTCCCCCAGAATTATCAATCTGGGAGACTCCAGCACCATGTCGACAACAAAGTCCACAATCGCCTGCAGGAATACACCCCCATCACCTGGTGGAGGGTAAATGAGGAGTATCCTGCAGCCTACACCCTCACCCATGACACACTCAAAAGATCTGGTGGTCCCCACTGGAACATCCACAAGGCCTAGTTCAGTCTTAAAAAAGATGGCTACGCTCCCTTTGCATGGCTATGAAGATTTCTATGATTGTCTGGAAACCTAAAACTTGCTCACTTTCATCTCCTCAGGAGTCCGGCATGGAGATGAAGGAAGCGCAGGAAGGATGGAACAAAGTCCCTGTGTCAGAGGGTCCGCTAGTAGAGGGAGTCGCCTCGGGGGAACTTCTGACCGATTGTTGATCTATGCAGATTATATCTGCCGAAGTCAGTCTGGGATGATGAGAAACATCCTGCCCCCATTTGCCTACAACTTGAGCAGCACCCTCTGAACTAAGGGAAGAGGAGGAAAGTGTAAAGGAGCATCTTGTCTACCGCAGTGAATATGTCCTGACAGAAAACACCGGGGGTCTGGATTTCTGAAGCAGGATAGAGGCAGATTTGTGTTGAGAGGGGACATAAAGAAGACCAAGTCCAGACTGCCCCACTCATCGAATAATGACTGCACAATGACTGAATTGATGCAATGTGCTCAAGGCACCACTCTCACCTCCCCATGTCCTTCCTGCACAGCGGGTAGGAGAGTGCTCCACCCTGCTTATTGATGAAAACATCATAATTTTGTCATCCATCCGAAGTGGGATCACTTTGTGGCAGAGGGCCTCCTTCAGGACTTGGAAAGTGTATAAGACAGCTCTCATCTCCAAGAAATCTATGAGAAGATGATGCTCCTACTCCTGGCTCCACACCTGAGTGTGGAAGTCTTGACAGTGAGCTCCCCAACTGATCAGGAGTGCAACCATTTTGATGGTGATCTGGGATTTAGAGGGTAAGAGTAGATCTAACAGAAGCTAAGCCAAATGCATCTACCATGTAAGTAATTTTGTCTGAGGTTATGTCATTTCTGCAGAGAATTGCGGATGTGTGGTCAGGGACCACTATTTGTTGCGAATGAAGGCATATGTCCCAGCATCCGCTGCATCAAAAAGGGCCCGGATAGAGTCACTTTCCATGAAGTAATGAGACATCTGAATATGTTGTTTCTTCCGTTCTCAGGAAAGAAGAACCCTCACCCTGAAGGTATCCAGGAGGGCTGCTATGAAGGGAAGCTGCTGGGAAGGTGAATCTGGCACCTTCTCTGAATCAGAAAACCCCTCCTGGAAGAGAGCAGCTGAGAAGCTGTGGCAACTGCTTCCTGAGCCTCGAGACTGGATGGGCTGGCTCGGAGACAAATGTCCAGGAAGTGAAGGCTTGAATACCGGGTTGTAGTGAACTCCTTCCTGAACAGGTACTTGTTTAACATTTCAAGATCGTGAAATTGGTGCATGCCACCTGTTATCTTAGAACCAAACAAAGGAAGTAGGAGCCTGTGTTCTGACTTGCCGTAGAACAACTTCTACTGCTCTGAGGTCCCGATTCTCAGAGGAAAGAGGGTCTGACAGAGAGGCAAACAGACTGGGCTGCCGCCTGGGTCTGGGGAAAATCTCTGCGAAATTGGGAGAGTATCCCTCTCAGACAATCCTGATGACCCAAGTGTTCGATGGATTGGACTTCCACTACTTATAAAACCAAATCGGGCAACCCCCACTACCACCGAGAGGCATCCACCTCAGACAGCTGAGGTGGGACCTGGGCTGGACGCAAGATGATGGTACTGGGTGCTTTTGGCCCTGTGCCCTCCGCTGCGATTTTTTTTTTTGCAGTTGAGGAGTTGATTCCTGACAAAGGCTTCCAGGCCTCTACCTTGAAAGGACTGCCTGTTACAAGAATGATGACGGTGCCATCCCTCTGAGGGGCAGGAGGAGTCTGAGTACCCTCCAGAGCTCAACCTGAGGGCCGTACTGATAAGCACCACCAAGGAGATGTTAATAACCTGCTGCAAGTGTCATAGGGGTCTATAAAAGCATTTAGCTGATTATTGGGCTATATGCCCCTAGCAAAGGAGCAGTAGATTCTGAGAGGCTCTCGACCATTGAATTTAGTGTGTTCCACAGGGTGTACTTGTACTGAGGAATGTAGGAACTCCAGACGTAGAAGTCTGCTTTGGTCCATAGATGAAGTCTGAAAAGTTATGTTGGACCCCATATCCCTGAGGAAAAATGGAAAAGAAGGTTTTCCATCACAGGCTCTGCTGATACAGAAGGCTTGCATTCCTGCCCCTAAAATGAATCATCCGCTGTGTCTTTGACAAAGTAGGACAGGGAGAGACTCTTCCAAATCCAGTTCTACCCCAGAAGAACCTCCAAAAGGCAGGTCCAGGACAGAGTCACGGGAGATGCTGCCACCCAGAATGGCGTTGAGGAGTTCGGCACCATTCATGGTGCAGGCACCACCTGTGGCACCAGCACCACCCGCGGCACCAGCACCAGACATGGTGCCGGCACCACACACGGCACCACCACAAGTGGCATCAGGCATACTGTCCCTAGACCGGAAGAAAAAGGGGGAGAAGGAAAGCAGTACCCATGCCAGCCCCTGCAGAAGAAAAGGTGAGGGGTGTAAGCAGGTGGGGTCAGTGTCGATGGCGCTGGCACCAGAGAGGGCACCATGCACATCCTGCCCACCTGACTTGGCCATGGCCCAGTGGCTTCGAGGCCGGAAGGCCCCAGAACTGGGTCCACTGGCCAAGTCAACTGGGCAGACGTCATACCCCCTGCTCTAAAAGAGCGGCCCAGAGGTGAAACTGTGCACCGGAGCCCCATCGAGGACAGAGATGGGGCCCAGGGTCGAAGATCATGGCCGTTAAGAACAGAGTCACAGAGGACCCCACCGAAGTCGGGAGAGGCCTACCGCTCACCACCACCGACGATCCCCATGCAGATATACCAGAGGATGACCTCAAGTGGTACCATTTCTTCTTCCACCGACAGGAGGAAGAAGAGCTCGATGTTGAGCGGAGCCGGTTCCCTAATAGAGGTCAGGAACGGGCCTGCTGCTTTTGTGCTTCAGGCAGACTATCTTCCCCCTGAGCACCGGACTGCCCATGGTCGGACCCCCACCTCTGCAAAGGGTGGCGGACCAGACACAGCCCCACTGCCATCACAGCTTTCAAACGAAGTCTCCCTACCGTCACCACTACTGTCTAAGGTCGACTCAGTTGATGGCAGGCTGAGAATTTCTTCCTCTTCTTTATCAGCTTCTCTTTTTTTTTCTTAAATAAGAAAAGAACACTAAAAGTTATAAATTAATTGAATACTGAATGGCTATAGCTGCTGTCGTATAGACGAAGACTTGACTCCTGGCAGGCGAGTGACGTCGCCATTGAAGCACACTTGACAGTGGGAGAAAAGGAACTGAGGCAGTTGGAGGGTCGACACTGAGATAGCCTATATGGCGTGAGCTAGTCTCATGGTGCTGTGCATGCATGGTCCTATCCTGGTGCTGGCCCTCCTGAAGATTTTTGGCTTCCACAGGGTCCTAGCGCCTCCAACGTTATCCCATTAGTGTGAAGGAGTGGTGGAGACTTTTAGTCCAGGAAGATCCTGAGATACTTTTGGTGAGACTGATGGATGGGGATGTGAAGGTAAGCATCCATCAGATCTATGGAAGCTAAGAAGTCCCCAGGCTGAAGAGCCCAGGTTATTGACCTCAGGGATTCTATCTTGAAAGATTTGTGGTGTACGAACTTGTTCAGATGCTTCAGATCCAGAATGAGTCTGAACCCTCCCCCCAACTTCTTGTGAACTATGAAATAGATTGAATAGAACCCTTGAACTTGCTCACTTGACGTGGATCGACACAATGGCCCTGATTTGAATGAGATGGGTAAGGGTCTTTGATACCACCTGGAGTTTTGCCATGTCCTTGGAAACTGGGGACAGTAGAAAGTGTCCCCTGGAGGAAACCATTAAGAATTGTATGTCATAGCCCAAGTGAAGGATTTCCAGAATCCAGCTGCCTGACATTCTTTGGGCCCATCTTGAGAAAAACTCCTGTAGTCTTCCACCAAGGAAAGGGAGGCAGGGATGGGCCTGCCTATGCTCATTGCGAGGCACCAGGCTTTTGTGCTGGGCCTCCTGCATGGCGCCTGGCCAGGGCTCTTCTGTTACTGTAACCTTGTTACATGAGTAAACTCCTCTATTTCTCTGGTTACCAAAGTTCCAAAAAGGATGACCCCCCCCCCAGTGCTGTCTATGCTGGTCATCACCTTGACTGGTTTTGGTTACGGTGGTCTTAGGCTGTTGTTTTGACACTGGAAGATGGCCCTTCTTGTCCTGGATATCCTTCAAAATAGTATCCAGGTTGGAACCAAACGATAAGCCTTCCTCAAAGGGAAGGTTAAACAGCTTAGCTTTCGAAGTTTGATCAGCGACCAAATGTCTGAGCCACACGTCCCTCATGTCCGAGGCAATGTGGTAGGCCGAACAGGCTGACGTGCAAATTCTCCACTGTGGAATCACCAAGAAAAGTGGAGTCCATGGCCATGAACTGAAAAATGCTCGCACCTTCCGAGTCAGGCAGAATGAACTGATCAGAGTAGTGACCCAAATGTTTAATGCCCTGGCAACAATAAATGAAGCATAAGACATGCGGATGTTCATGCCATTAGAGGCAAAAGCCCTCCTGCACGCGATATCTACCCACTTGTCATGAGAATCTGCTAGGGCTATAGTAGATAGCCTTCAGTAAGCAGAGTGGTGTGTTTGACTGAATTATAAACGGCTTTGTCCACCAGTGGAGGAGCTTTCCATATGCAAGATCTTTCCTCTAAAAAAGGGAAAGTCCACGTCTTTGGTTTGGGAAGATACTTCTCTGATTCACACCTGCCCATTCTTGCTCAATAATTTGATCATAGTGAATAAATCCTGGAAAACACTTAGGAGCAGAGGATGACGCAGACAGAACTGGATTGACATCTACTGTGTCCATGGACTGCTCTTCCTTGAGCTGTAAGGATCTACATGCCTCAGCTATCAAAAAGGACAGGGACTTATTGCCAAACGGGGGACATTGGGATTCTTGACTTGGGCTCTGTACACTCTCTTTCCTCCTCCTCCTCCTTAGAGGTGATGTTCTCCTCATCAGAGAGCAATTTTTTAAGGTCAGTTGCTCCTCCAAGATCCCTGAAATCCTCATCTTGGCCTTCTAAGAAGACAGGGTTAGGGTCTGCCTGCAGATCTGATTCTGCAGCCTTTTCTCGCTGCGATGCATCTGGATGTGCCTGTGTAGGCCTTCTGACCTGAGGGGTCTGGTTTGGGGTCAGGTGTGTCTGCTGGGATGTCCTGCAGAACATCGGGGCCCAAAAACTCACCCAGGAGCAAGAAAAGTGATTTTTGCAATTCTGGTTTGCCACTGCCAACTGAAGAACCAGATGCCCCCTTCCCCAGCTTGGAGGACCAGCTGAAGGAACCGTTAGACAAATATTATGTTGAGCAACACAATTAGGGCAACAGGAACCCATGGAGGAGGGTCTCATCACCTTTTTGCAGGTCTTACATCATTTCATAATTAATGGTCTCTGATAAGCCATGGTGCCATGAATATGTTTATAAATTGTGAATGCCAGAAAGAAAAACTACTTAGTCCTCTTAGCTTGCCTGGGCTGATGGCTCTCCACTGAAGCTGCAGGCAGGGATCAATGTGGCTAGAGTGGGCTGACTAGGCATTTATGCTCACTAGCAGGAGTGCGCATGACATCACAACGTCTTACGTGATGCTAGCACGCTAAGTGCAGGCACGCGTGCACCTGCGGGTGCGCAAGCACATTAGCACAATGCAAAAGATAGGAGATTGCATGTGGTAACATGCCAAGCAATGCACAACCATGCACAATCTCTGACGCGTGAAAACCAAGCATGGGAAAATGAGCTCAGGAAGAAGCATGTACCCAACAATCACCATGACTGAATGGTGGCCTCTCAAAAGCATTCAGAGGGCTGAGGTGGAAAAAAACTCCTAAGACCCTCTGATTGCAACACAAGGTCAGAAAATACCAGAAAACACAAGCACTTAACCAAGTGCCTAAATTCCCAGCAGCTCAGCAATGAAAATGCTGCCCAAGGCAATTGTCTGTAGACTGCCAAGAGAAACCAGGCAAAAACCCCAAGGCAGAAGTTTCTTTAGGATTAAATTCCCCCCTTTGCTGTTTTCTAAAAAACTAGCCAGACAGAAAACCTGAACCTGAGGAGTGGGGAACAAAGGCAAAGGCATAGGCAAATTTATTTAAAAGATGCCCAATCCCAGAAGCTCTGGGCGCCGTACAAGTTTGTATGACATTTACACACAAAACATAAACATTTAAAAATAATATAATAAATCAACCTATAAATAATCAACTCTAAGCACCAAACGCTTGCAAAAATAGGAGTGTCTTCAGGCGGACTTTAAAAATGGCTACAGTGGGGGCCTCCCTGACCAAAGTTGGTAATGAGTTCCATAGAGCGGGAGCTGCAACACTAAAAGCTCGGTCGTCCGCTGATTTTAACCTCACTCTAGGGACAGTCAGGAAGCCACCACTAGAAGATTGGAGAGGGCGGGTAGAGGGAGTAGGTACCAAGAGGACTGACAGGTAACCAGGGCCCTGCCCGTGTAGGGTCTTGTAGGTGAGAAGACCCACCTTAAAGAGTATTCTCCACCTGACGGGCAGCCAGTGCAATTCGCGCAATACAGGTGTAATATGACAGAATTTATTCTGCCCAGTCAAAAGCCAGGCAGCAGCATTTTGCACCAGCTGCAGTCTACGAAGAGAACCCCCAGAGACCCCGAGATAGAGCGCATTACAGTAGTCCAGCCTAGATGTGACTAAGGCATGTATCAAGGTAGGGAGGTCCAGAGGCGGAAAAAGGGGCTTGATCCTGGCAATGTTTCTGAGATGGAAAAAACAGGTACGGACCACGGAAGATATTTGAGCCTCCATGGTCAAATTCCTGTCCAGAATCACTCCAAGATTTTGCATCCAAGAGGAGGCCTTCAATGATGCAGCTCCCAGAACAAGTCCAGTTGCTGAGTCAGAGGCCATCCTATCACGAACTCTGTTCGACTCCACTACCAATACCTCTGTCGTGTCAGGGGTCAGTCGCAACCAGCTGGAGGCCATCCAGTCATTAATCTCGGCCAGACAGATATTTAACACATCCACTGCGTTGGATGTTCCTGGGGCAAAGGACAGATATAGCTGAGTATCATCAGCATAGCAATGAAAACTCAGACCATACTTCCTAATGATCCCCCACCAGGGGCAGCATGTACACTGCGAACAACATTGGGGTCAGTACCGAACCCTGAGGGACTCCACAAGAAAGGAGACAGGGTGTAGATGAGAAATTTCCCATCATAACCCTTTGCCTCCTGTTGGTAAGAAAGGACTCAAACCAGTTGATGACGGTACCGGTGAGTCCACACAGCTCCCTAAGGTGGACAAGCAACACACAATGGTCCACAGTGTCAAATGCTGAGGAGAGATCGAGGAGAACAGGAATTGTCCTGTCCCCCCGATCTCTAGCCCTGAGGAGATCATTCTGCACCCGAACAAGCGCAGTTTCCGTGCTATGTCTAGCCCGAAAAGCCGACTGGAAGGGATCATACAACTCATGAGTCACGAGGTGTTCTTCCAATTGAAGCGATACCATCTTCTCAACAATCTTCCCCAAAAATGGGAGATTGGAGATAGGACGGTAATGTGCCTTGATCTCCGGGTCCAAGGAAGGTTTCTTTAAAAGGGGTCTCACCAGAGCCTCCTTCAAGGCATCTGGAAAGACTCCCTGAAGCAAGGAACACTGTACAATCGAGGCAAACACCGGGCCGACAGAGTCAACACATCTCATTAAGAAACGCGTTGGCACTGGGTCCAGCTCACAAAAGGTATGCTTCAAATTGACTGCCACCTCGATAACCTCACAAACCTCCACTGGTCTAAACTCTCCCCAACTAGGCGGAGCACACTCAGAACACATCTGGCGACCACTGTCAGCTATGGTATTGCTGGCTGAAGAAACCTCCCGCCGGATCAAGGACACCCTGTCCAAGAAAAAACGAGCAAACTCCTCACAATCTTTATTAGAAGAAACCCTCCCAGGCTGCAAACAGACAGGGTGGAGAAGTCTATTTACAGTCCGGAAGAGTGAGGCTGGTCGGTTTCTCCCGGCAGCAATCTCCCTAGACAGGAACACTGCCTTCTTACGGTTGATTGCCTCCTGATATGCACAATAATGTGCACGCAGGACCAGTTGTCCATCTCCAGGCGGGACTTCCTCCAGCAGTGCTCTAATCTCCGACCCATCTTCTTCATCTCCTTGAGGTCTCCATCAAACCATGGGGACCTCAGGTACGAAGTACTGGGTCATACACGGACAGGTGCGAGGGAGTTGATGGTGTCTGACAACACCCTATTATAGGTGTCAACCCCGACATCAACATCTCCGACGCATGCAGCACCCACACTAGACAATTCAGCTGCCGCCAAAAAACCCTCAGGGGTAAGATCCCGTAAAGGGCGGCAGCGACTCATCTCTGCAGGGGAAGGGCTTATGGCGGGAGCCCCAAGCGTGAACTTCACCGTGCAATGATCGGACCAAAATACCTGATCAATCCTGAGATCAGTAATCTCAAGCCCCAGTGAGAACACCAAGTCCAGTATGTGGCCGTCCCGATGTGTTGGTGCAGCAACAACCTGCGTCAGTGCCAACAAGGACATGCTCTGCAAAAAATCATTACTGCATCTTTGATCTCTATCATCAGCCCAAACATTGAAATCCCCCAGAAAAACACATCTGGGGGAATCCAACATTTTTCCAGCGACAAACTCGGCAAACTCCTGCAGGAAACTCCCCATCGGGCCAGAAGGGCGATAGATGAGGAGGATCCTGCAGCCCGTGCCGAATCCTCCATGAACAGCCACACACTCAAAAGAACTTGGAGTTCCCACCGGGTGCACAGTGAAGGTCTCACTGGATCTAAACAGATAGCTACACCGCCACCCCTGTGGCTCACTCTGGGGCAGTGCACCACGGTATACCCCGGAGGGACTGCAGCCTCAAAAATGGGGCCAGCATCATCTCCCACCCAGGTCTCCGTGATGCAAGCCAGATCGACCGATGAAATCAAGGCGGCACTAATTGCCGTCTTGTTTCTGATCGACCTGGCATTGCACAGCACTGCCGTCAGAGGACTGGAGGGTGATGCAGCCCCTCGGGTTACCTGACCACTCAGTCTGGTGGACTCCCTGGGGATGGGCACCAGCCACGTCTGGCCTCTCCCAGATGCCCAACGTAGCCCAGGGCACCTCCTGGACCTAACAACCTCTATCCTACCATCATCCAAACCCAGGTCGCCCCACTGCCAACAAACAGCACGACCCTTTACAATCCCCACTTCCCGACAGCGTCTAACAATAGTATCAGACACTGGGAGAGGGATAAAGGGACGTAAAGCATGTAGCAGTGAGCTCTCATAGGTAATCCTAGCCCCCGTAAATCCTCCCATATACCCCTACACATTTCAAGCAATAGGCACAGAGAACTATTATTAAACACACTTAAATAGCACCAAAATAAATAGCTATCCTACTTAACCAAGTAAAACTAATACATAACTAAGTAATTTAATACAGGACAAGTTTAAATCATAATAATATACAAATTAAACATACCTATCACAAACTATTATACTTACACGTATTTAAAACCATACCATGGACCAGCCGTTTCCCTCTGATTCCAAACAGAAATTTTCAACACAGTGGCGCATCGCGCCCTCCTGCCTTCGCTAGCTCATGCTTGCGAGCAGCACTTTGATTTAAACAGCACTGTCCGCCCCCTCAGCAGCAATCACCGCTCCCCCTACTCACACCTCCAGCCAGGTGAACAGGCAATCCAGGTGGACTACAGCACGGCCTCTCACACCGTGCGAGTCAACAATCGGGAGGGCAAATGGGCATTCGCCCGCAAGCAGGAGAGCGAGAGCCACAAACAGGCACTAAACAACAAAACGAGAGTCCAGGCATCCAGCCGCTAACGAGCAGCGTTACAGTTCCAAAATTAGAATCCACACATGTAGAACAGCCGCTTGCGAGCGGCGCTTTGATTTAAACAGCACTGTCCCCGCCCCCTCAGCAGCAATCACCGCTTCTCCCTACTCACATCTCCAGCCAGGTGTGAACAGGCAACCAGGTGGACTACAGCACGGCCCTCACATGCCGCAAGTAGTCAACAATCGAGGGGCAAATGGCACCCGCCCGTGAGCAGGAGAGCGAGAGTCACAAACAACCAAAGTAATAGCCGAGGGAACCCCCTAAGAAGCCCTACACTACCCCAAAATAAGCAAAAAAGTACCTACCTGTGGCACCTCTTTTTTTTTTAACAGAGACCATTAAAATACCCTAGCAAGGCAGAAGTGGCTCCCAGTTCACAAATGGAGTGGGAAAGGCAAGTTAGTCAATTTGAAAGCCGCAGCTTAACAGGCACTATTTTAATTTAAAGGTGCTCCCTGGAACCAGGCAGCCCCAACCTGCTATGTAGAATTGTAGCACCAACAGAAAATCCTGAAATCTTGAAAATCTTCAGAGAAGATAAAGGTAGTTGTTTCCCCTTTCAGTGGCACAACTGAACTGGGAGTTGCTTCTGCTTGAAATCCTCATATACCCAACATCCTAAAACTTGGGCTGTGCCATTCCCTTGGTAGGGGTGCACTATACCCAGTTGTTGTGCATACCCATTGACAATATGGAGCGCTACAGAAATGCTCATTTTTTTGCCCTTACTTTCTCCACTACTTCTGTAGAGAACTATAGCAGTTTCTTTTTTTTCTTGCCCTTGTTAACCTGCCTGATACAGAGATTTGTTGCCTTTTCAATCCCTCCCCTTTATTTTTGCCCACTGTTCCTCAACTCCCCCAGTTTCCCTATCCCTGCTAGGGTGTCCCTGAGGCATTCTTCCATTTTCTTTAAATTGGCCCTCCTGAAGTTCAGGATCCTTGTCTTAGTATGGCTCAATTCTGACCCAGTTCTTATACTGAGCCACACTGTACGGTGATCACTGGTCCCCAGGTGGCCACTCACTGTGACGTCAGCAACACTTTCCCCCTTTGTCAGTATCAAGTACAGTATTGGTCACCCTAGAGTGGGTTCCTTAACTAATTGCCTGAGGAATGCCCCTTGCAGGAAGTCCAGGATGTCCCTACTTCTGACTGTTGCTGCAGGTGTGAATCAATGGTGAAGACTGGTCCTGGAAGATCAAACACTAGCTTTAAACACTAATATTGATAAGAAATGAATGCTTTTGTCATATAAATGTGAAGTTCTGACTCCGGGCAGGTGAGTGACATCATCACTGAAGTGCACTTGACGGCAGGAAAAAAGAAACTGAGGTGGTTGAGGGCTGGTGCCAAGGTAAGCTTGCACCACGATCTCCACCTTGTAGCACCATGCATGTGCACAGCTTGGCTCAGCGCCAACTTTCTTGAAAAGCTCTGGTTCCCGCAGGGTCCTAGTACCCCTGGCTCAGAACCCATTACTGTGAATCAATGGTAAAGACTGATTCCTGGAAGATCAGCCAAAGGCTCCAGGGTCTATGCCTGCTCTGTGGGAATGCTGAGCAGACCTCACCATAAGGGAGGCCATGGCGAGCTTGCCTGAACAGGGTTGACCTACAGAAGAGGAACAACCTTGTCAGTGCCCATAGGGGAGAATCCCCAGGCAAGGAGGGCAGAGTCATTCAGTCAACTTCGGACAGCTCTGGTTCTCACCAGAGGTGGGTTCAGCCATAGGGCCAGGGGAGTATTCCACAATCCAGCTGGTCCCAATACCGAGAGAAGTGCCGCCTCCACCATTGAATTCAGGGTCAGTGAATAAGCTAGTTGCAGGACTCCCCCTGGTCTCACAGCTGGCACCGTCCTTGGTGCTCGACTCTGTGTTGGTTCCAGTGCCCATCTCTGGTCCATCCCCACCACTGACACCACAGGCATGTTGGAGGCTAGTCCAATGTCAGAACACCAAAACCTGGGATGAATCTGGAGGTGGCGCTGTCACTTGCACAGCACCTGGTGTCATGCTTAGAATCGACACCAGGACCGGTGCCATGTTCATTGGCAGAGTCAGTGTCGGCTTCCTCTCCAAGCGGCAAGAGCTGTTTGAGTAAGAGATCAACACTTGCACCTCTGTGACTGGGCAACGCTTGGCCCCAGCATCAGTCCCTCTTCCGGTACTGTGAATATCACCAGAATGGGGTCAAATGTCATGGCTGGCACCACCCTGCTCATCAACACCGTGGGCAAAGTCAGGAGCAGGGGCAGCAGCACACCGTGACAGTGAGGTGTTCTGTGATGAAGACCAAGCATATAGCTTCAACATCATCACCAAGGTTGTCTGCTGCCCAAGGCAGACAGAGTGGGGAGACTGTTCAGCTGGCTGCCCAGAAGGAGCCAGCTGTACACCAGGTCCACCCACCAGGGTTTTGAATGCTTCACCAAGGTGAGGTCAATGAGAATCCTGCTCTTCTGCAGTACCAGAGGAACTGGGAAGGGCCCCAGGGGACAGGCCAAGAGACCTGTCCTTGGCAACACAGGTTCGCTGTTTGCCTCAAAAGGTAGGAATTGGATGATCCAGCTTCAATGCATGTACTTCGAGTGTGCGGCAGTCCACTGAAAAGCAGGTATTGTAGTAATCCATATCATGTTCCAGGCCAAGAGAGGTCCAGCAAACCTGATGTCGGACCTTTGTCATGATCGACTTTCCACAGGAACCCTGACAAATGAGAGGGGCTTTCTTCGGCTCCATTTTCTTTTTCTTAGACTATGACATCACATACAAAATAACAAAATGTGGACAACATGGTGAAACAAGAATTTGGCAATGGTGCAAAATAAATTTTCAGTGATGGCTGAACGGAGACACTGTTACTCCTACAATGTGCATTTGATGGTAGGAAGAACAGAACTCAGGTGTGTGAGGGGGTCAATGACAGTTACTGGCTGACATGCGGCACCTGTGGGTACATACTGCACGAGAGCAGCATCAGTAGCTGACATCAGCTCCCTCTCCAGAAAAAAAAGCTCCCACATGGCCCTAGTGCCTCTGGGGCTACATCCATATGTATGAGTCAGTGGTGAAGACTGATTCTTGGAAGATCAGAACTGATGTGCTGAGGGAGCCAGCGACAGCTATTGGCTAGCGTATGTGGCAGCACATGACATGTGCAAGCACCATCAGTAACCAACATCGGCTCATCTCTGCAAAACATTTGCTCCTGCAGTGTCCTAGTACCTCTAGCCCTAGACCCATAAGTGGGAATCAATGGTGAAGACTGATTCCTTGAAGATCAAAATGTTGGCAGCTGGTTGTTATCCCATGAAGTGAACAAATCTATCTCTACAGTGCCCCACCTTCTGAAAATTGAAGACAGCACTTGTTGGTTTAAAGCCCATTCATGGTTTCCTTGGCTAATTCTGCTTAGGGAGTCTACCGGTACATTGTTCTTGCCTGGCAGATGCTCTGCAGACATTTTTATGTCCATGAAATAAGCTAGATCCCAGATCCGCATTGCTTCTGTCACAGTTTTGAGGATCTTGTTCCTGTCTATGTATTTATCTAGTACGTGTCATGGTATAGTCTGTCCATAGCTGGACTGACTGACCCTACAACTGGGAGGAAAAAGAGTTCATTGCCAGGATGACTGCTCAGCACTCAAGGAGATCTGTGTGTTCCTGAGTCTCCTCAGGGTTCCCAATGCCACTTACTGCTAGGGCTTCCAGGTGACACTTCACCCAAGAAGTAAGGCATCTATTGTGAGTACCTTGATGAGAGCTTGCTGAAGGAAGGGAATGCCCTCTCCGAGGTTGTTTTCCTCTTTCCACCATTCCAGTGCTTGAACAAAGCTCTTTGCGAATGGTACAGAACAAGACAAGGGATGTTACCTTTGGGACCAGTAACCTCCTAGGTGGTACTGTATGTCTGTCATCTGGAGGCAAGCCCATGGCACCACAGCTGTGGCTGAAGGCATATACCCCAAGTACTACAGAAAATCTATTGCTGGCCTTGGCTGACCTGGGATGAATGATTCTGCACTGGCAATCAGGTTTGTTACTCTGTCTTGTAGAAGGAAAGCTCTTTCCAGCAGGGTATCCAGATCTACTCCAATGAAGTCCAGAACCTGCACTGGTGCTGTCTGGGATTTCTGTAGCTTTATCAGGAGGCTGTGAAGGATTTCTGTAAGTTTCTCAAGAACCCCCTTTTTTTCCAAGGTGCCTCTTACCAGCAGGATGGAGTACAGTGCTACCTGATTTGTTTTCCTTGAAACTAGCCAGTCATCCAGGTAAAGGAAAACCACTACACCTTGCCTTCTTAGGTGATCTGCCACCACAGCTAAGCAATTTATAAACATTCTTGGTGCTCAAATGAGGCCGAAGGGTAGGACTGTGAACTGGTACTGACAGTTTTCCATACTGAACCTGAAATATTTTCTGTAGTTGGGTCTGCCTGGAATGTAGAATTAGGCATCCTTCAGATCCAGTGACCACAACCAATCTCCTGACTGCAGGGATGAGATTATTGTACCCAGTATCAACAGCCTGAATTTTTCTTTCTTGATATGTTTTTTTGTCTAGAATGAGTCACCATTCTCCTTTTTTTGGGTGTGTTAGAAAGTACCTTGAAAAGAGGCCCTTCCCCCATTGTGATGGAGGGAACTTTTCTAGTGCTTTTGCCTGCAGTTAATATTTTTTTACTTTAAGTAGCAACAAGATTTTTTTGCTGCAGAATGAGTTGCAATGCTTGGCCTCTGCAGTTTAGGAAACTTTTGGAATTTCAGGGACATTCCCCGACTCACTGCTTCCAGGACCCACTTGTCTGTGTTGATATTTTTCCCACTCCTGGAAGTAGTGAGTCAGTCTTCCCCCACTGTCAGTGGCTGATTAGTGACCTTGGCAACACTGTCAACAGGTGTGTTTTGGCTGTGGCTTAGGGGCTGGTGCTTTAGTATACCTGGTGCCCCTTCTACCCCCTACCCCTGTAGTACCCTCTCTGTGGCTGGTACTCATAACCAGTGTAGGGTCTGGAGTAGTAGCCTCTGTCCCTGTTTCCACTTCCATAAGGCCTGTAGGAGGTGGAGTCCTTTTCTTTTTCAGTCAGATTTTTGTGAGTGGATGTGTGCTCATTCACTCTTTTCATGGATGCATCAGTTTTGTCACCAAATAATGAGTTTCCCTCAAAGAGGAAATCAACTGCTTTCACCGGGTATACTGGGTAAGGAGTGTGATCCTTAGCCAGGCAAACCTTCTCAGAGACACTGCATGTGCCTAAATGCTAGGAGACGAGTCATTAGCATTTACAGCCATGTGAAACTGGTATTTTGTGGTGTCCAGGGCTGACTTTGCAGTTGTCGCCAGGTCCTGTGCCACCTCACCATCCACTTTTTTAGTCAGTACCAGCACTGCATTCCACAGGACTTTCTGATACTAGACTGCATAGTCCAGATAAGCTGCCTGCCTTAGTTGTAGAAAAGCTGTTGTGTACACATTTTTTGCCATGATGTTCAGTTTTCTGGAGTCCTTCTCAGGAGGCTGTGTAGAGAGCGGCACCGTAGTCCTCTCACAGGCTAATGCCTGTAGCACTCCTTCATGATCAGGGTGTGCATACAGGTACTCAATTCCCTGCTTATCCACCTGATAATTTTTCTCAATTTTTATGTTGGCTTGCTTTCTAACTGTGATGTTATGGTAACTTATTGGAGTAGCAGGTTTTGGAGGTGCAGTCGTGTTGTGGCCAATGGCGCCACTGCTTTTTCGGGCTGGTCTCAGTGGCACGAAAATGAAATAGCATGCTGTCTATGACAGCACTGCAGAAGCGTGCCACCAACTTGGATCAATTTCGCTGCTGCAATGAGGGAGCTCCCGTCATTGCAGGGCGTGCCTTGCCTGGTGTAATATTTCAATAAACATGGCGGCAGCTGTCGCCGTCCACCTCTCACAGTCCCCAGCAAGCCAATTTCATGGGTGCCCAATCCCTCTGTCAGCATGCCCCATCCCCAGTTCAATTGGTTCACCAACAGGGGAGCCCAGTGCCCGTCGGCATAATGTCCCCCTACTTTAATTTGTCTGCCGAGGGGGGTGCCCAGTCCCCCTCGGCATCATGCCCCCCCAAACACAGACACATTTTCTTTGCAGATGGGGTGCCCAATCCCCATCAGCTCCAGTACCCTCAAAACACCCAGGTGGCAGACTGGAGCCCACTAGCGTGCCCAAAGAAACTTGGAAAAACCTTCCTGCAAAGTTTTTTTTAATCACCTGCAAGCAAGAAAGCGGTCCTTAGCTGTCTGTTGTAGCCCTCCCCAACCCACACCCACCTCTGTGCACCCCACCTCCCCACACCGCCTCACCGCATACTTACCTCTGGAGCCCATCACGACGATCTTCGGTACAGCGAGAACACATCTGCACTCTTCAAAGCCGACCAAGAACCGAAGAAATGCTGTTAAGTTGTATAATAGCATCAATGGAGGGGGGGTTTCAACTTAGGTGGATATCTCGGCCATTTTTGCGACTTTTGGCTCGAAAATTTCAACATGGGTTTCTTGGGACCCCACCTCATGAACTCAGTCACTGTCATGTCGTTATTCAGTCCCGAAAGGTGATTTTGCAGTCACTGTGCGGAATCACATTTCAGGACTGATTAACAAAGTGTCACTGTTCATGAGGTAGTCTCTCAAAAAGCCTATGTTGCAAATTTGGTGAAAAAATTCAAAAAATGACTGTGTTATGAGTGTGCATTGCACAGTTTCCATGCATGCTCGTAAGTTCGAGAATTTTTAATATTTTCACTCCAGAATTTCAACATTGCCATTTTGTTACACCTCCTTATGAACAGTATAGCTGTCATTTTTCTCATCCTTCCTGAAATGTGTTTTCGCACATCTGGCGCACAATGGAGTGGTCGCTGTGGGAAATCAATGTTCGGGACAGATTAAGAAAATTATAGTGACACTGTTCATGAGCAGATGTTTCAGAATGCCTCTGTTGAAAATTTGGTGAAAGAATTCCATAAAATGACTATGTTATGAGCGTGCATTGTGCAGTTTCCATGCACACTCGTAACTTCAAGAATTTTTAATATTTTCACTCCAGATTTTCAACATTGCCATTTCTTCACACCTCCTTATGAATGGTACAGCTGTCATTTTCTCACATCTTGCCCAAAATGTGTTTTTGCACATCTGGCGCAGAATGGTGCAGTTGCTGTGGAAAATCAACATTTGGGACAGATTGACAAAATCACAGTGCCACTGTTCATGAGTGTAGGTCCCAAATGCTTTCATGAGGTGGGGTCGCAAAAAGCTCATGTTGAAAATTTGGAGTGCAAGTACCAACAAGCGCCTGGGGCGATAAGGGTTTCTAACCATATCGTCTCACCCTGTAGAGACTGAGAGGCATCAGGGGTGTGCCTTTGGATTGTTGGCTGTAATGCTCACGCCATTCCACCCCAACCCTGCAGCCAGTGACAGGCATCAAGGTGTGCCTTGGACCCTTTGGCCCCAAGGTTCACCCCATTCTCATATACTGCACCCATCTCAACATATTTCCTTATGGAATGGGGTGAGCGTAAGGCCCAATGACCCCAAGGCACAACGCGACACTTGTCAGAGTCTGCAGGGTAGGGTGAGGTGAAATGGCATGAGCGTTATGGCCAACAACCCAAAGGCACACCTCAATGCCTGTCGGTCTCTGCAGGGTGGGGTGGGGTTGACATCAGTTTCATACTTCACTGCCATTCCTATTATGCATCTCTCTAACTCCTGCACTACCAATGCCAGCGCCAACAAGACAACATTCAGCACTGACAAATGCTTGTTTATCAATACCAGCTGCAGCACTGGATGTTGACATGATTAGTGATGTGGCTTTTTTGAGGGGCTTATGTACTGGAACTAGCAGCCTCCTTGAAGGGACTAATATCATATCCATGAATTCCACTTCCTCATCATCTTCCTCTGTTTCCTGATAGGGGAGTTTGAGGGTGTCCACCAACTGTCTCAAGAATGAGGTGTAAGAGGAACACTTCTCATTAACTTTGGGAGGAGACCCAAACTCCTATTCGAGGGAACCATCAAGATTCATCCTTCTCCTCACTCTTCCTCCTCATAAGAAAGGTCCTCCTCCAGGACAGGGGGCTGGGTTGGAACCGGAGCCTGGGGAGCAGAAGCAGGCATATTCAAAAGGTTTCCCCTAGCCTGAAAGTCCTGCAAAACTGGCACATTTTTGTCATGCCCTCTGCTGAGATCATTTGTCTCTGTTCTACTGCCTGCTCCTTATCCTTAACAGGAGGAGTGGCTGAGTCATGATTTCCTTTTTTTTTTCTTAGCTGGCACTGGTTTCAGTACCTACTCTGAGGCTGTTATATTTGGTATTTTTGCCATCACTGGAGTCAGGGTTCCCCCTTCGGACACCATGGTATCTTTGTTATGCCTGTCAGATGGCTGAGCAGCTTTATCATTTTTGTCTGTTCCCTTTGACGTGGACTGCTGCTTATGAAAAGAAGATCCCTCTGCTGTGAGTTTTCCATCATTATTGGGAGTTCCCTCTGAGCCTTTACTGTACTAAGGTGACATAGAGGCAGACTGAGAAGCCATACATGCTTCCTTTTTCACAGCCATTTTCTTTTGTGATTCTGGGCAAAACTTAAGACAAATATCACAATTTTTAAAATCATGATCTGGGCTCCGACACTTCAAACAAAGCTTGTGGCAGTCTGCCTTTGGCAGGAACTTGAAACACGATTTACATTTTTTTAAATCCTATGGGACCTATTTTCTTTTTAGAAGTACCAATCATACCAAACACTGAGAGTGCCTAAGAAAAGGAAAAACGCTATAAAGCTCTATTATTTAAAGTAAAAATTAAAGCAGCTTAAGTTTAAACAGCAAAAAAGCAGCCAGTTCTCTCAGGCAGGAGCTGTGTTTCAGCGTGGCCTTTTCTGGTTTCTGGGAACCAACTGGGAACCAGAGAAACTGCTTTTTTTGATAAAATATAAAATAAAACTTTGTAACTAATACAGAGAATAACCAACTAACTGGAACAGTTTAAAACTAAATGTTGTTTTCAAATAAGTAAAATAAAAAAGACCAGAAGGTTGGAGACATCTTTAGGGTGACTGCTCTCTTCAAGTGGACAAACAGATCTGACATTAAGCTAGTAGGGGGAGCATGATCACACTGCAGAGTTTGAACAGTGTTCTGTAATTCTTCATTTACATACTGTGATTGAGGCCTGGGTCAGGAAGCATACGCAGACCAGGAAACATTGTAAAAATCCACAAGGAGTGATTTATTATTATAAGTAACAAGAGAATAAAAACAAAAAGAAATGTACCAACTGGTTTTCAGCACAGGCAGTCCAAAAAAACAAAGTCCAATTTCTGAGTTCAGAAATAGTCACCACCAGACACTCCTCTTCTGCGCAGATTAGCCTCTGCTTGGCATTTTAAATTATGGATAGAAATGAGAGGGGAAAATTGTGCCCCACTAGGAATTGAACCCAGACCCCTGGTAATACCGTTCTAGTGCTCTATCCATTAACCTACAGGGCTCACATGGCTAGAAGGCCTTAAAGGCTTGCCCTTTTGAACACACACATTCCTTCTCTCTAGTGTTGCAAAACCTGCAACTTAGGAACACATCAGCATCAGACACTCCTCTTCTGTGAAGATTAGCCTCTGCTTGACATTTTAAATCATGGATAGAAAGGAAAAGTGTGAGTTCAGAACTGAAATCAACCATCAACCAGCTCTCTGTTACATCAGGTCTCCATGTCCCAAATTCCCCTGAAGACACTTGCCTTTCTCTTTTCACACCAAAATTTGGAACCTTGTCAGGTTCTAGCTTCCACTAGAGCATTGTGATCCAGAACTTCAGAACCTTGTCAGCGTCTTGCTTCCAGAGCATTGTGACCCAGCAGAGAATTGTGACCCAGCTACTAGCTGACCTCTTTAGCTGTCAGATTCCACCAGCCTGAGGTCAAAAGGTCACACTCTGATACACTTTGCCAATAAACTCAAAAAACTGTTCCTGTAATCATTTCAACAGTAATAACTACAGTTTCATACATATTTTTATAACTATATATAAGCAAGGTAGAGACAGTAAAAAGAATAGCAAGCAAAGGTAAGAGTCGACTGCACAGTCCAATAGGAAAGACAGAAATAGTAGGCAGAATCCTTGCTTCAAACTCTCTCTACACATTACAAATGGGACAGGGCCCAACCAAACAACCCCTTTCACATATACCTCTCCACTTAAGAGGGAGCCTGTTTTTTTTTTTGTTTTTTTTTTTTAAAAAACAGGTTTCCCAAAACCTCCCATTTTCCTCTCCTGAACCATCTAATCTGCCCATGAAAACTACCCCCCCATTTGACTAATTTGTCAATTGTCCAGTATGCCTTTGTGCTTGTCCCAAGCTCTTTTGAACAAGTTGACCATTTTTACTCCCACCACCTCCTGTGGGGGACTGTTCCAGGCATCCGCCACTGTTTCTGTAAAGAAACTCTTTCTCATGTTCCCACTGAACTTGCTCCCCCTGAGTTTCCATTCATGCCCCCTGGTCCTTGTGTTGTTATTGAAAAGAAAAAGGCTGTCTACCTGTGTGCTGTTTATGCCCGTTATATACTTGAACGTCTCTTTCATATCACTCCTCTCCCTTCATTGCTTGAGGGAATACATTTTGAGTTCCCTTAACCTGTCCTCATAAGGCTTTTCCTGCAGTCCCCATACCATACATGTCGCCCTTCTCTGTACCATCTCCAATCTATTGAGGTCCCTCCTAAGGTGTGGGCCCCAGAACCGCACACAGTACTCCATGTGTGGTCTCACCAGGGATCTATATAGTGGCAACATGACCGCTCTCTTTCTGCTGAAGATGCCCCTCCCTGTGCATCCCAGTATACCACTGGCCTTTAGCATTGCCTTTTTGCATTGCCTCCCCACCTTTAAATTGTCAGAAATAATAATCCCCAGAACCCTCTCCTGCTCAGTGACAACCACTCCCTTCCCCCAGGAATTACGCCTCCCTCAGGTTACCCCTTCCCAGACGAATAACCTTGCACTTTTTAGTATGTTTCTTCGTTTTAAGGACAGAGCTGTTAGCCACAGCTTCTGTCTTAGAATGTCTGCCTTTACCTCGCCATTTCCCAAAATATACCCCAAATATCTGGTTTCCTGCATGCCCAATGCAAATTTGGTAGGGATAATGGTCAGACATTCATTTCTGATAGCTTGGATAACTGCTCATAGGTGATCCAGATGGCTTTTCCAATCTGGACTGCACACCACCACATCATCCAGGTAAGCTGCACAATAACCTCAGTGAAGGGCTAGGACTAAGTCCATGTACTGCTGAAATATAGTGGGTGTACCATGTATCCCAAAAGGCATGGTGGTGAACTGATAGAATCCAGTAGGCATAGGATATGTAGTTTTGTCCCTGGATTCTTTTGCTAGGGGAATCTGCCAGTAACCCTTGATAAGATCAAGGGTACTGATGTACTTGGCATTTCCCAGTCTGTCCACCAAGTCATCTATCCTGGGCATAGGATAGCTGTCAAATTCAGACACTTAATTAAGTTTTCTAAAACCAAGGCAGATTCTTATGCCTCTTCCTTCTTATTTACAATCACAATTGGTGATGCCCAAGCACTTCTCGACTCTTCTATGATACTCAGTTTTTTCATTTTTTCTATTTCCTTAACTACATCTGCTCTTAACCCCTCTGGTAGTCTGTATGCATTTTGTCTAATAGGGCAAGCATACCCTGTCCTTATTACATGCTCAACACCTTTTGCACGGCTGAGTACCATAGTAAAAGTACTATTAAATGCCTTTACCAAGTTACACATTTCTGCAGTTTGCGCTGGGGTTAAGGAAACATTTATCTTTACCATATCAGAAGTTACAGTTTGTTCCAGCCTGCCATAAGCTATGTCCATATCTTCCTTTCCAGTTTCTGGCAGTACTAACAAAGCAGCACGTGGTGCTTTATTAAATCCATTTTTTAGGAGATTAGCATGTTATATCTTAGTAGGATTTTTCAAGTCAGATGTCTCAGCCTCATAATTAACAGTACCAGTACGTCTAAGCACTTTATAAGGTCTTTGCCACTTCATCAATAATTTGTTTTCTGAAGTGGGTAACAATAAGAAAAAATTACTTACCATGGTAATCTTGTTTCTTCCAAGGGATTCTTCAATATGCATAACTCTTGCAGTCAGCCTTTAAAGTAGAACTGCCCAGAGATAGAATGTTAACGCTATATCATGGAACCATCATTGGCTCATGCCACTTTTCAAATGCTGCCCCTATCAACTGCCTGTGTTCTAAAACACCTCAGATTTCATGGAAAGCCTGCAAGGAAAGGCCCAACCAAAAGTACTGTATATCTATGCATGAATCGTAATAAAAATAAAAATAACTCAATACAAACAAACTTGTCAGAATAACCTGAAGAAGGGGAAAAAACAATGCCCAACGAGGCTGAAAAACAAACTATGCCAGTGTGTGGCACTCTCACACATAGTTACTCAGCTTGGAGTGCAGAGGCCACTGGTTCTAGAAGGGGAGGCAGGGTGGGTGAGTTATGAATATTGGAGAATACCTTCGAAGAAACAAGATTACTATGGTAATTTTTTTCTTCTAACCCCAGGAATTCTCCAATATTCCTAACTCTTGCAGACTAAGAAGCAGTACCTTTGGAGGTGGGCACATAACCTACTTTGGAAACAGACTCTGCAGAACTGCTGTGCCAAACCTGGCATCACTTCTGGACTGGGTGTCCAGGCTGTAATGCTTTCTGAAGGTGTGTACTGTTCTTCAGGTAGCTGTTTTACAGATTTCCACTAGTGGGATATCCCTGGCAGCTGCTATGGTAGCAGCTGTGCCCCTTGCGGAATAAGCCCTCAGCCTTGCTGGGGGCTCCTTTGCAGCTTTCGAGTAGCAACACTGGATACACTGAACTGTCCAGGGAGAAATGAACCTTTTAGATGCTAGGTTTCCTTTTCCTACATCCCCATAAGAAAGGAACAGCTGCTGTCTGTCCTGCCTATGATCCTTAGTGATAGTCATATAGTAGCTGAGAGCTCTTTTGATATCAAGGCTGTGGAGCCTACATTCACCTGAACTAGAGTGTTTAGTGAAAAAGACTGGTAGGGTAATGGATTGGTTCAAATAGAAATCAAAAACCACTCTAGGAAGAAATTTCCTGTTTGTTCATAGAACTACCTTATCCCTATGAAATGAGATTTATTTATTGAATTTTGATGACCGGGTAGGCCCACTGAGCCCCCGAAGGTCCCTTTTTCAGGGGGGACCCAGGAGGCACAAGGCCTGAAGTTCACTAATCCTCCTGGCTGAGGTAATGGCTACCAGGAACACTGTTTTCCAGGTAACATACTACAAGTGAGCTGAGGCCACAGGTTCAAATAGTGGAACCATGAGCCTGGCTATGCACACATTTAGGTCCCAAGCTGGCACCGGTTCCATATGAGGGGGGTGCAGATGGGCCAGACCTTTGAAGAACCTCTTAAAAATAGGGTTGGATGCCATAGAGAGACACCCTTTCCAGCTGAAATGTAAGCAGATACTGAAGCCAGATGAACTTTCAGTGTAGTGGGCTGCAAGCACAAGGAGTGTAAATGGATAAGGTAGTCCATCAAGGCGGGAACCCCGATCTGTGCTAACACCACCCCATTGGTAGAGCACCAGATGGAAATCTTTTTCCATTTTGAAGCATAGTTTTCTTAGTAGATGGCTTCCTGTGACCCCTTAAGACATGTAACACACTTTCTGAGAGATGCAAGCCTGCACACTGTAAGTCCTCAAGAGCCATGCCTTGAGCCTGAGGGATCTGAGGTTTGGGTACAGGATCCTCTCCTGGTTGGAGGTTATCAGGTTGTGCCTCTGAGGGAGGTGTATTGGCTTGGCTACAAACATGGAGAACAGCAGAGAGTACCATGACTGCTGGCCCAGTCTGGTGCTATCAAGATCATTGATGTTGGCTGGGATCTGAGTTTGATCAGAACCCTAAGGATTAGAGGGAAAAAAGGGAAGCCGTATAGCTGCCTTCCTGACCAATCCAGAGTCGGACCATTCAGGGTATCATACCTCTGGCTGGTGCTCTGCAACAGTACTGCGGCAGGTGGTGGTTCTTGTAGGATGTAAAGAGATCTATCTCTGGGGTGCCCCACCTTCTGAAAACTACTTCCAGCACCTGTCTGTTGAGGACCCATTCATGATGGACCTGGTTGATTCAGCTCAGGGCATCTGCTAGGGTGTTGTCCTTCCCTGGCAGATGAATGGCTTGTACAGAAACTGTGACTGAATAAGCCAAGCTTCATATTTTCATAGCCTTTGTGCAAAGGGGGTTGGACCTTGTCCCCCCATTTGTTTATGTAGTACATTGTGGTGGTATTGTCTTTTCTGACCTGCACCACCCTGCCCTGCACCCAATGGGGCAAAAACATGCAGATTTATATATGTGGTTTGCAGATAAGGGTATTGACCCCTACAAGGCTGGCTTGGTTTTTTTTCCTAGACTGCCTCACACACTTACAGTCTCTGTTTACTTTTCTGCTGGCGAAGAGAGTGTCATGGCCTCTCATCTGGTCTTCAGAAAATATTTAAAGACCTTCAGCCTTCGTCTCCCTCCACTGAGGGAACCAGTTCCAGTCTGGAATCTGTATATCTGTCTTGCCAAACTCATGGACACACCATTCGAGCCTATGGAAACTACAGATCTGAAATATGTCACTTGGAAATCTCGGTTTCTATTGTTTATCACTATAACAAGAAGGATCAGTGATTTACAGGTCCTGTACACTGTTGAACACTACATCTTGTTCCACAGATATAAGATGGTCCTCAGGAACTGTAGAAATTCCTTCTTAAAGTGGTATCACATTTTTTCCATTTAAAATCAGTCTATCACCCTACCCCCTTTTCTTTTCAGAGAACTTATTTCTCCGGAAATAAAGCTTCGCTCACTGGAGGTCAAAAGGGCACTTAGCCAATATATTGACAAACCAAGTCTTACAGATCAAGTCAGTCACAACTCTTCCTTGCCTATGGTGAAGTAGGTAGAGGTAGGCCTATCACAAGATGTACAATTGCTCACTGGAGAGTGGCATGTATACAATTTTGCTACATCAAGGTGAATAAATAGGCACCAGGGTTTGAGGGCACATTACACCAGAGTCACAGCTAAATCAATAGCAGTTTTAAGATAAATTCCACTACTGGAAATCTGCAAAGCAGCTACATGGAAAACAGTACACACCTTTCAAACCATTTCAGCTGGTACATTGAACCCAGAAGTGATGCTCAATTTGGTACAGCAGTGCTGCAGAACCTGCTTTTAAGATAGGTTCTCGGCCCAACCTCCAAAGGTATTGCTTGGTAGTCTGCATTTAGTTTAATCATAATGAGTGATTTCTGGGGTTAGAAGAAAAAATTACTCACCACAGTAATCTTGTTTCTTCAAAGGTATCACTCATTATGATGAAAGCTCCCTCCCTGGCTCCCCTACTAGAACCTATAAAGTTTATTCTGCTTCCCTGCTGTAGGAAGTTTTGGCCTATAGGGCTTATTAGAGACTCACCTTTGTGTTTAACTAGTTGGTTTCCTTGTGGTCTCAAGTTTCTTAGATTTGTTGGTATGGGGCATTTTTGACCTGAAAGGGCAAACAACTTTATTTTACTTTATTTTATTTTATGTTATTTTTATTAGAATGTTAGTTGTTAATTAGTGGGTCTTATACCCAATTAGGCTACGTAAGAATCTGAAGCACTCAGAGTGCAGCAGTTGCTAAGGCAGCAGTTTGAAAGTGGCATGAGCCACATGAGAGTTACATAATTTGCATATAATTCCATCTCTCCGGGCAGTTCAACACAGGAGGCTGACTGCATTTAGTTTAATCATAATGAGTGATTCCTGGGGTTAGAAGGAATCCCTTCCCTTAGGTTGTCTCCCTTCTTCCACCACTGAAGGGCTTGCAGTAACATTTTTGTTACTGGAATCAGTTTTGAAAGGGGGTCTCTCCTTTGGCACCAGTGTGCTCTGAGGTGGAACTGAATTTCTCTCATCTGGAACCTGGACCCCAGTACTGTGCCTGTGGTAGGAGCCATATGCCCCAGTAGTTGAAGAAACTGCCTTGCAGTTTTTGATTTGCTGGGAATGAATGAACTAGCACTCTGCAGTATATTGTTTACCCTGCCCTGGGGCAGATAAGCTGTGCCCTCCAGGGTGTTCAATTCTGCTCCTATGAACTGCAACACCTGTGTTGGTTGAAGGACAGATTTCTTGAGGTTTATCAGGAACCCTAAGGACTCCAAGAGCTCCTGGGTTAGCTGCAAATGAGCCTTTACCTGCTGTGGAGAGTTTCCTGCCACCAGCCAGTCGTCCACATCCGGAAACACTGTGGTACCCAATCTTGTGAGGTGTGCCACTGCCACTGCCAGGCACTTTGTGAACACTCTTGGGGCAGAGGTGAGGCTGAAAGGTTGTGTAGAGAATTGGCAATGATCTGATGAGAGTCTGAATCTGAGGTATTTTCTGTGAGACTCCTTTATGGGGATGTGGAAATAGGCATCGTTTAGGTCCAGGGATGCCAACCATGCCCCTTTTTGGAGGGTTGGCAATATCAGCCCAAAGTTACCATCTTGAACTTTGGATTTGTCAGGTGCCTGTTCAATAATCTTGGGTCTAGAATAGTCTGCCTCTCCCCCTTTTTCTTTGTTGTAAGAAAGCATCTTGAGTAAAACCCCTTTCCCTTTTTCTGTGGAGAAACAGGTTCCACTGCCTTTGATGACAGCATGTTCTGTACTTCCAACAGCTTCCTTTCTGCATTTGGAGCTGGTTTGAAAACTCTTGTTCTTAGAGGAGGAAAGGATTTGAAGTTTAGAGACAAACCCTGACTCACTATCTCCAGGACCCAGTTGTCTGTGGTAATGTCTTGCCAAGCCTGGAAAAACTGAACCAGTGTGTCCCCTACTGGTAGTGGGGAGGCGGCCTGGGCAAGTAAGCCAGGGAGTCTGTTTTGACTGAGGCTGGGCTTGACCAGCCTGGAAACCATGCCTGAATCCCCTTCTGCCCCTCCCCCTAAAGTACTCTGTCTGCTGGGGGTACTGCTGGTATTGGGGAACAGTTTGAGCCTGGTAGAAATGCCTGCTGTATGAAGCTCTGCCCCTGCCTCCTCTTCCATATGGCCTAGTTGAAGGTGAGGACTTTTCTTTGGCCAAGTTACTTTTATAGGTGGCCTTGTATTCATCCACCTTTTTCATATAGGCATTAGTTTGCCCCCCAAAAGGGGAGTTATTCTCCACAGGGAAGTCCATGTCTTTTTCCTGGGTATCCTGTGTGAGGTTTGTGGCCCTTAGTCATGCAAACCTCTTCAAGGTTACAGTGTTAGCCATCCATCTGGCAGCAGTGTCATTGGTATCTGCTGCCATTTGGAACTGGTATTTTGCAGGTCTAAACCAAATCTGGCAGTCTCAGCTAGATCTGCCGAGAGGCCAGATATGGAAATTATGTACCTACCATAATTCTTGATCTTCTTGGATGAAGTCTCCACCACTCATTCACACTGATGGGACTACACCTAGGATCCAGCGGGAGCCAAAAATCTTTGGGAGGGTTGGCGCCTAGGTAGGACTGCTAGGAAGTGGCACCATGAGCCAGGCTCGCACCGTATAGACTACCTTGGCGTTGACCCTCCAACCACCTCAGTACCTTTTTTACCAAGGAGGTGCAGCATAACTAACCTAGTGAAAAACTAACCTAATGTCGGACATAAGATAGTCTGAATGACCCGTGTAAGAAGGGTCAACACAACGGAGTCTTCACAGCCCAGCCATTGAGGGAGTGAAGACCTCAAACAGATAAATGAGCTCAGGGGGATGGCAGGTGGGCATGTGAATGAGTGGTGAAGACTTCATCCAAGAAGATCAAGAATTATGGTAGGTATGTAATTTCCATATCTTTCTGGACATAAAGTCTCCACCACTCATTCACACTGATGGGAGAGTACCGAGCCAAAATAATCCCCTGAGACAGGTGGAAGGAAAGAGAGGAGCTCACCTAGGACAGAAGCCCATTAAGGATTGTCCTGCCAAAGGACTGATACTGTCTGGCATGGACATCCAAGGCACAGTGCTTTATAAAAGTGTGCAAGGAGCTCCAAGTGGCCACATTGCAGATGTCCGCAATGGGCACATTACGGATTTCTGCCAGAGATGCTGCGACTGCTCTAGTAGAATGAGCATACACTCTGCCTTCTAACTTAAGCTGTGCCATGGAGTAGCAGTGGCAGAGGCATGCCACTAGTCACGCTGAAATACACCTGACACCAACAGGCTGACACAGCCGGGTCATGCTGAAGGAGACAAACAGTTGTTTGGATGTGCGGATTTCCTTAGTCCTATCTAAGTAGAACAGCAAGGCTCTTTTCACATCCAGGGAATGAAGGTTACGCTCCCCCTCATTCTGGAAGTTCGTGAAGTAGGTAGGAAGGACCAAGGGCTGATTCAGATGGAATTCTGAGACAACCTTAGGAAGAAACTTGGGGTGAGTCCTAAGAACTACCTTGTCTTTGTGAAATACAGTATACGGGGGGTCTGTGACTAATGCATGTGTTTCCGAAACTCTGCAAGCGGAAGTGATGGCCACAAGAAAGGCTGTCTTTCAATACAGAAATTTTAAGTCACAAGTTGTTAGAGGCTCGAAAGGTTTACGGATGACCATGTCTAGCATAAGGTTAATGTCCCAGGCTGCTACTGGTCATCTAAGGGATTTCGCACACCAGATAGAGACATGCTTCCACTTAGCCATGTAAGTCTTTCGAGTGGCTGGCTTACATGCAGCTAATAGAATATCTGAAATGCTACATGAAACTTTAAACCTGTTCACCTCTATCTCCTCAGCAGCCAGGCGTGAAGGTGAAGGGGCATCAGGTTGGAATGGACTACAGGACCCTGGGTCAGTAGGCTTGTCTGAAGTGGAAGCAGTTTCAGGGAGGTTTCTGATAGTCTGTTGATTAAAGGAAACCAGATCTGATGAGGCCAGAGTGGGGCAATGAGGATAATTCTGCACCCCTGCACCTCCAGTTTGAGCAGCACCCTCTGAACTAGGTGAAGAGGAGGAAATGAGTATAGAAATTGTTTTGTCCACCACAGTCTGAATGCATCCTGACAAAAAATGCCAGGTCCTGGATTTCTGGAGCAGAAGAGAGGCAGTTTTGCGTTGAGTGGGGACTCAAAAAGGTCCAGGTCCGAAGTTCCCATTCTTCGAAGAGTGATTGCATGACGGTTGCCTCGACAGACCACTCATGAGGATCTGTCTCCGTTCTGCTGAGACAGTCCACCAGATCATTCTGAACTCCAGGCAGGTAGACTGCCTGGATCAGAGCTTTGTGCTCTAGGCACCATTCCCACACTCTCATAGCTTCCCTGCATAATGGGTAAGAGTGTGCTCCACTCTGCTTGTTGATGTAGTACATCACTGCCTTGTTGTCTGTTTGAAGGAGAATGGTCTTGTGACAGAGTATGTCCTTCAAGGTCCAGACCGCGTAAAGGATGGCTCTCATTTCAAGAACATTTATGTGAAGCTGAGACTCGTCCTGACTCCATCGACCCTGGGTGTGGAGATCCTGGAGGTGAGCTCCCCATCCCAGTAGAGATGCATCCACTGCAATGGAGATCTGGGGATCCAGAGGGGCGAAGGGATAACCCTCCTGTAGGTTGTCCTCCTGAGACCACCAGGTGAGTGACCATTTCAGCAGTTCTGTCACCTTGATGTGAAAGGACTGAGGATGTGTGGTTGGTGACCACTGAGTGCTGAGCATCCACTGAGTAGTTCTCATGTGAAGTCAAGCCAGAGGCATAGTGAACACTCAGGATGCCGTGAGACCCAACATCCGCTGTATTGAGAGAGCTCGGACTGAGCTGTTTTCTCTGATGAAACAGGCCATCTGGAGGATCTCGCTCCTTCTGTCCTC
Source organism: Neoceratodus forsteri (assembly GCA_016271365.2). Lineage (NCBI taxonomy): Eukaryota > Metazoa > Chordata > Ceratodontiformes > Ceratodontidae > Neoceratodus > Neoceratodus forsteri. The sequence goes on from CM028130.1 coordinate 1,202,187,529, forward strand.
TGGAAGGAATGCTTTCACGTTGGAGATGTCCAGAAGGGCTCCTATGAAGAGGAACTGCTGGGAGGGCTGTAGCTGTGACTTTTTCAAGTTTAGCAGAACTCCCATGGACATGAGGAAGTTTGAGGCCATAGCTTCTAGAGTCTCTTGTCTGGAGGAGCTCGCGAGAAGCCAATCGTCCAGATATGGGAACACTTGAACTCTGATTTTCCTCAGATGCACCGTGAGAACTACAAAGCACTTTGTAAAAACTCGAGGCGCTGAGGATAGCTCAAAGGGCAGAACTCTGAATTGGTAGTGCTGACCCAACGCCATGAATCTGAGGTACCGTATTTGTGGTGGTTTGGGTGTATGAGAATGTGTTGATAGGTGTCCTGCATGTCCAAGGAGGCTAGCCAATCGTGCTGATGGATCAGAAGTAAAAGAGTGCCAAGTGATATCATCTTGATACTGTAACTCATTGCCTCCACAGGCTCACTCTGAGATTTCACCACTTGTCTCCTGCATCTCCTGTATACTTCTAACAGTGAATCCTGGGCCTTTCTAAGCAAAATCAAGCCATGGTCAGCATGTCACAAACAAATGCTAATAGCTCAATAACTGTACATGCTAGACACAAAGTATGAGTGGCAGAGTTATTCAGCACAAAATTGCCTTTCCAATGGTGGTATGCATGTAATAATAAGTAATTTAGTTTTTTTCTATGCTGGTCGAAACATCAAAAAAAATATTTTTCTCACTAAAAAAGGCAACATAAGCCATTTTTTATTGGAAAATATGTCAAATATCAACACCAAATTAAGCATACAGACATTAGATGGTGTTTTAATATTATTATTTTTTTTTAAATATATCTTTTTACTATGAAACATAATTTTCCCCCATTTTAGTCAAGCTGCTTAGGTGAGTCTTGATGGAAAAAATGTCAGCCATACACACCGTACCATAAAAAAATTCGAATAGCTCCTAAAGTATACATGATACACACAAAGTATCAGCATGAAAGTTGATTAGCACAAAATTGCCTTTCCAATGGTGCTATGCAATCAGTTATAATCATACGTTTTTTTTTTATACCTGCTGAAGTGGCAAAAAAGTGCATTTTATTCAAGCTGCTTAGGTGAGTCTTGATGGAAAAAATGTCAGTCATACACACAGTACCCTAAACAAATGCGAATAGCTCCTAAAGTATACATGATACACACAAAATATCCACATCAAAGTTGATCAGCACAAAATTGCCTTTCCAACGATGCTATGCAATCATTTGTAATCAATATGGGTTTTTTTTACACACCTGCTGATGTGGCAAAAAGTGCATTTTATTCAAGCTGCTTAGGTGACTCTTGACAGACAACTGTCAGACACACACACACATGCACACACTCTCGCGTGCACGCACGCGACACACACACACACACACAAACCACAACAAACAAATGTGCATAACTTTTAATTTATATGCGAAAGACAAAGTATCAGCAGGTAACTTCTTCAGCACAAATAACCTTGCTAATGGGTCCAAGCATTCAGTTATAATCATTTTTTTTTGGACTACCTGAAAGACAACAAGTTCAGTTTTCTGAAATTAAAAGCAGTTATTATACAATAGGAGTGAGCAGAAAAAGTATTCTCACTGCAGTATGAAAACTCCCAGTTGTCGCAATGTCTCCAGATATCTCCACATATCACATTGTAATTCTCCATATATTACTGATTACTGCAAACAACCAAAACCCAGCACAAAACAGTCCTATTGTATAAAAGCACTGTAATGGCCAGGTGTATGATGCAGACTAGATCTGAACTCGTGGCAAGTGAACTCAGGCAACTCACGCAACCATCATTCATGGCATCGCTACGCTCCATCATTCGTTCATGATATTCCACCAGCTCACTTGCCAATCATTCAGATATATTCTGCATCACACCCCTAGCCATCATGTACCCCTTTAATCCTTTGGTACAAAAGACCAATCTTTCATGTCTTTCTATTGCACCAACATATGCAATGACATTCAACACAGGGTAGTCCCAAATATCAGAAGGTGCACAGCGTCACAATCTTTCATACATCCACATGTAAGAATGAGCATAAGGGCATGACATCACAACACATACAAGCATATGCATGGCGGCACCCATGGTATTTGGCACAATGCCCACAAGTCGCAAAACAGAAAACAGAATGTCAACAAATGTCATAAATGTCCACAAAATTATTACAATCACAATTACATTTTTCTTACCTTTTCAGATGGCGTTCCATGATGATGTCACTGCACTGAAGCGATTTCAACATCCTTACCTGGTGTCATTCCAACCTCTCCTCTGTTGTCTGTCATCTTTCTGTAAATAAAGTAGTTCCATCCTCTCGTCTGTGTCATCCTTCTGTAAATAAAGTAGTTTCATCCTCTCCACTGTTGTCTGTGGCATTTTTATAAAAAGAAAAAGAAAACAAAAGGTCCTACCTCTACCTTGCTGTCTTTGGCGTCCTGTGATGAGAAAATAAAAAATTAGTTCCAACCGATTGTCTGTGGTCTGTGTCAGATATTTGCCTTTACAAAGTCCTCTAGTTGTGCTCCTGTAGTCCTCTGTGGCAAATTTGTCATCTTCTGTGGTCCTCTGCGTTCACTCATTATGTTCCTGTCAACTGCCACCTACGCATAGTTTCGGGACCACCACTTCTGCATGTCTCTCCATTCCATGCACTGCAGCAGCTGTAGCTGAAGGTGATACTCCATCTTGCATGTCTTCGTATTTTCTTCCATTCTTCTTTCTTCTCGGGGTAGGGTAGGACTTGGCTTCGACTAAACAGTTGATGCCACACACAAGGTGCAGTGCAAAGGACAGTGCGAAACACAGAACAGCCAATGTGGCAGCCAAATGAAAATAAATAATACTGAGCTAAAACCTCCACTCCACATAAATTATATTGAGAGAGGTACTGGAGACACAAACAGGCACACTGGCATAGTCACTTGTCACTTTTTATTTCTGAAGTTTTTTTTGTATTCCTTTTGATCCTTTGAGTCCTAACAATTCTCAGTCTGCCAACCGACACATCAACCCCTATGGCACCACACCACCACATCATTGTTGCGATCGCTCAATGAAAACAACGTCAGTACACTAAGAGATGATGTAGTGGGTGACCATTACAGATATGTCCGCAGTCAGGCAGAGAGCTGCTATGCTCACCACACATAATGGCCGGTGACAGCAGTTCTGGACTGACCAAAAGGGAAAGAAACTACTTCAGTTATAACAAGGTGATGGCTGACTCTCAAAGTAATGCAAGTTTCAGCCCTCCATTAGCACTTTCAGTTGGCCCCCTTGATCTGGTGAGTGAAATAAGCCTCACACTGTCATCTGCTGTGTGAAGCCATGCTCTCAATTCTTTCTGAACACCCCCACTTTTCTCTCACCACCCGGGAACTCCAAAGTTATGTTTCCATCACTTTTCCCTTTACTTTCACTCATCAGACCTCTTTTAGCTCAGTATTTTGCATTTTCATTTGGCGCAGCCCATTCAATGACTGGCATGTCACTGCATTACGACTGAAACACCAACGGGCCTAAATTACTTTCACCAACAACGCATGAAAATCCATTTCCCGCCTATGACACTGCATCTCTGTGACTTTCTTTGGCGCATTTCACAAAGTTTATTCCACAAATCAGTGACAATGCCTATATCAGCAACTTTAGATTACATATGCTGTGTTTTCCCGGCCACCTTCATTCCTACAAACCATTTTATCTAATTTCTCGCTTCCACCATGGTGTCCATCAAGTCAAGTGCTCTTTCTCCTCCACTGTTTCCCTGTCCTGCTCCACTATGCATCTGCTACCACCTCTGTGTGCATCTCCACTCCATCCATGGCAGCTGCTATAGCCGTAGGTGATTGGGAACATGGTCTATTTGGTGTCTTCCAGTTTTCATCCTTCCTGGGCAGGACTTTGCTTCAACCAAATATTCAGCGTCATGCACAAAGAAAGAAGAATCAGCATTTATATAGCACTTTTCATACACAGTGTATCCCAAAGCGCTTTACAAGCAATGCTAGACTGGTAGTGAAGTGACTGAATGTGTAGTAGTGGCCATATCGCACATTACCCATCCACAGCCTGATCAATTGCATGAACCAGTTTTATGGGAAGGGAAATGTTGGCCATGACACCGGGAATGTTCCCTACTCTTTGCAAAGAGTGCCTTGGGTTCTTTTACTTCCACCTGGACACCCACCAGGACAGCACCAGGATGGGTAGAAGGGATCTCGGTTTAACGTCTCATCTGAAGGATGGCACACCTCAGCAGTACAGCACCACCCCCAATACTACACTCGAACAACAATTGTTTTTAGGTGTAAGTCCAATCCCGGTGTGGGATGAGAACCCATGACCTTCTGGTCCAGAGGTGGATGTGCTACCAACTGAGCCACACTGACACCTCTTGGTGTCACAATGGACAGCGCGAAACACAGAACAGCCAATGTGGCAGCCAAATGAAAATAAAAAATACTAAGCTAAAACCTCCACTCCACATAAATTATACTGAAAGAGGTACTGGAGACAAACAAGCACACTGGCATAGTCACTCGTCACTCTTATTGCTGAAGTTTTTTTCTTTTGAGTCCTAACAATTCTCAGTCTGCCAACTGACATATCAACCCCTATGGCACCACACCACCACATCATTGTTGCGATCACTGAATGAAAACAATGTCAGTACACTAAGAGATGATGTGGTGGGTGACCATTACAGATATGTCTGCAGTCAGGCAGAGAGCTGCTATGCTCATCACACATAATGGCCGGTGACAGCAGTTCCGGACTGACCAAAAGGGAAAGAAACTACTTCAGTTATAACAAGGTGATGGCTGACTCCCAAAGTAATGCAAGTTTCAGCCCTCCATTAGCACTTTCAGTTGGCACCCTTGGTCTGGTGAGTAAAATAAGCCTCACACCATCATCTGCTGTGTGAAGCCACACTCGCAATTCTTTCTGAACATCCTCACTTTTCTCTCACCACCTGGGAACTCCAAAGTAACGTTTCCGTTACTTTTCCCCTTTACTTTCACTCACCAGATCTCTTTTAGCTCAGTATTTTGCATTTTCATTTGGCACAGCCCATTCAATGACTGGCATGTCACTGTATTATGACTGAAACACCAACGGGCCTAACCTACTTTCACCAACAACGCACGATAATCCGTTTAATGCCTATGACACCGTGTCAGACATTTTCAGTGTCGCTCAACGCACCAAACTCTATGGTCTCTTACAAACTCTCAGTCTCTGTTCTCTCACTCTCAGTCTCTCTCACTCGCGATGTCTCTCTCGTGCACTCTCAATCGCCGGTCTCTCTCAATGGCCGGTCTCTCTCTCTCGCACTCTCAATGGCCGGTCTCTCTCTCTCTCTCGCGCACTCTCAATCACTGGTCTCTCTCTCTCTCTCTCACACTCTCAATTGGCGGTCTCTTTCGAACTCTCACTCGCTGGTCTCTCTCGAACGCCGGTCTCTCTTGACAGCCGGTCTCTCTCAAACTCTCAATCGCTGGTCTCTTTCGATCGCTGGTCTCTCTCTCTCACACTCTCAATCGTCGGTCTCTCTCAATCGCCGGTCTCTCTCAAACGCCAGTCTCTCTCGGGCTCTCAATCACCAGTCTCTCTCGATTGCCGGTCTCTCTCTCTCTCTCGCACTCTCAATTGCTGGTCTCTCTCAATCGCCGGTCTCTCTCAATTGCCGGCCTCTCTCTCGAACGCCGGTCTCTCTCGAACTCTCAATCGCCGGTCTCTCTCGATCGCTGGTCTCTCTCTCTCTCGCACTCTCAATCATCAGTCTCTCTCTCGCACTCTCAATCGCCAGTCTCTGTCTCTTGCACTCTCAATCGCCGGTCTCTCTCACTCTCTCAATCGTCAGTCTCTCTCACTCTCTCAATCATCAGTCTCTCTCAATCACCGGTCTCTCTCAATCACTGGTCTCTCTCTCTCTCGATCACTGGTATGTCTCAAACTCTCAATCGCTGGTCTCTCTCTCTCTCTCGCACTCTCAATTGCTGGTCTCTCTCTTTCTCTCGCACTCTCAATCGCCGGTCTCTCTCAATTGCCGGTCTCTCTCTCTCTCGCACTCTCAATCGCTGGTCTCTCTCTCTCTCTCTCGCACTCTCAATCGCCGGTCTCTCTCGCTCTCACAATCGCTGGTCTCTCTCAATCGCTGGTCTCTCTCAATCACCAGTCTCTTTTGAACGTCAGTCTCTCTCAATCACCGGTTCTCTCAAACTCTCAATTGCCAGTCTCTCTCGCAAACTCCTCCTGGTACAATTGTCTGCTTCCCCTGCAGCTCCTCATCATGTACACTCAGAGAAGCTGCAGAGGAACTATATGGGGCAAGTCTTTTATGTCGCTAGTGTGAGCCTCGTTATCTGTAGTTGTGATACTCTGGAAAACAATCAACACAGAGGTGTACATTGCACGTGCGGCATGTATATGATGGTTCAGCGCATTTCTTTTTCAGTGCACAATTTATGCACCTACCCTTCTTCCCTTTCATCGGGTAGTGTAGTCCAGCAGAAATAGGATCCTGCTCAATTACAGCAACTGGGGCACTTTGTCTCCTATTGGTGTACCGTTCCAGCAGATGCTCCGCGAGGGCAATGCGAAAATTTAGCTGCCTATGCTTGTTCACCCTCCCGGTCTTTGATTGTTGAACGTGATGCACACTCTCTCGAAACAGAGTAAAAGCATTTGCCAATGCCATGTCCCATAAAATCCAGAAAAGATATATCCACCACTTCTTAGATTTTCTGCTACGTGGTTCTGGCCCCAAAGCTGGTCAGCGACATCTATGCCATTCATGTGCATGTTATACTGCTTCAGCACTTCAGGACAAGGAACAGATACTTCAGTGCCATTTATTTGACGCCTGGTCACAGATGTTGCTGGTAAGGTCGGGTCATGTTGAGTTGAGAGAAGGAAAACAGGATTGTTGTTTTTCCAAGCTGTGGCAACGAGTGATCCATCCTGTAACTGTTCATAATGACCATGGACTTTCTTCTTCATTGCTACTTTGTTAAGTTCTGCAGGCCATCCAACCCTGTTGGTATGCATTGTGCCACACGCATACGAGCCAACGTTCAAAAGTTCTTTTGCCAGGTGAACCGATGTTAAAAAATTATCATAATACACATGGTGTCTTTTGCCACACAGATCTTTAGTCAGGTATGTCACCACCCTCTCTCCAAGGCCCACTTCCACAGTGCCAGCAACCTTTCTTGTGTAGATTTGGAAGTCTGACACATAACCATTGTGAGGATCTGCAAGAACCCACACCTTTATTCCGTACCGTTGCAGCTTGCTTCGCATGTACTGCTTGAATGAGAGCCGTCCTCTGAATCCTACCATGGCCTCATCGATTGACACTTCTTGGTGTAGGTGGTACTCCATCTTGCAGGCCATCCGAATGTGCTCCAGGATGGGATGCACATGATGAAGTTTGTCATGATTTTCTGATCCTCTGGGTGGATTTAGTGTGCTATCGTTGGCATGTAGATACTGTGTAATCTTCTCATAACGCTCACGGGTCATTACCTTTGAAATCGGACAACGTCCATAGAGATGGTGCTTCCCCCAGTGCGTATGGTAGTGTGGTGCCTTCATAATAGACATGTATAGCCGTATTCCAAAAAAACATTTTATGTTGCACGCCATCACCGGGGTCCATCGGGGGTCCACTTTATTTGCTTCTGCCTGCTTACGGGCACTGTACTTGTTTGTCTCCTCAGCTATCAGTTCGTAGAGTATCGGTGGAAATGTAAGGTTCATAAAATCCATGGGAGTCTTCTCTGCACCCATCACTGTGGCCAGACCCACAGGCTCCTTGAAGTCATTAACATACACCGGCTGTAGCAGACGTGTCCAACCATCATTGCAAGCCGCATCCAGATGTGTTGAAAGTTGTTCATGTTGTTCAGCAGCATCCACTTCAAGAGGGCTACTTGCATGCTGCAGTCTAGCCAAAGAGATCATCTTCACTATCCGTGCAGTTGCTCTGCCGCCATAGCATGGCCAGTCGAACATCATCCTCTTCGCTCTCCGAGGAATGCTTCTTCCGGCGCAACGTGGCCAGGGGCAGATCATCTTCTTCACTGAATTCACTATCCTGTGTAATCAAAGGCATCATACACATCAAGTCCACCTGGATGTTGGAATCATCAGAACTGTCAAAACCCTGAAATTCCTCTGCCTCATCACTAGCGCTATTAAACAGGCACAGCAGGTCGTTATTGTAGACATTCTCCATATTCTCCAGTTTGATTGCTCTGCGCTCTTTACCACGTTCTGAGACGGTCTTGGGATGGTCTCTCTGGAGGTTCTAATTATCTTGAGGTTCTAACAATCTCCGGCGGTTCTAACAATCTCTGGGACATGCACACAGCGTCTCTATAATAGAAAAATACAGCCATATCTTTGCACTGAGAGCCACACAAACTTGCTGCATCCCACATCAGTTCATTCTACAATGCTCCGTTATCCGGCACAATAAAAGACAAACCGTAGGGTGTTTTACAGTTGGGGGCCCCACAAGCCATGGAATCCATGTTTTGTAATCTTTCTTTGTGTTTGAAGGTAGAAGTCAAGACACTCGCACCATGGAATCCATTCTGTGCAATGGTGCCATGCATCCTGGGGTGAGTGGGCACACAGACAATACGTAATACTGTTTGCTGGATGGTGCGGTGTGTTGGAACACTAGGATCCATCCCACCAACAGCAGTCTCACTTGTCAGGAGGCTACCACCACTGTCCGAGACCCATTACCATCGCACAAAATGGAGTCCCCAGTGTCAGGGACCTCCTTCCAACCAGCAAATACACAGCGCCATCACAAGAAAAGGGTTCCCAGATGTCTGGGTTCTCCTACCCCAATGTAAAACCCCCATCACCATCCCACAAAATGTTTTTCAGGTATACAGCAGTTCTCCACACTCTCCGTTACCTGGCACAATAAAAGACAAACCTTCCCTGGTGTTCAGTGGTCACAGCAGCACCACCCTCAGAGACCCAGCAAAATCAACAAAAACAAAATTTTTCATGCCCGTCAGCAACACAAAATGGCATTATATTCAAAGAATGCCTTTCAGAAATACCCAGCTGCAGGTGGAAGACCACAAGACTCAAGGGAATCCATTTTGTGTAAAGGTGCCTGGTGTTTGAAGGTGGGATGGAGGACCCTGACAGCATGGCAACCATTGTGTGTGCTGGTGTCAGATCTCAGAGAGAGAAGAGTCACCCAGACAACAGGTACTGCTCTTTGTTGGATGGTGCCAGGCCTTGCATCACCCGCCACCATTCCACAAACAGCAATGCCTGTTGTCTGGGTGCCCCTCTCCCTCCGAGACCTGACGCCAGCACACAAAATGGTTGCCATGCTGTCATGGGCCTTCAATCCAACCTTCAAACATATGACACCATCCCACAAAATGGATTTCCTGGTAGCCTGTGGTCTCCACACCCTATGGTATCCAGCAACAAATCAGACAGCATTCTCAACGGTGTTCAGTGGTCCCTCCCCCCACCCCCAATGCCCGGCAACAACACAAAATGGCATTCGGTTTATATCACATCTCTTTTGTAAACAGCTAGCCGCAGGTCGGAGACCACGAGACTCCAAGGAATCCATTTTGTGTAATGGTGCCTGGTGTTTGAAGGTTGGATGGAGGACTCTGACAGCATGGCAACCATTGTGCGTGCTGGCGCCAGATCTCGGATGGAGGAGGGTCACCCAGACAACAGGTACTGCTCTTTGTTGGATGGTGTCGAGCCTTGCATCACCTGCCACCATCCCACAAACAGCAATGCCTGTTGTCTGGTGCCTCCCTCCAAGACCCGATGCAAGCACACAAAATGGCTGCCATGCTGTCAGAGTCCTCCATCCAACCTTCAAACATACAACAACATCCCACAAAATGGATTCCTTGGTGGCCTGTGGTCTCCACACCCTACGGTATCCACCAACAAATCATACAGCATTCTCAACAGTGTTCAGTGGTCCCTCCCCCAACCCCCCAATGTCCGGCAACAACACAAAAGAAAAAATTACTCACCTTAGTAATTGCTTTTCTTCTCATGAGTCTTGCTATATTATAACAATAGCAGTCAGCCACTGCAGCTGAACTGCCCCGGAGAGGAAGGAGTTAACTCCAGAAGATCTGAGTTCTACAGCAGTGAGCTGTGTGCTAACTCTATCTGCAGTTTCAAATGAAACTGTCAGATCTTCAAGCTAACATCAAAGGACGGAAAGTCTGTGTGGAAAAACTACACTAGCCCATGGCTACCTACTAGTAGTAATAACAACAATATAAAGAACAAAGAAACACTCAGAGCCATAATAACAAAAATTGATGGTATTATGGTTCGTTTTCCGCCTAGCAAGCACATATGAATCCCCCTTGCCCCCAAAGACTCAAGTCCAGGAAGGGGCAATATAAATAACCTAAATGAAACAATCTAGATCCCTAACCCAAAGGAAAAGAGGTAAGGAAAAACTACAATGGCATGACACAGTGCTTGCACCAATGCCACCCTACCCAAGTAGAAGTTCTGAGAGAGGGCAGGAGGAGGTGGTTATAATATAGCAAGACTCCATGAGAAGAAAAGCAATTACTAAGGTGAGTAATTTTTCTTCAAACACCATAAGTCTTGCTATATTATAACAATAACAGATACACAGCAGTACCTCCATGGAGGAGGTCAGAACCTACTTAGGAAATAGGCTCTGAAGCACAGCTGTGCCAAACCGAGCATCTCTCCTGGACTGGACATCCAGGGAATAATGCTTGGTAAAGGTGTGAACTGTCTTCCAGGTAGCAGCTTGACAAATCTCCAGAATGGGGATGTCTCTAGCAGCCGCTAGAGACGCAGCTGTACCCCTGGTGGAGTGGGCCCTCAATCCTGAAAGTACTCTACCAGTTTCTGATAACAGAATTGGATACAAGAAACAATCCACCTTGCAATTGTTCTCTTAGTGGCAGGTTTCCCTTTGCCAACGTCACCATAGGTAAGAAAGAGTTGGAGGATTCGAACCTATGACCTCTGGTGCGCTCTAAATAGTAGCTTAAGGCTCTTTGACATCCAAGCTGTGCAGTCTCCTCTCACCTGAGGAAGAATGCTCAGTGAAAAATACTGGGAGAGATAGATTGATTCAGGTGGAAATCAGAAACCACCTTAGGCAAAAACTTTCTATTAGTCCTAAGGACTACCTTATCTCTGTGGAAAGAGATAAAATCTTCTTCCACTGACAGGGCCTGTAGCTCACTTATCGTCTGGCAGAGTGATAGCTACTAGGAAAACAGTTTTCAAGTTAAATACTTGAGCTCTGCAGAAGACAGAGGCTCAAGGGGGTTGCATTAACTGAGCAATACAGTCAGGTCCCAGGCGGGAGCTGGTTCCCAAAAAGGAGGGTTAGTATGAGTAACCCTTTAAAAACTTGAGAACACGGGTGAGAAGAAAGGAGGCAGGTTTCCTGCTGACAAAAAAGCAGAGACAGCTGCCAGATGAACCTTCAAGGTAGCTGGTCTAAGGCCTAGGAAATTCAGATGGACCAAATAGTCCAGTAGAATGGGAAGATCAGCAGATTCTGGGATAATCTGCCTCTCAGAGCACCAGATGGAAAACCTCTTCCACTTAGAATTATAAGTGGCCCTAGTGGAAGGCTTCCTTGAAGCCTTTAAAATATCCATGACACCTTGAGAAAGGTGTAAGTCAGCAAATTCTAGCTCCTCAAGAGCCAACCTTGAGGTGGAGGGTTTGAGGTCCGGATACACACTCTCCCCTGTGCACAGGCCAGTAAGTCATGGACTCTGGGCAGGCTCAGGGCAGGGTGGACTGCCAAGGACAGGAGAAGAGGGTACCAGGGCTGTCTGGCCCAATCTGGAGCAATCAGAATCACTCTGCAAGGTTGAGATCTGATTTTACTAGTACCCTGAAAAGGAGAGAAAGGGAAAGGCATACAGGAACTTCCTTTCTAGTCCAACAGAAAGGCATCCAGAGGACTGAGCCCAGAACTGGAGGCCTGCAACAGAAAGAGGAAGTTGGTGGTTGTCTGGGGCTGTGAAAAGATCTATCTGAGGAGTGCCCCATCTGGCAAGACAGAACCCCAGCACTTGTGGATTCAGAGCACATTCGTGATAGCCCTGAGAAATTCTGCTGAGGCGTCCGCCAGGACATTGTCCTTCCTGGGAGATGAACCGCTATCAGGGAGGTGTTCAGGAGTAAAGCCAGAGACCACAACTTCATTGCTTGGTGCACAAGGCTGAAGACCGAGTGCCCCCTTGCTTGTTGATGTACCACATTGTGGTGGTATTGTCTGTCCTGACTTGAACCACTTTGTTCTGGACAGAATCTGAAAACACCGAAGAGCTAAAAGACAGCTCTGAGTTCCAAAAGATTGATGTGGAGCAGAGACTCCTGAGGAGACCATACCCCTGGTGGCAAGTCCCCAGGTGAGCCCCCCACCCTAACAGGGAGGCATCCGTGGTAGGTGAGGGTGAAAATGGGAATGAGGAACCCCTGTCTTAAATTGCTCTGGACCTGCCACCAGTGGAGGCTAGGATCAGAGTTTGAGTAACTGGACCAACTTGGTAAGGGGTCCTTCCTTTGAACCAATAGGCCCTCAAATGGAACTGAATGTCCTCATCTGGAATCTTGCTCCCTGCACGACAGCTGTGGAAGCAGCCATGTGCCCGAGGAGTTGCAGAAAATGCCTTGCTGGTCGAGAGACCCGGGGTAAAAAGAGGATGCCAGAGGCGATGAGTCTGTCCACCCTTTCCGAGGGAAGAAAAGCCTGGCTAACCTTGTGTTCAATTCTAGCCTATGAAAGTTAGGACCTGAACTGGTTCCAGAACTGACTTTGGTAAGTTTAGCAGGAATCCCAGGAAGTGAGAAGCTGCTGGGTGACTTGCAAGTGGGATTTCACCTGACCTGGAGACTGACCCTACAATGAGCCAGTCGTCCAGGTAGGAAACACAGCAACCCTTGCCTTCTTAAGTGAGCCACTACTACAGCGAGACATTTTGTGAATACCCTTGGCGCAGAGGTAAGGAAGGGCATTGCCCTGAACTGGTAGTGGCCTGAGGGCAGTTCGAACCTGAGGTACTTTGGTGAGAAGGCCTGATCAGAACATGAAAATAGGCATCCTTGAGGTCCAGGAAGCTAGCCAGTCCCTGGCCTTAGGGAAGGCAATATCATTGCCAGAGTCAACATTTTGAACTTTGGTTTCAACAGATGCTTGTTCAAGTATCTTAAATCTAGAATGGGCCGCCATTCTCCTGTCTTTTAGGGTAAGAAAGTATCTTGAATAAAGCCCCTTGCCCTGATGGCAAGGAGGAACCTTCCACTGCTTTGCAGTCCAGCAGACAGAAACCTCTGCTTCCAAAGCAAGAGGCTTCTGAAGGATTTGCAGGTGGAAAATGCCTGGCTCTCATCTTTGGAAAGTGTTTGAAGCTGAGAACCAGACCCTGGCCTGTTACCTCCAGAACCCATCTGTCCGTAGTTAGGGACAGCCAGTTCCGGCTGAAATAGGCCAACCTGCCCCCCACTGGTACAGGAGAATCGGCCCTGGACACCCCATCAGGGTGCCTGCTTAGCAGCAGCCTTAGGCTGAGGGGAGGGGGACGGTCTACTTGTGCCACGTCTACCCCTGCCTCTGAAGAAACCCCTCTGCGAGACAGCAGAGGAGGCTTGAAATTGGTAAAAAGGCCTGGAAAAGGGCCTGCCCCTACCTCTGGGAGCATGCCTTTGTGGCATGGCATGCTTCTCCTTAGCCTGGGCACTTTTGTAGGTAGTTCTGTATTCATCCATCTTTTTCATATAGTTTTCTGTTTGCTCCCCAAAGAGAATTCCACTACAGGAAAATCCATAGCCTTTGACTGGGTATCTTGGGACAGATTAGTGCATCTGAGCCATGCCAACCTACGGAAGCTACAGAAGTGGCCATGACCCTAGAAGAAACATCATTAACATCAACAGCAGTATGAAATTGAACTTTAGAGGCTTCAATGCCATCAGCAGCCACCTGTTCAACTCACTAGCCAGCTGGCCATGGGCCTGCTTGGCTAACTACTGTCTGTGTCCCACCTAGATTTCTGATATCTAGCTACATAAGCCATATAATTTGCCTGCCTGAGTCCCAAAAGCTGCCATATACTGTTTCTTGCCATGGCATCAATCTTCCTGGAATCCTTATCAGGAGGATGTGAGGCCAGAGGAATATTAGCCTTGTCACAGGCTGCAGCTTGTACCACACCTACATGACTACACTGCTCAGTAAGGAAGTCTGTATCCGAGCCTGACAAAGTATACCTTCTGTCCATTTTTTATCTAAGGAGGGACAGAATGAGTTTTTAAAATCTTTGTTGTTTGCTTCCTAAATGACTTATGCAAAGGAATAGACAACCTCCTAGACTCTGGAATATCCATCATTTCCACATAATCAGGCTCCTCTTGCTCATCCACAGCCTCCTCTAAAGAAGCTGGAGGGTTTCTGCAACCTTTTGTAAAAATAAAGAAAGAGGGACTCAGACAGAATAGGAGGAGATTCTAAGCTCTGTCTGGAGAAATGTCGGTTCAATGGGCACGTCCAGACCCCCCAGCCACACATATATTGATCAAATTCCTCCTCCCCTCCTGTGGTTCATAAAAATCCTCAACTTCAAAATCCTGAACCACTGGGACTGAACAACCAACCTTTTACCAGCTGTTGGTGGTTCTACAGATCCCTGAGACAGTGACTGGACAATCTGAATGGCTTTAGCTATCTCTGCAGCAGTTGGAGACACAATTTTGGACTCCAGACCTACTGATTTCCTTGTCTTTTACTTGGGACTGGTTCCTCTGAACCAGCCTTCCTTTGCCGAGAAGTCTCGCCCTGGTCAGAGGGCACTCCCTCTGGTCCAGTGGGTACTGGACGGGCTGGCCATCAGATCAGCGGACTTTTGGCCTCTCGTTCCCTGAGCGGCCCAATCTCTTCTCCAGGGTGGCTGCAGGAAATTTTACACACCTGGCAGTCTGACAGGAGGTGGTCACCCCAGACAATAAACACAAGTGGTGTGTGGGTCAGCCTTGGCAAAGGCGTCCCACAGACATCCTGATGTTGAAACCCAATGGGCGGTTTTTCTTTTGGGTTTCTCAGACATAATGCCAGCCTACCAAAACTTGCCTTTTGATGGCAGTGCCAGGCAAGACACCCTTATCGGTTCCTAACCGTGTCACGGTATTTGAAAAAGCGTTATAATTCCGTTTTTTAGAACCGATAAGAACCGGAACCGCACTCTAAAACCCACTGTACACTTTTAAAATGCAGAAAAAACAACCGATCGGTTCAAACCCGAACCGATAATTAATTTCCACACAGACTTAAATTTTAGTACTTACGGTTACCAGATAGAGCTTTAAAACCGAAATACGGTAAAAATAATAACTTTGCGGTTCAAATGAACCGAAAAATACTCGCTTGAACCGAAATGAACCGAGCTGAAGGGCTGATCTCGGGCGACTGTTCAGTGAAGCGGAGTAAAGAATCTGACAGTTTCATTTGAAACTGCCAGATGAAACTTTGGGCACAGCGCCCGCGCGCTGTAGAACTCCAGATCTTCTGGAGTTAACTCCTTCCTCTCCGGGGCAGTTCAGCTGCAGTGGCTGACTGCTATTGTTATAATATAGCAAGACTTCATGGTGTTTGAATGGCATTCGGTTTATATCACATCTCTTTTGTAAACAGCTAGCCGCAGGTCGGAGACCACGAGACTCCAAGGAATCCATTTTGTGTACTGGTGCCTGGTGTTTGAAGGTGGGATGGAGGACCCTGACAGCATGGCAACCATTGTGCGTGCTGGCGCCAGATCTCGGACGGAGGAGGGTCACCCAGACAACAGGTACTGCTCTTTGTTGGATGGTGTCGAGCCCTGCATCACCTGCCACCATCCCACAAACAGCAGTGCCTGTTGTCTGGTGCCTCCCTCCGAGACCCGATGCAAGCACACAAAATGGTTGCCATGCTGTCAGAGTCCTCCATCCAACCTTCAAACATACAACAACATCCCACAAAATGGATTCCTTGGTGGCCTGTGGTCTCCACACCCTATGGTATCCACCAACAAATCATACAGTATTCTCAACAGTGTTCAGTGGTCCCTCCCCCCAACTCCCAATGCCTGGCAACAACACAAAATGGCATTCGGTTTATATCACATTTGTTTTGTAAACAGCTAGCCGCAGGTCGGAGACAATGAGACTCCAAGGAATCCATTTTGTGTAATGGTGCCTGGTGTTTGAAGGTGGGATGGAGGACCCTGACAGCATGGCAACCATTGTGCGTGCTGGCGCCAGATCTCGGACGGAGAAGGGTCACCCAGACAACAGGTACTGCTCTTTGTTGGATGGTGTCGAGCCTTGCATCACCTGCCACCATCCCACAAACAGCAATGCCCGTTGTCTGGGTGCCCCCCCCCGAGACCTGACGCCAGCACACAAAATGGTTGCCATGCTGTCACGGGCCTTTAATCCAACCTTCAAACATATGACACCATCACACAAAATGGATGCCCAGATGTCCGGGTTCTCCCACCCCAACCTCAAAACACCAATCACCATCCCACACACAATGGATTTCCTGGGATCCTGTAGTTCTTCATACCCGGCAACATACAAAAAACCCTTTGCTGCTGTTCAGTGGTCCCACTCCAACCCTCCGACACCCAGCACAAACAAAAGGCAGTTTTTTTCTTTTTGCACACTCCAGCTCCCATGGCCCACAAAAAGCAGCACCAGAATAGAACTGCATCATCTTTGGTACATTGTCCCTCAACATCAAACAGATGCATTTTGTGAGATGATGCCGGGTATTTGATGGAGGGGGGGCCCGACCACAGGGAATCCATTTTGTGTAATGTTGCTGTGTGTTTGACGGTGGAGATGAGGACACAGACACCATGGAAATAATTTTGTGTGATGGTGGCAGGCCTCAGAGGGCATGTGGGCACACAGACACCAGAGTACGCTGTTTGTGGGATGGTGCCGAGTATTTCAACACCTGGCACCATCCCACAAACAGCGTAATCTGCTGACGGGGCTCCCACCACCTTCTGATGCCCATTACCATGACACAAAATGGATTCCCTGGTGTCACGGGCCTCCTTCGAACCAGCAAACACACAGCACCATCCCACAAACCGGATTCCCAGGTGTCTGGGTTCTCCCACCCCAATGTGAAACACCCATCACCATCCCACAGAATGCTTTCCTGGTATCCAGTGGTTCTCCACACTGTACAATACCCGGCAGCTTACAAAAAAACCTTCGCTGCTGTTCAGTGGTCCCACTCCCACCCTCCTACACCAAGCACAATAAATGAAAGGAACAGTTTTTGCTTTTGGCACACTCTATCCACCAGCCCCCTAAAAGCAGTATCATAGCAAAACGGCATTGTCTTTGGTACATTCTCCCCCACCGTCAAACATCCTCCACAAAACACTATGTGATGGGTGGGCGGGGCCACTGTTACACCAGGGAATTAATTTTGTGAGATGATGCCGGTGTTTGACGGTGGTGGGGGGGTGCCGACCCCATGGAATCCATTTTGTGTAATGATGCTGTGTGTTTGACGTTGGGGGCAAGGACATTTACACCACAGAAACCATTTGTGTCATGGTGGAAGGTCTCACAGGGTGTGGGGCCACACAGACACCAGGTACTGCTGTCTGTTGGATGGTGCCTGGTGTTGGACGACCGGGCTTGCTCACAAACAGTGTAATCTGGTGTCAGGGGCTCCCACCACCTTCTGATGCCCATTGCCATCACACAAACTGGATTACCTGGTGTCACGGGCCTCCCTCCTACCTGCAAACACACGGCGCCATCACACAAAATGGATGCCCAGGTGTCCAGGATCTCCCACCCCAACCTCAAAACACCAATCACCATCCCATACACAATGGATTTCCTGGGATCCTGTAGTTCTCCATACCCGGCAACATACAAAAAACCCTTTGCTGCTGTTCAGTGGTCCCACTCCAACCCTCCGACACCCAGCACAAACAAAAGGCAGTTTTTTCTTTTTGCACACTCCATCTTTCATGGCCTGCAAAAAGCAGCACCAGAACAGAACGGCATCGTCTTTGGTACACTGTCCCCCAATTGCAGACACCCATCACGAATCACTCAGCGTGGGAGGGCGGGAGATGCACTGGACACCAGGGAACCTATTTTGTGAGATGATGCTGGGTATTTGATGGTGGAGGTGAGGACACATACATCATGGAAATTATTTTGTGTGATGGTTTCAGGTCTCAGAGGGCATGTGGGCACACAGACACCAGAGTATGCTGTTTGTGGGATGGTGCCGGGTATTTCAACACCCGGCACCATTCCACAAACAGTGTAATCTGGTGTTAGGGGCTCCAACGGCCTTCTGATGTCCATTGCCATCACACAAAATGGATTCCCTGGTGTCACGGGCCTCCCTCCTACCAGCAAACACACAGCACCATCACACAAAATGGATGCCCAGGTGTCCAGGTTCTCCCACCCCAACACACGGTGCTGTTCAGTGGTCCCACTCCCCAATCCCAACATCAAAACACCAAGCTACATACCCGGTAACATTTGCTCCAACCCTCCGACACCCAGCACAAACAAAACATCAATCACCCAATCCCAAATACCCACCACGAGACACTCGGGGGTAGGGGGAAGATCAACTGGACACCAGGAATTGCATTTGATGTGATGATGCACCAACCCACAAATGGTACTAACCATCCTACAACAACTGAAACCATGGAACAGCATCCTCTGATGCCACTCTGCAAGACCCAATCCCATCTCACAGAAACATTCCCTGGTATCCAGCAGGCCCTACCCACGTCCTCCCCCCTCCCCAGATCCACTCACGAAATATTTACATAGCCCATGGGGAAACTGCTAGGAAAAATGAGCAGCCCAGTAGCAGCCTAGTTTGAGACCCCCCTTCCACACACATGCACACACAAACATTACCTGGACTAGGCTGGCCCACACAGACGATGACTCCATGGTCGATTGCTCCACCGTGACATCAATCTGCTTTTTGGAAAAACAAGCAGCCCAGTAGCAGCATTGTTTGAGACCCCCCCTCCACTGGACTAGATGGCCCACACAGATGATGACTCCAACCAGAAAGGTAAATAAAAATAAAAAAGCAGCCCAGCATTGTTTGATAAACACCCCTTCCCCCCATCAACACAGCATTACCCCATGTCCGAAATCAGCTATTTTGTGGGTAAATTGTAAAAACCAAAACGAGCAGCCCAGTCGCAGCCTAGTTTGAGACACCCCCCCCCACACACACACACACAAACATTACCTGGACTTGGTTGGCCCACAGAGACGATGACTTCATGGTCGATCGCTCCACTGTGACATCGATCTGCTTTTTTGTAAAACACCCTACTACACAGCATTACCCCGTGTCCGAAATTGTAAAAACCAAACGAGCAGCCCAGTCGCATACTTATTTGATAAACTTCCCTACCCCCGCCACTGAAAGCAAAAACCGTTACCCCGTAAAGACTCCAAACCTCTAGCTTCAAAGCACGATATCTGTACTGAACAGCTGCAAGTTTGTGAGGGGTGCCGACGATCCAAAAGGGTAGCCAAAAAAAAACAAGGATAGTTCCATAGTCAGTCGCCCGCTCCCCTAACAAGAAACATGACATTTTTCCACCAAAAACAATAGAAAACATAAGTTGGAGAGCCATGTTCACCAAGAAGCAGTACTTCTGGTATTTTCAGAGTTCTTGGTGACATGCATAAACACAATAGCCCTATACAGAGAAAATACTGATTCATAAAAAATAGAAACAGAAATACCTGTGAAAACGATTATGAATTAGGAGGATATATGAAGTGGACAGGAAACACTAAAATCGCACTTGTAGGCAGCTCGATCCAGCTCTCCCTGCACACAGCAGCACAGTGAAGATGCCGACACAAAAACAGGGTTTTCTCCAAATTTTCAAATGGGAAGCCTACACTTGCCAGCCAATCTCGAGAGGTGTAAGATGTGGGGCATCACCAAGAGATGGTCAATAAACAGTATCAAGATTGGCTGGCAAGTAATAGTACAATATTTTGCTGACGTCTCCAGACGTAGCAAGGCAACACAGGGACTATACAGCTGACGTCTGTATTCGTCCTCGGACACACTGGAGCACTTGATCTGCTGACTCCAGGCGGTGGCTAGGACACAATGAGTTAAGGAACTTGTTTAACTTTCTGAGGTTGAGAATAGGGTGCATACCGCCTGTCTTCTTTGGAACTAGAAAGTAATGGGAGTAGAAACCTGTGTTCCACTGTTCCAGAGGGACTATCTCTACTGCCCTGTTGTTCAGAAGGCCTTGGATCTCAGAAGCAAGAAGGTCTGACTGAGAGAGAGAGACAGACAGCTTGGGCTGTCATTTGGGTGGATGATCCAGAGGGGGTTCCGAAAGATTTAAATAGTACCCTTCGTGGATTATTCTGAGCACCCATTTGTCTGATGTGATCAATTTCCAGTGGTTGTAAAACTGAATCAGATGTCCTACTGCCAAGGAGGAGTCCCCCTCGGACAGCTGAGGTGGGACCTGGGCTGGAAACTCAGAGGGTGTCACACGGTGCGCTTTCTCTTGTGGTTGAGAGGTTTGGTTCCTGTTAAAGCCTCCTCTACCTTTACCATGAAAGGGCTGATGGTTCTGAAACTGACGCCTGTTCCGGCCCCTTTGAGGGGCTGCAGAAGGGGGTCTAGCCGTTTTGATGGCTGTCCTAGTTTTCTGAGTGGCATCCAGCACCTGCTCAACCTGAGAAGCAAACAGATACGTATCGTTGAAAGATAAGGCCATAAATCTGTGCTGGGCATCATTTGTGAAGCCCGAGGTGCACAACCAAGAGTGGTGATGGGTACAAATACAAGCCGCCGCTGCTCTGGAGGCAGTGTCAAAGGCATCCATGGCAACTTTAAGCTGTTGATTATTGGATTCAATACCTCTAGTAAGGGTGTGAAGGAGCTCTGAGTTAACATCCGAATCAGGAAGAGCTTCCACCGCAGCCTTGAGTAAGTGCCAGGGTGTATACTCATACTGAGAGAAGTAACCCTGGTAGCTAGCAATGCGCATGCACAAGGTTGAAGCAGCAAAGACTCGCTTACCGAAGGTGTCGATCTTGCGAGAGTCTTTGCTTATTGGATGTGCTGTAGATTCTGTTGGAAGAACAGCCTTGTCATTCTCTGCCAGAACAACGATGGCATCAGCAAAGGCTTGAGAGGCAAGAATGGGGCGATCCTTGGGAGGGGCATAGAAACATAGAAACATAGAATTTTATGGCAGATAAGGACCGCTTCGCCCACCTAGACTGCCCATTTCCCTACCTAATGGATAAGCTGCAGATCCTAGTTAACCAACAGCCTACTTCCTCCTACCCCCCACTAGAATTGTCTTATGTCTGTTCCATGCATTCTTGAATTCCCCCACTGTTTTTGACTCTACGACCTCCTCAGGAAGGCTGTTCCATGTATCCTCTCTGTGAAGAAATACTTCCTCACATTACCTCTGAGCCATTCCACCCTCTATCTTCAAATTGTGCCCCCTTGTTTTTGCACATCTCTTTTTCTGAAAGATGCTACCCTCTTGGACTTTGTTGATTCCCTTGAGGTATTTGAAAGTTTCTATTATGTCCCCCCTCTCCCTCCTTTCCTCGAGGCTATACATCTTTAGTTCCTTTAGTCTTTCTTCATATGTCTTCTGATGTAGACTCTGCATCAGTTTGGTTACCCTCCTCTGGACAGCCTCCACCCTGTCCATGTCTTTGCGGAGATGGGGTCTCCAGAACTGTACACAGTACTCTAGATGTGGTCTTACCAACTGTCTGTACAGAGGGCCAACAACTTCCTGTTTTCTACTGGTGATGCCTCTCCCTAAGCATCCCAGTATCCCCCCAGCCCTCCTTACTGCCTTCTCACATTGCTGGCCCACCTTTAGGTCGTCTGATATGACTACCCCCAGGTCCCTTTCCATTTTTGTTGTTGTCAGTATCTCACCCCCCATTGTGTACTCTTTCCCTGGGGTTTTTGTTTCCCAGGTGCATTACTTTGCACTTCTTTGCATTGAATCTAAGCTGCCATACATTTGACCATTTCTCCAACCTTGCCAAGTCCCTTTTCATCCTTTCCACCTCACCTTGTGTATCAACCCTGTTGCAGATCTTTGTGTCATCTGCAAAGAGACATTCTTTCCCTTCCAGTCCCTCTGCAATGTCACTTATAAAGACATTAAAAAGGACCGGCCGCAGTACTGAACCCTGCGGTACCCCACTAGTAACCCTCCTTTCTTAACTGTGGACTCCATTTACTATTACCCGCTGTGTTCTGTTGTCCAACCAGTGTTTTACCCAGGCTACCACCCTAGGACCCACTCTCAGGCTGGTTAATTTGTTTATTAATCTTTTGTGCGGGACTGTGTCAAATGCCTTGCTAAAGTCTAGGTAGGCCATGTCCACAGCCCCTCCCTGGTCTACTGCTTTGGGCACCCAGTCAAAGAAATAAATTAGATTTGTCTGACATGACCTTCTCGCTGTGAATCCATGCTGCCTTGGGTCCTGTGCCCCACTGGCCTCTAGGTACTCAACAATTCTTTCCTTCAGAAGTGATTCCATCATTTTCCCTACCACTGAGGTCAAACTGACAGGTCTGTAGTTTCCTGTCTCTGTCTTGCTCCCACTTTTGTGAAGGAGAATCACATCTGCCCTCCTCCAGTCCTCAGGTACCACCCCATCCTCCCATGATTTATTAAAAAGGGTAGTCAGTGGTGTTACTAGTTCTTCCCTTAGTTCTTTTAAAATTCTGGGGTGTATCCCATCAGGCCCCATTGCTTTATCCACCTTCAGTTTTAAGAGTTCTTTCAGAACCCTTTCTTCTGTGAAAGGACTAATATCAACCCCCTATCCAGAGTGCTTCTATTGACCGGATTAGGTAATCCCCCCTGCTTTTCCACTGCGAATACTGAGCAGAAGTATTCGTTCAGTATCTCTGCTTTTTCACTGTCGCTCTCTGCCCAACCATCTTCCTCTTTGTTCAGCATCAGTATCCCTGCCTTAGTCTTTCTTTGCTCCCTAATGTACTTATAAAAGGTTTTATCCCCCTTCTTAACCGAGTTGGCTATCTTTTCCTCGGTTTGGGCTTTTGCTATTCTGACTGCCTTACCCGCTTCCTTCTGCTTTAACTGGTACAGTTCTCTGTCCTGCTCCTTCTGTGTTTCCTTATACTTCCTGAATGCTATCTTTATTTCCCATACCTTCCCCGCCACTTCTTTTGAGAACCATAGTGTTTTTTCCTTTTGTTTTGATTTGTTTATTTGCTTCACACAAAGACTTGTTGCCTCTGTGATGGCGGTTTTGATGTTTCCCTATTGTTGCTCCACCCCACCTTCTTGTCTGTTTGCTAGTGCTTTTCTGAGGCACTCTCCCATTTTGTCAAAATCAGCCCTCCTGAAGTCCAGTACCTTCACTTTTGTGTGGCTTGACTCTACAGCTAAGTTTGTCATGAACCACACTATTTGGTGGTCGCTTGTTCCCAGATGGCTACCCATTTCAAGATCAGAGATCCTTTCTCCATACCCATTTGAGAGTACCAGGTTTAAGATTGCTCTCTTCTGAGTGGGTTCCAAAACTATCTGTCTGAGGCATGCTTCCTATCTATGGACTTAGCCACAGAGGGAATTAGTGCCGGATTACATCACACCATCTGAGACAGTGTCTCGAAAGAGGGCTGCACTGGTGGGGTTAATTCCATAGGAACATCCGGAACTTGCAGATACTGCAGATGCAGCAGCTTCCCAGGATCACTATCTGAAGTCTGAAAAGAGAGAGTGGAATTTAGATTTCTAACCAGAGACTTAAAGGAAAGGTCCTTGACCAAAGGCTCTGTAGAAAGAGGTTTATTCCCGGCCCCCAGGGTGGAATCATCGCCGAAGTCGTCCCCTAATCAAAGATCAGGATCGGGTTCAATGTCATCCCCTGCCAGTCCAGAATGGACTGTATAGATAGGAAAGGGATAAAAGAAGAAGTAGGAGGAGCAAAGTGAATCAGCGTCTAAAACCTCTGAAACCCATGCAACACTGAAGTGCTCCTGGCGCCATCAACAGAGTTGGCACCAAGAACACAGGTGGCGCCGGCATGGGTAGCAGCACCGAGCATGGTACCAGCATGGATTGCAGCACTGAGCATGGCACTGGCACAGAATACAGCACCACATGCAGCACCGGCACTGGGGAAGCCGGTGCCAGTGCAAGAGAGGTCGCCGCTGCAGACAGTGGCGCCGCAACAGAAGTTTCCAATCTTCAATTGACAGAGGAGAAGTGAAGAAATTCAGCAGGAGATAAAGGCACCGGTGTGGACCCCTTCGCCACAGCCATGTGAGGGGGACAGGCACCAGGGTGTGGAGTCGACAGCACTGGAGAGGGCACCGCATGACTAGAGAGTCCCAACCGCCTGACCTGCAGGTCCAAAACTGACAGACCCGAAGGCCCCGATGATGGACTAGCCGGCTCAGGCAGCCAGGACAACCACCACACCCACTGCTCCATAAGAGCGGCCCAATGGTGAAACTGCTCACCAGAGGACCCCCCAATGGGTGGGAAGGGACTACAGAGTCGAGGATGCCGGTCCCCAGGAACAGAAACCAGAGGGGACTCTGGAAGAAGTGGAGACTGTCCCCTGCCCCTGGCAACTGACAAATGACGTGCAGACATACCAGAAGGCGACCTCAAGTAGTGCCACTTCTTTTTCGACTGGGAGGCTGAAGAAGAGCTCAAGGTCGAGTGGTGCCTAGAATGAGACTACTTCTTTTTGTGCTTTTGGGGAGACCGTCCATCCCCCCAAGCACTGGACCATCTGTGGTCGGACCCCGCTCCGTAGAGTGTGGAGGACCAGACCCAGCCCGGCTGACTGAACAACTTTCACGCGAAGTCTCCCTACTGTCACCTGCCCCACTCATGGTCGACTTCGTCAATGGAGGGCTGAAGACTTCTTCTGATGAAAATTAACTTAAAATTAAGTGTTTTACTTTATTTTCTCTAGAAAACAATAAAAGTATAATAAACTAAATGAAACTAAAGACTACAGCTACTGTCGTACAGATGAGAAGTTTTGACTCCTGGCGGGCAAGCAATGTCGTTACTGAAGCGCACTTGATGGCGGGAAAAAAGGAACTGAGGTGGTTGGAGGGTCGATGCTGAGGTAGTGTATACGGCACAAACCTGGCTCGCGGTGACACTTCCTCGCGGCCCTACCTCGGCGCTGGCCCTCCTGAAGATTTTTGTTTCCCGCTTGGTACTAGTGCCTCCGGTGTAGTCCATCAGTGTGAATGAGTGGTGGAGACTTTATGTCCAAGAAGATTGGCCCTTATCAGACATGGCCAGTACAGACTGCCACAGGGACTTTTGATATTGGGCAGCGTAGGCCTGATAATTTGCCTGCCTGATTGCTAGGGAAGCTGACAGATAGTCCTTCTTTGCCATGCTATCAAGCTTCCTGGAGTCCTTGTCTGGGGGGTGGGATGCTAAATGGACCTTTGCCCTGTCACAGGCTACAGTCTGCACCACCCCCGGGTGGTCAGGGTGGGTGAATAAAAATTCAGCTCCCTCCCTGTCCAATTGGTATTTCTTGTCAAACCTCTTATCCAGAGGTCAGAATTTGTTTTTTGTAAAATTGTTAAGACAGCCTTCTTAAAGAACTTATTGATGGAGAGTAACAATTTTTTAGTTGGTGTCAGACCCATCATTTCTAGGTATTCCACCTCCTCTTCATCTTCAATCACCTCACTGGTGGTTATATCAAGGGCATCCACCATTCTTCTCATGAATGAGAAGTGGGATGAATAGTCCTCTGTTGATCTAGGAGGGAATCCAAACTCCTGGTCAGGGGAAACCTCTGGTTCAATGGGTTCCCCTTAGTCCTCCTCACATTCCCCATAATCTTCAAACTCCATCTGTTCCTGGAGTGAAGGCTGGGGAGAGGGAATTTCTTGCCTAACAGGTGTTTGCACCGGTGTCTGTGGGCTAGGGACATGTACCAACCCCTGTAGAGCCTGGATCACCTCGAAGGCCTCAGCAATTTCTTCAGGTGAAGGCAGGCTGGTGGGCACAGTAGAAGTCCCCTTAGGCCTTTTGGCAGGGGGTTCAATGTGCTTAGTTTTTTTTAGCTTCTTAGAAGGAACCAGGGATTCAACCAGTTCACCGGTTCTTTTACTGGTTGCTGGAGCACCCTTATCAGGAGTGGATTGTTTAAGACATAATGTGTGTTTATCTGCCTTGAAAAGACATCCCCACACTTTGTACAATTCTTGAATCCAGATTCACCAGTTTTCTTCTTTGGTTTATCTGAGGTTCTCAAACCAACAAGAAAACCCCCAACCGCAAAATCATTTTTTTTTTTAAAGGTTTTATGTGGTTGCGGTTGGTTCAGAAACTGGCAAAAGTTCCGATCAAAACCGGGAACTGATAGAAAGGAACCAGGATTATAGGTTCTTTTAACAAAGTTATCGGTTACTGTTTTTTGACAAAAGCTATTTATTTTTTTTATATACTTCATTTTTAATCAGCACTGGTTAAAAGTGGTACATTGAAACACTTGTACAGTCATCAATATAACCAGTACAGTTGGTACAAAAGAAAAAATTACTCACCTTAGTAATGTTGTTTCTTCTAATGGAGTCTTGCTATATTATAGACATTAGCAGTTTGATCCAGCTCTAGAACTGCCCCGGAGTGAAATGGTTAAAACCATTCCAAAATAGAATTTTGGCACAAGAGCAGCTCTATCTGTGTCATTTCAAACTTGAACTGTCAGATCTTTATAAGCCAAACTCACTAAGGTCTGTGTGGAAGCTGTAACCTACACTAGCCAAATGGCTACCTAAATAATAACAACCATTGATGGTCCCAACACCCAAGACTCAAGTCAGGGGACCAGAAATACTAACACCATTATAATAATATGAAAATGGAACATAAGTATAATAAAACACACACACGCGTACACATACACCCCAAAGTCCCAAAGGGGACAAAATGCTAACAGGACATAAGTAGTGCCCACACTAAGTTGCCCGCACCCACCAAGTAGAGGTTCTGAGAGGGGCAGGTTGGGGGAGGGCTATAATATAAGACTCCATTAGAAGAAACAACATTACTAAGGTGAGTAATTTTTCTTCAAACAACATGAAGTCTTGCTATATTATAGACATTAGCAGAATACACAGCAGTACCTCCATGGAGGAGGGCAGAACCTACTTAGGGAATAGGCTCTGAAGAACAGCTGTGCCAAACCGAGCATCTCTCCTGGCCTGGACATCCAGGGAGTAATGCTTGGTAAAAGTGTACCGTTTTCCAAGTAGCAGCCTGGCAAATCTCTAATAAAGGAATATCTCTGGCAGCAGCTAGAGGCAGAGGTGTACCCTGGTAGAATGAGCCCTCAAACCGGGGGCTCTGCCCACTTTTGATAACAAATTGGATACAAGAGACAATCCACCTGGCTATTGATCTCTTAGTGGCAGGTTTGCCTTTCCCAACTTCACCATAGGTAAGGAAAAGTTGGAGGGATTCGAACCTGTGACCTTTGGTACGCTCTATGTAATAACTAAGAGCTCTCTTAACATCCAGGCTGTGCAACCTCCTCTCACCCGAAGAGGAGTGATCAGTGAAAAATACTGGAAGGGAGATAGATTGATTAAGATGGAAATCTGAAACCACCTTAGGCAAAAACTTCCTATTAGTCCTAAGGACTACCTTATCCCTGTGGAAAGAAATAAAGTCAGTCTCCACTGACAAGGCTTGCAATTCACTTATGCGTCTGGCAGAAGTGATAGCCACTAGAAAACCGTTTTCCAAATTAGGTACTTAAGCTCTGCAGAAGACAGAGGTTCAAAGGGGTTGCATTAACTGGGCAATGCAAACATTAAGGTCCCAAGCAGGGCGGTTCGAAAGGAGGATTAGTATGGAGTGATCCTTAAAAACTTGGAAAACACAGGATGAGAGGAAAGAGGGATGACTTTCCTGCTGACACAAAAGCAGACACAGCTGCCAAATGAACTCTCAGGGTAGCTGGTCTGAGACCCAAGGAATTAAGATGTACCATGTAATCTAACAAAATGGGCAATTCAGCAGATTCTGGGAAATATTTTTCCCAGCACACCAAATGGAAAACCTTTTCCATTTAGAACTATAAGTAGCCTAGTGGAAGGCTTTCTGGAAGCCTTTAGGATCTCAAGAACACCCTGAGAGAGGTGTAAATCAGCAACTCTAACTCCTCAAGAGCCAGGCCTTGAGGTTGAGGATTGAGGTCTGGATACCAAACCCTTCCCTGGGCACAAGTCAACAGATTGTGATTCCTGGGGAGGCACAGGGGAAGATGGACTGTCAGAGACAGAAGGAGTGGGTACCAGGGCTGCCTGGCCCAATCTGGGGCAATCAGAATCACCCTGCAAGGCTGAGATCTGATTTTGACTAGTACTTTGAATAGGAGAGGAAAGGGGGAAAGCATAGAGGAACTTCCTCCCAATCCAGAAGAAGGGCATCCAGGGAACTGAGCCCAGCACTGGAGGTCTGCAACAGAACAGAGGAAGTTTGTGATTGTCTGGGGCTGCAAAAGATCTATCTGAGGGATGCCCCACCTGGCAAAAACTATCCCCAGCACTTGAGGATCCAGGGACCATTCGTGATGGCCCTGGGAAATCCTGCTGAGGGCATCCGCTAGGACATTGTCCTTCCTGGAAGATGAACTGCTATGAGGGAAGTGTTCAGGAATAGGCCAGAGACCACAACTTCATTGCCTCGGTGCACAAGGCCGAGAGCCGAGTGCCCCCTGTTTGTTGATGTACCACATTGTTGTGGTGTTGTCTGTTCTGACTTGTGTCACCTTGTCGTGGACAGATGCAGAAAAAGCTTGAAGAGCTAAAAAGACAGCTCTGAGTTCCAGCAAATTGATGTGGAGCAGAGATTCCTGGGGGGACCAAACTCCCTGAGTGGAAAGGTCGCCCATGTGGGCTCTCCAACCCAGAAGGGAAGCATCTGTAGTGAGAGTCAAGTCGTGAGAAGGGGAAATGAAGGGGACCCCCGCTCTTAAATTGCTCTGATCCTTCCACCACTGGAGAGCTAGGATCAAGGTTCGAGTCATTGGGACCAACTTGGAAAGGGGGTCTCTTCTCTGAGACCAAAAGGTTCTCAAGTGAAACTGAATGTCTCTCATCTGAAATCTGGCTCCCTGCACAACAGCTGTGGATGCAGCCATGTGCCCCAGGAGCTGCAGAAAGTGTCTTGCTGGTTGAGAGACCTGCAGAGTGAAGGAAGAGGCCAAAGCCACTAAATTCCTTACCCTTTCTGGGGGAAGAAAGGCTCTGGCTAGCTTTATGTCCAATTCTGCCCCTATAAAAGTGAGTACCTGGACTAGTTCCAGAACCGACTTTGGTAGGTTTAGCAGAAAACCCAGGGAGGTGAGAAGCTGCTGGGTGACCTGCAGGTGAGATTTTACCTGTTCTGGAGACTGGCCTACAATGAGCCAGTCATCTAGATAGGGAAAAACAGCAATCCTCTGCCTCCTTAAGTGGGCCACTGCCACTGCTAGACACTTTGTGAATACCCTTGGAGCAGAGGTAAGGCCGAAGGCATTGCTCTGAACTGGTAATGACCTGAGGGCAGTTCGAATCTGAGGTACTTTCGATGGGATCTTCTGATTAGGACATGGAAATAGGCATCCTTGAGGTCCAGGGAGGCTAGCCAGTCCCTGGCCTTAGGGAAAGTAAAATCATTGCCAGAGTTACCATTTTGAACTTTGGTTTCAGAAGATGCTTGTTCAGATATCTGAGATCTAAAATGGGCCGCCACTCTCCTGTCTTTTGGGGTAAGGAAGTATCTGAATACAGACCCCTGCCCTGATGCAGGGAGGAACCTTTCTACTGCTCTGAGAGCTAACAGGGATGAGACCTCTGTTTCCAGAGCAAGGGTCTCTGAAGCACATGCAGGTAGAAAAGTCTGCTTCTCAACTTGGGAAACTTTTAAGCTGAGAACCAGACCCTGGTTACTACTTCCAGAACCCACTTGTCTGAGGTTAAAGAAGCCCAATTCTGACTGAAGTAAGCCAGCCTGCCCCCCACTGGTACAGGAGAATCGGCCCTGGGCACCCCATCAGGGTGCCTGTTTCGCAGGAGCTTTAGGCTGGGGGGTGGGAGCAGGTCTGCCCACCCCTCGTCTGCCCCTGCCTCTGAAGAAGCCCCTCTGAGCATAGGCAGAGGAGGCCTGAGTCTTGTAGAAAGGCCTGTGAAAAGGCCTACCCCTACCCCTGGGGGCATGCCTTTGAGGAGTGGCTTGCCGCTCCTTAGCCTGGGCACTCTTGTAAGTAGTCCTATATTCATCCATCTTCTTCATGTAATTCTCTGTCTCCTCTCCAAACAGAGAATTTCCCACCACAGGAAAATCCATAGCCTTAGTCTGGGTATCCTGTGACAAACTAGTACACCTGAGCCAGGCCAACCTCACAAAAGCTACAGATGTGGCCATGACCCTAGAGGAAACATCATTAACATCCACAGCAGCATGAAACTGAACCTTAGAGGCTTCAATGCCATCAGCAGCCACCTGTTCTAGTTCACTAGCCAGCTGGCCATGGGCCTGCTTGCCAATTGCATAACAGTATCCTTCTAGATTTCTGATACCTAGCTACATAAGCCATATAATTTGCTTGCCTGAGTCCCAGAGAGGCTGCCATATACTGTTTTTGCCATGGCATCAATCTTCCTGGAATCCTTGTCAGGAGGATGTGAAGCCAAGGGAATATTAGTTTATCACAGGCAGCAGCCTGAACTACCCCTACATGACTGCATTGCTGAGAAAGGAATTCTGTATCAGGGCCTGACAATGTATACCTTCTGTCCATCTTTTTATCTACAGGAGTCACAGAATTAGGAGCTTTTAAAATTTTAATTGTTTGTTTCAAAAGACTTATGTAAAGGAATAGACAATCTCCTAGACTCTGAAATATCCATCATTTCTACAAAATCAGGCTCCTCTTGCTCATCCACAGCCTCTTCTAAAGGAAGCTGGAGAGGTTTCAACAACTTTTATAAAACATAAAATGAGATGGGGACTCAGACAGCATAGGGGAGATTCTAAAGGTCTGTCTGGGAGATGTCCGTTCAATGGGCACACCCAGACCTTCCCAGCCACATTCATACTGTTCATAATCCTCCTCCCTCCTCTGGTTCATAAAATTCCTCAATATCATAATCCTGAACCACTGGGACCGGACGAACCGACCTTTTACCAGATAGTGGTGGTTGGACGGACCCTGAGACAGTGACTGGACAATTTGTATGGCTTTTTGTTATCTCTGCAGCAGTTGGAGAAGGAATTTTGGACTCCAGACCTGCTGATTTTCTTGTTTTCTTTACTGGAATTGGTTCCTCAGAACCAGCTTTTTTGCCCGAGGAAGTCTGGCCCTGGTCAGAGGGCATTCCCTCTGGTTCGGTTGGCACGAACCGGGCTGGCCATCAGGTCAGCGGACTTTGGCCTCTCGTTCCCTGAGCCTGCCCAATCTTTTTTTTCCAGGGTGGCTGCAGGAAATTCTTATACCTGGCAGTCTGACTGGAGGTGGTCAAACCCCAGACAATAAACACATGGTGTGTGGGTCAGCCTTGGCAAAGACTTCCCACAAACATCACAGTGTTGAAACCAGTGGGCCCGGTTTTCTTTTGGATTTCTCAGACATAATGCCAGCCTAACAAAAACTTGCCCTTTTAACGGCAGTGCTAGGCAAGACACCTTATCGGTTCCTAACCATGTCACGGGTATTGGAAAAAAACGTAATAAATCCGTTTTTTTTAGAACCGATAAGAACCGGGAACCGCACTCTAAAATAGTAACTTTTAGTTTTAAATGAGTTTTAAACCCACTGATCGGTTCAAAACCGAACCGATAACTTACAAGTTCCACACAGACAAAACCTTCATTTACTTACGGTTACCACAGATAGAGCTTGAACTGAACGGTTTTGTGGTTAAAATAAAACTATTCTCGGTTAAATCCAACCGAGAAAACACTTTTTAAACCGAGAAATGAACCGAGCAGAAGGAGAAATCTCTGGAGCGACTGTTCACTGAGGCGGAGTAAAGAATCTGACAGTTCAAGTTTGAAATGACACAGATAGAGCTGCTCTTGTGCCAAAATTCTATTTTGGAATGGTTTTAACCATTTCACTTCGGGGCAGTTCTAGAGCTGGATCAAACTGCTAATGTCTATAATATAGCAAGACTTCATGTTGTTTGAAAGATTTTATATCTTACTGGGTATTGCTAAATAATATTTGATTTAGGCACTATATACCTAATACAGGAGTAGCCAAGGATACCATAGGTGTTCAAAGTTTAGATTGAATTTATAGCTACTACTACCTAGTGTAAACTTAACCTAAGATTTGATCAGGAATAAGGCAGGTATTTAGTGCAAATGTTTAGGAATAAAAGAACAATAAAAATCTTAAAAACCATACAAAGCATAAACAGAAAGACATTTAGTGGGTCAGCTATAAACCATATAAATTGTCTAGGGCTAACATTACAGGATGATGTCACCATGAAGATATTCTTCCTTTACAATCAGGTCAATAAAATAAAATGTCCATGCACTAGAGGGATTGTAGTAGATGTCAGGGTCTTTACTCTGTATTTCCTTCCCATTGTAAGAAGAGGGTAGGCACACAATCCCTTGACCACTCACCAATAAATCCTACTTTACTACCCATGGACTACACAAGATTAGGCTCCCGGGACATTCAAAACCCACCTGGACCACCTGTTCAAATACAGTGCAGGCTTATCCTGTAAGTTATGAGAAATATTCTCAAGGATTCTGATATGGTCCACAATACTTCTCCATTCAGAGATGGTAGGGGGGGCCTCCTGTAGCCATCTCCTGGTTATAGCCTTGTAGGCCGCGACAGCAGTATAGACCAGAGGTACTTCATATCTTTTTGTATAAGAGACTCTGGGAGAATACCCAGGATCAAATTCCATGCCGTCAAGGGTTAAAATATTAGAAATATGTTGGGTAACTGTTGACCAGAAGGTTTGAAGTTTTGGACACCTAAAAAATATGTGCGCATGGGTTGCTCCTTCTGTATCACATGCCCTCCAGCATGCAGATGAGAGACTAGGATTTCTTTTAGCTAATAGCTGGGGTGTTAAAAAAGTCTTGCTCGGACTTTCCAGACGTATTCACACCAACTCGGGGATGAGGTAGTGGACCAAGTCTTCTGCCAGATCTTTGCCCATTGAGGCTGTAATATTGTAAGGTGGAGGTCCTGCTCCCATTTAACTTTAAGGGGTTCCAACACATGCTCCTGTAAAGACACCAAGTATTTATAAATATGGGATATTGTGTGGTCCCCCCCCCCATAGCATTCAGAATTTGTATATATGGAGATGTGTCCTCTAATATCTGGGAATGGGACAGAATACGCCAGTACTGGAGTTTACGTAATCTCTAATTTGAAAATAACGTATTCTCTCTCCCTCCCCCCATTTAAATTTTGTCTTTGCTTCCTCAAAATATATCATGGTATTTTGCCTCATGAGCTACCAGGGGGCAAAAATTCCCCTATTTGCTTGGGTGGTATACCAGGTTGATTCCCCGGCAGGAGGAAAGTCTGGGTTATTGATAAACCATTTATACTTCCAAGCATGCTCCTTAATATACTTCCAAGGATGTCCCCTCCTCCAACCCTCCAGAACAGAGCGTATGCTCCCTCGTGTATCTAGTAGGGCTTGTTTCAATAAGGTACCTGAAAATAATGTAGCAGGTAATGGGTATCGTAGCTCTCTAGTTAAGTCAATTTGTTTCCAGTGAGCTTCATAATACTTATTGCCCCACAACAGTACGCATCTCATTTGCGCTGAGTTCCAATAGGTAAGTAAATTAGGAAACGCAATTCCACCCTGTGACTTAGGCAGATGTAATGCCTGAAGCTTGAATCGTGGTTTTCTGCCTTGCCATATAAAGGCAGTGGATATTTGTTGCCAGGCCTTAAGGTCACGTGTAGGAATAATACAAGGTACCGATTGGAACAGGTATAACAGGCGTGGCAGAACATTTAGTTTTATTGCCTGATTCCTAGCATAGAATGACAATGGGATTATATTCCACCTTTTAATATCTCTTTTTATGTTATTAATCAACGGGGTGTAGTTGTTACTAAATAGTTGACTGAGATCTGCTGGTATTTGAACTCCTAAATATTTTATAGATGGGAGATCGCATTTGAATAAGAACTGCTTTCGGATGGACGTAGGGACTGGATAATTGAGTGGGAGTGCTTCAGTTTTGGTCATATTCAGGGAGTAGTCAGATAAAGCTGAAAACTTTTCAAGCTTATGAAAAAGAGCTGAGAGGGTTTTGGTAGGGTTTGTAAGATATACCAATACATCGTCAGCAAGAATGGCAAATTTATGTTCTTTACCCCCAGAATTTATTCCCTGTATGTCTCCTGCTTGTCTGATATATTGGGCCAATGGTTCGATATAAAGGGCAAATAATAGAGGGGAGATTGGGCAACCCTGTCTGGTCCCTCTACGTAAGGGGAAGTTGCGGGAAATGTGACAATTTGAGCGAATATACGCCTGGGGGTTTGAATAAAATTTGAAAATAAGATCAATTAATTTCTGGGGGAAATCAAAGGCAGCAAGGACACCCTTCAAAAATTGCCAAAACACTCTGTCGAATGCTTTTTCAGCATCTAAACTTATAAGGATTGCCGGTACCTTATAATTTAGTATATGTTCCATCAGATAGATGGTACGTCGGACATTATCTGAGGCCTGACGACTTGGGATAAACCCGCACTGGTCCTAATGGATTAGAATGGAGACCAGATGCTTTAGTCTCTGTGACAACACTGAAGTGAATATTTTATAATCTGTATTTAGTACCGAGATAGGGCAGTAGGAGCTAGGTAAAGTTGAGTCCTTGCCTGCCTTTGGGATGACAGATATAATTGCTTGATCCCAGGATGGGGGGGGGGTCTTCCTTCCGGGCGAGGGATATTAACAAATAATCTGGAGAGAAGGGGGTTACTACCACTTTGAGGGATTTATAAAATTCTCCAGGGAGGCCATCCATCCCCAGACACTTAAGCGTTTTCAGTCTCCCTATCTCTGCCTCTATTTCCTTAGTTGTTATAGGGGCGACCAGGCCCAGACCTAGATGTTTAGGCAGTTTTGGCAGTTGAAGGGTTGCCAAAAAGGTTTGTATTTGCTCCTCTTTCTTCTGGGTCGGGGGGGGGTCAGCGTACAATTGTGTATAGTACTGCACAAAGGTATCAGATATTTTCTCCACCATGTGGCAAGGGGGATGTTGGTGGGATCGCCTCAAGGTAGATATTAGTGCTTTAGCCCATTGTTGTCTAGACGGCCGGCCAACAATTTCAAAGAGTGTGGCCCTCCGTCATAGTACTTCTGCTTAAGAAACAATAGCTTCTGCTCAATTTTATAATCTAGTATGGCATTCAGTTCTTGTTTTAGCTTTTTAATTTCTTTTGAAATTTTAGGGTTGGTCTGGGATATCTGTTGAAGCTCTAATTTTTGTATTTGGGCAGTCAAAGCACTCCATTTTGTTCCCCTTCTTGTTTGTTTCTAGCCGATAGTTCAATAAATTTGCCCCTGCAAATCGCCTTGATGGTGTCCCATAAGATCGAGATATCAGTCCCAGGACGATCATTTTCCCTCTCAGCCTGTTTGATAACCTCTTCCATTGTATGGATGGTGTCCTTGCTACGAAGCAGGGCGAGGTTAACCCTCAACATAGTATTTTTCCTAAGATTGTCTGAGTCTAATCTAAAGAAAACTGAGGCATGATCTGATAAAATAAAATCCCCCATCCATGTCTTACTTGCCAACCCTAGTTGCTCTTGGGACATTAACATATAGTCAATTGTGGTGTAACTAGAGTGGACTTGTGAAAAAAAGTGGCATGTTTAGCTGTTCCATTTAAGTATTTCCATGTGTCCACATACCCCAGTTCCCTAAGCAAGTTTGTTACTTCTCTTGCTTTTTTTCCCACCGTCTTACCCCCACTCCCAACCATCGAAAGATCCAAATTAAAGTCTCCCCCACATACCGTTGTACCTTCAGCCCACTGTGACATGAGTAGAAAAAAAACACTATAAGCTTTACACTCAGTGGCTGGGGGGAAATATACTGAGGCAAAGGTGATAAGTTTACCGTTTAGTTTCCCTTTGACCATTATATACCGCCCTTCTTTGTCGCCTAACTGGTCTTGACATTCGAATGGCACCCTGGATGGTATTAATATGGCTGTTCCTCTTCTGCACCCACCCTTAAAAGATGAGGAATAGACCTGGGGAAACCCCAATTGTTTAAACTTCTCATGCTTCTCATGTGACAAGTGGGTCTTCTGGAGTAAAGATATATCTGTTCCAGAGCGCTTTAAGTATGACAGTACCTTGGAACGCTTAATTGGCCCAGACCGGCCATGGAAATTATATGAGCATATAGTATAACCCATTGTGGCTAAATAATAACAACATTGTCCCTTTAACATGAACCCTTTTTCCCGGTGCAAGGAAGATCCCTGATACATTATGTCATATATCCAAAAAAAGCCCGTAAATTCAGTGAGCTTCTGCAATTCTCCGAGTCCAACCATGCTGTAAGATGACAGTCTCCCTGCAGCACAGCTGGACCTCTCGCACTTTCACCACCGGCTCACTTAGAATAAAAAAACTGAAGCAGGAGAGTCACCAGATTGAGCTCCAGTGGGTCGCAGGACTGAGTTCGGTAGATATGATCTTAAGCAGATTCTTGGTCGATGAATGTTTACTTTAAAAGGATTAGTAAAGCACAAGTGGGGTTATCTCTCTATCCCCAGACCAAAGTCGAGGCCAGGAGAAAAAAAAGAGCCTGAATTACACATTGGGGAGCCAAGGCCTATGCTGGGAGGGGGTGGGAGACGTAAGTCGGGTACAGTCAGCCTAAGATCCGGGCATCGGGGTATTTTACTTGAGGATATTAATATCAAAGTGACGAGCCTGACAGTTCTCACCTCACAGTCCTAGCTTCAAGAGAAAGAGGTGCTTGTAAGTACTCTCTCACCCATCTGCAGTCTCAAGGTCCCTTTCCGAGATTCCTGGCAGTTTCTTCATTAATTCCCTGAATTTGTGCAAGGTTGACGAAATGGTATTGCTGCTCAAAACCTTATTTTTCCTTGGGGGAACGATGTGCCACTCCTCAGTAGGTTCCTTTCTCTTGGCCTGGGGGGGCTTAGCGACAGCTGGAACCTCGATCCCCCACTTTAGCATCGCTTCACTGGCCTTCTGCGGAGTATCATACAATTCAGCTCCTTCCTTCCAGAAAACTCTTAATTTCTCCAGGTAAGGGGTTTGAATTCGAAGTTGTTTGTTTCTCAGGAGTTTGATCAGTGGGATGTACTCCATACGCTGCTTCTGTATAACAGGTGGGTAATCTTGCTCAAAAAATAGATGGGAGTCGAGGTATTTAACCTCTTTCTTTGCCCATGCACGGCGGAGTATATCTTCCTTAGTGCGATAACTTTGGAATTTGATAATTGTTGACCTGGGTCTGGTGGTCGGGTCTTTGGGTTTGGGGGGTAAAGCCCGGTGGGCACGTTCAATCTTCAGTTTGTAACCTAATGGCAGCTCGAGGACATCTTTCAGCAGGTCTGTCAAAAATTCAACCATGTCCCCTTCCTCGGCCCCCTCCTTCAAACCATAAAGATGTAAGTTGTCCCGTCTGGACCGACTTTCTAAGTCTACACACTTCTGTTCTGTGTATATTGCATGGTTACAAAGGGAAAACACTGCGTGGCCTAGATGTTGCAGGCCATCCTCCGCGTTTGAAATTTGGTCCTCTGCTTCCTAAACTCAACCCTCCACCATTGAGAGCTTCTGATTCAGTTGTTTGAATTTCGCTTTATTTTCTGCTCGCATTTCTTTTAACTCCTTCATCAAGGATTCGTAGCGGTTTCTAGAAAGGTACTCCGCTTCATCAGTCTCGTAGTTTTTTTGCAGCCATAGTGCCCCTAGATTGACCTGAACTGTGTATTGGGGAACTTGATCTCGAGTCTCCGCCATCCCTATCAAACCTGGACTGCAGCGTTTTTGATCTCACTCCTCGATCTCTTTGCGAACCTCATCCCAACATTTTTGTTTAGTTTAAACTTTTTTAGCTGATTATTTGTGGAGGTTTTTAAGGCAGACAAGGCAGAGAGCTACTCATTTAACTGCTGCTATGTGCCGTGGTGGAACCGGAAGTCCACAAAAGCTATTTTAAAATGAAGTAAACTCCAGAGTTTGTTTCAGAAACTCTGACTAAACTAAAGTTCTGTTTCCTGCCGGGTATCCCGAACCGACAAAATAACAAACATTTCTAAACTAACTAGTGTTTAATAACTAAAACAATAAATAAAGGCAGCAAATGAAAACTCTAATAGAATACTTATGTATTTTTTAGTAAGTACTCAGGAATGACTGAAAGAAGAAGTCTCCAGGGCGTCCGATCTTGACAGGCAGAGAATTAAATCTGAGGTGTTTTAGAACACAGGCAGTTGACAGAGGCAACATTTGAAAAGTGGCACAAGCCAATGATGTCTCCATCATTAGCATAACGTTCTATGTCCGGGCAGCTCTACTTTAAAGACTGATTGCAAGAG
This sequence comes from Neoceratodus forsteri, assembly GCA_016271365.2. Lineage (NCBI taxonomy): Eukaryota > Metazoa > Chordata > Ceratodontiformes > Ceratodontidae > Neoceratodus > Neoceratodus forsteri. Next base: position 1,202,226,321 of record CM028130.1, read on the forward strand.
TTAGGAATATTGGAGAATTCCTGGGGTGCGAACAATACTTTTTCATGTGGCTCGAAAACTTTTTCTTTTACTGCATGGTCATAATACACCTTCTGTTGGTTTTGGGCCTCTTCCTGATTACTATGGGCAATTTTGACATATTTGGCTAACTTCTTTCTCAGTGCACACATACATGCTGTAATATATTTTTTTGAGAGGTTATCTTCCCATGTTTCCTTTATAACATCTAGGGGCTCCCAAGATTGTCTACCATACAGCATTTCAAATGGTGAAAAACCTGCTGATGCCTGTGGCACTTCTCTGTAAGCAAAAAACAAGTAAGGTAAATACTGGTCCCAATCCTTCCTCTTACCTTTCACAAACTTTTTTAGCATGCATTTCAGGGACTGATTAAAATGCTCAATGAGACCATCTGTTTGAAGATGATAAGAGCAGGGTCTTATGGCAGTAACACCGAGTAATCAGTACAGCTCCTCCCAGCAAGGCAGCACCAAAATTACTACCATGATCAGTAATAATTTATTTAGGTATACCCATCCTGCTGAGAATTTTCACCAGCTCTGCAGACACTTTTGGGGCTGTCACAGTGCGCACAGACACTGCCTCTGGGTACCTAGTAGCATAGTCACATACTAACAGAATGAATCAGTTACCTTGGTTACTTCTATCTAAGGGGCTAATCACATCCCTTGCAATTCTTTCAGAAGGCACATCTATTAATGGTAGGGGCTGCAGGGGCACCTTGTCTCTTTTAGACACTTGGGCAACTTTCTGACATTCCATTCAAGACCTGCAATAAGTAGCCACATCATCATGGATCCCAGGCCAGTAAAACATGTACAGCACCCTGGTAAGAGTGTGATCCCTCTTCAAGAGACCAGCCATAGGACTACCATGTGCTATCTGTTACAACTTGTTTCTATACTTCTTTGGAATGATCAATTGTTCTACCTGTTCATGTATCTGAGGAGTAACACAAACTCAGTACAGTAGTCCATTATACTTTTTAAACACAGATTCCCCCTCTTTTTGTTTCACCTCTACCTGCTTAAAGTAACCCTGCAGAGAAACATTATTAGTTTGTTCAAATGCAACATCACAATCAGCTATCACTCTGTTTTTGGTATTTTCCTACATTAACCCCTTATGTCCATCACTCTTTTGTTGCCACCATTTTTTCAGGCGTCTTCTTTCCTGTCAGGATTTCTGGATCTTGGAGCTGGGCTGAAACAAGTTCTGATCAAAGTTACCAAAGGGAAAACTGTCCTCATCATCCAAGTTTTTCTTTTCCTATGCTCTTGTTGTCACAGCCACTGAAACTGCAGGTTTCTGTCCCTCTGTGATTAACTTAGCAAAGCCTGAAAAGTCATTTTCAAGTATCATAAGTACAGGTAACTTTGGTACCACTCCCACTTTCATTTGGTGTGACACTCCATTAACTTTCAGAGTCAGATGAGTGGTGGGATAGTATCGAGTGTCCCCAAGAATGCAGATGACCCTATTACCTGGCCGTCTTACACAATTCTTTCCCAGAATTTCAGCACACCAGAGTCTGTTTGCTTCCCGAATCTATAAGTCCTTTCACAGTATTATCTCCCACCTTGACCTCTGTTAAATAGTTGCCTCAATTTGCTACGGCCAAATCTGCTTCAATATTATCCTTCTTATTTTTAAAGCAGTTTATTGCAATATGGCCTGGCTTATTGCAGTTATAGCAAATAAAGTATTTGAGTGCAGATTTGTTACCCCCACCAGAGTTCTTATCTTACCTGGAGTTAAACTGGGAAAAGGAGGGTCTTACCGGACCTGGTCTATTACCTCCCTGCTGTGGTGTCTGTCTGGCCATCTGATAGTCTTCAGCCAAAGAAATGGTCTTTTCCCCACTTTCTGGTCTATGCTCTTTTATCCAAAATTGCATGTCTATAGGCAGGATATTGATGAACTGCTCCATTGTAAATATGTCGATAAGCTGGGGGACTGATGTATCCTCTGGTTGGAGCCATTTAATGAGTTCTTTGAGTCAGGTGTAAGCTTCCCCGGTGATTGTCGAATGACTGGTACTTCAGGGACCAAAAGCTCTGCCTGTAGGTCTCTCCTAAGATGTTGTATCTTTTCAATATTTCTCTTTTCACCAGGTTGTTGTCTGGTGACTAAGCCGTGTCCCCATTGCTGTAGGCAAGTTGGGCTTTACCTGTCAGATACGGTACCAGCCTGATTGCTCATTGCTGCTTTGACCATTGGCATGCACTGGCACCCCTTTCAAACACAGGCAGGTGTGACTCAATATCATCTGTGGGGCACAGCTTTGTAAGTTTAATGTATTTTAAGTTACTTGTGCTTTGTTGATCTGTTGGATCTGTATTCAGTTCCTCCACCATTAAAAGCTTGCAAGGCAGCCAGCCATAGCTGCATTTCTTCTTTTCTCTGTTGTTCCTGTCACCGTATCTCTTCTTTTCTCCGTTGTTCCTGTTGCTGCATTTCTTTTCTCTGTGCCTCTAAATGTTGGAGCTCTTTTTCTCTCTGCTTCTTCATCTCTTTTTGCTGTATTGCCTACCATTTAAAAAACGCAGACAGGTTTTCAGGTTCTGCTGCTGTCTGCTCTCCTCCCGTCTTTGGTGCTGGGTGTGCAGTTTCAGCTTGGAGTTGTGTCTGTGCTAGCTTGGCTGCCATACTTCTAGTTAGTACTCCTGGTCTTTCTTTTGCAGGATCAATACCTTTCTGCTATGTTTCCTTGGTACCCGGTCTGGCACCAATGAACAAACTCTTAGCTTTAGAGTATGCACGGCGTAAATCCATGAATTCTGACACCAGCTGTAACTGAGGCGTTAGTCAGGAAGCATAAGCAGACCAGGAGAAACTGTAAAAATCCACAAGTAGTGATTTATTATTATAAGTAACAAGAGAATAAAAACAAAAATAAATGTACTGAATGGTTTTCAGCACAGGCAGTTCAAAAAAATAAAGTCCAATTTCTGAGTTCAGAACTGAAATCTACTATCAATCAGCTCTCTGTTACATCAGGTCTCCAAGTCCCAAATCCCCCTGAAGCCACTTGCCTTTCTCTTTTCATATCAACATTTGGAACCTTGTTAGCTTCTAGCTTCCACCAGAGCATTGTGACCTAGAACTTCAGAACCTTCTCAGCTTCTAGCTTCCACAGCATTGTGACCCAGCTACTAGCCAGCCTTGTTAGCTGACAGTTTCCACCAGCCTGAGGTCAAAAGGTCATACTCTGATACACTTTGCTAATACGCTCAAAGAGCTGTTCCTGTAATCATTTTAACAGTAATAAATGACAATTACGTACCTACCATAATTCTTGATCTTCTTGGATGAAGTCTCCACCACTCATTCACACTGATGGGACTACGCTGGAGGTGCTAGGACCCAGTGGGAGCCAAAAATCTTCAGGCGGGCCAGCACTGAGGTAGGGTCATTAGGAAGCGGTGCCGCAAGCCCGGCTTGCGCCACATAGGCTACCTCGGCATTGACCCTCCAATCGCCTCAGTACCTTTTTTACCGAGGAGGTGCAGCGTAATCTAACCTAGTGAAACTAATCTATGTCAGACATAAGTCTGAATGACCTGTATAAGAAGGGTCAACACAACAGAGTCTTCACAGCCCAGCCATCGAGGGGGTGAAGACCAAAACAGATGAGTGAGTTCAGGGGATGGAGAGTGGGTGCGTGAATGAGTGGTGGAGACTTCATCCAAGAAGATCAAGAATTATGGTAGGTATGCAATTTTACATAGACAGTGTCGGCAAATAAGGGCCTATGGCCCACCCAGTCTGCCCATTTGAGCTTGTAAGTTCAGTTTGTTTTCCTAGAAGTCTGTTGCCCCTTACCCCTGACCTCCAGAATTCCTTTATGTCTATCCCATGCATTCTTAAATCCCGTGATTGTTTCAGCCCCCACCACTTCCTCTGGTAGGGTGTTCCATTTGTCCACCACCCGTTCTGTGAAGAAATTCTTTCTTATGTTTCCTCTGAATCGTCCTCCCTCCAACTTCATCCCATGCCCTCTAGTCCTGGAACATCTTTTTCGCTTAAAAATAGTGTTTTCCTGCACCCTGTTCCTCCCTGTAAGATACTTGTATGTCTCTATCATATCCCCTCTCTCCCTTCTCTCCTCCAGGGAGTACATGTTCAGTTCCTTCAACCTGTCTTCATAGGACTTGTGATGCAATCCATGCACCATCTTTGTTGCCCTCCTCTGAACCTTCTCTACCCTTTCTATGTCCTTACGTAGGTATGGTCTCCAGAACCGTACACTGTACTCCAGGTGGGGCCTCACTAGTGTCTTGTATAGCAGAATTATGACCTCCCTTTTCCTGCTGGTGATGCCCCTGCCTATACATCCCAGCATCCTATTTGCTTTACCTGCTGCCTTGTCACACTGTTTCCCTACCTTGAGGTCATCAGAGATGATAACCCCAAGATCCCTTTCCTGCTTGGCACATGCTATATCCTCACCCCCCAACTGATATATTGTGCCAGGGTTTTTGTGCCCCATATGCATTATCTTGCACTTCTTTGCATTGAATTTCAACTGCCAAACCCCTGACCATTCTTCAAGTTTCTGCAGGTCCTTCTCATTCTGTCTACACCCTCTGGTGTGTCTACTCTGTTACAGAGCTTTGTGTCATCAGCGAACAGTGAAATTCTGCCTTCTAGGTCCTGCGCCATGTCACTGATGATGATGTTGAATAGGACCGTCCCAGCACTGATCCCTGTGGTACCTACTGGTCACTCTTCCTCTGTGGAGTGACAGCCATTTACCACCACCCTCTGTGTTCTGCCACCCAGCCAGTTACCTACCCACCACACTACTGTCCTGCCCACACCCATATTCCCCAGTTTGTGTAATAGTCTTCTATGTGGCACAGTGTCAAAGGCCTTGCTGAAGTCCAGATAGGCCATGTCCACTGCCCTCCCCTGATCCACCTCCCTAGTCACCCAGTCAAAAAATTCAATGAGGTTGGTCTGACATGACCTCCCCCTGGTGAAACCATGCTGCCTTGGGTCCTGTAGTCCATTGACAACCAGATGTTCCACCAATCTCTCCTTCAGTAGTGCTTCCATGATCTTCCCCACTACCGAGGTGAGGCTGACTTTTTGATATTTTCATATCTTCCTGGACATAAAGTCTCCACCGCTTATGCACACTGATGGGAGGGTACCGAGCTAAAATCATCCCCCGAGAAGGGCAGCAGGAGAGAGAAGCTCACTCAGGACAGAAGTCCATTTAGGATTGTCCTGCCGAAGGATGGATGCTGTCTGGCATGGACATCCAAAGCATAGTGCTTCACAAAGGTGTGCATAGAGCTCCAAGTAGCTGCATTGCAGATGTCTGCAGTGGGCATGTTTTGGATTTCTGCCAGAGATACCACAACTGTCCTGGTAGAATGAGCGTGTATGAAAATTACGTACCTACCGTAATTCTTGATCTTCTCTTGTATCTTCACCATTCATTACTTCCTGGGTGTTAGCGAATGGCGCACCCGCCACGAGGCTTTTTTTTTTTAAATTTCCTCTTAACGGCACCGCAGTGAGGACGTATCAAGCGCCATGCGCGAGGGTGGCAGGTAGTAGCGATCGACTCCTCCTCCAACTCAGTTCTGTGAGCCGGAGAGGCAAAGTGAGAGCAGAGAATATAGAGAAGCGAGGCAAGATAGCGAGGATAAAAGCAAGGAAGAATGAACTGAAAAGGAATAAGCCGATGGAGGAAGGACAGAGGAGATAAAGTATCCCTAGCCTAGGGACTGCAGGGCCTCCTTACCTGGGCGACTCTAGGAGGAGAGATAAAGTAAGGAGATGAGAAAATAGAAGAAGAAGAAGAAAGAGAAGAGAGAGATGGGATGTTGAAGGGACCAGAATGCCCAACGAGCATAGTTAGCTTAGAGCTGAAGGCTCGACTAAGAGGGAAGCAAGAATCCCCAGAGATAGAGCTGAAGAGAAGGTTCACCAAACCCGCTAGACAGACTTTGGAGGGCATAGTCCTTATCCTCAACATGCCATTGTTATTGATACCCCTCGGGTTCCTGGCATGACAGGCCTGGAATTCGAGGACACCCGAGGATGGAAAAGGAACCCCAGGCAGCAGGAGAGTGCTGCTCTGGGACTTAGAAAAGGAAAATGTAAGCCTTTCAGGTGTTTTAAGCATAGGAATGGGACTCAGACAGACTGGCCAAGGTAGGCCAAGGCTTAGGCTGGCCGGGATTGGATATGGTCAGCACAGCTCTTCTGTAAAAATTGTCCAGGAGGACACTTAAAAGGAGAAACCAATATGCAAACTAGCGAGAAGGGAGACTACCTTCTCATTTCCCCTCTTGTTTGTTTTTCTTTTTTTTTTTTTTTACAGAAGAAATTTGAGGTTGGTTGCATGACCCCAAAACCAAGATGCCTATAGCAGTCGAAAAGAGTTCCCTCAGCATTTTTCCCTTTTTTTTTTTTTTTTTTTAAAAGAAAAAAGGAACAGACGTGCCTGCTCCTCTGCTCTGCAGGGCAAGAATGGGGGGGGGTTGATTTCAGGGCAACATCTGGAACACGGGATTGCAGGATCAACTGAATAGCCTGAACCAGGCCAAAACCCCAGAGATATCTTGTCAGGATAACGGCAAGAGATAGTTGTGCAGTCTGATCGCCAATGCAATCCACGAGATGGCCCACAAATCTTAGAGTAATTAATTTTTCTGGAAAATTAGAACCCCCCAAAGAAGGATTTTTTTTTATTTTGAAAAATTAAGCAATTTTCCTAGTTTTAAGAAAAATTTTTTTTTTGCAGAGAGAGGAAGGAGGCGGGAGGTGGAGAAGCCACAGGAAGAGGCCACTGAGGATGGTGGCGGGTGTAGTAATGAATGGTGAAGATACAAGAGAAGATCAAGAATTACGGTAGGTACGTAATTTTCATATCTTCCTTGTCAATCTTCACCATTCATTACTTCCTGAGTGACAAGCTCCTCTTCCCTGGAGGGAAGAGTAATACCCTGAGGAACAAGACCCCAGCCTTCTGCTGGTGAGAAAACAGAAGGAGAAGACCCTGGCTTATTCAGAAAGCCTAAGTGGGAGAAGAGCTAGGAGGTGCCTCCCGAAGACAGGAGACAGAGGGCCCTGTAAAAGTCTCCTAGCTCTGGAAGAAAAAAGCGAGGTCCCCTGGGCGGAGCGAATCACCCTACGCCGGGCCAGGGGTGACAACCTGGAAAGACGAAGCCATGCCGTCCGCCTGATGCAGATCGCTGTCCCCTCAAGCCTGGAAGCCACCTCATTGGCGTCATAAGATGCCCTTGTTGGTGTCTTGCCAGCTCCAGGCCTACCGCGGAGAGAGCAATGGCTTGTCTGGTTTGCTCCGTGTCAGGCATAGATGCCAGCAGCTGGGACATCATCGACCACAAATGCCGGTTATAGGCAGCGTGGTGAGCCTGATGTGATGCAATATATGCACTCTACGAGAAGAAGAGAACACTCTTCACCCCCAACGTCGAACTGGAGAGTCCGAATCCGTGGGCGTGCGTGCGCCAAACAGCGGTGCGCAAAGGAGTATCCAGGTATACCAAACCTGAGGACGGGTTGGGAAGGGAACCTAGAGACTCAGAGGGGCACAATACCTACGCTGGCAGTCCGCCGGGCTGGGGAAGAAGCGGCAGGAACTGCCAGGACCGGATAGACGCCTCCTGGAAGGGGATAGGCCAGGAAGGTACCACCAGATGCTGGGCACTGAATTCACCAAGGAATTCCGCTGCTCCTGTTCCGGTATTGTCTCTCCAACATAGGAACCGGAGACCCTCACCATCTCGAGAGGAAACGCTGATATTCTGTGAAATCAGCATCGGAGGACAGATGAGCAGGGGTTCCTCTCCCAGAGGAGGGAGACGAGGATGATGGGGAGCTGGAATGCTCAGAGGATTCCTGCGGCGGTGGGGAGAGTCGAAAGACCCGGTCATGCATGTATCTAACATATGAGGGGAAGGCCGCTGCAGAACCTCTGAACTGCTCCCAGGATAACGGACCCGTAGGACCGACATGGCCCAGGAGCGGGGGTGGTGAAGGCAGAGAGATGGGAGAGGGGCACCTCCGAGGAGGCAACTGCTCTCTGCGAGGCTCTGGAATCCGGGAAAGGAGCCCCAGTAGGAGGGATCCCGGATATCAAACCAGGCCGCAGAACGGAACTCTGGGGAAGCGGAGCCTGGAAGAGCCCTGGGGAGAAACTCCCCGCGATGACGCCCGGACTGTATGGATCCAGAAGGGCAGTCCACACAACGCCGGCCGAGGATACCTAGAACCCTGGGGGAGGGCGGGCTCTGCTGCTCCTGGCCACCCCCTGAGGTGGCCAAAGAAGACCGGGCAGCAGGCCGCCTGCCCTCAACCCTCAGATTCCGAGAGGCCCTCCTCCTGACTGCAACGTCCCCTGTCCTAGAGGAGGCAACAGCACCCCAGGGGTAGCCGTCACCGAGCCTCCAGAGAGGGAGCCTCCCTCTGTCACCCCCACGCCTGCCCCCGACTCGGCCACCCCAGCCGAGGAACCCTCAGGAGACAAGGAGGGGACAGAGGAGGGCCCGCTGCGCCTGGTACCCCCAGCCACCGAGGACCCAGATCCCGAAGAATGGGGTGCCAGGATGGGTCCACATCTGAGTCATCATCCTCCGAGGAGGACAGACCAGCAGGACCTCAATGCTGGCCACCCAGGGTCCCGAGGCCACGGGGCGCGAACGGCCCGGTACCAAGGGGCGACGCTCGCCCCCACGCCGCAGCAGGAAGGCTAACCCCACACCCCCAGCGGCTCCGGCAGGCCCGGCACCACCCGGGGGAAGGGGAAGGCCAACGACGCCGCCGGCGGCTTCGGGAGGCGGAGTGGCACCGTCGATGGCACCGCCATGTCCACCGGCACCGTGAACAGCTCCGAGGCCAAAAGCGGCACCGCCAAAGGCGCCGCTCCAGTCACTAGTGCCGCGAACGGCACCGGGATCCAAAGTGGCACCGCCAATGGCGCCGCCCCGATCACTGGCGCCGTGAACGGCGCCGGGATCTGAAACGGTGCCGGGAACGGTGCCGCTTCGATCACTGGCACCGCGAACGGTGCCGGGATCCGAAACGGCGCCGCGAGGTGGTGTCGAGGGTCCACCCAAGCCGGGCCCAAAAGCCAAGGGCCTCGACACGGGGGGAACCTGCACCTCCGAAGAGGTGACTGCCGAGGCGGTGTCAGCGCTGCAGCCCCGGGAGGGGCTATGACGCTCCCCCAACACCGCGGAAGGGGCCTCCTCCTCGGCAAGATAGGATGAGGAAACCCCCTCCTCCTCGGACCGTATAGGCCTGGGAGGGGACCCGGGGGAAGGGCCTAAAGATCTCGCCCGAGATTCCCGTGAGCGACGCCGTCCCCCGAAAGTCGGCAGGGCCTTGCCGAGCTTGAACACGCTGGATCTCAAGGACGCCGACGGTCCATCGAGAAACAGGCGCCGTGACGAATCCATATCATGGTTGGGTCCCAGGCAACGGGCGGCAAACGCCAGCGCCGGTCCGAGACGGAGAAATGTCGACACAGGAGCACCGACGCATAAGGCGTCGTCAAGAACGCTTAGCTCCAGAACCGGACATAACGCGAAACCAACGAGACTAAAACACAGTAGGAAATACACCCGGCGCCGAGAGATAGAAAAAAGAACAGTCTTACCGTATCGGCGTCGAGTGCAAGGAAAACGGAGTCGGTAACTACGAAGATAGAAAAACACTGAAGCGCTTCACGCGGACAGGTGCTGCCTCGACGGCGGGAGAAACAGAACTGAGTTGGAGGAGGAGTCGGTCGCTACTAATGGCCGCCCCTCGCGCATGACGCATGACGCCACTCGAGGCGGTGCTAGGGCAAATTTAAAAAAAAAGTTTCGCGGGCGGGTGCCGCCCTGCTAACACCCAGAAGTAATGAATGGTGAAGATTGACAAGGGAAGATACTCTGCCTTCCAGTTTAACCTGTGCCATGGAGTGGCCATGCTGAAATACATCTGATAGCAACAGTCTGACCCAGCCGGGCCACGTTGAAGGAGACAAATAGTTGCTTTGATTTGTGGATCTCTTTAGTTCTGTCTATGTAAAACTGCAAAACACTTTTAACATCCAGAGAATGTAGGGTTCGCTCTCTCTCTCATTCTGGAAGTTCGCGAAGTAGGTCGGAAGAACCAAGGGCTGGTTCAGATGGAATTCTGAGACTACTTTGGGGAGAAACTTAGGGTGAGTTCTGAGAACCACCTTGTCCTTGTGAAATACAGTATACAGAGGGTCTGTGACCAGCGCATGTATTTCAGACACTCTGTGAGTGGAGGTAATGGCTACAAGAAAGGCAGCCTTCCAGGTCAGGAACTTCAGCTCATGAGTTGCTAGAGGCTCGAAAGGTTTACAGGTGAGCACGTCTAGTACAAGGTTAATGTCCCAAGTGGCTACCGGTCTTCTGATCGGTGGCCTAGTGTGGAGTATACCTTTAAGGAACTGCTTAACCAAGGGCAACAGGGCCAGACACACTGAGTATACAGGCTTGTGGTAAGCTGAGATCATGCAGAGATGAACCTTCATGGTTGAGTATTGTAGCCCTGCATTTGACAGGTCTAGTAGATACTCCAGGATTTTGTTAGGTGGGCAAGAGAAGGGGTCCAGGAAGGACTTTGCACACCAGTTGGAGAAAAGTTTCCATTTTGCCATGTAAGTTTTCCTCGTAGCCAGCCTACGTGCCACTAGGAGAATGTCTGAGACCCTACGTGAAATGTCAAATCTACTCACTTCTATCTCCTCAGGAGCCATGCGTGAAGATTAAGGGATCTCAGATTGGGATGTACCACTGGGCACTGGGTCAGCAGGTCCATTTAAAGTGGAAGCTGTCTCGATGGAGTTTCCAATAATCTGTTGATCAGTGGATACCAAATCTGACGAGGCCAGAATGGGGTGATGAGGATCATTCTGCCCCCTTGTGCCTCTAGCTTGAGCAGTACCCTCTGAACTAAGGGAAGAGGAGGACATGCGTACAGAACGCGTTTGGTTCACCGCAGTCTGAATGCATCCTGACAGAAAGTGACAGGTTCTGAATTTCTGGAGCAGAACAGAAGTCATTTTGCATTGATTGGGGACGCAAAAGTCCAGGTCTGGTGTGCCCCCCTTTTGCGAAAAGCGATTGCACGACGTTTGCATTGAGAGACCACTCGTGAGGATCTGCTTCTGTTCTGCTGAGATGATCCTCTAGATCGTTCTACACTCCAGGAAGGTAGACTGCTTGCATCAGGGCTTCATGCTCCAGGCACCATTCCCACACTCTCATAGCTTCCCTGCACAAGGGGTAAGAGTGTGCCCCACCCTGCTTGTTGATGTAGTACATCACCACTTTGTTGTTTGTTTGAAGGAGAATGATTTTGTGACAGACGATGTCCTTCAGAGCTCAGACTGCATATAAGACAGCTCTCATTTCCAGGACATTTATGTGGAGTTGAGACTCGTCCTGATTCCATCAACCTTGGGTGTGGAGATCTTGACAGTGAACTCCCCATCCAAGTACGGATTCATCTGTGGTGATGGAGATCTGTGATTCCAGTGAGGCAAAAGGAAAACCTTTCAGAAGATTGTCCTCTTGAGTCACCAGGTGAGTGACCGTCTTAGAGGTTCTGGCACCTTGATGTAAAAGGACTGAAGGGGTGTGGTTGGAGACCACCGAGTACTGAGCATCCACTGAGTAGTCCTCATGTGAAGATGAGCCAGGGGCACAGTGAACACTGATGATGCCATGAGACCCAGCATTCACTGCATCGAGAGAGCTTGGATTGATTCATTCTCTCTGATGAAGCGAGGCATCTGAAGGATGTAATTCCTCCTGTCCTCCAGAAGAAAAGCTCTTGCATTGGAGGTATCTGTGACAGGAAGTACCTGCCACTCTTGAGGACTGACCTTTTCTTAAATCTGTTGCAACAGTTCTTCTATTTCTTAGTCTATTCTATCCATTATAATTTCTAGTCCATAAGGTTGGCCACCTATGGACACCCCCTTCCCCTTTCTTGACTATGCTATAGTGTTCTCTTTAATTTTCATTTTCCCTCTCAGGTCCTCATACACGGAGGTTATTGTGGTGACCTCCAAGCGTATATAAAACAGGTTCTGTTTATTGTAGTTGGGTTTAGTATGTAATAGCATTATGCCAGAAAATACCTTAATGTATATACCTTATGTTTATGAAACCTGTAAATGTTGAAAACACCATGGCACTAGGTATTTTTCATAAAGGTAAAAAGTACTAGTTGACTGTATGATAAAGATTAAGGTAGTTGTGCTATTTAAAATGCATGTAAATTGCTGTAACCTGAACAAGTCTGAAATGTCATGGTGATTTGCATATATCGCATGATGCTTTGCATTATGGAAGTATGTATGCTGTTGTATTTCTTTGAAACTTGATTTGTTGCCAATGCCCTTTGGGGTAACCTTTTTTTCAGTGATTCTGCATTGAGGTTCTTTGTCTATAGCTTGTTTTGTTTTTGGTTTTTTTGAGCCCCCACTACCCAAGCAAAAGGGGTCCACATAGGGATGAAGGGTTTTCATGGAAAAGTGGTTAGATCAGAGATCAGTGTCAGTAGGTGCTGGCTAAGTGCAGAGAAAGGACATTCATAGTCTGTTGCTACAAACTGATGTACTGAAGAAGGAATATGCTACTGCTGAAGCTTATTTCCTGTATTCTGAATAAACATCACACAGAGACTGTGTGTTGAACCTGAAGTTTGGTGTCTGGTCCATCTGTTATCTCACAACCCCTCCACAGTATCCAGAAGGACTCCTATGAAGAGGAACTGTTGGGAGGGTTGTAGCTCCGATTTTCCCAGATTCAACAGAACTCCCATGGATGTGAGGAACTTGGAAGCCGTACTCACAGCTTCTTGCATTTTTTGTCTGGAGGGGCTTGCTAGTAGCCATCCAGATATGGGAACACTTGAATTTTGAGTCTCCTGAGATGCACTTCAAGTACTGCAAAGCACTTTGTAAAGACTCGAGGTGCTGAGGATAGACCAAAGGGCAGGACCCTGAACTGGTAGTGTTGACCCATCGCCACAAATCGGAGATACTTGTGGTGGCTTGGGTGCACGAGAACATGTTAGTAGGCATCCTGCATGTGCAAGGAGCCCAGACAGTCATTTTGATGTATCAGAGGTAAAAGTGTACCGAGTGAGATCATCTTGAATTTCTCCTTGTAAAGGAATTTGCTTAACTTCCTTAGATCGAGAATAGGGCGCATGCTGCCTGTTTTCTTTGGAGCTAGGAATTAACGGGAGTAGAAACCTGTGTTCCATTGATCCTGTGGAACTACTTCTACTGCCTTGCTGTTAAGAAGGTCTTGCATCTTGGGAGCAAGAAGGTCTGACTGAGTGACAGACAGCTTGGGTTGTCATTTGGGTGGATGATCCAGAAGGGTTTCTGAAAAATTTAGGGAATAACCCTCATGGATTATCCTGAGCACCCATTTGTCCGTAGTGACTGACTTCCATTGGTTGTGAAACTGAGTCAGACGCCCACCTACTGCCGAAGAAGAGTCCCCCTTGGACAGCTAAGGTGGGACTTGGGCCTGAATCTCAGAGGATGGTGCTAGGTGCTTTTGGGCACTGTGCATTCTGCTGTATTTTCTTTTGCAGCTAAGCGGCTTGATTCTTGTTGAAACACCCTCTGCCTTTGCCATGAAAGGACTGGTGGTTATGAAACTGCCGACGGTTCCCGCCCCATTGGGAGGCAGCAGGGATCGGTCTGGCAGTCTTAATGGCAGTATTAGTTTTCTGAGTGGCCTCCAGTGCTTGCTCCACCTGTGGGCCAAACAGGTAAACTCCATCAAATGGTAAATTCATGACTCTCTGTTGAGCATCATTAGTAAACCCAGAGGTCCATAACCAAGAGCGGCGTCAGGTGCAAATATCTGCTGCTGTTGCCCTAGAGGCAGTGTCAAAAGCACCCATAGCAGCCTTAAGCTGCTGGTTATTGGACTCAGTCCCTCTAGTAATGGTCTGAAGAAGCTCTGAAGTAGCATGTGACTCCGGAAGAACTTCAACTAATACTTTCAGCGAATGCCAGAGGGTATACTCATATTGTGAGAAGTAGTCCTGGTAGCTAGCAATACGCATTTCTAGGGTAGCAGCGGTGAAGACTCGCTTTCCCAGAGTGTCGCTCTTATGTGATTCTTTATTTACTGGATGAGCTGTAGATTCTTGTGGGAATACAGCTTTGTAATTTTCTGCCAGGACTACAATGGCATCTGCAAATGCTTGAGAGGCCACAATTGGTCGATCCTTAGGGGAAGCATACTTCCGATCTATGGACTTAGCCATGAAAGGAATGAGTGCCAGATTATTTCACACCATCTGTGAGAGAGTCTCGGAAGAGGGCTGTACCAGAAGAGTCAATTCCACAGGGATTTCTGGGACATGCAGATATTGAAGGTGCAAGAGCTTCCGTGGATCCACCTCCGATGGGGGGGAGGAAGAGAGAGAGAGATTGAGAGAGACAGAGAGAGAGATTGAGATTGATGTTCTTCAGTAGAGATTTAAAAGACAGGCCCTCGACCAAAGGCTCTGCTGAAGTAAAGGGCTTACCTTCCACTCCAAAGGAAGAATCCTCATCGAAATCATCTTCTAATGGTAGATCAGGATCAGGATCAGTATTATCTTCTACTAGCCCAGGAGGGATGGTATAAAGAGGAAAGGGAGGAAAGAGCACAGGAGGGGGTGCATCTCAAATCAGAGTCGAGAAGCCCTGTATCCAGGGTGGTGCTGGCACCAGGAATGACACTGGACGTGGTGCCATGGACAGCATCAGATGTGGCGCCGACTGCGGTGCTGCCAGGAACTGTGCTGCCAGGACTGGAGTCGAAGGTGGCACCACAGCCGGCACCACACAGGTGCTCAGGGACTCCAACCCAAACTCTGGGGCACCCAAGGATGAAGATCTGAAAACCTGAGAAGGAGAAGGTGGTATCTGTGCTGGCCCTGTGCCGCAGCCATCTGAGGGGGAAAGCACAAAAGCGCGGTGTCAATGAAACTGAAGGAGGTGTCACGCGACATGTCCAACCCAACCATCCTGCCCACGGGTTTGAAGCCCCTAGGCCTGAAGGCCCCGGGACTGATCCTGCCAGCTGGGAAAGTCGGGACAACCGCTGAACCCACTGCTTCATAAGAGTGGCCCAATGATGAAACTGCTCACCGGAGGATCCCCAAGGGGGTGGGGAGGGACTATGGAGTCAAAGATGCTGGTCACTGGGGACAGAGGCCGAAGCAGACCCTGACAGAGTCGAAGTTGGCCTCCTGTCCCCTGTAACCGATGATCGATGTGCAGACCTTCCAGAAGGCAACCCCGAGCGGTAAGGTTTCTTCTTTGACTAGTGGGACGAAGAAGAGCTCAAGGCCGAGCAGTGCTGGGTTCCTGATGAAGATCGGGAACAGGCCCACTTGTTTTTTGTGCTTTTGGGAGGACCACCCTTCCCCCCTGAGCATTGGAATGCCCATTGTCAGACTCCCCTCCGTAGAGGGTGGCGGACCAGACTGTTCTTTCTCATTGAAAAACTTCTTTATTTTACATTAAAAAATAGCAGTTACATAAGAACGTGCCGTAACAGTAAAGAGGAAAAAAGCAGAGAAGCTGGGGGGGAAGGTGAGTGGGAAATCTAGACCTACTGCAGGAACCTCTCTTGAAGATCTACTGTTACGGGAAGTTCTTACGTAACTGCTATATCTTACTTCGAGAGAGTTCCTGCAGTAGGTCTTCACAAGTAGTACTGAGTACCAAGCAGTCAACTAAATAGAAGGAGTCAGAGACTAGGTTCTGGGAAGAGGTAAATGGCTGCCAACGACAGTCAGCTCAAGACAGACATCCTTGCAGGACTGCTAGACCAAAGCCAGCCCTGTGCCTAGAGGCAATGTCCAGGCTGTAATGTTTCATGAAGGTGTGGACAGAGGACCAAGTGGCCACTGCGCAGATGTCTGCAGTGGACACATTTCTAAGGAAGGCAGCAGAAGCGGCCACTCCCCTAGTTGAGTGGCCCTTGAGTGCCCCTGGAAGGGGCTTCTCATGCTTCTGGTAAATGTAATGGATACAATTAGCCAGCCACCTAAACAAAGTCTGTTTGGAAATAGCCTTGCCCTGGCACTTGGGAGCAAAGTCTATGAAGAGTTGATCCAACTTACGAACCTCCTTAGTCCTTGAGACGTAATATCTACAATTCCTGTGCACATCAAGGGTGTGCAGGAGATATTCCCCCATTGGCATACTCTGGGTAAAACACCAGCAGTTCAACATTCTGATTTAAGGTAAATTCCGAGACTACCTTCGGAAGAAAGGAAGGGTTAGTCCACAGAGCCACCCGGTCCCTGTGGAAAATGAAATAAGGCTTCTTACAAACTAGAGCCTGAAGCTCTTAAATTCTTCAAGCTGAAGTGATAGCAACTAAAAATAGTGTTTTCTATGAAAGGTAACGCATATCACAACTTGTTGCTGGCTCAAAAAGGGGAAAAGTAAGTTTTCTAAATGAAATTAAGATTCCGGGGGGTGGGGGGACAGGATTCCAGACCAGAGGTTTGAGGTGAAGGATCTCCTTCAGGAAGGTTCTGGAAACCTCTAGCTGAGCTAGGGTTTTCCCCTCCATCGGAAGGTGGTAGGCCAAAACCGCAGAGAGATGGACCTTCAGAGGAGAAGAATAACTGAGGCCCAACTCTGACAGGTGTAAGAGGTAGCTGAGGACTTGGGAAGCCAAGCAGGAAAACTGGTCTAGGCCTGTGGCTGTGGCCCAGATTGAAATCTTTTCCACTTCATAGCGTATGTGGATCTAGTGGATGGCTTCCTGGCCTCCTCTATGACCTGAGCGACTCTAGAGGAGATGCCACAGTGAGAAACTGCTGTGTCCCGAGGTGCCACACATGAAGGTGGAGAGATTTGAGGCTTGGATGTACCAGGATGCCCTGCTCCTGGGACAGAAGATCATGAGAGAGAGGTAGAGGTACTGGGGGCTCCATCACTAGCTGTTTGCAGTAGGGGGAACCATATCTGCCAAGGCCATAGGGGGGAAATGTCAATCATGTATGCCCCCCTCTGCCTGTAGCTTCAGTAGAACCTTCTGCAGAATAGGAAAGGGAGGGAACACGTACAGAAACCTCCCTGTCCAAGACAGAGACAGTGTGTCTCGCCAAAAAACACCATGCCCAGGAATGAGTGAGCAAAAGCTGGGTAGTTTTGCATTGGATAGGGAGGAGAAGAGGTCTATTTTTGGTCGACCCCACTGAAGGAAGAGATCTTCCACTACCTCCTGCTTTAGTTCCCACTCGTGAGCCTGAGCAACAGAGCGGCTGAGACTGTCCGTCAGAAAGTTGTGAACACCTGGAAAATGGACTGCTGTCAAGGCTAGGCCATGTTGAACAGCCCAGTACCACACCCATACTGCTTCCCTGAAAAGGGGGTATGAACAGGTGCCTCCCTGCTTACTGATGTACCAGACTGTTGCCATATTGTTGGTCTGGATGAGAAGTGTTCCTGGAACTAAGAGGGATTGAAAGGCTTGGCGAGCATAGAGCTCTGGTCTCATCTCCAGGATGTTGATGTGAAGATTCTCCTCCATGGAAGACCATGTCCCTTGTGTTCAATGGTCTCCCAGGTGGGCCCCCATCCATGATTCGAGGCATCTGTCATAAGAGTTATGGAGGGGGACAGGGAGTGAAATGGAACCCCCACCGAAAGGTTGGATGGATCCTACCACCAGAGGAGATCCCTCTGTAGACTGTTGGAGACTAGAACCTTCTGGTCCATGTCATCCAAGCGTTGATCCCATTGGACCTGGAGGGACCATTGGGTCACCCTCATGTGCAGTCTGGCCAGTGGGACTGTGGGTATGGCGGCCACCATCAGACTCAACAGTCGGAGGATGGAGCATGCTGGGGTCCAACGAGATGAGGCCACCAGTGCTGCTTGAAGGATTAGAGTCTCCACCCTGTCTGTGGGAAGAAAAGCCCTGCCCTGGACCGTGCCCAGCATCATCCCTATGAATTGGAGGCACTGGGAGGGTGACATTTGAGACTTGGGGTCATTGACTGTAATACCAAGTCTGGAGAAAAGGTCCAGGGTGAAGGAAAGGGACTCCTTCAGACTGTCCTGGGATGGAGCTGAAATCAGCCAGTCATCCAGGTATGGGAACACGTAGATGTCCTTGTGATGCAAGGTCTCTGCTACCACCACTAGGCATTTGCTGAAAACTTGAGGTGCCAAGGAGAGGCCAAAGGGAAGGGCCTTGAACTGAAAATGCTCCTCCTGGAAGAAGAACCTCAGAAAACGGCGGTGGGCCAGGAGGATTGGGATATGTAGGTAAGCATTCTGCATATCCAGTGAACACAGCCAATTGTTTGGATGGAGCAGGGGTAAGAGTCCCTGGAGGATTAGCATGCGGAACCTCTTGTATGCTATGAAGCGGTTGAGCATGCTGAGATCTAGGATGGGCCTGAGATCTCCTGTCTTTTTGGGCACTAGGAAGAAGTGGGAGTAAAATCCCCTTCCTATTTGCTTTGTTGGAACCTGCTCTATGGCTGATTTTTGCAGTACAGTTTAGATTTCCTGTAGGATGAAACTGTGTTGTCCTGACGGTTAATGAGACTTGCCTGGTGGGTTGCTCGGGGGTCTTTCCAGAAACTCTATGAAGTGACCTCTTGCTACGAGTTGTAGAACCCATGCATCTGCAGTGACAGCCTTCCACCCTTCCAGGTGGAGGTTGAATCTTTCCCCCACTGGTTCCTCCATGGGAAGGGGAGGTAATGAGGGGGAGCCCCTTAAGTCAGGACATGAGGGAAGGGGTGCCTTGCCACCACTGGCTGCCTTTAAAAACTTAGCCTGGGGAGTATGGGTGCAGGAACTGGTGGCAAGACATTTGTTCTGATGCTTGCCCTGTTTCTATTTGTTCCATTTCCGCTGGGGATGATGAAAATTCTGCTTAGGTTTCTGACCCGAGCGGACATCCTTCAGGGATTTGCCACTTTCTTGCATTTCAGTGATTATATCTTTGGAGTTGCCCTGGAACAGAACTGGACCCCTGAAGGGAGACTGTCCAGAAGTGTGCTCTGTACATCCTGTGCCAGTCCTGCAAGACGGAGCCAGGCAAGTCGTCTTAGGCAGATACCTACAGCTGTGCAACACGCCACCAAATTGACAGTCATATGTGGCTCATAAAACATGGCAGCAAGACAGCTTATTTAGTCTAACTTTGTCAAGAAATTTATTCTTGAGCTGTTTGTCGGGAACTTCTTGGATGTCCTTTTCCAGGTCAGCCAGGCTGACTTCTGGAAAACCACCATGTGTGCTATGTAGTCAAGTGAACATATAACGCAGGTAGAGGAGGTATAGACCTTGTGGCCATATTGGTCTATCTGTTTTCATTCCTTGTTGGGAGGAGAGGCACTGAGATGTTTGGGTTGGGACAACATATCGTGAGCGGCAGTGATGACGATAGAGTCAGCCTTGGGTTGTGCCATTAGGTGGGAAACCCCTTCCGGGGGTGATAAGTCCTGTCAGCTTTCTTAGAAACTACAGGGATAGATGACAGTTGTTGCCAAATCGTGGATGTGAGATCTTCATGTGGTCCCGTCCAGGGTGGAATAGGGAGGGGGTCCGCATTAACAAGGTCCAGATGCTCAGCTAGTCTTCTGCGCTTAGGGTCCAATTCCTGGGATGCCTAACTGCAGGCTTGTTCAATGGATTGGATGAGTTCTGCAAAAGACGGATCCTCCGGTGGAAATTTTGGTGACTCCTTTGGCTGAGGCTGTCTGGGTGAGTGGGATTCTGAATGGTCACCCAAATTGGAGTCTCCTTCAGAATCAGAGGACTCTGGCCTGCTTGGCAAAGGAGTGACATCTGGAGCTGCCTCCATAACTTTGGCTCTTACAGTGATCTCAGATGGCAGATTACCTGTGTCCCTGTCAGATACTCTGCTAGAAGGGGCAGGGCTTCCTAGTGGTGCCCTATGGGTCGGGGTAGCACTGACGATCAGCTTGGGCTGTCCCAACTCTTGTAAGAGTTGTGACTTGGCATCTTTCCAGTAAGCCGGTATGGACTCCTGAGGCTCTGGCTGAGGAGGTAGAGGAGGCGGTGGAGGTGGATATCCTGGGTATCCCATAGAATATGAGGGGTAGCCAGGAGGTTGGTACCAGTAAGAGTCCTGGTGGTAACCCTGATAAGGGTGAGTCTGACCTGGCATCGGGTATCCTGGCATCGGAGGCAGGTAACCCGATATTGGACTCCCCGGCATTGGGTAATGGTGAAACCGTGGTGGTGTGTAGCCAGAATAGTATCCCATTGGGCCTGATGGAGGAGAGGCAAAAGGCCTGGAGGGTGGCGGTGCCGAGGGACCACTGGGGTTGGGATCTGTCTGCAGGCCTGGGGTCGGAGGAGGGACCCCTGAAGGTCCAGGAAGATCCTGGTCCATACTGTCTGGAACAGGATCCGGCGAAAGACCTGGCATCGGGGGCCTGAAGGTGCCTGAGGGTGGGACCGAGACTGATGAGGGAGGCAAGTCCAGGAGGACCCTTGTCAATGGGTCTACCAGTGAGGCAGGAGCCTTGGGAAGGAGGCCCGATGTGAGGGGCTCCTCTAGATCAGTGCCACTGGAAGCCTGTGAGACCAGGGAGAAAGAGGCATCTGGTAGTGTCAGTGGATCCCAGGAAGGAAAACCCCCATGGGAATTGGGGGAACCTGTGAGCTCACTCTGCCGGATGTCGGGGACCACAAGGGAGTCCAACGGGAGAGCAGTCACCATGCGGTCGTCGGGTGAGCTGGCAACTGACTTAGAGGTGATGGTCTGGTGGGCATCAGAGGAGCCGCGTCCGACTTACTTACCACGGTCGGACTGACAGAAGCTGGGAGGCTAGAGTCAGGCTGAATGACCTGGGCCATGCGCCCAGCGGAGGAGCCAGAGGGTGACTTAACAGCTGAAGCGACAGGCTCCAAAATAGCTTCCTCTGAAGAGGAAACACCCGACTGTCCACTGACTGCGGTGGGGGGGGATGAAGGCGTCCATTCCGCCAGGGTGGAAGAAGGCCCAGGAGGTGGAGTGCTCACCGGGGTGGAGGCCCCACTCAGAGTGGCATCAACTGTCAGTTTTTTCCTCAATGGAGAACGGCCCCACTCCCTGCGCTTCTTCTTCTTCTTTTTTCTTTTCTCCGGGGCAGGTGAAGATAATCGTTCCCGTAGCTCCTGGAGCTCTTTCTCCATCAATGCCAGTCATTGGTTCAATAAGTGGGCATTGAGGGTCCTCTGGCGATGGGTGCATATGGCCTTGTTGAAGGCCGGCAGATAGAGGAATCTGTGGCCTTGTGCTTAGGCCCAGGCAGAGGATACAGCAGAAGCGGTCGTCCCTGTGCGGGATCTACGCATCACACTTGGAGCACTTTTTCTTGGGCCGACATGAAAACATGTAGTGCTGAAGGGTGGGAAAAATGAACGTTAACCTCGTGAAAAAATGGTGGGCGACTGATGCTGTTCTACTGTGAAGTTCAATGATTCAGTTCGATGGTGGGAAAGAACTGGAGGGCAGGCGGGGGACCGCCCCTATTTATAGTTACACTGACATCCATCACCTGACGCCAGGGGTGGTCCCCCGCTGATGATTGCTAGCTACAAGTTTGCCGTGTGGTCCTGACACCAGGGGGCTCAGTCCTACTTATGAAGAACTACTTGTGAAGACCTACTGCAGGAACCTTCTCGAAGAAAGATCTAAGATATACTGAAAACTAAATTAATACTGAGCAACTATGCTGCTGTCGTATAGACGTGAAGACCTGACTCCCAGCGGGTGAGCGACATTGTCACTGAAGCACACTTGATGTTAGGAAAAAAGGAACTGAGGCGGTTGGAGGGTCGACGCTGAGGTAGCCTATACGGTGTGATCTGGGCTCGTGGCACCACTTCCTCATGGTCCTACCTCAGTGCCACCCTCCTGAAGATTTTTGGCTCCTGATGGGTCCTAGCACCTCCGGCGTAGTCCCATCAGTGTGAATGAGTGGTGGAGACTTTATGTCCAGGAAGATCTACAGTTTTAGACATATTTTTTATAACTATATGTAAGTAAGGTAGAGACAGCAAGAAGGGGAAAAAGAAAGAATAGCAAGCAAAGGTAAGAGTTGACTGTGCAGCTCAATAGGAAAGACAGAAATAATAGGCAGAATCCTTGCTTCAAACTCTCTCTACACATCACAAATGGGACAGTGTCCAACCAGCCCTGTCACTCATACATTCCAGTTTGTGGAACATCACATTCAGGGGAGATGATATTTGTATTAGACACGAATGATGGATCCATTTGCTAAAAAATTAAAAATATCAAATCAATATGGGCAACTGCCAATATAAATAAAGAAATTAAATACATAACTAAATAAAAACAATACATATGTAACAACTGATATTACTTTTACAGTGTACTACAATTATTGTAGTTAGGTTGTCGTCCAAGTATTTATAATTAAGCATGCATGCACTGACATGACAATTCTATCAGTCAATATTTAAAAATCTACCATTAGACACACTTCTGTTTATACACAAATGGAAGACATTTAATGTTTGAAATATTTTTATTGAGAGGTATGACTCACTATTTTTCTTTTCTGCAAACAATACATGTGTCTGATCTTGCTTTGCCTTCAGGTAGACTCTCATTGCATCTTTCATTATTTGATATGTAATGTCCATGTTGTCCAAATAAACACAAAGACCATGTATCTGAGAAATATCTTCGGTCAGAGGCAGCCTGCATGTTCCCAGCCAATTCCTAAACATTCAAAAATAAAATATGAAAGTGTAAATTAATACTGTATCTATTCTTCACTACATGCTAGGATAATCAGGCTCACCTGATGCTGGGATTCACTTCCTCTTACCGATCCCCAACTGAGGGTATGTTTTTCTTAAACATTTCTGTAATTCAAAGTACATACTGTATATTTTGTTTTATAACAGATAGAGATGTGTAGCTAGCACATTATTTGCTCTGTCATATCATTCACCCCTGAACATATACTTATTATATGTCTATAAGATTTGACACATAAATATTTAATCGCTGGTAAGTCCATGGGGCCTACTTGACAAACGAGTAGGTAATACCACAAGCCCCGGGTGCACCAAACATATGGCGCACGGGGCTTGCAGCATTCCCTGGCTGGCAACTGGGATTCTTGATCCCTTGCGCCAGTTGTCACCAGTTAGAATTGCTTTTTGCTGGTCTAACTTACGCAGTCTTGGGACCCTTTTTATGGGGCTTGTGCAAATATTTGGCACAAGCTGCCGTAAAGTGGAAAAAGAGTCACAAATGAGTCCAATCTTCTTCAATCAGGCGCAAGTTGCGACAATGTGCTTGGCGCAGCTGCACCATAAAATGGGTGTGATGCAGGACTTGATGCAAACCCTGCATCAGCCTTCATGAATTGGGCCCATGGTCTTACTAGCCCATTTACACTGTCAACCAGAAACATAAAAAATACAAAACATTATTACAGTGTATGACAAGACAAAAATATGAAATACAGAAACAATCAGAATTTCAGAAAGATGCATTTTGAATATAATAGTAGGCACTGTATAAGCTACATTTCCAGATATGCACTACATTCAGATTATCATTTATCAGACATTAGTAAATCAATACAGTATCACTGAGGTTTAGTCAATGGATTCCCTGAGTCACAAGTGTTTTTACACGCATACAGCACAAGGTTTTCATGAAGATGTCAACAGAGGCAGTGATTAGGTACATTCACAAGAAGCAATGACCAATGCATCATGTTTGCTAGCTTGTATTTGTTGTGTAGTTGTTGGACATAGATAACATTAGAAACAACTAATGAGTTGTAAGGAAACTGAGACGTTCACACACATAATATTGTTGTTTTCTTAGATTGTGACCCCCAATTTTCAAGATAATATTTTATTACCCTGTCATATGAATATGACAGGTGTCATCAAATCCCAGCTGAAAGGTGATTTTGTGGAATAACTGCAAAGAAAAAATTACTCACCTTAGTAATTGTGTTTCTTCTAATGGAGTCTTGCTGTATTCTGACATATTGCAGTTAGCTCCAGCTCTTGAACTGCCCCAGAGAGTGAATGGTTAATTCTATGCCAGGAATAGAACTTTGGGCTCGAGCTCAGTTGAAAACTCTGTCTGTGTTCTTTTGAAACCAAACTGTCAGATTCTTATGAGCTAAAACTCACTGACTAAATAATGTGAAAATTGTAAAAAAAACTCCTAGTAGCCAACTGGCAACAAAGACTGGATTTCCCAAAAGACTCAAGTCAGGAAACCCAAAGAACCAAAACCAGGTAATAAGAACTAAAAACAATTAAACAAATACAAAGCAAGCACCCAACACAAAAGGAATGGGGAAAAGACACCCTTGGGGTGCAACACTGCACCTGCCCACCCACTTCCCAAAAACAGGTTATGAGAGGAGAGGCAGGAAGGGAGGTCAGAATACAGCAAGACTCCATTAGAAGAAACACAGTTACTAAGGTGAGTAATTTTTCCTTCAAACAACATGAAGTCTTGCTGTATTCTGACATATTACTGAACTACCAAGCAGTACCTCCAAGGAGGAGGGACAGAACCTACTTTGGGAATAGGCTCTGAAGTACTGCTGTGCCAAACCTAGCATCACTCCTAGCCTGGATATCCAGAGAGTAATGCTTGGTGAAGGTATGAACTGTTTTCCAGGTGGCTGCTTGATAGATTTCTAACAAGGGGATATGCCTAGCTGCAGCCAGAGATGCAGCTGTACCTCTAGTGGAATGAGCCCTCAGGCCTGAGGTTGCAGTTTTTCCCAGTTTTTCATAGCAGAATTGAATACAGGACACAATCCACCTGGCAATGGTTCTCTTGGTGGCAGGTTTTCCCTTACCTACTTCCCCATAAGTGAGGAACAACTGGAGAGAGTCAAACCTGTGACCCCTTGTACGTTCTATGTAGTAACTAAGGGCCCTCTTAACATCTAAACTGTGTAGCCTCCGTTCCCCTGAGGAGGTGTGATCAGTGAGGAACACAGGAAGAGATATAGATTGGTTTAAATGGAAATCAGAAACCACTTTAGGTAGGAACCTTCTATTGGTTCTAAGGACCACCTTATCTCTATGGAAAGAGATGAAGTGAGGCTCCACTGACAGGGCTTGCAATTCACTGATACGTCTGGCAGAAGCAACAGTAACCAAAAACACAGTTTTCCAAGTCAAGTACTTGAGCTCTGCTGAGGACATAGGCTAGAAGGGGGGTTGCATCAGCTGAGCAATACAAATATTCAAATCCCAGGCAGGAGCAGGATCCCTAAAAGGGGGATTGGTATGAAGCAATGCTTTGAAAAATGTACAGAATACAGGGTGAGATGACAGAGAGGAAGATTTCCCCACTGACAGGAAAGCAGAAACAGCTGACAAATGAACTTTGAGAGTAGCTAGTTTGAGGCCAAGACCATTAAGGTAAACCATGTAATCCAGAACTGTAGACAAGTCAGCAGTGTCTGGGGAAATGTGCTTCTTGGAACACCAAATACTGAACCTTTTCCATTTGGAGTTGTAGGTTTTTCTTGTGGCAGGCTTTCGAGAAGCCTTGAGGATCTCAGAACCCCTTGGGACAGATGTAAATCTGCATACTCTAAGTCTTCAAGAGCCATGCCTCGAGATTGAGTGACTGGAGATTGGGGTAACAAATCCTCCCCTGAGAGGAGGTTAGCAGATTGTAATTCCTGAGAAGAGACAGGGGAAGATGGACTGCTAAGGACAGCAACAGGGGGTACCAAGGCTGCCTGGACCAGTCTGGAGCAATCAGAATCACTTTGCATGGTTGTGACCTTACCTTGACTAGAACCTTAAACAATAGAGGAAAAGGAGGGAAGGCATATAGAAACTTCCCTTCCCAGTTCAAAATCAGAGCATCCAGAGGAACTGAACCCAAGACTGGGGGTCTGCAACAAAACAGAGGAAGTTGGTGATTGTCTGGGGCTGCAAAGAGATCTATCTCTGGAGTGCCCCACCTTGAGGAGATCACCTTCAAAACCAAAGGATCCAGAGACCATTTGTGATGGCCTTGGGAAATCCTGCTCAATGCATCCGCTATCACATTGTCCTTTCCTGGAAGGTGGACCGCTACTAGAGAGGTCTGCAGGGAATAAGCCAGGGACCATACTTTCATGGCCTCCATGCACAAGGCCATGGACCTAGTGCCTCCCTGCTTGTTGATATACCACATGGTGGTAGTGTTGTCCGCCCTGACCTGAACCACCTTGTTCTGTATTGACTGAGAGAAAGCTTGTAGGGCAAGAAGTACTGCCCTGAGCTCCAGAAGGTTGAATTGAAGAAGGGATTCCTGAGGGGACCACAGTCCCTGGGTTGTGAGAGCCCCCAGATGGGCTCCCCACCCCAAAAGGGAAGCATCTGTGGTAAGAACCACAGAGTGAGTCTGAGAGACAAATGGAACACCTTGCCTCAGATTGTCCAGGTCCTGCCACCACTGAAGGGCCTGAATTAAATTCTGAGTAACAGGAACTAGCTTGGTAAGAGGATCTTTCCTATGGGACCAAAAGGTTCTCAGATGGAATTGAATGTCCCTCATCTGAAACCTGGCCCCTTGGACCACTGCTGTGGAAGCTGCCATGTGGCTCAGAAGTTGCAAAAAATGCCTTGCTGGTCGAGAAACAAGAGGGAGAAA
This sequence comes from Neoceratodus forsteri, assembly GCA_016271365.2. Taxonomy (NCBI): domain Eukaryota; kingdom Metazoa; phylum Chordata; order Ceratodontiformes; family Ceratodontidae; genus Neoceratodus; species Neoceratodus forsteri. The sequence goes on from CM028130.1 coordinate 1,202,253,035, forward strand.
GGAATAGGCCAGCTGAGAGATTTTCTTTGGCCCTTTCCAAAGAAAGGAAGACTCTTGCCTTGAGGGTGTCCAACTCTGCTCCTATAAAAGTGAGGAGCTGTACTGGTTCGAGAACTGACTTGGGAAGATTGAGAAGGAACCCCAGGGAAGTGAGAACTTTCTGGGTAAGCTACAGATCTGATTTGATTTGGTCTGAAGACTATCCCACCAGAAGCCAATCGTCCAGATATGAAAAAACAGAGATCCTTTTCCTTCTTAAAAAGGCCACCACTACTGCTAGGCACTTTGTAAACACCCTTGGAGCTGAGGTTAGACTGAAGGGCATTGCTCTGAACTGATAATGGCCTGAAGGCAATTCGAACCTGAGGTACTTTCTGTGGGAGCACCTGATAAGAATGTGAAAATAAGCATCCTTGAGGTCCAGGGAGGCTAGCCAGTCTCCTGGCCTCAGAGAGGGAAGAATTGTTCCCAGAGTCACCATCCTGAATTTTGGCTTTACTAGGTGCTTGTTTAGGTATCTTAGATCTAGGATGGGTCGCCATTCCCCTGTCTTTTTCGGGGTAAGGAAGTACCTGGAGTACAGACCTTTGCCCCTGTATGGAGTAGTAACTCTCTCTATGGCCTTTAAAGCCAGTAGAGACAAAATCTCTGCCTCTACAGCAAGGGTTTCTGAAGTATTTGCAGGTAGAACAGATCTGGGTCTCAGTTTTGGAAAACTTTTGAAACTGAGAACCAGCCCCTGGCTTACAACCTCCAGGACCCACTTGTCTGAGGTAACAGACATCCAGTCCTGGACAAAGTAAGCCAGCCTGCCTCCTACTTGAATGGGGGAGTTGACCCAGGCTGACACGTCAGGGTGTCTGCTTGGCAGGAGCCTTAGGCTGAGGGGTGGATGCAGCCCTGCTCATCCCCCTTCTGCCTCTCCCACTGAAGAACCCCCTCTGAGAAAAGGAAGAGGAGGCATGCACCTGGTAGAAAGGCCTGTGAAAAGGCCTACCCCTGCCCCTAGCTTGCTGCCTCTGAGGAGTTGCCTGCCTCTCCTTGGCCTGGGCACTCCTATAAGTGGTCCTGTACTCATCCATTTTCTTCATGTAATTCTCTGTCTGCTCCCCAAACAGAGAATTACCCACTACGGGGAAATCCATGGCCTTAGCCTGGGTGTCCTGTGAAAGGCTAGTACATCTGAGCCAGGCCATTCTCCGAAGAGTCACAGATGTAGCCATGACTCTTGTCGACACATCACTGGAGTCCACAGCAGCATGAAGTTGCACCTTTGATGCCTCAATCCCATCAGCAGCCACCCCCTCCAGCTCCTTGGCTAGCTGGGGGGAGGCCTGTTTAGCCAGTGCCAGTACAGTGTCCCACCTGGATAGGCCCAGATTAATGGATGTGGGGGCCCTACTCACAAATAATATTTTGTGGCTCAGGGGCCCCTAAATGAGAACATCACACTTTTCCTCAGCGCCGTGCCAGCAAGGATACAACAACCAGAGTACTCAAGCAGGATGCCATTTACACTAATGCTATGTGTTATGCCACATGACTTGACAGGTCACATACCATTTTAAACAATACAATTCAGAGCTCTGACAATAAAATCACAAATTAACTCTCATGTGACAATACCCTTTTTTATTTTTGAAAGATATCACTTGTGGTAATGCAAACACACCAAATGATGTATTACATCTTGGAAATACAAAAAAATACCAACATTTGTTTTACATGTAACCCCTAGATGGTGCTATCCCAGGGGCTACTACCCCTGCCTGATTTGCCACTAACAGGTTGAGGGGCTTGGATCTGATGGCGGGTGCCTCCACACAGAGGTCAGGGTTTGCAATAGTTGAATTAACTTGGTCACAGCACTCTGGGACACTGCAACCCCCCCTTTCTTCCCACTAGTGGCCCACACAGTATATCAGAATTACCTTCACAGTATACACTTACCCCCAGGACTGATTCAGGCACTGGGACCCCCTGTAAAATAAGGAGATACCGTGCAACAATCACAGTACAATACTTTAACATAGACAAATACCTCAGGCAGTATAACTTTGCTGAAACAAGCAGCTCTGATTTATTTAGGGGGATATAACAAGGACAGGGAAATCAGGTTAATTAGCTTATCACTTTACTCATCTACCTATGGCTCTGTGCACAGGCCTATCCCTACCAGTTACTGTCCCTGGGTACCCAAGCCCTAGTGGCTAGTCCAACCGTGGCAGCTGGTAGGCCCTTTCACACAGAGAAAATAAAATTAAACAGTCAGCAGTACAGTAATTCCATTTAGATTCAATGTGGCAATTCAACAGGGAGCGACCCTGAATTAGTACTCACGACCTCCAAACAAGATAGGGTCCTTCAACGTCAGCAGGGCTACTCTTGAGCTCCACGAGACTCCTCACACATTTATATGACAAACTGCAACAGGCAAAAGTCCTTTAATGGCAGCAGGATTCACTTGAGCTACACAAGCCTCCTCACACATTTATATGGTAAAAGAAAGTACTATACCAGGCAGGCTGCTTCTCTATCCCGATCGCAATTACTGCACAATACCCGGGAGAACACACAGCAGATTCAGTTCCTGACAGACCGAGCGCAATTCAGCAATTTCTCCAGTCTTCTACAGGGTGAGCCTGGTTTCTACTCTTCAGATATCCTTTGATTCTCTTCACAGGATGGATTCAGTCCTAACAAGCAGTTACACAAGCTGCAGACCAGAACTCAGGGCCTTACACGTGTTTCCCGACTAAAACTGCACACGGAAAAAGCACAGGGCTCCTTCCCTCTTCACTGCCAGAGCTCAACTGAAATTCCAGCAGACAAAACCGGGCACTTCCTTTGAGTTCCTCCCAGTTCTTGGCTGGATTGGCTGTCACTCACAATAGACTTCCCTGTTGGTCCAAAAAGGCGCTGAAGTCCAAACTACATCTCCCAGAGTCACTGCCCATACAATCCTCTCTCTGTGGCTGGCTCAGATTACGAGTCCAAGTTCTGATTCGTCCAAGGCACCATTTAGAGCTACTTTACCCACACTGATTGGTCCAGTTCAGCAGTTCAAAACTAGAATGGGGAACTAGGCAAACACAGTTCTGACTGCAAAGAAAGCAGGTTAGACAAACTGTATTTTCATTATTACTCTAAATGATTTCTGGCAAACAGTTACATCTTTCAGATAGGTTCCTTGCACTCCTAGTGACTGCAAAATGGAGTGAATTGGCAGCAGCTCGAGTGGTACTCAAGCAGAGAAGCACACAGTCCCCCCCATACAAACTAATTATGTCTGCAAGCAGACAGCTCTTAAAGAGACAGTACCAGAGGCTCTAAAAACACTCACTGATAAATGGCTTAAACGCCAAACACCATTCAGGCTTGGAGCATTCAAGCAAGCTCCTGGAAGTCTTTTGGGAACCCCCATTTGCAGGGGGGTTACATACACGAATGCTTGGAATGAAGTGTTATATTTTACTTCTGTTCTGTATATATGCACTCACTGTTTTTATTTTTGTATGCAGTGTGCACCATTCAATATTTTTTGTTTAAAAAAAGAACATGAAATTCTGCAGCTAGATATAAGCAGCACATACAAGCGCTAGTAATACAATTAGCTTTAGTTCAAGCAGCAGGTATGTATAACAGCCTATTATAAAAAGGGTCTGAGAAATACAGCTTTCTGATAGAATGTTTACAACCAGACACCCTATGTTAATCTTTGATTAACATACATGAAAAGCCCAATCATATGCTGAACAAGGTTTAACACTATTTGAAAAAAAAACACATTTGTTTTATTATAATAGCAATAAGGCACTTCCAGGGGTTATGGTAATGGTCAAGGGCCATGTAGCACTCACCTACACCTCGTGCCAGATTACTCCCCTATAGGGTGATTAACAGACCATTAACATAACCCCTGGTACAGCCATATTACTTAATTGGAGATGCCTAGTTTAATATGCTCATCAAACAAAGGAAACTTTCTTTACATGCTTGAAGTAATAGAAGCATGTAGTAGAAAAATAATGAAGTATCCATTCTGTGGGAATACAGAACACCAACTGATGATGTATATTATGCATGTTCCAAATAATGCAAGTTCAAAATAACTGTATAATATCATTCACAGGCAGACCAGTGGAGAATGATTGACACAGGGATCCCCAAAGGGCATACATCACACAAAGCAGACCAGTGGGATAGAAACCTGTACGGGTACACACCCCCAAGGACAGTCGCAGACCACTGGATCAATGGACAGGATGGAATTCCTACACAGCAGGGCATGCACCACCAGAAAAGTGCAGTTGGGTTGAAATGGACAGGGATGGACATGTAAAGACATGTTCATGCATGCACAGCTCAGGGCAGCAGACCAGTCCAGTAGGGATGAGACAGGGACTGGACAAGAGTCCCAGCCATAGCTAGAAGGCATACACCACCCAGTGCCAGGGGGCAGATCAGTGGTGAGATACACACGATGGAAGCCCTGGAAGCTATATACCATCCAGGGTCAGGGCAGAGCAGTGTGTATGCGTGGGAGTGGGTGGACAGACAATCACAGGAATCCCTAGAGCAGAAAGAGAAATACCAAATGGTGTAAATATGCATCTTAGAAATAACTTCACTATTTCTACCCATGTGGCAGATGAATAATAAGAAAGTTACAAGAAGTAGAAAGAGGAAAAGTATGGCTTCAGTCCAACCCAAGGCACACTCAGACGAGTAGTAAGAACTGCATCCTGCGTGATTTCTGAGTAGAGAAAGTGTTGATTATAGCCTCAAAACTAAGTGCCCTTGTCACATCACTCTCAATAGAAAGTATGGCAAGTGAATTCAGCTTGTTCTGTGTCATTGTTGATCTCAGGCAGTTCTTTATCAAGGCCGGTTTTGAAAAGGAACGTTCTCCTTCACAGACTGTTACTGGCAGAGTTAGGAATAATCTGAGAGCAACTGCTACATTAGGAAAGGTAGATTCCACCATATCATTTCGCCGCATATATTTCATAATCTCTTGTGCACTTCGCTTGATATTGACATGTGATATGAAGTCAAGAAAATGCAGAAATTCATCAACACAGTTTGCATCAAGATCTTTTGCATATTTGCTAATGATGCGTGATGCGTCGATACGGAGCTGTGTTGCATCATTATCAACAATAGCATGCAGAAATGCAAAATCATCAGACAATTGTTGGTAAGCTGTGTGACGCAGCTGTAATGAAGCATGCACCTGGTTGACTATCACAAGGAATGACTCCACCCGAAAGCCTTGGGAGCCTGTAAGTACGACGTGAGATGGGGCCGAATCATCAGCATGGCGTTTGGTCATCTGATTCTGGTACACTCACTTGAATAGGCTTGGGACACATCTGGCATTATGTTTTTTGCTGCTCTTTCAATATCTTCAAATTGATCTCTCAACTGATTAGTGAAATCCTCTAGAGACAAGAACACAGCAGCAACAGCTGTCAAATCTACTCTTGTACTTTGGAGAAGGGTATTGCATTTCTGGAATCTTTGCAGAATTCTGTTCCACAATTCACACATGAAGGCTGTTTCCAGTTGTCGTAATGCATTGGCCAATGACTTGCAATTGAGCCTCATTTCTGCTGGTTCCTGTTCATCATCTGCCAGATTCATCAGTATGTTGTAGAAGTTGCGATAGTTCAAAGATAGAGCCCTGACAGACTCTGCATGACAATGCCATCGTGTGGATGGTAGGGTCTTGAGTGTCAGGATTCTCCCATTCTCGTTGGGAGTCAAACCTTCTGTCAAGATTTCCACCGCCTCATGTAACCAGCTGCAAAAGCATATATCTGCTGTACTGTGCTGAAGAATTTAACTTCTTATATGCAACAATTGACACTTGCAGTACCAACTAGATTCAATGAATGTGCTGCACACGGTACATAGTCAGTAAGCGAGTTGATCTCTTTTAGTTGTGCCTGCAGGCCCGCATACTGTCCAGACATGTTGGCCACATTATCGTAACTTTGACCTCTACAGTCTTCAACACTGAGGCCCAGCTCTTTCAGCATGCCCAACACATTATCCCGCAAGTTTTCTCCAGTGTGGCTGTGTATAGGCACAGATTTCAAAAAACGCTCCTTGGGCTCTCCAGTTTCATTGACAAATCAAACAACAAAAGTTAATTGGTCCGTGTGACTCACATCTGGGGTTGAATCAACAGAAATGGAGAAATATTTCGCAGTTCGAACCTCACTGCACACAGCTGTCAGAACGTCAGTTCCCATTAGTGCTATAAGTTCATCACAAATTGCAGATGATAAATAGCTTGGATTTCCTCAGACAGGATTGCCATAATGTGAGATATGGGCAGCAAGAAATGGATCAAACTTTGCTATTACTTCAAGCATGTCAAGAAAGTTTCCATTGTGTTGTGAGCCTAATAGCTCGTCATCTCCTCTGAATGCCAGTCCACGCTCAGCTAGAAATTTGATCGCAACAACTCTAAGAAGTACCGATCTCCAGTAGTTCTTCTAACTTTCCTGCGGTTTCTGCAGTTCAGCATCTATGCACCCCCTGGTAGAAGCTCTCTTTAGCCAGGCAAGCATTGCTGTCTGGTGCTCGTCACTGTTCTCATGCCATTTTGTTAGCTTGGTCGCATTACTTTAGTCACTGAATCCATCAGTGGCAAACTGTGAGGAGCTTGTGGACAATAACTTGCAGCAAAAACAGTAAATGTTCCCAGCTGCAGGAGAGTATAAAAGCCATTCATGATTGTACCGTTCACCGTTCGCTTTCTTTCCACGGAAGAGATTCTTGGAGAAGTATCGTACTCTTTTTGAAATGATCTGCTGGGATTGTTCAAAGGGTCCCAGATGGTTCTGACAAGAAGAAGGGCCATTTGAAACCCAATATTCAATGTCTTCCTTCGATAAACTGCCCCACAAACCAGGATCAGAAGACGTTTTCAATGTTTTATCTGCAACACTACAGCCAGACCCACAACCAAAATTGACCTGTGTGGCAGCCTGTGAAGGCGGGAAGACCTGGTGGACGATACCAGAGGTGGGGGACTTGGTGCCGCGGTACATCCGGAACCAGAATTGACCTGTGTGGCAGCCTGTGAAGGTGGAAGACCTGGTGGACGATACCAGAGGTGGGGACTTGGCGCCGCGGTACATCCGGAACCAGAATTGACCTGTGTGGCAGCCTGTGAAGGCGGGAAGACCTGGTGGACGATACCAGAGGTGGGGGGACTTAGCGCTGCGGTACATCCGGAACCAGAATTGACCTGTGTGGCAGCCTGTGAAGGCGGGAAGACCTGGTGGACGATACCAGAGGTGGGGGGACTTGGCACCGTGGTACATCCAGAACCAGAAGTGACCTGTGTGGCAGCCTGTGAAGGCATGAAGACCTGGTGAATGATACCAGTGGTGGCAGGAGCTGGCTGCTGTGAATCAGGTCCTAAAGAAGATACCCGCTCCCTGTCCAAAGAAGGGATAGATAGTTGCTCACAGTGTGCAGCTGAGTTGTCCTTATTACTCGCTATCCTCACTGGTGCATTTCTAAAGAAAGTTTCCAACTTTGGTGTTCTATCCACAATAGCTTGGTTTGCCTCATCCCGTAGCTGTTGGCGTTTCCTCTTTTCAGCACTGCTAATATATTTTCACACAGACATTTTGCTTGAGAACCAGCCTGCATACAAAAATGGTGAGAAACAATCAATTATTGTAAGGGGAACTAAGTAATACTCTGAATCAAAATGTAGCATTCCCATCCCCATATACTCCCGATTACGATGACTCCTTACCTTCTGCATTGCACAACAGCTGGTATGGTGTGCCTGCCATCGTCTGTGGCCACAACAGATGTTTTTGAAAGGCATCAGCTAACCTAGCACCCCCATTTTTTTGCAGTGCCCCCCCATTCACAGTCATCCCCAACACACATTAATGCCAACTGACCTGGAATCAGATTAAGCTGGTGGTGGTAAATATAAAGAAATACAGAATATATCTTGCAATTGCAATTCAGATTCATAGACAAACTACTACTGTAACTATCCTCAATTACATCTAAGCAATAAGGTAGAAAAGGGGGGTGCATAAACCATATTTGACAGCACAGCCAGGGGCATAGCATATTAAGGCACAAGGCCAACAGCTGAGTGACTGCAGTTGCTGGCTGTGCTCTAAAATATGGTCTACACATACCCGAGTGCCATACTGCACTTACAAAGAGACTTTTTTTTTTTTTACTTTTGAGTGTTGTGAAAAGCTATGGTGTTTATTGCCCCCTGTACGCTAGGTCTGTTCCCGGGAGAGATGCCTGCTCTTTGCTTCATGACCTCTGTCATCCGCTCCAAGTAGCGCTCTGCTCCAAGTAGCGTTCTCCTCCTGTATTGCCGTGCTCATCGTCGACAAGCCAGAAAGTAAACACCAACGAGCGGCAAGCAGGCGATCAGAGCAGTCAATCGTCGATGAGTGGCTAGTGACCCAGTGCCAGCTGTCAACGGACAAAAAATCAGGGCTGCCCCTGAGGGAATGCGCATTTATGCTCCTAAGTAAGTAAGCACTCCGGTGCTGTTTTGAGCCCCCAAACACCAACAACTGCCCTCTGAGCTGTGTTAGGGGAGCAGACCCTGTGGATGATCGGCTGCGGATCCCAAATCGGCAGTTGATGAATGCATGAGGAGTAACAGTCGACAAGCGGCTGAGGAATCCAATGTGCCAGCCGACGACGGAAACACTCGGGGCTGCCCTTTGTGAGGGAATGTCCTGGATAAGGTGTTGATTTTCTGTCCCAAAATATTCTGGTGCCGATTTTTAGCCCCAAATCTGTACTGGGGCAGATTCCAGCTCCTGATGTGGAGGGTCCAGTCCAAAATCATGGGAAAAATGAGACCGCGTTGAAATGGGGCCAGTCTGTACAGCTTGCAAGGCTGAGACTGGGTCTCATGCAGGAGCGCTGAGAAACAGCTACAAGGCCCGAAATAAAATAAATTAATGGACTTACAGTCTGCTGTCTTCAGCTCTGCCAAGAGGACAGAGCACTGCTTGCAGAGTACCTGCCAGACTGGAGGCAGGAAGTAAACTGAGGAGAACAGGAAGTGGAGGGCTGGATGTCCCCTGCTGCAGAGGTCTGATTCCTGCCTGTGGATCAGCATCAGGAGGTACAGCCCAGGAGTAAGGAAGCCCGGAGACTGAATGTGTACTGGCAGCCATATCACACATCAACACCCATACACAGCCTGGATGACTGCATGAACCGTTTATGGGAAGGGGAATGTTGGCCAGGACACTGGGAATGTCCCCTACTCTTTGCGAAGAGTGCACTGGGTTCTTTTGCTTCCACCTGGACACCCACCAGGACAACACCAGGATGGGCAGAAGGGACCTCAGTTTAATGTCTCACCCGAAGGAAGGCGCACACCCCAGCAGTACAGCACCCTCACAATACTGCACTCAGATGCCAGTATTTTAGGTGCAAGTTCAATCCCTGTGTGGGACGAGAACCCATGACCATGCAATAAAAAAGTAGATGTTCTGGCTGAGAAGTCAAACTGTTAACTGCAAACTAGTGTGATGTAGTAACACATTAATTTATAGTCAGAATGGATACTAGATCCATCATGTCATTGCCCCCCCCACCTTCACACACAGGGATGATCCCTCATCATACAATGGGCATTAAAATCAGACATAAATCCTGTAATTTCATTGGTTACCTGGCACTCCTCTCCCCATTGTAAAAGCTACAATCACCCCACAGGAAGAGGAGCCAGTCGCCAGTAAGCCGCATCAAGGGCCCCCCTGAAATCACTGCGACCATTAGGAACACAAACCCGCCAAAAACACAGACAGTCACAAGGCAAAACCTCCACAAAGCCATGATGTTGACGTCCGAGTAAACAATATGAAAAATACCGCAAGTTTCAAAAAATGTAATTCAGCTATGAATTCAACATAAAAATAAACTCTAGTCACAGGAAATTTTTTTTTTTCCTCTGGCTTTTGAAAAAAAAATTGCTCTTTCCCCAGGCGTTCTCTTTCCGTTTCACTTTCAGAAACCTGCGTTTACAGTTTGTCAGCCATACTGTAGAAAACATCCCACAACAAAATTACCTCGCTTCATTTAAACATGCACTACAGCTTACATGACTGGTCTCACACCCGCGGTTTCCTCTAGTCTCGGTTTTCCCCAAACTGTAACCATTAAGGGTTATCTCCTCACCCACTTGCTGACACCACTGCACATGGGCATACCTACCAACAAAGCATTATTTTACCAAGTGTAACAACAAATCTAATAAAACATTTAAACCAGCTTTTATTTTTGTTAATTTTTCACACTCAAAATATATAGATGTCCATTGTATAATCGCAAAATGCCACTCGAGAATGTTGGTGATGCCAGGATTTACCCACGCCCTGGGGTGTTTTGACCACTTAGCTGTGCCACCCCACCCCGCCCGCCCCCACCAACAGGCATCAGGATGTGTATTGGGGTCGTCGGTCCCACTGCCCTGCCCATGGCCTTATCACATTGTGCTGCCATCAGAGATCCTCTGATGCAATAACCCCAAGGTCCCTTTCCTTTCTATTGACTGTCAGTACTCCCCCCATCCCATACAAAATACTGGGGTTCCTGTGCCCTAGGTACATGATTTTACACTTTTTGGCATTGAACTCTAGCTGCCATGTCTTTGATCACTCCTCAGATTTCCCTAAATCCCCATCCATTCCACCCCCCCTCGAATGCCCACCCTATTACAGATTTTGGTGTCATCTGCAAAAAAGCATACCTTCCTCTCCAGTTCTTCTATGATGTCCCCCATGAAGGCATTGAAAAGGACTGGTCTCAGTACTGAATCCTGTGGTACACCACTGGTCACTCTCCCATCCTTTGTGTGAGTGCTGTTAATCATTACCCTTTGACTGCTATCTATTAACCAGTTTTGAATCCAAATTACCAGTTTGACCCTACTCTTAATCTGGTCAACTTCCTAGTCAGCCGTCAGTGTGACACAGTGTTAAAGGCCTTGTTTAAGTCCAGATAAGCTATGTCCACTGCCCTCCACTAGTCTAGTTCCCTGGTTACCTAGTCAAAGAAATCTAACAGATTCATATAGCATGACCCACCCCCCCACCATAAATCCAAGCTTCCTGTGTTCCTTTAGCTCTTTTGGATTCTAGATGCTGAATTAGCCTTTCTTTCAGTAGGGTTTCTATTAATTTTCTCACCACTGAAAAGTTAGACTGACTGGTCTATAGCTGCTAGTCTCCTCCCTGGTATCACTGTTATGACGAGGGACCATGTCATCCCTTCTCCAGTTCTCCAGAAGTACACCTGTTTCCAGTGAGCTGTTGAACAAGGCTGTCAGTGCAGCAGCTAGCACTTCCTGAGCTCTTTCAGTACCCTGGAGTGCATCCCTTCCAGTCCCATAGCCTTATCCACCTTCAGGACTGCGTGTCCCAGTGCTTCTGAAGTATCTACGGTAAATGTTTTATTGCATTCTGTATTTTTATCCCATAACCCAAACCCCTGGTCGCACATTGAAATGAGCCTTGGCTCAGTGTGCTTTCCTGGCCAAAATTAGTAACAAATAAATTAATGAATGAATGTAGCAAGTCCATTGGCTTTATAGTTATAAGCACGTATCCCAGCTATAGAGACAGTATTTAGGCCCATTTACTGGTTGCTATTAATAATTTACATTATTAGCATTGGTTTAAATGGTTCAGATTGCAGGCAGCATTTTGCTTCTGCCCATAAGACAATTTTTAATTCCCCAGGACTTTCTTTAAAGAGCTGCTTTTGATATTTTGAGGCAGCGTATTGTCTTACTGATCCTGAAGTTGGTTCCACCTGAACTGTAAATACTGGTACTATAAAACCCGATCAGTACTGCACTCCTGTAAATCCAAGGGGCCTTCTTCAGCTTTATTGTTAAAAGCCTTCAAGAGTGAGGATATTATAGACTGGTATCACTATTATTCATACCATGGCTTCTTATTAGATTGCAGTTTAATTGTTAAATCTTATAGCGCTCACTTGGTAGAGAGACAAAGCTGCAGTAGAACTAACTTTGTTTTTGCCTACAGACTTGAGGTCTTCTTTATTTTTGTAATGAGGAAATGATACTTCACAAACCTGTTCCTGCCACTGACTATATTGAAAGCAAATATGGGATTAAGATCTATTACTATTCCACATCCTATAATGTTAATGTCTATGACCAGTTTTGGTTCCCGTACTCATTACTGTGGCCTGGGCAGTATCAACAGGTGGAATGGTCTGGTTTTTTTTTAACTATTGAGACTAGCTGCTGTATTTCTATCAGCTTAGGTACTGCACTGTAAAACAGGAAATGACAGGTTTGAATCTCACTGCAGTCACTAACTCACCATGTGACATGAAGCAAGTTAGCTAGACTCCCTGGACCAAATAGTCCATACATTTTGCATGTGCAATGTTCTTGCTGTGTACATTTTGAAACACTTATTTTGGCTGGAGAGTGGCTGTGCAGAATTTCTTGGAACATTACCAGTAATGGCAAACAGTGGCAATTCTGGTGATTTTCCTAGAAATACTGGGGCAGGCATTTTTCTGCCAAAACACACAATTTTCATGTGCAACTGGGAATTCCCAAGGGATTAAGATCTGGCTGGGAAGTGTGGATGGCCTGAGGTGAAGTGGAGGTCCATTAACCTTAGATAGGACAATAAGACCCAGGGAATGTATGGTTGTAAGAGCATTGTTGCAGTTCTAATTCTAATCACTTTATTTGTTTACTTACATGTCTGTGATAGAGATTTGAACTACAAACACAAGATGTGGTTCTCTGAGCTGTACCAGGTGTTTCAAAGAGATTAACATCTGCTACAATAACCAATCAGAAAGCAGTCTGGACTTATGAATAACTAATTAGACTCAGAATGGTAGGTAACCTGAGTTTCACTCCTCCTCCTGTCAGCTGTAAAATATTGGCAGAAATAAAATCATGCTAAATTAAGATGCTGCATTCTAGTTGTGAGATCTTGGATATTGTTCCTGTGATGGAAACCATGACTAAGGAACATTATAGCATTGAAACATATAGTAGGTTCAGATATAACATTTACTCTTGGAGAATGGGTGAAAATTCTGCATTGCAACAGCAAAAATATGGTGGTGAAATATATGTATTTTAACTGCATGATAACTTGACTCTTTTCTGTGTGTTGATACAGACTTGGTGCTTAGAGAGGAGATAAACACTTAGTTCCATGGATATTCTATGGAACCCCCCCCCCCCCCACTATAGATGCACCTTCACTCTAGCTTGGTTTCTACAACTGGTGTCATTGCTGTTTCATGGCTTGGCATCTGGGAGTTTGTGGCCAGTGAGCAGCCTGCACTTCCCCCAGGAACAAAGTCTTAGCAAGCCGCTCTTCCCCCACTTGTTCCAGAGCTAGACATGAACCTGGGTCTCTCAGGTGACAGGGTGGGGTTGATGGATGGGGGTTTGTAGACAACTTTTTTGTGCCAGCTCAGCCCAGCAGAGGCCCACCCCAGACAGTCTAGTTATTTTAAATTACATGTTTTACATACCTTGTTTGTCATCAACCTCCTCCTTTCCTCTGGCTCTGTCTCTTCTTCTGTCACAGCACCAGAAGACTAGACTGATAACTCATGAGACTTGGCTCGGGCTGTCTGTCTCTCACCCGCCGCAGCAGCAGGCCCAATAAAGAGAGGGGTGAGCCTGGGCCTAGCTAGCTCGACGACTCCATACACTGTGTGAAGAAAAAATGATGACATGTAGGGGTTCCCGCTCTGTCCGAGAGAGTGACTGGAGGAAGTGGGACTGAGAGGACGGGAGGAAAAGGACTGTATTCAGAATGACGACGGGATGGTCACTGTGACCAACGGTCCAAAAGCAAAAAGGAAAACAGTGCAGCTAGAGCTAGCCTAGCCCTGCAGCTCTGCTCTGTCTCTCACCGCTACGACGACAGGACTCCTAGCTCCTGAGATGAGGCCCTCCATCCTAGTCTCGACTGTAAGGTGCACCGCACACCGCAAGCACATGCAGCCAAAGATGGCAGAGAATGATTGATCTCACAGACAGATCAGAGTGGTCAGATGGCCAGTGACCACACTGCAGCCCTCGCCCCGGCTCTGAGTGCTCTCCCTCACACTGACAGATGCGATGACCAACGACTCGTCTCCAAAACCGTACACACAGTGCCACCACGAGTCTGCTCCTCAATTCCCGCTCGGGCTCCTCAGACTTGGCCACACCTCCTTGCTCCACAGTCGGATGGTGATTGGAACAGGTGAGGCAGCCCACTCATTCCCGGACCGTCACTCAGTCACTCAGGCTAGACTGAGCAGAGAAGGAGGGAGGGAGCCGATCAAGAGAGGCTCGAGAGTCCACTCATCAGTCGCTTATTGAGTGAGCGTCCGCGGGAAGCACAGGGGGCAATGTGGGAAGGTGTACAGAAACTGCCTCAATGCCCACAGTCAGTCACTTGCTGAGTGAGCGTCCGCGGGAAGCACGGGGGGTGATGGGGGGGGCTGTTTACAAAAACTGCCTCAATGCCCAGACTTACAGAATGAAATGAAACGTTTTTATTAGGGATGTAAAACACACTGTTTGACACTGCAGACTGGGGGGCCCTCCCTGAACCTCGGGGGCCCTACACCATGGCGTTATGTGCATACTTATTAATCTGGCCCTGCACCCGGACTTCTGGTACCTGGCTGTATAGGCCATATAATTAGCTTGCCTGAGTCCCAAAGATGATGCCAAGTACTGTTTCTTTGCCATGGCATCTATCTTCCTGGAATCTTTGTCTGGGGGGGTGTGAAGACAAGGGGATGTTTGCCTTGTCACAGGCAGCAGCCTGCACTACCCCAACATGGCTGCATTGTTGGTAAAGAAATTCCATATCCGAGCCTGAGAAGGTGTACCTTTTGTCCATTCTCTTGTCAACAGGAGGTACAGAGTTGGGAGACCTAAGAATTTTTTGGATCTGTTTCCCAAATGACCTATGAAGGGGAACAGACAGTCTCTTAGACTCTGGGATGTCCATCATCTCTATGAAGTCAGGCTTCTCTTGATCCTCTACAGCCTCCACAATAGAAAGCTGGAGGATTTCAGCCACTTTTCTGTAGAACAGAAAGTGGGAAGGGGACTCAGAAAGCCTAGGAGGGGAAACACCAGAAGGTCTGTCTGGGGATATGTCTGGTTCCACAGGCATATCCAGACTTTCACCGTCGTAATCATCCTCTTCAAAATCCCCCTCCTCATCAAACTCCGGTTTGTAAAAATCTTCAGGGGAATAATCCTGAACCAGGGGAACCGACCAAACCGAATCCCTGCCAGAAGGTGCCGGATCGGTCAGAACCGGACAAAGCGATTCCACAATCCGAATCACTTTGGCTATTCCTTCGGCGGTCGGAACATGCAGCTCTGGATCTGAAC
This sequence comes from Neoceratodus forsteri, assembly GCA_016271365.2. NCBI lineage: Eukaryota > Metazoa > Chordata > Ceratodontiformes > Ceratodontidae > Neoceratodus > Neoceratodus forsteri. Next base: position 1,202,268,474 of record CM028130.1, read on the forward strand.
CGGCCGATTTATCCTTTCTTTTTCTTTTTGTAGGAACCGATCCCTCAGGATCGGCTCTCCTCTTGCCCGAAGAAGTATTGCCCTGGTCAGAGGGCACTCCTTCTGGTTCGGTAGGAACCGAACCGGGCAGGTCTTCCGGGTCAGAGGATTTCTCAGCCTCCTCATCCCTAAGTCTACCTAACCTTTTCTCCAGGGTAGACTTAGGGAAATTCTTACAAATTTGGCAGTCTGAATCGAGGTGGTCAAACCCCAGGCAGTAAACACAGGTGGTGTGGGGATTGGCCTTAGCAAAGACCTCCCCACACACACTGCAGTGTTGAAACCCAGTGGGCCTGTTTTTTTTCTTGTGTTTCTCAGACATGGCCAACCTAATCAAATTATCCTTTATATGGCAACCGCCAGGCAAGACTCCCCTATCGGTGTGTCACGGGTGATGGAAAAAAACGCTAAAATTACGTTTTTTTTTTAAACTGATACAGACCGGTAACCACACACTAACTTTTTCTTTTTCATGATCTTACTACAAGATCGGTTCTGCCAAACCGATCAGAAAATTTCACAATTTCCACACAACAGCTACTAATCTAAGTACTTATGGTACCACAGACAGAGTCTCGAACCGAAAAACGGAATGAAAATCGGACTAAAACCAAAACTTTAACCGCGATAGAACCGAGCAGAAGGAGAAATCTCTGGAGCGACTGTTCAGTGAGGTGGAGTAAAGATCTGACGGTTTGGTTTCAAAAGGACACAGACAGAGTTTTCAACCAAGCTCGAGCCCAACGTTCTATGCCTGGCATAGAATTTAACCCTTCACTCTCCGGGCAGTTCAAGAGCTGGAGCTAACTGCAATATGTCAGAATACAGCAAGACTTCATGTTGTTTGAAAACAGGTTTGGGAGGGGAATTAGAAAAATTACACCTGCCACGTTCATGAGGTGGGATAAAAAATGGCTATGTTGAAAACGTGGGTTCAAAACTAAAAAAAAATTGCAACCTTAATAGTAAATGTTAATAAAATGTCAGTGTTTCTTCATAACTTTGTTTTTTAATTTTGACACCAAATTTTCAAACTAATCTTTTTATTACCCCCACCTTATAAACATGACATGTGTCATTTATGAAATCCTGCCAAAAAAGTCATTTTATGGCACGACCACGAAAACACATTTTGGACAGGATTTGAAAAATAACATCTATATAAATGTGATCGAAAAATACTATGTTGAAAATATGGGGTCAAAATTTCAAAAAATACCAAAGTTATAAGTAAACATTAAAACACTGCAACTTTTCTTCATAACTTTGTTGTTTTTAGAGATTTTGACCCCAAATGTCAACATAGTATTTTTATTACCCCATCTTCTGATTAAGACAGATGTAATTTTTTAAAGATTATCCAAAAGGTGATTTCATGGAATGACTATGAAAACATGTTTGAAAGGGGATTTGAAAAACGACACCTATCTAGTGGTGGGCAAAGTTAGAAAACTTTGCTCCATGGAGAAATTCACAAATTTGCCAACATTTGTGAATTTAATCTGAAAGGCAATGTTTAAATTCACCTAGGAGCTAAAACTTTGCAAACTGTAAATTCGGTAGCTTCGCCTGCAGATTGTGCCCCCAAGGTGAAGTTTGCAATGATCTATAAGATTGGAGGTCACACAGTGTTGAAATGAACTATATTGCCATGGATAGGTTCAATTCAGTGCAGTCTTACCAAGACAGAGTTGGTGTTAAGTCTGCTCCAAATCTCTGTGCCTCAAAACTTATAGCATTTTAAACACAGTTTTTTTTAAACCAAATCACTCCATAAAGTGTCTAGAGTGTCTTGTGTCTCTAAGATTACCAATTATTTGTGGTATTTTTTTCTGATTCTGTTACTTTAAAATTGTAGTTTAATTTTTACGTTTGCTTGCACGCATGTGCAAGAAACATAGTGCCATCATCCAAGTTTTCAGAGGTGTGACAGCCATCTTCCAATTCAGTCAGTGTGTTTGCGGTCGCAGTTCTCCAATCAACGCTGCAGCTGCCTATGACAGCAGTTGAAAATGCAGTGCTGTACAGTTGAAAGAGAGAGCAACGCTTCAGTAAGCAGCACTCCCCCCCTCCACACGCACGCACGTTGCGTGCTCATGCGCTTCCCCACCCCCACGCACATACTGTATGGCCGATGAGGTGCCCAATCCCCATCGGACTTCACGCCCCTCCCAAAAAAGCTTTCCAGGTGCCACGCTGGGAGCCCACCCCAGCATGGCAAACATTGTTATGGCCGACTGGGGTGCCCAATCCCCCATCAGCACCAGGCCCCCCCAAACAGCCTTACAGCTGCCACGCTGGGAGCCCACCCCAGCATGGTACAAGTCCACATGGCCGACAGGGGTGTCCAATCCCCTGTTGGCTCCAGCCACCCCAAACAGCCTTCCAGCTGCCATGCTGGAAGCCCACCCCAGTGTGGCAAATGTCCATCGCTGCCTCCTTAAAAAAAACCTGAAAGAAAAAACCTTCCCTCGCTGCTGTCTTGAACCCTCTGGCACCGCACCCACCCACTGCGCACCTTGCCTCCCCACACCTCCTCCTCACCCCATACTGACCTCCGGAGCTCGGCACGATGATCTTCAGTGGACCGGGAACACGTCTGCACTCTTTAAAGCCAACCGCGAATTGAGGAAATGCTGGTAAGCTGTTTAATGCAATAAATAGAAATTATGTACTTACCGTAATTATGATCTTTCTGTGTATCTTCACCATTCCAGGACCCCTCGGGAGCCTTTTTTTTTTTTAAAGTATAGGCGGAGCCGACGCAGCATCAGCGCCACCCTCGAGGCTGACGTACTACGTGGCGCTCGAGGATTAGCTGTTAAGCTGTGTTGACTCCACCTGACTACCAGTTCTGAGTCGCCGGAGAGGTAAGAGGAAGGGATGGAGGGTGGGACAAGAGAGTCCAAGGGACAGAAAACGGAAGGAAGAACTGAACCAAAAGGAGAAATAACGACTGAGAGGACAGCAGAGGAGAGATGAGACTAAGGGGATTGGGTAGGGGCCCCAATCTCTGGAAGCGGAAGAAGGGAGGGAAGGGAGGGAGAAAATTTAGGAGAGAGTGAGAGGTAACAAGGATCCAGGACCCTTGTCCGTCACCAGACTGTATAGGAACTGCAAGGAGTAGCAAAGCTTTCTTGCCAGAATTCAAGGCACAGAATATGTGGCAATAGCCCAAAAGCAGAGTCAGCTATACTGGAGAAGGACAGGGTACAGGGATTAGTACTCTCTCTGTAACGAGATTTGGTGAAAAAAAGGGGGTTCCCTTTTTTTTTTTTTTGAAACAGTTGGATGACAGGAGGAGGGCAACCAACAACTCCCACCCTGATAGGGTGGAGATATGTAGTAGAGAAGGAATGCCACTCGAGCTGTACCCTTTAAAGGGGAATAAATTACACCCCCCCGTGTGTCCCTACTTTACCCTGCTCCAAAGAGAGGGAGAGGCACAGAGGGAGGGGGACCCAGAGACTGAGGCCCCAGGGGGACGGTGGGCGGATTATGATGAATGGTGAAGATACACAGAAAGATCATAATTACGGTAAGTACATAATTTCTATATCTTATCTGTGTCAATCTTCACCATTCATCACAGATGGGTGAGTACCAAGCCCCTCGAAGGGGGTTGGCTACTTGCACCCTAAGGGACAGTCTCCCTTAGCCCTCAGTGGGTGACACACTAAAGGGGGAACCTTCTGGGCCTGGGGAGGCCCAAGAGTGGGGAGAGCGAGACGGGTTCCCCCCAGAGGGGGAAGGAAGTTGCCCCGACAAACGCCGTCTCGCCCTACGGGAAAACAGATAGGTTCCCTGGTGAGCGAAGCAAATCACCCTACGCCGGGCCAAGGGTGACAACTGGGAAAGGCGAAGCCACGCCGATCTTCTGGTGCAGATCGCTGTCCCTACCACTCTGGTAGCTACCTTGTTGGCATCATAAGATGCCCTTGCTTGGTTCCTTGCTAGCTCCAGGCCATGTGCAGAGAGAGCGATGGCTTGCCTGGTCTGCTCCGAGTCAGGCAAAGCAGCTAGGAACTGACCCAGCGCTGACCACAAGAACCTGTTGTAGGCTGCATAGTGGGCCTGATGAGCAGAGATGGAGAGAAGCAACTGTGCCGAGTAGAAAGTCCTCCTCCCCCCCAGAAATCAAAATCTGAAGAGTCCTGATCTGGGGACCGGTCATGGTGGAGGGCGCAAAGCCCGTCAGGAGTGTCCAGGTGTGTCAATCCACACTGCAGATGAGGCATGGAGCCTGGAGACTCTGGGGGTGCACAATACCTCTGGCTGAGGTCCCTAGGGGCAGGAACTCCAGAGAAGGGCCTCTGCCAGAAACGCATGGATGCCTCCGGAAAGGGACCAGGCCAGGGGGGGCACCACAAGGGTGGCCGCCCTGAAATCGCCTAGAAAGGCGTGCGCCACATGCTCTGGATTGCTCGTGGATAGGGGGGAAAGGTGAAGGTCCTCCAACATCCTCGCAAGGAAATGCTGATACTCCGCGAGATCAGCGGCAGGAGAGATGTGGACAGATGGTTCCTCACCCCCAGAAGAGGGGGATGAGGAGCTGGAGGTCACCATATGCTCCGAGGGTGGCTGCTCGGGGGGAGGTTGAAAAACCTGACTGTCCAAGGCCCTAACGTAAGCAGGGAACCGAGAAGCCACCGCTCTGAACTGCTCCCAGGTGAGAGGCCCGGTAGGACCAAGAATGCCCGGGAGCACTGGAGAATGCGGCAGAGGGGTAGGGGCAGAGCCGAGGGAAGGAATCGGCTGGCCTCTGCCAGGGCTAGGGAGCGGACCATGGACACCCGGAAAGGTGTCCCGGAAGACTCCGCAGCTGACAGCTGTACAACCACATTGGTACTGCCTAGGCTGCACCCAGAAGAATCCCCCTAGTGAGGCGACCGGGGCCGTATAGGTCCAGAAGGACGGTCCCCTGCCTCCAAAGAATAGGACCCTCTCAAGGAACCGGAAGGGGAAGGGCGGAAGTCCGTACTTCGGCTTCATGCAGGGCCCAGGTGGACCCCAGAGAAAGGCCGATGCGCCGACCCCACACCCCTCGACCCCTCAGAGTCCGAGAAGGTCCTGGTCCTCGAAAGGGTCAGCCTAAGTAGCTGGCAGCTCTGGGATGTCCCCGAGGGGGAAATCCAAGGCACAGCACCCTCCCCAGCCATAGGCTTCCCGATGGGCCCCAAAGTTGGGCGATCGAGACACACCACGGGAGGGGGTACCTCCGCTGAAGGGTCAAGGAACCCCCCCAGACCAGGTTTCATGGCTATGGTGGCATGCACCACAGCCTGCTGGTCAGTGCCATTGACCCCAATCTGGAGGGGAACCCGATGTTCCTCAGCAGGGGGCTGACTCCGACTCGTCAAAGAGACCACTGGCTCACTCTCCTGTGCAGGCAACCCCGAAGGGTGTGACTGCCCGTCCGACTCTGAGCTGGACTCCAACTCCGAAGAGGTGGAATCAGAGGCCCTAAGCCAGATAGTAGGAGGGCGAGGAAACGCAACCTTCGCGGAGGGCACAGAAATTGTGGCAGTGGTCAAAGCCACCCTCCACGGCCCCGCGGGAGGAGCTGGCAGAAGGCGGCAGGGCAGCCAAGACCAAATGTCCAGAGATAGGGCCAGCCACGGCGCCGTCAAGCCCACCGGCGCCGGGAGCGGCGCCAGAAACAGAGATGGCACCGGCGGCAACCCCAACAGCGGCCCCAGAGACGCAAACACCACCAGGCCTCCCGGCGCCGCGAGTGGCACCGAGAGTCGAAGCGGTGCCGAGCGTCCTGAGAGCAGGCTCGGCACCGACGATGCCGCTAGGCCGCATGGTGCTGCGAGCGGCACTGAGTACCAGGCAGCATCGACAGCCCGATAATGGACCGGTGCGGCAGTGGCACCGCCGGCCCCCAGCGCGCGGCGGCGCCCGAGGCAGAGGCGGCGCTAGAGGCGACGCCGACCAGTGACTCCGAGGGACCCGTGGCGCTGTGCTCAACCTCGGCGCCGAGAGCGGCGCCAAGGCGAGACATAGCAAAAGGCGACGCTGGATCCAGGGACACGGCACCGCGAGCAGAGCCGACACCGCAAGCAGCGCCGACAGGGCCCACGGTGCTGAGAGATGAGTTGGCGCCGCCAAGGCCCTCGGCACCGTGAATGGTGCCGAAGGCCTCAACGACACCGACCGACAGTGTGAAGGACGGCGCTGACCGGGCCTTCCGGGCAGCGGGAGGCATTTACCGAGGGCCTTCACCCGAAGAGGTGATTGCCATGGAGGCGCCTCCTGCCCGCTCCCAGGGGGAAGCGGGACGGGCCTCCTGCACCGCAGGAGGAGCCTCGACCAAGGCTAGGCTACGGGAGGTCAAGGCTCCCTCCTCCACGGTCCGTATAGAACTGGGAGGGAACCCGGAGGAAAGGCCTAGAGAGCGCAGCTTGGCCTGACGAGTGCGAATCCATCCCCCGAAAGTCGGCGGAGCTCGTCCAACTTTCCACGCGTGCTGTTCGAGGACACGGCAGTCCATGGAGAAGCAGGCATCGCATGAATCCATGTTGTGAAGCGGGCCAAGACACGCGAGACACCGGTCATGCTGGTCGGTCACGGAGAAATTGCGGCCGCACGGGCACCGATGCATAGGGGCCACCCGCCTTAGAGAATTTCTTGCCCTCCGACCGCGGCATGACCTACGGAAAAACAACACCAAAAAAGACTCGACGTCGCTTAAATGTTAATAAAAAGGAAAGATCTTACCGGCGACGTCGAGTGGAGGCAGTACCCAGAACTAGTAGACCGCGGACTGGCGACGAAAATATCGCAGGCTTAAGGCCTAAAAACTGTGAAAACTTCTTCAGGCTTCCCACGAGGCGACCTTGACGGCGGGAGACGAAGAACTGGTAGTCAGGCGGAGTCGACACAGCTTAACGGGTTATCTCATGCGCCACGTAGTACGCCGGCCCCGAGGGCGGGCGCTGATGCGCGTCAGTCTCACCTATCCTTTAAAAAAAAAAAAAAGGTTCTCAGGTCCTGACCTCCGCCAGTACCCCATCTGTGATGAATGGTGAAGATTGACACAGATAAGATATAGGGTTTTTTCAACTTTAATGCATATCTCAGGCATTTTTTGGAATTTTGGCACCAAATTTTCAACATGGGGTTTTTGGAACCCATCCTCATGAATTCTTGAAGTGCCATGGCGTTAATCGGTCCCGAAGGGTGATTTCGCAGTCACTGTACGAAATCACCTTTTGGGACTGACAGTGCCAGTGTTCATAAGGTGGGCTCTCAAAAAGCCTATGTTGCAAATTTGGTGAAAAAATTCCTAAAAATGACTGTTTTACGAACGTGCGTTGCGCAGTTCCTACACACGCTCGTAAGTTTGCGAATTTTTAATATTTGCACTCTGAATTTTCAACATTGCCAGTTTACCACACCTCCTTATGAGCAGTACAGCTGTCATTTTTCACATCTCACCCAAATGTGCTTCTGTGCATATGGCGCACAATGGCGCGGTCGGTTGTGCGAGAAATAAATTATGGGACACATTAAAAAATCACAGTGACCCTGTTCATGAGCAGAGGTCTTAAAATAGCTATGTTGAAAACAGTGAAAAAATTCTAAAATGACTGTTTCCTGACGTCGTTATACAGTTCTACGCGTCAGTAAGTTTGCAATTTTTAATATTTGCACTCCAGATTTTCAACATTGCCATTTTACTACACTTCCTTATGAGCAGTACAGCTGTCATTTTTCACATGTCGCCCAAAATGTGTTTGCCTGCAAGTAGCGCACAATGGCGCAGTCGGTGTGTGCAATCAATGTTTGGGACAGATTAAGAAAATCACAGTGATGCTGTTCATGAGCAGAGGTATTAAAATGGCTATGTTGAAAATTTGGTGAAAAAATTCCTAAAAATGACTGTTTTAGGAGCGCACGTTGCCCAGTTCCTACGCACACTCGTAATTTTGCAAATTTTTAATATTTGCATGTCAGATTTTCAACATTGCCATTTTATTACACTTCCTTATTAGCAGTACAGCTGCCATTTTTCACATCTCTCCCAAAATGTGTTTCCACCCATGTAGCGCACAATGGTGCAGTCGGTGTGCGAAAGCAAATTTTGGGACAGATTAAAAAAATCACAGTTACACTGTTCATGAGTAGAGGTCTTAAAATGGCTATGTTGAAAATTTGGTGACAAACGCCCATAAAATGATTATATTACGAGTAAGCGCTGCGCAGTTTCCACGCACCCTCGTAAGTTCATGACTTTGTAATATTTTCAGTCCAGATTTTCACCAGTGGCATTTTTCCACACTTCCTTATGAACAGTACAGCTGTCATTTTTCACAACATGGGCGAAATGTGTTTTCACACTTTCAGTGCAGAAATGCGTGGTTGCTGTGGGAAATCATTGTTCGGGACAGATAAAATCACAGTGACACTGTTCATGATCGGAGGTCCCAAAATGCCTGTGTTGACAATCTGCTGTAAAAAATCCCCAAACTAATTACATTACGGGTGTGTGTTGCACAGTTTCTATGCACGCTCGTGACTTCACCAGTTTTTTTAATATTTTCACTGCAGATTTTCAACATTGCCATTTTTTACACCTCCCCATGAACAGTACAGCTGTCATTTTTCACATCCTGTTCGGAATGTGTTTTTGCACCTGTGGTGCTACATGCCGTAGTCGCTGTGCAAAAGCGGCTTTCGGCTAACAAACTGATATTGCCACTGTTCATGAGGTCGGGGTCATGAAAAAACCATGTTGAAAATTTGGAGTGAAAATACCAATGAATGCCTGAGGCATTAGGGTTTCCGACCATAATGCCCCGCCCTGTAAAGAATGACAGGCATCAGGGTCGTGACTTGGGATTCTCGCCTGTAATGCTCATACCATTCCACACCCTGCAGCCAGTGAGAGGCATTGAGGTATGCCTTGTACTCTTCAGCCCCAAAGTTCACCCCATTCTACTTTACTGCACCCATCTCACTGTATTTCCTGATGGAATGGGGTGCGCATAAGGGCCAAAGACCCCAAGGCACACCGTGACACTTGGTGTCTGCAGGGTAGGATGTGGTGAAATGGCGTGGCCATTATGCCTGACGACCCAAAGGCAGATCCCAATGCCTATCAGTCTCTGCAGGGTGGTGGTGGGATTGGCTTCAGTTCAATACTTCATTGCCATTCCTATTATGCAGCTGTGTAACTCCTACAGTACCAATGCCAATACCAGCAAGCAAACATTTGGCATTGACAAATGCTTGTCTGTATTGTGTGTCATGATGAGCCAGTGCTGTGGGGGGGGGGGGGAGCTGTGTTAGTAGCTTGCAGCAGAAAGCAAAAGGCATCCTTTTCTGTCTGAGCAACAGTAATGCTGTTTTAGTTAGTGTTTTGTGCAAATTATTTTTCCTGTTTCTGTGGTTTGTAATTTTAGTTCTGTAATAGGTGAGTTTTACTGAATTAATTTTGTCAGTGTGGTTTGACTATATTAATTTCATTTTTGTTTATTGATTGAAGCTAGTTTTCATGTACGCAGTAATGCTGTTATAATTATCTGAGTTGTTATGTCTTGCATGTGTTCCCTTAGTCTCTGAAATCCCTGTTTTGTATTGTTTGTGTAAAAAAAGGAGAAAACAAAAAAAGTTTGTGGTGTTGTTGTTGTTTATGTCTGTGTACCTCAATAAAGTCTTGTACAGTGTTGTGCTGTATTCCTAAATCTATACAAGTAACAAAATACCTGTAAAGAGATGCTGCTAAGAAGAGCACAGTTTCCAGGTTCTATGTGATAACGGTGAAAGCCTAAAGATGATTGCCATTATCGCAAAGTCACAGTGCCAAAACATTTTTCCAGCACTGTGATACCCCAGTGCACAGGAAAATGGTGCCGGGGACTTACTTTTAATGTTTTCTGTGGAGGGGGCTGCGCCCCTTCCACATACACCCACGTGGGGGAGCTTCACCCCCCGCACCCCCTACTAAAAGTTCTCAACTCCAGGGGTGCATGTCGGAGTGTGTGAAAACATTTAAAAAAAAAGTTTGGGCCAGGCGCAAAAAAAATGCACCAGCGCCCAGACCCGAACCCGATACCCTGCCGACCAGTGCCAGCAACCCACCCACCTCACCACGGGGTCGGCTCAGCAACCACCATGGCACAACCCCTGACGTCCCCTCCTGTGCACACTCGCTCTCCCCCATGTGCGTATGTATAGCGTCGGGAAGTCACTATATTTACTCACCTCCCAATCCGGCCACCTTACCCTACCTAGCCGTCCCTGAAATACACCACTGGGAAAGGGGTCACCATTATTGTAGGCACCCTTTCCCTAGTGCCTACATCATGGGCTACCCAGTTTCTGGTGGTTCAGAAGGGTAGCATAACTACTTCTGACGCAGGTTCATCAGGGGCTGGTACTGCTGGTAGTACTCGAAAAAGAGTAGTTGGTGCAAGTGGGGGCATTAGTGTGACTACATTTTTCTCAGCAATATCTGTGGCATCAATGCTGGTGGCTACTGGTGCTGGTACTGCTGGCAGTGGGGGCAGCGACAAGAGGAGCAGTCCAAGATGTCTTGCTCTGGGAATGTGTTTGAGGACAATGAGGTGGTTGATGTTCACAAAACTGGCGTTGATGAACCTGAGCATGACTCACTATCTGATGTGGCAGATCTGACCATTTCATCATGCAGGGAATCAGATGCTGAAAAGGAAATACAGGGTGGAGAAAATGAGGATGAGAAGGAGAACAGATCTCAGGAAGTTATCAGCCTAGGTGCGAATAAGGATGATGATGATGATGTTGACCCTCTGTGGGAACCTGAGAAAAAGAAAAGTAAGGGCCTGGGAATTACTAAGGCCCCCCCCCCCAACACCAGTCTTCCAGCTGTTGGCACTGGTGAGCCAATAGTAAGTTACAAGAAGAAATTACAAGGCAAACTTGACCTTTGCGAATTTCTAGTGAAAATTCCCATAAGTGGCACAGGGTCTTCAGCTGGTACGGAGTGGGGGGAGGGATTACTGAGCTTGAGACTTGAGACTTTTATGTATCAGTAGCTTCATTCTGACTCAACTTCACCTTGGTGTACCCCAAGGAAAAAGTTACAGGTGAAGTTGCCAGTGGCGAATTTCCTATTAAATAGAAAAACTTCATGAAATTATCCTTGGAGGCAGATTTGGTGACTTTGCCTTAACTTGCAAATTAAAACTGCACAGCATCTCTACGCCTGTCTTGTTCATGAGGTGGGGCCAGAAAAAGGCTATGTTGAGTTGGGGCAAAAAGAAATAATTACTCACCATGGTAATTATGTTTTTTCTAATGGATCCAACACTGAGTCTTACAAAAAATGAAAATACATACTCATTGTAATTCTTGATCTTCAGCACTGATTCATACTAATCAGTCTGAGCTGGAGGCGCTAGGACCCAGAGGGAGCAGGAACTTTTCAGGAGGGCTGGCACTGAGGTGGCTGTGTGCAAGCATGGCACCACGAGACTAGCTCATGCTACATGGCTTACCTCAGTATTAGCCCTCAACTACCTCAGTACCTTTTTTTACCAAGAATGTGCAGCATAACCTAACCAGTACATATGCACTTAACTCATTGCCTCCACAGGTGCACTCTGAGATTACACTACTTGCCTCCTGAATCTCCTGTATACTTTTAACAGTGAATCCTGGGCCTTTCTAAGCAAAATCAAGCCATAGTCAGTATGTCGCAAACAGGGCCGGTGTTAGGACTTTGGGGGCCCACAGCAAACTCCATTACTGGGGCCCCTCGATGGGCCCCCACATCCTCCTCCCCGGGCCCCCTTCCCCGTTCCCCCTCCACAAACCCACAGTAATCTTTGTACATCAATCCAACTACTGCATGATTTTTCAGACACAATGACCTGGAGACACTAGAAGTATTACGTTTCTAACAGATAGTTAGTAGAATAAATTGCAAAAAAATTGCTCCTCTCCAGCAGCTGCAATATTTGTTTTTACCTCTGCTGTTCTGCTCTCTACCTTTCCAGACTCCCATCTCCTTGTACTTATGCTGCAGACACGGACCTGTGGGGGGAACAGAAATTTTCAAGTTGAGTTGGAGGAGGTGCGATAAACAGCCACGGACCTATTGGAGCCCTGTGATTGGTTCCAGCACAGCACCTCCTCCCACGTCAGCACGTTCTGTGCAGCACAACAGAGGACCATGGGGAACATGAAACCTCCCTGGGGACAGAACTGAAGGCAGGATGGTGGCGTGGACCGCGTGGCGTAGTCTGGCGTTCCTTCGGGGAAATCGGGGCCCGATTTTCTTGCCAGGTACTAATAATGCTGCTCAGCTATGTTGATCGGGGGCAGCATTTTATTTTCTTATAGGATGCTGTGGTGATCCAGGCAGGGAGTGGGGTGGGACAGACAAAAAAAGTATGCTGCTGGGCTGGTTAATGTGTTGCTGCTGGTGCCCGCCGCCAGACCCGCTACATATGTCGCCTGCCTTCCTACATTTGGGGGCCCTCATGGTCGGGGTTCGCTGGGTGCCTAACGCCGCCCTGGTCGCAAACAAAATGCTAATAGCTCAATAACTGTACATGCTAGACACAAAGTATGAGTGGCAGAGTTATTCAGCACAACATTGCCTTTCCAATGGTGGCATGCATGTAATAATAAGTAATTTTGTATTTTTTCTATGCTGGTCGAAAGAGCAAACTAAATATTTTTTTCACTAAAAAAGGACAACATAAGCAATTTTTTGTTGGAAAATATGTAAAACATCAACACCAAATTAAGCATACAAACATTAGATGGTGTTTTGATATTATGTTTGCTAAAAAAAGATATCTTTTTACTATAAAATGTAATTTTTCCCCATTTTAGTCAAGGTGCTTTGATGAGATTTGAGGGCTAAATCTCAACCACACACACCATATCATAAACAAATGTGTATAACTCCAAAAGTATACATGATACACACAAAGTATCAGCATGAAAGTTGATGAGCACAAAAAATGCCTTTCAAATGGTGCTATGCAACCAGTCATAATCAATACGGTTTTTATTTTATACCTGCTGAAGTGCCAAAAAAGTGAATTTTATTCAAGCTGCTTAGGTGAATCTTGATGGAAAACATGTCAGCCATACACACCATACCATAAACAAACACAAATAACTCCTAAAGTATACATGATATACACAAAATATCAGTGACAAAGTTGTGCAGCATAAAATTATCTTTCCAACGGTGCTATGCAGTCAAATATATATTATATTCTGTTACAATATATATTAAAATATTTAAGTGACTTCTCCAGACGTTGCAAGGGCACACTGGGAGTCAGTAGCTGACTTCTGTAGACATCCTCAGGACACACCAGTGTTTTTTTACTGACGACTATAGGCGTCAGCTAGGACACAATGTTAACCTAAGAGCATAAGACAGCTGTGGTGATCAGTATAAGAAGGGTCAACAAGAAAAAAATTACTTACCGTAGTAATATTGTTTCTTCCAAGGGATCCCTTACTGCTTACTAATGCAACCAGCCTGAAGGGTTGAGGTGCCCCAGTGAGAGAGTGGAATGTATGTAAATTATGAAACTCACAATGCATTTTCAAATCTCTGCCTTGTGGTGGCATTCTATCCTGCTTTCCAAGATCAAATTTATTTGAGAGTCAAGAGGACAATAGCCATGGATCTCACTAACCTAACCCTAACAAGACCTAAGTGAAAACTTAACAAAAATCCAATTAAAGACTGGCCTCCCAGGCCAAGCTTTGGTGGATTAAAATAAAACCACACAAAAACTGATTGTAGACCAAACAATAAGTAATGCTCAAACAGTTGAACACCAAACAACACCAATTCTTGGAAAATCTTTTCCAGGTTCTGGAAAGGGAGGCAGGGTAGGAGATTTAAAAGAGTGCAGGATCCCTTGAAGGAAACAATGTTACTATGGTAATTTTTTCTTCAAACCCCAGGATGCCCTCACTATGCTTACTAATGCAGACTACAAAGCAGTACCTTGTGAGGTTGTGTACAGAACCTATTTAGGTAAAAGGTTCTGCAAGACAGCAGTGCCAAACCTGGCATCCCTTCTGGACAGTTTATTAGTGATATCAACGTAGGCATCAGGGTAAGCTTGAACTCTTTGCGGATGACACTAAACTGGGTGGTAGAGTTGACAGCAAGGAGACGATCAGGGACCTGCAAAAATACTTGCAAAGGTTTGAAAGATGGTCTAATGTATGACAGCTGAGGTTCAATGCAAAGAAGTGCAAGGTATTGCATCAGGGTAGAGGAAATCCTAAACAGATTACTGGCTTAATGCGGTCAAGCTCAGCACTTCACAGGAGGAAAGAGACCTAAAGGTCATCATAAGTGATACCCTGAAGCAATCGAGTCAATGCAACAAAGTTTACAGAAAAGCAAATAAAATGCTAGGGTGTATAGGGAAAGAATTTGACAGTAGGAACACAGAGGTGATCCTCCCACTCTAGAGGTCCTTGGTGAGGCCTCACCTGGAGTACTGTGCCCAGTTTTGGAGTCCACACCTAAGGAGGGACAGGGATAAGCTTGAGACCATGCAGAGAAGGGAGACCAAGATGATACAGGGCCTCCAAGGACTCTCGCACAAGCAATGTCTAAAGACACTAAATGTACTCACTGGAGACTAAGAGAACGAGAGAGAGACAGAGAGAGGAGATATGATAGAGACATTCAAGTTCTTGAGAGGCATAAATAAGGTCTCCTACTCAGAATTATTCAATAGAGTAGCCAGCCCAACCACTAGATGGTACGAGTGGAAGGTAAGGGGATGGGGCTTCAGGAGGGATCAAAGGAAGTATTATTTCACAGAAAGAGTCATGGAACATGGAATAGCCTGCCTGCCGAGGTGGTAGGTGTAAGGTGACAGCATTCAATCAGGTCTGGGATAAAGCAAGGGGTCAAATAGAAACCAAGGGATCAGGAAGAAACAAAATCTGGGTAGGGGGGCTAGATCCCGGGACCTATAGTAGGTTTCGGAAACTCATGGACAGACAAGATGGACCTTTGATCTCCTTCTGCCATAACTTTCTATGTTTCTATGCACATTGAGGCAATAGTGCTTTGTATAGGTGTGTACAGTTTTCCAGGTAGCTGCTTTACAAATTTCTAGCCAGGGAATATCTCTTGCAACTGCCACAGAGGCAGCAGTGCCATGAGTGCAGTGTGCCCTGAGGCCTTGTGGTGGCAGCTTGCCAGCTTTAGTGTATCAAAACTGGATGAAGGAGGCTATCCAGTAAGCAATGGTCCTCTTAGAAGCTGGTCTGCCCTTGCCCACTTCACCATATGTGAGAAACAAACAGCTGTGATTGGGAAGAGCTGAGGTCCTTAGTGTGGTCCAGATGAAAATATTACTTACCATAGTAATATTGTTTCTTTCAGGTGATCCCTCAATATGCTTAACCAATGCAGTTAGCCTGGTAGGTTCAACTGCCCTGGAGAGTGGAACTAAATTAGAGAATGTTGAAGTGGAACTAGAATGTAGTTAAAATCTCTGCCTCTAGGTGCTGCTGCATTCTACAAGCTAACGTCAGATTCATTTCGATCAGTGTGGTCCATGCCCCCCCCCCCATATACTGTATTAACCTAAGCTATTCTAAGTAACAATTAGTAAAGAAACGATGGCCCATTCAGGCTATTTATGACAGACATACTAAACAGAAAAATATATGAGTAAAGAGCAAGTAATGCTCAGATAAAGAAACAAGCATTTGTCAATGCTGAATGTTTGTTTGCTGGTATTAGCACTGGAAATGCAGGAGTTAGACAGATGCAGAATAGGAATGGCAGTGAAGTAATGAACTTCGTGCCGATCCCACCTCCATCCTGTAGAGATGGACAGGCATTGGGGTAAGTGTTTGGGTCATCGCCCATGACGTTCATGCTATGTCATCTCACCCTATTCTGCAGACACCGACATGTGTTGAGGTGTGCCTTGGGGTGTTTGGCTTTACAGTCATCCTATTCCATAAGGACATACGCTGACATGGGTGCAGCATAGGAGAATGGGGTGAATTCTGGGGCCGAAGAGTACAAGGTACACCTCAATACCTGTCACTGACTGGAGGGTGGGGGTGGGATGGCATGAGCAGTTCAGTCGGCAATCCAAAGGCACATCCTGATGCCCGTCAGTCTGTACAGGGTGGGACGTTATGGTTAGAAACCCTAACGCCCCAGGCATTTGTTGGTAATTGCACTACAAATTTTCAACATGGCCTTTTTGTGACCCCACCTCATGAAAGCATTTGGGACCTCTTCTCAGGAAGAGTGGCAGTGTAATTTTGTCAATGTGTCCCAAACTTTGAGTTTCAACAGTGACCGTGCCATTCTGCGCCACATGTACAAAAACATAGATTGGGCAGGATGTGAAGAATGACAGCTGTACCATCTATAGGGAGGTGTGAAGAGATGGCAATGTTGAAAATCTGTAGTAGGAATATTAAAAATGCTTGTACTTCGGAGCATACGTAGAAACTGCTCAACGCATTCGTGTAACGCAGTCATTTTTTGGACTTTTGTCACCAAATTTTCAACATAGGCATTTTAGGACCTTTACTCATGAACAGTGTCACTGTGATTTTCTTAATGTGTCCCGAACACTGATTTCCCACAGCGACAGCGCTATTCTGCGCCGGAAGTGCAAAAACACATTTCAGCCATGATGTGAAAAATGACAGCTGTACTGTTCATAAGGAGGTGCAGAAAATGGCAATGTTGATAATCTGGAGTGAAAATATTGCAAATTCGAGAAGTGACAAGCATGCAAGGAAACTGCCCAACACACGCTTGTAACACACTCATGTTACGCACGTTTGTCACAAAATTTTCAACATAGGCATTTTAGGACCTCTGCTCATGAACAGTGTCATTGTGATTTTTTTAATGTGTCCCGAACACTGATTTCCCCCAGCGACCACGCTATTCTGCGCCGGAAGTTCAAAAACACAATTCGGCCAGGATGTGAAAAATGACAGCTGTACTGTTCATAAGGAGGTGGAAATGGCAATGTTGAAAATCTGGGGTGAAAATATTGCAAATTAGGATAAGTTACGAGCGTATGAACAACTGCACAACGCACGTTAAACAGTCATTTTTTGGATTTTTCCACCAAATTTGCAACATAGACTTTTTGAAAGCCCATCTCATGAACACTGGCACTGTTGTTTCATTAATCAGTCCTGAAAGGTGACTCCACGCAGTGACCATGAAATCACCTTTCGGGACCGAATAACGCCATGACAGTGGCTGAATTCATGAAGAGGGAACAGGAGTCAGTGTCTGTTGAGATTAAGCAGACAGATACTTTATTAGAAGTAGAAGGGGTCTTGTCTTATTTAGGGTTAAAAAAAGAAAAAAAGAAATTCAGTGTGTGTGTTCTGTGCTGGGAAGGGTACTGTATCAACTTACTTTGCTAAATCAATAGGAGGAGAGAGAGCTTAATTGAGGGTGTGGCTTAGATAATATAAAAGCAGGTGACTCCAATTACAACTTCCTGTTGCTAGCCTTTGGAAGACAGAAATCTTGCTTGTAGAGCAGAAAGCAGCTAACTAAAAGAAGCTACCATTTTCTTACTAATTGCCCTCCATCCCACCCTAAGCCAGTTCTACTTTTATGGCCACTGGATTTGACTGACAACAGGAACTTTCTGTTTGGCAGTAGAAAGGGAAGGATCACAGATCATTAGTTTTTTCAACCCTAAAGGAAAAAAGTAGCTCGCTCCCCCCCCCCCAGCTGCTGGTGGTCTGACACTGAGCAAGGAAGAAGGAGGCTACTGAAGAACATAGGAAGTTGCTGTCCCAGAACAGGAAGGGTGAGAATTGTAAGGAGAGGAGAGAGTAAGCATACGGGAGAAACAGGAGAGGGGACACAAAATAAGACATGATAGGAGTGGTGTAGTGCAATGGCTGTGGGGCGGCAGTGTTCCGGGAGACATTCTGGAGGCTGCGATGCTGCCCTATTTGCAGGCACCTCTCTGGTCTGATGGAGGAGGTTGCCCGTCTCCAAGTTGACCTTGCTAGGATTCGTGAAACCTCCTCCCCCACCCAGGGACCACTAAGGTCAATGCCACTACCTCAGAGGTTGCCAAGAAAGAGGAGCAGCTGGACCAGGGTGGTCTCAGGGAGGGCAAGGGTAGAGGAACAGAGTTGCATCCCTCCAGCTGTACCTCTCCACAATTCATACGCTCTTCTGGTTGATAGTGGTTCCTCTATGGGGGCACCTGCAGTGGAGACCAAGGAGGATGCTGGGAACCTTCACAAAGGAGACCCACAGGAGGGTAGCATGGGACCCCATAGGGGAAGGAAACAACTCCTGGTGGGGGGCTCAATCATTTGGGGGTAGAAGTGGGGGAGGAAGGGGCGAGGGAGGTAAAGATGCCTGCCTGGTGCCACGGATTAGAGGGACAGAGAGCGAATCCTCAGGATCGTGGGAGCAGCTGCACGAGGAAGGGAGGGAGCTGGATGTCATTGTCCACCTAGGGACAAATGATCTGGCTAGGAATGGGATCAGAGCAGTGCAAGAGGAGTTTGTAGAGTTGGGGAGGGGCATTAGAAAAGTAGCGCATACGGTAACCTTCTCAGAGGTGCTGCCTGTCTATGGCAAGGGTGATGCCAGGGTAATCCTCACAAGGGAATTCAATGAATGGTTGAAAAACTGGTGTGGAGCTCAGGGTTTTGGCTTCATTGGGGACTGGGGAGCCACCTGGAGAGATGCAGGCCTATAGTGGTGCGATGGTCTGCAGCTGTCCAGGAGGGGAACCAGGATCCTAGGTGAGAGGTTTAAATGCTTCATTGTCAAGCATTTAAACTAGCCAAGGGGGGAGGCACTGAAAAGGAGCAGGGAAATCCCAGCCTTCCCCCCCCAAACATGGTAATTAGTGAGGTAAACGCCAGTAGAGAATATTAGAGCAGGACAGAGGTAAATGTAAAAAGGCAAAGGCAGTAAGGACAGGGATGGGGCTAAAAGGGGTAAGGCCATCAAAAAGTGGAGGGTGATGAGTACCAATGCCCGTAGTCTGTGTAACAAGCTCCCTGAACTAGTGGCCTTGATGGAAGAGGGTTGCCTGGATATTGTGGCAGTCACAAAAACATGGTACACAGAGAACCATGACTGGGATGTCAACATACCAGGACACACAATCTACAGAAGGGACAGGGAGGGTAAAAGAGGAGGAGGAGGAGTAGCTCTCTATGTGAAGGAAGAGATCAAAGCAACAGAACTAAAGAGTAAAGAGGGGGCAGATGAGGCACTCTGGGTCACCCTGGAGACAGGAAATGGCACCACAATCCGCAGGGGCATTGTTTATAGACCGCCCATCTCTGGGGGAGTTAATGGACAAGGAAATGATAGCTAAGGCATCCTTAGAATGGCAGAAAAAGGGGAGATATTGTTGATGGGGGACCTGCATATGCCAGATGTTAACTGGAGCACCTTTGCTGCAGGCACATCCAAGAGCAGGGTCATTCTTGATGCCCTACAAGGGGCATGCCTCAGACAGCTAGTATTGCAACCCATTCGGGAGGGAGCACTCTTAGACCTGGTACTCTCAAATGGGGATGGAGAAAGAATCTCAGATTTAGAAGTGGGTAGCCATCTGGGAACAAGCGACCACCAAACAGTGCGGTTCACGATAAACACAGCCATACAACCAAGCCATACAAAAGCAAGAGTACTGAACTTTAGGAGGGCTGACTTTGGGAAAATGAGAGAGAGCCTCAGAAAAACACTAGCAAACAGGCAAGAAGGAGGGGTGGAGGAATAATGGGGTAATCAAAACAGCCATCACAGAGGCAACAAGCCTTTGTGTAAAGCAAATCAACAAAACACAACGAAGGAAAAAAACGATATGGTTCTCAAAAGAGGTGGCAGGGAAGGTTAAGGAGAAAAGGACAGCATTCAGGACATATAAGGAAACACAGAAGGAGCAGGACAGAGAACTTTATCAGTTAAAGCAGAAAGAGGCAGGGAAGGCAGTCAGAATAGCAAAGGCCCAAACCAAGGAAAAGATAGCAAACTCTGTTAAGAAGGGGGATAAGACCTTTTATAGGTACATTAGGGAGCGAAGAAAGATCAAAGGAGGGATACTGAGGCTTAATAAAGGGAAGGGGATGTGGGCAGAGGGTGACAGTGAAAAAGCAGGGATACCGAACTAATATTTCTGCTCAGTATTCCCAAAGGAAAAGGAGGGGGAGGTACCTAAACCAAATAAGAGAAACACTATGAAGATGGGGGTCGATACCAGTCCATTTACAGAAGAAAGGGTTCTGAAACAACTAATAAAATTGAAGGTGGACAAAGCAATGGGGCCTGATGAGATTCACCCAAGAATTCTAAAAGAACTAAGGGTAGAACTAGTGACACTGTTGACTACTCTCTTTAACAAATCGTGGGGCGATGGGGTGGTACCTGAGGACTGGAGGAGGGCAGACATGATTCCTCTTCACAAAAGTGGGAGCAGGACACAGGCAGGAAACTACAGACCAGTTAGTTTGACCTCAGTGGTAGGGAAAATGATGGAATCACTTCTGAAGAAAAGAATTGTTGAGTACCTAGAGGCCAGTGGAGCACAGGACCCAAGGCAGCATGGATTTATGATGGGAAGGTCGTGTCAGATGAATCTAATAGAATTCTTTGACTGGGTGACCAAAGTAGTAGACCTGGGAGGGGCTATGGACATGGCCTACCTAGATTTTAGCAAGGCATTTGATACAGTCCCACACAAAATATTTACATAAGTTAGCCAGCCTTGGAGTGGATCCCAAGGTGGTAGCCTGGATAAAAAATTGGCTAGACAACAGGATGCAAAGGGTAGTAGTAAACGGAGTCCACAGTGAAGAAAGGAGGGTTACTAGTGGGGTACCACAGGGTTCAGTACTGGGACCAGTCCTTTTTAATGTCTTTATAAGTGACATTGCAGAGGAACTGGAAGGAAAAGTATGTCTCTTTGCAGACGACACAAAGATCTGCAACAGGGTTGATACACAAGATGAAGTGGAAAGGATGAGAAGGGGCTTGGCAAGGTTGGAGGAATGGTCAAATGTATGGCAGCTCAGATTCAATGCAAAGAAGGGCAAGGTAATGCACATGGGAAACAAAAACCCAGGGGAAGAGTACACAATAGGGGGTGAGATACTGACAACAGTAAAAATGGAAAGGGACCTGGGGGTAATTATATCAGATGACCTAAAGGTGGGCAAGCAATGTGAGAAGGCAGTAAGGAAGGCTGGGGGGATACCTGGATGCATAGGGAGAGGAATCAATAGTAGAAAACAGGAAGTTGATATCCCTCTGTACAGAGAGTTGGTGAGACCCCATCTGGAGTACTGTGTGCAGTTCTGGAGACCCATTCTCTGCAAAGACATAGACAGAGTGGAGGCTGTCCAAAGGAAGGCAACCAACATCATGCAGGGTCTGCACCAGAAGACATATGAAGAAAGACTAAAGGAGCTTAATATGGATACCCTTGAGGAAAGAAGGGAGAGAGGGGACATGATAGAAACTTTTAAGTACCTCAAGGGAATCAACAAAGTCCAAGAGGGTAGTATCTTTCAGAAAAAGAGATGTGCAAGAACAAGGGGGCACAATTTGAAGATAGAGGGGGGACGGCTCAGAGGTAATGTGAGGAAGTATTTTCTCATGGAGAGTGTTGTGGATGCATGGAACAGCCTCCCTGAGGAGGTCATGGAGTCAAGAACAGTGGGAGAATTCAAGAATGCATGGGACAGACATAAGGCAGTCCTAGTGGGGTGTAGGAGGAAGTAAGTTGTTGGTTAACTAGGATCTGCAGCTTATCTGTTAAGTAGGAAAATGGGCAGACTAGGTGGGCCAAGCAGTCCTTATCTGCCGTCAAATTCTATGTTTCTGTGAGGGGTCCCAATAACCCCATGTTAAAAATTTGGTGCCAAAAGTCCCAAAAATGCCTGATATGTGCACCAAAGTTAAAAAAAACAACTATTTATGCCATTATACAGCTTACTGGCATTTCTTCAGTTCGTAGTTGGCTTTGAAGAGTGTAGACGTGTTCCCAGTCCACCGAAGATCGTCGTGCCGGACTCCAGAGGTAAGTATTGGGTGGGGGGGGTGTGAGGAGGCAGGGTGCACAGAGGGTGGATGCAGGTTGGGGGAGGGGCCGCTGGACTCGACGAGGGACCGTTTTCTGTTTTACAGGTTAAACAAAACAAAACAAAACAAAAAAAAAAACATTGGGACTTTTTTAACAGGGACATTTGGCACGCTGGGGTGGGCTCCCAGTGTGCCACCCTAGTGTTTTTCTTGGGAGGCAGTATGACGGGGATGGACACCCCACGGCACATACGGGGGCAAGAACTGAGAGGCACCCTTCAGAACAAAACAAAGTGGTTTTGGGAAGGGGACATAATGCCGACAGGAAGTGGGCTCCCCCGTCGGCAAACTAAACTGGGAAGGTGGGACTGAAGCCGATGGGGATTGGGGCCCCCGTCAACAAACAAAAGATTGTTTTTTTGGGGGGACACATTATGCTGAGGGAGACTGGGCACCCCTTCGGCACTGGGGGCTGGTAATATTGTTTGTAATCATGGCGGCGGCTTGCCACCGTGTTCACAAGCAATATTACTAGGCAAGGTACCATCTCTGCATCGGGTCGCTTCCTCACTGCAGCGAATGTCTGATGCTGCAATGGTGAGGCAGCCCCTGATTGCCGCGAAAAATCTTATGGAGAGGCGGCACTTTTGGAAGCCAGTGTCATCAGCACACTGTGCCACCATTGGTCCACCAGTGCCAAGCCCCCAAATGCAATGCCTCCCCTGGCTCGCATAGTGCTGCACCTCCACAACCCACTTCTCTCCTAAGCTGTCACATAATGTTTCTTGCGCATGCATGCAAGCAAACATAAAAATGGCACTGCTTGAAGGGGAACCTTTTTAGGTTCTAGAAGGAAAGGCAGGGAGGGAGATTTAAGCATACTGGGGATCCCCTGAAAGAAACAATATTACTATGGTAAGTAATGTTTTCTTCAAACCCTAGGAATCCCTCAGTATGCTTAACTAATGCAGACTACCAAGCAATACCTTAGGAGGTTGGGTACAGAAGCTATTTGGGGAAAAGGATCTGCAAGACTGCAGTGCCAAATCTGGCATCAGTCTTGGACTGTACATCCAAGCAGTAGTGCTTTGTAAAAGTGTGCACTGTTTTCCAGGTAGCTGATTTGCAGATTTCTCACAAGAGAGTATCCCTTACGGCTGCCACTGAGGCAGCAGTACTCCTTGTGGAGTAGGCCTTGGGGAGTCTGCTTGCTAGCTTTGCTGTAGCAGAACTGGATGCAGGAGACTATCCAGCGAGCAGTAGCCCTCTTTAATGCTGGACTACTGTTATCCACCTCACCATAGGTAAGCAACAATTGAGAGTGGGTAGATCTGAGATCTTTGGTGCATTCCAGTTAATAAACCAATGCTCTTTTGATATCCAGACTGTGACACTTCAACTCACCAGAAATGAAAATTATATATCTACCATAATTCTTGATCTTCTCTTATATCTTCACCATTCATTACTGATGGGTAAGGTGCCAGAGGTGCGCACCTGCACAGGAGTTTTGTTATGTTTTTTGTGGGAAGGGGGAGTCGGCGCCGATGGCGCTGCCCACAAGGCCGATGCATTGCATGGCACACATGGGTTGGCCATTAGGTGTAGCAGACTCCTACTCCACCCCAGTTCTGTTTTGCCGGAGAGCATGAAACTGAGAGGGACAGAGAAAACCAAGGTGAGGCAAGAGAGCCAGGGGATAGGAATAGGAAAAAATTATAGTCTTAGTCTTTTTTTGGTAACCGGGTAATGCTCACTAAGCACAAGTGCCTGTTTTCAGGGGCGACCTGGGAGCACTGGGTGGTTATGTGACATGCTCAGAGTCACACAGTATGCAAGTGGAGGTTGTGAGAATCAAACTCAGGTCTGCTCTACTGGATGTACTGAGCTCATTCACACCTCATTCCTCTAACCTCTAGGCTATACTGCCAGTCCAAAAACTGAAAATGGAATAAGTTGACCAGAAGACAGAGGATTGGACTTCCTTTGCTAAGTGGCCATAAGGCTCCAATCCATGGCCGACTGCACAGGAAGAAAAAATTACTCACCTTAATAATGTTGTTTCTTCTAATGGAGTCTTGCTGTATTCTGACTATTGCAGTTAGGTCCTGCCTTTCAACTGCCCCGGAGAACAAAGAGTTAACTTTCCATGGCCAGCATGGAACGTTCACCGCAAGCTCGGTTGAAGCCCCTGTCTGCTGTTGTTTAAACTCCAACCGTCAGATCTTTACGAGCAATACTCACTAGAAGTTCTGTGTGGAAACTGTAAAACTCACACTAGCCAACTGGCAACTAAATTTATTAAAAAGGGTTTTTTGGTTTCAAAGCAAAGACTCAAGTCAGGAAACCCAAAAACAAAACATAACACACACCCAAAGTGAAGGAGGGTGAAAAAGAGGGGCACTCCTAGGGTGCCAACACTGCTCCTGCCCACCCACATCTCAAAAACCAGGTTCTGAGAGGGGAGGCAGGGGGGAGGTCAGAATACAGCAAGACTCCATTAGAAGAAACAACATTACTAAGGTGAATAATTTTTTCTTCAAACAACATGAAGTCTTGCTGTATTCTGACTATTGCAGACTACTACAGTACCTCCATGGAGGAGGGACAGAACCTACTTTGGGAATAGGCTCGAGGCACTATTGTGTTGAAACCGAGCATTACCCTAGCCTGGATATCCAGAGAGTAATGCTTGGTGAATGTATGGACTGTTTTCCAGGTGGCTGCTTGACAAATTTCTAAGATAGGAATATCCCTGGCAGCAGCCAGGGAAGCAGCTGTACCTCGGGTAGAGTGAGCCCTCAGGCCTGAGGGTGGGGTTCGACCCAGTTTTTCATAGCAGAATTATATACAAGAGACAATCCACCTGGCAATAGATTTCTTAATGGCAGGTTTGCCCTTACCGACCTCTCCATATGTGAGGAACAACTGGAGGGAGTCAAACCTGTGACCCTTGGTGCACTCTATGTAGTAGCTGAGGGCCCTTTTAACATCCAAGCTGTGCAGCCTCCTCTCTCCAGAGGAGGAATGGTCAGTGAAGAAAACAGGGAGAGACATAGACTGATTAAGGTGGAAATCTGAAACCGCCTTAGGCAAAAACTTCCTGTTAGTTCTTAGGACCACTTTATCTCCATGGAAAGAGATGAAATCAGGCTCCACTGACAGGGCTTGCAATTCACTGATACACCACGAGAGGTAATGGCTACCAAAACACAGTTTTCCAAGTCAAGTACTTAAGCTCCAGAGGACAAAGGCTCAAAGGGAAGTTGCATAAGCTGAGCAATGCAAACATTAAGGTCCCAAGCAGGAGCAGGGTCCCTAAAGGGGAGATTGGTGTGCAGCAATCCCTTGAAGAACTTACAAAACACAGGATGAGCTGACAGAGGAGAAGGCTTGCCTACTGACAGGAAGGCAGAAACAGCTGCCAAATGCACTTTAAGTGTAGCAGGCCAAAGTCCTAAGCCACTAAGATGGACCACATAGTCCAGAACTGTAGGCAACCCAGCAGATTCTGGAGAAATGTGCTTATTAGAGCACCAAATAGTGAACCTTTTCCATTTGGAGTTGTAAGTCTTTCTGGTGGAAGGCTTTCGAGAGGCCTTAAGGATATCCAGAACCCCTTGAGAAAGGTGCAGATCAGCAAACTCTTAACTCTTCAAGAGCCATGCCTTGAGATTGAGAGACTTGAAGTTCGGATACCAAATCCTCCCCTGAGAGGATGTCAACAGATTGTAATTCCTGGGAAGAGACAAGGGAAGGTGGACTGCTAAGGACAGCAACAGAGGGTACCAGGGCTGTCTGGCCCAGTCTGGAGCATTCAGAATCACTTTGCATGGTTGTGACCTGATCTCGACTAACACTTTGAACAGGAGAGGGAAGGGGGGAAAGCATACAGAAATTTCCCTTCCCAATCCAGAATCAGAGCATCCAGAGGGACTGAGCCCAAGACTGGGGGTCTGCAACAAAAGAGAGGAAGTTGGTGATTGTCTGGACCTGCAAAAAGATGTATCTGTGGAGTGCCCCATCTCGAGAAAATCACTTTCAAAACTAGGGGATCTAGGGTCCATTCGTGATGGCCCTGGGATATCCTGCTAAGAGCATCTGCTAGGACATTGTCCTTCCCTGAGAGGTGAACTGCTATCAGAGAGGTTTGCAGGGAATAGGCCAGGAACCACAACTTCATTGCTTTTGTACACAAGGCCATAGACCGAGTGCCTCCTTGCTTGTTGATGTACCGCGTTGTGGTGGTATTGTCTGTTCTGATCTGAACCACCTTGTTCTGTGCAGATTTGGAAAAGGCTTGCAGTGCTAGAAACACTGCTCTGAGTTCCAAGAGATTGATGTGAAGCAGAGATTCTTGAGATGACCACAGCCCTTGGGTGGTAAGATCCCCCAGGTGGGCTCCCCAACCCAGCAGGGAGGCATCTGTGGTGAGTATCACTGAATAAGACTGAGTGACAAAAGGAACTCCTTGCCTCAAATTGTCCTGATCCTGCCACCATTGCAAAGCCTGGATCAGGGTTCGAGTCACTGGGACTAGCTTGGTAAGGGAATCCTTTCTTTGGGACCAGAAGGCTCTTAAGTGGGAACTGAATGTCCTTCATCTGAAATCTTGCTCCCTGGACCACTGCTGTAGAGGCTGCCATGTGGCCCAGAAGCTGCAGGAAATGCCTTGCTGGTCGAGACACCTGAAGGGTGAATGAGGAGGCCAGTTCCATAAGGGTCCTTACCCTGTCCAGGGGAAGGAAGGCTCTTGCCCTTATTGTGTCCAGTTCCGCCCCATGAAGGTGAGGAGCTGTACTAGCTCCAGAACTGACTTTGGAAGGTTGAGGAGGAATCCTAAGGAAGTGAGCACTTGCTGAGTTATTTGCAGATGTGACTAGACTTGGTCTGGAGACTGACCCACTATGAGCCAGTCGTCCAAGTATGGAAAGATGGAGATCTTTTTTCTCCTTAGGAAAGCAACCACTACTGCCAGTCACTTTGTGAACACCCTTGGGGCTGATGTTAGGCCAAAGGACATTGCTCTGAATTGATAGTGGCCTGAGGGCAACTCGAACCTGAGGTACTTTCTGTGGGAGCACCTGATGGGAATGTGAAAATAGGCATCTTTGAGGTCCAGGGAGGCTAGCCAGTCCCCTGGCCTTAGAGAGGGCAGAATTATTCCCAGAGTCACCATTTTGAACTTTGGTTTTAAAAGGTGCTTGTTCAGATATCTTAGATCCAGGATGGGCCACCATTCTTCTGTTTTTGAGGGGTTAGGAAGTACCTGGAGTACAATCCTTTGCCCTTGTGTAGGGTAGGAACCCTCTCTATGGCTCTGAGAGCCAGGAGGGAAGAAACCTCTGCCTCTAGAGCAAGGGTCTTTGATGGATTTGCAGGTGGAAAGGATCTGGTTCTCATCTTGGGAAATTTTTTGAAGCTGAGAACCAGTCCCTGGCTTACTACTTCCAGAACCCACTTGTCTGAGACTTCCAGTCCTGGACAAAGTAAGCCAGCCTGCCCCCTACAGTTATTGGAGAATCAGCCCGGGCAGACCCATCAGGATGTCTGCTTGGCAGGGGCTTTAGGCTGAGGGGTGGAAGCAGGCCTGCTCATTCCCTGTCTGCCTCTCCCTCTAAAGAACCCCCTCTGAGCATAGAAAAAAGAGGAGGCCTGGGCTTGGTAAAAAGGCCTTTGAAAAGGCCTGCCCCTGCCCCTGGACTGCTGTCTTTGAGGAGTGGCTTGCCTTTCTTTGGCCTGAGCACTCCTGTAGGTGGTCCTGTACTCGTCCATCTTTTTCATGTAGTTCTCTGTCTGCTCCCAAAACAGAGAATTACCAATGACAGGGAAATCCATGGCCTTAGTCTGGGTATCCTGTGACAGGCTAGACATCTGAGCCAAGCCATCCTCCGGAGGGCCACAGATGTGCCATGACTCTAGATGAAACATCATTGGAGTCCACAGCAGCATAAAACTGCACCTTGGATGCCTCAATCCCATCTGCAGCCACCTGCTCCAGCTTCTTGGCAAGCTGGTCAGGGGCCTGTTTAGCCAGAGCCAGAACAGTGTCCCATCTGGACTTCTGGTATCTAGCTGTGTAGGCCATATAGTTAGCCTGCCTGAATCCCGAAGATGCTGCCATGTACTGCTTCTTTGCCATGGCATCAATCCTCCTGGAGTCCTTATCTGGGGGTTGTGATGCCAAGGGAATATTTGCCTTATCACAGGCAGCAGCCTGCACTACCCCAACATGGCTGCATTGCTGAGAAAGGAACTCCGTGTCCAAGCCTGAAAGGGTGTACCTCTTGTCCATTCGTCTCTCCACAGGAGGTATGGAGTTAGGAGTCTTTAGAATTTTAATTGTCTGTTTCCCAAAAGATTTATGGAGGGGAATAGACAGTCTCCTGGACTCTGGGATGTCCATCATTTCAACAAAATCAGGCTCCTCCTGATCCTCTACTGCTTCTTCCATTGGAAGCTGGAGGGTTTCAGCCACTTCTTTGTAAAACATAAAGTGGGAAGGGGACTCAGAAAGCCTAGGAGGAGAAACACCTGAAGGTCTGTATGGGGAGATGTCCAGGTCAATGGGCACATCCAGACTTTCATAATCACCATCATCATCCTCATACTCTTCCTCCTCCTCCTCCAGTTCATAAAATTCTTCTGAAGTGTAATCCGGAACCGTGGGAACCAACTGAACTGAGTTGCTGCCAGATGGTGCCGGTTCGGCCGGAACCAAAGTTAGCGATTGCACTATCCTTATCGCTTTGGCTATCTCATCAGCAGTCGGAGTATGAATTTCTGGATCCGAACCTGATGATTTTTCTCTTTTCTTCCTTTTAACTGGAACAGACTCCTCAGAATCAACTCTCCTTTTGCCCGAAGAAGTTTCGCCCTGGTCAGAGGGCACTCCTTCTGGTTCGGTCGGAACCGAACCGGGCTGGCCATCTGGGTCAGTGGACTTCTCGGCCTCCCTTTCCCTCAGTCTACCTACTCTCTTATCCAGGGTAGCTTTGGGAAAATTCTTACAAATTTGGCAGTCTGAATCGAGGTGGTCAAACCCCAGACAATAAACACAGGTGGTGTGGGGATCAGCCTTAGCAAAGGCTTCCCCACACACTGCAGTGTTGAAACCCAGTGGGCCCAGCTTTTTCTTGGGTTTCCAGACATGGCCAAGCCTATCCAAACTTACCCTTTTTGGCAATCCGCCAGGCAAGACTCCCTATCAGTTCCTGACCATATTACAGGTCTTGGAAAAAACGTAATTAAATCCGTTTTTTAGAACCGTCACGGACCGTTACCACACTCTAAGTAATTTCACAAACTTTTTAAGACTAAACTGATCGGTTCAGCCGAACCGATCTGAAATTTACAAGTTCCACACAGAAACTAAATGTAAAACCTATCTAGTACTCACGGTACCACAGGCAGAGACTTAAACCGACAGATTCAGTAGCAGAAATTTGGTAGAAACCGAGCGAAAAACGACACTTTAACCGACTTTTTTGAACCGAGCAAAGGAGAAATCTCCGGAGCGACTGTTCAGTAGTAAAGAATCTGATGGTTGGAGTTTAAACAACAGCAAACAGGGGCTTCAACCGAGCTTGCACTGAACGTTCCATGCTGGCCATGGAAAGTTAACTCTTTGTTTTCTGCGGCAGTTGAAAGGCAAGACCTAACTGCAATAGTCAGAATACAACAAGACTTCATGTTGTTTGAAGGAAGAGAGAGAGAGAAGGAGAAAGAGAAAAGAGAAAAGAGAAAGATACAATATAAGTAAGGGAAGAAAAAATTACTCACCTTAGTAATTGTGTTTCTTCTAATGGAGTCTTGCTGTATTCTGAGAATTTGCAGTTAGCTCCAGCTCTTGAACTGCCCCGGAGAGTGACGGGTTAAATTCTATGCCAGGCATAGAACGTTGGGCTCGAGGTCGGTTGAAAACTCTGTCTGTGTCCTTTTGAAACCAAACCGTCAGATTCTTAGGAGCTAAAACTCACTGACTAAATAATGTGGAAACTGTAAAAACTCCTCGTAGCCAACTGGCAACAAAGACTTTGGATTCCCCAAAAGACTCAAGTCAGGAAACCCAAAGAACCAAAACCAGGTAATAAGAACTAAAAACTCTTAATTAAACAAATACAAAGCACCCAACACATGAGGAGCAGGGTAAAGACACCCTTGGGGTGCAACTCTGCACCTGCCCACCCACTTCCCAAAAACAGGTTCTGAGAGGGGAGGCAGGAAGGGAGGTCAGAATACAGCAAGACTCCATTAGAAGAAACACAGTTACTAAGGTGAGTAATTTTTTCTTCAAACAACATGAAGTCTTGCTGTATTCTGACAATTTGCAGACTACCAAGCAGTACCTCCAAGGAGGAGGGAAAGAACCTACCTTGGGAATAGGCTCTGAAGTACTGCTGCGCCAAACCTAGCATCACTCCTAGCCTGGATATCCAGAGAGTAATGCTTGGTGAAGGTATGAACTGTTTTTCAGGTGGCTGCTTGACAGATTTCTAACAAGGGGATATCCCTAGCTGCAGTCAGAGAGATGCAGCTGTACCTCTAGTGGAATGAGCCCTCAGGCCTGAGGGTGCAGTTTTTCCCAGTTTTTCATAGCAGAATTGAATACAGGACACAATCCACCTGGCAATGGTTCTCTTGGCGGCAGGTTTTCCCTTACCTGCTTCCCCACAAGTGAGTAACACCTGAAGGGAGTCAAACCTGCGACCCCTTGTACGTTCTATGTAGTAACTAAGAGCCCTTTTAACATCTAAACTGTGTAGCCTCCATTCCCCTGAGGAGGCGTGATCAGTGAAGAACACAGGAAGAGACACAGATTGGTTTAAGTGGAAATCAGAAACCACTTTAGGTAGGAACCTTCTATTGGTTCTAAGGACCACCTTATCTCTATGGAAAGAGATGAAGTGAGGCTCCACTGACAGGGCTTGCAATTCACTGATACGTCTGGCAGAAGTAACAGCAACCAAAAGAAAAAATTACTCACCTTAGTAATGTTGTTTCTTCTAATGGAGTCTTGCTGTATTCTGACTATGTGCAGTGATCTCCAACCTTTGAACTGCCCCAGAGAGTAAAGAGTTAACTTTCCATGCAAGGCATGGAACGCTGAGCTCGAGCTCGGTTGAGCCTCTGTCTGCTGTTGTTTGAACCCCAACCACCAGATCTTTATGAGCTATACTCACTGGGCGTCCTGTGTGGAAACTATAAACTCACACTAGCCAACTGGCCACTAAATTTAATAAAAAGGGTTTTTTGGTTTCAAAGCAAAGACTTAAGTCAGGAAACCCAAAAAACAAAAACACAACACACACCCAAAAATTAAGAGGGTGAAAAAAGGAGGCACGTCTAGGGTGCCAACACTGCTCCTGCCCACCCACATCTCAAAAACCAGGTTCTGAGAGGGGAGGCGGGGGGGAGGTCAGAATACAGCAAGACTCCATTAGAAGAAACAACATTACTACGGTGAGTAATTTTTTCTTCAAACAACATGAGGTCTTGCTGTATTCTGACTATGTGCAGACTACCAAGCAGTACCTCCATGGAGGAGGGACAGAACCTGCTTTGGGAACAAGCTCTGAAGTACTGCTGTGCCAAACCGAGCATCACTCCTAGCCTGGATATCCAGAGAGTAATGCTTGGTAAAAGTATGGACTGTTTTCCTGGTGTGTTTGACATATCTCTAAGATAGGAATATCCCTGGCAGCAGCCAGGAAGCAGCTGTACCTCTAGTAGAGTGAGCCCTCAGGCCTGAGGGTGAGTCCTCCCAATTTTTCATAGCAGAATTGTATACAAGAGACAATCCACCTGGCAATAGATCTTTAGTGGCAGGTTTTCCACTTACCGACCTCATCATAATTGAGAAACAATTGAAGGGAGTCAAATCTGTGACCCTTGGTGCGCTCTATGTAGTAGCTAAGGGCCCTTTTCACGTCCAGGCTGTGCAGCCTCCTCTCTCCAGATGAGGAATGGTCAGTGAAGAAAACAGGAAGAGACATAGACTGGTTAAGGTGGAAATCTGAGAACACCTTAGGCAAAAACGTCCTATTAGTTCTTAGGACCACCTTATCTCTATGAAAAGAGATAAAATCAGGCTCCACTGATAGGGCCTGTAACTCACTGATGCGTCTGGCAGAAGTAATGGCTACCAAGAACACAGTTTTCCAAGTCAAGTACTTAAGCTCCGCTGAGGACAAAGGCTCAAAAGGGGGTTGCATAAGCTGAGCAATGCAAACATTTAGGTCCCAAGCAGGAGCAGGGTCCCTGAAGAGAGGATTGGTGTGCAACAAACCCTTGAAGAATTTACAAAATACAGGATGAAGTGAAAGAGAAGAGGGCTTACCTATTGACAAAAAAGCAGAAACAGCTGCTAAATGTACTTTGAGTGTAGCTGGTCTGAGCCCTAAGCTATTGAGATGAACCATATAGTCCAGAACTGTAGGCAACCCAGCAGACTCTGGAGAAATATGCTTACCAGAGCACCAAATAGTGAACCTTTTCCACTTGGAATTGTAAGTCTTTCTGGTGGAAGGCTTTCGAGAAGCCTTTAGAATATCCAGAACACCTTGAGAGAGATGCAGATCAGCAAACTCTAACTCTTCAATAGCCAGGCCTTGAGATAGAGAGATTTGAGATTCGGATACAAAACTCTCCCCTGAGAGGATGTCAACAGGTTGTAATTCCTGGGAAGAGACAGGGGAAGGTGGACTGCTAAGGACAGCAACAGTGGGTACCAGGGCTGTCTGGCCCAGTCTGGAGCAATCAGAATCACTTTGCAGGGCTGAGACCTGATTTTGACTAGTACCTTGAACAGGAGAGGGGGGAAGGCATACTAAAACTTCTCTTCCCAATTGAGAAGTAGAGCATCCAGGGGGACTGAGCCTAATACTGGGGGTTTGCAGCAAAAAAGGGGGAGTCAGTGATTGTCTGGGGCTGCAGAAAGATCTATCTGTGGAGCGCCCCATCTGGAGAAAATCACCTTCAAAACTAGGGGATCTAGGGACCATTCATGATGGCCCTGAGATATCCTGCTGAGAGCATCTGCCAGGACATTGTCCTTCCCTGGGTCGGTGCACTGCTATCAGAGAGGTTTGCAGGGAATAGGCCAGAGACCACAACTTCATTGCTTCTGTGCATAAGGCCATAGACCGAGTGCCCCCTTGCTTGTACCACATTGTGGTGGTACTGTCTGTTCTGATCTGGACTACTTTGTTCTGAACAGACTTGGAAAAAACTTGCAGCACCAGAAACACTGCTCTGAGTTCCAAGAGACTGATGTGAAGCAGAGATTCTTGAGGTGACCATAGTCCTTGGGTGGTCAGATCCCCCCAAGTGATCTCCCCAGCCCAAGAGGGAGGCATCTGTAGTAAGGATCAGGGAATGAGATTGAGCGACAAAGGGAACTCCTTGCCTTAGATTGTCCTGATCCTGCCACCATTGCAAAGCCTGGATCAGGGTTCAAGTCACAGGGACTAGTTTGGTCAGAGAATCCTTTCTCTGGGACCAGAAGGCTCTTAAGTGGAACTGAATGTCCCTCATCTGAAACCTTGCTCCCTGGACCACTGCTGTAGAGGCTGCCATGTGGCCCAGGAGCTGCAGAAAGTGCCTTGCTGGTCGAGACACCTGAAGGGTGAATGAAGAGGCCAGTTTCGTAAGGGTCCTTGCCCTGTCCAGGGGAAGGAAGTCTCTTGCCCCTATTGTATCCAGTTCTGCCCCTATAAAGGTGAGGAGCTGTACTGGCTCCAGAACTGACTTTGAAAGATTTAGGAGGAATCCTAAGGAAGTGAGCAATTGCTGAGTTATCTGGAGATGTGACTTGACTTGGTCTGGAGACTGACCCACTATGACCCAGTCATCCAGGTATGGAAAGACAGAGATCTTTTTTCTCCTTAGGAAAGCAACCACTACTGCCAGGCATTCTGTGAACACCCTTGGGGCTGATGTTAGGCCAAAGGTCATTGCTCTGAATTGATAGTGGCCTGAGGGCAACTCGAACCTGAGGTACTTTCTATGGGAGCACCTGATGGGAATGTGAAAATAGGCATCCTTGAGGTCCAGGGAGACTAGCCAGTCCCCTGGCCTTAGAGAGGGCAGAATTATTCCCAGAGTCACCATTTTGAATTTTGGCTTTAAAAGGTGCTTATTTAAATATCTTAGAACCAGGATGGGCCGCCATTCTCTTGTCTTTTTGGGGGTTAGGAAGTACCTTGAGTACAATCCCTTTCCCCTGTGTAAGGGTGGAACCCTTTCTATGGCTCTGAGAGCCAAGAGGGAAGAGACCTCTGCCTCTAGGGCAAGGGCCTCTGAAGGATTTGCAGGTGGAAAAGATCTGGTTCTCATCTTGGGGAATTTTTTGAAGCTGAGAACCAGTCCCTGGCTTACTACTTCCAGGACCCATTTGTCTGATGTTAAAGACTTCTAGTCCTGGACAAAGTAAGCCAGCCTGCCCCCTACAGGTAGTGGAGAATTGGCCCGGGCAGACACATCAGGGTATCTGCTTGGTAGGGGCTTTAGGCTGAGGGGTGGAAGCAGGCCTGCTGATACTCCGTCTGCCTCTCCCTCTAAAGAACCCCCTCTGAGCAAAGGCAGATAAGGAGGCCTGAGCTTGGTAAAAAGGCCTATGAAAAGGCCTGCCCCTGCCCCTAGAATGCTGCCTCTGGGGAGTGGCTTGTCTTTCTTTGGCCTGAGCACTCCTGTAGGTGGTCCTGTACTCATCCATTTTCTTCATGTAGTTCTCTGTCTGCTCCCCAAACAGAGAATTACCAATGACAGGAAAATCCATGGCCTTAGTCTGGGTAACCTGTGACAGGCTAGTACATCTGAGCCAAGCCATCATTCGAAGGGCCACAGATGTAGCGATGACTCTAGATGAAACATCATTGGAGTCCACAGCAGCATGAAATTGCACCCTGGATGCCTCAATCCCATCTGCAGCCACCTGCTCCAGCTCCTTGGCAAGCTGGTCAGGGACCTGTTTAGCTAAGCGCCATCACAGTGTCCCACCTGGACTTCTGGTATCTAGCTGTGTAGGCCATATAATTAGCCTGCCTGAGTCCCAAAGATGCTGCCATGTACTGTTTCTTTGCCATGGCATCAATCCTCCTGGAGTCCTTATCTGGGGGGTGTGAAGCCAAGGGTATATTTGCCTTATCACAGGCAGCAGCCTGCACTACCCCAACATGGCTGCATTACTGGGAAAGGAACTCCATATCTGAGCCTGAAAGAGTATACCTCTTGTCCATTCGTCTCTCCACAGGAGGTATGGAATTAGGAGTTTTCAGAATTTTAAATGTCTGCTTCCCAAAAGACTGATGGAGGGGAATAGAAAATCTCCTGGACTCTGGGATGTCCATCATCTCAACATAATCAGGCTCCTCTTGATCCTCTACTGCTTCTTCCATAGGAAGCTGGAGGGTTTCAGCCACTTTTTTATAAAACATAAAGTGGGAAGGGGACCCAGAAATCCTAGGAGGAGAAACACCTGAAGGTCTGTCTGAGGAGATGTCCGGGTCAATGGGCACATCCAGACTTTCATAATCACCATCACTATCCTCATACTCTCCCTCCTCCTCCTCCGGTTCATAAAATTCCTCTAAATTATAATCCGGAACCGGGGGAACCAACTGAACCAAACCCCTAACCGATGGTGCCGGTTCAGTCGGAACCGAAGTTAGCGATTGAACAATCCTTATCGCTTTGGCTATTTCATCAGCGGTCGGAGAAAGAACTTGTGGATCCGAACCGGCTGACTTATCCCTTCTTTTTCTTTTAACTGGAACTGACTCCTCAGAGTCGGTTCTCCTTTTGTCCGAAGAAGTCTCGCCCTGGTCAGAGGGCACTCCTTCTGGTTCGATCGGAACTGAACCGGGCTGGCCATCCGGGTCAGCGGACTTCTCGGCCTCCCTTTCCCTCAGTCTACCTACTCTTTATCCAGGGTAGCTTTGGGAAAACTTTTGCAAATCTGGCAGTCTGAATCGAGGTGGTCAAACCCCAGACAATAAACACAGGTGGTGTGGGGATCAGCCTTAGCAAAGGCTTCCCCACACACACTACAGTGTTGAAACCCAGTTGGCCGGTTTTTTTTCTTGGGTTTTTCAGACATGGCCAGTCCTAACCAAACTTACCCTTTTTCCGGCAATCCGCCAGGCAAGACACCTCTATCGGTTCCTGACCGTGTTACGGGTCTTGGAAAAAACCATAATGAAATTGTTTTTTTTTAGAACCGATACGGACCGGTTACCACATTCTAATGAATCAGAAAAAACTTTTTCACAAACCTGATCGGTTCAAACTGAACCAATCCATTGTTTACAAGTTCCACACAGAAAACTAATACAGAAACCTATCTAGTACTCACGGTACCACAGACAGAGACTTAACCGACAGGTTAGATTGAAGAAATTCGGTTGAAACCGAGAGAAAAAATTACACTTTAACCGACTTTTTTGAACCAAGCGAAGGAGAAATCTCCGGAGCGACTGTTCAGTGAGGCGGAGTAAAGAATCTGGCGGTTGGGGTTCAAACAACAGCAGACAGAGGCTCAACCGAGCTCGAGCTCAGTGTTCCATGCCTTGCATGGAAAGTTAACTCTTTCCTCTCCGGGGCAGTTCAAAGGTTGGAGATCACTGCACATAGTCAGAATACAGCAAGACTTCATGTTGTTTGAAACACAGTTTTCCAAGTCAAGTACTTGAGCTCTGCTAAGGACATAGGCTCGAAGGGGGGTTGTATCAGCTGAGCAATACAAATATTCAAATCCCAGGCAGGAGCAGGATCCCTAAAAGGGGGATTGGTATGAAGCAATCCTTTGAAAAATTTACAGAATACAGGGTGAGATAACAGAGAGGAAGATTTCCCCACTGACAGGAAAGTAGAAATAGCTGACGAATGAACTTTGAGAGTAGCTGGATTGAGGCCAAGACTATTAAGGTAAACCATGTAATCCAGAACTGTAGACAAGTCAGCAGTGTCTGGGGAAACATGCTTCTTGGAACACCAAATACTGAACCTTTTCCATTTGGAGTTGTAGGTTTTTCTTGTGACAGGCTTTTGAGAAGCCTTGAGGATCTCCAGAACTCCTTGGGACAGATGTAAATCTGCATACTCTAAGTCTTCAAGAGCCACGCCTTGAGATGGAGTGACTGGAGATTGGGGTAACAAATCCTCCCCTGAGAGGAGGTTAGCAGATTGCAATTCCTGGGAAGATACAGGGGCAGATGGACTGCTAAGGACAGCAACAGGGGGTACCAAGGCTGCCTGACCCAGTCTGGAGCAATCAGAATCACTTTGCATGGTTGTGACCGTACCTTGACTGGAACCTTGAACCATAGAGGAAAAGGAGGGAAGGCATAAAGAAACTTCCCTTCCCAGTTCAAAATCAGAGCATCCAGAGGGACTGAACCCAAGACTGGGGGTCTGCAACAAAACAGAGGAAGTTGGTGATTGTCTGGGGCTGCAAAGAGATCCATCTCCGGAGTGCCCCACCTTGAGAAGATCACCTTCAAAACTCAAGGATCCAGAGACCATTCGTGATGGCCCTGGGAAATCCTGCTCAATGTATCCGCTATCACACTGTCCTTTCCCAGGAGGTGGACTGCTACTAGAGAGGTCTGCAGGGAATAAGCCAGGGACCATACTTTCATGGCCTCCATGCACAAGGCCGTGAACCGAGTGCCTCCCTGCTTGTTGATATACAACACGGTGGTAGTGTAGTCCGTCCTGACCTGAACCACCTTGATCTGTATTGAATGAGAGAAAGCTTGTAGGGCAAGAAGTACTGCCCTGAGCTCCAGAAGGTTGATGTGAAGAAGGTATTCCTGAGGGGAATACAGTCCCTGGGCCGTGAAAGCCCCCAGATGGGCTCCCCACCCCAAAAGGGAAGCATCTGTGGTAAGAACCACAGAGTGAGTCTGATAGACAAATGGAACACCTTGCCTCAGATTGTCCAGGTCCTGCCACCACTGAAGGGCCTGAATTAAGGTCTGAGTAACAGGAACTAGCTTGGTAAGAGGATCTTTCCTTTGGGACCAAAAGGTTCTCAGATGGAACTGAATGTCCCTCATCTTAAACCTGTCACCTTGGACCACTGCTGTGGAAGCTGCCATGTGGCCCAGAAGCTGCAGAAAATACCTTGCTGGTCTAGAAACCAGAGGGGAAAGGAAGAGGCCAGCTGAGAGATGGCTTTTTCCCTTTTCAAAGGAAGGAAGGCACTTGCCTTGAGGGTGTCCAGCTCTGCTCCTATAAAAGTGAGGAGCTGTACTGGTTCGAGAACTGACTTGGGAAGATTGAGAAGGAACCCCACGGAAGTGAGAACTTTCTGGGTAACCTGCAACTCTGACTTGACTTGGTCTGAAGACTGGCCCACCAGAAGCCAGTCGTCCAGATATGGAAAAATAGAAATCCTTTTCCTTCTTAAAAAGGCCACCACTACTGCTAGGCACTTTGTAAACACCCTTGGAGCTGAGGTTAGACCGAAGGGCATTGCTCCGAAGTGATAATGGCCTGAGGGCAATTCGAACCTGAGGTACTTTCTGTGGAGCACCTGATGGGAATGTGAAAATAGGCATCCTTGAGGTCCAGGGAGGCTAGCCAGTCTCCTGGCCTCAGAGAGGGAAGAATTGTTCCCAGAGTCACCATCTTGAATTTT
Source organism: Neoceratodus forsteri (assembly GCA_016271365.2). Classification (NCBI taxonomy): domain Eukaryota; kingdom Metazoa; phylum Chordata; order Ceratodontiformes; family Ceratodontidae; genus Neoceratodus; species Neoceratodus forsteri. The sequence continues at coordinate 1,202,307,209 of CM028130.1, forward strand.
GGCTTTACTAGGTGCTTGTTTAGGTATCTTAGATCTAGGATGGGTCGCCACTCCCCTGTCTTTTTCAGGGTAAGGAAGTACCTGGGGTACAGAACTTTGCCCCTGTATGGAGTAGGAACTCTCTCTATGGCCTTTAAAGCCAGTAGAGACAAAACCTCTGCCTCTACAGCAAGGGTTTCTGAAGTATTTGCAGGCGGAAAGGATTTGGGTCTCAGTTTCGAAAAACTTTTGAAACTGAGAACCAGCCCCTGGCTTACAACCTCCAGGACCCACTTGCCTGAGGTAACAGACATCCAGTCCTGGACAAACTAAGCCAGCCTGCCTCCTACTGGAACGGGGGAGTCGACCCGGGCTGACACATCAGGGTCTCTGCTTGGTAGGAGCCTTAGGCTGAGGGGTGGATGCAGCCCTGCTCATCCCCCTTCTGCCTCTCCCACTGAAGAACCCCCTCTGAGAAAAGGAAGAGGAGGCATGCGCCTGGTAGAAAGGCCTGTGAAAAGGCCTGCCCCTGCCCCTAGCTTGCTGCCTCTGAGGAGTTGCCTGCCTCTCCTTGGCCTGGGCACTCCTATAAGTGGTCCTGTACTCGTCCATTTTCTTCATGTAATTCTCTGTCTGCTCCCCAAACAGAGAATTACCCACTACAGGGAAATCCATGGCCTTAGCCTGGGTGTCCTGCGAAAGGCTAGTACATCTGAGCCAGGCCATTCTCTGAAGAGCAACAGATGTAGCCATGACTCTTGATGACACATCATTGGAGTCCACAGCAGCATGAAATTACACCTTTGATGCCTCAATCCCATCAGCAGCCACTCCCTCCAGCTCCTTGGCTAGCTGGGGGGAGGCCTGTTTAGCCAGTGCCAGTACAATGTCCCACCTGGACTTCTGGTACCTGGCTGTATAGGCCATATAATTAGCCTGCCTGAGTCCCAAAGATGATGCCAAATACTGTTTCTTTGCCATGGCATCTATCTTCCTGGAATCTTTGTCTGGGGGGGTGTGAAGCCAAGGGGATGTTTGTCTTGTCACAGGCAGCAGCCTGCATTACCCCAACATGGCTGAATTGTTGGTAAAGAAATTCCGTATCCGAGCCTGACAAGGTGTACCTCTTGTCCATTCTTTTGTCAAGAGGAGGTACACAATTGGGAGACCTAAGAATTTTGTGTGTGTGTTTCCCAAATGACCTATGAAGGGGAATAGACAGTCTCTTAGACTCTGGGATGTCCATCATCTCTATGAAGTCAGGCTCCTCTTGATCCTCTACAGCCTCCTCAATAGGAAGCTGGAGGGTTTGAGCCACTTTTCTGTAGAACAGAAAGTGGGGAGGGGACTCAGAAAGCCTAGGAGGGGAAACACCAGAAGGTCTGTCTGGGGAGATGGCCGGTTCCACAAGCACATCCAGACTTTCACCATTGTAATCATCCTCTTCAAAATTCCCCTCCTCATCAAACTCTGGTTCGTAAAAATCTTCAGGGGAATAATCCTGAACCGGGGGAACCGACCGAACCGAACCCCTGCCAGAAGGCACCGGATTGGTCGGAACCGGACAAAGCGATTCCACAATCCGAATCGCTTTGGCTATTTCTTCGGCGGTTGGAACATGCAGCTCTGGATCTGAACCAGACGATTTATCCTTTCGTTTTCTTTTTGTAGGAACCGATCCCTCAGGATCGGTTCTCCTCTTGCCCGAAGAAGTATCGCCCTGGTCAGAGGGTACTCCTTCTGGTTCAGTAGGAACCAAACCGGGCTGGCCTTCCGAGTCAGCGGATTTCTCGGCTTCCTTATCCCTAAGTCTACCTAACCTTTTCTCCAGGGTAGACTTAGGGGAAATTCTTACAAATTTGGAAGTCTGAATCGAGGTGGTCAAACCCCAGACAGTAAACACTGGTGTTGTGGGGATCGGCCTTAGCAAAGACCTCCCCACACACAAAGCAGTGTTGAAACCCAGTGGACCCATTTTTTTTTCTTGGGTTTCTCAGACATGGCCAACCTAACCAATTTACCCTTTAAATGGCAACCGCCAGGCAAGACTCCCCTATCGGTTTCTCACTGTGTCACGGGTGTTGGAAAAAGCTGCTATAATTATGTTTTTTTTTAAAACGATACGGACCAACAACCACACACTAACTTTTTCTTTTTCAAGATCTTACTACAAGATCGGTTCAGCCGAACCGATTGGAAAAATGTCACAATTTTCACAGAACAGCTACTAATCTAAGTACTTACGGTACCACAGATAGAATCTTGAAGAAAAACGGAATGTAAATCGGACTAAAACCGAAACTTTAACCACGATAGAACCGAGCAGGAGGAGAGATCTCCGGAGCGATTGTTCAGTGAGGTGGAGTAAAGAATCTGACGGTTTGGTTTCAAAAGGACACAGACAGAGTTTTCAACCGAGCTCGAGCCCAACATTCTATGCTTGGCATAGAATTTAACCCTTCACTGTCTGGGGCAGTTCAAGAGCTGGAGCTAACTGCAAATTGTCAGAATACAGCAAGACTTCATGCTGTCTGAAAAGGGGGGAAGGAGGGCCCTCCGCCATGTTGAGTGAAAGACCATTGACTTACTATAGCCTCAAAAATCTGAAAGGTATGAAGACACAGGAGCAAGGATCCCGCCGGCTTCAGGGACCACTGGAGGTCCAGAAAGAGTGAATTTGACCTGGTCTTGGAAAGTAAAAACCATGGTGGAGACAGCCCTCTATTCCCACCCCCAATCCACATATGGGATGAAAGTCCTGGAGCATGGCCCTCCACAGGTTATCCCTTGATGGCTCGTCGAGGGAGAAAAACCTGTTAAACAAGTGAGGACTCTGTCCAGAATGACCTCCAAGGAGAGAGGAAGCCAAAGGAGGAGAAAAGGGGGAGGAAAACCCACGGAATGCACTGACACAGTCTCCACTTCAGGAGAAGGGAACCGTGAGACATACATGCCAGGCTAAAGAGGACACAACAGTGTACTACACTGAGAATTTCAGCTCTAAAGGTAAAGAGGAAGTAAGAAAAGAGAAAGAGAAAGAGGGAGGAAAATCCCAATGGGCTCTCCCACGAAATGCACTGACACAGTCCCCACTGCAGGAAGATGGAAAAAACAAGTGGAAACATCCAGGCCAATTAAGGTGGACATAACAGTGCACCCTAGTGAGAATCCCAGGGAGTTCCCTCTGAGACCAGGGCAAAGACCCTACTCGCCATCCCCTAGGTTGACTTTTAGAGAAGGAAACAGAGAGCCCTGAGGTTCCAGGTGGAATCTCCCCCAATTGGCCTCGAAGAGGGGAAGGGTGAGCCAGGTGGAGGTAGTGCCCAAGAGTTGAGGCCCAAGAGGTGAAGGTGGGTGGGAATCAGTAATGAATGGTGAAGATACAAGACAAGATCAAGAATTATGGTAGGTACATAATTTTCATAAAGTTCCTTGTCAGTCTTCATCATTCATTACTGCTGGGTGAGTACCAAGCATCGCCGGAGGGGACCTGGCACTGCCAGGAGGAACATATTCCCTCAGCCTTCTGCAGGAGAGGTGCAGGAGGGGGGAGACCCCATAGCCCTAACTAGATCATACACAGTCTAAGGCTGGTCAGGCCGAGGAGGTTTCCCCCATGGCTGGGGGGATGGAAGATACACTGTAAGTTCCTCCTCGCCCTGTGGGAGAAAAGACAGGTCCCCTGGAAAGCAGAGGAAATCACTCTATGCTGGGCAATGGGTGACAACCTGGATAGGTGGAGCCATGCTGTCCGCCTGATGCAGATCGCTGTCCCTGCCAGTCTGGAGGCCACCTCACTTGCATCATAAGATGCCCTTGCTTGGTGCCTTGCAAGCTCCAGACCCTTCGCAGAGAGGGCAATGGCTTGCCTAGATTCCTCCAAATCAGGCAGAGATGGTACCACCTGCGCCATCATCGACCACAGGTGCCTGTTGTAGGCAGCGTGGTGAGCCTGATGTGAGCTGATACAAAGCAGCACATGAGCTGAAGAGAAAACTCATCTTCCCCATTGGTCCAACTTGGCAGAATCTGGATCCGGTGGTTGGTTGTGCGCCGGGTGTTGAAGCCCAGAAAGAGTATCTAAGGCCGTCAGCCCCAAAGGCGGGTGAGGCAGAGAACCAAGAGACTCCTGGGGAGTGCAATACCTCCTCCTCCTGCAGTCCGCTGGGGCTAGAATGAGGTGGCTGGTGACTGCCGCTTCCTGGAAGGGAATAGGCCATGATGGTACCACTAGATGGTGTGCACCAAATTCACTCAGGAAGGAGCATGTCTCTCGCTTGGTATTGCATCTTACCACGCAGGATATATGGAGTTCCTGTACCAACCACAAGAGGAACCACTGATATTCAGTGAAATCAGCATCAGATGAAAGGTAGACTGAACAGTCCTCTTCCTCAGAAGAGGAAGCTGAGGAAGTTGAGGAACTCGGGTGGTCAGAGTCCTCCTGCAGTGGAGGAGATAGGTGAAAGACCTGCTTGTCCATGGCTCTAACATACCTAGGGAAGGCCGCTGCAGGGGCCCTGAACATCTCCCAGGTTAAGAGCCCCATAGGACTCACATGACCTGGGAGAAGAGGAGGTGACTGCAGAGGAACTGGGGAAGAGCACCGAAACAAAAGTGCCCGGCCTCTGCCAGGGCTTTGAGACCTCGCTGAAGATCCTCTAGCTCGAGGGGATCCGGGGGTCGACCCAGTCAGCGTATGCTGCAGATGGGAAAACATATCCTGGCTGAGCCCTGAAGGGGAATCTCACCTGTGGTGTGACCGGGGTTGCATGGATCCAGAAGGGCAACCCTCAGTGCCACCCACCAGGAGCACCTCCAAGGACTCTGAGGAGGAGAAGCGGGGCTCTGCACTGCGACTTCTCCCCACCCCCCACAGGGAAGTGGAGGAGGGCCCCTGTGCTTCACCCTGGCCTCTCAACCTCTCGGACTCTGAGTCCACCCTTTTCCTTGACCCTAGTGCTAGGGGCACCGCCAATCCCACAGACCCCCACCCGAGGGAGGCTGCAGAAAAAGAAGTCCCCATTCCAACCAAAGGGGCCAAAGAAGCACCAGACTTGCCAGCTGCATGGCCCCTAAAGTTGAGACCGCCACACCATGTCCCCCAGGACTACTATCCACCGCGGGGTCCCCGATGCTTGGATCAGAAAGGGGGCCCGCAAAGACAACAGACTCCGGGGAGCATGGGAGGCGAACACTGATTCACCTGGTGCTGCGTCCAGGAGGGCTATCTGACCCCAGGGAGTCGGGACACCAGTCCAGATCAGCCAGCGAGTCATCCTCCTCCTCCTCCTCCTCCGAGGAACAGACCATGCATACCGCCAGACTAGCAACCCCGGGAGCCCCAGAACCGACAGCACCGCAAACGGCACTGCCACAGGACATGGCACCACCTACATCACCATCCCGACCCCCGGCACCACGAACAGTGCCGGAGTCCGGAACGGCGTTGGCAGGCGGCGCCAAGGGTCCACCGGTGCCAGGCCCAGTGACCGTGGTCTGCAACACCGGGGGAGTCTGCACCTCCGAGGAGGTGACTGCCATGGTGGTGCTCCTGCCTTAGCCCTGAAAGGAACTGAGGCATTCTTCCAGCACTGCAGAAGTAACCTCCTCAATGGCAAGGCTGGGATCAGAGGAGGTTTCCTCCTCACTGGGCCAAATTGACCTGGGAGGGGACAAAGAGGCAGGGTCGAGAGATCTTGCCAAGGCATCCCTAGAAAGACACCATCCTCTCAAAGTTGGCGGGGCTCTGCCAACTTTAAACATGTGAATTTCCAGAATGCGGCGGTTCATGGAGAAACAGGCATCGCCATTGTCCGTATCGTGGTAAGGACCCACGCAGTGCAGACAAATGTCATGTCGGTCCATCATGGAAAAATGCCAGCCACAGAGGCACTGATGCATGGGAGCAAGGTCCACTTTTGATTTTCTCTTCGCCCCTGAACCTTACATGATGCAAAAAGAACTGAACAATTCACAGAAAAAGACCCAGTGCCACTGGCAATAATAATAAAAAGAACGGTCTTACCGGTATCCAACAACATCAGGTGAATCAGAACTGGGATGGAGAAGCAGAAAATGGCGTTGACAAATGGGTATGCCCAATGATGTAGCAAATAACTGAGATTCATGCAGCAGCTGCGACCTTGATAGTGGGAGAAATAGAACTGGGGTGGAGGAGGAGTCTGCGGCGCCTAACGGCCAACCTGCGCGCACCATGCAATGCGTCGGCCTCGTGGGCGGTGCCGTCGGCTCTGACTCCCCCCCCCCAAAAGAAAACCCAAAAAACTCCCATGCAGATGCGTGCCCCTGGCAGCTTACCCAGCAGTAATGAATGGTGAAGACTGACAAGGGAAGATCTGGATTGTTCTGTAAAGAAAACTGGAAGATTAATGCATTGGTTAAGGCAGAATTCAGAGACCACCTTGGGAAGGAATTTCCTGTTAGTTCTCAGGACTGCCTTTTCTTTATGGAAGGATAAGCAGAGTGCTTGGAGCTCGCATACCCTTCTTGCAGAAGTAATAACCACCAGGAAAACTGTTTTCCATATGACATACTTGAGGTCTGCAGTAGTCATATGCTTAAAGGGAGGCTCCACGGGCTTGGCTAGGCATAGATTCAAATCCCAAGGGGGTACAGGCTCCCTGATGTGTGGATACAAGTGAAGGAGACCTTTGCAAATTTTCTTTAAAAATAGGCTGAGAAGATGGGGGCGCTGCTGAGCACCCAACATGGTGGCTGCCTACTTCATATCTCCTGATCAGGCTAAACCTAAAAGCTTATTTTCTATCCTCTTTGAGACAGCCGGTCACGCTAAAAAACTAAATCCGAAGTCGGGAGGACTACAGACTGCAAAATGAGTCCGAGGAAAGATCACAGGCATGGGGCTCACCATATCGATGCCTTTCTCTCTCCATCGACAGCACCGCGGGGAGCAGGCCCCAGTCCTTCTGCATTGGCTGAACCACGATCGGGTGAAACTCCCAATCCACAGGTCATGGCGCTCCTGCATAAAGTCCAAGAAAATGGGGAAGAAATTAATTGTAGACTGGCAGCGGTGGAATCCCGATTTAAAGACCTGGCAGAAAAAGTAGGCGCAACTGAGACTGATATTCAGACCCTTAAAGTGGAATCAGAACATCAGCAAGCTAAAAATGCAACCTTTGCTCAAGATCTGACATTCCTCCGGGCTAAGCTAGAAGCTCTTGAAAATGCTCAGACAGCCGAATATGCGCATAGTGGGTTTTCCACCACAATTTGCCTCCAACATTGAGATATTACCAGTGATTAATAGACTCATTTTTTTTTTACCTTGCCTTACTGCCTGTGGACATGGGGATTACGGTAAACAGGGCCTTTGCTATCCCATGTGTTCACGGAAGGGCTCGGGGAATACACGCCCATTGACTGCCATTGCCACATTATCGAGTTCGGAGAGCTGAATCCCACTATTGCGAGCTGTGAGGCAGAGAGGGGACTTGATCTGGGAGGGCAATAAGATCTCTTTTTTCCCAGATGTATCGTCACAAACACAGACCAAAAAGAAGGCTCTGCAACTAACAAAGAAACTGCTCCTCGAAAATGACATTGAGGCTCAGCTCCTGTTCCCTGCAAGATTGCAGATTAAATATTCCAGAAAGACCCATATGCTTTCGGATCCAGATGCAGCCACTGCTCTGGCTTCTAAAATACTGGAAGGCCACTCTCAGCAAAAAGATACTTTGGACTGCCCTGATTCAGACATTGAGGACTGAGCTAAAGATAGGAATGGGCGATGCTATTTCCTTTTGATTGCTTAACCAGAGAGGATAATGACTGTTTGTTTTTCTTCTTAATGGCCTGTTAATTATCTGAGCTTAAGTAATATTGTTAGGCAAGCCATGTTGGTGCTACTGTCCTTAGTGGTTTAATCCTAAGGTTTCTGCCTACTGAGAGTTAATGCAACTGTAGGAGATATATTACTCCACTCAGTTTGTGAACTATAGGGGATTTCCCATGTCTATAACCTGTCTCCCTATCTGTTGGTAAATCTAACATGTGTGATAGGGGTGCAAAGCAACTTAATTGAGTCCAGGAAACCTGGTTAGATCCTGGTTGTAGTTTCTCTCATTGGGTTAATTTAGTCCTTCCCCCCCTTTTCGAATCCTACAAGGGGCTGAAATAATGGGGAATAGTCCTTTTTCTATAAGATGGGTGAGAGCGATACATCCTACGTGATTATCAAGCCGGATAGTAAACTCCTTGAACTTTGGAAGTTGTTAGTCACTAGTCTCGACTGGAACATCATACTGTATCTTCCTGTTATATGCTATGTGTAACCCCAAGGGGGCGCTACCCTTAGGGCTACTACCCCTGCCTGCCTCCACAGAGACCGGGTGAGGGGCCCAGATCCGTTGGCGGGTGCCTCCACCCAGAGGTCGGGGTTAATACCGTCGAGATTGCCTCGGTCACAGCCCTCTGGGTTACTGCAACCCCCCTTTTTCCCCGCTAGTGGCTCAGACTGGGTACCAACAATGCTTTTCACCAATACACTTACCCCCCGGGTAGTATCTCTCAGCTCACTCTAGGGACCCCCTGTAGAATAAGATACAGTTATATCACAGACACTATACAGCGGTTCAACAGGGATGCACAAACCAGCCAGGGTGTAGTTGCAACACACAAATCTGATTTATTAAGGGAGATAACAAGGATGGGAAATCAGGCTAATTGGCTTATCACTATACTTAACTACCTAGGGCTCTGTGCAGGCCTATCCCTACAAGTCACTGTCCCTGGGTACCCAAGCCCTAATAAGCTAGTCCAAGCGTGGCAGCTGGTTGGGGCCCTTAACACAGATAAACGCTGCAATCCTGAGCAAGTCAGCATGGAAAGAAAGTTCGATTAGGCAGTCAAAAGTATAGCAATATGATTGGAAAACCACTGTTTGCACACTTAACAGGGAGCTACCCTGATTCAGTACTCACAACCTCCAACCAATCCCGGTTCTTCCAACACTAGCAGGGCTGAGCCTGAACTTCACAAGTCTCTTTACACATTTATATGGTTATCTCAATCCAGGCAGAATCCCTCACTGGCAGCAGGATTAACTTGAACTCACAAGTCTCTTTATACATTTATATGGTTGTCTCAACCAAGACAGCACCCCTCACGGGCAGCAGGATTAACTTGAGCTCACAAGCTTCATAGTACATTTATATGGTAAACAGCAACCAGCAAAAGTCATTTAATTGCAGCATGATTTACTTGAGCTACTCACACATTTATATGGTAAACAGCAACAGGCAAAAGTCCTTTAATTGCAGCACGATTTACTTGAGCTACTCACACATTTATATGGTAAACAGCAATAGCAGAGGGGTACCACACCAGGCAGCTGCTCCCAGGCTCTTCAGCTTTCACAGTCACTCCAGCTCTGCAATGGCAGCTTTTTACTTCTCCCGCGGACCGAGCGCAATTCAGCAATTTTCTCCAGTCCTTCTACAGGTCGAGCCTGGTGGGTAGCTGTACAGAGCACAGCCTCCTCTGACCGCCCGCCGACGGATTTCAAAACGAACTCCTCGCAGGAAAACGGCCGACTTAGGCCTTCACGCGCTTCCCGAGTGAACGCTCCCCAGCGCAGAAGCACAGTAGTTCCTCACTCCTCACTAGCCACAATGAATCTGTCTCTCCACAGGTCGGGGCACTCCTTTCCACTCGGGCGCGACCCGATCCAATTGGCTGGTTGAGCCTGCCAGTCACTTCTCCCAGCTCTCAGTGGTGCAGAAAAAGCACCATAGCCCATAATACCTTTCTCAAAATAAACAGTTCTTCCATTGGTCAGTCAACTCTGTAAAATCCCAAGATACTGATTGGTCCAATTGCACAGTTCGGGACCAAAATGGAGGAGGCAATCGAAACCCTCTGTGCTGCACAGCAAAGCAGGTTAGAACAATTACATTATCATTATTTTTACAGCTTATTTTAAGCAACCACCTACATCCTTTATTAGGCCTCCCCCTGCACTATTAGCGATGGCAGAATGGAGCACTCACTTGGCAGCCCGGGCGGGAGTCGAGCATGCCAACACTCAAACCCCTTCCCATTTTAACCCATTCCAACTGCAAAAGGCAGCCCTTAAAGGGACAGTATACGGAGGCCTTAAAAAGCACTCCACGAACCCTCCTTTCGGCAGCTTTATGCCGATTACCAACCAGGCATAAGGCACATTAGGAACCCCCCATTTGCAAGGGGGTTACATATGTAACACTTGACTGGGATGAACAACATTGGTTCTCTGATGTGATATATGCTGTATGGTGTATGCTGTACTATGGAAAAATACCATAAAAATAAAGCACAAAAAAAAAAAAGGCTGAGAAGCTACCATCTTCTCTTTACTTGCAGAGATGTGAGTAGAGACTGAGGTTAAGTGGACTTTAAGGGGTTGAGATCTTGAGACCTAAACCCTGTAAGTGCACCAGATAATCCAAGATAAATGAAAATTACGTACCTACCGTAATTCCTGATCTTTCTGTGTATCTTCACCATTCATCACTGTTGGGTAGTTAACTGGAGGATCAGGACCCCTCGGGAGCTTTTTTTTTATTTTTTGCGATAGGATAGAGTCAATATCGAGACGGCACCGGCTTTGAGGCCGACATATTATGTGGAGCTCGAGGGTTGGCCAGTAACTGCCGTCGACACCTCCTCAGCCCCAGTTCTGCATGCTGGAAGAGAGAGAAATAGGGAGGGTTGGGAGGGTGGGCAAGGAGCCAGAGAGACAGCAAAAGGAAAGGATATAAAACTAAAAGGAGGAATAAGCCGAAGAGAGGACAGGAATGGAGGAAGCCTAAGAGACTGGGACAGGAGGGCCCCAATCTCTGGATGAGAAGGAAGGGGTGGAGAGGGGGGTTTAGGAGGAGATAGAAAGGAAGGAAGGAGGGAGGAAGAGGAGACACCGCCCCTGAGGCATCGCCGTGGACTGTTCCAAAGGAGTATGCCACAGGTTGAACCAGATAGGCCAGGGATGGAAAGAGCTTGTAACAGACGAAGGCATCTCTTAGAGGAACAGTTCAGAAGGCTAAGGATGGGTCGGTGTCTCCCCTTCCTGCGAATGGGTTGAGGTAGAAAAATCACCTCAAGGGTCCCTGGAGAACAAACCCCAGGGAACTGAAACTTAGAACTGATGGGGGGGTGCACCTCCAGAGGAAACTGGAGGGGTAAAATAATAACAGTCTCCTGAACAGGAGGGGAAAAACCAAAAAGGAGGCACAAGAAGTTGGACGATAACTGAGGGAATCACCAGAGCCCCCACCTGCTATCAGACTCCCTCAAGAGAACCAGAGGAAGCAAAATTCCAGAGCTATCTGTGCTGAGAGGGGGCTCTGGAGACATCCAACAGCAGAACCCTTCCCTGTCTGCCCACCCAGAGGAAAAAAAACCTGACCTCAAGAGGGAAGGGGGTAGGAGGTGCAGGAAATGGAAGCACCAAGGGAGGTTGACAGTGAAAATGCCGACCTTCCGCACAGCGACAGCACAATGCCGACACCTGTATTGTGCCGTCGGAATCACAAGTGTTTTCTGTGGGGGGCTGTGCCTCCACACCCCCTCGTATTTTAGATTATGAACTCCAGGTCAGAGTTGTACCGGGAGGCAGCAGAACACCGGGGGGAAACTAAACACGAAAAATAGACCATTACAGCGACTGTCACCGTAATGGTAGTTTTTCATGTTTTGCTGTTGGCGTGTCAAGCTGAAGGGGTGCACCGGCTGGAAATGGACCAAGGTCCAATGGGAGACAAACAGGGAAGAGGAGGAGAATCTCCCAGAGACTGAGGCCTGAGAGGGGAAGGTGGGCAGGATTCAGTGATGAATGGTGAAGATACACAGAAAGATCAGGAATTACGGTAGGTACGTAATTTTCATATCTTGTCTGTCAGTCTTCACTATTCATCACTGTTGGGAGATTACTGAGGCCCCTTTTGAAGGGGGCCCAGAACCTCCCTAAGGGACAAAGTCCTTCAGGCTCCAGTGGGGGAGACATCAGAGGAGGGAACCCTGGCAGGCCTGGCTAGGCCTGAGGCTGGTCTGGGTGAGGCGGGGTTCTCCTAGCAGGAGAAGGAAGGCACCCCTAAAGCTCTCACCTCACCCTACGGGAAAAAGATGGATTCCCCAGAAAAAGAGGGCAGTCACCCTATGCCGGGCCAGGGGTGACAAACAGGAGAGACAAAGCCACGCTGTCCACCTAATGCAGATCATTGTCCCCACCAACCTGGAAGCCACCTCATTGGCATCGTATGATGCCATTGCTTGGTGCCTCACTAGCTCCAGGTCCCATGCAGAGAGGGCAATGGCCTGTCTGGTTGCCTCTGAATCAGGCAAAGAGGCTAGGATTTGACCTAGCAGAGACCGCAAGAAACAATTACTCACCAAAGTAATATTACTTCTTCCAGAGGATTCTTTAGCATTATTGACAGATGCAGTATGCCAGCTGGGTTCAGCTGCCCCAGAGAGGAGGAGGAGGAGTCAATGCAAATCAGGAAGGCATTGGCCAATCAGGATACAGTTAGAGTAGAGTGTTGCCTGCAGTCAGCCAGAGGGACCTCAGAACGCATTTCGGAGCTGAAAAAGAACAAAAACTGTGCCCGCTAGGGGCAAAAAAACTGTTAGCAATAAACCACCATATATTTAACCCACTATTATGAAAAAAAAATAGTTTTTTTAATCATACGAATGAATGACAGTCGTCAAATTTGGCTAAATCCCCATAACAGAGTCTTTAGACAAGGTTTCCAGGAAAGGAAGGGTGGGAGCGTCAATAATGCTAAAGAATACCCTGAAAGAAGTAATATTACTTTGGTGAGTAATTGTTTCTTCTCACTCCAGGAATTCTTTAGCCTACTGACAGATGCAGACTTCATAAAAATCCTCAACTTCAAAATCCTGAACCACTGGGACTGAACGAACCAACCTTTTACCAGCTGTTGGTGGTTCTACAGATCCCTGAGACAGTGACTGGACAATCTGAATGGCTTTAGCTATCTCTGCAGCAGTTGGAGACACAATTTTGGACTCCAGACCTACTGATTTCCTTGTCTTTTTATTTGGGACTGGTTCCTCTGAACCAGCCTTCCTTTGCCCGAGGAAGTCTCGCCTGGTCAGAGGGCACTCCCTCTGGTCCAGTGGGTACTGGACCGGCTGGCCATCCGGGTCAGCGGACTTTTTGGCCTCTGGTTCCCTGAGCCGGCCCAATCTCTTCTCACAGGGTGGCTGCAGGAATTTTCACACTGGCAGTCTGACAGGAGGTGGTCAGCCCCAGACAATAAACAACAAGTGGTGTGTGGGTCCCAGCCTTGGCAAAGCGTCCCCCACAGACTATCTGATGTTGAAACCCAGTGGGCCAGTTTTTCTTTGGGTTTCCAGACATAATGCCAGCCTAACCAAAACTTGCCCTTTTGATGGCAGTGCCAGGCAAGACACCCTTATCGGTTCCTAACCGTGTCACGGGTATTTGAAAAAACCGTTATAATTCCGTTTTTTTTAGAACCGATAAGAACCGGGAACCGCACTCTAAAACCCACTGTACACTTTTAAAATGCAGAAAAACCAACCGATCGGTTCAAAACCGAACCGATAATTAATTTTCCACACAGACTTAAATTTTAGTACTTACGGTTACCAGATAGAGCTTTAAAACCGAAATACGGTAAAATAACTTTTGCGGTTCAAATGAACGAAAAATACTCGCTTGAACCGAGAATGAACCGAGCTGAAGGAGCTGATCTCCGGAGCGACTGTTCAGTGAAGCGGAGTAAAGAATCTGACAGTTTCATTTGAAACTGCCAGATAGAGCTTTGGGCACAGCGCCCTCGCGCTGTAGAACTCCAGATCTTCTGGAGTTAACTCCTTCCTCTCCGGGGCAGTTCAGCTGCAGTGGCTGACTGCTATTGTTATAATATAGCAAGACTTCATGGTGTTTGAAACCTATTTTAAGAAGAGGATCTGAAGTACCGTCCTGCCAAATTTGGCATCCTATTAGACTACACATCCAAGAAAAAATCTTATTGAATGTGAGAAGCAAATTTCAAATAAGTGATCTGCACACTTCTAGTAAGGATATAGCCTTGAACACTGCTCAGGAGGCAGCTGTGCTCCAGGAAGTAGGCCCTAAGCATGAGAAGGGCTGAATGTCAGCCTTGCTGTACCAGACACGAAATACTGAAAAACAATCCCGTGGGAAAATACTCTTGGTCACTGGTTTCTCCTTTTCTGAGAAAACGCAGGAAAGGAAGGGATGATAATGACAGTACCTGAACTGCTAGGACTGCTGACACAGACCAGCAGGACTAATTCATGCCCCATCCAAACAGCTTGAGATAGCCAGACAGGACTTGCCTGAGAGCAGTACAGGCAGAGAAAAAGGGGTGATGAAGGTGGAAATGGTAGACACTTGGGAAAAGGATTTCCTATCCGTCCAGAGGACTAAATTGTTCTTAAAGGCACTGAGATAATAAGGCCTGAAAGAAAAACCTGAAACTCTGAAACCCGTCTGACAGAGGAAAAGACAAGCATAAAGGTTGTCTTCGATGTTACTTGCTTCAGGACAGAATTGTCACAGGTTCAAAGGGACACCCCGTGAACTTGAATATACAGAGGTTTGTGTTGCATGGGAAAAAACTCCGGTAGTAGAAGGGTCTGGAAGTGAAATGGCCCCTTGCAGAATTCTTTGAAATGGTCTGAGAAATTACAGATTTCTCTTGCCTGACAGAAAAAGAATCCGAGTAACCGCTAGGTATACTCCCAAAAAAGAGGCCTACTGTCCTACTGTACGTAAGAAAATAAAAACCTGTATATTTTTACAGGAAACAAGTCACAAAGACCAAACTAGTTCTGTGTATAAGACAGTAATCCCTGGATATGTTTTTTATAGACGTTCCAGGCCTTGTTTGGCTACAGAGACTCTAGGAGATCTAGCTTCTCAAGAACTAGGCCTTGAGGAGAAAAGACTGGGAGCTGAGAAAACACTACTCCTGTGCAAGAAAGGAAGTAGCTTGTGGAAATGAAAGCAGCCAGAAGGTTGTTTAACTGAAACATTTTTTTATCAGAAAGTACTAAGGTTGTCCAGAGCCACCGGGATCATGGTGGCTGATTCCTTAACTAGAGAGGTACTTAGGAAACAAGGGATATATGGGAAAGAGAACACTTCTCCAACCAGTCTTGAGATAAGAAAGTCCGTTTGAAGGAACCCCGAGCTGGGGCCTGCAACACGAAAAAGGAGAAAACTGGTGGTTCGGGCTGGAGGCAAAAATTCAGATCTGGACCTGACCTTACCCCCTGAACGATGTGGCTAGGACTTGTGTGCTGAGGGCTCAATTGTGGTATCCCTGACTAATACGGCTTAGAGGATCTGCCAAAGAGTCCACTTGCGGTGGCCCTGACTATGCTAAAGTGTTGTCCTTGCCCGACAGATGGATGAGTGACTAAGACACCTCCAAAGAAGCCGGCTAGAGATCAAAACTCATAGCTATTGTGGAGAGATTGGAAGTCTTGTGTCTCAAATGCTCATTGGTGTGATACAGGGTAAGAATATCATCCGGTCCTCTCTGAACTAAATGACCTCTGGACTGAAAAAATGCAGGCCTGATAGAGATGCTCTGAGATTCCAGGGACTGATGAAAGAAGGACTGTCTCAGAAACCAAGACCCAATGATGGAACCCCCGAACAATAATAATATCCTTGGACATAAGGATTAACATGGAGAGGAATACTCGGACTCGAAAGAGCCAAGAACATGCCCAGAAATATAAAGTCTGGAATAATTGCCAAGCTCTCAGAAATTCAGTTCCAGAGGGCATAATTTTATCAACCCCTGATGACTCCCTAAGTCCTTCAGGAGGGAGGATCAGAGGAGATTAATCTCTGTCTTTGTGTAGGGAAGAGGGCACCCTGCCTAATTTCAAATTAAAGGCTTGGACAGAGAAACTACTACAGAACCAGACTTGTAATAATAGAAGTCCCAAGGGAACTTGTAATTTCTTTTGTGTTAACTTGAGGTACCCTCCTCAGCGCTTTTAGAGGAGGCTGAGGTAGAATGAAAGCCCAGATAATAAAAGTTAGGCCAAAGCTTAAGCAAATCAAAATGAACTTTAAGAGATTTTTTTTTTCACAAACAGGAAAAAACAGAACCACCTCCACACCTCTTGTCAACAAAGCCAACTGCACAGCAAACAAAAGAGTCTCACCCCAAAAGAGTGAGGACTACCCTTCAAATATCAATCATTTTGAATTTAAATAGAGAAAAAGAGTTACAAGAATTTGCACTGGTGCTCAACGGAAAAATTACGCATGAAAAAAAAATCAATGATTTTAGCGCAAAAGCATTAAAAACCATTGATGAATACTAAAAACTAACAAATTAAATAAAATGACGCCATTTATCGCACAGACGGGTGAATTTTACTTCAGAAAAACCACAGAAGTGGGAAAAACACGAAAAAATCCCACAACTGCGCAGAACCCAGTGCAGATGCAGTAAAAATAGATAAAATTAAGAAAATGTACAAAATACCTTAAAAGCAGCACTCAAAAAAATAGAAAATGTCACAGGAAGATCTCTGAAGAGGAGAGCTCTGGGGCAGTGTTGCCAGTTCAGTGGACAAAAAGTTCTGAGGTCCCTCAGGCTGACTGCAGGCAGCACTCTACTCTAACTGTATCCTGATTGGCCAATGCCTTCCTCATTTGCACTGACTCCTCCTCTCCAGGGCAGCTGAACCCAGCTGGCATACTGCATCTGTCAATAGATGCTAAAGAGTTCCTGGGGTGAGAAGTGCCTGTTGTAGGCAGCATGTTGGGTCTGATGAGAAGAAATACACAAAAGGAGGCGTGTCGACGAGAAAGCTCTTCTACCCCAAAATTCAAACTCAGCTGAGTCGGATTCTGGGGGTCAATCATGCCTTGGGCTTCTATGCTCAGTGGTTGTGTCCAGGAGAGTTACACCCGACGGGGGGTGAGGCACGGTTCCTGGAGACCCAAGGGGACACAATACCTCTGGCGGAGGTCCCTCGGGGCTGGTGCTTGGGTTGAGGGATGTCGCCAGGCCCGATACAATGCCTCACAAAAGGGATAAGGCCAGGTGGGAACCATCAGGTTGGCCGCACTGAACTCGCCTAAGAAGGCGCGCGCCGACTGGTCAGTATTGCGTTCACCAAGGGTGGAAATATGGAGCTCGTTGAGCAACTCCGATAGAAAGCGCTTATAGCTGAAAAGATCAGCCGCTGGGGATAGGTAGACAGAAGAGCCCTCTCCCTCAGAGAAGGAAGATGAGGGAGCCGATGAGTCTGGAGAGACAGGTTCCGGCTGCACAGGGGAGTGGTGAAACACCTCCTGGTCCATGGATTGATAATAGGCAGGGAACAGTGCAGCCGTGGACCTGAACTGTTCCCAGGTGCAGGGCCCCATAGGGCTGGAGTGCCCTGGGAAAGGGGGAGGGGTTGGCAGAGGCAAAGGGGCCAGGCACCTACGAGGAGGGGTACAGCCTCTGCCTGGGTTAGGGGACCCTGCAGGAGACCTCAAAGGAGAAGGAGAAGGAGATACTGTGGTTCTGGCAGACAAAGGCCACTCAACTGAGCTGGAGTGGCCAGAGCTGAGCCTGACAAGAGAATTTCCCTCATGAGGAGACTGGGGCTGCATGAGCACAGAAGGGTGGCCCCTAACCTCCATAGATGAGGTCCCTCTCGAGGAGACCTCAGGGGAGAAGGTCAGACCAGTGCTGTGACTCCTCCCTGAACTCTCACAGGTTCCCTGGAAAGGGGCGCCGCTCTGAATCCAAACCCCTCAACCCTTCGTACTCTGAGAGAGCCCTCTTCCTTATTATAAGCTGAGGCAACTGACACCCCACAGCTGCCTCCTGAGAGACAGCTGGAGGAGGAGGAGGAGTGCCCTCCCCTACCTGAGGTGCTCCAGCTGGCCCAGAGGTAGGGCTAGCAAGAACTACCATTGGAGGGGGTATGCCTCCCAAGGTGGCAGATGGATCACCAACTCCAGGCTGTCCTGAGGTGTCACCTGGGGCACCGGAGGACTGGTCGGTGCCACCGACCCTGGAATCGTCCGAAGTCATCCACTCCATGGAAGGGCACTTAACCGGAGCCACTGCACAGGAGGAAGAAGAATCGGTGGACTTCAGAGAATCTGAGAGCTAGTCTGGGTCAGCCTCAGAATCATAATTCCCAGAGGAGGCCTGAATCCAGACCACTCCTTGAGCCCTCTCAGCCGTGGTGCCATGAGTGGCACCGCGAGCTGGCCTTGCGCTGCCCATGGTGCTGCCCCCATCCCAAGCACTGTGAATGGTGCCAGAGTCAGAGACGGTGCCGAAGGCCATCCCCGTGCCACCTATGGTGCCACGCTGATTTCTGGTGCCACTTGAAAGCGGCACTGAGGACGGCGCCAGTCCGGGCCTGACGGCCTCAGACCACGATACCATGGGAGCTCTCACTTCCGAGGAGGCAATTGCCTGGACAGTGCTTCCCACCTGACCCCATCAGGCTGGGCCTCCTGCACTGTGGAAGGGGTTCCCGCCACGGCAAGGCTGGAACTGGTGGAAATCCCCTCCTCCAAGGGCCATATAGGTCAAGGAGAGGACCCGGAGGAAGGGTCAAGAACCCTAATTTTGGTGACCCATGTATGCACCTATCCCCTGAAAGTCGGCGGCACACGTCCGACCTTCAACTCGCGCAGCTCCAACACATGACAATCCATGGAGAAACAGGCATCGCATCTGTCCATATCATGGTTCAGTCCCAAGCAGGTAATGCAACGGTCATGCTGATCTGTGACAGAGTAAAGTCGGCCGCAGGGACACTGACACATCGGAGGCCGACCCGCCCTCAAAGATTTTTCTTGTCCCCTGAACCAGACATGACCAGATGGAAAAACAAAAATCAAAAACAGCACTCGGCATCGACGAAGAAATAAAGTTACCAGTCGACACCGAGGAATAGGCAGCAGAACTAAGACTGTTGATTTCTACCGACGGACTAGGCTGCAGAATAATGGCACTCACACTTGAGGCTGTGCTCACACAATGGCAGCAGAAGCAGAACTGGGACTGAGGAGGTGTCGACGATGGTTACTGGCCAACCTGCTGAGTATCACCACTTAAACACGAGGGTGGTAATCACCTCGACATCGAATTTCTCCTATCGCAAAAAGAAAGCTTCCACGGGTTCCTGATAGTCTGGCTCACTACCCAACAGTGATGAATGGTGAAGACTGACACAGACAAGATCTGAGGCACTGAGGCAGTATAGCGCAGTGGTTTAAGGCTCTGAGCTGCAAATCTGGTAACATCCAGCAGACCAGACCTGGGTTTGAATCCCACAGCTTCCACTTCCATACTGTGTGACCCTGAGCAAGTCACTTAACTTCCCTGTGCTCCCAGGTTGCACCTGTAAAAAAGCTTTCAGCCTAGTGTGTCTCACCTGGTTAAATAACTAAATAAAAAAAAAAAAACTGATCTGGTAGTTCTGCCTAGGAAGGATTGCTTTGCCTAGGTTGACACCACAAAGTAAATCTCTTCCATTCGGAAGCACAAGTCTTTCTAGTGGCAGGTTTCCTGTACACTCTGAGTACCTTAAGTACATCCTCTGAGAGATCCAGACCTGAAAACTCTAGTTGCTCAAGAACCAAGCCTTGAGGTGGAGGGACTTGAGGCTGGGGTATGTTATCCTGCCCTGAGACATGGTCAGTAAACTGTGACTCAAAGGAAGGTGGACAGGCTGGCAACTGGACAGAGACAGCTGCAGAGGATACCAAGCTTATCTGGCCCAGTCTGGAGCCACCAGAATCATAGGTGCCGGCTGGGTCCTCAACTTCAGCAGAACTCTAAAAAGCAGAGGGAATGGAGGAAAGGCATAAAGGAATCGGCTCATTCAGTCCAGAGCTAGGGCATCCAGAGTGAGGGAACCCACAGCTGGTGGTCTGCAGCAAAACAGAGAGAGATGATGGTTTTCTTCTGAGGTAAACAGAGCTATCTCTAGAGTATTCCACATCCTGAAGATGTTTGCTAGTACTTGCCTGTTCAGAGCCCACTCATGGTGCCCCTGAATTATTCTGCTGAGAGCATCGGTCAGGGTATTGTACTGGAACTTGTTAGGCTCACTTCCAGTGAGTAGAGGCCAGAGACCAGATTTTCATTGCTTCTGTTCAGAGTCTAGAGAATCTGGTCCCCCCCGCTTGTTGATGTAATACATGGTAGCAGTGTTTTCTGTCCTGATCTGGAATGACTGACCTTTTATCTGAGGTGCAAAGGCCTGAAGGGCAAATAGCACTACTCTCAGCTCGAGGAGGTTGATATTCAACCAGGATTCTCGAGGAGACCAGTTGCCACTGACTGTGTGGTCGTCCAGGTGTGTCTCCCACCCCAGGATGGAGGCATCTGTGGTTACAATTATGTTGGGAGACTGCTGTTGGAAGGGAACCCCTTCCCTGAGGTTGTCTCCTTCTTTTCACCACTCCAGTGCCTGAAGAAGGGTTCTTGTGACTGGTAGCAGCTTTGAAAATGGATCCCTTCTCTGGGACCAATGAGCTCTCATTTGGAATCTGGCCCCTGGCACCACTGCTGTGGTGGAGGCCATATGGCCAAAAAGGCTGAGAAAACACCATGCTGGTCTGGGCTGGCCTGGCAGTAGAAAGTTTGCTAGGTTCTGAAGGTTTTGCAACCTTTCCTGAGAAAGAAAAGCTTTTCCCTGGATAATGTTCAGCTCTGCTCCTATGAACTCCAATGACTGCACTGGCTGAGTTTGGGACTTTTGATGGTTGATAAGGAACCCTAGGGAATCCAAAGTTCCCTGAGTCTGTTGAATGTACTCTCTGACCTGCTGGGGAGAGTTATCTATGATCAGCCAGTTGTCCAGGTAGGGAAAAACTGAGACTCCTGCCTTCCGAGATGTGCTCCGACTACAGCTAGGCATTTTGTGAATACTCTTGAGGACGAAGAGAGCCCGAAAGGGAGAGCTGAGAACTGATAATGACCTGAGGGTAACTGTCTTTTGATAAAGGGAGCATCTCCTGAAACATGTCAAGACTTGTCTTCTGTGTGTTTGAGACCTAATAAAGGATGCTTTGCATGCCAATAGACCCTGTGAGCAGCAGTTACTTTGTGGTGGTGAGTGCAGGGTTTACCTGAATTTCTGACTACTGCATTTACCCCTGTACCACCAGCCTTGTGCAGCTTCTCTCTGTATGGATTTGGAACCTTAGATACTTCCTGTGAGAGGGTATGATTGGAACATGGAAGTAGGCATCCTTCAGATCCAGGAAGGGCAGCCAGTCACCTAGTTGCAAAGAAGGAATCAATATAGAGATAGTAACCATCCTGAACCTTGGTTTCGTTAGATGCTTGTTCAGGTGAGATCCAAAACTGGTTGCCATTCCCCAGTCTTTTTTCCTGTGAGGAAGGAACATGAATAGAGGCCTTTCCCACAGTGAGAAAAGGGAATTTTTCTACTGCATTTGCCTGCAACAATTTCCAGACCTCCAGTACCAGCAGAATATTTCTGTTGGAGTTGAAGGTGGGAGTTTCCTGTGAACCTGTAGTTTTGGAAACCTTTTGAACTGTAGGGAGAGCCCTTGGCTGACTGCCTCCAAGACCTATCTGTCTGCGGTGACATGTTGCCATGCTTCCTTCCAACTGGTACTGGGTTGCGACCAGGGCAGGGCAGTCAGGGGTTCTGTTTGGGGTTGCCCCTAGTGGCTGGGAGTGATTCAGTCCGTCTGGGCCCCTATCTGCCCCTGCCCCTGAAATAACCCCTCACCTGAGGGTATTCCATATGCATGGGAACCTGACAGTAAGCTCTGGGGTAATATCCCACTCGCCTCTGAGGCCGGGAGATCAGAGGGCTGTGGGTTCAATTCCCACATCTGGCACTTGGGTTAATATCCCAGTACTGACACTGTAGTGCAGCATGAGAGGGGTGCTGCACTTCTGAGGTGCCGTCTTTCGGATGAGACATTAAACCGAGGTCCCATCTGCCTGGATTGGTGGTAGTTCAGGTGGATGTTAAAGATCCCATGGCACTTATCGAAAAGAGTAGGGGAATTTCCCCGGTGTCCTGGCTAAATTTCCCTCATTCAGTAAAAATACCACCAACAGCTTAATCTGGTTCAAGGTCAGTTGGCATTCATCTGTATTCCCCCTCCCCCGGGTCGTGCCTGAAAATAGGCAGGATTTGTCTAGTGCACTTACGAGGTCAACAAAAGCTAAATAAATAAATAAATAAATCCCCTTCCCCTGCCTTGGACCTATAGGAGGTGGAGGCCTTCTCCTTAGCAGAGTTGCTCTTGTAGGTGGCCTTATGCTCTTCCACCTTTTTCATGTAGGCCTCAGTGTTGTTACCAAATAATGAATTATCCTCACAGGAAAACTCCATGACCTTGGCCTACATGTCTGGGGTCAGATTAGTGGCTTGTAGCCATGCAAACCTCCTCAGGGCAATGGCCAGAGCCATAACTCTGGATGTTGAGTTGTTGGCATCCATTGTGATGTGAAACTGTTACTTGGTGGTGTCCAGTGCTACCCTGGCAGTGTCTGCTATGTCATGCCCCACTTCACCAGTACCCTTGTCACCCATGGCCAAAACTGAGTTTCTTGCCCACGCCATCAGATTTCCTAGAATCCTTGCCAGGCAAATGGGATGAGAGTGAAACCTTGGCTTTATCGCAGGCAGCTGCCTGGACCACCCTCTCATGACTAGGATGGGAATAGAGGTATTCAGCATTGGTTCTTTCCAGCTGATACTTTTTTCCTGTCTTTTTGTCCACCCCTGGAATTGAGAAAAGGGTTTGTAAGATTTTCATAGTTGCCTTCCTAAGGAACTTACGGACAGGCAACAGAAGACTTTTGTCGGGTGCCAGACCCATCATTTCAAGGAAATCGGCTTCCTCCTCCTCTACCACTGACTCCTAGGTGGTGAGGTCAAGAGTGTCCACCACTTGCCTGATGAAGGCGTAATGTGAGGTAAAGTCCTCTGGTCCCCTAGGAGGGGAACTGAACCCCTGTTCTGGGGAAACTTCTGGTTCTATCGGTTCCCCATCATCTTCCTTTTCCTCCTTTTCTATATCCCCGTAGCACTCAGTACCCTGTTCAAAGGGAACTGGGACCTGAGGTGGCAACTGAGGAGGAACTGGGTAGCCACTGGGAGACCCAATGACTGCAGAGCCTGTGTGACCTGGAGGGCTTTAGCAATGTCTTCCGCAGAAGGTAATTTTGACTTGTCCACTGAATGCTCCCTTGCTTCTTCAGCAGGAGGTGCAGTGACATGTTTTTCTTTTTGTTTCCGCTTAGCAGGAACCGGGTCTGAAACCTGTTCTGCAGGTTTCTTATGCTTATTTTGGTCAGATTTGTCAGAAACTTTGGGATCAAAGGAATCTTTAGGGGGGCAGTCCTGCAATTTGCTGTAGGAAGGACCCTTCTCTGAACACTTGGGTGACAAAGAGGAAAACTAAGAGGCCATTTCTTCTAACTTTTTTGCCTTTTTCTTTATAGTTTTACAGCAAAACCTACTGCAGAGCTCATAGTTAGCAAATATGTGACTTGGACCCAAGGCAGTGTATACACAAATCATGGCAGTCTGCCTTGGCCAGAAGTTGAAAGCACTTTGAACAGTTTTTAAAGCCTGTGGGGTCCTGTTTTCTTTTTAGGCCAATCTGACATGCCAGTTTGTCAGACGTAGTCGACCAATGGTTCCTAAAGAAATCTAACAAAAATTGTGGTGGTTCCCTTGAAAATAAGAAACTGCTACAAGGGATAGTGGTAAAAGCCTTCTTTTTTATTCAAAAGTTAAAGAAATTTGTGGCTCGGTTCCTCAGGAGGGAAAAATGCTAACTGAAAACTTAAAGACGTCTTGGTTCCCCTCGCAAAGGAACCAAGATGAAAAACAAGTATAAAATAGTAAATTATCATAATACTGACTAGAAAACCTATGAACTAAACTGAACCAGAGTAAACTAAAAAGGGTTTAACACATTATTTCTCCAGCTCCCAGGTATCGAGACTGGACCAGAAACAAATGCAAAAACACAACAATTTCTAACAAAACTAAACAAACACTAACTAGAAGCAGAACTATGAAAAATAAAAGTAGTCTTGACTAAAACAATTCAAATAAATTGACTTACAGCGAAGTTGCTGAGGAGAGATCTCTGGGTTATCTTGTTACTAAAGGCAGAGAAATGAATCTGACATTAGGCTGTAGAATGCAGCAGCACCTTTAGGCAGAGATGTAAACTATATTCTAGTTCCACTTCAACATTCTCTAATTTACATAAGTTCCACTCTCCTGGGCAGTTGAACCTACCAGGCTAACTGCATTAGTTAAGCATACTGAGGGATTATTGGGATTAGAAATTAACTAAGTGCCCTAACATCCAGACTGTGGAGTCTCTGCTCACCAGAACTGGACTTTGCCATGAAGAACACTGGCAGAGTGATGGACTGGTTCAAATGAAACTTGGACACCACCTTGGGAAGGAATTTCCTGTTAGTCCTAAGGACTGCCTTGTCTCTATGGAAGATAATGTAGTTAGTGTCAGTGCAGAGGGCCTGCAGTTGCACACCCCTCCTGGCAGAAATTATGTCCACCAAGAAGTCTGACTTCCAGGTGATATACTTCAAGTCTGCAGTAGCCATAGGCTCAAAGGGAGGTTCCATGAGCTTGACTATACACATGTTTAAATCATAGGGAGGAGCTGGTTCCCTAACAGGGGGATGCAGCTGTAGAAGACCCTTAAAGAATTTCTTGAAAATGAGATGTGAAGCCACCGTTTCTAATTACTCGCTGAAACATGGGCAAAAATAGCAGCCAGGTGCACTTTAAGGGTTAAAGGACTGAGGCCCAAAGCCTGCAAGTGAACCAAGTAGTCCAAAAGTATGGGCAGGTCTGCCTGTAAAGGACTGAGTTGCTTAGGAGTACACCACAGAGAAAACCTTTTTCATTTGGAAGCATATGTGTCTTTGTAGTAGGCTTCCTGGAAACCTTTAGGATCTTGAGGACCTCTTCTGAAAAGTTAAAATTAGAGTACTCTAGCTACTCAAGAACCAAGCCTTGAGGTGCAATGACTTGAGGTTCAGGAAGGTTACTCTGCCGTAAGACATGGTCAGTAGGCTGTGTCTCTGTGGGAGACGAATGGGCTGTTTGATGCAGGGGGCCAGGAGCAGGGAGTACCAGGGCTGCCTGGCCCAGTCTGGGGCCACTAATATTATGATTGCAGGCTGACTCCTTAGCTTCAACAGAATGCGTAGAAGTAGAGGGAATGGAATGAAGTCATACAGAAACCTCCCCGACCAGTCCAGAGTCACAGGGTCCATGGGGACTGAGCCCACTGCTGGAGGCCTGCACCAAAAGAGAGGGAGCTGGTAATTCTCTTTGGAAACAAACAGATCTACTTCTGGTGTGCCCCATCTCCTGAATATTGTGGCCAGCACCTGCTTGTTCAGAAATCATTTGTGATGCCCCTGGCTGATCCTATGAGGGAATCCACCAGGACATTGTATTCCCCTGGCAGATGGACTGGTGATAGCTGTACTTCCATAGAGTAAGCCAGAATCCAGATCTTCATAGATTCTGCGCAAAGCTTTGACGATCTTGTGTCTTCTTGTTTGTTAAAGTAATACATGGTAGTGGAGTTGTCTGTCATGATTTGCACTGACTGCCCTTTATCTGGGAAGCAAACAACTGAAGGGCAAGGAAGACTGCCCTTAGTTGCAAGAGGTTTTGTTCTCTGGATTCCTGAAGGGTCCACACTCTGCTTACTGTTTGGTCGCCCAGGTGGGCTCCCCAGCCTACAGGGGAGGCATCTGTTGTCAGGATGACTGTGAGGATCTGCTATTGAAAGGACATTCCCTCCCTAAGATTGTATTTTTCCTTCCACAAGTCCAGAGCTTTCAAAAGGGTTTTTGTCACAGGCACCAGTCTTGAAAGAGTGTCTCGCTTTTGAGACCAGTGGGCCCTTAAGTGGTACTGAATGTCTCTAATTTGAAATCTGGCCCCTGCCACCTAAGCTGTGGAGGAGGCCATATGACCCAAGAGCTGAAGAAAATGCCTTGCTGGTCTGGGCTGGCCCAGGATGAAGGAGTCTGCCAGGCTAAGTAGGCTTTCCATCCTGTCTTGATGTAGGAATGCTCTCCCCAGAGGGCTTCCAGTTCTGCTCCTATGAACTCCAGGACCTGGACTGGTTATGTTTGGGACTTCTGAGTATTTATGAGAAATCCCAGTCCCTCCAAGGTGCTCTGAGTCAGTAGGAGAGAGAAGAAAAAACTACTCACTGTAGTAATCTTCTTTCTTCCAAGGGGTCCCTTATTGATCAGTAACTGTAACAGTTAGCTGGCTAGTTGCAACTGCCCCAGGAGTATGCCTTTAAGAGAATTATAATGAACTAGGGCATCAGCTAATCAAAACACAGGAGGGGAGTGTGGTGAGTGAGAGCAGCCTGAAGGGCTTCAGAATTTTTTTGAAGAAAATGGGCACACGCCCCGAAAAGTGAACCTACAGGATTCAAAAAACATGCAAATGTCTGAAAACTGAAAACAGATAACAACCTGAGCATGAAAACTCATTAATAAAAACCCAAATCTGGTAAGAAAACTGAGAACAGAGCCCTTCTCCTGACAGGTGAACTGGGGAGGAAGGGTGGAAGCTAACTGATACTAAAGGACACATTGGAAGAAAGAAGATTACTATGGTGAGTAATTTTTTCTTCTTACCCCAGGAGCCCTTTAGCATTAGTAACTATAGCAGACTGACGGGATCCGAGGCGGCACCAACAAGCAGCACTGAGTAAGACCCTGGACTGAGCCCGGAGACCCTAGGCCATGACACGAGGGGAGCTTTCACCTCCGAGGAGACGATTGCCAGGATGGTGCCTCCCGCTCAACTCCTGTAGGAATCAGGCTGGGCCTCCTGCACCGTGGAAAGAGTTTCCTCTGAGCCAAGGCAAGAAGAGGCGGAAACCCCCTCCTCCATGGGCCATATAGGACCGGAAGGGGACCCGGAGGAAGGGTCAAGAGACCTGCACTTGGCATCCTGGGTGTGAGCCTATCCACCAAAAGTCAATGGTCCATGGAAAAACAGGCATCGCAACGATCCATATCATGGTGTGGGTCCAAGCAGGTCAAGCACTGGTCATGCTGGTCCGAGAGGGAGAAAAGTCAGCCATAGGGACACTACCGCATAGGAGGCCGATCCGCCTTGGAGGGTTTCTTCTTGTCCCCCGAATGAGACATGACTGGACGGAAAACAACAAACAGAAATAGCACTTAGTGTCATTGAAAAAATTAAAAGGAAAGGTCTTATCAGTCGACAGCGCCGAGAGACGCAGCTGTACAGAACTAGGCATTACCAACGGACCAGGCCCCTGACACAGAATTTTCTCCACACGAGGTACGTGTTAACTCAATGGTGGGAGAAGCAGAACTGGGTCCGAGATGGAGTCGACGTCGGTTACTGGCCAACCTGTGAGCGCCACGCAATGCTTTGGCCTCGAGGGTGACGCTTGTTCTGATGTTGGCCCTACCGCGAAAAAAAAGCCCTAGGCTCCTGTTTCTGGCCAGAATCCCCATCAGCGATGAATGGGTGAAGATTGACACAGATAAGATCAACTGAGTGGAAAAGCCACTGGACTGCCTAGTATGCTCTAGGTAGTAAAAAAGAGCTCTTTTGACATCCAAGCTGTGGAGCTTTTGCTCACCAGGAATGGATTTCCTAGTAAAGAGGACAGGTAGAGTAATGGACTGGTTTAGGTGGAACTCTGAAACCACCTTAGGCAGAAACGTCCTATTTGTCCTGAACTCGGTTTTATCGTTGTGAGGAATGATGTAATTAGGCTCAGTGCACAGGGCCTGTAACTCTGAAATCCTCCTGGCAGAGGTAATGGCCACAAGGAAGACCGACTTCCAGGTCACAAACTTGATATGTGCAGTGGCAATAGGCTCAAAGGGTGGTTGCGTGAGCCTGGCTATGCAGAGGTTCATGCTTCAAGGAGGAACCGACTCCTCCCTGACTGGAGGCTGGAGGTGCAAGAGGCCTTTGAAAAACTGTTTGAATATGGTGTGGGAAAAATTTGACTTTTTCTTTCCCACTGAAAGATAGGCCAAAATTGCAGCCAGGTGTAGCTTGAGGAAAGAGGGTTTCAAGCCTGATGCCTGCAGATGTACCAGATAATCCAGCAGCTGAGGGTCTGAAGCTGTAAGAAGATTGACCTTTTTGCTCTTGCACCAGAGGGAGAACTTTTTCCATTTGGCTGCAAAAGTCTTTTTTGTGTTAGTTTTTTTGCCATCCTCAGGATCTTAAGGACCTGTTCCAAGTACTGAGAGGATGGAAACTCTTAACTCCTCAAGAACCAGGCCTTGAGGTGAAAAGAGTGTATGTCTGGATAATGCACTCCTGTCTGAGGGAGGGTCAGCAGAGAGTGAGTTGGCGGCAGGCGAATGGGCCTGCTGCAGGACAGTGAGAGAAGGAGAGGGTACCAGGCTTGCCTGGACCAGTCTGGAGCCACCAGAATCATAGATGCAGGCTGTTGTCTGAGTTTCAGCAATACCGTGAGTATCAGGGGAAAAGGAGGGAATACATATAGGAACCTCCCTGACCAGTCCAGGATCAAGGCATCCAGGGGAAGCATTCCAGGGACTGAGGACCTGCAACATTACTGAGGAAGCTGGAATTTGAGGGGAGAGGCAAACAGATCCACTTCTGATGTGTCCCACAGCCTGAACACTGTGGCTAGTACCTGCTTGTTCAGAGTCCATTCGCTCTGGCCTTGACTGATGTGACTTAGAGCATCTGCCAGAGTATTGTGTTTGCCTGGGAGGTGAATAACTGAAAGGCTGACTCCCAGGGAGAAGGTGAGAGACCAGATTTTCAGAGCCTCCGAACTGAATATTACTGATCTGGTCCCACCCTGCTTGTTTATGTAAAACATTGCAGTGGTGTTGTCTGTTCAATTTTGTGCAGTCTGTCCTTTTATGACAGGAGCAAATGCTTTGAGAGCTAGAACGATTGCTCTGAGTTCCCAAAGGTTTATGAGTAACTGTGACTCTTGGAGAGGCCAGGTGCCACTTACTGAGGCACTGCCGAGATGTGCTCCCATACCTCTCAACCTCTCAGCATTAAAAATCATAGCACAGGCCTACAGAAATCATAGCAAAGAGCCAGAATGTGTAGCACTTTCTTATTTTAAACAGTTATCTGTATACAGATAGTGGGGCCCATATAGCTAGTGATAAGGAGTGTCTGTATTAACTTATTTCAGTGTTTTAATAGTTTGTGTGTCCAGAAATAGCTCTAGCTTTACGAGGAACATCAGTAAACCTATGCAGAGCAAGGGTAACTGTGAGTGTGAAAATCATAGTGCTATGCAAAATTCATAGCAGTTGAGAAGTATGTGTGCTCCCCACCCCAGGAGGAAGGCATCTGTGGTGATCACCTTTGTGGGAAGCGAAGCCTGGAAGGGTATCCCGGCTGCCAGATTTGCAGGGTTCTTCCACTAAAGCAGAGTCTGAAGGAACTGCTCCATCACAGGTATCAGCTTTGAAAAATTGCTGCTTCTTTGAGACCAGTGAGCTCTGAGGTAGGCTTGCAGGTGTCACGTCCTGTACCTGACTCCTGTGGCAGATTCTTTCATCCGGGGACAGCCAAGACCAGCCAGACATTACCTCAGGCTCTTGGGACATATGGCTTCAATGACTGCAATGGTCCCAGGAGTCAGGTACAGGACGTGACACCTGCAAGCCTACCTCAGAGCTCACTGGTCTCAAAGAAGCAGCAATTTTTCAAAGCTGATACCTGTGATGGAGCAGTTCCTTCAGACTCTGCTTTAGTGGAAGAACCCTGCAAATCTGGCAGCCGGGATACCCTTCCAGGCTTCGCTTCCCACAAAGGTGATCACCACAGATGCCTTCCTCCTGGGGTGGGGAGCACACATACTTCTCAACTGCTATGAATTTTGCATAGCACTATGATTTTCACACTCAAAGTTACCCTTGCTCTGCATAGGTTTACTGATGTTCCTCGTTCCTCTGAATTCTCTCCTGTGAGAGGAAGGCATATCCTTTCTGGGTGTCCAGCTGAACTCCTATGAAGATGAGTAGCTGGGTGGGTTCCAGGTGAGACTTCTTTAGATTTACGAGGAATCCCAGGGACTCTAAAGTGTGCTTTGTTAGGGAAAGGGACTCCTTGACCTGACAAGGAGACTTTGCCACTACGAGCCAATCATCTAAACAGGGGTAGATAGCGACACCCAGCTTCCTGAGGTGTGCTGCTACCACTGCCAGGCACCGCAAATTGCGGTCAACATAAATCCCGCCACTGTGATGCCGGTCGACAAAAGTGTTGTCGAACTGGCATCATAGATCCTCAGGAGACAGACTGGTAGTTCTAAACCAGGCAACGCGCCTCAGAGAGATGGCATGGGACATTGCCCTGGAGGTAACATCATTGTTGTCATCTGCCATGTGGAAATGGTATTTTGTTGCTTCCAGGGCAGTTTTTGCTGTATTCACCAGTTCCTATACCATTGTATCTGACCCATTGTGGATAATGGCCAGGACAGAATTCCATAGTGCTTTGTGATATTTGGCAGTGAAAGTTGTATATGACGAAAGCCTGACCAGCAGGAAAGCTGTGGCATGCATTGTCTTTGCTATGAAGTCTATTTTTCTGGAGTCCTTGTCCGGGGCAAGGAAACCCCAGTTTTCTCACAAGCTGCCTGCTGTACTATACCCTTATGGCTAGGATGTACAGACAGGAACTCAGTATCTGCTTTAGACAATGCATTTTTCTCCGCCTGCTTGTCAACCCCTGCCACAGAAGGGGGGTTGGAAGCAGTTTCATGGTATTTTTTCTGAAATCAGTATGGATAGGCACGACCAGTCTCTTAGGGGGTGGGAGATCTTTCATCTCCCTGTAATCTTCATCCTCATCTTCATCCTGGATGGACTCCTGAATAGGGAGGTCCAGGGTGTCTAGCATATTTTGGATAAATGTAAGCATAGAGGAGGAATCCTCCTGGTCAGCAGAGGAAGCTCCAAAAGGAGGGTTGGGGGACATATCGGATTCAAGGCCTTCAAAATTCATGCCAGGGGCATCATAAAAATGTTGGTCATCATCTGTATCCCCACCTTACAGTCTCCAGAAGAGAGAACTGTGGAATAGTGCTTGCCAGCCCCAGTAAATATAGACCCCATCTTTTGTAGGGGCTGAAAGACGTGCTATACTTTTGCCATGTCTTGCATTGATGGGAGTTCCTGCACAGACTGTGGCTGAATATGCTTTGTTTTTTCTTTATGCTTTAAGCTGCCTGTTGTCTCACTATTGGCTTTCCCAGGAGGAACAGGAGCATTTTTGTCTTTACAGACTATCTTTTTAGCCACTTCATTAGCAGCTTGATCATGCTTCCTTTTTTGTACAGACACTTCATCAGCGCCTTTATTATTTTTAAATTTATGAGGAACTGCATCAGCTCCTTTGGAAGCTTTATTTTTTGGCTGGGACTTGGAGGCTTCATCAGCACCCCTGCTTGAATTTTTATTGTTATTGGTTTTAGATGGTCCCTCATTGGTAGCCTTTGATTTTTCCGCAGCCATAATGATTTTTTAGATCTCTTTGCTCTGTTTCTGACCAAATTTGTGCAAAGAGAACCAGTAGATCTTGACCGAAAACAAGTGAAGCACAGGTTGCTGAAAACGCTGTTAAGCCAATCCTGTGACAGCTGATACACTTTCTCTCTTTTTTTCATTCCTGTAGGTCCAGATTTCTGTTTAGTTCTGGGAATCTCTGACAAGCCAATCCACAGAGAACCCAGCAATAACTACCAAAGTTTGAAAAACAAACGGTTACCTCGCGGTAGGGACCATGAGTTCTGAGATAAAAAAATAAGGAAAAATGCAAAAATTCGATGGTTCCTTCACAAATTGCATCAAAAAAGTGAAGAACCGTTGAAAATAAGCATTTGCAGTAAAAAAAAGAATATAAAATAAGCAGATGCAGTAAAAATATCTTTAAATAAACACAGTTGCGATAAAAAATAATGCAGATGTGTGAAAAACGAACAACCACTAAAAAATTGTAAAACTACACTCAGCACACTAAGAATTTAATTTTCTGAGGAAAACTTTACCAGGATAAGTGAACAAGAGGCTGTCAACAAGGAAAGTTGAGAGACACCTCTGGGGAAATGTTTTGCTCAGTCAGCAGAAAAAAAATTCTGAGGCCCTTCAGGCTGCTCTCACTCAGCACACTCCCCTCCTGTGTTTTGATTGGCTGATGCCCTAGCTCATTGTAATTCTCTTAAAGGCATACCTCCGGGGAAGTTGCACCTAGCCAGCTAACTGCTATAGTTACTGACGCTAAAGAACTCCTGGGGTAAGAAACCTGGTCTCTCCAAGGTGCTCTGCGTCAGTAGGAGAGAGGCCTTGGCCTGCTGATGTAATATTCTTTGATCAGCCAGTTGCCCAGGTAGGGAAAAACGAGCACTCCTTGCCTTCTGAGATGTGCTGCCACCATAGCCACGCATTCTGTGAATACCCTAGGAGCATAGGAGAGACAGAAGGGGCAGGATGGGAATTGCTAATGACAAGATGCCAACCTGAAACTTAAGTATTTCCTGTGACTGGACCTGACTGGAATGTGAAAATACATATCCTTCAGGTCCAAGGATCCCATCCAGTCTCCATGCTGCAGAGATGGTATTACTGTAGCAAGGGTTGTTATTTTGAACTTGTCCTTCTTCAGGTGTTTGCTCACGAACCTAAGGTCCAAAATGGGTCACCACTCCCCATTTTACTTGTGGGTGAGAAAGTACCTTGAGTAAAGGCCCTTTCCCCACTGGGAGGGAGGAACCCTTTTTGCCTGCGGTAACTTTTTGACCTCCAACTCCAGCAAAATCCTTTCTGTTGGAGTGGGAGGTTTGAAGTTTCTGTGAACATGCAGCCAGGTGAATCTTTTGAACTGCAGTGTGAACCCCTGGCTCACTATCTCCAGGACCCACTTGTCTGTGGTGATGCTTTTCTATTCCTGGAAGAAGTGAGCCAACCTTCCTCCCGCTGGCAATGAATGGGTGACCAGGACTGACTCATCAGTGGTTCTGCTTGGACTGAGCCTTCGGTGCAGGGGTTTGATCAGCCCGTTTGGCATCTATTCTGCCCCTGCCCCAAAAGAAGCCTTTTGTCTGAGAGAAATTATAGGGTATGAAAGCACGGGAGAAATAATTACTTCCCCTTCCATGAGGCCTATAAGAAGTGGAGGCATTTTCCTTCTCAGTGTTGCTTTCATAGGTGGCTTTGTACTCTTTCACCTTTTTCATGTACGCCTCTGTCTTGTCACCAAATAAAGAATTGTTCTCACATGGGAAATCCATGGCTTTCACCTGGGTGTCCTGGGACAGGTTAATGATTCTGAGCCAGGAAAACTTCCTTAAAGATATTGCATGGGCCATGACCCTGGAAGCAGTGACATTGGTATCCACTGCCATATAGAACTGGTATTTGATATTGTCAAAAGCAGACTTAATTGTATCTGCCAAATCATGTGTCAGGTCTCCCGAGGCCTTATCGCTTATGGCCAGTACAGAGTTCCAGAGGGCTTTCTGATACTGGGCAGTATAGGCCATATAGGCAGCCTGCCTCAGCAACAGGGAGGCAGAAGTATATACCTTCTTCCCAATACTGTCCAGCTTCCTGAAATCTTTGTCTGGAAGCTGGGTAGAGAGGGGAACCTTAACCTTGTCACAGGCAGTCGCTTGTATGACCTCTTCATGATCTGGGTGTGAGTAGAGGTACTCAGTATAATATCTGTCAAGTTGTCGATCCCCGGAATGGAGGTAGGGGTCTGCAATAACTTGCAGGTTCCTTTCTTGAGGGGTTTGTGTACAGGTATGTAACCCCTAGATGGCGCTATCCCAGGGGCTACTACCCCTGCCTGATTTGCCACTAACAGGTTGAGGGGCCTGGATCCAATGGCGGGTGCCTCCACCCAGAGGTCAGGGTTTGCAATAGTTAAACTAACTTGGTCACAGCCCTCTGGGACACTGCAACCCCCCTTTCTTCCCACTAGTGGCCCACACAATATATCAGAATTTCCTTCACAGTATACACTTACCCCCAGGTCTGGTTCCGGCACTGGGACCTCCTGTGAAATGAGATACAGTGCAACAATCACAGTACAGTACTTTAACATAGACAAATACCTCAGGCAGTATAACTTTGCTGAAACAAGCAGCTCTGATTTATTTAGGGGGATATAACAAGGACAGGGGGAAATCAGGTTAATTAGCTTATCACTCTAATAATCTACCTATGGCTCTGTGCACAGGCCTCTCCCTATCAGTTACTGTCCCTGGGTACCCAAGCCCTAGTGGCTAGTCCAAACCGTGGCAGCTGGTAGGGGCCCTTTCACACAGAGAAAAGGAGAATTAAACAGTCAGCAGTACAGTAATTCCATTTGGATTTAATGTGGCAATTCAACAGGGAGCGACCCTGAATTAGTACTCACGACCTCCAAATAAGATAGGGTCCTTCAATGTCAGCAGGGCTCACTTGAGGTACACAAACCTCTTCCACATCCATATAAAAGAAAGCACTATACCAGGCAGGCTGCATCTGTATCCCATCGCATTACTGCACAATACCCGGAGAACACACAGCAGATTCAGTTCCTGACAGACCGAGTGCAATTTTCAGCAATTCTTCCAGTCTTCTACAGGGTGAGCCTGTTTTCTACTCTTCAGAGATCCTTTGATTCTTTTCACAGGGCCAGTTCAGTCCTAACAAGCTGTTACACAAGCTGCAGACCGGAACTCTGGGCCTTACACGTTTTTGACTAAAACTGCACACTGAAAAAGCACAGGGCTCCTTCCTTCTTCACTGCCAAAGCTCAACTGACACTCCAACTGACAAAACGGGCACTTCCTTTGAGTTCCTCCCAGTTCTTGACTGGATTGGCTGTCACTCACAATAGACTGCTGCTGTTGGTCCAAAAGGCACTGAAGTCTAAACTACATCTCCCAGAGTCACTGCCCATACATCCTCTTGTGGCTGGCTCAGATTATGAGTCCAAGTTCTGATTCGTCCAAGGCACCATTTTAGAGCTAGCTTACCCACACTGATTGGTCCAGTTCAGCAGTTCAAAACTAGAATGGGAACTAGCAGATACAGTTCTGACTGCAAAGAAAGCAGGTTAGACAAACTGTAATTTCATTATTACTCTAAATAATTTCTGGCAAACAGTTACATCTTTCAGATAGGTTCCCTTTGCACTCCTAGTGACTGCAAAAATGAAGTGAATTGGCAGCAGCTTGAGTGGTACTCAATCAAAGAAACAAACAGTCCCCCATACAAACTAATTATGTCTGCAAGCAGACAGCTCTTAAAGAGACAGTACCAGAGGTTCTAAAAACACTCACTGATAAATGGCTAAAATGCCAAACACCATTCAGGCTTGGAGCATTCAAGCAAGCTCCTGGAAGTCTTTTGGGAACCCCCATTTGCAGGGGGGTTACACCCTTCCTGGCCTGGGAAAGCTTGACGTCCGCGTCAAGCAAGTACCCATAAGTTTCAACTGCAACCATATACATTTGCATTAGGCTCGCTACATGTAATCATCAGTCAATATATAATTTTACCAAGAACACATTTCTGAAACATTGCAGTCGTCACTCTTTACACAGTATTACATACACATTATATCATAACTCAAGTTATTACCTCTTGTACATGAAACCTGAAGAGAGGGGCCCTTCCCTATCAGTTACCTTGGGGCTGGAGGGCAAGGGCACCATACTTAGAGGCAACACAAGTAACTTGGAGTTAGCACTGATGCTCAGTTTGGGCAATGAGCTCGGGACACATACACTCCTTTATGGACAACATTGAGAGGCAAGTCCACAGGCCTCCCAAGTGAATCATAACTGAGGTGCACCACAGGCTTTACAGCTCGACCAGTCTTTCTAGGGGAACTGTTATAGTCTCTGCACTCTGAGCCTCATTTTCAGCATTGTCCTCACTTGTCAGAGGTCTCCATGGGGGTAGAGAGGCTAGAACTTGGGGCACTTTCAGCTCCAGGAGTTACAGTTTCTGAGTCCACAACATTTGGCTCGTATGGAGAGCTTTTGACACTGGCAGTGGACTGTCAGGGCACTAAAATACTCTTCTTGTTCGGTGTATCACCAGTCTGCCCCAATCTATCATTTTCCTCCCTGAAAGCTCAAACAGTTCAACCATGCACAATGATTCCATTTCATCTGATCTGATGCTTTGCACTTCACTTTCTGGGAGCATTGGCTCCAGGGATGAAGCTGGGGCTTAGACAGTCCGGAAGGCCCAGCTTTGTCTCCACTATTGACTAGGGATTGCCCAAACAACTGACTCAGTTCGTAAGAAGGATAGTATTCAAAGTCACTCTCACTTTCTTCCGATATGGACTGACAGTCATGCTCAACTGGGACTTGTGGAGGGGAACACTTTAACTTTGCTTCTGTAGGTGCAGACTTTCTTGATCTTTTCTTAGCAGCAGCTCTAGTCACTGGTCCAGAGGGGGCATCTTCTAGGGCTCAGACTCATTAAGATTTGTCCAATGGGCAGTAAATGATTTCTATGCATTGTTTTACATCTTTTGAATATTCTCAGGCCTTACTTGTACACTGGCAGATCATCTAGTTTGCCCACTACAATGTGAGGGAGATGGTGCCATCTGTCAGCAATCTTGTGCTTGCCATGCAGTCCCAGATTTCTTAGCAATACCGATCTCCTCCTGGAGTTCCTGTGCTTTCACCTTTTATCATACCTTTCTTTGTTGGCCAGATTTCTTTTGGCAGCCATGGTTTGAGCCAGTTGGTATGCATGAGTTAGCTGGGCCTTTAACTTTTGCACATACTGTAAATAGTTGTCAGCTTGAACCCCATCAGGAGAGACCCCAAAACACACATCTACTGGTAGTCGAGCTTCTCTTCCAAACATCAGGCGGTAGGGGGAGAATCCAGTGGCATCACTTTTGGTGCAGTTATAAGCATGTACCAGGGTGCTAATTTGTTGGCTCCATCTAGGCTTGTCCTTTGGTGCAGGGTGCCTAGCATATCTAGCAAAGTGCGGTTGAAGCGTTCAGGCTGTGGGTCCCCTGGGGTGGTAAGGAGTGGTTCTGGACTTCGACTCCCCACAGAGAAAGCATCTCTTTGATCAGATGACTCTCAAAGTCTCTCCCTTGATCAGAATGGATTCTTTGTGGAGCCCATAGTGAACAAAAGTTTTCT
Organism: Neoceratodus forsteri; assembly: GCA_016271365.2. Taxonomy (NCBI): domain Eukaryota; kingdom Metazoa; phylum Chordata; order Ceratodontiformes; family Ceratodontidae; genus Neoceratodus; species Neoceratodus forsteri. Next base: position 1,202,344,458 of record CM028130.1, read on the forward strand.
ACAAGTACTTTGGCCACAGTGGATGCTTTCTGGTCTTTGGTGGGAAAGCTTGGGCATATCTCGTGAAATGGTCAGTGACCACCAGCACATTACTGATATTTCTTTGATCTGACTCCAAACTCAGAAAATCAATACAGACCAGCTCCATGGGTGCACTGGTGGTGATGTTAACAAGGGGGCAGCCCTCTGGGGCAAAGCTCCTGTGTGGCAGCACTACAAGTTCGAATGTGTTGCTCCACATCAGCCCCATCTTAGGCCAATAGAATCTGGATCTCACCAAGTCAAGTGTTCTGTCTATACCAGGGTGCCCCATGTGTTGTGCAAGGACCTCAGTACTGAGTCTCAAAGGCAGTGGGCAGCACTAGTTGTTGTTTGTCTACTTGTCCCCCTCTGTCTACTGTTTCTCTGTATAACAGTTTATTGATCAGTTTCAACTTAGGACCTTCTTTGTATAACAGTGCAGTTCTCAAATCAGTGGAGCTGAATTTGGACACATCTTTTCCTGCATAGAGGGCTTCTAAAGCTGCTTTGATCATGGGATCATGGATTGAGCCCAATACTGTCATTGTCCAGCTGAGGCAGTGCACCAATGTCTATTGCAGAAAAGTGGCAATAAGCAGCAGGTATGCAATTCTCAGAGGCTCCCAAGCAATCCACCATGCAGTCCACTGCGTCCGTGGACATTTGTTCCTCCCTGTCAAACTTCTGGCAGAGTGCCCGAATGTCAGGTTCTGCAATCGGACCCAATCATTCTGAGGAACAGGCCTCGGAGAGAGCATCAGCATCTATGTGGTTCAGACCTGCTCGGTATTCGAGAGCATAGTCATATGTAGATAATGCAGAAAGCCACCTATGGCCAGTGGCATCCAACTTAGCTGAGGTCTGCACATAGGTCAAAGGATTATTGTCAGTTTTACTAGTATTTTAGCCCCATACAAGTACTCATGGAATTGGTCAACAATAGCCCACTTCAAAGCTAGGAACTCTAACTTATGTACAGGATGTTCTTTTTCGGATGGGGTCAGGCTTCTACTGGCAAAGGCCACTGGTTTCAGGCCATTCTCGTGCTCTTGGTACAACACAGCCCCCAGCCCTTGCAAAGCTAGCATCAGTGTGCAGGACGTAAGGTTTCTTGGATCGCATAGGCCAGCACTGGAGCATGGGTAAGTTGATATATGATCTCATGAAAAGCAGTCTCACAATCAGGAGTCCAGCGGGCCCAAATACTTCACTCGGATGAAAATACACTCTTTCAGTCTTGAGGGACGCTGACTTTTGGTATTTTTTGTGGGTTGGGGGATACCCTTGAGTAAGGTTAAGTAAAGGGCGGATCACTCTTGAATAGTCCTTGATGAAGCGCCGATAATAACCACAGAATCCCAGAAATCTTTGCAGTTCTTTTAGATTTTTGGGCTGTGGCCAGGTGGTCAAGGCCTCAACTTTACTTGGGTCGGTCTCTATTCCCTCGGTGGATACTATGTGTCCTACATACTTTACTGATGTTTGAAAGAATTGACACTTATCAATGGACAGTTTAAGGCCAAAGTCCTCCAGTCGGTCCAATACTTAAATAATCTGCTCTCATGTTCCTCCAGTGAGCTGCCAAACACAATAACATCATCTAGGTATACCAGGCACTCTTAGTAAGTTCATGTCCCCACTGCACGCTCCATCAATCGTTGAAAAGTGGCTGGGGAACTTGAAATCCCTTGAGGCATCCTCATGAATTCATAGAAGCCAAGCGGACAGATAAAGGCCGCTCTTCTCACGGTCCTCTGGGGCCATCGGGATCTGGTAGTACCCACTGCGGAGATCCAGCACAGAGAACCACTTGCTCCTGCTTAGGCAGTCCAAAGCATCCTGAATGCGGGCATTGTGTACTGATCAGGATAGTCCGCCTTTAAGGTGCGATAATCCACACACATCCTTACTGTTCCATTCTTTTCCTCACTACCACAATGGGGAAGCATAAGAGCTTCTGGACTTGTATTACACCAGCAGCTAACATCTCTTGCAGATGCCGTCTCACATCATCTATGTCAGCAGAGTTGTGAGGCGTGAGACCTCTCACGAAATGGTCTTTCGTCATGCAGTCGGATGATGCTCAGCTCCTGCACGCATCCTACATCCCATTCCTTTAAAGAAAACACCTGGTCTCTCTGGGCAAGCTTCACTGATCCTACTTCTCCATTCAGCTGGCAGCGGAGTCGCCAAATCAAACAAGTCAGGCGTTACTCTGTCATTCTTCCTTGAACTCTTGCTGCTGGTAGCACTGCAGTGTCTGCACAATGCACATTAGCCAGGATGCAACCTCTGTTTACTCGAATGTCTCTTTCAGACACATTATGAACTTGACCATTACCCTTCTGGCATAAGCATGGGCTCTAGCGGGCAAAATACTAGGCTTGACCAGCAGTCCTCTGGCAATTTTTCCATCGCCTGGTGCATCCAACATTAATATTTTATTCTTAACATCCTTTCTGATACGGACCTTCCTGTAAGGTACACTGGGCATTTGGCGCCAGGATCAGAGACTCAGGATCCTTCTTCCATACAATTCCGACCGGTTCCTCTGGTTCTGTTTTTTCAGCATCTCTGTGCCTCATAGGCCTTCTTAATTAAAGCCGGAACTCTTAAAGCTCTACTAGTCTTTGACCCTGTTTTTCATAACACAACTGTGCCAGCCTTCCTAACATATGAGCATTTGTTCCAATCAACAAAGGGACACCATCATACAGTCCAGTGGGGGACACACTAAGGCTAGGTCTCTACTTGTTCGGCTACCCAGCCAATGGAGGTGGGAAAGACAGCCAAATTCGATATACCGAATAGGGTAGGCCTTCTCACTTAACCCCCATACATGCAGTCCTTCTAATGGTTGTAAGGGTACGTCTGACAAATGCTTCTGATACCAATCCTGGAACATAATTGTCACTTGGGAGCCACTGTCAATACAGCTCTTGTAGACACTCCATTCACCTTTACAGTGGTCTCCATGGAGGGACCCACTATTCTGGACCAGTCTGGAGAGGCGGTAGTGGGGCCTGGGCAACTGACCTTGCCACAAAGGGACGTGAATTAGCATTTTGGTGCCTCACTGGGATCATGTCGTGCACCTCTTAACCACTGATTTCTTCTCCAAGCTCTCCTTGTAGCCTATATGCAACTTTGTCAGTGTCTTTTGGGACTGGCATTCCCTTTCATGTGCCCATCTTTCCCACAATTATAGCAAAACATACTTTCTGGAGTTTGAGCTGGCCGAGGCGCCACACTGGGAGCCAGGGCGGGGTATTACTAACTGGAAACCTGGGTGCCATCTCTGTCTGCAGCGTGATAAGCATTTGAGACATCTCGTCAGTTTCTCCACTTCCATGGTCAAGGAATTGAGTTTGGAGCTGTTATCAGCAGGAGATACATGGTGGTACCCCACCCCATAGTAGATGCAGTCGGATATAGGTCAGGGCCTGTACTTGCAGGCGTGGCCTTCTAAAGGGACTGTTTTGAATTCTGATCTCTCTCAACAGTTCGCCCCATTGTGGCATATCTTTTCTTGTCAGAGCACTCATTGACTGTCAACCTCTGTCCCTGAACTTCACTTGATGGGTCACCCTCAGTCACTGGTCGTAGCCACAGCTGTTGGTGCAGGTACCTCCCGAGGTCGCCTTTTCTCAACTCCTCGAATTTCTCTCATTAACTCATCATAGGAGGGTGGGATTCTAGTCGATTTGCCAGGCGTAACTGAAGCAACAGCAGTTCTGAGAAGGGGCAGACTTAAGGATTCTGTCCAGTCTGGTTCGGTCCAGTTCAATTGCTGGCAAACTACCCTTTCTGAGGCATTCTTGCAACAATTTTTCCAGCCGAGAGACATACACAGACAACAACTCCTTGGTACTGTTGTGCATTCTTACTCTCACCATAGGTCCTCATCAGAATCTGGGCTCCCATACATTCTCCAAGGCCTCAAGATAGGCCTGTGCAGTCGCTCAGGGTTACTGGCCCGTTTGCTACGGATGGTAGCCAGGGCAGGACCTCGGAGGCTCTCACTAACCCTCTTCGCTTTCGCCTTCCGAGCATTGCCATTCTAGCACTGGGGCAATATAGTCTATCCAGGTCTCCCAGTCATCCTCCTCTTGGGGTGGGGAGGTGCCAGAGAAGATCCTCAACCTTCGTAAGAGTCGGACTAATGGCAGGTGCAGAAATAGGAGTCTGCATGGTTCAGCCAACATTACAGGCACTGGAGCAGGAGAGGGTGTTGGGGAGGAACACCCCAGGTGGCAAGAATAGTTTCTTCAAGTCCTCCACAGTTTTCCCTCTCCAGCAACCATTCAGCAAATTTCTCCTCAAAAGTTTCAGATAGTGGTGGGGCTGATTCTCCGGGTCTTTACTGTCCTTAGTTATCACTCTCCAAGCAGTGAGGGCTCCCTCTGGGGTAATGGTCTGTGGCACTTTGAGCTATCTATGGGATCCTTAAACTCTACTAGGGCCAGGAAAGTGTGGGTGAGCAGATTAGCATGCCGACCACCACCACAGGGTTTTGTAAACCTTCCACCTTGGAAAGTACTCCTGTACAGTGTCCGTATTGATACCCAGGGGATGTCCAGGATAAGCATAGCATTTGGGGGTCGATCTCCTCCCCAGTACACACTCCACCAGCCGTTCACAGCCACTTCTGTCAGGTACCCATTTTTTCTTAACAGTGGTTCTAGAATATGGCCACTAGAGGACACACAATCCCAGCGGTGAGCCTCCAAGATGTAACCCTAGATGGCGCTTATCCCAGGGGCTACTACCCCTGCCTGATTTGCCACCAACAGGTTGAGGGGCCTGGATCCAATGCGGGTGCCTCCACCCAGAGGTCAGGGTTTGCAATAGTTAAACTAACTTGGTCACAGCCCTCTGGGACACTGCAACCCCTTCTTCCCACTAGTGGCCCACACAATATATCAGAATTACCTTCACAGTATACACTTACCCCCAGGTCTGGTTCCGGCACTGGGACCTCCTGTGAAATGAGATACAGTGCAACAATCACAGTACAGTACTTTAACATAGACAAATACCTCGGGCAGTATAACTTTGCTGAAACAAGCAGCTCTGATTTATTTAGGGGATATAACAAGGACAGGGGAATCTAGGTTAATTAGCTTATCACTCTAATAATTCATTTCATGGCTCTGTGCACAGGCCTATCCCTATCAGTTACTGTCCCTGGGTACCCAAGCCCTAGTGGCTAGTCCAAACCGTGGCAGCTGGTAGGGGCCCTTTCACACAGAGAAAAGGAGAATTAAACAGTCAGCAGTACAGTAATTCCATTTGGATTTAATGTGGCAATTCAACAGGGAGCGACCCTGAATTAGTACTCACGACCTCCAAATAAGATAGGGTCCTTCAATGTCAGCAGGGCTCACTTGAGGTACACAAACCTCTTCACACATCCATATAAAAGAAAGCACTATACCAGGCAGGCTGCATCTGTATCCCGATCGCAATTACTGCACAATACCCGAGAACACACAGCAGATTCAGTTCCTGACAGACCGAGTGCAATTTTCAGCAATTCTTCCAGTCTTCTACAGGGTGAGCCTGTTTTCACTCTTCAGAGATCCTTTGATTCTTTTCACAGGACGGATTCAGTCCTAACAAGCTGTTACACAAGCTGCAGACCGGAACTCTGGGCCTTACACACGTTTTTGACTAAAACTGCACACTGAAAAGCACAGGGCTCCTTCCTTCTTCACTGCCAAAGCTCAACTGACACTCCAACTGACAAAACTGGCACTTCCTTTGAGTTCCTCCCAGTTCTTGACTGGATTGGCTGTCACTCACAATAGACTGCTGCTGTTGGTCCAAAAAGGCACTGAAGTCTAAACTACATCTCCCAGAGTCACTGCCCATACAATCCTCTTGTGGCTGGCTCAGATTATGAGTCCAAGTTCTGATTCGTCCAAGGCACCATTTTAGAGCTAGCTTACCCCACACTGATTGGTCCAGTTCAGCAGTTCAAAACTAGAATGGGGAACTAGCAGACACAGTTCTGACTGCAAAGAAAGCAGGTTAGACAAACTGTAATTTCATTATTACTCTAAATAATTTCTGGCAAACAGTTACATCTTTCAGATAGGTTCCTTTGCACTCCTAGTGACTGCAAAATGAAGTGAATTGCAGCAGCTTGAGTGGTACTCAATCAAAGAAACAAACAGTCCCCCATACAAACTAATTATGTCTGCAAGCAGACAGCTCTTAAAGAGACAGTACCAGAGGTTCTAAAAACACTCACTGATAAATGGCTTAAATGCCAAACACCATTCAGGCTTGGAGCATTCAAGCAAGCTCCTGGAAGTCTTTTGGGAACCCCCATTTGCAGGGGGGTTACAGGTAGAAGCAACCTTTTGGTTGGGATTAACCCCATTATATCCAAAAACTCCAACTCATCCTTATCCTCGACAGTTTCTGGGGTGGATAGGTTGAGGGTATTTACCATTTGCCTAACAAAGGCTTAGTGGGAAGAGAAATCCTCTGGACTCCAGGAAGGGGAACCGAACTCCTATTCAGGGGAACCATCTGGTTCAATGGGTTCCCCTTCCTCCTCCTCGTAATAAAATTCTACTCCCTGGAACTCAGGAACCGGAAGGGGGCAGAAACCAGAGAAGGAACCGACATGCCCATTAATGAACTCAAGGCTTGGAAAGCCTGAAAAAACTGCCAAGCTTTAGTCATGTCCTCCACAGAGGGCATTATTGCTTTGTCCACTGATGGCTCCTTTCTTTCTTCGTGAGGAGGGGCAGTGACATGTTTCTTTTTGCTTTCTTTTTGGAGGAACCGACTTTGAAACCTGCTTAGAAGGTCTCATGCTTGGCTACCTCTGAATTCCCCTTCTCAGGAACCCTAGAATCAGAAATGTCTTTAATGGACTTTTCCTTCTGTTCACCATTGGAGAAAGAGCCCTCATCAGTATGCTTTGGTGAAGCAGAGGCAGACTGAGAAGCCATAATGACTTCTAACTTTTTAGCCCTTTTCATGACAGTTTTAAGGCAAAACAGTGCAAAGCTCACAATCAGTTAGTAAATGATCAGGACCTAGGCACTTTAAACACAATTCATGGCAGTCCACCTTTGCCAGGAGCTTGTAGCACTTGGCATAATTTTTGAAGCCTGTATGTCCTGTTTTCTTTTTGAATCTGTCTGACATACCAGTATAAAAAGACCCCTAGGAAAAACTGGTTCCCAAAAGGAAAAAATGTAACTTGCAGTCCGGTTCGCTAAACAGGACAAACTGTTAATAAAAGAAACTTCAAAATATTTTGTTTTTGTTAATCAAAAGAAAGAACTTTCCCTCAGAAAAACACAAATACAGCAAATCATGGTTCGGTTCCTAAATATCAGGAACAGAAGCACTAAGAGTTAAATTTAAGTAAAAATAGTAATTTTGAAAGAAGGGGATTGCTCATAGAGGGAGAGGGTGGGGGTCGAAAAAGAGATGTGCAAGAACAAGGGGACGCAATTTAAAGATAGAGGGGGGACGACTCAGAGGTATTGTGATGAAGTATTTTTTTACAGAGAGGGTTGTGGATGCATGGAACAGCCTTTCTGAGGACATCGTGGAGTCAAATACAGTGGGGGAATTCAAGAATGCATGGGAAAGACATAAGGCAATTCTAGTGGGGGTAGGAGGAAGTAGGCTGTTGGTTAACTAGGATCTGCAGCTTATCCATTAGGTAGGGAAATGGGCAGACTAGGTGGACCAAGTGGTCCTTATCTGCCATCAAATTCTATGTTTCTATGTTGACGGGGCCTGGGGTGAGGAATATGGCTGGGGGAGGTGGATTGGAGTGGTGAGCTCTAGGAGGCACCCTGGTGCAAAATGGGTCCAGGAAAGGGGTCCCCCTTGTCTTGTGCCCATACCTAAGGGTTCCGCCTTTGGTGGGCAGGTATCCAATGGACCAGCCTCATCCACCTATCCTGCTCAGGCAGTGTTATGCAATGCCAGATCAATTAAGAACAAGACGGCGATTATAGCTAATCTTGTCTCAACAGTCGATCTGGCGTGCATCACCGAGACTTGGCTGGATGATAGTGCAGGCCCAGTATTGGAATTGGTGATTCCTGCTGGCTTCTCAGTGATCCACTGCCCGAGAAAGGATCATAGGGACGTGGGTGTGATGATTTGTTCGAAATCAAGCTTGCACCTCATAGCCCTTCCAGTGGGAACAATGGGGTCTTTTGAATGTGTGGTCGTTCAAGGGGTTGCAGGTGCGGATTGCAGGATCCTTCTCATTTACTGTCCTCCGAGGAATGAGAGGGAATTCCTGCAGGATGTTGCAGACTTTGTTGTCAAGTTGGTATTGGAGTCACCCAGCTCGATTATACTAGGCAACTTTAATGCCTGGGTCAACGACGAATTCTCACCATCTGGACAAGACTTCTTCCAATTGATGCATTCTTTGGGCCTGACACAGATGGTTACCTCTGCAACCCATATACATGGCTACTCCTCGGACCTTGTCTTCTCACTGGGATTGGAGGTCATTGACCTCATGGCAGAGCTAGTTGTTTGGTCAGACCACCATACTGTGTGGTTTTCATTCGAAACCCCCCAATAGACCTTCCCCTACAGAGATGGTCAACTACTGCCCTTTAAAGGGTTTGATCCACAGAACGTCTCACGGCAGTACTGGACCAATCAGGTGTAATGAGCATTTGCAATGAGCTGGGGGAGGTGGCAGTGACCTATAATAGGGTGGTTGCTGAAGCCCTTGACTCAATCGCACCAGTCTGTATTCGACCCCTCACCTCACACAGGAGGTCCCCTTGGTTTGGTGGGACTCTCAGGGAGCTAAAGATGAGGGGCCAAAGGTTGGAGCGACGCTGGTGAAGATCCCGGTCTGATGGGGATAAGCTTATTTTGATGTCTCATTAAAGAGCTTATCAATCAAAAATCTCCTATAAGAAGGCAGAGTTCCTGTTCAAGGAGATTGCTGCAGCAATTGAAAGACTGGCTCAGCTCTTTCGAACTGTCGATAGGCTGTGTAATCTGGCCTGTCTTCAGTTCATGGGGGCTTTTTCACAAGCTAAGTATGATGAGTTTGCTCTGTTTTTTGCTGATAAGATTGCTTCCATCAGATCAGGGATCCAGTCGGCGCCCTCCATTGGGGCATGCAGTGGCAAGCCGGAGGTCATGGGCATTTCGTCTGCCTGGTCTGACTTCAACCAGTTGATGTTCGAAGATATCGTGAAGGTTGTCCAGTAGTTTAGGCCTACCTCCTGTGGTTTGGCTCCGAGCCCAACACGCCTTCTTGTAGGATGTGTTGATTCCATTGGCCCAGTCCTGGCTGGGATAGTGTGGTGCTCTCTAGTGAGAAGGGTTTTTGTTAAGCCCCTGTAGGAGATGGTGGTGAGACCACTCTTGAAGAAACCATCACTAGACTCAGACTGCCTAGCTAACTACAGACCTGTCTCTAACCTTCCCTTTGTGGGAAAGGTTATTGAGAAGGTGGTGGCTCTTCAACTGGATGCCAGTCTATCAACCCACGACATCTACAACACTCTCCAGCTGGGTTTTAGAAAAAGGCACAATACCGAGACTGCCCTGGTTCAGGTGCTTAATGATCTCCAGGTGGCGAGGGATCAAGGAAAGTGTTCCATTTTTATATTTCTCAATCTCTCAGCTGCGTTTGACACCATGGACCATGGGGTGCTGTTGGAATGCCTGCAGGATTGATGTGGACTGACTAATACAGTCTTCAACTGGTTCCACTCTTTCCTCACTGGTAGGATGCAGAGGGTGGTGCTAGGGACTTTTTCCTCTACACCGATGCCTCTGCTATGTGGGGTCACGCAAGGTTGCATTCTGTACCCCATGCTGTTTGTGATGTATATGCTGCCACTAGGGGATATTATAAGATGGTATGGGCTGAGTTTTCACTGCTATGCTGATGATACTCAGCTATAACTGTCTTTTGACCCTGAACAGCAGGATGCAGTATCGATTTTCAATCAGTGCCTTGCAGAGATCCAACACTGGATGAGAGTCAACTGGTTAAGGTTAAATCCAGATAAGATAGAAGTACTGGTGGTGGAACCTGGCCACCCGAGGGTTGGTGTGCAATCTAGTCAAGTTTCCTGGTTTAGGCTCGGGGACTCCCAGTTGCTCACCTCTGTCAAGGTAAGGAATCTTGGCATTGTGCTGGACTGTGTCCTGACATTTAAATCTCAGGTGTCGGTCGTGGTCCAGAGTGCACTTTACCATCTCAGAAACATCGCAAAGATTAAACACCTGATTCCCCCGGGTGATCTGCCATTACTGGTTCATGCCTTTGTGACTCAACTACTGCAATGCCCTTTACCTAGAGCTATCTGGGGTTGATCTCCACCACCTACAGCTAGTGCAGAATGTGGTAGCCAGGTTGCTGACTGTCCTCTCGAGGTCATGTCACATTACACCTGTGCTCTGCTCTCTGCACTGGCTGCCTGTTAGGTGGCTGATCACCTTCGAGGTCGGCTTACTGACCTATAAGGCCCTGCACAGACTGGGGTCTGGCTACCTGCAAGACCTTCTACAGCACTACTGCCCACTCCATCCCCTCCAGTCAGGTGATGAGGGCCTCCTGGTAATTCCCAGGGTCTCTTTGAAATCATCAGGTGCCCTGGCATTTTCATGTGCGGCACTGACCTGGAATTCACTTCCTCGTTCCCTCACAGAGGCCCCATCAGTGAATGCCTTTAAAGGGGAGCTGAAGATATTTTTATTTAGGGAAACTTTTCCCTCCATCTGACTAACCTGCTTTTAGATAATTAAATTAGCTAATAGTGATTTTATGTGTTTGAATCTGTTTATTACGAAATTCCTCACTCGTACAGCGCCTTGAGTCACAATCGAAATAGAGCACTGTATACATCAATAAAACTAAAACTAAACTAAAAATAAGAGGAAAAAATGCAATGAAAAAATGTGGTTAAAAAGAAAAAAATGCTGTATAAATGAAGTTTTTTCTCCGGTTCCTGGGAATCGCTGAGGAACCAAAAAAAGCAGCAAAAAGCAAAGAGCAAAGTTCAACTACACTAAACTAAATATAGCAGCGATAAGAAAGAAATAAAATGTAATACTTAAATATTCAGAAAATAAAGATGGAAAGTTGAGTCAAGTGGAACAGAACTCTTTGGGGTGACTTGCTTCCTCAGGTGGAGAAATAAATCTGACATTGGAAAGCAGGATAGAATGCCACCATGAGGCAGAGATTTGAAAATGCATTCTGAGTTCCACAATTTACATACATTCCACTCTCTCTAGGGCAGCTCAACCCTTCAGGCTGATTGCATTACTAAGCACAGTGAGGGATTCATAGGGTTTGAAACCAGTAGCACAGTGTCTTCAAAGCCCAAACCAAGAACAAGGGGTGAAGATGACAAACTGGAATGAACCCAGGGGATGGTGGGTGGGCATGTGACTCAATGGTGAAGATATTCCTATAAGATCAATAATTACGATGAGTACATAATTTTCAGATCTTCCAGGAATAAGTCTTCACCATTGATTCACACTAATGGGTCAGAGTACCAAGTTCCGTCAAAAGTCCCCTGGATTAGGGCTATAGGAGCTGAGGCTCACTCAGGATAGAAGTCCATTCAGGATAGTCCTGCCAGAGGAGGCATGCTACCTGGCACAGACGTCCAATGCATAGTGTTTAACAAAAGTGTGTAATGTGCTCCATGTTGCAGCTCTGCAAATATCATCAATAGGTACAGAGCAAATCTCTTTCAGGGACATGCCAACTGCTCTGGTGGAGTGGGCACATACCTGACCTTCTAGCTTGACTGGCACCATGGCATAGACAGCTCACAATCCAGGCAGATACACACTTGATTGTAACAGGCTGTCCATTCCTATTAGGATTGAAGGCGACAAACGGCTGTTTGGAGTGTCTGAAGTCCTTACAGTAGTTATGTCCAGGTAAAATTTATGGACTGTCTTAACATTTAGAGAATGGAGAGTGCATTCCTCCTCATTTTGGAAATTGGTAAAGCAGGTAGGAAGCACTAGAGGCCTATTCAGATGGAACTCCCAACACCATTTTCAGAAGGAACTTTAGCTCAAGTTGCAAGAGGCTCAAAGGGCTTGCAGGTGAGCATGTTCAGCACAAGGTTAATATCCCAGGCATTTACCAACTTCCTGATGGGCGGCCTCGTGTGTTAAATGCCCTTAAGGAATCTCTTAAAAATAGAGAGCTGAGCCAGGTAAAGGATACCAACAGGCTAATGGTATGTGGATATAGCACAAAAGTGGACCTTGACTGTGGAATGCTGCAAGCCAGCATCAGAAAGGTCCAGCAAGAACTCCAGAACCTTGTTAGGTGGGTACTGAAAGGGGTCTATGTGTATTTTGGAGCACCAGATGGAAAATCTTTTCCACTTGGCTGTGCAAGTCTCCTTGGCAGTAGGTTTATGGGCAGCCAAAAGTATTTCAGAGACCCTCTGAGATACCTTGTACCTGTTCACTTCTATTTCTTCAGAAGCCAGTCCTGAAGGTGAAGGGTGCACAGATTGGGTTGGACCAGATGACCATGACTCAGTAAGTCCATCTTGAGTGGGAGGATCCTTGGTGTGTGCTGACTGATAGTCTGGTCAACAGAGAAAACCATATCTGTTGAGGCCAGCAGGGGACGACTAGAAACATCTTGCCACTATGCGCCTCCAGTTTGAGCAGAACAATCTGCACCAGAGGGATTGGAGGAAATGCATAGAGAAAAAGATTTTGCCATTGCAGTCTGAATGCATCCTGACAGAAAACATCATGCCCTGGATTTCTGGAGCAGAATCGAGGCAGTTTGACATTGAGTTAGGCTGCAAAAAGATCCACATCTGGTGTTCCCCACTTGTCAAACAGCAATCTCATGACGTCTGGAGCTAGTGACCACTCATGAGGATTGGCCTCTGTTCAGTTGAGCTTTCTGCCAGGACATTTTGTACTCCTGGCAGGTAAACTGCTTGGAGCAGGGTCCCCTGTTCCAGGCACCATTCCCACAGTCTCATTGTCTCCCTGCAGAAAGGGTAAGAGTGTGCTCCTTCTTGTTTGCTGATGTACTACATCATGGACTTGTCTATCTGCAGGAGAACTGTTTTGTGGCTGATGAGATCCACTAGTCAAGTGCTTGCAGGCCATACAACACCACTCTCATTTCCAACACTGATACGGAGATGAGTCTCTGAAGGGCCCCAGACACCTTGTGTTTGGAGGTCTTTACAGTGGATTTCCCCACTCTAGCAAGGAAGCATCCATGGTGAGGGTCACTTGAAGCTCCAGTTGGGAGGAGGGAAAGCCCTGGAGGAGACTGTCCTCCACGGTCCACCATGTAAGTGACCGAACTAGGGTTTTGGTCACCTCGACGGGGTAGGTCTGGAGATGTGATGCCTTTGAGAACTGTGCACTGAGCATCCATTGAGTTGTTCTCATGTGCAAATGTGCCAGGAGCACTATGAACACTGAGGAGGCTATCAGACCCAGCATACACTGCATGGAATGCACTTGAGCAGATTTGCTCTCTATTATGTAGCATGCCATCAACAAGATTGCCTGCCTTCAGCTCTCTGGAAGGAAGGCCCAGGCCTTGGTAGTATCCAGAAAAGGTCCTATGAGCAGGATTTGCTGTGAAGGCTGAAGCCGAGATTTCTCTAGGTTCAGCAGAACTCCCATGGAGGTGAAGAACTAAGAGGCTGTGGCCACAGCTTGTTCCGTCTGTTGCTTGGAGGAACTGGCTATTAGCCAGTTATCCAGATAAGGGTAAACTTGGAGTCCTAGTTTTCACAGATGCACTGCAAGTTGCAAAGCACTTTGTAAAGACTTGAGGCACAGAGGAAAAGCCCAAAGGGCAGGACTCTGAACTGATAATGCTGTCTCACCACAATGAATCAGAGGTATCTGTGGTGGCTGGTGTGCACTTCAATCCCTTCCAGTATTTCTCTCCCAGGACAACTCCCCCCTAGAAACAGTACAAGCTTACAAATACCTGGGAGTATGGCTGGATTAGCACCTAAACTTCTCCACCCATAATGATACCCAAGTCTTCAAGCTCTGACCAAAACTGGGTTTCCTCTATTGAAACAAGGACTCACTCCCTCTCCCTGTTCAGCACAAGCATGTCTCTAAGACGATTCTACCATCTTCGACTATGCTGACATTGTATATGGCACTGCCCCGCCACATCCCTCTTGATACTGGACATCACACTAAATTCCTTCTGCAGCTTTGCCTCTAACTCTCCACCTCGCACACACCATTGCTCCCTGTACTCCTCACTCGCTATCACTCCACTCTCACACAGGAGGTACATTCACTCATTGCCAAATTCTGGTTTGACCTCCTTCCACCCTATCTCTCCTCCTGCCTCAGCCCTGCATCCTCCCCCCTTATACTCTCTTCGCTCCTGGGATCCCTGCTCCTTCTGTATCCCCCACCCCTGCACTACAGTGGGTTGGAGTACCTTCTCCTATTGCCTACCCCTCATGTGGAATAATCTCTCCACTGAACTTCACAACTCCTCAACCTACCTGTCTAAAAAACTTTTATGCCTCCTCCCATCACCTCCCTGTTCTTGTCTCCCCTCCACCTAGGGGAGACCAAACGCAGTCCTTGCTTTTCCTCTCAGTCTGGTAACATGTTTGTACAGTATATCAATTATGCACTTATACACCCTTTTTAAGATTTTATCTGTATGTCATCACAGGCATTATCATTTTCTACTGCTGCTAAAAGTACCATCAAATGTTTGACTTTGTTGTTTTTAATTTCTGTATCTGCCTTGTTTCCCTGTTTCTGTATTTTTTGTTTACTGCATTATATCCCTGGGTCACACCTGGAAATGAACTTCGGCTTAGTGTGCTTTTCCTGGTCACTAGAAGTTTAAATTAAAAAAAAAGGATATGCTGATAAGCATCTTGCATATCTAGAGAGGCTAACCAATCCTGAGGTTTCAGGAAAGGAAGTGGAGATCCCAGAGAAACCATCTTGAATTTCTCTCAATCCATGAACTTGTTCAAATTTCTGAGATTGAAAATGGGCATATGCTACCTGATTTCTTTGGAATGAGGAAGTAGTGGGAATAGAAGCCTGTGTTTCGTGCTGACTCTGACAGTTCTTCCACTGCCCTGTTGCTCAGAAGGTCCACAATCTCCTGCACCAGAAGCTCTGACACGAGTTGATAAGAGGTGTTGTCTTCTGTGCAGATAGTCTAGAGGGATTTCTGTAAAGTTCAGATAGTATCCCTCTCGAATGAGCCTCAGGGCCCACTTGCCCACTGTGATGGACTCCCACTGATGGTAAAACTAGGTCAGGCACCTTTCTGCTGGAGAGGAGAGGTGTGCCTCAGCTGAGGCAGGACCAGGGCTGGAGCTTCAAATGGTGGCACGATGCACTTTTGGCACCTGTGCCTTTGGCTACACCTTCTTTTGGTGTTGGGGAGGCTGAAATTTGTTTTAAGCTTCCCTATCTTTTCTGTGAAAGGACTGCCTGTTCTGAAATAAACTTTGTCCTTGTCCTCTCTGAGGGTTAGCAGGGGCTGGTCTAGAAGTCGTTATGACTGTTCCAGTCTTCGGAGATGCTTCAAGAGACTTCTCTACTTGCTGACCAAACAGATAAGTCCCATCAAAGGGAATGTTCATTACCTGTTGTTGGACATCCTGAGAAAAAAAAAACAGAAGTACGAAGCCAAGAGTGCCTTTTGATACAAATGCCCGGCACAGCAGAGCAAGAAGAAAAAAGTACTTACTATATTAATGTTGCTTCTTCCAGGGGATCCCTCAGTATGCTTAACTATAGCAGTTAGCCTCCTATGTTGAACTGCCCCAGAGAGATTGGAACATATGTAAATGAAGGAACTCATCATTGGCTAGTGTCAGTAATTCAAACATCTGCCCCTAGGTGCTGCTGTGTTCTAAACTGTTCAGATTAATTTAGAAATCTAAATGAGGTTCCACCCCCCCACCCCCAATCTATCTTATCCTACAGAAAAACTTCCCTAAAGGTAGGGAAGAAAAATTACTCACCATAGTATATAGAGACATACATAGATACATAGACAGTGTCGGCAGATAAGGGCCTATGGCCCACCCAGTCTGCCCATTTGAGCTTGTAAGTTCAGTTTGTTTTCCTAGAAGTCTGTTGCCCCCTTACCCCTGACCTCCAGAATTCCTTTATGTCTATCCCATGCATTCTTAAATCCCGTGATTGTTTCAGCCCCCACCACTTCCGCTGGCAGGGTGTTCCACTTGTCCACCACCTGTTCTGTGAAGAAATTCTTCCTCACGTTTCCTCTGAATCGTCCTCCCTCCAGCTTCATCCCATGCCCTCTAGTCCGGGAACATCTTTTTCGCTTAAAAATAGTGTTTTAATGCACCCTGTTCCTCCCTGTAAGATACTTGCATGTCTCTATCATATCCCCTCTCTCCCTCCTCTCCTCCAGGGAGTACATGTTCAGTTCCTTCAACTTGTCTTCATAGGACTTGTGATGCAATCCATGCACCATCTTTGTTGCCCTCCTCTGAACCTTACCATAGTAATCTTGTTTCTTCCAGGGGATCCCTCAGTATGCTTAAACTATTGCAGTTAGCCCCCCTGTGTTGAACTGCCCCGGAGAAAATGGAATGTATGTAAATGATGGAACCTCCATTGGCTCATGCCACAGTTCAAACTACTGCCCCTAGTAACTGCTGTGTTCTAAGAAATGCTCAGATTTATTGCAAAGCCTAATAGGGTGAAGACCCTCTAATTAAAGTGCCCTAAGAAAAAACTTCTCTTTGAATAAAAGATAAAAACACCAATCCTTGTAAGAAACAGCACAGACTGGTTCAAACTTCAACAAGTAACAAATATAACAGACAAAAAACGTAGTGACCAGCTGGGATGCAGAAAACCCTCATCTGGTTTTGGAAGGGGAGGCTGGGTGGGAGCTTTAAACATACTAAAGGATCCCCTGGAAGAAACAAGATTAATATGGTAAGTAATGTTTTCTTCAAATTCCAGGAATCCCTCAGTATGCTTAAACTATTGCACACTACCAAGCAGTACCGTTGGAGGTTGGGTAAAGAACCTACCTACCTTGGGAAAAAGTTCTGCAGGATGGCAGTGCCAAACCTAGCATCACTTCTGGACTGTATGTCCAAACAGTAGTGCTTGGTGAACGTATGAGCAGTTTTCCATGTGGCTGCTTTACAAATCTCCAGCAAGGGGATGACCCTTGCTGCAGCCACTGATTGTGCAACAGGTAGCATGTGCTCTGAGACACAGGGGAGGCTGTTTGCCAGCTTTGCCATAACAAAACTGTATACAGGTTACTATCCAGTCTGCAATAGTTTTCTTGAAAGCTGGTTTACCTTTACCTAATTCCCCATAGGTCAAGAACAACTGAGTGTGCTCTGGCTTAGAAGCCTTGGTGCGGTCAAAGTAGTGGCTGAGTGCCCTCCTGACATCCAGACTATGCAACTTCTGCTCCCCTGAGCTACAGTTGATAGTGAAAAAGACTGGCAGAGTTATGGACTGGTTCAGATGAAAATCCGAGACCACCTTAAGGAGGAATTTCCCATTAGTCCTAAGCACCACCTTATCTCTGTGGAAGGAGATGTAATTCTCCTCTGCGCACAGGGCTCGTAACTCACTTACTCACCTAGCTGAGGTGGTGGCTACCCATAAGACGTCTTCCAGGTTACATACTTCAGATCTGCAGTTGCCATAGGTTCAAATGGGGGTTCTATAAGCTTGGCTATGCAAATGTTTATGTCCCAAGGATGGACTAGTTCCCTAAGGGAAGGGTTGAGATGAAGAAGTCCCTTAAAGAACTTTCTGAAAACAGGGTGGGAAGCCATAGACCTGTCCTTGTCAGCTGAAACATAAGCTGAAATGGCAGCAAGGTGTCCTTTTAAAGTAGAAGGCCTAAGGCCTAGTGAATGCAGGTGAGTCAAGTAAAAACATAGAAACATAGACTCTGACAGCAGATAAGGACTGCTTGGCCCACCTAGTCTGCCCATTTCCCTACCTAACGGATAAGCTGCAGATCCTAGCTAACCAACAGCCTACTTCCTCCTACCCCCCCACTAGAATTGCCTTATGTCTGTCCCATGCATTCTTAAATTCCCCCACTGTTTTTGACTCTATGACCTCCTCAGGAAGACTGCTCCATGTATCCACAACCCTCTCTGTGAAGAAATACTTCCTCACATTACCTCTGAGCTGTCCCCCCTCTATCTTCAAATTGTACCCCCTTGTTTTTGCATATCTCTTTTTCTGAAAGATGCTACCCTCTTGCACTTTGTTGATTCCCTTGAGGTATTTGAAAGTGTCTATCATATCCCCCCTCCCTCCTTTCCTCGAGGCTATACATCTTTAGTTCCTTTAGTCTTTCTTCATATGTCTTCTTATGCAGACCCTGCATCATTTTGGTTGCCCTCCTCTGGACAGTCTCCACCCTGTCTATGTTCTTTGCAGAGATGGGGTCTCCAGAACTGTACACAGTACTCCAGATGTGGTCTTACCAACTCTCTGTACAGAGGGCCAACAACTTCCTGTTTTCTACTTGTGATGCCTCTCCCTATGCATCCCAGTATCCCTCCAGCCCTCCTTACTGCCTTCTCACATTGCTGGCCCACCTTTAGGTCATCTGATATGACTACCCCAGGTCCCTTTCCATTTTTGTTGTTGTCAGTATTTCACCCCCCATTGTGTACCCTTCCCCTGGGTTTTTGTTTCCCAGGTGCATTACTTTGCACTTCTTTGCATTGAATCTAAGCTGCCATACATTTGACCATTCCTCCAACCTTGCCAAGTCCCTTTTCATCCTTTCCACCCCACCTTGTGCATCAACCCTGTTGCAGATCTTTGTGTCATCTGCAAAGAGACATACTTTCCCTTCCAGTCCCTCTGCAATGTCAATTATAAAGACATTAAAAAGAACCAGCCCCAGCACTGAATCCTGTGGTACCCCACTAGTAACCCTCTTTCTTCAATGTGGACTCCATTTACTATTACCCGGTGTGTCCTGTTGTCAAACCAGTGTTTTACCCAGGCTACCACCCTGGGACCCACTCCTAGGCTGGCTAGTTTGTTTATTAATGTTTTGTGTGGGACTGTGTCAAATGCCTTGCTAAAGTCTAGGTAGGCCATGTCCACAGACCCTCCCTGGTCTACTGCTTTGGTCACCCAATCAAAGAAATCAATTAGACTTGTCTGACATGACCGTCCCACTGTGAATCCATGCTGCCTTTGGTCCTGTGCCCCACTGACCTCTAGGTACTCAACAATTCTTTCCTTCAGAAATGATTCCATCATTTTCCCTACCACTGAGGTCAAACTGACAGGTCTGTAGTTTCCTGCCTCTGTCTTGCTCCCACTTTTGTCAAGGGGGAATCACATCTGCCCTTCTCCAGTCCTCAGGTACCACCCCATCCTCCCATGATTTATTAAAAAGGATAGTCAGTGGTGTTACTAGTTCTTCCATTAGTTCTTTTAGAATTCTGGGGTGAATCCCATCAGGCCCCATTTCTTTATCCACCTTCAGTTTTAAGAGTTCTTTCAGAACCCTTTCTTCTGTGAAAGGACTAATATCAACCCCCCCATCCAGAGTGCTTCTATTGACCATATTAGGTATTTCCCCCTGCTTTTCCATTGTGAATACTGAGTAGAAGTATTCATTCAGTATCCCTGCATTTTCACTGTCCCTCTCTGCCCAACCACCTTCCTCTTTGTTCAGCCTCAGTATCCCTGCCTTAGTTTTTCTTTGCTCCCTAATGTACCTATAAAATGTTTTATCCCCCCTTCTTAACCGAGTTGGCTATCTTTTCCTCAGTTTGGGCCTTTGTTATTCTGACTGCCTTACCCGCTTCCTTCTGCTTTAACTGGTACAGTTCTCTGTCCTGCTCCTTCTGTGTTTCCTTATACTTCCTGAATGCTATCTTTTTCTCCCTTACCTTCCCCGCCACTTCTTTTGAGAACCATAGTGTTTTTTTCTTTCATTTTGATTTGTTTATTTGCTTCATACCCAGGCTTGTTGCCTCTGTGATGGCGGTTTTGATGTTACCCCATTGTTGCTCCACCCCACCCCATCTTCTTGCCTGTTTGCTAGTGCTTTTCTGAGGCACTCTCCACTTTTGACAAAATCAGCCCTCCTGAAGTCCAGTACCTTCACTTTTGTGTGACTTGACTCTACAGCTAAGTTTATCATGAACCACACTGTTTGGTGGTCGCTTGTTCCCAGATGGCTACCCACTTCAAGATCAGAGATCCTCTTTCCATCCCCATTTGAGAGTATGAGGTCTAAGACTGCTCTCTCCCGAGTGGGTTCCAAAACTAGCTGAGGCCCGCCCCCTGTAGGGGATCGAGAATGGCCGTGCTCTTGGATGTGGCTGCAGCAAAGGTGCTCCAGTCAACATCTGGCATATTCAGGTCCCCCATCAGCAATATAGTCCAGTAGGACAGGTAACCTAGCCTGAGAGGGAGTAACACTCTTGTGTTAACACCAAATGAAAAAAAAAATTTCCATTTGTAAGCATATGTTTTCCTGGCTGAGGGTTTCCGAGAAACCCTGAGTACATTCAGGACCTCTTTGAAGAGTTGCAGATTGGCAAACTCTAAGTATTCATGAGACAGGCCTTTAGGCGGAGAGACCTGGGATTAGGATACAGGATCCTGCCCTGTGAGGAGGTCAGAAGATTGTGCCTCTGAGAGAGATGAATAGGCTTTGACACCGTTAGGGCTAGTAGAAAAAGTACTTACCATAGTAACCTTTTTTCTCCCGGGGATACTCCAATAGTCATAACTCTTCAGCAGTATACCTTTGAGGTCAGATCTGCCCGGAGATAGAATGCTATGCAAATGATGGAATCATTGGCATGAGCCACTTTTCAAATCTTGCCACATATTAACTGCCTACATTCTAACCTTCAGATTTCGTGGACGCCTGAAAGACAGGGCCCAAAATTTAAAATATATAAAATTCTAACTTCAAAATTCTCCACCCAAACCTCCAACTGGAGGAAATATAAAAACTATCGTAAACAACCCCACAAGTTCCTATGTCAGAATCACCTGAAAAGGAAAAAACATAAGAACAAGTTCTAATAAAAGTAGAATGTAGCATGCAAACACTAAGGTACAACATGGAATACAGAGGCCACTGGTTCTTAAAACGGGGAGGTAGGGTGGGAGAGTTATGAATATTGGAGTATCCCCTGGGAGAAATAAGGTTACTGTGGTAAGTAACTTTTTCTTCTCACCCCAGGAATACTCCAATATTCCTAACTCTTCTGCAGACTAAAATGCAGTACCTTACGAGGCGGGAAGAACCTATTTTGGAAACAGGCTCTGCAAGACAGCTGTACCAAACCTAGCGTCAGCCCTAGCTTGCATATCCAAGCTGTAAGTCTTGACAAATGTGTGTACTGTTCACCAGGTTGCTGCTTTACAGATATCCACCAAGGGTACATCCCTTGCAGCTGCCAGTGTTGCAGCTGTACCCCTTGTGGAGTGGGCTTTAAGCCCTGCTGGAGCTTCCTTGCACACCTTTGAATAGCAAAATTGGATGCACTGAGCAATCCAATGAGAAATGGACTTTTTAGATGCTGGATTACCCTTGCCCACATCCCCATAAGTGAGGAAAAGTAATGTTCTGTCCTGCCTATGGGGGCTTAGTGGCTGTCATGTAGTAGCTCAAAGCTCTTTTGACATACAGGCTATGCGGCCTACGTTCACCAGAAGAAGAATGATCAGTGAAGAACACTGGTAAAGTGATAGATTGGTTCAAATGGAAGTCTGACACCACTTCAGGAAGAAATTTCCTATTTGTCTGAAGGACTACCTTATCCCTGTGGAAGGCAATGTAGTCCTTTTCAATGCATAAAGCCTGGAGCTCACTAATTCTTCTAGCTGAAGTAATGGGCACTAGAAACACTGTTTTCCATGTGACATACTTCAAGGGTGCTGAAAACATAGGCTCAAGGGGAGGGGCCATGAGTTGAGCAATGCAAATATTAAGGTCCCAAACTGGCACCGGTTCCCTCACCGGTGGACACACATGTGAAAGGCCATTGAAGAACCTTTTAAAAATGGGGTTTGATGCCAAAGAAACAGGCTTGCCTGCAGAAGCACAGGCCAAGACTGAAGCTAAATGAATCTTTAGTGTAGAAGGCTGCAAGCCTGAGGAATGAAAATAGACTAGGTAGTCCAGTACCCCCAGCACTCCTGCCTGGGATGGCACCATACTCCTGCTAGAGCACCAAATAGAAAACCTCTTCCACTTTGCAGCATAGGTTTTCTTGGTAAGAGGATTTCCTGTATCCTCTTAAAACATACATAAGTGATTCAGAAAGACGTAAACCAGCATACTCTAGGTCCTCAAGAACCAAGCTTTGAGCCTAAGTGACCTGAGGTTTGGATACAGGAGCCTCCCCTGGTTGGAGGTCAGAAGATTGTGCCTCCTGGGAAGGTATACTGGTTTGTCCACTAACATGGACAGTAACAGGGAGTACCATGGCTGCCTGGCCCAGTCTGGGGCTATCAGAATTATTGTTGCTGGATGAGACCTGAGTTTCAACAGCACCCTGTATAACAGGGGGAAATGGATGGAATGCATACAGGAATTTCCCTGACCAATCCAGAATAAGGGCATCTAGAGGAACCGTGCCTACTACTGGAGGTCTGCAACAGAACTGAGGTAAGTGATGACTCTGATGAGAGGCAAAGAGATTTATTTCTGGGGTGCTCCACCTCCTGAATAAAGTCTGCACCACTTGCCTGTTCAAGGACCATTCATGATGGTCCTGTCTGATTCGACTCAGGGCATCTGCCAGAACATTGTCCTTACCTGGCAGATGAATGGCCTGAAGTAAGGAACCCAGTGAGTAAGCTAAGGTCCAAATTCTCATAGCCTCCGTGCAAAAGAGGCTCGACCTTGTTCCCCTTATTTGTTTATGTAGTACATGGTGGTAGTGTTGTCTGTCCTGACTTGCACTACCTTTCCCTGTATATGTAGTTTGAAAACTTGCATTGCCAGAAACACTGCCCTGAGCTCTAACAAGTTTATTTGTAAAACAGTCTCTGCACTTGTCCAAGTGCCCTGGGTAGTGTGCTCTGCTAGATGAGCCCCCCCAGCCCAGGAGGGATGCATCTGTTGTAAGAATCATCGAAGGAAGTTCTTTTTGGGAAGGGACCCCTTCTCTGAGGTTGCTTTCTCTTTCCACCACTGAAGAGCTTGGATAAATGTTTTTGTTACAGAAACGAGCTTTGACCGGGAATCCTTTTGTTGGCACCAATGAGCTCTTAAGTGAAATTGGATGTCTCTCATCTGAAACCTGGAGCTGAACAGTGTGCCTGCTGCAGCTGCCATGTGGCCCAGGAGTTGAAGAAAATGCCTTGCAGGCCTTGGGACACTGAGCCTGAAAGAGCCTGCCAACTGCAGGATGCTTTTTACTCTGTCTCTGGGTAGAAATGCTCTGCCCACTTTGGCATTCAATTCTGATCCTATGGATTGCAGAATTTGAGAGGGAATTAGAACTGATTTCTCTAGGTTTAAAAGAAACCCCAGAGACTCCAGAAGTTGCGGAGTGAGTTGGAGATGCTCTTTTAACTGTTGTGGTGACTTTCCCACCACCAACCAGTTTTCTAGGTAAGGAAATACTGAAACACCTTGCCTTCGCAAGTGTGCCACTACCACAGCCAGACACTTAATTGTAAACACCCCTGGTGCTGAAGTGAGATTGAAGGGAAGAGCTGAGAACTGATAGTGACCTGATAGGAGTCTGAACCTGAGAAACTTTCTGTGAGACTCCCTTATGGGGATGTGGAAATAGACATCTTTTAGGTCCAATGATGCCAGCCATTCTCCATTTTGGAGTGCTGGCAGAATCAGAGGCAAAGTTACCATTTTGAACTTTGGCTTGGCTAGGAACCTGTTGAGGACCCTGAGATCCAAGATAGGCTGCAGCTCTCCATTTTTCTTTGGTGTGAGAAAATACCTAGAGTAAAGACCTTTTCCCCTTTGATGCAGAGGCACTGGTCCCACCGCTTTAAGTGAAAGAAGGTGTTTCACCTCTTTTTCCAGTCTTTTGTTTTCCAGGAGAGAAGCTGGTTTGAAAACCCTGATTTTTTGAATAGGGGAGGACTTGAAACTTAGAGACAGGCCCTGACCCATTATCTCCAGAACCCACTTGTCTGTGATGATGGTTTTCCAATTCTGGAAAAAATGGGTCAGTCTGCCCCCTACTGGCAAAGGAGAAGCAGCCTGATCGATGAAGTCAGGAGTCCTACTTGGATTGGGGCTGAGACTGGGCACCACGCCTGACACCTTTTCTACCCCTACCCCTGAAATACACTTGCTGTGGGTATTGGGGTGCCTGAGGAAGTACCATTGCCTGGTAAAAAGGCCTGGAATGAAATTGTCTGCCCTTGCCTCCCCTATTGAAGGGTCTAGAGGAGGTGGAGGGTCTTTCTTTTGCAGAATTGCTATAGAAGGTGACCTTTATACTCATCCACCTTCTTCATGTAGGCCTTTGTATGGCTGCCAAATCGGGAACTGCCCTTCTATAGGAAAATCGAGAGTCTTATTCTGGGTATCCTGTGTGAGATTTGTGGCTCTCAACCAAGCAAACCTTCTCTGTGCAATGATATTTGCCATCCACCTTGCAGCAGTCTCATTACTGTCTGCTGCCATCTGGACCTGGTATTTGGCAGCTTCCAGGCCAAACCTAGCAGTTTCAGCTAGGTCTGCCGAAAGAGGAGAAGATGCTTTCTTAGCCATGTCCAGGACAGACTGCCAGACAGCCTTCTGGTACTGAGCTGCATAGGCCTGATAATTAGCTTGCCTAATGGCCAGAGAGGCTGACAGGTAACCTTTCTTGGCCATACTTTCAATTTTCTGGGAGTCCTTCTCTGGAGGGTGGGAAGCCAGAGGGACTTTAGCCTTGTCACAAGCTGCAGCTTGCACCACCCCTTGGTGGTCAGGGTGTGAAAATAGGAATTCAGCCCCTGTTCTGTCAAGCTGATACTTTTTGTCCAACCTTTTGTCCAAAGGAGGGACAGACCAAGGAGCTTGGAGGAGTTTTAAAATATCTCTTTAAAAGAACTTGCTGATGGGGAGTGACAGTTTTTTAGAAGGAGTCAGACCCATCATTTCCAGATATTCAGCCTCCTCCTCATCCTCTGCAGCTTCAGTGGTAGGGATGTCCAAGGCATCAGCAATTTTCCTGATGAAGGAAAAATGAGAAGAAGAATAATCTTCTGTGGTCCTGGGAGGGGAGCCAAACTCCTGTTCAGCGGAGACCTCAGGCTCTATAGGCTCACCTTCTTCTTCCTCCTCCTCCTCTTCCTCACCACGCTGATCAGGAAAAGAGGGTGGGTTGGAAGGTGCAGAAGTCTGGACTGGAGACTGTGAAACCACAGGCACCAGACCCTGCAAGGTTTGCATTATTTTTATTGCTTGTGCAATCTCAGAGGGAGAAGGCACAGTGGTAGGCATCACATAAGTCCCCTTTTCCACAGGGGGTTCAGTGTGCTTTGTCTTCTTTAGTTTTTTTAACTGGAACCAGAGAGCTAGCTGGTTCTGAGGGTCTCTTTTTACCCGTATCGGGGTAGAAACAGTAGAAATTGTGGTGTCATCCACAGACCCTGAGGGTTTGGGCTGGTTAGAGCCAGAGGGACCTTTGAATCTCTTATTCAATCTGCCCAGACGTTTTTCCAATGTTTTGTCTGGAAAAGATTTACAAATAACACAATCAGTCTTTAGATGGTCAAAACCCAGGCAGAAAACACAGACAGAGTGCTTATTTGCCTTGGCAAAGACCTTACCACACTCAGAACAATTTTTAAAACTGGGTTCCCCGGTTCTCTTTTTAGATTTTTCTAACGTAATGGAGAAAAACCACAACTGCAGAGCACTACAAGTTTTAAAATTCAAAAAACAACAAATCTATCGGTTGTGGTCAGTTCAGGAACTGATCAGAGAAACCGAGTGGAACCGGGAACTAAAGGGAATAGAACCAGGATTAGCAGTTTGGAACCAAACTTATTGGTTCTAAAAAATAAAGATTTAAACACACAAAGCTTACAGAAACTGTTATATAAACGGGAGAAAAAAAACAAGCTAACTGAAAGTACCTCGGTTCCTCAATGGTTATTCTGAACCGTGAGAAACCGAGAAAACAATACAAAACTAACTAAATAAACTAAAGGTTATTAAAATAACACTGATAAGAGGCAGCAAATAAAAATAAATGGAAAATGCTTAAGTATTTGTTAATAACAACGGCGTCTTAGACTAGATGATGAAGAGGAAATCTCCAGGCGTCTGGTCTTGACAGGCGGAGAAAGAAATCTGAGACAATGTAGGCAGTTGATAGGTGGCACGGCAGCATTTGAAAAGTGGCTCATGCCAAGGATTCCATCATTTGCATAGCATTCTATCTCTGGGCAGATCTCACCTTAAAGGTATACTGCTGAAGAGTTAGGAATATTGGAGTATTCCTGGGGTGAGAAGGAGGGAGTACCATGGCTGCCTCGCCCAGTCTTGTGCCACCAGGATCATAGTTGCTGGTTGTGTTCTGAGCTTTATGAGGATTCTGAGTAATAGAGGGAAAGGAGGGAAGGCATAAAGAAACCTCCCTGACCAATCCAGTGCCAGGGCATCCACTGGCACTATCTCTTGAGCTGGAGGCCTGCAACAAAACTGTGGCAACTGATGGTTGTCTGTGGAGGCAAAACGATCTATGTCTGGTGTTCACCACCTTCTGAATACCGAGACGAGTACTTATTTGTTTAGGGATCATTCATGGTGGTTCTGACTGATTCTGTTGAGAAAGTCTGCAGAACGTCATCCTTCCCTGGCAAGTGGATTGCAGACACAGATTACAGACACACCTGCAGGGAGTGAACCAGGTTCCAGACCTTCATGGCCTCTGTGCATAGCAAGGTCGACCTGGTGTTCCTTTGTTTGCTGATATAATACATAGTGGTAGTGTTGTCTGTCCTGACTTGCACCACTTTGCCCTTGACCTGAGAGGTGAATGACTGCAGAGCCAGGAAGACCGCCCTAAGCTCTAGGAGGTTGATATGCAGAAGTGACTACTGGGGGGACTATGCACTGCTCACTGTCAGACCGTCCATGTGTGCTCTCCAACCCAAAAG
Organism: Neoceratodus forsteri; assembly: GCA_016271365.2. NCBI lineage: Eukaryota > Metazoa > Chordata > Ceratodontiformes > Ceratodontidae > Neoceratodus > Neoceratodus forsteri. Next base: position 1,202,371,608 of record CM028130.1, read on the forward strand.
GGAGGCATCTGTGGTAAGTATGACAGATGGAGTTTCTTGCTGAAAAGGGATTCCCTCCCTGAGGTTTTCCCTGTCTTTCCACCACTGCAGTGCCTGTAGGAGGGGTTTTGTGACAGGCACTAGTTTGTAGAGAGGATCCCTCCTCTGGGACCAAAGAGACCTTAAATGGAACTGAATGCCCCTCATTTGAAATCTGGACCCTGGTGCCACAGCAGTTCACTGCTGCCATGTGGCCCAGGAGCTATAGGAAGTGCCTTGCTGGTCTGGATCTGTTTAGTTTGAAAGAGACTGCCAGCTCCAGAATGCTGTTCAGCCTGTCCTGAGGGAGGAAGGCCCTCCCCGTAGGGTGTCCAGTTCCGCTCCTATGAACTCTATGACCTGAACAAGTTCCACTTGGGATTTCTGGGCATTACCAGGAATCCCAAAGACTCTACAGTGCTCTGAGTGAGAGCCAGAGAGTCCCTGGTGTGTTGGGGAGACTGGCCCATGACTAGCCAGTTGTCCAGATAAGGGAACACTGTGACCCTTCACCGTCTTAAGTGTGCTACCACCACTGCTAGGCACTTGGTGAATGCACTGGGAGCAGAGGTTAGGCTGAAGGGCCTGGCTGCAAAGTGGTGGTGGCCTGAGGACAGTCTGAACCTCAGGTACATTTTGTGGTTGGGTCTGACAGGGATTGGAAGTAGGCATCATTGAGGTCCAGAGATGCCTGCCAGTCCCCCTGCTGGAGAGTTGGGATGATCATGGCCAGAGTGACCATCTTGAACTTTGGCTTTGTCAAATTTTTGTGCAAGCCTCCCCTCCACATATCTAGGGGTATCCAGATGGTAAATGTCCTGAGGAGGAGGGCACTGTACAACCACGAAAACACAGTCCAGAAATAATAACAGGAAAACTGTACCTGAATTTCCTTGGGTGTTGCAGGTGATGGATTAGCTCCATCGGGGGTGCCCACGGACCACCAAACAATGCAAGGGTGATACACTGGTGGGATGGCTCAGATCTTCACCTGCCTGGCCTTGCCAACTTCACCCACAGGCCTTTATGAACAGTCCTCACCAGGCAGGCCTCTCTGTGATTTCCCTTGATGGTGCGATGGTTCTTGGGGATCATACCCTGGAACACACTGGTGGCTGGCTGTGAAGGCAAACTTCTTTTAGCAGCAAATCGATTTCTCCAATAAATAAGGCAAACACCAAAACTGCAGCAACAGGGATCCCATTTAATGAACAGTTGAGAAACAGGAACAGTCACTCCATGGAGCAGGGAGGTAACCAATTCATGGTAGGGTTACTTTACAGGTAGGCACCTGACATTTGTTCTGCACCAGTCTCTTTGATCAACAGACTGAATTATTGCATGCAGAAATTCCCATGAGCTGAAAAGGCTACATTCCTGACAGCAGCAATATGATGGACCGAACCAGGCCACACTCAGAGGTAGCTTGTACTTAGCAGCACTTCCAATTCAGATCCCTTCTTTTCAATCTAATCTTTACGCAGGCACTTGCTTACTTTTCACTCTCTGATTCTGAAAACTGGGCATACACTGGGAACTATGACAGCACTAGAATTTCTACTGTCCTAATCCCATTTCCAACTTAGCTTTTCTTTAAACTTTCTCCACCGGGGGGGGGGGAACCTTACAATACATGGGGCATTTTCTTTACTTCAAGGTCTTAACAGTCAACATGGTGTTCTTAGCAAGAACCGAACCACCGAAGACTTTCTGGACATCCAATCGCTGATGCCACACACCTTCTGTTCTCCTCTGCAGAGTGCTGACCACTCCAGGACCTACAGGGACTAAACCCCCCCCTGCAGAGTGTCACACTCCCGAACCTATAGAGACCCAGAGGCACTTTCCACTCATGCAGAGATTCCAGTTTCTGGACTGCCTTAACCCAGGGGACTGCTGCTTGTGCCACACGGAGCACCTAGATGGTCTGCCACCCCACTGGGGTCCTAACCAACCATTCCCCACATGGACCTTTCCCTGCCTCCACAGGCTGCCAACCTGAGGGTCCCAACACTATAGCAGCCACCGGCAAGAGGAAAAGGGGTAGTGCATCCACCACTACACCCAAAACAGTCCAGGCTGCCACCTCTGAACTGTGCCCCAGGCCCAAACTGCTAGAGCAGGCCCGTTCACAGGACACATACTGACCCACAGGCCACACTCACTCATAGACAAAACTACTTAAAATAAAGGGTCCCCATCAGTGCTTACCCTACCAAGTTGCCAGAGATCACTTGGCAGGCCTCCTTCTGCTTACTCCTCAGGCTCCAGCTCCCAACTGCACTGATAGGCCCACAAACTTGTGCTCCATTGCTCCCCCTTAAACTACGGCCCAAACTGCCACTTCTCCATATGTGTGTCTTTGAGGGAGGAGGGCAGGGGTGGCAAGTGACCGACCCCTGCCCCGCTGTGGCCCTCCAGCTGAACTTGTGGGCCGAACCCCCCAACCCCTCTCTCTTCTTCTGGAAGCTTTCTCCAAAATCTAATCTCTCTCCTATTTATACCCTCTAGGGATGGGGCCCCCTGACTGCAGCAAGCAAGCCCAAATCCCAGACCTACTGGCACCACTAGCTCTTCCTGCCTAGCTACATCTAGCAATCAGCCTAACTGCATTTAGCAACCAAAGTTAACTAGTAAGCTCCCAGAGGTGCTTACATTTGTTCAGAAGCCTAAGATCTAGAATGGGTCACCAATCCCCATTTTTCTTTTGGGTGAGAAAGTATCTGGAGTAGAAACCTTTTCACCTCAGAGACAAGGGAACAGGATCCGCTGCTTTGATAAGCAGCAAGTTGGTAACTTCTGACTCCAACAGAGCCCATTCTGCTGGGGTTGGCAGGCTGAAATGTCTGCTTCTGAGCTTGGGAAGCATTCTGAAACTTGAGGACAGGCCCTGGTTCACTACCTCCAAGACCCACTTGTCTGTGGTGATGGCTTGCCATGCCTGGAGAGAGTGAGCCAGCCTGCTTCCTACAGGGAAGGGGGAGGCAATTAGAGCAGGCACATCAGGGGTTCTACTTGGGCTGGGACTTGATCTGAGGTACTGGCTCAGACCCTCTCACAGTCCTTCTGCCCCTGCCTCTTAATTACCCCATAGATTGCTGGTAGTTTGGCAATGCTTGGGCTTGAAAGAAAGGTCTGGTATAGTAACCCCTACCCTTGCCTCCCCTGGCCTGAGACTTGTAAGATGTGGAGGACTTGTCCCGGGCTGAATTGCTTGTGTAAGTGGTCTTAAATTCCTCTAGCTTTTTCATATAGGCCTCAGTCTTGTCTCCAAAGGGAGAATTATTCCTGCAGGAAAAGTCCATGGCTTTTGTCTGGGTATCCTGGGATAGATTAGTAGCCCAGAGCCAGGCAAACCATCTCATGGATACAGTAAGGGCCATAAGCTGAGAACCTGTATCATTGGCATCCACTGCCACATGGAACTGGTATTTAGTGGCATCTAAGGCTTTTCTGGCTGTCTCAACCATAGCCACTGCCATGTTCCCTGAGACCTTATCAGACATGGCCAAGACTGAAGACCAGAGGGCCTTCTGATACTGTGCTGTATAGGCCATGTAGCTGCATTGCCTGAGGAGAAGGGAAGCTGCCAAGTACCCCTTCTTCCCCACGCTATCCAGCTTTCTGGAATCCTTGTCAGGTGGATGGGAAGATAAAGGCACCCTGGCCTTATCACAGGCAGCGGCCTGTACCACCCCCTCATGATCTGGATGAACAAATAAGAATTCAGCATTAGCCATGTCCAGCTGATACTTCTTGTCAATTTTCCTGCCCACCCCGGGATAGAAGTGGGGGTTTGCAGGATCTTTAAAGCAGCCTTTTTGAGAGACTTGTGTACTGGAAGCAAAAGCCTCCTTGTGGGAGTAAGACCCATCTTATATAAAAAGTCTGCTTCCTCATCATCCTCCTCCACTGTTTCCTGAATGGACAGGTTGAGCGTATCCACCATCTGTCTCACAAATGAGTTGTGAGAGGAGTAGTCCTCAGGTCCCTGGGGTGGGGAACCGAAATCCAGTTCCAGGGAGCTTTCAGGTTCAATAGGCTCCCCCTCATCCTCCTCCTCTTCCTCTGGTTCTTCATACATACATATATATACACTGGTTTCTGACTGGGGGAACTGAAGGAGGAACCCTGGGAACGGGGAGGGGGGACCGACGGCCTTAAGGGCCTTGGCAGTGGCCTCCGCAGAAGGCATAGTCAGTCTGTCTGCTGAGAGCTCTTTTGCTTTCTCAGCAGGAGGTGCAGCAACATGTTTTTCTTTATGTTTTCTTTTTCCAAGAACTGGTTCGGCAGCCAGTTCCACTGGGCTCTTGGATTTCGAGGCATCAGCACTTTCAGTGGATTTGGGGTCCACCAACTCCTTGGATCTGTCTTTCTTGGCATGCGAGATGGAAGCCTCTTCAGTGGGCTCGGGAGAGGAAGAAGCAGGAGAAGCCATCTCTTCAGGCCATTTTGCCCTCTGTTTTAGTATTTTAGAACAAAAAGTTTTATAGACTTCACAATTGGCAAAAATATGAGCAGGACCAAGACACACCAAACAAAGATCATGTCTATCAGCCTTGGCCACGATCTGACCACACTTGATGCAGTTTTTGAAAACCAATCAGTCCTGTTCTTTTCTTTTTTGGTGTCTCTGACACACCAAATGTCAGATTTGTCTTGCAAAAAATAATTTTTATTAAGACATGTTACACATTCCATTACAACAGTCTCCTTCTCATAATACAATAAATATAGTACAAATATATTTCATAATGTGGCATATCCTTGGGGCATAAAGTGCACTTGTTCCTTTCTTATGCTCATTTACTATTAAAGACCAATAGTTAGTCAGGAAAAAAATATTTTTTGGTCCAGTCCTTTATGTTTTTTTCATATAGCTTCCATATCGTATCGTATTGCACAAAATGGTAATTGTTGTATAATGCACTCAGAAATAACAGTTTCCATTCGATCACTGGGAAGACTGTTTTTATCGGTTGATTTCCATAATTTTAAAATCAGCCTTTTCACGACCATTATGTTTGATTTAAAAATGATTCTGTAATTTTTTTCTAATAATTGGTAATTGTACATTTCCACTATATGGCTAGATAGTTCTTCCAGTTGTAAACCTGAAAGCCTATTTTCTCTAAAAGCATGAAGAATTGGTTCCACCATTCCTTACTACGTTTCCAGTCCCAAAACATGTGGAGGAAATCAGCTTCTAAACAGTTACAATACAAACACTGTCCAAATTCTGATGGTTTCATTTTATGAAGACTGTGAGGTGTATAATAAGCTCTATTAATTACTTTAAATTGGGTAGATCTGTCTCTGTTAACTTATAATTGAGTGTTTGAGTTATTGCCAATGACCATTGTTGTTCTGTTATTTCTGTCTTTATTTCATTTTCGCATTTTTTTTGTGTGTTATTATATATTATTGAAGTATTCACATGGAACATGGAACTGATGGCGAGAGAGCGGAGAAACCGCTCCATCCTGGTACTCCTTAATTTGTCATCAGCTTTTGACACTGGGGATCACAGGATTCTGCTCGAGCATTTGAGGTTCATCTGTGGGCTGTCGGGGACAGTTCTTAGATGGTTTACATCTTTCCTCGCTGGTAGAACTCAGAGAGTTGTCTAGGGAATATTTTCTTCTGAGTCTTTCTCTCTGCCTTGTGGGGTACCTCAGGGCTCAGTGCTGTCTCCCATGTTATTTTCAGTGTATATGCTGCCCCTCAGAGACATTGTAAGATGGTATGGGCTGAGGTTTCACTGCTATGTTGATGATACCCAGCCGTACCTGTCTTTTGCCCCCGACCAGGCTAGTGCTATCTCGGTATTGAACAGCTGCCTTGTAGAAATTCAAGATTAGATGAGTTCCAATGGTTTAAAGTTGAACCCAGGAAAGATGGAGGTTTTGGTAGTTGACCCGGGTCATAGGACAGAGGGGTTGAGAACTGATCTCCCCTCTGGTTTAGTCCTGGGTGGGCTCAGATTCTTACCTCTGAACGGGTGCATGACTTGGGAGTGGTGCTTGACGATGGTCTGACCCTTCGACATCAGGTGTCGGCAATCATCAAGCTGGCCGTTTACAATCTTAGGAACATTGCTAGGATGAAGCACCTTGTTCTGTCCAGCGACCTGCCTGTTTTGGTCCACGCATTTGTGACATTGCGCCTTGGCTACTGTAACTCCCTTTACCTAGGGCTTCCTGGGGTTGATATCCACCACTTGCAGCTAGTGCAGAATGCTGCAGCACGTTTATTGACTGGGGTATCTAGGAGAACTCATATTACCCCAGTGCTGCGCGATCTGCACTGGCTGCCTATTCAGTGGCAGATCACCTTTAAGATAGGTTTATTAACTTACAAAGCCCTACACAGATAGGGACCTGATTACCTAAAAGAGCTCCTGGTTCCTTACACCCCCTTGTGACAGCTCCGCTCGGCTGATGAGGGGTTGCTGGAGATTCTGAGGTTTAGTTTAAAGTCATCTGGTGCTCGCGCCTTTGGGTTTGTTGCCCCTACCCTCTGGAATTCTCTGCCCCATCAGCTACATGAGTGCAGGACAGTGGGGTGCTTTTAGCAGGCACTGAAGACCTTTCTGTGGGGTAAAGTGTACCCTGAACTTCTGTGATTTTATTGGTATTTCATTGTATTTTTTGATTTTATCAAATTGTGCAGTGCTTTGATTTGTGAAAGGCGCTATATTAAATAAAATTTGTTATTATATTATTATTATTAAATAATCCAAGAATATAGTTTTATTTTGTTTCCCCTAAAGTCAAGTAAATTTTTTAATTCCTTCTCCGGATTTTTATTGTTGGATGCTCTTTCCCACCTTTGATATCCTTTCTGTAGATGCTATTGATTTGATTAAAATAAAATAAATGAGACTGATTCAACAGAAATTTCCTTTTACGTTGGTTCCAGGAAAGTTTTGTTCCATTGTGATATAGATCAATCTATTTTTTAATTCCTTTCTGAGACCACTGCATATTAAATAACTGTCCCCCTTGTAGCATAAAGTTTGAATTGTCCCATATATCATTTAATGGGGACTTGCCAACCAATTGGTGACATTTGTGATTTTTTTTATTATGTTACTTAAGTTCCTGACAATACTGCTTTTAGATTTGGTGCCCCGGGCTGCTATGAATAATACATTTTTAATGAGTTTACCATTAATTTTTCCCACTGTAAGTCAATGTCATTAAAAGCCCATTTAATGACTAGTTTGATAATAAATGTGTAATAGCATATCTGAATGTTGGGACATGCTAAGCCTCCTTTTTCTTTTGGCAAACACATTTTGACTAGGCAATATGAGGAGTTTTGTTATCCCAAATGAAGTTGCTAAACAGTCTATTAATCTTTTTAAACCATTGAGGTGTAATTGGGAAAATAATTAGTTGTAGTCTGTAAGCAAATAAAGGCACCACCACCATTTTAATTAATTGGACTTTTCCCCATAATGATAACTTAAATTTATTCTAGCCTTGAAGTTTTAGTTTGAGAAGTATATATATAGAATCAACATTTAGCTGTTGCCAGTCCTGTATTTTATTAGAGATCTGTATCCCCAATTATGTCATTCCTTTGTTTTGAATCTTGGCATTAATTATAGTCTTATAATTCTCAGGACATGCAATATTAAAAGCTATCATCTCTGATTTAGATTCATTAATCTTATATCCTGCTGTCCTAGAGAATTGCCTAATACGTATCATTAATTCTTTTAAACTTTTTTCTGGATCTTGAATCAGCATTAACAGATCGTCTGTGTAAGCGTTACATTTCAATTCTGATAATAACATCTTAATTCCCAAAATATATTGGTTTGCTTATATTTCCATTAGTAACAGTTCTAGCCCTATAATAAACAAAGAAGGGGACAGGGGGCATCCCTGTCTTACCCCTCGATGTAAGCCAAAAGATTTTGATAAGTGTCCATTTATCTTTAATTGAGCCACTGGTTCTTTATAGATTGTTTATATACATTTTATAAACTGTTATGGAAAACTGAATATTTTCAGTGCTGTAAACAAGTAGAGCCATTCCAGCATGTCAAATGCCTTTGTTGCATCTAATGAAAGAAATACTGCCTGTTTCCTGATTGTATCAAATATTCCACTATGAATTGTATTCTAGAAAGTCCAATTTGGATGTTCCTGTTTGGGACAAATCCTAACTGATTGTTGTGTATTAGATTTCCCTAAATGTATCAGAATTCTGTTATTTAAAATTTTAGTGTATATCTTGTAGTCCACATTCAAAATGGCCACTGGTCTGTAATTTTCTGTTTTCATTAGATCTTTTCCTTGATTGGGTATTAAAGATATATACTGTATATGGCTTGTTAAAGGATTCTGGCAAAGATATATACTGTATATGGCTTGTTAAAGGATTGTTGTATTTGGTTATAAAGAGTTTGCAACCAAGGGCCTATAACGCCTCTGAAACTATCATAAAATTCTAAAGTAAATCCATCTGGGCACTTCCCTTTTTTCATATTTTGGTTAGTATCTGTAATTTTGTTAATAGATATTAATCTTGTTAAACCGTCCCATTTTTCTTCTGGGATTTTTGTGTGGCAGAATTGTTCATAATAAATTGTCCTTTGATCCTCTAAATTGCATTCGTAAGTGTATAATCTGGAATAGAATTCAAAAAAGTCTTCCTCAATGTCTGCCTGTGAAACACAGATTTGTCCATTTGCTTTTTTGATTAACGTGATGTCTGATTTTTTTTCTTGTTCTTGAATCCTTTTTGCTAGTAATTTCCCTACCTGTTCACTCTGTTGTTTCCAATTTTTGTTCTTTATTGCCCAATTTTGTTTAGTATAGTATATTTCTGTCAACGTAATACATTTAAGTTTGTCATCCCTCCCATTTTTAACCTCTTATTCTAGCTGCTTAAGTTTCTTAAGTATATTCTGCCGTTTTATTAATCGATTTTTATTTGCCCAGGAAGCTTCTGAGATTAGAATACCTTGTAATGTTGCCTTAAAAGCATCTCATCTTTTAATAATATTGCCTTTATTAACGTTATCTGACATAAAATTAATAATTGCTGATTCAATCTTCCCTTTAACTGCTTGATCCTGTAATAAATGGTTGTTAATTCTCCAAATATTCTTTTTTTGGTACCATTGTCACATGTTATCTCAGGAGTAACCATAATATGATTTGATATTAACATAGGCTGCATACAAATATCAGTCATTAAACAGTCTACCAGAAAATCTCTCAAAACCAGAACGTAGTCTAGTCATGAGTACATTCTATGCCTAGCTGAAAAAAATGTATAATCTCTTGTACATGCATTTAATTATCTCCATAAATCCTCCAGATTGTTAGAATCCATGAAATTGTTGAATTGCTTGGCCTTATACTTGCCCCATGCTGAAAAAGGGGAAGATTTATATAGTGGGTCTTTAGCCAAGCAATTAAAATCCCCAACAATGACCATATTGTTACAGTCTAGTCCTATAATAGTTTTATTAATTTCAGCAAAAAAATTGTTAAATCCTGTAAAGGGTCCGTATACTGAACATATTGTCATAAAATATTTCTCTACTTTCATTTTAATTGCTATTATCCGCCCTTGTAAATCATTTATTGAATCAACCACCACCCCTTTAAATTGTTTAGATAACAGTATTATTATCCCTGCTCTTTTTTAAGAAGGTCCTAATGAGTAATACACTTTGTCAGATCATTTACTTTTTAGTCTAGTCACTTTTTTCTGGTCCAAAAAGATCTCCTACAACATAGTCACATCTAGTTTAATTTTTTTAATTCTTGACAATATCCTATACTGCTTAATAGGGGAACTGAATCCGTTAACATTCCAAGTCCCAGTCTTTAATGTAAACACCATCAATTATATAAAGTTTTGGCCATCTTATCTTTTTTTATTTTTAACATCTTTACAAAGCCCCAATGCCATCTGCCTACTGTATAAAATACATTTTTAAATTCCAGTTGTGCAACATGCCTTTTGTTTTTTCCCCTCTTCCCCAACCCCTTCCCCCTTTTCTGCCATAGATCCTAGTCTGGTGATCTCTTCCTCCACCTTGGAACAATATGCTCAAGTGCTCCAGCCTCCCCCCGGATCTGTCGCTTCTTATTCTTCATTTTCTATACCCCCTCACTCCTTACATCAGTTGTTCTGAACAAGTTGAAAATCAGATCAGGAGGCTTTATACAGTCATGTATACTGCCTTTACTAGCTCTCAAACATTCCCATTTCTTCTTTCTGCATTAATCATTATCATAAATAGAAAACACTTCTGGAAGTCTCAGTTTAAGGTCACATACTGCATCAGATACTGAGTCGTAGAATATGACTTGATTGTTGAGAAGCACTTTTAGTTTTGCAGGATAGACGATATAAGCCTTGAAACCTTTCTTCCATAAAAATTGCTGCACTTTATTGAAAGCTTTCCTCTGTTTCAAAATATTTTTAGAATAATCATGTTTAAAAGATATTTGTTGGTCTTTGTAGTTGAAATTTGGGTTTTTATAGTAGGCAGTCATAATAATATATTTTCCTTCTGATGAAAGTAACTTTACAATTGCAGGATTTGCTCTGAAATGCCTCCTTTTTTGTCCCAACCAGTGTATTCTGTCTATTCCTGGAATCTCCACAGTATCCCCAAGAAGCTCTGTAAAAAATTTTATTACAATGTTTTTAAGTGACAAACCTTTTTCTCATTCTTGTTGTACACCAAGGATTAGAATATTCTTGTACCTGGCATGGTTTTCTAAATCATCTACTGTAACTTGTTTTGTAAGTCTGATTGTTGCTTATGAAAAACAACCATTTGGTTCAGTAAGAGCTGAAAAGAATCTTCCAACAGAGATTAACACTTTTCCAGTTCATCCAAGCATTTTGTACCTTGTTCTAATTTGTTCTCTATACTTGAGAGTACACTCTTTAAATTATCAATTGCTTCTGCTATTGGATTTAACTTTTTTAAGGACATTTGAATATTTTGCGCCGTGCTAATTAAGCTTCTTGCCCATCTTGGTGACATATCATTCGGGTCTCCCATAAGAGGCGTTTTAGGTTTCCCTTGTATTGCTTCTTCTACACTGGGATCAATTGAATCATCTTCCTGCAATAAATTAAAATCTTCCTGCATATCAGCCATGGCTTGACTTGCCTGGTTCATCTTGCTTGTGGTTGCAAAATTCTCCGCAAGTTTCCCCTGCTTCTCTTTTTTCTTGCCTAAGTTATTTTTTGGGAGACATTATCCGGTCGGGGGCCTGCCAAATTGCAACAGTTTTTAAAAGGCATTTGCAGTCATTTGAACTTTTTCCGATATTGTAATGACTCTTGGAACCTGCTAGTCCCTTCCTTTATTTCTGGACTCTTACTTGTTCTTTTACTTGTGGCTTGAAATATTTTACTTAACCTCTTTTCATTTTGCTCAGTAACCTCATTAGACATATATAAGTAAAACAGAGACTGTCTTACTTAGCTGTCAGCACCCGGAATAGAAAGTCCTGTTGCTTTTTAGCTCTGCCTGTTCATATCAGACCACCTCCTTCCCCCAAGTTGTTTATCACTTTGTTGTATTCTTTGTTCTGCACCTGGCTTCAACCACGGTTTCTTCTGGTCACAGAGTGGTGGTCTGGGTGAGTATCTGCTGTTCTGACTTTACAAGGTCTGAGTCTTGAATTCTCCACCAATGTTGTTTATTTAGTTGGTCTGGCTACTGCTGTCATTTGTCATGTAGACTGAGTACATTGCTGGATGGCTTGCAGTTCCGACTCAAGACTGGGAGTACCGCACGCTTTCGTTAAAACTTATGCTGACCATTATCTACCATTCGTATATGTATTAGGACTCCGGTAAACTCAGCCTATATCTGACTAAAAGCTGTACTTCCTCTTTCGCCTTCCAACCTGGACGTAAGATGAAGTAACACCACCCGCCGCCATTAAACCAACATTCTTTTTTAGCAAATACAAACACAAGCCTTTTCTGAGAATGCGGAAGCAGATGGCCCGAGATGGAGGGGGTCAGCGTTTGAATGCCTAGCTGGTGCCTGCACACATTGTTGTTCCTCCTCCCCCCCTCATGCTGTGCACACTCCTCACATGGAGCTCACAGCCCACACACCAAATGTCAGATGATCAGAAAAAATGCCAAAAAGGAGAAAAGGATTTAGCGGTTGGTTCCCCAGACCACAGGAAAAAAAAAAAAAATTATACATATATAAACAAGCAGTTGGTTCCCTGACAAGAATTTAAGAGGCAGGGAAGCTAGAAAGCCCCAGGGTTCCTGACAGAAAAAGAAGTGTGGTTTAAAATGTACTAAACGAGAAATTAAATGTTACAGTTCCTAATATCAGGAACTGGAGCACTGTTGATTTTTAAAAGTAAATCTGCAGTGAAAATAATGCTGAGGAAATGGTTCCCCTCGGTTCCCTAGAACTGCACAAGAAACAAAATACCAACTAAACTAAACTAACCTGAAAAATAAGTAAATAGGGACAGCAACAGATAAAAGTAAATTTGAACATTTACTACAACAAAAACAACAAGGTTTGTAGAAGCTAAGAAGAGCTCTCTGAGGTGTGTTAACAAGGCAAGTGGAGAAATGAATCTGAGCGTTTCTTAGAATGCAGCAGTTATTAGGGGCAGCAGTTTGAATTGTGGCACCAGTCAATGATGGTTCCATCATTTATATACTGTAAATTCCATTTTCTCTGGGGCAGTTTAACACAGAAGGCTTACTACAATAGTTTAAAGATACTGAGGGATTCCTGGGGTTTGAAACAAGTATTGCTTTAGGAGAAATAGACAGACTGGTTTCCATTGAGAAACTTAGCAAATATAAAAATACCCCAAAATGAGCATTCCCAGCCCTGAAACATTTTGCCATGAGTGGTAAAAGAGGGTATGAATGGAGAATGCAGAACCTTTTCTGGTTCTGGAGGGGAGGCGGGGTGGGAGGTTTAAGCATACTGAGGAAAGAAAGAAAAAATTACTCACCTTAGTAATGTTGTTTCTTCTAATGGAGTCTTGCTATATTATGACATAAGCAGTAAGTCCCAACCTTCGGACTGCTCCGGAGGTGAAAGAGTTAACTTTCCATGCCAGGCATGGAACTCTGAGCATGAGCTCGGTTGAAAGCTCTGTCTGTTGTTCTTCAAACTCAAACTGTCAGATCTTTACGAGCAAAACTCACTAAGGTTCTGTGTGGAAGCTGTAAATCTACACTAACCAACTGGCTACTAAATATATGAACACATTTTTTGGCCCCAACACAAAGACTCAAGTCAGGGATCCAAAAATAAAACACACACCAAACACCCCAAAAGGAGGGTGAAACAAACAAGGTGGGCATCTACTAAGTGCCAACACTGCACTGCCCACCCACATCCCAAAAGCAGAGGTTCTGAGAGGGGCAGGCGGGGAGGTCATAATATAGCAAGACTCCATTAGAAGAAACAACATTACTAAGGTGAGTAATTTTTCTTCAAACAACATGAAGTCTTGCTATATTATGATTATATCTGAACACACAGCAGTACCTCCATGGAGGAGACAGAACCTACTTAGGAAATAGGCTCTGAAGCACAGCTGTGCCAAGCAGGCATCACTCCTAGCCTGGATGTCCAGGGAGTAATGCTTGGTAAAAGTGTGAACTGTTTTCCAGGTAGCTGCTTGACATATCTCTAGGATAGGGATGTCCCTGGCAGCAGCCAGAGACGCAGCTGTACCTCTGGTAGAATGAGCCCTCAGGCCTGAGGGAGGAACCTTACCCAGTTTTTCATAGCAAAATTGGATACAAGAGACAATCCACCTGGCAATGGATCTTTTAGTGGCAGGTTTCCCTTTACCAACCTCACCATAAGTGAGGAACAGTTGGAGGGAGTCAAACCTGTGACCCTTGGTACGTTCTATATAGTAACTAAGGGCTCTTTTGACATCTAAACTGTGCAGTCTCCTCTCGTCAGAGGAGGAATGGTCAGTGAAGTACACAGGGAGAGACATTGATTAAGGTGGAAGTCTGAAATCACCTTAGGCAAGAACTTTCTGTTAGTCCTGAGGACCACCTTATCTCTATGAAAGGAGATAAAATCAGGCTCCACTGACAATGCTTGTAATTCACTTATGCGCCTGGCAGAAGTGATAGCTACCAGAAACACAGTTTTCCAAGTCAAGTACTTACGCTCTGCTAAAGACAAGGGCTCAAAGGTTGCATAAGCTGGGCAATGCAAATATTAAGATCCCAGGCAGGGGCAGGGTCCCTGAATGGAGGGTTGGTGTGAAGCAACCTTGAAAAACTGGAGAATACAGGATGAGCTGAAAGAGAAGAGGGTTTACCTGCTGATAAGAAAGCAGACACGGCTGCCAGGTGCACCTTTAGGGTAGCTGGTCTCAGCCCCAAAGTATTCAAATGCACCATATAATCCAGGACTGAGGGTAAGTCAGCAGATTCTGGGGAAATGTGTTTGCCAGAACACCATATGGAAAACCTCTTCCATTTGGAATTATAAGTAGCCCTGGTGGAAGGCTTCCTAGAAGCCTTCAGGATATCCAGTACACCTTGGGAAAGGTGTAGGTCAGCAAACTCTAACTCTTCAAGAGCCATGCCTTGAGATTGAGAGATCTGAGATTCGGGTACCAAACTCTCCCCTGAGCACAGGTTAACAGGTTGTGATTCCTGGGAAGACACAGGAGAGGTGGACTGCTAAGGACATAAGGAGTGGGTACCAGGGCTGTCTGGCCCAATCTGGAGCAATCAGGATCATCTTTCAGGGTTGAGATCTGATTTTGACTAGCACCTTGAACAGGAGAGGGAAGGGGGGGGAAAAGCATAGAGAAACTTCCCTTCCCAACTGAGAAGGAAGGCACCCAGAGGGACTGAGCCCAACACTGGGGGCCTGCAACAAAAAAGGGGAAGTTGGTGATTGTCTGGGGCTGCAAAAAGATCTATCTGCGGGGTGCCCCATCTGGCAAATACTACCTCCAGTACTAGGGGATCCAGTGACCATTTGTGATGGCCCTGGGAAATCCTGCGGAGAGCATCTGCCAGGACATTGTCCTTGCCTGGGAGGTGAACTGCCGTAAGGGAGGTGTTCAGGGAATAAGCCAGAGACCACAACTTCATTGCTTCGGTGCACAAGGCCATGGACCGAGTGCCTCCTTGCTTTGTTGATGTACCACATTGTAGTGGTGTTGTCTGTTCTGACCTGTACAACTCTGTTCTGAACAGATGTGGAAAAAACTTGAAGTGCTAGAAAAACTGCTCTGAGTTCCAACAGATTGATGTGGAGCAGAGATTCCTGAGGGGACCACAATCCCTGGGTAGTGAGGTCGCCCATGTGAGCTCCCCACCCCAAGAGGGATGCATCTGTAGTAAGGATTAAGGAATGAGACTGAGGGATGAAGGGGACCCCCTGTCTCAGAGTGCTCTGGTCCTGCCACCACTGAAGGGCTTGGATCAGGGTTCGAGTCACTGGGATCAATTTGGTTAGGGGGATCTCTCCTTTGAGACCAAAAGGCTCTCAAATGGAACTGGATGTCCCTCATCTGAAATCTTGCTCCCTGCACCACTGCTGTAGAAGCAGCCATGTGCCCTAGGAGCTGCAGAAAATGCCTTGCTGGTCGAGAGACCTGCAGGGTGAAGTAGGAGGCCAGAGAGACCAGGGTCCTTGCTCTTTCCAGAGGGAGGAAGGAAGGCTCTGGCCTCTTTTGTGTTCAGTTTTGCACCTATGACAGTGAGAAGCTGGACAGGCTCTAGAACTGACTTTGAAAGACTGAGAAGGAAACCTAGAGATGTGAGCAGTTGCTGAGTTACCTGAAGGTGTAGTTTGACTTGGTCTGGAGACTGGCCTACTATGAGCCAGTCATCCAGGTAAGGGGAAAGATGGCAATCTTTTGCCTTCTTAAGTGGGCAACTGCTACTGCCAGGCATTTTGTGAATACCCTCGGGGCAGAGGTGAGGCCGAAGGGCATTGCTCTGAACTGGTAATGGCCTGAGGGCAGTTCGAATCTGAGGTACTTTCGATGGGAGCTTCTGATAAGAACATGGAAGTAGGCATCCTTGAGGTCCAGGGACGCTAGCCAGTCCCCTGGCCTTAGAGAGGGTAAAATAATTCCCAGAGTCACCATTTTGAATTTTGGTTTTAAAAGGTGCTAGTTTAGGTATCTGAGATCCAGGATGGGCCGCCATTCTCCTGTCTTTTTTGGGGTTAAGGAAGTACCTGGAGTACAACCCTTTGCCCTGGTGTAGGGGTGGAACCCTTTCCACAGCTCTGAGAGCCAGGAGGGTAGAAACTTCTGTTTCTAGGGCAAATGCCTCTGATGGATTTGCAGGTAGAAAGGACCTGGTTCTCAGCTTTGGAAATTTTTTTGAAGCTGAGAACCAGTCCCTGGCTTATTACTTCCAGGACCCACTTGTCTGATGTTAAAGACTGCCAGTCCTGGACAAACTAAGCCAGCCTGCCTGCTACAGGTAGAGGAGAATCGGCCCTGGCCACCCCATCAGGGTGCCTGCTTGGCAGGGGCTTTAGGCTGAGGGGGTGGAAGCAGGTCTGCTTGTACCCCGTCTGCCTCTCCCTCTAAAGAACCCCCTCTGGGCATAAACTGAGGAGAAGGCCTGAGCTTGGTAAAAAGGCCTATGAAAAGGTCTGCCCCTGCCCCTGGAAGGCTGCCTTTGAGGAGTGGCCTGCCTTTCCTTGGCCTGTGCACTCCTATAGGTAGTCCTATACTCATCCATTTTCTTCATGTAATTCTCTGTCTGCTCCCCAAACAGAGAGAATTACCCACAACAGGAAAATCCATGGCCTTAGTCTGGGTATCCTGTGACAGGCTGGTACATCTGAGCCAAGCCATTCTGCGAAGTGCCACAGATGTAGCCATGACTCTTGATGACACATCATTAGAGTCCACTGCAGCATGGAATTGCACCTTGGATGCCTCAATACCATCAGCAGCCACCTGCTCCAGCTCCTTGGCAAGCTGGCCAGGGACCTGTTTTGCTAGAGCCATAACAGTATCCCATCTGGATTTCTGATATCTAGCAACATAAGCCATATAATCTGTCTGTCTGAGTCCCAAGGATGCTGTCATGTACTGTTTCTTTGCCATAGCATCAATCCTCCTGGAGTCCTTGTCAGGGGGGTGTGAGGCCAAGGGAATATTTGCCTTGTCACAGGCTGCAGCCTGCACTACTCCAACATGGCTGCATTGTTGTGTAAGGAACTCCATATTAGAGCCTGACAATGTGTACCTCTTGTCCATTCTTTTATCCACAGGAGGTATAGTGAGGAGTTTTAGAATTTTACTGTCTGTTTCCCAAAGATTTATGCAAAGGAATAGACAGTCTCCTAGACTCTGGGATATCCATCATTTCTACATAGTCAGGCTCCTCCTGATCATCCACAGCTTCCTCCATAGGGAGCTGGAGGGTTTCAGCCACTTTTTGTAAAACATAAAATGAGAGGGGACTCAGAAAGCCTAGGGAGACACTCCTGAAGGTCTGTCTGGGGAGATGTCCAGTTCAATGGGCACATCCAGACTTTCAAATCCACATTCACTCTCCTCATACTCCTCTTCCCCTCCTCCAGTTCATAAAATTCCTCTAAATCATATTCTTGAACGAGTGGAACCGACCGAACCCGTACGCTTACCTGATGGTGCCGGTTAGGTCGGAACCGGGGAAAGCGACTGGACAATTTTAATCGCTTTGGCTATTTCTTCAGCAGTTGGAGATGGAAATTTTGGCTCCACACCTGCTGATTATCTAGTCCTTTTTGCTGGAACCGACTCCTCCGAGTCGGCTCTCCTTTTGCCTGAGGAAGTCTCGCCCTGGTCAGAGGGCACTCCCTTTGGTTCGGTTACAACCGAACTGGGCTGGCCATCCGGGTCAGTGGACTTTTTGGCCTCCCTTTCCCTGAGCCTACCAACTCTCTTATCCAGGGTAGCTGCAGGAAAATTTTTGCAAATCTGGCAGTCTGCATTGAGGTGGTCAAACCCCAGACAATAAACACAGGTATTGTGGGGGTCAGCCTTGGCAAAGGCTTCCCCACAAACACTGCAGTGTTGAAACCCAGTGGGCCCAGTTTTTCTTTTGGGTTTCTCAGACATAGTGCCAGCCTAACCAAAACTTGCCCATCTATGGCAATCCGCCAAGCAAGACCCTCTTATCGGTTCCCAACCGTGTCACGGGTCATGGAAAAAGACGTAATGAAATCCATTTTTTTTTAGAACCGATAAGAACTGGGAACCACACTCTAAAAGACAGATTTAATGAATTTTACAACAACCTGATCGGTTCAAACCGGCAGAGCTTGAACCGACCGGTTGCAGTTTAAATTCGGTTAAAAAACCGAAAACTTAATACTTTAACCGACAAAATGAACCGAGCAGAAGGAGAAATCTCTGGAGCGACTGTTCAGTGAGGCGGAGTAAAGAATCTGACAGTTTGAGTTTGAAGAACAACAGACAGAGCTTTCAACCGAGCTCGTGCTCAAAGTTCCATGCCTGGCATGGAAAGTTAACTCTTTCACCTCCGGAGCAGTTCGAAGGTTGGGACTCACTGCTTATGTCATAATATAGCAAGACTTCATGTTGTTTGAACAACATTACTATGGTAAGTAATTTTTTCTTCAAACCCCAGGAATCCCTCAGTATGTTAAACTATAGTAGACTACCAAACAGTATCTTGGGAGGCTGGGTATAGAACCTACTTAGGGAAAAGGTTCTACAGTACTGATGTGCCAAACATGGCATCACTCCTGGACTGTATGTCCAAATAGTAGTACTTTGGGAAGGTGCGTACAGTTTTCTATGTAGCTGCTCTACAAATTTCCAGCAAAGGAAAATCCTTTGCTGCTGCCATCAATGCAGCTGTTCCACCAGTGTAATGAGCTCTGAGGCCTTGAGGAGGCTGCTTGTCAGCTTTGCTGTAATAGAGCTGTATGCAAGAGACTATACAGTGTGCAGCTGTCCTTTTGATGTTGGCCTACCTTTACCCACTTCACCATATGTCAGGAACAGCTGTAAGTGGTCTGACCTGAAAACTTTAATGTGCTCAAGAAAGCGGTTAAGTGCCCTCTTGATAACCAGGCTCTGTAGCTTCAGCTCACTCAAGCTGGACTTGGCTGTGAAAAATACAGGAAGGGCGATGGATTGATTTAGGTGGAACCCGGAGACCACCTTAAGGAGGAACTTTCTATTGGTCCTGAGGACCACCTTGTCTCTGTGGAAAGCAATGTAGTTAGGGTCTGTGCAAAGGGCTTGCAGCTCACATACCCTCTGAGCAGAAGTGATGGCTACCAGGAAGACTGTCTTCCAAGTAACATACTTCAGGTCTGCAGTTGCTGCCCATGGCTCAAATGGGGGCTGTATGAGCTTGGCTATACACAGATTCAGAGCCCAAGGAGGGACCGGCTCCCTGAGAGGTGGGTGCAGGTGCAGGAGTCCTTTGAAGAACTTCTTGAAAATGTGGTGAGAGGCCACGGACCTCTCCTTACCTGCTGAGATATAAGCAGAGATTGCTGCCAGGTGGACCTTAAGAGTGGAAAGCCTGAGGCTTAGGGTCTGTAGGTGGACCAGGTAATCAAGGAGCACAGGCAGGCCTGTTTGCAGGGGGCTGACTTGCTTAGGCTTAAACCACAGAGAAAACCTCTTCCATTTGGAAGCATAGGCTTTTCTAGTTGCAGGCTTCCTGGATACACTGAGAACCTCTGGGATGTCCCTAGAAAACTGGAGGTTGGAGAACTGTAGGGCTTCAAGAGCCAAGCCTTGAGGTGAAGTGACCTGAGATTAGGGTGCAGACTCCTGCCCTGGGACATGATCTGGAGATTGTGCCTCTGAGGGAGGTGAACAGGCTGTGTGACTGACAGGGCTAGCAGGTGGGAGCACCATGGCTGTCTGGCCCAGTCTGGAGCTATCAGAAGAAAAAATTACTCACCTTAGTAATGTTGTTTCTTCTAATGGAGTCTTGCTATATTATGACATATGCAGTATAACCCCAGGTTAGAACTGCTCCGGAGGTGAAAGAGTTAACTTTCCATGCAGGGCATAGAATCTTGAGCGCGAGCTCGGTTGAACACTCTGTCTGTTGTAGCTCAAACTTAAACTGTCAGATCTTTACAAGCAAAAACTCACTAAGGTTCTGTGTGGAAGCCGTAAACCTACACTAGCCCACTGGCTACTAACTACAAAAACACATTTTTATTCTTGATCCCAAAAAAAAGACTCAAGTCAGGGGATTCAAGAAAGAAAAATAAACATAACACCTAAGCACCCTAAGAAAGGGTGAAAATAAAGTGGGCATCTATGAAGTGCCAACATTGCACTGCCCACCCACATCCCAAAAATAGAGGTTCTGAGAGGGGCAGGCTGGGGGGAGGTCATAATATAGCAAGACTCCATTAGAAGAAACAACATTACTAAGGTGAGTAATTTTTTCTTCAAACAACATGAAGTCTTGCTATATTATGACATATCTGAGACTACACAGCAGTACCTCCATGGAGGAGGGACAGAACCTACTTGGGAAATAGGCTCTGAAGCACAGCTGTGCCAAATCGAGCATCACTCCTAGCCTGGATATCCAGGGAGTAATGCTTAGTAAAAGTGTGAACTGTTTTCCAGGTAGCTGCTTGACATATCTCTAGGATAGGAATGTCCCTGGCAGCAGCCAGAGATGCAGCTGTACCTCTGGTAGAGTGAGCCCTCAGGCCTGAGGGAGGAACCTTACCCAGTTTTTCATAGCAGAATTGGATACAAGAGACAATCCACCTGGCAATGGATCTTTTAGTGGCAGGTTTCCCTTTACCAACCTCACCATAAGTGAGGAACAATTGGAGGGATTCAAACCTGTGACCCTTGGTACGTTCTACATAGTAACTAAGGGCTCTTTTGACATCTAAACTGTGCAATCTCCTCTCACCAGAGGAGGAATGGTCAGTGAAGTACACAGGAAGAGACATGGATTGATTAAGGTGGAAGTCTGAAACCACCTTAGGCAAAAACTTCCTGTTAGTCCTGAGGACCACCTTATCTCTATGAAAGGAGATAAAATCAGGCTCCACTGACAATGCTTGTAGCTCATTTATGCACCTGGCAGAGGTGATGGCTACCAGAAACACAGTTTTCCAAGTCAAGTACTTAAGCTCTGCTGAAGACAATGGCTCAAAAGGGGGTTGCATAAGCTGAGCAATACAAATATTAAGATCCCAAGCAGGGGCAGGGTCCCTGAATGGAGGGTTGGTGTGAAGCAACCCTTTAAAAAACTTGGAGAACACAGGGTGAGCTGAAAAAGAAGAAGGCTTACCTGCTGAAAAGAAGACAGACACAGCTGCTAAGTGCACTTTTAGGGTAGCTGGTCTCAGCCCCAAGGAATTCAAATGCACCAAATAATCCAGGATCGTGGGCACACCAGCAGATTCTGGGGAAATATGTTTACCAGCACATCAAATGGAAAATCTCTTCCATTTTGAATTATAAGTAGCCCTGGTGGAAGGCTTCCTAGAGGCCTTCAATATATCCAATACACATTGGGAAAGGTGTAGGTCAGCAAACTCTAACTCTTCAAGTGCCATGCCTTGAGATTGAGAGATTTGAGGTTCGGATACCAAACTCTCCCCTGGGCACAAGTTAGCAGGTTGTGATTCCTGGGAAGACACAGGGGAAGGTGGACTGCTAAGGACATGAAGAGTGGGTACCAGGGCTGCCTGGCCCAATCTGGAGCAATCAGAATCATCTTGCAGGATTGCGATCTGATTTTGACTAGCACCTTGAAAAGAAGGGGGAAGGTGGGGAAAGCATAGAGGAACTTCCCTTCCCAACTGAGGAGGAAGGCATCCAGAGGGACTGAGCCCAACACTGGGGGCCTGCAGCAAAAAAGGGGAAGTTGGTGATTGTCTGGGGCTGCAAAGAGATCTATTTACGGGGTGCCCCATCTGGCAAATACTACCTCCAGTACTAGGGGGTCCAGTGCCCATTCGTGATGGCCCTGGGAAATCCTGCTGAGAGCATCCGCTAGAACATTGTCCTTTCCTGGGAGGTGAACTGCCATAAGGGAGGCGTTCAGAGAATAAGCCAGAGACCACAACTTCATTGCTTCGGTGCACAAGGCCGTAGACCGAGTGCCCCCTTGCTTGTTGATGTACCACATTGTAGTGGTATTGTCTGTTCTGATCTGAACAACCTTGTTCTGAACAGATGTGGAAAAACCTGGAGTGCTAGAAAAACGCTCTGAGCTCCAGCAAATTGATGTGGAGCAGAGATTCCTGGGGACCACAGCCCTTGGGTGGAAAGGTCACCCATGTGAGCTCCCACCCCAAGAGGGATGCATCTGTAGTAAGGGTCAAGGAATGAGACTGGGAGTGAAGGAACCCCCTGTCTCAGATTGTTCTGATCCTGCCACCACTGAAGGGCCTGGATCAGGGTTCAGTCACTGGAATCAATTTGGTTAGAGGATCTGTCCTTTGAGACCAAAAGGCTCTCAAATGGAACTGGATGTCCCTCTTCTGAAATCTTGCTCCCTGCACTACTGCTGTAGAAGCAGCCATGTGCCCCAGGAGCTGTAGAAAATGCCTTGCTGGTCGAGAGACCTGCAGGGTGAAAGAAGAGCCAGAGAGACCAAGGTCCTTGCTCTTTCCAGAGGGAGGAAGGCTCTGGCTTCTTTTGTGTTCAGTTCTGCGCCTATGAAGGTGAGAAGCTGGACAGGCTCCAGAACTGACTTTGGAAGATTGAGAAGGAAACCTAGCGATGTAAGCAGTTGCTGGGTTACTTGTAAGTGTAGTTTGACCTGTTCTTGAGACTGGCCTACAATGAGCCAGTCGTCCAGATAAGGAAAGATGGCAATCTTTTGCCTTCTTAAATGAGCAACTGCTACTGCCAGGCATTTTGTGAACACCCTCGGGGCCGAGGTGAGGCCGAAGGGCATTGCTCTGAACTGGTAATGGCCCAAGGGCAGCTCGAATCTGAGGTACTTTTGATGGGAGCTTCTGATGAGAACATGGAAGTAGGCATCCTTGAGGTCCAGTGAGGCTAGCCAGTCCCCTGGCCTTAGAGAAGGTAAAATAATCCCCAGAGTCACCATTTTGAACTTTGGTTTTAAAAGGTGCTTGTTTAGATACCTGAGATCCAGGATGGGCTGCCATTCTCCTGTCTTTTTTGGGGTAAGGAAGTACCTGGAGTACAACCCTTTGCCCTGGTGTATGGTTGGAACCCTTTCCACGGCTCTGAGAGCCAGGAGGGAAGAAACTTCTGTTTCCAGGGCAAGTGCCTCTGATGGGTTTGCAGGTGGAAAAGACCTGGCTCTCATCTTCAGAAATGTTTTGAAGCTGAGAACCAGTCCCTGGCTTACTACTTCCAGGACCCACTTGTCTGATGTTAAAGACTTCCAGTCCTGGACAAAGTAAGCCAGCCTGCCCCTACGGTGGTGGAGAATCGGCCCTGGCCACCCCATCCAGGGAGCCTGTTTTGCAGGGGCTTTGGGTTGAGGGTAGAAGCAGGCTTACTAGAACCCTTCTGCCCTTCCTCTAAAGAACCCCCTCTGGGCATAAGCAGAAGAGGAGGCCTGGGCTTGGTAAAAAGGCCTATGAAAAGGCCTGCCCCTGCCCCTGACATGCTGCCTTTGAGGAGTGGCTTGCCTTTCTTTGGCCTGTGCACTCCTATAGGTGGTCCTATACTCATCCATTTTCTTCATATAATTCTCTGTCTGCTCCCCAAACAGAATTGCCCACAACAGGAAAATCCATAGCCTTAGACTGAGTATCCTGTGACAGGGCAGTACATCTGAGCCAGGCCATTCTGCGAAGAGACACAGATGTAGCCATGACTCTTGATGAAACATCATTAGAGTCTACTGCAGCATGAAATTGCACCTTGGATGCCTCAATACCATCTGCAGCCACCTGCTCCAGCTCCCTGGCAAGCTGGTCAGGGCCTGTTTTGCTAGGAGCCAGGACAGTATCCCATCTGGATTTCTGGTACCTAGCTGCATAAGCCATATATTTTGCCTGTCTGAGTCCCAAAGATGCTGCCATGTACTGTTTCTTTGCCATGGCATCCATCCTCCTGGAATCCTTTTCAGGAGGGTGAGAGGCTAGAGGAATATTTGCCTTGTCACAGGCTGCAGCCTGCACTACCCCCACATGGCTGCATTGCTGTGAGAGGAACTCCATATCTGAGCCTGATAAAGCATACCTCTTGTCCATCCTTTTATCCACAGGGAGGATAGAATGAGGAGTTTTCAAATTTTACTGTCTGTTTCCTAAAAGATTTGTGCAAGGAATAGACAGTCTCCTAAACTCTGGAATATCCATCATTTCCACAAAATCAGGCTCTTCTTGATCATCAACAGCTTCCTCAACAGGGAGTTGCAGAGTCTCAGCAACTTTCTTGTAAAACAAAAAATGAGAAGGGGATTCAGATAGCCTGGGAGGGGAAACCCCTGAAGGTCTGTCTGGAGAGATGTCCGGTTCAATGGGCACATCCAGACTTTCAAAATCACACTCACTCTCCTCATACCCCTCCTCCCCTTCCTCCGGTTCATAAAAATCCTCAAAATCATAATCTTGAACCGGAGGAACCGACCGAACCAAGCGCTTCCCAAATGGTGTCGGTTCGGACGGAACCGGGGAAAGAGACTGGACAATTTGAATAGCTTTGGCTATTTCCTCAGCGGTTGGAGAAAGAACTTTTGGCCCCAAACTAGCTGACTTTCTAGTCCTTTTAGTTGGAACCGGCTCCTCAGAGCTGGCTCTTCGTTTGCCTGAGGAAGTATCGCCCTGGTCAGAGGGCACTCCCTCAGGTTCGGTTGGAACCGAACTGGGCTGGCCATCCGGGTCAGTGGACTTTTTGGCCTCCCTTTCCCTGAGCCTACCAACTCTCTTTTCCACAGTGGTAGCAAGAAAATTCTTAAAAATCTGGCAGTCTGCATTGAGGTGGTCAAACCCCAGACAATATACACCAGTGGTGTGTGGGTCAGCCTTAGCAAAGGCTTCCCCACAGAGGCCACAGTGCTGAAACCCAGTGGGTCGGGTTTTTCATTTGGATTTCTCAGACATAGTGCCAGCCTAACCAAAACTTGCCCGTTAATGGCAATCCACCAAGCAAGACTCTCTTATCGGTTCCCAACCGTGTCACGGGTCATGGAAAAAACGTAATAAAATCCGTTTTTTTTAGAACCGATAAGAACCGGGAACCGCACTCTAAAGGACTAGAAAGTAATTTTAAACCCAATCTGATCGGTTCAAACTGAACCGAAAAGACGTTTACAAGTTCCACACAGAAGAAATAAACAAAAGCCTATCTGTTACTTACAATACCAAAGACAGAGCTTGAACCGACGATTGCGGTTAAATTTCGGTAAAATAAACCGAGAATTACACTTTAAAATCGACAAACGAACCAAGCAGCAGGAGGAATCTCCGGAGCGACTGTTCTGTGAGGCGGAGTAAAGAATCTGACAGTTTAAGTTTGAGCTACAACAGACAGAGTGTTCAACCGAGCTCTCGCTCAAGATTCCATGCTCTGCATGGAAAGTTAACTCTTTCACCTCTGGAGCAGTTCTAACCTGGGGTTATACTGCATATGTCATAATATAGCAAGACTTCATGTTGTTTGAACCATGGTCGCCGGCTGGCTCCTCAGTTTGAGGAGAACCCTCAGCAATAGGGAGAAAGGGGGGAAGCATAGAGGAACCTCCCTGTCCAATCCAAAGCAAGGGCATCCAAGGGAACTGTGCCCAGTGCTGGAGCCCTGCAACAAAAGAGAGATAGCTAGTAATTCTCCTTGGAAGAATAAATGTCTATTTCTGGGGTACCCCACCTCCTGAAGATGGTGTCCAGTACCTGTTTGTTTAAGGATCACTTGAAGTGGTTCTGACTGATTCTGCTGACAGAATCTGCTAGAATGTTGTCCTTCCCTGGGAGGTGGATTGCAGACAGGGTTACCTGTCTGGAGTAGGCCAGGTTCCAGATTCTCATGGCCTCTGTGCACAGCTTGGTGGACCTGGTGCCACCCTGCTCATTGATATAGTACATTGTGGTGGTGTTGTCTGTTCTGATCTGTATTGATAGGCTCTGGATCTGAGGTGCAAATGATTGTAGGGCGAGAAAGACTACCCTGAGCTCCAACAGGTTGATATGCAGGCTTAACTCCTGGGGCGACCAAGTACCACTTACTGTAAGGTCGTCCAGATGCACTTCCCAGACTAAGAGGGAGGCAACTGTTGTGAGAATGACCATGGGGGCCTGCTGTTGGAAAGGCAGTCCCTCACTGAGATTGTTCCTTTCCTTACACCACTCGAGGGCTTGTATTAAGGATTTTGTGACTGGAACCAGTTTGGAGAGAGGGTCTCTTTTCTGGGACCAAAGGGATCTCAGATGAAACTGTATGTCCCTCATTTTGAACCTGGCACTTGAGACTACTGCTGTGGTGGCAGCCTTACAAACTAAGAGTTGCAAAAAATGTCTTGCTGTCTGGGTTGCCCTAGGACAAATGAATTTGTCAGAGCAAGAAGAAAAAATTGCTCACCATAGTAATGTTGTTTCTTCTAATGGAGTCTTGCTGTATTCAGACATAATGCAGTTAGCCCCAGCACTTGAACTACCTCGGAGAGGAAAGAGTTAACTCCATGCAGAAGCATGAAACGTTGAGCTCGAGCTCGGTTTTCAAACCTCTGTCTGTGGTACTTACCAGTGCAACCGTCAGATTCTTACGAGCAACTAACTAACTTAACGCTAAAATGTGGAAATTGTTTGAACACATAGCCAAAAGGCAAAATACTCTTTGGGGTCCAAAAAAGACTCAAGTCAAGAACCGAAGAAGAAATAAGGTAGTCACAATTCAAACTATGCAACACAAGAAGGAAAAACATAACAGTTAGCCCACCAAGACGGAGGGTACAAGGTACACCCCTGAGGTGCAACACTGTGCCTGCCAACCCACTTCCCAAAAAACAGGTTCTGAGAGGGGAGGCGGGGGAGGAGGTCTGAATACAGCAAGACTCCATTAGAAGAAACAACATTACTATGGTGAGTAATTTTTTCTTCAAACAACATGAAGTCTTGCTGTATTCAGACATAATGCAGACTACCAAGCAGTTCCCTACAGAGTAGGGAATGCAGAACCTACTTTGGGAACAGACTCTGCAGTACTGCTGTGCCAAACCTAGCATCACTCCTAGCCTGGATGTCCGGAGGGTAATGCTTGGTGAATGTATGTACTGTTTTCCAGGTGGCTACTTTACAGATCTCTAACAAGGGTATATCTCTGGCCGCAGCTAGACTAGCAGCTGTACCTCTAGTCAAGTGAGCCCTCAGGCCTGAAGGGGGTGTTCTACTCAATTTGTCATAGCAAAATTGTATACAGGAAACAATCCACCTGGCAATAGTTCTCTTAGTGGCAGGCTTACCTTTCCCCACTTCACCATAAGTGAGGAACAATTGAAGACAGTCATTTCTGTGTGCCTTAGTATGCTCTATGTAGTAGCTAAGTGCCCTTTTAAGATCCAAACTGTGTAATCTTCTTTCCCTTGGGGAAGAATGGTCAGTGAAAAATACAGGAAGAGACATAGACTGGTTTAGGTGAAAATCCGATACCACTTTAGGCAAGAACCTCCTATTAGTTCTTAGGACCACTTTATCCCTATGGAAGGATATGAAGTCAGGTTCAACTGACAGGGCCTGTAATTCGCTAATCCGCCTGGCAGAAGTAATAGCTACCAGGAACACAGTTTTCCAGGTCAAGTACTTCAATTCAGCTGAAGCCATAGACTCAAAGGGTGGCTGCATAAGCTGAGCAATGCAGACATT
Source organism: Neoceratodus forsteri (assembly GCA_016271365.2). NCBI lineage: Eukaryota > Metazoa > Chordata > Ceratodontiformes > Ceratodontidae > Neoceratodus > Neoceratodus forsteri. The sequence continues at coordinate 1,202,399,419 of CM028130.1, forward strand.
AAGATCCCAAGGTGGAGCAGGTTCCCTAAAGGGAGGGTTAATGTGAACCAGACCTTTGAAAAACTTCCTGAAAACACGATGAGATGCCAGGGAAGAGCCCTTCCCTGCTGAAAGGAATGCAGAGATAGCTGCTAGATGAACCTTCAGAGTGGCAGGCCTAAGGCCTAGACTATTCAGATGAGCTAGATAATCTAAGGTTGTGGAAATGCCTGCAGAATCAGGCACAATACCTTTCTGAGAACACCAAATACTGAACCTCTTCCATTTGGAATTTTAAGTTTTTCTAGTGGAAGGTTTTCTGGAGACCTTCAGAATATCCAGAACTCCCTGAGAGAGATGTAGAGCTACATATTCTAACTCTTCAAGAGCCATGCCTTGAGGTTGAGAGACTGAAGATTGGGGTACCAGATATGCCCCTGGGAGGAGGAGAGAAGATTGTATCTCCTGGGAAGGGACAGGGGACATGAGACAGCCAAGGACAACAGAAGAGGATACCAGGCTTGTCTGGCCCAATCTGGAACCACCAGTATCACTGTGCAGGGTTGAGTTCTTATCTTGATCAGAACTCTGAACAGGAGAGGGAAAGGAGGGAAGGCATAGAGAAACCTGCCCTTCCAGTTCAGAATGAAGGCATCCTGGGGAACTGACCCCAGGACTGGAGGTCTGCAGCAAAACAGAGGAAGCTGATGATTGTCTGGTGCTGCAAATAGATCTATTTCTGGAATGCCCCACTTGGAGAAAATGATCCTCAGAATGTGAGGATTCAAGGACCATTTGTGATGCCCCTGTGAAATCCTGCTCAGGGCATCTGCCAGCACATTGTCCTTCCCTGGAAGATGAACCGCTACCAGGGAAGTCTGAAGGGAATAGGCCAGAGACCAAATCTTCATGGCCTCTGTGCACAAGGCCATGGACCGAGTGCCTCCCTGCTTGTTGATGTACCACATAGTGGTAGTGTTGCCCATCCTGACTTGGACCACCTTGCCTTTGACTGAATCCGAAAAGGTCTGAAGGGCTAGAAAAACTGCCCTGAGTTCCAGGAGGTTGATATGAAGAAGAGACTCCTGCAGGGACCAGATCCCCTGAGCTGTCGGGCTCCCAGGTGGGCTCCCCAGCCTAGGAGAGAAGCATCTGTAGTCAGTACTACTGATGGAAGTTGAGGGAGAAATGGAACCCCTTGTCTGAGGTTGTCCTGGTCCAGCCACCACTGGAGAGCCTGGACCAGAGTTCGGGTCACTGGAATCAGTTTGGTGAGAGAATCTGTTCTCTGTGACCAAAAGGACCTTAGATGGAACTGAATGTCCCGCATCTGAAATCTGGCTTCTTGAACCACTGCAGTGGAGGCTGCCATGTGGCCCAGGAGTTGAAGGAACTGTCTCGCTGGAAGAGAAACCTGAGGCCGAAAGGAGGAAGTGAGGTCTACTAAGGCCTTCACCCTTACCAGAGGAATGAAAGCTTTTGCTTGGGTAGTATCCAATTCCACCCCCTATGAAGGTGAGAAGCTGTACTGGTTCGAGGACAGATTTTGGCAGACTGAGAAGAAACCCCAGGGAACCGAGCAAGTCCTAAATGGTTTGCAGAGCTGACCTGACCTGGTCTGAAGACTGCCCTACTAGGAGCCAGTCATCCAGCTATGGAAAAATGGTGATACCCTGTCTTCTGAGGTAAGCCACCACTACTGCAAGGCACTTTGTGAACACCCTTGGAGCTGATGTTAGGGGCCAAAAGGCATGGCCTTGAACTGATAATGGCCTGAAGGCAACTCAAACCTAAGGTATTTTCTGTGGGAGCACCTTATAGGGATATGGAAGTAGGCATCCTTGAGGTCCAGTGATGCTAGCCAATCTCCTGGCCTTAAAGAGGGAAGGATTATTCCCAGAGTTACCATTTTGAATTTGGGTTTTGAAATGTGTTTGTTCAGATACCATAGATCCAGGATGGGTCGCCACTCCCCTGTTTTCTTTGGGGTGAGGAAGTACCTGGAGTACAGACCTTTTCCCCCTGTGTTGAGTAGGAACCTTCTCTATGGCTCTGAGAGCCAGGAGAGAGGAAACCTCTGCCTCTAGGGCAAGGGTTTCTGAAATTGATGCAGGTGGAAAAGACTTGGCCCTCCGTTTTGGGGACCTTTTGAAGCTGAGGGCTAGTCCCTGGCTTACTATTTCCAGGACCCACTTGTCTGAGGTAACAGACTTCCAGGCCTGAAAGTAGTAAGCCTATCTGCCTCCTACTGGGATTGGGGAGTCGACCTGGGCTGACACCTCAGGGTGTCTGCTTGGCAAGAGCCTTAGATTGGGAGGAAGAAGCAGCCCTGCTCATCCCATTTCTACCCCTCCCTCGGAAAAAAAAACCTTTGTGGGTAAGATGAGGAGGCCTGGGCTTGGTAAAAAGGCCTGTGAAAAGGCCTGCCCCCACCCCTGGACTGCTGCTTCTGAGGAATGGCTTGCCTTTCCTTGGTCTGTGCACTCCTGTAAGTGTTTCTATATTCATCCATTTTCTTCATGTAAGCCTCTGTCTGCTCCCCAAACAGAGAGTTACCAACTACAGGAAAATCCATAGCCTTAGACTGGGTGTCCTGTGATAGGCTAGTACATCTGAGCCGAGCATGCCTTCTGAGAGACACAGATGTAGCCATGACTCTGGGTGCCACATCGTTGGAGTCGACAGCAGCATGAAATTGTACTTTGGATGCCTCAATTCCATCGGCAGCCACCTCTTCCAGCTCTTTGGCTAGCTGGGGGGAGGCCTTTTTAGCCAGTTGCAGAACTGTATCCCACCTGGACTTCTGGTACCTGGCTGTGTAGGCCATATAATTTGCCTGTCTGAGTCCCAAAGAGGATGCCAAGTATAGTTTTTTGGCCATGGCATCGACTTTCCTGGAGTCCTTGTCTGGGGGTGTGTGAAGCCAAAGGAATGTTTGCCCTGTCACAGGCTGCAGCCTGCACTACCTCAACATGGCTGCTCTGTGAATAATGGAACTCCGCGGCTGAGCCTGATAACATGTATCTCCTGTCTATTCTGTTATCTACAGGAGGTAAAGAGTTAGGAGTCTGATCATCTCCACAAAATCAGGCTCTTCTTCTTCCTCAGCAGCTTCAACCAAAGGGAGCTGGAGGGTTTTAGCCACCTTCTTGTAAAACAAGAGGTGAGAAGGGGACTCAGAAATCCTGGGAGGGGAGACATCAGAGGGTCTGTCTGGGGAGATGTCCGGTTCAATGGGCACATCCAGACCCCCACCGTCGTAGTCATTGTCGGGATAGTCTTCGTCTCCCTCCTACTTCTCATAGAAAGCATCCGGATTGTAATCCGAAGGGGCCGGTTCCGACCGAACCGACCGCCTAACTGGCGGCATCGGTTCGGATGGAACTGGATGAAGCAATTAGACAGTACTAATCGCTTTGGCTATCTTGCCCGCGGTTGGAGTAAGCGGTACTGGATCCGAACCGGCGGACTTCAGTTTTTTTTTTTTGACGGAACTGACCCCTCAGAGTCAGCTCTCCTTTTGCCCAAGGAGGTATCGCCTAGGTCAGTAGGCACCTCCTCAGGTTTGGCCGTAACCGAACCGGGCTGGCCATCTGGGTCTACGGACTTCTCGGCCTCCCTTTCCTTCAACCTACTCAGTCTTTTTTCTAGAGTGGTTTTAGGAAAGTTTTTGCAAATTTGGCAGTCTGACTGGAGGTGATCAAACCCCAGACAATAAACACAGATGAGGTGTGGGTTGGCCTTGGAAAAGGCCTCCCCACACTCAGTACAGTGTTGAAACCTAGTGGGACCAGTTTTCTTTTTGGTTTCTCAGACATGGCCAACCTACCAAAAGTACCCTATAGAAGCATTCAAACCAGGTAATACCAACCGATCGGTAACAACTGTGTCATGGGTTTGGAAAAGGACCGAGAAAAAGCCCAGTTCTTTTGAAACTGATCAGTACCAGAACACCACTCTAAAATAACAAATTTAAAATTAGAAGGAAACACAAGATTGGTTCCTAACTGGACCGACCGGGAAGAAACCGAAGAAACCAACAATTTCCACAAGTTATTTAAAATAAAATACAGTCAATACCTACTGTATCTACCACATTACCTGTACCGTAGACAGAGGCTAGAAATCCAAAAAAACAATAAAGAACAAGTTTTAAACCAAAAGCTTTACTTTTACTGAATCGAGCAGAGGAATCTCAGGAGCGACTTCACTGTTAGGCGGAGTAAAGAATCTCACGGTTGTACTGGTAAGTACCACAGACAGAGGTTTGAAAACCAAGCTCGAGCTCAACGTTCCATGCTTCTGCATGGAGTTAACTCTTTCCTCTCTGGGGCAGTTCAAGTGCTGGGGCTAACTGCATTATGTTTGAATACAGCAAGACTTCATGTTGTGTGAATACTGTCCACTCTGTCTTGTGGTAGAAATGCTTTTCCCTGCAGGGTGTTTAACTCTGCTCCTATACACTCCAGGACCTGTATGGATTCTCTGAGATTTCTGGGCGTTTATAAGAAACCCCAAGGATTCCTGGGTGCCCTGTGCTAGGCTGAGAGAGTCCTTTACCTGCTGGTAGGACTCTACAGTGACTAGCCAGTCATCCAGGTAAGGGAACACTGTGACACCTGGTTTCCTGAGATGTACCTCCACTACTGCTAGGCACTTTGTGAACACCCTGCGGGCCAAGAAGAGAATGAAGGGAAGGGCTGAGAAGAAAAAAATTACTTATGATAATAATCTTATTTCTTCCCAGTGATGCTCAGATATTCATAACTTTATGCAGTAAGCCTGGAGGGTTGGACTGCCCGGAGAGATGGAACACATGCAAATGAGTAGAATTCTTTGCACGTGAGCATCTTTCAAATACTGCCTCTACCAACTGTAGTGTTCTAACCTCTTCAGATTTATGAGAAGCCTGGAAGTCATGCATTAGGAAATTAATGTAACTAATATTCTATAAAAGAGGGGTTTCCCCTAGTTAAAGCATAGAATTTTAGAAAAAAAACTCCAAAGGAAGAATAATAACATTTGAAAAAAACACATTAAAGAAAACTCCAAACGGAGAACATTGAAAAACCCCAGTTTAAAAATGATTAAAACAGAGAAAATGCAACAAAACAATATGGCTTGGTGGCACCAGCATGCATAGTGCAGAGGCTTAAGTTCTGGAAGGGGAGGAAGGGAGAGAAGTTATGAATATCTGAGCATCACTGGGAAAAAATAAGATTACTATGGTAAGTAATTTTTTCTTCTAGCCCCAGTAATGCTCAGTATATTCATAACTTTATGCAGACTACCAAGCAGTACCACTGGAGGTGGGCACCTAACTTATTTTGGAAACAAGCTCTGCAGAACTTCTGTGCCAAACCTAGCATCAATCCTGGATAGAATGTTCAAGCTGTAATGCTTTGTAAAGGTGTATACTGTTTTCCAGGTAGCTGCTTTGCAGATGTCCACAAAGGGAACCTCCCTGGCAGCTGCAAGCGTATCAGCAGTTCCTCTTGTAGAATGTGCCCTCAAACCAATTGAGGGCTCTTTACCTGCCTTAGCGAAGCAGAATTGAATACACTGGACTATCCACCGAGAAATGGATCTTTTTGAGGCTGGTTTACCCTTTCCTACATCCCCATATGTAAGGAAAAATTGTTTTCCATTCTTCCTATGGTCTTTAGTGGCTGTCATGTAATAGCTGATGGCCCTTTTCACATTCAGACTGTGTAATCTTCTTTCACCAGAACCGGTATGGTCTGTGAAAAAAACAGTTAGAGTGACTGATTGGTGCAGATGAAAGTCTGAAACCACTTTAGGAAGAAACTGCCTGTTTTTTTGTTCTGAGGACTACCTTATCTCTGTGAAATGAGATATAGTCTTGGTCAATGCAGAGAGCCTGGAGCTCACTAATTCTCCTTGCAGAAGTAATAGCCACCAGGAAGACTGTTTTCCAAGTAAGGTATTTCAAGTGGGCAGCAGCCATGGGCTCAAAAGGAGGGCCCATGAGCTTGGCTATACACACATTCAGATCTCAAGCAGGCACTGGTGCCCTGTGAGATGGGTGCAAATGCATCAATCCTTTAAAAAATCTTTTGAAATGTTTGTCAGATGCTACTGACACTTTTGTCCCTGCAGAAAGGTAGGCAGATACTGCTGCTAAATGAACCTTAATGGAACTGGGTTGCAAACCTTGTGAGTGCAAATGAGTGAGATAGTCTAAGACAACCGAAACTCCAGCCTTATGTGGCATAAGGTTTATACTGGGACACCAGAGAGAAAATATCTTCCATTTGGAAGAATAAGTTTTCTGTGTAGAGGGTTTTCTATAACCCTTTAAAATATTTAAAACAGCTTCTGAAATATTTGAATATGTATACTCTAATTCCTCAAGAGCCATGCTTTGAGATGAAGGGACTTGCGATTCGGGTACAACAATGTTCCCTGATTGGAAGTCAGGAGATTATGTCTGAGGGGCAATTGTGTTGGTTTGCTGACAGACATGGAGAGCAGAAGAAAGTACTATGGCTGCCTGGGCCAATCTGCAGCTTTCAAAAGAGGTGGCAGGGAAGGTTAAGGAGAAAAGGATAGCATTCAGGAACTATAAGGAAACACAGAAGGAGCAGAATAGAGAACTTTATAGCCAACTCTGTTAAGAAGAGGAATAAGACCTTTTATAGGTACATTAGGGAGTGAAGAAAGACCAAAGGAGGGATACTGAGGCTTAATAAAGGGGAGGGAATGTGGGTAGAGGGTGACAGTGAAAAAGCAGGGATACTGAACGAATATTTCTGCTCAGTATTCACAAAGGAAGAGGAGGGGGAGGTACCTAAACCAAACAAGAGAAACACTCTGAAGATGGGGATCGATACCAGTCCATTTACAGAAGAAAGGGTTCTGAAAGAACTAATAAAATTGAAGGTGGATAAAGCAATGAGGGCTGTTAGGATTCACCCAAAATTCTAAAAGAACTAAGGGTAGAACTAGTGACACCGCTGACTACTCTCTTTAACAAATCAATAGGGAGGATGGGGTGGTACCTGAAGGACTGGAGGAGGGTGGATGGATTCCTGTTCACAAAAGTGGGAGCAGGACAGAGGCAAGGAAGCTACAAACCAGTTAGTTTGACCTCAGTAGTAGGAAAATTATGGAATCACTTCTAAAAGGAAATAATTGTTGAGTACCTAGAGGCCAGTGGGGCAGGGACCCAAGGCAACATGGTTCACGATGGGAAGGTCATGTCAGATAAATCTAATAGATTTCTTGACTGGGTGAACAAAGTAGTAGACCAGGGAGGGCTGTGGACATGGCCTAACTAGATTTTAGCAAGACATTTGATACAGTCCACACAAAGATTAATACACAAGTTAGCAGCCTTGGAGTGGGTCCCAAGGTGGTAGCCTGGATAAAAAATTGACTAGACAACAGGACAGCAAAGGTAGTAGTAAATGGAGTCCACAGTGAAGAAAGGAGGGTTACTAGCGGGGTACCACAGGGTTCAGTACTGGGACCGGTCCTTTTTAATGCCTTTATAAGTGACATTGCAGAGGAACTGGAAGGAAAAGTATGTCTCTTTGCAGATGACACAAAGATCTGCAACAGGGTTGATACACAAGATGGAGTGGAAAGGATGAGAAGGGACTTGGCAAGGTTGGAGGAATGGTCAAATGTATGGCAGCTCAGATTCAATGCAAAGAAGTGCAAGGTAATGCACCTGGGAAACAAAACCCAGGGGAAGAGTACACAATGGGGGGTGAGATACTGACAACAGTAAAAATGGAAAGGGACCTGGGGGTAATTATATCAGATGACCTAAAGGTGGGCAAGCAATGTGAGAAGGCAATAAGGAAGGCTGGGAGGATACTGGGATGCATAGGGAGAGGCATTAATAAGAGAAAAAAGGAAGTTGTTATTCCTCTGTACAGACAGTTGGTGAGACCCCATCTGGAATACTGTGTGCAGTTCTGGAGACCCATTCTCCGCAAAGACATAGACAGAGTGGAGGCTGTCCAGAGGAGGGCAACCAAAATGGTGCAGGGTCTGCACCAGAAGACATACGAAGAAAGACTAAAGAAGCTTAATATGTATACCCTTGAGGAAAGAAGGGAGAGAGGGAACATGATAGAAACTTTCAAGTACCTCAAGGGAATCAACAAAGCACAAGAGGGTAGTGTCTTTCAGAAAAAGAGATGTGCAAGAACAAGGGGACACAATTTGAAGATAGAGGGAGGATGGCTCAGAGGTAATGTGAGGAAGTATTTTTTCACAGAGAGGGTTGTGGATGCATGGAACAGCCTCCCTGAGGAGGTCATGGAGTCAAGAACAGTGGGGGAATTCAAGAATGCATGGGACAGACATAAGGCAGTCCTAGTGGGGGGGGGTAGGAGGAAGTAAGCTGTTGGTTATCTAGGATCTGCAGCTTATCTGTTAGGTAGAAAAATGGACAGACTAGGTGGGCCAAGCGGTCCTTATCTGCCATCAAATTCTATGTTTCTATAAGATCAGAGATGCTGAGAGGGATTTTAGCTGCAGTAACACCCTGAAAACGAAAGGGAAAGGGGGAAAGGCATACAGGTGCCTGCCTGTCCAGTCCAGAACCAGGGCATCCAGAGGATCTGTGCCCTGTGCTGGTGGTCTGCAGCAATATTGAGGTAGCTGGTGGTTCTGGTGGGATGCAAACAAGTCTATCTCTGGCGTACCCCATCTTCTGAAAATAACTTGTACCACCTGCTTGTTTAGAGACCATTCGTGATGGGCCTGGTTGATGTGGCTTAGTGCATCTGCCAAGGTATTGTCCTTTCCTGGCAAAATGGATTGCCTGCAAAGACACCTTCAGAGAATATGCCAGAGTCCAAATTTTCACGGCCTCTGTGCAGAGGAGGCCTGACCTGGTGCTTCCCTGTTTGTTTATGTAATACATTGTGGTGGTATTGTCTGTTCTGATCTGTACCACCCTGCCCAATATCAGTAAAGAAAAAACCTTTAGAGCTAGGTGCACTGCTCTGAGCTCCAGTAAGTTTATGTGCTGAAGGGACTCTGCTGCTGACCAGGTGCCCTGAGTCGTGTGCTTTCCTAAATGGGCGTCCCAGCCCAATAGAGATGCATCTATTGTGAATACCAGTGAGGGGTTTTCATTCTGAAAAGGAACTCCTTGCCTTAAACTGGATTCCTGTTTCCACAAGAGGGCCTTTAATAGTGCCCTTGTCACTGGTATAAACTTTGAAAAGGTGTCTCTTTTCTGACTCCAGTGAGCCCTGAGGTGAAACTGGATGTCTCTCATATGAAACTTGGAGCCTTGCACTGTGCCTATGGATGCAGCCATATGGCCTAGTAACTGCAGAAACTGTCTTTCAGTTTTTGACTTGTTCAGGGTGAAGGAATTTGCTATTGACTGAAGACTCTGCACCCTGAGGGTAAAAAGGCTCTGCCCTGAAGTGTGTTGATTTCTGCCCCTATGAACTGCAAAGTTTGAGCAGGAGTTAGAACTGATTTCTTTTGGTTTATTATAAAACCCAGGAACTCTGAAAGGGGTTTGGGTGATTCTTAGGGAATTCCTTACTTGGTCTGGTGACTTTCCCACCACCAGCCAATCATCTAGGTATGGGAAGACAGTCACTCCCTGTCTTCGTAGATATGCCACTACAGCAACTAGGCACTTTGTGAATACCCTTGGTGCTGAGGAGAGACCGAAAGGGAGAGTTGAAAACTGATAGTGGCCCAAAGGGAGCCTGAACCTGAGATATTTTCTGTAAGATTCCTTTATGGGGATGTGGAAATAGGTGTCTTTCAAGTCCAGTGATGCCAGCCAGTCCCCTTTTTGGATTGTTGGCAATATCCAAACCAAAGTTACCATTCTGTACTTTGTTTTTTTCAGATGCATGTTCAAAGCTCTGAGATCCAATATTGGCCGCCACTTCCCACTTTTCTTTGTTGTTAGGAAGTATCTGGAGTAAAAACCCTTTCCTCTCAGGGTGGTAGGAACTGATTCCACTGCTCTGAGTTGTAACGATTTCTGAACCTCTGCTTCTAGTAGTGCCCTTTTTTGCTAGAGGAGGTGAGCAGTAAACCCCGGTCTTCTGTGGAAGAAAAGATTTGTCCAGAGACAGACCCTGACCCACTACCTCCAGCACCCACTTGTCTGTGGTGATGCTTAGCCAAGCCTGGAGTAAGTGGGAGAGTCTGCCTCTGACAGGGAGGGAGGAGGCAGCCTGAGCCTCAGTGGTTTTGTATTGATTGGGGCTAAGGTTGGGTCTGAGAGCCCCTCCTGGAACCCCTTCTACCCCTACCCCTAGATTATCCCTGTTGTAGATGCTGCTGGTACTGGGGCACAGCTACTGGCTGGAAAAAGGGTCTGGTCATAAAAGACCTTCCTCTGCCCCCCATTTCATAAGGCCTAGTGGATGGAGAAGCACGATCCTTAGCAGAGTTACTTCTAGAGGTTGCCTTATGCTCATCCACTTTTTTCATGTATGCAACCATGGACTCCCCCAAAAGAGAGTTTTCCTCTAAAGGAAAATCCAGGGCCTTGGATTGAGTATCCTGAGTAAGGTTAGTGGCCCTGAGCCATGAAAACCTTCTCTGTGCCACAGTGTTAGCCATCCATCTGGCTGCAGTGTCATTAGAATCATCAGCCATCTGGAACTGGTACTTAGCCACCTCCAGCCCAAACCTGGCAGTTTCAGCCAGGTTTTCAGACAAGGGGAGAGGAGGCTTTCATGGAGATGTCCAGTACTGACTGCCACAGGGATTTTTGATACTGGGCAGCATAAGCTTGAAAAGTAGCCTGTCTCATGGCCAAAGAAGCTGATAAGTAGCCTTTTTTGGCCATGCTATCCATTTTCCTGGAGTCCTTGTCCAGAGGGTGGGAGGACAGGGGGACTCTGGCTTTGTCGCAGGCTGCCTGCTATATGACCCCTTGATGGTCGGGATGGGAGAAAAGGAAATCAGCTCCTGTCCTGTCCAACTGATATTTTTTATCTATTCTCCAATCAATAGGAGGAACATAATTAGGGGTCTGTAGAAGTTTTAGGGTGTCTTTTTTTTAAAGAATGTATAGACTAGCAAGAGGAGGGCTTTTGTGGGTGTTAGACCCATCATATTTAAATATTCAATTTCCTCCTCATCCTCAATCTGCTCTGTGGTAGCAATATCAAGAGCATCTGCCATTCTCCTTACAAATGTGAAATGTGAGGAGTAATCTTCTGACATCCTGGGGGGGGGGGACCAAAATCCTGCTCAGGTGACACCTCTGGGGGAACTGGTTCATCCTCTTCAAAAAGATCATCCTCCTCCTCCTCCAAATATTGCTCCTCCTGTAAAGGGGGAAACACACCACTGCTAGCCTGGGGACCCTGGGTAGGGGCAGGCTGCTGGGGGACGATATTTTGCAGTGCCTGGATAATTTTAAAAGCCTGGGCTATCCCTTGAGCATAGGGCAGAGCAGGCACTTGTGCAGAAGTCCCTTGTTTAGCAGGGGAAGATTCTGCATGTTTAGTTTTCTTAAGTTTCTTTACGGGGACCAGGGAGTCAGCTGGTTCGTTACCTCACTTTGCCCCTTTTCCGCCTGTCTCAAGTGCAGGGGTAAGCACATTTGTGGGTTCAGCCACAGCAGATTGGGGTGTCAGCTGGTCAGAGCCAGAGGAACCCCTAGGAAATCTTTTATTTAGCCTATCAAGGCATTTTTCCATGTTTTTTTCTGGGAAAGTTTTACATACTTCACAGTCCTGGTCAAACCCCAGACAAGCCACACATAAGGTGTGTTTGTCTGCCTTAGCAAATACATCTCCACATTTTAAACAATTCTTAAAACCGGGTTCTCTGGTTTTCTTTTTAGGTTTCTCTGACATGGTAATGTCAAACGAGAAAAAACACTAACCGCTAATAAAAGAGCAAATGTGAATATTTTTTTTTTTTTTTTATGGTCAGTTCCGGAACTGATAGGAACCGGAGGAACCGAACCCAAGGGATGATAAATGAACCGGTTCAGCGGTTCTGTAACCAATAGAAAGCAGTTACAAAAACAATGAAATACACTCAAAAACTAAACTAATAATAGACAAAAATCAATACTCTTTAATCAGAGAACCCCGATGAATTAAACAACTAACCTGGTTCCCTCACGGTTATCCCAAACTGTGAGGAACCAGGAAAAAATAAGTAATTTAAGCAATAAACAAGATTTACACTAACAATCAGTAGAGGCAATAAAAGAAATAGACTATACTTACGTTTTTTAAGGTTTTCAATCTTCTTTCACGCGAAAGAGTAAGATGACCACTCCAAGTGACCGGACTTTCAGGTGGAAAGAAAAATCTGAAGAGGTTAGAACACTACAGTTGGCAGAAGCAGTATTTGAAAGATGCTCATGTGCAAAGAATTCTACTCATTTGCATGTGTTCCATCTCTCCAGGCAGTCCAACCCCCCAGGCTTACTGCATAAAGTTATGAATATCCTGAGCATTACTGGGGTTAGACCTAGTAATGGCCTGAGGGCAGTCTGAACCTCAGATACTTTCTGTGACTGGGCCTGATTGGAATGTGGAAATATGCATCCCTCAGGTCCAGTGAGGTCAACCAGTTTCCTTGTTGCAGGGAAGGGATGACTATGGTCAAGGAGACCATCCTGAATTTGGGCTTTGTCAAGTGCTTGTTTAGCAGTCTGAAATCCAGGATAGGTCGCCATTCCCCATTTTTCTTCTGGGTAAGAAAGTATCTTGAGTAAAGTCCTTTTTTGCACTGTGGTATGGGAAGTCTCCACTGCATTCCTCTGCAGCAGCTTTTTGACCTCCAGTTCTAGAAGAGCTTTCTCTACTGAGGTTGCTGGTTTGAAACTACTGTGACCCTGCACCTTGAGGAATGACTTGAAATTCAGTGACAGACTTTGGCTCATTACCTCCAAGACCCACTTGTCTGTGGTAATGATTTCCCACACTTGGAAGAAGTGAGCCAGCCCGCCTCTTGGCAACCTGTAGTTGCATGTCAGGGGGCTTGATTGGACTGTGTCCTGGTAGCTGATGCTGGGTCAGTCTGTTTGGAGGGCCTCATACCCCAGTCCCTGAAATAAGCTCTGGGCTGCTGGTAGTCTAGGGATGCCCAGGCCTGAAAAAAGGGTCTGGGATAATGCCCTCTACCCCTACCTCCCCTTCCCTGAGTCTGATAGGAAGTGGAGGGCTTCTCCTTAGCTGCATTACTTCTATAGGTGGTCTTGTATGTGGTGAGTTAGCCACTGCTGACATATCTTCATCCATATTTTGTTATATTGTTCAGGGAGAAAAGAAGCTTTAGGACCAAATTGTAAGAATTAAGAAGGAGGGGGATGGGTGGAAGTGGGGGGTGATAAGGCAGAAGAGCTCAACAGCTACTTCTGTTCAGTCTTTATGAAAGAAAGGAAGGGGGCTACCCACAATAGCAGGGAGGATAGAAACAGATGGGGGGGGATGACAGATGGAGAAATCACAGTGTGGAGGGTGCTGGAGGGGTTGAAGGCATTGAGGATGGACAAGGCACCAGGACCGGATGGAGTACATCCAAGAGTGTTGAAGGAGCTGGCAGAAGTCCTGGCAGGACCCTTGGCAGAATTATTTAATTCATCTCTAGACACAGATGCATACCCTATGACTGGAGACTGACTCACGTGGTTTCCCTCCACAAGAGAGGACCCAAGGATGAACTGGGGAACTACAGGCCAGTAAGTCTAACATCCATAGTGGGGAAGCTAATGGAGACCATCCTAAAGGAGAGGCTAGTGGCACTACTGGAGGTTAACAGGGTACAGGACAGGAGGCAGCATGGCTTCATAAAGGGCAGGTCATGCCAGACCAACCTGGTGGAATACTATGACTGGGTGACTAGGCAAATTGACAGGGGCATGCGATGGATGTCCTGTACCTAGACTTCAGTAAGGCCTTTGATTCAGTACAAGATGGGAGACTTGGATGCAAGCTACGGGGCACATGGGCAGGAGCAAAACTGGTGGGGTAGGTGGAGAACTGGCTAAAAGATAGGCTGCAGAGGGTGGTGGTAGGTGGGGAATACTCATCCCCTAAGCCTGTGACAAGTGGTGCTCCACAGGGGTCGGTGTTGGGCCCAGTGCCGTTTGGCATATTTATTGTAGACATCTTGGAGGGCATCAGCAGCAAAATCAGCCTATTTGTGGATGACACCAAGATGGGAGTCGTGGTGGACAACCAGGTTGAGTGGCGGGAACTACAGGAGGATCTGGCAAGGCTAGAGGCATGGTCTGACAGATGGCAGGTGGCGTGTAATGCATAAAAATGCAAGGTACTGCAGTTCAGAACAAAAAATCAGAGGAGAAGCTACCATCTGGGGGGGGGTACGACTGGAGGTAACAGAAGAGGAGAAGGATCTGTCGGTGCTCATCATGGGAGAAATGAACAATTCCATGCAATGCAGAAAGCCAGCAGCAACGATCAACAAAATGCTGGTGTGCATTGCAAGTGGCATTAACTTGAGAAGAAGGGAGATTATTCTACTGTTATACAGATCATTGGTTAGACCCCACCTGGAATACTGCGTGCAGTACTGGCTCCCATACCTACAAAAGGACATTAGGCTGCTGGGGTGCAGCATAGGGCAATGAAGATGATGCAGGGCCTGGGAGAATTGCCATATGAGGTCAGACTAAGAGAGTTAAACATGTACGTACTGGAGGAGAGGAGTGACGGGGGCACATAACTGTGACCTTCAAATACATGAAGTGGATAATCAAAACAGACACAGAAGGTCTATTCAGGAGGAAGGGGGAAGAGACACTAGGGGCCATGCCATGACATAGGAGGGGGGTAGATTTAGGAGGGAGGTGAGGAGGCATTTCTTTACAGAGATGGTGGTGGCAAAGTGGAACACACTACCGGCTGAGGTGGTGGCATGTAACACTGTGAAATGCTTCAAGAAGGGATGGGACAGGGCAAAGGGATGGTAAAGGGAGGAAAGGGGAGGGGGGACAGCTGCTGAATAGGGAGCTAGCTGCAATCTCAAGCAGCCTAGATAGACCAGGATGGCCTTTTGCTGCTGGCAACTTTTGTATGTTTGTATATTTTTATGTGATTTTGTGTAAATATGAATGCCACAAGAATGCCAGTGTTAATGAAAGGGTCGCATAGGAAGAGACACTGTACTGCAAAATGTTTGCATTCCTCTGTGACTTGAGGGGAAGCTTGCTTGACAGGAAGCTACATTACATTTCAAGGGCTGCTCAACAAGGATGTGCTTGAAAACCATCACCTGTCATAACATTTTCACTTCAAAGCAAGATGCTTTGGAAACTGGATTTGGGAAATAACCATTCTTAAAGGCAAGTGTGAATTATCTCACAAGTGTTATATTGCTGGGGAGGTGGGACAACAAAGGCAGCCAGGAAATTGGGATGTGGGATATAGATATAATAATTCCCTCAAATTTTGGGGAAAGAGCAAGAGAGAGACCCCTACTGGCCTAAAAGATAAGGTCCCAGATGAAAAAAGGCATGGGAAAAAGACCGCCAGCTGGGAGCAAAAAGGGGTTTTGCAGGCTGAAACAGAGGGTATAAAATTCCCCTCACATCAGAAGCTCAGAGTTTTTTGGCATTGCATTCTGACACTTATTCCTGACCACAAGAGACGCAAGACTGCCACAACACAGAGACAGACTAAAAACCAGTGAGTGCTACAGAAGGACTGAAACTTTTTCCAACTTCTTTTGGTTCTGTACTTTCTGAATTTTCCACAAACAAGGTAGACACTAGACAGTTAAATTTTACAGTGCGCTTTTTCATGTATATTTCCACCTTTATTTTTGCTATTTTGTAACCAGATTTCTAAACCTTTCATTTGTAAAGTTTGTATGATAAACATTTAGATTTAGTAAAAGCATTCTGTTTTCAAAACTGCCTGTGAGTGATTTTGTATGTGTAAAAGGTAAAAAGGTTTAATCAATTCTGAGATCAACCTGGTTAGTGCAAGGTGTCACCATTCACTACCAAGTCTAGGATCCAAAAAGAGAATATCTGGGTTCCTTAAGTAAGAGAGATACACAGATCTTGGGAGGAGTCTGTAAAGGGGGAACTAGGTGCTGCACACCCTGCAAGAGAGGACACAATTAGGTTTACGAGGGCAAAATCTGAAGAGCTCGTAATGCCTAGGTCTCCTCCCCCCTCAGTACAGCAACTGAGGAGAGTTCTCACCTGTCTACAGACTTGAGACTGTACTGTATCCTTACCCAGATTAGAGAGAGGAAGCCTTGGGACCTCGTGGCGGGTGTTCAGTCATGAACTCAGTGAGCACTCTAGAAGGAAAGTTGGAGGGTATTCCTGTTCCCCCCATCACGGATTGCACTTGGGGTGGGCACTGTGAGCTCAGTGGACCTGGCCCCCAAGAGTGGGTTTATGACAGATCTTGTGCACAGTGGTGGGATCCGAGAGATATTGTTGATACAGGCATAGAGGTTGGATTTGAGGCTAGTGTATCAGACTGATAAACTGAAAATAATACACACACACAAACAGGGCAGAGATTTGGAAAAAAAACAGTTCGGTTACAGTATAAAGTTCCCTACCCTGTTTTTTTTTTTTTACGGTTTAAGTTAGTGTAGCAGTAGTTAGGGAAGAAGAAGATGGCTTCCAACTATAGTAAATACACTGGAGACCACCTAAGGCACATTTGTCAGGAAAAAGGGGTCCAGTACGAGGGGTGAACAAAAAGAACCTCATGGAGGCTCTTATGGCAACCAATGAGCAAGCGGTTGCCTGAAACTTGAGTTACGGCAAGTGACTGAAAGGGACCAGACCTTGGGCATGGGGGTGCCAGGGGATGTTGCAGGGTTCAGTCCCAGGGAGGAGGACAGCGAGACCAGAGGGAACCCAAAGCCACAGCACCAGGGGAAGGCCACCACAAAGCTGGAGCTGGAAGGGATCAGGCTGCAACTGGATTTGAGGAAATTGGAGCTGGAATTTGAGCAAAGAAAGTTTGAAGCTCAGCAGCAGAGGGAGTTTCAACAGAACAGGTTTGAACTGGAGATGCAAGAAAAAGAACAGCAGCACCAGAGAGAGACCAAGGAAAAAGAAAGGCAACACCAGAGAGAATTTGAACTGGAGAAGCTAAGACTCCAATGACCAGTGCCAGAGGAGATAAGTGGCTGGGCTGAACCTGAAACTCCAGGGCTGGGGTATAAGTTAAACTCCAAATTAATAGCTGAATTTAAAGAGGGAGAGGATATAGATGCATTTTTGAATTCATTTGAAAAGGCCTGTATCCAGGCCAAAATACCCAGGGAGTCCTGGAGCTTCTAGCCATCCCCACTACTTACTGGTGAAGGGCGTGAGGTGATAGGCCAAATGGACAATAATGATAGCCAAAATTATGAGAAGCTTAAAGCTGCTTTGCTTAAAAAGTATGAACTTACTCCTGAGGTCTACAGGGTTAAATTCCAGAAACTGAAAAAGCCCTGACATGAGCTTTGAGGAACTCACCACAAAGCAACGTAAGTTTTTAAAACATTGGTGGGAGGGGGTGGAAGCAAACTCTGTGGAGAAAATTGAGAAGGTTGTACTTTTAGAGCAGTTCTTTTGGGCTTGCCCAACAGAGTTGAAAACCTAGCTAGGGGACCGAGATCCAAAAGCAGCACAGTAAGCTGCTGAGCTCTCGGATCGCTATGCCAGGAGCAGGCCTGCTCTGAAAGGAAGTGGGGCAGGTGTGGCAGGGCAGAAAGGGAAAAGCATGCCTTCAGGGCAGCTAAAACCCTCACTGCCTCTGCCAAAAGGGGGAAGCCTCAAATTACTAAAAAGGGATTTCTCGAATAAAAGAAATGATGACTGTTGGTTTTGTAAATAACCAGGGCATCTTGCTAGACAGTGTCCTAAAAAGGCACCGAGTGGACAAAGTGGTGCTCGAACAGAGATGGGTGCACTGTGTATCCCTGAAAGCTTGCCTATAAACATGAGGGAGCACATACACCCAGTTACTGTAAATAGGGTGCAAACCTATGGGTTAAGGGACACGTGGGCATCTCTTACCTTAGTAAAAGGGGATTTGGTTTGGCTTGAACAGCTTATACTTAATCAGTTTGTAACAGTGAGGGGATTCACTGGGGAGGAGAAAACTCTGCCACTAGCTAGTGTTCTCCGGGACTGGGGTGAGACAGGAGAGAGGGTGCAAAAAGTGGCAGTGGCAGACAACCTCACCCTGGATGTGATTATAGGGAATAATCTACAGCAGGTGGTGGTGTGTGCAGTTTTCTGCAGTCAGATGGCTAAGGACCCTTGTAGTTCCCTGAACCTCACAGAACGAAGCCCCTGTGGAAAAGAATAGAAGGCTGGTTCCCCAGCCTGTGTCTCCTGACTTGTAGGGTAGTGAGATCAGGCAAGCTAAAAGTAACTACTGTAAAGAACTCCTACTTAATGCTGCGGGAGACCCCTGAAGGTTCTGGTCACATGTCAAAACCTTTCTGGGTACCCAAAAATCCAACCCTGCCAATGATATGGTACTGAATGGCAAACATTGTAATGGCTCGATGATGCCGAGTCGACAACCAACTCGTCGACGCCAGCATTGTAGCGCTCAGGCTCCCCCAGGTCAACCAAGTAGTTGCAGTTGGCAGGAGCTGCTCACAGCAGAGACTGTCTTTCTCTTCAGGGGGCTTTGCCCCCCAAACCTTCCGTTATTTTAGATACCAACTCCGAGTCAGAGTTGGTTCAAGGAGGGGGTGCAGGATGGGGGAAAGTGTAGCCCGGTCCCGGACGCAACCTCTACAGTGACCTGGCGCTGCTGTCAGCAGTGACGTATGTCACTGTAGAGGTTTTACCGCGGAAGGTGCATACCCATTGTAATGACCCTACAACTATTGCTAACTTCTTTAACAGCCACTTTGCAGACCTATCTAGATATACCTCTGCTTTCCCCTCTGCACAGCCTAACCCAAGCCTCATGAGGCCAAATCACCCTCCTTTCTACTTTAAGGCCATCATCAAAGCTGCTGTCCTGAAACTGCTCAATACAATCTCTGATAACACTAGTGTTGACTCAGATGGTACTGAGCCAAAGCTTCTAAAACTAGCAGCCTCATTTATTGCCTCCCCTCTGGCTAGAATCTATATCCTGCCTCCATCAAGGTCATGTCCCAAAAACATGGAAAATCGCTAGTGTTACTCCTGTATTCAAGAAAGGGGACAAGAAAGATGTCTCTATCAGTCCATTGCGATACTCTTCATCCTAGGGAAAATCCTGGAAAAAGTGGTAGCCTCCCAAACTACCGAATATCTGGTCAAATTCAAACTGCTCTCACCTAACCAACACAGCTTCCGCAGAGGGCACAGTACCACCACTGCCCTGCTCAAATTCACTAATGATGTTCTTTGTGCAATGGACACTGGTCTCATAACAGGAGCTGCATTTATAGATCTCATAAAAGCCTTTGAACTTGTTGATCACCCTCTCCTGCTCTCGAATCTCTCATCTCTGGGCTTCTCATCTCATTCTGTGTCCTGGTTTAATAGCTACCTCACACACAGATTGCAAGTTGTGAAATTTAATTCGGCAGTATCAGATCCTACATCCATTAACACTGACGTTCCCAAGGGTTCCATCCTGGGCACCCTTCTTTGTTCTACTTTTATCAACCACATTACCCAGGACACCCCTCAATGCTCATCTCTCCTTTATGCAGATGACCTTGTTCTGTACTTTAGCTCTAAAAGCATCTCCGAGATAAATCTTAAACTTTCCTCTGCCTTCCATGATGTTCAGGCTTGGCTCTCCAGGCACAAACTCCTGCTACATGTGGGTAAAACTCAGGCCATGGTCTTTGGCACTGGGGCCAAACTCAGGTTGTCTCAAAATCAACTCAAGGTCTCATGCCTTGATGGTTCTCTGCTTCACACAGTATGCTCCTTCAAATACCTCGGAGTCCTGCTCGATGAGTCTCTCAACTTTGACCAACATACCATGTCTACACGTAAGTCTGTGAACTCCAGAATTGGACTTGCTTATAAGACTACTCATATCCTGTCACCTTCTGCCAGACTTGCTATTACTAGAGGTATTTTGCTCCCCTTCCTAACTTATGAAGTTGCAGCTTACACTAATGCTTCATACACATCCCTACACAGATGGAACACAATGTATAACTCCATCTGTCGCTATGCCTCAGCATCTCCGCGACTCAAACATAGGTGTCAGTTATATGCTGACCTTAGCTGGCCTTCCTCCTCAAACTATCAAACTGCTCTCCTTTGGCATGCTGGTGGATAGTATTATGTGAACAAATGTCCTAACATTTCTTGCCTCCCTCCTACTTCCTTTGTTTGTTTGTTGAATTTTGTTGACCCGGTAAGCCCACTGGGCCTAGAAGTCCCTTTTTCAGGGGTGACCGGGGAGGGGGAGGGATACAGATGGTAAGCAACTGAAATTGAACCAGATTAAGCTGTTGGTGGTATTTTTAGTGAATGAGGGAAATTTGGCCAGGACACTGGGTCCCCTTTGACCTTTGACCTTCTCTTATGGTTTCTGGTCCACTGACCAATCCTTACTCCAACTGCCAAGATGCAAAACCATCAAAGGCACCTGTGCCTTCCTTTGTGCTGCCCCCAAACTTTGGAACACTCTTCCCCTAGCTGCCCGGACTGCGCCTAGCCATTCCTGTTTTAAGAAAGCTTATCGAGCTCACCTTTGTAAACCTGCTTCAATCTCCCCTAATTTCTCTGCTACCAGCTTCTTCTCCCCCTACCCCCTTCCCTGTAATCTTTCTTTTTTCTGCTCCTACATTTAGCAGACACTATTTTGGTTATTGTTAATTGTATCTCAGCTCATTTTCAGTTCACTCCTATGCTCTATACATGTTTGCCAAGCCTATAGCACTTTCCCTAGGTCTGTACTGGAACTCGTCAGCCAGGTGTTTATGGTTATGTCTACCTTATCCATCAGCTGTTTCTATATCACTGAAAGATGTATCCTACTATTGTGATTGAGGCTTTTTTCTTTGCCTTTGTATTTCTGTTAACTGTATCATGCTGTTACTGTAGAATGTTACTACTTACTTTGTACTGTACTGTTTGTAACCTCCCAGGTTGTGTCTGAAAATAGTTATTTCTATGGCTAGCATGCCCACCTGGTAAACAAAAACGAAATAAATAAAATAGATAATAGGAAGTAGGACTTCCCCAAGTAGCCACTCACAAAACAGCTACAGAAGGTTACTCTGAGGAGGGAGGGCTAACAGTCAGAAGGTTAGGGATGACAGTGACTCTGAATGACCTGATGTTAGAGCTATGGATGCCAGCTTAGGAATTGAGGGGGACATGTCCCATGCTTTGGGAAAACGTGAGGAATTTTTGCCGCTGCTCAGAGGACTGATCCTAGTTTGGAGACGCTGAGGGTTTGTGAAGAATCTGATGGGACACATCAATCAATCAACCAAAATTTATTTATAGTGTGCTTTTCAACATATCAAAGTGCAAGTACAAAACAACATCTTACATAATAAATAATAATATAAAAACAATAAAAAGCAGCAATAAACCTATTCAAATGCTAACTCAAATAGATAACTCTTCAGGGACACCTTAAATAATTCCATGGACAGGCACTCTCTAATCTGATGAGGTAGAGAATTCTACAGGGTTGGGACCATGAAAGAAAAGGCTCTGGCCCCAGATGACTGAAGATGAACCCTGGGAAACTCTAGCAATCCTTCGTCAGTGGAGCGGAGTGGGCGGAGAGGGCGGTAGGGTCAAAGGAGATCTTCCAAGTAGTCCGGTCCCTGACCGTAAAGGGTCTTACAGGTCAGCAACGTGACCTTGAAGGTGATTCTCCACCACACCGGCAGCCAGTGCAGTTCGTGCAGCACAGGAGTGATATGGCAAGTTCTTGGTAGCCCAGTCAACAACCTGGCTGCAGCGTTCTGCACCAGCTGCAGATGACGGAGATCCACCCCCGGCAACCCTAGATATAGAGCATTACAGTAATCAAGACATGAGGAAAGAAAGGCGTGGACCAACACAGGAAGGTCATCATGTGGAACAAGGTGTTTTATCCGGCGATATTCCTCAGATGGTAAAAGGAAGACTTGACAGTGGTAGATACCTGTGTCTTCAACGTTAACTCACTGTCAAGAATTACACCCAGATTCCGCACCTGTTCAGAAGGTCTCAACTGGTTACCCCCTAACACAAGGCCAGAGGGAGACTCAAGAGTCAACTTCTCTACGCAATGACCCGAGTCCACAACCAACACCTCAGTCTTATCTGGATTTAGTTTCAACCAGTTAGCACTCATCCAGTCCTGAATCTCAGCGAGGCAGTTATTAAAGACTGATAATGCGTCATTCTGATCAGGTACAAAGGACATATAGAGCTGAGTATCATCTGCATAGCAGTGAACACTCAGCTCATAATGCCTTATAGTGTCTCCCAACAGCAGCATGTGCACTGTGAACAACATGGGGGAAGCACAGAACCCTGTGGCACCCCACAGGACAGAGCAAAAGGAGCAGAGGAAAAACTTCCTGAGGCTACCCTCTGACTTCTGCCTGTGAGGAAAGAGTGGAACCATCTGAGGACTGTCCCTGACAGTCCGCAGAACAGCCGCAGGTGATCTAGTAACATCCCATGGCCCACGGTTTCAAATGCTGCAGAAAGATCAAGGAGGACCAAGATTGAATGGCTCCTCCGATCTCTCGCTATTAGGAGATCATTAAGTACCCGAACCAATGCCGTCTCGGTACTATGCCTCTTCCTGAAACCGGACTGGAGAGGATCATAGACCTCATGGGTGGTAAGAAAGTCATCGAGCTGCAACACGACTACTTTCTCAATAACCTTGCCCAAAAAGGGCAGGTTAGAGATCGGTCTGTAGTTGGCGAGATGTCTGGGTCAGGGAAGGCTTTAAAGGGGTGTCATGATAGTTTTCAAAGACTGAAACACCCCTTCGTCCAAAGAGTACCAGACTATCTCAGCAAGGACTGGTCCGAGCACATCCATGCACCCCACAAGGAGACACATGGGACCAGGATCCAAACAACAGCAAGTCGGTCACAAGCCCTGGACAATCTTCATGATATCCATGATCGCTGGCTGGTCAAAATTTGTCCAGGCAGACCGAGGGCCTGTAACCCCACATTGATCACTGCCACGCTCATTTGAACGCATACCGCGGATCTCTGACCTGATCGATGACACCTTATCCTCAAAGAACCGAGCAAACTCATCACACTTTATTTGTGAAAAAGCTCTCCAACCCTGCAGACAGGCTGGATTACACAGTCTGTCCACGGTCCGGAAAAGCTGAGCTGGTCGATTTCTTGATGCAGCTATCTCCCGGAACAGGAACTCTGTCTTCTTATGGGAGATTTCTGATTGATAGTCCACGTAATGGGCTATCAATCTAAATCTGTCACTTTCCAGGCTGACGCACCAACAGCATTCAATTCACCCCATTTTCCCCAAACTCCTCAATGTCCCATCAAACCAGGGGCACCGAGGGCGAAGGGAGAGGGGGTGAACATGGACAGGCACTATGGAATCCAGTGCCCTCAGCACCACATTATTATAGTGCACCACTAAGGCATCTGGTTCCATGCACTCCATAGTCCAATTTGATAGGTCCAGCACCACCATCAGACCCTCACAGGTAACTCCCCTCAAAGGGCGGTACTGGACCATCTCCAAAAGGGTAGGTCTCGTAATGGGGGGGGTCACGAAATTGAATCTTATGGAGTGATGGTCAGACCACCCAACTGGTTCCACCACCAGTTCCGTGATCTCCATCCACAGGGTGAACACCAGATCCAGAGAGTGACCCTGAATATGGGTGGCAGTGGTAACAACCTGTGTGAAGCCCAACAAAATCATTAATTGGAGGAAGTTTTGACCAAAATGCGAGAGTTCATCGTCGACCCATGCACTGAAGTCCCCCAGGACCAACCACCTGGAGGGCTCCAACACCAGGTCGACAATGAAGTCTGCAACTTCCTGCAGAAAAACGTTCTCATCACCGGGTGGACAGTAGACAAGTAAGATTCTGCTGCCCACACCTGCTCCCATGTTACACTCAAAGGATCTAGGGGACACCACTGGAACCTCCACAAGACCCAATTCCGATTTAAAACAAATAGCAACCCCCCACCCCTTCGATCCAACCTCGGGCGATGTATTACCAAGTACCTGGCTGGAACAGCTGATTCCAATATGGGACCAGCATTCTCGTCCAGCCAGGTCTCAGTAATGCAAGTCAGGTCAGATGACTCAAGAAGATCAGCAGTAATTGCTGTCTTGTTTTTATAGACCTGGCATTGCATAACACCACCTGCGTTGGATGAAAGGCCTCGGAGGAGCGGGCCACTTGCCCACTCTCAGTGGAACCCTTGGGTATGGGAACCAGGCATCGCACTCACCTATCCTGGACCCATTTCACCCCAGGGCATCTCCCAGACCTCACGACCCTTATCCACTTATTCCGCTCCCCCACTTGCAGCCGAGGAACCCCCCTCCCCCTCCGCCTCCTCCATGCAATCCCCAAGGCACGACAATGCCTATATACCTCGGGTTGCAACAGGGGGGTCGAAGGGGCGCAGGTCCCTCAGCCTAGAGGGGGAATAGCGCCTGACTACGGAAACCCGGTCCCAACACATGCTGCCAAATATTTAAAAACAGATATTAATCAATCAACCAATTTGATTAATACTATCAATGCCGCAGACTTATTTAAATGGAGGTGACATGAGACAGGGCATTTTGGAACAAAGGACTGTTGTATACACAGGACATGAGGATAGAGGGAGGGGTGATGGGCAGGCAGCTTGTTGTTCCCAAGGGGTACCGTGAGCAATTGCTCAAGGTCGCTCATGACATCCCCATGTCCGGACATCTGGGCATTGTGCGCACAATGCAGTAATTGGCTCAGAATTTCTATTGGCCGAACTTCACCCAGCGGGTGAGGGAATATTGCAGGTCTTGTCACTGGTGGCAACAGATAGGGAAGGCAGGTAGTAAAACCAAAGCTGCCCTAATTTCCTTGCCCCTTGTGGAGGAGACATTCCAGAGGGTAGGAATGGATACTGTGGGACCCTTGAGTACCCAAGCTCCTCTGGGAAGAAGTTTATCCTGATGGTGGTTGATTACACCACCCGATACCCAGAGGTGGTTGCCCTCTCCTCACATAGGACAGACAAAGTGGCAGATGCCTTGCTAGGGATTTTCTCCCATGTCGGGTTTCCACAGGAGGTTATCACTGATCAAGGGAGTACCTTCAAGTCTGACCTGATGAAGCACTTATGGGAGAAGTGTGGGGTGGTGCAGAGGCACACGACACCTTATCACCCAGAAGTCAATGGGCTTGTGGAACATTTTAATGGTACCCTAAAACTGATGCTCCAAGTGTTTGCTAAACAGCATGGGAGGGACTGGGAGAAATACCTTCCCCACCTATTGTTTGCATACAGGAAGGAGCCCCAAGAGTTGACAGGGTTCTCCCCCTTCAAACTCTTATGTGGACGTAGGGTGTGTGGACCTCTAGACTTGATCCAGAAAGACTGGGAAGGCAAGCATGCCACCCAGAGAACTCCCATACTGGAATATGTCCTTAAGTTTAGGGAGAAGCTAAAGGAGCTAATGGGAGTGGCCCAAAACAACCCGTCAGCTGCCCAAGGGAAGCAAAAAGTCTGATACGACCACAAAGCCAGAGTTCACTCGTACAGTGCAGGTCAGGAATTCTTGGTCCTAATTCCAGTTCAGAAGAACAAGCTGAGGGAGGTTTTAGAGGACTTTTCCCCTTTGTTTATGGCCAAGCCTAGACGAATCCCCTTAGTGACACACAATGTAGATATGGGGATGCAAGCACTCATATGGCAGACAGCCTACCAGGTGTCTGAGGCCATCCTAAAGGACATTAAGAGGGAGGTGGTGGAAATGCTGGATTTAGGGGTAATCCAGAAATCTCACAGTCGCTGGGCCTCATCCGTAGTCCTTGTTTCTAAGCAAGATGGCTCTACTCACTTTTGTGTGGACTGTCGTGGACCCAACATAGTCACAAAGTCTGATGCCCACCCAATGCTATGGACGGATGAACTACTGGACAAGTTGAGATGGGTGACATACCTTACCACAACTGACTTGAAAAAAGGGTACTGGCAGTTAGAGTTAACTGCCAGAGCTAAAGAGCGGTCAGCCTTCATCACTCCAGTAGGACTATTTGAGTTCTGGGTAATGCCTTTTGGAATGAAGAATGTCCTGCCATCTTCCAAAGGTTGGTCAACCAGGTGTTACAAGGTACTGAAGAGTATGCAGTGGTGTATATGAATGATATTGCCATCTTTAGTACCAGCTGGAAGGAATACCTGTCCCACCTGGAGGAAGTGTTGGGCAGGATACAGAGGGCAGGGCTCACTGTCAAGGCTGAAAAGTGCCAGGTGGCTATGGTGGAGGTGGCATACTTATGCCCTGTAGTTGGGCGGGGACAGCTTCATCCTAATAAGGCAAAGATTGAGGCAATGGAGGTGTGGCCCATGCCTGAAACCTAGAAGCAGGTTAGGAGCTTCCTAGGAACTGCAGGGTACTAACAAAGGTTTATGCCCAATTACAATACCGTGGCAGCCCCCCATCTAGCTTGCTGAAGAAAAGACAGCAAAAAAGGGTAAAGTGGGAGCCAGCCTGTGAATGAGCCTTCACATGACTAAAAGAGGTTCTGTGCAGTGCCTCTGTGTTGGCCAGTCCAGATTATAGTAGGCAATTTGCAGTTCAGACAGATGCCTCCGATGTGGGGATTGGAGCAGTCCTCAGTCAGACATCTAATCATGGCAAAGACCACCCAATAGTGTACCTTAGCAAGAAGTTACTTCCCTGGGAGCAGGCATACTCCACAGTAGAAAAGGAATGTCTTGCGCTGGTATGGGCCCTGAAGAAATTAGAGCCATACCTCTATGGAAGACGCTCTGAGGTACAGACCAATCACAACCCCCTGGTATGGTTAAATCAGATGGGTAAAATCAATGGATGCCTACTCCGATGGAGTATTGCCCTACAGGCCTATGACAAGACAATTACCCACAGGACTGGGTCAGCCAACGTAAATGCAGATGGTCTATCTTACCAGTTAGAACAGTAAACAGAATTATGGAAATTCTACCGTACGATAGGGGCATGTTCCCATAAATTCAGTCTAAGGAGGGAGGAATGTGGTGAGTTAGCCACTGCTATCATATCTGTAGACATATTTTGTTATAATGTTATATGATTTTGCGTATGTTTAAATGCCACAAGAATGACAGTGTTAATGAAAGGGTCCATAGGGAGAGACACTGTATTGTAAAATGTTTGACATTCCTCTGTGACCTGAGGGGAAGCTTGCTTGAGAGAAAGCTAAATTACATTTCAAGGGCTGCCCAACAAAGATGTGCTTGAAAACCGTCATCTGTCATAAAATGTTCACTTCAAAGCAGGATGCTTTAGAAACAGGATTTGTGAACTAACTATTCTTGAGGGCTATTGTGAATTATCTTATAGGTGTTATATTGTCAGTGAGGTAGGACTGCAAAGGCAGCCAGGAAACTGGGTTGTGATAGATAAATAGATATAATAATCCCCTCAAATTTTGGGGAAAGAGCAAGATATACCTCTACTGGTCTCAAAGATAAGGCCCCAGCTGAAATAAGGCATGGGAAAAAGACTGCCAACTAGGAGCAAATAGAGGTTTTGTAGGCTAAAACAGAGGATATAAAAATCCCTTCACATCAGAAGCTCAAAGCTTTTTGACATTGCATTTTGACACTTGTTCCTGACCACAAGAGAAGCAAGACTGCCACAACACAGAGACAGACTAAGAACCAATGAGTGCTATAGAAGGACTGAAACTTTTGCCAGCTTCTTTTTGTTCTGGACTTTCTGAATTTTCTATAAAAAAGGTAGACATTCGACAGTTAAAATTTACAGTGTGTTTATTTATTTATTTACTTATTTATTTATTTCAATCTTAGAATAAACCTTTGAGTCATAGACTCATTTATAGATGTTCCACGTCATGACAAGTAAGAAAAGCAGTGAAACAATTTTACATACAGTTAAAACAGCTGTGAAGAAACAGACTAAGCCAAAATGTGAACTAATGAAGAGAAGCATGCAGACTTTTACAAAGTTGTTACAAAAAATATCAAAGTAGCTAGACCTGTTCAAATAAGAACAGGCCTATTGTCAAAGTGCAAACACAAGTCTGGCCACAAGGAGTGCAACCAAGATACATGAAGTGCTAAATTTGGTACAGTTTATTACAGGATATGGATTTCAGGAGGCATATAGGATCCTAAAGGCTAAAGTTGGAGGAAGGTAAGGCAGGGGTGGTTAAGAAGAGGGGTAGAGATAGGGGAAAAATGAAAAGAGAGGAGTGTGATTGGAGAAAGTGGGAGAAAACTGTAGTGGGAAAGTGGAATATACTGAAGAAAGAGTATGTACTAGAAACTAAGAGCAGCAGGGCCAATTTACTCATTGGTTAAAAAGAGGCCAGAGAGGTATAGGCAACGGGGAGTGTCGTGACTAGAGGGAGAGTGGAGATGAACTTAAAGGAATATGAGATGAGGAATGAGGAAGGAAAGGGGATAAGGAGAGATAGAAAGGAGAAAGTCAAGGTACTAGAGCAAGGGAGGGAGCTAGGAGTCATAGTCACAGGCACTGGCCAGAGATAGTGCAGAGCAGAGCATAGCAGAGCTTTGTTTTAAATAGACCAAGTTTGGTTTCCTCAAGTAGTTCTTTGCTGAGAGAGTTGAACCAGATTAGTGCACAATATTCAAAGGACTTCTGACCATGAGAGGTTCTACAGAAAATAACTTTCAGGGTTTGTCCATTGTGGCCTCTAGTGCACCTGGACATGTTAGATTGTTTGAAGTGGTCACTTACTCCAGTTGGGGTAAGGCTGAGTACTGATTTTTTGGTGAGCAGGCATGTCTGGTACCGAATGCAGCAATCTAGGTTAAGCCAGCTACTTTGGGTGTATAGCTCGCATGTATGGGTTAAACGGTACACACACAACACAAGCCTGCAGGCTTTGTTGAGGGTTGTTTTAAGTCTCTTAAGAGCTGTGGGAGTTGCAGCACCATATACCAGCATGCTGTAGTCAATAACTGACAGCACAGAGCTAGACACTGCTATTTTTAGGGCATTGTTCATGAGGTAAATCTTGTTTCTGTAGAGCAGACCCAGCTTAGCATTTGCCATTTTTGCAACTTGGTCAATATGACTGGAGTAGAACAGGGTGCTATCTAGTGTTATTACCAGATATCTGAAGTGGTTTACCATCTCTGGGTGGAATTTTGGTTGTTGACAACATGTAGTTGGTAGTGCCTATGTTTATTGAGGCTGGAAGCAAAAACCATGTTTTTTTTTTTTATAGTTTAGTAAAAGCTTTGAGTCCTAGAACTATTTCTCAACCTTGGAAAAGTTAGTCTGCATCTGGTGTTCCAGTTTGGCAGGGTCTGAGTAGCATGAATAAAGGACAGCATCGTCTGCGTAAAGCAGCACTTGGTCACTGACGGCTAAGGGGAGCTGGTTAATAAAAAGACTAAAAAAGACTAAAAAACAAGGGTCCAAGGATGGAATCCTGGGGCACACCCATAGAGACACACTGGTTATCAGAGCAGAAGTCACCAAGTTTAACTTTTTGTGCTCTCCCTTGGAGGTAGCTATGGAACCAGGTCATCAATTCAGGGGAGAGACCTGTAATAGATAACTGGCAGAGGAGCAGCTCATGATTAACTGAGTTGAAAGCCTTGGTGAGGTCTATATATGTAGCCCCCACCAAGAGCCCCCGATCAAGAGCGAATAAGTGAATTCCACAAGTGCGGTAGAAGTACTATGTTGCTTCCGGAAACCGTGCTGTTGACGGCATTGCAGCTGGTATTTGTCAAGATATTCAACTAGTTGGTCTGAAACAATATGTTCCAGCACCTTCAATGGGGGGGTATTGATATAGGGTGATAGTTTGTGTGATTAGTTCTATCACCACTCTTGTGTACAGGTGTGACTACTGCTGCCTTCCAGATTCATGGGTACTTCCCAGTTACAAGAGATAGATTTATAATTTTGGCAAAGGGAGCAAGGATAACATCAAGTGTAAGTTCTAGTAGCTTGAGATCAAGACTGTCATTACTAGACCTTGATTTACCAAGCACAATTGTGATATATTTCTTGGCCACAGGTGGGGTGTCTATTTTAAGGCAGAAAGGGGGTGGGGAATCTAGCTGGGAAGAGGTGTTTGTAAGGTTACTGTCTCTCAGAGACAGAAGGAAATCTAGGGGTAGGACACTACTCAGGTCGGTAAATGCCTTATTAAAAGTTTTAGCACTAGTCCTTGGGTCCTGGGTGGGAATACCATCGACATTTATTAAGGGAGGAGGTGTCTTATTGGGTTTACCAAATAAGGTTTTGATATTATCCCAGAAATGTCTACTGTACCCCCATGAGTTTTCCAGCTCACTTTTAAAGTGATGGATTTTGGCCTTCCAGATTGCCCATGTACAGCTATTGCGGGCCTCCTTATACTTTTGGATGTCAACAGCTGAGTCAGAACTTCTTGATTTTAACCATAGGTTGTCCTGGTGTCTCATGAGGTCAAGTAATTGCAGGGTGATCCATGTGTTTTGAGGGCACCTAATCTTACGCTTAGTGAGTAGAGCATATATATCACAGGATTCATTAAATTTGTGAATAAAGTGTTCTAGGGCTTCATTAACATCAACAGTGGTGTATAAGAAACTCCAGTCATGGCTACTTAAGTACTTTTTTAGCACGTTCAGCTTCCCTTTTTTTAGTAGTCTAGTGATGGTGGTTTTGGTTGGGACCTTGAGGGTCTTATTAGACCAGGTAAAGAGGATGGGGGAGTGACTGCTAAGGGAATCAGGGAGCACTGTAAGGTGACTAATTCTTTCAGGGTGGTTAGTGATCAGCCAGTTGATGAGGGTACTTGTGCCAGTCTGGTCGTTTATTTGAGTGGGAGTACTCACTAATTGAATAGCATGTATTGAGGCTAGCATATCTTTATAATGACCAATTTCTGGAGAGATCCAGTTTATGTTGAAATCTCCTCAAATAATAAATTCGGAGCCATGAGTGTATCCATTAAGGTAGTCAGTAGTAGCTTTGAAACCACTGACTTGTGCCTTAGGTGGGATGTAGGCAGATATGACCGTGTTTTCCCATTTTTGCCAAGCAGTATCTTTACAGGCAACAGTTGGGTATTGCACTTGGTTGTAATGTGTGGCAGCATTTGCCCCTAGAGGTGTTCCTTCCAGTATATTACACATCCACCTCCATGTTTACCAAGCCTGTCATGTCTGAAAATGTTGTACCCAGGTAGTTGTATGGCGGTGTCAGGGACTCTAGGGGGTTAGCCAAGTCTCCACTACAGAGAGGATGTCAGGTTGGTGTTGGGTGACCCACACTTGGATTGAGTTGAATTCTGCCCGTAGACTACAGATATTGATAGAGGCTATAGTTAACCCAGTGAGATGTTTTGGAGGGCCCTGCGAGAGCGACATAGGTCCGGGATTAGGGTGGACATTGCCCAACAGGAGTAGTAGGAGACAGGCCAGCCTTATTGCCTGCTATTTTAAGTGTGTCATAACCTTTGCACAGTTTCTAGTTGTGGATATACGTGTTTTTACTTTAGTACAGGTAAAGACTAAGTTGGTAATTGGAGGGGGGGGTACTTTTTTTTGTCCCTGTGCAAACTGAGTATTACTAGATAAGGGCACATCACTAAAACTACCTCTCTTCTGGGAGGAGGTAGATTTTGGGCATGACTGGTAAGGCATAATTTGGGAGGTGTTACTTACATGGATGAGGAACAGTATAAGATGTGGGAAATGTATTTGTGGGCAAGCAGTTCGTATTTATTTATTTTATTTTATTTAAATTCTGGTAACCAGGTGGGCCCACTGAGACCTTGATAGTCCCTTTTTCAGGGGTGACCTGGGATTAGTTACATGTACCTAAGGGAGATGAAAAACCAATGCTTTGATACAAACAGGGGAGCAAGACAAGCCTCATGAGACGTAAGGGTGACTAACCGAGTGTGTGTGATATCAGTATGTGATACACTAGGGCACAGAGTAAGGGGTATAACTCAAGACAGTGCTGTGTAGTTGGGCAGCAATGTAGTAGTGGCATCAGTGCTGCCAGTGGGAATAAGGATGAGAGCTAATAGGAGAGGGGTAAGATTGAAGCAATTCATCTTAACCAAAAAGAGAAGTGGTCAGTGATAAGAGGGAAAGTGGTTACGAAGTTTGCAGTATCGAGTATGGATCTGATAAAAAAGGCTGATGGAGAGCAAGACTTTGGATTGATTTGACAGGCTATACTACGCATATATTACAGAGTGGGAAGCAGTACAGCCAGATGTACATAGGGAAGTAACGCAAATTTAGGAATGGTCTTCTTAACTGAGGAGTGTTGGTGGTGGTATGCACCAATTGAGATGGGGGAGGGTTACTGGGCATTGATCTGTGGGGGAGGATGTGTATTTAATAGAGGTCATGGCCAGGGTGGGCAGGCATGACAAAATACTCAGTCCTGGTAAAGATTTAAGTCCTGAAAATAGCAGCTACAGCTATAGCAAAAGTGCCACTGTGCCAAAATTTAAAGAACAGGCTGCAGTCCAGTAGGGGTCAGAGCAGGAAGAATAGCCAGCCAGTGAGGTGCCAGAGTCTGTCGGCAACCTCCAGTCAGCAAGGCTGCTTCATAACCTGTCTTCCCCAAGTCCGTAACTTCCTGTACCTGTGTCTTGGGTGGGTGGGCTGTTTTCGGCGAGCGGCCAGCTCAGAGGAGCGCCAGGGCTGCTGAGCAGCAAGGTGCCCTGGTCAGGGGCAGGAACCTTAAGGGAGAGAAAGTGAGCGGTGATCAGAACTTAGGGTAGAAGTCAGAGTAATTACTTAGCTAAGCTACGGTGTAATTGGGGGCGTGCCAAGGGTTTAAGCAAAAGAACTGGGAGGGAGTGAGAAAAATAGGAGGGTGAGGGGAAAAGTTGCAGGGAGACTGCTAATGGGCTGGGGGGCTCTGGTGCCAAGGATTCACTGCCAGAACAAAGAAAAGAGAAGCCTTTAATGCTCACTGAAATGGGAGCACAGCTGGGGGGAGAAGAAAATGGACTTTGAATTCAGAGGAGCTAGAAAGTAAAGCAGGAGCCGATGTACCCTCAGAATGGAGATGCGGCTTTGGGGGGGGGGTTGAAGGAGGCGAGTAGCAGAGTCAGTGCTAGTTAAAATTAAGCAAACTCAGCCAGTCAGAAAGGAATACTTGCAGGTGTCTAATTAGGAAAGGCAGAGAGGACAGTGAAACCAGGATTACATCCAGAAACTTAAACTAGGAAGCAGCAAAGTCAGAGCTAGTACAAATTAAGTGAACTCCACTAACAGAAAGGGAATTATCGTAGGTTTTTAAATTCGGAGAGGCAGGGAAGCAGAGAAACAGAAGTAGTAGACTTAAGACACTGTTAAATAGGAATCTTATCAGCTCTAAATGAAATGCATGGTTTACAATGGAAAGGCAGGGAAGTCGAGAAACAGAGTTACAGCAGCAGACTTAAAACACTGTTAAACAGGAATCTTACCAGCTCTAAGTGAAATGCATGATTTACAACAGTAATACTTGAGACTTTACAGAGCAAAAAATACTCAGTCCTGGTAAAGATTTGAGTCCTGAAAATAGCAGCTACAGCTAAAGCTAAAGCGCCAGTGAGCCGACATTTAAAGAATAGGCTGCAGTCCAATAGGGTCAGAGCAAGAAGACTAGCCAGTCAGTGAGGTGCTAGAGTCTGTCAGCAAGCTCCAGTCAGCAAGGCTGCTACATAGCCTGTCTTCCCTATGTCTGTAGTTTCTCGTACCTGTGTCTCAGGTGGGTGGGCTGTTTTTGGTGAATGGCAGGCTCAGAGGAGTGCCGGGGCCGCTGAGTAGCAAGGTGTCTTGATTAGGGGCAGGAACCTGTGTCTCAGGCACATGGGCTGTTTTCAGTGAGCGGCCGGCTCACAGGAGCACCGTGGCTGCTGAGTAACAAGGTGCCCTAGTCAGGGCATGTATATTTCCACCTTTATTTTTGTTATTCTTTAACCAGATTTCTAAATCTTTCATTTGTAAAGTTTGTATGATAATCATTTAGATTTAGTAAAAGCATTCTGCTTTTAAAACTGCCTGTGAGTGATTTTGTGTGTGTAAAAGGTAAAAAGGTTTAATAAATTCTGAGACCAACCTGGTTAGTGCAAGGTGTCATCATTCGCTACCAAGTCTAGGATCCAAAAAGGGAATATCTGGGTGCCTTAAGTAAGGGAGATACACAGGTCTCGGAAGGAGTCTGTAAAAGGGGGAATTAGGTGCTGCACACCCCGTGGGAGAGGATGAAATCAGGCTTACTAGGGAAAAACCTGAAGAGCTCGTAAGGCCTGGGTCTCCCCCACCCAGTAAAGCAACCGAGGAGAGTTCTCACCTGGCTACAGACTTGAGACTGTACTGTATCCTTACCCAGATTACGGAGAGGAATACCTGGGACCTTGTGGTGGGTGTTCAGTCATGAACTTGGTGAGCACTCTAGAAGGACACTTGGAGGGTATTCCTGTTCCCCCCGTCACAGACTGCACTTAGGGGTGGGCACTGTGAGCTCAGTGGACCTGGCCCCCAGGAATGGGTTCACGACATTGTATTCCTCCACCTTTTTTATATAAGCCTTAGTTTTGTCACCAAAGAGTGAGCTGTTCTCACATGGAAAATGCATGTAATGCAATGTAGGAGGCAGTATAGTGCAGTGGTTTAAGGCTCTGAGCTGCAAATCTGGAGACCTGGGTTTGAATCCCACAGCCCCCACTTGCATACTGTGTGACCCTGAGCAAGTCACTTAACTTCCCTGTGCTCCCAGGTTGCACCTGTAAACAAGCTTTCAGCTTAGTGTGTCTCACCTGGTTAAACAATTGGAAAAAGAAAGAAAAAAAAATGCATGGCCTTGGCCTGAGTGTCTCAGGAAAGAATAGTGGTTCTAAGCTAGGCAAATCTCCTCATGGAGACAGCTAGGGCCACGAACCTAGAGGCAGTATCACTGGCATCCACTGCCATGTAGAACTGATACTTGGTTGTATCCAAAGCTGTCCTGGCAGTCTCTGCCAGATCAAGTGCCACCTCACCTGTGATGCTGTCACTCATGGCCAAAACCGATGACCAGAGGGCCTCTTGGTACTTGGCTGCGTAGGCTATGCAGGTAGCCTGCTCAAGGAAGAGGGAGGCTGCCAGATACCCTTTCTTCCCCATGCTGTCCAATTTTCTGGGGTTCTTATCGGGGGGAGGTAGGAGTGATGAAAGAGGGACCCTAGCCTTGTCACAAGCTGCAGCCTGGACGACCCCATGTGGTCTGGATGAGCAAAGAAGTAATCAGAATTTGCTCTATCCAGCTGATACTTTTTGTCTATTTTTCTGCTGACCCCCTATATGAATTGGGGGTCTGCAGGATCTTGAGGGATACCTTCCTGAGGGACTTGTGGATGGATAATAGTAACAGTTTGGTAGGCAATAACCCAATCTTGTTGAGGAACTCAGACTTGCCCTCATTCTCCACCACCTCTTGGGTGGAGATGTCAATGGTATCCACCATATATCTCAGGAAAGCATAGTGAGATGAGCAGTCCTCGTGGCCATGAGGAGGGGAGCAAAAATCTTGCTCAGGAGAACCCTCTGGCTTGATGTGATCCCCCTTCTTTCTCCTCCTCCTCCTCCTCCTCCTGTTCCTCATAGAAATATTCTGGTTACTGGTTAGGGGGAACCAAAGCCTGGAACAGAGTCTGGGAAGGAAATGGAAATGATGTACCTGCCATAATTCTTGATCTTCTTGGACGAAGTCTCTACCACTCATTCACACTAATGGGACTACGTTGGAGGTGCTAGGACCCAGCGGGACCCAAAAATCTTCAGGAGGCGCCAAAATAGGGCCATGCATGTGCGGCACCACCAGACTGTCTCACACCTGTATAGGCTATCTCAGCATCAACCCTACAACCGCCTCAGTACCTTTTTGACCGAGAAAGTACAGCGTAAACTAATTTAGGAAACTAACCTAATCCAGGCATAAGATAGCCCGGATGACCCATGTAAGAATGGTCAGCCCAACAATGTCTTAACAGCCTAAGCCAATGAAGGAGGGAAGACCAGAAACAGGATGACAGATCTGGGGGGATGGAGGGTGGGTGTGTGAATGAGTGGTGGAGACTTTGTCCAAGAAGATCAAGAATTATGGTAGGTACAGAATTTCCATATCTTCCTGGACTAAAAGTCTCCACCACTCATTCACACTAATGGGAGAGTACCGAGCTAAAAACTAATCCCCCGAGTAGGGCGGCAGGAGACAGAGCTCACTCAGGACAGAAGTCCATTAAGGATTGTCCTGCCAAAGAAAGTGTACTGTCTGGCATGGACATCCAGAGTGTAGTGCTTCACAAAGGTATGCACTGAGCTTTAAGTAGCCACCTTGCAGATGTCTGCAGTGGGTACATTACAAATCTCTGCCAGGGATGTTGTGACCACTCTGGTAGAGTGTGCGCGAACCCGATCTTCCAACTTGCCCGGCACCATGGAGAAGCAGTGGCGAAGACATGCCACTAACCATGCAGAAATACATCTAATGGCGACAGGCTGACCCAGCTGGGGCATGCTGGAAGATACAAAGAGTTACTTGGATTTGCGTATCTCTTTCATTCTGTCGATGTAGAATTGCAGAATCCTCTTAACATCCAGAGAATGAAGGGTGTGCTCTCCTTCATTCTGGAAGTTAGCTAAGTAAGTAGGGAGAAGCAAGGGCTGGTTGTGGTGAAAGTCCGCAAAAACTTTGGGTAGCAATTTAGGGTGAGTATGGAGTATCACCTTGTCCTTGTGAAGGACAGTATAAGGGGGGGTCCGTGACCAAAGCATGGTTTTCTAGACCCCACGAGTGAAAGTGACAGCCACTAAGAAGGCTGTCTTCCAGGTCAGAAATTTCAATTCACAGGTAGCTAGCGGCTCAAAGAGTTTACAGGTGAGCATATCTAGCACCAGGTTAATATCCCATGTGGCCACCGGGTCTCCTGACCAGGGGTTTAGTGTGTAGGATACCTTTTAGGAATCTTTTGAATAATGGTAACTGAGCCAGTGACATGTTCTGTACTGGCTCAAGATAGGCAGAAATCACACTGAGGTGTACCTTCACTGCCGAGTATTGCAGACCTGCGTTTGACAGGTCTAAGAGGCACTCTAACACCTTGCTTGGTGGGCAACAGAAAGGGTCTAGAAGGGGCTTTGCACACAAGATGGAGATGTTTTTCCAGTTAGACACGTAAGTCTTCTTAATGGAAAGCTTATGTGTGGCTAAGTGGATTTCTGCGATTTTCTGGGAAACCTTAAACCTGGCACTTCTATCTCCTCAAGGAACCAGGCATGGAGATGAAGGGAGCGCAGGTTGGGATGGACCAGCGGTCCCTGTGTCAGAAGGTCCGTTCACAGAGGGAGTTGCCTCGGGGAACTTCTGACAGTCTGTTGATCAATGGAAATCATATCTGTCGAGGACAGTATGGGGCGATGAGAATCATCCTGCCCCACCTGTGCCTCCAACTTGATCAGTACCCTCTGAACTAAGGGAAGAGGAGGAAATGCATACAGGAAGCATCTTGTCCACTGCAATCTGAATGCATCCTGACAGAAAACACCAGGTTCTGGATTTCTGAAGCAGGATAGAGGCTATCCTGCCCTTGTATAGGTCACTGGTCAGGCCCCACCTGGAGTACTGCATGCAACACTGGTGCCTGTTCCTGAAGAAGGACATCAAATTGTTGGAGCGGGTACAGTATAGAGCTACAGAGATGATCCAAAGATTGGAGGGCAAGCCGTATGAGGAAAGGCTGGGGGAGTTGAATATGTACTCTTTGGAAGAGAGGAGGAACAGGAGAGATATGCTTGAGACCTTTAAGTACCTAAAGGGAATAAACAAGCCTAATACAGAGAGGATGTTCCAGTGAAGAAATGGGAGGGACACGAGAGGACACTAAGTGAGATTGGACCGGGGGGGGGGCAGATTCAGGAGAGAGATGAGGAGACATTTTTTCACAAAAGAGTGGTGGACAAGTGGAACTCCTTGCCAGGTGAGGTAGTGGCCTGAAAGATGGTAGACAGCTTCAAGAGAGGTTGGGATAGGGGTGGGGGTACTAGGATGAGAGGAAGAGAGGGGCAGCAGCATTATAAGGTGCTAGCTGCGCACTCGCGCAGACTCGATGGCCCATGAGGCCTGTTTCTGTCGGCATTTTCGTATGTTCAGATGTTCATATAGAGGAAACTTTGCATTGAGTAGGGATGCAAAAATGTCCAGGTCCGGATTGCTCCACTCATCGAATAGTGACTGCACGATGTCTGGTGTGAGCAACCACTCATGGGGGTCTGCTTCCATTCTGCTGAGGCAATCCACTAGGTCATTCTGAATTCCTGGCAGGAGACTGCTTGAACTGATGCATCATGCTAAGGCACCACTCTCACATCCTTATGGCCTCCCTGCACAGAGGGTAAGGGAGCGCTCCACCCTGCTTGTTGATGTAATACATCACAACTTTGTTGTCCACCCAAAGGAGGATCACTTCACGGCAGAGAACATCCTTCAGGACTCAGATAATGTGTAAGACAGCTCTCATCTCTAAGACATTTATGTGAAGGTGAGACTCCTCTTGGCTCCACACCTGAGTGTGGAGGTTTTGATAGAGAGCTCCCCAACTGATCAGAGATGCATCAGTGGTGATGGTGATCTGAGATTCCAGTGGGATAAGGGGTAGACCTTGCAGAAGCTTGTCCTTCTACATCCACCGTGCAAGTGATTTTGTCTGAGGCTCTGTCATTTTATGTGGAAGGATTGCGGGTGCCTGATTGGTGACCACTGCTTGCTATGGACGATGCCATGAGTCCCATCATCCACTGCATCGAAATGGACCAAAACAGAGTTGTTTTTCATGATTTAACGAGCTAGCTGATGATCTGATGATGTTGTTTCTCCTGTCCTCCGGAAGGAAAACCCTCACCCTGGAGGTATCCAGGAGGGCTCCTATGAAGAGGAGCTGCTGGGAAGATGAAGCTGGTACCTTCCCAGATTCAGAAAACCCCCCTCAAGTACAGCTGGGCTAGAGGCACTGTGGAGATGGACGATGCCATGAGGTCCAACATCTGCTGCATCGAGAGGACTCGAACAGAGTTGCTTCACCCTGATGTAGCGTGCCGTCTAGAGAATGTCATTTCTCCTGTCCTCTGGAAGGAAAGCCCTTGCCTTGGAGGTGTCCAAGAGGGCTCCTATGAAGAGAAGCTGTTGGGAGGGCTGAAACTGGGATTTTTCCAGATTAAGAAGCACCCCCCCAGAAGTGAGCAACTGAGAAGCTGTGGCAACTGCTTCCTGTGTCTCCTGCCTGGATGGGCTGGCTAGGAGCTAATCATCCAGGTAAGTGAAGACTTGAACGCAAAGTTTTTTGTGAACTTCTCCCTGAACAGGTACTTGTTTAACTTTCTGAGGTTGAGAGTTGGGCACATGCCGCCTGTTATCTTGGGACCAGAAAGTAATGGGAATAGGAACCTGTGTTTCAGTTCTTCTGTGGAACAACTTCTATTGCACTGTTCCTCAAGAGGCCCCATATCTCAGAAGTAAGAAGGTCTAATTGAGAGTCGCACATACTGAGCTGCCATCTGAGTGGACGGTCTGGGGAAATCTCTGCGAAACTGGAAGAGTATCCCTCTCGGACAATCCTGAGGACCCATTCGTCTGCTGTAATGGATTTCCACTGGTTGTAAAACTGAGTCAGGTGCTCCCCTACCACTGTAAAGGTGTCCACCTTGGACAGCTGAGGTGGGACCTGGGCTGGATCTTCAGAGGTTGGTACTGGGCGCTTTTGAGCCCTGTGCCCTTTGCTGCATTTTCTTCTGCGGCTGAGGTGTTGGTTCCTGTTAAAGGCTTCTAAGCCTCTACCTTGGAAGGACTGTCTGTTCTGAAACTGTCGATGGTTCCCACCCCTCTAAGGGGCTGCAGGAGCTGGCCTGGCTGTTTTAATGGCAGCCCTGGTGTTCTGAGCGGCCTCCAGAGCTCAACCCGAGGGCCGAACAGACAAGCACCATCAAGGGGACGTTAATCATTTGCTGAGCATTGGTTGAGAAACCTGATGTTCTGGGACAGGAGTGTCGCCTTCTACAAATACCAGTGGCAGCTGCCCTAGAGGCAGTGTAGTAGGTGTCCATAGAAGCTTTCAGCTGCTGAGTATTGGACTATATGCCCCTGGTAATGGTCTGCAGCAGCTCCATGCTAGCGTTAGATTCTGGGAGGTTCTCCACCATTGATTTGAGTGTGTTCCACAGGGTGGACTTGTACTGAGGAATGTAGGAACTCAAGACATAGAAGTCTGCTTTGGTCCACAGATGAAGTCTGTAATGCTATGGTGGACCCCATATTCCTAAGAAGAGACTGGAAAGAAAGATCTTCCACCACAGGCTCTGCTGATACAGAAGGCTTGGTTTCCAGCCCATAAAATGAGTCATCTGCTGCATCTTTGGATAAAAGCAGGATAGGGTCAGACTCATCAAGCTCCACTTCTACTCCAGAAGAACCTCCAAAAGACATGTCTAGGCCAGGAAAGAAAAAAATTACTCACCATAGTAATGTTGCTTCTTCTAATGGAGTCTTGCTGTATTCTGACAACATGCAGTTAGCCCCAGCACTTGAACTGCCCCAGAGAGGAAAGAGTTAACTCTATGCAGAAGCATAGAATGTTGAGCTTGAGCTCGGTTTTCAAACCTCTGCACCTGGTACTTACCAGTGTAACCGTCAGATTCTTACGTGCAAACTAAGTACAAACTATGGAAATTGTTTACCATATAGCCAAAGGGCAACAATTTGGGTCCCAAAAAGACTCAAGTCGAGAACTCAAGAAAAAAGGTAGTGACTATATATATATTATATATATATATATATATATATATATATATATATATATATATATAAAAACAGAACAATAACAATAAAACAACTACCCCACCCTTAAGAGGGAGGGTACAAGGTACAGCCCTGAGGTGCAACACTGTACCTGCCAGCCTACTTCCCAAAAACTATGTTCTGAGAGAGGAGGCAGGGAGGGAGGTCAGAATACAGCAAGACTCAATTAGAAGAAACAGCATTACTATGGTGAGTAATTTTTTCTTCAAATAATATGGAGTCTCTGCTGTATTCTGACAATATGCAGACTACCAAGCAGTTCCCGTAGGAGGAGGGAATGCAGAACCTACTTTGGGAACAAGCTCTGCAGTACTGCTGTACCAAACCTAGCATCACTCCTAGCCTGGATGTCCAGAGAGTAATGTTTGGTGAATGTATGGACTGTTTTCCGGGTGGCTGCTTTATAGATTTCTAGCAAGGGTATATGTCTGGCTGCAGGCAGAGCGGCAGCTGTACCCCCTAGTCGAGTGAGCCCTCAGGCTTGAAGGGGGTGTTTTGCCCAATTTATCATAGCAGAAGTGTATACAAGAGACAATCCACATGGCAATAGTCCTTTTAGTAGCAGGCTTACCTTTCCCCACTTCACCATAAATGAGAAACAATTGAAGACAGTCATGCCTGTGTGCATTAATATGCTCTATGTAGTAGCTAAGAGCCCTTTTAACATCCAAACTGTGTAACCTTCTTTCCCCTGAAGAAGAGTGGTCAATGAAAACACAGGTAGAGACATAGACTGGTTCAGATGAAAATCTGGCATCGCTTTGGGTTTAAGAACCTCCTACTGGTTCTTAGGACCACATTATCCCTGTGGAAGGAAATAAGTCAGGTTCAACTGACAGGTCCTGTAATTCACTAATCCACCTGGCAGAAGTAATAGCTACCAGGAACACAGTTTTCCAGGTCAAGTACTTTTTATTTTATTTTTTATTTTATTAAACTCTAGGATTACAAACACCTTTGAGCAGGAACTGCTCATTTACAAAGGTTCCACGTCAAAGGATGTAGGGTAACATACATACAAAGGTCAACAAGGGTTACAGTATTAAAAACACAAAGATGTCTAAGCATTTATTATACAGCCAAAAATGGAGAGAGACAAAATAAGCCAGCTTCAGACAAGTTTCAACGTGAACAGTATATAGTTAGTATAGGGTAGGAGGGAGTCAGGAAAAAGTAGGCAGGCAAAAGGGCCATTGTCGGTGGGTAGAGGAGGGTGGCAAAAGTGCGAGGTGGATGGGCTGGAGGGCCCGTATCTGAAAGTGCCATTAGAGAGAGGGGGGGGTGAGGCAGTGTGTTGTTGGGGGGTGAAAGGGGTGAGTAGGAAACTGGTGCCAAAAAAGTGAAGCTCTAAGGAAGGTTACAGGTCACCTTCGACTAGGGCAAAATGAAAAGGCAGTTACTTAGGAGAGGCAGTCACATTGAATGGTAGAAGCGAGGAATAGTACTTAAGCTTGGCCGAAGCCAAAGGTTCAAAGGGTGGCTGCATAAGCTGAGCAATGCAGACATTAAGTTCCCAAGCTGGAGTAGGCTCTCGAAAGGGAGTGTTAATATGAACCAGACCTTTGAAGAACTTACTGAAAACAGGATGAGATGCCAGGGAAGAGTCCTTCCCTGCTGAAAGGAATGCAGACACAGCTGCTAGGTGAACCTTCAGAGTTCCAGGTCTAAGGCCTAGACCATTAAGGTGAACCGGATAATCTAAGGCTGTAGCAATGTCTGCATAATCAGGCAGGATGCCCTTCTGAGAACACCAAATGCTGAATCTTTTCCATTTGGAATTATAAGTTTTCTTAGTGGAAGGTTTCCTGGAAACCTTCAAAATATCCAGAACTCCCTGAGAGAGATGCAGGCCTGCATATTCTAACTCTTCAAGAGCCAGGCCTTGAGGTTGAGAGACTGGAGATTGGGGTACCAAATCCTCCCGAGAGGAGATTGGGGGTTGTATCTCTTGGGGAGAGACAGGGGACGTGACACTGCCAGAGACAGCAGCATAGGATACCAAGACTGTCTGGCCCAATTTGGTGCCCCCAATATCACTGTGTAGGGTTGAGATCTGATTTTGATCAGGACTCTGAACAACAGAGGGAAAGGCATAGAGAAACCTGCCCTTCCAATCCAGAATGAAAGCATCCAGAGGAACAGTCCCCAGGACTGGAGGTCTACAACAAAACAAAGGAAGTTGGTGATTGTCCGGTGCTGCAAAGAGATCTGTATTTGGAGTGCCCCATCTGGTGAAGATGACCAGTAGGATGGGAGGACCCAGGGACCATTTGTGATGTCCGTGGAAGATTCTGCTCAGAGCATCTGCCAGTATATTGTCCTTTCCTGGAAGATGAATTGCTATCAGGGAAGTCTGAAGAGAATAGGATAGAGATCACTGTTTCATGGGCTCTGTGCACAAGGCCGTGGATCGAGTGCCTCCCTGCTTGTTGATGTACCACATTGTGGTGGTGTTGTCTGTCCTGACCTGCACTACCTTGCCCCTGACTGAGTCCAAGAAGGCCTGAAGGGCTAGGAAGTCTGCCCTGAGTTCCAGAAGTTTGATATGAAAGAGAGACTCTAGATAAGAGGAGAAATCTCCTGAGCGACTTCACTGTTAGGCGGAGTAAAGAATCTGACAGTTACACTGGTAAGTACCAGACACAGAGGTTTGAAAACCGAGCTCGAGCTCAATGTTCTATGCTTCTGCATAGAGTTAACTCTTTCCTCTCCGGGGCAGTTAAAGTGCTGGGGCTAACTGTATATTGTCAGAATACAGCAAGACTTCATGTTGTTTGAATCACAGGAGACGCCACCACCTGGATCGGCGTTGAGGAATTCAGCACCATCCCGTGGTATGGGCACCAACCATGGCACTGGCACCACATACAGCACTGGCATCATGCACAGCACTGGCACCATATACGGAGCCAGCACCACACGTGGTGCTAGCACTGCTGCTAGCTCTGCAAGACCTGAAAGAAAGGGGGAAGGAAAGTGCTACCTGTGCTGGCCCCTGCAAGGAAACAAGGTGAGGGGGTGAGG
The DNA here is from genome assembly GCA_016271365.2 of Neoceratodus forsteri. Lineage (NCBI taxonomy): Eukaryota > Metazoa > Chordata > Ceratodontiformes > Ceratodontidae > Neoceratodus > Neoceratodus forsteri. The sequence goes on from CM028130.1 coordinate 1,202,443,379, forward strand.
CACGTGGAGTCAGCATCGATGGCGCTGGCTCTGGAAAGGGCACCGTGCGCACACCCAGGCCAGACCAACCCAGCCACGGCCCAGCAGCTCTGAGGCCCAAGGGCCCCAGAACCGGGTCCACTGGCAAGGACAACTGGGACAGACATCTTTACCCACTGCTCCATAAGAGCAGCCCACTGATGAAGCTGCTCACCGGAGCCCCACTAAAGGACAGAGAGGGGATCCGATGTCGAACATCATGGCCATTAAGAATGGAGCCACAGAGGACCCCAGCAGAGTTGGGTCAGGCCTACTGCTCTCCACCACCGATGACCGCCACACAGACATACCAGAGGGCGACCTTGAGTAGCACCATTTCTTCTTCTTCTTCGACTGACAGGAAGAAGAAGAACTCGAGGTCGAGTGCAGCCAGGTCCCCAAGCAAGGTCAGGAATGGGCCCCCTAGTTTTTATGCTTCAGGCGGACTGTCCTCCCTCCCAAGCACCGGAATGCCCATGGTCGGACCCCCCCTCCATAAAGGGTGGCAGACCGAACACAGCCCCACTGCCAGAACAGCTTTCAAGCGAAGTCTCCCTACCATCACTGCTACCGTCTATGATCTACTCCATTGATGGCAGGCTGAAAATTTCTTCAGTTAGTCTTTTTTTCTTCTTCTTTTTTTTTTTGAAATATGAAAAGAACACTAAAATTAGTAACTTAATTGAATATTGAACAACTATAAGCTGCTGTCGTATAGACCAAGACTTGACTCTCGGCAGGCGAGCGACATCGTCACTGAAGCACACTCGATGGTGGGAAAAATGGAAATGAGGCAGTTGAGAGGGTCGACTCCATGATAGCCTGTATGAGCACGAGGCAGTCTTGTGGTGCCTCACCTGCACAGCTCTATCTCGGCGCCAGCCCTCCTGAAGATTTTTGGCTCCCACTGGGTCCTAGCGTCTCCAGTGTAGTCCCATTAGTGTGAATGAGTGGTGGTGACTTTTAGTCCAGAAGATCCAGGATGCCCAAAAGGAAACCAACAGGCTGGAATGTCTGGAGAACTTGCAAGGCCTTAACTATCTCCTCTGTAAAGGGCATTGCAGGTTTGTCAGCTGAGAGCTCCTTTGCTTTTTCAGCAGGAGATGCAGCGACATGCTTTTCCTTATATTTTTTTCTTTGCAGGAACCAGATCAGCAACCTGCTCTGTAGACCTTTTTGATTTAGAGGAGTCCTGTTTATCAAAGGTTTTGGGCTCAGAAGACTCTTTAGTAAGGTTACCACCTACTCGGTTTTGGGCTGAATGATTCGGTTTTCTAGATCCAGATTCAGTCCTCCAGTTTTTACCACTGCAAATTGTTTTTTTATGGAGGGTCACGTAGCATCTTTGAGATCCTCCACTAACTTTTTTGTTTCAGTTTCTTCTCATCTCATTTTAAGCAAGCGTATGACATTTCAGTATGTTTGCTTGCTTGCAGTGCAGGCTAATTAGAAAGTGTCCCCAAATGCAAGGTGCTCATGGGAGCCAAATATGTTCCTGTCTGCCCAGTGGTCACCATAGAGTTCCATAGATATAGAGAGGCTAGAATGTGGACTGATGCTAGCTCAGTTGAAGCCGCGCATCTGCCATATTACCACAGGGCTGAGGTGCCGGTAGATAGCAGGAACCCTTCTTGAAACTTAAGAAGCACCAGCATGCTGTTCTGACAGCAGTCCAAGTAAGGCGCTATTCATACGAGCAAAGGAAAAAGAAGCACACCTTGTTTTTGTCACCACAATGCGCTTCTGCGTCATCGTTTCTGTGCTTCTTACTAAAACAGATAAGCAGTTCATTACTTGGACTGCTGTCAGAACAGCGTGCTGGTGCCACTACCTGTGTTTCAAGAAGGGTTCCTGCTATCTGCCGGCACCTCAACCTTCCGGTAATATGGCAGATGCACAGCTTCAACTGAGCCAGCATCAGTCCACACTCTAGCCTCTCTCTATCTATCTATAGAACTCTATGGTTTGTCACCTCTAACTTGATACCAGCAAAAAGGATGGTTAATGCTGGGAAGGGAAATTTATAATCCCTAAATTAACACCTTTATTTTTCTAAAACCCAATGACATCCAGACAGGCAATATTTTATGGTTGCCACCTTACCCACTTTGGACTGTGTGATCTGGGTTTCAGAGACCTTATCTGGTCATCCCATTTTGTTCAGAGGTAGTACTTTTGTACTTATTTGGAAAGCTTACATACTTGAAAAACAGGTTGTTTTAAATCATTCACTGTTTTACCTCTGCGGACCAATGCTGTCACCCCAGATGGTGCTGACCACTGTAATACTTCCACAGACACTTGCCCCTCCCTTTTGCCCTCCCCGTTTACTCCCCTCTTCTACCTACTTCCTTCTCCTTCTCCGCTCTGTTGAGACTACACCAGATATGTCTGAGGGTGTTCTGTATTAATCTGTTTGACTCCTACCAGCAGCGAATGTATTTGCATATTGTACTGTTTACCAGACAATGCTTGTTTTATTTATTTTTTATTTATTTATTTGGTTCTGGGATTACAAATACCTTTGAGCCAAGGCTCTTTTACAAAGGTTCCACGTCAGTTGAAGTACAATACAGGGGATACAACAGAAATAACAACATTGCTGGTAAACAGTACATTATTCAGTTATTAATTAAGGGAGGAGGCAACACATTAGAGAGCTCAGTACATAGAATGGCCCAGAGCAGCATCAACTAGGAGAAGGGGAAAGAACAATAGAGGAGGAACGGGATGGCAAGATGGGAGTAGTAGCAGCCAGAGGCATTGTCAGACATCACCGGGAGAAGTGCTGGAGAGAGGGGGTGAGTGGGGGGGGAGGTGGGAAGGGGGAGAGGTTGTGGGAGCAGAGGTACAATAGGAGATAAGTGCTATGGCGGGGTGGCAAGGCAAGGCTGTTGGTGGTGGCAAGTATTTCTGATTAGGTGAGGCAATCACAGGAGCTGCAGGCAGTAAGATGGAGTCAGAGCCTGGTTTTAAACATGCCAAGTTTGAGAGCAGCGGAGATGGTGGTGCTCAGTCCATTCAGCAATGAAGGAGCCCTATAATAGTGCGACAGTGGGGAACTTGCAAGAGCTGCAATTCAGATCTCCTGGAGCTTCGTGGATTAGTGCTAGGGCACAGCAGAGCATAGGTTTTTGGTTGCTTCCCAGTTACTTCTTTAATATCGTCCCAGAAAGCTCTCCCATTTCCCAAGGTATTGGTGAGAGCATCCCTCTAATATGTACTTTTCATTAGCGGGATAGATTTTGTGCAGCTGTTTCAGGCATGCTTGTATTTTTGTATGTCAGACTGCCTGCCAGTGCCCAAAGGTGGTCCCTTGATTTGAGCTGAGCAAGGAGCTCTGCAGTGAGCCATGGGTTAAAGAGAGCCTTGGCCTTCCATTTTTTTGAATGGAGCAAAGTAGTCCCAGGTCACATTGAAGGTGGTGATGAACTAGTCAAGAGCCATGTTAACATCCATCGCCTTGTAAATGGGTAGCCAGTCTTGCAGACTCAGATAGTATTTAAGATGGATAAGTTGCTCACAAGGGAGAACTCTGCTGGTGATAGTTTTGGGGGGGCTTGAAAAATTTGTTAGACCATTCACAGATGACAGGGGAGTGGTCACTGAGTGAATCCGGGAGGACGGTGGTGGGGGAGAGACGGGCAGGGTGGCTGGCAAGGACCCAGTCCAGGAGAGTACTAGCGCCTGTTTTGTAGTTTGTTCTTGTGGGAAAGGCAACAATCTGCATAAGACTGGCTGCTGTGATGGCATCCTTGTGTACACCTGCATCCGAGGCAAGCCAGTTTATGTTAAAATCGCCTAACAGGATAAGTTCCGAGCCAGGAGGTTGGGTACTGATAAAGTTGAGAACATCACTGAGGCCATTTCCTTGGTCTTTTGGAAGGATATAAACTGAGACAATTGTGAGGGCTTTATTATTGGCCCCTAAGTGAATTTTGATAGGTAGAATCTGAGCCGTAGAGTCAGGTGGGAGAGTTGCAACGGGGTGACCCATGAGAGCGTCTTTAATATAGATGGCACAACCCCCGCCTCTTTCAGAGATTCAGTCCAGCCTGAATACATTGTAACCTTGTAGGGCGATTGCCAGATCTGGGCCTTTGGACGTCAGCCAGGTTTCGACAACAGCAAGGATGTTACGGTTAGCTTGTTAGCTGCAAATTGTCCCCCCTCCTCTTCGTGTATATATTACTATTTGTCTTCCCTTTCACCTTTGTCTGATGAGTAACCTTTGTAAATGAGCTTTTAGCACAAAGGTGTATTTCTAAATTGTTTCTAAATAAATAAATAAACAAATAAATGTTCAGGTTACAAACCAGTTCTGTTGTCATGCAGACCTTTGCTTTTAAGCCAGTCTGTGAGGTGTTAAGTACGTCTATTAAGACTATTAACAGTAAATTAACCTAATCCTTTCCAGGCTGCATTATGAGTATGGTCTTTTACTGCTGTTATAGAGAACAATTGTACAGCTTTATATTCTCTCCTGTTTTCCTCTTGGGGCCTGTCCTACAAGTCTAATATTTAGTAGACCCATTCTGTTAAATTAATATCTTATATTTTATTCCCTTTGTAATAATATTACATTCCTCTATCCTCAGTAGCTCTTGAGCTCAGTGTTTTTACTACCTGCACATTCCAGTAGCACCATTCTAGGTCTTTCAGATGAATAGTACGGGATGGTGTAGCTAATGTCATAATAAGCCATAGAAATAAGAAAAGGAAGAGAGAACAGTAGCTGATGAAATAAAGGGAACACAGTCTAGATTTGAGGGCACCACAAATTAGGTAATTTATTAGAAATTTCCCAAATCAAATCATGCTGTCAGCTATACATGACTGACATGGAAACATAGGGTATTTAACCATAAAAAAATAGTTCCTATTACTGTTAAAAACTTCTCTGACAAATAACTTCAGAGAAGGAGTGAATGACATTTGTAATTAAATCTCATCCACCACTACTGTTGTGGTTTGTTTGTCTATTTATTTATATATGTATTTACTTGTTGAAAGACTTTTACCAGAAAAGGTCACCTGACCCAAAACAGCTAGTTGCCAGGTGGGTCCTGGTAGTCAATCGATGCGTGACTTAAACTACATATGCAGGTTGCAAAACCCCCCTGAACCCCCCTTCTCCACCATCCCCCCCAGACTAACACACACTGAAATTAAAACTAAAAATACTTAAATCTAAACCAAACAAAGCAAAAACTATAATCATGATGTAGTTTTATAAAAATCACACACAATGAAATATCAGCAGCCTTTCTGCATAACTCAAGTGACTCAGAATCTAGAACCTATCCGAGTGATGCCCTCATTGGTCATAAAAAAGGGTCTGGGCTAGGGACTGAGTTTAGGGGTGTAGTTTAGTACTCGTTTTTCAACTCATCCAAATGTGGCAAACCCTACTCTTTAGGCCTGTCCTTGGGTTTGGAATGGGAGGAGGAGGTCTCCCTGGAAGGCTTTGGTGACGTAGATGTGGGAGAAGCCATACCCTCTAACTTCTTAGCCCTCTTTTTAACTGTTTTAGGGCAGAATTTGCTATACAAGTCACAGTTAGCAAAAATATGGCTAGGGTCAAGACACTTCAGACATAAATCGTGTCCGTAAAATCTGGAAGCACTTAATACAGTTCTTAAACCCAGTTGGTCCCGATCTGTTTAGGCCTCTCTGACATGCCCAATCAGCAGGAGACTGTAAAAACACAGTTCCAGAAGAAAAAAGTCAAATTTGCAGTTGGTTCACTCATAAGAAAGGAATCATAAAAATTTACCACAAAAAGGTAATAAAATCAAATTTAGCACTTTGGTTACATGAAGAAGGAACTGGGGTGCAAACAAAAATAAGTTATAAAAATCAAGGCAAAGATAGAAGAAAGCGCAGTAAAAAATGTCGAATCGAGGGGCTTTCCCCATTTCCTGGGACCACTGAGGAACCGGGAAGAACCACTCGAAAACAGAAAAAAATGTAAAACCTAACTAAACTAATCTGAAAAATAGGACTATGGGGCAGCCAAAATGAAAACAAATTGGACTTTGTTTTTCACACGGAAAACAATAAAATGCAGTGATGCGCTGAGGAGAGCTCTCTGAGGCGTCTTTACTAGGCAGGTGGAGAAATGAATCTGAACAGTTTAGAATGCAGCAACACCTAGGGGCAGATGTCTGAATTACTGGCCAGGCCAGTGATGAGTTTCATCATTTACATACGTTACACTCTCTCCAGGGCAGCTCAACATAGGAGGCCAACTGCTTAGTTAAGCATATTGAGGGATTCCTGGGTTTTGCAAAAATGGTAACAATGAGGCAAATTGAGGAGCGTTCCCATGGTGTGCTCTCAAGGGTGCGAAGAACAGAACTGAGGTTGCTAAGGGAGATGGCGATGGTTACTGCCTAGCATGCTGCACCATATGGGTGGTGCACAAGCACATGCCCAGTACCTGCTGCTCCCCCCCTCTGGCCACAGCTTTGCTCCTGCAGGGTCCTAGTGCCTTTGGCCCAGACCTTTAAGTGGGAATCAATGGTGAAAATGTATTCTTGGAAGAGCTGCAATTCTTAAACAAAAACAATTAAAACTAAACTAAACTATTGCAGTGTATCAAAAACTAAATAACAATATTAATTTAGTGCCAAAATAAATAAAAATAACAAACTTGGCCTGTAGGACTGGAACAGGACTCTAGGCAACTACTATCTTCAACAGAGAAACAAATCTGACATTAGACCAGCAGGGGAAGTGTGACTGCAGTGCAGATTTTAAAAAGAATTCCATATTCCATTTTAAGTCTATTTGATCTCTGGGGCAACCCCTTTGGATGGAGATGATGATGCCATTTTTTAATGATATCGTTGGATTCCTGTTGTTAGAAGAGGTAATGTTATTAGCTCTTTCAGATATTATTCAGTCACAACCATAGGGAGAAATTTCAGATGAGTTTTAAGAATCACTTTCTCCTTAGGCTGAACCCTTTCCCCTTCAAATCTAACATAAACAGCATTATAGTATAATGACTACATCAGTGTTAACCTGGGATTAAGGAACTAGGATTACTGTACATCAGACTGAAACGCTCTTCCATTGTGGACATTTCAGTTTTCATAATAGCTGGCTTTCTAGGAACTTCAAGCACTTTTAGGACCTGAACAGAAATACTGTATATTTCCAAACATTTTAGCTCTTCAGGTACCAAGGCTTCAGAGACAGAGATTTCAAGGCCAGATAATAAACCCTGCCTTGAGAAACTGACAGGAGGAGGCCAGCCTGCTGGCACAGAGGCAGGGCGCCCATCTGCAACGCCGATGACCCGAGTTCGGGAATGGACTCAGGACATCAGAGGGCCGGCCGAAGGGAGAAGGATTGAGCATCCTGGGGACTGCTCTCCCTCTCTGGGGGGGGGGGAAGAGGTAGAGTGTCCGGCACCCCATGAACCTCTGGCGAAGGCTAGGGGAATCACTGTGCCATCGCCGTCATTTGTGGGGAGCGGGGCAGATGCGGGATGTCACTGCACATCCCTGCCCCCAAAGATAGCATATTAAAAATGTTGTCCCTGTTCATGACACCCCCACCTCCTTCGCCACTCCCGCTGTGATGTAAAGTCCACCGGGGGAGTCCTGCTCCCATTGCCCCACCCTGGGGGAAAGCCAGGGATAGAGATTGTATTCCCTGGGAAGAGGGTAAGCTTGGCCATGGGGGGGGCATGCAGGGGGCTGAAGCCTGGGAAACCAGGCAAAAAAGGAAAAAAGGAACTGACAGGAGATCCTGTCTTTGTGGCAGTCAGACTGGTGCTTTCTGTGAAAGGCTCTGCATCACTAAGTACCAGATTTGTCTTGCTAGTGTGGAGCAAAAAGAATCTTGGTTGCTTTCTCTCTTGGCTTAACTTCAGATGAACTTTCTCCTACTGTAAAAATGGAGGGAAGGTGTAGAACAATCTTCCATTGTAATGCCTCTTGTACTGGGGCTATCCCCATAATGGGAGGCCTGCAGCAGAACTGGGCAACCTGTACTTAGCCTTGGGAGTACTAAGGGACTAGTGACTGGCATTTTGTTTTTATAAGCTATAAGAAGTATTTGACCTAAATGAATCTCCCACAACTGCCCTCATCACTGATGTCACCCACAGTGGATTATGAGATGCCACCGGACTGGCAGTGTTTATGTACTGTTGGGGTAGGGGGGTGGCAGGATTAACTACGTAAACCATGATCATAAACCAGCAGCAAATCAGGGGGCTAGGATGATGGTCATTACCCTTTAATATTCATATTGCATAATGATGAAAATCAGCCCTCACCTCACATGCTGAAAGAGAGCTCCATTACCAACAATGTACAGTTTACTCCCATCTAAATTGCTTTCTATATGGAGCTGTCCCAATGCTGAATCTGGATATTTTATCAGCAGTTCTAAGACCAAGGCATAAAGTGGTTTGGGTTCAGTGTGACATACGAGGTTACTGCTTCTAACATCTTGTGCAGAATTCATTGGACTATATGGCCTCTTGTTGAAATTACCTAAAAGAAGAAAATGATAAAAACAATTCAAAAGAATTGTGCATACAGCAGAGATTATTTATAAGATGAGTTTAAAAGAACAATGTTTATTTTTATCTGCCTTCTGAATATTTAACTGGGAATTTGATCCTTTGCAAAGACAATCCTTTTAATCATGTTTTCAGACAAACACATGCAAATTTGCATTTTTAACCTGGCTGTTTTGCCTTTAGTATTTCACATTTTTTAAAATGTATGTATTTGTTTACCAGATGGGTACACTAGTCCCTGGGACCATTTTCAGGCAAGATACAAAACATTCAGATGGTACTTAATGTACAAAGTCATAACTGCACTGACTTGAAGGGAGATTTTAAAAAGTATGGTATAAACATTAGTAACCATTTAAAAACTGTCTCACCTCAGCGTTGAAACAGGATAATAAGAAATTCATAAATATCTTGATCAAAAGGCTCACCACACAAAAAGGTGAAATCGTTGGCTTCTTACCACAGAAACATACATTGATTTTAAAAGCTGTTTTACTGAGTTTTATTAGTACTAGTGGAATGAGCCAGACTAACAGTAATGGGAACTAACTTCATCTTTTAATCCATAAAATGGGTACAGCATAGGCTGCTGCAGTGCAAGCTTTCCACTGCTGCTTTTTCAATGTGCCTCCCCAAACCCTACTCTGGTAGTAGGACCGCCCCTGTTATTTAAAATAAAATCCATGTCCTATCCTATGAGATTGTCAAAAAGGGTACCAATTTTTATTTAGTTTTCCCCCCAATGTGGACACCTTTCTCTTATGAACTAAACTAAGATTGTCACAACATAGTCATTTTTTTGCTTTTTCTAAATTAATGTGTTTTTCAGATATAACTGTATTATGTCATAATTGCCAGAGAGTTCTAGAGCTCAGAGCAAGACTGCACATTATTGTTGCATAATAAATATTTCCATAAAACCTGATCCACCACACCTAACATCTATGTTTCTGCTTTAAAGAAAGGATCCATCCACCAGTAACAAAAATCAAAGTTGGGTTCATCAGATGTCAGTCTATTCCATTCTTTAGTACATAGAATATTTGCATGAAAACAGGATCTTTGTGCCCTGGAGTTCATCTGCCTCTGATGATAATTGCTTAGCACGACTGGAAAATCTCAGGTTGTGACATCACCAACACATCTACAGCAACGGACTGTAATATCAAAAGCTAGAGAATCTAATCTCAGATAGGGAATAAGCATCAGGAGCAGAGCCATTGTAAAAGTCAAATACTCTACTTTTATGCAAATATGATTAGTAGTAACATCTGCTTGCTAATACCTCTAATGGAATAATGGAACAAGTGCAGAGAAAAGTAACCAAAAAAAAAAAGACAACTGTGAAATACAAACCATACAAGGAATGATTAGAAACATTGGAGTTATACTCTATACAGTATAGAAAATTAAGAGGTGACCTGTGCTATGCATATAAGGCACATCAAAATGAATAGATCTGGATAACATCAAGACTAAGAGGAAAAGAAGTAAGGAGACAAACAAGATCACATAGCAGGCAGTTAAAAGGAAAAATCATTAGAACAAATAAAAGATGTGAATGGTACAGGCAGAGGGTTGTGGATGCCTTGAATGCACTCCTAGAACCAGTAGTATATTGTACGACCTTAGATCAATTTAAAAAACAACTTGATAATTATATGGTAATTGAAAAAAATAACACCGTTCCACTGATATGTGGCAAGTTATTAAGGCTAACGCCAACAGACTTGTATAATTACTATGAAACTATGATGGATACAATTTTAATGAGATACAGTGCCATCAAAGTTGGCTTGCAAGTTTTAATAGCATAATTGTTAAGAAGTAAATTCAGCAGCAAGCCATCTGGTATTATGAGATACAGTAAAACCTTTGGGCCCTTTTGGCATCCAAATGATGAAGAATGACTTCATCTCTATGAGAAAAAGGAAAACTTGTAGAGATGTGGACTAATTTAAAGGTTATAGAATATCATTTTAAATTTCTTAAAACAGACTGTTCTGCTAGTTTCTACTCTATTCTAACATGTGGTAGCTTTGTTCTGGAACTCTGTCCTCCCTCATATCCCTAAGGAGAACAAGTCATTTTTTTCTTATAATGGTGGTTGCCCTCAGCTTTCTCAGACATTTGTCGATTTGTGATTGACATTCACTGATCACATCTTATACATTGATATCCCTTGAAGAATTATATAACTTACACTGCTGTGATCATATATACAACATCCCTGGCTTACTTGCTCTCTTCTTACTGTATCATGCCTGACGTAAGTCAGGTCATGGCTGTGCTGATCTAGCCTTTTGAGCCCCCTCTGGTATTTATTTATTTATTGAATTTTGATGACCGGGTAGGCCCGCTGGCCCCGGAGGTCCCTTTTTCAGGGGCGACCCGGGTGAAACAACAACATACAGGTAACAGATCAGTACAGTCAGGAGACTGAAAAGGTTTTAACAGTAGGAATACATATGTTTACGGGCAGCAGGGAGTGGAAGACATGCAGGCTGTAAGGACAAAGAGGTTACACATATTGAGACAATTATACATCACTAGTTAGAAATTAGATAAAAAGTGCTCTGGAATGGCGAGCAGAAGCTAAAGACCTAGGGTTAGCTGCTGTGTGGGCAAATCGGAAGGGGATAAGTTGGGACATAAGTGCACCCCATCTGGAGGGGGAGGACCGTTATGCTGCCAGGATGGCGAGGTTGTATTCTTAGTATAAATGAGGTCATTCCTCAAATCAGGCAGGCTACACAAATGTGTTTAGATCACTGCCTTCCTTTTCAGACTTGCAGGTAACCCTGTAGTTTAACTTCTTCCCACAGGCCACTACGTCACCTCCTTCTCCTGCTGTGGATGGTAGCCCATCCAATATTCCCTACCTTACATACACTGCCCTATTGCTTCACCCAGATGTAAATTAAATAAGTCCAACCTATGTTGGACAAATGGACCCATCTGTGTGAAAAAGTCCAGGCAGTCAACTATGAACTCCAGGTAAGGGAAACGGGAAATTGTTTAACCAGGAAAGGCACATTAAGCCAGCGCTTGTTTCCAGGTGCGACCTAGGAGCATAAGGAAGTTAAGTGACTTGTTCAGGGTCACACAATATGCAAGTGGGGGCTGATGGGATTTAAACCCAGGTCTCCAGGTTTGTAGCTCAGTGCCCTTAACCATTATCCTATATTGCTTTCTTAAGGTAAGACACCATGGTGAATCCCTGGTCTGTGTCATGGCCTTCATGCTCCTATTCAAGCTTTTTCTTGCATGCTCTATGACCTTTGGATTGCCTGCATTCCTCCATGCCTGCTGCAGTATAATGGCAGACCACAGTATCCTTAATCCAATCAGATGTTTTATACTCTTCCTATACCCCTCCTATACAACTAAGTATTTCCCAGAATAGTTCTACACAGGCTTTCATTCAAAATAATTCCCTCCAGATGAACTGTAGTATGCTGGGATCCTACCTCCTTTCCCCGCTTGTATTAATTGTGGGAACAGTGGTGGGCACAACATGCCCCTCAAAGAAAACCATGCTTATGTTGTACTATGTAGATAAATGCCAAATTGTCTGCCACTTGGTCATGAGGCTGACTTTATTTCTACACAATTAAACATTAGCCAGTGCCATCAAAGTTTGCTTGCAAGTTTTAATAGCATAATTGTTAAGAAGTAAATTCAGCAGCAAGCCATCTGGTAATATGATGGGATAAGACACAGAGCTGCACACTGACACTGACTATATGCGGCACTGTCTGCATCGTAAGGAGGAGGAGGACTGGGAAAGAAACAAAAGGGGTGCTGCGGCACTGAGCATGACTAGCACTGCCAGTATCACAGGGGTGTATGGTAGAAGGCCAAAAACAAAGAGATGAACAGCAGCATTGAGAACAGCAGACAGTGCAAAAATCATTGTGTGTGGTTGGGGGTGGGTGGGAGGAGATAGAGCAAGATGAAAGATAGGCTACTCACCTGTAAAGTACAGTTACATAAGAACTTACCGTAACAGTAGATCTTCGAAAGGAGCTCTTGCAGCAGGTAATACTAATAGGACTAAGGCCGCCAGGCATTAGGACCCCATGGAAAAATCTTCTAGCTAGCAGTCTGTGGTGTGGGACTGCCCCCAACGTCAGCTCTGTCCAACGTGAGATGTAGTATAAAGGGGGCAGTCCCTCTATGCCATCTCAGTTCTCCCACTGGAGACCTGACTGACAAACAGAATGGAGAACTGAGGAGGGACTCCCATAAAAAAGAAAAGGGGAAAAAAGTAATATGTTCCTGGGGGTTGGAGGGTGGGAAAGCCACCTGCTGCAAGAGCTCCTCTTAAAGATCTACTGTTACGGTAAGTTGTTACATAACTGTACTATCTTATTTTGAGGGGGAGCTCTTGCAGCAGGTAATACCAATAGGACTGAGTCCCAAGCAGTACCCAAAGAGAGACCCAGGTCAGATGGGAGGAGGATATAACTGATAACTGATAAGGTGGAGCTTAGGAGAGGAGACCCTGAAGGACTGCTAGTCCAAAGCCTGCTCTCCTCCTAGAGGCAATGTCCAGACTGTAGTGTCTGATGAAAGTATGGACTGAGCTCCAAGTAGTGGCAGCACAAAGGTCTGCTAAAGACACAGTCCATGGGGAGGCAAAGGAAGTTGCCACACCTCTGGTAGAGTGGCCCTTAACCAATCCTAGTAAGGGCATGTTATGGTCCTGATAACAGTAGGTGATGCAATGCAATGCACTAACCATCTGGTCAGTGTCTGCTTGGTGACAGGAGCCCCTGTCTTCCTACAGGCAAAAGAAATGAACAATTGGTCCATCTTCCAGATGGAACTAGTTCTGTCGAGGTAATACCTGAGGATCCTATGTACATCCAGAGTATACAACAGGGCCTCCCCCTTATTAGAATACTCTGGAAAATAAACTGGAAGCAGGATGTCCTGATTCAAGGTAAGCTCGGACACCACCTTCAGTAAAAACTTAGGGTTTGTACGCAGTGCCACCCTGTCCCTATGGAAAATGAGGTAAGTATCTTTACACATCAGAGCCTGCAGCTCAGACACTCTCCGAGCAGAAGTAATAGCAACTAAAAATAACGCTTTCCAAGAGAGAAAGTAAAGCTGGCATGTTGCAGCTGGCTCAAAGGGAGGAAGGGTGAGCTTCTCTAAAACAAGAAGAAGATCCCATGGAGGGACAGGATCCCTCTGTGGGGGTCTGATGTGCAAGATTCCTCTCAAGAAGGTCTTGCACACATCAAGCTGTGCCAAAGTCCTCCCACTCATCGGTGCATGGTAGGCTGACAAAGCACAAAGATGCACCTTAATGGATGAGTAGCTGAGGCCCAAGTCCAAAAGATGGAGAAGGTACTCCAGCACAAATTTAACTGGACAATCCAATGGGTCCAGCGAATGGGGTGCTGCCCATAAACAAAAATGCTTCCACTTCATGGCTTAAGTTGCCCTGGTGGAAGGTTTTCTCGCTGCTACTAGGACCTCTACTACTCTACGTGACACTCCCAATCTTTTCTCAGCTAACACTGCAGGAGCCAGGCATGCAGATGTAGGGGCTGCAGAGCTGGTTGGACAAGTGTCCCTTGTTCTTGGGAGAGCAAGTGAGAGGAGAGGGGCAACTGGACGGAAGGGTCCATGGTCAGTTCATGCAGCAGCAGGTACCAAATCTGATGAGGCCAAAGAGGAGCTACCCGAATCATTCTGGCTTCCTCCATCTGCAACTTGAGCAGGGCTCTCTGAAGGAGATGGAAAGGAGGGAGGGAAGGCATATAGAAACCTTCCTGTCCAGGAGGGGGAAACTACATCTTGCCAAAAACCACCAGGCCCTGGATCTAGCGAGAAGAAATTTGGCAGTTTGGCATTGCACGGGGACACAAAGGGGTCCAGCTTTGGCTGACCACATCTTTTAAAGAGGTCTTCTGCCACTTCTTGGTGCAACTCCCACTCATGATTCAGAGATCGAGAGTGACTTAAACTGTCGGTGAGAACATTCTGGATGCCTGGGACGTGAATCGCCATGATGTTCAGACCGTGTTCTACTCCCCAGTACCACACTCTCATGGCCTCGCTGCATAGGGGATACGAATGAGTTTCCTCTTGCTTGTTTAGATGGAATACTACCAGGGTGTTGTCCGACTGGACTAGGAGTGGGCCGTGGTAGAGCTGATCTTGGAAAGCCTGAAGGGCATACAGAATGGCTCTCATTTCCAAAATATTGATGTGAAGAAACCGCTCTATCGCATTCCAAGAACCATTCATTCGATGCGCATCCTGATGGGCTCCCCAGCCTAGACCCGAGGTGTCTGTAGTGAGGATCTGCATTGGACTCGGCTGCTGAAAGGGAACACCTACTTCGAGGTTGACCGGATTTAGCCACCAATTTAGAGAACGATGAACCGCCTCCGAAATCCGAATAGGCTGGTCCAGTTTGTCTATGCCCTGGTCCCACTGAACTCTGAGGTGCCACTGTAGTGTCCTCATGTTCAGCCATGCCAAAGGGACCATGGCTATGGCTGCTGTCATATGCTCTAGGAGTTGCAGGATTACCCTCACTGCGACTTGGTCTGAGGTCTGCACTTTTTGGGCAACTCCTCTCAGCCATTCTGCTCTGTCTGCTGGCAGAAAGGCCATGCCTTAAATGGTGTCTAGGACTGCCCCAATATACTGAAGCCTTTGGGAGGGCCAAGGGTGTGACTTGGGCCAATTCAGAGTGATACCCAGGGACTGGAACATAAGATTGTTTCTTGCAAGGCATTGTTCAGCTGGTCTTCTGACTGGGCAGAAATAAGCCAGTCTTCCAGGTAAGGGTAGACAAAGTGGCCTTTTCTTCTCAAGACTGCTGCTACCACCACCAGGCACTTGGTGAAGACTCTTGACACTGATGAGAGGCCGAATGGAAGTACCCTGAACTGATAGTGCTGACCTTGAAAAAGGAAGCGCAGGAACTTCCTGTGCGAGGGCAGGATCTTGATGTGCATGTATGCATCCTTCATATCTAGGGAGCACAGCCAGTCTCCTTGATGGATCATGGGCAACAGACTTGCTAGGGTCACAATTATGAATCTCCTGTACTGGATATATTTGTTCAGTTGACTGAGATCCAGGATAGGATGGAGGTCTCCCATTTTCTTGGCAACCAGAAAGAAATGTGAGTAGAAGCCTTTGCCCTGCTGGGTAGGTGGAACCACCTGGATGGCCTTCTTCTGCAGGAGGGCCTGTATCTCTGCTCTCAGAAGAAGGGCATGGCTGGATGAGCAATGGGAAGGGATAGGAGGGTTGTCTGGAGGACAGCTCTCAAACTCTAGGGAGTAGCCCCTCTCCAACATCTGAAGGACCCATTGGTCCAAGTTGATACTGTACCACCCTGACAAACAGAGGGAGAATCTCCCTCCTACCATCTCCCCCAATGGTATCTGAGGGTGAGAGAGGGAGGGAGGGATGGCAGGGAGTCATGTTGTGCTTGGAGGGTTGGGCAGGGGGGTTCGGGGTGCCTTGGAGTATTTGGGGCCCATGGGTGCCGGAAGGGACAGGGTGGCTGTGTCTCTTAAAAGTTCCTTTGTTTTGGGGTTGCCTTTTCCCTTGTTGTCCTTGGTTTGGCAAAAAGGACGATGACAGGAGGCAGGTGGTTCTGACTTGTACATTCTGTGCACATCAGCCACTGCTGTCAGAATCTTGAAGCCTGAGGATGATTTTCTCCACCTCTTGCCTAAAAAGGACGGAGCCCTGGAAAGGGGCTTCCAGGATGGCATCCTGCAGGTCCTGGAAGAACCCCAATACTCTGAGCCAGGCATGCCTCCTCATACATATGCCCGAGGCTACAGTCCTAGATGCCATGTCCGCTGAATCACAGGAGCACCTGAGCACGTGCTTATCTACATCCATGCCCGACTGGATATATGCTATGAGCTCATTTTTGCTGTTGGAATCTGGCTGAGCTTTTACCAGGTCCATGGTCTTCTCCTTGAGGGACTTCTGGTAAGTCACCACATGGGCTAGGAAATTTAGGGATCAGATAGCCCCAGTAGCTGACGTGTATACTTTTCTTCCTCCATGGTCCAGCTTTTTGGGCTTAGGGTCCGGAGGCTGGACACTCATATGTTTAGGCTGCTGAGCTCTTCCATGGGCTGCTGTAAACACCATGGAGTCTGCTTTGGGACTCTCTCCTAAGAATGGCTCTCCTTTAGGGGTTCTGTACAGCCTGTCTGCCTTCCTTGGCACTGTAGACATGGTGGAGGGGCACTGCCAGGTGCACCTGGTAACATCCTGGAATGGCTCCACCAATGGTGGGATGACCAAGGGCTTAGGGTCCTCAGATTCTAAAAACTTTGCCAGATGGCACCTTTCTGGATCAAGCTCCCTCGTGTTCCACTGGTAGAGGGTTTGAGTATGCCTCATAATATCAAGAAACGAGGGGTCGTCTGGGGGAGGGGATCAGAAGATCGTCCCCAGAAGAATAATAAGAGGAAGAGTCCCCTATGTCCTCACCTGAGGATGAAGGTGGATGACCGCTGGAGGAAGGCGCCAATGACGGGTGTCTTTTCCTACCCATGGGACCAGGCGGTGGATGAGAGCCCTTGTCGGGTGCCCCACCGCCAGAGGGTGGAGGAGGCACTGCAGGAGTTTCCTTCGGGGTGGACTCCGGAGGCCTGTAGAGTAAGTCCCCTTTTACCGTGTTCCACCAGAGGTGAACAATGCACCAACGTCTGCTAGGGGGACGACCGGGGAAGCAGCACTGGGCCTTTAGGGCCTTCTGGGGCTGGCGTCTGGTCAGGAGACTCCTCAATCACCATATTGAGCTGCAGGTCTGGCTTAGTATCAGGGGGAGACCTGTCATCCGACCTGGCATCTGGCTTTGCCTGAAAGTTATCTTGCGACTGATCTCCAGGAGCAGGGGGTAGATGCCTGATCCTTGGGGGCTGACGGCCTCTTATCGTCTGGGGGTGCCTAGTCCTTGTCCAAGGGTGAGCTAGCCTGGCTTACGGGTCGTCTGTCACCCGTGGAAGGTTTCCCCTTCACAGGGGGTGGAGGCATATGATGCCGGATGGCCTCCTGGCATCTGGTGGTGTCATCCGAGGGTTTGTGCTTATCAGATGAACCACTGGACTTACGGCCTGCTTCTGAAGACCTGCCTGAGGAAGATGCCTTTCCCTCTTGGGTCGACCCATGAGAAGGCTTGTGGGGTCGGTGAGCCAAGGGCAGTTGGGCGGATGAATGCCTAGAGGAAGAAGACTCCTTGTTCTTGTCATGGGAGGAGGAGGGTGTCTTCTTGGGAACAGTCCCAGAGGTGGCCAGTGGGACTGACCCTGAGCTCTCGCTGGAGGCCGAGGAAGTAGAAGCCTTGTGGGGGGACTTAGGGCAGGACTCTGACCTGGCGCTGTCTTTCTCCCGGTGATGGTGATGTTTCCCTCCCGATGACTTCTCTGTGGGGGGAGATTCTTTAGCAGGGGATGAAGAACTACATCTCAATGGAGAATTCTGCATGGCTGCCACCTGTTTCACTAGAAGATAGGCCTTCAGGGCATTGGCTCTTCTGATGCGGGTCTTGTTATTAAACATCTGGTAGTGCGGGCAATCGTCGGGTTGGAGGTCTGGGCCTAAGCAGATCAAGCAGGCCGCATAGCTGTCCTTGGCCGGGATCTGCTTCCTGCACTGACACTTTGACTTTTGCCGAGTGGAAGGAGGCGAAGACATGCAAATTTGTCGAATAATCGATGAAAAGACTGCAAACAAATGTTTTAGACGATGAGGAAAGAAGCGCGGTCGACTGCAAAAACTGGGCATCCATGGAGCCGAGGTAAGCGGGTCAACAGCGTGAAAAGAACTGAGATGGTGCCGGGGGACCACCCCCTTTATACTACATCTGACGTCGAGCGGAGCCGATGTCGGGGGCAGTCCCCCACCACAGACTGCTAGCTAGAAGATTTTTCCGTGGGGTCCTAACACCTGGCGGCCTTTGTCCTATTGGTATTACCTACTGCAAGAGCTCCCCCTTGAAGTAAGATCTGTTGTTCTAGGAGTGATGTTCAGTTCACATCCACACTCTGGCAGTTCCCCTGGAAGTGCTGATTTGTCAGACATCTTTAAGCTAAGTTCCTCCCAACACCCAAGTAGTATATCTGTCAGCTCCACCCCGTGACGTCAAGTCTTTGTATGTTGGAAGCAGGGATCTATGTGCCACTTATCAGGGGAGAGTGGGTTGTATGAATGTGAACTGTATAACATACCTAGAACAGTGATTACCCTTGTCTGCAAGTGTCCTGCCCTGTGGCATACCCCGGGACTCGGTCCTATCGCCCAAGTTGTTCGTGGTGTACATATTGCCACTGGGGGGGATCATTAGGCAGTATGGAGTTGGATTTCACTGCTATGCAGATGATATCCAGCTCTGTCTGTCATTTGTACATGAGATGCTGGGTGCGATTGGTGTGCTGGATAGATGCCTGGCTGACATCCAAGACTGGATGTCATTGGTCTGGTTAAGACACAACCCTGGCAAGATTGAAGTGTTTGTGATCGAGCTGGGTCAAAGGGAAGGACTGGTGGCTACCAAGAAGGACACAGGGCTTTGGCTCAGCTCCTCTGGATTTTTGGCTGCCACAAAGGTGAAAAATCTGGGTGTCATTCTGGATGAGAGGTTGACATTTGAGGCTCAGGTATCAGCAGTAGTCTGGAGTGGCTTTTACCATCTTAGGGACATCAGCTGGATTAATTTTCTTATCCCCCTGGAGACTTGGTAACACTGGTGTCTGGAGTGGCTTTTACCATTTTAGGAACATCAGCTGGATTACTTCCCTTATCCCTCTGGAGACTTGGCAACACTGGTTCATGCATGTGTAACATCAAGACTTTTATTACTGTAATGCTCTGTACCTTGGGGACAGTGGAGATATTCTACAGTGCCTGCAGCTGGTGCAGAAGGCAGCCACTAGGTTGCTGACTGGCCTTTCGAGGTCTAGCCAAGTCTCCCCAGTGCTGCATGAACTGCACTGGCTGCTGGTTAAGTAGCATATCTCCTTTAAAACACCTGGGTGTCCGTTTCGTCAGGTTAAGCAATGGGTAGTTTGGACTTCATACACTCCTTTAAAGTTGGGTTACTAATTTATAAGGCATACACAGGTTGGGCCCATGCTATCTGGCAGACCTCCTACATCCTTACGTGTCTCCATGCCCGCTCTGCTCCACTGAGGCGGGCCTTCTTGTAATACCCAAGGTGAGATTAAAAACCACAGGCGACTGGGACTTTGAGGTAGTGGTCTTGGTCTTGTGGAACTCTTTCCCAAGAGCCATGAGGGGGGCCTCCTCGGTGGAGGCCTTTAAAAGGGGCCTCAAGACTTTCTTATTTATGTAGGCCTTTGAGGATTAAACCCCTGTCTCATCTTGGCACTCAGTCTAAGCTTATTTATATTTATTAGTAGAACTAATGTTGCTTTTTAGATTTAGTTAATTATTTGTATTGTACGGCTAGCCTAAATTAGTTTTAGCACTTATTTATGAATTTATTTACTTAGTTGTAGTTTTTGTTTTATTTATATTGTGATGTGTTATTCTTCTGTATATGTGACCTGACTGTAACAGTGCCCTGAGCTTCTAGGAAAAGGAGCCAATAACTATTAATACATCTACTACTACTACTACTACTACTACAGGTGAGTAACTTATTTTTCTAGAGGTATGGATACAGTTCACTGTCCACACTCTGGCAGACTCTTAGCCATTCTCTGGGAGGAGGGGGCAAGGCGTGCACCCCTATTTGGCAAACAGAGATTGGAGAACTGAGATCCCAAAATAAGCATGCTGATGCAACTCTAAACTGATGCTGTAGTAGGAAATGAAGGTGTGTGCTGCCTTCCACATAGTAGCCTTACAGATTTCCAGTATTGTGATGGCTCTGGAGGCGGGCACTGCAGCAGTGGTATGGCTGGGGAAGACAATAAAAAGTTCTAGTTTAAAAGTTCATTTATTCATCTGTTTAATAGGCCTCAATATTTTGCTGTTAATGCTTCTTTCTGGGGGACTGTGAATGAGACAGAAATTATATTTACAATATATTTTATCAGTTGTTTTTCAACAGCATTTTATAGCAGCTTATAGTCAGCGTTTTATAACATTTGATAAAATGGTACATTTTAATATACAAACATGAAGTAAAAAAACACTTTTTTAGCATAAAGCAGCGAAAACCCTAACACATGTAAATTAGGTAATCCACCATCAATACCAGCCACGTGTACTTAATGGTGCACAAAAAGTGCTACCTGCTGATTTAAATCAGCCTACAGGCCCTCCCTTGTCTGCTCCAATCATACACCACTGTTTCTGTTGTAGCCTTTTTACATGAAAAAGAGTAATAATTAGAAGTCGTTTTATAAAAATGTAACCCTGTCATTTACAGCAAATTTTTTTTACATTTTACTTTACTTTATAAGCTAAAGGAAAAAAAATACTCACCTTAGTAATCTTGTTTCTTCTAATGGAATCTTACTGTATTCTGACTTACGCAGTATGGTCTCACCATAGGACTGCCCCAAAGCCGAAATGGTTAAGAGAACCTATGCAAATTATGGAATGCTAGGCTCGAGCTCGGTTTTCAAATCACTGTCCCTGGTAAACAACTCTAAACCGTCAGATTCTTACGAAGCATGCACTTAGCAATTTCTGGATCATATAATAATAATAATAGTAATAACAATAAGAATGGAAACAACAACCCTCCCTAATAATTTAAAAGGAAAAAACTTGAGGAATTATTCTTTCTTCTGAGAACTTGCCAAATGGCATCATCACCAAGACTCAAGTCACAGATGCCCCAAAACAAGACCATCCATACCCCCAGGTTTGCAACAACTCTACCACAGCTGTAGTGCAGTGACCATAGATTTCTAGCAGGGGAGGAAGGGAGGGAGCTCAGGATACAATAAGATTCCCTTAGAAGAAACAAGATTACTAAGGTGAGTAATTTTTTCTTCAAACACCAGGAAATCTTACTGTATTCTGACTTATGCAGATTACCAAGCAGTGCCTTTAGAGGTGGGCCTATAACCTATCTAGGAAACAGGCTCTGCAGGACTGCTATGCCAAACCTGGCATCTCCTCTGGCCTGGATATCCAAACAATAATGTTTGGTGAATGTATGAATTATCTTCCAGGTTGCAGCTTTGCAAATGACCACTAGGGGAATACCTCTAGCAGCTGCCACAGAAGGTGCAGTACCCTTAGTTGAATGGGCCATGAGGCCTGCAGGTGGTTGCTTGCCCACCTTGCTATAACAAAACTGAATACAAGCCACAATCTATCTTGCAATAGATCATTTTGTGGCAGGCTTTCCTTTTCCCACCTCTCCGTAAGTAAGGAAGAGTTGGGTCTGATCCTATCTGTGACCCTTTGTGTGGTCAAGATAATAGCTGACTGTCCTCTTTACATCTAGGCTATGCAACCTGCGCTCACCTGAAGTGGCATGGTCTATAAAGAAGACTGTCAAAGTAATAGACTGGTTGAGGTGGAATTCTGATACCACCTTGGGCAGAAATTTTCTGTTAGTCCTAAGGACTACATTGTCTCTATGAACCGCAATGTAACCAAGCTCTCCCGGTGGTGGCACTTTCTATGCACTGTGGTACGCATCCGCATTTGCAAAATCATGGAAAAGGAGTATTTGTTTAAACTGCAGACACGGATGCTTGGCTCCTTGTTTTTTTTTCATAGGGTATTTATTGTCCCCTTGACATGGAATGTCGCTCTGCGCTTAGTAAAAATAGGGGAGTGTCCAGAGTGGGGGTGGGCAAATCTAACTCTCCCTCTGTCTCCCCAGTCTGTCTCCCTGTCGGCTCTGTCTCCCAATATGCCCCTGACCTCCCCCTTGGTGACCAGTGCTGTGGTGGAGCTTTTTAGCATGAAGTGCCTGTAGCCTGCTCATGTCACAGTCTGGGGTCACAGTGACGTATCAGAAGAGCAGGAGGAAGATGAGCTGGGAAGGGATGGGCCCAAGTGATGGGGAAGTGGGTGGGAAAGGCAAGGAAGCAGGGCAGCTTCTCTTTTATCCGTGCTTGATGGTGCATGCGGCTGCTGAGTTTGTGGTCAGAGCTGCTGGAGGCGAATGGGCCCGGCGCCTGGGCAGGTGCCTCACTCCTTGCTGTTGCGGTCTGTGTTGCAGGCGGATCACAGACCGGGGTGGACGTGAGTGTGAGAAGCACAGGGGAGAAGCAGAGCCAGTAGCCTGGGGCCAGTAGTGACACATCCAATACCGGCAAGGAGGAGAGAATGCAGAGAGAATGAGACGGCTCTTCCAAACCCCGGTTCCAGACCTGCGATGGGGATGGGGACGGCCCAGGGGGACGGGTACATCAGCAGGTAAACATTGACTGTTGGAGCCCAGAGTGAGAACTAACTTTCAGCAACTTTGTTCACAGCTGTAGACATGCACAGGGAGGGGAACGTAGTTTACTATGTGAGTTATCAAAGTTCGCCCTTTCAGGACTTCTCGTGCAGACTTCCTAAAGTCGGTCTGGAACTTCTGGACCCTGAATGCGAACTGTTATTGTGTTTTCTCCTTGCTTTTATTTGTTTGTTGTTTGTAGGGGGGAGTTTCTGGAAGGGCGGGTTCTGTGTTGTTTCCAGCCATTACCTGTTACGGGACAGATTTTTATCAATGACGAACATATACTCAGTGCACTAGCTTGATGACGAGTTTGATGGGGCCCATGGGGGGCACGTGGTGATGCCCTCTACAGCAAGCCCCTCCATTAGTGTGACAGCCCAGTAGTTGGTACATTAAGCCTGTGCTTAGGGAAATAAAAATTATGTACCTACCGTAATTATGATCTTTCTGTGTATCCTCACCATTCATCACAGATGGGGTACTGGCTGGAGATCAGGACCCCGCGGGAGCCTTTTTTTTAAAAAGGATAGGCAGAGCCGACGCAGCATCGGCGCCGCCCTCGAGGCCGACGTACTACGTGGCGCTCGAGGATTAGCCGTTAAGCTGTGTCGACTCTGCCTGCCTACCAGTTCTGAGTCGCCGGAGAGGTAAGAGGAAGGGATGGAGGGTGGGACAAGAGAGTCCAAGGGACAGAAAAAGGAAGAGAAAAACTGAACTAAAAGGAGAAATAATGACTGAGAGGACAGCATAGAAGAAGTAAGACTAAGGGGACTGGGTAGGGGCCCCAATCTCTGGAAAAGGAAGAAGGGAGGGAAGGGGGGAGAGAGAATTTAGGAGAGAGTGAGAGGTAACAAGGATCCAGGACCCTTGTCCGTCACCAGACTGTATAGGCACTGCAAGGAGTAGCAAAGCTCATTTGCCAGAATTCAAGGCACAGAATAACTGGCAATACCCCCAAAAGCACAGTCGGCTATTCTGAAGAAGGACAGGGTATAGGGACTCAGTACTCTCTCTGTAAAGATATTTGGTGAAAAAAAGGGGAATTCCTTTTTTTTTTTTAAAAGTTAGATGGATAACAGAAGGAGTGCAACTACCAACTCTCACCCCGTAGGAGTGAAGATATGTAGTAGAGAAGGAGTGCCACTCGAACTGTACCCCTTAGGGAAGAAACTACCCCCCCTGTGTGTCCCAACTTTATCCCGCTCAAAAAGAGGGGTAGGCACAGAGGGAGGGGGATCCAGAGACTGAAGCCCCAGGAGGATGGTGGGTGGGATTGTGATGAATGGTGAAGATACACAGAAAGATCATAATTATGGTAGGTATGTAATTTTTATATCTTATCTGTGTCAATCTTCACCATTCATCATAGATGGGTGAGTACCAAGCCCCCCAAAGGGGGTTGATTCATTGCACCCTAAGGGACAGAGTCCCTTAGCCCTCAGTGGGTGACACACTAAGGGGGGGAACCTTCTGGGCCTGAAGAGGCCCGAGAGTGGGGGGAGAGCCAGACGGCCCCTGGAGGGGAAGGAAGTTGCCCCGACAGACATCATCGCCCTACGGGAAAAGAGATAGGTTCCCTGGTGAGCGGAGCAAATCACCCTATGCTGGGCCAAGGGTGACAACCGGGAAAGGTGAAGCCATGATGATCTCCTGGTGCAGATCGCTGTCCCTATGACCCTGGTAGCTACCTCATTGGCGTTGTAAGATGCCCTTGCTTGGTGCCTTGCTAGCTCCAGGCCACGTGCAGAGAGTGCGATGGCTTGCCTGGTTTGCTCCGAGTCAGGCAAAGCAGCTAGGATCTGACCTAGCACTGACCACAAGAACCCGTTGTAGGCTGCATAGTGGGCCTGATGAGCAGAGATGGAGAGAAGAAAAAATTACTCACCTTAGTAATGTTGTTTCTTCTAATGGAGTCTTGCTATATTATAGACATTAGCAGTTTGATCCAGCTCTAGAACTGCCCCGGAGTGAAATGGTTAAAACCATTCCAAAATAGAATTTTGGCACGAGAGCAGCTCTATCTGTGTCATTTCAAACTTGAACTGTCAGATCTTTACGAGCCAAACTCACTAAGGTCTGTGTGGAAGCTGTAACCTACACTAGCCAAATGGCTACCTAAATAATAACAACCATTGATGGTCCCAACACCCAAGTCAGGGGACCAGAAATACTAACACCATTCTAATAATATGAAAATGGAACATAAGTATAATAAAACACACACACGCACACACATACACACCCCAAAGTCCCAAAGGGGACAAAATGCTAACAGGACATAAGTAGTGCCCACACTAAGTTGCCCGCACCCACCAAGTAGAGGTTCTGAGAGGGGCAGGTTGGGGAGGTCTATAATATAGCAAGACTCCATTAGAAGAAATGAAATACGATACCTACCGTAATTCTTGATCTTCTTGGACGAGTCTCCACCACTCATTCACACTAGTGGGATTAGCGCCGGAGGCACTAAGGACCCATCGAGAACAAACTTTTGCTGGAGGTGTGTGAGAGATGGCGCTGCGAGCACGGTGCCGCGAGCAGCGGCTTCGGCGGTAATGACTATCTCGGCGACGACCCTCCAACCGCCTCAGTACCTTTTTTACCAAGGAGGTGCAGCGCAACTAACGTAAAGAGTAAATCTAACCTTAAAAAACGGACATAAGATAGTCCGTACGACCCGTGTAAGAAGGGTCAACAAAGAAGTCTTCACAGCCTAAAGATTTGAGGGAGTGAAGACCAACACAGCGGTGAGCTCGGGGGATGGAGGGTAGGCGTAGAATGAGTGGTGGAGACTGTCCAAGAAGATCAAGAATTACGGTAGGTACGTACTTTCATATCTTCCTGGACATAAGTCTCCACCACTCATTCACACTAGTGGAGAGTACCAAGCTGATAATCCCAAAGAGGCGGCAGGAGAGCCAGGCTCACAGCGACTAAGACAGAAGTCCATTAAGGATAGTTCTGCGAATGCAGAATGATGCCTGGCATGAACATCCAGTGCATAATGTATTGAAGGTATGCACTGAGCTCCAGGTGGCGGCGTTGCAGATATCTGCAATTGGAACATTGCAATTCCGCTAGGGAATGCATGACCGCCTTAGTAGAGTGAGCGACACTCTACCTTCTAATTTAACTTGAGCCATGGAATAGCAATGCCAAGGCATGCCACTAACCATGATGAAATGCATCTGATAGCGACAGGTTGACCCAGCTGGGTGTCGCTGAAAAACAAACAGTTGCTGAGTCTTGCGAACATCCTTGGTTCTATCTAAATAGAACACGCAAGGCTCTCTTAACATCCAAGGAATGAGAGCTCGTTCCCCTTCATTTGGAAATTAGTGAAATGCGGAAGTACCAGAGGTTGGTTTAGATGGAATTCTGACACAACCTTGGGAAGACATTTAGGATGAGGACGGAGAACTACCTTGTCTTTATGGAATACAGTATACAGAGGGTCCGTAACCGGGCATGTATCTCAGAGACCCTGCGGGCTGAGGTAATGGCCACCAGGAAGGCAGTCTTCCAGGTAAGAAATTTTAGCTCACAGGTAGCTAAGGGTTCGAAAGGCTTCCGAGTGAGCATGTCCAGCACCAGGTTAATGTCCCAGGCTGCAACTGGACGCTTAACAGGGGGTCTGGTATGGAGAATCCCTTAAGAAATCTCTTCACCATAGGTAACTGAGCCAGAGTTAAGGAAGAAACCGCTCATGGAGCGCTGAGATGGCACTAAGGTGAACTTTAACTGTGGAGTACTGGAGACCTGAGTTTGATAGGTTCAAAAGATACTCCAGAACCTTGTCAGGAGGACAGGAAAAGGGTTCAAGAGGATTTTGCACACCAGAGAAACGTTTCCATTTGGCGTCGTTTTCGGTGGCTGGCTCGAGCAGCCAAAAGGATGTCTGAGACTCTCGAGGGCGTTGAACCGATTCACTTCTACCTCTTCAGGAGCCAAGCATGAAGATGAAGTGATTTCAGGTTGGATGGACCAACGAACCCTGAGTCAAAAGACTGATTTGCAAAGGAAGTGGTCTCGAGAGGCTGCCAACATACTGTTGAGTAGAGGAAACCATAGTTGCCGAGGCCAGGAAGGAGCAATGAGAATCATCTTGGTCCCCTGAGACTCGAACTTGAGAAGTACTCTCTGGATTAGAGGAAGCGGTGGAAAGGCGTAAAGAAAGCGTTTTGTCCACCGCAGCCTGAAGCATCCTGACAGAAAATGCCAGGCCCTGGATTTCTGGAGCAGAAGAGAGGCAGTTTTGCATTGAGTGGGGATGCAAAAGGTCCAGGTCTGGAGTCCCCACTCTTTGAACAGAGACCGAGCTCGGCTGGATCGGAGACCACTCGTGAGGTCTGCCTCCGTTCTGCTGAGGTGATCTGCTAGGTCGTTTTGTATACCTGGCAGATAAACCGCTGAATCAGAGACTTGTGCTCCAAGCACCACTCCCACACCCTCATTGCTTCCCTGCAAGGGATAAGAATGAGCACCGCCTGCTTGTTGATGTAATACATCACAGCTTTGTTGTCCATTTGAAGGAGAATGTTCTTGTGACAAAGGACATCCTTCAGAGCTCGGATCGCATAGAGGACCGCTCTCATCTCCAGGACATTTATGTGGAGATGAGTTTCGAACTGAGTCCATACACCTTGAGTGTGGAGGGAGAGACAGTGAGCTCCCCATCCCATTAGCGATGCGTCTGTGGTGATGGAGATCTGATGATCCGGGGAGCAAAGGGAATCCTTCCAGGAGATTGCTCTCTTGAGACCACCAGGTGAGAGACCGACAGGGGCTCCGTCACCTTGATGGGATAAGACTGGGGGTGAGAGGTCGAGACCACTGAGTGGAGAGCATCCATTGGGTGGTTCTCATGTGCAACGGGCCAGGGTACAGTGAACACCGGGGACGCCATGAGACCCAACATGCGTTGCATCGAGAGAGCTGTAACCGATTGGTTCTCCCCGATGTAACGGGCCATCCGAAGGATGTTGAGTCTTCTGTCCTCTGGAAGGCTAGCCTTCGCGGAAGAGGTGTCTAGAAGCGTCCCTATGAAAAGGAGCCTCTGGGAGGGCTGCAGTTGAGATTTTTTCAAATTCAGCAGAACTCCCATGGACATGAGAAGATGAGAAGTCATTTGCACGGCTTCCAAAGTCCCTTGGCTGGAAGGGCTTGCTAGAAGCCAATCGTCCAGGTAGGGAAACACCCGGAGTCCGATCTTCCTGAGATGCGCTGCGAGAACTGCACAACACTTTGTAAAATCTCGCGGCGCCGAGGACAGCCCAAAGGGCAGGACTCTGAACTGATAATGCTGACCCAAAGCTACAAACCTGAGGAACTCTGGTGGGTCGGTGGACGAGGATATGCTGGTAAGCATCCTGCATATCCAGGAGGCCAGCCAGTCGTGCTGATGCAGCAAGGGTAACAGGGTACCTAGAAATCATTTTGAATTTCTCCCTGGGAGAAATTTGTTTAACTTTCTGAGGTCTAGAATGGGCGCATCCCCCAGATTTCTTTGGAACCAGAAAGTAATGGGAGTAGAACCCTGTGTTTACAGAGATGCGGGGCACCAGTTCTATTGCCTGTTGTTCAGAAGGCCCTGGATCTCGGCGTGAGGAGGTCTGACTGAGAGGCCGACAACCTGGTTGTCGTCTGGGAGGACAATTCGGGGTTTTCCAAGAAATTGAGAGAATTCCTCGCCAATTATCCAAGGACCCATTTGTCCGAAGTTATGGACTTCCACTGGTTGTAGAAGTACATCAGACGACCTCCCACCGGAGGAGAAAGTTCCACCTCGGGCAGAGTGGATGGAACTTGGGCCAGCAATTCATAAGGTGGCGCTGGGGGCTTTAGGCCCCTGCGCTTTCTGCTGCATCTTCTTTTGAGGTTGGGCAGGTTGGCTTTTATGGAAGCTTCCCCTGCCTCTGCCTCGAAAGGACTGACGACTATGAAAGTGACATCTGTTCACATGCCCCCGAGAGGGGGCAGGCGGAGGTCTGGCCAATTTAATGGCCGATCTAGTCTTCTGAGTGGCCTCTAAGGCTTGCTCCACCTGAGGGCCAAAAAGATAGGAGCCATCAAAAGGCAGCGCCATTACCTGCTGCTGAGCATCATTCGTGAAGCCAGAAGTACGCAGCCAGGAATGGCGCCGAGTATAAATCCCTGCGGCTGCTGAGCGAGAAGCAGTGTCGAAAGCGTCCATGGCGGCTTTGACCTGTTGGTTATTGGACTCAATACCTCTAATAACGGTCAGAAGAAGCTCTGACTTGGAGTCCGAATCTGGAAGAGCTTCAACCATTCTTTTCATAGAGTGCCACAGGATATACTCATACTGAGAAAAATAGCCTTGATAACTGGCAACACGCATACTTAGAGTGGAGGCAAAGACTCTCTTACCTAATGTATCAATCTTACGAGACTCTTTGTTAATAGGTCAAGCTGTAGTAGTTTGAGGAAGAACGACCTTGTCATTCTCTGCCAGGACTACAATAGGATCCGCAAAGGCTTGGGATGCCAAAAGGGACGATCCTAGGGCTGAATACTTCTTATCAATGGATTTAGCCACTGAGGGAATAAGAGCAGGATTATTCCATACCATTTGAGACAGCGTCTCGAAGGAAGGCTGCATCGGAGGAGTCAAATCCGTAGGGATCTCCGAAGCATGAAGATACTGGAGTCTTAATATCTTCCCAGGATCGATGTCTGTAGTCTGGAGAGAAAGAGTGGATCTCAGGTTCTTCAACAGAGACTTAAAGGACAGGTCCTCAACCACAGGCTCTGTAGCAAAGAAAGATCCTGTTTCCTCCACTTCATCACCCAACCGAAGGTCTGGGTCAGGCTCAACATCATCTCCTGATGGTCCAGGAAGGACTGTTTGGACAGGAAAGGAGTGAAAATTAGGAGAGGAGAAATAGCAGAAAAACAAGGAGAGAGTCCCGAGGGCCCCGGCTGAGGCAGCAAAGCGGGTTGGCAGCACCGAGGGCGCCGCAGCGTGAAGAGCACGCGGAACCCTGGCGCCCCGCGGCGCTGCGAGGCGGTGCGGCGCCACAGGCAGCGCCACCAAAGCCAGCGGTGCTGCAAGCGGTGCCGCCCGACCACGCGGCACTGCCAGACCAGGCGGCACCGCCCGGCGGCGCCGCTGAACCAGCAGCGAGCTGCGGGCTGACACCGCCAAGACCCAGCGGCACCGAAAATGGCGCCGACAAGCCAACAGACCCTCGAAGGCACGGAAAAGCCCCAGGAACCTGGAAAGCTGAGGAGGAAAAACAGGAGATAAGGGCATCGGGTGGGCCTCTGCGCCGCAGCCATGAGAGGGAAACACTAAGCACGGAGTCGCTGGCACCGAGATGAAGGCGCCGACACGACTAGGAAGGTCCAACCACCCTACCTGATCGCAGGAGGGCCCGAGGGCTCTGAGGCAGCAGGCCAGGCAGAAGAACCAACCTCCGAGCTCACCGGCTCCATAAAGCTGACCCACTGATGAAACTGCTCATCTGGAGCCCTACCTATAAGGCGGGGAGGGCTCCGATGTCGAGGAGCAGCGAGTACGGAAGTTGGCGACTCAAAGAAGGAGACCGGCAACTAGCAACTATAACTGACCGTCGGCGCAGACATACCAGAGAGGCGACCTCAGTGATGCCTTCTCTTTTTGACCTGTGGGCTGAAGAAGATTTCGAGGCGAGCAGTTGCAGAGAATCTACCGTTTATTTTTATGCTGACGGAGGGACCGCCTATCCCCAGGCATCGGACTAACCGTTGTCGGAACCCGCTGAGAAGGAGGCTGACCGGACCCAGCCCGGCTGACTGAACAGCTTTCACGAAGTCTCCCTACCGTCACCTGACCTGCTCATGGTTCGACTCCGCTCCAGTAGGCCGAGACTTCTTCAAGTAAGTTAAATTTAAAATATTAGAAAAATTAACGAAAATAGAGAAATTAAAAGCGATACTACTATTGTGATAATGTTACAAAAACAAACTGAAAACTATCGCTAGTTTGAAGTTTGACTCTGAAAGGCAGCGATGTAAATCACTGAAGCGCACTGAGGAGAAAAAGGAACTCAGTGCGGTTGGAGGGTCGTCGCCGAGATAGTCATTGCTACTCGAGCCGCTGCTCATGATGCCGTGCCTCGCGGCGCCATCTCTCGCACCGACCCTCCAGCAAAAAGTTTGCTCCCGATGGGTCCTAGTGCCTCCAGCGCTAATCCCACTAGTGTGAATGAGTGGTGGAGACTTATGTCCAGGAAGATACAACATTACTAAGGTGAGTAATTTTTTCTTCAAACAACATGAAGTCTTGCTATATTATAGACATTAGCAGAATACACAGCAGTACCTCCATGGAGGAGGGGCAGAACCTACTTAGGGAATAGGCAAAGAAGAACAGCTGTGCCAAACGAGCATCTCTCCTGGCCTGGACATCAGGGAGTAATGCTTAGTAAAGTGTGTCCGTTTTCAAGTAGCAGCCTGGCAAATCTCTAATAAAGGAATATCTCTGGCAGCAGCTAGAGGCACCAGCTGTACCCTGGTAGAATGAGCCCGACAAACCGGGAGGCTCTGCCAACTTTCTGATAACAAAATTGGATACAAGAGACAATCCACCTGGCTATGATCTCTTAGTGGCAGGTTGCCTTTCCCAACTTCACCATGGGTAGAGGAAAGTTGGAGGATTCGAACCCGTGACCTTTGAGTACGCTCTGTATAATAACTAAAAGCTCTCTTAACATCCAGGCTGTACAACCTCCTCTCACCCGAAGAGGGTGATCAGTGAAAAAATACTGGAAGGAGATAGATTGATTAAGATGAAATCTGAAACCACCTTAGGCCAAAAACTTCCTATTAGTCTTAAGGACTACCTTATCCCTGTGGAAAGAAATAAAGTCAGTCTCCACTGACAAGGCTTACAAATTCACTTATGCGTCTGGCGAAGTGATAGCCACTAAAAACAGTTTTCCAAGTTAGGTACTTAAGCTCTGCAGAAGACAGAGGTTCAAAGGGTTGCATTAACTGGGCAATGCAAACATTAAGGTCCCAAGCAGGGGCCGGTTCGAAAGGAGGATTAGTATGGAGTAATCCTTAAAAACTGGAAAACAGGATAAGAGGAAAAAGGGATGACTTTCCTGCTGACACAAAAAGCAGAACACAGCTGCCAAATGAACTCTCAGGGTAGCTGGTCTGAGACCAAGAAATTAAGATGTACCATGTAATCTAACAAAATGGGCAATTCAGCAGATTCTGGAAATATTTTCCCAACACACCAAATGGAAAACCTTTTCCATTTAGAACTATAAGTAGCCCTAGTGGAAGGCTTTTCTGGGCCTTTAGGATCTCAAGAACACCCTGAGAGAGGTGTAAATCAGCAAACTCTAACTCCTCAAGAGCCAGGCCTTGAGGTTGAGGATTGAGGTCCGGATACCAAACCCTTCCCTGGGCACAAGTCAATAGATTGTGATTCCTGGGGAGGCACAGGGAAGATGGACTGTCAGAGACAGAAGGATGGGTACCAGGGCTGCCTGGCTCAATCCGGGCGATCAGAATCACCCTGCAAGGCTGAGATCTGATTTTGACTAGTACTTTGAATAGGAGAGGAAGGGAAAGCATAAGAAACTTCCTCCCAATCCAGAAGAAGGGCATCCAGGGAACTGGGCAGCACTGGAGGCCTGCAACAGAACAGAGGAATTGTGATTGTCTGGGGCTGCAAAAGATCTATCTGAGGATGCCCCACCTGGCAAAAACTATCCCCAGCACTTGAGGATCAAGGGACCATGCGTGATGGCCCTGGGAAATCCTACTGAGGGCATCCACTAGGACATTGTCCTTCCTGGAAGATGAACTGCTATGAGGGAAGTGTTCAGGGAATAGACAGAGACCACAACTTCATTGCCTCGGTGCACAAGGCCGAGACCGAGGACCCCCTGTTTGTTGGCGTACCACATTGTTGTGGTGTTGTCTGTTCTGACTTGTATCACCTTGTCGTGGACAGATGCAGAAAAAGCTTGAAGAGCTAAAGACAGCTCTGAGTTCCAGTAAATTGATGTGAGCAGAGAGATTCCTGGGGGACCAAACTCCTGAGTGGAAAGGTCGCATGTGGCTCCCCCAACCCAGAAGGAAGCATCTGTAGTGAGAGTCAAGTCGTGAGAAGGGAAATGAAGGGGACCCCCGCTCTTAATGCTCTGATCCTGCCACCACTGGAGAGCTAGGATCAAGGTTGGTCACTGGGACCAACTTGGAAGGGGTCTCTTCTCTGAGACCAAAGGTTCTCAAGTGAAACTGAATGTCTCTCATCTGAAATCTGGCTCCCTGCACAATAGCTGTGGATGCAGCCATGTGTGCCCCAGGAGCTGCAGAAAGTGTCTTGCTGGTCAAGAGACCTGCAGAGTGAAGGAGAAGCCAGAGCCACTAAATTCCTTACCTTTCTGGGGAAGAAAGGCTCTAGCCAGCTTTGTTCAATTCTGCCCCTATAAGGTGAGTACCTGGACTGGTTCCAGAACCGACTTTGGTAGGTTTAGCCAGAAAACCAGGAGTGAGAAGCTTCTGGGTGACCTGCAGGTGAGATTTACCTGTTCTGGGGACTGGCCTACAATGAGCCAGTCGTCTGGATGGGGAAAAACAGCAATCCTCCTGCCTCCTTAAGTGAGCCACTGCCACTGCTAGACACTGTGTGAATACCCATGGAGCAGAGGTAAGGCCGAAGGCATTGCTCTGAACTGGTAATGACCTGAGGGCAGTTCGAATCTGAGAGTACTGACGATGGGATCTTCTGATTAGGACATGGAAATAGGCATCCTTGAGGTCCAGGGAGGCTAGCCAGTCCCTGGCCTTAGGGAAAGGAAAATCATTGCCAGAGTTACCATTTGAACTTTGGTTTCAGAACATGCTTGTTCAGATATCTGAGATCTAAAATGGGAGCCATTCTCCTGTCTTTTTTGGGGTAAGGAAGTATCTGGAATACAGACCCCTGCCCTGATGCAGGGAGGAACCCTTCTACTGCTCTGAGAGCTAACAGGGATGAGACCTCTGTTTCCAGGCGAGGTCTCTGAAGCACTTGCAGGTGAAAAAGTCTGCTTCTCAACTGGGAAACTTTTGAAGCTGAGAACCAGACCCTGGCTTAACTTCCAGAACCCACTTGTCTGACGGTTAAAAGCCCAATTCTGACTGAAGTAAGCCAGCCTGCCCCCACTGGTACAGGAGAATCGGCCCTGGGCACTTCATCAGGGTGCCTGTTTCACAGGAGCTTTAGGCTGGGGGTGGGAGCAGGTCTGCCCACCCTCGTCTGCCCTGCCTCTGAAGAAGCCCCTCTGAGCATAGGCAGAGGCCTGAGTCTGGTAGAAAGGCCTGTAAAGGCCTACCCCTACCTCGAGGCATGCCTTTGAGGGTGGCTTGCCGCTCCTTAGCCTGGGCACTCTTGTAAGTAGTCCTATATTCATCCATCTTCTTCATGTAATTCTCTGTCTGCTCTCCAAACAGAGAATTTCCCACCACAGGAAAATCCATAGCCTTAGTCTGGGTATCCTGTGACAAACTAGTACACCTGAGCCAGGCCAACCTACAAGAAGCTACAGATGTGGCCATGACCCTGAGAAACATCATTAACATCCACAGCAGCATGAAACTGAACCTTAGAGCTTCAATGCCATCAGCAGCCACCTGTTCTAGTTCACTAGCCAGCTGTGCATGGGCCTGCTTGCCAATTATAACACAGTATCCCATCTAGATTTCTGATACCTAGCTACATAAGACATATAATTTGCTTGCCTGGAGTCCCAGAGAGGCTGCCATATACTGTTTTTGCCATTGCATCAATCTTCCTGGAATCCTTGTCAGGAGGATGTGAAGCCAAGGAATATTAGCTTTATAACAGGCGCAGCCTGAACTACTAACATGACTGCATTGCTGAGAAAGGAATTCTGTATCAGGGCCTGACAATGTATACCTTCTGTCCATCTTTTTATCAACAGGAGGCACAGAATTAGGAGCTTTAAAATTTTAATTGTTTGTTTCCTAAAAGACTTATATAAAGGAATAGACAATCTCCTAGACTCTGGAATATCCATCATTTCTACAAAATCAGGCTCCTCTTGCTCATCACAGCCTCTTCTAAAGGAAGCTGGAGGGTTTCAGCAACTTTTTATAAAACATAAAATGAGATGGGGACTCAGACAGCATGGGGGAGATTCAAAGATACTGTCTGGGAGATGTCCGGTTCAATGGGCACACCCAGACCTTCCCAGCCACATTCATACTGTTCATAATCCTCCTCCCCTCCTCTGGTTCATAAAATTCCTCAATATCATAATCCTGAACCACTGGGACGGACGAACCGACCTTTTACCAGATAGTGGTGGTTGACGGACCCTGACACAGTGACTGGACAATTTGTATGGCTTTTGCTATCTCTGCAGCAGTTGGAGAGAATTTTGGACTCAGACCTGCTGATTTTCTTGTTTTCTTTACTGGAATTGGTTCCTCAGAACCAGCTTTCTTTGCCGAGGGAAGTCTGGCCCTGGTCAGAGGGCACTCCCTCTGGTTCGGTTGGCACCGAACCGGGCTGCCATCGGTCAGCAGACTTTAGCCTCTCATTCCCTGAAGCCTGCCCAATCTTTTTTCCAGGGTGGCTGCAGGGAAATTCTTCATACCTGGCAGTCTGACTGGAGGTGGTCAAACCCCAGACAATAAACACATGTGGTGTGTGGGTCAGCCTTGGCAAAAACTTCCCACAAACATCACAGTGTTGAAACCCAGTGACCCGGCTTTTCTTTTGGGTTTCTCAGACATAATGCCAGCCTAACCAAAACTTGCCCTTTAACGGTAAAAGAAGCAAGACACCCTTATCGGTTCCTAACCGTGTCAAGGTATTGGAAAACGTAATAAATCCGCTTTTTTAAACCGATAAGAACCGAGAACCGCACTCTAAAATAGTAAGTTTTAGTTTTAAATGAGTTTTAAACCCACTGATCGGTTCAAAACCGAACCGATAACTACAAGTTCCACACAGACAAAACCTTCATTTATTTACGGTTACCACAGATGGAGAGCTTGGACCGAGCGGTTTTGCGGTTAAATAAAACTATTCTTGGTTAAATCAACCGAGAAACACTTTTAAACCAGAAATTAACCGAGCAGAAGGAGAAATCTCCGGAGCGACTGTTCACTGAGGCGGAGTAAAGAATCTGACAGTTCAAGTTTGAAATGACACAGATAGAGCTGCTCTCGTGCCAAAATTCTATTTTGGAATGGTTTTAACCATTTCACTCCGGGGCAGTTCTAGAGCTGGATGAAACTGCTAAAGTCTATAATATAGCAAGACTTCATGTTGTTTGAAGCAACCGTGCTGAGTAGAAAGTCCTCCTCCCCCAGAAGTCAAAATCCAAGGAGTCTTGATCTGGGGCTGGTCTGATGGAGGCACAGAGCCCGTCAGGGGTGTCCAGGTGCATCAATCTGGACTGTGGATGAGGCATAGAACCTGGAGACTCCAGGGTGCAATACCTCTGGCTGAGGTCCCTAGGGGCAGGAACTCTGGAGAAGGGCCTCTGCCAGAAACGCATGGATGCCTCCCGAAGGGAGCAGGCCAAGCGGCACCACAAAGGTGGCCGCACGAAATCACCTAGAAAGGTGTGGGCGCATGCTCAGGATTGCTCACAGACAGGGGAGAAAGGTGAAAGTCCTCCATCATCCTCCGAGGAAGCGCTGATACTCGGAGAGATCAGCGGCAGGAAAGATATGGACAAATGGTTCCTCTCCCCAGAAGAGGGGATGAGGAGCTGGAAGTCACATGCATTCGGTGGCTGCTCGGGGAGGTTAGAAAAACCTGGCTGTCCCACGCCCTAACGTGAGCAGGGCCAGGCAGCCACCGCTCTGAACTGCTCCCAGGTGAGAGGGCCGCTGGGACCAAGAATGCCTGGGGCGCTGGAGAATCGGCAGAGGATGGCGGCAGAGCAGAGAAGAAATCGGCTGACCTCTGCCAGTGCTGAGAGCAGACCATGGACACCAGGAGGCATCCCGGAAGACTCCGCAGCCAACAGCTGTACAACCACGTTGGTACTGCCTAGGCTCTGGAGAAGAATCCCCAGTGAGGTGACCGGGGCCATATAGATCCAGAAGGATGGTCCCCTGCCTCAAAGAATGGGACCCCTCAAGGAACCGGAAGGGAAGGGCGGAAGTCCGCCAGCTTCATCCGCAGGGCCAAGGGTGGACCCCAGAGAGGGCCGATCACGACCCCACACCTCGACCCCTCAAGTCCGAGAGGTCCTGGTCCTGAGAGGGCCAGCCTGGGTAACTGGCAGCTCTGGGCTGCCCCGAAGGAGACCCAGGGAGCAGCACCCTCCTCCCGTAGACTTCCGCCGGGCCCCAAAGTTGGGCGATCGAGACACATTACGGGAGGGGGTACCACTGCCGAGGGGTCAAGGAACCCTCCAAGGCCAGGTTGCATGGCAATGGTGGCATGCACCATAGCCTGCTAGTCAGTACCACTGACCCCAACCTCGGGGAGAACCTGACGCTCCTCAGAAGGGGACTGGCTGTGACTCGTCGTCGAGACCACCGGCTCGCCCTCCTCTGCAGACAACCCCAAAGGGTGTGACTGCCCGTCCGACTCCGAGCCCGACTCCGACTCCGAAGAGGTAGAGTCTGAGGCCCTAAGACAAACGGTAGGAGGGCGAGGGAAGGCAACCTTATCAAAAGGCCCAGTAGTCAAAGCAGTGGCCGAGGCGGCACCCGTGCCCTCCACAGCCCCGCAGGTGGGGCTGACAGAAGGCGGCAGGGCAGCTCGGGCCAAAGGTCCTGAGCCAGGGCCAGCTGCGGCACCATCAAGCCCACTGGCACCGGGGGCGGTACCAGGAACAGAGACGGCGCCGATGGCAGCCCCAGCAACAGCCTCGGTGCGGCGACACCGCCAGGCCCCGCTGTGCCCGCGAGCGGCACAAGGACCAAGCGGCGCGCTGATGGCTCGAAAGGCGACTCGGCGCCGAACATGGCACCGCTAGACTCCTCAGTGCCGTGTGAGCACCGAGGCGCACCAACGGCACAAGGACAGCACCGACAGGCGACTCAAGGCCCCATGGTGCCATGCTCAGCTTTCGGCGCCCGAGGATGGCGCCAAGCGAGACATGGCGAGGCGATGCAGAATCAGGGTCACTGCACAGCGAGCGCTGTCGGTGCTGTGAATGGCGCCGACAAGGCCCACGGTGCCAAGAGATGAGTCAGCGCCGACGCCAGCGCCGACGAGGCCTGACACATGAAAGTGCGAAAGGCTCTGATGCACCGACCGACGGCATCGAGGATGGCGCCGACCGGGCCTTCGGACTGGAGAGCGACACCGGGGAGCCTTCACCCTGAAGGCGGCTTGCGGGGCGCCTCCCGCCCGCTCCGGGAGGAAGTGGGACGGGCCTCCTGCGCCGTGCGGAGGAGCCTCGCCAAGGCTAGGCTACAAGAAGCCGAGGCTCCCTCCTCCTCGCTCCATATAGAACTGGGAGGGGACCTGGAGGAAAGGCCGAGAGAGCACGGCTTGGCCCGACGAGTGTGTACCCTACCCCCGAAAGTCGACAGAGCTCGCCCTACTTTAAACGTGCTGGCTGTTCTAGGACGCCGGCGGTCCGATGGAGAAGTAGGCCAGACGTAATCCATGTCGTGAAGCAGGCCAAGACACGCCGACACCTGTCATGCTGGTCGGTAACAGAGTACTTGCGGCCGCACGGGCACCGACGCATAGGGGGCCGCCCGGCCTTAGAAGGTTTCTTGCCCTCCGACCGCGACATGACCTACGGAAAAAAACACCAAAACAGACTCGACGTCGCTATACTTTAAAATAAATGGAAAGATCTTACCGGCAAAGTCGAGTGGAGGTAGAACTCAGAACTAGCAGGAGACCGACGGACTGTCGAACAAACAAACGCGAAAGACAAAGGCCTAAAAACTCTTCAAATTTCTTCAGATGGCTTGACGACCTCGACAGCGGCGAGCGTAAGAACTGGTAGGCAGGCAGAATCGAACAACAACGGCTAATCCTCGAGCGCCCACGTAGTATGTCGAGCCTCGAGGGCGGCGCCCGATGCTGCGTCGGCTCCACTTATCCTTTAAAAAAAAAAGGCTCCCGGGGTCCTGATCTCCGGCCAGTACCCCATCTGTGATGAATGGTGAAGATTGACACAGATAAGATCTGCTAAACAGATTGCTGATAGCAGGCACGTGATAAAGGGGATATGTTTTCACCCGCTGTTTTCAACTGTCCCAGCGTGAGGAGTGAGGCATGTGGTGGTGCCATTGGTGCCTGACCCTGACTACTTCTACACACAGAGCCATGCCACTTCAGTAGATGATGCCACAAACCCCCACCTAGTTTGAAGCAGACTACATTTGCAGTCCCTAGTGTCTCATGTGCTAGATCCTGTCTGTAAATGGTGAGAGGCGCCACTGTACCTCAGTACTATGTACTAAGTCTTAATATCACAGAGTGAGCAGAAGTATATCTGTGGTTTGCACTACACCCAGGCACTACATCTCCTTATAATATTTAAAATAACTTGCTGCATTCCATTGGAGTTGTCAAGGTTTATTTATTTGTGGAATTTGTTTCCAGAGCAACTGAAAAGCTTAGACAGGAATGAACACCTTAGAGCAGCCTTCCATAAGTTGCTGCTAAAATCCAATTTTATGCAACTGTTTTTAAAACTACCCCAGTTCAGTTTATCATTACCTTCTCTTGTGCACAGTATGAAGTTTCTGAATTTGTTGTATTGTAACATTGTCCCTGATGGTGCCTAAAAATAGCCAGTCCAGTCTATTTTTGCTCATTTACCTGAGTATCAGAAAATGAAATTATATCCATTTATGTTTGCAGACAGCAAGAAATTGTCTGATTTTATCATAAAAAGTTCAGTTAATTATAAACACTTACCCTTTTTCATGCATAAGGTGTTTAACCAAGGTTTGTAGCCCCGGTTTGTACTACTACTACTTGTAGTACTTATGCATGCTTCTGGCATCAATGTGTACATTACATTAATGCTTCACAGTTATAGAAGTTGCCATACCAAGCTGGCTATATGTTTGAATTCCTTGCTAATGTAAAACATGGTGTCTGAATTATAGCTGCCAGCAAGTAAGAGAATAGCTGCTTCTAATGTCTCTATGACTTTTTCATTAGTTGACATGTGGTTCCTTGCCAGCTGAGCTATCAGCGCAGCAAAGCACAGTGCATTTCCCCCATTGTTGCTACTTGGAGTTCAGATCAGCTTCAGTCCTGGAACAAATCTGGAATACTGTACAGTGAATTTACAAGTCATGCCTTTTTATATCTATATACTGTCAATGAGGTTTTGACATTTACCTTTTTTACAAGCACTTTTGTTTCAGAACAAGAAACTGAGTCAGGAAAGTTAGTTGTGACTTGTAATGTCTGAGGCCACAGCGATTAGTTGATGACTCATGTACTGCTCTTAATAAGGTCTTTCCAGTCATAAGACAGTACTGAGGTTTATCGTGGGGAAACTATTGGACTCAATAAAGAAGTGGCTGGTAGTGTTTCTGGAGGCAAATTGTATTAGGTAGTATAGGCACTGACTGAGGTAGTGTAGTGTAGTGGTTAAGGGTACTGAGCTGCAAATCTGGAGACCTGGATTGGAATCCCATCAGTCCCCACTCGCATACTGTGTGACCCTGAGCAAGTCACTTAACTTCATTATACTCCCAGGTTGCACTTGGAAACAAGCTCCGGCTTAGTGTACCTTTCCTGGTTAAACAATTTCCTCTTTCCCTTTCCCCTTAAGGAAACCAGGTAGCATGAGTTTACCAGTGGGAGGTCTGGCAAAAATAACCTGATAGCATTCTTTGGGTGACAGGAGCTGTGGACAAGGTTCAGGCAATGGATGTCCTGCCTTTCACTCTGTCTCTCACACATGGACAGTTAGTCAAGAAACCTGGTGGGGGACAAAATAATTGTTTTTTTGGTAAGAAACTAGCAGAGTTGAAGGACCAAGGGTGTGGTTCAGATGGGGGGGGGGGGTCAGAATGGCGAGCACTCAGAGGTGAGGGTCATTGCAAGCAGAGTGCTTAAAAGATTAGTTTGTTCATACAGTACATATACAGTATGTTAGATTGAGAAGGGGTCCAGAACGATATGCCTTTTCACAGATCTTGAATGCAGAGATTTGTGGAAGGGTAGACAGAGAAGAGAGGATAGGGACCATGATGGAGAACCTGGAAAGGCTGGAGATGTGGTGACAGGTGTGAGGGGATATTAATGCCAAAAAGTGAAAAATAATGCACACAGTAACTAGACGTCCTAGAACAGAATGCTGGTGTGTGTGTGTGTGTGTGTGTTTGTGTTTGTGATTTGTGATTTGTGTACAGTTGTTTAACTGGAAATGTTTAGGTTTTACATACAGTAATTACTGTTTAACAGCATTATGGCCTGGATATTCAAAGCAGTTGCTCATGGCGCAACTGCGGCGATGTGCTATAGAGTGATATTCAATGGGAGCCACTGCACAGTGCAAGTAGCAATCATCCAATCTTTGTAACTACAGTAGATGCATCTTAAAGACAGAGCACCACCATGAATATGCGGCACAGTGTGATAATAAACCCACCCATGGCGCAAGTGAGAAGCAACTGCCAGATGCTGGAGCAGACTTGACCCTATAAAACAGGGCGCAAGCAGGGGGACGGCACTTGGCCAGAGAGGAGCAAGACAGAGAGAGACAGACAGGCTGATAGAGAGAGACAGAGAGAGAGAGAGAGAGAGAGAGAGAGAGAGAGAGAAAGAGTGAGACAGAGAGAGTGTGTGACAGACAGGGAGGTGGACAGAGTGAGTTAGAGACAGTGAGAGGGAAAAGGAGCCACCAGACCTGAAGGGAGCGACACAGGTACCCACAGGGGTGGGGAACAGAGCCTGCAGGTGACAGACAGACAGCCAAGGGCAGGTGGTGCAGGAGGGAGCTCGGCTGAGCAACAGGCACTGCCCCACAGTGTTGGGTGGTCCAGTGGAGCTGGACACCCAGGGGGTGACAGGACAACAGGGGCCATGGCCAGTGCAGTATTCCAGATGGAGGCTGTAATGAGGGGTGCGAGGAAGCAGGAGGCAGAGTGATGTGGCCGTGGAAGGGTCTGTCGGCGGTATGCCTGGAACAGGCACTACCGGCCCCGCATCAGCTTTGAGACCCATGCTGACTCGGAGATCGTGGGCCAGTATCGCATGAACTGGGTGATTCTGAGGCAGCTCTGTGAGCTGTGCAGTGAGGAGATGCAGGCACCTATTAGATGGAGCCACGGCCTGACAGTGGAGACGAAGGTAACAGGTGTCACGTGCCTGCTCACCACGGGCACCTTCCAGAGACCAACAGGGGACACCACAGGCATAACCCAGTCGGCCACATCACGACTCCTCACACAATTCCTCAACACACTGCTGCCACATGCTGTGGAATACATCCACTTCCCCAGCACACAGGCAGAGCATACAGCAACCATGCAGGAGTTCCACAGGGTAGCACGGATGCCTGGTGTGCTAGGGGCCATTGACTGCACCCATGTGGGCATCTGCATACCACCTGGCCTGGAGGGGGTAGCATATGTGAATAGAAAGGGCTACCCCAGTATCAACTGCCAGGTGGTGTGCGATGCCAGGGGGTGCATAACCAATGTCTGTGCCACACACCCTGGGGGCATATATGACTCCTTCATCTGGCACAGCTCAGCACTGTGCCACAGGTTTGAGAGTGGGGACATCCCCACAGGTCACCTAGTGGGTGAGTATGGCAAGACCATGGGCAGCTGGGTACAGCAGGGCATGGGAGGGGGTGGGTAGGGCAGATGCACTGGTGGGAGCACCAGGGAAAGGCAAGGGGGCACAGTGACAGAGGACACCAGGCTAATCATATCTCTGTCCACACAGGTGACAGTGGCTACCCACTCAGGCCCTGGCTGCTCACCCCCTACCAGTGCCCGTCATCCCCAGCAGAGGACCAGTACAATGAGGCACACGCCAGCACGTGGAACATCATTGAGTGTGTGTTCGGGATGTCGAAGGCACGTTTCCATTGCCTAGACAGATCTGGTGGTGCCCTACAGTACAGCCCCTCAAAAGCCTGCAGCCTATTCCTGGCCTGCTGCATGCTGCACAACATGGCCATTGACCATGGAATAGCTGTTGAGGTCGAAGAGGGGGACAGCAGTGGGGATGATGTGGGCAATGGGCCAAGGGGTGGTGGCCAGCCCCCCCTGGGTGGAGGGATCCCTGGCTCCAGAGGCTGGCATGCCAGCATTGCAACATGATCGCACAGGAGCACTACAGTGCACACAGGTAGGTGGACAACCCCCATGCACAGAACAAACACAGTGGCATGGCACACAGGCATGTGCAGGCATGACCATGGGCATGCACACACAGGCGTGAGGCAGGGCTGGGGAGGCCATGCCACACAGTCGCACACAACACCATGCAGCACTGCACAGCAACACACACACACTGGCACCCGCAAGCACATGCCCAGGTACTAGCATGTGGCGTGGATCAGATGCAGGACACCAGTGCACAGGCGCAACCAGTGCTGTGCTGCCATCATCACGCACACGTCACATGGGCAGCATGTGGCACAACACACAGATGCCATGACTGTGTCATGCACACACACACACACACACACACACACACACAATGCCCAGGTGCACACAGGGTGGTGGCAGCAGACAGCGGACAGGGTGGCACGCACATCAGGACCGCCGCACAGAAATACTGCTGCCATGGACATGGGGCAGCCACAGGCTGCGCAATAGCCACAGGGGGTCTGTGACTGCCCCCAGGGGTGGAACTGCAGGAACGTGACTGGGTCCTTGCAGGGGTCTGCAGGCACCCAAACAGGCCTGCCAGAGGTGTGCCTGGGATGCCCACAGCGGAGCCCGGCATCGACACTTAGGGGGTTGCCCGATAACCAGGTCCGTGTGGTGGACATTACACTCTGTGGTGTCTGTGGCAGGCGGTCACACCCTGTGGCAGCCAATGGTACAAGGCTGACTGTGATCGCATTGGCTATGTGGTCCAGGGATGCGGTTGTGTCCTCCCACAGGTGCTGTATGGCCTCCAGGACCTGCGCGGTGTCCCTCTTGTGCTACTCGGCTGCCTGGTGCACCTCTGCGCGGAGTGCATGTACCCCAGCTACAAGCAGCACCTGTTGCTCCACGGAGGCCCAAAGCAATTGGGTGTGCTCAATCAAGGGGTTGGCACCCAGGGGTGCATGGGCATGTTGCTGTCCCACTGGCGGCGTATGACCACGCTGCACAGCCCTCCACTCAAGTGGGCGCTGAACAGCAGGGTCCCCATGGGGTTAATCACTGTCAGGTGCACCAGCGGCAGACGCTGCACCTGGCCACCCAACGTCCCCAGCCATCTGCTACTGCTGCTGCCCCCCTTGTGTCCCTGTGCTCTGTGCACACAGCAGAACCGGGGCAGTGGCGGGCAAC
Organism: Neoceratodus forsteri; assembly: GCA_016271365.2. Lineage (NCBI taxonomy): Eukaryota > Metazoa > Chordata > Ceratodontiformes > Ceratodontidae > Neoceratodus > Neoceratodus forsteri. Next base: position 1,202,487,763 of record CM028130.1, read on the forward strand.
TGTTCCACCGCCAACAGGCCATGCTGCCAGTGATGGTGGATGGTATGGGTATCTCCCCCATGACAAGACCCCCACTGTCCAGGATTATGGTCATGTCGGCATCGAACCCCACCCCGATCTGTGTCTCTGCACAGAGCATGCCATGGCTGGTGTCCTGCTGGAACACAGCCAGGGCCTCATCCGCCATCACACCCAGGATTTCTGACTGGATGGCAATGGTGTGCTGCAGTCGATCGGGCCCCCTGATGCCCGTGGAGGTGGATGGCTGGTCTTCCGGGGCTGGGCCTGCCCCCATAGCAGCCGCAGGTGCCCCTGCCACTGCATGCTGATGAGATGGCACTGTAAGGGAACACAGATGTGTTAGTGCTGCCGTACCATCACCCCCCCGCCCCGCCATACCTACCATGCAGTGATGGGCTTTCTCCAGTCTGGAAGCCACCACCCGGCACACCCTCGACTGCGCTGCGCCACATGGTGGCCGCCACCAGCTCCTCCTGCACTGTGAGCTGTGGCACGGCAGCTTGGCCCCCACCAGTGGATGACCTGGCAGCCTGTATGGCCGCCATCTTCTCCTTCATCCAATGTTTGTCGGTGCCCACCTTCTTCTTGCACTCCTGTGCAGACTGCTGGTGGCTGCCCTGCTGGTTCACGGCCACCTCCACCCAGGCTGAGGACCTGGCCTGGGGTGTGCCAATGGTGCCACTTAGCAATGGCTCCCTGTCAAGGTACGCCTCGAAGAGGACATCGGCCTCCGCCTTTGTAAAGTTGGGCCTGCGCTTACGGCCAGACCCACGCTCCTCACCCTCCTCATGCTCAGACATGTTGCTACCTGTGGACATGGACATGTGGTTATTAGCTGCAGTGGCCCACCCAGCCATCCATCCTGTTGTGCTGGCCATCACCTCGGCAGGTGCAACTTACCTTAGAAGGCTGTAATACCGGTCCATGGCCTGTGCAGTTGTGCAGTGCCTTTATAGTGCATCGCATGCAAATGCGTGTTGCGCAACGGTAATGACAGGCAAATATCCTCATTGCGCCACGGATAGGCTGATGAGCTCATTTGCATGTGATGACTGAATATCGTGCTCTTGCACCTTACACAATGGACTTGCTCTGGCACATGTCATGGCGCAATGCTGTGACGTGCTCAGTGCGCCCTCGACATCACGCATGTGCCGTGGCATGTGCTACCACCTATTGCACACCATGCACTAGGTGCGCTATTGGGGCCATAGTTCCTTATGCGCCATGGACCCTATGGCGCCCAGGTGCCATACGGAGTATGGCGCTTGAGTGCTATTGGGCCTATGGCGCTCGAGCGCTAATGGGCTTATGGCACTTGGGAGCTATTGAGCCTATGGCGCTCGGGCACTATTGGGCCTATGGGGCATGGTGCTATATGGGCCCTATTGCACACTATGTGTCATGGACCCTATGGCGCACACTTGCACATTGTGCGTGCTGACTCCCGCCCTGCCCTATGCCCCCTTGGAACTCCTACTACACGTGTTGGTATGGCCACACCCATGCCGTGCATCTCTGGAGATGCGCTATTGCCAGAGGCTGCGCAACCATCCACGAGGTGCGCACGTTGTGCATGTGCATTACTGGGAGCCATTTTGAATCGGCAATAGTATTAGCAGCATGGCACGCCGTGCTGTGTGACAGGCGAGAAAATAGGAGCCAGGTCGAGCTGGTCAACCTGGTGACTCAGGTGGAGCTCCATGCCCCTGGCCTGTTTGGGCAGCAGCCCCTGCAGTGGCCCAGGACCGAGGTGTGGCAGGCCACAGTGGATGGCCTGGTCCAGGCCACAGGGGTGCAGTGCACCAGTGATCAGTGCCACCAGAGGTACATAGACCTGGTGAGGAGAGACCCGGAGCAGCTGAGGGCACTGCAGGTGCGTGTCCACGGGGAGGCCGTGCCATGACTAGGTAAGTGGGCACACACTGCATCTGTGCACGACCACCGTACCTTGGTGTTGACAGGGCTGCATGCCATGCTGGGGGGAGCCCTGTTGTCATGTGCCCTGTGGCATAGCATTGCCTGTCACCGGGTGTGCAGCGCCACCGCCCTGCGGCCATGCCCAGCTGGGGTACACACCGTGCTTTGGGGTGGGGGCGGTGGGCTCATGCTGTGGCTGTGTTCTGATGTGTGCCTGTCTGTGTTCCTGTCCTAGGGCCTGAAGATAGGAGGCTTTCCAGGGCAGCAGGGGTGCCTGGTGGGCCACAGTAGGCCACTGCGGGCCCTTCAGCAGGGGGAGCTAGACCCAGTGGTGGCAGAGGAGCAGCTGCAGGACCGGCACGTGCAGTGCTGTGGCGGGCAGGTAGGCACTGTACATGCCCTCTTCACTGTGCAGGGTGGTTAGCTGGGGTAGGGGTATGGCCATGGCCTCTTGTGCCATGTGCCGTGTCAGCTGTGTGAGTGGCACCATGGGGTGGCCATTGCACATGTGAGGCAGCTGCTGGTGGGCTGGGTGTGCATCCAGCTGCCACCAGTGCTGCTGTGGTTCTGCTGCAGCACTGTGACACCTGCCTGTCACTGTGTGGTCGGGTGACCCTTGGGCAGCAGTGTCCAGCATGCTGGGTTGGTGGCAGGCATTGGCCCACCCATTGCGGGTGGTCAGGGTGCCACTCCAGGGGCATGTGTTCCCACTGTCTGCTGCACACAGTGGGAGCGCTAGGGTGCTATGGATGCGTACTGATCACCTGTCCCTTCCTTTGCCACTGGTGTCTGGAAGGGATCTCGCCTGCCTCTCTGCTGTCGCCTCCTGTGACAAATCATTTTAATCACGTCCACCACCATGGAGACTGCAGACCAGAGAAGGAGGATCCTGCTGAGGGACCAGCGCAGGGAGAGGCGCCAGGCAGCGACAGGCTGTGGCCGCCCATAGTGGACCCCGGACACCCTTCTTGCCCCTGACCTGCCTTCCCCTACCTTCCCCACGTCCTACTGTACAGACTCTGTCCCCTGTCCCAATCCCTCCCTCACCTACCCTGTCCCTTGTTTTGTACTGTACATAGTTATTTAATACATTTGTCCTTGCTTACCCGTCTGTGTCCGTGTCTGCTTTGCAACTGGCGAGTGGAGCCATGCTGTAGTGGTGTGGTGGGTGGCTGTGTGGTGCGCCTGTGTTGTTGTGTGGGCCGTGCATGGTGGCGCATGCCCCTTGGTTGGTGGCTGTGCCTTGGGGTGGCCATGGGCTGGCTGTACAGGCTGTGTGGCATGTGTGTTGGGTGCTGTGTGCCAGGGTGTGGCTTGCTGTGGTTCGGGTGGGTGGGGACCTGCCGTTCAGTGGGGTGTGGCCAGTAGGAGCTCACCCTTGGATGTTGGTGCCACCTTTTCCATGCGTCCACTGCTCAGATGCTGGGGGGGTGGGTGGCTGGCTGCATGCCTGCACTCCATGGCCAGTGGTCTCCTGTGGGCCAGCTGTGCATCCCTGCAAGTGTTCCTGGCCTGGATCCACCACCTCCCAGCGCTGTTCCCCCTCCCTTCCCTGGTGCCTTGCTCCCTGCTGTGCATGTGGTTCGTCCTTATGTGCCCTGGTGCATCTTCCTCTGCCCCTTGTGCATCCCTGGTTGCGCTATCGTGCATTTTGGGTTGCTCCCTGGCACACCTCTGGCTGCGACATAGCTAGGGATGTAAGTTTGTCATGGCAGTCATACACATCACTGATTTCATGACGTTTGATCTTTATTCAGGACTTCCATGACTTTCACTAGGGTCATCAGAATGTAGCAATGATGACAGTGCCACAACATTTACTACTGTTTACTAATGATTTCATGAACAAACAATGAGTCATTAAAACCTCATCCATGACAAACTTTACATCTCTAGCCATAGCGCATCCCTACGATATTCAGCCATGTTGCGCTGGTGCATGTCACAGTGCGCAACCATTGAATATCGCAGTCACTGAGTTGCGCTGCGCTGGGGTTGCGCCTGCTTTGGCTCATTTCTGAATATCCGTCCCTATGTGTACATGTGATGCAAACCCATTACCACCGGGATTACCACATTGGTTCCCATGGTTGGTTCCTCACTTGAAGTGAAAAGTGGGATTGGAGGCCGTAACTGACTCCTTGTTTTTGTATTAAAGGGTCCATTTATTTCAGAAAAAAAAACAAGGAAAGGGGTCATTTCTAAAATGTGCAGGTGAGCATGGGTACCACTTTTTACAGAAAATGCCACCACCAGGCAGGCTCTGTAGATAGTGCTTGGAGCTCACTGATCCTTCTGGCAGAAGTAATGACTACCAGAAACACTGTTTTCCAAGTCATATATTTGAGGTCTGCTGTGGACATGGGCTCAAATGGGGGCTGCATAAGCTGCGCAATGCAACTATTCAGATCCCACAAGGGAGTAGGTTCCCTATGTGGTGGATGCAAATGTAGTAACCCCATAAAAAATGTCTTGAACACTGGTTTTAAAGCCAAGGAAGATGCCTTATCTGCTGATAAATAAGCTGAGACAGCTGCCAGGTGCACTCTCAGGGTGGAAATAGTTAAACCTGTGGAATGCAAATGGGCCATATAATCCACAACTATAGAGAGACTAGCCTGAGTGTGGTCCAAGCCCTTGTCCTGACACCAAAAAGAAAATCTTTTCCATTTAGAGGAATAGGTTTTCTTGGTCAAAGGCTTTCTGGAGACTCTCAGTATATCCATGACTCCCTCTGAGAGATGCAAGTTTGCATACTGTAAGTCCTCAAGATCCATGCTTTGAGTCTGAGGGACAACAGGTTGGGGTGCATGATCCTGCCCTGTGAGGACGACAGTAGGTTGTACCTCCTGGGGAGATTGACTGACTTGGTTACTGACAATGATAGGAACATGGAGTACCAAGGTTGTCTGGCCCAATCTGGGGCAATGAGGATCATTGAAGTTGGTTGATGCCTGAGTTTGATTAGTACTTTCAGTAACCAAGTAAAGGGAGGAAAAGCATACCAGAATGTCCCTGTCCAATCCAGCAAAAGTGCATCCAAAGGAATTGTGCTCCTGAAAGGGGGCCTGCAGCAATACTAAGGGAGCTGGTGATTGTCTGGGGCTGCAAACAGATCCACCTTTGGGGTGCCCCATCTCCTGAAAATGGTCTGTAAGACCAGTTTGTTCATTGACCACTCATGGTGGTTCTGATTTATTCTGCTGAGAGCATCCACCAAGACATTGTGCTTTCCTGGCAGGTGGACAGATGAGAGGGATATGTTTAGGGAGTATGCCAAGGTCCAAATTTTCATTGCCTCTGTGCACAGAGGGGTTGACCTTATGCCCCCTTGTTTGTTTATGTATTACATGGAGGTTGTGTTGTCTGTTCTGACCTGTACTACCTTCCCTCTGAACTGAATGGCAAATGACTGAAGAGCCAAAAGAACTGCCCTGAGTTCCAACAGACTGATATGCAGGAGAGATTCCTGCTTTGTCCATAAACCATGAACAGTGTGGTCCCCAACATGTGCTCCCCACCCCAGCAGGGATGCATCTGTGGTTAGCAACAGAGAAGGGACCTGTCACAGAAAGGGTACTCCTTGTCTGAGGTTGCTCCTTTCTTGCCACCACTGCAGGGCTTGAAGAAGAGTGCCTGTCACTGGGACTAATTCTGAAAGAGTCCCTCTTTTGGGACCAGTGTTCCCTTAGGTGAAACTGGATGTCTCTCATCTGGAACCTTGAGCCTAACACGGTAGCTGTGGAGGCTGCCATGTGGCCTAACAACTGTAGGTAGTGCCTTGCTGGCCTGGATGCATGAAGTGTGAAGGAATCTGGATAAGGTTGTCCACCCTGTCTTGGGGTAGGGTAAGCCATTCCCTTCTTTGTGTCCAGTTCTGACCCTCTGAACTTTAGTAGCTGAACTGGTTCTAGTACAGACTTTTTGTGGTTCACTAAGAACCCGAGAGAGAAGAGAGTGTTTTGTGTTATTGACAGAGCCTCTCTCACTTGCTGGTGTGAATGGCGTACTATGAGACAATCATCTAGATAGGGCAACACTGCCACCCCTTGATGCCTCAGGTGTGCCACTACCACGGCCAGACACTTTGTGAACACCCTTGGAGCAGATGTCAGTCCGAAAGGCATTGCCCTGAATTGGTAATGACCGGATGGCAGCCTGAAACTGAGGTACTTTCTGTGTGACCCTCTGACTGGAATGTGAAAATAGGCATCTTTGAGATCTAAGGATGCTAACCAATCCCCCCTGCCTTAGGGTAGGGAGTATGGTAGCCAGGGTAACAATCTGGAATTTGGTTTTGTCAGATGCTTGTTTAGGTATCTGAGGTCCAGGACGGGTCGCCACTCCCCTGTTTTCTTTATTGTGAGGAAGTGCCCAGAATACAATCCCTTCCCTCTTTGGGAAAGAGGGACTGATTCCACTGCATTTAACAGTAGTAGACTTGAAACTTCCTTCTCCATCAGGGCTGTTTCTGAGGGGAAGGAGGATTTAAAGGTTCTTGACCTCAGCTTTGGCAAGGCTTTGAAGCTGAGAACAAGTCCCTGGCCTACTGCTTCCAGGACCCACTTGTCTGTGGTGATGTTTTTCCACTCCTGGAAGTAATGGGCCAGCCTGTCCCCTACCGGAATTGGGGAGGTGACCCGAGCAGTCCCCTCAGGGAGTCTGCTTGGACTGAGCTACAGGCTGAACAGAGGGTCTAGTGTGGCCATTATGCCTCCTACCCCTACCCCTGAAGTATCTCCTGGACTGGTAATGGGGAAAAACTTGAGTCTGGAAGAAAGGCCTGTAAGAAGTTATACCTCTGCCACCTCTTGCATGTTGCTTCTGGGGATTTTGTAAGCAGCCTTGTATTCATCCATTTTTTTCATATATGCCTCTGCTTGTTCCCCAAACAGAGACACCAGGTCACAAGGGAAATCCATTGCCTTGTTCTGGGTATCTTGAGTCAGGTTTGTGGTCCCGAGCCAGGCAAACCTCCTCAAAGATACAGAAGATGCCATTTGTCTGGATGCAGTGTCGTTAGCATCCGCTGCCATCCTGAATTGCATTTTAGAGGCTTCAGTGCCCCTTTTAGCAGCTTCCTCCAGGTCAGCAGCTATGGGAGGAGGGGCTGCCTTGGCAATTTCCAGGACTGTGGACCACATGTTCTTTTGGTATCTGGCTATTTATGCCATATAAGTAGCTTGTCTTATAGCCAGGGAAGATCCTAAATAAATTTTCTTTGTGATGGAATCCATGCTCCTCAAATCTTTTTCTGGGGGGTGGGAGGCCAGAGGGATGCCAGCTTTGTCACAAGCTGCAGCCTGTACCACTCCTTCATGACTGGAATGCCCAAAAAGAAAATCAGCCCCAGTCTTGACTACCCAATACTTTCTGTCAGCCTTCCTGTCTGTGGGTGGAAGGGAAGTAGGGTTTTGCAATACCTTCATGGTCTGCTTTCTTAAAGATTTGTGAAGAGGGAGGAGCAACCTCTTTGATGGTGGGACATCCATAATTTCTTTATAGTCCTCTTCCTCCTCATCCTCTATATCTTCCTGGGATGGGAGGTCGAGGGACTGAGACACTTGCTTCATGAAAGCAAAATATGAGGTAAAATCCTCAGTTCCCTTATCAGGGGGATTCTGGCCTATGAGGATCAGGGGAAATGTCAGGATCAATAGGTGCCCCATTATCGTCATCTTCATCATCATCAGGCTCCATCCCAAAATCATCATCCCCAAGAAGATCCCCACCTTGGTCGGTTAAACCGTGGGTTGACTGTGAACCGGGAGTTTGGGTAACCAGTTGCTTCCCAACCGGAACCAGGGACTGTAGAGACTGAATTATTTTAATCGTGTTAGCGATCTCTTCAGCAGAAGGAACTGCTTCAGTTGTGGTTCCTGGTGCTTTTCCTTCCTCTTCTTTTTTACCGTGATGGCCGGTTCAATAGCCTTTTCAGCGGTACGTTTTTTCGCCGAGCTATCGCCCCTGTCACAGAGCAGCCCCTCCGGTTCATCCGGTTGCTCGGCGGCTGGGTTACCAGCCTTTTCAGCCATTTTTTCCTTCAGTCTTTTCAATCTCCTATCAAGAGTAGACTGAGGAAAATTAGAGCAGATTTCACAATCTGTCTGCAAGTGGTCAGATCCCAGACAGAATAAATACACTAAATGAGGATCTGCTTTAGCAAACAGTTCCCCGCACTCGGTACAGTGCTGGAAACTAGTGGGTCCTGTTCTCTTTTTTGGTTTCTGTGACATAAGCCAGTTACCAGAAGAAAAAAAATAAAGAATTATTCATTTTATTTTCGGTTGTTAAACCTAAACACAGGAAAACCAGGAGTTACCCTAAGTTTTTAAATAGTAACGACCAGGAGTTACCCTGGTTGAAACTGACCCACTAAACCAGGAGTTACCCCAGTAAAATTTCACTATCTAACTGACTATACCGAGTTGGAGGGGATTTTAACTAAAATTACAAATAAATGACAAAATTAATGAAGGGATGTGTCGGTTTTCCCCCAGTTAAGGAACCAGGGAGAAAAAACGACTACTTACCCCAAACACTAAAACTCTAAACAAATACTACCTGAAAACCAAGGACAGTGAAAAGAATACCAAATAAAATAAGTTTACTAGTAACATAACCGAGAAATAACGTTTTTTCAAACGATGAAGGAGAGCTCTCCGGAGACCTCTTACTGAGGCAAGCGGAATAAAGAATCTAACGGTTTAGAGTTGTTTACCAGGGACAGTGATTTGAAAACTGAACTCAAGCCTAGCATTCCATAATTTGCATAGGTTCTATTAACCATTTCAGCTCCGGGGCAGTCCTATGGTGAGACCATACTGCCTAAGTCAGAATACAGTAAGATTTCCTGATGTTTGAAGTTCTATTCTTATTTTTCTTTATTTTCAAGTATATTTTATACCATGCATCTCCTGCTTTCAAAGGTTAAAACACTACAGATAAATTCGAAGAAAAAGAGATTGTGTTATAAATTACTGCACTATGTGCTCTTTCTTTGACATTTAGCATCGTACCATTTTATCAAATGCCATAAAACATTGACTATAAGCTGCATGAAAATGCTGTTGAAAAACAACTGATAACACATATTGTAAATATGACTTACAGTATATGTCGTTCACAGTCCCCCAGAAGAAGCCATAATGGTGAAACATTGGTGCCTATTAAACAGATGAATAAATGAACTTTTAAAACAGAACATTTTGTGGTGTGATAGGTCCTTTGAGCTAGAGTGGCTGCATCTTTGTTTGTGAGGTGAAACTGTGATACAACCTTTGGGAGGAAGTTTGGGTGAGGACGAAGGATGACCTTGTCTTTGTGGAAGACCAGGTAAGGAGACTCCACCGAGAGCACTTGGAGCTCACTAAGCTTTCTGGCTAATGTATAGGCCACAAAGAAGGCTATATTCTATGACAGGTATGACATAGCACACCTGTGCATAGGCTCAAATGGCTCACCCATTAGCATAACCAGCACCAACAGTAGGTCCCGTGGTGGTGGTTCATGCATCAGAGGATACGCATAGTCAAGGCCTCTCAAAAAGCTCCAAACTGCCTTCTCCTGCCCCACCGTTGGCACACCAGCCTGCAGCCAGTTTGCAGAGATGGCTGCCAGATGCACATTGATGAGGCTTAGGGTCAGGGCCTCTCGAAGGCATCCCTAACAGTATCCTGGACTGTGGAGGGAGGGCATGAAACAGCCTCAGCTTTTCTGTTCTCCTGGGAGGTGAACAGGTCCACTAGAGGGATGACCCGCTGGGAGGACAGGTGACATAACAATCTCATGATGCAGGGACCACTCATGTGATGTCACTCACACCTGGCTGAGAGTGTCTGACAGCTGACTGTTTACATGTATCACCAGGAGATCTGAACCCTGGCTGTACGTGAAGGATCAGGTGTGGAGGGCCTCCCGACACAAGGGAAGGGAGTGAGTTCAACCCTGCCTGTTCTGTTAAAACATAGTCATGGTATTGTTTGTCTGCACCTGCACAACCTGACCCCTGACCAGAGGAGCAAATTCCATGACAGCCAGCTACACTGCATGGAACTGCAGCAAGTTGACGTGGTGACAAGACTCGCTGAGTGACCAGAACCTGTGGGCTCTGTGGTCCCCAGTTGTGCTCCCCACCACACCTGAGATGCATCCATCATATGTGTGATGGTCAGCTCTGGGCAGAAAAATAGAATTCCCTCCTCTAGATGCTGAGGGACCAACCACCATTGGATGGCATCCCACATTGGCCAAGTCACCAGGACTGATTGGTCCAGATGACCTAGGCAGTGGGACAACTGGCAGCCCAGCTCCCACTACAGGTGGTGCCTCCGTCAGCGTACCCAATGGACCATGCAGGTGGTGGATGCCATGAACCCCAGCAGCTGCAGGAAATCCTGGGCAGGGCACAAGCGCCCAACCTGAAATGATCAGACAAAGGAGGTAAGGGCATGAGCCTGGTCTGCAGAGGATGCGCCTTGCCTGCAGGGAGTCTAGATTTGTCATGGTGAACTTAATAACTTGTGAGGGTATCAGTTCAAATTTATCTGGGTTGACCAACAGGCCCAAGTCTCTGCAGGTCAGTAGGGCCAGATCTCTGAATCACTCTATGACCTCCTTGGATGGCCCAGATATCTGCCCATTGTCCAGGTAGGAATACACCCCAACACCCTTGCACTGCAGGAAGGCTGCCACCACTGCCATGCACTTGGTGATCACCCAGGGCATAGACAAAGGGCCAAGGGGCATGATCTGGGACTGATAGAGAACTCCCTTCTGTACGGAACTGGAGGTGCCGCCAGTGGGATGTATGGACTGGGTTATGGAAGAACGTGTCCTGGAGATCCAGAGAACAGAACCACATGCCCTGCTCCAGGGGTGGCATGATCTGGCCTCGAGTGACCATCCTGAACCATGGCTTTTGCATGAACTGGTTCAGATCATGCAGATCCAGTATTGGCACCAGTCCTCCCCATTTCAGGATCAGAAAGTACCTGGACACATACGCCTGACCTGCCAGAGTATCTGGGACACAGGCTATGACTCCTCTGGCCAGAAGCTGAGTAATGTCCTCCCTTAAGGTAGTCAACATATCCTGCGACATTGAGGACTTCTGAGGAGCATGGAGTCAGTAAGGCGGGACAGCCTCGAAGCTGAGAGGCAACCCTCAGCTCGCCCCTTCCAGTACCCACTTGTCCATGGTAACAACTGACCAAAGTGGCTAGAAGTCACTTAACTGGCTCCCCACTGGGAACTGGGTCAGGGACTGGACAGGCAGGAGTATGACACCTCCAATCCATCACTGGGCAGCTTTGAAGGGGGAACCAGCTGCTGGGGCCAGAGGGGCACTACTTCCCCTACCCCCACCTCTTTTCAGCCCCATGCCACTGAACTTGGGTTTGGGGCACCAGGCTTGGTATCGTACCTGCTGGTGCTATTGCCAAGACTGCTGTGGCTGAAACGGTCTACACTGGAAGGTCTTCTTTTGGGGCTTCTGAGCCTTAGGGTCCCTCTGGTCTGGGATGAAGCTGCAGGATCCAGGGTGGCACTGGATGTCTCTACCCTAGGGAGATGTCTTTCTACCCCGGGCCAAAGAGGTCAGTTCCCAAGAAGAGGTCATCAGCCAGCTTGTGCTGAGTGTCCACCATGAAAGTGGAGATCCTCAGCCAGGCCCTGCAGTGCACTGGATAGCCACTGCCATGGCATGGGTGCAGGAGTTACCCATGTCCAAAGTCATCTGGTGCTGGTGTTTAGCCAGCGCTGGACTCTGGTGCTTCACCAACTTTACTGGCAACTGTTTTTCAGCAGGGAGGTGAAGGAGGGTTTCTTCCAGAACTTCCAAAAGGGAGTGAGCAATGTTGGCTGTCAGAACATTGTAGCTGGCCTGACGCAGGCCCAGAGAAGGGGTGTCGTAGACTTTTTTGTATGCATGGTCAAGCTTTCTTGAATTCTTGTTGGGGGCTTGTCCACATCTCCTTGGTCCCCAGACTTTTGGAAGGCTGAGTTTGAGACCAGCCACTCGGTTGAGGGGTGGTTTGAAAACCCTGAAAGGGCCCTGTAGGGACCAAGTACTTATGTACCATATAGATGGAGGGTGCCAAGCAAGATGCAGGATGCTGCCTGAGCCCCAGGGCTAGTCCCAAGATGTCCTCAGCCATGGGAAAGGCAATCCCAGAGGCGTAGCCCTTGTCCAAAATATCTATAAAAGAGTATTTAGACCTCGTTTGGACTGGTTTCAAGGACATGTTCATGGACTCCGACAAAAGGTGGAGGACAGCCCCAAACATCATTGTTCCATGGTCAGTGGTCAGTTTTTCAAGCGAAGCCCAGTCAAAGTCATGGGTCCTTGATGACAACATGGACGACCCGTCTGAGTCTGTGAATGGACTTGTGTCTACCTCCCTCCTCCCCTCCCCTAGTGTGTCTACTGTTTTTATGTGGTCCAGCCCTCTCCTTCCACTGTGAAGGCTGAACAGAAATATCTGTTCAGGATATATCCTTTTTCCTCATCCTCCTCTGCACAGTTTCCCCCGCCCTTCTTATCTTTACAATCCTTCCTCTTTTCACTTATGTACCTAAAAAAGGTCTTGTCTCCTGTTGAGTGTCCTCTTGTTCTTTTTTTCTCCTTGTGCATTGTAAAGAACAGCACTTATGTGAACTCGTATGAAAACTTCAGAAGCATGATCAAAACAGCTTTAATTTCACTTCAGGAATATTTGAATAAAACTCTGTTTCAAGAAATGTAGTATCTGCTTAGTGTTTAGGAACTAACCTGTGCTCATCTTATGTATTTTCACAGCTTTTATCAGGTCCAAAATACCTAGATTTTCAGCTTCAGTTTCCAATGCATCAATTTCTGAGAATCTATCTGGCAATAAAATCTTCCCAGAATGCAAAAAATTAGCTAGAAAAGAAACAAACAGTAATGATTATCTTAGCCATGCAAACAGTAATAGCAACAGTTCACTTACCAGTACCCATGTTTCTTCTAGTGGTGCTCATCCACAGACCCAAGTTTGAGAAAGGAAAGTTAATTACCAGTAACTCTAAATCTCTTGAGAGAATCTCCTCCATAGTCACAGTCTTTGAAATAGTGGCATCGGCACTTCACTATAGGCACACAGCTGACATGTGACCTTGTGTGCACTGACACCATATATTAGGGGGTGGGCAAATACCTTATTTCAAATATTTGGCTGAATATTTGTATTCAGGGCCCCAAGTATTTGGAAATTCCTATCCGTTATCCATGTGCATGTTTGGAGAAAAGTAAAAATGCAGCCACCACTCTCCTCCCAAGCCCAATCATTTTAAAATACATCCCATTCCCTCACTCTCTGCAACAAAGCCCAATCCTCCCTTCCTCCCCCCAGCACCCACAATTAAAGGTTTAGATATGGTTTAATAAAAAACTCCCATGACGGGCAATTGGTACAACTTGCCCACCACCATGGCCAGCCATCGTCTCTTCTCACGTTTTTTTATTGTTAAGCAAATGAATCCCCCAATCACTACCCTGGCAGACGCCTACAACTCGCAACCTTCTCCTCCCAGCCCCGTAATTTATGATGAAGCCCCAAGGCTTGGGAAAGGTGACTGGTACAGCCCGCAATCCTACACAGCTGGCTGCCTTCTTCTGAATGGAAGCACTGCCATGCTTACTTGCATAGTAAAACAAGCTGATTATCAGCTGATTTTACTATGCGAGCAAGTGCGGGAGTGCTTCCACTCAGAAGAAGCCACCAACCATGGAGGGGTGGGTTGTGCTGGTCACCTTTGCTGAGCCTTGTGGGTGGGGGCTTCATCATATTATCAAATGTGGGTGCTAGGGGAGGATTGGAGTTGGGGGGTGCCAGGTTAGGGAGTGGGGGATAATTTTGTTTAACAAAAAAGCTTGAGAAGAGATGGCAGCTGGTCATGGTGACAGGTGGGTTGTGCCAGTCATCCACATGGGAGTTTTTTTTATTAAAAGATATCTAAACCTTAAATTGTGGGTGCTGGGAAGGAGGGTGGAATTGAGCTTTGTTGCAGAGGGTTAGGGGATGGGGGAATGTAGTTTAGATGATTGGGCTGTTTTTTTGTGTTTTTTTAGTGCAGTATTTCCCAAATGTGAATAGGCACGAACAGTGGCACTATTCATTATTCATACCACAATAAAAAATAGTGCATTATTCATGGTACTCAGGAAACACTATTCATTACTCACATACCCTACCACATATATGGTGTGGGTGTGCCCAAGAGCCTCAGTTCTGTTGTAGAAAATGGAGGTCTCCAGCTAATTACTAAAAAAAAAACATTATTAACTTAAATAACAAAAATTGTAAAAATGTTGATAACTTTTTGAAGAAAACATTTGCAAAAAGCATCAAACAGATCATAAATTTAGACTCTCTTGACCCACATAAATGGAAATTGCATACTCACCGTAATTCTTTTTTTTTTTTAATTCATGTTTATTGCAACTTTTGGGCATGAAAACATGTTACATATTCAACAGTATTTCATTCCATACAGACATATAAAACCTTATTCCAATGTTTTACATTGATGTTACAACTAGTGATTCTTATTATTTTCCATATTTAACATTATATTATTCCATTTCCATACAGACACACATAATCTCATCTTAGTGTTTTGAATTCTTATTTCGTGAGTGAATAGAATGTGTTGGAAAAATTTGTATTAATTTCTTTTAGACAGATTTAGGCAGTTACCTCTTCCAGTAGTACCTTCCAAGCTCCCCACTTTGAGTCCATATGTCTCTCTGGAACCCTCCCCCTCCATAAGGTCCATTGTGTCCACCTACAGACAAATGCATGTATGTTTAGGTTGACTGTGTAAGTCAGTTCCTCCATATCCTGGATCTCCTGTACTATTGCAAGCCACTGGTGGATGGTGTGGGGGATCCGCAGCAAGCCATTTTCGCGTTATGGCTTTATGAGCGGCTGCTATCAGAATATTCCAGAGATACATTCTGTCCATGCTCCTCAGCTCCAGAGGTGCCAGGCCCAGTATTAACTGAGCCATTCCTAGTGGTTCTAAAAGAGGGAATATTTCCTTCAGGGCCAATTTAATCTGGTCCCAATATGGGGTCAGTTCTGGGCCCTGCCAGAATACACAAGTGTGATGTGCTGGGGATTCTGAGCAATTCCTCCAGCAAGTTGCTGTGCATTTCTTGTCCCATTTATTTTGTAGGACAGGGGTGATAAAAAAACATGTTCTGACCTTCCATTCAGACTCTCTCCACATCGGGAATATGTGGTTTTGTTTGCTTGGTGGAACACCCTCTCCCAGTCCTGGTCTGTAAGCTGTTCTCCAATTTCTGTTTCCCATTTATGTTTGAGAGTTCTGGAGCTCTCGGCTCCCATCCCTCTTAAGGGCTTTGTGTATTGCAGAGACATGTCCTCTCTGCAGCTTTAAGCTTAGGGTATCTTCTATGACATGTAGTAGGCCTTGTGAGCCAGGGGAGTTATTGGACTGCTTTTGGAGATCCTGGATATGTGCCCTGATCTGTACAAATCTGAAGTCATCCAAATGCCTTAGCTGAAAGTTTTCTTTGATTTGACCAAATTCCTGTACTAGTCCTCCTTCCATTAAACTGACCATGGCTACATAGTCCCAGTCTCAACCACCTTCTGAATGTAAGGTCCTGTTGTGATGGTGGAAAGGTGTTGTCTCAGGCAAACCATCTCAGGGGCCATAACTCTGTCATAAGTTTATATTTAGTCCACAATCTATGTGTTGCCCTTAATGTGTTCCGTACAGACATTAATAGTATGTTTTTATTTTGAGTCTTCAGTTCAGGGTTCGCCACTCTGGCTCCCTGGGGCGCCCCCTCTATATATGTTTTCTCTATGGACTTCCAGTGTGCTTTGTATCCATCAGTCAACCACAATAGCACACACCGAAGTTGGGCAGCTAGATAGTAATCCTCCAGATTTGGAAGGGCTCTCCCACCTTGTTTTTTGTCAGCTTGCATTAATGTGTTCTTAATTCTCGGTCTGCCTGACGCCCATATAAATTCTGTGATAAGTCTCTGCCAGGTTTGTATTTGGATCGTGTGAATTTTTAGTGGGAGGCATTGAAAAAGATAAAGAAACCTAGGGAGGATATTCATTGTGGCCACCTGAATTCTGGAGTAAAGTAGAAGAGTTAGTAGATTCCATCCAGTTACATCTTTTTTGATTTGTTGTGCTAGGGGGTCAAAGTTACCTAAGAAAAGATTATGTAGATTTTTTGGAATTTGGGTGCCTAAATATTTTATTCTCTGGTTAGTTAATTTCAATGGAAAAAGCTGGTGTATGTTTGGTGAAGGGCTGTAGTAAAATTAAAGTATCTCTGTTTTAGTTTTATTTAGTGCATAACCCGCACATTGGCCAAATTTTTCTAGTAGGTCCCATACTTTAGGTATTGATTTTTCTGGGTTGGTCAGATAAAGGAGCACATCGTCTGCATAAAGTGAGACTTTATGCTCCGTCTCACCTATTCTCATTCCTCCTTTGTCTGGGTCCTTTCTACTGGCCTGCACAAGGGGTTCAATATATAAAGCGACTAACAGGGGTAATAGTGGGCAACCTTGTCAAGTCCCTCTACCTAGACTAAATCTTTGGGAGAGGCCTCCATTCACCCTAACATATGCTTGTGGGGCAGCATATAAGACTTTTACCACTTCTATGAAGGGCGACGGGAATCCCATTCGCTGCAGGACAGAGAAGTGAAAACTCCAGGTAACCCTGTTGAATGCTTTCTCTGCATCTAGACTCATGATGCATGGGCGGGAGGTGTTGTCTATTAATTATATCAATGATATTAATGGTACGCCTAACTCCATCCGGGGCCTGTCTGCCTTCCATAAATCCTGTTTGATCGGTTTGTATAATTTTTGAAAGTAGGGGGTTAAGACAAGCTGCCACTATGGCCGTGAACATTTTATAATCTACATTTAACAGTGAGATAGGGCAGTATGAGCCACAATCTGGGGGGGTCCTTACCTGCTTTATGTATCACCGCGATAGTGGTATAGTTCCAGGATGAGGGTACTGCCTCCCCCGCTGTCCAGATTGGGTTATATATGTTTTGTAATAGTGGGGTTGTTTCTTTTAGGAAGGCCTTATAAAATTCTCCTCTGAAGCCATCTGACCCTGGGCATTTTCCCATTTTGAGTTCTTTAATGGTGGATATTTTTCTTGAAAAAATCAACTGAATTGTCTGGAATATTAACAAGGCTGTTTAATTCCTCTATTAGTGAAGGCATAGTTTCAAAGGACTGGAAGTCTGTAACCGTGATCCCTATTCATAAAAAGGGAAGTAAACAACGTCCTGGTTACTATAGACCTATCAGTCTCACCTTCTGTGTTGGAAAATTAATGGAAAGGTTACTGCTACAAAAAAACAAGTCTCATCTTTTGAATACTGATAACATTGATATAGCTGAATATGGTTTTACATGTGGCAGGTCTTCTCAGAATAATTTAATAAACTTTTTTGAGCCTGTCAGTTTTGCTCTAGACAATGGCCTTCCTGTGGACGTGATCTATCTTGACTATGAAAAGGCTTTTGATACTGTGTCACATGCAATATTGTTACAACAACTTATACGGATAAACTTAGACCCATATATCATCAAATGGGTTGATTCCTGGCTGAAAGACAGGAATCAACAGGTGTCAATCAAGGGTTCATTCTAAGAGTTTACAGAGGTTACAAGTGGGGTGCCACAGGGATCGGTTCTGGGGCCTGTGTTATTTAACATTATGATATTTGTTTATTTAGTTTTTGTTTACCGGGTAAGTGCACTAGCCATGGCAATGACTATTTTCAGGCATGACCCGGGAGGGTACAGTACATCAAAGTATACAGAAAAACATTTCATGACAAGTGCAACATACTTTACAATAGTATACATTACATTTCAAGTATGACAAAAAAAAAGATATGACAATGGTATATATTTATTTACAAGTATGACATGCGTGTCAATGCCGGACAGGGGAAAAGAGAAAGGAAAACGGTATCAATCATGCAAACTTCCAATGGGGTCTGGATAAATAAGTATGCAGATGATAGCAAGATTGGCTGTATTATTAATGATGTACAGTCAATAAAGGAACTGCAAAATAACCTAGATCACTTAGCTTTATGGGCTAACCAGCACAAAGTGACATTTAATATCAGCAAATGTAAGGTTATGCACTTTGGTACAAATAATAAACTTGCTCAATATACATTAAATATTACTTTACTGCAAACAGTGGAAACAGAAATAGATCTGGGCATTACTATTACAAATGATATGACATTTAATACTCATATAAATAAAACAATTAAAAAGTGTGCTGGAATTACAGCTTGTATTTATAAGTTCATTAAAAGCCATAAAGCTGAAGTAATTGTTCCTTTATTTTCCAGCCTGGTAAGATCACAGATTGACTATTGTTCCGCCTTTTGTGGCACAACATCTGTAGGTACTAAAACTGCAATGGAACAAGTGCAAAGAAGATTGACTAAAAATATTCATAATTTGCACAACCATACTTATGAGGAAAGACTTAAATCATGCCAGGAGTCCATATTTAACAGTTACAGTACCTTATTTGGGGGCCTCAGAAAATTGTCCCAAGTCTTTCTCCAAGCTGAATCAGGGTCCTGTGCTGGATGTGCCTTCTCCGGCGTTATCTGATACCTCCAACGTTGTTAGTCTCTCTCTTTGGCTGTGATTCCCTCTATCTGAATCGGTGAGCTGTATTGTTTCAGCAATGTACAAAGATCTGCTCGCAGAGTCATCGGATGTCCAGGCCAGGTCTGTTGTGGTTTGGTGAGTCCCTTAAGTGCTGCCAGCCATGCTGATCACAGTAACTCCTTCGTGAGGTGTGGGACCACCATCCCCTGTCCCTCCAGAAATGCTGACGCTGCTAGAAGGTCCTCAAAAACTCTGGTGCCTTTTCCAATTTCCACCCTTAACCTTGCTGGATACAAGATCTGAGCTTTTATATTTTTAGCTCTTAATTGTTTGAGTATCGGCCATAATACAGGGCAGCTTTCCTGGACAGCCATGGTGTAATTGTTATCTATTGTACACCAGTGGTCTCCGTAGGATATGGACCTCATTCTCCAGGCTCTCCTAAGTATTTCCTCTTTGGCATTGTAAGAAGTCAGCTTTGCAACAAAAGATTGTGGCCTTGCTTCTGGGTTACTGGGCCTCGGGACCAGAGAGTGGTGCGCTCTATCCATTGCGATGTTGAAGTCCGGAAGTAGCTTAAGGGAGTCTTGCAGCACTTTTTGCAGGAAGGTTATCGGGTCAAAGGCTCCCATCTCGGCACTCTCTGGGATGCCATACACCCTTATGTTCTGGCATCTACTGTGGACCTCCAGATCATCGAGCCTGTTTGTTAGCTCTCTGTCTCTAGCCACCAAGTACAGCAACAGTCAATCATGATGATCAGCCTAGTCCTCCGCCTCAGGAGTCTCAGTCCCCAATCCCATTTTTTCTTGCTGCAGCAAGGATTGTAGCTTTTGTACTGGTGCCTGGGCATTCTTGGTCAAGATGGCTTTTGATCTTGTTGCTTTGGCTGGTGAGTTCATGCTGTTTCAGGGCAGATGCAGACTGATTATTTCGGGGGCTAAGAGGAGCTAGTAAATCAAGCTGCCATTAAGCCGCTGGCATCACCGGAAGTCCTCACTGTAATTCTTGATCTTCCAAAGTATCTTCACCATTCATCATGCTTGTGTCTAGAACAGAGGGCTGGACTCTACTCAGGAGCTTGTCACTTTAAAAATGTTTTGGAGCTACGGGAGCTGATGTCAGAGATGGCGCCACCCACAAGGCCGAAGTACTATGTGGCACTCATGGACTGGCCAGTAACTGACTTCAGCTTTCCCAGTTCCTCAGCTCTGTCCGCCAGGAGAGGAAGATAGAAACAGGGTGAGGATGGAGGGAAAGAGAGCCCAAGGGATAGGGAGGGATGGGAAAAATAAAACAAAAGACCGACTTTACAGAAAGATATAGTTAAGTAGAGGGACTAAGAAGGGCAGGGATGACCAGCACACTGGGCAGCCCTAGGTAAAGGAAAGGAAAAATATGAGGCGATAGGAGAAAGAAAGAAAGAAAGAAAGAAAGAAAGAAAGAAAGAAAGAAAGAGTTAGTCCTTATCCCACTGTCCCCCCTTTGGACACTGAGGCAGGGGCTCTTAGAGAGGGTGCAAGACCAAGGTGCTCAACATTTCACCAGATCTGAGGTCCAAGAAGAAATACTTGA
This sequence comes from Neoceratodus forsteri, assembly GCA_016271365.2. Lineage (NCBI taxonomy): Eukaryota > Metazoa > Chordata > Ceratodontiformes > Ceratodontidae > Neoceratodus > Neoceratodus forsteri. The sequence goes on from CM028130.1 coordinate 1,202,507,963, forward strand.
TAGCTGAAAAGAGATCCCAGGGATAAGCCCGCCCATTAAGCAAGTGGATGTAGAAAAGACTGCTGGAACAGTGTCCATCTCCACTATTTTCATTTTTTCACTTTTTTTTTTTGTGGGCTCGGATTGAAAAGTTGGACATGGGAAGGAAAGAATGGGGGGGGAGTAGGAGGAGGAAGGGCTAAGGGATCACAGCCTAAGTGATTTCCTTAAGGAAAGGTGTAACAGGACCACCTTTCTTGAGTACTCTCTCTTTTTTCTGTTTTTTTTTTTATTACCCCCAAAGGAGAGGTAAAGGGATTCGGGAATATTAAGGGAGAACCACAGGAGGACCTCTGTAATCACTGTCCACCTGAGAGCCCTGTTGAAACAATTTCCTCTGGAAAAGAGGAGGCTGACCTCGGAGAGAAAGAAGATGGAGTAGGAAGAGAACCTGAGACCTTTTTTTTTGTCCTCCTGAGGTCCCTTCTGCTACCACTCAACTGAGGAATCGAACCGAAGAAAAGCCAGAAAGGCCGGCCCAGCCTGAAAGAAGGCAGGGTTTGCACTGAAGAAAAATACCATTCCCCCTTAACTCCCACCACTGAAAGCATCAATTAAGCAGAGGGAGATAGAGAGATAAGGGAGAGAGGCACTGCCCAGCGCCTGGTCATGGGGGATAGAGGGTTGGTCATGATGAATAGTGAAGATACTTGGGAAGATCAAGAACTACGGTGAGTACATAATTTCCATATCTTCCCCAAGTCAATCTTCACCATTCGGCATGCTTGGGTCAGAGTGCTAAGCTGGCAAACCCTGAGGGAGAAAGAATCCCTCAGCCTCCCGTGGGGAAAAAAACACAGGAGGAGAGGGCCCCTGATGGGCCTGGCAAGGCCCGTGAATGGTCAGAGGCAGGGCAGAGGCTCTCAAGCTCTGGGAGACGAAAGGCACCCCTGCAACTCATGCCATGCCCTCCTGGAGAAAAAGTGGGCCCCCTGGAAAGATGAGGACAGCACCCTATGCCGGGCCAAGAGTGACTACCTCGACAGGCAAAGCAATGCCTTCCACCTTCTGCAGACTGATGTTCCTACCAGCCTGGAAGCCACCTCATTTGCATCATATGCTATTCTGGAAAGGTGTCTTGAAAGCTCCAGACCCCATGCAGAAAGGCTAATGGACTGCCGGGTTTCCTCTCAATCAGGCATGGCAGCTAGGAGCTGACCTAGCAGCATACAGAGGTGCCTGGCATAGGCTACCTTGTGTGCCCAATGAGCCATGATACACAAAAGGAGGTGCGCTGCCGAAAACACCCTTCTTTCTCAGCGGTCAAACTCAGCCGAGTCAGACTCTGGGGGGCAGTCGTGCGGGGGTGACGATGCCCAGATGCGGTATCCAGGAGCTCTACTCCCAAGGAGAGGTGAGACATGGCACCTAGAGATCCCACAGGAGTGCAGTACCAGCGCATGCAGTTCCTAAGGGCAGGAATTGGGGCAGTGGGACATTGTCAGACAGTGTATGAGGCCTCCACAAATGGCCGGGGTCAGGGAGGTATGACCAAGTAGTCAATACTGTATTCCCCAAGGAATGCCAGTGTTGTACAGGCAGGGTTGTGTCTGTTGAAATGGGAGATACACAGCTTCTCCAACATCTTAACCAGGAAGCACTGATATGATGTGAAGTTCGCATCAACAGAGTAGTGAAGGGAGGCATTCTCTTCCTCGGTGGAGGAAGTGGAAGATTTGGAGGAGCTGGTCTCAGAGGGAGGTGGTGCCAAGGTTTGAGGTCTAAACATGACCTTGTTAAGTGCTCTCAAGTACCTGGGAAATGCATCTGCTGACTTCCTGAACTCATCATAGATCAAGGGCCCCCTCCGACCAAGGAGACCAGGTAGAGGTGGGGGAGGAGGCGGCAGAGGATGAACAGTGGGAGCAGCCTGGTGAACCATGGAAGGTCCTCTGCAAGGGCTGCAAGATCATGCAGGAGACCCCTTCCGAAGGGAGGAGCTGCCTATCCCCCCCCAATCTCAGGGCGCCTAACAGCAGTGGGGCAAACAGGGTGGTGCCTTTGAGGGGGAATCCCCATGGGAGGAGAATGGAGCAGCACAGAGCCTGAAGGGAGGCTTCTGTCCACACCAATTGCAGAACTCCTTCTAAGAGGAGGGGACGACAAGGCAGCATCAATGCTATGCTCCTCCCCGAGCCGCTAGAGGCTCCATGGGAGGACCGTGGCACCGACCGAGCCCTTGCCAACCCCTGCCCCAGAAGAGAGAGACCTGCCCCTTGAAGAGGCCTAATGGATGAATTTGGGCTAGCAGTAGAAGAGGAGAGCCCATTTGCCGAGGAGGTGACCGTGGACCCCCCCAGCACCATCTCCAGCAGCCGAAGCCACCTCCATCTGCAAAGGAACAGAGGAGGCAGACTCAGCACCAGAGATGGTGCTGGCTACCAAATTGGCATTGGCCCTGGTGCCACCATCCCCAGAGAAGCCACAGTCAGCACCAAGAGAGTCCCACCAGAAATGGCTCCGGAAGGCTCAGGGGAGGCGGCGCCATGAGCCGCACCGAGGGGAGAGCCCACAGGCTCCAAAGTCACTGAAGGCTTCAGGCTGACCAGAAAAGTCCCCAGGGACTCCTCAGAGTTGGGAAGCCAGTCAGGATCATCCCAATCTTTGCCCTCTGATGCGGAGGATGAGATCAGGAAGATCTCTAGGCTAGCCACTCCCAGGATCCTAGACCCTCTGGCACCGAGAGTGGTATTAGAGAGGTGCCACGGTGCACAGCTGGCACTGCCCAACTCATCAGTGGAAGAGTCAGTGTTGGAAGCAGAGATGGCAATGGATCACAGCACCATGGGGACCACTGGAGCAGGCCCAGCATATAGCTGCGGCACCACACTGGGAGTTGTCTGAGTCTCCGAGGAGACACTGGCCTGTGAGGGATGCTCAGTCACCCCCCCTGGAGGATGACTGCCCCACCAACCTCTCGTTGAGACACCTTGTTTCAGCAAGATTTGAAACAGAGGGGGACTTCTCTCCACTGGCCCATACAGAACCAAGGAGGGGCTCACAGGAGGAGCCCAGAGACCTTATTTTGGCATGGTAATCCATAGAGAAACAGGCGTTGCACTTGTCCATAGTGTGGCAAGGATCCAACAGCAGTCGTGGGGTCAGACACGGTCATGGAGTCGCCACATGGGGGCAACTCCCACTTTCTTCGAAGATTTCTTAGGCCCTGGAGCCGACATCACCATAGACAGAAAGAAAAATAAAAAGGGGAATAACTCAGGGCATAAAAAAACTGTTAAAAATAAGAAAAAAGGGATTTCCAGTTCCGGTGGCAATGGAGATGTAACGCGTAGTGTTTAGCACTGTGCCCAAACCCTGTTAAAACACTCCTAAATCACAACCAATTCACCTGAACCTTTACCAAAATACATCCAAGGAATTACGGAACAATCGATGGGTAGGAGGAATAGGACAGTGGCAACAGCCGAGATGTCTACACCAACTGAAGAGCATCCACCTTGGCAACCTCCAGCACCAGCCTCCTCCAACATGGCATTGAACCATGCAGATGCCCCGCAGCATTCGATACAGCTATTCTTGATGAACTAAGGGAGTTCCGTTCACAGGTGAGGGAGCTCAACAAAAACTTATAAGCCGACCTTAACAATATAAAAGGCAAAATGTAGGATTTGGAAAAGCAAATTGGGGCCCCTGACTCATGGACGGACTGCCTGGAACGCATCATGGTACATGCTCTTCAAGAATGCCAGGCCCTCAATGAAAAGTGTGATAACCTTGAAAATGGGTCCAGATGCAACAATCTGAGAATATATTGCTGTCATCAAGGCACAGGTCAGGAAGCATAGAAAGACCAGGAGCAGTTGTAAAATTCACAAGCAGTGTTTTATTATCAATAACAGTAAAATAAAAAATAAAAATTGTTCAGTAGAACCATTTACAAAGGCAGTACAAACAGAGAAAGCAAAGTCCTTCATCTGAGAGTTTCTTTTTAATTCCAAGTTTCAGTCTCTCCAGCAAAAATATTGCTGCACTTTTTTATAAGTCTTTTTCCTGGGAACTTGTTAAGAAGACATCCTGTTTCTCACAAAATGTTCTTGTCAGTTTCTTCGCAGGTGCAAAAAATAGAACATGGTGACCCAGAACTGACCTGTTATTGATAGCTCTGCAAAGAGTTTGCAAATAAGCCTGAGAGGAGCTCAAAACTGCATCTCAGGTTAGCCCCCTAAACTCCAAATAGCTTTTTGCAATCATTTCAACAGTATAACTATTCACATTTTTAAACCAATGGATCCCAGTTTCACTTAAGAGTTTCACACAAAAGATTCACATATATTTTATAACTGGAGCTATGCAAGAGGAAAGAAAAGACAGAAACAGCAAGTGAAGGCAGAGAGATAGCGAGAGGTGGAGAATCACGAGACAGAGTGATCAGTTCCTAGGTCTCAAAAGAACATTTGGTTGCGCATCCAGACAGACAAGAGACAGAAATGGAGAGGATAGAACAGATCTTTGTGTTTAAACTCTTTCTGAATAACAAATGGGACAGGGCCTTATTCAACTCTGTCACAATGGTCTACCAGAAGGAGTGGAGACCAAGGAGATGGAAGAGTACAGTACATGGAGGGGCTGCTCCAGAATCTATTGCAGCTTGACCCAGAATACCCCATCATTATTGAAAGAGCCCACCGGGCTTTCCAACCCAAGCCCCAAGAGCCTACAGACAGACCCAGATCCACTGTCATAAAATTTCTGAACTACACTACTAAACAGGATCTGCTGATAAGGGCATAAAGAATGGGCCATGTACATTACAAAAATGCCAGGCTATTTTTCGATAATGACTACTCACCAGGAATAGCAGCCAAGCGCCGAGCCTACTCATCCATTCTGAAAGTCCTGAGGGCTAAAAAGTTGAAGTTTCGAACACCCTGTCCCACACAACTAGTAGTCTTTTTTCTGGATGGACCGAAGAGCTTCATCACTCCAAAAGAAGCAACAAAGGACTTGATGGCCAGAGGAATAAAGGTCCCCCATCCACAGCACCAGCCAGACCACCAGGATGCCACTATCATGCAGGAAACACCATGGTCATTAGCAGCTACCAGCACTGATTGCCGATGACAGGGCCGCACCACAATGATTGAGATTTGTCAGCTCCTTCAGTCATTTAGCAGGCAATCGCTGCCTTGACTAAGGATCCTTCTGTCTGCTGATTACTTCATTGGAGTTTCGAGACTCTAAACTTTAATAGAGAACCCTCCTCTGACCCTCTGTTTAGCTAAGTGGGGCAGGTTCTGGTGAGACAAGATCTGCTCTACTAGCCATCCCAGTGGCACTGAAGGTTGAGGCGCTGGCCTCCACACCTCGTGCCATGCCAGTGACCCAGGTTCGGGAACAAGCCCAGGCCTAGGGAAGGGAGAGGACTGAGCATCCGAAGGACAGCTCTCCTCTCCTCTCCTCTCCCAGGAGGGAGGGAGGTACACTCTCGGTGCCTGACTGGCCTCTGATGGAAGCTGGAAGCACAGAAAGTGCACGAGCGTAAAGAGAGGGTTGAGTGTGGAGGACATCGGTGGAGATGCCTTGACATTGGGGCACGCGCCATTCCCATAGAAAAATGGGAAAAACACCCTGCAGTGCTCCCGGTAGATGGAGCACCAGGCCCCGATTCCCAGTGCCCCTGCCTGACCTGGTACCAGCATTCTGACAAGAACAAGAAGGACTTTGGTGGTGCCCCTACCCCATGCCCACCTGGGGGACATAGCCACAGCTACATGGGGGATTGACTGCACTGGGCACCAGGTAAGAGGGCGGGGACTATAAGGCCATAGGTGTCTCCTGAAGAGTGGGAATGCTGTGGGTAGGGGGAGTATAAAGAGTAAGTAAAAAAAAAATAAGATCTGCTCTGCTGTCCCCCCTCCCCCCGTTTGTTTCTTGTAGCCCCATCACAAGCAGTTGGCAAGCGGGTATATGACTGAGTCCCCTCATGGACATAATGGGCCCTCTATAGGCCTTGAACTATGAGTTGAGACTGCTTGGGGCACAGTCTAACTATTGGGACTTAGATCCCACTTGCCCCATAAGATTATATATAGCTCTGCTATTCTGGGAAGTGTTTTGGGGAGGAGGAGGGAAAGGGGAGGAGAAATATTTCACTTTATGGTGGTGAGGGGAGCCACCAGATGCTGCTAACTGTTTATTGCATTGGCTTAAGCTCACAAAAATATTCAATGGGGGTATGCAAAAGAAGGAGAGGGCTCCTTTAATTCAAAATGGGCATTCACGCCTCTTTTTGCTGTGCACATGATGATGCTACAATACTGCCCGTGGAGGTGGCGGCCCGTAGAGATTAACTCCAACAGAATTAATCACAGGCTCTTTAGCCTAAAACCACATGTCTATCCACCCCCCCCCCAAATGTATAGAACACCCCCGCTTAGGAAGTGACTCCCTTTTCCAACCAGATTCAGTACCATTGTAGTACAGTACTGCAATTCATTATCCCCAGTATTATGGGACACATAGGAAGGGGCTTAACATTCTTATAGGATGGAGGAAGTCCATTTGAGCTGGCATTAGCAGCTTTGAGACCCCACCTCAAATTACCCTGGGGAGGGTTGATGAATTTAATCTTGCATTGCAGAAGGGGCCACCAGTAAGCACTAAAAGGCTCCTCTTACTATACCTAGACTTTTAAAATGCAGAGATCTCGCCACCTGGCAGATTGCAGCCTTCTTCCTCACCAGACACTACTCCTTTTAGATGCCCTTTTCCCTTTTTTTTTATTTTTTATAGAAGGGCCAGTAATCCCTCAAAATAGGAGCTAATATGTGGCATGTCTGACAGAATGCAGGCCTTTCATTTTTCTTCCCAGACAGCCACATGGTGTTGCAGTCTCATATTGAATATTGCAAGACTGATATGATTTGCACCATACCTCCCACAACCTCCTATTGGGTTGGGTGGGGCACTCCAGGAGACAAGCCCAACTTACTCTCTTCCTTGGATCAGCCAGGGATTTGTAATTAGATATATCTAGACACCACTGGTAGGGATAGCAGTCAAATTCTTTGTAGAAAGGTGTTGCTGGAGACCTGATCGGCACTACGAAGCCCAGCTTAGCAAATCTTATTGGCTATTGCCAGCTCGAGACCAACAGTCCTTTGAGGCTTTTTTACAAGAATTAAGAAGCCCATGCAGACTGTGAATGTGGATGTGGTTAGTTCTACTGATAGCATTCCCATCAGTATCTGAGGATGTGGTGCCATCTACTGGTGGTTGGCGATTTTTAGAGTACAAACACTACCAGGCAGACCAACATGAGGGATCTCGGTGTAAATGAATAACACCAGGTCTGTAAAAAGACCTATTTCTCTAATAGTCTGCCCCTAAAAGAAGGTGGATGGTACTAGGCATATTCATCGCATCCTACAGCAGCATGGGATACAAGCATTTTACAAATTTATAGGGGGCTGCTGTTTAATATGGGAAGACTGTTAGGGAATGGGACACTTACTTTTTACCTGAAGATCTCTGCTCCCCTCCAGAACACAGGACCTGAAGAGGATGAAGGCTCCAAACAAATAAATCAGTTAACCATATCTGATACTTACACTGCTGGGGCTCAGGCTCTGAGGGGCTCAGTGACTCCTACACCCAAGCCCAACTAATTCATAGGGGTTTGGGCCACCAGCACTCCACTGAGGTTTTGCTCTTATGCCCTGGCTGCCTAATAAGTAGGGGTTAGTAAGGTTAGGAGTTCCCACCTTCTTCTCCTGCTGCGTAGCACTTTGCTGCTACCTGGGCCCACAGCAATTCACTGTGACTTACCCCCTTGAGGAATATACTATCTATCCCAGCAAAGTAGACTTCATGGTCTCCCCACTTAAGAAGCACACAATTTTAGCTTTTATGCTCCCCAAACAAGGCATAAAATAAGCGGGTTCGCATCGCAACTTGCGACACAAGATCGACAAAAAGCAAGTCAAATCTGGCAAAGATTCGCAGTCATTGCTAATCATTGCCAATTGGTCCTGGGTCCTGTAAAAGTGCCTTATTGGGCACTGTCACTTTAATTTTTACATTTTATTTTGTCCTGGTATCCATTTTTGTCCTCCTCCTCCATGCTCTGCCCCATGAACCCTGAGCTGTTCCCTGATTGGTCCAGTGATGCTCCTGCTCTCCCCCCCCACCCGGTCTCCATGCGGGAGAATCATGACTGAGTCCTTTTGCAGTGCACCCAGAAGAGGAAGCAGGCATTGGGAGGTCGAGCAGGAGTCCAAAGGTGAGTTGGTGAGTTTTCTTTATTTTATTTCACTTTTTTTTTTTATTGTTGTTGCTCCGTCTTCTGGTTAACTAATTGTGTCTTTTTGTTTTGCAGGTGGTCAGAGAAAAGCCAGAGCCGGGAGGAGTTGTGGCCACACCGAGGAGGAGCCGGAGGGAGAAGGCCTGACCGAGACCGCAAGAGGGCATGGCGGCAACCTGGACGGAGTGGAAAGCAGGCAGCTGCATCGCAGGGCGAAGCATGGTCAGACGGGCAGAGTCAGAGGAGAGCAGGAGCGCAGCAGGATTGGGGTGCTCAGCAGCAAAACAAGTAAAGCCTTTTCATTTGGTCAGGGAGCTGGAGGAGGAAAGAGGGGCACACGAACTTCAGGGCACAGGTGGGGGGATGGCGTAATGGCAAGGAATGGGCAAGACCTAGAACTGGACTGTGGGTGGTGGGAGAACAAGGGAATGAAAGGCTCGCCCTGCCTTGAACTTTAGGTTTGTGCCCTGCTTGCAGTGAATTTGGGAACAAACAGGGAACAATTGCAGTGAGAACAGAATAAAGACTATGTGCCCTGCTTTGCAGAGATTATGGGGGAACCAGAACTTAATGTGCCCTGCAACTATGTTGTGTGCTGTGCACCTTTGCAGTGAACATTTGGGAACAGATAAGACTAAGTAAACAGCCCTGCCTGCTTTGAGATCTTGGTAACCAGAAGTAATGTGCCCTGCTAATAACGTTGTGTGCCTTGCTCTTGACTTTGCAGTGAAATTTGGGAACAGAAAAAGAGACTACATAAAATGTTCCCTACTTTGCAAAGACTGGGGGAACCAGAACTTATTTAATGTGCCCTGTTTATGTGCCCTGCTTTGTCTGCAGTGAACATTTGGGAACAGAATAAGACTAAGTTAATGTGCCCTGCTTTTTGTAGAGATCTGTGTGCCCTGCTAGTTGTGTGCCCACATGCAGTGAGCAATTTGGGAACAGAAAAATAGACTAAGTAATGTGCCCTGCTTTGCAGAGATTGGAGGAACCAGAAGAAAAAATTACTCACCTTAGTAATTGTGTTTCTTCTAATGGAGTCTTGCTGTATTCTGACTATCTGCAGTTAGCTCCAGCCTTTAAACTGCCCCGGAGAACAAAGGGTTAACTTTCTATGCAGTGCATAGAATGCTGAGCTCGAGCTTGGTTGAGGTATCTGTCTGCAGCCCTTTGAAACCCAAGCGTCAGATTCTTACAAGCAAAAACTCACTAACTATACTATGTGGAAATTGTAAAATTTTTAACAAGCCAACTGGCAACAAAGAGTTTTGGATTCCCCAGGAAGACTCAAGTCTGGAAACCCAAAACTAAAAACCAGTCCAAAGAGGATAATAATACAATAAAACACCCAAATAAAAGCGCCTCTGGGGTGCAACACTGCACCTGCCCACCCACTTCCCAAAAACCAGGTTCTGAGAGGGGAGGCAGGGAGGGAGGTCAGAATACAGCAAGACTCCATTAGAAGAAACACAGTTACTAAGGTGAGTAATTTTTTTCTTCAAACAACATGAAGTCTTGCTGTATTCTGACTATCTGCAGACTACCAAGCAGTACCTCCATGGAGGAGAGAGAGAACCTACTTTGAGAATAGGCTCTGAAGTACTGCTGTGCCAAACCGAGCATCACTCCTAGCCTGGATATCCAGAGAGTAATTCTTGGTAAAGGTATGGACTGTTTTCCAGGTGGCTGCTTGACAAATTTCTAACAGAGGGATATCCCTGGCAGTAGCTAGGGAAGCAGCTGTACCTCTTGTAGAGTGAGTCCTGAGGCCTGAGGGTGGAATCTTTCCCAGTTTCTCATAGCAGAATTGTATACAAGACACAATCCACCTGGCAATAGTTCTTTTGGTGGCAAATTTTCCCTTTCCCACTTCTCCATCAGTGAGGAATAACTGGAGGGAATCAAACCTGTGACCCTTGGTACGCTCTATGTAGTAGCTAAGGGCTCTTTTAACATCCAGACTGTGTAGCCTCCTCTCCCCTGAGGAAGAATGATCAGTGAAGAAGATAGGGAGAGACATGGACTGATTAAAGTGGAAGTCTGAAACCACTTTGGGCAAAAACCTCCTATTGGTTCTAAGGACCACCTTATCTCTATGGAAAGATATAAAATCAGGTTCCACTGACAGGGCTTGTAGTTCACTGATATGTCTGGCAGAGGTAATGGCTACCAAAAACACTGTTTTCCAAGTCAAGTACTTAAGCTGTGCTGAGGACATAGGCTCAAAGGGAGGTTGCATCAGTTGAGCAATGCAAACATTCAAGTCCCAGGCAGGGGCAGGATCCCTGAAGGGAGGCTTGGTATGAAGCAATCCCTTGAAAAATTTACAGAACACAGGATGAGATGATAGTGAGGAAGACTTCCCCACTGACAGAAAAGCAGAAACAGCTGACAAGTGTGCCTTGAGAGTAGCTGGTCTGAGGCCTAGGCCATTAAGATGGACCATATAATCCAGAACTGTAGGCAATTCAAGAGTGTCTGGGGAAATATGCTTCTTGAAACACCAAATGCTGAATCTTTTCCATTTGGAGTTATAAGTCTTTCTGGTGGAGGGTTTTCGAGAAGCTTGGAGAATATCCAGAACCTCCTGAGACAGCTGCAAATCTGCATACTCTAACTCTTCAAGAGCCATGCCTTGAGATTGAGATTAAGAGATCAAAGATTGGGGTACCAAATCCTCCCCTGAGAGGAGGTTAACAGGTTGTAATTCCTGGGAAGAGACAGAGGAAGATGGACTGCTAGAGACAGCAACAGGGGCTACCAAGGCTGTCTGGCCCAGTCTGGAGCAATCAGAATCACCTTGCAAGGTTGTGACCTTATTTTGACTAGAACTTTGAACAGAAGAGGAAAGAGAGGGAAGGTATACAGAAATTTCCCTTCCCAGTTCAGAATCAGAGGATCCAGAGGGACTGAACCCAAGACTGGGGATCTGCAACAAAACAGAGGAAGTTGGTGATTATCTGGGGCTGCAAAGAGATCTATCTCTGGAGTGCCCCACTTTGAAAAATTCACTTTCAACACCAGGGAGTCCAGGGACTATTCGTGATGGCCCAGGGAGATGCTGCTCAGTGCATCTGCCAGCACATTGTCCTTTCCTGGAAGGTGGACTGTTATCAGAGAGGTCTGCAAGGAATAAGCCAGGGACCACAATTTCATGGCTTCCGTGCACAAGGTCGTAGAGCGAGTGCCTCCTTGCTTGTTGATGTACCACATGGTTGTAGTATTATCTGTTCTGACCTGAACCACCTTGTTCTGCACAGTCTGAGAAAAGGCTTGCAGGGCCAGAAAAACTGCCCTGAGTTCCAGAAGATTGATATGGAGAAGGGACTCCTGAGGGGACCACAGTCCCTGGGCTGTGAGAGCACCAGTGTGGCATCAGCACCACTCATGGCACAGGAGAGCACCAAGCAGTGCCTATGCCAACCTGGGCGATACCCAGGGGCAGCCAAGGCAGTATCCGCAGGTACTCCCGGCACCCATGCAGCAATGGCACATGAGGGCACCTCCAAAGCCCATGGCACCATGGCACCGATGGGACAATGGCACCCATGACACCCACAGCAAGAATGGCACCTGAGGGCACCAGTGGCACCCATGGCACCTGAGGGCACCAGTGGCATCCATGGGCACCTGCAGTGCCACCCATGGCACCCACAGATGTCACCCCCGGTACCCAAGGCACCAGTGGCACCCATGGCACCCGAAGCATCCATGGATCCCATGGGCACCCACAGTATCAACCGCAGCACCCACGGGTGCTCCTGGTGTCACCCCTGTCATCCCTGGCACCTAAGGCACCCATGGCACCGGTGCCACCTGCAGGCACCACCTACGGCACCCATGGGGCCCAACACCACCCGTGGGTGCTCGGCACCACCCACGGGAGCCCGGTGCCACCCGCAGGTGCCTGGGCACTGCCCGCAGTGCCTGACACTGCCTGCGGGAGCACGGCACCACTGGACGGTGCTGACAACCAGTGGCAGCAAAGAGAGCACCCACGGCGCCGCACAGAGTGATGGAGCCGACCCACGGCGCCGACTAAGGCACGGCGCTGACCAAGGCCCTGAGGCTCAGCACTGACCAAGGCATCGAGCCATGGCACAGAACCACGGCACCGACCAAGGCCCGAGGCTCAGCACCGCCCAGCTACAGCTCTGAGGCATGGCGCCGACCAAGGCACCGAGCCATGGTGCCAAAGAAAAATGCCAACTGAAATCCTGAGAAGGGGAGAAGGAAAAAGGTAGTGCCCGTACCAGCCCCTGCATGGAAAGGGAGGGGGGGGTAGGCACGAGGGGTTGACACGATGGCAAAGGCACCCATAGGGCACCTCGCCATACGTGATCCAATCGACCTGGCTCCGCTACAATGGCTCGGAGGCCCAGAGGTCCCGAAATCAGGAACAGAGCCAGAAAAACTGGAAAGTCGAACCCCCTGCTCCACAGGAGCGACCCAGAGGTGAAACTGCCCACCGGAGCTCCAGCGAGGACAGAGATGGAGCTCGGAGTCGAGAAAGCAGCCGTTAGGAGCGGGGTCAAGAGGAACCTACCAAAGTTGGTTCGGGCCCATCGCCCCTCGTGCAGACATACCAATGGGCAACCTCGAGCGGCACCGATTCTTCTTCTTCCCCGAACGAGGAAAAGGAGCTCGAGGTCAAGTGGAGCTGGATCACCGGAACCGTTAGATTTGTGCTTCGGAGGACTGTCCCCCCCCCGAGCACAGGACTGTCCATAGTCACCGTCACCGCTACCGTCTAAGGACGACTCCGTTGATGGCAGGAAATAATTTATTTTTCTTCTTCTTCTTCATAATCTTCTTCTTGTTTGTAAAATAAATAAATTACTACTTTAAAATATTAAAACATTAAGAGCTGTTGTATCGTATAGGCGAAAACTTGACTCCGGCTTCGGGCGACATAGAGCATCAGCGCTTTTCGACAGGCGGGAGAAAAGGAACTGAGGCGGTTGGAGGGTTGATGTTGAGATAGCCTGGCACACAGGCCAGCTAGTCACGTGGTGCCATGACACGTGGTCCTCCTCTTGGCGCCCGATCCTTCTGAAAACTTTAGGCTCCCGCTTGGTCCTAGCGTCTCCGGCACTATCCCACTAGTGTGAATGAGTGATGGAGACTTAGTCCAGGAAGATGGAAATCTTCTGTCTTCTTAAAAAGGCCACTACTACTGCCAGGCACTTTGTAAAAACCCTTGGAGCTGATGTTAGGCCGAAGGGCATTGCTTTGAACTGATAATGGCCTGAGGGCAACTTGAACCTGAGGTATTTTCTATGGGAGCACCTGATGGGAATGTGAAAGTAGGCATCTTTGAGGTCCACAGAGGCTAGCCAGTCCCCTGGCCCTAGAGAGGGAAGAATTATTCCCAGAGTCACCATCTTGAACCTTGGTTTTAAAAGATGTTTGTTCAGGTATCTTAGATCTAGGATGGGTCACCACTCCCGTGTCTTTTTTGGGCTAAGGAAGTACCTGGAGTACAGACCTTTGCCCTCGTGTAGGGTAGGAACTCTCTCTATGGCTCCTAGGGCCAGAAGAGATGAAACCTCTGCCTCTAGGGTAAGGGTTTTGGAGAGACTTGCAGGCGGAAAAGATCTGGCTCTCATCTTCGGAAATTTTTTGAAGCTGAGAACCAATCCCTGGCTTACCACTTCCAGGACCCACTTGTCTGAAGTAACAGACACCCAGTCCTGGATGAAGTAAGCCAGTCTGCCCCCTACCGGGATAGGGGAGTCGACCTGGGCAGACCCATCAGGGTGTCTGCTTGGCCAGGGCCTTAGGCTGAGGAGTGGATGCAGCCCTGCTCATCCCCCTTCTGCCTCTCCCTCTGAAGAACCCCCTCTGTGAAAAGGGAGAAGAGGCCTGTGCTTCGTAGAAAGGCCTATGAAAAGGCCTGCCCCTGCCCCTAGAATGCTGCCTTTGAGGAATTGCCTGCCTCTCCTTGGCCTGTGCACTCCTATATATGGTCCTATATTCTGCCTGAACTGACTATGCGTATTAAATTTGGACTAATTTCGGCTTAAAACCGACACTTTAACCGACTTTTGAACCGAGCTGAAGGAGAAATCTCTGGAGCGACTGTTCAGTGAGGCGGAGTAAAGAATCTTGATGGTTGGGTTTCAAAGGGCTGCAAACAGAGACCTCAACTGAGCTCGAGCTCAGCATTCTATGCACTGTATAGAAAGTTAACCTTTTCTTCTCCGGGGCAGTTTAAAGGCTGGAGCTAACTACAGATAGTCAGAATACAGCAAGACTTCATGTTGTTTGAACTTAATGTGCCCACCCCTGCTTGTGTGCCCTTCGTCTGCAGTGAACATTTGGGAACAGAAAAGACTACGTTAATATGCCCTGCTTTGCAGAGATGATCTGTACTCTGCCCAGTATTTATTGTGCCCTGTTTTGTTGTGTGCCCTGTATCTGCAATGAACATTTAAGAGCCTCAGGAAGTTACAGTCCCAGTTTTTATGCTGGGGCAGGAGTTCAGTATTTAATTTGTCATGACTCACGATGGATCACGCTCACGAATTCACAGTCTGCTTTGGCAGACATCCTATCTCAGCTCTTGAATGTATGTGTGATGCTGCACAATTGCTGTATTTCTCTGGAAATGGCTAAATAAAACAGTATCATTCTCAGAAACTTGTGTAAATGTGCATTTTATCAATATAGAGCAAGATAAGTACATGTTATGGAGTTTTGAGCAAAAATATGAAAATTTGGTAATTGCTAATCAACTTTGGCCAATTGCTAATCATTTTTTACTTTGATTAGCGAAGGCCGCTAATCAAGTCTACAAAATTAATTTATGCCTTGTCTAATTCTCTGAAGAAGTTCTTGGTTTTAATTGGTCTATTAACTGTTTCTAATGTGTGCCTGGTTGGCACTGGCTGGGATCCATTTTAAAGGACCCTCTTGGATTTTTGAGGTTGCACAAATGTTATTTCATTACTTATGTAACCAACTCTCTATCTATCAGTTGTGGGTTATTTTGGATCTGCCGCCTCTCCCTTTACACTACTACTGTCTTCTCTACTCCTACTATCCTTTTGTTCAGATCAAAACCACTCAGGGGGTAGGGGGAACCCGGTCCTACTCAAGACAACCAAACCCTCTAATCACGCCAATGGATAAGTCATCATTGGTGATATTCTTTAACATTAATGGGATATATAGTCCAGTAAAGAGATACCATTTGTAACACCGGCTAAAGAGGGCACACTCAGATGTAGTTTTACTTCAGGAGACCCACCTTTCAGTCTCCGAACATGAGAAATTTACCTCTCTGGGTTACCAAAGGGTACATAAAAACAGAGGCTAGAAAGAAGTAAGTGTCTCAGCTGGGATGTACTTCTTTTTCTCTCTCTCCTTTGGTTGTATGTGTTCCATAAATATGCACACCGCACCCATGTGATTGAAAATGCAGTTACAAAGGGTAATAAAATCTTCCCATCCTTTGGGGAGGAGACAAGGGGTGGCAATACTCATCCCCCAAGGAGTGCCATTTACTCTAGAAGACCAGATTATTGATCCCGACGGCTGTTTTGTCATTGCTACAGGGATACTTTATACTTCCCTAGTAACTTTGGCCTCTCTCTCTCTCTCTCTATAACGTTCCCCGGGCTCCAAAAAAAATAATGACACAGCATTTTTTCAACAAGCTATTGCCAGTCTTGAAAAGCCAACTGATCCTGGTAGGGGACTTAAATGTTACACTCTCCCCAGACCTAGACACCTCAGGCTCCATGGAATACCACATTATGGCCCTAAAAAAGTATCTCAAACAAACTAACCCTCCTGGGATTTATTGAAATCTGGCGACACTTCTTCCAATCCACCAGGGAATACACCCACTATGCCCACTGTATGGGCACATCCTCCCGAATTGATTGTGCAACCCCCCTGCAAATGGGGGTTCCCAAAAGTCTTCCAGGAGCTTGCCTGAATGTTCCAAGTCTGGGCGGTGTTCCGTGTCTGAGCTTTTAAATGTAGTTCCGAGTGAGTGCTATTTGAGCCTCCACGTACTGTCTCTTTAAGAGCTGTCTGCTTGCAGACTTAATTAGTTTGTATGGGGGGGACTGTGTATTTAATGCTTGAATTCCACCCGAGCTGCTGCTGCCAATTCGCTCTGTTTCTGCCGTTGCTACATGTGCAGAGGGAGCCTTGTTTAAAGATATAACTATTTGTCAGAAATCATTTGGAGTGACTGAGAAAATGTAGTTTGTCTAACCTGTCTTCATTTCAGCATGAACTGTTTCATTGTAGCTCTTTCATTTTGGTCCTGAACTGCTGAAATGGACCAGTCAATGGGGAGGGGTTCCTTAAAATGGAGCCTGTGGATGAATCGGAACTTGGACTCTCAATTTTGAGCCAGCCACAAGGGGACTGTATGGGCAGTAACTCTGGGAAATGTAGTTTTGACCTTGGCACCTTTTTTCACCAACAGAGGGAGTCTTATTGTGAGTGACAGCCGAACCAGCCAACAGAATGGTGTGGAGCTAAAGGAAATGCCCTGCTCGGTGACTGGAAAGATCAGATCAGTTGTGACAGTGAAGAGAGAAGGAGCTCTGTGCTTCTGTGGTGTATAGTTTCACGCGGGAAGCGCGTGAGGCCCTGAGGTTCTGCCTGCAGCCGTTGTAAGCGCTAGTTCGGACTGAATCCGACTTGTGAGGAGAAAAAAGGAAGTCTGAAAGGTAGAAACCAGGCTAACCCTGTAGAAGACTGGAGAAATTGCTGAATCACGCTCGGTCTGTCAGGAACTGAAGCTGCTGTGTGTGCTCCCAGGTATTTTGCAGTAATTGCGATCAGGATCTAGGAGCAGCCTGCCTGGTATAGTACTTTCCTTTTACATCTGAATATGCGAAGTACTTGTGGGGAATCGCTATTTCCAATCCCCTGTGCTGTGTGCTGAAGCTGGAAGCAAACCCCAGCTTGTCTCGGACTAAATCCGTTTGCTATCTACTGAAGTGGGGTTCAGTCACAAGAATCTTGTCTCCATGCCCTGTTGTTCTGGCAACCCAGAAGAACATCCATCATCCAGTTCTCAGCTTGGGTATTGTGAGTACAAATCAGGGTATTCCCCTACAGCCTGTTTTCAATTACAAATGTGCCATCTAATTATTGTTGTTTCACTTCTTCATGGACTGAGCCATCCGGCTCCAGATTACAACTGGGTGTTGTGCATATATTTTCTTCTACAGGGCCCTGTCCATCTGCACCTGCCGGTCAACCCTGGGCAATGGACCTGGCTAGTCCCCCCCAACCTGGGTACCCAGAGTGTGACTTTTCAGACCCTGTATGTGTGCACAATACTATGATTTAATTCTGCCAATTAGCCTGATCTCCCCTTCCCGTGTTTTATTCCCCCTAAATAAACCAGATGTGATGTTGTTAAACTTTAAACTGTCTGAAGTGTCAGTACCTATATATCAAGCATTGTATTGGTTTGTGTATGTTGATTAACCTTATTTTACAGGGGGTCCCCAGAGACGAATCTCAGAATCAGTCTCGAGGGTAAGTGGTACTTTATGAATGAACAGTGTGTACATGTGGGGTATTGGGACTGTACTTCTATGCATTGTGTGAGCCACTAGAGGGAATAAAAGGGGGTCTCAGTGTCCCAGAGGGCTGTGACCAAGCTAGTCTAACCACTACAAACCCTGACCTCTGGGTGGAGGCACCCGCCATAGAACCTAGGCCCCTCAACCTGTCAGTAGTCAAGCAGGCAGGGGTAGTAGCCCTTGGGATAGCGCCACCTGGGGGTTACATCTTGGAGGCACCGCTGGGATCAGCGTCCCCTAGTGGCCACATTTATGAATCACTGTTAAAAATAAATGGATACCCCGACAGAAGTGGCTGTGTACCAGTTGGTGGAGTGGTGTACTGGGGAGGAGATTGACCCCCAAAATGCTATGCTTATCCTGGACATCCCCCAGGGTATCAATACAGACACTGTACAGGGAGTACTTTCCAAAGGTGGAAGGTTTACAAAACCCTGTGGTGGTGGTGGGTCGACATGCTGATTTGCTCACCCATACTTTCATGGCCCTAGTAGAGTATAAGGACCCCATAGATAGCTCCAAAGTGCCACAGACTATTACCCCAGAGGGAGCCCTCACTGCCTGGAGAGTGATAACTAAGGACAGTAAAGACCTGGGGGGAATGACTCCTCCCACTACCTGAAACATTTGAGGAGAAATTTGCTAAATTGTTGCTGGAGGAAGGGAAAACTGTGGAGGATTTAAAGAAACTATTATTGCCACCTGAGAACGTTCCTCCACCAACACCCTCTCCCCCTCCAGCACCCATTATTGCCCCTCCTTCTGTGCCAGTGCTAGCCCCTATGTCTGTACCTGCCAATAGTCACAACTCTTACTGCAGGTTGAAAATTTTCTCCGGCACCCTCCCCACCCCACAAGAGGAGGATGACTGGGAAACCTGGATAGACTATGTTGCCCCTCAAGTGCTAGAATGGCAATGCTTGGAAGCAGAAAAGCGAAAGAGGTTAAGTGAGAGCCTCCGAGGTCCTGCCCTGGCTACCATCCATGCCAAATGTGCCAGTAACCCTGAAGCGACTGCACAGGACTATCTTGAGGCCTTGGAGAATGTGTATGGGAGCCCAGATTCCGATGAGGACCTGTGGTGGAGAGTAAGAAATGCGCAACAGTACCGAGGGAAGTTGTTGTCTGTGTATGTATCTCGGCTGGAAAAATTGTTGCAATAATGCCTCAGAAAGGGTAGTTTGCCAGCGATTGAATTGGACCGAACCAGGCTGGACAGGATCCTTAAGTCTGCCCCCTTCTCAGAACTGCTGTTGCTTCAGTTACACCTGGCCAATCGACTGGAATCCCCACCCTCCTATGATGAGCTAATGAGAGAAATTCAAGGGGTTGAGAAAAGTCGACCCCGGGAGGGACTTGCACCAATAGCTGCTGCTACGACCCGAGTGACTGAGGGTGACCCGTCAAGTGAAGTTCAGGGGCAGAGGTTGGCAGTTAATGAATGCTGTGAGAAGGAAAAGGGTGTGCCACCATGGGGTGAACTGCTGAGAGAGTTCAGGGAAATAAAAAACAGTCTCTTTATGAAGGCCGGTCCTGCAAGTACAGGCCCCGACCCTCATCCGACTGCATCTGCTATGGGGGTGGGGGTACCCACCCATGCATCTCCTGCTGACAACAGCTCAAAACTCAATGTCTTGACCATGGAAGTGGGGAAATTGATGAGATGACTCCAAATGTTTATAACACCGCAGAGATGGCACCAAGGTTTTATGTTGGAAGTACTCCCACCCTGGCTCCCAGTGTGATGCCTCAGCCAGCTCAATCTCTGGAAGGTATGTTTTGCTATAATTGTGGGAAGGATGGGCACATGAAGAGAGAATGCAGGTCCCCAAAAGACACAGACAAAGTTGTATACAGGCTACAAGGAGAGCTTCGGAGGACAAATCAGTGGTTGACAGGTACACAAAATGATCGCAGTGAGGATCACAAAAATGCTAACTCACGTCCCTTTGTGGCAAGGTCAGTTGCCCAGGCCCCCGCTACCGTCTCTCCAGACTGGTCCAGAATAGTGGGTCTCTCCATGGAGACCACTGTAAAGGTGAATGGAGTGTCTACAAGAGCTGTATTAGACAGTGGCTCCCAAGTGACAATTATGTTCTAGCACTGGTATCAGAAGCATTTGTCTGGTGTGCCCTTACAACCGTCGGAGGGACTGCATGTCTGGGGGTTAAGTGAGAAGGCCTATTCCTACTCTGGGTATATCCAAATTTGGCTGTCTTTTCCCACCTCCGTGGCTGGAGTGGCAGAGCATGTAGAGACCCTGGCCTTAGTGTGTCCCCCTACTGGACTGTATGATGGGGTCCCGCTATTAATTGGGAAGAATGCGCATATGTTTGGATGGTTGGTGCAGTTGTGTTATGAAAAACAGGGGTCAAGGACTGTAGAGCTTTAAGAATTCCGGCCTTGATCAAGAAGGCCTATGAGGCACAGAGAGATGCTGAAAAAGTGGAACCAGAGGAACTAGTTGGAATTGTCTGGAAGAAGGATCCTGAGACTCTGATTCTGGTGCCAAGTGCCCAGTGTACCCTACAGGGGGAAGTCCATATCAGAAAGGATGTCAAGAATAAAATCCTCATGCTGGATGCACCAGGCGATGGGAAATTGCTGGAAGGACTGCTGGTCAAGCCAAGTATTTTGCCTGCCAGAGCCCATGTTTATGCCAGAAGGGTAATGGTCCAAGTTCATAATGTGTCTGATAGAGAGATTCGAGTAAATAGAGGTTGCACCCTCGCTAATGTACATTGTGCAGATACTGCAGTGCTACCCAGTAAGAAGTGTTCAGGGGAAAATGACAGAGTGATGCCCGACTTGTTTGATTTTGGGGACTCCCTGCTGCCAGCCGAATGGAAGATGAGAATCAGTAGAAAGCTTGCCCAGAGAGACCAGGTGTTTTCTTTAAAGGAATGGGACATAGGATGTGTGCAAGGAGCTGAGCACCACATCCAGCTCCATGATGAAAGGCCATTTCGAGAGAGGTCTCAACGCCTGGCCCCTGCTGACATAGATGATGCGAGACGGCATCTGCAAGAGATGCTAGCTGCTGGTGTAATACAAGAATCCAGAAGCCCCTATGCTTCCCCCATCGTGGTAGTGAGAAAAAGAATGGGACAGTAACAATGTGTGTGGATTATCGCACTTTAAACCGGCGGACTATCCCTGATCAGTATACAATGCCCTGCATCCAGGATGCTTTGGACTGCCTGAATGGTAGCAAGTGGTTCTCTGTGCTGTATCTTCGCAGTGGGTACTACCAGATCCTGATGGCCCCAGAAGACCGTGAGAAGACAGCCTTTATCTATCCACTTGGCTTCTATGAATTTATGGTGATGCCTCAAGGGATTTCAGGCATCCCAGCCACTTTTCAACGACTGATGGAGCGTGCAGTGGGGGACATGAACTTATTAGAGTGTCTGCTATACCTAGATGATGTTATTGTGTTTGGCAGCTCACTGGAGGAACATGACAGCAGATTATTCAAGGTGTTGGACCGACTGGAAGACTTCGGCCTGAAACTGTCCATCGATAATTGTCACTTCTTCCAAACCTCTGTAAAGTATGTGGGGCATATAGTCTCCACCAAGGGAATAGAGACCGACCCAAGTAAAGTTGAGGCCTTGACCACCTGGCCACAGCCCCACAATCTAAAAGAACTGCAAAGATTCCTGGGATTCTGTGGCTACTATCGCCGTTTCATCAAGGACTATTCAAGAGTAATCCGTCCTTTACTTAATCTTACTCAAGGTTACCCTCCTACCCACAAAAAATACAAGAGGTCAACTCCCCCTGAGACTGACAGAGTGTATTTCTGTCCTAATGAAGTTTTTGAGGCACGATGGACACCTGATTATGAAGCTGCTTTTCATGAGATTATATATCAACTTACCCACGCTCCTGTCCTGGCCTATGCAGATCCAGTAAAACCCTATGTCCTACACACTGATGCTAGTTTGCAAGGTTTGGGGGCTGTGTTGTACCAGGAGCATGAGAATGGCCTGAGACCAGTGGCCTTTGCCAGCAGAAGCCTGACCCCTTCCGAAAAGAACTATCCTGTACATAAGTTAGAGTTCCTAGCTTTGAAGTGGGCCATTGTTGACCAATTCCATGAGTACTTGTATGGGGCTAAGATACTAGTAAAAACTGACAATAATCCTTTGACCTATGTGCAGACTTCGGCTAAGTTGGATGCTACTGGCCATAGGTGGTTCTCTGCATTATCTACATACGACTATGCTGTTGAATACAGAGCAGGTCTGAACCACATAGATGCTGATGCTCTCTCCCGGAAGCCTGTTTCTCGAAATGACTGGGTCATACTGTCAGAACCTGATATTCGAGCACTCTGCCAGAAGTTTGACCGAGAGGAGCAAGTGGTCCCAGACCCAGTGAACTGTATGGTGGATTGTTTGGGACCCTCTGAGAATTGAATACTTGCTGCTTATTGCCATTTTTTCTGCAGTAGACACTGGTGCCCTGCCTCAGCTGGACAATGACAGTATTCAGCGGGCTCAATCCCAAGATCCCATGATCAAATCAGCATTAGAAGCCCTCTACGCAGGGAAAGATGTATCCAAGTTACGCTCCACTGATCTGAGAACTGCATTGTTATACAAGAAATGTCCTAAGTTGAAACTGATTAATAGACTGTTATACAGAGAAACAGTAGACAGAGGGGGACAAATAGATAAACAACAGCTAGTTTGTCTACTGCCTTTCGAGACTTGGTGCTGAGGTCCCTACACAACCACATGGGGCACCTTGGCATAGACAGAACACTTGACTTGGTAAGATCCAGATTCTATTGGCCTAAGATGGGGAATGATGTTGAACACATCCGAACTTGTAGTTGCTGTCTACAGAGGAAAGCTTGGCCCCAGAGGGCTGCCCCCCTAGTTAACATCACCACCAGTGCCCCCATGGAGCTGGTCTGTATTGACTTTCTGAGTCTGAAGCCAGATCAACGAAATATCAGTAATATGCTGGTGGTCACTGACCATTTTACGAGATATGCCCAAGCTTTCCCCAAGGACCAGAAGGCATCCACTGTGGCCAAAGTACTTATAGAAAACTTTTTTGTTCACTATGGGGCTACACAAAGAATCCATTCTGATCAAGGAAGGGACTTTGAGAGTCGTCTGATCAAAGATATGCTTTCTCTGTGGGGAGTGTGAAAGTCCAGAACCACCCCTTACTACCCCAAGGGGGACCCACAACCTGAACGGTTCAACCACACTTTGCTAGATATGCTAGGCACCCTTCACCCAAAGGACAAGCCTAGATGGAGCCAACAAATTAGCACCCTGGTATATGCCTACAGTTGCACAAAAAGTGATGCCACTGGGTTCTCCCCCTATTGCCTGATGTTTGGAAGAAAAGCCCGGCTACCGGTAGATGTTTGTTATGGAGTTTCTCCTGATGGGGTTCGAGCTGATAACCATTTACAGTATGTGCAAATCTTAAAGGCCCCGCTAAATCATGCACACCAACTGGCTCAAACCATGGCTGCCAAAAGAAATCTGGCCAACAAGGAAAGTTATGATAAAAAAGTGAAAGCAATGGAACTCCAGGAGGGAGATTGGGTGTTGCTAAGAAATCTGGGACTGCATGGCAAACACAAGATTGCTGATAGGTGGCACCATCTCCCCCACATTGTGGCAGGCAAACTAAATGATCTGTCTGTGTACAAAGTAAGGCCAGAGAATAACTCAAAAGATGTGAAAACAATGCATAGAAATCATTTACTGCCCATTGGACAAATCTTGATTGAGTTTGAGCCCCCAGAAAGTGCCCCCTCTGGACCAGTGACTAGAGCTGCTGCTAAGCAAAAATCAAGAAAGTCTGCACCTACAGAAGCTGAGTTAAAGTGTTCCACTCCACAAGTCCCAGTTGAACATGACTGTCAGTCCATGTCAGAGGAAAGTGAGTGTGGCTTTGAATACAACCCTTCTTACGAACTGAGTCAATTGTTTCGGGGCAATCCCCTAGTTAATCCTGGAGATGAATCTGGGCCTTCTGGACTGTCTAAGCCCCCAGCTTTGTCCCTGGAGCCAATGCTCCCAGAAAGTGAAGTGCAAAGCATCAAGTCAGATGATATTGAATCATTGTGTATGGTTGAACTGTTTGAGCTTTTAGAGGAGGAAAATGATGGACTGGGACAAACTGGTGATATACCAGAACAAGAAGAGTGTGTTGAGTGCCCTGATAGTTCACTGCCAGTGTCAGAAAACTCCCCATGTGAGCCAAGTGTTGTGGACTCTGAGATTGCAAATAATGGAGCTGAAAGTGTCCCAGGTTCTAGCCTCTCTACCCCCAGGGAGACTCCCCTGGCAAGTAAAGACAGTGCTGAAAGTGAGTCTTACAGTGCAGAGGCTGTAACAGTTCCCCCTAGAAAGACTGGTTGAGCTGTAAAGCCTGTAATGCGCATAAGCTATGATTCCCTTGGGAGGCCAGTGGACTTGCCTCTCAATGTTGTCCATAAAGGAGTGTATGTGTCCCCGAGCTCATTGCCCAAACTGAACATCAGTGCTAACTCCAAGTTACTTGTGTTGCCCTCTAAGTATGGTGCCCCTGCCCCATCCAGCCCCAAGGTAGCTGATAGGGAAGGGCCCCCCTCTCTTCAGGTTTCATGTACAGGAGGTAATAACCTGATTTATAGTACAATGTGTGAATAACACTGTGAAAAAAGTGATGTACTGAAAAGTTTCAGAAATGTGTTTCTGGTACGGTGATATGCTGACTGATGATTACATGTATAAGCCTAATGTGATATTGATGTAAATGTATATGGTTGTATTGAAATGTATGGGGGTACTTACTTGACGTGGACACCAAGTTTTTCCAGGCCAGGAAGGGTGTAACACCCCTGCAAATGGGGGTTCCCAAAAGTCTTCCAGGAGCTTGCCTGAATGCTCCAAGTCTGGGCGGTGTTCCATGTCTGAGCTGTTTAAATGTGGTTCCAAGTGAGTGCTATTTGAGCCTCCATGTACTGTCTCTTTAAGAGCTGTCTGCTTGCAGACTTAATTAGTTTGTATGGGGGGACTGTGTATTTAGTGCTCGAATCCCGCCCGAGCTGCTGCCAATTCGCTCTGTTTCTGCCGTCGCTACATGTGCAGAGGGAGCCGTGTTGAAAGATATAACTATTTGCCATAAATCGTTTGGAGTGACTGAGAAAATGTAGTTTGTCTAACCTGTCTTCATTTCAGCACGAACTGTTTCAGTGTAGCGCTTTCATTTTGGTCCTGAAACTGCTGAAATGGACCAATCAATGGGGAGGGCTTCCTTAAAATGGAGCCTGTGGACGAATCGGAACTTGGATTCTCAATTTTGAGCCAGCCACAAGGGGATTGTATGGGCAGTAACTCTGGGAAATGTAGTTTTGACCTTGGCGCCTTTTTCACCAACAGAGGGAGTCTTATTGTGAGTGACAGCCGAACGAGCCAACAGAATGGTGTGGAGCTAAAGGAAGTGCCCTGCTCTGTGACTGGAAAGATCAGATCAGTTGTGACAGTGAAGAGAGAAGGAGCTCTGTGCTTCTGCAGTGTGTAGTTTCACACGGGAAGCACGTGTGAGGCCCTGAGCTTCAGCCTGCAGCTGTTGTGAGCGTTAGTTCGGACTGAATCCGACTTGTGAGGAGAAAACAGGAAGTCTGAAAGGTAGAAACCAGGCTAACCCTGTAGAAGACTGGAGAAATTGCTGAATCGCGCTCAGTCTGTCAGGAACTGAAGCCGCTGTGTGTGCTTCTGGGTATTTTGCAGTAATTGCGATCGGCGTCTAGGAGTAGCCTGCCTGGTATAGTACTTTCCTTTTACATATGAATGTGCATAGTGCTTGTGAGGAATCACTATTTCCAATCCCCTGTGCTGTGTGCTGTGTGTTGAAGCTGGAAGCAAACCCCAGCTTGTCTCGGACTAAATCCATTTGCTACCTACTGAAGTGGGGTCCGGTCACAAGACCTTGTCTCCATGCCCTGTTGTTCTGGCAACCCAGAAGAACATCCACCATCCAGTTCTCAGCTTGGGTATTGTCAGTACAAATCAGGGAATTCCCCTACAGCCTGTTTTCAATTACAAGTGTACCATCTAATTATTGTTGTTTCACTTCTTCATGGACTGAGCCATCCGGCTCCGGATTACAATTGGGTGTTGTGCATATATTTTCTTCTACAGGGCCCTGTCCATCTGCACCGGCTGGCCAACCCCGGGCAACGGACCTGGCTAGCCCTCCCCCAACCTGGGTACCCAGAGTGTGACTTTTCAGACCCTGTATGTGTACACAGTACTGTGATTTAATTCTGCCAATTAACCTGATCTCCCCCTCTAGTGTTTTATTCCCCCTAAATAAACCAGATTTGATGTTGTTAAACTTTAAACTGTCTGAAGTGTCAGTACCACACATATCAAGCATTGTATTGGTTTGTGTATGTTGATTAACCTTATTTACAGGGGTCCCCAGAGGCGAACCTCAGAATCAGTCTCGAGGTAAGTGGTACTTTATGAATGAACAGTGTGTACATGTGGGGTACTGGGACTGTAACTTCTGTGCATTGTGTGAGCCACTAGAGGGAATAAAAGGGGGTCTCAGTGTCCCAGAGGGCTGTGACCAAGCTAGTCTAACCACTACAAACCCTGACCTCTGGGTGGAGGCACCAGCCATAGAACCTAGGCCCCTCAACCTGTCAGTAGTCAAGCAGGCAGGGGTAGTGGCCCATGGGATAGCACCACCTGGGGGTTACAATTATGTCTTCACTACAACAGAACACATGCATGCAATCCATGATCTGTGGCATGGTACATCTCTTCTCTTGGATCATTCCCCAGTCTACCTCAAGCTCATCCTGGGAAAACAGCCCAGGTCTAGCCATTGGAGGCTAAATATCATTCACCTTAAAGACTCAGAATTCAGGGAGTTGGTGGAAAATGCTGTAGCACGTATTCAGGAAGAAAATAGGGTCCCCACTATAGCTCTACCATACTATGGGACACGCTTAAGGCAGTCCTTAGGGGAGAAATGATCTCCTACACCTCCAAGAAGAAGAAGAAACAAAGACAGGAGCGGCAACGCGAGTGCCAGAACGAGCTACACACCCTACAATGGTTTCAGTACCAAGGGGACCACTCCTTGACTTTACGAATTAGAAAGGTCAAGCAGGAACTTCAAAATATACAGGACTGAAAGACTGAGCAACAACTATTTAAAACATTATCATTATGAGGGTGGCCCTAGAAGATTGTGTAATTTAGCCTGCAAACTCTGTCATAACAAGGCCCAAGGATGTGTAACACAATTAACTGATCTGATAATACGTTTCCTTCTTACTAAACCACAAGAAATTAGAATAGCGATGTCCCGTTACTACCAACAACTATACTCTGCAGACACACAACCCCCTACAGACCAAATTAACACCTACTTTAGAGATCTCTCCCTCTCGCTACTAACAGATGAGCAAGCCCAAACATTGTTAACCCCTATAAATGCATCAGAAATTGAAGCGGCCATATGCAATGAAAAAAAAAAAAAGCCACAGCCCAAACGGCTACCTGGTAGACTTCTATAAAACATTTCGAGAATCTATTCTGCCACCGTTCCTTCTAGCTCTTAGGGAAATACAGGTGGGATAGTCTCCCCCCTTGGAAATATGCCACACCTGCAGCAGTATTAAACCTCCAAAAGATCCCTGACAATTCGCCTTATATGGACCCGTATCTATGCTTAACTGTGATTACAAAATGTATATGTCAATTATGGACAGAAGATTGGAACGTCACCTCCCCTGTTTATTTGACCCAGATCAAGTCGGCTTCATCAGACAAAGACAGGCTCATGACAGCGTCAGAAGAAATTTGCACTTAATAAATTACTTGACCACTTGACAGATTCCTCTGGCACCGCTGAGCCTAGATGCAGAAAAGGTCTTTGACCGGGTGGCCTGGCCTTTTCTCTGGGCCACCCTGTCTCATTTTGGCTTTCCCCCCCTGACTTTATATGGATTTTACAGGGCATTTATGGTCCAGCCCAAGTGTACCTTAAACTGGATGGCTCACTCTTGAGCCCATTTCCCCTCTCGAGAGACACTTGCCAGGGATGCCCATTATCTCCACTACTATTTGCCCTTTATTTGGAACCCCTGGTGATTGCAATTAGAAGGGACCCGGCAATTGAGGGAATTCCCCTAGGGGAGAGACAGTATAAGTTGTAACTTTTCACAGATAATGTATTATTGACAGTAACCTCCTCAGAGGCCTCCACCCTGGCGGTATGGGACCAACTCATTATTACTCAGTTTTAAAGACAGAAGAAGGCTACAAGCCCAGTGGAACTGTCTCCCACCACCAGGTGGGTATATCATTTCCTCAGGAACCTATCAAGCTATGTTTTGAAATATGCAAATTTTTAGAATTTGAAATGTTGGTTCAAACTCTACATCCGTGCTCCACTCTGGCCATTGCTCAGATCTGTTTCCAAGCCAGAATGGAGCAGCGGCTAGTTAAACTAGCTAAAAAGGCTCCTAAAAGATTTTTAGAAAAAAAAATTCATATAATTTTAAAAACAACATACAAATTGAAAGCAGACTTGTGGAATTTTATCGTACAACCAAACCAACAAACTTACAGATGTAGGAACTGCAATAGTAATGCTCAGGCAACCTCAGTTATAAACAACTGA
Source organism: Neoceratodus forsteri (assembly GCA_016271365.2). Classification (NCBI taxonomy): domain Eukaryota; kingdom Metazoa; phylum Chordata; order Ceratodontiformes; family Ceratodontidae; genus Neoceratodus; species Neoceratodus forsteri. The sequence continues at coordinate 1,202,536,490 of CM028130.1, forward strand.
TTCTTGTGAGAACATTTTTCAGGTTCTGGAAGGGGAGGCAGGGTTAGGAAGTGTAAACATAGTGAGGGATCCCTTATGAAGAAACAACATTACTACAGTGAGTTATTTTTTTGTTCTAACCCCAGGAATCCCTTACTCAGTGTTTATTCTTTAGCAGATTTCACAGCAGTACCTTGGGAGGCTGTGTCCAGACCTAGTTAGGAAAGAGGTTCTGCAAGACAGCCGTTCCAAAGTTGGCATCCCTTCTGGACTATACTGTATGTCCAAACAGTAGTGATTAGTGAAGGTGTATACTGTTTTCCAGGGAGCTGCTAAACAAATATCTAACAATGGGATGCCCTTTGAGGAAGCCACAGAGGCAGAGGTATCCTTTGTGGAATGTGTCCTCAAGTCTCTTGGAAGCATTTTTCCACCTTTTTCATTGCAGAACTGAATGCAAAAGACTATCCAGCAGTAAACAGATCTCTTTGTAGCTGGTTTGCCTTTACCAACTTCACCACAGGTAACAAAAAGCTGTCTGCTCTGGGACCTGATATCTCTCGTCTGGTCTATGTAGATAGTCAGGACTCATTTTAGGTCCAGGCTATGCAACTTTTCATCACCTGGACTGGAGTGCTCCAGACAGAGCAGAGGGAGGGTTACTGACTCATTCAAGTGGAACTCTGATACCACCTTAGGCAGGAATTTTCTGTTGATTCTAAGAACTACTTTATTCCTTCCGGGGATTATATAACTTGGTGATGTGTATAGGACTTTCAGTTCACTCACTCTCCTAGTAGAGGTCATTGCAAGCAGGAATGTGGTTTTCCATGTGACATACTTCAGGTCAGCAGTTTCCATAGGCATAAAGGGAGCCTCCATAAGCTGGGAAAGGCATATTATTGAGGTCTCGGGGGAACAGCATCCCTCACTTGTGGGTACAAATGGCTGAGGCCTTTAAAAAACCTTTTGAAAATGGGTTGTGAGGCCAAAGACTTTCCCTTGCCAGCTGATATGTATGCTGATACTGCAGCTAAGTGCACCTTGAAAATTGAAGGCAGTAGGCCCAATGACTATAGGTATACTATGTATTCTTGAATTATAGGCAATCCTGCCTCGCTTGTGTTTATTTTTCTGGGGTATACCAGCAAGAAAACCTTTTTCACTTAGAGGAATATGCCTTCCTGGTAGCAGGTTTCCTTGAAACCATGAGCACCTTCAAGACTCCTTCCGAAAGATCCAAATCCAGAAAATTCTACCTCCTCAAGCACCATGCCCACAGGTAAGGGTTCTGCAGTTCAGGAATATTATTCTTCCCTGTGAAAAAATCAACAGATTGTGACTTAGTGACAGGTTGACTGGAGTCTTGCTGTATAGGTCCAGAAGCATTGAGTACCAGGCCTGTCTGGCTCAGTCTGAAGCTATCAAGATCATTGTTGCAGGTTCCCTCCTGAACTTCAGGAGTACTTTCTGAATGAGTGGGATGGTGGGAAGGCATACAGAAAAGTACAATTATGTAAGAACTTACAGTAACTGTAGATCTTCAAAAGAGGCTCTTGCAGTAGGTAATAACACTTAGGACTGAGCCCCCAGGTGCTAGGACCACATGGAAAACTTAGCTAGCAGTGTCTGGCATGGGACTGTCCACCCGGTGTCACATGATCACCGTAGGCCCAGCGCTATATAGTGGGTGGTCCCCATGTCCGCCTCCAGTTCTCCCGCTGGAGACCTAGGAAAAGGGGTGACAGAAGGAGGGGAGGGCTCCTAGAGCCACTAGAATAGGTTGAAAAAGCAGCAACAGCTGGGGGAGGAAGGGAGGGGAAAAAGCTAACCTACTGCAACAGCCTCTCTCAAAGAACTTCTGTTATGGTAAGTTCTTATGTAACTGTACTATCTTACTTCGAGAGGGCTCTTGCAGTAGGCAATAATATTTAGGACTGAGTCCCAAGCAATGTAATTCAGGCAAAGACTGAACACAGGAGGCAGGCTAAAGGTCTGCAGAAGAGCAGGGAATCAAGACAGAAGACCGTGAAGGACGGCTAGTCCAAAGCCTGCTCTGTGTCTAGAGGGAATGTCCAGACTGTAATGCTTAGTGAAGGTGTGGACAGAGCTACAAGTGGCTGCCGCACAAATGTCAGTGGCAGAAACATTTCTGAAACAAGCAGTAGATGCAGTCATGCCTCTGGCTGAGTGCCCTTTAACTTCCCCTGGAAGGGGTTTGTTATACTTCTGATAACAGAACAAAATGCAGTTTGCCAGCCATTTGGATAAACATTGTTTTGAAACTGCAGTGCCCTCTCTTTTGGGTGCAAAGGAAACAAAAAGCTGATCCTTTTTATGGACTGACTTTGTCCGATTTGTGTAGTAACGCAAAATTCTGTGCACATCCAGTGTGTGCAGAATGGCCTCCCCTTGGTTAGAGTGCTCAGGGTAATACACTGGTAAGTGTATAGTCTGATTCGATGTAAACTCAGAAACCACCTTTGGTAGAAACTTAGGATTTGTACGCAGAGCCACCGGGTGTCTGTGGAAAATCAAATAAGGCTCCTTACACATGAGGGCCTGAAACTCGGAAATCCTTTGAGCTGAAGTAATAGCAATCAAAAACAGCATTTTCCAAGACAGATAGCACAGGCCGCATCTCGCGGCTGGTTCAAAGAGAGGCAGAGTGAGTTTCCCAAGGATAAAGTTCAAGTCCCATGGGGGAACAGGGTTCCTCACTGGGGGTTTCATGTGGAGTATCCCCTTCAGAAAGGAATGAGAAACTTCCAACTAAGCCAAAGTTTTGCCTTCCACCAGAGTGTGGTAGGCGGATATGGCAGACAAGTGGACCTTCAGCGAGGAATAACCAAGTCCCAGGTCAGAGAGGTGTAGCAGATATGCCAATGTAACCCCCCTGCAAATGGGGGTTCCCAAAAGACTTCCAGGAGCTTGCTTGAATGCTCCAAGCCTGAATGGTGTTTGGCATTTAAGCCATTTATCAGTGAGTGTTTTTAGAGCCTCTGGTACTGTCTCTTTAAGAGCTGTCTGCTTGCAGACATAATTAGTTTGTATGGGGGACTGTGTGCTTCTCTGAGTACCACTCGAGCTGCTGCCAATTCACTTCATTTTTGCAGTCACTAGGAGTGCAAAGGGAACCTATCTGAAAGATGTAACTGTTTGCCAGAAATTATTTAGAGTAATAATGAAATTACAGTTTGTCTAACCTGCTTTCTTTGCAGTCAGAACTGTGTCTGCTAGTTCCCATTCTAGTTTTGAACTGCTGAACTGGACCAATCAGTGTGGGTAAGCTAGCTCTAAAATGATGCCTTGGACGAATCAGAACTTGGACTCATAATCTGAGCCAGCCACAAGAGGATTGTATGGGCAGTGACTCTGGGAGATGTAGTTTAGACTTCAGTGCCTTTTGGACCAACAGCAGCAGTCTATTGTGAGTGACAGCCAATCCAGTCAAGAACTGGGAGGAACTCAAAGGAAGTGCCCGGTTTCGGCTAGTTGGAGTTCAGTTGAGCTTTGGCAGTGAAGAAGGAAGGAGCCCTGTGCTTTTTCAGTGTGCAGTTTTAGTCAAAAACGTGTAAGGCCCAGAGTTCCGGTCTGCAGCTTGTGTAACAGCTTGTTAGGACTGAATCAGTCCTGTGAAAAGAATCAAAGGATCTCTGAAGAGTAGAAACCAGGCTCACCCTGTAGAAGACTGGAAGAATTGCTGAAAATTGCACTCGGTCTGTCAGGAACTGAATCTGCTGTGTGTTCTCCCGGTATTGTGCAGTAATTACGATCGGGATACAGATGCAGCCTGCCTGGTATAGTACTTTCTTTTATATGGATGTGTGAAGAGGTTTGTGTACCTCAAGTGAGCCCTGCTGACATTGAAGGACCCTATCTTATTTGGAGGTCGTGAGTACTAATTCAGGGTTGCTCCTGTTGAATTGCCACATTAAATCCAAATGGAATTACTGTACTGCTGACTGTTTAATTCTCCTTTCTCTGTGAAAGGGCCCCTACCAGCTGCCACGGTTTGACTAGCCACTAGGGCTTGGGGCACCCAGGGACAGTAACTGATAGGGATAGGCCTGTGCACAGAGCCATAGGTAGATTATTAGGAGTGATAAGCTAATTAACCTGATTTCCTGTCCTTGTTATATCCCCCTAAATAAATCAGAGCTGCTTGTTTCAGCAAAGTTATACTGCCTGAGGTATTTGTCTATGTTAAAGTACTGTACTGTGATTGTTGCACTGTATCTCATTTTACAGGAGGTCCCAGTGCCGGAACCAGACCTGGGGGTAAGTGTATACTGTGAAGGTAATTCTGATATATTTGTGGGCCACTAGTGGGAAGAAAGGGGTTGCAGTGTCCCAGAGGGCTGTGACCAAGTTAGTTTAACTATTGCAAACCCTGACCTGGTGGAGGCACCCGCCATTGGATCCAGGCCCTCAACCTGTTAGTGGCAAATCAGGCAGGGGTAGTAGCCCCTGGGATAGCGCCATCTGAGGGTTACATCTTGGAGGCTCACCGCTGGGATTGTGTGTCCTCTAGTGGCCATATTTACGAACCACTGTTAAGAAAAAATGGGTACCCGACAGAAGTGGCTGTGCACCGGCTGGTGGAGTGGTGTACTGGGAGGAGATCGACCCCAAAATGCTATGCTTATCCTGGACATCCCCTGGGTATCAATACGACACTGTGCAGGAGTACTTTCCAAGGTGGAAGGTTTACAAAACCCTGTGGTGGTGGGTCGGCATGCTAATCTGCTCACCCACACTTTCCTGGCCCTAGTAGAGTTTAAGGATCCCATAGATAGCTCCAAAGTGCCACAGACCATTACCCCAGAGGAGCCCTCACTGCTTGAGAGTGATAACTAAGGACAGTAAAGACCCGGGGGAATCAGCCCCACCACTATCTGAAACTTTTGAGGAGAAATTTGCTGAATGGTTGCTGGGAGAGGGAAAACTGTGGAGGACTTGAAGAAACTATTCTTTCCACCTGGGGTGTTCCTCCCCAACACCCTCTCCTGCTCCAGTGCCCGTAATGGTGGCTGAACCAATGCAGACTCCTATTTCTGCACCTGCCATTAGTCACGACTCTTACCGAAGGTTGAGGATCTTCTCTGGCACCCTCCCACCCCCCAGGGAGGATGACTGGGAGACCTGGATAGACTATGTTGCCCCCAAGTGCTAGAATGGCAATGCTCGGAAGGTGAAAAGCTAAAGAGGGTTAGTGAGAGCCTCCGAGGTCCTGCCCTGGCTACCATCCTGCTAAGCAACGGGCCAGTAACCCTGAAGCGACTGCACAGGCCTATCTTGAGGCCTTGGAGAATGTGTATGGGAGCCCAGATTCTGATGAGGACCTATGGTGGAGAGTAAGAGATGCACAACAGTACCAAGGGGGTTGTTGTCTGTGTATGTATCTCGGCTGGAAAAATTGTTGCAAGAATGCCTCAGAAAAGGTAGTTTGCCAGCGATTGAACTGGACCGAACCAGGCTGGACAGGATCCTTAAGTCTGCCCCTCTCAGAACTGCTGTTGCTTCAGTTACACCTGGCAGATCGACTGAATCCCACCCTCCTATGATGAGTTAATGAGAGAAATCTGAGGAGTTGAGAGAAAGACGACCCGGGAGGGACCTGCACCAATAGCTGCGGCTACGACCCGAGTGACTGAGGGTGACCCATCAAGTGAAGTTCAGGGCAGAGGTTGGCAGTCAATGAGTGCTCTGACAAGGAAAAGATATGTCACAATGGGTGTTAACTGTTGAGAGATCGAATTCAAAACAGTCCCTTTATGAAGGCCACGCCTGCAAGTACGGCCCTGACCTATATCCGACTGCATCTGCTATGGGGGTGGGGTACCACCCATGTATCTCCTGCTGATAACAGCTCCGAACTCGATTCCTTGACCATGGAAGTGGAGAACTGACGAGATGTCTCCAAATGCTTATCACGCCGCAGACAGAGATGGCACCAAGGTTTCCAGTTAGTATACCCCGCCTGGCTCCCAGTGTGGCGCCGGCCAGCTCAAACTCCAGAAAGTATGTTTTGCTATAATTGTGGGAAGATGGGCACATGAAAAGGAATGCCAGTCCCAAAAGACACTGACAAAGTTGCATATAGGCTACAAGGAGAGCTTCGAGAAGAAATCAGTGGTTAAGAGGTGCACGACATGATCCCAGTGAGGGCACCAAAAATGCTAATTCACGCCCTTTGTGGCAAGGTCAGTTGCCCAGGCCCCACTACCGCCTCTCCAGACTGGTCCAGAATAGTGGGTCCCTCCATGGAGACCACTGTAAAGGTGAACGGAGTGTCTACAAGAGCTATATTAGACAGTGGCTCCTAAGTGACAATTATGTTCCAAGATTGGTATCAGAAGCATTTGTCAAACATACCCTTACAACCATTAGAAGGACTGCATGTATGGGGTTAAGTGAGAAGGCCTACCCCTATTCCGGGTATATCCGATTTGGCTGTCTTTCCCCACCTCCGCTGGCTGGAGTGGCGAACAAGTAGAGACCCTAGCCTTAGTGTGTCCCCCACTGGACTGTATGATGGTGTCCCTTTGTTGATTGGAACAAATGCTCATATGTTCGGAAGGCTGGCACAGTTGTGTTATGAAAAACAGGGGTCAAAGACTAGTAGAGCTTTAAGAGTTCCGGCTTTAATTAAGAAGGCCTATGAGGCACAGAGAGATGCTGAAAAACAGAACCAGAGGAACCGGTCGAATTGTATGGAAGAAGGATCCTGAGTCTCTGATCCTGGCGCCAAATGCCCAGTGTACCTTACAGGAGAGGTCCGTATCAGAAAGGATGTTAAGAATAAAATATTAATGTTGGATGCACCAGGCGATGGAAAATTGCCAGAGGGACTGCTGGTCAGGCTTTGTATTTTGCCTGCTAGAGCCCATGCTTATGCCAGAAGGGTAATGGTCCAAGTTCATAATGTGTCTGAAAGAGACATTCGAGTAAACAGAGGTTGCATCCTGGCTAATGTGCATTGTGCAGACACTGCAGTGCTACCCAGCAGCAAGAGTTCAAGGAAGAATGACAGAGTAACGCCTGACTTGTTTGATTTCGCGACTCCCGCTGCCAGCTGAATGGAAAGTGAAGATCGTGAGAAGCTTGCCCAGAGAGACCAGGTGTTTTCTTTAAAGGAATGGGATGTAGGATGCGTGCAAGGAGCTGAGCACAATATCCGCTGCATGACGAAAGACCATTTCGTGAGAGGTCTCGACGCCTGGCACCTGCTGACATAGATGATGTGAGACGGCATCTGCAAGAGATGTTAGCTGCTGGTGTAATACAAGAATCCAGAAGCCCTTATGCTTCCCCATTGTGGTAGTGAGGAAAAGAATGGGACAGTAAGGATGTGTGTGGATTATCGCATCTTAAACCGGCGGACTATCCCTGATCAGTACACAATGCCCCGCATTCAGGATGCTTTGGACTGCCTAAACGGGAGCAAGTGGTTCTCTGTGCTGGATCTCCGCAGTGGGTACTACCAGATCCCGATGGCCCCAGAGGACCGTGAAAAGACAGCCTTTATCTGTCCGCTTGGCTTCTATGAATTCATGAGGATGCCTCAAGGGATTTCAGGTGCCCCAGCCACTTTTCAACGATTGATGGAGCGTGCAGTGGGGGACATGAACTTACTAGAGTGCCTGGTATACCTAGATGATGTTATTGTGTTTGGCAGCTCACTGGAGGAACATGAGAGCAGATTATTTAAGGTATTGGACCGACTGGAGGATTTGGCCTTAAACTGTCCATTGATAAGTGTCAATTTTTTCAAACATCAGTAAAGTATGTGGGACACATAGTATCCACCGAGGAATAGAGACCGACCCAAGTAAAGTTGAGGCCTTGACCACCTGGCCACAGCCCAAAAATCTAAAAGAACTGCAAAGATTCCTGGGATTCTGTGGTTATTATCGGCGCTCATCAAGGACTATTCAAGAGTGATCCGCCTTTACTTAACCTTACTCAAGGGTATCCCCAACCCACAAAAATACCAAAAGTCAGCATCCTCAAGACTGAAAGAGTGTATTTTCATCCGAGTGAAGTATTTGGGGCCCGCTGACCTTGATTGTGAGACTGCTTTTCATGAGATCATATATCAACTTACCCATGCTCCAGTGCTGGCCTATGCCGATCCAAGAAAACCTTACGTCCTGCACACTGATGCTAGCTTGCAAGGGTTGGGGCTGTGTTGTACCAAGAGCACGAGAATGGCCTGAGACCAGTGGCCTTGCCAGTAGAAGCCTGACCCCATCCGAAAAGAACTATCCTGTACATAAGTTAGAGTTCCTAGCTTTGAAGTGGGCTATTGTTGACCAATTCCATGAGTACTTGTATGGGGCTAAAATACTAGTAAAACTGACAATAATCCTTTGACCTATGTGCAGACCTCAGCTAAGTTGGATGCCACTGGCCATAGGTGGCTTTCTGCATTATCTACATATGACTATGCTCTCGAATCGAGCAGGTCTGAACCACATAGATGCTGATGCTCTCTCCGGAGGCCTGTTCCCCAGAATGATTGGGTCCGACTGGCAGAACCTGACATTCGGGCACTCTGCCGGAAGTTTGACAGGGAGGAACAATGTCCACGGACGCAGTGGACTGCATGGTGGATTGCTTGGGAGCCTCTGAGAATTGCATACCTGTTGCTTATTGCCACTTTTCTGCAATAGACATTGGTGCACTGCCTCAGCTGGACAATGACAGTATTCAGCGGCTCAACTCAGATCCCATGATCAAAGCAGCTTTAGAAGCCCTCTATGCAGGAAAAGATGTGTCCAAATTACGCTCCACTGATTTGAGAACTGCACTGTTATACAAAGAAGGTCCTAAGTTGAAACTGATCAATAAACTGTTATACAGAGAAACAGTAGACAGAGGGGGACAAGTAGACAAACAACAACTAGTGCTGCCCACTGCCTTTCGAGACTCAGTATTGAGGTCCTTGCACAACCACATGGGGCACCTTGGTATAGACAGAACACTTGACTTGGTGAGATCCAGATTCTATTGGCCTAAGATGGGGGCTGATGTGGAGCAACACATTCTAACTTGTAGTCGCTAAGCTACAGAGGAAAGCTTTGCCCCAGAGGGCTGCCCCTTGTTAACATAACCACCAGTGCACCCATGGAGCTGGTCTGTATTGATTTTCTAAGTTTGGAGTCAGATCAAAGAAATATCAGTAATGTGCTGGTGGTCACTGACCATTTCACGAGATATGCCCAAGCTTTCCCACCAAAGACCAGAAAGCATCCACTGTAGCCAAAGTACTTGTAGAAAACTTTTTGTTCACTATGGGGCTCCACAAAGAATCCATTCTGATCAAGGAGAGACTTTGAGAGTCGTCTGATCAAAGAGATGCTTTCTCTGTGGGGAGTGCGAAAGTCCAGAACCACTCTCACACCCCAGGGGACCCACAGCCTGAACGCTTCAACCGCACTTTGCTAGATATGCTAGGCACCCTGCACCCAAAGGACAAGCCTAGATGGAGCCAACAAATTAGCACCCTGGTACATGCTTATAACTGCACCAAAAGTGATGCCACTGGATTCTCCCTACCGCCTGATGTTTGGAAGAGAAGCTCGACTACCAGTAGATGTGTGTTTTGGGGTCTCTCCTGATGGGGTTCAAGCTGACAACTATTTACAGTATGTGCAAAAGTTAAAGGCCCAGCTAACTCATGCGCACTAACTGGCTCAAACCATGGCTGCCAAAAGAAATCTGGCCAACAAAGAAAGGTATGATAAAAGGTGAAAGCACAGGAACTCCAGGAGGGAGATCGGTATTGCTAAGAAATCTGGGACTGCATGGCAAGCACAAGATTGCTGACAGATGGCACCATCTCCTCACATTGTAGTGGGCAAACTAGATGATCTGCCAGTGTACAAAGTAAGGCCTGAGAATAATTCAAAAGATGTAAAAACAATGCATAGAAATCATTTACTGCCCATTGGACAAATCTTAATTGAGTCTGAGCCCCTAGAAGATGCCCCTCTGGACCAGTGACTAGAGCTGCTGCTAAGAAAAGATCAAGAAAGTCTGCACCTACAGAAGCAAAGTTAAAGTGTTCCCTCCACAAGTCCCAGTTGAGCATGACTGTCAGTCCATATCGGAAGAAAGTGAGAGTGACTTTGAATACTATCCTTCTTACGAACTGAGTCAATTGTTTCGGGCAATCCCTAGTCAATACTGGAGACAAAGCTGGGCCTTCTGGACTGTCTAAGCCCCAGCTTCATCCCTGGAGCCAATGCTCCCAGAAAGTGAAGTGCAAAGCATCAGATCAGATGAAATGGAATCATTGTGCATGGTTGAACTGTTTGAGCTTCAGGGAGGAAAATGATAGATTGGGGCAGACTGGTGATACACCGAACAAGAAGAGTATTTTGAGTGCCCTGACAGTCCACTGCCAGTGTCCGAAAGCTCCATGCGAGCCAAATGTTGTGGACTCAGAAACTGTAACTCCTGAGCTGAAAGTGCCCCAGGTTCTAGCCTCTCTACCCCATGGAGACTCCCTGACAAGTGAGGACAATGCTGAAAATGAGGCTCAGAGTGCAGAGACTATAACAGTTCCCCTAGAAAGACTGGTCGAGCTGTAAAGCCTGTGGTGCACCTCAGTTATGATTCACTTGGGAGGCCTGTGGACTTGCCTCTCAATGTTGTCCATAAAGGAGTGTATGTGTCCCCGAGCTCATTGCCCAAACTGAGCATCAGTGCTAACTCCAAGTTACTTGTGTTGCCTCTAGATGGTGCCCTTGCCCCATCCAGCCCCAAGGTAACTGATAGGAAGGCCCCTCTCTTCAGGTTTCATGTACAAGAGGTAATAACTTGAGTTATGGTACAATGTATGTAATACTGTGTAAAGAGTGACGACTGCAATGTTTCAGAAATGTGTTCTTGGTAAAATGATATATTGACTGATGATTACATGTGCGAGCCTAATGCAAATGTATATGGTTGCAGTTGAAACTTATGGGTACTTGCTTGACGCGGACGCCAAGCTTTCCAGGCCAGGAAGGGTGTAACCCCTGCAAATGGGGGTTCCCAAAGACTTCCAGGAGCTTGCTTGAATGCTCCAAGCCTGAATGGTGTTTGGCATTTAAGCCATTTATCAGTGAGTGTTTTAGAGCCTCTGGTACTGTCTCTTTAAGAGCTGTCTGCTTGCAGACATAATTAGTTTGTATGGGGGACTGTGTGCTTCTCTGAGTACCACTCGAGCTGCTGCCAATTCACTTCATTTTTGCAGTCACTAGGAGTGCAAAGGGAACCTATCTGAAAGATGTAACTGTTTGCCAGAAATTATTTAGAGTAATAATGAAATTACAGTTTGTCTAACCTGCTTTTTGCAGTCAGAACTGTGTCTGCTAGTTCCCATTCTAGTTTTGAACTGCTGAACTGGACCAATCAGTGTGGGGTAAGCTAGCTCTAAAATGATGCCTTGACGAATCAGAACTTGGACTCATAATCTGAGCCAGCCACAAGAGGATTGTATGGGCAGTGACTCTGGAGATGTAGTTTAGACTTCAGTGCCTTTTTGGACCAACAGCAGCAGTCTATTGTGAGTGACAGCCAATCCAGTCAAGAACTGGGAGGAACTCAAAGGAAGTGCCCGTTTCGTCAGTTGGAGTTCAGTTGAGCTTTGGCAGTGAAGAAGGAAGGAGCCCTGTGCTTTTTCAGTGTGCAGTTTTAGTCAAAAACGTGTGTAAGGCCCAGAGTTCCGGTCTGCAGCTTGTGTAACAGCTTGTTAGGACTGAATCCGTCCTGTAAAAGAATCAAAGGATCTCTGAAGAGTAGAAACCAGGCTCACCCTGTAGAAGACTGGAAGAATTGCTGAAAATTGCACTCGGTCTGTCAGGAACTGAATCTGCTGTGTGTTCTCCCGGTATTGTGCAGTAATTGCGATCGATACAGATGCAGCCTGCCTGGTATAGTACTTTCTTTTATATGGATGTGTGAAGAGGTTTGTGTACCTCAAGTGAGCCCTGCTGACATTGAAGGACCCTATCTTATTTGGAGGTCGTGAGTACTAATTCAGGGTTGCTCCCTGTTGAATTGCCACATTAAATCCAAATGGAATTACTGTACTGCTGACTGTTTAATTCTCCTTTCTCTCAGTGAAAGGGCCCCTACCAGCTGCCACGGTTTGACTAGCCACTAGGCTTGGGGTACCCAGGGACAGTAACTGATAGGATAGGCTCGCACAGAGCCATAGGTAGATTATTAGAGTGATAAGCTAATTAACCTGATTTCCCGTCCTTGTTATATCCCCCAATAAATCAGAGCTGCTTGTTTCAGCAAAGTTATACTGCCTGAGGTATTTGTTCATGTTAAAGTACTGTACTGTGATTGTTGCACTGTATCTCATTTCACAGGAGGTCCCAGTGCCGGAACCAGACCTGGGGGTAAGTGTATACTGTGAAGGTAATTCTGATATATTGTGTGGGCCACTAGTGGGAAGAGGGGTTGCAGTGTCCCAGAGGGCTGTGACCAAGTTAGTTTAACTATTGCAAACCCTGACCTCTGGGTGGAGGCACCCGCCATTGGATCCAGGCCCCTCAACCTGTTAGTGGCAAATCAGGCAGGGGTAGTAGCCCCTGGGATAGCGCCATCTAGGGGTTACACCAAGACCTGAGGAACAGGGCAGGAAAAAAGGTCCCAACCCTTGGAGGTCACCCAGATAGAGAATCTCTTCCATTTAATTGCGTAGGTGGTTCTTGTAGATGGCTTTCTTGCCTCTACAAGGACTTCAGTGACTCTGGAGGAGACTCCGAAGTGGGAAACCGCTGTGTCTGAAGGTGCCACGTGTGCAGGTAAAGGGACCTGAGGTCCGGAAGGACCAGTCTGCCCTGATCCTGAGTCAAAAGGTCCTGGTAGAGTGGAAGAGGAACCGGAGGCTCCACCGACAACTGCTGGAACAGAGGGAACCCTATTTGGCAAGGCCGATATGCAGCGATGAGAACCATCTGAGCTCTCTCCGCTTGCAGTTTGAGGAGCACCCTCTACAAGAGCAGGAAGGGAGGGAGGAACAGCATACAGTGACCACCCCATCCAGCAAAGAGACAGCGTGTCTCACCATAAGACACCAGGCCTGGGAACAAGCAAGCAAAACGGGTTGTTTTGCGTTGTATGAGGAGGCGAACAGATCGAGATCTGGATGACCCCGGAGGTTGAAGATGCTTTCAACCACTGACTGTCGCAGTTCCCACTCATGAGCCCTTGCCTGAGTGCAGCTGAGACTGTCCTCTTGGACATTTTGAATGCCTGGGACATACACCACAGACAGCTGGAGCTGGTGCTGAACTGCCCGGTACCACACTCACATCACTTCCCTGCACAAGGGGTACTATCAAGTGCCAGACCACACACATGTTGTCTGACTGGACCAGGAGTGGTCCCGGAAGGAGATGAGTCTGGAAGGCCTGGAGGGTGTACAGCACTGTACGCATCTCTAGCACGTTGATGTGCAGTGAGAGCTCCCACTGAGACCAGGACCCCTGGGTTCTGTGTTCTCCCAGATGCCCTCCCCAGCCCTCACCCAAAGCATCCATGGTCAAGGACTGAACTGGTGGGGGAGGTTGAAAGGGGACCCCTCGGCAGAGATTGTCCAGATTTTGCCACCAAAGGAGATACTTCCTCATTGGGTTGGACACAAGAACTCTGTGGTCCAGGTCATCCCATCTCTGACTCCACTGAACCATGAGGGTCCACTGCATGACTCACACGTGGAGTCGAGCCAGGGGTACTGTGGGAATAGCCATCACCATAAGGCTTAGGAGGCGGAGGACTGTTCTGACCATAATCCAGTGGCTGGAGACCACAAGTTGAGCTTGCCTCTGCAGTGTTTCTGCTCTGTCTAAGGGAAGGAAGGCCTGACCCTGCGTAGTATCCAGAACCAGTCCAATAAACTGGAGGCGCTGGGAAGGAGTAAGGTGAGACTTGGGGTAGTTCACCATGACCCCTATCCTGTGAAACAGGTCCAGGGTAGCCACTAGAGAGGCTTCCAGGCTCTGCCTCAACAGGGCTGACAGAAATCAGTGGTCGAGGTATGGGAACACATAGTGACCCTTGCGCCGCAAAGCCACCACCACTACCACTAGGAACTTGGTGAAAATCCTAGGTGCCGAGGATAGGCCAAAAGGGAGGGCCTTGAATTGGAAGTGCTCCACCTGGAAGGAAAACCCAAGGAAGTGGCAGTGGGCAGGGAAAACTGGGATGTGCAGGTAAGTATCCTGCATGTGCAGTGCACAGAGCTAGTGTCCCTGGTGGAGTAGTGGCAACAGACCCGGGAGGGTCAACATGTGAAACCTTTTGTACTCCACGTACAGGTTGAACATGCTGAGGTCCAGTATGGGTCGGAGATCTGCTGTCTTTTTGAGGACCAGGAAAAAGTGGGAGTAGTACCCCCTTCCTTCCTGCCTCCAAGGAACGTGCTGTATAGTGGATTTCTGCAGTACAGTTGAAATTTACTCTCTGATGAACAGGAGATGACCCTGAGAGTAATGAGAGTGACCTGGAGGATTTTCTGGTGGTCTCTCTAAGAATTACAGCGTATGACCCTGAGCTATGAGCTGGAGCACCCAAGAGTCTGTCATGATCCCTCCCACCCGGACAGGTGACTGGCGAATCTGCCTCCTACTGGTTCCTCTGGAATGGTTGGTTGGGGGGCAGGACATGAGTCATGAGGCGGAGAGGGTGGGGAAGCGCGCCCGAGCTCTTTGACACTTGACGGGGGTTGGAGCCCGAAGAGGGAGCCCAATGTTTGCCCTGACATTTGGCGGGCTGCTGCCTCTGTTGGTGCCTTTGCTGCTGGCAAAAGGGCTGCTTAGGCTTTGGGTTGGTATGAAAGAGGGATTGTACCATCTGAAGGGCCTTGCCTCACTCCTGAAGGTCAGTCATAATGTCCTGGACGTTCCCTCCAAAGAGCACTGAGCCCCTGAAGGGAGCATCCAGGATGGACGCTTGGACATCCTAGGTGAATCCAGATACTCGCAACCTGGAGTGTCTGCACAGACAAATTGCCACTGCTGTGCTTCATGCGGAGGCACCGATGGCATCATAAGTCGCATGCAGGGTGTGACGGCAGGTGATCTCTGCGGTCTTGACCATTTGTTCAGTTTTGGTCTTGGCCTCAGAGTCTGGCAAGTCCTGAAATTGAGCCTTTAGTTGGCCCAAGATGGATTTCTGGTAACAGAGCATGTGGGCAATGTAATTCAACACCCACAAGGCCAAAGTAGAGGACAAGTAGACCTTATGGCCGAACTTGTCCAGTTGTCTCAACTCCTTATCTGGAGGAGAGGTACTCATGTGCTTCAGCTGCTTGGAGCGGTCGTGAGCCACATTGATGACCACTGAATCAGCCTTAGGATGGTTTGCTAGGTAGTCTTTCCCATCTGGGGTGTGATACAATCTGTCCGCCTTATTTGCAAAGGCCACAACAAATGGCAGCTGCTGCCAAATAGAGGTGGCAAGGTCATTGTGGGGCCCCGTCCAAGAAGGGATGAGAAGAGGAGTGAGCTCTGGAAGGTCGAGATGCTCCACCAACCTATGACGCTGGAGATCCTGCTCCTTGGTCCTCCAGCCATTGGCCTCCTGGATTTTCCGGAGGACGTCCATGAAGGAGGGATCCTCCAGAGGAGACTTAGGGGTCTCTTTGGGTTAGGCTCCTCTGGAGTAGGGGACTCTGAGCCAGAAGGAGAGGAAGAGGAGACTGACTCCAAGTCGGGCTCCTGTTGGGAGACTGAAACCTTCGATGGGTGACCTCTCTTTGAGGGTACTCCTACCCACGACCCTGGACCTCTGTGGTGTTGGCACCACTGTGTGGCCAGGGGTTGAGGGGCAAGAATCCATGGGTGAGAAAGACCGTGGTGTAGAGGTTGCCCGGACAAGCATGGGAGTCACAACTGCCTAACATTGGTCCAGTTCTGAGACCAACTGTTTTTTGGCCCTGTACCACCAGGAGTCAAAGAGGGCCTCGTAATCCACCTGAGGTGGGGACAGTGGAGGAGGCCGGTATACTGGTGGTGCGCAGAGTGGCAGATAAGCCAGCATCGGGTACTTCAGCATTGGGTACCTGGCTGCGGGGTATCCCAGCAGTGAGTAACCCGGAGTTGGGTTTGGGTAGCCTGGCATTAGGTAACCTGGTGTAGGATAGTCCAGCATGGGGTAGCCCAGTGAGGGCCCTGAGAGCAGAGCAGAATGGTCTGGCTGAGGACCTGAAGGGGGGTCAGAGGGCCCAGGCTGAGGGTTATCCAGCATTGGACCCATAGGAGGGACCATCATTGGCCTTAGAGAGGCAACGGGTGTCTCTGGCGTCAGGAGTGGAGCTGGAGTCCCAGACAGGTTAGGGGGCTGGTCATCTGGGAGGCCCCCCCGTGGGGTCCAACATAGGGCTTGCCAGTGTTGGACATTCAGTTGGATCAACTGGCAGTGGCTCATCCAGCTCCGAGTGGGTGGGAGACTCAGAAGGGCCCACTGGGAGTGAAGAAGTGTCCCGGGGGGGAGTTGCAGCCATAGCAGCAACTGGTGCTGGTCCAGAGACCCCATGGCGGACCTCAAGATGGGGTTTAATGGGAGCGCAGAGGCTGTGCAGACATCGGCCAAACCAACATCTGACTTACCAGCCGTTCCACCTGAATCAGACCTAGGCAAAGGTTTGACGGACCTAAGGGTGGCCATCTCCGAATCCCTGGAGGCATTCACCTGAACTGTTACCAGCTTGGGTGGGGTTGGGGGGCCAAAGGTTGCTCTCAAGGAAGCGGACCAGGCTTGGCCAAAGGGGTGCTCTCCTTACTGGAAGAGGGCCGCTCATCAGTTTCAGTCTCTGAGGGGAACTGTGGCTGAGATGGAGACCGATCGCGGTCCTTGTCCCATTTGTGCTTTTTCAGTTTTGAGGAAGAAGAGGAACCCTATACCTGCAGCAGCTGATTTTCCATGGAAGCTAACTTTTTCTTTAGAAGATGGGCTTCCAGAGCTTGCTGATGGCATTTCCATTGAATTTCTGGCAGGCCTCACAGGCCTCAGTGTTGTGGTCAGGTCCTATGCAGATTAGACACATGGTATGGCCATCTTTCTCTGGTATCTGCTTGCCGCAGAAGCACATGTTTTTATGGGACTTGGACAAAGTTGGTGAAGACATGTAATCTGACATCAAACGAACTAACTTTGAAGCAAAAAATAAGAAAATTCGAAAGTGTGTAGTAGCGTTCCGCGAAGTTCGACATGCACAGGTCGACAGCGGGAAAAAACTGGAGGCAGGCATGGGGACCGCCCACTATATAGCGCCGGGCCGATGTCAGTCACGTGATGCCGGGCGGGCGGTCCCCTGCCAGACACTGCTAGCTAAGTTTTCCGTGTGGTCCTAGTGCCTGGCAGCTCAGTCCTAAGGGTTAGAGCCCTGTCAAAGTAAGATCTTCCTTGCCCAGTCCAGTACCAGAGTGTCCTCTGGGACTGTCCCTCTGGCTGGTGATCTGCCACAAAACTGTGGTTGTTGACAGTTCTCCCAACAGGCAAACAGGGCTCTATTGGGAGTGCTCCACCTTCTGAACACTGTGGCCAGAACCTATTGCTTTAAGACCCCTTTGTAATTACCCTGGCTGATTCTGCTTAGGGAATCTGCCAGGACATTGTCTTTGCCTGGCAGATGCACTGCAAATGTTTGCTTCTAAGGAATGCATCTGGTCCGAGATCCTTACTGCCTCTGTACATAGTTTTTAGGTTCTTGTTCCTCCCTAATTGTTCATGTAATACATTTGTAACACCCCCCCCCCATTTGGGGGCTTATTTTAACAGCACCTCTGGGTGCTCTCCTGCTGTCTTCCAGCGTCCGCCCGTTCTCTGTGGCATTTGCCATTTTCCCTGATGTCCTTCTGTTAAATTATTTTCATGGGCTCAAGAAAATCCATCTTATGTAGCAGCTGGCATGTTTTAAGCCGCTGCTCACACGTTCGTGTAGGCGCCCTGCTCATTAGACCGCTGTTGCAGTCAAAAAGTATTAATTATGCCATCTCTGCTTCCCGGTGCCACAATAAGTTAGAAGAGGCATTGGGGACATAAGAAAAAAATGATTCACCTTAGTAATTATGTTTCTTCTAGTGGAGTCTAGCTATATTCTGACTATTGCAGTTAGGTCCTGCCTTTCAACTGCCCCGGAGAACAAAGGGTTAACTTTTCTATGCCTTGCATAGAATGTTTATCACGAGCTTGGTTGATGCCTCTGCTTGTTGTTATTCAAACTGCAACCGTCAGATCTTTACGAGCAAAAACTCACTAGGTGTTCTGTGTGGAAACTATAAAATTTTTACTAGCCAACTGGCAAATACATAATGTTTTTGGTTCTCAAAGGAAGACTCAAGTCGGGAAACCCAAAACCAAAAACACATCCAAAAAACAACAGTCTACCCGAAGAAAAAAGAGGGTGTAAAATGGACACCCATAGGGTGCCAACACTGCTCCTGCCCATCCACATCCCAAAAACTAGGTTCTGAGAGGGAGGGGGGGGGAGGTCAGAATACAGTAAGACTCCACTAGAAGAAACATAATTACTAAGGTGAGTAATTTTTTCTTCAAACAACATGAAGTGTTGCTGTATTCTGACTATTGCAGACTACCAAGCAGTACCTCCATGGAGGAGGGACAGAACCTACTTTGGAAATAGGCTGTGAAGTACTGCTGTATCAAACTGAGCATCACTCCTAGCCTGGATATCCAGAGAGTAATGCTTGGTGAAAATATGGACTGTTTCCCAGGTGGCTGCTTGACAAATTTCTAAGACAGGAATATCCCTGGCAGCAGTTAGGGAAGCAGCTGTACTTCTTGTGGAATGAGCCCTCAGGCCTGAGGGTGGAGTTCTACCCAGTTTTTCATAGCAGAATTGTATACGAGAAACAATCCACCTGGCAATAGATCTCTTAGTGGCAGATTTGCCCTTACCAACTTCTCCATAAGTGAGGAACAACTGGAGGGATTCAAACCTGTGACCCTCGGTATGCTCTATGTAGTAGCTAAGGGCTCTTTTAACATCCAAACTGTGTAGCCTCCTCTCTCCCGAGGAAGAATGATCAGTGAAGAAAACAGGGAGAGATATAGACTGGTTGAGGTGGAAATCTGAAACCACTTTAGGCAAGAACTTTCTGTTAGTTCTAAGGACCACTTTATCTCTGTGAAAAGAGATGAAATCAGATTCCACTGACAGGGCTTGCAATTCACTGATACATCTGGCAAAAGTAATGGCTACCAAAAACACAGTTTTCCAAGTCAAGTACTTAAGCTCTGCTGAGGACAAAGGCTCAAAAGGGGGTTGCATAAGCTGAGCAATGCAAACATTAAGGTCCCAAGCAGGAGCAGGATCCCTAAAGGGGGAATTGGTGTGAAGCAATCCCTTCAAAAACTTACAGAATGCAGGATGGGGTAACAGAGAGGAAGACTTGCCTACAGACAGGAAAGCAGAAACAGCTGCCAAGTGTACCTTGAGGGTAGCTGGTCTGAGACCTAGGCCATTAAGATGGACCATATAATCCAGAACCGTAGGCAATTCAGCAGAGTCTGGAGAAATATTCTTCTTAGAACACCAAATGCTGACTCTTTTCCATTTGGAGTTGTAAGTATTTCTGGTGAAAGGCTTTTGAGAAGCCTTAAGGATATCCAGAACCCCTTGGGAAAGATGCAGATCTGCAAACTCTAACTCTTCAAGAGCCAAGCCTTGAGATTGAGAGACTGAAGATTCGGGTACCAAATCCTCCCCTGAGAGGATGTTAACAGGTTATAATTCCTGGGAAGAGACAGGGGAAGATGGACTGTTAGGGACAGCAACAAGGGATACCATGGCTGTCTGGCCCAGTCTGGAGCAATCAGAATCACTTTGCATGGTTGTGACCTTATCTTGACTAACACTCTGAACAGGAGGGGAGCATACAGAAATTTCCTTCCCAGTTCAGAATCAGAGCATCCAGGGGACTGAGCCCAAGACTGGGGTCTGCAACAAAAGAGAGGAAGTTGGTGATTGTTTGGGGCTGCAAAAGATCTATCTCTGAGTGCCCCATCTTGAGAAAATCACTTTCAACACCAGAGGATCTAGGGCCCATTCGTGATGGCCCTGGGATATTCTGCTCAGTGCATCTGCTAGGACATTGTCCTTCCCTGGGAGGTGAACTGCTATAAGAGAGGTTTGCAGGGAATAGGTCAGGGACCACAACTTCATTGCTTCTGTGCACAAGACCGTAGACCGAGTGCCTCCTTGCTTGTTGATGTACCACATGGTGGTGGTGGTGTCTGTTCTGACCTGAACCACCTTGTTCTGTACAGATTTGGAAAAAGCTTGTAGTGCCAGAAACACTACTCTGAGTTCCAAGAGACTGATGTGAAGCAGAGATTCCTGAGGCGACCACAGTCCCTGGGTGGTAAGTTCCCCAAATGGGCTCCCCAGCCCAGCAGGGAAGCATCTGTGGTGAGGATCACTGAATGAGACTAAGTGACAAATGGAACCCCTTGTCTCAAATTGTCCTGATCCTGCCACCATTGCAAGGCTTGGATCAGGGTTCAAGTCACTGGAATTTGTTTGGTAAGGGAATCCTTTCTTTGGGACCAAACGCTCTTAAGTGGAACTGAATGTCCCTCATTTGGAATCTTGCCTCCGGACCACTGTTGTGGAAGCTGCCATGTGGCCCAGTAGCTGAAGGAAATGCCTTGCTGGTCGAGACACCTGAAGGCTGAATGAAGAGGCCAGTTCCAAGAGGGTCCTTGTCCTTTCCAGGGGAAGGAAGGCTCTTGCTTTTACTGTATCCAGTTCTGTACCTATGAAGGTGAGGAGCTGCACTGGTTCAAGAACTGACTTTGGTAGGCTGAGAAGGAATCCTAAAGAAGTGAGCACTTGCTGGGTCACTTGCAGGTGTGACTTGACTTGGTCTGGAGACTGACCCACTATGAGCCAGTCGTCCAAATATGGGGAAAATGGAAATCTTTTGTCTTCTTAGGAAGGCAACAACTACTGCCAGGCACCTTGTGAAGACCCTTGGGACTGATGTTAGGCCAGAGGGCATTGCTCTGAACTGATAGTGGCCTGAGGGTAACTTGAACCTGAGGTACTTTCTGTGGGAGCACCTGATGGGAATGTGAAAGTAGGCATCTTTGAGGTCCAGGGAGGCTAGCCAGTCCCCTGGTCTTAGAGAGGGAAGGATAATTCCCAGAGTTACCATTTTGAACTTTGGCTTTAAAAGATATTTGTTCAGATATCTTAGGTCCAGGATGGGTCACCATTTTCCTGTCTTTTTGGGGGTTAGGAAGTACCTGGAGCACAATCCTTTGCCCCAGTGTAGGGTGGGAACTCTCTCTATAGCTCTGAGAGCTAGGAGAGAAAAAATCTCTGCCTCTAGGGCAAGGGTCTCTGAGAGATTTGGAGGTGGAAAAGATCTGGCTCTCATCTTGGGAAATTTTTTTAAGCTGAGAACCAGTCCCTGGCTTACTACTTCCAGGACCCAATTGTCTGATGTAAGAGACATCCAGTCCTGGACAAAGTAAGCCAGCCTGCCCCCTACTGGTATAGGAGAATCGACCCAGGCAGACTCATCAGGGTGTCTGCTTGGCAGGGGCTTTAGGCTGAGGGGTGGATGCAAGCCTGTTCATCCCCCCTTCTGCCTCTCCCTCTAAAGAACCCCCTCTGCGAAAAAGAAGAAGAAGAGGCCTGAGCTTTGTAAAATGCCTTTGGAAAGGCCTGCCCCTGCCCCCTGGACTGCTGCCTTTGAGGAGTTGCTTGCCTTTCTTTGGCCTGAGCACTCCTGTAACTGGTCCTGTATTCATCCATTTTCTTCATGTAATTCTCTGTCTACTCCCCAAGCAGATAATTACCAACTACAGAAAAATCCTTGGCCTTAGCCTGGGTATCCTGTGAGAGGCTAGTACATCTGAGCCAAGCCATTCTCCGAAGAGCCACAGATGTAGCCATGACTCTGGATGATACATCACTGGAGTCTACAGCAGCATGAAACTGTACTTTCGATGCCTCAATCCCATCTGCAGCCACCTGCTCCAGCTCCTTGGCAAGCTGGGTAGGAGCCTGTTTAGCCAGTGCCAGTACAGTGTCCCACCTGGACTTATGGTACCTGGCTGCATAGGCCATATAATTAGCCTGCCTGAGTCCCAAAGATGCTGCCATGTACTGCTTCTTTGCCATGGCATCAATCTTCCTTGAGTCCTTGTCTGGGGGGGGGTGATGCCAAGGGAATGTTTGCCTTATCACAGGCAGCAGCCTGTACAACCCCAACATGGCTGCATTGCTGAAAAAGGAACTCCGTGTCTGAGCCTGAGAGAGTGTACCTCTTGCCCATTCTTCTGTCCACAGGAGGTATAGAATTGGGAGACTTAAGAATTTTTTGTGTCCGTTTCCCAAAAGATTTGTGGAGGGGAATAGACAGTCTCCTGGACTCTGGGATGTCCATCATCTCAACATAATCAGGCTCTTCCTGATCCTCTACTGTCTCCTCCACAGGAAGCTGGAGGGTATCAGCCACCTTTTTGTAGAACATGTAGTATGAAGGGGGCTCAGAAAGCCTAGGAGGAGAAACACCTGAAGGTCTGTCTGGGGAGATGTCCAGGTCAATAGGCACATCCAGACTTTCACCATCACCATAATCATCCTCATACTCTCCCTGCTCCTCAAACTCCGGTTCATAAAATTCTTCCAAGGTATAATCCGGAACCAGAGGAACCGGCCGAACTGAGCCCCTGCCAGATGGTGCCGGTTCAGTCAGAACTGATCGAAGCGATTCCATAATCCTAATCACTTTGGCTATCTCATCGATGGTCGGAGTATGAGATTCTGGATCCGAACCAGTCGATTTGTCTTTTCTTTTTCTTTTTGTCGGAACCGATTCCTCGGAATCGACTCTCCTTTTGCCCAAAGAAGTATCGCCCTGGTCAGAGGGCACTCCTTCTGGTTCGGTCGGAACTGAACCGGGCTGGCCATCTGGGTCAGCGAACTTCTCAGCCTCCCTTTCCCTCAGTCTACCTAATCTCTTTTCCAGGGTAGATTTGAGAAAATTCTTGCAAATTTGGCAGTCTGAATCGGGGTGGTCAAACCCAAGACAATAAACACAGGGGGTGTGGGGATCAGCCTTAGCAAAGACCTCCCAACACACACTGCAGTGTTGAAACCCAGTGGGCTCCGTTTTTTTCTTGGGTTTCTCAGACATGGCCAACCTAACCAAACTTACCTTTTTTTCAGCAATCCACCAGCTAGGACTCCTATTGGTTCCTGACGTGTCACGGGTCTTGGAAAAAAGCGTACTTAAAACCCATTTTTTTTAGAACCGATACGGACCGGTAACCACACACTAAAGTAAACTACAAGTTTTACCTCAAAATGATCGGTTCAGCCGAACCGATCCACAGTTTACAAGTTCCACACAGAAAACAGAACAAAAACCTATCTAGTACTCACGTACCACAGACAGAGACTTGAACCGACTATGCGGAAACAACAATTCGGAAGAAACCGACCGAAAACCAACACTTCAACTGACTTTTGAACCGAGCAGCAGGAGAAATCTCCGGAGCGACTGTTCAGTGAGGTGGAGTAAAGAATCTGAAAGTTGCAGTTCGAATAACAACAGGCAGAGGCTTCAACCGAGCTTGTGATGAACATTCTATGCAAGGCATAGAAAAGTTAACCCTTTGTTCTCCGGGGCAGTTGAAAGGCAGAACCTAACTGCAATAGTCAGAATACAGCAGGACTTCATGTTGTTTGAAACAGGCTGCAGAAAAAGTATTTTTAAGTAAATAAAATGACAGCCACTGTAAGCGCTGCCTCCAGGGCACCAGACAGCTAAGGGGCAAAGGTCAGGGAAAGGGAGGCCCTAATGAATATTTATGAGCCGAATTAAGTGTTCCTGGGGGCAGTGTATTACGGGAGCAGCGACTTCCTAAGGGCACAAGATATTTAATAAGAGTGGACTTGCTTAAAAGAGGATTGTTGGGGCTACAAGCTTATGGGGAAAGTAGATTAAATTAATGTTGCTCCTGGCTGCACCAGAACTTCATGTGTGGGGAAAGTGAAACAGATTGCTTTGGGAACTGTATGCAGCCACCATTTTAGCAGCCCTTAACCAACTGGAAGCCAGGATTTAACAAATGGGATCTTAGGACAATGCCAGAGACTTATGGGGGATTAAGTGGGACAATTTCTAGGCACCAAAAAGGGAGCCAATTAACATCTGGGGACTGTTTAAGACAGCTTTGGCAGCCAATGGGATTTCTGGAACTTAGCCCCATATAAAAGGGGGCAACTGCTCATTTTGTTCAGATTTGAGAGATTCGTCCAGGAGTTCAGTGTGAGCCTCTGGGGAGCTTGCCAGCTCTCAGAGGTTAGGCTGGCCAGGCCTAGACTTTTCGGTCTTCAGTCCATGGGTCTAAGTGTCCAGTTGGCCCAAGTTTGGGGCCACAGCAGCAGGGGATTCGTGTAGCATCCAAGCTGAAAAAATACCAGGATCAGCCTGCAAGCTAGCTGGAAGGACTAGAGAAGGACAGAGTCTTACATATATGTAACCCCTTGGTGGCGCTACTACCCCTGCCTGCTTGACTAGTAGCAGGTTAAGGGGCCTGGATAATAAAACAGGTGCCTCTACCCGGAGGTCTGGGTTGTTAGTGGTCACGCTAACCTGGGCACAGCCCTCTGAGACACTGTAACCCCCTCTTTCCCTTCTAGTGGCCTGAACAATATACAATAATTACTTCCACAATGACCCTTATTCACCAGGCAATTACCCATACTGTATGCACTTACCACCAGGGCTGGTTCCTCTTGCTTGACCCTGGGGACCCCCTGTAAAACAAGGTTAAGCACAGCAAATAGCAACAGTACAATACTTTTAGCACAAACTGGAATCACAGTCAGGCTAAATGCAAACAAAGTTAAATCTGATTTATTCAGGGGACTTGAACAAGGGAGTGGCATAATCAGGTTGATTTGCTTAAAAGCTATATTAA
Organism: Neoceratodus forsteri; assembly: GCA_016271365.2. Taxonomy (NCBI): domain Eukaryota; kingdom Metazoa; phylum Chordata; order Ceratodontiformes; family Ceratodontidae; genus Neoceratodus; species Neoceratodus forsteri. Next base: position 1,202,561,444 of record CM028130.1, read on the forward strand.
TCAGACAGTTATGCATGCAGTTCAGAGTCCCTACACAGTCACACACTCTGGGTACCCAGGTAGGAAAACAGTGGGCTAGCCAGAAACGTTGCAGCTGGTTGGGGCCTTGTGATGGTAGAAAGCAACATGCATAACACACACTATTTGTAATCTGGAGCCGGAGGACTCAGTTCGTGAAAGAAAAGGGAACAAGACAATCAGATGACAACACTTTTAGATTTAGCTGTTGTTGCAGGGAGCTACCCTGATGTTTACTCATGATACCCAATACTGGACACAGGCAGGACGAAATTGAGACTGCAGGCTGTTGAGCTGGAGTGCCCGGAGAAGCAGGGCCCACACGAATCACCGAGGTGTTGTTCCTGTTCAAGGCGTTGAGTAGGGGGCTGATCCCCAGGCCGGTCTCTCGTCGATGACTTTCTCTGTGTAGCAGGTATTCTGGCTGGGTCAGTGTAGCAGGGCCCAGGCAAATGGAAATGGATACAGATTCAGTACGTGGAGCTGGATACAGCCTCCAGCAAGCAAAATACAGTTCAGACACACAGTGAGGAACCAAATCACGACCCACTACAAGCACACAGCACATTCACATGTAAGGAAATTCCTCTGTACCAGGCAAATGGCTCTCCGGTCGCAATTACAGAGTCTCTGCACAATCCAGGAGTTCAGAGGTAGCTGGAAGTCCTGACAGGCTGATCACATTCAGCAAATCTTTGGTCTTCTTCAGGTTAAAACCTGGTCACAATTCAGTGGCTTAATTCACTCTCCAAATTTGGATTCAGTCTAAAAAAAAAAAAAAACACAAGTTCCCTCTCAGGAACAGCGGGCAGGCATGCAGGCCAAACTCAGGCCTTCCCACAGTTCTCCTACGTGAATCCACTATGGATTGCTGCTCAAACTATCTTGAGCTGTTACTTCTTCACTTCCCAACTCATATATAACTGAAACTGCAAGTAGTGTGGGACTTTCCCCAAGATCCAAAAGGTTCGGCTGGCTGATCTGTCTGTCAGTCACAATAAGGGCTTCCCCTCCAGGTTATTTTAGGCGCCAACAGCCCAAAACTACAATTCCCACAAGTTTTGGCCCCACCAAGCCCCTGTAGGCAGGCTCCATTTTAGAGTCCCAAATGTACTGATTGGCCCATTCTGCAGTCCAGGACCAAGATGATGGAAACAAACAGAACTGTCCATGCTGCAAAGAAGGCAGGTTAGAACAAAAGGCAATATAATTACTGTAACCCCGCTGCAAATGGGGGTTCTCAAAAGTCTTCCAGGAGCTTGCCTGAATGCTCCAAGCCTGGGTGGTGTTCAGCATCTGAGCTGCTTAACTGTGGTTGCAAGTAAGTGCTATTTGAGCCTCCACGTACTGTCTCTTTAAGAGCTGTCTGCTTGCAGACTTAATTAGTTTGTATGGGGGGACTGTGTATTTAATGCTCGAATCCCACCTGAGCTGCGGAGTAATCGCTCCATTTTGCAGTCGCTGAAGGTGCAAAGGGAGCCCATCTGAAAGCTGTAACTGTTTGCCTGTAATCATTTAAAGCATTAGCAAAATTGTGGTTTGTCTAACCTGCCTTTATTGCAGCTGGGATTGTGTGTGTGCTACCTCTCCATTTTGGACCTAAACTGCTGTGCTGGGCCAATTGGGTTAAGGGACGAATCAGAACTTGGACTCTTAATTTGAGCCAGCCACAAGGGGATTGTATGGGCAGGGGAAATGTAGTTTTGACCTTGGCGCTTTTTCTACCAACGGAGGGAGTCTTATTGTGAGTAACAGCTGAATCAGCCAACAGAATAGTGTGGAGCTAAAGGAAATGCCCTGCTCTGTGACTGGAAAGATCAGATCAGTTGAGGCAGTGAAAAGAGAGGGAGTTGTGTGTTTCTGCGGTGTATAGTTTTGCGCGGGAAGCGCGTGTGAGGCCCTGAGTTTTGGTCTGCAGCCTTTGTGAGTGCCAGTTTGGACTGAATCTGAGTTGTGAGGAGAATGAAGCACTGAAAGTGTGGAAACCAGGCTCACTCTGTAGAAGACTGGAGAAATTGCTGAATCGCGCTCGGTCTATCAGGAACTGAAGCTGCTGTGTGTGCTTCCGGGTATTTTGCAGTAATTGCGATCGGGATAGAGGAGCAGCCTGCCTGGTATAGTACTTTCCTTTTACATATAAATGTGCGTAGAGCTTGTGGGGAATTGCTATTTCAAATCCCCTGTACAGTGAATTGTGTGCTGAAGCTGGAAGTAAACCCCAGCTTAATTCGCACTACATCCGTTTGCTATCAACTGCAGGGGGGTCCAGTCACAAGGACCTTGTCCTCATGCCCTGCTCTTCTGTCAATCCAGAGGGACATTCTCCATCCAATCCCCAGCTTGGGTGTTGTGAGTACAAATCAGGGTATTTCCCTGCAGGTTGTTTTTCCATCACAAGTGTGTCAGCTAATTCTTGTTGTTTCACTGTTCCATGGACTGAGCCCTACGGCTCCGGATTACAATTGGGTGTTGTGCATATATTTTCTTCTACAGGGCCCCATCCATCTGCACCTGCTGGCCAATGCCGGGCAACGGACCTGGCTAGCCCCCCCCCCCAACCTGGGTACCCAGTGTGTGACTTTTCAGACCCTGTATGTGTGCACAGCACTGTGATTTAATACCACTAATTAACCTGATTTCCCCCTCCCATGTTACTGTCCCCTAAATAAATCAGATTTGTTGTTGTTATACTATATACTGTCTGTGGTGGTGGTACTTATAGAAACAGTATTGTCTTTTGCTGTGTATGTTGATTAACCTTACTTTACAGGGGGTCCTCAGAGACATGCTGCTGAATCAGACTCGAGGGTAAGTGGTATCTATAAGAGTGAACAGTGTGTAAACGTGGGGTATTGGGGCTGTAACTCCGGTGTATTGTGTGAGCCACTGGGGGGATAAAAGGGGGTCTCAGTGTCCCAGAGGGCTGTGACCAAGTTAGTCTAACCACTACAAACCCTGACCTCTGGGTGGAAGCACCCGCCATAGAACCTAGGCCCCTCAACCTGTCCGTAGTCAAACAGGCAGGGGTAGTAGCCCTTGGGATAGCGCCACCTAGGGGTTACATCTTGGAGGCACCACTGGGATTAGCGTCCTCTAGTGGCCACATTTACAAATTACTGTTAAAAATAAATGGATACCCCAACAGAAGTGGCTGTACACCAGTTGGTGAAGTGGTGTACTGGGCAGGCGATCAACCCCCAAAATGCTATACTTGTCTTGGATATCCCGCTGGGTACCAGTACAGACACTGTAGAGGGAGTACTTTCCAAGGTCGAATGTTTACGAGACCCTGTGGTGGTGGGATGACAGGCTGATTTGCTCGCCCAAACTTTCATGGCCCTAATAGAGTGTAAGAACCCTGTAGACAGTTCTAAAGTGCCACAGACTATTACCACAGGGGAAACCCTCACTGTCTGGAGAGTGATAACCAAAGATAGTAAAGACCACAGGGAGAACGAGCTTCCCCCACTATCTGAAACTTTTGAGGAGAAATTTGCTAAGTTGTTGCTGGAGGAAGGGAAAATTGTGGAGGATTTAAAGAAACTATTATTGCCATCTGAGAACGTTCCTCCACCAACACCCTCTCCCCCTCCAGCACCCGTTATTGCCCCTCCTTCTGTGCCAGTGCTAGCCCCTATGTCTGTACCTGTCAATAGTCACGACTCTTACCGCCAGTTGAAAATTCCTCCGGCACCCTCCCCACCCCACAAGGGGAGGATGACTGGGAGACCTGGATAGACTATGTTGCCCCTCAAGTGCTAGAATGGCAATGCTTGGAAGCAGAAAAGCGAAAGAGGGTGAGTGAGAGCCTCCAAGGTCCCACCCTGGCTACCATCCGTGCCAAATGGGCCAGTAACCCTGAAGCGACTGCACAGGACTATCTTGAGGCCTTGGAGAATGTGTATTGGAGCCCAGATTCCGATGAGTATCTGTGGTGGAGAGTAAGAAATGCACAACAGTTCCAACGGGAGTTGTTGTCTGTGTATGTATCTCGGCTGGAAAAATTGTTGCAAGAATGCCTCAGAAAGGGTAGATCTTACTTCGAGAGGGCTCTTGCAGTAGGTAATACATATAGGACTGGCGACGAAGCGCTTTCAGGACTACTGAAGAATTTCTGGCGGGACTGCCCCATCAGGTGACCGGCGTCAGGAGATGTCGGTATAAAGGGTGATCCCGGATGCCGCTTTCAGTTCTTTCCGCCGTTAGCTCGTGCAGCGTATCCTCGTGGAAAAGTTTGTGCTTAAATCAGCCCTACCGTCATCGTTTTTACCGAAAAATCATTATTTTTTGACTAACGCCAGTACTAAGCATCGGCATGTCGCCCCCACACCCTCCAGCACAAGAATAAGTGTGATTGCAGCGCCCAACTACAGCACAAGGACGGCCACTCCCTGTGCCTGTTCTGCCTAGGCCCCGATCACCCGGTCGAGAGGTGCCAGCACTGCCTCAGTTTTAACGCGGCTACCCGGAAAAGACGGCAGCAATCCTTAGAAGCCCATATTCTAAAGAAGAAAATGAGTTCTATGGAGAAGGAGCTCAAAAAGCTGAGGCAGGCATCCACTTCCCCGAAGGTCATCGGAAGAAGAAGGAGGAGAAGGAGAGGCACCGGGACAAGGGTTTTCTCCACCGCTCCTCGGGAGCCGCTGGGATGTAGGTAACACCTCTCCGGGATCGCTTCCCGACGGCCACCTCGAGGTGTTTCCGGGCGTCGGCCACCATCTGGCTCGCGCTCGGGCCTTGCAGGCACCTCCGGGCAGTTGGAGGCCTCCGTCCCTGGTTCGGCCGCAGGCTCACGGCCTACCACTGTGGGTGACTCCGGTAAGCCAGGCGTCGGCTCCTCTGACATCCGCCCAGAGAGGGCTGGTAAGACGTCCGACCCTCCGGGGTGACGTGCGGCCTCCTCTCCACCGGACCAGGCTGATCACTCTGCTTGACCTGCCTCCCGGAGCGGCTCTTTCAAGTGAGACCCGTCGGCTCCTCCGATTGCCCGCCGACTACTCGCCACTAAACCTCCACGTCGGCTCGTCAAACATCACAGCGATGAGGGAACCGACGATGGACTCCCCACGTCCGTTGTATTCAGTTTCCGCAGCCTTAACTGTCCTGGGGAATCAGAGTCTCCTCAACTCGACCCTGGGACTTTTTCCTCCGGTCCCGGGTGAAGTTAGGGATCCTTTACCTTCTGTCAGTCCTTCCTCCACCTGGAGCACCGACCTGACGCCGGCTCCCCGGATGCCGGCCGGCGCCTGCCCCTCCAACGTCGGTACCTCGGCGCCAGGGCCTCCAACGTCGGCCCTGACATTACTGACCGACTCCGGGGAGACATTCTGACCCTTCAGGCCCTCCGCCCTCGTCCACTATGGACCTGCCCGTGAGGCCTCCGGCCAGGCCATCTGCTTGGCAGTCCCCGGCTCCTGGGTATCCTCAGTCTTATTCAGACGCGCGTGTACCTGGGAACGCAGTATCCGGTGCCACAGTACCTGATGCTGGGCTTCCCGATGCGCCCTGACCCCAATACCCGAGCTGGGCTACCCAGCCGGGTTTTGATATCTCCATCTGGTTATAACCTGTATCCTTATCCCCCCCCCTCCTCCTCCTCCACCGCCCTCGCGGCCGCCGGTGGACCTGCAGGAGACTCTGGCCTCCTGGTGGGCTGAGGCCAAGGCTCAGCTCACCAAAGAGGTCGAGAGCCGCCTTCCGGCGACAGTGCCGTCCCAGGTTCCCATACGTCCGAGGCGGCACACTCCCTCACCACCTCCGGACTCCAGGGTTCTTCCGTCTGGATCCAGAGAAGGGCAGGACACGCTTCCCGGGGCTTCCAAGGGGCCCGTTCCTCCCTCGGGTCGGGAAAGGGAGTCTTTCTCTTCTTCATCCTCCTCTTCACCCTCGGACTCTTCAGATGGTTGTCTCCAGAGAGACGACGAGCCCGCTCTCCGCCGAAGCTCAGGCCAAGGACTCTCCAAGTCTCCTCCGGAGGATCCTTCTTTTATGGAGTTGCTTAGGAAAATCCAGGAGGTTCATCAGTGGCACTCCCTGGAACCAGATCCTCAGCGTCTGAAACTCGCTGAACATCTGGATCTGCCCGTGACAGCTCCTACCTTGGTGCCACCCTGGATAGAGCCTCACGCCGACCTTGTTACCACAATATGGAAACAGCCATCGGCCTTAGCCCCACTTCCTAGGAAGTCGAACAGGCTATATCAGGCTCCAGAGGGTGTTGATTTCCTGGATTCTCACCCTCGTGCCGACTCGGTCGTGATTAGCGCCGCTCACGGCCGGTCGGCGAACCCTAAACATCTTAGCTCGTCACCTCCTGATAAGGAATCTCGCCTTCTGGACCAGTATGGGAGAAAGATTTACGCTTCCTCCACACTGGGGATCAGGGCCCTGAACTATGTCGGCCACATGGGGGACTACCAGAAGGCCATCCTGACTCAGGCGGAAGCCAAACTGGACTCCTTGCCTGACTCCCAAGTCAAGCAGGAGTTGGCTGATCTCGACCGCTCTGCTCGTTCGGCCAGTCGACACATGCTATGCGTACGATGCAGTGGACACTGCTGGGCGGAGCTCAGCTTTTGTAGGCTCACGGCATCATGCTTGGCTCATGTGTCAGGTTTGGTCCCGGAGGTGCAATCTGCTATCCAGGAAGCACCCTTCCGGGGTCGGGTGCTGGGGTGATGTCAAGGACATCATCACCGATTTGCAAGAGAAGGGACGGCTCTGAAGTCAGTTGATTCCATGTACCATCCCCATCAGCAGCAGCGCCGTCCCTTTCGCAGACGGAATCGGCCAAAGGCGAAACCCCAGGGAAGGCGGGCCACAAAACGCCGGGCCCCACAGCTGCTAAGCCCCCCGCCCAAAAAAGCAGCGGGTGCTTCAGCTGCAGCGCTGCCCCACACCACCTGACTCCTTTCCTCTCCCACTGCCTCCGGACTCCCCGGAGGAACCGGTAGGAGGGAGGTTTTCCCTCCACCTTCCGGGATGGGAGAGGATAACCACAGATTCTTGGGTGCTCCAGCTCATAGCAGAAGGACACTCCATAGAGTTTCTTCAGAAACCACCCCGCCACCCCCTCTGAAGTCGTCGTATTCACGGGAACATCTTCTCTTGGTCCAGGAGGAAATCTCGGCTCTTCTGCTGAAGCAAGCGATAGAGCCTGTCCCCCTTCATCTACAGGGATGGGTTACTATTCCCATTTCTTCCTGGTCCCAAAGAAGACAGGAGATCTCAGACCAATTTTGGATCTCAGTTCCCTGAATCTTTACGTAAATACAAAAGGTTCAGGATGCTCTCTTTGCAGAGCCTTCTGCCCCTCCTCCGGCCGGGTCAATGGCTTTGTGCTCTGGATATGCAGGATGCTTATCTGCACATTCCCATTCGCCCATCTCATCGCAAATACCTTCGTTTTGCGTTCCAGGGGGACCACTACCAGTTCAAGGCACTCCCGTTTGGTCTATCCTCGGCCCCCCGAGTATTTACCAAATGCCTGGCAGTGGTGGCGGCCCACCTGCATACCAAGGGAGTGCAGGTTTTCCCTTACCTGGACGACTGGCTCCTGGCGGCCTCGTCCAGGGAGGAACTCCTGCGTTTCCTCTCCCTTACCCAGCAGGTTTTTGCCTGCCTGGGTATTACCATCAACCATTCCAAGTCTCATCTGGACCCATCCCAGAGGCTACAGTTTATTGGGGCGATCCTCGATACGACCATGGGCAAGGCCTTCCTGCCTCCGGACAGGGCGGCCACCCTTCAGACCCAAATAAGTCTGTTGTCCGACTGCAGGATGGTCTCTGCGAGGTCGGTCCTTCGCCTTCTCGGGCTCATGGCGGCTGCTATCCCGACGGTACCTCGCGCTCGACTCCACATGAGGATCTCTCAGTGGACTCTACGCTCTCAGTGGGATCAGCTAGTGGACGACCTAGATCACTCAGTTCTGATCTCCTCGCCGATGATGCGAGACTTGCAATGGTGGATGGTTCGAGAGAACCTGTTTCGGGGAGTTCCTTTCTTTCATCCTCCCCTCCCAGACTCTAACCACAGACGCCTCAGGCGAAGGTTGGGGAGCCCATCTAGGCCCTCATCGGACCCAGGGCTCCTGGTCCAGGCTAGAACAAGCTCTCCACATCAATGTGCTCGAGCTTCGGGCAGTGTTGTACGCTCTCCAAGCCCTTCACCAATACATCCTTCCCGGCCACCTAGCCATCCAGACGGACAACATGTGCGTGGTGTGGTACATCAACAAGCAGGGAGGGACTCGGTCCTACCCTCTATGCAGGGAGGCAATGAGGGTTTGGGATTGGGCAACACAACACGACCTTCACCTCACGGCAATTCACGTTCCGGAGTCGACAACACCCTGGCAGACAAGCTAAGTCGCTCTTCTGCTCTGACTCACGAGTGGGAACTGGACCAAGGGGTCCTAGACAATATCTTCCAACTTTGGGGAACACCACAGGTCGACCTGTTCGCATCCCCCTAAACGCAAAACTTCCCATCTTCTGCTCGCTCGTTCCAGAGCGAGGCGCTTTTTGGAGCGACGCTCTGTCTCTAGACTGGAAGGACAGATTCGTCTATGCCTTTCCCCCAATTCCACTTATCCCACGAGTCTTGCAGAAACTAGCTTCAGAAGGAGCGAATGATTCTGATCGCTCCTTTCTGGCCCAGGCAAATCTGGTTCTCTCTTCTACAACAATATTCAGAGGATCCTCCTCTTCCTCTTCCTCTATCTCGAGGTTTGTTGACCCAGGATCAGGGGACCCTGGTCCATCCAGGCCTCAAATCCCTTCAACTGCATGCATGGCTCCTGCAGACCTAGCCCAATCCCGTTTTGGAGTGTCTCCCAAAGTGGCGGAGATTTTAGTGGAGGCCAGAAAACCCTCCACCAGATCCACTTATGCCATGAAGTGGAAAAGATTCACTATTTGGGCCACTTCCAAGAACGTGGAACCTTTCTCCTGTTCAGCGGGGCTTCTGCTGGAGTATCTACGTCATCTGTTTGACCTGGGTCTCAGCCATTCCTCTCTGAAGGTACACATGGCGGCATTTCGCCTATCATGTTCCTTTCCAGAACAAGGCTTTTGCTCAACTGGAGGTCTCCAAGACCTTTCTCAGAGGGGTCCTCCATCTGAGGCCCCCCATCCGTACTCCTGCTCCCCCTTGGGACTTGAACTTTGTTCTCGAGAAACTTACTCTTCCTCCCTTCGAACCTGCAGCTTCTGCGGATTTGAAGTTCCTTTCATGGAAGACTCTCTTCTTGGTGGCCATTACTTCGGCTCGAAGAATCTCCGAGCTCCAGGCCCTGATGTGTAAAATCCCCTACTTGATTTTTCACAAGGAACGAGTTGCTCTTCGCACGAATCCTAAGTTTCTACCTAAAGTAGTAGCAGAGTCTACCTTAAATCAGTCCATAGAGTTACCTGCCTTTTTTACGCAGTACTCTAATCAAGGGAGTATTTATCATACTATGGATGTTCACAGATTCTGAGATACTACACCAACAGGACGAAGGATCTCAGAAAGACTGATCAGTTGTTCGCCTTTTGCTCATAAAAGGGAAGGCAATGCTGTTTCCAAGCAATGCCTGTTCTAAGTGGTTGGCTCATTGCATCACTTTCTGTTATGACAAATACAACAAGACCCTCCCGGGTCAAGTCAGAGGCCACTCCACAAGAGGAGTAGCTGCCTCTGCGGCTTGTTTCAAGAATGTGTCTGCGGCAGACATCTGCGCTGCCGCCACCTGGACTTCCGTCCATACCTTTACGAAACACTACAGTTTGGATGTTGCCTCTCCCGTAGAGCAGGCTTCGGTCTGGCTGTTTTGCAAGGCCTCCTATCTTGAGACTTGCACAACCAGAACTACCTCTTGGAGTAGTTTTCCTCCTCCCGGTGCCTCTCTTTGTTCCAGACTGCTTGGGATTCAGTCCTATATGTAATTACCTACTGCAAGAGCCCTCTCGAAGTAAGATAGTACAGTTACGTAAGAACTTACCGTAACAGTAGATCTTCGAGAGAGGCTCTTGCAGTAGGTACTACCTTCCCGCCCTCCATCCCCCTAGGCTTTTTCAGCTCCTTTTCCATTGAGGAAATATCTGCTTCTCTCGTCCGCCTCTTTTGGCCTGTGGCGGAAAGAACTGGAAGGCGGGCATCCGGGACCGCCCCTTTATACCGACGTCTCCTGACGCCGGTCACCTGATGTGGGCGGTCCCTCACCAGGGACTGCTAGCTAGAAATTTTTCTGTGGGGTCCTGCCGCCTGTTGGCGTCAGTCCTATATGTAATTACCTACTGCAAGAGCCTCTCTTGAAGATCTACTGTTACGGTAAGTTCTTACGTAACTGTACTTTTGTCAGTGATTGAATTGGACCGAACCAGGCTAGACAGGATCCTTAAGTCTGCCCCCCTTCTCAGAACTGCTGTTGCTTCAGTTACGCCTGGCCAATTGACTGGAATCCACACCCTCCTATGATGAGCTAATGAGAGAAATTCGAGGAGCTGAGAAAAGGCAACCCCGGGAGGGACTTGCACCAATAGCTGCTGCTATGACCCAAGTGACTGAGGGTGACCCATCAAGTGAAGTTCAGGGGCAGAGGTTGGCAGTTAATGAGTGCTCTGAGAAGGAAAAGATATGCCACAATGGGGTGAACTGCTGAGGGAGATTAGAAATCAACAACAGTCTCATTATGAAGGCCGCCTACAAGTCACGGGCACTGACCTATGCCCGATCGTTTGCTATGGGGTGGGGTACCTACCCATGCATCCTCTGTTGACAACAGTTCCAAACTTGATGTCTTGACTATGGAAGTGAGGGAACTGAAGAGATGTCTCCAAATGTCCAACCCACTGCCGACTGAGATGGCACCAAGGTTTTCAGTATTGATAGTACCCATGCCGCAGCTCCCAGTGTGATGCCTCGGTCACCCCAAACTCCAGAAAGTATGTTTTGCTATAATTGTGGGAAGGATGGGCACATGAAGAGGGAATGCCAGTCTCAAAAGACACTTAGAGAGAGTGGTGAGCGGCTACAAGGAGAGCTTTGGAGAACAAATCAGTGGTTAAGAGGTGCACAAAAGATCCAGTGAGGGCACCAAAATGCTAATTCACGTCCTTTGTGGCAAGGTCAGTCTGCCCAGGCCCCTCTACGCCTCCTCCAGACTGGTCCAGAATAGTGGGTCCCTCCATGGAGACCACTGTAAAGGTGAATGGAGTGTCTACAAGAGCTGTATTAGACAGTGGCTCCCAAGTGACAATTATGTTCCAGGATTGGTATCAGAAGCATTTGTCAGACGTACCCTTACAACCATTAGAAGGACTGCATGTATGGGGTTAAGTGAGAAGGCCTACCCCTACTCCGGTATATCCGAATTTGGCTGTCTTTCCACCTCCGTGGCTGGAGTGGCAGAGCAAGTAGAGACCCTGGCCTTAGTGTGTCCCCACCGACTGTATGATGGTGTCCTCTACTGATTGGAACAAATGCTCATATGTTTGGAAGGTTGGCACAGTTGTGTTATGAAAACAGGGGTCAAGGACTAGTAGAGCTTTAAGAGTTCCGGCTTTGATTAAGAAGGCCTATGAGGCACAGAGAGATGCTGAAAACAGAACCAGAGGAACCGGTTGGAATTGTCTGGAAGAAGGATCCTGAGTCTCTGATCCTGGTGCCAAATGCCCAGTGTACCTTACAGGAGAGAGTCCGTATCAGAAAGGATGTCAAGAATAAAATATTAATGTTGGATGCACCAGGCGATGGAAAATTGCCGGAGGGACTGCTGGTCAAGCCTAGTATTTTGCCTGCTAGAGCCCATGCTTATGCCAGAAGGGTAATGGTTCAAGTTCATAATGTGTCTGATAGAGAGATTCGAGTAAACAGAGGTTGCACCCTGGCTAATGTGCATTGTGCAGACACTGCAGTGCTACCCAGTAGCAAGAGTTCAGGGAAGAATGACAGAGTAACGCCTGACTTGTTTGATTTCGGTGACTCCCGGTTGCCAGCTGAATGGAAAGTGAGGATCAGTGAGAAGCTTGCCCAGAGAGACCAGGTGTTTTCTTTAAAGGAATGGGACGTAGGATGCGTGCAAGGAGCTGAGCACCATATCCGGCTGCATGATGAAAGGCCATTTCGTGAGAGGTCTCGACGCCTGGCACCTGCTGACATAGATGATGTGAGACGGCATCTGCAAGAGATGCTAGCTGCTGGTGTAATACAAGAATCCAGAAGCCCCTATGCTTCCCCCATTGTGGTAGTGAGAAAAAGAATGGAACAGTAAGATGTGTGTGGATTATCGCACTTAAACTGGCGGACTATCCCTGATCAGTACACAATGCCCCTGATTCAGGATGCTTTGGACTGCCTGAACGGGAGCAAGTGGTTCTCTGTGCTGGATCTCCGCAGTGGGTACTACCAGATCCCGATGGCCCAGAGGACCGTGGAGAAGACAGCCTTTATCTGTCCGCTTATTTCATGAATTCATGAGGATGCCTCAAGGGATTTCAGGTGCCCCAGCCACTTTTCAACGATTGATGGAGCGTGCAGTGGGGACATGAACTTACTAGAGTGCCTGGTATACCTAGATGATGTTATTGTGTTTGGCAGCTCACTGGAGGAACATGAGAGCAGATTATTTAAGGTATTGGACCGACTGGAGGACTTTGGCCTTAAACTGTCCATTGATAAGTGTCAATTCTTCCAAACATCAGTAAAGTATGTGGGACACATAGTATCCACCGAGGAATAGAGACCACCCAAGTAAAGTTGAGGCCTTGACCACCTGGCCACAGCCCAACAATCTAAAAGAACTGCAAAGATTCCTGGATTCTGTGGTTATTATCGGCATTTCATCAAGGACTATTCAAGAGTGATCCGTCCTTTACTTAACCTTACTCAAGGGTATCCCCACCCACAAAAATACAAGAGGTCGGTTTCCTCTAGAGCCTGAGAGAGTGTATTTCCATCCAGTGAAGTATTTGGAGCCAGCTGGACTCCTGATTGTGAGACTGCTTTTCATGAGATTATATATCAACTTACCCATGCTCCAGTGCTGGCCTATGCAGATCCAGCAAACCCTATGTCCTGCACACTGATGCTAGCTCTGCAAGGCTTGGGGCTGTATTGTACCAAGAGCATGAGAATGGCCTGAGACCAGTGGCCTTTGCCAGTAGAAGCCTGACCCCATCCGAAAAGAACTATCCTGTACATAAGTTAGAGTTCCTAGCTTTGAAGTGGGCTATTGTTGACCAATTCCATGAGTACTTGTATGGGGCTAAAATACTAGTAAAACTGACAATAATCCTTTGACCTATGTGCAGACCTCAGCTAAGTTGGATGCCACTGGCCATAGGTGGCTTTCTGCATTATCTACATATGACTATGCTGTTGAATACAGAGCAGGCCTGAACCACATAGATGCTGATGCTCTTCCGGAGGCCTGTTCCCCAGAATGACTGGGTCAGACTGTCAGAACTCTGACATTCGGCACTCTGCCAGAAGTTTGACAGGAGGAACAATGTCCACGGACGAGTGGACTGTATGGTGGATTGTTTGGGAGCCTCTGAGAATTGCATACCTGCTGCTTATTGCCACTTTTCTGCAATAGACATTGGTGCACTGCCTCAGCTGGACAATGACAGTATTCGGCGGGCTCAATCCGAGATCCCATGATCAAATCAGCTTTAGAAGCCCTCTATGCAGGAAAGATGTGTCCAAATTACGCTCCACTGATTTGAAAACTGCATTGTTATACAAGGAAAGTCCTAAGTTGAAACTGATCAATAGACTGTTATACAGAGAAACAGTAGACAGAGGGGGACAAATAGACAAACAACAACTAGTGCTGCCCACTGCCTTTCAAGACTCAGTACTGAGGTCCTTACACAACCACATGGGGCACCTTGGTATAGACATGTAACCCTTAGATGGCGCTATCCCAGGGGCTACTACCCCTGCCTGATTTGCCACTAACAGGTTGAGGGGCCTGGATCCAATGGCGGGTGCCTCCACCCAGAGGTCAGGGTTTGCAATAGTTAAACTAACTTGGTCACAGCCCTCTGGGACACTGCAACCCCCTTCTTCCCACTAGTGGCCCACACAATATATCAGAATTACCTTCACAGTATACACTTACCCCAGGTCTGGTTCCGCACTGGGACCTCCTGTGAAATGAGATACAGTGCAACAATCACAGTACAGTACTTTAACATAGACAAATACCTCAGGCAGTATAACTTTTGAAACAAGCAGCTCTGATTTATTTAGGGGATATAACAAGGACAGGGGAAATCAGGTTAATTAGCTTATCACTCTAATAATCTACTTATGGCTCTGTGCACAGGCCTATCCCTATCAGTTACTGTCCCTGGGTACCCAAGCCCTAGTGGCTAGTCCAAACCGTGGCAGCTGGTAGGGGCCCTTTCACACAGAGAAAAGGAGAATTAAACAGTCAGCAGTACAGTAATTCCATTTGGATTTAATGTGGCAATTCAACAGGAGCGACCCTGAATTAGTACTCACGACCTCCAAATAAGATAGGGTCCTTCAATGTCAGCAGGGCTCACTTGAGGTACACAAACCTCTTCACACATCCATATAAAGAAAGCACTATACCAGGCAGGCTGCATCTGTATCCCGATCGCAATTACTGCACAATACCCGGAGAACACACAGCAGATTCAGTTCCTGACAGACCGAGTGCAATTTTCAGCAATTCCTCCAGTCTTCTACAGGGTGAGCCTGGTTTCTACCTTCAGAGATCCTTTGATTCTTTTCACAGGACGGATTCAGTCATAACAAGCTGCAGACCGGAACTCTGGGCCTTACACACGTTTTTGACTAAACTGCACACTGAAAAAGCACAGGGCTCCTTCCTTCTTCACTGCCAAAGCTCAACTGAAACTCCAACCGACAAAACCGGCACTTCCTTTGAGTTCCTCCCAGTTCTTGACTGGATTGGCTGTCACCACAATAGACTGCTGCTGTTGGTCCAAAAAGGCACTGAAGTCTAAACTACATCTCCCAGAGTCACTGCCCATACAATCCTCTTGTGGCTGGCTCAGATTATGAGTCCAAGTTCTGATTCGTCCAAGGCACCATTTTAGAGCTAGCTTACCCCACACTGATTGGTCCAGTTCAGCAGTTCAAAACTAGAATGGGGAACTAGCAGACACAGTTCTGACTGCAAAGAAAGCAGGTTAGACAAACTGTAATTTCATTATTACTCTAAATAATTTCTGGCAAACAGTTACATCTTTCAGATAGGTTCCCTTTGCACTCCTAGTGACTGCAAAATGAAGTGAATTGGCAGCAGCTCGAGTGGTACCTAGAGAAGCACACAGTCCCCCATACAATTAATTATGTCTGCAAGCAGACAGCTCTTAAAGAGACAGTACCAGAGGTTCTAAAACACTCACTGATAAATGGCTTAAATGCCAAACACCATTCAGGCTTGGAGCATTCAAGCAAGCTCCTGAAGTCTTTTGGGAACCCCATTTGCAGGGGGTTACACCCTTCCTGGCCTGGGAAAGCTTGACGTCCGCGTCAAGCAAGTACCCCCATAAGTTTCAACTGCAACCATATACATTTGCATTAGGCTCGCACATGTAATCATCAGTCAATATATCATTTTACCAAGAACACATTTCTGAAACATTGCAGCACGTCACTCTTTACACAGTATTACATACACATTGTACCATAACTCAAGTTATTACCTCTTGTACATGAAACCTGAAGAGAGGGGGCCCTTCCCTATCAGTTACCTTGGGGCTGGATGGGGCAAGGGCACCATACTTAGAGGGCAACACAAGTAACTTGGAGTTAGCACTGATGCTCAGTTTGGGCAATGAGCTCTGACACATACACCTTTATGGACAACATTGAGAGGCAAGTCCACAGGCCTCCCAAGTGAATCATAACTGAGGTGCACCACAGGCTTTACAGCTCGACCAGTCTTCTAGGGGAACTGTTATAGTCTCTGCACTCTGAGCCTCATTTTCAGCATTGTCCTCACTTGTCAGGGAGTCTCCATGGGGTAGAGAGGCTAGAACTTGGGGCACTTTCAGCTCCAGGAGTTACAGTTTCTGAGTCCACAACATTTGGCTCGCATGGAGAGCTTTCGGACACTGGCAGTGGACTGTCAGGGCACTCAAAATACTCTTCTTGTTCGGTGTATCACCAGTCTGCCCCAATCTATCATTTTCTCCCTGAAAGCTCAAACAGTTCAACCATGCACAATGATTCCATTTCATCTGATCTGATGCTTTGCACTTCACTTTCTGGGAGCATTGGCTCCAGGATGAAGCTGGGGCTTAGACAGTCCAGAAGGCCCAGCTTCGTCTCCAGTATTGACTAGGGATTGCCCCAAACAATTGACTCAGTTCGTAAGAAGGATAGTATTCAAAGTCACTCTCACTTTCTTCCGATATGGACTGACAGTCATGCTCAACTGGGACTTGTGGAGGGGAACACTTTAACTTTGCTTCTGTAGGTGCAGACTTTCTTGATCTTTTCTTAGCAGCAGCTCTAGTCACTGGTCCAGAGGGGCATCTTCTAGGGCTCAGACTCAATTAAGATTTGTCCAATGGGCAGTAAATGATTTCTATGCATTGTTTTTACATCTTTTGAATTATTCTCAGGCCTTACTTTGTACACTGGCAGATCATCTAGTTTGCCCACTACAATGTGAGGGAGATGGTGCCATCTGTCAGCAATCTTGTGCTTGCCATGCAGTCCCAGATTTCTTAGCAATACCCGATCTCCTCCTGGAGTTCCTGTGCTTTCACCTTTTATCATACCTTTCTTTGTTGGCCAGATTTCTTTTGGCAGCCATGGTTTGAGCCAGTTGGACGCATGAGTTAGCTGGGCCTTTAACTTTGCACATACTGTAAATAGTTGTCAGCTTGAACCCCATCAGGAGAGACCCCAAAACACACATCTACTGGTAGTCGAGCTTCTCTTCCAAACATCAGGCGGTAGGGGAGAATCCAGTGGCATCACTTTTGGTGCAGTTATAAGCATGTACCAGGGTGCTAATTTGTTGGCTCCATCTAGGCTTGTCCTTTGGGTGCAGGGTGCCTAGCATATCTAGCAAAGCGTTGAAACGCTCAGGCTGTGGGTCCTCTGGGGTGGTAAGGAGTTGTCTTGACGTCGCCTCCCATCTTCCCTACGACTTTGGAGCCCTAGTGAACAAAAAGTTTTCTACAAGTACTTTGGCCACAGTGGATGCTTTCTGGTCTTTGGTGGGGAAAGCTTGGGCATATCTCGTGAAATGGTCAGTGACCACCAGCACATTACTGATATTTCTTTGATCTGACTCCAAACTCAGAAAATCAATACAGACCAGCTCCATGGGTGCACTGGTGGTGATGTTAACAAGGGGGGCAGCCCTCTGGGGCAAAGCTTTCCTCTGTAAGCAGCGACTACAAGTTCGAATGTGTTGCTCCACATCAGCCCCCATCTTAGGCCAATAGAATCTGGATCTCACCAAGTCAAGTGTTCTGTCTATACCAAGGTGCCCCATGTGGTTGTGCAAGGACCTCAGTACTGAGTCTCGAAAGGCAGTGGGCAGCACTAGTTGTTGTTTGTCTACTTGTCCCCCTCTGTCTACTGTTTCTCTGTATAACAGTTTATTGATCAGTTTCAACTTAGGACCTTCTTTGTATAACAGTGCAGTTCTCAAATCAGTGGAGCGTAATTTGACACATCTTTTCCTGCATAGAGGGCTTCTAAAGCTGCTTTGATCATGGGATCGCGGGATTGAGCCCGCCGAATACTGTCATTGTCCAGCTGAGGCAGTGCACCAATGTCTATTGCAGAAAAGTGGCAATAAGCGGCAGGTATGCAATTCTCAGAGGCTCCCAAGCAATCCACCATGCAGTCCACTGCGTCCGTGGACATTTGTTCCTCCCTGTCAAACTTCGGCAGAGTGCCCGAATGTCAGGTTCTGCCAATCGGACCCAATCATTCTGGGGAACAGGCCTCCGGAGAGAGCATCAGCATCTATGTGGTTCAGACCTGCTCGGTATTCGAGAGCATAGTCATATGTAGATAATGCAGAAAGCCACCTATGGCCAGTGGCATCCAACTTAGCTGAGGTCTGCACATAGGTCAAAGGATTATTGTCAGTTTTACTAGTATTTTAGCCCCATACAAGTACTCATGGAATTGGTCAACAATAGCCCACTTCAAAGCTAGGAACTCTAACTTATGTACAGGATAGTTCTTTTCGGATGGGGTCAGGCTTCTACTGGCAAAGGCCACTGGTCTCAGGCCATTCTCGCGTTTTGGTACAACACAGCCCCAACCCTTGCAAGCTAGCATCAGTGTGCAGGACGTAAGGTTTTCTTGGATCGGCATAGGCCAGCACTGGAGCATGGGTAAGTTGATATATGATCTCATGAAAAGCAGTCTCACAATCAGGAGTCCAGCGGGCCCCAAATACTTCACTCGGATGAAAATACACTTTCAGTCTTGAGGGACGCTGACTTTTGGTATTTTTTGTGGGTTGGGGGATACCCTTGAGTAAGGTTAAGTAAAGGGCGGATCACTCTTGAATAGTCCTTGATGAAGCGCCGATAATAACCACAGAATCCCAGGAATCTTTGCAGTTCTTTAGATTTTTGGGCTGTGGCCAGGTGGTCAAGGCCTCAACTTTACTTGGGTCGGTCTCTATTCCCTCGGTGGATACTATGTGTCCCACATACTTTACTGATGTTTGAAAGAATTGACACTTATCAATGGACAGTTTAGGCCAAAGTCCTCCAGTCGGTCCAATACCTTAAATAATCTGCTCTCATGTTCCTCCAGTGAGCTGCCAAACACAATAACATCATCTAGGTATACCAGGCACTCTAGTAAGTTCATGTCCCCACTGCACGCTCCATCAATCGTTGAAAAGTGGCTGGGGCACCTGAAATCCTTGAGGCATCCTCATGAATTCATAGAAGCCAAGCGGACAGATAAAGGCCGTCTTCTCACGGTCCTCTGGGGCCATCGGGATCTGGTAGTACCCACTGCGGAGATCCAGCACAGAGAACCACTTGCTCCCGCTTAGGCAGTCCAAGCATCCTGAATGCGGGCATTGTGTACTGATCAGGATAGTCCGCCGTTTAAGGTGCGATAATCCACACACATCCTTACTGTTCCATTCTTTTCCTCACTACCACAATGGGGGAAGCATAAGGGCTTCTGGATTCTTGTATTACACCAGCAGCTAACATCTCTTGCAGATGCCGCCTCACATCATCTATGTCAGCAGGTGCCAGGCGTCGAGACCTCTCACGAAATGGTCTTTCGTCATGCAGCCGGATATTGTGCTCAGCTCCTGCACGCATCCTACATCCCATTCCTTTAAAGAAAACACCTGGTCTCTGGGCAAGCTTCTCACTGATCCTCACTTTCCATTCAGCTGGCAGCGGGAGTCGCTAAATCAAACAAGTCATGCTACTCTGTCATTCTTCCTTGAACTCTTGCTGCTGGGTAGCACTGCAGTGTCTGCACAATGCACATTAGCCAGGATGCAACCTCTGTTTACTCGAATGTCTCTTTCAGACACATTATGAACTTGGACCATTACCCTTCTGGCATAAGCATGGGCTCTAGCGGGCAAAATACTAGGCTTGACCAGCAGTCCCTCTGGCAATTTTCCATCGCCTGGTGCATCCAACATTAATATTTTATTCTTAACATCCTTTCTGATACGGACCTCTCCTGTAAGGTACACTGGGCATTTGCGCCAGGATCAGAGACTCAGGATCCTTCTTCCATACAATTCCGGACCGTTCCTCTGGTTCTGTTTTTCAGCATCTCTGTGCCTCATAGGCCTTCTTAATTAAAGCCGGAACTCTTAAAGCTCTACTAGTCTTTGACCCCTGTTTTTCATAACACAACTGTGCCAGCCTTCCGAACATATGAGCATTTGTTCCAATCAACAAAGGGACACCATCATACAGTCCAGTGGGGGGACACACTAAGGCTAGGGTCTCTACTTGTTCGGCCACTCCAGCCACGGAGGTGGGGAAAGACAGCCAAATTCGGATATACCCGGAATAGGGGTAGGCCTTCTCACTTAACCCCCATACATGCAGTCCTTCTAATGGTTGTAAGGGTACGCCTGACAAATGCTTCTGATACCAATCCTGGAACATAATTGTCACTTGGGAGCCACTGTCTAATACAGCTCTTGTAGACACTCCATTCACCTTTACAGTGGTCTCCATGGAGGACCCACTATTCTGGACCAGTCTGGAGAGGCGGTAGTGGGGGCCTGGGCAACTGACCTTGCCACAAAAGGACGTGAATTAGCATTTTGGTGCCCTCACTGGGATCATGTCGTGCACCTCTTAACCACTGATTTCTTCTCCGGCTCTCCTTGTAGCCTATATGCAACTTTGTCAGTGTCTTTTGGGGACTGGCATTCCCTTTTATGTGCCCATCTTTCCCACAATTATAGCAAAACATACTTTCTGGAGTTTGAGCTGGCCGAGGCGCCACACTGGGAGCCAGGCGGGGTATTACTAACTGGAAACCTGGGTGCCATCTCTGTCTGCGGCGTGATAAGCATTTGGAGACATCTCGTCAGTTTCTCCACTTCCATGGTCAAGGAATTGAGTTGGAGCTGTTATCAGCAGGAGATACATGGGTGGGTACCCCCACCCCATAGCAGATGCAGTCGGATATAGGTCAGGGCCTGCATTGCAGGCGTGGCCTTCATAAAGGGACTGTTTTTGAATTCCCGGATCTCTCTCAACAGTTCGCCCCATTGTGGCATATCTTTTCCTTGTCAGAGCACTCATTGACTGTCAACCTCTGCCCCTGAACTTCACTTGATGGGTCACCTCAGTCACTCGGGTCATAGCCACAGCTGTTGGTGCAGGTACCTCCCGAGGTCGCCTTTTCTCAACCTCGAATTTCTCTCATTAACTCATCATAGGAGGGTGGGGATTCCAGTCGATTTGCCAGGCGTAACTGAAGCAACAGCAGTTCTGAGAAGGGGGCAGACTTATGATTCTGTCCAGTCTGGTTCGGTCCAGTTCAATCGCTGGCAAACTACCCTTTCTGAGGCATTCTTGCAACAATTTTTCCAGCCGAGAGACATACACAGACAACAACTCCCTTGGTACTGTTGTGCATTTCTTACTCTCCACCATAGGTCCTCATCAGAATCTGGGCTCCATACACATTCTCCAAGGCCTCAAGATAGGCCTGTGCAGTCGCTTCAGGGTTACTGGCCCGCTTAGCACGGATGGTAGCCAGGGCAGGACCTCGGAGGCCTCACTAACCCTCTTCGCCGCTTCCGAGCATTGCCATTCTAGCACTTGGGGGCAACATAGTCTATCCAGGTCTCCCAGTCATCCTCCCTTGGGGGTGGGAGGGTGCCAGAGAAGATCCTCAACCTTCGGTAAGAGTCGTGACTAATGGCAGGTGCAGAAATAGGAGTCTGCATTGGTTCAGCCACCATTACGGGCACTGGAGCAGGAGAGGGTGTTGGGGAGGAACACCCCAGGTGGCAAGAATAGTTTCTTCAAGTCCTCCACAGTTTTCCCCTCCCAGCAACCATTCAGCAAATTCTCCTCAAAAGTTTCAGATAGTGGTGGGGCTGATCTCCCGGGTCTTTACTGTCCTTAGTTATCACTCTCCAAGCAGTGAGGGCTCCTCTGGGGTAATGGTCTGTGGCACTTTGAGCTATCTATGGGATCCTTAAACTCTACTAGGGCCAGGAAAGTGTGGGTGAGCAGATTAGCATGCCGACCCACCACCACAGGGTTTTGTAAACCTTCCACCTTGGAAAGTACTCCTGCACAGTGTCCGTATTGATACCCAGGGATGTCCAGGATAAGCATAGCATTTTGGGGGTCGATCTCCTCCCAGTACACCACTCCACCAGCCGGCACAGCCACTTCTGTCGGGTACCCATTTTTTCTTAACAGTGGTTCAGAATATGGCCACTAGAGGACACACAATCCCAGCGGTGAGCCTCCAAGATGTAACCCCTAGATGGCGCTATCCCAGGGGCTACTACCCCTGCCTGATTTGCCACTAACAGGTTGAGGGGCCTGGATCCAATGGCGGGTGCCTCCACCCAGAGGTCAGGGTTTGCAATAGTTAAACTAACTTGGTCACAGCCCTCTGGGACACTGCAACCCCCTTTCTTCCCACTAGTGGCCCACACAATATATCAGAATTACCTTCACAGTATACACTTACCCCCAGGTCTGGTTCCGCACTGGGACCTCCTGTGAAATGAGATACAGTGCAACAATCACAGTACAGTACTTTAACATAGACAAATACCTCAGGCAGTATAACTTTGCTGAAACAAGCAGCTCTGATTTATTTAGGGGGATATAACAAGGACAGGGGAATCAGGTTAATTAGCTTATCACTCTAATAATCTACCTATGGCTCTGTGCACAGGCCTATCCCTATCAGTTACTGTCCCTGGGTACCCAAGCCCTAGTGGCTAGTCCAAACCGTGGCAGCTGGTAGGGGCCCTTTCACACAGAGAAAAGGAGAATTAAACAGTCAGCAGTACAGTAATTCCATTTGGATTTAATGTGGCAATTCAACAGGGAGCGACCTGAATTAGTACTCACGACCTCCAAATAAGATAGGGTCCTTCAATGTCAGCAGGGCTCACTTGAGGTACACAAACCTCTTCACACATCCATATAAAGAAAGCACTATACCAGGCAGGCTGCATCTGTATCCCGATCGCAATTACTGCACAATACCCGGGAGAACACACAGCAGATTCAGTTCCTGACAGACCGAGTGCAATTTTCAGCAATTCCTCCAGTCTTCTACAGGGTGAGCCTGGTTTCTACTCTTCAGAGATCCTTTGATTCTTTTCACAGGACGGATTCAGTCCTAACAAGCTGCAGACCGGAACTCTGGGCCTTACACACGTTTTTGACTAAAACTGCACACTGAAAAGCACAGGGCTCCTTCCTTCTTCACTGCCAAAGCTCAACTGAAACTCCAACCGACAAAACCGGCACTTCCTTTGAGTTCCTCCCAGTTCTTGACTGGATTGGCTGTCACTCACAATAGACTGCTGCTGTTGGTCCAAAAGGCACTGAAGTCTAAACTACATCTCCCAGAGTCACTGCCCATACAATCCTCTTGTGGCTGGCTCAGATTATGAGTCCAAGTTCTGATTCGTCCAAGGCACCATTTTAGAGCTAGCTTACCCCACACTGATTGGTCCAGTTCAGCAGTTCAAACTAGAATGGGGAACTAGCAGACAGTTCTGACTGCAAAGAAAGCAGGTTAGACAAACTGTAATTTCATTATTACTCTAAATAATTTCTGGCAAACAGTTACATCTTTCAGATAGGTTCCCTTGCACTCCTAGTGACTGCAAAAATGAAGTGAATTGGCAGCAGCTCGAGTGGTACTCAGAGAAGCACACAGTCCCCCCATACAAACTAATTATGTCTGCAAGCAGACAGCTCTTAAAGAGACAGTACCAGAGGCTCTAAAAACACTCACTGATAAATGGCTTAAATGCCAAACACCATTCAGGCTTGGAGCATTCAAGCAAGCTCCTGGAAGTCTTTTGGGAACCCCCATTTGCAGGGGGGTTACAGACAGAACACTTGACTTGATGAGATCCAGATTCTATTGGCCTAAGATGGGGGCTGATGTTGAGCAACATATTCAAACTTGTAGTCGCTGCTTGCAGAGGAAAGCTTTGCCTCAGAGGGCTGCCCCACTTGTTAACATCACCACCAGTGCACCCATGGAGCTGGTCTGTATTGATTTTCTGAGTTTGGAGTCAGATCAAAGAAATATTAGTAATGTGCTGGTGGTCACTGACCATTTTACGAGATATGCCCAAGCTTTCCCCACCAAGGACCAGAAGGCATCCACTGTGGCAAAAGTACTTGTAGAAAACTTTTTTGTTCACTATGGGGCTCCACAAAGAATCCATTCTGATCAAGGGAGAGACTTTGAGAGTCGTCTGATCAAAGAGATGCTTTCTCTGTGGGGAGTGCGAAAGTCCAGAACCACCCCTTACTACCCCAAGGGGGACCCACAGCCTGAACGTTTCAACCGCACTTTGCTAGATATGCTAGGCACCCTCCACCCAAAGGACAAGCCTAGATGGAGCCAACAAATTAGCACCCTGGTACATGCCTACAACTGCACCAAAAGTGATGCCACTGGGTTCTCCCCTACCGCCTGATGTTTGGAAGAGAAGCTCGACTGCCGGTAGATGTGTTTTGGAGTTTCTCCTGATGGGGTTCGAGCTGACAACTATTTACAGTATGTGCAAAAGTTAAAGGCCCAGCTAAATCATGCGTACCAACTGGCTCAAACCATGGCTGCCAAAAGAAATCTGGCCAACAAAGAAAGGTATGATAAAAGGTGAAAGCACAGGAACTCCAGGAGGGAGATCGGTATTGCTAAGAAATCTGGGACTGCATGGCAAACATAAGATTGTAGACAGATGGCACCATCTCCTCACATTGTAGTGGGCAAACTAGATGATCTGCCTGTGTACAAAGTAAGGCCTGAGAATAATTCAAAAGATGTGAAAACAATGCATAGAAATCATTTACTGCCCATTGGACAAATCTTGATTGAGTCTGAGCCCCCAGAAAATGCCCCCTCTGGACCAGTGACTAGAGCTGCTGCTAAGAAAAATCAAGAAAGTCTGCACCTACAGAAGCTGAGTTAAAGTGTTCCCCTCCACAAGTCCCAGTTGAACATGACTGTCAGTCCATGTCAGAGGAAAGTGAGTGTGGCTTTGAATACTACCCTTCTTATGAACTGAGTCAATTGTTTTGGCACAATCCCCTAGTCAATCCTGGAGATGAAGCTGGGACTTCTGGACTGTCTAAGCCCCCAGCTTTGTCCCTGAAGCAAATGCTCCCAGAAACTGAAGTGCAAAGCATCAAGTCAGATGATATGGAATCATTGTGTATGGCTGAACTGTTTGAGCTTTTAGAGGAGGAAAATGATGGACTGGGACAAACTGGTGATACACCAGAACAAGAAGAGTGTGTTGGGTGTCCTGCTAGTTCACTGCCAGTGTCAGAAAACTCCCCATGTGAGCCAAGTGTTGTGGACTCTGAGATTGCAAATAATGGAGCTGAAAGTGCCCCAAGTTCTAGCCTCTCTACCTCAATGGAGACTCCCCTGACAAGTGAGAACAATGCTGAAAATGAGGCTCAGAGTGCAGAGACTGTAACAGTCCCCCCTAGAAAGACTGGTTGAGCTGTAAAGCCTGTGGTGCACCTCAGTTATGATTCCCTGGGAGGCCTGTGGACTTGCCTCTCAATGTTGTCCATAAAGGAGTGTATGTGTCCCTGAGCTCATTGCCCAAACTGAACATCAGTGCTAACTCCAAGTTACTTGTGTTGCCTCTAGGTATGGTGCCCTGCCCCGTCCAGCCCCAAGGTAGCTGATAGGAAGGGCCCCCTCTTCAGGTTTCATGTACAGGAGGTAATAACCTGAGTTATGGTACAATGTGTATAATACTGTGTAAAAGTGATGTACTGAAAAGTTTCAGAAATGTGTTTCTGATAAGGTGATATATTGACTGATAATTACATGTATAAGCCTAATGTGATACTGATGTAAATATATATGGTTGTATTGAAACTTATGGGGGTACTTACTTGAATGGGTGCCAAGTTTTTCCAGGCCGGGAAGGGTGTAACCCCCCTGCAAATGGGGGTTCCCAAAAGTCTTCCAGGAGCTTTCCTGAATGCTCCAAGCCTGGGTGGTGTTCGGCCTCTGAGCTGCTTTACTGTGGTTGCAAGTGAGTGCTATTTGAGCCTTCACGTACTGTCTCTTTAAGAGCTGTCTGCTTCCAGACTTAATTAGTTTGTATAGGGGGACTGTGTATTTAATGCTCGAATCCCACTCAAGCTGCAGAGTAATCCTCCATTTGTGGTCACTGAAGGTGCAAAGGAGCCATCTGAAAGCTGTAACTGTTTGCCTGTAATCATTTAAAGCATTAGCAAAATTGCAGTTTGTCTAACCTGCCTTTATTGCAGCTGGGACTCTGTGTGTGTTACCTCTCCATTTTGAACCTAAACTGCTGTGCTGGGCCAATTGGGTTAAGGGAGCCCTAAAATGGAGTATGTGGACGAATCACAATTTGGACTCTTAATCTGAGCCAGCCACAAGGGGATTGTATGGGCAGTGACTCTGTGAAATGTAGTTTTGACCTTGACGCTTTTTCTACCAACAGAGGGAGTCTTATTGTGAGTGACAGCTGAATCAGCCAACAGAATAGTGTGGAGCTGAAGGAAATGCCCTGCTCTGTGACTGGAAAGATCAGATCAGTTGAGGCAGTGAAGAGAGAAGGAGCTGTGTGTCTCTGCGGTGTATAGTTTCACGCGGGAAGCGCTAGTGTGAGGCCCTGAGTTTCAGTCTGCAGCCTCTGTGAGTGCCAGTTAGGACTGAATCCGAGTTGTGAGGAGAAAGAAGCACTAGAAGTGTAGAAACCAGGCTCACCCTGTAGAAGACAGGAGAAATTGCTGAATCGCGCTTGGTCTGTCAGGAACTGAAGCTGCTGTGTGTGCTCCCGGGTATTTTGCAGTAATTGCGATTGGGATCGAGGAGCAGCCTGCCTGGTATAGTACTTTTCTTTTACATATAAATGTGCGTATAGCTTATGGGGAATCGCTATTTCAAATCCCCTGTACAGTGAATTGTGTGCTGAAGCTGGAAGTAAACCCCAGCTTGATTCGGACTACATCCATTTGCTATCAACTACAGTGGGGTCCAGTCACAAGGACCTTGTCCTCATGCCCTGCTCTTCTGGCAATCCAGAGGGACATTCTCCATCTGATCCCCAGCTTGGCTGTTGTGAGTACAAATCAGGGTATTGCCCTGCAGCTTGTTTTTCAATCACAAGTGGGTCATCTAAGTCTTGTTGTTTTACTGTTTCATGGACTGAGCCCTCCGGTTCTGGATTACAATTGGGTGTTGTGCATATATTTTATTCTACCGGGCCCTATCCATCTGCACCTGCCGGCCAACCCCGGGCAATGGACCTGGCTAGCTCCCCCCAACCTGGGTACCCAGAGTGTGAGTTTTCAGACCATGTGTGCACAGTACTGTGATTTAATGCCGCTAATTAACCTGATTTTCCCCTCCCGTGTTACTGTCCCCTAAATAAATCAGATTTGTTGTTATACTATATACTGTCTGTGGTGGTGGTACTTATGGAAACAGTATTGTGTTTTGCTGTGTATGTTAATTAACCTTACTTTACAGGGGGTCCTCAGAGACGTGCTGCTGAATCAGTCTCGAGGGTAAGTGGTATCTATATGAGTGAACAGTGTGTAAACATGGGATATTGGGGCTGTAACTCTGGTGTACTGTGTGAGCCACTGGGGGGGATAAAAGGGGGTCTCAGTGTCCCAGAGGGCTGTGACCAAGTTAGTCTAACCACTACAAACCCTGATCTCTAGGTGGAGGCACCCGCCATAGGACCTAAGCCCCTCCACCTGTCCGTAGTCAAACAGGCAGGGGTAGTAGCCCTTGGGATAGCGCCACCTAGGGGTTATATTACTACTCTAACAAAATGATCAGCAAACAAGCACATCTCCTAACAGAGCTCCCTCTCAGATTAATTATGACTGCAATCCAGGCAGCTCTTAAAGAGACAGTACACAGAGGCTATACAGGCACTCTCTGTCAATACATTTAAACTGCTACAACACAGAACACCAGCCTGGCAGTGAGCATTTAGGCAAGCTCAAGAAAGACTTTTCGGGAACTCCCATTTGTAAGGGCCTTACACCCTTCCCTGCCTGAAGAAAACGAAGTCTGCGTCAAGGCTGTACCATCATGCATCAGTTAACATAAACTTATTACTTTACTATACATATTCACTACACTTCATGATACTATATCCATAAGGACAATACTTACACATGTTTCTTACAGGTAATACTGATTCCACTATGATTAACATACTTGTGACATCACAATACTGATTAATGTTATAACTTCCTGTAGATTAAACAATGTAGGAGGGGGCCCTTCCCTATCAGCTAACTTGGGGCTGGAAGGGGCAGGGGCACCATACTGAGAAGGAAGAACAATCAACCTAGAATTGGCCATTAAGCTCAGTTTGGGTAGTGAGCTCTGAGAAATATAAACACCTTTGTGAACCACATTGACAGGCAAATCCACAAGCCTCCCGGGAGAATAATAACCGAAGTGCAATACTGGCTTGACAGCTTGGCCAGTCTTTCTGGTGGGAACAGCCACAGTCTCTGTACTTTCAGCACTAACTTTGGAGCTGTCGTCATTCATGAGGGGTGCCTCTGCATGGATGGGAATGTCCAAACTGGGAGCACTGTCAGCGCCTTGCTCTGTAGGCTCTGTTTCCACAACACTTGGCTCATTTAGAGAAGGTTCTGGCACATTTAGGCTTTGTGGCACTGAAATGGAGCTGTCAGCACTCTCATATTGTTGTTCAAGTTCTGGTGTGTCACCAGGGAGACCCAGACCATCAGCCCCTTCTTCGGGCAATTCACACAGTTCCACAAAACACAGAGTCCACAACCTCAGATGTGTTGCTTTGCACCTCACTTTCAGGGAGCATTGGCTCCAAGGGCGAAGCTGGGGGGTTAGGCAGTTCAGAAGGCCCAGCTTCATCCCCACAATTAGCCATAGGGTTACCTCGAAACAGCTGACTCAATTCATAGGAGGGGTAATAGGCATTGTCACACTCACTATCGTCTGAGGTGGACTGACAGTCACTATCATTCTGGGCCTGCTGCGGGGAAAACCTTATCTCTGTAACTATTGGGGTAGGTTGACTCTGTCTCTTTTTTGCAGCAGCATGAGTCACCGGCCCAGGGGAGGCAATGTCTGCTGGCTTAGCTTCAATAATAACTTGGTTGATAGGCAGCAAGTGGTTATGGTGCATGATCTTGACAGCTTTGGAGTTATTGTCTGGGCGTACTGCTACATGAGGAAGATGGTGCCACCTATCAGCAATTTTGTGCTTGCCATGTAGTTCCAAATTGCATAACAACACACTGTCTCCGGGCCGTAGCTCTTGAGCCTTTACTTTCTTGTCGTGCCTCTCTGTTGGTGAGATTTCTTTTAGTGGCCATTGTCTGGGCCAGGTAATACGCATGGTTCAATTGAGCTTTCAGTTTCTGTACATACAGCAGGTAGTTTTTAGCTTGGACCCTCTCTGGAGAGACCCCAAAACAGGCATCAACTGGCAGGCGGCCCTCCATCCCAAATATGAGGCGGTAGGGGAGAACCCAGTAGCATAATTTTTGGTGCAATTGTACGTGTGTACCAAGATGCTAATCTACTGGCTCCACTTATACTTGTCTTTTGTGGGAGGGTGTCCAGCATGTCTAGAAGGGTGCAGTTAAAATGTTCTGGTTTAGGGTCCCCCTTCGGGTGATAGGGGGTGGTTCTTGACTTCCACCCTTCCCCCCCCACAGAGAGAGCATTTCTTTGATTAGCCGACTATCAAAGTCTTTGCCTTGGTCAGAGTGGATCCACTGGGGGGCACCATAGTGGACAAAAAAATGTTCCACTAGCACCTTGGCCATGGTAGAGGCCATTTGATCTTTATGTAACCCCTCACCCCTATCTTTTTGCCAAAACGACAGGTGGCATGCTGTTGAAGCTGACAGCAGTACCTGGTGGGGACCTGGGTTCGGGGAGGATGAGGTTACTTGGCAAAGGGGGACCTAGGTTTGGCTACTCTGCACAGGAGCACCCAAGTAAATCCAAACACAGGAAGCAATAACTGTAATGTCCAGAACCAGGAATGGGATTCTTCAGTGTGGCTTTTATTCACATACTAGCTGAACAAACAAAGCATAGACGGACCCCCATGGGGCTACATTTCCTGATAATGCAGATTAGAGACTACAGAACACTTTATCACCATTTTCAGCCCTCAGGCTCTGGACCCACCAGGCACACAGCCCGGACTTGCACGCGCTTTGGGTACACAGCCCGACTTGTACACACTTGGGTTTTCCCTACGGTCCATTGGAAGAATGAACCAATTATCCTGTCGTGGCTCCCCACACCACTTTAGAGTCGACGACTCATAGAGAGAATTTTTCCTTACTTGTTGTGGCTCCCCACACCACTTAGAGTCTGCGACTCCTAGAGAGAATTCTTCCTTACTTGTTATGACTCCCCATCTCACAAAGAGAATTTTTCCTACTTGTTGTGGCTCCCCACACTACTTAGAGTCCACGACTCCTAGGGAGATTTTCCCTTTTGCAACCCCACGTCTGGGTACTTCCCCCATCACTGGCCAAGTGCATGAGGCAAAGTAGCAACCACAGTAGAAATCCGTAGAGGTGGACCTGGTTACTAAAGATGGGAGGTTTGCCCACCTCCAGCTCCCACAGCCCATACCCGCCATTTCCTGGGAAAACTGAACCATTCCTTTTCTGAACTTCTGAATGTAGAGATTAAAGGGTAGATGATCTGGTGCATCTCTCTACATATTACTTGAATCACACAGCACTCTAGCATTTGACACTACTTTACTTGTTTGGCCCAGTCCTATAGGCTTCCCAAATTGTAGCTCAATCCCTAGATTTCCACATGTCCCAGGGTAAAGAAAACATTTTGCCCTCTTAGTCGGAGCAGGACTCACCCTTTAGTTGCAGGTGCCCCACAGGCGACTCACAAATCTTCCAACCTTCAAAATAAATGCTGAACTGAACTGGCAGCTTTTCTTCCTCTTGGCAGAATTAAGGGAATGCCCCAGGAATCTGCATGGGGATCTTTACATCCCCCGGAGGGAGGGGCACTGAGACCCGAACAGCAGTCTCCACCACTTGAGCACACCTTCACTTACTGAACACAAACTGGACACTGACTACTAACCTTGAAAACTCCCAACGTTCTATCTAACTCCCTCTGCTGCAGATTCCAATGTGGCTTATGCAGCTGCGAAAGTTCTATTGGTGATGTCATCCCTCAGTCTCAGCTGAGACTGAGAACAGAGTGAGACAGTGTGAAACCCATTTAACTGGAGTTTCACAAGCTGCCTTCCCTGCCTACCACTAGGTTTTACTGGGATTCTAGTAACCCCGGATAACAAGGGGGTTACACTCACCCTTGACCAGGAAAATGACTGTCCGCAGTCATTATTTACCCGGCCTTAGGCCATCCCACCCTATGTGCTACCTGCGGAGGGGGGGTGATCAGGCCCCCTCCTACCATGTGTAAGCACAGGCAGGCAACACTAAGGGCCTAAAGGCCTGTAGCTGACATATCAGCCTCTACACTATCCACTTACTACGGACACCTAGTGGCTCTGGTAGAACCATCCAGAGCATAGCCCTGATAGATCAGCACTGCAGTCCCTACGGCCATTCAGGACCACAGCCTGTCTATCCCCCTTAACCCTCTAGGGAAAATCTATCTGCCTCTAACATAATATTCCAAAACCAAAAAACAATCTGGGGACCTCCCCGACCTTGGGCAACCTGCAACCACAAACCATTAAAATACCACATTACTGCCTCCTCCCTACCCCCACAACCACACCTGTTGAAGGAAAGGGTTAATACAGCAATAACCATAACAATAACACCACAGTAATTTAAATTTCTATACAATAAAGCACTGACAAGGAACTCCGATGAGCCCCTCCTCCTCTTCTTGTCTTCTCTTCTGTCTTCCCAGGAACACCTGTAAGAAAAAGAAAGACAAAACACACGCTCCTAATCTGCATACACAGGCTACCTAGACCCCTACCATCAAAACACTGCAGAATCCCAAAAAGATTTTTTAGAAAAAAGGTAGAAAAACAGTATTTACATTAGAAAACAATGACATTATTTACAATACACATTTGGGGGGATGGAGTGCCCTAAAAGTCCCAACTAATGACCACAATGCCCAAAGGCTAGTCCAATAAAGAGTCTCTCCTGGGCCGGAGCCCAATGAAGCACAGTTCTAACAGGCCAAAGTCCCGAAGGGGAGAGTCTTTGAGGACAGTTCATACATTTTGAAGTCTGTTAGTGTAGGGTGTGTACTGCAATGTCATAACGATAGAAAAGTTCGGACTTACCAGCCACTTGTAGTACGAGATTTCTGGCAGCAACCTGCACCTCTGACGAAGACTCTCCCTGGCAGCATTTCTTCTGATACAGCTGGGCGGACATCTTCCAGGAACCACAGGAGGGCACATCTGGGAACAGCTGGGCTGATGTCATCTCTGGAGACGGAACCTTAGAACAGGAACAAAAAGAAAACAGCTGGTCCGACATCATCCGATTACCAGGCGATGAACAGGAAACAGCTGGGCTGGTGTCCTCTCTGGATCTGAAGTCATCTTGTGGGCCAGTCAATGGTTTCTGGGAAGGACAGTACACTGTAGACTGATGAATGTGGGGCACCTGAGTCCTGGATATTCATATTGGCGGATCAATAAGGCACTTCACAGTCTGGTGTGGCAGTATTGACTACCACTGCTCGGCTCTCCATTTTGTAGGCACGGGCACATTTGCTGAGAGGTCCTTGCACTAAGGCCAATAGTACCGGGGATCAGGGGCTTGAATTATTACCCCACCTGGGTGCACATAATTCACACAGTGGGAGATTTCACGTCCCTCTCCATCCACTATTCTCACTCTGTCCATAAACAGTGTCCTGCCTCTCTTCCACTGGGTATACTTTTCGTGGAACAATCTATTCTTTACATGCTTGTTGGCCCCAGGATGCACACTTTTCATTGCTTCATCCCAGATCCAGGATTTCCTGCAGTTCTCAATCTCCTCCCAGACTTTTCGAGGAAAGGTAGGAACGGTCATACCATAGATCTCATTTGCCTTTCTACGAACCAGTCTCTCCTCTTTACTTGCTTTGGTCAATCTGAGACCGCTGGCCTGGCTTGGGGGTGGCCAGTCCTGGTTCTGCCAGCTACGCATCCTTAAGGAAATTAGAAACGGATCCCTGACTTCTTCCTCCTGTAAAGCCAGGGCAGTGGCATCACCACTTTCTTCCATGCATTCCTCCGAGGCAAGATCTTGAGGCTGTGTACCCATTCCTTTTTCACAAGGCCACATAGGTTCCCCCTCATC
The DNA here is from genome assembly GCA_016271365.2 of Neoceratodus forsteri. Classification (NCBI taxonomy): domain Eukaryota; kingdom Metazoa; phylum Chordata; order Ceratodontiformes; family Ceratodontidae; genus Neoceratodus; species Neoceratodus forsteri. Next base: position 1,202,594,497 of record CM028130.1, read on the forward strand.
TTCCTCTTCACTGAGGATCTGAGCCCAAGAGTGAGCAATCGTTCTCACCCCTGAGACTATCCACTCATCACTAGGCGCTGAGGCCGACACCTCCCATTCAAAGGCCTCCCGAATCTCATCTTCACCTAAGAGACTTGGGCTAGGCCCCCACCCCCCAGGGGTCTATTAAATTGATGCTTTATCCGAACTTTCTTTCTGGGATCCAGCATCCAAAACTTCAACTTCAGGTTCTGTCTCTAACTCTGCACCCTCTAGCTTTGTGCCACACTCCCCTGAGGGGCCTTCCTCCACAGGCTCCACCTGGTGCTGTGTGCTGCCAACTGCAGATTCCTGAATTTTTGTCCATGTGGGGGCCAAACGAATTGGAGGCGCTTTATACAAGCCATATTTTTGTAGACATCCAGCACAGTGAGGAATCATGAAGATGTCCCTTCCAGCCCCAAGCATATTTGACATACACGCACTGGATAATTAGGAATCGCCACCTGAGGAGGCAGTTGCCCTCCATAGCACCACTTTTCAATATCTCTCAGTCTATTTACTGCTGCTGTTACTGCAACCTGGGCATGATCCGGGTAACGAGCTGGTCCTGAGGCCATAACTGCAGAAAAATAAACAAAAGTTCACTGTAACTGAAAGTCCCACTTTATTGACCACACTCTTTAGCTGTAAAATGGCTCCTCTGCTGCTGTGTTTACTTTACTACCCCACCCTGTAATGGCGGCGGCAGCAGCACTCCTGTGCATCAACATTTAGAATCTGGGTCAAGCCACTGCGCACCCGATTTACAGAAACTACTGATAACTTTTACTAAAACTGCACAACTTGCTCGGTTCTGGCTTTAAACACATTTGCAGGATTTTCCTTGGACTTTTCACATGCTGGTAACATTTATTTTATTCACAGTCCCTTAAAGCTTCAGGTTTTTAGCACAGGATTGCCTGTATTTCTAGTGCTGCATTTTGCTACAACCCACAGTCTCTCTCTAGCTGCAAACCTTAAACTGAGGCTAATTTCACTTCTATGCACATAGTCAATGGCTTAACAGACTTGCACTTGCTGGCAGGACTTTATACAGTCGTTACTTGCAAAGCGACTACACTGCTGCACACACATTTTATATGGCATAGGCTGAAAATCACTGTTTGAGCAGTTTCTTGGTTGTTTACTTACTGTTATCAGTAGCAGCTTGCTGCGATGGGGAAAAACGGCCTGCAGCCAGTTCTTGAAGGCCTCGGTACACAAACGGGCGGGCAGTCCTAGCGATCATCTTTTTAAACACCAAACTTGCAATTTGGATGATCGATTAGCGGGTTGAGCCCGATTTTAAGCAAGAAAGTCAATTTTTGAACTGTTTATGACGCTTTGAACACTCTGCGACGCTCCTCTACTGCCAGTACACGCACTCCACTCTCACTCCCTCTCGAATGCTGGGGCAGTCTCTGTAGAGCTGGCTGAGGGCCGGGACTGATTGCAGCCTGACCAACCACACGACGCCATGCAAATTTGCCTCTTCTTCCTCGCGAGGGCTCTTCTCCTCACGGCGATCGTCGAGCAGGCAAATTTAAACTGCAGAATGCAACTTTTTTCCTGTACCAACTGACTCCACGGCGGGAGCCCATTTCAGCCATATAACATAGCCATTTACACTGTAGTCTCTCAATTCACTCAGAAAGCATTTCCAACGTCCAGGGCATAATTTTCCTTTTGCTACCCCTAGTCTTCCACACTTTCCTTCACAACAGTTCATTTTAAAAGCATTTCAAATGTCCAGGGCACAATTTTCCTGTTGCTACCCCTAGTCTTCCACACTTTTATTTACCACAGTTCATTTTTAAAGTAGGCAAAAACGCTGTAAACAATTTTGATGCAGGACAAGGGCACACTCTTTGGCTTTACAGCTCCTTGGTAAACAGATGCCAATTTTAAACAGCAGCACAAGATCCACAGCACACAGCAACACACTAGGGAAATTGCTTCAGCTTTTTTGGGCTACCCACTGCCAGATAGCCAAAACGCTAGCCCCCCTTGCCCAAGCACCTTCCTCCCAGAACAAAATCCAAAGCGGTGCCTCCATTTTTGTAACCCTCACCCCTGCCTTTTGCCAAAATGACAGGTGGCATGCTGTTGAAGCTGACAGCAGTACCTGGTGGGGACCCGTCTGGGAGGATGAGGTTACTCGCACAGGGGGACCTAGGTTTGGCTACTCTGCACAGGAGCACCCAAGTAAATCCAAACACAGAAAGCAATAACTGTAATGTCCAGAACCAGGAATGGGATTCTTCAGTGTGGCTTTTATTCACATACTAGCTGAACAAACAAAGCATAGACGGACCCCCATGGGGCTACATTTCCTGATAATGCAGATTAGAGACCACAGAACACTTTATCACCATTTTCAGCCCTCAGGCCCTGGACCCACCAGGCACACAGCCCGGACTTGCACGCGCTTTGGGTACATAGCCCGACTTGTACACACTTGGGTTTTCTCCACGGTCCATTGGAAGAATGAACCAATTATCCTGTCGTGGCTCCCCACACCACTTTAGAGTCGGCGACTCATAGAGAAAATTTTTCCTTACTTGTGGCTCCCCACACCACTTAGAGTCTGCGACTCCTAGAGAGAATTCTTCCTTACTTGTTATGACTCCCCATCTCACAAAGAGAATTTTTCCTACTTGTTGTGGCTCCCCACACCACTTAGAGTCCATGACTCCTAGAGAGATTTTCCCTTTTGCAACCCCATGTCTGGGTACTTCCCCCATCACTGGACAAGTGCATGAGGCAAAGTAGCAACCACAGCAGAAATCCGTAGAGGTGGACCTGGTTACTAAAGATGGGGGGTTTGCCCACCTCCAGCTCCCACAGCCCATACCCGGCCATTTCCCTGGGAAAACTGAACCATTCCTTTTTCTGAACTTCTGAATGTAGATTAAAGGGTAGATGATCTGGGTGCATCTCCTCTACATATTACTTGAATCACACAGCACTCTAGCATTTGACACTACTTTACTTGTTTGGCCCAGTCCTATAGGCTTCCCAAATTGTAGCTCAATCCCTAGATTTCCACACATGTCCCAGGGTAAAGAAAACATTTTGCCCTCTTAGTCGGAGCAGACACTCACCCTTTAGTTGCAGGTGCCTCACAGGCGACTCACAAATCTTCCAACCTTCAAAATAAATGCTGAACTGAACTGGCAGCTTTTCCTCCTCTTGGCAGAATTAAGTGGAATGCCCCAGGAATCTGCAAGGGGATCTTTACATCCCCCCTCCGAAGGGAGGGGCACTGAGACCCGAACAGCAGTCTCCACCACTTGAGCACACCTTCACTTATTGAACACAAACTGGACACTGACTACTAACCTTTGAAAACTCCCAACGTTCTATCTAACTCCCTCTGCTGCAGATTCCAATGTGGCTTATGCAGCTGCGAAAGTTCTATTGGTGATGTCATCCCTCAGTCTCAGCTGAGACTGAGAACAGAGTGAGACAGTGTGAAACCCATTTAACTGGAGTTTCACAAGCTGCCTTCCCTGCCTACCGCTAGGTCTTACTGGGATTCTAGTAACCCCGGATAACAAGGGGGTTACATTTAGTTGGAAAAGCTTGTGCATACTGCGTGAAATGATCCGTAACCACTAACACATTGCCAATATTCCGCTGATCAGGTTCTAAACACAGAAAGTCTATGCAGACCAGTTCCATGGGGGTGCTGGCAGTAATAGTGACAAGGGGGGCAGCCCTCTGAGGCAGGGCTTTACTTTGCAGGCAACGACTGCAGGCCTTTACATGGTGCTCAACATCGGCCTCCATCTCGGGCCAGTAGAATCCAGATTGTACCAGGTCGAGAGTTCTGTCAATACCGAGGTGCACCATGTGATTGTGGAGGGACCTCAGTACCAAATCTTTAAAGGCCGTAGGCAGGACCAATTGCTGCTTGTCTACTCGACCACTGTGATCCACTCTCTCTCTGTATAACAATTGATTATGTAACTTCAACCTGGGCCTTCTTTTAACAATAGAGTAGTTCGCAAGTCAGGGGAATGCAACTGGGACACATCTTTCCCCGCACGCAGGGCATCAAGTGCTTGCTGAATCATAGGATCTTGGGACTGAGCCCACTGGATGCTGTCATTGTCAGATAGAGGTAGTGCACTAATATCTAGAGCAGAGTAATGGCAATAGGCAGCCGGTATGCAGGTATCAGGAGGGCCCAAGTAATCTACTAAACAGTCCACTGTATCTGTAGACATCTGTTCATCTCTATTAAACTTTTGGCACAATGCTCGGATGTCAGGTTCAGACAACCTGACCCAATCACTCTTGGAGACTAGCCTTCGTGACAGGGTGTCAGCATCAATATGGTTCAGTCCTGGCCTGTATTTGACAGCATAATCATAGGTTGATAAAGCAGAGAGCCACCGGTGCCCAGTGGCGTCCAACTTAGCTGAAGTCTGTGCATAGGTTAACAGGTTATTGTCGGTCTTCACCAATATCTTTGCCCCATAGAGGTACTCACGAAACTGGTCAACAATGGCCCATTTTAGGGCAAGGAGCTCCAGCTTGTGCACAGGATAGTTTTGTTCTGATGGGGTCAAGCTCCTGCTGGCAAAAGCCACTGGTCTCAAACCACCCTCATGGTCTTGATACAACACAGCTCCTAGGCCCTGCAGACTAGCGTCCGTATGCAGCACATAGGGCTTGGTAGGGTCAGCAGAGGTAAGGATGGGGGTGTGGGTGAGCTGGTATATGACTTCGTGGAAGACTGCGTCACATTCGGGTGTCCAGCGGGGCCCAAAAGGTTCACCTGTTCGGAAATATACTTTCTCGGGTTCTTTAACAGCCCCTTTCTTGTATTTACGGTTGGAAGGGGAGTAACCCTGGGTGAGATTCAGGAGTAGGCGAATCACTTTGGAATAGTCTTTTTTTTGTAATTTAATGTTTATTAAAGTTTCCAACATACAGTACATCATAGTCACGGTACATAGAATGCGAACATGTACTTTCTGCATATCCAAGGAAAAAAAGGGAAAGAAGAGAAAAGAGAAAAAAAAAGGGAAGAAAAAAAAAAGGGAATCCGTTTCCCTCCACTCACCCCAGGTGCATTGAAAAAATTGTCCTACCCCATGATGAGAACCCCCCACATTGTCTTACCATCCCCCCATTACCCCTCGCCCATCCCAGGTTAGATTGTCCAGAGCCTTGCTTTACAAAAAGCCTCTATTCTCAGAGGTTTGTTGTGTTTATGGCATTTGTAAAGAGTATAAAGTTAAGAGCGGGGCCCAGATTTTATTAAATTTGCTCAATCTGTTGTGCAAACTGGCTGTCATCTTTTCCATTCTGATACTGACCAATAATTCCTTCAGCCATTCGACATATGATATTGCTTCGCTGTCCTTCCAGTGTCTGAGCACCAGTTTTTTGACTGACATGGATATAAGAGCTATATGATATTTGCGTGTGTTTATCGGGATTTCTGAATAATTTCCTAAAAGGCAGATTTCAACCGTAAACAACTCATCAAGTCCCAACAAGGGATCTGCTCTTTGCTTGATTTGCGACCATAAGAGGGCTATTTTAGAACAGTGCCAGAAAATGTGTATTAGATTGCCCTCACCCTGGGTGCACCTCGAACAAACGGCAGAGGAGGCATTGTCAAACTTGGCTATCTTATGAAGGGTATAATATAAGTTATGCAAGATTTGAAACTGCATAAGTCGGAGCCTATCTTGCATAATACATTTGTGGCATCCTTGCCAGACTTTCTCCCAGTTAATAGGTGTCTCCGGAAGGAGCATTGTCCAGTAATCAGTAGGTCCATAACGTCCGGGATAAACTTTGTTGTATAGAACTTCAAAAATCTTAGATACCGCATGTGGGAGGCCCACTATTTGAACCAACTGCCAGAAGGGGAATTCTACATCTGGGGATTTACCCCAATAGTTTTCCCAGGATATGTCGCAGTTGGAATATTTCAAAATATTAGAGGCCAGAATCCTAACTTATCTAGAATTTCTGTAGATGAAAACCATTTCTGTTCTGTCCCCTTCCAGAAATAGGTAAGCTTGGCTTCTTTAAGTTGTGGGATCCACAAGGGGGACAGAACTTTCCCACCTAGTCTAATATTGGGATTGCCTATCAGAGGTTGCTCCAAGTCCAAGCAGTGATTATATTTAATGAAAGAACAGAACTGGGAGTGAACCCTCATAGATACGGCGATAGGTGACATGTGTAGCGGTTTTGGGAGGCTCTTGGGTTGCACAAAAAGCAAAGCCACAGGCGAAAGGTTGTGACTTCGGATTTGGGCAGATTCTATTTTGGTCCAGAGGGGTTTGTACTCCCCAGATTTTCCAGGATCACTTGGGGTGAGCCACCTCAAGTATTTACTCGCATGGCTGGCCCAATAATAAAGGCCAACATGTGGTACCCGGAGGCCCCCTTTGGGCTTCGGGGCCGCTAACTTGTGGAAGGCCAACCAGTGACCTTTACTGGCCCAAATAAAATTGGCAAAAATGTTGTGCACTTTCTTGAACCATGATTGGGGTAACCAAATGTTCAGGAGATTAAGTGGGTAGAACAGCCGCGGAAAAACGTTCATTTTAATAAGGCTAACTCTGCCCCAGATAGTCAATGGGAGAAGGGACCATCTATTTAAATCTTGGGTAATAATATTTAGTAAGGAGTCTAGGTTGTATTTTTGCAAAAGAGCAGTGCTTCGTGAGAAAATAATACTAGATATTTCAATGACTTCCTTTCCCATGACAGGCCTGATGCGCTAATCTCATGCCTCATCACTCTTTGATTGAGAGGGAAAACCACCATTTTCCCCGCATTTAATTTATAATTATAAAGCAGACTATACTCTTTGATAGTTTCCAGAAGATGTGGGATAGCTTTTCCGGGATACAAGGTATGAAGCAGTAGGTCGTCTGCATAGGCCGATACCTTGATTTCGATGCCCTGTACCATTATACCTTGTATCTTGGGGTTAGCAACCAGTCTTCGAATGAGAGGTTCTAGATATAAGTTAAAAAGAAGTGGGGATAGGGGACACCCTTGTCTAGTGCCTGAGAGCACAGGAAACTGGTCGGAGATACACCCATTATATAAGACTTTGGCCGTTGGAGATTTATAGAGGGCCTCCTATCCAGTTTTGGAACTCTACAGGGAAGCCGAAAGCATGTAACGTCCGGAAAAGAAAGTTACAGTTTACTCTATCAAAGGCTTTCTCGGCATCCAGAGAAACCAAGGCAGCTGGATATTCCCCATCTCTGGATACTGAGAAAATATGTGCCAGGGTTCGAATATGATCACCAGCCGACCTACCCTTCATGAAGCCCATCTGCTCTATTCCTATTAAATCCGAAAGAACTGTGCTTAGACAGTCTGCTAACAATTTACTCAGAATTTTAATATCTTGATTAAGTAGTGAAATCGGCCTGTAACTTGCCATATCCTCTGGTGTTTTGCCGGGTTTTGGCAGAAGTACGATTAGCTCCTCAAACAATGTGCTATCTGTACTCTTACCGGCTAGGATCTGATGGAACATAGAGAGAAGCAAAGGGGCAAGATTCTTTGTGAATGCTTTGTAAATATTAGAGGAGAACCCATCAGGTGCCGGGGATTTATCGTTGGGGAGGCTATCTATAACTCTTAAAATCTCCACTTCGGTTAAAGGAGCGCATAATATAGCTTGTTGCACTTCTGTGAGAGAGGGCAGGTGAGATTCAGCTAGGTAATGATCCAAATCCTTACGTGAGGGGGGGTTCACCATCAGAGAGTATAGAGATTGGAAAAACTTTTGGAATTCTGATGCAATTTCTTTTGGATTGATCACAAGTGAACCATTATGGGACCAAATAGAAGCAATGAATCTGGCGGATTCTTGTTGTTTGACTCGAGCAGCCAAAAGATGACCCGCTTTCTCCCCCTGATCAGCATATATTGCTTTCAATTTCAGAATCAAGAACTCTGCCTTCTCTCTAAGAAGCTCCGAGTAGGAGTCTTTCAGTTTAACCAGATCCAACAAAGTTTGCTCCGGTGTGTGAGGAGACAAATTCTTTTCTAAGCCTCTGATCTGGCTAAGGAGTTGCGTTAACTTTAGCTCCCTCAATTTTTTCCTTTTGATGCCACCCCAATTAAAAGACCCCTGAGATAAGCTTTAAGGGCACCCCATTCCATGTCGGGTTTACCCGTAGAATTAAAATTAGCAGACACGAATTGTGAGATATGGCCATTAATGTATTCCAGTATTGTTGAGTCTTTTAGAAGTTGGTTGTCGATTTTCCAACAGCCGTCCCCTTTTGGGATAACTGCCAAGGAGAGTTGACACGTGACTAATGAGTGATCTGATGGTGGTCCTGGGTGTATAGCTGAATCAACAACCCTGGCTAACCAACGATGTGAGATCATGATGTAATCGATCCTGGAAGATGTTTTGTGGACTGGGGAGGTGAATGTATAACCTCTGTCTGTAGGGTGTAGTGTGCGCCACATGTCGCATAGTCCCACCTTGTTCCATAAGTCTCTTAGGGCCCTTTGTGCTGGGGACAGACCTCTGGGTTTATTTCCTGTGCGATCTATACGCGGGTCAAAAACTACGTTTAGATCCCCACCCAAAATCATTGGGGTTGTAAGAAAGGGGGCCAGTTTATTAATGAGTTCTACAAAGAACTCAGGAGAGTCGGAATTCGGTCCGTATATGCTACCCAGTAATACTTCCATGGTGTATATTCTTCCTTGGACAAATACATACCTCCCATGGGCATCCCTAATTATGTTGCTTGGTACAAATGGGACACTGCTCCTTATCAGGATCATGACCCCACAACTCTGCCTGGTACCTTTAGCTGCAAATATTTGTCCTATTTGCTGCCTTCTCATCTTTGATTCTTCTGAAATCAGCAGGTGAGATTCTTGTATAAAAGTGACATCAGACCTCAACAGTTGTAGGTGCTTACGCACTTGGTATTGTTTGATTTTCTGCCTAATTCCTCTTACATTCCACGAAGAAAAAGTTAGATTACTCATCATGAGTTAAATCTGACCTTGTGTAGGAATTCCGGGCGTTCTACCAGCAGACTCTCTTCTGGGCATTATATCAATGGATTGATCCAGAGAAACCTGGTCCGTCCCCCTCCCTCCCAAAATTCAACCATTTGGCAGACAGGTGTATTGAAATCAACATCAGAGTAAACTCCCTACCCCCATTACTGTGGACAGCGGTCAACAAAGCACCCTGCTATGCCCCCTCCCCCAGCCCTCCAAGAGCCATCTGCTAACCCTTATTGACCCAAAATGTTATTGACATCTTGGAGTGAGCTAGCCAATGGGGTGGGGGTGTAATAGAATATACTAACTAAAGCACACTGTTCAAAACCTGCTCCACTCGCTATAACTACTTTACTTTGTTAAATGCGCGTTGATCAGCTGTCACTGTAACCGTAACTTGATAGAATATGAAGAAAATTATCCAATTAACTGTTGTCATATAGAACATTATCATAGCTTCATATAACCTGATGTAGCCTGCGGAGCGACAGCTTACTTTCACAAAAGAAATGTGCATAAAATCAAATTATTAGGAGCGTGTATTGTCTCCTTTATACATAACAAATCAGACTCAATCTCGTGAGCTAATATTCAAACTCGGCTCCAGTAGACCTGAAAACTGACAGTTATAGTTGCCCTACTTGTAAAAAGGACTTAAACGGGAGTCTTTACAGTGTCTTTTAAACCAGCATTCATTTAAGTCATTCCAGAGACCAGTGCCATATCATTAACAAACAACTGAAGCAGATTGAAAAAGAAGAGTTAAAATTAAATGCTCTCCAATGCCATGAACGAAAGGTTTATCCGTCACCACTGAATTCGGGGATTATCATCTTTGGGGTGAAAGGTCAGCTGTGGTCTACCCCGCCGATCCATGAGATGAAGCTTGACTTGCAGAATTTTGCAGTAAGCCACCGCAATGCCAGTGAGCTGTTGGCAGAAGCTGCTTTCTGAGATTTCTAGGCTTCATGTGCCCTCTAGTGGCGGTCATCGCAGGGATATGGCAGTCACGGCAACTGAGAACCGGTAGGATAAGCCTTGAATGAGAGCAGTATTTCGGTGAGATGTTGCAGAGAGCCGGCTTCAAGGGAACTCTTCACTAATGCCATAAGGGCTATGAGGTAATTGCAACGAGAACTATAACATAAACATTGTTCTCCCCTGTTGAGCCATAATGTAACTTCAGAGATTGTTAATGGGAACTCACGCACAGGGGGAAAAGAAAATCTATCCGGATGGTCAACGATCCTTTAATGAACCTTGTGGTTAAAGTCCCTTTTCCCCAGAGCTTTCATACCTCTTTAAACAGGTCGGGGAAAGCGCTTTTAAGCCCTTTAATAGCGGTGTCTGGGTCTTCAAAAGATACCCAAGATCCAGAAATCAGAACCCCCAATTTCGCCGGGTAGCTCATCCGGAACTTCACACTGGCAGCGATTAACTTGGATACCATGGGATGAAACAGGGCTCTCCTTTGCCTAACCGATGCTGGTAAGTCCTGAGCAACTCTAATTTTAGCACCTTCCCAGCACACTTCTTGTAGTTCTTTGATCTTCGTAAAAAGGTGTTGTCGCTCTAGAAAGTTTAAAAATTTGAAAATCAGTGGGCGAGGAGGGGCACCAGTTGGTGGTTTGGGGCGGAGAGCCCTGTGCGCACGTTCGATAGTGTAAGTCAGGCCAAAGGGCGATGGCCTGGCTAATTTTTCAACTAACTTTTGAATGAATCCCACGACATCGGGTCCTTCAGCGTTTTCGGGGAGCCCTATGAGGACCACATTGTTTCTACGACTGTGGCCCTCCAGGTCTTCTATCTTCATCTCCAGTTTTGTAAGTTTCTGGCAAATCGCAACGATCTCGGGCTCCACTTTCTCAGTTCTTTTTTCCACCGAGCTAATTCTGACATCGGTATCCAATGTTCTTTGATGCAAATCTTCCACCACTTGGGTAAGGCTTTTAATTTCTGCTGTTATTGTATTTATGTTTTCCTTGAATGGAGCAAACTCTTGTAAAAATCTTTGCAGGGTGAGAGGCTGCTGCTCCTCCATAGTGGCTCCGGGTGTCAGTCTGTCTTCACCACCTGAGGCCCTGGCTTTTTTTGAGGCCTTTTCCGGCGTAGCTGGAGGAGTATGTTTGGAAGGATTTTTCTTCGACATTGTCTCCATGTAAAAAAATATGTTCAAGATTCTGATCCAAACCCTTTCTTAAGCGCGTGAGACTCGATTTAGATGGAAAATAGTTAGATATTTCGACAGTTTTTAAGGTTTTGTGGGTCAGAGGGCTGGAGCTGAGCTGGAAGGCTGCTACCCGGTGGACTGCATCATGTGATCCCCTTGGAATAGTCTTTTATGAACCTGCGGTAGTAGCCACAGAACCCCAGGAAACGTTGTAGTTCTTTCAAGTTATGGGGCTGGGGCCAAGGTGTCAGAGACTCGACCTTACTGGAATTGGTCTCTATCCCTTCTGCAGATACTATGTGCCCCACATACTTCACAGAGGTTTGAAAAACTGCCACTTGTCAATGGACAGCTTGAGGCTGAATTCTTCCAATCGGTCTAGGACTTTAAACAGTCGGGTCCCATGCTCCTTTAATGTGCGTCCGAACACAATGACATCATCTAGGTACACTAGGCATTCCAGCAAGTTCATATCTCCCACCACACATTCCATCAGTTGCTGAAAGGTGGCCAAAGTACCCAAAATCCCCTGTGGCATTCTCAGGAATTCGTAGAACCCCAAAGGACAAATGAAGGCGGTTTTCTCACGGTTCTCCATGGCCATCAGAATCTGGTAATGTGCACTGCGAAGATCCAATACTGAGAACCATTTGCTCCCATTCAAGCAATCCAGGGCATCTAGTATACGAGGCATGGTGTACTGATCTGGGACAGTCCACCGGTTAAGGGTTCGATAATCAACACACATCCTCACCGACCCATTCTTCTTACACACAACCACAATGGGAGAGGCATATGGGCTCCTTGATTCCTGTATTACGCCAGCAGCAAGCATTTCCTGCAGGTGTCTCCTCACATCATCTATGTCCACTGGGGCGAGGCGTCGGGATCTCTCTCAAAATGGCCGGTCATCATGCAGGCGTATATGATGCTCTGCACCCTGGACACACCCCACGTCCCATTCTTTTAATGAAAACACTTGCTCTATCTGGGCGGGTTTCTTGCTAATCCTAGCATTCCATTCAGCTGGCAGCAGGGAATCACCAAAGTCAAATAAGTTTGGGGTCAGTCTCTCATTTTGGCCAGAGTACTTGTTATTGGGTAATACTGCAGTGTCTGCACAGTGTACTGTAGCTAGAGTGCACCCTCTGTTCACCCGGACCTCCCAATCTGACACATTTTGAATCTGGACCATCACTCATGATGCATAGGCATGGGAACGGGCAGGCAAGATGCTGGGTTTAACCAATAATCCTTCTGGCAACTTTCCATCACCTGGTGCATCCAACATTAATATTTTGTTCTTTACATTTCTCTTTAGGCGGACTTCTCCATGGATTGTGCACTGGGCATTGGGGGCCAACACCAAGGAGTCAGGTTCCTTTTTCCACACTATCCCCACTGGCTCATCTGGGTCCTCTTCATTAGGTTTCTGTTGTAAGTCATATGCCCTTTTTACTAAGGCTGGAATTCTTAGGGCCCGTCCAGTCAGTTGCCCTTGTTTCTCATGGCAGAGTTGTGCTAGTCTCCCAAACATGTGGGCGTTTGTTCCAATTAACAGGGGAACCCCATCATACAGTCCGGTGGGGGGACACACTAGGGCCAGTGTCTCTACTTGCTCCTCTACACCAGTTACAGTTGCAGGAAAAGACAACCAGAGGTGGATATATCCTAGGTAGGGATAAGACTTGTCACTCAGCCCCCACACATGTAAGCCTTCCAGGGATTGCAATGGCACATCAGATAAGTGTTTGTCATACCAGTTCTGAAATACAATGGTCACTTGAGACCCACTGTCAAGCACAGCCTGAGTAGGAATACCATTCACAGCCACAGTAGTCTTCATTGAAGGAACTACTATTTTGGACTGGAGGGACAACAGCAGGGGCTTGGACAGACGATTTAGCCACAGAAGGGTTTGAGTTAGGATGGCCGAAGCCTTCACTGCGGTCATTTCATGCACCTCTTGACCACTGACTCATTTTCTGAAGCTCTCCTTGAAGCCGGTTCACCACTTTCTCTAAGTCCATCTGAGACTGGCATTCCCTCTTCATATTGCCATCCTTGCCGCAATTGTGACAAATGACAGGCTCTCGGGGTATCCTTGGGGAAAACATAGCAGGGAATGCTGGAGCATCGATGGGAGATTGTGATCTGACTTCTGCTGGTAGTGCATCATGTTTCAAAAGTTCCTTTAGGGTGGCAGTCAATTCCTTGAGCTCAACCGAGAAGCCACCCTCAGTAGAGGATGCCTGAGGGTGCACCCCAACCCCCATAACAGTCACGTCCTGACAGGGGCCAGGGTCTCTGTCAGCAGGGGATACCTCCGCGAATGCACCCAGTTATACTTTTCTGACTTCCTTCAGCAACTCCACCCCCCCCGTTAGCCCATGGCGGGATACTCGTAGTCGTCTCCATTTCAGAAGGGCATTCCGGTGCCATGATCTCATGGGCCGCACTCACCCCATAAGTACAATCTCCCTCTTTACCTTCTACCTCCTAGGGTTCTTTTATCAAGTCACAGTAGTCAGATGGGTTACCTCTCCTATCCTGGAGCCTTAACTGGACGATCTGCAGTTTAGTGTGCTTGGCATGTTGCAGTATGTGCCCCAATCTCACATGGTTCAAATCATTGGCGGCTACCCCACCTTTCCAGTAAGCTTCCTGCAGAGCTCTTTCTAGGCAAGTAGCATACACAGACAAACTTTCCCCTTTCCATTGTTTGGTACCTTGGAATTTACACATCAAAGTCTCCCCTGACTCAGTGCTCCCAAAATTGCCTTCAAGTACAGATAGGTACTTCTGAGCAGATGCATCAGGGTTCGTGGACCTCAAAAATGTAATGGCTTCAAGGGTGGGGCCCCTCAAACTTTCTATGATTCTTTTCCACTTCTCAGCCTCCGCACACTGACACTCGGGTACAAAGGGGGCAACATAGTCAATCCAGGTCTCCCAGTCATCCTCCCCTTGGGGGGTGGGAAGGGTGCCTGAGAAGATTCTCAGCCTTCGGTAGGAGTCGTGACTAATGGCAGGTACAGATATGGGGGCCAGCATTGGCATGGGCACAGAAGGTGGGGCAGTAACAGGTGCTGGAGTGGGAGGGGGTGTTGGGGAAGGAACACCCCCAGGTGGGAGGAATAGTTTCTTAAAGTCCTCTACGGTTTTCCCTTCCTCCAGCAACAACTTAGCAAATTTCATGTCAAAAGTCTCAGACAATGGTGGGAGCTCATCCTCCGCAGGGTCTTTACTGTCTTTTATTATTACTCTCCAGGTGGCTAGGATCCCTTCTGAGGCAATAGTCTGTGGCACTTTAGAGCTGTCCACGAGGTCACTACACTCTACCAAGGCTATGAAAGTTTGGGCAATCAAATCAGCATGTCGACCCACCACCACAGGGGTTTTTAAACATTCAACTTTGGAGAGTGCTCCCTCTACAGTGTCCTTACTGGTACCTAGTGGAATATCCAGTATAAGCAGAGCATTTTGGGGGTCGATCTCCTGCCCAGTACACCACCCCACCAACTGGTGTACAGCCATTTCTACTGGGGTAGCCATTAATCTTTAACAATTATTCATACTTTTTGGCCACTAGAAGGCACAGAATCCCAGCAGTGAGCCTCCAAGATGTAACCCCTAGGTGGCGCTATCCCAAGGGCTACTACCCCTGCCTGCTTGGCTAGTAGCAGTTTAAGGGACCTGGATAATGAAACAGGTGCCTCCACCCAGAGGTCTGGGTTGTTAGTGGTCAAGCTAACCTGGGCACAGCCCTCCGGGACACTGTAACCCCCTCCCCTTTTCCTTCTAGTGGTCTGAACAATATACAATAATTACTTTCACAATGACCCTTATTCACCAGGCAATTACCCACACTGTTTGCACTTACCACCAGGGCTGGTTCCTCTAGCTTGATCCTTGTGACCCCTTGTAAAACAAGGTTAAGCACAGCAAATAGCAACAGTACAATACTTTTGGCACAAACTGGAATCACAGTCAGGCTAAATGCAAACAAAGTTAAATCTGATTTATTCAGGGGACTTGAACAAGGGAGGGGTGTAATCCAGTTGATTTGCTTAAAAGCTGTATTAATCAGACAGTTATGCATGCAGTTTAGAGTCCCTACACAGTCACACACTCTGGGTACCCAGGTAGGAAAACAGTGGGCTAGCCAGGAACATTGCAGCTGGTTGGGGCCCTGTGATGGAAGAAAGCAAAATGCACAACACACACTATTTGTAATCTGGAGCCAGAGGGCTCAGTTCGTGAAAGAAAAGGCAACAAGACAATCAGATGACAACACTTTTAGATTTAGCTGTTGTTGCAGGGAGCTACCCTGATGTTTACTCACGATACCCAATACTGGACACAGGCAGGATGAAATCAAGACTGCAGACTATTGAGCTGGAGTGCCCGGAGAAGCAGGGCCCACACGGATCACCAAGGCATCATTCCTGTTCAAGGCGTTGGGCAGGGGGCTGATCCCCAAGCTGGTCTCTTGTCGATGACTTTCTCTGCGTAGTAGGTATTCTGGCTGGTCCAGTGTAGCAGGGCCCAGGCAAATGGAAATGGATACAGATTCAGTACGTGGAGCTGGATATAGCCTCCAGCAAGCAAAACACAGTTCAGACACACAGTGGGGAACCAAATCACGACCCACTATAGGCACACAGCACATTCACATGTAAGAAAATTCCACTGTACCAGGCAAATGGCTCTCTGGTCACAATTACAGAGTCTCTGCACAATCCAGGAGTTCAGAGGTAGCTGGAAGTCCTGACAGGCCGATCACATTTAGCAAATCTTTGGTCTTCTTCAGGTTAAAGCCTGGTCACAGTTCAGTGGCTTAATTCACTCTCCAAATTCAGATTCAGTCTGAAAAAAAAAAAAACACGAGTTCCCTCTCAGGAACAGCAGGCAGCCATGCAGGCCAAACTCAGGCCTTTCAACAGTTCTCCAGCGCGAATCCACTATGGATTGCTGCTCCAACTATCTCGAGCTGTTACTTCTTCACTTCCCAATTCAGATATAACTGAAACTGCAAGCAGTGTGGGACTTTCCCCAAGATCCAAAAGGTTCGGTTGGCTGATCTGTCTGTCAGTCACAACAAGGGCTCCCCTTCCAGGTTATTTTAGGTGCCAAAAGCCACCTAGGTCTTACATCTTGGAGGCACCACTGGGATTAGTGCCCCCTTAGTGGTCAAAACTGAAAAGTACAACTAAAATTTTAAGGGGTACCACTGAAGAAATGGCTGTGCATCAGTTGGTCGGATGGTGTATGGGGCATGAGATTGACCCCCACAATGCCTTATTAATACTAAATATACCCCTGGGCACTAGGAAAGACACTATGGAATGGGAACTTTTCAAAACTGAGTGCCTGGAAAAAGCTGTGGTGGTAGGCTGACATGCCGACTTGACTGCTCAATCTCTAAATGGCGTTAGTGGTGTGTGGCAACCCTGTGGACAGTACTAAGGTGCCCAAAACTATTTCTGCTGATGGGTCCCCAGCTGCCTGGAGGGTAATAACTAAGGACAGTGAGGATCCTTCAGGAAACGAGCTCCCACCTTCCCCAGTGACTTTTGAGGAGAAGATTGCCAAATTGCTACTGGAGGAAGGTAGAACAGTTGAGGACTTTAAAAAGTTGTTCATGCTGCCTGGTGGTGCTCCTTCCCTGATGCCCATGCCAGCTCCAGTACCTGACCCTTCACCAGCTTCATTGCCTGTACAGGTGCCTGTAGTTAGTCACGACTCATACAGCAAGCTTAAAATGTTTTCTGCCATCCTCCCTTCCCCTAATGGGGAAGTTAACCTGGAGACCTGCTTTTTGGCTCGTTGTGTGGAAAGAGAGAGAGAGAGAGAGAGAGAGAGGAAGAATACTTTTCGGACTGAAGTTGAGTCTGGAGCAACCTAGAGAGAAATTAAAAAGGGGATCAGGCTTTACCTGAGGAGGACCGAAGATTGTGCTGACTGTGATCAGCCTGCCAGAAACCCTTTTCCCCTCGATGCTGTTGGGGAGTGTGGAGGACATAGTGATTGTGACCAGGGAGTGCTGTGCCTGGTGCAGTAAGTTCATCCTAACATATAAATGTGCTGTAAACTGTAGGGGGGGTCGCGATCTGTTTTTCCCCCAAGTTGAGCTGCGTGCTGAGGGCTGGAAGTTGTACCCAGCTCGAAACGGACTGAATCCACTGCTATCTAATGCAGCTAGGCCCTACCTCGAGGGCTCTGTTACCCTATCCTGCTGCACAGAGAAGATCCATTGATGACAGACCTGCCAGGGGATCAACCCCCTGCTACATGCCTGAACAGGAACGACGTTGCAGTGAATCATGTGTGCCCTGCTTCTTCTGGCAATCCATTACTGTCTCGACTATCATCCATCCTGTGTCCAGTTCTAGGTATCGTGAGTAGCCATCAGGGTAGCTCCCTGCAACATATAGTTAAATTAAAAGTGTGTCACCTGATTGATTGTTATTTCTTTTCTTCTGTACGAACTGAGCCCTCCGGCTCCGGATTACAATTAGGGTGTGGTGCATGTTGTTTTTCTTCTTCACAGGGCCCCAACCAGCTGCAACGCCAGCCTATCCCAGACAGCGGTCCTGGCTAGCCCATCTTTCATCCCCCTGTGTACCCAGAGAGTGTAACTGTCATAGGGACTCTAAATGCCCACACTGTAGAGTAGATGACAGAGTATTCAAACTAATTACTCTGATTGTGCCCTCCTGTGTTACTACCCCCTGAATAAATCAGATCTACTTTTCTTCTGCAATTTACTTAGACTGTGGTGTCATTTTGTGCTCAAGGTACTGTACTGCTGTTTTTTGTTCTGCCTAACCTTGTTTTACAGGGGGTACCCAGAGCCAAGCGGCAAAAACTAGTCTTGGGGGTAAGTGTATGTGTATGTGTAAAACATATCAGGGTATTGAGGAGGGAAATATTGTGTATTGCGTTGGCCACTAGGGGGAAAAGAGGGGTTTACAGTGTCCCAGGGGGCTGTGGCCTGGTTAGCTTAATCAATACCAACCCTGACCTTTGGGTGGAGGCACATGTTACCAAACCCAGGCCCGTCAACCTGCTACTAACCAAGCAGGCAGGGGTAGTAGCCCTTGGGATAGCACCACCTAGGGGTTACAGGCCAAAAAAAGGGCATGCCTGGTGGAAAACCTCCAGGGGCCTGCCCTATGTGCTTTTCATTCCCTGAGGTCCTCTAAACCTGATGCCAATGCCCAAGAGTATTTAGTTGCCCTTGAAAATGTGCTTTTGGGTACCGCTACTATCGAAGCTTTGAAATGGAAACTTAAAGATGTTAAACAGCAGCCGGGAGAATTGTTATCAGCTTACAAGAGTCGATTACAGGAACTCATACTAACCATTTTTCGGAAAGGAGGCTGGACCTCTAGTGAGTTGGATCAAATGACATTGGATCATATACTTCACTCTGCCTGGCATTCCAGCTGGGTTTTGCTCAAACTGCAACTTCACCGGCATTCTAGCTGGGAATTGCACAAATTACAACTGCACCAAAGGCGATCTGATCCCTTACCCTTCCATAAGTTGATGAGAGAGGTACGTGAAGCTGAGGAGGAGGAAGGTTCTAGGGAGCCCTGCGCAGCTGTAGCTGCTGCAACCCCTGCTCTTAGCAAGGGGTTCATCTCTGATTGCTCAGAATTTTAAGAGCCACATAAAGGGATCCAAAAACTAAATACTGGTGCTAGCCCTAAGGAGCCCAGTGAGAGAGGGATTGCTAAGGATGCTCCGCCATGGACCGAGCGGCTGAGAGAAGTCAGAGAAGTGAAAGTGGGTGCCTCTATTAAGGCTTCCCCCATGGACAAAGACCCTGGTCCCTCTCAGAGCATGCTTGCTATGGGGGTGGAGGTGCATGCTCAGGCGTCCTCTGCCAAGGGCAGCTCCAAGACTGAGATCAGTGAATTGACTGCCACCATAAAAGAACTGTTGAGACATATTGCATCACCTTCGGCGTCACAGACAGAGGGCGAACCACGATTTTCTGTTGTTAGTACTCCTGCTCCAGCACCAAATGTGTACTCTGCCCAGCCCCCTAACTGTGAATGGAGATCAGCTCCTAATGCGATGTTTCAGCCAAGACGAACTCAAGAACCTGTAATTTGTCACAGTTGTGGAAAGGATGGGAATATGAAGAAAGAATGCCAGTCTCAAATGGATTTAGAGAAAGTGGTAAACAGACTTCAAGGGGAGCTCTGGAAAGCAAACCAATGGCAGAAGGGTGCAAGAAACAATTACAATGGAGGTTCAGGCAATCCTAAATCCAATTTCTCTGTGGCCAAATCGTCAGTCCAAGTTTCCACTACAGCCCCTCTGGACTGGTCCAAATTGGTGGGCCCTTCCATGGACACTACTGTACACATAGACGGGATTCCAGCCTGAGCAGTTTTAGACAGTGGGTCTCAAGTCACCATAATGTTTCAAGACTGGTATGAGCAGCATTTATCTGACCACCAGTTACAACCTCTTGATGGACTACATATGTGGGGGTTAAGTGAGACCTCGTACCCTTATCTTGGTTATCTAAAGGTGTGGCTCTCTTTTCCATCCTCCATGGCTAGTGCAGGAGATTCTGTGGAGACGCTGGTCCTGGTCTGCCCTTCTACTGGACTCTATGATGGTATCCCTGTACTGATTGGCACCAACGCAGACATGTTTGGGTGCCTGGCTCAGCTATGTGAAGAAAGTCAGAAGAATGAGACAGGAAAAGTCCTGCGTGTTCACGCCCTGATCCAAAAAGCCTACGAGAAACACATGCACCCCGAGGAGGGTGACCCAGACGAGCCTGTTGGGGTGGTTTGGAAGCGGGATCCTTCTACTATTACATTACCTCCAAATGCAGAATGCAGTGTCAGTGGTGAAATGCGGCTGCGAAAAGAGGTAGCTAACAAGATTTTGATGCTGGATGCCCCAGATGAGGGAAAACTACCCGAAGGACTGCTGATTAAACCCAGTGGGCTTCCGGCCTGGACTCATGCTTATGCCTGACGAGTGGTGGTGCGAGCACAAAATGTTACAGACTGAGACATCACGGTACACAGAGGATGCACCCTGGCTAAAGTCTATTGTACTGACACTGCTATGCTCCCATCCCAGTGCAGAACTGAAAAAGGATGTGAGGTATTGCCTGACATGTTTGATTGGATTCACCTCTCCCAAATAGCTGGAGAACTAGGATCAGTAACAAGCTGGCCCAGAGAACCAAAGTATTCTCCCTCAAGGAATGGGATGTTGGTTGTGTCACAGGTGCTGAACACCACATTCGCTTGCACAATGAGAGACCCTTCCAAGAGAGATCTAGACACCTAGCTCCTGCCAACATAGACGATGTCCAACGTCACCTACAAGAAATGTTAGCGGCTGGCATTATACAAGAGTCATGCAGCCCATTCGCCTCCCCAATTGTTGTGGTGTGGAAAAATAATAGTTTCATCCGCATGTGTGTTGACTACAGGACCCTTAGCAAAAGAACTGTGCCTGATCAGTATACAATGCCATGTTACAGGATGCTCTGGACTGTCTAAATGGAAGTAAATGGTTTTCATTCCTCGACCTACGCAACGGATACTATCAGATCCCAATGGCTTCTGGGGACCTGGAAAAAACTGCATTCATCTGTCCCTTGGGCTTCTATGAGTTTCTTCGCATGCCTCAAGGCACATCAGGTGCACCAGCAACATTCCAACAACTAATGGAGCATGCAGTGGGAGATATGAATCTTTTGGAATGGCTTGTCTACCTGATGACGTCATAGTTTTGGGAAAAACTCTCGAGAAACATGAGGCTCGCTTATTCAAAGTGCTGGACAGACATGAAGAATTCGGTCTTAAATTATCCATTGACAAATGCCAGTTCTTCCAAAGTTCTGCCAAACACATGGTGCATATTGTGTCGTCAGAAGGCATACAGATGGACTCCAGTAAGGTGGAGACATTAACCAGCTGGCCAAAGCCCAATGAACTGTTTCATGCTAATGAAAGTATCGTTCAAGAGCCAGAAAGATGCATTCTGGATGATTCTGACTTTGTGGAAATATTTCTTACAAATGACAGTGAGCTTCAACAACAAGATGTGCCAGTGCCACCATTGCCACATCGCTCAGAAAGATCTGCAAAGTCAATATTAAAGCTCACATATGACACCCCATGACAGCCTGTTAACTTGCCCATGAATGTTGTGCACAGAGGAGTTTATGTCGCTTCCAATTCCTTGCCCAAAATAGTGTTCCAAGCCTCCACCCAAGTTAAGATGCCCTCTCAGTGTAACCTGGGATATGAAAAGAAGGGGATAATGTGAAATGTTATAACAAAAATGTGGTAAATGACAATTGTACTAACTATGAGATACTGTCCAATGTGAAAAGTGTGGGTTTTTACACAGCTAAGGTATAACAGGGAGTTAAAAATGTCATGTCAATGCTTAGAGTGTAAGATATTCCAAATGTTAAGAAAAATTAAACTGATTGTATGCTACCTTGTACATAGTTGTTATATGCCTAGCTGGGTTGTTCAGATATATCTGTTGTAATAGAGTATTAGTAATCGTATATCTAGTAATGTGTTAATGGTTGCCAGTTTATTACAGACTTGGCATGGACGCCAAGCTTTCCAAGGCAGGGGGAGAGTGTAATGTCCCCATCCCCATTTGGGGGCTTACTTTAACAGCACCTCCGGGTGCTCTCCCACTGTCTCCCAACGTCTGCCCATTCTCTGTGGCATTTTGCCATTTTCCCCTAGTGTCCCTTTGTTAAATGAGCCCTGTGGGGCTCACAAATCCATCTTGTGAGCGGCTGGCATGTTTTAAGCCACTGCTCGCATGTTCATGTAGGCGCCCTGTACATTAGATCGCCATTGCGGTCAGAAGTAAAAATGATGCCTTCTGTGGTTCCCGGTGCTACGTTAAGTTAGAAGAGGCACCAGAGACATAAACAGGCAGCAGAAAAAGTATTTTTAAATAAATAAAACGGCAGCCGCCGTATGCGCTGCCTCCAGGGCACCAGACAGCTAAGGGGCAAAGGTCAGGGCAAGGGAGGCCCTAATGAATATTTATGAGCTGAATGAAGTGTTCCTGGGGGCAATGTGTTATGGGAGCAACGACTCCCCTAAGGGCACAAGATATTTTAATAAGAGTGGACTTGCTTAAAAGAGGATTGTTGGGGCTACAAGATTATGGGGAAAGTAGATAAAATTAATGTTGCTCCTGGCTGCACCAGAACTTTATGTGTGGGGACAGTGAAATAGATTGCTTTGAGAACTGTATGCAGCCACCATTTTAGCAGCCCATAACCAATTGGAAGCCAGGATTTAACAAACGGGATCTTAGGACAATGCCCGAGACTTATAGGGGGTTAACTGGGACAATTTCCAGGTGCCAAAAAGGGAGCCAATTAACATCTGGGTACTGTTTAAGACAGCACTGGTAGCAAATGGCATTTCTAGAACTTAGCCCAATATAAAAGGGGGCAACTGGTCACTTTGTTCAGATTTGAGAGATTCGTCCAGGAGTTAAGTGTGATCCTCTGGGGAGCTTGCCAGCTGTCAAGAGGTTAGGCCTGCCAGGCCTAGACTTTTCGGTCGTCAGTCTGCGGGTCTAAGTGTCCAGTTGGCCCACATTTGGGGCCACAGCAGCAGGGGATTCGTGCAGCATCCAAGCTGAAGAAATATAAGGATCAGCCTGCAAGCTAGCTGGAAGGACTAGAGAAGGACATAGCCTTACATATAAATGTGCTTAGTTTGCCAAAGTGTTTGTGCGGCCAACCAGTTTGTGATGTCTGCCATGCATGTTTTTGGCAGTGTAAATTGCTCCTGCATCCTGAAGACCAGCATCTCGATGAGGACCATGAGGGATTTTTCCTCTTGTTTCATCAAGCCATCTGCAACAGGTCTCATGTCGTCGGATCATCACTTGGTCTGGGTAGTGTGAGTACAAACTGAGTAGCTCCCTGCAACAAAGCTGCACTCATTATGTGTCATCTAATTATTTGTTTGGTTTATTACAACAAACTGAGCCATCCAGCTCCAGATTACAAATTTAGGTTTGAGTACATGCTAATTTGTTTTCTTTCCTAAGGGCCCCAACAACAGCTGCAACGCCGGCCTACCCCGGGTAACGCTTCAGGCTAGTCTGTCTTCCAAACTAGATACCCAGGGTTGTGTGACGGTGTCAAAAGGACTCCCTGCGCATGTCTTTTCAGCCTAAAATAATCAGATCTATAAATCATCCGCTAGATTCATGCCCCACCCCTATTCATATCCCCTGAAATAAATCAGATTGTTGTTTTACAGTTTAAATCTGGCTAGTGTGTGCCTTCTTGGTGGGGATATAGTACTGTTATTGCATTGTTGCATCATTTGGTCTTATTTTACAGGGGGTCTCCAGGGCAGCTGCAGAGGATCCAACCCTGGTGGTAAGTGAAAGGGACATGAGCAAGTCATTACTGACATATGGTACACGTGAATGTTTTGTTGCTGTACTGTTTAGGCCACTAGAGGGGTTGTGGGGGGTTATAGCATCCCGGAGGACTATACCTGCAGCCAGTTACGCTACCCCAGAACCATTCCTCTGGGTGGAGGCACCCATTCAAAGAACTCAGGCCCTTCAACTTGTACCTAGTCACACAGGCAGGGGTAGTAACCCACAGGATAGCGCCACCTAGGGGTTACACATTGTTGTGGTGTTGTCTGTCCTGATTTGGACAGACTGACCCTGTAGCTGGGAGGAGAAGGACTGAATTGCTAACAGTTCTACACCGAGCTCCAGGAAGGGAAGGGAAGGGAACATTGCTTAACCAGGAGTATCACACTAAGTCGAAGCTTGTTTCCAGATGTGATCTGGGAGCACAAGGAAGTTAAGTGGCTTGCTCAGGATCACACAGTATGCACCTAGGCGGCCGTGGAATTCAAACCTAGGTTTCCAGATCTGCAGCTCAGAGCCTTAACCCACTGCACTATACTCCCTCCTTAGGAGGCTGATGTGTTCTAGTGACTCCTGTGGGTTCCATGTGCCACTCACTGTGAGGTCCTGCAGGTAGACACCCCACCCCAGAAATGAGGCATCTGTAGTAAGAATACTTCTTGGTGATTGCTGAAGGAATGAAATGCCCTCTTTGGGGTTCCTTTCTTCCATCCACCACTCTAATGATTCCACTTGTCACTGGCAGTAGCTTTGAAAAGGGGTCCCATCTTTGAGACCAGTGGTTTCTTAAGTGATACTGGATTTTTCTGATTTGGAACATGGCCCACTGAACCACAGCTGTGGATGTGTCCATGTGTCCTGATACTGCAGTGTAAACTAGTTATCAGTTTCAAGGATTGGGAGGTATGATAGCTTGACATACATTGTGATGGGGAAAAAAGAAATATATAGAAGGATTGTATTTTGTATCCATGCCATGTTAGAATAGATTTGTCTTATCTGGTTCATTACCAGGTACCAATGTTTTTGTCTATAAGGAAACATATGCATTTCCAATTCCTGCCCAGTCATTGACACTCTAAAACAAATCATAAATGACTTACCATAATAAGCATTGCAAAAAGGAAAAAAAAAAGTTTCTGTTTACTCCATACTAGGTGAATTGTTTTTAAGTACTGTGCTACGTAAATGCATGTCTAAACCAGAAATGCTGTATAAGTATGATATGAGTGTTCAGAATCTTCTGTCAGTCATCTAATAATATCCAGTTGTTGTTACTTCTCTATTCACTAAATCTTTGCTTAATACATATGTAACCCCCCTGCAAATGGGGTTCCCAAAAGTCTTCCAAAAGCTTGCCTAATTGCTCAGAGCCTGGAGGTGTTCGTCGTCTAAGCCGTTTAAATGTGATTCCCAGTGAGTGCTTTTAAAAGCCTCCAAGTACTGTCTCTTTAAGAACTGTCTGCTTGCAGACATAATTAGTTTGAATGGGGGGACTATGTGTGTTTATGCCCAAGACCTGCCCAAGCTGCTGGCTAAGTGTTCTGTTTCTGCCGTCGTTAAGCGGGCAGAATTAGCACTCCTGAAAGATGTAACTAATTCTGGGGAGAAATGCAGAATATTAGTGAAAATGTAGTTTGTCTAACCTGCTTCTTTTGCAGCACGAACTGTTTCTGATCAGCTTCTCCATTTTGGTCCCAGACTGCCGAGTTGGACCAAGCAGTATGTGAGGACTCTAAAATGGAGCTTGCTTTGGGCCAGTCGGGACTAGGACTCTCATCTGGAGCCTGTTGAAAGAGGATTAATTGGAGTGAGACTCTGGGTAATGTAGTTTTGGATCCTTGGCGCCTTTTTGCACCTATAGAGGGAGCCCTGCTGTGACTGACAACTGACCCAACCAACTGAACTCTTGTGGATCTAAAGGAAATGCCCTGAACTGTTGCTGGCAAGGCAGATTCAAGTTGGGAGTGAAGAGTGAAGGAGCTCTGCTCTGTTCGAGCGGCGTGGTAGTTCATGCGGGAGGCGCGTGTGAGGCCTGAATCTTGGCCTGCTTGCCATTGTGAGAGGAAGGGAAAGAGAGAGAGAAAGGTGTTTTTGGACTGAATCTGAAGTTGTGAGGAAAAAGCAAGCTGCTGCTGTTGGGATCAGGCTTACCCTGTAGAAGATCGAAGATTTTGCTGAAAGCGATCGGTCTGTCAGAACTTTAGCTACTGTAGTGCTCCCGGGTAATTGCAGTGATTTTTTTGCGATCGGGACTGAGGAGTCACCTGCCTGGTACAGTAAGCTTTCTTTTACATATAAATGTGCTATGTGCTGGAAGGGGATCGCGATCCGGTTTCCCCATTTGCTGTAAACTGTGCGCTAGTGCTGGAAGTAGTTTTCCCAGCCAGAATCGGACTGAATCCGTGCTGCCTGGTGCAGATAGACCCTGCCACAAGGGTCCTGCCTCACTACCTTGCTGCACAGAAAGATTCATTGTTGAGGGGCCAGGCTTCCTCGGGCAATCCAGAGAGTTCATCCATCAGCCCTCCTGCGTTTAGCCTGGGTATCGTGAGTAATTATCAGGGTAGCTCCCTGCAACTTTTGTCTAATCAGTGTGTCATCTGATTGTTTGTGCTTTTCTTCCTGTAAAAACATAGAAACATAGAATTTGATGGCAGATAAGGACCACTTGGCCCACCCAGTCTGCCCATTTCCCTACCTAATGGATAAGCTGCAGATCCTAGTTAACCAGCGGCCTACTTCTTTCTACCCCAACCCCCTAGAATTGCCTTATGACTGTCCCATGCATGCTTGAATTCAACCACTGTTTTTGACTCCACAACCTCCTCGGAAGGTCGTTTCCATGCATCTACAACTCTCTGTGAAAAATACTTCCTTACATTACCCTGACCCTCTTCTTCAAATTGTGCCCCTTGTTCTTGCACACTCTTTTTGAAAGATGTTACCCTCTTGGACTTTGTTGATTCCCTTGAGGTACTTGAAAGTTTCTATCATGTTCCCCTCTCCCTCCTTTCTCGAAACTATACATATTAAGCTCCTTTAGTCTCTCTTCATATGTCTTCTGGTGCAGACCCTGCACCATTTTAGTTGCCCTCTTCTGGACAGCTTCCATCTTGTCTATGTCCTTGCTGGAGACTGGGTCTCCAGAACTGACACACAGTACTCCAGATGGGGTCTCACCAGCTGTCTGTACAGAGGGATAACAACTTCCTGTTTTCTACTGGTGATGCCTCTCCCTATGCATCCCAGTATCCCCCCAGCCCTCCTAACTGCTCTCTCACATTGCTTGCCCACCTTTAAGTCATCTGATATGACTACCCTCAGGTCCCTTTCCATTTTTGTTGTTGTTAGTATCTCACCCCCATTGTGTACTCTTCCTCTGGGTTTTTGTTTCCCATGTGCATACTTTGCACTTCTTAGCATTAAATCTAAGCTACGTACATTTGACCATTCCTCTAACCTTGCCAAGTCCCTTCTCATCCTTTCCACCCCACCTTGTGATCAACTCTGTTGCAGATGTTTGTGTCATCTGCAAAGAGACATATTTTCCTTCCGTCCCTCTGCAATGTCGCTTATAAAACATTGAAGAGGACCGGTCCTAATACTGAACCTCATGTGCACCCCACTAGTAACCCCTCTTTCTTCAGAGGGACTCCATTTACTATTACCCTCTGTGTCCTATTCTCCAGCCAATCTTTACCCAGGCTATCATCTTGGGACCCACTCCCAGGCTGGCTAACTTGTATATTAATCTTTGTGTGGGACTGAGTCAAATGCCTTGCTAAAGTCTAGGTAGGCCATGTCACAGCCCCTCCCTGATCTACTATTTTGGTCACCCAGTCAAAGAAATCTATTAGATTCGTCTGGCATGACCTTCCTGCTGTGAACTCATGCTGCCTTGGGTCCTGTGCCCCTCTGGCCTCTAGGTACTCGACAATTCTTTCCTTCAGAAGTGATTCCATCATTTTTCCTATCACTGAGGTTAAACTAACAGGGCTATAGTTTTCTGCTTCTGCCCTGCTCCCACTTTTGTGAAGGGGAATCACATCTGCCCTTCTCCAGTCCTCAGGTACCACCCCATCCTCCCATGATTTGTTAAGGAGGGTAGTCAGTGGTGTCACTAGTTCTACCCTTAGTCCTTTTAGAATTCTGGGATGAATCCCATCAGGCCCCATTGCTTTGTCCACCTTCAGTTTTAAGAGTTCTTTCAGAACCCTTTCTTCTGTAAATGGGCTGGTATCAACTTCTGTATCCAGAGTGTTTCTATTGTCTGTTTTATGTACCTCCCCCTCTTCATTTGTAAATACTGAGCAAAAATATTTGTTTAGTATCTCTGCCTTTTCATAGTCACCCTCTGCCCACCCTCTCCCCTTTATTAAGCCTCATTATCCCTTCCTTAGTCTTCCTTCGCTCCCTGATGTACCTAAAAAAGATTTTATCCCCCTTCTTAACTGAGTTGGCTATCTATTCCTCAGTTCGGGCCTTTGCTGTTCTGACTGCCTTCCCAGCTTCCTTTTGCTTTAACTGATACAATTCTCTGTCCAGCTCCTTCTGTGATTCCTTGTACTTTCTGAATGCTTTCTTTTTCTCTTGAACCATCACTACCACCTCCTTTGAGAACCATAGTGGTTTCTTACATCGTTTTGTTTTATTTATTTGCACACAAAGGCTTGTTACCTGTGATGGCAGTTTTTATTATTCCCATTGTTCTTCCACCCTCCTTCCTGCCCATTTGCTAGTGCATTCCTTAGGCACTCACCCATTTTGGCAAAGTCAGCCCTCCTGAAGTCCAGTACTTTTTGCCTTTGTATGGCTTGACTCTATTGCTGTGTTTATTGTGAACCATACTGTTGGTAGTCGCTAGTTCCCAGATGGCTACACTGCTACATCTGTGATCCTCTCTCCATCTCCATTTGAGAGGACCAGGTCTCAGATTGCCCTCTCGAGTGGGTTCCAATACTAGTTGTCTAAGGCATGCCCCCTGTAGGGCATCTAGAATAACCCCACTCTTAGAAGTGGCTGCTGCAACTGCACTCCAGTTAGCATCTGGCATATTCAGATCACCCATCAGCAATATCTCCCCTTTATCTGCCACTCTAAGTATACTTTCTATCATTTCCTTGTCCATTTCCTCCCCCCCTGAGAGGGGGTCTGTATACAACCCCTGTGCGGATTGTGGTACCATTGCCTGCCTCAAATTGACCCACAGTGCTTCTTCTCCTCCCTGTTTACCCTTTTGTTCTGTTGCTTTGATTCCTTCCCTTATGTGAGAGCTACTCCTCCTCCTCTTACCCTCCCTGTCCCTCCTGTAGATAGTGCATCCTGGTATTTTTATGTCCCAATCATGGTTCTGTGTGTACCATGTTTCTGTGACTGCCACGATATCCAGATGTTCCTCCTCCATCAAGGCCACTAATTCAGGAAGCTTGTTACCCAGACTACGTGCATTGGTACTCATTGCTTTCCATTTTTTGATGGCTTTACCTTCTGTAGCAGCATCCTCACTGACCTTTCTACCTTGGTCTTTTTCTCATTTAGTACCCTGTTTTGTAGGGGGAGGCTGGGATTTTCCTGCTGCTTATCAGTGCCTCCCCCCCCTTAACTAGTTTAAAAGCTTGCCAATGAAGCATTTAAACCGATTGCCCAAAAGAAAAAAGTACTCACCTTAGTAATGTTGTTTCTTCTAATGGAGTTTTGCTGTATTCTGACATATTGCAGTGATGTCCAACCTTTGAACTGCCCCGAAGATGAAAGAGTTAACGTTCCATGCCAGGCAAGGAACGCTGAGCTCGAGCTCGGTTGAGACTCTGTCTGTTGCTGTTTGAACTCAAACTGTCAGATCTTTACGAGCTATACTCACTGGGTGTCCTGTGTGGAAACTGTAAACTTACACTAGCCAACTGGCTACTAAATATAATAAAAATATTTTTTAGTCCCAAAATAAAGACAAGTCAGGAAACCCAAAAAATAAAACAAGACACAACACCCACACACCCAAACTAAAGGGGTGAGAAAAGAAGGAGTGGGGGCACCTCCCAAGTGCCAACACTGCTACTGCCCACCCACATCCCAAAAACCAAGGTTCTGAGAGGGGAGGCAGGGGGGAGGTCAGAATACAGCAAAACTCCATTAGAAGAAACAACATTACTAAGGTGAGTAATTTTTTCTTCAAACAACATGAAGTCTTGCTGTATTCTGACATATCAGCGAACTACTAAGCAGTACTCCATGGAGGAGGACAGAACCTACTTTGGAAATAAGCCCTGAGTACTGCTGTGCCAAACCGAGCATCACTCTAGCCTGGATATCCAGAGAGTAATGCTTGGTAAAAGTGTGTACTGTTTTCCAGGTGGCTGCTTGACAAATCTCTAAGATAGGAATATCTCTGGCAGCAGCCAGGAAGCAGCTGCACCTCTGGTAGAGTGAGCCCTCAGGCCTGAGGGTGGGATCCTACCTAGTTTTTCGTAGCAAAATTGAATGCAAGAGACAATCCACCTGGCAATAGATCTCTTAGTGGCAGGTTTTCCCTTACTAACCTCACCATAAGTGAGGAACAGTTGGAGGGAGTCAAACCTATGACCCTTGGTGCGTTCTATGTAGTAACTAAGGGCCCTTTTCATATCCAAACTGTGCAGCCTCCTCTCCCCAGAGGAGGAATGGTCAGTGAAGAAAACAGGAAGAGACATAGACTGGTTAAGGTGGAAATCTGAAACCACCTTAGGCAAAAACTTCCTATTAGTCCTGAGGACCACCTTATCTCTATGGAAAGAGATAAAATCAGGCTCCACTGACAGGGCCTGTAACTCACTTATGCATCTGGCAGAAGTGATGGCCACCAAGAAAACAGTTTTCCAAGTCAAGTATTTAAGCTCTACTGAGGACAAAGGCTCAAAAGGGGGTTGCATAAGCTGAGCAATGCAAACATTAAGGTCCCAAGCAGGGGCAGGGTCCCTGAAGGGAGGATTGGTATAAATCAATCCCTTGAAAAATTTAGAAAATACAGGATGAGCTGAAAGGGAAGAGTGCTTGCCTGCTGAGAGGAAGGCAGAGACAACTGCCAGATGAACTCTTAGTGTAGCTGGTCTGAGCCCCAAGCTATTAAGATGAACCATATAGTCAAGGACTGTGGGAAGGCCAGCAGACTCTGGAGAAATATGCTTCCCAGAGCACCATATAGAAAATCTTTTCCACTTGGAGTTGTAAGCGTTTCTAGTGGAAGGCTTTCGAGAAGCCTTTAAGATATCCAGAACACCTTGAGAGAGGTACAAATCAGCAAACTCTAACTCTTCAAGAGCCAGGCCTTGAGATTGAGAGATTTCAGATTCGGATACCAAACCCTCCCTGAGCACATGTTAACAGGTTGTAATTCCTGGGAAGAGACAGGGGAGGGTGGACTGCTAAGGACAACAAGAGAGGGTACCAGGGCTCTCTGGCCCAGTCTGGAGCAATCAGAATCACCTTGCAGGGTTGAGACTTGATTTTGACTAGCACCTTGAACAGGAGAGGGAAGGGGGGGAAAGCATACAGGAACTTCCCTTCCCAACTGAGAACTAGGGCATCCAGGGGGACTGAGCCCAACACTGGGGCCTGCAGCAAAAGAGAGGAAGTTGGTGATTGTCTGGGGCTGCAAAAAGATCTATCTGTGGGGTGCCCCATCTGGAGAAGATCACCTTCAAAACCAGGGATCCAGGGACCATTCGTGATGGCCTGAGATATCCTACTAAGAGCAACTGCCAGGACATTGTCCTTGCCTGGGAGGTGTACTGCTGTAAGAGAGGTGTTCAGGAATAGCCAGAGACCATAACTTCATTGCCTCTGTGCACAAGGCCGTAGGACCGAGTGCCCCTTGTTTGTTGATATACTACATTGTGGTGGTATTGTCTGCCGATCTTAACTACTTTGTTCTGAACAGACTTGGAAAAGTTGAAGTGTTAGAAACACCGCTCTGAGTTCTAATAGATTGATGTGAAGCAGAGATTCCCGAGGAGCCACAACCCTTGGGTGGTCAGGTCCCCCAAGTGGGCTCCCCACCCCAAGAGGAAGGCATCTGTAGTAAGGATTAGAGAATGAGACTGAGTGACAAAAGGAACTCCCTGTCTTAGATTGTCCTGATCCTGCCACCACTGTAACACCTGGATCAGGGTTTGAGTCACTGGGATTAGTTTGGTCAGAGGATCCTTTTCAGGACCAGAAGGCTCTCAAGTAGAACTGAATGTCCCTCATTTGGAATCTTGCTCCCTGAACCACTGCTGTAGAGGCAGCCATGTGTCCCAGGAGCTGCAGAAAATGCCTTGCTGGTCGAGACACCTAAAGGGTGAATGAAGAGGTCAGTGAGATAAGGATCCTTGCCCTGTCCAGGGGAAGGAAGGCTATTGCCTTTACTGTATCCAGCTCTGCCCCTATGAAGGTGAGGAGCTGCACAGGCTCTAGAACTGACTTTGAAAGGTTCAGAAGGAAACCTAGAGAAGTGAGCAGTTGCTGAGTTATCTGTAGGTGTAACTTGACTTGGTCTGGAGACTGGCCTACTATGAGCCAATCGTCCAGGTATGGAAAGATGGAGATCCTTTTTCTCCTTAGGAGGCAACTACTACTGCCAGGCATTTGTAGAACCCTTGGGCAGAAGTTGGGCCGAAGGGCATTGCTCTGAATTGGTAATGGCCTGAGGGCAGCTGTTCCTAAGGGTACTTTCGGTGGAAGCTTCTGATGAGAATAAGGAAATAGGCATCCTTGAGGTCCAGGGACACTAGCGAGTCCTTGGCCTTAGAGAGGTAGAATTATTCCCAGAGTCACCATTTTGAACTTTGGCTTTAAAAGGTGCTTGTTTAAATATCTGAGATCCAGGATCGAGCCGCCATTCTCCTGTCTTTTGGGGTTAGAAAGTACCTGAGTACAATCCTTTTCCTTTGTGTGAGGGTGGAACCCTCTCTGTAGTTCTCAGAGCCAAGAGGAAGAGACCTCTGCCTCTAAGGCAAGTGCCTCTGAAGGATTTGCAGGTGGAAGGATCTGGTTCTCATCTTTGGAAATTTTTGAAGCTGAGAACCAGTCCCTGACTTACTACTTCCAGGACCCATTTGTCTGATGTTAAAGACACCCAGTCCTGGACACAAAGTAAGCCAGCCTGCCCCTACAGGTGGTGGAGAATCGCCCTGGCAAACCCATCAGGGTGCCTGTTTGGCAGGGGCTTTAGGCTGAGGGGTGGAAGCAGGCCTGCTTGTACCCATCTGCCTCTCCCTCTGAAGAACCCCCTTTCAGCATAAGCAGAAGAGGAGGCCTGGGCTTGGCAGAAAGGCCTAAGAAAAGGCCTGCCCCTGCCCCTGGAATGCTGCCTCTGGGGAGTGGCTTGCCTTTCCTTGGCCTGAGCACTCCTAGAAGTGGTCCTGTATTCATCCATTTTCTTCATGTAGTTCTCTGTTTGCTCCCCAAACAGAGAATTACCTACAACAGGAAAATCCATGGCCTTAGTCTGGGTATCGTGAGACAGGCTAGTACATCTGAGCCAAGCCATCCTCTGAAGACCACAGATGTAGCCATGACTCTAGATGAAACATCATTGGAGTCCACTGCAGCATGGAATTGCACCTTAGATGCCTCAATACCATCCGCAGCCACCTGCTCCAACTCCTTGGCAAGCTGGCCAGGGACATGTTTAGCTAAGGCCATTACAGTGTCCCATCTAGATTTCTGATATCTAGCTGTATAGGCCATATAATTAGCCTGCCTGAGTCCCAAGGATGCTGCCATATACTGTTTCTTTGCCATGGCATCAATCCTCCTGGCGTCCTTATCTGAGGGGTGTGAAGCCAAGGGTATATTTGCCTTATCACAGGCAGCAGCCTGCACTACTCCAACATGGCTGCATTGCTGGGTAAAGAACTCCATATCTGAGCCTGAGAGAGTATATCTCTTGTCCATTCTCTTGTCCACAGGAGGTATAGAAGAAAAAGTTACTCACCTTAGTAATGTTGTTTCTTCTAATGGAGTCTTGCTATATTATAGACATTAGCAGTTTGATCCAGCTCTAGAACTGCCCCGGAGTGAAATGGTTAAAACCATTCCAAAATAGAATTTTGGCACGAGAGCAGCTCTATCTGTGTCATTTCAAACTTGAACTGTCAGATCTTTGAGCCAAACTCACTAAGGTCTGTGTGGAAGCTGTAACCTACACTAGCAAATAGCTACCTAAATAATAACAACCATTGATGGTCCCAACACCCAAGACTCAAGTCAGGGGACCAGAAATACTAACACCATTCTAATAATATGAAAATGGAACATAAGTATAATAAAACACACACATACGTACACACTTACACACCCCAAAGATCCCAAAGGGGACAAAATACTAACAGGACATAAGTAGTGCCCACACTAAGTTGCCCGCACCACCAAGTAGAGGTTCTGAGAGGGGCAGGTTGGGGGAGGGCTATAATATGAAAGACTCCATTAGAAGAAACAACATTACTAAGGTGAGTAATTTTTCTTCAAACAACATGAGTCTTATATATTATGAGACATAACAGAATACAACAGTACCTCCATGGAGGAGGGCAGAACCTACTTAGGGAATAGGCTCTGAAGAACAGCTGGTGCCAAACCAAACATCTCTCCTGGCCTGGACATCCAGGGAGTAATGCTTGGTAAAGTGTGTACCGTTTTCCAAGTAGCAGCCTGGCAAATCTCTAATAAAGGATATCTCTGGCAGCAGCTAGAGGCCTTAGCTGTACCCTGGTGAATGAGCCCTCAAACAGGAGGCTCTGCCCACTTCTGATAACAAAATGGATACAGAGACAATCCACCTGGCTATTGATCTCTTAGTGGCAGGTTTGCCTTTCCCAACTTCACCATAGGTAGAAAGTTGGAGGATTCGAACCTGTGACCTTTGGTACGCTCTATATAATAACTAAGAGCTCTCTTAACATCCAGGCTGTGCAACCTCCTCTCACCGAAGAGGAGTGATCAGTGAAAATACTGAAAGGAGATAGATTGATTAAGATGGAAATCTGAAACCACCTTAGGCAAAACTTCCTATTAGTCCTAAGGACTACCTTATCCCTGTGGAAGAAATAAAGTCAGTCTCCACTGACAAGGCTTGCAATTCACTTTATGCGTCTGGCAAAGTGGTAGCCACTAGAAAACAGTTTTTCAAATTAGGTAATTAAGCTCTGCAGAAGACAGAGGTTCAAAGGGTTACTAACTGAGCAATACCAGTATTAAGGTCCCAAGCAGGGGCGGTTCCCGAAGGAGGATTAGTATAGATAATCCCTTAAAAAACTTAGAAACCTGAGGATGAGAGGAAAGAGGATGACTTTCCTGCTGACACAAAGCAGACACAGCTGCCAAATGAACTCTCAGGGTAGCTGGTCTGAGACCCAAGGAATTAAGATGTACCATGTAATCTAACAAAATGGGCAATTCAGCAGATTCTGAAATATTTTTCCAGCACACCAAATGGAAAACCTTTTCCGTTTAGAACTATAAGTAGCCTAGTGGAAGGCTTTCTGGAAGCCTTTAGGATCTCAAGAACACCCTGAGAGGTGTAATCAGCAAACTCCTAACTCCTCAAGAGCCAGGCCTTGAGGTTGAGGGATTTGAGGTCCGGATACCAACCCTTCCCTGGGCACAAGTCAACAGATTGTGATTCCTGGGAGGCACGGGAAGATGGACTGTCAGAGACAGAAGGTGGGTACCAGGAGGCTGCCTGGTCCAATCGGGGCAATCAGAATCACCCTGCAAGGCTGAGATCTGATTTTGACTAGTACTTTGAATAGGAGAGAAAGGGGGAAGCATAGAAGGACTTCCTCCCAATCCAGAAGAAGGGCATCAGAGAACTGGAGCAGCACTGAGGCCTGCAACAAACAGAGGGAAGTTTGTGATTGTCTGGAGCTGCAAAAGATCTATCTGAGGGATGCCCACCTGGCAAAAACTATCCCAGCACTTGAGGATCCAGGGACCGTCGTGATGGCCCTGGGAAATCCTGCTGAGGGCATCCGCTAGGACATTGTCCTTCCTGGAAGATGAACTGCTATGAGAAAGTGTTCAGGATAGGCCAGAACCACAACTTCATTGCCTCGGTGCACTAAGGCCGAGACCAAGTGCCCCCTGTTTGATGATGTACCATTGTTGTGGTGTTGTCTGCTCAGCTTGTATCACCGTAGTGATAGATGGAGAAAAAGCTTGAAGAGCTAAAAGACAGCTCTGAGTTCCAGTAAATTGATGTGGAGCAGAGATTCTAGGGACCAAACTCCCTGAGTGGAAAGGTCGCCCATGTGGGCTCCCCAACCAGAAGGGAAGCATCTGTAGTGAGAGTCAAGTCGTGAGAAGGGGAAATGAGGGACCCCGCTTAAATGCTCCTGATCCTGACACCACTGGAGAGCTAGGATCAAGGTTCGAGTCACTGGGACCAACTTGGAAGGGGTCTCTTCTCTAAGACCAAAAGGTTCTCAAGTGAAACTGAATGTCTCTCATCTGAAATCTGGCTCCCTGCACAACAGCTGTGGATGCAGCCATGTACCCCAGGAGCTGCAGAAAGTGTCTTGCTGGTGAAGACGCCTGCAGAGTGAAGGAAGAGGCTAGAGCCACTAAATTCCTTACCTTTCTGGGGAAGAAAGTAATGGCTAGCTTTGTGTCCAATTCCTGCCCCATAAAGGTGAGTACCTGGACTGGTTCCAGAACCGACTTCAGGTAGGTTTGATGAGAAAACCCAGGGAGGTGAGAAGCTGCTGGGTGACCTGCAGGTGAGATTTTACCTGTTCTGAGGACTGGCCTACAATGAGCCAGTCGTCTAGATATGGAAAAACAGCAATCCTCTGCCTCCTAAGTGGGCCACTGCCACTGCTAGACACTTGAGAATACCCTTGGAGCAGAGGTAAGGCCGAAGGGCATTGCTCTGAACTGGTAATGGCCTGAGGACAGTTCAAATCTGAGTACTTTTGATGGGATCTTCTGATTAGGACATGGAAATAGGCATCCTTGAGGTCCAGGAGGCTAGCCAGTCCCCTGGCATTGAGAAAAGGTAAAATCATTGCCAGAGTTACCATTTTGAACTTTGGTTTCAAAAGATGCTTGTTCAGATATCTGAGATCTAAAATGGGCCCACTCTCCTGTCTTTTTGGGGTGAGGAAGTATCTGAATACAGACCCCTGCCCTGATGCAGGGAGGAACCCTTCTACTGCTCTGAGAGCTAACAGGGATGAGACCTCTGTTTCCAGAGCAGGGTCTCTGAAGCACTTGCAGGTAGAAAAGTCTGCTTCTCAATTTGGGAAACTTTTAAGCTGAGAACCAGACCCTGGCTTACTACTTCAGAACCCACTTGTCTGAGGTTAAAGAAGCACAATTCTGACTGAAGTAAGCCAGCCTGCCCCCACTGGTACAGGAGAATGGCCCTGGCACCCCATCAGGGGTGCCTGTTTCACAGGAGCTTTAGGCTGGGGTGGGAGCAGGTCACCCACCCCTCGTCTGCCCTGCCTCTGAAGAAGCCCCTCTGAGCATAGGCAGAGAGGCCTGAGTCTGGTAGAAAGGCTTCTGAAAGGCCTACCCCTACCCTGGGGGCATGCCTTTGAGGAGTGGCTTGCCGCTCCTTAGCCTGGGCACTCTTGTAAAGTAGTCCTATATTCATCCATCTTCTTCATGTAGTTCTCTGTCTGCTCTCCAAACAGAGAATTTCCCACACAGGAAAATCCATAGCCTTAGTCTGGGTATCCTGTGACAAATTAGTACACCTGAGCCAGGCCAACCTACGAAAAGCTACAGATGTGGCCATGAC
This sequence comes from Neoceratodus forsteri, assembly GCA_016271365.2. Classification (NCBI taxonomy): domain Eukaryota; kingdom Metazoa; phylum Chordata; order Ceratodontiformes; family Ceratodontidae; genus Neoceratodus; species Neoceratodus forsteri. Next base: position 1,202,631,918 of record CM028130.1, read on the forward strand.
CCAGAGGAAACATCATTAACATCCACAGCAGCATGAAACTGAACCTTAGAGGCTTCAATGCCATCAGCAGCCACCTGTTCTAGTTCATTAGCCAGCTGGCCATGGGCCTGCTTGGCCAATTTGAATAACAGTATCCCATCTAGATTTCTGATACCTAGCTACATAAGCCATATAATTTGCTTGCCTGAGTCCCAGAGAGGCTGCCATATACTGTTTTTTTGCCATGGCATCAATCTTCCTGGAATCCTTGTCAGGAGAATGTGAAGCCAAGGGAATATTAGCTTTATCACAGGCAGCAGCCTGAACTACCCCAACATGACTGCATTGCTGAGAAAGGAATTCTGTATCAGGGCCTGACAATGTATACCTTCTGTCCATCTTTATCTACAGGAGGCACAGAATTAGGAGCTTTTAAAATTTTAATTGTTTGTTTCCTAAAAGACTTATGTAAAGGAATAGACAATCTCCTAGACTCTGGAATATCCATCATTTCTACAAAATCAGGCTCCTCTTGCTCATCCACAGCCTCTTCTAAAGGAAGCTGGAGGGTTTCAGCAACTTTTTTATAAAACATAAAATGAGATGGGGACTCAGACAGCATAGGGGGAGATTCTAAAGGTCTGTCTGGGGAGATGTCCGGTTCAATGGGCACACCCAGACCTTCCAAGCCACATTCATACTGTTCATAATCCTCCTCCCCTCCTCTGTTCATAAAATTCCTCAATATCATAACCTGAACCACTGGGACCGGACCAACCGACCTTTTACCAGATAGTGGTGGTTGGACGGACCCTGAACAGTGACTGGACAATTTGTATGGCTTTGCTATCTCTGCAGCAGTTGGAGAAGGAATTTTGGACTCGACCTGCTGATTTTCTTGTTTTCTACTGCGAGATTGGTTCCTCAGAACCAGCTTTTCTTTGCCCAGAGTCTGGCCCTGGTCGAGGGCACTTCCTCCTGGTTCGGTTGGCACCAGAACCAGGCTGGCCATCGGGTCAGCGGACTTTTTAGCCTCGTCCCTGAGCCTGCCCAATCTTTTTTCCAGGGTGGCTGCAGGAGAATTTACATACCTGGCAGTCTGACTGGAGGTGGTCAAACCCAGACAATAAACACATGTGGTGTGTGGGTCAGCCTTGGCAAAGACTCCCACAAACATCACAGTGTTGAAACCCAGTGGGCCGGTTTTTCTTTTGGGTTTCTCAGACATAATGCCAGCCTAACCAAAACTTGCCCTTTTAATGGCAGTGCCAGGCAAGACACCTTATCGGTTCTAACCGTGTCACGAGTATTGGAAAAAGCGTAATAAATCCGTTTTTTTAGAACCGATAAGAACAGGAACTGCACTCTAAAATAGTAACTTTTAGTTTTAAATGAGTTTTAAACCCACTGATCGGTTCAAAAACGAACCGATAACTTACAAGTTCCACAAAGACAAACCTTCATTTACTTACAGGTTACACAGATAGAGCTTGAACCTGAACGGTTTTGCGGTTATAATAAAACTATTCTCGGTTAAATCCAACCGAGAAAACACTTTTAAACCGAGAAATGAACCGAGCAGAAGGAGAAATCCCAGAAGCGACTGTTCACTGAGGCAGAGTAAAGAATCTGACAGTTCAAGTTTGAAATGACACAGATAGAGCTGCTCTCGTGCAAAATTCTATTTTGGAATGGTTTTAACCATTTCACTCCAGGGCAGTTCTAGAGCTGGATCAAACTGCTAATGTCTATAATATAGCAAGACTTCATGTTGTTTGAATTAGAGTCTTTAAAATTTTTATTGTCTGTTTCCCAAAGGACTTATGAAGGGGAATGAGCAGCCTCCTGGACTCTGGGATATCCATCATTTCAACATAGTCAGGCTCCTCCTGGTGTCTACAGCTTCTTCCATAGAAGCTGAAGAGTTTCAACCACTTTTTTGTAGAACATAAAATGGGAAGGGACTCAGAAAGCCTAGGAGGAGAAACCCCTGAATGTCTGTCTGGGGAGATGTCCGGGTCAATAGGCACATCCAGACTTTCGTAATCACCATCACTATCCTCATACTCTCCTTCCTCCTCCTCCGGTTCATAAAAATCTTCTAAATTATAATCTGGAACCGGGGGAACTGACCAAACCGAGCCCCTTCCTGATGGTGCCGGTTTGGTCGGAACCAGGGTTAGCGACTGAACAGTCCTTATCGCTTTGGCTATTTCATCAGCGGTCGAAGAAAGAATTTGTGGATCCGCACCAGCTGATTTATCCCTTTTTTTTCTTTTAACCGGAACCGACTCTTCGGACTCAGCTCTCCTTTTGCCTGAAGAAGTCTCGCCCTGGTCAGAGGGCACTCCTTCTGGTTTGGTTGGAACCGAACCGGGCTGGCCATCTGGGTCAGTGGACTTCTTGGCCTCTCTTTCCCTGAGCCTACCAACTCTCTTTTCCAGGGTAGCTGCAGGAAAATTCTTACAAATCTGGCAGTCTGAATTGAGGTGGTCAAACCCCAGACAATAAACACAGGTGGTGTGGGGATCAGCCTTAGCAAAGGCTTCCCCACACACACTACAGTGTTGAAACCCAGTGGGCCCGGTTTTTCTTTGGGTTTCTCAGACATGGCCAGTCCTAACAAAACTCACCCTTTATTCGGCAATCCGCAGGCAAGACACCTTATCGGTTCCTGACCGTGTTACAGTGCGTGGAAAAACGAAAGAAATCTGTTTTTTAGAACCGATAAGGACCCAGTTACTACACTCTAAAAGTAGAATAAACTTTTTTTTTGAACAACCTGATCGGTTCAAACCGAACCGATCCACGCTTACAAGTTCCACACGAAGAACAAGAAAATAAACCTATCTAGTACTCATGATACCACAGACAGAGACTGAACCGACAGGTTAACGTGATTAAATTCGGTCGAAAACTGAGAAAAACGGTACTTTAACCGACAAACTTGAACCGAGCAAAGGAGAAATCTCCGGAGCGACTGTTCAGTGAGGAGGAGTAAAGAATCTGACGGTTTGAGTTCAAACAGCAACAGACAGAGTCTCAACCGAGCTCGAGCTCAGCGTTCCATATCTGGCATGGAAAGTTAACTCTTTCCTCTCCGGGGCAGTTCAAAGGTTGGACATCACTGCAATATGTCAGAATACAGCAAGACTTCATGTTGTTTGAAGACTTGTTCCCTTCCTGGACAGATGCAGACCATCCTGCCAGTATAGGCTGGTGTCCCTCCAGGTGGAACCCCAGTCCCCAATGAAGCCAAACCCCTGTGTTCCACACCATTTTTTCAACCATTCATTAAACTGTATGGTGCAAAGTACCCTCACCTCACCCATGCCACTGACAGGCAGCACCTCAGAGAAGGATACTGTGTGTGCTACTTGTCTTAGGCCCCTCCCCAACTCTACAAAGTCCTTCTGCACTGCTCTAATCTCATGATGAGCCAAGTCATTTGTCCCTAGGTGGACAATGACGTCCAGCTCAAACTCCAGTGCAACTGTTCTCGTGATCCTAAGGATGCGCCTCCTGTCCCTCCAAGCCATGGCACCACGCAGGCACCTTACTTCAGTTTTCCCTGCTCCCCCCAGTTCTATCCCCCTAATAATTGAGTCCCCCACCGGAGCTGCTTCCTTTCCCTGTGGTGCCCTCTGCCTCCTTCCTGAGGGCCTCCCTTGTGACAGTTGTCTGCACCCTCCTTAGTCTCCTCTGTGGGTGCATCCATAGGGGGGACTATGCTCCCAGAATGGCGATGGATTGTGGAGGGAACAACTGACTGGGTGTGCCTCTGTTCCACCACCCTTACCCTCCCTGAGCCCACTGTGGTCCAACTGCTGTGCTTTCTTCGCAACCTCTGAGGTAGAGGTGGTGGCTCTGGTGCTCCCTGGATGGGGGAGGTTCCCTTACTACTGTCCAGTGCGGCCTGAAGACTGGCAACTTCCTCCCTCAGGGCAGATAATTGTCTGCAAACAGGGCAGCATCTCAGCCTCCAGAAAGACTCCCGGAAGACTGCTGCCCCACAGCCAATACATTGCACTACTCCCCACATAGCTGTCTACATTGTTTAGTTTTTTTTTTTTTTTTTGTGTGTGTGTGTGATTGGTGTTTTATATAGAAATATATGTATTTATATAATGTGTATGCTTATATTGTCAGTGCAGTGTGCTAGAGAGGATATGACAGTGATATGCACCTTGCCCTCTTGAGGAAATGATGTCAGAACCCCAGGTATAAAGAACTATTTCCAGGGGTGAGGTGGGAAGGGTTTGGCCTAAACTGTGCCCTCACAAGAAACAATCAGCTAAAAGCTCTGACCTACGCGCAAAGATGAGTGCCTTCCTGTCAGCAAGATGCCCTACACGACAATTTGACAGAGAAAATACCCTACTAATCAAACAGAGAAAATCCAAACATCAAGTCAGACACAGGTAAACATCCCAAGGCCCAAACAGCCTGGTGACTTGTGCTCTGAAAGCAGTCAGCCCCAAAACACGTCAGCTGTGCAGAAGGGCAGACACAGAAAACAGTATTCCGCCCCTGTGGGTTTAAACTCTTCCTGCACTGAAAATCTTGACAACTGTAACAAAAGTAAAGCAAGGTCCACTTCCCACTGTTGATTGAAAGACTGCCTTTTCTGATAATTCTAAGTTCCTTATTTCACCCTTCAGTGAAGTATCCTCCACCTGAAGAATATCAACTTTCCTAAGGAATCTGCTTCAAACCAAAGACAATTGTAAATTGTAAGGTTCACCTCCCTCTGTTGTGAATGCAGCTCGCTTTCTTGCAAATCTTAAGTCCAGTGTTGCAGCTTCCAGCCAGAGGTAGCTTCACCTGAACTGTGAACTGAGCCGTCCGTCTCTGGATTACAAACTGTGTGTATGTAACCCCCCTGCAAATGGGGGTTCCCAAAAGACTTCCAGGAGCTTGCTTGAATGCTCCAAGCCTGAATGGTGTTTGGCGTTTAAGCCATTTATCAGTGAGTGTTTTTAGAACCTCTGGTACTGTCTCTTTAAGAGCTGTCTGCTTGCAGACATAATTAGTTTGTATGGGGGACTGTGTGATTCTTTGATTGAGTACCACTCAAGCTGCCGCCAATTCACTCCATTTTTGCAGTCTCTAGGAGTGCAAAGGGAACCTATCTGAAAGATGTAACTGTTTGCCAGAAATCATTTACAGTAATAATGAAATTACAGTTTGTCTAACCTACTTTCTTTTGCAGTCAAGAACAGTGTCTGCCTAGTTCCCCATTCTGGTTTTGAACTGCTGAACTGGACCAATCAGTGTAGGGTAAGCTAGCTCTAAAATGGTGCCTTGGACGAATCAGAACTTGGACTCATAATCTGAGCCAGCCACAAGAGGATTGTATGAGCAGTGACTCTGGAGATGTGGTTTAGACTTCAGCACCTTTTGGACCAACAGCAGCAGTCTATTGTGAGTGACAGCCAATCCAGTCAAGAACTGGGAGGAACTCAAAGGAAGTGCCCGGTTTTGTCGGTTGAGTTTCAGTTGAGCTTTTGGCAGAGAAGAAGGAAAGAGCCCTGCTTTTCAGTGTGCAGTTTTAGTCAAAAACTGTGTAAGGCCCAGAGTTCCGCCCGCAGCTGGTGTAACAGCTTGTTAGGACTGAATCGTCCTGTAAAAGAATCAAAGGATCTCTGAAGAGTAGAAACCAGGCTCACCCTGTAGAAGACTGGAAGAATTGCTGAAAATTGCACTCGGTCTCTCCAGGAACTGAATCTGCTGTGTTCTCCCGGGTATTGTGCAGTAATTCGTGATCGGGATACAGATGCAGCCTGCCTGGTATAGTGCTCTTTTATATGGATGTGAAGAGGTTTGTATTACCTCAAGTGAGCCCTGCTGACATTGAAGGACCCTATCTTATTTGGAGGTCGTGAGTACTAATTCAGAATTAGCTCCCTGTTGAATGCCACATTAAATCAAATGGAATTACTGTACTGCTGACTGTTTAATTCTCCTTTTCTCTGTGTGAAAGGGCCCTACCAGCTGCCACTGCTTGGACTAGCCACTAGGGCTTGGGTACCCAGGGACAGTAACCTGATAGGGATAGGCCTGTGCACAGAGCCATAGGTAGATTATTAGAGTGATAAGCTAATTAACCTGATTTCCCCTGTCCTTGTTATATCCCCCTAAATAAATCAGAGCTGCTTGTTTCAGCAAAGTTATACTGCCTGAGGTATTTGTCTATGTTAAAGTACTGTACTGTGATTGTTGCACTGTATCTCATTTCACAGGAGGTCCCAGTGCGGAACCAGACCTGGGGTAAGTGTATACTGTGAAGGTAATTCTGATATATTGTGTGGGCCACTAGTGGGAAAGGGGGTCACAGTGTCCCAGAGGGCTGTGACCAAGTTAGTTTAACTATTGCAACCCTGACCTCTGGGTGGAGGCACCCACCATTGGATCCAGGCCCTCAACCTGTTAGTGGCAAATCAGGCAGGGTAGTAGCCCTGGGATAGCGCCATCTAGGGTTACATCTTGGAGGCTCACCGCTGGGATTGTGTCCTCTAGTGGCCATATTCTAAACCACTGTTAAGAAAAAAAATGGGTACCCGACAGAAGTGGCTGTGCACCGGCTGGTGGAGTGGTGTACTGGGAGAGATCGACCCCCAAAATGCTATGCTTATCCTGGACATCCCCTAGGTATCAATACGGACACTGTGCAGGGAGCACTTTCCAAGGTGGAAGGTTTACAAAACCCTGTGTGTGGTGGGTCGTGCTAATCTAGCTCACCACACTTTCCTGGCCCTAGTAGAGTTTAAGGATCCCATAGATAGCTCCAAAGTGCCACAGACCATTACCCCAGAGGGAGCCCTCACTGCTTGGAGAGTGATAACTAAGGACAGTAAAGACCGGGGAATCAGCCCCTACCACTATCTGAAACTTTGAGGAGAAATTTGCTGAATAGTTGCTGGGAGAGGAGAAACTGTGGAGGACTTGAAGAAACTATTCTTGCCACCTGGGGTGTTCCTCCCCAACACCCTCTCCTGCTCCAGTGCCCGTAATGGTGGCTGAACCAATGCAGACTCCTATTCTGCACCTGCCATTAGCCACTGATTCATGAAGGTTGAGGATCTTCTCTGCACCCTCCCACACCCCCAAGGGAGGATGACTGGAGACCTGGATAAACTATGTTGCCCCAAGTGCTAGAATGGCAATACTCGAGGCAAAAAAGCGAAGAGGGTTAGTGAGAGCCTCCGGTCCCGCCCCTGGCTACCATCCATGCTAAACGAGTGCAGTAACCCCTGAAGCGACTGCACAGGCCTATCTTGAGGCCTTGGAGAATGATGTGGAGCCTAGGATTCTGATGAGGACCTATGGTGGAAGTAAGAAATGCTACAACAGTACCAAGGGGAGTTGTCTGTGTATGTCTCTCGGCTGGAAAAATTGTTGCAAGAATGCCTCAGAAAGGGTAGTTTGCCAGCTGATTGAACTGAAACCGAACCAGACTGGACTAGAATCATTAAGTCTCCCCCTTCTCAGAACTGCTGTTGCTTCCAGTTCGCCTAGCAAATCGACTGGAATCCCACCCTCCTATGATGAGTTAATGAGAGAAATTGAGGAGTTGAGAAAAGGCGACCTCGGAGGTACCTGCACCAACAGCTGTGGCTACGACCTCGAGTGACTGAGGGTGACCCTTCAAGTGAAGTTCAGGGGCGAGGTTGACAGTCAATCAGTGCTCTGACAAGGAAAGATAATGCCACAATGGGAAGCGAACTGTTGAGAGAGATCCGGAATTCAAAACAGTCCCTTTATGAAGGCACACGCCTGCAAATACAGGCCCTGACCTATATCCGACTGCAGTCTGCTATGGGGGTGGAGTACCCACCCATGTATCTCCTGCTGATAACAGCTCAAACTCAATTCCTTGACCATGGAAGTGGAGAAACTGACGAGATGTCTCCAAATGCTTATCACGCCACAGACAGAGATGGCACCCAGGTTTCCAGTTAGTAATACCCCTGCCCTGGCTCCCAGTGTGGCGCCTCGGCCAGCTCAAACTCCAGAAAGTATGTTTTGCTATAATTGTGGGAAAGATGGGCACATGAAGGGAATGCCAGTCCCAAAAGACACTGACAAAGTTGCATATAGGCTACAAGGAGAGCTTTGGAGAAGAAATCAGTGGTTAAGAGGTGCGACATAAGATCCCAGTGAGGGCACCAAAAATGCTAATTCAACGCCTTTTGTGGCAAGGTCAGTTGCCCAGGCCCCCACTACCGCCTCTCCAGACTGGTCCAGAATAGTGGGCCCTCCATGGAGACCACTGTAAAGGTGAATGGAGTGTCTACAAGAGCTGTGATGACAGTGGCTCCCAAGTGACCAATTATGTTCCAGGATTGGTATCAGAAGCATTTGTCAGATGTACCCTTACAACCATTAGAAGGACTGCATGTATGGGGGTTAAGTGAAGGCCTACCCCTATTCGGGTATATCCGAATTTGGCTGTCTTTCCTCACCTCCGTGGCTGGGTGGCGAACAAGTAGAGACCCTAGCCTTAGTGGTCCTCCCACTGGACTGTATGATGGTGTCCTTTGTTGATTGGAACAAATGCTCATATGTTAGGAAGGCTGGCTCAGTTGTGTTATGAAAACAGGGGTCAAAGACTAGTAGAGCTTTAAGAGTTCCGGCTTTAATTAAAAAGGCCTATGAGGCAGAGAGATGCTGAAAAAACAGAACCAGAGGAACGGTCGGAATTGTATGGAAGAAGGATCCTGAGTCTCCGATCCTGGCGCCAAATGCCCAGTGTACCTTACAGGAGAGGTCCGTATCAGAAAGGATGTTAAGAATAAAATATTAATGTTGGATGCACCAGGCGATGGAAAATTGCCAGAGGACTGCTGGTCAAGCCTAGTATTTTACCGCTAGAGCCCATGCTTATGCCAGAAGGGTAATGGTCCAAGTTCATAATGTGTCTGAAAGAGACATTCGAGTAAACAGAGGTTGCATCTGGCTAATGTGCATTGTGCAGACACTGCAGTGCTACCCAGCAGCAAGAGTTCAAGGAAGAATGACAGAGTAACGCCTGACTTGTTTGATTTCTCATGACTCCCGCTGCCAGCTGAATGGAAAGTGAGGATCAGTGAGAAGCTTGCCCAGAGAGACCAGGTGTTTTCTTTAAAGGAATGGGATGTAGGATCGTGCAAGGAGCTGAGCACAATATCCGGCTGCATGACGAAAGACCATTTCATGAGAGGTCTCGGCGCCTGGCACCTGCTGACATAGATGATGTGAGACGCATCTGCAAGAGATGTTAGCTGCTGGTAATACAAGAATCCAGAAGCCTTATGCTCCCCCATTGTGGTAGTGAGGAAAAAGAATGGAACAGTAAGGATGTGTGGATTATTCGCCATCTAAACCCGTGAGCTATCCATTGATCAGTACACAATGCCCCGCATTCAGGATGCTTTGGACTGCCTAAGCGAGAGCAAGTGGTTCCTGTGCTGGATCTCCATGATGGGTACTACCAGAACCCGATGGCCCCAGAGGACCGTGAGAGCGGCCTTTATCTGTCCGCTTGGCTTCTATGAATTCATGAGGATGCCTCAAGGGATTTCATGTGCCCCAGCCACTTTTCAACGATTGATGGGCGTGCAGTGGGGACATGAACTTACTAAGTGCCTGGTATACCTAGATGATATTGTGTGTTTGGCAGCTCACTGGAGGAACATGAGAGCAGATTATTTAAGGTATTGGACCGACTGGAGGACTTTGGCCTTAAACTGTCCATTGATAAGTGTCAATTCTTTCAAACATCAGTAAAGTATGTGGGACACATAGTATCCACCGAGGAATAGAGACCGACCCAAGTAAAGTTGAGGCCTTGACCACTGTGCCACAGCCCAAAATCTAAAGAACTGCAAAGATTCCTGGGATTCTGTGGTTATTATCGGGCACTTCATCAAGGACTATTCAAGAGTGATCCGCCCTTTACTTAACCTTACTCAAGGGTATCCCCCAACCCACAAAAATACCAAAAGTCAGGGTCCCTCAAGACTGAAAGAGTGTATTTTCATCCGGAAGGAAGTATTTGGGCCGCTGGACTCCTGATTGTGAGACTGCTTTTCATGAGATCATATATCAACTTACCCATGCTCCAGTGCTGGCCTATGCCGATCCAAGAAAACCTTACGTCCTGCACACTGATGCTAGCTTACAGGGTTGGGGCTGTGTTGTACCAAGAGCACAGAATGGCCTGAGACCAGTGGCCTTTGCCAGTAGAAGCCTGACCCCATCCGAAAAGAACTATCCTGTACATAAGTTAGAGTTCCTAGCTTTGAAGTGGGCTATTGTTGACCAATTCCATGAGTACTTGTATGGGGCTAAAATACTAGTAAAACAGCAATAATCCTTTGACCTATGTGCAGACCTCAGCTAAGTTGGATGCCACAGGCCATAGGTAGCTTTCTGCATTATCTACATATGACTATGCTCGAATACCGAGCAGGTCTGAACACATAGATGCTGATGCTCTCTCCGGAGGTCTGTTCCCCAGAATGATTGGGTCCGATTGGCAGAACCCTGACACTCGGGCACTCTGCCGGAAGTTTGACAGGGAGGAACAAATGTCCCACGGGACTGCAGTGGACTGCATGGTGGATTGCTTGGGACCCTCTGAGAATTGCATACCTGCAGCTTAGTGCCACTTTTCTGCAATAGACATTGGTGCACTGCCTCAGCTGGACAATGACAGTATTGGCGGGCTCAATCCGCGATCCCATGATCAAAGCAGCTTTGAAGCCCTCTATGCAGGAAAAGATGTGTCTAAATTACGCTCCACTGATTTGAGAACTGCACTGTTATACAAAGAAGGTCCTAAGTTGAAACTGATCAATAAACTGTTATACAGAGAAACAGTAGACAGAGGAGACAAGTGAACAAACAACAACTAGTACTGCCCACTGCCTTTCGAGACTCAGTACTGAGGTCCTTGCACAACCACATAGGGCACCTTGGTATAGACAGAACACTTGACTTGGTGAGATCCAGATTCTATTGGCCTAAGATGGGGGCTGATGTGGAGCAACACATTCGAACTTGTAGTCGCTGCTTACAGAGGAAAGCTTTGCCCAGAGGGCTGCCCCTTGTTAACATCACCACCAGTGCACCCATGGAGCTGGTCTGTATTGATTTTCTGAGTTTGGAGTCAGATCAAAGAAATATCAGTAATGTGCTGGTGGTCACTGACCATTTCACGAGATATGCCAAGCTTTCCCCACCAAAGACCAGAAAGCATCCACTGTGGCCAAAGTACTTGTAGAAAACTTTTTGTTCACTATGGGGCTCCACAAAGAATCCATTCTGATCAAGGGAGAGACTTTGAGAGTCGTCTGATCAAAGAGATGCTTTCTCTGTGGGGATGCGAAAGTCCAGAACCACTCCTTACCACCCCAGGGGAGACCCACAGCCTGAACGTTTCAACCGCACTTTGCTAGATATGCTAGGCACCCTGCACCCAAAGGACAAGCCTAGATGGAGCCAACAAATTAGCACCCTGGTACATGCCTATAACTGCACCAAAAGTGATGCCACTGGATTCTCCCCCTACCGCCTGATGTTTGGAAGAGAAGCTCGACTACCAGTAGATGTGTGTTTTGGGGTCTCTCCTGATGGGGTTCAAGCTGACAACTATTTACAGTATGTGCAAAAGTTAAAGGCCCAGCTAACTCATGCGTCCAACTGGCTCAAACCATGGCTGCCAAAAGAAATCGGCCAACAAAGAAAGGTATGATAAAAGGTGAAAGCACAGGAACTCCAGGAGGGAGATCGGGTATTGCTAAGAAATCTGGGACTGCATGGCAAGCACAAGATTGCTGACAGATAGCACCATCTCCCCACATTGTAGTGGGCAAACTAGATGATCTGCCAGTGTACAAAGTAAGGCCTGAGAATAATTCAAAGATGTAAAACAATGCATAGAAATCATTTACTGCCCATTGGACAAATCTTAATTGAGTCTGAGCCCTAGAAGATGCCCCTCTGGACCAGTGACTAGAGCTGCTGCTAAGAAAAGATCAAGAAGTCTGCACCTACAGAAGCAAAGTTAAAGTGTTCCCCTCCACAAGTCCCAGTTGAGCATGACTGTCGGTCCATATCGGAAGAAAGTGAGAGTGACTTTGAATACTATCCTTCTTACGAACTGAGTCAATTGTTTGGGGCAATCCCTAGTCAATACTGGAGACAAAGCTGGGCCTTCTGGACTGTCTAAGCCCCAGCTTCATCCTGGAACCAATGCTCCCAGAAAGTGAAGTGCAAAGCATCAGATCAGATGAAATGGAATCATTGTGCATGGTTGAACTGTTTGAGCTTTCAGGGAGGAAAATGATAGATTCGGGCAGACTGGTGATACACCGAACAAGAAGAGTATTTTGAGTGCCCTGACAGTCCACTGCCAGTGTCAAAGCTCTCCATGCGAGCCAAATGTTGTGGACTCAGAAACTGTAACTCCTGGAGCTGAAAGTGCCCCAAGTTCTAGCCTCTCTACCCCATGGAGACTCCCCTGACAAGTGAGGACAATGCTGAAAATGAGGCTCAGAGTGCAGAGACTATAACAGTTCCCCCTAGAAAGACTGGTCGAGCTGTAAAGCCTGTGGTGCACCTCAGTTATGATTCCCTTGGGAGGCCTGTGGATTTGCCTCTCAATGTTGTCCATAAAGGAGTGTATGTGTCCCCGAGCTCATTGCCCAAACTGAGCGTCAGTGCTAACTCCAAGTTACTTGTGTTGCCCTCTAAGTATGGTGCCCTTGTCCCGTCCAGCCCCAAGGTAACTGATAGGGAAGGGCCCCCTCTCTTCAGGTTTCATGTACAAGAGGTAATAACTTGAGTTATGGTACCATGTGTGTGTAATACTGTAAAGAGGACGTACTGCAATGTTTCAGAAATGTGTTCTTGGTAAAATGATATATTGACTGATGATTACATGTGTGAGCCTAATGCAAATGTATATGGTTGCAGTTAAAACTTATGGAACTTGCCTTGACGCGACGTCAAGCTTTCCAACAGGAAAGGTGTAACCCCTGCAAATGGGGTTCCCAAAAGACTTCCAGGAGCTTGCTTTGAATGCTCCAAGCCTGAATGGTGTTTATGCGTTTAAGCCATTTATCAGTGAGTGTTTTAGAACCTCTGGTACTGTCTCTTTAAGAGCTGTCTGCTTGCAGACATAATTGAATTGTATGGGGACATGGTGATTCTTTGATTGAGTACCACTCAAGCTGCTGCCAATTCACTCCATTTTGCAGTCACTAGAGTGCAAAGGGAACCTATCTGAAAGATGTAACTGTTTTGCCAGAAATCATTTACAGTAATAATGAAATTACAGTTTGTCTAACTACTTTCTTTTGCAGTCAGAACAGTGTCTGCCTAGTTCCCCATTCTGGTTTTGAACTGCTGAACTGGACCAATCAGTGTGGATAAGCTAGCTCTAAAATGGTGCCTTGACGAATCAGAACTTGGACTCATAATCTGAGCCAGCCACAAGAGGATTGTATGAGCAGTGACTCTGGGAGATGTAGTTTGAGACTTCAGCACCTTTTTGGACCAACAGCAGCAGTCTATTGTGAGTGACAGCCAATCCAGTCAAGAACTGGGAGGAACTCAAAGGAAGTGCCAGGTTTTGTCGGGTTGCAGTTGAGCTTTGGCAGTGAAGAAGGAAGGAGCCCTGTGCTTTTCAGTGTGCAGTTTTAGTCAAAAACGTGTATAGGCCCAGAGTTCCGGTCTGCAGCTTGTGTAACAGCTTGTTAGGACTGAATCCGTCCTGTGAAAAGAATCAAAGGATCTCTGAAGAGTAGAAACCAGGCTCACCCTGTAGAAGACTGGAAGAATTGCTGAAAATTACACTCGGTCTGTCAGGAACTGAATCTGCTGTGTGTTCTCCCGGTATTGTGCAGTAATTGCGATCGGGATACAGATGCAGCCTGCCTGGTATAGTGCTTTCTTTTATATGGATGTGTGAAGGGTTTGTGTACCTCAAGTGAGCCCTGCTGACATTGAAGGACCCTATCTTATTTGGAGGTCGTGAGTACTAATTCAGGTCGCTCCCTGTTGAATTGCCACATTAAATCCAAATGGAATTACTGTACTGCTGACTGTTTAATTCTCCTTTCTCTGTGAAAGGCCCTCACCAGCTGCCATTGTTTGGACTAGCCACTAGGGCTTGGGTACCCAGGGACAGTAACTGATAGGGATAGGCCTGTGCACAGAGCCATAGGTAGATTATTAGAGTGATAAGCTAATTAACCTGATTTCCCCGCTGTCCTTGTTATATCCCCCAATAAATCAGAGCTGCTTGTTTCAGCAAAGTTATACTGCCTGAGGTATTTGTCTATGTTAAAGTACTGTACTGTGATTGTTGCACTGTATCTCATTTCACAGGAGGTCCCAGTGCCGGAACCAGACCTGGGGTAAGTGTATACTGTGAAGGTAATTCTGATATATTGTGTGGGCCACTAGTGGGAAGAAAGGGGGGTTGCAGTGTCCCAGAGGGCTGTGACCAAGTTAGTTTAACTATTGCAAACCCTGACCTCTGGGTGGAGGCACCCGCCATTGGATGCAGGCCCCTCAACCTGTTAGTGGCAAATCAGGCAGGGGTAGTAGCCCCTGGGATAGCGCCATCTAGGGGTTACATGTACATGTTCTTTTTTCCATCACGTGGCCCCAACCAGCTGCAATGGATCTGGCCAGCCCCTTCTCATCCTGGGTACCCAGACAATGTGACTGAGTGGGACTCTAAGTTCATGCACAGTACTGTGATTATTAATGTGTTCAAGCTAATTAACCTGATTTTCCCCCTTCCTTGTTACAGCCCCCTGAATAAATCAGATCTGTTTATTTCTGCAATTTACATCGAATGTGGTGTCAGTTTATGCTGAAAGTAGTGCATTGTTGCTATTGTACTGCATTACCTTGTTTTACAGGGGGTCCTCAGAGTCAAGCTGAAGGAACCAGTCCTGGGGGTAAGTGCCAAGTACAAGTGTATGTGGTTTGCATATCAGGGGTATTGGGAAAGTCACAGTTGTGTACAGTGTGGGCCACTAGTGGGAGATAAAGGGGGTCACGGTGTCCCAGAGGGCTGTGACCTGGTTAGTGTAACCCAAACCAACCCAGACCTTTAGGTGGAGGCACCCATTTCAGAACTCAGGCCCCTTAAGCTGTTAGTATCCAAGCAGGCAGGGGTAGTAGCCCAAGGGATAGCACCACCTAGGGTTACATCTTGGAGGCACTGCTGGGATTAGCATCCTCTAGTGGCCACGTTAAGAAATTACCCCAATATGTTCAATTTAGGAGAGAAAATGGAGGAGCTTACTATGCCTAAGCTAAAAATTGCCCCCCCCCATAAGTTAATGGTGCACAGAATGATGGGATGGAGCGAAGCTGAGGGGATAGACCCCCAAAAGGCTATTCTGTTGCTGGATGTCCCTTTAGGGACCAGTAATGGTGACATTGTATCCACTGTTCAGCATGTTAAGGGCTTGGGCAAGGTGGAAGCAAAGGGAAGAGATGCTGATTTATTTGAACAAACTATGCTAGTGCTGATTTCGTGTAGTTCCCCAGTGGACCCAGAAAAGGTATCCCCTGTGATTCTGCCCGAAGGTGCCCAGAAGGGATGGAGGGTCATCCATTTGCATAGTGGACCAGCCACCCTGGGAGGGTCTCCAGATACAGATGGGTTTAAAGAGAAACTGCTCAAATTGTTAGCCTCTGAGGGGCGAACTGCTCAGGAACTGGTAAAGGTGTCAGACCTTTCAGGTGACCACACACCCCTACATTCCCCAGGTACATCCCCAGTTTCCCCCAAGAGCTCTCCCGTGGCCCCCTCCCCCATTATAATTCCTCCCATCCAGCTGGACTCCTACCGAAAGCTCAGACTTTTTTCCGGCACGGTCCCAGTGCCCTCGGGGGAGGATGGCCTAGAGACATGGATGGACTATGCCACCCCATTAGTGCAGGAATGGCAGTGTTTGGAGCAGGAAAAGCAGAAGTGCCTAATGGAGAGTTTGAGGGGCTCTGCACTGGAAGCCATCTGTTTTCTACGAGCCACTAGTCCAGAGGCTACTGTGGCTGAATACCTCTCTGCCCTAGAAGGGGTGTTTGGCAGCACTGAGTCGGGGATGACCTGTTTTGGAAGTTCAAGTCAGCTAAACAGTGGAAGAATGAAAAGTTGTCAGCTTTTGTTACCCGGATCGAGAGGGCTCTGCAGAGGGCCCATAGGAAAGGGGGAGTGGCTGCCAAGGATCTGAATAGGGTCAGACTGGACCACGTTCTGAAGTCTGCTAGATTTTCAAGTGTAATGGTATTAAAGCTCAAGTTGCAAGATAGGAGGGCCAACCCTCCTGAATACTGCCACCTCCTGAAAGAAATTCGTGAAATTGAAACTGATGAGGAGGGCTGGGAGCCCTATGCTGGGGTTGTGAACTCTTGTTATACTCCAGAGAGGAGTGATTCAGATGAGACCCAACAGTTGAGAGAATTGATTAAAGCACTGACTGAGGCAGATAGAGAACCTGATTTATATCAGGCACCAGAGAATAAAAGTGGAATGGGAGTGCATGTTGTTACCCCAGAGACCCAGACTGAGGGTAACTTGTTATCAGAGATACGAGAGTTGAGAGCCATGGTGGGGGAACTACAAAGGACTGCCTTCCCCCAGTTGTAGTGAAGAGTCAGGAGTACAGGAACGTAGGCCCCCCATCCAGGAAGGGCCCCGAAGTGCTCCTGAAGTGCCCCAGCCGAGAAAGACATCCACACCCATTAAAGACTCTAGAGAAACTAAGTTTTGTTACCACTGTGGGGAGGATGGGCACATCCAGTCCGTGTGTCATTCGCCAGAGAAGTTGAGGAGAGTTACTGCCTGGTTACTGGCTAAGGTTCGACAAAGCAACAACCGGCCACCAGGGGGAGCTGTTCGCAAAAGTTATGCTACCAAAGCCAAGGCCAGATTGACACCAGCATCTGCACCATCTGAGTGATCCGAAGTGGCAGGTCCCTTCATGGAGACAACAGTGAAAGCAAATGGACTGTCTACTAGGGCTGTGCTGGACAGTGGCTCCTAAGTAACCATCATGTTCCAAGACTGGTACCAGAAGCATTTGTCTGACGTGCCTTTACAGCCTTTGGAAGGACTGCATGTCCGGGGGTTAAGTGAAAAGGCATACCCCTTCTCGGGCTACATTAGAATTTGGCTGTCTTTCCCCACCTCGATAGCTGGAGTGGCGGAGCAAGTGGAAACCTTGGCATTAGTGTGTCCCCCTACTGGCTTGTATGATGGAGTTCCTCTGTTGATTGGGACGAACACCCATATGTTTGGATGGTTGGCACAACTCTGCTATGAGAAACAGGGGCACAGGACCGGTAAAGCTTTGAGGATTCCTACCTTGATCAAGAAGGCTTATGAGTCATGGAAGAATACCGAAGAGGTGGATCCAGATGAACCGGTTGGGGTCGTATGGAAGAAGGACCCTGAGTCCCTAATTCTGGCACCTAACACTCAGTGTACCTTATAAGGAGAGGTCCACCTAAGGAAGGATGTTAAGAATAAAATACTCATGCTGGATGCACCAGGCGATGGAAAATTGCCGGAAGGATTGCTGGTTAAACCTAGTATCTTACCTCCTCGGGCTTATGCCTATGCCCGACGGGTAATGGTTCAGGTTCATAATGTGTCAGACAGAGAAATTAGGGTGAACAGAGGCTGCACCCTGGCTAATGTACACTGTGCAGATATGGCAGTGCTACCCAGTAACAAGTACTCGGGGGAGAATGACAGAGTGACGCCCGACTTGTTTGATTTTGGTGACTCCCCATTGCCGGCTGAATGGAGGATGAGAATCAATAGGAAGCTTGCCCAGAGGGACCAGGTGTTTTCCCTAAAGGAATGGGATGTGTGCAAGGAGCTGAGCATCATATCCGGCCGCATGATGAGAGGCCATTTCATGAGAGGTCCCAACGCCTGGCACCGGCTGATGTAGATGATGTAAGACGGAACCTACAGGAGATACTTGCAGCTGGTGTAATTCAAGAATCCAGAAGCCCTTATGCTTCACCTATTGTAGTGGTGAGAAAGAAGAATGGAACAGTACGGATGTGTGTGGATTATCGGACCCTCAACAGGAGGACCATTACTGACCAATACACCATACCCCGCATTCAAGATGCGCTAGATTGTCTGAATGGTAGCAAGTGGTTCTCCGTGTTGGATCTTTGCAGTGGGTACTACCAGATCCCCATGGCCCCAGAAGACCGTGAGAAGACAGCCTTCATATGTCCGCTTGAGTTCTATGAGTTTATGAGAATGCCCCAAGGGATCTCGGGTGCACCTGCCACCTTTCAATGATTGATGGTGAGTGCAGTGGGGGACATGAATTTGTTAGAGTGCCTGGTATACCTCAATGATGTCAGAGTGTTTGGGAATTCATTGGAGGAACATGAAAGCAGACTTTTTATTGTATTGGACTGCCTGGAAGACTTTGGCTTCAAGCTATCTATCGATAAATGCCTGTTTTTTTAAACATCAGTAAAATATGTGGGGCATATAGCATCCACCGAGGGGATAGAGACTGATCCTAGCAAAGCTGAGGCCTTGACCACCTGGCCTCAGCCCCACAACCTAAAACAATTGCAAAGGTTTCTAGGATTCTGTGGCTATTACTGGTGGTTCATCAAGGACTATGCAAGGGTGATTCGCCCCCTCCTGAATCTTACCCAAGGTTACCCTCCTACAAATAAGAAATATAAGAGAGTGGCCTCCACTGAAACTGAGAGTATATTTTTGTCCTAATAAACCTTTTGGGTCACGCTGGACACCTGATTGTGAAGTTGCTTTTTGTGAGATCATATACCAACTCACTCATGCTACTGTCCTTGCCTATGCTGATCCTGCAAATCCATATGTGTTACATACTGATGCCAGCCTACAAGGTTTGGGGGCTGTGTTATATCAAGAGCATGAGAATGGCCTGAGACCAGTGGCTTTTGCAAGCAGAAGTCTGACCCCATCCAAGAAGAATTATCCTGTACATAAACTGGAGTTCCTGTCATTGAAATGGGCTATTGTGGATCAATTCCATGAATACTTGTATGGAGCAAAGATACTGGTAAAGACAGATAATAATCCTTTGACCTATGTACAGACTTCAGCCAAATTGGATGCCACTGGCTATAGGTGGCTTTCTGCATTGTCTACCTATGATTACGCTGTAGAGTACAGAGGAGGCCTAAATCACATAGATGTGGATGCTCTCTCTTGGAGGCCTGTTTCCAGAAATGACTGGGTCAGACTGTCAGAGCCTGATATTCGAGCGCTATGACAGAAGTTTGACAAGGAGGAACAAGTATCCCCAGACACAGTGGACTGTCTAGTAGATTGCTTGGGGCCTTCTGACAATTGTACACCTGCTGCTTACTGCCACTTTTCTGCATTAGACATTGGTGCACTGCCCGAGTTAGATAATGATAGTCTTCAGCAGGCTCAATCCCGGGATCCAATGATCAGAACAGCACTTGAAGCACTCTACGAAGGGAAAGATGTGTCCAAGTTGCGCTCCTCTGATTTGAGAACTGCATTGTTGTTTAAAGAAGGCCCCAAACTGAAACTGATTAACCGCTTGCTGTATCGAGAAACAGTAGACAGAGGGAGGCACGTAGACAAGCAACAGTTGGTTCTGCCTACTGCATTCAGAGACTTGGTACTGAGATCCCTACACAACCACATGGGGCACCTCGGGATAGACAGAACCTTTGATCTAGTGCGGTCAGGATTCTACTGGCCAAAAATGGGGCTGATGTTGAGCATCATATACGAACTTGCAGTCACTGCCTGCAGAGAAAGGCTTTGCCCCTGAGGGCTGCCTCTCTTGTTAACATCACCACCACTGCCCCCATGGAGTTGGTTTGTATTCACTTTTTGAGTCTGGAGCCTGATCAATGAAATATTAGCAATGTGCTGGTGGTCACTGACCATTTACAAGATATGCCCAGGCCTTCCCCACCAAGGACCAGAAAGCATCAACTGTGGCTAAAGTGTTGGTGGAGAATTTCTTTGTTCACTATGGAGCCCCTGAGAGAATCCATTCTGATCAAGGCCGAGATTTCGAGTGCCGATTAATCAAGGAGATGCTCTGTCTGTGGGGAGTGCAGAAATCCAGAACCACCGCTTACCACCCCCAGGGGAACCCACAGCCTGAACGTTTTAACCGCACTCTGCTGGACATGCTGGGCACTCTCCACCCAAAAGACAAGCCCAGATGGAGTCAGCAAATTAGCACCCTGGTACATGCTTACAACTGCACCAGAAGTGATGCCACTGGGTTCTCTCCCTACTGCCTTATGTTTGGAAGAGAGGCTCGGCTGCCCGTGGATGTGTGTTTCAGAGTCTCCCCTGATGGGGTCCGAGCTGACAGTTACCTACAATATGTGCAAAAGTTAAAAGTTCAATTGAACCATGCATACCAACTAGCTCAGACAATGGCTGCAAAAAGAAATTTGGCTAATAAAGAAAGATATGACAAAAAGGTAAAGGCCCAAGAACTACAAGTGGGAGACCATGTACTGTTGAGAAATCTGGGACTACATGGAAAACACAAAATAGCCGACAGGTGACACCATCTCCCTCACATTGTAGTGGGCAAACTGGATGATCTACCTGTGTATAAAGTAAGGCCTGAAAACAATTCAAAGGATGTCAAGACAATGCATCGCAAGCATTTGTTGCCCATCGGTCAGATACTGACTGAATCTGAGCCACCAGAATTTGCTCCCCCTGGACCAGTGACAAAGGCTGCTGCAAAACAGAAATAGAAAAAGCCTGCCCCTACTGATACTGACCTACAGGTTCCTCCTCAGCCAACCCAAGTTGAGAATGACTGTCAGTCTGTTTCAGATGAAAGTGAGTACAACTATGGTTACTACCCTTTGTATGAATTAAGTCAGCTGTTTCAAGGTAACCCCCTGGTCAATTATGGGGATAAAGCTGGGCCCTCTTGACTGCCTAAGCCCCCAGCTTCATCCTTGGAGCCAATGCTCCCAGACAGTGAAGTGCAAAGTATCAAGTCGGAGGACATGGAATCACTATGTATGGTGGAATTGTATGAGCTTTCAGAGGAAGAAATAGATGAGCTGGGACAGACTGGTGACATACCAGAGCAAGAGGAGTACTTCGAGTGTCCTGATAGTTCCCTGCCAGTGCCAGAATGCTCTCCATGTGAGCCAAGTGTTGTGGACTTAGAAATTGCAGAACCAGAGGCTGACAGTGCTCCAAGTTTGAACCTTCATACCCCAATGGAAACTCCCCTGGCAAGTACAGACAGTGCAGAAAATGAGGCCAAGAGTGCAGAGACTGTAACAGTTCCCCCAAGAAAGACTGGTTGAGCTGTAAAGCTTGTAACGCGCCTCAGCTATGATTCTCCTGGGAGGCCTGTGGATTTGCCTCTCAATGTAGTTCATAAAGGAGTGTATGTATCCCAGAGCTCACTGCCCAAACTGAGCATAAATGCTAACTCCAGGTTAATTGTTCTGCCCTCCAGGTATGGTGCCCCTGTCCCATCTAGTTCCAAGGTAGCTGATAGGGAAGGGCCCTCTTTCTCCAAGTTTTATGTGCTGGAAGTAATGACCTGAGTTCAAAGGACAATGTATGTATAATACTGTGTAGAAAGTAATGTGCTGAGAAATGTAAAGACTGTGTTTATAACAAAGGTAATGTGCTGGAGTGTAAATGTATATGATGTTTGGTATTAGAGTTTATTGGGAGTGCTAACTTGACGTGGATGCCAAGTTTTTCCAGGCCAGGAAGGGTGTAACCCCCTTGCAAATGGGGGTTCCCGAAAGTCTTCCAAAAGTTTGCCTAATTGCTCAGCCTGGAGGTGTTCGGCGTTTAAGCCATTTAAATGTGATTCCCAATGAGTGCTTTTAAAAGCCTCCAAGTACTGTCTCTTTAAGAGCTGTCTGCTTGTAGACATAATTAGTTTGAATGGGGGGACTATGTGTATTTATGCCCGAGTCCCGCCCGAGCTGCTGGCTAAGTGTTCTGTTTCTGCTGTCACTAAGTGGCAGAGTGAGCACTCCTGAAAGATGTAACTAATTCTGGGGAGAAATGCAGAGTATTAGTGAAAATGTAGTTTGTCTAACCTGCTTTTTTTGCAGCACAAACTGTTTCTGATCTGCTTCCCCATTTTGGTCCCGGACTGCCGAGTTGGACCAATCAGTATGTAAGGACTCTAAAATGGAGCTTGTTTTGGGCCATTCAGGACTAGGACTCTCATCTGGAGCTTGTTGAAAGGGGATTAATTGGAGTGAGACTCTGGGTAATGTAGTTTTGGATCCTTGGCGCCTTTTAGCACCTATAGAGGGAGCCCTGCTGTGATTGACAACTGACCCAACCAACCGAACTCTTGTGGATCTAAAGGAAATGCCCTGAACTGTTGCTGGCAAGGCAGATTCAAGTTGGGAGTGAAGAGTGAAGGAGTGAAGGAGCTCTGCTCTGTTTGAGTGGCGTGGTAGCTCATGCGGGAGGCACGTATGAGGCCTGAATCTCGGCCTGCTTGCCGTTGTGAGAGGAAGAGAAAGAGAGAGATAAAGGTGTTTTTGGACTGAATCCGAAGTTGTGAGGAAAAAGCAAGCTGCTGCTGTTGGGACCAGGCTTACCCTGTAGAAGACTGAAGATTTTGCTGAAAGCGATTGGTCTGTCAGGACTTTAGCTACCGTAGTGCTCCCGGGTAATTGCAGTGATTATTTGCTAATGGGACAGAGCAGTCACCTGCCTGGTACAGAAAGCTTTCTTTTACATATAAATGTGCTATGTGCAGGAAGGGGATCGCGATCTGGTTTCACCATTTGCTACAAACTGTATGCTACTGCTGGAAGTAGTTTTCCTAGCCAGAGTCGGACTGAATTCGTGCTGCTTGGAGCAGATAATCCCTGCCACGAGGGTCCTGCCTCACTATCTTGCTGCACAGAAAGATTCATTGTCGAGGGGCCAAGCTTCCTCGGGCAATCCAGAGAGTTCATCCATCAGCCCTCCTGTGTTTAGCCTGGGTATCGTGAGTAATTATCAGGGTAGCTCCCTGCAACTCTTGTTTAATCAAAGTATGCCATCTGATTGTTTTGTGCTTTTCTTTCCATGAACTGAGCCATCCGGCTCCAGATTACAAATTGTGTGTGCATGTTCTTTTTTCCATCACAGGGCCCCAACCAGCTGCAACGGACCTGGCCAGCCCCTTCTTATCCTGGGTACCCAGAGAATGTGACTGAGTGGGACTCTAAGTTCATGCACAATACTGTGATTACTAATGTGTTCAAGCTAATTAACCTGATTTTCCCCCTTCCTTGTTACAGCCCCCTGAATAAATCAGATCTGTTTGTTTCTGGAATTTACATCGAATGTGGTGTCAGTTTATGCTGAAAGTAGTGCATTGTTGCTATTGTACTGCATCACCTTGTTTTATAGGGGGTCCTCAGAGTCAAGCTGAAGGAACCAGTCCTGGGGTAAGTGCCAAGTACAAGTGTATGTGGTTTGCATATCAAGGGTATTGGGAAAGTCACAGTTGTGTACAGTGTGGGCCACTAGTGGGAGATAAGGGGGGTCACAGTGTCCCAGAGGGCTGTGACCTGGTTAGTGTAACCCAAACCAACCCAGACCTTTGGGTGCAGGCACCCATTTCAGAACTCAGCCCCCTTAACCTGTTAGTAGCCAAGCAGGCAGGGGTAGTAGCCCAAGGGATAGCGCCATCTAGGGGTTACACATATATCTACCTCATCTCCATCCTCAATCAAACTTGCTATTGTGATATTTCAGTGTTATACACATTTCAAACTATCATTACCAAATGTCTTACACACTAAACAGGAGGTGTGTGGGGTGTGTTTGTGGGGGGATGGAAAAAGAGCAAACATTCAACATCTGGTATTCATCAGCTGCAGTATCTGTAATAATGTGCTTATGGATGTTGACAACCTAATTTATATGCCTCATGTTTCCAGATTCACAACAAGGCAAAGCCATCAGGCACTGAACTGTGTCAAAGACATTCACAAATCTTGTCAGACCCAAAGTCACCCTATATACAACCTGTTCCTACACACTTGCAAGAATAAATTGATTAATGTGTGTTTGAAGGATGATTGTATCTTTTCAGCTCTTTTTGTTTCACAATTCCAGCATGAGAATGTCTGCATATGGAGAGGTTGATTTAAGAAACCATGAGTTTGCTAATGACTCACAGTGCTGTAAGTTCATCTCATATATGCCTCTGGTATCACCTAAGTTGTGATTTTTTTTACCCATAAATTGCCCACCCCTCTGTCTACTAATCACACACACACACACACAAAACATACTTATAAAACTATGGAGGTAATGTGCATACTCCCAACTAAGCGTGCTCTGAGTATGCTGACTGCTACCAATAATGAAATTACATAATACTGTTGCGGTTTCTTCAGTCTTCAGATTTTCTCCATACACCATCATCCATTCACACACATCTGTAACACAGGCACATGAAATATATTGGGCTTGATTCTCAAAGGTTGACCCCGGGCTTTCGCAACCCCTGCATCAAACCCTGCGCTGTCCTGAACACATTGCAGCACTGTGTGCCCGGTTCACAAAAGTCATATGCATTTGTGACAGTTTACCCCCTTTACAGAGGTTTGCTCCAAATATTTGGCACAAACCTGTAAAAAGGACCTCAAAGTTTATAGATTCATAGATTCATAGACATGTGACAGCAAAAAAGGGCCTTCCAGGCCCATCAAGTCTGCCCATTCCCTCCCTCTACCTGTCACCCCCAAGATTCCCCTCGTCCTCCCCTTGGCAACTCTCTGTGTTTGTCCCAGGCCCTCTTGAATCCCTCCACTGGACTGGCACTCACCACCTCCTCTGGCACTCTGTTCCAGGGCTCAACCACTCTCTCCGTGAAGTAATACTTCCTAACATTTCCCCTAAACCGTCTCCCCTCCACCTTCAGTCCATGCCCCCTAGTTCTTGTATCTACTATCCCTGTAAATAAGCTCTTCCCCACTTTATTGCTCTCCTTCACATATTTGAATGTTTCAGTCATGTTCCCTCTTTCACTTCGTATCTCCAGAGGATGCAAATCCAGTTCCCTCAACCTCTCCTCATATGCCATCCCTCTTAGCTAATGCACCATTTTAGTGGCCCTTCTCTGCACCCTTTCCAGCCATCTATGTCCTTTCTTAGATGGGGCCTCCAAAACTGGTACCCCACCCCCTCCCCATTTTCCCTTCTCACTTAGTTCTGGTCCCCATCCATCCCCCTCCATCGTAAAAACCAAGCTGAATTAACCATTCAGCACTTCAGCTTTCTTGAAATCCCCTTCCACCTTTAATCCCCCCTTCCCCTTAATCCTTTCTATCCCCTGTCTTGCCTTCTTCCTTTCCCCAATATACCAAAAGAACATCTTGTCCCTCCTTTTGGCCTGCCTAGCAATTCTCCCCTTCAGTTTCTGCTTTAGCCATCCTAATCCTTTGCCCTGCCACCCTCAACTTCTCTTTGTAAGTTTCCCTATCCAACCTTCCCTGCATCCTCTTATATTCCCTGAATACTCTTTTCTGCTCCCCGACTGCTCCCTCATGTCCGTATTGAACCACAGTGGCCTCCTCCTTCTCTTGTTCTTCCTCACCCTTCTTACACATCCCTCTGTCACTTTAAGGAGCCCCTCTTGATCTTTTTCCATAGATCCTCCGCCCTTCCCCCCATCAACTCCCACCCTCTCACTACCTCCCGGAAAATCCCCCTCATCATGGGAAAATCTGCCCACCGGAAGTCTAGTACCTTCGTATATACCAGAAACAGCTGGTCTAACTCACAGCATGTGGCGCATGGGATCAAGAATCCCGATTGCCCGCCTGGGAATGCCGCAAACTCCATGTGCCATGTGTTCAGTGCACCCGGGGCTTGTGGCATTATAACTCTTTTGAGAATCGAGCCCATTATGTCTCTGATATGCTGTGTTTGTGCACATGACTTGCAGGTCAGATGTCATGTTATAGCCACAAACATAATGTATAATGTATAATAATATATGTACTTTAATGTGTATATGTTTCAGATATGTGTGAATGGGGGATGGTGTATGGAGGAAATCTGGAGATGGAAGAAACTGCAACAATATTATATAATTTAATTACTGGCAGCAGTCAGCATACTCACTGCATGCTTAGTTAGGAGTATGCACACTACCTCCATGGTTTTATAAATATGTTTTTGGTGTGTGTGTGTGTGTGTGTGCATTTGTGTGACTAGTAGATGGCGGGGCAGGCAGTGTACAGGTTAAAAAATTGCAACTTAGTGATATCAGAGAGATATGTATGACATAAATGTATAGCACTATGAGCCATTAGCAAACTCACAGTTTCTTAAATCAACCTCTCTATACACAAATATTCACATGCTGCAATCATAAGAAAAAAATGAGCTGAAAAGTTACAATCTTTCTTTAAACACACATTAATCAATTTACTCTTGCAAGTGTGTTGGAACAGGTTGTATATGGGGTGACTTGGGCTCTGACAAGATTTGTGAATGATTTTGACACACTTCAGTGCTAGACGGCTTTGCCTAGTTTTGAACCTGGAAACATGAAGCATATAATTTAGGTTGTCAACATCTAGAAACACATTATTACAGATACTGCAGTCGGATGAATACCAAATGTTGAGTGACTGCTCTTTCTCCCCCCACACCCAGCAACCCCCCTCCTTAGTGCATAACACATCTGGTAATGACAGTCTGAAATGTGTATAACACTGAGCTATCACAATAGCAAGTTTGACTGAGGATGGAGAGGGAAGATGAGGTAGATATATTGAGCAAAGTTAGGGAATAGAGAAGTAACAACAACTGGATATCATTAGATGATAGCCAGCAAGACTCTGAACACCCATAGCATACTTATGCAACATCTCTTATTTAGACATGCATTTATGGAGTATACAAAAAAGTGGATTTTATTTTCTTTTTTGCAATGCTCGGGTATGGTAATTCGTTTATGATTTACTTTTAGTGTTTCAATGACTGGACAGGAATTGGAAATTAATATGTTTCCTTATAGACAAAAACATCTTCACCTAGTAATGAACCAACTGAGACAAATCTATTCTAATGTGGGCATGGATACAAAATACAATCATTCTATATATTTATTTTTTCCCATCACAATGCATATCAAGCTATCATATCTCCTGATCCCTGAACATGATAACCAGTTTACACTAACAATCTGGATAGCAGATTAACAATACAGTTTATGAGGCTGCTGTCACTCACTCAGTTTACCTGCAGTAATGGAGTAGCACAGAGTTTCATTACAAAAGAAAATAGCAAGCTGTATTTTACTGAATACTCTGAAATGAGATTTTGTGTTACAGAAACTGTTAGACTACTTACACAGGACTACAATACTTTAGACAGATGATCCTGTTAAAAAAAAAAAGAAAAAAACAGAAGACAACAATTGACTTTGAATAGACAGGGAACAATCAGATGGCAGCTCAGTGAATGAACAGCTGTTTTTGACAACAGCAGATCAGACAGCCATGAGAGAGATTACACATTTTACAGTGTTTAGACAAAAAAGTGTGTAGTTCAGTCAGACCAAATCCTCTACAGATACAGGGAGATTGTATTTAGTGGTACATAACACTTTTGGAATTAAGTCAGGGCCTCCTGGGGCCGAGCCCCGGTAATTAATCATGGAGCCCCGGTAACTATGAAAAATAAATCTGTGCACTAGGGCTGGGGTTTTAACCCCCGTACCGCTACCTTCACTAGGAACTTACGGGTTAACCCCATAGACCTAAAAAAAGCAACTTTTGAGAAGGGTTCAAGTTCAAGTTTATTGCAGGGAAAAACTCTGTTGAGCAAGCTCATTCACGAGGAAGTCCTGGGACACATATATAGACAAAACTATACAGTACATACAGTAAGTAAACATAACAATAATGAAAGTGCAGTTTCGGTCCATATGGTGCATAATACTCAAGTTAGGGTATAACAGTGTAGAAATATGAAGCATGAATCTGAGTAGAAGCATTAGTAGTAGAAAGTGAAAAGACTACAGGAATGAAAAGTTAAAATGAGAAAGAGGTATTGAAAGAAGGGGGGAGAGGGGAAGCAAAGAGAGGGCTAGGGGTGGGGTGCTAGAGAGGAGAGGAGTTTAGGGGGGAAACGAAAATAGGTGAGGAAAAAGAAAGATATAGGATCCACCAACAGATGAAGGGAGATTACGGTAGGGAGGGAGGAAAAGGAAGAGGGCTAGGGAGAGTGGGGGGGGGATAGAATAGAATATAGGGGAAGAGGAAAAGGGGCAGTGAGGAGACATGAGAACAGTTGCAGGGATCATTTTGATAGGCCACCATAGGCAAGTAGAGGTAGAAATCAAGTGCTAGAGCTAAACAAGTTTCATTAGGACTAAAGCTATGCAAGGCTATTACTGCAGTGGAAAGCAAGACACTAATGGGTTAAGGTCCTTAAAACACATCAATGCATCATTAAACATTCCCTAGAGCTGGCACCAATACCAGAGACAACACAGACACTCCTTTTATCTAACAGACTGAGGATTCCTTATTTTAAAGGAGGAAGGTCACAGGTGTAGTTAATTAAGAGGATATATTTTCAGTACTATTAGACTGGAATATGACATCATCTTCCTTGATCCTGTTTTATTCGACTCTTAGGAGGAGGGGAAGAGAATGATGGCTCTTTGAGCTGGATGGGTCAGAGATTAGCTCTCAAAGAGAGAACAGCACTGTTAGAAGCTTGCCATGAAAATTGTCACTGTTTTTCAACTTTGAATGTAGAAAACCTGAACTGCTGCTGCTGTGTCAGAAGGACACCTTTTTGGAGAAGACAGTATTCCTGTTTGTCCTGTGAAAGGAGGAAATAATTTGCCTATATAGTATGTGTACTCTAGCTACCTGCCTGTGGGCACCAGAAACTGTGGGAAAAAACTTGCAGGTAGGTCATATAATGTCAGTAGTAGAAATGCAAAAGAATTCATTTTTTTCGAATTCCGTTTATCTCCGCTACACCGATGCATCTCTCGGAGGTGCCTTCTTGATCCTACCCCTGCTACTCCCCACCATGACAGACCAAACCGGTTCACCCTTCCCTTGAGGAACTTCCCAGGGGCACGGCCCGCCCTCCCTTGGTTGCATCTTTCTGAGATTAGCGGGTACGCCCCTCTTGGGAAGTTGGCCATAGATCCCCGGTGTGGCTCTGCCCAGTATTGGGGATGTGAGGGGGATCCCTGAGGCCCTCGTTGCATCCTCGACAAGCCGGGGGTTTTCCTGCTTTTGGTCCCCCAGACATAGGACATGCAATGCCACCCTGCATGTGTCATGGACGCTCCCACCCGCATCCAGAAGGCAGCCACCTGACATCTTCACCTGCGTGCAGCCCCAAGGCATTGCAGTGCCTCCAGACTCCACTGGGGGCTGCTGTGATGCTGGGCTGTCCCTGGATCCCTCCCCGAGAGAGGACAGTAGTTCTCCGGATGTTCAATCCTCTCCCTCCCCCCTGCCGACCCAGGCTTGTTCCCGAACCTGGGTTGCCGGCATGGCGCAAGGTATGGCATCCAGTGCCTCAACCCTCAGCGCCACTGGACCGGCCAAAAGAATTCATTTTGATATTAGAACTACTCTCCTAATGTTCTGTTGCTTTACTTTTGACGGGCCTGTGAAGGTTGGTTACTATTTTTTAGAACTTTCATGTGATGCATTTAGTGCTCTTTGGAAGTGAAAGGATAATTAGAGCTACCTAAACCAGGTACATTGAAGATACAGGTACAGCACATTAATGAACCTTGGGCCAGATTTTTAAAAACTGAATAACTGTGCACATGTGCTCATACAAAGTAGCATAAGGGTGGGTACCCTTGCAGAGCTGCAGTTTGGCATGTACACAGGGTTCAAAAAGACTATCTTTTTGCAACCTGTCCATAGTTTAGAGCAGCTTGCACAGATTT
Source organism: Neoceratodus forsteri (assembly GCA_016271365.2). Lineage (NCBI taxonomy): Eukaryota > Metazoa > Chordata > Ceratodontiformes > Ceratodontidae > Neoceratodus > Neoceratodus forsteri. Next base: position 1,202,661,881 of record CM028130.1, read on the forward strand.
ATTTTACATGGCTGTGCAAAAATGCTACATCTGGTAGTACTAAACATAACATTTTTTTGCATACTATACCTGGGCAAAAACAGTCAACCCCACCAATACACAAACAAAATGCTGAAAATAACATTTTCAGTTGTGTGAGGTTTTTCTCTGCATCAGCAAGTTTCAAATGGGGACTTAGTCAAAGGGCTATGTCAGGCCCTTTGAAAATCTGACCCCCCCCCCCCGACTCTAAACTGAGGGATGATCTTTTTTTCCAAGATGACAGGGTAATGTACTTGTTTTAGAAAATGGGTAGGGAGAATTCTTTCCTTTTTTAACTCTTTTTCTCGCCTCTGGAGCCAGAACTCTCTCGGGTCTCACCTCTGGCCGATACTTGTCTACCACCCACTGTGAGCCCGGCCATCCTCAAGGGCATTACTGTTCCTCCCCAAGCCCCCTGGAGGACATAGGGCTTAAGGAGATAGAAGGGGTGGTGGAGGGGCTCCAGTATTGGACATGTGGCAGCGTGGCTTGGGGTGGGCCGTCGCCTATCCGGTCCAGAGGGTTTTTCTCTGTGGTGTTTTTACGCCTCCCCGACATGGGACATGCAATGCCGTCCCAGCCCGAGACGTGGGTGCTCCCAACCATGTCCAGAGGACAGCCGCCCAACGTCTACCCCTTCGCTAAGCCCCATGTGCGTAGCAGTGCTGCCGGTCTCCACCGGGGGCCACTGCCACACCGGGCTACCCCTGGATCCCTCCCCGAGAGAGGAGAGCAGTTCTGAGGATGCTCGATCCTCTCTCTCTCTCTCTCTCTCTCCTGCCGACCCCCAGCGGACTGGGCATGTTCCCGAACCCAGGTCGCCGGCATAGCGCAAGGTGTGGTGTCCAGCGCATCAATCCTCAGCGCCACCGGGCCGACTTGGAGAATTCTTGATGCTGATTGGCTACAAGTGTTGCTGTGTAATGTTTGTTGAAAATTCCCATTTGTTTGCTCCCGCCCCCGCCCCCACCCACTTTCCTTTCAGAAACTGGCTGTCATTATGGAATGGTTGTACTCGTTTACAGAAGTGTCACCATGATTATAGGAGGTATGGTGTGGCCGTTTTAAGGGAACAGCAGACAGACAAGATAAGACAAATCGTGTTTATCGCAGATGCTTGTCATTTGGCACGGGGTCATTATGTCACAAGACATATTGCCGCATGGCACAATCACGCTGCGTGATTTATGCCATGAGGCTTATGTCTTTGTTCTGTGTGGGGCTCCACCCCCCACATCCCCTGTTATGGGGGGCTGCACCCCCAGACCCTCCCCCAAAGATTACTCCAGGGGGGGTCCAACTCTGGGAGCGTACAGGTATGGGTTTGCCATAATGCCATACCTTATTGAGTGTGTGACATTATGACCCGGTGCGTTGTCATTTATTCTGGTGTTTCTTTGATGACATGAAAAGCCCCCTCCTATCCCCACCAGTTTGTCAGAGAACTCCCTGCTCCTTACCAGGCAACTGATAAAATTAAGGTTGTGGTTCCACCTGAGGACTTTGTGTGTGTCTGTCTGTGTATGTATGCCAGTGGAACTCTCCAGAATTTTCAATTCATGTATTCCATGTCACCATTCCGTGTGTGTGTGGGGTGTGTGTGTGCGTGGGTGGGGAGGTGGGAGTGTTCTACTACTAAAATAATGCAGAGCTTTGAATTCTTCTATTCCATGGTGAACAATCACACAGTGTACTGAATACGAAGAAAGACAGGTGACTGACAGGTGAAAAACATCTGTGGAGGGACTATTTTGCATTATTTAGCAACATTTTATTATAATTTTTGTGGGTTTGAAAACTTTTAGAGTCTTTGTTTTTTAAAAGTTGCCTCTGAGCCCATTTTCCTTTGCAATGTGCCTTACAACACCCCTGACAGTGGGGTAATAATAGTGCAGCCAATGCCCTGTCATGCCTTATTGCTTAAGTACGATGAGAGCTGTAGAGAGAGAGAGAGAGAGAGAGAGAGAGAGACTGAAATGACAACTCTGCTGCACTGTTTCACTTAGCTATATAATTTAAATGCTGTAGGTATGTGCTGCTGTATAGTACATGTTACTCAATTTGCAACTGCATTTTCTTTCTTTTATTTTGGTATAATTTATCATGTCAAAAGCTGCTGACCACCACCCTCCGGACATGGCTCTCTCCTGCCCTGCATTTGCACCGTGTAGTTGTCCCTCATCCACCCTCACCAATTTACAGTACTGGTCCTTTTCCATATGTGTATTGCTTTTGTACATTTGCAAATTTATTTAACTTCATGCACTTTATTGTAGTGTATTTCTCTGCACCTGGTATTTGCTTCTCCTACAGTTGTTATTGTTTTGTATTTATTGCACCTCGTTAGATTGCATTGTTTTCCACCACCTCCCTACCCTCAAATAAATAAATAAGTAAATATATAAATGAATAACTAAGTGTGCATTATAGCTTTTTTTCTTTTTGGCTCGGAACCCCGTTGCTTCCCTCTCCCAGATCGCACCTAGAAATGAGTTTTGGCTCTGTGTATCTTTCCCAGTTATGCCATGCTTAAAAATATAGGCCCGGATATTCAAAGGGGTTGCACATGGCGCAACAGGTGCAACCCCGCATTGCGCCCTGGTGGTATATTGAAAGGGCTGCCAGGCGCAGCACAAATCTCGATGTGCCGGGGTGCAATGTAATGGTATGCGACGCAGATGCAGGGGGAGTGCCCATGCATATACGGCACATCCCGATATTCAGCCCGGGATGTGCGGCGCATATGCTGGTGCAACCCTGCATTGTGCGGCAGAGGGGGGCTCAAAGTTGAGCCATGGAAGAGTGGGAACAAGTCCCGGCCACCCGCAGGTGGGCTGCTGTATTGCAGTGTGCAACACAGCGGCCGCCAACTGTGGGTGGCCACCTGCCTACCTAGAACACCGTCCACAAGCACACATACCCCCTGGCAGTCTAGTGGTACCCCCTCATTGCCGTGATCACCCGTAAATGACAGTATTAAAATCCCTGGTAGTCAGTGGTACCCCCTAGCGATTGTGGTACAGCGCTTATGTATATTCCTGGTAGTCTAGTGGTCCCCAACCCCCGCCCATTGCTGCGATCACGGTAAAGCTCTGCAGTGTAATTCCCTGGTGATCAGTGGGACCCCACCCTCCACCCCAGAGACCCCTTGCCCTCCGCTCCCCCATCATCGACAGGCGGCTGCAGCGGCCCCCATACTGCCGGCTGCCGGCTGAATGACAGGTACAGTATGGCCTTGCAGGGCATACTGACTAGACGATCCCAAATATTGAATGACTTCATTCACATATTTGGGACCATCTAGTACAGTATGCCCTGCAAGCCCATACTGTACCTGCATGCGGCGGCAGCCGGCAGTGTGGGTGGAGGGTTATGCCACCAACCCGAGGGAGCGGATGGGCAAGGGGTTCTCTATGGGTGGAGGGTGTGGATGCCACTGGATCACCAGGAATTACACTGTGGAGCTTTACCGTGATTGTGGCAATGGGCGGGTTTGTGGGACCACTAGACTACCAGGAATATACATATGGTGCTGTACCAAGATCGGGCTAGCGGGGGGGTACCACTGACTACCAGGGATTTTGTACGGTATTAACTGGTGATCGTGGGCAATGGAGGGAGGGAGTAACAGACTACCAGGGATTGTAATACTGTCAGTTACGGGCGATTGGGGACACAGGAGGAAGGGGGGTTACCACTAGACTACCGGGAAATTGTCCTATGGTGTTTTACTTCGATCACGGCTACGGGGAAGGGGATGCCCCGGGACCCCCACTGTGCACAAGTCATTCTATGCAGGGTGCCAGGCGCAATTCCCCAGGCTGCCCTGCGCAAGACATGCAAATGAGGCCATAATGACATGCAGATAGCCCCATTTGCACCTTGCATATATTATGGCCTCATTTGCATGCCCCCTGCTGAATATCACAGGTGATGCTCCTAGCGTAACTGCACTTGCGCTGGCACATCCCCGTGCTCCCTATCTGTGGCTTGCGCGGTGCAGTACCACTGCGCCATGTGCAGTATATTGCATTAACCATGCCATATTCGATGTTTTCACCATAGCGCATCACCATTGAATATCACCTGGCCCTGGCACCGGCGCATTCCAGTTGTGCTGCACCCAGGCTTGCGCCACTGCCTGGCGCAGTCTGAATATCTGGGCCATAGTGTTTAGAAAATGCATTAAAAGCCATGTAACACAAGGCTTTACACTGTATGCTTATTTTTACTAAGAAAACATGGGCTACACAAAACTAAGGAGTGGTGTTTAGTGCAGTGTGCCTTCCATCTGACCCAGTGGCATGCGTTACACACTGATTTGAAACAGCAGCAGATGCTCCCTGATCCAAACATTTTAGGGCCCTGGTACCTCTGGAAGTACAATTCCAACACTGGTACACATCCTCAAGGCTTTCATGAGCATGGCTGTTGGACGTCACTCCTTCAATGATGTCTGAACTGACTCGGACTAACCAGACTTGGGGGGGAATCTCCAAACCGACTGTCCTAATGAGATCCATTTACGGTGGCACACACTATCAGTTTGAACAAAAAAGACAATACAAAACATATTGTTTCTTGTTAATATGATCAATTTATTACACTGCCACAGAAAACACCTGTAAAAATAAGTTTTCCATATGATTTTTGCCACTGATCTTTAAGGAGTCAACCAGGATATTGTTTTTGCCTGGCATGTGCACCACAGAAATGTCTGCTACTGAAGAGTATGCTAGGTCCCAGATCCTCACTGTTCCTGTACACGGTTTTGATGATCTTGCATCCCCCTTCCCCCGACACACACACACTTGTTTGTGTAGCATATTACTGTGGTGTCTTTTGTTTTGATTTCGGCAGACTGACCCTGCAGCTGGGAAGAAAACGATTGCTAGCAGCACTGCCCTGAGTTTCAGGAGGTTGATGCGCTCCAGGGACTCCTGTGTGCTTCATGTGTGACTTACTGTAAGGTCCTGTAGGTGGGCGCCCCATCCCAGGAGAGAAGCATCTGTATTAAGAATGAAGTTGTTATCCCTCTGTACAGACAGTTGGCGAGACCTCATCTGGAGTACTGTGTGCAGTTCTGGAGACCCCATCTCCGCAAGGACATAGACAGGATAGAGGCAGTCCAGAGGAGGGCAACTAAAATGGTGCAGGGTCTACACCAGAAGCCATTCAAAGAGAGACTAAAGGAGCTTAATATGTATATCCTCGAGGAAAGGAGGGAGAGAGGGGACATGATAGAAACATTCAAGTACCTCAAGGGAATCAATAAAGTCCAAGAGGGTAGTATCTTTCAGAAAAAGAGATGTGCAAGAACACGGGGGTACAATTTGAAGATAGAGGGGGGATAGCTCAGGGTCAACGTGAGGAAGTGTTTTTTCACAGAGAGGGTGGTGGACACATGGAACGTCCTTCCTGAGGAGGTTGTGGGGTCAAAAGCTGGGGGAATTCAAGAATGCATGGGACAGACTTAAGGCAATTCTGGTGGGGGTTAGGAAGAAGTAGGCTGTTGGTTAACTAGGATTTGCAGCTTATCCAATAGGTAGGGAAATGAACCAACTGGGTGGGCCAAGCGGTCCTTATCTGCAGTCAAAGTCTATGTTTCTATGTTTCTACATGTTGGTGATTGCAGAAGGAAGGGAATGTCCTCTCTGAGGTTGCTTTCTTCCATCCACCACTCTAGTAACTTTACCTGTGCTCCTGTGACTGGCACTAGTTTTGACAGTGGGTCCCGTCTTTGAGACCATTTGTCTCTTAAGTGGTACTGGATATATGTCATCTGGAATATGGCCCATGGAACCACAGCTGTGGATGCAGCCATATGTCCCAGTAATTGCAAGAAATCCCAAGCAGGTCTTGGTTGGCCTGCTGTGAAGGACTCTGCTGTAGCAATCAAAGCTGCCACTCCAGCCTGCGGGATGAAGGCTTTGCCCTGCACAGTGTTTAGCTCTGCTCCTATGAAGTCCAGTACCTCAACAGGCTTTTTTTAAGACTTCTGCAGATTTATCAAGAATCCCAGATTCTCCAGGGTGATTTTTACAGTCTGGAGTGAGCAACTTGTCTCTTGTTCTGTTTTCATTGTGATTAGCCAGTTGTCCAGGTAGGGAAGAAACACCACACCTTGCCTTCTCAGGTGTGCTGCCACCAAAGTCAAGCACTTAACACTCTTGGTGCTGAGGTGAGGCCAAAGGGAACAGATGAGAAAAGAAAATTACGTACCTACCGAATTCTTGATCTTCTCGGACAAGTCTTCACCATTCATTCATACTGCTGGGTACTACACCAGAGGTGCTAAGATCCAGCGGGAGCCAAAAATCTTCAGGATGGTCAGAGCTGAGGTAGAACCATGCATGTGCAGCATCATGAGACTGGCTCACGCCTGTGTAGGCTATCTCAGCGTCGACCCTCCAACCACCTCAGTACCTTTTTTGACTGAGGAGGTGCAACGTAAACTAACCTATGAAACACCTAACCTAACCCGGGCATAAGATAGCCTGATTAACCCCTGTAAGAAGGGTCATCTTAAATAATGTCTTCACAGTCCAGACCAACGAGGGAGTGAAGGCAAGAAACAGGATGAGTGAGCTCGGGGGATTGTGGGTGGGCATATGAATGAATGGTGAAGACTTGTCCAAGAAGATCAAGAATTATGGTAGGTACATAATTTTCATATCTTCCTGGACTTAAAGTCTTCACCATTCATTCATACTGCTGGGTGAGTACCAAGCTAAAAAACATTCTCCCAGATAAATCCCCTAGACGCTCATATCTCAAACTGGGGCTCCCCAAAGAACTGGGGGGACTCCGGCTTCCTAATTTCTTGCTCTACTATTGGGCTAGCCACCTTTACAAATGTGGTAAGTGGCTTTCCACTCACCGAGAACCCTCAGATGGGGGCTATATACCTCCCTGGATACAAACAGAATCTAACCTAATTCATAGCTTTAATCTCTCCACTTCTGCTATTCTCTTCTTCCCCTGGACATCCCTACCGGTGACCCTACAAGACTCTGTGATTGGTGTATCTGTTAAAGTTTTCTCACAGCTATGTGCATCCCCTAAACTTCAGCCTTCTAAAGACACCTCTCAGCCCCTACTATCCAATCTTAATATTAAAATTGGTGGTCATACAATTTCAGCTACATGGCTTCCTCAACTAATAGGAGTTAAAGTGTTGGATGTCTACTCTCAAGGCTCCCTCCTCTCTTCTCCAGAGATTTTGGTGAAATTCCAACTGACCTCATCACAAATCTTCAAGATATTCCAGTTAAGACACCTCCTGTTACAACACTTTGGCCTCTCTCCAGCGTCCTCAGGACTACTTGCACAGTTCCAAGATCTAGTGGTTAAGCCCCATGGTACTGCTATGAGCTACTCTTTCCTGCTAGACAAACTCTACTCCACTCCACCTACAGGCGCTAAGATTTGGGAGGCCCTGTTACCAGGTGTTAACCTTAACTGGGAACATATCTGGAAGGATCTTTATAGCTATACCGCTCAGGACCGCTTAAGGTTTATCCAATTCCACATGCTAAATAATATGTATTATACCCCAGTCAAACTGGCCAGGATGAGTCGTATCAACTCTTCTTCTTGTTCCAGATGTGGCAAGGAGGAAGGCACAATTTTACATATCCTGTGGTCTTGTGAAAAAGTCTCACCTCTATGGGACTTGACTGAGTCTCATACTGATCCCCTGCTGGGCTTGGAGGGCCTCTTCTCCCTAGAGATCTGTATCAAAGGGGATTACACACAGATTGTGGTCAAGGAGTGGAGATATCATATGGCCCTCATCTGACTAGCATTGAAGAAGCTGGTCCTTAAACACTGGTTGGACCAATTCCCCCTCTTGTACCGAGAATGGCTACATGAGCTTTCCTTTTGTCTTAGGATGGAACACCTGATTGCCAGTACTCATCACAGACTAGCTCTCTTTGCCAAAAATGGGGCAAGCTCTATGATTTATACCTAAACTGATTTCTCCTAGGACATCTCATGCTCCCCCTCTCGCTTATGTTTCTCTGATTTATTGTTCTCCTGCCAGCCTAATACCTAATTGAGGGCACACTCCGTGGGAGGAAGGGAGGGATCTTTGGGGGGGGAGGGGGTGGTGGATAGGGATAGTTTTATGTATGACCAGTGACCCTCATGTTCTATTGTCTGGCTGTTTTTGAATATGAAAAAAATTAATAAAGTTATTTTAATAAAAAAAAAAATTCTTCTGAGCAGAGTGACAGAAGACAGAGCTCACTCAAGAGAGAAGTCCATTGAGGATTGTCCTGCCAAAGGAAGTGTGTTGTCTGGCATGGAAATCTAGAGCGTAGTGCTTCATGAAGGTATGCACAGAGCTCCAAGTAGCCACTTTGCAAATCTCTGCAATAGGCACATTACAGATCTCCACCAGGGATGCCGCTACCGCTCTGGTAGAGTGGGTGTGGACACGGCCTTCTAACTTGACCTGCGCCATTGAGCAGCAATGTCGGAGGCATGCCACTGTCCAAGCAGAAATGCATCTAATGGCCACTGGCTGGCTCAGCCGGGCCATGCCTAACAATACAGAGTTGCTTGATTTTATGAATCTCCCCTGTTTTGTCGATATAGAATTGTAAAGCCCTCTTGACATCCAGAGAGTGAAGGGTACGTTCCCCTTCATTCTGGAAGTTAGAGAAATAGGTGGGGAGCACCAAGGCCTGACTGAGGTGAAAGTCCAAAACCACCTTAGGCGTGAATGGATCCATGACACCGTAGTGACAACTTTAGTCTGCCGCAACAGTACAACGTCGGATTTATGTCGACTGCAAGTTGCGGTAGGCATAAATCCATCTGGAAACGGTCTGTTTTTTCAGGGGGTTGCACCCCCAGAACCCCCCCATACAGGAGGCATTACCCCCCCTGCACCTCCCATAACTTAGGATCATCAACTCTAAATGGGAGTTGATTTGGGAAGGGGGACAAAACCCAGAGAAGCAGTGCCAGGTTCCCACGGGTACATTACAGCGGCAACAGTGACTTGCTGCTGTAATGTACTTCGTTTTCAAAATGTCGCTGCGGCATCAGCATACGGGCATGAACTTAGGGTGAGTATGAAGTACTACCTTGTCCTTGTGAAAGACAGTATATGGGGGGTCCGTGACTAAGACATGTATTTCAGAGACCCTGAGAGCGGAAGTAATGGCCACCGGGAAGGCGGTCTTCCAGGTCAGAAACTTCAAGTCACAGATGGCTAGAGGCTCAAAAGGTTTATGAGTAAGCATATCTAGCATGAGGTTAATATCCCACATGGCCACCGGTTTCCTGACTGGGGGCCTAGTGTGCAGGATGCCCCTGAGGAACCTCTTGACTAGCAGTAATTGAGTCAGTGACATGTTCTGTATTGGCTTATGACAGGCAGAAACTGTGCAGAGGTGTACCTTCACTGTCAAGTATTACAGTCCTGCATTTGACGGGTCTAAGAGGTACTCCTAACACTTTATTTGGTGGGCAACAGAATGGGTCCAGAAGGGATTTTGCACACCAAATCGAGAGCTTTCCATTTAGCTTTGTATGTCTTCCTAGTGGAGGGCTTATGTGCTGCCAAAAGGATTTCTGAGATTCTCTGACAAACCTTAAACCTACCCACTTTTATCTCCTTAGGAGCCAGGCATGGAGATGAAGGGAGCGCAGGCTGGGATGGACCAGAGGCCCCTGTATCAGGAGGTCTGTTTGCAGAGGAAGTTGCTTCGGAGCAACCTCTGACAACTTGTTGACCAATGGGAACAATATCTGTTGAGGCCAATATGGGGCAATGAGAATCATCCTGCCTCCTAGTGCCACCAATTTGAGCAGCACCCTCTGAACTAACGGAAGAGGAGGACTTACATATAGAAAGCATCTTGTCCACCACAGTCCGAATGCATCCTGACAGAAAATGCCAGGTTATGGATTTCTGGAGCAAAAAAGAGGCAGTATTGCGTTGAGTGGGGATAAAAAAAGGTCCAGGTCTGGACTGCCCCACTCGTCGAATAGCAATTGCATAACGTCTGGTGTGTGCGACCATTTGTTGGGATCCATCTCTGTCCTGCTGAGGTGATCCATCAGGCCGCTCTGGGTTCCTGGCAGATAGACTGCCTGAATCAGAGCATTGTGCTCAAGACATCACTCCCACACCCTCGTGGCCTCCCTGTACAGAGGGTAGGAGTGCGCTCCACCCTGTTTGTTGCTGTAATACATCACAGCCTTGTTGTCCATCTGAAGAAGAATTACCTTGTGACAGAGGACATTGTAGAAGAACTACATTCTGCCAGGCCTTTTACCCCGGTGGAGGGATGTCTATCCTATCATCTTTTTCTTCCTACTATAAGTCTGTTGCACAACAGTACTTCTTTACTCTGTCCTTTGCCTTTTTCTAGCCCTGATGTAGGTTGGCTATATACGTCAGTCTTTTTCTTTCTCTCTGTACCTTTTTCGTACTATCCTTATTTTTCCTATTCAATTTATCCGTCCCTCACCACCATTCCCATGTAGCACCAGGTCCAAGTCCAGCATGCCAACTGGCAACAAAATTATTAAGGTGCTTGTAGGGCATAAAATGCCTATGAATGAATAAAAGTGCATTTAGAACTGTTTAAAGTGTATTTGGAAAATTATAAAGTGCATATGTGCATTTTAAATATTCTTGGGCTAGCCCGTATAAAATTAAAAGACTAAAACTGAAAAAAATAATGACTGAACCAAGAGGTTCCCTGAAACAATATGTTCAAGTATGAAACAGCATGTCCAGACATGTAGATAGGAAGAGTATGAAACAGCATGTCCAGACATGTAGATAGGAAGATAGCGCCCCCTAGTGGGCCATATCTATAATGAATTGTTGCATAACCATGCTGACCAGTGGGATGAGTTTACTTACATAATGGACCCTTATGTTTAAAATGGTAATAACACTGGCCATATAAATGGTTATTAGTTTATATTGTTGGAGAGCTCTCCATAATCCAGGCTTAAAAGAAAAAATTACTCACCTTAGTAATTGTGTTTCTTCTAATGGAGTCTTGCTGTATTCTGACAATCTGCAGTTAGCTCCAGCCTTTAAACTGCCCCGGAGAGTATAGGGTTAATTTTCTATGCAGTGCATAGAACGTTGAGCTCGAGCTTGGTTGAGATCTCTGTGTGCAGCACTTTGAAACCCAACTGTCAGATTCTTACGAGCAAACACTCACTGACTAACTATGTGGAAATTGTAAAAAATGTTTAAAACTAGCCAACTGGCAACAAAAAGTTTTGGATTCCCAAAGGAAGACTCAAGTCAGGAAACCCAAAACCAAAAACCTATCCAAAATAAAGATTATAATACAAGCACCAGGTAAAAAGGAGGGTGTACTGAAGACACCCCTGGGGTGCAACACTGCACCTGCCAACCCACTTCCCAAAAACAGGTTCTGCGAGGGGAGGCAGGGAGGGAGGTCAGAATACAGCAAGACTCCATTAGAAGAAACACAATTACTAAGGTGAGTAATTTTTTCTTCAAACAACATGAAGTCTTGCTGTATTCTGACAATCTGCAGACTACCGAGGAGGGACAGAACCTACTTGGGAATAGGCTCTGAAAGCTGCTGCAAACCGAGCATCACTCCTAGCCTGGATATCCAGAGGTAATGCTTGGTAAAGGTATGGACTGTTTTCCAGGTGGCTGCTTGACAAATTTCTAGCAGAGGGATATCCCTGGCAGCAGCCAGGGAAGCAGCTGTACCTCTTGTGGAATGAGCCCTCAGGCCTGAGGGTGGAATTTTTCCCAGTTTCTCATAGCAGAATTGTATACAAGAAACAATCCACCTGGCAATAGTTCTCTTGGTGGCAGGTTTGCCCTTTCCCACTTCCCCATAAGTGAGGAACAACTGGGGGGAATCAAACCTGTGACCCTTGGTATGCTCTATGTAGTAGCTAAGGGCTCTTTTAACATCTAAACTGTGTAGCCTCCTCACCCCTGAGGAAGAATGATCAGTGAAGAAAACAGGGAGAGACATGAACTGATTCAAGTGGAAGTCTGAAACCGCTTTGGGCAAGAACCTCCTATTGGTTCTAAGGACCACTTTATCTCTATGGAAGGAGATAAAATCAGGTTCCACTGACAGGGCTTGCAATTCACTGAAATGTCTGGCAGAGGTAATGGCTACCAAAAACACAGTTTTCCAAGTCAAGTACTTAAGCTCTGCTGAGGACATATGCTCAAATGGGGGGTTGCATAAGTTGAGCAATGCAAACATTTAAGTCCCAGGCAGGGGCAGGATCCCTAAAGGGAGGATTGGTATGAAGCAATCCCTTGAAAAATTTACAGAATACAGGATGAGATGACAGTGAGGAAGGCTTTCCTACTGACAGAAAAGCAGAAACAGCTGACAAGTGTACCTTGAGGGTAGCTGGTCTGAGGCCTAGATCATTAAGATGGACCATATAATCCAGAACTGTAGGGCAATTCAGCAGTGTCTGGGGATATATGCTTCTTGGAACACCATTTGGAGTCATAAGTCTTTCTGGTGGCAGGCTTTCAAGAGGCTTTGAGAATATCCAGAACCCCTTGGGACAGATGCAAATCTGCATACCCTAGCTCTTCAAGAGCCATGCCTTGAGATTGAGGGACCAAAGATTGGGGTACCAAATCTTCCCCTGAGAGGAGGTTAACAGGTTGTAATTCCTGGGAAGAGACAGGGGAAGATGGACTGCTAGGGACAGTAAGAGGGGGTACCAGGGCTGCCTGGCCCAATCTGGAGCAATCAGAATCACTTTGCAGGGTTGTGACCTGACTTTGACCAGAACCTTGAACAGTAGAGGAAAGGGGGGAAGGCATAGAGAAATTTCCCTTCCCAGTCCAACATCTGAGCATCCAGAGGGACTGAGCCCAAGACCAGGGGTCTGCAACAAAACAGAGGAAGTTGGTGATTGTCTGGGGCTGCAAAGAGATCTATCTCTGGAGTGCCCCACCTTGAGAAAATCACTTTAAGACCAGAGGGTCCAGGGACCATTTGTGATGACTCTGGGAGATCCTGCTCAGTGCATCTGCTAGCACATTGTCCTTGCCTGGAAGGTGGACTGCTATCAGAGAGGTCTGCAGAGAATAAGCCAGGGACCACAATTTCATGGCTTCCGTGCGCAAGGCCGTGGACCGAGTGCCTCCCTGCTTGTTGATGTACCACATGGTGATGGTGTTGTCTGTTCTGACCTGAACCACCTTATTCTGCACTGACTGAGAGAAAGCTTGCAGGGCTAGAAAAACTGCCCTGAGTTCCAGAAGATTGATATGAAGGAGGGATTCCTGAGGGGACCACAGTCCCTGGGCTGTGAGAGCCCCCAGATGGGCTCCCCACCCCAAAAGGGACGCATCCGTGGTATGGACCACCGAATGAGACTGAGTAACAAATGGAACCCCTTGCCTTAAATTGTCCTGATCCTGCCAGCATTGAAGAGCTTGGATCAGTGTCTGAGTCACTGGAATCAGTTTGGTAAGAGGATCCTTCCTTTGGGACCAAAAGGCTGTCAGATGGAACTGAATGTCCCTCATCTGGAATCTCGCCTCTTGGACCACTGCTGTAGAAGCTGCCATGTGGCCCAAGAGCTGAAGGAAATGCCTTGCTGGTTGGGACACCTGAAGGCTGAAGGAAGAAGCCAGTTCTATAAGAACTCTTGCCCTTTCCAGGGGAAGAAAGGCTCTTGCTTTAACAGTATCTAGTTCTGCCCCTATAAAGGTAAGAAGCTGCACTGGTTTGAGAACTGACTTGGGGAAGTTGAGAAGAAATCCCAGGGAAGTGAGCACTTGCAGGGTCACTTGCACATCTGACTTGACTTGGTCTGGAGACTGACCCACTAGGAGCTAGTCGTCCAGATATGGAAAAATGGAAATCTTTTGCCTTCTTAAAAAGGCAACTACTACTGCCAGGCACTTTGTGAAAACCCTTGGAACTGATGTTAGACCAAAGGGCATTGCTTTGAACTGATAATGGCCTGAGGGCAAGTTGAACCTGAGGTACTTTCTGTGGGAGCATCTGATAGGGATGTGAAAGTAGGCATCTTTGAGGTCCAGGGAGGCTAGCCAGTCCCCTGGCCTTAGAGAGGGAAGAATTATTCCCAGAGTCACCATCTTGAACCTTGGTTTTAAAAGATGTTTGTTCAGGTATCTTAGATCTAGGATGGGTCACCACTCCCCTGTCTTTTTTGGGGTAAGGAAGTACCTGGAGTGCAGACCTTGGCCCCGGTGTAGGGTAGGAACTCTCTCTATGGCTCTTAAGGCCAGAAGAGATGAAACCTCTGCCTCTAGAGCAAAGGTTTCGGAGAGACCTGCAGGTGGAAAAGATCTGGCTCTCATCTTCGGAAATTTTTTGAAGCTGAGAACCAGTCCCTGGCTTACTACTTCCAGGACCCACTTGTCTGAAGTAACAGACATCTAGTCCTGGATGAAGTAAGCCAGCCTGCCCCCTACAGGGATAGGAGAGCTGACCCAGGCAGACCCATCAGGGTGTCTGCTTGGTAGGGGCCTTAGGCTGAGGAGTGGATGTAGCCCTGCTCATCCCCCTTCTGCCTCTCCCTCTGAAGAACTCCCTCTGTGAAAAGGGAGAAGAGGCCTGTGCTTGGTAGAAAGGCCTATGAAAAGGCCTGCCCCTGCCCCTAGATTGCTGCCTTTAAGGAGTTGCCTGCCTCTCCTTGGCCTGAGCACTCCTATAAGTGGTCCTGTACTCATCCATTTTCTTCATGTAATTCTCTGTCTGCTCCCCAAACAGAGAATTACCCACCACAGGGAAATCCATGGCCTTAGCCTGGGTGTCCTGTGAGAGGTTAGTACATCTGAGCCAAGCCATCCTCCGAAGAGCCACAGATGTAGCCATGACTCTTGATGACACATCATTGGAGTCCACAGCAGCACGAAATTGTACCTTTGATGCCTCAATCCCATCAGCAGCCACCTCCTCCAGCTCCTTGACCAGCTGGGGGGAGGCCTGTTTAGCCAGTGCCAGTACAGTGTCCCACCTGGACTTCTGGTACCTGGCTGTATAGGCCATATAGTTGGCCTGCCTGAGTCCCAAGGAGGATGCCATGTACTGTTTCTTTGCCATGGCATCCATCTTCCTGGAGTCTTTGTCTGGGGGGTGTGAAGCCAAGGGAATATTTGCATTGTCACAGGCTGCAGCCTGCACTACCCCAACATGGCTGCATTGCTGGTATAAAGACTCCGTATCTAAGCCTGATAAGGCGAACCTCTTGTCCATCCTTCTGTCAACAGGAGGCACAGAATTAGGAGACTTTAGGATTTTTTGTGTCTGCTTCCCAAAGGACTTATGAAGGGGAATAGACAGTCTCCTGGACTCTGGGATGTCCATCATTTCAACACAATCAGGCTCCTCCTGATCCTCCACAGCCTCTTCCATAGGAAGCTGGAGGGTTTCAGCCACTTTTTTGTAAAACAGATAGCGGAGAGGGGACTCAGAGCCTAGGAGGGGAAACACCAGAAGGTCTGTCTGGGGAGATGTCCGTTTCTACAGGCACATCCAGACTTTCATCATCATCACCATCATCTTCAAAATCCCCCTCCTCCTCAAACTCCGGTTCGTAAAAGTCTTCAGGGGTATAATCTTGAACCGGGGGGAGTGACCGAACTGAGCCCCTGCCAAAAGGTGTTGGATCGGTCGGAACCGGACGAAGCGATTCAACAATCCGAATTGCTCTGGCTATTTCCTCGGCGGTCGGAACATGAACCTCTGGCTCGAACCGGTCAATTTCTTTGCATTTTCTTTTGTAGGAACCGATCCTCAGGATCAGCTCTCCTCTTGCCTGAAGAAGTATCGCCTGGTCAGAGGGCACTCCTTCTGGTTCGGTCTGAACCGAACCGGGCTGGCCATCCGGGTCAGCGGACTTCTCAGCTTCCTTTTCCCTAAGTCTACCTAATCTTTTTTCCAGGGTAGACTTAGGAAAGTTTTTACATATTTGGCAGTCTGTATCGAAGTGGTCAAACCCCAGACACTAAACACAGGTGGTGTGGGGATCGGCCTTACCAAAGACCTCCCCACACTCACTGCAGTGTTGAAACCCAGTGGGCCCGTTTTTTTTCTTGGGTTTCTCAGACATGGCCAACCTAACCAAACTTACCTCTTTTTCGGCAACTGCCAGGCAAGACTCTTTATCGGTTTCTAAATCGTATACGGTATTGGAAAAAACATTGAAATACGTTTTTTTTTAAACCGATAAGGACCGGTAATCACACAGTAAGCAAAAAAACACAAGAGTTCAATATAATGGATCGGTTCAGCCGAACCGATTGAATACAAGTTTACAATTTCCACAAATAAACAGACTATCTAAGTACTCACGGTACCGCAGACAGAGCCTGAACCGTCAATGTGGAATTAATGTCGGAAAAAAAATGACAACTTTATCCGACTTAGAACTGAGCAGAAGGAGAAATCTCTGGAGCACTGTTCAGTGAGGTGGAGTAAAGGATCTGACGGTTAGGTTTCAAAGTGCTGCAGACAGAGACCTCAACTGAGCTCGAGCTCAGCATTCTATGCACTGTATAGAAAATTAACCCTATACTCTCCGGGGCAGTTTAAAGGCTGGAGCTAACTGCAGATTGTCAGAATACAGCAAGACTTCATGTTGTTTGAAACAACTATTTATTTTTGTATAGGCCTAGTTGTGAGCCTCTAGAGAGACAAATTGTTTAATTGCCTTTTGTGGGTGGGCCTAAAATTAAGTGAGAGGGCTATATAAACCCCCCAAACCCAAGCACAGGCAGATCAGCTCAGCAGCTAGTCTCAGTTGCCTGGACTGAAGGCAAGAGGAAGCATCTATACCTGAACAGGTATTGACAATTTCGCAGTAGGACAAACTGAAGTACTGAATTGTCATTTGAAACCTGAAGTTAGGTGATTTTGTTTGATCACAGCACTGGATTATTTTTCTTTTCTTTAGTGAATAGTTTTATTTCTATTTATTTGCTTTTTATACTGATTTTTGTATATAACTAAAACCACACTGTGATGTGTTGTACTGAATTACTGTGTACAGAGTTATCCTTTCCCACGAAGCTATTACATTTGGTGTGAGACGTGGGATGTATTGGAAGTCCTAAGCAAAGAGGGAGATTCCAATAGGTATCGGACCTGATACCCCAGGGTGACCAGTGGCACGGCTGTACTGAAAAATGGCGACACTTGTGAGGCCCACTCTGACCAGACAATGGCTGAACACACAGGACAGCAATTGTTACCTGGGCTGGATTTTGACTGGCAGCCCCGAGGAAAACCCGAATGAGTGTCAATGGACAGCTATGAAGAAGACAGCGGAGAAGAGGATCTGGCAGAGGTCCTCATCGAGGAACCACCAGAGGATATGGTAAAACTCCTGAAGTGGCTGGCCAGAAAACAACTAGAGACAGAGCAACTACAGCTGCAAGATATCCAGAAGTGAGAGAAGGAACGACTTTGGCAGGACGAGCGAAGGGTGGACACCATGGGGGCCCTCCAGATTATTGGGACATCTAAAGTCACAGATGGCACACATACCATCCCAAAAGACATTAAACTTACAAAAATGTCCCCCACTGATGACATTGAGACCTACCTTACCACTTTTTAATGAGTGGCCCCCAGACCAGTGGGGTGGGAAGACTGGCTCCCTACCTCACAAGTTGAGCTCAATTGGCTTACAGTCATATGGACCACAGGAGCACTGAGAAACATGACTTAGTCAAAAAAGAAATATTGAAACATTTCGATATCAATACTGAAACATATAGACAGTGCTTCCATTCCCTAAAAGAAGAAGAAGAAGAATCAGCATTTATATAGCGCTTTTCATACATCCAAAGTGCTTTACAAGCAATGCTAGACTGGTAGTGAAGTGACTGAATGTGTGGTGGCGGCCATATCGCACATCATCACCCACACACAGCCTGGATAATTGCATGAACTGGTTTTATGGGAAGGGGAATGTTGGCCAGGACACTGGGAATGTTCCCTACTCTTTGCGAAGAGTGCCCTGGGTTCTTTTACTTCCACCTGGACACCTACCAGGACAACACCAGGATGGGCAGAAGGGACCTCGGTTTAACGTCTCATCTGAAGGACGGCACACCCCAGCAGTACAGCACCCCCCAATACTGCACTTGGATGCCAGCGATTTTTAGGTGCAAGTCCAATCCCGGTGTGGGACGAGAACCTACGACCTTCTGGTCCAGAGGCAGATGTGCTACCAACTGAGCCACGCTGACACCTAAAACATCAAGGGAACGACACCCTAAGAGAGACTTACACCCGACCGAATGAGCACTGTAATAAATGGTTTCAGCCAGAAGGGAATACCTTATTGGACATCATTGAAGTGGTTGTTATGGAACAGTGTTTCCAGATTTTGCCAGCAGATGTCCAGATCTGGGTCAGGGAACATCACCCGGAATCTGCGGAAGTTTCCATCACCTTGGCGGATGATTTCCTGGTGGCCAGGCAACCAGCAAGAAAGGGGTATAAAACCACTGACCCCACCATCACCTCGACCCAGCAACCGGTAAGTTCATCTACCTTTATTCCAGCATATTCATCAGGCAGAAATGTGGGAATGCCTGAAGGGAGAGGGGGTAGACCTCATAACCCCAATATAGTGTGTAGATACTGTTTTGGGAAAGGGCACATAGAAAGATACTGCTACAAAAAGAAAAATGAGACTACCAATCTGACCCTCTTGAACTGGGGCAACTCTGCGACCCAAGTAAAAATCCATGATAAAGTAATGATGGGGTTAATTGATACCGGAAGCTGACAGACCCTAGTTCATCCAGATGTCCTAGAGAAACCCCTTATAACAGAAACATTTACTGATGTAATATGTGTCCATGGGGATGTCCATCGTTACCTCACCACCAAACTAACTTTGGACCTAGAAGGGAAGACAAGCATAATGACTGTTGGGATTGTGCCAAAATTACCTGTACCAGAAGTGACTGAACAGGATTTTCCTTATTTTGAAGAACTAATTGCCCCAGCTAAAGAACAATTGACAGTGGTAACAACCAGGTCTCAGACCAGGGCCCAAAGACTGGGGGATATTTTCCCTTTGAGGAGGAAGTATTTGAGACTCCAGGGAAGATTACCAAAATGAAAGGGGCCAAGAAAAAGCTGCAGCAAGAATGGAAAAAGAGTCAACTATCACCAAATGCAATTTACAATGTTTTTGAGGAATGTGATATTGCTGCAGAACAAAATAAGGATGTGTCCATTCCTAGTTTGTTTTCCTAAGTAGGATACGTAAAACCTAAAGGGGCCCCTGAGTACAAATGTGAAAATGTAGCCCAGATAACCAAAAGAGACATGGTGCCTCTCATGCCCTTACCCATAGTAAGTACCCCTTTTGAGAGGATGGCCGTGGACATTGTGGGTCCATTGCAAAAAAGTGGTAGAGAGCATTGTGCAGAGTCAGTGGCTCAGTAGGTAGCACACTCACCTCTGAGGCCGGGAGATCAGAGGGCTGTGGGCTCAGTTCCCACATCTGGCACTTGGGTTATTATCCCAGTACTGACACTGTAGTGCAGCATGAGAGGGGTGCGGCACTTCTGAGGTGCCGTCTTTCGGATGAGACGTTAAACCTAAGTCTCATCTGTCTGGACTGGTGGTAGTTCAGGTGGATGTTAAAGATCCCATGGCACTTATCAAAAAAGAGTAGGGGAATTTCCCCGGTGTCCTGGCCAAATTACCCTCATTCACTAAAAACACCACCAACAGCTTAATCTGGTTCAAGGTCAGTTGGCATTCATCTGTATCCCCCTTCCCCGGGTCGTGCCTGAAAATAGGCAGGATTTGTCTAGTGCACTTACCCGGTCAACAAAAACTAAATAAATAAATAAATATATTCTTGTACTTTGGGATTATGCTACCAGGTACCCCAAAGTCATCCCTGTAAGAACTGACAAAGCTCCCAAAATCACAGAAGAACTGATTAAGGTTTTTAGCAGGTTGGGGTACCCAAGGAGATCCTTACTGACCAAGGGAATCATTTCTAGGCAGTCCTGTTAAAGGAAATGTATCATTTGTTTGGTGTGAATGCCATTCGAACTACACCATACCACCCACAAACTGATGGGTTGGTCAAGCAATTCAACCAACCCTTAAAATGAATGCTCAGGAAGTATGTACATGATGAAGGGAGAGATTGGGACAAATACGTACCCCTTCTGTTATTTGCCTATTGAGAGGTTCCCCAGGCAGTGACAGGGTATTTCCCCTTTGCATTACTTTTTGGGAGAAACCCCCATGGTCCCTTGGAGATTGTTAAAGAGTATTGGGAAGAGGGAACAAAAGTTGGGCAGACCACCATAGTGGAGTATATGGTACAACTGAGAAAGAGGCTGGTGGACTATACCAAAAGAGCCCACCAGAACTGTACTGATGCCCAGAAACAACAGAAAATGTATTATGACCACAATTGTAAACCGAAGGAACTAAAGGCAGGGGATAAGGCCCTATTACTACTCCCAACCACACAGTATAAGCTGCTGATGAAATGGCAAGGGCCCTACACCATACTAAGATGGCTTGGGCCAGTAACCTTTGAATTAAGAACCCCAGACAAATACCCAGGCAAAATGGTATATCACACTAACCTATTAAAGAATTGGGTAGTCAGGAAGGAAACCCCTGTTAGTCTATACATACAGCCCGAAATTGAAGAGTCTGAGCTGGAGGAAGTGTATCGGAGGTTAGATGAACATGATAATCTAACAGAGACACATGTGAACCCCACACTTTCAACCCACCAGAGAGAAGAGATTTAGCAGGTTCTACAGTGATTTTCACCCACGTTTACTAGTGTGCCAGTGAAGGCCAAGAGTGTAGAACCCCACATAAGAACAGAAGCCCCTCCCATTAGACAAAAGCCATACCGAGTGCCTGGAAAAGTTAGAAATGGGGTCAAAAGCTAGCCTGGTGGCATTGAGGATTGAGGTGCTGGACGCCACACTTCACGCCCAGCCGACGACCCAGGTTCGGGAGCGACCTCGGGTGTCGGAGGGTCAGCTGGGGTAGGAGGACTGAGCATCCCAGGGACTGCTCTCCTCCTCCTCCGGGGAGAGACATCTGTGATTGCGCTGGCTCCTGGCAGTGGCTAGGGGCTGGTGCAAGCTGCAACGTAACAGAGGGATCGGTGCAGGCAGACGTCAGACATGTGGTGCATGGAAGCATGCACTGCACTTTCTTTGGTGTCCTTGCATGCCTGTGCCATGTGGGTTCCAAGGGAGGGAAAAAAAAGGAAAAAAAAAAAGAAAACAGCCCCAATCTTCCGGCGTGCTTGAAGGTCTGCTCCCGCGGCACTGCACCAATCGTTCCTAGGTAGCTCCCTCTGGTCCCGACTCCCCAAGTGGTCTTCCGTACTGTCGGGGGGTGCAGTGTGGCCAAGTTAGGGTGAAAGGGCAAAGTGGTTGTAGCTCAGGCACGGTGAACGATGTAGGAGCCGCCAGGGTTAAGACTGGATGAAGGGGAACCATAGGATCACCCCCAGCTGAGGAGGTAAGGCGATAAAAGAAATAAAAAAAAAAGAAATGGGGTCAAGGAGGAGACTGAGAAACTTAGAAAGCTAGGCATTATAGAGTCATCAAGTAGTCCCTGGTCCTCCCCCATCGTAGTGGTGCTGAAAAAGGACGGTGGAATTAGACTGTGTCTGGACTTCAGGAAGGTAAATCAAGTTTCCACCTTTGATAGTTACCTGATGCCAAAGATCGATGACATCATTGATAATATAGGGAATGCCAAGTACATCACCACCCTAGACCTGACCAAAGGGTATTGGCAGATTCCCTTAGCATCTGAGTCCAAGGAGAAAACAGCATTCAGTTCCCCCATGGGATTGTTTCAATTCACCATGCCATATATCATGCCTTTTGGCTTACATGGGGCCCCAGCCATGTTCCAGATACTAATGGACAAAATTCTGACCCCTCATACACCATATTGTGCTGCGTATTGAGATCACGTGGTCATTTGCCCGGTCCCTTACCCAGTCACCAAAGACTAAAATAAAAAATAAAAAAATTTACAGTCCCAACTGGCCTACAAATCTCATGTAGCTGACCGCTGTGCTACAGTCCCTACAACAGGCAGGCCTAACGATCAATCCAGCAAAATGTGCAGTCGCTATGACAGAGACCAAATATTTAGGTTTCCTGTTAGGCAATGGAAGTGTACGACCAGAGATAGGAAAAGTAGAGGCAGTTGCCAAAAAGGAAAATTACGTACCTACCGTAATTCTTGATCTTCTTGGACGAGTCTCCACCACTCATTCACACTAGTGGGATTGGCGCCGGAGGCACTAAGACCCATCGGGAGCAAACTTTTTGCTGGAGGGTCGGCGCGAGAACGGCGCCCATGAGACACTGGCGCATGATGCAGCAGCGCTCGAAAGCGGTAATGACCATCTCGGCGACGACCCTCCAACCGCCTCAGTACCTTTTTACCAAGGAGGTGCAGAATTCAACGGAAAAGGGTAAATCTAACATTAAAACGGACATAAGATAGTCCGTATGACCCGTGTAAGAAGGGTCAGCAAAGAAGTCCTCACGGCCTAAAGATTTGAGGAGTGAAGACCAATACAGCGTGTGTGAGCTCGGGGATGGAGGGAGGGAGGGTAGATGAGTGGTGGAGACTGGTCAAGAAGATCAAGAATTACGGTAGGTAACGTAATTTTCCTATCTTCCTGACATAAGTCTCCACCACTCATTCACACTAGTGGGAGAGTACCAAGCTGATAATCCCCAAAAGAGGCGTCAGGAAAGCCAGAGCTCACGCTGTCAAGATAGAAGCCATTAAGGATAGTTCTGCCGAATGCGGAATGCCTGGCATGAACATCCAGTGCATAGTGCTTAACCAAAAGTATGCACTGAGCTCCAGGTAGCGGCGTTGCATATATCTGCAATTGGAACACTGCATTTCCGCTAGGGATGTCACGATCGCCTCTAGTAGAGTGAGCATACACTCTACCTTCTAATTTAACTTGAGCCATGGAATAGCAATGACGAAGGCATGCCACTAACCATGAAGAGATACATCTAATAGCTACAGGTTGACCCAGCCGGGTGTCGCTGAAAGAAACGAACAGTTGCTGAGTCTTGCAACATCCTTGGTTCTATCTAAATAGAACCGCAAGGCTCTTAACATCCAAGGAATGAAGAGCCTGCCCCTTCATTTTGGAAATTAGCGAAGTAAGCGGAAGTACCAGAGGTTGGTTCAGATGGAATTCTGACACAACCTTGGGAAGAAATTTAGGATGAGTAAGGAGAACTACCTTGTCCTTATGGAATACAGTATAACGGAGGGTCCGTAGACTCAGTGCATGTATCTCAGAGACCCCGCGTGGCTGAGGTAATGGCCACCAGGAAGGCAGTCTTCCAGGTAAGAAATTTTAGCTCACAGGTAGCTAAGGGTTCGAAAGGCTCGAGTGAGCATGTCCAGCACCAGGTTAATGTCCCAGGCTGCAACTGGACGCTTAACAGGGGGTCTGTATGGAGAATCCTTAAGAAATCTCTTCACCATAGGTAACTGAGCCAGAGTTAAGGAAGAAACCGGCTCATGGAACGCTGAGATGGCACTAAGGTGAACTTAACTGTGAGTATTGAAGACCTAAGTTTGATAGGTCCAAAAGATACTCCAGAACCTTGCCAGGAGGACAGGAAAAGGGATTCCAAGAGGATTTTGACACCAGAGAGAAAAACGCTTCCATTTGGAAGCGTGACGTTTTTTGGTGGCTGGCTTCCGAAGCAGCCAGAAGGATGTCTGAGACTCCACGAGAGCGTTGAACCGATTCACTTCTATCTCTTCAGGAGCCAAGCATGAAGGTGAAGTGATTTCAGGTTGGGATGGACCAACGAACCCTGAGTCAGAAGACTGATTTGCAAAGGAAGTGGTCTCGAGAGGCTGCCAACATACTGTTGAGTAGAGGAAACTATAGTTGCCGAGGCCAGGAAGGAGCAATGAGAATCATCTTGGTCCCCTGAGACTCGAACTTGAGGAGTACTCTCTGGATTAGAGGAAGTGGTGGAAAGGCGAAAGAAAGCTGCTTTGTCCACCGCAGCCTGAACGCATCCTGACAGAAAATGCCAGGCCCTGGATTTCTGGAGCAGAAGAGAGGCAGTTTTATGCTGAGTGGGATGCAAAAGGTCCAGGTCTGGAGTCCCCACTCTTTGAACAGGGACCGAGCTACGGCTGGATCGGAGACCACTCGTGAGGGTCTGCCTCCGTTCTGCTGAGGTGATCTGCTAGGTCGCTTTGTATACCTGGCAGATAAACCGCTTGAATCAGAGACTTGTGCTCCAAGCACCACTCCCACACCCTCATTGCTTCCTGCAAAGGGATAAGAATGAGCACCGCCTTGCTTGTTGATGTAATACATCACTGCTTTGTTGTCCATTTGAAGGAGAATGTTCTTGTGACAAAGGACATCCTTCAGAGCTCGGATTGCATAGAGGACCGCCTCATCTCCAGGACATTTATGTGGAGATGAGTTTCAACTGAGTCCATACACCTTGAGTGTGGAGGGAGAGACAGTGAGCTCCCCATCCCATTAGCGATGCATCTGTGGTGATGGAGATCTGATGATCCGGGGAGCAAAGGGGAATCCTTCCAGGAGATTGTTTCTTGAGACCACCAGGTGAGAGACCTCAAGGGGCCGCCACCTGATGGGATAAGACTGGGGTGAGAGGTCGGGACCACTGAGTGGAGAGCATCCACTGGGTGGTTCTCATGTGCAGTCGGGCCAGAGGGACAGTGAAGACCGAGGACGCCATGAGACCCAACATGCGTGTATCGAGAGAGCTGTAACCGATTGGTTCTCCTGATGTAACGGGCCATACTAAGGATGTCGAGTCTTCTGTCCTCTGGAAGGAAAGCCTTCGCTGAAGAGGTGTCTAGAAGCGCCCTATGAAAAGAGCCCTGGGAGGGTTGCAGTTGAGATTTTTCAAATTCAGCAGAACTCCCATGGACGTGAGAGGCAGAAGTCGTTTGCACGGCTTCCAAAGTCCCTTGGCCGGAAGGGCTTGCTAGAAGCCAATCGTCCAGGTAGGGAAACACTCGAGTCCGACTTCCTGAGATGCGCCCGCGAGAACTGCACAACACTTTGTAAAAACCTCAGCGCCGAGGATAGCCCAAAGGGCAGGACTCTGAACTGATAATGCTGACCCAAAGCTACAAACCTGAGGAATTTGGTGGGTCGGGTGGACGGGGATATGCTGGTAAGCATCCTGCATATCCAGAGAGGCCAGCCAGTCGTGCTGATGCAGCAAGGGTAACAGGGTACCTAGGGAAATCATCTTGAATTTCTCCCTGGGGAGGAATTTGTTTAACTTTCTGAGGTCTAGAATGGGGCGCATCCCCCCAGATTTCTTTGGAACCAGAAAGTAATGGGAGTAGAACCCTGTGTTTCGCAGATGCGGGGGCACCAGTTCTATTGCCCTGTTGTTCAGAAGGCCCTGGATCTCCGCGGTGAGGAGATCTGACTGAGAGGCCGACAACCTGGGTTGTCGTATGGGAGGACAACTCGGGGGGGGTTCCAAGAAATTGAGAGAGTAACCCTCGCGAATTATCCGAAGAACCCATTTGTCTGAGGTTATGGACTTCCACTGGTTGTAGAAGTACATCAGACGACCTCCCACCGGAGGAGAAAGTTCCACCTCGGGCAGAGTGGATGGAACTTGGGCCAACGACTCATAAGGTAGCGCTGGGAGCTTTAGGTCCCTGCGCTTTCTGCTGGCTCTCTTTTGAGGTTGAGCAGGTTGGCTTTATGGAAGCTTCCCTGCCTCTGCCTCGAAGGACTGACGACTATGAAACTGACGCCTGTTCACATGCCCCGAGAGGGGCAGGCGGAGGTCTGGCCAACTTAATGGCCGATCTAGTCTTCTGAGTGGCCTCTAAGGCTTGCTCCACCTGAGGGCCAAAAAGAAAGGAGCCATCAAAGGCAGCGCCATCACCTGCTGCTGAGCATCATTCGTGAAGCCAGAAGTACGCAGCCAGGAATGGCGCCAGTACAAATCCTCGCGCTGCTGAGCGGAAGCAGTGTCGAAGCATCCATGGCGGCTTTGACCTGTTGGTTATTGACTCAATACTTAATAACGGTCAGAAGAAGCTCTGACTTGAATCCAATCTGGAAGAGCTTCAACCATTCTTTTCATAGAGTGCCACAGGATATACTCATACTGAGAAAAATAGCCTGATAACTGGCAACACGATACTTAGAGTGGAGGCAGCAAAGACTCTCTTACCTAATGTATCAATCTCACGAGACTTTTGTTAATAGGTCGAGCTGTAGTAGTTTGAGGAAGAACGACCTTTGTCATTCTCTGCCAGGACTACAATAGGATCCGCAGCGTTTGGGATGCCAAATGGGACGATCCTTGGGAGCTGAATACTCTTATCAATGGATTTAGCCACTGAGGGAATAAGAGCAGGGTTATTCCATACCATTTGAGACAGCGCCTCAAGGAAGGCTGAATCGGAGGAGTCAAACCAGAGGGATCTCCAGCATGAAGATACTGGAGTCTTAATATCTTCCCAGGATCGATGTCTGTAGTCTGAGAGAAAGAGTGATCCCAGGTTCTTCAACAGAGACTTAAAGGACAGGTCCTCACCACAGGCTCTGTAGCAAAGAAAGATCCTGTTTCTCCACTTCATCACCCAACTCGAAGGTCTGGTCAGGCTCAACATCATCTCCTGATGGTCCAGAAAGGACTGTTTGGACAGGAAAGGAGTGAAAATTAGGAGAGGAGGAAATGGCAGAAAAACAAGGAGAGTCCCCAAGGGCTGCCGGCGCCGAGACGGCAAAACGGGCTGAAGACGGCACCGAGGAGGCGCACGGCGCCGAAGAGGCACGCGGCCCCGCAAACGCCCGCGGCGGCGCCGCGGACGACGCCGAGCACGGCGCGGCCAACGGCGCCACGGACGACGCCGCGAACGACGCCGCGGACGACGCCACGAACGGCATCGCAGACGACGCCGCGAACGGCGCCGCCCGATCCAACGGCACCACCGGCGGCGCCGCGAGATAACGCGGCGCCACCAACGGCGCCGAGACCACGCTGGCGCCGCACCGGCCGCGGCTCCGGCGGCTCGAAAACGGTGCCGACACGGCCACAGACCCTGCAGAAGGCGCCGGAAAAGCCCCGGGAACCTGGAAAACAAGAGAAGGAAAAATACCAGGAGATAAGGGCATCGGTGAGGCCCCCTGCGCCGCAGCCATGTGAGGGGGGGAAACACCTAAGCACGGAGTCGCTAGCACCGAAGAAGGCGCCGCGCGACTAGGAAGGTCCAACCGCCCTACCTGATCGCCGGAGGAGCCCGAGGGCTCCGAGGTAACCGAGCCAGGCAGAAGAACCAACCTCCGAGCCCATCGCTCCATAAGAGCGGCCCACTGATGAAACTGCTCATCTGGAGCCCTACCTATAGGCGGGAAGGGGCTCCGATGTCGAGGACGACGATTATCGGAAGCTGGCGACTCCGAAGAAGGAGACCGGCAACTAGCAACGATAACCGACCGTCGACGCGCAGACATACCAGAGGGCGACCTCGAGTGATGCCTTCTCTTTTTTGACCTGTGGGCCGAAGAAGAGCTCGAGGCGAGCAATGCCGAAATGCGACCGTTTATTTTATGCCGGCGGGGACCGGCCCATCCCCGGCATCGGACTGACCGTAGTCGGAACCCCGCTGAGGAGAAGGAGGCTGACCGACCCAGCCCGCTGACTGAACAGCTTACACGAAGTCTCCCTACCGTCACCTGACCTGCTCATGGTCGACCCGTCCAGTAGGCCGAGAACTTCTTCAAGTAAGTTAAATTTAAATATTAGAAAAATTTTACGAAAAATAGAATAAAACTAAGCGATACTACTATACGTGATAATGTTACAAAAACAAACTGAAAACTATAAGCTAGTTTGAAGTTTGACTCCCGGCTGAAAGCGGCGTCGTCACTGGCGACTTTGACGGGCGGGAAAAAGGAACTGAGGCGGTTGGAGGGTCGTCAGCCGAGATGGTCATTACCGCCGAGCCGCTGCCTCGGCATGCCGCAGTCTCGCGGGCGCTGCCTCTCGCGCCGACCCTCCAGCAAAAAGTTTGCTCCCGATGGCTCTTAGTGCCTCCGGCGCCAATCCCACTAGTGTGAATGAGTGGTGGAGACTTATGTCCAGGAAGATGCCCTATTCCTCAAATCAAAAAGCATGTAAGGTCTTTTCTAGGACTAGTGGGGTACTATAGGAGATTCATCCCAAACTTTGCCGCTATAGCTACCCCCTTGACAGACTTAACTGAAAAGAGGTGTAGTAACATTGTTAAGTGGACAGATACATGTGATGAAGCTTTCCGGGCCATTAAAGCTGCCCTTTGTGTGTCACCAGTCCTGAAATGCTTCAGATTTAATCTTCCCTTCGAGGTCCACACTGATGCCTCTGAGAGTGGCATTGGTGCAGTGTTAAGTCAGATTATAGATGGTGAAGAGCACCCAATCATATACATAAGTAGGAAACTCCATGACAGAGAGCAGAAGTATGCCACCATTGAAAAGGAATGCCTTGTGATAAAATGGACAATCGAAGCATTACGCTTCTACTTATGGGGTACAGAGTTTACTCTGCTGACAGATCACAACCCCTTTTGCTGGATCACACAGATGAAGGACCAGAGCGCACGCATTATGCGATGGTACCTTACCTTGCAGCCTTACAAATTTGTGGTGAAGCACAGACCAGGTAGCCAGCATAAAAGAAAAAATTACTCACTATAGCAATCTTGTTTCTTCTATATTCATAACTGTATGCAGTCTGCCTCCTAAGTAGAGCTGCCCGGAAAAATGGAACTATATGCAAATGATAGAACTATCATCGGTTCATGACACATATTCAAACTGTTGCCCTTATCTGCTGCAACGTTCCATCAACGTATCAGATTTCTAAGGCGCCTACAAGACAACATATACTAAGACTTATTGAACTTATACCTAAGTAATAAAACACAATTTAATCTGTCTGTGACAGCATGAAAATATAACAACATGTGATGATGAAAACACCCCTTTTAATGCCAGAATTACCTGGCAAAAGAAAGGAATTATTATGTCTCACCAGGAGTAAAAAACATATGGTTAAACTCTACATGTATGTTAATAAAAGATTAATATAAGGCTGTTAGAATGTTTGCAGCCAATCAGAAAGCTCCATTTCTCAGACCCTTTTTATAATTATGAATATAGAAGAATACATTGGAAGAAACAAAATTACTATGGTGAGTAATTTTTTTCTTCTAACCCCAGGTATTCTTCTATGTTCATAACTGTATGCAGACTTCAAAGCAATACATTTGGAGGTGGGCAGAGAACCTATTTAGGAAAAAGGCTCTGCAGGACTGCTGTGCCAAAACTGGCCTCACTTCTGGACTGTGTGTCTAAAGTATAGTGTTTAGTAAAGGTATGTACTGTTCCCCGGGTAGCTGTTTTACAGATCTCCACTAACAGAATATCTCTTGATGCTGCTATAGTAGCAGCTGTGCCCCTAGTTGAATGGGCCCTCAGGCCTGCTGGGGGTTGCTTGCCCACTTTTGAGTAGCAAAACTGAATGCACTGGACTATCCAGTGGTAGACTGACCTCTTAGAAACTGGGGTACATTTACCCACATCCCCCATAGGTGAAAAACAGCTGTTGCTTGTCCTGTCTATGATCACTGGCGTGGGTCAAATAGTAACTTAATGCCCTTTTGACATCCAGACTATGGAGTCTGTGCTCACCTGAACTAGTATGTTCAGTGAAGAATACTGGCAATGTTATAGACTGATTTAGGTGAAAATCAGAAGCAACCTTGGGGAGAAATTTTCTGTTTGTTCTAAGCACCACTTTATCATTATGGAAGGAGAGATAATCCTTTTCCACACATAATGCCTGTAACTCACTTATTCTTCTGCCAGAAGTGATTGCAACCAAAAACACAGTTTTCCATGTAACATATTGTAGATGGACAGAAGACACAGGCTCAAAAGAGGGTTTCATGAGTTGAGCAATGCATATGTTCAAATCCCACACTAGGAGTGGTTCCCTGATAGGTGGGTGCATGTGGCACAAACCTTTGAAGAACTTTTTGAAAATTGGATTGGCTGCTATGGAAGCAGTTTTCCCTGCAGAAATATAGGCAGAGATTGATTCTAGATGAACTTTTAAAGATGTATATTTCAAACCCTGAGAATGCAGATATATGAGTGAGTAAGTAAGCAATAATTTATTGTTCGGCAATTTGCCATTACAAATAAACATACATATAGTGTATAAATCATACAGTACAATATATAAAACTTAGAATAAAATCATCACAACAATGTCAATTGTACCACACTGGGTAGCTAAAAAGAAGCATTCAATATACTAATTAAATAAAAGAACCTGTAGCCCTCCCCCTGACAGACACATCAAGCAGGCAAGTACAACAGTTACAACATATTATATAATTCTGATTACAAGTAATTTATATGCTGACTTATACCATTAATAAGCAAGAATTTTTATGCATGGCCACTCTTTTCTTTCTGAGCTTGGTAATCACAATTAAATACTGAGCTAAATTTGTAACTATTTCTATGTTTTCTGAATTATATAATAGATCTAGCATATATTTGTCTGGGATGTTGCAGGTATCCAAATACTGCTTCAGGAAGATATGTGAGATATTCTAGGATTACTGGGATTCTTGCCAGAGCAAGTGAAATTTCCCTGGAATCACACCAGATAGAGAACCTTTTCCATTTTGATGAATAGGTTTTCTTAGTGGAAGGTTTTCTATATCCTTTCAGGATACCCAGAACAGCTTGAGAGAGATTTAGATTTGCATATTCTAAGTCCTCAAGAGTCATACCTTAAGTCTGACAGACCTGAGATTCAGATACAAGACTTTCCCCTGATGGGAAGTCAGAAGGTTGTGCTTCCTGGGGAGGTGTATCAGTTTGGTTACTGACATTGATAGCAGCAGGGGATACCAGGGCTGCCTGGCCCAGTCTGGTGCTATTAGGATCATTGATGCAGATTGTGACCTGAGCTTGATCAGGGCTCGGAAGATGAGAGGGAAGGGAGGGAAGAAAAAATTACTCACCATAGTAATGTTGTTTCTTCTACTGGAGTCTTGCTTCATTCTGACATAATGCAGTTAGCCCCAGCAGTTGAACTGCCCCGGAGAGGAAAGAGTTAACTCTATGCAGAAACATAGAACGTTGAGCTCGAGCTCAGTTTTCAAACATCTGTCTGTGGTACTTCCTAGTGTAACCGTCAGATTCTTGCGAGCAAAACTAACTAACTTAGTACTATAGTGTGGGAATTGTTCAAAACATATAGCCAAAGGGCAAAAGATTTTCGGGTTCAAAAAGACTCAAGTCGAGAACACAAGAAGAAAAGGTAGTGACAATATTTAACTATAAAAATACAAGAAAAGTAACCATAACAGCTACCCCACCCAAAAGGGAGGGTACAAGGTACACCCTTGAGGTACAACACTGTACCTGCCAGCCCACTTCCCAAAACTAGGTTCTGAGAGGTGAGGTGGGGAGGGGTCGGAATACAGTAATACTTCATTAGAAGAAACATTACTATGGTGAGTATTTTTTTCTTCAAACAACATGAAGTCTTGCTGTATTCTGACATAATGTAGACTACCAAGCAGTTCCCTATGGAGAAGGGAATGCAGAACCTACTTTGAGAACAGGATCTGCAGTACTGCTGTGTCAAACCTAGCATCACTCCTAGCCTGGATGTCCAGGGAGTAATGCTTAG
The DNA here is from genome assembly GCA_016271365.2 of Neoceratodus forsteri. NCBI lineage: Eukaryota > Metazoa > Chordata > Ceratodontiformes > Ceratodontidae > Neoceratodus > Neoceratodus forsteri. The sequence continues at coordinate 1,202,693,688 of CM028130.1, forward strand.
TGAATGTATGTACTGTTTTCCAGGTGGCTGCTTTACAGATCTCTAACAAGGGTATATCTCTGGCCGCAGCTAGAGTAGCAGCTGTACCCCTAGTCGAGTGAGCCCTCAGGCCTGAAGGGGGTGTTCTACCCAATTTGTCATAACAGAATTGTATACAGGAAACAATCCACCTGGCATAGTTCTCTTAGTGGCAGACTTACCTTTTCCCACTTCACCATAAGTGAGAAACAATTGAAGACAGTCATTTCTGTGTGCCTTAGTATGCTCTATGTAGTAGCTAAGAGCCCTTTTAACATCCAAGCTGTGTAATCTTCTTTCTCCTGAAGAAGAATGCTCAGTGAAAAACACAGTGAGAGATATAGACTGGTTCAGATGAAAATCTGACACCACTTTGGGCAAAAACCTCCTATTGGTTCTTAGAACCACTTTATCCCTGTGGAAGGATATGAAGTCAGGTTCAACTGACAGGGCCTGTAATTCACTAATCCGCCTCGTAGAAGTAATAGCTACCAGGAACACAGTTTTCCAGGTCAGGTATTTCAACTTGGCCGAAGCCAGAGGTTCAAAAGGTGGCTGCATAAGCTGAGCAATGCAGACATTGAGATCCCAAGGCGGAGAAGGCTCCCTAAAGGGAGGGTTAATGTGAACCAGACCTTTGAAAAATTTCCTGAAAACAGGATGAGATGCCAGGGAAGAGCCCTTTCCTGCTGAAAGGAATGCAGAGACAGCTGATAGATGAACCTTCAGAGTGGCAGACCTAAGGCCTAGACTATTCAGATGAACTAGGTAATCTAAGGTTGTGGAAATGTCTGCAGAATCAGGCACAATGCCTTTCTGAAAGCATCAAATACTGAACCTCTTCCATTTGGAATTGTAAGTTTTTTAGTGGAAGGTTTCCTGGAGACCTTCAGAATATGCAGAACTCCCTGAGAGAGATGTAGTGCTGCATGTTCTAACTCTTCAAGAGCCAGGCTTTGAGATTGAGAGACTGGAGATTGGGGTACCAGATCCACCCCTGGGAGGAGGACAGGAGATTGTATTTCCTGGGAAGAGACAGGGGACGTGACACTGTTAAGGACAGCAGTAGAGGATACCAAGGCTGTCTGGCCCAATCTGGAGCCACTAGTACCACTGTGCAGGGTTGGATTCTGATCTTGATCAGAACTCTGAACAGCAGAGGGAAAGGAGGGAAGGCATAGAGAAACCTGCCCTTCCAGTCCAAAATGAGAGCATCCAGGGGTACTGTCCCCAGGACTGGAGGTCTGCAACAAAACAGAGGAAGTTGATGATTGTCCGGTGCTGCAAAGAGATCTATCTCTGGAGTGCCCCACCTGGAGAAGATTACCTTCAGGATGTGAGGATCCAGGAACCATTCGTGATGTCCCTGTGACATTCTGCTCAGAGCATCTGCTAATACATTGTCCTTTCCTGGAAGGTGAACTGCTACCAGGGAAGTCTGAAGAGAATAGGCCTGACATCACAGCTTCATGGCTTCTGTGCACAAGGCCGTGGACCAAGTGCCTCCCTGCTTGTTGATGTATCACATGAAAAAATTACTCACCTTAGTAATTGCTTTTCTTCTCATGGAGTCTTGCTATATTAGGACCACCCCCCCAACCTGCCCCTCTCAGAACTTCTACTGGGGTGGGGGTGGCAAATTTTTTCTTCAAACACCATGAAGTCTTGCTATATTAGGACTTATTGCAGATTACACAGCAGTACCTCCATGGAGGAGGGTCAGAACTTACTTAGGAAATAGGCTCTGAAGCACAGCTGTGCCAAAAACGAGCATCTCTCATGGACTGAAATCCAGGGAATAATGCTTGGTAAAAGTGTGAACTGTCTTCCAAGTAACAGCTCGACAGATTTCCAGAATGAGAATATCTCTAGCAGCCGCTAGAGATGCAGCTGTACACCTGGTGGAGTGAGCCCTCAGTCCTGAGGGGGGCTCTCCTACCTAGTCTTTGATAACAAAAATGGATACAAGAGACAATCCACCTTGCAATTGTCCTCTTAGTGGCAGGTTCCCTTTGCCAACCTCACCCTAGGTAAGGAAGAGTTGGAGGGATTCAAACCTGTGACCCTTGGTGCATTACAAATAGTAGCATAAGGTTCTTTTGACGTCCAAGCTGTGTAGTCTCCTCTCACCTGAGGAAGAATGCTCAGTGAAAAATCCTGGGAGAGAGATGGATTGGTTCAGGTGGAAACCTGAAACCACTTAGGGACAAACCCTGTGTTAGTCCTAGGGACTGTCTTATCCCTGTGGGGAGAGAAAAATCTTCTTCCACTGCCAGGGCCTGTAGTTCACTTATGCGTCTGGCAGAAGTGAAACCACCAGAAAAAAACATTTTCCAAGTGAGAAGCTTGAGCTCTGCTGGGTACAGAGGTCCAAAGGGGTTTGCATTAACTGAGCAATGCAAACATTCGGCTCCATGCAGGAGCTGGTTTCCAAAAAGGAGGGTTGGGTGAAGCAACCCCTTAAAAACTTGGAAAACACAGGTTGAGAAGAAAAGGAAGCAGGCTTCCTGCTTGCAGAAAAACAGAGACAGCTGCCAGAGGAATCCTTAAGGTAGCTGGCCCAAGACCTAAGGAATTTAAATGGACCAAAAGTCCAGAAAATGGGCAGATAAGCAGACTGTGGTATAATCTGCTTCTCAGCGCACCAGACTGAAAACCTGTTCCACTTAGAATTGTAAGTGGCGCCAGTGAAAAGCTTCCTTGAAGCCTTTAAAATATCCATGAAACCTTGAAAAGGTGTAAATCAGCAAATTCTAACTCCTCAAGAGCTGTCTTGAGAAGGAGGAATTTGAGGTTGAGATCTACACTCTCCCTTGTGCAAGGCCAGTAAGTCGTGGACTCTGGGCAAGCTCAGGGTGAGGTGGACTGTCAGGAACAGAGACAATGGGTACCACGGCTGTCTGGCCCAGTTTGGAACAATCAGAATCGCCTTGCAGGGCTGAGATCTGATTTTACTAGTACCCTGAAAGAAAGGGAAAAGGAGGAAGGTGAACAGAAACTTCCTTCCAATCCAAGTGAAAAGCGTCCAGGGGCTGATCCAGCACTGGAGACCTCAACAAAACAGAGAAAGTTAGTGGTTATCTGGGGCTGCGAAAGATCTATCTGAAAATGAGCCCCATCTGGCAAGGACTGAACCCAGCACCTGAGAATTCAGAGCCCAATCGTGATGGCCCTGAGAATCCTGTTGAGGGCATCTGCCAGGGCATTGTCCTTCCCTGGGAGGTGAACTGCTATCAGGGCGGTGTTCAGGAGTAAGCCAGAGACCACCACTTCATTGCTTGGTGCACAAGGCTGATGACCGAGTGCCCCCTGCCTGTTGATGTACCACATTATTGTGGTGTTGTCTGTCCTGACTTGAACTACCTTGTTCTGGACAGAAGCTGAAAACTCCTAAGAACTAGAAGACAGCTCTGAGTTCCAAAAATTGATGTGGAGCAGAGATTCCTAGGAGACCACACTCCCTAGTGGACAGGTCGCCTGAAGCGGGCTCCTCACCCTAACACAGGAGCATCCGTGGTGAGGGAATGAAGAGGACACCTAATTTTAGATTGCTTTGATCCTGCCACCAGTGTAAGGCCAGGATCAGGATTGAGTCACTAGAACCAATTTGGAAAGGAATCCTCCTTTGGGACCAATAGGCCCTCAGATGGAACTGAATGTCCCTCATCTGGAATCTTGCTCCCTGCACTACAGCTGTGGAAGCAGCCATGCCCTAGTAGTTGTAGCAAATGCTTTGCTGGTCAAGAGACTCGAGAGTAATGGAAGATGCCAGGGCAAAGAGACTGCCTACCCTTTCAGAGGGAGAAATGCCCTGGCTAACTTTGTGTTCAACTCTGCACCTATGAAAGTTAGTACCTGAACTGGTTCGAGAACAGCTTTGGTAAATTCAGCAGGAATCCCAGAAAGGTGAGAAGCTGCTGGGTGACTTGCAAGTGGGATTTTACTTGATCTGGAGACTGACCCACTAAGAGCCAGTCATCCAGGAAAGGAAACAAAGCAATCCCTTGCCTTCTTAAAGAGCCACTACCACAGCTAGAATTTCTTGAATACCTTGGCGCAGAGGTGAGCCAAGGGCATTGCCCTGAACTGGTAGTGGCCTGAGGGTAACCTGAGGTACTTTCGGTGAGAAGGCCTGATCAAGACATGAAAAACAGGCATCCTTGAGGTCCAGGAAGCTAGCCAGTCCCTGGCCTCAGCCAGAGTTAACATTTTAACTTTGTTTTCAAAGATGCTTGTTCAGGTACCTTAAATCTGAGATGGGCCGCCAATCTCCTGCCTTCTATAGGGTAAGAAAGCATCATGAGTACAGCCCCTTGCCCCGGTGGCAAGGAGGGACTTTTCTACTGCTTTGCAGTTCAGAGGAGAAGAAACCTCTGCTCCCAAAGCAAGGGATTCGAAGGATTTGCAGGTGGACCTGTCTGGCTCTCATCTTTGGAAACTGTTTGAAGCTGAGAACCAGACCTATTACTTCAGAACCCACTTGTCCGAGTTAGGGACACCCAGTTCTGGCTGAAATAAAACCAACCTACCCACTGGTATAGGAGAATCGGCCCTGGGCACCCCATCAGAGGTGCCTGCTTAGCAATAGTCTTAGGCTAAGGGAGGGCCGGTTTACTTGTGCCCCGTCTATCTCTGCCTTGAAGAGACCCCTCTGGTGAAAGCAGAGGGCCTGACCTCTACCTGGGCACTTTGTAGGTAATCATCCATGTTTTTCATAGCTTTCTGTTTGTTCCTCAAACAGAAATTACCCACAACAAGAAACAAATCCATAGACTTTGACAGAGTATCTTGGGACAGATTAGTGCATCTGAGCCATGCCAACCTGGAAAGCTACAGAAGTGGTCATGACCCTAGAGAAACAAGATTAACACCAACAGCAGTATGAACTTGAACTTAGAGGCTTCAGTGCCATTAGCAGCCACCTGTTCCAACCCGCTAGCCAGCTGGCCATGGGCCTGCTTGGCTAACTGCAATACTAAGTCCCACCTAGATTTCGAAATCTAGCCACATAAGCCATACAACTTGCCTGTCTGAGTTCCACAGAAGCTGCCATATACTGTTTTTTGTATGGCATCAATCCTCCTGGAATCCTATTCAGGAGGATGTGAAGCCAGGGAACTAACCTTGACACAGGCTGCAGCTTGTACCACACCTACATGACTACACTGCTCAGTGAGGAAGTCTGTAACAGAGCCTGACGAAATACACCTTCTGTCCATTTTTTATCTTACAGGAGGGACAGAAGAGAATCTTATAAAATCTTTGTTGTTTACTTCCTAAATGACTTATGCAAAGGAAAGACAACCTCCTAGCCCATCATTCCTACATAATCAGGCTCCCTTTACTCATCCATAGCCTCCTCTAAAGGAAGCTGGGGGATTCTGCAAGCTTTCTGTAAAACATAAACTGAGAAAGGACTCCAGACAGAATAGGAGGAGATTCTAAAAGTCTGTCTGGAGAAATGTCAGCAAGTGGGCCGTCCAGACCCTACCAGCCACACATGTATTGATCAAATTCCTCCTCCCACCCCTGTGGTTCATAATCCTCAACATCATAAACCTGAACCACTGGAACTGGACAGCCACCTTTACCAACTGTAGATGGTTCGACAGGACCTAGAAACAGTGACTGGACAATCTGTATGGCTTAACTACTTCTGCAGCAGTTGAGAGACAATCTTGGACTCCAAACCTACTGATTTCTCTGTCATATTTTTTTTTTTTTTTTAAACTGGTTCCTCTGAACCATCCTTTTGCCAAGAAGTCTAGCCCTGGTCAGAGGGCACTCCCTCTGGTCCAGTGGGTACTGGACCGGGCTGGCCATCCGGTCAGCGGACTTTTGGCCAATAGTTCCCTGAGCCGGCCCTATCTCTTTCAGGGTGGCTGCAGAGAAATTTAAACACCTGGCAGTCTGACAGGAGGTGGTCAGCCCCCAGACAATAAACACAAGTGGTGTGTGGGACAGCCTTGGCAAAGGCTTCCCACAGCATCACAGTGTTGAAACCCAGTGGGCCCGGTTTTTCTTTTTGGGTTTCTCAGACATAATGCCAGCCTAACCAAAAACTTGCCCTTTTTATGGCCGTGCCAGGCAAGACACCCTTATCGGTTCCTAACCGTTTCACGGGTATTTGAAAAAACCCTATTTAAAATCAAGGTTTTTTTAGAACCGATAAGAACCGGGTACCGCACTCTAAAAGCCCAAAAACTTTAAAACGTTAAAATAAGCAAACCGATCGGTTCAAAACTGAACCGATAACTAAATTTCCACACAGACTTTACATTTTGTACTTACGGTTTACCAGATAGAGCTTTAACTGAAATGCGGTAAAATAATTACTTTTGGCGGTTCAAATGAACCGAAAATACTCGCTGAACCGAGAAATGAACCGAGCTGAAGGAGCTGATCTCCGGAGCGACTGTTCAGTGAAGCGGAGTAAAGAATCTGACAGTTTCATTTGAAACTGCCCAGATAGAGCTTTGGTATAGCGCCCTCGCGCTTTAGAACTCCAGATTCTCTGGAGTTAACTCTTTCCTCTCCGGGGCAGTTCAAGTGCAGTGGCTAACTGCAATAAGTCCTAATATAGCAAGACTTCACGGTGTTTGAATGTGGTGGTGTTGTCTGTTCTGACTTGGAACACCTTGCCCTTGACTGAATCTGAGGAGCTCTGAAGGGCTAGGAAAACTGCCCTGAGTTCCAGGAGGTTGGTATGAAGGAGAGACTCCTGAGGAGACCAGACCCCTTGAGCTGTCAGGGCTCCCAGGTGGGCTCCCCAACCTAGGAGAAAAGCATCCGTAGTTAGAACTACTGATGGGATTTAAGGGAGAAAAGGAACCCCTTGTCTGAGGTTGTCCTGGTCCAGCCACCACTGGAGAGCTTGGACCAGAGTCCGGGTCACTGGAATCAGTTTGATGAGAGAGTCCTTTCTCTGTGACCAAAAGGACCTTAGATGGAACTGAAAGTCCCTCATCTGAAATCTGGCTCACTGTACCACTGCAGTGGAGGCTGCCATATGGCCCAGGAGTTGGAGGAACTGTCTCGCTGGACGAGAAACCTGAGGTCGAAAAGAGGAAGCAAGATGTACTAGGGCCTTCACCCTTGCCAGAGGAAGAAAAGCTTTTGCTTGGATAGTATCCAATTCTATCTCTATGAGGGTGAGAAGTTGTACTGGTTCCAGGATAGATTTTGGAAGATTGAGAAGAAACCCCAGAGAACTGAGCAAGTCCTGGGTGATTTGCAGAGCTGACCTGACCTGGTCTGACGACTGACCTACAAGTAGCCAGTCTTCCAGATATGGAAAAATGGTGATACCCTGTCTTCTGAGGTAAGCCACTACTACTGCAAGGCACTTTGTGAACACCCTTGGAGCTGATGTTAGGCCAAATGACATGGCCCTGAACTGATTATGGCCTGAAGGCAACTCGAACCTGAGGTATTTTCTGTGGGAGTACCTGATAGGAATATGGAAGTGGGCATCCTTGAGGTTCAGGGATGCTAGCCAATCCCCTGGCCTTAAAGAGGGAAGGATTATTCCCAGAGTTACCATTTTGAATTTGAGTTTTGATATGTGTTTGTTCAAATACTTTAGATCCAGGATGGGTCGCCACTCCCCTGTTTTCTTTGGGGTAAGGAAGTACCTGGAGTACAGGCCTTTTCCCCTGTGTTGAGTAGGAACCTTCTCTACAGCTCTGAGAGCCAAGAGAGAGGAAACTTCTGCCTCTAGGGCAAGGGTTTCTGAGATTGATGCAGGTGGAAAAGACCTGGCCCTCCTTTTTGGGAGCCTTTTGAAGCTGAGGGCCAGTTCCTGGCTTACTACTTCCAGGACCCACTTGTCTGAGGTCACAGACTTCCAGGCCTGAAAGTAGTAAGCCAGCCTGCCTCCTACTGGGATTGGGGAGTCAACCCCGGGCTGACACCTCAGGGTGTCTGCTTGGCAGGAGCCTTAGACTGGGAGGAGGAAGTAGCCCTGCTCATCCCCCTCCTGCCCCTCCCTCGGAAAAAAAACCCTCTGTGGGAAAGGAGGGGAGGCCTGGGCTTAGTAAAAAGGCCTGTAAGAGGGTCTGCCCCTGCCCCTGGACTGCTACTTTTGTGGAGTGGCTTGCCTTTCCTTGGCCTGTGCACTCCTGTAAGTGGCCCTGTATTCATCCATTTTCTTCATGTAAGCCTCTGTCTGCTCCCCAAACAGAGAGTTACCAACTACAGGAAAATCCATAGCCTTAGTCTGGGTATCCTGTGATAGGCTAGTACATCTGAGCCCAGCATGTCTTCTGAGAGACACAGATGTAGCCCTGACTCTTGATGCCACATCATTGGAGTTCACAGCAGAGTGAAATTGTACTTTAGATGCCTCAATTCCATCCGCAGCCACCTCCTCCAGCTCCTTGGCTAGCTGGGGGAAGGCCTGTTTAGCCAGTTCCAGAACAGTATCCCACCTGGACTTCTGGTACCTGGCTGTGTAGGCCATATAGTTTGCCTGTCTGAGTCCCAAAGAGGATGCCAAATATTGTTTTTTGGCCATGGCATCAACTTTCCTGGAGTCCTTGTCCGGGGGTGTGTGAAGCCAAAGGGATATTAGTCCTGTCACAGGCTGCAGCCTGCACTACCCCAGCATGGCTGCTATGAGTATAAAGGAACTCTGTACCCAAGCCTGATAACATATACCTCCTGTCCATTCTTTTATCCACAGGAGGTAATGAGTTAGGAGTTTGTAAAATCTTTTGTGTCTGTTTCCCCAAGGACTTATGAAGAGGGATAGATAATCTTTTGGACTCTTGGATGTCCATCAGTTACACAAAATCAGGCTCTTTTTCCTCCTCAGCGGCTTCAACCATAGGGAACTGGAGGGTTTCGGCCACCTTCTTGTAAAACAAGAAGTGTGAAGGGGACTCAGAAAGCCTGGGAGGGAGACATTAGAGGGCTTTCTTGGGAGATGTCCGGTTCAATGGGCACATCCAGACACCCGGTCGTCATCTTCGTCTTCATTAGCAGGATAGTCTTTGTCTCCCACCTCCCCCATAAAAGCATCTGGATCGTAATCTGAAGGAGACGGATCCGACCGAACCGACCACCTAACCGGCGGTACCGGTTCGGATGGAACCGGGCGAAGTGATTGAACAATGCTAATCGCTTTGGTTGTCTTGTCCGCGGTTGGAGTATGCGGTACTGGATCCGAACAGGCAGACTTTAGTTTCTTTTTTGACGGAACAGGCCTCTCAGAGTCGGCTCTCCTTTTGCCCGAAGAGGTATCGCCTAAGTCAGTAGGCACCTCCTCAGGTTCGGCCGCAACCGAACCAGGCTGGCCATCTGGATCTACTGACTTCTCAGCCTCCCTTTCCTTCAGCCTACTCAGTCTTTTTTCTAGAGTGGTTTTGGGAAAGTTTTTGCAAATTTGGCAGTCTGACTGGAGGTGGTCAAACCCCCAGACAATAAACACAGATGAGGTGGGGGTCGGCCTTGGCAAAGGCCTCCCCACACTCAGTACAGTGTTGAAACCCAGTGGGACCGGTTTTCTTCTTGGGTTTCTCAGACATGGCCAACCTACTAAATTACCCTATAGCAGCTTTCAAGCCAGGCAATAAATAACCGATCGGTTACAAACCATGTCACGGGTTTTGAAAAAGAACCAGAAAAGGCCGGTTCTTTTGAAACTGATCAGTACCGGAACACCACTCTAATCCCAGAAAAATTCAATTTAGAAAAACAAAAGAAAATACAAGGTCAGTTCCTAACCGGACCAACCGATAAGAAACCGAGGAAAAAACAATTTCCACACTTTTTTTTCAAAATAAACAAAGTCACTACCTATCTACAACACTACCTGTACTGTAGACAGAGGCTGGAAATCCGAAAAAATAACAAATAGAATGGTTTAAAACCGAACGCTTTACTTTTACCGAACCGAGCAGAAGACATCTCCGGAGCGACTTCACTGTTAGGCGTAGTAAAGAATCTGACGGTTACACTGGGAAGTACCACAGACTGAGGTTTTAAAACCGAGCTTGAGCTCAACGTTCTATGCTTCTGCACAGAGTTAACTCTTTCCTCTCCGGGGCAGTTGAAGTGCTGGGGCTAACTACATTATGTCAGAATACAGCAAGATTTTATGTTGTTTGAAAGCATACAGGCTTCTCCCTGACCAATCCAGAGCCAGAGCATCCACTGGGATTGTACCCTTGGCTGGTGGTCTGCAAGAAAATAGGGGCAGGAGGTGGTTCTACTGTGAGGCAAAGAGATCCACTTATGATGTGCCCCACCTTCCGAACACTGAATCCAATACTTGTTTGTTTGTGGACCATTCGTGATGTGCCTGGTTGATCCTGCGTAGAGCATCTGCCAGGGTGTTGTTCTTTCCTGGTACATGAATGGTCTGTAAGGAGGCCTGTAGTGAGTAGACCAGATTCCATGCTTTCATAGCCTCTGTACACAGAGGGTCTGACCATGCTCCTCCCTGCTTGTTTATGTAGTACATTGTTGCGGTGTTGTCTGTTCTGACTTGCACCACTTTACCCTCTACTAGATGAGCAAATGCTTTTAGGGCCAGAAACGCTGCTCGAAGCTCCAGCAGGTTTATATGCAGCAGTGACTCTGCACTTGACCAGGTCCCATGGGTAGTGTGCTCTCCCAAATGAGCACCTCATCCTAACAGAGAGGTATCTGTTGTAAGGGTAACTGATGGGTTTTCTTTTTGGAAGGGTACCCCTTCCCTGAGATTATCTGCTTCTTTCCACCACTGCAGTGCCTGAAGCTAGGTTTTTATTACAGGAATCAGTTTTGTCATTTTGTCTTTTCTCTGGCACCAATGTGCTCTGAGATGAAACTGTAGATCTCTCATTTGATAGCTTGCTCCCAGGACTGTGCCTGTTGCTGCAGCCATATGTCCCAAGATTGGCAAGAATTGCCTTGCTGGATGTGGCTCGTTCAGTTTGAATAAGCTGGCCAGCTGCAGGATGCTTTTCACCATGTTCTGAAGGAGAAAAGCTCTTCCCTGTAATGTGTTCAGTTCTGCTCCTATAAAGGGCAGGACTTGTACTGGAGTGAGAATGGATTTTTCTTGATTTATCAGGAATCCTAGAGATTGCAGCAGGTCTAGTGTTACCTTTAGGTGATCTTGTACTTGCTCTGGTAAATTTCGCATGACTAGCCAGTCATCGAGATAAGGGAAGACTGATATTCCTAGTCTTCTTATGAATGCCACTACTACAGCCAGACACTTTGTGAACACGCCGAGTGCTGAAGTGAGGCCAAAAGGCAGAGCTGAGAACTGGTAGTGACCTGATGGAAATCTGAACCTGAGATACTTCCTGTGTGACTTTCGTATTGGGGTGGGGAAGTAGGCATCCTTTAGATCCAGTGATGCCAGCCAATCTCCAAGCTGGATAACTGGCAAAATCAGAGCTAGTGTGACCATTTTGAATTCTGGTTTTATGGGATATCTATTCAAGAGTCTGAGGTCTAGAATAGGCCACCACTCCCCGTTTTCCTTTTTGGTGAGGAAATACCTTGAGTAAAAGCCTCTTCCTTTCTGGTGGTTTGGTACACACTCCACTGCTTTCATGTGGAGTAAACTTTGAACCTCTTTTTCCAATAGTTTTTTCTCTGTGAGAGATGATGGTTTGAAAACCCTTGACTTTAGGGGAGGAAAAGACTTGAAGCTCAGGGACACACCCTGACTTACCAATTCCAGGACTCACTTGTCTGTGGTGATGGAATGCCAGGCCAGGAAGAAGTAAGTCAGTCTGCCCCCTACTGGTAGTGGAGAGACAGCCATGACTGTTAAGTCAGGGGTTTGTTTTGCCTGGGGCTGGGCTTGGGTAGTTTGGAACCTCTTCTGGAGCCCCTTCAACCCCTAGTCCTGAAATACCTAGTCTGCTATGGGTATGGTTGGAACTGTGGGACAGCCTGGGCCTGATAAAATGGCCTACCATAGGCTGTTCTTCCTCTGCCTCAACTTTCATAAGGCCTATAAGACGAAGGAGAAAGCCTGTCTCTGGAGGAATTACTTTTGTAGGTGGCCTTATACTCATCCACCTTCTTCATGTATGCTTCAGTTTGCCTACTGAATAAGGAATGATCCTCCACAGGGAAATCCATGGCCTTAGCCTGGGTATCCTGTGTTAAATTAGTAGCCCTGAGCCATGCCAGCCTTCTGAGGGTTATAGTCAGAGCCATCCACCTGGCAGCATTATCACTGGTATCTGCTACCATTTCAAACTGGTACTTTGCTTCTTCCAGTCCAAGCCTTGCTGTCTTAGCCAGGTCATCAGAGAGAGGTGAAGGAACCTTCTCTGATATTGCCAATACAGACTGCCACAGCGATTTTTGATACTGTGCAGAGTAAGCCTGAGAGTTAGCCTGTCTTACTCCCAAAGAAGCAGCCAAGTAGCCTTTTTAAGGCAGCATGGGTATAGCCATGCTGTCTTATTAAGGCAGCATGGGCATAGCCATGCTGTCTTATTGCTATGAAGTAGAAGAAGAAAGGGGACAGGAACGTCATTATGTGTCCCTCCACGGTGCTACAGTCATGTTCCCAGCATTGGCTTTCCACTGGCCCTCCCATCCACAGACCTAACAACCCCCTCTTCTCCCTGCCCTGCTGGGGCACTGAAGAAATAGTTCTCTACAGTTTTTAAAAACACAGGATTTGATCACCCTTTCCAAGCATATTCTGCTGTCAGTTTCTTATCAGGTTGGCACTAGGACCTTGAGGAATTTGAGTCTCACAGGCTGAATGGATTGTACTTCCTGAGTCAAAATGCAACAGACTACCATGGAACTTAAGCAGAAAGTAAACAGAACTGCAGGATTTTTAAAAACACATCTAGGCAAGGAAAGCTGCTGTTGGTAGACAGCACCTGAGAGACTGTAAATGCTTCTTTTTTAAAACCCCTTAGTTAAACAGCTGTGACATTATACATTCCAGAAGCTTGTTTGACAAACTATTTACGATCAATGGCAAATGGTTTGTAATGTTTTGCTGTGAACACTTTTTCTCTTCCTGGAGTTTTAGGCTCTGAAAAGGAAGTCTGTTCTATGTTCAGCGTCTTTCTGCCTGGTCAAACAGTGCTATAAGGACATCATAGGGATGCTACCATTTGTCCCCCACAGAAACTCTGAGTAGCATTCCAGCAGGTTAGTTCAGTAAACAACAAAGTATGCCTGCAGCTTGTTCAGAGCTGAACAGCACCATAACTGTCATGTGTCCAGACAAGCACAGCAAAGGTTAAACAGTTATCAGCCCCCTTATAAAATATTAGTATACTACTACCATGCAGCAGGGCCATTCTGAGCTGCTTAGCAGATAGATACAGGCTTCCAGAATGACACAGCAAATGACATCATTAGTACAGTAGCCTTGGACTGCAGCACAGTTGAGACGACCAGACACAGTGCTTTGGGTAAACTCACAATAATAGGTGACAAACTATCGTTTCAAAATCAATTTTAATAAAACAGCACAAGTACCATGTGGAACTATGTGGTTAATGCAGCAGATTTAAAAGCCTGCTTTTTAAATTGCAGACATTTTATTTATTTATTTATTGGAATTTCGGAAACAACCTTTGAGTAAGAACTCTTTTACAAAGGGTCCATGTCAATTAAATGGTACAAAGACAGATATCATTGAATTCACAGTACAAATACAGACATAGTTCAATTATCAGTACATAACTGAATTCACAGAACAAAATACAAACATACTGTAGTTGAATTATCAGTACAGGAAGTAACAAAAGAATAGAAAACAGCTAAGTTTCTTATGAGTTTCATTAAGGGTATACTAAGTGCTGTATGGCATAAGGAAGTATATGCGAGATAGGAAAATGGAAGATAAGGAGAGAGTGGTGTGGGGCTAGAGCAGCCCAGTAGAAGCCTTGTCATACTGCATTACAGCTTTGGAGCTGAGGAACTGGGAGGTGCGTGTGAGATAGTATGGTAAGGTGGAGAGAGAGAGAGGGAGGGAGGAGGGGAAGGAGGTAGAGACCAAGCAGTGGAGGGGTGGTATCATGAGAGTGGAGATTGATGGAGAAAAGGAGAGATGGGAAGGGGGAGAGACTGGGAGAGAGGGGCAATGAGGCATGAGACAAATGAGAGAGCACAACCACTAACAGGATAAGAGCTATGGAGCATTAAGTAGCAGAGTTTGGGGAACACGGGTAGGGAGTGGGAAGGGGTGGACCACGTGAGTCAGACCATGAGTAGTTGCTAGAAGACAGAATTGGTGCAGGCTCTGGAAAACTGCTCTGAACAGTTGAGCACTCATAGACATCCTTTAGCAGTAGAAACTGCATAAGTTCAGCTTTGAAGGTTCCAGGGTTAGCAGCATTTAGAATGTTAGCTGGGATCTCATTAAGTCACAGTGAAGTACGACAGGAAAAGGATCTTTGTCGAACAGCTGTTCTTTGGAATGGGACACAGAACAGGAGTGATTGTTTATTTCTGCAATTTGCCATTGATCTAGAACTGTACTGGTGCTGTAGAGTGGTCTTGTGGGGGGGCCTGAGATGTGTGTTTTCCTGCTCCTAACAGGGTGCTCAGCTGAAGACTTCAAATTCTTACCTTCCAGACACAGACATGAGGGACTGTAGCTGCTAGTCTTTTGTGGGTACACAGCACCAGTACTGAGAGACTTTATGTAACCCCCCTTTGGGGGGCTTAACTCTCAGGCATCCTCCCAATGAATCCCCCGGGTCACCACCTGGCTCAAGTTCTGTCCCCCAGGCAGCCTCATAATCTCATTTGAGCCCTGCTGGGCTCCCGGAGCACATTCTATAAGTGGCCGGCATTTCAGCCGTGCAATTGCTGCTCGCACTTTCGAGAGACGCATTGTTTGTGACCGCTGGCTGCGATCAAAAGTTGGAAGGTGTTCCCATGGATCCTGGCACACAGCATTTAGTTAAAAAGGCACCGGGGACCTAGAGCAAGGGCAGGGAAAGTGTTTTTAAATAAGTATAAGGCAAGCACCTGTAGCACTGCATCTGGGGCACCAGCATTACAAGGCAAATGTCAGGGCAGTGAAGCCCTAATGAATATTATTGAGCTGCTGCCAGTTTTAGAGGGGCACTGTATTTGCAAGGCAGTGACACAGAAACTAGGCACATATGGGAGAGATTAATAAATGTGTTTAAAAGAGAAATGCCTGGGCTATATAACTGTGGGGAATTTATGTAAGAATAGTGTTTATTCTGGCTGCACCAGGACAGTTATGTTGGGACTGCAATAGAATGTATGTTTGGGACTATGTAGCAGCAACCAATGTGCAGTCAAACAAAAAGCCAAGAGCCCGGATCTGTGGCCAGAGACTTATTGGAATTAGTGAAGACTTGCGAGGAAAAAAGGAGGACCTTTTCTAGGCACCAAAAAGCAAGCCAATTAAGAGACTGGGACAGTTTGGGATAGTTTTGACAGTCAAAAAGATTCTGGAACTTAGCCCCATATAAAAGGGGTAACTTCTGAAACAATGGAGATTTGCCAGATCTGCCCAGGAGTTCAGATTGTGAGCCTCTGAGGAGCCAGCCATCTCTCAGAGGTTAGGTCTGGTGGGCCTAGACTTTCTCCGTGGTTCAGTCCAGCGGGTCCAAGGTGCATCAGTCATTGCAAGCTGCAGTGTGCAGCAGCAGTGGACTCATGCAGCAAAAGGTAGTATTGTGGATCAGCCTGCAGCCTACTGGAAGGACCAGAGAGGAACCAGTAGCACCCTTACATATAGATGTGTAAAGTTGCCAAAGTGTTTGTCACGTGGCCAGTTCAAGATATCCAGTTCGCGGTTTGGACTGTTGACTCCGCTAAGCCACTTGGCCTTGGGCTATGTCAGATCAGTTCAAGTCAATTGCTCCTGCATCACCAGACCAGCTGCTGTATGAGGACCACGAGGGAACCCTCCCCCCTGCTTCAAGAAACATCTCCACAGGTCTTATTTTCTCAGCTCATCTCCAGTGTCTGGGTACAGTGAGTAGAAATCAGGGTAGCTCCTGAGACAAGCTTTAATAATCATTGTGGTACCACCTAATCTCCATTTCACTGCTAGTTTAATGGTTCTAGAGACTGGGCCATCTGGCCACTGGACACACAACTGCATGCCAAATCATCATGTCTTCTTTCAACAAGGGTCCCAACAACAGCCGCAACCCTGGGCACCGTTTAGGTTAGCTTGTTTTCCATCTGGGTACCCAGTATATTTATAGGACTGCAAAGTGGAACTAAATGCATGCCAGTATCCTGGCTGAAACCAGTAAGGATAAAATCATTTGACCAGATTTGCCCCATCCTTGTTATGCTCCCCCTAAATAAACCTGATTGGTGTTCCAATGTTATATTGCCTCACACATATTTTCTGGTGGTCTGTTACTATGTTTGGAATATTCCTGAACATGCATGCCTGACAACCATTGTTTGCAGGGGGTTCCAGGAGGTCGCACTGAAGCCCAGATCACAGTAAGTGGGAAACCTAGAGCATAACATTAATGTCTGTTGAACAAATTTATTGTGAATGTTGTGAGAGATTGCTGCTTGTTCCAAGGTCTAGGGCCACTAGGTGGGGTAGTGGGTAGTTACAGCTTCCCAGAGGCTGTAATAAATTTAATAAATACCCACTGAAACCTTACTCTGAGTGGAGGCACAAAACCGGTGTTTACCATGGTGAAAAACCTGGTACTAGCTAGTTACCAACCCAGGCCCTTCAACCTGTGGATAATAATACAGGCAGGGTTGTAACCTAGAAGTAAGTGCTACAAGCCTGTTTAACAAGCAATGTAAAGCTGAATATACAGAGTTGCACTGGTACTAGAAGAGTGGTCTTGTTGGGAGAAGGGATTGAGATGTAGGTTTTCCTCTCTTAGCAGGGTGCTCAGCTTTAGGGCTGCTCACTGTGCAGGAAAGTCTAGAGGCAAGGCAATGCAAATTTTATTTTCAGGATCCCAATCACGGAGGCTCTAGGTGCCACACAACAGCAACAAATCTATCATAATATGACAAAGGAACATAACCCATTTTCCAGTCTCGGATTATCACCTTCATAAATTAAAATCAGTAAAACCACAAGAGGGTAAAGGGGGAAAGGGCCATCTTGAGGATGGTATGGCCTACTCCAGGGTTCTAAGTTAAGTTTTGCAGCCACTAGCCAGCAAGTCTAGTGACTGGGAAAATTTACTAGCCCTACAGACTCTTCCACTAGCCAAGCTGAAGTACTGTACTTTTTGGTTACATTCTACAGTACAAACCTACAGGGCTAGTTAAAGGAAAATCTTACTAACCTAACACAAAATCCTCCAGAATTTGGCTAGTTGGTCTACAAGTTTTGAATACTGCACTCTCTGTGATGGGTTACAGTACTTAAGCAACTTATTTTTAAAATGTAATGACTGAGGTGTGGTCAGCTCTGGGACTGCCAGTGGCTGGTTGTCAGTGCTGTGACTATCGGGGGCATTGCTGTAAGGGGACAGGTAAGTACTACGACTATTGAGGGAGGTTCAGAGGCAGTGTTGTGTTAATGGTGGGGGTCAGCACTGTGATTGTTGTGGTTGGGGGTGTCAGTGTTTTAATGGTGGAGGGTGAGGAGACAGTGCAGTTATTATCAAGGGGTGGGTGGTCAGTGCTGTGACTGTCAGGTGGGAGGCAGGACTGCAACTTTTGGCAATAGGGGGGAAGTGTTGTGACTGTGGGAGGGGAAATTACTGCTGTGTCTGTCTGTAGAGTGTATCAGCCCTGTGACTGTCGCAGATGTAGGGGGACAGTGCTTTGACTGTGGTAGTGGGTAGTTCTGTGACTGTTGGGGTTAGAGGTAAGTGCTGTCACTGTTGGGGGATGAGGATCAGCACTGTGACTGTCAGGTAGGTGGCCATTGTGACTGATGGTAGAAGGTGTTAGTTCTGTTACTACTGAAGGGTGGTACAGGTCTGTGACTGTCGGGAGGGTGGTAGTCCTGTGACCATTGTGGGTGAGGAGGCAGTGCTGTGGCTGTTGTGGATAGGGTCAGTGTGGTGACCGTTAGAAGTATGAGTCAGTGATGTCATTGTCAGAGGATGGGAATTAGTGCAGTGACTGATGGTAGGGGTGTCAGTTCTGTGACTTTTGGGGGTTAGGTGGCTGTGGTGTGACTGTTGGGGATTGACGATCAGTGCTGTAAGATGGGATGGGGTGCAGTACTCTGACTAGTATTGTTACTATTGGGGAATGGGGATCAGTGCTGTGACTCTGAGGGGTGTATGGTCATTGTTGTGACTACCAGGTTGGGGGGCGGGGTAGAAGAGCAGTTCTATGACTATTGGAAATAATGAGAAAGTGTTATGATTCTCAGGGGTGTGGATCAGTGCTGTGACTGCCAGATGTGGGTAGTCATTGTCAAGATTGCCAGTGGAGGGTCTTAGTCCTGTGATTGTCAGTGGGGTGATACAGTCCTGTGACAGGGGTCAGGCCTGTGCTTGTAGAGGAGGGAGATACAGTCCTGTTACTGTGGGGGGTACAGTCCTGTGACTGTGGGGGGTAAAACCGTCCTGTGACTGGGGGGACAGTCTTCTGACTGTGGGAGGGGGGGTCCAATCCAACGACTGTTGAGGGATTGGTCATTGCTGTTACTGATGGTGGATGGTGTCAGTACTGTAACTGTTAGAGTGGTGGTACAGTCCAGTAATTGTCAGGAGGAGGGTCTTTTATGTAACTGTCAGGGATAGGGTGTCATTTATGTGACTATCAGGGTGAGGGTCATTCCTCTGACTTTTGGGAAGTCTGCTTCTGTGCAGTTCTACAACTTTGAGGGACAGAAGCATTTGCAGGAAGTTGTACACGTGGCAGGAAGGTTGTATAAGGTGCCAAACGAAGTGACTATTCGAGGGGGGATATTGCAGTCCCAACTGTGTGGGGTGGTCATCAGTGCTGTGATGTACAGTGTTGTGACTGATGGGGGGGGGGGATTACTGCTGTGACTGTCTGTGGAAAGTGTCATCAATGTGACTGTTGAGGATATGGGTATAGTGATGTCATGGTGGTGGGGTGTAGTGTTGTGATTGTTGGGAATGGGGATCAGTTCTGAGACTGTCAGGCATGAGTGCCCAATGCTGTGACTGACAGTGGAGGGTGTCAATCCTGTGACTGTCTGAGGGGGTACAGTCCTGCGACTCTCAGGGGTGGGATGGTCAGTCCTATGATGTTTAGGGGTCAGTGATGTGGCTATTGTGTAAGTAGTGTAGAGCGGTGCACAAGTAAAGGAAATGTGGTGCATAAGCAAAGCAGCCAGCGTGTAAAAACAGAAGAAAAGAATGCTCAACACTCCTAGATTCAGTTTTACATGCAAAGTGCAAGATTTATTTTCCAGCAACATGCCTTGCATGCACCCACTTGGGCCAGTCCTTCAAGACTTCAGTGGCCCTTCCGCAGAGGACAGGTCTGAGGATTAAAAAAGAGTGCATCACATTTATACAGAAATGCCAAAGTGATGTATACCACACACTAAAAGCAATATGCAAATCAAGGTGAAAACACAGAAACAGCTTTTCCAATGGTAACAAACATTTCATTATTCTGTTTTTTTGGTGGTTTGCTTTTGACACTCATGGTAAACAGTTGCTGATGGTAGCGTAATACTTAAATTAAGCTTGTCTCTGTATCTTTTACTTCATTTAATTGTATACCATTCCCTCTACAGCTACATTTTTTTACCTCTTACACTATACTTATTTCATCTCTCTCCTCTCTATTGTTCCCACTACTGTATTTACTCCATATTAACCTTCTTCTCTTTACTTTCGCAGGCTCGCAGGATATGAACCCCTCCCCCATCAGATAAGTATTACAATATGTCTAACCTGTCTTATCCTCCCTTGTAACTCTCTAAGAACTGAGGCTCCTTTGTGACCCCTTTCCTCTATTGTATTCTACAGGTTTAAGAAATGTCATCTCTTTGACTCCTACCTCTGGCTCCATAGTATCCTGTTAAGAGACCCTGTACATATTAACTATACCTGATAGGTTTACTGTAACAGTGCAACTGCACCCATTATGGGAGGGTTATGTATACTGTATGTGTTAAGGTCATACATACTGCAGCATTTTCCCCCTCCATAAAACATTTTGCTTTGCCAGTTGACTTGGGCAGGCTCTCATCCCTATCTTTACCTCCCTTGTCCCAAACCACAGAGCCCAACATTCCCATGGATTGCCTCCCCCATGACAGGGTGGCCAGAAAAGGGAGAGCCATCCTTATCCCCACCCAGTCACTTACATCCACAACTGAGGCAGTCATCCAGATGGTCATGTGTGACAGAGGTAGCTGGGTAGGGCTTTATGGAACCTGCGCTACCCATTTCTGCATTTTTCCCTTTCTTGAGTTCCTGCCTTCACCTGGGGGAAGTCAAAGGTCAAGTCAGCATGCCTTTCCATGCAGGGACAGGACAGCTATGTGATAAACATTCAGGCTGATTTCCAACCCTGGCAATATGGTATATTCCTGAACTTGGGTCACTGATTTGGCAGGCAATAAGGCATCTACCACCTCATGCCTCCACACCACTGGACCAGACAGGCCTTATACTGCAGCAAAATAATTATTTGTTACTATTGGGACAGGTGATTGGACAATGGTGCCACAGCACACCAAGAAATGATTTTTTTTATTAAGAGGCCTGGCGTAAAAAAGGGTGGGTTGTACTTGTTTACACCAGAGAATGTGTTAACTTTAACAGGGCCAGCAATCACTGTTACTGGCTGCCAGTTTAAATAAAATATTGAGCTGCTTGAGGTTATATATAATATGATATGTGGGGGTGCCTGTGGGATAACCAAGTTAAATGTACAGTAGCCTTTGATTTTGAGTAACCGCATGAGTGGCCACAGGCTACTGTACAAATAACTTGGTTATCCCACAGGTGCCCCACTCATATTTGATTTATGCAACAGGATTTTTTGGGTTCAGTTTTGTTATATTTTATTTTTTTCTTAAGTTCCTTTCCATGTTTTTTTCTCTGTGCCTGGTTGCTGTGTTTGACTTGCAGGGTTGCTGTGTTGAGAAACAGGAAAAAATAGCTTTTTGTTCTTAAGAGTATTTTCATTTAAAATGTGGTTCCATTTTTTTTTGGGGGGGGGGGTTGATTAGGGTGTGTATTTTGTGAGTCTTTGGAACTGTGATAGTTTGGGTTGTAAACAGCACTGTGAGAAGGTGAAAGTGAAACTGAGAGGCAGTACTGCTAAGCGGGCAGCACGGGTGGTGGTGGTTAGTGATTTAGTCACTGTGTGGATAAATGGGTGGTGATGTAATCACTATGGGGATAACCTGAAGTTATCCACATAGTGATTATATCACCACCCATTTATCCATACATTGACTCAA
Source organism: Neoceratodus forsteri (assembly GCA_016271365.2). Taxonomy (NCBI): domain Eukaryota; kingdom Metazoa; phylum Chordata; order Ceratodontiformes; family Ceratodontidae; genus Neoceratodus; species Neoceratodus forsteri. Next base: position 1,202,715,019 of record CM028130.1, read on the forward strand.
ATAACTGAAGTTGTGTCAGTTTTTATCCTGACACCTGTTGCATATATATATATAGATATAAATTCTACACAAAAAACTGTGTTAATGCATCATTTAAGGTTAAAGCAAAAAAAGTCAGGAAATGAGACATTAGGGTTGAATGCCTAACCCCCCCACATGCCCTACCCGATCCTCCACAGAGTGACAGACGCCGGAGTGTGTCATTGGGGTCGTGAGGTCCAAATCTCACCCCATTCCATATGTGAGCATGTTGACATGCTACAGTAAAGGAGAATGGGGTGAGATTTAGGCCTCACGACCCCAATGACACACCCTGGCGTCTGTCAGTCTGTGGAGGATCGGGGTGGGACATGTGTGGGGGGTTAGGGGTTCAACCCTAATGTCTCATTTCCTGACTTTTTTTGCTTTAACCCTAAATGATGCATTAACGCAGTTGTTTGCATAGAATTTCCTTACTTTTTGAAAAAGTGTAACATAAGTAGTAAAAAACATGTATTGGTGGGAGCGTGGAGCCCAGCTCCCACCAAGTTGCCAATTTTTGCATAACAATATGCATCTGGGCCCACGCTCCACTTACGCAAAGCTACAGAGCCATGCAGCAGCATTATAGGGCACCAAACCCTTGTGTAACCCCCCCTGCAAATGGGGGTTCCCAAAAGTCTTCCAGGAGCTTGCCTGAATTCTCCAAGTCTGGGCGGTGTTCAGCGTCTGAGCTGTTTAAATGTGGTTCCAAGTGAGTGCTATTTGAGCCTCCATGTACTGTCTCTTTAAGAGCTGTCTGCTTGCAGACTTAATTAGTTTGTATGGGGGGACTGTGTATTTAATGCTGAAATCCGGCCCGGGCTGCTGTCAATTCGCTCCGTTTCTGCCGTTGCTACATGTGCAGAGGGAGCCTTGTTGAAAGATATAACTGTTTGCCAGAAATCATTTAGAGTGTCTGAGAAAATGTAGTTTGTCTAACCTGTCTTCATTTCAGCATGAACTGTTTCAGTGTAACTCTTTCATTTTGGTCCTGAATAGCTGACTTGGACCAATCAGGATGATAGGGAGACCCTAAAATGGAGCCTGTGGACGAATCGGAACTTGGACTCTCAATTTTGAGCCAGCCACAAGGGGATTGTATGGGCAGTGACTCTGGGAAATGTAGTTTTAACCTTGGTGCCTTTTCCCACCAACAGAGGGAGTCTTATTGTGAGGACAGCTGAACCAGCCAACAGAATGGTGTGGAGCTAAAGGAAATTCCCCTGCTCTGTGACTGGAAAGATTGGATCAGTTGTGACTGTGAAGAGAGAAGGAGTTCTGTGCTTCTGCGGTGTATAGTTTCGTGCGGGAAGCGCGTGTGAGGCCCTGAGTTTCAGTCTGCAGCCTTTGTGAGTGCCAGTTAGGACTGAATCCGAGTTGTGAGGAGAAAGAAGCACTAGAAGAGTGGAAACCAGGCTCACCTTGTAGAAGACTGGAGAAATTGCTGAATTGCGCTCGGTCTGTCAGGAACTGAAGCTGCTGTGTGTGCTCCCGGGTATTTTGCAGTAATTGCGATCAGGATCGAGGAGCAGTCTGCCTGGTATAGTACTTTCCTTTTTACATATGAATGTGCACAGTGCTTGTGAGGAATCGCTATTTCCAATCCCCAGTGCTGTGTGTTGAAGCTGGAAGCAAACCCCAGCTTGTCTCGGACTAAATCCGTTTGCTATCAACTGCAGTGGGGTCCAGTCACAAGTACTTTGTCTCCATGCCTTGTTGTTCTGACAATCCAGAAGAACATCCACCATCTGGTTTTCAGCTTGGGTATTGTGAGTACAAGTCAGGGTATTCCCCTGCAGCCAGTTTTCAATCACAAGTGTGTCATCTAATTCTTGTTGTCTCACTGCTTCATGGACTGAGCCATCTGGCTCCGGATTACAATTGGGTGTTGTGCATATATTTTCTTCTACAGGGTCCTATCCATCTGCACCTGCCGGCCAACCCCGGGCAACGGATCTGGCTAGCCCCCCTCCCAACCTGGGTACCCAGAGTGTGACTTTTCAGACCCTGTATGTGTGCACAGCACTGTGATTTAATGCCACCAATTAACCTGATTTCCCCTTCCCATGCTACTACCCCCTAAATACATCAGATTTGTTGTTGTTGTTATACTATATACTGTCAGTGATGTTGGTACTTATGGAAACAGTATTGTTTTTGCTGTGTATGTTGTTTAACCTTATTTTACAGGGAGTCCTCAGAGACGTGCTGCAGAATCAGTCTTGAGGGTAAGTGGTATCTATATGAGTGAACAGTGTGTATATGTGGGGTATTGGGGCTGTAACTCCGATGTACAGTGTGAGCCACTAGAGGGAATAAAACGGGGTCTCAGTGTCCCAGAGGGCTGTGACCAAGCTAGTCTAACCACTACAAACCCTGACCTCTGGGTGGAGGCACCCGCCATAGGACCTAGGCCCCTCAACCTGTCTGTAGTCAAACAGGCAGGGTTAGTAGCCCTTGGGATAGCGCTACCTAGGGGTTACACTTGTAACAATAATGTGTGCATATCTTGCAAACCGTAAGAAGTAGAAAAAAAAATTATAGCATCATTATAATCATGACAGTGAGTATTTCATGCAACATCGCAATGATTGCACCTGTATCTCACATCGTTGCCGAGATACGGGCACCAAAAAGCACTGGACAGGCACTCTTTGAACCCTTGTGACAGTAATTTCACAATGTCTCATGGACCGTGCAATGTACAACAAAAATTCCACTGCAGGCTTACTCTAAGATTTCAACTCTTTTTCCAGTGGCATAGTTCACCTAAAGGTGATCCAAGCCGCCTATAGCGAAAAGTCTGTATCTCACTTCGTTTCCAAGATAATGGCGCCGAAAGTCATGACACAGACTGCAGTGTAATCCTATGGGAAAAAACGTCAATTATGTCATTGAATATCTCTGCAACCAATTAATTCCCCAACACCTAAACAACATAATTCATATCTCTTGAACATCCCCTCAACACCCTACAAATTTCAAGTAAAAAGACCAAACTGTGATTGAGATATGGTCGTCCCAATTTGGGACATCTGTCTTTCCTAGGGGCATCTGGTCTTTCTCATTAGCACTGCAAAAAATACATATGAATGTTCCCATAGGATATAATGGGAATTTCAAATTGTAATAACTTTTGAACGGATTAATATTTTTTCATCAAACAAATGACAGCATATTCCTTGGCACAAGCTCTTTCTACGTCCCAAGTGTTGGACCAATAGACCACACGGTGTCTGCGCAGCGCCATGGACAAAAAATGTGCAAAAGTGGTGAAAAGTGCATTATTTGGCACTTTGCTGTGCAAACAACATATGTCTGCCTGAACACAACTTAGTAAATCAAGAGATCTACCATACCAGACTATGCATTCCAAATTTCGTGCAAATCCATTGAACGTTGCAAAGTTATTAACGTGCAAAATTTGAAGTTTAACATTAAAGTGCCTACTCAACCCTAAATTTAGGGGTGCGACCGTGCCTATAATAACCACTAAACAGCATGTACTGGTGGGAGAGGGCCCCGTGCTCCACCAGCTTGCTTATTCTGCATAACAATATGCATGTGTGGGAATCGTGAGCCCTCTGGGCCTGTGCTGCCACTTGCACATAACTACAGAGCCATATAGCATTCCTATTGGCCAATCGAACGCTTGTAACAGTAATTTGTCCATATCTTGGGAACCATAACAGCTAAAAAAAATTGAAGTGTTATTGTAACCATGACAGTGAGTAGATCATGAAACAAGGACTGACCAAACCCAGTATCTCACATCGTTTCTGAGATATGGGCGCGAAAAGCACTGGACAGGCACTCTTTGAACCCTTGTGACAGTAATTCACAATATCTCATGAAACATAGAAACATAGAATTTGACAGCAGATAAGGCTGCTTTGGCCCACCTAGTATGCCCATTTCCTTACCTAACGGATAAAGCTGCAGATCCTAGTTAACCAACAGCCTACTTCCTCCTACCTCCCACTAGAATTGTCTTATGTCTGTCCCATGCATTCTTGAATTCCCCCACTGTTTTTGACTGTACGACCTCCTCAGGAAGGTTGTTCTATGTATCCACAACCCTCTCTGCGAAGAAATACTTCCTCACATTACCTCTGAGCTGTCCCCCTCTATCTTCAAATTGTGCCCCCTTGTTTTTGCACATCTCTTTTTCTGAAAGATGCTACCCTCTTGGACTTTGTTGATTCCCTTGAGGTATTTGAAAGTTTCTATCATGTCCCCCTTTCCTCCTTTCCTCGAGGCTATACATCTTTAGTTCCTTTAGTCTTTCTTCATATGTCTTCTGATGCAGACCCTGCATCATTTTGGTTGCCCTCCTCTGGACAGCCTCCACCCTGTCTATGTCTTTGCGGAGATGGGGTCTCCAGAACTGTACACAGTACTCCAGATGTGGTCTTACCAACTGTCTGTACAGAGGGCCAACAACCTCCTGTTTTCTACTGGTGATGCCTCTCCCTATGCATCCCAGTATCCCCCCAGCCCTCCTTACTGCCTTCTCACATTGCTGGCCCACCTTTAGGTTGCCTGATATGACTACCCTCAGGTCCCGTTCCATTTTTGTTGTTGTCAGTATCTCACCCCCGTTGTGTACTCTTCCTTTGGGTTTTTGTTTCCCAGGTGCATTACTTTGCACTTCTTTGCATTGAATCTAAGCTGCCATACATTTGACCATTCCTCCAACCTTGCCAAGTCCCTTTTCATCCTTTCCACCCCACCTAGTGTATCAACCCTGTTGCAGATCTTTGTGTCATCTGCAAAGAGACATACTTTCCCTTCCAGTCCCTCTGCAATGTCACTTATAAAGACATTAAAAAGGACCAGCCCCAGTACTGAACCCTGCGGTACCCCACTAGTAACCCTCCTTTCTTCACTGTGGAATCCATTTACTATTACCCGCTGTGTCCTGTTGTCCAACCAGTGTCATGAACCATGCAACATATGAAAAAAATTCCACTGCAAGCTTACTCTATGATTTCAGATTTTTTTCCAGCGACATAGTTCACCCAAAGGTGATCTAAGCAGCCTGTAGCGAAAAGTCTGTATCTTACTCGTTTCTGAGATAGACGGTGCTGAAAGTAATGACACAGACTGCAATGTAATCCTATGGGAAAACGTCAATTACGCATTGAATATCTCTGCAACCAATTAATTCCCCAACACATAAACAGCATAATTCACATCTCTAGGACATCTCCATCAACACCCTGCAAATTTCAAGTAAAAAGACCAAACTGAGATTGAGATATAGGCGTACCAATTTGGGCCATCTGGTCTTTTCTAGGGCCATCTGGTCTTTCTCATTAACATTGCAAAAAATACATATAAATTTTCCCAAAGGATATAATGGGAATTTCAAATTGTAATAACTTTTGAACGGATTAATATTTTTTACCAAACAAATGATGGTATTTTCCTTAGTGCACACTCTTTCTGCATCCCAAGTTTCGGACCAATAGACTACACGGTGCCCACGCAGCGCCATGGAAAATAATCCACAAAAGTGGCAAAAAGTGCATTTTTGGCGCTTCGCTGTGCAAAAATCGTATGTCCACCTGAAAAGCAACTTAGTAAATCAAGAGATCTACCACACTAGACCGTGCATTCCAAATTTCGTGCAAATCCGTTAAATGGTTGCAAAGTTATTAACGCGCAAAATTTGAGGTTTAACATTAAAGCGCCTATTCAACCTTAAATATAGGGGCACGACCACGCCCCTATAATATATGTAAATTTCCTTGTAGATCACTCCTAACCCCTGTAAAATTTATTTTCTTGATGAATTTTGCTGACCAGGTAGGACCACTGAAACTAGAAGTCCCTTTTTCAGGGGTGACCAGGGTTGGGTACAGATGGTAACCAACTGAAATTGAACCTCATGAAGCTGTTGGTGGTATTTTACTAAATGGGAAACTGGCCAGGACACCAGGAAAATGTCCTATTCTTTTCAAGAAGTGCCATAGTGTAACTCCCTGCAAATGGGGTTCCTAAAATGCCTGCCTGGGCTTACCTTAGTCCTGCACCTTCTGTCCTCTTTGCTGTCTCCGGGCTTCACACCCCGTTTCTGCCACCAAGTTTTCTGGTCCCCTGGATCTGCTTTGCCCTCTGTGCCCCAGCCTGCAGCCCGATTAAAATCCAGCCCTTGGGGGCTTAAAATACTCACTGGAGCCATGTTAAAAGTGCCCCAGGGTAGCGGGAGTGCAGTGGCACGAAAAGCGCCTTCAAAGTGAACCACTTCATTTTGCGGTCGCCTTGGCGACTGTGCTGTGGGTCCTGGGATCCCTTCCACCTAACTGGGACCCAGTGACCTTGGACAGCCTGCTGGGGGGCCGCTCAAATGAAAACTTAAAGAGTTTGACCGGGGCTCCTTGAAATATGCCTGAGCTAGGCCCCGGTCAGCTGGATAAATAAATATGTGTGTCTGGCTGCCCCCAGAGTATCTATAATTGGCTGATGCTGATCGGATGAGAAAATAAATCTTTTTACAATAGGTAATTGCTGCTGCATGTTAGGAAATGAGCTATCAATGGGAAAGTACTTTAAATTAAAATAAATGCTTTTTCCCTGGATTCACCAGTACTGGGACATTAGTGTCAGCCTGTCAGCTGCTGCAGGGGCTTGTATATGTGCAGTAGCGACAGGAAAACCAAAGAGCCAACCTTCATCTGTGCAGCGACTGCAAGCACACCCTCTGGGCTACTGAGCAGTGGGGCATTGGGGCAAATAATTGTTTCTTTCGGGCTGCATGAGGACATTATTCAGGACTGTATCTGATCTGCTATGAGGGACAGTGGGTTAAGCAACCATTGCAAGCAGACACAGCCAATTGGAAAGCCAGAAATAGAAAGCCCGGACTTGTGAGACATTCACTACACCTCATGGGTAAAGGCAAAGGCAAATTTATTTAAAAGACGCCCAATCCCGGAGGCTCTGGGCGCCGCACAAAGTTCACATTTCATACCACATAAATATATAAATTAAGATTAATACATACAAATAATCAGCATTACACTCCAAACGCTTGCAAAAATAGGAAAGTCTTCAGGCGGGCTTTAAAGGCAATTATAGTGGGGGCCTCCCTGACTGCAGTAGGTAAAGAGTTCCAAAGAGCAGGGGCGGCAACGCTAAAAGCTCGGTCGCCTGCAGATTTTAATCTCGCTCTTGGAACAGTCAGGAAGCCGCCACTAGAAGAGCGGAGATTATGGGTAGAGGAAGAAGGTACCAGGAGTACTAACAGGTAACCAGGGCCCTGCCCGTGTAGGGCCTTATAGGTGAGAAAACCCACCTTGAAGAGTATTCTCCACCTGACAGGCAGCCAGTGCAATTCGCGCAGTACAGGTGTAATATGACAAAATTTTCTTTGCCCGGTCAAAAGCCAGGCAGCAGCATTTTGCACTAGCTGCAGTCTGCGAAGAGAACTCCCAGAGACCCCGAGATAGAGGGCATTACAGTAGTCAAGCATAGAAGTGACTAAGGCATGTATCAAGGTAGGGAGGTCCAGAGACGGAACAAGGGGCTTAATCCTGGCAATGTTTCTAACATGGAAAAAACAGGAATGAACCACGGAAGATATTTGAACCTCCATGGACAGGTTCCTGTCAAGAATCACACCAAGATTTCGCACCCAAGAGGAGGCCATCAATGTCGCAGCTCCTAGCATGGGTCCAGTTGCAGAGTCAGAGGCCATCCCATCACGAACTCTGCTCAACTCCACTACCAATACCTCAGTCTTGTCAGGGTTCAGTCATAGCCAGCTGGAGGCCATCCAGTCGTTAATCTCAGCCAGACAGATATTTAACACATCCACTGATGTTCCTGGGGCAAAGGACAAGTATAGCTGAGTATCATCAGCATAGCAATGAAAACTCAGACCATACTTCCTAATGATCCCCACCAGGGGCAGCATATATACTGCGAACAACATTGGGGCTAATTCCGAACCCTGAGGGACTCCGCACAAAAGGAGGCAGGGTGTAGATGAGAAATTTCCCATCACAACCTGTTGCCTCCTATGGTAAGAAAGGACTCAAACCAGTTGATGACAACACGGTGAGTCCACACAACTCCCTCAGGCGGAGAAGCAACACATAATGGTCCACAGTATCAAATGCTGAAGAGAGATCGAGGAGAACAAGAATTGTCCTGTCCCCTCGGTCTCTAGCCCTGAGGAGGTCATTCTGCACCCAAACTAACGCAGTTTTAGTGCTATATCTGGCCCGAAAAGCTGACTGCAAGGGATCGTACAACTCGTGAGTCATGAGGTGTTCCTCCAACTGAAGCGATACCACCTTCTCAACAATCTTCCCCAAAAATGGGAGATTGGAGATGGGATGGTAATTTGCCCTGATCTCCGGGTCCAAAGAAGATTTCTTTAAAAGGGGTCTCACCAGAGCCTCCTTCAAGGCATCTGGAAAGACACCCTGATGCAAGGAACACCGAACAATCGAGGCAAACACTGGGCCAACAGAGTCAATGCATCTCATTAAGAAACGCGTTGGCACTGGGTCAGTTCACAAAGGTATACTTCAGATTGACTGCCACCTCAATAACCTCATGAACCTCCACTGGCCTAAACTCTCCCCAACTAGGCGGAGTGCTCAGAGCACAACTGGTGACCACTGTCAGCAATGGTATTGCTGGCTGAAGAAACCTTCCACGCCGGATCAAAGACACCCTGTCCGAGAAAAACCGAGCAAAATCCTCACAATCCTCATTTGAGGAAACCCTCCCGGGCTGCAGACAGACAGGATGGAGAAGTCTATCAACAGTCCAGAAGAGTGAGGCTGGTTGGTTTCTCCTGGCAGCAATCTCCCTGGACAGAAATACTGCCTTCTTTCAGTTGATTGCCTCCTGATATGCACAATAATGCACAAGCAGGACCAGTTTGTCCGTCTCCAGACGGGACTTCCTCCAGCAGCGCTCTAATCTCCAACACTCAAGTACTCATGGGGATTTACAGGGACATCATTTTAAGTGCCAATTCACACAACCAACTGTGCCTCGAGTATTCTGATTGACAGGTCTCTCAACCATCTGGAGATCTGTCACTTCATCTTTTCTGCCAATCAGGAGTCAGGACAGAGCCGTATAAGAGATAGTGTCTGCCAGCATTTTGCCAGATCTGCTAGAGTGAGAAGAGGAGAGCAGGCTCCAGCCTGCTGGAAGCCCCCCACAGGGGTGGGGGCTCAGGCCCCTGCCATGCTTCCAGGCCTGGGCCACTTAGCTAAGCCCCTCAAATCATCAGGAGACATTTGTTATTTTCTAGTTACAGTTCAAAAGTTAAAGTAAATGTAGTGTTCTGCAACTGCTAGTCTGGAGGTTGCCAGAAATGTCCTCCAGAAGCTAGCCCTCCCTCCCATGTCGGGGAAAGATGTGGAAAGAAGACCATCTAACCATGCCTCAGTTGTGAGGGAGCTGAAGAAGAACACCAGGATGCCTTTGATTGTGGATGCAACCCATGGAGGACCTGAGTGAGTACCCTCGTACCCCCCCAGTGCAAGGGAGAAGTTTCCAAAGTAATCTTGGGGGCCTCAAGCCCTGCTACCAGATATTTTCTGCTGTGAGATGAGATTTTAGAGATATCAGTCTGGGATGATAAGCCCCTACAGAGACGTGCCTTGTTCAAAATTAGTGTGGATGCATCTTGTCTGCTGCCCAAATGGCTCATATGCAGGTGCATCGAGATGGCTTGACAGTGAATCATATAAATGTGTTGTAATTTGTCGTTACCCCATGGGTTAGTGTCCTGCCTTCATAGAGCTGACAGCCAAGCTGTGTTTTCCACTTCATGGGGTGGGAGGCCCTAGAGCTTATTTGATCCTAAACTATTCTGAAGATCGCTATTTCTGTCTTAGCCAGATTTCATCTGAGAGCGCTTGCCAAAAGTGTGTGATATCTAGACGTGCTGGAAGAGACTTTGTCTATAGATGCTTTACTTGGTATTTAAATGTACTGGATGTGACTTCATGCAAAATGAATATGGATGCTTGATAAAAGTGTCGCCTTCTGCTGTTACTGTATGGATGCCAGTTTGGTATTCAAATGTACTGGATGTGACCTCGTTTCAAGAGAATTCGGATGCTTGATAAAGTATCGCTTTCTAACTATACTGGATGGGACTCTGAATTATTGTGCTGAATATTCGGGATGTAAAATCCAAGATCTAGCCATGTAACTTGTCCTGAAATGTTCGGTTTCTGTAATGTGCAGGGCAATCCCTGTCTTCTGTGATGCGCAGGGCAATCCCTGGCTCTTTGTGACCAGCAGGGTCAGTTCCTGCTAATTCTGCTAAATGCAGGGCAATCCCTGCCTTCGTTGTACCCAAAGATCTACAGCCATTATAGGAATAGTTCTTCAAGTTTGCCCCTCCTTTTGAATCAATAGCCAGCTAACTCGACCAGCTGCAATGTCCACCAGGCCTGCAACATCTAGGATTGTGGTATCTGGGTGTCCAGTATGGTATGAGACTGCAAGGTTTCTGCTGTATCTGGGACTGGTACCAGTGTGGGTAATCAAATAATTATTTATGTAACATCTGATTAGTCAGCAGCTAGATAGCCAGGGCTCTGGGTATCACGTGTCTAATTGAGAAATGTGAATGCCTGTAGTCTATTAGTATGTAGCCACCCATCCAGAGGGTTCACCAGCAAAACACCAGTCAAACCTGTACAAATGTATATAGTAATTAAATAACCTCTACTCCACATCCCGTTCCTAACTCATTGTCCGCTAAATAAATTGATTGTTACTGTTTTTTTTAATTCTGAGTGTGAGCTTATTATTAGAGACAGTCATTAAATGCAAAGTATGGAAATGTGGGGAAATGTTTATCCAGGCATGTCTGGGTAAGGTAACTGGTTATCGTGGGTGGTATAGCATCTCAGGGGGCTATATCTGTTACCAGCTCACCCACGTAAAGCACCCTGAGTAGAGGCACTACGCAAATGTTTTAAAATGGTTATCTGTTATTGAACCCAAACCCCTCAGTCTAGCTTGTAGGTAGACGGCAGGGGTGTAACTCTGGGGATAGCGCCACCCAGGGGTTACAATAGGATCTTTAATGCCCAGCTGAACAACCACCAGATCATGCAGAAGGGACCTTGTTTTAACATCTTATCTGAAAGACAGCACCTCAGGAGTGCAGCAAACCCCTCGTGCTGCACTACAGTGCAAGTATTGGGATTTACCCCAAGTGCCTGATGTGGGGATAAAACCTACAGCCTTCTTATCTTCTAGCCTCAGAGCCGAATGTGCAACCTGCTGAGCCACTGACACTGAAAATAGCATTATGCTGCCTTGTTGGCTCTGACCAGATTTTGTTTACCCATGCTGTCTATTTTTCATGAATCCTTCTCAGGTGGATGAGAGGATAAAGGGACCCTCACCTTCTCACAGGCTGCCTGCTGGACTATACCCTGATGATCAGGGTGAGAAAAGAGAAATTCATCACCATGTCTGTCCTGCTGGTAATTTTTGTCTGCCTCCTTATCCAGAGAGGTGGAACAGTGTTTGGGGCCTGCAGGATTTTAAACAAGACTTTTTAAAGAACTTGTTTATTGTGAGAAGAATCTTCCTTAGTGGGTGTTAACCCCATCATCTCCATGTATTTGGCCTCTTATTCATCCTCTATGACCTCTGTAGTAGCCAGGTCTAGAGCATCAACTATTTTCCTTACAAAGGAAAAATGAGAGGAAAAATCCTCTGGCCTAGGAGAAGAACCGAATTCCTGTTTTGGTGAGATCTTTGGTTCTATGGGCTCACCTTCGTCAGTTTCTGGCCCCTCATACGCCTCATATTCAGTATCTGGAATTGGGAGTTCAGGAAGAGCAACCTGGGTTTGAACTGGTTGAAGGTGATAGGCAGAAGACACTGCAGAGCCTGTAAGACCTTCATGGCCTGAGCAATCTCCTCTGCTGATGGCAGGCTTTGTGGCACAGGTGAAACCCCTTTAGGTTTTTCATGGGGTTCAACATGACTGGTCTTTTTGGTTTTCTTTGGAGGAACCAGAGATCATCCTTCCTTTTGGCAGTACTTGCATCACCCTTATCAGGGGAGTTCAGTGAAGAGACGGCAGTTTCACCCACAGATTTGGAAGGGGTGGGCTGGTTAGAGCCTGTAATCCCCTTGTCCAATCTCTTATGCAATCTTTCCATCCTTTTCTCAACAGTTTTCTGAGGAAAAGATTTGCATATTTCACAATCTGTTGAAAAATGATCGGTCCCTAGGCAGACTACACACATATCATGCTTGTCTGTCCTATCAAAAACATCCCCACACTTTATACAGTTTTAAAACCTGGGTTCCAGTCTTTTCTTGGGTTTTCAGACATTTCCATTCCAGGAAGAAAACCCCAACCATAATAAAGATTTACTTTATAAAGTATTTAAAAGTTTTTTTTTTTTTTTGTGGTCGGTTCAGGAACCGATAAAGGTTCATGACGAACCGAGGATTCAGTAAACCGAACGAGTTACGGTACGAACCGGTAGCAGTTCACAGAACCAGTTCCAAACAATTTTAATTTTAAAAGTAAACAGCCTAAAATAACAACTTTAAATAGCGGAAATATAAGGAAACAGATTCCTCAAAGGTTATAAAGCCTCGGTTCCTCAACGGTTATCCCGAACCATGAGGAACCAAGACAAATGTAATTTTAAGTAAATAAAACTAAACTAAACTATATCTAAAGAAAATTAAATAAATAAAGGCAGCAGTAAGAATAATAATATAAGAAACTATTTATATTCCATGAAGAACCACGAGGAACGACAGGGGAAGTCTCCTGGGCGTCTTGACTTGTCAGGCGGAGAAATAAATCTGATATGTTGATGGAACGTTGCAGCAGATAAGGGCAGCAGTTTGAATATGTGTCACGAACCAATGATAGTTCTATTATTTTCATATAGTTCCATTTCTCAGGGCAGCTCTACTTAGGAGGCAGACTGCATATAATTATGAATACAGAAGAATACCTGGGGTTAGAAATGCAGATTTCTTATCACGACATGGAGCAGATATAATGAAAAATTAACTGAAAACACCTGTGTGAAATGTATGAAATAATTTGTAATGTACTATGATGATTAATAGTGCTGTACGAAGCCCCAGGATATAGAAGTATTTACAGCAAGTACAGTTAATTATGTACTGTATTATCTACTTCATTTATGAAAAGGGACCCTGGGCTGGAGCTTCTAAAGCGAGGGTGGGTTGAATTTCCAACCCAAACCACCATTAGTACAAAGGAAAAAAATACTTACCATAGTAATCTTGTTTCTTCCAGGGGATACTCCAATATTCCTAACTCTTATGCAATAAGCCCTTGAGCCAGATCTACCCGGAGATGCAACGTTATGCTAATGATGGAATCATTGGCACGTGCCACTTTTTCAAATGCTGCCACCTATCAACTGCCTACATTCTACCCTCAGATTTCGTGGATGCCTGACAAGACAGGACCTGAGAAGAACTTAATGATTATCTATAATAATAATAGTGCTAATAAAACACCCAGAAAAAAAACTCCAACTGGAGAAAAACCTTAACAAAACACTCCCCCAATGTCAGAATCACCTGAGTGGGAAACACCTTGAACACAGTTCCAAATATAAAGCCAGAGTGTGGCACACATAACCCTGGTCTTACATCATGGAGTGCAGAGGCCACTGGTTCTAGCAGGGAGGCAGGGTGGAATAGTTAGGAATATTGGAGTATCCCCTGGAAGAAACAAGATTACTATGGTAAGTAATTTTTTCTTCTCACCCCAGGAATACTCCAATATTCCTAACTCTTATGCATACTAAGAAGCAGTACCTTTTGAGGTGGGCACAGGACCTATTTTGGAAACAGGCTCTGCAGGACAGCTGTGCCAAACCTGGCATCACCTCTAGCCTGCATATCTAGGCTATAATGCTTGGTAAAGGTGTGCACTGTTCTCCAGGTAGCTGCTTTACAGATGTCCACAAAGGGAACCTCCCTGGTAGCTTCTATGGTAGCAGCTGTACCCCTTGTGGAATGGGCTGTAAGCCCTGATGGGGCCTCCTTCCCTGCCTTTTGAATAGCAAAACTGAATACACTGGACTATCCTGTGAGAAATGAACCTCTTAGATGCTGGAGTTCCTTTCCCCACATCCCCACAGGTCAAGAACAGTTGCTTCCTTTCCTGCCTATGGGACTTTGTGGCTGTCATGTAGTAGCTAAGAGCTCTCTTGACATCAAGGCTGTGCAGTCTGCGCTCTCCAGAGCATGAATGCTTCGTAAAGAAAACAGGTAAGGTGATGGACTTATTCAAATGAAAGTCAGAGACCACCTTTGGCAGAAATTTTCTGTTAGTTCGCAGGACCACTTTGTCCCTGTGGAATGAAATGAAGTCCTGCTCAATACAGAGAGCCTGGAGCTCACTGATCCTTCTGGCAGAAGTGATTGCCACTAGGAAAACTGTTTTCCATGTGACATATTTCAAAGGAGCTGAAGACATGGGCTCAAAAGGGGGGCCCATAAGTTTGGAAATACAGATATTTAGATCCCAGGCTGGCGTCGGTTCCCTGATAGGGGGTTGCAGGTGGGCCATACCTTTAAAGAACCTTTTAAAGATAGGATTTGATGCCAAAGAGACATTCTTCCCAGCTGAAGTGTAAGCAGACACTGAAGCCAAATTTACTTTTAGGGTAGAAGGCTGCAGGCTCAATGAATGCAGATCGTTAAGGTAGTCAAGCACAGCTGGAACCCCTGCAAGGGCTGGTACTATGTTCCTGATGGAGCACCGGATAGAAAATATTTTCCATCTAGAGGCGTAGGTTTTCTTGGTGGAAGGTTTCCTGTACCCCCTTAATATATTCAGGATGCTTTTCGAGAGATGCAGATCAGCATACTCTAAGTCCTCAAGAGTCATGCTTTGAGTCTGAGTGACTTGAGGTTCAGGTACAGGAGTCTCCCCTGACTGGAGGTTAGCAGGTTGTGCCTCCGGTGAGGGTGTATTGGTTCAGCCACAGACATGGAGAGTAGCAGAGAATACCATGGCTGTCTGGCCCAGTCTGGGGCTACCAAGATCATTGTGGCAGACTGGGCCCTGAGCTTGAGTAGCACCATGTACACAGAAGGAATGCATACTTGACCAGTCCAGAATCAGAGCATTTATGGGTACTGTTCCCATAGCTGGAGGTCTGCAACAATACTGTGGCAGGTGATGAATTTCATGGGATGCAAAGAGATCTATCTATGAGGTACCCCACCTTCTGAAATGCACTTCCACCACCTGCCTGTTTAAGGTCCATTCTTGATGGGCCTGGTTGATTCAACTCAAGGCATCTGCTAGGGTATTGTCCTTGCCTAGAAGATAAATGGCCTGAAGAGAGACTCCTAGGGAGTATGCCAGAGTCTAAATTTGCATGGCTCCTGTGCAGAGAGGATCTGACCTTGTTCCTCCCTGCTTGTTTATGTAATGCATGGTGGTGGCATTGTTTGTTCTGACCTGTAACACCTTTCCCTGAATTAGTGATGTGAAGGCTTGCAGTGCCTGAGCTCCAGCAGGTTATGTGGAAAGACTCTGCAGTTAACCAAGTGCCATGAGTAGTGTGATCCCCTAGGTGAGCACCCCACCCTAGAAGTGATACATCTGTTGTGAGGATCACTGATGGAGTCTTTATGGAAGGGACCCCCTCTCTGAGGTTGGCTTCTCCGTTCCACCACTGAAGGCCAGGAGTAAAATTTTTGTTACTGGGACCATATTTGATAGAGAATCCCTTTTTTGACACCAATGAGCTCTTAAGTGGAATTGCATGTCTCTCATCTGGAACCTGGAACCCAGAACTGCACCAGTGGCAGCTGCCATGTGGCCCAGTAACTGCAGACATTGTCTTTCAGTTTTTGGTCTGTTGAGCTTGAAGGAGCCTGCCAATTGCAGGATACTTTTGACTCTGTCCAGGGGTAGGTAAGCTCTGCCCTCCTGGGTATTTAATTCTGCTCCTATGAACTGCAGGACTTGTGCAGGGATTAAGACTGAGTTTTTGAGATTTACCAGAAAACTCAGAGACTCCAGGAGTCCTTGGGTGAGCTGTAGATGTTCTTTTATCTGTTGTGGTGACTTTTCCACCACCAACCAATCATCTAGATAGGGGAACACTATGACACCTTGCCTTGGCAGATGTGCCACAACCACTGACAGGCACTCTGTGAACACTCTTGGAGCTGAAGTGAGACCGAATGGCAGGGTTGAAAACTGGTAATGACCTGAAGGGAGTCTGAACGTTAAGTATTTTCTGTGAGACTCCCTTATGGAGATGCAGAAATAAGCATCTTTTAGGTCCAGGGATGCTAGCCAATCTCTTTTTTATGTTGTCTTGCGAATGCTCAAGAAACATATTGCCGTAACTTGGAATAACAGGTTTTGGAGGTACGGTCCTGTAGTGGCCAGTGGCACCACTGCTTTGTCGGGCTGGGCTCTGTGGCACAAATTAGATTGCACACTTTCAATGGCAGCAGTGAAAAAGCATGCCACCACCTTGAAAGGATTTAGTCGCTGCAATGAGGGAGTGCCCCTTCATTGCAGGGCGTGCCTTCTGTGGTGTAACATTTCAATAAACATGGTGGAGCAATCTGCCTCTCACAGTTCCCATAACAGCCGATGTCAGGGGTGCCCAATCCCCCATCAGCATTTGCCTCACCAGTTCATTTGCCGACGGAGTAACCCAATCCCCATCAGCATAATGCCCACCCTCAAAATTTGTTGTGAGCCGAGGGGGTGCCCAATCCCCCTCAGCTCATGCCGCCCCCCCCAAAAGCACACTGTGTGGCCAATGGGGGTGCCCAATCCTGTTGGCTTCAGCCACCCCCAATGAAACATCCAGGTAAGCCGGCACACTGGAGCCCACCCAGCATGCTCAAAATAACCAACATTGTTTGTTTTTTTCCTGTAAAACACAAGCGGTCCCTTGCGGTCTCTGTGCCCCCAACCGCACTCCACATCCCCTCCCCCATACTTAACTCTGGAGGCTGGCGTAGCGATCTTGTGGACCGGGAACACGTCTGCACTCTTCCAAAGCCGACCATGAACTGAAGAAATGCCAATAAGCTGTATAATGGCATAAAATAGGGTTTTTTCAACTTTGATGAATATCTCGGCCATTTTGGGAATTTTTTCACCAAATTTTCAACATGGGGTTCTTGGAACCCCACCTCATGAACTCAGTCACTGTCATTATGTTATTCTGTCCCAAATGGTGATTTTGCAGTCACTGTATGGAACCACCTTTTGGGACCGATTAATGAAATGATAGTGTCACAGTTCATGAGGTTAGCTCCCAAAAACCCTATGTTGCAAATTTGGTGGCAAAATTTCCCAAAATGACTGCGTTACGAGCGTGTGTTGTGCAGTTTCTACGAACGCTTGTAGCTTCAAGAATTTTTTAATATTTTCACTCCAGATTTTCAACATTGCCATTTTCCCACACCTCCTTATAAACAGTACAGCTGTCATTTTTCACATCTCGCCCAAAATGTGTTTTCGCACATGTGGCGCACAATGGCGCAGTTGGTGTGCGAAACCAACGTTCTGGATAGATTAAGAAAATCACTGTCCATGAGCAGAGGTCCCAAAATGCATATGTTGAAAATTTGGTGACAAAATTCCACAAAATGCCTATTTTATGAGTGTGCGTTACGCAGTTTCCACGCACACACGTGAAGTTCGAGAATTGTTAATATTTTCACTCCAGATTTTCAACATTGCCATTTTGCACACCTCCTTAAGAAATGAAAATTACCTACCTACCGTAATTCTTGATCTTCTCTTGTATCTTCACCATTCATTACTGCTTGGGTAGTGCGGGCCTTTTCCTTCTGAGGAGATTTTTTCGGGCCGGCTGCAGTGGCACCGCCCCAAGAGTGGCGTGCTCGTCATGCATGAGGGGTGGCCATTAGGTGCCGCAGACTCCTCCTCCATCTCAATTCTGGTAGCCGGAGAGGCGAAACAAAGGGTAAGGAAAAAGGATATGAGGCAAAGAGGCGAGGGACAGAAAAAGGAAAAGATATAAACTGAAAAGGAATAAGCCGGTAGAGAACAGACAGAGGAGAGAGAATTCCTACCCTAAGGGACCTAGGGCCTCCTTCTGGGGCAGCTCCAAGGGAGGAACAGATAGAGAGAAAGAGAAAAGGAAGAAGAAGAAGAAGAAAGGAAGAAAAGAAAAAATTACTCACCTTAGTAATTGCCTTTCTTCTCATGGAGTCTTGCTATATTAGGACTTAGTGCAGTTAGCCACTGCACTGAACTGCCCGGAGAGGAAGGAGTTAACTCCAGAGAATCTGGAGTTCTAAAGCCAGCGAGCTATACAAAGCTCTATCTGGGCAGTTTCAAATGAAACTGTCAGATCTTTCTGAAGCTAACACTAAGCACAACAAGTCTGTGTGGAAAGCTCTACACTAGCCAAATGGCTACCTACTAGTAGTAATAACAACAATATAAACAACAATAGAAACAACAATAACAATAATAAGAATGAATAATGGTATTATTAGTTTTCCTCCCTGACAAGCACTATTAGGACCCCCCCTTCCTCCAAAGACTCAAGTCCAGGAAGGGGGCCAACAAATCACTCAACACAGAAAACCCTAGTTCCCTAACCCTAAATAAAAGAGGGTGAAGGAAGAAATACAATGGCATGACACAGTGCTTGCACTAATTTGCCACCCCACCCCAGTAGAAGTTCTGAGAGGGCAGGTTGGAGGTGGTCCTAATATGCAAGACTCCATGAGAAGAAAAGCAATTACTAAGGTGAGTAATTTTTTCCAAACACCATGAAATCTTGCTATATTAGAACAATACAGATACACAGCAGTACCTCCATGGAGGAGGGTCAGAACCTACTTAGGAAATAGGCTCTGAAGCACAGCTGTGCCAAAACGAGCATCTCCCCTGGACTTGAAATCCAGGGAATAATGCTAGTAAAAGTGTGAACTGTCTTCCAAGTAACAGCTTGACAGATTTCAGAATGGGAATATCTCAGCAGCCGCTAGAGATGCAGCTGTACACCTGGTGGAGTGAGCCCTCAGTCCTGAGGGGAGCTCTCCTACCTAGTCTTTGATAACAAAAATGGATACAAGAGACAATCCACCTTGCAATTGTCCTCTTAGTGGCAGGTTCCCTTTGCCAACCTCGCCCTAGGTAAGGAAGAGTTGGAGGGATTCAAACCTGTGACCCTTGGTGCGTTACAAATAGTAGCATAAGGCTCTTTTGACATCCAAGCTGTGCAGTCTCCTCTCACCTGAGGAAGAATGCTCAGTGAAAAAATCCTGGGAGAGAGATGGATTGGTTCAGGTGGAAACCTGAAACCACTGAGGGACAAACCCTGTGTTAGTCCTAGGGACTGTCTTATCCCTGTGGGGAGAGAAAAATCTTCTTCCACTGCCAGGGCCTGTAGTTCACTTATCGCCTGGCAGAGTGGGCTCACCAGAAAAACCATTTTCAAGTGAGAAGCTTGAGCTCTGCTGGGGACAGAGGTCCAAGGGGTTTGCATTAACTGAGCAATGCAAACATTCGAGCTCCATGCAGG
The DNA here is from genome assembly GCA_016271365.2 of Neoceratodus forsteri. Classification (NCBI taxonomy): domain Eukaryota; kingdom Metazoa; phylum Chordata; order Ceratodontiformes; family Ceratodontidae; genus Neoceratodus; species Neoceratodus forsteri. Next base: position 1,202,734,596 of record CM028130.1, read on the forward strand.
AGCTGGTTCCCGAAAAGGAGGGTTGGTGTGAAGCAACCCCTAAAAACTTGGAAAACACAGGTTGAGAAGAAAGGAAGCAGGCTTCCTGCTTGCAGAAAAAACAGACAGCTGCCAAAGGAACCCTTAAGGTAGCTGGCCTAAGACCTAAAGAATTTAAAATGGACCAAAAGTCCAGAAAATGGGCAGATAAGCAGACTGTGGTATAATCTGCTTCTCAGCGCACCAGACTGAAAACCTGTTCCACTTAGAATTGTAAGTGGCACCAGTGAAAAAAGCTTCCTTGAAGCCTTTAAAATATCCATGACACCTTGAAGAAGGTGTAAATCAGCAAATTCTAACTCCTCAAGAGCTGCCTTGAGAAGGAGGAATTTGAGGTTCGGATACCACACTCTCCCTTGTGCAAAGGCCAGTAAGTCGTGGACTCTGGGCAAGCTCAGGGTAGAGTGGACTGTCAGACAGAGACAATGGGTACCAGGGCTGTCTGGCCCAGCTTGGAACAATCAGAATCGCTTTGCAGGGCTGAGATCTGATTTTTACTAGTACCCTGAAAGAAAGGGAAAAGGGAGGAAAGGTGAACAGAAACTTCCCTTTCCAATCCAAGTAAAAAGCATCCAGGTGGGCTGATACCAGCACTGGAGGCCTCAACAAAACAGAGAAAGTTAGTGGTTATCTGGGGCTGCGAAAAGATCTTCTGAAAATGAGCCCCATCTGGCAAGGACTGAACCCAGCACCTGAGGATTCAGAGCCCAATCGTGATGGCCCTGAGAATCCTGTTGAGGGCATCTGCCAGGGCATTGTCCTTCCTGGGAGGTGAACTGCTATCAGGAGGTGTTCAGGAGTAAGCCAGAGACCACCACTTCATTGCTTGAGTGCACAAGGCTGATGACAGAGTGCCCTGCTGCCTGTTGATGTACCACATTATTGTGGTGTTGTCTGTCCTGACTTGAACTACCTTGTTCTGGACAGAAGCTGAAAACTCCTAAGAGCTAGAAGACAGCTCTGAGTTCCAAAATTGATGTGGAGCAGAGATTCCTAGGAGACCACACTCCCCTAGTGGACAGGTCGCCTAAGCGAGCTCCTCACCCTAACACAGGAGCATCCGTGGTGAGGGAATGAAGAGGACCCCTAGTTTTAGATTGCTTTGATCCTGCCACAGTGTAAGGCCAGGATCAGGGATTGGGCCACTAGAACCAATTTGGAAAGGGAATCCCTCCTTTGAGACCAATAGGCCCTCAGATGGAACTGAATGTCCCTCATCTGAAATCTTGCTCCCTGCACTACAGCTGTGGAAGCAGCCATGTGCCCTAGTAGTTGTAGCAAATGCTTTGCTGGTCAAGAGACTCGCAGAGTAATGGAAGATGCCAGGGCAAGAGACTGCCTACCCTTTTAGAGGGGAGAAATGCCCTGGCTAACTTTGTGTTCAACTCTGCACCTATGAAAGTTAGTACCTGAACTGGTTCGAGAACTGACTTTGGTAAATTCAGCAGGAATCCCAGAAAGGTGAGAAGCTGCTGGGTGACTTCAAGTGAGTTTTACTTGATCTGGAGACTGACCCACTAAGAGCCAGTCATCCAGAAAGGAAACAAAGCAATCCCTTGCCTTCTTAAAGAGCCACTACCACAGCTAGAATTTCTTGAATACCCTTGGCGCAGAGGTAGGCAGAAGGGCATTGCCCTGAACTGGTAGTGGCCTGAGGTAACCTGAGGTACTTTCGGTGAGAAGGCCTGATCAAGACATGAAAAAAAAAAGGCATCCTTGAGGTCCAGGAAAGCTAGCGGTCCCCTGGCCTCAGCCAGAGTTAACATTTTTAACTTTGTTTTCAAAAGATGCTTGTTCAGGTACCTTAAATCTGAGATGGGCCGCCAATCTCCTGCCTTCTATAGGTTAAGAAAGTATCATGAGCACAGCCCTTGCCCGGTGGCAAGGAGGGACCCTTTCTACTGCTTTGCAGTTCAGAGGAGAAAAACCTCTGCTCCCAAAGCAAGGGATTCGAAGGATTTGCAGGTGGACCTGTCTGGCTCTCATCTTTGGAAACTGTTTGAAGCTGAGAACCAGACCTATACTTCCAGAACCCACTTGTCCGAGTTAGGGACACCCAGTTCTGGCTGAAATAAAAACCAACCTGCCCACTGGTATAGGAGAATCGGCCCTGGGCACCCCATCAGGGTGCCTGCTTGGCAATAGTCTTAGGCTAAGGGGAGGGGACGGTTTACTTGTGCCCCGTCTATCTCTGCCTCTGAAGAGACCCCTCTGGTGAAAGCAGAGGAGGCCTGAGCCTCTACCTGGGCACTTTTGTAGGTAATCATCCATGTTTTCATATAGCTTTCTGTTTGTTCCTCAAACGAAATTACCACAACAAGAAACAAATCCATAGACTTTGACAGAGTATCTTGGGACAGATTAGTGCATCTGAGCCATGCCAACCTACGGAAAGCTACAGAAGTGGTCATGACCCTAGAGAAAACAAGATTAACACCAACAGCAGTATGAACTTGAACTTAGAGGCTTCAGTGCCATTAGCAGCCACCTGTTCCAACCCGTTAGCCAGGAGGATGTGAGGCCAGGGGAACTAGCCTTGACACAGGCTGCAGCTTGTACCACACCTACATGACTACACTGCTCAGTGAGGAAGTCTGTAACAGAGCCTGATGAAATACACCTTCTGTCCATTTTTATCTTACAGGAGGGACAGAAAGAAGAATCTTATAAAATCTTAGTTGTTTACTTCCTAAATGACTATGCAACCTCTAGCCCATCATTCCTACATAATCAGGCTCCCTTTACTCATCCATAGCCTCCTCTAAAGGAAGCTGGGGGATTCTGCAAGCTTTTGTAAAACATAAACTGAGAAAGGGACTCAGACAGAATAGGAGGAGATTCTAAAAGTCTGTCTGGAGAAATGTCCGCTTAAGTGAGCACGTCCACACCTACCAGCCACACATGTATTGATCAATTTTCCTCCTCCACTCCTGTGGTTCATAACAATTCCTCAACATCATAAACCTGAACCACTGGAACTAAACGAGCCACCTTTTACCAACAGTAGATGGTTCGACAGGACCTAGAAACAGTGACTGGACAATCTGTATGGCTTAACTACTTCTGCAGCAGTTGGAGAGACAATCTTGGACTCCAAACCTACTGATTTCTCTGTCATATTCTTATTTCTTTTTTTTTTTTTAAACTGGTTCCTCTGAACCATCCTTTTGCTCGAGGAAGTCTAGCCCTGGTCAGAGGGCACTCCCTCTGGTCCAGTGGGTACTGGACCGGGCTGGCCATCGGTCAGCCGGACTTTTGAGCCAATAGTTCCCTGAGCCAGCCCTATCTCTTTTCAGGGTGGCTGCAGAGAAATTTTAAACACCTGGCAGTCTGACAGGAGGTGGTCAGCCCCAGACAATAAACACAAGTGGTGTGTGGGACAGCCTTGGCAAAGGCTTCCCCACAGCATCACAGTGTTGAAACCCAGTGGGCCCGGTTTTTCTTTTTGGGTTTCCCAGACATAATGCCAGCCTAACCAAAAACTTGCCCTTTTTATGGCCGTGCCAGGCAAGACACCCTTATCAGTTCCTAACCGTTTCACGGATATTTGAAAAAACCCTATTTAAAATCAAGGGTTTTTTAGAACCGATAAGAACCGGGTACCGCACTCTAAAAGCCCAAAACTTTAAAACGTTAAAATAAGCAAACCGATCGGTTCAAAACCGAACCGATAACTAAATTTCCACACAGACTTTTCATTTTGTACTTACAGTTTACCAGATAGAGCTTTAACCGAAATGCGGTAAAATAATTACTTTTTGGCGGTTCAAATGAACCGAAAATACTCGCTTGACCGAGAAATGAACCGAGCTGAAGGAGCTGATCTCCGGAGCGACTGTTCAGTGAAGCGGAGTAAAGAATCTAACAGTTTCATTTGAAACTGCCCAGATAGAGCTTTGGTATAGCGCCCTCGCGCTTTAGAACTCCAGATTCTCTGGAGTTAACTCTTTCCTCTCCGGGGCAGTTCAAGTGCAGTGGCTAACTGCAATAAGTCCTAATATAGCAAGACTTCATGGTGTTTGAACAAGGTATGCTGAGAGGGGAGAACACTGCCCATAGATACATTGGTTGAGAGGCTTATAAGCTCGGAACCAAAAACAAGGGAGCAAGAATCCCTCCTGATAGGACTGAGAGAAGGTTCAACTGAACCGCCTGTACAGATTGGACACAAGGGGCAGATTCTCTAACCTCCCATCATGCCAACCCCCTACACTCTAGCTGAGAGCTCACAGACTGCCCGGGCAGAAAATCTGTTCCGGAAAGAGAGTGCCCAACTAGGAAGGGGATTAAGCCCCTTTTGCACCCTGTTAAGTGCTAACACAGACGTGAATGGGGAGGGGTTAAGCCCCACAGAAGGCAGCTTTGTATGAAAGGATAGAGTGGGAACTCAATCAGACTCCCTGAAACAAGGCAAGGCAGAACAACGCTTAAGGCTAAGAAGTGCCAGTAGCACCAGCCAGAATAAGCTGACAATAATAACACCTGCCAGGGGAATCTAAATTTTTGAGGCCGAGCCAAAGGGACGGACTCTTAAGCTGTGAACTGAGCAATGTGGTTAAGGTGCCCAGAGGTCGCCCCCTAGGGACAGTCAGAAAGAGTTCCCTCAGAAGAGGTGAAAAAAACCCTACTCGTTCCTCTTTACCTTGAGGAAAAAAGTTCCATTCAAGAAGAATGGAAAACAGAATGATTTTTTTTTTTTTTGGCATAAAGGCCAAACGAAGGGAGAGGAACGAGACAGGAGGGGGAGTCGCCACAGTAGGAGGCCACTGAGGGGAAGGTGGGCGGGTATCAGTAATGAATGGTGAAGATACAAGAGAAGATCAAGAATTACGGTAAGCACGTAATTTTCATATCTTCCTTGTCAATCTTACCATTCATTACTCATGAGTGATACCAAGCCCCAAAAGGGGGTAAGAAACCCTGAGGGCAAGACCTCCAGCCTCCTGTTGGTGAGAAACAGAAGGGAAGACCTGGGCTAATCAAGAGAGGCGCCTATGGAGGAGAAGAGCTAGGAGGTGTCCCGAGCAGGGAGGCGGAGGAAGCCCTGCAGAAGTCTCCTAGCTCTGGAGGAAAGAGACAGGTCCCCGAGGCGGGCGAATCACCCGCCAGGCCAGGGGTGACAACCTTGATAGAGCAGAGCATGCCGTCCATCTAATACAGATCACTGTCTCTGCAAGCCTGGAAGCCACCTCACTGACATCATAAGATGCCCTTGCTTGGTGTCTTGCCAGCTCCAGGCCTATAGCAGAGGGCAATAAGCTTGTCTGGTTTGCTCCATGTCAGGCATTGATGCTAAGATTTGGGAAAGCATCGACCACAAATGCCTACGTAGGCAGCATGGTGGGCCTGATGAGATGCAATGTAAGACATCACACGAGAGGAAGAAAACACTCTTAGCCCCCACCGGTCAAATTGTAGAGAATCTGAGTCCAGTGGATGGTCATGCGCCAGGCGGCGGTGCCCGGAGGGAGTCTCTAGGTATGCCAATCCTGAGGGTGAGTTGGGGAGAGTACCTAGAGATTCCGATGGGGCACAATACCTATGTTGTCAGTCTGCTGGGGCTGGAGAAAGGGTGGCTGGCGACTGCCAGGAACGGATAGGCGCCTCCTGGAAGGGAATAGGCCAGGATAATACCACCAAATGCTGGGCACTGAATTCGCCAAGGAATTCACACGTCTCCCATTCAGTATTGTCTCGCCAAACATAGGAAATCTGAAGATCCCTCACCATCCTTGAAAGGAATCGCTGATATTCAGTGAAATCAGCATCGGAGGAGAGATGAGCAGTGGGTTCCTCTCCCTCAGAGGAGGGAGACGAGGATGATGGAGAGCTTGAGTGTCTAGAGGACTCCTGTGGCGGTGGGAATAGGCGAAAAACCCACTCATTCATGTACCTAACATATGAGGGGAAGGCCGCAGCAGAACCTCTGAACGTCTCCCAGGATAACGGGCCCATGGGACCAACAGGGCCTGGGAAAGCGGGGGGTGGCTGCAGAGGAATGGGAGAAGGGCACCTACGGTGAGGCAACTGTCCTCTGCTGGGGCTCTGGAATCAGGGGAGCAGCCCGAGTTGGCGGGATCCCGGACAACAGACCAGGTTGCAAAATGGAACCCTGGGGATGCGAAGCCTGGAAGAGCCTAGAAGGGGATCCTCCCCTGTGATGAACCTGGGACTGCATGGATCCAGATGGGCAGCCCACAGCAACGCCACCAGAGGGGTCCCTGGGGTCCAAGAGGAAAGATGGGGCCCAGCGCTACGGCTCCTACCCGCGCCCAGGGGTGGAAGGTAGAGACCGAGATGCCTGAACCCTGTCCCTCGCCCCTTGGACTCCGAGAATGCCCTCCTCCTCAACCCCAGTGACCCCCCACCTCGAGGGGGTGCAGCAGCACCAGGGTCGGCAGCTGCCACGACCCTCTCAGAAGGGAGAACCCCTCCCTCTACCTCCGCTCCATCGCCCCCAGGGACCCCAGACCACCCCCAGCCTGGGGGGCCTCAGGGGAGGACGGCAGCAGGGACAGACGAATAGGCACGCTGGGCGCCTAGCACCTCGTGCCACTGGAGACCCTGACTCCAAAGAGTCAGGGTGCCAGAACAGGTCCACGTCTGAGTCATCGTCCAGGAGGAAGAGATCAACTGGACCACAATCAACCCAGTGTCGCAGTGACCCACGGATGGCACCAGTGCGGGCGGCGCGGGCGACCCCGGACCCCCGCAACACCTAGGCCCGGCCCGACTCCCAAATGGCACCAGCCAAACCCACGGCACTGCCCTCAGTGCTGGGACCCCACTTGGCACTGTCAGAAGAGCCAACTGGGCCCACGGCACCGCGGGTGGCACGAGAGCCAATGTGGCGGCACCTCGATCACTGGCGCCACGAATGGCGCCGGGATCCGAAACGGTGCCAGAAGGTGACATCGAGGGTCCACCGATGCCGGGCCCAGCAGACATGGGCCTCGACAATGGGGGAGCCTGCACCTCCGAGGAGGTGACTGCCGAGGAGGTGTCCCCACCTCGGCCCCGAGAGGGACCACGGCGTTCCTCCGACACCGCAAAAGCAGCTTCCTCTTCGGCAAGAGAAGATGAGAAGCCTCCTCCTCTACAGACCGTATAGGCCTGAGAGGACCCGGAGGAAGGCCTAGAGACCTTACCTGGGAATCCCTGGGGGCGCCATCCCATAAAGTTGACGGGCCTTGCCGATCTTAAATGCGGATTCTAGGATCGCGAGCGGTCCATCGAGAAACAGGCATCGTGACGATCCATATCGTGGTTTGGTCCCAGGCAGCGAAGACAAACATCATGCTGGTCCATGACGGAAAAATGCCGGCCACAGGAGCATCGATGCATAGGGGCGCGGCCCGCCTTCGACTTACATTTTGCCCCCGAACCTGACATGATGCAAAAAAATTTAGACTTAAACAGCAAAAACTCTCGCCGCCGTCGAAGAAAGTTATAAAAAGAATGGTCTTACCGGTGACAGCGTCGAGAAAAGCAGGAGAAGGAGTCTGGAATTCTATGACGCAGAAGGCCTAACTGTATCTAACCGCGCAGCAGGTGCAGCCTCGATGGCGGGAGAAACAGAACTGAGATGGAGGAGGAGTATGCGGCACCTAGCAAAGTACCCTCGGCATGGCGCGGCGCGTCGCTCGGTACGGTGCCCGTTGGATCCGGCTCAAAAAAATAAAAAATCTCCGGTAGTGCGTGCCTCTGGCACTACCCAAGCAGTAATGAATGGTGAAGACTGACAAGGGAAGATCAGTACAGTTGTTATTTTTCACATGCTGCGTGAAATGTGGTTTTACACATGCGGCGCACAATGGCGCGGTCGCTGTAGGAAATCAATGTTCGTGACAGAGTAAGAAAATCTCTGTGACAGTGTTCACGAGTGGAGGTCCCAAAATGGCTATGTTGAAAATTTGGTGAGAAAATTCCACAGAATCACTGTGTTATGGAGCATGCATTGCGCAGTTTCCATGCACACTCATAACTTGGAGAAGTTTTAATATTTTCACTCCAGATTTTCCACATTGCCATTTTTGCACACCTCAAGAACAGTACAGCTGTCATTTCTCATATCCTGCCCAAAATGTGGTTTTGAGCTACTGGCGCAGAATGGCGCAATCACTGTTGGACATCAACGTTCAGGACAGATTAACAAAATAACAGTGCCACTGTTCATGAGCAGAGGTCCCAAATGCTTTCATGAGGTGGGGTGAGAAAAAGCCCATGTTGAAAATTTGGAGTGCAAATACCAACAAATGCCCGGGGCGTTAGGGTTTCTAACCATAACGTCCCGCCCTGTAGAGACTAACCGGCGTCAGGGGTGTGATTTTAGATTGTCTGTTCTAATGCTCATGCCATTCCACCCCCACTCTGCAGCCACTGACAGGCATCGAACTGTGCCTTGCACTCTTCACCCCATTCTCCTATACTGCACCCATCTCAATGTATTTTCATATGGAATGGGGTGAGCGTAAGGCCCGAGGACCCCAAGGCAGAACGCGATACTTGTCGGACTCTGCAGGGTAGGATGAGGTGAAATTGCATGAGCATTATGGCTGACACCCAAAGGCACACCTCAGTGCCTGTCAGTCTCTTCTGGGTGGTGTGGGGTTGGCGTCACTTCCGTAATTCACTGCCATTCCCTTTATGCATCTGTCTAACTCGTGCACTACCAATGCCAATGTCAGCAAGACAACATTCGGCATTGACAAATGCTTGTTGGACAGCTGGCAGAATCAGTGACAAGGTTACTATTTTGAACCTTGGCTTTGTTAGGTGCCTGTTTAGAATCCTTAGGTCTAGGATAGGCCACCACTCCCTGTTTTTCTTTGTTGTTAGAAAGTATCTTGAATAAAACCCCTTTCCCTTTTGCTGTGGAGGCACAGGTTCCACTGCTTTTACCAACAGTAGGTTTCGAACCTCCTTTTCCAGCAGCTTTCTTTCCGAAATGGAAGCTGGTTTGATCACTCTGGTTCTCAGGGAGGGAAGGGATTTGAAGCTTAGGGACAATCCCTGACTCACTACTTCAAGTCCCACTTGTCTGTAGTGATCTGTTTCCAAGCCTGGAAATAGTGAGTTAGTCTGCCCCCTACTGGAAGTGGGAAGGTGGCCTTGTAAAATGAGTCAGGGGTCCTGCTTTGCCTGGGGCTGAGACTGGGACCCACTCCTGGAATCCCTTCTGCCCCTGTCTCTGAGGCACACTTGCTGAGTGTACTGTTGTACTTGGGGTATGGCCATGGCCTGATAAAAAGGCCTGGAGTTGAATTGTCTGCCCCTGCCTCCCCTTCCAAATGGTCTTGTGGATGGGGAAGCCTTCTCTTTGGCAGAGTTTCTTCTATAAGTGGCCTTGTATTTGTCCACTTTTTTCATGTAGGCCTCTCTGTGAGTTCCAAAGAGGGAGTTACCCTTGACTGGGAAATCCAGAGCCTTGGTTTGGGTGTCTTGAGTAAGGTTTGTGGCTCTTAACCAGGGAAACCTCCTCTGAGTAATTGTATTTGCCATTCACCTAGCAGCTTGTCATTGTTGTCTGCTGCCATCTGGAACTGAAATTTGTCAGCCTCCAAGCCAGATCTGGCAGCTTCAGGAATGTCTGCTGAAAGGTTAGAAGAAGCCTTGTCTGCCATAGCCATGACAGACTGCTAGAGGGATTTTTGGTACTGGGCCACATAGGGCCACATAGGCCTGGAAATTAGCTTGTCTCATGGCCAAAGAAGCTGATAAATAGCCCTTTTTGGCCATATTGCCTATTTTCCTTGAATCCTTCTCTGGAGGGTGAGAAGCAAGAGTAACTTTTGCCTTACCACAGGCTGCAGCTTGTACCACCCCCTGGTGGTCAGGGTGGGAAAATAAGAATTCAGACCCATTCCTGTCAAGCTGGTACTTTTTGTCCAGCCTTTTATCCAAAGGTGGGACTGACCCAGGTGTTTGGAGGAGTTTTATTGCATCCCTTTTGAAAAACTTATTTATAGGGGAGCAATAATTTTCTTGTAGGTGTTAACCCCATAATTTCTAAGTACTCTGCCTCCTCCTCATCTTCTATCACCTCAGAGGTAGAGATATACAGTGCATCCACCATTTTTCTGACAAAGAAAAATGAGATGAGTAATCCTCTGATGATTTAGGAGGACAGCCAAACTCCTCTTCTGGAGAGACTTCAGTCTCCATAGGCTCTCCCTCCTCCTCCTCCTGATATTCCCCATAGTCATTACGTTCATGCTGAGAGGACGGGGTAAACTCAGCCAGGATCTGGGCTGTAGACTGCTGTCCAGCAGGCAGCACACCCTGCAAGGCTTGTAAAACTTTAAATGCCTGTGCAATTTCCAGAGGAGAAGGCATGGTTACAGACACAGCAGCAGTCCCCATAGGCTGACCAGCAGGGGGTTCAGTGTGTTTAGTTTTCATAGTTTTTTCTTGGGAACCGGAGAGTTAGCCAGTTCAGCAAGCCTTTTTGTACCTGTATCGGGGCAGAAAGTGTGGTCCTGTGGTTTCACCCACAGCCACAGAGGGTATCGGCTGGTCAGAGACAGAGGGACCCTCAGGTGGAGGCAATTTCTTTTTAAACCTTTCCAAACGTTTTTCATGCATTTTTTTCAGGAAAGGTCCTACAGATTTCATATTTATCTGCCTTGGCAAACACTTCTCCACACTCTGTACAATTTTTGAAACTGGGTTCACCAGTCTTTTTCTTAGGTTTTTCAGACATTCCAACAAAAAAAACTCCACAAAACTGCAACTGCAATTAATTTAAACTTTTATCGGTTGCGGTCGGTTCAGAACTGATCGGGGAACTGATCGGAACCTTGAACCAGAGAAAAAAAGAACTGGGATTAGCGGTTTAGTAAGAAAAAATTACTTATCTGTAGTAATCTTATTTCTTCCCAGGGATCCACTAATATTATTACTCTTTGCAGTGCCCCTTTAAATCAGCACTGCCCCGGAGCCAAATGGAATGCTATGCTAATTATGAAATGTTTAGTACGTGCACTCATTTTCAAACTGCCCTATTCTAACTGCCTGGATTCTACCTCAGATTTCTGTGGAGCCTGCAAAGAGGCCATAATATAAAATATATATCTATATAAGTTAATGGCCAACAGGGCCATAAAAATAGTAATAGGCCAAGAAAGGGCCAATAAAACCATAAAGAATGAGTCCTCTTTTCTGAACCAGATGCACCCTTAGAAAAGAACCTACTATCTACTGTAGGTATTAGAGAATGTGCCAACAGATGACATACCCATCATAGTAAGAGATATCTCAGCTGTATAGAATATTTTTCTGATTCTAAGGAGAGGACCAGGGGCGGGGAGTAATAGTATTAGTGGATCCCTGGGAAGAAATAAGATTACTACAGGTGAGTAATTTTTTCTTCTAACTCCAGGAATCCAGTAATATTATTACTCTTTGCAGACTAAGTAGCAGTACCACAGGAGGTGGGCAGAATCTGTTTAGGAAAAAGACTCTGCAAAACAGCCCTTCCGAAATTGGCATCACTTCTGGCCTGGGTGTCCAGGCTCTAATGCTTAGTAAAGGTGTGGACTGATCTCCAGGTAGCTGCTTTACAAATCTCCAGAAGAGGAACATCTCTGGCAGCTGCAACCGTGGCAGCTGTGCCCCTTGTGGAATGGGCCCTAAAACCTGAAGGAGGGACCTTGCCCACCTTTGTGTAGCAAACTGAATACATTGGACTATCCATCGAGACATAGTCCTCTTCGAAGCAGGAGATCCCTTACCTACTTCCCCATAGGTAAGGAACAATTGTTGCCTGTCCTGCCTATGATCCTTGGTATTGGCTATATAATAGCTCAATGCTCTCTTCACATCAAACTATGCAGCCTCGCTCACCAGAACTGGTGTGTGCTATAACAAATACTGGTAGAGTAATAGACTGGTTTAAATGAAAATCAGAAACTACTTTGGGAAGGAATTTTCTATTAGTTCTCAACACCATCTTGTCATTGTGGAAAGAAATATAGTCATTTTCTACACATAGGGCTTGTAACTCACTTATCCTCCTAGCAGAGGTAAGTGCCACAAGGAAAACTACCTTCCAGATGAGGATCTTTAGCTCTGCATTAGCCAGGGGTCCAAATGGCGGGAGCATAAGCTGTGCAATGCAAATGTTGAGGTCCCAAGCTGGCACTGGTTCCCTATGTGGAGGAAACGGGTGTAGAAGGCCCTTAAAGAACCTTCTTCCTATAGAGAGATAAGCTGAAAGTGAAGCAAGATGAACTTTAAGGGTTGAATATTGCAACCCCAGGGAATGCAGATGGGACAAATAATCTAGGAGAGTTGGAATGCCAGCCTATGTTGGAATTAAGCCCTTTCTGTACACAAATGGAAAATCTTTTCCATTTTGAAGCATAAGTCTTTTTAGTAGAAGGCTTTCTATAACTTTTAAGGACTTCTAAAACTGTTTGAGAGTATTGGGATTCTGAATACTCTAAGTCCTCAAGAGCCAAGCTTTGAGTCTGAGAGACCTGAGATTGGGATATACCACTCTGCCTTGGAAGGAAGTCAGCAGATTGTACCTCTGAGGGAGGTAGATCAGTTAAACACTGACATTGAGAGGATAGGAGATACCAAGGCTGTCTTGGCCAGTCTAGTGCTATTAGAACCATCGAGGCTGGCTGTGACTTGAGCTTGAAGAGTACTCTGAAAATCAGAGAAAGGAGGAAAAGCATAAAGGTACTTCCCTGTCCAATCGAGAATAAGGGCATCTATTGGGACAGTTCCCTTCACTGGGGCCCTGCAGCAATAAAGGGTAAATGGTGATCCTGGTGGGAAGCAAAAAGATCCAACTCTGGGGTTCCCTACCACCTGAATAGGACCTGCACTACTTGACTGTTCAGTGCCCATTCATGATGGGCCTGGTTTATCCTGCTCAAAGCGTCTGCCAGTGAATTGTCCTTGCCTGGCAGATGGATTGCTTGTAGGGAGGCATTTATGGAGTAAACTAGGCTCCATATTTTCATTGTCTCTGTGCATAGTGGAGTGAATCTTGTCCCTCATTGTTTGTTGATGTAGTACATTGTAGTGGTATTGTCTGTTCTGACCTGAACCACTTTCCCCTTTAAGAGATGGTGAAAGCCTGAATGCTAGGTACACTGCTCTTAACTCTGAAGTTTATGTGCAGAAGTGACTCTGCACTGCTCCAGGAGCCAGTCGGACTGTGTGGTCCCCTAGGTGGGCACCCCATCCTCAGAAAGAGGCATCTGTTGTGAGCACCAAGGAAGGAGGCTCTTGTAGGAAAGGCACCCCGTCCCTTAGATTGTCTGGATCCTTCCACCACTGGAGGGCCTGTAGAAGACTTTTTGTTACAGGAACTAGTTTTGAAAGTGGATCTCATCTCTGGGACCAATGGGCCCTGAGGTGAAACTGAATGTGCCTCATTTGGAATCTGGCACCCATGACTTTAGTTGTTGCTCCAGCCATGTGGACTAGCAGTTGTAGAAACTGAGAAGCTGGTTTGGCCTGCCCAGGATGAATGAGCTTGCCAGAAGCTGAATAGCCTGTATCCTTTCCAAGGGTAGGAAGGCCTTGCCCAGAATTGTATTGAGTTCTGCCCCTATGAACTGCAATAATTGGACTGGGGTAAGAATGGATTTCTTGACATTTAAAAGAAACCCCAGGAAGGAGAGAACACTCTGAGCCAGCAGTAAGTGTTCTGCCACTTGTTGCTGGGATTTTCCCACAATCAGCCAGTCGTCCAGATATGGAAAAACTGTGACACCCATTTTTCTGAGGTGTGCCACTACTACTGCTATGCACTCTGTGAACACCCTTGGTGCAGGGGTAAGGCTGAAAGGAAGTGTTGAGAACTGGTAGTGGCCTCAGGGGAGAGAGAACCTGAGATATCTTCTGTGTGTTTCTCTGACAGGGATGTGAAAGTATGCATCTTTTAAATCCAGAGAGGCCAACCAGTCCCCTTTTTGTAGTGTTGTCAGAATTATTGCCAGTGTGACCATTTTGAATTTGGGTTTGACCAAATACTTGTGTAGATGTCGAGAGACCAGAAGGTGGAATGAAGAAGCCAGCTCTACAATAGCCCTTGCCCTTTCAAGGGGAAGAAAAGCTCTTGCTTTGACTGTATCCAACTCTGCCGCTATGAAGGTGAGGAGCTGTACAGGCTTGAGAATTGACTTGGGAAGATTGAGAAGGAATCCTAGGGTAGTGATCACTTGCTGAGTCACTTAATGGTCTGACTTGACTTGGTCTGGGGACTGACCCACAACGATCCAGTCGTCCAGGTATGGAAATATGGAAATATTTTTCCTTCTTAAAAAGGCCACTACTACTGCTAGGCATTTTGTGAATACCCTTGGAGCTGATGTCAGGCTGAAGGGCATAGCTTTGAACTGATAATGGCCTGAAGTCAATTCAAACCTGAGGTACTTTCTGTGGGAGCACCTGATGGGAATGTGAAAGTAGGCATCTTTTAAGTCCAGGGAGGCTAGCCAGTCCCCTGGCCTTAGAGAGGGAAGGATTATTCCCAGAGTCACCATTTTGAATTTTGGTTTTAAAAGATGTTTGTTCAGGTATCTTAAGTCTAGGATGGGTCACCACTCCCCTGTCTTTTTTGGGGTAAGGAAGTACCTGGAGTACAGACCTTTGCCCCTGTGCAATGTAGGAACTCTCTCTACAGCCTTTAGAGCCAGTAGAGATGAAACCTCTGCTTCTAGGGCAATGGTTTCGGAGATGCTTGCAGGTGGTAAAGATCTAGCCCTCAGCTTTGGAAATTTCTTGAAGCTGAGAACCAGCCCCTGGCTTACCACCTCCAGGACCCACTTGTCTGTGGTAACAGACATCCAGTCCTGGATGAAGTAAGCCAGCCTGCCTCCTACAGGAATGGGGGAGCCGACCGGGGCTGACACATCAGGGTGTCTGCTTGGCAGGAGCCTTAGGTTGAGGGATGGATGCAGCCCTGCTCATCCCCCTTCTGCCTCTCCCTCTGAAGAACCCCCTCTGAGGAAAGGGAGAAGAGGCCTGTGCTTGGTAGAAAGGCCTATGAAAAGGCCTGCCCCTAGCCTGCTGCCTTTGAGGAGTTGCCTGCCTTTCCTTGGCCTGTGCACTCCTATAGGTGGTCCTATACTCATCCATCTTTTTCATGTAATTCTCTGCCTGCTCCCCAAACAGAGAATTACCCACCACAGGGAAATCCATGGCCTTAGCCTGGGTGTCCTGTGAGAGACTAGTACATCTGTGCCAGGCCATTCTCCGAAGAGCCACAGATGTAGCCATGACTCTAGAGAACACATCACTGGAGTCCACAGCAGCAGCATGGAACTGTACCTTAGATGCCTCAATCCCATCAGCAGCCACCCCCTCCAGCTCCGAGGCTAGCTGGGGGGAGGTCTGCTTATCCAGTGCCAGTGCAGTGCCCCACCTGGACTTCTGGTACCTGGCTGCATAGGCCATATAATTATCCTGCCTGAGTCCCAAGGCGGATGCCATGTACTGTTTCTTTGCCATGGCATCCAGCTTCCTAGAATCTTTATCTGGGGGGTGTGAAGCCAGGGGTATATTAGCCTTATCATAGGCTGCAGCCTGCACAACCTCAACATGGCTACATTGTTGATACAAGTACTCTGTACCAGAACCTGATGAGGTGTACCTTGTATCCATCCTTCTGTCAACAGGAGGTACATAATTTGGAGTTTTTTTAAATCTTTTGTGTCTGTTTCCCAAAAGACTTATGAAGGGGAATAGACAGTCTCATGGACTCTGGGATGTCCATCATCTCCACATAATCAGGTTCCTCTTGTTCCCCTACAGCTTCTTCCACAGGGAGCTGGAGGGTTTCTGCCACTTTTCTGTAAAACATGTAGTGGGAAGGGGACTCAGAAAACCTAGGAGGGGAAATACCAGAAGGTCTGTCTGGGGAGATGTCCGGTTCAATGGGCTCAACCAGACCTCCCACACCATCGTCATCATCATCATCATAATCTTCAACCCCTTCCAAATCCGATTCATAGAAATCTTCAGGGGCATAATCTTGAACCGGAGGAACCAACTGAACCGAGCGCCTGCCAGAAGGCGCCGGATCAGATGGAACTGGACGAAGCAATTCTACAATTCTTATCGCACTGGCAATCTCTTCGGCGGTCGTAAAATGGGTCTCTGTAACCAATCCGGCCAATTTTTCTTTTCTTTTCCTTTTTGTAGGAACCGATCCCTCAGGATCGGCTCTCCTCTTGCTCGAAGAACTATCGCCCTGGTCAGAGGGCACTCCCTCAGGTTCGGTCGGAACCGAACCGGGCTGGCCATCCAGGTCAGCGGACTTCACGGCCTCCTTATCCCTGAGCCTACCTAATCTTTTTTCCAGGGTAGACTTAGGGAAATTTTTACAGATTTGGCAGTCTGAATTGAGGTGGTCAAACCCCAGACAATAAACACAGGTGGTGTGAGGATCAGCCTTAGCAAAGATCTCCCCACACACAGCAGTGTTGAAACCCAGTGGGCCCAGTTTTTCTTTTGGGTTTCTCAGACATAGCCATCCTAACCACAAACTTACACTTTTTATGGTAAACAACCAGGCAAGACACCCTTTTCGGTTTCTAACCGTGTCACGGGTATTGGAAAAAACCACAAGAAAATGCAGTTTTTTTAAAACCGATAAGGACCGGTAACCACACTCTAAGTTTAAAAACAAAGACAGAATATATAAATCACTAAACGGCCGGTTCAGCCGAACCTATCGAAAAATCAATTTTACAATTTCCACAAGTTTACTATGTCTAGTTCACTACCTAATACTTACTGTACCACAGACAGAGATCTGAACCGAAACTTGTGAAAAATAATCGGTAAAACCGAGGACTTTAACCGACTTATGAACCGTGAGCAAAGGAGAAATCTCTGGAGTGGCCGTTCGGTTAGGCGGAGTAAAGAATCTGACAGTTACGCTTCAAAGTGCAGCAGACAGACATTTGAACCGAGCTCCAGCTCAACGTTCTATGCTCTGCATAGAAAATTAACCTTCTACTCTCCGGGGTAGTTTGAGTGCTGGGGCTAACTGCTATAGTCAGAATACAGCAACACTTCATGTTGTTTGAAGTCCCCTGAAACGACATGTTCAGACATGATAAAACATGTCTAGACATGTAGATAGGAAGATAGTGGCCCCCTAGTGGCCCATATCTATAATGAATTGTTGCATAACCATGCTGACCAGTGGGAGGAGTTTGCTTACGTAATGGACCCTTAGGTTTAAAATGGTAATAACACTGGCCATATAAATGGTTATGTGTATTAGTTTATGTAACCCCCCTGCAAATGGGGGTTCCCAAAAGACTTCCAGGAGCTTGCTTGAATGCTCCAAGCCTGAATGGTGTTTGGCATTTAAGCCATTTATCAGTGAGTGTTTTTAGAGCCTCTGGTACTGTCTCTTTAAGAGCTGTCTGCTTGCAGACATAATTAGTTTGTATGGGGGGACTGTGTGTTTCTTTGATTGAGTACCACTCAAACTGCTGCCAATTCACTCCATTTTTGCAGTCACTAGGAGTACAAAGGGAACCTATCTGAAAGATGTAACTGTTTGCCAGAAATAATTTAGATTATACAATGGCAAGAAAGAATCCTGGTTTCTGATTGGTCAGTTGGCTATCACAGCAGGGATGTTATCCTGGCATAACATCCCTGCTGATTGTTTGGATGATTTCGATCCCCATCCCCTCCATGATCATCTCCTCTTTCTCTTAAGAAACAAAATTATGTTTACACACTAACAAAAACATTCTTTAAAATTATTTTTTTATTATAAAACAACAAGCCATTGTATAATAGGAATAATGCCCTCCAGGGTGGGAGTTATGCTGGGATAACATCCCTTCTCGGGTGTTGGACGCCCTCAGCCGGTGGCCTCGGGCCCAACCACCCGAGGTGGGATGTTATCCCAGCATAACTCCCACCCTGTCAGGCATTATTCCTTTAGTAATAATGAAAATACAGTTTGTCTAACCTGTTTTCTTTGCAGTCAGAACTGTGTTTGCCTAGTTCCCCATTCTAGTTTTGAACTGCTGAACTGGACCAATCAGTGTGGGGTAAGCTAGCTCTAAAATGGTGCCTTGGACGAATCAGAACTTGGACTCATAATCTGAGCCAGCCACAAGAGGATTGTATGGGCAGTGACTCTGGGAGATGTAGTTTAGACTTCAGTGCCTTTTTGGACCAACAGCAGCAGTCTATTGTGAGTGACAGCCAATCCAGTCAAGAACTGGGAGGAACTCAAAGGAAGTGCCCGGTTTTGTCGGTTGGAGTTTCAGTTGAGCTTTGGCAGTGAAGAAGGAAGGAGCCCTGTGCTTTTCAGTGTGCAGTTTTAGTCAAAAAGCGTGTAAGGCCCAGAGTTCGGTCCAGACTTGTTAGGACTGAATCCGTCCTGGAAGAGAATCAAAGGATATCTGAAGAGTAGAAACCAGGCTCACCCTGTAGAAGACTGGAGGAATTGCTGAAAATTGACTCGGTCTGTCAGGAACTGAATCTGCTGTGTGTTCTCCGGGTACTGTGCAGTAATGCGATCGGGATACAGATGCAGCCTGCCTGGTATAGTGCTTTCTTTTATATGGATGTGTGAAGAGGTTTGTGTACCTCAAGTGAGCCCTGCTGACATTGAAGGACCCTATCTTATTTGGAGGTCGTGAGTACTAATTCAGGGTCGCTCCCTGTTGAATTGCCACATTAAATCCAAATGGAATTACTGTACTGCTGACTGTTTAATTCTCCTTTTCTCTGTGTGAAAGGGCCCTACCAGCTGCCACGGTTTGGACTAGCCACTAGGGCTTGGGTACCCAGGGACAGTAACTGATAGGGATAGGCCTGTGCACAGAGCCATAGAGTAGATTATTAGAGTGATAAGCTAATTAACCTGATTTCCCTGTCCTTGTTATATCCCCTAAATAAATCAGAGCTGCTTGTTTCAGCAAAGTTATACTGCCTGAGGTATTTGTCTATGTTAAAGTACTGTACTGTGATTGTTGCACTGTATCTCATTTCACAGGAGGTCCCAGTGCGGAACCAGTCCTGGGGGTAAGTGTATACTGTGAAGGTAATTCTGATATATTGTGTGGGCCACTAGTGGGAAGAAAGGGGGGTTGCAGTGTCCCAGAGGTCTGTGACCAAGTTAGTCTAACTATTGCAAACCCTGACCTCTGGGTGGAGGCACCCGCCATTGGATCCAGGCCCCTCAACCTGTTAGTGGCAAATCAGGCAGGGGTAGTAGCCCCTGGGATAGCGCCATCTAGGGGTTACAGTTTATATTGTTGGAAAGCTCTCTATAATCCAGGCTTAGAAACAACTATTTCTTTTTGTATAGGCCTAGTTGTGAGCCTCTAGAGAGACAAACTGTTTAATTGCCTTTTGTGGGCGGGCCTAAAATTAGGTGGGAGGGCTATATAAATCCCCCAATCCCATGCATAGACAGATCAGTTTAGCAGGTAATCTCACTTGCTTGGAGTGAAGGCAAGAGGAAGCATCTATACCTCAACAGGTACTGACAATTTCACAGTAGGACAAACTGAAATATTGAATTGTCGTTTGAAACCTGAAGTAAGATGATTTTGTTTGATCATAGCATTGGACTATTTTTCTTTTCTTTTGTGGATATTTTTATTTCTATTTATTTGCTTTTTATACTGATTTTTATATAAAAATAAAACCACACTGCGGTGTGTTGTACTGAATTACTGTGTCCAGAGTTATCCCTTTCCATGAAGCTATTACAGACATCCTTAAGGGCTCGAACAGCGTACAGGACAGCTCTCATCTCTACAACATTTATGTGCAGATGGGACTCTTTCTGACTCCACATAACCTGAGTGTGGAGATCTTTGCAGTGAGCTCCCCAACTGATCAGAGATGCATCCATGGTGATGGTGATCTAAGATTCCAGTGAGGCAACGGATAGACCTTGGAGAAGCGTGTCTTCCTGAATCCACCATGTAAGTGATCTCGTCAGAGGCTCTGTCACTTTTTATGTGGAAGGACTGTGGGTACATGGTCAGTGACCACTGTTTGCTGAGCATCCACTGTGTGGTCCTCATGTGTAGATGGCTAGAGGCACCATGAACACGGACGATGAAATGAGGCCCAACATCCACTGCACTGAAAGAGCTAGAACAGAGTTGTTCTCCTTGATGTAGTGCGCCATCTGGAGAATGTCCTTCCTCCTGCCCCCCGGAAGGAAAGCCCTTGCCCTGGGGGTATCCAGGAGGGCTCCTATGAAGTGTAGTTGCCGGGAGGGTTGAAGCTGGGATTTTTCCAGATTCAACAGAACCCCCATGGATGTGAGGAACTGTGAAGCAGTGGCAACCGCTTCTTGCGTCTCCTGCCTGGATGGGCTTGCTAGGAGCCAATCGTCCAGGTAAGGGAAGACTTGAACACAGAGTTTTCTGAGATGCACCATGAGAACTGCAAAGCACTTTGTAAAGACTTGAGGTGCTGAGGAGAGCTCAAAGGGCAGGACTCGGAACTGGTAGTGTTGATCCTGGGCCACAAAGCGGAGATACTTGTGGTTACTTGGGTGCACTGGGATGTGTTGGTAGGCGTCTTGCATATCCAGGGATGCCAGCCAGTTGTACTAATGAATCAGTGGTAGTAGTGTTCCTAGGGAGATCATCATGAACTTCTCCCTGAACAGGTACTTGTTTAACTTTCTGAGGTCAAGAATTGGACGAATGCCTCCTGTTTCCTTTGGAACCAGAAAGTAATGGGAGTAGAAGCCTGTGTTTTGCTCTGCCCAGGGAACAACTTCTACTGCCCTGTTCCTGAGGGCTCCTGTAATCTCGGAAGTTAGGAGGTCTGACTGAGTGGTGGACAGACTGTGCTGCTGCTTGGGTGGAAGATCCAGGGGGGATCTCTGCAAAATTGAGAGAGTATCCCTCTTGGATAATCCTGAGGACCCATTTGTCCATTGTGATGGACTTCCACTGGTTGTCAGACTGAGTCAGACACCCCTCTACTGCTGTAGCGTTGTCCACCTCAGGCAGCTGAGATGGGACCTGTGCTGGATCTTCAGAGGGTAGCACTGGGCGTTTCAGGCCCTGTGTCTTTTTCTGCATTTTCTTTTGCAGCTGAGGAGTTTGTTTTTTATTAAAGGCTCTTCAGCCTTTACCTCAAAAGGACAGCCTGTTACGAAACTGTCGATGGTTCCTGCCACTCTGAGGGGCTGCAGGAGCCAGCCTGGCTGTTTTAATGGCATTCCTGTTTTTCTGAGCAGCCTTCAACACTTGCTCAACTTGGGGGCCAAAGAGATAAGCACCATCAAAGGGGGGACGTTCATCACCTGCTGTTGAGTGTCGGGTGAGAAGCCTGACATCCTGAGCCAAGAGTGTCGCCTGATACAGATCCCAGTGGCAGCCACTATAGCCGCAGTGTCATAGGCATCCATAGAAGCTTTTAGCTGATAATGATTGGACTCTATGCTCCTAGTAATAGTCTGAGGAAGCTCCATGCTAGTGTCAGACTCTGGGAGGTTCTTGACTATGGATTTGAGAGAATTCCACAGGGTGTGCTCGTATTGAGAGAAATGGCCCTGATAACTGACAATATGCAATCCAAAGGTTGCGGATGCGAAGGCCCATATCCCTAAAGTGTCAATCTTGCGAGATTCTTTATTGATAGGTCATGACGAAGTCTCCCGGGGAGGATGCCTTATCATTCTCTGCAAGCACCAATAAAGGGTTGCGATGCCAGGAAGGGTCTTTCCTTAGGAGGGGCATACTTCCTGTCTGCGGACTTAGCCACAGAAGGGATATGTGCCGGCCTGGCCCACACCACCTGTGACAAGGTCTCAAAGGAAGGGGGCACAGGGAGGTGTAAGATTTATAGGAATGTTGGGAACATGAAGGAATTTGAGGTGTGAGAGCCTCCCCATGTACACAGAGGAGGTTTAAAGAGCCAGGGTGGATCCCATATTCCTAAGAAAGGACTGAAAGGAAAGGTCCTTGACTAAGGATTCAGCTGAGATAGAAGGTTTGCTTTCCAAGTCATAGACTGGGTCATCTTTAAAATCAGTTTAGGATCAGACTCATCATGTTCTACCTCTACCTCTGAAAGGTCAGGGACCAATCCTGCTAGACCAAAGCCTGGTGTACATGAGGGGCATGCAGAAGACACTGGAACCCGCATCAGCACCCAGCACTGTCCGCAGCACCGAAGCATCTGGTGCTGCACATGGTAACGAAGCAAATGACGCCGCATGTGACACCGAGGTCAACGGCGCATGCAGCACCGAGGGCAACACCACACGTGGCACTGAGGTCGATGCTGCATGCAGCACCGAAGTGGAGTGTGGCACCAAAGCACTCAACACTGCACATGGCACTGAAAAACCTGGAGCTGACGGTGGTACTGAAGGACCCCTGTTAGATCCTAGAAGAAAGGAGGGAGGAAAGTGGCACCTATGCTGGCCCCTGCGTGGAAACTTGGTGAGGGGGTAAGGCACGTGGAACTGGCATCGGAGGCATTGGTCCCAGGAGGGAAGAAACTCCGTTGCTGGCACCGAATGCACATTTTGCCCCAACTGTCCCAGCCATGGCTCAGTGGCTCCAAGACTCACGGGCCAGGAACTGGGTCCACAGGCAAGGGCAATCGAGGCAGATGCTGTACCCACTGCTCCATAAGAGCAGCCTAGTGGTGATAGTGCTTGCCAGAAACCCCGTCAGAGGACAGAGAGGGGATCTGATGTCAAGAATTCTAGCCGTTAAGAACGGAGACCACCGAGGATCCCAGGGGGTCAGACTGGGCCTACCGCTCTCAACTACCAAATAATCCTTAGCAGACCTACAAGAGGGCAACCTCAACTGGTACCGTCTTTTATTCTTCCAACGGGAAGAAGAAGAGCTTGAAGCCGAGTGGTGCTGGGTCCTCAACCGGGCTTGGGAATGGGCCCGCTTCTTTTTGTGCTTTTGGGAGAGCTATCCCCCCCCCCGGAGCACCAGACTGCCCATGGTCGGACCTCTCCCCTCTGAAAAGGGCAGCAGACCAGACACAGCCCCACTACCAGAGCAACTTTCCAGCAAAATCTCCCTGGCGTCACCAATACTGTCCATGGTCGACTCCATCGATGGCAGGCTGAAGATTAACTTCTTCAGGAAAAAATAAACTTTCTCTTCTTTTTTATTTTTAAACAATAACTAAACAACTATGAAATCAATGGCTATAACTGCTGTTGTCATATAGATGAGAAGATTTGACTCCCTGTGAGCGATGTTGTCAATGAAGCGCACTTGATGGCGGGGAAAAAAGGAACTGAGACAGTTGGAGGTTCGATGCTAAGATAGCGTACACAGGCATGAGACAGTCTCATGGTGCTGCGCATGCATGATCCTACATCGGCGCTGACCCTCCTGAAGATTTTTGGCTCCCGCTGGGTCGTTGTGCCTCTGACATAGTACCCAGCAGTATGAATGAACAGTGAAGACTTTAAGCCCAGGAAGATCTGGTATTGGCAGTTCCCTAGCTTGAACCTGAGATATTTCCTGTGGTAAGGCCTGACTGGGATATAAAAGTAAGTGTCTTTCAGATTTAGTGATTCCAGTCAGTGCCCTGACTGTAAAGGTGGTATCACTGTTCTCAGTATGACCATCTTGAACTGGCTCCCCTTCCATAAGGCCTGTAGGAGGGTAGAGGCCTTTTCCTTCTCATTGTCACTATAGTAAGTGGTTTTGTATTCAGACACTTTTTCATATATGCCTCTGTTTTGTCACCAAAAAATGAATTTCCCTTAAAGGAGAAATCCATGGCTTTGGTCTGAGTATCCTAGGAAAGGACTGTACTAGTCCTCAACCAAGAAAATCTTCTTAAGGACACTGCATGAGCTAAGACTACAGGCAGATAGTTTGGAGCCTGAGCCCTGGGAGAGGGGTTGGCAAGCACATTTTTAAATGTTCCCATGGCCTAGGTAGCCTGGAAAAATTGCCACATCTTTGGTATTCCTCAGATGAGGGCATTTTTCTTCTGTGCCATCTGATTGCACATTTCTCTATTCAGGTGGAGTGGCAGTGACATTTTCCTTTTGGTTTCTTTTTAGCAGGCAGCATTTCCAGTGTCTGCTCTGAGGCTCTTTTATTTTAATTTTTTCCATCACTAGATTCAAGGTTCCCCTTTTTGGACACCCTGGTATCTGATCCATCGTTACCATGCCTATCAGATGGCTGAGCAGTTTTCTCTTTTTTCATATCACATTTTACAGTAGTTGCTGCTGTATATAAGGAGACGGACCCTTCTGATGCGTGTCTTTCACCATCACTGAGAACTCCTTTAGAGCCTTTTTAATTTTTTGGTGACAAAGAGGCAGACTGAGAAGCCATCATTTCTTTCTTCTTTTTAGCCATTTTCTTTAAGGTTTTTGGGCTAAAAATAAGACAACACTGACGATTAGTAAATTTGTGGCCTGGATCCCGGCACTTCAAACGAGCTTGTGGCAATCTGCCCTTGGCAGGAGCTGAAAACACTTTGTACAGTTTTTTGAGTCTGTTGGTCCTACAGGCATACCCATTTAGAGAGATCATTGTTAAAAATAAATTGATTCCCAAACAAAAAAACTGTAGCACAAATGCACAACAGTAAACAATGACTCTTTCACTAAGAAAACTGTATCAAAGGTCAGATAATGGTTCCTGTAACAGGAACCAATTAAGTAAGGTGAAAGGGCACAGACAGGAATGGAAAATGAAAGCAATCCACTTCCTATAACAGTAAATCAAGAAAAATGAAGCCACTATAAAAAAGTAAGTAGAAAGTGGTTTACATTTAAGTAATAGCCAAAAGGGAAAAAAAAAACAGTAGCCAGTTAGGGCAGTCTCCAGTTCCTGGGAATCAGTTGGGAACGGGAGAGACCAAAATGTAAAAATAACTCCCTAAATAATGTATATTATTATTAAACTAACTGTATACAATGTATGTAGGGATTCCTCTACTTAAATAAATACATTATTTTCCCAAGACTCTGACCCAAGTGAAAGATAAGAAAAAATTACTCATTGTAGTAATATTGTTTCCTCTAAGGTGTCCTTTAACATGCTTGACTATAGCAGAATACCAGCTGGGTTCAGTTGCCCTGGAGGTGGAGTCAATGGTAATGAGCGTTAGAAATTAGCCAATGAGGAGAGAGCAAGAGGACGGTGCTGCCTGCAGTCAGCCTAGAGGGCACCAGGATTATTTTGAAGCTGGAAGAGCAAAACATGGCCCTTAAATATGCACTGTAACAAAAGGAATAAAAATCATTCAAAAATACACAAAGACAAAAAAACATTAAGGACTATGAAAACTTTGCTTTTAAGGCAATTACTGTAGAAAAATCTTGCAAAGGTAAAAGAGATGCAGAGCCATCCTCAGTCAGGTTATGTAGGTGAGGATGGTTGGGAGCTCAAGCATACTAAAGGACACCTTGGAAGAAACAATATTACCACGATGTGTATTTTTTTCTTCTCACCCAAGGGGTCCTTTAGTATGTAGCAGACTACAAAGCAGTGCAGTTGGGAGGCGAGTACAGAACCTACTTAGGAAAGAGGCTCTGCAGGACCGCTGTGCCAAATTTGGCATCATATCTGGACTGTACATCTAGACAGTAATGCTTTGTGAAAGTGTGCACAGTCTTCCATGTGGCTGCTTTGCAGACATCAAGCAGGGGACTATGCCATGAGGCTGCCACTGTGGCAGCTATGTCCTTGGTGGAATAGGCCCCGAGGCCCTGAGGGGGCTGTTTGCCAGCTTTACTGTTGCAAAACAGAATGCAAGAGACTATCCAATGCAAAATAGTCCTCTTAGTGGCTGGTTTTCTCCTGCCCACTTCACCATTGGTGAGAAAGAGCTGAGTATGAGAGTCTCTGAACTGCTTGGTATGCTCCAGATAGTAGGTCAGGAATCTTCTTACATCTAAGCTGTGGAGCTTACATTTACCTGGTGTGGATTTTTCTGTGAAAAAGACTGGGAGAGTGATGGACTGGTTCAGGTGGAACCCAGAGACTACCTTAGGCAAGAATTTCCTATACATTCTAAGTACTGCTTTGTCCTTATGGGTGATGATGTAGTTAGGTTCGGTACACAAGGCCTGCAGCTCTGAAATCCTTCTGGCAGAGGTAATGGCAACTAGGAAAAACGTTTTCCAGGTGACATACTTGAAATCAACAATAGCCATGGGCTCGAAAAGGAGGTTCCATGAGCTTGGCTATGCAAAGGTTCATGTCCCAGGGAGGGACAGGCTCCCTTAGTGGGTGCTGAAGGTGAAGGAGACCTTTGAAAAACTTTTTGATTATAGAATGGGAAATAACAGACTTCTTCTTCCCAGCACAGAGATAGGCTGAAATGGCTGCTAGATGTACCTTGAGGGATGCGGCCCTAAGGCCTGAAGACTGCAGGTGAACCAAGTAGTCCAGTAGAGTAGGTGGAGAGGCCCTGAGAGGGTCTATGTACTTACCTCTACACCACAAATGGAAAACCTTTTCCACTTTGAAGCATAGGTTTTCTTAGAGCTAGTTTTTTTAGCCATGTGAAGGATTTCGAGCACTTGCTCGGAGTACTGAGAATCAGGAAACTAACTCCTCAAGATCCAGGCCTTGAGGTGAAGAGACTCTGTGCTGGGATAAGCTACTCCTGTCTGAGGCAAAGTTAGGAGACTGTGGCTTGGGGACAGGTGGATTGGCTTCCTGATCGAGAGGGCAAGAAGTAGGGAGTACCAAGGCTGCCTTGCCCAGTCTGGAGCCACAAGTATCATGGTGACTGGCTGATCTCTGCGCTTTAGGAGAGTTCTGAGTATCCAAGGAAAAGGAGGGAAAGCATAAAGGAACTTCCCCTCCCAGTCCAAAGTCAGAGCATCTACCGGCAATGTACCCTGAGCTGGGGGTCTGCAGTAGTAAAGTGGAAGCTGATGGTTGAGGTTGGAGGTGAAGGGGTCTACCTCTGGGGTGCCTCACCTCCTGAACACTGTGTTCAGAACTTGTCTGTTTAGGGTCCACTTGTGGTAGCCCTGGCTGATATGACTCAGGGAGTCTGCCAATACATTGTCCTTGCCTGGGAGTTGAAAGGTAGACATGTGCATGCCCAGGGAGTATGCCAGGGACCACATTTTCATGGCTTCCATACAGAGTTTGGTCAACCTTGTTCCACCCTGCTTGTTGATCTAGAACTTGGCAGTGGTGTTGTCTGTTCTGATCTGGACAGAGTGACCTCTTAGCTGTGGGGTGAAGGCCTTGATAGCCAGGTACACAGCCCTGAGTTCCAGAAGGTTGATGTGAAGGCTTGACTTCCTGAGAGACCAAATCTCACTTATGGACTAGTCCACCAGATGAGCTCCCCATCCCAGGAGGGAGGCATCCATGGTAAGAATCCTGGAGGGTTGTCATTGCTGAAAGGAGACCCCTTCCCTTAGGTTTTCTCTTTCCTTCAACCAGTCTAGGGCCTGAAGTAAGGTTCTTGAGACTGGAACTAGCTTTGAGAGAGAATCCTTCTTTTGGGACCAGTGATCCCTCAAGTGATACTGAATGTCCCTCATCTGAAACCTGGCACCTAGGACCATGGCTGTCATAGAAGCCATGTGGCCTAGTAGTCTGAGGAAATGTCTGGCCAGTCTTGGCTGGCCCAAGACAAAGGAATTTGCCAATTTGAGGAAGTTCTGTACCCTGTCCACAGGAACCAAGGCCTTCCCTTGGATGATACTCCACTCTGCTCCAATAAAGTCCAGTACCCTAACTGGTTCAAAGTGGGACTTTTCTTTGTTGATGATAAATCCCAGGGACTCCAGAGTACTTATTGTTAATCTGAGACCTTCCCTGACCTTGTATGGAGACTTGTCCACTATGAGCCAGTCATCCAAGCATGAGAAGACTGACACTTGTTGTCTCAAGTGAGCTGCCACTAATGCCAGGCATTTTGTAAAGACCCTGGGAGCTGAAGTGAGACCAAACTGTAGGGCTGCAAACTGGTAATGGCCTGATGGCAGCATGAACCTGAGAAACCTTCTGTGGGATGGCCTTATGGAGATATGAAAATAGGTGTCCTTGAGGTCTAGGGAGGCTAGCCAGTCTCCCTGCTGTAAGAAATGAATTACCAGAGTCAGGGTGACCATTTTGAATTTGGGTTTCAGCAGATGTTTGTTTGGGTACCTTAAATCGAGAATGGGTCGCCATTCCCCATTTCTCTTTTGTGTGAGAAAATGTCTAGAATAGAGGCCTTTTCCCCACTGGAAGAAGGGACTCTTTCCACTGCTTTTGCGTACAGAATAGATTTTACCTCTAACTCCAACAACAGTTTTTCTGTTGGGGTTAGGGGTTTGGAAAGTTTGGCACCCTGCAGAGAGGGAAACTTTTTGAACTGCAGGGTCAACCCCTGACCCACCACCTCTAGCACCCATTTGTCTGCGGTTATGAGGTGCCATTGGTGGAGATAGTAGGTCAACCTGCCTCCTACAGGGAGAGGGAAGGTGACCTGAGTGTTGCAGTCAAGAAGCTTGCTTGGACTGGGTGCTGGGAGAAGAAGAGGAGTTGGGCCTTCTCTGACCTCTCCTTCCTCTCCCTCTGAAATAGCCTCCCATCTGAGAATAATCTGGGGGTATAGGTATAGGGTAGAAAGCCCTAGGATAGTAACCCCTGCCCCTGTTTCCTCTACTCTGGGACCTTTGGGAAGTAGAGGCCTTTTCTTGAGCAGCATTGCTTTGATAGGTGGTTTTATATTCCTCTACCTTTTTCATGTATGCTTCAGTTTTGTCCCTGAAAAGAGAATTGTTCTCGCAGTGAAATCCATAGCTTTGGTCTGTGTGTCCTGCAAAAGATTACTGATCCTCAACCAAGCATAATGCCTCAGGGAGATGGCCTGTGTCATGGCCTTGGAGGCATCCTCTAGCCTCTCTGGGCTACTGCAATTGTCCACGGTTCGGACCCGGACTGCTGGCACCCCTAAGGCACAAGGAACCTGCAGCAACCAGTCCCACGAATAGCAGCAGCAGCAGCAGGAATCCTCTAGCCTCTCTGGGCTACTGCATTTGTCCGTGGTTCGGACCTGGACTGCTGGTGCCCCTAAGGTGCAAGGAACCTGCAGCAACCAGTCCCATGAACAGCAGCAGCAGGCATCCTCTATCCTCTCTGGGCTACTGCGTTTGTCCGCGGTTTGGACCCAGACCGCTGGTGCCCCTAAGGCGCGAGGAACCTGCAGCAACCAGTCCCAATAACAGCAGCAGCAGGTATGGCTTTTTTTGGCTACGACTATGGACTTTTGCAAGCTGTGAGTGCCTCGGCTACAATTGAATTCCAGCACCCTTACAAGGTTTAGCTCTGATTGGCCGATTGCCAACTTGGAGACTTCTGACTGGTCTGCACCCAGAGCCTGACTTCAGTGAGCTTCCCCATCTAGGACTCTGCTCTAAATCCATCCCTGCCACTGTAATTTTTCAGCCATGGTGTTATTTTATTTCTTACTCCCTGAATTTTAGCTGCCGTTTGGTCCAGACTTGCCCCTTTGAACTGCACTCAGCCTTGGTCCTGCGGGGGTGCAGTTTGCTGTAAAAGCACTGGTTCTCTTGTGTGTTAGCTGCACATGAGCGGAACTCCAGCTATTGTTTTAATTTAGAAAAATCCCTGTGTGCCTAATTCAAACTCCTGTATACAGCGATAAGAACTCGCATTTTGTTTAATTTGGAGTAATTCCTGTGTACTTGATTTAAACCCCTGTCTACAGCAATTAGACCGAGCATGAGGATAATCTGTATTAGTCTCTCTTAGGAAAATTGATTCTGTATGGGCAGACTGTAATATTTCCTATGTGACACAATTGCCTGGTCTTTGACCCTAGCTTTCCTTCCTTCCTTTTGCTAGATTTGGCTTTGTGATTCCTTCTCAGGCATCCTCTAGCCTTTCTGGGCTACTGCATTTGTCCATGGTTTGGAGCCAGACTGCGGGCACCCCTAAGATGCGAGGAACCTGCAACAGCCAGTTCCTCGAACAGCAGCAGCAGGTCCAGCTTTTTTTGGCTACGACTACTGACTTCTGCAATCTGTGAATGCCTCAGCTACAATTGAATTCCAGCACCCTCACAAGGTTTAGCTCTGATTGGCTGACTGCCAACTTGGAACCTTCCGACTGGTCTGCACCCAAAGCCTGGCTTTAGTGAGCTTCCTCATCTAAATCCATCCCTGCCACTGTAATTTTCAGCCCACCCCACCCCCTCCCTAGGCCACCTTAAATCCACGTTAACCACGCCTACTTCTCTTCCCACCTCTCATTAGCTAGCAGTCATACTTGTGCTCTGAGATATATATATATATATATTTTTTTTTTTTCTTAAAGGGCAACACTATAATTGCTAGGCCTGTTTGTCTTCATGACTTGTAGACACTCATCTAACATCGAATCCCATTTAATCCACGGTTTTCTGTGGGTGACCAACAGTAATAATTAGTAGGGATTTGAGTGGTATAAACTTTGACGACCTTGTATACCACTACATCTCTGCCCTGAATTGCATAGTTACTATTACTGTTGCCTCTTTCCTGTCTCAGAAGCAGGGCTAGCTAAAGCCTCAATGTATTTGCCGAACAAACAGAACAATGCAGGCAACTCATTTGTTTTCCATGTCCCTTCTCCTCTTATGCCTTGTGCACCTGTTTGGGTTATCTCAACCTCCATTAGTTGGTACCTTCAGAACAGTAACAGAGAAGATTGCCAAGGTGTGTCAGATTCCATGGATCAGTATATATGTGCCTGCTTGTTCCACAAACCTGATCTGGCTATACACCTACCCTGGCGGGCTGGTACCGTGGAAGTATTACGTAGTGAGAGTGTAGCACCTTCTACATACTTTCTGCTGTCTCCCATGCATTTTGCAGTTAGGGTTTTAATCTATGTGTTTTTTGGCCACTATGGCAATAATCTTAGGATCCCTTCAGCAACTACTAGCTATCAACAAAAACGGAAATGATCTTCAGCACTTAGAGCCCTCCTGGGGCTATCAGAAAACTACTGCTCCTTTTACTGCTGTGCTCTGGTAATATTGAACTAAACCTTGGTCTGCCAGAAATTATTTCTTCTCCAGCTGATCTGCCTGGTCTCAAAGGTTTGAGCTTTATGCATGTCAATGCATGCAGCCTATTAAAGAAAATCACCTCCATCCAGGCATGGGTCTGTCATACTACACCTGATATACTGGCAGTTACCGAGTCCTGGCTTAGATCTGGTTTTGGGGACTGTGAAGTGAACATCCCCTCATACTTATTGTTTAGGATGGACAGACAGTCCAGAGGTGGTGCAGTAGCCATATATGTTAAAAATAAATACCCTATCTCTGTTACTGACTCAACTTCCATTCAAAGTGAATTTGAAAGCCTATCTGTTAAAGCTGAGATTTCCCCCTATGGTCTCACTCTACATAGTTGGATGTTACAGACCTCCATCAGCTGGTTTACAACTTTTGAAACATCTTGAAAGTACATTGGGGGCTGTGTCATCTGAGGTCATAATTTTAGGAGACTCCAATTTAGATTTGTTCTTCAGTGCCTCTACACCCCTTAAAGACACCTGTGATGCCCTTGGGCTGTCTCAACTATTTAATGAGGCTACTTGTTCTAATAAAAAGAACCCAACGAATAGCTCTCCACTAGATCACATTGTTGTAAGTAAACCTTACCTATACTCCCATCTTGGCGTATTCTTCTCAGATATTAGTGATCACTGTTTTATTGCATGAGTAAGAGCCAACCCTAAATCGACATCCGCTTCTAAATTCACCACCAAGAGATGCCGATGCAACTTTGATCCCCGTGATTTTATCACAGAGATAAAAAAACTCCTTGCGTTAGCAGGACTTCTACCTATCAAAATTAGTAAATACGGCATATGACATCTTCCATGAAATTGTACTAGGGGCCCTGGTTAAGCATGCTCCATTGGTCAAAGTCCGCACCAGAATTAAATTGTGCCGATGGTTTACAGCTGAGTTAAAGTCTGCACTTCAAAATAGGGACGCGTTATGGAAAGCTGCCCAGAGATCTAAGCTGCCTGCCGATTGGATTATGTTTAGAAGGGCTACAAACCATTGCACCAAGATGGTCAGAGAGGCAAAGGCTAATTTTTACCTAATGGAGCTTGAATCATCCTCACAGTGTCCCTCCAAATTTTGGAAAACCATAAAAGACATAGAAGGCCATTCCCCTGGTAATTCCCTACTGGCAAAAGTTACAGTTGGTGGCACCCCAGTTGTAGACAGGTCTGCCATCCTTGAGCATCTCAACAACCACTTTGCCACTGCTGGTCTAGCTTTCGATACCTCGCCAGCCATTAATCTCCGCTCTCAACTTGGCATCCTCAATCAAGGAGTACCTGTTCCTGAGTCTACGTTCTCCCTGCAGCCTGTATCCCTGAAGGAGGTCTATGACCTTCTTTTATAGCCAGACACAAGGAAGAGTACAGGAGTGAACTTCCTGGATCCTCTCTACCTAAAAATTGGTTACCAGGTCTTGGCTGTGCCACTTACACACCTTTTTAGCTTATCTCTTACACAGGGTGTCCTCCCTCCTTTATGGAAAACTGCCCATGTAATTCCCCTGTTTACATCTGGAGACCCTACTGACCTTAATAACTATAGGTCAATCTCGCTACTACCTATTTTATCCAAACTGTTGGAAAAAATTGTAAGCAATCAGCTCAGAAACTACCTAGAAGCTGAGAACCTGCTTAACCCTTTACAATCAAGCTTTAGATCTCAACATAGTACCATCTCGGCTCTCGCTAAAGTGACTAACGACTGGCAGCATGAATTGGACGATAAGAATTTTGTTTGCGCAGTATTTTTAGACCTGAGCAAGGCTTTTGATACTGTTGACCATGACCTGCTTTATACATCCCTCTGGACCGTTGGTCTAAACTTGTCATTTTTGAGATGGTTCTCTAATTATCTTACGGCTCGGCTCCAGCAGGTTAAGGCAGAAGCTTCCCTGGCTGCTGACAGGGATATTCCTCTCAGAAATTTGTCAAGCAACCACCTGGAAAACAGTCCATACATTCACCAAGCATTACTCTCTGGATATCCAGGCTAGGAGTGATGCTCGGTTTGGCACAGCAGTACTTCAGAGCCTGTTTCCAAAGTAGGTTCTGTCCCTCCTCCATGGAGGTACTGCTTGGTAGTCTGCATATGTCAGAATACAGCAAGACTCCATGTTGTTTGAAGAAAAATTACTCACCTTAGTAATGTTGTTTCTTCTAATGGAGTCTAGCTGTATTCTGACCTCCCCCCTGCCTCCCCTCTCAGAACCTAGTTTTTGGGATGTGGGTGGGCAGGAGCAGTGTTGGCACCCTATGGGTGTCCCTTTTTCACCGTCTTTTATTTTGGGTGAGTGATTGTGTTTTGGGATGCGTTTAAGTTTTTTGGGTTTCCTGACTTGAGTCTTCTTTTTGAAACCCTTTTACTGTATTTACTGTAGATATAGTTGCCAGTTGGCTAGTTTTGAGTTTTACAGTTTCCACGCAGAACTTTTAGTGAGTATTGCTCGTAAAGATCTGACGGTTGGAGTTTAAACAACAGCAGACAGGGGCTTCAACTGAACTTGCGGTGAACATTCCATGCTGGCCATGGAAAGTTTAACTCTTTGTTCTCTGGGGCAGTTGAAAGGCAGGACCTAACTGCATATATCAGAATACAGCAAGACTCCATTAGAAGAAATAACATTACTAAGGTGAGTAATTTTTTCTTACATGTCACTAAGCATGATAGGCGAGTACGTATTGAGAAGTGCTTCCTATATTACCTTGTCTGTACCCAAGGTCAAATCACATTTTGGTAGGGCCTCAATAAGTTATAAGCTACCTCTATTGTGGAATAAGCTGCAAAAAATGTTGAAACTGGTCCTCTCTATTATGTTGGCAGCTTTCAAATCACTGTATGACTGTTCCTTTATAGAATCTTGCAATTGCTTCCCTTAATCCTGGCTTATCCTTTAACAAGGATTCAAGCTTGTTCAGGCTGTTCCCTGCTCCCCTCTCCTCATCCTCCCCAACCCCATTCACTGTTCCCTTGTTCCTTTATTCCCAATATCTCGGTTCTTCCTGCGATTGTGTTTGCAACCATGACCAACAGCTTATACTTCCTCCAGCCTTATTCTGTTACTTCCCCTACTCCCACCACATTTCTGTCCTGTTACAGGATATTGTAACTGCATCCTATGGTTATACCTGTTAGTGGATATAGACCCCCTCATGCTCCCATTCTCGGCTCCTGTATTCTGTTATCTTGGTTTTGCCGGTCAACAGTTCTGGTGGTTCCCTGGGATTCCTTCCTTCCCCTCCCTTCATCCCTCTTACTTCTATCACTATCCGCCTCCCCCCCCCCATTGTAATCCATTTTACTCTTCTCTGGATCTCTATTTCTTTTCCCTCCCCTGGTACTTTTCAGGCAATTGTGTTGGGTTACACTTTTATATTTTAATCAATGAAACTATTACATATTCTGTAAACATTTTTTGTTTAGGCGCTGCTGTTGTTTCATTTTTCTCATTGTAACTGCTATGGTTCTAAACTTTTTATATAACTTTTTTTTCCCTCTTACTGTTGTAAACATTGTGTTAAATTATGACTATGTATACTGACAAGGTCCATCTTGAAAATGAGCATTGCTCAACGGTGTTCACCTGGTAAAATAAATATTTTGCTTGGTTGGTTGGTTGATTGATTGAGTGTCGTCAGTGTTCACAGCTGTATGGAACTGGTATTTGGTAGCCTCTAAGGCTGTCTTTACAGTTTCTACCAGGTCTTGGGCCATTCTGTCAGGGACCTGTTGACTTACGGCAAGTGCAGAGTTCCAGAGGCCTTTTTGATATTGAGTTGCATAGGCCATATAGGGAGAATGGTGAAGCAGCAAAGAGGTTGTGGTGTAAGACTTCTTGCCTGTTGAGTCCAATTTTCTTGACTTCTTTTCAGGAGGTTGACAGGAAAGTGGCACTTTAGCTTTGTCACAAGCTGCAACCTGTACCACCCCTTCATGGTCTGGGTGCACATAAAGAAACTCTGCATTAGACTTCTCTAACTGGTGTTTCTTTTAAATTTTTTATCTACTTTAGGCACAGAAGTAGGGTTCTGGAGTAGTTTAAAGGTTGTCCTGCGAAGGGATTTATGAATGGGCAGAAGCAGCTTTCTAGTAGGAGGGAGACCCGTCATGTCCAGATAGTCTGCATCCTCCTCTTGTTCAGTGGTCTCATGAGTAGTAATGTCCAGGGTGTCCACCATATGTTGTACAAAAGTGAAATGAGAAGAAAAATCCTGCTGGCCATTAAAGGAATTGCCAAACTCTTGGTCAGGGGATAAGTCTGGTTCAATAGGTTCACCCATCTGCCTGGATTGGTGGTAATTCAGGAGGATGTTAAAGATCCCATGACACTTATCGAAAAGAGTAGGGGAATTTCCCCGGTGTCCTGGCCAAATTTCCCTCATTCACTAAAAAAATACCACCAACAGCTTAATCTGGTTCAAATTCAGTTGCTTACCATCTGTATCCCCCCTCCCCCCCCGGTCGCCCCTGAAAAAGAGACTTCTAGGCCCAGTGGGCTTACCGGGTCAACAAAATTCAACAAACAACAAACAAACAAACCCTCTGGCTCATCATCATCACCATCACCATAATAAAAGCCCTGGGAGAAACCAGGGTCAGAGTAATGAGTAACATTAAGGTCGGCCAGGGCATTAAATAGGCCACCCGTAGTCTGCAACATCTGATATATTTACCAAGCCTTAGCCATTTCTTCAGCAGAGGGTGTCTCTTTTTGTGTCACTGACATCTCCCTTTGCCTTTCAGCGGGAGGGGCAGTGATATGTTTTTATTTTAGCTTCTTTTTGGCAGGCACTAAATCAGAAACCTGCTCATTTTGTCTTTTTTTGGCTTGGTCACCATTATTATTTTTGTCAGACTTATTTTCATGGGGGTCCTTTAGAGGACCTATCTTTAGACTTATGTTGAGAGGAAAAGCCCTCTTCAGCACCTTTGTTAGAGGGGGGAGGAAGACAGAGATGCCATTATTTCTAAGATTTCTGCCCTCTTTTTTACAGTTTTTGAACAAAATTTAGAGCAAATCTCACAGGTATGGTCTGGACCTAAACAACTTAAACAAAGATTGTGGCTGTCTGCCTTAGTCACAATCTTATGGCACCTTACACAATTTTTAAAACCCATTGGTCCAGTTCTTTTCTTGGGTCTTTCTGATATGCCACTTTGTCAGAAAAACCTATAAAATTACTATTCTCAAAAGGGAAATGAAGTTAAAACAGAAGGTTCCCTCGCGGAATGTAACCGCGATAAAGACGGTTCCCAGAAACAGAAAATGAAGTAAACCCAAGAACAAAATGTGGTTCATTGAAGAAAAAGGAATCTGTAATGTTTTAAAGTATTTAGAAATAAAACCACGATTTTTTTTACCTCCGAAAAAGAGCGGGAACCGCAAAGGGAACCACTATACAATACTAAATCTGTGGTTCCCGGGAACCGAAGGACACCACAAAAAAAACTGGATAAGATACAAAACATACCTGAAAAGGAACTCTAGGCAGCACAAAAATAAAGAAAATAACCACTGTTAAAGAAAGCAGCTTCTTAAAGCGAAGTGAAGAGAGGGCAGTGTTGCTCAGTCAGTGGAGAAATAATTCTGGTGCCCTCTAGGCTAACTGCAGGCAGCACACCCTCTTGCTCTCTCCTCACTGGCTAATTCCTAACACTCATTACCATTGACTCCACCTCCAGGGCAGCTGAACCCAGCTGGCATTCTGCTATAGTCAAGCATACTAAAGGTCCCCTGGGGTGAGAAATTATGTTATTTGTCACTTGCCTACATCACAATCAACTTGATTGACAGCCCATTCTACCAATCCTACAATAAATCTACCCTCAATTGTCACAAAGAAGAGGCATTGTATGCACAGAACATACAATGAGCTGTGTTCAAATATGCCATTAATTTCCATTCGTGAGGGGGCGGGACTTTCATAACTCATTTGTGGCTTGGTCCCGCCGCCTCACTCATGGAAATAAATGATATATTTGAACACAGGCCATTGTATATCCTCTATTTAACAATAACAAATAAGCTTTAATTAAAGACTTTCTTAAAATAAATAACTGGCTGGAGAGAGAACCAGCAATACCAGATCTGACTACGGGGCGATTACTCTCTTCAGGCAGAGATACAAATCTGACAAACTGCCAGAGTGGAAGGTAGCTGCAAAGCTTAACCAATATTCTAAATTCCATAATTAGAATATGTTCTATCACTGGGACATCTGTCCCCATGGAGTTAGATGCTTAAAGTTTAAAACACTAAGTTAGGAATTACTGGGGTTGGAAATGGACTTTACCTGTCTCTGCAATATGCTGATGATTTAAATTACTTAAATTAACTATCTTTTTCTTAATCTCTATGGTGTTCATTTTTATGCAGAAAATTGTGCAAGCTAATATGCATTCATCTCTAATAAACCACTGTAAATTTCTTTTAAAAATAGTAATACAAAAAGTCATTACCTATAAACCGAAATTCACTGCATCCACATTCTGTCAGAATGAGATCCTCACATAACCAAAGCAAGTTATCATCATTGATCAAACTAGGGTACTTTTTCACTAACTCCAACGATAGGAAACAGTAATGGACTTCCTCTTCTGTATCTAGTAAAGGTGTGTCTATCAGTCCCAGGGGTGCTTTATCATGTAAACCTTTGAATATAAAATATTTTCAAGGTGAAATATGTGAATTATCACTGTAAGGCATGAAATCAGTGAAATTTAGAATTAACAAAGTGAGCCTCCTGATTATTCAAGAATATTCTGGATTTGAAGAAACAAGACAGGGAGCATCAGACATCTGTGTCAGCCTGCTTAAATCACCAGAAATCTTCCTTCTTTTCACTCACACAAAAATGATTTAATTTTCTTAAGTAATGAGTTACCCCTATCAGCACAATAAAATCTACAGTCACTCTCAAAATATTTTGGCATTTGTTTTCAAAACATTCTAAAACAAAGTACATGTAACCCAAAGTCCTTTTTCCTATACCTAAATTCTTTGAATATGTAATGTTTAAGCCTCTCTTCATCTTGTACTCCTATTAGTTGTTTGAGAGTACCATTTAGTGCATCTAAAGAGCCCTAGATGCAGGAGTGTGAAATGGAAAAAGAAAGAGTTATCTGCGTTATCTTTTACCTATAGTTCTAAACTGAAGATAGTCTGTGCATGTGCTGTGACAAGAAATATTTAGTCAAACCTGAACTCTGGCCTCTGTGTTCCAACTGTCAGATCTTTTCGGAAGAATGACAACTAGGTCAGATAAATAACACTGTTATCATAAAAATAATCTTAGAAACTATAAAATAAAAATTGTAAACAATTCAACAGCCATTATAGTGTACTGTGTAAATGCTCCAGCAATAAGAAAAAAATTACTCACCTTGGTAATTATGTTTCTTCTAGTGGAGTCTTGCTGTATTCTGACAAGTGCAGTTAGCCCCAGCCTTTAAACTGCCCTGGAGAACAATGGGTTAACTTTTCTATGCAAGGCATAGAATGCTTATCTCGAGCTCGGTTGATGGCTCTGCCTGTTGTAACTCGAACTGCAACCGTCAGATCTTTACGAGCAAAACTCACTAGGTGTTCTGAGTGGAAACTGTAAAATTTTTACTAGCCAACTGGCAGAAAAATAATCTTTTGGGTTCTTAAGGAAGACTCAAGTCAGGAAATCCAAATACAAAAACCAATCAAATGAAATAACATCTCACCCCATGAGAAACAGAGGGTGTAAAGGGGGCACCCCTAGGGTGCCAACACTGCACCTGCCCACCCACATCCCCAAAAAAATCTAGATTCTGAGAGGGGAGGTGGGGGGAGGTCACAATACAACAAGACTCCCTAGAAGAAACATAATTACTAAGGTGAGTAATTTTTTCTTCAAACAACATGAAGTCTTGCTGTATTCTGACAAGTGCAGACTACCAAGCAGTACCTCCATGGAGGAGGGACAGAACCTACTTTGGGAATAGACTCTGAAGTACTGCTGTGCCAAACCGAGCATCACTCCTAGCCTGGATATCCAGAGAGTAATGCTTGGTAAAAGTATGGACTGTTTTCCAGGTGGCTGCTTGACAAATTTCTAAGAGAGGGATATCCCTGGCAACAGCCAGGGAAGCAGCTGTACCTCTTGTGGAATGAGCCCTTAGGCCTGAGGGTGGAGTTTTTCCCAGTTTTTCATAGCAGAATTGTATACAAGACATAATCCACCTGGCAATAGATCTCTTGGTGGCAGGTTTGCCCTTCCCAACTTCTCCGTAAGTGAGGAACAACTGGAGGGAGTCAAACCTGTGACCCTTGGTACGCTCTATGTAGTAGCTAAGGGCTCTTTTAACATCCAAACTGTGTAGCCTCCTCTCTCCAGAGGAGGAATGATCAGTGAAGAAAACAGGGAGAGATACAGACTGATTCAGGTGGAAATCTGAAACCACTTTAGGCAAGAACTTTCTGTTAGTTCTAAGGACCACTTTATCTCTGTAAAAAGAGATGAAATCAGGTTCCACTGACAGGGCCTGCAATTCACTGATACATCTAGCAGAAGTAATGGCTACCAGAAACACAGTTTTCCAAGTCAAGTACTCAAGCTCTGCTGAGGACAAAGGTTCAGAAGGGGGTTGCGTAAGCTGAGCAATGCAAACATTAAGATCCCAAGCAGGAGCCTGATCCGTAAGGGGGGGATTGGTGTGAAGCAATCCCTTGAAAACTTACAGAATACAGGGTGGGATGACAGTGAGGGAGACTTGCCTACTGACAGGAAAGCAGAAACAGCTGACAAGTGTACCTTGAGAGTAGCTGGTCTGAGGCCTAGGCCATTGAGATGGACCATATAGTCCAGAACCATAGGTAATTCAGCAGTGTCTGGAGAAATACTCTTCTTAGAACACCAAATGCTGAATCTTTTCCATTTGGAGTTGTAAGTCTTTCTGGTGGAGGGCTTTCAAGAAGCCTTGAGGATATCCAGAACACCTTGGGAAAGATGCAGATCTGCAAACTCTAACTCTTCAAGAGCCAAGCCTTGAGATTGAGAGACTGAAGATTGGGGTACCAAATCCTCCCCTGAGAGGATGTTAACAGGTTGTAATTCCTGGGAAGAGACAGGGGAAGATGGACTGCTAGGGACAGTAACAAGGGATACCATGTTTGCCTGGCCCAGTCTGGAGCAATCAGAATCGCTTTGCAAGGTTGTGACCTTATCTTGACTAACACTTTGGACAGGAGAGGGAAGGCGGGAAGCATACAGAAATTTCCCTTCCCAGTTCAGAATCAGAGCATCCAGGGGGACTGAGACCAAGACTGGGGGTCTGCAACAAAAGAGAGGAAGTTGGTGATTGTCTGGGGCTGCAAAAAGATCTATCTCTGGAGTGCCCCATCTTGAGAAAATCACCTTCAACACCAGAGGATCCAGAGCCCATTCGTGATGGCCCTGAGATATTCTGCTCAGTGCATCTGCTAGGACATTGTCCTTCCCTGGAAGGTGAACTGCTATCAGAGAGGTTTGCAGGGAATAAGCCAGGGACCACAACTTCATTGCTTCTGTGCACAAAGCCGTAGACCGAGTGCCTCCTTGCTTGTTGATGTACCACATGGTGGTGGTGGTGTCTGTTCTGACCTGAACCACCTTGTTCTGTACTGATTTGGAAAAAGCTAACAGTACCAGAAACACTGCCCTGAGTTCCAAGAGATTGATGTGTAGAAGAGATTCCTGAGGCGACCACAGTCCCTGGGTGGTGAGGTCCCCCAAATGGGCTCCCCAGCCCAGCAGAGAAGCATCTGTGGTAAGGACCACTGAATGAGACTGAGTGGCAAATGGAACCCCTTGCCTCAAATTGTCCTGATCCTGCCACCATTGCAGGGCTTGGATCAGAGTTCAAGTCACTGGGATTAGTTTGGTAAGGGAATCCTTTCTTTGGGACCAGAAAGCTCTTAAATGGAACTGAATGTCCCTTATCTGGAATCTTGCACCTTGGACCACTGCTGTAGAAGCTGCCATGTGGCCCAAGAGCTGAAGGAAATGCCTTGCTGGTCGAGAAACCTGAGGTCTGAATAAAGAGGCCAGCTCCATGTGAGCTCTTGCCCTTTCCAGGAGAAGGAAGGCTCTTGCCTTTACTGTATCCAGCTCTGCCCCTATGAAGGTGAGGAGCTGCACTGGTTCGAGAACTGACTTTGGTAGGTTGAGAAGAAATCCTAAAGAAGTGAGCACTTGCTGGGTCACTTGCAGGTGTGACTTGACTTGGTCTGGGGACTGGCCCACTATGAGCCAGTCATCCAAATAAGGAAAAATGGAAATCTTTTGTCTTCTTAGGAAGGCAACAACTACTGCCAGGCACTTTGCGAAGACCCTTGGGGCTGAGGTTAAGTCAAAGGGCATTGCTCTGAACTGATAGTGGCCTGAGGGCAACTCGAACCTGAGGTACTTTCTGTGGGAGCACCTGATGGGAATGTGTAAGTAGGCATCTTTGAGGTCCAGGGAGGCTAGCCAGTCCCCTGGCCTTAGAGAGGGAAGGATTATTCCCAGAGTTATCATCTAGAACTTTGGCTTTAAAAGATGTTTGTTCAGGTATCTTAAGTCCAGGATGGGTCACCACTCTCCTGTCTTTTGGGGGGTTAGGAAGTACCTGGAGTACGGTCCTTTGCCCCCAGTGTAGGGTAGGTACTCTCTCTATAGCTCTTAGAGCTAGGAGAGAAGAAACCTCTACCTCTAGGGCAAGGGTCTCTGGGAGATTTGCTGGTGGAAAAGATCTGGCTCTCATCTTTGGTAATTTTTTGAAGCTGAGAACCAGTCCCTGGCTTACTACTTCCAGGACCCACTTGTCTGATGTAACAGACATCCAGTCCTGGACAAAGTAAGCCAGCCTGCCCCCTACTGGGATAGGAGAATCGACCTGGGCAGACCCATCAGGGTGTCTGCTTGGCAGGCTTTAGGCTGAGGGTGGATGCAGGCCTGCTCATCCCCTTCTGCCTCTCCTTCTGAAGAACCCCTCTGCGAAAGGAAGAAGAGGCCTGTGTTGGTAAAAAGGCCTTTGAAAAGGTCTGCCCCTGCCCCTGGACTGCTGCCTTTGAGGAGTTGCCTGCATTTCCTTGGCCTGAGCACTCCTGTAAGTGGTCCTGTATTCGTCCATTTTCTTCATGTAATTCTCTGTCTGCTCCCCAAACAGAGAATTACCCACTACAGGAAAATCCATGGCCTTAGCCTGGGTATCCTGTGAGAGACTAGTACATCTGAGCCAAGCCATTCTCCGAAGAGCCACAGATGTAGCCATGACTCTTGATGATACATCATTGGAGTCCACAGCAGCATGAAACTGAACTTTTGATGCCTCAACCCCATCTGCAGCCACCTCCTCCAGCTCCTTGGCAAGCTGGGGGAAAGCCTGTTTAGCCAGTGCCAGTACAGTGTCCCACCTGGACTTCTGGTACCTGGTTGCATAGGCCATATAATTCACCTGCCTGAGTCCCAAAGAAGATGCCATGTACTGCTTCTTTGCCATGGCATCAATCTTCCTGGAGTCCTTGTCTGGGGGGGTGTGATGCCAAGGGAATGCTTGCCTTATCACAGGCAGCAGCCTGTACAACCCCAACATGGTTGCACTGCTGATAAAGGAACTCCGTATCTGAGCCTGAAAGAGTATACCTCTTGTCCATTCTTCTATCCACAGGAGGAATGGAATTGGGAGACTTAAAAATTTTTTGTGTCTGCTTCCCAAAAGATTTGTGGAGGGGATAGACAGTCTCCTGGACTCTGGGATGTCCATCATCTCTACATAGTCAGGCTCCTCCTAATACTCCACTGCCTCCTCTATAGGAAGCTGGAGGGTCTCAGCCACCTTTCTGTAAAACATATAGTGGGAAGGAGACTCGGAAAGCTAGGAGGAGAAACACCTGAAGGTCTGTCTGGGGAGATGTCCGGGTCAATAGGCACATCCAGACTTTCACCATCACCATATTCATCTTCCAACTCTCCTTCCTCTTCAAACTCCGGTTCATAAAATTCTTCCAGGGTATAATCATGAACTGGGGGAACTGACCGAACTGAGCCCCTGCCAAAAGGTGCCGGATCAGTCGGAACCGGTCGAAGCGATTCCACAATATGAATCGCTTTGGCTATTTCTTCGGACGGTCGGATTACGAGATTCTGGATCCGAACCAGACAATTTTTCTTTCGTTTCTTTTTCCAGAACCAACCCTCGGGATTGGATCTCCTTTGCCTGAAGTATCGCCCTGG
The DNA here is from genome assembly GCA_016271365.2 of Neoceratodus forsteri. NCBI lineage: Eukaryota > Metazoa > Chordata > Ceratodontiformes > Ceratodontidae > Neoceratodus > Neoceratodus forsteri. The sequence goes on from CM028130.1 coordinate 1,202,777,876, forward strand.
TCAGAGGGCACTCCTTCTGGTTCGGTTGGAACCGAACCGGGCTGGCCATCCGGGTCAGCGGACTTCTCGGCCTCCCTTTCCCTCAGTCTACCTAATCTCTTTTCAAGGGTAGATTTGGGAAAATTTTTACAAATTTGGCAGTCTGAATCGAGGTGGTCAAACCTCAGACAATAAACACAGGTGGTGTGGGGATCGGCCTTAGCAAAGACCTCCCCACACTCACTGCAGTGTTGAAACCCAGTGTGCCGGTTTTTTTTCTTTGGTTTCTCAGACGTGGCCAACCTAAACAAACTTACCCTTTTTTGGCAACTGCCAGGCAAGACTCCCCTATCAGCGCCTGACCGTGTCATGGGTCTTAAAAAAAACATACTAAAACCCTTTTTTTTTTAGAACCGATACGGACCGGTAACCACACACTAAAGTAAAAACACAAACTTTACCTAAACGATTGGTTCAGCCGAACCGATCCACACTTTTTACAAATTTCACACAGAAAACAGAACAAAAACCTATCTAGTACTCATGGTACCACAGACAGAGACTTGAACGACTATGTGGAAACTAAATTTCGGTAGAAACGGACCGAAAACCGACACTTTAACTGACTTCGAACTGAGCTGCAGGAGAAATCTCCGGAGCGACTGTTCAGTGAGGCGGAGTAAAGAATCTGACGGTTGCAGTTTGAATTACAACAGGCAGAGACATCAACCGAGCTTGATATGAACATTCTATGCCTTGCATAGAAAAGTTAACCCATTGTTCTCTGGGGCAGTTTAAAGGCTGGGGCTAACTGCACTTGTCAGAATACAGCAAGACTTCATGTTGTTTGAAGAGAGTGAGTCTTTACTGTTGTACCTATTCCTACCCTAGCTGGGGAGGTAGGGAGGGAGGATAGTGCCAATCAGATGTAAACAGCAGAGGAAAGAAAAGTTACGTACCATAGCGCTAAATCTTCATGACAATCTTCTCCATATAGCTACACTCAGGTCTTAGAGTCAGAGGCGACAGGACCTTATCGGAACCAGAAATTTTGGGGCTGGTGGTACAGCATCATTTGCATGCCCATAGGGTATACAGCGGCACTGGCCCCAATTACCTCGGTACATTTTTCTCTAAGGAGAGTGAAAAAAGGACCTATCCTCAAATGTAACTAGTGAAACATAAAAAGGCCATAAGTTAGCCCCTTGGTCCCTGTAAGAAGGGATAACAACAAGAGTCGCCACAGCCCATGCCCATTCTATGAGGGATGTGGGAAGGCAAATCAACAAGACTGAAGTGAATAAGACAGACAGGGTACAGAGGATGGGTGAGGGTAACTACAGTATATGGAGAAGACACTCTTGTAGATCTAGAGTTAGGATAAGTATCTTATCTTTCAAGACTCAGTCTTCTTCAAAGGGCCACATTCATTGGTTGAGTAGCAAGCAATGCAAAATTCCCCAGATTAGGGATGCTGGAGACTTAGGACTCACAAGGAGAGCAGGCCCTGTAGCAGAGCCAATCCAAACCCTACATGTCTTCTTGAGTGGACTATCAGGACACAGTGTTTTGTGAAAGTATGAACAGTACTACAATTAGCAGCCCTAAATATTTCTGAATTAGGGACTGAATGGAGCGAAGCCACTGAGGTAGCCATTGCCCAAGTGGAATAAGCTCTAACAGGGCCCTCCAATTTATTTACCATAGCCTACCATAGCTCTAAATATTCATCCACCTTCAAATCTAATCTGAAACCTTTTGAATTTTCTCAAGCCTTCCCTGAATTTTAATTACTTTTATTGTGATTTTAGATGTTATTTGCCTACTGTTGAGTAGGTAGTTGTTGTATTGTGCAGTACCCTGAGCCCTAAGGAAAGGGTGCTATAGAAATAGAGTTGCCTTGCCATTGCCAGTTGCTGCCCTGCTAATGTATAGCAGTGTTGAATACAATTGGCAATCCTGTTTAACAAGCACTGTTTGGAGATGGGAACTCCTTCAAGATTGTGGCAGAAAGAGACAATCTACTGGGAAGCTTGTCTGTAGTCTTTGGTTTTATCAAGGCAGAAGCTGAGAATCCTTCTAACACAGAGAAAATATAACACACCTTCATGGTCAGATTTTCCAGCTTGGGGTAGACAGGTGGGAGCACCAAAGACTGACTGAACCAGAACTCTGCCACCTCCTGTGCCACATATTTAGGATGTGTTCAGAGCACCACTCTATCCTTATAGAAAACCCTGTATGGAGGATCTGTCACTAGGGTTTTGAACTCAGATACTCTGCGAGCAGAAGTAATGGCCTTTAGCAACACAGTTCTCCAGGTTAGCTATTTAATGTCATTAGTAGCCGCTTGTTCAAATGGCTTGCATGTGAGCACATCCAACATCAGACTGAGATCCCAATTGGTAACCAGTTTCTTTATACAGTAGAGGGTCTGAAATAAATAATTACCATAATAATGTTGTTTCTTCTTAAGGGATCCCTCACTATGCTTGACAAGTGCATCATTCCACTGGAATGAGCTGCCCTGAAGCCTAGAATTTTATGATAATTAGAGAACCTTAGAATAAAATTTGAAACTCTGCTCTGGTCACGGTCTCCCCAACCCTATAATGGCAAATGTATTTCTCAAACTGCTGGACAACAGTGACCACCAAATCTAGCTAGGGGACTACCAAAAAATTCTAAACTAAAAAACACATTTTTTGTTTGCACAAAGAAAAACAAATGAGGAAAACACTCATAAAAATTTCAGTTGTGAGCCACAACAACATGAAATGCTTAATTCCACTACAAGCAGGCTGTTGAGAGAACCTTTTCCAGGTTCTGGAAGGGGGGAAGTGAATGGATTGTCAAGCATACTGAGGGATCCTTTAGGAAGAAACAACGTTACTACGGTAAGTAATTATTTTCTTCAAACTCCAGTAATCCCTTACTATTGCTTGACAAGTACAGACTCCATTGCAGTACCTTGGAAGGCTGGGTACAGAACCTATTTAGGGAAAAGGTTCCTTCTGGACTGTGTCTCAAGACAGTAGTGCTTTGTAAAGGTGTGTACTGTTTTCCAAGTAGCTACTTTACAAATCTCCTGAACGGAGACACCTCTAGATGCTGCCACAGAGGCAGAGGTGCCCCTTGTGGAGTGGGCCCTGAGGCCTTCAGGTGGACGATTGCCAGTTTTGCCATAACAGAACTGTATGCATGCCACCATTCAGTGAGCAATGGTCCTCCTGGATGTTGGCTTGCTTTGGCCTACATCCCTATAGTTAACAAGAAAAAATTACTTGCCATAGCAATATTGTTTCTTTCAAGGGATCTCTCACTATTTTTACTAAAGCAATCAGCCTGAAGAGTTGAGCTGCCCTGGAGAGATTGGCATGTATGTGAATTATGGAACTCAGAATGCAATTTCAAGTCTCTGCCACGTGGTGGCATTCTACCCTGCTCTCCAATGTCAGATTTATACTGAGAGCCAGTACAGCAGTGGCCACTAGTCTCACTAACCTAACCCAAATAAAACCTAAGTGAAAACTGCCAAAAAAAAAAAACAAAGATTGGTTCCACGGGACAAGCTATGACAGACTAAGAGTAAGTAACCACACAATCAACTGACTGTAGACAGTGCAATAAGTAATGCTCAAACAAATAAACAGCAAACAACAACTGATTCTTGGAGAACCTTTTCCAAGTTCTGGAAGGGGAGACAGAGTGGGAAAGTTAAGCACAGTGAGGGATCCCTTGGAAGAAACTATTACTATGGTAATTTTTTTTTAAACCTCAGAAATCCCTCACTTTGCTTAGTAATGCAGATTACAAAGCAGTACCTTGGGAGGCTGGGTACAGAACCTATTTAGAGAAAAGGTTCTGCAAGACAGCAGTGCCAAACCTGGCATCTCTTCTTAACTGCACAGCCAGGCAATGGTGCTTTGTAAAGGTGTATACAGTTTTCTAGTTAGCTGCTTTACAAATTTCTAGCAAGGGGGCATCCCTTGCAGCTCCCACAGAGGGAGAAGTGCCATGTGTAGAGTGTGCCCTGAGGCCTTGTGATGTTAGCTTGCCAGCTTTACTATAGGAAAACTGGATGCAAGAGACTATCCAGTGAGCAATGGTTCTGTTAGAGGCTGGCTTATCCTTGCCCATTTCACTGCATGTGCAGAACAGCTGTGAGTGGAAAGATCTGAGGTCCTCAGTACAGTCCAGATAGTAGCTAAGTACCCTCTTAACATCCAGACTGTGGAGTCCCTGCTCACCAGAACAGGACTTTGCCATGAAAAACACTGGAAGGGTGATGGACTGGTTCAAATGAAACTCAAACACCACCTTGGGGAGGAATTTCCTATTAGTCCTTAGGACTACCTTGTCTCTGTGAAAGATAATTTTAGTTTGGATCTGTGCAGAGAGCCTGCAGCTTGCACACCCTCATGGCAGAAGTTATGGCCACCAAGAAAACAGACTTCCAGGTGACACATTTCAAGTCTGCAGTAGCCATAGGCTCAAAAGGAGATTCCATGAGCTTGGCTATACACAGGTTAAAATCCTAGGGAGGGACTGGTTCCATAACTGGGGATACAGGTGCAGGAGTCCTTTAAAGAATTTCCTGAAAATGGGGCGTGAAGCCACTGTTTTCTCATTGCCTGCTGAAACATAGGCAGAGATAGCTGCCAGGTGCACCATAAGGGTTGAAGGCCTGAGGCCCAAAGTCTGAAGGTGAACCAAGTAATCCAAAAGTATGGGCAGGACTTCCTATAAAGGACTGAACTGCTTAGAAGCACACCACAGAGGCAATCTTTTTCATCTGGAAGCATATGTTTTCCTAGTAGAAGGCTTCCTGGAGACCATGAGGACTTTGAGGACCTCCTCTGAAAAGAAAAAAATTACTCACTTTAGTAATTGTGTTTCTTCTAATGGAGTCTTGCTGTATTCTAACATATGCAGTTAGCCCCAGCACTTGAACTGCTCCAGAGAGGAAAGAGTTAACTCTATGCCAGAGCATAGAATGTTGGGCTGGAGCTCGGTTCAAATCTCTGTCTGTGGCACTTCAAAGTGTAACTTTCAGATTCTTACGAGCTAATACTAACTAACTACACCTCCTAGGTGGAAACTGTAAATAAACTAGCCAACAGGCAACCAATTTTTGTGGATCCCCAAAAGACTCAAGTCGAGAACCCCAAATAATAACCAGGTAGTGAACAAACATAACTACAAAAAAACAGCAGAAACATAACCCACCCCCCCTTTCTAAAAGGGGGAGTGCCAAATACACCCTAAGGTGCAACACTGTACCTGCCAGCCCACTTCCCAAAAAACAGGTTCTGAGAGGGGAGGCAGGTCAGAATACAGCAAGACTCCATTAGAAGAAACACAGTTACTAAGGTGAGTAATTTTTTTCTTCAAACAACATGAAGTCTTACTGTATTCTGACATATCTGAACTACCAAGCAGTACCTCCAAGGAGGAGGGTACCAAACCTATTTTGGGAACAGGCTCGGCAGTACTGCTGTACCAAACCTAGCATCACTCCTAGCCTGGATATCCAGAGAGTAATGCTTGGTGAATGTATGGACTGTTTTCCAGGTGGCTGCTTTGCATATTTCTAGTAAGGGAATATCTCTGGCAACAGCCAGAGAAGCAGCTGTACCTCTAGTCGAATGAGCCCTCAGGCCAGGGAGGGGGATATTTTGCCTATCGTATCATAGCAGAATTGTATACAAGAGACAATCCACCTGGCAATAGTTCTCTTAGTAGCAGGTTTACCCTTTTCCACTTCACCATAAGTGAGAAACAACTGAGGACAGTCAAACCTAAGTGTCTTAGTACGCTCAATGTAATAGCTAAGTGCTCTGTTAACATCCAGACTGTGTAATCTTCTTTCTCCTGAAGAAGAAGACTGATCAGTGAAGAACACAGGAAGAGACATGGACTGGTTCAGATGAAAATCCAAAACCAGCTTGGGTAAAAACCTCCTGTTGGTTCTAAGGACCACCTCATCTCTATAGAATGAGATAAAATCAGGCTCCACTGACAGAGCTTGTAGTTCACTAATACACCTGGCAGAAGTGATTGCTACCAGGAACACAGTTTTCCAAGTCAAGTACTTAAGTTCTGCTGAAGCCAAAGGCTCAAAAGGGGGTTGCATAAGCTGAGCAATGCAAACATTAAGATCCCAAGCAGGGGTAGGGTCCTTAAAGGGAGGGTTGGTATGGAGCAAACCTTTAAAGAACTTACAGAAAACAGGGTGAGATGCCAGGGAGGAAGCCTTCCCCAGTGACAGAAATGCAGAGACAGCTGTTAAGTGTACTTTCAGAGTGGCTGGCCGGAGGCGTAAGCCATTAAGATGAACCATGTAATCCAGAACTGTAGCCAAATCAGCAGTATCTGGTAAGACATTCCTATTGGAACACCAAATGCTGAATCTTTTCCATTTGGAATTACAGGTTTTTCTGGTGGCAGGTTTTTGAGAGGCTTTAAGAATATCCAGAACCCCCTGAGACAGATGCAGACTTGCATACTCTAACTCTTCAAGAGCCAAGCCTTGAGGTTGAGAGACTGAATATTGGGGTACCATATCCTCCCCTGAGAGGAGGTTAACAGATTGTGTTTCTTGGGAAGACTTAGGGGAAGATGGACTGATAGTGACATCAATAGAGGATACCAAGGCTGCCTGGCCCAGTCTGGTACAATCAGGATCACTTTGCATGATTGTGACCTTATCTTGACCAGAACCTTGAACAACAAGGGAAAGGGAGGGAAGGCATACAGGAATTTCCCCTCCCAATCCAGAACCAGAGCATCCAGGGGAACTGAACCCATGACTGGGGGTCTGTAACAGAAGAGATGGAGTTGATGATTGTCTGGGGCTGCAAAGAGATCTATCTCTGGAGTGCCCCATCTTGAGAAAATTACATGCAACACCAGGGATCCAGGGACCATTCGTGATGGCCCTGAGATATCCTGCTCAGAGCATCTGCTAGCACATTGTCCTTCCCTGGAAGGTGGACTGCTACCAGAGATGTCTGCAGAGAATAAGCCAGAGACCATAATTTCATGGCTTCCATGCACAAGGCCATAGACCAAGTGCCTCCCTGCTTGTTGATGTACCACATGGTGGTGGTGTTGTCTGTCCTGACCTGAACCACCTTGTTCTGTACTGAGTCCGAGAAAGCTTGAAGAGCCACGTATACTGCCCTGAGCTCCAGAAGATTGATATGAAGTAGAGACTCCTGAGGGGACCACACTCCTTGTGCTATGAGGGCTCCCAAGTGAGCTCCCCATCCCAGGAGAGAAGCATCTGTGGTTAACACCATTGAATGAGTCTGGCTGATGAATGGGACTCCTTGTCTGAGATTGTCCTGATCCAACCACCATTGGAGAGCTTGTATCAGAGTCTGAGTCACTGGAATCAGTTTGGTTAGAGGATCTTTTTTCTGAGACCAAAAGGACCTTAGATGGAACTGAATGTCCCTCATCTGAAATCTGGCTTCCTGCACCACTGCAGTGGAAGCTGCCATGTGACCCAGGAGCTGAAGAAAATGTCTTGCAGGTCGAGACACCAGGAGGCGAAAAGATGAAGCCAGGTCTGTAAGGGCATTTGCCCTTGCCAGAGGAAGAAAAGCCTTTGCTTGGACAGTGTCCAGCTCTGTCCCTGTGAAGGTCAGGAGTTGCACTGGGTCAAGAACTGACTTTGGAAGATTGAGGAGGAATCCCAGAGAAGTGAGCAATTGTTGTGTCATTTGCAGGTTTGACTTGACTTGGTCTGGAGACTGCTCCACAATGAGCCAGTCATCCAGGTATGGAAAAATGGAGATGTTTTGTCTCCTTGGAAAGGTCACTACTACTGCTAGGCATTTTGTGAACACCCTTGGAGCTGAATTTAGTCTGAAGGGCATTGCTCTGAACTGATAATGGCCTGAAGGCAATTTGAACCTGAAGTACTTTCTGTGGGAGCACCTGATGGGAATGTGAAAGTAGGCATCCTTGAGGTCCAGGGAGGCTAACCAATCCCCTGGCCTCAGAGAGGGAAGAATTACTCCCAGAGTCACCATTTTGAATTTTGGCTTGACTAGGTGCTTGCTTAGATATCTGAAGTCTAGGATGACCTGCCACTTCCCTGTCTTTTTTGGGGTAAGACAGTATCTGGAGTACAGACCCTTGCCCCTGTATGGAGTAGGAACTCTCTCTCTATGGCTCTGAGAGCCAGCATAGAGGAAACCTCTGCTTTTAGGACAATGGCTTCGGAGATGTTTGCAAGTGGAAAAGACCTGACCCTCAGTTTTGGAAATTTTTTGAAGCTGAGAGCCAGTCCCTGGTTTACTACTTCCAGGACCCACTTGTCTGAGGTAACAGACTTCCAGGACTGGAAGTAGTAAGCCAGCCTGCCTCCTACTTGAATAGGGGAGTCAACCCGGGCTGACACATCAGGGTGTCTGCTTGGCAGAAGCCTTAGACTGGGAGGAAGATGCAGCCCTGCTCATCCCCTTTCTGCCTCTCCCTCTGAAGAACCCCCTCTGAGGAAAAGGAGAAGAGGCCTATGCCTGGTAGAAAGGCCTGTGAAAAGGCCGGCCTGTGAAAAGGCCTGCCCCTGCCCCTAAACTGCTGCTTTTGAGGAGTTGCCTGCCTTTCCTTGGCCTGTGCACTCCTGTAGGTGGTCCTGTATTCATCCATCTTCTTCATGTAATTCTCTGTCTGCTCCCCAAACAGAGAATTATCCACCACAGGGAAATCCATGGCCTTAGCCTGAGTGTCCTGTGAGAGGCTAGTACATCCGAGCCAAGCAAATTTCCGAAGAGACACAGATGTAGCCATGACTCGTGATGACACATCATTTGAGTCCACAGCAGCATGAAATTGGATCTTAGATGCCTCAATCCCATCAGCAGCCACCTCCTCCAGCTCCTTGGCTAGCTGGGGGGAAGCCTGCTTGGCCAGTTCCAGTATCCCATCTGGACTTCTGGTATCTGGCTGTGTAGACCATACAGTTTGCTTGCCTGACTCCCAAGGAGGATGCCAAGTACTATTTTTTGGCCATAGCATCCACCTTTCTAGAGTCTTTATGGGGGGTGAAGCCAAGGGTATGTTAGCCTTGTCACAGGCTGCAGCCTGCATAACCCCAACATGGCTGCATTGTTGGAGTAAGAACTCCGTATCTGAGCCTGACAGTATACACCTCCTGTCCATTCTCTTGTCCACAGGAGGTAAAGAATTTGGTGTTTGGAGAATTTTTTGTGTCTGTTTCCCAAAAGATTTATGGAGGGGAATAGGCAGCCTCTTGGACTCTGGGATGTCCATAATTTCTATGAAGTCAGGCTCCTCTTGTTCCTCAGCAGCTTCAACCAGAGGGAGCTGGAGGGTTTCAGACACTTTTTTGTCGAACAAATAGTGGGATGAGGACTCAGAAAGCCTGGGAGGGGAAACATTAGAAGGCCTGTCTGGGGAGATGTCCTGTTCAATGGGCTCATCCTGACCTTCCACACCATTATCATCATCATCGTCGTTGTACCCTTCTTACCCTTCCAAATCTGGTTCATAATAATCATCCGGACAATATTCCGGAACTGGAGGAACTGACCGAACCGAGCACCTACCAGGAGGCGCCGGATCAGACGGAACCGAACGGAGAGATTCCACAATACTAATCACCCTGGCTATCTCTTCGGTGGTTGGACGTAATGGTTCTGTATCCAAACCACCAATTTCTTCTTTCTCTTTGATGGAACTGACCCCTCAGGATTGGCTCTTCTTTTGCCTGAGGCAGTGTCGCCCAGGTCAGTGAGCACTCCCTTAGGTTCGGTTGGAACTGAACCATGCTGGCCATCCGGGTCAACGGACTTCTCGGCCTCCTTTTGCCTCAGCCTACCCAATCTCTTGTCCAGGGTTGCCTTTGGAAAATTTTTGCAGATTTGGCAGTCTGAATCAAAGTGATCAAACCTCAGACAATAAACACATGTGGTGTGGGGATCTGCCTTAGCAAAGGCATCCCCACACTAACTAAAGTGTTGAAACCCAGTGGGCCTGGTTTTTCTTTTGGGTTTCTCAGATGTAGCCATCCTAACCAATTACCCTTTAGCAGCTTAAAAGCCAGGCAAAAAAATGCGTTTTTTTGAAACAGATAGGGACCAGTACCTCACACTAAGAAATTAAAGAATAAACCAAAAACAACCCAATCGGTTCCAAACCGGACCGATTGACAAGATTTACAATTTCCACACACAAATAAACAGAAATTAAACTAAAGTTCACTACCTACAACACTTACTGTACCACAGACAGGGATCTGAACCGAAAAGATAAAGACAAAAGACGGTATAAAACGGGCATTTTACTAGGACCGAACCAACAAGCGAAGGAGCAATCTCCGGAGTGACTGTTCAGTTAGGCAGAGTAAAGAATCTGTCGGTTACACTTTGAAGTGCAGCAGACAGAGGTTTGAACTGAGCTCAAGTCCAACATTCTACACTCTGGCATAGAGTTAACTCTTTCCACTCCAGAGCAGTTCAAGTGCTGGGGCTAATTGCATATGTCAGAATACAGCAAGACTTCATGTTGTTTGAAGCAAAAATCAGAGTACTCTAGCTTTTCAAGAACCAAGCCTTGAGGTGCAGTGACTTGAGGTTTGGAGAGGTAATTCTGCCCTGAGACTTGGTCAGTAGGTTGTGTCTCTGTGGGAGACAAATGAGTTGTTTGATGGAAAGAGCCAGGAGAAGTAAGTACCAGGCCTGCCAGGCGCAGTCTGGAGTCACTACTATCATGGTGGCAGGCTGGCTCCTTAGCTTCAACAGTACTCTTAGAAGTAGAGGGAATGGAGGGACGGTATACAGGAACCTCCCTGATCAGTCCAGGGTCAAGGCATCCATGGGAACAGAGCCCATTGCTGGAGGCCTGCAACAAAAGAGATGGAGCTGGTAATACTCTTTGGAGACAAACAGATCTATCTCTGGTGTGCCCCACCTCCTGAATATTGTGGGCAGCACCTGCTTGTTCAGAGACTAATTGTGATGTCCCAGTCTGATCCTTCTGAGGGAATCCACTAAGACACCGTCTTTCCCTGGAAGGTGGACTGCTGACAACTGCACCTCCATGGAGTAAGCCAGACTCCAGAGCTTCATTGCTTCTGTGCACAGCTTTGAGGATCTTGTGCTTCCCTGTTTGTTGATGTAATACATGGTGGTGGTGTTGTCTGTCCTGATCTGGACTGACTGGCCTTTTACCTGGAAAGCGAATGACTAAAGGGCTAGGAAGACTGCCCTTAGCTCCAGGAGGTTTATGTGCTCCCTGGATTCTCGAGGGGACCACACTGCACTTATTGTTTGTTCACCAGGTGAGCTCCCCATCCTAGGAGAAAGGCACCTTGTGTCAAGATGACTGTGGGGAACCACTGCTGAAAAGGCATTCCCTTCCTGAGGTTGCCTTCTTCCTTCCACCAGTCCAAAGCTTTTAAGAAGGGCTTTGTCACTGGCATCAGCCTTGAAAGGAGATCTCACTTTTGGGATCAACGGGCCCTTAAGTATTACTGGATGTCTGTCATCTGAAATCTGGCCCCTGCCACCAGAGCTGTGGTTGAGGCCATGTGTTTCAAGAGCTGAAGAAAGTTCCTTGCTGGTCTGGGCTGGCCCAAGATGAAGGACTTTGACAGATCTACAAGGCTTTTCATCCTGCCCTGAGGCAGGAGTGCCCTCCCCTGGAGGGCAATCAATTCTGCTCCTATGAACTCCAGGACTTGGCTGGTTCTGTCTGGGACTTCTGAGCATTTATTAGGAAATCCAGACCTTACAAGGTGCTCTAGATCTGGAAGAAAGAGGCTTTCACCTGCTGGTGTGACTTTCCTGCAACCAGCCAGTCATCCAGGTAGGGAAAACCAGCACCCCCTGCCTTCTGAGGTGTGCTGCCACCAGGGCTAAGCACTTTGTGAATAACCTGGGGGCTAAGGAGAGACCAAAGGGGAAGGCTGCAAATTGATAATGACCAGATGCCAGCCTGAACCATAAGTATTTCTTGTGGCTGGGCCTGATTGGAATGTGAAAATAAACATCCTTTGGGTCCAAGGAACCCAGCCAGTCCCATAGCTGTAGACATGGTATCACTGTAGCTAAGGTTATCATTTTAAACTTGTCCTTTTTCAGGTTGGAGAATCAACAGTCAGTTCTGATAAACCATTCTAATACTTGCAGCCTGGGGAACCTGCAGCCTGGGGAATCTTTTGAACTGCAGTGTGAGCCTCTGGCTCACCACTTCCAGGACCCACTTGTCTGTGGTGATGTTTTTCCATTCCTGGAAGAAGTGAGCCAGCTTTCCTTCCACTGGCAATGGATGGAAGACCTGGACTGACTCGTCAGGGAGTTCTGCTTGGGCTGAGCCTTAGATGCTGGGGTTGGTTCAGTCTGTCTGGAGCCTCTTCTGCTCCTGCCCCTGAAGAAAACTCTCAACTGAGAGAAGTCACATGGCAGAAAAGTAAGGGGAAAATAACTTCTACTCCAACCTCCCCTTCCATGAGGCCTATAAGAAGTGGAGGCCTTTGCCTTCCCAGTGTTTTGCTTTTGTAATTAGCTTTGTACTCGTCCACCTTTTTCATGTATGCCTTCATCTTGTCAACTAAAAAAAGAGTTATTCTCACAAGGGAAATCCATGGTCTTTGCCTGAGTGTCTTTATGGGATAGATTAGTGGTCCGTAGCCAGGCAACTCTCCTTAAAGATATGGCATGGGCCATGACCCTGGAAACAGTGTCATTGGTATCCACTGCCATATGGAATTGGTGTTTGGCTGCATTGAGGGCAGATTTGGCAGTACCTGCCAAATCTTGTGCCAGATCCCACAAAGCCTTATCACTCATAACCAGTATAGAGTTCCAGAGAGCTTTCTGGTACTGGGCAGTAAAGGCCTAATAGCCAGCCTATCTCGGCAGCAGGGAGGCAGAGGTATAAACCTTTTCCCCATACTGTTCAGCTTCCTGGAGTCTTTGTCTGAAGGCTGGGTGGAGAGAGGAACCTTGGCCTTATTGCCGGCAACATCCTGGACTACCCCTTCATGGTTGGGGTGTGAGTAGAAGTACTCGGCATCACGTCTGTCTAGCTGGTAGTTTTTCTCAATCTTTTTGTCAAAGTCCAGAGTGGAAGTAGGGGTTTGTAATAACCTGCAGGTTGCTTTCTTGAGGGGTTTGTGTACCAGTAGTAGCAACCTCTTGCTTGGGATTAACCCCATCTTATCCAAAAACTCCACCTCATCCTTATCCTCCACAGTTTCCTGGCTGGAGAGGTTGAGGGTATTCACCATTTGCCTGACAAAGGTATAGTGGGTGGAAAAATCCTCCTGACCCTAGGAAGGGGAATTGAACTCCTGTTCGGGGGAACCATCGGGCTCAATGAGTTCCCCTTCATCTTCCTCCTCTTCATAGTAAAACTCAATTCCCTGGTTCTCAGGAACCGGGAGTGGGGCTGGGACTGGAGGAGCAACCTACATGCCTATTAATGATCCCATGGCTTGGAAAGCCTGTAAAAATTTCCAAACTGTAGTAATGTCCTCCATAGAGGGCATTTTTGTTTTGTCTTGATAGCTCCTTTCCTTCTTAAGGAGGCGGGTCAGCGACATGTTTTTTTTTTTGTTTTCTTTTTGCAGGAACCAACTCTGGAACCTGCTCAGAGGGTGCTTTATGCTTGGCTACCACTGGGTTCCCTTTTTCAGGAATCCTAGTGTCAGAAACATCTTTAGCAGACCTTTCCTTCTGCTTACAATGGGAGGAAGGACCCTTATCAGTGTGCTTAGGCGACGTAGATGAAAACTGAGAAGTCATATTAATTTTTAACTTTTTGGACCCATTTTTTACAGCTTTAGGGCAAAACCTACTGCAAAGTTCACAATCAGTTAGGGAATGATCAGGACTGAGGCACCTTAAACACAACTGGTGACAGTCTGCCTTCACCAAGAGATTGTCGAACTTAGTACAATTTTTGAAACCTTTAGGTCCTGTTTTCTTTGTGGGTCTGTCAGACATGCCAGTTTTGAAAGACCCTGAAAAAAACAGTTCCCAATAAAGAAAAATACAATTTGTGGTCCAGTTCCCTAAAGAGGTCGAACCGCTAACAAAAAGAAGTTTAATACTTTTATTTTTACTGTTGAGAAAGATTTCCCTCAGATAATAGGGACAATACAAGAATGCACCTCAGTTCCAGAATATCAGAAGCTGAAGCATGAATAACCTAAAAACACTTTTTGAAAGAAAAGAAAAAGAAAAATAAGAAAGTAAAACAGATGCAGTTAAAAATAAAACAGCAATAAAAAGGGTTTTTCCTCCAGCCTCTAAAAACTAAAAAGAAAGGCTAAAGTACGTCAAACTAACTAAAACAGCAGAAATGAGAAAAATACTAAACGAGATACTTGCAAAACCAGAAAACAAAACTGTAAAACTCGATTCACGTGAAGAGAGGTCTTCGGGGCAACTTGCTTCCTCAGGGGGAGAAATGAATCTGATGTTGGAGAACAGGGTAGAATGCCACCACATGGCAGAGATCTGAAATTGCATTCTGACTTCCATAATTTACATACATTCCACGCACTCTGGGGAAGCTCAACCCTTCAGGCTGATTAAATTAGTAAGCACAGTGAGGGATTCCTGGGGTTTGAAACAGTTGAGCTGAAGTGGACCTGACCTCCTTAGTGTGGTACAGTAGTAGCTTAGCAATCTTTTAACATTCAGGCAATGGAGCATCTGCTCCCCTGGTTTGGATTTCGCGATGAAAAACACAGGGAGTGTGATAGATTGGTTGAGGTGAAACTCTGAAACCACTTTAGGGAGAAATTGTCTGTTGGTCCTCAAAACTATTTTATCTCTGTGGAAGATAATGTATTTAGGATCTGTGCACAGGGCTTGTAGCTCACTCACTCTCCTGGCTGAGGAGAGGTCCACTAAGAAAACTATTTTCCAGGAAACATATTTCAGATTAGCCATTGCCATAGGCTGGAATGGAGCACCCATAAGCTGGGCAATGCATAGATTCAAGTCCCAGGAAGGGACTGGATTTTTAAAAGGAGGGCTCAAGTGGATCAGACCATTAAAGAACCTTTTGAAAATAACCGGGGAGGCTACTGTCCTCTCCCTACCAGCTGATGTGTAGGCTGAGACTGCTGTAAGAGGCACCTTAAGGGTAGAAAGGTGAAGACCCAAAGACTGTAGGTGTGACAGGCAGTCCAGTATGCAGGACAGACTGGCCTTGAGGGGACTGATTTGCCTGGAAGAAGACCACAGGGAAATTCTTTTTCACTTTGAGGCATATGTTTTCCTGGTGGCTGACTTTCTGGAGACTTTCAATTCAAAACATCTTTTGAGAGGTTTAACCCAGAGTATTCTAACTCCTCAAGTACCAGGCCCTGAGATGCAGAATGCTGGGGTCTGGAAATGTTATCCTTCCCTGAGGCAAGGTCAGCAGGTTGTACCTCTGGGGAAGAGTGATGGGTGGTTTGCTGGACAGGGCCAGGAATAAAGAATACCAAGTTTGCCTGGCCCAGTCTGGAGCAATCAGAATCATTGTTGCAGGTTCCCTTCTGAACTTCAGCAACATCCTCAGAAGGAGAGGGAATGGGGGAAACACATAAAGGAATTTCCCTGTCTAACAGAAGACCAGGGCATCCTCTGGGACTGTCACCACTGATGGAGGCCTACAACAAAAGAGGGAGAGCTGGTAGTTTTGCCAAGAGGTAAACAGGTCCACCTCTGGTACACCCCACCTTCTGAACACCGCTGCAAGCACTTGCCTGTTCAAGGTCCATTTGTGGTTGCCTTCACTGATTCTGCTCAGGGAATCTGCAAGGACATTGTCCTTCCCTGGTCAGTGCACTGTGGATAACTGCACCTCCAGCTTGTATGCTAGGCTCCAGATCTTTATTGCTTCTATGCACTGCTTGGAAGATCTTGTTCCATCCTGTTTGTTTATGCAGTACATGATGGTGGTGTTGTCTGTTCTGATTTGGTCTGACAGACTCCTGATGTGGCAGGAAAAAGCCTGCATTGCCAGAAACACAGACGTGAGCTCTATGAGGTTTATGTGCTCCTTGGACTCTAGTGAGGTCCACACCCCACTTACAGTGAGGCCTTATAGAAACACAGAAACACAGAAGTTGACGGCAGATAAGGACTGCAAGGCCCATCCAGTTTGCCCATTTCTTTTTCTACCTTATAAATGTGCCATCGGCATTTGCTCTGTCAATGGCCTATCTAGTCATACTTATATGTATTGATCCCTTATGCCTATCCCATGCCTGTTTGAAGCCCTGCACTGTATTCATATCCACCACTTCCTGAGGTAGGCCATTCCATGCATGCACCACCCTTTCTGTGAAAAAGAACTTCCTCACTTTACCCCTTAATCCGCCTTCCTCTAATCTCATGCTGTGTCCTCTTGTTCTGCTATTTTTCTTATATTGAAACATGTTAGACTCACCTTGTAAATGCCCTTAAGGTGTTTGGATGTTTCAATCATATCACCTCTCTTCCTCCTTTGCTCTAGGGTATACATATTGTGTTCCTTTAATCAGTCCTCATATGTTTTCTGATGCAGTCCCTGCACCATTTTGGTTGCCCTTCTCTGGACTGCCTCAATTTGGCTAATGTCCTTGTGAAGGTGTGGCCTCCAGTACTGTATGCAGTACTCCATATAGGGCCTAACCAGTGTCTTGTAAAGAGGGATTATTACCTCCTTCTTATGACTTGTGATACCCCTACTAATACACCCCAACATCCCCATAGCCTTACCTACTGCTTTAGTGGTCTGCTTGGATGATTTCAGGTCATTTGTGATGATGATGATGCCCTAGTCTCTTTCTTCCCTTGTGACTGCCAGCAACTCCCCTCCCAACCTATAGGTGGCTTCAGGGTTTCTCTTCCCTATGTGCATGATCTTGCACTTCTTTGCATTAAACCCCAGTTGCCACTCTTCCGACCATTTTGCCAGTTTATCCAGATCTCTTCTCATTCTGCCCACCCTGTCTGGATCATCTACTCTGTTGCCGATCTTGGTGTCATCTACAAACAGACAAATCTTACCCTCCAGTCCATCTGCAATGTCACTGATGAAGATATTGAAGAGGACTGGCCCCAGGACTGATTCCTGAGATACCCCACTTGTGACTTGCATCTCTTCTGACTGTATACCGTTTACCACCACTCTCTGTCTTCTGCCTGCCAACCAGTTTGCCACCCAGTTGACCAACTTCTGACCCACCCCGAGCCTACCCAGCTTATTAATCAATCTTCTATGTGGAACAGTATCAAAAGCTTTGCTGAAGTCAAGGTAGGCGACATCAACTGCTCCCCCTTGGTCCACCACTCTGGTCACCCAGTCAAAGAAATCTATGAGATTAGTTTGACAGGACCTTCCTGTTGTAAACCCATGCTGTCTTGGATCCTGTGCTCTTATGGATTCCAGGTGTTGCACTATCCTTTCCTTAAGGAGTGCCTCCATAATCTTGCCAACTACTGAGGTAAGACTGACTGGTCTGTAGTTCCCTGCCTCCTCCCTGCTATCACTCTTATGGAGCGGGATCACATGAGCCCTTCTCTAGTCTTCTGTGACCTCTCCTGTGCTCAGAGACTCACTAAACAGTTCTGATAATGGCTCTGCTAGTTCCACCCTTAGCTCCTTTAGTACCCTGGGATGTATGCCATCAGGTCCCATTGCCTTGTCCACCTGAGCTTATCAAGCTCTTGTAGGACCCTTTCTTTTGTGAAGGGACTAGCACACACATCCCTCCCCGCTGTGTCCATGGTGCTGAGCTGTGGGCCCTGCCCTACCTTCTCCTTAGTAAATACTGAGCAGAAGTCTCTATTTAAGATAGATGCTTTTACATGGTCATCCTCCACACATGCCCCCTTATCCCCTTTGAGCTTAGCAATACCCCCTCTGGACTTTCTCCTTTCAGTAATGTATCTATAGAAAGTCTTGTCACCTTTTTTACTGTTCATGCTAGTGTTTCCTCGGTTTGGGCCTTTGCCTGCCTTACTGCTGTCCCTGGTTCCCTTAGGAAAGTTTGGTATGCTTCCCTATCTTCATCCTGCTGCATTCCTTATATTTCCTGAAGGCCAGCCTTTTGGCTCTGACCTTATCTGCTACTGTTTTTGAGAACCAAAGTGGTTTCCTTCTTGTTTTGCACTTCCTTTTCTCTCTAATACAATTAGATGTTGCTTTAAGTATTGCATCCTTAATACTTGCCCACTTTGCCTGTACCCCCTCACCTGTATTTTTTCTTGCCAGGGCTAGCTTAACTCTATTGGCCATTTTATCAAAGCCAGCTCCTATAAAGTCCCATATTTTTGCCTTGGAATGGGATGATTTAGTTCTAGTGGCCAAATTGAACCATACCATGTGATGGTCACTAGCCCCCAGGTGACCTTCTACCTGGAGATCTGTGATCCTTTTCTGTTAGTCAGTACTAGATCTAGGATAGCCCTGTCTCTTGTGGGTTGTTGTACCAGTTGTCTGAGGCCCTCTCCTTGCAGGGAATCCACTATGTGTCTAATTCTGGCAGATGTTCCTGCTGGTATTGATCAATCTGTATCTAGCATGTTGAAGTCTCCCATTATCAGAACCTCCTCCTTAGCTGTCATGTTTTGTATATCTTCTAACAGTAATGTGTCTATGTCCTCCCCCTGGTCTGGAGGACTGTAGACAACCCCAGTTCATATGGCTGTCCCATTTCCTGTTTCCAGGGTGACCCACAGTTCTTCTGGCTCCTTATGTGTATTCTGAATTTCTGTAGCTTTGATATTTTCATTGACATAAAGGGCCTCTCCACTCCCCCTTTTTGCACCTTGGTCTCTTCTGAACAGTACATAGCCGGGTACTGAAGTCTCCCAAGTGTGGTTACTGGTGAACCATGTCTCGCTAATGGCTACTATGTCCAGTTTAGCCTCTGTCATTATTGCCTGCAGGTCTGGGATCTTGTTTCCCCCACTGCGAGCATTTGTGTACATGATTTTCCACTGGCCAGATTTTGGTGTGTTGGTTGTTAAGTGAGGTCTGGCATTTCCCCTGTGCGTCGTATGGGAAGCCAGGCCTTTTTCCTTACCTGGTGATGCAAATGAACTACAAACATGCTCAACTCCTGTTTGATCACTAGCTGAGGGGGGACGGTTTTCTTCCCATTCGACGTCTCGGGTGCTGCACCCCTCTCCCCATTTGCTAGTTTAAATATTCTGCAAAGACATTAAACTTCTGCCCCAATGCACTGACTCCCTCCTTAGTCAGATGCAGTCCATCAAATTTAAAGAACTTTCGCTCCCCAAACTGTTGCCAATTACTTACAAATTTGTGTCCTTTTTCCTGGCACCAGCCCTTGAGCCACCTGTTTAGCTCCCCTATCTCCCCTTCTCTGACCTTCCATCCATCTACCCCCCTCTCCCAGACTGGCAGAATCTCAGAGAAGGAGATGCTAGATGAAATGGATGATAGTTTATCACCCAGCCTGGTCAGGTGTTCCTTGGTCTCCACAACTGACCGGCTGGCGAGATCATTAGTCCCTATGTGTACCAGGACATCGATGTTTTCTCCTGCTTCCTGTACAATTTTAGCAATGTGGTCAGTGTCTCTCCATGCTGATGTACCTGGGAGACATCTGACCATTACCCCTGGCTGGAGATAGGTATCAATTCCCCGAATCATGGAGTCTCCTATGATCAGAAGTGTTTTGGATTTCCTTTTTGCTTTTTTTGTTTTGGTTCCTGTTTTGGGTGAGTTTTGTTGTGCTAGCTCCTGTGCTGCAGTGTCCTCTGCCCCTTTGTTTGATTTTGGAGATAGCGGTAGATACCCATCTCAGGAGGGGGGCAGCTATAGTCAGCACTACTAAGGGCGACTGCTGAAGGAAGGGGATTCCCTCCCTGAAGTTCACTTCCTCTTTCCACCAGTCCGGTGCCTTTAGATGGCACTTTGTGACTGGTACCAACTTTGACAGAGAGTCCTGCCTTTGGGGCCAGCAGGACCCTAAGTGGTACTGAATGTCTCTCATTTGAAATCTGCCACCTGGCTGGGACCACAGATGTGGAGGTGGCCATATGTCCCAGCAGCTGTAGGAAAACCATTACTGGTCTGGGTGGCCCAGCTTTGAATGACTTTGCCAGTTTTGTAAGAAAGCTTTTCCCTGTAGTGTATCTAGCTCTGTGCCTATGATGTCCAGCACCTGTGCAGGCTCTGTCTGAGACTTTGGGATGTTTATCAGGAACCTGAGATCCTCCAGAGTTGACTGGGTGAATTTGAGGGAGGCCTTGGCTTCTTGGTACGACCAACCTGAGACTAGCCAGTAGTCCAGGTAAGAGAAGACCACCACACTTTGTCTTCATAAGTGAGCTGCAACCACTGCCAGGCACTTTGTGAAGACCCTTAGTGCTGAGGATAAGCCGATGGGTAGGGCTGCAAACTGATAGTGGCAGTTCCCTGCCCAGAACCTGAGGTACTTTCTGTGGGAAGGTCTTACTGGGATATGAAAAGTAGGTATCCTTCAGATCCAGAGACCCCAGCCAATATCCTTGCTGCAGAGATGTTATCACTGTGGATAGTGTCACCATCTTGAACTTTTCTTTTTTTCAAGTGCCTGTTCAGAAATCTTAGGTCTAAAATGGGTCACCACTCTCCAATTTTCTTGTTGGTGAGGAAGTACCTGGAGTAGAGGCCCTTGCCACAATGGGCAGAGGGAACTCATTCCACTGCACTGGCCTGCAGGAGCTTTTTGACCTCCAGCCCCAGCAGGGGTTTTCCTGCTGTGGGATAAGGTGTAAAGGCCCTGTGTACCTGCAGTTTTGGGAACTTTTTGAACTGCAGGTAGAGACCATGACTCACTATTTCCAGGACCCTCTTGTCTGTGGTAATCTTTTTCCATGCCTGGAAATAGTGAGCCAACCTTCCTCCCACTGGTAATGGATGGGCGACCTGCACAGACATGCCAGGGGTTCTGTTTTGTTTGCACCTTGGGAGCTGGGGTGGCTGCAGCCTGCTTTGCACCCCACTTACCTCTGCCCCTAAATAAACTCCTCTGAGGAGGGTAGTCAAAAGTCATGTAAGTGCAGGGGACTAACCCCTACCCCTACTTCTCCTTCCGTAGGGTCTATGGGAGTGGAAGCCTTCTCTTTTCAGTTGTGGTTTTTATAGGTGGTCTTGTTTCATCCACCTTTTTCATGTAGGCCTCTGTTTTGTCGTCAAAAAAGGAGTTCCTCTCACAGGCCTTAGTTTGTGTGTCCTGAGAGAGGTTCATAGTCCTAAGCCAGGCAAACCTTCTGAGGGACACTGAATGAGCCATGACCCAAGAGGTGGTGTCATTGGTATCCATAGCCATGTGAAACTGGTATTTAGTGGCATCCAAGGTGGCCTTTGTTGTGTCAGCCAGGTCCTGGGCTATAGCAGCAGCAGCCCATTTACTCATGGACACTACAGATTTCCAGAGGGCCTGCTGGTACTGAGCTGCATAGGCCATATATATTGCCTATCTCAGTAAAAGCTGAGGTGTAAACCTTTTTCCCATGCTGTCCAGTTTTCCAGAATCCTTCAATGGGGGTTGAGAGGAAAGTGGGACCTTTGCCTTGTAACAGGCAGCAGTTTGTACCACTCCTTCATGGTCATGGTGAGTGTAAAGATACTCAGCACCCTGATTATCAAGCTGGTATTTCTTTTCTGCTTCATTGTCTATACCAGCAGCCAAAGTGGGACTGCTAGGACTTTTGAAGTAGCCTTTCTTTAGTGATTTATGAATGGGCAAAAACACCCTCTTTGTGGCTGTTAGGCCAATCATGTCCAAAAATTCCACCTCATCCTGGTCCTATGCTGTCTCCTGAGGAGAGGAGTTGGTGGTGCTTGCCATCTGCCTCACAAAGAAATAGTGTGAGGAGAACTCCTCTGAGGACCTGGTAGAAAAGCCAAATTCCTGAACTGGGGAGCCATTAGGCTCTATGGTCTCATGCTCCTCCTCCTCCTCTTAATAAAACATCTCAGCCTCATCCACCACAAGCTTTGTTACAGGTTGTGGGGAGAGGGGGCTTGGGCTTGCATGGATATAAAGGCTCCCATAGTCTGGAAAGCCTGGAAGAATTGTTGAGCCTAAATCATGTCCTCAGCTGAGGGCATTCTGTTTCTGTCTGTGACAGAAATGGGAAGGAAGGAGTTATTGGCTTGGATTTTTGGCTGGTATTTTTTAGCAGTCTAAACACACACACACACACACACACACACACTGGGATTCCACCATCCACCAGCAGCTAGATAAGAGCTGAGTAATAAATCCTAAACAGAGTGACCTGGGGGCCGGGGGCATATACACACAGACTCACATAGCTTGAAAGGATTGGATCACTCAAATATAAACTAAAGGTTAAAATGAATATAATTGGACAATGATAGGTGTTCAATCTGATTGGAACAATTAAATACATACATGGTAAATGGTTGGTGCATTCAGAGTGGGAACAAGAATCACCAATTCTCAAGAGAAAATATAAGATGTTGAAAAACAGTTATAGGGTAGTTGCTCTTGGAGTTACTGGGGAAGTTACATCCGAGAGGTCAAGCTTGAAGCCTACTCTTCTAGCTATGTCCATAAGAGCTGGCAGATAGCATAGGGTCCAGTTTCTCTTTATGGATAGAGAAGGGTAAGAATAATAATAGCATATCTTAGTTGATAACCTTATTCTTTTTATCATCTGTTATTCAAAATCATGTGTTTACTTTTCCTGTAACAGTGTCATTCTCTTCTGTTAAACATATATATATCCTGTAATGCACAGCATCATGAGCTGCATATGCAAATCACCACAGAATATTATGTTGGTTCAACTTTAAGCAGAAATGCATGGTGCCGAAAGGCCTCTCACACAGTTTGCAAAGGGTGGCAACTGTTGGCATCCTTTGCAAACTGTGTGAGAGGCCTTTCGGCACCATGCATTTCTGCTTAAAGTTGAACCAGCATAATATTCTGTGGTGAATTGCATATGCAGCCCATGATGCTTTGCATTGTGGGGGCATGTGTGATTTTGTATTTCTTTGAAACTTGGCTTCCCAGCCAAATGCCCTTTGGGGTAACCATTGCCTCAGTGCTTGCACGCAGAGGTTCTTTGTCTTTTATATCCTGTAATGCAACTTTTGACCTCCTTTTAAGTAAAGAGCTATTTATTTACTCAGCAGTTGTGGCTGTGATTTAAATTATTTCTAAGGTATTGCATGGTTTCCACTGGCGGAGGCAAACTCTGCTTAGCATCTGCCACCCAAGAGACACAATACCAGGCTTAGATCTGTTCAGTTGCAATTTGACCTCCCAGTTCTGTGCAACTGGGAAGGTAGGTGCTGGAGGACCCAGCTGGTGGCAGCAGATACCCAAAGATGGACATCTCTCTAAAATCTGTTACAGCCCAAAGAGAGAGGTGGGTTGTCACACTGTCAACTGGCATCTCCTTTGTTTCTTCAGCAGGAGGGGCAGTGACATGCTTTTCTTTCTGCATTTTTAGGCAAGAACTGGTTCTGATGCCTGCTCAGCAGATATTTTAGTTTTGGTAGACTCAGGGGTCTCCCTGTTCAACACCCTGACTGGCAGCTTTGTCCTTTTACTTCTGTTGAGGAACTTGCCTGTCCACAGAGCCAGGTTGTGAAGAGAAGGCAGACTGAGAAGCCATGATATCCTCAAGATTTTTGTCCCTCTTTTTTTTTTAGGACAAAACCTAATGTACAGTTCACAGCTGGAAAAATCGTGATCAGGACCTGAACAGGAAAAACACAACTTGTAGCAGTCTGCCTTAGCCAAGAGTTTAAAGCACTGAGTACATTTTTTGAAACCAGTGTGTCCTGTCCTTTTCTTGGGCTTGTCAGACATGCCAATCACGGACAGTCCATAGGAAAAAAGGGTGTGTGGTTCTGAGGATTAATAGTTCGGTTTCCACAAAAAAACAGGAACTGCAAATAACATTTTTAAAACATGAATTTAAAAAATCCAAAGTGAAAACTCAAATTGAGAAATAAGCCCAATACCAACAAAGGTATTGTTTTGGTTCCTCACAGGTAGAGATGGACAAAGATGGCTAAATTTACTCCACGAAATAATCCGCGAATTAAGCGCAAATTGTGAAGTGCAGATCACGCTGCGAAGTGTGGAATTTCACTGCAAATGGCAGAATTCTGCACTTCACGGCCAGAATTCTACCATTCACATGTAAAACTTAACGATTTTGGGTAAAGTCAAAGTTGCTGAGGATAGGAAAAACTTCGCAAAACTCTGCAGATGAGAATTTTGCCACTCCGTGGCAACTTTGCTGGCGTATTCAAATTTTAGCACATCTCTACTCACAGGGAATCAGGAAGGGAAAAATGGTGATCACAAGCGGTGAACAAAAGAAATCAGTACTGCTCTTTAAACTATGGCAAAATCACTTTAGGCTGAAAGAAAAATATATTAAAAAGGGGTTTACAATGCCGTTCTGCTATGGTGGAAACTGTATTTCAATAGATTTTTCTCGGCTCCTTGGAACCGTAAGGGATCCATGAAAAAATCATAAAACCACAGAAAAAATGCCTTAAACCTAAAGCAGAGTATCGAAATCTGACTAAACAATCAATTCTGAAATTAACAAATGAAATAAACCAGAATGTCAGTACCTTGGAGAACAACTTCAGGGTGATGCTTCTCTGAGGTGGAGAAATAAATCTGCCATTGGAGGGTGGGGGAGAGGGTGACCACATTAGAGTTTCAAATTTATTTTTAAAGTTCTCTAATTAGCATAAAATTCTAGGCTCCGGGCAGCTCATTCTAGAGGAATAATGTACTTGTCAAGCAATAGTGAGGGATTCCCGGGGCTTGAACACAGGATTTCACTTAAGAAGGGCAGGGGTAAATGGAGAAAAAGACAAAGGCAGTAAGGACAGGGATGGGGCAAAAAAAAAATAAAGCCATAAAAAATGGAGGGTAATGAGTACAAATGCCTGTAGTCTAGGTAAAAAGCTCCCCGAAATGGTGGCCTTGATGCAAGAGGGATGCCTGGATATCGTGGCAGTCACAGAAACATGGTACACAGAGAACCATGACTGGGATGTCAACATACCAGGGTACATAATCTACAGAAGGGACGGGGAGGGAAGAAGATGAGGAGGAGTAGCTCTCTATGTAAGGGAAGGGATCAAAGCAACAGAAATAAAGGGTAAACAGGGAGGAGAGGAGGCACTGTGGGTCACCCCGGAGACTGGAAATGGCACCACAATCCGCACAGGGTTGTATACAGACCCTGTCTCAGGGGAGGAAATGGACAAGGAAATGAAAGAAGGCATCCTTGGGATGGCAGAGAAAGGGAGATATCACTGATGGGGACCTGAATATGCCAGATGTTAACTGGAGCACCTTTGCTGCAGTCACATCCAAGAGCAGGGCCATTCTCAATGCCCTACAGGGGGCATGCCTCAGATAGCTAGTTTTGGAACCCACTCAGGAGGGAGCAATCTTAGACCTGGTACTCTCAAATAGGGATGAAGAGAGGATCTCCGATCTTGAAGTGGGTAGCCATCTGGGAAAAAGTAACCACCAAACAGTGTGGTTCACAATAAACTTAGCTGTAGTGTCAAGCCATACAGAAGTAAAGGTACTGGACTTCAGGAGGGCTGATTTTGTCAAAATGGGAGAGTGCCTCAGAAAAGCACTTGCAAACAGGCAAGAAGGTGGGGTGGAGCAACAATGGGGAAACATCAAAATCGCCATCAAAGAGGCAGCATGCCTTTGTGTGAAGCAAATAAACAAATCAAAATGAAAGAAAAAAACACTATGGTTCTCAAAAGAAGTGGCGGGGAAGGTAAGGGAGAAAAAGATAGCATTCAGGAAGTATAAGAAAACACAGAAGGAGCAGGACAGAGAACTGTACCAGTTAAATCAGAAGGAAGCGGGGAAGGCAGTCAGAATAGCAAAGGCCCAAACTGAGGAAAAGATAGCCAACTCAGTTAAGAAGGGGGATAACACCTTTTATAGGCACATTAGGGAGCAAAGAAAGACTAAGGCAGGGATACTGAGGCTGAATATAGAGGAAGGTGGTTGGGCAGAGAGCAACAGTGAAAAAGCAGGG
The DNA here is from genome assembly GCA_016271365.2 of Neoceratodus forsteri. Classification (NCBI taxonomy): domain Eukaryota; kingdom Metazoa; phylum Chordata; order Ceratodontiformes; family Ceratodontidae; genus Neoceratodus; species Neoceratodus forsteri. Next base: position 1,202,803,906 of record CM028130.1, read on the forward strand.
ATACTGAATGAATACTTCTGCTCAGTATTCACATTGGAAAAGCAGGGGGAAATACCTAATCCAGTCCATAGAAGCACTCTGGATAGGGGGGTTGATATTCGTCCTTTCACAGAAGAAAGGGTTCTGAAAGAACTCTTAAAACTAAAGGTGGATAAAGCAATGAGGCCTGATGGGATTCACCCCAGAATTCTAAAAGAACTAAGGGAAGAGCTAGTAACACCACTGACTACCCTTTTTAATAAATCATGGGAGGATGGTGTGGTATCTGAGGATCAGAGGAGGGCGGATGTGATTCTCCTTCACAAAAGTGGGAGCAAGACAAAAGCAGGAAAAGTACAGTTATGTAAGAACTTACCGTAACAGAAGATCTTCGAGAGAAGCTCTTGCAGTAGGTAATTACATATAGGACTGACGCCGGCAGGCGGCAGGACCCCATGGAAGAATTTCTAGCTAGCACTCCCTGTCAAGGGACTGCCCCCACATCAGATGACCGGTGTCAGGAGACGTCGGTATAAAGGGGTGGTCCCTCACACCCGCCTTCCAGTTCTTTCCCGCCATAGGCCAAAAGTACTTGGACGAGAGAGAAGGATATTTCCCCACTGAAAAGGAGCTGAAAAAGCTTAGGAGATGGAGGGCGGGCAGGTATTACCTACTGCAAGAGCCTCTCTCGAAAGATCTACTGTTACAGTAAGTTGTTACGTAACTGTACTATCTTACTTCGAGAGGGTTCTTGCAGTAGGTAATTACATATAGCCAAGCAGTCTGGAACAAGAAGAAGCACACGGGAGGAGGAAAACTACTCAAAGTAGACCCTCTAGCTGTGAAGGCCATAAGAAAGGAGGCCTTGCAGAACAGCAAGCCCAAAGCCTGCTCTACAGCGAGAGGCAATGTCCAAACTGTAATGTTTTGTAAAGGTATGGACGGAAGTCCAAGTGGCAGCAGCACAGATGTCTGCCGCCGACACATTCTTGAAGCAAGCCGCTGAGGCAGCAACTCCTCTGGTGGAGTGGCCTCTTACTTGACCCGGAAGGGTCTTGTTGTACTTGTCATAACAGAAAGTGATGCAATGAGCCAACCATTTGGATAGGCATTGCTTAGAAACAGCATTGCCTTCTCTTTTGGGTGCAAAAGAGACAAAAAGTTGATCAGTCTTTCTGAGATCCTTCGTCCTGCTAGTGTAGTATCTCAGAATCCGGTGAACATCCATAGTATGCAGTAAATACAACCCTTGGTTGTAGTACTGCGTAAAGAAAGCAGGTAACTCTATGGACTGGTTCAATGTAGATTCCGCTACCACCTTGGGGAGAAACTTAGGATTGGTGTGCAGAGCCACACGTTCCTTGTGAAAAATCAAGTATGGAATTTTACACATCAGGGCCTGGAGCTCAGAAATCCTCCAAGCAGAGGTAATGGCCATGAGGAGGAGTGTCTTCCAAGAAAGGAACTTCAAGTCTGCAGAAGCTGCCGGTTCAAAAGGAGGCAGAGTAAGTTTCTCAAGAATAAAGTTCAAATCCCAAGGAGGGCCGGGAACTCGGATACGGGGTCTCAGGTGAAGAACTCCTCTGAGGAAAGTCTTAGAGACTTCCAGTTGAGCTAATGTTCTGTCTGCAAAGGGAACATGGTAGGCTGAAATGGCCACCATGTGGACTTTCAGAGATGAGTGACTAAGACCCAGGTCAAAGAGATGGCGCAGGTACTCCAGCAGTCTCCCAACTGAGCAGGAGAAAGGCTCAATGTCTTTCGAAGCAGCCCAGATTGTGAACCTTTTTCACTTCATGGCATAGGAAGACCTAGTGGAGGGTTTCCTAGCCTCCACCAGAATCTCCGCCACTTGAGGAGAAACTCCAGAGTGGGCTTGAGCTATGTCTGCAGGAGCCATGCATGTAGCTGAAGGGACTTGAGACCTGGATGAACCAGGGTCCCCTGATCCTGAGTTAGCAAACATCATGACAGAGGAAGAGGAAGAGGTGGTTCCTCTGAGTATTGTTGCAGAAGAGAGAACCAAACTTGCCTTGGCCAGAAGAAATAATTACTCACCTTAGTAATGTTGTTTCTTCTATTGGAGTCTTGCTATATTATGACATATGCAGTGAGTCCCAACCTTTGAACTGCTCCGGAGGTGAAAGAGTTAACTTTCCATGCCAGGCATGGAACGCTGAACTCGAGCTCAGTTGAAAACTCTGTCTGTTGTTCTTCAAACTCAAACCGTCAGATCTTTACGAGCTAAACTCACTGAGGTCCTGTGTGGAAGCTGTAAACCTACACTAGCCAACTGGCTACTAACATAACACATTTTTTGGTCCCAAAACAAAGACTCAAGTCAGGAGACCCAAAAAATGAAAAACACAACACCAAGTCACCCCCAACAAAGGAGGTGTGAAAACAACAAGGTGGGCACCTACTAAGTGTCAACACTGCACTGCCCACCCACGTCCCAAAAACAGAGGTTCTGAGAGAGGCAGGCAGTGGGGAGGTCATAATATAGCAAGACTCCAATAGAAGAAACAACATTACTAAGGTGAGTAATTTTTTCTTCAAACAACATGAAGTCTTGCTATATTATGACATATGCAGACTACAAAGTAGTACCTCCATGGAGGAGGGACAGAACCTACTTAGGAAATAGGCTCTGAAGCACAGCCATGCCAAACCGGGCATCGCTCCTTGCCTGGATATCCAGGGAGTAATGCTTGGTAAAAGTATGAACTGTTTTCCAGGTAGCTGCTTGACATATTCTAGAATAGGATGTCTCCTGGCAGCAGCCAGGAAGCAGCTGTACCTCTGGTAGAGTGAGCCCTCAGGACTGAGGGAGGAACCTTACCCAGTTTTTCATAACAAAATTGGATACAAGAGACAATCCACCTGGCAATGGATCTCTTAGTGGCAGGTTTCCCCTTACTAACCTCACCATAAGTGAGGAACAGCTGGAGGGAGTCAAACCTGTGACCCTTGCTACGCTCTGTATAGTAGCTAAGGGTTCTTTTGACATCTAAACTGTGCAGCCTCCTCTTGCCAGAGGAGGAATGGTCAGTGAAGTACACAGGAAGAGACATAGATTGATTAAGGTGGAAATCTGAAACCACCTTAGGCAAGAACTTCCTGTTAGTCCTGAGGACCACCTTATCTCTATGAAAGGAGATAAAATCAGGCTCCACTGACAAAGCTTGTAAATTCAATTATGCATCTGGCAGAAGTGATGGCAACCAGAAACACAGTTTTCCAAGTCAAGTACTTAAGCTCTGCTGAAGACATAGGCTCAAAAGGGGGTTGCATAAGCTGAGCAATGCAAACATTAAGGTCCCAAGCAGGGGCAGGGTCCCTGAATGGAGGGTTGGTGTGAAGCAATCCCTTAAAAAACTTGGAGAATACAGGGTGAGCTGAAAGAGGAGAGGGCTTACCTGTTGAAATAAAGGCAGACACAGCTGCCAAATGCACTTTAGGTAGCTGGTCTAAGCCCCAAGGTATTTAGATGGACCATGTAATCCAGGACTGTGGGTAAATCAGCAGATTCTGGGGAAATATGCTTTCCAGAGCACCATATGGAAAATCTCTTCCATTTGGAATTATAGGTAGCCCTGGTAGAAGGTTTTCGAGAAGCATTCAGCATATTCATTACACCCTGGGAAAGGTGTAGATCAGCAAACTAACTCTTCAAGAGCCAGGCCTTGAGATTGAGAGATTTGAGGTTCGGGTACCAGACCCTCCCCTGAGCACAGGTTAACAGGTTGTGATTCTTGGGAAGACAGAGGGGAAGCTGGAATGCTAAGGACAGCAGGAGTGGATACCAGGGTTGTCTGGGCCAATCTGGGGCAATCAGGATCATCTTGCAGGGTTGAGACCTGATTTTGACTAGCACTTTGAACAGCAGAGGGAAGGGGAAGCACAGAGAAACTTCCCTTCCCAATTGAAGACTAAGGCATCCAGAGGGACTGAGCCCAACACTGGGGGCCTGCAGCAAAAAAGGGGAAGTTGATGATTGTCTGGGGCTGCAAAAAGATCTATCTGTGGGGTGCCCCATCTGGCAAATACCACCTCCAGGACCAGGGGGTCCAGTGACCATTCGTGATGGCCCTGGGAAATCTTGCTGAGAGCATCTGCCAGGACATTGTCCTTGCCTGGGAGGTGAACTGCCATAAGGGAGGTGTTCAGGGAGTAAGCCAGAGACCACAACTTCATTGCTTCGGTGCACAAGGCCGTAGACCGAGTGCCCTCTTGCTTGTTGATGTACCACATTGTGGTGGTGTTGTCTGTTCTGACCTGTACCACTTTGTTCTGAACAGACTTGGAAAAAGCTTGAAGTGCTAGAAAAACTGCTCTGAGTTCCAACAGATTGATGTGGAGTAGGGATTCCTGAGGGGAGCACAACCCCTGAGTAGTGAGGTCGCCCATGTGAGCTCCCCATCCCAAGAGGGATGCATCCGTAGTAAGGATTAAGGAGTGAGACTGGGTGACAAAAGGAACCCCTTGTCTGAGATTGCTCTGATCCAGCCATCATTGTAGGGCCTGGATCAGGGTTCGAGTCACTGGGATCAATTTGGTTAGAGGGTCTTTCCTTTGAGACCAAAAGGCTCTCAAATGGAACTGAATGTCCCTCATCTGAAATCTTTCTCCCTGCACCACTGCTGTAGAAGCAGCCATGTGCCCCAGGAACTGTAGAAAATGCCTTGCTGGTCAAGACACCTGCAGGGTGAATGAGGAGGCCAGAAAGACCAGGGTCCTTGCCCTGTCCAAAGGGAGGAATGCTCTGGATTTCTCTGTGTTCAGCTCTGCGCCTATGAAGGTGAGGAGCTGAACAGGCTCTAGAACTGACTTTGAAAGATTCAGAAGGAAACCTAGAGAGGTGAGCAGTTGCCGAGTTATTTGTAGGTGTAACTTGACTTGGTCTGGGGACTGGCCTAGTATGAGCCAGAGTCTGGGGGGGAGGAAGAATGGAACTCCCCGAAGAGGGTTCTCTTGAACCATCCACCACTGCAAGTCTCGAATCATGGGAGAGGAGACTAGGGCCAGCTGATCCAAGTCGTCCACCAACTGATCCCATTGGGAGCAAAGCGTCCACTGAGAAATCCTCATGTAGAGCCGAGCGCGAGGGACTGTCGGGATAGCAGCTGCCATAAGCCCAAGGAGACGAAGAACCGACCTTGCACTGACCCGCCTGTGGCTGGTCAACAGGCTTACCTGAGCCTGGAGAGTGGCCACCCTGTCCGGTGGCAGGAAGGCCCTGCCCAGGGTCGTGTCCAGTATCGCCCTGATAAACTGGAGTCTCTGGGATGGGATCAAGTGACACTTGGAATGGTTGATGGTAATACCCAGGCAGGTAAAAATCTGCTAGGAGAGGGAGAGGCAGTGCAGGAGTTCTTCCTTGGATGAGGCCGCCAGGAGCCAGTCGTCCAGGTACGGGAAAACGTGAACCCCCCGGTACACAGGTAGGCCGCCACCACCACAAGGCATTTGGTAAACACTCGGGGAGCTGAGGAGAGGCCAAATGGAAGTGCCTTGAACTGGTAGTGGTCCCCCTGGAAAGCAAAACGGAGATATTTGTGGTGAGATGGGCAGATGGAGATGTGCAGGTAAGTGTCCTGCATATCCAGAGCGCACAACCACTGGCCCGAGTGGGGGAGGGGCAGAAGGTTCTGCAGGGAGAGCATTCTGAACCTCTTGTTCTCCATGAATAGGTTCAGGGAACTGAGATCTAGAATAGGTCTTACATCTCCTGTCTTCTTCGGGACCACGAAGAAGTAGAAATAGTAACCCGCTCCCTGTAGAGGAAGTGGGACGGGTTCTTTCGCCTCTTTCAGCAACAGTGCTGAAATCTCTTCCTGGACCAGAAGAAGATGTTCCTGAGAATACGATGACCTTGGGGGAGGGTGATGAGGTGGTTTCTGTAGAAACTCTATTAAGTGTCCTTCTGTGATTAGCTGGAGCACCCATGAATCTGATGTTATCCTCTCCCAGCCCGGAAGGTGGAGGGGAAAACCTCCTCCTACTGGTTCCTCCGGGAAGCCCGGAGGCTGTGGGAAAGGGAAGGAGTCACGAGGTGTGGGGCAGTGCCGCAGCTGAAGCACCCGCTGCTTTTTTGGGCAGAGGGGGCTTGGCAGCTGTAGGGGCCCAGCGTTTAGTGGCCTGCTTTCCCGGAGGTTTCACCTTTGGCCGATTCCGTCTGCAAAAGGGACTGCGCTGCGATTGATGGGGATGGTACATAGAGTCAACGGACTTTATTGCTGAGAAATCCTCGGGGTTGGGCTGAGGAGACTCAGGGTTCCCAGAGGGCAGTGAAGGCTGCGGGGAGCTGGGAACAATGGACGTGGGAGGGTCTGGTGTCGGCTTTTCTGCTGTGCGTATATCGGGCGAACCAACGTGCGGCTTAGCAGCGGGATCCGGGCTGGTGCCGGAGGGGCCGGTGTCCGACTTAATGGACCCATTGCCGGAGGCAGGCCACGATGGAGGGGTGGCCTGGTCTGGCAGAACAGGGGCCGCGCATTGCCCCGAAGGGTCGGGCGACTTACTGACCTTCTCTGTGTGAACATCGGAGGAGCCGATGTCTGGCTTATCGGAGCCGCTCACACCAGTAGGCTGCGAAAGCATGGCTTTACCGGGAGCGGAGGTTTCTAAGAGCCCGGAGGTGCCCGAAGGGCCCAAGCGCAAGCCAGATGGGCGGGTCAATGCTGCCTTAGAAGCCTCTAAGGTGGCCGTCATGGAGCGGTCCCCCAGAGGGGACGTTACCTTTAACACGGTGCCTCCCGAGGAAGTCGCGGTGGGAGAGGAGCCCTTGTCCCAGTGCTTTTCTTTATCCTTTTTCTTGCGATGGCCTTCAGGGGAAGTTGATGCCTGCCGAAGCTTTTTCAATTCTTTCTCCATGAAGCTCATCTTCTTTTTCAGAATGTGGGCTTCCAGGGACTGCTGCTGCCTTCTCCGGGTGGCCGTGTTAAAACTAAGGCAGTGCTGGCACTTCTCTACTGGATGGTGAGGGCCTAGGCAAAAGGCAAAGGAATGGCATCCTTGTGCGGAGTTGGGTATGTAATGAAGTCGACGTGTTTCTGTGCTCGGAGGTGAGGGATGACATACAATCGACGAATACCTGACGTTGTATAAGAAAAAAGTGAAAATACTCAGTAAAAATACAGACAAAGGAGCCTGATGAGCAAGGAACTTTTCCGCGAAGCGCTGGCATGAGCTAACTGCGGGGAAAGACCTGGAAGGTGGGCGTGAGGGACTGCCCCTTTATACCGATGTCTCCTGACGCCGGTCACCTGACGTGAGGGCGGTCCCTCGCCAGGGACTGCTAGCTAGAAATTTTTCCGCGGGGTCCTGCCACCTGCCGGCATCAGTCCTATATCTAATTACCTACTGCAAGAGCCCTCTTGAAGTAAGATCTACAGACCTGTCAGTTTGACCTCAGTGGTAGGGAAAATGATGGAATCACTTCTGAAGGAAAGAACTGTTGAGTACCTAGAGACCAGTGGGGCACAGGACCCAAGGCAGCATGGATTTACAGCAGGAAGGTCATGTCAGACAAATCTAATTGATTTCTTTGACTGGGTGACCAAAGTAGTAGACTAGGGAGGGGCTGTGGACATGGCCTACCTAGACTTTAGTAAGGCATTTGTCACAGTCTCGCACAAAAGATTAATAAACAAATTAGCCAGCCTGGGAGTGGGTCCCAGGGTGGTAGCATGTGTAAAACACTGGCTGGAAAACAGGACACAGTGGGTAATAGTAAATGGAGTCCACAGTGAAGGGGGGGTTACTCATGGGGTACCGCAGGGTTCAGTACTGGGGTCGGTCCTTTTTAATGTCTTTATAAGTGACATTACAGAGGGACTAGAAGGGAAAGTATGTCTCTTTGAAGATGACACAAAGATCTGCAACAGGGTTGATAGGCAAGGTGGGGTGGAAAGGATGAAAAGGGACTTGGCTAGGTTGGGGGAATGGTCAAATGTATGGCAGCTTAGATTCAATGCAAATAAGTGCAAAGTAATACCCTCAAACAAAACCCAGGGAAGAGTACACAATGTAGGAAGCTGGTGATACTGACAACAACAAAAATGGAAAGGACCTGAGGGTAGTCCATCAGATGACCTAAAGGTGGGCCAGCAATATGAGAAGGCAGTAAGGAGGGCTGGGGGATACTGGGATGCATAGAGAGGCATCATCAGTAGAAAACAGGAAGTTGTTGGCCTTCTGTACAGACAGTTAGGTAAGACCCACATCTGGAGTACTGTGTACAGCTCTGGAGACCCCATCTCCGCAAAGACATAGACAGGGTGGAGGCTGTCCAGAAGGGGGCACCCAAAATGGTGCAGGGTCTGCACCAGAAGACATATGAAGAAAGACTAAAGGAGCTTAAGATGTATAGCCTTGAGGAAAGGAGGGGAGAGGGGACATGATAGAAACTTTCAAATACCTCAGGGGAATCAACAAAGTCCAAGAGGGTAGCATCTTTCAGAAAAAGAGATGTGCAAGAAGAAAAAATTACTCACCTTAGTAATGTTGTTTCTTCTAATGGAGTCTTGCTGTATTCTAACATATGCAGTGATGTCCAACCTTTGAACTGCCCTGGAGAGGAAAGAGTTAACTTTCCATGCAAGGCATGGAACGCTGAGCTTGAGCTCGGTTGAGACTCTGTCTGTTGTTGTTTGAACTCAAACCTCCAGATCTTTATGAGCTATACTCACTGGGTGTCCTGTGTGGAAACTGTAAACTTACACTAGCCAACTGGCTACTAAATATAATAAAAATATTTTTTTGTTCCAAGGCAGACTCAAGTCAGGAAACCCCAAAAATAAAACAAAACACAACATACACACCCAAATTAAGAGGGTGAGAAAAAGGGGGCACCTCCAGAGTGCCAACACTGTTGCTGCCCACCCACATCCCAAAACCCCAGGTTCTGAGAGGGGAGGCATGGGGGGAGGTCAGAATACAGCAAGACTCCATCAGAAGAAACAACATTACTAAGGTGGGTAATTTTTTCTTCAAACAACATGAAATCTTGCTGTATTCTGACATATGCAGACTACCAAGCAGTACCTCCATGGAGGAGGGACAGAACCTACTTCGGGAATAAGCTCTGAAGCACTGCTGTGCCAAACTGAGTATCACTCCTAGCCTGGATATCCAGAGAGTAATGCTTGGTAAAAGTATGTACTGTTTTCCAGGTGGCTGCTTGACAAATCTCTATAATAGGAATATCACGGGCAGCAGCCAGGGAAGCAGCTGTACCTCTGGTAGAGTAAGCCCTCAGGCCTGAGGGTGGGATCCTACCTAATTTTTGATAGCAAAATTGTATGCAAGAGACAATCCACCTGGCAATAGATCTCTTAGTGGCAGGTTTTCCTCACCAACCTCACCATAAGTGAGGAACAGTTGAGGAGTCAAACCTCAGACCCTTGGTGCGCTCTATGTAGTAGCTAAGGACCCTTTCACATCCAAGCTGTGCAGCCTCCTCCCCAGAGGAGGAGTGGTCAGTGAAGAAAACAGGAAGAGACATAGACTGGTTAAGGTGGAAATCTGAAACCACCTTAGGGCAAAAACTTCCTATTAGTCCTGAGGGACCACCTTATCTCTATGAAAGAGATAAAATCAGGCTCCACTGACAGGGCCTGTAACTCACTTATCGTCTGGCAGAAGTAATGGCTACCAAAAACACAGTTTTCCAAGTCAAGTACTTAAGCTCTGCTGAGGACAAAGGCTCAAAAGGGGGTTGCATAAGCTGAGCAATGCAAACATTAAGGTCCCAAGCAGAGGCAGGGTCCTGAAGGGAGGATTGGTATGCAGCAATCCCTTGAAGAACTTACAGAATATAGGATGAGCTGAAAGGGAAGAGTGCTTGCCTGCTGGACAAGAAGGCAGAGACAGCTGCCAGATGCACTCTAATGTAGCTGGTCTGAGTCCAAGCAATTGAGATGAACCATATAGTCAAGGACTGCAGGCAAACCAGCAGACTCTGCAGAAATATGCTTCCCAGTGCACCAAATAGTAAACCTTTTCCATTTTGAGTTGTAAGTCTTTTCTGGTGGGGAGGCTTGAGGCATATTAAAATATCCAGAACACCTTAGAGAGATGCAAACCACAAATTCTAACTCCTCAAGAGCCAGGCCTTGAGATTGAGGAATTTGAGATTCAGATACAGACCCCCCTGAGAACATGTTAACAGGTTGTAATTCCTGGGAAGAGACAGGGGAAGGTGGACTGCTAAGGACAGCAAGAGAGGGTACCAGGGCTGTCTGGCCCAGTCTGGAGCAATCAGAATCACTTTGCAGGGTTGAGACCTGATTTTGACTAGTACCTTGAACAGGAGAGGGAAGGGGAGAAAAGCATAGAGGAACTTCCCTTCCCAATTGAGAACTAGGGTATCCAGGGGGACTGAGCCCAACACTGGGGGCCTGCAGCAAAAAAGAGGAAGTTGGTGATTGTCTGGGGCTGCAAAAAGATATGAAAATTACGTACCTACCGTAATTCCTGATCTTCTCTTGTCTCTTCACCATTCATTACTTACTGGGTGTGGCAGGCCTTTACCGCAGGAGCTTTTTTTTTTTTTTTTTTTTAAAGTTTCATGACTTTCAGCGCCCTCGAGAGTGGCGTCATGCGTCATCTGGCGACTGTTAGTGGCGACTGGCTCCTCCTCCAACTCAGTTCTGTGAGCCGGAGGCAAAAGTGAGAGTAGAGAATATAGATGGCGAGGCAAGATGGCGAGGGATAGCAAAACAAGGAAGAATGAACTGAAAGGAATAAGCCGATGGAGGAAGGACAGAGGAGATAAGTATCCTAGCCTAGGGACTGCAGGGCCTCCTTACCTGGGCGACTCTAGGAGGAGAGATAAAAGTAAGGAGATGAGAAAATAGAAGAAGAAGAAGAAAGAAGAGATGGGATGTTGAAGGGACCAGAATGCCCAATGAGCATAGTTAGCTTAGAGCTGAAGGCTCGACTAAGAGGAAGCAAGAATCCCGGAGATAGAGCTGAAGAGAGGTTCACCAAACCCGCTAGACAGACTCTGGAGGGCATAGTCCTTATCCTCAACATGCCATTGTTATGATACCCCTCGGGTTCCTGGCCGACAGGCCTGGAATTCGAGGACACCCGAGGAGGAAAGAACCCCAGACAGCAGGAGTGCTGCTCTGGGACTTAGAAAAGGAAAATGTAAGCCTTTCAGGCGTTTTAAGCATAAATGGGACTCAGACAGACTGGCCAAGGCTTAGGCTGGCCGGGATTGAATATGGTCAGCACAGCTCTTCGTAAAAATTGTCAGGAGGACACTAAAAGGAGAAACCAAATTGCAAACTAGCAAGAAGGAGATTACCTTCTCATTTCCCCTCTTTGTTTTCTTTTCTTTTACAAGAAATTTGAGGTTGGTTGCATGACCCCAAAACCAAGGTGCCTATAGCAGTCGAAAAGAGTTCCCTCAGCATTTTCCCTTTTTTTTTTAAAAGAAAAGGAACAGGCGTGCCCGTTCCTCCTGCTCTGCAGGGCAAGAATAGGGGGGGTTTGATCCAGGGCAATATATCTGGAACACGGATTGCAGGATCAACTGAATAGCCTGAACCAGGCCAAAACCCCAGAGATATCTTGTCAGGATAGCGGCAAGAGATAGTTGTTCAGTCGATCTGATCGCCAATGCAATCACGAGATGGCCCACGAATCTTAGAGTAATTAATTTTTCTGGAAAATTAGAACCCCCAAAAGAAGGATTTTTTTTTTTTATATATTTTTTTTTTTTTTGAAAAATTACAATTTTTCCTGTGTTTTAAGAAAATTTTTTTTTTTTTTTTGCAGAGAGGAAGAGACGGGAGGTGGAGAAGCCACAGGAAGAGGCCACTGAGGGGATGGTGGGCGGGAGTAAGTAATGAATGGTGAAGATACAAGAAGATCAGAATACGGTGAGTGCATCAATTTTCATATCTTCCTTGTCAATCTTCACCATTCATACTTCTGGAGTGATATCAAGCTCCTCTTCCCTGGAGAGGAAGAGGTAATACCCTGGGAACAAGACCCCCAGCCTTCTGCTGGTGAGAAAACAGAAGGAAGACCTGGCTTATTCAGAAAGCCTAAGTGGGAGAAGAGCTAGGGGTGCCTCCCGAAGGCAGAGGAGAGCGGAGAGCCCTGTAAAGTCTCCTAAGCTCTGGAAGAGAAAGACAGGTCCCCGGAGGCGGAGGCGCATCACCCACGCCTTGGGCCAGGGTGACAACCTGAAAAAGGCAACCATGCCGTCCGCCTGATGCAGAATCTGTCCCGCAAGCCTGGAAGCCACCTCATTGGCGTCATAAGATGCCACCTTGGGTGTCTTGCCAGCTCCAGGCCTACCACGGAGAGGGCAGCAGCTTGTCTGGTTTGCTCCGTGTCAGGCATAGATGCCAGCAGCTGGGACATCATCGACCCACAAATGCGGTTATAGGCAGCGTGGTGAGCCTGATGTGATGCAATACATGCACTCGCGAAGAAGAGAACACTCTTAGCTGCCGCGGTCGAACTGGAGAGAGTCGAGATCAGGAGGGGTGCGTCGCCAGGCAACGGGCGCCCAGAGGAGTATCAGGCATACCAAACCTGAGGACGGTTGGGAAGGGAACCTAGAGACTCAGAGGGGCACAATACCTCGCTGGCAGTCCGCGGGGCTGGGAAAGCGGCAGGGAACTGCCAGGACCGGATAGGCAGCCTCCTGGAGGATAGGCCAGGAAGGTACCACCAGATGCTGGGCACAAGATTCACCAAGGAGTCCCCGTCTCCCAGTGGTATTGTCTCTCCGAACATAGGAAATCCAGGCTCCCTCACCATCCTCGAGAGAGCTGATATTCTGTGAAATCAACGTCGGAGGACAGATGAGCAGGGGTTCTACTCTCCCTCAGAGAGGAGACGAGGATGATAGAGGCTGGAATGCTCAAGTTCCTCTGGCGGTGGGGAGAGTCGAAAGACCAGCTCATGCATGTATCTAACATGAGGGAAGGCGCTGCAGAACCTCTGAACTACTCCCAGGATAACGGACCCGTAGGACCCGACATAGCCCGGGCAGGGGGGTGAGTGAAGGCAGAGAGATGGGAGAGGGGCACCTGCGAGGGAGGCAACTGCTCTGCGAGAGCTCTGGAATCCAGGAAAGGACCTAGTAGGAGGATCCCGGATATCAAACCAGGCTGCAGAGCGGAACTCTGGGAAGCGGGCCCTGGAAGAGCCCTGGGAGAAACTCCCCTCGACGGCGCGGGACTGCATGTGGATCCAGAAGGGCAGTCTGCACAAAGCGCCGCGGAGGACACCCTAGAACCCTGGGGGAGGACGGGGCTCTGCACTCTGGCTCTGGCCACCCCCTGAGGGTGGCCAAAGAACCGGACGGCAGCACGCAGCCTACCTCAACCCTCCGGTTCGAGAGGCCCTCCTCCCTCGACTGCAAGTCCCCTGTCCCAGAGGAGGCAGACACCCGGGGGTAGCCATCACCGAGCCTCCAGAGAGAAGCCTCCCCTCCGTCACCCCACGTCTGCCCCGGGACTCGGCCACCCCAGCGAAGAACCCTCCAGGAGACGACCGAGGGGGACAGAGGAGGCCACTGCTCGCCGCCAGTACCCCTAGCCACGAGGACCCAGATCCAGAAGAATGGGGTGCCAGGATGGGTCCCACATCTGAGTCATCGTCCTCCGAGGAGGCAGCAGATATGAGACCTAGGTACTGGCCACCCAGGGGGCCCGAGGCCCCAGGCCCTCGAGAGCGGCCCAGTACCAAAACACGCCGCTCACCCCCACGAGCAGCAGGAAGGCCCACAACCCACACCCCCAGCGGTTCCGGCAGGCAAGCCACCGAGAAAGGGAAAACCAGCGGCGCCCGCCGGCAGCGTCGAAAGCGGGCGGCACCGTCGGCTGCCACGCCCACAACAAACCGGCACCCGGCAGACAGCACCTCGATCACCGAGCGCCCTTGAGCGCGCCCGATCCTGACACGCGAATGGTGCGGGATCCAGCAAGCGCCACGAGGCAGCGTCGGTCACCCAAGCCGGGCCCAAAGCCAAGGGCCGCGACACGGAGCCTGCACCTCGAGGGTGACTGCCGAGGCGGTGTCAGCGCTGTGGCCCCGGGAGGCTGCTCCCCAACACCGTGGAAGGGCCTCCTCCTCAGCAAGATAGGATGAGAAACCCCTCCTCCTGGACCGTATAGGCCGGGGAGGGACCAGAGGAAGGGCCTAAGATCTCGCCCAAGATTCCCGTGGCGACTCCGTCCCAGTAGGTGGGCCTTGCCGAGCACTGAATCTTGTGAACCGAGGAACATGACGGTCCATCGAAAACAGGCGTCATGCAATCCATATCATGGTTGGGTCCCAGGCAGCGAAGGCAAGCGTCATGCGGTCCGAGATGGAAAATGCCGGCCACAGGAGCACAGGCGCGTAGGGAAGCGCGGCCCATATTCGAAGAGCAGCTTATCTCAGAACCGGACATAACGCGAAACCAGCGAGACTAAAACACAGTGGGAAATACACCGGCGCCAAAGAAGAAAAGGAACAGTCTTACCGTGTCGGCGTCGAGTGTCAGGAAGAAAGCCGGTCGAGCTTTACTACAACTACCAGCGCTCACAGCGTGGACAGGTGCTGCCTCGGCGACGGGAGAAACAGAACTGAGTTGGAGGAGGAGTCGGTCGCTACTAGCAGCCGCCCTCGCGCCATGACGATGACGTCACTCTCGAGGCCCGGTGCAGTTAGGCAAACTTTAAAAAAAAAAAAAAGACTGTACTGGTGCGCCCTCCGCTAACACCCAGGAAGTAATGAATGAGTGAAGACTACAAGGGAAGATCTTTCTGTGGGGTGCCCCATCTGGAGAAGATCAACTTCAAGATCAGGGGATCTAGGGACCATTCGTGATGGCCCTGAGATATCCTGCTGAGAGCATCTGCCAGGACATTGTCCTTCCCTGGGAGGTGCACTGCTATGAGAGAGGTATTCAGGGAATAGGCCAGAGACCACAACTTCATTGCCTCTGTGCACAAGGCCGTAGACCAAGTACCCCCTTGCTTGTTGATGTACCACACTGTAGTGGTATTGTCTGTCCTGATCTGAACTATTTTGTTCTGAACAGACTTGGAAAAAGCTTGAAGTGCTAGAAACACTGCTCTGAGTTCTAAGAGATTGATGTGAAGCAGAGATTCTTGAGGTGACCACAACCCTTGGGTGGTCAGGCCCCCCCAAATGGGCTCCCCAACCCAAGATGGAGGCATCTGTGGTAAGGATTAGAGAATGAGGTCGGGTGACAAAAGGAACTCCTTGCCTTAGGTTGTCCTGATCCTGCCACCATTGCAAAGCCTGGCTCAGGGTTTGAGTCACTGGGATTAGTTTGGTCAGAGGATCCTTCCTCTGAGACCAGAAGGCTCTCAAGTGGAACTGAATGTTCCTCATCTGAAATCTTGCTCCTTGGACCACTGCTGTAGAGGCAGCCATGTGGCCCAGGAGCTGCAGAAAATGCCTTGCTGGTCGAGACACCTGGAGGGTGAATGAAGAGGCCAGTGTAACAAGGGTCCTTGCCCTGTCCAGGGGAAGGAAGGCTCTTGCCTTTAATGTATCCAGCTCTGCCCCTATGAAGGTGAAGAGCTACACAGGCTCTAGAACTGACTTTGAAAGATTCAGAAAGAATCCTAGAGAAGTGAGCAGTTGCTGAGTTATCTGTAGGTGTGACTTGACTTGGTCTGGAGACTGACCTACTATGAATCAGTCATCCAGGTATGGAAAGATGGAGATCTTTTTTCTCCTTAGGAAAGCAACCACTACTGCCAGGTATTTTGTGAACACCCTTGGAGCTGAAGTTAGGCCAAAGGGCATTGCTCTGAATTGATAGTGGCCTGAGGACAACTCGAACCTGAGGTACTTTCGGTGGGAGCTGCTGATGAGAATGTGGAAATAGGCATCCTTGAGGTCCAGGGAAACTAGCCAGTCTCCTGGCCTTAGAGAGGGTAGAATTATTCCCAGAGTCACCATTTTGAACTTTGGCTTTAAAAGGTGCTTGTTTAAATATCTGAGATCCAGGATGGGCCGCCATTCTCCTGTCTTTTTGGGAGTTAGGAAGTACCTGGAGTACAATCCTTTTCCCTTGTGTAGGGTGGAACCTTTCATGGCTCTCAGAGCCAAGAGGGAAGAGACCTCTGCCTCTAGGGCAAGTGCCTCTGAAGGATCTGCAGGTGGAAAGGATCTGGTTCTCATCTTGGGAAATTTTTTGAAGCTGAGAACCAGTCCCTGGCTCACTACTTCCAGGACCCATTTGTCTGATGTTAAAGACATCCAGTCCTGGACAAAGTAAGCCAGCCTGCCCCCTACAGGTGGTGGAGAATCGGCCCTGGCAAACCCATCAGGGTGCCTGTTTGGCAGGGGCTTTAGGCTGAGGGTGGTAGCAGGCCTGCTTGTACCCTTCTGCCTCTCCTCTGAAGAACCCCTCTGGGCAAGGTGGAAGAGGAGGCCTGGGCTTGTAGAAGGCCTATGAAAAGGCCTGCTCCTGCCCCTGAATGCTGCCTCGGGGAGTGGCTTCTTTCTTTGGCCTGAGCACTCCTATAGGTGGTCCTGTATTCATCCATTTTCTTCATGTAGTTCTCTGTTTGCTCCAAACAGAGAATTACCCAAACAGGAAAATCCATGGCCTTAGTCTGGGTATCCTGAGACAAGCTAGTACATCTGAGCCAAGCCATCCTAGAAGGGCCACAGATGTAGCCATGACTCTAGATGAAACATCATTGGAGTCTACTGCAGCATGAAATTGCACCATGGATGCCTCAATACCATCTGCAGCCACCTGCTCCAGCTCCTTGGCAAGCTGGCCAGGGACCTGTTTAGCCAGAGCCATCACAGTGTCCCATCTAGACTTCTGGTATCTAGCTGTATAGGCCATATAATTAGCCTACCTGAGTCCCAAGGATGTTGCCATGTACTGTTTCTTTGCCATGGCATCAATCCTCCTGGAGTCCTTATCTGGGGGGTGTGAAGCCAAGGGTATATTTGCTTTGTCACAGGCAGCAGTCTGCACTACCCTGACATGGCTGCATTGCTGGGTAAGGAACTCCATATCTGAGCCTGACGGAGTATACCTCTTATCCATTCTCTTGTCCACAGGAGGTATAGAATTAGGAGTCTTTAAAATGTTTATTGTCTGTTTCCCAAAAGACTTATGGAGGGGAATAGACAGCCTCCTGGACTCTGGAATGTCCATCATTTCAACGTAATCAGGCTCCTCCTGATCCTCTATTGCTTCCTCTATAGGAAGCTGAAGAGTTTCAGCCACTTTTTTGTAAAACTTAAAATGGGAAAGGGGACTCAGAAAGCCTAGGAGGAGAAACCCCTGAAGGTCTGTCTGGGGAGATGTCTGGGTCAATGGGCACATCCAGACTTTCATAATCACCATCCCTATCCTCATACTCTCCCTCCTCCTCCGGTTCATAAAAATCCTCTAAATTATAATCTGGAACCGGGGGAACCGACCGAACCGAGCCCCTAACCGATGGTGCCGGTTCGGTTGGAACCAGGGTTAGCGACTGAACAATCCTTATCGCTTTGGCTATTTCATCAGCGGTCGGAGAAAGAACTTGTGGATCTGAACCGGCTGATTTATCCCTTCTTTTTCTTTTAACCGGAACTGACTCCTCAGAGTCGGTTCTCCTTTTGCCCGAAGAAGTCTTGCCCTGGTCAGAGGGCACTCCTTCTGGTTCGGTTGGAACCGAACTGGGCTGGCCATCGGGTCAGCGGACTTTTTGGCCTCACTTTCCCTGAGCCTACCAACTCTCTTTTCCAGGGTAGCTGAGGGAAAATTTTTGCAAATCTGACCCAAGGTGGTCAAACCCCAGACAATAAACACAGGTGGTGTGGGGGTCAGCCTTAGTAAAGGCTTCCCCACACACACTACAGTGTTGAAACCCAGTGGGCCCAGTTTTTCTCTTGGGTTTCTCAGACATGGCCAGTCCTAACCAAACTTACCCTTTTTTCGGCAATCCGCCAGGCAAGACACCCTTATCAGTTCCTGACCGTGTTACGGGTCGTGGAAAAAAACGTAATGAAATCCGTTTTTTTTAGAACTGATAAGGACCGGTTACCACACTCTAAAAGTAGAACACACTTTTCTGAACAAACCTGATCAGTTCAAACCAAACCGATCCAACGTTTACAAGTTCCACACAGAAGAAACAAAAATAAACCTATCTAGTACTCATGATACCACAGACAGAGACTGAACCGACAGGTTAAACGGATTAAATTCAGTTGAAACCGAGGAAAACGACACTTTAACCGACTAAATTGAACCGAGCAAAGGAGAAATCTCCGGAGCGACTGTTCACTGTGGCAGAGTAAAGAATTTGGCGGTTTGAGTTCAAACAACAACAGACAGAGTCTCAATCGAGCTCGAGCTCAGTGTTCCATGCCTTACATGGAAAGTTAACTCTTTCCTCTCCAGGGCAGTTCAAAGGTTGGACATCACTGCATATGTCAGAATACAGCAAGACTTCATTTTGTTTGAAATGAAAATTACATACCTACTGTAATTATGATCTTTCTGTGTATCTTCACCATTCATCACTGTTGGGTACATGGCTGGAGGTCATGACCCAGCGGGAGCTCTTTTTGTTTTTTTTGGTAGGCGGAGCCGATGCACCATCGGTGCTGCCCTCAAGGCTGACGCATTGCGTGGCGCTTGTGGGTTGGCCGTTAGGCGCTGCCGACTCCACCTGCCTGCCAGTTCTGAGTCGCCGGAGAGGTAAGAGGAAGGGAGTGGAGGGTGGGACAAGGAAGTCCAAGGTATAGAAAAAGGAAAAGATATATGAACTAAAAGGAGAAATAACGACTGAGAGGACAGAAGAGGGAGAAGACGTAAACTAAGGGGATTGGGAGGGGCCCTAATCTCTGGAAATAGAAAGGGAGGTAGGGTGGGATAGACAATTTAGGAGGGGAGGGAGTTAAACACATCGCAGACCCTGGTCCATCTCCAGATTACATAGCAACTGCAAGGAGTAGCCAAAGGCTTCTTGCCAGAATTCAAGGCACAGAATGGCTGGCAAAAAGCTCCAGTTGAGCAGAGTCAGCTATTCTGGAAGAAGGACAAGGTACAGAGAATTAACACCCTCTCAAGGAAAGATTATTGGTGAAAAAAGGAAAAAGGAGTTTTTTTTTTGTAATGAAAGATAGTCCAAGCACAAGGAGAAATAAGTTGGACGGGAACAAGCAGGAGGAGGAGAGAATGGAGGGCAACTGCCAACTCCCACCCCACAGGGGTGGAGCTAATGCACTGGAGAAGGAGTGCCCCCCATGCTGACCACTCTCCCCAGAACATTATCCCCCTATGTGCCCCTGTTTTACCCCACTCCTGACAAGAAAGGAGGGAGGAAGGGATGGGCACAGAGAGAGAGAGAGGGGGACCCAGAGACTGAGGCCCCAGGAGGATGGAGGGTGGGATTGTGATGAACGGTGAAGATATACAGAAAGATCACAATTACGGTAGGTACGTAATTTTCATATCGTATCTGTGTCAATTTTCACCATTCATCACTGTTGGGTGATTGCCGAGCCCCCCCCGAAGGGGGTTTTCTTTTACACCCAAAGGGACAAAATCCCTTAGCTTTCAGTGGGTGACACACTAAGAGGCAGAACCTTCAGGGCCTGGAGAGGCCCGAGAGTGGGGACCCCCCCGGAGGGGGAAGGAAGTTGCCCTGACAAACGCTGTCTCGCTCGATGGGAGAAAAGGTAGGTTCTCTGGTGAGCGGAGTTAATCACCCTACGCCGGGCCAAAGGTGACAACCAGGAAAGACACAGCCATGCCGTCCACTTAGTGCAGATCGCTGTCCCTATGACCCTGGTAGCTACCTCGTTGGCATCATAGGATGCCCTCGCTTGGTGCCTTGCTAGCTCCAGGCCACGTGCAGAGAGTGCAATGGCTTGTCTGGTTTGCTCTGTATCAGGCAACGAGGCTAGGAGTTGACCTAGCCTGGACCACAAGAACCTGTCATAAGCTGCATAGTGGGCCTGATGTGCAGAAATGGAAAGCAACAACCGTGCTGAGTAGAAAGTCCTCCTACCCCAGAAGTCAAAAGCCGAGGAATCTTGATCTGGGGGCTGGTCACGGTGAAGGGCGCGAAGTCCATCAGGAGTATCCAACTGCGTCAATCCGGACTGCGGATGAGGCATGGAACCTGGAGACTCCAGGGGGGTGCAATACCTCTGGCTGAGATCCCTAGGGGCAGGAACTCCAGAGAAGGGCCTCTGCCAGGAATGCAACGACGCCTCCTGAAAGGGAGCAGGCCAGGGGGGCATCACAAGGGTGGCCTCGCCAAAATCGCCTAGAACGGTGTGTGCCGAGTTCTCTGGATTGCTAACAGTGGCAGGGGTGAGGTGAAAGTCCTCCAACATCCTCACGAGGAAGTGCTGATACTCAGCGAGATCAGTCGCTGGAGAGATGTGGACAGAAGGTTCCTCTCCCCCAGAAGAGAAAGATGAAGAGCTGGAGGGCACCGGCTGCTCAGAGGGCGGCTGCTCGGGGAGAGGTTGAAAAACCTGACTGTCCATTGTCCTAATGTAAGCTGGGAACTGAGCAGCCACAGCCCTGAACTGCTCCCAGGAGAGAGGCCCGCAAGGACCAAGGATGCCTGGGAGCGCAGGAGAATGTGGCAGAGGAATGGGGATAGAGCCGAGAAGAGATGTCGGCTGACCTCCGCCTGGGCTAAGGAGTGGACCGGGAGCACCCACGGAAGAAGGTGCCCCAGAAGACCCCACAGCTGACAGCTGAACAACCATTTCGGTACTGCCTTGGCTGTGCCCGGAAGAATCCTCCCTGTGAGGCAACTGGGGCTGTATAGGTCCAGAAGGACGGTCCCCTACCTCAAAAGAATGGGGATCTCTCAAAGAAACCGAGGAGGAAAAGCGGAAATCCACACTACGGCTACTTCCAGAGCCCGGGAGGGCCCCCAAAAAAGGCCGCTGTGCAGATCCCATGCCCCTCGACCCCTCAGAGTCCAAAAGAGCCCTCCTCCTACTCGAGAGGGCCAGTCTAGGTAGCTGACAGCCCTGGGCAGCACCCGAAGGAGCTATCCAGGGCACAGTACCCTCCCCTCCCCTCCCGTAGGTGCTCTGATCAGCCCCAAAGTTGAATGACCCAAGCACACCACAGGTGGGGAACCACTGTTGAGGGGTCAGTGAACCCACCAAGACTGGGCTGCAGAGCAATGGTGGCCTGCATCACTGCCCACTGCTCAGCACCCCCTGACCCCAGTCTCAGTAGCCACTGACCCCACCTCAGAAGGGGGCTGACTCCGGCTTGTCGAGGATACTACAGGGCTGCACACTCCAACAGTCAACCCCAAAGAGTCAGACTGTCCGTCTGACTCAGAGCCCGACTCCGCCTCCGAAGATGTAGAGGCCGAGGCCCTGTGCCAGACCGTAGGAGGGCGTCCACTGCCATCTTTGCCAAAGGGGGTGCCAGAAACCAAAACCATGCACGAGCCAGTGCCCCCTACAGCACCGCGAGCAGAATCCACAGGGGGCACGGCTCTAGCCCGAACAGGAGCTCCAGACTCAGGACCAGCCATGGCGCCATCCGGCCCCACGGCGCCGCTCGCAGTTCCAAGGGCAGAGACGGCACTGATGACGGCCCCGACAGCACCACTGGTGTCGAGGATGGCACTGCCTGGCTCCACGGCAACGTGAATGGCGCCGAGGGCAGAGGTGGTGCCAATGGCACTGACAGCAGAATCTGATGGCCCCACGGCACTGAGTCCTAAGGACACGGTGCCGTGCTCAACCTCGGTGCTGCAGACAGTGCCGAGGTGAGACGCAGACAAAGATGGCACCGTAGAAGCTCCCACGGCGCCACTAGCAGTATCAGTGTCACAAATGGTTCCGACAGTAGCCATGGCACCACGTGACAAACTGGCGCCGACAGCAGCTCCGTCAGGGTCCATGGCACCGTGAACGGCGCCAAGGCCTGCAATGGCACTGACCAACGGCATAAAAGATAGCACTGAACCGGGTCTTGCGAACCACAGGGCCGACACCGGGGGAGCCTTCACCCCCGAAAGGGCGATTGTCATGGTGGTGCCTCCCGCCTGCCCCCCGAAGGAGCCTCAGCAATGGCCAGGCTACTAGTAGCTGAGGCTCCCTCCTCCTCGGTCCATGTAGAACCAGGAGGGGACCCGGAGGAAAGGCCGAGATTATGTGGCTTGGCCCGATGAGTGCGTGCCCGACCCCCGAAAGTCGACGGAGCTCACCCCACTTTCCACGCACATTGCTCGATGACCCAGCGGTCCATGGAGAAACAGGCGTTGCACGAATCCATGTTGTGAAGTAGGCCAAGACACGAAAGGCAACGGTCATGCTGGTCGGTGACGGAATATTTTCGGCCGCATGGGCACCATCGCATGGGGGCCGACCTGTCCTGGAAGTTTTCTTGCCCTCCGACCGAGACATCACCTACAGAGAAAAAAACACCAAAAACAGACTCCACGTCGCCAAGAAATAAAATATATGGAAAGATCTTACCAGCGACGTTGAGTAAGCAACTAGAACCGGCAGGACACGGCACCGACGGACTGCGGCATGGGAAATAGCAGTGAAAACGAACTGTGTAGGCCTCAAATCAGAGCTTGCTTCCCACGAGGTGGCCTCTACAGTGTGAGATGAAGAACTGGCAGGTAGACAGAGTCGACAGCGCCTAATGACCAACCCGCGAGCGCCACGCAATGCGTTGGCCTCGAGGGCGGCACTGATGCTGTGTTGGCTCCGCCTACCAAAAAAAAAGAGCTCCCGCGGGGTCATGACCTCCTGCCATGTACCCAACAGTGATAAATGGTGAAGACTGACACAGATGAGATCAAGGGGGTACAATTTGAAGATAGAGGGGGGATGGCTCAGAGGTAATGTGAGGAAGTATTTCTTCACAGAGAGGGTTGTAGATGCATGGAATGGCCTTCCTGAGGAGGTCATAGAGTCAAAAACAGTGGGGGAATTCAAAAATGCATGGGACAGACATAAGGCAATTCTAGCTGGGGTAGGAGGAAGTAGGCTGTTGGTTAACTAGGATCCGTTAGGTAGGGAAATGGGCAGACTAGGTGGGACACGCGGTCCTTATCTGCCATCAAATTCTATGTTTCTGTGTTTCTAAAGAGGGGGAGCTGGGCCATGGGAAGTGTCTGACCAACTCATGATATGTGGAGGTGGCCTACAACTTGGCCTTTATTTATTTATTTATTTATTTATTTACTTATTTACTTATTAAGGTCTCGGAATACAATACTTTTGAGCCAGAGGCTCTTTTACAAAGGTTCCACATTGTGTCAGTGTCAGTACAGTTTACATTATACAGTGGAATCAGATCAAATACAAAAACAGTTTATTCAGCAATTTGGACATTACAAAAAGGGTGCAGCAGTACTGAATAAAGGCTTAGGGCTAAAAAGGGGGATGAAGTACATAGTTAGGGGTTACAGCAGCCCGGAATTGCTTTGTCAAGAATACAGGGGAGGTTGTAGAGGGGGAGAGGAAGTGAACAAGGGATAGGTTGGGTGGAGCAGAGGAGGAAGGGGCAAAGCAGGGAGGAAAAGGAGAGGGAGAAGGCAAGGGGAACTGAAGTGCAGGGTGGGGGTAGAAAGGGGAGGGAGGGAGGTGTGCAGTTGGTATTTAGCTGGGACAAAGGACAAGCATTAAAGTGCAGAGAGGTAGTGCATATAGGGAAAAGGCAAACCTGGTAGAGGACTAAGGGGAATGTAAGGCGACAGAAAGTAAAAGGTGGAAGGGCAAGAGCGGAGAACAGAGGGAGGGCAAGGTCACAAATGTTGGGGGAGCAGCTTGTGGCAGATAATCACAGCTGCACTGATCAGTAAGATGCTGGTGGAGTCAGTGCTTAAAGGGGACAATCTTAGAAAGGTCTTGAATTGACAAGGGGAAATTGTTTAGCCAACTGGGTGCCCTGAAATTAAATGAGCTCTGGGCCGTGGAAGTTCGACAGAATGGGACTTGGAAAGTCTGGTTAGAGACCCCATCAGTGTGCTGTGAGTTGGTTACTTGGTTGAGGAATTTTAGGAAGACAGGAGGGGTTAGACCAAGGCATATTTTTTGTGCAAACAGACAGGTCTGGTACCTAATCCTCCCCTGAAGGTGGAGCCAGTTAGATGGGACATACAGCTCACAAGTAGTATGTGTGAGTCCATGGGCCCCTGTAGCTAGTCTACAGGTCTTGTTAAGGGCCATACTGACTCTTTTGAGCATGTTATTAGATGCTGCACCATATAAGATGAGACTGTAGTCAATAATAGAGAGTACTGAACTAGTGATTGCAAGGTGGAGGGGGTCGGGGATCAGACAGTGCCTCTGCCTGTAGAGAAGCCCTAATCTGGTGTTCACTGCATTAGCAACATGGTTCACATGGGAGGTAAATGAAAGGGAGGAATCTAGAGTTATTCCAAGGTATCTGAACTGCTGGACCCGCTCAAGGGGGGAGTTCGTGATGTTAAGAATGGACAACTGGTGAAGTTTGTTCTTATTATGCGGGCTGGAGAATAACATGGATTTTATTTTTTTTTTGTAATTCAGGAGAAGTTTGTGGTCCGAAAACCAGTTTTCAACAGCTGAAAAATTATGCTGTAGTTGTGATTCAAAGGGGATGTCGGAACAAAGGCTTATAATATCACTTTTTACAATAATGCATTTGGATTTACCTCGGGCCTTACCCAAAAATTATTTCATAAATTATTAAAAATAACAGTTCACATATGATATTATTCTATGCTCTCCAGATGCAAAAATGATAGTGAAAAACACTGTTGCCACACTTTGGATTTTATAAGAGATACATATATATTTTATTCACATATGTACAAGTCCTAAACATTCTTAATTAGCGTAAATATCAAGCATAATAAAATAATGTAAACATAAACTGCAATGTAACCAAAACAACAGGTTTTAGAAAATCAAGTAAATCAAATAAAACAAAACTAATTTCAGCAAATAAGTAATGCAAATCAATAAGCAATATTCAGCATAATAAATGACAGTTTACACTATTTCTTCAGCATACTTATAAATATCATGACCATTTATTTTTACTATGAGAACTTGCAACTCATTACATTAGTGTCTAAGGTTCTATCTTTGCATAAGAATTGTTTTAAAACTTCATAGCATGCAAACAGGTACTTCTTTACATCTAAATTCTAGCTTGACTATATACCCAAAGGTTTGGAGCTAAAATGCACTAAGTTACCATCCTAGATAGCCAAATAAGTACTAAAAGTGGAATAAAGGAATACTTATGTTTTAGTTATCTGTAGGTGCAGTCTTCTACTTTTTAACTTTCAAAGTTTTGGTGAGAACTTCTGATTTTGGATGACAAAAGTCCTTGGTGGTGGGCTTGGCTTTAGTCTTCTGTCTTTTCTCCTTGATCCTGGAACTGGAGAGTCTTCTGACGTCAATGAAGCAATGCAGGCTGGATCCCTCTTGCTTGACATCACAAATCATCAAAGGTCACTTCAGGATTTAGTGTGAAAAATCAGACAGCAAGATTCACCCCTCCCTCGGAAAAAAACCCTTTGTGGGTAAGACGAGGAGGTCTGGGCTTGGTAAAAAGGTCTGTGAAAAGGCCTGCCCCTGCCACTGGACTGCTGCTTATGAGGAGTGGCTTCTCTTTCCTTGGCCTGTGCACTCCTGTAAGTGGTTCTATATTCATCCATTTTCTTCATGTAAGCCTCTGTCTGCTCCCCAAACAGAGAGTTACCAACTGCAGGAAAATCCATAGCCTTAGACTGGGTGTCCTGTGATAGGCTAGTACATCTGAGACAAGCATGCCTTCTGAGAGACACAGATGTAGCCATGACTCTAGATGCATGAAATTGTACTTTGGATGCCTCAATTCCATCCACAACCACCTCCTCCAGCTGTTTGGCTAGCTGGGGGGTTTAGCCAGTTCCAGAACCGTATCCCACCTGGACTTCTGGTACCTGACTGTGTAGGCCATATAATTTGCCTGCCTGAGTCCCAAAGAGGATGCCAAGTATAGTTTCTTGGCCATGGCATCGACTTTCCTGGAATCCTTGTCTGGGGGGTGTGAAGCCAAAGGAATGTTTGCCCTGTCACAGGCTGCAGCCTGCACTACCCCAACATGGCTGCTATGTGAATAAAGGAACTCCGCAGCTGAGCCTGATAACATGTATCTCCCGTCCATTCTTTTATCTACAGGAGATAAAGAGTTAGGAGTCTGTAGAATCTTTTTGTCTGTTTCCCCAAGGACTTGTGAAGGGGAATAGACAACCTTTTGGACTCTGGGATGTCCATCATCTCCACAAAATCAGGCTTTTCTTCCTCCTCAGCAGCTTCAACCAAAGGGAGCTAGAGGGTTTCAGCCACCTTCTTGTAAAACAAGAAGTGAGAAGGGGACTCAGAAAGCCTGGGAGGGAAGACATCAGAGGGTCTGTCTGGGGAGATGTCCAGTTCAATGGGCACATCCAGACCCCCACCGTTGTAGTCATCGTCGTCATCATCAGGATAGTCTTCGTCTCCCTCCCACTCCTCATAGAAAGCATCCGGATCATAATCCGAAGGAGCTGGTTCCGACCGAACCGACGGCCTAACTGGTGGCACCGGTTCGGACGGAACCGGACCAAGCGATTGGACAATACTAATCGCTTTGGCTATCTCATCCGCGGTTGGAGTAAGCGGTACTGGATCCAAACCGGTGAACTTTCGTTTCTTTTTTGATGGATCCGACCCCTCAGAGTCGGCTCTCCTTTTGCCCGAGGAGGTATCGCCTAGGTCAGTAGGCACCTCCCCAGGTTCGGCCGTAACTCAACCAGGCTGGCCATCCAGGTCTACGGACTTCTCGGCCTCCCTTTCCTTCAACCTACTCAGTCTTTTTTCTAGAGTGGTGTTAGGAAAGTTTTTACAGATTTGGCAGTCTGACTGGAGGTAGTCAAACCCCAGACAATAAACACAGATGAGGTGGGGGTCGGCCTTGGCAAAGGCCTCCCCACACTCAGTACAGTGTTGAAACCCAGTGAGACCGTTTTCCTTTTTGGGTTTCTCAGACATGGCCAACCTACCAAAATTACCCTGTAGAAGCGTTCAAGCCAGGTAATACCAACTGATCGGTAACAACCATGTCACGGGTTTGGAAAAGAGCCAAGAAAAAGCCCGGTTCTTTTGAAACCAATCGGTACCAGAACACCACTCTAAAACTGTAAATTTAAAATTAGAAGGAAACACTAGGTCGGTTCCTAACCGGACCAACCAGGAAGAAACCAACAATTTCCGTAAGTTATATAAAATAAAACACAGTCACTACCTATCTACCACACTACCTGTACCGTAGACAGAGACTGGAAATCTGAAAAAACAATAAAGAATAAGTTTTAAACCGAATGCTTTATGTTTACCGAACTGAGCAGAGGAATCTCCGGAGCGACTTCACTGTTAGGCAGAGTAAAGAATCTGATGGTTGCACTAGTAAGTACCACAGGCAGAGGTTTGAAAACTGAGCTCGAGCTCAATGTTCCATGCTTCTGCATGGAGTCAACTCTTTCCTCTCCGGGGCAGTTCAAGTGCTGGGGCTAACTGCATTATGTCTGAATACAGCAAGACTTCATGTTGTTTGAACCTACATTTTTAGATGCAGCTAAAACAGAGGACCACATATGATGGTGTCAATTCTAATATAAAATCTATAATTTATAAAAAACATTAGAAAACTTTTTCCTTTATATATATCAAAAAGGTATTTACAGATTTCAGAGGTACATTTTTTTCTGTTCAAAATGATGTTAGTTTGGCACACCTGTTATCATTAGAAACTTTATAAACTTAGCAAACTTCTTTAAGACTGGGATCTCATTTGTTTGCGGTAAATGGTCTGTGACTTCATGTTGCTTTGGAGTCTAGCCAGAAAGTTTACAAACCACGCGACTAGATGTTGCTGTTAGATAAACACGTGAGACTCATTCCATTGAAAAGGTGGCAAGGTCAGCTTACTTTAGGCACCAAATTTGTCAATATATTTTAAACAGTTTTGGGGCTACAGAGTTTTGTAAATAGCTCACACTACTCTTTGCTGATAGGTTCAAAACTTAAATCACTGGGCAGGTTCATGCATTTTCAATAACCTGTATAATTTTGAAATGTATCAGAGTTTTTGTATATTTTCTATAAATAAAAGTCTTAATTTCTTAAAGCCAGTGTATTTCAGTCTATGTTAACTTCTGGTATCTGGTCTGGCTGGTACAGAAAAAGAAGGTCATAAATTATGTGAAGTTTCCATGACAATAATATCTTAGTCTCAGCTTCGAGCTCTTTTGCTAATAATTGGAAGAGGCCATTCAATTTAAACAGACTATCCCTGAAACAATTTTTTTTCTGAAGTCGACCATGTATGCTGTATTCCCTTTTGTTTCATGGCATCATTCCTCCATTTCAGTATTCAAGCCTTAAGCAGCATTGTTCTTGTTTTAGAGTTCATATTATAGTACTTAATAATTAAGTCAATATAAGGATATAGAATAGCAATTAAGAATATAATAATATTATAATAATAAAATATTTCTATCAAATTAGTTCTGTTCCTACATTCCCCCCTTTTGAATTAAAATGCACCCCAAAAATGCATTTTGTAATTCAAAACTATAATCCTACTATATATGGGTATATAGTTTAAGCATTGCAGGGAAAATGAAACTTAAAAGACAAAGTTGCATTATCCAGTGGTAACTTATGACATCATCACATGTAACATCATAGGATGTGACATCAAAGATGTGACATCACTAGATGACATCATTGGAGATGTACTATTTTACATAGCTATGTGTACAGTACTACATGAACTAACATGATTAAACATGATTACAACTATGTACACTTTCAAAATAACATTTTCATTTTACATTGTTTTGAACATTTCACACATACAACAAATTCTCTTTGCTCATCAGTTTTAAAGGTCACTATGACAATTAACATTTTAGGTAGACTCTAATTCCTGATCACCACTCATAGATTCATTTAGAACATTTTCCCATGTTTTGTTGCGTTCACGATATTGCCTCAACTGATTAATATGAACCCATTTAGGTACCACCTCTCCAGTGTTTTTCTGCTTTAGGTTAATTTGGTATGCTACAGGTGAGATTTTGTCAGTGATCACAAAGGGTCCTTGTCAACTTGGAAGAAACTTTTTGACCTTGGCTTTACCTCAACTATAGTTAAAGAAAAACACTTTATCTCCAATTTGCTACTCTTTTGAACTACATTTCCTGTCATAATATGACTTAGAAGCCTCAACACTTTTCTCTAAGTTCTTCTGAGCAAATGCAAAGGTTTCTCATAAATGCTGTTTTTAATGGGTTACATATTCACGTGCTGTAATAGCATGTGCTGAATTTATATTCCCTGTGGTATACAGGAGATGCAAAGGTAACACCATCTGCCTTCCTGTCATCATTTCAAAAGGAGGGACACCTGTAGACTTATTAGGAGTAGCCCGTATGGCCATTAATACTAGTGGTAACTTTACATCCCAATCTTTTCCCAAAGAACTGATATATTTCTTCAGTATATACACAATTGTTTGATTAGCGCGTTCCACCTGTCCAGATGACTGTGGATGGTGGGACACATAGTTCCTCTGTACTCCTAGAATTTTCCACACATTTTCTATTACCTCTCCTGTGAAACAAGGACCTCTATCAGATTCTACTCTTAATGGTAATCCCCATCGACTAAACACATGAGGCCCGATTCTCAAAGCCCTGCATCTGATGCAAGGTGCTTGCATCAAACAGATATGGTGCAAGGTGCACCTTGCATCCAGGGCTGCCTCCACACAATTCACAAAGGTGGCCTGCACTGACCGCAGGCTGCCTGCCCCAGACATGTTCTGTGCCACCCTTGCGCCCAGTAACAGGCTGCAACAAGGTGCAAGGGTGCCCTGTGCTAGATGCAAGCAGCCACAGCCCAGAAGAGCGATTCACAGACAGCGCCCAGAGAAGCAGAAACTAAATCCCCATAGACCAGCCTGGGCTGGTGTAAGGGGACTAAGAAACTGCTGCCCTGTGTGCACTGCTGGGTGCATAGTGGCATGGATACCCACACCCCAATCCCTGATGTGCCCCACAACAGCAATCGCAGTGTGAACCCCCCACCAGACCCCAGATGATGCCGTCAGTTGCATACAGTGCACTCCCCCATTGGTAGTCCAGTGCCCTCCAATCCCCAACACTTGTCAGTAGTGCCTCCATCACCCCACAGCTCCAGGCAGAGCCAGGGTCTGGCGATGCCCTCCACACACCTCCACGGCCCCGACTGGACTGCATGTGCAGCAGTCTGTCCCATGTGCAGAATGCCCGCCATGCAGAATGGGTCCCATAGGTTTGGGGCACATCCATTCCGGCATGGGTCACACCGGGTTTCAGCACCACAAAGGGCCTGTGGCAACCCCTGTCCATGCTTCATATGGTCACCACAAGGGCAGGGTTGCCACAGGCGCAGGGACTTAGGTGTCAGTACCCCTCCCATATGTGAATCGGGTGCAGGGACTCTGGCACACAGGGCTTCAGCGCAAGCTGCTGTTTGCCGCAGTTTGCACTGGACGTAGGCCCCTTTGAGAATCAGGCCCCTGTTTTTTTAATAAGAAAGCAGATGGTTTCGGCAGTGTTATTTAGAGCAGGTATACACTCAACTCATTTTGTGAACAGACAATTAACTGTCAAAAGGTATTGGTTACCCCTTGAAGATCTGGTAACAGGACCAATCCAGTCAGTCTGGATGTCTGACCAAGGCATAGCGATGCCTTTTGACTATAGTGATGCTCTATGTCTGGGAGTAGCTTGTTGGAACTTGCAACAGGTTATACACTCTTGTACATACCCTGCAACATCATCATACATGTAGGGTCAGTAGGCTATCTCTTTTAATATTTCATAAGTTCTCCTATCCCCCCTGTGTGCTACTGATGGTTCATCATGGGCATGTTGTAACATAATTCCCCTGAGGCCTAAAGAAACCACCCATCGGACCTCGTGTGGGCTTTTACCAATTCGTACCAAGAGATCACTCCTTAATTGGAATTTATCCTTCTGGTTATACATGGCTCTCAGGTCCCAGCTATCCTGTAGGTCATTGTCAGAAATCATGTTTTCAGTAGGATCCTTAATGAAACGATAACATTTTCCTACCACTTCATCCTCTTGTTGTATTTTCACTAAATCAAAGTCAGGTTCCTCACTATGCAAGTGTTGACCCTTATTTTCCTGTTCCTTTTGCTTTTGTCTGTGGGTAACCACATCCACCTTAGCTTGGACAGGAAGGACAAAGTTCCACTCTTCTCCACTTAAAGCGCCCTCCCTAGCCAGAGCATCTGCTAGCTCATTTCCTGTTTTGTCTGGTCCCTGAACTTTGGAGTGTCCTTTTACCTTTTTCCAATAAACAACCAACTTGTGTTCCTGAACCAACTGATCTATGGCTAGGATAAGGTCTGCATGCATCACCTTACTGCCTCCTGAATTGATCATACCATTCACCTTCCACCCTGGTAAATGTGTAAGGAAGTCCTGCCTAACATAATCAGAGTCAGTGCAAATTACAATGTCTTGTAACTTATGTTGTACTGCAGTCTGTGCCCCTATATAGGTGGCTGTCAATTCTGCATATTGGTTAGACTTAGGACCGAGCTTGTACTTTATAGGAGTACATGGTATATTATCCTGCCATACCACTCCTAAACCAGAACATCGGTCTTCACCTTGCTGGAATGAACAGCCATCAACATAGGCTCTAGGCAAATTTTCACACACATTTTCATCATAGTGGTGGTGCCTGTTATGTTGGTACACCATATCCAACTCAGGACATAGGTCAGGGTCTTGTACTGGAAGTTTATCTACAGCACAATTATGCATCTCCAGGTCTGCTAACCTTTGAGCTACTGTATTCCTTTTGTTCTTTGCATACTTAACCTCTAGGGGTAGGCCCTATAGTGCTAAGGTTCAGGCCACAATTCTGCTGCTAGACACATTACCATCCTTAAGCTTCAGGCTCTCCAGAAGGGTTAGGGGTTGGTGACCATTCTCTACAACAATTTTTTGTACTACACATGTAAGTTTTGAACTGTGGTACTGCCCATACAGTGGAAAACAATGTCTTTTCATAATCTGAGAACTTTTTCTCAGCATCACTCAAGGTTTTACTCACATAAGCAATAACACGTTTGTCTGAATCATGTTTCTGATATAACACTGCACTGATGCTGCTACTAGTATGTCCTACCTCTAGATAAAAATCCTTATCCATTTGTGGATTAGCAAGACATGGTGCTTGACTCAGACTATCTTTTAAAGCTTGCATGGCTTTCTCTTGCTGCTCCCCCCACACCCAAGGTTCTGACTTTTTCAGCAGCCTGGTGAGAGGATAGGCAATTTTTGCATAGTCTTGGATAAACTCTCTTGAGTAGTTACAGATCCCTAGAAAACTGCCTAACTCTTTTAAAGTTTTGGGTGGACCAATTATTTGGACTGCCTCAACTTTGGTATACTGAGGACATAACCTATCAGGACCAACTTCATGTCCAAGATAGTTTACCCTGGCTCTGAACCATTGCCCCTTTGGTAAGGACAACTTGGCACCAGCGGCTTTCAGCTAGTTTAACACATAGGTGACCTCAGCTAGGTGTTCCTCAAAAGTGTTGCTTTTGATTAGTACATCATCCACATAAACCAGATTTCCTCTACTTTTGGCATCAGACATAGCATTGTGCAAAAAGATATTGAAATCTGCTGGTGAATTTAAGTACACAAAAGGGCACCTATTCCATGTGTACTGTCTCCTTCCAAAGGTAAAAGCCAGTTTATATTGACCTTTTGGGTCTACTCTTAATGTCCAGAATCCATTTGCTGTATCTAGAGTAGTGAAATATCTGGCACCTTGAACTTCGGCCAAACTTTGGTCCAAGTATGTCATGGGCCAGCGAGATAAAGGCACCTGTTGGTTTAACTTTCTATAGTCAATAGTAAATCTCACTTTCCCGTAAGTTTTAGTACAGACCAAATGGGGGAATTATAAATAGAGTTTACCTGTCTTATAATTCCTCGCTCCATTAAGGTATCCAGTATCTCTTGTATATGTACATAAGATGCTAGTGGTATTCTGAACTGGCGTACATAAACTGGACCTTTACTGGGGTCAATAGGGAACCTGGTAACATGGAGGGCAGTTACCCCACAATCATGGGCATCTTTTGCAAACATGTCCTTAAACCGAAGGAACATTTCACAAACCTTTTCTTTTTCTACTTCTGTTTCACAATTACAATTTTGTATAGCTTGCTCAACTTGTTCTTTAAAATCTGGGAAGAGTACATTTTTACCTGTTTCTACCTCATCTTCTATTATCTCAGAAACATTTTCAGCATCAGTCCCATGGACCTCTTTAAATTGTTCTGTTTCATTAACCACAGTGGACAGTACAAGGTAACCATTTTCAACTCTACATGCCTGTATTTCTTCCTTATCTATTGGACAAATCTCTTGTAAAGCAGTTAAACCATTTGGTATGGACCCGATTTCTTCATCTGTGTCATCCTGAACAATGTCTTCTGGTAACTCCCCAATAACTGGAACAACTAACTCCAAATCATAAAAGGATTCCCCTATCACTACCCCTAACTCACAGCTGCTATAGTGATAGGCTCTACTGTTGGGTTATTTACTAAGAGGTACATTACTCTGCTGCTCATGTCCAAGCAAGGTATGGAGTGGATTTGTAAACCCATTTCACTAAGTTGCTTGTCGAGCACAAAGACTGCAGTCTTGTCAGACATTTCTTGGCCTTTCTTTACATTAACCCTAAGAGAGAAATCCTTGAGTTACTTGGAATTCTTGTAGTGAACTCATTTACCATCTGCACACTTGAGGAATAGTTTGTCCAGACCTCAAGGCCTTTTCTTGGATAAGGGTCCCCCCTTATTCATGACCAAAGAACATCATTGGCTCAGTCAACATACACACCCAGTTGTACAAGGATGTCTAGCCTTTATGCCTTGTACTACCTTTACAGGGTGTTGTATTTTCTTTTGCCCTATTCAGAGGTTCCAAGCACAGATACCTATGCTTTTCATGCTAGTGGTCTGATATGGGACATTTTCCAACCACTCCTGTTTCTTTACACATGTTAAACTAGGCCTCCGCCTCTTTAACAGCTTGTAAAACAGTTCACTAATTAAACAGTGCTCATAACTTAAGCATGACACAGAATTTAGTATCTGCAAATTCTCTGCTTTGATGGGAACCTTTAACCTGCCTGAACTGAAATAGAAAAGTCACAGAGTTCAGTTACCAAAACAACATTGCTGTCCACAGGGAAAGATCTTTCTACAGACTATGCTGCTAGACTGCCAAGATCCTGCTGTCTGATTTTTCCCACTAAATCCTGAAGTGACTTTTGATGCTTTGTGATGTCAAGCAAGAAGGATCCAGCCTACATTGCTTCATTGATGTCAGAAGACTCTACAGTTCCAGGTTCAAGTGGAAAAGACAGAAGACTAAAGCCAAGTCCACCACCAAGGACTTTTGTCATCCAAAATCAGAAGTTCTCACCAAAACTTTGAAAGTTAAAAAGTAGAAAACTGCACCTACAGATAACTAAAACATAAGTATTCCTTTATTCCACTTTTAGTACTTATTTGGCTATCTGGGGTAGTAACTTAATGCATTTTAGCTCCAAACCCTTGGGTATATAGTAAGCTAGAATTTAGATGTAAAGAAGTACCTTCTTGCATGCTATGAAGTTTTAAAACAATTCTTATGCAAAGATATAACCTTAGACACTGATGTAATCAGTTGCAAGTTCTCAAAGTAAAAAGAAATGGTCATGATATTTATAAGTATGCTAAGAAATAGTATAAACTGTCATTTATTATGCTGAATATTGCTTATTGATTTGCATTGCTAATTGCTGAATTTTTTTTATTTGACTTACTTGATTTTCTAAAACCAGTTGTTTTGTTTACATTGTAGTTTATGTTTACATTATTTTTATTATGCTTGATATTTATGCTAATTATGAATAATTAGGTCTTGTACATATGTGAATAAAATATATATTGATCTCTTATATAATCCAAAGTGTGGCAATAGTGTTTTTCACCATCATTTTTGAATCTGGAGAGCATAGGATATTATCATATATGAATTGTTATTATTTTCGGTAATTTATGAAATAATTTTTGGGTAAGGTCTGAGGTAAATCCAAGTTCATTAATGTAAAAAGTGATATTATAAGCCTATAATATTATAATAAAATATTTTAATCAAATTAGTTCCGTTCCTAAAGGGAGGGGTGTGGGATAACTAGAGAAAATTATGGCATCATCCGCGTAGAGTAATAAGGTAGCCTAGCATATCCGGGGAAGAGTGTTTAGGAACAGACTAAAGAGCAGGGGTCCAAGGATTGAGCCTTACAGTACCCCTTATCTAACTTGGAGCAGTTGGATAGCACATTACTTATTTTTACTTGCTGGGTTCTATCTCCAAGGTAGCTCTGGAACCAACCAGTTACCTAGGCTGAAAGACCCAGGGTGAAGAGGGATTCAAGGAGGAGGGTGTGGTTAACTGTATCAAATGCTTTAGTGAGGTTGATATAAATCACTCCCACTAGGTGTCCCCAGTCCATAGCATTGTGTATAAATCCTATGTATTCAAGTAGTGCAGTGGAAGTGCTATGCATCTTCCAAAACCCATGTTGTTGTGGGCATTGAAGTTGGTATTTATCCAGGTATTTGGTAAGCTGATCCAAAACAATGCATTCCAGGGCTTTAGAGAGGGGAGGTAGGATGGATATGGGGTGGTAATTAGAAGGCTGAGATCAGTCGCCACACGTGTGGATGGGAGTAATCACAGTTGCCTTCCAGTGCATAGGGAATTGTCCTAAGCAGAGGGACAGGTTAAGTAGTTTAGTTAGGGAGACTAGGATTACATCCAGGGTTAGGTTTAAAGTTTGAGGTCCAGTGAGTCACTACTGTGTCTTGATTTGCAGAGCACCGGGCCTAGGTATTTTTTGGCCTCAGTGGTGATGACACTCTTAAAGCAGAAAGGAAGGGGACAGGGGAGGCACTTTTAGCCTCAGCTTTGTAGGGAGGTACATTAAAAAAGTCAGTGGGGAATGTGCCTCTGAGGTCAGAGAAGGCATTCTTGAAGGTGTCAGCAATGCACTTGGGATCCTGGATGGTATCACCATTAACCTTAATCATGGATAGGGAGGATTTACTGGGTGTGCCCATAAGATCCTTACCGTTGCCCCAGAAACTTCTGCCATTGCCCCAGGAGTTAGTTAGCTCGTGCTTACAGTGGTTGATTTTAGTTAATCGGATTTCCCAGGTACAGGCATTCCTGGCTGCTTTGTACAGCTGCAAGTTGGCCTTTTTCCCTGTGGCATGGGCATGGTACAGAGGTATTATTACCTTCCTTTTTCTGCTGGTGATACCCTGCCTATGCATTCTAGCATTCTGTTAGCATCCTCCACTGCCTTGTCACCCTGTTTAACTGCCTTCAGGTCATCAGAAATGAATATCCCCAGGTCCCTTTCCTGTTTTGTGACTGCTAATACCTCTCCTTCCAGTTGGTACGTTGCCCCTGGGTTTCTGTACCCCAAGTGCATGATTTTGCACTTTTTTGCATTGTACTCAGCTGCCAAACCCGTAACCATTCTTTTAGCTTTTTTAGATCACCCCTCATTCTTTCCACCCCTCCCAGTGTGTGTGCTCTGTTGCAGATTTTTGTGTCATCCGCAAACAGGCATACTTTCTCTTCTAGCCCTTCTGCAATGTTGCTAATAAAAACATTGAAGAGGACTGGGCCTAGTACTGACCCTTGTGGCACCTCACTGGTCACTTTGCCTTCTCCAGAGTGGACGCCATTTACCACCACCCTATGACTCCTATTGCTTAGCCAACTCTCTATCCATTTTACTACCTTAGGACCTATTCCTGGGCTACCCAGCTTGCTCACCAGTTTTCTATATGGGACAGTGTCAAAGGCCTTACTGAAGTCCAGGTAGGCTACATCTATTCCTGATCTATTTCCTTGGTTACCCAGCCAAATCATTCAATCAGGTTTGTCTGGCAAGACCCCCCCTGTGAACCCATGATGCCTCAGATCCTGTATACCACTATTAACAAGATATTACACCCGGCCCAGTGATGCTGTGGGTTGAGGCACTGGATACCACACCTCACGCCACACCGGTGACCTGGGTTCGGGATTGAGCTTGGGCTGCTGGTGATCAGTGGGGGAGGAGAGGATTGAGCATCCAATGGACTGCTGTCCCCTCCTGGAGTTTGATCTGAGGTTTTCCCTGCCTGGTAGCACCTCCTTGTGGAGACTGGGGGATGCTCACTCCAGGGGGGGACTAGCCAATGGGGACTGGTGTTGGCAGGCATCTGCAGGGGGGGCAGGAGTGTACCTTCCACATGCTGATGCCACTGCTCATCTGCATCAATGAGGTGGAATAATGAAAATACCCTGGCTCCCAGTAGGTGAAGGTGGGTCCAGTGGTCAGCCCCCATGTCCAATGCCACGCCTTCCAGTTCTGCCTCCGGTACTCCCTCCAAGCCCCTGGTTGCTCCACTAGATTACAGATAGAGCACCAAGCGGAGTCAGTGGTCCTGCCCCAGGGGACTCAGAGCCGGGGGGTTGGGCGGCTAAGCGGTATGGAGGGGGATGGGCCCATGCCAGAGAACAATGACTGGAGGCTTCAGGCAGGTGGTGGGAAAAAGGCTGTAGTGAATGACCACACTGGAGAGAGTCTGGGTAAGCCAGTGAAGGAGGTGAATAAAGAAAGTATGAAAAAAAACAAAACAAGGTATTCCGCCATTCTTTCCTTCAGTAGTTTACCCACTACTGAAGTCAGGCTGACAGGCCTGTAATTTCCTGCCTCCTCCCTTTTACCACTTTTGTGGAGCTGGACCACATCCACTCTCCTCCAGTCCCCCAGTGCCTCCTCTGTTTGTAGTGAGAGGTTGAACAGGGCTGTCAGAAGTGCTGCCAGCTCCTGACACATTGAACGGGAAGAACACCCCTCCCACCTCAGCTAGTGATCAAACAGGAGTTCAGCATTAGTTCATTTGCATCACCAGGTAAGGGAAAAAGGTCCATCTCCCCATATGATGCACAGAGGAAATGCTGGACCTCACCCAACAACTAACACACCGAAATCTGGCCAATGGAAAGCCATGTACACAAAAGCCCACAGTGTGGGAAACAGGATCCCAGAGCTGTAGGCAACAATCACAGAGGCTAAACTGGACATAGTAGCCATTAGCGAGACATGGTTCACCAGTAACCACACCTGGGAGACTTCAGTACCCGGCTATGTATTGTTCAGAAGAGACCGAGGTGGGGGGGGAGTGGATTGGCCCTTTATGTCAATGAAAATCTCAAAGCTACAGAAATTCAGAATACACATAAGGAGCCAGAAGAACTGTGGGTTACCCTGGAAACAGGAAATGGGACAGCCATATGCACTGGGGTTGTCTACAGGCCTCCAGACCAGGGGGAGGACATAGACACATTACTGTTAGAAGATATACAAAACATGACAGCTAAAGGGTGGGGGGTTCTGATAATGGGAGACTTCAACATGCCAGATACAGATTGGTCAATACCAGCAGGAACATCCACCAGAACTAGACTCATGGTGGATTCCCTGTGGGGGGGCCCTCAAACAACTAGTACAACAACCCACAAGAGACAGGGCTATCCTAGATCTAGTACTGACTAACAGGGAAAGGATCACAGATCTCCAGGTACAAAGTCACCTGGGGGCCAGTGACCATCACATGGTTTGATTCAATTTGGCCACTAGAGCCAATCATCCCATTTCAAGGCAAAAATATGGGACTTCAGAGGAGCTGACTTTGATAAGATGGCCAACAGAGTTAAGCTAGCCCTGGCAAAAAGAAATACAGGTGAGGGGGCTCAGGCAAAGTGGGCAAGCATTAAGGATGCAATACTTGAAGGAACATCCCATTGTGTTAGAGAAAAAAGCAAGAGCAAAAGAAGGAGGAAACCATTTTGGTTCTCAAAGCAGTAGCAGAAAAGGTCAGAGACAAAAGGCTGACCTTCAAGAAATATAAGGGAACGCAGCAGAACGAAAATAGGGAGGCATACCAAACTTCCCTAAGGGAAGCAGGGAGGTCAATAAGGCAGGCAAAGGCCCAAACCGAGGAAACACTAGCACGAACAGTAAAAGAAGGGGACAAGACTTTCTATAGATACATTAGTGAAAGATGAAAGTCCAGAGGGGGTATTGCTAAGATCAAAGGGGATAAGGGGGAGTATGTGGAGGAGGACCAAGGAAAAGCATCTATCCTAAATAGATACTTCTGCTCAGTATTTACTGAGGAGAAGATAGGACAGGGCCCACAGCTCAGCACCATGGACACAGGGAAGGGAGGTGTGCACTAGTCCCTTCACAAAAGAAAGGGTCCTACAAGAGCTCGTTAAGCTCAGGGTGGACAAGGCAATGGGACCTGATGGCATACATCCCAGGGTACTAATGAAGTTAAGGGTGAAACTAGCAGAGCCATTAGCAGAACTGTTTAGTGAGTCTCTGAGCACAGGAGAGGTACCAGAAGACTGGAGAAGGGCTCATGTGATCCTGCTCCACAAGAGTGGTAGCAGGGAGGAGGCAGGGAACTACAGACCAGTCAGTCTTACCTCAGTAGTGGGCAAGATTATGGAGGCACTCCTTAAGGAAAAGATAGTGCAACACCTGGAATCCATAGGAGCACAGGATCCAAGACAGCATGGGTTTACAACAAGAAGGCCCTGTCAAACTAATCTCATAGATTTCTTTGACTGGGTAACCAGAGTGGTGGACCAAGGGGGTGCAGTTGATGTCACCTACCTTGACTTCAGCAAAGCTTTCAATACTGTTCCACACAGAGGATTGATTAATAAGCTGGGTAGGCTCGGGGTGGGTCAGAAGTTGGTCAACTGGGTGGCAAACTGGTTAGTGCACAGAAAACAGAGTGGTGGTAAACGATATACAGTCAGAAGAGATGCAGGTCACAAGTGGGGTACCTCAGGGATCAGTCCTGGGGGCAGTCTTCTTCAATATCTTCATCAGTGACATTGCAGATGGACTGGAGGGTAAGGTTTGTCTGTTTGCAGATGAAACCAAGATCTGCAACAAAGTAGATGATCCAGATGAGGTGGGCAGAATGAGAAGAGATCTGGATAAACTGCCAAAATGGTCAAAAGAGTGGCAACTGGGGTTTAACACAAAGAAGTGCAAGATCATGCACATAGGGAAGAGAAACCCTAAAGCCACCTATGGGTTGGAAGGGGAGTTATTGGCAGTCACAAGGGAAGAAAGAGACTTGGGCATCATCATCACAGATTACCTGAAATCATCCAAGCAGACCACTAAAGCAGTAACTAAGGCTAGAGGGATGTTGGGGTGTATTAGTAGAGGTATTGCAAGTCATAAGAGGGAGGTAATAATCCCTCTTTACAAGACACTGGTTAGGCCCCAACTGGAGTACTGCGTGCAGTACTGGAGGCCGCACCTGCACAAGGACATTAACAAAATGGAGGCAGTCCAGAGAAGGGCAACCAAAATGGTGCAGGAACTGCATCAGAAAACATATGAGGACAGATTAATGGAGCTCAGTATGTATACCCTAGAACAAAATAGGAAGAGAGGTGATATGATCGAAACATTCAAACATCTTAAGGGCATTGACAAGGTAAAAGAGTCTAACATGTTTCAATATAAGAAAAATAGCAGGACAAGAGGACACAGCATGAGATTAGAGGGAGGCCGATTAAGGGGTAATGTGAGGAAGTTCTTTTTCACAGTAAGGGTGGTGGATGCATGGAACGCCTACCCCAGGAAGTGGTGGATATGAATACAGTGCAGGGCTTCAAACAGGCATGGGATAGGCATAAGGGAGCAATACAGATGAATATGAATAGATAGACCATTGACAGAGTAAAGACCTATGGCACATTCATAAGGTAGAAAAAATGGGCAGACTGGAAGGGCCTTGCAGTCCTTATCTGCCATCAACTTCTATGTTTCTATGTTCCCTCTTTGAGTTCCCTCAGTACCCTGGGGTGCACCCCATCTAGTCCCACTGCCATGTCTATCTTTAACTGTGCTAGTTCCTTAAGGACCCTTTTCTCTATAAAAGGACTAGTGTCCACCTCCCATCTCTTAATGCCCTTGTTCTTTATCACTGGTACATTTCCTACCCCTTCCACTGTAAATACTGAACAGAAGTATTTGTTCAATATGTGTGCTTTTTGGTGGTACTCTTCCACATAAACCCCTTCTTCCCCATTTATAAAGAAAGTCACATGTTCATGGCTGCCTGAACACATCCTGACAGTAAGTAAAAGCCAAGCATGTGCTTTCTGGAGCAAAAGAGTGGCAGTTTTGCATTGTGGAGTGTGACAGGGTTGAGTAAGACCCTATTCCATTTGTTATGCAGAAAGAGTCAAACACAAGGATCTGTTCTATCATCTCCTTTTCTGTCTCTTGTCTGTCCGATTGCACAGTCAAATTTTCTTGTGAGACCTGGGAACTGATCACTCTGATGGTCTCATGATTCACCCCCTCGCTATCCCCTTGCCTTCACTAGCTGTTTATTGCTGTTTCTACCTTTTCTTCCCCCTTGTGTATCTGTGGTTTTGAAAATACAGTGCTCCCTCATTATAACAAATCTCATTATAACGAATCCCACTTGTAGCAAACAGGCATGATGGCTCCCACTGTTTCTCAAGTATGCATCAATGGATGACTTATGTGGAAAACAGTGAGAGCTATCACAGCTGTCTCCCACTGCTACTACTTCTACGTTGCAGTCTCCTGTTGCCTTTTGCTGTACATCAAGTCTGTCTGTCTTGATGGGTTGTTTTTAAAAAAGACAAGCTTTTTTTTTTTTAATAATCCTGCTCTATGCCAAATGGAGAGCTGATAGTTGTATCCAAGCACTGCTGTTTTTTTCAGTGTTTGACAGGAAGAAAAAAAAAGACAAAGTGGTTGACTAGAGCTCCAGTCACTGAAGAGCTGAAACAGACATCTGAACTTGCTGACTTGCACTTCAGTTAAGAAGAACTGAAACAGACAGCTGAACAGAGATGTGAGTTCTGTTACTGTAACTCTGAAAAAAAAGGATGAACTGGTTCACTTGTGATCCAGTTTCCTTTATGGCAGAACAGAGAACTGAATGGAGAGCTGAACAGAAATATGAGACATGTTGGCCCTGAAAAAAAAATGGACAAACTGGCTCACTTGCGCACCTGTTTCCTGTATGGCAGAACAGAAAGCTGAGTTGTATTAGGCGTGGATTTAAATACAGTAACAGGCTCACAGATTTATGCTAGGTTGCCTTTGTAGTGCATTTCCAGTAAAAGGTTTTTTACCTCCTTATAACAAACCCTCATTGTAACAAACTGATCAGACGGACCCAGAGATGTTCATTATAATAAGGGAGAACTGTATATGTGAATCTGGGATCGCTTGGCTTGAAAATGTATATAGTTATATTGTTGAAATGATTGCAAAAAACTATTAGAAAATCAGGGGATTAACACTGATATGTAGTTTGACCTCCACACACTCATCTGCAGAATTGTCAACAGGAGATTAGTTCTGGGACACAAAATGTTATTTTGTTGCACCTGCAAGGAAAGAAACAGACAAAGTTCTGATACAGTTTGTGAGAAACAGAATGTCTCTTAATGAGCTCATGATGCAGAAATGTAATTGCCTGGGAAAGACTTCTTATAAAAAGAGAGCAATCTTTTGTTGGAGGAGAGAGAGAGAGAAAGAGAGAGATTGAATTTAGAATTAGAGATACCCTCAGAGGAAGGACTTTGTTTTCTTTGTTTGTATTGCCTTTGAAAAGCACTATCCTGAACAATTTTATTTTTTATTTTACTGTTATTGATAATAATAAAATGCTACTTGCAAATATTGTAACTGTTCTTGGTTTTCCTATGCTTTCTGACCTTTGCCTCGATGACAGATAGTGTTAGAAGTGGGATTTATGCCATGCATGCTCTAAGCCAGGAGTTTTATGCATGGGTACTAGACCTGTCATCAGGGAAGCATAGAAGAAAGGTACGGATCCTACAACAGCGAGGTATGGATCCTGCAATAGCAAGCCCAGGAGTGATTGCCAGAAGAATGGCAGCCAAACTAGCAGAGACAAAAGTCCAAATTGAGACTCTACAGCCGACACCAGTGATGGAAGAAGAAGAACAGGCAGGAACAAACATGAAAATTACATACTCACCATAACTCTTGATCTTCTTGTACCATCTTCACCATTTATTCACACTGCTGGGTTAAAGCTGGAGGTGCTGGGACCCTGCAGGAGTCAAAAATTTTCAGGAGGGCCGGCGCTGAAGTAGGCTGTATGCGTGCATGGCACCATGAGACTAGCTCGTGCTACATTACCTATCTCGGCCATGGCCCTCAACCACCTCAGTACCTTTTTTTACTGAAGAGGTGCAGTGTAACCTAAGTACATAAACAACTAACCTAATAAGGGCATAAGACAGCCCTTTGGACCCATGCACTGTTGGAATTAAGCCAGGGTCAAGCCTCGGTACTTAGTCACGGAGCCCCGGTAGCTATGAAAACTAAATCTGGGCACTAGGGCTAGGGTTTTGACCCCAGTACCTCTACCTTCACTGGGAACTTGCAGGTAACTCCTCAGACCTAAAAAGAACAACTTTTGAGAAAGGAATCTATGCAAGGC
The DNA here is from genome assembly GCA_016271365.2 of Neoceratodus forsteri. NCBI lineage: Eukaryota > Metazoa > Chordata > Ceratodontiformes > Ceratodontidae > Neoceratodus > Neoceratodus forsteri. The sequence continues at coordinate 1,202,847,626 of CM028130.1, forward strand.
TATTACTGCAGTGGGAAGCACGATATTAATGGGTTAAGGTCCTTAAAACATGTTCAATGCATCATTAAACATTCTCTAGAGCTGGCACCAATACCAGAGATAACACATACTCTCCTTCTTTCTGAGAACAGACTGGGGATTCATTATTTCAAAGGAGGTAGGTCACAAGTGCAGTTAATTAACAGGACATATTTTCAGTACAATCAGACTGGAATATTGCTCCTTGGTCCTGTTTCAGTCAACTCTTAGGAGGGGGGCAGAGAATGATGGCTCTTTGAGCTGGATGGGTCAGAGTTTAGCTCTCAAAGAGAGAGCATCACTGTTAGAAGCTTACCATGAAAACTGCCACTGTTTTTCAACTTTGAAGGTAGAAAACCTGAACTGTTGCTGTTGTGTCAGAAGGACACCTTTTTTTGGAGAAAGACAGTATTTGCCCTGTGAAAGGAGGCAAACATTTGCTGATCTAGTAAGTGTACTCTAACTACCTGCCTGTGGGCACCAGAGACTGGGGAAACTTGCAGGTGGGTCATGGAATTTCAGTAGTAGAAATGCAAAAGAATTCATTTTGATATTAGAACTACTCTCCTAATGTTCTGCTGCTTTACTTTTGACGGGCCTGTGAAGGTTGGTTACTATTTTTTAGAACTTTTATGTGATGCATTTATTGCTCTTTGGAAGTGAAGGGATAATTAGAGCTACCTGAACCAGGTACATTAAAGATACAGGTACAGCACATTAATGAACCTTGGGCCAGATTTTCAAAAATTGAATAGCTGTGCGCATGTGCTCATACAATGCTGTAAAAGGGTGGGTACTCTTGCAGAGCTGCAGTTTGGCATGCACACAATGTTCAAAAAGACTGTCTTTTTGCAACCTTTCCACAGCTTACAGCAGCTTGCACAGATTTATTTTACATGGCTGTGCAAAAATGCAACATCTGGTAGTACTAAAAATAGTATTTTTTTTGCATACTATACCTGGGCAAAAACAGTCAACCCCACCAATACACAAACAAGATGCTGAAAAATAACATTTTCAGTTGTGTGAGGTTTTTCTTTGCATCAGCAAGTTGCACATGGGGACTTAGTCAAAGGATCAGGCCCTTTGAAAATCAGACCCCCCCCCCTTGAGCTCTAAACTGAGGGATGATCTTTTTTTCCAAGATGACAGGGTAAAGTACTTGTTTTAAAATGGGTAGGAGAATTTTGATGCTGATTGGCTACAAGTGTTGCTGTGTAACGCTTTGTTGAACATTCCCATTTGTTTTTTCCCTGCCCACCGCCCCCAACCACTTTCCTTCCAGAAACTGGCTGTCATTATGGAATGGTTGTACTCATTTACAGAAGTGTCACCTTGACTATAGTAGGTATGGTGGGGCAGTTTTAAGGCAACAGCAGACAGACAAGATAAGACAATCTGTGTTTATCACAGATGCTTGTCATTTATGCTGGTGTTTCTTTGATGACCATGAAACCCCCCCCCCATCCCCACCAGTTTGACACAGAACTCCCTGCTCCTTACTAGACAACTGATAAAATTAAGGTTGTGGTTCCTCATGAGGACTTTGTGTGTGTGTTTGTCTGTGTATGCCAGTGGAACTCTGAAGAATTTTTAATTAATGTATTCCATATCACCATTCCGTGTGTGTGGGGGTGCAGCAGGGGGTGGGAGCATTCTACTACTGAAATAATGCAGAGCTTTGAATTTTTCTATTCTATGGTGAACAGTCACACTGTGTACTGAATATGAAGAAAGACAGGTGACTGACAGGTGAAAAAACATATGTGGAGGGACTACTTTGCATTATTTACTATTATTTATTTGTTTTTGTTAACCGGGTAGGGCACACTAGACAACCAAGTGCCTATTTTCAGGTGCGACCCGGGAGGGTTACATAGGCAGTAGCATACAGGAGACAATTACATACAGTTGGGCAAAAACAGGATTAACAGGTAATGGATAGGCAGCTAACAGTAAAGTACAAAAAGTAGCAGGCAATAAAACAACAGACATAACCTGATGGAAAGAGGAAGCAAGGCAGCAATTAGAGTAGAGGTTGGAGGACAAGGGTGCACACAATTATGGAGTAGAGCTAAGCAAAGAAGGCAAAATTAGGTACACTTAATGAGCTAAGTTAGTGCTATCAGAGTAAGTGCATGGGAGGGGAAACAGCGGGTGGGGCTGGGAGGAGGCTGGTGGAAACGGGTGAGGCAAGTGGGGGAGGGTCAGTGAGGCCAAAAATTGGGGGGGGGGAGAAGTGAGGGGAGAGGAAGGAGAAGGGTGAAGGTTCTGACATTTTATTATAATTTTTGTGGGTTTGAAAACTTTGTGGAGTCTTTGTTTTTTAAAAGTTGCCTTTGAGCCCATTTTCCTTTGCAATGTGTCTTACAATGTCCCAGGCCTTGGGGTAAACGTAGTGCAATTAATGCCCTTGCATGCCTTATTGCTTAAGTATGATGAGAGCTGTAGATTGTGAATGATGAGAGCTATAGATTGTGAAACACTGAAATGGCAGTTCTGCTGCTGCGCTGTTTCATTTAGCTGTATAATTTAAATGCTGTATGCATGTGCTGTTGTATAGTACATGTTACTCAATTTGCAACTGCCTTTTATCTTGGTATAATTTATCATGTCAACAGCTGCTGACCACCACCCTCCGGACATGGCTCTCTCCTGCCCCGCATTTGCACCATGTAGTTGTCCCCCCACCCACCCTCACCAATTTACAGTATTGCTCCTTCTCCATATGTGTATTGCTTTTGTACATTTGCAAATGTATTTAACTTCATACACCTTATTGTAGTGTATTTCTCTGCACCTGGTATTTGCTTCTTCTACAGTTGTTATTGTTTTGTATTTATTGCACCTTGTTAGATTGCACTGTTCTCCACCACCTCCCTACCCTCAAATAAATAAATAAGTAAATATATAAATGAATAACTAAGTGTGCATTGTAGCTTTTTTCATTTTGGCTTGGAACCCCATTGTTTCCCTCTCCCAGATCACACCTAGAAATGAGCTTTGGCTCTGTGTGCCTTCCCCAGTTATGCCATGCTTAAACATATAGGCCCAGATATTCAAAAGGGTTGCACATGGCGCAACAGTGTTGCACCATACGCAACCCACTGATGCGCCCCGGCACGATATTCAAAAGGGAAAAGTGCGCCGCACAAATCCTGATGCACCGGAGCGCATCAGTAATGTATGCAGACACAGGTGGGGGGGGCGTTCACATGCATAACCTGCACAGCCCAATATTCAGCCTGGGATGTGCAGAGCCATGCATGCGCAACCACTACTTCTGCCAGCACAAAGTTAAGCCAAAAAAAAAGGAACAGCTGATGGCCACCCACAGGTGAGCTGCCGCATTGCAGGGCGCAACACGGCAGCTGCCACCTGTGGGTGGCCACCCGAGTTACGGCTGCACCTGGCGGCGCCCTTCCCATGCCCGATCATGGGCATATGTTTAAAAATAAAGTCCCCATCCAATATCCCTGGTAGTCCAGTGGACCATTATGTGCCCGAATGCGAGCATCCGTTATAATAAACCCCCCCATCCAATATCCATGGTGGTCCAGTGGACCGAATGCTGCCCGATCGTGGGCATCTGTTTAAATGAAACCCCCCCAATATCCCTGGTGGTCCAGTGGACCGAATGCTGCCCAATCACGGGCATCTGTTTAAATGAACCCTCGTCTAATATCGTCCTCAGGTGGTCCAGTGGACCGGGACGTTGACACCATCACCGGGCATCTGTTTCAATGAATTCTCGTTCAATAGTCTCTGGTGGTCCAGTGGCCACGTGCTCGACTCGCTGGCATCTGTTTCAGAAAACGCCCTATTATCTTCAGGAATTATTTCTCTTCACTGCCATCGAGTCTCCACCGCCTCAGATCAGCCGGGTAGAGGTAGCACCTACCTCCGCTGTCGCCGCCGACCGATTACTCTGTGGTTGCATGCCTACTGGTTCGCCAGCCGTGAGCTAATGGTGTGCAGCCTTGTCGCATTGAACACATTCCAGATATGTGAATGATTCATTCACATATCTAGAATGTAGTACGGCTGCACGTCCATTGGCTCACGCCAGAACCAATGGGCGTGCAGCCCTACCGAGGTGTCAGTTGGCGGGGCAGCAGGTGGTTGGGGTGCTGCCACCCACCGGCTGACCGGGGGTGAGTGGGGCAGTGGGACTCAGTGGGCAGGTGGGGAGGGGGGTACCCTAGACCACCAGGGTAATAGGACATTTTCTGTGAAACAGATGACCGCGATCGGGCATTCGGTCCACTGGACCACCAGGGATATTGGACGGGGGGGTTTATTATAACAGATGCCCGCGATCGGGCACATAGCGGTCCACTAGACCACCAGGGATATTAGACGGGGACTTTATTTTTTAACAAATGCCTGCGATCGGGCTGCAGGGGGCGTCGGTCCCCGACGGCTGCTGCCTCGGCAGGCGCGCATGCACGTAGTCGGGATCGGGCGCACCTGTATGCTAATGGGATGCAATGGGTTAATGACATGCAAATGGCCCCATGTGCGCCTTTGCATAAATTATGGCCCCATTTGCATGTCCCTTTGAATATCGTGGGTGCTGTAAATGGCGCAATGGCACTTGTGCTAGAGCATCTCCATGCTCCACTCTGGCCACTTGCACCAGCGCAGTGCCACTGCGCCATGCACAGTGGGGGTGGCCAGGGTGCGATATTCAAAGCTGCTGGGCCATGGCACAGCTCCTTTGAATATCGCCAAGGCCACACCCCTGCGCAGCCAAGTTGAGCTGTCACAAGCTTGCGCCACAGCCTGGCGTAGTTTGAATATCTGGGCCATAGTGTTTAGAAAATGCATTAAAAGCCATATAACACAAGGCTTTACACTGTATGCTTATTTTTACTAAGAAAACATGGGCTACACAAAACTAAGGAGTAGTGTTTAGTGCAGTGTGCCGTCCATCTGACCCATTGGCATGCATTGCGCACTAATTTGAAACAGCCGCAGATGGTCCCTGATCCAAAAATGTTAGGGCCCTGGTTCCTCTGGAAGTATAATTCCAATAGTGGCACACATGTAAGAAGAGTCAACAACAGGAATAGTGTATCCACAGTCCAAATGAAACAAGGGAGGTGAAGACAAGGAAACAGAGAGAGTGAGCTTGGGGGATGTTGGGTGGGCGTGTGAATGAATGATGAAGATGGTCCAGGAAGATTAAGAATTATGGTGAGTATGTAATTTTCATATCTTCCTGGACCTTACCTTCAGCATTCATTCACACTGCTGGGTTAGAATAGTACCAAGCTTAGACAAAAAATCCCATGAGCAGGGCAGTAAGAGACAGAGCTCACTCAAAACAGAAGTCAATTAAGGATTGTCCTGCCAAAGGAAGCATGCTGCCTGGCATGGACATCCAGGGCATAATGCTTGATGAAGGTATGCACTGAACTCTGAGTGGCCGCTTTGTAAATATCAGAAATGGGAAGAGTGGATTTCTGCCAAGGATGTTGCAACCACTCTGGTGGAGTGGGCACAAACTTGGCCTTCTAATTTGACCTGTACTATAGAGTAGCAATAGCGAAGGCAGGCTGCTATCCAAGCAGAAATGCATTTGATCATAACCTGCTGACCTAGTTGGTTTGGGGTGAAGGAGACAAAGAGCTGCTTGACTGATGGATGCCCTTAGTTCTATTGATGTGGAACCTGAGGGCTCTTTTAACATCCAGAGAGTGGAGGGTGCGCTCCCCCTCGTTCTGGAAGTTAGGAAAGTATGTGGGCAGCACCAAGGGTTGGTTTAAATGGAACTCTGAAACCACCTTAGGCAAAAACTTGGGGTGTGTGCGGAGGGCCACCTTGTCTTTATGGAAGACAGTATAAGGTGGGTCTGTGACCAAAGCATGTATCTCAGAGACCCTATGGGCAGAGGTGATGGCCACCAAAATTGCCATTTTCCAAGTAAGGAATCTGAGGTCACAAATAGCCAGGGGTTCAAAAGGCTTATGAGTGAGTATGTCCAGCACAAGGTTGATATCCCATGGAGTGACAGGTTTCCGTACTGGGGGCCTTGAGTGCAGGATGTCTTTTTTTGTTGTATTATGTTTTTTTCCTCCCCCGTGTGCTCCATGACCCGCCACCCATTTGAGCTTCAAATGTCCCCGATATACTTCCTACTACTCCTCTTGAGCCTCTGACCTCATATAGCAGCCCTCCCAGGGGTAACCCGACGTAACCCTTTGCCGGATGGGTCCCTCTCCTCCAAGGGGGACGGTACCAGTGGGGACTGGCCAGTGCACTCTACTTGGCCCCAGGATGCTGCTGAGGTTGACATAGCTGCTTCGGGGGCATCGGCGGACCAGCAGCCATCATCTGGCCAGTCCTGAAGCTATTTTCAGCTTTTCTGTTGGTTCCCCTGTTGTGTCGCTCATGCAGTGCTCTCAGTCTCCACCGGGGGCCACTGCTGAGTGAGGCTACCCTGCTACCCACCCCAGAAGAGGAGAGCAGTCCCATGGATGCTCATGCCTCTCCTTCCCCTGCCAGCCCCCGGGCCCGTTCCCGAACTTAGGTCACCGGCATGGCGCGAGGTGTGGCATCTGGTGCCTCAACCCTCAGCACCACTGGGCCAACAGGATGCCTTTTAAGAATCCTTTGAAGAGGGAAACTGAGCTAGAGTAAGGTTCTGGTCTGGCTCATGATAGGCCTAGACAGCACAAAGATGAACCTTTACAGAGGAGTATTGTAGACCCGCATCAGAGAGAGCTAGTAAATACTCCAAAACCTCATCTGGTTGACATTAGAATGGATCCATATGGGACTTGACGCACAATTCTGAGAAGTGCCTTCATTTGGCTATGTAAGTCTTTCTGGTAGAGGGCTTGCAGACAGACAAGAGAATCTCGGAGTCCCTCTGAGAGACCTTTAACCTGCTCACTTCTAGCTCCTCAGGAGCCAAGCATGAAGATGAAAGGAGTGCAGACTGGGATGGACCAGGGATTCCTGTGTCAGAAGATCCATCCATAGAGGTACAGGCCTCGGGGTGGCCACTTATAACTTGTTGATCAATGGAAACCAAATCTACTGTGGCTAAAATGGGGCGATCAGAATGATCAGAATCATTTCGCCTACATGGGCCTCCAGCCTGAGTAGCACCCTCTGAACTAGTGGAAGAGGAAGAAATGCATACAGAAAGCGATTTGTCCACCACAGCCTGAATGCATCCTGACAAACAACACCAAGTTCTGGATTTTTGGAGCAGAACTGAGGCAGTTTTGCATTGAGTGGGGGTGCAAAAAGGTCCATCTCTGGGGTTCACCACGTCGAAGAGAGACTGTATGATGTCTGGTGCTAATGACCACTCGTGAGGATCTGCTTCTGTCCAACTGAGTTGGCCTGCCAGATTGTTCTGAGGCCCTGGCAGGTAAACTGCTTGAGTCACAGCAGCATGGCACCCGATAGTCTGGGGGGGGGAACAGTAGAGCTGACGGGGGATTGGACACCCTGTTGCTGAGTGTGCGTGGGGAGGTAGGGCCTTGAGCGCAGTATGTGATGTGGGCATATGTGTGTGTGGGGAGGGGGCTGCCTCACTCAAGCGGTGCTCTCCTTTCAACTGTACGGCACTGCATTTTGGATCGTCGCACTATGTTTCTTGCACACGCGTGTAAGCAAACATAATAAAACCAATAGTTAAGAGATTTTCTTTGGGTCCCAAAAGACTCAAGTTGAGAACCCCAAGAAAGAAAACACAGGTAGTGAACAATATATATATATATATATATATATATATATATATATATATATATTTAAACAAAACAACACAACAACCCCACCCAAAGGGGAGGGGTGCAAGGTACACCCCTGAGGTGAACACTGTACCTGCCAGCCCACATCCCAAAAACTAGGTTCTGAGAGGGGAGGAAGGGAGGAGGTCAGAATACAGCAAGACTCCATTAGAAGAAACACAATTACTAAGGTGAGTAATTTTTTCTTCAAACAACATGAAGTCTTGCTGTATTCTGACATATGCAGACTACCAAGCAGTACCTCCATGGATGAGGGTACTGAACCTATTTTGGGAATAGGCTCTGCAGTACTGCTGTACCAAACCTAGCATCACTCCTAGACTGGCTATCCTGAAAGTAATGCTTGGTGAATGTATGGACTGTTTTCCAGGTGGCTGCTCTGCAGACCTCTAGTAAGGGTATATCTCTGACAGAAGCCAGAGAAGTGGCTGTACCTCTAGTCGAGTGGGCCCTCAGGCCTGAGGGAGGTGTTTTACCTAGCCTGATATAGCAGAACTGTATACAGGCTGCAATCCACCTGGCAATAGTTCTTTTAGTAGCTGGCCTACCTTTTCCCACTTCACCATAAGTGAGAAACAGTTGAAGACAATCACTCCTATGTGCCTTAGTATGCTCTATGTAGTAGCTAAGTGCCCTTTTAACATCCAAACTGAGCAATCTTATCTCTCCTGAAGAAGAATGATCAGTGAAAAACATAGGAAGGGACATGGACCGGTTCAGATGGAAATCTGAAACCACTTTTGGTAAGAACCTCCTATGGGTTCTGAGGACCACCTTATCTCTATGGAATGAGATTAAATTAGATTCAACTGACAGGGCCTGTGGTTCACTAATTCGCCTGGCAGAAGTAACAGAAACACAGTTTTCCAGGTCAAATACTTAAGTTTGGCTGAAGCCAAAGGTTCAAAAGGGGGCTGCATAAGCTGAGCAATGTAGATATTGAGATCCCAATCCGGGGTAGGATCCCTGAAAGGAGGGTTGATATGAATCAAACCTTTAAAGAACTTTGCAAAGACAGGGTGGGATGCCAGGGAAGAGCCCTTCCCTGCAGAAGGAAATGCAGACACAGCTGCTAGGTGAACTTTTAAAGTGGCTGGCCTAAGGCCTAACCCATTTAGGCGAACCAGATAATCTAAAACTGTGGCAATACCTGCAGCCTCTGGTAGGATATCCCTCTGTGAACACCAAATGCTGAATCTTTTCCATTTGAAGTTGTATGTTTTTCTGGTAGAGGGTTTTCGAGAACCTTTGAGGATGTCTAAAACTCCCTGAGAAAGATGCAGGCTTGCATACTCTAACTCTTCAAGAGCCAGGCCTTGAGATTGAGGGACTGGAGATTGGGGTACCATATCCTCCCCTGCCAGGAGCTTAGGAGATTGTGTCTCTTGGGAAGAGACAGGGGAAGTGAGACTGCTAAGAACAACAACAGAGGATACCAAGGTTTTCTGGCCCAATCTGGAGCAATTAGAATCACTGTGCAGGGCTGTGACCTGATCTTGACTAGAACCCTGAGCAGCAGGGGAAAAGGAGGGACGGCATAAAGGAATCTGTCTTCCCAATCCAATATCAGAGCATCCAGGGTAACTGTCCCCATGACTGGAGGCCTGCACTAGAACTGGGGAAGCTGGTGATTGTCTGGGGCTGCAAAGAAATCTATCTCTGGAGTGCCCCACCTGGTGAAGATTACTTTCAGGATAAGAGGATCCAAGGTCCATTCCTGATGGCCCTGCGAAATTTTTCTCAGAGCATCCACTAACACATTGTCCTTCCCTGGAAGGTGAACTGCTGTCAGGAAAGTCTGAAGGGAATAGGCCAGAGACTATATTTTCATGGCCTCTGTGCACAAGGCCGTAGACTGAGTGTCCCCTTGCTTGCTGATGTACCACATGGTGGTGGTGTTGTCTGTCCTAACCTGAACCACCTTGTTCCTCACTCAGTCCAAGAAGAACTGAAGGGCCAAGAATACTGCCCTGAGTTCCAGAAGAATGATATAAAGGAGCGACTCTGCTGGGGACCACACCCCCGTGCTGTGAGGGCTCCCAGGTGTGCTCCCCAGCCTAGGAGAGATGCATCTGTGGTGAGAACCACTGAAGGAGTTTGTTTAAGGAATGGAACACCTTGCCTGAGATTGTCTTGGTCCAGCCACCACTGGAGAGCTTAGACCAGAGTCTGAGTCACTGGAATCAGTTTGGAAAGAGTCTTTTCTCTGAGACCAGAAGGATCAGAGATGGAACTGAATGTCCCTCATCTGAAACCTGGCCCCCTGTATCACTGCAGTGAAAGCTGCCATGTGGCCCAGGAGCTGAAGAAAATGCCTTGCTGGATGAGAAACCAGAAGATAAAAAGAGGAAGCGAGATTTGTAAGGGCCTGAACTCTTGCAAGTGGAAGGAAGGCCTTTGCTTGAACAGCATCTAACTCTATCCCTATAAAAGTAAGAAGTTGCACTGGTTTGAGAACTGACTTTGACAGGTTGAGAAGAAATCCCAGGGAACTGAGGAGATCCTGGGTAACCTGCAGAGCTGACTTGACCTGGTTGGAAGACTGTCCTACAATGAGCTAGTCGTCCAGGTAAGGAAACAGAGAAACACCCTGCCTTCTGAGGAAGGTCACTACTACTGCAAGACACTTTGTAAACACCCTTGGGGCTGATATTAGGCCGAACTGTGTAGCCAGGAATTTCTGAACTGCACACCAAGTGTGGAGTCACTGCTACCCCTCCCCCATCCATACCCCCTCACCCAACGTGTCAACCCCCACCTTGTTAGGGTGAGCTACCCCTCTCCCAGCCATACCCCCTCACCCAACGTGTTATTTTCTGTATTATATACCAGCACACCACTAGCCACACCACCAAAAGGTGTGGCAGACTGGCTTTTGGTTACAATATTTTACTGTGACCACCCTATACCTCATCAAGGTACCCAGTTCCACAAAGGTCCATTCCCACCACACTAGACATGCCACACCAACAAGTTTCAGACTAACAGACTGGCTTTTGGTTACAATATTACATTGTGACAAGCCTCTGTACCACATCAAGGTAGCCAGTCCCACAGAGGTCCATTCTCCCACACACCACCACCACCACCAGATGTCAGACTAACAGACTGGCTTTTGGTTACAATATTGCATAGTGATAAGCCTCTGTACCTCATCAAGGTAGCCAGTCCCACAGAGATCCATTCTCCCACACAGCACACCACACCACCACCAACAGGTGTCAGACTAACAGGCTGGCTTTTGGTTACAATATTGCGTTGTGACAAGCCTCTGTACCTCGTCAAAGTAGCCAGTCCAAAGTGCCAAAGAGGCAGCTAACACCTTTTACTGTCCCTGCATGGTTATGGATGTGAAAAGGTCACTAAGATTTGTCTGCAGTATCAGAGAGAGGGAAAGGTTTGGGGCAAGGCTAAGGCAGCTTTGTTTCCCCTGCCTATGTAACCCCCTTGTTACCCAGGGTTACTAGAATCCCAGTAAGACCTAGTGGTAGGCAGGGAAGGCAGCTTGTGAAACTCCAGTTAAATGGGTTTCACACTGTCTCACTCTGTTCTCGGTCTCAGCTGAGACTGAGGGATGACATCACCAATAGAACTATAGCAGCTGCATGAGCCACAATGGAATCTGCAGCAAGGGAGTTGGTATAGAACGTTGGGAGGTTTTGAAGTCAGTCAGTCAGTGTGAGTCAGTTCAGTGTGAAGTTGGGAGCTTGCTGAGAAAGCAGCTCAGTTAGGCTCTAGGAGCCTCAGCCCTGACAGAGGGCTACTTTTAAGTAAAAGGGTGTGTCTCTCCACCTTAAAGAGAGACACGGAAGATAATTGAAGTGGTGGAGACCACTGTTTTCGGGTCTCAGTGTCCCCTCCCTTCGGGGGGGCAGGAAAGGGTTCCCTGCAGATTCCTGGGGCAACCCCCTAGTACTGCTTGTAAAGGAGAAGCTGCCTATGTGTTCCAGAGTTTATTTGGGAGAACAAGAAGATTTGTGAGTCGCCTGTGGGGCACCTGCAACGTGAGGGTGAGTGTCTGCTCTTGCTAAAAGGGCCTATGTTTTTCACCCTGGGACCTGTGTGACAATGTGGGGACTGAACTACTACAATAGTGGAAACCTAGAGTAATGGGCTAAGCAAAGTAAAAGTAGGTTCAAGTCCAGAGCTTGTTGGGATGATAATGATATGTAGAGGAGATGTGACAGACGTCTACCCAGAATCTACATTTAAAAGTTTTCAGTAAAGGAATTGTTCAGTTTCCAGAGAAATGGCCGGGTATGGGCTGTGGGAGCTGGAGGTGGGTGGCTCCCATCTTTAGTGACCAGGTCCACCTCTACGGATTTCTTCTGTGGATTTCTACTTTACCTCAAGCACTTGGCCAGTGATGAGGGAAGTACCCAGACGTGGGATTGTAAGGAAAATTCTCTCTAGGAGTCGAAGTCTCTAGTGTGGTTTGGGGCACCACAACAGGATAATTGGTTCATTCCTCAGATGGACCGTCGATCAAGTGGCTAGCAGGTGAGCTGGGCCAGCGGGGAAAACCCAAGTAGTGTACAAGTCGGGCTGTGTACCCAAAGCTGCGTGCAAATCCGGGCTGTGTGCCTGGTGGGTTTAGAGCCTGAGGGCTGGAAATAGTGATAAAGTGTTCTGTTGTCTCTAATCTGCATTACCAGGAATGTAGCCCCATGGGGGTCCGTCTATGCTTTGTTTGGTCAGCTTGTATGTGAATAAAAGCCACACTGGAGAATCCCATTCCTGGCTCTGGACATTACAGTTATTGCTTCCTGTGTTTGGATTTACTTGGGTGCCCCTGTGCAGAGTAGCCAAACCTAGGTCCCCTGTGCTGAGTAACCTCATCCTCCCCGAACCCAGTCCCCACCAGGTACTGCTGTCAGCTTCAACAGCATGCCACCTGTTGTTTTGCCAAAAAGGCAGGGGTGAGGGTTACACCTATAACTGAAGAACCATTTTAATGAGTTGCTGTGAACATTGCATCACTCAGCACCTCAAGTTACATAGGCAAGAGGAAAATTGTGGTAATGAAGCTTCTTTGGAAGCCGCAGTACTTTCAGTAGCTGAACTTCCTGCTGACAATTTGACAACAGTTTCACCAGAACCTCACGGTACTGACACTTATCAGCCAGATCCCGTTCTTCCTAGAACAAGTTGGTTGGTGAGCAGATGTACTAGAAGAAGTTTGTTGTTTTTTATTCAGTACATTAGGTGCTTTAGAAAATGGACTTCAATTTTTTGCTTAAACAGTATGACCAGATCTTGTTTGCTTCACTTCAAATAGCACTTTTGCTGTTGGCAGAGCACAAGGACTATTGGTGTTGTCCTCATTACTGCTGCTGCTGACTGGATCTTTATTCCTTTGCTCATGGTAAGGTGATAAAATGGTGGAGAGACACTGGAAAATTACACATAGAAACATAGAAACATAGAAGTTGTCGGCAGATAAGGACCGCAAGGCCCATCCAGTCTGCACAGTGCTACAGAGCCTAGTATTGACAAGACCTGATGTTTTTAATGATCACACTGGGCAAGACGCACAACGTAACTGACCCTCTGCACCACTAATGTCTTCTTTTAATGGTCACACTGGCAAGATGAACAAGGAAACTGACCCTCTGCAGCACTAATTTATTTTTTTAATGGGCACACTGGCAAGATGAACAAGGAAACTGACACTCTGCACCACTATGGTACCTCAAGAAAAGATTAAAGAACTGTTTTTTTTCACGTGGTCACACTGGGCAAGACACGCAACGTAAATGACCCTCTGCATACTAATGTATTTTCATTGTATGGTCACACTGGGCAAGACCTACAACGTAACTGACCCTCCTCACCACTAATTTCTTTTTTTTTTAATGATCACACTGGCAAGATGAACAAGGAAACTAGCACTCTGCACCTCTATGGTGCCTCAAGAAAAGATTAAAGAACTGTTTTTTTATATGGTCACACTGGGCAAGATGCACAAGGCACAACATAACTGACCCTCTGCACTAATTTCTTTTTTTAATGGTCACACTGGGAACGATGAACAAGGAAACTTACACTAGTCTGACTGCACCACTACAGTGCCTCAAAAAAGAACAGTTTTTTTTACATGGTCACACTGGGCAAGATGTAAAACGTAACTGACCCTCTGCACCAGTAATTTATTTTTTTAATGGTTGCACTGGGCAAGATGAACAAGGAAACTGACACTCTACACCACTATGGTGCAACTGATTTTGTCACACTGGGCAAGATGCACAAGGCAACTGACCCTGCCTGTACCACTATTTTTTTTAAATGGTTAGACTGAGCAAGATGAAGTGAACAACCCTCTGTCTGGTATCTGCACCTCTTTTCTTTCTTCTTCCTTGGTTCTTCAAGTTCTCACTCACTAGTTGCTCCCGAGTTCCTCCACCCTCCCAGGGCAGGCACATTCTCACAGTTATACACACCCCTGGCCCTGCCTTCCCTCACTTGACTTCAGTAATGTTTTAATTTTTTAACTTTCTGACTGTAAAAATGCCTTCAGTATATATATATATATATATATATATATATATATATATATTTATGGCAAAAAACTCAATTTAATGCATCAGTTATGGTTGTTCCACAGTGACAAAAGTGAGGAAATTGATGTTAGGGTTTCCACCCTCCTTGCACCCCACCCCACACCGCCCCACCAACAGGCATCGGGTGTACGTTAGGTCGCCGGTCCTAACTCTCACCCCATCCCATGTAAACAAGCTGAGGTGGTGCAGTATAGGAGAATGGGTGAGAGTTAGACCGACAATCCCAACGCACACCCTGATGCCTGTTGGTGGGGGTGGGAACCCTAACATCGAATTTCCTCACTTTTGTCGCTGTGGAACAACCCTAACTGATGCATTAAACAGAGTTTTTTGCCATGAATTTCCCTTCTTTTTGAGAATGTGCACTATAAATAGTGAAGTAAAGGCAATGCAAAAGCAAAAACAAATGCTAATGCACATGGTGACACAAACGTAAACGATAACGCAAACGGTAATAGAAACGCAAACGCAAACATTAATGAAAACGCAAATGCAAGCGTGTATGGAAATGCAAACAGTAACGTGCATGGTCATGGTAATGCAGTTGGAAAAAATCAGACACTTACGGTAACAGCAACGATGACGCCAAAGGAAACACAAACAGAAACGCAAACAGAAGCACGTACGCAAATGGAAATGCACACGGTGATGCAAAAGGAAACGCAAACAAAAACAGTAATGGAAATGCAAATGTTAACAGTAACGCAAGTGCAAATGAAAACGCAAATGGTAATGCACACGGTGGCATAGACGGGAACGCTAACGCAAACGGTAACGGAAATGCAAGTGG
Organism: Neoceratodus forsteri; assembly: GCA_016271365.2. Taxonomy (NCBI): domain Eukaryota; kingdom Metazoa; phylum Chordata; order Ceratodontiformes; family Ceratodontidae; genus Neoceratodus; species Neoceratodus forsteri. The sequence continues at coordinate 1,202,862,763 of CM028130.1, forward strand.
AAACGCTAACTGTAACAGTAACGAAAATGCACAGCCTTTTTTTCCCCAAAAGCTGCATAGAGAAACATAGTGAATACAAAGACTGTATGCATAATAATGGGCCTCGGAGCAGAAAATGAACACTTGGAATACTAAATTGCTTATATCTCAGGAACCAAACGACGTAGAAAAAAAATTTCAATTTCATATAATTTGTGACTTTCCTGGCTAGTTTGCACTTAACCCCCTGAGCATTTTTCTGATGAAAAGTCTGTATCTCTCGCCGCTCGTAGATATGGGCCCCGGAAGCAGCACGCATGACGCCAGAATGTTATCCTGTGGGAACAATCGGCAACTTCGGATTATCGTAACTTTGCAGCCCTGTAATATTTTGTCACCAAACCATGAAAAGGCACACCTATGGGACTGTGGCTGTCTTCCTTCCAAATTTCAGCCCAAAAGACTAAACTGTTGTTGTGCAGCAAGGTGGCAAAGATTTCCTATTCTTTTGGCATAGTGTTGCAAATCACGACACTTTCACAAAAAAATTCACAAAAGTGTCACAAGTGCAACACTACTTTGCAACACTACAGTTTACAAAAATGTAAAAAACATATTTCTGGGGTGTTTAACCCCCAAAAAAGACATGGCTAGCATCCTCAGGGCTCGACTAGGTGAACACAAAAAGAATTATGTCCCTAAAGGGTCCCAATTTTAAATGCCAAGCATTTCTGTGACCAGCAACTGAAAACAAAATGGCAGATTTGTGACACTACAGGGATCATTTGCGATACTAAAAACCTCATTTGCGACACTGTCAAACTTTTTGTCAAGTTTTCCCATTGACTATAATGGGAAACTTTTTATTTGAATAACTTTTGAACCGTTTAATATTTTTTCAAGAAATCTTTGAAAGGCACATCGTGAACCCTGGCTACATGTTCCCTGAACTTTTTGGACCAGTCGCACAAACCGTGCAACCTGAAGGCGTGAGCAAAAATGCACAAAAAAGCATGAATACGACTTTCTATTGCGCTTTATAGCTCCGCAACTGTACATCCGACTATTACGAAACTTAGCAGATCCAGAGATCTATGGCATTGTTCTGAGCGTGCCTACATTTCAGGCAAATTCGTCATATGGTGGCAAAGTTATTAAGCTGCAAATGTCACACTTTAACCTTAAATAGGGTACTGAACCCTAACTATAGTGGCACTACCGTACTACTATTTTATATATATATATATATATATATATATATATATATACATATACACACACACACATATATATATATATATATATATATATATATATATATATATACACACACACATACATATACACACAGTATATATATATATACTTTTATGCAATGGGGTGAGGATAAAAACTGGCAAATAGCAGTATTTTTGTCTGCACAGACCTACAGTGAGAATATCACATTTATTCTCACTCCAGGTCATTTATTCTCACTGTAGGTAATAACCACACACAAACTGCACTTTACCACAACTGCTCAACAATGTCTTGATTGGTGGGAGCTGGCAGCACGAGCAGCACAATTAGAATTCACCTGCTCACTAGCATGCCAACTCCCACAGTCAGTTTCATTTCATTCTGACAACCCACTGAACACTTTAACTTTCTGCAGCACAAGATACAGCCCTAACACAACTAACCCTGTATAAACACCCCAAATATACTCACTCAGTTACCACACACCTGTAACACAAAACTTCTTCAGTGTGAAACTGGCATTCACACTGAAAGATTTTTTTTTGGTAGCTCTCATGAATAAAAACACCCACCAAAGAAAGCGGCGAACAGACCATTTCAAACCACGCAGCACACTCAATGCCTCCCTCACTTCCCAACTCCAAATTCATCTCCTTACCTCTCACTGCCTCTGAACCTGGCAAGGACGTCCTCCGCACCCTGATGAATATCCAAGGAAAAGGCAGATTCAACCAGATAGAAAAGTGCTGTGAGAGCACAAAGAAATATATAAAAAAAAATCACTGCATCGCAAACTCACTCCCTTGCTAAGCAAGAGCTCCGCCTCCATATTTCTCAGACTTACTCTGACCACCCACACAAAACCATAACCAATGAAATGCTGCATTACCAAAACCACCACGTAAGGACCCTAGCAACCACGCTATTGTCCCTACCTACCTAGCAGTACAGCGCCATGAAACAGCATACGGATAAAGAATTAAAATTAAATATTAAAAGAAATACAAAAACACCATTGCATAAATCAAATATGCAATGGGTCTACTGGAAATATCACTAATATTTCCCCCTCATGCAGTTTGACCTTGTAACCTCACTCGTGGCTCTGCCACCATGAGGTCAAAGGTCAAACCACACTGGGATATCATGATATTTCCAGTAGACCCATTACATATCATATATATATATATATATATATATATATATATATATATATATATATATATCTTTGTCTACAGCTTTCAGTTATTTTTATCTTGATTCAGATTTTCCTTATATCAGTTGAGTTCAGTTGTTCTGACTGAGTTTCTCCACCCTACTCAGTCCCCTGTCCACGAGTTCCCAACCCCACTGTTGATTCAAAAGTTATTCAAAAAACAAGTTTCCCATTATAGTCAAATTTAAACACACTTTTCCTTTTTTTATGTTATCAAATTCTGCAGTTGAGTTCAGTACAGTGAGTGAGACTGTTTCCTCAACAGCCTTCAGCTGTCCTCTGCCCTACCCACAACGATCTCTCGCCTCCCCCACACCCGACTTTCCTGCATGCATGCAGTCACTCAGTGGTATAGTTTGTACTTTGACTTATTTTATACGTCTCCTTAGTCCTCTGTTATATATAATGTTAAGCTAGGCCCAAAGTAGTACGAGCCCCCAAATGCGCAAAGTACAACATCAAAACAAAGCTGTTAAATGTGTCCATGTCAAGCAATGCTGTCTCTATCTCAAGCTGCAGTGAAATGGCTCCTCTTCCAATGGGCACCGTGCAAAGGAGACTTCTAGCTTTCGCCCCCTTACTGCATTGGCCAATAGTGAGCACTGACAGGCAGTCTCAACTCTGCTATAGGCTGCCTAGCCTGTCAGTCTGGCTAAATCTGGCCAATCACTCTCTCCTGGAGACTTTTCTCAGCTTGCTCCTGATTCCTGATGAGTGCAAGCATTTTGGAATGCTGGCAGCCAACCACATAATTACAGTGTGTAGCAATCAGGTGACTGCGGCTGAGCTCCGGGCTGTCAGGATTGAAGAGCGCCATCGCAAGCCAGTGGGGGAATCAGGTACAACAGCAGACAGTATATGTTAAAAAAAAAAGAATAATTATAGTAGGTTTACTTTTAAAGCACACATACTGTCCCGAAATATGCCGGTATTCAGGTTTTGGTTTAGCAACCCGAATACTGACATATTTGTGGGTATTTGTGCAGAATAATATTTGACTTGCACAGCCCTAGTAAAAAGGGTGTTGATAAAAAAAATAGGAGCACAGAGGTCACAGATCTCTGTGTATGGGTAATTGACAAGAATTGACATGATGGGCAGACTAGATGGGCCTAGCGGTCCTTATCTGCCGTCAAAGTCTATGTTTCTATGTTTCTAAGAAGAGGGTTAAAAAACATTATGGTAAATGAGGGAAGTAGGGAAAAGACTGTGAGGTCTATGAAAAGGGAGTTTAAAAAATGCAGAACAAGCCAAGCAGAGGAGGCATGATGGAGTTTCACATCAGGATGAAGAAGACCAGCAGGATAGTGAGGAGGGCTAAGGCAATTGCAGAGGTTATGAAAAAGGTAGATAAGACCTTCTTTTGTTACTTAAGGGAGAAGGTGAAAAACAAAGGAAGGAATAGTCAGGGTGAAGCAAGGAGAGGGGAGGGAATAGGAAGATAAAGGAAATGTGAACATTCAGAACAGATATTTCTGCTTTGTATTCACAGTAGAGAACAAGGGACCAATGCCTAACTGGCATCTATGCCAAATGGTGTTGTATATGAGAAAAAGCAGTCTGGGCAAAGCTGTGCCATCTAAAAGATCCCTACTCTACACTAACTCTAGTAGCATCAGTAGAGGAATAATGCTCACCCACTGCCCAAACAGTACTGGAGGGTCCTTAGTCTTCCATTTACGACCCTTGCCTAGGAGTCCTGAGCTCCCAATCTATTTGACCTGATTTTCTAGTTTTTTTGTGTCAGAGAATGTTAGTCATATATCTCACAAGAATGCTAGCAAAATGATACATCATACAGTAATGCCCAGTGTCAGGTTCCTTCATGTCTAATCACGTCAATCAGCATCTTGAGGGAAGAACCACTGAGCATAGCCATGACCATCAGACTGCACAATGCCTGTCTTCTTGCTTTTTACCAGCTGACTACTAGAATATGCAGGCCAAGGGGCTTTTGGAGGTACACTAATGTGTAGACAATGTCATGCTTTGTGCAGTCTCAGGAGTTCTGACTCCAATTTTGGAGAAAGCCGTTGATCATGTAGGGTCAGAGTGAGGCCGCAAACAAGGGTAGGACTTACGGGCAGATTGGATGGGCCTAGCGGTCCTTATCTGCCAACAATTTCTATGTTTCTGTTGCCAGAGTAATAGAAATCAACCAATTCATCAACTCTAGCACCAGTTTCATTGTACATGCCCTGTGGTGCCCCTATAATAAAATCAATGTAGGGCATATTATCAAATCTCTAATGGAAAGGATACAGGAGCATATCCACATATATATGTGGATTTCTCCATGACTCCCATCACCTATTATGCCTTCCACCCTCCCAAGCCTACTTCTCAGCATGCTCTCCTCTCCCTTCACCACTATGTACTATGTTCCTCAGATATGCCACTTGTAATTAAATGCATATTCCACAGGTATGATGTATTTAATTGTATGTTATGTGACAAAAGCGACTGTATGATTATTTATGATATTTTTAACTGTATGTCTTGTTACAAATGCAATTGAATGTTTAATTTCTTGGATATGTTAAATGTTAAACTGTATGTCCAATTCTTCATCCGATTGTACCCCCCTAACCCCAGTTCACACCGGGAGATGAGCAATTTGTTGTTCAGTGTGCCTTCCTGGTGAAACATTTCAATAAACAAATAAATAAAATCCATAATGTTAAAAATCCACTCTCAGAGACTCCTGTAGGCTATCACTTTAAGGAAGTTTATAGAGGTAACCCAGGTGATTCGAAATGTATGGGGCTTGAATCCGTAACAATTGGAAGGAGGGGGCAAAATACTGAGAACTTGGTTCCAAAGGAAAACATATTGGATTTTTAACCTGAAAAGTCTCTGCCCCTCTATGGATTTAATGAAGACTAGGATATTAAGCCATTCTTGTAGGACTGTAACTATTATGTGCTAGTTTTATCTGTTTATAATGTAGTACTGTTTGTTTGCATGTAATAATCTTCTTTATTTTGATTCATTATGCCCCACAGTATAACTTATCATTTCAGCTGCTAAAGATGTGTGTGTTGTTTTCATTAAACCAGTTGAATTGTATCTTTTTTGCTTCTTTTCCAAATATTTTAGGATTGGAATCCATATCTATGCAGTGGATCCCTACAGTAGTTAATTAAGCCTTTGTGTGGCTGACCACCTCAAAACTGGGAATGCCAGCCAATATTCTCAGAGCACTTGCATTTGAATTTGCTAAATATTTTCTATAAAGCTTCCACTACATAGCTGTTTAAGATTTGTCCATGCCTTGCCCTTACACACTTTTGTAGGAATGTTTTTAGTCTGCACACTTTTGTACTCTGCCATGTACTTGGAGGCTTTTTGTTGCTGTTTTAGCACTTTTTGCAATTTGTGTCTGGTGCAAACAACGGTATGTATATAATAAGATTGTTATGTGTTATTTGTAATACCTATGGTTAACTCTAACAGCACACAGCACTTTTAACTGTGGCCACTATATTGTAAAAGGGCAATCAATGAGATTTCTACACGGCCAGCAGTAAGAGTTTGAATTGTATGATGTGATGTCCAAGAGTCCACCCCCTGACTAAGACCCATCTGGTCGAATTGCTGGGGCACTTGGTCAGTGCTGCCTTGTCACTGGTGCTGTACTATTGGGACATTTTTCCCATTAAATTTACTATTTTGCAGCAGTCTGTTGTGTGAGCTGCCTTTTTCCTTGTGCACCTCTTTCTGTTGTTTGTTTTTACACACAAGTGTAGCACTTTCTCTCTACAATGCTACCTGGTAACTCTTTATTAACCCTGCAGACAACAATGTATATTTATTGCATTTGAAGGGGACAGGAAATCATTTCTAACTGGCAGCTGTTTATGAAGTATTTATTCTGAGAAATTATATGTATTCCCCTGAATTACCCATATTTAACTGTACATAAATAAAAAATGCTAAGAAAAAAATGTACTTTACATTGTTTTGTTGTTTTGGGCAGCATTCTTTTATAGTTCTCTTCATAGAACTGTAATTTGGAGTTTTTACTATGTCACAGTTTGTGTACAGAATGCTAAACATGAGCTATTGTCCTATCGGAACCATGCTCAGAGTTCTGTGCACAAACTGTGACATAGCTAGAACTCCAGATCAAAGGTTCCATGTAGAGAACTGTAACAGAATGCTGCCCATAAAAACAAAACAATGTAAAATACTGTTTTTCATACCACTTTCTATTCAGGTACAGTTAAATATGGATAATTTAGGTGAAGGCATATAATTTCTGAGAATAAGAACTTCACAAACAGCTGCCAGTTAGAAATTATTTCCTGTCCTCTTTAAAAACAATGACACAGCAACAGCAAGCATTACAACTAGATGTGATGGAGGACGTTGTGATTGTAGTATCACCATATCTTTACTCATGATGGAACCTGATGTTGGGCATCACTGTATTTATACACTACTGTAAAAGAAAACTTATTCACCTGTGAATGCTGGACTTTTGATTGGAAATTCTGATAACTTGCTGTTGCACTTCCGTGTTTTCCAGTAGTTAAATGATGCTCTTTCGGCAACAGGCATGTCTGCAGGCCTTACACGCAAATGATGTTTGCCTTCCTTCAGATTGTCTAAAACCTGTCAGTTATAACAATTCAGAAAAGTCTAAAGATAAATCATAATGCACCCTTCCTATCTGCTTTTCCTAATAAAATCAAAATGAGACAATACAACATTAACTTGCATACTCTAATAAATACGCAGTAATGCAAAGAAGAGGCAAGTTACCTTTAGGAGATTCTGTACATGCACAAATACATCATTTTCACTGCCCACATTACTGCTGTAACTAATTTATTCAATTGGTGACTGGGAAAGGCACAATGGACCAAGGCACATATCCAGGTGTGATCCAGGGGAGGGAGGGGAACAGAGGAAATTTAAACACAAGCAAAGTGCAGTGGTACAAGAAATTAATTTATATATTTTTTTTTGGTTTTGTTTACCAGGTACATTCACTGGGGTGTGATTCAACTGAAAGGAGTGACCTGGAATTATAAAATGGGGAGAGAAATTTCTACCATCTGATTGGTGGTTACCTGTGAATCAAATCCATTTGATACACAGGTAAATACTAGTGCTAAATCGCAAGACCGCAGTTGGAAGCAATTATCAATGTACAATTAGAACACTGAGGATTTCAAACATCTCCATTTTTCTCCACATGTTAGCGAGAAAAATCACTGGAACTCAGTAACCTAAACACCGGCAATAAACATGTTTAGCAGCTTCAGGAAACAGTTCTTAATTTTTAAAAACTTAGCTTAATTCTATCCCCTGACCTGACTCCTGTGGCTAACACATTGGCAAACATCAGGGTAACCATCAGACATTCGAAGTTCGAGTCCATGGTTTTAAGCAACTACTGCTACCAATCCATACAATTGCTACCCACTCTGCCACCTCACAACCGTGGTAGTGGTCCAGTAGCATGCTGGCTCCTGGTGTATACCTTATAACTAGCTCTCCCACACCCACTTTTTTTAACAACAAAATCAAAAATTTACCTTAACATAGCTGAAAGTCACTTCTGAACGGCAGGGCACCAGAGAGAAGAAAAAACTACTTACCATAGTAATCTTGTTTCTTTCAAGGGGATACTCCAAGATTCATAACTCTTATGCAGTATGTCTTTAAGCCAGATCTGCCCAGAGAAGGAACGTTATGCTAATAATAAAATCATTGGCTTGTGCCACTTTTTCAAATGCTGCCACTTATCAAGTGCCTACATTCTAACCCTGAGATTTTGTGGATTCCTGAAAAGACAGGGCCCCACAGGAATTTAATAATTAACACTATAATAACAATAATAATAAAACACCCAAAAAAAACCTTCAACAGGAGGAAAACATTTTTCCCAAAACACCCTCCAATGTTAGAATCACCTGAAGAGGGTAAAACCAATGAGAACACGGTTCCAAATATAAAAGCCAGAGTGTGGCACACATACCCCTAATAATACAGCATGGAGTGCAGAGGCCACTGGTTCTAGCAGGGGAGGCAGGGTGGAAGAGTTATGAATATTGGAGTATCCCCTGGAAGAAACAAGATTATCATGGTAAGTAATTTTTTCTTCTCACCCCAGGAATACTCCAATATTCCTAACTCTTATGCAAACTAAGAAGCAGTACCTTTGGAGGTGGGCACAGAACCTACTTTGGGAATAGACTCTGCAGGACAGCTGTGCCAAACCTGGCATCACCTCTAGCCTGTGTGTCCAGGCTGTAATGCTTAGAGAAGGTATGCACTGTTCTCCAGGTAGCTGCTTTACAGATGTCCACCAGGGGAACATCCCTGGAAGTTGCTATGGTAGCAGCTCTACCCCTTGTGGAATGGGCTCTCAGCCCGGCTGAAGCCTCCTTCCCAGTTTTTGAATAGCAAAACTGAATACACTGAACTATCTAGTGAGAAATGGACCTCTTAGATGCTGGATTTCCTTTTCACACCATCCCCATAAGTCAGGAACAGTTGTTTCTTGTCCTGTCTATGGGTCTTAGTGACTGTCATGTAGTAACTAAGAGCTCTCTTGACATCAAGACTGTGCAGTCTACACTCCCCAGAGCTTGAATGCTCAGCAAAGAAGACAGGGAAGGTGATGGACTGGTTCAAATGAAAGTCTGAGACCACCTTCAGAAGAAATTTTCAGTTAGTTCACGGACCGCTTTGTCCCTGTGGAATGAAATGTAGTCCTATTCAATGCAGAGAGCCTGGAGCTCACTGATCCTTCTAGCAGAAGTGATTGCCACTAGGAAAACTGTTTTCCTTGTGACATATTTCAAGGGAACTGAAGACATGGGTTCAAAAGGGGAACTCATGAGTTTGGCAATACACATATTTAGATCCCAGGCTGGCACCAAGTCCCTATGAGGGGGGTGCAAGTGAGCTAGACCCTTAAATAACCTTTTGAAGCTAGGGTTTGATGCCACAGAGGCATTCTTCCCAGCTGCAATGTAAGCAGACACTGAAGCTAAGTGAACCTTCAAAGTAGTGGGCTGCAGGCCCAGTGAATGTAAATAAGTAAGGTAGTCCAGCACAGCTGGAACCCCTGCTTGAGCTGGCACCATATCCCTGGTGGAGCACCAGATGCAAAACCTCTTCCATTTAGAGGTGTAGGTTTTCTTAGTGGAAGGTTTCCTGTACCCCCTTAAAATATCCAGAACACTTTCAGAGAGATGCAGGCCTGCATACTCTTTGTCCTCAGAAGCCATTCCTTGAGTCTGAGGGACTTGAGGTTCAGGTACAGGAGTCTCTTCTGGCTGGAGGTCAGCAGGTTGTGCCTCCGAGGAAGGTGTATTGGTTCAGCTACAGAAATGGAGAGCAGTAGAGAGTACCATGGCTGCCTGACCCAGTCTGGAGCTATCAAGATCAATGAAGCTGACTGGGACCTGAGATTGAGTAGCACTCTGTACACCAGAAAAAATGGAGGGAGCGCATACAGATACTTCTCTGACCAGTCCAGAATGGGAGAATCTGGGGTATTGTTCCCTGCACTGGGTGTCTGCAACAATACTGTGGCAGGTGGCGACTCTCGTGGGATGCAAAGAGATCTATCTCTGGGGTGCCCCACCTCCTGAAAATCACTTCTACCACCTGTCTGTTCAGGGTCCATTCATGATGGGCCTGGTTTGTCTGACTCAGGGCATCTCCTATGGTATTGTCCTTGCCTGGCAGAAGAATGGCCTGAAGAGAAACTCCTTGAGAGTAGGCCAGAGTCCAAATTCTCATAGCTTCAGTGCAGAGAGGATCCGACCTTGTTCCTCCTTTCTTGCTTATGTAGTACATAGTGGTAGTATTGTCTGTTCTGACCTGTACCACCTTTCCTTGAGCTAGTGGTGTGAAGGCTTGGAGTACCAGGAACACCGCCCTGAGCTCCAGCAGGTTTATGTGCTGGAGAGATTCTGCACTGGACCAAGTACTGTGAGTAGCGTGATCCCCTAGGTGGGCACCCCACCCTAGTAGTGATGCATCTGTTGTGAGACTCACTGATAGACAGTCTTTATGGAAGGGGACCCCATCTCTGAGGTTGGCTTCCTGTTTCCTCCACTGAAGGGCCAGCAGCAATGTTTTTGTTACTGGGACTAGCTTTGAGAGAGAATCCTTTCTGTGACACCAATGAGTTCTTGGGTGGAAATGGATGTCTCTCATCTGGAACCTAGAACTGTGCCAGTCACGACTGCCATGTGGCCCAGTAACTGTAGAAACTGTCTTGCAGTTTTTGGTTTGTTTAAGCTGAAGGAGCCTGCTATCTGCAGGATACTTTTTACCCTGTCCAGAGGTAGGTAAGCCCTGCCCTCCTGGGTATTTAGTTCTGCTCCTATGAACTACAGCACTTGAGCAGGGAGAATGACTTAGAAAGGAGATTGAAGGTTTACAGGAGACTAGCTTTGAGAGAGAATTCTTTCTGTGACACCAATGAGCTCTACAAGATGTCTACAGGAGGAACCAAGAGAGGCAAGGCAGACTGGAATAGACTATAGCCCAATACTGGAGGGAGGGAGGGAGGAGGGGAGATGAGGGAGGGCAATTTGAGGCAACAGTGGTGAGGAAAGGGTCAGAAGAAGGGAAGCGGAGACAGACGGGCCCAGACCAAGAAGAACGGGATCCGGGGAAACCAGGTCAGGGGACAAAAGACAAATGGAAGGAGGAGATAGGGACTTGTGAGGGGAGAGGTGGCAACAGTCATGGAGTGGAAAGGAGGGAACAGGTTACTATGAGGAGAGAGAATGTGGTCAGTGGTGAAGGGTCTTCATAAAATTGTTTTACAGTACTTGAGGGGCAGGAGGAGGAGGGAGGTGATGAAATTGGAGGAGTAACTGGGAAATACCCGGACCAAACTGGAGCGGAGGGAAGTTCTGCTGGGGGAATTACAACAGGGTCAGAAAGGGGAAATACTGTGCAGGAGGAAGAAGAGAAGCCAGGACTGAGAGATGGAGAGGAATGGAAGCAAACAGGAAGTAAGATGGGTGGAACCTCAATGCTGGGGGACTCAATACTAAGAGAAGTCAGGTGGGGTAGCAAAGGGGAGTGGCATAGTCACATTTGGGTGGAGGCCATGCCAGGAATGACAGCAGAAAGGGTTGGACAATCTGTTCTTAAATATGCTAGAAGGGGTAGGGACAAGCCTAATTTGATTATACATCTGGGGACGAATGACCTGGCTGACAAGATGGTAGATATAGTCCAGAAGAGGTTTGAGGAACTTGGACAATTATGTGAGGGGGGGCAGGAAGATCAGAAACATTTTCAGAGATATTCCCAGTGTCCAAGGCAAGCACATTAAGAAAGCTGAGAATAGAGGAATTTAATGGATGGCTAAGAACCTGGTATCATGCTAAAGGGTATGGACTGGTGGGGGAGTGGGGCGGGACCTGGGAGGACAGTAGTCTCTATGCCAAAGACAGACTACACTTGAGAGAGGAGGGAAAGAAGGTGTTGAAACAGAGGATAGCAGAGTACATAGAGGAAGTTGGGAATTTAAACTAGGAGTGGGGGGTGGCAAGTGGACAAGAGACATGCAGAGACCACAGACTGGGAAGCCACAGGAGCTTACCCCCATAACAGTGACAAAAGACAAAGGGCAAGTACTATTGGTGATGCTAGCAAAGGACGGCAGGATCGGGGGGAGGAGGGGTGGAAGGTGGTCACCCTTAATGCCAGGAGCCTTGGAAGAAAAACTGCAGACCTGCAGGCGCTCATGGCAGAGGGAGAGGTGGACATTGCATCCATCACAGAAACATGGGCCACCCAATACAATGACTGGGACCTGTCTGTACAAAGGTACAGGTTATTTCGTAGGGATAGGGTGATTGGGAAAGAGGGGCGGTGGCACTATATATGAGGGAAGGACTGAAGTGTGTAAGGGAGGAAGGGGAGGAGGGTAGCACGGAGTCACTTTGGATGCAATTCCAGGATTCCAAGAATAGGACACTCAGAATGGGAGTGGTGTACAGGCCACCCTCTCAGACAGAGGAGTTAGACAGAGAACTAGCAGTACAGATCAGAAGGACCTGTGTGAGGGGTAGTGTGGTGATTGTGGGGAACTTCAACATGCCAGGAGTGGACTGGAGTACCCCAACAACCAGCAATAGAAGGGAGCAGGTACTGCTGGATGCCTTCCAGGACAGCTTTGTGATGCAAATGGTCAGTGAACCAACTAGGTTAAGGAATACCCTTGACCTTGTGCTGGCAAATGGGGAGTTTGTGAGGGAACTTAGGGTGGAAGAACCACTGTCAGAGAGTGATCACCACTCAGTATGGCTCACATTAGATATGGGCAAGGAAGGACTGAAATCTGGCAGAAGGGTGCTGGACTTCAGGAGGGACAACTTTGGGAAGATGGGGGATGTGGTAAAAGGGTACCTGGCCAAAATTCAACCTAGCATGGACACTAACCAGAGGTGGGATCTCACAAAGCTGGGGATAGCGGAGGCAACCAGAATCTGCAGCAAGGCCCAGAGCAAGAAGGCTAGGGCTAAGAAACCAAGCTGGGTGAGCAAGGAGGTCATGGAAAAGGTAAGGAGGAAAAGAACTGCCTTTAGGAGGTACAAGAAAACAGGGAGAGGGAGGACAGGGAGGAGTACCTGAAGAAGTCTAAGGAGGTGACACAGGCAGTAAGGGGAGCCAAGGCATCTACGGAGCTCAGGCTCAGGTACATCAGGGAGAAAAGGAACTGTAAGGACCACGTAGTAAGGGTTAGGAAGGAGGGGGGCTGGGTGGAAGCAGGGGGCGATAAGGCAGAAGCACTAAATGATTACTTCTGCTCGTTATTTACTAAGGAGAAGAGGGGTTAATATCCAAGGGGGGAGGAATGGCAGAAACGGGGGGAGGGAGAGGGTGACAGACATGGAAATCATGGAGGGCAGAGTTCTGGAGGGTTTGAGGGCACTGAGGGTGAACAAGGCACCAGGCCCAGATGGCATCCACCCCAGGGTACTGAAGGAGCTGGCAGAGGTCCTTGCGGGACCTTTGGCAGATCTATTTAATGCCTCACTACACTAGGGGTATGTACCTCAGGACTGGAGGATGGCTCATGTGGTGCCCCTCCACAAGAGTGGCCCCAAGGATGAACCAGGTAACTATAGACCAGTGAGCCTCACATCCATCATGGGTAAGCTGATGGAGACTATCCTGAAGGAGAGGCTGGTGGCCCTCCTGGAGGCCAAAGGACTACAGGAGAGCAGACAGCATGGCTTCATACATGGCAGATCCTGCCAAACCAACCTGGTGGAGTTCTATGACTGGGTAACTAGGCAGTTGGACAGGGGCCATGCAGTGGATGTCCTGTATCTGGACTTCAGTAAGGCATTCAACTCATTACCACATGGGAGGCTAGGAAGTAAGTTAGAAGGCACAGGGGCAGGTGCAATGCTGGTGAGATGGGTAGGGAACTGGCTTCAGGGAAGGCAACAGAGGGTGGTGGTGGGTGGGGCTCTCTCATCCCCAAGGGTAGTGATGAGCAGTGTTCCACAGGGCTCGGTGTTGGGACCAGTGTTGTTTGGGATATTCATTGCAGATATATCATTGGATATCAAGAGCAAGATCAGCCTGTTTGCTGATGACACCAAGATGGGAGCAGTAGTGGATGACCTAGGGGGGTGGCAGGGGTTGCAGGATGATCTGGAATAGCTGGAAACCTGGTCAGACACCTGGGAACTGGGGTTTAATGGCAAAAACTGCAAGGTGCTGCATTTTGGGTGAAAAACCCAAGGAAGAGTTACCAGCCGGAGGGAGTGCAGCTAGCCAAGACAGAGGAGGAGAAGGATCTGGGGGTGCTCATTAGAGGGTCAATGAATAACTCTGCACAATGTAGGAAGGCAGCTGCAAAGGCCAACAAAATGCTGGGTTGTATTGCAAGGAGTATCTCCTCGAGGAGGGGGGATGTAATTCTGCCACTGTATAGGTCATTAGCTAGACCATATCTGGAGTACTGCGTGCAGTACCAGTGCCCGTATCTGAAGAGGGACATTAAGTTACTGGAGATGGTGCAGCGCAGGGTGACACGGATGATCAAGGGGCTGGGGGACTTGCCTTATGAGAGGAGGCTCAGGGAACTGAACATGCACTCACTAGAGGAGAGGAGGGATGGGGGGACATGATTGAAACCTTTAAGTACATGAAAGGAATAAACAAGACAGATACAGAGGGTCTGTTCAATGTAAGGGAGGGAAGGGACACCAGGGGCCATGATACGAGACTGGAGGGAGGAAGGTTCAGGAGGGAGATGAGGAGACACTTTTTTTACAGAGAGGGTGGTAGCTGGGTGGAATGCGGTACCGGCAGAAGTGGTATCCAGTAGAACAGTGGACTGCTTCAAAAGGGGCTAGGACAGGGCAAGGGGGAGGGTCAATGGAGGGGAAGGGTGGGAGTGAGGGGCAGCTGCAAAATAAGGGGTGCTAGTTGCACATTTGAGCAGACTTGATAGACTTTTAGGCCTTTATCTGCTGGCAAATTTCGTATGCTAGTATGTTTGTAGGACTGACCTTTTGAGATTTACAAGGAATCCCAAAGACTCCAAGAGTCCTTGGGTTAGCTGCAGATGTTTCTCTGCCTGTTGAGTTTATTTTTCCACTACCAACTAGTCGTCCAGATAGGGGAACACTGTGATGCCTTGCCTTCGCTGGTGCACCATAACCACTGTCAGGCACTTTGTGAACACTCTTGGAGCAGCAGTGAGACCAAAAGGCAGGGCTGAAAACTGGTAATGACCTGAAGGGAGTCTGAACCTGAGGTACTTTCTGTGGGACTCCCTTATGAGGATGTGGAAATAAGCATCTTTTAGGTCCAGGGATGTCAGCCAATCTCCTCTTTGGAGAGCTGGCAGAATCAGTGACAAGGTTACCAATTTGAACCGTGGCTTTAATAAGTGCCTGTTTAGTACCCTTAGGTCTAGGATAGGCTGCCACTCCCCATTTTTCTTTGTTGTCAGGAAGTATCTTGAGTAAAAACCCTTTTCCTTTTGCTGTGGAGGTACAGGTTCCACTGCTTTTGCCAGTAATGGGTTTTGAACCTCCTTTTCCAACAGCTTTCTTTCCACATTGGAAGCTGATTTGAACACTCTGGTTCTTAGAGAGGGAAGGGATTTGAAGCTTAGGGACAAACCCTGACTCACTACTTCCAGGACCCACATGTTTGTGGTGATCTGTTTCCAAGCCTGGGAATAGTGAGTCAGTCTGCCCCCTATTGGAAGTGGGGAGGTGGCCTGGGAGAACAAGTCAGGGGTCCTGCTTTGCCTGGGGCTGAGAGTGGGAACCATGCCTGGAACTCCTTCTGCCCCTGCCCCTGGAGTACCCTTGTTGAGTGTACTGTTGCACTTGGGGTACAGCCATGGCCTGATAAAAAGGCCTGGAATGAAACTGGCTGCCCCTGCTTCTCCTTCCATAAGGTCTAGTGACCGGGGAAGCCTTTTCCTTGGCCGAGTTGCTTCTATAAGTGGCCTTGTACTTGTCCACTTTTTTTATATAGGCTTCTGTGTGTGTTCCAAAGAGGGAATTATCCTCAACTGGGAAATCCAGAGCCTTATTCTGTTTGTCCTCAGTAAGGTTTGTGGCTCTTAACCAGGCAACCTTCTCTGGGCAATTGTATTGGCCATCCACCAGGCAGCAGTGTCGTTGGTGTTTGCTGCCATCTGAAACTGGTATTTGGTAGCTTCTAAGACAAATTTGTCAGTCTCAGCAAGGTCTGCTGAAAGACTGGAGGGAGCCTTATCTGCCATAGCCATGACAGATTGCCTGAGGGATTTTTGATACTGGGCTGCATAAGCCTGGAAATTTGCTTGTCTTGTGGCTAAAAAAGCTGATGAATAGCCCTTTTCAGCCATACTATCTATCTTTCTGGAATCCTTCTCTGGTGGATGGGAAGCCAGAGGAACCTTTGCCTTGTCACAGGCTGCTGCTTGTCCCACCCCCTGGTGGTCAGGGTGGGAGAATAAAAATTCAGCCCCTTCCCTATCTAGCTGGTACTTCTTGTCCAACCTTTTATCCAAAAGGAGGGACAGTACCAGGTGTCTGGAGGAGTTTTATCAAGTCTTTTTTAAATAATTTATTTATGGGAAGCAGCAACTTTTTGGTGGGTGTTAATCCCTTCATTTCAAGGTATTCTGCTTCCTCCTCATCTTCTATCACCTCCGTGGTAAAGATGTCCAGAGCAGCCACCATTTCAAAAGTAAAATGAGATGAATAATCCTTTGATGCCCTGGGAGGTAAGCCAAACTCTTGATCAGGAGAGACTTCAGGCACTATAGGCTCCCCCTCATCCTCCTCTTCGTACTCCCCATAATCTTCCCTGAAATCATGCCGGGAGGACTGGGTTGATTCAACAGGGGTCTGAACTGTTGACTGCTGTCCAGCAGGCAGCATCCCCTGTAAGGCCTGCAAGATCTTAAAAGCCAGTGTAATCTCCAGTGGAGAAGGCATGTTTACAGCCACACCAGAAGACCCCAGGTGCTGATCAGTAGGGGGTTCTGTGTGCTTTGTTTTCTTGTCTTTCAAATGAACCGGATAGCTAACCCGGTTAAGGCAGGCTCTTTTGCGATGGTTTTTGGTAGAAGTTGTGGTTTCTGTGGTTTCACCCACAGTCACTGAGGGTGTCGGCTGGTCAGAACCAGAGGGATCCTTAGGTGAAGGCAATTTCTTTTTAAGCCTTTCCAAACGTTTTTCATGTGTTTTTTCAGGAAAGGTCTTGCAAATATCACAATCAGTTTTCAAATGCTCATAGCCAAGGCAGGCAACACAAGAAGTATGTTTATCTGCCTTGGCAAACATGTCTCCACACTGTACATTTTTTGAAACCGGGTTCACTGGTCTTTTTCTTAGGTTCAAGAAAACAATCGAAAAACCGCAACTGTGAGTAAATCTAACTATTTTAAAATAAAACTATCGGTTCAGGATCCGATCGGAACCGTGAACCGAAGGAGAAAGGAATCAGGATTAGTGGTTCAGTAACCGATATTAGCAGTTACAAAAAACAGTTTTAATAAAACAATTTACTTTAAAATAAAGGAGTTTCAGTCAGAAAAACTCAGCTAAGACCAAAAAAACCTTGGTTCCCCACTGGTTATCCCAAACCGGGAGAAACAGAGAAAAATAAACAATTTAACTAAAATAAAGCTAATGGTTTAAGTATAAACAAAAGATAAAGGCAGCAAATGAAAATAAAATAATACGTATATGTATTTAATAAGTTTCACAGCGAGATGATGAGGAGAGGATCTCCAAGCATCTAGTCTTGACAGGTGGAGAGAGAAATCTGAGGGTTAGAATGTAGGCAGTTGATAGATGGCAGCATTTGAAAAAGTGGCACAAACCAATGATTCCATCATTAGCATAATGTTCCATCTCCAGGCAGATCTGGTTTAAAGGCATACAGCATAAGAGTTAGGAATATTGGAGTATTCCTGGGGTGAGAAAGAAGGACTTCTGCTCCTCAGCTCACTCCATTACAGAAAGTGGGAGGAGCCACTCCATCCAGCAGTTGCGCTAAACTCGCTCTTTTAAAAGGAAAAAAAAACCCACTAGAACCATGATTACACTCTTCACCACCCTCA
Source organism: Neoceratodus forsteri (assembly GCA_016271365.2). NCBI lineage: Eukaryota > Metazoa > Chordata > Ceratodontiformes > Ceratodontidae > Neoceratodus > Neoceratodus forsteri. Next base: position 1,202,880,777 of record CM028130.1, read on the forward strand.
ACATCTGCTGTTGTACCCACAATCACAAAAACACAATGCCAGTTTTTCCAAGCGGTTTCTCCTGGAACTGATACCAGTGTGTATGTGTGTGTGTTGGGGGGGAGGGGGCTTCAAGCTGCCAGCTACATGACGTCATTTTTAACTTGGAAAGTCTATTTTGTAAAAAACACTGACCAACATACCCCTTCTGCATATATAAAAACTTGTTTTTTGGAAGAAGTAAAAATTTAAAAATACAAGTAACCCATTTCATAAGCACAATAAGACACTCCGGAGCGTGCATTGAACAGATATTACCGCACTTCCAGGGGCAACGTATGTTAATATTTGTTCAATGCACACTCCATCGTGTCTTATTGCTTACAGAGTTCACATGTAGATAAGCATCACAGGTAAGAAAAAAATTATCATCATGGGTAAAACAAACATTATAGTATGGTCATATCAGCAATAGAAAGAAGGATTTCTATGAAATGTACTGTCATTTCTTTCTTTTGTTATTTCCAACATTGTCACTGTGCTGGTCATTTACTACTGCACAATACATGCTCATCCACTAGGGACTAACACACTCCAAAGCTGTGACATCTTCACAGAACCCTCAGCTGCACCCAATTCCTCATCAGTGGCTTAGAATTGTTCAGTCATGTTTCTTTCAGAGCCATACAGCAACATAACTCATTTATTTATCTGAAAAGTTTTACCAGGAAAGACATAGTGAGCTGGTAACAGCTTATTTCCAGATGCCTCCTGAGGGGAGGGTGGTGGGGAAGATCAGTAACAATATAACTAGGTGCTATAACAAGGTGTAATAAGGTGCAAGGTGCAAGGGTGATGGTCTCTATCCATTGGGGAAGGGAACCGCAGTCCTCAGTGGATGGTTTAAATGTTACTTCAATAAACAATTAAACTAGCTGGGGAGGGGGGGTAGCAGAAAAATTCAGGGAGGCAGAAACTGCCCCTCCACAGGCAGAAGTAGACAGTAAGGAGAACCTGAGGAGAAAGGAATCCCCCAGGGTGAAAATTAATAAAGGAAACTTGGTGGTAGAGATAAATGGGGCAGGGAATGGGATCATTAAAAAGAGAGTGGAGGAGGAGAGAGGGCAAAAAGGAAAAAAGGGGCAACAAGCAGAATGGAAACGAACTCTGGAAGGCCATGTGTGCAAATGCTAGAAGTCTAGGAAATAAGACTCTGAACCTAGAAGAAATAATGGCAGAGGCCAGTTTTGATATTGTGGCCATTACCGAGTTATGGTGCACTGAAAACTACACCTGGGACATGGCCATACTGGGCTATACTCTGTTCAGGAAGGACAGAGTGGGAAGAAAGGGAGGAGGTGTGGTGCTTTATATAAGAGGAAAGCATAAAAGGGATGGAGATACAGGGCATACGGCAGAGGTACTGTGGGTCATCCTGGAGATGGAGAATGGAGCCATTATTTGCACTGGAGTGATCTATAGACCTCCAGCACAGGGGGAGGAATTACATAAGGCACTGGTGGAAGACACTGGCAAGATAGCAGAAAAGCGGGAGGTGCTGTTGATGGGGAACTTCAACCTACCAGATGTAGATTGGAAGCACCCAGCAGCAGCTTCAGCTAGAAGCAGGGACATCCTGGATTCTCACCAGGGGGCGTTCTTCAGGCAACTAGCCAGTGAACCCACTTGTGATGGGGGAATACTGGACCTGCTACTCACTAACAGGGACAGTATTGCAGACATCAAGGTAGGAGGCCACCTAGGGCCAGTGATCACCGTACGGTATGGTTTATTATAAGGACAGCTCTGGAATCAAACCACACAAGTACGAGGGTTTTAGACTTCAGAAGGGCAGATTTTATAAAGATGGGTGATTGTCTCAAGGGTAACCTGGCAGAGGGGATGGTCTGGGTGGGGTGAAGGAACAGTGAGCGAAGCTAAAAGGGAGCACAGTGTAACCCCTTGGTGGCGCTATCCCAAGGGCTACTATCCCTGCCTGCACGGATAGTAGCAGGTTAAGGGGCCTGAGTTCTGAAACGGGTGCCTCCACCCAGAGGTCAGGGTTGGTAGTGATCAAACTAACCTGGGCACAGCCTTCCGGGATACTGTACCCCCCTCTTTCCCTTCAAGTGGCCTGAGCAATATATGATAATCACTTTCATAGTACCCCTTGTACACCATACCAGTACCCCACACTGTTTGCACTTACCACCAGGGCTGGTTCCTCTGGCTCGACTCTGGGGACCCTCTGTAAAACAAGGTTATGCACAGTAAATAGCAACAGTACTTTTGGCACAAACTGGAACCACAGTCAGGTTAAATACAGCAAAAAAGTCAGATCTGATTTATTCAGGGGACTTGAACAAGGAAAGGGCGTAATCAAGTTGATTGGCTTAAAGGCTATATTAATCAAACAGTTATGCATGCGCTTTAAGTCCCCACACAGTCACACACTCTGGGTACCCAGGTAAGAAGATAGTGAGCTAGCCAGGAACGTTGCAGATGGTTGGGGCCCTGTGATGGAAGAAAGCAATATGCACTACACACACTACTTGTAATCTGGAGCTGAAGAGCTCACTTGGTGAAAAAAAAAGCAACAAGACAATCAGATGACAACACTTTAGATTTAGCTGTTGTTCCAGGGAGCAACCCTGATGTTTACTCATGGACACAGGCAGGATGAAATTGAGACTGCAGGTTGTTGAGCTGGAGTGCCCATAGAAGCAGGGCCCACACGAGTCACCGAGGCATCGTTCCTGTTCAAGTGTTGAGCAGAGGGCTGATCCCCAGGCAGGTCTCTTGTCAGTGGCTTTCTCTGTGCAGTGGGTAGTCAGGATGGGCCAGTGTGGCAAGGCCCAGGCCCAATGGAGATGACTTTGGATTCAGTCCATGGGGCTGGATGCAGCTTCCAGCAAGCAGAATACTGTTCAAACCACAGTGGGGAACCAAATTGTGACCCACTAGCAGCACACAGCACATTTACACATAAGGAAATTCTAATGCAGCTTCCAGCAAGCAGAATACATTTCAAACCACAGTGAGGAACCAAATTATGACCCACTATAAGCACACAACACATTCACATAGAAGGAAATTCCACTGTACCAGGCAAAGGCTGTCCGGTTGCAGTTACAGAGTCTCTGCACAATCTGGGAGTTCAGAGGTGGCTGGAAGTTCAGACAGGCTGATCGCATTCAGCAAATCTTCATTCTTCTTCAGGAAGGAGCCTGGTCACAATTCAGTGACTTACTTCGCTCCCCAAGTTCGGATTCAGTCTGAAAAAGGCTCAAGTTCCCTCTCAGGGACAGCAGGCAGGCATGCAGGCCAAAAGTCAAGCCTTTCCACAGTTCTACCATGTGAATCTATGCCGGAGCTGCTGCTTGAATCATTCAAGTTGTTATCTCTTCACTTCCCAACTCAGAACTGAAACTAGCTGCAAGCAGCTTGGGAATTTCCCCAAGATCAAAAAGGTTCGGTTGGCTGATCTGTTAGTCACAACAAGGGCTTCCCCTCCAGGTTATTTTAGGAGCCAAAATGCAAAAACTACTATTCCTACAAGTTTTGACCCCACCAAGCCCCTGTAGGCAGGCTCCATTTTAGAGTCCCAAATGTACTGATTGGCCCATTTCAGCAGTCTAGGACCAAGATGATGGAAACAAACAAAACTGTCCATGCTGCAAAGAAGGCAGGTTAGAACAAACTGCAATATTATTACTACTGCTCTTTACAAATGATCAGCAAACAAGCAGATCTTCTAAAAGAACTCCCTTTTAGATTAATTATGACTGCAATCCAGGCAGCTCTTAAAGAGACAGTACACAGAGGCTATATAGGTACTCCCCGGCAATCACATTAAAACTGCAAAAACGCAGGACACCAACCTGGCAGTGAGCATTTAGACAAGCTCAAGGAAGACTTTTCGGGAACCCCCATTTGTAGGGGGGTTACACCCTTCCCTGCCTGGAGAAAACTTGGTGTCCGCGTCAAGTCTGTACCATCACAATATCAAAAATGCAATATAAACAAGATATATATATATATATATATATATATAATATATATATATATATATATCATTAGCTTGTTACATTACTATACCTTTCAATATACTTCACATTACTACATCCATGTTGACAATACTTATGCATGTTTCATGCAAGTAATACTGATTCATTTAATAACTTCTTGTACATTAAACAATGTAAGAGGGGGCCCTTCCCTATCAGCTAACTTGGGGCTGGATGGGGCAGGGGCAACATGGTGAGAGAGAAGAACAAGTAATCTGGAGTTGGCCGTCAAGCTCAATTTGGGCAGTGAGCTTGGTGAAACATAAATCCCTTTGTGAACCACTTTGAGAGGCAAATCCACTGGCCTCCCAGGGGAATCATAACTAAAGCATAGCACTGGATTGACAGCTTGGCCAGTCTTTCTGGGGGGAGCGGCCACAGTCTCTGTACTTTCAGCACTAACTTTGGAGCTTTCATCACTCGTGAGGGGTGCCTCTGCATGGATGGGAATGTCCAAACTTGGAGCACTGTCAGCTCCTTGCTCTGTAGACTCGGTTTCCACAACACTTTGTTCATTATCTTCTGACGGAGGCCCAGGTTGCTCATTTTGAGGAGGCTCTGGCACAATTAGGCTTTACGGCACTGAAGGGGGGCTGTCAACACTCTCACATTGCCCTTCAAGTTCTGGTGTGTCATCAGAGACACTCATACCATCAGTCCCTTCTTCTGGCAATTAACACAGTTCCACAAAACACAGGGTCTGCAACCTCAGATGTAATACTTTGCACTTCACTTTCAGGGAGCATTGGCTCCAAGGACGAAGCTGGGGGGTTAGGCAGTCCAGAAGGCCCAGCTTCATCCCCACAATTAGTCATAGGGTTACCTTGAAACAGCTGACTCAATTCATAGGAGGGGTACTAGGCATTGTCACACCCCACTTTTGTCAGAGGTAGACTGACAGTCACTATCATTCTGGGCCTGCTGCGAGGGAAACCTTAAATTTGTAACTACTGGGGTAGGATGACTCTGTCTCTTTTTTGCAGCAGCATGAGTCACCAGCCCAGGGGAGTCAATCTCTGATGGTTCAGCCTCAATTGTGACTTGGCCAATAGGTAGCAAGTGGTTACGGTGCATGGTCTTGACAGCTTTGGAGTTATTCTCTGTGTGCACCTTGTACACTGGTAAATCATTCAACTTTCCAACTACTACATGGAAAAGATGGTGCCACCTATCAGCAATTTTGTGTTTGCTATGCAGTCCCAAATTGCATAACAACACACGGTCTCCAGGCCGAAGCTCTTGAGCCTTTACTTTTTTATCAAGCCTCTCTTTGTTGGTGAGATTTCTTTTGGCGGCCATTGTCTGGGCCAGTTGATAGGCATGGTTCAATTGAGCTTTCAGTTTCTGTACATATTGTAGGTAATTTTCAGCTCAGACCCCATCTGAAGAGACCCCAAAGCAGACATCAACGGGCAGTCCGGCCTCCCTCCCGAACATGAGGTGGTAGGGGAGAACCCAGTAGCGTCATTTTTGGTGCAATTGTATGCGGGACCAAGCTGCTAATCTGATGGCTCCACTTAGGCTTGTCTTTGGGATGGAGGGTACCCAGCATGTCTAGAAGGGTGTGGTTAAAATGCTCTGGTTGATGGTCCCCCTGTGGGTGATAAGGGGTGGTTCTTGACTTCCGCACCCCCCCCATAGAGAGAGAGAGAGCATTTCTTTGATTAGCTGACTTTCAAAATCTCTGCCTTGGTCAGAGTGGATCCGCTGAGGGGCACCATAGTGGATGAAGAAATTTTCCACTAGCACCTTGGCCATGGTAGAGGCCTTTTGATCTTTAGTTGGAAAAGCTTGCGCATACCATGTGAAATGATTCATAACCACTAACACATTGCCAATATTCCGCTGATCGGGTTCTAAACACAAAAAGTCTTTGCAGACGAGTTCCATGGGGGTGCTGGTAGTAATATTGGCAAGGGGGGCAGCTGTCTGAGGCAGAGCTTTCCTTTGCAGACAATGACTGCAGGTCTTTACATGGTGCTCAACATCGGCCCCCATCTTGGGCCAGTAGAATCGAGATCATACCAAGTTGAGAGTTCTGTCAATACCAAGGTGCCCCATGTAATTGTGGAGGGACCTCAGTACCAAATCTTTAAAGGTCGTGGGCAGGACCAATTGCTGCCTGGCTACTTGACTGCCATGATCCACTGTCTCTCTGTACAACAACTGATTGAGTAGCTTCAACCTGGGGCCTTCTTTAAACAATAGAGCAGTTCGCAAGTCAGGGGAACACAACTTGGACACATCTTTCCCCACACGCAGGGCATGAAGTGCAGGCTGAATCATAGGATCTTGGGATTGAGCCCATTGAATGCTGTCATTGTCAAATTGAGGTAGTGCACTAATATCTACAGCAGAAAAGTGGCAATAGGCAGCCAGTATGCAGGTATCAGGAGGGCCCAAGCAATCTACTAAACAGTCCACTGTGTCCGCAGACATCTGTTCATCTCAGCCAAATTTTTGGCACAGGGCTCGGATGTCAGGTTCAGACAGCCTGACCCAATCACTCTTGGAAACTGGCCTTTGTGACAAGGCGTCAGCATCAATATAGTTCAGTCCTGGCCTGTATTCAACAGCATAATCATAGGCTGATAAGGTGGAAAGCCAACGGTGCCCAGTGGCATCTAACTTAGCTGAAGTCTGTACATAGGTTAATGGGTTATTGTCGGTCTTCACCAATATCTTTGCCCCATAGAGGTATTCATGAAACTGGTCAACAATGGCCCATTTTAGCACAAGGAACTCCAACTTGTGCACAGGACAGTTTCGCTCTGACGGGGTCAAGCTCCTATTGGCAAAGGCCACTGGTCTCAAACCATCCTCATGGGCTTGATACAGCACAGCTCCTAGACCCTGCAGACTGGTGTCCATATGCAGCACATAGGGCTTGGTGGGGTCAGCACAAGCGAGCATAGGGGCGTGGGTGAGCTGGCATATGACTTTGTGAAGTGCTGCTTCACATTCAGGTGTCCAGTGGGGCCCAGAAAGTTCACCTGTGCGGAAGTACACTTTCTCTGGTTCTTTGATGGCCCCTTTTTATGACTGTAGGCAGAGCCTACAGGAGTATTGCATGTACAAAAGGAGTGATGTCATGTTTTCTGTCTGTGGAACTGACTGAAGGTGTAAATAGTCTTCTCTGCCTTACCCTCCTCCAAGAAATAGTTTCCGCCCTCAAATAAATACGCTTTCATGTTAGTCAATGGTTGCAGGGTACTATTTTTTTTCTTAAATGGGTGGTACAAGAACTGGAACCTGAGTAATGGGAGGCAGCATTGTTTTTGGGGGGAAGTAAGATCCAACCCACCTCCACCAAGAAGCTCCTAAAAATCCAGCCCACCTTTTTTTTTATTCATGTGGGAAGGGCATGAGGTGGATCCTATCATGCTGAAAGAAGAGTCACTAGTTTGGTATCTGGCCAAGGAACAACAAATCTGTAGAGTCCCAGGAGAACAGATAATGCTTAATGCATTCAAACTGACTTAAAAACCCTTGGAACAAATGATTATCAGAGTCACCTGGTGTCTCAAAAGGAAAGACTCAGCTTTCAGGTATTTCTTAAACATTTATATACTAAAAACAAAGTTCAGCTTTTGGGATTAACAATATGTGTTTACCCTATTCTATCTATACATTTTTAATTGTTTTTATAGTTAGATTATGCAGGTTCGTGTACTTGGTGTAAACAGTCTGTGATGAAATGTATTTTACTTTTATCCTGGCTCAGTTTCTATCAGTGAAAAGAAAGACTGGAACAATTATCAGAGCTGCCATCCCCCAACATTCCTGCTGAGTTTATACTAATTGGAACTTGTTATTCCAGTTTCTGTGCCTGTGTGTAGTACTGTATGCCAGTTTGTATTCGCACGCAATATATTTAGCAGGCGCTCTGCTACCGCACATATTCGCTCCTGATAGTATTCGCGCTGCGGTCACTTGCAAATACAGTAGTACGTGCTGCAGAACTAATTAATGAAGATCAGGATCACTAATGGATCCATAATTGATCACAGCAGGCTTTAAGCAGGCTTTAAGCACTCCCCCTGATTCACCCAGTACCATATATAAAAAGTCAAAAATAAAACCTGTCACTGCCTGATGAGCAGAAGGCTCTCCTGGTCCTTGATTTGTATAGGGCACATACCATAGATGCAGTCTTGAAGCAGCTTGAATCCAATGGCATCATACCAGTATACGTACCAGCATCCTGCACCGACGCACTCCAGCCCCTCGATGTTTCGGTGAACAAGATTTTTAAGGACTGCCTAAAGAAACGGTATGCTGGACTAGTTTCTGACATGCTCATTTTTGAGCAGTTATTTACTGTTAGTCAACAAAGTGCTTCATTTTAAAAGCAGCAACCTTGTCTGTGTATACAGTACTTTACTCTAATGTTAACGTTAACTGCAACACATTGAGGTTACCAAAATGTTCATTATATTCACATTCAGATTATTTTCGCTGATATTTCATTTAAGCTAATATAGCAAATATATTATGAACGTGAATATAATCTGCTATACAGTATATAGGAAGCTTTAGAGCATTATTTTTTTCTTCTGGTTTGCGGAGTTAATTGAGACCACAGAAAGTTAAAGGAGTAGTCCACCCAGCATGTGCAAAAAACATATGTTATGTAGAGTGTTTTGATATGTATGTTAAATCCTAGTGTGTCCTTCCCTCTGTCTGCTATTAGGAGTTTTTCCTAAATTAGCTTGCTAGCTGTATGGTAGTTTTACGACCCCTGGGGATCTCCATAACAAATACTTTTATTGGCTTTCTTTCTCCTACGATGCCCCCTGTCTCATGTGACAGTGATGTAGCCATGCACTTAGATTTAGCATGTGTACTGCTTTAAAATTAGTTTAGCAACAGCACAACCTTGTAGCTGATCTTATCCAGGGAGCACAAATGTCAACAGTTAGTTGCCTGCTGACCCATTGAAACAGTAATGTTATTACACAGTAACATCACTGTAGCCTTGGATTTGGATCATTCCTTGCATTTTCTCTTAAGAAATATTTTTCCACACTAACAAAAACATCCTTTAAATTCTGTATATAACAACAAGCCATTGTGTAGTTGCAATAAGGCACTCCAGGGTGTGTGTTATCATGTAATAATGTCACTCCTGGGGTGGTGGAAGCACTCGGCTTCGCCTCTGCTTAAATATGCCCTTTCTCAATGTACTGTACTTTGATTCAGTTAGTGTATGCAACAGGCTTCATGTGAACACTCTGGGCTTCTCTTTGACTCCTGATGTCCATTTGCTTTAGCTATTGTATATTGTTTGAACTGCTTTGGTCTTCTTGATGTGGTGCCTGTGTAAATGAGTATCTGACTCAAAGGTTTGTAAATCTGATATTTTTTAAATAAATAAATGTTTATGTTTAAGCCCATGAAACACCCTTATCTAGTTAATGCATTCACAGTCGTAGTGGCTCTGCCAGAGCTTGTTTATATTTATGGCTGGTAGGATGGTAACCCTGGGTAAGATTCAAGAGCGGGCGAATCACCTTTTAATAGGCTTTTATGAACCTGCGGTAGTAGCCACTGACCCCCAGGAAACATTGTAGTTCTTTCAAATTATGGGGCTGGGGCCAAGTAGTCAGTGATTCAACCTTACTGGGATCAGTCTCTATCCCTTCTGCAGATACTATGTGCCCTACATACTTCAAGGAGGTTTGAAAAAACTGGCACTTGTCAATGGACAGCTTGAGACCGAAGTCTTCCAATTGGTCTACGACTTTAAACAGTCAGGTCTCATGCTCCTCTAATGTGTGCCCAAACACAATGACATCATCTAGGTACACTAGACATTCTAGCAAGTTCATATCTCCCACCACACGTTCCATCAGTCGCTGAAAGGTGGCCGGGGCGCCTGAAATCCCCTGTGGCATTCTCAGGAATTCATAGAACCCCAAAGGACAGATGAAGGCTGTTTTCTCACAGTCCTCTGGGGCCATCGGGATCTGGTAGTATCCACTGTGAAGATCCAATACCGAAAACCATTTGCTCCCATTCAAACAATCCAGGGCATATGGACTCCTTGATTCTTTTATCACACCAGCAGCGAGCATTTCCTGCAGGTATCTCCTCACATCATCTATGTCTGCTGGTGCGAGAAGTCGGGATCTCTTTCGAAATGGCCGGTCATCATGCAGGCATATGTGATGTTCTGCACCCTGGACATATCCCACGTCCCATTCTTTTAATGAAAACACTTGGTCCCTCTGAGCGACTTTCTTGCTAATTCTAGCCTTCCATTCAGCTGGCAACGGGGAGTCACCAAAGTCAAATAAGTCTGGGATCACTCTCTCCTTCTCGCCAGAGCACTTGTTGCCGGGCAATACAGCAGTGTTGGTGCAGTGTACTGTAGCTAGGGTGCACCCTCTGTTCACCCGAATCTCCCAATCTGACACATTCTGAGTCTGGACCATCACTTGTCATGCATAGGCATGGGCATGAGCATGCGCATGCAAAATGCTGGGTTTGACCAATAATCCGTCTGGCAACTTTCCATCTCCTGGTGCATCCAACATTAATATTTTGTTCTTTACATTTCTCTTTAGGCGGACTTCTCCATGGATTGTGCACTTGACGTTAGGGGCCAATACCTAGGAGTCAGGTTCCTTTTTCCACACTATCCCCACTGGCTCATCTGGGTCCACTTCATCGGGTCTCTGTTGCCAGTGATAAGCCTTTTTTACTAAGGCTGGAATTCTAAGGGCCCATCCAGTCAGCTGCCCTTGTTTCTCATGGCAGAGTTGTGCTAGTCTCCCAAACATGTGGGCATTTGTTCTAATTAACAGGGGAACCCCATCATACAGTCTGGTGGGGGGACACACTAGGGCCAGTATCTCTACTTGCTCCTCTATGCCAGTGACAGTTGCAGGAAAAGGCAACCAGAGGTGGGCATATCCTAGATATGGATAAGACTTGTCACTCAGCCCCCACACATGTAGGCCTTCCAGGGATTGTAAGGGCACATCAGATAAGTGTTTGTCATACCAGTCCTGAAACACAATGGTCACTTGCGACCCACTGTCAAGCACAGCCCACGTAGGAATAACAGTCACAGCCACATTAGTCTCCATTGAAGGGCCCACTATCTTGGACCAGTCTGAAGGGACAGTAGCAGGGTCTGGTACAGACGACTTAGCCACAAAGAAGTTGGATTTGGGTCTGTATACAACCTTATCTAAGTCTTTTGGGGACCAGCATTCTTTCTTCATATGCCCCTCCTTCCCACAATTATGACAGAGTATGCTTTCTAGAGTCTGGTGTGGCCGAGGCATCACATTGGGGGCTGAAACAGGGGTACCACCAACAGAAAATCGTGATTCAACCTGTCTGGTGTGTGGTGAGCAAGGGGAGATGCCTCACTAATTCCCTCACTTCCATAGTCGATTCATCAATCTTTGAGCTGCTGTCAAAAGGGGATGCCTGGGAGTGCACCCGCACCCCTATAGCGGACACGCTCTGAGAGGGGTTTGGGCCCATTGTATCTCTGGAATGGGCTTGTAGGGAAACGGTAGCTCTCATTTCTCAGACCTCTCGCAGTATCTCGCCCCAGGGCACAGTGTCCTTGCTAGCCTCCCAATGTTCAACTGGCACTGTATTTCGCCCCTGAGCATTACTCACATGTGCATCCTCGGTCATCTGGGCAGCAGCAACAGCAGACACATTACTGCCTCCTCTCAATCCTCCAAATTTCCTTCAGCGGTCTGTCATAGGTAGGAGGCGCATCCAATCGAGCAGCAAGGCGTAGTTGGAGCAGCAATAATTCAGAGAATGGGGCTGACTTGAGAAGTTGGTCCAACCTATTCCGAACTAACTTAGCTGGGGCCATGCCACCTTTCTTTAGGCATTCCTGTAGCACTGCTTCAAGTCGAGGCACATACACGGATAAGGGTTCCCCTGGGTATTGCTGAGTGTTTTTGACCCTACCCCACAGGTCCTCATCTGAATCGGGACTTCCATACACATTTTCCAATGCATTCAAAAAATCTTGAGCAGTTGCTTCTGGATTACTAGTCTGTGTTGCATGGATAGTAAGTTGGGTGGGGCCTCTGAGGCTTTCAACCACCCTTCTCCTCTTCTCTGGTTTGGGGCATTGCCATTCTCGGATTTGAGGGCCAACATAGTCTATCCAAGTCTCCCAATTGTCCTCCCCCTGGGGTATGGGGAGGGTGCCTGAAAACATCCTCAGCCGGCGATATGAATCATGACTAATGGCGGGTACAGATATAGGGGCCAGCACTGGCATGGGCACAGAAGGTGGGGCAGTAACAGGTGCTGAAGTGGGAGGGGGTGTTGGGGAAGGAACACCCCCAGGTGGCAGGAATAGTTTCTTAAAGTCCTCTATGGTTTTCCCTTCCTCCAGCAACAACTCAGCAAATTTCTCCTCAAAAGTCTCAGATAATGGTGGGAGCTCATCCTCCCCAGGGTCATTACTGTCTTTCGTCATCACTCTCCAGGCGGCTAGGACCCCTTCTGAGGCAACAGTCTGTGGCACTTTATTGCTGTTCATGAGGTCACTACACTCTATCAAGGCTATGAAAGTTTGGGCGATCAAATCAGCCTGTTGACCCACCACTACAGGGTTTTTTGAACATTCAACTTTGGAGAGTGCTCCCTCTAAAGTGTCCTTACTGGTACCTAGGGGAGTATATAGTACAAGCAGAGCATTTTGGGGGTCGATCTCCTGCCCAGTACACCACCCCACCAACTGGTGTACAGTCATTTCTACTGGGGTAGCCATTAATCTTTAACAATAATTCATAATTTTTGGCCATTAGAAGGCATAAAATCCCAGCAGCGAGCCTCCAAGATGTTACCCATGGTGGCGCTATCCCAAGGGCTACTACCCCTGCCTGCGCGGCTAGTAGCAGGTTAAGGGGCCTGAGTTCTGAAACAGGTGCCTCCACCCGGAGGTCAGGGTTGATAGTGGTCAAACTAACCTGTGCACAGCCTTCCGGGACACTGTAACCCCCCTCTTTCCCTTCTAGTGGCCTGAGCAATATACGATAATCACTTTCACAGTACCCCTTGTACACCATACCAGTACCCACACCGTTTGCACTTACCACCAGGGCTGGTTCCTCTGGCTCGACCCTGGGGACTCCCGGTAAAACAAGGTTATGTACAGAAAATAGCAATAGTATAGTACTCTTGGCACAAACTGGAACCACAGTCAGGTTAAATGCAGCAAAAAAGTCAGATCTGATTTATTCAGGGGACTTGAACAAGGATGGGGCGTAATCAGGTTGATTGGCTTAAAGGCTATATTAATCAAACAGTTATGCATGCGCTTTAAGTCCCCACACAGTCACACACTCTGGGTACCCAGGTAGGAAAATGGTGGGCTAGCCAGGAATGTTGCAGCTGGTTGGGGCCCTGTGATGGAAGAAAGCAACATGGACAACACACTACACTTGTAATCCGGAGCCGGAGGGCTCAGTTCATGAAAGAAAAAGCAACAAGACAGTCAGATGATAACACTTTAGATTTGGCTGTTATTGCAGGGAGCTACCCTGATGTTTACTCATGATACCCAATACTGGACACAGGCAGGATGAATCAATCGAGACTGCAGGTTGTTGAGCTGGAGTGCCCGGAGAAGCGGGGCCCACATGAATCACCGAGGCATAGCTCCTGTTCAAGTGCTGAGCAGGGGGCTGATCCCCAGGCAGGTCTCTCATCGATGGCTTTCTCTGTGCAGTGGGTAGTCGGGCTGGGCCAGTGTGGCAAGTCCCATGCCCAATGGAGATGATTTTAGATTCAGTCCATGGGGCTGGATGCAGCTTCCAGCAAGCAGAATACTGTTCAAACCACAGTGGGGAACCAAATAGCAACCCACTAGCAGCACACAGCACATTTACTCATAAGGAAATTCTAATGCAGCTTCCAGCAAGCAGAATACAATTCAAACCACAGTGGGGAAGCAAATCATGACCCACTATAGCACACAACACATTCTCATGTAAGGACATTCTACTGTACCAGGCAAAAGACTCTCCAGTTGCAATTACAGTCTTAGCACAATCCGAGAGTTCAGAGGTGGCTGGAAGTCCAGGCAGGCCAATCGCATTCAGCAAATCTTCATTCTTCTTCAGGTAGGAGCCTGGTCACAATTCAGTGGCTTACTTCGCTCTCCAAGTTCGGATTCAGTCTGAAAAAGGCACAGGTTCCCTCTCAGGGACGGCAGGCAGGCATGCAGGCCAAATATCAGGCCTTTCCACAATTCTCCCAAGCGAATCTATGCCAGAGCTGCTGCTTGAATCATTCAAGCTGTTCTCTCCTCACTTCTCAACTCAGAACTGAAACTAGCTGCAAGCAGCTTGGGAATTTCCCCAACATCCAAAAGGTTCGGTTGGCTGATCTGTCTGTCAGTCACAACAAGGACTCCCCCTCCAGGTTATTTTAGGCGCCAAAATGCAAAAACTACAATTCCTACAAGTTTTGACTCCGCCAACCCTTGTAGGCAGGCTCCATTTTAGAGTCCCAAATGTACTGATTGGCACAATTCAGCAGTCCAGGATCAAGATGATGGAAACAAACAGAACTGTCCATGCTGCAAGAAAGGCAGGTTAGAACAAACTGCAATATTTTTACTATTCTGACAAATGATCAGCAAACAAGCACATCTTCTAATAGAGCTCCCTTTTAGATTAATTATGACTGCAATCCAGACAGCTCTTAAAGAGACAGTACACAGAGGCTATATAGGCATTCTCTGGCAATCACATTTAAACTGCAAAAGTGCAGGACACCAGCCTGGCAGCGAGCATTTAGACAAGCTCAAGGAAGACTTTTTGGGAACCCCCATTTGTAGGGGGTTACAACAGTAAAAGCAACAAAACCTCAGCATCAAACCAGTGAGCAAAATCAAGAGGAAAAAGAGACTGCTATGGTTCTCGAAAAAGGTGAATGAAAAGGTAAAGGAAAAAAGAGTAGCATTCAGAGGGTATAAGGAGACACAGAGGGAGGAGGATGGGGAGGTGTATCAGAGGAAACAGAGGGAAGCAGGGAAAGCAGTAAGGAGCACAAAGGCACAAAATGAAGGGAGAGTAGCCCAGGAGGTAACAAAAAGGAATAAAACGTTTTTTAGGTATGTAAGTGAAAAGAGGAAGACTAGTGTGGGATTGTAAGGTTAAAAAGGGAAGAGTGGAGAACTGTGCAGAGGGAGACCTGGAAAAGGCAGACATCCTGAATAAATACTTTTGCTCAGTGTTCACAGAGGAAGGAGAAGGGAAGGGGCCACAAAAAAGTAACAGATGCTTTAGGGTGAGGAAGGTGGATGCTAGTCGTTTTTTGGAGGAAAGAGTCCTGAAGGGACTAGCTAATCTGAAGGTGGACAAAGCAATTGGGCCAGATGGAGTGCATCCAAGAGTACTGAGGAGCCCGGGGAAATACTGGCTGCACCTCTGACAGTTCTATTTAACAGCTCACTGGAAACAGGAGTGGTTCCGGAGGACCGGAATGTAAAAATTACTTACCATAATAATGTTGTTTCTTCTAATGGAGTCTTGCTGTATTCTGACTAAATGCAGTTAGCCTCAGCACTTGAACTGCCCTGGAGAGTAAAGAGTTAACTCTATGCAGAAGCATAGAACGTTGAGCTCGAGCTCGGTTTTCAAACCTCTGTCTCTAGCACTCTGAAGTGTAACCGCAGATCATTACAGCTAACTAATAAAAAGTAATAGGTGGAAATTATTTCAACTCTTGCAAGCCAAATGGCTGCACAAATTGTTTTTAGGTCAAAGACTCAAGTCGAGAACCCCAAAAGAAAGCTAAATATAAAACCAAAGTAGGTAGAGAGCTAAAACATAACTAAAACCCATAAGATAGGGCAAGCCAAGAACACCTCTGGGGTGCAGCAATGTGCCTGCCCACCCACCCACATCCCAAAACTACTGAGTTCTAGGAGGGGAGGAAGGGAGGTCAGAATACTGCAAGACTCCATTAGAAGAAACAACATTACTATGGTAAGTAATTTTTTCTTCAAACAACATGAAGTCTTGCTGTATTTTGACTAAATGCAGACTACCAAGCAGTACCCCCTTGGAGGAGGGAGTCACAGAATCTATTTTGGGAACAGGCTCTGCAGCACAGCTGTGCCAAACCTAGCATCACTTCTAGACTGAATGTCCAGAGAATAATGCTTGGTAAATGTGTGAACAGCTTTCCAGGTGGCTGCTTTACAAATTTCCACTAAAGGTATATCCCTAGCTGCTGCGAGCTAAGCAGCGCACCCCTGAGAATGAGCCCTCAGGCCTGAGGGGGGTTCCTTCCCAAGTTTTGAATAGCAGAATTGGATACAGGAGACAATCCACCTGGCAATAGTTCTCTTGGTGGCTGGTTTGCCCTTTCCCACCTCACCATAGGTGAGAAATAACTGAGAACATCCATTCCTATAGGCCTTAGTATGCTCCACATAGTAACTAAGGACCCTTTTCACATCGAGACTGTGTAATCTCCTTTCCCCAGAGGAAGAATGGTCAATAAAAAACATAGGCAATGCCATAGATTGGTTCAGATGAAAGTCTGAGACCACTTTGGGAAGACACTTTCTATTATTTCAAAGGACCACCTTATCCCTGTAAAAAGAAATAAAATCAGGTTCGACTGATAAAGCCTGTAACTCACTGATCCTCCTGGCACAGGTAATGGCTACCAGGAATACAGTTTTCCGTGTCAAGTATTTCAGCTCTGCTGAAGATAGAGGCTCAAAAGGGGTCTGCATGAGCTGTGCTATACAGATGTTCAGATCCCAAGAAGGGGTAGGGTCTCGAAAGGGAGGATTAACATGCATCAGACCTTTAAAGAATTTCTGGAAAACTGGATGAGAGGCTAAGGAAGAGCCCTTCCCAGCTGTAAGGAAGGCAGACACAGCTGACAAAAGCACCTTAAGTGTAGTGGGCCGAAGGCCTAAACTATTAAGATGCACCAAATAGTCCAATACAGTAGCAATGCCAGCTAATTGTGGCTGAACAGGTATCTGGGAACACCAAAAACCAAATCTTTTCCATTTAGAATTGTAAGTTTTTCTGGTAGCAGGTTTCCTGCTGACCTTTAGAATATCCAAAATCGATTGAGACAGGTTTAGATGTGCATATTCTAACTCTTCAAAAGCCAGGCCTTGAGCCTGAGAGCCTGAAGACTGGGATAGAGGATCCTCCCCTGAGAGGATGTCAGCAGATTGAAGTGTCTGGGAAGACACAGAGTCCTTGTCACTGACAATGACAGTAGTAGAGGATACCACAGCTGTCTGGCCCAGTCTGGTGCCACTAGGATCACCCTGCAAGGCTGAGATCTGGTCTTGATCAGAACCCTGAAAATCAAAGGGAAAGGAGGAAATGCATACAGGAACCTGCTTGTCCAATCCAATCCGATAGTACAGCCTCCTGGTGTACAGAGCCCAGAAGAGGAGGCCTGCAACAAAAGAGAGGAAGTTGATGATTGCCCGGGGCTGCAAAGAGATCTATCTCTGGAGTCCCTCACCTGTTGAAGATAACCTGAAGGACCAGGGTATTCAGAGTCCATTCGTGATGACCCCGAGAAATTCTGCTGAGAGCATCTGCTAAGATGTTGTCCTTCCCTGGCAGGTGTACAGCCACCAGGAAGCATGAAGGAATAAGCCAGAGACCATACCTTCATGGCCTCCGTGCACAAGGCCGAGGACCGAGTGCCTCCCTGCTTGTTGATGTTCCACATGGTTGTGGTATTGTCTGTCCTGATTTGTACTACTTTCCCCTAAACCACAGTTGAGAATGTCTGCAGAGCTAGAAAGACAGGCCTCAACTCCAGAAGGTTTATGTGAAGGAGGGACTCCTGGTGAGACCAGGTTCCCTGAGCTGTAAGCTGGTCCAGATGGGCCCCCCAGCCTAATAATAATAATAAACTTTATTTATCTATGCCTTTCTTAAAACCAAGGCGCATTACAATAAAATACAGAATAAAAAACATGCTAAAACATAATAAAACTGAATTAACAGCTGAGCAATTAATAGGCATCCAAATTATCTACAAATGCCTTATTCCATAAGAAAGACTTTAGGCCTTTTTTAAAACCCTCCAACGTCATGCACTCTCGAATCCAACATGGTAGAGAATTCCAGAGGGTCGGTGCCACGAACATAAAAGCTCGGGTGCCGGAAGATTTTAAAGTTACCCTCGGGATCTCTAGCAACCCCTCGTTGGCTGAGCGGAGTGGTCACGTCGGTAGGTAAGGCACCAGAAGCTCTTTCAGGTAATCCGTTCCCAACCCGTGTAGGGCTTTATAAGTCAGGAGACCGACTTTAAAGGTGATCCGCCACTGAATCGGCAGCCAGTGCAGGTCTCGGAGCACCGGTGTAATATGAGAGGAACGAGAGGTCCCCATTAACAACCGGGCTGCTGAGTTCTGCACTAGCTGCAAGCGGCGGATATCAACCCCAGGCAGCCCAAAGTAAAGGGAGTTGCAGTAGTCCAGACGCGAGGTCACAAAAGCGTGGATCAGCGTGGATAGGTCGCTGGATGGAACCAGGTGCTTGATCCTGGCGATGTTCCTAAGATGGTAAAAGGATACCGTAACGACTGCCAACACTTGCGCACGCAGTGTCAGCTGATCATCAAGGATCACCCCCAGGTCTCGCACCCGTTCAGAAATCGGGAGCTCCGCATCTCCCAGGAATAAACCAGAGGTTTGAAGTGCCCCCAACCCCTCAATCCAGCGGCCAGGATCCACAACCAACACCTCCGTCTTCCCAGAGTTCAACTTCAACCAGCTGGACCTCATCCAATCCTGGATCTCACTGAGGCAGTTGTTAAACACTGAGAGTGCTCTATTCTGGTCAGGTACAAAAGACAGATAGAGCTGGGTGTCATCAGCATAACAATGAAACTCCAGCCCATATCATCTTACAATGTCTCCGAGGGGAAGCATGTACACCGCAAACAACATGAGGGACAGTACAGAGCCCTGAGGCACCCCACAGGTCAGAGCGGTAGGATCGGAGGAAAAAATCCCCGATACCACCCTCTGAGTTCTACCTGTGAGGAAGGAAGTAAACCATCTGTGCACCAAACCCGACAGCCAACAGATGCATCTCAGGCGCTCAAGCAACACCCCATGGTCTACGGTGTCAAATGCTGCTGACAAATCCAGAAGGACCAAAATGGACCATTTTTTCTGGTCTCTCGCCATCAGGAGATCAATGAGGACCCGAACCAGTGCAGTCTCAGTGCTGTGCCTCTTTCGAAAGCCTGATTGAAGAGGGTCATAGATGTTATGGATGGTAAGATGGTTGTCCAACTGGTCTGCCACCACTTTCTCGATTACCTTCCCAACAAAGGGAGGTTCGAGATGGGTCTGTAGTTTGCCAGAGTCGGTCCAAAGGTGCCTTTTTCAACACTGGTGTCACACGCTTCCTTCAGGAGTGGGGATATTCACCAGTGTCTAAGGAACACCGGACTATCCTGGCTAGAACCGAAGATAACCTCCCACAGCCCATAATCAGGTCAGGAATCGGGTCTAAACTACAGCTTGTGGCACGTGATACCTGGACAATCCTCATAACATCCTCGATTTCCGCCTTATGAAGGAACTCCAGGTGAACAGTGTGCTTGCGACCGTAGGCTGGACCACCACAACTCCTCATGGAGGGCGGCACAAATCTCGGCCCTGATGTCGGCCACCTTATCGGCAAAGAATCGAGCAAGCTCCACACACTGTAACTGTGAAAAAGCTTGACGAACCTGCAGACAGGCTGGGTTGCACAGACTGTCTACAGTTCGAAAGAGCTGGGCTGGTTGATTCTGAGCAGCAGCAATTTCTCTGGACAGGAACACTGCCTTCTTATGAGTAATTGCTGACTGATAGAGTTTATAATGCTCTAGGAGTCTAAGATGGTCGGCATCTAAACCAGACTTCCACCAACATATCTCCAACCTGCGACCAAGTTTCCACAACTCCCTCAGATCCTGATCAAACCAGGGGGATCGGGGCCAAAAGGAGAGAGGCCGCACACGGGTGGGAGCAATTAAATCCAAAGCGGAGGTGACAGCCTTATTATAGGCTTGCACCATTACTTCACGATTTAAGTTCAACCAAGGAAATTGATAGGTCAAGAACCTAGTTAGACCAGTGGGAGTAACATCCCGTGAAAGGGCGGTACCTGGGACCATCTGCACTGGGGTATCACGAGGGGGTGCAAAATTGAACCTCATAGTGTGGTGGTTGACCATCCGACTGGTTCAATCTCCACATCGGAGGCCTCCAACCCCAGCAGGAAGACCAGATCGAGTGAGTGGCCATGTTTATGAGTGGCAGGGTAACCACTTTGAGAGGCCCAATGAACACATCAATTGGAGGGAAAGCTGACCAAAGAGCGGAAGTTCATTGTCGATCCAGGCATTAAAATCACCCAGCACCATCAACCTGGGCTATCTAAGCACCAGGCTCGATCACTAAGTCCGCCACTTCCTTTAAGAATAGTTTTTCGTCACCTTGTGATTTATAGACGAAAGCATTCTATAGCCCCCACCTGCCACCACGACACATTCAAAGGATCTGGCCTCCTCCACTGGAACACTAGTGAGGTCCAATTTGGTCATGAAACAGACCGCAACCCCCGCCCACCCCTTCGATCCAATCTCGGGCGGTGAATCACGGAAAACCCGGCCGGAATTGCAGCCTCAAGAACTGGGGCAGCATTGCTATCCAGCCAGGTTTCGGTGATGCAGGCCAGGTCTGCCGTACCTACCAAGTCCACTACAATGGCAGTCTTGTTCACAACGGACCTGGCATTGCACAACACTGCCCGAGTTGGATAGGACTCCTTGGAAGCCCCGACCACCTGCCCACCATTTACAGAAGTGGTGCTGCCCTTTGGGCAAGGGGACCAACCAGGAAGGACCCGCTCATCACTCCATTTCACCCCAGGGTGTCTTCTGACCTAACCACTGACGCAACACTCCTCCTCCATCCCCACTGCTCACGCCCGCCCCGAACCCCGCCACGTGCAATTCCCAGACCCACAGCGTTGGTAAATGGGGAAAGGCAAAGGGGGCAAAGAAAGGGCGGAGGGCATGAAGAGCAGCGGATGAATAGTGCATGATGGGGTAGAACAAGAATAACTAACGCCATCCACAAACATCAGGCCAGAACAAAGATCTCAAAACTCCCGAGAAATCCCAATAAAATACTAAAACTTAAAAAACACGCATCAACTTGACATAAATTAAACTAAACAATCAAAATATCTAAATAAACATACAATAATAATAATAATTAACAATAATAACCAGTTTAGATAAATATTAAAAAGTCAGTTTTGAAACAGTGGAGCTCCCACCTTCCATCGCAAAAATGTCCAAATATAGAAGCACGTACTCTCACTCCATGCTTCCAGTAAAACAAATTAAAATTAAAATAAAAATCCAAAAATACAGAAAAGGGCCCCCCCCCACAATTCAGACCCCACAGGGCGCTCTCACCACCCAGGGGGAGACAGAGCTGGCAGAGAAGTTTCCAAGACAGTGTACTAAAGTCAGCAGGTCCTGGAGAGATTAATAAGAAAAGAGTACAATAAAATTTGCAATCCCACATGGGCTCTCACCACCACGATGAATTTACAGATCAAACTGTCTCTTTCTGCAGGAGCCCCATGGAATCACCTCCTCCTCTGGAAAGATTTAACAGCAGCAGCGCAATAAAGGTCTTCTTTTAAAAAAGCTTTCCAAGTTCGAACCACAGAGAAAAGGACCCGAAAAGGCCACTGTCAGTTCCAGGGACTTACCTTGAGAACAACCCGCCTCTCAACGGACCTTACCGCCTCCTGGTTGGCTCTCCAGATGATCAGGAGCGGGTCAGAAGAGCCAAGAGGCCTGCCGCCAAATAGCTGCAGTCTCTCGGCCCACCACCTTCCAGAGGACAGGTGTCCAGCAGGGCAGCCCACAAACACAGACAGAGAGCCTGCGAGGAGGCCAGAAGCTAGCCCCCAAACTCTCTTTTACCTCCAGATGACAAAAGGCATAATACGGATCCAAAACATCGCTAAGGAAGACCCTTCTCAAACTCCTCAATCCTCGGGGACACAGCGTACACCTCAGGTCCAGTCGACAGTCGGAACAGTCAAATTTCACGGCTCCAATCCTCCGCTCCGCTCTGCTGCCCAGAAAACCAATCCCTTAGTCCCTTAGTCCAGAGGGTTAAATCTCCACAAAAGTACCAATGTTATTACAAGCGACTGCCAGCACTAAAGAAAAAAAGGGGGGGACCCGAAGAACAGATACTTCAACCACGAAAACAAAAAATATAACAAGGGGATAACCAACTGTCTAAAAATAACCACAAAAATTGCAAAACAAAGAATACTGAAAACGGAGTTATGTAAGATTTCCCGGGGCAGCGTAACAGCGCTCAGAGATCACGGCACAGCACCGCCGCCATCTTGCCTCTCTAGTGAAGCAGCAGTCTAGGAAAGAGGCATCCGTGGTGAGAATCACTGAAGGAGCCTGACTGATGAATAGGACACCTTGCCGAAGGGTGTCCTCCTCCAGCCACCACTGGAGTGCCTGAAGAGTCTGGGACACTGGAACCAGTTTGGAGAGAGGGTCCTTTTTCTGAGACCAGTACGATCTGAGATGAAAATGAATATCTCTCATCTGAAACCTTGCTCCCTGGACCACAGCTATGGAGGCTGCCATGTGGCCCAGTAACTGAAGAAAATGTCTGGCTGGATGAAAAACTAGAGGTTGAAAAAAGGAAGCCAGAGTGACTAGAGACTGAACTCTTGAAAGAGGAAGGAATGCTCTTGCCTGGGTCGTGTCTATGTCCGCCCCTATGAAAGTGAGCAGCTGTTGGTTCCAGAACTGACTTTCTAGGTTTAGAATGAAGCCTAGATGACTACAGGAGCCTTTGGGTGACCTCTAAGGCTGACTTGACTTGGCTTGGGGACTGACCTACTAGGAGCCAGTCATCCAGGTATGGGAACAGAAGGATACCTTGTCTCCTGAGGAATGCTACCACTACTGCCAGGCACTTGGTAAACACCCTTGCAGCAGATGTTAGGCCGAAAGGCGTGACTCTGAACTGATAATGGCCTAAGGGCAATTCGAACCTGAGGTACTTTCTGTGGGAATGTCTGATGGGTATGTGGAAATAGGCATCCTTGAGATCCAGGGAGGCTAGCCAGTCTTCTGGTCTCAGAGAGGGGAGAATTATTCCCAGAGTCACCATATTGAACTTTGGTTTTAAGTGTTTGTTGAGGTACCTTAAATCTAGGATGGGTCGCCAATCCCCTGTCTTTTTTGGGGTAAGGAAGTACAGTATCTGGAATAAAGTCCTTTTTCCCCTGTGACAAAGAGGTACCTTCTCCACTGCTCGCATGAGCAGAAGAGAGGAGACTTCTGCCTCTAAGGCCTTTGTCTCCAAGGGGGAGAGGGGGCTGAAAGATCTTGCTCTCATTTTTGGGAACCTTTTGAAACTGAGAACAAGTCCCAGGCTCACTACTTCCAGGACCCATTTTTCTGAGGTAATGGAATCCAAGGCCTGGGAATAGTGAGCCAGCCTCCCCCCTACAGGAATTGGGGAAGCAACCCTGACTGACACCTCAGGGTGTCTGTTTGGCAGGAGGCTTGGACGGAGTGGATGCTGGGGTCCTGGTCATCCCTCGTCTGCCTCTTCCCCTGAAGAACCCCTTCTGCTGGAAAGAAGAGGAAGCCTGGGCTTGGTAAAAAGGCCTGTTAAAAGGCCTGCCCCTGCCAGCCCTAAACTGCTGCTTCTGAGGAGTAGTCTGCTTCTCTTTTGCTGCAGCACTCCTGTAGGTGGTCCTGTACTCATCCATCTTCTTCATGTAAGCCTCTGTTTGTTCACCAAACAGAGAGTTACCAGTAACAGGAAAATCCATGGCCTTAGTCTGGGTATCCTGTGACAGACTGGTACATCTGAGCCAAGCTAATCTCCTCATGGAGACAGATGTAGCCATGACCCTGGAATGCACATCATTCGAGACCACAGCAGTGTGAAACTGGACCTAGGATGCCTCAATACCATCTGCAGCCACCTTCTCCAGCTCCTTGGCTAGCTGGGGAGGGGCATTCTTATGCAGTTCCAGAACCGTATCCCACCTTGATTTCTGGTACCTGGCTGTATATGCCATATAATTGGCTTGTCTGAGTCCCAAAGAGGATGCCAAGTATTGTTTCTTGGCCATGGCATCCACTTTCCTAGAATCCTTATCTGGGGGGTGAGATGCCAGGGGAATATTAGTCTTATCACAGGCTGCAGCCTGCACTACCCCAACATGGCTGCAATGAGTTGTAAGAAATTCTATTCCAGGATCTGACAAGGTATATCTCCTGTCCATCTTTTTATCCACAGAAGGTATAGAAGAAAAAATTACTCACCTTAGTAATTATGTTTCTTCTAGTGGAGTCTTGCTGTATTCTGACAATTGCAGTTAGCTCCAGCCTTTCAAATGCCCCAGAGAACATAGGGTTAACTTTTCTATGCATGGCATAGAATGTTCATCTCGAGCAAGGTTGAAGCCTCTGCCTGTTGTTATTCGAACTGCAGCCGCCAGATCCTTATGAGCAAAAACTCACTAGGTGTTCTGAGTGGAAACTGTAACATTTTTAACTAGCCAACTGGCAAAAATATAATGTTTTTGGTTCTCAAAGGAAGACTCAAGTCAGGAAACCCAAAAACAAAAACCAATCAAATGAAACAACATTCCACCCAAAGAAAAATAGGGTGTAAGGGGGGGCACCTCTAGGGTGCTAACACTGCACCTGCCCACCCACATCCCAAAAATCTAGGTTCTGAGAGGGGAGGCGGGGAGGTCAGAATACAGCAAGACTCCTCTAGAAGAAACATAATTACTAAGGTGAGTAATTTTTTCTTCAAACAACATGAAGTCTTGCTGTATTCTGACAATTGCAGACTACCAAGCAATACCTCCATGGAGGAGGGACAGAACCTACTTTGGAAACAGGCTCTGAAGTACTGCTGTGCCAAACCGAGCATCACTCCTAGCCTGGATATCCAGAGAGTAATGCTTGGTAAAAGCATGGACTGTTTTCCAGGTGGCTGCTTGACAAATTTCTAAGAGAGGGATATCCCTGGCAGCAGCCAGGGAAGCAGCTGTACCTCTTGTGGAATGAGCCCTCAGGCCTAAGGGTGGAGTTCTACCCAGTTTTTCATAGCAGAATTGTATACAGGAAACAATCTACCTGGCAATAGATCTCTTGGTGGCAGGTTTGCCCTTCCCAACTTCTCCATAAGTGAGGAACAACTGGAGAGAGTCAAACCTGTGACCCTTGGTACGCTCTATGTAGTAGCTAAGGGCTTTTTTAACATCCAAACTGCATAGCATCCTCTCTCCCGAGCAAGAATGATCAGTGAAGAAAACAGGGAGAGATACAGACTGATTGAGGTGGAAATCTGAAACCACTTTAGGCAAGAACTTTCTGTTAGTTCTAAGGACCACTTTATCTCTGTGAAAAGAGATGAAATCAGATTCCACTGACAAGGCTTGCAATTCACTGATACGTCTGGCAGAAGTAATGGCTACCAAAAACACAGTTTTCCAAGTCAAGTACTTAAGCTCTGCTGAGGACAGAGGCTCAAAAGGGGGTTGCATAAGCTGAGCAATGCAAACATTAAGAGCCCAAGCAGGAGCAGGATCCCTAAAGGGGGGATTGGTGTGAAGCAATCCCTTGAAAAACTTACAGAATACAGGATGGGATGACAGAGAGGAAGACTTGCCTACAGACAGGAAAGCAGAAACAGCTGCCAAGTGTACTTTGAGAGTAGTTGGTCTGAGACCTAGGCCATTAAGGTGGACCATATAATCCAGAACCGTAGGCAATTCAGCAGAGTCTGGAGAAATATTCTTCTTATAACACCAAATGCTGAATCTTTTCCATTTGGAGTTGTAGGTCTTTCTGGTGGAAGGCTTTCGAGAAGCTTTAAGGATATCCAGAACCCCTTGGGAAAGATGCAGATCTGCAAACTCTAACTCTTCAAGAGCCAAGCCTTGAGATTGAGAGACTGAAGACTGTGGTATCAAATCCTCCCCTGAGAGGATGTTAACAGGTTGTAATTCCTGGGAAGAGACGGGAAGATGGACTGTTAGGGACAGCAACAAGGGATACCATGGCTGCCTGGCCCAGTCTGGAGCAATCAGAATCACTTTGCATGGTTGTGACCTTATCTTGACTAGCACTTTGAACAGGAGAGTGAAGGGGGGAAAGCATACAGAAATTTCCCTTCCCAGTTCAGGATCAGAGCATCCAGGGGGACGGAGCCCAAGACTGGGGCTCTGCAACAAAAAAGAGGAAGTTGGTGATTGTCTGGAGCTGCAAAAAGATCTATCTCTGGAGTGCCCCATCTTGAGAAAATCACTTTCAACACCAGAGGATCTAGGGCCCATTCATGATGGCCCTGGGATATTCTGCTCAGTGCATCTGCTAGAACATTGTCCTTCCCTGGAAGGTGAACTGCTATCAGAGAGGTCTGCAGGGAATAGGCCAGGGACCACAACTTCATTGCTTCTGTGCACAAGGCCATAGACCGAGTGCCTCCTTGCTTGTTGATGTACCATATGGTGGTGGTGTTGTCTGTTCTGACCTGAACCACCTTGTTCTGTACAGATTTGGAAAAAGCTTGCAGTGACAGAAACACTGCCCTGAGTTCCAAGAGATTTATGTGTAGCAGAGATTCCTGAGGCAACCACAGTCCCTGGGTGGAAAGTTCCCCCAAATGGGCTCCCCAGCCCAGCAGGGAAGCATCTGTGGTGAGGACCACTGAATGAGACTGAGTGACAGTGGAACCTTGCTCAAATTGTCCTGATCCTGCCACCATTGCAGGGCTTGGATCAGAGTTCGAGTCACTGGAAATAGTTTGGTAAGGGAATCCTTTCTTTGGGACCAAAAAGCTCTTAAGTGGAACTGAATGTCCCTCATTTGGAATCTTGTGCCTTGGACCACTGCTGTAGAAGCTGCCATGTAGCCCAGTAGCTGAAGGAAATGCCTTGCTGGTCGAGACACCTGAAGGCTGAATGAAGAGGCCAGTTCCATGAGGGCCCTTGCCCTTTCCAAGGGAAGGAAGGCTCTTGCTTTTAACGTATCCAGCTCTGCCCCTATGAAGGTGAGGAGCTGCACTGGTTCGAGAACTGACTTTGGTAGGTTGAGAAGAAATCCTAAAGAAGTGAGCACTTGCTGGGTCACTTGCAGGTGTGACTTGACTTGGTCTGGAGACTGGCCCACTATAAGCCAGTTGTCCAAGTATGGAAAAATGGAAATCTTTTGTCTTCTTAGGAAGGCAACAACTACTGCCAGGCACTTTGTGAAGACTCTTGGGGCTGATGTTAGGCCAAAGGGCACTGTTCTGAACTGATAGTGGCCTGAGGGCAACTTGAACCTGAGGTACTTTCTGTGAGAGCACCTGATGGGAATGTGAAAGTAGGCATCTTTGAGGTCCAGGGAGGCTAGCCAGTCCCCTGGCCTTAGAGAGGGAAGGATAATTCCCAGAGTTATCATCTTGAACTTTGGCTTCAAAAGATGTTTGTTCAGGTATCTTAGGTCCAGCATGGGTCGCCACTCTCCTGTCTTTTTGGGGGTTAGGAAGTACCTGGAGTACAATCCTTTGCCCCAGTGTAGGGTAGGTACTCTCTCTATAGCTCTTAGAGCTAGGAGAGAAGAAACCTCTGCCTCTAGGGCAAGGGTTTCTGAGAGATTTGCAGGTGGAAAAGATCTGGCTCTCATCTTGGGAATTTTTTTGAAGCTGAGAACCAGACCCTGGCTTACTACTTCCAGGACCCACTTGTCTGATGTAAGAGACATCCAGTCCTGGACAAAGTAAGCCAGCCTGCCCCCTACTGGGATAGGAGAATCGACCTGGGCACCCATCAGGGTGTCTGCTTGGCAGGGGCTTTAGGCTGAGGGGTGGATGCAGGCCTGCTCATCCCCCTTCTACCTCTCCCTGTGAAGAACCCCCTCTGTGAAAAAGAAGAAGAGGCCTGTGCTTGGTAAAAAGGCCTTTGGAAAGGCCTGCCCCTGCCCCTGGACTGCTGCCTTTGAGTTGAGTTGCTTGCCTTTCCTTGGCCTGAGCACTCCTGTAAGTGGTCCTGTATTCATCCATTTTCTTCATGTAATTCTCTGTCTGCTCCCCAAACAGAGAATTACCCAGTACAGGAAAATCCATGGCCTTAGCCTGGGTATCCTGTGAGAGACTAGTACATCTGAGCCAAGCCATTCTCTGAAGAGTCACAGATGTAGTCATGACTCTTGATGATACATCATTGGAGTCTACAGCAGCAGCATGAAACTGAACTTTCGATGCCTCAATCCCATCTGCAGCCACCTCCTCCAGCTCCTTGGCAAGCTGGGGGGAAGCCTGTTTAGCCAGTGCCAGTACAGTGTCCCACCTGGAGTTCTGGTACCTGGCTGCATAGGCCATATAATTAGCCTGCCTGAGTCCTAAGGATGAGGCCATGTACTGCTTCTTTGCCATGGCATCAATCTTCCTGGAGTCCTTGTCTGGGGGTTGTGATGCCAAGGGAATGCTTGCCTTAGCACAGGCAGCAGTCTGTACAACCCCAACATGGCTGCATTGCTGATAAAGGAACTCCGTATCTGAGCCTGAAAGAGTATACCTCTTGTCCATTCTTCTGTCCACAGGAGGTATGGAATTGGGAGACTTAAGAATTTTTTGTGTCTGTTTCCCAAAAGATTTGTGGAGGGGAATAGACAGTCTCCTGGACTCTGGGATGTCCATCATCTCTACATACAGTAGTCAGGCTCTTCCTGATCCTCCACTGCCTCCTCCACAGGAGGCTGGAGGGTATCGGCCACCTTTCTGTAAAACATGTAGTGCGAAGGGGACTCAGAAAGCCTAGGAGGAGAAACACCTGAAGATCTGTCTGGGGAGATGTCCAGGTCAATAGGCACATTCAGACTTTCACCATCACCATAATCATCTTCCAACTCTCCTTCCTCCTCAAACTCCGGTTCATAAAATTCTTACAGGGTATAATCCAGAACAGGGGGAACTGACCAAACCAAGCCCCTGCCAAAAGGTGCCAGATCAGTCAGAACCGATCGAAGCGATTCCACAATACGAATCGCTTTGGCTATTTCATCGGCGGTCAGAGTATGAGATTCTGGATCCCAACCGATTGACTTGTCTTTCCTTTTTCTTTTTGTTGGAACCGATTCCTCGGAATCGGCTCTCCTTTTGCCCAAAGAAGTATCGCCCTGGTCAGAGGGCACTCCTTTTGGTTCGGTCAGAACTGAACCGGGCTGGCCATCCTGGTCAGCAGACTTCTTGGTCTCCCTTTCCCTCAGTCTACCTAATCTCTTTTCCAGGGTAGATTTGGGAAAATTTTTGCAAATTTGGCAGTCTGAATCGAGGTGGTCAAACCCCAGACAATAAACACAGGTGGTGTGGGGATCAGCCTTAGCAAAGACCTCCCCACACACACTGCAGTGTTGAAACCCAGTGGGCCCGGTTTTTTTCTTGGGTTTCTCAGACATGGCCAACCTAACCAAACTTACCCTTTTTTCAGCAATCCACCAGGCAAGACTCCCCTATCAGTTCCTGACCGTGTCACGGGTCTTGGAAAAAAACGTACTAAAACTCATTTTTTTTAGAACCGATATGGACCGGTAACCACACACTAAAGTAAAGTACAAAATTTACCTCAAAATGATCGGTTCAGCCGAACCAATCCACAGCTTTACAAGTTCCACACAGAAAACAGAACAAAACCTATCTAGTACTCACGGTACCACAGACAGAGACTTGAACTGACTATGCGGAAACAACAATTTCGGAAGAAAAACCGACCGAAAACCAACACTTCAACCGACTTTGAACCGAGCAGCAGGAGAAATCTCCGGAGTGACTGTTCAGTGAGGCGGAGTAAAGAATCTGGCAGTTGCAGTTCAAATAACAACAGGCAGAGGCTTCAACCGAGCTCGAGATGAACATTCTATGCCATGCATAGAAAAGTTAACCCTATGTTCTCCGGGGCAGTTGAAAGGCTGGAGCTAACTGCAATTGTCAGAATACAGCAAGACTTCATGTTGTTTGAAGTTGGAAACTACAAAATTTCTTGTGTCTGTTTCCCCAGGGATTTATGCAGAGGGATAGACACTCTTTTCGACTCTGGGACATCCATCATTTCCATGAAGTCAGGTTCCTCCTGATCCTGTTCAGCTTCTTCCACTGGGAGCTGAAGAGTACCAGCCATTTTCTTGTAAAACAAGAAATGGGAGGGGGACTCAGAAAGTCTGGGAGGAGACACACTGGGAGGCCTGTCTGGGGAGATGTCAGGCTCTACAGGCTTATCTAGGCCTTCATCTTCCTCTTCATCATACTCTTCTTCTCCATCCCAATCACCCTCATAGAAAGCCTCTGGATCAATGTCAGAAGAGACTATGTCCGACCGAACCGAACCTCTATGAACCGTTGCCGATTCGATCAGAACCGGGCAAAACGACTGACCAATAGAAATCGCTTTAGCAATCTCCTCAGCAGATGGACCATGGGAAGTAGGATCCAAACCGGCTGATTTTCATTTCCTTTTGCTAGGAACCGATTCCACAGAATCAGCTCTCCTTTTGCCCGAGGAGGTATCGCCCAGGTCAGTGGGCACCCCCTCAGGTTTGGCAACCGCCAAACCAGGCTGGCCATCCAGATCAGCGGACTTCTCGGCCTCCCTCTCCCTTAGCCTACTCAAACGTTTTTTCAGAGTGGCTTTGGGAAAGTTTTTACAGATTTGACAGTCTTCTTTGAGGTGGTCAAACCCCAGACAGTAAACACAGATGAGGTGAGGGTCGGCCTTAGCAAAGGCCTCCTTACACTCGGTACAGTGCTGAAACCCAGTGGGACCGGTTTCCTTTTTGGGTTTCTCAGACATGCCGGAATACTGAAAAGTTACCCTTACCAGCTATTATACCAGGCAACTAAAAACTGATCGGTTCCAACTGTGTCACGGGTCAGTTAAAAAAAAAAACGGAAATCAGAATTTTTTAGGAACCGATGAGTACCGGAAACCACAGTAATATTTAGAAACAAGACAGAAATACAATGGGGTTCGGTTCCAAACCGGACCAATTGGAGAAGAACCGAAGGCAAAAACAATTTCCACAATAATACAACAACTACCTACTACTACCACTTACTGTTACTGAGACAGAGGTAAGAAGACCAAAATAAAGAAACGGTTAGGTAAAACTGACCGATGTAAACTGATACCGAACCGAAGTGCAGGAGGAATCTCTGGAGCGACTTCACAGTTAGGCGGAGTAATAAATCTGATGGTTACACTTCAGAGTGCTAGAGACAGAGGTTTGAAAACCGAGCTCGAGCTCAACGTTCTATGTTTCTGCATAGAGTTAACACTTTACTCTCCGGGGCAGTTCAAGTGCTGGGGCTAACTGCATTTAGACAGAATACAGCAAGACTTCATGTTGTTTGAAAGTCCCACTACACAAAAATGGAAGCAGAATAGAGGCTGGCAATTACAGGCCAGTCAGCCTGACATCAGTGGTGGGAAAGTTAATGGAATCACTGCTGAAGGACAGGATTGTAGAATATCTTGAATCCAGTGGGTTACAAGACCCGAGTCAGCATGGGTTCACAAGGGGAAGGTCATGTCAAACGAATCTGATAGATTTTTTTGACTGGGTGACAAAGGATTTAGATCAGGGTGGAGCTGTGGATGTGGCCTACCTAGATTTCAGTAAGACTTTTGACACTGTTACAAATAGGAGACTAGTAAGCAAGCTGGGTAGTTTATGAATGAGTCCAAAGGTGGTAAACTAGATAAGAAATTGATTAGGGGATAGGAGACAGAAAGTGGTGGTAAACAGAGTTTACTCCAAGGAAAGGAAGGTGACTAGTGGGGTGCCTCAGGGATCAGTGCTGGAACCAGTCCTCTTTAATGTCTTTGTAAGTGACAATGCAGAGGAGGTAGAAGGGAAGGTTTGTCTCTTTGCAGATTACACCAAAATCTGCAATAGGGTGGGCACACCAAGGGGATGTAAAGAATGAGAAGAGAGCTGAGAAAATAGAGGAGTGGTCAAGGGAATGGCAGCTGGGTTTCAATGCAAAAAAAGTGCTGAATAATGCACTTAGGGCACAGAAACCCAGGGGAGGAGTACAAAATGGGTGGAGTGGTATTGACGGCCACCAAGCAGGAAAGAGACCTGGGGGTAATCATATCGGACAACCTAAAGTTGGCCAGGCAGTGCAACAAGGCAGTTGGAAGTGCTAGTGGGTGCTGGGGTGCATAGGGAGGGATATCACCAGCAGAAAGAGGGAGATGGTGTTGCCTCTGTATAGATCACTGGTAATACCCCACCTAGAGTACTGTGTCCAGTTCTGAAGACCACATCTCTGGAAGGACACAGATAGAGTGTAAGTGATCCAGAGGAGGGCAACTAAAATGGTGCAGGTTCTATCAAAAGCCTTATGAGGAGATGCTAAAGGACCTCAATATGTACACCCTGGAACAGAGGGGGGAGAGGAGGGGATATGATAGAGACCTTTAAATACCTCATGGAGTAGATAAGGTACAGGAGAGAAGCATTTTTCAGAAGAAAAGGTGCTCAAAAACAAGGGGACATGCTATGAAGCTGGAGGGGTTAGATTCAGGAGAGATGTGAGGAAGTACTTCTTCACAGAAAGAGTGGTGGATTCCTGGAACAGCCTTCCAGC
Source organism: Neoceratodus forsteri (assembly GCA_016271365.2). Lineage (NCBI taxonomy): Eukaryota > Metazoa > Chordata > Ceratodontiformes > Ceratodontidae > Neoceratodus > Neoceratodus forsteri. The sequence continues at coordinate 1,202,913,534 of CM028130.1, forward strand.
AGAGGTGGTGGGGTGAAAACGATTGTGTGATTCATGACTGCAAGGGATACGCACAAGGGAATCATAGAGAAAAGGAAGGGGGGAGGGAGAAAGAGCTGCAGATTGAGTATGGTCTGCGGTAATAGGGTAGGTAGGAACAAATGGGTAAACTGGATGGGTCAAGTGGTCCTTATCTGCTGCCAAATTTTATGTTTCTGTGAGTACAATAAATTAACAATTGAACGAAAGGCATAAGACAGGTGCAGAGAAATACAATCGAGCCCGGGATAATGTATACATTCCTTAAAGATATGAAAAATCACAGCCCTAACTTACAGGATTGTGCAGACAGCATCAAATTCTCTGTATTGTCTTGTGTGAGTCAATGATTCATAACATCTTCAACTTCTCCCGTACAATATTTGCAACAGCGGCATCTCTGAGCTCTCTTCGGAGGAGCTCCAAGTGAAAGAAAAGATCACTAAACAATTGTGTCTGAAACAAATAACAGCAACTTGCCTCATAAGAAATTTATAAAATTTGATCAAATCTCAGCTGTAGAGTATTCCCTCAAGAGTAAAACACTCTAGGGTTGGTCCCTGTGATAACGTTGGAACGAACAGGAAAGAAACTGCTGTAACTCTAACACAATTTCTTCTTTCTTTTTCTTTTTTTGAAAATGATAAGCTTTATTGAGAAGAGTAATACAACAACAATAATACACTACAATCAAAACTAGAACTGAAGCTACACTAACAATAAGACAGAACTATAATTAACAATGTGCACTGTGATTCTGTCCGTAGCCTGCCCCATCAACATTCGGGGGCAAGTCTAGGGTGGTAGTTGCTGATACCAAGATGTGTTCTTGCTTAAAAATTATGTTCATGGTTCCAGGAGTGATGCCCTGGCATATTGCTTCAGTTAGTCTTGTCTGGGCATCTAGACTGGCTATGTGTTCAGAAGGAAGGCCTCTAGCATTCCCCATCTGTTGTAGTGGGTGAATGCCATAAGTGGCATATCATTTTCTCCATACTTAGAGCTTCCAGAATCAAACTGGGCCATTCTGCATAAGTCAGAACCTGGTCATCTAGCCAGTTCTTGAGTATTAGCTTCTTGACCATGGCCAATATCAGCGAGATATGGTATTTTCTCAGACCCAGGATTGTGTCAAGATCTAAGCTCAGAAGGCAAATTTTAGGGGTGAATGGGTTCCCTAATCCCAGAAATGGGCTCATATGGGATTCTACCTCTTCCCACAGGGGCTTGGCCTCGGGGCAGTCTCATAGGATATGCTTAAGGGTGCCCCTGTCTTGGCTGCACCTGGAGCAGCAGTCGCTAGTGAGTTTCCCATTTTGTGAAGTTTGACTGGGGTGTAGTACAGGTTGTGGTTGATTCTGAATTGCATTAGTTTCAGGCCATAAAATCTGAAGTACTTATGCGTCCTCCTCTAGATGGCGGGGATGGCAATCTCAGGATCTAGGTCTGTGAATTCTGTAAGCCAATATGTGCATGTGGTGTTGGGGGCCGGGGTGTTGAAGGCTCTCAGCATTTTGAGGAGGAGGTAGGTAGCCTGTTGCTGGGAGGCCAGGCTGTGTAATTCATCCCATGGTGCGAACCCATTTGTTGTCCAAGGTTGTGGCCCTAGTACTGATGCCAACAGGTGTTGCAGCTGGAGGAAAGGGAATAGCGGTATTTTGGATGGAGCCACTCTTAGAGATATGGGGGAGTTTCCTTCCACTAGGAAGCTGAGCATGTCCAGGACTAGTTTATCTAACCACTGGATGGGGGAGGGTCTTCTTTTCTATTTTAAAGTTGGGGTTCTTGGAAAGTGGTTGAGTTGGGTTGTGTTTGGGTTGTGTGCCTAAGAAGCTGTGGAGTTGCTTGCTGACCTGAAGGGAGGTACCTACTGGTGTGGATTTTAGGGTGGTGGGTAGTGCTCTGAAGGGTATCGAGGTGAGGGCTTGCATGCTGATTCCTGCCTCATCACATAGGTCTAGCTCCATGGTTTTCCATTGTGGGAAGTATGGGGGTGGGGACTGGATGGTGTCCCTTTGTCTCCACCAGAGGAAGTGGGTGGTGTGTACTGCGGTAGTATAATTTGAATTTGGGTAGCTATAACACACCTTGGGGTTTGTGGGCTGTCAGTTTGTGATAAGCTCTGCATGGTGGTTTGCCATCTCAGAGGAAAGCAGAAAGTATGGAGTGTATCTTTGTGAACCAGATGTTAAGGAGTAGGCATTCTGTCATGCAGAGGGTATATGGCAATCTGGGTAGTATGTTCATTTTAATTGTGTTAATGCAAGCCCACAGGGTCAGGGGCAGTGATGCCCATCGGCTCAGGTCTTGTTGTATGCAGGTACGGAGGGAGGTTTTTTTGCAAGCATATTGTTTTTAGTCTGGGATGCATGTATGCCTAGGTATTTAATGAAGTCTCTGCACCAGCAGCCCCCCCCCACACTGTGTTGGTATCGATTTGAAAGTGTGGTGGTTGAGGGGCATTATATGCATTTTGTTCAGACTGAGTTTGTAGCCCACTATACGTTCAAATCCTTGTAGTTTGTCGAATGTGTGTGAGATGGATTGGTTTGACTCATCTAGGTGCAGCAGTATGTCTTCCACATAAGTTGAAATTTTATATCTTTCACCCCTCACTCTGATCCCAAGAATGCAGTGTTCTCCCAGGATTCTCCTTGTCAGAAGTTCCAGATATAGGCTGAATAGGAGAGAAGACAGAGGATATCCTTGTCTGGTGCTCTTGTGTAGTGGGAAAGGGTTGGAGAGGTTGCTGTTGCACAGGATTCTGGCTGTCGGGCTGAGTATAATATCTTGACCCAATCTATGAAAGTCAAGGGGAGGTCAAAACCTTTCATCACCTCGAATAGATAGGGCCATGCAACAATATCAAAGGCCTTCTCCACATCTAGGGATATTAGGACCGCTGGGGTGGGAGAGTCCTTGGCCGCCGCTAGCATGTGTACTAGATTGCGCATGTAGTCTGTAGCTAACCTGCCTTGCATGAAACCCACTTGTTTGGGTCCTATTAGTGGCCCGCAGATTGAGCTCAGTCTGGCTACCAGTGCTTTGGCTAGGATTTTTATGGCTGTGTTGAGTAGAGATGTGGGTCTGAAATTTTCCATTAGGGTTGTGTCTTTGTTTGGTTTTGGGAGTGGCGTGATAAGGGCCTCTTGCAGTAAAGTGTTATCAGTGTCAGTGGCTCAGCAGGTACTGTAGCACACTCGCCTCTGAGGCCGGGAGCTCAGAAGGCTGTGGGTTCTATCCCCACACCAGGCACTTGGGTTAAATCCCAATACTGACACTGTAGTGCAGCATGAGGGGGTGCTGCACTCCTGAGGTGCTGTCTTTCGGATGAGATGTTAAATCGAGGTCCCGTCTGCCTGTTCTGGTGGTAGTTCAGGTGGATGTTAAAGATCCCATGGCACTTCTCGAAAAGAGTAGGGGCATTTTTATTATAACTTCAAAACCAAAAATGGTTACAACAGTGTTGAAATCACACAAAAATACAAAATCATACCTAATGAAAATAAAATAAGTATTTCAATCATACCCCCTTATCAGAAATTTACAATATTACAATAAATGCAGATCTAATGAAAAAGGAAAAGACGAAACCTGAAAGAAAAAAATACTTATTAGTGTACACTTGTTTCTACCGTACCAAAAATCAAAACCTCAAAAGAAAAAATAAAACAATCAGTTCTATAGAGACCCCCCCATCTCTTCCGTTCCCTAAGTATAGAGGAAGTTACCTAGTCAAAGAAGAACACCAATCATGGACACAAAATTACCAGGTCATAATATGCACCTATACTTCCTCTAGTCATGCCATATTTCTCCACCAGAATTGATATAGTTGTTGAGAGATTAATGTTTTATCCCTGTTTTTGGTGTCTATTAGCACTGTCTGGATAAGCCAAAACACTTGTAATGCCATAGTTTCTCTATTATAGATAGAAAATTGGCAGCACACATGCCTAATGTGGTATTTTATAAGGAATAAAATTAAATGTACAGTACCCGTATCATATTTAACCCATGCTCAAGGCATTAGTAGGTTGTAGCTGTTCTTAAGGTTCATGTGTGAAACCTTTAAGTAGGCTGGGATGCAATGCGTCCTCACATTATCTATACAGTCTGTTCTGATCCTTAACTGTGGTTTGTAAATCCGGTATTGACCATGGTGGCAATCTGGTTCATGTTGCTGTCTGCTTCAGCATCCGCTGTTTCTTTTGACTCTGATTGTCAGGCTTTTGGTACTTACTGCTTGGGGTTGCCTGGAATGGATGCCTATGCATTTAACATCGAGACAAATTTGGCTGCAACTTATAACATTTGTAGGTGCTCCTGTTTGAAAGGGTGCATGGCAACAGCACTAGAATAGTGGCTATATTTCAGGTAAGCCTTAGGTGTCCAGCTTGTGCTCTTATGGTACCCTGATTTTTTGCGTTCTGTGGTTGATTTTGGGGTTTACATCAGAACCAGGGGCAGTTGAGATGTAGTGACTAATGGTTTGCTTGGTGTCACTTTCATATGTAATTGCAAAGCTGTAGTTGGTAGCTGTGATGTCCGAATGATGTGCAGTGGGGTAACATCTCTCTGGTGAGAGGGGCTTGAATAGATCCACACTTTGATTGGAGCCATGTCCCTCAGGTCTGTTCCTGAATCAGGGTGGGAGGGTGAGTCCAATTCTTCCGGGAAGGCTGTCGGTGCGAGTGGGAATTTATTGCCTTTTCAGGACAAAGACTTCAGAGCTGGTGGTGGTAATTGAGTTTAGCTTGTTGATGAAGAAAGGCAATAAAACAGATAGTCCCACTGCCATTGATTGTCTGAGTGTAGGAGGGAGGGGCGGGTGGGCTGTTTTTGGGTTCCCTTGGATAGTTCGTTTTGAACCCCTACATGCCCGCCCCAGCTGAGTTCCCTGATACTACTGTGGTGCTTCAACCGTGATTGTACTGCACTTTCCTAACATGTCTCTATATTTTGGGAATATCCATCAGGTGTTCCACTCTCTCACATGTCCCCAGTGTAACAGGTGCTGATCTCGAGAGTGAAAGTCAATTAAATGTTGTTGGGGTTTTGAGTTAGAAGGGCAGGTAGTTAAGAGATAAAAATAAAGGTACTCACCCTGTGTAAAAAACTTTTGTACCTTCTTTTACTTCACCACTGTTGCACCCAGGTGGTGGTGAGGTTTTGAGAATATGCTGGGCAGTAATTTTGGTAGTTCTTTGCCAGCTATGGTTGCATTGGGGAATTCCTTATCGACCAAGACTGTTCTGACAATTAAGCGAGCGGAGTGCAGCATTCTATACAGGATACAAGCTTGGGACAGGGCTTTCTTGATTTCTTTGTACTCCTTCTGTTTGTCCTGGACCCCCAGGATTACATCATTGTAGATGTGAAACCGGTGGCCATTCCATTGCAAGGCACCCTTTTTCCTGGCTTGAGAAGGCTTTGTCCTGCAGACTTTGACACTGGGTGATGATAATCCTAGAGTTTTCTCCATTCTTTGCTGGTGACCTGAGTGATCCTCGGGCATAGTCGAGAGGAAAGGTTGAGCCAGAGTCCGGGTGGCCAGCCACTTCCTGCAGCAGCCTCTGCACGAAAGACAATAAATTGGCCCCCTCCGATCATTTTGGCACTCCAACAATGAGCAGGTTGTTGCGGCAGAGTTTGCTTTCTTGCTCCTCTAAGCAATCCTCTAGTTTGGTTAGTTTTTTTCTTTTGATCTGCAAGTTCTTTGCATTCCCATAGTTGGTGATCTTCAATGGAGCTGACACTGGTTTCTACATCAAAGACCCTCCTTGTAATTTCCTCTATAGCCAGTTTGAATGTCTGGAATTCTGTTGTTAGGTTATTCATAGAGAGTTTCACTGCCACTAGTTCCACAACAAAAAAAGGTCAATTTTTTCACTGAGCAGCTCTGTTGGAGAAGCTGTAGTCAGTGATTGTATAGAGGAGCCCTGTTTCGGTCGTTTAGAGGGTAATCCACTGGTCTGCACTGATGCTGCTGCAGATGTGTCCATCTGCTGCTGTCCTGTTAGGTCCAGTCTCACAACTTTTTCTGGTGTTCATTTCTGGTGTCTGTCCCCTAATGAAATCGTGTTATTGTATTTTGTTGAGTTAGTTTAAATAGTTATTTTAGCCACATTTAAGTGTCAGCACCACAGAGCTCTGAGGTTTGCTGCTATTCAGGCGCAACTCATTACCACAATTTCTTCTTTCTGTGTCATTCCATGTTGTCACTAGACTAGTCATTTACTGCTGGGATTTAATAAGAAGTACCCACTAACAGTATATGGGAGGGACAGAATATTTTCCCAATATTTGCTGCTTATTGATTCAATGCCGCTTGAAGCTCCTTACTCCCGAAGGCCGCATCAGCAGAACTCTTGAGTGTCCAATCGATAATGTTTTGTAAATGTGTACAAGGAAGATCAGGTTTCTGCTTCGCACAAGCCGGAAACTGAGGATTCTTCCCCTTTTTCCTGAGAGGCTGCCATTGCCCTGGTGAGATGTGCTTTGATCACAGCTGGTGGTGTCAATTTTGCCACTGCATACTCCTTTCTTACACATGTAATAACCCATCTGGTATGATGCGGACCTGAGGAAGATGAAAACAAAGGGGCGGAGGTTGGAGCATCATTGGCAGAGGTCCTGCTTAAAGGAGGACAAATTGGCGCTGAGGACTCATTCCGATGAGTATCAGCAGGCAATCACTCTGAAAAAGACAGCATTCCTGTCTCGGGTAATTGCTGCTGAGAGGAACCGGCCAGTTGAACTCTTCAACACTGTTGACAGACTAATGAACTCAGTCTGTCTATGGTTTTGTAGAGATTTTTCTTGCATAAAATGCAAGGAGTTCTTTTTAGACAAGGTGTCTTTCATCCGGGCTAGGATCTCCCTGAGCAGCCTGTCGTCGGCTGACAGTGCCCATTTTTTGAGAGCCTCAGGCTCTTCATCTTTGCAGGATGAATTTGAGCCAGTCTCAGTGGATGACATCTCCCAGGTGCTCACTAGCTTGTAACACCCTTTCTGTGCAATGGACCCTGAGCCAACCAGACTTCTCTTAGAGTGCTGAAATTCACTCAGTCCAATTGTGGTTGAGATCATCAGGTATTCCCTTCGGGAGGGTGTCTTTCCATCAGCCCTTAAAAAGGCACTGGTGAGGCCTCTCCTTAAGAGAGCTTCTTGGGACCCAGATGATCTCTCCAATTACAGACTTGTCTCAAACCTTCCTTTTCTTGGGAAGTTGATTGAGAAGGTGATGGCGTTGCAACTGGTATAGCATCTGGAAAGATATGATATCTACGAGCCCTTCCAATGCAGTTTCCAGCCTCATCATAGTCCTTCTTGCTTCAGATATTGGACATAGTTCTATCCTCGTCCTTCTTGACCTATCATCAGCATTTGACACTGTGGATCATGGTGTCCTTCTGGATTGTCTTAGGCATTATGTGGGACTCTCGGGTACCATCTTGTGGTGGTTTGAGTCCCATATAATTGGCAGGATGCAGCAAGTGGCTTTTGACTCCTTTACATCGAGCAGTTCTGTGCTCTGCTGCAGTGTGCCTCAGGGAGTTATCCTGGTGCCAGTGTTATTCGCAGTGTATATGTTGTCATTGGGGAGATTATCAGACACTACAACTGTTATGCAAATGACACCCAACTGTATGTGTCTTGTGCCCCATACGATAGGACAGTTATCCTGGAACTGAGCAAGTGCCTTAAAGAAATCCAGGATTGGATGGCAGCCAGCTGATTTAGGCTCAATCCATCTAAGACAGAGGTGTTACTGGTGGAGCCTGGCTGGCCCGGCTCTGAGGCAGCTACTGGGGACACAGCCCTCCCTCTGTTGGATGATGTGACCCTTTACGCTGCAGATAGGGTGAAAAATCTGGGGGTCATGTTGGACTCCAAGCTGACTCTGGAATTCCAGGTGTTGGCTGTTTTCCATAGTGGCTATTACCATCTTCGTAATATTGCCAGGCTTAAGCGCTACCTTGAGCCGGCTGACGTTGCAACACTAGTGCACGCCTTGGTCTCATCTAGGCTGGACTACTGTAATGCACTCTGCCTGGGGCTATCCATGAGGCTGAAGTGTCACCTGCAGCTGGTTTAGAATGTGCTGGCTGGGCTGGTTGCTGGGACTCTTGGTCTGAGCATATCACAAAAGTTCTCCATGCTCTCCACTGGCTTCCTGTCAGGTGGCACATCAGTTTCAAGGTTGATTTGTTGACGTACAAAACCCTACATGGTCTGGGTCCAGGCTACCTGCAAGACCTCCTGATGCCATGCACTCCTGGTCGTACCCTCCAGTCAGTGGAGGTAGACATTAAATTGACACTGACATCTAGCCAAGGCTGCCTTGGAAGCCTTTTGGCCTTGTTTTGCTGCTCTAAATACTGTAGTGTATACAAAGGCTATCAGATTTCCAAAAGGTCATTTTACATATAAAGTATGTCTTAACTGCTCTGCAAACATCTAACTTGCATAACTGCTTTTTTTTGTTGGAGGGCAAAAGAATGGGAGGCTTTCCTCTTGGTAAACATGAAACTTAGTAGGAACCTTAGGAAAGAATGAAGAAACTGTATGTAGCACTGCCTTATCCTAATGAAAGATCAGATACGGGTCCTTGCAGGAGAGCGCTGGACAGAATGCGCTCTGAACCTTGTGACAGAGGCTTGAATGAAGATTCGCAAAGTTCATTAAAGGCCGCATTAAGGTCCCAAGTGGGAACCAATGATCTACTGACCTGCTTTGTTTTTCCCTGAAAGCAGCTCTTAAAAACTGACTAATTTCAGAGTATGAACCAAGATGGAGTCCATCACATGGACTAAATACAGCATTTATTGTAGACACCTATACTTGGAAGGTTCTGAGATTCAGACCATTGTCTGTCCCCTCCATAAGAAAATCCAAAATCTGTATCAACCACTGTCTCAGAATATGCTCATCTGAGAAGCCTCCACTTCTCCTGTGTCAAGCTACCCGCTGAAACTGAGCCAGATGGGGATGAAAAATTGGACCTTGACACAGAAGATTGTGCAGTTGAGGATGCCAGAAAGACTCTTGTGTTGCCAGACTAAGTCTGAAAATCACTGTCTTCTTAGCCACTAGAATAAGCCAACAGTGCGAGCAAAAAAATCTATCTTAGGATCACCAGAAGTAAGGGAAAAGGTGGAAACACATATGCCTTATTAAGAATCCATGGTTAAGATAATGTCTGTTGCTTCCACTACTAGACCTACTGTAAAATCTCACCACCTGAGCATTGCTTTGGAAGGCATGAGCTCTATCTCTGGATACCTGAACTTGTAACAAACACTTCAAAATACACACTTCAGAATAGCTATTGCTTTAGAGACCATTCTTCCAGATGTTTCCCATTGGTAGCTGAGCTAGTCCACCAGAAAGTTGAGCTGTCCCACCAGATGGATAACAGAAATGGACTCCAGAAGAAATTCCTTAATACTTACCATAATTTCCTTTTCTGTTAGCTCCAACATTGTCATTGGGGAGTTAATACATATGGGTAATGAACACTCCTACTAGGGTACAGGCACAGCCCAAAGCTGTCAATCCGCATAGAACCTTGGGCACAAGACCATTCTGAGAGCACAGATTCTCCGGTCATATTTATCCATGCAGTACATATACTTCCATATAATCAGTAATTTCCTTGTTGCCAAGGTTAACAAACTCTCTCCTTAAACTAACACCAGCAACTTAGATATGTACAGTATATAGTCTATGTTGGAACGTTGTTACCGTCAGAAATCCATCACTTTCTAAATATTGTTACGCTGTACTAGCTATGTCAGCTAGTTTGTTATGCTGTAATAGCTATGTAGCTAATGCAGCATAAAAACTCAGAACATGATGTCGCATGTGCTGTGTGTGATCTTCCCCCTACTTGCCAGCAGCCGTGGCAGTGAGAGCTAGTCTGTTGGAGAGCATCGTACAGAAAAAAAGCCAAAGTAAGACAAAAATATTTTTAGATGGCTCTTCTATTACTTATTTTTGCAACATGCACTATAAAAAACAATGAATGCCTAATGATTGGTAACAAGTCATGTTAGTGCATCTCGAGGTTCGCATGGCGACTGAACCTCTCGAGCTATGCTCTTGAGGTTCAAGTGGTTGCCATAGGAACCTCTTGATGAACCAACCGGTTTGTTACAGATAGTTAGGCATTTCTTATTCTCTACATTATCTATGATATTATAAAAGGATAAATATGACTACTCCATTCTGGAGAGCTGGCTAATGGATTCTTGCTGGCTAATTGTTGTGGCATGTCTCTTATGCTTCTGACCACAGATCTTTTGACAGGGTTGATATGCTGCTGATAACACTCGCAATATAAATAAGTTTAAATAGCCATAACACTGAATATAGCCGAAAAGAACAAATTAAGCACTAACTGTAATGGTGAAGCACTGCACAATGCTCAAAAATCACAGTTTATTAATCTGCATGCCTGTAAGTCCAATAAAAATGTAAACATTCTCATTGTTAGCAGACAATTCCATGTAACCAGCAATAATTACAAACAAGTCATCTTTGCTGAAATCCAAAATCTTTAGATATATCAGAGAATATTCTCCAATAGGAGCCAGTGGACTCCCGGGAGAGGTCCCATTTATAATGTTGGTGCTAACAGAAAATGAAATTACATTAAGTATGAATGAATGTTTCCTTTCTGTATCTCTCCACATTGTCAATGGGGAGTTAATACATATGGGTTCTAAAAAGCAGTACCCATTTCCAAACTGGACGGGAGAGAAAATTGCCCCATATACAATCCATATGGGCAACATATAATAATTATTAATTAACCACCATTTGTAAAACTCTGTGACAGACGACCACATTGGTGGGGGCTGTGAATATTCAATCTGTAGGGCTTAGTAAATGTGTGGCCAGAGGATCACATTGCTGCTTTGCACAGCTCCAACACAGATGCCTCCTTTATCTCCGCCCAAGATGTAGAAAGTGCCCTGAAGGAATAAGCCTTTTTTATAATAACAGCTTTATTAGGCAAAAGATAAAAGTACAGCATTCAATTTAACAGTATAGACACCCAGATTATATAATAAAAGATAAAATACAAGAACTCAAAGGGCATCATATAACAAAGGGACGGACAATATATTAAGTAAATGTACAAGATTTTTTTGTACACTTTATTAAAAAGTCAGCATTTCAAACATATCCATAACTAGCTGATCACATCATAACAATAAGGGACATTTACAGTTGGTATGAGGTACAGAATCCATACTAAGACATAGTTCCAAAGTTGCATTCATTGGGGTTCGAACACAGTAACAGATTCACAGTGTTAAATAATAATATTTTGTGATATACCTTCTGCTTCCCTAGGTACATGAATGAGGACAATGCTTCCATCCCATTCTTAAAAGAGGAGTAAAAATCAAATCTCCACTCAGTCAGTGGAATGAAACGTCAAAGGTCTGTCGACTTTTGGTTGTGGTCCCAGGCTATCTAAATGTATCAGAAGGTTGGGAACCAGGGCAAGCTCTCTGCTTTCTCTAGAGATGCCCAGATTTGAAGGTAGTTATGAATCTGGTTCCTCGCTAGGTATTTTGTGTGCTTTAATTTCATACTATGCAAGATGGACTTTACCTAGTGGGTTATTGGGGGGCCCGAATCGGATAGCCAATACTGTGCTAAGACCTGCTTGCCAACAACAATGCCCAGTCATCTTAGGGGGTGATTCAATAATTTTTCCTCACTGCCCCCTAAGGGCGGGCCAAAAAGTATGTCTGTAGGGTCTGTCTGATGGGTGCAACCCAAAATTTTAGTTAATAGTTTTGTGATTTCTTCCCAAAAGGGATACACTTTGGGGCAGGACCATACCATATGAAAAAAAGGTGCATGAAGCCACTTTGCATTTTGGGCAGGTAACTGGAGTATTGGGATCTAGTCTGTGTGCCAAAACTGGAGTGAAGTAGGTCCTACTAAGGATGTTGTAATGAATAGCTATCAGTCTATTATTGACCGAACAGGTCATTCCCCTGTTCAAAATTAAGTCTCAGTCTCCCTCAGTCAGATTATCCAGTGCTAGGTCCACAGCCCACCTTCACTTTAGCTGTGCAAAGGGGTCTGGAAAAGCACCCAGTAATATTCTGTAACATTGGTGTAAAGGTTTTAAGGGGTCACTATGTGACGGTCATAAGAAAACCTCCTCTAATGGGAAGTATCTGACTAGCTCAGAGGCTTGCTGGTTATCAAGCAAGATCTGAAGTCTAGATCTGACCCTCAAATAAGTAAAATAAGAAAAAATTACTCACCTTAGTAATTGTGTTTCTTCTAATGGAGTCTTGCTGTATTCTGACTATATGCAGTTAGCCCCAGCACTTGAACTGCTCCGGAGAGGAAAGAGTTAACTCTATGCCAATGCATAGAACATTGAGCTCAAGCTCAGTTTTCAAACCTCTGTCCTGGGTACTCCTCAGTGTAACCGTCAGATTCTTATGAGCCCTATACTAACTAACAACCCAGAATTGTTTTTAGAGCTTTTGTGCCAAAAGGCAATAACATAAATTTAGGATCCAAAGACTCAAGTTGAGACCCCCAAAAAGAATCTAAGTAGGTAATAAAGCAAACAAACATAAAAACATAGGAACAAGAAAAAACTCAATTAAGAAGAAGCACCCAGGTGGACCCCTGAGGTGCAACACTGTGCCTGCCCACCCACATCCCAAAACAACCAGGTTTCAGGAGGGAGATCAGAATAGAGCAAGACTCCATTAGAAGAAACACAATTACTAAGGTGAGTAATTCTTTCTTTAAACAACATGAAGTCTTGCTGTATTCTGACTATATACAGACTACCAAGCAGTACCCCCAAGGAGGAGGGAACTACAGAACCTGTTTTGGAAACAAGTTCTGCAGTACTACAGTACCAAACCTAGCGTCACTTTTTGACTGAATGTCAAGGGAGTAATGCTTGGTAAACGTGTGAACAGTCTTCCAGGTGGCTGCTTTACAAATTTCCACTAAGGGTATGTCTCTGGCTGCTACAACCAAAGCAGCTGTACCTCTGGTGGAGTGAGCCCTCAGGCCTGAGTGTGGCTCTTTCCCCAATTTTGAGTAGCAGAACCGTATGCAGGAGACAATCCACTTAGCAATAGTTCTCTTGGTGGCAGGCTTACCTTTACCCACCTCCCCATAAGTGAGAGACAGCTGGGAACAGTCGTTTCTGTGGGGCTTGGTGGGTTCTAAGTAGTAACTCAGAACCCTCTTTACATCGAGACTGTGTAATCTCCTCTCTCCAGAGGAGGAGTGATCAGTAAAAAATACAGGCAGTGTCATAGATTGGTTCAGATGGAAGTCTGATACCACTTTAGGGAGGAATTTCCTATTTGCACGAATGACCACCTTATCCCTATGAAATGAGATGAAATCAGGTTCCACTGGTATAGCCTGCAACTCACTGATTCTCCTGGCAGAAGTAACAGAAACCTGGAATACAGTTTTCCAAGTCAGGTATTTGAGCTCAGCTGAGCAAGTGGTTCGAAGGGAGGCTGCATCAGCTGTGCAATATAGATATTCAGATCCCACAGAGGAGTAGGATCCCTGAAGAGGGGATTGATATGAAACAAGCCTTTGAAGAATTTCTTGAAAACTGGGTTGGAGGCTAGAGAGGAGACCTTTCCAGCCAAAAGAAAAGCAGAAATAGCTGCCAAATGCACCTTGAGAGTGGTAGGCTAAAGGCCTAAACTATTAAGATATACCAAATAATCTAAAGCAGTGGCAATATCAGCTGAATCCGGCTGGATGTGCCTCTGGGGACACCAGAACCCAAACCTCTTCCATTTAGAATCATAGGTCTTTCTAGTGGAAGGCTTTCTACTGGTCTTAAGTATATCCAGAACTGATTGTGTGAGATGCAGGCCTGCATATTCTAGCTTCTCAAGAACCAGGCCTTGAGTCTGAGTGTGTGAAGATTGGGGTACAATATCCTCCCTTGAGATGAGGTGAGGAGGTTGAACTGTCTGGGAAGGCACAGGGGAATTGTTACTGATAGTGACAATAGTAGAGGATACCAAGGCTGTCTGGCCCAATCCGGGGTTATCAGAATCACAGTGCAGGGTTGGGACCCTATCTTGACCAGTACTCTGAATATCAGAGGAAAGGGAGGAAAAGCATAGAGAGACCTGCTGGTCCAATCCAACAGGAGGGCATCTAGAGGAACAGACCCCAGCAGAGGGGGTCTGCAGCAGAACAGAGGGAGCCGATGGTTGTCCGGGGCTGCAAAGAGATCTATCTCTGGAGTGCCCCATCTCTTGAAAATTACCTGAAGAATGAGAGGATTCAGGGCTCATTCGTGGTGACCTTGGGAAATCCTGCTGAGAGCATCTGCAAGTACATTGTCCTTCCCTGGGAGATGCACAGTAAGAAAAAATTACTCACCTTAGTACTGTTGTTTCTTCTAATGGAGTCTTGCTATATTATGACATATGCAGTTTGTCCCAGCCTTAGAACTGATCCGGAGGTGAAAGAGTTAACTTCCATGCCAGGCGTAGAATCTTGAGTGCGAGCTTGGTTGAAAAAACTCTGTCTGTTGATCTTCAAACTGAAACTGTCAGATCTTTACGAGCAAAACTCACTAAGGTTCTGTGTGGAAGCTGTAAACCTACACTAGCCAATTGTCTACTAAAATATTAACACATTTTTCTGGTCCCAAAACCAAGACTCCAGTCAGGGGATCCAAAAAATAAAATACAACACCCAAACACCCCAAAAAAGAGGGGTGAAAACACAAGGTGGGCATCATTAAGTGCCAACACTGCACTGCCCACCCACATCCCAAGAGCAGAGGTTCTGAGAGGAAGGAAGGGGAGGTCATAATATGGCAAGACTCCATTAGAAGAAACAACATTACTAAGGTGAGTAATTTTTTCTTCAAACAACATGAAGTCTTGCTATATTATATGACATATGCAGACTACACAGCCGCACCTCCATGGAGGAGGGACAGAACCCATTTAGAAATAGGCTCTGAAGCACAGCTGTGCCAACCGAGCATCACTCCTAGCCTGGATGTCCAGGGATTAATGCTTGGTGAAAGTGTGTACTGTTTTCCAGGTAGCTGCTTGACATATCTCTAAGATAGGGATGTCCCTGGCCGCAGCTAGGGACGCAGCTGTACCTCTGGTAGAGTGAGCCCTCAGGCCTGAAGGGGGAACCTTACCCAGTTTTTGATAGCAAAATTGGATACAAGAGACAATCCACCTGGCAATGGATCTTTTAGTGGCAGGTTTCCCTTTACCAACCTCACCATAAGTGAGGAACAGTTGGAGGGAGTCAAACCTGTGACCCTTGGTACACTCTATGTAGTAACTAAGGGCTCTCTTTACATCTAAACTGTGCAGCCTCCTCTCGCCAGAGGAGGAATGGTCAGTGAAGTACACTGGAAGAGATATAGATTGATTAAGGTGGAAATCTGAAACCACCTTAGGCAAGAACTTCCTGTTAGTCATGAGGACTACCTTATCTCTGTGAAAGGAGATAAAATCAGGCTCCACTGACAAAGCTTGTAATTCACTTATGCGCCTGGCAGAAGTGATGGCTACTAGAAACACAGTTTTCCAAGTCAAGTACTTAAGCTCTGCTGAAGACAAAGGCTCAAGGGGGTTGCATTAGCTGAGCAATGCAAACATTAAGATCCCAGGCAGGAGCAGGGTCCCTGAATGGAGGGTTGGTGAAGCAATCCTTGAAAACTTGGAGAATACAGGGTGAGCAGAAAGAGAAGAGGGCTTTCCTGCTGAAATAAAAGCAGAGACAGCTGCCAAATGCACTTTCAGGGTAGCTGGCCTCAGCCCCAAAGTATTTAGATGGACCATATATTCCAGGACTGTGGGCAAATCAGCAGATTCTGGGAAATATGCTTTCAGGCGCCATATGGAAAACCTTTTCCATTTAGAATTATAAGTAGCCCTGGTGGAAGGCTTCCTAGAAGCTTTCAAGATATCAGTACACCTTGAGAAGGTGTAGGTCAGCAAACTCTAACTCCTCAAGAGCCAGGCCTTGAGGTTGAGGGATTTGAGATTCGGATACAAACTCTCCCTGGGCACAGGTTAACAGATTGTGATTCCTGGGAGACACAGGAAGATGGACTGCTAAGGACAGAAGGAGTGGATACCAGGGCTGTCTGGCCCAATCTGGAGCAATCAGAATCATCTTGCAAGGTTGAGATCTGATTTTGACTAGCACCTTGAACAAGAGAGGAAAGGGGGGAAAGGCATAGAAGAACTTCCCTTCCCAATTGAGAAGGAAGGCATCCAGAGGGACTGAGCCCAACACTGGGGGCCTGCAACAAAAAAGCGGAAGTTGGTGATTATCTGGGGCTGCAAAAAGATCTATCTGAGGGGTGCCCCACCTGGCAAATACTAACCCCAGTACTAGGGGATCCAGTGACCATTCGTGATGGCCCTGGGAAATCCTGCTGAGAACATCTGCCAGGACATTGTCCTTGCCTGGGAGGTGAACTGCCATGAGGGAGGTGTTCAGGGAATAAGCCAGAGACCACAGCTTCATTGCCTCAGTGCACAAGGCCGAAGACCGAGTGCCCCCTTGCTTGTTGATGTACCACATTGTAGTGGTGTTGTCTGTTCTGACCTGTACCACTTTGTTCTGAACAGATGCAGAAAAAACTTGAAGTGCTAGAAAAACAGCTCTGAGTTCCAACAGATTGATGTGGAGCAGAGATTCCTGAGGGACCACAATCCTGGGCGTGAGGTCGCCTATGTGAGCTCCCATCCCAAGAGGATGCATCTGTAGTAAGGGTCAAGGAGTGAGATTGAGGGATGAAAGGAACCCCTGTCTCAGATTGCTCTGATCCTGCCACCACTGCAGGGCCTGGATCAGGGTTCGAGTTACTGGGATCAATTTGGTTAGAGGATCTCTCCTTTGAGACCAGAAGGCTCTCAAATGGAACTGGATGTCCCTCATCTGAAATCTTGCTCCTTGCACTACAGCTGTGGAAGCAACCATGTGGCCAAGGAGCTGTAGAAAGTGCCTTGCTGGTCGAGAGACCTGCAGAGTGAAGGAGGAGGCCAGAGCCGCCAGGGTCTTTACTCTTTCTAGAGGAAGGAAAGCTCTGGCCTGCTTTGTGTCCAGTTCTGTGCCTATGAAGGTGAGTAGCTGAACAGGCTCTAGAACTGACTTTGGAAGATTGAGAAGAAAACCTAGAGATGTAAGCAGCTGCTGGGTAACCTGAAGGTGTGATTTGACTTGGTCTGGAGACTGACCCACTATGAGCCAGTCGTCCAGGTAAGGAAAGATGGCAATCTTTTGCCTTCTTAAGTGAGCAACTGCTACTGCCAGGCATTTGGTGAATACCCTTGGGGCAGAGGTGAGGCTGAAGGGCATTGCTTTGAACTAGTAATGGCCTGAGGGCAGTTCGAATCTGAGGTACTTTCGGTGGGAGCTTCTGATGAGAACATGGAAGTAGGTATCCTTGAGGTCCAGGGACGCTAGCCAGTCCCCTGGCCTTAGGGAGGGTAAAATAATTCCCAGAGTCACCATTTTGAATTTTGGTTTTAAAAGGTGCTTGTTTAGGTATCTTAGATCCAGGATGGGCCGCCATTCTCCTGTCTTTTTCGGAGTAAGAAAGTACCTGGAGTACAGTCCTTTGCCCTGGTGTAGGGGAGGAACCCTTTCTACAGCTCTGAGAGCCAGGAGGGTTGAGACTTCTGTTTCCAAAGCAAGAGCCTCTGATGGATTTGCAGGTGGAAAGGATCTGGTTCTCATCTTTGGAAATTTTTTGAAGCTGAGAACCAGGCCCTGGTTTACTACTTCCAGGACCCACTTGTCTGATGTTAAAGACTCCCAGTCCTGGACGAAGTAAGCCAGCCTGCCTCCTACAGGTAATGGAGAATCGGCCCTGGGCATCCCATCAGGGTGCCTGTTTGGCAGGGGCTTTAGGCTGAGGGGTGGGAGCAGGCCTGCTCGTACCCCGTCTGCCTCTCCCTCTGAAGAACCCCCTCTAGGCATAAGCTGAAGAGGAGGCCTGGGCTTGGTAAAAAGGCCTGTGAAAAGGCCTGCCCCTGCCCCTGGAAAGCTGCCTCTGAGGAGTGGCTTGCCTCTCCTTGGCCTGTGCACTCCTATAAGTGGTCCTATACTCATCCATTTTCTTCATGTAATTCTCTGTCTGCTCCCCAAACAGAGAATTACCCACAGCAGGAAAATCCATGGCCTTAGCCTGGGTATCCTGTGACAGGCTAGTACACCTGAGCCAAGCCATTCTCTGAAAGCCACAGATGTAGCCATGACTCTTGAAGATACATCATTAGAGTCCACTGCAGCATGGAATTGCACCTTGGATGCCTCAATACCATCAGCAGCCACCTGTTCCAGCTCCTTGGCAAGCTGGCCATGGACCTGTTTCGCTAAAGCCATAACAGTATCCCATCTGGATTTCTGGTATCTTGCAACATAGGCCATATAATTTGCCTGTCTGAGTCCCAAGGATGCTGCCATGTATTGTTTTTTTTCCATGGCATCAATCCTCCTGGAGTCTTTGTCAGGGGTGTGAAGCCAAGGAATATTGCCTTATCACAGGCTGCAGCCTGCACTACTAACATGGCTGCATTGTTGTGAAAGGAACTCGTATCAGAGCCTGATAATGTGTACCTCCTGTCCATCTTTTAATCCACAGGAGGTGAAGAGTTAGAGCTTTTAAAATCTTTATTGTCTGTTTCCTAAAAGATTTATGTAAAGGAATAGACAATCTCCTGGACTCTGGGATATCCATCATTTCCACATAGTCAGGCTCCTCCTGTTCATCAGGCTTCTTCCAAAGGGGCTGGAGGGTTTCAACAACTTTATAAAACAGAAAATGAGAAGGGACTCAGAAAGCCTAGGGGGAGACACTCCTGCAGGTCTGTCTGGGGAGATGTCCGGTTCAATGGGCACATCCAGACTTTCAAAATCACATTCACTCTCTTCATAATCCTCCTCCGGTTCATAAAATTCTTTTATATCATAATCTTGAACCGGTGGAACCGACCGAACCGACCGTTTACCTGATGGTGCTGGTTCGGATGGAACCGGGGAAAGCAACTGGACAATTTGGATCGCTTTGGCTATCTCTGCAGCGGTTGGAGAAGGAAATTTTGGCTCCACACCTGCTGATTTTCTAGTCCTCTTTGCTGGAACTGGCTCCTCTGAGTCAGCTCTTCGTTTGCCCGAGGAAGTATCGCCCTGGTCATAGGGCACTTCCTCCAGTTCGGTTGACACCGAACCGGGCTGGCCATCCGGGTCAGCGGACTTTTTGGCCTCTCGTTCCCTGAGCCTACCAACTCTCTTATCCAGGGTAGCTGCAGGGAAATTCTTGCAAATCTGGCAGTCTGCATTGAGGTGGTCAAACCCCAGACAATAAACACATGTGGTGTGTGGGTCAGCCTTGGCAAAGGCTTCCCCACAGACACTACAGTGCTGAAACCCAGTGGGCCCGGTTTTTCTTTTGGGTTTCTCAGACATAATGCCAGCCTAACCAAAAACTTGCCCTTTCCGGCAAATCGCCAAGCAAGACACCCTTATCGGTTCCCAACCGTGTCACGGGTCGTGGAAAAAAACGTAATGAAATCCGTTTTTTTTAGAACCGATAAGAACCGGGAACCGCACTCTAAATGTAATTTAATAAGCTTTAACAACCTGATCGGTTCAAACCGAACCGATAACAACGTTTGCAAGTTCCACACAGAGAAATGTAAAACCTATCTATTACTTACGATACCACAGACAGAGCTTGAACCGACCGGTTGCGGTTAAAATATGCAAATGCAGTTTAGAAAACCGAGAAATAACACTTTTTTAACTGACAAATGAACCGAGCAGTAGGAGGAATCTCCGGAGCGACTGTTCAGTGAGGCGGAGTAAAGAATCTGACAGTTTCAGTTTGAAGATCAACAGACAAGAGTTTTTTCAACCGAGCTCGTGCTCAAGATTCCATGCCTGGCATGAAAGTTAACTCTTTCACCTCCAGAGCAGTTCTAAGGCTGGGACAAACTGCATATGTCATAATATAGCAAGACTTCATGTTGTTTGAATCAGGGAAACCTGCAGGGAATAAGCTAGTGACCATATTTTCATGGCCTCGGTGCACAAGGCCGAGGACCGAGTGCCCCCCTGCTTGCTGATGTATCACATTGTTGTGGTGTTGTCTGTCCTGATCTGCACCACTTTCCCCTGAATTAAATTCAAGAATGTCTGAAGTGCCAGAAAGACAGCCCTGAGTTCGAGAAGGTTTATGTGTAGAAGAGACTCCTGATGAGACCAAGTTCCCTGAGCAGTATGCTGATCCAGATGGGCTTCCCATCTCAGCAGGGAAGCGTCTGTGGTGAGAATTACTGTGGGAACCTGAATGAGAAAGGGAACCCTTTGCCTCAAATTGTCCTCTTCCAGCCACCACTGGAGGTCCAGAACCAAAGTTAGAAACACCGGAACCAACTTGGAGAGGGGATCTTTTCTCTGAGACCAAAAGGCTCTCAGATGAAACTGAATATCCCTCATCTGAAACCTTGCCCCTTGCACTACTGCAATAGAGGCTGCCATATGGCCTAGCAGCTGCAAGAAGTGTCTGGCTGGCCGGGACACAAGTGGACGAAAAGAAGAAGCCAGAGTGATGAGGGATTGAACCCTTGGGAGAGGAAGGAAGGCCTTTGCCTGAACAGTATCCAGCTCCACTCCTATAAATGTGAGAAGCTGAACTGGTTCCAGAACAGACTTTTCCAGGTTTAGAATGAATCCTAGAGAGTCCAAAAGATTTTGAGTGACCCCTAGAGCTGACTTGACTTCGACTGGAGACTGACCCACTATGAGTCAGTCGTCCAGGTAAGGGAACAATAAGATGCCTTGTCTTCTGAGGAAGGCCACCACTACTGCTAGGCACTTGGCGAATACCCTTGGAGCACATGTTAGGCGGAAAGGCATTGCTCTGAATTGGTAATGGCCTGAAGGCAGTTCGAACTGGAGGTGCTTTCTGTGGGACTGCCTGATAGGTATGTGGAAATAGCCATCCTTGAGATCCAGGGAGGCTAGCCAGTCTCCTAGTCTCAGAGAGGGAAGAATCATTCCCAGAATCACCATCTTGAGCTTTAGCTTTAGTATGTGCTTGTTTAGGTATCGTAGATCCAGGATGGGTCACCACTCCCCTGTCTTTTTTAGGGTAAGAAAGTACCTGGAGTACAATCCTTTTCCCCTGTGGATGAGAGGTACCCTCTCCACGGCTTGCAGAAGCAGTAGAGAAGAGACCTCTGTTTCTAAGGCCTGTGTTTTCTTTGCCGAGGAAGGCCAGAAAGCCTTTGCTCTCAGCTTTGGGAACTTGCTGAAGCTGAGAGCAAGACCCTGGCTCACCACTTCCAGGACCCACTTGTCTGAAGTGACAGACTTCCAGGCCTGAAAGAAGTGAGCCAGTCTGCCCCCTACAGGAATTGGGGAGGCAACCCTGACTGACACATCAGGGTGTCTGTTTGGCAGGGGGCTTAGGCTGGGAGGAGGAGGATGCAGCCCTTGTCATCCCTCTTCTGCCTCTTCCCCTAAAGAACCCCCTCTGCTGAAAAGAAGAGGAGGCCTGGGTCTGGTAGAAAGGCCTGTGAAAAGGCTTGCCCCTGCCAGCTCTGGATTGCTGCCTCTGAGGAGTGGTCTGCTTTTCCTTGGCTGCAGCACTCCTATATGTGGTCCTGTACTCGTCCATCTTATTCATGTACGTCTCTGTTTGCTTCCCAAACAGAGAGTTATCAGTGACAGAAAAATCCATGGCCTTGGTCTGGGTATCCTGAGATAAACTAGTACACCTGAGCCAGGCAAATCTCCTCATGGAAACACATGTAGCCATGACCCTAGAATGAACATCATTCGAGTCCACAGCAGCATGAAACTGGACCTTTGAAGCTTTGATGCCATCCACAGCCACCTGCTCCAGCTCCTTGGCCAGCTGAGGAGGGGCATTCTTAGCCAGCTCCAGAACCGTATCCCACCTAGACTTCTGGTATCTGGCTGTATATGTCATATAGTTGGATTGCCCGAGTCCCAAGAGGATGCCAAGTACTGCTTCTTTGCCATGGCATCCACTTTCCTGGAATCCTTATCTGGGGGGGGGGGGAGATGCCAGGGGAATATTAGCCTTGTCACAGGCTGCAGCTTTCACTACCCCAACATGGCTTCAATGGTTAGTAAGGAAATCCATACTAGGGCCTGACAGAGCATACCTTCTGTCCATTTTTTTATCCACAGGAAGTATGGATGTCGGAAACTGTAATATTTTTTGGGTCTGTTTCCCCAGAGACTCGTGCAGAGGGATAAACACCCTTTTTGACTCTGGGTCATCCATCTTCTCAACACAGGCTCCTTCTGATCCTGTTCAGCTTCTTCCATTGGAAACTGAAGAGTGTCAGTCACCTTCTTGTAAAACAAGAAGTGGGAAGGGGATTCAGAAAGCCTGAGATGAGACACATTAGAAGGCCTGTCTGGGGAGATGTCAGGCTCAATAGGCTCATCTAGGTCTTCATAATCTTCATCATCTTTATCTCCTTCCCAATTGCCCTCATAGAATGCTTCAGGGTCATATTCAGAAGCAGACAAGTTCAGCCGAACCGACCGTCTCTGTGTTGGTGTTGGTTTGGTTGGAACTGGGTGAAGTGACTGCACAATAGCAATCGCTTTCACTATCTCATCAGTGGTTGGACCATGGGAACCGGGATCTGAACCGGCTGACTTGCGTTTTTTTTTGCAGGAACTGATTCCGCAGAATTGGCTCTCCTCTTGCCCGAGGGGGTATCGCCCAGGTCAGTGGGCACCCTCTCAGGTTCGGTAGGAACCGAACCATGCTGGCCATCTGGGTCAGCAGATTTCTCGGCCTCCCTTTCCTTCAGCCTACTTAAACATTTATCCACAGTGGCCTTAGGAAAGTTTCTGCAGATTTGGCAGTCTTCCTTGAGGTGATCAAACCCCAGGCAATAAACACAGATGAGGTGGGGGTCAGCCTTGTCAAAAGCCTCCCAACACTCAGTACAGTGTTGAAACCCAGTGGGCCCAGTTTTCTTTTTTGGGTTTCTCAGACATGCCTTAATTACAAAGTCATCCTTACCAGCGTTCAAGCCAGGCAACTATCAAATCTATCGGTTCCAACCGTGTCACGGGTCGGATGAAAAAAACAGAATCAACGTTTTTTTCAGGAACTGATAGATACCGGAAACCACACTAATGTAAACTGTAGAAACAGAAACAATAAATCACTTTGGTTCCCAATCGGACCGATCGGAAAGAAACCGAAAATAAAAAACAATTCTTTTATAAACCACATTGCTACCTACTAATACACTTACTGTATGGGGACAGAGATGTAAAGACTGAAAAAAAAACTAAAGAAGCGGTTTACTAAACCGACCGATTTTACCACAACCAAACCGAAGTGAAGGAGAGGATCTCTAGAGCGACTTCACAGTAAGGCGGCGTAAAGAATCTGATGGTCACACTGAGGAGTACCTGGGACAGAGGTTTGAAAACCGAGCTCGAGCTCAACATTCTATGCATTGGCATAGAGTTAACTCTTTCCTCTCCAGAGCAGTTCAAGTACTGGGGCTAACTGCATATAGTCAGAATACAGCAAGACCTCATGTCGTTTGAATGAGAAATATTAAGGCCAGACTCTTTGGTTAGGGCCTGAAAGTCTAGTATGTTCCCCCTCACTATATAACTGAGAAATACAGAATATTCCTTTTTGATACCAAACTGACAACGTCCTACGAATCATGGGTGGGGCCTTGCCTAGAGGCCAGTGGACATGTATGAGGGATGCTTCTGGTGACAGTGAGGATTTGTAGTTCAATATATTATGTTCTTGAATCCAGGCCT
Source organism: Neoceratodus forsteri (assembly GCA_016271365.2). Taxonomy (NCBI): domain Eukaryota; kingdom Metazoa; phylum Chordata; order Ceratodontiformes; family Ceratodontidae; genus Neoceratodus; species Neoceratodus forsteri. The sequence continues at coordinate 1,202,937,423 of CM028130.1, forward strand.
TAATAGAAGAACAGGTAAAGAGATTTTTGGATTTCCCCAGCTCGCTGCTTAGAAGTCCGGGAGCAAATAACTGACTATAAAGAGGAGTACCCTCCTCCAGTGTTTCCAAGTCCACCCAATCTCTCTTAGGGGATTCTGCTGACACAAGGCCTGATATATATGGGCAAGCTGTGCTGCTAGGTAATATAATTTAATGTTAGGCTAGCTCAGTCTCCCTTTATCCACTGGTCTCCACAGAATGTCTTTCTTTATTTGTGGTTTACGCCCTGGCCATAGTAAAGATGTTATGACCCCTTTAAATTGCTTTAATGTATTTATTTGGGATGTGTACTGGCAATATTTGAAATAAATATAAGCATTGGGATAAAAAAGTTATCATGACTATATTAACACGACCTAAGAAGGTCAGGGGTAATGTTTGCCATCTCTTGCAATCCTCTCTTATTTTGCTGAGTAGAGGTTTATAATTTAGGTCTTTTGACTTGGACAACTTTTGGAGGAGGCGTATCCCCAGATATGTGATTTCAGTAGAGGGGGAATATACATCCCCGCCACCCTGATATGTGTTTTTCTATCCCCAGTGGTAACCATTCACATTTACCCCAATTTATCTTGTGTCCTGACAGTGGTCCATATTGATCAAATAGTTTAGTTAGGGCAACTAATGCTTTGTCGGAGTGAGCCAGGAAAAGCAGTACATCATCCACAAACAATGATATGACATGCTGTGCCTCCCTTCTGAAAACCTCCTATGTCCAGGTGCGCTCTGATGGCAGCTGCCAGAGCCTCTATAGTCAGCACATACAACAGAGGGAAGGGAGCAACCCTGTCTAGTGCCACAAGTAAGTTGAAATGGAGGGGATATTGTATGATTAGTGAGTATTTGGGCAGTGGGGGAGTGAAATAAACTGGAAATCCAGGAGTAGAAATGGGGGCCAAAATTGTATTTAGCTAAAACTGCACACAAGAAGGGCCATTCCATGTGGTCAAAAGTTTTTTCCACGTCAAGTGCAAGGAGGCCCTGACTGCCGCCACCCCCACCCCGTGTCCAGTTTCAGATGATGTTCAATGTATGACGTACATTGTGTTTGGCCTGCCTACCACCCACAAAGTCTCTCTGATCCGACTGCACCAAGCTGGGGAGGACCCCTTCAAGTCTACCTACCAATATTTTGGCCAAGATCTTATAATCTGCATTTAATAAAGATACAGTTCTATAAGAACTGCATTTCCTGGGGTTCTTCCTCGGCTTGGGTAGTACCGTAATGGTGGCCAAGAGTTGAGAGTTGGGCAGCCGCCCCCTCCTCCAGGGCCTCCCAGACCATTTGGTACATAATTTCTTTCAAATCATCCCAAAAAACTTTATAAAATTCGGTCAGTAGGCCGTGCGGGCCAGGGGCCCTTCCCATTCCAGATGACCATATGGCCCTATTTAATTCCTCTCTTGTTACTGGTTGATCCAAGACTGCCTTCTCCTTTATATCCAGGGTTGGGAAATGAACATCTTTAGAAATGTCTTGGGGGATATACTCTGTGGGGCTTGCAAGGTGTAAAGTTGTTGGTAGAATTGATGGAATGTATTATTTATAACTGTTAGGTCAGAAGATACAGCTCCATCAGGTGTCTCTAGTTCAAGAATTATTCTGTCTGATTGTTGCTTTTTTAGCTGCCACGCTAACCATGTGCCAGATTTGTCCCTTTCAAAATAAGTAAATGCTCTAGTGTTCAAGTGGGTACGTTCTATGCGCCTTGATGCTAATTGATTTAAAGTGCCTTTCATACTCTTTAGAGCCGCCATGTCCACATTCCTCTCTCCCTTCATCACTTGCTTTTCTAACTCATTTTATTCTCTAGATCCATCTCTTGTCGCTCCTGTTTCCCTCTAAAAGCAGCACAGGAGATTATTTCTCCTCGAACATATGCTTTTAAAGCATCCCACGTGTTGGGAGTAGATGCATCTGCTGTACTGTTATTTATTAAAAAGTCCCTTAGGCTTTTAGAGATGTGCTTGACAAATTGGGGATCTCCCAGTAGAGTGGGATCAATTCTCCATTGCCGGGGTTGGGGTGATTCCTTTCCCAGTGTTATAGAGACTATCAAGAGAGCATGATCAGACACTAGAATAGGACCATACAAGGCGTCCATTCCTTGTCTTACAAAAGAGGGGGATAGAAAGAGGTGTCTAATCTCACGTATACCTGGTGGGCATGTGAGTAAAATGAATATTCCTGTTTGGTTGGGTGACAATATCTTCAAGCCTCTAACAAGGCTCTCTCAGTGGCCACATTTTTAAGAGCCAAAGCACTCTTGGATGGAGGATGGGATTTTGTACCAGAATAATCTAAGACAATGTCCCAATATGTGTTGAAGTCGGCCCCCATAACTATGTTATCCTGGAAGGGGGCCAACGTTACTGATATATGATGGAAACAATCAGGGCAATCATTGTTCGGTCCATAGAAAGATACAAAAGTTTATCTCTTTCCCTCAACTGTGGTATCCACAATCAGATACCTACTCTGTGTCTCCGATAATGAGGAGTGTATTTTCACCATTAGTGCAGGCCAAAACCATATAGCAACGCCTCTTGCTTTGGATGAGAAGGGGGCTGCAATCAGTGTTCCCCACACGAGGAGGCCAGCTTATCTGATTCTTGTTTTGTCATGTGTAGTTCTTGAAAGAGGGCCACATCTCATCTAACCTGCTTAATATAAGACCATACCCTTTCCTGTTTTACAACAGTTTTCAAGTCATTGACGTTCCATGTCACTATATTTAGGGAACCCACAATGCAGATTTAAACCAATGTAACACTATGTGCCTTGTAAACATCTCAAACAGCTGTTTTCGAAAAGTTAAACATTGTTTAGCTGACTTAAAATTTTTAAACAAATCCTCAAACCCCCCACCATCCCCCCAAAAATAGTACCCGGAATGAACCTTCCCCTCACAAACAAACAAACAAACAAACATCCTCCCTTTATATTGAACCCTTCCCCCCTTAGTTAGAAAGAAAAAAAAAAAAAGCACAACCAGCACTGAACTAACCATTATTAAACACAATACTGATCTCTTTCCTCCCAAAGCACTCCCCCAAAAAGGAAAAGCCAACCTATCCACTACTCTTCGTGGATCATGCCGACTGTTCAATCCTCTTTGTCTGGTATGTTAATGATCCCTTTTTACATCTCTGGTTGATTTGTGGTAGGGCCTGGGAAAAAGACACCTGGGAGAGAGAGATCCATTGTAAAAACCCCAAGAAGAGACCTGCTTATATCATGCAAAATAAGAGATTTCTCTGTAGTGGTAACCCATTGAAAGGGCTATGAGTCTAGTGCTTTCCAAACAGATCCCTGGAGCACCAAGTCAGGCAAAGCAAGGGGAGAGCTGGGAGCAATCAAGAGGCCAGAACTGAAGAGTGCCTCCCTTCCCCCAAAATCCCTCTCCCTATATGATTTTTTCAGCTTAGCTATAATAGCTCTTACAACCAATCTGTAATTTGCTGCCAAAACCCGGTTGCTGGCTCCCTCCACCCTCCCATCACGGAGGTGGGAGGAAGAAAGCTAGGCCAGACTCACACCCCAATGGGTTCAAAATAGGCCCTTAAAAAAGAGTTAATCAAAGAACCAGAATTAAAATAAGGCCCTCCATTACACGGAGTCTGGTCCCCCATCCCCCTTCCCCTCGGCTCATGTTAGTCACATACTAGAACCTGCTCCCAGTGAATATCTAGCATATTGATTCAACAGTGGCTACTCCATCTGTTATTATACCCATCTCTAGGTTGCTATAATTTTAAGTCACATTGTGTTGTAAAACATAACATAAAGTAGCATAACGCTTATGTAGATTTGCCATAAACTCTCAGGTTCACTCTATGATATTTTTCAACAAAATAATCTGATATTATAAAACTGCAGCATTGGAAAAACAAAAATCCTGCAGCAGAGTACTTTCCTGACCAAACACAGAGTCTGAAGCAAGTCAGATGTCTGGCAGGTTAGATAAGATAGTTCTGATGTCAGGATCACAGTTTAAGTCATTCCCAAGCAGAATGCTGCAAAGCAGGACTTCGAGCAATACAAAATCAATGAAGTGCAAATAGCTTAAATGATCAGCTTAAGGAGCGAGAAACAAAGTAAGAGTCTTAAATCGTGGTGCACAGTCTCAGCGAAGCTGTACATGGGGAGTGCTCCTGGGACTCGAGGTGCGAGGGGAGGTAACCTCAGCCCTGCCTCATAGGCCCTGAAGGAGTTACGGACCATGGAGACTCATAGGCACCCCTCATCCCCACCCCAAAGGCCCTCACTCCAATTCCAGTAAGTAAGGAACTGCACAGTACCTCAATTAAGTAACTTCAGGTCTGCATGGTGTCTTCCTGATGTGAGGCCAGGGACTGTGTCAATTGCTCCTCTTGAGTGATGTACTCCATGGTGGTGTCTGGACATGTAAATGCTTTGGCTCCCTTGCCCTGACGTTGAATGATTAACTGAGCTGGGTAACTCAGGGCAAATGGCCAGTTCAGGGCATGTAGCTTTTTCTCTACTCCTTGAAATGCCTGATGCTCATTTTGCAGCTGGTGAGAATAGTCAAGGAAAATACTCACAAGGTTTTTCTGCATAATGATAGGGCCCTTCTGTCTGGCCTCCTCCAAAACCAGTTGATGGTCCTGGTATCACAAAAATTTAATGATTAGGTGTCTGAGATGCTCCTCGGGGTTCGGTTTGCGATCTGAGGATCTATGGGCTCTCTGAATTTCAAGGGTAGAGGTGCCAGAGAGTTGTAGATGTTGTAGAAGCCATTGTTGAATGTAACTTGCACAGTTATTTCCCTCCGAGCCCTCTGGAAGGCCGACCACGCAAACATTATACCAGTGCTCCCAGGTTTTGTGGTCATCCAGTATTGTTTTGAGTCTCTCAATGTCCTTGAGGGCTCCGCTCAGGGAAGTTTCTAGTTTACAGACGATGTTCTCCTGTGTGCCCACATGCTCTTCCAGCTCCCCAAGCCTAGCAGTATGGAGCTTGATCGTTTCTCCGAGGGAGTTAAAGGTTTGTTGGAGATGCGATAACTGAGCTGCAATATTTTCAAAACCTGAGGTCATGCGAGTCGTTAGGTCGTATTTAAGATCAGCAATACATTTTTCTAGTGAATGTGAAGTTGCTCTGCTTTCAGGTGTTGTTGTCGAGCTGGGGGGCCGTCGATCTTCCACCACATTCTTTGAGGCAGTATGTGTGGTCGGCGTGTCCAGGCCCTGCATTTTCGGAACTTCTCCCACTACTTCAAAATTTGAGTCTATTTTTTAGACATAATGATGCTAGAGACTAAGGCAATATCCAGATGGAGTAACGCTGCTGAAATTCAGGTTTGAGAGTAGGATGCCAAAAAAAATAGGCAGGATTGAAACAGAGTTCCAAGATTATCCTGCAATCTTGCTAACGGCTTGGCCCCCCACCCCAGTAAATGTACACGTTGATAGGGTATTAGATGCCAGCAAAGAAATTTAACAATGACAACAAAACTAAGAAAAAGACTAAAAAATTGTATGCAAAATGTTTGGGCAATGCATCGTAAAGCCATGTTATAACCCTACTGCAAGCAAACATACCAGCAGGAAATTTAATGACAACTTAGTATGCAAACCAGAAAACTAAGAAAAGTTTATGGAACAAATGTTGACTCTGTTTTTAATTTATAAAGTACCTATCATCTCCAGTTCTCTTCAAACACTGGCATAATGTTTAAAAAACAATATGTACATGTTTTGAGCTGATAAATAGCATCTACTAGGGCTACCCATTGAGTCATCTGGGGAGGCCATGACTGAAACCATAGTTTAGAAGAAAAAATTACTCACCTTAGTAATTGTGTTTCTTCTAATGGAGTCTTGCTGTATTCTGACATATTGCAGTTAGCCCCAGCACTCGAACTGCTCTAGACAGGAAAGAGTTAAAGTCTATGCAGAGCATTGAATGTTGAGCTCGAGCTCGGTTCAAACCTTTGTCTGCTGCACTTTGAAGAGTAACCATCAGATTCTTATGAGATAATACTAACTAACTCACTATGTGGAAATTGTAGACTTTCACTAGCCAAATGGCAACCAAATATTTTGGATCCTCCAAAAGACTTAAGTCGAGAAATCCAAAATCAAAAACCAGGTAGTGAACCACTTATGACTATAAAAATAAAGAAACATAACCCACTCCCGTTCTCTTAAAAAGGGAGTGCCCAAATGCACCTCTGGGGTGCAACACTGCACCTGCCAGCCCATTTCCCAAAAACAGGTTCTGAGAGGGGAGGCAGGGAGGGAAGTCAGAATATAGCAAGACTCCATTAGAAGAAACACAGTTACTAAGGTGAATAATTTTTTCTTCAAACAACATGAAGTCTTGCTGTATTCTGACATATTGCAGACTACCAAGCAGTACCACCATGGAGGAGGGATTCAAACCTATTTTGGGAATAGGCTCTGCAGTACTGCTGTACCAAACCGGGCATCACTCCTAGCCTGGATATCCAGAGAGTAATGCCTGGTGAATGTATGGACTGTTTTCCAGGTGGCTGCTTTGCACATCCCTAGTAAAGGAATATCTCTGGCAGGAGCCAGGGAAGCAGCTGTACCTCTAGTAGAATAAGCCCTCAGGCCTGATGGTGGTATTTTGCCTAGCTTCTCATAGCAGAATTATATACAAGAGACAATCCACCAGGCAATAGTTCTCTTAGTGGCAGGTTTGCCCTTGCCCACTTCCCCATAAGTGAGGAACAACTGAAGGGAGTCAAACCTGTGTGCCTTAGTACACTTAATGTAGTAACTAAGGGCCCTTTTAACATCCAAACTGTGTAATCTTCTCTCTCCAGAAGAACAATGATCAGTGAAGAATACAGGGAGAGACATGGATTGGTTCAAATGAAAATCTGAAACCACTTTAGGTAAGAACCTCCTATTGGTTCTAAGGATCACCTTATCTCTATGGAATGAGATAAAATCAGGCTCCACTGACAGAGCTTGCAACTCACTGATACATCCGGCAGAGGTAACAGCTACCAGGAACACAGTCTTCCAAGTCAAGTACTTAAGTTCTGCTGACGACAAAGGTTCAAAAGGGGGTTGCATAAGCTGGGCAATGCCAACATTAAGATCCCAGGCAGGGGTAGGATCCCTAAAGGGAGGATTAGTATGAAGCAATACCTTGAAAAATGTACAGAAAATAGGGTGAGATGCCAGCGAGAAAGGCTTTCCCACTTACAGAAAAGCAGAAACAGCTGACAAATGTACTTTGACGGTAGCAGGTCTGAGGCCTAGGCCATTGAGGTGAATCATATAGTCCAGAACTGTAGACAGTTCAGCAGTGTCTGGGGATATATACTTTTTGGAACACCAGATGCTGAATCTCTTCCATTTAGAGTTATAAGTTTTTCTGGTGTTAGTTTTTTTTTTTTGCAGCTATTCTTTTTATTGAAGTGTTTATAAGACAAACAACAGGTATACCCTATAACTATACTATATAAAGTTATATAAATAATGAACTAAGTAGCATAATATCTAACAAAGGAGGAAAAAAAGACTATTCAATGGTAGTATAATAATTTTTGGATTAACGACTTAAACTAGACAGTTACAATATTATAATGAAAAAAAGGCTTAGCACTACATAATACAGAGTGAAAATAGAAGAAGTAGAAGGTGAGAGAGGAGGTATGAATAGTCATAGTTGTACATTACTATAATATATATATCGTTAGAGTGCTACTAAAACTTATATAGAAAGGATTAAGAATAACAAGAGAAGAGGAAGAAATAGCAAAGAGAGAGAGTATAAAGTGAGTAGAGAAAAGCTAGACCACAACCTGAGGCAATGAAAAAAAAGGGATATCAATAGGAGGAGAGATATATTATATAAAAGTATTTCAATCCATATTTTAAGTGCCAGAAGGGCTAGATGAATCCAAATATTTAAAATATTCCTGCCAACATTTATTATACATATTGAGTCGGTCGAAAGAAATATGTGTCATACGATCCAGGGAGGCATAATGAGATAAATGATTAAGAATATCAGGGAGAGTGGGAATTATATTAGTTCTCCAATACATAAGTATACTACGTTTAGCTAGAAGAAAAAGTATAGTCAACCATCTGTTCAGGGATTGGGGGATATTATGGGGATGAGGGTCAAAAATACCAAGTATACAGTGTTTGGGATCTAATGCAAAGGATTGACCAGTCACTCATCATTGCAAGTATATGAATACGATGCCAAAACTTTTGTATGGAGGGACAATCCCATAAAATATGAAGTAAGTCGCCATTGGGAGAGTTACATCGGCAGCAGTTATCACTGTCCGTTAATCCCATTTTATGCAGTACAGTTGGGTCCTATACCACAAATGAAGAATTTTAGTCTGAATGAGCGAGCTACGTTTATCCTTAAAAGATTTGTGGCAAGAAAGCCAACATCTATGCCATTGCTCATTTGTAATGTTATAGTGTAACAAGTTGCTCCATTTATTTTTTGCACTGATGGACTGGTCCGGTAGTGATTCTCTAATATCTTTATAGATGACGCTATTCAATTTACATATTGTTTTTATCCATTTGGAGATGTGATGATCATATAAGGATTGATTCGCAATAAGTGAGAAATAATAAGTGCAAACTGTAATGAAGCTGTAGATATTTCCAAAATCCGAGGGAAGATTCCATTGAGTACATAGATCAGAATAAGATTTTATTCTTAACGTATGGGTTCAAGTATGTCTCTTAAAAAAAGTATGCCTCTATTTTTCCAGGATCGACAGTAGATTGGATGGTTTTCGAGAGATATTTGGCAATTTCCCCAGATAGGAGCATAAGCAAGAGGGGTAGGGTTTGATTTGAGGCATTTATGAATTATTTTCCAGTAAAACGTGGATGGTACTATAGTGGGGTGAGATTTTAATTTAGAGGGGTTGGGATTATAGATATAGGAGGTAGCAATGTTGTTAGCACAAAGGGAGACTTCCATATTAACTCATAAAGGTGAATTGGCATCAGGTTGAATAAACCATTTGATAGTCTGGGCTGCACGAAAAGCCCAAAAGTAGGCCTGAAACCAAGGGAGGTCAAATCCACCTCTTGACCAATGTGATCTAAGTTTGTTACGGCTAAATCGGGGGATTTTGCCATCCCAAATAAAATTACCTATTAATTTGTCAATTTTGATGAGGAAACAAGAGGGAAGTTTTAAAGGGATATTAGAAAAAAGATACAATATTTTAGGAGTTATTGTCATTTTAATAGCAGAAATGTTCCCATTAAAGGTAAGATTAAGCAATTTCCATCTGTCAAGTATATTTTTAATGTTAGTTAGTAGAGGAGAGAAATTAGCATCCCATACTTTATCCAATGATGGGATGATCCGGATACCTAAATATGAAATACCTTGGGGAGCCCAGCGGAAGCCCAAAGGATCATTCATATAAGATTTACAGAGGTTGTTTAATGGTAGCGTTTCAGATTTATTGAGATTCAGAGCAAGTCCGAGATAAAGGTGAAATCTGTTAAGAAGTTTAACTAAAGGTTGCCCTGAAGATTGGAGATTTTCTAGGAGAATAAGAAGATCATCTGCATAAGAGAGTGAAGTATAAGGGAGAGTTACTGATAGGGATGCCTTTAATTATGCAGGATTGATGAAGAGCTGCAGAGAGAGGCTCCATGGCAAGTATAAACAAATATGGTGATAAGTGCATCCTTGTCTAGTGCCTCTTGCAAGATGAAAGTGAGGGGACAGAGTTGTGTTAGTAAGAATTGAGCAGAAGGAGAGTATAACAATTTGATACAGGCGAAAATTGTTGATGAAAACCAAAATGTGACAAAACTTGGTATAAATAGTTCAATTATGGAATCAAATGCTTTCTCAAAATCAATGGCTATGGCTGCGGTTGGCGATTTAAGAGTTTTTGCTTTGTAAATTAAATAAACAAGGAACAAAGATGATCAGAACCAAGTTCTGTGTTTAATAAACCGCTTGAGAAGTATGGATGAGTTTTGAAATTAATGAATCTTACGGCGGGTTAATAATTTAGCAAAGATTTTTCTGTCTGTATTGAGCAGTGATATTGGTCTGTAACTTGAGGGAAGAGAGGGTCTTTATCTTTTTGTAAAACAGTAATAATAGCCCGGTCATAGTGTGGGTAGCTTTACCATTAGAAAATGCTTCCAGATAAACCTTAAGAAGTAAAGGCAAAGAGTACCGGATAGGGATTTATAGAATCAACAGGGAAACCATCACTCCAGGGATTTACCATTTTTAAAGATGATAGTGCTGTTTGGATCTCTTGTAGGTAAAGGGTTCATCCAGTATGGCCATATTTTGATGAGAGAGATGAGGAAGTTGCAGTTTATCAAGAAATTCATGTATTTGATTGGAAGAACTGGAATTTGATGAGAATATAGTTGCTGGTAGAAAGAATGCATAATATGGTTTATTGTAAGGTTGTCTGTATAATTTGGCCTGATAGCCTTTCTAAACCAGCAATATATCTCCATCTGTTGAGTTTTGTTGATATGAAAGCAACTTTCCACATCTGTCTCCTTGTTCCCATTAGCGGTAAGCTTTGCCTTTAAAGGCAAGTTCAGCTTTCTCTGAATATTAATTCGCTTATTTTAATTTTTAACTGAAGAATTTCAAGATGTAGTTGTGAGTCATGATTGGGTTTTTTGTTTTATAGTACTGAGTTTTTCTTTTATGATTTCTAACCATAGTTGTTGCTCTTTAGCTTTTTCCTGTGAGCTGTGAAACCAATAACTTTGCCTCCTAATTGTTGCTTTTTCATGCTTCCAAATTGTGCCTTGAGATACCTCAGGGTACTACAAATGAGAAAGTCTTGATCTGGGCTTTGCAATCCAAGGAATAAAATTTAAACTTTCAGTAAAAGTGGATCTAAACACCAAGAAGGGGATTTAGAAGGGTGGACCCAAAGTAGATGTAAATCTATAGGAGAGTGGTCTGATATGGTACTGGGAGGATGTCTGTATTAATAGTTTTTTTCTGTAATAAGAAGGATGAAAGCCAATAATCAATACGGGCTGTAAGATTTGTGTAATGAGGAGTAAAATGTATAGTCACGTGTCTAGGGTGGGAAGTTCCAAATGTCAGAAAGGCCCAGATCTTTCATTAGCAATGCCAAGGCATTAGTGCTTTGTGGATGACATTGATGACTTATTACTCTATCTAGGTGTGTTTTAAGGTTAATTAAAATCTCCACCCATAAGAACGGTGAGTTATCATATATAATCATAATTTGTTGAGCTAAGTTATGAAAAATTGTGGGGAATCAGAGTTAGGGGCACAAATATTAACTAACATAAAAGTACCTGCAGTGGAAGTTAATTGAATTATAATCCATCTACCATCCGAACTGTGATAGTTTTCTTGGGGTCCACTAAGGGACTTGTAATAGAAATGTCGACACTCCTCGCTTTTTTAGAGGAGGAGGAGGAAGAGGATGTAAATACTTGACTGACCCAACTTTTTTAACCTATCATCCTCTGACATGAGTTTAGTTTCGTAAGAAAGCAATATGTGTTTTATGCTTCAAGGTAGGTAAGTATTTTTTTATGCTATACAGTGAATTGAGTCCCTTAACATTCCATGAATATAATATCAAATCACCATAATGGTAAACTTGAAATAGGGAAGTTACAAATCGCAAATGAGTGGACTCATAAAATCTAAGTCAGAGAATGTCAAAGGTTCTAAAGGCAGGTGAATAGGTTGTACAAATGTGAGCATGATCAATAGAATGTATGGATTCAAAATAATATGATAATATATTCATTGAGTCTCACTAAAGAAAGGCACAGGGATAAAATAGAGAGAGAGTATATAGAAACAACAAAACTTGTATATTACAGTAAGAACATTTGTGAAGTGTAGAGAGATAGGAGTCTGTACACATACTAGAGACCTCTCGCCGACAATTACTAGGCCTGTAAAAACGAGATAACATGCAAGAAAAAGCAACACGTTATATTCCTAAGATATTAACTTATGTAACAATATCTTATAAGTAATTATTATGACTAGAACTCAGGTAGTTGTTGTAGAATCCTGGGAAAGACCAATATACATCATACCAAACAATACAAAAACATTTTAAAGTGGTGTACAAACCAGACATGGTAACTGCGTTGAACTATATCAGACAGTTCAATAAAAGGGATAGTATGCCAACATAACATCACATATCATTAAACAGCATAATCCAGAAAAAAGGCTTATAAGACATGTAGACATCCACATAACCTATTAAAAGAATGATATGATATATGTATGCTGCCTAGCTAACTTAAATAGTAGGTACACTAAAAATATAGATAACCACTATGCAAATATATGCATATAGACTTTACTGTAAAGTGAAAGTGAATCTTTAAATGGCTGAACATACACATATGCTATGTTTTATGTTTCTCTTATATTTTATTAATAAGCTATGTTAGTAGAACACCTAATTGGGCTGGACCAAAAAGAAGTTAAATATCTGTAAGGTTTACATTTAGATAAGTTCAGCAAGAATATACTGTAGATTTGATTCACTGAAAATATGTTTAAGTTTCAAATACGACGATAGCCTTGATATCAAGCAGCTGAATGTGAGCACATTAATAAGATAGTGCCCGATTGAACAAAAAAAAAAGGAAAAGGAGTAACTGTGTGACACTGAAATAAAGAGTCCTATATATGTTCACACACAAAACTGTGGAAACATTTGGCAATCAATGCACCTATGTTCTGCACCCAGGAAACAATGTTAATTACGTTGTTCTTCAGCCTCCCCTTAGAGCTTTTTCAGGGGTATGTGGAATCTGCCACCGTCTGCCCAGGAGGAGACAGGGACTTAACTTTAGGCACATTTGCGGGCATCAGCAAGTGGTTCTAGTCATCCTCAATGGGTGCCAATGAAGGTGGGAATGAAATATGAAGTGAGCGCACCTGCTGACAGCGAAGTTGCGGGGAAAGTTTGATGTTAAGACCAGTAGGACGATGAGGAGATGTTATCTGTGCCTTGCAAATGTCTGCATGCAGAAAGCTGCAGAGATTTTCTTTCTTCTCATATACGAGAGATTCTGGACAAGAGCAGATGGATTAGTTGTGCAGGTTTCTGAGTTCCCATGTTTCATAGGTGATGCTGGGATCGCATCCTCCCTGGAGGATTCGGGCATACTAGATCTAATAAGTACAATTAACGGGTGTGACGGTGCAGTTAAGGTGTATTAAGAGATGATAGCGTCCTGGGTAACAAAAGAGAAACTTTAAGAAGCCTTGTACCAGCTGTTATAGCCTTTACACAGTCTAAACTGCTGGGTGCATAGTATTACATTTTAGCACGAGATTTTGGGGGCTATTATAGATATTCTATTACAATATCAAACCTCAGATCAGTCAATGCTTGTAAATTCATTTCTGCATTTGAAGCAGTATTATGATCTTGTTGTTTAGTTTCTTTTCTTTTTGGGAGGTTCGCTGATTTAGATGGGACTGATACCGCTCTGCCCAGGATGAGTCAGGTGAATTGATGTTGCAGGGCATCTGATGGTACAGCAGATGGGTCTAAGTCATCTTCTCGTGTTCTCATGAGAGAGAGTGAATCTTCAGAGGAGGTATTTATAGACAACGAAGAGGGTGGAGAAACCAACATGCTTTTCAGTTTGCAAGTCCGAATGTTGAAGGAGTATCATTCGAGTTAAAAGCAAGTGTTTAGAATGCAAAGATTGAATATAGACTTTTTTTCTGTGTATGCATGGAAACTCGGCAGGAGCCAACACAGTTACGGTTTGTGCAGGCTTCTCTAGTTTTTGATTAGTTTCAAAGACGTTTGCTAGAGACTGTCGGACTTTGAGAGGAACGGTTGGTGTTTAGATCGACTGCACACAATCAACGGTATGGTAAGTAGTTTGAGGTATTGAGAAACGCTAAAGCTTCAGGTGGAAAGTCCTTAATGAATCGTCAGAAATAGATGGTCAGGCTGGATATAGAGCAAACTTAATACCGCGGTAAAAAGTTTTGATGATTGTAAGTCTATGCTTATTAGATGTTTGGAGAAATCTCTAAAATTGATATTTATGATCCGCCATAAGCGACCCACTTGCCTTGCTTTTGAATGATTGACCCCTGTGTGTGCATAGTTCGAAATTCAGCGGGCGATGGGCCTGGTTTTGAGGCTGGGCTTTGGGCTTGAAATGATGATATCTCAATGAGGTCTTGATCGGTGGAGTTTCACAACATTGAAGTCTGTTTTCAGAAGGCTGCATTTTGAGCCTGTACCTCAGGAAACTTGGTAGAAATCTAAGGTTGTTACGTTGTTCTGTTTTCGATGTCATCAATTTATCCTAGTTTTTAATAATTCTATCCTGTTTCTGATTGTAGCTTTGACCCATAATAGAGCTTTCTTTTTGAATTGTTTTGTTTCTGTAGTAGAGATTTTTGTCACAATTGTACATTAATAACATTTTGCCAGAGGTTATTTTTAAGTCATTTAACTCACATTAGTTGTTGAACATTGATTCAATTCTGCTGGAGAGCTGCTAGAAGGTTGGTCAAAATATTGTTGCAGGTTGAACAGAGAGAGGCTGTCTGATTGCAGATAAAATTTTATAATCAGATATAGCAAAATATACCAGGGCTGAACTTTGATGGTAGAGTAAAGACCCAGTATTTGGCAGAGAATGAATGTCTGGGTAGAGATGGATTGATGATGAGAACAGGTGTCCCGAGGCCAGGTGACTAAGCAGCTCAGCTCAGCTGCCACTCCCCGTGTTAGGTGGTTTTTGAGAGGCTTGAGAATGTCCAAACCCCTGAGACAAATGCAAACTTGCATACTAACTTCGAAATGCCCTGATTACAGACTGTGTCGATGCCAAATTTTCCTAGAGAGGTTAACAGATTGTGATTCCGGGAAGAGACAGGAAGATGGACTGCTAGACAGCAAGAGCCCAACGCCAAGCCTGGCCCAATTTGGAGCAATCAGGATCACTTTGCAAGATGTGACCTTATTTGACCAGACCTTACAGCAGAGAAAAGGAGGAAGCTATATAGAAATGCCCCACTTCCACTCAGAATCAGAGCATCCAGAGGGACTGAGCCTGACTGTGGTCTGCAGCAGAATATAAGGAGGATTGTCTGGGTCTAACAGATCTATCTCTGAGTTCCCACTGAAAAATTACTTATATTAGATCCGACTATCTGTGATGGCCCTGAAAATCCGTCACTGCATCTAGCACATTGTCCCATGGGTGTGGACTGCTACGTAAGCGGTCTGTGGGAGGTTAGACTATTTTCATGGCTCTGTGCACAAGGCTGAGACCGCGCCACCATGCTTGTTGATGTACCCTGAGGTGGTGTTGTCTGTCCGATGGAACCACCTGTTCTTTACTGATTGTGAAAGCTGTAGGCCTTTTGTAAACCACCTGAGCTCCAGGGTGTTGATGTGAAGAGACTCCTGAATGACCACATCCTGGGCTGTGAGAGCTCTCCAAGTGGGCTCCCAACCCAGAGAGAGGCATCGTGGTTAGACCACAGAATGAGACTGAGGAATGAATGGACCCTTTTGTTTGAGATTTTCCTCGATCCTGCCGCCATTGAAGAGCCTGATCAGTGTCTGAGTCACTGGAATCAGTTTGGTCAGCGATCTTTTTCTGGAGACCAAAACCTCAGATGAAACTGAATGTCTCTTGTCTGAAACCTGTCCCTGGACCACTGCAGTGAAACTGCGTGACCAAGTGCAACTGAAGAAAGTCTATTGCTGGTCGAGAGACCAGAGGGTGGAAGGAAGTCAGCCTCTGTTTGATGGCCTTCACCTTACCAATGGAAGAAATGCCTTTGTTTTATACAGTGTTCTGTTCCAACCTAAGGAAAGCCAACAGTTGTACTGGCTCGAACTGACTTGGGAAGATTAGAAGAACCCTAGAGAAGTGAGCACTGTTGGGTCACTTTTTAGATCTGACATGACTTGGTCTGGGAGACTGGGGCCACTATGAGCTAGTCGTCCTGGTGATGGGAGTATGGGCTTTTCTTTTCCTTAGGAAAGCCATCACTACTGCCAGGCATTTTGCAAATCCTCGAGCTGATGTTAGGTCGAAGGGCATTGCTTTGAACTGGTAATGGCTGCAGGCAGTTTGAACCTGAGGTATTTGTGGGAGCACCTGATGGGAAGTGAGTAGGGTATTTTTAGGTCCAGGAGGCTAGCCAGTCCCTTAGAGGGAAGAATTATTCCTAGTCACCATTTTGAACTTTGGCTTTTACAAGTGTTTGCTCAGGTATCTAAGTCTAGGATGGCTGCCAATCCTGTTTTTTTTCGTAAGGAAGTACCTGAGTACAGACCTTTTCCCTGTATTGTAGAACTCTTTCTCTCTCTCTATGGTCCTTAAGGGCAGAAGAGATGAAACCTCTGCTCTAGAGCAATGGTTTCGGAGTTACCTGCAGTGGAGATCTGGCTCTCAGCTTTGGGGAATTTTTAGCTGAGAGCCAGGCCCTGGCTTGCTCTCCTCCAGGATCCTTCTGTCTGAGGTAACAGACTTGAGTCCCAGAAATGGTAGGCCAACCTGCCTCCTACAGGGAATAGAGTAGTCGACCCGGCTGACACCTCAGGGTGTGTCTGTTTGGCAGGAGCTCTTAGGTTGGGAGGTGATGCACCTGCTTCATCTCCCTTCTGCTTCTCCCTCTGAAGAACCCTGAGAAAAAGGAGAGAGGCCTGTGTTGTAGAAAGGCTCATGAGAAAAGTGCCCCTGCCCCTAGCTTGCTGCTTTGAGATGTTGCCTTCCTTGGCCTGTGCACCCTATAGGTAGTCCATATTCACTCATCTTTTTGTATAATTCTCTTTGCTCCCCAAACAGAGAAATCCATAGCCTACCTGGGTATCCTGAGATAGGCTAGCACTGAGCCGTTAGTCGCTGAAGAGCCACAGATATAGCCAGCGACTTCAGATGAGACACTGGAGTCCACAGCAGCATGAAATCAGAATCTTGGATGCCTCGATCCCATCAGCAGCCACCTCTCCAGCTCCTTGGCAAGCTGGGGAGGCCTGCTTAGCCAGTGCCAGCACAGTGTCCCACCTGGACTTCTGGTACCTGGCTGTATAGGCCATGTAATTAGCCTGCCTGAGTCCCAAGGAGGATGCCAAGTACTGCTTCTTTGCCATGGCATCCAGCTTCCTGGAGTCTTTCTCTGGGGTGTGTGAAGCCAAGGGTATGTTAGCTTTATCACTGACTGCAGCCTGCACGACCCCAACATGGCTGCATTGCTGGTACAAGTACTCCGTACTTGAGCCTGACAGCATGTACCTCTTGTCCATCCATCTGTCTGTAACCCTTGGGTGGTGCCACCCCCCAGTGTTACACCTCTGCCTACTACCCTGAATATGTGGGTAAGAGGGTTGAAGTAACTTATAACATTTTAAAACCCTTGGCGCAGTGCCTCCACTCTGTGGGTGCTTTACCTGGTGAGATGGTGGTGTAGCCTCTGCTTGCTACACCACCTATGGTGACCAGTTACCTTCCTAGACAATGCCCTAATACACAGTTCTACACATTTCCACATTTGAATTAAAGGTTCTCTCTAATAATATGCTCACACAGGATTTCAAACAACAACAACAAGATATTTATTTCGGGAAATAAAGGAGCTAGGAAAGGGAAACAGAAGGAGTACAGGTTATCTTACCATATTTACACTTATACAGAGATCATTTTGGATTTTACTGGTGAACCCTCCAGCTGGGTGGCTACATATTAACAGTCAGACATAAATCACATTTTACCATTCGACTTAAGACATCCAGAGCCCTGGCTATCTAGCTGCTGATGAATCAGATGTTAAACACAATTATTATTAATACCCACACTGGTACCCAGTCCCAGATACAGCAGAAACCCCACAATCTCATACCATACTGGTTAAACAGATACCATAGTCCAAGGTGTTGCAGGCCTGATGGAGTTGCGTAGCTGGTCGAGGTGGTCATTATTAATTTGAGGTGGGGGTAACTTTGAAACAGATTTGTGTAAAGCAGCAATCACTATTTACAACCACAGCGGGATTGCCCTGCACTCACAGACTTCTGAACATTCCAGAACAAACTATATGGATCTTACACCCAGAATATTCAGCACAATATTTGAAAGTCCTATCTAAAGCAATACTGGTGATATTTTGTCACATCCTGCAGCACATGCAATCTAATGGTCACATCCAGTGCCTTTATATACCAAAAATCATCCATCCAGAGTAAATTGGCAACGACACTTTCATCAAGCATCCCATATACTTTAGTCACAGGCAGATGCAGTCCAAGAGATGCTGGCTGCGACTTCCAGCTCACTGCACAATTTATATATGCACAAAACACTACCAGGCCAGCAGCTGATCACCTCAGGAGATTGAGCCTGGCTACCGAGGCATTCTTCTCTGACTCAAACACGGATTCAGATCAAAACCCCGTTAGGGAATCACACCACAGCACAGTTCACAACATGGGGATTGCTCAGCGCTCCATTCCCTACAAGCACTACACATTTATATGTAAAGGTCACTTACTGTACCAGACCACAGAGTCCTGACAGGCCGATCGCAATTCTGCACACTTTGGTCTTCTTTCTGGGTTAAGTCTGGTCCCGTGGTCGACTTCTGCTTCTTCTCTCACTCTGAAAGCTCGGAATCGCTGTCCGAATAATTACCACTAATGAATGCAGGCCAACTTTATGTGGTGGTCTCACACGCGTTTCCTCATGGAATCTACTCAAGCATAAACGGCTGCACAAACACTCAGGCAGTTTCCCTCCGCTTCCAACTTCAAACATAGTTCTCTTCTGCCCCAAACCTCAGGTACTTCAGCATCAAGGTTCCTCTTCAGAATCTCTGTCTGAAAATCAAGGCTTCTCTTCAGAATATTCTGTCTCGAAAAGAAAAAAATTACTCACCTTAGTAATGTTGTTTCTTCTAATGGAGTCTTGCTATATTCTGACATATGCAGTGAGTCCCAACCTTGGGAACTGCCCCGGAGATGAAAGAGTTAACCTTCCATGCCAGGCATGGAACGCTGAGTTCGAGCTCGGTTGAGACTCTGTCTGTTGATCTTCAAACTCAAACTGGCCAGATCTTTTACGAGCTAAACTCACTAAGGTCCTGTGTGAAGCTGTAAACCCACACTAGTCAACTGGCTACTAAATATAAAACACATTTTTGGTCCCAAAACAAAGACTCAAGTCAGGAGACCCAAAAATGAAAAACACAACACCAACTCACCCCAAGAAAGAAGGCGTGAAAACAAAGGTGGGCACCTACTATGCTAATTGCACTGCCCACCACATCCCAAAAACAGAGGTTCTGAGAGGGCAGGCAGGGAGATCAGAATATAGTAAACTCCATTAGAATAGAAACAACATTACCAAGGTGAGTAATTTTTTCTTCAAACAACATGAAGTTTTGCTATATTCTGACATATGCAGACTACAAAGCAGTACTCCATGGAGGAGGGACAGAACCTACTTAGGAAATGAGACTCTGAAGCACAGTTGTGTTAAAACCGAGCATCACTCCCAGCCTGGATGTCCAGGAGTATGCTTGGTAAAAGTGTGAACTGTTTTCCAGGTAGCTGCTTGACATGTCTCTAGAATAGGGATGTCTCTGGCAGCAGTGCTGGAAGCAGCTATACCTCTGGTAGAGTGAGCCCTCAGGCCTGAGGGAGAAACCTTACCCAGTTTTTCATAGCAAAATTGATACAAGAGACAACCACCTGGCAATGGATCTTTTAGTGGCAGGTTTCCTTACCAGCCTCACCAAGAGTGAGGAACAGTTGAGGAGTCAAACCCAGACCCTTGGTACGCCTATGTAGTAAACTAAGGGGCTCTTTTCAAGACCTAACTGTGCAGCCTCGCCAGAGGAGGAATGGTCAGTGAAGCACACTGGAAGAGACATAGATTGATTAAGGTGAAATCTAAAACCACCTTAGGCAAGAACTTCCTGTTAGTCCTGAGGACCATCTTATCTCTATGAAAGGAGATAAAATCAGGCTCCACTGACAAAGCTTGTAATCACTTATGCGTCTGGCAGAAGTGATGGCTACCAGAAACACAGTCTTCCAAGTCAAGTACTTAAGCTCTGCTGAAGACAAAGGCTCAAAGGTTGCATAAGCTGAGCATGCAAACATTGAGGTCCCAGGCAGGGCAGGGTCCCTGAATGGAGGGTTGGTGTGAAGCAATCCCTTGAAAACTTGGAGAATACAGGGTGAGCTTGAAAGAGAAGAGGCTACCTGCTGAAATAAAAGCAGACACAGCTGCCAGATGCACTTTCAGTGTAGCTGGTCCCAGCTCCCAAGCTATTTAAGTGGACCATATAATCAAGGACTGTGGGCAGATCAGCAGATTCTTGGGAAATATGTCTTCCCAGAGCACCATATGGAAAATCTTTTCTATTTGGAATTATAAGTAGCCCTGGTGGAAGGTTTCCTAGAAGCCTTCAAAATATCCATTAAACCTTGGGAGAGGTGTAAATCAGCAAACTCTAACTCTTTCAGAACCAGGCCTTGAGATTGAGAGATTTGAGGTTCGGGTACCAAACCCTCCCCTGAGCACAGGTTAACAGGTTGTAATTCCTGGGAAGACACAGGGGAAGATGGACTGCTAAGGACAATAGGAGTGGATACCCAGGCTGTCTGGCCCAGTCTGGAGCAATCAGGATCATCTTGCAGGGTTGAGATCTGATTTTGACTAGCACTTTGAACAGGAGAGGGAAGGGGGGAGCAGCATAGAGAAACTTCCCTTCCCAATTGAGAACTAAGGCATCCAGGGGGACTGAGCCCAACACTGGGGGCCTGCAGCAAAAAAGGGGAAGTTGGTGATTGTCTGGGGCTCAAAAAGATCTATCTGCGGGGTGCCCCATCTGGAAAATATCACCTCCAAGACTGGGGGTCCAGTGACCATTCGTGATGGCCCTGGGAATCCTGCTGAGAGCATCTGCCAGGACATTGTCCTTGCCTGGGAGGTGAACTGCCGTGGAGGGAGGTGTTCAGGAGTAAGCCAGAGACCACAACTTCATTGCTTCGGTGCACAAGGCTGTACACCGAGTGCCTCCTTGCTTGTTGATGTACCACATTGTGGTGGTGTTGTCTGTTCTGACCTGTACAACTTTGTTCTGAACAGATTTGGAAAAAGCTTGAAGTGCTAGAAATACTGCTCTGAGTTCCAACAGATTGATGTGGAGCAGAGATTCCTGAGGGGACCACAACCCCTGGGTGGTGAGGTTGCCCATGTGAGCCCCCCACCCCAAGACGGAGGCATCTGTAGTAAGGATTAAAGAGTGAGACTGAGTGACAAAGGGGACCCCTTGTCTCAGATTGTTCTGATCCTGTCACCACTGTAGGGTCTGAATCAGGATTCGAGTTACTGGATCAATTTAGTCAGAGGGTCCTTCCTTTGAGACCAAAAGGCTCTCAAATGGAACTGAATGTCCCTCATCTGAAATCTTGCTCAACTGCACTACTGCTGTAGAAGCCGCCATGTGCCCCAGGAACTGTAGAAAATGCCTTGCTGGTCGAGACACCTGCAGGGTGAATGAGGAGGCCAGAGAGATCAGGGTCCTTGCCCTGTCCAGGGGAAGGAAGGAAGGCTCTAACCTTCTCTGTGTCTAGCTCTGCACCTATGAAGGTGAGGAGCTGGACAGGCTCTAGAACTGACTTTGGAAGATTTAGAAGGAAACCCAAAGAAGTGAGCAGTTGCTGAGTTATCTGTAAGTGTAACTTGACTTGGTCTGGGGACTGGCCTACTATGAGCCAGTCATCTAGGTAAAGGAAGATGGCAATCTTCTGCCTTCTTAGAGAAGCAACTACTACTGCCAGGCGTTTTGTGAATACCCTTGGAGCAGAGGTGAGGCCAAAGGGCATTGCTCTGAACTGGTAATGGCCTGAGGGCAGCTCGAACCTGAGGTACTTTCGATGGGAGCTTCTGACGAGAATATGGATGTAGGCATCCTTGAGTTCCAGGGACACTAGCCAGTCCCCTGGCCTTAGAGAGGGTAGAATAATTCCCAGAGTCACCATTTTGAATTTTGGTTTTAAAAGGTGCTTGTTTAAGTATCTGAGATCCAGAATGGGCCGCCATTCTCTTGTCTTTTTTGGGGTAAGGAAGTACCTGGAGTACAACCCTTTTCCCTGGTGTAGGGGTGGAACTCTTTCCACAGCTCTGAGAGCTAGGAGGGAAGAGACCTCTGCCTCTAAGGCAAGTGTCTCTGATGGATTTGCAGGTGGAAAGGATCTGGTTCTCATCTTTGGAAACTTTTTGAAGCTGAGAACCAGTCCCTGGCTTACCACTTCCAGGACCCATCTGTCTGATGTCAGAGACTTCCAGTCCTGGACAAAGTAAGCCAGCCTGCCCCCTACCGGTAGCTGAGAATCGGCCCTGGCAACCCCATCAGGGTGCCTGTTTGGCAGGGGCTTTGGGCTGAGGGGTGGAAGCAGGCCTGCTTGTACCCGGTCTGCCTCTCCCTCTAAAGAACCCCCTCTGGGCATAAGCAGAAGAGGAGGCCTGGGCTTGGTAAAAAGGCCTATGAAAAGGCCTACCCCTGGGAAACTGCCTTTGAGGAGTGGCCTGCCTTTCCTTGGCCTGTGCACTCCTATAGGTGGTCCTATACTCATCCATTTTTTCATGTAATTCTCTGTTTGCTCCCCAAACAGAGAATTACCCACAAACAGGAAAAATCCATGGCCTTAGTCTGGTATCCCAGACAGGTTAGTACATCTGAGCCAAGCCATTCTTCTAGTGCCACAGATGTAGCCATGACTCTAGATGACACATCATTGGAGTCTGCTGCAGCATGGAATTGCACCTTGGATGCCTCAATACCATCAGCAGCCACCTGCTCCAGCTCCTTGGCAAGCTGGCCAGGGACCTATTTTGCTAGGGACATAACAGTGTCCCATCTAGATTTTTGGTACCTAGCAGTATAGGCCATATAATTGGCCTGTCTGAGTCCCAAGGATGCTGCCATGTACTGTTTCTTTGCCATGGCATCAATCCTCCTGGAGTCCTTGTCCGGGGGGTGTGAAGCCAAGGGAATGTTTGCCTTATCACAGGCTGCAGCCCGCACTACCCCAACATGGCTGCATTGTTGTGTAAGGAACTCCATGTCTGAGCCTGACAATGTATACCTCTTGTCCATTCTTTTATCCACAGGAGGTATAGTGTTAGGAGTCTTTAAAATCTTATGTCTGTTTCCCAAAGGATTTGTGCAAGGGAATAGACAGCCTCCTAGACTCTGGGATATCCATCATTTCCACATAGTCAGGCTCCTCCTGGCCATCCACAGCTTCTTCCATAGGAAGCTGGAGGGTTTCAGTCACTTTTTTATAAAACATGAAATGGGAGGGGGACTCAGAAAGCCTAGGAGGAGACACCCCTGAAGGTCTGTCTGGGGAGATGTCCGGGTCAATGGGCACATCCAGACTTTCAAATCCACATTCACTTTCCTCATATTCCTCTTCCTCCTACTCCGGTTCATAAAATTCCTCTAAATCATACTCTTGAACTGGTGGAACCGGCTGAACCGAGCGCCTGCCTGATGGTGCCAGTTCGGTTGGAACCGGGGAAAGCAACTGAACAATTTTGATCACTTTGGCTATTTCTTCAGCGGTTGGAGAGGAAAGTTTTGGCTCCACACCAGCTGATTTTTCTTTTCTAGTTCTTTTAGCCAGAACCGACTCCTCAGAATCGGTTCTCCTTTTGCCCGAAGAAGTCTCGCCCTGGTCAGAGGGCACTCCTTCTGGTTCGGTTTGAACCGAACTGGGCTGGTCATCCGGTTCAGCGGACTTTTTGAAAAAATTACTCACCTTAGTAATTGCTTTTCTTCTCATGGAGTCTTGCTATATTAGGACTTATTGCAGTTAGCCACTACACTTGAACTGCCCCGGAGAGTAAAGAGTTAACTCCAGAGAATCTGGAGTTCTAAAGCGCGAGGGCGCTATACCAAAGCTCTATCTGGGCAGTTTCAAATGAAACTGTCAGATCTTTACGAAGCTAACACTAAGCAACAAGTCTGTGTGGAAAGCTCTACACTAGGCAAATGGTTACCTACTAGTAGTAATAACAACAATAGAAACAACAATAACAATAATAAGAATGAATAATGGTATTATTAGTTTTCCCTGACAAGCACTATTAGGAACCCCCTTCCCCAAAGACTCAAGTCCAGGAAGGGGCCAACAAATCACTCAACCAGAAACCCTCGCTCCTCAACCCTAAATAAAAGAGGGTGAAGGGAAGAACTACAATGGCATGACACAGTGCTTGCACTAATTTGCCACCCCCACCCCAGTAGAAGTTCTGAGAGGGGCAGGTTGGGGGGGTGGTCCTAATATAGTAAGACTCCATGAGAAGAAAAGCAATTACTAAGGTGAGTCATTTTTTCTTCAAACACCATGAAGTCTTGCTATATTAGGACTTATTGCAGATTACACAACAATACCTCCATGGAGGAGGGTCAGAACCTACTTAGGAAATAGGCTCTGAAGCACAGCTGTGCCAAAAACGAGCATCTCTCCTGGACTGAAATCCAGGGAATAATGCTTGGTAAAAGTGTGAACTGTCTTCCAAGTAACAGCTCGACAGATTTCCAGAATGGGAATATCTCTAGCAGCCGCTAGAGATGCAGCTGTACACCTGGTGGAGTGAGCCCTCAGTCCTGAGGGGGGCTCTCCTACCTAGTCTTTGATAACAAAAATGGATACAAGAGACAATCCACCTTGCAATTGTCCTCTTAGTGGCAGGTTCCCTTTGCCAACCTCGCCCTAGGTAAGGAAGAGTTGGAGGATTCAAACCTGTGACCCTTGGTGCTTACAAATAGTAGCATAAGGCTCTTTTGACATCCAAGCTGTGCAGTCTCCTCACCTGAGGAAGAATGCTCAGTGAAAAATCCTGGGAGAGAGATGGATTGGTTCAGGTGGAAACCTGAAACCACTTAGGGACAAACCCTGTGTTAGTCCTAGGGACTGTCTTATCCCTGTGGGGAGAGAAAAATCTTCTTCCACTGCCAGGGCCTGTAGTTCACTTATGCACCTGGCAGAAGTGAAACCACCAGAAAAAAACATTTTCCAAGTGAGAAGCTTGAGCTCTGCTGGGGACAGAGGTCCAAAGGGGTTTGCATTAACTGAGCAATGCAAACATTCGGGCTCCATGCAGGAGCTGGTTCCCGAAAAAGGAGGGTTGGTGTGAAGCAACCCCTTAAAAACTTGGAAAACACAGGTTGAGAAGAAAAGGAAGCAGGCTTCCCTGCTTGCAGAAAAAAACAGAGACAGCTGCCAAAGGAACCCTTAAGGTAGCTGGCCTAAGACCTAAAGAATTTAAAATGGACCAAAAAGTCCAGAAAATGGGCAGATAAGCAGACTGTGGTATAATCTGCTTCTCAGCGCACCAGACTGAAAACCTGTTCCACTTAGAATTGTAAGTGGCGCCAGTGAAAAAGCTTCCTTGAAGCCTTTAAAATATCTGCGACACCTTGAAAAAGGTGTAAATCAGCAAATTCTAACTCCTCAAGAGCTGCCTTGAGAAGGAGGAATTTGAGGTTCGGATACCACACTCTCCCTTGTGCAAAGGCCAGTAAGTCGTGGACTCTGGGCAAGCTCAGGGTAGGGTGGACTGTCAAGGACAGAGACAATGGGTACCAGGGCTGTCTGGCCCAGCTTGGAACAATCAGAATCGCTTTGCAGGGCTGAGATCTGATTTTTACTAGTACCCTGAAAGAAAGGGAAAGGGAGGAAAGGTGAACAGAAACTTCCCTTTCCAATCCAAGTGAAAAGCGTCCAGGTGGGCTGATACCAGCACTGGAGGCCTCAACAAAACAGAGAAAGTTAGTGGTTATCTGGGCTGCGAAAAGATCTATCTGAAAATGAGCCCCATCTGGCAAGGACTGAACCCAGCACCTGAGGATTCAGAGCCCAATCGTGATGGCCCTGAGAATCCTGTTGAGGGCATCTGCCAGGGCATTGTCCTTCCCTGGGAGGTGAACTGCTATCAGGGAGGTGTTCAGGAGTAAGCCAGAGACCACCACTTCATTGCTTGGCACAAGGCTGATGACCGAGTGCCCTGCTGCCTGTTGATGTACCACATTATTGTGGTGTTGTCTGTCCTGACTTGAACTACCTTGTTCTGGACAGAAGCTGAAAACTCCTAAGAGCTAGAAGACAGCTCTGAGTTCCAAAAATTGATGTGGAGCAGAGATTCCTAGGAGACCACACTCCCTAGTGGACAGGTCGCCTAAGCGAGCTCCTCACCCCTAACACAGGAGCATCCGTGGTGAGGGAATGAAGAGGACCCTAGTTTTAGATTGCTTTGATCCTGCCACAGTGTAAGGCCAGGATCAGGGATTGGGTCACTAGAACCAATTTGGAAAGGGAATCCTCCTTTGGGACCAATAGGCCCTCAGATGGAACTGAATGTCCCTCATCTGGAATCTTGCTCCCTGCACTACAGCTGTGGAAGCAGCCATGTCCCTAGTAGTTGTAGCAAATGCTTTGCTGGTCAAGAGACTGCAGAGTAATGGAAGATGCCAGGGCAAGAGACTGCCTACCCTTTAGAGGGAGAAATGCCCTGGCTAACTTTGTGTTCAACTCTGCACCTATGAAAGTTAGTACCTGAACTGGTTCGAGAACTGACTTTGGTAAATTCAGCAGGAATCCCAGAAAGGTGAGAAGCTGCTGGGTGACTTGCAAGTGGGATTTTACTTGATCTGGAGACTGACCCACTAAGAGCCAGTCATTCAGGAAAGGAAACAAAGCAATCCCTTGCCTTCTTAAAAGAGCCACTACCACAGCTAGAAATTCTTGAATACCCTTGGCACAGAGGTAAGGCCGAAGGGCATTGCCCTGAACTGGTAGTGGCCTGAGGGTAACCTGAGGTACTTTCGGTGAGAAGGCCTGATCAAGACATGAAAAAATAGGCATCCTTGAGGTCCAGGAAAGCTAGCCAGTCCCCTGGCCTCAGCCAGAGTTAACATTTTTAACTTTGTTTTCAAAAGATGCTTGTTCAGGTACCTTAAATCTGAGATGGGCTGCCAATCTCCTGCCTTCTATAGGTTAAGAAAGTATCATGAGCACAGCCCCTTGCCCCGGTGGCAAGGAGGGACCCTTTCTACTGCTTTGCAGTTCAGAGGAGAAGAAACCTCTGCTCCCAAAGCAAGGGATTCCGAAGGATTTGCAGTGGACCTGTCTGGCTCTCATCTTTGAAACTGTTTGAAGCTGAGAACCAGACCTATTACTTCCAGAACCCACTTGTCCGAGTTAGGGACACACAGTTCTGGCTGAAATAAAAACCAACCTGCCCACTGGTATAGGAGAATCGGCCCTGGGCACCCCATCAGGGTGCCTGCTTGGCAATAGTCTTAGGCTAAGGGGAGGGGGACGGTTTACTTGTGCCCTGTCTATCTCTGCCTCTGAAGAGACCCCTCTGGCGAAAGCAGAGGAGGCCTGAGCCTCTACCTGGGCACTTTTGTAGGTAATCATCCATGTTTTTCATATAGCTTTCTGTTTGTTCCTCAAACAGAGAATTACCCACAACAAGAAACAAATCCATAGACTTTGACAGAGTATCTTGGGACAGATTAGTGCATCTGAGCCATGCCAACCCTACTGAAAGCTACAGAAGTGATCATGACCCTAGAGAAACAAGATTAACACCAACAGCAGTATGAACTTGAACTTAGAGGCTTCAGTGCCATTAGCAGCCACCTGTTCTAACCTCGCTAGCCAGCTGGCCATGGGCCTGCTTGGCTAACTGCAATACTCGCGTCCCACCTAGATTTCCGAAATCTAGCCACATAAGCCATACAACTTGCCTGTCTGAGTCCCACAGAAGCTGCCATATACTGTTTTCTTGCCATGGCATCAATCCTCCTGGAATCCTATTCAGGAGGATGTGAGGCCAGGGGAACTAGCCTTGACACAGGCTGCAGCTTGTACCACACCTACATGACTACACTGCTCAGTGAGGAAGTCTGTAACAGAGCCTGACGAAATACACCTTCTGTCCATTTTTTTTTTTTTTATCTTACAGGAGGGACAGAAAGAAGAATCTCATAAAATCTTAGTTGTTTACTTCCTAAATGACTTATGCAAAGGAAAGACAACCTCCTAGCCCATCATTCCTACATAATCAGGCTCCCCTTTACTCATCCATAGCCTCCTCTAAAGGAAGCTGGGGGGATTCTGCAAGCTTTTTGTAAAACATAAACTGAGAAAAGGACTCAGACAGAATAGGAGGAGATTCTAAAAGTCTGTCTGGAGAAATGTCCGCTTAAGTGGGCACATCCAGACCCTACCAGCCACACATGTATTGATCAATTTTCCTCCTCCCACTCCTGTGGTTCATAACAATTCCTCAACATCATAAACCTGAACCACTGGAACTGAACGAGCCACCTTTTACCAACTGTAGATGGTTCGACAGGACCTAGAAACAGTGACTGGACAATCTGTATGGCTTAACTACTTCTGCAGCAGTTGGAGAGACAATCTTGGACTCCAAACCTACTGATTTCTCTGTCATATTCTTATTTTTTTTTTTTTTTTAAACTGGTTCCTCTGAACCATCCTTTTGCCCGAGGAAGTCTAGCCCTGGTCAGAGGGCACTCCCTCTGGTCCAGTGGGTACTGGACCGGGCTGGCCATCCGGGTCAGCGGACTTTTTGGCCAATAGTTCCATGAGCCGGCCCTATCTCTTTTCAGGGTGGCTGCAGAGAAATTTTAAACCCCTGGCAGTCTGACAGGAGGTGGTCAGCCCCCAGACAATAAACACAAGTGGTGTGTGGGACAGCCTTGGCAAAGGCTTCCCACAGCATCCTGATATTGAAACCCAGTGGGCAGTTTTCTTTTGGGTTTCCAGACATAATGCCAGCCTAACCCAAAAACTTGCCCTTTATGGCCGTCAGGCAAGACACCCTTTTATCGGTTCCTAACCGCTTTATGGGTATTTGAAAAACCCTATTTAAAATCAAGGTTTTTAGAACCGATAAGAACCGGGTACCGCACTCTAAAAGCCCCAAACTTTAAAACGTTAAAATAAGCAAACCGATCGGTTCAAAACCGAACCGATAACTAAATTTCCACACAGACTTTTCATTTTGTACTTACAGTTTACCAGATAGAGCTTTAACCGAAATGCGGTAAAATAATTACTTTTTGGCGGTTCAAATGAACCGAAAATACTCGCTTGACCGAGAAATGAACCGAGCTGAAGGAGCTGATCTCCGGGTGACTGTTCAGTGAATGAGTAAAGAATCTGACAGTTTCATTTGAAACTGCCCAGATAAAGCTTTGGTATAGCGCCCTCGCGCTCTAGAACTCCAGATTCTCTGGAGTTAACTCTTTACTCTCCGGGGCAGTTCAAGTGTAGTGGCTAACTGCAATAAGTCCTAATATAGCAAGACTTCATGGTGTTTGAAGGCCTCCCTTTCCCTGAGCCTACCAGCTCTCTTTTCTAGGGTAGCTGCAGGGAAATTTCTGCAAATCTGGCAATCTGCATTGAGGTGGTCAAACCCCAGACAATAAACACAGGTGGTGTGGGGGTCAGCCTTGGCAAAGACTTCCCCACACACACTGCAGTGTTGAAACCCAGTGGGGTCCAGTTTTTCTTTTGGGTTTCTCAGACATAATGCCAGTCCTAACCAAACTTACCCTTTTATGGCAATCCGCCAGGCAAGACCCTCTTATCGGTTCCCAACCGTGTCACGGGTCATGGAAAAAACTGTAAAAAAATCAGTTTTTTTTCGAACCAATAAGAACCGGTAACCACACTCTAAAAGCAGAATTTAAGATTTTTTAAACAACTTGATTGGTTCAAACCGAACCGATAAACCGTTTTCAAGTTCCACACAGAATAGAATAAAATAAAACCTATCTAGTACTCACAAATACCACAGACAGAGACTGAACCGACAGGTTATGGTTTAAATTCGGTCGAAAACCGAGAAAAGCGGTACTTTAACCGACAAATTGAACCGAGCAGAAGGAGAAATCTCTGGAGCGACTGTTCAGTGAGGCGGAGTAAAGAATCTGATGGTTTGAGTTTGAAGATCAACAGACAGAGTCTCAACTGAGCTCGAGCTCAGCGTTCCATGCCTGGCATGGAAAGTTAACTCTTTCATCTCCGGGGCAGTTCGAAGGTTGGGACTCACTGCATATGTCAGAATATAGCAAGACTTCATGTTGTTTGAATCAAGGTTTCCACTTCAGAATCTCTGTCTGAACATCAAGGCTTCTCTTCAGAATCTCTGTCTGAAAATCAAGGTTTCCACTTCAGAATCTCTGTCTGAACACTTGGTTACCCAATATCTAGGCCACGACGACTGCTTTCCTTTTTCACCCATGT
Organism: Neoceratodus forsteri; assembly: GCA_016271365.2. NCBI lineage: Eukaryota > Metazoa > Chordata > Ceratodontiformes > Ceratodontidae > Neoceratodus > Neoceratodus forsteri. The sequence continues at coordinate 1,202,967,807 of CM028130.1, forward strand.
TCAGATACTTGATCTGAGAAAACAAAGTCCTTTTCTCTCCCCTCAGGAGAGCCGACGAAAGACAGGCCCTTTCAGGGTTCCCGCTGTCTCTGGTACAGCAGCCCTCCCACGAGCTGCTCACTCTTCCAGCTCCATGCTCAGACTGACTCTCCCAGCAGACAGTCCGGGCCTTTCCTCCAAATCCAAAAGGTTGCAGTTGGCTGATTCTCCTTGTCAGTCACAACAGGCTCCTATTGCCAAAAAGGCGCCATGGTCCAAACTACATTTCCCAGAGGCTCTTTCCATACAAGCCCCTTGTGGCTGGCTCCATTTGAGAGTCCAAGTGCTGATTTACCAGTAGGCTCCATTTTAAGGAGCCCTTCCCCATTAATTGGACCTATTCAGCAGTTCAGATCCGAAATGGAGGGGCTAAACACACAGAGTCCCAGCTGCAAGAAAGGCAGGTTAGACAAACTGTACAGTCATTATCACTCTAACAAATTCCTAGCAGATAATTACATCTTTTGAAAGTGCTCCCCCTGCGCATATAGCGACTGCAGAACGGAGCGATCTGCTCAGTGGCCCAGACGGGACTCGAGCAAGGAAACACACAGTCCCCCCAGTTCAAATTAATTATACTGCAGATTGGCAGCTCTTAAAGCAACAGTATATGGAGGCATTAGGCACTCTCACTAAATTATTTTAAATTGGAAGGCTTTTTAGTGACCCCCATTTGTAGGGGGGGTTACATGTCCACAGGAGGTAATGAATTTGGAGTGTTTAACAGCTTTTGTGTCTGTTTCCCAAAAGATTTGTGAAGGGGAACAGACAACCTCTTGGACTTTGGGATGTCCATCATCTCCACAAAGTTAGGCTCCTCTTGTTCCTCAACAGCTTCTTCCATAGGGAGCTGGAGGGTCTCTGCCGCTTTCCTGTAAAGCATACAGTAAAGTGGGAAGGGAACTCAGAAAGCCTAGGAGGGGAAACACCAGAAGGCCTGTCTGGGGAGATGTCTGGTTCTATGGGCTCATCCAGACCTTCCATTCCATCATCATCAAAATCATCATCCCCCTCCAGGTCCAGTTCATAAAAATCTTCAGGGGTATAGTCTGGAACTGGAGGAACCGACCAAAACTGAACACCTGCCAGAAGGCGCCGGATCGGTCAGAACAGAACAAAGCGATTCCACTATGCAAATCGCTCGGGCAATTACTTCGGTGGTCGGATGGAGCGGTTCTGGATCCGAACCAGCAAGTTTATCTTTTCTTTTTTTTTTTGACGGACCTGATCCCTCGGAATCGGCTCCCCTTTTGCCCGAAGGAATCTCGCCCTAGTCGGAGGGCACTCCTCCTTGTTCGGTCGGAACTGAACCGGGCTGGCCATCCAGGTCAGTGGACTTCTTGGCCTCCTTTCCCCTAAGCCTACCCAATCTTTTATCCAGGGTGGCTTTAAGGAAATTCTTGCAGATTTGGCAGTCCGAATCGAGGTGGTCAAACCCCAGACACTAAACACAAGTGGTGTGGGGATCAGCCTTAGCAAAGGCCTCCCCACACACACTGCAGTGTTGAAACCCAGTGGGCCGGTTTTTCTTTTGGGTTTCTCAGACATAGCCATATTTCTAACCAGAAAGCGCATCTTTACCTCGGGTTTGTGCCAGGCAAGACACTCTTATCAGTTTCTAACAGTGTCATGGGTATTTGAAAAAAACGCAAAAACACATTTTTTTTTAAACCAATAAGGACCTGTACCACACACTAAATCCACAATAAAACAACTTCTGCACAGCAGCCGGTTCAGCTGAACCAGTTGAAATACCTAGTTTACAATTTCCACAAGTTTTTCCAATCTAGTCCACTACCTACATACTTACGGTACCACAGACAGGGATTTGAATCGAAAAAACAAATAATTTATCGGTAAAACCGATGACTTTAACCGACCGAGAACCGTGAGCAGAGGAGAAATCTATGGAGCGACTGTTCAGTTAGGCGGAGTAAAGAATCTGACGGTTGCACTTCAAAGTGCAGCAGTGAACCGAGCTCAAGCTCAACATTCTAGACTCTGCATAGAATTTAACTCTTTCCTCTCTGGAGAAGTTCAAGTGCTGGGGCTAACTGCAATATGTCAGAATACAGCAAGACTCCATTAGAAGAAACACAATTACTAAGGTGAGTAATTTTTTCTTCTAAACTATGGTTTCAGTCATGGCCTCCCCGGATGACTCAATGGGTAGCCCTAGTAGATGCTATTTATCAGCTCAGAACATGTACATATTGTTTTTTAAACATTATGCCAGTGTTTGAAGAGAACTGGAGATGATAGGTACTTTATAAATTAAAAACAGAGTCAACATTTGTTCCATAAACTTTTCTTAGTTTTCTGGTTTGCATACTAAGTTGTCATTAAATTTCCTGCTGGTATGTTTGCTTGCAGTAGGGTTATAACATGGCTTTACCGATGCATTGCCCCAAAACATTTTGCATACAATTTTTTTAGTCTTTTTTCTTAGCTTTGTTGTCATTGTTAAATTTCTTTGCTGGCATCTAATACCCTATCAACTTGTACATTTGCTGGGGTGTGTGGCCGAGCCGGTTAGCAAGATTGCAGGATAATCTTGGAACTCATGTTGTTTGAAATAGCTTTTTTTGCACAAACCAAAAGGTCAACAAGAGCTTAAATTGTTTGCCCCTGACATTTGAAAGAACAGAAAGTATATGTAGAAGGACTAATGTGGGAGAAAGAGGTGATGGAATATCGAACATTGATGCTAGAACAGTTGAAATAGTCATCCAATAGGGTTGCAAGAGGGGGCAGAACTAAAAAACATGAGCATGGTTGGCCCTAGTCTCACCACAAGCCCGTCAGCAAACGCCAGCATGCTCTCTTAAATATTTTGTTGAAACTACTGGAGACTTAAAAAATCTTATCCGACTCTTCCAAGCGAACTCTTTTAAATAAGATGCCATCGAAAGTTTGTATGTTAAAAGAGAGTATTTCGCCCACACGGCAGGGTTACTAGAAATCTATAGATCCTTATTCCATTGATTTAAAATTGAAAGTGTAGAATCTTTTGCTTGGTCCTGAAGAATAGTATATACTCTGCCAATCAGATGTTCCTGTAACCCGCATTGTTGCTGGAATAAAACTAATGTAGTTAAAGCTGAAAGTCAATCTGAAAGGTGACTGCATGGAAGTGGTGGTTGTATATATGCGCAGATCTGCAAGTACCGGTAATGGTCAGAGGTAGGAAGAGAATATGCAGCATGTAAATGTGAAAAGGGGCAAACCCCCTGGAAGTCTAAGATCTGGTCCCATGTGGAATGAGTCTTGATGAGAGCAAGAGCCTTCTTCCTCTCAGCTGCATATGCCTTGGCAATGCAAGCCCTTACCCACCTAGCCAAGGTGGCCTGGAAAACTTTCTGACCCTTCTTAGCTGCTCCAAAAAGAACAAACAGACTCTTGGAGTTCCTGAACTGTTCTGTTCTCTTTAGGTAAGTCCAGACTTCCCTACACAAATCCAATTTATGTAGTTCATTCTCTTTTGGATTTACTGGCTTAGGACAGAAAGACAGTAGACGGATTTTGATGAATTGCATGGGAAGCTGTAGGGATATTGGGCAAAAAGGATGGAACTGTCCTCAGTGCAACCTTTTCCTTATGTATGATAAGGTAAGCTTCTTTAAAGGACAGTGCCTGAAGTTCTCCAATCCTTCTGGCTGAGCAAATTGAAATTAAGAAACACACCTTGTAGGACAGGATATCCAGGGGCACTGATGAAAGAGATTCGATAGGCATCCTACAAAGAGCATTCAACACCAAATTCAGGGCCCATGGAGGTACCAGAGATTGAAACAACAGTCTGCTTCTGCTGACTGCCCTAAGAAAGTGGATAACATCCAAACTGGTCCCAGGGCTGCCCCAAACCCATATACCTAGGGCCTGATTTTCAAACAGGGACGCAGGGTGTGCGACTCAGACCTACATCCCCGCAAAGTGTGCCACACCTGTGTGCAAGGGTTTGACACAACTTGCACTCAATTTTAGAACTCACAATTTACAGCAGCTCACACCAAAGCTGTGGTGCAAGCCCTATAAACCGGCTCCCCCACGGGTGCATAGTTATGCCATGGGGGAGCTGACGGAACTGTGCTGCATTGCTGTGAGGGACTTGTGGCAGAGGGGTTGTGGCATGCTTTTTTGAAAATTTCACTGTGGCACAGGTTTGCCACAAGTCACCACTTGCAACATACTCTCGGCTGCAAGTCCCTTTAGACAGCCACAACCCCTCTGAAAATCGGGCCCCCTGGTCTCTCAGGGTGTTCAATATGAGACCTTTGTCTACCGCTGCCTGCAAGAAATCCAGTATCTGTGGGACCGTAGCTTTAGAAAATCTGATACCTTTCTCTCTGGTCCAATCAAAGAAGGTATTTTACACATGATGATAAGCTGAAGATATAGAAACCTTCCTTGAGGCCATCAAGTTATTCACCAGCTTCTTGGAGAAACTCTGCCTTAACAGTCTCCTCCTCTCAGGATCCAGGCCAACAGCTGCATTGCTCTGGATCTGGATTCAGCATGGGACTTTGGGAAAGAAGGTATCCCCGAAGTTAGAATTAAAATGGGACCTGCTGACTAAGTTCATAAGGTCTGAGAACCACAGCCTTCTTGGGCACTCTGGGGCTATCAGAAGGAAGTTTTTCTCTTGACTGCCTTATCTTGAGAATAACCTTGAGAAGTAGCGGAAGTGGAGGAAAATGAAAATTACGTACTCACCGTAATTCTTGATATTCCAGAATATTTTCACCACTCATTTCCAGTGGGTCTGTGCCAGAGCCACTAGGACTTTGCAGGAGCAATCTCAAAGGCTTTTCAGCTAGGAGGTTGATGTCAGTGACACTACCACCCATGAGGCTGACACATGACGTGGCACTCGTGGACTGGCCAGTAACAGACGTTGGCCCTCTAATTATCTCAGTTCTGTTCACCAGGAGAGGAAAAAAGTTGCAGGAAAAAAAGAGGAGGGGCAAGATTGCCCAAGGGAGAGAACAAAGGATAAAAGATACAGAATATAAAAGGAACAAAACAATAAAAATCTGACTACCAGAAGGAACAAGAGAGGATGGGAGGGAAGGCCTAGGTAGCAGAATGACAAGGTGACTAGGGCAATCTCGGTAGGCTGGAAAGAGGAAGGTCCCCCTGCAGGGGAAAAGAATAATGGGGATCTGCATGCTCGCAGCAGTCCAGACATGCTTCCTGGAGAGAAGCCTTCAGAAACTGAGGAGGAGCTGGTTCCTATGGGTGTAGAGGAACACAAGACTTATACTCCACAAAGGAAGTGCATTGATGGAGAGATGTAGATCCCCACTAGGTAATGAGTGAAGAGAACCTGAAAAAAAAAGTGGAGGGAGGTAGCTCCTTCCCCTTTTTTTTGCTGCCTTTAAAATTCTCCCTTCATAGAGGTGTACAAGGTTTAGCCCCATGGAGCTGTATTTGTATGCTTTTAAGTAATGAGACCCCCGAGCTCATAATCATTTCAAGAGCTCAGGAGAAATAAAGTTTAAATCATTTGGGGGGAAGTTCAGATTGCTGTAGATTTATTCCTAAAGGTGATCAATAAGAGTCCTAATGAAATGTAAACTTTTTAGATTTAGCAGTCACTGCAAGTTCTTTTTAACAGATGTCAAGTTTCTTTCTAGAAGATCCTGCACCTTTCTGCTGCTGATACCGGTGGGGTTTCAGGTGGGCATTTGATGAATTTCGGGGTTGCCTCCTGCTGGATCTTCTGAGGACTCTGAGAGTCTGCCTGAGTGCCTCGAATGAAAGGAAAGAAGACATCTCGAGATAGGCAGTATTTTTCCATCTGTGTTTTGGTATGCTCGGGGGGTTTTGGTGAGATTTCTATGTTGTGGGCCCTTCTCCTCGGAAGATTGGAACCCCTAGACATTTGGGGAAGAGGGGGCTACATGTGGGGGCTTGTCTGGGATTTTCTTTGTGCCCTAAGGGGAGAAGAAGACTGCATTCCCGGAGCGAAGGTGCTAGTGGGTCATTCTGCCTGCTAGGCCATATGGCACACATTAAAATCCATTGGTGGTGTGGAGTTTAGGCCTGGGGCCCTGCTAGGCTGTAAGTGCTGCTGGTGTGGTGCCTGCGTGTGACTGGTGAGTCCTGTGATGACGTTCCAGCTCTTGTGATTGGCTGCAGGCTGTAGGGAGAGAAAAAGCAGCTTGGAGCTCAGCGCCCTTTTGCAGCAGCATTTGGAGAAATGTGGAGGTGCTGAGAGTCAACCGGAGATCATTTCAAAGCCTAGCAGAAAAGCCAAAAAGTAAGATCAATTTTATTGCCCTCTCAAAGCTAGTTTGGAGAATGGTTGAGAAGCAAAAAGGAGACATGGGGTGGTCGAATGGAATATTATTAGAGGATGGCAGGCATGGGATTTGAAGAGAAAGCTACCTCCCTTGAGGAGCTGTTAGCTACTGTTCCTTCCTTGCTGCTAACCTGGCTTTGGAATGCAGGAGGGAAAGGACAGGCCAAGGATTGGTGTATAAGATGTGGATTTAGGGGGGGAAGGCATTGTGCAACTGCCTGTCTGTGGGATCTGTTCCAGCTCTGCCCTGGGGGTATCTTCAACTGTGCCCCACCAGTCTCTCTGTGAGGATACCCCTCAAGCATTTCAGAGGGGCTCCTTTCATTCTGGCTGCAGGGCAATGTGGACACTGGAGTTTCTGGGAAGCTCTCCCCTGGAAAGAGTGACCAGCAAGGAGTGGAGAAACCCAGAGACCCTTCCTCAATGTAATAGTGGAGGCAGAGGAGGAAAAAGGTGTTGTTCAGGAGGAGAAGTCAGTGGGTGATGAGGAGCATAGCCATCTGCCCTGTTCCTTGCCACCGGCTGACTGCTATCCCCATAGCAGAGGGGGGGCAGGTGTCTTACAAGTCCTTTTGGTGATCTCCCAGGGCCCAGGGGGTCCTCACCGAGGCCTCTGTCCAGAGGCAGCCCATCAGCCCTGTCAGAGGTGACAAAGACCTTAGCATCGGTAAAGACCAGAGCTGTCATCAAGCTGGGCATTCCTGGGTTCTATCTGGGGGAGACTATTGAGAGAGAAGAGATTCCAGCAGATGACAGGGATTATGGTGAGGAGAAACAGTTTGGCCAGAGGTCTCAGTTCGCAAACTATCAGATCTTTCAAGCAATTCCTCGGCTCTTCCATCACCCTCTGGTCACTGTAGCAGACTGTACCCCTTGTCTGTCTGTCCATGCCAGGACTCTCTGGACCCGGATGGACGGATTAAATTGCAGTGACCCACTGATTATCGTGTACAGAAAGTGGGTCTGTCTGCAACCAGGTCAGGCCCGAAGAACAAGTGTCTGAGATTTGCCTTAAAGAAGCCAAGTGGAGAGATGGGTGAGAAGGAGGATGCATATTGAGTACCCATCTTTGGACTATCCCTGTGTGTCTGAGAGAGTGTGGGATATCATTAGGGAGATAAGAGAGGACTGGGTTTTCTAGGAGCAACTAGAAAGACTGAAACATCACCCCGGAGGCGGAGATGGGGGCTGTCTCTCTCAACAAATGTTCTAATAGGCACGGGCAACGTGCCACACTGCGCCATGGTCCAGACTGACTTTATTCAAGAACTTTGCCCTGGTGCAGGACCTGGCTGGAACCTATACCAAGTACTACACTGTGGCCAAGGATTCCTTTGGGGATGTGACCAGCAAGCCAGATCCAGACTTTTATTTCCTACCTGGTGGGGGACCTGCCAGTTGAGCCCCTGTATAAGACTTGCAGACTTGTGCCAGGATGACTGCTCACCGCAGCAGGTTTTTGGGTAACAGACTGAACATGCCATGCTATTTCTTTCTGAGTATTAATGACTTTATAGTTCTATTATCTTGGTTTTAAAATTTAAAAATCAATCATATTTATATTGCTTGCCTGTAGGGTAGGGGTATTTTGCTCCTGCTCAGTGTGAATGTTGTGTGTGTGTGTGTGTGTGTATGTAAAGAGTAGCTATTTAAAATGAAAAAAATTTATTGTCTGGGTAACCTACTTGCAATTTAGGGGAGGTACAATTGTGGGGTTAGAGTTTACTGCAACAATTAGCTACCTCAATCTGTGTAAAAATATGTTGATTATGGTGTTAGGATGTTCAAAATGTTTTGCAATATTCTGTCTGCTTTGCATTTTTACTTTAAAGGGTAGAACCTCCTGGCACAGGTAAGGCAGGAATCAATTTTTTTAAATAATTTTTTAGGGTTTAGTAGTGTAGGGAGAGTTCTCTTTTGGTCCAAAATCTTGCAGACATACTTTGCGTGTAGTCTGGGGAGTGCGCATACCTGGATTGCAGGTGGGGGTGTTTTTGTGGGCCCTCTGCCATCATTCTCAAGAGGGAATGATCTCCTGTGGGGGGAGTGTAAGCCACCTCTCATTTGAGAGGGGCTTATAGCTCACTTTAGGAACCCCCTCCCTCTCCCTCAGGAGCTTAGGATCTTATATTAGTGCTCTCGGGGGAGTAATTTCTGCCAGCCGCCACTCGGTGGCAGCAGAGAGCAGTTTTTCTGGGCAATATATAAAAGAGGAACAGGAAGTTTTCTGGGTCTTTTAGAGGGAGGGAGGGAGACCGGCGGGCACTGCTAGGGCAGTCAGAGGGGAAGGGGCTCCTCCCCCTCCCCCCCAGGCAGGGTTGGCAGCTTGTGGAGCGATGCACTGAGTCCCTGGGTGGGCATCCACTTGGGGGTCATCTGTAGGCAGCTGCGGTCATTGGGTCCAGGCCCTAGGGAGTCCACTAGGAAAGTAGTCAGAGGAGGAGCAGGTAGGAAGATGAGTGGGACCCTGGGGGCAGTGTAGGCCCTTGTTTTGGTGGTTAAGTGTTCCAGGGTCGTTGGGGCTGCAGAAAGTTGTGGCAGGACCCCTGCAACTCAGTGTGGCAGGGCAGCCCAGGGGAACTGGTGAGGGGGCTGGGGGGAACCTCTACCCGTATAAGGGCCTGTTTTGGAGGGACAGTCCTTGGGGCTTACAGACTTTGCCCAGTGGGCCATGGAGTGCCCTAGAGGTCTCCCCTTCTGTTGGTTTGCACAGCTCAGGTAACAATTTGGAGGTGATAAGACGGTCGACATCAAGTGGTTGCTTAAAAGTTTGGAGTCATGCTCCAAGTAAAGGTCAGATGAAGAAAGTGGGAGGCAGAGCACTCATGGGGCCAGGTGGAGGTCTTTGGGGGCTGACAGTAAAGAAGAGAGTGGGCAGCAAGGTTTAGTAGGCTGCATGTAATGAAGCACCCTGGTGTGTGAGGAATTGGTAGGGGAGGCTTGTGGGAAGCTCATTGTTTCCCTGCAGGGACAGTGCTCTGGTAAGGAAAGTTAAGGGAGCACTGGGAGTCGAATTGTGGAAGTAGCCCCCAATTTGTAGTGAAGCATTAGATAGGTACTTACCAGTGCCAGAGGATTTGAGGAATTTCACATTCCAGGTTTGAGAGGGTTTTTTTTCCTGGTGGAAAATCTCTGCTGCTAAAGTTCTTGCACTGCATGAAAAATGCTGCCTTTAAAATTCTCCCTTCATAGAGTTGTATGAAGTTTAGCCCCATGGAGCTGTATCTGTATGTTTTTAAGTAATGAGACCCTCGTGCTCATAATCATTTCAAGAGCGCAGGAGAAATAAAGTTTAAATAATTTGGGAGAAAGTTCCGATTCCCATGGGTTTAATCTTAAAGGTGATCAGTAAGAGTCCTAATGAAATTTAGACTTAAGATTTAGCAGTTGCTGCAAGTTCTTTTTAACAGGTGTCAAGTTTATTTCTAGAAGATCCTGCACCTCCCTGCTGCCAGTACCGGCGGGGTTTCAGGTGGGCTTTTGATAAACTTTGGGGTTGCCTCCTGCTGGATCTCCTGAGGACCCAAAGTGTCTGCCCGAATGCCTCGAGTGAAAGGAAAGAAGACATTTTGAGGTAGGCAGTACTGTATTTTTCCAGCTGTTTTGGTATGCTCGGGGAGTTTTGGTGAAATAGATTTCTATGTTGTGGGCCCCTTCCCCCAGAAGATCGGAACCCCTAGACATTTGAGGAAGGGGGCTACACAGATTATTGAATAACTAACAAACTCAGCAAGAAACTTGTAAATGTAAAACAGTAACACGCTCTGGACACCAGAATGCTGGAGGTGTACTTCAGGACGGCTGCTCTCTTCAGCGGAGAAACAAATTTGACATTAGAGCTAGAGGGGGAGCATGACCACAGTGCAGAGTTTGAACCCGAGTTCTAAGTTCCACAATTAGCATAAAGTTCTATCTCCAGGACATAATTCTCTGCATGGAGGATGATGCTTATTGTAAAGTATCAGTGACGGATTCACGGTGTTAGAAAATGAGGGTTTGTAACACAATCTTGCAAGCTCAGAAACAATGGGGGAGGGGCTCTTCCATGCTTGGAAGATTATTTGAAGGTGACGCAGTTGCACATTACCTTCCTATCGGGCAGTCAGGACTATTTGTCATTTTGGAAGGATACTGAACTGAGAGATTAGGAGGAGCTGCCCATAAAGGTAGTGCTGTTTGATGCTCCATTATGGCAGATATACAGGGCCCCATCCCTTTTGGGGACTTCTACGACACCTGCTGCATGGGACAGGAGATGGAAGAAAAAACAAAAGCAGTCACTGTTCTGGTGCTTTAGGTGGTTCATGTTGGATCAATCATTTGCCCCTGAGCTGTGAGATATGTGGTACTGCAGATGGGGCCGGGGGGAGGATTCCGTGCCCCTTGGCAAATGTTAGATGAGACTACTATTAGGACCTTTGAAGACTGTTTCAAAGGATTTGGATGAGGTCTGAGAGATCAATTCAGATATTTTCAGATGTGGGATTTTGTCAGTACACTCCTCCAAGCTCAGGGGTTGACCTTGCCTAGGAGCAGGGATGGGGTGTCTTGCTGTAAATGGTAGGCACCCCAATCTCAAAGTGAGCAATTTCCCTTATAGTATATACAGATTTCTGCAGTAGGATGGACAGGGGGGTCATAAAACACACTAGGGATAAGTGGGCATCAGAAACTCAGATTCAGCAGACAGTGGGATGAGGAATGGGATGGTACTTTTAAGACATCAACGTCTCTGAGATGGCATGAATACATTTTTTATTACTCCCCTGATTCAAAATAAATGGGATCTCACTTTTATTGTGGCTGGCTAGAGATGCCATGGGAATGGGACAGCTATACATAGCCTTATTTTTTGCAATGTAATAAATTACAAGACTTCAGGAAAAGAGAAGAAAAAGGTATTAAGGAAATACTAATGTAACCCCCTACAAATGGGGGTTCCCGAAAAGTCTTCCTCAAGCTTGCTAAATGCTCACTGCCAGGCTGGTGTCCTGCGTTTTAGCAGTTTAAATGTGATTGCCAGAGAGTGCCTGTATAGCCTCTGTGTACTGTCTCTTTAAGAGCTGCCTGGATTGCAGTCACACGTAATCTGAGAGGGAGCTCTATTAAAAGATGTAAGTATTTGCTGAAAATCATTTAGAGTGATAATGATAATGTAGTTTGTCTAACCTGCCTTCTTTGCAGCAAGGACTGTTTTGTTTATCTCCACTAGCTTGGTCCTAGACTGCGAATTGGATCCGCATTCATCTCCATTCGGCCTGGGCCATGCCACGCTGGCCCTGCCAGACTAACCCACTGGACAGAAAAAGCCACTGATGAGAGACCTGCCTGGGGATCAGCCCCCTACTCCATGCTTGAACAGAAACTACGCCTCGGTGAATCATGCGGGCCCTGCTTCTCCTGGCACTCCAGATTAACCACCTGCTGTCTCGATTTTCATCCAGCCTGTATCCAGTCTTGGGTATCATGAGTAATCATCAGGGTAGCTCCCTGCAACAACAGCCTAATCTAAAATGTGTCATCTGATTGTCTTGTTGTTTTCTCTTCACGAACTGAGCCCTCCGGCTCCGGATTACAAATAGTGTGTGTTGTGCAAGTTGTTTTCTTCCATCACAGGGCCCCAATCAACTACAACGTTCCTGGCTAGTCCACTATTCTCCATCTGGGTACCCAGAGTGTGTGACTGTTTATGGACCCTGATGTGCATGCATAACTGTTTGATTGATAGAACCTTTAAGCAAATTAACCTGATTACACCCCTTCCTTGTTCAAGCCCTTAAAGAAATCAGATCTAATTCTTTTCTGAATTTACCCTGACTGTGGTTCTAGTTTGTGCAAGAGTACTGTATGGCTGTTATTTGCTTTTTATAACCTTGTTTTACAGGGGGTCCCCAGGGCTGGGCCAGAGGAAAGCCCTGGTGGTAAGTGCAAACAGTGTGGATACTTGTGTGGTGTATCGGGGTACTGTGAAAGTGATTATTGTGTATTGTTCCGGCCACTAGTAAGGAAAGGGGGGGTTATAGTGTCTCGGAGGGCTGTGCCCAGGTTAGCTTGACCACTACCAACCCTGACCTCTGGGTGGAGGCGCCCGTTTCAGAACTCAGTCCCCCTTAACCTGCTACTAGCCAAGCAGGCAGGGTAGTAGCTCTTGGGATAGTGCCACCTAGGGGTTACACTAAATATCATGGACCATCTGACCTTTATTCATCTAATTTTGGGTCTGAAACCTAAATCCATGCGGGGCACGGAGAAAACTTGCCTTTGGAATATTCTGATCACAGCAGTGTCTATGACATTCACCCATAAATGGCTGTTGGTGGAGCTACCATCATCATCCAACAGATCTCAGAGATAGATCATCTTACCTTTCTAGTACATTCCATGCATCCAAGTGTACATGAAGAAGAAATTACAATAATAATATTGTTTATTCCAAAGGGAACCCTCACTATGCTTAACAAATGCAATCATTCCCTTGGAATGAGCTGCTGCAGAGCTTAGAGTTTTATGTTAATTAAAGGGACACTGTCAACCCCCTTTGGCCTCAAAGTGTCCCTAGTTTAAACAAGCATTTGTCAATGCCAAATGTTTGCTTGCTGGCATTGGCATTGGTAGTGTAGGAGTCAGAGAGATGCATAATAGGAATGGCAGTGAAGTACTGAACTGAAGCCAACCCCACCACCACCCTGCAGAGACTGACAGGCATTGGGGTGTGCTTTTGGGTCATCAGGCATAATGGCCATGCCATTTCTCCACACCCTACCCTGCAGACACCGACAAGTGTCACGGTGTACTTTGGGGTCTTTGGGCCTTATGCTCACCCCATTCCATAAGGAAATACGATGAGATAGGTGCAGTATGGGAGATGGGAGTGAACTTCAGGGGCCGAAGAGGTTCAGAAGGCACCTCGTGCCTGTCTGACTGAGGGTGTGGAGTGTGGGTGGGGGTGAATGGCATGAGTTACTGCGGGTGGCAATCCCAAGTCACACCCCATGCCTGCTGGGTCTCTACAGGTGGGGGCGCATGGTCGGAAAACCCTAACAGCGCAGGGTAATTATTGGTATTTTCACTCTAATTTTTCAACATGGGTTTTGAGACCCCACCTCATGAACAGTGGCAATATCAGTTTGTTGGAGAAGCTGATTTTGCACAGCGACTACGCCATTTGGCAGCACAGATATGAAAACACATTTTGAACAGGATGTGAAAAATGACAGCTGTACTGTTCATGAGGAGGTGTAAAAAATGGCAATGTTGAAAATCTGGAGTGAAAATATAAAAAACTGGCAGTCACGAGCATGCGTAGAAACTGCACAACGCACACCTGTAATGTAATTAGTTTGGGGATAGTTTATAGCAGATTGTCAACACAGGCATTTTGGGACCTCCACTCATGAACAGTGTCACTGTGATTTTCTTAATGTGTCCTGAACACTGATTGCCCACAGCGACCACGCATTTCTATGCCAGAAGTGTGAAAACACATTTCGGCCAGGGATTTTTAAAGTGACAGCTGTACTGTTCATGAGGAGGTGTGAAAAAACGCTAGTGTAGAAAATCTGGACTGAAAATATTACAAATTCGTGAACTTACGACGGTGCGTGGAAACTGCGCAATGCACGCTCGTAACACAGTCAGTTTATGGTCTTTTGTTACCAAATTTTCAATGTAGCCATTTTAAGACCTCTGCTCATGAACAGTATCACTGTGATTTTCTTAATCTGTCCCGAACATTTATTTTGCACACCGACTGTGCCAATGTGCGCTACTTGCGCGAAAACACATTTTGAGCGAGATGTGAAAAATGACAGCTATACTGCTCATAAGGAGGTGTGGTAAAATGGCAATATTGAAAATCTGGGTAGACAATATTAAAAATTCTTGACGTTACCTAGCGTGCGTGAACTGCGCCAGCATGCGCTGGTAAAGAGTAATTTTTGAATATTTTCACCAAATTTTCAACATAGGTTTGGGGAGCCACCTCATAAACTGTGACACTGTTGTTTTGTTATTTGGTCCCAAAAGGTGGTACCGCGCTGTGACCGCGAAATCACCTTTAGGGACCGAATAACAAAATGACAGTGCCAGAATTCATGAGACGGGGTCTCAAGAACCCCATGTTGAAATTTGGTGAAAAAATTCCCCAAAATGCCCGAGATATGCATTAAAGTTGAAAAAAAACTATTTATTCCATTATACAGCTTACCGGCATTTCCTCAGTTCGCGGTCGGTTTTGAAAGAGTGCAGGCGTGTTCCTGGTCCACCGAAGATTGTCACGCCCGGACTCCCGAGGCATGGGGGTGAGAGGGGTGCGGGAGGCAGGGTGCCCAGAGGGTGGGCGCAGCTGAGGGGAGGGGGTCAAGACAGTCAGCGAGGGACCGCTTTTTTCTTACTGGTCATTTATTTTAAGACAATGTGGGACTTTTGCCCAGCGGGGTGGGCTCCCAATGTGGCAGCTGGAAGGTTGTTTTGGGGGGGCAGTGGAGCCGATGGGGATTGGGCACCCCCATCGGCCATATGGATGTTTTGCCACGCTGGGTGGGCCCCAGTGACAACTGGAAGTCTTTTGGTGTATGTGTTGGGGGGTACAGTGAGCCATTGGGGATTGGGCACCCCGTCGCCATATGGACTTTTGTCACGCTGGGGTGGGCTCCCAGCGTGGCACCTGTAAATCTGTTGGGGGGCAGCAGAGCCGACAGGGGGATTGAGCACCCCGTCAACCGCCAGTATGTGGGGGGCTCGGGACTGCATGAGCACACTGGGGTGGGCTCCCAGCATTCAGTAAGGTGTATGTGTGGGGGTGAACTGTCTATGACAGTTCAGATGCAGTGAGCACTGACGGTAGGCAATTTGCATATTGCTGACGACGGCAGTATGCAAATTGCCTACATGAGCCGTGGTGTTTTCCTTTCAGCTGTACGCCACTGCATCTGAACGGCTGTCATAGACAGCTCAGACATTCATTGGCGCGGTGCAGCCGCGCCTGCAAAAGGGAACAGGGCATTGGAAGTGGGGGAGGCACACCTACGAAAACTCGTATGGTGGCACTATGTTTCTTGCACATGCGTGCAAGCAAACATAAAAATACATTTTGTGATTCTTCTCATTCCAGAGACTGCTGTTGTAGCTGGTTGTTTGATTCAGACTCCTTTTTCCTTTTAAAAAGTAAAACACTGAGTGTCAACCATACTGGTGTTACCACACCAAAACATGTTTGTTTACACTGCGTGACCAAATACAGCTGCATCTTTCCTGGACTCAGGAACACCCCCAACACTAACTAGCTACTCATTATGCAGTGGGAGTAGATGAGACTATGGTATCACGAGTGGCTACATTGTTGAGGTTATTACCATAGTAATGCTGTTTCTTCTAATAGAGTCTTGCTGTATTCTGACAATATGCAGTTAGCCCCAGCACTTGAACTGCCCCGGAAAGAAGGAGTTAGCTCTATGCAGAAGCATAGAAAGTTGAGCTCGAGCTCGACTTTCAAACCTCTGTCTCTGGTACTTACCAGTGTAACCGTCAGATTCTTACGAGCAAACTAACTAGTACACAAAGTGGAAATTGTTTACTAAAAGCCAAAGGCAACAATTTGGGCCCAAAAAGACTCAAGTCGAGAACCCAAGAAAAAAGGTAGTGACTGTCACAAACTCACTCAGCAGGTTAGGCCCTCTATTCCCAAAGTGCCAATCTCTGAGCGCAGTCCTGTGAACAGTGTAACAGACAAGGTAACCCTCTTGTCTGTTTTTGTGAGTTCGGATCAACCTTTGGTCTCAAGTTCTGGAGGATTCAAACTGTGAACCTCTTGCTAGCATACCCAATGCACAGGCTCAGATATTTCTGTCTTCGGGGGGCCAGATATCTTTGCCTACGAGCACCTAACCAGGTATACAGAGATGAACCCTTTAAAACTTTAACAAAGACCTCAGATGTAAAACGCTTGTCTTTCCAGTTTGGTACCACCATTCAAGCTTATGTTTAGTATCTGCAATAACCATATACTTTTCTTACAACTAAAAGGAAGTCAAAGACAGACCAAGTAAGTTCTAAAAATAATTTTACTAAAATAGTTAAAAATATGTAAAACGCAAAATACAGAACTCTTATATTCCCAGACATACACATCTTTTAAAAGAAACAAGGTTTAAACAGTGCAAATTCCTACTTACAGTACTTAGATTTGAAATTTTCTAAATATCTGTTTACAAGTGCTCCAAAGATCTTTCCTCAGTCAGAGTCTAGGTAAAAGTGTGTAAGTAAAACAGAGTATTCCTTAAACAACTGTATGGGACAACCCATTTTTGTGTGAGGTCAGCTAGCTCCTCCTCTGTCAGTTATGTATAAAAAAATATATATCTTATACAAAAGTATTACATTCTGCAACTGCAGCATAATTCATGTCCTTCAAATTACACCTCTTTTGATCTCCTAATAGGCTTCTTCCTTCCAGGACATGACAGCATCTTTATTATTTTTGCACTTCTATGTAATAACCTGGGTTTTCCTTCCAATGTCATAAAATGGATATATTCTAGCAACTATGGTTGTAATTAAATCAGACAGACAGGATCCTTAATTAAGGCCTTACATGTAACACATGGTCTCTGAAAACTGAGTGTGTGTGTGAACTCACATGCTGTCAGCATTTTTCTTATGGCTTTCATCTTTTAGCTAAAACCTGGGGGGAGTTGATGAGTGAGGTCATTCTAGGAGCATCAGGTTTTTTTGGCAGAGACAGTCAATTATACATTTTATATTAAAAAAAAATGATACAGCGCTCACAGCTGGCTGTCTACGTCATAGTGACTATATATATATATATATATATATATACACACACTGTATATACACACACACATATAACAATAACAACAATAAAACAACTACCCCACCCTAAAAGGGAGGGTATAAGGTCCACTCCTGAGATGCAACACTGTACCTGCCAGCCCACTTCCCAAAAACTAGGTTCTGAGAGGGGAGGCAGGGAGGAAGGTCAGAATACAGCAAGACTCCATTAGAAGAAACAACATTACTATGGTGAGTAATTTTTTCTTCAAACAACATGAAGTCTTGCTGTATTCTGACAATATGCAGACTACCAAGCAGTTCCCTCAGGAGGAGGGAGTGCGGAACCTACTTTGGAAACAGGCTCTGCAGTACTGCTGTGCCAAACCTAGCATCACTCCTAGCCTGGATGTCCAGAGAATAATGCTTGGTGAATCTATGGACTGTTTTCCAGGTGACTGATTTACAGATTTCTAGCAATTGTATATCTCTGGCAGCAGCCAGAGTGGCAGCTGTACCCCTAGTCAAGTGAGCCCTCAGGCCTGGAGGGATTGTTTTGCCCAATTTGTCATAGCAGAATTGTATACAAGAAACAATCCACCTGGCAATAGTCCTTTTAGTAGCAGGCTTACCTTTTCCCACTTCACCATAAGTGAGAAACAATTGAGAGAATCATGCCTGTGTACCTTAGTATGATCTATATAGTAGCTAAGAGCCCTTTTTAAATCCAAACTGTGTAACCTTCTTTCCCCTGAAGAAGAATGGTCAGTGAAAAATACAGGAAGAGACATAGGCTGGTTTAGATGAAAATCTAACACCACTTTAGGTAAGAACCTCTTATTGGTTCTTAGGACCACCTTATCCTTATAGAAGGAAATGAAGTCAGGCTCAACTGACAGGGCCTGTAATTCACTAATCCGCCTGGCAGAAGTAATAGCTACTAGGAACACAGTTTTCCAGGTCAAATACTTAATCTCAGCCGAAGCCAGAGGTTCGAAGAGTGGCTGCATAAGCTGAGCAATGCGGACATTAAGATCCCAAGCCGGAATAGGCTCTCGAAAGGGAGGGTTGATAGGAACCAGACCCTTGAAGAACTTACTAAAGACAGGATGAGCTGCCAGGGAAGAGCCCTTCCCTGCTGAAAGGAATGCAGAGACAGCTGCTAGGTGAACCTTCAGGGTTGCAGGCCTAAGACCCAGACTATTAAGGTGAACAAGATAGTCCAAAGCTGTAGCAATATTGGTAGAATCAGGTGAAATGCCTTTCTGAGAACACCAAATGCTGAATCTTTTCCATTTGGAATTACACGTTTTTCTAGTGGAGGGTTTACTAGAAACCTTCAAGATATCCAGAACTCCTTATGGAAGATGCAGACCTGCACATTCTAACTCTTCAAGAGCCAGGCCTTGAGGTTGAGAGACTGGAGATTGGGGTACCAGATCTTCCCCTGAGAGGAGGTTAAGAGATTGTATCTCTTGGGGAGAGACAGGGGATGTGACACTGCCAGAGATAGCAGCAGGGCATACCAAGGCTGTCTGGCCTAATCTGGAGCAACTAGGATCACTGTGCAGGGTTGAGATCTGATTTTGATCAGGACTTTGAACAACAGAGGGAAGGGAGGGAAGGCACAAAGAAACTTGCCCTTCCAGTCCAGAATGAGAGCATCCAGAGAAACAGACCTTAGGACTGGTGGTCTGCAGCAAAACAGAGGAAGTTTGTGATTGTCCGGGGCTGCAAAGAGATCTATCTCTGGAATGCCCCATCTGGTGAAGATGACTTGTAGGATACGAGGGTGCAGGGATCATTTGTGATGTCCCTGGAAGATTCTGCTCAGAGCATCTGCCAGTACATTGTCCTTTCCTGGGAGATGAATTGCTATCAGGGAAATTTAAAGGGAATAGGCTAGAGACCACAGTTTCATGGCCTCTGTGCACAAGGCCGTGGACCGAGTGCCTCCCTGCTTGTTGATGTACCACATTGTGGTGGTATCTGTCCTGACCTGTACCAGCTTGCCCCTGACCGATTCCGAGAAGACTTGAAGGGCCAGAAAAACTGCCCTGAGTTCTAGAAGATTGATATGAAGAAGAGACTCTTTAGGGGTCCACACCCACTGAGCCGTGAGGGCTCCCAAATAGGCTCCCCAGCCTAGGAGAGAAGCATCTGTAGTTAGGACTACTGAGGGGACTTGAGAGAGAAATGGAACACCCTGTCTGAGGTTCTCCTGGTCTAGCCACCACAGGAGAGCTTGGACCAGAATCTGAGTCACTGGAATCAGTAATCAGTTTTGTGAGAGAGTTTCTTTTCTGAGACCAAAAGGACCTTAGGTGGAACTGAATGTCCCTTATCTGAAATCTGGCTCCTTGCACCACTGCAGTGGAAGTTGCCATGTGGCCCAGGAGTTGAAGAAACTGCCTTGCTGGATGAGAGACCAGAGGTCAAAAAGATGAAGCAAGATCTGTGAGGGCCTTTACCCTTGCCAGAGGGAGGAAGGCGTTTGCTTGAATAGTATCCAACTCTATTCTTATGAAAGTAAGAAGTTGTACTGGTTCGAGAACAGATTTTGGGAGATTGAGAAGAAACCCCAGAGAACTGAGCAAGTCTTGAGTGATTTGAAGAGCTGACTTGACCTGGTCGGAGGACTGACCTACAATTAGCCAGTCGTCCAGATATGGGAAGATGGAAATACCCTGCCTTCTGAGAAAGGCAACCACTACTTCAAGGCACTTTGTGAACACCCTTGGAGCTGATGTTAGGCTGAAGGGCATGGCTCTGAACTGATAATGGCCTAAAGGCAACTTGAACCTGAGGTACTTTCTGTGGGAGCACCTGATAGGAATATGGAAATAGGCATACTAACATATACTAAAATACTAAAATGCCAGCAGAATGGGCCTAATGGTCTCTCGAGTCTGCTCGATTTTCAGCACCCACATTGAGGGCCGATTTTGGTGTCCCCCCCTCCCCCTTGTGTTATACTGTCCCCAGTCCCAGATGTTCCACCTGTATTGGGCCTGGTCAGATTTACCTTCCCCCTGTACCTGTCCCATGCCCTTAAACCTGTTCACAGTCTCCACCTCTACGAGCTCCCTGGGCAGTGCATTCCATGGCTCCGCCACCCTTTCAGTGAAATAACATCTCCTCCTCTATCCTCTGAGCCTGCCCCCTTCCAGCTTATACCCGTGCCCTCTCGTTGCCCCACCCTCCTTTCTTTGGAGCACCCTGACTGGGCCTCCTTTATTGATCCCTTTCATGTACTTAAAGAGGTCTATCATGTTCCCCCTGTCCCTCCTCTCCTCCAGGGTGTACATGTCAAGCTCCTTGAGCCTCTTCCCATAGGTCCTCTACCCCAGGCCCCAGATCATTTTGGTTGCCCTCCTTTGGACCCTTTCTAGGAGTGTAATGTCCCTCTTTAAATGTGGTCTCCAAAACTGTACACAATACTTGAGGTGTGGCCTAACCAAGCAGTTGTACAGTGGAAGGATCACTTCTGCCTTTCTGGAGGTCATCCCCCTGGCGATGCATCCTAGCATCCTATTTGCCCTTGCTGCTGCCCTCCTACAGGTCTCTGAGTTGTTCATTTTGACATCTACCACTACCCCCAGGTCCCTCTCGCCCTCCATGATTTGAATCATGTCTCCTCCCAGGGTATATCCCTGGCCTGGATTTCTGACTCCCAGGTGCAGAACCTTGCACTTCCTCACATTGAATTTTAGTTTCCATTTTCCTGACCACCTTTCCAGAGCCTCCGGGTCCTCCTGCAAGGCCACCCTCCCCTCTTCCTCATCCACCACTGCACCCAGCTTTGAGTCATCTGCAAAGAGACTCATCTCACTCCTGATCCCCCTCCTGATGTCTGAGATATAGGTGTTGAATAGGAGTGGCCCCAGCACAGACCCCTGGGGAACCCCACTAGTAACCCCCCTTGGGGATGAGGTTAACCCTCCAACCACCACCTTCTGAGTATGCTCAGAGAGCCAATTTCCTATCCATCTTAACAACTGCCTCCCTGCCCCCATTTCCTTCAGGTTAGCCAGCAGGCCACTGTGGGGTACCGAACTGAAAGCTTTGCTAAAGTCCAGAAAGAGGACATCCACTGGCCTACTCTGGGCCATTGTCACCCAGTCATAGAACTCAACAAGGTCTGTCTGGCATGATCTTCCCATGACAAAGTCATGCTGCCTATCGTCCAAGTACCCAATTTGCTCCAGTAACCTCCCCTAGCCTTTCCTTGACAATACCCTCCATCACCTTGCCGACCACTGACGTCAGGCTAATGG
Organism: Neoceratodus forsteri; assembly: GCA_016271365.2. Classification (NCBI taxonomy): domain Eukaryota; kingdom Metazoa; phylum Chordata; order Ceratodontiformes; family Ceratodontidae; genus Neoceratodus; species Neoceratodus forsteri. The sequence goes on from CM028130.1 coordinate 1,202,989,215, forward strand.
GCCTGTAATTTCTCACCTCCTCTCTTGATCTCCCTTGTGGATTGGCATGACATGGGCCACCCTCCAGTCTTGGGGCACCCACCCAGTCCTCAGAGAGATGTTGAAAAGCTCTGCTAGAGGGACTGCCAGGACGTCCGCCAGTTCCCTCAGCACCCTGGGATGTATCTCATCTGGCCCAGGTGCTTTCTCCATCCAAAAGGACCTGAGGGCTTCCCTTACTCTCTCTACCAGGATTTCAGCCTCCACGTCCTCCCCCTTTTCACCCTGCAAAGCTGGGCCCCCACCTGTCTGTGATGGCCACTCCCTTTCCTCAGACCCATCAGGGTCCCTGGTCTCTACCGGTCCCACCCCTTCCTCTGGTTTGCTCCCGCTCCCCTCGCAAGACATAGCCCCTCAATCCCCCCTGGTAAAAACTGAGGCAAAGTACTCATTTAGGACTAATGCCTGTTCCCGCACCTTCTGTGCCCAACCATCCCCTATCCTTATCTTGCTGATCTGCCCCTTACTTTCCTTTTTTCCCCGATGTATCTAAAGAACCCCTTGTCCCCACTCCGGATCCCACTGACCAAGGACTGCTCCTTTTTTGCCTTAGCTGCTCTCACCACCCTGGTGACCCTCTTGGCTGTCAGCTCATATTCCTCCTGATCCCTTTCACTCCTTGAGCACTTGAAGCACCAATAGGCCGCCATCTTTTCCCTCACCACCTCCTGTACCACCCGGGTCCACCAGCAGTGTTTTCTGGCCTTACCGAACTTATGCCTTTCCCTTGTGCAGGATCTGGTAACCTCCTGTATTCCCTTCCTAATGATCCCCCACCTGCTGTCAGCATCCATATCCGGCATTATCCTGTCCAGATGATCTTTAAGGATCCTTCCCATCTCCCTGAAGTCTACACCCCTAAAGTCGGTTACTACCATCCTTGTTCGGCTTTCCTCCCCCCCAGGTCCAGGAAGAACCAGACTGTGGCATGATCACTCCCCGCCAATGGGTCCCTCACCTCTAGGCCCCTAATTTGATCACTGTCCGCCAGGACTACGTCCTGTGTCCGGGCCTCCCTAGTTGGCTCACCCACCTGTTGTATCAGAAACGCATCCTGGAAGACATCCAGCAGCCTCTGCTCTCTGGCCACTGGTGACGTCATAGTCCCCCAGTCTGTTCCTGGCATGCTGAGGTCCCCCATTACCACTACCCTTCCCTTTCCCAATCTACAGTGTGCCTCGAGATTTGCCACTAAACATTCTTCCAGGACCTCTGCCAGTGCTGGTGATCTCTATACCACTCCAGCCTTTACTGTCTTACCCCCCCTGCATCAGCAAGATGATCCAAATGGCCTCCACATTCCCTTCTGCCTCCTCTACCCCTCCAATACCCATGCCATTTCTGACTAACAGTGCTACACCACCCCCTTCCTTCCCCCTATCTTTTCTGAACATAATGTAGCCCTCCAGATTTAGGTCCCATTCATGCCCTTGAGTGGCCCAGGTCTCAGTGACTGCTGCCACATCTACCTCCCCCTCAACTAGCATCACCTGGTGCTCAGGCATTTTATTTCCTAAGCTCCTGGCATTTATCAAGACCACTCCCCATCCCTTTTCCCTCCTCTCCTTTCTCCCCATTGAGCTCCCATTTCTCAGCTCCTGCACTCTATCTGGTGACCCTTTTCCATATCTCCTTAGTCCCCTAGAGGAGTGGAGACCATGTCCCTCATTTATTGTACCTACTGGCCCTGCCCCTTTTTTGATCCCTCCCCTCTTCACAAGTTTAAACCCCACCTTTTGCTGATGAACCCAGCTAGTTTGAGCTTAAGGATTTCCTTCCCCTCCAAATTAGGGTGGAGCCTGTCCCTAGCATACAGCCCCTTATCCTCCTAGGTCTCCCCCCAGTCCCCCACCAGGCCATTCCCCGATTCCCCACACCACTCCCTAAGCCACTGATTTATCTCCCTAATTTTCATCTTGTTTTCCGCACTAGCCCTTGGCACCAGCAGGATTTCCAAAAAGGAGCTCTTACAGCCTATGGAAAGGCACATCCTGGCCAACTCCCGGAACCTTGCCTGAATTTCTAGTTCACTATTACCATTTATGTCATTTATCCCCAAGTGTACTAGAATGTCCGGGGTCCCCTGCATTCCCTTGCCAGTGAATACAACTCATGCTTGACCTTGTGCACCTGGGTTGCATTTGGTTCTGATCAGACAGGTTTTTCCCTCCCCCTGCCCCTCCCACTGGATGCCTCTGATCATGGAGTCCCCCAATAGCAGTACTCTAACCTCCCCCTTGCCTCCCTGTTCACCCCTCGGGTTCCTCCTCCTTCCATGCCCCTCCTCATCCCTTCATCCCTATTCTCACCCCAACCGGCTACTCACACCTCCCACAATCTGGGTGTCGAAGGTAGCCCCTTCACTATTGTCCCTAGTCACCTCCTCTACCCATGTCCTGGTCTTCTTTACCCCCCCACCCGAGTATCTTTCTCTGTATCTCTTTCCCCACTCCTTACTAATCCATCCGTCCTATCCGTTTGCCTACTTGGCTTTCTGCTCGCTATCATCCCATTTACGTTCTGCGCCTTCCTGCCTGTCGTGCTCCCCTGTTCCATACCATTAGCCTCCTCCTTGTTCTCCTGATCCTCCTTTTACTTCTCCACTTCTACCCCTCTTCCCCCATCCTGTCCGGGACACCCTCTATTGCACCCTTGCCTCTTTCCCCCTTCACCCCTTCTATCTGTCCCTGCCCCAGCTTCACCAGCAGCATCATGATCATCCTCCTCCTCCTCCCCCCCACCACACACCCCTCTTCTACCACTGGGCGTAGAGGGTTAAAACAATTTGGGAGCCTTAGCCCATCCCCCAGTGCCACCCGTCCCTACCGCCTCTCGGTTTCCTTTGGACACCCCAGACTCTTGCCTACTGCTATGGAAGCGTCCACCTTTTGGGCCCCACCTGCCAGGGTCCCCTAGAGCCCACTGTGTACCCCCGTTCCCTCCCCTCCTAGTGTGAGCACCTCTCTTCACTCCTTCCCCAGCTTGGGAGGCCCCAGCACCTAGTGCTTCCATGTAGGTGACCGCTTGCCTCCTACCTCTCCAATCCTCCCCCCAGCACCCCAGCTGCCTTTGGATCCCCTCTACCTCCTCCTTAAGCTGTGCCAGCTGGTAGCACACTGGGCATCCCCCAAACTTCCAAGCCCGGTCCAGTATCATGGCCACACTACACCCTGTGCACCCAACCACCCACCCACCCAAAGATACCTGCTCTAGTGATATGCGGTCCCTTCCCCATCATCACAGCAGTCTTTTCTAGGCCAAATAACAAACTTAGTGGTTCTACAGTTTCTCGAGCTACCAGTACCTATACCTAGGTGATCCCCCCCATACAGCATGCAGACTTTTAAACTAGAAATGTTTGAGTGGCTGAACTTTTCCCCACCTGACTATTAGCCTTAAGAGTTAGCTTATAGGGGAAGTTTACAACTCCCTAAGCCCCTCCCTCTCAGCCTTTAAACCCAACCCCCAGTGGCTCTTCCGTATTTAAGAAAGGCTAATACATGGGATAGGTGGGAGAGCTTCTCCAGAAAGATTCTAAGGAGTTAGGCCAAATTTAAAACACAATAGCAAAACTTTCAAAAACTTATGACAAAGATAAGTTAGGTCCAGGGATGCTAGCCAATCCCCTTGCCTTAGAGAGGGAAGAATCATTCCCAGAGTCACCATTTTGCATTTTGGTTTTGTGATGTGTTTGTTCAAACACCTGAGGTCTAGGATGGGTCACCACTCCCCTGTGTTTTTTGGGGTAAGGAAGTACCTGGAGTACAGGCCTTTGCCCCTGTGTGGAGTAGGAACTATTTCTACGGCTCTGACAGCCAGAAGAGAAGAAACCTCTGCCTCTACAGCAAGCGTCTCTGAGATGGATGCAGGTGGAAAGGACCTGGCCCTCAGTTTTGAAAACCTTTTGAAGCTGAGGGACAGTCCCTGGCTTACTACCTCCAGGACCCACTTATCTGAGGTAACAGACTTCCAGGCCTGGAAGTAGTAAGCCAGTCTGCCTCCTACTGGAATGGGGGAGTCGACCTGGGCTGACACATCAGGGTGTCTGCTTGGCAGGAGCCTTGGACTGGGAAGAGGATGCAGCCCTGCTCATCCCCCTCCTGCCTCTCCCTCGAAAGAACTCCCTGTGTGGGAAAGGAGAGGAAGCCTGAGCTTGGTAGAAAGGCCTGTGGAAAGGCCTGCCCCTGCCCCTAGACTGTTGCTTCTGAGGAGTAGCTTGCCTCTCTTTGGCCTGTGCACTCCTGTACTCATCCAGTTTCTTCATGTAAGCCTCTGTCTGCTCCCCAAATGGAGAGTTACCCACTACAGGGAAATCCATAGCCTTAGCCTGGGTATCCTGCGAAAGGCTAGTACATCTGAGCAAGGCATGTCTCCTGAGAGACACAGACGTAGCCATGACTCTTGATGCCACATCATTGGACAGCAGCATGGAATTGTACCTTGGATGCCTCAATTCCATCAGCAGCCACCTCCTCCAGCTCTTTGGCTAGCTGGGGGAAGGCCTGTTTAGCCAGTTCCTGAACCGTATCCCACCTGGACTTCTGGTACCTGGCTGTGTAGGCCATATAGTTAGCCTGCCTGAGTCCCAAAGAAGATGCCAAATACTGCTTTTTGGCCATGGCATTGACCTTCCTGGAGTCTTTGTCTGGGGGTGTGTGAAGCCAAAGGAATGCTAGCCCTGTCACAGGCTGCAGCCTGCACTACCCCAACATGGCTGCAATGATTGTATAAAAACTCCATACCTGAGCCTGATAGCATGTATCTCCTGTCCATTCTCTTATTCACAGGAGGTAGGGAGTTAGGAGTCTGTACAATCTTTTTTGTCTGTTTCCCCAAGGACTTGTGAAGGGGAATAGACAATCTCTTTGTCTCTGGGATTTCCATCATCTCGACAAAATCAGGCTCTTCCTGCTCCTCAGCAGCTTCAACCATTGGGAGCTGGAGGGTTTCAGCCACCTTCTTGTAAAACAAGAAATGTGAAGGGGACTCAGAAAGCCTGGGAGGGGAGACATTGGAGGGTCTGTCTGGGGAGATGTCCGGTTCAATGGGCACATCCAGACCTTCAAAGCCATTATCTTCAGAAACAAGGCGCTGCATCAGCATGTGGTCTAAAAGCAAAACAAAATGGTTATATTAAATGCACGCTGAAAATAGAAAATAGAGTTAAAAATCTACGTTTCGACCTTAGGTCTTCTTCAGGAAATATCTAAAAGAGAAAAAAAACAAGTTAGTGTAGAGGAGAGGTAAAATGAGAGAGATATATATGTGGAGAAAGAAGAAAGGGGCGGCTAAGGGAGAAGAAGTGATAAATGGTAAGATTAAGAGAATCTGTGAAACAAAACGTGATGATGGGAAAGATAAAGCATAATGGGAGAGAAAGAGCTGGGGAAGTTCCCAGGTGAAGACTAATTAACAGGGCCTTGTAAGAAGGCTGAAAGGTGACAAATGTGGGAAGGAGACAGAAATGGAGACATATGGTGAAAATGAAAAATAAATGAGTACAAAACAAATTGACTTTAGGAAAAAGGGATGGCTGAAAGATGTTAGTGGAAAATAAGTCTATCATTTAAACCAGAGGGCTGCTGGAGCCAAGGCGGATGATCAGCTTGGCTTCCATGTTTTTTTTATGGTCAGGATCCCGGAAGCCCTGCTGAAGGACACAAACAGAAAGGTCATTGACATTGTGGTCCCTGGAGATAAAGTGGGATACAATGGGTTTAGCAGTTTCACCATTCCTGACTGCTCTGTAATGTTCCCTGAAACGGTCAGCAAGACGCCTACCAGTTTCTCCGATGTAAATAGCTGAACACTTCCTGCAAAGAATACAATTACCTTATCTTCATCCTCATCATCGGGATACTCTTCGTCTCCTTCCCACTCCTCATAAAAAGCATCCGGATCATAATCTGATGGAGTCAGATCCGACCGAACCGACTGCCTAGCCGGTACTGGTTCGGATGGAACCGGGCGAAGCGATTGAACTATGCTAATCACTTTGGCTATCTCATCAGCGGTTGGAGTATGCGGTGCTGGCTCCAAACTGGCTGACTTACATTTTTGTTTTGACGGAACCAACCCCTCGGAGTCAGACCTCCTTTTGCCCGAGGAGGTATCGCCTAGGTCAATAGGCACCTCCTCAGGTTCGTCCGCAACCAAACCAGGCTGGCCATCTGGATCTACGGACTTCTCGGCCTCCCTTTCCTTTAGCCTACTCAATCTTTTTTCCAGAGTGGCTTTAGAAAAATTCTTACAAATGTGGCAGTTTGTTTTGAGGTGGTCAAACCCCAGAGAGTAAACACAGATGTGGTGGGGGTTAGCCTTAGCAAAGACCTCCCCACACTGAGTACAGGGTTGAAACCCAGTGGGACTGTTTTTTTTCTAGGGTTTCTCAGACATGGCCAACCTAAACAATTACCCTTAAAGCGTTCAAGCCAGGTAATAATCAACCAATCAGTTACAAACCGTGTTACGGCATGTTGTTGAAACATGCAGTACACCTGGGTAAACAATTTGGAGCAAAACAAGGCTGTCTATAACTATACATTCCCATGCATTTCAGTTCTAATAAGCAAGGAGGCAGACTAAACAACCAGCAACATCAATGAATTTTAGAGAAGGTAAGCAATCATAAAATGTGGGTTTTTACCTAGAAATAATATGATACAAAAAAGGTTGACAATGTCCCTTTAAGCAATCTTGGAATGAAATTCAGAACTCTGCTGTGTGGTCACGCTCATCTCTGCTCACGAACGTCAGATTTATTTCTGAAGTTAGGTTAAGCAGTGGCAACTAAACTAGCTAAATGACTACCAAAAAGTTATTCAAAAGAAGAGAGTCTTAGGAGACTCATAAATATGGCAGAACAAATTTAAAAATATTAGGTCATTGAGTATCAACTGTAAGGCACTGTAACAAGTAATGCTTAAGCAAACTGAAAATAATTAATTCTTGTGAGACCCTTTTCCAGGTTCTAGAGGGGAGGTAGGGATGGGAATGTTAAACATAGTGAGGGATCCCTTGGAAGGAACAACATTACAATGGTGAGTAATTTTTGTGTTTGCTTGCATGAACGCACAAGAAACACACTGCGTCAGCTTCCTTCACTAGTGGGTTGTGCAGGTGCGGCAGTGTTGTTGCCTATGCAGGCAGCCCATTTTGGGGCTGATCTGTGTGGCACGAATAGAGGATCACGCTGTCCATGACAGCACTAATGTAGCTTGCCACTATGCACAAAGAAATTTGCCACTGCAATCAGGGAGTGCCCCGTCATGAAACAATCAGCTGTGTTTGCTTGTGGGGTGGTCCCTGACTGCAGCAGTGAATTAGAGCTGCATTGTCTGGTGTCCCATTTCAAATAAACATGGCTGCGGCTTCTCCATCGGCGTCTCACAGTCCCCATGGAAGCTGACAGACAGTCGTCACCTCTCACAGTCCCCATTACAGCCAACGGGGGTGCCCAATCCCCCTGTCGGCATACCCCCCTCCAGTTCATTTGCGATGGGGTATGCGATCCTCCTTGACACATTCTCACAATCTGTTGTGTGCCGGTAGGGGCCCAATCCCCCTCGGCTCATCAGCAACCCAAAACATTCTGCCGACAGGGGTGCCCAATCCCTGTCGGCTATAGATATCCCCAAAGAAACATTCAGGTGGCATGCTGGGAGTCCACCCCAGCGTGCCAAAGTACCTCCAAAAGCACAAAACCTTCCCGCATTGTTTTTTTATTTTTTTTGTTTTCTGTAAGAGAAAAAAATGGTCCCTCATTGAGTCTGGTGTCCCTCCCCAACATGCAGCCACCCTCTGCACCCACCTCCCACACCCCTCACCCCACACTTACCTCCAGAGCCCAGTGCGACGATCTTCGGTAGACCAGGAACACGTCTGCACTCTTCAAAGCCGACCGCGAACTGAAGAAATCCTGGTAAGCTGTATAATGACATAAATGTTTTTTTTTTTCAACTTATGTGGATATCTCTCTCGGTCATTTTTCCAAATTTTTACACCAAATTTTCAACATGGGGTTCTTGGGACCCCATCTCATGAATACAGTGACTGTCAGCTAGTTATTCGGTCCCAAAATGTGATTTCACAGTCACTGTGTGGAATCAATGTTCGGGACCAATTAACAAAACAACAGTGTCACTGTTCATGAGGTGGGCTCTCAAAAAGCCTATGTTGTAAATTTGGTGACAAAATTCCAAAAAATGACTGTTACGAGCGTGCGTTACGCAGTTTCCACACACACTTGTAAGTTCGTGAATTTGTAATATTTTCACTCCAGATTTTAAAAGTTGGCATTTTTTCACACTTCCTTATGAACAGTACAGCTGTCATTTTTCATATCCTGGCCGAAATGTGTTTTTGCACTTCCGGCGCAGAATAGCGTCGTTACTGTGGGAAATCAGTGTTCAGGTCAGATTAAGAAAATCACAGTGACACTGTTCATGAGCAGAGGTTCTAAAATGCCTATGTTGAAAATTTGATGACAAAAGTCCCATAAAATGATTGTGTTACGAGCGTGCATCATGCAGTTTCCACGCACCCCCGTAACTTCATGAATTTGTAATATTTTTACTCCAGATTTTCAACATTGGCATTTTTTCACATCTCCTTATGAACAGTACAGCTGTAATTTTTCACATCCTGGCGGAAATGTGTTTTTGCACTTCTGGCGCAGAATAGCGTAGTCGTTGTGGGAAATCAATGTTCGGGACTGATTAAGAAAATCACAGTGCCACTGTTCATGAGTGGAGGTCCCAAAATGCCTATGTTGAAAATCTGGTATAAAAAAATCCCCAAATAATTTCATTACAGGTGTGCATTCTGCCAGTTTCTCATATTTCATTGACTTCACCAACTTTTGTTATATTTTTACTCCAGATTTGCAACATTACCATTTTTTACACCTCCTCATGAAAAGTACAGCTGTCATTTTCCACATCCTGTTCAAAATGTGTTTTCGTACCTGTGGCGCCAAATGGCGCAGTCGCTGTTCAAAATCACCTTTCGGCTTGCAAACTGATAGTGTCACTGGTCATGCAGTACAGTCACAAAAAGCCCATGTTGAAACCTTGGAGTGAAAATACCAAGAAATGCCCAGGGCGTTAGGGTTTCCGACCATAATGCCCTACCCCGTAGGGACTGACAGGTGTCAGGGGTGTGACTTGGAACTGTCGACAGTAATGCTCACACCATTCCACGCCCACCCCCACCCTGTAGCCAGTGACAGGCATCGAGGTGTGCCTTGGACTCTTCAGCCCCAAAATTCACCCCATTCTCTTATACTACACCCATTTTAGTGTATTTCCTCATGGAATGGGGCAGGTGTAAAGCCCGAACACCCCAAGGCACACCTCGACACTTTTCGGTGTCTGCAGGGTAGGGTGAGGTGAAATGGCGTGAGTGTTATGGGCGATGACCCAAAGGCACACCCCAAAGCCTGCCCATTTCTGCAGGGTGGTTGGGGTTAGCGTCAGTTCAATACTTCACTGCCATTCCTATTCTGCATCTGTCTAACTCCTGCACTTTCAATGCTAATGCCAGCAAGCAAACATTCAGCATTGACAAATGCTTGTTTCTTTTATCTCCACGAATCCCTCACTATGCTTAATAACTGCAGACTACAAAGCAGTACCATGGTAGGCTGGGTACAGAACCTATTTAGGAGAAAAGGTTCTGCAAGACAGCAATGCCACAGCTAGCATCCCTTCTAAACTGTACAGTACGTCCAGACAACCCTGCTTTGTGAAAGTGTGCACTGTTTTCCAGGTGGCTACTTTACAGATTTTCTGTAAGGAAATACCTCTTGGTGCTGCCACTGAGGCAGAGGTGCCATGTGTGGAGTGTGCTCTGAAGCCCTGAGGAGGCAGCTTGCCAGCTTTGCCATAACAAAAGTGTATGCAGGAGACTATCCAATGAGAAACTGTCCTGTTGGATGCTGGTTTACCTTTACCCACTTCACCACAGGTAGCAAATAACTGATTATTAGTGGATCTTGCCTCCTTTATGTGGTCCAAACAGTAGCGCAGTGGTCTCGTAATGTCCAAAATGTAGAATGTTTGCTCTCCTGAACTGGATTTTGCTGTAAAGAACACTGGAAGTGCAACTAACTGGTTCAGATGAAATTCAGACACTACTGTAGGGAGGAAATTTGTGTTGGTTCTTAGGACTACCTTGTCCCTGTGGAAAATTATATAGGGTAGTCAGAGTCGCTGCAGAGGGCTTGTAGCTCACTTACCCTTATGGCAGATGTCTCAGCCACCAGAAAAACTGCTTTCCAGGTGACACATTTCAAGTCAGTAGTTGCCATGGGCTCAAAAGGAGGTTACATAATCTGGGCAATGCACAGATTCAGATCCCCTGGTGGGACTGGATCCATGACTGGAGTGTACAGGTAGATAAGGCCTTTAAAGAACTTTTTGAAAATGGGCTGTGAGGCCACTGACTTGTTCTTGCCAGTTAAAGCACAGGCTGACACTGCTGCCAAATGCACCTTCAGAGTAGAAGGACTGAGACCCAGGGACTGAAGATGGACTAAGTAGTTCAGGATTGTAGGAAGGCTTGCTTGAAGTGGGCTGAGCAGCCTTTAGGAGCACCACAGTGAACATTTTTTTCCACTTTGAAGTGTAGGTTTTTCATGTTGCTGGTTTTCTGGAAACCTTAAACACTTACAAAACCTTTTCAGAAAGGTGTAGTTCAGAGAACTCTAGCTCTTCAAGTACCATGCTCTGAGATGCAAGGTTCTTGGGCCTGGAAATGTTATCTTGCCCTGGGACAAGGTCAACAGATTGTACCGTAGGGGAAAGCTGATAGATGCTTGATGGAAAGGGACAGGAGCAGTGAGTACCAAATCTGCCTGGCCCAATCTGGAGCAATTAGGATCCTGGGTGAAGACTCTTCCCTCAGTTTCAGCAGCACCCTTAGTAAGGGTAGAAATGGAAGGAAGACAGAGAAACGTTCTAGGCCAACTGAGGATTAGGGCATCCTCTGGAACTGTTCCCACTGAGGGGGGTCTGCTATAGAACAAAGGGAGCTTGTAGTTTCCCCAGGATGTGAACAGGTCAATCTCTGGTGTACACCACCTTCAGAACACTGCAGCCAGCACCTGCTTGTTCAAGGTCCATTTGTGATGTTTCTGGCTGATTCTGCTCTGGGAATCTGCCACGACATTGTGCTTCCCTGGCAGGTGAACTGCTGAGAGCTGAACTGCTGATAACTGTACCTCTAGGAATATGCTAAATTCCAAATCTTCATTGCTTCTGTGCACAGTTTCGAAAATCTTGTTCCTTCCTTTTTGTTGAAATAATATATGGTAGTGGTGTTGCCTGTTCTGAACTGGATGGACTGACCTCTGACATGGGCGGAAAAGCATGCATTGCCAGATACACCGTCCTGAGCTCCAGAAGGTTTATGTGCTCCTAACAGTCCAGTGGTCTCCACATCCTGCTTACAGTTAAATCCTACAGATGGACACCCCAGCCAAAGAGGGCGGCATCTGTAGTGAGGACAACCGTGGGTGATTGCTAGAGGAAGGGAACCCCCTTCCTGAGGTTGCCTTCTTCCTGCCACCACTCCAGGGCCCTTAATAGGTACTTTGACACAGGAACGAGTTATGACAGTGGGTCTCGCCCTTTGGGAACAATGGAACTACAAGTGGTACTGGATGCCCCTCATTTGGAGTCTGGCACCTGGAACTACTGCTGTAGACAAGGCCATGTGCCCCACCAGCTGGAGGAAGTCTCTTGCAGTTCTGGATTGCCCTGCCTTGAAGGACCCTGCAAGCTCTATCAGGTTTTCCATGCCTTTTCAAAGGAGGAATGCCCTCCCTAGGTGGGCATCCAGTTCTAGAAACACAGAAACACAGAATCTGACAATAGCTAGGGACTGCTTGGCCATCCAGTCTGCCCATTTTTCCCTACCTACACTATTACTGCAGACTGTGCCTGATCTACAGCTCTTTCTCCCCTCCCATACTTTCTTTCCATTAGGATTCCTTTGTGCTTATTCCATACAATCTTGAACCCCACCACTGTTTTCGCCCCCACCACTTCCACTGGAAGGCTGTTCCAGGAATTCGCCACTTTTTCTGTGAAGAAGTACTTTCTCACATCTCTCCTGAATTTACCCCTCCAGCTCCATAGCATGTCCCCTTGTTCTTGAGCATCTTTTCTTCTTTTCTGTGAAATACTTCCCTCATGTAGCTTATTCACCCCCATGAAGTATTTAAAAGTCTGTATCATATCCCACCTCTTACTCTTCTGTTCCAGGGTGCACATACTGAGGACCATTAGTCTCTCCTTATAGGGCTTTTGATGTAGACCCTGCACCATTTTAGTTGCCCTCCTCTGGACCGCCTCCACTCTGTCTATGTCCTTCCAGAGATGTGATCTAAGAACTGGACCCAGTGCTCTAGGTGGGGTCTTACCAGTGATGTATACAGTGGCAACACCACCTCCCTCTTTCTGCTGGTGATACCCCTCCCTATGCACCCCAGCATCCCACTAGCCCTCCCTACTGTCTTGTCCCACTGCCTGGCCACCATTAGGCCATCGGATATGAATACACCGAGGTCTCTTTCCTGCTTGGTCACTGTCAATACCACTCCACCCATCTTGCACTCTTCCCCTGGGTCTCTGTGCCCTAAGGGCATTATTCTGCACTTTTTCACATTGAAACCCAGCTGCCATACCCCAGACCACTCCTTGAGTGTTCTCTGGTCTCTGCTCATGCTTTGCACCTCTCCTGGAGTGTCTACCCGATTGCAGATTTTGGTGTCATCTGTAAACAGGCAGACCTTCCCTTCCAGCTCCTCTGCAATGTCACTTATCAAGTCATTAAAGAGGACCGGTCCTAGCACTGATCCCTGAGGCACCCCATTGTTCGCCCTCCCTTCATCGGAGTGAACTCCATTTACTACCACCATCTGTTGCGAATCTTCTAACTGATTTCTTATCCAGTTTACCACATTTGGACCCACTCCTAAGCTACCCAGCTTGCTTACTAATCTCGTATGTGGAATAGTGTTAAAAGCTCTACTAAAATCTAGGTAGACCATGTCCATCACTCCACCATGATCTAGTTCTTTGGTCACCCAGTCAAAGAAATCTATCAGATTTGTTTGACGTGACCTCCTCTCTGTGAAATCATGTTGCCTCTGGTCCTGTAACCCACTGGATTCAAGATATTCCACAATCCTTTCCTTCAGCAGTGATTCCATTAACTTTTCAACCACCGATGTCAGGCTGACTGTCCTGTAATTGCCCACCTCCTCCCTCCTACCACTTTTGTGTACTGGGACTACATCCACCCTCCTCCAGTCATCCGGAACTACTCCTGTTTCCAGTGAGTTGTTAAATAGAGCTGTCAGAGGTGCAGCTAGTATTTCTGTGAGCTCCCTCAGTACCCTTGGATGCAACCTATCTGGCTTCATTGCTTTGCCCACCTTCAGATTAGCAGATCCCTTCAGGATTCTTGCCTCCAAAAAGGACTAGTGTCCACTTCCCTCTCTCCAAAGCTTCTGTTAGTTTGTGGCCCCTCCCCTTATCCTTTCTCTATGAACACTGAACAAGGTATTTGTTCAGGATGTCTGACTTTCCCTAATCACCCACTGCACAGTCCCCCTTCCCTTTTTAACCTTACAATCCAACCCCTGGTCATCCTCTTTTCACTTACATACCTAAAAAAATGTATTAGCCCCTTTCATTACCTCCTGGGCTATTCTCTCTTCAGTTTGTGCCTTTGCACTTCTTATTGCTTTCCATTCTTCCCTCTGTTTCCCCTGAAGCACCTCCCTATCCTCCTCTCTCTGTGTCTCCTCATATCTTCTGAATGCTACCCTTTTCGTCTTTACCTTTCCTGCCACCTCTTTTGAGAACCATAGTGGTCTCTTTTTCTTCTTTCGTTTGCTCACTTGTTTGATGCAAAGGTTTGTCACCTTTACTAAGCTCCCTTTTATCTTTGCTTACTGTTTCTCTACCCCCCCAGCGCCCCTCCCCACTGCAAGGTCATCCCTGAGGCATTCACCCATCTTTATAAAATCTGCCGTTCTAAAGTCTAGGACCCTCACCCTTGTGTGGTTCAATTCCACAGTTATCCTTAAATTAAACCATACAGTACAGTAATCATTGGTCCCCAAGTGACTTCCCACCTTAACGTCTGCAACACTGCCCCTGTAAGTGATTACCAATCCAGTATTGCCCCTTCACAAGTGGGTTCACTGACTAGTTGCCTGAGGAATGCCCCTGCAGAAAGTCCAGGATATCCCTGCTTCTAGCTGATGCTGCTGCTGGGAGGCTCCAATCTATATCTGGCAGGCTGAAGTCCCACACCAGCAGTACCTTCCCCTTTTCTGACATCTTGCCAGTGGCTTCCACCAGTACCTTATCTAATTCCTCCCCCTGTGCTGGAGGTGTGTAGATCACTCCAGTGAAAATAGTGGCTCTGTACCCCATCTCCAGGGTGACCTGTCCCCTGTATCTCTGTCAGTTTTATGCTTTCCCTTGCATAAAGCACCACACACCCCCTTTCCTTCCCACCCACTCCTTCCTGAACAGAGTATAGCTTAGTATGGCCATCTCCCAGTTATGGTTTTCAGTGCACCATGACTCAGTAATGGCCACAATACACAGGTCGCCTCTGCCATGATGGCCTCTAGATCTGGAATCTTATTTCCTACACTTCTAGCATTCACTCACATGACCTTCCAGAAATGGTTAACAGAACCTATGCTAATGATGGCATGCTAGGCTCAAGCTCATTTTTCAAACCACTGTCCCTGGAATACATCCTGCAACTGTCAGATTCTTACAGAGCTTGCATAATAACAAGCTATCTAAACTATCCTAATAACTAACAAACAAACACCCCCTAAAAACCAAAACAATCTCCTTATATTTAAAAGTATGAGCATCATTAAGACTCGCGTCACAGATGCCACAATAAGAAAACAACTCACAAGTTTCAAACAGCATGGACAGCTGTAGTGCAGTGCCCATAGGTTCCAGTAGGGGAGGTAGGGTGGCAGCTCAGAATATAGTAAGAGTCTCTTGGAAGAAACCAGATTACTATGGTAAGTAATTTTTTTTTCAAACCCCAGGAAATCTTACTGTATTCTGACATGCAGACTACCCAAGCAGTACCTTTGGAGGACGGAAGAGAACATATTTAGGAAACAGGCTCTGCAGTACTGCTGTACCAAATCTGGCATCACTTCTGGCCTGGGTATCCAGGCTATAGTGTTTGGTAAATGTGTGAACAGTTTCCAGGTAGCTGCTTTACAAATTTCCAACAAAGGAATATCTCTTGCAGCTGCTATAGAAGCAGCAGTACTCCTTGTAGAGTGGGCCCTGAGGCCCACAGGGGGTTCTTTGCCTACTTTGCTGTAGCACAATTGAATACAGGCAACAATCCATCATGCAGTGGTCCTCTTTGAGGCAGGTTTGCCTTTGCCCACCTCTCCATAAGTCAGAAAGAGCTGAGTGCTATCCTGCCTATGATTCTTAGTGTGATCCAAGTAGCAGCTGATAGGCCTCTTGACATATAGACTATGCAGCCTATGTTCCCCTGAACTGGAATGGTCAGTGAAAAAGACTGGCAAAGTGATGAACTAATTCAGGTGAAAATCCGACACCACCTTGGGGAGAAACGTCCTGTTAGTCCCGAAGACTATCTTGTCCCTATGGACTGAAATGTAATTTGGCTCTGTGGACAGGGCCTGGAGCTCACTGATTCTCTTGGCTAAGGTGATAGCTATCAGGAACACTGTTTCCCACTTTACATATTTAAGCTCTTCTGAAGACAAGGGCTCAAAGGGTGGCTGCATTAACTGGCCAATACATATATTGAGGTCACATGCAGGCTCTGGCTGCCTGTGTAGGGGATGCAAGTGTAACAAACCTTTGAAACACTTTCTGAATACCTGGTTCGCAGCCAGGGATGAACCCTTACCCACTGAGAGGTAAGCGGAGACAGCTGCCAGGTGTACCTTAAGAGTAGAGGACCTGAGGCCGAGTGAGTGAAGGTGTGCCAGATAATCCAAAATGACTGGCAAGCCAGTCTGGCTGCAGTCTATATATTTTTGCTGGCACCAAATAGAAAACCTCTTTCACTTAGAGGTGTAAGTTTTCCTAGTAGAGGGTTTTCTAGAAACTCTGAGGACCTCTAGAACCCCTTCAGAGAGCTGTAGGTCAGCATACTCTAAGTCATCAAGAGCCAAGCCTTGAGCCTGAGGGATTGGAGATTGGGGTAAAAGATCCTGCCCAGTGAGGAGGTCAGTAGGTTGTGCCTCCTTGGGAGGGAGACTGGTCTGGATATTGACAGGGTCAGGTGCAGTGCATACAAGGGCTGCCTGGCCCAGTCTGGAGCAATGAGGATCATTGTCGCTGGCTGAACCCTGAGCTTGTTCAGTACTCTGAGCAACGGGGAAATGGAGGGAAGGCATACAGAAACTTCCCTGTCCAGTCCAACAGTAGTGCATCCAGAGGCACCGTGCCCACTGCAGGAGGCCTGCAACAGAATTGTGGCAGTTGGTCATTTTCTGGGGCTGCGAAGAGGTCTACCTCTGGGGTGCCCCACCTTCTGAACACAGCTTCAAGGATCTGCCTGTTTAGTGACCACTCATGGTGATTCTGGTTGAACCTACTGATGGCATCTGCGAGGACATTGTCCTTCCCTAGGAGACGAACTGCTAAGAGAGAGATCCCCAGAGAGTAGACCAAATTCTATACTTTAATAGCCTCTGTGCATGGGGGGATGATCTTGTGCCCCCTTGCTTGTTGATGTAGTACTTTGTGGTTGTTTTGTCTGTTCTGACATGAATCACCTTGCCCTGCAGCACTGAGGCAAAGGACTGAATGCCTGGGTAAACTGCCCTGAGTTCCAGCAGGTTTATGTGAAACCGGGACTCCTGCCGGAGCCAAGTACCATGTGCTGTGTGCTCCCTCGGGTGGGCAACCCATCCTAGGAGGGAGACATCCGTTGTTAACACTGCTGATGGGTGCTGAAGGAAAGGCACACCTTCTCTGAGGTTGTCCTTTTCCTGCCACCACTACTGGAGTGCTTGAAGAAGAGTTCCTGTGACTGGCACCATCTTTGACAGGGAATCTCTTTTCTGTGACCAGTGAGATCTGAGATGGAACTGGATGTCCCTCATCTGGAACCTGGAACCTGGCACTGTTGCTGTTGATGCCACCACATGTCCCAATAGCTGCAGAAAGTGCCTTGCTGGTCTGGGAATATGCAGCTGGAAAGAGCTGGCCAACTGTACGAGGCTGTCCACCCTCCCCTGAGGGAGTAATGCCTTTCCTCTTAGTGTATCCAATGCCGGTCCTATAAATTCCAGGAGCTGAACTGGTCTCAGCACTGACTTTTTCTGGTTTACCAGGAAGCCTAAGTACTGCAGGGTGTCCTGAGTGGTGGTCAGTGCATCTTTGATCTACTGGGGGACTGACCTACAACTAGTTAGTTGTCCAAGTATGGGAAGACTAACTCCCTGTCTCCTTAAGTGTGCTACCACTACTGCTAGGCACTTTGTAAACACTCCTGGAGCCAAAGTCAGGCTGAAAGATATGGCTCTGAACTGGTAATGGCCTAATGGCAATCTGAACCTGAGGTACTTTCTGTGGGATTGCCTGATTGGAATGTGGAAGCAGGCATCCTTTAGTTCCAGTGATGCCTGCCAATCTCCCTGCCTGAGTGTAGGGAGAATGGTAGCCAGAGTGACCATTTTGAACTTTGGATTTGTCAAATGTCTGTTTAAATGTCTGAGATCCAGTATGGGTTACCACTCCCATTTTCTTTAGAGTGAGGAAGTATTTTGATTATAGTCCCTTTCCCTTTTGGGCCAAGGGAACAGGCTCCACTGCATTCTCCTGAAGGAGGTTTGCTACTTCTGTCTGCAATAGAACTGCTTCTGATGGGGTGGCAGGTCTGAAAACTCTTGCCCTCAGCCTGCGCAAGACTCTGAAGCTGAGAGCAAGGCCCTGGCTCACTGCCTCCAGGACCCACTTGTCTGTGGTGATGATTTCCAAGCCTGGAGGTAGTGAGCCAGCCTGCACCCTACTGGGAGTGGAGAGGTGTCCATAGCAGACCCCTCAGGGGGTCTGCTTTGCTTGTGCACTTGATTGGGGACTGGGGCCAGCTCGACTGCTGCCCCTGCCTCTGAAGTACCCTCTCTGTGGCTGATAGACTAGGAGAGGCAGAGTCTGGAAGAAAGTTCTGTAGTGGGTTCCACCCCTACCCCCTTTACTCTGGTACTTCTGAGGTGTTGCTGCCTTTTCCTTAGCAGCAGCAGCACTCTTGTAAGCCTCCTTGTACTCATCCATCTTTTTCATGTAGGCCTCTGTTTGCTCACCAAAGAGAGATATGGGCTCGTAAGGAAAATCCAAGGCCTTTGCCTGGGTGTCTTGGGATAGATTATTGGCCCTTAGCCAAGCAAATCTCCGCAGGGACACTAAAGCTGCCATCAGTCTTGCTGCAATATCATTGGCATCCACTGCCATCCGAAATTGGTATTTGGAGGTCTCTATACTGCTTTTCTCAGCCTCAGCTAGGTCAGATGCCATGGGAGCAGGGCAGACCTTAGCAATCTCCAAAACCATATTCTAGAGACTTTTCTGGTATCTGGAAACATAAGCCATGTAAGTGGCCTGCCTAATGGCCAGAGAAGAACCCAAGTAAGACTTCTTGGCCATACAGTCCATTTTCCTAGAATCTTTATCAGATGGGTGTGATGCCAGAGGAATGCCTGCCTTATCACATGCAGTAGCCTGCACCACCCCTTCATGATTGGGATACCAAAAAGGAATTCAGCTCCTGCCTTGGCCACCCAGTATTTCCTATCCATCTTCTTGTCCACTGGGGGAATGGAAGTGGGGATGTGCAAAATCCTAGTGGCTTGTCTCTTTAGGGACTTATGGATGGGTAGTAGCAACCTCTTAGTTGCTGGTACATCCATCATTTCCATGTAACCTGGTTCCTCCTCCTCTGTAGATTCTTGAGTGGAGAGGTCCAGAGTCCGTGCCACTTGCTTCATGAAAGCAAAATTTGTTTGTCACTATCCAGCAGTACCCCTTAGAAGAAATGTGAATTCTAGTTTGTGAAGCAACTTAAAAGGTGTGGGCATGCTATTTTGGATTTGTTTGCATTTCAGGAGTCTATGGTGCTCCTTTTTAGCATGCTCACTTTGAACACCTATGTTAAATCCTTAATGGGAGCACAGTGCATAAAAGGAGCCAATTAGATACATTAGCCATTTAGGCATTGGAAAGTTAGAGACTAAATCAAGGGTCCCACCTTGACGATGGTGATTTAGCTTACTCAAATTGGAATTCCAGTCTGAAACTAAGAGGACCCCACTCCTTGCATGGACCTAAGAGTAAATATTGTCAATTTTGGCGGTGGAAAGTTTTAATATGCTATGTTGTGTGTGTGTGTGTGGGGGGGAGTGCATTGGTACTTTTGGATTGTTCGTTTGCCACTATCCAGCAGCACCCCTTAGAAGAAATGTGAATTCCAATTTGTGAAGCAACTTAAAAGGTTTGAGCATGCTATTTTGGATTTGTTTGAGTTTCAGGAGTCTGTGGTGCTCCTTTTTAGCATGTTCCCTTTGAACACCTGTGTAAAATCCTTGATGGAAGCACAATGTATAAAAGGAGCCAATAAGATTCAGTAGCCATTTAGGCATTGGAAAGTTAGAGACTAAATCAAGGTTCCCACCTTGACGTTGGTGATTTAGCTTACTCATATTGGAATTCCAGTTTGAAACTGAGGACCCTCCCCTTGCATGGAGCTAAGGGTAAATATAGCCAATTTTGGCAGTGGAAAGTTTAAATTTGCTATGTTGTGTTGAGTGTGGCTGGTACTTTTGGATAGTTTGTTGTTTGCCACTATCCCACAGCACCCCTTAGAAGAAATGTGAATACTGGTTTGTGAAGCAACTTAAAAGGTGTGGGCATGCTATTTTGGATTTGTTTGCATTTCAGGAGTCTATGGTGCTCCTTTTTAGCATGCTCACTTTGAACACCTGTGTTAAATCCTTGATGGAAGCACAGTGTATAAAAGAAGCCAATTAGATACATTAGCCATTTAGGCATTGGAAAGTTAGGGACTAAATCAAGGGTCCCACCTTGACGTTGGTGATTTAGCTTACTCAAATTGGAATTCCTGTCTGAAACTAAGAGGAAATGCTCCTTGCATGGAACTATGAGTAAATATGCCAGTTCTGGCAGTGGAAAGTTTAAATATGCTATGTTGTGCGTATGTGTGTGTGTGTGTGGGGGGGGGGGCACTGGTACTTTTGGATAGTTTGTTGTTTGCCACTATCCAGCAGCACCCCTTAGAAGAAATGTGAATTCTAGTTTGTGAAGCAACTTAAAAGGTTTAAGCATGCTATTTTGGATTTGTTTGAGTTTCAGGAGTCTGTGGTGCTCCTTTTTAGCATGCTCCCTTTGAACACCTGTGTAAAATCCTTGATGGGAGCAGAGTGTTTAAAGGAGCCAATCAGCTACATTAGCCATTTAGGCATTGGAAAGTTAGGGACTAAATCAAGGGTCCCACCTTGACGTTGGTGAATTAGCTAACTCAAATTGGAATTCCAGTCTGAAACTAAAAGGACCCACTCCTTGCATGGAGCTAAGGGTAAATATAGCCAATTTTGGCAGTGGAAAGTTTAAATATGCTATGTTGTGTGTGTGTGTGGGGGAGAGTGCGCTGGTACTTTTGGATGGTTTGTTTTCCAGGGACAGTGGTTTTAAAACTGAGCTCTAGCCTTAGCATTCCATCATTAGAATAGGTTCTATTAACCATTTCAGCTCCGGGGCAGTCCTATGGTGAGACCATACTGCATATGTTAGATTACAGTAAGATTTCCTGGGGTTTGAAAGTATCTCCTTCCCTCCTCGCAGAAGGCCTGCTGAAAGTAGATGCCGTTTCCTTCTCAGTGTTGCTGTTGTAGGTGGCTTTGTATTCATCTACCTTCTTCATATAAGCCTCTGTCTTGTCACAAAGAAAAAATTACTTACCATAGTAATCTTGTTTCTCCCAGGGTATTCTCCAATATTCAGAACTCTTTTTTTTTTTTTAATTTAAAACACTTTTTTAGTATTTTTGATAAAGAAACTTTCATGCATACAATACAAAACAAAACATATAAACACTAGAGACACCCCCCCACCAAACCCCCCTCCCTGCACCAGCTACAGTGTAACAGACACAGCTCCTAATGGGAAGGCAATGTCAAAGCTTAGGAGACTCAGATAATAGTTGAGAAATATTAAAAACCTGCATTAATAAGAGGTATGTACCAGCAGAAGGGTCTCCAGCTTGTCCCATTTTCTAGTATAGACATGCATGCAGCTTTTCAAGCTAGCAATAATTTTCTCCACCCTCGGGTTATACAGGATATCTTATATCCACTCTGTGTAGGAAATGGTCTCTTGATCTAACCAATGACGCAAAATTAGTCATTTCACAGTGAAAGAGATTGAAGACATATGATATCTTCTTCCTTTACAGGAATTGAGGAGACTTTTCCCACTAAGCAGATTTTTGGGGTAAAACAATCAGCTAGGCTCAACAGGGGATCCAGAGATGCCCTGAGTTTCTCCCATATAGGGGTTACTTTGGAGCAATCCCACATAATGTGCTTCAAAGATCCCTCTGCATTTTGACATCTGGTACAAGTTGCTATTGGGAGCTTGCTCATTTTGCACAAATGTGCAAGGGTATAGTATATATTGTGCAATATGTGTAATTTTATGAGGCGTAGTCCGTCATTGGACAGATAATGATAAACATCCTTTCATATGCACTACCAGTCCAGAGATAGGGTGGGCAACTCCTTCTCCCAGTAAAGTGAACCTCCAGTGATTTGGGGATATATCTATGTGAAAAAGAGGGGCACTAGTTTCGCTACTGCATGTGGTTGCCATGAGTGGGACTGAATAAGGGAAAGAAAGTCAGTATTGTTAACCTCCCACACTCTGGTTTCAAACCACTTGATTAATGTATGCCTAAGCTGGTATATTTTAAAAATCTGCTTATTGGGTAATTGGAAAAGTTTCAACAAAACTTGACTATCTGGTAACTTCCCATCTTGTAATAGATCTGAGACTTGTTTACCATCAATTCCTGTGAGCCTTTGGGAAGATAGAACTTTCCCATCTATTCTAGTGTTGAAGTTGTGGCATAAAGGCTGCGTGATATTGTATACATTCCTGTATTGCATAGCTCTGCATAACTGACTGTGTACCCTTACTGATATGTGAACCACCGTCCTCTTGAGATCTGGAGGTAGCTTACTGGGGAGACAAAAAGAAGGCACGATGGGAAGATCCCTGCTGTTAATAATAGGCTCCTTTCTATTTGTAACCAGATGGGTATATAACCAGAGACATCTCTTCTTCCAGGGAGAGTGGCCCAGCGTACATACTTGGAAGCATGACTGGCCAAGTAATAGAGATAAAAGCTGGGGACTTTAAGCCCTCCTAAGTGCTTTGGGGCTACCAAATGGTGGAATGCTCTACAGGGTGGTTTACCTTTCCAGAGAAAGCGGGACACAAGGGAGTGGAGTTTTTTTTAATCCAGCGAACGGGAGAAATATGTTAAGCATCTTAAGAGGATAAAAAACACATGGGAGAATATTCATCTTAATCACACTGATTTGGGCTTGAAGTGATAGGTTCATCTAGAGAGATCCTGCGGGATCGTATCCACCACTTTATCCAAATTAAGTGTCTTCATGAGAGACTGTTTTTGGGACAAGGTAATGCCCAGGTAAATAAGTTTGGAGTCCCATAACAAACCCAGTTCCTTACAGTCCAAGGAAAGGGTTAGATGATTTAACGGCATAACTATAGTTTTGTCCATATTCAGTTTGTAATTGGAATATATCCTGAATCTAGCCATGATACAAAAGGCAACTGGAATTGAGGTGGTGGGAATGCGAGACATGCAGCAGGAAGTCACCTGCATAGACTGAAATCTTAACATTAAGGGGAACCACCGGGATACCCTGAAGGTCAGGTGAGGCCTTCAATACCCTGATCAATGGTTCCAGGTAGAGGTTAAAAAGGATGGGGGAGAGAGGAGAACCTTGACGGGTGCCCGAATGGAGAGAGAACCCCTTTAAGAGTACACCATTACAATAAACTTTAGCATTTGGATTAGTGTACAATACCTGTACCCATTGAACAAATTTGACTGGGAATCCAAATTTTGTCATTACTAGAAAAAGAAAGTTACATCAAACCATATTGAATACCTTCTCCGTGTCCAGGGAGACCAACACCATGGGGTATTTAGAGTCCCTGGCTGCAAAGAAGACATGGACGAGCTTCCACAGGTGATCTGCAGAGGATCTTCCACGCATGAATCCCACCTGCTCTGGACCAATTAGGTCATCCCAAACTTGCATAATTCTGGTGGTCAAACTTTTGGCAAAGATTTTCATGTCACAGTTCATGAGAGAGATGGGGCGATAATTGATGACTTAGCCACAGGTTTGTGGGGCTTGGGCAGAACTATAATGAGGGCTGCTAATAGGGAAAAGTCCGATAATCCTGTGTCACAGAAATATAAAAACACCTGAGTCAAAATGGGAGTTAATTCGGTGGCAAAGGTTTTATAGAAATTAGAAGGAAGACCATCAGGTCCCGGTGATTTATCTAGGGATAGGGAATGTAGAGCCTTCATAATTTCAGGCTCAGTTATGGGGCACTTGAGATAGTCTTGAAGTGGGGAGAGAGTAGTAAGCAAAATAGACTTTAAGTAATTTTGAGTCTCACTCTCCATGGGGAGAGTCTTTGGGAGGGTGTAGAGATATGCATAAAATTTGTTAAATTCTTGGGTGATTTTGACAGGGGAGGTTATGGGTATGGTGCAATCCTGGGGTACAATAGAACGCACCAGTCGAGAGGCTTCTTGCTGATGAAGCCGCAGTGCAAGTAGGTGCTCTGCTTTTTCTCCTTGGTCCACATAAGATGCCAGTGTCTTTAAGAGGACATATTCTGTTTTTTCCCTAAGAAGGTCAGAATATTGGTGTCTTAGTTTGGTTAGGGTATCCAAATCTGCCTCAGATACGCCAGCTTGATTTTCTAAGATTATGATTTGGTCTAGCAGGGCACGTAGTGTAGACTCTGTCTTCTTTTTTTTGTTGGCTGCTAAGCGAATGAATTCACCACATAATACACATTTTAGAGCTGCCCAAATGTTATCAGTGTCTGCAATGGAGTCCCTATTGCACTCCCAATATTCTGTAATAAGGGATTTTATTTTAGTAGTCATCCAAGAGTCCTTCAGAAGCTGTCTGTTGAGCTTCCAAACATTGTCCCTTTTAAATTTAGGGGCGGGATTATGGATCAGCCAAATCAGGGAGTGATCCGAGAGTACCCTTGACACTATGCCACTGTCTACAACCCCAGGCAGGGCTGATGTGCTAATTAAAAAGTAGTTAATTCTGGAGGATGACTTGTGCACTGGGGAATAAAAAGTAAACTTCAACTCCTTGGGGTGGAGTACTCTCCAAGGATCACATAGGCTTCCCATGTTAAGAAGTTCTTTTAAGGCCTGCTGCATAGGGGAGAGTTTAGAGGGGTGCTCACCTGACCTATCCAGGTCTGCAGTGATGGTAACATTCCAATCCCCTGCCAGGATTAAAGGGAGATGCACATATGGTGCTTTCAAATTCACTACTTCCGAGAAAAACCTGTGGTGATTGTATATTGGGCCCATAAAAACATCCCAGTAACAGCTCTGCATGGTCAAGAATACAGTGCAATAGAAGGTATCTACCTTTCATGTCCCCTATCTCTGCAAGTAATTAGAAGTTGACCCCTCTAAAGATAAGGATGGCCACTCCCCTTTGAGTAGTGGATTCTTCTTCTGCTGCATATACTTGCCCCACCTGCTGGCGCCGGAAGAAAAAATTCTCATTCTCCCCTCCTCAAAATATGGTTCATAAAAATCTTCAGGGGCATAATCCTGAACTGTAGGAACTGACCAAACCGAACCCCTACCAACCGGGGACGGATCGGTCGGAACCGGACAAAGCGATTCCACACTACGAATCGCTCGGGCAATTTCTTCCGCGGTCGGAACATGGAGTTCTGGATCCAAACGGCAGATTTTTCCTTTCTTTTCCTTTTTGCAGGAACTGACCCCTCAGGGTCAGCTCTCCTCTTGCCCGAAGAAGTATCGCCCTGGTCCGAGGGCACTCCTTCTGGTCCGGTGGTAACTGAACCGGGCTGACCTTCCGAGTTAGCAGATTACTCTGCCTCCTTCTCCCTAAGTCTACCTAATCTCTTATCCAGGGTAGACTTGGCAAAATTCTTAAATATTTGGCAGTCTGAATCGAGGTGGTCAAACCCCAGACAGTAAACACAGGTGGTGTGGGGGATCGGTCTTAGCAAAGACCTCCCCACACTCACTGTAGTGTTGAAACCCAGTGGGCCCGTTTTTTTTCTTGGGTTTCTCAGACATGGCCAACCTAACCAAACTTACCCTTTTTTTGGCAACCGCCAGGCAAGACTCTCTTATTGGTTTCTAACCGTGTTACGGGTGTTTGAAAAAACTGCTAAAAATACATTTTTTTTAAAACCGATAAGAACCAGTAACCACACACTGAAATGACTAAATCAAAAGACCTAAGGGATTGGTTCAGCCGAACCGATCGGGACTTTTACAATTTCCACAATCCAAAAACACTATGTAAGTACTTAATGTACCACAGACAGAGTGAACTGAATTGCGGTAAAATAATTCAGAAAACTGAGACTTTAACCGAGACTTTAACCGAGTCTTTGAACTGAGCAGCAGGAGAAATCTCTGGAGCTACTGTTCAGTGAAGCGGAGTAAAGAATCTGATGGTTTGGATTCAAAGTACTGCAGACAGAGTCTTCAACCGAGCTCGAGCTCAATGTTCTATGCTCTGCATAGAAACTTAACCCTATACTGTCCGGGGCAGTTCAAGTGCTGGGGCTAACTGCAATTGTCAGAATACAGCAAGACTTCATGTTGTTTGAAGCATCAAGAGGCGACAGGACGCTGGATAATAAAACTGTTCAGCATACCATTAATTTTCATATAACTGTCCACTCGACTATATATATGCTAAAGAGAGAAGTCCCAGTTGTGTACACTGGTAAATAAATTCTTTACTGTGGTGGAAGGAATTTCTGTAGCCATCTGACCCCCAAAGAAGATAGGCCTCTAACAAAATTAAGAACCGGCTACAAACCAGCAGATGCAGTCATATAAGGGGAATCACACGGTAGAGGAAGATTAGTCCCTATCATAAGGAACTTATATGTTAAAGAGCTCAACAAAATTCAGGTGAAAGATCTGGCATGATTTCAATGACTCAGGAGATTGGCTATAGATGTACTTCTGCATCTCCTAAACTGAAACCTTCACATAGGCTCTCCAGAAAAGAACTGTTAAGTGTCCCTCCAGTTATTCAGATCACTTGAAATTATGCCACACTTCACGGAGTTGCACATGAAGTATAGCAGGGTATTTCATTCTGAACTGGATTCCTGCCGCAATGAGCATAGTGACAACTGGGTGCAGTTCCATTCTTTTTTGTTGTACTAATTTGGGGAGATCCTGAACAATTCATATTTTTGACCCTCCCATTGCACTTCGTTTGATTTCCGCACTTTGTTGAGGATATGCTGTTTATCCAAAAAGTTCAGTAGCTGGAATAGCAAAGGTCATGGGGGAGCCTCTTGAGGAGGTGTGGGGCATAGAGAGTGATGGTCCCTTTTGATGACATAATCAGGACCATTGGGAGAGGGCCCCACTATTTTATTGCAGAATTTCTGCACAAAGAGAATGGGAGAGGATCCCTCCTCCCCTTCTGGAAGACCCAGTATTACAATATTGTTGTGGCGAGATCTTCCTTTGAGATCTTCCATTTTGTTCTCAATTACTTTCAAGCACTGGTGTAGCTGGGTTACCTCTGGATCTGTCCTCGCTCTCCAGTCATCAAGTGAAGAAATGCAAGCTTCATTGTCTCCTGTGCATTGCGACAGCGCTGCCAGGGAAGAGGTAAGGGTCTGCACCGAAGAAGCAAGTGCTTCCAATGTAGTTTTAATCGGCGATATCCCCTCAAGAAACTTTTCCTCTGTGAGTGCGGCCTGGGAGCTCGCACCCACCCCAACTCTGCTCGAGGAGGTTTAGACCACTTGACATTTTTTATCCCGAGTCAGTGTTTTCGGTGGAGTGTGATGGGGCAAACTCTTTTGCATTTCCGATTCCATTCCCAGAAATTTCTTGCCCAGCGAGGTCCTGGACACTCTCTTTGAGGTATCTGTAGCCAGAATGAATAATAAAGTTCAAAACAGATGCAAAAACAAAGGTTTTTAACAAGAGCGGGTTGGGAGCTCAGGGGAAAGCATCCTGCTCAGGTGGCCATCATGTGCCAAGTCCCAATATTCAGAACTCTTGCTGTTAGTCCTTTAAGTAGAGCTGCCCGGAGATAGAATGTATGCTAATGATAGAATCATCATTGACTCATGCTAATTTCCAAATGCTGCCCTTATCAACTGTCAGTGTTCTACTGCTTTAGATTTCATGGAAAGCCTGCAAGAACAGAACCCGCCAGTAACTATAGCTATCTAATAGTTATAGTACTAATACTACTACTATTACTACTACTACTAATAATAATAACAATAAATCAACCTAACCAAATTCTTCAAATGGGTTAGAAAAATACACCCCTCATAACGTCAGATTCAGCTGAAGAAGGGGAAACCAATGCACAACAGGACTCAAAAACAGACATGCCAGTAAGGATTGCAAAGGCTGAAGTTTCTAGAAGGGGAGGTAGGGTGGACGAGTTCTGAATATTGGAGAATACGCTGGAAGAAACAAGATTACTATGATAAGTAATTTTTTCTTCACATCCTAGGAATTCTCCAATATTCATAACTCTTGTAGACTACAAAGCAGTACCTTTGGAGGTGGGTCCTGAACCTACTTTGGAAGTAGACTCTGCAGGACTGCTGTGCCAAACCTGGCATCACTTCTGAACTGTGTGTCCAGGCTGTAATGCTTTGTAAAGGTGTGTACTGATCTCCAGGTAGCTGCTTTACAGATCTCCACTAATGGGACATCCCTGGCAGCTGCTATGGTAGCAGCTGTGCCTCTTGTGGAATGGGCCCTCAGCCCTGGTGGAGGCTCTTTTCCAGCTTTGGAATAGGAAAACTGAATGCACTGAACTATCCAGCAAGAAATGGACCTTTTAGATGCTGGATTTCCTATTCTCACATCCCCATAAGTCAGAAGAAAAAATTACTCACCTTAGTAATGTTGTTTCTTCTAATGGAGTCTTGCTATATTATGACAATTGCAGTATGATCCAATCTTGGAACTGCCCCGGAGATGAAATAGTTAACTTTCCATGAAGCATGGAACTCTGAGCTCGAGCTCGGTTAGGAAGCTCTGTTTGTTGTGCTTCAAACATAAACTGTCAGATCTTTATGAGCTAAAACTCACTAAGGTTCTGTGTGGAAGCTGTAAACCTACACTAGCCAACTGGCTACTAACCTAAACACACATTTCCTGGTCTCAAACAAAGACTCAAGTCAGGAGACCCAGAAAATGAAAAACACAACACCAATTCACCCCAAAATAGAGGGTGTAAAAACAACAAGGCGGGCATAAATGAAGTGCCAACCCTGTAAAGCCTATTCACATCCCAAAATGGAGGTTCTGAGAGGGGCAGGCAGGGAGGGAGGTCATAATATAGCAAGACTCCATTAGAAGAAACAACATTACTAAGGTGAGTAATTTTTTCTTCAAACAACATGAAGTCTTGCTATATTATGACAATTGCAGACTACACAGCAGTACCCCCATGGAGGAGGGACAGAACCTACTAAGGAATAGGCTCTGAAGAACAGCTGTGTTAAACCAAAGCATCACTCCTAGCCTGGATGTCCAGGAGTAATGCTTAGTAAAAGTGTGAACTGTTTTCCAGGTAGCTGCTTGACATATTTCTAGAATAGGAATGTTTCTGGCAGCAGCCAGAAGGCAGCTGTACCTCTGGTAGAGTGAGCCCTCAGGCCTGAGGGGGAACTTTCCCAACTTTCCGTGGCAGAATTGGATACAAGAGACAATCCACCTGGCAATGGATCTTTAGTGGCTGGCTTCCCTTACCAACCTCGCCATAAGTGAGGAACAGTTGAAGGGAGTCAAACCTGTGACCCTTGGTACGCCTCATGTAGTAACTAAGGGCTCTCTTCACATCTAGGCTGTGCAGCCTCCTCTCACCAGAGGAGGAGTGGTCAGTGAAGTACACTGGAAGAGAAATAGATTGATTAAGGTGGAAATCTGAAACCACCTTAGGTAGGAACTTCCTGTTAGTCCGGAGGACCACCTTATCTCTGTGAAAGGAGATAAAATCCGGCTCCACTGACAATGCTTGTAATTCACTTATGCGTCTGGCAGAGGTGATGGCTACCAGAAACACAGTCTTCCAAGTCAAGTACTTAAGCTCAGCTGAAGACAAGGGCTCAAAGGGGGGTTGCATAAGCTGAGCAATGCAAACATTAAGATCCCAGGCAGGGGCAGGATCCCTGAATGGAGGGTTGGTGAAGCAACCCTTAAAAACTTGGAAAATACAGGATGAGCTGAAAGAGAAGAGGATTTACCTGCTGAAATAAAAGCAGACACAGCTGCCAAATGCACCTTCAGGGTAGCTGGTCTTAGCCCCAGAGAATTCAGATGGACCATATAATCCAGGACTGTGGGTAGATCAGCAGAGTCTGGGGAAATATGCTTTTCCGAGCACCATATGGAAAACCTTTTCCATTTGGAATTGTAAGTAGCCCTGGTGGAAGGTTTCCTTGAGGCCTTCAATATATCCATTACACCTTGGGAAAAGTGTAGATCAGCAAACTCTAACTCTTCAAGAACCAAGCCTTGAGATTGAGAGATTTGAGATTTGGATAC
The DNA here is from genome assembly GCA_016271365.2 of Neoceratodus forsteri. Lineage (NCBI taxonomy): Eukaryota > Metazoa > Chordata > Ceratodontiformes > Ceratodontidae > Neoceratodus > Neoceratodus forsteri. The sequence continues at coordinate 1,203,019,206 of CM028130.1, forward strand.
CAAACCCATCCCTGGGCACAGGTTAACAGATTGTGATTCCTGGGAAGGCACAGGGGAGGATGGACTGCTAAGGACAGTAGGAGTGGATACCAGGGTTGTCTGGCCCAATCTGGAGCTGTCAGAATGACTTTGCAGGATTGGGATCTGATTTTGACTAGCACTTTGAACAGGAGAGGGAAGGGAGGGAAGGCACAGAGGAACTTCCTTCCAACTGAGGGCTAAGGCATCCAGGGGGAGTGAGCCCAACACTGGGGGCCTGCAGCAAAAAAGAGGAAGTTGGTGATTGTCTGGGGCTGCAAAAAGATCTATCTGCGGGGTGCCCCATCTGGCAAATACTACTCCCAAGACCAGTGGATCCAATGACCATTCATGATGGCCCTGAGAAATCCTGCTGAGAGCATCTGCCAGGACATTGTCCTTGCCTGAGAGGTGGACTGCCGTAAGGGAGGTGTTCAGAGAATAAGCCAGAGACCACAACTTCATCGCTTCGGTGCACAAGGCCGTAGACCGAGTGCCCCCTTGCTTGTTGATGTACCACATTGTAGTGGTGTTGTCTGTTCTGACCTGTACAATCTTGTTCTGAACAGATTTGGAAAAAGTTTGAAGTGCTAGAAAAACTGCTTTGAGCTCCAACAGGTTGATGTGGAGCAGAGATTCCTGGGGAGACCACAGACCCTGGGTGGTGAGGTCGCCCATGTGAGCTCCCCAACCCAAGAGGGATGCATCTGTAGTAAGGATTAGGGAGTGAGACTGAGTGACAAAAGGAACTCCTTGTCTCAGGTTGCTCTGATCCTGCCACCACTGTAGGGCTTGGATCAGGGTTCGAGTTACTGGGATCAACTTGGTAAGAGGATCCTTTCTTTGAGACCAAAAAGCTCTCAAATGGAACTGGATGTCCCTTATCTGAAATCTTGCTCCCTGCACAACTGCTGTGGAAGCAGCCATGTGTCCTAGGAGCTGCAGAAAATGCCTTGCTGGTTGAGAGACCTGCAGGGTGAATGAGGAGGCCAGGGAGACTAGGGTCTTTGCCCTGTCCAGAGGAAGGAAGGCCCTGGCCTCCTGTGTGTTCAGTTCTGCGCCTATGAAGGTAAGAAGCTGGACAGATTCTAGAACTGACTTCGAGAGCTTCAGAAGGAAACCTAGAGGGGTAAGCAGTTGCTGCGTTATTTGAAGATGTAAATTGACCTGGTCTGGGGACTGGCCTACTATGAGCCAATTGTCCAGGTAAGGAAAGATGGCAATCTTTTGCCTTCTTAGGTAGGCAACTGCTACTTCCAGGCATTTGGTGAATACCCTTGGAGCAGAAGTGAGGCCAAAGGGCATTGCTCTGAAATGGTAGGGGCCTGAGGGCAGCTCGAACCTGAGGTACTTCCAATGGGAGCTTCTGATGGGAATATGGAAGTAGGCATCCTTGAGGTCCAGGAAGCTAGCCAATCCCTCTGGCCTTAGAGAGGGTAGGATAATCTCAGAGTCACCATTTTAATTTTGGTTTTAAAAGGTGCTTGTTTAAGCATCTGAGATCCAGGATGGGTCACCATTCTCCTGTCTTTTGGGGTAAGGAAGCACTGGAGTACAAACCTTTGCCCTGGTGTGGGGAGGAACCCTTTCCACGGCTCTGAGAGCCAGGAGGGAGAGACCTCTGCCCTAGGGCGAGTGCCTCTGATGGAGTTGCAGGTGGAAAAGATCTGGTTCTCAGCTTTGGAAATTTTTGAAACTGAGAACCAGTCCCTGGCTTACTACTTCAGGACCCACTTGTCTGATGTCAGAGACTTCCAGTCCTGGACAAAGTAAGCCAGCCTGCCCCCTACAGGTAGAGAAGATCGGCCTGGCAACCCCATCAGGGTGCCTGCTTGGCAGGGGCTTTGGGCTGAGGGTGGAAGCAGGCCTGCTTGCACCCTGTCTGCCTCTCCCTCTAAAGAACCCCCTCTGGGCATAGGCGGAAGAGGAAGCTTGGGTTTGGTAAAAGGCCTATGAAAAGGCCTGCCCCTGCCTTTAGGAAGCTGCTTTTGGAAAGTGGCCTGCCTTCTTGGCCTGTGCACTCCTATAGGTGGTCCTATATTCATCCATTTTCTTCATGTAATCTTTGTTTGCTCCCAAACAGAGAATTGCCCACAACAGGAAAATCCATGGCCTTAGACTGGGTATCCTGAGACAGGGTAGTACATCTGAGCCAGGCCATCCTGCGAAGAGCCACAGATGTAGCCATGACTCTTGATGAAACATCATTAGAGTCCACTGCAGCATGAAATTGCACCTTGGATACTTCAATACCATCCATAGCCACCTGTTTCAGTTCCCTGGCAAGCTGGTCAGGGACTTGTTTTGCTAGAGCCAGCACAGTATCCCATCTGGATTTCTGGTACCTAGCAGCATAAGCCATATAATTTGCCTGTCTGAGTCCCAAAGATGCTGCATGTACTGTTTCTAGCCATAGCATCAATCTTCCTGGAGTCCTTCTCAGGGGGTGAAGCTAGGGGAATATTAGCTTGTCACAGGCTGCAGCCTGCACTACCCCCACATGGCTGCATTGTTGAGTGAGGAAATCAGTGTCGAACCTGATAAGGTATACCTCTTGTCCATCCTTTTATCCACAGGAGGTATAGTGGAGGAGTTTTAAAACTTTTACTGTCTGTTTCAAAAGATTTATGTAAAGGAATAGACAGTCTCCTAGACTCTGGAATATCCATCATTTCTACATAGTCAGGCTCCTCTTGGTCATCAACAGCTTCCTCAACAGGGAGCTGCAGAGTTTCAGCAACTTTCTTATAAAAAATGAAATGAGAAGGGGTCTCAGAAAGCCTGGGAGGAGAAACCCCTAAGGGTCTATCTGGAGAGATGTCCGGTTCAATGGGCACATCCAGATCTTCAAAACCATATTCATTCTCCTCATATTCCCCTTCCCCCTCCTCCGGTTCATAAAAATCCTCAAAATCATAATCTTGAACCGATGGAACTGGCTGAACCGAACGCCTCCCTGATGGTGTCGGTTCGGTCGGATGGGAAAGAGACTGGACAATATGAATTGCTTTAGCTATTTCTTCAGCAGTTGGGGAGAGAACTTTTGGCTCTACGCTAGCTGACTTTCTAGTCCTTTTTGTTGGAACCGGCTCCTCAGAACCGGCTCTTCGTTTGCCCGAGGAAGTATCGCCCTGGTCAGAGGGCACTCCCTCCGGTTCGGTGGGTACCGAACCGGGCTGGCCATCCGGGTCAGCGGACTTTTTGGCCTCCCTTTCCCTGAGCCTACCAACTCTCTTTTCTGTGGTGGCAACAGGGAAATTCTTACAAATCTGGCAATCTGAATTGAGGTGGTCAAACCCCAGACAATAGACACATGTGGTGTGTGGGTCAGCCTTAGCAAAAGCTTCCCCACAAACACTACAGTGCTGAAACCCAGTGGGTCCATTTGTTCTTTTGGGTTTCTCAGACATAATGCCAGCCTAACCAAACTTGCCCGTTTATGGCAATCCGCCAAGCAAGACACCCTTATCGGTTCCCAACCGTGTCACGGGTCGTGGAAAAAAACGTAATGAAATCCATTTTTTTTAGAACCGATAAGAACCGGGAACCGCACTCTAAAAAAGGACTAGTAATTTTACAAACAACCTGATCAGTTCAAACTGAACCGATAAATGTGTACAAGTTCCACACAGAAGATTCAATGTAAAACCTATCTATTACTTACGTTACCACAGACAGAGCTTGAACCGACCGGTTGCGGTTTAATTTTGGTTAATTTTCAAATGAAAACTGATAAAATAACACTTTTTAAACCGACAAATGAACCGAGCAGAAGGAGGAATCTCTGGAGCGACTGTTCAGTGAGGCAGAGTAAAGAATCTGACAGTTTATGTTTGAAGCACAACAGACAGAGCTTCCTAACCGAGCTCACGCTCAGAGTTCCATGCTTCATGGAAAGTTAACTATTTCATCTCCAGGGCAGTTCCAAGATTGGATCATACTGCAATTGTCATAATATAGCAAGACTTCACGTTGTTTGAAACAGCTGCTTTCTGTTCTGTCTGTGGTCCTTAGTAGCTGTCATGTAGTAGCTAAGTGCTCGTCTGACATCCAAACTATGGAATCTGCGCTCACCTGTACTAGAATGTTCAGTGAAAAAGACTGGTAGAGTAATAGACTGGTTTAGATGACAATCAGAAACCACCTTGAGAAGAAATGTCCTATTTGTTCGCAGGACCACCTCATCTCTGTGGAATGAAATATAGTCCTGATCAATGCACAGAACTTGAAGTTCACTGATCCTTCTTGCAGAAGTTATTGCCACTAGGAAAACTGTTTTCCACGTGGCAAATTTCAAATGAGCTAAGGCCGTAGGCTCAAATGGGGGATCCATGAGCTTGGCAATATAGACATTCAAGTCCCAAGCTGGCACTGACTCCCTATGAGGGGGGTGCAAATGGGCCAAACTTTTGAAAAATCTCTTAAATATAGGATCTGATGCCAAAGAGGCATCCTTTCCAGCTGAAATGTAGGCAGACACTGAAGCTAGGTGGACCTTTAGGGTAGCGGGCTGCAAGTCTAAGGAATGTAAATAAATAAAATAGTGCAGCAGTGCTGCGATCCCTGCCTTTGCTGGCACAACATCATTATTGGCTCAACAAATGGAAAATCTTTTCCATTTTGAAGCATATGTTTTCTTAGTGGATGGCTTTCTGTAACCCTTTAAGACATCCAAAACTCTGTCTGAGAAGTGCAAGCCCACATACTCTATTTCTCAAGAGCCATGCCTTGAGTCTGAGGGATTTGAGGTTCAGATACAGAATCCTCCCCTGATTGGAGGTTAAAAGGTTGTGCCTCCAGGGAAGTTGTATGGGTTTGGCTACAGACATGGAGAGCAGCAGAGAGTACCATGGCTATCTGGGCCAATCTCGAGCTATCAAGATCATCGATGCTGGTTGGGATCTGCGCTTTATCAAAACTCTGAGCACCAAAGGAAATGGAGGGAAGGCATACAGATGCATGCCTGACCAATCCAAGGCCAGAGCATCCTTGGGAATTGTCCCATGGGCTGGTGGCCTGCAACAGTACTTTGGCAGGTGGTGGTTCTCGTGGGATGCAAAGAGATCTATCTCCGGGGTTCCCTACCTTCTGAAAATCACTTCCACCACCTGTCTGTTCAGGGACCATTCATGATGGGTCTGGTTGATCCGACTCAGAGCGTCTGCTAAGGTATTGTCCTTTCCTGGCAGATGAATGGCCTGAAGGGAGACTCCTAGAGAGTAAGCCAGGCTCCAAATTTTCATAGCCTCTGTGCAGAGAGGGTTTGACCTTGTACCTCTCTGCTTGTTTATGTAATATACTGTAGTGGTATTGTCTCTTCTGATCTGTACCACCTTTCCCTGCAGAAGTGGTGTAAAGGCTTTTAGTGCCAACAACACTGCTCTGAGCTCCAGTAGATTGATGTGCTGAAGTGACTCTGCACTTGACCATAAACCATGGGTGGTGTGATCCCCTAGGTGAGCCCCCCCACCCTAGTAGTGATGCATCTGTTGTGAGAATCACTGATGGGGCTCTTGCTAGAAGGAAACCCCTTCCCTTAGGTTGGCTTCCTCTTTCTACCACTGGATGGCTTGGAGTAGTGTTTTTGTTACTGGAATCAACTTTGAAAGAGGATCCCTTCTTTGACACCAGTGAGCCCTGAGATGGAACTGAATGTCTCTCATTTGGAATCTGGACCCTGGATCCTGAGACTGTGCCCATGGCTGCAGCCATGTGGCCTAGCAACTGAAGAAAGTGCCTTGCAGTTTTTTGGCCTGTTCAGGCTCAATGAACTTGCCAACTGAACAATACTTCTTACCCTGTCTGAGAGCAGGTAGGTCTTGCTCTCCAGGGTATTCAACTCTGCTCCTATGAATTGTAGCACCTATGCAGGTAGGAGGACAGATTTTTTGAGGTTTATCAGAAATCCTAAGGACTCCAAGAGGCCCTAGGTGAGCTGAGGGTTTTCCTTTACTTGTTGTGGGCGAGTTTCCTACCACCAACCAGTCATCTAAATATATACTGTGACACCCAGTCTCCGCACATGTGCTACCACTACTGCCAAACACTTTGTGAACACCCTCAGGCTGAATGGCAATGTTGAGAACTGGTAGTGACCTGAAGGGAGTCTGAATCTGAGATATTTTCTGTGAGACTCCCTATGGGGATGTGGAAACAGGCATATTTTAGGTCCAGTGATGCCAACCAATCTCCTTTCTGGAACATTGGCAGAATCATTGCCAATGTTACCCTTTTTGAACTTTGGCTTTGTCAGATGTTTGTTTAACAATCTGAGGTCTAGAATAGGCCAGCACTACCCATTTTTCTTTGTGGTGAGAACGTACATTGAGTAAAAACCCCTTCCCTTTTGCTGTGGAGGAACATGCTCCACTGCTTTTGACACTAGCAGGTTTTGAACCTCCTTTTCCAGTAGCTTCCTTTCTGCTATGGAAGCTGGCATGAACACTCTGGATTTTAGGTTTGGGAAGGTTTTGAAACTTGGGGAAAAACACTGACTCACTACTTCCAGGACCCATTTGTCTGTGGTGATATTTTCCTAAGCCTGAAAGTAATAAGCCAATCTGCCCCTACTGGTGGTGGGGAGTCGGCCTTGACAATGGAGTCAGGGAGTCTGTTTAGTCTGGGGCAGAGCCTGGCCAGTCTGGGAATCTCGTCTGGATCCCCTTCTGCCCCTGAAGTACTCTGTTTGCTGTGGGTACTGATGGTACTGTGGCACAGCCTGAGCCTGATAAAAAGGCCTGCGGTAGGGAGATCTACCCCTGCCTCTGCTTCCATAAGGCCTTGTTGAAGGAGACTACCTTTCCTTAGCTCTTATAGGTGGCCTTGTATTCATCCACCTTTTTCATATAGGCCTCTGTCTTGTCCCAAAGAGTGTATTATTTTCTATGGGGAAATCCATAGCTTTATTTTGAGTGTCCTGAGTGAGGTTTGTGGCCCTGAGCCTAGCAAACCTCCTCAAACATACAGAAGAAAAAATTACTCACCTTAGTAATTGCTTTTCTTCTCATGGAGTCTTGCCGTATTAGGACTTAATGCAGTCAGCCTCAGCCTCTGAACTGTCCCGGAGAGGATAGGGTTAACTCCAGAGCAGTCTGGAGTTCCACAGCTCGAGGGCGCTGTTCAAAGCTCTGTCTGGCAAGTTTCAAATGAAACTGCCAGGTTCTTTTCGAAGCTAAACTAATATAGCAAGTCTGTGTGGAAAAGCTCTACACTAGCCATTGGCTACCTACCAGTAGTAGAACAACAAAAACACAACAACAATCATAGAATAATAACAAAATAACCTGTTATGTTAGAATCACCATGACAAGCACTAATAGGCCCCTCTCCCCAAAGACTCAAGTCCAGAGAGGAGCCACCTATCACTTAACAAAAAACAGAATTACCTAGTTCCTAACCCAAATGAACAAAGGAGGGAGCAGAGAGAAATTGAAATGATGACAGTGCTTGCACCAATTTGACAACCCCATACTCAAGTAGGAGTTCTGAGCGGGGTAGGAGGGAGGGTTGTCCTAATACAGCAAGACTCCATGAGAAGAAAAGCAATTACTAAGGTGAGTAATTTTTTCTTCAAACACCATGAAGTCTTGCTGCTATTAGGACTTAATGCAGATTATACAGCAGTACCTCCATGGAGGAGGGTCAGAACCTACTTGGGGAATAGGCTCTGAAGCACAGCTGTGCCAAACTGAGCATCTCTCCTGGACTGGACATCCAGGGAATAATGCTTGTAAAGGTGTGGACTGTTTTCCAGGTAGCAGCTTGGCAAATTTCAAAATGGAATATCTCTAGCAGCCGCTAGAGATGCAGCTGTACCCTGGTGGAATGAGCCCTCAGTCCTGAGGGAGGTTCTCTACCTAGTTTTTGGTAACAGAACTGGATACAAGAGACAATCCACCTTGCAATTGTCCTCTTAGTGGCAGGTCTCCCTTTGCCAACCTCTCCATAGGTAAGGAAGAGTTGGAGGGATTCGAACCTGTGACCCTTGGTGCGCTCCAAATAGTAGCTTAGGGCTCTTTTGACGTCCAGACTGTGCAATCTCCTCTCCCCTGAGGAGGAATGCTCAGTGAAAAATACTGGGAGAGAGATGGATTGGTTGAGATGAAAATCTGAAACCACTTTAGGTAAAAACTTTCTGTTAGTCCTAAGGACTACCTTATCTCTGTGAAAAGAAATAAAATCTTCTTCTACTGACAAGGCCTGTAATTCACTTATACGTCTAGCAGAAGTGATAGCCACTAGAAAAACAGTCTTCCAAGTCAAAAACTTGAGGTCTGCCGAGGACAGAGGCTCAAAGGGGGGTTGCATTAGCTGAGCAATGCAAACATTCAGGTCCCATGCAGGAGCTGGTTCCCGAAGGGGTTAGTGTGAAGTAACCCTTAAAAAACTTGGAAAATACAGGGTGAGAAGAAAGGAAGCAAGCTTCGCTGACACAAAAGCAGAGACAGCTGCCAGATGAACCTTAAGGTAGCTGGCCTAAGGCCTAAGGAATTTAAATGGACCAAATAGTCCAGTAAAATGACAGATTAGCAGATTCTGGATAATCTGCTTACCAGAACACCAAATGGAAAACCTCTTCCACTTAGAATTGTAAGTGGCTCTAGTGGAAGGTTTCCTAGAAGCCTTTAAAATATCCAGGACACCTTGAGAAAGGTGTAAATCAGCAAATTCAGCTCCTCAAGAACCCAGGCCTTGAGGTGGAGGGAATTGAGGTTCGATACCACACTCCCCCTGTGCACAGGTCTACAGGTCGTGGGTCCTGGGCAAGCTGAGGAGGGTGGAATGTCAAGAACAGGAGGAGAGGGTACCAGGGCTGTCTGGCCCAGTCTGGAGCAATCAGAATCACTCTGCAGGGCTGAGTTCTGATTTTTACTAGTACCCTGAAGAAGAGAGGAAGGGGAAAAGCATACAAGAACTTCCTTTCCAATCCAACTGAAAGCGTCCAGTGGGACTGATCCCAGAACTGGAGGCCTGCAACAAAACAGGGGAAGTTGGTGGTTGTCTGGGGCTGCGAAAAGATCTATCTGAGGGGTGCCCCATCTGGCAAAGACTGACCCCAGCACCAGAGAATTCAGAGCCCATTCGTGATGGCTCTGAGAAATCCTGCTGAGGGCATCCGCCAGGACATTGTCCTTCCCTGGAAGGTGAACTGCTATCAGGGAGGTGTTCAGGGAGTAAGCCAGAGACCACAACTTCATTGCTTCGGTGCACAAGGCTGATGACCGAGTGCCCCTTGCTTGTTGATGTACCACATTGTTGTGGTGTTGTCTGTCCTGACTTGGACTACCTTGTTCTGGACAGTAGTAGAAAAACCTGGAGAGCTAAGAGAACAGCTATGAGTTCCAAAAGGTTGATGTGGAGCAGAGATTCTGAGGGACCACACCCCTGAGTGGAAAGGTCGCCAATGTGCCCCCACCCTAACAGGGAGGCATCCGTGGTGAGGGTGAGGGAATGAAGAACGGGTAAGAAGGGGACCCCCTGAGTTAAACTGCTTCGATCCTGCCACCACTGAAGGGCTAGGATCAGGGTTTTGGTCACTGGGATTAACTTGGATAGGGGGTCCTTCCTTTGAGACCAGTAGGACCTCAAGTGGAACTGGATGTCTCTCATCTGAAATCTTGCTCCCTGCACGACAGCTGTGGAAGCAGCCATGTGCCCTAGGAGCTGCAAAAAGTGCCTTGCTGGTTGAGAGACCAGCAGGGTAAAGGAGGATGCCAGGGCAATGAGTCTGTCCACTCTTTCAGAGGGAAGGAATGCCCTGGCTGACTTTGTTAATTCTGCACCTATGAAAGTTAGTACTGAACTGGTTCCAGAACTGACTTTAGAAAATTCAACAGGAACCCCAGAGAAGTGAGAAGTTGCTGGGAGACTTGCAAGTGGGATTTTACCTGATCTGAGACTGACCCACTGAGCCAGTCGTCCAGGTAGGGAAACACAACAACCTTGCCTTCTTAAATGAGCCACTACTACAGCTAAACATTTTGTGAAAACCCTTGGAGCAGAGGTAAAATGAAGGGCATTGCTCTGAACTGGTAGTGGCCAGAGGGTAGTTCAACCTGAGGTACTTTCGGTGAGAAGGCCTGATCAAAATATGAAAATAGGCGTCCTTGAGGTCCAGGGAAGCTAGCAGTCCCCTGGCCTTAGGAAGGCAGAATCATTGAGTTAACATTTTGAACTTTGGTTTCAAAGGTGCTTGTTCAGGAACCTTAAATCTAAGATGGGCCGCCACTCTCTGTCTTTTTGGGGTAAGGAAATACCTCTAGTACAGACCCCTGCCCTGATGGCAAGGAGGAACTCTTTCCACTGCTTTGCAGCCCAGCAGAGAAGAAACCTCTGCTTCAAAGCAAGGGCTTCTGAAGGATTTGCAGGTGGAAAATGTCTGGCTCTCATCTTTGGGAACTGTTTGAAACTGAGAACCAGACCATGCTTACCACCTCCAGAACCCATTTGTCCGAAGTTAGGGACAGCCAGTTCTGGCTGAAATAAGCCAACCTGCCCCCACCGGTACAGGAGAGACGCCCTGGGCACCCCATCAGGGTGCCTGCTTGGCAGCAGCTTTATTCTGAGGAGAGGGAGATGGTCTGCCTGTGCCCCGTCTACCCCTGCCTCTGAAAAACCCTCTGTGCAAAGGCTGAAGAGGCCTGAACTTGATAAAGGGCCTGTGGTAAGGCCTGCCCCCCACCTGGGGCATGCCTTGTGGAGTGGCATGCCTCCTCCTTAGCTTGGGCGCTTTTGTAGTTCTGTATTCATCCATTTTCTTCATGTAATTTTCTGTTTGATCCCCAACAGAGAGTTTCCTACTACAGGAAAATCTATAGCCTTTGCCTGAGTATCTTGGGACAGATTAGTGCATCTAAGCCATGCCAACCTACAGGAGAGCTACAGAAGTGGCCATGACCCTAGAGGAAACATCATTAACATCAACGGCAGTATGAAATTGAACTTTAGAGGCTTCAATGCCATCAGCAGCCACTTGTTCAACTCACTAGCCAGCTGGCCCTGGGCCTGCTTGGCTAACTGCAATATAGTGTCCCATCTAGATTTCTGATATCTAGCCACATAAGCCATATAATTAGCCTGCTTGAGTCCCAATGAAGCTGCCATATATTGCTTTTCGCCATGGCATCAATCTTCCTGGAATCCTTATCAGGAGGATGTGATGCCAGGGGAATATTAGCCTTGTCACAGGCTGCAGCTTGAACAACACCTACATGACTACACTGCTCGGAGAGGAAGTCTGTATCAGGGCCTGATAAAGTATACCTTCTGTCCATTTTCTTATCTACAGGAGGAACAGAATGAGGATTTTTTAAAATCTTTGTTGTTTGCTTCCTAAATGACTTATGCAAAGGAATAGACAACCTTCTAGACTCTGGAATATCCATCATTTCTACATAATCAGGCTCCTCTTGCTTATCCACAGCCTCCTCTAAAGGGAGCTGGAGGGTTTCTGCCACCTTTTATAAAACATAAAATGAGAAGGGGACTCAGACAGCAAAGGGAGATTCTAAGGGTCTATCTGGAGAAATGCCCGTTCAATGAGCACGTCCAGACCTTCCAGTCACAAATACACTGATCAAATTCCTCCTCCCCCTCCTGTGGTTCATAAAACTCCTCAACATCATAATCCTGAACCACCGGACCTGAACGAGCCACCCTTTTCCCAATTGTAGGGGGCTCGACAAGTCCCTGAGACAAAGATTGAACAATCTGAATGGCTTTTGCTATTTCTGCAGCAGTTGGAGAGACAATTTTGGACTCCAGACCTGCTGATTTCTTTGTCTTTTTTGCTGGAGCTGGTTCCTCTGAACCAGCTTTTCTTTTGCCCGAGGAAGTCTCGCCCTGGTCAGAGGGCACTCCCTCTGGTCCAGTGGTTACTGGACCGGGCTGGCCATCCGGGTCAGCGGACTTTTTGGCCTCTCGTTCCCTGAGCCGGCCCAATCTCTTTTCCAGGGTGGCTGCAGGGAAATTTTTACACACCTGGCAGTCTGACAGGAGGTGGTCAGCCCCCAGACAATAGACACAAGTGGTGTGTGGGTCAGCCTTGGCAAAGGCTTCCCCACAGACATCACAGTGTTGAAACCCAGTGGGCCCGGTTTTTCTTTTGGGTTTCTCAGACATAATGCCAGCCTAACCAACCAACTTGCCCTTTAAACGGCAGTGCCAGGCAAGACATCCTTATCGGTTCCTAACCGTGTCACGGGTATTGGAAAAAAAAAACCCAAAAAATTAAGGTTTTTTTAGAACCGATAAGAACCGGCTACCGCACTTCTAAAGCCCCAAAAATGTAAAATAGGCCACTGATCGGTTCAGACTGAACCGATAATGTATTTCCGCACAGACTTTATTTTTAGTACTTACGGTTTACCAGATAGAGCTTCTGACCGAAACGCGTAATTTTAACGCCTTCGTTCAAATGAACTAGTAAACTCGCTTGAACCCGAAATGAACCGAGCTGAAGGAGCTGATCTCCGGAGCGACTGTTCGCTGAAAGCGGAGTAATCTGGCAGTTTCATTTGAAACTTGCCAGATAGAGCTTTGAACAGCGCCCTCACGCTGTGGAACTCCAGACTGCTCTGGAGTTAACCCTATCCTCTCCGGGTCAGTTCAGAGGCTGAGGCTGACTGCATTAAGTCCTAATAGCAGCAAGACTTCATGGTGTTTGAATTTGCCATCCATCTGGCAGCAGTGTCATTTGAGTCAACTGCCATCTGGAACTGGTACTTAGCAGCCTCCAACCCATATCTGGCAGTCTCAGCCAAATCCTCTAAGAGACCAGACTGTGCTTTCTTGGACAAATCCAAAATAGGTTGCTACAGTGACTTCTGGTACTGTGCTGCATATGCTTGATAGCTGGCCTGTCTAATTGCCAAGGAGGCAGACAGATACCCTTTTTGCCATGCTATCCATTTTTCTAGAATCTTTCTCTGGGGGGTGGGAGGCTAAAGGCAATTTTGCTCTTTCACAAGCTGCTGTTTGTACCACTCCCTGATGATCAGGGTGGGTGAATAGTAATTCAGCACCATCCTTGTCAAGTTGATACTTCTTCTCCAACCTTTTATCTACAGGGGAGATAGAATGAAGAGTTTGCAGGATTTTAAAAGCATCCTTTTGGAAAAAAATGTAGGTAGGGAGCAACAGCTTTTTTGTAGGTGTGAGCGCCATCATTTCGAGGTACTCTGACTCTTCATCATCTTCTACTGCCTCACTGGTAGTGAAGTCCAAAGCATCAACCCTTTTTCTAACAAAAGAAGAATGTGAAGAAAAATCCTCAGTTGTTCTAGGAGGGGAACCAAATTCCTGTTCAGGGGAGACTTCTGGTTCAATACCTTCTTCCTCCTTCTCATACTCCTCATAGTCCTCAGACCCTTGGCATTCCTGGGTTGAGGGCTATGCAGAAAGGGTGGTTTCCTTAGATAAGGTTTGTCTCCGGATAGGGGGGACAGGGACCAGTGCCAACCACTGCCAAGCTTGAATGACCTTAAAGGACTGAGCAATTTCCTCAGGTGAAGGCATTAACACAGGCTCAGTTGAAGTCCCCTTAGGCCGACTGGCAGGGGGTTCAATATGCTTTGTCTTTTTTGATTTTTTTCAAAGGAACCAGGGAGTTAGCCAGTTCAGTGGGTCTTTTGCCTGGTGCACCCTTATCAGGGGTGGTAAGAACAGTATATGAAAAATTACATACCTACTGTAATTCTGATCTTTCTGTGTATCTTCACCGTACATCACCTTTGGGTACAGGCATGACCCCTCAAGAGTTTTTTTTTTTTGGATGGGTGGAGTCAATTCACCATCAGCGCCACCCCTCGAGCCCAATGCACTGCATGGCGCTGTGGGTTGTAGATGCTAGGTGTTGTCGACTCCACCTCTCGCCAGTTCTGAGTTGCCATAGAGTAAGAAAGGGTTGGGAGGGAGGGACAAGGAAGTCCAAGGGACAGACAAAGGAAAAGATATATAAACTAAAATGAGAAATAAATGACTGAGAGGACAGAATAAATTTGAAAAACTAAGAGGTTTGGGTAGGGGCCCCAATCTCTGGAAGCAGAAAAAGAGGAGGGAGGGAGGGTTAAGAAATTTAGAGATAAGGATATGGAAGAGAACACCCTGGAACCTTGACCTGTCTCCAGATGGTACAGGAACTGCAAAGGAGTAGTCAAAAAGCCAACTGCCAGAATGCAAGGCACAGAATCACTGGCAATAACTCCAAGAAGCAGAATCGGCTATTCTGGAAGAAAAGACAGGATACACGGATTATCCCCCCTCCCAAAAAGAAATTTTTGGTATAAGATACCTAGTTTCTTAAATTAAATTGAGGTTGTGTCCAAATGACAAGGAAATTAAAGCAAGGTGACAGGAAGAAGGGGAGCGGGGACAGAAAAGAGTGCATCTACCAACCCCCACCCCACTGGGGTGGAGCCAAGGCACTGAAGAAGGAATGCCCCCCATCCTGACCGCTTTACCCCCAGAGAGAATTATCCCCCTAGGTGCCCCAAGTCCCACCCCACTCCTGACTAACAGAAAGGAGGGGGGTGAGGGAGAGGGCACAGAGAGGGAGGGGGGCCCAGAGACTGAGGCCCCAGGGGGATGGAGGGTGGGATTGTGATGAATGGTGAAGATGCACAGAAAGGTCAGAATTACGGTATGTACGTAATTTTCATATCTTATCTGTGTCAATCTTCATCATTCATCACCTTTGGGTGAGTGTCGAGCCTCCCCCGAAGGGTTCTTTAACCCTAAGGGACTGAGTCCCCCAGCTCTCAGTGGGTGATACACTAAGAGGGAGAACCTTCATGGGTCTGGAGAGGCCCGAGAGTGGGGAGAGTGAGATGGGGACCCGCCGGAGGGGGTAGGAAGTTGCCCCGACAGACGCCGTCTCACCCTATGGGAGAAAAGATAGGTGCTCTGGTGAGTGGAGTTAATCACCCTACGCCGGGCCAAGGGTGACAACCGGGAGAGACGCAGCCATGCCGTCCACCTAGTGCAGATCACTGTCCCTACCACCCTGGTAGCTACATCATTGGCGTCATACGATGCCCTTGCTTGGTGCCTTGCTAGCTCCAGGCCATGGGCAGAGAGTGCAGTGGCTTGTCTGGTTTCCTCCATGTCAGGCATCGAGGCTAGGAGTTGACCTAGCCTGGACCACAGGAACCTATCATAGGTAGCATAGTGGGCCTGATGAGCAGATAATGAGAGAAGCAACCGTGCCGAGTAAAAGGTCCTCCTACCCCAGAAGTCAAAATCCAAGGAATCTTGATCTGGGGGCCGGTCACGGTGAAGGACGCGAAGCCCATGGGGGGTGTCCAGTTGTGTCAATCCTGAGCTAGGATTAGGCAGGTTACCTGGAGACTCCGGGGGGGGCACGATACCTCTGGAGGAGATCCCTAGGGGCTGGGACTCTAAAAAAGGGTCTCTGCCAGAAGCACATTGATGCCTCCCTAAAGGGAGCAGGCCAGGGGGCACTACAAGAGTGTCCGCACTGAAATCACCCAGAAAGGACCGTGCCAAATGCTCCAGATTGTGCTGAGTGGGAGGGGTGACATGCAGGTCCTCCAACATCCTCACGAGAAAATGCTGATACTCAGCGAGATCAGCAGCTGGGGAGATGTAGACAGACAGTTCCTCACCTCCTGAAGAGGAGGATGAGGAGTCAGAGGACCTCAGAGGTTCAGAAGTTGGCTGCTCAGGGGGAGGTTGGAAAACCTGTCTGTCCATGGCACTAACATAAGAGGGAAATTGAGCAGCCACAGCTCTGAACTGCTCCCAGGAGACAGGACTGCTAGGATCAAGGATACCTGGGAGAGCAGGAGAATGTGGCAGAGGAGAGAGGGCAGATCTGACAACAGGAATCGGCTGTCCTCCGCCTGGGCTAGCGAGCACACCTGGAGCCACAAGAAAAGAGGTAGCTTTGGAAAACTCCACAGCCGACAGCTGGTCAGTCATACTGGAACTGCCTAGGCTGTGCCCTGAAGAATCACCGCTGTGAGGTGACTGGGGCCGTGATAGTCCAGAAGGACCATCCCCTACCTCAAAAGAATGGGGCCCTCTCGAGGAAACCAAAAGGGAAGGGCGAGGGTCCGCACTATGACCTCTCCCAGAGCCCGGGTGGGCTCCAGAAAAAGGTCGCCGCATGGAGCCCATACCCCTTGATCCCCTCGGAATCTGAAAGTGCCCTCCTCCTTGAGAGCGCCAGCCTAGGCAGCTGGCAACCCTGGTCAGTCCCCGAAGGGGCTATCCAGGGATCAGCACCTTCCCCTCCTGTGGGTGCTCTGATTGGCCCCAAAGTTGGACGATCCAGGTACACCACTTGAGGGGGTACCACCACCGAGGGGTCAGAAAACCCTCCGAGTCCAGGCTGAAGAGCAAAGGTGGCATGCACCACTGCCTGCTGGTCAGCACCCCTGACCCTGGTCCCGGGAGCCACTGTCCACTCCTCAGAGGGGGTCTGGTTCCAGCCTGTCGAGGATACTACCAAGGTGTCCACATGAGCAGCCAACTCCAAAAAGTCAGATGAAAAAATTACTCACTTTAGTAATTATATTTCTTCTAATGGAGTCTTGCTGTATTCTGACAATTGCAGTGATTCCCAACCTTTGAACTGCCTCGGAGAACTAAGAGTTAACTTTCTATGCAGGGCATAGAATGCTGAGCTCGAGCTCAGCTGAAGTCTCTGTCTGGAGTGATTCAAACCTAAACCGTCAGATTCTTACGAGCCCAACTAAACTAAAAATTCTATGTGGAAATTGTAAAAATTCTTACTAGCCAACTGGCTGAAAAAAGTTTTGGATTCCCAAGGAAGACTCAAGTCAGGAGAGTATTCTGACAATTGCAGACTACTAAGCAGTACCTCCAAGGAGGAGGGACAGAACCTACTTTGGGAATAGACTCTGAAGTACTGCTGCATTAAACTGAGCATCATTCCTAGCCTGGATATCCAGACAGTAATGCTTGGTAAAGGTATGGACTGTTTTCCAAGTGGCTGCTTGACAAATTTCTAAAAGAGGGATATCCCTGGCAGCAGCCAAGGAAGCAGCTGTACCCCTTGTGGAATGAGCCCTCAGGCCTGAGGGTGGAGTTTTTCCCAGTTTTTCATAGCAGAATTGTATACAAGACACAATCCACCTGGCAATAGATCTTTTGGTGGCAGGTTTACCTTTCCACTTCTCCATAAGTGAGGAACAACTGGAGAGTCAACCTGTGACCCTTGGTATGCTCTATGTAGTAACTAAGGGCTCTTTTGACATCTAAACTGTGTAGCCTCCTCTCTCCTAAGGAAGAATGATAGAGTGAAGAAAACAGGAGAGACATAGACTGGTTTAAATGGAAGTCTGAAACCACTTTGAGGCAAGAACCTTCTATTGGTTCTAAGGACCACTTATCCCTGTGAAATGAGATAAAATCAGGTTCCACTGACAGGGCTTGCAATTCACTGATATGCCTGGCAGAGGTAATGGCTACCAGGAACACAGTTTTCCAAGTCAAGTACTTAAGCTCTGCTGAAGACATCGGCTCAAAGGTGGGTTGCATAAGTTGAGCAATGCAAACATTCAAATCCCAGGCAGGAGCAGGGTCTCTAAAACGAGGATTGGTGTGAAGCAATCCTTTAAAACATTTACAGAACACAGGATGGGAGGATAGTGAGGAAGACTTCCCCACAGACAAAAACACAGAAACAGCTGACAAGTGTACTTTGAGAGTAGCTGGTCTGAGGCCTAGGCCATTAAGATGGACCATATAATCCAGAACCGTAGGTAATCCAGCAGTGTCTGGAGAAATATGCTTCTTAGAACACCAAATGGTGAATCTTTTCCATTTGGAGTTGTAAGTCTTTCTGGTGGAGGGCTTTCGAGAAGCCTTGAGGATATCCAGAACCCCTTGGGAAAGATGCAGATCTGCAAACTCTAACTCTTCATGAGTCATGCTTTGAGATTGAGAGACTGAAGATTGGGGTATCAAATCCTTCCCTGAGAGGATTTTAACAGGTTGAAATTCCTGGGAAGAGACAGGGGAAGATGGACTGCTAGGGACAGCAACAGGGGGTACCAGGGCTGTCTGGCCCAATCTGGAGCAATCAGAATCACCTTGCATGGTTGAGACCTTATTTTTACCAAAACTTTGAACAGGAGTGGGAAGGGAAGGCATACAGAAACTTCCCTCCAATTCAGGATCAGAGCGTCCAGGAGGTGAGCCCAGGACTGGAGGTCTGCAACAAAGAGAGGATTGGTGATTGTCTGGGGCTGCAAAGAGATCTATCTCTGGAGTGCCCCACCTTGAAACAAGCATTTGTCAATGCCGAATGTTTGCTTGCTGGCATTGGCAGTGGTAATGTAGAAGTTACAGAGCTGCGTAATAGGAATGGCAGTGAAGTACTGAACTGACACCAACCCCACCACCACCCTGCAGAGAGTGACAGGCATTGGGGTGTGCATTTGGGTCGTCAGGCATAACGGCCTCGCCATTTCACCACACCCCACCCTGCAGACACTGACAAGTGTCACGGTGTTCCTTGGGGTCTTTGGCCTTATCACCCCCATTTCATTAGGAAATGCAGTGAGATGGGTGCGATATAGGAGAATGGGGTGAACTTTGGGGCTGAAGAGTGCAAGGCATACCTCGATGCCTCTCACTGGCTGCAGGGTGTGGAATGGTATGAGCATTACAGGCAAGAATCCCAAGTCACACCCCTGATGCCTGTCATTCTCTACAGGGTTGGGCGTTATGGTTGGAAACCCTAATACCTCAGGCATTCGTTGGTATTTTCACTCCAAATTTTCAACATGATTTTTGTGTGACCCCACCTCATGAACAGGGGGAATATCAGTTTGCTAGCGGAAAGCTGCTTATGCACAGCGACTATGGCATTTAGCACCACAAGTGCAAAAACATTCCGAACAGGATGTAAAAAATGACAGCTGTACTGTTCATGGGGAGGTGTAAAAAATGGCAATGTTGCAAATCTGCAGTAAAAATATTTAAAAAAATGGTGAAGTCATGAGCGTACATAGAAACTGTGCAACGCACACCCGTAATATAATTAGGTTGGGAATATTTTACAGCAGATTGTCAACTCAGGCATTTTGGTGCCTCCGATCATGAACAGTGTCACTGTGATTTTCTTTATCTGTGCCGAACAATGATTTCCCACAGCGACCATGCATCTCAGCGCTGAAAGTGTGAAAACACACTTCAGCCATGTTGTGAAAAATGACAGCTGTACTGTTCATAAGGAAGTGTGAAAAAATGCCACTGGTGAAAATCTGGACTGAAAAAATTACAAAGTCATGAACTTACAAGGGTGCGTGGAAACTGCGGATTGCTCACTTGTAACACAGTCATTTTATGGACTTTTGTCACCAAATTTTCAACAGCCATTTTAAGACCTCTGCTCATGAACAGTGTAACTGTGATTTTCTTAATCTGTCCTAAACATTGCTTTCGCACACCAACAGCACCATTGTGCGCTACATGTGCGAAAACACATTTTGGGCGACATATGAAAAATGGCAGCTGTACTGTTCATAAGGAAATGTAGTAAAATGGCAATGTTGAAAATCTGGAGTGAAAATATTAAATTTGCAAACTTACGAGCATGCATAGGAACTGCGCAACGCACACTCATAAAACAGTCATTTTTAGGAATTTTTTCACCAAATTTTCAACATAGCCATTTTAAGACCTCTGCTCATGACATGTGTCACTGTGATTTTCTTAATGTGTCCCATACATTGATTTTGCACATACTGCGCCATTGTGCACTACCTGGGTGGAAACACATTTTGGGCAAAATGTGAAAAATGACAGCTATACTGCTCATAAGGAGGTGCGGTAAAATGGCAATGTTGAAAATCTGGAGTGAAAATATTGAAAATTCGCGAACTTATGAGTGTGCGTAGGAACTGCTCAATGCACCCTCGTAAAACAGTCATTTTTAGGAATTTTTTCACCAAATTTTCAACGTAGCCATTTTAACACCTGAGCTCATGAACAGTGTCACTGTGATTTTCTTAATTTGTCCCGTACATTGATCTCGCACACCGACTGCGCCATTGTGTGCTACATGGGCAGAAACACATTTTGGGTGACATGTGAAAAATGGCAGCTGTACTACTCATAAGAAGGTGTGATAAAATGGCAATGTTGGAAATCTGGAGTGAAATATTGAAAATTAGCGACCTTACAGGCGTCGTGAGGAACTGCGCATAGCACGCTCGTAAAACTCATTTTAGGAATTTTTTCACCAAATTTTCAACATAGCCATTTTAAGACCTCTGCTTATGAACAGTGTCACTGTGATTTCTCTTAATTTGTCCTGTACATTGATTTCAAGAACCGACTCGCGCATTCTGGCTACATGGACGGAAACACATTTTGGTGAGATGTGAAAATGACAGCTGTACTACTCATAAGAAGGTGTGGTAAAATGGCAATGTTGAAAATCTGGAGTGAAAATATTGAAATTTCATGAGCTTACGAGCCTGCGTAGGAACTGCGCAACGCACCCTCGTAAAACAGTCATTTTTTGGAATTTTGGCACCAAATTTTCAACATGGGGTTTTTGGGACCCCTTATCATGAATGATATCACTGTCATGGTGGCATTCAGGCCCAAAGGGTGATTTCGCAGTCACTGCGCAGTTACTGCGCGAAATCACCCTTCGGGCCTGAATAACACCATGACAGTGACATAACTGATTAAAGTTCCGATAAGAACTGAGAACCGGTACCAAATGAACCGAGGTTATCAGTTACTTTTTTACAACTTATTGGTGAATTTCAAAATAATATATATAAACTAAACAATTGACTAATCGGAGTTTTAGATTCAAAAAACTCCAGAAATAGAGATTAAGGCTCGGTTCCCCCGCGGTTATTCCAAACCAGGAGAAAACAAGAAAATAATACAAAAAAAACTAAAAACTAATTTAGCAGTTGACAAATTAAGAAAGAGTAATGGCAGCAAATGAAATATATAAAATATGCTTAATTTCTTTTGAATTCAGCACAACAGGAACGACTGATGAGAGCGCTCTTAGGCATCTGTACTTGTCAGGTGGAGAATGAAACCTGAAGCAGTAGAACACTAGCAGTTGATAGGGACAGCATTTGAAAATTAGCATGAGACAATGATGATTCCATCATTAGCATAAATTCTATTTCCGGGCAGCTCTACTTAAAGGGATAACTGCAAGAGTTATGAATATTGGGGAATTCCTGGGGTGAGAACAGGGAGTTTCCCTTACAATGGAAATACATTGCTTTTGTATGGGTGTTCTGGGAGATGTTCCTGGTTCTGAGCCATGCAAACTTCCTCAGGGACACTGCATGTGCCACGACTCTAGAAGCAGTGTCACTGGCATCCACTGCAACGTGGAACTGATACTTGGTGGCATCCATGGCAGTTTTTACTGTGTCTGCCAGATCCTGTGCCAAGTCACTACAAGCTTTTTCCCTCATAACCAAAATAGAGCTCCAAAGGGCCTTTTGGTTCTGAGCTGTGTAAGCCATGTATGCTGACTGTCTTAGAAGCAGGGAAGGTGAGGTATAGACTTTTTTGCCCCTACTGTCCAGTTGCCTGGAGTCCTTTTATGGAGGCTGGGAGGTAAGGGGCTTTGAACTTGTCACAGGTGGCAGTCTGGACCACTCCCTCATGATCAGGGTGACAGTACAGCTACTTAGCACCCTGCTTGTCCACCTGCTGTTTCTTTTCTATTTTTGTGTTAATGGGTTCCATGGCAGAATATTGACAATAATGTTGTTGACATCCTGAACAGTGATGGGAACAATGCTGACTGTCAACAGTGTTTCCGTCAGGAAAAAGTATTTTTTTGCAGGTGGCTGTGCCCCTGCACCTCTCCATCTCTAATTAACCAACTCCGAGTCGGAGTTAGTTCGAGGTGAGGGTGAAACACTGGGAGTCACAGTGTCGGCATACAGCGGACCACCACAGCAACCTGGTGAGATTTGTCACCGTTGTGGTGTTCTCTGTTAAAATGTCATTGTAGTGGTGTGCTACCATGTTAATGCAAGCAGCTGATTTGGATGCTGCCAGCACATTACAAGTGGTCTTTTTGAGGCATTTGTGAGTGGGCAAAAGCAACCTCATAGTGGGGGTTAAGCCAATCATATCCAAAAACTCCACCTCATCCTCACCAATCTTCTGCATTGAGAAGCTGAGGGTATTGTCCATTTGCCTCATAAAGGAATAGTGTAAGGTAACATCATCTGGTGCATCAGGAGGGGAACCAAACTCCTGCTCAGGAGAATCAACAGGCTCTATAGGTTCGCCTTCCTCCTCCTCCTCCTCCTCATAGAAAAACTCAGCCTATTCCTCCTCCACAAGCACTGGAATAGGTACATGTGCCTGGGAAGGGGGCTGACATACCCATGAAGGTCTCCAAAGCCTAGATGGCCTGGAAGAACTACCATGCTTTAGTCATGTCCTCTACTGAGGGCATCTTATTTTTGTCCACTGGCATCTCCCTTTCTCCTTCAGAAGGAGGGACAGTGACATGTTTTTCTTCTTATTTTTTCTTAGCAGGCACCATTTCTGGTGTCTGCTCAGAAGCTCTCTTATTTTTACTGGAATCAGGGTTCTGCAGTTCAGACACCTCGACCTCTGAACCATCTTTAGCAGCTTTATCCTTCTGCTTACTCTGAGGGGCTGGACCCTCTTCTGAGCCTTTAGATGACACACAGGTAGAATGAGAAGCTATAAGGTCTTGTAATTTTTTAGCCCTTTTCTTTATTGTTTAAGGAAAAAACTTGATATGAAGCTCACAATTAGAAAAATCGTGATCTGGACCCAGGGACCTCAAACACAACTCGTGGCAGTCTATCTTAGCCAGGTGCTGGAAACAAATTTTGCAATTTTTAAAGCCCATAAGTCCTGTCCTCTTTTTGTATCTCTCAGTCATGTCAATCTCTGATGACCAAATAGTGCTTTGGTTCCCTAATACCAAAAAAAAAAAAAAAAGAAAAAAAGAATTGCACTTCGATTCCTTGTTAAAAAAGGAAACCATGGAGTGTGGCCTAGCTCTGATGAAAATGGCAGCTTAATTTACTAGCTTCCTGGGCCTTCCAGCAATCATCTTGCATCCTTAACTCTCCAGTCTTCTCTACTGTGCCTCCTGTTTTGGATCTTGTCTCCAGGAACTTCCAAACTAATGTGGTAAACTTTTTGTTGGAATATTATTAACCTACAGATATCTGTTTACTTCACTCTGGATAGTCACCACTAACTGAGGCCTGTAAAATGTCTGCAAGCTCAATGGACACTAATTCCCTTACCAAAATTGAAATGATGTTTCAACAATTAATATCTGAGATAAATGACTTAAAAATAGCCGTGCAGCAAAATATTATTAACACACAATCGTTGGATCTCAGACTAACCTCTACAGAAACTAAAACTATGCAAAATGAATTGTCATTACATGATCTGCAAGCTACTATAAGGGAACAAGATAGTGTAATCAAAAGTCTACAAGACAAAATTGATGATATTGACACTAGAAACTGGAGGAACAACCTACACTTTCTTGAAGGCTCTGAGCTTGGAAACACCAGCGAGTTACTTTTACATAATCTTCCGGCCATGCTTAAGATACCTCCCGAACAGACACTCATCATAGAGCGCTTGTATCGCACTTTAGGTCCACATCCAGGGCCTGATCAGAAACCTCGTCCGATTATTGCCAGATTTTTAAATTATACCCATACAGAGCTAATCCTTCACAAATCAAGATAATTAGAAGCCGTCTACTGGCAAGATCATAAAATCTTAATCTTCAGGGATTTTTCCAAAGAACTGTCTAGCAAAAGGAGAGCATTCAACCCATTAAGGCCCCTATTGCATCAAAGAAACATTAAATTCACTTTAAGATACCCTGCTACTCTGCGTTTGTTTATAAATAATTCCTTTAAAGACTTCAACTCCCCAGAAGCACTCTCAGATTACCTTGGTTGCCATTCTGTAGAGGATTCCTCTTCATACTACACCGCTGCTGATCAATCTGGAGTTAATCCTGATCCTCCCCGTCTTATCTCACAGGCCGCTCGCAGTGATGGGGGTGATATTCTGCCCGGTGACTCTGTTTCTGGAAAGGTAGCCACTTCTCTCCCTTCTGGACTCTCGGCAAGAATCCAGGTGAGGAACTCTTCTGGCTGTCCTGATAGAGCTACATGCTGTGCGAACGCTGTATACGGAGCTCCTTCTGGTTCCACCAAGCACCATGCTGGCTTCTCTTCTCCCATCCCGCTCTCAAATAAATATGCGCTTTTAGATGTGGAAGAAAAGCTGTCCTCACATGAAGAATCCCAGGATGAAAATAATGTTCACATACCTGCTAGCTCAGATAAGGACCTGCAATGTTCAAATTTGGCAGTCTCATCCTGGGCTGAGCTAACTACTAGTTCTCCTACGAAACCTTTTGAACCTCCCAAAAGAAAAACGTAAAGGGAAACTGAAAAACAAGTCTGCTATTACTAGGTTGAATGCTGAGAAGGTTAAGATTACATGAGCTTTATGTTCGAATTCATTCAGTGTTTCTCCCCTTAAGCAGGACTTTTTCCTGTTATGCAGTATAAGCCACTTGCTTGATGCTTGACGCTTGTTATACGATGCCCCCTTCCTTCCCCTAACAAACATTTACTTCTTGTAACTGATGGGAAAGGTTATGGAGGCATATATATATATATATACACATTTTTTTTAACAAGCGTTGTTAGGGGGATTTTCACAGCTTAAACCTCTAGCCCTAATTACCTCCTCATTTTCCATTGTTATTTATATATATATATCCTGTGCTGTTCTATCATGCACCGAATACTGCCTCCAACACAGTCAGCGCTATATTGCTCCTTTCTAGATCTATTGGGCAACATCTATTATTTTTCGACATGTTTTTTAATGTAAACCTCTAGCAGGACTCAATATTTTGTGCAGCTTATAGACATTGCACTAACCGCAATGCACAGGTACTCTTCAGCTAACTTGCTATCCCTTCCAGCAGGTTTTGAATGCGGTAATACTGTACATAGTGGACATATGTCATTTTGGGTATTTTTTCTTCTATTTTTACTGTATTTTTCAACAAACTTTTTTTTTTTAGCTTGTCATGTATAGGTGGGAATCATTCAGAGAGTGTGCTGTTTATACTTTTTTTTTCATTTTTCTAATTTATATCAGTAGCGTCAATGATTCCACTAATCCGTATTCTTTATAATAATCTTAAATTACTCTTTCTCCCCTTTCCTACATATTTTCTTATTCTTCTCGTGGTTACTTAAATCAAACACCTAAACTTTAACTTTCTTTCCAATACATATCCCCAATCAAAAACTATGGTATTGTTGCCATAGGTTATTTATACACTGCTTCCTTATTTCTCTAGTATTTATTTTACAACTATATCGCAGGCTATTTTCGAATGTCCTGGAGCACCCTAATCAGATTCCTCACATCTATTAAACATACTGAGGTATATGCATTAGGCTTGAAGCTCAACACTATGTCAATGTTATAGGGCTGAATAACTCATAGTCGGGGCTTATTGGGCCTATGTATAGACCTAATTACTCCACTATTTTTCTAGCCCACATATTTTTAGGCAATTTTCAAGCCTTTACCTCTTACCTTTTTTAGTTGCTTATATGAAAGGCTCCAGCTGGCTTCGAAACCTAAGTTTTCAACCTACCCCTTAATATATAATATTATATAATAATAATAATAATAATAATTTTATTTGTTTAGCACCTTTCAAAATATCAAGGTGCTGAACAATTTTAAAAACAAGTTCAAAACTCTAAATAAAAATCATAAAAACATCCATAAAAGAACAACATATACGTCATAGTAGCAAATTTATAGTAAAATCCACACATAATCAAATAACTTAGTTATCTAAGAGGGCATATTCCATAAATGTTTTTAAATCTTTCTTGAATAACTCCACGGAGGTGCACTGCCGTAATCGGCATGGTAGAGAATTCCAAAGAGTGGGTGCGGCGTATGAAAACGCTCTGCTACCAGAAGATTTTAGGCTTACTCTTGGAATCTCTAACAACCCCATGTCGGCCGAGCAGAGTGATTGGTCAGGGCAGTAAGGAACCAGGAGGTCTTTCAGATAGGCTGGACCCTGATCGTGAAGGGCTTTGAAAGTCAATAAAATGACTTTAAAGGTGATCCGCCACCGTATGAGAAGCCAGTGCAGTTCGCGCAGCACGGGAGTGATATGACAGGACCTGTTTGTCCCAGTCAACACCCGGGCTGCAGCGTTCTGCACCAGCTGTAGGCGACGGATTTCAACCCCAGAAAGCCCAAAGAAAAGGGCATTGCAGTAGTCCAAGCGCGAAGATACAAAAGCGTGGACCAGTGTTGTCAGGGAGTCAGACGGAACAAGGTGCTTAACCCTGGCAATGTTCCTAAGGTGACAAAAGGAAGTCTTGACAGCGGCTGACACCTGAAATTTAAGGGTTAGCCTGTCGTCAAGAATAAACCCAAGGTTACGCACCCGTTCTGAGGACGGGAGAGACACACCACCAAGGAAAATTCCAGATGGTGCGTTAGTACACGGCCTCGCAATCTGACCACCTGGGCCCACGACAGAACTCTGTTTTCTCCGAGTTCAACTTTAGCCAACTAGAATCCATCCAGTCTTGGATCTCCCCCAGACAGTTGTTAAACACCGAGAGAGCTCCATCCTGGTCGGGTGGCAAAAGACAGATATAGCTGGGTATCATCTGCATAGCAGTGAAACCTCAGCCCATATCGTCTAATGATACTTCGAGGGGCAGCATATACACTGCAAACAACATGGGTGACAGCACAGATCCCTGAGGCACTCCACACAACAAAGAAATTGGGTCAGAGGAAAAAATCCCAGACACAACTCTTTGTGATCTCCCGGTGAGGAATGATGTGAACCATTTAAAAACGGTTCCAGACATTCCACAAATTTGCCTCAGGCGAGCTAATAACATCATGTGGTCCACAGTGTCAAAAGCCACAGAGAGATCAAGAAGAACAAGAATGGAACGTCTCTTCTGATCCCTCACCATTAGAAGGTCATTTAACACCCGAATCAGCGCAGTCTCGGTGCTGTGTCTTTTCCGGAAGCCAGACTGGTAGGATTTGTAGACATTATGGATGGTTAAATGGTCATCCAGTTGGACAGCTACGACCTTCTCAATAACCTTCCCAATAAAGGGAAGGTTAGAGATAGGCCGATAGTTTGAAAAACAGTCTGGGTCCAAGGAAGCTTTCTTCAATAGAGGAGTCACCACTGCCTCTTTCAGGGAGCAAGAAAACTCACCTGACTCCAAGGAGCACCAGACTATTTGTGCCAGGACCGGACCGATGATATCAGAACAGCCCAAAATAAGGGGAGTCGGTCCGGGATCCAAACTGCAACTTGTGGGACGCATAATATGGACGATCCTCATAATGTCCACGAACTCAAGTCGACGAAAGGAACTCCAGGAGAATTGGGGCACTGTGATCCCACGCTGTCCAACAGCATCACCCTTAGAGGTTGCCGGACACAGGTTCGCCCTGATGTCAGCCACTTTAGTTGCAAAGCATAGAGCGAGCTCATCGCACTCTACTAGCGAAAAAGCTTTCCGAACTTGCAGGCAGGCTGGGTTGCACAGTCTGTCTACTGTTTGGAACAGCTGAGCCGGTCGATTCTGAGCAACTGCAATCTCCCTGGACAGGAATTCTGCCTTCTTATGGTGATTGCAGATTGATAGCTCAACATAATGTTCTATCAATCTAGAGTGGTGGCATCAAAGGCGGACCCTCTTGCAAGCAGCTCTAACATACGCCCCTGTCTCCGCATCTCCCTCAAGGTCCTGTCAAACCATGGGGATCTGGGGCGAAGGGATAGGGGGCGCTCACGAACAGGAGCAATAGAATCCAGGGCTATCGTGATGGCCTTATTATAGGCCAACACCAACGCTTCTGGACTACTGCTCACCGACACGAAGGATGACAGGTCAAGGACCGCCGCTAGACCTTGTGGAGTAACATTCCGTAATGGGCGGTACCTGACCATCTCCACAGGGGCTGGTCTTCTCAGGGGGGTGCAAAAATTGAACCTCACGGTGTAGTGATCAGACCAGGCGACTGGTTCCACCCCCATGTCGGATGCGTCGACCCCTAGAAGGAAGACTAAGTCTAAAGAGTGTCCAGATTTATGCATAGCAGTGGAAACCACCTGTGTGAGGCCCAAACAAGACATCAATTGGAGGAAGTGATTACCAAAATTAGAGAGTTCATCGTCGACCCAGGCGTTAAAATCACCCAGAACCATCAATCTGGGTGACTCAAACGACATGTCGACGAGGAAGTCTGCTACTTCCTGTAAGAAACGTTTCCCATCTCCGGGTGGACGGTAGATGAGCATGATTCGAACACCTCCACCTGCTATGACTGTGCACTCAAAGGACCCAGCCTCACCTACTACTACATTCGTGAGACCCAATTCAGTCTTGAAACAGACTGCACCCCCGCCTCCCAATGTCCAATCTCGGCCGGTGTATCACAGGTACCCAGCCGGAGTCATGGCCTCAATATCGGGCCTGAATTTTCATCCAGCCAGGTCTCGTGATGCAAGCCAGGTCAGCCAAACCAACAAGATCGGCAATAATGGCAGTCTTATTCCTAACAGACCTGGCATTGCATAACACCGTCCGAGTTGGACAAACTCCGGGGGTTGTCGAGCCTGTCTGCCTACTGTAATCAGTAGTGCCCTTGGGTATGGATACCAGGCAAGGTAAACCTCGATCTGGATTCCATTTCACTCCAGGGCACCTTCTGGACATGACTACCCCGATACGATGAGCCCGCTCGTTCATCCTCCCCTGTTCACCAACCTCCCCCACTCTCCCACGAACAATACCCAGCACTCTACAGTGCTGGTAGGTTTCAAATTGAAGAGGAGGAGTAACGAAGGGGCGGAGGGTGTGAAGAGAGGAGGATGAATAGCGACCGCCGTGGGGACTAGAGGCCAGCACATGTCGCTATTTAAATACAATACACATCAAAAACCAAAACAACAAACTAAGTTAACAATCACCCAGCAAATAAGGCACAGTGAATATAACATTAAAGAAAAAGAAAAGTCTTCACCTGAACTACTCCCTACCCCCCGGTTACTCTCACCACTGGGAAGAAAAAGAAGGTAAGGCACTCTCACTGCCTAGCCATCATGGGGAATATAAACAGAGGACAAAGAACTAAAACTCCTCCCAAGTTCTCTCACAACTAGGGGGTGATGGCATTTGTTCTTTCTCACAGCCAGGAAGAAGACAAAAAAATTATAAATCAAACAATAAAAATAAAATAACATATAATAAAATAAATAAATAAGCACATAGAACTTATGGACACAAGTCCTCTCACCACCTAGTGTCCAAGAGCAATAGTCAACAATTGCTCGATGCAGGTCTAAAAATTTAACATAATTAAATGAAGTCCAAAAGTCCAGAGTTCACGAAATTAAATAAATCCAAATCAGGCAGGAAACAGTTGAATAAGGCACAAAAGGAGAAAAGACCAGAGGAAGAGACTGGGGTAATTCAGAGATCCATAAAACTTAATCCAAAGGAGATCAGCCACTTCATTACCCTTTGCTCCCTAATAGAGTGTCCTTTCAAAGGAGTCTAAGCCACCCTTACAAAGAACCATGAAAAGTACCACTCATGTAGCAGTCTTCATGGTCCAAGGGAGTGAGGTACTCCAGCCAGCTCCCCGACTAGAAAATACCCCAAACCCCCTGCAGCGTAGCAAAACTCCAGGCGGACACCCACCGGGGCAATCCAGCAACAGTGGCCGACACCTGAAGCTTCACAGACAAATCAAAATAGGCAGTCTCCGGCAACCAGCGTTACTCTCTGGAACGAGCCCACCACAGTATTCTGTGTGTATCAAAACAGCGGGGCACTTCAAGCCCTGTTCAATCCGAGATACGTAGCTCTCCTCTATTCCAAAACTCAGCCAAGAAGATCTCGGGACTGTAAAGTCCTAGTGTTCACGAGACAGGGTAAAACTCCTCCTCGTCTCCGCTATTCTGCGTGTATCAAAACAGCGGAGCGCTTCAAGCCCTGTTCAATCCAAAAGACGTAGCTCTCCTCTATTCCAAAACTCAGCCAAGAAGGTCTCGGGACTATAAAATCCTGGTGTCCACGAACAGGGTAAAACTCCTCGTTCTCTCCACTATGCCGAAGTAGCCTCAGGGCTGTGTAAACTCACGTCCACGAGGATCAGAAAACTCCTCGTTCCCCCCGCCGGGGCTCTGCACTGGAAACTAGGGGAGAAAGAGCCGAAAACAAGGAGCTCGACCGGCGTCCCTCCACAGAATAAATCCAGCCACGAACGACAATCCACCAACAAAACCGTGAACTCGAAAAAAATAAAAACGCAAAATCACAAAATAAACTAACAACGTGCTAAAAGAAACTTAAAAATAACGGACTCAAAACACAAGCGTCAGCAACGCGCCCAGCCTGGCGGCCATCTTTCCACATCATATGCTAGGATAGGACTACTCATAAGTTCCTATTATGGGTTAGCATTCATTTAGTGCTTACTAGATGTTATGGAAAAACCTGTTTTTTTTTTCTCTCCTTCTTTAGTTTACAGTTTGAGGACCCCTCACCTATACATATTTAATTTATGTGGTCTCATATAATTTGACTTTGAGGGCTATGTCATGCTGCCTCCCCCAACTTGGCTCATTACCATGTTTCGTGCCAATATACTAGGATGGCACCCTTCTTTTGTCTGACCTGATATCTAACTTCAGTTAAACTTATATTAATACTGCCTGGTTAGTTGTTTATATCTCTTACTTTGACTAATTGTTGTAATTGATGATTCTGGTTCTCTCAGGGAATTTAGATGATTGCCTTGTTACTTGCTATTACACTTCCATTTATTCTATTATAGTTTGTAACTTAGGATTTTATCTCCTAAGGTTAACTTACTACTTATTCTGCCCAGTTGTGCAGTAAGAGAGTCTCTGGTAGTATATACCGACTCATATCTCTCCACACATCATAAATGATATTTAGTAGTAATTATATATTAATAAGTTTCCTTTTTCGAATAGTTATTAGATGTTTAAAGTTTTACTTATACTGTGTTTTACTACACTGTCTATACTATTTTTCAGAGAGAATACTTGGTAATGCTGATACTGAAATATATGGCCCATAAAAGTTAGTATCCTGCTTGCCTCTATTGTTTGGTACCTTTTCCCCTTTAAATCTATGACATCCTTAGTGTTATTTAACATAAGTCCCTTGATCCCAGGACTGTTGTTATATATTAATCTCATCTCTCATGAGTGATCTAATATCATACTCTTGGAACATCAAAGGACTTAACTCTCCTTGTAAGCATAAGCAAATACTTACCTATCTTAAAAAACATAAAGCTCAAATTGCTTTCTTACAGGAAACTAAATTGCTATCTGATGATGTCATTAGGCTCAAAAGGGACTGGGTTGTCCAAATTTTCGCCTCCTCTTTTTCCTCAAAAAAAGTGGGGTACTCATATTACTACATAAAAACCTTAATTGGACCCCTGTTAAAACTGTCTCTGATTTAGAAGGCAGATGGGTGATAGTTATACTGAATACTCCTACTGGCCCTATTCTGTTAATTAACATATATGCTCCCAACTCTGACTCTCCAGAATTTTTCCATAATCTGGCTCAACAAATTATGTTAAATAACAAAAATAATCTACCAATCTTGATGGGAGGCGACTTTAATTTGGCCCTTGAAGCCTGCCTTGATAGGAGTAATTCTTCTAAGGATGCACATCCTAGATGCATCAATGCTCTTGCAATGCTAATGAAAGAGTACGGCCTTCCTGATACTTGGAGATTGTTTCATCCTAGGGGCCGAGACTATACTTTTTACTCTCCACTCCACAAATCATACAGTAGAATCGATTACTGGTTTACCTCCCCTTTCATCACTGATAAAACAATTAAATCTTTGATTTTTCTAATTACAATATCTGATCACTCCCCTATTCAGTTACATTTATTATGTTATAGTATTATATTATTATTATATATTATTAAAGTTGGACCAGCATAACATTCTGTGGTGATTTGCATATGCAGCCCATGATGCTTTGCATTGTGTGGGCATGTGTGATTTTGTATTTTCTTGAAACTTGGCTTCCCAGCCAAATGCCCTTTGGGGTAACCCTTGCCTCAGTGTTTGCGCACAGAGGTTCTTTGTCTTTTAAATAGTTTTTTATTTTAATGGGTTCACCACAACACATCCAAGACACACTGTCTTAAGGGTAGCTGGTCCATTCCACTGGGGTGTCAAACAGACGAGGCATACTGATGAGTCCTAGTAGGACGAAACATGTGTCTATGTCTTCTGTTAGCACCCTTTGCAAACTGTGTGAGAGGCCTTTCGGCACCATGCATTTCTGCTTAAAGTTGGACCAGCATAACATTCTGTGGTGATTTGCATATGCAGCCCATGATGCTTTGCATTGCGTGGGCATGTATGATTTTGTATTTTCTTGAAACTTGGCTTCCCAGCCAAATGCCCTTTGGGGTAACCCTTGCCTCAGTGTTTGCGCACAGAGGTTCTTTGTCTTTTAAATAGTTTTTATTTTAATGGGTTCACCACAACATATCAAGACACACTGTCTTAAGGGTAGCTGGTCCATTCCACTGGGGTGTCAAACAGATGAGGCATACTGATGAGTCCTGGTAGGACGAAACACGTGTCTATGTCTTCTGTTAGCACCCTTTGCAAACTGTGTGAGAGGCCTTTTGGCACCGTGCATTTCTGCTTAAAGTTGGACCAGCATAACATTCTGTGGTGATTTGCATATGCAGCCCATGATGCTTTACGTTGTGTGGGCATGTGTGATTTTGTATTTATTATGGGTACCTCCACCCTCTAAATCTGCATCATGGCATCTTGATCCCCTTCTTCTTAGATCCCTGAATTTTTACCCTGGATTAAAAAACAAATACAAGAATTCCTTTCCTTTAACACACCCTCTGAGACCTCTATGTCCACTATTTAGGAAGTGCTCGAGACCACAATTAGGGGTAAAATTATTAGCTATGCTGCCCACAGGA
The DNA here is from genome assembly GCA_016271365.2 of Neoceratodus forsteri. Taxonomy (NCBI): domain Eukaryota; kingdom Metazoa; phylum Chordata; order Ceratodontiformes; family Ceratodontidae; genus Neoceratodus; species Neoceratodus forsteri. The sequence goes on from CM028130.1 coordinate 1,203,052,342, forward strand.
AGAAACTAAGAGAGCAACGACTAGTTGAGTTGGAAAAATTAATTAAAGATAAGGAAAACCAATAGTTCAATACTGGTGATTCTGACCCTAACTGTCAAATTCATTCCGAAATACTGCAACTCAGGATCCAAATTAATGAGCTTATAACTCGCAAAGCTGAATTAGCTCTCCTTAGACTCAAACATAATTATTGGGAACAAGGAGACTGATGTGGCAAATTGCTCTCATACCAGCTTAAGGCTCAACAGATGGATAGGCATGTAGCTGGTCTAAAAGACCCCTCAGACCAGATCCATACCGACAATACTTCTATTAATCTCATTATGAAATCCTTTTATCAGCAATTATACCCCCAGCATAATGAAGCACAAACTTCTCATATCCAAAACTTTCTGGACAACATACCTCTCCCGCTTCTTTCTGCACAAGATAGGTCTAACCTTGACAAACCTCTTTCCCTTCAGGAGATTCAAATAGCGCTATTCTCTTTAAAATCTGGCAAATCCCTGGGAGGAGATGGTTTTTCTATAGACTTTAATAAATCCCTTTCAGACACTCTCTGCCCACTGCTTCATAAAGTCTTTTTAGAATCCTTTAATAATGGCAAACTTCCTCCTTCGATGAGCGAAGCCATCATCACTGTTCTACCCAAAAAAGATAAGGACCCTACACTTCCATCCAGCTACAGACCTATTTCACTACTCAATACATACAGTAAAATATTTGCTAAACTTTTAACTCTTCGCTTAGAACCACTAATTCCCAAATTAACCCATATCTCCCAATCTGGTTTTATCAAGAACAGATTGAGCTCCGATCATCTTCATTGCTTACTTAATTTAATTCATAAAGCAAAATCTCTTAAATCCCCTGCAGCAGCCAACTCTATCAATTTTGAGAAAGCGTTTGACTCCATAAACTGGAATTATCCATATTTAACATTATCTAAATTCGGCATTACTAATAATTTTTGTAACTGGATTAAATTGCTGTACATTTCTCCATCTGCTAGACTTCTTACAAATTCTGCTCTATCTTCCTCTTTCCAACTGGCTAGAGGTACTAGACAAGGTTGCCCTCTTTCCCCATTTCTATTCGTCCTTGCCATGGAGCCCTTATCAGCCTATCTCCGTCTATCTACCAATATTGAAGGTATACATATTGGTAACTCCTCCTATACATCCCTCTTTTATGCCGATGATCTTCTCATTTTATTAGAAAATCTAGAATCAGCAGGAACACCATTAATTCGCTTATTAAAAGACTTTACTTCCATTTCAGACCTGGCTTTGAACTACAACAAATCTAAAACCCTCCCCTTAAATGATCATTGTAAACCAGATATAAATGCTCCTCTGGGTTTTCGTTGGGTCCCCCACGGCATCTCATATGTTGGTATTCATATTTCTTCCAAACTGGAAAAAATATGGGATGCAAATCTCACCCCTCTGTTATCCTCTATCAAGAATACATTTACTTGATGAAAACTACTTAATCTCTTGTTCAATGGGAAAATCTCTGCCATTAAGATGACAATCTTGCCCAGAATGCTTCACCTGATTGCTAACATTCCCTTGATCCTTCCTTCTAAGTTACTAATTATCCCTTGACAAAATGATCGCTAATTTCTTATGGGAAGGGAAAATTCCAAGATTTAGCCGAACTAAACTTCATTCTCATTGGTCTAAAGGTGGGTTTGGTCTTCCATGGTTCAAAGTATATCTTTGGGCCTTCCGTACAACTCAAACCATTTAATGGCTTTGTAAACCCTCTAACCAAACACCATTATGGTTCAATATGTAAGCTGCACTTTGTCCTGGGAATGTTCTCACCTCTTATATTTACAACACACTCCCTGTTAACTTAAAATCTCACCCTACTATAGCAACTTCGGTATTTTATTGGAAAGTGATTCACAAATATCTTAAATCCAATCCAATCCAATCCCAATTGCCTTTGCCCCAGTTTGGGGTAACTGTATCATCTCTCTAGACAATCATCCAATTTTCAGCCAGAACTGAAAAAATAAGGGCATATTCTTTTTAGGGGACTTACTTGAACCCAATGTTCTCAAATTCAAATCTTTCTCTAATCTCTGTCACATTTGGAATATCCCCAAACACGACTTTTGGAAATACCTTCAGCTTTGCTCTGCATGTGACCCATTTCTTCATTATCTTTCTGCACATCCCCCTTCTGATCATTACATTTCACAAAGGATTAACACCAAATCTAACATAAGTAGCTACATATATAAAAATATTCAAGATACCCTTCCCGATCAATCTCTTAAGGCTAAAAATCAATGGAATACATTACTAAATTACAACATTTCAGAGAATCAATGGCAAAATTGCTGGGTATCCTGTCATAAGACTTTCACAGACCCTTGTAGTTTGCTTATACAAAAGAAAATCCTTTACTTATGGTATAGAACTCCCGTAGTATTACAATAAATGGGTCTAACGAATAATAACAACTGTTGGCGTTATAATTCCCCTAATGGAAATTTATTACATATTTTATGGCAATGTCCTTCCATACTCAAGCTCTGGCATGCTGTTTATCAATTAGCTTCCAAAGTAATTGGTCACCCCTTTACCTTTGATCCTAAATTTGTTCTACTTGGTATCTCCGATACTCTTAATAATAAGTCAATTTTGCAAGCTCATAATAGATGGTTGACCATTTTGTTTCTCGTTGTTAAATACCACATTTTGATGTTATGGACGTCCATCTCAGTTCTCAATTTTTCAGACATTCTTCAAAGTTTATCCCAATACGCTACTTTAGATCGTATGTCTCATATTACCTCAGGTCGACTCAAGGTATATAATAGATGCTGGCAGGATTTTTTTGATTATTTGAATTCCTCTAAATACTCTAACAATTAAGTATGGACCATTTTAAATTTTAACTTCTATAGGTCACCTATGGTTTATTGCAGGTTTCTCTCTCTCTCTTTTTACTCCTCTTTCCTTCTCTCTTTTTTTCCTGTCTTTTACCCTTTCTCTTTATACACATCTTCAACAAGTCTTATTGCTCTTGCTCTCTATTCACTCTGTATTTGCTACTTGATATCTCTGTTTCCCAATTGCTTTGGCTCCTGTATAAGCATTATGCTTTTTCCTCCTTTTATTTCCTCTAAATACTAATTCTCATGTTTACTATTATTATTTTACATTTATTCATCTTGTTAATATGTAGGTATTTGCCTACATAATACAGTTTATAGTCTTAACTCATATTACATAATACAATACTCATGTAATGATACTGTAAATTATCTTCTATAGAGTGAACGGATGTCTTGTTTTCTTTAGATACTGAAGATGTTCATCCTTCCTTTGTGTGTTCAAAAGATTAATAAAAAGTTTAACTGCAAAAAAAAAAGGAAACCATAGGAAACTACTTATTATGAAGAAAAAAGGCCAAATAGTGTCTCAATTCCACCAAAACAGGGAACTGGGACAAGAAAAAATAAGAACTGCAAAGCGGTTTCTAAATATTTCTTCTCTTTCTTTTTTTAAAGGAAAAAATAATGCAGTTCCCTGAAAGTGGGAAATGCACCGCAAAGGCATTTCTAACCGATGAAGAACCAGAAAAGCAGTAAATAAAACAACCAAACAGTAAAATGTATACCCTAAATAATACAGAGTTATGGCAAAGTAAAGCTAAAATACTTTATTAAACAAATAGGAAAAAAATAAATCAAAAATGGTACTGAAGTGCTGGAGAGGACTTCTTCCTCAGGCAGAGAAATAAATCTGATGTTAGTGGGCAGAGGTAGGTGAGCATGACCACACAGCAGAGTTTTGAATTTCATTCTATGATTCCATAATTAGCATAAAGTTTTAGGCTCCAGGGCAGCTCATTCCTGGAGAATGATTCCAGTTGTTAAGCATAGTGAGGGATTTCTGGGGCTTGAAAACCCAAACTATACTATTTTGCAATCTCCCCCAGTGGTAACAGGTGCACTGCAAACAACATAAGGAACAGAACTGAACCTTGAGGTATGCTGCAAGAAACAGATGAAGTACTGGAAGAGGAAGCACCCAGGGTTATCCACTGGCATGTGTTAGACAGGTAGGTAGGACTCAAACCAGCACAACACAACACCACCAAGTCCCTCATAATACCTAAGGTGAGCTATCAACATGCTATGGGCTATGGAGTCAAATGCAGAAGAAAGGTTGAGGAGAATAATTAATATTCTCCTTGATCCCTTGTCATGACTAGATCATTCAGCACTTTCACTAAAGACATTTCTGTGCTGTGTCAAGGTCTGAGACGTGATTGGAACAGCTTTAATATATCACATAGCATCAGATGAGTTTCCAGTTGAGACACAACCACCTGTTCGATCACCTTTCTTAACACTGGGAGGTTTGAAACAGGTCTGTACTTGGATAAAATCTCTGGGTCCAATGATGGTTTCTGGAGTAAAGGCTTTACCACTACATTCTTCAGTGTAGACAAAAGGAAAAAAATTACTCATCATAGTAATGTTTCTTCTAATGGAGTCTTGCTGTATTCTGACTATATGCAGTTAGCCCCAGCACTTGAACTGCTCTGAAGAGTAAAGGGTTAACTCTATGCCACGGCATAGAACATTGAGCTCGAGCTTGGTTTTCAAATCTCTGTCTGTGGTACTCTGAAGTGTAACCGTCAGATTCTTACGAGCACTAAACTAACTCCAAGGTGGAAATTGTTTCTAAAATTTTAGTACCAACTGGCAAAACAAGGTTTTTAGGGTCAAAAGACTCAAGTTGAGAACCTCCAAAAAGAACACAGAAGGTAGTGAATTACCACAAAACTTTAATAATAATAACTAAAAGAAACCCCCTAAGAGATGGAGGCATGTCCAGCACACCTCTGGGGTGCAGCACTGTGCCTGCCCCACCACATCCCAAAACTATTAGGTTCCAGGAGGGGAGAGGCAGGGAGGGAGGTCAGAATACAGCAAGACTCCATTAGAAGAAACAACATTACTATGGTGAGTAATTTTTTCTTCAAACAACATGAAGTCTTGCTGTATTCTGACTATATGCAGACTACCAAGCAATACCCCTTTGGAAAAGGGAGTCACAGAACCTATTTTGGGAACAGACTCTGTAGCACAGCTGTGCCAAACCTAGCATCACTTTATGACTGGATGTCCAGAGAGTAATGCTTGGTAAATGTGTGAACAGATTTCCAGATGGCTGCTTTACAAATGTCCACTAAAGGTATATCTCTAGCTGCTGTGACCAAAGCAGCTGTACCTCTGGTAGAATGAGCCCTCAGGCCTGAGGGAGGTTCTTTCCCAAGCTTTGAATAGCAGAATTGGATACAGGGGACAGTCCATCTGGCAGTTGTTCTCTTGGTAGCAGGTTTGTCCTTTCCCACTTCTCCATAAGTGAGAAACAACTGAGAACAGTCATTCCTATGGGCCTTAGTATGTTCCACATAGTAACTAAGAGTCCTCTTTACATCAAGACTGTGCAATCTTCTCTCCCCAGAGAAAGAATGGTCTGTGAAAAATACAGGCAATGACATAGATTGATTCAAATGAAAGTCTGATACCACCTTGGGAAGAAACTTTCTATTGGTTCGAAGGACCACCTTATCCCTGTGAAATGAAATGAAATTAGGTTCCACTGATGAAGCCTGTAATTCACTGATTCTCCTGGCAGACGTAATGGCTACCAGGAACACAGTTTTCCAAGTCAGATATTTCAACTCAGCTGAGGATAAGGGTTCAAAAGGGGGCTACATAAGCTGTGCTATGCAGATATTCAGATCCCAAGATGGGGTAGGCTCCCTGAAGGGAGGATTAACATGCACTAAACCCTTGAAAAATGTCTTAAAAAATGGATGAAAAGCAAGGGAAGATCCCTTACCAGCAGAAAGGAAGGCAGACACAGCTGCCAAGTGTACCTTGAGAGTAGTAGGTTGGAGGCCTAAACTGTTAAGATGCACCAAATAGTCCAAAACAGTGGCAATATCAGACAGCTCTGGATTGACATACTTTTGGGAACACCAAAACCAAAATATTTTCCATTTGGAGTTGTAAGTCTTTCTAGTAGCATGTTTGCTACTAACCTTTAAAATATCCAAGACTGATTGGGACAGGTGCAAGTCTGCATATTCTAGCTCTTCAAGAGCCAGGCTTTGAGTCTGAGAGTCTGAAGGTTGGGATACAGAATCCTCCCCTGAGAGGAAGTGAGGAGATTGTACTGTCTGGGAAGACACCAAGACATTGTTACTGACTGACAACAGTAGAGGATACCAAGGCTGTCTGGCCCAATCTGGAGCCACCAGAATTACTTTGCAAGGTTGAGTCCTGATCTTGATCAGGACCCTGAATATCAGAGGAATGGGAGGAAATTCATACAGAAACCTGCTTGTCCAATTCAGTAAAAGAGCATCCTGAAGGACAAGACCCAGAAGAGGTGGTCTGCAACAGTAAAGAGGAAGTTTATGATTGTATGGGGCTGCAAAGAGATCTATCTCTGGAGTGTCCCATCTCTTGAAAATGATTTGAAGAACTAGAGGGTTCAGGGTCCATTTGTGGTGACCCTGGGAAATCCTGTTGAGAGCATCTGCTAGAATGTTGTCCTTCCCTGGGAGATGCACAGCCATCAGGGAAGCCTGAAGGGAATAAGCTAGAGACCATACCTTCATGGCCTCTTTGCACGAGGCTGAGGACCGAGTGCCTCCCCGCTTGTTGATGCACCACATGGTTGTGGTATTGTCTGTCCTGATCAGTACCACTTTCCCTTGAACAACAGTTGAGAATGTCTGAAGTGCTAGAAAGACAGCTCTCAATTCGAGAAGATTTTTGTGTAGAAGTGACTCCTCATGTGACCAGGTTCCCTGAGCTGTAAGATGATCCAGGGGAGCCCACCAACCTAGTAGAGAGGCATCTGTAGTGACAATCGCCGAAGGAGCCTGACTGATAAATGGGACACCTTGTCGAAGATTGTCCTCCTGCAGCCACCACTGGAGAGCCTGGATTAGAGTTTGAGACACTGGAACCAGTTTGGAGAGGGGGTCTTTTTTCTGAGACCAATAAGATCTGAGATTAAACTGAATATCCCTCATCTGAAACCTTGCTCCCTGGACCACAGCTGTGGAAGCTGCCATGTGGCCCAGCAACTGCAGAAAGTGTCTGGCAGGATGAGAAACTAGAGGGCGAAAAAAGGAAGCCAGAGTGACCAGGGATTGAACCCTTTAGAGAGGGAGAAAAGCCCTTGCCTGAATAGTGTCTATTTCCACCCCTATGAAGATGAGAAGCTGGGCTGGTTCCAGAACAGACTTTTCTAGGTTTAGAATGAAGCCCAAGGATTCTAGAAGCCTTTGAGTGACCACTAAGGCTGACTTGACTTGGTCTGAGGACTGACCCACTAGGAGCCAATTGTCCAGGTATGGGAACAGAAGGATGCCCTGTCTCCTGAGGAATGCCACCACTACTGCAAGACACTTGGTGAACACCCTTGGAGCAGATGTTAGGCTGAAAGGCATAGCTCTGAATTGGTAATGGCCTGAGGGCAACTCGAACCTGAGGTACTTTCTGTGGGAATGTCTGATAGGTATGTGGAAGTAGGCATCCTTGAGATCCAGAGAACCTGGTCTCAGAGAAGGAAGGATTACTCCCAGAGACACCATCTTGAATTTTGGTTTTGTCAAATGTTTGCTTAGGTACCTTAAATCTAGGCTGGGTCACCACTACCCTGTCTTTTTTGTGGTAAGGAACTATCTGGAATACAGTCCTTTTCCCCTGTGACAAAGAGGTACCTTCTCTACTGCTTGCAGAAACAGAAGAGAGGAGACTTCTACCTCTAAGGCCTTTGTCTCCAAGGGAGAGGGAGAGGAAGGGAGGACTGAAGGACCTTGCTGTCATTCTTGGGAACCTTTTGAAACTGAAAGCAAGTCCCTGGCTCACTACATCCAGGACCCATTTGTCTGAAGTAATAGACACCCAGGCCTGGGAGTAGTGAGCCAGCCTACCCCCTACTGAAATTGGGGAGGCGACCCTGACTGACACCTCAGGGTGTCTGCTTGGCAGGGGGCTTAGACTGAGTGGATGATGGGGTCCTAGACACCCCTCATCTACGTCTTGCCCTAAAGAACCCCCTCTGCTAGAAAGAAGAGAAGGAGGCCTGAGCTTGGTAAAAAGGCCTGTGAAAAGGCCTGCCCCTGCCCCTAAACTGCTGCCTCTGAGGAGTGGTCTGCTTTTCTTTGGCTGCAGCACTCCTATAGGTGGTCCTGTATTCATCCATCTGCTTCTTGTAATTCTCTGTTTGATCCCCAAATAGAGAATTACCAGTTACAGGAAAATCATGGCCTTAGCCTGGGTATCCTGTGAGAGGTTGGTACACCGAAGCCAAGGAAATCTCCTCATGGAGATAGATGTAGCCATGACCCTGGAATGAACATCATTTGAGTCTATAGCAGCATGGAATTGCACCTTGGATGCCTTAATACCATTTGCAGCCACCTGCTCCAGCTCCATGGCTAGCTGGGGAGGGACATTCCTAGCCAGTTCCAGAACCATATCCCACATAGATTTCTGGTACCTGGCTGTATATGCCATGTAATTCGATTGCCTGAGTCCCAAAGAGGATGCCAAGTACTGTTTTTTGCCATGGCATCCACTTTCCTGGAATCCTTATCTGGGGGGTGAGATGCCAGGTTCATATTAGCCTTGTCACAGGCTGCAGCTTGCACTACCCCAACATGGCTGCTGTGATTAGAAGGGAATTCTATCCCAGGACCTGACAGAGCATACCTCCTGTCAATTCTTTTTCCACAGGAGGAATGGATGTAGGAAACTGTAGAATTTTGTGTGTCTGCTTCCCTAAGAATTTGTGTAAGGGGATAGACACCCTTTTTGACTCTGGTACATCCATCATTTCTAAGTAGTCAGGTTCCTACTGATCCTGTTCAGCCTCTTCCACAGGAAGCTGAAGAGTCTCAGCCACTTTCTTGTAAAACAAGAAATGGGAAGGGGACTCAGAAAGCCTGGGAGGAGAAGCCTGAGAAGGCCTGTCTGGGGAGATGTCAGGCTCTACTGGCTCATCTAGGTCTTCACCCTCTTCTTCATAATCTTCATCCTCCTCCCAATCGCCCTCATAGTATGCCTCAGGATCTATGTCTGAAGCAGCTATTTCCGACCAAACTGATTAGCTGTGAACTAATCCCGGTTTGATCAGAACTGGGAAAAGCGATTGCACAATGGAAATTATTTTCGCTATTTCCTCAGCAGTTGGACCATGGGAAGTCAAATCCGAACTGGCTGACTTTCTCTTAGCCGGAACCGGTTCCGCAGAATCAGCTTTCTGTTTGCCTGAGGAGGTATCACCCAGGTCAGTGGACACCTCCTCAGATTCAAGTAGCAACCGAACCGGGCTGGCCATCCACGTTAACGGACTTCTTGGCCTCCCTCTCCTTCAGCCTACTCAAATGTTTTTCCAGTGTGGCTTTAGGAAGGTTCTTGCAGATCTGGCAGTCTTCTTTGAGGTGGTCAAACCCCAGACAATACACACAGACAAGGTGTGGATTAGCCTTAGCAAAGGCCTCCTTACATTCAGTACAGTGCTGAAACCCAGTGGGCCCGGTTTTCATTTTGGGTTTCTCAGACATGCCTTAAATATCAAAGTCACCCTATTCAGCGATTAAGCCAAGTGACTACCAACTTTTTGGTTCCAACTGTGTCATGGGTCAGTTAAAAAAATCCTAAAAATATCAGATTTTTTTAGGAACTGATAAGTACCGGAAAACCACACAACAAATATAAAATACAACAAATCAAAACAAATTTCGGTTCTGCACCAGACCGACCGGCAAAGAACCGAAAGTGAAACAATTTCTAACAGAAAACAACTAAAATAACCACTACCTACTACTACCACTTAGTGGTACCGAGACAGAGGTAAGAATACCAAAATTACAAAAGTTGCAGTTGAAATAACTGGCCGATTCAAACTTTTACCCAACCGAAGCACGGGAGGGATCTCCGGAGCAACATCACAGTTAGGCGGAGTAAGAAATCTGACGGTTACATTTCAGAGTATCATAGGCAGAGGTTTGAAAACTGAGTTCGAGCTCAACGTTCTATTCCTTGGCATAGAATTAACCCTTTACTCTCCGGAGCAGTTCAAGTGCTGGGACTAACTGCATGTAGTCAGAATACAGCAAGACTTCATGTTGTTTGAATAGCCCTTTACTCAGAAAACACAGGACAATTTCAGTAACCACAGGAATCAGGACTTCTGGCCAGTGACCATCAGTAGGGTACACCCTGGATCCAAAGCACAGTAGGTAGGCTGCAACCCGGATATCACCTGTGATATATTCTGAACTGAGACAGACAGAAACTCAGTTCAATGAACTGGAATGCCACTGCCTAAGCTGACCTTATCACGGCTGGTCCCACGGTCCTTCTGGGACTAAGTTCAGTCACACAGGACTGTACTTAGCCCCGGGAGAACAGTAGGACTGACAAACAACTCATCGGAGCTAATAAAAGCTATAAAATGCACTGCAGGCTATTGAAACTCCCATGGCTGCAGTCCAGCTCTGACATCAGCAATGGGGGGATTCTAGGGTTTCTGGTTACAGTAAATGTCATCTTGGGAGTCAGCAGGATCAGCCAGTTACAATCTACAATGCTGCAGTAAACAGTAAGTAAAAAAAAAACATATTTTTTCATATGAACTGTAAATTGGGACCAGCCCCACACTTTGGTGTGGGGCTCTTAGTGCTGACAGTTCCCCTTTAAGTCTGATTTTGAAAAGGAATTGCTACCTCAGCAATATTTCATCTTCATCTCCTCTGGGAAGTAAACAAGAGTGTTAGAGGGATTGAGTGCTTACTCTGCATCAGTCATGGTGGTGTTAAAAGTTGTGGTGCAAAAAATAGATATAGTACCATCAATAAATACTTAGGGTCTGATTCAAGAAGGGTGATGCAGGGCTTGCGCCAAGCCCTATGTCATCTGCATTGTTTGGCACAACTGTGCCAAAGATCTTTTGTGCAATGCAACCTAATTCATGAAGGACTGCTGCATTTGCAACAGTTTCCCCACTTTATGGCAGCTTGAGTCAAAAAGCTGTGGTGCAAGCCCTGTACTATGGGTCCCCCAGTGGTGCAACGTTAGATCGGGGGGAGCTTGTCTAACTTGTTGCGGTTGGTGCAAGGGACAAGTAGCTGGGTGTTTGGGGCAAGCATCCTCGCTAAATTACATCAGTGGCAAAATTTGATGCAAGTCACCCCTTGCGTCAAAATCTCTGCTGCAAGTCCCTTGCGCCAATCTGAACCTCTTTGTGAATTGGCCCTGACTGTTTACACTAATACATTTTAAAGCATTAGTTTTTAAAAAACATATTTCTTCACAGTATGATGGTTTATAGCTTCTTCATGGTGGATAGTGTGCAGATATTAATCTTCCAAATTTAGAATATTATTGTATGCTTGAAAGTTGAAATCCTTTTTAAAACCAGATCCTTCATCTTTCTATGTGATTTGCCAACTGGCCAAAACTATTAACATACCTGCAGTAAAGGTGCCAACTGTAAGGCTGAAGCTTGCTCATACAGTAATTCCAAATCTGAAGAGCTCGATAAGGACAGTTTCGATGTATGTAGAAAATAATGTATATGTCTGAATGTGAAACCATCTCTGTCTATAAATAATCTGGATCTTTCAGGTTGTGTTAGATTTGAAGTTTCCCTATACAACACAGAGTCTTGAAACTGAGCCAGTCGGAATTTAGGAACAGAGAAAAACCAGCCTCCAACATTAAAATGGAAAGATTCTTCCTCAGCAGAGTCTTCATTTGCCATTCCTATTAAATAAACAATGTTATTAAAACAATTTAGCTGAATTTTACCTTAAATATTTTACAAAAACACAATAGTTTTCAAAACTGATTTATTACTAACATACATTCATTTATAGTATTATAAAAAGGGCAAACAGGAAGTCATAATCTGATCGGCTCACATACATTCTAAATCATAATCTGATTGGCTCACATACATTCTAAGTCCCTTGATTAACTGCTGGAAAACCTGAGGTTGGAGCCTCATCACAAAAAGGCACAGCAGATCCATGCTGTAGAATGGGGAAAAGCAAAATATGTCTAAAATTCCAAGCACTGTAAAGAAAACTTTCAGGCAGGCATTTAAATTTCACATTAGGTTTTTGCTGTAGCAGGCAGTAGGCACATACGATTCTATCTACAATCAAGATTTTTCTGTGTTGCAGGTTATCTCTAAGCTTTTTTTTAATTATTATTATTTAAACACAGGACTGCTACATTAACACAGCAATAAAACAAGTTAATACGTTTTAGGAGAATCATCATCCCCAAGTTAATTATCATGTGTGCCCCCTCTAGAAATTGTTCAGGTCTCTCCTGTAATTATTATGTAGCTGGAATGATCATAATGGTTGCAGGAAGGATCTAGCTACTTTAATATTACAGGAGACTTGGACAATTCCCTGGTGGAGGATTATGATGACATCTGATCTGAGTATTAGTAAGTCACTTAACCCTTGCTGTGCCACGGACTGATATACTGTATCAGTCCAGACTTCCTATATGTTCTAATTCTGTTGGCAGTTCAAGGGTTAAATGTTTTTTCTGTTTTTTTTTGTTTACCATCATATTCATTTGACCATTCTGTGTTTTAGAATAAATGTAAACAAATGTAACATCTCTACTGAGTTTGACTCCAAACTAAGAGAAACAATAACAAAAAGGGCCTTTTTGTTTCTCATAAACCTGCTAAGCATAAACAAATCTTTTCAAAACTTATAGCAAACAATGCATAGAAAGGCTTCAGAATTTCAACTACTTGTCCCTGCTAAAATGGGTATTAAATATAAAAGTAGTACAATATTTTTTTAAATTAACCCAGCTGACAGGTTTCATTAAGACACAGTAGGAAAAATACACCTATGAAGAAGGAGATACTGAATCTTCAATGTCATCAGAAGAAGAAATGATGTTGATGGTGCCCTGATGGCATACATATACAATTAAGCTTTAACTACTGTATGTTTAATTTTCTCCTTAGTTGCTTGGCATATGTTGAAAGTACAATACAATGTTAAGCTATGAAAGCTGTTTTATTAAATAAATTGTAATTCAGATTTAAATGATAGGACATTTTAATATTTTTATAACTTGGGTATTGGCAGCTTGATACACAGGAGGGGGGTGAATTTTATACTTTGTTATATTTTGGATGGCTGCCTCTAGGTTTTGACACAAAAGTTGATAAATGAAGAGAAAAGTGGGCAAACTGTGATACTGAATAACCTTTTTTATGTATTAATCCATAAAATACCTGAATTCATAAATAGTTAGCAGTGAACGCCTGCATGTAAACATTTAATAGTATTGATTATTCTCACCACCCCATGATGTTTTGGAGTAGACATGCCATATATGATAAAAATAAGGGTAAAGCATGAAGTACTGCCATAGACTGTACAAATAAGTAGTAACAAATGATCACCTTTTTTATAAATAATTAAAAAAGGCAAAAAATATAACAGAAAAGTTTCTGTATATCTGCTATTTTTATAATAGCATTAAGGTACTACTGGGAGTTGATTTACTAGTAGTTAATCCAACCTCCATGTGCAAGAGGCCCTCGGCTATGCCACTGGGCCTCATTACACACTTGGGGCTTGGATTAACTACTGGTAAACCAGTTCCCAGTCATATCCCAATGCTTAATTAAAACATAGTATTGCTCAATTATTAAAGGCAGACTAACTCATAGGAGACAAAATACTGTACTTGCCCTACAATATAGACAATGATGTATGGGGATTTATACACAACAAGGCTATGTTTCCATTGAAGGGCTGAGATGACAGCATATGAACTTCAACACCAAAGCTCGAAATGCTGTCATCACAAATCCAAGATGGAAATACATGCCGAGTTGTTTGTGTTTGCCCATATTTTATTTTGCATAGTATATGTTTATTTTTTGACACAGGAGTCACCAAAACATCCCCACACATAAAAAACACAAACAAAAAAAAATTGCCATTTCTTTTTTCTGTACTATAATTAAAATTAAATTTACAGTCTTTTACAAGTTAAAACAGAACTTTAGGCACTGGGTGGTTAGTAAGCAGCTGGCTGAGGGGTGAATGAAGAATTTAAAATATTATGACATTTGCAACTGTGCTGAACAATTATTCAGAATGTGTGCACACCACCACTTTGAAATGCACACAACAGTTTAGAAAGTGCACAAGGAAATAATGTATGGAGGAATGCAGTTATGCATAGAATTCTATGCCTGTAATATAGAGGATAATGTATGGTCTTTGGTTAATAACCACGCTGTAAACACTTTGAGAGGTTGCCATGACATCATTGTAAACCTCAAGAGCACAGCTTGAGAGGTTTTCAGATGTCATGGCAACCTCAAGAAGTGTTTTCAGCGTGGTGTTAACCAAAGGCCATACTCTAGTGTATGGACTACCAAGATTGTGTAATTGTGGACTGAATTACTTTCCTTTCCTTGATTACTTTACGGAACACTGATTGTTGTGAGCATTCTGTTTTGTTAGAACATTGTTGTGAGCATTCTGTTTTGTTATACCATTAATATGACATACTCAAGAAGGGTTAACAACAGAGTGATGTCATAACAATGGCATAACAAGGTTGTAATCTGCTTGATTTCAGTTAATAATAAGGGCTCCCCATACCTTATATGCTTGTGCTGCAGCAGTGACATCATTATGTTGTTGTGATATAGTAGTGACGTCACTACTGCAGCACAACTTTAGAATGTTGCCACACAGCTGCTTTCCTATATCCTGTTGAGATGGAAGTTGATTTTTTAAACCTTGAACTTACAGAAACAGCTGCAGCTCACTTAGTCAGTAATTTGAGCTTGCCACCAACCCCTGAGTGCTTCCCCCCTCAACGGCAAGTTCACTGAAAGGAAGCGTAATGTCTGCAATGGGCATGGATGCCCATACACTATAAAAAATATTTGTGTGGGCATCCATACACAGATAAGACTGTGGTCTTCATGGCAAGATTTCTGGTTGCCATAGATACCTCTCAATACAGACACAGGCTTGTTGTGTATGGCTACCCATACATTATCCTCTGCTTTGAGCAGACTGATTTTTATATAGAACAAAGGCTAACCCTACACTATAAAACTGTAACACAACCATAATATTTGTGTGCAGGTGGATACTGTAGGTGAATTCATTTACACGACACCATTCCAGAGTCTCAGTGCACCATATACATCACAAATGATATTGGCAAGTTATATAGGGACTTAACAGAAAAGAGACAACACTCAATCAATACATATTCAGCAAAAGCTTGGTCAAATACACAACTACAATAAGAAAAAATTACTTACCTAGTAATCTTGTTTCTTCCAAGTGATACTCAGGTATTCATAACTATATGCAGTCTTCCTCCTAAGTAGAACTGCCCAGAGAGAACTTGGAACATAAGCAAATGATGTAATCTTTTGCATGAGCCACTTTTCAAATGCTGCCTTATACTAACTGCCTTAGTTCTAAACCCTTCAGATTTCCTGGATGCCTGAAAAGACAGGCCCACGGGGACTAAGTATAATAATAATAAGTATAATAATAATAATAATAGTAATAATAATACCTTGTCCACCTGGGAACAGAAGTAGGAGGTTGTTTAGGAAAGAGGTTTGGTTTATATTCTGTTTAAACTGAAATATTTGAATAGTTTTGTACTTGAAATTAGTTTTGTGTGTTAAAAATTACTACTTTGAGTTAGAACTGTTACTTGGGTTGTGATATTGTAACTAGTGTGGCTTATGGGAACACTTGTTTGGCAGTGATAATTAGAGTGAAATTTAATGTGATGTTTGCCTGGTGGTAGAGTCCTCCCACCCACCCTGTTTTGTAGGCTTTCTTAAATACTGAAAAGCCACTGGGGGTTGGGATTGAAGGGCTATGCATTTCTGTTTGTGACTGAAATTTGAAACAACAGGAACTGGTGGGCCTGTGATATCATACGGTACCTGATGTCTGCATACACACACTGTTAGCAGGACTGGACACACACTGGACTGTATGTGTTTGTGAGACTTGGGAACATTATTGGTGGGGTTGAAATAGGGTTCATAAACAACTTCAGTCAGTATAGAGAGAGATACGGTATTCCATGGGGAAGGGACTGAGAAAAGGGGTGTGAGCCATTGTGAACAGAGAGGGACAAACAGGGTGGCCACATTCCATTATGGCAGGCATCTTCGGAAGGGTTGTAGGCTGCACAGGCTGTGAAGTGGTAATAATTCTCAATTGGGCCTGGAGAGAGGGAGGCTGCCCACTCTGTAGACAGCTATCTCATATCAGAAGTGAAGTACTGTATATTGGTTAAGGAGTAAGCTGGGGGAGTTGGGGGTGTGTCCAAGGATAAGGGGTGTGGATATGGGCGGCAGAAGGGTGGGGCTGAGAGGAGGCTGGGGCAATGCTCAGAAATTACAGGACGTTATGTTACACCAAGCAGGAGGGGGGATATTAGGGACAGAGGACCCTTAGATAGGAATGTTGATGCTAAGGGGAAAACTTATGGGGTAAACATTCCAATTATAAAGAGAGTGGAGGGGGAAGAGCCAGGAGGGGCTGTTGTGGGGAAGCCTAGAAGAGCAGACAGTGAGAAGGGAGGGGCTGTTGTGGATAAGCCTAAAAGAGCAGACTGTGGGAAGGGAGTTCCTAAGGAGAACAGGGCAAGAGGGGAGGAAGAGGGGTAGTTTAGAGGGGCAGTCGGGGGAAACTCAGGTTACTTGATGGAGGCTGGCATAGAGTGTTACAATAAATTTGAGCTACTAAGCAACCTAGAGGGGGAGGAAGGGGTTGGTGGAAATGAAGAAACTGATACAGAAGCTGGGGAGGGAGGGAGTCTGATACCCATAGGGCATCACAGACCAGCAACGGAAAGGATAGAAATAGTCCCAGAGGGAGAAGGGGAAACGTAAATGTTAAGCAGATGGGGAGATACAACATATTGCAGACATGAGGGAGGAGAGCATGACTGGAGAGAAACTGGGAGACAAGGAGGTGGGGGAGGGCCCCCCTTCAGGAGGGGGTCTGTACCAAGGATGGGGCCCTAGGTAAAGGGGACCCACATAGGGCCTCTGAAGGCAGGGGCACTATTACAAAGGAGGAGGATGGTGGTGGGGAAGGGAACCATCAGGGCCAGGATAAATGGTTCTGATAAGAGAGGGTTAAAGGGGACTCGTCCAGGGGGGTCTGAGTTAATGGGCAAAATAACAAGGAGGCAGAAAGGGGTGACAAGGGGTCTCTAATAAGTCAGGAAAACCCCATGGAACTGAGATCACGAATAAAGGGGGGATGGGAATGGACAGTGCACAGTAGGGTAACCATAAGGATGATGGTGGTTAAGGTTCTGTTGGGAGACTCGGTGATTAGGGTATCCATTAGGAGGACAGGGGGGGATGCCATAGCCAGGTGAAGGTAGTGAGTATCTCTGGGCTGACGGTGCACAGAGCAAAAGTTCATGGTGTACGAACTGGTTAGGGATTGTGGAGGGAAACCGGATTTCCTGGTGCATTTGGGAACTAACGATCTAGAGGGAAATAGCATTTTGGAAATCCAAGCAAGGTTCCGAGAACTTGCCAGAGTCTGTCGGCATAATGGATGCAACATTTCCTTTTTGGAGCTATTGCCAGTACCAAAGGCCTCAGTGGAGAAAAAAATGAAGATCACAGAGGTTAATGACTGGCTCAGGAAGTGGGGTGAAGAAAGTAGGTCAGGGGTGTTAGGGAACTGGAAAGGAGTTTGGGAGGATAAGGGACTGTATGCCAAGGACAGACTTCATCTTGCCCCATTAGGGAAGGAAGTCCTTAAACATGGGGTGGCTGGCTACATTCAAGAAAAGTGGGGTTAAACTTGTGAGGGGGGGAGGGATAAGGGAGGGTGCTGACCAGAAGCCCTCTCCTCCAGATGAGGGGAGTAGCCTTCAAACCCAAAGGGGAAGGGGGGAAACAGACTGGGGGAGGAGGTTTCAGGAGGAGCAGAGGGTGAATGGAAGTATAAGGAACCTGGGTGGGGTTCGACAAAGGGGATCAGGGATAAGGGATGGGAGGTGGTAGTAAATGCCTGGAGCTTGGGAAACAAGTTGCCAGAGTTCCAGGCCATGCTGTTCGGGGGGGGGGGTGGATGTGGTGGCAGTTGCGGAAGCATTAGGCCAACAAAAACCATGACTTGGACCTAAACATGCGGGGGTACACTATGCTTAGGAAGGATAGAAAGAAGGGCGGGGGCGTGGAGTGGCTGTGTTCATTAGAGATGACATAGAAATTGCTAGGGTAGAAGAGGCAGAGGGAAATGTGGAGGCCTTATGGGTCACCTTACAAACCCCGGCAGGAGGTAAAGTCAAGCTGGGTGTAGTATATAGGCCCCCCGGGATGGGTGATGTTCTGGAGGATGGTTTGCTGGACATCATTGCCCAGTGTGGATCAAAAGGGGAGGGAGTGGTGTTGATGGGGGACCTTAATATGCCAGGTACAAACTGGGGAACCATGTCCTCTAAGGTGGCCAAGGAGCAGAGGCTGCTGGACGGCTTCCAGGATGTGTTCTTAACACAGCACGTGATAGAGCCCACAAGGGAGGGGCATGTCCTGGATGTGGTTCTGGCAGATGGGGATCTGGTAAGGGACCTGGTTGTAGAGGATCCCCTGACTGGGAGCGACCACAATACTGTCTGATTTCAAATAAGCATGGGGGGGGAGAGATTTAGGACCCTGGTAGTGGACTTCAAGAGGGGCAGACTTTGTGGGCATGGGAAATATTCTCAAGGATCACTTGAAGGGGATTACAACAATTACAAATGTGGAAAAGAGATGGGAGGTCATAAAACGGGGACTTCATGAGGCAGTCAGGACCTGCGCTAAGGTGAAGCGTAAGGGAGCAAGGTTACATAAACCATGCTGGTGGTGCAGTGAGGTTCAGGTAGTGGTCAGAGAAAGGAAGGCTGCCTACAAAAAATATAAAACAATGAGAGAGGATAGGGAAAAGGAAATGTACCATTTTCCATCTAGAAAAGTCACCCAGATGGTGTGGGGGGCAAAGTCCAGTAAAGTGCAGCAGCTGGCACAGGGGATATGGGGAGGGGAAAAGGGGTTCTTCCAGTATATTGGGGAGCAGAGAAAAACTAAGGGCCATCTCGGCAGGTTGAGATCAGAAGGAAGGTGGGTGGAAGAGGCGAGGGACTAGGCAGAAGTATTAAATGAGTACTTCGCCTCTGTGTTCACTAGGGAGGAGGATGGGATATCTACAAAGCAAGGCATGATGGGGATAGAAGCGGTAGTGAGTGGGATCGGGGAGCAACAGAAATGGAGCAAGAGGGAGGGAGAGGTACCCCAGGGGTGTCACATCAGGATAAGAATAAAAAGGCCAGTAAGGTGGAAGGAATGGATGATGCTATCTCCACCGAAAGGGTGTGGTTAGCCCTTAAGGGCCTAAAGAAAGATAAATCTCCTGGGCCAGATGGCATTCATCCAAGATTACTATGGGAATTGGCGGACATACTGGCTGCACCTCTGGCGGAGCTCTTCAACAGGTCGTTTGAGACAGGGAGGGTACCTAGGGATTGACGAGAGGCACATGTGGTGCCAATCCATAAAGGGGGGTCGAGGGAAGTACCAGGTAACTATAGACCCATCAGTTTGACCTCGGTGGTGGGGAAATTAATGGAGAGTATACTAAAGGAATGATTGGGGATGTTCTTGGAGGAGGTTGGAGGTCTGGATAGTCAGCAACATGAGTTTGTGGTAGGTAGATCGTGTCAAACCAATCTTGTGGAGTTCTATGAATGGGTAACATCAGAACTGAACAGGGGAAAGCCTGTGGATGTATTATTCTTGGACTTCAGCAAGGCATTCGACTCTGTCCCCCACAGTAGTCTGGTGAAGAAACTGATGGGGTTGGGAGTAGGCCCTTTGATGGTCAGATGAATTGAAAACTGGCTAGCTGGATGCACTCAGAGAGTAGTGGTCGGTGGGGAGCTCTCGAACCCTAGAGAGGTCGATAGTGGAGTACCACAGGGCTCGGTCCTGGGTCCAATCCTGTTTAATGCATACATTTCGGACATCAGGGAGGGTATAGGGTGTGAAATGAGTCTCTTTGCTGATGACACCAAGATGGGAGCAGTAGTTGAGGGGAAGAGGGGAGGTTGGCCCTGCAATGGGACCTGGATACCATGGAAAGGTGGGCTCACATATGGAAATTAAATTTCAATATCACCGAGTGCAAGGTGTTACATCTTGGGCGGGGAAACCCTAAACACAGGTACACCCTGGGAGGGGAGGCGCTGGAGGCCTCAACAGGGGAAAAAGACCTAGGAGTCATGGTGGATGCATGTATGAATAACTCTGAGCAGTGCAGGAGAGTAGCTAGCAAAGCAAACAGGATGCTGGGATGCATCGTAAGTGGGATCACCTCTAGGAGCAGGGAAGTGATTCTGCCGCTGTACAATGGATTGGTTAGACCACACCTTGAGTACTGTGTACAGTACTGGAGACCACACTTGTAGAGGGACATACAGCTCCTGGAGAGGGTACAGAGGAGGGCAACTAAGACAATATGAGGACTAGGGGATTTGACTTATGAGGACAGACTTGAGGAGCTCTGTCTGTTTTCATTGGAGAAGAGGAGAGACAGGGGGACATGATTGAGGTCTTCAAGTACCTCAAGGGAATAAATATGGTAAACACGGAGGGGATCTTTAGATTAAAGCAGGGAGGTATCACCAGAGGGCATGGTTTGAAGTTGGAAGGTGGAAGGGTGAGGGGGGGGGAAAGAGGAGAAGTTTTTCACTGAGAGGGTGGTGGATCCTTGGAATGTGCTGCCTGGCGAGCTGGTTCAGAGATCTACAGTGGAGGGCTTCAAGAGAGAGTGGGACAGACACAGAAAGCAGATGTATCAGATGATGGCCTGGCCCAAGGAGTGGGGATAGATGATAGGGGTTTCTGGAAGACAAGGGGGGGGAGGGCCTCGGTACCCAACTAGGGATCTGAGGTTCGAGCAGACTCGATAGACCGTAAGGCCTAATCTGCTGGCAATTAGTATGTAATAACAATATTAATAATAATAACAGACGGCCCTCCCTCAACACTAAGTTTAACAATAATTTTAATAATAATAATTACTAGAGAGAACTCTTAACCCACATAAAAGGGCCTCCAACTGGAGGGCATAATCTATGAAAGAACACCCTAGAATGTCCAAATTACCTGAAAAAAGGGGAGGGGGACAACAATAGGGAACCCAGTCACAACATGTGTGCCAGAAATGGCAATTATGCCCCTGAGAGCACAGTATTCAGGAGTGAAGAGGCTGAAGATTCCAGAAGGGGAGGCAGGGTGGGAGAGTTATGAATACCTGAGTATCACTTGGAAGAAACAAGATTACTAGGTAAGTAATTATTTCTTCTAACCCCAGTAATATTCAGGTATTCATAACTATATGTAGACTACCAAGCAGTACTTTTGGAGGTGGGCACAGAACCCTATCTTAGGAACAGACTTTGCAGGACTGATGTGCTGAATCTGGCATCACCCCTGGATAGATTATCAAGAATGTAATGCTTCGTAAACCTGTGTACTGTTTTCCAGATAGCTGCTTTAGAGATTCACCAGGGAAACATCCCTGACAGCTGCTATGGTAGCAGCTGTGCCCCTTGTGGAATGGCCCTCCACCCACAAGGGGCTCCTTTCCAGCCTTAGAGTACCAAACTGGTTATACTGTACTATCCAGAAATAATTGGACCTTCTTTGGTGCTGGATTATCCTTTCTCACATTCCCTTAGGTCAGGAACAGGTTGTTTTCTGTCCTGCCTAAGAGTCTTAGTGGCTGTCAAAAAGTAGCTAAAACTCTTTTGATGTCCAGATTATGAAGACTTTTTTTTTTAACCAGGACTAAAGTGTTCAGTGAAAAAGACAGGAAAGGTAATGGTTTGGTTCAAATGATAATTAGAGGTCATGTTAAAAGGAAACTTCCTGTTTGTTCCCAGGACAACTTTGTCTCTGTGGAATGAAATATAGACCTGTTCAATTCAAAGAGACTTGAGCGCACCAATGCTTTTGTCAGAAGAAAAAATTACTCACCTTAGTAATTGTGTTTCTTCTAATGGAGTCTTGCTGTAGTTTGATATATGCAGTTAGCCCCAGCTCTTGAACTACTCCGGAGAGGAAAGAGTTAACTCTATGCAGAAGCATTGAACGTTGAGCTCGAGCTCGGTTTTCAAACCTCTGTCTGTGGTGCTTCAGAGTGTAACCATCAGATTCTTACGAGCAACTAACTAACTACACTTCCAGTGTGGAAATTGTAAAAGAATATACCAGCACTCAACTACTTGGGTCCCGAAAGACTCAAGTCGAGAACTCAAGATAAAAAAACAGGTAGTGAACAAGATATATAATATATAAATCTAAAACATAACAACCACCCCACCCCGAAGAGGAGGGGTGCAAGGTACACCCCTGAGGTGCAGCACTGTACCTGCCAACCCACTTCCCAAAAACTAGGTTCTGAGAGGGGAGGCGGGGGGAGGTCAGAATACAGTACAGCAAGACTCCATTAGAAGAAACACAATTACTAAGGTGAGTAATTTTTTCTTCAAACAACATGACTTCTTGCTGTATTCTGACATATGCAGACTACCAAGCAGTACCTCCATGGCGAAGGGTACCGAACCTATTTTGAGAATAGGCTCTGCAGTACTGCTGTACCAAACCTAGCATCACTTCTAGTCTGGATATCCAGAGAGTAATGCTTGGTGAATGTATGGACTGTTTTCCAGGTGGCTGCTTTGCAGATCTTTAGTAAAGGTATATCTCTGGCAGCAGCCAGAGAAGCAGCTGTACCACTAGTCGAGTGAGCCTTCAGGCCTGAGGGAGGTGTTTTACCTAGCTTGGTATAGCAGAATTGTATACAAGCTACAGTCCACCTGGCAATAGTTCTTTTAGTAGCAGGCCTACCTTTTCCCACTTCACCATAAGTGAGAAACAATTGAAGAAAGTCATTCCTATGTGCCTTAGTATGCTCTATGTAATAGCTAAGTGCCCTTTTAACATCCAAATTGTGTAACCTTCTTTCTTCTGAAGAAGAATGATCAGTGAAAAACACAGGAAGAGCCATGGACTGGTTTAGATGGAAGTCTGAGACCACATTGGGTAAGAACCTCCTATTACTTCTGAGGACCACCTTATCTCTGTGGAATGAGATAAAATAAGGTTCAACTGACAGGGTCTGTAATTCACTAATTCGACTGGCAGAAGTGATAGCTACCAGAAACACAGTTTTCCAGGTCAAGTACTTAAGCTTGGCTGAAGCCAGAGGTTCAAAGGGTGGCTGCATAAGCTGAGCAATGCAGATATTGAGATCCCAAGCCAGAGTAGGCTCTCTAAAAGGAGAGTTGATATGAACCAGACCTTTAAAGAACTTACCAAAGACAGGGTGAGATGCCAGAGAAGTGTCCTTCCCTGCTGACAGGAATGCAGAGACAGCCGCTAGATGAACTTTCAAAGTGGCTGGCCTAAGCCATTAAGGTGAACCAGGTAATCTAAGACTGTGGCAATGCCCGCAGCATCTGGCAGAATATCCTTGCGTGAACACCAAATGCTGAACCTTTTCCATTTGGAGTTGTAAGTTTTCCTGGTAGAAGGCTTCCGAGAAACCTTAAGGATGTCCAAAACTCCCTGAGAAAGATGCAGGCCTGCATATTCTAACTTTTCAAGAGCCAGGCCTTGAAATTGAGAGACTGGAGATTGGGGTACCAGATCCTCCCCTGAGACGAAGTTAGGAGACTGTGTCTCTTGGGAAGAGACAGTGGGAGTGAGACTGCTAAGGACAACAACAGAGGATACCAAGGTTGCCTGGCCCAGTCTGGAGCCAAGTAGAATCACTATGCAGGGTTATGACCTGATCTTGACTAGAACTCTGAACAACGGGAAAGGGAGGAAAGGCATAAAGGAACTTGCCTTCCCAATCCAATATCAGAGCATCCAGGGGGAACAGTCCCCCAGGACTAGAGGTCTACAGAAGAACTGGGGAAGTTGATGATTGTCTGGGGCTGCGAAGAGATCCATCTCTGGAGTGCCCCACCTGGTTAAGATTACTTTCAGGATGAGAGGATACAGGGTCTATTCGTGATGGTCCTGGGAGATTCTGCTCGGAGCATCTGCTAGCACACTGTCCTTCCCTGGGAGGTGGACCGCTATTAGGGAAGTTTGTAGGGAGTAGGCCAGAGACCACACTTTCATGGCCTCCATGTACAAGGCCATAGACCGAGTGCCCCCCTTGCTGGTTGATGTACCACATGGTGGTGGTGTTGTCTGTCCTGACCTGAACCACCTTGTTCCTCACTGAGTCCGAGAAAACTCGAAGGGCCAAGAATACTGCCCTGAGTTCCAGAAGATTGATATGAAGGAGATACTCTTTTGGAGACCAAACACCCTGTGCTGTGAGGGCTCCCAGGTGGGCTCCCCAACCCAGAAGAGAAGCATATGTGACAAGGACCACTGAAGGCGTTTGCTTGAGAAATGGGTCACCTTGCCTGAGATTGTCCTGGTCCAGCCACCACTGGAGAGATTGGACCAGAGTCTGAGTCACTGGAATCAACTTGGTAAGAGAATCTTTCTTCTGAGACCAAAAGGACCTTAGGTGGAATTGAATGTCTCTCATCTGGAACCTGGCTCCTTGCACCACTGCAGTGGAAGCTGCCATGTGGCCTAAGAGCTGAAGAAAATGTCTTGCTGGACGAGAAACCAGAGGATGAAAAGAGGAAGCGAGATCTGTAGGGGCCTGAACTCTTGTTAATGGGAGGAAGGCCTTTGTTTGAACAGTATCTAACTCTATCCCTATGAAGGTGAGAAGCTGTACTGGTTCGAGAACTGACTTTGACAGGTTGAGAAGGAATCCCAGGGAAATGAGGAGATCTTGAGTGACCTGTGGAGCTGACCTGACCTAGTCGGAAGACTGTCCTACAATGAAGAAGTCATCCAGGTATGGGAATAGAGAAATCCCCTGCTTTCTGAGGAAGGCCACTACTACTGCAAGGCACTTTGTAAACTCCCTTGGAGCTGATGTTAGGCCGAAACACATGGCTCTCAACTGATAATGGCCTGAAGGCAACTCGAACCTGAGGTACTTTCTATGGGAGCACCTGATAGGAATATGGAAATAGGCATCCTTGAGGTCCAGGGATGCTAACCGGTCCCCTAGCCTTAGAAAGAGAGAAGAATTACTCCCAGAGTCACCATTTTGAACTTTTTATTTTAAGATGTGTTTGTTCAAATACCTTAAGTCTAGGATCGGTCGCCACTCCCCTGTCTTTTCTGGGGTATGGA
Organism: Neoceratodus forsteri; assembly: GCA_016271365.2. Taxonomy (NCBI): domain Eukaryota; kingdom Metazoa; phylum Chordata; order Ceratodontiformes; family Ceratodontidae; genus Neoceratodus; species Neoceratodus forsteri. The sequence continues at coordinate 1,203,077,742 of CM028130.1, forward strand.
AATATCTGGAGTACAGACTCTTGCCCCTGTGTAGAGTAGGAACTCTCTCTACAGCTCTGAGAGCCAGCAAAAAGGAAACCTCCATTTCTACAGCAATGGTTTCGGAGATGTTTGCAGGTGGAAAAGTCCTGACCGTCATTTTTGGAAACTTTCTGAAACTGAGGGCCAGTCCCTGGCTTACTACCTCCAGGACCCACTTGACTGAGGTAACAGACTTCCAGGCCTGGAAGTAGTAAGCCAGCCTGCCTCCTACTGGAATTGAGGAGTCGACCCAGGCTGACACATCAGGGTGTCTGCTTGGCAGAAGCCTTGGACTGGGAAGAGGATGCAGCCCTGCTCATCTCCCTCCTGCCTCTCCCTCAGAAGAACCCCCTCTATGTGAAGGAAGAGGAGGCCTGGGCTTGGCAGAAAGGCCTGTGAAAAGGCCTGCCCCTGCACTGCTGCTTTTGAGGAGTGGCTTGCCTTTCTTTGGCCTGTGCACTCCTGTAGGTGGTCCTGTACTCATCCATTTTCTTCATGTAAGCCTCTGTCTGATCCCCAAACAGAGAGTTACCCACCACAGGGAAATCCATGGCCTTAGCCTGAGTGTCCTGAGAAAGGATAGTGCATCTGAGCCAAGCAAATCTCCTGAGAGACACAGATGTAGCCATGACTCTCGATGCCACATCACTGGAGTCCACAGCAGCATGAAATTACAGTTTGGATGCCTCAATCCTGTCAGCAGCCACCTCTTCCAGCTCTTTGGCTAGCTGGGGGGGAAACCTGTTTAGCCAGTTCCAGAACAGTGTCCCACCTGGACTTCTGGTATCTGGCTGTGTAGGCCACATAATTCACCTGCCTGAGTCCCAAGGAGGATGCCATATATTGATTTTTTGCCATGGCATCCACCTTCCTAGAGTCCTTATCTGGGGGTTGTGAAGCCAAAGGTATGTTAGCCTTGTCAAAGGCTGCTGCCTGCACTACCACAACATGGCTGCAATGACTGAACAAAAACTCCATACCTGAGCCTGATAGCATATACCTCCTGTCCATTCTGTTATCCACAGGAGGTAAAGAATTTGGTGTTTGTAAAATCTTTTGTGTCTGTTTCCCCAGGGATTTATGGAGGGGCATAGACAACCTCTTGGACTCTTGGATGTCCATCATTTCCAAAAAATCAGGCTCTTCTTCCTCCTTGACAGCTTCAACCATAGGGAGTTGGAGGGTTTCAGCCACTTTTTTGTAAAACAAGTAGTGAGATGGGGACTCAGAAAGCCTTGGAGGGGAGACACTGGAGGGTCTGTCTGGGGAGATGTCCAGTTCAATGGGCACATCCAGACCTTCATAATCATCATCATCATCATTATCATCTGGTAACTCTTCGTCCCCTTCCCACTCCAATTCATATTAAGTATCTGGATCATAAACAGATGGAGTCGGATCCGAACGAACCGAGTGCCTAACCAACGGCGCTGTTTCGGACGGAACCGGGTGAAGCGATTGCCAGAAATTAAATACACACACAAAAAAGTCGGTTCCCTACTGGACCGACTGAGAAGGAACCAAGAACTACAATTTGAACAAAGAAAATTTTTAAAACACAGTACACTACCTACAGTATCTACAACACTTACTGTTCCGTAGACAGAGGCCGGAAACCGAAAATAAAGAAATCAGTTGAAAAAACGACGCATTTTTAAACTTTACCGAAGTGAAGCAGCAATCTCCAGATCAACTTCACAGTTAGGTAGAGTAAAGAATCTGACAGTTACACTCTGAAGCACCACAGACAGAGGTTTGAAAACCGAGCTCGAGCTCAACGTTCTATGCTTCTGCATAGAGTTAACTCTTTCCTCTCCTGGGCAGTTCAAGTGCTGAGGCTAATTGCACATGTCAGAATGCAGCAAGACTTCATGTTGTTTGAAGTAATTACCACAGGAAAAACACAGGTTTTTTTTTACATATTTCAAATAAATTGAAGACATAGGGTCAAAAAGGGGACCCATGAGCCAAAACTATACACACATCTAGGCCACATGTTGGGTGCAAATGGGACAGGCCTTTAAAGAACCCTTTGAAGATAGGGTCCAAGGCCTGAAAATCATTCTGTCCAGCTGAAGTGTAAGTAGATGCTGTAGCCAGGTGGACATTTAAGGTACTGGACTGCAAGCCCAGTAAGAGCAAATAGGTAAGATAGTCCAGCACAACAGGAACACCAGCCTGTGTTGACATGTTTTAGGCCCATAAAGAGTCTTTTGTAGCTAGGATCTGAAGCAATGAAAACATTTTGTCCAACTAATATGCCAGCAGATGCTGCAACCAGGTGGACCTTGAGGGTACAGGATAGCCAGTCCAATGACTGTAAATAGATACAATAGTCAGATAGCTGGGACCCAGCATGTTGTGGGACCAATTTCCTGGCTGAACACCAATCATAAAACTTTTTTCCCAATCTGAAGCATAGATTTTCTTAGTGGAAAGCCTCCTGTAACCACATCACATGCTTAAGACACTTTGAGAAAGATGCAAACCTGCATATTATACCAAGGGTACTCAAGAGCCATGCCTTGAACGTGAGTGATCTGAGGTTTGGATACAGGAACCTCCTGATAGAAGGCCGGCAGGTTGTGTCTCCAAGGGAAGGTGTATTGGCTCAGGCCCAGGCATGGAGGGTAGCAGAGAGATACATATCTGTCTGGCCCATTCTAGTGCTATCAAGATCATTGATGCTGACTGGGACCTGAGCTTGAGAAAATTGCTCTGTATACCAGAATGAAGAAAGAGGAAAGATGCATTTGCATCCCTTGCCAACTCAAAGCCAGAGCATCCAGGGGAATTGTTCCCAGATCTGGCTGTCTGTCATAGTACTGTAGCAGGTGGTGGTTTTGGTGGGATGCGAACAAGTCAACCTCTGGTGGCCCATCTCCTGAAGATAACTTGCACCACCTGACTGTTTAAGGCCCATTCATGATGGGTCTGACTGATCTGAGTTGAAGTATTTGCCAAGGTACTGTCCTTACCTGGCAGTGACAGAATAATATCCTGAAAGGACCCATTGAGCATGATAGATCCCATATTTTCATGAATCCTGTGCAGGGAGGACTTAACCTTGTCCCTCCTAAAATGTTTATGTAGTACATTGTGGTGGTACTGTCTGTTCTGACCTGTACCCCCTCCTTATAGTAGTTATGTAAAACCTTTAGTGCCAGTAACACTACTCTTAGCCACAGCAGGTTTATGTGCCGTGGGAGGTGTGAACCCCCAGATGGGGCCACACTTCAGTCAAGATGCCTCTGTTATCAGACAACTGATGGAGCTTTTTGCTGAACATTATACTCCTTCCATTAGATTGGTTTCATTTTTCTCTCCATTGGAGACCTGTAACAATATTTATGTTACTAAAATTGATTATGACAGAAGGTCCTTTCTCTGACACCAGTGAATCCTGAGGTAAATCTGAATAGTAATTTGTAATCTGGATTCCAAGACTGCACCAGTGGCAGATGCCATGTGCAGTAGCTGAAGAAACTTTTCTGCAGTTTGTTTGTATTTTAAATGTATGTGTTTATTCATTTCATCCAGGACGAATGAACCCACAATCAGTGGAATACCTCTTGCCCTGCTTGTAGGCAAGTAGACACTGTCTGACAGGGTATTAAGCTCTGCTCCTATGAACTGTAGTGCCCGAGCAGGCTTAGAGACAAACTGCCTCTAGATTTATCAGAAAAAGCTAGAGACTCCATGAGCCCCTAGGTGAGTTGCAAATCCACCTGCTGGGGTGACATTTCAACCACAGCCAATCTTTTAGATATAGGAAAAACTTGTGACACCTTGTCTTTGAAGGTGCTACAACCACTGTGCACAGTATTATAGAATGACCTAATGGGGGTCTGAATCTGAGGTACTTTCTGTGCTTATGGGGATGTGGAAATACTTTAAGTCCAGTTATGCCAAACCTTCCCTTCTCTTTGGAGTGTTGGCAGAATCAGTGCCAAAAGCACCATTTTGAACTTGGGCTTTGTCAGATGCCTCCTTAGTACCCTCCAAGACAGGTTACCACTCCCCATCCTTTTTGTAGTACCTTTTGCTATACCAAGACAGACTCCTCTGTCTTTGACAGCAACAGGTTTTGAACCTCTTTTTCTCGAAATTTTCTTTCTCTACATCTGTAGATGGATTGAAAACATTTTTTTTTGTTTTGGAAGGGATCTGAACCCAGAGACAATCCCTGGTTATTACATCCATGACCACTTGTCTGTGGTGTCTGAAATACCCCTGCTGTATGTTTTGCTGATACTGAAGAACAGCCCTAGTCTGATACAACAAAATGAGCTTACTGTGGTGTATTCATCCATTTTTTAACTTTTATCTTTTCTCTAAAGAGGAATTACCCTCAACTTGGAATCCATAGCCTTGGTTTGGGAATACTGAGTTAGGCTGGTGACTCACAACCAGGCAAACCCCCTTTGAACCACTGTATTTACTATCAATCTAGCAGCAGCCATTTAAACTGTTATTTGGCTGCTTCCAAACCAAATTTAGTTGTTTCAGCTAGATCATCTAGCAGGGGAGTAACGTGGACTTGAAAGTATGTCAGTTTTCCTGGGATCTGTGTTAGGAGAGTAGGATGCCAGGGATCTCTTTGCTTTGTCACAGGCTGCTACTTCAACTACTCCTTGATGTATAAGATGAGGGAACAAACTTCGAGTTCCCTTCCTGTCTAGCGGATGTTTTGTATACATCCTCTTATCAAGAGGGGAAAGAGAGCTTAGAGTTTGAAAAATCTTTAAAGTGTCTTCCCAATGAACTTATTCACAGGAAGCGGAAGCTTTTAGTGGGTGTCAGCCCAATCATTTCTCACAAATGTGAAAAGTGAGGGATAATCTTTATTTTTGGTGAAAACCCAAACATTCCATGAAATCACATAGTCTTCCTCCAGATAATAGGATGAATGATCAGAGGAGACAAGCTGCTGTGCAGAGGTCTGCTGCTGAGAAGTAGACAGCATGTGTAAGCCTAAAAGTGTTTTCTTTAGCCATTCCAGGCATATCTTTACACTTTTTTGTTTTTTAGGAAAGTTTACAATTTTCACACCTTCATTCACAGTGAAAAACCACCAGAATGAAGCACAGTGCTACAAAATTCTGCAGTAAAGTTACTGCAGTAAAGGATACCATTTCAATGGGAATTAATCCCTTTAGTGATACAGTAAATCTGAGACACTATACCTCATCCTGGTGGGCTTCACCATAGGTGACAATCTGCAGGAATTGGCAGGCTTTCTAGTTGGCACAGAAGTCTCCATACGCTGTCTGGCAGGGGGTTCTGTGTGCTAAGTTTTATTTGATTTCTTAAAGGGAACCAGGTAGTCATCCAGTTCAGCAAGCCTCTCAAGAACTGCTTCTACACCGGTCTCAGGGGTAGCAGTTTACATTAGTTGTTGTGGTTTCACCCACAGTAATTTAGAGTGTCAGCTGGTCAAAGCTGGAGGGACCCTTAGATGGTGAAAGTTTTTTTTTTTTTTTAGCCTTATCCAGGCATTTTTCAATAGTTTTCACAGGACATGAAATGCAGATTTCACTCTGCTTTTGATGTTCATGTCCAGATAGGTAGATAAAAGGAACTTAACAGAATTTCACCACACAGAATACATAGTTTGAAACTGGGATTACCAGTTTTCTTTTTCATTTTTTATGACATTTTGAATGTAAAACCAATAAAAGTTGCAACCGCTAAAAATTATTTTAATTTAAAGTTTATTTAGCAGTTGCGGTCGGTTCCAGAACCGATTACGTACCGATCGGGTCCCTGGAACCAAGAAAAAATGAACTGAGACTGTCGGTTAAAGAACCAGTGTTATAGGTTCTTAAAACAAGCTAATTTAATAAAAATTAAACATAACTAGTGGAGTTTTTTAGTCAGAAAACTCCAATAACTGTAAAATAAACCTTGGTTTACCCCCGGTTATCCCAAACTGAGAGAAACCAAGAAACTTACAATTTAAACACTAAAACAACGGGTTTACTAAAATTACAAAAAGTAAAAGGCAGCAAAAGAAATGTTAAATAATACTTATATTCTGTAAGGTTTCTCATGCCAGAACAAGATGATGAAAAGGAGAGAAGAAAAAAATGACTCACCTTAGTAATTGTGTTTCTTCTAATGGAGTCTTGCTGTATTCTGATTATGTTTCTATATGCAATTAGCCCCAGCACTTTGAACTGCTCTTGAACTGCTACGGAGAGGAAAGAGTTAATTTTTATGTAAGGCATAGAATGTTGAGCTCGAGCTCGGATTTCAGACCTCTGTCTGTGGTGCCTCAGAGTGTAACCATCAGATTCTTACAAGCAAACTAACTAACTACACTTCCAGTGTGGAAATTCTAAAACATATAAGCCAGCAGGCAATAACTTGGGTCCAAAAGACTCAAGTCGAGAACCCAAGAGAAAAAACAGGTAGTGAATAAGATATATAATATATAAATCTAAAACATAACAACAACCACTTCACCCTGAAGAGGAGGGGTGCAAGGTACACCCCTGAGGTGCAACACTGTACCTGCCAGCCCACTTCCCAAAAACTAGGTTCTGAGAGGGGAGGCGGGGGGGGGGAGGTCAGGATACAGCAAGACTCCATTAGAAGAAACACAGTTACTAAGGTGAGTAATTTTTTCTTCAAACAACATGAAGTCTTGCTGTATTCTGACTATTGCAGACTACCAAGCAGTACCTCCAAGGAGGAGGGTACCTAACCTATTTTGGGAATTGGCTTTGCAGTACTGCTGTACCAAACCTAGCATCACTCCTAGCCTGGATATCCAGAGAGTAATGCTTGGTGAAAGTATGGACTGTTTTCCAGGTAGCTGCTTTGCAGATCTCTAACAAAGGTATATCTCTGGCAGCAGCCAGAGAAGCAGCTGTATCCCTAGTCGAATGAGCCCTCAGGGCTGAGGGAAGTGTTTTGCCTAGCTTGTCATAGCAGAACTGTATACAAGAGACAATCCACCTGACAACAGTTCTTTTAGTAGCAGGCCTACCTTTCCCCACTTCACCATAAGTGAGAAACAATTGAAGACAGTCATTCCTATGTGTCTTAGTATGCTCAATGTAGTAGCTAAGTGCCCTCTTAACACCCAAACTATGTAATCTTTTTTCTCCTGAAGAAGAATGATCAGTGAAAAACACAGGAAGAGACATGGACAGGTTCAGATGGAAATCTGAAACCATTTTGGGTAAGAACCTCCTACTGGTTCTGAGGACCACCTTATCTCTATGGCATGAGATAAAATCAGGTTCAACTGACAGGGCCTGTAATTCACTAACTCACCTGGCAGAAGTGATTGCTACCAGAAACACAGTTTTCTAGGTCAGGTACTTAAGCTCAGCCGAAGCCAGAGGTTCAAAGGGTGGCTGCATAAGCTCAGCAATGCAGATATTGAGATCCCAAGCTGGAGCAGGCTCTCTAAAAGGAGAGTTGATATGAACCAGACCTTTAAAGAACTTAGCAAAGACAGGATGAGAAGCCAGAGAATAGCCCTTCCCTGCTGACAGGAATGCGGAGACAGCTGCTAGATGAACTTTTAAAGTGGCTGGCCTAAGCCATTGAGATGAACTAGGTAATCCAAAAGTGTAGCAATGCCAGCAGCATCTGGTAGAATGTCCTTATGGGAACACCAAATGCTGAATCTTTTCCATTTGGAATTGTAAGTTATTCTGGTAGAGGTTTTCTGAGAAACCTGAAGGATGTCCAAAACTCCCTGAGAAAGATGCAGGCCTGCATATTCGAACTCTTCAAGAGCCAGGCCTTGAGACTGAGAGACTGGACATTGGGGTACCAGATCCTCCCATGAGAGGAAGTTAGGAGACTGTGTCTTTTGGGAAGAGACAGGGGGAGTGAGACTGCTAGGGACAACAACAGAGGATACCAAGGCTGTCTGGCCCAGTCTGGAGCCAGTAGAATCATTGTGAAGGGCTGTGACCTGATCTTGACTAGAACCCTAAACAAAAGGGGAAAGGGAGGAAAGGCATAAAGGAACTTGCCTTCCCAACCAATATCAGGGCATCCAGGGGAACAGTTGCTAGGACTGGGGGTCTGCAGCTGAAGAGGGGAAGTTGATGATTGCTTGGGGCTGCGAAGAGATCCATCTCTGGAGTGTCCCACCTGGTGAAGATTACTTTCAGCATGAGGGGATCCAAGGTCCATTTGTGATGGCCCTGGGAGATTCTGCTTAGAGTATCTGCTAACAGATTGTCCTTCCCTGGGAGGTGGACTGCTATTAGGGAGGTTTGCAAGGAGTAGGCCAGAGACCATATTTTCATGGCCTCCGTGCACAAGGCCGTAGACCGAGTTCCCCCTTGCTTGTTGATGTACCACATGGTGGTGGTGTTGTCTGTCCTGACCTGAACCACCTTGTCCCTTACTGAGTCCAAGAAAGCCTGAGGGCTAGGAATTCTGCCCTGAGTTCCAGAAGATTGATGTGAGGGAGAGACTCTTGTGGAGGCCAAACACCCTGTGCTGTGAGGGGTCCAGTGTATGCTCCCCAGCCCAGGAGGGAAGCATCTTTGGTCAGTACCACTGAATGAGATTGAGGAATGGGACACCTTGTCTGAGATTGTCCTGATCCAGCCACCACTGGAGAGCTTGGACCAAAGTCTGAGTCACTGGAACCAATTTGGTGAGAGAATCTTTTTTCTGAGACCAAACTGACCTTAGGTGAAACTGAATGTCCCTCATTTGGAACCTGGCTCCTTGTACCACTGAAGTGGAACCTGCCATGTGGCCTAGGAGCTGAAGAAAATGTCTTGCTCGGTGAGAGACCAGAGGATGAAAAAAAGAAGCAAGATCTGTAAGGGCCTTTACCCTTGCTAATGGGAGGAAGGCTTTTGCTTGAACAGTATCCAACTCTCTCTCTATCCCTATGAAAGTGAGGAGTTGTACTGGTTCGAGAACCGACAGATTGAGAAGAAAACCCAGAGAACTGAGCAAATCTTGAGTGACTTGAAGAGCTGACCTGACCTGGTCGGGAGACTGTCCTACTATGAGCTAGCCGTCCAGGTATGGGAACAGAGAGATCCCCTGCCTTCTGAGATAGGCCACTACTACTACAAGGCACTTGGTAAACACTCTTGGAGCCGATGTTAAGACGAAAGGCATGGCTCTGAACTGATAATGGCCTGAAGGCAACTCGAACCTGAGGTACTTTCTGTGGGAGCACCTGGTAGGAATGTGGAAATAGGTATCCTTGAGGTCGAGGGATGCTAACCAATCTTCTGGCCTCAGAGAGGGAAGAATTACTCCCAGAGTCACCATTTTGAACTTTGGTTTTAAGATGTGTTTGTTCAGATACCTTAAGTCTAGGATGGCTCGTCACTCTCCTGTCTTTTTTGAGGTAAAGAAATATCTGAAGTACAGACCCTTACCCCTGTGTAGAGTAGGGACTCTCTCCATGGCTCTGAGAGCCAGCAGAGAGGAAACCTCTGCTTCCAGAACAGTGGTTTTGGAGATGTTTGCAGGTGGAAAAGATCTGACCCTCATTTTTGGAAACTTCTTGAAACTGAGGGCCAGCCCTTGGCTTACTACCTCCAGGACCCACCTGTCTGAGGTAACAGACGTCCAGGCCTGGAAGTAGTAAGCCAGCCTGCCCCTACTGGAGTTGGGGAGAGGACTTGGGCTGACACATCAGAGTGTCTGCTTGGCTAGAGCCTTGGACTGGGAAGAGGGTGCAGCCCTGCTCATCCCCCTCCTGCCTCTTCCTCGAACGAAACCCCTCTGTGAGAAGGGAGAGGAGGTCTGGGCTTGGTAGAAGGGCCTGTCAAAGGGCTTGCTCTTTCCCCTAGACTGCTGCTTTTGAGGAGTGGCATGCCTTTCATTGGCCTGTGCACTCCTGTAGGTGGTCCTGTACTCATCCATCTTTTTCATGTAAGCCTCTGTCTGCTCCCCAAACAGAGAGTTACCCACCACAGGGAAATCCATGGCCTTAACCTGGGTGTCATGAGAAAGGCTAGTGCATCTGAGCCAAGCAAATCTCCTGAAAGACACAGATGTAGCCATGACTCTTGAGGCCACATCGTTAGACTCTACAGCAGCATGGAATTGCAGTTTGGATGCCTAAATCCCATCAGCAGCCACCTCCTCCAGCTCTTTGGTTAGCTGGGGGAAAGCCTGTTCCAGAACCGTATCCCACCTGGACTTCTGATATCTGGCTGTGTAGGCCATATAATTAGCCTGCCTGAGTCCCAAGGAGGTAGCCAAGTATTGTTTTTTGGCCATGGCATCCACCTTCCTGGAGTCTTTGTCTGGGATGTGTGAAGCCAAAGGTATATTTGCCGCATCACAGGCTGCAGCCTGCACTACCCCAACATGGCTGCAATGATTGGACAAAAACTCCATACCTGAGCCTGACAGCATATACCTTGTGTCCATTCTCTTATCTGCAGGAGGTAAATAATTTGGAGTCTGTAGAATCTTTTGTGTGTTTCCCCAGGGATTTATGGAAGGGGAATAGACAACCTCTTGGACTCTGGGATGTCCATCATCTCCACAAAATCAGGCTCTTCTTCCTCCTCAACAGCTTCAACCATAGGGAGCTGGAGGGTTTCGGCCACCTTTTTATAAAACAAAAAGTGAGATGGGGACTCAAAAAGCCTTGGAGGGGAGACATTGGAGGGTCAGTCTGGGGAGATGTCCGGTTCAATGGGCTCATCCAGACCTCCATTATCATCATCTGGTAATTCTTCATCCCCCTCCCATTCCAATTCCTAGTAAGCATCTGGATCATAATCCGATGGAGTTAGATCCGACTGAACCGAGCGCCTAACCGATGGTGCTGGTTTGGATGGAACCGGATGAAGCGATTGCACAATACTGTTCGTTTTGGCTATTTCTTCAGCGGTTGGAGTAAGGGGTGCTGGATCTGAACCGGCTGACTTTTCTCATCTTTTTGACGGAACCAACCCCTCAGGGTGAGCTCTCCTTTTGCCCAAGGATGTCTCACCCAGGTTAGTGGGCACCTCCTCAGGTTCGGTCGGAACCGAATGGGGCTGGCCATCTGGGTCAGCAGACTTCTCTGCCTCCTTTTCCTTTAGCCTACCCAATCTTTTTTCCAGGATGGTCTTAGGAACATTTTTGCAGATTTGGCAGTCTGTTTTGAGGTGATCAAACCCCAGACAATAAACATAGGTGAGGTAGGGGTTGGCCTTAGCAAAGGCCTCCCCACACTCTGTACAGTGTTGAAACCCAGTAGGACCATTTTTTTCTTGGGTTTTTTAGACATGGCCAGGCTAGAAAAAATTACCGTTTACAGCTTTTTTTTGCCAGGTAATACACCCCTATCGGTTACCAACCGTGTCACGGGTTGTGTAAAGAAACTGAAAAGAGTTTTTTTTTTTTTTTAAACCGATAGGAACCGGCACACCACTACTATAATCCCAGAAGATAAATTTAAACACAGAGAGTCGGTTCCCAACCAGACCGACCACAAAGGAACCGAAGTTTACAATTTCCACAGAGAAAAACACAAATTACAGTTCACTACTTATCTACACTGCTTACTGTACCATAGACAGAGGCTCGAAACCGAAAATAAACGAATCGGTTGAAAAACCAACATGTTGTGAAACCTTACCGAACCGAAGTGAAGGAGCAATCTCCGGAGCGACTTCACAGTTAGGCGGAGTAAAGAATCTGACGGTTACACTCTGAGGCACCACAGACAGAGGTTTGAAATCTGAGCTTGAGCTCAACATTCTATGCCTTGCATAGAAATTAAATCTTTCCTTTCCAGAACAGTTCAAGTGCTGGGGATAATTGCATATGTCAGAATACAGCAAGACTTCATGTTGTTTGAACCTCTGAGCATCTAGACTTATCAGGCAGAGAGAGAAATCTGAAGGGTTTAGAACTAAGGTACAGTAGTTAGTATTAAGCAGCATTTGAAAAGAGTCTCATGCAAAGATTCCATCATTTGCATATGTTCCAAATTCTCTTTGGGCAGTTCTGTTTAGGAGGAAGACTGCATATAATTATGAATACCTGAGTATTACTGGGGTTAGAATTAAGAGTATTTTAAAGCCTTCTAAGGTGGCAGACAGGAGTGTATTACAGAGTCCAGGAGCGTGACTGCAAAAGAATAATTGTCAGCTGACAACGGATGAGATGATGGAGTACTTAACTACCTCTGGCCAGTGATACAGGTAGTTTTATTAGTTGCATAGTGGGTCAGGAGTGTAAAGAGATACAGGAGCCCAGTCTGTTAAGGGTTTTGCATGTCCAGATAAGAACCTTGTAGTCAATTTGCCTCCTTATAGGCAGCCAGCACTGTTCTCATATAGAGATGGAGTTACATGATCTGGCCTCTGAACAAAGATCAAGAGCCTTGCTGTTGTGTTTTGCTGCAGCTGTTGACTGCAGATCTGACCACAAGGCACGTTACAGCAAAACAGACAAGAGGAGATAAAAAATGGAAATTATGTACTTACCTTAATTCTTGATCTTCTTGGACGAAGTCTCCACCACTCAGTCACACTAATATGGGACTACGCCGGAGGCGCTAGGACCCTACAGGAACCAAAAATCTTCAGGAGGGCCGGCGCTGGGATAGGACCACGTATGCGCAGCACCGCAAGACTAGTTCACGTCATATAGGCTATCTCGGCGTTGACCCTCCAACGCCTCAATACCTTTTCGACCGAGGAGGTGCAGCATAAACTAATGAAAGAAAACCTAACCCTAACTTCTGGGCATGTGAAGGCCCGAATGACCCAAGTAAGAAGGATAAATTCAGCAATGTCTTCACAGCCTGAACAACAAGGAAGTGAAGACCAAAACAGAACGAGTGAGCTTGGAGGATGGTGGGTGGGCATGTGAATTGGAGGTGGAGACTTTGTCCAAGAAGATCAAGAATTACTGTAAGTATGTAATTTCCATATCTTCCTGGACTAAATGTCTCCACCACTTATTCACATTAATGGGAGAGTACCGACCTAAAAATCAACCCCCCGAGTATGGTGGTAGGAGACAGAGCTCACTCCGGATAGAAGTCCATAAGGACTGTCCTGCCAAAGAAAGTTAACTGTCGGGCATGGACATACAGAACATAGTGCTTTACAAAGGTATGCACTGAGCTCCAATTCACTGCCTTGCAGATTTCTGCAAAAGGTGCATTACAAATCTTCGTCAGAAAAGCTGCAACCACTCTGGTAGAGTGGTGTGAACCCGATCTTTCAACTTGACCTGTGCCATGGATTAGCAGTGTCGAAGACATGCTATTAGCCAAGCAGAAATACATCTCTTGGCAACAGGCTGACCCAGCCAAGGCATGCGGAAAAATAAAATAGTTGCTCGGATGCGTATCTCTCCATTCTGTCGATGTAGAATCGCAGAACCCTCTTAACATTCAGAGAGATAAAGGGAGTGCTCTCCTTCATTCTGGAGTTAAAGTAAGTAGGGGGAAGCAAAATCTAACTAACAGTAACTGAGCCAGTGACATGTTGTCTACTGGCTCAAGATAGTCCAAAATCGAAGAGAGAGATGAACATTTTGTGCCGAGAAATGCAGACCTGCATTCAGCAGGTCCATGAGGCACCCCAACATTTTATTTGGTGGGCAACCAAGAGAGTCCAGATGGAACTTTGCACAACAGATGGTGAAGAGTAACCACTTAGCCGCAGAAGTCCTCCTGGTAGAAGATTTCTATGATGGTCTGGAAACCTAAAACGTGCCCACTTTCATGTCCTCAGGAGCGTGGCATGGAGATGAAGGGAACGCAGGAAGGATGGACCAAAGTCCCTGTGTCAGAGGGTCCATTCATAGAGGGAGTTGCCTTGGGGGAACTTCTGACCACTGGTGATCTACGCAAATTATATCTGTGAGGCCAGTCTGGGATGATGAGAATCATCCTGCCCCCGTTTGGCTACAACTTGAGCACCACCCTCTGAAGTAAGGGAAGAGGAGGGAAGCGTATAGGAGCGTCTTGTCTACTGCAGTGAATACATCCTGACAGAAAACACCAGGGTCTGGATTTCAGAAGCAGAAAAAGAGGCAGATTTGCACTGAGAGGGGTCGCTAAAAGGACCAGGTCCGGACTGCTGCACTCGTCGAATGGCAACTGCACAATGACTGAACTGACGCAACATGCTCAAGGCACCACTCTTGCCTCCCCATGACCTTCATGCACAGAGGGTAGGAGAGTGCTCCACCCTGCTTCTTAATGAAAACATCACAATTTTTGTAATCTGTCTGAAGTGGGATCACTTTGTGGCAGAGGGCCTCCTTCAGGACTTGGAAAGCATATAAGACAGCTCTCATCTCTAAGAAATTTATGAGAAGATGATCTCCTGCTGGCTGCACACCCGAGTGTGGAGGTCTTGACAGTGAGCCCCAAACTGATCAGGAGTGCAACCGTGGTGATGGTGATCTGGGATTTAGAAGGTAAGGGTATACCTAGCAGAGTAATTTTGTCCGAGGTTCTGTCATTTATGTGGAGGACTGTGGGTGCGTGTTCGGAGACCACTATTTGTCGTGGACGAAGGCATAAGTCCCAGCATCTGCTGCATTGAAAAGGGGCTAGACAGAATCACTTTCTGTGAAGTAACGAGACATCTGAAGATGTTGTTTCTTCCATTCTCTGGAAGGAAGAGCCCTCACCCTAGAGGTATCCAGAAGGGCTCCTATGAAGAGGAGTTGCAAGGTGAATCTGGCACCTTCCCTGAATCAGAAACCCCCTCCTGGAAGAAAGCAGCTGAGAAGCTGTGACAACTGCTTCCTGAGACTTCAGCCTGGATGGGCTGGCTCGGAGCCAAACATCCAGGAAGTGAAGTCTTGAATACCGAGGTTGTAGTGAACTCCTCCCTGAACAAGTACTTGGTTAACCTTTCAAGGTCGAGAAATGGGGGCATGCCACCTGTTATCTTGGAACCAAGCAAGGAAGTAGGAACCTATGTTCTGACTCACCATGGAACAACTTCTACTGCTCTGAGGCCCCATCTCTAAGAGGAAAAAGGGTCTGGCAGAGAGGCAAACAGACTGGACTGCTGCCTGGGTCTGAGGAAAATCTCTGCAAAATTGGGAAAGTATCCCTCTCGGACAATCCTGATGACCCATACATCCACTGGATTGGACTTCCACTAGTTGTAAAACCAAATCAGGCACCCCCCCCCCACTACCACTGAGAGGTGTGCACCTCAGACAGCTGAGGTGGGACCTGGGCCGGATCCAAGAGGATGGTACCAGGTGCTTTCAGGCCCTGTGCCCTCTGCTGCAATTATTTTGCAGTTGAGGAGCTGGTGCCTGAAAAAGGCTTCCATGCATCCACCTTGAAAGGACTGCCTGTTACGAGAATGACTACAGTGCCGTCCCTCTGAGGGGCAACAGGAGTCTGATTGCCCTCCAGAGCTCAACCTAAGGGCCAAAACGATAAGCACCACCAAGGAGATGTTAATCACCTGCTGCCAATGGTAGCCACACTGGGGCAGTGTCATAGGAGTCTATAAAAACTTTTAGTTGACTATTGGGCTATATGCCTCTAGCAATGGAGCGGTAGAGTCCAGGAGGCTCTTGACCATTGAATTTATTATGTTCCACAGGGTGCACTCATACTGAGGAATATAGGAACTCCAGATGCAGAAGTCTGCTTTGGTCCATGGATGAAATCTGAAATGTTATGGTGGACCCCATATCCCCGAGGAAAAACTGAAAAGAAGATCTTCCATCACAGACTCTACTGATACAGAAGGTTTGCATTCTGGCCCCTAAAATGAGTCATCTGCTGTGTCTTCAACAAAGTAGGAAAGGGAGAGACTCATCCAGATCCACTTCTACCCCAGAAGAACCTCCAAAAGGCAGGTACAGGCCAGAATCATGAGAGACACCACCACCTGGAATGGCGTAGAGGAGTTTAGTGACATTCACAGTGCAGGTACCACCCGCAGCACCGGCACCACATACAGTGCTGGTACCACATACAGTGCTGGCACCACATGTGGTGCCGGCACCACACACGGTGCTGGCACAACACACAGCATCAGACATACTGGTCCTAGACCTGAAGAAAAAGGGGGAGAGGGAGAGGGAAAGTGGTACCCATGCCGGCCCCTGCAGAGGAAAAGGTGAGGGGGGTAGGCACGCGGGATCAGCGTCGATGGTGCTGGCACCAGAGAGGGCACCGCACACATCCTGCCTGCCCGACTCAGCTGTGGCCCAGTGGCTCTGAGGTCTGCAGGCCCCAGAAGCAGGTCCTCTGGCCAAGTCAACTGGGCAAATGTCATATCCCCTGCTCTAAAAGAGTGGCCCAGAGGTGAAACTGCTCACTGGAGCCCCATCGAGGACAGAGATGTGGCCTGGTGTCTGAGATCTTAGCCATTAAGAATGGAGCCACAGAGGACCCTACTGAAGTTGGGTCAGGCCTACTGCTCTCCACCACTGATGATCCCCGTGCAGATGTACCAGAGGGCAACCTCGAGTGGTACCATTTCTTCTTCCACCAACAGGAGGAAGAAGAGCTCAAGGCTGAGCACAGCCGAGTCCCCGATCGAGGTCGGGAATGGGCCCGCTGCTTTGTGCTTTGGGCAGACTGTCCTCCCCCCCCCCCAAGCACCAGACTGCCAGTGGTCGGACCCCCCTCTGCAAAGGGCAGTGGACCAGACACAGCCCCACTGCCATCACAGCTTTCAAACAAATTCTCCCTACCGTCACCGCTACTGTCTAAGGTCGACTCCGTTGATGGCAGGCTGAGAATTTCTTCTTCTTCTTCTTCTGCCTCTTCTTCTCTTTTTTTCTTTTTTAAAATAAGAAAAGAACACTAAAGGTAGTAAATTAATCGAATACTGAATGGCTATAGCTGCTGTCATATAGACGAAGACTTGACTCCCAGCAGGTGAGCGATGTTGTCATTGAAGTGCTCTTGACGGTGGGAGAAAAGGAACTGAGGCGGTTGGATGGTCAACACTGAGATAGTCTATATGACGTGAGCTAGTCTCACGGTGCCACGCATGTGTGGTCCTATCCCAGCGCCAGCCATCCTGAAGATTTTGGCTCCTGCGGGATCCTAGCGCCTCCAGCATAGTCCCATTCGTGTGAATGAGTGGTGGAGACTTTTAGTCCAGGAAGATCCTGATTTTCAGATCAGCAGGTTCCAAAAAAGGGTGCAGCCTGGCAATGTTTCTAAGATGATTAAAACAGCCCTTGACTACTGCTAACAACAGAGATTCAGATGTCCATTCCACAAAAAGATCTACCCACAGACTGCATACTAGCCTTTCAGCCTTATGCTGAAACCCATCAAGAGCAGAAGCTGTAAATTACATTTCAATGAGGAAGCCTGCTGCTTCAGTCCAACAAGCAGCACCTCAGTGTTCCCAGAGACAGGTTTTAAACCAGCCAGTTCCAGTATCTGCTTAAGCAGACCCTGGTCAAGTGCATAGGACAGGTACAGGTAGGTGACACTGGTACAGTAATGAAACTCAAAACTGAACCACCTAACAATCTTCCTCAGTGACAGCATGTATACTAACAATATCAGAGATGAGCAAGACACCTGAGGGGCATCACAGTCCAGGGTGATCTGGCATGACCTGCAAGAGCACCTCACCACCAACTGTTACCTTTCAGAGAGGAAAGAGAGGAACTATTTAAGAACAGTACCACCCAGACCCCAATACTCCTGGAGTCTCTTAACCATCACCCAGTGGTCAACCATGTCAAAAGACAATGACAAGTCATGGAGGATCAAAACAGATATCTCTGCACAGTCTCTCCCCAGATGGAAACTGTTGCACACCTTGACCAGGTCCATCTCAGTGCTGCCTGTGGCACTGCTGGAAAGCAGACCGAATGACTCAAGAATATTGTTTGGCTCAAGATGCTCATCAAGTCATGCTGCAGCAATTCTCTCCAAAGCCTTAGCCAAAAATTGCAAGTTAGAGGGTGACTGGTAGTTCACAAGACCACTAGGGTAGTACAAAGGCTGCTTGAGCATAGGACTTACCACAAGTGCCTTCAGGGCCCTGGGAAGAAAACCCTTGCACAAAGAGGCATGTAAAATACCCACTCGGCCCAATCCACCACCTCGACCATGATAAGCTGTATCAGTGCTGGGCCCACACCAGAAGTGGTGCTACCCATGACAGTAAGGAACTGAGACATTGCTTTTTCATCCAGCGGGTGAAACACAATCCATGGAAATGGAAATTTCAAACTCCCTTTCACATAACTGACTTGCATCAGAAAAAATACGGTCCCAGATGTCAGTAACCTTGTCTCTAAAGAAACAGTTGAGCCATTCATCCTTTTCCATTAAAGCATACTCCCTACTTTGGAGATAAACTGGATGTAAAAGTTTGCCCACTGTGCGTAAAAATGCCACTGGCCTGTTCTTCTCAGTGGTAATGACTCCAAAGAGAAATTTGGATCTTTCTGTATCATCTCCTGATATCCCTCATAATGGGTAATTTATTTATTTACAATTTTTGACCAGGAAAGGCACACTAAGCTGTGATAGCTTGTTTCCAGGTGCGCCCTGGGAGTGGGTTATTTGGACCTGTTTCATTAATGGATGAATGTTGGCCATGACTTGGAGAAAACTACCCTACTCTTCTCCAGTAGAGGGAATCCCTGTCCATCTGACTGTTGGCCAAGATGGTGGACACTGAGGTAGAAGGAGGAGGAGGTGGAGATGAGGAACTGCTGCACTCTTGTCATAGAAGTGATGCTGAAAATGCTAGTGGAACTTTGGTCTCTTTTATTGTGCACCATGCTATGGCAGATAGCTCAAATGTTTCCTCCACTGGGGAAATGACCCACACTCTGATGGAAGTTTATATTGTGAATATTACCCAAAACACTGTGGACACAAACCCTGATGTTCACCTCACTTGTAGTAGCAGTGAGGAGGTGCAAATTGAGGACACAGTCGAGGAAAGTGGGTCAAGATGATGCTGAACTTGAAAGGGAATGACGGCCAGAAAGCATCATCTTCTACAGGTTCATGCAGAAGAAGAGAGGATTGCATCTAAGTTGCCTCAGGAGAGCATCTGCATGTTCAATGAATGCCCCAGATACTGTCAAGCCAATGGATGCCAAACTGACAGATCCAGCTGTGTCTCATAATCATTCTGCCAGGAACTGGCAGAAGGATGCTGGGAGGCACTCTGGGACTGCAGTGTAGCAAGCTAGCCTCAGCACTCGAGCACAGGACCTAATGGATAGTGGAGAATACCATACGAGCTGCTGGGTGGGAATGATCCCCTGACAGCTCGAGATGGTTGCCAGGAAAAACTCCAATTTGGCAGAGACTCAAGAGGCAGCATCCTCCGTAAGACTTTCACTGTTAAAACAAGAGCCACCCCTCTTAAAGCTGCTCAGCTGTCTGAAACATCTGAAGTTGACACTTTTGCTGGTACAGTATCAGGTAACACAGAGATTGCTAGACTTGCGCTTTATAACTGATAATATGCCTAATACTGCACTTCAGACTGGAACTGCATGGGAAAAAACTGTTTCTGTTGAGAATTCTACCTCGGCTCACTCATATGAACTAAAAGAGGGGGTGGAGGAGGCAGTACCTGAAAGTATTGTTAATGTCTCCATTGATGGTTGTGAATTTTGAATTGGCTAAGGACAAAACACAGGGGAACTCTGTACGGCCTGATACCAGGGCAGTTCCACCTCTACTAGATTCGAAAGCTGCAGGAGTTACAGATTCTGCAGCTAGATCAGGTGAGGGTCAGCTGGAGCTCTAGATGCCTCAGCAGGCTCGGATGTTTACTGGTCTCCTTTGGCAGTCTGATTTGCTGTAGCCAGCTCAGGCGAATCCGAGGGTCTTCATACCTCTGCCCCCCAAAGACTGGGAGGGGACTACCCCAGATATGAATGTAACAGAGGGGAGGCCTTCAGGCTCCAACGATGTCTTGAATCATGATAATCCCAGTGCAACTGAACCCTCAAAGAGGGGTGGTACAGACGTGCAGCAAGAACGAGGCCCTATAGATCCTGATGGCCATGGACCTACACCAGGTGGCACAGACACAGGATGATATAGGAAAATACCTGGAGCAATGTGGGGGAGAGGGAGAGATCTTTCTGCATGGCAGATTTGCTTCAGGCTCAGGTGGGAGCCAGCACAGAGGTATGACACCATCAGACTGAGGTATGTTAGAGGCTCCAAACAAAACCTGGGATAGAGTCTATGTGGCCAGAACGCTGCTGCAGAATTCCTGGGGTTCTTTGCTACAGAGTTGTATGCCCTGATTTACATCTTGGGAGAAGAAGTACAGTAGAGTCCCATTTATCCAAACCCCCATTATCTGGAACTCCTTATCTAACGGACTGAAGACATGTCCCCCATACATCATGCAACCTTGTGTAACTTCACGTAACCTTAGTACCAATGGACACTCCTACCATTTACTATTGTAATTACAAGTCATTTACAGTCAAGTATAACTCATCAATTGTACTGTGCTGTTTCAGTGCTAATTGATAACAGTTCACAGGTGATCATTCTGGCTTTAAATATTCTGGCATTTAATGTGCTGGCATATCTGTTTCCAAAGTGTTACTGAACTTACTGTGACAAGTGCCTCATTGCAATGTCTAAAAGGAAAAGAACAGTGCTTACAATAGTGCAGAGGCTCCAGATAGTGGAGTGTTTGGAGAATGGTGAAAAAGCTGTCTCCTTGGTAGCTGAATACAGTGTAGGAAAGTCCACTGTATTTGACATTTGAGAGGCAAAACAAAAACTGAGTGATTTTGCAAGCACTATGGAGTCTTCATCTGATGATGATGGCCATAAAAACATATGTGCATGTGCGGACGATGAAAGGGGTTCAGCAATTTTTGTCTGGTTCAGACAGAAGAGAGAGAAGGGTACATTAATACTGGGATGTCTGTTAAAAGAAGAAGTATTACAGTTTCACCAGAAGTTGGGGCATACGGCACCATTTACAGCTAGCGATGGGTGGTTGGACAGTTTTAAAAAAAGGCATGGCATCCGGCAACTAAAATTGTGTGGTGAAAGGTTGAGTGTGGCAGAGGAGGGGATTGCTCCGTTCATAAAGAAAATCATTGACATCATAGTGGCAGAGGGTCTCACAGCACATTAGATCTACAATGCTGAAGAGACTGGTCTATTCTGGCACTGCTTGCCAAATAAGACACTCACTCATGGTGCAGAGAAAGATGCCCGTGGTTTTAAAGAGCAGAAAGAATGTGTCACTATCCTTGGCTGCACAGATGCAAGTGGCAGTCACAAATTACAGCCTCTAATGATTGGTAAATCCTGTGAACCTCAATGCTTTAAGTACGTTAATATAAGAACACTCCCTGTACACTATACAAGTCAAAGCAACAGTTGAATGGACCTCTTTATTTTTAGAAAATGGTTCACTGACAATTTTGTTCCAGCTGTTAAGCAGCACATTAGATCACTGTGACTGCTGATGTGAGCTATCCTGCTCCTTGACAACTCCCCCGCTCACCCTGAGAGCCCGTCCATCAAAACAAGAAATGTTTCCATCAGATGCCTTTTTCTTCTCCTCCTAACACTACATCCAAAATCTAGCCATGTGATCAGGGGATACTGGAGATTTTAAAACATAACTACAGAAAGAAGCTATTACAGACCGTACTGTCTGATGAAAATCAACGGATCTCACTCAGCGATAACATCAAGCAGACGACACTAAAAGATGTGTGCTACATTTTTTATTTAGTTGTTTAACCAGGTATAGCACACTAAGCTGAAAGCTTTTTTACAGGAGCGACCTGGGAGCACAAGGAGATTAAGTGACTTGCTCAGGGTCACACAGTATGCAAGTGGAAGCCGTGGGATTCAAACCCAGTTCTGGTCTGCTGGATGTCACCAGATTTGCAGCTCAGAGCCTTAGACCACTGCATGTTGGCTGATGCTTGGCAATCTGTATGCCCTGAGACGATACAAAAATCTTGGAGTAAATCTGGGATTGCGTTTCCATGGGATGATGACACTGTAGAGGATGAGGGGGAGACAGCTGATGAGACAGCTCTCATTGAAGATGAACAAGAGGAGCTGAGTGTGATTGCTGCTTCTCTCCCAGGAACTCCCATTTTAGCTGCTGAATTGGATGAATGGATCACATGTGACCTGAGTGAGGAGGAGCATGAAGTTTTAGATGAGGATGGCATAGTAAACCTTGTCAGAAGCAGTATGCAAGATGATGAGTTAAGATGAGGAAGAGAAGACAGCAGAGGATACTACGCTGCAGGAAGCGCCTGTTTTACACTCCAAAGCTGTGTCCTGTTTTGACAGATGTCTGAACTATCTTAAGAGGTAGCCTGACACCAGTGCAGTGGATCTAATGCTAATTCGCAACTTGCACGCAACAGGGAAGTAAAAAAAGATTATCCAGCATGAAGCAGAAAACTTTGACCGATTTCTTTGTTTCCCAATAACACATTTCATCTGTTTGTGATTTGAGTTAGACTGTTTAAATCTGTCCGCTTTGGTCTATAGTCACTATGCACTAAGCACTTTTGTCTATAAGAACTAGGCACATACAGCAGCACTTCACAATGTGACAATTTTCAGTACTGTAGTAATCTATAAGCACAATATGCACTGGGCACATAGCACAATGTAAAGCTACAGAAATGTTTAACTAGTTTTTAACTTTGTTTTCGGCACCTCATTAACTGTCTGGTTATGTGTTTCGCTACCATATGTATTTCTTGAGCCAAGAATCAATAAAGTGATTTTACTTTGATGTCTGAACTCTGACATCGGCTGGTGTTATCTGATAGTGATCGTGATCGTGATCATCCGGACTCCCATTTATCCAAACGAATTGTATGTCCCCCGAGCTGATCAGATAAACAGGACTTTGCTGTATATGATATGAGCTTTAAAACATCTGACTCACTTCACAGGTTTTGGGTCTAATATAGCAAAGTGAAGGATACACCCTTGTGGGCTTCCTTTACAGTCATACCCCTGACAAAACCTAAAATTAAGAATATTACGATCCTATTATGAAATGAAGGGTCAATTTCACTGATATTAATTATTGGCTCAAACAAAAATGTGAGATCTTAGACAGACCTGTTCCAATATTAGATTCCGAATTGATTTGGATGGGGGAGTGGAGGTTTAAGGTGAGAGACTGCTGAACATCAATACTGGAGTTCAACATTTGAAGAAGTTGTTTTTACCTAGAAAAGGATCATGGCCTATTTTGCTTTTTCACAAGGCAACCCAAGTCATGCCACAAACGAGGAGAAAGGACCCACTTGAGTGCAGTTTGTGACCGACCCAAGTGTAACTTGTGTTTTGAGAGCTGACCCATTGGTGCACTGGCAGTGCTACCACCTGCAATGCTGATGACCCGTGTTCAGTAGCAAGAGCGGTATGGCAGAAGGTCAGCTGGGGAGGTAGGATGAGCATCCCACAGACAGCTCTTCTCCGGGGGGGAGGGTTGTGGCTCCCCGGCAGGTCAATGACACCCAGTGGAGGCAACATCCGGGGCCACTCTTCAGTGGGGAGGCCACGATGTATATGTCTGTAGGTCGGGTGTAGGAGCACACCTAACCTGTGCTGACATCATTGCATTTACAAGGAAAACCTCTGGGCCAGCAGCACCATGACACCCCTGGACCTCTGCCCAAGTAACACCCCAGACGCAAGCCTTGGCTGGGACCTCTGTTGATCTCGGTCTCCCCTTGAGGGAGCTATGCTGCTGGGGCAAGCTACCTCCCCAGACCGGGCAGCCTGGGGGTGCTGGTGTGAGGTCTGGGTGCTGAGAGAGGCAACCTCTATCTGTAACAGGGCAAAAAAGAATAAAGAAAAACCTATGTTCGAATAGGGGTGCAAGCGTAAACAGTGTCTGAACCCATTTCTCTGTAACTTGGGTGAGAAACAGGGGCACTCATTTCTTCAGTGCCCCTGGGCCTCACACAACCAGCAGCACACTGTGGATCAGAAGGTCTGCAGGAAAGGGTAGGACTCCGGCAGAGGAAGCAAGTTTTGCATCAAGATCAGGAAGCAGGAAGAAAAGGGCCAAGGGATAAGACCACCCTCTGCCCCCTTCACAAGACGTGCCCCAGGAGAGCCCTCAGACCCCTGCTGAGCCTTAAAAGAGTGAAAGCTCTGTTGCAGTTGAACTCCCTTCTGCAGTGTCATCTGTTCTTAAGAAACACCAGGCAATGGATAATGAGACCCCACATGTCCATCAGTGCTCAGCAAGCAACATAACCCAGAAAATTGGACCTTCTGTGGTTGCCACAAACCTACCCCTTTCCTCCTGTGGAAAAGAAACAGATGAACACAGTAGAGGCCCAGAAATGTGGGCACATGAGGAAACTGAGACCCAGACCACAGAGACAGGTAACCCTTAGAAATAGATACACTGTGTTACAAGAAAAGAGACAGTGGGGGAACATGGAAGAGGAGAAGGTGAAGGACTCTGAGGCTTCTGTTTCTTCTTCATTTAAGAGACCAGTTCTCAGATATGGAGGGGTCTACATCAGAGCCTTCCCTGGCAAAGAGAGTCAAGAATAGGATCCATTCTAGCTATCGGAAGACTTGATTGTCAGATTCCATTAACTATTCCACTGAAAGTGTCTAGGGACTACTTTAACTGCTGTATCCTTAAACACAAACAGCATTAAAGGGACACTGTCAACCTGTTTTTCATCATATTATTTCTAGTTAAAAATCTACATTTTATGATTGCTTACCTTCTCTAACATTCATTGATGTTGCTTTTTGTTTTGTCTGCCTCCTTGTTTAGTAGAACTGAAATGCATGGTAATGTATATTTATAAACAACCTTGTTTTGTTTACAATCCTGGATCTGTTCTTACTGCATAGTTACTGAACATTACAACCATACCCAAACAGTGCAGTCACTCATGAGGCAGTAGCATCCTAAACTCCCACTACATCATGAGGGGCTAGACTGTGTTGTGGGTGTTCCCAAGTCCTGGAAAGATGCAGTTGGAGCTGATCAAAGGAAGTAAACAAACCTGTGTTTGTGTGGTAACACCAGTATGGTGAGCAGTCTGTGCTTCACTTTTTTTAAAGAAAAAAAAAATCAATCAAACTACCAGCTGCATCAGCAATCTTAACAGAATGTTGGCAATCATAAAATGTGTTTTTTAAACTAGGGACACTTTGAGACCCAAAGGAGTTGACAGTGTCCCTTTAAGTCCTATAAGGAAAGACTTACCACTCTTTCAGTATTGACCACTTTACCTGGTAATGTGTTTTTCTTATAGGACATCAGATTAAAAACTAACTCTGAGGCCAGCCCAGTGGCATAGAGGGCTGAGGCACTTGGCGCCTTACCTCTCCCATGCTGGCAACCCGTGTTCGGGAATGAGCTCAGGTTGCTGGGGGTTGACTGGGGGAAGGATCAAGCAGACAGCAAGCAGCTCTCCTCTTCTGGGTAGGGGAGGTTGATCATCCTGGTGCTCGGCTGCCACCGAGTAAAGGTTCGGTGGCAGTGCCGTGCTGATGGAGGACCAGGCGCTAGGCCAGGGTGGGAGGAGCAGGGACCACCGGATCCAGTGTGCATGCATGCCTCCACAATCAGGCCCAACTGCACTGCTGCAGCCCTGCAGACTAAAGGGAGATAACTGGCACAGCAAGGATGTATGATGCCCACTGGCTACACCTCCACCTGTCACGTCACCAGGGAAGCCCAGAACAGGGAAACTGAATTATGAGTATCGGGTGGGGGAGTCAGACCTCCCTCTCCTGACTCCACCATGGGAGGCAAACAGTGGGGTGCCCTCGCTACCGGTATGCCTGGAGAGGCATAGGATGGTGAAAGGGGATGAATGGAGCTGGCAGAAGGGAGCCTCCCTTGCATTGGCCCCCAAGGAGAATAAACAGAATATGAAAAAAAACACTAAACTTTGAGGTCTGACCGGCTAGTAAATTATGGACATCTGGTACCTCAATATGGTTGTAGGAGTAGAGATGCCATGCAGTAGTTATGCTGTTTAATGCTTTGGTTTTCACATTAAAAATATTGTAGAAATGTTGCCAGGGAGAGTGTTAAGGTTGGACTCTGGTTATTGTGGGGCTTCTTATAGAATGTTATGTAGCTACACACCTCAAACCATGGCGGACAGGATTTCCTTGTTTTCTGAAATGAAACCCTACTTGCATACTGATCATACTGTAATAATAGGTGGTGATTTTAATTGTGGGGTTCAACTACAGAAAGGGCATACAGCTTCTTCCTGCTCTAAAATTTACTGCAACGTAATTTTTAAAAAATAGATATGGTACACACTGGAAGTCTCAAAGACGCTTATAGTCTTGCACCCACAGGTTGGTTCAACCCATATTAGAAGCACTTTGACCTCTAGAATTATTATTTTTTTTTATCTCTGACTCAGTACAACAATACCATGACAGCTATTGAAACATCTGACCACATGGCACTAATGGTATGTAGTGGTATTGTAACAGCCACCCCCCCAACAAGAAAACATGGAAACTAAATAACAAATTATTGTCCTCTGATTTGTTGTCAGTCAGAGTTACTGCACTATATAATGCTAGGAAGATTGTCCTGTGTGCCTTTAACATCCCTACTGACTGGTGGGAAGACACAAAGGCTGAGCTTAAAAATGTTTTTGTCAAGTGCAGTATACAAGTGAAACAGCAAACTTATTTTAAGTACCTGGGCCTGAGAAAGAGGTTGCAAAACCTTCTATCACAGCACACAAGTGGCAAGCAGATTAATCCCTCTCTAATTATGCATTTATGACATCAAATGCATTTGTATTGGTATGGAAGAGGGAAATCTCTGCAATTTGAACTGCAGGCTGGGATGCAAGGGTCAAAATAGTTGTTGGACCTTTTCAACAGTTGCGAAGACAGAGTTAAACATACGGTCATGTCTTATGTAATTGGCAAGGATGGTACTGTTGTATCAGAAGCCAGGAAGGCTTTATGGGTGGCAGGAGACTGGGCAAACCATACCTTTTCTGCTCAGCCACCTAGTGACTCAGTGGAGGACTTTTTGGAAGATCTGGACATAACCTCAGCTCCTGACAATATTATGTATCATATGACTAGTCCATTTACACTTGATGAGGTCCTCCATGCTATTAAACACCTTAGTAATAACACTGCCCCTGGATCAGATGGATTAACATGAAGATTTTATTAAAATAAAATTCAGGGACATGTTGGGACTTGAAAAGTTACAATACCATCTGTTCATTGCTAACTTGCTCAACACCACCTTCTCTAATCTTAGCAGTGTTCTCCCCCTAGGCTTCTTTGACAACTCCTCTACTACAACTCCTCCCCAACCCCCTGCAGGGACCCCACCTTTCATTTTAGGGCAATCTCCCCTAGTGAAGCCAAATCCTACTGTACCTAATCAGGGTCCTGGGGAAAAGTAAAAATTACTCACCTTAGTAATGTTGTTTCTTCTAATGGAGTCTTGCTATATTATGACATATGCAGTGAGTCCCAACCTTCGAACTGCTCCGGAGGTGAAAGAGTTAACTTTCCATGCCAGGCATGGAACGCTGAGCTTGAGCTCAGTTGAAAACTCTGTCTGTTGTTCTTCAGACTCAAACTGTCAGATCTTTACGAGCTAAACTCACTAAGGTCCTGTGTGGAAGCTGTAAACCTACACTAGCCAACTAGCTACTAAATATAAGAACACATTTTTTGGTCCCAAAACAAAGACTCAAGTCAGAAGACCTCAAAAATGAAAAACACAACACCCAGTCACCCCAAAAGGGGGTGAAAAAACAAGGTGGGCATCTACTAAGTGCCAACACTGCATTGCCCACCCACATCCCAAAAGCAGAGGTTCTGAGAGGGGCAGGCGGGGGAGGTCATAATATAGCAAGACTCCATTAGAAGAAACAACATTACTAAGGTGAGTAATTTTTTCTTCAAACAACATGAAGTCTTGCTAATTATGACATATGCAGACTACACAGCAGTACCTCCATGGAGGAGGGACAGAACCTACTTAGGAAATAGGCTCTGAAGCACAGCTGTGCCAAACCGAGCATCACTCCTAGCCTGGGTGTCCAGAGAGTAATGCTTGGTAAAAGAGTGAACTGTTTTCCAGGTAGCTGCTTGACAAATCTCTAGAATGGGGATGTCCCTGGCAGCAGCCAGGGAAGCAGCTGTACCTCTGGTAGAGTGAGCCCTCAGGCCTGAGGGAGGAACCTTACCCAGCTTTTCATAACAGAATTGATACAAGAGACAATCCACCTAGCAATGGATCTTTTAGTGGCAGGTTTCCTTTACCAACCTCACCATAAGTGAGGAACAGTTGGAGAGTCAAACCTGTGACCCTTTGGTACGCTCAATGTAGTAACTAAGGGCTCTCTTCACGTCTGTTGTGCAGCCCTCTGCCAGAGGAGGAATGGTCAGTGAAGTACACTGGAAGAGAAATAGATTGATTAAGGTGGAAATCTGAAACCACCTTAGCAAGAATTTCCTGTTAGTCCTGAGGACCACCTTATCTCTATGAAAGGAGATAAAATCAGGCACCACTGACAAAGCTTGTAATTCACTTATGCGTCTGGCAGAAGTGATGGCTACCAAAAACACAGTCTTCAAGTCAAATACTTAAGCTCTGCTGAAGACAAGGGCTCAAAGGGAGGTTGCATAAGCTGAGCAATGCAAATATTAAGATCCCAGGCAGGGGCAGGGTCCCTGAATGGAGGGTTGGTGTGAAGCAATCCCTTAAAAAACTTAGAGAATACAGGATGAGCTGAAAGAGAAGAGGGTTTGCCTGCTGAAATGAAAGCAGACACAGCTGCCAAATGCACCTTTAGGGTAGCTGGTCTGAGCCCCAAAGTGTTCAAATGGACCATATAATCCAGGACTGTGGGTAAATCAGCAGATTCTGGGGAAATATGCTTCCCAGAGCACCATATGGAAAACCTCTTCCATTTGGAATTGTAAGTAGTTTTGATGGAAGGCTTCCAGAAGCCTTCAATATATCCATTACACCTTGGGAGAGGTGTAGATCAGCAAACTCTAACTCTTCAAGAGCCAGGCCTTGAGATTGAGAGATTTGAGGTTCGGGTACCAAACCCTTCCCTGAGCACAGGTTAACAGCTTGTGATTCCTGGGAAGACACAGGGGAAGGTGGACTGCTAAGGACAGTAGGAGTGGATACCAGGATTGTCTGGACCAATCTGGAAAAATCAGAATCACTTTGCAGGACTGAGATCTGATTTTGACTAACACTTTGAACAGGAGAGGGAAGGGGGGAAAAGCATAGAGAAACTTCCCTTCCCAATTGAGAACTAAGGCATCCAGAGGGACTGAGCCCAACACTGGGGGCCTGCAGCAAAAAAGGGGAAGTTAGTGATTGTCTGGGGCTGCAAAAAGATCTATCTGCGGGGTGCCCCATCTGGCCAATATTACCTCCAGGACTAGGGGATCCAGTGACCATTCGTGATGGCCCTGGGAAATCCTGCTGAGAGCATCTGCCAGGACATTGTCCTTGCCTGGGAGGTGAACTGCCGTAAGGGAGGTGTTCAGGGAGTAAGCCAGAGACCACAACTTCATTGCTTTGGTGCACAAGGCCGTAGACCGAGTGCCTCCTTGCTTGTTGATGTACCACATTGTAGTGGTGTTGTCTGTTCTGACCTGTACAACTTTGTTCTGAACAGATTTGGAAAAAGCTTGAAGTGCTAGAAAACTGCTCTGAGCTCCAACAGGTTGATGTGGAGCAGAGATTCCTGAGGGACCATAGTCCCTGGGCAGTGAGGTCGCCCATGTGAGCTCCCCACCCCAAAAGGGATGCATCTGTAGTAAGGATTAAAGAGTGAGACTGAGTGACAAAGGAAACCCTTGTCTCAGATTGCTCTGATCCTGCCACCACCGTAGGGCTTGGATCAGGGTTCGAGTCACTGGGATCAACTTGGTTAGAGGGTCCTTTCTTTGAGACCAAAAGGCTCTCAAAAGGAACTGGATGTCCCTCATCTGAAATCTTGCTCCTTGCACTACTGCTGTAGAAGCAGCCATGGCCCCAGGAGCTGTAGAAAATGCCTTGCTGGTCGAGAGACCTGCAGGGTGAATGAGGAGGCCAGAGAGACCAGGGTCCTTGCCCTGTCCAAAGGAAGGAAGGCTCTGGCTTCCTCTGTGTTCAGTTCTGTGCCTCTGAAGGTGGGCTGGACAGGCTCTAGAACTGACTTTGGAAGATTCAGAGGAAACCTGGAGGTAAGCAGTTGCTGAGTTATCTGAAGATGTAACTTGACTTGGTCTGAGACTGGCCTACTATGAGCCAGTCATCCAGGTAAGGGAAGATGGCAATTTTTGCCTTCTTAGGTAGGCAACTGCTACTGCTATGCATTTTGTGAATACCCTTGGAGCAGAGGTGAGGCCAAAGGCATTGCTCTGAACTGGTAATGGCCTGAGGGCAGCTCGAACCTGAGGCCTTCATGGGAGCTTCTGATGAGAATATGGAAGTAGGCATCCTTGAGGTCCAGGGACGCTAGCCAGTCCCCTGGCCTTAGAGAGGGTAGAATAATTCCCAGAGTCACCATTTTGAATTTTGGTTTTAAAAGGTGCTTGTTTAAGTATCTGAGATCCAGGATGGGCCGCTCTTCTCCTGTCTTTTTTGGGGTAAGGAAGTACCTGGAGTACAATCCTTTGCCCTGGTGTAGGGGTGGAACCCTTTCCACGGCTCTGAGAGCCAGGAGGGTAGAGACTTCTGTCTCTAGGGCGAGTGCCTCTGATGGATTTGCAGGTGGAAAGGATCTGGTTCTCATCTTTGGAAATTTTTTGAAGCTGAGAACCAGTCCCTGGCTTATTACTTCCAGGACCCACTTGTCTGATGTCAGAGACTTCCAGTCCTGGACAAAGCAAGCCAGCCTGCCCCATACAGGTAGTTGAGAATCCGCCCTGGCCACCCCATCAGGGTGCCTGCTTGGCAGGGGCTTTAGGCTGAGGGGTGGAAGCAGGCCTGCTTGTACCCCGTCTGCCTCTCCCTCTAAAGAACCCCCTCTGGGCGTAAGCTGAAGAGGAGGCCTGGGCTTGGTAAAAGGCTTGCCCTGCCCCTGGAAGGCTGCCTTTGAGGAGTGGCCTGCCTTTCCTTGGCCTGTGCACTCCTATAGGTGGTCCTATACTCATCCATTTTCTTCATGTAATTCTCTGTCTGCTCCCCAGAGAATTACCCACAACAAGAAAATCCATGGCCTTAGTCTGGGTATCCTGTGACAGGCTAGTACATCTGAGCCAAGCCATTCTGCGAAGTGCCACAGATGTAGCCATGACTCTTGAAGACACATCATTAGAGTCCACTGCAGCATGGAATTGCACCTTAGATGCCTCAATACCATCATCAGCCACCTGCTCCAGCTCCTTGGCAAGCTGGCCAGGGACCTGTTTTGCTAGAGCCATAACAGTATCCCATCTGGATTTCTGGTATCTAGCAACATAAGCCATATAATTTGCCTGTCTGAGTTCCAAGGATGCTGCCATGTACTGTTTCTTTGCCATGGCATCAATCCTCCTGGAGTCCTTGTCAGGGGGGTGTGAGGCCAAGGGAATATTTGCCTTGTCACAGGCTGCAGCCTGCACTTCCCCAACATGGCTGCATTGTTGTGTAAGGAACTCCATATCAGAGTCTGACAATGTGTACCTCTTGTCCATTCTCTTATCAACAGGAGGTATAGTGTGAGGAGTTTTTAGAATTTTTACTGTCCATTTCCCAAAAGATTTATGCAAAGGAATAGACAGTCTCCTAGACTCTGGGATATCCATCATTTCCACATAGTCAGGCTCCTCTTGATCATCCACAGCTTCCTCCATAGGGAGCTAGAGGGTTTCAGTCACTTTTTTATAAAACATAAAATGAGAAGGGGACTCAGAAAGCCTAGGAGGAGACACTCCTGAAGGTCTGTCTGGGGAGATGTCCGGTTCAATGGGCACATCCAGACTTTCAAATCCACATTCACTCTCCTCATACCTCTTCCCTTCCTCCAGTTCATAAAATTCCTCTAAAGCATACTCTTGGCAGACGATTGGAACCCGGCAGACAATGTACCCCTGATGGTGCGGTTGAAGTCGCGGAACCAGCGACTGACAATTTTAATCGCTTTGGCTATTTCTTCAGCGGTTGGAGAGGAAAGTTTTGGCTCCACACCAGCTGATTTCCTAGTCCTTTTTGCTGGAACCGACTCCTCCGAGTCAGCTCTCCTTTTGACCGAGGAAGTCTCGCCCTCGTCAGAGGGCACTCCCTCCGGTTCGGTTGGAACCGAACCGGGCTGGCCATCTAGGTCAGCAGACTTCTTGGCCTCCCTTTCCCTGAGCCTACCAACTTTCTTTTCCAGGGTAGCTGCAGGAAAATTTTTGCAAATCTGGCGGTCTGCATTGAGGTGGTCAAACCCCAGACAATAAACACAGGTGGTGTGGGGCTCAGCCTTGGCAAAGACTTCCCCACAGACACTGCAGTGCTGAAACCCAGTGGGCCCGGTTTTTCTTTTGGGTTTCTCAGACATAGTGCCAGTCCTAACCAAACTTGCCCGTTTGTGGCAATCCATCAAGCAAGACCCTCTTATCGGTTCCCAACCGTGTCACGGGTCGTGGAAAAAACCGTAATAAAATCTGTTTTTTTTAGAACCGATAAGAACCGGTAACCACACTCTAAAAGACAGATTAATATATTTTAAAACAACCTGATCGGTTCAAACCGAACCGATAACCGTTTACAAGTTCCACACAGAAGAAATAAATGTAAAACCTATCTAGTACTTACAATACCACAGACAGAGCTTGAACCAACTGGTTGCAGTTTAAATTCGGTCAAAAAACCGAGAAAATAGTACTTTAACCGACAAAATGAACCGAGCAGAAGGAGAAAATCTCCGGAGCGACTGTTCAGTGAGGCGGAGTAAAGAATCTGACAGTTTGAGTTTGAAGAACAACAGACAGAGTTTCAACCGAGCTCGAGCTCAGCGTTCCACGCCCGGCATGGAAAGTTAACTCTTTCACCTCCGGAGCAGTTCGAAGGTTGGGACTCACTGCATATGTCATAATATAGCAAGACTTCATGTTGTTTGAATCAAGATTTAGTGGGGATACCTTGGACCTTAAATTACCTCATCTTGCACTTGATGTAGTCCTCCACCCTTTCACTGTGCCTAGGTCAGTTCCCTTTACAGTGGAAGTCTGCGGTGGTCACTCCCATTCTGAAGGGAGGCGAAAGAACCTCCCCTGGTAATTACTACACCATCTCCATCCTGCCCCCTATTTCCAAGGCCCTTGAAAAAAGGTCTCAGAACAACTTTAAGATTATCTCTCTAAATATAACTCTCTTTGCCAGGAACAACATGGATTCAGAAAGGGCCATAGCACCATTATGGCCCTTCTGGAATACACAGACTAGGTCCACAAAGCTCTAGACCATGGACACTTAGTTGGGTCTGTTTACATAGACCTAACAAAAGCATTCGATATGGTCAATCATGCCCTCCTGGTTGGGTCCCTACCTAACTTGGGTCTGTCTAATGATGCCACCTCCTGGTTTGCAAACTATCTCAGTGGCAGGGAACAACAAGTAAAAATCAGTACCACCCTATCCTCCAGTCTTCCTGTCCGGGGTACCCCAGGGTTCTATCCTGGGGTCCCTCCTTTTTAGTCTATTTCTAAATACCCTCCCCAAGCCCTGTTCCGGTTGGATGCTCCTTTATGCAGATGATGCTGTTATCTTCAGTAGCCATCCTGACCCCTCCCCACTTCAGCAAGACCTACAAAGATTATTCTCGGAATCTGAAATCTGGTTTGCTACTCATAAACTTGTTCTAAACTACAAAAAAAAAAAGGTAATGATTTTCTCACATCACCAAAGTAAACACAGGGACGTTCCTGTAAACATTTTAAATTGTCAGCTCCCCCCCCCCCCAGAACAAGTAAACAGTTTTAAATACCTCGGTGTCACTCTTGACTCCTCCCTCTCTCACCAAGATCATATTAACCTAGTCAGCACTGCCATAAATGTTAGAATTGGTCTGTTATACAGACACAGACGCTGTATGACCCCCGATGCTCTCCGTCTAGCCGTAACAAGCTCTGTACTACCCATAGTCAACTATGGGATTGTTTTCTTTGGGTCAGCCACTAACACAGCTCTCCATAGGATCAAGGTTGCCATGAATAAAGCCTGTCATCTTGTGGCTGGGTGCGACAGGCGCACTCACACCTGCAACCTCTACTGACTGACTAGCTGGCTCAACTTTGATTACAGTCTCAGATATCAAATAAGTTTTCTAGCCAAGAAAAGCACCTCAGGGCTCACCCCTCCATGGCTCCAACACCTTATTACTCCTACCTCTATAACTTGAGCAACCAGAAGCTCCTCTAAAGCATCCCTCCTTGTCCCACCATTGTAGGACATCCCTGGGGCAGAGGGTGTTTATGTATAGGGCTCCACTCTGGTTGAATGCCCTTCCAGCCTGTATTTCATCTGAAGTGAAACTTGTCCCTTTCAAAGCAAATCTCAGGGAGCACCTCCTTTCTTCCAGTCAATGTGACTGCTTCTAGCCCCACCCACCCTCCTGTCCGTTTTAACAAGGTTTCCTCTGATTGTATCAACCCCACCCATCTCTCCCTGCATCCCACACCTACCCACACCCCCTCCTTCTACCCTTAAATTTGGCATATTGCTGAATACTATAGCTCTGAAAGTTCTGTACTGGGTCTTGCATGGCCTGATTTTGCCTAAATACTTGTGTAGAATGTGCTATGTGTTTAATCTGTACCGATTGTCTCACTGTGTGTGTCAATAAAAATTGTTTGTCGATACACTGTATTATTTGGATCCTCCTTATTGTATGTATGCACCCTTAATTGTCTTGCACTTCTCTGACGTGGAGCCTTCGTAAAGGAGAGTCTCTGACTCAAAGGTTTGTAATTCCGATACTTTAAATATATAAATATTTAATAAAATTCTAGATTATGAATTGTTTTCCCTTCACTTCTCTACAAGCTTTCCTAATTTACATATTTAGGAAAGGAAATAGGTCCAATAAGAAAAATTGGCATCCCCACTGTTTGTTAAATACATATGTTAAAATCCTGTCAACATTGCCTCATTCCATATTGGTGTCCTTTATTTCACAGATTATTTCCCCATTTCAGACATGTGCCTTTCTCCATAGGTCCATTCAGGACAATTTATTATTTATTTGAGAAATTTTTCGTAGAGGGCAGATAAGAAAAAATTACTCACCATAGTAATCTTGTTTCTTCAAAGGGATGACTCATTATGATTAAACTTAATGCAGTCAGCCTCCTGTGTTGAACTGCCCAGAGAGATGGAATTTTAAGTAAATTATGGAACTCTCAGTTGGCTCATGCCACTTTCAAACTGCTGCCGTAGCAACTGCTGCACTCTGAGTGCTTCAGATTCTTAAGGAGCCTAACTGGCTAAAGACCCACTAGCTAAAAATTAACAAACCTTAAAAATAATATTTTTTGCCCTTTCAGGTCAAAACATCCTTAACCAACAAACCTAAGAAAACTGAGACCACATGGACACCAACTGGCTAAACAAAGTGAGTCTCTATCTTAACCTATATAGGAGAAAGAAAAAACCCTAATGCAGGGATACAGAGCAACTTCTATAGGTTCTAGTAGGGGAGGTAGGGAGGGTCTTTAATCATAATGAGTGATCCCTGTGAAGAAACAAGATTACTATGGTGAGTAATTTTTTTCTTCTAACCCCAGGAATCACTCATTATGATTAAACTTAATGCAGACTATCAAGCAGTACCTTTGGTGGTTGGGCAGAGAACCTATTTTGGAAACAAGCTCTGGAGTACTGCTGTACCAAACCTAGCATCACCTCTGGATTGCAAGTCCAGGCTGTAATGATTTGTGAAGGTGTGTACTGTTTTCCAAGTAGCTGCTTTACAGATTTTCAGTAGCGGAATTTCTCTTGAAGCTGCCAGTGAAGCAGCTGTGCCCCTGGTGGAGTGTGCTCTCAGGCCCAGAGGTACCCATTTACCCACCTTACTATAACAAAACTGTATACATGCCACTATCCAGCGAGCAATTGTACATTTTGTTGCAGCTCTGCCCTTACCAACTTCACCATATGTAAGAAAGAGCTGTGATTGACTTGTCCTGTAAGATTTGGTTCTGTCAATGTAGTGGCTGAGAGCCCTTTTGACATTTATTTATTTATTTTTTTTATTTAGCTTTTGTTAACAGGGTAAGTGCACTAGCCATAAAATGACTATTTTCAGGCATGACCCAGGAGAGTACAGACATGCAGAAACTTAACAGGATAACAAATTATAAGTGCTTTACATACAATGAGTTAAAGAGGATACAATATATCAGAACATACAAAGTAAAACGCTTTACATACAATGAGTTAAAGTGGATACAATATATCAGAGACATACAAAATAGACCATTCATAAGTTCATAGGTGCCTACGTATGCAATGAATAGAGGACCTTGGACAATAAATTATGAGGTGACATATATATGAACAGAACAAGGAACACAAAAACAAAAACAAGTAATACAAAAGGAAGAAATAACCACTGAGAGCAGGGGCTGTCATTAAGGAAAAGGTCGGTAAGTGAGGAAGAGGGGAGCAAGCCATGAAATTAGATTATATGAGTGTATGTAAGTGTAAGGGAGATGCCTGCAGTGCAAGATTCTATATGGGTAGGGAAAGGGAGCGAAGTCTCCTTTCTGGAGAACTGGAGGTGTCTGTAAAGAAGACAGGCAGAGTGATAGACTGATTTAAGTGAAAATCAGATACCACCTTGGGAAGGAATTTTCTATTAGTCCTAAGGACCACCTTGTCCCTGTGGAATGAGATGTAGTCCACATCTGTGCACAGGGCTTGTAATTCACTGATCCTTCTGGCTGAAGTAATGGCAACCAGGAAAACAGTTTTCCAAGTGACATACTTCAAATCTGCGGTTGCCATAGGTTAGAATGGTGCATCCATGAGTTTAGCAATGCAAATATTTAGATTCCAGGCTGGAACCGGTTCCCTTAGGGGAGGGTGCAGAAGATTAAGGCCTTTAAAATATTTTCTAAATACAAGATGAGAAGCCATAGAACTCTCCTTACCAACTGACAGGTAAGCAAAGACTGAAGCTAAGTGAACCTTGAGGGTGGAAGGCCTCAGGCCTAAGGAATGTAAATGTGTAAGGTAATCTAGAAGAATAACCAAATCAGCCCAGAAAGGGCTCAAGCCTTTACCTGTACACCATATTGTAAATCTTTTCCAATTAGAGGCATATGTCATCTTAGTAGAAGGCTTCCTGGAACCCCTAAGCACTGTCAGCACCTGTTCTGATAGATTAAGGTTAGCAAACTCTAAGTCCTCAAGAGCCATGCCTTGAGCCTCAGTGATTTGAGATTGGGGTACAGGATCCTGCCCTGAGAGGAGATTAACAGGTTGTGCCTCCTGGTCAGATGGATTGGGGAAACCACTGACAGAGGCAGCAGAAGAGAGTACCAGTGCTGTCTCGCCCAATCCGGAGCCACCAGTATCATTTTTGCTGGTTGGGGCCTCAATTTCAGTAGGGTGCTGAATATTATAGGGAAAGGAGGGAATGCATACAGAAATTTCCCTGTCCAATCCAGGGCCAAGGCATCCAGGGGGATTGTGCCCCTTAGAGGAGGCCTGCAACAGTACACTGGAAGCTGGTGGTTTTCTGGGGAGGCGAAGAGATCCACCTCTGGAGTGCCCCATTTTCTGAAAATTGTACTGAGTACCTGAGTATTCAGGCACCACTCGTGGTGGTTCTGACTTATCCTGCTTAAAGAGTCTGCCAGCACATTGTCCTTCCCAGGAAGGTGTATGGCTGACAGGGATACTCCCATGGAGTATACTAGGGACCACAGTCTCATTGCTTCTGTGCATAGTAGATGTGACCTGGTACCTCCTTGCTTGTTGATGTAATACATGGTTGTGGTGTTGTCTGTTCTGACTTTCGCCAAACTGTTTGGCAGGTAAGGAGCAAATGTTTTCAAAGCCAGGTAAACAGCCCTGAGCTCCAAGAGATTTATGTGCAACAGAGACTCCTGGGGGGACCATGTGCCACTTGCTGTGTGCTCTAACATGTGTGCCCCCCAGCCTAGAATAGAGGCATCTGTTGTGAGGATTACTGAAGGTTGTTCCCTTATAAAAGGCACACCCACCCTGAGGTTGTGCTTGTCTAGCCACCATTGTAAGGCCTGGACTAAACTTTTTGTGACTGGAACCAGTTTGGACATAGGATCCGTCCTTTGAGACCAATTCTGTCCTTGATGGAACTGAATATCTCTCATTTGAAATCTGGAGCCTATTACCACTGCTGTGGCAGATGCCATGCGGCCTAGTAACCTGAGAAATTCTCTGGCTGTTCTGGGTCTCCCAGAGACAAAGGATTTTGCAATATGCAGAATGCTTGTTGCCCTGTCCTGTGGCAGGAGGGCTCTGCCCTGTCTGGTATTTAGTTCTGCTCCAATAAACTCTAGCACCTGGAGTGGTACCTGTTGAGATTTTTCTTCATTTATCAGAAATCCCAGGGACTCTAGTATGGATTTTGTGAGTGCCAGTGACTGTACTGCATGCTGCAGAGACTGTCCTACTATTAACCAGTCATCCAGGTAGGGGAAGACTGTTATACCTTGTTTTCTCAAAAACTCTACCACCACTGATAGGCACTTTGTAAAACCCTTGGTGCCGAAGTTAGCCCAAAGGGGAGAGTTGCAAACTGATAATGGCCTGAAGCCAGTCTGAATCTCAAGAATTTTCTGTGAGAAACTCTGATGGGAATATGGAAATAAGCATCCCTTAGATCTAGGGAGGCTAGACGGTCTCCCTTTTGTAAGGAAGGAATGATTATGGCAAGAGTGACCATTTTGAACTTTGGTTTCAAAATGTGCTTGTTCAGAATTCTTAGATCCAAAATAGGCTGCCAATCCCCGTTTTTCTTCCTTATGAGGAAGTATCTGGAATAAAAACCTTTTCCCCTGCTTATTAGAGACACTACCTCTACTGCTTTGATTGCTAGCAGATGTTTTACCTCTGCTTCCAACAAAATCCTGTGTGCAGCTGTTGCCGGAGCAAAGATTCTTGTTCTCAGCTTTGGGAATGATTTGAAACTGAGTGCCAAGCTCTGGCTCACTACCTCCAGCACCCACTTGTCTGTGGTGATGGACTGTCAAGCGTGAAGGTAATGAACCAGTCTGCCACCTACAGGTGGATCTGTAATAGGGGCTGCGACCTGCACTAGCCCGTCAGGGATTTTGTGCAGGCTGTATCTGAACCTGTGGTGCAGGAGCTGCTCTTCTCATGGCTCTCCTGCCCCTTCCTCTAAAATAACCTCTAGCGTGCTGCTGAGGCTGGGAGGCTTGTGCCTGAAAGAAAGGTCTGGGATAAAAAACCCTGCCCCTACCTCCCCTACTCTGGGATCTATAAGAGGTGAAGGGCCTATCCTTGGAGTTGATCTGATAGGTGGATTTATATTCCTCCACCTTTTTCCATGTATGCCTCAGTTTTATCCCCAAACAAGGAGTTGTTCTCCAGGGGGAAATCCATTGCTTTGGCCTGGGTGTCTAAGGTTAGGTTGGTGGCTCTAAGCCATGCAAACCTTCTGAGAGAAACTGACAAAGATATTAACCTGGATGCAGTATCATTGGCATCCACTGCCATATGAAATTGGTACCTGGTAGCATCAAGTGCAGCCCTTGCTGTATCTTGTAAGTCTACAGTCACTTCATCTGGGACCCTATCAGCCAAAGCTAGAACAGTGTTCCATAGAGTTTTTTGGGACTGCACTGAATATGCCATGTAACTGGCCTGCCAAACTAATAAGCAGGCAGCCATGTACCCTTTCTTTCCCATAGCATCCATTTTTCTTGAATCTTTGTCTGGTGGATGGGTAGCCAATGGGATCCTGGCCTTGTCACAGGCAACAGTTTGGACTACTCCCTCAGGATCAGGATGTGTAAATAGAAAATCAGTTGTAGTTCTGTCCAGCTGGTATTTCATGTCAGCTTTCTTATCCACACCAGGAATAGAGGTTGGAGTTTTAAAAATCTGCACTGCAGCCTTCTTTAAAGATTTATGCATGGGCAGAAGTAAACGTTTCATGGGGGTTAACCCCATCATTTCTAGAAAGTCTGCCTCCTTCATATCCTCCTCTGTTTCCTGAAGAAGAAGGTTCAGGATTTCCAACATGTTCTTAACAAAAGCATAGTGGGAGGAGTATTCCTCAGGACCCCTGGGAGGACATCCAAACTCTTGATCTGGAGAAACCTCTGGATCTATAGGTTCCCCTTCAAAGTCATCCTCCTCCTCCTCCTCCTCCCCAAACACTTCCAGCACTTCTTGCCTTGCTGGGGCTGTAGGAGGAACTGGGGCAGTCGGTGTAGGAACTGGGATTGCACCCTGTACGGCTTGTAATGCCTTAGCAATGTCCTCAGTCGAGGGCATAATATGCTTGTCTGCTGGGAGCTCCTTAGCCTTCTCGGCCAGAGGCACAGCGACATGTTTTTCTTTACACTTTTTCTTTAATGGAACAGGTTCAGTGCCTGCTTCCACAGCCCTTTTTGTTTTACCTTGTTCAGATTTATCTGAACTCTTGTCAGGATCTTTGGCTTTACCTCCATCCTTTTTGTGGGAGGAGGAAGAAGCAGAATTATCTCCAGAAGCAGAAGCCATTTCTTCCAAAATTGTAGACCTTTTCTTTAATGTTTTTGGGTAAAAGGTCTTACAAATATCACAACTGACAAATATATGACTTATACCCAAACAAGAAATACAGAGAGAATGTCTGTCTGCTTTTACTATAAGTTGCCCACAAGAGTCACAACATTTAAAACCTGTGGGTCCTGTGTGTTTTTCAGGTTTATCCAAATGGACCTCTGACATTTAAGCTAGGCAAAAAAGATTACTTCAAAACACCGTTACTTAAAGTAACTTGGAACCGGAGATTACTTTAAAATAACTACCGCTAGTAGTTCCTGGAACCGAGCGCTATTCGGTTCCTGAAGAAAAACGAACTGAGAAAATTACTAAATTTGGACAAAACTAAAGTGGTTCAGAGAACCAATCATTAAGTCACTCTAAATAATAATAAACTGAGATAAGAAACCTTTAAAATAGACGCGGAACCCTCGGTTCCAAGGAACTGTATGGGAACCGCGAATATAAATAAAAAACTACTAAAACACTAATTTATTAAACTAAACAATGTTTCTAAGGCAGCAATTTAAAATTAAACTGAAAATGAGTACTTATCTACAGATAAACTTTAGTCAGAGACAGTTCAAAGAGAGCTCTCCGGGACGTCCTTACTAGGCAAGTGGAGTAAAGAATCTGAAGCACTCAGAGTGCTGCAGTTGCTAGGGCAGCAGTTTGAAAGTGGCATGAGCCAACTGAGAGTTCCATAATTTACATAAAATTCCATCTCTCTCCAGGCAGTTCAACACAGGGGGCTGACTGCATTAAGTTTAATCATAATGAGTGATTCCTGGGGTTAGAAATAAGTTATCCAGGTTTTTCCTGACGTGATCAGGAAAAAGTCTTTGACAAGGTATTTTTTGCCAATACAATTTTTTATTGTAAATAAATAATCTAAATCACATACATTTGCAAGTAGTAAAGCACTGTAAGTACAACAAACAAGCAAAATACATTTCTTTAACAACAAACACTCTGTCAATTAGCACACTGAACGTAAAACTAATAACTCATCTTTGTTTACATTTATGTTGTACTGGTGTAAATCAATCAATTTTAATTTTAAGCTGTAAAGTTTCAATAACTTGTTTTTTAAAATCTCTCTTTCCTAAATTTCCATCAAGGTAAGAACTGTGAAAGAAAGAAAGAAATTCTAGACAAGACAGTGTACATGTTACCCCGGCACCATATGCCAGTGGGCTACCCCCCCCCTTTGCCGACTGTCTCTGATACCCAGCAAGGGTCCTGGGTCCTGCTATGGTGACTACTGGGGTTTCGTTCCTAGAAAAAATGAAAATAGCATGGTGCCTCCACCCAGAGTAAAGTATCAGTGGGCCAGATATCCACTTGGCACAGCCCCCTGGGATGCTGTGCCTACCCACCTCCCCTACCAACCACTCTGCACACTGTGTCCCCCAGTACCTTGTCCCACCATAAAACATATTTCAGCAATAAGTGCATGCAATGAATTTCATCAACGCAGCAGATTCAAACAACAAATTCACAGCTTTATTTGAGGGTAAGGAATAGGGAAAGGGATACCTGGATGTGGGATTGCTGTGAAGGCAAAAAAGTGTTACTGGGATACACAATTTTCAAACCTGTGGGCCCGCAGGCCAAACCTTCCCCCACTGGTACCAATGCACCCTGAATTGTCCCTAGGGGTACCCACTAGTTGCAGGCCTGATACGGTGCCGCAGGATGGCCGGCTGTTGGGGCTCTGAAAAAGTGAAGCTTGAAATTTTAAATTGAACAAAAACAATTTCCCCTTTTACCCTTCCAAGGAACCAGGTCCTGGGTACTCACAGTTAGTTGACCTCTGTGTCAAGAGAAAATGGAGCTTCTCGAGTCCTCGTGCAGTAACACAGAAAC
The DNA here is from genome assembly GCA_016271365.2 of Neoceratodus forsteri. Classification (NCBI taxonomy): domain Eukaryota; kingdom Metazoa; phylum Chordata; order Ceratodontiformes; family Ceratodontidae; genus Neoceratodus; species Neoceratodus forsteri. The sequence continues at coordinate 1,203,120,263 of CM028130.1, forward strand.
AGGCCGTCCAGGATCCCTCCGCTCAGATGGAATTTGCTCCAGGATATTGCAGCTGGTCACCTTGATTGCAGTCCTGGCTGCTTGTCACCTTTAGCCACTTCTGGCCCGGTGCAGAGCACTGTGGCAGGACAACACCAGCCCCAGAAGGCCCAGACCAGGGAGTGGCTCCACAGCCCGGCTCCCTGATTGGAGTGCCCTAGCACTCAGGTGCAAGACCCGTGACCTCCTGAGACAGTGAGTCCCACTTGGAAAGGGTTAGCAGGTTCCTTCCCTGACTATGGGTAAGGACTCCCAAATGGTGGGGGGTCCTCCTGCAGTCCTTGCACTGAGCTCTCACAAGGAAAAGTTATAAGCAGTTACTTCACTGAAGTCCAGTGCCAAATTTTAGCAGGTGCTAGACTCAGATTCAAACAGTGTCAGTGAAATTCAACAGAAGGGGTTTCAGCAACAACAGCCTCCCAGCACATCAGTCCACACTTTCAGTTTAACAGTGTCCAACTCTTTTACTCAGCTGCAGCAAGTCCACCAATCTCACCTCCTTTCTTCAGTTCACTCAGGACATATACACACTTTCAGCTAGCACCCCATGACCCGAGACATTTTGTCCTTTCAAGAAAATGCAGCTGTAGTCCACCCAAGCAAGTGACCTCTGAGCAGCAACTGTAAAGCTCAAATAATCTGCTCAGTCCTTTCAGTCAGCTCAATTCCCAGTGCAGGGTATCTGCCACTTTAATTTCTCCCAGCACTCATTCAGCAACATCTTAGTACCTGGGGGAAACAGTATCTCGGTTCAGTCCCTATGTCTCTTTTTTCCCCTTCACAATCCAGTCCTTCTTCAGCACCTGGGAAATCCTTCAACAACCCCACACTTCGGATTAGGCCTGGATAAGCCCCTGAAGTCCACAGTCTACTCTCACACCACAGTTCTGACTTGTACAGAGCCCAGCAACAGACTGACCAAATCCCAGAAAGTCCCCACTGTATCAGCCAAAATCCCAGTCCTCTGATTGGCTGTAGACGCCTTTCAATAACTGATATCCATGGTAATCAGTAGCTCCTGCTCATTTATTGGGGCATCATCTAAGCACCAGAATTTGTCCCCTCCTTTTCCTAGGAGTCCCTCTGTCACAGTTTTGGGTGCCTAGATCACTGATTGGCAAAAAAACATGGGGTTAGTGGTCACAAACATGTCAGCTCCCATTCAGATTAATGGAGTCCATTCCCATTTATACAGTCTCTCCCCTTCTACTCTCTGGTGCAGCCTAACACTTCACCCCAGCTGCACCATCACCACACCGGATTGTAGCCCAAATGGTCCTCTTTCAAAGGAGCCCTCGGCCCCACTCTCATGGTGGTGGCTCCAATCGTTTTGCAGTTGCTGCCGCCAAAACTATGTCCCCCCCAGGTAGCAGGTGGCATCCTCATTAATATTCATGTAGGCTCATGAATAATGCATGAGCCCATAGTACTGGCTCACAGTCAACTCCACATTCAACCCCCCAGGTGGCTCCTTGGCAGCACTCTTCAAGTCACTGGCCCTCCATTAGCCCAGGAGAAGGCGCCGGGACCCCGGAACCACCTTCCCTACTCCTGCAAGATCGCGGGGCAGAACATCAAAGGGCCCACATTAGCGCCAGCCAAACAGACCTGCTGACAGCTCACCCAACCATGGAAGGACACCCAATGGGGCAAACAGAAGAAAATGGGACAAAACAGACATTTCCAGGTGAAAGCCTCATCGGGGTATGATAACCAGGCCTTCATAATGAAGTTATGCACAGTAGAGATAAGGTTTAGAACAGATTTATGTAGAAGAAAGAAGAGATGAAAGAAAAAACAGAAAGAAGAGAAGAAGAAGAAAGAAGATACTTAGAATATAAGGGTTTAGTTGTAATCTAAGTCCACATTTTTCTTCATTTGACCAAATTGTTAAGTCGTAGATTACTAATAACAAGTTTGTGAGGGTCCCCTGAGAAGAGACTGTATATGATACCTCATTTCTTTTCAAAAGATTGTGTTTGTCTCACAGCGGTGTGCCATGCTTTCCATTCTGAGAATTTCTAGAAACTCATATGACCATTTGTTTAAAGTGGGTGCTTTGTCTTCAAGTTCAAGTTCAAAAGATTACTGATTAAACAAATGTCCTTACAAATATGTTAAAATCATAGACATGAATATATTTATAAATCAAGAAGATTTAAATAGTACAGATTTCCAAGATGAATCCACACTTTGTAAATGAAATTTTTAACAGATGCCTCTATTAGTGCTATAGAATACATTTGCTCCATGGTCAAACTGTTCCATAATACAAGTTTCAAAATTTAACTTATCTATTAGCCAGGAAACACCTTTAAAGAAATCTTTCACTTTGTTCCAGAGTGGGGCAATATATTTATAGTCCCACAACATGTGAGTCAAGTTTCCTTGGTGATCACCACATTTCAAACTGTTCGGCATCAGCCTTAGGCCCATTTTAAACATATAATATGGGGTGTAATACAGATTATTAGGGTTGTCTAAATACGTTTTCCTGTATCTTCAGCTGAATATTCATTATTTGGTGCTGAATTATTCGGGTAGTTGATATTCATTATTTGTATCCAGCTGTGAAACTGCATTTTATTAAACAACCTTTTTCCTCCTCCCCAGGAGACCAAGGCTAGTTTCCTAGACACTCTTCCTCCACCTTTGCAATAACTGGATGTATCCCACACACCACCCACTTCTCCCATGTCCCAGATTCCACAAAATGTCATGTTTCAAATCCCAGCTCCTGGCACACTGCCGGTAGCCAACACAATCTTCAAAAAGCTCACCTGTTAAGCTCCACTCCACGTAAGACCACTAAAAAATACAATGCATATTCTGCCTCCCCTTACTCTGATCCTTGATTTGAGGGTGGGAATGGCAAAACAAAATCCAACTAGCCAAGCAACCCCCCCACCCCACTGAGCGCTCTCACTTTAACACACAATTCTGCCACAGCTCCACAGTATGTAGTGCTGCCTGAGAAAATGAATGAATGTGGAAGAGAACCAGCCAAGTACAGAGGTGTGATTGTGAGGAAGGGGGCCGTGCAGGAGGAGTATGATAATGACATGGAGTAGCCTGAGTCCAATCCGCCTGCAAAGTATAACTAATGATAGTCCTCCTGCCCCACCCCTTTCCTTGTGATTGAGCCTCTGGACCCTGCTAGTTCTTACCATTCTTTCATTTCTTCAGGCAGCACTATATACTGTAAACTCAGAGCTGTAGTGGGTGTTGTTTAAGTTTGGTGAGGGTGCTCAGTGGAGGATCCACTTGGTTAGCTAGATTTTGTTTTGCTATTCCCATCCCTCAAATCAAGGACTGGGGCAAGGTGGGGCAGCATGTGCACTGTATTGTATGTTTTTGTGACGATGTGGGGAGCAGGACTTAGAGGGTGAGCTTTTCAAAGATAGTGACTGCCAGGAGTTGAGATTTGAAATATAAAATGTTGTAGGATCTTGGACATGGGATAAAGAGGGTTGGATATATCTGACTATTGCAAATGTGGAGGAAAGGTGAACAGGAGACTAGCACTGACCTCCTGGGGATAGGAGAAAGGGTATATTTTGTAATTTAATTCCCGAATACGAATACTTCACGAATGGTGGGCTATTCATTATTTGGTCCTGAATATTTGGATGGCCCACTATTTGTGCTATTCGGGAAATAATATCCATTCCCTGCACAGCCCTACAGATTATGAAAAGATTTGAACTGTACTCATTTTGTGTTAACTTTTAAATGTTTTGATAGAATACAACTATATTCCCCATAGCAATCCTCTAGATTTTTGCCAATAATCTAAGGCCACCATCAGATTATGTCTTCTGCTCTACCCTTAACCTTTTCAAGTATTAAATTGTAAAATTGTAGTATTTTTGGTTTTAGTGGTATGGAGGCAATCAGATGTTTTTGTTATTTCATTGGTACACTTTATATTTTCTGTATTACAAATATGCTTTTTTATGTTAGTAACAAGTTGTTGATAAAATTCTCCATGTATAAGGGGAAGGGGGCAAATGGGAAAGGGGGGGGGGGTGGCAGCACAATCTGAAGAGCCATGAGTGCAAATGCTCAAAGTCTAGACCACAAGATTGCAGACCTAGAGGTCACCATGGCAGAAGCAGACCTGGATATGGTTGTGTAGTGCCCCAGAGTTCCTGGTGCCCTCCAGAAATGGGCACCAAGGTGCTCTAGGGCTCGTCAGGGGAAAGATGCCCCAGGGGATAGGTGTCCCAGCAAAAAGGTGTTTCAGGGTACGTGCCCTGGAACAGGTGCCCCAGAAGAAAAAATGACTCACCTTAGTAATTATATTTCTTCTAATGGAATCTTTCTGTATTCTGACAATTGCAGTGATTGCCAACGTTTGAACTGCCCCGGAGAACTAAGGGTTAACTTTCCATGCAGGGCATAGAACACTGAGCTCGAGCTTGGTTGAAGTCTCTGTCTGGAGTGATTTAAACTCAAACCGTCAGATTCTTACGAGCCCAACTAAACTAAAAATTCTATGTGGAAATTGTAAAAATTCTACTAGCCAACTGGATGAAATGTTTTGGATCCCCAAGGAAGACTCAAGTCAGGAAACCCAACAACTAAACCCAATGTACTTAAAAAAATAACAATAATAAATAAGCACCCAAACAAAAGGGAGGAGGGTGCCAGCAAATACACCCCTGGGGTGCAACACTGCACCTGCCCACCCACTTCCCAAAAACAGGTTCTGAGAGGGGAGGCAGGGAGGGAGGTCAGAATACAGCAAGACTCCATTAGAAGAAATATAATTACTAAGGTGAGTAATTTTTTCTTCACACAACATGAAGTCTTGTTGTATTCTGACAATTGCAGACTACCAAGCAGTATCTCCAAGGAGGAGGGACAGAACCTACTTTGGGAATAGGCTCTGAAGTACTGTTGTGCCAAACCGAGCATCACTCCTAGCCTGGATTTCCAGGGAGTAATGCTTGGTAAAAGTATGGACTGTTTTCCAGGTGACTGCTTAACAAATTTCTAAGAGAGGAATATCCCTGGCCGCAGCCAGGGAAGCAGCTGTACCTCTTGTGGAATGAGCCCTCAGGCCTGAGGGTGGAGTTTTTCCCCAGTTTTTCATAGCAGAATTGTATACAAGACACAATCCACCTGGCAATAGATCTTTTGGTGGCAGGTTTGCCCTTTCCCACTTCTCCATAAGTGAGGAACAACTGGGAGGAGTCAAACCTGTGACCCTTGGTACGCTCTATGTAGTAACTAAGGGCTCTTTTGACATCTAAACTGCGTAGCCTCCTCTCTCTTGAGGAAGAATGATCAGTGAAGAAAACAGGGAGAGACATAGACTGGTTTAAGTGGAAGTCTGAAACCACTTTGAACAAGAACCTTCTATTGGTTCTAAGGACGACTTTATCCCTATGAAAGGAGATAAAATCAGGTTCCACTGACAGGGCTTGCAATTCAATGATACGCCTGGCAGAGGTAATGGCTACCAAGAACAGTTTTCCAAGTCAAGTACTTAAGCTCTGCTGAAGACATAGGCTCAAATGGGGGTTGCATAAGCTGAGCAATGCAAACATTCAAATCCCAGGCAGGGGCAGGGTCTCTAAAAGGGGGATTGGTGTGAAACAATCCTTTAAAAAATTTACAGAACACAGGATGGGAAGATAGTGAGGAAGGCTTCCCCACAGACAAAAATGCAGAAACAGCTGACAAGTGTACCTTGAGAGTAGCTGGTCTGAGGCCTAGGCCATTAAGATGGACCATATAATCCAGAACTATAGGCAATTCAGCAGTGTCTGGAGAGATATTCTTCTTAGAACACCAAATGCTGAATCTTTTCCATTTGGAGTTGTAAGTCTTTCTGGTGGAGGGCTTTCGAGAAGCCTTGAGGATGTCCAGAACCCCTTGGGAAAGATGCAGATCTGCAAACTCTAACTCTTCAAGAGCCATGCCTTGAGATTGAGGGACTGAAGATTGGGGTATCAAATCCTCCCCTGAGAGGATGTTATTAGGTTGTAATTCCTGGGAAGAGACAGGGGAAGATGGACTGATAGGGACAGCAACAGGGGGGTCCCAGGGCTGTCTGGCCCCATCTGGAGCAACCAGAATCACCTTGCAAGGTTGAGACCTTATTTTGACTAAAACTTTGAACAGGAGAGAAAAGGGGGGAAAGGCATACAGAAACTTACGTAGATACATAGATACATAGACAGTGTCGGCAGATAAGGGCCTATGGCCCACCCAGTCTGCCCATTTGAGCTTGTAAGTTCAGTTTGTTTTCCTAGAAGTGTGTTGCACCTTACCCCTGACCTCCAGAATTCCTTTATGTCTATCCCATGCATTCTTAAATCCCGTGATTGTTTCAGCCTCCACCACTTCCTCTGGCAGGGTGTTCCACTTGTCCACCACCCGTTCTGTGAAGAAATTCTTTCTCATGTTTCCTCTGAATCGTCCTCCCTCCAACTTCATCCCATGCCCTCTAGTCCTGGAACATCTTTTTCACTTAAAAATAGTGTTTTCCTGCACCCTGTTCCTCCCTGTAAGATACTTGTATGTCTCTATCATATCCCCTCTCTCCCTCCTCTCCTCCAGGAGTACATGTTCAGTTCCTTCAACCTGACTTCATAGGACTTGTGATGCAATCCCTTCCCAATTCAGAATCAGGGTATCCAGGGGGACTGAGCCCAAGACTGGAGGTCTGCAACAAAAGAGAGGGAGTTGGTGATTGTCTGGGGCTGCAAAGAGATCTATCTCTGGAGTGCTCCACCTTGAAAAAATCACTTTCAACACCTGAGGGTCCAGGGACCATTCGTGATGGCCCTGAGAAATCCTGCTCAGTGCGTCTGCTAGCACATTGTCCTTGCCTGAAAGGTGAACTGCTACAAGAGAGGCTTGCAGGGACTAAGCCAGGGACCACAACTTCATGGCTTCTGTGCACAAGGCCGTGAACCGAGTGCATTCCTGCTTGTTGATGTACCACATGGTGGTAGTGTTGTCTGTTCTGACTTGAACCACCTTGTTCTGAACTGACTGTGAGCATGCTTTTACAGCTAGAAAAACTGCCCTGAGCTCTAGAAGATTGATGTGGAGAAGGGATTCTTGGGGGGGGACCACAGGCCCTGGGCAGGGAGGGACCCCAGGTGGGCTCCCCAGCCCAGAAGAGAAGCATCCATGGTAAGGACCACAGAACAAGGCAGAGCAACAAAAGGAACATCTTGCCTTAAATTGTCCTGATCCTGCCACCACTGGAGGGCCTGGATCAAGGTCGGAGTCACTGGAATCAGTTTGGTAAGGGAGTCCTTTCTCTGAGACCAGTAAGCTCTCAGGTGGAACTAAATATCCCTCATCTGGAATCTTGCCCCCTTGGACCACTGCTGTTGAAGCTGCCATGTGGCCCAAGAGCTGGAGGAAATGCCTTGTTGGTCGAGATACCTGAAGGCTGAAGGAAGAACCTAGTTCCATAAGAGTCCTTGCCCTTTCTAGAGGAAGAAAGGCTCTTGCTCTGAGTGTGTCCAGTTCTGCCCCTATAAAGGTAAGGAGCTGGACTGGTTCGAGAATCGACTTGGGAAGGTTGAGAAGAAATCCTAGGCAAGTAAGCACTTGCTGGGTCACTTGCAGGTGAGACTTGACTTGGTCTGGCGACTGACCCACTAATAGCCAATCATCCAGCTAAGGAAATATGGAAATCTTTTGCCTTCTTAGAAAGGCAACTACTACTGCCAGGCACTTTGTGAAAGCCCTTGGAGCTGAGGTTAGGCCAAAGGGCATTGCTCTGAACAGAGTGGCCTGAGGGCAGTTCGAACCTGAGGTACTTTCTGTGGAAGCACCTGATGGGAATGTGAAAGTAGGCATCTTTGAGGTCCAGGGAGGCTAACCAGTCCCCTTGCCTTAGAGAGGGAAGGATTATTCCCAGAGTTACCATCTTGAACTTTGGTTTTAAAAGATGTTTGTTCAGATATCTGAGGTCTAGGATGGGTCACCACTCCCCTGTCTTTTTGGGGGTCAGGAAGTACCTGGAGTACAGTCCTTTGCCCCAGTGTAGGGTAGGTACTCTCTCTATAGTTCTTAAAGTTAGGAGAGAAGAAACCTCTGCCTCTAGGGCAAGGGTTTCCGAAAGATTTGCAGGTGAAAAAGATCTGGCTCTCATCTTTGGACATTTTTTGAAGCTGAGAACCAGTCTCTGGCTTACTACTTCCAGGACCCACTTGTCTGTTGTAATAGACGTCCAGTCCTGGACAAAGTAAGCCAGCCTGCCCCCTACTGGAATAGGAGAGTTGACCCGGGCAGACCCATCAGGGTGTCTGCTTGGCAGGGGCTTTAGGCTGAGGGGTGGATGCAGGCCTGCTCATCCCCCTTCTGCCTCTCCCTCTGAAGAACCCCCTCTGCGAAAAGGAAGAAGAGGCCTGTGCTTGTTAAAAAGGCCTTTGAAAAGGCCTGCCCCTAGACTGCTGCCTTTGAGGAGTTGCCTGCCTTTCCTTGGCCTGAGCACTCCTGTAAGTGGTCCTGTACTTGTCCATCTTCTTCATATAATTCTCTGTCTGCTCCCCAAACAGAGAATTACCCACTACAGGAAAATCCATAGCCTTAGCCTGGGTGTCCTGCGAGAGGCTAGTACATCTGAGCCAAGCCATCCTCCGAAGAGCCACAGATGTAGCCATAACTCTTGATGAAACATCATTAGAGTCCACAGCAGCATCAAATTGCACTTTAGATGCCTCAATCACATCTGCAGCCACTGCCTCCAGCTCCTTGGCTAGCAGGGGGAAGGCCTGTTTAGCCAGTGCCAGTACAGTGTCCCACCTGGACTTCTGGTACCTGGCTGTATAGGCCATGTAATTCGCCTGCCCGAGTCCCAAAGAAGATGCCATGTACTGCTTCTTTGTCATGGCATCAATCTTCCTGGAGTCCTTGTCAGGGGGGTGTGAAGCCAAGGGAATATTTGCCTTGTCACAGGCAGCAGCCTGCACTATCCCAACATGGCTGCATTGCTGATATAAGAACTCCATGTCTGAGCCTGAAAGTGTCTACCTCTTGTCCATTCTTTCATCCACAGGAGGTACAGTGTTAGGAGACTTTAAGATTTTTTGTATCTGTTTCCCAAAAGATTTATGGAGGGGAACAGACAGTCTCCTGGACTCTGGGATATCCATCATCTCTACATAATTAGGCTCTTCCTGATCTTCCACAGCCTCTTCCATAGGAAGTTGAAGGGTTTCAGCCACTTTCTTGCAAAACATAAAATGGGAAGGGGACTCAGAAAGCCTAGGAGGGGAAACACCTGATGGTCTGTCTGGGGAGGCACATCCAGACCTTCACTTGCATCATAATCCTCAAATTCCCTTTCCTCTTCAAACTCCGGTTCATAAAATTCTTCAAGGGTATACTCAAACCGGGGGAACCAACCAAACCGAACCCCTGCCAGAAGGAGCCAGATCGGTCAGAACCGGAAGGGGCGATTCCACAATCTGAATCGCCCTGGCTATCTCTTTGGCGGTCGGAACATGAACCTCTATATCCGAACTGGTCGATTTATCTTTGCGCTTCCTTTTTGCCAGAACTGATCCCTCAGAATCAGCTTTCCTTTTGCCCGAAGAACTATCGCCCTGGTCAGAGGGCACTCCTTCTGGTTCGGTCAAAACCGAACCGGCTGGCCATCCGGGTCAGCGGACTTCTCGGCCTCCTTTTCCCTCAGTCTACCTAATCTCTTCTCAAGCGTAGATTTGGGAAAATTTTTATATATTTGGCAGTCTGAATCGAGGTGGTCAAACCTCAGACAATAAACACAGGTGGTGTGGGGATCGGCCTTGGCAAAGACCTCCCCACTCTCACTGCAGTGTTGAAACCCAGTGGGCTCGTTTTTTTTCTTGGGTTTCTCAGACGTGGCCAACCTAACCAAACTTACCCTTTTTTTGGCAACCATCAGGCAAGGCTCCCTTATCGGTTCCTAACCGTGTCCGGGTATGGGAAAAAAAACGGTTAAAACACATTTTTTTTAGAACCGATAAGAACCGGTAACCACACACTAAATATAGCAAAATTGACAATCAAATGAACCGACCGCACTTTTACAAGTTCCACACAGAAATAAGAACAATTCCTATCTAGTACTCACGGCACCACAGACAGAGACTGAACCGACTATACGGATACTTTTTGTCGGTTTAAACCGACGAAAAACTGAAAACTTTAACCGACTTCGAACCAAGCTGAAGGAGAAATCTCCGGAGCGACTGTTCAGTGAGGCAGAGTAAAGAATCTGACAGTTTGAGTTTAAATCACTCCAGACAGAGACTTCAACTGAGCTCGAGCTCAGCGTTCCATGCCCTGCATGGAAAGTTAACCCTTAGTTCTCCAGGGCAGTTCAAAGGTTGGGAATCACTGCAATTGTCAGAATACAGCAAGACTTCATGTTGTTTGAATGTAAAGATCCAGCTGGGCTTATAGTTAAAATAAAAACATGCTTTTATTTCACTGCTTGTTTTCCTTGCCTGCTCAATGTTTTAGACCCCCCCCAGTTGCCACGTGCCAGGAACCTATGGTTGTGGTTCCTGAGCACGTGGGCAGGCATGCTATTTTGGACTAGTGAGGATTCTGGAACAGAATCCTCAGCCCGGTTTGAGCAGCAACAGCTCTTCAGTTCCTTTTAGTACAAGGAGGAAGCAGCAGCAAATGCAAGGGGGAGAGTTAGGCCGGCTGGGACAGAACCAAAAGGGAGGGACTTACCTGAAGTTCCTGCATCTCTCCCGATGTCCTGGATGGTCCTTCAGCACAATGCTCTCCCTCTCCTGTTCCTGGGCGGCAGTAGTCCGGTGGTTCCCCGGTGCGTGCGGCGATGGGAAGTCCATCAAGAGGGGTGTATTGAAAGGCCAGTCCCTCCAGCAGCAGCTCCAGTAGTTCTTCGAGGAGGCCAGTGGGAGGAGGAGGTGGGTCCAGGCCTCCTCACTGATCCATCTGCAGCAGTTCCGGCCCCAAACAGAGGAAGTGGATGGCAGGGTGAGTGGTGCCAGCATCACAGCCAGGCGCTGGCCGCAGAAGGAATAGTTAATTTTTTTTTTAAATAAATAAATTATGGACTTTTGCACCTCCTGGCATGACGGAAGCAGCAGGGCTGCTTGGGCAAACCAAGCCCAAGCAAGAAGGACCACCCACGGGGCGGAGTTCAAGAAAACGGCTCCATAGGAACCAGAGACTGTGGGGGCGAGTAAGCCCAGTTTATGGAACTGCCCATGGGGTGGAATTTGGGAAAGAGCTCTATAGGGCCAAAACAGAAGGGGCAAGACTATGTGAATGAATTAATAAACATGAATGAAGGCACTGGAAAGCCAAGTTTAAAGGGACAGTGCACCAGTTATGAACTGCCTGTAAAACTGCATGTTTAAAAGACTGTCTAATGTTTGGGGCCCCCTTCAATTAAACTGTTCACTGCCCTGTGTGTGGATGCCACCCAGAGACTGCCACAAGCCCTACTGCCCCAAATGCTGTAGCTACGAACTGCGTGAACTGAGTGTGCTTGAAAGTTTTGTTAAAATGACCACCACCACAAATGTTTTAAAAAGAACTTTACTGAGCTACCGCCCCAGTCTGTGTGTGATCCCCAGTGTGTCCCAGCCCTGTTTTTTCCAGACCAGCTTCATCCTCAATAGTTCTTCCAGGGGATTCCTCGACATCCTTCATCCAGCAACCCAGGTGTGGTCTGACGGCTGGTGTCTTTCTTCAGTTTTCTTCTGTTCTTCTCCTTGAGGGGGTGACCCATTCCAGTGGTCCATGTGAGACCTGTTGCCAGTGATCCTCACCACCTCAGTGGAATGCAGCTCTTCAGCCCAGGAAGGGACAACGAGTACGGAGGTCTATGACAGGCCTGAAGCCAACAACAAGTATCCTTTGTATTTTTAGTTGATGGTAGAGAGCTTATAGTGTTTAGATATTTTAGTGTAGATGTTGTTGTTCCAAATAAAATATTTTGTTTGCCTTCAAGCCAGCTTTACGACTCTCACTTGTATGTTCCAGCTAGTGGCAATTGGCCTGGGTCCCCTTCCCCTACATTCCCCAATGCCCGCTTTCTGGGTGTCACCTGAAAAATCCACCTCCTGGTGGTTGATGTAGTCAAAATTCACTTTCCCTCCAAGATGTAGCTGGGTGGACCTGCCCTGACCCGACATGTCCATTTAGAGTACAGTCCATGTCAGCGGCCTTCCTTTTGCCCATTGCAGTTGCAATTACTGAGTCCTGATGCAATGAACTCCAGGAGTGGGATATGGCAATAGCAGGGCATACTCTGTTCAGAAAAGACAAGGTAAGTAAAAAAAAGGGGGAGGAGTGTCTCTTTATGTTAGGGACAAAATAATAGCCACAGAAATATAGGGAGAGCAGAGAGGAGCTGAGGTACTGTGGGTTGCCCTGGAAGAAAAAATTACCATAGTAATGTTGTTTCTTCTAATGGAGTCTTGCTGTATTCTGACTATATGCAATTAGCCTCAGCATTTGAACTGCCCCAGAGAGTACAGGGTTAACTCTATGCAAAAGCATAAAATGTTGAGCTCAAGCTCGGTTTTCAAACCTCTGCCCCTGGTACATTCTAATGTAACTGTCAGATTCTTACGAGCTCTAATACTAGCTTAAGAAACTGTTTTCAAATTTAAGCCATAGACAACAATTACTTGGGTTCAGAAAGACTCAAGCCAAGAGCCCAAGAAAAAAACCTTATGTAGACAGTGATAACAAGTAATAATAATAATTTAAAAATCAACAATACTCAACCTAGCCAAGATGCGATCAACAGGTGCACCTTTGGGGTGCAGTGCTGCACCTGCCCACCCACATCCCAAAAGAAAACATTACTTACCATAATAATCTTGTTTCTTCTAAGGGAATCTTACTGTATTCTGACATATGCAGTATTGTCCTCCCATTGTACTGCCCCAGAGCTGAAATGGTTACTAGAACCTATGCTAATGATAGAATGCTAGGCTCATGCTCGGTTTTCAAACCACTATCTCTGGTAAACATTCTACAACTGTCAGATTCTTATGGAGCATGAATACTAACAAGCTATCTAAACTAACTTTAACAATTAACTAAATAAATGACAACCAACAATCCCCTTCAGTTGAAAATGTGGGCTACACTAAGACTCAAGTCACTAAGCCCAACAGAACCACTCATGGTTTTACAACAGCATGGACAGCTGTGATGCAGTGCCCATAAGTTCTAGCAGGGGAGGTATGGTGGGAGCTCAGAATACAGTAAGATTCCCTTAGAAGAAACAAGATTACTATGGTAAGTAATGTTTTCTTCAAACCCCAGGAAATCTTACTGTATTCTGACATTTACAGACTATCCAAGCAGTACCTTTGGAGGAGGGTAGAGAATCTCTTTAGGAAGCAGACTGTGCAGTATTGCTGTGCCAAACCTGGCATCACCTCTGGCCTGGGTATCCAGGCTGTAGTGCTTGGCAAAGGTGTGAACTGTTTTCCAGGTAACTGCTTTACTGAATTCCAACAAAGCAGTATCTCCTGCAGCTGCTATTGAAGAAGCTGTACCCTTTGTAGAGAGAGCCCTAAGGCCTACAAGGATTCCTTACCTACTTTGCTGTAGCAGAACTGAATACAAGCAACCATCCAGTGGGCACTAGATCTCTTTGAGGCAGGCTTGCCCTTTCCTACTTCTCCATAGGTCAGGAAAAGCTGATTGCTCACCTGCCTGTAACCGTTTGTGTGATCCAAGTAGTAACATATAGCTCACTTGACATCTAGGCTGTGCAGTCTACATTCCCCTGAACTAGAGTGGTCAGTGAAATAAAGACTGGCAAAGTAATGGACTGATTTAGGCAGAAGTCTGAAACCACCTTGGGCAGAAAGTTTCTGTTAGTCTTGAGGACTATCTTGTCCCTATGAACTGTTATGTAATTAACTCAGTGGACAAGGCCTGGAGCTCACTGATCCTCCCAGCTGAGGTGATGGCTACCAGGAACACTGTTTTCCATGCTGCATACCTAAGCTCTGCTGAAGACATGGTCTCAAATGGTGGTTTCATTGGCCAGCCAATGCATATACAGAGATCCCATGCCAAGGTGTGTTCCCTGTGGGGGAATGCAAATGCATGAGACCCTTGAAGAACTTGCTAAACACTTGATTAACTGCCAGAGATGACCCCTTACCAGCTGAGAGATAAGCAGAGACAGCTGGTAAATGTATGTTGAGGGTGGAAGGCCTAAGGCCGAGAGAAAGAAGGTGTGCCATATACTGCAGAATGACTGACAAGTCAGCCTGGCAGCAGTCTAACTTTTTCTGGCACCAAATGGAAAAAACTCTTCCATTTAGAGGTGTAAGTCTTTCTGGTAGAAGAGTTTTCTAGAAACCCTAAGAACCTCCAGCACCCCTATAGAAATGTGCAAGTCTGAATACTGTTACGTCCTCAAGAGCCAAGCCCTGAGCCTGAGAGACCGGATATTAGAGTAAAGGACCCTGTCCTGCAAGGAGGTCAAAAAGTTGTGCCTCCTGGGCAGAGAGATTGGCCTGGAAATTGACAAGGTCAGCAGTGGAAAATACCATGGCCTTTTGGCCGAATCTGGAGCAATGAGGATCACTGTCGCTGAGTGAACCCTGAGCTTGTTCAGCACTCTGAGCAACAGGGTAAATGGAGGAAAGGCATACAGGAACTTCCCTGTTTAACGCAACAGCAGCACATCCAGAGGGACTGTGTCCCCTGTAAGAGGTCTGCAACAGAATTATGGTAGCTGGTGATTGTCTGGGGTTACGAAGAGGTCCACCTCTGGGGTACCCCACCTTCTGATCACCACTTGTACTCCTGGTGGTTTTAGTTGATTCTGCTGAGAGCATCTGCCAGGACATCATCCTTCCCTGGGAGGTGGACTGCTGAGAGGGAGATGTCCAGGGAGTGAGTTAGGACTCCGCACTTTCATGGCCTCTGTGCACAGTAGGGATGACTTTGTACCCCCTTGCTTGTTTATATAGTACATTGTGATTGCATTGTCTTGTCCTGACCTAAACCACCTTGCCTTGAAGCATTGGAGTGAAGTACTGAATGCCCAGCTAAGCTGCCCTGAGCTCCAGCAGGCTTTATGTGAAGCAGTGTGTGCTCCCCTAGGAGGGAGGCATAGGTTGTTAAGACTGCTGCTGGTGGCAGCTGGAGGAAAGGCACACCCTCCCTGAGGTTGTCTTCTTCCTGCCACCACTGCAGAGCTTGCAGCAGGATTCTTGTAACTGGGACCATCTTTGACAGGGAATCTCTTTTTGGGACCAGTGAGACCCGAGGTGGAACTAAATGCCTCTCCTCTGGAATCTTGATCCTGACACTGTTGCTGCAGCCACGTGCCCTAGCAACTGTAGAAAAATGCTTCACTGGTCTGGGGTATGCAGCTGGAATGAGCCTGCCAGCTGCACCAAGCTGTCTACCATTCACTGCGGGAGGAAGGCCCTTCCTCTCAATGCATCCAGTCTTTACCCCTATAGATTCCAGGCGCTGAACTGGTGTTAGCATTGACTCTTTTTTTTTGATTTGCCAGGAGACCCAGCATACACAGGGTATCTTAGATGGTGGTCAGTGCACCTCTACCAGCAGAGGTGCACTGATCAGCCATCAGCCAGTCGTCCAGGTATGGGGAGACTATGAACCCCTGCCTCCATAGGTGTGCTTCTACTAATGCTATGCACTTGGTAAGCACCCCAGGAGCAGAGATAAGGCCGAAAGGAATGGTTCTGAACTATGTGGGAGGAAGTGCCCTTTAAGGCCAGAGATGTAAGCCCAATCCCCCTTTCTGTGTGCCGTGAGGATGGTAGCCAGAGTGACCATTCTTACTTTGGATTTGTTAAATGTCTGTTTAAATGTCTGGGATCCCATATGGGTCACCACTCTCCAACAGGGTTACTTCTGATAGACTGGTAGGTCTGAAAAAACCCTGCCCTCAGTTGGGGCAGGATCTTGAACCTGAAGGCAAGCCCTTGGCCCACTATCTGTCTTGGTACTTCTGGGGTGTTGCTGCTTTCTCCTTTGCAGCAGCACTCCTACAAGCTACCTTGTACCCATCCATGTTTTCCATGTAAGCCTCTGTTTGTTCACCAAAAAGGAATGTGGGCTCATCAGAAAAATCCAATGCCTTTTGGCTGGCCTGGGATGAATTAGTTGTCCTTAGCCAGGCCCATCTCCTCGGAAACACTAAAATTGCCATTTGCCTGACTGCAACATCCACTGTCCTTCCGAACTGGCATATAGGGACCTCTCTGCTATAGCAATCTCTGAAACTACATTCCAGAGATGTTTTATTTATTTATTTATTTATTTAATATCTGGAGACATAGACCATGTGGGTAGCCTGTCTAATGGATAAAGAGGCACCTACGTGGGATTTCTTGTGCCAAATAATCCATCTCTTGGAGTCTTTATCTGGTGGGTGTGATGCCAGGGGAAGTTCCTGCCTTATCACAAGCCACAGCTTGCACCACCTCTTCATGGCTGGTGTGCTCTGCTCCAGACTTAGCCACTCAATACCTCCTATCTGACCTCTTCTTCACTGGAGGAATGGAAGTGGGATTTTATAAAATTCTAGAAGCCTGTCTCTTCAGAGACATGTGGATGGGCAGTACCAGTCTTTCTGTTACTGGCACATCCATCCTATCTATACAGTCTGGCTCTTCTTCCTCCTCTGTGGATTGCTGGGTGGAGAGGCCCAGTGTTCGTATGCTTTATGAAGGCAAAGTGAGAGGTAAAAATCTCAGCTCTCTTTTCAGGGGAGTCAGGATGTTGAGGATCAGGGCATACACCAGGTACAAACTCCCCATGTACACCTCAGCAAACCGTTCAAATGAACCGGGAACAGAGAAGGAACCCAGGTCCTGAACCGAGGTCTGTGAACCGGGCCGCTGAACCAGAACTGCGGTACTGCTTGCAGTGCCTGTAAAATTTGATAGTGTTTGCTATTCATCTGTGGTTGGAACTGAAGGTTTTGTAGGTTGCGGTTCCTGAACTGAGTGTTTTTCCTTCCTCTTTTTCTTAGCAGAACTTACCAGTTCAGCGGCAGTGTCTGCGGTTCTTTTCTTTAATCGGGGGAACCATCACCCTGATTAGAGGATTGTAAAACCGGTTCCTTCGGTTTCTACATATGAGAGGAGGAAGTTTTGTCCAGAGCTGGGTTAGCAGCCTTATAGAACCTTTTTTCTACAGTCAGTTAAAATGCCTATTAAGCGCCGACTAAGGAAATACTTTTTGCTGAACCGAGTGTTTTTTCCTTCCTCTTTTTTTCAGCAGAACTTACAGGTTAAGTGGCAGTGTCTGTGGTTCTTTTCTTTAATCGGGCAACCATCACCCTGGTTAGAGGATTGTAAAACCGGTTCCTTCCCATACTGACCCTTTTTCCTACAGTCAGTTAAAATGCCTATTAAGTGCCGACTGAAGAAATACTTCTTGATTTTACAGATGTTACAATCTGCCTTCAGGTGGTTAAACCCTAGGCAAAAACACAAATAAATGAGGATCTGCTTTCAAACAGTCTCCCACACTCTGTACAAAGCTGAAAACCCATTGGGGCGATTCTTTTCTTGGGTTAGTGACAAAATCAGTAAAATCCCCAAGAAATGATTCTCTGAGAATCAGAAATCCACACTAATGAATAAGTCTTAAACCTTATTTACTTTATCTGTTTTACTTTGCGGTCAGTTTAGCAACCGCTGAGAGAACCAAGAGTTACCCGTTTCCCTCAAATAAACAAATTAAGCAACCGGCCCAGAGAAGGAATAAAATACAGAAATTTACTTTTAATATTGTAAATAAAAGTCTGGTTCTCTCCTGGTTAAAAGAACCAGAAAGAAACGGAAAAAACTTACTGGAATAACATTAAACCTTATCTGGTTTACCTGTAAACACAAGGACAGTGTTTTAAAAATGAACAGAAATAAATTTCACTACAAAAAAATGAGAAAAATAAAATCTTCAAGAAAGATGAAGGAGAGCTCTCCAAGGTTTCTGTACTGTTTAAGTGGAGTAAATAATCTAACAGTTGTAGAATGTTTACCAGGGATAGTGGTTTGGAAACCAAGCATGAGCCTAGCATTCCATCATTGGCATAGGTTCTATTAACCATTTCAGCTCTGGGGCAGTACAATGGGAGGACAATACTGCATATGTCAGAATACAGTAAGATTTCCTAGGGTTTGAAACAGGTTCTGAGAGGGGAGGCAGGGAGGGAGGGAGGTCAGAATACAGCAAGACTCCATTAGAAGAAACAATATTACTATGGTGAGTAATTTTTTCATCAAACAACATGAAGTCTTGCTGTAGTCTGACTATATGCAGACTACCAAGCAGTACCCCATTGGAGGAGGGATCCATAGAACCTACTTTGGGAAAAGGCTCTGCAGTACTGCTGTGCCAAACCTAGCATCACTTCTGGCTTGAGTATCTAGACAGTAATGCTTGGTAAATGTGTGAATAGTTTTCCAGGTGGCTGCTTTACAGATTTCCAGGAAGGGAATATCCCTAGCTGCCAAGGAGGCAGCTGCACTCCTGGTCGAGTGAGCCATCAAGCCTGAGGAAAGCTCTTTGCACAATTTTGTGTAACAAAATTGAATACACGAGACAATCCACCTAGCTATAGTTCTCTTAGGGGCATGTCTACCCTTTCCCACTTCTCCATAAGTGAGAAACAACTGAGAGCAGCCATCTCTATGGGCCTTAGTATGGACCATATAATAGCTTAATGCCCATTTTACATCCAGACTGTGCAACCTTTGCTCATCTGAAGAAGAATGATCAGTGAAAAACTCAGGCAGAGACATGAACTGGTTAAGATGAAAATCTGAAACCACTTTAGGAAGAAATTTTCCATTTGTCCTGAGGACCATCTCATCCTTGTGAAAGGAAATAAAGTCAGGTTCTACTGTCAGGGCCTGTAACTCACTGATTCTCCTGGCAGAAGTAATGGCCACCAGGAACACAGTCTTCCAAGTCAAGTACTGTAGCTCAGCTGAAGACAAGGGTTCGAAGGGGGGCTGTATGAGCTGTGCAGTACAGATAGTCAGATCCCAAGCAGGGGTTGGCTCCCTAAAGGGAGGGTTGAGATGAATCAGACATTTTAAAAACTTACTGAACATCGGATGAGAAGCAAGGGACGATCCTTTCCCTGCAGAAAGAAAAGCAGAGACAGCTGCTAGGTGAACCTTAAGAGTGTCAGGCCTGAGGCTTAAGCTATTCAAATTGACTAAATAGTCCAAGGCTGTGGAAATGCCAGCAGAATCTGGCTGTATATCCCTTTGAGAGCATCAGATGCTGAATCTCTTCCACTTAGAGTTATAAGTTTTTCTGGTAGAAGGTTTTCTGGAAACCTTCAGAATATCCAAAACTCCTTGTGAGAGATACAATCCTGCATACTCTAACTCTTCTAGAGTAAAGCTTTGAGTCTGATAGACTGGAGATTTGGGTACCAAATCCTCCCCTGGGAGAATGACAGGAGGTTGTGCCTCCTGGGAAGACAGAGAGGAACTGTCACTGCCAGGGACAGCAACAGGGGATACCAAGGTTGCCTGGTCCAATCTGGTACCACCAATATCACTGTGCAGGATTGAGACCTGATTTTTATCAGTACTCTGAATATCAGTGGAAAAGGAGGGAAGGCATAAAGAAACATGTTTGTCCAATCCAGCAGGAGAGCATCCTAAGGAACAGACCCCAGGACTGGAGGTCTGCAACAGAACAGAGGAAATTTATGATTGTCTGGGGATGCAAAAAGATCTATCTCTGGAGTGCCCCATCTCCTGAAAATGATCTGAAGAACTTGGTAATTCAAGGACCACTCGTGGTGACCCTGAGAAATCCTACTGAGGGCATCTGTCAGGACACTGTCCTTCCCTGGAAGATGCACTGCTATCAGGGAGGTCTGGAGAGAGTAAGCCAATGACCATACCTTCATGACTTCTGTGCACAAGGCCATCGACTGAGTGCCCCCTTGCTTAAGTACCACATGGTGGTGGTGTTGTCTGTCCTGACTTGCACCACTTTCCCTTGAATCGAGTCTGAGAATGCTAGAAGGGCTAGAAACACAGCCCTGGGTTCCAGAAGGTTGGTATGAAGGAGAGACTCCTGCTGTGACCATGTGTCCTGCGCAGTGAGGTTCCCCAAATGAGCTCCCCAACCCAGAAGGGATGCATCTGTTGTGAGAACAACCCAGGGTGTCTGATGAAGGAAAGGGACTCCTTGCCTGCGATTATCCTCTTCCAACCACCATTGGAGAGCCTGGACAAGAGTCTGAGTTACTGGAATTAACTTGGTAAGGGGATCCTTTTTCTGAGACCAGAAGGACCTGAGGTGAAACTGAATGTACCTCATTTGGAACCTGGCTCCTTGGACCACTGCAGTGGAGGCTGCCATGTAGCCTAGAAGCTGAAGAAAATGCCTGGCCGGCTGAGACACCCGAGGTCTGAAAGAGGCTGCCAGATTTGTGAGAGTCTTCACTCTTGGAAGAGGGAGAAAGGCCTTTGCCTGAATGGCATCCAGCTGTATTCCTATGAAGGTGAGACGCTGAACTGGTTCCAGAATTGACTTGGAAAGATTTAGAAGAAACCCTAGGGAACCCAGAAGCCTCTGGGTAACAGCCAGAGCTGACTTGAATTTGTCCGTTGACTGGACTACAATGAGCTAGTCATCTAGACAGGGAAACACAGAAATGCCCTGCCTTCTGAGGAAGGCTACAACCACTGCTAGGCATTTTGTAAAAACTCTGGGAGCAGATGTCAGGCCAAAAGGCATTGCTCTGAATTGATAATGACCTGAGGGCAACTCGAACCTGAGGTACTTTCTGTGGGAGCATATGATTGGAATGTGAAAATAGGCATCCTTGAGGTCCAGGGAGGCTAGCCAGTCTCCTGTTCTCAGAGAGGGAATAATGATTCCCAGAGTCACCATCTTGAATTTTGGCTTTGTAAGATGTTTGTTCAGATATCTTAGGTCTAGGATGGGTCGCCACTCCGCTGTCTTTTTTTGAGTAAGGAACTATCTTGAATATAAGTCTTTCCCTCTGTGCAATAGAGGAACCTGCTCCACTGCTTCTAGGAGAAATAAAGAGGAAACCTCTGCCTCTAAAGCATCTGTTTCCAGAGGTGTGGCAGGCTTGAAGGGCCTGACTCTTACTTTGGGGAATCTTTTGAAACTGAGAGCAAGTCCCTGGCTTACCACTTCCAGGATCCATTTGTCTGACGTGACAGACTTCCATTCCTGGAAGAGGTAAGCCAGCTTCCCCCCCACTGGAATAGAGGAGGCGACCCGGTCTGACACATCAGGGTGTCTGCTTGGCAGGAGTCTTAGGCTGAGAAGTGAATGCAGCCCTGCTCATCCCCCCTTCTGCTTCACCCTCTGAAGAACCCCCTCTGCTGAAAAGCAGAGGAAGCCTGAGCTTGGTAAAAAGGCTTGTGAAATGCCTGCCCCTGCCAGCCCTAGACTGCTGCTTCCGAGAAGTAGCTTGTCTTTCCTTGGCCACTGCACTCCTGTACGTGGGCCTATACTCATCCATCTTTTTCATGTACTTCTCTGTTTGCTCCCCAAACAGAGAGTTCTGTGTAACAGGGAAATCCATGGCCTTAGCCTGGGTATCCTGTGAGAGGCTAGTACATCTGAGCCAAGCAAATCTCCTTAAGGAAACAGATATAGCCATGACTCTTGACACATCAGTTGAGTCCACAGCAGCATGGCACTGAACTTTGGATGCCTCAATGCCATCTGCAGCCACCTGTTCCAGTTTCTTGGCCAGCTGGGGAGGGGCATTGTTTGCTAGTTCCAGAACTGTATCCCACCTAGATTTCTGGAACCTAGCCACACAGGCCAAATAAGAGGCCTGCCTAAGTCCCAAAGAGAATGCTTAATACTGCTTTTCTGCCATAGCATCCCCCTTCCTGGAATCCTTATTGGGGGATGAGAAGCCAAGGGAATATTAGCCTTGTCACAGGCTGCAGCCTGCACAACCCCAACATGGCTGCAATGATTATAAAGGAATTCTGTCCCAGAACCTGACAACATATACCTCCTGTCCATCTTTTGATCCTCAGGAGGTATAGAAGTGGGAACCAGCAGAATTTTTTGAGTCTGTTTCCCCAAAGATTTGTGCAGGGGAATAGACAGTGTCTTTGACTCTGGGACAGCCATCATTTCCACAAAGTTCAGGTTCACATTCCTCTTCAGAAGCAATCAGTTGGAAGCTGAAGAGTTTCTGCCACTTTCTTGTACAACAAAAAGTGGGAGGGGGTCTCTGAAAGTCTGGGAGGAGAAACAGAGGTAGGTCTGTGTGGGAGTCCTCCTCCTCCTCCTCCTCCTCCACTGACCGCCTTGTAGAAGTCATCGGATTGGGATGAAGTGATTGAACTATGCTGATCACTGTCGCAATTTCTTCAGCCGTTGGGATCTGCAGGTTCGGGTCTGAACCAACCGACTTTCTTTTCCTCTTAGATGGAACCCATCCTTTGGAACCGGCTTTCCTTTTGCCCGAGGAGGTATCGCCTGGGTCAGCAGGCACCTCCTCAGGTTCGGTTGGAACCAAACCGGGCTGGCCATCCAGATCAGCGGATTTCTCACCCGCTTTTTCCTTCAGCCTATTAAAACAGTTATCCGTGTGGCTTTAGGAAAATTAGCACATACAGTATTTGGCAGCCTGTTTTAAGGTGGTCAAACCCCAGACAATAAACATAGACGAGGTGGGGATCAGCTTTAGCAAAAGCCTCCCCACATTCCATGCAGTGTTGAAACTCGGTGGGACAGGTTTTCTTTTTAGGTTTCTTGGACATTGCCTTCTTATCAAAGTTACCCAAAACAGCGTTCAAGCCAGGTAACACAAAAAACTTTCAGTCACCAACCAGTTCAAGGGTTGTGGAAAAAAATGGAATAAAACGTTGGTTTCTTGAGATCGAAAGGTACCACAATACAGAAAAAAACTTTAGAAAATTCACAGAATTACTTCGGTTCCACACCGGACCGACTGATAAGAAACCGAAGGAAAAACAATTTCTACCACTATCTACCACTTACACTACCTGTACTGTAAACAGAGATTGCATGACTGAAAAAGAAATAAAACGCTTGATTAAACTGACCGAAATTACTACCACCGAACCAAAGTAGCAAGCAGAAATCTCCAGAGTGTCTTCACAGTTAGGAAGAGTAAAGAATCTGATAGTTACATTAGAATGTACCAAGGACAGAGGTTTGAAAACTGAACTCGAGCTCAACATTCTTTGCTTCTGCATACTGTTAACCTTTTACTCTCCGGGGGCAGTTCAAGTGCTGAGGCTAACTACATATAGTCAGAATACAGCAAGAGTTCATTTTGTTTGAAACACCTAAGGGGGCAACTATTCACACAGGAGTGATCTACAGATCTCCAGTACGGTGGAGGGGGGGGGGTTATGAGGACAGGATGGAAGCCATCCAAAGGATGGCATGCAAGGGGGAGGTGTTGCTGGTGGAGGACTTCAATCTACCAGATGTGGATTGGAGCCTACCAGCTGCAGCACCAGTCAGAAGTAAGGACATCCTGGACTCCCTGCAAGGGGTGCTCCTCAGACTACGAGTTAAGAAGTCCACTCGTGGGGGGGGGTGGTATACTGGACTTAGTACTGACAAACAAGGACAGTGTTCCTGATATCCTGGTGGGTTACAACCTGTAGTCCAGTGATCACTGTATAGTGTGGTTCAGTATAAGGACTGGGACAGAACCAAGCCGTACTAAGATGAGAGTCCTGGACTTCAGGAGAGCTGATTTATGGAAAATGGGAGATGCCCTGGCAAGGATAGAGGATCTGGGGAGAAGTAAGGAACTATGGGCAAATATAAAGGGGGGCACTGAAAAAGCAACAAATCTCTGTGTCAGGCAGTTAACAGGGGCAAGAGAAAAAAAAGAGACTGCTATGGTTCTCTAAAGACGTAGCAGAAAATGTAAGAGCAAAAAAACTAGCATTTAGAGAGTACAAAAAGACACAGAAGGAGGAGCATAGGGAAAACTACCAGGAGAAACAAAGGGAGGCAGGGAAGGCAGTTAGACATGCAAAGGTACAAACAGACGAGAATGCTGCCCAATCAGTAAAAGAAGGGGATAAAACTTTTGTTAGATATACAAGCGAGAAGAGGAAGACCAAAGTGGGAATAGTAAGGATAAAAGGGGAAGAAAGGATTTGTGGGGAAGAGGAGGACCACGAGAAGGTAGACACATTGAACAAATACTTTTGTACAGTATTTACAGAAGAAGGGGTAGGTGATGGACCAAATCTAAGGGACAAGGGCATTAATGGTAGGGAGGAGAAAGTCTTCAAGGTACTAGCACAATTAAAAGTAGACAAGGCAATGGGACCTGATGAGGTGCACCCCAGGATACTGAGGGAGCTCAAAGAGTTACTGGCTACACCTCTGACAACTCTGTTCGACTTATTATTAGAAACAGGGGAGGTTCCAAGGGACAGCAGGAGGGCAGTTGTGATCTCACTTCACAAAAGTGGGAACAGAGAGGAGGCAGAAAATTACAGACCTGTCAGCCTGACTTCGGTAATGGGCAAAGTAATGGAAACACTACTGAAGGAAAAGATAGTGGAATACCTTGTAACAAGTGGATTACAGGATCCAAGGCAACATGGTTTCACAGGGGGGAGGTCTTGCCAGACAAACCTGATCGAATCCTTCAACTGGATGACCAGGAGAAGAGCAGTAGATGTGGCCTACCTGGATTTCGGTAAGGCCTTCCACACCGTTCCACATATTGTAGAAGACTGGTGAACAAGCTGGCCTGTCTGGGAGTGTGTCAAAAAGTTATAAACTGGGTAAGAGGTTGGTTAAGCTACAGGAGTCAGAGGGTGGTGGTAAATGGTGTCAACTCTGGAGAAGGCAAGGTGACCAGCGAGGTGCCTCAGGGCTCAATACTAGGCCCGGTCCTCTTTAATATCTTTATTGGCGACACTGCAAAAAGGCTAGAAGGAAAGTATGCCTGTTCATGGATGACACAAAATCTGCAACAGAGTGGACATGCCGGGGGGGGGGGGGGAGATTTGAAAAAGCTGGAAGAATGGGTCAGGGGGGGTTTGGCAGCTTGGTGTCAATGCAAAAAAGTGCAAAATCATGCACTTGGGGCACAAAACCCCAGGGGCTACATATCAATTGAGAGGAGAAGTACTGGCAACCACCAAACAGGAAAGGGACCTGGGGGTAATCATTTCTGATGACCTGAAGGTAGCCAAGCAGTATGATAAGGCAGTGGGGAAGGCTACCAGGATGCTCGGGTGCATATGGAGGGGTATCACCAGTAGGAAGGAGGTAATTTTACCCCTGTACAGATCACTGGAAAGACCCCACCTTGAGTATTGTGTCCAGTTCTGGAGGCCCCACCTCCAGAAGGACATTGATAAGGTGGAGGTAGTACAAAAGAGGGCTACCAAAATGGTACAGGGCCTGCATCAAAAGCCCTATGAAGAGAGACTCAAGGAACTGAATATGTACTCTCTGGAGGAGGGGAGAGAAAGGGGGGATATGATAGAAACATTCAGATACCTAACAGGTACTAATAATACAGAAAGGTAACATTTTCCATTGGAAAAGAAGCTCAGGAACAAGGGTCACGCCATGAAGTTGGGGAGGAGAGGCTCAGAGGAAATGTGAGGAAATACTTCTTCATGGAGAGGGTGGTAGATGCCTGGAACAGCCTTCCAGCAGAGGTGGTAGGTGCCAAAACAATGACAGGATTCAAGCATGCATGGGACAGATACAAGGAGACCTTGGTAGTAAGGCAAGGGGAGGAGACGATTGGAGGTCGAGCAGGGTCTGCAGTGGCATAGTAGGCAGGGAAATCTGGGCAGACTAGGTGGTCCAAGAAGTCCTTATCTGCTGAGAACTTCTATGCTTCTATATTTCTATGTATACTAAGAATGTCAAATGCTTGTTTCAGTTCAATAAAATCTTTGAAATGTTCCTTGTCTATGATGTCCTTTACTTTGTTGATGCCTTTTTTCTCCTGTTCTCTGTTTCATATGTAATTTTACCATTTGTGAAGTCTGTATTGGTTGCAGACCAGATTTATTAAGGTTCATTCCTAAAATGATTGTCCATTGAAATATCTGACACAAGCAGTCTGAAATGATTTTATTGTTTATTTGTTTCAATGGTCTAACAAAAATCAAAGAACAAATAGCAATATTTAAATTTTTAGTTATGTTAATTTCGATCTCTAGTCATTCTGAAATATTCACATTTGTCTCATTTGCTTGCAACCATTTAGAAAATTGAACTCTCTTACATGTTAAATAATAAAGGTAAAGATCAGGGCCCCGATTCACAAAACTTTGCCCCAGCAGGTTTTACATCAAGTTGGTATTCACAAAAGCCCAGTTTGCATGCACAAACTGTGTGTTTACATAGGGTAAAAGTGTGAAGGGGGGCCACAATACAAATGAAGGGTAAGGGACACAAATATCGGCACTGTCTGAGTCACAACGCATTTGATCTATGCAAGGGCCTCTTGCACAATCCCTTGCATGGAGCAAATACCACTGACCATGACCTCGCCTTATCTCATGCAACCCTAATGGTTGGCAGAGGTACTGCGGTGACTCCCCTCTCGATAGCCGATCGCCAGCCCAATATTACATGTAGAACTTCCCTGGTGGTAGTGGTCCTCCCCATCCCACGGATCACTGGTCTAATATTTACTAAATATATTCCCCTGATGGTAGAGGTCCCCCGTCTCCGATGACTGCCAGCCCGATATTTACTAAATATATTACCCTCGTGATAGCGGTCCTCCCTCTCCACTGATTGCTGGCCCAAGAACAATAAGATGTTGTCCCTGGAGTCCAGTGGTCCCTCCCCACATTGGATGCCCACCCAATAAAAATATATGTGTCTCCATGGTGTCCAGCGGTCCCTTCCCCCCAATGCCCACCCAATAAAAATATATGTATCCCCTTGGTGTCCAGTGGTCCTTCCCCCTCATCCTGATCCCATGTATGATTAAATAAATGTATACAGTATGCACCCATTGACTGACAACTCAGTAAGTCAGTGAGCTGTCAATCAATGAGAGAGTGCTGAATACAGTACATGCTCAATGACAGCTGAGTTGGCAGCCGGCTGTGGTGAAGAGCAGAGGGCTGTGCCAGTTGCTGGCCTGGGGTCAGGATGGGGGGGGTGCATGGTGGTGAGGCACTATCTGCTGGGTTGGGGGGCCACTAGACCACCAGGGAATGGATTACTTTTATTCTACAGGGGATCAGGGAGGCCGCTAGATGCCAGGGAATTTTATTTAATCATACAGCAGATTGGGATTGGGGAAGGGATCACTGGACACAAGGGAGATGCATATACTTTTATTGGGTGGGTGTTAGGTGGGGGAGGGACCACTGGACAATAGGGATGACATCTTATTGTTCTTGGGCCGGCGATTGATGGGGGGGGACTACTATCACCAGGGGAATATATTTAGTAAATATCAGTTCGGCGATCAGTGGGAGGGGCCACTACCACCATGGGAATATATTTTGAAATATTGGCCAAGGGAATGGGGAGAGGGAACCACTACCAACAGGGAAACTACTAATTTCATAACATGCCAGCAATCGGTGATCATGGGGGCCAATAACACCAGGGAGTCATTGTTTACTCAAGCAGATGATCGACAATTATAGAGGGAGGTCCACTACCAGCAGAAAACTTATGTATTTAATATCGGGCTGACGATCAGCTATCATGGGAGGGACCACTAGCACCAGGAAAATGTGTTTTTCACTCAGGCTGGTGATTGGCTATTGGCAGCGGGGGAGACTACTAGCACCAGGGACTGTGGCCACATATTGGGAAAGGGCTGGGGGGGTGCGCTATGCTCCTCACTGCCTATGCACATGGGCCCATAATGGGCATGCAAATGGCCACCTAGCGCCTTGCATGCCCAATGGGCTCATTTCCATGGCTGCCTTTATGAACTAGAAACAGCACCCCTGTGCTGTTCCTTGCAGGCCCATGCTCCTGGCTGCATGTTGGGTGGTGCTACTGGGGTAGCACTAGTGGTACTGGGGTTACCACTGCCTCGGACTAGCCCTATTCACAGTTGAATAGCATGGTGCACTATCTGACTGTGAATAGTAATTTTGAAGACCTCGGCAAACGCAAAACACAATGTAAACTTTTGCACTGAGCTTTGTGATTTTTTGTGAATCTAACCCCAGGTACCTTAAGCCCTTTGTTTTCTTTAGAGTGTGCCATTTTATGGATGTGAATTTGATTCTTTTATTAGACCATAAAAAGCTAGATAAGAAACTTTGGATACTTATAAACTATTTTTGGGGAACACTGGTGGGTAGAAACATGACAAAATATAAAACTTTTGGGAGTATATTCATGTTGTTTCTGTTCTACCCCATAAACTAAGTGGGAGGTTGTTCCATTTTTATGTTTGTTTGCACGCATGTGCAAGAAACATAGTGCCATCATCCGAGTTTTCGTAGGTGTGGCACCCTGTCTTCCAATTCAGTCAGTGTGTTTGCAGGCGCGGCCACAGTTCGCCAATGAAAGCTGCAGCTGTTGAAAATGCAGTGCTCTACAGTTGAAAGGAAGAGCTATGCTTCAGTGAGCAGCGATAAGATTGTGCCTGCTTATGTGCTCCTCTCACACACACATGCATATTGTGTAATGATGCATCCCCCCCACGCACACACTGTATGGCCGACGGGGGTGCCCAATCCTCGTTGGCTCTGCTGCGCTCCCCAACAGAAGTTCCAGGTGCCACGCTGGAGCCCAACCCAGCATGGCAACAGTCCATATGTATCGGCGGGGGTGCCCAATCACCGCCGCTCCACCGCGCCTCAAACAGCTCTTCCAGCTGCCATGCTGGGAGCCCACCCCAGCGAGCAAGTCCTCGTTGTCCTCCAAAGAAAAGCACCTGAAAAGAAAACCTCTCCTCGCTGACCGCCCTGACCCCCCACCTGCGCCTACCCTTCTGCACCCTGCCTCCCCACACCCCCACCTCACCCCATACTTACCTCTAGAGTCTGGCACGACGATCTTCCGTGGACTGGGAACACGTCTGCACTTTTCAAAGCAGACCGCGAACTGAGGAAATGCCGGTAAGCAGTATAATATAATAAATAGGGGTTTTTCAACTTTGATGCATATCTCAGGCATTTTTGGGACTTTTTTCACCAAATTTTTAACATGGGATTTTTGGGACCCTACCTCATGAATTTTGTCACTGTCATTTTGTTAATTGGGCCTGAAAGGTGATTTCGCGGTCACTGCACGGAACCACCTTTTGGGACCGATTTACGAAATGACAGTGTCACAGTTCATGAGGTAGGCCCCCCAAAACCCTATGTGACACTGTTCATGAGCAGAGGTGTTAAAATGGCTATGTTAAAAATCTGGTGAAAAAATTCTCAAAAATTACTGTTTCACGAGCATGCGTTGCGCTGTTCCTATGCACACTCATAAGTTTGTGAATTTTCAATATTTTCACTCCAGATTTTCAACATTGCCATTTTACCACACCTCATTATGAGCAGTACAGCTGTCATTTTTCACATCTTGCCCAAAACATGTTTCCGCACATGTAGCGCACAATGGCGCAGTCGGTTGTGTGAAATCAATGTTTGGGACAGATTAAGAAAATCATTG
The DNA here is from genome assembly GCA_016271365.2 of Neoceratodus forsteri. Lineage (NCBI taxonomy): Eukaryota > Metazoa > Chordata > Ceratodontiformes > Ceratodontidae > Neoceratodus > Neoceratodus forsteri. The sequence continues at coordinate 1,203,149,915 of CM028130.1, forward strand.
TGACACTGTTCATGAGCAGAGGTGTTAAATGGCTATGTTAAAATTTGCGAAAAAGTCCATAAATCACTGTGTTACGAAACCATTAGCGCGGTTTCCACACTCCCTCGTGAAGTTCATGGATTTCTAATATTTTCAGTCCAGATTTTCACCCTGGCATTTTTCCACACTTCCTTATGAACAGTACAGCTGTCATTTTTCACACCATGGCGAAATGTGTTTTCGCACTTCCAGCGCAGAAATGCGTGGTCGCTGTGGGAAATCACTGTTCGGGACAGATTAAGAAAATCACAGTGACACTGTTCATGAGTGGAGGTTCCAAAACCCTGTGTTGACAATCTGCTGTAAAAATCCCCAAACTAATTGTATTATGGGTGTGCGTTACATTTTCTATGCACACTCGTGACTCACCAGTTTTTAATATTTTTCATTGCAGATTTTCAACATTGCCATTTTTCACCTCCCCATGAACAGTACAGCTGTCATTTTTCACATCCTGTTTGAAATGTGTTTTCACACCTGTGGTGCCAAATGGCATAGTCGCTGTGCAAAATCAGCTTTAGGCTAATGAACTGATATTGCCACTGTTCATAAGGTGGGGGTAGCAAAAACCCATGTTGAAAATTTGGAGTGAAAACGCCAATGAACGCCTGAGGCGTTAGGGTTTCCAACCATAATGCCCTACCCTGTACAGATTGACAGGCATCAAGGGTGTGACTTGGGGTTCTCACCTGTAATGCTCATACCATTCCACACCCTGCAGCCAGTGACAGGCATCAAGGTGTGCCTTGGACTTTTTGGCCCCAAAGTTCACCCCATTCTCCTATACAGCACCCATCTCACCGTATTTCCTGATGGAATGCGGTGAGCATAAGGGACAAAGACCCCAAGGCACACCGTGACACTTGTCGGTGTCTGCAGGGTAGGGTGTGGTGAAATGGTGTGGCCGTTATGCCTGACGACCCAAAGGCACACTTCAATGCCTGTCAGTCTCTGCAGGGTGGTGGTGGGGTTGGCTTCAGTTCAATACTTCACTGCCATTCCCATTATGCAGCTCTCTAACTCCTACACTACCAATGCCAATGCCAGCAAGCAAACATTCGGCATTGACAAATGCTTGTTGTAAATGTTCTTGTAATTTGGTTTTACATGCGGCTAAGATTTATTTACAGTTTTCGATATTATTTTAAATATTTTACCCCTAAATATTTCATACTCTCCCTCCCAAGGAATTCCTTAATCTGCAATGTCTATTTTGTTAAATCTATTATTTAGAAGAAGAAAGAAGGACTTATCTTTGTTTTATTTATACTTAGATATTTCACCAAATTCCCTTATTATGCCAAGCAGTTTGGGTATTGAATTTCCTGGGTCACTTACTGTAATTAAAACATCATCTGCATACAGAGATGTCAGATATTCTTTATTAATGTTTATGCCTCTAATTTCTTTAGATGCTTCCATTTTCATTATAAAGTGGTCTAAGCTTAAGTTAAGCAACAGAGGTGACAGTGGGCAGTCTTGTCTGATGCCTCTCTTTAGTGAAAAGGTAGTAGAAATTATACTGTTAGTAATGACTGCTGCTCTTGGGTTATTATATAACAGTACCACCAATTTTATAAATGTTTCTCAAAAACCATATACAGTAGATTAAGTAAAGAAAAGACATATGGCCATAGCACATGATCGAACACCTTTTCTGCATTGAGAAAAGGCCCATTAAAACTTTTTCTTTATTAGCTACCCCCATTAAACAAAATAGTTTTCTAGTATTATCTGCAGCAATTCTAGTTTTGATGAAACCAGATTGTTTGTTTGTCAGTCAGTGTAGGATGTTAGTATCTTTGCTAATATTTTCACATCTGTATTGATTGAAGAAATTTGCCTGCATTTCTTACACGCTAATGGATTTTTTCTACTTTTATGCAATAGTTTTATAAGGCTTTGTGTCATGCTTTTAGGCAAAGTGCCCCTTGAGACTGCTTCTTTATAAATATTTTTGAGAAAAGGACAGATGGAGTCCGTTAATTTTTCATAAAACTTTGCTGGATTACCCTCAGGTCCTGGAGCTTTATTTATTTATTATTTTGAGACAATGAGCCGGATTTTCAAAGGGCCCTTAGATGAATACAAGGTACATCAAACAATCGCCTCGCATCAAATCCAGGTGCGCCAATTACTGTGTGCCACATTTTTCCAGAAAAGCATTTTCTGCAGCAAAGTCTCCCAAAATGATGCAAGAGGTCCGTGCATCAAATATATGATGCATGAGGAGAGAGTGATGCAAGCAGAGTCAAAAATACCTGGTATAGGTATGACTCAAGCTGACCCCAAAAGATGATGCAAGGGGCAAGAATGGCTCCAGGTGAGTCAAAAAGACGATGCAGGAGGTGGAAATGACTCAAGGTGAGTCAAAAAGAGGATTGATACATGGAACGAGAATGAGGCAAGCTGAGTCCAAAAAATACAGTAGATGAACTGTCCAAGACAATGGCATGTTAAGCCCCCAAAATGCTCTAAACTAGTCTAGAAGGGGAATATGGGCTCTATAACCAAACCTCTGCTTTATATGTGCCAGTGTCAGCTAGACCAGCTCTGACTGGTCTAACAGATGCATGCTATCTTTGGCATGAAGTGTCAACAGCTTCCACCTTTGAAAATCCAAAAAAAGGTATGTTGCATCATTTTTTTTAAGCAAGCCTCACTGCGACATGCCTGATGCAAGCCACTTTGATACAGACAGTTCTGCTTTCAGTGCAACCAGTGTCAGAAAATTGGAATTGATGCAGCATGCTCCTCGTGTTATTCTTTTCTGGCACAAGCACCTTGCATCATTCGCTGACCTTTGAAAACTGAGCCCTATGTATTGCTGATTTGATTTCTTCTATTTTAATTGTTGCCCTAGCATTTTTAGGAATATATTGGGTACTTTATGTATTGATATTCCTTTTCAGAAATCGTCTAAGGTGTTATTAACATTTTTAACTCCTGTATCATAAAGTTGTTTATGGAATTTTAAGTGTTCACGCTTTATTTTTTTATAACTAGCTACTAAGGCCTCACTATCAAGGTCTGAATAGCAGTCATATTAGTAGTGCTACGGTTTTCTTTCAGTCTAATAGCCAGCAATTTATTTGCTTTTGGTCCTGAATCAATACAGTTGAGTTTTTATTTTCTTATGGAAAATTCGGCATTTCCCCTGATTGTTTCAATAATATTCTGATTTTAATTTTGTCCAATTTTCTGGTGCTCCATCAATGTTGAGTTTAGTCTCAAGTGTTTTGATTTTTTTCTAGTGATTCTTTAGTTTTTTTGGAGTCTTTGTTTTTTTTAATTGTTGAGGACATACTAATTAAATAACCTCTCAACCAGCATGTGAGGAATCCCCAATTCGTGGCCCACAATCTGTCTTCTGGTTTATTTTCTTTTAGGAATTCCTCGATTTTTAAATTAATTTGTTAATAGGTCCTGAGTCTTCAGTTATATAGCTATTTAGTCTCAATCTTTTAGTTCTTTCTGGGTTGTCTTGTTCTACAAACTTTAATGTGACTGGTGAGTGATCTTATATTTTCTGTTCTTTTATCTCAGTATGTAGTATTCCAGGAACCACATTTCTTGGTATATAAATGTGGTCCATCCTGGCACACAGATTGACAGCACTCAGCCCAAAAAGAATATTCTTCTGTATTAGGATGCATTACTGTCCAACCATCCACTAAATCGATGCATTTTTGATCTATCCAAATTTGGATCTAATACTACATTAGTGTCACCAGCTAAGATATTGAACTATCAAGATAACTATGAATCTTATTATAGATTTCTGTAAAGACTGTGTGCCGTGGATTTGTGGGGCCATAAACATTGATGAACGTGACAAACTCCTTGTCTAATTTGCCACTGACTATGACATAATGTCACTTGTTATCTGCAATCACTGAAGTCATCTGCAAGTTGAAGAGCAACTCTGCACTTCAGCATACATGTGCATGAATAAAATGGTTCAGCAATGTTTCAGCTGTGAAAATTTACTAAAGGACACATTTTTTTTTCATTTTCAGAGTTCCTTTCCAACATTTACAGTACATCTTGGTAGTTGATCTAACAAATTTGTATAGAAAACACTTGAAAACATTTGCCTCTTCCCTGTTAACCACACAGTGCCTTTGTTTATGACATCATAGTGTTCACCATGACAACAGATCATGTGATGTCACAAACAGTAATTGTGAGGTAAGCAGGAGAGAGTCAGATACATTTTGAAAGACTCAGTGGCACTGCATTATCTACAATATTTAGTAGACCAACAGCAGTGGAAAGTAAAAAAAAAACAAACTTGAAAACAATAATGTTAAAGCATCATTGGTGTAGCTCTAGTGTTTTAAGCTTATTATTACAGAGTTGCTCTTAAAGTCCCCTTTTAAATAGAATTGTTACTCCTGTTTTTTTAAACATTTCCCTGCCCTGAAAATTTTTCCTACCCATTCTCTTTGCAGTAATGTTATGTTTTCATTGTTTAGATGTGTCTCCTGTAAAAAGACAATTGATGGATTACATTTTTTAAAGCAGACAGGAAATCTGTGCTACTTGGCAGCAGTTAGCAATGTTCCTAGTAAGAGAAATGATAAACTTGCCTCCAAATGAACCATATTTTATTTATTTATTTATTTCTGATCGTGGATTAACCATTTGAGCTCAGAGCTCTTTACATAGGTTCCATGTTAGTACATTTAGAACAAGTAGGTGATTATACAGAGGATTGGGGCAAACAAGGCAATAGAATTAGAATGAGAACATTTAGGTACATTTGGTCTTTAAACAAAGGAATCCAAAAAATACAGCGAAAACTAAATCTGGAATAAGTAAACACAATCAGATACATACAGGAACAGACTAAATAACTGTGACCAACAGGGAGCCTGTTATTTGTCAGCAACACGAGGGGGTTAGCACCTAGAAGTGCTGGAGAGATGGGGTGGGGAGTTGAGCCCCAAGTGCAGGGTGTCTGAGAGAGAGAGAGAGAGAGAGAGAGAGAGATCTGTTTGGCAGAAGGGCAGATGGTAGGAGATGCCTTTGCTAGGTGCTAGCGATGGAAGACACATTGAGATTCCTGTATTAAATGGTTCTTTAGATTCTTTTTGAAGGTCCACAGAGTGGGCAGGCTAATAATGTTCTCATGGAGGGAGTTGAACCACAACGGTGCCCAATAGGCAAAGGACCTTTGTCCCTGAGATGTCCAACATTTTGGAGTCAGGAAGGACTGCAGTTCCAAATTTCAGAACAGTACCTTAATAAACATAGTTGTGAAAAACTGATTTAAATTGTTTTCTTTTTATGAACAACATCCTGAACAGTTCTTTTCCTGGAACCTGTAATTTGGAGTGTTTACTATGTCACGGTTTGAGTACAGAATGGTAAACATGAGCTATTGTTCTATCAGAACCATGCTTAGAGTTCTTTCCTCAAACCGTGACATAGTTAAAACTCCAGATCACTTGTTCCATGAAGAGAACTGCAACAGAATGCTGCCCATAAAAACAAAACAATGCAAAATACAGTTTTTCATATTACTTTTTATTCGGGTACAGTTACATATGGATCATTTAGGCTTATGGATATAGTTTCTGTAAACTGGAACATTATAAAGAGCTACCAATTAGAAATCATTTCTCCTCCTCTTTAAGGTGATGTAAGAAAAAATTACTAACCTTAGTAATTGTGTTTCTTCTAATGGAGTCTTGCTGTATTCTGACATATGCAGTTAGCCCCAGCACTTGAACTGTTCAGGAGAGGAAAGAGTTAACTCTATGCCAGAGCATAAAACATTGGGCTCGAGCTCAGTTCAAACCTCTGTCTCCTACACATCAAAGTGTAACCATCAGATTCTTATGGGCTAATACTAACTAACTACACCTCCTAGGTGGAAATTGTAAATAAACTAGCCAACAGACAACCAATTTTTGTGGGTCCACAAAAGACTCAAGTCAAAAAACCTCAAATAATAGCCAGGTAGTGAACAAACATAACTACAAAAAACAACATAAACATAACCCAGGGGGAGTGCCAAATATACCCCTGAGGTGCAACTCTGTACCTGCTAGCCCACTTCCCAAAAAACAGGTTCTGAGAAGGGAGGCAGGGAGGGAGGTCAGCATACAGCAAGACTCCATTAGAAGAAACACAATTACTAAGGTGAGTAATTTTTTCTTCAAACAATATGAAGTCTTGCTGTATTCTGACATATGCAGACTACCAAGCACTACCTCCAAAGGAGGAGGGTACTGAATCTATTTTGGGAATAGTCTCTGCAGTACTGCTGTACCAAACCTAGCATCACTCCTAGCATAGATATCCAGAGAGTAATGCTTGGTGAATGTATGGACTGTTTTCCAGGTGGCTGCTTTGTATATTTCTAGTAAGGGAATATCTCTGGCAGCAGCCAGAGAAGCAGCTGTACCTCTAGTTGAATGAGCCCTCAGGCCTGAGGGGGTATTTTGCCTAGCTTTTCATAGCAGCATTGTATACAAGAGACAATCCACCTGGCAATAGTTCTTTTAGTAGCAGGTTTACCCTTTCCCACTTCACCATACATGAGAAACAACTGAGGACAGTCAAACCTAAGTGCCTTAGTATGCTCAATGTAGTAGCTAAGTGCCCTCTTAACATCCAGACCATGTAATCTTCTTTCTCCTGAAGAGGAATGATCAGTGAAGAACACAGGAAGAGACATGGACTGGTTCAGATGAAAATCTGAAACCACCTTGGTTAAAAACCTCCTGTTGGTTCTAAGGACCACCTTATCTCTATGGAAAGAGATAAAATCAGGCTCCACTGACAGAGCTTGTAGTTCACTAATACACCTGGCAGAAGTGATAGCTACCAGGAACACAGTTTTCCAAGTCAAGTACTTAAGTTCTGCTGAAGCCAAAAGCTCAAAAGGGGGTTGCCTAAGTTGAGCAATACAAACATTAAGATCCCAAGCCGGGGTACGGTCCTTAAAGAGAGGGTTGGTATGGAGCAAACCTTTAAAGAACTTACAGAAAACAGGGTGAGATGCCAGGGAGGAAACCTTCCCCACTAACAGGAATGCAGAGACAGCTGCTAAGTGTACTTTCAGAGTGGCTGGCCTGAGGCCTTAGCCATTAAGATGAACCATATAATCCAGAACTGTAGCCAAATCAGCAGTATCTGGTAAAACATCCCTAATGGAACACCAAATGCTGAATCTTTTCCATTTGGAATTATACGTTTTTCTGGTGGCACATTTTTGAGAGGCTTTAAGAATATCCATAACTCCCTGAGACAGATGTCGACTTGCATACTCTAACTCTTCAAGAGCCAAGCCTTGAGGTTGAGAGACAAAAGGTTGGGATACCATATCCTCCCCTGAGAGGAGGTGAACAGATTGTGTTTCTTGGGAAGAGATAGGAGAAGAGGGACTGCTAGGGACATCAATATAGGATACCAAGGCTGCCTGGCCCAGTCTGGTGCAATCAGGATCACTTTGCATGATTGTGACCTTATCTTGACAAGAACCTTGAACTACAGGGGAAAGGGAGGAAAGGCATACAGGAATTTCCCCCCCAATCCAGAACCAGAGAATCCAGGGGAACTGAGCCCATGACTGGGGGTCTGCAACAGAAGACAGGGAGTTGATGATTGTCTGGGGCTACAAAGAGATCTATCTCTGGAGTGCCCCATCTTGAGACAATTACATTCAACACCAAGGGATCCAGGGACCATTCATGATGGCCCTGAGATATCCTTCTCAGAGCATCTGCTAGCACATTGTCCTTCCCTGGAAGGTGGACTGCTACCGGAGATGTCTGCAGAGAATAAGCCAGAGACCATAGTGTCATGGCTTTTGTGCACAAGTCCATAGACCGAGTGCCTCCCTGCTTGTTGATGTACCACATGGTGGTGGTGGTGGTGTTGTCTGTCCTGAACCATCTTGTTCTATACGGAGTCCAAGAAAGCTTGAAAAGCCAGGTATACTGCCCTGAGCTCCAGAAGACTGATATGAAGTAGAGACCCCCTGAGGGAACCACACTCTCCTTGTGCTGTGAGGGCTCCTAAATGAGCTCCCCATCCCAGGAGAGAAGCATCTGTGGTTAACAACACTGAATGAGTCTGGCTGATGAATGGGACTCCTTGTCTGAGATTATCCTGATCCAACCACCATTTGAGAGCTTGGATCAGAGTCTGAGTTACTGGAATCAGTTTGGTTAGAGGATCTTTTTTTTGAGACCAAAAGGACCTCAGATGGAACTGAAGGTCCCTCATCTGAAATCTGGCTCCCTGCGCCACTGCAGTGGAAGCTGCTATGTGACCAAGGAGCTGAAGAAAATGTCTTGCTGGTCAAGACACCGGAAGGCAAAAAGAAGAAGCCAGATCTGTAAGGGCCTTTGCCCTTGCCATAGGAAGAAAAACCTTTGCTTGGACAGTGCCCAACTCTATCCCTATGAAGGTCAGGAGTTGCACTGGCTCGAAAACTGACTTTGGAAGATTGAGGAGGAATCCCAGAGAAGTGAACAACTGTTGTGTCACTTGCAGGTTTGACTTGACTTGGTCTGGAGACTGCTCCACAATGAGCCAGTCATCCAGGTGTGGAAAAATTGAGATGTTTTGTCTCCTTAGAAAGGCCACTACTACTGCTAGGCATTTTGTGAACACCCTTGGAGCTGAAGTTAGTCCGAAGGGCATTGCTCTGAACTGATAATGCCTGAAGGCAATTCGAACCTGAAGTACTTTCTGTGGGAGCACCTGATGGGAATGTGAAAGTAGGCATCCATGAGGTCCAGGGAGGCTAACCAATCCCCTGGCCTTAGAGAAGGAAGAATTACTCCCAGAGTCACCATTTTGAATTTTGGCTTGACTAGGTGCTTGTTTTGGTATCTTAATTCTAGGATGGGCCGCCACTCCCCTGTCTTTTTTGGGGTAAGGAAGTATCTGGAGTACAGACCCTAGCCCCTGTATGGAGTAGGAACACTCTCTATGACTCTGAGAGCCAGCAGAGAGGAAACCTCTGCCTCTAGGGCAATGGTTTTGGAGATATTTGCAGGTGGAAAAGACCTGACCCTCAGTTTTGGCAATATTTTGAAACTGATGGCCAGTCCCTGGCCTGCTGCTTCCAGGATCCACTTGTCTGAGGTAACAGACTTCCAAGCTTGGAAGTAGTAAGCCAGCCTGCCTCCTACTGGAATTGGGGAGTTGACCCAGGCTGACACATCAGGGTTTCTGCTTGGTAGGAGCCTTAGACTGGGAGGAGGATACAGCCCTGCTCATCCCCCTTCTGCCTCTCCCTCTGAAGACCCCCCTCCGAGGAAAAGGAGAGGAGGCCTGTGCCTGGTAAAAAGGCCTGTGAAAAGGCCTACCACTGCCCCAGACTGCTGCTTTTGAGGAGTTGCCTGCCTTTCCTTGGCCTGTGCACTCCTGTAGGTGGTCCTGTATTCATCCATCTTTTTCATGTAATTCTCTGTCTGCTCCCCAAACAGAGAATTACCCACCACAGGGAAATCCATGGCCTTAGCCTGAGTGTCCTGCGAGAGGCTAGTACATCTGAGTTAAGCAAATTTCCAAAGAGACACAGATGTAGCCATGACTCGTGATGACACATCATTTGAGTCCACAGTAGCATGAAATTGGATCTTAGATGCCTCAATCCCATCAGCAGCCACCTTCTCCAGCTCCTTGGCTAGCTGGGGGGAGGCCTGTTTGGCCAGTTCCAGAACAGTATCCCATCTGGACTTCTAGTATCTGGCTATGTAGGCCATATAGTTTGCCTGCCCAAGTCCCAAGAAGGATGCCAAGTACTGTTTTTTCACCATAGCATCCACCTTCCTAGAGTCTTAATCTGGGGTGTGTGAAGCCAAGGGTACGTTAGCCTTGTCACAGGCTTCAGCCTGCATGACCCCAACATGGCTGCATTGTTGGAGTAAGAACTCCATACCTGAGCCTGACAGCATATACCTCCTGTCCATTCTCTTGTCCACAGGAGGTAAAGAATTTGGTGTTTGGAGATTTTTTTGTGTCCGTTTCCCAAAAGATTTATGAAGAGGAATAGACAGCCTCTTGGACTCTGGGATGTCCATCATTTCTACGAAGTCAGGCTCCTCTTATTCCTTAGCAGCTTCAACCAGAGGGATCTGGATGGTTTCTGCCACTTTTTTGTAGAACAAATAGTGGGATGGGGACTCAGAAATCCTGGGAGAGGAAACATTAGAAGGCCTGTCTGGGGAGATGTCCGGTTCAATGGGCTCATCCAGACCTTCCACACCATCATCATCATCGCCGTCATATCCTTTTTCCCCTTCCAAATCCAGTTCATAATAACCATCCAGACAATATTCCAGAACCAGAGGAACTGACCGAACCGAGCGCCTACCAGGAGGCGCTGGATCGGACGGAACTGAACAGAGTGATTCCACAATACTAATCACCCTGGCTATCTCTTCGGCAGTTGGATGTAATGGTTCTGGATCCAAACTGGCCAATTCCTTCTTTCTCTTTGATGGAACTGACCCCTCAGGATCACTCTCCTTTTGCCCTAGAAGTATCGCCCAGGTCAGTGGGCACTCCCTCAGGTTCGGTCGGAACCGAACCGGGCTGGTCATCCAGATCAACGGACTTCTCGGCCTCCTTTTCCCTAAGCCTATCCAGTCTCTTGTCCAGGGTGGCCTTCAGAAAATCTTTTCAGATTTGGCAGTCTGAATCGAGGTGGTCAAACCCCAGACAATAAACAGAGGTGGTGTGGGGATCTGCCTTAGCAAAGGCATCCCCACACTCACTACAGTGTTGAGACCCAGTGGGCCCGGTTTTTCTTTTGGGTTTCTCAGATGTAGCCATCCTAACCACTTACCCTTTAGTAGCTTAAAAGCCAGACAAGACCCCCCCTATCGGTTACCAACCATGTTACGGGCTGTGTAAAAAAAAGTCTAAAATTACGGTTATTTGAAACCGAAAGGGACTGGAACCTCACACTAAGAAATTAAAGAATAAACCAAAAACAATCCATTCGATTCCAAACCGGACTGATTGACAAGATTTACAATTTCCACACACAAATAAACAGAAATTAAACTAAAGTCCACTACCTACAACACTTACTGTACTGCAGACAGGAATCTGAACCGAGAAAATAAAGACAAAAAACAGTATAAAACCAGCATTTTACTAGGACCGAACCGACAAGCGAAGAAGCAATCTCCAGAGCGACTGTTCAGTTAGGCAAAGTAAAGAATCTGACGGTTGCACTTTGAAGTGCAGCAGACAGAGGTTTGAACCGAGCTCGAGCCCAAAGTTCTATGCTCTGGCATAGAGTTAACTCTTTTGTCTCTGGAGCAGTTCAAGTGCTGGGGCTAACTGAATATGTCAGAATAGAGCAAGACTTCATGATGTTTGAATACTGAGCACTTTTTTAAGTTTGTGGTTTAAGCCCCTCACATTACACATGATTAGATTATATTCTTTGCTACATGTGATAATTATGCGGTAAAAATGTCTGTGATATACACAGTATTTCTTAAGAAAATTATCAATCTTGTCAAATCAATTGTACTGCTAAGTTTAGTCGGGTCACAACTATCCCTTACCTTGACAAGGTAGACCATCATTATTTGTTCTCAATACTAGCAAAATACAGAGTTCCAGAGGTATTTATTTGGTGGTTATATACACTACATAAGGGGACTACTGTTATTCCTCATGTTAATGGATGGCTGTGACGTCTGTTAAATCCACAGTGGGGGTTAACAAGGTTGCCCCCTGCTACACACTTTTGCTATAGACACCATTTTGCGGAAAATACATGATCATCAGCATATACGTGGTCTGGAAGTCAGTCCTTTATTCAGTACAAAAATATTGGCTTATGATGATAATATTTGCTTATTTTTTTATTTTGTTAGGGATGGGACAGAGGGATTTGCTATACTGCATAATTATTCAAGGTTTCAGGTGTGAACAGTAACCTTATGAAGTGTAAGGATTTTAAAATCAGGGCTGATCCAGACAAAGCTATATGTACTGCTACTGAAGGGATTTCTGTTACTGATGACTGCGCAGCTGTCTCAGGTGTCACATTTAATTCTACTGATACTGCAAAATTAAACTGGGAGAACTGTATGGATAGTGCTTAAAGAAAAGTAAACCTTTGGGAGAGTAAAACTATAATGAAAAGGAAGAGAATTTTTTAGTTAAAACAATCATATTTCTAAGATTTCTGTGCTTTAGTTATGCCCCCCACCTGAAACTGAAGCCAGACTGTGCAGCATGTTCTTTCAGGCCATATGGGTGAGCAGCTGGAACCCCATGTAAAGGATTACTTACTTAGCCATCTCTGATGGAGGTTTGGATATGATTAACCCTGGGGTTTTCTTTCTCTCTACAGTTTTAAAAACTAACATTAGTGTAACTATGATGAATGCAGGGAAGTGGTGGTCCCCCCAGTTAGGGAATAGATAGAACCCTATATTTTGACCTGGAAACTGGGTAAACTGAGGCTTCCTAAATTGGATTCTTCTGGCCAGCTCCCCTAGTACGGGACAGCGATGCTGTTTAAAGTGAGACAGTGGAAGCTGTCACATGACTCAGTGGTTTCCTTACACTGGAATCTGCTGTATAAATGTATTGGCAACCTATTTTTTCTCACCATAAAGTTTTCCCTTCTGTTCAGAAGGCAGGGAAGAGGATCCCCAAATCCCACAATATATGTGGGACTTGCAGTGGCACTGTTGTCATAACAGGCTGGGAATATGAGGCTTTATTAAGGATAAGACATTGAGAGGAAAGGTCAAGAGACACTTGCTCTGGAATTGTGGAGACTCAATAGCACCTTTTTATTGACTGCTTATTTTCTCAGGGGTTTGGGGTTTTAGTAAGCACAGAATGGGGGGACAGCATATGGAGTCAGGTCACTTATGAAGAACTCATTTGGGGGCAATTATGGACAACACTGGGAAGGTTTTCATGATAGCACATTGAGGGTGGTTTGTGCTATTACGTAAGCAATAATACCTGATAGAGTGGGTGGTATTGGGCATAACTGGACCACCCAGGGGGCATAATGAGTGCTGACGCTGCAGGTAGAAGGCCTTATAGCCCCCAGGAAGGTCCAGTATTGCCCATATCGCTCACCCTGGAGGGTATTATTGTACTTAGAAAACAGGCTACATGTGGCATTTTTACATAACAGCTTTGAAATAATTACTCACCGAAGTAATGCTGTTTCTTCTAATGGAGTCTTGCTGTATTCTGACTATATGCAGTTAGCCCCTGCACTTGAACTCTCCAGAGAGGAAAGGGTATCTATGCCAGAGCACAGAACATTGAGCTCAAGCTCGGTTTTCATAGAAACATAGAATTTGACGGCAGATAAGGACCGCTTGGCCCACCCAGTCTGCCCATTTCCCTACCTACTGGATAAACTGCAGATCCTAGTTAACCAGCAGCCTACTTCTTCCTACCCCAACCCCTTAGAATGGCCGTATGACTGTCCCATGCATGCTTGAATTCCACCACTGATTTTGACTCCACAACCTCCTCCGGAAGGCTGTTCCATGCATCCACAACCCTCTCTGTGAAAAAATACTTCCTTAAATTACCTCTGAGCCACCCCGCCTCTATCTTCAAATTGTGCCCTCTTGTTCTTGCACACCTCTTTTTTTGAAAGATGCTACCCTCTTGGACTTTGTTGATCCCCTTGAGGTACTTGAACATTTCTATCATGTCCTCTCTCCCTCCTTTCCTCGAGGCTATACATATTGGCTCCTTTCATCTCTCTTCATATGTCTTCCGTGCAGACCCTGCACCATTTTAGTGCCCTCCTCTGGACAGCTTCCATCCTGTCTATGTCTTTGTGGAGATTGGGTCTCCAGAACTGCACACAGTACTCCAGATGGGGTCTGACCAGCTGTCTGTACAGAGGGATAATAACTTCCTGTTTTCTACTGGTGATGCCTCTCCCTATGCATCCCAGTATCCCCCCCAGCCCTCCTTGCTGCCCTCTCACATTGCTTGCCCACCTTTAGGTCATCTGATATGACTACCCCCAGGTCCCTTTCCATTTTTGTTGTTGTTAGTATCTCACCCCCCATTGTGTACTCTTCTCCTGGGTTTTTGTTTCCCAGGTGCATTACCTTGTACTTCTTAGCATTGAATCTAAGCTGCCATACATTTGACCATTCCTCTAACCTTGCCAAGTCCCTTCTCATCCTTTCCATCCCACCCTGTGCCTCAACTCTGTTGCAGATCTTTGTCTCATCTGCAAAGAGACATACTTTTCCTTCCAGTCCCTCTGCAATGTCGCTTATAAAGACATTGAAGAGGACCGGTCCTATTCTGAACCCTGCGGTACCCCACTAGTAACCCTCCTTTCTTCTGAGTGGACTCCATTTACTGTTACTCTCTGTGTCCTATTCTCCAGCCAATTCTTTACCCAGGCTGTCATCTTGGGATCCACTCTCAGGCTGGCTAACTTGTATATTAATCTTTTGTGTGGGACTGTGTCAAATGCCTTGCTAAAGTCTAGGTAGGCCATGTCCACAGCCCCTCCCTGATCTATTACTTTGGTCACCCAGTCAAAGAAATCTATCAGATTTGTCTGGCATGACCTTCCCGCTGTGAATCCATGCTGCCTAGGTCCTGTGCCCTCTGGCCTCTAGATACTCAACAATTCTTTCCTTCAGAAGTGATTCCATCATTTTCCCATCACTGAGGTTAAACTAACAGGTCTATAGTTTCCTGCTTCTGCCTTGCTCCCACTTTTGTGAAGGGAATCACATCTGCCCTCCCTCCTCCAGTCCTCGGGTACCACCCCATCCTCCCATGATTTGTTAAAGAAGGGTAGTCAGTGGTGTCACTAGTTCTACCCTTAGTTCTTTTAGAATTCTGGATGAATCCCATCAGGCCCCATTGCTTTGTCCACCTTCAGTTTTAAGAGTTCTTTCAGAACCCTTTCTTCTGTAAATGGGCTGGTATCAACTTCTGTATCCAGAGTGTTTCTACTGTGTGTTTTAGGTACCTCCCCCTCTTCATTTGTAAATCCTGAGCAAAAATATTTGTTTAGTGTAACCCCTAGATGGCGCTATCCCAGGGGCTACTACCCCTGCCTGATTTGCCACTAACAGGCTGAGGGCCTGGATCCAATGGCGGTGCCTCCACCCAGAGGTCAGGGTTTGCAATAGTTAAACTAACTTGGTCACAGCCCTCTGGGACACTGCAACCCCCTTTCTTCCCACTAGTGGCCCACACAATATATCAGAATTACCTTCACAGTATACACTTACCCCCAGGTCTGGTTCCGCACTGGGACCTCCTGTGAAATGAGATACAGTGCAACAATCACAGTACAGTACTTTAACATAGAAAACCTCAGGCAGTATAACTTTGCTGAAACAAGCAGCTCTGATTTATTTAGGGATATAACAAGGACAGGGGAAATCAGGTTAATTAGCTTATCACTCTAATAATCTACCTATGGCTCTGTGCACGGCCTATCCCTATCAGTTACTGTCCCTGGGTACCCAAGCCCTAGTGGCTAGTCCAAACCGTGGCAGCTGGTAGGGGCCCTTTCACACAGAGAAAAGGAGAATTAAACAGTCAGCAGTACAGTAATTCCATTTGGATTTAATGTGGCAATTCAACAGGAGCGACCCTGAATTAGTACTCACGACCTCCAAATAAGATAGGGTCCTTCAATGTCAGCAGGGCTCACTTGAGGTATACAAACCTCTTCACACATCCATATAAAAGAAAGCACTATACCAGGCAGGCTGCATCTGTATCCCGATCGCAATTACTGCACAATACCCAGGAGAACACACAGCAGATTCAGTTCCTGACAGACCGAGTGTAATTTTCAGCAATTCCTCCAGTCTTCTACAGGGTGAGCCTGGTTTCTACTCTTCAGAGATCCTTTGATTCTTTTCACAGGACGGATTCAGTCCTAACAAGCTGCAGACCGAACTCTGGGCCTTACACACGTTTTTGACTAAAACTGCACACTGAAAAGTACAGGGCTCCTTCCTTCTTCACTGCCAAAGCTCAACTCAACTCCAACCGACAAAAACGGGCACTTCCTTTGAGTTCCTCCCAGTTCTTGACTGGATTGGCTGTCACTCACAATAGACTGCTGCTGTTGGTCCAAAAGGCACTGAAGTCTAAACTACATCTCCCAGAGTCACTGCCCATACAATCCTCTTGTGGCTGGCTCAGATTATGAGTCCAAGTTCTGATTCGTCAAGGCACCATTTTAGAGCTAGCTTACCCCACACTGATTGGTCCAGTTCAGCAGTTCAAAACTAGAATGGGAACTAGCAGACACAGTTCTGACTGCAAAGAAAGCAGGTTAGACAAACTGTAATTTCATTATTACTCTAAATAATTTCTGGTAAACAGTTACATCTTTCAGATAGGTTCCCTTTGCACTCCTAGTGACTGCAAAAATTAAGTGAATTGGCAGCAGCTCGAGTGGTACTCAATCAAAGAAACACACAGTCCCCCCATATAAACTAATTATGTCTGCAAGCAGACAGCTCTTAAAGAGACAGTACCAGAGGTTCTAAAAACACTCACTGATAAATGGCTTAAACGCCAAACACCATTCAGGCTTGGAGCATTCAAGCAAGCTCCTGGAAGTCTTTTGGGAACCCCCATTTGCAGGGGGGTTACACCCTTCCTGGCCTGGGAAAGCTTGACGTCCGCGTCAAGCAAGTACCCCCATAAGTTTCAACTGCAACCATATACATTTGCATTAGGCTCACATACGTAATCATCAGTCAATATATCATTTTACCAAGAACACATTTCTGAAACATTGCAGTACGTCACTCTTTAGACAGTATTACATACACATTGTACCATAACTCAAGTTATTACCTCTTACATGAAACCTGAAGAGAGGGGCCCTTCCTATCAGTTACCTTGGGGCTGGACGCAAGGGCAGGGCACCATACTTAGAGGGCAACTACAAGTAACTCTGAGTTAGCACTGGACGCTCAGTTTGGGCAATGAGTTCGGGACACATATACTCCTTTATGGACAACATTGAGGTAAATCCACAGGCCTCCCAAGGAATCATAACTGAGGTGCACCACAGGCTTTACAGCTCGACCAGTCTTTCTAGGGGAACTGTTATAGTCTCTGCACTCTGAGCCTCATTTTCAGCATTGTCCTCACTTGTCAGGAGTCTCCATGGGGGTAGAAGAGGCTAGAACTTGGGGCACTTTCAGCTCAGGAGTTACAGTTTCTGAGTCCACAACATTTGGCTGCATGGAGAGCTTCGGACACTGGCAGTGGACTGTCAGGGCACTCAAAATACTCTTCTTGTTGGGTGTATCACCAGTCTGCCCCAATCTATCATTTCCTCCCTGAAAGCTCAAACAGTTCAACCATGCACAATGATTCCATTTCATCTGATCTGATGCTTTGCATTCACTTTCTGGGAGCATTGGCTCCAGGGATGAAGCTGGGGCTTAGACAGTCCAGAAGGCCCAGCTTTGTCTCCAGTATTGACTAGGGGATTGCCCGAAACAATTGACTCAGTTCTGTAAGAAGGATAGTATTCAAAGTCACTCTCACTTTCTTCCGATATGGACTGACAGTCATGCTCAACTGGGACTTGTGGAGGGAACACTTTAACTTTGCTTCTGTAGGTGCAGACTTTCTTGATCTTTTCTTAGCAGCAGCTCTAGTCACTGGTCCAGAGGGGCATCTTCTAGGGCTCAGACTCAATTAAGATTTGTCCAATGGGCAGTAAATGATTTCTATGTATTGTTTTTACATCTTTTGAATTATTCTCAGGCCTTACTTTGTACACTGGCAGATCATCTAGTTTGCCCACTACAATGTGAGGGAGATGGTGCCATCGGTCAGCAATCTTGTGCTTGCCATGCAGTCCCAGATTTCTTAGCAATACCGATCTCCTCCTGGAGTTCCTGTGCTTTCACCTTTTATCATGCCTTTCTTTGTTGGCCAGATTTCTTTTGGCAGCCATGGTTTGAGCCAGTTGGTACGCATGAGTTAGCTGGGCCTTTAACTTTTGCACATACTGTAAATAGTTGTCAGCTTGAACCCCATCAGGAGAGACCCCAAAACACACATCTACTGGTAGTCGAGCTTCTCTTCCAAACATCAGGCGTGGGAGAATCCAGTGGCATCACTTTTGGTGCAGTTATAAGCATGTACCAGGGTGCTAATTTGTTGGCTCCATCTAGGCTTGTCCTTTGGGTGCAGGGTGCCTAGCATATCTAGCAAGTGTAGAGTTTAAACGTTCAGGCTGTGGGTCCCCTGGGGTGGTAAGGAGTGGTTCTGGACTTCAGCACTCCCACAGAGAAAGCATCTTTGATCAGGCGACTCTCAAAGTCTCTCCTTGATCAAGAATGGATTCTTTGTGGAACCCCATGGTGAACAAAAAGTTTTCTACAGGTACTTTGGCCACAGTGGATGCTTTCTGGTCTTCGTGGGGAAAGCTTGGGCATATCTCGTGAAATGGTCAGTGACCACCAGCACATTACTGATATTTCTTTGATCTGACTCCAAACTCAGAAAATCAATACAGACCAGCTCCATGGGTGCACTGGTGGTGATGTTAACAAGGGGGGCAGCCCTCTGGGGCAAAGCTTTCCTCTGTAAGCAACGACTACAAGTTCGAATGTGTTGCTCCACATCAGCCCCCATCTTAGGCCAATAGAATCTGGATCTCACCAAGTCAAGTGTTCTGTCTATACCAAGGTGCCCCATGTGGTTGTGCAAGGACCTCAGTACTGAGTCTCGAAAGGCAGTGGGCAGCACTAGTTGTTGTTTGTCCACTTGTCCCCTCTGTCTACTGTTTCTCTGTATAACAGTTTATTGATCAGTTTCAACTTAGGACCTTCTTTGTATAACAGTGCAGTTCTCAAATCAGTGGAGCGTAATTTGGACACATCTTTTCCTGCATAGAGGGCTTCTAAAGCTGCTTTGATCATGGGATCGCAGGATTGAGCCCCACGAATACTGTCATTGTCCAGCTGAGGCAGTGCACCAATGTCTTATTGCAGAAAAGTGGCAATAAGCAGCAGGTATGCAATTCTCAGAGGGTCCCAAGCAATCCACCATGCAGTCCACTGCGTCCGTGGACATTGTTCCTCCTGTCAAACTTCCGGGAGAGTGCCCGAATGTCAGGTTCTGCCAATCGACCCAATCATTCTGGGGAACAGGCCTCGGGAGAGAGCATCAGCATCTATGTGGTTCAGACCTGCTCGGTATTCGAGAGCATAGTCATATGTAGATAATGCAGAAAGCCACCTATGGCCAGTGGCATCCAACTTAGCTGAGGTCTGCACATAGGTCAAAGGATTATTGTCAGTTTTACTAGTATTTAGCCCCATACAAGTACTATGGAATTGTCAACAATAGCCCACTTCAAAGCTAGGAACTCTAACTATGTACAGATAGTTCTTTTCGGATGGGGTCAGGCTTCTACTGGCAAGGGCCACTGGTCTCAGGCCATTCTCGTGCTCTTGGTACAACACAGCCCCCAACCCTTGCAAGCTAGCATCAGTGTGCAGGGCGTGAGGTTTTTTGGATCGGCATAGGCCAGCACTGGAGCATGGGTAAGTTGATATGATCTCATGAAAAGCAGTCTCACAATCAGGAGTCCAGCGGCCCCAAATACTTCACTCGGATGAAAATACACTCTTCAGTCTTGAGGGACGCTGACTTTGGTATTTTTGTGGGTTGGGGATACCCTTGAGTAAGGTTAAGTAAAGGGCGGATCACTCTTGAATAGTCCTTGATGAAGCCGATAATAACCACAGAATCCCAGGAATCTTTGCAGTTCTTTTAGATTTTTGGCTGTGGCCAGGTGGTCAAGGCCTCAACTTTACTTGGGTGGGTCTCTATTCCTCGGTGGATACTATGTGTCCCACATACTTTACTGATGTTTGAAAGAATTGACACTTATCAATGGACAGTTTAAGGCAAAGTCCTCCAGTCGGTCCAATACCTTAAATAATCTGCTCTCATGTTCCTCCAGTGAGCTGCCAAACACAATAACATCATCTAGGTATACCAGGCACTCTAGTAAGTTCATGTCCCCACTGCACGCCCATCAATCGTTGAAAAGTGGCTGGGGCACCTGAAATCCCTTGAGGCATCCTCATGAATTCATAGAAGCCAAGCGGACAGATAAAGGCCGTCTTCTCACGGTCCTCTGGGCCATCGATCTGGTAGTACCCACGGCGGAGATCCAGCACAGAGAACCACTTGCTCCCGCTTAGGCAGTCCAAAGCATCCTGAATGCGGGCATTGTGTACTGATCAGGGATAGTCCGCCGGTTTAAGGTGCGATAATCCACACACATCCTTACTGTTCCATTCTTTCCTCACTACCACAATGGGGAAGCATAAGGGCTTTGGATTCTTGTATTACACCAGCAGCTAACATCTCTTGCAGATGCCGCCTCACATCATCTATGCTCAGCAGGTGCCAGCGTCGAGACCTCTCACGAAATGGTCTTTCGTCATGCAGCCGATGGATATTGTGCTCAGCTCCTTGCACCATCCTACATCCCATTCCTTTAAAGAAAACACCTGGTCTCTCTGGGCAAGCTTCTCACTGATCCTCACTTTCCATTCAGCTGGCAGCGGGAGTCGCCGAAATCAAACAAGTCAGGCGTTACTCTGTCATTCTTCCTTGAACTCTTGCTGCTGGGTAGCACTGCAGTGTCTGCACAATGCACATTAGCCAGGATGCACTCGGTTTACTCGAATGTCTCTTTCAGACACATTATGAACTTGGACCATTACCCTTCTGGCATAAGCATGGGCTCTAGCGGGCAAAATACTAGGCTTGACCAGCAGTCCCTCTGGCAATTTTCCATCGCTTGTGCATCCAACATTAATATTTTATTCTTAACATCCTTTCTGATACGGACCTCTCCCTGTAAGGTACACTGGGCATTTGGCCAGGATCAGAGACTCAGGATCCTTCTTCCATACAATTCCGACCGTTCCTCTGGTTCTGTTTTTCAGCATCTCTCTGTGCCTCATATGGCCTTCTTAATTAAGCCGAACTCTTAAAGCTCTACTAGTCTTTGACCCTGTTTTCATAACACAACTGTGCCAGCTTCCGAACATATGAGCATTTGTTCCAATCAACAAAGGGACACCATCATACAGTCCAGTGGGGGACACACTAAGGCTAGGGTCTCTACTTGTTCGGCCACTCCAGCCACGGAGGTGGGGAAAGACAGCCAAATTCGGATATACCCGGAATAGGGTAGGCCTTCTCACCTTAACCCCATACATGCAGTCCTTCTAATGGTTGTAAGGGTACTTCTGACAAATGCTTCTGATACCAATCCTGAACATAATTGTCACTTGGGAGCCACTGTCTAATACAGCTCTTGTAGACACTCCATTCACCTTTGCAGTGGTCTCCATGGAGGGACCCACTATTCTGGACCAGTCTGGAGAGGTGGTAGTGGGGCCTGGGCAACTGACCTTGCCACAAAAGGACGTGAATTAGCATTTTGGTGCCCTCACTGGGATCATGTCGGCACCTCTTAACCACTGATTTTTCTCCTAAGCTCTCCTTGTAGCCTATATGCAACTTTGTCAGTGTCTTTGGGACTGGCATTCCTTTTCATGTGCCCATCTTTCCACAATTATAGCAAACATACTTTCTGGAGTTTGAGCTGGCCGAGGCGCCACACTGGGAGCCAGGGGGTATTACTAACTGGAAACCTGGGTGCCATCTCTGTCTGCGTGATAAGCATTTGGAGACATCTCGTCAGTTTCTGCACTTCCATGGTCAAGGAATTGAGTTTGGAGCTGTTATCAGCAGGAGATACATGGGTGGGTACCCCCACCCCATAGCAGATGCAGTCGGATATAGGTCAGGGGTCTGTACTTGCAGGCGCGGGTCTCATAAAGGGACTGTTTTGAATTCTCGGATCTCTCTCAACAGTTCGCCCCATTGTGGCATATCTTTTCCTTGTCAGAGCACTCATTGACTGTCAACCTCTGCCCTGAACTTCACTTGATGGTCATCCTCAGTCACTCGGTCGTAGCCACAGCTGTTGGTGCAGGCACTCCCGAGGTCGCCTTTTCTCAACCCCTAATTCTCTCATTAACTTCATCATAGGAGGGTGGGAGTTCCGGAGTGGGTTGCCAGCAGGCGTAACTGAAGCAACAGCAGTTCTGAAGAAGGGGGCAGACTTAAGGATTCTGTCCAGTCTGGTTGGTCTAGTTCAATAAGCTGGCAAACTACCCTTTCTGAGGCATTCTTGCAACAATTTTTCAACCGAGAGACATACACAGACAGCAACTCCCCTTGGTACTGTTGTGATTTCATACTCTCCACCACAGGTCCTCATCAGAATCTGGGCTCCCACACACATTCTCCAAGGCCTCAAGATAGGCCTGTGCAGGTAACCTCAGGGTTACTGGCCCGGTTTAGCACGGATGGTAGCCAGGGCAGGACTCGGAGGCTCTCACTAACCCTCTTTTCGCTTTTCGCCTTCCGAACTTATGCCATTCTAGCACTTGGGGGCAACATAGTCTATCCAGGTCTCCCAGTCATCCTCCCCTTGGGGGGGGTAGGAGAGTGCCAGAAGATCCTCAACCTTCGGTAAGAGTCGTGACTAATGGCAGGTGCAGAAATAGAGTCTGCATTGGTTCAGCCACCATTACGGGCACTGGAGCAGGAGAGGGTGTTGGGGGAGGAACACCCCAGGTGGCAGAATAGTTTCTTCAAGTCCTCACAGTTCCCCTCTCCCCAGCAACCATTCAGCAAATTTCTCCTCAAAAGTTTCAGATGAGTGGTGGGGCTGATTCCCCGGGTCTTTACAGTCCTAGTTATCACTCTCCAAGCAGTGAGGGCTCCCTCTGGGGTAATGGTCTGTGGCATTTGGAGCTATCTATGGGATCATTAAACTCTACTAGAGACCAGGAAAGTGTGGGTGAGCAGATTAGCATGCTGACCCACCACCTGGGGTTTTTTGTAAACCTTCCACCTTGGAAAGTACTCCCTGCAGTGTCAATATTGATACCCAGGGGATGTCCAGGATAAGCATAGCATTTTGGGGTCGATCTCTCCCCCAGTACACCACCCCACCAGCCGGTGCACAGCCACTTCTGTCGGGTACCCATTTTTTCTTAACAGTGGTTCATTAAATATGGCCACTAGAGGACACACAATCCCAGCGGTGAGCCTCAAGATGTAACCCCTAGATGGCGCTATCCCAGGGCTACTACCCCTGCCTGATTTGCCACCAACAGGCTGAGGGCCTGGATCCAATGGCAGGTGCCTCCACCCAGAGGTCAGGGTTTGCAATAGTTAAACTAACTTGGTCACAGCCCTCTGGGACACTGCAACCCTTTCTTCCACTAGTAGCCCACACAATATATCAGAATTACCTTCACAGTATACACTTACCCCAGGTCTGGTTCCGCACTGGGACCTCCTGTGAAATGAGATACAGTGCAACAATCACAGTACAGTACTTTAACATAGACAAATACCTCAGGCAGTATAACTTTACTGAAACAAGCAGCTCTGATTTATTTAGGGGGATATAACAAGGACAGGGGAAATCAGGTTAATTAGCTTATCACTCTAAAGAAATCTACCTGTGGCTCTGTGCACAGGCCTATCCCCTATCAGTTACTGTCCCTGGGTACCCAAGCCTAGTGGCTAGTCCAACCCGTGGCAGCTGGTAGGGGCCCTTTCACACAGAGAAAGGAGAATTAAACAGTCAGCAGTACAGTAATTCCATTTGGATTTAATGTGGCAATTCAACAGGGGCGACCCTGAATTAGTACTCACGACCTCCAAATAAGATAGGGTCCTTCAATGTCAGCAGGGCTCACTTGAGGTATACAAACCTCTTCACACATCCATATAAAGAAAGCACTATACCAGGCAGGCTGCATCTGTATCCCGGTCATGATTACTGCAATACCCAGGAGAACACACAGCAGATTCAGTTCTGACAGACCGAGTGTAATTTTCAGCAATTCCCTCCAGTCTTCTACAGGGTGAGCCTGGTTTCTACTCTTCAGAGATCCTTTGATTCTTTTCACAGGACGGATTCAGTCTAACAAGCTGCAGACGGAACTCTGGGCCTTACACACGTTTTTTGACTAAAACTGCACACTGAAAAGTACAGGGCTCCTTCCTTCTTCACTGCCAAAGCTCAACTCAACTCCAACCGACAAAACCGGGCACTTCCCTTTGAGTTCCTCCCAGTTCTTGACTGGATTGGCTGTCACTCACAATAGACTGCTGCTGTTGGTCCAAAGGCACTGAAGTCTAAACTACATCTCCAGAGTCACTGCCCATACAATCCTCTTGTGGCTGGCTCAGATTATGAGTCCAAGTTCTGATTCGTCCAAGGCACCATTTTAGAGCTAGCTTACCCCACAATGATTGGTCCAGTTCAGCAGTTCAAAACTAGAATGGGGAACTAGCAGACACAGTTCTGACTGCAAAGAAAGCAGGTTAGACAAACTGTAATTTCATTACTCTAAATAATTTCTGGTAAAAAGTTACATCTTTCAGATAGGTTCCTTTGCACTCCTAGTGACTGCAAAAATTAAGTGAATTGGCAGCAGCTCGAGGGTACTCAATCAAAGAAACACACAGTCCCCATATAAACTAATTATGTCTGCAAGCAGACAGCTCTTAAAGAGACAGTACCAGAGGTTCTAAAAACACTCACTGATAAATGGCTTAAACGCCAAACACCATTCAGGCTTGGAAGCATTCAAGCAAGCTCCTGGAAGTCTTTTGGGAACCCCCATTTGCAGGGGGGTTACATTAGTATCTCTGCCTTTTCACAGTCTCCCTCTGTCCACCCTCCCTCCCCTTTATTAAGCCTCACTATCCCTCCCTTGGTCTTCCTTCGCTCCCTGATGTACCTATAAAAGGTTTTATCCCCCTTCTTAACTGAGTTGGCTATCTTTTCCTCAGTTTAGGCCTTTGCTGTTCTGACTGTCTTCCCAGCCTCCATTTGCTTTAACTGATACAGTTCTCTGTCCTGCTCCTTCTGCGATTCCTTGTACTTCCTGAATGCTTTCTTTTTCTCTTTGAACCTTCACTGCCACTTCCTTTGAGAACCACAGTGGTTTCTTACATCGTTTTGTTTTGTTTATTTGCTTCACACAAGGGCTCGTTACCTTTGTGATGGCAGTTTTTATTTTTCCCCATTGTTCTTCCACCCACAGGTTCTTCAAACCTCTGTCTCTGGTACATCTCAGTGTAACCACCAGATTCTTACAAGCACTATACTAACTAACTACTAAGTACAGAAATTGTTTTGAAATTTTAAGCCAAAAGGCAATAACAGCTTGGGTCCCATAAGACTGAAGTCAAGAACCCCAAAAAGAATCTATGTAGATTGTGTTATTTATCACTAAGTATAAAGCAAGAACAAAAACCCCTCCTAGAAAGGAAGGAAGGGTACAAAGGTACACCTCTGGGGTGCAGCACTGTTCCTGCCAACCCACATCCCAAAACAAGACTAGGTTCTGAGAGGGGAGGCAGGGAGGGAGGTCAGAATACAGCAAGACTCCATTAGAAGAAACAACATTACTTCGATGAGTAATTTTTTCTTCAAACAACATGAAGTCTTGCTGTGTTCTGACTACATGCACACTACCAAGCAGTCCCCCCCCCCCCAGGAGGAGGGGCTACAGAACCTATTTTGGGAACAAGCTCTGCAGTACTGCTGTACCAAATACAGCATCACTTCTGGACTGGATGTCGAGAGAGTAATGCTTGGTAAATATATGAACAGTTTTTCAGGTGGCTGCTTTACAAATTTCCGGTAAAGGAATGTCTCTAGCTGCTGCTAGTGAAGCAGCTTTACCTCTGGTGGAGTGAGCCCTCAGGCCTGAAAGTGGCTCTTTCCCCAACTTTGAATAGCAAAATTGGATACAGGAGACATCCACCTGGCAATGGTTCTTTTGGTGGCAGGTTTACCTTTTCCCACTTCTCCATAAGTGAGAAACAATTGTGAACAGTCATTCCTATGGGCCTTAGTGTGCTCTATGTAGTAACTGAGGGCCCTTTTTACATCTAGACTGTGTAATCTTCATTCCCTAGAAGAAGAATGATCTGTGAAAAAGACAGGTAATTACATAGGTTGATTCAAAAGAAAGTCTGATACCACCTTGGGAAGGAACTTTCTATTTGTCTGAAGGACCACCTTATCCCTGTGGAATGAGATAAAATCAGGTTCCACTGACAAGGCCTGCATTTCACTGATTCTCCTGGCAGAAGTAATGGCTACCAGGAACACAGTCTTTCAAGTCAAGTACTTAAGCTCAGCTGAAGATAATGGTTTGAAGTGGGGGGCTGCATAAGCTGTGTAATACAGATATTCAGATCCCAAACAGGAGTAGGCTCCCTAAAGGGAGGGTTGACATGAGCCAGACCTTTGAAGAATTTCCTGAATATTGGATGAGAAGCTAAAGAAGAGTCCTTTCCAGCCTAAATGAATGCAGATACAGCTGCCAGATGAACCTTAAGAGTGGTAGGCCTAAGGCCTAAGCTGTTAAGATGAACCAGATAATCCAAGGCAGAGGCGACATCAGCTGAATCTGGCTGAATGTGCCTCAGAACACCAAATGCCAAATCTCCTCCATTTGGAATTGTAAGTTTTCCTAGTAGAAGGTTTTCTACTAACCTTAAGGACACCCAGAACTGACTGAGAGATATGCAGGCCTGCATATTCTAGCTCCTCAAGAGCCAGGCTTTGAGCCTGAGAGACTGGAGGATGGGGTACAGTAACCTCCCTTGAGAGGATGTCAGTAGATTGTACCTCCTGGGGAGACAAAGAGGAATTGTCACTGATAGTAACAATAGGAGGGGGGTACCATGGTTTCCTGGCCCAGTCTGGAGCCACTAGAATCACTTTGCAGGACTGAGACCTGATCTTTATTAGCACTCTGAGAATCAAAGAAAAGGGAGGAAATGCATACAGAAACCTGTTTGTCCAATCCAACAGGAGAGCATCCTGAGGAACAGACCCCAAGAGAGGGGGGCCTGCAACAGAACAGGGGAAGTTGGTGACTGTCTGGGGCTGCAAAGAGATCTATCTCTAGGGTGCCCCATCTCTTGAAAATGGCCTGCAGAATTTGGGGATTCAGGGACCACTCGTGGTGACCCTGAGAAATTCTGCTGAGTGCATCTGCCGACACAGTGTCCTTCCCTGGAAGATGCACTGCGATCAGTGAAGCTTGAAGAGAGTAAGCCAAAGAACATATTTTCATGGCTTCTGTGCACAAGGCTGTGGACTGCATGCCCCCTTGCTTGTTTATGTACCACATGGCTGTGGTGTTGTCTGTCCTGATCTGCACCACTTTCCCTTGAATTGATTGTGAGAATACCTGAAGAGCTAAAAAGACAGCTCTGAGTTCCAGAAGATTTTTGTGCAAAAGGGACTCCTGGTGAGACCATGTTCCCTGAGCAGAGAGGTGATCCAGATGAGCTGCCCATCCCTGTAGGGAAGCATCTGTTGTGAGAATCACTGAAAGGGTCTGACTGAGGAAAGGGATGCCCTGCCTCAGGTTGTCCTCTTCCAGCCACCAGTGGAGAGCCTGGACAAGTGTTTGAGTCACTGGAACTAACTTGGTAAGAGGGTCCTTTCTTTGGGACCAAAAGGACATTAAATGGAACTGAATGTCCCTCATTTGGAACCTTGCCCCTTGCACCACTGCAGTGGAAGCTGCCATGTGGCCTAATAGATGTAGGAAGTACCTGGCTGGCCGAGAAACCAGTGGTCGAAAAGAAGAAGCCAGAGCTATGAGGGCCTTTACCCTCGAGAGGGGAAGAAAGGCCTTTGCCTGAAGTGTCCAGCTCTGCCCCTATGAAAGTGAGAAGCTGGACTGGTTCGAGAATGGACTTTGCTAGCTTTAGGATGAACCCCAGAGACTCCAGAAGCTTCTGAGTGGTTCCTAGAGCTGACTTGACTTGGTCTGAGGACTGACCTACTATGAGCCAGTCATCCAGATAAGGGAACACCGAAATGCCTTGTCTCCTGAGGAAGGTCACGACTACTGCTAGGCATTTTGTGAACACCCTTGGGGCAGACATTAGGCTGAAGAGCATTGCTCTGAACTGATAATAACCTGAGGGCAACTCGTACCTGAAGTACTTTCTGTGGGAATCTCTGATACTGTAGGTATGTGGGTGTAACCCCCCTGCAAATGGGGGTTCCCAAAAGACTTCCAGGAGCTTGCTTGAATGCTCCAAGCCTGAATGGTGTTTGGCGTTTAAGCCATTTATCAGTGAGTGTTTTTAGAGCCTCTGGTACTGTCTCTTTAAGAGCTGTCTGCTTGCAGACATAATTAGTTTGTATGGGGGGACTGTGTGCGTCTCTGCTTGAGTACCACTCAAGCTGCTGCCAATTCACTCCATTTTTGCAGTCACTAGGAGTGCAAAGGAACCTATCTGAAAGATGTAACTGTTAGCCAGAAATCATTTAGAGTAATAATGAAATTACAGTTTGTCTAACCTGCTTCTTTGCAGTCAGAACTGTGTTTGCCTAGTTCCCATTCTAGTTTTGAACTGCTGAACTGGACCAATCAGTGTGGGTTAAGGTAGCTCTAAAATGGTGCCTTGGACTAATCAGAACTTGGACTCATAATCTGAGCCAGCCACAAGAGGATTGTATGGGCAGTGACTCTGGAGATGTAGTTTAGACTTTGCGCCTTTTGGACCAACAGGGCAGTCTATTGTGGTGACAGCCAATCCAGCCAAGAACGGGAGGAACTCAAAGGAAGTGCCTGGTTTTGTCTGCTGGAGTTTCAGTTGAGCTCTGGCAGTGAAGAAGGAAGGCCCTGTGCTTTTTCGGTGTGCAGTTTTAGTCGAAACGTGTGTAAGGCCCAGAGTTCCAGTCTGCAGCTTGTGTAACTGCTTGTTAGGACTGAATCCGTCCTGTGAAGAGAATCAAAGGATATCTGAAGAGTAGAAACCAGGCTCACCCTGTAGAAGACTGGAGAAATTGCTGAATTGCACTCGGTCTGTCAGGAACTGAATCTGCTGTGTGTTCTCCCGGGTATTGTGCAGTAATTGCGATCGGGATAGAGAAGCAGCCTGCCTGGTATAGTACTTTCTTTTTACCATATAAATGTGTGAGGAGGCTTGTGTAGCTCAAGTGAATCCTGCTGCCATTAAAGGACTTTTGCCTGTGACTGTTTACCATATAAATGTGTGAGGAGGCTTGTGTAGCTCGAGTGAATCCTGCTGCCATTAAAGGACTTTTGCCTGTTGCAGTTTGCCATATAAATGTGTGAGGAGTCTCGTGGAGCTCAAGAGTAGCCCTGCTGACATTGAAGGACCCTATCTTGTTTGGAGGTCGTGAGTACTAATTCAGGGTCGCTCCCTGTTGAATTGCCACATTGAATCCAAATGGAATTACTGTACTGCTGACTGTTTAACTAATTTTTCTTTTCTCTGTGTGAAAGGGCCCCTACCAGCTGCCACAGTTTGGACTAGCCACTAGGGCTTGGGTACCCAGGGACAGTAACTGGTAGGGACAGGCCTGTGCACAGAGCCATAGGTAGATGAATAAAGTGATAAGCTAATTAACCTGATTTCCCCCTGTCCTTGTTATATTCCCCCTAAATAAATCAGAGCTGCTTGTTTCAGCAAAGTTATACTGCCTGAGGTATTTGTCTATGTTAAAGTATTGTACTGTGATTGTTGCACTGTATCTTATTTTACAGGAGGTCCCAGTGCCTGAACCAGTCCTGGGGGTAAGTGTATACTGTGAAGGTAATTCTGATATATTGTGTGGGCCACTAGTGGGAAGAAAGGGGGGTTGCAGTGTCCCAGAGGGCTGTGACCAAGTTAGTTTAACTATTGCAAACCCTGACCTCTGGGTGGAGGCACCCGCCATCGGATCCAGGCCCCTCAACCTGTTAGTGGCAAATCAGGCAGGGGTAGTAGCCCCTGGGATAGCGCCATCTAGGGGTTACATGAAAATAGGCATCCTTGAGATCCAGAGAAGCTAGCCAGTCTCCTGGTCTCAGAGAGGGAAGAATTATTCCCAGTCACCATTTTGAACTTTGGTTTTGTGATTTGTCTGTTCAGATATCATAGATCTAGTATGGGTCACCACTCCCCTGTTTTTTTGGGGGTAAGGAAGTACCTGGAATACAGTCCTTTTCCCCTGTGCTGATGAGGTACCCTCTCTACTGCCTGCAGAAGCAGTAGAGAGGAGACTTCTGCCTCTAAGGCCTCTGTTTCCAAGGGAGTAGGAGGACTGAAAGACTTTACTCTCATTTTGGGGAACTTTTGAAACTGAGAACAAGTCCCTGGTTTACCACTTCCAGGACCCATTTGTCTGAAGTGATACACTTCCAGGCTTGGAAGTAGTAAGCCAGCCTGCCACCCACTGGGACTGAGGAGACGGCCCTGGCCGACACATCAGGGTGTCTGCTTGGCAGGGGACTTGGATTAAGAGGAGGATGCAGCTCTGCTCATCCCCTTCTACCTCTTCCCCTAAAGAACCCCCTGTGCTGAAAAGAAGAGGAGGCTTGAGCTTGGTAGAAAGGCCTGTGAAAAGGCCTGCTCTTGCCAGCCCTAGATTGCTGCTTTTGAGGGGTGGTCTGCTTCTCTTTAGGCGCAGCGCTCCTGTAGGTGGTCCTATACTCTTCCATCTTTCTCATGTAAGCCTCTGTTTGTTCTCCAAACAGAAAATTACCCATAACAGGAAAATACATGGCCTTAGTCTGGATATCCTGAGACAAACTGGTACATCTGAGCCAAGCAAATCTCCGCATGGAGACAGATGTAGCCATAACTCTGGAATGCACATCATTTGAGTCCACAGCAGCATGAAACTGGATCTTGGATGCCTCAATACCATCTGCAGCCACCTGCTCCAGCTCCTTGGCTAGCTGGGGAGGGACATGCTTAGCCAGTTCCAGAACCGTATCCACCTAGATTTCGGGTACCTGGCTGTGTATGCTGAATAGATAGCCTGTCTGAGTCCCAAAGAGGATGCCAAGTATTGTTTTTTGGCCATAGCATCCACTTTCCTGGAATCCTTATCCGGGGGGTGAGATGCCAAAGGAATATTAGCCTTGTTACAGGCTGCAGCTTGCCTTACCCCAACATGGCTGCAATAAGTGGTTAAGAATTCTGTACCAGAGCCTGACAAGGTATACCTCCAGTCCATTTTCCTGTCTACAGGAGGTACAGATGTGGGAAATTGTAACAGTTTTGTGTCAGTTTCCCCAGGGATTCGTGCAGAGGGATAGACACTCTTTTGGACTCTGGGACAGCCATCATTTCCCTGTAGTCAGGCTCCTCCTGATCCTGCTCAGCTGGAGAGACTCAGCCACCTTCTTGTAAAACAAGAAGTGGGAAGGGGACTCAGAAAGTCTGGGAGGAGAAACATCAGAAGGCCTGTCTGGGGAGATGTCAGGCTCTACTGGCTCATCTAGGCCTTCATAATCGCTTTCCATTCGCCCTCATAAAATGCATCTGGGTTGTAATCCGAGGGAGTAGACTCCAACCGAACCAACCATCTATGTGTCGGAGCTGGTTCGGTCAGAACCAGGCAAAGCAATTGGATGATAGTGATCGCCTTAGCAATCTCCTCAGCGGCTGGAACATGAGAACCGGGATCTGAACCGGCTGACTTTTGCTTTCTTTTACTAGGAGCTGATTCTGCAGAATCAGCACTTCTTTTGCTCGAGAAGGTATCTCCTGGGTCAGTGGGCACCTCCTCAGGTTCGGTCGGAACCGAACCGGGCTGGCCATCCAGATCAACGGACTTCTTGGCCTGTCTTTCCTTTAGCCTACTTAAACATTTTGCCAAAGTGGCTTTGGGAAGGTTTTTACATATTTGGCAGTCTTCTTTGAGGTGGTCAAACCTCAAACAATATACACAGATGAGGTGGGGATCAGCCTTGGCAAACACGTCCCTACACTCGGTACAGTGCTGAAACCCAGTGGGACCGGTTTTCATTTTGGGTTTCTCAGACATGCCTAAAATTTTTAAAGTTACCCTTTTTAGCCTTCAAGCTAGGTAATAACAGCCTATTGGTTCCAACCGTGTCATAGGTCGGTTGAAAAAAAAATCTTTTTTTTTTTTTAGGAATCTATAGGTACCAGAACACCACACCAAATATCACAATAAAACAGAAACGAGATTTGTTTCGGTTCTCAACCGGACCGAACTGAAAGAAACAAAAGGAAAAACAATTTCTTAACAGAAACACCTCACTATCTATCTATAACACTACCTGTACCATAGACAGAGATCTGATACTGAAAAAAAATGAAAAGACAGATGAAATCGACCGATTTTACTTTAACCAAACAGAAGCAGCAAACAAGAATTTTCTGGAGTGTCTTCACAGTTAGGTGGAGTAAAGAATCCGACGGTTACACGGAGATGTACCAGAGACAGAGGTTTGAAAACCGAGCTCAAGCTCAACATTTTTTGCTCTGGCACAGAGTCAACCCTTTCCTCTCTGGAGCAGTTCAAGTGCTGGGGCTAACTGCATATAGTCAGAATACAGCAAGACTTCATGTTGTTTGAAACATTAAAACAATGTGTAGAAATAATTTTTTTTTTGTATTTAAAGTTTATTGACACATAGAAATATATCAGTATACATCTTTAGAATCAAGCTCTTTACTCCAATCTGATCTTATGTCGCTGGAGAACTGGCTAAAAACTAATAGGATGGTCTTGAACGCAGGCAAAACAAAAGCCATGCTGTTTGGGGTCAGATCCCTAGGACAAGATAGGACCCGCTCCCTACAGTTTAAGTCTCTGGATGGAACCAGCATTGAAGTTGTGTCTTCCTTAAAATACCTAGGGCTAATATTTGACCAATGTCTCACCTTCAAGAACCATGTTGATCAAGTGAGCAAGACCATCCACGGGAAACTTGGCATTTTGTATCGGATTAAGGATCAGCTAATACCGGAAGCCAGACCCGCCATTGCTGCTAGCATCCTGCTCCCCACTTTCACCTATGCAGCCCCTGTAATATAGGGAATGGCCAAGCTGGAGGGCCACCAGATGCAGATTTTATACAACAAGGTAGTGCGGTTCGCTGCCCAGGATCACTCCAGATGCCACAACTGTGACACGCTTGCCAAACTACAGTGGCCTTCTTTTGAAGCAGTCCCCAATTCCCTCTCCTCTGCTTAGCATTTAAATTACTCAGCCCTACAGCTCCATCTAGCCTCTCATCAACCTTAGCCTCCAAAAATAACCCCAGGACCCTGGGGT
The DNA here is from genome assembly GCA_016271365.2 of Neoceratodus forsteri. NCBI lineage: Eukaryota > Metazoa > Chordata > Ceratodontiformes > Ceratodontidae > Neoceratodus > Neoceratodus forsteri. The sequence continues at coordinate 1,203,183,153 of CM028130.1, forward strand.
CGACAGGGAGGGTTCTACTAGAAACCCCCAGGGTCAGGTCCAGCGCTGGCCAGAAATTGTTCTTCTCCACAGCCCCCCAGCTGTGGAAAAAACTTCCACCAGAGATACAGGAAGCCCCCTCACTCATGAACTTCCACACCAGGCTCAAGGCGCATCTACTCGAGGCAAGCACTTGCTTATGTCATGGCACCTGACAGCCCCCCCCCCCCCAACAGACTCATTCCTATCATCTTACCTACAACAGTTGTGCCAATCCATTTATGATAGTTTGCCTCTACTGTTATGAATCAACGTCAAAAATGGTAACTATTGAACCTGTATGTCAGTTAATGATCTGTTTACTGTCTGTTTTCAACACTTATGCCATGTAATTACATGTAGTGCCACTTAATGTATCTCGGGGTCACCCCTGAAAAAGGGACCTTTGGAGCATAGCAGGCCTATCCGGTCATCAAAATTCAATAAATAAATTAATAAGCATGTCATCACATCATAAGATACAGTTCTGCATTGCTCTTTAGTTGTTTTTCATGTTGCAGGTGAAAGATATACCTCTAAAGAAAGCACCAAGAAAAGAAAAGGCTAACAATGAAATTAGGCATGCAGTGGGATATGGGTGCCTCTCCGACACAAGGTGGACCTACTCTCAATTCTAGTGCATGACTAGGGCAAATCGCTATGGCATCCAGTGTTCATTGAAAAGGCTAACAATGAAATTAGGCATGCAGTGGGATATGGGTGCCTCTCCGACACAAGGTAGACCCACTCTCAATTCTAGTGCATGATTAGGGCAAATCGCTATGGCATCCAGTGTTCATATACTGTAGTACAGTAAAGCACCCAAGGCTGCCACCATATGATACATTTCTCTAAAGTGCTTTTATAGGTAGCAGATAGTTTTTCCATGGAGTATATTTCCATCATGTCTCGTACCCAGTGTTGGCAGTTCCGACTTCATCCTGAGGTGACTAATTGCCTTTTTGGTGGCTAAAATATATGTTCAATTAAGGGTTTCATGAGGCAATTTACAATGAGAAGCGGTAATTGACAACAGGATAAAGTTAGGGGTAATCCGAAATGAGTTACCAGTAAGTATATCAAGTTAGGCAAGTACCACTGTCCAGTAGGTAGTCAAAACCAGGCAAGAATAAAAAATATGAACCTGGTCCACTAGGTGAAACCCACAGTCTCACCAGCAGTGTCCAAAATAATATGGTGAAAAATGTATGAGCTTAGCCGGTGTGAAAAATGAATGGGATCTACATTTCTAAGCAAACTCCCACCACAGAGTGGAAGAAATCATTTTGAATGCTGAAATTGCATATTTTATCCATGATTGGTAAGCTATAGTAGTAGAAAGCTTCTTGTTCCATTTATCTAAAATTGAGTGAATAGACTCCATTCCCAAGTCCTGCAATCCCAGGTAAGCGTTATCTATTACATGTCCCCATGGGTGGTTGTTATGAAACTCTAGAATCATGGCCATTAACAGGGGAATTGAATAAGGAAGTTTAGTGCAGTCCTTATGCTTATGAAGTAAATAAGTCCTAACTTGGAGAAACCGAAAGTGTTCTCTATTGGTAAGGCCATAGGTTGTTTGTAGAACTTCGAATGGGAGAACTCCATTACAATCCATAAATTGATCTATCTATCTATCTATCCGACTGAGATGGCATCATCATTTAAATGTAATGCCCAGCCAGGACTCTACAAAGGTATGAAAATACTTTCAAAACTAGGATGTTGTTCACGTGTATACCACACTTTAAGAGTTTGTGCTGTAAAGTCAGTAAATAATGATAAGGAGGGGGTAGAACTGTGAGCTGAGAAAAGTATGGGACCAATATCATATCAATCATTGATTGTCATTTCAATATTCTTCCAGGGTGGGGATGCCTGTGCTAGAAGGCAAATAAAAATTATATTCAAATGTGCTGCTTGAGCATGATTAAACAGCTGCTGATGCCTCAAAGAAAACTTTGAAAAACATAATAATTAAGTACAGTTCAGCCTGCAGTAAGTACAATTCAGCTTGCATTCCAAATATATTCTATAGATTTCTCCTCCCCATCTTCTATTATAGAGGAAATTTGCATGAATACATGATCTTTATCTGTTAGAGTTCATCTGCCTCTGTAGCTTACTCCCTACTTCATTTCATAATCCTCTTTTGTGACATCATAATCTGTTGCCATGGGAGAACTGTGATGTCACAGGCAGTGCATTATGACCTGAGATGGGGAGAAAGCAACAGGAATAGATGAACTCTTCAGAAGCAGAGATCCTGTTTTCTTGCAAATGGCCTCAGTAATAAATAATGGGGAGGAAAAATACAGAACTAATGTGAAATATAAACTGAACTGTGTCTAAATATTATGTTTTAAGTTATCCTGAAAGCGTCATCTGCTCTTTAAATAAATTCGGGAGGTTCAAGCCACCTTTGGTTAAAGGTAGTCACAGAATGGAGTAGCAAATTTGGGGGTGTTGGCTTCCCCATATAAAATGGGAAATACATTTATTCCTTGAGGAATAACAATGTGGTTCCATAAAAACGGGGAGAGTCTGATAAAGGTATAATAAGCATGAGAGAATATTCATCCAGATGGTTTTAATACGAGCTGCAAAGGACAGAATTAGTGCCCCCCATGTATCCAAGTCGTCTTTAATTTGAACTGTGAGTGGTTCAGAGTTTTAAAGATCAGGATTACTCAAAACCTGGGGAATAATGACTCCTAAATACTTAAGTTTGGTATTGCGCCATTTCCATGAGAAGGTTCTTGGTCAACTGGGGGAAGGGGAATAATTATAATAAGGGGAAGAATGCATGGGATAGACATAAAGGAATTCTGGAGGTCAGGGGTAAGGGGCAACAGACTTCCTGGAAAACATAAACTGAACTTACAAACTTAAATGGGCAGACTGGGTGGGCCATAGGCCCTTATCTGCCGACACTGTCTATGTATCTATGTATGTATCTAATTATAAAGTAGTATGTCTGTCTTAACAATGTTAAGCTTAAAGCCCGAGAGATCCCCAAAAGCTTGTATGATGGATCAGGCAGCTGGGATAGATTTTTTAGGGTCAAGAAGCATCAGTAGAATGTCATCTGCATAAAGTCTGATTTTATATTCAGTCCCACCTATCGGAACACCTTCCACCTAGAAATGATGTCTAAGGGCAGTAGTTAAAGGATCCATAAATAATGCAAACAGAAGTGGATACAATGGGCACCCCGTCTAGTGCTTCGTTGTAATATGATAAGGGAAGAAAGATCACCATTAACCCAAATATATGCTGAATGGTGAGAGTATAAGTTTTGAAACCATGCTACAAAAGAGAGTGGAAAATTAAAAGCCAATAAGGTGCCCCACAGAAAATTCCATGATACCTAATCAAGTGCCTTCTCAGCATCTAAGCTGAGTAAGGCTGTAGATATTTTATGGGTCATAACTTTCTCAACTAAAAGAAAAGTGCACTAAATATTGTCCATCGTATGATGGTTATGAATAAAACCTGCCTGATCAGAGTGAATTAAAGTAGGGAGAATATTATCTAATCTATGAGCCCAAACAGCCATATAAAGTTTGTAATCAGTGTTGAGCACTCAAATGGGTCTGTAGGAGGAAGGACTGGGTGGGTCCTTACCTGGTTTAGCAATGGTGGAAATGTTCATTGATGGAGGGGTTTCACATATTGGGAGGGAGGAGGAGGAGGAAGACTCGACTGCTAATTTGGGGAGGGTTTGCAGTTCAATATACACCTGCTTATCTTTACTTGTATGTGGGAAGGAGAGGGGTGGGGAAGCCTTGCGTGTCAGTGGGACATAACTTAACATTGTTAATTAACCGGGAAAGAGCTGGAGGGAGGATAGAAGTGACCCTTCATCCCCTTGGTATTACCCCAATCGATAGAGTGTATGGGTAGTCAATATACTTTTATCAGTTGGAACGTCAAAGGGGCTCAAGACAGCCACAAGCATGCTACCATTCTAAGACTTCTCCAACATCTGAGGGTCCACTTTGTCTGCCTGCAAGAGATGCATCTTCGGCACGAGGATGTATCACTGCTGTGGAGGCTCTGGGTGGGACAAGTTTTTGGGGCTGGATCCTCCACTAGATGAGGAGGTACAGCAATTTTAGTGACTAAGACAGTTCCCTTTGTAATGGTACAGGAGTGGTGGGACCCCTTGGGAAGATACGTGGTTCTTCAGGGCACCCTAGAATCCTTCCTCTTAGTACTAGGTTCAGTTTATGGCCCAAATGTAGAGACCCCGCAGTTTTTTGTGGACTTGCTCTCAGTAGTGGTAGTCGACCCCCCCTATGCTTACTATCTTAGGAGGAGATTGGAATATAGTACCCCAATCCAAAGTTGACCACTCGGATAGCAGAAGAGTGGGTCTATCCCTGGCCCAGAGGACGTTAAGGGACCTTATGGCAGGTACAGGGATGCTTGATGTATGTCACACTCTGAATCCCGGGGAACGCCAATACTCATTCTTTTCTCCACCCCATAAAACTCTATCCCATGTAGACTATTTCCTACTCAGTGCTGTTTCTCTTCCAGGGGTTTTGGAGGCTGATATCCATCCCAGGGTCCTGTCCAACCATTCCCCAGTTAGCATTTCCCTCGTTTTGGGTCCGGTCCTTAAGAGAGATTCCCTCTGGTGCCTCAATACCCAACTGCTGCAGAAACCTTCTTTGGTCAAGCACATACAAAGTTTTATCTCCACTTTTCTGGAGACTAACAGAAGTTCTGTGACCAGGGTGGACCTCGTCTGGGCTGCGCTCAAATGTGCGCTCTGGGGTGATTTTATCTGTTTGGCGGCCACACACACTAGAGAAAGGAAAGCCCAACTGAATTCCATCTTAAGGTATATGCAACACTTAGAACATTCTCTACACGAGTCCTCTCCCAAATCCGAATGGGCCAACCTTCATCTTCTGCAATCGCAATATGTTAACATAATGGCTCAAAAGCCTGAACTGTCCCTACATCATACTAAAATGCAATATCTGGAGTCGGGTGAGCGAACCAGGAAACTTCTGGCCTTCAGCCTTAGACAGGCGGAAACTGCCAGATTCATGCCAAGTTTGCACCCACTCCCAGACGGGGACATTACCTCTGACCCGAAAGAAGTTGTGTCACTTTGTGGTAACTACAGTACTACCAAACTCTTTACACAGCTGAGGAACCCCTCACTCCTGAAGGCCCCACCATAACTGACTATTTGGACTTGGTACCATTACCAAGTCTCCCATCCCAACGAGTCACAGATTTGGGATCCCCTATCACTGTCATTGAGGTAGAACAAGCTATTAAAATCCTACCACTAGACAAGGCCCTGGGACTGGACGGGCTCCCAAATAACTTGTATAAACTTTCCTGTACCCAAATAGCGCCGTTCCTGGTAGAGGTGTACAATTTCTGGTTTGATAGGGGGTGACTGATCAATCCTTTTTTGAGGCCTTAATAACCTTGATCTCCAAACCCGGCAAAGATCCACTACATCCTGGCAAATACAGCCCAATCTCCCTTAGCTCGGATGTGAAAATATTAGCAAAAATATTGGCAGCTCGTCTTGCTACACTCATTTGGGAAGTCATCAGGTCTGATCAGGTTGGTTTTATGAGGGACCGTTCTTCAGCAGACAATATGAGGAAACTCCTGCCCTTAATCTTGACGTTGACAGAGTCTGAGGTATCTTCTCCGTTGGTCTCCCTCGACGCCGAGAAGGCATTTGATAGAGTGTCCTGGAAGTTCTTACTTGCCTCCCTTAGTAGGTTCAGGATCCCAGAAGATTTTATTAAATGGGTTCAAAGAAAAAATTACTCACCTTAGTAATGTTTCTTCTAATGGAGTCTTGCTGTATTCTGACAATAGCAGTGAGTCCCAACCTTCAAACTGCCCCAGAGATGAAAGAGCAAACTTTCCATGCCAGGCATGGAACGCTGAGCTCAAGCTCAGCTGAGACTCTGTCTGTTGCTGTTTGAACTCAAACCGTCAGATCTTTATGAACTAAACTCACTGAGGTCCTGTGTGGAAGCTGTAAACCTACACTAACCAACTGGCTACTAACATAAAAACAGATTTGTTGGTCCCAAAACAAAGACAAGTCAGGAAACCCAAAAAATGAAATAAACACAACACCCACTCACCCAAAGAAGGAGGGTGATAACAAAAAAGGTGGGGCACCTCCTGAGTGCCAACACTGCTACTGCCCACCCACATCCCAAAAACAAAGGTTCTGAGAGGGGAAGGCGGGGGGGGGGTCAGAATACAGCAAGACTCCATTAGAAGAAACAACATTATTAAAGTGAGTATTTTTTTCTTCAAACAACATGAAGTCTTGCTGTATTCTGACAATAGCAGACTACCAAGCAGTACCTCCATGGAGGAGGGACAGAACCTACTTAGGAAAAAGGCTCTGAAGCACAGCTGTGCCAAACCGAGCATCACTCCTAGCCTGGATCTCCAGGGAGTAATGCTTGGTAAAAGAGTGAACTGTTTTCCAGGTAGCTGCTTGACATATCTCTAGGATAGGAATATCCCTGGCAGTATCCAGGGAAACAGCTGTACCTCTGGTAGAGTGAGCCCTCAGACCTGAGGGTGGAACCTTACCTAGTTTTTCATAGCAAAATTGAATGCAAGAGACAATCCACCTGGCAATGGATCTTTTAGTGGCAGGTTTTCCTTTACCAACCTCATCATAAGTGAGGAACAGTTGGAGGGGGTCAAACCCGTGACCCTTGGTACGTTCTATGTAGTAGCTAAGGGCTCTTTTCACATCTAAACTGTGCAGCCTCCTCTCACTAGAGGAGGAATGGTCAGTGAAGTACAGAGGAAGAGAAATAGATTGGTTAAGGTGGAAGTCTGAAACCACCTTAGGCAAAAACTTCATGTTAGTCCTGAGGACCACCTTATCTCTATGGAAGGAGATAAAATCAGGCTCCACTGACAAGGCTTGTAACTCACTTATGCACCTGGCAGAAGTGATGGCCACCAGGAACACAGTTTTCCAAGTCAAGTACTTAAGCTCTGCTGAGGACAAAGGCTCAAAAGGGGGTTGCATAAGTTGAGCAATGCAAATGTTAAGGTCCCAAGCAGGGCAGGGTCCCTGAATGGCGGATTGGTATGAAGCAATCCCTTGAAAAACCTGGAGAATACAGGGTGAGCTGAAAGAGAAGAGGGCTTACCTGCTGAAATGAAAGCAGAGACAGCTGCCAGATGCACCTTTAGGGTAGCTGGTCTGAGTCCCAAGCTATTCAGATGGACCATATAGTCAAGGACTGTGGGCAGATCAGCAGACTCTGGGGAAATATGCTTCCCAGAGCACCATATGGAAAATCTTTTCCACTTGGAATTATAAGTAGTTTTGGTGGAAGGCTTCCTAGAAGCCTTTGGAATGTCCATAACACCTTGGGAGAGGTGTAAATCAGCAAACTCTAACTCTTCAAGAGCCAGGCCTTGAGATTCGGGTACCAAGCCCTCCCCTGAGCACAGGTTAACAGGTTGTAATTCCTGGGAAGAGACAGGGGAAGGTGGACTGCTAAGGACAATAGGAGAGGATACCAGGGCTGTCTGGCCCAGTCTGGAGCAATTAGGATCACCTTGCAGGGTTGAGACCTGATTTTGACTAGCACGTTGAACAGGAGAGGGAAGGGGGGAAAAGCATACAGGAACTTCCCTTCCCAACTGAGAACCAAGGCATCCAAGGGGACTGAGCCCAACACTGGAGGCCTGCAGCAAAAGAGGGGAAGTTGGTGATTGTCTGGGGCTGCAAAAAGATCTATCTGTGGGGTGTCCCATCTGGAGAATATCACCTCCAAAACCAGGGGATCCAGTGACCATTCGTGATGGCCCTGAGATATCCTGCTGAGAGCATCTGCCAGGGCATTGTCCTTGCCTGGGAGGTGTACTGCTGTGAGGGAGGTGTTCAGGAATAAGCCAGAGACCATAACTTCATTGCTTCTGTGCACAAGGCGCAGACCGAGGTGCCTCCTTGCTTGTTGATATACCACATTGTGGTGGTATTGTCTGTTCTGATCTGAATAACTTTGTTCTGAACAGACTTGGAAAAGGCTTGAAGTGCTAGAAATACTGCTCTGAGTTCCAACAGATTGATGTGAAGCAGAGATTCCTGAGGGGACCACAACCCTTGGGTGGTCGGGTCTCCCAAGTGGGCCCCCCACCCCAAGAGGGAGGCATCTGTAGTAAAGATTAAAGAGTGAGACTGAGTGACAAAGGGAACTCCCTGTCTTAGATTGTTCTGATCCTGCCACCACTGCAAGGCCTGGATCAGTGTTCGAGTCACTGGAATCAGTTTGGTCAGAGGGTCCTTTTTCTGAGACCAAAAGGCTCTCAAGTGGAACTGAATATCCCTCATCTGAAATCTTGCTCCCTGCACCACTGCTGTAGAAGCAGCCATGTCACCCAGGAGCTGCAGAAAATGCCTTGCTGGACGAGACACCTGTAGGGTGAATGAAGAGGCCAGTGTGATAAGGGTCCTTGCCCTGTCCAGGGAAGGAAGGCTCTGGCCTTTTCTGTATCTAGCTCTGCGCCTATGAAGGTGAGGAGCTGAACAGGCTCTAGGAACTGACTTTGAAAGATTCAGAAGGAAACCTAGAGAGGAGCAGTTGCTGAGTTATCTGTAGGTGTAATCTGACCTGGTCTGGGACTGGCACTACTATGAGCCAGTCGTCAGGGTATGGGAAGATGGCAATCCTTTGCCTTCTTAGAGAAGCAACTACTACTGCCAGGCATTTTGTGAACACCCTTGAGCAAAGGTTAGGCCGAAGGGCATTGCTCTGAATTGGTAATGGCCTGAGGGCAGCTGAACCTGAGGGTACTTTCGATGGCAGTTCTGATGAGAATATGGAAGTAGGACCTTGAGGTCCAGGGAGACTAGCCAGTCCCCTGGCCTTAGAGAGGGTGAATTATTCCCAGAGTCACCATTTTGAATTTTGGCTTTAAAGGTGCTTGTTTAAGTATCTGAGATCCAGGATGGGCCGCCATTCTCCTGTTCTTTTGGGGGTAAGGAAGTACCTGGGTACAATCCTTTGCCTTGGTGCAGGGTGGAACCCTTTCCACAGCTCTGAAGAGTGAGAGGAAGAGACCTCTGCCTCTAGGGCAAGTGCCTCTGAGGATTTGCAGGTGGAAAGGATCTGGTTCTCAGCTTTGGAAATTTTTGAGCTGAGAACCAGTCCCTGGCTTACTACTTCCAGGACCCATTTGTCTGATGTTAGAGACTTCCAGTCCTGGACAAAGTAAGCCAGTATGCCCCCCTACAGGTAGTGGAGAATCGGCCCTGGCAATCCCATCAGGGTGTCTGCTCGGCAGGGGTTTTAGGCTGAGGGGTGGGAGCAGGTCTGCTTGTACCCCTTCTGCCTCTCCCTCTAAAGAACCCCCTCTGAGCATAGGCAGAAGAGGAGGCCTGGGCTTGGTAGAAAGGCCTATGAAAAGGCCTGCCCCTGCCCTGCGATGCTGCCGCTGAGGAGTGGTTGCCTTTCCTTGGCCTGGGCACTCCTATAGGTGGTCCTATTCATCCATTTTCTTCATGTAATTCTCTGTTTGCTCCCAAACAGAGAATTACCCCACAACAGGAAAATCCATGGCTTTAGTCTGGGTATCTCAGACAGGCTAGTACATCTGAGCCAAGCCATTCTACTAGTGCCACAGATGTAGCCATGACTCTAGATGAAACATCATTGGAGTCCACTGCAGCATGGAATTGCACCTTGGATGCCTCAATACCATCAGCAGCCACCTGCTCCAGCTCCTTGACAAGCTGGCCAGGGACCTGTTTTGCTAAAGCCATGACAGTGTCCCATCTGGATTTCTGATACCTAGCAGTATAGGCCATATAGTTGGCCTGTATCTGAGTCCCAAGGATGCTGCCATGTACTGTTTCTTTGCCATGGCATCATCCTCCTGGAGTCACTTGTCTGGGGTGTGAAACCAGGAATATTTGCCTTATCACAGGCTGCAGCCTGCACTACCCAACATGGCTGCATTGTTGTGTAAGGAACTCCATATCTGAGCCTGACAGGTATACCTCTTGTCCATTCTTTTATCCACAGGAGGTATAGTATTAGGAGTCTTTAAAATCTTAAATGTCTGTTTCCCAAAAAGATTTGTGTAAAGGAATAGACAGACTCCTAGACTCTGGATATCCATAATTTCCACATAGTCAGGCTCTTCCTGGTCATCCACAGCTTCTTCCATAGGAAGCTGAAGGGTTTTGGCCACTTTCTTATAAAACATGAAATGGGAGGACTCAAAGCCTAGAGGAGACACTCCTGAAGGTCTGTCTGGGGAGATGTCCAGGTCAATGGGCACATCCAGACTTTCAAAATCACATTCACTTTCCTCATACCCCTCTTTCCTCCTCCAGTTCATAATATTCTCTAAATCATAATCTTGAACCGGTGGAACCTGCAACTGAGCGCCTTCCTGATGGTGCCGGTTCGGTCGGAACCGAGGAAAGCAACTGCACAATTTTTATCGCTTTGGCTATTTCTTCAGCGGTTGAAGGAGAAACTTTTGGATCCACACCAGCTGATTTTTCCTTTCTTGTTCTCTTAGCTGGAACCGACTCCTCGGAATCGGCTCTCTCTTTGCCCGAAGAAGTCTCTCCCTGGTCAGAGGGAACTCCTTCTGGTTCGGTTTGAACTGAACCGAGCTGGCCATCCGGTTCAGCGGACTTTTTGGCCTCCCTTTCCCTGAGCCTACCAACTCTCTTCTCTAGGGTAGCTGCAGGAAAATTTTTACAAATCTGGCAGTCTGCATTGAGGTGGTCAAACCCCAGACACTAAACACAGGTGGTGTGGGGGTCAGCCTTAGCAAAGACTTCCCCATACACACTGCAGTGTTGAAACCCAGTGGGCCCGGTTTTTCTTTTGGGTTTCTCAGACATTGTGCCAGTCCTAACAAAACTTACTCTTTTAATGGCAATCTGCCAGGCAAGACCCTCTTATCGGTTCCTGACCGTGTTACGGGTTGTGGAAAAAACAGTAACAAAATCCATTTTTTTTTAGAACCGATAAGAACCGGTAACCACACTCTAAAAGTACAGATAAAGATTTTACAACAACTTGATTGGTTCAAACCGAACCGATGAACCGTTTACAAGTTCCACACAGAATAGAAAAAACAATATAACCTGTCTAGTACTCACGAATACCACAGACAGAGACTGAACCGACAGGTTACGGTTTAAATTCAGTCGAAAACCGAGAAAAGCGGACTTTAACCGACAAATTGAACCAAGCAAAGGGAGAAATCTCCGGAGCGACTGTTCAGTGAGGCGGAGTAAAGAATCTGACGGTTTGAGTTCAAACAGCAACAGACAGAGTCTCAACCGAGCTCGAGCTCAGCGTTCCATGCCTGGCATGGAAAGTTAACTCTTTCATCTCCGGGGCAGTTCGAAGGTTGGGACTCACTGCTATTGTCAGAATACAGCAAGACTTCATGTTGTTTGAATACTATACTCTGGCCCTACAGCTAGGGTGTGGTGCAACGATCATCTTTCTGGCTCATTCCTCCTACAACGTGGGACTTGCCAGGGTTGCCCACTGTCTCCGCTTTTAACTTTTATTTGGAACCCCTTCTTCGTAGGTTGGTCGGCTCTACCAGCTTGAAAGGTATTCAACTAGGAGGGAAGAGGTATCTCCTCTCAGTCTATGCAGATGACCTCTTGCTACACATGCAGGATCCCACCTCCACTGTTCCCATCCTACTTGAGGAGTTGAACCTTTTCTCCAAGGTCTCCTCCTACAAGCTCAACCTCTCTAAGTCCCAAATCTTTTCCCTTAACCATCACCTTACTAAAATCGAGCTTGAGGGGCTGGGCTTGATATGGCTGCCCCACACTCTTAACTTATTTAGAGATCAAGGTTGCCAGGGATGTGCCTACCATGATGAAGGAGAACCTCACCAAGTTGATCTCTATGATTAAAACTGACATGGATAGGTGGGGCACATTACCAGTGTTCCTCTGGGGTCACATAAAATGAATGTGCTACCATGTGTACTGTACCCCATGGGCACGTTTGGCCTCTTTTTCCCTAAGTCATAGTTTATCCAACTGTGAAGAATGTTTAATACGTTTTTATGGAGAAACAAGGGAATACGGCGCGATAAACTCACAGCACCTAAGCCTGGGGCTTGCTCTTCCATCCTCTACTACTACAGGACCCAGCATATTAGCAAACTGGCTAGTTGCTTAGATGACTCGGATGTGCAGCGGACCAGCTCCTATTCCCCCACATGGGTCAAAACTGAGCGGGCCCTAGCTACATGATTTTGTTGTTCCTTAGCAGCACTAGTATATCAACTTCCCTCATGTCTTCCAAGACTCCTCAAAAACTCTCCTATTGGTTGGTCCCTCCGAGCATTACATCAGATGCAGATACACCTGTCTCTTAATTGGCACAACTCACCTAGTCAATCCCTTTTCAACAACCCTCACTTTCTGATAAGTAATCACACAATACTGCCTTCCTTTTGCCTTCAACTACAACACAGTGTGCTGGGGCACTTATGCAATGGGGACTCTATATTGTCTTTCTCCTTCCTGCAAGAGAAATGTCAGCTTACCAACAATGACGTTTTTAAATATTGGCAAATAAAACATGCTGTTCTCGCCTTCTTAGGATCTAAACCCTGGACCCCTTTGCCATGGGAAGACTTGCCCACAGTATTTCAGGTAGCAAAACAACCCCATGCTGTTTCTGGGGTAAATTTCTGCAAAATCTTGACCCTGCTCTCCCAACGGGGTGTCTGTTATTACTGGGTTCAAACACTATCCCTCCCAGATAACCCTGTCTACTGGGGAAAAGCCTGGAAGGCCATCTATAAATGTATCAAACAATATAGGCTGCGGATTTCCCAGTTCAACATAATGCGTAACCTTTACTATACCCCTGTTGGGTTGTACTGTATGCCATAGGAAAACTAGCATCCCCTCTTTGCCACAGGTGTGAGGAAGAGCAGGTATCCTTGTTTCACATGCTATGGGATTGTTCAGAAACCAAAAAATTCTGGAGTTCTATTAAAAGTACTCTGGGCCCAGTTTTGGGCCTAGAATCTTTATTTACCTCAGAGTCCTGTCTTTTAACCCTATTTCCTCAAGGTATACCCAATGCGCGGAAAGCTCATTTAACTCTAGTAGCAAGCACAGCTAAATTGGCTATGCTTAGGCATTGGAAGGATGAAACATTACCTTCGGTCTTGGAGTGGTATTGTGAAATCCTGCTTGCCATCCAATTAGAGAAGCATATTGCTAGTATGTGGCATAGGCTAGATGTTTATCAATTATTATGGGAGCCTCTCCTGGCCCTTTTATCCCTCTGGCAACCTTAGATAACCATTTCTCGAATCCTCAATTCCCTCATTGTTGATGCGCAGGCTTGGGAAGGGGGCTTAAAGGGATGGGGGTTTGTGTTATATGTTTGTGTTGTTTTTTGTTTACGGCCTTTTATTATGTATGTCTGATTGTTAAATGTCTTTGCAGCAGTGCTGGATTCAGTGGTAATGAGCTGATGAAACCCAATAAAGTATACTGAATTTAAAAAAGGAATGGTGGAAATAATGGTGTAGGCCCAGGAGGGAGGAGGGAATTCAGACCGTGCCACTTTGCAGAAAACTTGGGAAAGAAGTGTGAGAAGGGGTTCAGAAAAGGTTTTATACCATTCATTAGTGAAACCATCAGAACTGGGGCATTTTTTCATTTTAGTGCATTTTAATTGTGTTATAACTGCTTCGGTTGTAATAGGGAGATTAAATGCTCCCGTTGGGTCTCTGCCATTTTTTTTTTTTTGCTGTTAATCTTTTTATTGAATAAAATTGGAAACAGACAAATATGACCATATGAATTATATAAGCCAGGGCAACTTGTTGACTAAACACTTTAACACGTCACCTAAACAGTTTACATTTTCAAATAAAAACATTTAATTACTGAACTTCATTTAGTGTAAGTCATCCTTGACTTAGCAGTCTGCAAGGGTAAAATGTAAAAAAATAAATAAATAAAAAAATAAAGGCTATTGCACAAACTAAACATAGTCTGGGGTTGGATACCCCATAACAGTATGTCTCGCAATAATGACTCATATGGTTAGTTGATTAGATGACCTTGAGGGGTACTTTGATTTTCAATGCCTGGTTCAATACTGTACCCAAGTAAGACCTTTCAAGGAGGTCTGAGTAGGTCTTTGGCATGTGGATTTTTAGCAATCATTGAGCTATCTTGTATGAATTGTAAGTATGGGGCCCAAATATTTTGAAACCTATGATGTATATTTTTAGAAAAATGGAGTAGAGCCAGCCCGTTGGTGCAGTGGTTGGATTTCCGTCTGCGACGCCGGCGACCCGGGTTTGGGAATGGACTCGGGCTGCCGGAGGGCCGGCTGGGGGAGAAGGATAGAACATCCGGGACAGCTCTCCTTCTCCTGGGAGGGCAGGGACACACACTGTGAGGCTGATTTCCTGGCGGAGGCTGGTAGTGCAGCAAGACAGCTGGGGCTTGGTGTTCAAGGGGGCAGTGGCAGACGTCGGCATACGCCTTGATGTCAGATGTCACTCCCCACAGGAAAGCAGAAAAAGGCCGCCCGGTCCGCCGGATGATGGCTGCCGACTCCCCGCCACCTCAGAAGCCCCGACGCCCCAGAATCCGCCTCAGCAGCACCCAGGGGCTGATTAGTGAGTGCGCTGGTACCACCCTCCTGGCGCCTTCCCCCTCGGAAGAGAGGGACCCATAAGGCGAAGGGTTACACCGGGCCACCCCTGGGTCAGCTGCGATCTGAGGTGAGTAGGAAGGGGGTTGGGGCGAGGAGGTTGGGGGGCGGTCTTGTGCAGGCGGAAGGAGTGTCGGGCCGGGGGGCCAGTAAGGTGGCAAAAATAACATAATGCAAAAAAAAAGAAAAATGGAGTAGTCTGAAATGAGAGGCTACAGTCTCCATCGCTTGGAGCAATTCTCTGTATGACAGGACCACGGAGGATCTCTACTTCTGGAGAATTAGCTTTTTTACCTCTATTGTTGCCTGTAATAGCCACAATTGTTAGGGCACTGTCAGCTGGGTGTAATCTTGTGCTATTCCCAGTACCATTAATGTTGGAGACAACGTAAGGCTTTGCTTAAGAATAATGGAACAGCCATCTAACACTTTACACCAAAAGGGTTGGATGAGTTTGCATTGCCATAAGACATGCAACAGGTCAGCCCAGAGGGCATCACACCTCCAGAAATTATCATGTTGCAATAGACCCATGGCTTTAAGTTGTACTGATGTGCGGTACCATAAATGTATAATTTTATTTTGAATCAGAAGGCTGCGCTGGTCTTCATATGCCTTGTGAACTCGGACCCAGCATTTATGCCATTCCACATCAGAGACTGTAATCCCTAGCATATTTTGCCACTTTAATTTAGCCGGAAAAGATGGGTCTGGGCATGCATCCTTCAACATTTTTGCATCATGCCTGCTAGGCTTCTGTACGTTTTTATCCAGGCTTGAACAAGTAGCTTGCCTTGTTTGCCAGAATTGACAGATTTGCAGATGGAACACATGCATTCTGTTCTACGCCATTTGTTATAAAGGCTTCTCAGCTGGAGGTGCTTCCAAAAATCCTCCTTGGGCAGGTCATATTTCTTTTGTAGCTCCAGAAAGGATTCAAAGATGCTCCCATACAGCGTTAGTAAATCTTTTATTTCTTTTATTGATTTAATTTCCCACCCCTCCCAAATTATGGGGTATTGGTCAATACAAAAGTATAGGTTGCCCCAAATGTGTGTGTGTGTGTACCCCAGGGTTCAGACAAAACCTCGCTATCTGATCCACTTTATGCCATGTGTTATGCCCTGCTTTTACCATAAACCAAGAGTGAAACTTTTAAGGGAGGGGGTGACCCAGGTATACTGTGGGGTGGGAGCCCTGTAGCACCACTTTCTCTATCTCGGTCCATGCTGAAGGGGTAGAGCTATGCTTCTGAAACATCCAGCATGTCTTGGCTGTGAGAAAGGCATATGAATAATGGGAGAAGTTCGGAAGATTCCAACCCCCTTTAGTCCAGTATGCCCTCAGTTTGGCTCTGCTGTAGGGGGGAAGAGTTGTCCCATAAAAAGTTTCCCATTAATGAATTCAGCTTCTTAACCCATTTCTCTGAAAGTTCTATGGGGAGATGGGATAATAGATAAAATACCCTCAGAGCCAGCATCCTCTCTATGACAGTTATTTTACCGACCATCGTAAGGTTTAAGTGCTTCCATTGGAAAACCTCCTGCTGGAGATTTGCTAACAGGGGTGTAAAATGCTTGTCTACTAAGCTCTGCAGGTCTGGGGAAATTCTTATGCCTAGGTATTTAATTACCTTGTGAGCCCAAGCTAACCCTGTTGCACCTATCCAGGACAAGGTCGCCCTGTTGTTAAGTGGGAGTATCTCAGATTTGCCGATGTGAATTTTTAGCCCCGAAATGTTCCCAAAGGATTCCAGGGTATCATGAATATGTGGGGTGCTTCGCACTATGTTACCGGTTAAAATAAGACAATCATCTGCATATAGTTTGGTGTGGTATGAAGCCTGGCCTACCTTAATCCTTGGTATCTGTGGATAACTCTGAATTGCTGCTACTAAGGGCTCCATAGCAATGACAAATAGCAAAGGGGAAAGGGGCAACCTTGCCTGGTACCTCATACAGAGAAAACGAATCAGACAGGGTGTCATTGGTGATTAGCCTTGCCTTGGGATTTTTATATAGTGTCCGGATCCACGTAGTGAAGTGCAGGCCAAAGTTATAATGGTCCAGAACAACATGCAAATACTCTCACTCCACCGAATTGAAGACTTTTTCAAAGTCCACAGTGACCACCATGGCTGGTGTGGGGAGCACTGCAGCAGCCTGCATCAGTGTGACAATGGCTCTTAGATGGTCCGAACTAACCCTGCCTTTAACAAACCCCACCCACGATGGGTGAATTATAGAAGGAAGGATCTTCTCCAGGCGAGATGCAAGAATCTTTGCCAATATTTTGGCATCTATATTAATCAGGGATATGGGCCTATAACTGGCGGGGAATGTGCAATCTTTCCCTTCTTTAGGCAACACCCGTGATGATGGTCTCCTTGAGGGTACCCAGCAGTTCTCTCCGTGCATGTGCTTCTTGTAGCATCTGCAGCATCGGGGTAGCTACACTGTCCTTAACAATCTGTTAGAAGTCAGCCGGAAAGCCATCACTTCCCAGCGACTTATGGAGAGTCATGCTTTGAATGGCCAGCCGGAGTTCTGCCTCTGTGAAACTGGAGCATCTAGGTCTTGTTTCTGTGCCTGTGAGCTTAGGGAGGGGAAGGCCAGCCACAAAGACCAAGCATTTGTGTTTTCTTTCCAGTCTATGTGGGATTTGTTCAATTGTTTTTAGAAGTTGGCCATAGTATTATTTATATCTCTTGGAGTGGCATACAGCTTACCATTATGGTCACTAAGCTGAGCAAAATATCTCTCTGCCTGTCGTTGTTTCAATCAACAGGCGACAGAATACAAAACAGCTCAGCAGGTCACGGAGTGTGCGGTTGCAAAAATATCAGAAGAAAACAATAAGAAATCACACCACTCAAAGAGCTTCCAAAAATGCAGCTTTAATGTAGAAAAAGTTAAAAACACACTGCCATCAGTGCAGGATAGCATCAGAAATGCTGATGGTGGTGTGTTTTTAACTTTTTCTACATTAAAGCTGATTTTCAATCTACAGGCGAGCAGTTTACTGGCCTTCTCTCCCTCAGCCCAGTATTTGTGTTGGGCTCTCCGAATGTGGAGTTCAGCTTTACTGGTGACCAGAACATTAAGTCGCAACATCAAGGCTGTAATTTCATATACTACCTTGGAGTTATGCAATTGGGGATCTCTCTTATATATGGCTTCCTTCTGCTGAAGCTGCTGTTCTAACTGAGCAGCCTCTTTCTCCCTCTGCCATCGTCAGAAAGTGGCATAGCTAATAATCTTTCCCGTAACTGTTGCTTTAGAAGCCTCACAAATCATGGCTGATGATGAGGAGCCCTGGGGGTTATCCTTAAAATAGGCATCGGTCTGTGCTGAGAGCCACTGTGGGAAATCTTTATCCTGTAATAGTAGGGGGTCCAGGTGCCAGAATAAAGATTTTGAGGGGTGGGGGTCTATGAATAAACATTACTATTGGTGCGTGGTCTGAGATCTACAAGGGGGTTATATTGACATTTACTGCTGAGGAGGTAGCTTCGCTGATGTGAACCAATAATCCAACCTACTAGCCATTGCTTGCACATCAGAAAATATGCATAGTCCCTCACTTTAGGGTGAGACAGTCTTCATAAATCGGTTAGTTGGTGCAATGACAGTAGTTCCTTCAGGGTGTGAAGGGATTTAACATGAGGTTCTGGTTTACAGTTAGATCTTTCAAGGAAGTGGTCCAAGGCCAGATTAAAGTCCCTTCCCAAAACGATATCAGAATTATCAAATGCCATATCCATCAACTTCCGTGATGTGACATTAAAGAAATCTGGGGCATCTTTATTTGGTGCATAAATATTAACTAGAATTGCTAGTCCCATGGGAATGGACACATTGACAATCACCCAGCTACCGTATCCATCCTATTTCTGTTCTAATGGCTTCCATTTAAGTTTTTTGTGAAACAGTATATAAACTCCCCTTTTTGCCTTCCCAGAGGTACTGTGGACTTCCCATCCCACCCACTCTCTGGCTTATTTCTGGGCCTCTTGCTTATCCAGTTTTGTCTTTTGTAGAAAGGCTACCTGTGTTTTCAGCCGTTTTATCTGGGCTAATATCTTTTTCCTCTTAATAGGGGAGTTTAGGTCCCTCATATTACATGAGGTGGCCACCAGTGTGGAACTGTTAGCTATGTTTTAGTACCCAAATTCAAAGATTCTTGAAGAAGGATATTGGCTTTGTATGAACCCAGGTGAGTATCCAATACACTGTTCCATCTGCATATCTGCCCACTACGCCTCTAGGCATAGTCATTTCCAATCCCATTTTCAGACTGCTGATTGTAAGATTATTTATTTGGAAGGTATGTGACCAAATTACTCTTTTTTTTAAATCAAACATTGTGATAACCTATTGAACATGGGCAACGTGGAGAATACCATACACAAACTTGAGAACAATACTATGTACCAGGAGCCCAGTATAGCTATTTGAAAACTAACCATATTCATAACTTCATATATCAACTGTAAAACACATAGAACTAATAGATAGATATACACATTATTTTTCCAAGTAGATGAAGGAGTCCCTTTTATGACCAGGTATCGATCTCACTCTCACAGGTACCAATGGTCAGGAAATTTCCTCCAAGGGGGAATTCATACAAATTCTCTAGATCTTTGGGGGCGCTACTGAAATCCTACAGCCAATGTTCTATTATAAGCTACCCAGGCCCATGGGGAACCAAACGGTGCATTATCTCCTTCGGAGTCAGGGTAAGTTGTAGGATCCCAACAGCTGCCTGCTCCCATCTCAGGTACAGGAAGGGGAGGGAGTAAATGACCTTGATCTTTCAGCCGCATCTGGTAGGGTCATCTCCTTTCTGTAGTTCAGACCTGGGTAAAACGAGCCAATGTCTAGACACCTAAAGGGTATTTAACAGTGCCACATGGGAAAGGGCACTGGCAGCTGGAGAGCTGCCCTACCACCACCATGCCTCAGAAAGAATGGGCGTTCGAGGGACAGTTCCAGTGGGTTGGGCCTTCCCTCCAAATCTGTCAGAACCTCATTCAGAATACATGGGCTGTTGTCATGATGCAAGCCACCAATTCCTAGGGACCTTGCACGGTTATCTCCCACACCCTATAGTAGTATCTTGCTCTACCTGAATGCCTAAATGAGGTAACTGTTTCATGACATTCCCTTCTATCCCCCCTGCCTGCAGTGCTCGTGTAACCCAAGGTGAGCATAGTAGCATCTCCAACCTTATTATTATCCCCCCATCTAACCCCGCTGGAAAGGAGATTTGCAATTCAGCATATGGGTGATACCCCTTGCAAGACTGCATAACCTCAGGAGCATCGCATGCAGACCCATCTTAAGACAAGCTCCCAGCCTGAGCTCAGTCTTACCGAGGAGCCCTCGGAGGGATAGAGATGAGTACCAACTCAACAGGTGGCCAACTAGCTGATACTAGAAAAAAGAAAATATCAGGCTGTTAGTCCCTGTCTGGTAAGCCCATCTAAGATTTCCCCTGGGTGCCTCCGTACCCAGCAACACATTTTATCCATTTATCCAGTGATCAAACACCTAAATGATGAAAGGGGGCTTGAATAACCTAACCTGTGTAGTGCTCAGCCATAGTATGCCAGCAAACTTCACCGGGTATCTGACCATCCTTCCCTCCAGTTTAGCAGCCCAGCCAGAGCTCACAAAGGTGCGCTATCCATATCTGGTGCCGCTGTGTAAAAAAAACCAAGGGAGCAGCCCATGCAAACTTGTAGTGCTGGGGTACCAGCTGGGAACTATGAGCGGGGCAGCTCAATGTGGAAACTAAAGGAGTAAAGAAAATCATTATACATATGATTCCCATCAATGGAATTAGCCCTGTAGACCAGTGCACAGTTATACAGAGCCATAGTAGCAGTTAATGATTGAGAAGCATACACTGGAATCCAGCAGTCCAAAACATAATCAGACTGGGCTAGTTAAAAAAGTCAGTCTTACCAGTGTTTCAATTCAAAATTTAGAGTTTAAAGTTTAGACACTGTTGGAGGACCCAGTCATGTCCCTTAGGTCTTTGTGGCATGTTATTTACTAGACTCTGCCATCAGCAGCGGCAATGGAGATTTTGCTTCTTGTTCCAACATTTTGGTGATAAAATCTGCCCATTCATGACAAATAGGATATCAGTCTGCTGAGTGTGTCTCTCGAGGTTTGGATGGATTTTCCTGACCACCAGTGGCCCCAAGGAGGTTGAGAGCTGCTGGGGAAAGGTCTTGGAGAGCCTCAAATTGGTTTGATGTCTTGATTGGTGTGTCCCACAGGCAGTTACTGCTGGCATCAGAGAGATGATGTTGGCACTGGAGGCTCCTCAGTCTAGCTCACTGGGGAGAGGGCTTCTGATGTGGCATATTCTTGTGCCTCATTTTCTGCCTACTCCTCTGCATTTGCTGCCAAGCCTCACCATTCTGATTCTTATCCTGGGGACGGGGATCTTGATGTTCTGAGGCAGTCTGTGTGAGTTCCATTCCCTGACAAGCTGTGCCACAAGGCATCGATGGGTACTGATTTGGTGCATTTCTGTCATTTGTAATGTCACAGAGAAAATGCTCCACTTCACTCGGATTATTAAAAGTAGTCCCCATTATACTGCATGTGGAGCAAAGTGGGGTACCAGATTAATGTAGGGATATTCAACCACCCACTGAGTCCAGAGATGGTCACGAGGCACGCAGCACCCAGGCTCCCCAAGAGCAGTGCTGGAAACAGAGCTTGCAGACAGCTCCATTCAACCAACCTCCAAGTCCAGAGATGGTCGTGAGGCCACAGCACTCCAGGCTCTCCCTCCCAAAGCAGTGCCAGAAACGGAGCCCACAGGCAGCTCCATTCAACCACCCACCAAGTCCAGAGATGGTCATGAGGGCCGCAGCACTCCAGGCCCCCGAACCACCCGCCAAGTCCAGAGACATTGTGAGGGCCGCAGCACCAGGCTCTCCCTCCCCAAGCAGCACTGGAAACAGAGCCTGCAGGCAGCTCCATTCAACCACCCACCAAGTTCAGAGACAGTCATGAGGGCTACAGCACTCCAGACCCCCACAGAGCAGCACCAGAAATGGAGCCCACAGGTACTGCAGCAGTTGGAAGGTGTTTGAAAATGTTACTTTACCAATGTGCCTAACTTCCATTAGCAGACCAGTACAGATAGAATATTGCAACTTGCAAGAACCTTTTTTGCACAGGACATTTTGTGGAAATCCCAGTGGTCTCTTTAAGCGCAGTCTGGGGATTTGGTGAAGTTATGCATTGAGTCCGATTGCTTTAAGGTGCCTGTACAGTCTGTAGGGGTACTGATTTGCAGTGTGTCATTCTGCTGCACTGTGAAGTGCAGGTTAGGGGCTCTTTCACACTTGCAATGACTCTGCAGCAGGCTCTATGTATTGGGGGTGTCATTAGCTAGTTTTCTGCTGTACTACATCCAGGGCATTAATTGTATGTTTTGTGGCCATCTTGTCTCTTTGTCTCCCCCCCACCCCAAGGCCATTTCCTGCCCGACTCCCACTGTGTAAGGAGCCACTAATTTCCCTTACCTTCTCCTTCTACAGGCAGCTCCATTCAACCACCCGCTGAATCCAGAGATGGTCGTGAGGGCCACAGCACTCCAGGCTCTCCCCCTCCCTCGGAGCAGCACCAGAAACGGAGCCTGTAGGTACTGTGGCAGATGGAAGGTGCTGCCTGCCCCTGCTCTGCAGCAGCTGCCCCACCAATCCCCACCCTCCTGCCCTGGGTGGGCATTTCCTTTCAAACAACATGAGGTCTTGCTGTATTCTGACTATATGCAGTTAGCCCCAGCACTTGAACTGCTCCGGAGAGTAAAGGGTTAACTGTATGCAAAGGCATCGAATGTTGAGCTCGAGCTCGGATTTCAAACCTCTGTCTGTGGTATTCTGAAGTGTAACCATCAGATTCTTTACTCTGCCTTACTGTGAAGTCGCTCCGGAGATCTCTCCTGCGCTTCAGTTTGGTCTAGTTCAAATCGGTCTTTTTTTTCAAACCCTGATCTTCTGCAATTCAGTATTCTTACCTCTGTCTCGGTACCAGTAAGTGGTAGCTGTAGGTAGTGGTTATTTTCTGTGTTGTTTGCTAAGAAATTGTTTTTTTTCAGTTCTTTGCCAGTCGGTCCAGATCAGAACCGAAGCTTATCTTCTTTATTGATTATTATTACTGTGTGTGTGGTTTTTCCTGTACTCATCGGTTCCTAAAAAAATCTGATATTTTAGGATTTTTTAATACCGAAGACTACAGTTGGAACCGTTGAGTTTGTAATACATACAAGCAACCGCTATATGAGTGATTTTTTTCTGGTTGAAGGCATGTCTGAGAAACCCAAGAAGAAAACCGGACCCACTGGGTTTCAGCACTGTACCGAGTGTAAGGAGGCCTTTGCTAAGGCCGACCCTCACCTCGTCTGTGTGTATTGTCTGGGGTTTGACCACCTCAAGGAAGACTGCCAAACATGCAAGAACTTTCCCAAAGCCACTCTGGATAAACATTTGAGTAGGCTAAGGGAGAAGGAGGACGAGAAGTCCGCTAATCCGGATGGCCAGCCTGGCTCGGTTGTGGCCGAACCTGAAGAGGTGCCCACTGACCTGGGCGATACCTCTTCGGGCAAACAGAGAGCTGATTCTGTGGAATCGGTTCCTAGTAAAAGAAAGAGAAAATCAGCCAGTTTGGATCCCGCTTCCCATGGTCCGACCGCTGATGAGATAGCGAAAGTGATTTCAATAGTTCAATCGCTTTGCCCGGTTCCGACTGAACCAGGTTTGGTTCAGACCTGATCGGTTCGGTCGGAAGTAATTGCTTCAGATATAGATCCTGAAGCAAACTATGAGGGTGATTGGGAGGAGGATGAAGACTATGAAGAAGAACAATGTGAGGGCCTAGATGAGCCAGTATAGCCTGACATCTCCCCAGACAGGCCTTCTCAGGCTTTACCTCCCAGGCTTTCTGAGTCCCCTTCCATTTCTTGTTTTACAAGAAAGTGGCTCAGACTCTTCAGCTTCCTATGGAAGAGGCTGAACAGGATCAGGAAGAACCTGACTACCTGGAAATGATGGACATCCCAGAGTCAAAGAGGGTGTCTATCCCCTTACACAAATCCTTGGGGAAGCAAACACAAAAACTTTTAGTTTCCTACACCCATTCCTCCTGTGGAAAAAAGAATGGGCAGGAGGTATGCTTTGTCAGGTCCAGGGACGGAATTCCTTTCAAATCATAGCAGCCATATTGGGGTAGTATGAGCTGCAGCCTGTGACAAGGCTAATATTCCCCTGGCATCTCACCCCCCCAGATAAGGATTCCAGGAAAATGGATGCCATGGCAAAAAAACAGTACTTGGCGTCCTCTTTGGGACTCAGACAATCTAATTACGTACATACACAGCCAGGTACCAGAAATATATGTGGGATACGGTTCTGGCACTGGCTAAGGATGCCCTTCCCCAGCCAGCCAAGGAGCTGCAGCAGGTGGCTGCAAACGGTATAGAGGCATCCAAGGTGCAATTCCATGCTGCTGTTGATTCCAATGATGTTCATTCCAGGGTTATGGCTACATCTATCTCCATGAGGAGATTTGCTTGGCTTAGGTGTACCAGCCTCTCACAGCATACCCAGGCTAAGGCCATGGATTTTCCTGTAACTGGTAATTCTCTCTTTGGGGAAGCCCCAGGCAAACAATCTGACATTCAAAAATACAAACATGCCCGTAATGCCTGCACAAAATCCATTCGTCTCATGAAAAGCTCATATTATAAGGACGCCCTAACCAACACCTGGGGAAATGGTCGTGCTTTCTGGGACAATATCAAAGACATTATTGGGAAACAATCAAAGTCCCCTCCGGCTATGTTAATTGTTGAAGGGTCCACTACCATTGATCCTATGGTCATTGCAAACACCTTTTACTGACCTCAGTACTGTTCTCCCACCTGATTTCTTCACAGTCAGTCACACCCCCTCTAACACACCCTGTGCTCTGTCAAACCACCCTCATTTTTACTTCAGGGAGATTAAGATGAAGCTTGCCACCACATCGCCTCAGTCATCTCTACTTCCAGAACCAGCAGTGACACCCTGGACCTTAAGCTGCTATCACTTACACTTGACGAGGTTCTCAGTCCCCTAACAAAAATTCTTAACCTCTCTCTCCACACCAGTACATTCCCTGAAATATGAAAAACTGCCACTGTGACCCCGGTCCACAAAAGTGGGGACAAGACCTGCCACTCAAACTACTGCTCGATCTCCATATTGCCACCACTATCCAAGGCCCTAGAGCGTATTGTTGCAGACCAGCTCGCTGATTATTTGGACAAATAAAATATTCTGTGCACACAACAGCACAGTTTTAGAAGGGGGCATAGTACCACAACTGCCCTGCTTGAATTTACCAGTGCAGTGCGTAGTTCCCTTGATAAAGGTCTTCTTACTGGGGCTGTCTTCATTGACCTATCGAAGTCATCTGACACAGTCCATAATCGGCTACTATATGACCAACTACTCCTTGCTGGCCTCACACCAGACTCAGCCCGCTGGTTCAGAAGCTACCTTGACAACCGCTCTTAAAGAGTAAAAATTGCCAGTGCTATCTCTGACACTTTGCTTGTCCACTCTGGAGTCCCTCAGAAGTCCATACTGGGCCCTCTCCTTTTCAGCTTTTTTTTTTAAACTCCCTACCACAATTCTGCTCAGAACATATAATCCTGTATGTCGATGATGCTGTTGTCTTTTCCACGCACAAGGACCTCTCACCACTTCAACACAGCCTTCAACTCGGATTCAGTGCCATTGAAGAAAAAATTACTCACCTTAGTAATGTTGTTTCTTCTAATGGAGTCTTGCTATATTATGACATATGCAGTGAGTCCCAACCTTCGAACTGCTCTGGAGGTGAAAGAGTTAAAGTTCCATGCCTGGCATGGAAAGTTGAGTGCGAGCTCGGTTGAAAACTCTGTCTGTTAATCAAACTCAAACTGTCAGATCTTTACAAGCAAAACTCACTAAGGTTCTGTGTGGAAGCCGTAAACCTACACTAGCCAACTGGCTACTAATATATAAGAACACATTTTTTCTTGGTCCCAAAACAAAGACTCAAGTCAGGGGATCCAAAAAATTAAAAACATAACACCCAACCCCCAAAAAGGAGGGGTGAAAAATAAGGTGGGTATCTACTAAGTGCACACTGCACTGCCCACCCACCTCCCAAAAGCAGAGGTTCTGAGAGGGCAGGCGGGGAGGTCATAATATAGCAAGACTCCATTAGAAGAAACAACATTACTAAGGTGAGTAATTTTTTCTTCAAACAACATGAAGTCTTGCTATATTCTGACATATGCAGACTACAAAGCAGTACCTCCATGGAGGAGGGACAGAACCTACTTAGGAAATAGGCTCTGAAGCACAGCTGTGCCAAACCGAGCATCACTCCTAGCCTGGATGTCCAGAGAGTAATGCTTGGTAAAAGTGTGAACTGTTTTCCAGGTAGCTGCTTGACATATCTCTAGGATAGGGATATCCCTGACAGCAGCCAGAGACGCAGCTGTACCTCTGGTAGAGTGAGCCCTCAGGCCTGAGGGGGGAACCGTACCCAGTTTTTCATAGCAAAATTGGATACAAGAGACAATCCACCTGGCAATGGATCTTTTAGTGGCAGGTTTTCCTTTACCAACCTCACCATAAGTGAGGAACAGTTGGAGGGAGTCAAACCTGTGACCCTTGGTACGTTCTATGTAGTAACTAAGGGCTCTTTTGACATCTAAACTGTGCAGTCTCCTCTTGCCAGAGGAGGAATGGTCAGTGAAGTACACAGGGAGAGACATAAATTGATTAAGGTGGAAATCTGAAACCACCTTAGGCAAAAACTTTGTTAGTCCTGAGGACCACCTTATCTCTATGAAAGGAGATAAAATCAGGTTCCACTGACAATGCTTGTAATTCACTTATGCGCCTGGCAGAAGTGATGGCTACCAAAAGCACAGTTTTCCAAGTCCAGTACTTAAGCTCTGCTGAAGACAAGGGCTCAAAAGGGGGTTGCATAAGCTGAGCAATGCAAATATTAAGATCCCAGGCAGAGGCAGGGTCCCTGAATGGAGGGTTGGTGTGAAGCAACCCCTTGAAAAACTTGGAGAATACAGGATGAGCCAAAAGAGAAGAGGGTTTACCTGCTGATAAGAAAGCAGACACGGCTGCCAGGTGCACTTTTAGGGTAGCTGGCCTCAGCCCCAAAGTATTCAAATGCACCATATAATCCAGGACTGTGGGTAAGTCAGCAGATTCTGGGGAAATATGCTTGCCAGAGCACCAAATGGAAAATCTCTTCCATTTGGAATTATAAGCATGGGATAGACATAAAGGAATTCTAGAGGTCAGGGGTAAGGGGAAATAGACTTCTAGGAAAACAAACTGAACTTACAAGCTCAAATGGGCAGACTAGGTGGGCCATAGGCCCTTATCTGCCGACACTGTCTATGTATCTATGTATGTATGTAAGTATCCCTGGTGGATGGCTTCCTAGAAGCCTTCAATATATCCAATACACCTTGGGAAAGGTGTAGGTCAGCAAACTCTAACTCTTCAAGAGCCAGGCCTTGAGATTTGAGATTCGGGTACCAAACCCTCCCCTGAGCACAGGTTAACAGGTTGTGATTCCTGGGAAGGCACAGGAGAAGGTGGACTGCTAAGGACATAAGGAGTGGGTACCAGGGCTGTCTGGCCCAATCTGGAGCAATCAGGATCATCTTGCAGGGCTGAGATCTGATTTTGACTAGCACCTTGAACAGAAGAGGGAAGGGGGGGAGGCATAGAGAAACTTCCCTTCCCAACTGAGAAGGAAGGCATCCAGAGGGACTGAGCCCAACACTGGGGGCCTGCAGCAAAAAAGGGGAAGTTGGTGATTGTCTGGGGCTGCAAAAAGATCGATCTGCGGGGTGCCCCATCTGGAAAATGCTACCTCCAATACTAGGGGATCCAGTGACCATTCATGATGGCCCTGGGAAATCCTGCTGAGAGCATCTGCCAGGACATTGTCCTTGCCTGGGAGGTGAACTGCCGTAAGGGAGGTGTTCAGGGAATACGCCAGAGACCACAACGTCATTGCTTTGGTGCACAAGGCCGTAGACAGAGTGCCTCCTTGCTTGTTGATGTACCACATTGTGGTGGTGTTGTCTGTTCTGACCTGTTCAACTTTGTTCTGAACAGATTTGGAAAAAGCTTGAAGTGCTAGAAATACTGCTCTGAGTTCCAACAGATTGATGTGGAGCAGAGATTCCTGAGGGAACCACAATCCCTGGGTAGTGAGATCGCCCATGTGAGCTCCCCACCCCAAGAGGGATGCATCTGTAGTAAGGATTAGGGAGTGAGACTGAGGGATGAAGGGGACCCCCTGTCTCAGATTGCTCTGGTCCTGCCACCACTGAAGGGCTTGGATCAGGTTCGAGTCACTGGGATCAATTTGGTCAGAGGGTCTCTCCTTTGAGACCAAAAGGCTCTCAAATGGAACTGGATGTCCCTCATCTGAAATCTTGCTCCCTGCAAACTGCTGTAGAAGCAGCCATGTGCCCCAGGAGCTGCAGAAAATGCCTTGCTGGTCGAGAGACCTGCGGGGTGAAAGAGGAGGCCAGAGAGACCAAGGTCCTTGCTCTTTCCAGAGGAAGGAAGGCTCTGGCCTCTTTTGTATTCAGTTCTGCACCTATGAAGGTGAGAAGCTGGACAGGCTCTAGAACTGACTTTGGAAGATTGAGAAGGAAACCTAGAGATGTGAGCAGTTGCTGAGTTACCTGAAGGTGTAGTTTGACTTGTTCTGGAGACTGGCCTACTATGAGCCAGTCGTCCAGGTAAGGAAAATGGCAATCTTTTGCCTTCTTAAGTGGGCAACTGCTACTGCCAGGCATTTTGTGAATAACCTCGGGGCAGAGGTGAGGCCGAAGGGCATTGCTCTGAACTGGTAATGGCCTGAGGGCAGTTCGAATCTGAGGTACTTGATGGGAGCTTCTGATGAGAACATGGAAGTAGGCATCCTGAGGTCCAGGGACGCTAGCCAGTCCCCTGGCCTTAGAGAGGGTAAAATAACTCCCAGAGTCACCATTTTGAATTTTGGTTTTAAAAGGTGCTTGTTTAGGTATCTGAGCTCCAGGATGGGCCGCCATTCTCCTGTCTTTTTTGGGGTAAGGAACTACCTGGAGTACAATCCTTTGCCCTGGTGTAGGGGTGGAACCCTCTCCACAGCTCTGAGAGCCAGGAGGGTAGAAACTTCTGTTTCTAGGGCAAGTGCCTCTGATGGATTTGCAGGTGGAAAGGACCTGGCTCTCATCTTTGGAAATTTTTTGAAGCTGAGAACCAGTCTCTGGCTTACTACTTCCAGGACCCACTTGTCTGATGTTAGAGACTTCCAGTCCTGGACAAAGTAAGCCAGCCTGCCCCCTACAGGTAGAGGAGAATTGGCCCTGGCTACCCCATCAGGGTGCCTGCTTGGCAGGGGCTTTGGGCTGAGGGGTGGAAGCAGGCTTGCTTGCACTCCGTCTGCCTCTCCCTCTAAAGAAACCCCTCTGGGCATAAGCAGAAGAGGAGGCCTGGACTTGGTAAAAAGGCCTATGAAAAGGCCTGCCCCTGCCCCTGGGATGCTGCCTTTGAGGAGTGGCCTGCCTTTCCTTGGCCTGGGCACTCCTATAGGTGGTCCTATACTCATCCATTTTCTTCATGTAATTCTCTGTCTGCTCACCAAACAGAGAATTGCCCACAACAGGAAAATCCATGGCCTTAGACTGGGTATCCTGTGACAGGGTAGTACATCTGAGCCAAGCCATCCTGCGAAGTGCCACAGATGTAGCCATGACCCTTGATGACACATCATTAGAGTCTACTGCAGCATGAAATTGCACCTTGGATGCCTCAATACCATCCACAGCCACCTGTTCCAGCTCCCTGGCAAGCTAGTCAGGGACCTGTTTGCTAGAGCCAGCACAGTATCCCATCTGGATTTCTGGTACCTAGCAGCATAAGCCATATAATTTGCCTGTCTGAGTCCCAAAGATGCTGCCATGTATTGTTTCTTTGCCATGGCATCAACCCTCCTGGAGTCCTTTTCAGGGGGGTGGAAAGCTAGAGGGATATTTGCCTTGTCACAGGCTGCAGCCTGCTCTACCCCCACATGGCTGCATTGCTGTGTGAGGAACTCCGTATCAGAGAATGATAATGTATACCTCTCGTCCATCCTTTTATCCACAGGAGGTATAGTGTGAGGAGTTTTTAGAATTTTTACTGTCCGTTTCCGAAAAGATTTATGCAGAGGAATAGACAGTCTCCTAGACTCTGGAATATCCATCGTTTCCACATAATCAGGCTCCTCTTGGTCATCAACAGCTTCCTCAACAGGGAGCTGGAGAGTTTCAGCAACTTTCTTGTAGAACATAAAATGAGAAGGGGACTCAGACAGCCTAGGAGGAAAAACCCCTGACGGTCTGTCTGGAGAGATGTTCGGTTCAATGGGCACAGCCAGACCTTCAAACCCACATTCACTCTCCTCATACTCCTCTTCCGGTTCATAAAAATCCTCAAAATCATAATCTTGAACCGTTGGAGCCGGCCAAACCGAGCTCTTCCCTGATGGTGTCGGTTCGGTCGGAACCGGGGAAAGTGACTGGACAATTTGAATTGCTTTAGCTATTTCCTCAGCGGTTGGAGAAAAAACCTTTGGTACACTAGCTGACTTTCTAGTCCTTTTAGTTGGAACCGGCTCCTGAGAGCTGGCAGCTCTTCGTTGCCAGTATACGCCCTGGTCAGAGGGCACTCCCTCCGGTTCGGTTGGAACCGAACCGGGCTGGCCATCCAGGTCACCGGACTTTTTGGCCTCCCTTTCCCTGAGCCTACCAACTCTCTTCTCTATGGTGGCAGCAGGAAAATTACTACATATCTGGCAGTCTGCATTGAGGTGGTCAAACCCCAGACAATACACACAGGTGGTGTGTGGGTCAGCCTTAGCAAAGGCTTCCCCACAAACACTACAGTTCTGAAACCCAGTGGGCCGGGTTTTTCTTTTGGGTTTCTCAGACATAGTGCCAGCCTAACCAACTTGCCCGTTTATGGCAATCCACCAAGCAAGACTCCCTTATCGGTTCCCAACCGTGTCACGGATCGTGGAAAAAGACGTGATGAAATCCGTTTTTTTTAGAACCGATAAGAACCGGGAACCGCACTCTAATAAGGACTAGTAAAGTTTTAGAATAACCTGATCGGTTCAAACCAAACCGAAAGACGTTTACAAGTTCCACACAGAATAAAATAAATGTAAGCCTATCTATTACTTAAAATACCACAGACAGAGCTTGAACCGACCGGTTGCGGTTTAATTTCGGTCAAAAACCCGATAAAATAATACTTTAACCGACAAAATGAACCGAGCAGAAGGAGAAATCTCCGGAGCAACTGTTCAGTGAGGCGGAGTAAAGAATCTGACAGTTTGAGTTTGATTAATAACAGACAGAGTTTTCAACCGAGCTCGCACTCAAAGTTACATGCCTGGCATGGAAAGTTAACTCTTTCACCTCCGGAGCAGTTCGAAGGTTGGGACTCACTGCATATGTCATAATATAGCAAGACTTCATGTTGTTTGAAACATGGTTTTCCAATCATAAACTAGTCCTCAATCACAAGAAAACCAAGTCATTGCTTTTCTGCAGTTCACATAAATGCTACAAGCAACACCCCCCTGCCATCTCCACCAAGCAGGGGACCATCCTGGAACAAGTTTACTCATTCAAATATCTAGGGGTTCTGCTTGACCCCAATCTCTCCTACATGGCTCACATTGACAGCGTGGCTAAAACTGCCAACACATGCCTTGGATTACTCTACAAGCATAGGCAACAACTCACCCCAGAGGCCCTGAAGATTGCCGTCCAGAGCTCTGTGGGGTCAATTATTGATTATGGCCTCATTGTCTATGGCTCTGCCACAACGTCCACCCTCCGACATATAACAACTGCCCTTAATAAAGCATGCCAACTCACAACTGGTGCCCACCGCCTCACCCACACCTGTGCCCTTTATGAACAATCCGGATGGCTCCAACTCTTCAACTGTATAAAGTATCTTACATGTGCTATGGTGGGAAAAATCAACCTTGGCCTCACACCCCAGTGTTACTGCCTTGGTACATCAAAACACCAATTGACAGAACACCAGGAGCTAATCAACCCAGATTCTACAAGTTCCTCGCTGTCGAACTACGCAAGGCCAACGATCCTTTGCCTACAGGGCTCCTCTATGGTTGAATGGACTCAGCTACACCATCTCCTCTGTCTTAACACTGGTCTGTTCAAAACCAGGCTCCGGGCCCATCTCATTGCATCTAGCTCTAGTGACTGCCTCTCCTAGCTTATGACCTATGCAGCCTTAATCCCATCTGATTTTCTGCTAACTCTTCTCCCCCAGCCCCCCTCCCCCCAGCTCCTGAGGTGCTGCTTAAATTCTCAGGTTTTCATATCACCTCTTTGGCCTCTCTTTGCCCCCTTATAGCACTTTGCCCCTTATGCAATTCCCCTGCACTATCCCCACTTTCCTCCATTCCGCCTCTCCATCTCTCTGTTTGACAAATGCCACTGGCTGCATCCTCGATCTACCGCCCCTCTTCCTTACTTGTCTCTCTTTGCCACCACAGGGCGCAGGACCTGACCCAGTCCCTGTGGTCTCATGTTTTCTAGCCATGTTCCTCCTTTTCACTTTAGCTGCCTCTCTTAACCACCCGCTCTTCTCCTCCGCCTCTACACCTTACTCTTCCAACACTTGACCTTTCAATAGCTCTATTGTAACATGCATTGTTTACTGTTTTTCACTGTTGTTCTCGTGTTGTTTGTAAATAACTGACGTGGAACCTTTGTAAAAGAGCCTTGGCTCAAAGGTATTTGTAATCCTAGACAAAATAAAAAGACATAAATAAATAGAAATAAAACAGAGAACTACATGAAAAAAATGGACGGGTAAAGGACCACCTATAGGAGTGCTGCAGCAAAAGAGAAGCAGACCACTCCTCAGAGGCAGCAGTTTAGGCGCAGGGCCAGGCCTTTTTACCAAACTCAGGCCTCCTCCTCTTCTTTTCAGCAAAGGGGGTTCTTTAGGGGAAGAGGTAGACGTGGGGTAACTATGACTCCATCAGCTACTCCGTCCAAGCCCTCTGCCAAGCAGACACCCTGAGGTGTCAGTTAGGGTAGCCTCCCCAATCCCAGTAGGGGCAGGCTGGCTCAATATTCCCAGGCCTGGGAGTCTATTACTTCAGACAAATGGGCCCTGGAAGTAGTGAGCCAGGGATTTGCTCTCAGTTTCAAAAGGTTCCCAAGAATGAGAGCAAAGTCTTTCAGTCCTCCCTCTCCCTTGGAGACAAAGGCCTTAGAGGCAGAAGTCTCCTCTCTTCTGCAAGCAGTAGAGAAGGTACCTCTGTCACAGGGGAAAAGCACTGTATTCAAGATACTTCCTTACCCCTAAAAAGACAGGGGAGTGGTGACCCATATTTGATTTAAGGTACCTGAACAAACATTTGACAAAACCAAAGTTCAAAATGGTGACTCTGGGAGTAATTCTTCCCTCTCTGAGACCAGGAGACTGGCTAGCATCCATGGATCTCAAGGATGCCTTCTTCCACATACCTCTCAGACATTCCTACAGAAAGTACCTCAGGTTCGAGTTGCCCTCAGGCCATTGCCAATTCAGGGCCATGCCCTTCGGCCTAACATCTGCCCCAAGGGTGTTCACCAAGTGTCTTGCAGTGGTAGTGGCATTCCTCAGGTGGCAGGGCATCCTTCTGTTCACATACCTGGACGACTGGCTTCTAGTGGGCCAGTCCTCAGACCAAATCAAGTCAGCTTTAGAGGTCACCGAAAGACTTCTAGAATCCTTGGGCTTCATTCTAAATTTAGAGAAGTCTGTTCTAGAGCCAGCCCAGCTTCTCACTTTCATAGGGGTGGAAATAGATACAGTTCAGGCAACAGCATTTCTTCCTCTCTCAAGTGTTCAGTCACTGGTTACTCTGGTCTCCTCTTTTCGTCCTCTAGTGTCTCGGCCAGCCAGACACTTTCTACAGCTTCTGGGCCACATGGCAGCTTCCACAGCAGTAGTTCAGGGAGCAAGATTTCAGATGAGAGATATTCAGTTTCATCTCAGATCTTTCTGGTCTCATGTAACCCCCAGGTGGCACTATCCCAAGGGCTACTACCCCTGCCTGCTTGACTACTGACAGGTTGAGGGGCCTAGGTTCTACGGTGGGTGCCTCCACCCAGAGGTCAAGGTTTGTAGTGGTTAGACTAGCTTGGTCACAGCCCTCTGGGACACTGAGACCCCCTTTTATTCCCTCTAGTGGCTCACACAATGCACAGAAGTTACAGTCCCAATACCCCATATGTACACAGTGTTCATTCATAAAGTACCACTTACCCTCGAGACTGATTCTGAGGTTCGTCTCTGGGGACCCCTTGGAAAATAAGGGTAATCAACATACATAAACCAATACAATGCTTGATATGTAGGCACTGACACTTCAGACAGTTTAAAGTTTAACAGCATCAAATCTGGTTTATTTAGGGGGAATAAAACACGAGAGGGGGAGACCAGGTTAACTGGCAGAATTAAATCACAGTACTGTGCACACATACAGGGTCTGAAAAGTCACACTCTGGGTACCCAGGTTGGGGGGGGCTAGCCATGTCCATTGCCTGGGGTTGGCCGGCAGGTGCAGAGGGACAGGGCCCTGTAGAAGAAAATATATGCACAACATCCAATTGTAATCCGGAGACGGATGGCTCAGTCCATGAAGAAGTGAAACAATTAGATGACACTTGTAATTGAAAACAGGCTGCAGGGGAATACCCTGATTTGTACTCACAATACTCAAGCTGAGAACTGGATGGTGGATGTTCTTTTGGGTTGCTAGAACAACAGGGCATGGAGACAAGGTCCTTGTGACTGGACCTCACTGCAGTAGATAGCAAATGGATTTAGTCCGAGACAAGCTGTGGTTTGCTTCCAGCTTCAACACACAGCACACAGCACAGGGGATTGGAAATAGCGATTCCCCACAAGCACTACACACATTCATATATAAAAGGAAAGTACTATACCAGGCAGGCTGCTCTTAGATCCCAATCGCAATTACTGCAAAATACCCCGGAAGCACTCACAGCAACTTCAGTTCCTGACAGACCGAGCATGATTCAGCAATTTCTCCAGTCTTCTACAGGATTAGCCTGGTTTCTACCTTTCAGACTTCCTTCTTTCTCCTCACAAGTCTGATTCAGTCTGAACTAGTGCTTACAACAGCTGCAGGCCGAACCTCAGGGCCTCACATGCGCTTCCCGCGCAAAACTATACACCGCAGAAGCACAGAGCTCCTTCTCTCTTCACTGTCACAACTAATCTGATCTTTCCAGTCACAGACCAGGGCATTTCCTTTAGCTCCACACCATTCTGTTGTCTGGTTCAGCTGTCACTCACAATAAGACTCCCCTCTGTTGGTGAAAAAAGGCGCCAAGGTCAAAACTACATTTTCCAGAGTCGCTGCTCCTACAATGCCCTTGTGGCTGGCTCAAAATTGAGAGTCCAAGTTCCAATTCGTCCACAAGCTCCATTTTAAGGCCTCTTTATCATCCTGATTGGTCCAAGTCAGCAATTCAGGACCAAAATGAAAGAGGTACACTGAAACAGTTCATGCTGAAATAAAGACACGTTAGACGAACTACATTTTCTCAGTCACTCTAAATGATTTCTGGCAAACAGTTATATCTTTCAACAAGGCTCCCTCTGCACATGTAGCGACGGCAAAAACGGAGCGAATTGGCAGCAGCTTGGGCGGGATTCGAGCAATAAATACACAGCCCCCCCATACAAACTAATTAAGTCTGCAAGCAGACAGCTCTTAAAGAGACAGTACGTGAAGGCTCAAATAGCACTCATTTGGAACCACATTTAAACAGCTCAGACACCGAACACCGCCCAGACTTGGAGCATTCAGGCAAGCTCCTGGAAGACTTTTGAGAACCCCCATTTGCAGGGACCCTCTCTCCAAACTGGTTCCAGTCTCCAAAATCTTGGTCCAGGCCCTTCAGTGGTGATTGGAGGAAGACAATCTTCATCAAGGAGTCCCCTTCATCAGTCAGGTCCCTTCTGTGATTCTCACCACAGATGCCTCCCTGTTGGGGTGGGAGGCCCACCTAGATCATCTCACAGCTCAGGGAACATGGTCACACCAGGAGTCCCTTCTGCACATAAATCTTCTAGAATTAAGAGCTGTCTTCCTGGCTCTTCGGACATTCTCAATGGGTGTCCAAGGGAAAGTGGTGCAGATCAGAACAGACAATACCACAACCATGTGGTACATCAACAAGCAGGGAGGCACTCGGTCCTTGGCCTTGTGCACAAAGGCCATGAAAATTTGGTCTCTAGCTTATTCCCTTCAGGTTTCTCTGATAGCTGTGTATCTCCCAGGGAAGGACAACATTCTAGCAGATGCTCTCAGCAGGATTTCCCATGGTCACCACAAATGGACCATGAAACCTGTCATTCTTCAAGTCATTTTCAGGAGATGGGGCACCCCAGAGATGGATCTCTTTGCAGCCCCGGACAATCATCAACTCCCTCTTTATTGTTGCAGACCACCTCTTCTGGGTCCTGTTCCCCAGGATGCTCTTCTACTAAATTGGACAAGCAGATTTCTGTATGCATTTCCTCCTTTTCCTCTGATATTCAGGGTCCTGAAAAAAATCAGGTCTCAGCCTTGCAAGGTGATTCTGGTAGCTAAAGACTGGGCCAGACAGCCTTGGTATCCTCTACTGTTGTCACTGTCAGTAACACTGCCCTTATGTCTTCCCAGGCAGTACAATCTTCTCACCTTCTTTCAAGGGAGGATTTTGTATCCCAACCTTCAGACTCTAAAGCTCAAAGCCTGGCTCTTGAAGAGCTAGAATATGCAAGTTTGCATCTTTCCCAATCAGTTTTGGATATTTTAAAAGTTAGCAGGAAGCCTGCTACTAGGAAGACTTACAACTCCATATGGAAATGGTTTGGTTTTTGGTGTTCCAGTAGGCATATTAAGCCAGAGCTGGTTGACATTGCCACTGTTTTGGACTATTTGGTACATCAACAGTTTAGGCCTCCGGCCTACTACTCTTAAAGTGTATTTGGCAGCTGTGTCTGCCTTTCTTTTTCGGCTAGTAAGGGCTCTTCCCTAGCTTCTCATCCAGTTTTCAAGAAATTCTTCAAAGGCTTAGTCCATGTCAGTCCTCCCTTTTGGGATCCTACTCCTTCCTGGGATCTGAACATCTGTATTGCACAGCTTATGCAGCCCCCTTTTGAACCTTTATCTTCAGCTGGGATGAAATACTTGACTTGAAAAACTGCATTCCTGGTGGCCATTATTACCTCTGCTAGGAGGATCAGTGAACTACAGGCCTTATCAGTGGAACCCGATTTCATTTCCTTTCATAGGGATAAGGTGGTCCTCCACACCAATAGAAAGTTCCTTCCCAAGGTAGTGTCCAGACTTTCATCTGAACCAGTCTATGTCTCTGTCTGTCTTTTTCACTGATCATTCTTTCTCTGGAGAGAGGAGGTTACACAGTCTGGATGTGAAAAGGACTCTT
This sequence comes from Neoceratodus forsteri, assembly GCA_016271365.2. Taxonomy (NCBI): domain Eukaryota; kingdom Metazoa; phylum Chordata; order Ceratodontiformes; family Ceratodontidae; genus Neoceratodus; species Neoceratodus forsteri. The sequence goes on from CM028130.1 coordinate 1,203,220,529, forward strand.
AGTTACTATATTGAGCATACTAAGGCCCATAGGAAGGATTGTTCTCAGTTGTCTCTCATTTATGGTGAGGTGGGAAAGGGCAAGCCTGCTACCAAGAGGTCTATTGCCAGGTGGATTGTCACTTGTATTCAATTCTGCTACTCTAAACTTGTGAAGGAGCCTCTCTCAGGCCTGAGGGCTCATTCTACTAGAGGTACAGCTGCTTCAGCTAGAGATATACCTTTAGCGGATATATGTAAAGCAGCTACCTGGAAATCTGTTCACACCTTCACCAAGCATTACTCTTTGGACATTCAGTCACGAAGTGATGCTAGTTTTGGCACAGCTGTGCTGCAGAGCCTGTTCCCAAAATAGGTTCTGTAACTCCCTCCTCCAAGGGTGTACTGCTTGGTAGTTTGCATATAGTCTGAATACAGCAAGACTTCATGTTGTTTGAAGAAAAAATTACTCACCATAGTAATGTTGTTTCTTCTAATGGAGTCTTGCTGTATTCTGATCTCCCTCCCTCCCCTCCTGGAACCTAGCAGTTCTGGGATGTGGTGAGGCAGGCACAGTGCTGCACCCCAGAGGTGCTCTGGACATGCCCCCATCTCTTATGGTTTTTTTTCTCTTAGTTTGGTGAATCACTACCTGTTGTGTTCTTTTTGAGTTTTTTCAACCTGAGTCTTTTACCCTAAAACCTTGTTTTGCCACTTGGCACAAAAAGATTTAAAAAATGTCTTACTTTGAGTTAGTTAGTTTAGGGCTCGTAAGAATCTGAAGGTTACACTTCAGAGTACCACAGACAGAGGTTTGAAAACTGAGCTTAAGCTCAACGTTCTATGCCTTTGCATAGAGTTAAACCTTTACTTTCTGTAGCAGTTTAAGTGCTGGGGCTAACTGCATATAGTTGGAATACAGCAAGACTCCATTAGAAGAAACAACATTATTATGGTGAGTAATTTTTTCTTATAGGCTACCCTTCCCCACATGACTTACAATGTACTACCTGTGCGATGTTTGCATTATTCTTATCTCCTCAAAGTCTCACTTACAAGTTATCTGGCCCCAGCACTAGGTGACACTAGTGTTCTTACCTCCGATTAGTAACATTTTAATCACCCCTACTCTTCCTTTACTATTGCTCCACCCCCCACACACAATGCTACCACCCTCACTCCACTGCCTATCTATCCCCCACTTTTCCCTTCAATTCACCTTGGAATCCCTGCTTTGGGCTTGAACCCATGACCCTCTGCACTTGATCCTCCTCTCCTCAGATGGCTAACCCACTGGGCCATCTGTGCTCATTTGTCTCTTCCCCTCCTCATTTTGTGGTATCCCCATCTGTCACTATTGTTACAAGGTGTGCCTACTGTGCAACCCTCCATAGCTCTGTAACAATCTCCCCACTTTCCCATTAGTTGGCTATAGTGATTGGCCACTAGGGACACTATATGCTTATCTCCTGCAAACTGTGATACTCTTGTAATCGCCATAGCTCTCTCCCCTCTTTCCCATTAGTTGGTTATAGTGATTGGCCGCTTGGGGACACTGTATGCCTATCTCCTGCAACTTGTGATATCTTAACTTCATTGTCTTGTTCAAGGTGTTCTGTCTCGACGTTTTGTGCTCTGCTGCTTCCACTGTTCTCTCTTCTGCAATCTTCTGCTTTATTCTTTCTGGCCCACAGTCCTCTCTATTTTTCATCTATACCCTCTTCTACCTGGGAATTTCTTCTCCCTCTGTTCCTTATTTACTCCACTCACCCTCACCATGCTCCTCCTAACTCTTGCTATCTTCCCCCTTCTGCTCACCTCAATATCCCTCCCCCCACATCACTCCCATCCCTTCCACTGCCTACCCCCTGCCCGATCGGCCCTTCCCCCACCAATCCTAACTCTTGCCTCCAACCACTTCTTAACTCCCCTTGGTGCCCAGGTGCCTCCTCCTCTGCTTTTCCAGAGTAAGTTCAGTTAGCTTCACTTGCTCTCGTTTCTCCCAGCTGCCTGTCCCTCAAGGCAGCCCCTCCCCCACCTCGCCTCTCCTCTCTTCCTCAGAGACTATAACCTTCCCTTCAAAACTATTTATATTATTGCTACTTTCAGCAGGCAATGTTGAAATCAGTCTTGGTCCTTTCCCATCACCTGCCACTGTCCTCTATAAAGGACTGAAAATTGCCCACCTCAATATCAGGAGTCTCCTCCCCAAGACTGACCTAGTTCAGTCACTTGTGCCTAGCCTGAAGCCCTCTTTTCTCATTATCACTGAGTCATGGCTCACTTCTAAAATCCCTGACTCCATTTCCATCCCTGGTTATGCCATTATCCAACAAGATCGAACAGCCATGGGTGGGGGAGTAGCCATCTACATCTCTTCTTCCATTCAATACTCTTTTGTCTCTCCATCTCGTCCCCCTCTGCATATGAACTTCTGTTATTAAAGCTGTCTTTTCCATGCTCCCTCCCCATCTTCATGGGTGGGGTCTACTGTTGCCCCTCCCTTTCTTCCTTCTGCCCCTCTACTGTCACTGACCTTTTCTCCTCTCTTATCACCCACTCCTCGTCTGGGGAACTCTACATCCTTGGTGACTTCATCATCAATTGGCTGGCCAAAAATCATTCTAAACTCTGTAACGCCATCTCTTCTCTAAATTTAAAAGAGCTCATATCAGAACCTACGCACCTAAACCTCAAGTCAGGTAATCATTCCCTGATTGACTGGGTTCTGACATCTCTCCCACACCGAACTGTATCTTCAGGTATCCTCCCAGATGCACTAAGCGACCACCATATGGTCTACTGTGTTTAGAAAACTCACAGGCCTAAAGCCCCGCCAAACTTCCTCCTCCTTCGTTCTTTCATATCCTTTGATCTGTCCACCCTCCTCGCTGAACTCATGAAAACCGACTGGTCCCCTCTAGCCTATGCCCACTCCATTGATACCACTCTGTCCTACTTCAATGAGCAATTCCTAAACATCTGGGATAGACATGCTTCTCTTAGGAAGACTAGGGTCTGTGGCTCCCACCTCCCTTGGGTATCAGCTGAGCTGCTGGCTTGCCAGCATGCCCGTGATTGAGCATGGGCAGCTCACAAAGCGTCTGGTGCCCTCAAGGATTTATTTGCTTATTGTTCCCTCTGGTACTCCTGTACCAGAGATATCCATCTTGCTAAAAACAGAATACTTCAACTCTACCTTCCAGGAAAATCTCAGCAGCCCCTCCAAATTCTGGAAAGTTGTACATGCCCTGTTCTCCTACCCCCCCACCCAAACACCTCCCCCGGTCCTTAATGTTGGTAATCTCACCATTTCTGAACCCCAGCCATCATGGCCAAATTCAATACCTTCTTCACCACCTGTGCCACTAATCTTCTTGCCTCCCTACCCCTCCATCTCCTCCCCCTGCTCCGTCAACTCCCACCTCCCCCTTCTCCTGCTTCCCCTTTCAACTAGTCTCCCCTGCTGACACCCTCCAAGCTCTCCTAGCCTTAAACCACCTCAAAGGTAAAAGCCCAGATGGTCTTGACCCCAAACTCCTGCATCTATAGGCCCAGGCTGTAGCCCTCCCTCTCTCCATTCTCCTGAGCCTAGCCTATTCTCTAGCCTCAGTCCCTCAAGCCTGGAAACTTACTACCATCGTTCAACTTCCTAAAAAGAGTGACTGTTCCAACCCTAGCAACTTCTGCCCAATATCTCTACTTTCCATCCTTGCTAAAACTACAAGAGCACTTGACTCTGGCCCAGCTTTCTTCTTTTCTCGACTCTTCCTCCTTTTCATCCACTTTTAGTCTGTTTTCCACAAGGCCCACTCCACCACCACTTCCCTACTTTGGCTCACTGGATCCATTCTCTCTAGCAGGGTCAGGGACGCTTCACCTTCTGTTGACCTGGCCAAAGCTTTCAACACTGTTGCACACCCCTTTCTCCTCTGTAAACTTAATGCAGCTGGCCTATCTGACTCACCACCCACTGGTTTCCCTCCTCTAGCACATCGAGCAGATCCCAGTCAGTCAGGATTGGTAATTCTATCTCCCCTACCCTTAAACACTGGTGTCCCTCAAGGTTCCATAGTCGGACCAATACTTTTTCAGTTTTCCTAAATGACCTTCCAATGTCTCACTCAACTGCAAATATCCACATGTACGCAGATGACGCTGTTTTGTTTACCTCCGGTACTTCACCTTTGGATGTTGAGACCAAGCTCCAACTGGATTTCAATAATATCCAGCACTGGTTTCATGATAACTAACTTTCACTCAATGCCAAACAGACGGTCTCTACGACCTTTGGCACTAAGCAGAGGCTTGCAACCACCCCATCGTTCCACACACTAGATGGTTCCTCGCTTGAAGATGTCTCATCCTTCAAGTACAGTGAAGCCCACCAGGATGAAGTGCAGTGTGATACGTTTACTGCATGACAAAAGGGATTAACTCCTATTGAAAATGCATTGTTTACTGCAGAATTCTGCAGCGTGCACTTCATCCTGGTGAGCTTCACTGTACCTCGGCCTATGGCTTGACAAGAACCTTGACTTTGCTGTGCATGTGGATGCCATCCACACAAAGCTCCTCCCTAAGCTTGTTGCTCTGTATAAACACCGCAACTGCCTCTCCTTCCCACTCTATGGGAGATTGTCCAAAAGATAATCCTCCCTATTTTTGATTTTGGAGACATAGTCTACTAAATCCACCCTTACCAGACTGGATACTCTCTTCAACTCCTTCTGCCATTTTGTCCTTGACTGTCCTCCCTGTACTCACCACTGTGACCTTTACTCCTCCCTTTCCTTCCCTTAGTTCCACATGCCTTGCTCACTGTGCTTCCCTGATTGGAAAGTACTGGCTTGGCTCTCTGCCACCCTACCTTCACTCCCTCCTTCTCTACCTTACGCTTTCCACAGCTTCTCCTTTAGGATCTTTGCCTTCCCCTCTTGAACTTCCACTTCTAGTAGATCTGCTTTCTGTTTTCACTTCCCCAGTACCTGGAATTTGTTGCCTCTAGATATTCGCTCAGCCCTGTCTTCCTGTTCTTTAACTCGCCTCCTTCGTAATTACACATCACCTTCCTGTTCCTGCAGCTGACCCTCTCTCCCTCACTTCCAACTCAGTAACTTTTCCTGGCTCGGCAGCTCTTCCTACACTCTTTACCACCACCCTCTTTTCTCTACCATGCTCCTCTTCTACTTTCTCCTCGTTTTTCTTCTTTCTTAACGTTCTTCTCCTCTCCTATCCTCTCCCCCCCTTTTCCCCATGTTCACCATTCTTCCCCTACCCCTTTTATACCACAACACTCTCTACTGTTCTTGTCACTCTTCCACCCTACTCTTCTTCCCTACCCTACACCATCCTATTTTCTACCTATCTTCCTGCCGGCCTTCCCCTTTGCAGGGTTCATGCATCCCGAAAGGGTAGGTTTGGTTCATCAGGCTATCCTACTCCTCTCCTTGAGCTGCTCTCTCCCAAGTGTATATCTATGCTGCTCCACTTTTCACTCGCCTTCTTCCTGATGGCCCTCCTATAAGTGGGGTTCACGTATCTCGAATAGGGCGTGTTGTCCCATTTCATTCTGCCCTTCTTCCTTCCATTTGTGTTGTACTCTCCCATGTGCATATTTATGATGACTTTTTAGTGCTTATATGGTTGTAAATAGGTTTGTTCCTTTATGGTGTATTTATGATTTAAGTATTTTTTGTCTATTGTTTAGTATTTTCTAATCTTACCTTGATTTATTTACTGTATGACAAGTTTGTAATGTTTTGCACTCTGAAGCTTACGCCTTGTCTGTTCAACCATTTTTGCATATTTCCTGTGTAACCCCCCTGCAAATGGGGGTTCCCAAAAGACTTCCAGGAGCTTGCTTGAATGCTCCAAGCCTGAATGGTGTTTGGCATTTAAGCCATTTATCAGTGAGTGTTTTTAGAACCTCTGGTACTGTCTCTTTAAGAGCTGTCTGCTTGCAGACATAATTAGTTTGTATGGGGACTGTGTGTTTCTTGATTGAGTACCACTCAAGCTGCTGCCAATTCACTCTATTTTGCAGTCACTAGGAGTGCAAAGGAACCTATCTGAAAGATGTAACTGTTTGCCAGAAATCATTTACAGTAATAATGAAATTACAGTTTGTCTAACCTGCTTTCTTTTGCAGTCAGAACTGTGTCTGCTAGTTCCCCATTCTAGTTTTGAACTGCTGAACTGGACCAATCAGTGTGGGTATCTAGCTCTAAAATGGTGCCTTGGACGAATCAGAACTTGGACTCATAATCTGAGCCAGCCACAAGAGGATTGTATGAGCAGTGACTCTGGGAGATGTAGTTTAGACTTCAGCACCTTTTGGACCAACAGCAGCAGTCTATTGTGAGTGACAGCCAATCCAGTCAAGAACTGGCAGGAACTCAAAGGAAGTGCCAGTTTTGTCGGTTGGAGTTTCAGTTGAGCTTTGGCAGTGAAGAAGGAAGGAGCCCTGTGCTTTTTCAGTGTGCAGTTTTAGTCAAAAACGTGTGTAAGGCCCAGAGTTCGGTCTGCAGCTTGTGTAACAGCTTGTTAGGACTGAATCAGTCCTGTGAAAAGAATCAAAGGATCTCTGAAGAGTAGAAACCAGGCTCACCCTGTAGAAGACTGGAGGAATTGCTGAAAATTGCACTCTGTCTGTCAGGAACTGAATCTGCTGTGTGTTCTCCGGGTATTGTGCAGTAATTGATCAGGATACAGATGCAGCCTGCCTGGTATAGTGCTTCTTTTATATGGATGTGTGAAGAGGTTTGTGTACCTCAAGTGAGCCCTGCTGACATTGAAGGACCCTATCTTATTTGGAGGTCGTGAGTACTAATTCAGGGTCGCTCCTGTTGAATTGCCACATTAAATCCAAATGGAATTACTGTACTGCTGACTGTTTAATTCTCCTTTTCTCTGTGTGAAAGGGCCCTACCAGCTGCCACGGTTTGGACTAGCCACTAGGGCTTGGGTACCAGGGACAGTAACTGATAGGGATAGGCCTGTGCACAGAGCCATAGGTAGATTATTAGAGTGATAAGCTAATTAACCTGATTTCCCCCTGTCCTTGTTATATCCCCCTAAATAAATCAGAGCGTCTTGTTTCAGCAAAGTTATACTGCCTGAGGTATTTGTCTATGTTAAAGTACTGTACTGTGATTGTTGCACTGTATCTCATTTCACAGGAGGTCCCAGTGCCGGAACCAGACCTGGGGGTAAGTGTATACTGTGAAAGTAATTCTGATATATTGTGTGGGCCACTAGTGGGAAGAAAGGGGGGTTGCAGTGTCCCAGAGGGCTGTGACCAAGTTAGTTTAACTATTGCAAACCCTGACCTCTGGGTGGAGGCACCCGCCATTGGATCCAGGCCCCTCAACCTGTTAGTGGCAAATCAGGCAGGGGTAGTAGCCCCTGGGATAGCGCCATCTAGGGGTTACACCTGTATTACTGTTGGACCCCCTCATCCCCTTTCCCCAGGACGCACCTGGAAATGAGCTATTGCAGCTCAGTGCGTCATTCCTGCTGAAACTTTTTCACATAAATAAAATATTCATTTTGTAGAGTTGGTGCTTAACATTGGCATAAGCTTTATATTTTTTTGACAACTCCAAGGAAAAGTCTTGGTACAGCTAGATAGCACTGCCCTCCCAGGTTAACTCTTCTCTCTCCCTCACAGTTCTGAGAAACAGTTCTTTTTCAGGGTGACGAGACATTTGCACAAAATAGGTCTCGGGCACTCCCCTGGCTTCAGTCTGGGTGCAAGGGAGTGGTGGGCCCTCTCTAACTCCGATGGAGCCCCGCTGTTAAATTTTAGCATGGCAGGCAGGGCAGAATGTAGAAGGGCCACCATGTCTCGTCCCTCCACACTTTCGGGCATGCCTACAATTCTGATATTTTTGCAGCATGTCCTATGCACCATATCGTTGACTTTATTAAGTAGGTGCTGAATCTGGCTTTCGTGATCTCTAAGCTGGCCAAAGTGTCTGTGCAACATTTCTTCATGCTCTTTAACTGTGTTCTCAGTCCCAGATACCATCGTGGCTAGAGCTTGCAGCTCGAAATTCATCCTCGTGGTAGTGACTTTCAACTCTGATGTATCAGTGAGGACTTGGTTGAGTATCCTTGTAATGTTTTCCAGTTCAGTTTTGGTAGATGTGGGTGGTGGGTGTGCCATACTGTTTAACCAATAGTGAGCTACAGCAGATTTTTACTGATAAATCACTTCTGTCTCAGCAGGAGTCAGTACCTGTTTGGATTAAGCAAACAGATATTTTATTAGAAGAAGGGAGTCTCATGTAAGAGAAAAAAAAAAAGAAAGTCACTGTATGTTTCTCTGAGGAAGGAGGCTGTATTAGCTTAATTTGCTGAGTCAGAGCAGAAGGTGAATTTAATTGGGGGTGTGCATAGCAGTTTAGTAGTACAAAAGCAGGTGTCTCCAGTTACAGCTTCCTGCTATTTCTGACAGAGGAGAACTTTGGTTTCAGGGCAAGAAATAGCAGTCTAGAACTACAGATTTTTTACTGATAAATCACTTCTATCTCAGCTAGAGTCAGTACCTGTTTGGATTAAGCAAACAGATATTTTATTAGAAGAAGGGGGTCTCATTTAAGAAAAAAAGTCACTGTGTGTTTCTCTGAGGGAGGAGGCTGTATCAGCTTAATTTGCTAAGTCAGAGCAGAAGGTGAATCTAACTAGGGGTGTGGCTTAGCAGCTTAGTAGTACAAAAGCAGGCATCTCCAGTTACAGCTTCCTGCTATTTCTGACAGAGGAGAACTTTGGTTTCAGCGCAAGAAATATCAGTCTAGAACTACAGATTTATTTATTTTTTTTTTTTTACACTAATTGCCCTGCTTCCCACCCCTCCACCCACCCACCCAAAGCCAGTTCTAGTTTATAGCCACTGGATTTGACTTACAACAGGAACTTCCTGTTTGGCAGAAGGAAGGGAAGGATCACTGAGACACACTAGTTTAATCAACCTTGAAGGAACCTAAAAAAAATAACTCTTTCTCCCCCCCAGCTGCTGAAGGTCTGAATCCAAGCATGGAAGAAGACTACTGAAGACTACAGAAAGTTCCTGTCCCAGAACAGGAAGGGCGAGAGTTGTAAGGGCACATAGGCAGTAGGAAAGTAAGTGTAAAAATACACAGAAGGAGAAGACAGTAAGCATACAAAGCAACAGGAGACGGAACACAAAATAAGTCAAGATGGGAGTGGTGCAGTGCAATGGCTGTATGGCAGCAGTGTTCCGGGAGACATTCTGGAGGCTGCGATGCTGCCCTGTTTGCAGGCATCTCTCTGGTCTGAGGGAGGAGGCTGCCCGTCTCCAGGATGACCTGGCTAGGATTTGTAAAACCTCTTCCCCCACCCAGGGACCACGAGGGCCACCACCGTTACCTCAGAAGTTGCCAAGAAAGAGGAGTGGTTGGACCAAAGTAGGCTCAGGGATGGAGAGGGTGGTGGAACAGAGGTGCATCCCTCCAGCTGTACAGTACCTCTCCACAATTTGTATGCTGTTCTGGCAAAGAGTGGTTCCTCTATGGAGGCACCTGCAGTGGAGACCAAGGAGGATGCTGGGAACCTCCACAAAGGAGACCCACAGGAGGGTGGCATGAGACCCCATAGGGGAAGAAAACAACTCCTGGTGGGGGACGCGATCATTCGGGAGGTAGAAGTGGGGGAGGAAGGGGATAGGGAGGTAAGGTGATTGCCTGGTGCCACGACTCGGAGGGACAGGAAGCGAATCCTCAGGATCGCGGGAGCAGCTGCATGAGGGAGGGAGATGGAGGTCACTGTCCACCTAGGGACAAATGACCTAGCTGTGAATGGGATCAGAGCAGTGCAAGAGGAGTTTGTGGAGTTGGGGAGGGGCCTTAGACAAGTAGCATGTATGGTAACGTTCTCAGAGGTGCTCCCTGTCTATAGAAAGGATGATGCTAGGGTATTCCAATGAATGGTTGAAAAACTGGTATGGAGCTCAGGGTTTTGGCTTCACTGGGGACTGGGGAGCCACCTGGAAGGATGCAGGCTTATACTGGTGCGATGGTCTGCATCTGTCCGGGGGGGGGGGAAACCAGGATCCTAGGTGACAGGTTTAAATGCTTCATTGGCAAGCATTTATACTAGCCAAGGGGGCATGCACTGAAAAGGAGCACGGAAATTCCAGCCTCCCCCCACAAAAACACAGTAGTTGGAGAGGTAAACACCAAGGTTGAGAAGTCAGTAGGGAGCAGGACAGGAATAAATGCAGAAAAAGGCAGCAAGGACAGGGATGGGGCTAAAAGGGGTAAGACCATAAAAAATAAATGGAAGGTGATGAGTACCAGTGCCCGCAGTCTGTGCAGCAAGCTCCCAGAATTAATGGCCTTGATGCAAGAGGGATGCCTGGATATTGTGGCAGTCACTGAAATATGGTACACATAAAACCAGGACTGGGATGTCAACATACCAGGGTACACAGTCTATAGGAGGGACAGAGGTGGGTAAAAAAGGAGGAGGAGTAGCTCTCTATATAAGGGAAGGGATTAAAGCAACAGAACTAAAGAGTAAACAAGAAGTTGACGAGTCACTATGGGTCACGCTGGAGACAGGTAATGGCACCACAATCTGCATGGGGGTTGTGTACAGACCCCATCTCAGGGGGAGAAAATGGACAAGAAAATGATAGAAGACATCCCTAAAATGTCAGAAAAAGGGGAGATATTGTTGATGGGGGACCTGAATATGCCAGATGTTAACTGGAGTACCTTTGCTACAGGCACATCCAAGAGCAGGGTCATTCTAGATGCCCTACAGGGGGCATGCCTCAGACAGCTAGTGGAACCCACTTGGGAGGGAGCAATCTTAGACCTGGTACTCTCAAATGGGGAAGAAGAAAGGATCTCAGATTTAGAAGTGGGTAGCCATCTGGGAACAAGTGACCACCAAACAGTGTGGTTCACAATAAACACAGCCATAGAGTCAAGCCATACAAAAACAAAAGTATTGGACTTTAGGAAGGCTGACTTTGGGAAAATGAGAGAGTGCCTCAGAAATGCACTAGAAAACGGGCAAGAAGGAGGGAAGGAGGAACAATGGGGAATAATCAAAACAGCCATCTCAGAGGCAACAAGCCTTTGTGTGAAGCAAGTCAACAAAACAAAATGAAGGAAAAAAACACTATGGTTCTCAAAGAAGGTGACAGGGATGGTTAAGGAGAAAAGGATAGCATTCAGGAAATATAAGGAAACACAGAAGCAGCAGGACAGAGAACTTTATCAGTTAAAGAAGAAGGAGGCAGGGAAGGTAGTCAGAATAGCAAAGGCACAAACTGAGGAAAAGATAACCAACTCTGTTAAGAAGGGGGATAAAACCTTTGATAGGTACATTAGGGAGCAAAGAAAGACCAAGGAAGGGATACAGAGACTTAATAAAGGGGAGGGAATGTGGGCAGAGGGTGACAGTGAAAAAGCTGGGATACTGAACAAATATTTTTGCTCAGTATTCACAACGAAAGAGGAGGGGGAGGTACCTAAACCAAACAAGACAGAAACTCTGAATAGGGGGGTCGATACCAGTCCATTCACAGAAGAAAGGGTTTTGAAAGAACTCTTGAAACTGAGGGTGGACAAAGCAATGGGGCCTGATGGGATTCACCCAAGAAGTCTAAAAGAACTAAGAGTAGAACTAGCAACACCACTGACTACTCTTTTTAACAAATCATGGGAGGATGGGGTGGTACCGGAGGAGGGCAAATGTGATTCCACTTCAAAAAAGTGGGAGCAGAGCAGAGGCAGGAAACTACAGACCAGTTAGTTTGACTTCAGTGGTGGGGAAAATGATGGAATCACTTCTGAAGGAAAGAATTGTTGAGTAACTAGAGGCCAGTGGGAAACAGGACCCAAGGCAGCATGGTTTCACAGCAGGAAGGTCATGTCAGATGAACCTAATAGATTTCTTTAACTGGGTGACCAAAGTAGTAGACCTGGGAGGGGCTGTGGATATGGCCTACCTAGATTTTAGCAAGGCATTGGACACAGTCTCACACAAAAGATTAATATACAAGTTAGCCTGCCTTGGAGTGGGTCCCAAGGTGGTAGCCTGGATACAAAACTGGCTGGACAACAGGACGCAAAGGGTAACAGTAAACGGAGTTCATAGTGAAGAAAGGAGGGTAACTAGCAGGGTACCTCAGGGTTCAGTACTGGGACCGGTCCTCTTTATTGTCTTTATAAGTGACATTGGAGAGCACCTGGAAGGAAAGGTATGTCTCTTTGCAGATGACACAAAGATCTGCAACAGGGTTGATACACAAGGTGGGGTGGAAAGAATGAAAAGGGACTTGGCAAGGTTGGAGGAATGATCAAATATGTGGCAGCTCAGATTCAAGGCAAAGAAGTGCAAGGTAATGCATCTGGGAAACAAAAACCCAGGGGGAAGCGTACACAATGGGGGGTGAGTTAATAACAACAAAAATCGAAAGAGACCTAGGAGTAAGTATATCAGATGGCCTAAAGGCGGGCAAGCAATGTGAGAAGGCAGTAAGGAGGGCTTAGGGGATACTGGGATGCATAGGGAGAGGCATCAGCAGTAGAAAACAAGAAGCTGCTATCCCCTCTGTACAGACAGTTAGTGAGACTCCATCTGGAGTACTGCATGCAATTCTGAAGACCTCATCTCTGCAAAGACATAGACAGAGTGGAGGCTGTTCAGAGGAGGGCAACCAAAATAGTGCAGGGTCTGCACCAGAAGACATAAGAGGAGAGGCTAAAGCAGCTTAATATGTATGCCCTTGAGGAAAGGAGGGAGAGGGGGGACATGATAGAAACTTTCAAGTATCTCAAGGGAATTAACAAAGTGCAAGAGGGTAGTATCCTTCAGAAGAAGAGCTGAGCAAGAACAAGGGAGCGCAATTTAAAGATAGGGGGGGACAGCTCAGAGGTAATGTTAGAAAGTATTTTTTCACAGAGAGGGTTGTGGATGCATGGAACAGCCTTCCTGAGGAGGTTGTGGAGTCAGAAACAGTGGGAGAATTCAAGAATGCATGGGATAGGCATAAGGCAATTCTAGTAGGGGTAGGACAAAGGAAGCTGTTGACTAACTAGAATCTACAGCTGATCCATCAGGTAGGGAAATGGGCAGACTAGGTGGGCCAAGGGGTCCTTATCTGCCATCAAATTCTATGTTTCTAAGCAGCCACCATCTTGGCTGGCAAGCTCCACCCCACAGGTCTTTGTCAATTTAGGTTGGGGAAGCTGACTTAAACAGGAAAGAATGGTATTTGAATCAGCAGGAGTAGGTTAGTAATAAAGTTGGGTATCATAAGTGCGAAAGATTTGTTGAATCTGAAGTTTATCATGAATGAGTTGCCCAGTGGTATGATCTTGAAGTTATAAGAAGCAAGCCACTCAGCATTGTGAGTGGAGTTTACATACAAGAATTTGCGATCCCCTAGCACCCTCCCCAAGACGTGAGTGATGAAGATATTCTAGACTTTGATGGACTTGATAGTACAGTAAAGATTAAAGTTCACTTTTCAACCTCTTTAGTCTGAAACAGTAATGCTTTATCCCCTGGTCAATATAAAGCCTGGAGGGAATTAAGCTGATCCATAAGCTTATAGTATTTAGGCAAGGCAAGGCAATTTTTATTTAAAAAGACACTCAATCCCAGAGGCACTGGGCACCATACAAACAAAATAAACAAATAAAACACAACCAAACTCAGAATAAATATCAGTTCCATAAATTATAAAACAAAATAAATTTGACTGGAAAAATTTAAAAGCATGGTGGCCTGGAACTGCAATCGAAACCTTGACATAATGATCTCTTTTAAAAAGCTTGGTCAGGGAAAGCCTGGGTGAACAGGAAGGCCTTGAGGCAGGCCTTAAATACCTCCAAAGATGGGGGCCTCCCTAACCTCAAGGGGTAACGAATTCCACAGGACAGGGCCGGTGACACTAAAAGCTCTGTCGCCGGCTGTTTTTAGCATTTGTCCTGGGAATCGATAGGAGGCCCCTACCTGAGCAGTTTAGGGGACGGACCAAGACAGCAGGTGTAAAAAGGTCCATCAGGTAACCAGGGACCTGACCATGTAGGGCTTATAGGTGAGAAGGCCCACCTTAAGGAGGACCCTCCACCTGACTGGCCGCCAGTGCAGCTCACATAATACTGGTGTAATATGGCAATATTTAGGCTGCCCCATAAGTAACCTGGCAGCTGCATTCTGCACCAGCTGCAGTCTGCAGAGAGATCCTCCCGTGACCCCAAGGTAGAGTGCATTACAGTAGTCAAGCCTTGATGTCACCAAGGCATGTATCAAAGTGGGGAGCTCCAGAGGCGGTATAAGGGGTTTTATCCTTGCAACATTCCTGAGTTGGAAAAAACAGGAGTGGACAGTGGAAGACACTTGTGCCTCCATTGTCAAACCCCTGTCCAGGATGACACCAAGATTTTGCACCTCAGATGAGGCCTTCAATGGGACTGATCCCAGAACAAGTCCAGTCTCTACACCAGAGGCCATCCTATCCCGCACTCTGTTTGACTCCACCACCAATACCTCCATCTTATCAGGGTTCAGCCACAACCAGCTGGAGGCCATCTAGTCATTGATCTCGGCAAGGTAGCTGTTTAGCATGTTTGCCACGTTGGATGTTCCTGGGCCAAAAGACAAGTACAGCTGGGTATCATCAACATAGCAATGAAACCCCAGAACGTACTTCCTAATGATCCCCACAAGGGCAGCATGTACACTGCGAACAACATTGGGGACAAGACTGAACCCTGGGGAACTCTGCACAACTGGAGACTAGAGGAGGAGGAGGAGAAATTCCCCATCACATCCTTTTGCCTTCTGTTGGTTAAAAATGACTCAAACCAGCAGATGACCTTACCGGTGAGTCCGCAGAATACCCTAAGGCAGTCCAGCAACACACAATGGTCCACAGTGTCAAATACTGAGGAGTGATCGAGGAGAACAAGAATTGTCCTTTCCACTTGATCTCTAGCCCTGAGGATATCATTCTGCACCCGACCAAGTGCAGTTTCTGTGCTATGCCTTGCCCGAAACTCCAACTGGAGGGGTTCGTATAACTCATGGGTCACAAGGTGCCCCTCCAACTGAAGTGCCACTACCTTCTCCACAATCTTTGCCAAAAATGGGAGATTGGAGATGGACCAGTAATTTGCCCTGACCTACAGGTCCAAAGATGGTTTCTTTAGGAGCAGCCTCACCAATGCCTCTTTCAAGGCATCGGGGAAGACTCCCTCTGACAGGGAACAAAGGATAATCAAGGCAAACACCAGGCTGACAGTGTTGATGCATCTCATCAAGCAATGCGTAGGCACCGAGTCCAGTTCACAGAAAGTGTGCTTCAGATTGGTCACTACCTCAATGACCTCATTTACTGCCACCAGTCTAAGCTCTCCCCAACCAGATGGAGAGCACTCAGGACACTTCTGGCAACCACTGTCAGCTCTGGACTGATTGACTGAAAGAATTCCCTGCCAGATATCAGACACCCTGTCTGAGAAGAACTGGTGAGTCCATTTGACATTTGGAGTCCATTTTACATTTTTTATGGGAGGCATAGGAGATGATCTCACCTCTTAAAACTGCCTTATGAGTATCCCATAGTATGGGTGTGGTAATAGAGGGATCAGCATTGTTGGTCATAATTTGGGGGATACGGGTTTTAATCAGGTCAATAAAATGTTCATCTTATAGCAAGGAGAGATTTAATCACCAGAAAGAGTGAAGCGGATCTTTCCCTAAGTTAATTTTAAGTAAAGGAGGGTGATGGTCATGAATCAATTGGGGACCACAGGACACATCCTGTGCCAGCGAAAAATGCTCATAGGTAGTAAAAAAATAATCTATCCTTATGTAGCTTTAATGGCACAGGGGAAAAAAGTGTATGCTCGTTACGTGGGGTAGAGGCGGCTCCAAATATCAATTATATCCAAGTGGGCTAAGTTCCTTAAAAAATATTTTTGTGCAGGGGAGGCTCTATGTTTACTAGGATTAGAAGTATCAATATCTATAGATAAAACTTGATTAATGTCCCCCATCATTAAGACTCCTTGTAAATGATCCAAAAGAATTCTCAAAAAGCATTGCAACACTGGGGTTGTGCCATTAGGTGGGAAGAAAAAATTACTCACCCTAGTAATTGTGTTTCTTCTAATGGAGTCTTGCTGTATTCTGACATATGTAGTTAGCCCCAGCACTTGAACTGCCCCGGAGATGAAAGAGCTAACTCTATGCAGAAGCTTAGAATGTTGAGCTCAAGCTCGGATTTCAAACCTCTATCTGTGGTGCTTCAGAGTGTAACCGTCAGATTCTTACGATCAACTAACTAACTACACCCCTGGTGTGGAGATTGTAAACAATAAACTAATAGGTAAAATTTTGTGTCCCAAAAGACTCAAGTCATGAACCCCAAATAAAAAAAACCAGGTAGTGAACAATATATAACAATATATAAATCAACAAGAACAAGAACAACAACCCCCCCCAAAGGGAAGGGGTGTAAGGTACACCCTGAGGTGCAACACTGTACCTGCCAGCTCACATCCCAAAACTAGGTTCTGAGAGGGAGGTTGGGAGATCAGAATACAGCAAGACTCCATTAGAAGAAACACAATTACTAAGGTGAGTAATATTTTCTTCAAACAACATGAAGTCTTGCTGTATTCTGACATATGCAGACAACCAAGCAGTACCTCCATGGAGGAGGGTACCGAACCTATTTTGGGAATAGGTTTTGCAGTACTGCTGTACCAAACCTAGCATCGCTCCTAGCCTGGATATCCAGAGAGGGTTCCATGTCTTTTCCTCGCAAAAATTTCGTCGCGGTCAATTACCACGCATAAATTTACCTTGCAATACTTTTCAGCCAAGACTATTCTTCCACGACAAAGTTAAGCGATATAGAGCTGTGTTTAGTGCGCATCCACCTATTGCTTTGAAGTCGGTGAGTATCTTACTGTTTCCAGCTAATGCGTGACCAGCCTATGCTCATTATTATTTTACTTTTTACTTATTATTTTACGTGCCTTCATCCCAATCACTCAAAGCAAACCCACATAGAATTTTCAGACCTTGCAATTTTTATGTCCAGTTTGCTGCTACACAGCGTTTATTCTGGACCACTCTGTGCCCTTTAGCCTGCTACCATTAGCTTTGATTTCCCTCCTTCTTATTTTCTTGGCTTTACTTGAATCTTAGGGAAAAATTGCAGCAGAAGTCCAAGGGAGACATAGCATTGGAGAGCCCTTTCTATTAAGCACTAAAACAGATATAGGGGCATGAAAGCGAGAGAGAGAGAGAGAGAGAAATTTCAATTTGTGCCCCTGACTTGTGGCAGTGACTAGTTCTCCATAACTGTGAGAGCAGTTTGCTAGCTCTCGCAGTGCCAATTAGTGTCACGTCTTGTTCTGTGTTATTGACCCAGGTCAGAGGTGAGCTGCCATGACAGGGTTAGGAGAGGTGAGCCCTGGCTCCTTTCTTCACCTGTTGCGATTTTTGTGATTAAATGTCGCATGTGATCAAATGTATCATGCACTGATATTAATTACGATGTAGTGTTTACGACAATATTTTTTCGATGAAATGTTTGCGATGAGTTGACTTGATACCTCCAGAGAGTAATGCTTGGTGAATGTATGAACCATTTTCCAGGTGGCTGCTTTGCATATCTCTAGTAACGGTATATCTCTGGCAGCAGCCAGAGATGCTGTTGTACCCCTAGTCGAGTGGGCCCTCAGGCCTGAGGGAGGTATTTTACCTAGTTTGGTATAACAGAGTTGTATACAGGCTACAATCCACCTGGCAATAGTTCTTTTAGTAGCTGGCCTACCTCTTCCCACTTCACCATAAGTGAGAAACAATTGAAGACAGTCATTCCTATGTGCCTTAGTATGCTCTATGTAATAGCTAAGTGCCCTTTTAACATCCAAACTGTGTAACCTTCTTTCTCCTGAAGAGGAATGATCAGTGAAAAACACAGGAGGAGACATGGACTGGTTCAGATGGAAAACTGAGACCACTTTGGGTAAGAACCTCCTATTGGTTCTGAGGACCTCCTTGTCTCTATGGAATGAGATAAAATTAGGTTCGACTGACAGGGCCTGTAATTCACTAATTCGCCTGGCAGAAGTGATAGCTACCAGAAACACAGTTTTCCAGGTCAAGTACTTAAGCTCAGCTGAAGCCAAGGGTTCAAAGGGTGGCTGCATAAGTTGAGCAATGCAGATATTGAGATCCCAAGCCGGGGCAGGCTCTCTAAAAGGAGGGTTGATATGAGTCAAACCTTTAAAGAACTTTCCAAAGACAGGGTGAGATGCCATAGAAGAGCCCTTACCTGCTGATAAAAATGCAGAAACAGCCGCTAGGTGAACTTTTAAAGTGGCTGGTCTTAGGCCTAAGCCATTAAGGTGAACCAAAAAATCTAAGACTGTGGCAATACCTGTAGCATCTGGCAGGATATTCCTGTATGAACACCAAATGCAGAATCTTTTCCATTTGGAGTTATAAGTTTTCCTGGTAGAAGGTTTCAGAGAATCCTTGAGGATGTCTAAAACTCCCTGATGGAGATGCAGGCTTGCGTACTTTAACTCTTCAAGAGTCAGGCCTTGAGATTGAGAGACTGGAGATTGGGGTACCAGATCCTCCCCTGAGAGGAGGTTAAGAGATTGTGTCTCTTGGGAAGAGACTGAGAAAGTGATACTGATAAGGACAACAACAGAGGATACCAAGGTTGCCTGGCCCAGTCTGGAGCAATTAGAATCACTGTGCAGGGTTGTGACCTGATCTTGACTAGAATGCTGAGCAACACGGGGAAGGGTGGGGGGAAGGCATAAAGGAACTTGCCTTCCCAATCCAATATCAGAGCATCCAGGGGAATGGTCCCCAGGACTGGTGGTCTGCAGCAGAACTGGGGAAGCTTTTGATTGTCTGGGGCTGCGAAGAGATCTATCTCTGGAGTGCCCCACCTGGTGAAGATTACTTTCAGAATGAGAGGGTCCAAGGTCCATTCATGATGGCCCTGGGAGATTCTGCTCAGAGCATCTATTAGCACATTGTCCTTCCCTGGGAGGTGGACTGCTATTAGAGAAGTTTATAGGGAGTAGGCTAGAGATCAGACTTTCATGGCCTCCATGCACAAGGCCATGGACCAAGTTCCCCCCTGCTTGTTGATGTACCACATGGTGGTGGTGTTGTCTGTCCTGACTTGAACCACCTTGTTCCTCACTGAGTCCGAAAAAACCTGAAGGGCCAAGAATACTGTCCTGAGTTCCAGAAGATATATATAAAGAAGAGACTCTTCTGGGGACCAAACCCCTTGTGCTGTGAGGGCTCCCAGGTGAGTCCCTTCAACCCAACAGGGAAACATCTGTGGTAAGAACCACTGAGGGAGTCTGCTTGAGAAAAGGGACACTTTGCCTGAGATTGTCTTGGTCCAGCCACCACTGGAGAGCTTGGACCAGAGTCTGAGTCACTGGAATCAGTTTGGTAAGAGAGTCTTTCCTCCGATACCAAAAGGATCTTCGATGGAATTGACTGTCCCTCATCTGGAACCTGGCCCCTTGCACCACTGCAGTGGATGCTGCCATGTGGCTTAGGAGCTGAAGAAAATATCTTGCTGGACGAAAAACCAGAGGATGAAAAGAGGAAGCGAGATCTGGAAGGGCCTGCACTCTTGCTAGTGGAAGGAATGCCTTTGCTTGAACAGTATCTAACTCTAGCCCTATGAAAGTAAGAAGCTATACTGGTTCGAGAACTGACTTTGGCAAGTTGAGAAGAAACCCTAGGGAACTGAGCAGATTCTGAGTGACCTATAGAGCTGACCTGACCTGTTTGGAAGACTGTCCTACAATGAGCCAGTCATCCACGTATGGAAACAGGGAAATGCCCTGTCTTCTGAGAAAGGCCACTACTACTGCAAGACACTTTGTAAACACCCTTGGAGCTGATGTTAGACCGAAAGGCATAGCTCTGAGCTGATAATGGCCTGAAGGCAATTCGAACCTGACTTACTTTTTGTGGGAGCTCCTGATGGGAATATGGAAATAGACATCCTTGAGGTTCAGGGAAGCTAACCAGTCTCCTGGCCTTAGAGAGGGAAGAATTACTCCCACAGTGACCATTTTGAACTTTGGTTTTAAAATATGCTTGTTCAAATACCTTAAGTCTAGGATGGGTTGCCACTCCCCTGTCTTTTTTGGGGGTAAGGAAGTATCTGGAGTACAGACCTTTACCCCTGTGCAGAGTAGGGACTCTCTCCACGGCTCTGAGAGCCAGCAGGGAGGAACCTCTGCTTCTAAAGCAATGGTTTTGGAGATGTTTGCAGGTGGACAAGACTTGACCCTCATTTTTGGGAATTTTTTGAAACCGAGGGCCAGTCCCTGGCTTACTACCTCCAGGACCCACTTGTCTGGGGTAACAGACTTCCAGGCCTGGAAGTAGTAAGCCAGCCTGCCTCCTACTGGAATTGGGGAGTTGACCCAGGCTGACACATCAGGGTGTCTTCTTGGCAGAAGCCTTAGACTGGGAAGAGGATGCAGCCCTGCTCATCCCCCTCCTGCCTCTCCCTCAGAAGAACCCCCTCTGTGGGAAGGGAGAGGAGGCCTGGGCTTGGTAGAAAGGCCTGTGAAAAGGCCTGCCCTTAGACCGCTGCCTCTGAGGAGTGGCATGCCTTTCCTTGGCCTGAGCACTCCTGTAAGTAGTCCTGTATTCATCCATATTCTTCATGTACGCTCTGTCTGCTCTCCAAACAGAGAATTACCTACTACAGGGAAATCCATGGCCTTAGCCTGGGTGTCCTGCGAAAGGCTAGTACATCTGAGTCAAGCAAATCTCATAAGAGACACAGATGTAGCCATGACTCATGATGCCACATCATTTGAGTCCACAGCAGCATAGAATTGTGCCTTGGATGCCTCAATCCCATCTGTAGCCACCTCCTCCAGCTCTTTGGCCAGCTGGGTGAGGCCTGTTTGGCCAGTTCCAGAACAGTATCCCACCTGGACATCTGGTACCTGGCTGCATAGGCCATATAGTTTGCCTGCCTGAGTCCCAAGGAGGATGTCAAATATTGTTTTTTGGCCATGGCATCCACCTTCCTGGAGTCTTTATCTGGGGGGTGTGAAGCCCAGGGTATGTTAACCCTGTCACAGACTGCAGCCTGCAGTACCTCAACATGGCTGCTATGATTGTACAAAAAGTCCGTACCTGAGCCTGACAACATCTACCTTCTGTCCATTCTTTTGTCCACTGGAGGTAAAGAGTTTGGTGTCTGAAGAATCTTTTTTGTCCGTTTCCCCAAAGATTTGTGGAGGGGAATAGACAGTCTCTTAGACTCTGGGATATCCCTCATCTCGACAAAATCAGGCTCCTCTTCCTCCTCTGCAGCTTCTACCATGGGGAGCTGGAGGGTTTCAGCCACCTTTTTGTAGAACAAGTAGTGGGAGGGGGACTCAGAAAGCCTGGGAGGGGAGACATTGGAGGGTCTGTCTGGGGAGATGTCCGGTTCAATAGGCACATCCAGTCCTTCTGAATCATTATCTTCATCATCTTGTTCTGGATAGTCTTCGTCCCCCTCCCACTCCAATTCATAATAGGCATCCGGATCATAATCTGATGGAGTAGAATACAATCGAACCGACCACCTGGTCGAAGGCATTGGTTCAGACGGAACCAATCGAAGCGATTGAACAATACTTATCGGCTTGGCTATCTCATCAGCGGTTGGAGTAGGCGGTCCTGGATCTGACCTGGCTGATTTCCTTTTTCTTTTCACAGGAACTGACCCCTCCGAGTCGGATCTCCTTTTGCCTGAGGAGGTATCACCCAGGTTAGTGGGCACCTCCTCAGGTTCAGCCGCAACTGAACTAGGCTGGTCATCCGGGTCAGCGGACTTCTCTCTGCCTCCCTTTCCTTTAGCCTACTCATTCTTTTATCCATAGTGGCTTTGGGAAAATGTTTACATATTTGGCAGTCTGTTTTGAGGTGGTCAAACCCCAGTCAGCAAACACAGATACAGTGGGGATCAGCTTTATCAAAAGCCTCCCCACACCCACCACAGTGTTGAAACCCAGTGGGCCCAGTTTTCATTTTGGGTTTCTCAGACATGGCCAGACTAACAAAAATTACCCTTAACAGCTGTTATGCCAGGTAATACTCTCCGATTGGTAACCAACCATGTTACGGGTTGTGGAAAGAAACTGGTAAAAGTCCGGTTTTATTGGAACCGATTAGTACCGGCACACCACTACAAATTCTAAAGGAAGAAATTCAAACAGAAAGTCGATTCCCAACTGGACCGAACCGCTAGGGAACTGAAGAAATTACAATTTCCACAGTATAAAACAAACAAACAAAAAAAACAACAGTTCACTACCTATCTATACACTTACTATACCATAGACAGAGACTTGAAAACCGAAAAATAATAAATCGGTGAAAACCGACACTTTTATGAAACTTTACCAAACCAAGCGAAGGAGCAATCTCCGGACCGAATTCACAGTTAAGCGGAGTAAAGAATCTGACGGTTACACTCTGAAGCACGACAGACAGAGGTTTGAAATCCAAGTTCGAGCTCAACGTTCTATGCTTCTGCATAGAGTTAACTCTTTCATCTCCGGGGCAGTTCAAGTGCTGGGACTAACTGCATATGTCAGAATACAGCAAGACTTCATGCTGTTTGAAGTAAACATTAGTAAGAGTCACTTCCTGTTGGTAAAGCATTCCTTGAATTATCACATAGTGCCCCTGAGGGTCAAAATATGTGTTCTTAACTAATAAAGGAGTGGTATTAAGGATGAGAATAGCAAACCCTCATTTTTATGGCTGCAGTAGGCGTAGCCCTGCAGACATTTTGCATTCAGAAAAGAGCTGATATCATTTTTGCTACCAAACAACATGATGAGTGTTAAAATTAGAGTCCTCCACTGGAGCTGCATTACTACGCTGCCTGTGTGTGTATAGGAGCTGGAGGGCACTAGTTTTTCCTCTGGCTTGAGGAGTTAATTGAGCCCTCCCTCAGCAGAGTCTCAGACATTCTACACTACAGTCAACAAACACAGAAAGTTAACTCATTGTCTTCTGGCAGTCATTTTGTGTCAGGTTACCAATGGATAGTAGACATCATACAAAGCTATTGGAAGTGGAATGGGTTAAACACTTCCTGGAGCTTTCTGCATAACAAATCAGCACTGCTGTGCCCTCAGCCCCTATGAGCACCTCATTAAGCCATTTGACACCGCCATCCTAACAGCAATCATCGTGCTACTTTGTAAGACATTCCATAGCAAAGAATTCCAGTGATGCCTGTTCCCAAATAATAAACACATTTAAAGTGTTAAATGCCAACTTCATTTTCTCAGGCAGGCAGTTCTGGGGAGACACTAGTACCTGGCATTTAATGACTACGTGTCTGCTATATTATTAGAATTTCAACTCAGTCTGTCTGTTTCTCCATGGAGAACATAGCAAGCTGTTGAACATGCTGTATACTTTGGAACACAGTGGACTGTCAAGGATGTTGGTGCCTGCTGCTTTTTTTTCTTTTTGTAAAAGAAAAATGTAATGCATATAATCACGCAGATGTATGTATTTATATTTCCAAATATTTCTTTTCAATAATGTTAATATATCCAATGCATCAAAATAGCCAGTTGTGTTTTAGTTATTTTATACAGCACTGTGTTCTTAACCTGCAATTTGTGATTATAGGTGTTTACAGCTGAATGACAGTAACCACATTTGCTTCACTTACAAGTAAGTAGGCATGTGTGTGTCTCATTTTTGTTTGACTTAGGTTATGAAGTGACACATAGAATCTGATCAGTTCATAACATGCTGTATTGTAATTAAACGAACTGATAAACGGGGGCTTTGGTTTCTTTTACAAATTCATTTTTTCTGTCCATGGACATACTAAAACAAAAATGTTTCAATAAAATGTTTAAAAATGAGTTAAGCAGTAATTTAGTTAATGTGGTGTAAAGAGCTGCTCCCTTGAAAATTACCTTGTGGGGGGGCTGCCACAAGCAGAATGGGACTTCAAGAAGGGGGAGCTCATGGTAGCAGAAGAGGCATGATGGCATTAAAAGCTTCATGGTGTGCATGTAGAGGCACCAGTATCTGAGCATGACTTTGGTAGAGGACTAAGTGTGACTTGGGGTGGTGGATCATCAGGAATTTATTTATTTAGTTTTATTTATTGAAATTTCAGAATTACAATCATTTGAGTCGAAGACACCTTTGCAAAGGCTTTACGTCAGTACAAAAACAGAACATTGCATCAAGACATATTGTACATAGTTCTCAGAACATTACATTTCGACAAATTGTACATAAAAGATCACTGTACATGGTATTTACATTGATTGGTTACCATCTCAAGGGTCGTAAGAGGACCCTAGGTTAACAAGGTGTGGTGGGACAGGGTTTCCAATTTAGAGGGACTTAGCCAAGCCCTATGTTGAGGTAAGAATACCACAGGGTTGTAGGCCTTGCTGAACAGCTTTTTTTTATTGAGCCTAGGGATGACTGCTGGAACAGCTATTGGCCTCCGAGTCAAGAAGAAGTCTCTTGATACTAGTTTTGAATTGGCCAAGACTTGGGGCCAGTGAGATGGAGGATGGTAGGCTGTTAAGCCAGAGGGGAGCACGATAACGGAAGGACCTTTGCCCTAGAGAGGTCTACAGCGGGGGACAATGAGGCAGGTGCTTGCCTGGTGCCTAGGGGTACTTCTGTGTGGGGCTGGTTGGATGAGGGGGTGCAGACCAGTAGGTGTAAGCTTCATTAGTATCTCTTTGGCTTGGAGGCAAGTGTGGTATTTTAGTCTCCCTTCGAAGGTAAGCCAATCTGCTAGCTTATAGAGAGCACCTGTATGGGTTAGTCTTTCACTGCTTGTTACCAGTCGGCAGGCTTCGTTGAGGGCTAGATTGATACAGTTCAGGGCTGTTTGGTCAGTGGCTCCATAAATTATTATCCCATAATCAACCAACGAAAGGACTGAGCAGGTAACAGCCTGCCGTATGGCCTGGGGGTTAGGCAGTGTTTATGCCTGTATAGAATCCCTAATCGGGTATTAACAGAGGAGGAGAGGTGTTTAATGTGGATGTGGTAGGTGAGGGATGTGTCCAGTGTGATACCTAGATATCTGAAATGTGGGACCTGTTCAATGTGGATGCCCTGCGAGTTAAAGATAGCTAACAGGGAATTACTGAGGGGGTTTTGGCGGTGAGCAAATATCATAGATTTCATCTTGTTGTAGTTTAGTATTAGTCGATGTTCGGTGAACCAGTATTCTAGTTCTCTAAAACAGCCTTGTAGGGCAATTTGGAGAGAGTTTAGATTGGTGTGTTTCCAGTATAGTACAGCATCATCTGCATAGAGCAATAGTTTTCCACTGCAGGCCTGAGGGAGTTTAGAAAGAGGGTGAACAGTAGTGGGCCAAGTATTGACCCTTGCAGGACATCTGCTAGAACTGGTGCTTGGAGGAGAGGGTGTTGCTAATTTTGACTTGATGTGTCCTATCTGTGAGATAGTTTTTGAACCAGGAGATAGCTTCAGGGACAAAACGGAGGGAGGCGAGAGTGTGGAGAAGTAACGCATCATTGACAGTGTCAAATGCTTTGGTCAAATCAACATAGATTGCCCCTGCTACTGACCCCTGTTCTAGTGCTTCATGAATGTATGAGGTAAATTCAGGTAGGACTGTGGTAGTGCTGTGTCCCGTTCTGAAGCCATGTTGTTTATGGCAAAGCAAGGTGTGTTTGTCCAGATATTAGTTGAGCTGGTCTGACGCAATTTTTTCGACAGCTTTTGAGGGGGGGGGGGAGGATAGTAATGGGTCTATAGTTACCAAGGGCTGTTGGATCCCCATTGTTTAGGATTGGAGTGATAATTCCTCTTTTCCAGAGATTAGGGATTTGACCTAGACACAGTGAGCAGTTGAGTAGTTTGGTGAGGTGAGGCAGGGTCTCATCAAAGGTTAGTCAGAGAATTTTGAGGTCTAAGGAGTCTCTGCTGAAGCTTGAGTTGCTCAGGGCTTTGGAAAGGTAGCGTTTAGCCTCTTTGCAGGAGACGATTTGCAGCCGGAAGGGAGGGGGTGTAGACGTGGGAGGGGTGTCAGAGGGGTGGTTGGTGATGGGGTCAAAAAAGTTTTGTGGGAGGATGTGACTAAGGTCAGAGAAGGAGGTGTTTAGTGCATTGGATATGGTGGTAGGGTCATGTGAGAGGGTTCCCTTGACTTGGAGTTGTGTCAGGTCAGGGGAGGTGGCTTTTCCACAGAGTTCCTTGACATTGTTCCAGAAATTTTTCCCAGAGCCCCAAGTGGAGGTGAAGGCTTGCTTATAGTAAGTTGCCTTCGCTAGCCGAATACCCCAAGTGCATTTATTTCTTGCCTCTCTGTAAAGCTGCCTATCTTGGGGAAGCTGGGAGTTCAGGGCCCTATGCCAGAGGTTATGTCTGTGGTGCATCAGTTCAAGGAGGGACTGCGAGATCCACGGGGTATCCCTGATTTTTATGACCTGCTTTGTGAAGGGGGCAAATATGTCGCAGGCATTATTGAAGGTGGTGATAAATTAGGTGAGTGCAGTGTCCACAGTCTGTGCTGTGTGGACTGGTGACCAGTCACAGGTGGAGAGTTACCTTTTGAGGTGAGAGAGGGCACCTTTTTTGAGGCACCTTTGGATGGAAATTTTAGGGCGGTTGGGAGTGATTTTATTTTTCCACCAGCAGGAGATGGGAGAGTGGTCACTTGGCATTTCGGGAAGCACTTTAACTTTGGAGAGGTGGTTCGGGAGGTTTGTAAAGATAAGGTCAATAAGTGTGGAGGAGCCTGATCTGGGGTCATGCCTAGTGGGTGACTGGACTGGAATTAAGTGAGTCTTGGTATTTTTAGCATAATGGTTTCCTGAAACGTCAACCTTCACTGGGTTAGACTCTGCATCTATATGTACAGTATGTCTCTAAGTCACCTGCAGTGGGGTATGGATAAAACCCAGATCACCAAACCCAGACCAGAGCTGTAAAATCTGGACTGGACACAGCTTGTGCAAATATTGCAGATCCACTCACTCCAGATGATCTGATCTGGCTTTTACCTACCTGGTCTGGTCATGACAGTTCAGTTTTCAACCATACCAAGGAAGTTTTGAAAAACAGACTTCTAGGAGCGGACCAGATGTGTAAAAGTCAAACTGAACAATGCAGCCAGAGTGACGGGACCAGCAGTATTTGTGCAAGTTGCACCCAGTCTGGCCAGTTTGGATTTTTACAGAACTGCTGTGGTTCAGGTCTGCTATTCCAATTTTTAATCAATCAATCAATCTTTATTTTATACTGAAAGGTATGTGAGCAAAAATGTTTGTTTACACAAACATCAGTTAAGCAATAAAAAGAGAACAGAACACCAGGTCAAACAATTACATAGTAAAATACAGTATAAACAGGTCTAACATAAACAGTTATAATTCAGAAATCTAGAGGGATAAATAGAAGAAAGGGGACGCACATACGAACATACAAAATTGGCAGCAGAAAAAGGCCCACAGGTCTATTAAGTCTGCCTAATTGTGCAGCTCTTCATTTCATATCTCTACAGCTGCCCCACCCCACCCAAACCCTCCCTTCCTCCCCTTTCCTGGTCTTTTTCCCTTTGTGTTCTTGTCCGTACTAACCCTGCCCTTGACTCTATCCCAACCCCGCTTAAAGCTATCCACTATCCTCAGTTCAATTAACTCCTCCGGCAGTGCGTTCCATCCTGCCACCACTCTCTCTGTAAAGTAATGCCTCCTCATCTCCCTCCTGAACCTTCCTCCTTCCAACTTCAGACTGTGCCCCCAGTAACCCTTCCCCACTTTAAGCAGAACAATCCTCCCTCTTTGACTTTGTTTATGCCTTTTAAGTACTTAAAGTTCTCTATCATGTCCCCTCTTTCCCCTCTCTCTTCCTGCAAATACATGTTGAGCTCCCTCAGTCTTTCCTCATATGGCAACTCCTCTAGTCCTATGATCATTTTCATAGCCCTGCACTGTACCCCCACCAGTAATCTTACATCCTTTTTGAGGTATGGGCACTAGAACTGTACACAGTACTCCAAGTGTGGCCTCACCTGTGATCTATACAAGGGCAGGATGGCGTTCTTTCTAGAGGTGATCCCTCTGGCAATGTACTCCAGAATGCTCTTTGCCCTGCTGCAGCCCTCCTACACTGTGCTGATACCTTCATGTCCCCTGTGACCATTACCCCCAGGTCAATTTACCTGCACTCCCCCCAGCCAGTAGCTGGTCCTGGAAGAAAAAATTACTCACCATAGTAATGTTGTTTCTTCTAATGGAGTCTTGCTGTATTCAGACATAATGCAGTTAGCCCCAGCACTTGAACTGCCCCGGAGAGGAAAGAGTTAACTTTATACAGAAGCATAGAACGTTGAGCTCGAGCTCGGTTTTCAAACCTCTGTCTGTGGTACTTCCCAGTGTAAACGTCAGATTCTTACGAGCTAACTAACTAATATGCTATAGTATGGAAATTGTTCAAAATATAGCCAAAGGGCAAACTATTTCTTTTTGGGCCCCAAAAGACTCAAGTCGAGAACACAAGAAGGAAAGGTAGTGACAATATTTAAGTAAAACACCAGAAAAATAATAATAACATCTACCCCACCCAAGAGGAAGGGTACAAGGTACACCCCTGAGGTGCAACACTGTACCTGCCAGCTCACTTCCCAAAACCAGGTTCTGAGAGGGAGGGGGGGAGGTCTGAATACAGCAAGACTCCATTAGAAGAAACAACATTACTATGGTGAGTAATTTTTTCTTCAAACAACATGAAGTCTTGCTGTATTCGGACATAATGCAGACTACCAAGCAGTTCCCTATGGAGGAGGGAATGCAGAACCTACTTTGGGAAGAAGCTCTGCAGTACTGCTGTGCCAAACCTAGCATCACTCCTAGCCTGGATGTTCAGGGAGTAATGCTTGGTGAAAGTATGTACTGTTTTCCAGGTAGCTGCTTTACAGATCTCTAACAAAGGTATATCTCTGGCTGCAGCTAGAGAAGCAGCTGTACCCCTAGTCGAGAGAGCCCTCAGGTCTGAAGGGGCGTCCTATCCAACTTGTCATAACTTAATTGTATACAAGAAACAATCCACCTGGCAATAGTTCTTTTAGTGGCAGGCTTACATTTCCCCACTTTACTATAAGTGAGAAACAATTGAAGACAGTCATTTCTATGTGCCTTAAGAGCCCCTGACACCGTTATAAAAACTTAGAAAAAATGTGAGAGTTAGACAGTTCAGTTTGTATTTCATATATTTTATATAATTATTTATTTTTTTCTTTATTACCAAGGACAGCTGTACAAAAGAGGCTTACTGTTCCATAGACTTTATCTGCTCTTTCCACTATCCTACATATGACATCATAATCCAGGTTGCACCTGGAAACAAACTTCTGGTCGTGGTGCTTTTCCTGGTTACCAACTTTTAAATAAAGAAATAAATAAAATAAAGAATCCCCTGTTCATGACATCATAATTATCCTCACAACAACAGACTGTGATGTCATAAACAGAACTGTGATGGCATATGTAGGCAAACAGCCAGAACAGATAGGGTAGTGATCCTGTTTACATGCAGATGTCCTTAGTGATAAAGAAGAATGAGAACTACAGAAATAACAATAAAATATAAACTCACTTGTGCTAAACATTACATTTTCGCAAAGGTGTCACAATGGTGTCAGGAGCTCTTTAGTATGCTCAATATAGTAGCTAAGGGCCCTCTTAACGTCCAGACTGTGTAACCTTCTTTCACCTGAAGAAGAATGGTCAGTGAAAAACACAGGGAAAGATATAGACTGGTTCAGATGAAAATCTGATACCACTCTGGGCAAGAACCTCCTATTGGTTCTTAGGATCACTTTGTCCCTATGGAAGGAGATGAAGTCAGGTTCCACTGACAGAGCCTGTAACTCACAAATCCGCCTGGCAGAAGTAATAGCTACCAGGAACACAGTTTTCCAGGTCAAGTACTTCAATTCGGCTGAAGCCAGAGGTTCAAAGGGTGGCTGCATTAGCTAAGCTATGCAGACATTAAGATCCCAAGGCAGAGTGGGCTCCCTAAAGGGAGGGTTAATGTGAACCAGACCTTGGAAAAACTTTCTGAAAACAGGATGAGATGCCAGGGAAGAGCCCTTCCCTGCTGAGAGGAATTTAATTAATTTAATTTTAATTTAATTTAATTAATTTAGTTTAGTTGTTTAACCAGGAGTAGCACACGAAGCTGAAAGCTTTTTTTACAGGAGCGACCTGGGAGCACAAGGAAGTTAAGTGACTTGCTCAGGGTCACACAGTATGCAAGTGGAAGCTGTGGGATTCGAACCCAGGTCTGGTCTGCTGGAAGTCATCAGATTTGCAGTTCAGAGCCTTAAACCACTGCGCTATACTGCAGAGACAGCTGCTAGATGAATCTTCAGAGTGGCAGGCCTAAGGCCCAAACCATTGAGATGAACAAGATAGTCTAAGGTTGTGGAAATGTCTGCAGAATCGGGCAAGATACCTTTCTGAGAGAGCACCAAATACTGAACCTTTTCCATTTGGAGTTGTAAGTTTTTCTAGTGGAAGGTTTCCTGGAGACCTTCAGAATATCCAGAACTCCCCGAGAAAGATGTAGAGCTGCATATTCTAACTCTTCAAGAACCAGGCCTTGAGATTGAGAGACTGGGGTACCGGATCCGCCCCTGGGAGGAAGACAGGAGATTGTACGTCCTGGGCAGAGACAGGGGACGTGACACTGACAAGGACAGCAGTAGAGGATACCAAGGCTGTCTGGCCCGATCTGGAGCCACCAATATCACTGTGCAGGGTTGAGTCCTGATCTTGATCAGAACTCTGAACAGCAGAGGGAAGGGAGGGAAGGCGTAGAGAAACCTGCCTTCCAGCCCAGAAAAAGAGCATCCTGGGGAACTGTCCCCAGGACTGGAGATCTGCAACAAAACAGAGGAAGTTAATGATTGTCCGGTGCTGCAAAGAGATCTATCTCTGGAGTGCCCCACCTGGAGAAATGACCTTCAGGATGTGAGGATCCAGGGACCATTCTTGGTGTCCCTGTGAAATTCTGCTCAGAGCATCTGCTAGTATGTTGTCCTTCCCTGGAAGGTGAACTGCTACCAGAGAAGTCTGAAGAATAGGCCAGAGACCACAGCTTCATGGCTTCTGTGCACAAGGCCGGACCAGTGCCTCCCTGCTTGTTGATGTACCACATTGTGGTGGTGTTGTCCATTCTGACTTGGACCACCTTGCCCTTGACTGAATCCTATAAGCTCTGCAGGGCTAGGAAAACTGCCCTGAGTTCCAGGAGATAGATATGAAGGAGAGACTCCTGTGGAGACCACAGCCCTTGATCTGTCAGGGCTCCCAGGTGGGCTCCCCACCCTAGGAGAGAAGCATCCATAGTTAGAACTACTGATGGGGCTTGAGGGAGAAATGGAACCCCTTGTCTGAGGTCGTCCTGGTCCAGCCACCACTGGAGAGCTTGAACCAGAGTCTGAGTCACTGGAATCAGTTTGGTAAGTGAATCCTTCTTTTGAGACCAAAAAGACCTCAGATGAAACTGAATGTCCCTCATCTGGAATCTTTCTCCCTGAACCACTGCCGTGCAAGCTGCCACGTGGCCCAGGAGCTGGAGGAACTGTCTTGCTGGGCAGGAGACCTGATGTCGAAAGGAGGAAGCGAGATCCACTAGGGCATTTACCCTTGCCAGGGGAAGGACTGCTTTTGCTTGTACAGTGTTCAACTCTATGCCTATAAAGGTGAGAAGTTGAACTGGTTCAAGTACAGATTTTGGAAGACTGAGAAGAAACCCCAGGGAGCTGAGTAGGTCCTAGGTAGTTTGAAGAACTGACTTGACCTGTAAAGGTGACTGACCCACTAAAAGCCAGTCGTCCAGATACGGGAAGATGGTGATACCCTGTCTTCTGAGGTAAGCCACCACTACTGCAAGGCACTTTGTGAACACCCTTGGAGCTGATGTTAGGCCGAATGGCATGGCTCTGAATTGGTAATGGCCTGAAAGCAACTCAAACCTGAGGTATTTTCTGTGGGAGCACCTGACAGGAATATGGAAGTAGGCATCCTTGAGGTCCAGAGGTGCTAGCCAATCCCCTGGCCTTAGAGAGAGAAGGATTATTCCCAGAGTTACCATTTTGAATTTGGGCTTTGAAATGTGTTTGTTCCGACACCTTAGGTCTAGGATGGGTCGCCACTCCCCTGTTTTCTTTGGGGTAAGGAAGTACCTGGAATACAGTCCTCTTCCCTTGTGCTGAGTAGAAACTTTCTCTATAGCTCTGAGAGCTAGAAGAGAGGAAAACTCTGCCTCTAGGGCAAGGGTTTCTGAGACTGATGCAGGTGGAAAAGACTTGGCCCTCTTTTTTGGAAATGTTTTGAAGCTGAGGGCAAGTCCCTGGCTTACTACTTCCAGGAGCCACTTTATCTGAGGTCACAGACTTCCAGGCCTGGAAGTAGTAAGCCAGTCTGCCTCCTACTGGAAATGGGGAGTCGACCCGGGCTAACACACTAGGGTGTCTGCTTGGCAGGAGCCTTAGACTGAGAGGAGGAGGGAGCAGCCCTACTCATCCCTCCTACCTCCCTCTGAAGAACCCCTCTGTGGGAAGAGAGAGGAGGCCTGGGCTTGTTAAAAAGGCCTTTGAAAGGGCCTGTCCCTGCTCCTAGACTGCTGCATGTGTGGAGTGGCCTGCCTTTCCTTGGTCTGTGCACTCCTGTACGTGGTCCTGTATTCATCCATTTTCTTCATGTAAGCCTCTGTCTGCTCCCCAAACAGAGAGTTACCTACTACAGGAAAATCCATGGTCTTAGTCTGGGTATCCTGTGAAAGGCTAATACATCTGAGCCAAGCATGTCTTCTGAGAGACACAGATGTAGTCATGACTCTAGATGCCACATCACTGGAGTACACAGCAGCATGAAATTACATTTTGGATGCCTCAATTCCATCAGCAGCCACCACCTCCAGCTCCTTGGCTAGCTGGGGAGAGGCCTGTTTAGCCAGTTCCAGAACCGTATCCCATCTGGAATTCTGGTACCTGGCTGTGTAGGCCATATAAGTAGCCTGCCTGAGTCCCAAAGAGGATGCCAAATACTGTTTTTTGGCCATGGCATCCACTTTCCTAGAGTCCTTATCCGGGGGGGTGTGAAGCCAAAGGAATGTTAGCCCTGTCACAGGCTGCAGCCTGCATTACCCCAAAATGGCGGCAATAACTATAAAGGAACTCCGCAGCTGAGCCTGATAACGAATACCTCCTGTCCATTCTCTTATCCACAGGAGGTACTGAATTAGGAGTTTGCAAAATTTTGTGTGTCTGTTTCCTCAAGGATTTATGAAGAGGGAAAGACAGCTTTTTGGACCCTGGGATGTCCATCATTTCCACAAAATCAGGCTCTACATCCTTCTCTGTGGCTTCAACCAAGAGAAGCTGCAGGGTTTGTGCCACCTTTTTGTAGAACAAAAAGTATGAAGGGGACTCAGAGAGCCTGGGAGGAGAGACACCTGAGGGCCTGTCTGGGGAGATGTCCGGTTCAATGGGCACATCCAGCATTCAAACCCCCCTCATCATCATCATCATCATCATTGCCATCATCACCGGGATAGTCTTCATCTCCCTCCCACTCCTCATAATAAGCATCTGGGTCATAATCTGGAGGAGACGGATCCAACTGAACTGACCGCCGAACCGGCGGTACTGGTTCGGACAGAACCAGTCTAAGTGATTGGACAATACTAATCACTTTGGCTATTTCATCCATGGCTGGAGAGTGAGATACAGGATCCGAACTGGTAGATTTGCGTTTTTTCTTTGACGGAAATGACCCTCGGGGTTGGCTCTCCTTTTGCCCGAGGAGGTATCGCCTAGGTCAGTAGGCACCTCCTCAGGTTCGGCTGCAACTGAACCGGGCTGGCCATCCGGATCTACGGACTTCTTGGCCTCCCTTTCCTTCAACCTACTCAGTCTTTTATCTAGAGTGGATTTAGGAAAGTTTTTACAGATTTGGCAGTCTGACTTGAGGTGGTCAAACCCCAGACAATAAACACAGATGAGGTGGGGGTCTGCCTTAGCAAAGGCCTCCCCACACTCAGTACAGTGTTGAAACTCAGTGGGACCGGTTTTCTTCTTGGGTTTCTCAGACATGGCCAACCTAACAAATTACCCTATTGCAGCTTTCAAGCCAGGTAATATAACAACCGATCGGTTACAAACCGTGTCGCGGGCTTTTTAAAAGAACCAGCAAAAAGTCCAGTTCTTTTGAAACCAATCGGTACCGGAACACCATACTAATCCCAGAAAAAAGAGAAATTAAATTTAACAAAGTCGGTTCCAAACCGGACCAACCAGGAAGAAACCGAAGAAAAAGACAATTTCCACTTTTTCACCAAAATAAAACACAGTCACTACCTATCTACACACTACCTGTACCATAGACAGAGGCTGGAAATCCGAAAATAAAAAAAATATGAGGTTTAAACTGAACACTTTACTTTTACTGAACCAAGCAGAGGAAATCTCCGGAGCAACTTCACTGTTAGGCGGAGTAAAGAATCTGACGGTTACACTGGGAAGTACCACAGACAGAGGTTTGAAAACCGACCTCAAGCTCAACATTCTATGCTTCTGCATAGAGTTAACTCTTTCCTCTCTGGGGCAGTTCAAGTGCTGGGGCTAACTGCATTATGTCTGAATACAGCAAGACTTCATGTTGTTTGAATTTCTGTCTCTGAGGTACATGACCTTGCACTTCGTAGCATTAAACCCCAACTGCCACTCCTTAGACCAGTGTTTGAGTTTAGCTAGATCTTCCCTAAGTGCTTGCCTCCCTTCCTCACTGTCCACTTTTGCACAAATCTTAGTGTCATCCGCGAACAGGCTGATCTTACTCTTGACCCACTCTGCAATGTCTCCAATGAAGATACTGAACAAAACAGGGCCCAGCACTGAACCTTGTGGTACCTTAATCATTACTGGCCTTGGCTTGGATGTGTCTCCCCCCTTACAGCTACCCTCTGTTGTCTGCCCTGCAACCAGTTCTCAACCCACCCCACCCCACCAGTTCCTCTCTCCCCATGTCCCTCAGCTTGCTCATTAACTTCCTGTGCGACACCAAGTTGAAAGCCTTGCTGAAGTCCAGATACAGGACATCCACAGTATGGCCTTCGTCAACTGCCCTAGTGACCCAGTCGAAGAAGTCGATCAGGTTAGTTTGGCACAATCTTTCTGAGACAAACCCATGCTGTCTCTCATCCTGTAGACCATTACTATCAAGAAAGGTTATCAACCTCTTCTTCAGAATGGTCTCCATCAACTTCCCCACTATGGAAGTCAAACTTACCAGTCTGTAGTTACCCGGTTGGTCTTTGGGTCCAGTCTTGTAAAGGGGCATCACATGAGCCATCCTCCAGTCTCTGGGTACGTTCCCCATCTCCAAGGAGGTGTTGAACAGGTCCATCAGAGGGCCTGTCAAAACCTCTGCCAGTTCCTTCAGGACCCTTAAGTGTACACCATCTGGTCCTGGTGCCTTGTCCACCCACAAGGCTTTAAGGTCTTTCAGAGCTCTATCCTCTTGGATGACCCCATCTGCTATCTCTGCCCCGCGCTCCACCCTTGTCCCTTTCCCCTGTGGTATTGGGCCATCCCTTTCTTTCGTGAACACCGAGCAGAAGTACTCATTGATTGCCAATGCCTGCTCTTCCCCTTGTTCTGCCCCTTTCCCATCTCTCTCTTGATTCTAACAATGTTATCTCTACAACTCCTCTTCTCCCTTATGTATTTAAAGAACCCCTTTTCCCCCTCTCTGATCCCCTGAGCCAACTTCAGCTCTTTTGCTGCCTTGGCTGCCCTGGTCACCTCCCTAGATGCCTTTGTGAACACCTCTCTATCGTCCTCAGGCCCATATTTTTTGAACTAAATAACAGTGACAAATTTACAGTATGGGGATATAGTTGGAAGTACAATTCAGGAACATGAACAGTTGGGTGATACGATAAAGACATAAAATGTGCACAGTACCATCTAGATAAAGTAGAAACTCAAATAACAATACAAGCACAGAAGCCAAAAAATAGTTGGTTACCCAAAATAGGCTAAGGTGAAGAGCTAGGGAAATATTCCACATAACAACCAATAGTGGTGAGAGCAGAGCAGTGCATGAAGAGTAAGCAAAGGAAGGGGGAGAGAGATATGGAAGTAAAATTACAGGTCTTTACATAGAAGACTCTCCCACACTCGTTATGTTCATTTTCCTCCTCAAACTATGCTAATTGTATTGTAATACATTATACAGCTCATTTTGTACTACAAATGCTTATTCAAATGTTACCAATAATGATTACTGCTGAACTGTATGTATTTAG
Organism: Neoceratodus forsteri; assembly: GCA_016271365.2. Classification (NCBI taxonomy): domain Eukaryota; kingdom Metazoa; phylum Chordata; order Ceratodontiformes; family Ceratodontidae; genus Neoceratodus; species Neoceratodus forsteri. The sequence continues at coordinate 1,203,256,921 of CM028130.1, forward strand.
GAGGGCTGCTAATCTGAGGCGCCATTCACTTGAGGTCTTGAGGGTAAGGGATGGTGACTGAGACTGTAATGCAATGCATAGTGGATAAGGAAAAATTACTCACCATAGTAATGTTGTTTCTTCTAACGGAGTCTTGCTGTATTCTGACTATATGCAGTTAGCCCCAGCACTTGAACTGCTCCGGAGAGTAAAGGGTTAACTCAATGCCAAGGCATAGAACGTTGAGCTCAAGCTTGGTTTTCAAACCTCTGTCTGTAGTACTCTGAAGTGTAACTGCCAGATTCTTACGAGCACTAAACTAACTAACTCAATGGTTAGAAATTGTTTCCAAAATTTTTATATCAAAAGGCACTAAACAGATTTTTAGGGTCAAAAAGACTCAAGTCGGTAACCTCGAAAAGAATATAAGCAGGTAGTGAAACAACCAAAACATTTATCATAAAAACCAGAAAAACCCTTAATAAGATAAAGGCATGCCACGCACACCTCTGGGGTGCAGCACTGTGCCTGCCATACCACATCACAAAACTACTAGGTTCCAGGATGGAAAGCAGGGAGGGAGGTCAGAATACAGCAAGACTCCATTAGAAGAAACAACATTACTATGGTAATTTTTTTCTTCAAACAACATGAAGTCTTGCTGTATTCTGACTATATGCAGACTACTAAGCAGTACCCCCTTGGAGGAGGGAGTCACAGAACCCATTTTGGGAACAAGCTCTGCAGCACAGCTGTGCCAAACCTAGCATCACTTCTAGATTGAATGTCCAGAGAGTAATGCTTGGTAAATGTATGAACAGTTTTGCAGGTGGCTGCTTTACAGATTTCCACTAAAGGTATATCTCTAGCTGCTGCGACCGAAGCAGCTGTACCTCTGGTAGAATGAGCCCTCAGGCCTGAGGGAGGCTCCTTCCCAAGCTTTGAATAGCAGAACTGGATACAGGAGACAATCCACCTGGCAATAGTTCTCTTGGTGGCAGGTTTACCCTGTCCCACTTCTCCATAAGTAAGAAACAACTGAGAACAGTCATTTCTAAGGGCCTTAGTGTGTTCTATATAATTACTAAGAACCCTCTTTACATCAAGACTGTGTAATCCTCTCTCCCCCGAGGAAGAATGGTCAGTGAAAAATACAGGTAATGACACAGACTGATTCAAATGAAAGTCTGATACCACCTTGGGAAGAAACTTTCTGTTGGTTCGAAGGACCACCTTATCCCTGTCAAATAAAATGAAGTCAGGTTCCACTAATAAAGCCTGTAATTCACTGATTCTCCTGGCAGAGGTAATGGCTACCAGGAATACAGTTTTCCAAGTCAAGTACTTCAGCTCAGTTGAGGATAGAGGTTCAAAAGGGGGCTGCATAAGCTGTGCAATACAGATATTCAGGTCCCAAGAAGGGGTAGTCTCCCGAAAGGGAGGATTAACATGTACCAGACCCTTGAAAATTTTCTTGAACACTGGATGAGCTGCTAGGAGAGAGCCTTTACCAGCAGAAAGGAAGGTAGAAACCACTGCCAAATGTACCTTGAGAGTTGCAGGCTGGAGGCCTAAACTGTCAAGATGCAGCAAACAGTCCAATACAGCGGCAATATCAGCCTGCTCTGGCTGGACCTGCCTCTGGGAACACCAAAACCCAAATCTTTTCCATTTGGAGTTGTAAGCCTTTCTAGTGGCAGGTTTCCTGCTAACCTTTAAAATGTTCAAGACTGATTGAGAAAGATGCAGGCTTGCATATTCTAGCTCTTCAAAAGCCAGGCTTTGAGCCTGAAAGTCTGAAAGTTGGAATAAATAATCCTCCCCTGTGAGGAGGTGAGGAGATTGAACTGTCTGGGAAGACACAGAGGTATTGTCACGGACAGTGACAAGAGAAGGGGGTACCAAGGTTGCCTGGCCCAGTCTGGAGCCACTAGAATCACCTTGCAGGGCTGAGACCTGATCTTGATCAGGACCCGGAATATCATAGGAAAAAGAGGAAATGCATAAAGAAACCTGCTTGTCCAATTCAACAAGAAAGCATCTTGAGGGACAGGGCCCAGAAGAGGCGGTCTGCAGAAAAAGAGAGGAAGCCAGAGTGACAAGGGACTGAACCCTTGAGAGAGGGAGAAATGCCCTTGCCTGAATGGTGTCTAGTTCCACCCCTATGAAAGTGAGGAGCTGGGCTGGTTCCAGAACAGACTTTTCTAGGTTCAGAATGAAACCCAAGGAGTCTAGAAGTTTTTGAGTGACCTCTAGGGCTGACTTGACTTGGTCTGAGGACTGGCCTACAAGGAGCCAGTCATCCAAGTATGGAAACATAATGATACCCTATCTTCTGAGGAATGCCACCACTATTGCAAGACACCTGGTGAACACCCTTGGAGAAGATGTTACGCCAAAAGGCATAGCTCTGAATTGGTAATGGCCTGAGGGCAACTCGAACCTGAGGTACTTTCTGTGGGAATGTCTGATAGATACGTGGAAGTAGGCATCCTTGAGATCCAGAGAGGCTAGCCAGTCTCCTGGTCTCAGTGAGGAAAGAATTACTCCCAGAGTCACCATCTTGAATTTTGGTTTTGTTAAGTGTTTGTTCAGGTACCTTAAATCTAGGATGGGTCGCCACTCCCCTGTCTTTTGGGGTAAGGAAGTATCTGGAATACAATCCTTTTCCCCTGTGACAATGAGGTACCTTCTCTACTGCTTGCAGAAGCAGAAGAGAGGAGACTTCTGCCTGTAAGCCCTTTGTCTCCAAGGGAGAGGGAGGACTGAAGGACCTTGCTCTTATTTTTGGGAACTTTTCGAAACTGAGAGCAAGTCCCTGGCTCACTACTTCCAGGACTCATTTGTCTGAAGTAATGGATTCCCAGGCCTGGGAGTAGTGAGCCAACCTGCCCCCTACTGGAACTGGGGAGGTGACCCTGACCGACACCTCAGGGTGTCTGTTTGGCAGGGGGCTTAGACTGCAGGGATGATGGGGTTCGGGTCATTCCACGCACGCCTCTTCCCCTAAAGAACCACCTCTGCTGGAAAGAAGAGGAGGAGGCCTGAGCTTGGTAGAAAGGCCTGTGAAAAGGCCTGCCCCTGCCAGCCCTGAATTGCTGCTTCTGAGGAGTGGCCTGCTTTTCCTAGGCTGCAGCACTCCTATAGGTGGTCCTATATTCATCCATCTTCTTCATGTAATTCTCTGTTTGCTCACCAAACAGAGAATTACCAGTTACAGGGAAATCCATGGCCTTAGTCTAGGTATCCTGCGAAAGACTAGTACATCTAATCTAAGCAAACCTCCTCATGGAGATAGATGTAGCCATGACTCTAGAATGCACATCATTCAAGTCCACAGCAGCATGAAATTGCACTTTGGATGCCTCTATACCATCTACAGCCACCTGCTCCAGCTCCTTGGCTAGCTAGGGAAGGGCAGTCTTAGTTCCAGAACTGTATCCCACACAGACTTCTGGTACCTGGCAGTATATGCCATGTAATTTGATTGCCTGAGCCCCAAAGAGGATGCCAAGTACTGTTTCTTAGCCATGGCATCCACTTTCCTGGAATCCTACTGATTCTGATCAACCTCTTCCATAGGAAACTGAAGAGTCTCAGCAACCTTCTTGTAAAACAAGAAGTGGGAGGGGGACTCAGAAAGCCTGGGAGGGGAAACATTGGAAGGCCTGTCTGGGGAGATGTCAGGCTCTACTGGCTCATCTAGGCCTTCAAACTCTTCTTCTTCATCATCTTCCTCCTCCCAATTGTACTCATGGTATGCCTGCATATCAATATCTGAGGCAAAAACTTCTGACCGAACCGATCGCCTTTGAACCAATGTCGGTTCGGTCGGAACCGAGCAAAGCGACTGCACTATAGAGATCACTTTCGCTATTTCCTCAGCGGTCGGAACATGAGGTGTTGGATCCAAACTGGCTGATTTTCTTTTTCTCTTTGACAGAACCAACTCCGTAGAGTCGGCTCTCCTTTTGCTGCGAAGAGGTATCGCCCAGGTCAGTAGGCACCTCTTCAGGTTCGGTCGCAACCAAACCGGGCTGGCCATCTGGGTCAATGGACTTCTCGAACTCCCTTTCCTTCAGCCTACTCAAATGTTTTTCAAGAATGGCCCTGGGAAAGTTCTTACAAATTTGGCAGTCTACCTTGAGGTGGTAAAACCCCAGACAATACACACATACGCGATGGGGATCAGCCTTAGCAAAGGCCTCCCCACACTAGGTACAGTGCTGAAACCCAGTGGGACCAGTTTTCTTTTTGGGTTTCTCAGACATGCCGAATACAAGAAAAAGTCACCCTTGTCAGCATTAAGTCAGGTAACTAAAACTTACCGGTTCCAACCGTGTCACTGGTCGGTTAAAAAAATCCCATAAAAAAATCCAGATTTTTTTTTTTTAGGAACCGTTATGTAGCGTAAAACCACAAATATTTATACAGAAAATCAGAAAAACCAATAGGTTTCGGTTCTGAACTGGACCGACCAGAAAAGAACCGAAGACAGAACAACTTCTAACAATTTCAACAAGAATACCACTACCTACTACTAACACTTATTGTTACTGAGACAGAGGTAAGAATACCGATGAAATAAGAACTGTGGTTGAAAAAACTGACCGATTCAAACTATTACCGAACCGAAGCACAGGAGGGATCTCCAGAGCGACTTCACAGTTAGGCGGAGTAAGAAATCTGACGGTTACACTTCAGAGTACTACAGACATAGGTTTGAAAACTGAGCTTCAGCTTAACATTCTATGCCTTGTCATAGAGTTAACCCTTTACTCTCTGGAGCAGTTCAAGTGCTGAGGTTAACTGCATTTAGTCAGAATACAGCAAGACTTCATGTTGTTTGAACAGTAAAAGTGACATGGTCTGGTCAGGAAAATTTACATAAGTGAGTGTTGCAGAGGCTTCCATGTAAACAGGAATAACAAACTGCTTTTCTGTAATGTTTGAATTATCATTTTTGTCAGCATCTCAATTTCTTATAGGTCCTGCATGTATTGGCACCTTACTGTCACAAAGTTGCAAGGTAGTATTCAACTGAGGTCCTGATTCTTATTTTTTTCCTGTGTTTTGAACATACTTTATTACTGTGAGTTTATTGTTCTAAGCTATTATTCCCCTCACCCTGGATAGTGCAGGCTACCCCTTTACCCATCAACTGTGCACCCCCCCCCAAATCCACAAGGTAATTTCCTAGGTGTGTAGTGTACTGTACAAATGATATAAGACAGTGACAACTGAGTGGTTTGCTCATGCTAGACCAGGAGCAAAGTCTACAACAAATACAAAAACATCCCGATGTTCATTTAGCCTCATAAACAGATGTTCGCAGAACAGTTAGAACTAGTTGACTTTCTTTTTTCTTCCGCATCTAGCAAGCTAGACATAGTTTCATAAGAGACCCCCCCCCCCGAAAAAAAAAAAAAATAAATATTTTATTTCTTTGGAATTGCCTTTACAATTTAGCACATTTAAAATATTTCACATCTCAGCTGGATAAAGAAAAATAAACATCAATATATACATATTCAGAGGCAGAAAATAAAATGCTGTAATACAGTCCAACAATGCATTTTACAACACCACCAGCTATACCAGACAAACAGCCATGCAATGACTCACTAGCTGAATAAATGTGAATTGCTTGAAAACATAACACAGTCTGTATTGAAAAATTTACTAAGGAAGCATCAACAATATTGACTCCAATCTCTCACAATATAATATTCACCTCTTTGCAGATGATACTGTACTATATGTCAGTAATCTCTCACCATCAAAAGCCTGTGAGCTTTTACAGTCTGAGTTCTCCCTCCTACAGCACAACTTACTAGAAAAGAAATTACTACTAAATGCCAAGAAAACGAAAGCTATGTTTTTTGCCACCAAGAGCTGCTCTTCCACTGTCCCATCATTCACCCTCCCACAATTATCTACCATCCTTGGTGAAAATCTGGAATATGTGGACAAATTCAAATATCTTGGAGTCTGGATTGACAATAAACTTGACTATACTAGCCACATTGAAGAGCTCCTGAAAAAGCTTAGACAAAGACTTGGCCTATTTTATAGGATCAAACACTACCTGACCAGAGATTCCAAAAAAAGGCTATCATCATTCCTATCCCTCATTGACTACGCTGACTTCCTTTATGGTCACTGTTCCCTCTCCCATTTAAATAAATTAGACACCTTGTATCATAGAGCTATCAGATTCATTACAGATCTTCCCTCCAGCACCCATCATTGCTCTCTCTACAATGCAGTCAGTTGGACATCCCTACAACATAGAAGAAACAAAATGCTGCTGTCTGGATCTACAAAGCTCTGACAAACAAACTCCTTCCTACATCTCAGATTGTTTCAACCAGATCACATCCAGGCCTTACACCCTAAGGATCAATAAACTCATCATGCTGAAGATTCCTATCACCTGCACCGGGTATGGAAGGGCTGCAATCAGCTACTCCTAGCACTTATCTGGAATTCTCTTCAAAGACCTTGAAATTGGATACCCTCATTCCTTTAACGTCCTTCAAAAACTGTACACTAGTCTATTCCCAGAATCATGCAATTGCTTCCATAAGGCCTAGTCCTCTCACACCCTCCTTCCCTACCCCTTTTATACTACCCCTATTTCTTTATTGTTCTTCTAGCTTGTTCTCCAACCTACTTGTACAAAATGCCCCCAAATCCCATTACCCTAGCTTTATCCCTACAATACTGTTTGTTTCTTTCCTTTTAATATGATCTAGGTCCAATGTCATTTTGCCTTGTATATATGTAAATATTTGTATACCTGTCTCATTCATAAATCTTTGTATTTGTGTTCATTCAGTACCATGTTTTTGTGTAAAATTTGTAACCTTATATTGTTATGACCACTCAGGTCCATCTTGTTAATGAGCTGTGCTCAATGATGTTCACCTGAATAAATAAAGATTTTGATTGATTGATTGATTGATTGAAGCATCAGTGAGTCGCAGCTCCACTTGGGACCACCATGCAATGTTTGACAACTATGACTACACATTATACTTTTGGTGAACTTTATTGCTGTTGCTTTAAAAAAAATACAATCCACATGATAATGACAGCACTGTCAGTGCAACTCTGTAAATTTCTCTCTCCATCACTCTCTCCCTCTGTCTGTCTGTCTCTCCACACCTCTCACAGTAAACACCATGAATGTCAGGAGCTTAAAAAAATAGTAGATTTAATTTCTGTATATATTTTGACGTAACAGTATAGCTGTTTGTGAATTTCTGCTTGGAAATCAATTGTAAAAATACATAAATCTCTGCAAGATATGTACAGATGACAGATATTTAACTGTGCCTTTCAATTTGATCATCAATGCATTTGGAGTGACGCAATTCTGCAGTATAAATACTATTTTCATTTCCACTCCTGACATTCTTGGTGAATACTGTGAGACATGTGTTGGGTGGGGGGGTGGATAGAGAAATGTACACAGGTGTGCTGACAGTGCTGTCAGTACCATGTGGGTTGTTTTTTTAAAGGAACTATAATAAAGTTACCTAAAACTCTAGTGTGCAGTCAGAGATGTCATACCTTGCACGGAGGTCCCGAGAGGAGCTGTGATTCCTTCAGTACAGATATGGAATGCTCATTTCTTTGTCAGACAGTCTGTTTACAAGCAATTCACATTTCTTCACCTAGTGAGTAACTGTGTGACAGTACTTAGTGTAAGTCCTATACCTTTATAAGAGTGTATACTGTGGTACTTTTCTTAACAATATTTTAAGAAGATATAGTATTAATATACCCCTTTTACGGTGAACTGTGTTCTATTGTTAAAGTAACAACACAGCTGGTGCAGTATAAGTTACATAGTGTTGACCATTGTAAGCATAATAATGGGACAATGTTGTACGGGGTTATCTGAAATGAGAAGTGTAGGAACTTGAAGCCAGGTGCAAAATAGTGACAGTAACAGTAATGTCTGTACTGTGTTTTTCCAGGAAAAAATAATACAATTTTCATTAAGAGGATACAGATTCCCCTTGACCTCGTTGACCTCCCATTGACTGGAGCAATAGAATTAGGTTGCTGATCTGTGAGAAATTTATTATTGCCTTAGGTGTAAGGGATTACATCTCTTTCCGAATACACAGCAGATTCATGTAGCTGATGCACGAAAGGGAGCATGGTTTTGACTCGGTCATTCGCCGGGCACTGCAGCCTGAGGGTCTGTGTTAGGAACAAGTTTGTTTTTATAATAATAGTATGAATTGATGTTTGGTACTACATTATAATAACTGGGGGGGCGCCTTTTCCTAGAAAGGCAGGTGTAGATATTTGCCGTAATAACATTCTTCACAGTATGGCTTACATGTACTGGTTTCCCTGACTGCGAAGCATGCACCAGCTGCTCTCCTTTACTCACGCTAAACACATGCCATAATCGCCACTCGGTGGTAAGTGAAACCAAAGATCTCTTTCTTTTTTTTATTTTATATAACTGCTGTGGCAAAAAAGTGCCCACCAGCAATTATATAAAATAAAAGATGGGGCAGTGTGTAAAACTCGATTTTACACACACCCTCAGTGGGATGCTTCTCATAAACCCCTTGGGCTTCGCCCTTGGGGTTTATGTAGCATCCCTCACCTCGGGTATGTGTAAAATCTCATAACACACACCACACCATCCTTTATTCTCTATATAGCAAGTAATAAATTAAAAAACAGGCAATGGAAAAACTGCAACATAAGTTGGTAAAACAATAATCTGATAAGAGCATATTAGTTCCACTTGACCCATGTGACCTCCCATTTATATTGTCGGGGAATACGCATCTAGATTTAATAGACAGATATGGGTTAAAAGTATGACCAGCAAAATGAAGAACTTTGTTTTATTAAATAGTTATTCTGTTAGGATTATGTGTAAAGTGCCCTTACTTTATTGTTATTATTTTTTTGTATACCAAATAACTGGCACTCAGTTGATATTGTAACAGAAGGGAACTGCTACAAATTGTAGTAATAGCTTAACAATTACACATTAGATCGCTGTGACTCCCACAACCTCCAAGCTCTAGTTCTATATGTAAGTAATAAGCCATGACAGGGTGTGCATTCCAAGGATTTTAATACACACCCCAGGGATGTGCTAAGGCATGAGGCTGAAGGCCCAGTGTCATTACAACCCTGGGATGTGCATTAAAATCCTTGAAATGCTCACCCTGGAGTGACTTATCACACTTATAAAATGGGCCACCATCATAAAATTAGTTTGAATCACTCTGATAGGGATTAAAACTTCTTTACTATTTTCAAACAAGTGTACAATACATTAACTCTAACACTGTTAAAAAAATGAAAAAATAGTCCCTATTAATGCATAAGAAAAAATTACTCACTATAGTAATCTTGTTTCTTCTAAGGGAATCTTACTGTAGTCTGACTTATGCAGTATGGTCTCACCATAGGACTGCCCCAGAGCCGAAATGGTTAACAGAACCTATGCAAATGATGGAATGCGAGGCTCGAGCTCAGTTTTCAAATCACTGTCCCTGGTAAACAGTTCTAAACTGTCAGATTCTTACGAAGCCTGCACTAAGCAGTTTCCTACTACTAAAATGATAATAATAATAATAGCAATAACAATAACAACCCTCCTCAACAAACAATAGGGTATGAATAAGGGATTTACCCACTCTTTGAAAAAACTTTAAAGTGGCATCACTAAAACTCAAGTCACAGATGCCCAAAACCAGAACATAATATACCCTCAGGTTTGCAACATCTCTACCACAGCTATAGTGCAGTGACCATAGGTTTCCAGTAGGGGAGGAAGGGAGGGAGCTCAGAATACAGTAAGATTCCCTTAGAAGAAATGAGATTACTATGGTGGGCAATTTTTTCTTCAAACCCCAGGAAATCTTTCTGTATTCTGATTTATTGTATGCAGATTACCAAGCAGTGCCTTTGGAGGTGGGCCTATAACCCATTTAGGAAACAGGTTCTGCAGGACTGCTGTGCCAAACCTGGCATCACCTCTGGCCTGAACATCCAAACAACAATGTTTGGTGAATGTGTGGACTGATTTCCAAGTTGCAGCTTTGCAAATGTCCACTAGGGGGATATCTCTAGCAGCTGCTAGAGAAGCTGCAGTACCCCTAGTTGAATGGGCCCTGAGGCCTGCAGGTGGTTGCTTGCCCACCTTGCTATAGCAAAACTGAATACAGGCTATAATCCATCGTGCAATGGATCGTTTTGTGGCAGGTTTTCCTTTTCCCACCTCTCCATAAGTGAGGAAGAGCTGGGATTGATCCCGTCTGTGACCTTTTGTGTGGTCAAGATAGTAGCTGACTGCCCTTTTCACATCCAGGCTGTGCAGCCTACGCTCACCTGAGGTGGAATGGTCTGTGAAGAAGACTGGCAAAGTAATAGACTGGTTGAGATGGAACTCTGATACCACCTTAGGCAAAAATCTCCTGTTAGCTCTCAGAACTATTTTGTCTCTATGGACATCAATGTACCCATGCTCTGTGGACAGTACCTGGAGCTCGCTGATCCTTCTAGCAGAGGTAATAGCTACCAGGAACATTGTTTTCCAAGTCACATATTTGAGGTCTGTGGTAGACATGGGCTCAAAGGGAGGCTGTATTAGCTGGTCAATACAAATGTTCAAATCCCACATGGGAGCAGGCTCCCTATATGGTGGGTGCAAATGCAGCAATCCCTTAAAAAACTTCTTGAATACTGGCTTTGAAGCCAAAGAAGATGCCTTACCTGCTGATAAATAAGCTGAAACTGCTGCCAGGTGCACTCTCAAGGTATAAATACTTAAACCTGTGGAATGCAACCGGGTCATATAGTCCAGAACTGTAGAGAGATTGGATTGGATATGGTCTAACCCCTTACCCTGACACCAAATCAAAAATCTCTTCCATTTGGAAGCATAGGTTTTCTTGGTAGAAGGCTTCTGGGAGACTCTTAGTATATCCATGACTCCTTCTGAAAGATGTAAATCTGCATACTCTAAGTCTTCATGAGCCATGCTCTGAGTCTGAGAGATCGCAGATTGGGATACACGATCCTGCCCTGTGAGGATGACAACAGGTTGTACCTCCCGGGGAGACTGATTGGCTCGGCTACTGACAATGATAGGATCATGGAATACCAAGGCTGTCTGGCCCGGTCTGGGGCAATGAGAATCACTGAGGCTGGCTGAAGCCTGAGTTTGTTCAACACTTTCAGTAAGAGAGGAAAAGGAGGGAAGGCATACAGGAACCTCCCTGTCCAATCCAGCAGAAGTGCATCCAGAGGAACTGTGCCCTTGATGGGGGGCCTGCAGCAATACTGTGGGAGTTGGTGGTTGTCTGGGACTGCGAACAGATCCACCTCTGTGGTGCCCCTCCTCCTGAAAATGGTCTCCAAGACCTGCTTGTTCAGTGACCACTCGTGATGGTTCTGATTTATTCTGCTGAGGGCATCCGCCAAGACGTCCTTGCCTGGAAGGTGGACAGCTGAGAGGGAAACATTCAGAGACTAAGCAAATGCCCAGATTCTCATTGCCTCTGTGCAGAGGAGAGTTGATCTTGTGCCCCTTTGCATGTTTATGTAGTATATGGTGGTTGTGTTGATGTTCTGACCTGGACCACCTTTCCTTTTATCAGATTGTGAAATGACTGAAGAGCCAGAAGAACTGCTCTGAGTTTCAAGAGGTTGATGCACAGGAGGGATTCCTGCTTTTCCCACGTGCCATGTGCAGTGTGATCCCCAGATGTGCTCCCCACCCTAGGAGGGATGCATCTGTCGTGAGTACCAGGGAGGGAACCTGCTGCAAGAAAGGTACTCCTTGCCTGAGATTGCCCTTTTCCTGCTACCACTGAAGGGCTTAGAGAAAAGTGACTGTTACTGGAACTAGTTTTGAGAGAGAGAATCCCTTCCCTGGAGCCAGTGATCTCTTAAATGAAATTGAATGTCTCTCATCTGGAACCTGGCCCCTGACACAGTTGCTGTGGAAGCTGCCATATGGCCTAGCAATTGCAGGAAGTGTCTTGCTGGCCTTAAAACATGAAGTTTGAAGGAACTGGCCACCTGGATGAGGTTGTCCACCCTGTCCTGAGGCAGGTAAGGCATCCTTTTTTATGTTTGCTTGCACGCATGTGCAAGAAACATAACGCGATCATCCAAAATGCAGTGCTGTACAGCTGAAAGGAGAGCTCCGCTTCAGTGGGCGGACCCCCCACACACCATGCAAGCGCATATTGCGATCTCATGCCTTACACGCACACTGTATGGCTGACGGGGTGCCCAATCCCTGTCGGCTTCATGCTCCACCCCCAAAACAAAGTTTCAGGTGCCATGCTGGAGCCCACCCCAGCGCGGGCAAAATAGCGAGGCCAATGGGGGTGCCTAATCCCCCATTGGCTCCAGGCCCCCAAACAGTTTTCCAGTTGCCACGCTGGGAGCCCACCCCAGCGTGGCAAATGTCCCGCGTCGTCTTCCTAAAAAAACCCAAAAACCTGTAAACAAAAAAAGTTCTCTCAGTGGTCTCCCTGCCCACCAGCGCCCACCCTCTATGCACTCTGCCTCCCCACACCCCCACCTCACCCTATACTTACCTCCGGAGTCCGGCGCGACGATCTGCGGTGGACCGGGAACACATCTGCACTCTTCAAAGCCGACCGCGAACTGAGGAAATGCAGGTAAGCTGTATAATGTGATAAATAGGGTTTTTTTTCAACTTTGATGCATATCTCAGGCATTTTTTGGAATTTTGGCACCAGATTTTCAACATGGGGTTTCTGGGACCCCTCCTCATGAATTCTTGTACTGTCATGGCATTAATCGGGCCTGAAGGGTGATTTCATGGTCACTACGTGAAATCACCTTTTGGGACGATCAGGAAAATGACAGTGGCAGTATTCATAAGGTGGGCTCTCAAAAAGCCTGTGTTGCAAATTTAGTAAAAAATTCTAAAAATGACTGTTTCTGACGTCACGTTGCACAGTTCCTCACACCTTGCCTTTCGTAAGTTAAATAATTTTAATATTTGACTCCAGATTTTCAACATTGCCATTTTACCACACCTCCTTATGAGCAGTACAGCTGTCATTTTTCACGTCACCCAAAATGTGTTTCCATGGATGCACAAATGGCACAGTCGGTGTGCTAAATCAATGTATGGGACACATTAAGAAAATCATAGTGACACTGTTCATGAGCAGAGGTCTTAAAATGGCTATGTTGAAAATTTGGTGAAAAAATTCCTAAAATGACTGTTTTATGAGCCGCAGCTATGCGAGTTCCTACGCACGCCCGTAAGTTGGCAAATTTTGAATATTTGCACTCCAGATTTTCAACATTGCCATTTTTTACACCTCCCAATGAACAGTACATCTGTCATTTTTCACATCTTGTTCAGAATGTGTTTTTGCACCTGTGGTGACAAATGCCGTGGTCGCTGTGCAAAATCAGCTTTCGGCTAACAAACTGATATTGCCACTGTGCATGAGGTGGAGGTCACAAAAAAACCATGTTGAAAATCTGGAGTGAAAATATCAAAGAATGCCTGAGGCGTTAGGGTTTCCGACCATAACGCCCCACCCTGTAGAGAATGACAAGCATCAGGGCTGTGACTTGGGATTGTCGCCTGCAGTGCTCATACCATTCCACCTCCACCCACACCCTGCAGCCACTGAGAGGCATCAAGGTGTGCCTTGGACTCTTCGGCCCCAAAATTCACCCCATTCTCCTATACTGCACCCATCTCACCGTATTTCCTGATGGAATGGGGTGCGCATAAGGGCCAAAGACCCCAAAGCACACCGTGACACTTGTTGGTGTCTGCAGGGTAGGGTGCAGTGAAATGGTGTGGCCATTATGCCTGACGACCCAAAGGCACACCCCAATGCCTGTCACTATCTGCACAGTGGTGATGGGGTTGGCTTCAGTTCAATACTTCACTGCCATTCCTATTATGCAGCACTGTAACTCCTACACTACCAATGCCAATGCCAGCAAGCAAACATTCAGCACTGACAAATGCTTGTTTTTGTATCCAGTTCTGCCCCTATGAATCTAAGCAGCTAAACTGGCTCCAAAACAGACTTTTTGTGGTTCACCAAGAACCCCCGTGAGTAGAGAGTGTCTTGTGTTATTGACAGGGCCTCCCTTACTTGCTGGTGTGACTGGCTACTATGAGCCAGTCGTCTAGCTGGGGAACACTGACACTCCTTGTCGCCTTAAGTGTGCCACTACCACAGCTAGACATTTTGTGAATACCCTTGGAGCAGATGTCAGTCCAAAAGGCATTGCCCTGAACTGGTTATGACCTGATGGCAACCTGAACCTGATGTACTTTCTGTGTGACCTTCTGATTAGAATGTGAAAGTAGGCGTCCTTCAGAGCCAGGGATGCTAACCAGTCTCCCTGTCTTAGGGTGGGTAGTATGGTAGCCAGAGTAACCATCTTGAATTCTGATTTTGACAGATGCTTGTTTAAGTATCTGAGCCCAGAATGGGTCGCCACTCCCCTGTTTTCTTTATTGTGAGGAAGTACCTTGAATACAGGCCCTTTCCTATCTGGTTGGAAGGGACTGGTTCCACTGCCTTTTGTAGCAGAAGGTTTGAAACTTCCTTTTCCAGCAGGTCTGTTTCTGATGGGGAAGAGGGTTTGAAAGCTCTTGACCTCAGCTTTGGCATAGCTTTGAAGCTGAGGACAAGTCCCTGGCCCACTACCTCCAGAACCCAATGGTCTGTGGTGATATTTTTCCACTCCTGGAAGTACTGGGTCAGCCTGCCCCCTACTGGAATTGGGGAGGCGACCCGAACAGTCACATCAGGGTGTCTGTTTGGATTGTGCTCCTGGCTGAATACTGGAACCAGTGCAGTCACTGCTCTTCTGTCCTTGCCTCTGAAGTATCCCTGGACTGATACTGGGGGAAAACCTGAGGCTGGAAGAAAGGCCTATAAGTAGGCCTGCCTCTGCCACTCCTTGCATGATACTTCTGGGTGGTAGCAGCTCTTTCTTTGGCTGCTGCACTTTTGTATGCAGCCTTGTATTCATCCATTTTCTTTATATATGCCTCTGTTTGCTTCCCAAACAGAGACACAGGATCACATGGAAAATCCATGGCCTTAGTCTGGGTATCTTGTGTCAGGTTAGTGATTCTAAGCCAGGCAAACCTTCTGAGGGACACAGCAGATGCCATCTGCCTGGATGCAGTGTAATTAAGAGTCCACTGCCATCCTGAACTGTGTCTTAGCAGCTCCAATACCCCTTTTTGCAGCCTCCTCCAGGTCAGCAACCTTGAAGGGGAGGCTGCCTTAGCAATCTGCAGTACTGTGGTCCACATATTTTTCTGATATCTGTATAGGCCATGTAAGATGCCTGCCTAACAGCCAGAGAAGATCCCAAGTACACTTTTTTAGCTATGGAATCCACCCTCCTAGAATCCTTGTCTGGAGGGTGAGAGGCCAGAGGGATGCCAGCTTTGTCACAAGCTGCAGCCTGTACTACACCTTCATGGCTGGTGTGCCCAAAGAGGAATTCAGCCCCAGACTTAGCCACTCAGTATTTCTTATCCACCTTCCTGTCTGTGAGAGGGATAGAAGTGGGGGTTTGAAGAGCTCAGCTGACGATAATGGTTCAAAGGGGGGGCTGCATGAGCTGTGGAACACAGATATTCAGATCCCAAACAGGAGTAGGTTCCCTAAAAGGAGGATTACTATGAACCAGACCTTTGAAAAATTTCTTAAAAACTGGATGAGAGGCTAGAGAAGAGCCCTTCCCAGCTGAAAGGAAGGCAGATATAGCTGCCAGATGTACCTTGATAGTGGTAGGCCTGAGGCCTAAACTGGTAAGATGCACCAAATAGTCCAAAGCAGTTGCAATATCAGCTGAATCTGGCTGAATATGCCTCTGAGAACACCAGACACCAAATCTCTTCCATTTGGAATTGTAAGTTTTTCTAGTAGAAGGTTTTCTACTCACCTTAAGAATGTCCAAGACTGACTGGGAAAGGTGCAGGCTTGCATACTCCAGCTCCTCAAGAGCCAGGCTCTGAGTCTGGGAGTCTGAAGATTGGGATACAGAATCCTCCCCTGCAAGGTGGGGAGGAGATTGTACTGTCTGGGAAGACAGAGTGGTATTGTCACTGACATTGATAATAGTAGGGGGTACCAAGGCTGTCTGGCCCAGTCTGGAGCCACTAGAATCACTTTGCAAGGCTGAGATCTGATCTTGACCAGAACTCTGAATATCAGAGGAAAAGGAGGAAAAGCATAAAGAAACTTGCTTGTCCAATCTAATAGGAGAGGATCTTGAGGAACAGACCCCAGAAGAGGGGGTCTGCAGCAGAACAGAGGAAGTTGGTGATTGTCCGGGGCTGCAAAGAGGTCTATCTCTGGAGTGCCCCACCTCTTGAAAATGACCTGAAGAATCAGAGGATTCAGAGCCCATGCATGATGGCTTTGAGAAATCCTGCTGAGAGCATCTGCTAGTACACTGTCCTTCCCTGGGAGATGCAGAGATATCAGGGAAACCTGAAGGAAAAATTACTCACCTTAGTAATTATGTTTCTTCTAGTGGAGTCTTGCTGTATTCTGACAATTGCAGTTAGCCCCAGCCTTTAAACTGCCCCGGAGAACAAAGGGTTAACTTTTCTATGCATGGCATAGAATGTTCATCTCGAGCTCGGTTAAAGCCTCTGCCTGTTGTTATTCGAACTGCAACCGTCAGATCTTTACGAGCAAAACTCACTAGGTCTTCTGTGTGGAAACTGTAACATTTTTAACTAGCCAACTGGCAGAAAAATAATGTTTTGGGTCCTCAAAGGAAGACTCAACTCAGGAAACCCGAAAACAAAAAACAATCAAATGAAATAACATTCCACCCAAAGAGAACAGAGGGTGTAAAAAAGGGGGCACCTCTAGGGTGTCAACACTGCGTCTGCCCGCCCATATCCCAAAAATCTAGGTTCTGAGAGGGGAGGCAGGGGGGAGGTCAGAATACAGCAAGACTCCACTAGAAAAAACATAATTACCAAGGTGAGTAATTTTTTTTTCCAAACAACATGAAGTCTTGCTGTATTCTGACAATTGTAGACTACCAAGCAGTACCTCCATGGAGGAGGGACAGAACCTACTTTGGGAATAGGCTCTGACGTACTGCTGTGCCACCGAGCATCACTCCTAGCCTAGACATCCAGAGAGTAATGCTTGGTAAAGTATGGACTGTTTTCCAGGTGGCTGCTTGACAAATTTCTAAAAGAGGGATATCCCTGGCAGCAGCCAGGGAAGCAGCTGTACCTCTTGTGGAATGAGCCCTCAGACCTGAGGGTGGAGTTTTACATAGCAGAATTGTATACAAGAAACAATCCTTCTGGCAATAGATCTCTTGGTGGCAGGTTTGCCCTTCCCAACTTCTCCATAAGTGAGGAACAACTGGAGGGAGTCAAACCTGTGACCCTTGGTACATTCTATGTAGTAGCTAAGGGCTCTTTTTAACATCCAAACTGTGTAGCCTCCTCTCTCCCGAGAAAGAATGATCAGTGAAGAAAACAGGGAGAGATATAGACTGATTGAGGTGGAAATCTGAAACCACTTTAGGCAAGAACTTTCTGTTAGTTCTAAGGACCACTTTATCTCTGTGAAAAGAAATGAAATCAGGTTCCACTGACAGGGCTTGCAATTCACTGATATGTCTAGCAAAAAGTAACGGCTACCAAAAACACAGTTTTCCAAGTCAAGTACTTAAGCTCTGCTGAGGACAAAGACTCAAAAGGGGGTTGCATAAGCTGAGCAATGCAAACATTAAGATCCCAAGCAGGAGCAGGATCCCTAAAGGGGGATTGATGTGAAGCAATCCCTTGAAAAAATTACAGAATACAGGATGGGATGACAGTGAGGAAGACTTGCCCACTGACAGGAAAGCAGAAACAGCTGCCAAGTGTACCTTGACAGTAGCTGGTCTGAGACCTAGGCCATTGAGATGGACCATATAATCCAGACCGTAGGCAATTCAGCACAGTCTGGAGAAATATTCTTCTTAGAACACCAAATGCTGAATCTTTTACATTTGGAGTTGTAAGTCTTTCTGGTAGAGGGCTTTCAAGAAGCCTTAATGATATCCAGAACCCCTTGGGAAAGATGCAGATCTGCAAACTCTTAACTCTTCAAGAGCCAAGCCTTGAGATTGAGAGACTGAAGATTGGGGTACCAAATCCTCCCCTGAGAGGATGTTAACAGGTTGTAATTCCTGGGAAGAGACAGGGGAAGATGGACTGCTAGGGACAGCAACAAGGGATACCATGGCTGTCTGGCCCAGTCTGGAGCAATCAGAATCACTTTACATGGTTGTGACCTTATCTTGACTAACACTTTGAACAAGAGAGGGAAGGGGGGAAAAGCATACAGAAATTTCCCTTCCCAGTTCAGAGTCAGAGCATCCAGGGGGACTGAGACCAAGACTGGGGATCTGCAAAAAAAAAAAGAGGAAGTTGGTGATTGTCTGGTGCTGCAAAAAGATCTATCTCTGGAGTGCTCCATCTTGAGAAAATCACCTTCAACATCACATAATCTAGGGCCCATTCATGATGGCCCTGGGATACTCTGCTCAGTGCATCTGCTAGAACATTGTCCTTCCCTGGAAGGTGAACTGCTATCAGAGAGGTTTTCAGGGAATAAGCCAGGGACCACAACTTCATTGCTTCTGTGCACAAGGCCGTAGACCGAGTGCCTCCTAGCTTGTTGATGTACCACATGGTGGTGGTGGTGTCTGTTCTGACCTGAACCACCTTGTTCTGTACTGATTTGGAAAAAGCTTGCAGTGCCAGAAACACTGCCCTGAGTTCCAAGAGCCTGATGTGTAGAAGAGATTCCTGAGGCGACCACAGTCCCTGGGTGGTAAGTTCCCCCAAATGGGTTCACCAGCCCAGCAGGGAAGCATATGTGGTGAGGACCACTGAATGAGACTGAGTGCCAAATGGAACCCCTTGCCTCAAATTGTCCTGATCCTGCCACCATTGCAGGGCTTGGATCAGAGTTTGAGTCACTGGAATTAGTTTGGTAAGGGAATCTTTTCTTTGGGACCAAAAGCTCTTAAGTGGAACTGAATGTCCCTCATTTGGAATCTTGCGCCTTGGACCACTGCTATAGAAGCTGCCATGTGGCCCAGTAGCTGAAGGAAATGCTCGAGACACCTGGAGGCTGAATGAAGAGGCCAGTTCAATGAGGGCCCTTGCCCTTTCCAAGGGAAGGAAGGCTCTTGCTTTTACCGTATCCAGCTCTGCCCCTATGAAGATGAGGAGCTGCACTGGTTTGAGAACTGACTTTGGCAGGTTGAGAAGAAATCCTAAAGAAGTGATCACTTGCTGGGTCACTTGCAGGTGTGACTTGACTTGGTCTGGGGACTGGCCCAGTATGAGTCAGTCGTCCAAATATGGAAAAATGGAAATCTTTTGTCTTCTTAGGAAGGCAACAACTACTGCCAGGCACTTTGTGAAGACCCTTGGGGCTGATGTTAGACCAAAGGGCATTGCTCTGAACTGATAGTGGCCAGAAGACAACTTGAACCTGGGGTACTTTCTGTGGGAGCACCTGATGGGAATGTGAAAGTAGGCATCTTTGAGGTCCAGGGAGGCTAGCCAGTCCCCTGGCCTTAGAAAGGGGAAGTATAATTCCCAGAGTTATCATCTTGAACTTTGGCTGTAAAAGATGTTTGTTCAGGTATCTTAGTTCCAGGATGGGTCACCACTCTCCTGTCTTTTTGGGGGTTAGGAAGTACCTGGAGTAGAATCCTTTGCCCCAGTGTAGGGTAGGTACTCTCTCTATAGCTCTTAGAGCTAGGAGGGAAGAAACCTCTGCCTCTAGGGCAAGGGTTTCTGAGAGATTTGCAGGTGGAAAAGATCTGGCTCTCATCTTGGGAAATTTTTTGAAGCTGAGAACCAGTCCCTGGCTTACTACTTCCAGGACCCACTTGTCTGATGTAACAGACATCCAGTCCTGGACAAAGTAAGCCAGCCTGCCCCCCCTACTGGGATAGGAGAATCGACCCGGGCAGACCCATCAGGGTGTCTGCTTGGCAGGGGCTTTAGGCTGAGGGGTGGATGCAGGCCTGCTCATCCCCCTTCTGCCTCTCCCTCTGAAGAACCCCCTCTGTGAAAAGGAAGAAGAGGCCTGTGCTTGGTAAAAAGGCCTTTGGAAAGGCCTGCCCCTGCCCCTGGACTGCTGCCTTTGAGGAGTTGCCTGCCTTTCCTTGGCCTGAGCACTCCTGTAAGTGGTCCTGCATTCATCCATTTTCTTCATGTAATTCTCTGTCTGCTCCCCAAACAGAGAATTACCCACTACAGGAAAATCCATGGCCTTAGCCTGAGTATCCTGTGAGAGGCTAGTACATCTGAGCCAAGCCATTCTCCGAAGAGCCACAGATGTAGCCATGACTCTTGATGATACATCATTGGAGTCTACAGCAGCATGAAACTGAACTTTTGATGCCTCTGGCAAGCTGGGGGGAAGCTTGTTTAGCCCATAGCCAGTGCCAGTACAGTGTCCCACCTGGACTTCTGGTACCTGGCTGCATAGGCCATATAATTAGCCTGCCTGAGTCCCAAGGATGATGCCATGAACTGCTTCTTTGCCATGGCATCAATCTTCCTGGAGTCCTTGTCTGGGGGTTGTGATGCCAAGGGAATGCTTGCCTTAGCACAGGCAGCAGTCTGTACAACCCCAACATGGCTGCATTGCTGATAAAGGAACTCCGTATCTGAGCCTGAAAGAGTATACCTCTTGTCCATTCTTCTGTCCACAGGAGGTATGGAATTGGGAGACTTAAGAATTTTTTGTGTCTGTTTCCCAAAGGATTTGTGGAGGGGAATAGACAGTCTCCTGGACTCTGGGATGTCCATCATCTCTACATAGTCAGGCTCTTCCTGATCCTCCACTACCTCCTCCACAGGAAGCTGGAGGTATCAGCCACCTTTCTGTAAAACATGAAGTGTGAAGGGACTCAGAAAGCCTAGGAGGAGAAACACCTGAAGGTCTGTCTGGGGAGATGTCCGGTCAATAGGCACATCCAGACTTTCACCATCACCATAATCATCTTCCAACTCTCCTCCTCCTCAAACTCCGGTTCATAAAATTCTTCCAGGGTATAATCCAGAACCGGGGGAACCAACCGAACCGAGCCCCTGCCAAAAGGTGCCGGATCAGTCAGAACCGAACGAAGCGATTCCACAAAACGAATCGCTTTGGCTATTTCATCGGCGGTCGGAGTATGAGATTCTGGATCCGAACCGGTCGATTTGTCTTTTCGTTTTCTTTTTGTCAGAACCGATTCCTAGGAATCGGCTCCCCTTTTGCCCGAAGAAGTATCTCTCTGGTCAGAGGGCACTCCTTCTGGTTCAGTCGGAACCGAACCGTGCTGGCCATCCGGGTCAGCGGACTTCTCGGCCTCCCTTTCCCTCAGTCTACCTAATCTCTTTTCCAGGGTAGATTTGGGAAAATTTTTGCAAATTTGGCAGTCTGAATCGAGGTGGTCAAACCCCTGACAATGAACACAGGTGGTGTGGGGATCGGCCTTAGCAAAGACCACCCCACACACACACTGCAGTGTTGAAACCCAATGGGCCTGTTTTTTTTCTTGGGTTTCTCAGACATGGCCAACCTAACCAAACGTACCCTTTTTTCGGCAACCGCCAGGCAAGACTTCCCTATCGGTTCCTGACCGTTTCACGGGTCTTGGAAAAAACGTACTAAAACCCGTTTTTTTTTTTTAGAACCGATACGGACTGGTAACCACACACTAAAGTAAAGTACAAATTTTACCTGAAATGATCAGTTCAGCCGAACCGATCCACACGTTTTACAAGTTCCACACAGAAAACAGAACAAAACCTATCTAGTACTCACGGTACCACAGACAGAGACTTGAACCGACTATGCGGAAAACAACAATTTCGGTAGAAAAACCAACCGAAAACTGACACTTCAACCGACTTTGAACCGAGCAGCAGGAGAAATCTCCGGAGCGACTGTTCAGTGAGGCGGAGTAAAGAATCTGATAGTTGCAGTTCGAATAACAACAAGCAGAGGCTTCAACCGAGCTCGAGATGAACATTCTATGCCATGCATAGAAAAGTTAACCCTTTATTCTCTGGGGCAGTTTAAAGGCTAGGGCTAACTACAATTGTCAGAACACAGCAAGACTTCATGTTGTTTGAAGGGAATTGGCCAGTGACCATATTTTCATGGCCTCTGTGCACAAGGCTGAGGACCGAACAGTGGCGGATCCAGGATTTTACAATGGTGGGGGGGCTGTGGTGGTGTGCGTACTTGATATGCAACTTTTTGATATTTTTTAAATCATTTATGCTATCTTTTCCATAAAATTTTTGACTGAAAATATAAATGTAATATATTGTTTTTAATATAGATTTTCTTACAATCGATATATTAGACTATAACTAAGCGAAATGCAGCAGTAGCAAGCAAGTAAGTTACAATGGGGGGTGCGCCTGCACCCTTTAAAATCTCCTAGATCAACTTCTGGGACAGAGTGCCTCCCTGCTTGTTGATGTACCACATGGTTGTGGTGTTGTCTGTCCTGATCTACACCACTTTCCCCTGAACTGTGTTTGAGAATGTTTGAAGTGCTAGAAAGACAGCTCTGATTAAGAGAAGATTTATGTGCATTAGAGACTCCTGATGAGATCATGTTCCCTGGTCCATATGAGCTCCCCATCCCAGTAGAGAGGCATCTGTGGTGAGAATCACTGTAGGAGCCTGACTGAGGAAGGGGACACCTTGTCTTAGATTGTCCTCCTCCAGCCACCACTGGAGAGCCTGAACCAGAGTTTGAGGCACTGGAACTAATTTGGAGAGAGGGCCTTTTCTCTGAGACCAGTAAGATCTTAGATGAAGCTGAATATCTTTCATTTGAAATCTTGCCCCTTGCACCACTGCAGTGGAAGCTGCCATGTGGCCTAGCAACTGAAGGAAGTGTCTGGCTGGTCGAGACACTAGTGGAGGAAAGGAGGAAGTCAGAGTGATGAGGGACTGTACTCTTGACAGAGGAAGAAATGCCCTTGCCTGGACAGTGTCCAGTTCCACCCCTATAAATGTGAGAAGCTGGGATGGTTCCAGAAAAGACTTTTCTAGGTTCAAAACGAATCATGAGGAGTCCAGAAGCTTTTGAGTGACCTCTAGAGCTGACTTGACTTGGTCTGAGGACTGACCCACTATGAGCCAGTCATCCAGGTATGGGAACAGCAAGATGCCCTGTCTCCTGAGAAAGGCCACCACTATTGCTAGGCACTTGGTGAACACCCTTGGAGTAGATGTTAGGCCAAAAGGCATTGCTCTGAACTTGTAATGGCCTGAGGGCAACTTGAACCTGAGGTACTTTCTGTGGGAATGTCTGATAGGTATGTGGAAATAGGCATCCTTGAGATCCAGAGAGGCTAGCCAGTCTCCTGGTCTCAGAAAGGGAAGGGCTATTCCCAGAGCCACCTTTTTGAACTTTGGTTTTGTCAAATGTTTGTTCAGGTACCTTAAATCTAAGATGGGTCACCACTCCCGTCTTTTTTGGGGTTAGGAAGTATCTGAAATACAGTCTTTTTTTCCTGTGACAAAGAGGTACCTTCTCTATTGCTCGCAAAAGCAGAAGAGAGGAGACTTCTGCCTCTAAGGCCTTTGTCTCCAAGGGAGAGGGAGGACTGAAGGTACTTGCTCTCATTTTTGGGAACCTTTTGAAACTGAGAGCAAGTCCCTGGCTCACTACTTACAGGACCCATTTGTCTGAAGTAATAGACTCCCAGGCCTGGGAGTAGTGAGTCAGCTTGTCCCCTACTGGGATTGGGGAGTCGACCCTGACACCTCAGGGTGTCTGCTTGGCCGGGGGTTTAGACTTGAGTAGTTGATGGGGTCCCAGTCACCCCATGTCTACCTCTTCCCCAAAAGAACCCCCTCTGCTGGAAAGAAGACGAGGAGGCCTGAGCTTGGTAAAAAGGCCTGTGAAAAGGACTGCCCCTGCTCCTAAACTGCTGCCTCTGAGGAGTAGTCTGCTTTTCTTTAGCTGCAGCACTCCTATAGGTGGTCCTGTATTGGTCCATTTATTTCATATAATTCTCTGTTTGATCCCCAAAGAGAGAATTATCAGTCTCAGGAAAATCCATGGCCTTAGCCCGAATATCCTGTGAGAGGTTGGTACACCTAAGCCAAGCAAATCTCCTCACTGAGATAGATGTAGCCATGACCCTGGAATGGACACCATCAGAGTCAACAGCAGCCTGGAATTGCAGTTTAGATGCCTCTATATCATTTGCAGCCACCTGCTCCAGCTCCTTGGCTAGCTGGGGGGGCGCATTCTTAGGTAGCTCCAGAACCGTATCCCACATAGATTTCTGGTACCTAGCTGTATATGCCATATAGTTAGATTGTCCGAGTCCCAAAGAGGATGCCAAGTACTGCTTTTTTGCCGTGGCATCCATTTTCCTGGAATCCTTGTCTGGGGGGTGAGATGCCAGAGGAAATATTAGCCTTGTCTCAGGCTGCAGCTTGTACTACTCCAACATGGCCGCTATGACTGGTAAGGAATTCCATCCCAGGACCTGACAAAGTACACCTCCTGTCCATTCTCTTTTCCACAGGGGGGTATGGATGTAGGAAATTGTGACAGTTTTTGTGTCTGCTTCCCCAAGGATTTGTGTAAGGGGATAGATACCCTCTTTGACTCTGGCACCTCCATCATTTCTAAATAGTCAGGTTCTTCCTGATCCTGTTCAGCCTCTTCCAGAGGAAGCTGAAGAGTCTTAGCCACTTTCTTGTAAAACAAGAAGTGGGAAGGGGACTCAGAAAGCCTGGGAGGAGAAACCTGAGAGGGCCTGTCTGGGGGGAGATGTTAGGCTCTACTGGCCCATCTAGGCCCTCATCCTCTTCATCACAATCTTCCTCCTCCTCCCAATCGCCCTCATAGTAAGCTTCAGGATCTATGTCTGAAGCAGACATTTCCGACCGAACCAGTCTGCTTTGAACCAAAACTGGTTCGGTCGGAACCGGGCAAAGCAACTGAACTATTGAAATCGCTTTCGCTATCTCTTCAGCGGCCGGACCATGGGAAGTCGGATCTGAACCGGCTGATTTTCTTTTTCTTTTACTTGGAACTGATTCCACAGAATCGGCTCTCCGTTTACCAGAAGAGGTATTGCTCAGGTCAGTGGGCACCTCTTCAGGTTTGGTCGCAACTGAACCGGGCTGGCCATCCGGGTCAGCGGACTTCTAGGCCTCCCTCTCCCCTTAGCCTACTCAAACGTTTTTCCAGAGTGGCTTTGGGAAAATTTTTGCATATTTGGTAGTCTTCTTTGAGGTGGTCAAACCCCAGACAGTACACACATATGAGGTGAGGGTCGGTCTTGGCAAAGGCCTCCTTACACTCGGTACAGTGTTGAAACCCAGTGGGTCTGGTTTTCTATTTGGGTTTCTCAGACATGCCTTAAACTTAAAGTCACCCAAAACAGTGGTTAAGCCAGGTGACTACCAACTTACCGGTTCCAACCATGTCACAGGTCAGTTAAAAAAAAAAACATTAGTCAGATTTTTTTAGGAACCGATAAGTACCAGAAAAAAACATATAAATAACAAAGTATACAGAAACAGAATAGGTTTTGGTTCTACACCAGACCGACCGGTAAGAAACTGAACTTAAAACAATTTCTCAAGAAAAACACCACTACCTATAACTACCACTTACTGGTACCAAGACAGAGGAAAGAATACCAAAATTCTTGAAGAAGTGGCTTGAAAAACCGACCGATTCGTACTGTAACCAAACCGAAGTGCAGGAGGGATCTCCGGAGCGACTTCACAGTTAGGCAGAATAAAGAAACTGATGGTTACACTTCAGAGTACCATAGGCAGAGGTTTGAAAACCGTGCTCGAGCTCAACATTCCATGCCTTTGCATAGAATTAACCCTTTACTCTCCGGAGCAGTTCAAGTGCTGGGGCTGACTCCATATAGTCAGAATACAGCAAGACTTCATGTTGTTTGAATTCTGGTTGTTGGAGGACTTTTTTTTCTCATTGTGTGATGTGGTTTAGGATGAGGATGACTGCTCATTTATAGAGATTTAATGTACGGTCAGCTGATGTCTCTTGGCCAATGAGATTTCTAGATATTTTTTTTTGCCATTTTATAATAGTATCTAATCCTGTTACAGATGCGGTCTTACTGTTTTTCTTTTCCTTTTTTTTGTTGAAATTATTCTTTACTGTTTTTCAAATTTAATACATAAACCATACAGACATCATTTACAAGACAATAAAAAACTAACTGGACAATTTGTTGTTCACATATCACGAAAAGGTAACACATAAAATCAGTAAAGAGTGAAGCTGGACAATAGACGAAAGAAAAAAAAAGAAATAAAAACGAGGACATGCACAATAAAACATCACACCAATATAACAATGGTCAAAAAAGTTCAGTTAATACTACTCTAGGAACCAGTGATCCATACTATTTATTTATCTAATATGGGATCGTAAAAATTGAACTTGATGCCAGTGGTAGTATAAACCCTACACAAAGCAAGGTGGG
The DNA here is from genome assembly GCA_016271365.2 of Neoceratodus forsteri. Classification (NCBI taxonomy): domain Eukaryota; kingdom Metazoa; phylum Chordata; order Ceratodontiformes; family Ceratodontidae; genus Neoceratodus; species Neoceratodus forsteri. Next base: position 1,203,283,475 of record CM028130.1, read on the forward strand.
AGTCAATCCCGTCTAATTCTGTTCTGCTAAGATGTCCAATACATTCCTCTGAAGGGTGACTACCATATAATGGAAATATGGGAGCCAACAACTGATATACTTGTCTTTTTGTAACCTTAAATTAGCCGTAAGACACTCCATCTCCATCATACAAGAACAGTTGGATAACCAGGACTCCACTGTAGGGATCGCGGGATTCAGCCACTTCTGGGTTACAGCTTTTAGGGCTGCAGCTACCAAAATGTTAAATAAATAGATCTGGGCCTTAGCCCACAGTCCCACAGGCTGCAGCCCTAGTATAAAGGTAGGAAAATCCAAGGGTAAATCTACACCTAAAAGTTTACTACACTCTCTAGCTACCTCTGTCCAAAAAGGCTTTAAAAAAGAGCAGGACCAGAAAATGTGAGCATGTGTCCCTACCACTGAACAACCTCTCCAACACTTATCTAATGTGTGAGCCCCATAGTGCTAGGTAATGACCAGGGTATGAAAATGATGAGCTACCACTCTCCACCTGAAATCTCACCAGAACGGGGAGACCGTAGTGGAAAAAACTCCACGCCAAACTCTTGTCCAGTCAGTCTCTGACAGGTCAATCTCTGCTTCTTGAAACCTCCTTTTCAAGATGCTGACCGGGACTGGTTGTAAGTCTGAGAGCAAACGCACAATCTGGGAGACTTTGCCTCTGCTCTGTGGGGATTTTGCCAATGATGTGAGAAGGGAGCAGAGTGGATTAGTCTCGAGATTATATTGAGATCTACGAGGGTTCTCTGAGAGATAATGCCTGAACTGCAAATAACGAAAAAACTCCTTCCTTGGCAAATTAAATTCTTGGGATAGCTACAGAAAAGACTTTATCATGCCCCTTTGAAAGAACTGTCCTATACTAAATAGACTGTTCCTTTCCCCTAGCTTAAGCCCTCCCTCCAATTTAAAGAGGAGAAAGTCCATGTAAGCCCTTAATAGTGTGTCTGTTGTCAAATTCATGGGTAATTGGTATTTAGTATATACCTCTGTCCATGTCTATTTGAGATTCAGGGCCCAGATATTATTAGTGGAAAACAACTTAAGGTTTGGGCTGTCCATAAATAGTACATCCCCATGTTGGGCAAACCCCTGATCCCCGTTCTATGTCAACTCATAGGGGTGGCTCTGTCTCACTCAAGTGTGGCATAAATACTATAACTGTGCAGCCCAGTAGTATAACTTGAAATCTGGCAATGCTAAACCCCCCTGTTTTTTGGAGGCTACCAGGATGGGCCAGCGAACTCTGTTTTTTTCCCACCCCACACAAACTTAGTCAGTGTGGATCTGAGAGTCTTCCAGAAATTTGGTAGTGGTTTTATAGGGATCATTGTGAATATGAATAAAAATCTTGGTGAGAGGTTAGTGCATATAGTTTCAATTTTACCCATTAGGGTCAGGGGTAATTCCCTTCACCTCTTACAGTCGGCCTATGCCTCAGAGAGCAACTTTAAGTGATTTTTTAGATACAACTGAGATAGCTCTCTAGTAAACCAGGCTCCCAGGTATCAAAACCCTTTCATGGCCCACCTTAGGCCACCCAAGTTTTGTGGAAGGGGACCAATATACCCTTCAGGAGGAAGCAATTCTGTCTTAGATTCATTAATTTTATAGCCTGAGATTGTCCCAAAGGTCTTCAGCATTGTCAGAACTCCCTTAATTGATCAGGCTGGGTCAGTTATATACAGGAAGGTATCATCTGCGTATAGCAAAATCTGCAGCTTCTCTCCTCCCACCCATATCCGTTTGAAATCTGGAGATTGCCTAATATGGGCAGCCAAGGGCTCAATGCTCAATGCGAACAACAATGGGGAGTGGGGGCAACCTTGCCGTGTACCGCGTTGAATATTAAAAGAAGTGGAAGTTACCCCATTTACCTTAACTTGAGCTGTGGAGCATCCATACAAGTTAGAGAGCCATGACCTAAAATGGAAACTGAAGACAAAACGCCCAAGGGTTTCATCCAGATAGTGCCAGTCAAGGTGATCAAAAGCCTTTTCAACATCAATTAACATTACTGCATGCAGGGTATTTTTATGGAATGATTTTGCAGCTGACATGGCATTTAAAAGGAGACAAATGCTGTCTTGTATATGACGGCCTGGTATAAATCCTGTTCGATCAGGGTGAACTAAATTGGTAATAAGGGTCTGTAATCATACTGTATACCAACAGCCTTAGCAAAAATCTATACATTTTGATTGAGCAGGGAGATGGGGCAATAGCTGGAACATAATGAAGCGTCTTTCCCTGGTTTGGACAAGATAATTATCATGGCTTCATTCCATGAATCGGGGTTATGCCCCTCTTTGTGTGCAATATTACATACTTGAGTAAGCAATGGGACCAACTCCCTGGAAAATGTATTGTAAAATTCGGCAGGAAAGCCATCTGGTCCAAGGTCCTTGCCCCCCTTGAAGGATTTCAGAACCATCGTGATCTGTGTGCAAGAGAAAGGGGCTTCCATATATTGCTGTTGTTTAGGGCAAAGGGTTGGGAGAATAATTTTTCCAAAAAATTTCTCTATTTTCTCTTGCTGGTCAGGTGGCCTTTCCCAACTATATAAATGAGAGTAGTACCTAATAAATTCTTGAGCTATATCTTCGGGAGTACTGGCAAACTCTTATGGGCTCAACCCCTTCTTTATTTTGGATACATATTTGTCTGTCTCCTGTTTCTTAAAGTGCAGCGCTAATAGGCGGTCCACCTTGTCCCCTCACTCATGGTATTTTTGTTTTGTAAATCTGAAAGTGTTCGCCATCTGACATAGGGACAGGGTATTAACTTTATCTCTGGCTTGTTTAGGTTTAGGCAGCAACTCAGAGTTCCTAGTTCTCTTATGTTCGGTTTCCAGCTGCTGCAGTTTCCTCTGCTTTGGTCAGTATAGCCTTGTGCTGTTTCATCTTGTGTGAAGCATACAATATAGTGTGTTTCCTGATCACTGCCTTGAGGCAATCCCAAATGTATTTCAGTGAGGTCTCCTGAGTAGTGTTCTCTTTAACAAAGTTATTCATAATCTCCTTTGTGGAAGTAACAAAGACCTCATCGTGGAGTAAGCGGACATTGAATCTTCACCCCCCCTTTAGAGTGCCTATTTCCCCACTGCAATTGGTATACCACTAATGCGTGATCTGACAAGGCCATGGGATACAAATGAGTATCTCCCACAGTATGTGCCCAGTTTTTGTGCGTGTAAAGCCTGTCCAGGCGAGAGTAGGCATTAGAGGTCGGGGAAAAAAATTGATATTCCCTTCCCATAAGGAATGCAAACTTCCAAGGGTCTACCAATCCTGTTTCTGTTCTCAGTGTATTTAACAACTGGGAACATGCCCCCTGTCCCACACCTCAGGAAGGTGCATGGTCCAGTCGTACATCCTTCACACAGTTCCATTCCCTGGTGCAAAATAATTGTCTCTCAGGTAGGGATGCAAGAAGCTGGAAGACCCACCAAAAATTCTCCTGTCGGGGGTGGGTGGCATAGATTGATAAGATATGTAAAGGGTGGCCCCTTAGCAACCCAGAGACTAAAAACAATCTCCCTGAGCCTTCAGAGTGGGTGTTTGTTACTTGAAAGGGAAGACCCCTTAGCACCAAAACAGCTACACCTGCCTTTTTTGATTTTGGGTTAGAGTCTGTGAGAACACTCCCCACCCACATTCTCCATAACGTGACATGTTCAACAGGAGATATCTTAGCCTCCAGGAGACAGGCTATGTCGCGCATTTTGCCCTTTGTAGTTCTTGTAACATCCTACACCTTTTAATGACATTGTTGACTCCTTTAACATTCCAGGAGCAGATTACTAGACTATTCATAGTTGACTATCAAAAGGGACAACATTATTTGCTGTCCCATTTCTGCTTTTTCCAACGTGTCCCAAAATTTCCCATTTGAACATGACCATCCTGAAAAAGAAAAGAAAAACCAAAATATATCTACACAATTAAAAAAGTAACAACATACTTAGTACAGTAAACAAAACCAGTGCATCAACCAGAACACACATAATACCTTGTACCCCTACAACAGATAATAACCACTAGGGTGCAGAAGACAAGCCGTCTTCTGGGAATGCCGAGACACTTGGCTCAAAAGTTAGAATCGAGAAAGCATCCTAAGTTGGGTATAGAGAGCTGGAGCCCTGTAGGACACCTGCCTCCCTTCCCTTGAAGCGGACCTCCGGTATCCCAGTAGCCAGTGCCCCCAGCAGCTTTCCTGTGGGAGGGATAAGTATTTGCCTTTGGCTGCTGGAAGCTAGCCGGAGCTACCCAGCTAATAATTGCACCCAAAAAGACTGCCATAAGCTTTTCCTGTTATGAACACTGAATAACCCCCCCCCATATAGCTTTGCCATCATCTTCAACCATCATCTATATTTGAACTCTTTAAATGATAGGTAAATTGTAAGTAATTTAGGTTTTAAAACCTTTGATCCTTTTTTTTTTTTTTTTTTTTAAACCAGAACAATAATAGAGACCAGTCAAAATGTTTGGGTTATGGCCCTGTAGTAGGTTTACTGGCCACAAGACTAACTGTTAGAACCTTCAAGTGAGTGTTAATTACTAAGCATAGTAAACCCAAACAGAATCTCCCCGCCCCAAGTTGGAAATAACAGTAAAAATTTGTTATCTCAAAATAAGGGGTAGGGGCCGCAGCCTCAACCCTCTATGTACATGGGAATACACTTAAATTCAAAACGTCAGTAAAAGTCCCACGAGCCAATAAAAAGAAAATTACGTACCTACCGTAATTCTTGATCTTCTTGGACGAGTCTCCACCACTCATTCACACTATTGGGATCTGCGCCGGAGGCACTAGGACCCATCGGGAGCAAACTTTTTGCCGGAGGGTCGGCGCCAGAGACGGAGCCGCGAGGAACAGCACTGCGAGCCTCAGCTCGCGCGGCAATGACTATCTCGGCGTTGACCCTCCAACCGCCTCAGTACCTTTTTTACCAAGGACGTGCAGCACAACTAACCTAGAAGGATAGCCTAACGTAAAAACCGGACATAAGATAGTCCGGGTGACCCGTATAAGAAGGGTCAACAAAGAAGTCTTCACAGCCTAATGATTTGAGGGAGTGAAGACCAACAACAGAGGTGAGCTCGGGGGACGGAGGGTGGACGTGTGAATGAGTGGTGGAGACTTGTCCAAGAAGATCAAGAATTACGGTAGGTACGTAATTTTCATATCTTCCTGGACATAAGTCTCCACCACTCATTCACACTATTGGGAGAGTACCGAGTAAATAATACCCCGAGAGGGAGGCAGGAGAGACCAAGAGCTCATGTTTCTAGGACAGAAGTCCATTAAGGATGGCTCTGCCAAAGGAAGAATGTCGTCTGGCATGGACATCCAGTGCATAATGTTTAACAAAAGTATGCACTGAGCTCCAGGTGGCAGCGTTGCAAATATCTGCAATGGGCACGTTGCGAATTTCCGCTAGGGATGCCGCGACCGCTCTAGTAGAGTGAGCGTAAACCCTGCCCTCCAACTTAACCTGCGCCATGGAATAGCAGTGGCGAAGGCATGCCACTAACCATGCTGAGATACATCTGATAGCAACAGGTTGACCCAGCCGGGTCTCACTGAAGGAAACAAACAGTTGTTGAGCTTTTCGAAAATCTTTGGTTCTATCTAGATAGAAACGCAAAGCTCTCTTAACATCCAAAGAATGAAGAGATCATTCTTCTTCATTTTGGAAGTCCGCAAAGTAAGAGGGAAGGACCAAAGGTTGGTTTAGATGAAAGTCTGACACAACCTTAGGAAGAAATTTAGGATGAGTCCGAAGGACTACTTTGTCCTTATGGAACACAGTATATGGAGGGTCCGTGACCAGGGCATGTATCTCAGAGACCCTGCGGGCTGAGGTAATGGCCACTAGGAAGGCAGTCTTCCAGGTGAGGAATTTTAGCTCACAGGTAGCCAGAGGTTCGAAAGGCTTCCGAGTGAGCATGTCTAGCACAAGATTAATGTCCCAGGCTGCAACTGGACGTCTTGTAGGGGGTCTGGTATGCAGAATTCCTTTGAGAAATCTCAACCACAAGTAACTGAGCCAGTGTTAAGGAAAAAAACGGCTCATGATACGCTGAAATGGCACTAAGGTGAACTTTGACTATAGAGTACTGCAGACCTGAATTTGAGAGGTCCAAGAGGTACTCCAGAACCTTATCTGGTGGGCAGGAAAAGGGATACAAAGAGGACTTTGCACACCAGAGCGAAAAACGCTTCCACTTGGCTGTGTAAGTTTTCCGAGTGGCTGGCTTCCGCGCAGCCAGAAGAATATCTGAAACCCTTCGAGAGACATTGAACTGGTTGACTTCTACCTCTTCAGGAGCCAAACGTGAAGGTGAAGTGATCTCAGGTTGGGATGGACCACCGGCCCCTGAGTCAAAAGGTTCATCTGCAGGGGAAGTGGTCTTGAAGGAACTGCCAACATATTGTTGAGTAGTGGAAACCACAGCTGCCGAGGTCAGAAGGAAGCAATGAGTATCATCTTGTCCCCCTGGGATTCGAACTTGAGAAGCACCCTCTGAATTAGAGGAAGAGGTGGAAAGGCGTAAAGAAAGCGTTTTGTCCACCGCAGCCTGAACGCATCCTGACAGAAAATGCCAGGCCCTGGATTTCTGGAGCAGAAGAGAGGCAGTTTTGCATTGAGTGGGGATGCAAAAAGGTCCAGGTCTGGAGTTCCCCACTCTTTGAATAGTGACTGAACTATGGTTGAGTCCAGAGACCACTCGTGAGGATCTGCCTCTGATCTGCTGAGACGGTCTGCCAGTTCGTTCTGTATTCCTGGTAGGTAGACCGCTTGAATTAGAGCCTTGTGCTTCAAGCACCATTCCCATACCCTCATCGCTTCCCTGCATAAGGGGTAAGAATGGGCACCGCCCTGCTTGTTGATGTAATACATCACTGCTTTGTTGTCCGTTTGAAGGAGAATGTTCTTGTGACAGAATGTCCTTCAATGCTCGGACCGCATAAAGGACGGCTCTCATTTCTAGGACGTTTATGTGAAGCTGGGACTCGACTTGAGTCCACGCACCTTGAGTGTGGAGAGCCTGACAGTGGGCTCCCCACCCCATTAGGGACGCGTCCGTGGTAATGGAGATTTGATGGTCCAGAGAAGCAAAGGGATATCCTTCCAGGAGATTGCTCTCTTGAAACCACCAGGTGAGTGACCTCTTTAAAGGTTCTGTCACCTTGATGAGATAGGACTGCAAGTGAGTGGTTGGGGACCACTGAGTGCTGAGCATCCACTGAGTGGTTCTCATGTGCAGACGTGCTAGGGGTACAGTGAACACTGAGGATGCCATGAGGCCTAGCATCCGTTGCATCGAGAGAGCTGTAACTGAGCTGTTTTCCCGATGTGACGGGCCATTTGAAGGATATCGCTCCTTCTGTCTTCTGGAAGAAAAGCCTTTGCACAGGAGGTGTCCAGAAGAGTCCCTATAAAAAGGAGCCTCTGGGAGGGCTGCAGTTGCGATTTCTTGAGGTTCAGCAGAACTCCCATGGACGTAAGGAAGTGAGAGGCCATCTCTACGGCGTCCAGAGTCCCTTGCCTGGAAGGGCTTGCCAGAAGCCAATTGTCCAGATAAAGGAACACCTGTATTCCGACCTTTCTGAGGTGTGCTGCGAGAACTGCACAACACTTTGTAAAAACCCGCGGCGCCGAGGATAGCCCAAAAGGCAGGACTCTGAACTGATAATGTTGTCCCAGAGCCACAAACCTCAGGAATTTGTGATGCCTCGGGTGAATAGAAATGCACTGGTAAGCATCCTGCATGTCTAGGGAGGCTAGCCAGTCATGTTGATGAAGCAAAGGTAACAGGGTTCCCAGAGAAATCATTTTGAATTTCTCCTTGGGGAGAAATTTGTTTAGCTTTCTGAGATCCAGAATGGGGCGCATGCCCCCAGACTTCTTTGGAACCAGAAAGTAATGGGAGTAGAACCCCGTGTTCCATTGATGCAGCGGCACTACTTCTACTGCCCTGTTGTTCAGAAGGCCCTGAATCTCGGCGGCGAGAAGGTCTGACTGAAGGGTTGACAGCCTGGGCTGTCGTTTGGGAGGACGATCCGGAGGGGTCTCCACCAAATTGAGTGAATACCCCTCGTGAATTATCCGAAGAACCCATTTGTCTGAGGTTATGGACTTCCATTGGTTGTAGAAGTGCATCAGACGACCTCCCACCGGAGAGGAAAAGTCCACCTCGGGCAGCTGAGATGGGACTTGGGCCAGCAACTCATAGGGTGGCGCTGGGCGCTTTGGACCCTTGCACCTTCTGTTGTGTCTTCTTTTGAGGTTGGGCAGGTTGGTGTTTATGGAAACCCCCTCTGCCTCTACCTCGAAAGGACTGATGGTTATGAAACTGACGCTTATTGGCACTCCCTTGAGAGGGGACAGGAGGGGGTCTAGCCAATTTAATGGCTGACCTAGTCTTTTGTGTAGCTTCTAGAGCTTGGTCTACCTGAGGACCCAAAAGATATGCACCATCGAAGGGTAACGCCATCACCTGCTGCTGCACATCATTCGTGAAGCCCGAAGTGCGCAGCCAGGAATGACGGCGGGTACAAATACCAGCAGCCGCTGAACGGGAAGCAGTGTCGAAAGCATCCATAGCTGCTTTAACCTGCTGGTCATTAGATTCGATACCTCTGGTAATGGTTTGAAGAAGCTCTGGCTTTGTATCCGATTCCGGTAGCGCTTCAACCATCTGCTTGATAGAGTGCCACAGGATATACTCGTACTGGGAGAAATAGCCCTGGTAGCTGGCAACACGACATTAGGGTAGAAGCAGCAAGACTCTCTTACCTAAGGTGTCTATGTTACGAGATTCTTTGTTAATAGGTCAAGCTGTAGTAGTTTGGGGAAGAATGACCTTATCATTCTCGCCAGGACTACAATAGGATCCGCAAAGGCTTGAGATGCCAAATGGGACGATCCTTGGGGCTGAATATTTCCTATCTATGGATTTAGCCACCTCAAGGGTGAGAGCAGGATTATTCCATACCATTTGAGACAGCGTCTCGAAGGAAGGCTGAACCGGAGGAGTCAAATCCATAGGGATCTCCAGGGCATGAAGGTATTGGAGTCTTAATTTCTCAGGATCGACGTCTGTAGTCTGGAGAGAAAGAGTGAAGATCAAATTTTTCAGCAGAGACTTAAAGGACAGGTCCTCGACCACAGGCTCTGTAGCAGTAATGGATCCTGCTTTCTCCACCTCATTACCCAGCTGAAGGTCTGGGTCAGGCTCAATGTCATCTCCTAACAGTCCAGGAGGGATTGTATGGACAGGAAAGGAATGAAAGTCAGAGGAAAGAGAAGAAGGAAAAGAGTGAAAAGAGGAGTCCTGAAAAGTGGAGGACGCCCTGAGAGCCCCCGGCGCCGCAGAGGCGCACGGCACCGAGAATGACGCCGAGGACCCACGCGGTGCCGAAAATGGCACCGCAGAGCCGCATGGTGCTGAAAACAGTGCAGAGGAGCCGCACGGCACCAAAAACGGCACCGAAGAGCTGCACGGCACCGAGGACGGCGCCGAGCGAGCCATCGATGCCGAGGGTGCCGAAAACACTCCAAGACTCCGAAAAACAGGCTTTGAAGGAAGAAGAGCAGGAGATAAGGGCATCGGTGTGGCCCCCTGCGCCATAGCCATGTGAGGAGGGGGAACACCAAGCGAAGTCGACGCATCAGAAGGTGCCGCGACTAGGAAGTCCTACCACCCTACCTGGTCTCCCAATAAGCTCGAGGCCCCACTGCAGTGACGAGCCAGGTAGCTGAACCAACCTCCAAGCCCATTGCTCCATAAGAGCGGCCCACTGATGAAACTGCTCATCTGAAGACCTACCTGCGGGCGGGGTAGGGCTCCGATGTCAAAGCTGTTGGCTACCAGAAGCAGAGGTTGGCGACTCCGAAGGAGGAGACCGGCAACTAGCCCCGATAACCGAGCGTCTACGTGCAGACGTACCAGAGGGCGACCTCGAGTGATGCCTTCTCTTTTTTGACCTGTGGGCCGAAGAAGAGCTTGAGGCCGAACGGTGCAGAGAATGCGACCGTTTATTTTTATGCTTCCGCGGGGACCACCCATCCCCTCGGGCACTGGACCGACTGTTGTCAGAGCCCCCTTCCAGAGAAGGCGCCGGACCGGACCCAGCCCGACTGACTGAACAGCTTTCATACGAAGTCTCCCTACCATCACCTGACCTGCTCATGGTCGACTCCGTCAAAGTAGGCTGAGACTTCTTTTATTTTTAAAATAAGAATTAAGTGATACTTATCGAGATATTACTACAAAATAAGAAAACTGAAAACTATGCTGCTAGTTTGAAGTTTGATTCCCGGCGGGCGAGCAACGTCGTCACTGAAGCGCACTCGACGGCGGGAAAAAAGTAACTGAGGCGGTTGAAGGGTCAACGCCACGATAGTCATTGCCGTGCGAATGGAGGCTCACGGTGCCGTTCCTCGCAGCTCCGTCTCTGGCGCCGACCCTCCGGCAAAAGGTTTGCTCCTGATGGGTCCTAGTGCCTCTGGCGCAGATCCCAATAGTGTGAGTGAGTGGTGGAGACTTATGTCCAGGAAGATCAATAGTTAGGGAAGAAAAAATTACTCACCTTAGTAATTGCTTTTCTTCTCATGGAGTCTTGCTATATTAGGACTTATTGCAGTTAGCCACTGCACTTGAACTGCCCCGGAGAGGAAAGAGTTAACCCAGAGAATCTGAGTTCTAAAGTTTATGCGATACCAAAACTCTCTATCTGGGCAGTTTCAAATGAAACTGTCAGATCTTTGACTGCTAACACTACAACAAGTCTGTGTGTGAGCTCTACACTAGCCAAATGGCTACCTACTAGTAGTAATAACAACAATATAAACAACAATAGGAAAACAATAACAATAATAAGAATGAATAATGGTATTGTAGTTTCCCTGACAAAACTATTAGGACCCCCCTTCCCCAAAGACTCAAGTCCAGGAAGGGGCCAACAAATCACTCAACACAGAAACCCTAGTTCTCAACCCCAAATAAAAGAGGTGAAGGAAGAACTACAATGGCATGACACAGTGCTTGCACTAATTTGCCACCCCACCCCAGTAGAAGTTCTGAGAGGGCAGGTTGGGGGGTGGTCTCTATATAGCAAGACTCCATGAGAAGAAAAGCAATTACTAAGGTGAGTAATTTTTCTTCAAACACCATGAAGTCTTGCTATATTAGGACTTATTGCAGATTACACAGCAGTACCTCCATGGAGGAGGTCAGAACCTACTTAGGAAATAGGCTCTGAAGCACAGCTGTGCCAAAACAAACATCTCTCCTGGACGAAATCCAGGAATAATACTTTGAAAAAGTGAACTGTCTTCCAAGTAACAGCTCGACAGATTTCCAGAATGGGAATATCTCTAGCAGCCACTAGAGATGCAGCTGTACACCTGGTGGAGTGAGCCTCAGTCCTGAGCGGGCTCTCCTACCTAGTCTTTGATAACAAAATGGATACAAGAGACAATCCACCTTGCAATTTGTCCTCTTAGTGGCAGGTTCCTTTGCCAACCTCGCCCTAGGTAAGGAAGAGTTGAAGGATTCGAGACCTGTGACCCTTGAGTGTGTTACAAATACTAGCATAAGGCTCTTTTGACGTCCAAGCTGTGCAGTCTCCTCTCACCTGAGGAAGAATGCTCAGTGAAAAATCCTGGGAGAGAGATGGGTTGGTTCAGGTGGAAACCTGAAACCACTTAGGACAAACCCCTGTGTTAGTCCTAGGGACTGTCTTATCCCTGTGGGAGAGAAAATCTTCTTCCACTGCCAGGGCCTGTAGTTCACTTATAGTCTGGCAGAAGTGAAACTCCAGCAGAAAAACATTTTCAAGTGAGAAGCTTGAGCTCTGCTGGGGACAGAGGTCCAAAGGGTTTGCATTAGTTGAGCAATGCAAACATTCAGGCTCCATGCAGGAGCTGGTTCCCGAAAAAGGAGGGTTGGTGTGAAGCAACCCCTTAAAAACTTGGAAACACAGGTTGAGAAGAAAGGAAGGCAGGCTTCCTGCTTGCAGAAAAAACAGAGACAGCTGCCAGAGGAACCCTTAAGGTAGCTGGCCCAAGACCTAAAGAATTTAAAATGGACCAAAAGTCCAGAAAATGGGCAGATAAGCAGACTGTGGTATAATCTGCTTCTCAGCGCACCAGACTGAAAACCTGTTCAGCTTAGGGTGTAAGTGGCCTCAGTGAAAAAGCTTCCTTGAAGCCTTTAAAATATTCGCACACCTTGAAAAAGGTGTAAATCAGCAAATTCTAACTCCTCAAGAGCTGCCTTGAGAAGGAGGAATTTGAGGTTAGAATACCACACTCTCCCTTGTGCAAAGGCCAGTAAGTCGTGGACTCTGGGCAAGCTCAGGGTAGTGGCTGTCAGGAACAGAGACAATGGGTACCAGGCTGTCTGGCCCAGTTTGGAACAATCAGAATCGCTTTGCAGGGCTGAGATCTGATTTTTATTAGTACCCTGAAAGAAAGGGAAAAGGAGAAGGTGTACAGAAACTTCCCTTTCCAATCCAAGTGAGCGTCCAGGGGCTGATCCCAGCACTGAGGCCTCAACAAAACAGAGAAAGTTAGTGGTTATCTGGGGCTGTGAAAAGATCTATCTGAAAATGAGCCCATCTGGCAGGACTGACCCAGCACCTGATGATCTAGGCCAATCGTGATGGCCCTGAGAATCCTGCTGAGGCATCTGCCAGGGCATTGTCCTTCCCTGGGAGGTGAACTGCTATCAGGGAGGTGTTCAGGGAGTAAGCCGAGACCACCACTTCATTGCTCGGTGCACAAGGCTGACGCACCCGTGCCCCTCTGCCTGTTGATGTACCACATTATTGTGGTGTGTCTGTCCTGACTTGAACTACCTTGTTCTGGACAGAAGCTGAAAACTCCTAAGAGCTAGAAGACAGCTCTGAGTTCCAAAAATTGATGTGGAGCAGAGATTCCTAGGAGACCACACACCCCTCGTGGACAGGTCGCCTTAAGTGAGCTCCTCACCCTAACACAGGAGCATCCGTGGTGAGGGAATGAGGAGGACCCCTGAGTTTTGGTTGCTTTGATCCTGCCACCAGTGTGAGGCCAGGATCAGGATTGGTCACTAGAACCAATTTGGAAGGGAATCCCTCCTTTGGGACCAATAGGCCTCAGATGGAACTAAATGTCCCTCATCTGGATCTTGCTCCCTGCACTACAGCTGTGAAGCAGCCATGTGCCTAGTAGTTGTAGCAAATGCTATGCTGGTCAAGAGACTCATGAGTAATGGAAGATGCCAGGGCAGAGAGACTGCCTACCCTTTCAAGGGAGAAATGCCTGGCTAACTGTGTTCAACTCTGCCCCTATGAAAGTTAGTACCTGAACTGGTTCGAGGGCTGACTTTGGTAAATTCAGCAGAGAATCCCAGAAAGGTGAGAAGCTGCTGGGTGACTTGCAAGTGGGATTTTACTTGATCTGGAGACTGACCACTAAGAGCCAGTCATCCAGGAAGGAAACAAAGCAATCCTTGCCTTCTTAAAGAGCCTACCACAGCTAGAATTTCAATACCTTGGTGTAGAGTGAGCCGAAAGGGCATTGCCCTGAACTGGTAGTGGCCTGAGGGTAACCTGAGGTACTTCGGTGAGAAGGTCTGATCAAAACATGAAAAATAGGCATCCTTGAGGTCCAGGAAAGCTAGCCAGTCCCTGGCCTCAGCCAGAGTTAACATTTTAACTTTGTTTTCAAAGATGCTTGTTCAGGTACCTAAATCTGAGATGGGCCACCAATCTCCTGCCTTCTATAGGGTAGAAAGTATCATGAGTACAGCCCTTGCCCCAGTGGCAAGGAGGGACCCTTCTACTGCTTTGCAGTTCAGAGGAAAGAAACCTCTGCTCCCAAAGCAAGGATTCGAAGGATTTGCAGGTGGACCTGTCTGGCTCTCATCTTTGGAAACTGTTTGAGCTGAGAACCAGACCTATTACTTCCAGAACCACTTGTCCGAGTTAGGGACACCCAATTCTGGCTGAAATAAAAACCAACCTGCCCACTGGTATGGAGAATCGGCCCTGGGCACCCATCAGGTGCCTGCTTAGCAATAGTCTTAGGCTAAGGGGAGGGCCGGTTTACTTGTGCCCGTCTATCTCTGCCTCTGAAGAGACCCCTCTGGCGAAAGCAGAGGAGGCCTGAGCCTCTACCTGGGCACTTTGAGTAATCATCCCTGTTTTATATAGCTTTCTGTTTGTTCCTCAAACAGAGAATTACCACAACAAGAAACAAATCCATGAGACTTTGACAGAGTATCTTGGGACAGATTAGTGCATCTGAGCCATGCCACCTCACGAGCTATAGTAGTGGTCATGACCTAGAAAACAAGATTAACACCAACAGCAGTATGAACTTGAACTTAGAGGCTTCCAGTGCCATTAGCAGCCACCTGTTCCAACCCGCTAGCCAGCTGGCCATGGGCCTGCTAGCCTTCTGTCTCTCGTCCCACCTAGATTTCAATCTAGCCACATAAGCATACAACTTGCCTGTCCTGAGTCCCACAGAAGCTGCATATACTGTTTTCTTGTCATGGCATCAATCCTCCTGAAATCCTATTCAGAGGATGTGAGCCAGGAACTAGCCTTGACACAGGCTGCAGCTTGTACCACACCTACATGACTACACTGCTCAGTGAGGAAGTCTGTAACAGAGCCTGACGAAATACACCTTCTGTCCATTTTTTTATCTTACAGGAGGGACAGAAAGAGGAATCTTATAAAATCTTTGTTGTTTACTTCCTAAATGACTTATGCAAATGTAACCCCCCTGCAAATGGGGGTTCCCAAAAGACTTCCAGGAGCTTGCTTGAATGCTCCAAGCCTGAATGGTGTTTGGCGTTTAAGCCATTTATCAGTGAGTGTTTTTAGAACCTCTGGTACTGTCTCTTTAAGAGCTGTCTGCTTGCAGACATAATTAGTTTGTATGGGGGACTGTGTGTTTCTTTGATTGGGTAACACTCAAGCTGCTGCTAATTCACTCCATTTTTGCAGTCACTAGAGTGCAAAGGGACCTATCTGAAAGATGTAACTGTTTGCCAGAAATCATTTACAGTAATAATGAAATTACAGTTTGTCTAACCTGCTTTCTTTTGCAGTCAGAACAGTGTCTGCCTAGTTCCCCATTCTGGTTTTGAACTGCTGAACTGGACCAATCAAGTGTGGGGTAAGCTAGATCTAAAATGGTCCCTTGGGCCGAATCAGAACTTGGACTCATAATCTGAGCCAGCCACAAGAGGATTGTATGAGCAGTGACTCTGGGAGATGTAGTTTAGACTTCAGCACCTTTTTGGACCAACAGCAGCAGTCTATTGTGGTGACAGCCAATCCAGTCAAGAACTGGGAGGAACTCAAAGGAAGTGCCGGTTTTGTCGGTTGGAGTTTCAGTTGAGCTTTGGCAGTGAAGAAGGAAGGAGCCTGTGCTTTTCAGTGTGCAGTTTAGTCAAAACGTGTGTGTAAGGCCCAGAGTTCTGGTCTGCAGCTTGTTAGGACTGAATCCAGTCCTGTGAAGAGAATCAAAGGATATCTGAAGAGTAGAAACCAGGCTCACCCTGTAGAAGACTGGAGGAATTGCTGAAAATTGCATTCGGTCTGTCAGGAACTGAATCTGCTGTGTGTTCTCCGGGTAGTGTGCAGTAATTGCGATCGGATACAGATGCAGCCTGCCTGGTATAGTGCTTTCTTTTATATAAATGTGTGAAGAGGTTTGTGTACCTCAAGTGAGCCCTGCTGACATTGAAGGACCCTATATCTTATTTGGAGGTCGTGAGTACTAATTCAGGTAGCTCCTGTTGAATTAGCCACATTAAATCCAAATGGAATTACTGTACTGCTGACTGTTTAATTCTCCTTTTCTCTGGTGAAAGGGCCCTACCAGCTGCCACGGTTTGGACTAGCCACTAGGGCTTGGGTACCCAGGGACAGTAACTGATAGGGATGAGCCTGTGCACAGAGCCATAAATAGATGAGTAGAGTGATAAGCTAATTAACCTGATTTCCCCCGTCCTTGTTATATCCCCTAAATAAATCAGAGCTGCTTGTTTCAGCAAAGTTATACTGCCTGGTGTTGTCTATGTTAAGTACTGTACTGTGATTGTTGCACTGTATCTTATTTCATAGGAGGTCCCAGTGCGGAACCAGTCCTGGGGTAAGTGTATACTGTAAAGGTAATTCTGATGTATTGTGTGGGCCACTAGTGGGAAGAAAGGGGTTGCAGTGTCCCAGAGGGCTGTGACCAAGTTAGTTTAACTATTGTAAACCCTGACCTCTGGGTGGAGGCACCCGCCATTGGATCCAGGCCCTCAACCTGTTGGTGGCAAATCAGGCAGGGGTAGTAGCCCCTGGGATAGCGCCATCTAGGGTTACATCTTGGAGCTCACGCTGGGATTGTGTGTCCTCTAGTGGCCATATTCTGAACCACTGTTAAGAAAAAATGGGTACCCGACAAGTGGCTGTGCACCGGTGGTGGGTGGTGTACTGGGAGGAGATCGACCCCCAAAATGCTATGCTTATCCTGGACATCCCCTGGGTATCAATACGGACACTGTGGGGAGTACTTTCCAGGTGGAAGGTTTACAAAACCCTGTGGTGGTGGGTCGGCATGCTAATCTGCTCACCCACACTTTCCTGGCCCTAGTAGGTTTAAGGATCCCATAGATAGGCTCCAAAGTGCCACAGACCATTACCCCAGAGGAGCCCTCACTGCTTGGAGAGTGATAACTAAGGACAGTAAAGACCGGGGAATGAGCCCTCACCACTATCTGAAACTTTTGAGGAGAAATTTGCTAAATGTTGCTGGGAAGGAAAACTGTGGAGGACTTGAAAAACTATTCTTCCACCTGTTCCCCCAACACCTTCTCCCGCTCCAGTGCCCGTAATGGTGGCTGAACCAATGCAGACTCAATTTCTGCACCTGCCATTAGTCACGACTCTTACAGAAGGTTGAGGATCTTCTCTGGCACCCTCCCACCCCCCAAGGGAGGATGACTGGGAGACCTGGATAGACTATGTTGCCCCCAAGTGCTAGAATGGCAATGCTCGGGCGGCGAAGAGGGTTAGTGAGAGCCTCCGAGGTCCTGCCCTGGCTACCATTCGTGCTAAACGGGCCAGTAACCCTGAAGTGACTGCACAGGCCTATCTTGAGGCCCTGGAGAATGTGTATGGGAGCCCAGATTCTGATGAGGACCTATGGTGGAGAGTAAGAGATGCACAACAGTACCAAGGGAGTTGTTGTCTGTGTATGTATCTCTGGCTGGAAAAATTGTTGCAAGAATGCCTCAGAAAGGTAGTTTGCCAGCGATTGAACTGGACCGAACCAGGCTGGACAGGATCCTTAAGTCTGCCCCTTCTCAGAACTGCTGTTGCTTCAGTTCGCCTGGCAGATTGACTGGAATCCCACCCTCCTATGATGAGTTAATGAGAGAAATTTGAGGAGTTGAGAAAAGCGACCTCGGGAGGGACCTGCACCAATAGCTGCGGCTCGACCCGAGTGACTGAGGGTGACCCATCAAGTGAAGTTCAGGGGCAGAGGTTGGCAGTCAATGGAGTGCTCTGACAAGGAAAAGATATGCCACAATGGGGCGAACTGTTGAGAGAGATCCGGGAATTCAAACAGTCCCTTTATGAAGGCCACGCCTGCAAAATGCGAGGCCCTGACCTATATCCGACTGCATCTGCTATGGGGTGGGGTACCACCCATGTATCTCCTGCTGATAACAGCTCCAAACTCAATTCCTTGACCATGGAAGTGGAGAAACTGACGAGATGTCTCCAAATGCTTATCACGCCGCAGACAGAGATGGCACCCAGGTTTCCAGTTAGTAATACCCCGCCCTGGCTCCCAGTGTGGCGCCTCGGCCAGCTCAAACTCCAGAAAGTATGTTTTGCTATAATTGTGGGAAAGATGGGCACATGAAAGGGAATGCCAGTCCCCAAAGACACTGACAAAGTTGCATATAGGCTACAAGGAGAGCTTGGAGAACAAATCAGTGGTTAAGAGGTGCACGAAATGATCCCAGTGAGGGCACCAAAATGCTAACTCACGTCCTTTTGTGGCAAGGTCAGTTGCCCAGGCCCCCACTATCGCCTCTCCAGACTGGCCCCAGAATAGTGGGTCCTCCATGGAGACCACTGTAAGGTGAATGGAGTGTCTACAAGAGCTGTATTAGACAGTGGCTCCCAAGTGACAATTATGTTCCAAGATTGGTATCAGAAGCATTTGTCAGACGTACCCATACAACCATTAGAAGGACTGCATGTATGGGGTTAAGTGAGAAGGCCTACCCTATTCGGGTATATCCGAATTTGGCTGTCTTTCCCACCTCCGTGGCTGGAGTGGCCGAACAAGTAGAGACCCTAGCCTTAGCGTGTCCCCACTGGACTGTATGATGGTGTCCCTTTGTTGATTGGAACAAATGCTCATATGTTCGGAAGGCTGGCACAGTTGTGTTATGAAAACAGGGGTCAAAGACTAGTAGAGCTTTAAGAGTTCGGCTTTAATTAAGAAGGCCTATGAGGCACAGAGATGCTGAAAAAATAGAACCAGAGGAACCGATTGAATTGTATGGAAGAAGGATCCCGAGTCTCTGATCCTGGCGCCAAATGCCCAGTGTACCTTACAGGAGAGGTCCGTATCAGAAAGGATGTTAAGAATAAAATATTAATGTTGGATGCACCAGGCGATGGAAAATTTCCAGAGGGACTGCTGGTCAAGCCTAGTATTTTGCCAGCTAGAGCCCATGCTTATGCCAGAAGGGTAATGGTCCAAGTTCATAATGTGTCTGAAAGAGACATTCGAGTAAATAGAGGTTGCATCCTGGCTAATGTGCATTGTGCAGACACTGCAGTGCTACCCAGCAGCAAGAGTTCAAGGAAGAATGACAGAGTACGCCTGACTTGTTTGATTTCGCGACTCCTGCCAGCTGAATGGAAAGTGAGGATCAGTGAGAAGCTTGCCCAGAGACCAGGTGTTTTCTTTAAAGGAATGGGGACGTGGGATGCATGCAAGGAGCTGAGCACAATATCTGGCTGCATGACGAAAGACCATTTCGTGAGAGGTCTCGACGCCTGGCACCTGCTGACATAGATGATGTGAGACGGCATCTGCAAGAGATGTTAGCTGCTGGTGTAATACAAGAATCCAAAGCCCTTATGCTTCCCCATTGTGGTAGTGAGGAAAAAGAATGGAACAGTAAGGATGTGTGTGGATTATCGCACCTTAAACCGTGGACTATCCTGATCAGTACACAATGCCCGCATTCAGGATGCTTTGGACTGCCTAAGCGGGAGCAAGTGGTTCTCTGTGCTGGATCTCCGCAGTGGGTACTATCAGATCCCGATGGCCCCAGAGGACCGTGAAAAGACAGCCTTTATCTGTCCGCTTGGCTTCTATGAATTCATGAGGATGCCTCAAAGGATTTCAGGTGCCCCAGCCACTTTTCAACGATTGATGGAGCGTGCAGTGGGGACATGAACTTACTAGAGTGCCTGGTATACCTAGATGATATTATTGTGTTTGGCAGCTCACTGGAGGAACATGAGCAGATTATTTAAGGTATTGGACCGACTGGAGGACTTTGGCCTTAAACTGTCCATTGATAAGTGTCAATTCTTTCAAACATCAGTAAAGTATGTGGGACACATAGTATCCACCGAGGAATAGAGACCGACCAAGTAAAGTTGAGGCCTTGACCACCTGGCAGCAGCCAAAAATCTAAAGAACTGCAAAGATTCCTGGGATTCTGTGGTTATTATGTGTTCATCAAGGACTATTCAAGAGTGATCCGCCCTTTACTTAACCTTACTCAAGGGTATCCCCAACCCACAAAAAATACCAAAGTCAAGCGTCCTCAAGACTGAAAAGAGTGTATTTTCATCCGAGTGAAGTATTTGGGGCCTGCTGGACTCTGATTGTGAGACTGCTTTTCATGAGATCATTTATCATCATTACCCATGCTCCAGTGCTGGTCTATGCCGATCCAAGAAAACCTTATGTCCTGCACACTGATGCTAGCTTGCAAGGGTTGGGGCTGTGTTGTACCAAGAGCACGAGAATGGCCTGAGACCAGTGGCCTTTGCCAGTAGAAGTCTGACCCCATCTGAAAAGAACTATCCTGTACATAAGTTAGAGTTTCTAGCTTTGAAGTGGGCTATTGTTGACCAATTCCATGAGTACTTGTATGGGGCTAAAATACTAGTAAAAACTGACAATAATCCTTTAACCTATGTGCAGACCTCAGCTAAGTTGGATGCCACTGGCCATAGGTGGCTTTCTGCATTATCTACATACGACTATGCTCTTGAATACTGAGCAGGTCTGAACCACATAGATGCTGATGCTCTCTCCAGGAGGCCTGTTCCCCAGAATGATTGGGTCCAATTGGCAGAACCTGACATTCGGGCACTCTGCCGGAAGTTTGACAGGGAGGAACAAATGTCCACGGACGCAGTGGACTGCATGGTGGATTGCTTGGGACCCTCTGAGAATTGCATACCTGCCGCTTATTGCCACTTTTCTGCAATAGACATTGGTGCACTGCCTCAGCTGGACAATGACAGTATTCGACGGGCTCAATCCATGA
The DNA here is from genome assembly GCA_016271365.2 of Neoceratodus forsteri. NCBI lineage: Eukaryota > Metazoa > Chordata > Ceratodontiformes > Ceratodontidae > Neoceratodus > Neoceratodus forsteri. Next base: position 1,203,304,102 of record CM028130.1, read on the forward strand.
TCCCATGATCAAAGCAGCTTTAGAAGCCCTCTATGCAGGAAAAGATGTGTCCAAATTACGCTCCACTGATTTGAGAACTGCACTGTTATACAAAGAAAGTCCTAAATTGAAACTGATCAATAAACTGTTATACAGAGAAACAGTAGACAGAGGGGGACAAGTAGACAAACAACAACTAGTGCTGCCCACTGCCTTTCGAGACTCAGTATTGAGGTCCATGCACAGCCACATGGGGCACCTTGGTATAGACAGAACACTTGACTTGGTGAGATCCAGATTCTATTGGCCTAAGATGGGGGCTGATGTGGAGCAACACATTCGAACTTGTAGTCGCTGCTTACAGAGGAAAGCTTTGCCCCAGAGGGCTGCCCCCCTTGTTAACATAACCACCAGTGCACCCATGGAGCTGGTCTATATTGATTTTCTAAGTTTGGAGTCAGATCAAAGAAATATCAGTAATGTGCTGGTGGTCACTGACCATTTCACGAGATATGCCCAAGCTTTCCCACCAAAGACCAGAAAGCATCCACTGTAGCCAAAGTACTTGTAGAAAACTTTTTGTTCACTATGGGGCTCCACAAAGAATCCATTCTGATCAAGGGAGAGACTTTGAGAGTCGTCTGATCAAAGAGATACTTTCTCTGTGGGAGTGCGAAAGTCCAGAACCACTCCTTACCACCCCAGGGGACCCACAGCCTGAACGTTTAACCGCACTTTGCTAGATATGCTAGGCACCCTGCACCCAAAGGACAAGCCTAGATGGAGCCAACAAATTAGCACCCTGGTACATGCTTATAACTGCACCAAAAGTGATGCCACTGGGTTCTCCCCTACCGCCTGATGTTTGGAAGAGAAGCTCGACTACCAGTAGATGTGTGTTTTGGGGTCTCTCCTGATGGGGTTCAAGCTGACAACTATTTACAGTATGTGCAAAGTTAAAGGCCCAGCTAACTCATGCGTACCAACTGGCTCAAACCATGGCTGCCAAAAGAAATCTGGCCAACAAAGAAAGGTATGATAAAGGTGAAAGCACAGGAACTCCAGGAGGGAGATCGGGTATTGCTAAGAAATCTGGGACTGCATGGCAAGCACAAGATTGCTGACAGATGGCACCATCTCCCTCACATTGTAGTGGGCAAACTAGATGATCTGCCAGTGTACAAAGTAAGGCCTGAGAATAATTCAAAAGATGTAAAACAATGCATAGAAATCATTTACTGCCCATTGGACAAATCCTGATTGAGTCTGAGCCCCCAGAAGATGCCCCCTCTGGACCAGTGACTAGAGCTGCTGCTAAGAAAAGATCAAGGAAGTCTGCACCTACAGAAGCAGAGTTAAAGTGTTCCCCTGCACAAGTCCCAGTTGAGCATGACTGTCAGTCCATATCAGAAGAAAGTGAGAGGACTTTGAATACTATCCTTCTTACGAACTGAGTCAATTGTTTGAGGCAATCCCTAGTCAATACTGGAGACAAAGCTGGGCCTTCTGGACTGTCTAAGCCCCCAGCTTCATCCCTGGAGCCATTGCTCCCAGAAAGTGAAGTGCAATGCATCAGATCAGATGAAATGGAATCATTGTGCATGGTTGAACTGTTTGAGTTTTCAGGGGAGGAAAATGATAGATTGGGGCAGACTGGTGATACACCCGAACAAGAAGAGTATTTTGAGTGCCCTGACAGTCCACTGCCAGTGTCCGAAAGCTCTCCATGTGAGCCAAATGTTGTGGACTCAGAAACTGTAACTCCTGGAGCTGAAAGTGCCCCAAGTTCTAGCCTCTCTACCCCCAGGGAGACTCCCCTGACAAGTGAGGACAATGCTGAAAATGAGGCTCAGAGTGCAGAGACTGTAACAGTTCCCTCTAGAAAGACTGGTCGAGCTGTAAAGCCTGAGGTGCACCTCAGTTATGATTCCCTTGGGAGGCCTGTGGATTTGCCTCTCAATGTTGTCCATAAAGGAGTGTATGTGTCCCTAAGCTCATTGCCCAAACTGAGCGTCAGTGCTAACTCCAAGTTACTTGTGTTGCCCTCTAAGTATGGTGCCCTTGCCCCGTCCAGCCCCAAGGTAACTGATAGGGAAGGGCCCCCTCTCTTCAGGTTTCATGTACAAGAGGTAATAACTTGAGTTATGGTACAATGTGTGTGTAATACTGTGTAAAGAGTGACGTACTGCAATGTTTCAGAAATGTGTTCTTGGTAAAATGATATATTGACTGATGACTACATGTGTGAGCCTAATGCAAATGTATACGGTTGCAGTTAAAACTTATGGGGGTACTTGCTTGATGCGGACGTCAAGCTTTCCCAGGCCAGGAAGGGTGTAACCCCCCTGCAAATGGGGGTTCCCAAAAGACTTCCAGGAGCTTGCTTGAATGCTCCAAGCCTGAATGGTGTTTGGCATTTAAGCCATTTATCAGTGAGTGTTTTAGAACCTCTGGTACTGTCTCTTTAAGAGCTGTCTGCTTGCAGACATAATTAGTTTGTATGGGGACTGTGTGTTTCTTTGATTGAGTACCACTCAAGCTGCTGCCAATTCACTCCATTTTGCAGTCACTAGGAGTGCAAAGGAACCTATCTGAAAGATGTAACTGTTTGCCAGAAATCATTTACAGTAATAATGAAATTACAGTTTGTCTAACCTGCTTTCTTTTGCAGTCAGAACAGTGTCTGCCTAGTTCCCCATTCTGGTTTTGAACTGCTGAACTGGACCAATCAGTGTGGGTAAGCTAGCTCTAAAATGGTCCCTTGGACGAATCAGAACTTGGACTCATAATCTGAGCCAGCCACAAGAGGATTGTATGAGCAGTGACTCTGGGAGATGTAGTTTAGACTTCAGCACCTTTTGGACCAACAGCAGCAGTCTATTGTGAGTGACAGCCAATCCAGTCAAGAACTGGGAGGAACTCAAAGGAAGTGCCCGGTTTTGTCGGTTGGAGTTTCAGTTAGCTTTGGCAGTGAAGAAGGAAGGAGCCCTGTGCTTTTTCAGTGTGCAGTTTTAGTCAAAAAACGTGTGTAAGGCCCAGAGTTCCGGTCTGCAGCTTGTTAGGACTGAATCCGTCCTGTGAAGAGAATCAAAGGATATCTGAAGAGTAGAAACCAGGCTCACCCTGTAGAAGACTGGAGGAATTGCTGAAAATTGCACTCTGTCTGTCAGGAACTGAATCTGCTGTGTGTTCTCCCGGTATTGTGCAGTAATTGCGATCGGGATACAGATGCAGCCTGCCTGGTATAGTGCTTTTTTATATAAATGTGTGAAGAGGTTTGTGTACCTCAAGTGAGCCCTGCTGACATTGAAGGACCCTATCTTATTTGGAGGTCGTGAGTACTAATTCAGGGTCGCTCCCTGTTGAATTGCCACATTAAATCCAAATGGAATTACTGTACTGCTGACTGTTTAATTCTCCTTTTCTCTGTGTGAAAGGGCCCCTACCAGCTGCCACGGTTTGGACTAGCCACTAGGGCTTGGGTACCCAGGGACAGTAACTGATAGGGATAGGCCTGTGCACAGAGCCATAGGTAGATGAGTAGAGTGATAAGCTAATTAACCTGATTTCCCCCTGTCCTTGTTATATCCCCCTAAATAAATCAGAGCTGCTTGTTTCAGCAAAATTATACTGCCTGAGGTATTTGTCTATGTTAAAGTACTGTACTGTGATTGTTGCACTGTATCTTATTTCACAGGAGGTCCCAGTGCCGGAACCAGTCCTGGGGGTAAGTGTATACTGTGAAGGTAATTCTGATATATTGTGTGGGCCACTAGTGGGAAGAAAGGGGGGTTGCAGTGTCCCAGATGGCTGTGACCAAGTTAGTTTAACTATTGTAAACCCTGACCTCTGGGTGGAGGCACCCGCCATTGGATCCAGGCCCCTCAACCTGTTAGTGGCAAATCAGGCAGGGGTAGTAGCCCCTGGGATAGCGCCATCTAGGGGTTACACAAAGGAAAGACAACCTCCTAGCCCATCATTCCTACATAATCAGGCTCCCCTTTACTCATCCATAGCCTCCTCTAAAGGAAGCTGGGGGGATTCTGCAAGCTTTTGTAAAACGTAAACTGAGAAAAGGACTCAGACAGAAAAGAAGGAGATTCTAAATGTCTGTCTGGAGAAAATGTCCGCTAGTGGGCATGTCCAGACCCTACCAGCCACACATGTATTGATCAAATTTCTCCTCCCACTCCTGTGGTTCATAACAATTCCTCACATCATAAACCTGAACCACTGGAACTGAACGAGCCACCTTTACCAACTATAGATGGTCTGACAGGACCTAGAAACAGTGACTGGACAATCTGTATGCTTAACTACTTCTGCAGCAGTTGGAGAGACAATCTTGGACTCCAAACCTACTGATTTCTCTATCATATTCATTTTTTTTTTTAAACTGGTTCCTCTGAACCATCCTTTTGCCGAGGAAGTCTAGCCCTGGTCAGAGGGCACTCCTCTGGTCCAGTGGGTACTGGACCGGCTGGCCATCCGGTCAGCGGACTTTGGCCAATAGTTTCCTGAGCCGGCCCTATCTCTTTTCAGGGTGGCTGCAGAGAAATTTTAAACACCTGGCAGTCTGACAGGAGGTGGTCAACCCCAGACAATAAACACAAGTGGTGTGTGGGTCAGCCTTGGCAAAGGCTTCCCACAGCATCACAGTGTTGAAACCAGTGGGCGGTTTTCTTTTGGGTTTCTCAGACATAATGCCAGCCTAACCAAAAACTTGCCCTTTTATGGCCGTGCCAGGCAAGACACCCTTATCGGTTCCTAACACGTTTCACAGGTATTTGAAAAACCCTATTTAAAATCAAGGTTTTTAGAACCAATAAGAACCGGTGACCGCACTCTAAAAGCCCAAAACTTTAAAACGTTAAAATAAGCAACCGATCGGTTCAAAACCGAACCGATAACTAAATTTCCACACAGACTTTACATTTTGTACTTACGGTTTACCAGATAGAGCTTTAGCAAAATGCGGTAAATAATTACTTTTGCGGTTCAAATGAACCGAAAATACTAAGCAGACGAGAAATGAACCGAGCTGAAGGAGCTGATCTCCGGAGCGACTGTTCAGTGAAGCGGAGTAAAGAATCTGACAGTTTCATTTGAAACTGCCCAGATAGAGCTTTGGTATAGCGCCCTCGCGCTTTAGAACTCCAGATTCTCTGGAGTTAACTCTTTCCTCTCCAGGGCAGTTCAAGTGCAGTGGCTAACTGCAATAAGTCCTAATATAGGAAGACTTCATGGTGTTTGAAGCATCTGAGCTCAGCAGGTATTCGTAAGTGTCCAGAATTCAAATATGGTTTACCTCATGGTGAAGATTTTCAGATAAAGCACCTGGGTTTTCTCAAGAGTGACACTTTTATTTGAGGTTCATTGATTGGACGCTCAGGGAACAAACAAGGAGATGTACTAACGAACTGTGCCTCAAATCAGCTGTCAGGTGGAAACTAATGCCCAGTCTCAAGTGTTCCTTAAACTCTTACCAGGGTTCTCTCACAACCATACGAGGCCAAATAAAACTCAGTAAGACACCTCCATGGGAGATCCAATCCAAAGAGTCTCTGCCTGGAAAGACAACTGAGGTGGAAATGGGGACAACTTCAGAAGATCAATGCCCAGGTAATCCAGATATTTTCTTTCCCCTACAAACTGTGTCTTAGTAGCTCAGGTCTCCGCGACTGTCCCTTTGCCACAGAAACTGCGGCCCCACGGTGCAAAAAATTCTCCAGCCAAGGAAGGAATTCAGGACATCGGCTCTGATGTTTTCAGCCCCTTTGACAGCTCTGTGTGAAGTGAAAACAGATCTTGGGGCTTACGTTTTCCAGAGGTGGAGACTACTTCCCATAGCAGCCTCCTCTTCCTTTAGCTCTAGAAGTGGGAACTCCATAGATTTCAGAAATGGTACAGCTGCCAGCAGGTTGTCAGAGGTCTTCACTGTGTCTTTGACTTGCACCCAAAATCAGGCAGGATAACATTTTGGGGCTTTAAGTCCCTTCTCTTTTAGTGTTTTGGTAACCTGCAGAACTTTTGTCCTTTTGGCTAGCAGAGCTGGGGAGTAGTCTTGATCAACATAAACCCACTGTCCATCCAGATTGAGATTCTTCTTAGCCCACACCACTATGAGGAGTCTTTTCTTTACTGGGAAACTAAGAAATTTAATAATTATGGTTCTTGGTGGAGCTCCGGGCACAGGTTTAGGAACCAGTGCCCGGTGAGCACGTTCTATCCCCAGTTCTGAGTCATCGGAGAGATCCAATTCTTTCTGCAAGCAAGTGGCCATAAAATTGGCAGTATCTGCTTGCTTGGAGCTCTCCAGGACCCCAAAGACCCTGATATTATTTCTGTGAGAGAGGGCTTCAGCATCTTCTGCTCTGTTAGTGAGGTCCCTCTCCAGTCTGTAGAGATAAACCAGAGAGCATCCGAAGGCCATATGTTCAGTGTGGAGGGTCTCCAGATGCATTAATTTTCTTCAGTTCTATTTTCTAATTTCTGTAAGTCCTAATGAATTCCAGTAGCTTTTCCATCTATCTTATGCAGCATATGCATGATGGCTCAGGAATTGGCCCTTCCTAGCTGTGATCCTGTATCCAAAGCATATTCTTCTTCCTCATTGCTGGAGCCAGTTGTACGAGTAGAGGCAAGTGAGTTTGCTGGACTCCTATCTCTAGGCAGTGGTGACATTTTCCCTTTGTTCTGCCAGGCCGGCGTATTTTTAGAGGAACATTTCACACTAGCCATTACTGCACTTTTTGGATGTTCAACAGGAGAGGTTTAAACTTTGGTTTGTCAAGAAAATCAGGCCGATTAGTACACATTTTAGATGCTGGGTACAGAGCGCTCTAAGATCAAGCTGCCATGCCGATGCTTGCATCACTGGAAGTCCTAGTTTTCTTTTTCTGCAGCTCAAGTGTTAAGTCCAATTGGAATTTTTGCCACTAGTTGCAACTTAATTTTCCGCTCCTGTTTCATGTGGTATTATGTTGGAAAGTACTACTCTGTGTAAGACAGGGCACTTGATCACTTAACTTGTTTTGGCTCATATACTGTATGACTGCAAATCTACTCTGCAGTGAGCTGTATTTTATTTATTTTTCTTTACTATTGTGTATGTTACGTTATTTTTGCCTATGCACCCACCAGAGATGCAGAGCAATATTTGCCACCCCTTTCATTTTATAGCAGCTACTTCTCTTCCATTTCACTTTGTTTTATTTTTATTAACTTCATTCCTCTCACTTAAAGCTGAGTATCTCTTAACCTTATTTCACTCCATTTATTAATCTGTGTTTCTAGCAAAAAATGTGTGCTGATATGGTTTAGTGCCAGTTTAATTTCTGCTCCTTTTTCTTTCCCAAACTTTTATTTTCTTTTTACCTTTCAACACACACTACTTTTCAAGTTTTTTATTTTTTATTTTGGTGTAATCCGCTTAATAAATCAAATGCTTTCTGTCCACCCCTCCCAAGTTTTCCACATGGCACAGTTACTCATTGTTTCCTTTAGATTTCTGTGTGCCCACATCATATCCAGTTGTTGGCGTGACTGTCTGCTAAACTTCCTACAAGTGAAACTTAGCATCCTTCCCCTGTACAGGCAGTCCCTCACCCTTTATCCCAAAACTGCATATACCCTGATGCAGGATCATTGGAATGGCTTGCTTATTCATATGGAGTTTGGTGCAATGCATGCAAGCCACAGGCCTGATGTTTTTATGTAATAGTAGGTTCGTGGTAGGGTCAGAACGGACAATTACATGACTGTTGGGGCACAGGTTCTTATGAAGAGTGGTTTTCCTTCTAAATATTTATTTTTGGCCAGGAAAGACATTCTGAGCTAGTAACAGCTCATTTCCAGAAGCTTCCTGAGCAGGGGAGGGGGAACAGTACAAAACAGTAAATATCATAAAGTGCACACAAAACATGAACAAAATAAAGAACAGCAACACTTCTCTTAGTCGTTTTATATTTATCTGACCTGTTAATTAACTGTTGGTTATGATGTGTGTTTTCCCTGGATGTACAGTGTACTGCAGTATTTCTAATTTATACATTTATCTTCTAGTGAAGACATCGGAGTTGTCTCCTTTCTCATAGGATTCCAGTTTATTGATTAAAAAAAAATATTAGCTGGCCAGCCGGCGCAGTGTTGATTTCCGCCATTTATGCCAGTGACCCGGTTCGGGAACGAGCCCGGAAGCTGGAGGGCCGGGGAGAGGGCTTAAGCGTCCCCAGGACTGCTCAGTCCTCTCCGGGGAGGGGATCCAGAGCTCGGCTCTTGTCTGGCCCCGGGTGGAGACCTGAGGTATAACAAGTCCGATGCCTAATGGGGGGGCGATGTGCTAGACATCGGTGCTCAAGTGCCTTGACATCAGGGGACACGGTACATCGCGAGAACACCGGAAAAAACACCTCGTGGCCTCCTAGTAGACGGAGCATCAGGCCCTGACCCTCAATGCCCCTACCTGCCCAGAGACAGCATCCCGATGAAAGATAGACATCTCAGGGTGCATGGGCCCCAACCCCATACCCCGCCTATGGGGTATAACCACGGCTCCATGGGGGATGGACTGCACTGGTCACCAGGTAGGTGAGCGAGGGCTGAAAAGGCCGTAGTTGACTCCCGAAGATATGGGGGCTGCGAGGAGGAGCGGAGCAAAAAAAAAATATATATTTTGTCTGTTTGTTTTTGTATCAGACACTTCATCTACACACAGCATTATATAATTACAGCATTTCTAGCTGAGTGGTACGTTTTGTTATAATTCATCAGTTTCCTTGTTTTGGTTGTGCCGTTTCCATACCTGATCCTTTTTTTTTTTTTCTTTTTGTAGTTTCTATCGCAGTCATATTTTCCTTTCACAGCCCCTAAGTCTTAATTAGCCCAAATGCATTGTGTAATTTTGCTACATACTTGCTTCTCCCCCGTTCTCATTTTTATGTTGGTGCGCTAGCGCAGCCAACATCTTGTGGTAGTGCAGTCATTGTTGGGTGAATGCAGGGCACACATCAGTAGGTGCGACTCTCATTTCCCAGTCAGCCTGCATGCCGACACCACACCATGCATATATAATGTGGCGAGCACACCTAAGGAAAGGTCCGCTGCAAGGACCTCCGGACGTGCTTCCCCGGCAACAGAAACATGGCAGCACACTGCCCACCAAACTGCTGACTTTGGAAGTGCCCAATCCCCCTGTCGGCTTACCCTGCCCCCAACGTGTGTGCTGACAGGGGAGCCCACTTCCCGTCGGCATAAAGAACCCCCCGCATTTGTTATATGTTGAGGAGGGTGCCCAATCCCCCTCAGCTCTTGCCCCCCGCTTTCCTTGTGTGCCAATGGGGGTGCCCAATCCCCGTCGGCATAAAGTTACCCTCCCTTTTGTTGTGTGCTGATGGGGGTGCCCAATCCCCCATTGGCTACAGCTGCCTCTCCAAAAAGACTCCATTGGCATGCTGGAAGCCCACCCCAGCGTGCCCCTGTGAAAACAAAAATGGTCCCGCGATGTTTTCTTTTTTTTTGTTCCCTGTAAAAAAAGGAAACGGTCCCTTGGCAGTCTCAGTTGCCCCCCTCCCACAACCCATGCCCACCCACTGTGCACACTGCCTTCCTCCATCCCCCACCCCATACCTACCTCCAGAGTCCGGCACAATGATCTTCGGTGGACTGGGAACATGTCTGTACTCTTCAAAGCTGACCGCGAACTGAGGAAATGCCGGTAAGCTGTATAATGGAATAAATAGGGTTTTTCCAACTTTGATGCATATCTCAGCCATTTTTTGGAATTTGGCACCAAATTTTCAACATGGGATTTTTGGGATCCCTCCTCATGATTTCTGGCACTGTCATGGCGTTATTTGGTCCTGAAAGATGATTTTGCGGTCACTGCACGAAATCACCTTTTGGGACCAAGTAATGACACGACAGTGACACTGTTCAAGAGGTCACTGCACAGAATCACCTTTCGGAACCGAGTAATGACATGACAGTGCCACTGTTCATGAGGGGGGCTCTCAAAAAGCCTATGTTGCAAATTTGGTGACAAAACTCCCAAAAATGGCTGTTCTACAAGCATGCATTGCGCTGTTTCTACGCACGCTTGTAACGTCATGAATTTGTAATATTTTCATTCCAGATTTTCAAAATTGGCATTTTTCCACATCTCCTGATGAACAGTACAGCTGTCATTTTACATATCCTGCCCGAAATGTGTTTTCGCCTGTCCAGTGCAGAACAGCACGGTCGCTGTGCGAAATCACGTTTTGGGACAATTTGAGGAAATAATGGTTAAACTGTTCATGAGCAGAGGTCCTAAAAGGCCTATGTTGAAAATTTGATGCTGACAGTCCATAAAATGACTGTGTTGCAAGCGTGCGTTGCGCAGTTTCCACGTACTCTTGTAACTTCGCAAATTTTCAATATTTCCATGCCAGATTTTTAATACTGGCATTTTTCACCTCCTTATGAACAGTACAGCTGTCATTTTTCACATCCTGCCCAAAATGTGTTTCCGCACCTGTGGCGCACAATGGCATGGTCGCTGTGGGAAAACAACTTTTGGGACAGATTAACAAAACCACAGCACCACTGTTCATAAGGGTAGGTCCCAAAATGCCTATGTTACAAATGTGGCTACCAAACTGCAAAAAATAATTGGGTTATGGACGTGTGTTGCGCAGTTTGTGTGCATGCTCACTGCTTCTCCAATATTTCATACTGTCATGCCAGATTTTCAACATTGCCATTTTTTTACGACTCACGAACAATACAGTTGTCATTCTCCACATCCTGCCCAAAAATGTGTTTTCGTCCCCTCTGTCACCAAATGCCAAAGCCGCTGTGCAAAAGCACCTTTCAGCTAACAAAGTGATTGTGCTGCTTTTCATGAGGTGGCCTGACAAGAAGCCCATGTTGAAAGTGTGGAGTGAAACTAGCACCACACGCCTACGGTGTTAGGGTTTCCAACTGTAGCACCCCACCCGGTACAGACTGACAGGCATTAGGGGTGTGACTTGGGATCATCGGATGTAATGCTAATGCCATTCCACCCCCCCACCCTGCAGCCACTGACAGGCATTGTGGTGTGCCTTGCACTGTTTGGCCACAAAGTTCACCCCACGCTCCTATACTTCACTCATGTCTGCATATTTCCTTTTGGAATTGGGTAAGTATAACACCCAAAGACCTCAAAGCACACCACGACACTTGTCGGTGTCAACAGGGTAGGGTGAGGTACAATGGCATGAGCGTTATAGTTGATGACCCAAAGGCACACCCCAATGCCCCTCGCCCTCTACAGGGTGGGGGTGGGGTTGGCGTCACTTCAATACTTTACTGCCATTCCTATTATGCATCTCTAGCTTTGGCACTGCCAATGCCAATGCCAGCGTGACAACATTCGGCATTGACAAATGCTTGTTCTATATTGGTATCTAATACTGTTACTGATGTGGCCTTACTGTTTTTCCTTTTTCTGTAGCTCAAGTGTTAACTCAAATTGGAATTTTTTTGCCACTAGCTGCAACTTAATTTTCCATTCCTGGTTCATGTGGTATTATGTTGGAAATTGCTGGAAAGTGCTACTGTCTGTAAGGACTTAACTTGTTTTAGCTCATAGTGTACATGACTGCAAATCTGCTCTGCAGTGAGCTGTATTTTATTTATTTTTCTTTATTACCATGTATGTTATGTTATTTTTGCCTTGGCACCCACCTGAGATGCAGAGCAATTGAACACATCATCTATTGCCACTGGAATAGCTCTGTATTTGTCCCCGCTTTCATTGTATAGCTATTTCTTTTCCATTCCACTTTGTTTTATTTTTTATTAACTTCATTCCTCTCACTTAAATTATGTGTTATGTGGAATAACTCTCATTATTTTTTTTTTACAAAAATTGTCAACTGTGCAGACGCACTTGCAAAAAATGAATTATAATAGTGAGACTTTTTGAAATGTTATTTGACTTACCACACTCATGCTTGTCTACCCACTTACTCAATCTCCTATTTGTTTCTGTCCTTGTATAAACTAATTTCTGTTGCTTCATATCAAGGGGTTGTTGATTTTCATATTGTGTGTGCCTGGGGTAGAGCAGCAATAAAAGATAAACTATGCAATGCCCTCAATAACACACCTACCCCAGTTTACTTTTACCTAACACCCATTTATTATGCTTTGTACAATAAGATGTTCCTTCTGGAGAACAACTTGTAATGAAATGGTAAGATTTACATTGACATTTGGGTATATGCACTTTTATATAATACTATGAGTATGTGTACTGTATAACAATCTCAAAAAAAAAATCAATTAAACACATCAAATGTCTTTGTAAACATGTCTCAACATTGTGTTTATCTTCTACCTTGTTACAACATATAGTTGTCTCAGCAGTGTTTGCAGTTAAGGTACAGTACCTTCATGTATATGATGGCCCAATTCCGTTGAGTTGATTGCTATAACAGTGCATAGAATAAAATGTAAAACATAGAGGTAACTGTAATACAGACGGTGACATTTTTTTATCTGCCCTTTCTCAATGTACCATACTTTGATTCAGTTAGTGTCTGCAATGGCAATTCATGTATATGTTTAAGCCCATGAAACATCCTTTTTATGTTGGCATGCTTGCGCAGCCAACATCTTGCGGCAGTGGGGATTTGGAGGCATGGTCACTGTTGGGCGAATGCAGGGCACACATCAGTAGGTGCGTCCCTCATTCTCCAATCAGCCTGCATGCCGGTGCCACACCAAGCATACTAATGTGGTGAGCACATCTAAGGAAAGATCCACTGCAATTCGAGCAAAGCTCATCAGACACAGCAGACCCTTCCTACGTGCTTGCCACATTGTCAGCATAGTGGGCAGCTGCCCAACTGCCAACTTCAGGGGTACCCTATCCCCCTGCTGGCTTATTCTATCCGCAAATATTTGCACTCCCTGTCGGCATATAGAAGTCCCCATTTCTTATATGCGGGGGTCGTAATCCCCTCGCTCTTACCTCCTCCTGCTTTCCTTGTGTGCTGAAGGGTGCCTAATCCCGCCGGCATAAATTAACCCCCCTTTTGTTGTGTGCTGACGAGGTGCCCAATCCCTTGTTGGCTGCAGCCCCTAAACAGTTAGGTGGCACACTGGGAGCCCACCCCTAGCGGGCCAAGTCCTGAAGAAAAAAACTGTCCTCATTGTTAGTTTTTTCCTCGTAATATAAAAAAGGTCCTCGAGTCTCCCTACCCACCACCCGCACCCACCCACTGCACACTGCCTCCTCCCCACCCCATACTTACTTCCGAGTCTGATGGATGATCTCCGGTGGATAGGGAACTATGTCTGCACTCTTGAAGCCGACTGCGAACTGAGGAAGTGCCGGTAAGCTGCATAATGGAATAAATAGGATTTTTTCAACTTTGATGCATATCTCGAGCATCTTTTGGAATTTTTGCACCAAATTTTCACCATGGGGTTTTTGGGACCCATCCTCATGAATTCTGTTACAGTTATGACGTTAATCAGTCCTGAAAGGTGATTTCACAGTCACTGCGTGGAATCACCTTTCGCGACTGATTAACGCAAAGACAGTCACAGTGTTCATGAGGTATGCTGTCAAAAAGCCTATGTTGCAGATTTGGTGGAAAAAAATCCAAAAATGGCTGCTTTACGAGAGTATGTTGCACAGTTGCTATACACGCTCGTAACTTCACGAATTCGCAATATTTTCATGCCAGATTTTCAACATTGTCATTTTTCTACACCTTCTTGTGAACAGTACAGCTGTCATTTTTCACATCCTGGCCGAAATGTGTTTCTGCACTTCCGGCGCACAATACTGCGGTCGCTGTGATAAATCAGTGTTTGGGGAAGATTATAAAAATGACAGTTACATTGTTCATGAGCCTATGCTGAAAATTTGGTGACGATACTCCATAACATGACTGTGTTACGAGCATGCGTTGCGCAGTTTGCACGCATGCTCATAAGTTCACAAATTTATAATATTTTCACTCCAGATTTTCAACATTGCCACTGTTCTGCACCTCCTTATGAACAGTATAGCTGTCATTTTTTACATCCTGACTAAAATCTGTTTTCGCAGTTCCAGCGCAGAATAGCGTGGTCGCTGTGGAAAGTCCATGTTCGAGACATATTATGGAAATGACAGTGACACTGTTCATTAGCAGAGGTCCTAAAATGCCTATGTTGAAAATTTGGGGCTGGCAGTCCATACAATTAGTGTTTTACAAGCGTACGTTGCGCAGTTTGCACGCACGCTTGTGACCATGCATTTGTAATATTTTCACTCCACATGTTCAAAACTGCCATTTTTCCACATCTCCTTATGAACAGTACAGCTGTCATTTTACATATCCTTCCCAATGTGTTTCGCTTAGCCGATTGCAGAATTACGATGTCACAGCGAAATCAGATTGGGCAGTTTAGACGATGACACTGTTTATGAACAGAGGTCCTAAAATGCCAATGTTGAAAATTTGGTGCTGAAAGTCCAGAAAATGACTGTGCTGCAAGCCTACGTTGCGCAGTTTCCACACAGACTTGTAACTTCGTACATTTGCAATATTTTCATGCCACATTTTCACCACTGGCATTTGTGCACACCTCCTTATCAACAGTACAGCTGCTATTTTTCACAGCCTGCCCAAAACGTGTTCCCGGAACTGTGGTGCACAATAGCATGCTCGCTGTGGGAAATCACCTTTTCAGACACATTAACAAAATCACAGCACCACTGTTCATGAGGGGATGTCCCAAAATACCGATGTTGAAAATGTGCCTAAAAAACTCTCACAAATAATTGCGTTGCGGACGTCTGCTGCGCAGTTTGTATGCGTGTTCATTGCTTCACCAATATTTTATATTGCCACTCCAGATTTTCAACATTGCCCTTTTTATACACCTCCTCATGAACAGTAAAGTTGTCATTCTCCACATCCTCCCCAAAACTGTGTTTTCGTCCCTCTATCACCAAATGCCACAGCCACTGTGCAAAACCACCTTTTAGCTAACAAAGTGATTGTGCCACTTTTCATGAGGTGGCCTGACAAGCAGCCCATGTTGAACATGTAGAGTGAAACTACCACTACGTGCCTACGGTGTTAGGGTTTCCAACTGCAGCACCCAACCCGGTATGGACTGACAGGCGTCAGGGCTGTGACTTGGGATCATCGGATGTAATGCTCACACCATTCCACCCCCCCACGCCCACCCTGCAGCCACTGATGGGCATTGTGGTGTGTCTTACACTGTTCGGCCACAAACTTCACCCCATGCTCCTATACTTCACCCCATGTCAGCGTATTTCCTTATGGAATGCGGTAAGTATAATGCCCAAAGACCCCAAAGCACACCATGACACTTGTCAGTGTCTACAGTGTAGGGTGTGGTACAATGGCATGAGCTTTATACCCGACGACCCAAAGGCACACCCCACTGCCCGTCACTCTCTACAGGGTGGGGGTGGGGTTGGTGCCGGTGCCACTTCAATACTTCACTGCCATTCCTATTATGCACCTTTAGCTCCACCACTGCCAATGCCAGCGCGACAACATTCGGCATTGACAAATGCTTGTTTACTTAATACATTTGCAGCCATAGTGGCTCTGCCAGTTTTTTTTTCCCTACAGGATAAGAGGAGGTAAAAAACTTAATATCTACCTCTCCAAGTTAACTGTAAATGTTCTGCTTCAGACAAACAGGTCTCATGCAGAAAAGATAAATCAGCAGGAAGTTTATATATGTAACCCCTAGATGGCGCTATCCCAGGGGCTACTACCCCTGCCTGATTTGCCACTAACAGGTTGAGGGGCCTGGATCCAATGGCGGGTGCCTCCACCCAGAGGTCAGGGTTTGCAATAGTCAAACTTACTGGGTCACAGCCCTCTGGGACACTGCAACCCCCCTTTCTTCCCACTAGTAGCCCACACAATATATCAGAATTACCTTCACAGTATAAACTTACCCCCAGGTCTGGTTCCGGCACTGGGACCTCCTGTGAAATAAGATACAGTGCAACAATCACAGTACAGTACCTTAACATAGACAAATACCTCAGGCAGTATAACTTTGCTGAAACAAGCAGCTCTGATTTATTTAGGGGGATATACAAGGACAGGGAAATCAGGTTAATTAGCTTATCACTCTACTCATCTACCTGGCTCTGTGACAGGCCTATCCCTACCAGTTACTGTCCCTGGGTACCCAAGCCCTAGTGGCTAGTCCAAACCGTGGCAGCTGGTAGGGGCCCTTTCCACAGAGAAAAGAAAATTTAGTTTAAACAGTCAGCAGTACAGTGATTCCATTTGGATTTATTGTGGCAATTCAACAGGAGCGACCCTGAATTAGTACTCACAACCTCCAAACAAGATAGGGTCCTTCAATGTCAGCAGAGGCTACTCTTGAGCTCCACGAGTCTCCTCACACATTTATATGGTGAAAGAAAGTACTATACCAGGCAGGCTGCTTCTCATCCCATCGCAATTACTGCACAATACCCGGAGAACACACAGCAGATTCAGTTCCTGACAGACCGAGTGCAATCAACAATTTCTCCAGTCTTCTACAGGGTGAGCCTGGTTTCTACTCTTCAGAGATCCTTTGATTCTTTTCACAGGACGGATTCAGTCCTAACAAGCAGTTACACAAGCTGCAGACCGAACTCTGGGCCTTACACATTTTTTGACTGAAACTGTGCACTGAAGGAGCACAGGTTTCTTTCCCTTCACAGCCAAGCTAAACTGAAACTCCAACAGACAAAACGGGCACTTCCTTTGAGTTCCTCCCAGTTCTTGACTGGATTGGCTGTCACTCACAATAGACTGCTACTGTTGGTCCAAAAGGCGCCTAAGTCTAAACTACATCTCCCAGAGTCACTGCCCATGCAATCCTCTTGTGGCTGGCTCAGATTATGAGTCCAAGTTCTGATTCGTCAAGGCACCATTTTAGAGCTAGCTTACCCACACTGATTGGTCCAGTTCAGCAGTTCAAAACCAGAATGGGGAACTAGGCAGACACAGTTCTGACTGCAAAGAAAACAGGTTAGACAAACTGTATTTTCATTATTACTCTACATGATTTCTGGCAAACAGTTACATCTTTCAGATAGGTTCCCTTGCACTCCTAGTGACTGCAAAAATAGAGTGAATTGGCAGCAGCCGAGTGGTACTCAAACAGAGAAGCACACAGTTCCCCCATACAAACTATTTATGTCTGCAAGCAGACAGCTCTTAAAGAGACAGTACCAGAGGCTCTAAAAACACTCACTGATAAATGGCTTAAATGCCAAACACCATTCAGGCTTGGAGCATTCAAGCAAGCTCCTGGAAGTCTTTTGGGAACCCCCATTTGCAGGGGGGTTACATATAAATATTACATGGTCCTAGCTCTTTTAATAAAATTATTCAAACCATTAATATTCTGTGATAGAACCTTAACTGGAGACTGATGCATAATAATGATTAAACAAAATTACCAGGAAAAAAAAAACCTGTGTCAGAGAAGCCAGCCACATCCTGAAAAAGGAGAAGCAGCTCTAAAGCATAGTCAGTGCTAGGTCTCCTCCCCCACCATCCATCCTGAAGGACCCAACACAGCAGGACAGCGAGGAGAAGCACTGCAGCACTAGTGCATTCCATTCCACTCTATAGTCAAATGCAGAATCTGAAAAACACAGCAGCATGAAGAAATAAAAGTAATAAAGATAAGAAAGATGTCTCTCTGTGTTGATTTTTTTTATAATTACTAAAAACAAATCTCACTGAGTTGGCAGTGGTCAGGGGGAAGTAATAACATGGGACTAAAAAGTGAGACATAGAAACCTGGGCAAAAATATTGACCCAAACAACTACAAAAAAAGGAGCCCAGAGTTAAAGCCACTCATATTCTTCAGGGGGATGAACTATGTACAAGCAGACTTCCAATTGAGGGGTGTGGACCCCAACCCCTTAGACTCAATAGTAGGGTATGAGATAGAAAAGCCTACTACTGTTGGAGGAAAAGTCAGTAACTGAGTGGGCCTGGGCCTCCAATGGAACACATAAGTTCCAAACAAAAAAATAAGTATCAGGAAGTTGAAAAGGAAAAGTGGAAAGGGGATTAAGCTAGCTTACATCATCAATCATTGGTGGTATCAAGGGGAATCCTATCGGTCCTCCCTTCCAGGTAGGTATACAATGTAATAGAGAAATATACAGTTATGTCTATTAAAATAGTAATTGGCAGCTGCAGTAAGATATACTATAAACAGCTCTTGTTAGTTAAAAAAGAATAAATCCAAGGGGCTCAGCTTGATAGGGAGCAACCTGCAGTAATTACAGAAAGTGGAGAGCTGTCCCTTTAACAAATATCAGCTACATCAGATGGCTAAGGAGTAAGTTGCTATAGGGAACTAAAATAAGCAATATTGAAATACAATACAAGGATATATATATATATATATAGTCGAAGGTCATAAGTGCTATAATATATATACACCAAACATAAATCTCCCTCATCCTCCTGTATTCCAACTAAAGTCCCAAATTATTCATTCTGTCCACATAGCTCAATGCCTTCATTCCTGATATTCTTCTTGTAGCTCTTCTCTGTATCCCCTGTAACCCTCCTATTCCCTCCTTTGTATATGGTGCCCAAAACTGACTGCAGTACTCAAAATGCAGTTTCACCAATCATGTATACAATGGCATCAAAACCTTCCTATCCCTGCCATGTATGTGTCTTCGAAGGCATCCCAGTAATTTATAACATTTTTTTTAAACTCTTTATTTAAGTCAGCAGAGATTTTCCAAGATTACATAACTAAGGTAAGGATAATATGTCCTATATAGAAACATAGAAACATAGAATTTGACGGCAGATAAGGACCGCTTGGCCCACCCAGTCTGCCCATTTCCCTGCCTACTGGATAAGCTGCAGATCCTAGTTAACCAGCAGCCTACTTTTTCCTACCCCCATCCCCTAGAATTGCCTTATGACTGTCCCATGCATGCTTGAATTCCACCACTGTTTTTGACTCCACGACTTCCGGAAGGCCGCTCCATGCATCCACAACCTCTCTTAGAAAAATACTTCCTTAAATTACCTCTGAGCGCCTCTCTATCTTCAAATTGTGCCCTTGTTCTTGCACACCTCTTTTGAAAGATGCTACCCTCTTGGACTTTGTTGATTCCCTTGAGGTACTTGAAAGTTTCTATCATGTCCCTCTCCTCCTTTCCTCGAGGCTATACATAAGCATCTTTAGTCTCTCTTCATATGTCTCCCGGTGCAGACCCTGCACCATTTTAGTTGCCCTCCTCTGGACAGCTTCCATCCTGTCTATGTCTTTGCGAAGACTGGGTCTCCAGAACTGCACGCAGTACTCCAGATGGGGTCTGACCAGCTGTCTGTACAGAGGATAATAACTTCCTGTTTTCTACTGGTGATGCCTCTCCCATGCATCCCAATATCCCCCAGCCCTCATTGCTGCCCTCTCACATTGCTTGCCCACCTTTAGGTCATCTGATATGACTACCCCAGGTCCCTTTCCATTTTTGTTGTTGTTAGTATCTCACCCCCATTGTGTACTCTTCCCTGGGTTTTGTTTCCCAGGTGCATTACCTTGCACTTCTTAGCATTGAATCTAAGCTGCCATACATTTGACCATTCTTCTAACCTTCAAGTCCCTTTCATCCTTTCCACCCCACCTTGTGCATCAACTCTGTTGCAGATCTTTGTGTCATCTGCAAAGAGACATACTTTTCCTTCCAGTCCCTTTGCAATGTCGCTTATAAAGACATTGAAGAGGACTGGTCCTAATACTGAACCCTGCGGTACCCCACTAGTAACCCCCCTTTCATCAGAGTGGACTCCATTTACTATTACTCTCTGTGTCCTATTTTCCAGCCAATTTTTTACCCAGGCTGTCATCTTGGGACCCACTCACCCCAGGCTAGCTAACTTGTATATTAATCTTTTGTGGGACTGTGTCAAATGCCTTGCTAAAGTCTAGGTAGGCCATGTCCACAGCCCTCCCTGATCTACTACTTTGGTCACCCAGTCAAAGAAATCTATCAGATTTGTCTGGCATGACCTTCCTGCTGTGAATCCATGCTGCCTTGGGTCCTGTGCCCTCTGGCCTCTAGATACTTGACAATTCTTTCCTTCAGAAGTGATTCCATCATTTTCCTACCACTGAGGTTAAACTAACAGGTCTTTAGTTTCCTGCTTCTGCCTTGCTCCCACTTTTGTGAAGGGGAATCACATCTGCCCTCCTCCAGTCCTCGGGTACCACCCCATCCTCCCATGATTTGTTAAACACGGTAGTCAGTGGTGTCACTAATTCTACCCTTAGTTCTTTTAGAATTCTGGGATGAATCCCATCAGGCCCCATTGCTTTGTCCACCTTCAGTTTTAAGAGTTCTTTCAGAACCCTTTCTTCTGTAAATATCCTATCAGTTAGTCTGAAGTAATCCAGGAAAAGCCATTTAACAACTTTTGAAGACTAACCAAGTGAACTATATTAAAATCATTTTAAAATGAGGTATCTACAGTGGGTCTTAAGGCACAAATGTCAAATCGACACTAGACATGTAAAAGACCCATGATCACCACTTTAATTCAAAACAGGTGAATCTACCTGTATGGTATGCAATTATTCTTTCAAGATAGTAAACTTTTTATTATTCCATGCCATTGGGCAAGCATTGGTGGTTGAGGTCTATGCCATAAGCAAGTTATGGCTTTCTTTGCGGCTGCAATAAATAAATAGTACATGCTGTTAGAAGAGGGAAAGGAACCAACCGCAGCAATATATAACAATGTTACTGGTGGAGATAAAACTACTTCCAAACTCTACAACTCATTCAAACTGTTCTGTGTGTCTCTCCAAAAAAACACGAAGAGCTGGGCATTGCCAAAACATATGAAGTGAATTAGCAGATTTTTCCCCACATGGCCTCCAACATTCACCACATACAGGTGGTAGGTATTTAACTAGTTTATCTGGTGTATTAAAGAAGCAAATGTGAGATTTCCATACAAATTCCTACCAATAGGGGCCTGTGAGAATTTCATAGAAGGAAGAACCACCTCAATCCACTTCTCAAATAAAATATTTGTTGTAAGTCAGGCATGCCAGGCTTACTGAATGAAATGAGTTGACTCAGACCAATAATCTTTTAGGGCTTTGTATACCTGTCCTATTAAATTAGGATGCTGTAAACCCCACATTGCCTCCAGCATCAGTTTGAGAAGTAAAAGGGGTAGGTTGGGGAGAGGAGGAACATTTCATGGGGTCCCTTATGCATCAAAAGAGTGCACAGCTGCAGAAATCGAAAGTGGTCACGCTGAGTTAGTTGGTATGCCCCTTGTAGGTGGGCAAAGGTGACACCTCCTGGGTATCACAGAATTGGTATATATAAGATAGGCCCCTTCTGTGCCATCTTTGAAAAGTTAAATCAAAGTGGACAGACAGAAAGTCCATTTCTGCAGCAAGTAGCCTACAGTAACATAATAAAAAAATCTGGGATAAAACAGAGGAAACCCAGATCTTATACCAGGAGCAAAGATGATCTTTTGTTCTAAATGAAAAATCTTTAAGGTTCGGGAGTGAAGTGAGCAGGGGAAAAACTATTGTTCCTATATCAAATAAATCATTAAAAACAAATTCAATGTCCTTCTAGGCTGCCTCATACGCAGGGTTTAACCACTGTAAAATAAACTTAAATGTCAACACATTGTAATATTCATTTAAGTTTGGTAGGTTAAAACCTCTTCTGTCAATAGGAAGCTATAGCAGTGACCAGCGGATGCGAGGACTACACCCCACCCAGACAAAATGAGAAAGATTTCTATTCTAGAAAGTAAAAAATATGCGGAGGGGGTCACCGGGAGGGTCTGAAACAAATATAAACTTTTTGGTAGTATAGTCATCCAGATTGCTTCCACTCTAGAAAGAAAAGGATAAATGTAAGTGCACCCATTTTTTCAGCTCCGTCTCAATCACTTGAGTCAATAACTCATAATTTATTAATTCCAACTGTATTAAATTCTAAGGCAAATATACCCTTGAGTACTTATTTTTAATACATCTCCATTGAGAAGGAAAAGCTTCTCAAACTTATGAAGGAGAGAAGCCGAGCGTTAGGATCGCAGTCTTCTAGATATTTACCCCATAGCCAGAGAGTGTTGTGAAAGTCTCAAGTATTTTCAAAACCAGTGGAACAGATTTTTCTGGATCTAATAATGTCAAAAGGACGTCATCCGCATAAAGCGAAAGTTTGTACACCCGTCCTCCTAAAGGAATCCCCTTCACCCCATCATGCTTTTGTATGGCCGCAGCCAATGGCTCAATATATAAAGCAAAAAGAAGGGGGATGGGGGACAGCCTTGACGGGTGCCCTGAATGCAGAAATTGGTTCGGACATCTGGCTATTAACCCAAATGAAAGCCTTGGGGAAGTGTAAATTTGTTGAAGCCAATGGATAAATTCTATTTATAACATTTCTTTGATATTTCACTGCACTGTCTTTTAAAGGAGAAACTATTTTTAATTACTATGCCCAAATACCTTTCTTTACTTGTTTCTGCAAACTCTTTTCCATTTAGTACATATTTTGCTTTAATATTGGTTCTGTCCAAATGTATAACCTTGTACTTTTCTGTGTTGAATTCCAACCCATGCTTCTCTGCCCATTCCTCCAATCTATGTAATTTCCTCCTTAAGTTTTCCATCCTATCCTCATTTCTAACTACTGTACTGACCCCAGTTTAGAGTACTCTGCAAATTTAGTTAGCTATACTGTGCCATCACAGCTCACTAAAGACACATACATCTTAAACAAACATGGACCCAACTCTGATCCCTACAGCACACCACTCGTCACCTCCATCAAATTAAATAGTTCACCCCTTAATGAGACCCTTTGTACTCTTTCAGTTAGCCATGAGTCAATCCTCTTAACCAGCCATCCATTTACTCCCATGTTCTCCAATCTACTTATCAATTCAGAGTGATCAACTGTATCAAAGGCCTTTCTGTAATCCAAGAAAACCACATCCACTGGAATCCCCCGTCTAATGCTCTACTGACCTTATTGTAAAAGCTCAGTAGATCTGTTAAACATGACCTTCCCCTTTTGAAACCATGCTGTGTTTCATCCTGCTGTAAGTTTGTACTTATAAAGTTCTCTTTCACTATCTTCTCCAAGTCCTTGCCCAGGACAGAAATCAGGCTCACTGGTCTATAATTACTACACTGTACTTTGCTCCCTTTTTTCATAAATCAGTATAACTACTGCTTTCCTCCAGTTGGGTATAACCTCCCCGCTGTCCAATGAGGTTTGAAATATTCTAGTCACTGAAGTTGCCAACTTTTCTGCCAATTCGCCGAGTATATGTGGATGCAAACCATTTGGTCCTAGCATCTTATTAGATTTAATACTTCTTAATTTTTCTCTTATATTGCCTTCCCTAATTAATATTCTCACATATTTAGTACAGTGTCTCCTCTGCTCAATCCTATTACTTGGTTTAAATAATGTACTAAAATATTTACTCAAAACTTGATCCATTTGCTTATCATCAGTCACTGTGGTACCACTACCAACATCCAGCGGCCCTACCTTTTGTGCTCCTCCCCTTTTATAGTTTATATAATCATAAAAGGATTTGTAATCTTCCTTAAAGAGCTGCTGATGCCTCAAAGAAAATTTTGAAAAACATAATTTAGCTTGCATTCTGTATATATTCTATTTATTTATCTTCCCCATTATTTATTACTGAGTAAATTTGCATGACTACATGATGATTATCCCTTAGAGTTCTTTTAGAAAGTATCTGCCTCAATAGCTTACTCCCTACTTCAAGTCACCATCATCTGTTGTGATATCACAGTCTGTTGCCATGAGAGTAACTGTGATGTCACAAGCAATGCATTATGCTCACAGGTAAGGATGGTCCTGCTCCTGTATTCTTCCCACACTCCCTCACTATTCAGTTTACATGCCTTCCTATATGCTTTTCCTTTCCTCCTTATCATCCTCCTAACCCCTCCATTCATCCATCTGGGTATTCTTCCCTTTGCATTATAGTTCTCCCTTTCTGGGTCATATTTAGCCACTGACTCTTATCATCTGTATCAGTACCTCCCACATTTCATTCAGTAATTTATTCTCAAATCCAGTCTCCCAATCCTACTCTTTTAGTGCTGTTCTCATTTTGTCAAAATCTGCATTATTAAAATATTTAATCTTGATTTTACTCTCTGTTTTGTATTTCAACCCCTGATGCTGAACATAAACTACTTTGTGATCACTTCCACTCAGTGGTTCCATAATCTCACAGTTATCTGTCTGTTCCACCACATTACTCAATACTAAATCCAAACTGTGTTGTTCTCTTGCTCCTGCCTCCACAAACTGTTCCATTCCTAAACCGTTTACTGTTTGGATGAAAACATTACTGACCATAGTAATCTTGTTTCTTCTAAGGGAATCTTACTGTATTCTGACAAGTGCAGTATGGTCTCACCATAGGACTGCCCCGGAGCCGAAATGGTTAATAGAATCTATACTAATATTGTAATGTTAGACTCAAGCTTGGTTTTCAAATCACTGTCCCTGGTTGCACTTCCTGCAACCCTCAGAATCTTATGAAGCATGCAGAAGCTAATAATATTAACTAATTATTTATCCATTGGCTTCAACTAAAACTAATTTTTTCTGTATGTGTGCAAGTTAGTTGTTTCTTTGAACCCCATGTTTCAAGATGGCGGCAGTTGTGAGCCAGCTTGTTTATTAGCTCTGAATTATCTTTTTATTTGCATTTTAATTTGTTATTGTTGTTTTAAATAGTTAGGGTTGAAGAAGTGAGGAAGATTAGGGTGTAATGTGCTCTTTTCGGGTCAACATTCTTGATTTTTCGATAGCTGGGATCTCGGAAATTAATGTCCGTTTTGCAGTGTGGCAGGCTGCATTTGTTTGGTCGGTCCGAGATTTAGTACTTTCGGCCTGTTGATTTTTAACTCTGTTTTGCTTGGAAGCGCTCATATGCCATAGTGAGCACTTCAGTTTGCTGCCTGCAGTGAATTTCTTAAGTTGGGGCAGGTTTTCTGGGCCGCTGGTAGAGCAGAGGGGCTCTTTTTTAGCCTACTGTGTTTTTTCTGCTGCAAGCAAACACCGTTCGTTAACGGTGGCCAGTACATTACAGTCATTGGAGGAAGTTGTGGAGCCTGATGTTCTGGAGTGAAATCTACATATGGGAGAGTGAACTTCCATGACCTGGGATTAAGGACTGTTGGAGGTCGTGAGTGCTGAAAGTTTTGCCACTACTTCCTATTATAAAAACATGTTGGAATCCTCAGACTTTTGCATCAGTCGAGGTCTTTGGTGCTGGAGCTGTTGGTGTGGAAGGGGGGCTGTTTGTGGCCTTGGGTGCTTGGGGTTTTACTGCTGGAGCCTTTGCTGGAGGGCATGGGCTTCAGCGATAAAGGGGGTTTGGAGGATTATTCCAGGAGTCATCAGAGGACCGCTTCAGCTCTGCCCCTTACTAGCGGGCTTTAGTTTTGCACCATTATATTACAGCTGTTCCTATTTGACTATGGTCATGGAAGTGGTTGTTCCCGGGAAGCTAGCCAGGTGGCTGGGTGTGGGTTCAGTCGCCTCCCTGGTGGAGGCAGGGGTACTATGGCTGGAGAGTTGCTGGGCCTCGGTCCCATAAGGTGTTCCCCAATTGGAGCTAGTGGGTTCCTTTTGGGGTCCAGATTATCCTGGTGGGGCTGCCCTGCCTGGTCCACTTGGTAAGGCTTTATTTGGGGTGACCTTTTGTGGATTGGGCCTTTATCAAGCTCCTATTTGTCTAGACTATATATGGAGAACTGCTCCTGAGTATCAGTGGTTTGCTTGCCTTATCTCAGCTTCTGGATTTTGACTTTGTGAGAGCGTTTCCTCTAAGCATTGTTGTACAAAATACTGTTGATTGAAGGACTGCCAGAGTGAGAGTCTGGTGTTTTTCATTGGACATTTTAATTATCTGCTTGCTGGGGGTGAAAGCCTCTGTATAGTAGATTTGCAGTTAGATTAAGGACTGAATTTATCTCCTCATTTATTTGGTGTCTTCATCCTGACTTGAGATTTTTTTTTCTAGTATTTATGTGAGGGGTTATTTTTGGGCTTTTCTTAGTTTATTTTGTGGGTGAGTGGTTTTTATTTTTTAAGTAATTTTAGTGGTTTGGGGTTATTTTGTTTTTGTCTTGATTAGAATCGTTTGATAAAGAATTGCCAGATTGTGTTAGAGTCCTACCCCCATGGTCGTGCGCTATTTGCCCTCTGCTCTCCACATGCTCCATCCCTTTTTCCTTCCCCCATTGCAGGTTACAACATACCAGCACTGTAGGGCGCTGGGTATTGCTCGCAAGGGATGGAGGGGGACTAGGGTGCACAAACAGTGGAGGGTGAATGAGCAGGGTCATCACATTGGGGTTGTGAGATCCAGGAGATGCCCTTGGGCAAAATGGAACCAAGAACATGGTTTTCCATGCTTGGTTTCCATACCCAAGGGCACCACCAACATTGGTGGACTCATGGTTTGGGTGGCTCTGGAGGTTCATCCAACTCAGGTGGTGTTATGCAATGCCAGGTCCATTAAAAATAAGACTGCAATTATTGCAGATCTTGTAGGAATGGTGGACCTGGCTTGCATCACCGAGACCTGGCTGGATGAGAACTCTGGCCCCATTTTGGAGGCTTTAACTCCAGCCGGGTACTCTGCGACGATCAATAAGACTGGATCACAGTGGGTGGGGTGGGGGTGGGGGTGGCAGTCTGTTTTAAGACCAAACTTAACCTTGCGAGTGTACCAGTAGAGGAGACAGTCATTTGAGTGTACCATGGTAGCAGGTGTAGGTCGAAGGATCACCCTCATCTACCGTCCACCAGGAGATGAGAAGCATTTCCTTCAGGAAGTGGCGGACTTTATCATCGACATGGTGTTTGATTAGCCCAGACTGATGGTTGTGGGCGACTTCAACGCCTGGGTCGATGATGAACTCTCACCGTTTGGACAACACTTGCTCCAATTAATGTAATCTCTGGGCCTTACACAGGTAGTTACCACTGCTACCCATAAATATGGTCACCCTCTTGACTTAGTCTTCCTCCTGGGGATCGAGACCTCTGACTTGGGGGTGAAACCAGTTGGATGGTCTGACCACTACACCATGGGGTTTAGTTTTAGTGCCCCCCCTTCATAGGCTTACCCTGTGGAGATGGTCAGGTACCGCTCTTTACGGGATATCAGCTCTGAAGGCCTGGTGGTGGTGCTTGACCTATCATCCCTTCCAGTAGCAAACAGTGACCCAGAGGCCCTCATGGTAGCTTATAATACAGCTATATCGGCGGCCCTGGTTGTCGTTGCTCAGGTTCGTGTTCGTCCTTTCTCCCTTCGCCCTCGGTCTCCTTGGTTTGATGGGACCTTACGGGAGATGCGGTGACTAGGATGAAGGTTAGAACATTGCTGGAGGAGATCCTCCCTTGATGCCGACCACCTTAAATTGATAGAGCATTATTAAGCCAATCAATCTGCAATTTCCCGTAAGAAGGCAGAATTCCTGTCAAGGGAGATTGCTGTTGCTCAGAATCAAACAGCTCAGCTTTTTCACACTGTAGACAGACTGTGCAACCTAGCCTGCCTATAAGTGCGAAAAGCATTTTCGCAAGCTGAGTGCGATGATCTTGCTCAACTCTTAGCTAATAAGGTGGCCGACATCAGGGCGGCACTCCATCCAGCACGCTCTATGGGTATTGCTCTGTACCAGTGTGTGGCTGCTGCTCCTCCTCCTCCTCCTCAGCTATCCTGGAGTACCTTCAACCAACCAGAGTTCATGGATGTCATGCAGATTGTCCAGGGTATGCGCCCTACATGCTGTAGTTTGGATCCTGGACCGACTTACTGTGATTTTGGGTTGCACTGATATCATCGGTCCAGTCCTTGCATGGATAGTTAGGTACTCCTTGGAAACAGGTGAGCTTCCTAGCTCCCTGAAGGAGGCGGTGGTAACACCTCTCTTGAAAAAAAGCTTCTTTGGATCCTGACTGCCATGTCAACCACAGACCGATCTCAAACCTTCCCTTTCTAGGGAAGATGACAGAGAGAGTAGTTGCCATACAGCTGGAGAACCATTTGACCATCCATGACATCTATGAACCCCTCCAGTCTGGTTTTCGAAAGAGGCACAGTACTGAGATAGCGCTGGTTAGGGTGCTCAATGATCTTCTGATGGCTAGAGATCAGAAGAGCCATTCCATTTTGGTTCTCCTGTATCTCTCATCAGCGTTTAACACTGTGGACCATGGGGTACTGCTCAACCATCTGAGGTTCATCTGCAGATTATCTGGTGTAGTCCTCAGATGGTTTATATCTTACCTCACCAGGAGAACACAGAGAATGGTGTCTGGAGTTTATTCCTCAGACCCAATTCCTATGTCTTGTGGGGTCCCTCAGGGTTTAGTATTGTCCCCCATGTTGTTTGCAGTGCATATGTTGCCCTTCAGAGACATTGTAAGATGGTATGGGCTGAGGTTTCACTGCTATGCTGATGATACCCAGCTCTACCTTTCTTTTGCATCTGACCAGGATGGAGTTCTCTCAGTCTTTAACAACTGCCTAGCAGAAATCCAGGAGTGGATGGACTCGAGTTGGCTGAAGTTGGACTCGGATAAGACTGAGGTGCTGGATGTGGATCCGGTGCGCTGGATAGGGGGTCTGGGGGTTGGGTTGCCCTCGGGGTTATACCTTGGGGGTGTATCACTCCCAACCTCTGAACAGGTGCAGAACCTGGGGGTAATTTTTGATGCAGGGCTTACTCTGCATTCGCAGGTGTCTGCCATCATCAAATTCTCCTTTTATCATCTGAGGAATATCTCCAGGATTAAGCACATTGTTCCGTCTGGCGATTTTCCTACACGGGTCCATGCCTTTGTGTCCTAGCGCATGGACTATTGCACTTCATTTTACCTAGGGCTACCTTGGGTGGAAATCCGCCGCCTGCAGCTGGTACAGAATTCTGCGGCCCAGCTGGTGACAGGAACCGCGTAGTCTAGTCATATATCGCTAGTGCTGCATGGACTGGACTGGCTGCCTGTGCAGTGGCAGATCACCTTTAAAGTCAGCCTTCTGACATTCAGAGTCCTACATGGTCTGGGCCCGGACTACTTGAAAGAGCTCCTGGTTCCCTACCACCCTGGGCGATCACTCTGCTCAGCCAACGAGGGGTTGCTAGAGATCCCGAGGGTATATTTAAAATCTTCAGGGGCCCAGGCATTTATATTTGTGGTCCCTACCCTCTGGAATTCTCTACCCTGTCAGTTATGGGAGTGTGCGACCGTGGAGGGATTTAAACAGGATTTGAAAACTTATCTGTGGATGTAAGCTTTGGGCAGTTAGGTTTTCATTCAATTACATTATTTGTTTCGTTGATGTTTTATATTGTTAAGACACTGAGCTATGTGATCTATTTTAAAAGTTGTGCGGCGCCTTGATATTTAAAAGGCACCATAAAAATAAAGCGTTATTATTATTATTAATCTAAGCTTAACTAACCATAAACACCATTAGTTAGGGTAAAAACCTCTTAAATAATGGAAGGAATCTCTAAGATTCAAGTCAACAGATGCCCAAAAGTCTAATAGGTATCCACAGGTTTCCAAAATAGTTGTACAGACAATGTCCAGTGCCCTGTAGGTCCTAGCAGGGGAGAAAGGGTGGGAGCTCAGAATACAGTAAGAACCCCTTAGAAGAAACAAGATTACTATGGTAAGTAATGTTTTCTTTAAACCCCAGGAAATCTTACTGTATTCTGACAAGTGAAGAGGTGACTGCTATCTCAGTAGAAGGGAAGTAACTGCAAATCAAGGAGGTATCACTGTTACTTCTTTGCATTCCTATTTGCATTGTGGAAAGGAGGAGTAGGAGTTTGAAGAAGGTTGTGCAATGGTTACTTAAAGTCTCTTTTTGGGTGTGGACAGGAAGGATAGGAATGTAAAAAGCAGTTGCTCAATCTAGCTAAATGTGTGCAACAAAGGGGGTAAGGGGAACTAAGAAAGAAGAAATGTTTGCACTGATAGAGGGGGAGAGGGATAGGAGGTTTGGTATCCCTTCATCTGGAAGGGTGGGGGTCACTGGTGGGCAAACTAGAGCAATGGGTAGGTGGTAGGCTGCAACAACTGTGGTGCACCAATCTTTCTAAACTTGCCTGGAGGGTGGGGGATGTTTAGTGTGCAACCACAGAGAAACTTTGAAAGGAGATCGAGGGTCTGCAGGAGGAACTAAGACAGGTAAGGTAGACTGAGGTGGGTTTAGCCCAGTACTGGAGGGAGGGAGGAGGGCAATTTGAGTCAACAGTGGTTAGGAGAGGGTCAGAAGAAGGGAAGCAGAGACAAAGGGGCCCAGGCCAGGAAGAACGATTGCTGGGTAAACCAGGTCAGGAGACAAAAGACAAATGGAAGGAGGAGACAGGGACTTGTGAGGGGAGGAGAAGAAGTGGCAACAGTCATGGAGTGGGAAGGAGGGAACAGGTTTCTATGAAGAGAGAGAAAGCGGGCATTTGTGAAGGGTCTTCAGAAAATAGTTTTGCACTGCTAGAGGGGAAGGAGGAGAGAGGTAATGCAATTGGAGGAGTAATTGATAAATGCTTGGACCAAACCAGAGTGGGGAGAAGTTCTGTTGGGAGAATTGCAACAGGGGCAAAAGGGGGAAATAATGTGCAGGAGGAAGAAGAGGAGCCGGGAATGAGACATGGAGATGAATGGAAGCAAGCAGGGAGTAAGAGGGGTGAAATCTTAGTGCTGGTGTACTCAATACTAAAAGGAGTCAGATGGGGTAGCAAGGCGGAGAGGCACAGTCACATTTAGGTGGAAGCCATGCCAGGAATGACAGCCGAAAGGGTGGGACAATGTGTTCTGAAATATGCTAGAAGGGGGTAGGGACAAGCCTCATTTAATTATACATCTTAGGATGAATGACCTGGCTGACAAGACAGTAGATATAGTACAGAGGAGGTTTGAGGAACTTGGACAATTATGTGAGGGGGCAGGAAGATCAGTAACTTTTTCAGAGATACTTCCAATGCCCAAGGCAAGCACAACAAGAAAGCTGAGAATAGAGGAATTTAACGGATGGCTAAGAACCTGGTGTTATGCTAAAGGGTATGGGCTGTTGGGGGGTGGGAGGGACCTGGGAGGACAGTAGTCTCTATGCCAAGGACAGACTACACTTGAGAGAGGGGGGAAAGAAAGTGTTGAAACAGAGGATGGAGGAGTACATAGAGGAAGTTGGGAATTTAAACTAGGAGCGGGGGGGTGGCAAGTGGGCAAGAGACATGCAGAGACCACAGGTTGGGAAACCATATGCGCTAACCCCCCGTAATAGTGACAAAGGATAAATGGTAAGTACTATTGGTGATGTTATTAAAGGAGGGCAGGATGGGGGGAGGGTGGAAGGTGATCACCCTTAATGCTAGGAGCCTTGGGAGGAAAACTGCAGAGTTACAGGTGCTCATGGCAGAGGAGAGGTGGACATTGCAGCCATCACAGAAACATGGGCCACCCAATACAATGACTGGGACCTGTCTGTACCAGGGTACAGGTTATTTTGTAGGGACAGGGTGATTGGGAAAGGAGGGTGGCACTATGTGAAGGAAGAACTGAAGTGTGTAAGGGAGGAAGGAGGAGGGTAGTATGGAGTTACTTGGATGTAAATCCAGGATTCCAAGAATAGGATTCTCAGAATGGGAGTGGTGTACAGGCCGCCATCTCAGATGGAGGAGTTAGACAGGGAACTAGTGGGACAGTTCAGGAGGACCTGCAAGAAGGGTAGTGTGGGTGACTGTGGGGCTTCAACATGCCAGGAGTGGACTGAGTACCCCAACAACCAGCAACAAAAGGAAGCAGATACTGGGATGCCTTCCAGGACAGCTTCCTGCTGCAATGGTCAGTGAACCAACCAGGTCAGGAATACCCTTGACCCTAGCTGGCAAATGGGACTTTGTGAGAGAACTTACAGTGGAAGAACCGCTGTCAGGGAGTGACCGCCACTCAGTATGGCTCACATTGATATGGGCAAGGAAGGACTGGAATCTGCAAAGAGTGCTGGATTTCAGGAGGGCCAACTTTGGGAGGATGGGGGAAGTGGTAAAAGGGTACTTGGCCAGAATTCAACCTAGTATGGACACTAACCAGAGGTGGGTGCTCATAAAGCTGGGGATAGTGGAGGCAACCAAAACCTGCTGCAAGGCCCAGAGCAAGAAGGCTAGGGCTAAGAAACTGAGCTGGTTGAGCAAGGAGGTCATGGAAAAGGTAAGGAGGAAAAGATCTACCTTTAGGAGGTACAAGAAAACAGGGAGGAGTACCTGACGGAATCGAAGGAGGTGACATGGGCAGTAAGGGAAGCCAAGGGATCCACGGAGCTCAGGCTGGCACAAGGCATTAAGAAGGGGGAGAAGGACTTCTTTAGGTACATCAGGAAAAAAAGGAGCTGTAAGGATCATATAGTAAGGATTAGGAAGGAGGGGGGGTTGGGTGGAAGCAAGGTGCAATAAGGCAGAAGCGCTAAATGATTACTTCTGTTCGGTATTTACTAAGGAGGAGAAGAGGGGTGATACCCAAGGGGAGGAATGGCAGAAATGGGGGGGGAGGGTGACAGAGGAAATCATGGAGGACAGAGTTTGGGAAGGTTTGAAGGCACTGAGGGTGGACAGGCGCCAGGCCCAGATGGCATCCACCCAGGGTACTGGGTAGAGTCCTTGCTGGACCTTGGCACCCATTTAATGCCTCTCTCACACCTTTTGTGGTGTGTGTGTACCCCAGACTGGAGGATGGTCATGTGGTGCCCCTCCACAAGAGCAGCCCCAAGAATGAACCAGGGAACTACAGACTGGTGAGCCTCACATCCATCGTGGGTAAGCTGATGGAGACTATCCTGAAGGAGAGGCTGGTAGACCTCTTAGAGGCAAAAGGACTACAGGACAGCTGACAGCATGGCTTCATATGTGGCAGATTCTGCCAAACCAACCTGGTGGAGTTCTATGACTGGGTAACTAGGCAACTGGACAGGGGTCATGCAGTGGATGTCCTGTATCTGGACTTCAGTAAGGCATTCGACTCGGTGCCGCATGGGAGGCTGAAGTAAGTTAGGCACACAGAGACAGGTGCAAAGCTTGGTGAGATGGGTGGGAACTGGCTTCAGGAAGGCAACAGAGGGTGGTGGTGGGGAGCTCTCACACCAAAAGGTAGTGACGAGCGGTGCTCCACAGGGCTCAGTGTTGGGACCAGTGTTATTTGGGATATTCATTGCAGACATATCATTGGACATCAACAGCAAGATCAGTCTGTTTGCTGATGATACCAAGATGGGAGTGGTGGTGGATGACCTAGGAGGATGGCAGGGGTTGCAGGATGATCTGGCAAAGCCTAAAACCTGGTCAGATACCTGGGAACTGGGGTTTAATGCCAAAAAGTACAAGGTGCTGCATTTTTGGGTGAAGAACCCAAGGAGGAGTTACCAGCTGGAGGGAGTGCAGCTAGCCTAGACAGAGGAGGAGAAGGATGTGGGGGTGCTCATTATAGGGTCAATGAACAACTCGGCACAATGTAGGAAGGCAGCTGCAAAGGCCAACAAAATGCTGGGTTGTATTGCAAGGGGTATATCCTCGAGAGGAGGAGGTGATTCTGCTACTGTGTGGTCATTAGTTGGAGCCGCACCTGGAGTACTACCGTGCAGTACTGGCATTCGTATCTGAAGAGGGACATTAAGTTACTGGAGGGGTGCAGCGCAGGCACAAAGATGATCAAGGGCTGGGGACTTATCATAGGAGAGGAGGCTGAGGGAGTTGAACATGTCCCCGCTGGAGGAGAGGAGGACAGGGACATGATTGAAACTTTTAAATACATGAAATGAATAAACAAAACAGGTACAGAGGGGCTGTTCAAAGTGGGGGGGGGAGGGACACCAGGGGCCATGATATGAGACTGGAGGAAGGAAGGTTCAGGAGGTAGATGTGGGGACACTTTTTTACAGAGAGGGTGGTAGCTGGGTAGAATGCGTTATCTGCAGAAGTGGTATCCAGTAGAACAGAGGACTGCTTCAAAAGGGGATGGGACAGGACAAGGGGGAGGGTCAATGGAGCGGAAGGGTGGAAGGGAGGGGCAGCTGCAGAATAAGGGGTTCTAGCTGCCCATTCGAGCAGATTTGATAGACCTCTAGGCCTTTATCTGCTGGCAAATTTCATATTTTGGTAGGTTCGTAGAAGTGCAGACTACCCAAGCAGTGCCTTTGGTGGCAGGCAGAAGACATATTTTGGAAACAGGCTCTGCAAAACTGCTGTGCCAAACCTGGCATAACTTCTGGCCAAGGTATCCAGGCAGTAATGCTTGGTAAATGTGTGAACTGTTTTCCAGATAGCTGCGTTACAGATTTCCAACAAAGGGATGTCTCTTGAAGCTGCTATTGATCCAGCTGTCCTATGGATCTCTTAGTGGCAGGTTTACCTTTCCCCACTTCTCCATAAGTCAGAAGAAAAAAATTACTCACCTTAGTAATGTTATTTCTTCTAATGGAGTCTTGCTATATTATGACAATTGCAGTTTGTCCCACCATTAGAACTGCTCCGGAGGTGAAAGAGTTAACTCCCATTCTAAGAATGGAACTTGGAGCGCGAGCTTGGTTAGAGAAGCTCTGTCTGGGTTATTTCAAACCCAAACTGTCAGATCTTTACGAGCAAAACTCACTAAGGTCTGTGTGAGCTGTAACCTACACTAGCCAACTGGCTACCTGACTATTAACACATACCCTGGTCCCAACACAAATACCCAAGTCAGGGACCAGAAGTAATAATATAATATAAGCAATAATATGACATAAAACAAAACATCACCCCAAAACCCCAAGAAGGTGGAAAACACATAATGGGCATAACTAGCGCCTCACATAGGCTGCCCACCCATACCCAAGTAGAAGTTCTGAGAGGGGCAGGCTGGAGGTCATAATATAGCAAGACTCCATTAGAAGAAACAACATTACTAAGGTGAGTAATTTTCTTCAAACAACATGAAGTCTTGCTATATTATGACAATTGCAGACTACACAGCAGTACCTCCATGGAGGAGGGACAGAACCTACTTAGGGAATAGGCTCTGAAGCACAGCTGTGCCAAACTGAGCATCTCTCCTGGCCTGGACATCCAGGGAGTAATGCTTGGTGAAAGTGTGTACCGTTTTCCAGGTAGCTGCTTGACATATCTCCAAGATAGGGATGTCCCTGGCAGCAGCTAGAGACGCGGCTGTACCTCTGGTAGAATGAGCCCTCAGGCCAGAAGGGGGAACTTTCCTCAGTTTCTGATAACAAAATTGGATACAAGAGACAATCCACCTGGCAATTGATCTCTTAGTGGCAGGTCTCCCTTTTCTGACCTCACGATAAGTGAGAAAAATTTGGAGGGATTCAAACCTGTGACCCTTGGTACATTCTATATAGTAACTAAGGGCCCTCTTAACATCTAAACTGCAATCTCCTCTCGCCAGAGGAGGAAATTCATGAAAAACACTGGAAGGGAGATAGATTGATTAAGATGGAAATCTGAAACCACCTTAGGCAAAAACTTCCGTTAGTTCTGAGGACTACCTTATCCCTGTGGAAAGAAATAAAGTCAGTTTCTACTGACAGGGCTTGCAACTCACTTATGCGCCTGGCAGAAGTGATGGCCGCTAGAAAACAGTTTTCCAAGTTAAGTACTTAAGCTCTGCAGAAGACAGAGGTTCAAAAGGAGGTTGCATTAACTGGGCAATGCAAACATTAAGGTCCCAGGCAGGGCCGGATCCCTAAAGGTGGATTAGAATGAAGTATCCTTTAAAAACTTGGAAAATACAGGGTGAGCGGAAAGAGAGGAGGCTTTCCTGCTGAACAAAAAGCAGAGACAGCTGCCAAATGTACTTTCAGGTAGCTGGTCTCAGTCCAAGGAATTAAGGTGGACCATATAGTCCAAAACAATGGGCAAACAGCAGATTCCGGGAAATATGTTTCCCAGAACACCAAATGGAAAACCTTTCCACTTAGGAATTGTAGGTAGTCCTAGTGGAAGGCTTCCTAGAAGCCTTTAGGATTTCAAGAACACCCTGAGAAAGGTGTAGGTCAGCAAATTCTAACTCCTCAAGAGCCAGGCCTTGAGGTTGAGGGATTTGAGATCGGATACCAAACTCTCCCTGTGCACAGGTTAACAGGTTGTGATTCCTGGGAGACACAGGGAAGATGGACTGCTAGTGACAGAAGGAGTGGTACCAGGGCTGCCTGGCCCAATCTGGGGCAATCAGAATCACCCTGCAAGGCTGGGATCTGATTTTGACTAGCACCTTGAATAGGAGAGGAAGGGGGAAAGGCATAAAGAAACTTCCTTCCCAATCTAGGAGAAAGGCATCCAGAGGATTGAGCCCAACACTGGGGCCTGCAACAGAACAGTGGAAGTTGGTGATTGTCAGGGGCTGAAAAAAGATCTATCTGAGGGTGCCCCATCTGGCAAAACTATCTCAGTACTTGAGGATCCAGAGACCATCGTGATGGCCTGGGAAATCTTGCTGAGAGCATCTGCTAGGACATTGTCCTTTCCTGGAAGGTGAACTGCTATGAGGGAAGTGTTCAGGAATAGGCCAGAGACAACTTCATTGCCTCGGTGCACAAGGTCGAGACCAGTGCCCCCTGCTTGTTGATGTACCACATTGTTGTGGTGGTGTCTGTTCTGACTTGCACCACTTTGTTCTGAACAGACGAGAAAACACTTGAAGTGCTAAAGACAGCTCTGAGTTCCAGCAAATTGATGTGGAGCAGAGATTCCTGAGGGGACCACACTCCCTGAGTGGAGAGGTCGCCCATGTGAGCTCCCCACCCCAGGAGGGAAGCATCCGTAGTGAGGGTCAAGGAGTGAGACAGAGGAATGAAGGGACCCCAGTCTTAAATTGCTCTGATCCTGCCACCACTGGAGGGCCTGGATCAGGGTTCGGTCACTGGGATCAACTTGGAAGGGGTCTCTTCTCTGAGACCAAAAGGCTCTCAAGTGAAACTGAATGTCCCTCATCTGGAAATCTGCTCCTTGCACTACGGCTGTGGACACAGCCATGTGCCCCAGGAGCTGCAAAAGTGTCTTGCTGGTCGAGACCTGCAGAGGGAGGAGGAAGCCAGAGCCACCAGTTCCTTACCCTCTCTAAGGTAGGAAGGCTCTGGCCTGCTTTGTGTCCAATTCTGCACCTATGAAGGTGAGCACCTGAACTGGTTCCAGAACTGATTTTGGAAGATTGAGCAAGAAGCCCAGGAAGGAGAGCAGCTGCTTGGGTAACTTGCAGGTGAGATCTTACTTGTTCTGGGGACTGGCCTACAATGAGCCAGTCGTCCAGATAGGAAAGACAGCAATCCTTTGCCTTCTTAAATGAGCCACTGCTACTGCCAGACATTTTGTGAATACCCTTGGGGCAGAGGTGAGGCCGAAGGTCATTGCTCTGAACTGGTAGTGACCTGAGGGCAGTTCGAATCTGAGGTACTTTCGGTGGGAGCTTCTGCTTAGGACGTGAAAATAGGCATCCTTGAGGTCCAGGGAGGCTAGCCAGTCCCCTGGCCTTAGAGAGAGTAAAATCATTGCCAGAGTTACCATTTTGAACTTTGGTTTCAAAAGGTGTTTGTTCAGATATCTCAGGTCTAAAATGGGCCGCCATTGTCCTGTCTTTTTTGGGGTAAGGAAATATCTGGAGTACAGACCCTTGCCCTGGTGTAGGGAGAAACCTATCTACAGCTCTGAGAGCCAGGAGGTTGAGACTTCTGTTTCTAAAGTAAAGGTCTCTAAAGAGTTTGCAGGTGGGAAAGACCTGATTCTCATCTTTGGGAACTTTTTGAGCTGAGAACCAGACCCTGGCTTACTACTTCCAGGACCCACTTGTCTGAAGTTAGAGACACCCAGTTCTGAACGAAGTAAGCCAACCTGCCCCTACAGGTAAAGGAGAATCGGCCTGGGCACCCCATCAGGGTGTCTGTTTGGCAGCTGCTTTAGGCTGAGGGATGGGAGCAGGCCTGCCCACACCCGCCTGCCTCTCCTCTGAAGAACCCCTCTGAGCATAAGCAGAGGAGGCCTGGGTTTGGTAAAAGGCCTGTGAAAGGCCTACCTCTACCCTGGGGCCTGCCTCTGAGGAGTGGCTTGCCGCCTCTAGCCTGAGCACTCTTATAGGTAGTCCTATATTCATCCATTTTCTTCATATAATTCTCTGTCTGCTCCCAAACAGAGAATTTCCAACCACAGGAAAATCCATAGCCTTAGTCTGGGTATCCTGTGACAAGTTAGTACACCTGAGCCAGGCCAACCATGGAAAAGCTACAGACGAGCCATGACTGAGAGGATACATCATTAAAATCCACAGCAGCATGAAACTGCACCTTAGATGCCTCAATGCCATCAGCAGCCACCTGTTCCAGCTCACTAGCAAGCTGGCCAGAGGCCTGTTTGGCCAAGGCCATGACAGTGTCCCATCTAGATTTCTGATACCTTGCTACATAAGCCATGTAATTTGCTTGCCTGAGTCCCAAGGACGCTGCCATGTATTGTTTTTTAACCATGGCATCAATCTTCCTGGAATCCTTGTCAGGAGGATGTGAAGCCAAAGAATATTAGCTTTATCACAGGCTGCAGCCTGAACCACACCAACGTGACTGCATTGCTGTGAAAGGAATTCTGTATCAGGACCTGACAGAGTGTACCTCCTGTCCATCTTTTTGTCCACAGGAGGCACAGAATTAGGAGTTTTAAAATCTTTATTGTCTGTTTCTAAATGATTTATGCAAGGAATAGACAATCTCCTAGACTCTGGAATATCCATCATTTCTACAAAATCAGGTTCTCTTGTTCATCCACAGCTTCCTCCAATGGAAGCTGGAGGGTTTCAGCAACTTTTGTAAAACATAAAGTGAGAGGGGACTCAGAAAGCAAAGGGGGAGATTCTAAAGGTCTGTCTGGGGAGATGTCCAGTTCAATGGGCACACCCAGACCCTCAAAGTCACATTCATACTGTTCATAATCATCCTCCCCCTCCTCTGGTTCATAAAATTCTTCAACAACATATTCCTGAACCGGTGGAACCGACCGAACCGACCTTTTTACCAGACAGTGGCGGTTCGGACAGAACCGAAGAAAGTGACTGGACAATCTGAATAGCTTTTGCTATCTCTGCAGCAGTTGGAGAAATTTTGGGCTCACACCTGCTGATTTTCTTGTTTTCTTTACTGGAACTGGCTCCTCGAGCCAGCTTCTGGGTGTCCGAGGAAGTCTCGCCCTGGTCAGAGGGCACTCCTCCGGTTCGGTTGGCACGAACCGGCTGGCCATCCGGTCAGCGGACTTTTGGCCTCTCGCTCCTGAGCCTGCCAACCTCTTATCCAGGGTGGCTGCAGGAAATTTTACAAATCTGACAGTCTGAATTGAGGTGGTCAAACCCCAGACAATATACACATGGTGTGTGGGTCAGCCTTGGCAAAGACTTCCCCACAGGCATCACAGTGTTGAAACCAGTGGGCCGGTTTTCTTTTGGGTTTTCAGACATAATGCCAGCTAACCAAAAACTTGCCCGCTTTGCACGGCAGTGCCAGGCAAGACACCCTTATCGGTTCCTAACCGTGTCACGGGTCTTAGAAAACGTAATGAAATCTGGTTTTTTAGAGCCGATAAGAACCGGAACCGCACTCTAAAACCTTCAATTCAAGTTTTAAAACAAGCTGATTGGTTCAAACCGAGACGATAACATTTACAAGTTCCACACAGAAAATAAACTGAAATTACTACGATACACAGACAGAGCTTGAACCGAGCGGTTTTCGGTTAAAATATAATATTCTCGGTTGATTTGAACCGAGAAAACACTGTTTAAACCGAGAAATGAACCGAGCAGTAGGAGAAATCTCCGGAGCGACTGTTCAGTGAGGCGGAGTAAAGAATCTGACAGTTTAGGTTTGAAATAACCCAGACAGAGCTTCTCTAACCGAGCTTGCGCTCCAAGTTCCATTCTTAGAATGGGAGTTAACTCTTTCACCTCCGGAGCAGTTCTAATGGTGGGACAAACTGCAATTGTCATAATATAGCAAGACTTCATGTTGTTTGAAAAGGTTGGGTCCTGTCCCCTCTGTGACTTTTTGTATGCTCTAGGTAGTAGCTGATAGCTCTTTTAAACATCCAAGCCATGCAGTCTACACTCACCTGAGGAGGAATGGTCAGTAAAGAAGACTGATAGTGTGATGGACTGATTAATGTGAAAGTCAGAAACCACCTTAGGAAGGAATTTACTGTTGGTCCTAAGGACCACCTTGTCCCTATGAAAAAGCCACATAGTCAGCCTCCATAGACGAGGCCTGAATCTCACTGATCCTTCTGACAGAGGTAATGGAAACTAGGAACACAGTCTTCCAAGTTACATACTTGAGATCAGCTGATGACATGGGCTCAGAGGGAGGTTGCATAAGCTGTGCTATGCAAATGTTTAAGTCCCACACTGGAGTAGGAGTTCTATGAAGGGGGTGCAAATGTAGTAGCCCTTTAAAGAACTTTCTAAACACGGAATTGGAGGCCACAGATGATGCCTTACCTGCTGACAGGTAAGCACAGACTGCAGCTAGGTGCACCTTCAATGTCGAGGGCCTTAGGCCCAGAGAATGGAGATGGGCTACATAATCCAAGACCACAGGCAATCCTGCCTGGTTATGTTCCAAGTTCTTATTCTGACACCAAATAGAAAATCTCTTCCATTTGGAAGTGTAAATCTTCCTGGTAGAGGGTTTTGTAGAAACCCTAAGGACCTCCATAATGCCTTCTGAAAGATGCAGGTTGGCATACTGTAGGTCCTCAAGAGCCAGGCCTTGAGACTGAGAGACTGGAGGTTCAGGTACAGGATCCTGCCCTGGGATGAAGTCAGCAAGTTGTGCCTCCTGGGGAGGCTGATTGGCTTGTCTACTGATAGTGCCAGGGAGTACCATGGCTGCCTGGCCCAGCCTGGGGCAATGAGTATCATTGTGGATGGCTGGGATCTTAGCTTGATCAGGACTCTGAGTAACAAAGGAAATGGGGGGGAAAGGCATACAAGAACTTCCCTGTCCAATCCAGGATCAGGGCATCCAGTGATACTGAACCTCTCAGTGGAGGTCTGCAGCAATACTTTGGGAGCTGGCAAGCTGTCTGGGGAAGCAAAGAGATCTATCTCTTGGGTGCCTCACCTTTTTGAATGCTACCTCCAGTACTTGTTTGTTCAGGGACCATTCATGATGGTCCTGATTTATCCTGCAGAGAGCATCTGCCAGCACATTGTCCTTTCCTGGTAGGTAAACTGCTGACAGCAGAATGTCCAGAGAATAGGACAAAGTCCATATTTTCATGGCCTCTGTGCACAGGGGTGTGGACCTTGTGACTCCTTGTTTGCTGATGTCATACATTGTGGTTGTGTTTTCTGTTCTGACCTGGACTACCTTTCCCTGAAGCATGCTGGCAAATGCCTGCAGTGCTAGGAAGACTACCCTGAGCTCCAGCAGACTGATGTGAAAAAAGAGACTCCTGTCCGGACCATGTACCATGAACAGTATGCTCCCCTAGGTGTGCCCCCCCAGCCTAGGAGGGATGCATCTGTGGTGTGCACCATGGAGGGTTGCTCCTTGAGGAATGGAATTCTCTGCCTGAGATTTTCCATGTCCAGCCACCACTGAAGAGCGTGCAGAAAAGTTTGAGTAACTGGAACCAGCTTTGACAATGAATCTTTTTTCTGGTGCCAGTATTGCCTGAGGTGATACTGAATATCCCTCATCTGAAACCTTGCTGATGATACTGTAACTGTTGAAGCTGCCATGTGTCCCAACAACTGAAGAAAGTTTCTGGCTGGCCTGAGATTGTGAAGCATGAAGGAGCCTGCCAGCTGTACCAAAATGTTTGCCCTTTCTTGTGGAAGAAAAGCCTTTCCTCTCACTGAATTCAGTTCAGCCCCTATGAACTCCAAGAGATGAACTGGCTGTAGCACCAACTTTTTTAGGTTTATCAAGAACCCCAGGTACTGCAAAAGTTCCTGTGTTAACCCCAGGAACTGTTTGACCTGCTGGAAGGACTGTCCCATGACTAGACAGTCATTCAGATAGGGAAAAACTGCTGCTCCCTGTCTCCTTAGATGTGCCACATCCACAGCCAAGCACTTTGTGAACAACCTGGGAGCAGAAGTAAGTCCAAAAGGCATTACTCTGAACTGATAGTGGCCTGATGGCAGTCTGAACCTGAGGAATTTTCTGTGAGACTGTCTTATTGGGATGGGGAAGTATGCATCCTTTAAATCTAGGGATGCCAATCAGTCCCCTTGCCTTAGTGTTGGCAGAATTGTAGTCAAGGTGACCATCTTGAATTTTGATTTCAGCAAATGCCTGTTTAGGTGCCTGAGATCCAATATGGGCCACCACTCCCGTTTTCTTGGTTGTAAGCACCTTGAATAGAGACCCTTTCCTCTCTGTAGCAGAGGAACTGGCTCCACTGCTCCCAAACATAGGATATTTAATACTTCCTTTTCCAACAGCAGTGTTTCTGATGGGAAAGAGGGTCGAAAGACCCTTGACCTCAGCTTTGGTCTGAGTTTGAAGCTGAGAGCCAGGCCTTGGCCCACTACCTCCAGGACTCACCTGTCTGTGGTGATGGATTGCCACTCCTGTAGATAGTGGGCCAGCCTGCCACCAACCTGGACTGGGGAGGTGACCCGAGCAGACCTCTCACGGTGTCTGCTTGGGTTGGGATGCTGACTGAGAGCGGGGGCCTGTTCGGTTACCACTTCTCCTGCCCCTGCCTCTGAAGTAGCCCCTTTGCTGTTGATACCGTGGGTAAGCTTAGGGCTGGAAGAATGACCTGTAAGGTCTACCCCATGACCCCTAACTTGCTGTTTATTGGGTGCAGGAGTCTTATCCTTTGCAGCAGCACTCTGGTATGCTGTCTTGTATTCATCAATGTTCATCATGTAAGCCTCTGTCTGCTCACCAAATAGAGACAGAGGCTCACATGGGAAGTCCATGGCCTTTGACTGAGTATCTTGGGTCAGGTTAGTAGTCCTGAGCCAAGCAAATCTTCTTAATGACATTGAAGAAGCCATTTGTCTGGCTGCAGCGTCATTGCTGTCCACTGCCATTCGAAATTGGACCTTAGAAACCTCTATGCCCCTTTCTGCGGTCTCCTCCAGGTCTGTTGCCATACGGGCTGAAACGACTTAGTGATCTTCATCACAGTGTTTCATAGGGTTTTCTGGTACCTGGCCACATAGACCATATAAGAGGCCTGCCTGATGGCCAGAGAGGAACCCAAGAAAAAATTACTCACCTTAGTAATGTTGTTTCTTCTAATGGAGTCTTGCTGTATTCTGACAGTAGCAGTGAGTCCCAACCTTC
Source organism: Neoceratodus forsteri (assembly GCA_016271365.2). Classification (NCBI taxonomy): domain Eukaryota; kingdom Metazoa; phylum Chordata; order Ceratodontiformes; family Ceratodontidae; genus Neoceratodus; species Neoceratodus forsteri. The sequence continues at coordinate 1,203,347,527 of CM028130.1, forward strand.
GAACTACCCCAGAGATGAAAGAGTTAACTTTCCATGCCAGGCATGGAACGCTGAGCTCGAGCTCGGTTGAGACTCTCTCTGTTGCTGTTTAAACTCAAACCGTCAGATCTTTATGAGCTAAACTCACTAAGGTCCTGAGTGGAAGCTGTAAACCTACACTAGCCAACTGGCTACTAAACATAAAACACATTTTTTGGTCCCAAAACAAAGACTCAAGTCAGGGGACCCAAAAAATGAAAAACACAACACAAACTCACCCCAAGAAAAGAAGGGGGTGAAAAACAGAAAAATGGGCACCTGAGTGCCAACACTGCACTGCCCACCCACATCCCAAAAACAGAGGTTCCGAGAGGGGCAGGCAGTGGGGGAGGTCAGAATACAGCAAGACTCCATTAGAAGAAACAACATTACTAAGGTGAGTAATTTTTTCTTCAAACAACATGAAGAAGTCTTGCTGTATTCTGACAGTAGCAGACTACAAAGCAGTACCTCCATGGAGGAGGGACAGAACCTACTTAGGAAATAGGCTCTGAAGCACAGCTGTGCCAAACCGAGCATCACTCCTAGCCTGGATGTCCAGGGAGTAATGCTTGGTAAAAGTGTGAACTGTTTTCCAGGTAGCTGCTTGACATATCTCTAGAATAGGGATGTCCCTGGCAGCAGTCAGGGAAACAGCTGTACCTCTGGTAGAGTGAGCCCTCAGGCCTGAGGGAGGAACCTTACCCAGTTTTCATAACAAAATTGGATACAAGAGACAATCCACCTGGCAATGGATCTTTAGTGGCAGGTTTCTTACCAACCTCACCATAAGTGAGGAACAGTTGAGGAGTCAAACCTGTGACCCTTGGTACGCCTAGTGTAGCTAAGGGCACTTTTCACATCTAAGTCTGTGCAGCCTCCTCTCGCCAGAGGAGGAATGGTCAGTGAAGTACACTGGAAGAGACAGATTGATTAAGGTGGAAATCTGAAACCACCTTAGGCAAGAACTTCCTGTTAGTCCTGAGGACCACCTTATCTCTATGAAAGGAGATAAAATCAGGCTCCACTGACAAAGCTTGTAATTCACTTATGCATCTGGCAGAAGTGATGTCTACCAGAAACACAGTTTTCCAAGTCAAGTACTTAAGCTCTGCTGAAGACAAAGGCTCAAAAGGGGGTTGCATAAGCTGAGCAATGCAAACATTAAGGTCCCAAGCGGGGCAGGGTCCCTGAATGGAGGGTTGGTGTGAAGCAATCCCTTGAAAAACTTGGAGAATACAGGGTGAGCTGAAAGAGAAGAGGGCTTACCTGCTGAAATAAAAGCAGACACAGCTGCCAGATGCACTTTCAGTGTAGTTAGTCTCAGCCCCAAGCTATTTAAATGGACCATGTAATCAAGGACTGAGGGCAGATCAGCAGATTCTGGGGAAATATGCTTCCCAGAGCACCATATGGAAAATCCTTTCCATTTGGAATTATAAGTAGCCTTGGTGGAAGGTTTTCTAGAAGCCTTCAGGATATCCATTACACCTTGGGAGAGGTGTAAATCAGCAAACTAACTCTTCAAGAGCCAGGCCTTGAGATTGAGAGATTTGAGGTTTGGGTACCAAACCCTCCCCTGAGCACAGGTTAACAGGTTGTATTTCCTGGGAAGACACAGGGGAAGATGGACTGCTAAGGACAGTAGGAGTGGATACCAGGGCTGTCTGGCCCAGTCTGGAGCAATCAGGATCATCTTGCAGGGTTGAGATCTGATTTTGACTAGCACTTTGAACAGGAGAGGGAAGGGGGAAAGCAGAGAAACTTCCTTCCCAATTGAGAACTAAGGCATCCGGGGACTGAGCCCAACAATGGGGGCCTGCAGCAAAAAAGGGGAAGTTGGTGATTGTCTGGGGCTGCCAAAAGATCTATCTGCGGGGTGCCCCATCTGGAAAATATCACCTCCAAGACCAGGGGGTCCAGTGACCATTCGTGATGGCCCTGGGAAATCCTGCTGAGAGCATCTGCCAGGACATTGTCCTTGCCTGGGAGGTGAACTGCCATGAGGGAAGTGTTCAGGGACCAGAGACCACAACTTCATTGCTTCGGTGCACACGGCCGTAGACCGAGTGCCCCCTTGCTTGTTGATGTACCACATTGTGGTGGTGTTGTCTGTTCTGACCTGTATAACTTTGTTCTGAACAGATTTGGAAAAAGCTTGAAGTGCTAGAAATACTGCTCTGAGTTCCAACAGATTGATGTGGAGCAGAGATTCCTGAGGGGACCACAACCCCTGGGTGGTCAGGTCGCCCATGTGAGCCCCCCACCCCAAGAGGGAGGCATCTGTAGTAAGGATTAAAGAGTGAGACTGAGTGACAAAGGGAACCCCTTGTCTCAGATTGTTCTGATCCTGCCACCACTGTAGGGCCTAGATCAGGGTTCGAGTTACTGGGATCAATTTGGTCAGAGGGTCTTTCCTTTGAGACCAGAAGGCTCTCAAATGGAACTGAATGTCCCTCATCTGAAATCTTGCTCCCTGCACTACTGCTGTAGAAGCAGCCATGTGCCCCAGGAGCTGTAGAAAATGCCTTGCTGGTCGAGCCACCTGCAGGGTGAATGAGGAGGCCAGAGTGATAAGGGTCCTTGCCCTGTCCAGGGGAAGGAAGGCTCTGGCCTTTTCTGTGTCTAGCTCTGCGCCTATGAAGGTGAGAAGCTGGACAGGCTCTAGAACTGACTTTAGAAGATTTAGAAGGAAACCCAAAGAAGTGAGCAGTTGCTGAGTTATCTGTAAGTGTAACTTGACTTGGTCTGGGGACTGGCCTACTATGAGCCAGTCGTCCAGGTAAGGGAAGATGGCAATCTTTTGCCTTCTTAGAGAAGAAACTACCACTGCCAGGCATTTTGTGAATACCCTTGGAGCAGAAGTGAGGCCAAAGGGCATTGCTCTGAACTGGTAATGGCCTGAGGGCAGCTCGAACCTGAGGTACTTTCGATGGGAGCTTCTGATGAGAATATGGAAATAGGCATCCTTGAGGTCCAGGGACACTAGCCAGTCCCCTGGCCTTAGAGAGGGTAGAATAATTCCCAGAGTCACCATTTTGAATTTTGGTTTTAAAAGGTGCTTGTTTAAGTATCTGAGATCCAGGATGGGCGGCCATTCTCCTGTCTTTTTTGGGGTAAGGAAGTACCTGGAGTACAACCCTTTGCCCTGGTGTAGGGGTGGAACCCTTTCCACGGCTCTGAGAGCTAGGAGGGAAGAGACCTCTGCCTCTAAGGCAAGTGTCTCTGATGGATTTGCAGGTGGAAATGATCTGGTTCTCATCTTTGGGAACTTTCTGAAGTTGAGAACCAGTCCCTGGCTTACTACTTCCAGGACCCATTTGTCTGATGTCAGAGACTCCCAGTCCTGGACAAAGTAAGCCAGCCTGCCCCCTACAGGTAGCTGAGAATCTGCCCTGGCAACCCCATCAGGGTGCCTGTTTGGCAGGGGCTTTGGGCTGAGGGGTGGAAGCAGGCCTGCCTCTCCCTCTAAAGAACACCCTCTGGGCATAAGCAGAAGAGGAGGCCTGGGCTTGGTAAAAAGGCCTATGAAAAGGCCTGCCCCTGCCCCTGGGACGCTGCCTTTGAGGAGTGGCCTGCCTTTCCTTGGCCTGTGCGCTCCTATAGGTGGTCCTATACTCATCCATTTTCTTCATGTAATTCTCTGTCTGCTCCCCAAACAGAGAATTACCCACAACAGGAAAATCCATGGCCTTAGTCTGGGTATCCTGTGATAGGCTAGTACATCTGAGCCAAGCCATTCTTCGAAGTGCCACAGATGTAGCCATGACTCTAGATGACACATCATTGGAGTCTACTGCAGCATGGAACTGCACCTTGGATGCCTCAATACCATCAGTAGCCACCTGCTCCAGCTCCTTGGCAAGCTGGCCAGGGACCTGTTTTGCTAAAGCCATAACAGTGTCCCATCTGGATTTTTGATACCTAGATGTATAGGTCATATAATTTGCCTGTCTGAGCCCCAAGGATGCTGCCATGTACTGTTTCTTTGCCATGGCATCAATTCTCCTGGAGTCCTTATCCAGGGGGGTGTGAAGCCAAGGGAATGTTTGCCTTATCACAGGCTGCAGCCTGCACTACCCCAACATGGCTGCATTGTTGTGTAAGGACCTCCGTGTCTGAGCCTGACAATGTATACCTCTTGTCCATTCTTTTATCCACAGGAGGTATAGTGTTAGGAGTCTTTAAAATCTTAAATGTCCGTTTCCCAAAAGATTTGTGTAAGGGAACAGACAGCCTCCTAGACTCTGGGATATCCATCATTTCTACATAGTCAGGCTCCTCCTGGTCATCCACAGCTTCTTCCATAGGAAGCTGGAGGGTTTCAGCCACTTTTTTATAAAACATGAAATGGGAGGGGGACTCAGAAAGCCTAGGAGGAGACACTCCTGAAGGTCTGTCTGGGGAGATGTCCGGGTCAATAGGCACATCCAGACTTTCAAAACCACATTCACTTTCCTCATACTCCTCTTCCTCCTCCTCCAGTTCATAAAATTCCTCTAAATCATACTCTTGAACCGGTGGAACCGGCCAAACCGAGCGCCTGCCTGATGGTGCCGGTTCGGTCGGAACCGGGGAAAGCGACTGAACAATTTTGATTGCTTTGGCTATTTCTTCAGTGGTTGGAGAGGAAAGTTTTGGCTCCACACCAGCTGATTTTTCTTTTCTAGTTCTTTTAGCCAAAACCAACTCCTCAGAATCGGCTCTCCTTTTGCCCGAAGAAGTCTCACCCTGGTCAGAGGGCACTCCTTCTGGTTCGGTTTGAATCGAACCGGGCTGGCCATCCGGTTCAGTGGACTTTTTGGCCTCTCTTTCCCTGAGCCTACCAACTCTCTTTTCTAGGGTAGCTGCAGGGACATTTTTACAAATCTGGCAGTCTGCATTGAGGTGGTCAAACCCCAGACAATAAACACAGGTGGTGTGGGGGTCAGCCTTGGCAAAGACTTCCCCACACACACTGCAGTGTTGAAACCCAGTGGGTCCGTTTTTTCTTTTGGGTTTCTCAGACATTGTGCCAGTCATAACCAAACTTACCCTTTTATGGCAATCCGTCAGGGAAGACCCTCTTATCGGTTCCTGACCATGTCACGGGTCGTGGAAAAAAACGTAATAAAATCCGTTTTTTTAAGAACCGATAAGAACCGGTAACCACACTCTAAAAGTAGAATTTAAGATTTTTTAACAACTTGATCGGTTCAAACCGAACCAATGAACCGTTTACAAGTTCCACACAGAATAGAAATAAATATAACCTATCTAGTACTCTCAAATACCACAGACAGAGACTGAACCGACAGGTTACGGTTTAAATTCGGTCGAAAACCAAGAAAAGTGGTACTTTAACCGACAAATTGAACCGAGCAGAAGGAGAAATCTCCGGAGCGACTGTTCAGTGAGGCGGAGTAAAGAATCTGATGGTTTGAGTTTAAACAGCAACAGACAGAGTCTCAACCGAGCTTGAGCTCAGCGTTCCATGTCTGGCATGGAAAGTTAACTTTTTCATCTCCGGGGCAGTTCGAAGGTTGGGACTCACTGCTATTGTCAGAATACAGCAAGACTTCATGTTGTTTGAAATCCAATATTTAAAAAATGACAAACCCAATCCTAACTCCTTTGTTCACTTAGAAATTCTGCAACTTAGAATTAAAATCAATGAGCTGATTTCCGGTAAAACCAAATTAGCATTATTCAAACTCAAACATAAATACTGGGAACAAGGGGATAAATCTGGCAAATTACTTGCATACCAGCTTAAAAATCAACAGATAGAGAGACATATCACCAGTCTCAAAGATCATCTAGACCAAACCCATAGAGATGACACCTCCATTAATCATATCATGATGTCCTTCTATAAACAGCTATATGCCCACCCTAGACATGTCCCTACTACACATATACAACAGTTCCTGGATAAACTACATCTTCCTAGCCTATCGATTCAAGATAAAGAAGGTTTAGATAAACCGTTTACATTACAAGAAATCCAAAGTGCTTTATCTTCTTGAAAATCTGGCAAACCACCAGGCGGAGATGGCTTCCTGGTCAATTTCTGTAAAGCCTTGTCCGCGACACTCTGCCCCTTGTTATTTAAAGTATTCCAGGAAGCATCACAAACAGGGAAGCTCCCTCCTACAATGATGGAAGCTATTATTACCGTACTTCCCAAAAAGGAAAAAGATCCCGCCCTTCCTACTAGTTATAGACCTATTTCCTTACTAAACACGGATGACAAACTCTTTGCTAAACTTCTAACATCCCGCCTAGAACTGCTAGTCCCTAAATTAGCACACAGATCCCAAGTTGGTTTCATTAAAAATAGTTCAGGTACCGACCATCTATGTTCACCTTTTAACCTAATGCATCAAGTTAAATCCCTCAAGTCTCCTGTAGCAGCTATTGCCACTGATTTTGAAAAAGCCTTTGATTCCCTAAACTGGGAATATTTATATCAGACCCTCTTACATTTTGGTATTAGTAATAATTTTTGCACCTTGATTAATCTATTATATACTTCACCTTCTGCTACAGTCTTGACTAACTCCACTCTATCTCCTTCCTTCTCCTTAGTGAGGAGAACCAGGCAAGGTTGCCCTTTATCTCCTTTCCTATTTATCTTGGCCATGGAGCCCCTTACTATACACCCTACCAATCTAATAATATTAAAGGGATTCCCACTGGTAACTTTCATTACACTTCATTATCTTATGCTGATGACCTTCTAATTCTATTAGAAAATCTTAAAGAGTCGGGTCAACCACTTATTAATATGCTTAACGAATTTACTACAATGTCTGTATTAGCTCTAAATTATAACAAATCAGAAACATTACCCCTACAGTTATTCTGCAAGTCCTCTATGAACACCCCTTGGGCTTCCGTTGGACACCTCAAGGTCTCACATACCTGGGGATTAAAATTGCACCAAATTTAGGGAAAGTATGGGAAACTAACTTTATTCTGATATTTTCCAATATTAAGACAATTTTAGACAGGTGGAAATTACTTAACCTTTCCTTTTCGGGGAAAACAGCAGCCATTAAATTGTCCATAGCCTCTAAAATACATTACCTTTTTTCGAATATCCCTTTATTTCTTCCCTCAAATCTTTTAATTAAACTTGATAAACTAATCTGAAATTTTCTATGGGAAGGCAAAATACCTAGGTTCAGTCATACCAAACTTTGTTCACACTGGTCTAGAGGGGAATTCGGACTCCCCTGATTCACAGCTTACTTATTGGCCTATCGAGCTGCCCAAACCATCAGGGGGATTGTTAAATCACCCCCCCAAACGCTATTCTGGGCGGAAATGGAAGCATCCCTTAGCCCAGGGAACCATCCTACCTCCTTTATCTATAACCTCTCTCTCTTCTAACTTAAGATCTCATCCCACTATAGGCCCCTCAGTTCAGTACTGGAAACAAATCCATAAACGTCTAAATTCTAACCCTACCCCCCTCTTTTATACTCCTATATGGGGTAATCAAAATATTTCCCCTTGAAAACATCTGATCTTCTGCCGTAGATGGAAAAATAAAGGCATAATTTTTCTGGGTGACATTTTGGAAAAAAAACTTTCTTAATCTAAAAATGTTCACAGAACTTCGTGAACAGTGGGATTTACCCAAACAAGATTTCTGGAAATACCTACAATTATGCACTTCGTGTAACATTCTTCTTCCTCACCATTCCACACATTCTATTCATGACCAACATATTTCCCCCTGAACGAGGAAGCTAGGGCTTGTGTGCCGAGGGCTCACTTGTGGTGGCCCAGACTATTGCGGCTTAGAGGATCTGTCAAAGGGCCCACTTGTAGTGGCCCTGACTATGCCAAAGTTTTTTCCTTGCCCGACAGATGGATGAGTGACTAAAACACTTCCAAAGAAGCCAGCTAGAGATCACAACTCGTAGCTACTGCAGAGAGATTGGAAGCCCTGTGTCCCAAATGCTCGTTAGTGTGATACAGGGCAGGGATATTGAACTAAATGACCTCTGGAGAGAAAAAATGCAGACCTGATAGAGATGCTCTGAGATTCCAGGGACTGATGAAAGAAGGACTCTCTCAGAAACCAAGACCCAATAATGGAACCCCCCGAAGGGAAGCGCCAACCGGAAGGAAGCCTCTGTACCGAAGATTTGAAAGGGGAGAGGTGTGAAGTTCACCGTTTCCTTACACCAGTCCAGCTTGTAACAGGGTTCAGGCTTCATGAAAAATTCTCTTATTTAGAATTTAACCTAGAGGCTAGCCCCTGGGACTCTAGTGACAAAATTATGCAGCCCATGCAGGGAAAGAGCTTCCCCTGACAAGAGATGAGCATTGCCCCCTAAGAGTTGCCGAGATTTAAATAATTAGGGAACTTTTTTCTAGTAGGTACAAAGAACCCTTGAGACTGTAGGAAACAACATGTCAGACTTAGGGCTTGAAAACCAAAGTCAAGGAGAATTGGTTAAGGTCGGCCAAGCCTCTGAAAAGGGAAACCAGAGATTCCCTGTCTTCAGGGGAGAACTGCCAACCTACCCAGACACCTGGAGAACAGTTTGATTTTTACTCTGTATCTGAGAACACTCTGGAGGCAGTCTAAGCAGTATGGAATAAAACTGCCTGAGAAAAAAACCCATACTTAAGGAATTGAGAACACAGAATGTATCGAGGGAGACAAGAAAAATCCCCTACGTTTGCAAAAGAAAGACCTGAGTCAAGGAAGCATCCTGACCCAGGTTGTGAAAATTGATAATAGTTTGCAGTTCCCTATTTTCCTTTAAGATTCAGGTAATAGCCTGAGAAAAAAGGTCCAACTCCCAAGCAGGAGGGAATCCTTTCATGCCTTTGACCCTCACGAGGTTTTGGTGCTCTAGTTACCACTGCTGACATGCTACTGAAGAACAACAGAGAATGCAGCATTTGGAGGTAAACTTTAGATATTTATTTACTTATCATGTACATAGATATACTGTATATATACGTAAATGTTAATATCTGCATATATCTATCTCCCTTTAATTTTTTTTCACCTACTAAAGAAGGGGTAAAAACTTGCACCAAGAAAAGTAACTGAAGAAAAAAAGGGGATTATCTGGAATGAAAAGAGCATTCCTGCCTAAACCCCTGGAAAACTTAACATTTGGAAATTTCCTAATGTGTTGGCGCAGGGAAAAAAGGTTAAAGGGAGAATAATTCCTACCCAAAGCCTCCCATTGAGACTTCTAGGGAGGAACGCTTATATTTATGTAACCCCCCTGCAAATGGGGATTCCCAAAAGTCTTCCAGGAGCTTGCCTGAATGCTCCAAGTCTGGGCAGTGTTTGGCGTTTAAGCTGTTTAAATGTGGTTCCAAGTGAGTGCTATTTGAGCCTCCATGTATTGTCTCTTTAAGAGCTGTCTGCTTGCAGACTTAATTAGTTTGTATGGGGGGACTGTGTATTTAATGCTCGAATCCTGCCCGAGCTGCTGTCAATTCACTCCGTTTCTGCCGTTGCTACATGTGCAGAGGAAGCCTTGTTGAAAGATATAACGGTTTGCCAGAAATCATTTAGCATGACTGAGAAAATGTAATTTGTCTAACCTGTCTTCCTTTCAGCAGGAACTGTTTCAGTGTAGCTCTTTCATTTTGGTTCTGAATAGGTGACTTGGACCAATCAGGATGATAGGGAGACCCTAAAATGAAGCCTGTGGACGAATCAGAACTTGGACTCTCAATTTTGAGCCAGCCACAAGGGGATTGTATGGGCAGTGACCCTGGGAAATGTAGTTTTAACCTTGGTGCCTTTTTTCCACCAACAGAGGGAGTCTTATTGTGAGTGACAGCCGAACCAGCCAACAGAATGGTGTGGAGCTAAAGGAAATGCCCTGCTCTGTGACTGGAAAGATTAGATCAGTTGTGACTGTGAAGAGATAAGGAGCTCTGTGCTTCTGCGGTGTATAGTTTTGCGTGGGAAACGCGTGTGAGGCCCTGAGTTTTGGTCTGCAGCCTTTGTGAGTGCCAGTGTGGACTGAATCCGAGGTGTGAGGAGAAAGAAGCACTAGTAGTGTAGAAACCAGGCTAACCTTGTAGAGGACTGGAGAAATTGCTGAATCGTGCTAGGTCTGTCAGGAAATGAAGCTGCTGTGTGTGCTCCCGGGTATTTTGCAGTAGTTGCGATCAGGATCGAGGAGCAGCCTGCCTGGTATAGTACTTTCCTTTTAAATATGAATGTGCGTAGTGTTTGTGGGGAATCACTATTTCCAATCCCCAGTGCTGTGTGCTGTGTGTTGAAGCTGGAAGCAAACCCCAGCTTGTCTCAGCCTAAATCCATTTGCTATCAACTGCAGTGGGGTCCAGTCACAAGGACTTTGTCTCCATGCCTTGTTGTTCTGGCAATCCAGAAGAACATCCACCATCCGGTTTTCAGCTTGGGTATTGTGAGTACAAGTCAGGGTATTCCCCTGCAGCCTGTTTTCAGTCACAAGTGTGTCATCTACTTCTTGCTGTTTCACTGCTTCATGGACTGAGCCATCTGGCTCAGGATTACAATTGGGTATTGTGCATATATTTTCTCCTACAGGGCCCTGTCCATCTGCACCTGCCGGCCAACCCCGGGCAATGGACCTGGCTAGCTCCCCCCAACCTGGGTACCCAGAGTGTGACTTTTCAGACCCTGTATGTGTGCACAGTACTGTGATTTAATGCCACTAATTAACCTGATTTCCCCCTCCCATGTTACTGTCCCCTAAATAAATCAGATTTGTTGTTGTTATACTATATACTGTCTGTGGTGTTGGTACTTATGGAAACAGTATTGTGTTTTGCTGTGTATGTTGTTTAACCTTACTTTACAGGGATCCTCAGAGACGTTGCAGAATCAGTCCTAGGGTAACTGGTATCTATATGGAGTGAACAGTGTGTATACGGGGTATTGGGGCTGTAACTCCGGTGTACCGTGTGAGCCACTAGAGGGAATAAAAGGGGGTCTCAGTGTCCCAGAGGGCTGTGACCAAGCTAGTATAACCACTATAAACCCTGACCTCTGGGTGGAGGCACCCGCCATAGGACCTAGGCCCCTCAACCTGTCCGTAGTCAAACAGGCAGGGGTAGTAGCCCTTGGGATAGAGCCACCTAGGGGTTACATATAACTGAGTACTAGGAGAGTTAAACTCATCCATACGTGCCTGTCATCTTCAGTTTGCCATAAAGACAAACCAAAATTTGCACCAAAGCATAACCCAAAAGGCTGGAACTTTTCAGACAGGCAAGCCTGAGGGAAATGACCTACGCCAAGACTCGAGAAGCTGTAACATTATGACTTACTAAGAGAGCATAGTGCTACTAAATGCCACTTGTGTATTCCAGCAAACCTCCTTGTGAATAATGCTCCAGAGATGCTGCACTATGGCAAGGAGAGTATACATCAAAACACTCTCAATATATAATAATGTATGTTACAAAGGTTAAAGGCATTATGTAAAATTTCTTACACATGATATATGATTATCTAGAGGCTTTCTCTGGAGGGAAAGTAGACAGTGGCATGAGGTTGAGAAGCAGGCCACTGCTTGCACTAACTCTCTTTAATCTGAAAAAACAGCAGAACACTTACCGAGCTGATAATTCGTCTGAATGCTTCTGTCAACCCCGAAAGAGAAGGAGGGGTTTCCAGAACCTACCTGTAGGTGTCTTCAGAGAGTTGTCAACTTCTTTGGAGGAGAGCAACCACCAGATCTACAAAGTCGTCATCCTCCACCTATTTATCGATGTCATCCTGGGGAGGAAAGTCCAGGGAGTCCACCGGATGAATATGTACAGTATATGCCTCATTATACCATAACCTGAATCAACTTCAGGGCGACCGACTGGAATTAGTGGACCCCGAGAGGAGTTCATGAAGGAAAATCCTCTCCTAAATTATTAATAATAATCATAACAATAATATCCTTGGGCGTAAGGATTAACAAGGAGAGGAATACTCGGACCCGAAGGAGCCGAGAACACACCCAGGAAAATAAAGTCTGTAATAATTGCCAAGCTCTCAGAAATTCAGTTGCAGAGAGCATAATTTTATCAACCCCTGATGTCTCCCTAAGTCCTTCAGGAGGGAGGGTCAGAGGAGATTAATCTCTATCTTTGTGCAGGGAAGAGGACACCCTGCGAATTTTCAAATTGAAGGCTTGGACAGAGAAACAACTACTACAGAAAAAGACTTGTAATAATAGAAGTCCCAAGGGGACTTGTCATTTCTTTTGTGTTAACATGAGGTATCTTCCTCAGCGCTTTTAGAGGAGGGGGAGGTACACTAAAAGCTCAGGTAATAATAGTTAGGCCAAAGCTTAAACCAATCAAAAGCAACTTTAAGGGATTTTTTTTTTTCACAAAGAGGAAAAAAACAGAACCACCTCCACATCTCTTGTTAACAAAGCCCACTGCACAGCAAACAAGAGAGTCTCACCCAAAAAGAGAGGGGATTACCCTTCAAATATTAATAATTTTGAATTTAAATAGAGAAAAAAGGGTTCCAAGAATTCACGCTGGTGCGCAACGGAAAAAATGCGCACACCCAAGAAAAAACAAATCAATGATTTTATCGCAAAAGCGTTAAAAACCACCGATAAATACTAGAAACTAACAAAGTAAATAAAAATGATGCAATTTATCGCACACGCGGGTGAATTTTACTTCAGAAAAAAATGCTGAAGCGGGAAAATATGAAAAAAATCCAGCAACTGCGCAGAACCCAGCGCAGATGCGGTAAAAATAGATAAAATGAAGAAAATATACAAAATACCTTACAACAGCACTCAAAAAGAAAGAAAATGGCACAGGAAGATCTCTGAAGAGAAGAGCTCCAGGGCAGTGTTGCCAGTTCAGTGGAGAAAAGTTCTAAGGTCCCTCAGGCTAACTGCAGGCAGTACTCTAACTGTATCCTGATTGGCCAATGCCTTCCTCATTTGCATTGACTCCTCCTCTCCGGGGCAGCTGAACCCAGCTGGCATACTGCACCTGTCAATAGATGCTAAAGAATTCCTGGGGTGAGAAGTACAAGGAATCACAGAAGGAGCAGGACAGAGACTTGTATCAGTTAAAGCAAAAGGAAGCTGGGAAGGCAGTCAGAACAGCAAAGGCCCAAACCAAGGAAAAAATAGCCAACTCAGTTAAGAAGGGGGATACAACCTTTTATAGGTACATCAGGGAGTGAAGGAAGACCAAAAGAGGGATAGTGAGGCTTAATAAAGGGGAGGGGGTGGGCAGAGGGCGACTGTGAAAAGGCAGAGATACTAAACAAATATTTTTGCTCAGTATTTACAAATGAAGAGGGGGAGGTACCTAAACCAAACAATAGAAACACTCTGGATACAGAAGTTGATACCAACCCATTTACAGAAGAAAGTGTTCTGAAAACTGAAGGTGGACAAAGCAATGGGGCCTGATGGGATTCATCCCAGAATTCTAAAAGAACTAAAGGTAGAACTAGTGACACCACTGACCACCCTCTTTAACAAATCATGGGAGGATGGGGTGGTACCTGAGGACTGGAGGAGGGCAGATGTGATTCCACTTCACAAAAGTGGGAGCAGGGCAGAAGCAGGAAACTACAGACCTGTTAGTTTAACCTCAGCGATAGAGAAAATGATGGAATAACTTCTGAAGGAAAGAATTGTTGAGTACCGAGAGGCCAGAGGGGCACAGGACCCAAGGCAACATGGATTCACAGTGGGAAGGTCATGTCAGATGAATCTAATAGATTTCTTTGACTGGGTGACCAAAGTAGTAGATCAGGAAGAGGCTGTGGACATGGCCTACCTAGACTTTAGCAAGGCATTTGACACAGTCCCACACAAAAGATTAATATACAAGTTAGCCAGCCTGGCAGTGGGTCCCAAGATGATAGCATGGGTAATGAATTGGCTGGAGAATAGGACACAGAGTGTAGTAGTACATGGAGTCCACTCTGAAGAAAGGGGGGTTACTAGTGGAGTACCGCAGGGTTCAGTATTGGGACCGGTCCTCTTCAATGTCTTTATAAGTGACATTGCAGAGGGACTGGAAGAAAGTATGTCTCTTTGCAGATGACACAAATATCTGCAACAGAGTTGATGCACAAGGTGGGGTGGAAAGGTTGAGAAGGGACTTGGCAAGGTTAGAGGAATGGTCAAATGTATGGCAGCTTAGATTCAATGTTAAGTGGTGCAAGGTAATGCACCTGGGAAACAAAAACCCAGGGGAAGAGTACACAATGGGGGTGAGATACTAACAACAACAAAAATGGAAAGGGACCTGGGGGTAGTCATATCAGATGACCCAATGGTAGGCAAGCAATGTGAGAGGGCAATGTGGAGGGCTGGGGGGATACTGAGATGCATAGGGAAAGGCATCGCCAGTAGAAAACAGGAAGTTGTTATCCCTCTGTACAGACAGCTGGTGAGACCCCATCGGGAGTACTGCATGCAGTTCTGGAGACCCAGTCTCTGCAAAGACATAGATAGGATGGAGGCTGTCCAGAGGAGGGCAACTAAAATGGTGCAGGGTCTGCACCGGAAGACATATGAAGAGGGAGACTTAAGGAGCTTAATATGTATAGCCTCGAGGAAAGGAGGGAGAGGGGGGACATGAGAGAAACTTTCAAGTACCTCAAGGGAATCAACAAAGTCCAAGAGGGTACCATCTTTCAGAAAAGAGGTGTGCAAGAACAAGGGGGCACAATCTGAAGATTGAGAGGGCGGCTCAGAGGTAATGTAAGGAAGTATTTTTTCACAGAGAGGGTGGTGGATGCCTGGAATGGCCTTCCAGAGGAGGTTGTGGAGTCAAAAACAGTGGTGGAATTCAAGCATGCATGGGACAGTCGTAAGGCAATTCTAGGGGGTGGGGGTAGGAAGAAGTAGGCTGCTGGTTAACTAGGATCTGCAGCTTATCCATTAGGTAGGGAAATGGGCAGACTGGGTGGGCCAAGTGGTCCTTATCTGCCATCAAATTCTATGTTTCTATGTCTTCTGCTTAATTGGAAATCCAAGCAAGATTCCAAGAACTTGCCAGAGTCTGTCGGGATAATGGATACAACATTTCCTTTTCGGAGATATTGTCAGTACCATAGGCCTCAGTGGAGAAAAAAATGAAGCTCCCAGAGGTTAATGACTGGCTCAGGAAGTGGGGTGAAGAGAGTGGGTTGGGGGTGTTAGGGAACTGGAATGGAGTTTGGGAGGATAAGGGACTATATGCCAAGGACAGGCTTCATCTGCCCCATTAGGGAAGGAAGTCCTAAACAGGGATGGCTGACTACATTCAAGAAAGGTGGGTTTAAACTTGTGAGGGGGAAGGGATAAGGAGGGTTGACCAGAAGCCCTCTCCACAGATGAGGGCAGTAGCCTTCAGCCCAAGGGGGAAACAGACTGGGGGTGGAGGTTTCAGGAGGAGCAGAGGAGGATGGAAGTATAGGAATCTGGGTGGGGTTTAAAGAGGATCAGGGATAAGGGGTGGGGTTGGGTTAGTAAATGCCAGGAGCTTGGGAAACAAGTTGCCAGAGTTCCAGCCATGCTGTTCGGGGGTGATGTGGCGTGTGGTCACGGAGACGCACAACAAAAACCATGACTGGGACCTCAAACGTACGGGAGTACACTATGCTTAGGAAGGATAGAAAGGAGGGCAGAAGGGTGGAGTGGCTATGTTCATTAGAGATGACATAGAAATTGCTAGGTAGAAGAGGCAGAGGGAAATGTGAAGTTTTATGGGTCACCTTATGATCCCTAGCAGGAGATAAGGTCAAGCTGGGTGTAGTATATAGGCCCCCCTGAGATGAGTGATGTTCTAGAGGATGGTTTGCTGGACAACATCATTGCCCAGTGTGGACCAAAAGGGGAAGGAGTGGTGTTGATGGGGGACGTCAATATGCCAGGTACAAACTGGGGAACCATGTCCTCTATGGTGGCCAAGGAGCAGAGGCTGCTGGACGGCTTCCAGGATGTGTTCTTAACACAGAATGTGATGGAGCCCACAAGGGAGGGTCATGTCCTGGACGTGGTTCTGGCAGATGGGGATCTGGTAAGGGACCTGGTTGTACAGGACCCCCTGACTGGGAGCGACCACAATACTGTCTGGTTTCAAATAAGCATGGGGGGAGCGGGGGAGATCTAGGACACTGGCAGTGGACTCTCAGGGGGCAGACTTTGAGGGCATGGGAAATATCTCAAGGATCACTTGAAGGGATTACATCAATGACAAGTGTGGAAAGGAGATGGAGGTCATAAACGGGACTTCATGAGGCAGCCAGGATCTGTGCTAAGTTGAAGCGTAGGAACAAGGTCACATAAACCATGCTGGTGGTCCAGTGAGGTACAGGTAGCAGTCCAGAGAAAAGAAGGCGCTACAAAAATATAAAACAACAAGAGGGATAGGGATAAGGAAATGTACCATCTTGCATCTAGAAAAGTCACCCGTATGGTGAGGGGAGCAAAGTCCAGTAAAGAGCAGCGGCTGGCACAGGGGATACAAGGAGGGGAAAAGGGGTTCTTCCGGTACATTGGGGAGCGGAGAAAAACTAAGGGTTATCTCAGCAGATTGAGATCAGAAGGAGGGTGGGTGAAAGAGGCGAGGGACCAGGCAGAGGTATTTAATGAGTACTTTGCCTCTGTGTTCACTAGTGAGGGGGATGGGATATCTACAAAGCAAGGCATGAAGGGGATAGAAGCGGCAGTGAGTGGGATCAGGGGAGCAACAGAAATGGAGCAAGAGGGAGGGAGAGGTACCCCAGGGGTGCAACATCTGGATAAGGATAAAAAGGCCAGTAAGGTGGAGGGGACGGATGATGCTATCTCCACCAAAAGGGTGTGGTTAGCCCTCAAGGCCCTAAAGAAAGACAAATCTCCTGGGCCGGATGCATTCATCCGAGAGTACTATGGGAATTGGAGGACATACTGGCTGCACCCCTGGCGGAGCTCTTCAACAGGTCACTTGAGACAGGGAGAGTACCTAGATTGGCGAGAAGCACGGTGGTGCCAATCCATAAAGGGGGGTCGAGGGAAGTACCAGGTAACTATAGACCCATCAGTTTGACCTCGGTGGTGGGAAAATTAATGGAGAGTATACTAAAGGAATGATTGGGGTGTACTTGGAGGAGGGGAGGTCTGGATAGTCGGCAACATGGGTTTGTGCCAGGTAGATCATGTCAAACCAATCTTGTGGAGTTCTACTGAATGGGTAACATCCGAACTGGACAGGGAAAGCCTGTGGATGTATTATTCTTGGACTTCAGCAAGGCATTTGACTCTGTCCCCACAATGGACTGGTGGAGAAACTGTTGGGGTTAGGAGTAGGCCCTTTGATGGTCAGATGGATTGAAACTGGCTAGCTGGACGCACCCAGAGGTAGTGGTCTGTGGGGAGCTCTGAACCTAGAGAGGTTGGTAGTGGGGTACTGCAGGGCTCGGGTCCTGGGTCCAATCCTGTTTAATGCATACATATCGGACATCATGGAGGGTATAGGTGTGAAGTGAGTCTCTTCATGGATGACTCCAAGATGGGAGCAGTAGTTGAGGGAGAAGAGGGAGGTTGGCCACAAGGGACCTGACACCCTGGAAAGCTGGGCTCACACATGGAAATTAAATTTAATATCACTAAGTGCAAGGTGTTGCATCTCGGTCGGGAAACCTTAAACACAGGTACACCCTGGGGAGGAGGCACTGGAGGCCTCAATAGGGAAAACCTAGGGTCATGGTGGATGGCTGTATGAATAACTCTGAGCAGTGCAGGAGGGCGGCAAGGCAAACAGGATGTTGGGATGCATCGTAAGGGGATCACCTCTAGGAGCAAGGAAGTGATTCTGCTGCTGTACAATGGACTGGTTAGACTACACCTTGAGTACTGTGTACAGTACTGGAGACTCACACTGAAGAGGGACATATAGCTCCTGGAGAGGGTACAGAGGAGGGCAACTAAGATGATACGAGGGCTAGGAGATTTGACGATGAGGACAGACTTGAGGAGCTCTGCCTGTTTTCATTGGAGGAGAGGAGGACAGGGGGACATGATTGAGGTCTCAAGCACCTCAAGGGAATAAATAGGGTAAACATGGAGGGGATCTTTAGACTAAAGCAGGGAGGTATCACCAGAGGGCATGGTTTGAAGTTGGAAGGTG
This sequence comes from Neoceratodus forsteri, assembly GCA_016271365.2. Classification (NCBI taxonomy): domain Eukaryota; kingdom Metazoa; phylum Chordata; order Ceratodontiformes; family Ceratodontidae; genus Neoceratodus; species Neoceratodus forsteri. Next base: position 1,203,365,644 of record CM028130.1, read on the forward strand.
GAAGGGTGGGGGAAAAGGAGGAGGTTTTCACTGAGAGGGTGGTGGACCCTTGGAATGCACTGCCTGGCGAGCTGGTTCAGAGATCCACAGTGGAGGGCTTCAAGAGAGGTGGGACAGACACAGAAGTGGATGTATCAGATGATGGCCTGTCCAGGGGGTGGGGATGGATGATAGGGGTTTCTGGAGCACAAGGGATGGGAGGGCCTCGGCACCCAACTAAGGATGTAAGTTTCGAGCAGACTCGATAGACCGTAAGGCCTAATCTGCTGGCAAATAGTATGTTAGTATAACTGACTCACAATGGCGCAAATGCTGGCTTTTTTGTCATATAACTTTTAAAGATGCTCGTAGTGCCCTTATCCAAACAAAAATCCTTCATTTATGGTACAGAACACCTTTGGTGCTCCACCGTATGGGCTTGACCAACAGCAATAACTGTTAGAGATGTAACTCCCCTAACGGAGACTTGTCTCAGTTTGTATGGTACTGTGACCCTATACTTAAACTCTGGCATAGCGTTCACCGGTTGCTTTTCCTCCCACAGCTCTTCCAAAGGATTAGGTGTGTATGTGGGGGTGGAGCTGGCAAACTGTCAGTAATTTCCAACAGAAAGAAGGGTTAAAAAGTCAGGTTAGTTGATATCTTGGAGGTAGAAGACTTGGTTTGCTGGCCAAGGCACCTAGCTTCACCTGAGCTCTTTCCTTCTAAGACTGCTTGAAAGGCAGAGTAGAGAAACTTACCAGAGCAAGGGAGAAGGATTAAGACTTAGTTTGGCTAAAGGATTTACTGTGTGGTGGTGTTTTATTTTTTACTCACAGGGATTGCTACTGTTTGTTGCTAACATTTCATTGCTTTATTTTTTTCTCTGATTCAAATTGTTGTTGCTGGTATACCTTCTTCTGCATTATTACAAGGTGTGCCTACAGGTGTGTGCTAACAGATTACTGCTGTAATCTTCTGATTCAAATTGTCTTTGCAAGGTATATCTTCTGTTACTGCTTTATTTTCTCTGGAGCAAAGTGTTTCTTACAGGGTATATCTTCTCTGAAATTATTACAGGTGGTGCTTTACATGTTTTACAGTTTTATCTAACATTAGGATAAGCTTTCAGGTTACTGCATTTGTTGTTGACTGATTGTTTCTGCTCTTACCTCCTTGTTCTTTCGTCCGTGGTTCTTCTTTTTTGGCAGGGGAAGGGCCCAGCCACCCACCCCCATCCCCAACCACCCCACACTACACCCTTTTATAGGGTACCACAGTTGTAACATTTCCTGTGGCAGAACAGGAAGGGGCGGATCAGTGGGGCCTCCACAAGGTGATCTCATTTACAGGGCACTAGTAATTTAACTTGTTATAACAAGTTAAACAAAGCACAATTAAACCATTACTTGCATTTTTTTTTTCTTCTAATTACTCTGACTAGGTTACAAACCCAGCAACTTATTTGGAATGGATTTCATTAACTGCAGGTACTGTGGAACAATTTTCAGAAGGACAGTCTTACAGGATTTAGGACACTGTCCTACATGCTGGGCCTTTGGAGATCTTAGGTCTCAGCTCCGGGCAGCATGGGCAGAGATTGCAGCCTCAAATTTCATATTGAAGAGGAAATACATTATAAGAACCACCCGCCATTTCCCCAGCATCCAACAGAAAACCTCGACCAGAGAGGGTAGTTGGTCCAGGAGGTTGGCAGGTGGTTAGGAGGAGCAAATCAGGTGCCCCATCACCTCTGCTCTCCAACACATTACTCCAAAAACCATATAAACACTACAAACAGGTATCTGCCTCTATCTCTGAAATCAAATAAAGAGGCAGAAGACACTGCAGAGCAGGACACTGCGCACAGGAGCTAGCACAACAATACTCACCCAAATCAGGAACCAAAACTAAACAAGCACAAAGGAAATCCAAAAACTTCTGATCATAGGAGACTCCATGATTCGGGGAGTTGATACCCATCTCCAGCCAGGGTGATGGTCAGATGTCTCCAGGTACATCAGCATGGAGAGACACTGACCGCATTGCTAAATTGTTCACAAAGCAGGAGAAAACACTGATGTCCTAGTACACATAGGGACTAATCGATCTCGCCAGCCGGTCAGTTGAGGAGACCAAGGAACACCTGACTAGGCTGGTGACAAACTATCATCTATTTCGTCTAGCATCTCCTCTCTGAGATCCGCCAGTCTGGGAGAAGGGAGCAGATGGACGGAAGGTCAGAGAAGGGGAGATAGGGAGCTAAACACATGGCTCAAGGACTGGTGCCAGGAAAGGACACAGATTTGTAGGAACTGCAAACAGTTCTGGGAGCTAAAGTTCTTTAAATTTGATGGACTGCATCTGACTAAAGAGGAGTCAGTGCATTGGGGCAGAAGTTTGGCGTCTTTTGCAGATATTCAAACTAGCAAATGGGGAGGGGTGCACACCTATACGTCGAATGGGAAGAACACCCTCCCCTCAGCTAGTGGTCAAACAGGAATTCAGCGTGTTTGCCATTCATTTGCATCACCAGGTAAGAAAAAGGTTTGTCTCCCATCACGATGCACAGGGGTAATGCCAAACTTCACCCAACAACTAACACACCAAAATCTGGCCAATGGAAAATCATGTACACAAATGCTCACAGCTGAAATAAGATCCCAGACCTGCAGGCAATAATGTCAGAGGCTAAACTGGACATAGTAGCAATTAGTGAGACGTGGTTTACCAGTAACCACACTTAGGAGACTTCAGTACCTGGATATGTATTGTTCAGAAGAGACCGAGGTGCAAAAGGGGGAGGGTGGCCCTGTATGTTAATGAAAATATCAAAGCTACAGAAATTCAGAATACATAAGGAGCCAGAAGAACTGTGGGTCACCCTGGAAACAGGTAATGGGACAGCCATAAGAACTGGGGTTGTCTACAGGCCCCAGACCAGAGGGAGGACATAGACACATTACTGTTAGAAGATATACAAAACATGACAGCTAAAGGAGGTTCTGATAATGGAGACTTCAACATGCCAGATACAGATTGGTCAATACCAGCAGGAACATCTGCCAGAACTAGACTCATAGTGGATTCCCTGCAGGGGGGCCTCAAACAACTGGTACAGCAACCCACAAGAGACAGGGCTATCCTAGATCTAGTACTGACTAACAAAGAAGGGATCACAGATCTCCAGGTAGAAGGTCACCTGGGGCCAGTGACCATCACATGGTATGGTTCAATTTGGCTACTACATCTAAATCATCCCATTCCAAGGCAAAATATGTGGGACTTCAGAGGAGCTGACTTTGATAAGATGGCCAACAGAGTTAAGCTAGCCCTGGCAAAAAGAAACACAGGTGAGGAGGTACAGGCAAAGTGGGCAAGCATTAAGGATACAATACTTGAAGCAACATCCCATTGTGTTAGACAGAAAAGGAAGTGCAAAGAAGAAGGAAACCACTTTGGTTCTCAAATATAGTAGCATAAAAGGTCAGAGCCAAAAGGCTGGCCTTCAGAAAATATAAGGGAACACAGCGGGATGAAGATGGGAGGCATACCAAACTGCCCTAAGGGAAGCAGGTAAGGCAGTAAGGCAGGCAAAGTCCCAAACTGAGGAAACACTAGCACGAACAGTAAAAAGAGGTGACAAGACTTTCTATAGATACATTAGTGAAAGGAGAAAGTCCAGAGGGGTATTGCTAGCTTAATGGAGAAAAGGGAGCATGTGAGAGGAGGACCCTGTAAGGCATCTATCCTAAATAGATACTTTGCTCAGTATTTACTGGAAGAGAAGGTAGGGCAGGGCCCACAGCCCAGCATCATGGACACAGGGGGAGGGAGGTGAGCACTACTCCTTCACAAAAGAAAGGGTCCTACAAGAGCCATAAGCTCAGGGTGGATAAGGCAATGGGACCTGATGGCATACATCCCAGGGTACTTAAGGAGCTAAAGGAGGAACTAGCAGAGCCATTAGCAGAATTGTTTAGTGAGTCTCTGAGCACAGGAGAGGTCCCAGAAGACTGGAGAAAGGCTCATGTGATCCCACTCCACAAGAGTGGTAGCAGGGAGGAGGCGGGGAACTACAGACCGGTCAGTCTTACCTCAGTAGTGGGCAAGATTATGGAGGCACTCCTTAATGAAAGGATAGTGCAACACCTGGAATCCATAGGGGCACAGGATCCAAGACAGCATGGGTTTACAAAAGGAAGGTCCTGTCAAACTAATCTCATAGATTTCTTTGACTGGGTAACCAGAGTGGTGGACCAAGGGGGAGCAGTTGATGTCGCCTACCTTGACTTCAGCAAGCTTTTGACACTGTTCCACATAGAAGATTGATAAATAAGCTAGGTAGGCTCGGGGTGGGTCAGAAGTTGGTCAACTGGGTGGCAAACTGGTTGACTGGCAGAAAACAGAGAGTGGTGGTAAATGGTATACAGTCAGAAGAGATGCAAGTCACAAGTGGGTACCTTAGGATCAGTCCTGGGGCCAGTCCTATTCAACATCTTCATTAGTGACCTCGCAGATGGACTAGAGGTAAGGCTTGTCTGTTTGCAGATGACACCAAGATCTGCAACAGAGTAGATGATCCAGATGGGGTGGGCAGAATGAGAAGAGATCTGGATAAACTAGCAGAATGGTCAGAAGAGTGGCAACTGAGATTTAATGCAAAGAAGTGCAAAATCATGCACATAGGGAAGAGAAACCCTGAAGCCACTTATAGGCTGGGAGGGGAGTTGCTAGCAGTCACAAAGGAAGAAAGAGACTTGGGCATCATCATCACTGATGACCTAAAATCATCCAGCAGACCTCTAAAGCGTAGGTAAGGCTAGGGGTGTTAGGTGTATTAGTAGAGGTATCACAAGTCGTAAGAGGGAGGTAATAACCTCTGTACAAAGACATTGGTTAGGCCTCATCTGAGTACTGCGCAGTACTGAGGCCACACCTTCACAAGGACATTAACCAAATTGAGGCAGTCCAGAGAAGGGCAACCAAAATGGTGCAGGGACTGCATCAGAAGACATATAAGGACAGATTAACGGAGCTCAATATGTATACCCTTGAGCAAAGGAGGAGAGAGGTGATATGATCGAGACATTTAAACACCTTAAGGGCATAAACAAGGAAAGAGTCTAACATGTTTAAATATAAGAAAATAGCAGGACAAGAGGACACAGCATGAGATTAGAGGGAGGCCGATTAAGGGAATGTGAGGAAATTCTTTTCACAGAAAGGGTGGTAGATGCATGGAATGGCTTACCACAAGAAGTGGTGGCTATGAATACAGTGCAGGGCTTCAAACAGGCATGGGATAGGCATAAGGGAGCAATACAAATGACTATGAATAGATAGGTCACTGACAGAGCAAAGGCCGATGGCACATTTATAAGGTAGAAAAAGAAATGGGCAGACTGGATGGGCCTTGCGGTCCTTATCTGCCGTCAACTTCTATGTTTCTATGTTTCTATGTTTCGCATCTAAAGTAGTTCATCGCAATATTATATTTGATCTTAAACATTTTTTGTTTGGCATTTTTACATTGCCTAATGTTTCCCTCTCTCAAGCCCAACACAGGTGACTAAATTTACTTTTTCTCCAAGTTAAACATCTGATCCTGATGTTCTGGAAATCTTCTACCGTACCAAAACTCTGATATCCTTAAAAATCTCTCGCAATATGCATCTTATGAGCAGATTACTTTTGCTGCTTTAGACCCTCAAAGAGTATGGAAAATGATGGCAAGACTATTTTAAATATTTGAATTCTTCCAACACATAATTGCTAATCAATGTATATTATATGGTTTACACAGTTTGTTTTTTATTACATTATTATTAGCCAGAATGCTACTGTCTCTCATTAGGTAGGACTCTCTCTCTCTTTTTTCTCTTTTTCTTGTTGTATCAATCATTAAATAAGGTTATTGTTACAGAACCTTTTGATTATTCTTCCTATACGCCATTCAGCTAGAGACGTTGTATACATTGGCTGGGATATTCAGATGGCACCGGGCAGTGGCACAAGCCTGGGCGCAGCGCAACTGTGATGCGCCAGGGCCAGGTGATATTCGACGGTGCTGCGCCATGGCACAGCACCACTGAACATGGCAATGGCAGCGCACAAACTGCGCATGGAGCAGTGGCACTGCACCGGCGCAAGCCACTGATAGGGAGCATGGGGATACACCAGCGCAAGTGCAGTTGCGCTAGGCGCATCACCTGCAATATTCAGCAGGGGGCATGCAAACGAGACCATAACATATTCAAGGCACAAATGGGACCATTTGCATGTCATTATGGCCCCATTTGCATGCCTTGTGCAGGACAGGCCGGTGACTTGTGCCTAGCGCCCTGCACAGCATGACATGTGCTGTGGGGATCCCGGAGCATTCCCAGCCTGTTGACAAGATCTTGGTAGTCTGGTGGCCCCCCAGTCCCTGATGCTCCGATGTGTATGCAACTTGACCAACCCTGGTGGTCTAGTGGTACCCCTTCCCACCCGAGTCCCCGATGCCCCAATACATGACAATATGACCGCCATGGTGGTCTAGTGGAAGCCCCCCCACCTGTTGTCGTGATTGCGGTAACATCCTGTATAGTAACGCCCTGTTGATCCAGTGGCACCCCACCCACCGACCCAAACAGAACCACTTGCCCACCCTGCCCCTCCCCGTCATTGGTGGGCGGCCACATCCTGCCTGCACACACTGAGCGTACCCGCTGAATGACAGGTACTGTAGTGAGTATGAGCTGTCAGCCCAGTGGTCCCCTCTCGGCGGGGACTATCGGGCTTGCAGGGCATACTGTACTAGACGGACCCAAATATGTGAATGGAGTCATTCACAGATCTGGGACTCGTCTAGTACAGCATATCCTGCAAGCCCATTGGTCCACACTGGGGCCAATGGGCTGACAGCTCATACTGTACCTGTCATTCGGCGGGTGGCCAGGCAGTCTGCGGGCGGGATGGAGGGGAGCAGGGTGGGCAAGGGGTTCTGTGTCAGTGGGTGGGGTAGGGGGTGCCACTGGATCACCAGGGAGTTGCTATATGGGATTTTACTATGATCGCAGCAACAGGTGGGGGGGCTTCCACTAGACCACCAGGGAGGTCATATTGTCATTTATCGGGGCATCGGAGACTCAGGTGGGAGGGGGACCACTAGACCACTGGGATGGTTAAGTTGCTTTCACATCAGGGCATCGGGGACTGGGGGGCCACTAGAGCACCAGGGATGTGCGTGCTTGTGGCCGGTGTTCTGGGCAGGCAGGTGGCCACCCACAGCTGGGCTGCTGTGTTGCGCCCTGCAATACAGCAGCCCACCTGTGGGTGGCCGGGAGTTTCTTCTACTCTGCAGGCTCAACTTTGAGCCCCTTATCGGCGCAGTCAGGAGTGCGCCGGTATCGCGCCCAGCACATCCCAGGCTGAATATTGGGATAAAAGGCCGCGATATGCATGGGCACGCCCCTGCATCTGCGCCACATACATTATCACTGCACCCTGGTGTCGGGATTTGCACTCGCGCCAGGCAGCCTTCTCAATATCCTGCGGTAATCGCGGGTTGCACCGGCGCAACTCTGTTGCGCCAGGCGTGCAACCCCTTTGAATATCCGGACTATTTTGTTGATGTAGCATGTTTTGAATTTTAATTACTTACTTCCAATGTAATTATGTACTCTTTCAGTGCACCAACATTCTCAAAACTTACTCAGATCTATTACTACTGATGTATATGCAATACTCATATATGTTACAATTGAAAGTTACAAGGTACTCTTAAGTCTCCTTTTACTGACTTAACCCTTGCTGCATTTTTTTTAATTGTATCAGTCTTTTTGTATAAGGAAGATTGTTTGATTGTATTGCTAAAATCTTTGAATAAAAGAGATAAACTGCAACAAATGCTCCAATCAAGAAACACACACAAGTTTTCAACAGCGTGGACAGCTGTAGTGCAGTGCCCATAGATTTTAGTAGGGGAGGTAGGGTGGGAGCTTAGAATACAGTAAGATTCCCTTTGAAGAAACAAGATTACTATGGTAAGTAATTTTTCCTTCAACCCCCAGGAAATCTTACTGTATTCTGACATATACAGACTGCCCAAGTAGTACCTTTGGAGGAGGGCAGAGAACCTATTTAGGAAACAGGCTCTGCAGTACTGCTGTACCAAATCTGGCATCACTTCTGGCCTGAGTATCCAGGCTATAGTGTTTGGTAAATGTGTGAACAGTTTTCCAGGTAGCTGCTTTACAAATTTCCAACAAAGGAATACCTCTTACAGCTGCTATAGAAGCAGCTGTACCCCTTGTAGAGTGGGCCCTAAGGCCCACAGGAGGCTCTTAGCCTACTTTGCTGTAGCAGAATTGAATATAGGCAACAATCCATCATACAACAGCCCTCTTCAAGGCAGGTTTGCCCTTGCCCACCTCTCCATAAGTCAGGAAGAGTTGAGTACTATCCTGCCTATGACACCAGGTTGTGAAGGCTCCGCTGCAAAAGCCCTCCCCCAACCCCCCGAAACGAGTCTCAGCAGTCAGAGGATACACCGAGGGTCCAGGTCATGAGGGCTCTGCTGCAAAAGCCCTAACCCCATCCCAAACGAATCTCTGCAGTTAGGGGATCCGCCGAGAGTCCAGGTCATGAGGGCTCCACTGCAAAAGCCCTCCCCAACCCCCTGAAATGAGTCTCAGTCAGGGGATCCACCAAGGGTCCAGGTCATCAGGGCACCACTGCAAAAGCCCTCCCCGAAATGAATCTCAGCAGTCAGGAGATCCGAGGTCCAGGTCGTGAGGGCTGTGCTGCAAAAGCCCTCCCCACCCCGAAATGAATATCAATCAGGGATCCACTGAGGGTCCAGGTTGTGAAGATTCCACTGCAAAGCTCTCCCCACACCCCTGAAATGAATCTCAGCAGTCAGGGGATCTGCCAAGGGTCCCGGTCGTGAGGGCTCTGCTGCAAAAGCCTTTCCTCACCCCCCGAAATGAATCTCAGCAGTCAGGAGATCCGTCGGGGGTCCAGGTCATAAGGGCTCCACTACAAAAGCCCTACTCCCACCCCCCAGAACGAATCTCAGCAGTCAGGGGGATCCCCTGAGGGTCCAAGTCGTGAGGCTTGCTGCAACCCCCACCCCAGAAATGAATCTCAGCAGTCAGGGGATCCACCAAGGGTCCAGGTCATGAGGGTTCCGCTGCAAAAGCCTCCTCCCACCCCCCAGAAATGAATCTCAGGTACGGAGTTGCTGTGCATCACATAGGAAGTGAGCTGGTCCCTGCAGTAGCTAGCCATTAATCGCTTCACACCCGCTCCCCACCCACCCCAATACCCTCCACCCTTAGCCGGTGTTACTTTTATGTAGGACTTCCTCGCATACTTTTAGCACTTGCCTGTTGTTTTTTGTTTGTTTTTTTTAAGTCCCTTGTTTCCCATCTGCTCCTTATACTCTCCCGCCACTAGATTATTCCTTAATATCTCGCGTACTCCTACACTGCTCGCAGTTCTGGCTGTTACCGCCTGCTTCTTTCCCCCCTAGCACTCCACCTTTATGCCCTCTCTATCCCCCTCTTTGTGTCCCCTTGTTGTACCCCTATCTTATAATGGCTTCCATGTCTGTGCTCACCCCTCTCTCTGTAGCACTTCTGTTATGGGTATTCTCAGTTCTCACCAGTCCTGCTACGATTACGATTACTTCACCCAACTCTGCAGGCTCACTTGATAAGTTCTACTTCTCCAACCTCCTTACGGACCCCATCCCTAATCCTCTTCCTTCATCCGGGCTTATCTTCAAACAACTGAGGTTATTCATTATGTAACCCCTCTGCAAATGGGAGTTCCCAAAAGTCTTCCAAAAGCTTGCTTAATTGCTCAGAGCCTGGAGGTGTTCGGTGTCTAAGCCTTTTAAATGTGATTCCCAGTGAGCGCTTTTAAAAGCCTCCAAGTACTGTCTCTTTAAGAGCTGTCTGCTTGCAGGCATAATTAGTTTGAATGGGGGGACTCTGTGTGTTTATGCCCGAGTCCCGACCGAGCTGCTGGCTAAGTGTTCTGTGTCTGCCGTCGCTAAGTGGGCAGAGTGAGCACTCTTGAAAGATGTAATTAATTCTGGGGAGAAATGCGCAGAGTATTCGTGAAAATGTAGTTTGTCTAACCTGCTTCTTTTGCAGCATGAACTATTTCTAATCTGCTTCACTATTTTGGTCCCAGACTGCCGAGTTGGACCAATCAGTATGTGAGGACTCTAAGATGGAGCTTGCTTTGGGCCAATCAGGACTGGGACTCTCAGTTACAGCCTGTGGAAATGGGACTGTAAGGAAGGTGCCTCTGGGTAATGTAGTTTTGGATCCTTGGCGCCTTTTTGCACCTAGAGAGGGAGCCCTGCTGTGATCGACAACTGAACTGACCAACCAAACCTTTTGTATCTAAATGAAAGACCCTGGGCTGTCTGTTGGAAAGCCAGATTCGAGTTGACAGTGAAGAGTGAAGGAGCTCAGCTCTGCTCTGTGCGAGCGGCGTGGTAGTTCGTGTGGGAGGTGTGTGTGAGGCCCGAATCTTGGCCTGCTTGCCATTGTGAGAGGAAGAGAAAGAGAGAGAAAAAGGTATTTTTGGACTGAATCCAAAGTTTGTGAGGAAAAGCAAGCTGCTGCTGTTGGAGACCAGGCTTACCCTGTAGAAGACAAAAGATTTTGCTGAAAGCGATTGGCCTGTCAGGACTTTAGCCACCGTAGTGCTCCTGGATAATTGCAGTGTATTTTGCGATCAGGACCAAGGAGTCACCTGCCTGGTACAGTAAAACTTTCTTTACATATGAATGTGCTAAGTGTTGGAAGGGGATCGCGATCTGAACTCCCCATTTGCTGTAGACTGTGTGCTAGTGCTGGAAGTTGTTTTCCCAGCAAGAATCAAACTGAATCTGAGCTGCCTGGCGCAGACAGGTCCTGCCACAAGGGTCTTGCCTCATTACCTTGCTGCACAGAAAGATCAATCGTCGAGGGCCAAGCTTCCTCTGACAATCCAGAGAGTTCATCCATCAGCCCTCCTGTGTTTAGCCTGGGTATCGTGAGTAATTATCAGGGTAGCTCCCTGCAACTCTTGTTTAATCAAAGTATGCCATCTGATTGTTTTGTGCTTTTCTTTCCACGAACTGAGCCATCCGGCTCCGGATTACAAATTGTGTGTACATGTTCTTTTTCCATCACAGGGCCCCAACCAGCTGCAATGGACCTGGCCAGCCCCTTTTCCATCCTGGGTACCCAGAGAATGTGACTGATTGGGGCTCTAAGTGCATGCACAGTACTGTGATTATTAATGTGTTCAAACCAATTAACCTGATTTTCCCCCTCCTTGTTACAGCTCCCCTGAATAAATCAGATCTGTTTGTTTCTGCAAATTTACATCGACTGTGGTGTCGGTTTATGCTAAAGGTATTGCATTGTTGCTGTTGTACTGCATCACCTTGTTTTACAGTGGGTCCCCAGAGCCAAGCTGAAGGAACCAGTCCTGGGGGTAAGTGCCAAGTACAAGCATATGTGGTTTGCATATCTGGGGTATTGAGAAAGTTACTGTTGTGTACTGTGTGGGCCACTAGTGGGAGGAAAGGGGGGTTACAGTGTCTCAGAGGGCTGTGACCTGGTTAGCGTAACCCAAACCAACCCAGACCTTTGGTTGGAAGTACCCATTTTAGAACTCAGGCCCCTTAATCTGTTAGTAGCCAAGCAGGCAGGGGTAGTAGTCCTTGGGATAGTGCCACCTAGGGGTTACATCTTGAAGGCACCGCTGGGGTTAGCATCCCCTAGTGGCCAAACTTACGAATTGCTGTTAAAAATAAATGGCTACCCCAACAGAAGTGGCGGTGCACCAGTTGGTGGGGTGGTGTACTGGACAAGAGATTGACCCCCAAAATGTTATGCTTATCCTGGATATTCCTCTGGGTACCAATTAGGACACTGCAGAGGGAGTACTTTCCATGGTTGACTGTTTACAAGACCCTGTGGCGGCTGGTCGACAGGCTAATCTGCTCACCCAAACGTTTATGGCCTTAGTAGAATGTAAGGACCTAGTAGACAGTTCCAAAGTGTCACAGGCTATTTCCCCCGAAGGAGCCCTCACTGCCTGGAGAGTGATAACTATAGACAATAAAGAACCCGGAGAGAATGAGCTCCCCCCACTATTTGAGACTTTTGAGGAAAAATTTGCTAAGTTGTTGCTGGAGGAAGGGAAAATTGTGGAGGATTTAAAGAAACTATTCCTGCCACCTGGGGGTGTTCCTCCCCCAACACCGCCTCCCGCTCCAGTACCCATTATTGCACCTCCTTCTGTGCCCATGCTGGCCCCTATGTCTGTACCTGCCATTAGTCACGACTCTTACCGAAGGTTGAGAACCTTCTCGGGCACCCTCTCCACCCCACAGGGGGAGGATGACTGGGAGACCTGGATAGACTATGTTGCCCCTCTAGTACTGGAATGGCAATGCTCAGAAGCAGAGAAGCAGAAGAGGTTAAGTGAGAGCCTCCGAGGTCCTGCCCTGGCTACCATCCATGCCAAACGGGCCAATAACCCTGAAACGACTGCACAGGACTATCTTGAGGCATTGGAGAATGTGTATGGGAGCCCGGAATCAGATGAGGACCTGTGGTGGAGGGTGAGAAATGTCCAGCAGTGCCCTGGGGAGTTGTTGTCTATGTATGTACCTCGGCTTGAAAAACTGCTGCAAGAGTGCATCAGAAAGGGTAGTTTGCCAGCGACTGAGTTAGACCGAACCAGGCTAGACCGGATTCTTAAATCTGCTTCATTTTCAGAATTGTTATTGCTTCAGTTGTGCTGTGCCTGGCCAACCAACTGGAATCGCTACCCTCCTATGATGAGCTCATGAATGAAATTTGGGGGGTTGAGAAAAGGCAACCCCATGGGGAAATAGCACCAATACTTGCTGCTACGACACGAGTGACTGAGGGTGATCCATCAAGTGAGGTTCAGGGGCAAAGATTGGCAGCTAGTGAGTACTCTGAGAAGGAAAAGGACTTCCCGCCCTGGGCCCAGTTTTTGAAAGATGAACTACTGAAGGAGGTTCAAGAGTTGAAGGTAGGCGCCCCTGCAAGGACTTCCCCTGTGGGACCAGACTCTAATTTTGCTCAGGCCGTGACTGCCATGGGAGTGGGGTGCACCCTCAGGCATCCTATGACAAGGACAGCCCTCAGAGTGAGATCAAAGAATTGACTGAAGCCCTGAAGGAACTGTTGAGACACGTTGCACCCCTCTCACCGTTGCCAGCAAATAATGGACCCCCCCCCCTTCCTAATACTTCAGTTCCTCAGACAATGTTCTCTCCAAGGATGACCCAGGAGTCTTTCATGCATCACAACTGTGGGAAAGATGGCCATATGACGAGGGAATGCCAGTCCCCGAAAGACTTAGAGAGAGTAGTGTGGGCTGGCTTCATAGAGAGCTTCGGAAAATGAATGAGTGGTCAAGGGGTGCATGAAATGACCACTGTGAGGGTCTGAGAAACCCTAAATCAAATTTCTTTATGGCTAAATTGTCTGTCTGGGCCCCTGCTGCTGTCCCTCTAGAATGGTCCAAGGTGGTGGATCCTTCCATGGAGACGACAGTGAAGGTAAATGGAGTGTCTGCTGGACAGTGGCTCCCAAGTAACCATCATGTTCCAAGACTAGTATCAGAAGCATTTGTCTGATGTGCCCTTACTGCCTTTGGAAGGACTGCATGTATGGGGGTTAAGTGAAAAGGCATACCCCTACTCTGGCTACATTCGCATTCGGTTGTCTTTCCCCACCTTGGTAGCTGGAGTGGTGGAGCAAGTGGAGACCTTGGCATTAGTGTGTCCCCCTACTGGACTGTATCATGGGGTTCCTCTACTGATTGGGATGAACGCCCATAAGTTTGGAAGGTTGACACAACTCTGCTATGAAAAACAGGGGCAATGGACTGGTAGAGCTTTGAGGATTCCCGTCTTGTTCAAGAAGGCTTATGAGTCACGGAAGAATACTGAAGAGGTGGATTCAGATGAACCGGTTGGGGTCGTATGGAAGAAGGACCCCGAGTCCCTAATTCTGGCGCCTAACACTCAGTGTACCTTACAAGGAGAGGTCCACCTGAGGAAGGATGTTAAGAATAAAATACTCATGCTGGATGCACCAGGCAATGGAAAATTGCCAGGAGGATTGTTGGTTAAACCTAGTATCTTACCTGCTCGGGCCCATGCCTATGTTCGACGGGTACTGGTCCAGGTTTACAATGTGTCAGACAGAGAAACTCGAGTAAACAGAGGTTGCACCTTGGTTAATGTACACTGCGCAGACACGGCAGTGCTACCCAGTAACAAGTACTCGGTGGAGAATGACAGAGTGATGCCAGACTTGTTTGATTTTGGTGGCTCCCCATTGCCAGCCGAATGGAAGATGAGAATCAGTAGGAAGCTTGCCCAGAGGGACCAGGTGTTTTCCCTAAAGGAATGGGATGTGGGATGTGTGCAAGGAGCAAAGCATCATATCCAGCTACATGATGAGAGGCCATTCCGTGAGAGGTCCCGACGCCTGACATAGATGATGTAAGATGCCACCTATAGGAGATGCTTGCAGCTGATGTAATTCAAGAATCCAGAAGTCCTTATGCTTCACCCATTGTAGTGGTAAGAAAGAAGAATAGAACAGTACGGATGTGTGTGGATTATCGGACCCTCAATAGGAGGACCATTCCTGACCAATACACCATGCCCCGCATTCAAGATGCACTAGACTGTCTGAACGGTAGCAAGTGGTTCTCCATGTTAGATCTTCGCAGTGGGTACTACCAGATCCCCATGGCCCCAGAAGACCGTGAGAAGACAGCCTTCATATGTCCACTTGGGTTCTATGAGTTTATGAGAATGCCCCAAGGGATCTTGGGAGCCCCTGCCACCCTTCAACGGCTGATGGAGCATGTAGTGGGGGACATGAATTTGTTAGAGTGCCTGGTATACCTCGATGATGTTATAGTGTTTGGGAATTCATTGGAGGAACATGAAAGCAGACTTTTCATAGTATTGGACCGCCTGGAAGATTTTGGTCTCAAGCTATCCATCGACAAATGCCAATTCTTTCAAACCTCAGTGGAATATGTGGGGCATATAGTATCCACCAAGGGGATAGAGACTGATCCTAGCAAAGTTGAGGCCTTGACCACCTGGCCCCAGCCCAGCAATCTAAAAGAGTTACAAAGATTTCTAGGATTCTGTGGTTATTACAGGTGGTTCATGGTGAATTGAGATACAGCAGCAGCGCATAACGCTAGAGAGACACTGAGTGCTGTTACCTGGTGAGACACTTCCGGGGACGAGGAAGTTACCGGGACCGCAGTGCCAGCTGTATAGAAAAGGATTCCCGGACCCGCCTCCTTTCCTGATTGTACACCTGGATCCTGTGAGGGTCCCGACCCGGAGGTCACGAGGGCTACCGAACCTGCCCTCCCCACCCCACAGATCAACGCCTTAAGATTGGACACCTGGATCCTGTGAGAGTCCCGACCCAGAGGTTGCGAGGGCTACTGAACCTGCCCTCCCCAACCCCCCAGATCAACTCCTTAAGATTGGACACCTGGATCCTGTGAGGGTCCCAACCCGGAGGTCGCGAGGGCTACCGAACCTGCCCTCCCCCACCCCCTCCAGATCAACACCTCAAGGTAAATCACCGTCCGAGCTCTGTACTGCAAGCCACATTTAAAAAGCAAGCCAGATGGAAAACGAAAACACAAATACCTTGCAATAAGCGCTGCTGGAAAGCACCATTATCAGGACTTCTGGCCAGGCCTTGCAAACTGCCCCACCTTGCGGGGTGCTCCGCTGCCTAGGAGGTGCGTGCAGTATTGACTTATTTAAAGGGGCTTAATTCTTTTATGTCCCCCCACATGTGTGTAGGCTAAAAGTTAGAGAAATCGCATTGTCTGTTTGTTAATCCTCTGTTGCCATTTCGCTTTGTGTAAAGTGTTTGTAGACTGGCGCCAAAATACAGTGCAAGTTTTCTCTCTCTGACCAAGTACTTACACCGTCTGCTCAATGAAATGCCTTTAAAGCAATTTACTCTTGTAGCTCAAAGTTCTGTTTATATCTTGGCGCAAAACCCCCTTTTAAAATATGCTACTTTAACATAACCCTGGCTGAGTCACTCCCATAGTCTGCTAGAAATACTGCATTGTATTGCTCTTAACTCCGGTAGCTTGTAACTCTGCCTGCTTAAATTGCATTCGAGAGCGATAGCGGAGTGGCAGCCATTTGCTCTGGTTTTGAGCGGGTGCCTCCATTTGCTATGTACAGGTATTCTCCCTGCGCTGCGCTGGTACCTTAAGGGGAAGACAGTCTCTCTCCTTATTCTATTTAACTGGGGGCTTGTTATTTTCATTAGAGCCATTTTTTTTTTTTTTTTTAACCCAGCCAGTTGCCTTCAAATACACTGCTACTCGATAATAAGCTGATTTTGGGGAGTTTGGGGACTCAATTTCCAGTGTTACAGCCTTACCATTAGAGCTACTATATATATTAAAGCATTGGAAGGATGATCAAATTTATCATTACGGTCATTGGGTAAAAGATTTACTGGGGATGCTGAATAAAATAAGGAAGTATTTATATTTGGAGGGGAGAGGAGTTCTTTATCTGAAATGCTGGGCAATGTTAGATGCAGCCTACTCTACGCAGA
This sequence comes from Neoceratodus forsteri, assembly GCA_016271365.2. NCBI lineage: Eukaryota > Metazoa > Chordata > Ceratodontiformes > Ceratodontidae > Neoceratodus > Neoceratodus forsteri. The sequence continues at coordinate 1,203,382,290 of CM028130.1, forward strand.
TAATACATGGGTGAACACAGGCTGTCTGTCGGATAGGGAAGCACAGATGGTATAGGTTTTAAGTTGTGGAGAAGTTTTCTACCTTTCTTTTTCCATTGCCTGATCCTAATTGGTGAAGCATAGAGATAACCTGATTTTAGAGACAAAGAGAATCAGCTGCTAGTTAAGGTCTGCGATTATCGAGGGGATATGGCTCTTTCTCTTTCCAGGGACACAGGAGTGCCGTCACTAAAGAAAGAAGGACAAGGGATTGGAGGGTATAAGGTTGTTTGGAGTTTATTTCTCCATTGGGCTTTTTAGAATATTGTAATTAAGTATTTAGGAATATATATTTGGTGCTAGAAGCAAAACAAGCAAAAATGTTATCCATCTGGGGTTGGGCATCCACTGTGATTGTAAATACAGGGACTGTATATAGTTGGCACAGTCAGTTTTGGGCTGTGCACCCTGGCTTGCCAGGTATTGTTTGTTTTCTTGGTGTGATTATTTTTGTTTGCTGTATTCTGAAAAGGAATAAAGTTGGTTAATAAAAAAAAAAAAGCTACTATATAGTGTTATTGGTATACTGCTTGCATTCAGCACCTCGCTGACCCTTCTCTGTCTGCTCTGGGCCCCCCCCCCCCCCATTCGCACTCCTTCCCTACCCTTTCCCTCTTGCCACGCTATAAATGATCTTACCTCAACTTTTATTTTCCACAGATTGGACACCTGGATCCTGTGAGGGTCCCGACCCGGAGGTCGCGAGGGCTACCGAACCTGTCCTCCCCCACCCGCCAGATCAATGCATTAAGGTAAATCACAGTCCGAGCTCCGTACTGCAAGCCACATTTAAAAAGCAAGCCGGATGGAAAATGAAAACACAAACACCTTGCAATTAGCGCTGCTGGAAGGTGCCATTATCAGGACTTCTGGCTGGGCCTTGCAAACTGCCACGCCTTGCGGGGTGCTCCGCTGCCTAGGAGCTGCGTGCAGTATTGGCCCTGCCAGCGCAGCTCACGGGGTGCTCCACTGCCTAGGAGCTCCGTGCAGTATTGGCCCTAATAATCTGTCTGCCAGCTCAATCCTGTGAGTCTAAAACGAATGAATAAGCCTGATTTCTCCTAATAGCATTATCTCACAGTTTCTAAAGTTAGCCCTGTCTCCTGGTCTCTGCAACTCCTGACTTCCTATCTCCACGGCTCTCTCTGGAAGGTCTACCCCTGAACTGACGCTTAGGGTGGGACCCCAAATTGCTCCCTAAAGGGAATTTGCCCTGTCTTCCTGCTAGCCTGCGCCTTCAGGGTTCTCTCTGGAAGGTCCACCCCTGACCTGACGCTTAGGGTGGGATCCCTAATTGCTCCCTATGGAGTATTTGCCTTGTCTTCCTGTTAGCCTGTGCCTGGCTAAGACGCCCACACTGTGCCAACACCTGTTGACCCTGGCTGCGTTGCCACGTCACTTGGAATATCTACTCTGCCGGGTACCTCACGCACTCCTGCTGCCTAATACGGCAGGGGCCATGGCTCCACTTGCACAGGCTGGGAACTTAACCAGCTGTCAAGGTTCTCCACCAACCCCATACTCCTTCAAGCCTCCCTCAGCCTGGATATCTGCAAAAGGCCTAAAAATAGTGCACCTCAATATCCGCAGCATCCTCTAAAACCTAGCAGAACTCACGGCCTGGGCGGCCCACTACAAGCCAGACATTATGGGTATCACGGAAACTTGGCTGAAGCCTTGAACCCCTGACTCGGCGTGTACCCTCCCGGGATACAGCTTCATCTGGCGTGACAGGGCAGGCAGTAAGCATGGGGGAGGTGTACTCCTATACTTTAGGGTGCACCTTAACATGTCTACAGTATCTCAGTCACCTCCTGAACCCCCAGCCTGTGAATTCCTCCACTCCCTCCTCCTACTTGGGAACACTAAAAAGGTGCATCTAGTCTGTGCCTACAACCCTCCAAAGGGTGGTGTTCAAGGACTCTCCTCTCTACTTGACCGCCTTAAAGAAAAGGCTGGCTCAAATGAACTGCTAATCCTGGGGGACCTCAACCTCAACTGGCTGGGGCCTAATACCAAGCTATTTGAACCTCTTCTTTCAGGCCTTGCTCTCAGCCAGATCATCACAGGGCCCACAAGGTTCTCCTCTCGGGGGGACAAAAGGTCACTTATTGACTGGGTTCTAAGCAACAGATTGGACAGAATTGTCCACTCGGGAACTCTCCCGGACATCATCTCAGATCACTCTCCAACCTACTGCATATGGGGCACCTCCTCGCCCAAAGTCCCCAGCCGAGTGATCCAGATGAGGGACTTTTCCAAAATCATCCTCAACGATTACCTCGATGATCTATGTTGTGCCGACTGGTCTAGGGTTACTGCTACAAATTACCCTGTTGCGCCCTTGATCAGTTCCTAGCCATATTGGCCCCCTTGCAAAACAGGCATGCACCCCCTCACAAAAAGGAGGGTGAGGGGCACGGTCACAAAGTGGCTCCATGGTGGACTATTCTCCCTCATGAAGCAGAGAGACAAATGCTGGGTGAAACGCAAGATCTCCCGCAACAATAATGACCTCCTCGAATACCGGCGGCTCAGAAACTCCTGCAAGAGAGCCATACGCACCGCTAAGCGCGAGTACTGCAAATCTGCCCTGCTAGCCTCGGCCTACAACCCCACCCCTGGCGCTTTTGGAAAAACGTCAAAAACCTGGTCAGAGGATCTGCCAAGGAAATGATCGTTGACATGAATATCGGGGGGTCCAACTGCAATAACCCCCATACTATTGCCACTGCATTTAACTGCAGGTTCACTGACCTGTCCACTCCTCCTTCTTCCCAACTCTCTGCTCCTATACTGCCGGACAGACCCCCCCCCCTCGACTGCCATTCTACCTCAAACGGATCTCAGTTGGGGAGACCCAGGAACTCCTAGCCGGGCTCTCTCACCACAAGGGAGCAGGTCACGACAGCCTCGAACCAAAGCTGCTGAGCTTGGGGGCTCCCCTCCTCGCCTGGCCAGTCACTCATATATTTAACTCTTCACTTATCTCAGGGATCATACCTGATGTTTGGAAAGTGGCCAAGGTTGTCCCTGTTTACAAACAGGGCGACCCCAAGGATATGAAAAACTATCGCCCCATCGCCATACTCTTGGCAACCTGTAAGCTTCTTGAAAAGGCAGTTGCCTCTCAACTCTCCCACTACCTTCAGGGTTATGCAGTTCTCTCCCCAGCTCAGCATGGCTTCAGAAAGGGGCACAGCACATCGACTGCACTTGCCGTGGTTACCTCTGAGATCCAGTCAGCCACCAACCAAGGCAAACTGACCGGAGCCATCTTCATCGACCTCTCTAAGGCCTTCGATCGGGTTGACCATTCCCTCCTCCATACCACTCTTCACTCCCTCGGATTCTCCCACCGAGCCTTCGCCCGGTTCTCCAACTACCTTGGGGGAAGGCAGCAACACACCTGCTTCGACCGTGCCCTCTCTGCCCTCTCCCCCATTAACTGCGGGGTCCCCCATGGATCCGTCCTTGAACCCATTCTGTTTTCCCTTTTCATAAATGAGCTGCCCTCCATTGCAACCTACGGGCACCCAACTCTATACACTGACGATCTCGTCGTACTGTCCAGTTCTCAGGATATTACTAGCATCAACTCCTGACTTAACTCAGACTTCGATCTTATCCAGAACTGGCTTGAGGGACACAAGCTCACCATCAACCTGGATAAGACCCAGGCCATGTTCTTTGGTTCTGTGGCCAAAACCACTTCTTGCCCTACTCCTCTAACGATACATGGAGCTAATGGCTCCCTCCTGCCAGTCACCGACACCGTCAAGTATCTAGGAGTTACCCTTGATCCACAACTGGATCTTACCACGAATCTTCAGAATGTCTGTAAAGCCACAAACGGGAAGCTTGGACTTGCCTACACGGCCAAAGATTGCCTCACCCCGGCTGCTTGCCTCACCATAGCCAGGGGGATACTCCTTCCCACACTCTGCTATGGGCTCGTAGCCTTTGCCCCAGTCCCGAATTCTAGCCTAGCAAAGTGGGATACTACTTATAACAACATTTGCCGCTTCGCGCTCTCTCGGCTGGAGTGACTCCCCCCTGAAAAACACTGCACATTTGTCCTTGGCAACTTTGTTGATAACATAGTTAGAACGGCCACTCCTTCTGCACTGGCCCTTCCCCTCAAACATGATACCCCTGCCTATCACCTAAGATCTATGTGCTGCTCAGGTCCACCTGGTTCCTAAGACTCGCACCCCCACAGGTGACCAGGCCTTCTCAGTCTATGCGCCTAGGCTGTGGAACTCCCTTCCCGCCCTTGTTCGTGCATCTCCCTCCCATCCCTGCTTCTCAACATCCCTCTGGAACTTCCTCAAAACCGCTTCTGCCTGTCTTTGTACTATATAGTTCCAGAATAGTCTCTCCTTCCCCCCGGATACACTATGGGAAACTGTGGGTTGTTACACTGACTGCTGTTAATCTCTGCTGGTAACCAGCACTAGGCACTTTCCGCCCTCCTGGTGGAGAGGTTCTCTTGTTATTGCAGTTCCCACATCTAGCTGCACAATCTTTGAAGCGCATTCTCTCTCATGATGGGCGCTTATGTACTTTCATGGAATTTTGATGTATTCTCTGTCTTGATGTTACCAGTTGTTAATCTACCTCTCAACTGCTGTTATGTATCCTGTTGACTTACTGCCAACCTTAACATGAAATGACAGTTGTACCATGTTGCTGTTCCACCCACTTGTTCGTGGGCCCGTATGTACCCTGACTCTGTACTGTGTTTCTTATGTACTTTGTAACCTCCCGGGTCGCACGTGAAAATAGGCACATGCTGTCTAGTGTACTAACCTGGTTAACAAAAGCAAATAAATAAATAAATTAATGACTATTCAAAGGTGATTCGCTCACTTCTGAATCTTACCCAAGGTTACCCTCCCACAAAAAAGAAATACAAAAGAGTGGCAGCCACTGAAACTGAGATAGTGTATTTCCACCCCAATGAATCTTTTGGGTCACACTGGACACCTGATTGTGAAGCTGCTTTTCATGAGATCCTATACCAACTCACTCACGCTCCTGTCCTTGCCAATGCTGATCCTACAAAACCATGCATGTTACATACTGATGCTAGCCTACAAGGTTTGTGGGCTGTGTTATATGAAGAACACGAGAATGGCCGGAGACCAGTGGCCTTTGCAAGCAGAAGTCTGACCCCCTCTGAGAAGAATTATCCTGTACATAAACTGGAGTCCCTGGCATTGAAATGGGCCATTGTGGATCAATTCCATGAATACTTGTATGGAGCAAAGATGCTGGTAAAGACAGATAATAATCCTTTGACCTATGTACAGACTTCAGCCAACTTGGATGCCACCAGCCATAGGTGACTTTCTGCATTGTCTACCTATGATTACGCTGTAGAGTACAGAGCAGGCCTAAATCATGTAGATGCTGATACTCCCTCACGGAGGCCTGTTTCCAGGAATAACTGGGTCAGATTGTCAGAACCTGATATTCGAGCGCTATGCCAGAAGTTTGACAAGGAGGAACAAGTATCCCCAGACTCAGTGGACTGTCTAGTAGATTGCATGGGGCCCTCTGACAATTGTATACCTGCTGTTTACTGCTATTTTTCTGCATTACACATTGGTGCACTGCACCAGTTAGATAACGACAGTCTTCAGCGGGCTCAATACCGAGATCCTATGATCAGATCAGCACTTGAAGCCCTCTACACAGGGAAAGATGTGTCCAAGTTGCGCTCCTCTGATTTGAGAACTGCATTGTTGTATAAAGAAGGCCCTAAACTGAAAAAGATTAACTGATTGCTATACAGAGAAACAGTAGACAGAGGGGGGCAAGTAGACAAGCAACAGTTGGTTTTGCCCACCACTTTCAGAGACTTAGTACTGAGGTTCCTACACAGCCACATGGGGCACATCAGTATAGACCGAACCCTTGATCTAGTACGGTCAAGATTCTACTGGCCTAAAATGGGGTCTGATGTTGAGCATCATATACGGACTTGCAGTCGCTGCCTGCAGAGATAGGCTTGGCCCCAAAGGGCTGCCTCCCTTGTTAACATCACCACCAGCACCCCCCATTGGAGTTGGTTTGCATTGACTTTCTGAGTTTGGAGCCTGAACAACGAAATATTAGCAATGTGCTGGTGGTCACCGACCATTTTACGAGATATGCCCACGCTTTCCCCACCAAGGGCCAGAAAGCATCCACTGTGGCAAAGGTACTAGTAGAAAACTTCTTTGTTCACTATGGGGCCCCTCAGAGAATTCATTCCAATCAAGGGCGAGATTTTGAGAGCCGTTTAATCAAGGAGATGCTCGCTCTGTGGGGAGTGCGGAAATCCAGAACCACCCTTTACCACCCCTTGGGGGACCCACAGCCTGAACGGTTTAACCACATTCTGCTTGACATGTTAGGCACTCTCCACCCAAAAGACAAGCCCAGATGGAGCCAACAAATTAGCACCTTGGTACATGCCTACAACTGCACCAGAAGTGATGCCACTGGGTTCTTCCCATACCGCCTTATGTTTGGAAGAGAAGCTCGACTGCCTGTGGATGTTTGTTTTGGCGTTTCACCTGACGGGGTCTGAGTTGACAATTATCTACAATATGTGCAGAAGCTAAAGGCCCAACTGAATTATGCATACCAACTAGCTCAGACCATGGCTGCTAAGAGAAATTTGGCTAACAAAGAAAGATATGATAAAAGGGTGAAGGCCCAAGAGCTCCAAGCGGGAGACTGTGTATTGTTGAGAAATCTGGGACTACATGGCAAACACAAGATCGCCGACAGATGGCACCATCTCCCTCACATTGTAGTGGGTAAAATGGATGATCTGCTGTGTATAAAGCAAGGCCTGAAGACAACTCAAAAGATGTCAAGACAATGCATCGCAATCATTTGTTGCCCATTGGTCAAATATTGCTTGAATCTGAGCTCCCACAAATTACTCCCCCTGGACCAGTGACAAGGGCTGCTGCAAAACAGAAACAGAAGAGGCCTGCCTCTGTAGTTCCTGACTTAAGGTTTTCTCCCCAGCAAACCCCCATTGAAAATGACTGTCAGTCTACTTCAGATGAAAGTGAGTGCAACTATGGTTACTACCCTTCATATGAACTAAGTCAGCTGTTTCAAGGTAACCCCCTGGTCAATTATGGGGAAGAAGCTGGGTCCTCTGGACTGCCTAAGCCCCCAGCTTCATCCTTGGAGCCAATGCTCCCAGAGAGTGAAGTGCAGAGTGTTAAATCTGATGATCTTGAGTCACTATGTATGGTGGAACTGTCTGAATTACCTGAGACAGAGGCAGGTGCTCTGAGTCAGCCCGGTGACATGCCGGAACAAGAAGAGCATTTTGAGTGTGATGATAGTTCCCTCTCAGTGCCAGAATGCTCTCCATGTGAGCCAAGTGTTGTGGACTCAGAAATCGCAGATCCTGGAGCTGAAAGTGCCCCAAGTTCAAACCTTCCTACCCCGATGGAAATTCCCCTGGCAAGCAAAGACAGTGCCGAAAGTGAGACTAAAAGTGCAGAGACTGTAACAATTCCCTCTAGAAAGACTGGTCGAGCTGTAAAGCCTGTAGTGCACCTCAGCTATGATTCCCATGGGAGGCCCGTGGACTTGCCTCTCAATGTGGTCCATTAAGGAGTATACGTATCCCAGAGTTCACTGCCCAAACTGAGCATAAATGCTAACTCCAGGCTAATTGTTCTGCCCTCTAGGTATGGTGCCCCTGCTCCATCTAGCCCCAAGGTAGCCAATAGGGAAGGGCCCCCTCTCTCTAAGTTTTGTGTGCAGGAAGTAATGACCTGAGTGCAATGTATGTAATACTGCGTAAAAAGTAATGCACTGAGTCATATGAAAATGTGTTTATACTAAAGGTAATATGCTGGAGTGTAAATGTATATAATGTTTTGTATTAAAGTTTATGGGGGTACTTACTTGATGTGGACACCAAGTTTTTCCAGGCCAGGAAGGGTGTAACCCGTCCTGCAAATTGGGGTTCCCAAAAGTCTTCCAAAAGCTTGCCTAATTGCTCAGAACCTGGAGGTGTTCGGTGTCTAAGTCGTTTAAATGTGATTCCCAGTGAGCGCTTTTAAAAGCCTCCAAGTACTGTCTCTTTCAGAGCTGTCTGCTTGCAGACATAATTAGTTTGAATGGGGGGGGGGGAGGGAATGTGTGTGTGTTTATGTCCGAGTCCCGCCGAGCTGCTGGCTAAGTGTTCTGTGTCTGCCATCACTAAGCGGGCAGAGTGAGCACTCTTGAAAGATGTAACTAATTCTGGGGAGAAATGCAGAGTATTCGTGAAAATGTAGTTTGTCTAACCTGCTTCTTTTGCAGCATGAACTGTTTCTAATCTGCTTCACCATTTTGGCCCCGGACTGCCAAGTTGGACCAATCAGTATGTGAGGACTCCAAGATGGAGCTTGCTTTGGGCCAGTCAGGACTGGGACTCTCAGTTACAGCCTGTGGAAATGGGACTGCATGGAAGGTGCCTCTGGGTAATGTAGTTTTGGATCCTTGGCGCCTTTCTGCACCTATAGAGGGAGCCCTGCTGTGATTGACAACTGAACTGACCAACCAAACCTTTTGGATCTAAGTGAAAGACCCTAGGCTGTCTGTTGGGAAGCCAGATTCGAGTTGACAGTGAAGAGTGAAGAAGCTCAGTTCTGCTCTGTGCGAGCAGCATGGTAGTTCACATGGGAGGTGCGTGTGAGGCCCGAATCTTGGTCTGCTTGCCGTTGTGAGAGGAAGAGAAAGAGAAAGGTGTTTTTGGACTGAATATGAAGTTTGTGAGGAAAAGCAAGCTGCTGTTGTTGGAGACCAGGCTTACCCTGTAGAAGACCGCAGATTTTGCCGAAAGCGATCGGCCTGTTAGGACTTTAGCCACCGTAGTGCTCCTGGATAATTGCAGTGTGTTTTGTGATCGGGACCGAGGAGTCACCTGCCTGGTACAGTAAAACTTTCTTTACATATGAATGTGCTAAGTGCTGGAAGGGGATCGCGATCTGAACTCCCCATTTGCTGTAGACTGTGTGCTAGTGCTGGAAGTTGTTTTCCCAGCAAGAATTGAACTGAATCTGAGCTGCCTGGCTCAGACAGGCCCTGCCACGAGGGTCTTGCCTCATTACCTTGCTGCACAGAAAGATCCATCGTCAAGGGGCCAAGCTTCCTCTGGCAATCCAGAGAGTTCATCCATCAGCCTTCCTGTGTTTAGCCTGAGTATAGTGAGTAATTATCAGGGTAGCTCCCTACAACTCTTAGTTAAGCAAAGTGTGCCATCTGATTGTTTTGTGCTTTTCTTTCCACAAACTGAGCCATCCGGCTCCGGATTACAAATTGTGTGTGCATGTTCTTTTTCCATCACAGGGCCCCAGCCAGCTGCAACAGACCTGGCCAGACCCTTTTCCATCCTGGGTACCCAGAGAACATGACTGATTGGGGCTCTAAGTGCATGCACAGTACTGTGATTATTAATGTGTTCAAACCAATTAACCTGATTTTCCTCCTCCTTGTTACAGCTCCCCTGAATAAATCAGATCTGTTTGTTTCTGCAAATTTACATTGACTGTGGTGTCGGTTTATGCTAAAGGTATTGCATTGTTGCTGGTGTACTGTATCACCTTGTTTTACAGGTGGTCCCCAGAGCCAAGCTGAAGGAACCAGTCCTGGGGGTAAGTGCCAAGTACAAGCATATGTGGTTTGCATATCTGGGGTATTGGTAAAGTTACTGTTGTGTACTGTGTGGGCCACTAGTGGGAGGAAAGGGGGGTCACAGTGTCCCAGAGGGCTGTGACCTGGTTAGCGTAACCCAAACCAACCCAGACCTTTTGGTGGAGGCACCCATTTTAGAACTCAGGCCCCTTAACCTGTTAGTAGCCAAGCAGGCAGGGGTAGAAGCCCTTCAGATAGCGCCACCTAGAGGTTACAATTAGATATATCCAGCTTAGGTTTGCCATCTCCCCGGGATGTGCAGCCCGGGCTTACATTATTGCAACACTCTGGATATTTACCCTATCCATTACTCTTTCGGGGGATGTTGAGACTAATCCAAGTCCTGCTCTGGCCTCTAATCCCACCCAGTCTCTCCCTCTACACCGGCTGCCCCACTCATCTGGCCTCACCTTTGCTCATATTAATACTAGCAGCCTCTTGGCTAACCTCCCTGACCTCGAGGCCTGGATCAGAGTTAACAACCCTGACATCCTAGCCATATCCGAAACCTGGCTTAAGCCTTCCGTTACTGATTCCCGGTGCTCCATTCAGGGTTACAACTTACTTCGGGTGGATCGCACTAGTGCTAAAAGGGGTGGAGGCCTGGCACTTTACTTCAAAACTCAACTGAACATCACTGTAATGCATGATCCCACTCTCGCCAACTGTGAGGTTCTCCATGCCCTCTTACTGCTTGTGGGCATTAAAAAACTCCATATCTTCTACTTATATATACCTCCCAGATACTCTAGGCTAGGGCTCGAGGAGTTCATGGAATATTTGGTATCTGTGTCTGGAAAAAGTGACAATCTGTCTTGGTGATTTTAACCTATACTGGGCTGGTCCTAGCTCCTCACTCCTATCCCCCTGATAAGCAAGGCCAATCTCTCTCAGCTTATTCAGGAACCCACTAGGATCTCCCACGGTGGTGACTGTGCCACTCTGTTAGACTGGATCCTGACAAATAGGAAGGAGTTCTTTACCTCAGCTGGTGTTCTCCCTGATACCATAAGTGATCATTACCCTGTTTACTGTATATGGGATTCCTCCTCCCCTCCTTCCCATCAAAAGTGTTAACCTTTTCCAATTTCTCTAGCCTTGATACTGAAGCTTTCATTCATGATCTTAACCTGGTTGACTGGTCTCCCTTCTACTATACTGACGATATAAACATCACTACAGGCTATTTCAACTCTTCCTTACTATCACTGCAAAATAAACACATGTCGGTTACCACAGGAAGGGTAAAAGGAAAAGTCACCAAATGGCTCAAGCGTCCCCTGCTCCACCTTCTGAAACTCGGGGACAAACTGTGGTCTGCTTGGAAGGCCTCCCATATACATACTGACTTTGAAGCCTATAGAGCTCTACGGAACACCTGCAAAAAGGAGATTCGCCTGGCTAAAAGCTCTTATTACAGGAATCTTCTAATTTCCTCCGCCTCCAACCCTAAACAGTATTGATCCCAAATTATGGAAATTCTACAAGCCTCGGACACCTACAGATATGTATATAAATGATGCCCACTGTAACCACCCTCTCACCATTACTAATGCTTTCAACTCCCTCTTTACCACACTGCCTATTCCAACCCCCTCCTTGCTCCCAAAAGCATGGCCTCCAGCTACTCCAAGAGCCCCCACTCCCCCTACTCTGGAGCTGGCTCCAGTCACATATCATGAAGTTCTAAAGCTACTCAGAACTGCTCTGGCTAGTGGTACCCCAGGCCCTGATGGTATTCATCCCTGGATTCTTAGGCAGTTTGCTGCCTGGCTTACAGGGCCCATTACCAGGCTTTTCAACCTCTCCATCAGCACGGCCTCAGTCCCCTTGGTCTGGAAAACTGCTACAACTATGCCTATCTTTAAGAAGGGAGATGATAAACAACTGTCCAACTACCGTCCCATCTCACTTCTCCCCATGCTCAGCAAGCTACTTGAGAAACTAGTCCACCGACAGGTCTCTGAGCACCTTCTTAAGTTTAATCTTCAATCCCCTTTTTAACATGGCTTTAGGGTTGGGCAAAGCACTTCCACTGCCCTTACCCAACTTACAAGCGATGTCAAAGGTAACATGGATAAGGGCCTACTCAAAGGAGCGGTGTTCATTGACCTTTCGAAAGCGTTCGATATGGTCCACCACCCTCTTATACTGACTAAGCTACAAGCCTTAGGAGCCTTTGTCTCTAACCTATCCTGGTTTGGTAGTTACCTGGATAACCACTCTCAGGCTGTTGCCTTTTGTAAGGCTCTCTCTTCCCCCATTCCTATCACCCGCGGTGTTCGGCAGGGTTCTATACTTGGTCCTCTACTCTTTTCCCTCTTCCTTAATGATATTCCCAGTCCTCCTCTGCACAGTAGCCTACTCATGTACACTGATGATCTTGTGCTTTATTATTCTTCCAAGTCTATTGCCACCATAAACCTCATCCTCTCACAGGACTTTCAATCTCTTCAATCCTGGCTCTTGGATAACCATCAGATCCTAAACATAGGTAAGACCCAGTCCATGCTTTTTGGATCCTCAAAAAAAGTTCCCTCTGAGTCTCCTAATCTCCATGTCCATTGCCGTGTTGGCACTACTGTCACTAACACCTCTACTTTCAAATACCTCGTGGTTACGCTTGATCCAGCTCTGGATTTTTCGGTGCATGTCAATGAGATTTGTTGATCTGTCAATGCTAAAATTGGGGCAGCCTACCGCGTGCGTCACTCACTCACCCCATCAGCCAGGTTATCAGTAGCTAGAGGTGTACTACTCCCTCAACTCCTGAACGCCCTTCTGGTTCTTTACCCTGCCAATGCCAGTGTGCTCTGCAAATGGAACACTTCCTATAATAATATCTTCAGGTTCACCTTATCAGCTCCTCGACTAACTCATCACTGCTTACTCTACTCTGGCCTAAACTGGTTGTCTCCCAAAGACCGCCGGACATATACCCTAGGATGTTTTGTTGACTCCCTTACTAGACCTCCTCGTCCGGCCTCTCTGGCTGACTTGCTTACCCCGGTCTCTCACTCCCGCTCCCTTAGGTCCTCTTCCATCCCTATGCTCTCTGCACGGACCTGTGCTACCAAAATGGGAGAACAGGTGTTCTCCTATTTTGCTCCTAAATTCTGGAACTCGCTCCCCCCTCATGTTAAAAACTCCACCTCCAACCTTTCTTTTAAGCGTTCTCTGTTCTTTCACCTCAATGCCCTAGGTACTTGTAATTGCACAAATATGGGAGTTGCCACTTACGTCTCCATGCTATGTAACCGCCATTGTATAACTTACTTTTTTGTATCTTATTTATGTGCTTCCGTTTTCCACTAAGATTGGCTGGGCACCGATATGAGCGTGCTCCTCCCCTAGCCAATCTCACTTCTTATTTTACTATCTACCATATTTATGTGCATATATAATTGTCTGCATGCCCAATCTTCTGATGTATCAAAACATGTACTGTAATTGATAGAACCTATGCTATTGTTGAACTGTACCATTGTTCATTTATCTGTATTCTCAATTTTGTACTCTCCCGGGTTGTGCCTGAAAATAGGCAGGACTGTTGCCTAGCGCACTTACCCGGTTACCAAAAGCCAATAAATAAATAAATGATCCAAGTAGTAACTGATAGCCCTCTTGACATCTGAGCTACGCAACATACATTCCCCTGAACTAGAATGATCAGTGAAAAAGACTGGCAAAGTGATGGACTGATTCAGAGGGAAGTCTGACACCACCTTAGGGAGAAACTTCCTGTTAGTCCTCAGGACTACCTTGTCCCTACTGACTGAGATGTAGTTTGGCTCTGTGGACAGGACCTGGAGCTCACTAATTCTCCTGGCTGAGGTGATAGCTATCAGGAACACAGTCTTTCATGTCACATACTTAAGCTCTGCTGAAGACATGGGCTCGAAGGATGACTGCATTAGCTGGCCAATGCATACATTGAGATCCCATGCAGGTGTTGGCTTCCTGTGTGGGGGATGCAAGTGTAACAGACCTTTGAAAAACTTTCTGAATACATGGTTAGCAGCCAGAGATGAACCCTTACCCACTGAGAGGTAAGCAGAGACAGCTGCCAGGTGTACATTAAGGGTAGATGGCCCGAGGCCGAGGGAATGAAGGTGTGCCAGATAATTCAAAATGACTGGCAAGCCAGCCTGGCTACAGTCTATGTTTTTGCTGGCACCAAATAGAAAACCTCTTCCACTTAGAGGTGTACGTTTTCCTAGTAGAGGGTTTTCTAGAAACTCCGAGGACCTCCAGAACCCCCTTCAGAGAGGCGTAGGTCAACATACTCTTAAGTCCTCAAGAGCCAAGCCTTGAGCCTGAGGGACTGGTGATTGGGGTAAAGAATCCTGCCCTGTGAAGAAGTCAGTAGGTTGTGCCTCCTGGGGAGGGAAATTGGCCTGGATACCAACAGGGTCAGGGGCAGTGGATACCAGGGCTGCCTGGCCCTGTCTGGAGCTAGGAGGATCACTGTCGCTGGCTGAACTGAGCTTGTTCAGCACTCTGAGCAACAGAAGGAATGGAGGGAAGGCATACAGGAACTTCCCTGTCCAATCTAACAGTAGTGCATCCAGAGGCACTGTGCCCACTGCAGGAGACCTGCAACAGAATTGTGGTAGTTGGTGATTGTCTGGGGCTGCAGATGGGTCCATTTCTGGGGTGCCCCACCTTCTGAACACAATTTGCAGGATTTGTCTGTTTAGTGACCACTTGTGGTGATTCTGCTTGATCCTGCTGAGGGCACCTGAGAGGACATTGTCCTTCCTTGGGAAATAAACTGCTGATAGGGAGTAGGTCACACTCCATATTTTCATGGCTTCTCTACACAGAGGGGATGACCTTGTGCCCCCTTGCTTGTTGATGTAGTACATTGTGGTTGTATTGTCTGTAATGACTTGAACCACCTTGCCCTGTGGCATTGAGGCAAAGTACTGAATGCCTAGATAAACTGCCCTGAGTTCCAGCAGGTTTATATGAAGCAGAGACTCCTGCTGGAGCCAAGTACCGTGTGCAGTGTGCTCCCCCAGGTGTGCACCCCATCCCAGGAGGGTGACATCCATTGTTAGCACTGCTGATGGTGGTTGCTGAAGGAAAGGCACATCTTCTCTGAGGTTGTCCTTTTTCTGCCACCACTGGAGTTCTTGAAGAAGAGTTCCTGTGACTGGCACCATCTTTGACAGAGAATTCTTTCTCTGTGACCAGTGAGATCTGAGATGGAACTGGATGTCCCTCATCTGGAACCTGGAATCTGGCACTGTTGCTGTTGATGGAGCCATGTGTCCCAACAGCTGGAGAAAGTGCCTTGCTGGTCTGGGAATATGGAGCTGGAAGGAGCTGGCCAACTGTACGAGGCCATCCACCCTCCACTGAGTGAGAAAAGCCTTTCCTCTTAGAGTGTCCAATTCTGCTCCTACAAATTCCAGGAGCTGAACTGATCTCAGCACTGACTTCTTTTGGTTTACCAGGAAGCCTAAGGACTGCAGGGTATCCTGAGTGGTGGTCAGTGCATCTTTGACCTGCTGGGGGGACTGGCCTACTACTAGCCAGTTGTCCAGGTATGGGAAGACTGTAACTCCCTGCCTCAAGAGTGCTACCTTTACTGCTAGGCACTTTGTAAACATTGTTGGAGCAGAAGTCAGGCCGAAAGGCATGGCTCTGAACTGGTAATGGCCTGATGGCAATCTGAACCTGAGGTACCTTCTGTGGGATTGCCTGATAGGAATGTGGAAGTAAGCATCCTTTAAGTCCAGGGATGCCAGCCAATCTCCCTGCCTGAGTGTAGGAAGAATGGTAGCCAGAGTGACCATTTTGAACTTTGGTGTTGTCAAATACTTGTTTAGATGTCTGAGATCCAGTATGGGTCGCCACTCCCCTGTTTTCTTTAGAGTGAGGAAGTATTTTGAGTAGAGTCCCTTTCCCTTTTGGGACAAGGGAACAGGCTCCACTGCCTTCTACTAAAGGGGTTTTACTATTTCCGCCTCCAATAGAACGGATTCTGATGGGGTGGAAGGTCTGAAAACTCTTACCCTCAGCCTGGGTAAGACCTTGAAGCTGAGAGCAAGACCCTGGTTCACTACCTCCAGGACCCACTTGTCTGTGGTGATGTTTTTCCAAGCCTGGAGGTAATGAGCCAGCCTGCCTCCTACTGGGAATGGAGAGGCTACCCTAGCAGACCCCTCAGGGGATCTGCTTTGCTTGTGCACTTGGCTGGGAACTGGGGCCAGCTCAATTGCTGCCCCTTCTGCCCTGCCTCTGAAGTACCCTCTCTGTGGCTGATAGGCTGAGAGAGCCGGAGTTTGGAAGAAAGGTCTGTAGTGGGTTCTACCCCTACCCCTTTTACTCTGGTTACTTGTGAGGTGCTGCTGTCTTTTGCTTAGCAGCAGCACTCTTGTAAGCCACCTTATACTCATCCATCTTTTTCATGCAGGCCTCTGTTTGCTCACCAAAGAGGGATGTAGGCTCACAAGGAAAATCCAAGGCCTTCGCCTGGGTATCCTGGGATAGGTTAGCGGCCCTTAACGAGCAAATCTCTGTAGGGACACTAAAGTTGCCATTAGTCTGGCTGCAATGTCATTGGCATACACTGCCATCCGAAATTGGTACCTGGAAGCCTTTGTGCTCCTTTTCACAGCCTCAGCTAGATCAGATGCCATGGGAGCAGGGCAGGCCTTAGTAATCTCCAAAACCGTGTTCCAGAGACTTTTCTGGTATCTGGAAACATAAGCCATGTAAGTGGCCTGCCTAATGGCCCGAGAACAGCTGAAGTAAGACTTCTTGGCCATAGAATCCATTTTCCTAGCATCTTTATCAGGTGGGTGTGATGCCAGAGGAATGCCTGCCTTATCACATGCAGCAGCCAGCACCACTCCTTCATGACTGGGATGCCCAAAAAGGAACTCAGCTCCAGCCTTGGCCACCCAGTATTTCCTATCCATCTTCTTGTCCACTGGGGGAATGGAAGTGGGGGTTTGCAAAATTCTAGTGGCTTGTCTCTTTATGGACTTATGGTTGGGTAGTAGCAAACTCTTAGTTGTTGGCACATCCATCATTTACATGTAATCTGGCTCCACCTCCTCCTCTATAGATTCCTGAGTGGAGAGGTCCAGAGTCTTTGCCTCCTGCTTCATGAAAGCAAAATGTGAGAAAATCCTCAGGTCCCTTATTAGGGGCGTCAGGGCGTTGAGGATCAGGGGAAACTCTGCTTCAGGGGCTCCCGAGAATCATCATCATCATCTCATCATCATCATCATCATCATCATCAATATCAGGGTAATTTTTTATTTTATTTATTTATTGGTAACCGGGTAGGTGCACTAGCCAACAGATGACTATTTTCAGGCACGACCCGGGAGACACAATTACAGTACAAAATAGGTCAGTTTAGTTAACATAATACAGGCAAAGGTACAGTGGTACAAGTACAGACATACGATTTTCAAAGGCAGGCATATGGTTTCAAATAGGCAGAGTAATGTTCAAAGGAACTGGGAACTGAGGTGCCAGTTTGCAGTGAATGGATTATCCTGATGGCAATAGCAATCTCCTCAGCGGTAGGACCTGGCGGATTTGTCGATTGAGGTTCCTTTCCCGAGTGCTTTTCCTTCTTTTTAGCACATGTTGCCAGTTCAGTGGCAGTCTCTGCGATTTGCTTTCTTCCCAGGGAACCTTCACCCTTGTCAGAGGGCTGTTCGTCCGGTTCCTTGGTGTTTTCTTTACAATGAGAAGGAGTCGGTTTATCCAAGGCCGGGTCAGCAGCCTTATCGGACATCTTTTTGGTTTTTTCAGTTTTTTAACCAGAAACTAAGCTGAAAGCTTTTTTACAGGAGCGAGCTGGGAGCACAAGGAAGTTAAGTGACTTGCTCAGGGTCACACAGTATGCAAGTGGAAGCTGTGGGATTCAAACCCTTTTCCCCTCAGTCATTTAAAATCACCTATCAAGCGTCGACTGGAGAAAGTTTTTACAAATTTTACGATCTGCGTTCAGGTGGTCAAACCCTAGGCAGAAAATACAAATTAAGTGCGGATCAGCTTTAGCAAATGTTTCCCCACACTCTGTGCAATGCTGAAAACCCGTAGGGACGGTTCTTTTCTTGGGTTGTGACAGAACATAAGAAACCCCTTGAACTGGGTTTCTCTGAGTCAAATACACACACTTGTAAACAAAAGACCTCTCTCTTTTTTTTTTGCATTCAGTTCAGCGACCGAAGAGAGAACCAAGAGTTACCCCGGTTCCCCAGCACAAATTAAATGTAAATAAAAAAAAAAAACAGCACAGAGAAGTCGATTTTTTAAGATACTTACCTAAAAAATATAAACAAAAGTTCTGTTTCTTCCCGGTTGTGAAGAACCGGCAAGGAACTGAAAAACTTACCAAAGCAACACTAAATCTAGACTAATCTACCTGTAATACCAAGAACAGTGCTTTAAAACTGAAAAGAAATTATCGGTACTTTAAAAAAATGAGAAAATAAAATCTTCAAGAAAGATGAAGAAGAGCTCTCCAAGGCGTGTTACTTAGGCAAGCAGAGTAAAGAATCTGATGGTTGCAGGATGTATTCCATGGACAGTGGTTTGAAAACCGAGCTGGAGCCTAGCATTCCATCATTAGCACAGGTCCTAGTAATCATTTTGTCTCCGGGGTAGTCCTATGGTGAGACCATACTGCATATGTCAGAATACAATAAGATTTCCTGGGGTTTGAACCAAACATGTCTGGCTTCTCTCAAGGCCCTGTTTAATCTCACGGCATCTCCTGAACTTGACCAACCTGATATGTCTCACCCCTGCAATACCTCCAATGCTCAACTGCCATCCATCACGCCCCCACCAATCCGAATCTCCCTACAACGCATTACCACTGCTGGTGGTAAAGGAAGGTCATGGAAGGGGGGGAAAAGGTCTTGCAGCATAGATGCTGAACAGGTAATGCGTGGAGGTCTGAAGCCCAAACACATCTCCCAGTTACTACTAGAAACCAATAAAATACCTCTTTACTCCCACCCTATAATTTTCCAGCCACCCTCAAACAAAAACCCACCCTTAAAACACAAACAATTTTAACCCTAATTCAGACAGTCGTCACGCAGCCTAATTCCCTACACATACACCATATCAGCCAGCCACTATTATAACATTCCATTCACTCCCACCATTCACTACTACCCTGCATCGATTCACACCACCCACACAGACCCCCCAACAAATTTACAGACAATTTAAAATATAATTATAACAAAGCTATCCTATTTTAGTGGGTTGCAGAGGACAAATAATCCAAAAGTCTCAAGAAAGGTAAAAAGCTCTGAATCAGAGCATTGTCCACGTTTTGTGAACCACAACACTGCAGTGCTCCCACCACTGCACAATACTAGTTCAGTATTCAGTTTAATAAGGGACTCAGCAGACAGAAAAGGTGCTCCCACCACACAGTTCTGTAAAGTTAAAAATTCAGGCTGTTCACTGTAAACAGCACAAACAGTCACAGTTGTTCTCCGATAGAGATGTAGCTCTCACTACCCCTCTATGGAATAGTGGTCTCTCAGCAATACATGCCAGTCAATGTGGAGACTGTACTCACAGAGAAGCAAGCAGCTGCCTCAAGCCAGTCCACGGCAGAGACAATGGCAACCACATCCAAATCGCCAGGATATTCTTCCCAGGCCAAACAGCTCATCGATGGTCTCCATCCCGACAGCGGTCCGTTCTACCGCTCCTCGGTCAGTTCCACAGCTCTATGGTCAGCTCTGTTTCCAAACAACAGCTGGTTCCAGCTCCTGACGATGCTGCAGCCCCATGTACTCCACTCCAAACTCCTTCCTCCAGGCAGCGACCTCCTTCAAAATCAATTCCCAGCCACACTGCCTCACACAGTACCCACTCAGCATGGGTTGCTGGATGGGTGAATTCGTCAGTTGCAAGCTGCAGGCATCACTTAGCAAGTGATGCTAAATTTAAAAATGATAAAAAAATCCTCTGTATATCACCACTAAAAAATTCCACAAAAAACCAAAAAACCTAACTCCTACGCTCTATCGGACCCAATCTAACACTCCAACCCTATATCTAACACTAAGTTACTTACACTGAATAATGAAACAATTAAAACTTTAAGCACTCACTGGACAATAATAACACATCCAAAGAAGCAAACTAACTTCACAGATTCTACAAGCAATTCTGCCAGGAAAACAGCACAAGTGGAAGGCGAGTATGACAGAGAGTGATTAGAGTAACTGCATTCATTAGGAATACTGAAATATGAATGTCTTTCTCTCCAGAGTATACAGGCAAAAAAAAAAAAAAAGAATGTCACATACAGCACCTAGCGGCCAATGGGACCTGCCTGAAACAGGCAACCCCAGTGGTGGCCAAGAAAGGGTATTACTGGGCAAAGTCACTCTGGGTTAAACAAGGTCTGATATGGATTTGATGTAGCCTCTCTAACTTATACGAGGTCTAATCATCCTACAGGTCAACCTCTCTAACTTAAACGAGGTCTAGAAAAAACTATGAGGGAGCCTCTAACTTTAAACAAGGTCTCACCATCATACTGCGAGGCAGTATAGCACAGTGGGTTAAGGCTCTGAGCTATAGATCTGGTGATCTGGGTTTGAATCCCACAGCTGCCTAGGTGCATACTGTATGATCCTGAGCAAGTCACTGAACTTCCTTGTGCTCCCAGGTCACATCTGGAAACAAGCTTCAGCTGAATGTGCTACTCCTGGTTAAACAATGTTCCCTTTCCTCTCTAACTTAAATGAGGTCTGATAGCAGCCAGTTGTGGTCGTACCAACCACAAGAGGGATCATTTAGAAAAAACAGATTAGCCTCTCCAATTTAAATTAGGTCCAAGCAGTGTAACTGAGGAGGAGCCTATGACACCATTTTAGCAGTGCATCATCAGTCAAACCGCCATTTTAGAAAAGAGTGGACCTCACACCTCTGGCACCCCCCCACCACACCACACCATGCCATTAACTAGAAATCGATGCACTAAGTAAAGTAAAACCTGCAGTAATAATTCTAACAATAGAAGTGTATCAAATAACAATAAAATACTGAAAAAACAGAACATAAAACACATTTTCAGTCTGTGTAAATAAATCCATATAGATAAGCGAAGGCACTTCATCTATGGCAGAGTGCAGGTATTATTTTCCACAGTATGGCCAAGGTAGACGTTCTCACACATAACCAAACAAAAGAATTACCACTCTAATTTGGTGGTAAATAATATCGATCTGTGTTCCATAGGTAGTCTGTAATGCACACAAATATACCATAGCTACAATCTGGAGGAAAAATGAAACATCTCTGAGTGATAAGGCCTCATAATTGCAATAAGAAAAAATTACTCACCTTAGTAATGTTGTTTCTTCTAATGGAGTCTTGCTATATTATAACAGTAGCAGTTTGTCCCACCACTAGAACTGCTCCGGAGGTGAAATGGTTAATACCATTCCAAAATAGAACTTTGAGCATGAGCTCTAAGCAGCAGCTCCATCTGTGTAATTTCAAACCTGAACTGTCAGATCTTTACGAGCAAAAACTCACTAAGGTCTGTGTGAAGCTGTAACCTACACTAGCCAAATGGCTACCTAAATATTAACAACCATTGCTGGTCCCAACACCCAAGACTCAAGTCAGGGACCAGAACTACTAACACAATTCTAACAACATGAGAATAAAACAACAGTATAATAAAACACACACACCCAAACTCCCAAAGGGAGAAACACTAAAGGGCATAAAATAGTGCCCACACCCCACCCAAGTAGAAGTTCTGAGAGGGGCAGGCTGGGGAGGTCATAATATAGCAAGACTCCATTAGAAGAAACAACATTACTAAGGTGAGTAATTTTTTCTTCAAACAACATGAAGTCTTGCTATATTATGACAGTAGCAGACTACACAGCAGTACCTCCATGGAGGAGGGGCAGAACCTACTTAGGGAATAGGCTCTGAAGAACAGCTGTGCTAAACCGAGCATCTCTCCTGGCCTGGACATCCAGGGAGTAATGCTTGAAGTAAGAGTGTATTACCGTTTTCCAAGTAGCAGCCTGGCATATCTCTAATATAGAGATGTCTCTGGCAGCAGCTAGAGGCCTAGCTGTACCCCTGGTAGAATGAGCCCTCAAGCCAGAGGGGATCTCTGCCCAGTTTCTGATAACAAAATTGGATACAAGAGACAATCCACCTTGCAATTGATCTCTTAGTGGCAGGTTTGCCTTTCCCAACTTCACCATAGGTAAGGAAAAGTTGGAGGGATTCGAACATGTGACCTTTGGTACGCTCTATATAGTAACTAAGAGCTCTCTTAACATACAGGCTGTGCAACCTCCTCTCACCAGAAGAGGAGTGATCAGTGAAAAATACTGGAAGGGAGATAGATTGGTTAAGATGGAAATCTGAAACCACCTTAGGTAAAACTTCCTATTAGTCCTAAGGACTACCTTATCCCTGTGGAAAGAAATAAAGTCAGTTTCACTGACAAGGCTTGAACTCACTTATGCCTAGCAGAAGTGATAGCCACCAGAAAAACAGTTTTCCAAGTTAGATACTTAAGCTCTGCAGAAAACAGAGGTTCAAAAGGGGGTTGCATTAACTGGGCAATACAAACATTAAGGTCCCAGGCAGGGGCCGGTTCTCGAAAGGGTGGATTAGTATGGAGTAATCCCTTAAAAAACTTGGAAAACACAGGGTGAGTGGAAAGAGGGGATGACTTTCCTGCTGACACAAAAGCAGATACAGCTGCCAAATGGACTTTCAGGGTAGCTGGTCTGAGACCCAAGGAATTAAGATGGACCATGTAATCTAATACAATGGGCAAATCAGCAGATTCTGGGGAAATATTTTTCCCAGCACACCAAATGGAAAACCTTTTCCATTTAGAACTATAAGTAGCTCTAGTGGAAGGCTTTCTGGAAGCCTTTAGGATTTCAAGAACACCTTGAGAGAGGTGTAAATCAGCAAACTCTAACTCCTCAAGAGCCAGGCCTTGAGGTTGAGGGATTTGAGGTCCGGATACCAAACCCTTCCCTGGGCACAAGTTAACAGGTTGTGAATCCTGGGAGGCAAAGGGAAGATGGATTGTCAGTGACAGAAGGAGTGCGTACCAGGGCTGCCTGGCCCAATCTGGGGCAATCAGAATCACCCTGCAAGGCTGAGATCTGATTTTGACTAATACTTTGAATAGGAGAGGAAGGAGGGAAAGCATAAAGAAACTTCCCCTCCCAATCCAGAAGAAGGGCATCCAGGGGGACTGAGCCCAACACTGGAGGCCTGCACCAGAACAGGGGAAGTTTGTGATTGTCTGGGGCTGCAAAAGATCTATCTGAGGGTGCCCCATCTGGCAAAGACTATCCCAGCACTTGAGGATCCAGGGACCATCGTGATGGCCCTGGGAAATCCTGCTGAGAGCATCCGCTAGGACATTGTCCTTCCCTGGGAGATGAACTGCTATGAGGGAAGTGTTCAGAGAATAGGCCAGAGACCACAAATTCATTGCCTCGGTGCACAAGGCCGAAGACCGAGTGCCCCCCTGTTTGTTGATGTACCACATTGTTGTGGTGTTGTCTGTTCTGACTTGTATCACCTTGTTGTGGACAGATGCAGAAAATGCTTGAAGAGCTAAAAAGACAGCTCTGAGTTCCAGCAAATTGATGTGGAGCAGAGATTCCCGGGGGGACCACACTCCCTGAGTGGAAAGGTCGCCATGTGGGCTCCCAACCCAGAAAGGAAGCATCTGTAGTGAGAGTCAAATTGTGAGCAGGGGAATAAGGGGACCCCAATCTTAAATTGCTCTGATCCTGCCACCACTGGAGGCCTGGATCAAGGTTCGAGTCACTGGGACCAACTTAGAAGGGGTCTCTTCTCTGAGACCAATAGGTTCTCAAGTGAAACTGAATGTCTTTCATCTGAAATCTTGCTCCCTGCACAACAGCTGTGGATGCAGCCATGTGTCCCAGGAGCTGCAGAAAGTGTCTTGCTGGTCGAGAGACCTGCAGGGTGAAGGAGGAGGCCAGAGTCACTAAATTCGTCACCCTTTCTAAGGGAAGAAAAGCTCTGGCTAGCTTTGTGTCCAACTCTGCCCCTATAAAGGTGAGTATCTGGACTGGTTCCAGAACTGACTTTGGTAGTTTTAGCAGAAAGCCCAGGGAGGTGAGAAGATGCTGGGTAACTTGCAGGTGAGATTTTACCTGTTCTGGGGACTGGCCTACAATGAGCCAATCATCTAGATAGGGAAAAACAGCATTCCTTTGCCTCCTTAAGTGAGCCACTGCCACTGCTAGACACTTTGTGAATACCCTTGGGGCAGAGGTAAGGCCGAAGGGCATTGCTCTGAACTGGTAATGACCTGAGGGTAGTTCGAATCTGAGGTACTTTCGATGGGAGCTCTGATTAGGACATGGAAATAGGCATCCTTGAGGTCCAGGGAGGCTAACCAGTCCCCTGGCCTTAGGGAGGGTAAAATCATTGCTAGAGTTACCATTTTGAACTTTGGTTTCAAAAGATGCTTGTTCAGATATCCGAGGTCTAATATGGGCTGCCATTCTCCTGTCTTTTTTGGGGTAAGGAAGTATCTGGAATACAGACCCCTGCCCTGGTGCAGGGAAGGAACCCTTTCCACTGCTCTGAGAGCCAACAGGGTTGAGACCTCTGCTTCCAGAGCAAAGGTCTCTGAAGCACTTGCAGGTAGAAAAAGTCTGGTTCTCAACTTGGGGAAACTTTTTGAAGCTGAGAACCAGACCCTGGCTTACTACTTCCAGAACCCACTTGTCTGAGGTTAAAGAAGCCCAGTTCTGACTGAAGTAAGCCAGCCTGCCCCCTACCGGTAAAGGAGAATCGGCCCTGGGCACCCCATCAGGGTGCCTGCTTAGCAGGAGCTTTAGGCTGAGGGGTGGGAGCAGGCCTGCCCACCCCTCGTCTGCCTCTGCCTCTGAAGAAGCCCCATCTGAGCATAGGCAGAGGAGGCCTGAGTCTGGTAAAAAGGCCTGTGAAAAGGCCTACCCCTACCCCTGGGAGTATGCCTCTGAGGAGTGGCTTGCCACTCCTTAGCTTGGGCACTTTTGTAAGTAGTCCCTATATTCATCCATCTTTTCATGTAATTCTCTGTCTGCTCCCCAAACAGAGAATTTCCCACCACAGGAAAATCCATAGCCTTAGTCTGGGTATCCTGTGACAAACTAGTACACCTGAGCCAGGCCAACCTACGAAAAGCTACAGATGTGGCCATGACCCTAGTGGAAACATCATTAACATCCACAGCAGCATGAAACTGTACCTTAGAAGCCTCAATGCCATCAGCAGCCACCTGTTCTAGTTCGCTAGCCAGCTGGCCATGGGCTTGCTTGGCTAATTCCATAACAGTATCCCATCTAAGATTTCTGATATCTAGCTACATAAGCCATATAATTTGCTTACCCGAGTCCCAGAGAGGCTGCCATATATTGTTTTTTCGCCATGGCATCAATCTTCCTGGAATCCTTGTCAGGAGGATGTGAAGCCAGGGGGATATTAGCTTTATCACAGGCTGCAGCCTGAACTACCCCAACATGACTGCATTGCTGAGAAAGGAATTCTGTATCAGGACCTGACAATTGTACCTTCTGTCCATCTTTTTATCTACAGGAGGCACAGAATTAGGAGCTTTTAAAATTTTTATTGTTTGCTTCCTAAAAGACTTATGCAAAGGAATAGACAATCTCCTAGACTCTGGAATATCCATCATTTCTACAAAATCAGGCTCCTCTTGCTCATCCACAGCTTCTTCCAAGGAAACTGGAGGGTTTCGCAACTTTTTTGTAAAACATAAAATGAGATGGGGACTCAGATAGCATAGGGGGAGATTCTAGAGGTCTGTCTGGGGAAATGTCCGGTTCAATGGGCACACCCAGACCTTCCCAGCCACATTCATACTGTTCATAATCATCCTCCCCCTCCTCTGGTTCATAAAATTCCTCAACATCATATTTCTGAACCACTGAAACCGGACGAACCGACCTTTTGCCAGATAGTGGCGGTTCGGACGGAACCTGAGACAGTGACTGGACAATTTGTATGGCTTTTGCTATCTCTGCAGCAGTTGGAGAAGGGGTTTTGGACTCCAAACCTGCTGACTTTCTTGTTTTCTTCACTGGAACTGGTTCCTCAGAACCAGCTTTTCTTTGCCGAGGAAGTCTCGCCCTGGTCAGAGGCACTCCCTCCGTTCGGTTGGCACCGAACGGGCTATCATCGGGTCAGCAGACTTTTGTCCTCGTTCCCTGAGCCTGCCCAATCTCTTTTCCAGGGTGGCTGCAGGGAAATTCTTCATATCTGGCAGTCTGACTGGAGGTGGTCAAACCCGGACAATAGACATATGTGGTGTGTGGGTCAGCCTTGGCAAAGACTTCCCCACAGACATCACAGTGTTGAAACCCAGTGGGCCCGGTTTTTCTTTTGGGTTTCTCAGACATAATGCCAGCCTAACCAGAAAAACTTGCCCTTTAAACGGCAGTGCCAGGCAAGACACCCTTATCGGTTCCTAACCGTGTCACGGGTATTGGAAAAACCGTAATAAAATCCGTTTTTTTTAGAACTGATAAGATCCGGGAACCGCACTCTAAAATGTTAAACTTTAAAGTTAATAAGTTTTAAACCCAGCTGATCGGTTCAAAACCGAACCGATAAACTTACAAGTTCCACACAGACAAAACCTTTAATTTACTTACGATTACCACAGACAGAGCTTGAACCGAACGGTTTTGCGGTTAACATAAAACTATTCTCGGTTGAATCAAACCGAGAAAACACTGTTTAAACCGAGAAATGAACCGAGCAGTAGGAGAAATCTCCGGAGCGACTGTTCACTGAGGCGGAGTAAAGAATCTGACAGTTCAGGTTTGAAATTACACAGATAGAGCTGCTTCTTACAGCTCGTGCTCAAAGTTCTATTTTGGAATGGTATTAACCATTTCATCTCCGGAGCAGTTCTAGTGGTGGGACAAACTGCTACTGTCATAATATAGCAAGACTTCATGTTGTTTGAAGCACATCATTTCAAATTAAAGTACATTCCAGGTATATACAGTATTCTGTTCAAAAAGAAAGCTTGTGGAAAGGCAGAAAATTAGTCTATCTGGGTTATAGCTCCATGTTTAAATAATTGCAATGACGGGTCTACAGCCGAAGTGTTTCAATCACAGAAAAACTATATATGAAGCATGACTGGTACCAAAACGATAACCCAAATTCCAGTTTGTACCATGTAACGAAAGTTCCCATTGGGACCTCAGGGACATAGTCTGGAGGTAAAAGAAAACTTCCCAAGTTAAACAAGTCTAACAATGTCAGTTAAGGATTGAGCCACAGCGAACATGTTCACCAAACTCACTGTTTTAAAGTTCAAGTGTAATCAAAATTACGCCGAAACGAACACAGGTGAGACTTAACGGAAGCAAGCGTTTCTGAATTTGGCTTTTGTCGTTGTTCTATGGGAGGGATGGATTTTCAATGGCCGATATCCTCCGATGCCCTGGTTAGTTGAGTAGATTTCTCTGAGGGGATGGTGCCATAGTTGCTCAGGTAGGCGGTGGCTTCCCCACCGTTTCATAAGTCCATTGCCTGGATTCAAGATGAACTACAAGATGGATAGGGTACGGGTCCTAAATTTGATATGCTTGGCCTGGGGTGCATGCAGATTTAGTATGTATGCCCTTTGAAGCTTCATTGTTTGTAAAGCATAGTCATTATTAGCAAAACTTGGGTTTGCCCATAAAAGACTTTTTGTTTTGCTCAAGCCATCTTCAGTATTTTTTCTTTCAGAGCATGATTCAAAACACAAATTATGCTGGCCCAGTGGCATGGAGGGCTGAGGCATCATGCCTCACCTCCTGCCATGCCAGCGACCCATGTTCGCAGTGTGAGCAGGCTGCCGGGGGTCAGCCGGGGAGGAGGAGGATCAAGTGTCCCAAGGACAGCTCTCCTTCTCCGGGGGGGGGGGGAGAATCAGTGATTGGTGCTTTCCTAACCCCTAGTGGAGGCTGGGGATGGCACACCGATGCTCTACAAGATGGGTGGAGGCAGGGCAGATGCCCAGCATACCACACATGGGTGTATGTGCGCGACACCACCACTGGCATCATTGCTCGCCCTTCCTCTGAAAGAAAAAAAGAGGAAAATGTCTCCAGCGGTTGAATGAAGGAGGGTCTCGCAGGTCCCGCTCTCCAACCAGCCGGGCACTGACAAGATCTGGATCTGATCTTCGGTGGCGGCCTGGGGATCCCTATGTTCCCACTTGCCACATCACCACCAGCGAATGTTTTTAGCATGTGGCTAAGATTTCTCAGTTACCCGAGCCATGGAGCTAAAACCTTCTGTTCATGCTGTTTTTAACAACAGTACAGTACATGGTTTAGAATAACTAATTTGGCAGAGTATATCATTGTGTGGCTCATGCTTTCACATAGTGGCTAAACAGTCTGGGGTCACTTTAACCACAGTGACTAACATTTTCAAAATCCTAGGGAGAACAGATGATCCCTTGCTGACCCCGCCAGGGAGGAGAGCAAGCCCAGGGAAGATAGCTGGTGCTGACTGTGGATGTCGGGTGGGGGGATGGGCTCTCTCCTGAACATGGGCCACTGGAGATGGAGAGAAAAAAGAAATACAAAAAAAACCCTGAATTATAATCAATCTAGGTCTGGCATTCGGGTCCTTGGGTTTTGGGCCCAGCACACAATAAGCTCTTTCTGTATCAACTGGCAAGTCTGGGCCAAGCTCAAGGGAAGTGCATAGAAAGGAATCCAAGAATGCCGGAAGGTCCAAACCCTCCATGTTTTTAGGTAGGCCATATAGGTGGAGGTTTTGGCACCAGGCCTGATCTCTGCATCTTCTTGATGGGCTAAGATAAGGGATTGAATTACAAGAATTTCTTGTAAAATAGAATCCATGTCATCTATATGATTATCTATGATGGAGGAATGCTGTTCCATCTCATCTGTGCATTGCTTCAGCACTGCAGTGTCTTTATGTAATTCCTGTAATATTTCCATTATGTCCGCTTGAAAGGAAAGTAACTCCTGGTAAATGGTTTCAAGTTTGATTTTTTTGATTTTTGTTCTGTCCCGGTGTAGTGTTCTTTTCTTTGGCCTCCTCGGATGTAGCAGATGGTAGGTCCACAGCTTGAGACAGCTCTGAATCAGACTGGTCAGGACCTGAACCATCAATGTCCTCCAGGTGAAATGGCTGCTTTCCCTATGTTGAAGGCATAACTGCACAATAAAGGACCTCGCTAGCTAAAGTTGGAAAGACTTAAAATTTAGAAATACTACATAAAGCGGGGTATTTATCCGAAAAGGGGATGGAGCACTGTGCTTATGCTGCCCTCCTCATGCTGACGTCAACCAGAAGTCTGAATAGAAATTATTTTACTGCTTTTTATTTTTGTGAAATAGTCCCTCTAATTGTATACTTGCCAGTAGAGGGCACTGCACTGTTTTAGAAGTGTGTTTTACCACAGCTGCCTCCCTCCCTTGGTTGTTCACAGACACTCTATGTCCAATCACAGGTGCTCCATTTATTTTAATGCAATCAGGCAGGGAAAATGCAAATTTTGCCAGGGTACCTGCTGCTTAGAAAATTAACAAAGTTTGATCAGGCAGGAAGAACAAGCATTTCAGATTGGTAGCTGTTGCCAGATAACCTTCTCTTCCGGGGCATGGGAGCTTGCACATTCTCTCACTTGATTGCTAGGTAAGTCGGCAGAACATCAATGCATTTAAAAATGTGCTTTTGTGTTTGCATTCTTCTACAAATAGACAGTTAACAGTTGAGAGAACCGGGGGCTTGGTAGCTCGCTAGTGAAGATTACTTCACACACCTTAGAGCCAGTACCTGTTGCCAGGTAACTATTTGGTGGGGGACTTGTACACACTCACTCACTTGGTAAGGGTGTAAAATAAATGCATTTAAAAAATTTGCTTTTTGTGTTTTACATTCTTTTACAAGTGAGACTGTTAACAATTTGAGAGAATCAAGCATGGGGCTTCACTCACTTGCTAACTGAGCAGCAAAAAATGGTCACCAACTGATTTTGAAAATTTGAGGTGCACCTGAATATGTTTTGGTTTATGTGGTACTGCCAACTGGCACTTTTTAGTTCTTGGTTATCTACTGAAAGTTAATGTACCCCCCTGGCATGGGTACCAGCCAATCAGAGACCAGGAAATAAAAAGCTTATTTTCTAATCATCTGTCAGTATCAGTGGCTCAGCAGGTTGTACACTCGCCTCTGAGGCTGGAAGATCAGAAGGGTGTGGGTTCTATCCCCACACCAGGCACTTGGGTTAAATCTCAATACTGACACTGTAGTGCAGCATGAGGGGGGGATGCTGCACTCCTGATGAGCTGTCTTTTGGATGAGACGTTAAACAGAGGTCCCATCTGCCAGTTCTGGTGGTGGTTTAGGTGGATGTTAAAGATCCCATGGCACTTCTCGATAAGAGTAGGGGAGTTTATTAAGGATAAATCATACAAAAACAATAATCACAAGGTTTACAAAAGAAACAAACTGAATATCTCAAAACCCATTCATGTTTCAAATCAAATCAACACTTAATACAATAGAAAAAACAAAGGAAAGACCACTTTACATTCTTTGTGACTGAAAAAAATATAAATCTCTGTCCTGTCTCATTCAACCCATCTTCCTAACTTAAAGAAAGAGAGATAAATAATATCAGGGAGAGAAAAAAGAAACTGGGAAGATCCAAAAAAAATAGTCACACCGAAAGGAAAACTTCAGATTTAAGCAAGTCAAGTAATTGATGCATCTGGGTCTGTTATCTAGACCATATTTCTCCATGCAGAGGCCAGTATGGCTGCAGTCATTCTCCCTGTTTCTAAAAAATAAATCAACTGTATTTCCTTAGTAATTTTCTTTGATCAGCTCAATATGTGTTATATGTTTTTGTTGTAAAGTAATCAAATTTCTCACATTCCAAATATACTATTTGATGATACAGAAAATAACATTCAGGGTATTGGTATTCCAGTGTGTCCAGGTCCCTCAAAAATGGCCATAAAACAACATATTGAAATTACTGGTTGCAAAGAGGGGTTCTGCCCATGTGTCTGCTAAAGTTTGCCAAAAACCTGATATATAGGAACATTTAAAGAAAAGATAGGAAAATTACGTACCTACCGTAATTCTTGATCTTCTCTTGTATCTTCACCATTCATTACTTACCCGTCACGGAGCTTTTTTTTTTTTTTTTTTTTTTAAAAAGTTGCCTATGACCCCGCCCTCGGAAAGCGTCATGGTCATGCGCGGCGACACGTTAGCGATCGACTCCTCCTCCAACTCAGTTCTGTGAGCCGGAGAGGCAAAATGAAAGCAGAAAATATAGATAGCGAGGCAAGATAGCCGAGGGATAGAAAAGCAAGGAAGAATGAACTGAAAAGGAATAAGCCCGATGGAGGAAGGACAGAGGAGATAAGAACATCCTAGCCTAGGAGTGCAGAGGCCTCCTTACCGGGCGACTCTAGGAGGAGAGATGAGTAAGGAAATGAGAAAATAGAAGAAGAAGAAGAAAGAGAAGAGAGAAATGGGATGTTGAAGGGACCAGAATGCCCAACGAGCATAGTTAGCTTGTAGCTGAAGGCTCGACTAAAGGGGAAGCAAGAATCCCCGAGATAGAGCTGAAGAGAAGGTTCACGAACCCGCTAGACAGACTCAGGAGGGCATAGTCCTCATCTTCAACATGCCATTGTTCTTGACACCCTCGGGCTCCTGGCCGCGGAAGGCCTTTAACTGGAGGCGGCGAGGAGGGAAGAATAAACCCAGCAGCATGAGGCGCTGCTCAGGGGTTTAGAAATGGAAAATGTAAGCCTTTCAGGCGTTCCAAGATAAACAGGACTCAGACTGACTGGCTAAGGCCGGCCAAGGCTTAGGCTGGCTAAGATTGGATATGGTCAGCAGAGCTCTACTGTAAAATTGTCCAGGAGGATACTTAAAAGGAGAAACCACTTAGCAAAACAGCGCAGAAGGATAGCCTCACCTTCTCATTTGCCTTCTTGTTTGATTTCTCCTATTCTTTTTTTTTTTTACAGATAGAAAATTTTTTTTTTTTTTTTAACTAGATGCATGACCCAGATACCAAGATGCCTATAGCAGTCGGAGAGAGTTCCCTCAGCATTTTTTTTTTTTTTAGAAGAAAGGAACAGGCGTACTCGTTCCTCTGCTCTGCAAGGCAAGAATAGAGGGGGGGGATTAGATTTCAGGGCAACTACCTGAACACGGGATTGCAGGATCAAAACTGAATAGCCTGAGCCAGGCCAAACAACCCCAGAGGTATCTTGCCATAAGAATAGCAAGAGATAGTTGTGCAGTCTGATCGCCAATGCAATCCGTGAGATGGCCCATGAATCTTAGAGTAAATAATTTTCTGGATTTTAAACCCCAAAGAAGATTTTTTTTTTTTTTTTTGTTTTTTTTTGGAAAATGAAGCAATTTTCCTATATTTTATATAATGCAGAGAGAGAAGAAGGAGGGGAGGTGGAGAAGCCACAGGAAGAGGCCACTGAGGGGATGGTGGGCGGCGTAAGTAATGAATGGTGAAGATACAAGAGAAGATCAAGAATTACGGTAGGTACGTAATTTTCCTATCTTCCCTTGTCAATCTTCACCATTCATTACTTCCTGGGTGAGTACCAAGCTCCTCTTCCCAGGAGGAAGAGGCCATACCCTGAGGGAACAAGACCCCCAGCCTTCTGCTGGTGAGAAACAGAAGGAGAAGACCCTGGCTTATTCAGAAAGCCTAAGTGGGAGAAGAGCTAGGAGGTGCCTCGAGGGCGACGAGGAGATGGAGGAGCCCCTGTAAAAGTCTCCTAGCTCTGGATGAAAAAAGACGAGTCCCCGGAGCGGAGCGCATCACCCCACGCCGGGCCAGGGTGACAACCTGGAGAGCAAGCCATGCCGTCCGCCTGATGCAGATCGCTGTCCCAGCAAGCCTGGAAGCCACCTCATTGGCGTCATAAGATGCCCTTGCTTGTGTCTTGCCAGCTCCAGGCCTACACGGAGAGGGCAACGGCTTGTCTGGTTTGCTCCGTGTCAGGCATAGATGCCAGCAGCTGGGACATCATCGACCACAGATGCGGTTGTAGGCAGCGTGGTGAGCCTGATGTGATGCAATACATGCACTCGCCGTAAGAAGAGAACACTCTTACGCCCCAACGGTCGAACTGGAGAGAGTCCGAACCGGTGGGCAGTCGTGCACCAGGCAACGGCGCCAGAAGGGAGTATCCAGGTATACCAAACCTGAGGACGGGTTGGGAAGGAACCTAGAGACTCAGAGGGCACAATACCTCGCTGGCAGTCCGCGGGGCTGGGAAGAAAGCGGCAGGAACTGCCAGGACCGGATAGACGCCTCCTGGAAGAGGATAGGCCAGGTAACCACCAGATGCTGGGCACTGAATTCACCAAGGAATTCACGCGTCACCCGTTCGGTATTGTCTCTCGAACGGAAATCCAAGATCCTCACCATCCTCGAGAGAAACGCTGATATTCTGTGAAATCAGCATCGGAGGACAGATGAGCAGGGGGTTCCTCTCCCTCAGAGGAGGGAGACGAGGATGATGGGGAACTGGAATGTCCAGAGGATTCCTGCGGCAGTGGGGAGAGTCGAAAGACCCGCTCATGCATGTAACTAACATATGAGGGGAAGGCCGCCGCAGAACCCCTGAACTGCTCCCAGGATAACGGACCCGTAGGACCGACATGGCCTGGGAGCGGGGGTGGTAAAGGCAGAGAGATGGGAGAGGGGCACCTCCGAGGAGGCAACTGCTCTCTGCGAGGGCTCTGGAATCCGGGAAGGAGCTCTAGTAGGAGGGATCCCGGATATCAAACCAGGCCGCAGAACGGAACTCTGGGGAAGCGGAACCTGGAAGAGCCCTGGGGGAGAAACTCCCCTGTGAGCCGGGACTGCATGGATCCAGAAGGGCAGTCCGCACAGACGCCGCCAGAGGACACCCTAGAACCCTGGGGAGGCGGGGCTCTGCGCTACGGCTCCTGGCCACCCCCCCTGAGGTGGCCAAAGAAGACCGAGCAGCAGGACGCCTGCCCCTCAACCCCTCGGATTCCGAGAGGGCCCTCCTCCCCGACTGCAACGTTCCCCTAACCCCAGAGGAGGTAACAGCACCCCGGGGGGTAGCTGTCACCGGACCTCCAGAGAGGGGAGCCTCCCCCTCCGTCACCCCCACGTCTGCCCCCCGGGACTCTCGGCCACCCCCAGCCGAGGAACCCTCAGGAGACGACGGCAAGGGGGACAGAGGGAGGGGCCCGCTGCGCCGCCTGGTACCCCTAGCCACCGAGGACCCAGATTCCGAAGAATGGGGATGCCAGGATGGGTCCACATCTGAGTCATCGTCCTCCGAGGAGGACGAGACCAGCAGGACCTCGATGCTGGCTACCCCAGGGGTCCCCGAGGCCACGGGGCCGCGAACGGCCCCGGTACCGAGTGCGACACCGCTCGCCCCCAGCACGCCGGCAGCATGAAGGCCCAACCCCACACCCCCAGCGGCTCCGGCAGACCCGGCACCGCCCGGAGGAGGAAGGCCGCCCGGCGCGCCGGCGTCCGGGAAGGCGGCGGCACCGTCGGTGGCGCCGCCAAGCTCATCGGCACCGCGAGCGGCGCCCGAGGCAAGCGACACCGCCCTGATCGCGGCGCCGCGACGGCGCCGGGATCCGCGGCGCCCAGTGCAGCGCTGCTCGATCACCAGCCAGCGGCGCCCGGGATCTAAGCAGCGCGGGAACAGCGCGCGCGATCCACGGAACATGACGGCGCAGGATCAACGGCGCGAGCGGCGGCGTAGTCCACCGAGCCGGGCCCAGCCAAGGAGCCTCGACTGCGAGAGCCTGCACCTCCAGTGACTGCCGGCGGTGTCAGCGCTGCGGCCCGGAGGGCTCTGACGCTCCCCAACACCAGCGGAAGGGCCTCCCCTCGGCAAGAAGGGAAGAGACCCCCTCCTCCTCGGACCGTATCAGGCCGAGGAGGACCCGGGAAAGGCCTGAGATCTACTTGAGATTCCCTGACGTCCCCAGTCGGCGGGCCTTGCGGAAGCTATGCTGCGCGGACCGGGCAGTGACGGTCATATCGAGAAACAAGCGTCGCCACGAATCCATATTATGGTTGGGTCCCAGGCACGAAGACAGGCGTCATGCCGGTCGAGGCGGAGAATATGGCCGCCAGGAGCACCGCGCATAGGGGCACGGCCCGTCTTAGAAACGTTTAGCTCCAGAACCGGACATAACGCGAAATAAACAAGATTAAACACAGTCGGAAATACACCGCACCGCATAAAGGAAGAAAAAGGAACAGTCTTACCGTAGGGCGAGTGTAGAAAAGGAGTCGGATACGCACTTTCTCGTTAGCTACTCGCGAACAGGTGCTGCCTCGACGGGGAGAGAAACAGAACTGAGTTGGAGGAGGAGTCGGTGCGCTACCGCGGCCGCCCCTGCGCCGCATGGCTATCGCATTCGCTCTCGAGCGGGGCCGTTAGGCAACTTTTAAAAAAAAGCTCCCGTGACGGGTGCGCGCCTCCGGCTTACACCCAGGAAGTAATGAATGGTGAAGATTGACAAGGGAAGATGTTCAGTTGTCTCAAGCTGTGTAATACAAGTAGGTCTGCTGCATATTCTTTCATTTAGTTGTTTATGTTTTTGATTACTTTTAACATTTATTTTATTGTGACAGGATAACCAATATATGTCCCACATTTTAGGTGGAATTCTGTTATTTCTTAAAAGATTCATCAAGGGATCCTGCATCTGGAGGGGACAGACTGGGAAAGTAATAACTTCGGTGAAATTTTGTTATATTATTTGAGAGTATAGAGTTTTCCTATATAAAGCTAAAATCATTCTACTAGAGATTTTCCATGACTTCAATTTCTGAAAAACTTCCTTGGTATATAAGAGGGTAAGGACTGAGGTGCCCAAAATCCTTAGTACCTACCTGCGTCCCATTTTGGAACCATGTCTGGCATAAAAAATTAAATAAAACACTCCGGGCCAGGTCTATATTCAACAACAGAGGGCAAAAACTGGTATTCAAAAATACAGTATAGGGAAAAAAAAAACAGCGGGTTTACCATATTTATGCCCCCTTCAGTGACAGGGAAATACAAGATTTTTCTTTTGATGGGGTTTAGTTGACTGCCCCATACAGCCTGAAAAAAGATGCTGTACAATGTAGTCTCCAGGGATTTAGAAGGGGGAAACACATAGCTTAAATATAAAAATAAAGGGAGTAGATAAGTCTTAATTAAAACAACTCAGTCTTTTCTTTTTCCCCATCTGCCAGGCATTCCATCTTGCCACCATGGCTTTCCTTTGATTTAGTTTTGGTTCCAAATTCGTAAAATCCATTTTTTTCTGTACCATAAGTGATACCCAAAATTGTTACTGGGTCTGCAGTGATCTGGACATTGTAATACTTGTAATACTAATTGTAATAGTATTGTAGTATTAGGAGAGACTACTGCCCCTAGGTATTTCCCTGCACTTTTTGTCAAACTGAGTGAGGCCCCTGAATGTGTCCCATATATACAGCAGTATTGTAAAGCTGATGTCGCACTCTTTAGCGGCAGTTAAGGTGCACAAATCATCTACATAGGCTAAAACTCTGAGTGATACTGCTCCTTCCGTGTATTGTAAGGGAATTATTTATGGTGCATAAAAAGGGGTCTATATTAAAGACATATAATATTAAGGGCTCAGTGGGAAGCCCTGCCTTACTCCTCTTTTTACTGGTATTAGAGGTCCTTTCCATCCCATTCACAATGGGTCTTGTGGCTGTCCTATATAAACATTTTAACCAGTCTATAAAAAGCTGAGGTAAACCATATTGTTTGAAAGTA
The DNA here is from genome assembly GCA_016271365.2 of Neoceratodus forsteri. Lineage (NCBI taxonomy): Eukaryota > Metazoa > Chordata > Ceratodontiformes > Ceratodontidae > Neoceratodus > Neoceratodus forsteri. The sequence continues at coordinate 1,203,418,922 of CM028130.1, forward strand.
TACCACAGGTAATCATGATTTACAGCATCAAAGACTGTAGACTGGTTTAAAGTTAATACCAAGCCTTTTATGGTATTTGAGTTACTTATCTTGAAAATTTCCCTTAAAAGAAGCAAATGGTCTGTGATGGTACAGTCTGGGACTGAACATGTCTGTGCCTTTGATATTTAATATTTGGCAACTGGTTTTAGTCTCCTAGTAAGGATTTTTGTCAACATTTTAAAAATCAGTATTTAGGAGACTAATAGGTCTCCAGTTTTTCAGATCCTGCTTGTCCCCTTTCTTAAGTAAAAAAATAAGGAGTCCTTCTGACATTTCTAAAGGCAGATTCTGGGAATTTAGAATTTCTGTATATACCTTAGCCAGCTCTGGTGCCAGATTTTGACCCACATTTTTATAAAGCTCACTAGTGAGACCATCAGTCCCTGGTGATTTCCCTGTGTGTAGGGTAGAAATTGCAAACAAAACTTCCAAAGAGGAAATCTCATGTCAGTGCTTGAGCTAGTTCAATAGGATACTGTGGGAATGGTATATTCCCCAAATGCTCCCTGTGAGTATTATCAACTTTTTTCCTTGAAAAAGAGTAACTGTATGTTGAATGACCTGTTGCATTATCTCTATTTTTACAAACTTCAGAGCCAGTGTCATTAAACACTGATTCCATTAATTTTTTTTCTGTATCTTTGTCTTGTAACTGTCAAATGGGCATAAATTTCCTATTTTCCCCTGTGGTCCAAATTGTTGTGTTTTTAGGCTTTCTGCTCGCCTTACATGAAAAGTCATCATTTAGTCTTTCATTCTTTTAATCTGAGTAGAAAAATCAGTGCCTGTTTGATCAGTTAAAGACATACGTTTTTGTAATTGTTTTCTGTTATTCAGATATTGTAAATATTCTAAGTCCTTTTATGTGTGTTTGTAGATTTTAAAAGGTTTATAAGGTCTGTCTTTGTATCAGTCCACCAGATTACAGGATAAAACCCACACTGATTTTCTTGCCGTAAAAAAAGAGTAATCATTTGGGAGATCTCTGGCTGAGGGAATATGGACGCATTCAGTTTCCACACCCCTGGTCCAAAAGTGGGTTCCCTTTTTTCTTTTTGCAACTGAAGAAACTTTATTCAAGTTTTAGGAAAACAATAACTACAACAATAACATGCACAACATTAAACATAAAGGATAAAAAAGAAAAGTTACAATCACTCTCAATCTCCCTTCTACCCACCACCCAGTACAAACCCCTTCCTTCCCTTCCACCCACCCCCTACATGCACCACCTCTGGCAAGTAATAATCCCAGCAGATCTTCACAACTACACAACTAAAATTAGTTTTTTTTTTTTGTATAATCATATTTTATTGAAAATTCAAAACATATTAACAAGAAAGAAATGCAACAGCACAAAAAGAAGCACCAAATCCTTAGAATCCAAAAAAGGAAGATGTACAGAAAATGATAATATTCATGAACAAGTCCTTCTTACTAGTGGGACAGAACCTTAGAAATAACTCTCTGAAGCTTATCAAGAAAATCTAATTAAATAAAAAAAAAAAAAGAACAACAGAAAGGGGCATTACCCAATCAGGACCAAAATTATAGTCAATTTTGTAACTTGAAAACATTTCTACTAGGTACACAGAATTAAAATTTCTAAAAGAAGCAGCACTCCAGTCCAACAGATCCAAGGGCTAACTACTTATGGTACAGAATCTGAATTGACCTCCAACTGAAAGTTAATCCAAAGTCTCCAGTAATCAAAACCAATTGCTTCTCTGTCTAAGCACTTATAATGAAATTTCTCAATTCCATAAATGGAGATGACAATTTGATACCACCCTTCCACTGTAGGCACCCTAGCCTATAACCTTAACTTAGATAATGGCTTTTTTGCACACGAAATCAAAAGTAGAGATTTAAGAACCCAGGAGGAATCTGAAGCAGTACCAGCTTACCAGTCAGAGTCAGATTCCCAGAAAAAATCACCTGTAAATCCCTCTCGATTGCCTGCCAAAAGGGAGTTAGCCTAGAACAGCTCCAAAAAATGTGTGTCTGGTCCACCTGCAGCTCCCCACAATCCTGCCAACAGCAGGCATGATGCTGACCCACATACTTTGCCATACGCCTAGGTGTTAAAAAAACATCTCGACAACTACAATCAGTTTTAACAAAACTGGCAACCTATGTAATGTACAGTATATAAAAAAACACAAAAATCCTGTGCAAATAAGCCATTTCCAAGAATAAATATGATTCCATGTGTTAATATCACAGTAAAAAATATTGTGGGCAAAATAAAGTGGAACAAAATAAAGCAAGTGCAAAATATCGCAGGACATACTGTAACTGTGCAGACAGGGAGGAGGTTGCAGAAGAAAAAATTACTCACTTTAGTAATGTTGTTTCTTCTAATTGAGTCTTGCTATATTATGACAATTGCAGTGAGTCCCCATCTTCGAACTGCTCCGGAGGTGAATAGTTACCTTTCCATGCAGGCATGGAACTTAGAGCGCGAGCTCGGTTGAAAACTCTGTCTGTTGTTCTTCAAACGCAAACTGTCAGATCTTTACGAGCTAAACTCACTAAGGCTCTGTGTGGAAGCTGTAAACCTACACTAGCCAACTGGCTACTAACATAAACACTCATTTTTTGGCCTCAAACAAAGACTCAAGTCAGGAGACCCAAAAATGCAAAAACACAATACCAATTCACCCAAAAAGGAGGGTGAAAAACAACAAGGTGGGCATCAAAAAAGTGCCAACACTGAACTGCCCACCCACATCCCAAAACAGAGGTTCTGAGAGGGGCAGGCAGGGAGGGAGGTCATAATATAGCAAGACTCTATTAGAAGAAACAACATTACTAAGGTGAGTAATTTTTCTTCAAACAACATGAAGTCTTGCTATATTATGACAATTACAACTACACAGCAGTACCTTCATGGAGGAGGGACAGAACCTACTTAGGAATAGGCTCTGAAGCACAGCTGTGCTAAACCGAGCATCACTCCTAGCCTGGATGTCCAGAGTAGTGCTTGGTAAAGTGAACTGTTTTCCAGGTAGCTGCTTGACATATTTCTAGAATAGGAATGTCTCTGGCAGCAGCCAGAGAAGCAGCTGTACCTCTGGTAGAGTGAGCCCTCTGGCCTGAGGGGGAACTTTACCCAACTCTCGTAGCAGAATTGGATACAAGAGACAATCCACCTGGCAATGGATCTTTTAGTGTCTGGCTTCCCTTTACCAACTTCGCCATAAGTAAGGAACAGTTGGAGGGAGTCAAACCTGTGACCCTTGGTACGCTCTATGTAGTAACTAAGGGCTCTCTTCACATCTAGGCTGTGCAGCCTCCTCTCACCAGAGAAGGAGTGGTCAGTGAAGTACACTGGAAGAGAAATAGATTGATTAAGGTGGAAATCTGAAACCACCTTAGGTAGGAACTTTCTGTTAGTCCGGAGGACCACCTTATCTCTGTGAAAGGAGATAAACTCCTGCTCCACTGACAACGTCTGTAATTCACTTATGCATCTGGCAGAGGTGATGGCTACCAGAAACACAGTTTTCCAAGTCAAGTACTTGAGCTCAGCTGAAGACAAGGGCTCAAAGGGGGGTTGCATAAGCTGAGCAATGCAAACATTAAGATTCCAGGCAGGGGCAGGATCCCTGAATGGAGGGTTGGTGTGAAGCAATCCCTTAAAAAACTTAGAAAATACAGGATGAGCTGAAAGAGAAGAGGATTTACCTGCTGAAATAAAAGCAGACACAGCTGCCAAATGCACCTTCAGGGTAGCTGGTCTCAGCCCCAAAGAATTCAGATGGACCATATAATCCAGGACTGTGGGTAGATCAGCAGAGTCTGGGGAAATATGCTTTTCCGAGCACCATATGGAAAACCTTTTCCATTGGGAATTATAAGTAGCCCTGGTGGAAGGCTTCCTTGAGGCCTTCAATATATCCATTACACCTTGGGAAAGGTGTAAATTAGCAAACTCTAACTGTTCAAGAACCAAGCCTTGAGATTGAGAGATTTGAGATTCGGATACCAAACCCGTCCCTGGGCACAGGTTAACAGATTGCGATTCCTGGGAAGGCACAGGGGAGGATGGACTGCTAAGGACAGTAGGAGTGGATACCAGGGTTGTCTGGCCCAATCTGGAGCTATCAGAATGACTTTGCAGGATTGGGATCTGATTTTGACTAGCACTTTGAACAGGAGAGGGAAGGGAGGGAAGGCATAGAGGAACTTCCCTTCCCAACTGAGGGCTAAGGCATCCAGGGGAGTGAGCCCAACACTGGGGGCCTGCAGCAAAAAAGAGGAAGTTGGTGATTGTCTGGGGCTGCAAAAAGATCTATCTGCGGGGTGCCCCATCTGGCAAATACTACTCCCAAGACCAGGGGATCCAGTGACCATTCGTGATGGCCCTGGGAAATCCTGCTGAGAGCATCTGCCAGGACATTGTCCTTGCCTGGGAGGTGGACTGCCGTAAGGGAGGTGTTCAGGGAGTAAGCCGGAGACCACAACTTCATCGCTTGTTGCACAAGGCCGTGGACCCAGTGCCCTTGCTTGATGTACCACATTGTAGTGGTGTTGTCTGTTCTGACCTGTATAATCTTGTTCTGAACAGATTTGGAAAAAGCTTGAAGTGCTAGAAAAACTGCTCTGAGCTCCAACAGGTTGATGTGGAGCAGAGATTCCTGGGGAGACCACAGACCCTGGGTGGTGAGGTCACCCATGTGAGCTCCCCAGCCCAAAAGGGATGCATCTGTAGTAAGGATTAGAGAGTGAGACTGAGTGACAAAAGGAACCCCTTGTCTCAGGTTGCTCTGATCCTGCCACCACTGTAGGGCTTGGCTCAGGGTTCGAGTTACTGGGATTAACTTGGTAAGAGGATCCTTTCTTTGAGACCAAAAAGCTCTCAAATGGAACTGGATGTCCCTCATCTGAAATCTTGCTCCCTGTACAACTGCTGTGGAAGCAGCCATGTGTCCTAGGAGCTGCAGAAAATGCCTTGCTGGCTGGGAGACCTGCAGGGTGAATGAGGAGGCCAGGGAGACTAGGGTCTTTGCCCTGTCCAGGGGAAGGAAGGCCCTGGCTTTCTGTGTGTTCAGTTCTGCGCCTATTTAGGTATGAAGCTGGACAGGCTCTAGAACCGACTTTGAAAGATTCAGAAGGAAACCTAGAGAGGTAAGCAGTTGCTGCGTTATCTGAAGATGTAAATTGACCTGGTCTGGGGACTGGCCTACTATGAGCCAATCGTCCAGGTAAGGAAAGATGGCAATCTTTTGCCTTCTTAGGTAGGCAACTGCTACTGCCGGGCATTTGGTGAATACCCTTGGAGCAGAAGTAAGGCGAAGGGCATTGCTCTGAACTGGTAGTGGCCTGAGGGCAGCTCGAACCTGAGGTACTTCGATGGGAGATTCTGATGGGAATATGGAAGTAGGCATCCTTGAGGTCCAGGGAAGCTAGCCAGTCCCCTGGCCTTAGAGAGGGTAGGATAATTCCCAGAGTCACCATTTTGAACTTTGGCTTTAAAAGGTGCTTGTTTAAGTATCTGAGATCCAGGATGGGCTGCCATTCTCTTTTGGGGTAAGGAAGTACCTGGAGTACAAACCTTTGCCCTGGTGTAGGGGGGAACCCTTTCCATGGCTCTGAGAGCCAGGAGGGTAGAGGTCTCTGCCTCTAGGGCGAGTGCCTCTGATGGAGTTGCAGGTGGAAAAGATCTAGTTCTCAGCTTTGGAAATTTTTTGAAGCTGAGAACCAGTCCCTGGCTTACTACTTCCAGGACCCACTTGTCTGATGTTAAAGACTTCCAGTCCTGGACAAAGTAAGCCAGCCTGCCCCCTACAGGTAGAGAAGAATCGGCCCTGGCAATCCCATCAGGGTGCCTGCTTGGCAGGGCCTTTGGGCTGAGGGGTGGAAGCAGGCCTGCTTGTACCCAGTCTGCCTCTCCCTCTAAAGAACCCCCTCTGAGCATAGGTGGAGGAGGAAGCTTGGGTTTAGTAAAAAGGCCTATGAAAAGGCCTGCCCCTGCCTCTAGGAAGCTGCTTTTGAGGAGTGGCCTGCCTTTCCTTGGCCTGTGCACTCCTATAGGTGGTCCTATATTCATCCATTTTCTTCATGTAATTCTCTGTTTGCTCCCCAAACAGAGAATTGCCCACAACAGGAAAATCCATGGCCTTAGACTGGGTATCCTGAGACAGGGTAGTACATCTGAGCCAAGCCATCCTGCGAAGTGCCACAGATGTAGCCATGACTCTTGATGAAACATCATTAGAGTCCACTGCAGCATGAAATTGCACCTTGGATGCCTCAATACCATCCATAGCCACCTGTTCCAGCTCCCTGGCAAGCTGGTCAGGGACTTGTTTTGCTAGGGCCAGCACAGTATCCCATCTGGATTTCTGGTACCTAGCAGCATAAGCCATATAATTTGCCTGTCTGAGTCCCAAAGATGCTGCCATGTACTGTTTCTTTGCCATAGCATCAATCTTCCTGGAGTCCTTCTCAGGGGGGTGTGAAGCTAGGGGAATATTAGCCTTGTCACAGGCTGCAGCCTGCACTACCCCCACATGGCTGCATTGTTGAGTGAGGAAATCAGTGTCGGAGCCTGATAAGGTATACCTCTTGTCCATCCTTTTATCCACAGGAGGTATAGTGTGAGGAGTTTTTAAAACTTTTACTGTCTGTTTCCAAAAGATTTATGCAAAGGAATAGACAGTCTCCTAGACTCTGGAATATCCATCATTTCTACATAGTCCGCTCCTCTTGGTCATCAACAGCTTCCTCAACAGGGAGCTGGAGAGTTCAGCAACTTTTATAAAACATGAAATGAGAAGGGACTCTCAAAGCCTTGGAGAGAAACCCCTAAGGGTCTATCTGGAGAGATGTCCAGTTCAATGGGCACATCAGATCTTCAAAACCATATTCACTCTCCTCATATTCCTCTTTCCCCTCCTCCGGTTCACAAAAATCCTCAAAATCATAATCTTGAACTGGTGGAACCGGCCGAACTGAACGCCTCCCTGATGGTGTCGGTTTGGTCGGAACCGGGGAGACAGACTGGACAATTTGAATTGCTTTAGCTATTTCTTCAGCAGTTGGGGAGAGAACTTTTGGCTCTACGCTAGCTGACTTTCTAGTCCTTTTTGCTGGAACCGGCTTCTCAGAACCAGCTCTTCGTTTGCCCGAGGAAGTATCACCCTGGTCAGAGGGCACTCCCTCGTTCGGCTGGTACCGAACCGGGCTGGCCATCCGGATCAGCGGACTTTTTGGCCTCCCTTTCCCTGAGCCTACCAACTCTCTTATCTATGGTGGCAGCAGGGAAATTCTGACAAATCTGGCAGTCTGAATTGAGGTGGTCAAACCCCAGACAACAGACACATGTGGTGTGTGGGTCAGCCTTAGCAAAAGCTTCCCCACAAACACTACAGTGTTGAAACCCAGTGGGTCCGGTTTTTCTTTTGGGTTTCTCAGACATAATGCCAGCCTAACCAACTTGCCCGTTTATGGCAATCTGCCAAACAAAGACACCCTTATCGGTTCCCAACCGTGTCATGGTCAATTAAGGAAAACCGTAGGAAATCCGTTTTAGAACTGATAAGAACCGGAACTGCACTCTAAAAAGGACTAGTAGATTTAAAGACAACCTGATCGGTTCAAACCGAACCGATAATGAATTACAAGTTCCACAGAAAAACTAAATGTAAAACCTATTACTTACATTACCACAGACAGAGCTTGAACCGACCGGTTGCGGTTTAATTTCGGTTGAAAAACCGACAAAATAATACTTTAAAACCGACAAAATGAACCGAGCAGAAGGAGAAATCTCCGGAGCGACTGTTCAGTGAGGCGGAGTAAAGAATCTGACAGTTTGCGTTTGAAGAACAACAGACAGAGTTTTCAACCAAGCTCGCGCTCTAAGTTCCATGCCTGCATGGAAAGTTAACTATTTCACCTCCGGAGCAGTTCGAAGATGGGGACTCACTACAATTGTCATAATATAGCAAGACTTTATGTTGTTTGAAGCAGCAGAGCTATGAAGGAGTACAGGACACAGCAGTTATGTTGCACACTTTACTCAGTAAACACAGTGACCCAGGACCCCAGCAACACACACACACACACCCAGCACACCCCTCCACCCAATGCACATGTCAGAGTCACAGCCCGCAGCCAGTAGGCATGTCAGCACACCAGTCTAGAACCATGGGAACATCACACCTGGAGATGAAAGTTGTACGTGATGCCCCTTAGGAAGTCATAATTGCTCCGGGCACCATAGTCCATCACAATGGCCTGTATATGCCGGAAGGAGTCCTTGTATTTCTTCCCCCCCTCCGTGGTATGGCAGGCAGAGAGACACTGTTCAATGGTGATCTCTTTGAGACGCTGCTTACTCTTGAGGACGTCTATGAAGTGCCACAGTGTGGGGTGACAGGCACCAATGAGTGTGTTGAAGGCACGGTGCCACCCCTCCACCGAACTGATGGTATGTGCCTTCCCTGCCTTGCAGAATTCATGGCAGTTCCAGAGTTCAGTGGGAAAGGGGGGATGGTGATGGATACCACCACAGATGGACTGGCCCACCCATGTGTCCTCAAAGCAGTCGATCACTGGTGCAAGGAGCTCATCATGCTGCACATAAAAGTCCCACGACTGCAGTTCTTTAAAAACCTTGGAGACATCGCTAGGAGGCATGAACACAATGGCTGGTAGCATACGGATGTGAAGCGCAAATACCTAATCCGCTACATAGTGCTGCTGGACAGCAGACACACCCTGAACTTTCCTCCACACCACCTGGCACAGGTGGAAAAAACAACCATGGAGGCTGGCACCAGGGAAGATGGAACCAAAGGACCTGATCATGGCCTGCTCGAAGTTCAGCACAATGGATTCAGGGTGGAGGTCTTCCTGCAGCCCATGGAGCTCTGTGAATGCCTTGGTGTAGGTAGTACCAGTCTTGGCAGTCAGCAGTATGTACACCATTGGTATCACTGTGCTGTACGTCACCCTATGCATGGTATACAGCTGCAGGAACATGGGGGGGGGCCGCCTTGAAAGTGCCATCCGCAAACCATGTGTCACACTGTGCCATGTACTGGAGGTTCTTCCATGTAGAGAAGACCAGGCACCTGTCTGCTCCACCACTGTCGTGCATCAGAAAGGGCTCTCCTTCCAGTGTCACCCTGTACTCCTCAGGGATCAACAGGTAGCTGATGGCCATCGGCAAGAGGGGGTGGGTGGTTGGTCACCTTCCTGGCTTGCTGTACCCGTCACCTCAGGAGTTCCATGCTGGGCAGCTTCCCTCCAACAGTGGGCACCACAGTGCTGCAGAAGGCAGCAATAGCCTGCTGGGGGGTCTCAAAGGTGCAGACTGCCCTGTCCTTCCCCTCCACCACCATCTCCCAGACCACAATGTCTCCATGGTCAAGGATGTGGTTGTGGACATTCATGACTTTCACCACAGTATCACCTTCAGTGTGCACCCATGCCTTGCACTTGTCACGGAAGTACTCTGCACACTTCAAATAGGTCTTAGCAGCTGACCTCCTCTCCTGGTAGAATAGGTTGCCTTCATGCTGCAGAAGGGTCTTCCCCTTCTGGCTTTTGACGAACTGCAGCAACATGGCAGGTAATGGCACACCAGAGAAGAAAAAATTACTTACCATAGTAATCTTGTTTCTTCTAAAGGAATCTTACTGTAGTCTGACAAATGCAGTATGGTCTCACCATAGGACTGCCCGGAGCCAAAATTGTTAATAGAACCTATGCTAATAGTGGAATGTTAGGCTCAAGCTCGGTTTTCAGATCACTGTCCCTGGTTGCACTTTTTGCAACCGTCAGATTCTTACAAAGCATGCAGAAGCTAAATACTAACTAACCAAACTAAGTTTACTACCCCTAAATACCCCTATTAGGGGAACAGAAACTCCAACAACAGGAGGCATCTCTATGACTCAAGTCAACAGATGCCCAAAAAACTAATAGGTACCCACAGGTTTCCAACATCAGTGATACAGGAGTGAGCAGAGCCCTGTAGGTCCTAGCAGGGGAGGAAGGGTGGGAGCTCAGAATACAGTAAGATTCCCTTAGAAGAAACAGGATTACTATGGTAAGTAATGTTTTCTTCAAACCCCAGGAAATCTTACTGTATTCTGACAAATGCAGACTATCCAAGCAGTACCTTTGGAGGCGGGCAAAGGACCTATTTAGAAAACAGGCTCTGCAAAACTGCTGTGCCAAACCTGGCATCACTTCTGGCCTGTGTGTCCAGGCAATAGTGCTTGGTAAATGTATGAACTGTTTTTCAAGTAGCTGCCTTACAGATTTCCAAAAGAGGAATGTCTCTGGAAGCTGCTATAGATGCAGCAGTCCCCCTAGTAGAATGGGCCCTAAGCCCTTGTGGGGGCTGCTTACCCACCTTGTCATAACAGAATTGGATGCATGAGACAATCCATCTTGCTATGTATCTCTTTGTGGCAGGTTTACCCTTGCTGACCTCTCCATAGGTCAGAAAGAGTTGGGTTCTATCCCCTCTGTGACATTTCGTGTGCTCTAGGTAGTAACTAATAGCCCTCTTGACATCCAGGCTATGTAGCCTACGCGCACCTGAAGAGGAATGTTCAGTAAAGAAAACTGGCAAGGTGACAGACTGATTAATGTGAAAGTCAGATACCACCTTAGGAAGAAATTTGTTATTCGTCCTGAGTACCACCTTGTCCCTGTGGAAGGCCACATAACTGGGCTCCATGGACAAGGCCTGAATCTCACTAATCCTTCTAGCAGAAGTAATAGCCACTAAAAACGCAGCCTTCCAAGTTACATACTTAAGGTCAGCCAAAGACATGGGTTCGAAAGGAGGCTGCACAAGCTGTGCTATGCAAATGTTTAGATCCCACACAGGGGTAGGGGTTCTATGAGGAGGGTGCAAATGCAGTAATCCTTTAAAAAATTTTTGGAAAACTGCATTAGAGGCCAAAGAGGATGGTTTACCTGCTGACAGGTAAGCAGATACTGCAGCCAAACGCACCTTCAAAGTAGAGGTCCTGATGCCTAGGGAATGAAGATGGGTGAAATAGTCAAGAACTACTGATAAGCCAGCCTGGGTATCGTCTAAATGTTTGTCCCTGCACCAGCAAGCAAATCTTTTCCACTTAGGAGTATACATTTTTTCTGGTAGCAGGTTTTCTGGATACCCTAAAGACCTCCATTACCCCCCTCTGAGAGATTCAAGTTTGCATACTGTAGGTCCTCAAGAACCAGGCTTTGAGTCTGAGGGGATAGAGGATCCTGCCCTGGGAGGAGGACAGCAGATTGTGCCTCCTGGGTAGGCTGATTAGCTTGGCTACTGATAGGGACAGGACTAGGGAATACCATGGTTGCCTGGCCCAATCTGGGGCAATGAGGACCATTGTGGCTGGTAGGGACCTGAGCTTGTTCAGGACTCTTAGTAATAGTGGGAAGGGAGGGAAGGCATACAAGAACTTCCCTGTCCAATCCAGGATCAATGCATCCAGTGGTACTGTGCCCTTCAGTGGAAGTCTGTAGTAGTCTGGGGAAGTCTACCTCTGGAGTGCCCCACCTTCTGAACACCAGCTGCAATACTTGCTTAAGAACCATTCGTGATGGTTTTGATTTATTCTGCTCAGTGCATCTGCCAGCACATTGTCCTTCCCTGGAAGGTGGATTGCTGACAGCACAATGTTTAGGGAATAGGCCAGGGTCCATATTCTCATAGCTTCTGTGCACAGGGGGTGTGGACCTTGTGCTTCCGTGATTGTTGATGTAGTACATAGTGGTCATGTTGTCTGTCCTGACCTGGACCACTTTTCTTTGCAGCATGTTGGTGAATGCCTGAAGTGCCAGGAACACTGCCCTGAGCTCCAACAGGTTGATGTGCAGTAATGACTCCTGTTTGAGCCATGTACCATGGACAGTATGCTCCCCTAGATGTGCACCCCACCCTAGAAGGGATGCATCTGTAGTGAGCACCACAGATTGTTGCTCTTGGAGGAATGGGACTCCTTCTCTGACGTTTCCCAAATCCCGCCACCTCTGGAGTACCTGCATTAATGTTTGAGTGACTGGGACCAACTTTGACAATTTGTCCTTTCTTTGATGCCAGTAATGCTTGAGGCAATATTGAATATCCCTCATCTGAAATCTTGCTAATGACACTGTGGCAGTTGAGGCTGCCATGTGGCCCAACAACTGGAGAAAATGTCTGGCCGGCCTGAGGCTGTGAGGTTTGAAAGAACCTACCAGCTGCCTGAGAGTGTCTGCCCTCAGCTGAGAAAGAAAAGCCCTTCCTCTGACTAAATCCAATTCTGCTCCTATAAATTCCAGGAGCTGTACTGGTTGCAGCACTGACTTCTGCTGGTTTATCAAGCAACCCAAGGACTGTAGCAGTTCATGTGTTAAGGCCAGAGATTGCTTGACCTGTTGGAAAGACTGCCCCACTAAGAACCAGTCATCCAGGTATGGGAAGACTGCCGCCCCCCGCTTCCGTAGGTGTGCCACAACTACTGCCAAGCATTTTATGAACACCCTTAGGGCAGAGGTAAGGCCGAAAGGCATTGCTCTGAGCTGATAGTGGCCTGATGGAAGCCTGAACCTCAGGAACTTTCTGTGAGACTACCTTATGAGGATATGGAAGTAAGCATCCTTTAGATCCACAGATGCCAACCAATCCCCTTGCCTTAAAGTTGGCAGAATCGTTTTTAAGGTAACCATTTAGAATTCTGGTTTCAGTAGCTGCATGTTTAGGTACCTGAGATCCAATATGGGTCACCACTCCCCTGTTTTCTTGGTTGTGAGGAAGTATCTTGAGTAAAGGCCCTTTCCTTTCTATAAGAGAGGAACTGGCTCCACTGCTCCTAGTGAGAGCAGATTTAACACCTACTTTTCCAGTAACAATGTCTCTTGGGGGAGGAAGGTTGAAAAACTCTTGCCCTCAGTCTTGGTCTGGATTTGAAACTGAGTGCAAGGCCCTGACCCACTACCTCCAGGACCCACCGATCTGTAGTGATGGATTGCCATTCCTGGAGATAGTGGGTCAGTCTGCCCCCTACTGGTCCTGGGGAGGCAACCCGAGCAGATCCCTCAGGGTGTCTGCTTAGTCTGAGGTGCTGACTGAATGCTGGGGCTAGTGTGGTTAGTGCCTCTCCGGCCCCTGCCTCTGAAATAACCTCTCTGCTGTTGATAATGTGGATATGCCTGAGGCTGGAAGAATGGCCTGTAAGGTCTGCCCCTATGACCCCTAGCATGCTGCTTTTGTAAGGTAGGAGCCTTCTCCTTAGCAGCAGCACTTTGATATGCTGTTTTGCATTCATCCATTTTCCTCATGTAAGCCTCAGCCTGCTGTCCAAACAGAGACGAAGGCTCACATGGGAAGTCCATGGCCTTGGAATGAGTGTCTTGGGTCAGACTGGTAGTCCTGAGCCAAGCAAATCTTCTCAGTGACACTGAAGAAGCCATCTGTCTGGCTGCAGTATCGCTGCTATCCACAGCCATTCTGAACTGCACTTTGGAAGCCTCTGTTCCTCTCTTGGCAGCTTCTCCAGGTCTGTTGCCACTTGTGTTGGCACTGACTTTGTAATCTGTAGGACAGTGTCCCAGAGTGTCCTTTGGAATCTGGCAACATAGGCCATGTATAAAGCCTGCCTAATTGTCAGGGAGGAACCCAGATACATCTTTTTTTGCAATAGAATCCAGCTTTCTGGAATCCTTGTCAGGAGGATGGGATGCCAGGGGAATACCTGCTTTATCACAGGCTGCTCCCTGTATCACATCCTCATGGCTAGAGTGGCCAAACAGAAACTCGGCCCCATCCTTAGCCACCTAATATTTCTTATCCACCTTTCTATCAACTGGTGGAATAGAAGTTGGGGTATGCAGGATTTTTATCACCTGCTTTTTCAGGGACTTATGGACGGGGAGCAAAACCCTTTTAGGAGCCTGAACATCCATCATGTCCCTATAGTCCTGTTCCTCCTCCTCATCAGTTGATTCCTGTGTGGGGAGGTCCAGGGACAAAGTCACCTGTTTCACAAATTTAAAATGAGAGGTAAGTCCTCGTCAGGGGAATCAAGTTCCCTTGTCAGGGGAATCAGGACGATGAGGATTTGGTGAAATATCCGGGTCAAAGGGTTCACCATAGTCCTCATCCTCAAAATCGTCAGCATCATCATAATAATCCTCATCAAAAGTGTCCACTTCTGGTTTAAATGAACTGGGAACTGGAGTGGAACTTGAGGCATCCAAATGCAGCTGTTTCTGAACCTGAACTGGTGTTACTGGTTGAAGCGACTGAATTATTTTGATAGCGTTTGCTATTTCCTCAGCGGTTGGAACCGGAGTACTTGATTGCAGTTCAACCACTGAATGCTTTTCTTTTCTCTTTCTCTTTCATGTGGCTGCTGGGTTAGCAGCAGGGTCAGCAGGCTCCTTTTTGGTGGAAGAACCATCACCCTTGTCAGAGGGCTGATCATCCTGTTCATTTTTAACAGAAATCGGTTTGTCTGCAGCTGGTTCAGCAGCCTTTTCAGACATCCTTTCTTGCAGTCATTTTAAGTGCCTATCAAGCGTCGACTGAGAGAAGTTGTTACAGATCTTGCAGTCCCCTTTGAGGTGGTCAGACCCCAAGCAAAACACACAAATAATAGGAGGATCTGCCTTTGCGAACGGTTCCCCACACTCTGTACACTGTTAGAAACCTGTGGGACCCGTTCACTTCTTGGTCTGTGACATTGATTGTTTTTTTAAACAAAAGTAAAACCGAGAATTACCCTTGTAGGTTTTAAACTAAAAAAAAAAAAACTGCCTTACCGGATGGTAACAGTAATTTCAATTTAAACAAATACACAGACTGACCTCGGTTCCTTCTTGGTTGGAAAAACCTCGGAGGAACCGAAAGACTTACCCAAAACTACACTAATCGAACTAATTCTACCTGTGAACCAAGGACAATGCTTCAAAAATCGAATAAATAAAATGGACTTTTAAAATAAACCGAGAAATTATTTCTTCAGTTAAAGTGAAGGAGAGCTTTCCGGAGACGTCTTACTGAGGCAAGCGGAGTAAAGAATCTGACGGTTGCAGGAAGTGCAACCAGGGACAGTGATTTGAAAACCAAGCTTGAGCCTAACATTCCACTATTTACATAGGTTCTATTAACCATTTCGGCTCCGGGGCAGTCCTATGGTGAGACCATACTGCATTGGTCAGAATACAATAAGATTTCCTGGGGTTTGAACACACAGTTGCACTCAGTAGCAGCACAGGTAGTGACTTGCTTCAGTCAGGGCAGGCTGCAACTGCTGTGTGTCTCCCTTTTGAACTGCCCCACACACTGCCTGGATCCATTTGGGGGTGCATTTCCACATTTTCCCATTGGTGCCAGGTGCATGCTGGGATCCCTGCAGGCACTAGTTCATGGCAGCCTTTTGTACCTGTGTTCCTCCCCCCACCATGCATTCCCACTATGGATAGCAGTCCATAGCACTGCTGACAGGACACAGGGGGCTTGTGTACAAGTCCATGATAGGCTTCCAGCTGACTGCCGCTGTTGTTGGCAGTTTTTGCGCTGCACTTCAGTCCCCATTGCCGTGTGTCCATGTGCTGTCTGCAGGGAGCATGGAGGGGCCCCTGGCTGAGGGTGCATGGCTGTTGCAATTCTTCGCAGTTCCTAGTTAAACAATTCCCCCTCTTTGCAGTGTCGCACTCTGTCATAATCCCACCACCGCCTTCTGTGCAATGTCATCCGTGATGGCGGTGTGGGCAGCTATCCTTTTCCTGCGTCTGTGGTGATGGGCTTGTGCCAGTTTGCTGCCTCTGGGGATGCTGCTGGAGTCAGGCCTGCCTTTACATCTGTTGGGCATTGTGCTGCAGGCAGTGGGACGAGCACATGGACTGGACAAAAGTAGGTGTCCTCCCTGGGGCAGGGGCACCATGGCAATGGGCAGCGTTGTCCATGGCTAGGTGAGTCCGGCTGTCTTTTTTCCGGTGTCAGTGGCTGTTTGGGGGCCTGCAGGGTGGAGGGGGTGTAAAGGGGCACCAGAGACACTTTCAGTCGTGAGTTGCAAACACCAGGATCAGTGCTGCTGCTGTCCCTTGTGGTGCTCCTGTTGTGCCCACACCATGCTTTGCACCTGGATAGCCACTTCCCTCCTCCCATGTGCATGGGGGCACCATGGGGTCTGGCAGCACACTGCGGGCTGGTGACTCACGATATTATTGCCTTTGATGTTTTTGCCATGCATTGTTTACACCCCCGATGTGCTGCTTGCGATATTGTGCCCCACTTTATTTTGTAGGTGATATTAACACACGGAATCATAAATATATAGATTTATTGAAGGATGGATTTCTGGAGCTCAGTCCAAGCCTGGAACCTGGTACAAGTCTGATTGAAATTTGCAATAGCTTTATTAGCATGTAAAGCGGTTTAGCATTCATGCAACCATTCCAAAAAGGAAGGTGTCCAATCCTGCAACCAATGTCGAACTATAAGAAGCTTAGTTCTGAGGAAATCAAAGCCATATAATACTTCACTGCCGTCACTCCGTGCACCGGACTGAGTGTGTCTGCTATTAGGGTGCCAATTTCCAGTGTTTGCCGTCCCCTTCCCTGAGGTCCGATCAGCCTGGGTTGGAATCTTTATTTGAGGGTAACCCCCACAACAGAATGGGAATTTGTGGGGAATTCCCTGGCACACTGATGGCAGGCACACTCGGGCCAGCACATTCACCACCTGGAACCATAATACTTACATTTGGCTAGAGCAACTGTGGAATAGTCTCCCAAAAGACAGATCTCTGGGGTAAAATACTTTTTGTAGTCTAGTAATGGAGAAACTCTGGCTTGTATTAAGGACCATAACATTTTTGAAGGGAGACAATCCTACAGTTTATGGAATAAAATACCCTCAGCAGTGTTACAACAGGGACACTCTGGTGTAGATAACTTATTCATCCAAAATAATTTGTGGGGGGAATAATAAAGATTATGAAAAATATTAAATTGTACAAATCTTAACTGATCCTGTTTAATGTAAGTATAGACATTGTTCCATATCATATACCAATCTAAGTATGACCAATTGAGCAGTAGAGTATTTTGCCAGTAATAGGCAATTGGTGGGACCAGGGCACAGGCCTGTAGTGTCATGTAGTGTCAAAGCTTTATAAATACCAGAAATGGCTTTCCTTTTGGATGCATGGATAATGTATTCCTGGAAGGGAGGGTTCACAGAACTAAGCCAGGAAGGGAGCCTTAAGTATTTTTTAATACAACTACTAATCTGGGCATATCTGAAAAAGGTGGTAGGCAATGCGGAGAAATGGGTCCTGAAAGTCAGAAAGAGGATAATTTTATTATCAGCAATCAAATCAGCCAACTTAGAAGTGGTAGTGAGTGGGATCAGGGGAGCAACAGAAATGGAGGAAGAGGGAGGGAGAGGTACCCAAGGGGTGTCACATCAGGAAAAGGATAAAAAGGCCAGTAAGGTGGAGGGGATGGATGCTGCTATCTCCACCAAAAGGGTGTGGTTAGCCCTCAAGGCCCTAAGGAAAGATAATTCTCCTGGGCCGGATGGCATTCATCCTCGAGTACTATGGGAATTGGCGGACATATTGACTGCACCCCCGGTGGAGCTCTTCAACAGGTCACTTGAGACAAGGAGGGTACCTAGGGATTGTCGAGAGGCACATGTGGTGCCAATCCATAAAGAGGGGTCGAGGAAAGTACCAGGTAATTATAGACCCATTAGTTTGACCTCGGTGGTGGGAAAATTAATGGAGAATATACTAAAGGAACGACTGGGGGTGTACTTGGAGGAGGTGGGAGGTCTGGATAGTTGGCAACATGGGTTTGTGCCAGGTAGACCATGTCAAACCAATCTTGTGGAGTTCTATGAATGGGTAACATCAGAACTGGACAGGGGAAAGCCTGTGGATGTATTATTCTTGGACTTCAGCAAGGCGTTTTACTCTGTCCCCCACAAAGGTCTGGTAGAGAAACTGACGGGGTTGGAAGTAGGCTCTTTGATGGTCAGATGGATTAAAAACTGAATAACTGGATGCACCCAGAGAGTAGTGGTCAGTGGGGCGCTCTCGAACCCTAGAGAGGTTGGTAGTGGGGTACTGCAGGGCTCGGTCCTTGGTCCGATCCTGTTTAATGCATACATATAGGACATCAGGGAGGGTATAGGGTGTGAAATGAGTCTCTTCGCTGATGACTCCAAGATGGGAGCAGTAGTTGAGGGGGAAAAGGGGAGGTTGGCCCTGTAAGGGGACCTGAACACCCTGGAAAGCTGGGCTTACACATGGAAATGTAATTTCAATATCACCAAGTGCAAGGTGTTACATCTTGGGTGGGGAAACCCTAAACACAGGTACACCCTAGGAGGGGAGGCGCTGGAGGCCTCAACAGGGGAAAGAGACCTAGGGGTCATGGTGGATGCATGTATGAATAACTCTGAGCAGTGCAGGAGAGCAGCTAGCAAAGCAAACAGGATGTTGGGATGCATCGTAAGGGGCAGGGGTTCAGTTAATTTATTTTCAGTGGAAGTCTAAAACTTCCAGGAGTCGAAATCTGGAAGTCATTCCAATTTTTTGGAAGTCAAAATACTTCCAGGATCCCACTTTTGCAAGTCAATATTTTAGGAAGGACAAATTTATGGATGTTAATATAATATATTAGTGTAAAATACAACTTCTTTCAGAACAATCCATCATTTCTGACTTCCATGCCTGCAATTTTGGAAGTCATCTAATTTTTAATTTTACATCTGAAATCAATGACTTCCTCACTCTTTATTTTGGAAGTTTTTGCCCTATTTTTGGAAGTTAAATACTCCCAAAATGGAGTTAACTTGAAGCTCTGGTAAGGGGGATCACCTCTAGGAGCAGGGAAGTGATTCTGCCGCTGTACAATGGACTGGTTAGACCACACCTTGAGTACTGTGTACAGTACTGGAGACCACACTTGAAGAGGGACATACAGCTCCTGGAGAGGGTACAGAGGAGGGCGACTAAGATGATACGAGGACTAGGGGATTTGACGTATGAGGACAGACATGAGGAGCTCTGCCTGTTTTCACTGGAGGAGAGGAGACACGGGGGGGCATGATTGAGGTCTTCAAGTACCTCAAGGGAATAAATAGGGTAAACATGGAGGGGATCTTTAGACTAAAGCAGGGAGGTATCACCAGAGGGCATGGTTTGAAGGTGGAAGGGTGAGGGGGAGAAAAGAGGAGGAGTTTTTTCACTGAGAGGGTGGTGGACCCTTGGAATGCATTGCCTGGCGAGCTGGTTCAGAGATCCACAGTGGAAGGCTTCAAGAAAGGGTGGGACAGACACAGAAAGTGGATGTATTAGATGATCGCCTGGCCCAGGGGGGTGGAGATGGATGATAAGGGTTTCTGGAACACGGGGAGGGCCTCGCACCCAACTAGGGATCTGAGGTTCGAGCAGACTCGATAGACCATAAGAAATAATTACTCACCTTAGTAATGTTGTTTCTTCTAATGGAGTCTTGCTATATTATGACATATGCAGTGAGTCCCAACCGAACTGCTCGGAGGTGAAAGAGTTAACTTTCCATGCCAGGCATGGAATGCTGAGCTCGAGCTCGGTTGAAACTCTGTCTGTTGTTCTTCAAACTCAAACCGCCAGATCTTTACGAGCTAAACTCACTGAGGTCCTGTGTGGAAGCTGTAAACTCACACTAGCCAACTGGCTACTAAACATAAGAACACATTTTTGGTCCCAAAACAAAGACTCAAGTCAGGAGACCCAAAAAATGAAAACACAACACCAAGTCACCCCAAAAAAGGAGGGGTGAAAACAACAACGTGGGCATCTACCAAGTGCCAACACTGCACTGCCCACCCACATCCCAAAAATGAATCAACTAATATTAATACCGCACTAGAATACTTCATTAAATCTTTCAACTCTGCATGCGACTTATACACCCCTGTAAAAAAACGTAAAATCAAAGCGCTATCAAATCCATGGATTACTGCCAAACTACTTGCCGAGCTCAAGGTTCGGGACCACCTCTGGGCAGTTGCCAGAGACACAGGCTCACCTCATGATACCCTAAAATACAAGCAGGCACGAAATAGATGTACCTCACAAATTAGGCAAATGAAGGCGCCTATTTCAAAAATGCCCTTGAATCCACCTGGGGTGATGGAAGAGCTTTTGGGACAACATCTGAAACATAATGGGTAAACAATCAAAATAGTCACCTACCATTATAAAAGTTGATGGATCCACCACTCTTGACCCAAAGTCTATTGCAGATACGCTAATAAGACATTCTGAACCTTAGTAGGGTCCTCCCCAGATTTCTTCTCGGACTTACCTGTGCCTAGCCTAGTATCACAAAACACCCTCGTGACAAACCACAATTTTACTTAAGAAAATCAAAGTGCACAAGCACACAATACATAAGAAAGGCCTGCTCCAAATCCAGAACAAGTAGTGACACGCTAGATCTAAAATCCTGTCTCTCACCCTGGATGAAGTATCTCCCCTTGCAAAAATTCTTAATCTGTCACTTTACAAAGTCAATTTCCCAACAAATGGAAATCTGCCATAGTTACGCCTAGTGGACAAAGGGGGGACAAACCTCAACAGAAAACTATCGACCAATATCAATACTCCTCCTCTCCAAAGCACTTGAACGAATAGTGGCAGACCAACTCTGATTACCTGGACAAATACAATCTACTCTGTAATCAACAGCACGCTTTAGGAAAGGACATAGTACAACAACAGCCTTACTTGATTTCTCTGGAGAAGTCCACTCAGCCCTGGACAAAGGGTGCCAAACAGGTGCAGTCTTTATCGATCTTACAAAAGCTTTTGACACAGTCCATCATGGCCTACTTACCTCCCTACTTTCTAGCCTAGGCCTGGTCAAGGTCCTTGTGTTTGGGTAAAAGTTACCTGTCCAATCGGTCACAGGCTGTAAAATCTCTAATGAACTCTCCGACTTCAAACCAGTTCTCTCAGGTGTACCACAGGGATCAATTCTTGACCGCTCCTCTTTAGCCTGTTCCTTAACTCCCTCCCAGATATCTGCCAGGAGAAAATAATCTTATACGCTGATGATGCTGTAATTCTCTCTTCCCACAAGGATCCAAACTCCCTACAAAAAAGCCTGCAACTTGCTTTCTCTAGTGTTGAAAGGTGGTTCCTGGATAGTAAACTTGTGCTAAACCACAATAAAACAAAAGCCATGCTCTTCTCCAATCACCAAAACAAAAATAGGCATACTCCACTCACCATACAAACCTCTGCGGGAATTACACTGGACCAAGTAAATACTTTCAAATACCTTGGCATCACTTTTGACCAAGGGTTCACCTTTGCAACCCACATTGACAACACTGCGAAAACAGTGAACCAACACCTTGGAATACTATCCTAACAATCAATTTCTAAATCAAGCGGCATTGAGAATAGCTATACAGAGTTCCATAATCTCAATCATTGACTATGGCCTTATTATTTATGGCTCAGCTACCTCCACTGCTCTAAGGCGTATCTCAATCACTCTAAATAAGGCCTGCCGGCTCCTCATGGGGGCTCAAAGACTGACTCACACGTGTGATTTTGTACTATGAATCAGGCTGGTTGAACCCATCAAATCGTCTTATTTATCTCACCTGCACAATGGCAAAAAAATCTATCTTGGGACTGACTCCATTATGTATTCAAAACCTACTCCGACTGAATCCTGGCTCACGACCCTCCACCAGATCTGAACGCCAACCTTTCCTGGTTCTGAGATGCCGGACTGCACAGGGACAAAGCTCTTTCGCATACAGGGCTCGACATGGTTCAATGCTTAGTCCACCTACTCTATCCTCAACCTCGCTTGAAGCTTTCAAATCCATGCTCTATGCCCACCTCACCACCACTAGCAACTGTGATTGGCTAGATAAAGACTACTAACTCCTCATGTCCATCCTCACGTCTGAGGCCCCTTCCCCTGACTAATGAACCTCTGGTACCTCACGACTTCCTGTCTCCCACCCAAACTCACTCCCCCTTTTTCCTGTCCCTCTCACTTACTCTCCCGCCATCACCTTTCCCTCCTCTCTAGCCTCCTTTTGCGCCTAATGATCACCCTCTCCTGGAAGTTTCCTTAACCTCGAAATTGTCTACTCGCTTGAACCTGTTATAGCTTGTTTTCTATGAAACTTAAAGCGTTACTGCCTTAAACTGTTAATAGCAAATTTATGATGTAACTTTCCTGTCTGGTTTTACCTGTAATGTGTATCGTGCTTTGTTAAATATTCTTTGTGACATAGAACCTTTGTAAAAGAGCCCTGGCTCAAAGGTATTAATTCCTAGACTAATAAACTAAACTAAACTAAAAAACAGAGGTTCTGAGAGGGGCAGGCAAGGGGGAGGTCATAATATAGCAAGACTCATTAGAAGAAACAACATTACTAAGGCGAGTAATTTTTTTTCAAACAACATGAAGTCTTGCTATATTATGATATATGCAGACTACACAGCAGTACCTCCATGGAGGAGGGACAGAACCTACTTAGGAAATAGGCTCTGAAGCACAGCTGTGCCAAACCGAGCATCACTCCTAGCCTGGATGTCCAGGGAGTAATGCTTGGTAAAAGTGTGAACTGTTTTCCAGGTAGCTGCTTGACATATCTCTAGAATAGGGATGTCCCTGGCAGCAGCCAGGGAAGCAGCTGTACCTCTGGTAGAGTGAGCCCTCAGGCCTGAGGGAGGAACCTTATCCAGCTTTTCATAACAGAATTGGATACAAGAGACAATCCACCTGGCAATGGATCTTTTAGTGGCAGGTTTCCCTTTACCAACCTCACCATAAGTGAGGAACAGTTGGAGGGAGTCAAACCTGTGACCCTTGGTACGCTCTATGTAGTAACTAAGGGCTCTTCACATCTAAGCTGTGCAGCCTCCTCTCGCCAGAGGAGGAATGGTCAGTGAAGTACACTGGAAGAGAGATAGATTGATTAAGGTGGAAATCTGAAACCACCTTAGGCAAGAACTTCCTGTTAGTCCTGAGGACCACCTTATCTCTATGAAAGGAGATAAAATCAGGCTGCACTGACAAAGCTTGTAATTCACTTATGCATCTGGCAGAAGTGATGGCTACCAGAAACACCATTTTCCAAGTCAAGTACTTAAGCTCTGCTGAAGACAAAGGCTCAAAGGGGGGTTGCATAAGCTGAGCAATGCAAACATTAAGATCCCAGGCAGGGGCAGGGTCCCTGAATGGAGGGTTGATGTGAAGCAATCCCTTGAAAAACTTGGAGAATACAGGATGAGCTGAAAGAGAAGAGGGCTTACCTGCTGAAATAAAAGCAGACACAGCTGCCAGATGCACTTTAGGGTAGCTGGTCTCAGCCTCAAGGTATTTAAGTGGACCATATAATCCAGGACTGTGGGTAATCAGCAGATTCTGGGAAATATGCTTCCAGAGCACCATATGGAAAACCTCTTCCATGTGGAATTATAAGTAGCCCTGGTGGAAGGTTTCCCAGAAGCCTCAGGATATCCATTACACCTTGGAGAGGTGTAGATCAGCAAACTCTAACTCTTCAAGAGCCAGGCCTTGAGATTGAGAGATTTGAGGTCTGGACCAAACCCTCCCCTGAGCACAGGTTAACAGGTTGTGATTCCTGGGAAGACACAGGGGAAGATAGACTGCTAAGGACAGTAGGAGTGGATACCAGGGTTGTCTGGCCCAATCTGGAGCAATCAGGATCATCTTGCAGGGTTGAGATCTGATTTTGACTAGCACTTTGAACAGGAGAGGGAAGGGGGGAAAAGCATAGAGAAACTTCCCTTCCCAATTGAGAACTAAGGCATTTGGAGGGACTGAGCCAAACACTGGGGGCCTGCAGCAAAAAAGGGGAAGTTGGTGATTGTCTGGGGCTGCAAAAAGATCTATCTGCGGGGTGCCCCATCTGGCAAATATCACCTCCAAGACCAGGGGGTCCAGTGACCATTCGTGATGGCCCTGGGAAATCCTGCTGAGAGCATCTGCCAGGACATTGTCCTTGCTGGGAGGTGAACTGCCATAAGGGAGGTGTTCAGGGAGTAAGCCAGAGACCACAACTTCATTGCTTTGGTGCACAAGGCCATAGACCGAGTGCCCCTTTGCTTGTTGATGTACCACATTGTGGTGGTGTTGTCTGTTCTGACCTGTACAACTTTGTTTTGAACAGACTTGGAAAAAACTTGAAGTGCTAGAAAAACTGCTCTGAGTTCCAACAGATTGATGTGGAGCAGAGATTCCTGAGGGGACCACAATCCCTGTAGTGAGGTCTATGTGAGCCCTCCCCACCCCAAGAGGGATGCATCTGTAGTAAGGATTAAGGAGTGAGACTGAGTGACAAAGGAACCCCTTGTCTTAGATTGCTCTGATCCTGCCACCACTGTAGGGCCTGGATCAGGGTTCGAGTCACTGGGATCAATTTGGTTAGAGGGTCTTTCCTTTGAGACCAAAAAGCTCTCAAATGGAACTGGATATCCCTCATCTGAAATCTTGCTCCCTGCACTACTGCTGTAGAAGCAGCCATGTGCCCCAGGAGCTGTAGAAAATGCCTTGCTGGTCAAGAGACCTGCAGGGTGAATGAGGAGGCCAGAGAGACCAGGGTCCTTGCCCTGTCCAAAGGAAGGAAGGCTCTGGCTTTCTCTGTGTTCAGCTCTGTGCCTATGAAGGTGAGGAGCTGGACAGTCTGTAGATATAACTTGACTTGGTCTGGAGACTGGCCTACTATGAGCCAGTCGTCCAGGTAAGGGAAGATGGCAATTTTTTACCTTCTTAGGGAAGCAACTGCTACTGCCAGGCATTTGTGAATACCTTTGGAGCAGAGGTGAGGCCAAAGGGCATTGCTCTGAACTGGTAATGGCTCGAACCTGAGGTACTTTCGATGGGAGCATCTGATGAGAATATGAAAGTAGGCATCCTTGAGGTCCAGGGACACTAGCCAGTCCCCTGGCCTTAGAGAGGGTAGAATAATTCCCAGAGTCACCATTCTGAATTTTGGTTTTAAAAGGTGCTTGTTTAAATATCTGAGATCCAGGATGGGCCGCCATTCTCCTGTTTTTTTTGGGGGGTAAGGAAGTACCTGGAGTACAACTCTTTGCCCTGGTGTAGGGGTGGAACCCTTTCCACACCTCTGAGAGCCGGGAGGGAAGAGACCTCTGCCTCTAGGGCAAGTGCCTCTGGTGGATTTGCAGGTGGAAAGGATCTGGTTCTCATCTTTGGAATTTTTTTGAAGCTGAGAACCAGTCCCTGGCTTACTACTTCCAGGACCCACTTGTCTGATGTCAGAGACTTCCAGTCCTGGACAAAGTAAGCCCGCCTGCCCCCTACAGGTAGCTGAGAATCAGCCCTGGCAACCCCATCAGGGTGCCTGTTTGGCAGGGGCTTTGGGCTGAGGGGTGGAAGCAGGCCTGCTTGTACCCCGTCTGCCTCTCCCTCTAAAGAACCCCCTCTGGGCATAAGTAGAAGAGGAGGCCTGGGCTTGGTAAAAAGGCCTATGAAAAGGCCTGCCCCTGCCCCTGGAAAACCGCCTTTGAGGAGTGGCCTGCCTTTCCTTGGCCTGTGCACTCCTATAGGTGGTCCTATACTCATCCATTTTCTTCATGTAATTCTCTTTCTGCTCCCCAAACAGAGAATTACCCACAACAGGAAAATCCATGGCCTTAGTCTGGGTATCCTGTGACAGGCTAGTACATCTGAGCCAAGCCATTCTGCGAAGTGCCACAGATGTAGCCATGACTCTTGATGACACATCATTAGAATCCACTGCAGCATGGAATTGCACCTTGGATGCCTCAATACCATCAGCAGCCACCTGCTCAACTCCTTGGCAGCTGGCCAAGGACCTGTTTTGCTAGAGCCATAACAGTATCCCATCTGGATTTCTGATATCTAGCAACATAAGCCATATAATTTGCCTGTCTGAGTCCAAGGATGCTGCCATGTACTGTTTCTTTGCCATGGCATCAATCCTCCTGGAGTCCTTGTCAGGGGGGTGTGAAGCCAAGGGAATATTTGCCTTGTCACAGGCTGCAGCCTGCACTACCCCACATGGCTGCATTGTTGTGTAAGGAACTCCGTATCAGAGCCTGACAATGTGTACCTCTTGTCCATTCTCTTATCCACAGGAGGTATAGTGTGAGGAGTTTTTAGAATTTTAACTGTCTGTTTCCCAAAAGATTTATGCAAAGGAATAGACAGTCTCCTAGACTCTGGGATATCCATCATTTCCACATAGTCAGGCTCCTCTTGATCATCCACAGCTTCCTCCATAGGGAGCTGGAGGGTTTCAGCCACTTTCTTATAAAACATAAAATGAGAAGGGGACTCAGAAAGCCTAGGAGGAGACAGTCCTGAAGGTCTGTCTGGGGAGATGTCCGGGTCAATGGGCACATCCAGACTTTCAAATCCACATTCACTCTCCTCATACTCCTCTTCCCCTCCTCCGGTTCATAATATTCCTCTAAATCATACTCTTGAACCGTGGAACAGACACTTACCTGATGGTGCGGTTCGGTCGGAACCGAAAGCGACTGGACAATTTTAATCGCTTTGGCAATCTCTTCAGCGGTTGGAGAGGAAAGTTTTGGCTCCACAACAGCTGATTTCCTAGTCCTTTTTGCTGGAACCGACTCCTCAGAGTCGGATCTCCTTTTGCCCGAGGAAGTCTCGCCCTGGTCAGAGGGCACTCCCTCCGGTTCAGTTGGAACCGAACCGGGCTGGCCATCCGGTTCAGCTGACTTTTTGACCTCCCTTTCCCTGAGCCTACCAACTCTCTTTTCCAGGGTAGCTGCAGGAAAATTTTTACAAATCTGGCAGTCTGCATTGAGGTGGTCAAATCCCAGACAATAAACACAGGTGGTGTGGGGGTCAGCCTTGGCAAAGACTTCCCCAGACACTGCAGTGTTGAAACCCAGTGGGCCCGGTTTTTCTTTTGGGTTTCTCAGACATAGGTGCCAGTCCTAACCAAACTTACAATTTTATGGCAATCCGCCAGGTAAGGCCCTCGATACCGGTTCCCAACCGTGTCACGAGTCGTGGAAAAAACATAATAAAACTGCTTTTTTTAGAATTGATAAGAACCGTAACCACACTCTAAATGACAGATTAATATATTTTAAACAACCTGATCGGTTCAAACCGAACCGATAAACCGTTTACAAGTTCCACACAGAATAGAAATTAATGTAAAACCTATCTAGTACTCACAAATACCACAGACAGAGTCTGAACTGACGATTCTGCGGTTTAAATTCGTTGAAAACCGAGAAAACAATACTTTAACCAACAAAATGAACTGAGCAGAAGGAGAAATCTCCGGAGCGACTGTTCAGTGAGTCGGAGTAAAGAATCTGACGGTTTGAGTTTGAAGAACAACAGACAGAGTTTCAACCGAGCTTGAGCTCAGCGTTCCATGCCTGACATGGAAAGTTAACTCTTTCACCTCCGGAGCAGTTCGAAGGTTGGGACTCACTGCATATGTCATAATATAGCAAGACTTCATGTTGTTTGAAGGCCTAATCTGCTGGCAATTAGTATGTTAGTATGTAACTTAGATCTGGATAGGGCAGACCAAAAAGTGGGTGGAATAGGTTTACCTACTATAAGCAAATTCTGGTTATTAAATAAGAGTTGATCCAGCGATCTAAAATGGGACATTTTTAATAACCGACACAACTGAGAGTGAGCTCGGACACTCCAAGCTATGGTAGAATTACCTAGAACATAAGGCAGCCCCAAAAAAGGAACATATAATAAGGATGCTAGTGAAATATTATATTTTTAACCAAAGAATGCTCTATCTCCAACCAGCAAGATGGGGAAAGGTTGGATACAGCTGCATCTCCTCACTGAAAATATTTGGCACTATGAAGGGCTAGGTAATAGTTGTAAAAGTCTGGGAGTTGCAGGCCTCCAAACTTATATGGTCTGCACAGCTTTGCATATGCTCTATGGGGGAGGTCGCTTGTCTAACCACAAGAATGCAGAGCATAGTGAGGACAATTATTAAACCATAATTTAGACAAATATATGTTTAGCAAACCAAGAGGATAAATTATCTTCGATAAAACACACATTTTGATAAGACTGGCTCTGCCCAATAGTGACAAGGGTAGATGACGCCATCTGGCTAAATCCCTCTCGATTGTTTTATCACCAAATCCAGATTTAAGGACTTCGTTTATTGTTGTCTTTTGAAAGCTTAATACCCAAATAAGGTAATGCTCTTGTTTCCATTTGAAATCCAAGTTCCTGAGAGAAAATTTTGGAACAAGAAGCAGACAAGGGGTATACCACTGTTTTATTTGAGTTTAGTTTATAACCGGGGAAAATTTAGAAATAATAGCAAGGGCCTCAGGTAAAGATTTCTCCAAGTCCAAAAGGTGGAGCAAGATATCTCGTAGGTCCACTCTCCTACTGCTATTCCCCTGACTGAATGAGTCAAATTAATCAGTCTGGTTAAAGGTTCAAAATATAAATTAAAAAGGTAAGGGGATAGGCAAAAACCTTGGCATGTGCCTCTGGATAAGAAAAGAACATTTGATAACTCATTATTACAGAGAATATGGGTGGAGGGAAAGGCATACAGAACTCAAATTCTATTTATAAATTCTGCAAGTAATCCATAAGTTTCCAAAGCCTTGAAGAGATAAGACCAGGACACATGGTCAAAGGCTTTCTCTGTGTCCAGGGAGACCAGCACAGCTTCTTCCTCCGACTCCCTGGATGCAGAGAAAAGATGAAAGATTTTCTGAAAATGCTCACCTGAATTTCTGTTGGCAACAAAGCCTGCCTGTTCTGGACCCAACAGAAATTCCCATACAGTCATTAATCGAGAAGCCAGTATTTTAGCATATAATTTAACATCGTTGTTAATCAGTGAAATAGGACAGTAGTTTTTGGGTTTTGAGGGATCCTTACCAGGTTTAGCTAACAACACTATACGGGCTTCGAAAAGTGATTTGTCTGGGGGCTTGTTAAGATTCCAAAAATTAAAAAGGGTAGTAAGGATTGGGGTTATTGTATCTTTATAAGTGTTATAGAAAAAAGAGGAAAATCCAGGGGCCCTACCCAAGGGCAGAGAGGCTATGGCTGCTGCCACTTCTGACTCTATGATAGGGCCTAAGAGGCAATTAGTTTGATCCGAAGTAAGTTGAAGAAGCTTGGCAGCAGCCAAGAAACCTTCCTGAACTTCCAAATTGGTAGGGTATATAGAGAATGATAAAAATCCAAAAAAATAGAGACCATATGACAGGGATCAGTAGTAGGCAGGCCTCTCCCAGAATCTACTAAAGATGGAATCCATCTAGAATTGGTCCTCTGTTTTATACTGAGTGCTAGAAGCTTTCCAGCTTTATTACCTTGCCCTATATATGTGGCTTTTAGTTGAGAGGCCACCCTGTCAACCTTATTTAAAAGATGTTCAGAGTACTGAACTCGTAGTTGAGCCAACTTTTTTTGGGTATCTTCTGTGGAGGAAACAAAGATTTTTTTCCAGGGTACAGATTTGGGCAAGCCAATTATTGACCTGGGTATGTTGCTTCCTTTTTTTTTTTTAGTAGAAGCTAAATGAATTAGCTCTCCTCTCCAGGTAGCTTTTAGACAGCCCCAGATGAGGTCGAAGGGCAAGAGGAGCCCCTGATTGCATTGAATAGTGATGGTCATATAATCTTTAAGGTGTTTAACAGTATCTGGATCCCGCAGGAGTTGACTGTTTAAGGACCAAGTACGAGAACATAGGGAAAAGTAAGGAGCATCCAAGGCAAACAATACATGGGAATGATCAGAGATAACTCATGCCTGGATTTGGCTATATAGCTGTTTGCTAATAAAAAAAAATGTTGAATTTGGACTTCACCTTGTGGGGGTGGAGGGGGTTGAATAAAATGTAAAGTCACAAACAGTTGGGTGAAGTAGGCTCCATGGGTCCAAAAGACCTAGTTGGTCAAGAATGTCCAGAAGGGCTCTCTGTCCAGGAGACAGGCCCACTTTCGTTTGGTAAGTCTGGTCTAAATTATTTGCCTGAACTAAATTCCAAACACCACCTAATATTATTGGCAGGTGACAAAGGGGGGCCAAGGGGGCTGTAGCTAAAGATGGAAAAAAACTGAATGTACCAAGGTTTGGTCCATAGATGGAGCCTAACAAGACCTCCCAGTTCCCCAAAGTACCATAAACAAAGATAAAACGTCCCTTTGGGTCTTTAATTTCTACCTGCAAGGTAAAAGAGGTTGCTTTAGAAAATAAAATTGCCACACCTCATTGGTGCGAACTGTTGCCTGCCCCAAATGCTTGTCCTACCTAGGATTTTTGGAGGTGACTTGTATGATTTTCCTGTAAATTAGTCTCCTGGAAGAAAACTATTTCAGGCTGAAATTTATTTAAATGACATAGAAGCACGCATTTTTTCCTATTATCGCTCCCTTTCTTTATGTTCTAGGTAATACACTTAAAAGGATTAGTCATAGGAGAGTGTTAACCAGATGACTAATAGTGAGCAAGGATCCTGAAAGTGGTGTACAAATCCCATCTCCCACCTGCCATCCCCCCCCCCAAAAGAACCGTCAACAAAAACATCCAAGAGAAAAACTAACAATATCCTCACTGTAACTATATACGATACACCAACACAAAAACTAGCAGGACTTCAGCCTCTAACACCAACAAGGTCCGTGAGCAATGATTGAAGTGAGCTCACACTTAGATCACAGAGCAAGAGTAAAAAAAAAAAAAAGTACCATATAATCCCCCAATCAAGTTTCTCACTGTAATCATATAAAACTCCTTACTTTTTTTTTTTAGACAAATTACAGAGAAGAATACTAACATGCTCATTCTAGACTATGGTATTAAGGTAAGAGGTACCCGATCAAACAAGAAACAATTATAAGGCAACAAAGCAAATCATTAGACTTTCCATAAAAAAAAAAGACTAACTTTGCAGATTAACAAATGTGTGTATCTTGCTAGTTATTAAAACTGTACCGTAGCTAGTACCATTTGATTGAACACTAAAGCAGGCATCAGCGTGTTCGGCTCCATGAAAACAAGAGATCAATATATAATGTCGAACCCCAACTTAATAAACAGCCGTTTTGGTCAGATATAAGGAAATAATGAGGTATAATAAGAGAAGGTGAAGTTGTTATTCTTCTAAATATTATTAAAAAGAAACAGATAGAGCCGTTCAGAGCCATGATCATTTAATAATCAACACATCAGTCATCTGAATCCTCTGGGCAACCTGTATTTGGCTGCAACCAGAAATAACCACCTAGAAAGATGGACAGCTGTAACTCAAAATACCGATGAGCTATAATAACAAGTTCATGCCTCATAAGGCAATAAAGAAAATTAAAAGAACCAATTAAAATTTTAATAAAAAACTAAAATATCTCCAATCTCTCCTCTGTAGAAACACATAGATCCATCTTGTACATGCTTCCAAGAAATGGAAGGAGCAATGTGCTGTACAAATCTCAAAAGCTCTAAAATGTCTGTCAAGTCTGGAATGCTTAGCAGCATAGCCATACAGGGACCATCAAAATTAACCTTGCACAGCTTAGACTAAAAAGGATGAGCTGGATGAGTATATTAGGTACACCGTCCAATCAGGAGCAATAGCCTATAAGATCATTTAGGTTCATAACTTAAAGCATCAGTAAATCAAATTGTCACATACTGGCCCTATGAAAATGGAAAACTTACTACATTGCAGGTATCAGAGCAGGAAAAGTGCAGCCTCATCTGCTAGAAGGCACCACAGATAGTAATCAGTGCAAATGGTATACCCAGAAGAGATTGCTAGAAGGCAAGCCCAACATTCATAAAGTAGATCATCCAGAGTTAGACTTGAAGAGGTCAGGGTAGAGTTGGGGCAGTTCTTTACTAGCTTGTTCAGCAGATTCAAAGCACTGATAGCCTGAGGAAGTTGAAATTTCTAGGCAGGCAGGATAGAGACATCTATGTTTGATTCAAGCTGCCCATAACTTACTCAGCAGTGGACAGTATACAGTTCTAGCTTGTCTAGTTTTTTGAGTCATATCTGGCACAATACGAAGCTTTCCACTGGATCACTTAATAGCTGCTAGCTTTCTAGACTCTCAAAAGAATGTGCTCTCAATCCAGTTAATTTAAAAGCTTAAAAATGATTGGTCGAGGGGAGACTCCCAGAGGTAGTTTAGCTCTAAGTGCTTGATGAGCTCTTTCAATAACATAACTCGGGCCATTGGGCAAGGAGCCAACCACTTTTTGGCAAAGTTTTTGTATATACGCGATTGTACTAGAACCTTCCTCGCCCTCTGGGAGACCCAGCAACATCAAATTGCTGCACCAGTTCCTGCCCTCCAAATCGTCTAGTTTAGCCTCCAAATTAGAGATGATACGATTTAACTGCACAACCTCAGGATCTAGCTTGGCCCGGTGATCCTCCAGTGATGAAATACATGCTTTGGCATGAGAGACTCACCGGGATAGATCACCGAATGCTGGTTTTATATCCTTCATGTCAGCCATGAGAGAGAAAACTGCTTCTTTAATAACAGATATGTCCATGTGGATTAGTGTGAGAGATAAATCCTCGGGAGTCAAGTGCGATGGTGTCTTGGGAGATGTGCTGTGGCAGGCGCATTTGGCTTCCATCGTGATCAGCTGCTCCTCACCCTCTTCCGACAAGCATTGTGGTATCTGCTCCTCTGAGGTATGTTTTTCATATTTACAGCACATCTCCCAAGACACCATCGCAATTGCAGTGTCAGTGGCTCAGTAGGTAGCACACTCGCCTCTGAGGCCGGGAGATCAGAGGGCTGTGGGTTCAGTTCCCACATCTGGCACTTGGGTTAATATCCCAGTACTGACACTATAGTGCAGCATGAGAGGGGTGCTGCACTTCTGAGGTGCCGTCTTTCGGATGAGACGTTAAACCGACGTCCCATCTGCCTGGATTGGTGGTAGTTCAGGTGGATGTTAAAGATCCCATGGCACTTATCGAAAAGAGTAGGGGAATTTCCCCGGTGTCCTGGCTAAATTTCCCTCATTCACTAAGAAAATACCACCAACAGTTTCATCTGGTTTAAGGTCAGTTGGCATTCATCTGTATTCCCTCCTCCGGGTCGTGCCTGAAGATAAGCAGGATTTGTCTAGTGCACTTACTCGGTCAACAAAAAATAAATAAAATAAATAAATGTGTAGCCATTTCGATGCAAACAAATCCCAAAAGCTTCCCAAGCAAGGTTGTGGTGCAAATAGCCAGGTTTAACAGGGGATTCTATTAAATTTTACTGATGACCGGGCAGAGCTTTCAGACAATGCTGTTAGCTCAAGGCTTGCATCACATGACTCCCCCAAAAAGTGGATTCTTTCTCTCTTCCAGTTGTCAGATACAGTAAATTATGATCATAAAATTCTACTGCATTATTTGAGATGTCCTGTACCTGAATTGTTTTTGTAATAAAAATAAAATCTATTGTTGCAAGGGTTCCTTTATGAAAGTTGGGTCTGGTGTTTTGTTAAAAGATAGATAGGCATCTTCTAAACCTGAGGTTTTTATTATTTTTGCTAGACAAGATGTGTCACAGAATATTCGTCTAATTTGAGTCTGTTTCCCTTTATCAGTAAGAGAAAGTTTGCAATTCAAATCCCCAGCGAACACAATGTTATATGCCAAAAGAAAAAATTACTCACCTTAGTAATTGCTTTTCTTCTCATGGAGTCTTGCTATATTATGACAGAAGCAGTTAGCCACAGAACTTGAACTGCCCCGGAGAGGAAACAGTTAACTCCAGGCAGACTGGAGTTCTAAAGCGCGAGCGCTGTACCCAAAGCTCTATCTGGCTAGTTTCAAACTGAAACTGTCAGATCTTTACGTAGCTAACACTAAGCAACAAGTCTGTGTGGAAAAACCCTACACTAGCCAAGTGGCTACCTACTAGTAGGAAAAACAATAACAGAAACAACAATAATAATAATAATAATACTAATAATATCACCCCAACAAGCACTATTAGCCCCCTTCCCCAAAGACTCAAGTCCAGGAGGAGGGCCAACATATTACCAAAAACAGAATACCTAGTTCCCTAACCATAAAGAAAAAGGGGAAAGGAAAAGAACTAAAATGGCATGACACAGTGCTTGCACTAATTTGCCAACCCCTTACCCAAGTAGAAGTTCTGAGAGGGGCAGGATGGGGGGGTGGTCATAATATAGCAAGACTCCATGAGAAGAAAAGCAATTACTAAGTTGAGTAATTTTTTCTTCAAACACCATGAAGTCTTGCTATATTATGACAGAAGCAGATTACACAGCAGTAAGACAAAGAACCTCTATGCGTAAACACTGAGGCAAGGGTTACCCCAAAGGGCATTTGGCTGGGAAGCCAAGTTTCAAGAAAATACAAAATCACACATGCCCCCACAATGCAAAGCATCATGGGCTGCATATGCAAATCACCACAGAATGTTATGCTGGTCCAACTTTAAGCAGAATTGCATGGTGCGAAGGCTCTCACACAGTTTGCAAAGGGTGCTAACAGAGACATGAGACCGTGTTTCATCCTACCAGGACTCATCAGTATGCCTCGTCTGTTTGACACCCCAGTGGAATGGACCAGCTACCCCTAAGGCAGTGTGCCTGGGATATATTGTGGTGAACCCATTAAAATAAAAAAACATTTAAAAGACAAAGAACCTCTGTGCGTAAACACTGAGGCAAGGGTTACCCCAAAGGGCATTTGGCTGGGAAGCCAAGTTTCAAGAAAATACAAAATCACACATGCCCCCACAATGCAAAGCATCATGGGCTGCATATGCAAATCACCACAGAATGTTATGCTGGTCCAACTTTAAGCAGAATTGCATGGTGCCGAAAGGCCTCTCACACAGTTTGCAAAGGGTGCTAACAGAAGACATAGACACGTGTTTCATCCTACCAGGACTCATCAGTCCTTACACAGCAGTACCTCCATGGAGGAGGGTCAGAACCTACTTAGGAAATAGGCTCTGAAGCACAGCTGTGCCAAACTGAGCATCTCTCCTGGACTGGACATCCAGGGAATAATGCTTGGTAAAAGTGTGAACTGTCTTCCAGGTAGCAGCTTGACAAATTTCCAGAATGGGAATATCCCTAGCAGCCGCTAGAGATGCAGCTGTACCCCTGGTGGAGTGGGCCCTCAGTCCTGAGGGGGGTTCTCTACCTAGTTTTTGGTAACAGAACTGGATACAAGAGACAATCCACCTTGCAATTGTCCTCTTAGTGGCAGGTTTCCCTTTGCCAACCTCGCCATAGGTAAGGAAGAGTTGGAGGGATTCGAACCTGTGACCCTTGGTGCGTTCCAAATAGTAGCTTAAGGCTCTTTTGACGTCAAAACTGTGCAATCTCCTCTCACCCGAGGAAGAGTGCTCAGTAAAAAATACTGGAAGGGAGATGGATTGGTTCAGATGGAAATCTGAAACCACTTTAGGTAAAAACTTTCCGTTAGTCCTGAGGACTACCTTATCTCTGTGAAAAGAAATAAAATCCTTTTCCACTGACAGGGCTTGTAATTCACTTATGCGTCTGGCAGAAGTGATGGCCACTAGGAAAACAGTTTTCCAAGTTAGAAACTTGAGATCTGCTGAAGACAGAGGTTCAAAAGGGGGTTGCATTAACTGAGCAATGCAAACATTCAGGTCCCAGGCAGGAGCTGGGTCCCGAAAAGGAGGTTAGTGGTGAAGTAACCCCTAAAAAACTTGGAAAACACAGGGTGAGAAGAAAGGAGGCAGGCTTCCTGCTGATACAAAAGCAGAGACAGCTGCCAGATGAACCTTTAAGGTAGCTGGCCTAAGGCCTAAGGAATTTAGATGGACCAAACAGTCCAGTAAAATGGGCAAATCAGCAGATTCTGGGACAATTTGCTTCACAGAACACCAGATGGAAAACCTCTTCCATTTGGAATTATAAGTGGCCCTAGTGGAAGGCTTCCTTGAAGCCTTTAAAATATCAAGGACACCTTGAGAAAGGTGTAAATCAGCAAATTCTAACTCCTCAAGAGCCAAGCCTTGAGGTGGAGGATTCTGGTCGAATACCACACTCTCCCTGGGCACAGGCCAGCAAGTTGTGGACCCTGGGCAGGCTCAGGGGAGGTGGACTGAAAGGGACAGAAGCAGAGGGTACCAGGGCTGTCTGACCCAGTCTGGTGCAATCAGGATCACTTTGCAGGGCTGGGATCTGATTTTTACTAATACCCTGAAGAGAAGGGGGAAGGGGGGAAAGGCATATAGGAACTTCCCCTTCCAATCCAACAGAAAGGCGTCCAGGGGGACTGAGCCCAGCACTGGAGGCCTGCAACAAAATAGAGGAAGTTGGTGGTTGTCTGGGGCTGCGAAAAGATCTATCTGAGGAGTGCCCCATCTGGCAAAGACTGACCCCAGTACCAGAGGATTCAGAGACCATTCGTGATGGCCTTGAGAAATCCTGCTGATGGCATCCGCCAGGACATTGTCTTTCTCTGGAAGGTGAACTGCTGTTAGGGAGGTGTTCAGGGAATAAGCCAGAGACCACAACTTCATTGCTTCGGTGCACAAGGCTGATGACCGAGTGCCCCCCTGCTTGTTGATGTACCACATTGTCGTGGTGTTGTCTGTCCTGACCTGAACTACCTTGTTCTGGACAGATGCTGAGAAAACCTGAAGAGCTAAAAAGACAGCTCTGAGTTCCAATAGGTTGATGTGGAGCAGAGATTCCTGAGGGGACCACACTCCCCGAGTGGAAAGGTCGCCCAAGTGAGCCCCCAACCCTAACAAGGAGGAATCCGTGGTGAGGGTGAGAGAGTGGGAAACAGGAATGAAGGGGACCCCTTGTCTTAAGTTGCTCTGATCCTGCCACCACTGGAGAGCCAGAATCAGAGTTTGGGTCACTGGAACCAATTTGGAAAGGGGGTCCCTCCTTTGAGACCAATAGGCCCTCAAATGGAACTGAATGTCCCTCATCTGGAATCTTGCTCCTTGCACTACAGCTGTGGAAGCAGCCATGTGTCCTAGGAGTTGCAGAAAATGCCTTGCTGGTCGAGAGACCCGCAGGGTGAAAGAGGATGCCAGGGCAATGAGTCTCTACCCTTTCCGAGGGGAGAAATGCCTTGGCCAACTTTGTGTTCAATTCCGCACCTATGAAAGTTAGTACCTGAACTGGTTCTAGAACTGACTTTGGTAAATTCAGCAGGAATCCCAGGGAAATGAGAAGCTGCTGGGTGACTTGCAAGTGGGATTTTACCTGATCTGGAGACTGACCCACAATGAGCCAGTCGTCCAGGTAGGGAAACACAGCAATCCCTTGCCTTCTTAAATGAGCCACTACCACAGCTAGACATTTTGTGAAGAGGTAAGGCCGAAGGGCATTGCTCTGAACTGGTAGTGGCCTGAGGGCAGTTCGAACCTGAGGTATTTTCAGTGAGAAGGCCTGATCAGGACATGAAAATAGGCATCCTTGAGGTCCAGGGAGGCTAGCCAGTCCCCTGGCGTCAGGGAGGGCAAAA
Organism: Neoceratodus forsteri; assembly: GCA_016271365.2. Lineage (NCBI taxonomy): Eukaryota > Metazoa > Chordata > Ceratodontiformes > Ceratodontidae > Neoceratodus > Neoceratodus forsteri. Next base: position 1,203,456,480 of record CM028130.1, read on the forward strand.
TCATTGCCAGAGTTAACATTTTGAACTTTGGTTTCAAAGATGCTTGTTCAGGTACCTTAAATCTAGAATGGGCCGCCATTCTCCTGTCTTTTGGGGTAAGAATGTATCTGAGTACAGCCCTTGCCCTGGTGACAAGGAGGAACCCTTTCCACTGCTTTGCAGTCTAGAAGAGAAGAAACCTCTGCTTCCAAGGCAAGGGTTTCTGAAGGATTTGCAGGTGGAAAATGTCTGGTTCTCATCTTTGGAAACTGTTTGAAGCTGAGAACCAGACCCTGGCTTACTACCTCCAGAACCCATTTGTCCGAAGTTAGGGACACCCAGTTCTGGCTGAAATAAGCCAACCTGCCTCCCACCGGTACAGGAGAATCGGCCCTGGGCACCACATCAGGATGCCTGCTTGGCAGCAGCAGCCTTAGGCTGAGGGAAGGGGGACGGTTTACCTGCGCCCGGTCTACCTCTGCCTCTGAAAAACCCCTCTGTGCAAAAGCAGAGGAGGCTTGAGATTGATAAAAAGGCCTGTGGAAAGGCCTGCCCTACCTCTGGAGTGTGCCTTTGTGGAGTGGCATGCCTCTCCTTAGCCTGGCACTTTTGTAGGTAGTTCTGTACTCATCCATCTTTTCATATAATTTTCTGTTTGCTCTCCAAACAGAAAATTTCCTACAGGAAAATCCATAGCTTTTGACTGAGTATCTTGGGACAGATTAGTGCACCTGAGCCATGCCAACCTACAGAAAGCTACAGAAGTTGCCATGACCCTAGAGGAAACATCATTAACATCCACAGCAGTATGAAATTGAACTTTAGAGGCTTCAATGCCATCAGCAGCCACCTGTTCCAACTCACTAGCCAGCTGGCCATGGGCCTGCTTGGCTAACCTGTCTACTGTGTCCCATCTAGATTTCTGATATCTAGCCACATAAGCCATATAATTTGCCTGCCTGAGTCCCAAAGAAGCTGCCATATATTGTTTTTTCGCCATGGCATCAATCTTCCTGGAATCCTTATCAGGAGGATGTGAGGCCAGGGAATATTACCTTGTCACAGGCTGCAGCTTGTACCACACCTACATGACTACACTGCTCAGTGAGGAAGTCTATATCAGGGCCTGATAAAGTATACCTTCTGTCCATTTTTTATCTACAGGAGGGACAGAATGAGGATTTTTACAATTTTGTTGTTTGCTTCCTAAATGACTTATGCAAGGAATAGACAACCTCCTAGACTCTGGTATATCCATCATTTCTACATAATCAGGCTCCTCTTGCTCATCCACAGCCTCTTCTAAAGGAAGCTGGAGGGTTTCTGCAACCTTTTGTAAAACATAAAAGAGAAGGGACTCAGACAGCATAGGGGAGATTCTAAAGGTCTGTCTGGAGAAATGTCCGGTTCAATGGGCACGTCAGACCCTCCCAGCCACATACATAATGATCAAAATCTTCCTCCCCTCCTGTGGTTCATAAAATTCCTCAACATCATACTCTTGAACCACTGGAACCGAACGAACCAACCTTTGCCAACTGTTGGTGGTTCGACCGGTCCTTGAGACAGTGACTGGACAATCTCTGTATGGCTTTAGCTATCTCTGCAGCAGTTGGAGGCAATTTTGGACTCCAGACCTGCTGATTTCTTTGACTTTTTACTGGGACTGGTTCCTCTGAACCAGCCTTCCTTTGCCCGAGGAAGTCTCGCCCTGGTCAGAGGCACTCCTCTGGTCCAGTGGGTGCTGGACCAGGCTGGCCATCCGGTCAGCGGACTTTTGGCCTCTCGCCCCTGAGCCGGCCCAATCTCTTCCAGGGTGGCTGCAGGAAATTTTACACACCTGGCAGTCTGACAGGAGGTGGTCAGCCCCGGACAATAAACAGGGTGTGTGGGTCAGCCTTGGCAAAGGCTTCCCACAGACATCACAGTGTTGAAACCCAGTGGGCCTGGTTTTTCTTTGGGTTTCAGACATAATGCCAGCCTATCCAAAAACTTGCCCTTTTATGGCAGTGCCAGGCAAGACAACCTTATCGGTTCCTAACCGTGTCACGGGTATTTGAAAAAAACCCACTGAAATAAATAGGTTTTTTTAGAACCGATAAGAACCGGGAACCGCACTCTAAAAGCCCAATATAATGTTTAAAATACTTTTTTTTAGCAAACCGATCGGTTCAAAACCGAACAGATAATTAATTATCACACAGACTTTGAAATCCTGTACTTACGGTTTACCAGATAGAGCTTTGAACCGAAATGCGGTAAAATAAAATACTTATTGCCGGTTCAAATGAACTGAAAATACTCGCTTTAACCGAGAAATGAACCGAGATGAAGGAGCTGATCTCCGGAGCGACTGTTCAGTGAAGCGGAGTAAAGAATCTGACAGTTTCAGTTTGAAACTAGCCAGATAGAGCTTTGGGTACAGCGCTCGCTCTTTAGAACTCCAGTTTGCCTGGAGTTAACTGTTTCCTCTCCGGGGCAGTTCAAGTGCTGTGGCTAACTGCTTCTGTCATAATATAGCAAGACTTCATGGTGTTTGAAATAAGTATGGTTACATCAGCAAAAAAATACTAATTCTGCCTTGGTTTACGGGGCATAAATATTTATTCATTCATTTTTATTGGTTATATTGGAAAGGCACGTGAGCATTGCTGCTTGTTTACACAAGCGTCTGGTTACATACAACAATCATGAGATATAACATATGCCAAACAACATTAAATTTCAGTGAGGGTTAACACAATTAAACAATAACAAAATCAGGACAATATAGTCTAAAGGGCGAACCGTAAACTAGCCTGGGTGAATTAACAAGTACAATAGATGACATTAAGCAGTCAGTGAGGGTTTAAAAAATAATGCAATATAACAGTGGGAAACAAAAATTTAAGTGCAATCTAAAAGCAAATCTAGGTAAATTAACAATACTACAAGTGCTAGAAAGAGAGGGAGGGTAAGTGCCAGAGGTGGAAAACCAGAGGGTAAGGTGAAAGAAGAGTGCATGAGGGGAGCCAGTTTAGGGCTGCAAGCAGGTGCAGGAGTAGGTGAGGGAGAAATGTCTCCTGATATTGTGTTTGAAGGCATTTGTGAAGGGACAGAGTTTTAGTTCCAGAAGGAGAGAGTTGAAGAGCTTGGGTTCCATAAAGGAGCATGTTTTCTGGCCTTGAGTGGTCTGGCAGAAAGGAAAAGTGCAAGAGAGAGTGAAGAACAGTCTAATGGTCCTGGTGGTGGTGGCTGCCTGTAAGAGAGAGGCGAGTCAATCAGGGAGCAGCTCTCAGGAGAGTTTGAAGAAGGTGGTGGCCATCTTGCAGTTGAGGCGGGCCTCAGGGGAGGGCCAACCGGTAAGCTTATAAAGGTCACAATGGTGTGTGAGTTTAGGGAGACCAGAGGCAAAGCGGATGGCGTTGTGGTAGGAGCTTCAAAGTCTGGAGAAATTTTTGATGGAGAGGCAGGGGAGGGAGACAAGTGAACCATAGTCGAAGACAGGAAGGAGGAAGCTGGATACTAGGAGAGATCTAGATTCCTTGTTTAGGTACTGCTTAGTTCTGTGGAGGATACCGAGGTGTTGGTGGGCTTTTTTGATTGTGTGGCTTGCGTGAGCATCAAAATTTAGGTGGTTATCCAGGAGTAAGCCAAGGTACTTGAATTCATTGACTCTTTCAATGGAGGTACCAACGTTGTCATAAAGGGAGAGGTCAAGACCTAGGGGTTTGTGGGTGCTGGAAAAAAACAACAACATTTTTTTGGAGTTGAGTACTAGAACTTTGGACATGAACCAGGCATGATGTCTGCTGAAATCAAATTGCAGTTTGTTAATGAGAGTGATGGGGTTTTTGTCCTGACAGAAAAGGGCTGCATCATCAGCATAGAGAATGAGTTCGGAGGAGGTGCAGATGTCAGCCAGGGAGTTGACGACCAGAGAGAACAGAAGAGAAGAGGGCCCAGGATGGACCCTTGGGGGACGTCGTATTTGATGGGGCAGGATTCGGAGAGGACACTGCTAATAATGGTGCAATGAGATCTACCCATTAGGTAATCCTTGAACCAGAGGCAGACCTCAGCTGAAAAATGGAGGCCAGCCAGCGTACGGAGGAGGACTTCATAATCAACGAGGTCAAAGGCTTTGGTGAGGTCCACGAATGCAGCACCGGTGTAGAGGCCTTCATTGTTGGCTTTGTCTATGGAGTGGGTGAACCTGATGAGGGCAGTTTCAGTATTGTGGCAAGCATGGAACCCATGCTGGACCTCCGTGAGCAAGTTGTATTTGGAGAGGAATTCCATGGTTTGCCTGTGGACCACTTTCTCTAAAATTTTGGAGAAAGGGGCAAGGAGGGAGATGGGATGGTAGTTGGATACAAGATCCCTGGAATCGGATTTGTGATGAGGTTTAATAATGGCACACTTCCATGCTTTGGGGAAGGACCCCGTGCAGAGGTGTGGTTGAGGATGTTAGTTAGAGGGATGGCCAGGAATTCACAGACAAAATGGAGAACTCTGAAGTCAATGTTTTCAGTACCTTTGGATGGTCTTGGGTAGTTTGTTCGGATTAACTTGACCACTTCAGCAGGGGTTAGGTATCTGAAATGGAACCTGGGGTGAGAGACTGGAAGGGGGGTGGGGTAAGCAGGGTATGAGGGGAGCTGGGCTTTTACTGGTTGAGGTCACCGAAGTATTTATCGAAAAGGGAGGCTATTTCGCTAGGCTCGGTGGTGGTTGTCCCTTCAGAGGTGAGAGACATGTTCTCTGGAAAATCCCCTACCAATTAGGTGTTAAGGATGTTCCAGGTCCTCGAAGGGTTCCCCTGGGCAGCACTTTTTTTTTCCAGAATGAAGGTGGATTTAGCAGACCTTATGGAAGATTTGTACCTCTTCCTTAGGGTTTTAAAGTCTTGGAGGAGTTGGGGGGTTTGGGGTTTTCTGTATAACTTCTAGGCTCGGTCCCTAACCCTCATTAGTTTGCAAAGCTCAGGGTGACCCATTCCTGGCTAGAACTCTTGACTTGGACTTTCTTAAGCAGGATGAAATGGTCGCAGAGGGCAAGGAACTTATTGTTAAAGGTTTCAAGCACTTTGCAGATGTCTGAAATGTTTTCAGTGAAGGACCAGTCTTGGGCTAGGGCGGCTTTGCAGAACTTGGAGGCATCTAGCTTCTTTAATTGCCTGGATTGGATGAATCTGTGTGGGTGGAGGGGGGTGTTTTTGTGGACCACTGTCAGAAAACAGCACAGTGGTCACTGACTGAGTTGGGAAGGACTCTGGAGGCGGTGACAAGAGGGGTGTAAGACTAGGACCCAATCAATGAGTGACTGAGATCCTGTCTTGTAGTTGGTTCTGGTAGGTTCCGTGATGAGCTAGTGGAGACCAAGGCCAAGTATGGATTCCTTAGAGGAGTCACAGTGAGGGGACAGCCAGTTTAGGTTGAAATCCCCTAGGATGATCCAATCTCTCCCTTGGGGAAGGAGGTCTTGATATTGAGGAAAAGGTCAAGATCACGGGTGAGGAGGAGGGTGGCAGGTACACCATGCTGAACTGTGACCATTTTATCTGCTCCAAGAAGGAAGTTGATTGAGATGGTCTCGAGGGAGGAGGTGAGAAGGGGTGGTCAAATTCGGTGGCAAGAAGGTGATTAGCAACCCAGATGAGGCAGCCTCCCCCACGCTTCCCCACTCTGTTTTTCCTAAGACTGAGTAACCTTCAAGGAGGATTTCATTGGGGGAGATATCCTCCTTCAGCCAGGTTTCGGTGAGGGCAATGACATCAAAAGTGTTAGCCGTCACCCAGGACTCTATCAAGGTTTTTTTTGCCAAAAGGCTCTGCACATTAAGGTGAGCAAAAGTGAGCTATTTAGAGGGTTTGGGGGAGGAGTGAGGGGTGAAATGGGTAGTGGGTGTGGGGTTGGGGTGAACGGAGCTTGAGATGAGAAGGAGGAGGAACCTTAAGGGCCAGCGGTTCGCAAGAGAAGACGGCTTGGTGGAATATCATCTGGTGTAGTGGTGGGTGAAAAAGATACTGCTGCAGCAGGAAGGAGAAAACTTATGGAACAGGTAAAGGCTGATGAAGGGGCTCACGTGGGGAGGGCAGGGATGGATCTGCTAGCACAAGTGGGGGTGGGGTGGGAAGGGAGGGAGGCGAGGAGGTGAGGGGTGGGGAGAGTAATAGAAAGGAGGGAGGGCGTAAGTAGGATTGGGGGAAACTGGTGGGGTGGGGAGGGAAGGGGAGGGGCAGAGAGGGGAGTTGAGCAAAGTAGGGTAGAAGGGAAGAATGAGGAATGATAGTAAACAGGGGAGGTGGAACCGCTTGGGGCACTCCATGCTGGCGGACAGAAAGAGGGAAGGTGACAGGATAGTAATATGAGAGAGAATAGGGAAGTAGGGAAGGCTAAAGTTGAGTGAGGTAAAGAGACTATGCACCGGGGTAGCGAAGTGGTGAGGCACAGGTAGTATGAGAGGCTGTTAGAAGAAAATGTGTGATTAAGGAAGGGCAGTCAGCAGAGCTTGTCAAATCTGAGCCGGAGAGAGGACTGCCCCTTTAAGAAGTTGCAGGAGAGGACAGCTCCTTTAAAAAGTTGCTGCAATTGACTAGTATGAGGACTGAGGGGGTGGGGATCAGCGAGGAAGTGTATTTAATAAAGATAGGAGGAGGGGGTGGGGAGGCAGGCCAAAAAACTGTCCAGAGAGGGATCAGTTTAAAAAAATTTACACAGAACAGGCTAGCACTTTGCAGTTTAAAATAAGAAGAAATTCCAATTAGGACCATAGCTGCCAATAGGAAAACTAGCTGCAGCTATGGAAACCAATCAAATTATCAGCTTAGAAGCTGATCAGCAGTCCCGAGGTCTGTAGCATACCTAGTTCCAGCTTGTGGGCAGGCAGCCAGAGAAGGAGACAGCATGGCCATCTGGGGTTGGTGCTGGGGCAGAAATCACCGCAGGACCCTGCTCAGGACAGAAGCCTTGTTCCAGCTTGGGGGTGGGCAGCTAGAGAAGGAGACAGCACAGCCATCTGGGGTTGGTGCTGGGGCCGAAATCACTGTAGGAGCCCACTCAAGGCTGAAGCCTTGTTCCAGCATGGGGGCGGGCAGCCAGAGAAGGAGACAGCACGGCCATCTGGAGTTGGTGCTGGGGCTGAAATCGCTGCAGAAGCCCACTCAGGGATGAAGCCTTGTTCCAGCTTGGTGGCGGGTGGCCAAAGAAGGAAACAGCGCAGCCATCTGGGATTGGTGCTGGGGCCGAAATTGCCACAGGAGCCCGCTCTGGGAAGAAGCCCGAAGAGATGATGAGCTTCTGAGCTGTAGTTCAGTGGGTTGAAGGTCAGATTTTTCCAGTACTTCGTCTCAAGATCTTCAAAGTCATTATAGCGGGGAGTGCAGTACTTGTCATTGTTTGCTGTTCTGCAGAACTCTCGGACTGTCATTGGCTTTTTGTGGATGTTGTACTGTGTGAAGAGACCCGACTGGCCTGATACCACCTGTTGGATTGGTGTTGGAATCACCAAATTGTTAATGTTATCATAGCACCTCCTTGGATTCCAACTCCTTTGGAGTAGTCACCTTAGCAAGCCCTGCACAATGCACTCCTTGGGATTCAATGTAAGCGACATAGCAGCTGAAATTCTTGATCTCTTCCACCGTTGGATGGAAGGTCATTTTCCGATAGCTCGGATTGGGAATTTCAGGCTCTGAAGCTATCTTGCAAACTGTTGCTTTTTCTATTACTGTGTTATTTATATCCTGCTTCACTCCTACAGCTAAGTGAAATTTCCTCTCAGAGGAGATTTATAAACCTGTATAATGTATTTTGTATTTTCGTATTCAAAATTAACACTCTTCCTGGTGTCAGATCAATTAATTTAATCAGTTGTATGTCAATATTTTGAAAGAGAATCTCTACTCCTGAAAAAAAGATCCTATCCAATAGTCCAATATGATGGACCTACGTACCAGGCTTTAATAGCTTGAGACAAATCTGATAATGAGTGGAACCTTGTGTCTTGTAAAAAGATTACATTTGCTTGGAGTGAGATTAATTTAGCAAATACAGCTCCCTGTTTCTTGCCACTTTTTATACTATTAATGTTAATGGTACAGAGTGACAATGGGAGATTCACAGTACATAGTTAATCAACTGGAATTATTACCAAAAACCGTCAGGGTGGTTTCTTTTTTTGTCTTTCATAGACCCTGGGGTTTTTACCTTCACCTTTTGAGCTCCAGGTTCCGTTATCTCTGATGCCCTGAGGGCCTCTTGACTTTCCTCTGAATCTGAGATCTGATCTGCCTGAGAGGAGCTCAGGGAAGAAATATATGAGTCATTACCAGAGGAAACTAGAGGGGGATGTGTAAGGCCTCAAATCTGTTGCACACAGGGACCTCTGTAACCTTTGATACCTTGGGTAGGGGTGGTTTCCCATCTGCCCTATGTCTGGTAATCATCCTCCGATGTTCTATAGTTGGGTTTGATAAGGGAAGGGGGGAGGAGGCATACTTTGGGTATCTACAGATGTAGATGGTGAAATCCCTTGGGGGCTTCAGACCCTTTTGTGGAATTCTCTTGGGGGACATCCTAAATCTATGGGCTGTGCAAAGGATTCTGAGATCACCACTCCCTGGTCTTCTGAATCTTGTGTAGTGAGTGCATTGTAGTGCTCTTGTGGGATATTTTCAGGTGAAACAGTAGTTTTTATGGTGTGTGGTGTGGGGCCCCTTGAGGCTGACATGGGTCTAGCCTTGTTTGCATGTTGTGCCTTAGCAAATATCAGATGTTGCTCTTCGCTGTCTGCCTGGTTTTCTTGGCTATGAGCAGCTCATGGACAATTATTAAATGTGTGTCTGCTTGCCTCACATAAATTACAAACACTTCATTAGTACAGTGCCCACTGGTATGCCCCGGTTCATTGCAGAGCATACATCTTAACTTGTCCCAAAGACCACTGAGGTGCCCTGTAGACCCATACCTATAGCAGGCCTTAGGTTGGCCCACATAAAAAAGCACCACTAAAAAAAACAATAGGTAAATTTATAAAATGGTAAGGGAAAATCCTGAAATCTGATTGGCTGGTGTTCATGTCGCAATTATGTTCCACGCATGGAAAATAAAAAGTGCTGCCTAATGTGCACTGATCACCACTGGAATCATTACGCTATTAGAATGTTAAGAATTCAACTGGGAGCCATTGTTTTTTGCCCTGTAACTGTAAGAATCTCATTTACTTGCACTGGGCCCTAAATATAAAACTACCTTAAATACAAAATAAAATAGATTAATTAAATGTTGTTTCCCTGATCATCACATTCTCCTTACACACATAAACAAATTAGAAACATTAAGTATTGTTTATAGTCTTCATTACAACTGTTTCTTTGCTGACAATGAAAAATACCCCTTCTATCTTTATCTGCTCATCGAGAAATCTGTTCTCCTTGCCCTAGCAGTGAAATAATTGAGTCTCTGGCTGTAACAGAGGCTTTGTTGTGTGTGTGTGTGTGTGTGTGTGTGTGTGTGTGTGTGTGTGTGTGTGTGTGTGTGTGTGTGTGTGTGTAGTATGTTAGGAGAGTAACATTCTACCTGTGGAACTGAGCAGAATTTTTAATTCATGTATTCCATGGTAAAAACATTCCATGACAAACATTTCATATCTTGAATGTTGAGAAAAACAGAGAAAGAAAAAAAAAAGAAAAAGAAATTAGGCAACAATACAATGACATCATTTATAGTGAGCAGAAGGACTATTTTATCATAAAAGCACACAAGTAAATCTATTGTTTCTACATAAAAACATGCTTTTCCCAACTGTAAAAAGTTTTTAAAAAAGGAGCCCATTTTATAAGCGCAATAAGGCACTCCGGGATGTGCCTGGAACACATTTTACCGCACGGCCAGTGGCTAAAGTCACTCGGCTTTCGGCCGCATGCCTTATTACACCCCTAGCTATGCTGTAAAATGTGTTCCACACACACCCCATCATGTCTTATTGCTTACATTCCAAACCAGTATCATTTGTCCACAATACCACTCAGATTCACCCTCCCCCGATCCAAATGTTCTCGGTGTCTAGTACTGCTGCACTGCTTTTTGGGGCCCCAAGTACTGTGCTTCAGCCAGTACAAAAGGTCCGTGACACTTACCCCTTCATTCCTAAACAGTACGGTAATGTTTTTAAATGCTGGCTTAGTCATTGGTACTGCCTCGAAAGCGTGACCAAAGGGTAGTCTTTTTCAAAGTTTGATATTTAGCCCAGAAATTTTCAAGACCACTTACCAGTTTAAAGCTTACATCGAACATTGGTTCATCTGATACATGTATCAGGGTGTATATTTCTGCTGCGTGGAACCCCACTGATTCCTTCAGCATAGTCTTAGCCAGTAATACCCTGTCGGGGAATAGTTCCAGACCCCCTTTATAATGAATCCGAACAGCGTTATGGCATTTTGCTGGGTATACTGGCATTTGGAAAAAGGAAGCATAAGATTTTGATTGTCTGGGCGGTGGTCTTTGATCCTCACTGTTCTGTGGTTCCAGGCCAGCGCTGTGATTTGGGCTCGGTATTGGTCATTCTGGTTGTCCATTATTAGACTGTGCAAAGGAAATTCCTGCCCCCTGCTCATTTCTCTCCCTTTATATTGGGTCAGTACATTTAAGATATAGTCTGGGGTTCTGTGTTAGAAGCAACACTTTTGGGAGTGGAAGCGGGGATATTACCCCTGGCTTACATCTTCAACCTCTGAGTCTGAAACAGCATGTGTCTGTAAAGAATTTGTTGCATTTTCCTTTGTTACAGTACCTTTTTCCAAAGTATCCTGTCTACTTGGCATCTGGATGGGAGAGGAGCCTGAAATCCATTCTCCCATTTTCAGTGATCGAACTTAGCCTGCCGCAGTCAGGGCAGTGGCAGCCAACCATTCCTTTTCCTTTGTTGTCCCGATGGTGTCTCATGATGTACGAGTTCGGTTTAATTCTGTTACAGCAGCCTTTGTAATTTCTTTTTGTGAGTCTGGCATTTTCTGCCTCACAAAAATAAACAAATTTCAGCCCCAATGCTCTGCTGAAAATGAGTAGTGTACAGTCTGTGAAGAGCTCTGGCTAGGATGTACCTCCATAGTCAAGCCTGAATTCTGAACCTTTGTCTCTACTGTGCCACAGGATTTTCCTTCAGCTGGTGTTGCCAATGTACTTTTTTGTACCAGAGGTAGGAGACTTCTGGGCGGCTTTCTGAATTGCCACTTTTAGTTTTGTTGTCTCTGTTTGTATCTTTCTTCTTCGGTTCGTAGTATCGTTTGTAAATCCTCCTGAGAAACAGCTGTGTATACTGGTAAATTCTCGGCAGCTGGTTCAAATCCAGTATTCTCCTTCATTTAACGGTTTGTCTCTATCTCCATCAAACCTGCCGCGGGGAGCTCAGACACCCAGCCACATTGTAGAAAAGGTCAGTCTGAAGATTTTCGGAGGCAGGGGAGGAGACCCGCTCCCCAGTCTCCACCACGTCCATCTCCCTCGCAGGAGAAATACAAGTGGCCATCCTAGGTGGCCAGAGGTTCTCCTACTGGAGAATAGGGGCATGTAGTTTTTATCGAAAACTCGCAGACATAAAACAAATAAGATACATAATTGGAACAAAAGAAAAAATTACTCACCTTAGTGACTGTGTTTCTTCTAATGGAGTCTTGCTGTACTCCGACATTATGCAGTTAGGCGCAGCACTTGAACTGCTCGGGAGAGGAAAGAGTTAACTCTATGCCACAGCATAGAACATTAAGCTCGAACTCAGTTCAAACCTCTGTCTGCTGCACTTCAAAGTGTAACCGTCAGATTCTTATGAGCTAATACTAACTAACTACATCCGCTAGGTGGAAATTGTAAATTAACTAGCCAAAAGGCAACCAAATTTTTTGGGTCCCAAAAGACTCAAGTCGAGAACTTCAAAACAAAAACTAGGTAGTGAACAAACATAACTATAAAAAATGACAAACATAACCCACTCCCCCTTCCTACACAGGGGGGATGTTAAATGCACCCCTGAGGTGCAGCACTGTACCTGCCAGCCCACTTCCCAAAAAAGATTCTAAGAGGGGAGGCAGGGAGGGAGGTCAGAATACAGCAAGAGTCCATTAGAAGAAACACAATTACTAAGGTGAGTAATTTTTTCTTCAAACAACATGAAGTCTTGCTGTATTCTGACATTATGCAGACTACCAAGCATTACCTCCATGGAAGAGAGACAGAACCTATTTTGGGAATAGGCTCTGCAGTACTACTGTACCAAACCTAGCATCACTCCTAGCCTGGATATCCAAAGGGTAATGCTTGGTGTATGTATGGACTGTTTTTCGGGTGGCTGCTTTGCATATTTCCAGTAATGGTATATCTCTGGCAGCAGCCAGAGAAGCAGCTGTCCCTCTAGTCGAATAAGCCCTCAGGCCTGAAGGGGGTATTTTGCCTAGCTTATCATAGCAGAATTGTATACAAGACAGCATCCACCTGGCAATAGTCCTCTTAGTAGCAGGTTTGCCCTTTCCCACTTCACCATAAGTCAGAAACAACTGAGGACAGTCAAACCTAAGTGCCTTAGTGCACTCAATGTAGTAGCCAAGTGCCCTCTTAACATCCCAACTGTGTAATTTTCTCTCTCCTGAAGAAGCATGATCAGTGAAGAACACAGAGAGAGACATGGACTGGTTCAGATGAAAATCTGAAACCACTTTGGGTAAGAACCTCCTGTTAGTTCTAAGGACCACCTTATCTCTATGGAATGAGATAAAATCAGGCTCCACTGACAGAGCTTGTAATTTACTGATACGCCTGGCAGAGGTAATAGCTACCAGGAACACAGCTTTCCAAGTCAAGTACTTAAGTTCTGCTGAGGCCAAAGGCTCAAAATGGGGTTGCATAAGTTGAGCAATGCAAACATTAGATCCCAAGCAGGAGTAGGGTCCTTAAAGGGAGGATTGGTATGGAGCAATCCTTTAAAGAATTTTCAGAAAACAGGATGAGATGCCAGTGAGGAAGCCTTCCCCACTGACAGAAATGCAGAAACAGCTGCCAAGTGTACTTTCAGAGTAGCTGGCCTGAGGCCTAAGCAATTAAGATGAACCATATAATCCAGAACTGTATCCAAATCAGCCGTATCTGGAGACATCTGCCTATTGGAACACCAAATGCTGAATCTTTTCCATTTGAAATTATATGTTTTTCTGGTGGCAGGTTTTCAAGAAGCTCTGAGAATATCCAGAACCCCCGATACAAATGCAGGTCTGCATATTCTAACTCTTCAAGAGCCATGCCTTGAGGTTGAGAGACTGAAGGTTGGGTTATCAAATCCTCCTCTAAGAGGAGGTTAACAGATTGTGATTCTTGGGAAGAGATAGGGGAAGATGGACTGCTAGGGACAGCAATAGAGGATACCAAGGCTGCCTGGCCCAGTCTGGAGCAATCAGATCACTTTGCAACATTGTGACCTTATCTTGACCAGAACATAGAGGAAAGGGGGGAAAAGGCATACAGAAATTTCCCTTCCCAATCCAGAAGTAGAGCATCAAGGGGGACTGAACCCAAGACTGGGGGTATGCAACAGAAGAGAAGAAGTTGGTGATTGTCTGGGGCTGCAAAGAGATCTATCTCTGGAGTGCCCCATCTTGAAAAAAATCACTTTTAACACTAGGGGGGGATCCAGGGACCATTCATGATGGCCCTGAGATATCCTGCTCAGAGCATCTGCTAGCACATTGTCCTTCCCTGGGAGGTGGACTGCTACCAGAGATGTCTGTAGAGAATAAGCCAGAGACCATAATTTAATGGCTTCCATGCACAAGGCCATAGACTGAGTGCCTCCCTTTTTGTTGATGTACCACATGGTGGTGGTGTTGTCTATCCTGACCTGAACCACCTTGTTCTGTACTGAGTCTGAGAAAACTTGTAGAGACAGGTACACTGCTCTGAGCTCCAGAAGACTGATATGAAGTAGAGACTCCTGAGGAGACCACACTCCCTGTGCTGTGAGAACTCCCAAGTGAGCTCCCCACCCAATGAGAGAAGCATCTGTGGTTAATACCACAGAATGAGTCTGGGTGATGACTGGGACTCCTTATCTGAGGTTGTCCTGATCCAACCACCATTGAAGAGCCTGGATCAGAGTCTGAGTCACTGGAATCAGTTTTGGTTAGAGGATCTTTCTTCTGAGACCAAAAAGCCCTCAAGTGGAACTGGATGTCCCTCGTCTGAAATCTGGCCCCTTCTACCACTGCAGTGGAAGCTGCCATGTGGCCCAGGAGTTGAAGAAAATGCCTTGCTGATCGAGACACCAGAAGGCGAAAAGAAGAAGCCAGGTCTGTAAGGGCCTTTACACTTGCCAGAGGAAGAAAAGCTCTTGCATGGGCAGTGTCCAGCTCTACCCCTATGAAGGTCAGAAGTTGCACTGGTTCAAGAACTGACTTTGGAAGACTGAGTAGGAATCAGAGAGAAGTGAGCAATTGCTGGGTCACTAGCAGGTTTTACTTGACTTGGTCTGGAGCCTGCCCCACAATGAGCCAGTTGTCCATGTATGGAAATATGGAAATGTTTTGTCTCCTTACAAAGGCCACTAATACTACTAGGCATTTTGTGAACACCCTTGGTGCTGTAGTTAGTCCGAAGGGCATTGCTCTGAACTGATAATTGCCTGAAGGCAGTTCGAACCTGAGGTACTTTCTATGGGAGTACCTGATGGGAATGTGAAAATAGGCATCCTTGAGGTCCAGGGAGGCTAACCAATCCCCTGGCCTCAGAGAGGGAAGAATTATTCCCAGAGTCAGCATTTTGAATTTTGGCTTGACTAGGAGCTTGTTTAAGTATCTTAGATCTAGGATGGGCTGCCACTCCCCTGTCTTTTTTGGGGTAAGAAAATATCTGGAGTACAGACCCTTGCCACTGTGGTGAGTCGGAACTCTCTCTCTATGGCTCTGAGAGCCAGCAGAGAGAAAACCTCTGCCTCTAGGGCAATGGTTTCGGACATGTTTGCAGGTGGAAAAGACCTAACCCTCAGCTTTGGAAATTTATTGAAACAGAGCCAGTCCCTGGCTTACTACCTCCAGGACCCACTTGTCTGAGGTAACAGACTTCCAGGCCTGGAAGTGGTAAGGCAGCCTGCCTCCTACTGGAAAGTGGGAGTCAATCTGGGCTGACACATCAGGGTGTCTGCTTGGCAGGAGCCTTGGACTGAGAGGAAGATGCAGCCCTGCTCACCCCCTTTCTGCCTCTCCCTCTGAAGAACCCTGTCTGAGGAAAAGGAGAGGAGGCCTGTGCCTGGTAGAGAGGCCTGTGAAAAGGCCTGCCCCTACCCCTAGATTGCTGCTTCTGAGGAGTTGCTTGCCTTTCCTTGGCCTGTGCACTCCTGTAGGTGGTCCTATTCTCATCCATCTTTTTCATGTAATTCTCGGTCTGCTCCCCAAACAAAGAATTACCCACCACAGGGAAATCCATGGCCTTAGCCTGGGTGTCCTGTGACAGGCTAGTACATCTGAGCTAAGCAAATATCCTAAGAGACACAGATGTAGCCATGACTCATGATGAAACATCATTAGAGTCCACAGCAGCATGAAATTGGACTTTGGATGCCTCAGTCCCATCAGCAGCCACCTCCCCCAGCTCATTGACTAGCTGGGGGGAAGCCTGTTTAACCAGCTCCAGAACAGTATCCCACATGGACTTCTGGTATCTGGCTGTGTAGGCCATATAGTTTGCCTGCCTGAGTCCCAAGGAGGATGCCAAGTACTGTTTCTTGGCCATAGCATCCACCTTCATAGAGTCTTCATCGGGGGGCATGTGAAGCCAAAGGTACATTAGACTTGTCACAGGCTGCAGCCTGCACAACCTCAACATGGCTGCATTGTTGGAACAAGTACTCTGTACCTGAGCCTAACAACATATACCTCTTGTCCAATCTCTCATCCACAGGAGGTAATGAGGTTGGTGTCTGAAGAATTTTTTGTGTCTGTTTCCCAAAAGATTTATAGAGGGGAACAGACAGCCTTTTGGACTCTGGGATGTCCATCATCTCTACATAGTCAGGCTCCTCTTGTTCCTCAACAGCTTCAACCAGAGGGAGCTGGAGGGTCTCTGCCACTTTTTTGTAAAACAAATCATGGGAAGGGGACTCAGAAAGCCTAGGAGGGGAAACACTGGAAGGCCTGTCTGGAGAGATGTCCGGTTCAATGGGCTCATCCAGGCCTTCCAAGCCATCACCATCATACCCTTCTTCTCCTTCCAAATCTGGTTCATAGTAATCATCCAGACAATATTCTGGAACCGGAGGAACCTAATGAACCGAGCGCCTACCAGGAGGCTGGATCAGCTGGAACTGAAGAGCGGAGTGATTCTTCAATATAATCGTCCTGCTGCAATCTCTTCGGCGGTTGGACGTGATGGTTCTGGATCCGAATCGGCCGATTTCTTTTTTCTCTTTGATGGAACCGACCCCTCAGGATCGGCTCTCCTTTTGCCCGAGGAAGTATCACCCAGGTCAATGGGCACTCCCTCAGGTTTGGTCGGAAATGAACCGGGCTGGCCATCCGGATCAGTGGACTTCTTGGCCTCCTTTTCCCTAAGCCTACCCAATCTCTTGTCCAGGGTGGACTTTGGGAAATTTCTACATATTTGTCAGTCTGAATCGAGGTGGTCAAACCCCAGACAATACACACAAGTGGTGTGAGGGTCTGCCTTACAAAGGCATCCCCACACTCACTACAGTGCTGAAATCCAGTGGGCCTGGTTTTTCTTTTGGGTTTCTCAGATGTAGCCATCCTAACCACTTACCCTTTAGCAGCTTTAAAGCCAGGCAAGACCTCCCCCTATCAGTTATCAACCGTGTTATGGGCTGTGGGAAAAAAGTCTAAAAATATGTTTTTCATGAAACCAATAGGGACCGGTACCTCACACTAATACAAATAAAACTAAAGACTTACAAAATAAAGAAAGAAAATAATTGGTTCCAAACCAGACCAATTGAAAAGTTTAACAATTTCCACGCACAGAAAATAAACCAATGTCCACTACCTACAACACTTACTGTACCACAGACAGGGATCTGAACTGAAAAAACAATAAAATTTGCGATTAAAACTGACATTTTACTGAGACCGAACTGACAAGCGAAGGAAATTTCTCCGGAGTGACTATTCAGTTAGGTGGAGTAAAGAATCTGATGGTTACACTTTGAAGTGCAGTAGACAGAGGTTTGAACTGAGCTTGAGCTCAACGTTCTATGCTGTGGCATAGAGTTAACTCTTTCCTCTCTGGAGCAGTTCAAGTGCTGGGGCTAACTACATAATGTCAGAATACAGCAAGACTTCATGTTGTTTGAAAGGAAAAACAGAAAGCAATACATACAAAAACAAAAAGGAGATCCTGTTGAAACACAACAAAAGAAAAGACTTTGGAACAGTAAATACTATAACATTATTCAAGTAACAGGTACATCGGAATCTGTAATCCATGGGAGAGTCCTCCATAACTGTAAAACAAGAGCTCCCTGTCTACACTTAGTGTCCTCATGATAAACAGATCTCAATTTCTAGGTGATTGTTTCCAGCAAAGCAATGTGGGGTTCATCCTTCTGTTGTAACGTAAGCCAACACAGGGCATTCCATATGTATCATTTTAATACTGTAAATATCACATGTAAGGTAGAAATGTCCCAAGCCCCCCATGATGCATCAATACGTCCATATAGTAGCATGTCCAAATCAATTGCATGCAAAATTGGGAAGTTCAACTGTTGTGCCAACAGGCCTCAAAAAGGTACGATGTAAGAACAAGTGAAAAATAAGTGATCCATTGTTTCTAGTTGTTGTGTACAAAGAGGCCTAGAGCACATTCTTTCCATTAGCTGCTTATGTTTTTGGTTGACTTTAACATTTAGCCTATTGTGGCAACAGAGCCAATGGGTGTCCCACATCTTTCCCGGTATCCTGGAACTATGCAAATAATGTAACATTAATGGAAGCGAAGCAACAGGACAATTAGGAAAAGTAATCTGCTCTCTAAATTCATGGTGTATAACCTGTTTGTACATACGCTTCCGGTCCACATTTTTCACCATATGGGCAGTGATTTGCCAACTTCTCAATTTAACAAAAACTTCCCTAACATAAGGGGAACTAACGTTAAAGCATTTAACTTGCCTAAGAGAGGCAAATTTCCACTGGGGAAACCAAGGACAACATGAAATATCATATAAAGGCAACCACACTGGCCTGGCATAAGTCAATAGAGGCCGTACGTTAGCCACAATATACATGCAATAAAAATAAAAAAAAAATGTTAACCATCCTCAAACCACCCTGTTTTCTAGGTAAGTACAAAATATTCTTCTTTAAAGGATTCAATCTGCTCACCCATACTGCCTGAAAGAAGATACTGCACAAGGTAACCTCCAGAGCCCCGGGGGGGGGGGGCAAACAGATATGCAAAAAAATAGGCAAGAGAAATTATTTAAACAGATGAATCTTTTTTCTTTATTCATTTGCCACCGGTGCCAGCTCTGTACCAATCTTTGGGCTTGAGTAATCTTAGGACCCCAATTTAAAACAGCTAAGTCCTCTGGCCCAAAAAGAATTCCCAAAACAGTGACAGGATCCTGAGTAAGAGTAATGCCAGACACTGCAAGTAAAGGGGAGTCAGGAGTACCAAACTGCCTGCCCACACACTTGTTAAGATTAAGGGAGGCGCCAGAAAGTGCTCCAAACCTATGGTAGATGTGTATTGCCTGCTCTGCTGATACGGAATCATGTACCAGGAGAGAGACATCATCATCAGTATATGCAAGAGCAACTTGAGGCAACCTATAATTATCTATCTGAATATGCCTACTGGTCTGAGAGGAGTTAAGAGCCCCAAGTAGAGGATCTATACTAATAACATAGAGCAAAGGGCTGAGAGGGCATCCCTATCGGACACCCCGTCTCACAGGGATCATGGGACCCAACCAGCCATTTATTAGTGGGGAAACAGTTGCCATCCTATACATGAATTTTATCCACTGCAAAAAAGGATTTGGGATACCATAATGCCCGAGAACCTCCCATAAATACTGATGTTCAACTGCATCAAAAGCTTGTCTTTGATCCAGGGACAGAAGAATACCTTCCAATCCTGAACTATTATCCTTCTCTATCAATTACCTTAATAAAATCAAATGATTCACCATCTTCCACTCCGGTATGGAACAAGATTGTGCAGGGGAAATAAGACCAACTGCAACCCGTACAAATCTGTTATGAAGTATTTTAGATAAAATTTTAAAATCAGTATTAAGGAGACTAATGGGTCTCCAATTTGAAATATCACTTTTATTTCCTTTCTTAAAAAGAAAGGCTAACAACCCTTTTGACATGTCTAATGAGATAGCATCATGATTTAACATGTAAGTGAAGGTTAAGGCCAATTCATGTGAAATACAGGACCCAAGCAGCTTATAAAGTTCAGGGGTCAACCCATCCAGACCTGGGGCTTTATTATTATTAAGATGTCTAATCACCATCTCAACCTCCAGAGTGGAGATATCAACAGTAAGCTCTTTCAAAACATCAGGAAAACAAACCTGCACCAAAGGTTTAGGTAAAAAGTCAGACATAGAACCTACCAGAGAGGTCTGTTGACTAAAAAGCTTACTAGTGTGTTGAGAAACTATTTTCACCATGTTATCTTTATCCAAGAACAAAGTACCAGAGAAATCCATAAGGGATTCCATATGTTTATGCTTAATTCTGTGTTTGCAGTGTAGGAAGGGACAAATCACTGCCATACTTCCCGGAGTGCCAAACATCTGTGGCTTCAGCAGACTTTCGTGCTGACACAAGTGAAAAGCTTGCATGTCATATTTCAGCAGTTTCATTATGCAGAAATGACGCCCTCTGTGCGATGGCAGTCAAAAGTCTCTGCTCCTCATTTTCTGATTGATGTTCTTGGTTGTGGGCCACCCAAGAACAGCTCTGATATGTGTACCCAAGGGCATCATATAAATTACATTTGGGCCCACTGAGACAGTGACCACTATTTTGCCCAAGTTCCTGACATATGGTAGATTTTATTTGGTCACAGATGCTGTGAGGTGTAAGGTAGAGCTGCACTTGTAGCATGCCTTGGCCGGCATGCATAAGAGTGCTCCCCTATCCTGGCCTAAAAAGAAATAATTAGGGAGGTGGCTGAGACCCGAGTCAGTGGAGTGCAACATAACCTTTACCTTCCAACCCCCAGTCCATATGTGCTCAGTATCGAAGATGGCTTCAGGGAACCCCAACACTGATCATCTCTGTTTAAGCCAATAGGTTAAATCAGTCACATTGACTCCCTCATTCCGAAACAACACTGTAACAGTTTTATATGCAGGTTCAGTGAGGGGGGGTAGCATCAAATGGTAAGTTTCAATACCTGAAATTTTGACCAAAAACGTTGCAACCCTGCATTCAATTTAAAACTCACTTCAAAATGTGGTTTCACCAGAAACATGAAAAACAGCATGCAGTTCATTAGCAAAAAAACTTCATAGAGTCCTTCAATAAAGTCTTAGCAACAAAAATCCCATCTGGAAGTGTGTCCATTCCTCCTTTGTAAAGGAGTCAGACCACATTATGTCTTTTGGCAGGAAATATGGGGTAATGAAATAAGGAAGCATAAGGTCTATTAGCAGTCCTGTGCTTCAGGGGGCCCGTCTGGTGCAGTCTGCCGAGAAATAGCAGCAGTAGGCAGAGTAGAAGCAGAATGCATCACTGTAGGAGGTAGCTGTTCCTTAGGATCGTTTGGTTGTAGTAAAATGGTGAGCAAAGTCAATGGTGAAACAGAAGCATTGCCAGAAATAGTCCCCATTGACTGAGGTTCAGTAACACCATTAGAAAGGATAGAAACATTGTGCACATCAGGCTGGTGGTCTGGGGAAGTGGCGATCGGCTTTGGCCCAGATATCCACTGTCCCGAATCAGAGAGAACCCATCCTGCACCCACTAGGACTGCATTCACAGTCTAAGCGTTCGCTGCAGCTGTTTATAGTGAGGGGTGTCTTGGGCCAGACAATAGGTCTGATTCTGCCATTCCTGGCGCTCCCCCCTCGCTATGTACATCAGCAATATCATTTACATCAGCAGCATTAGAACAATGTACTGTACCAGACTGAAGCAGAGAAGGAGGTTCCCCAGTATCCTTTTCTGCAGCCTCTGAAAGCACCGCTAACGGTGGTTCTGTAACCAGCTGTTGTTCCATAACAGGATCCTAACTCGCAACAGCAGCAGTAGTAGTAGTAGCATCCTCCAAGGCTTGCTGCAGCACGATCCTCTGTGCAGCAAAATGGACCTCTTCTTCGTTCATCTAACTCTGCAATTGCAAAACCGAATTCTTCTCTGTTGCAGAAATCGGAGCAGATATTTCAATATTATTTACCGATTCATGGGCCATTAAGGCAACCTGATCTTCCTGTGTACTTAACTTAACTTTATTAGCAGAAGTAGAATCAGTCTCAGGCAAGGACAAGACAGGGGAGGAGGCCGGCTCCCCTGCCTCCAGAACCTCCATCTGTTCCTCCATTTTTCCATGGGTCGCCATCTTGGCCAGTAGCCAGGATGACAAAGATTCCCCTACGGTCAAGTAGGGGAATTTCCCCAGCGTCCTGGCCAAATTTCCCCCCTTCACTAAAAATACCACCAACAGCTTAATCTGGTTCAATGTCAGTTGGCATCCATCTGTATCCCCTTCCCCTGGGACGAGGCTGAAAATAGGCAGAATTGTCTAGTCCTCCTTTTCCCATCAACAAAAACTAAATAAATATTACATCTGGCAGGGTAGAGATGTAGGCTAACAGTTTGGTAAAAGTTGTATGCTCCACTGGAAATTCTTCATATGACTGCTTTCTCCGGTTTTAGTCTTTATGACTTGGAATACAGAACAAAAATGAGAAGATGGTTTGCTATGGCATGGAGGAATTTTGATTGGCTATAAAACTGAGTCAGTTCCTCTTGAGAATATTAATTTCTGCATATATAATTGATTCAGATTTTTTGGGGAGGGATCTGTCATACTTTTCTTTTTTTGCTTTGTAAAATAATAGAAATGTCATATTTCATTTTCTGTTTCTTTTGATTTGCTTTGTTTCTATTGTATAATGTTTGAAGTTTTGTAATTATCTGTAGTTGCTTTGGATCGTCTTTTGGAAATTCTTTTTAAATAAAAATTCTCCTACTCTTCATTGATAAGGATCATGGGATCTTTTACTTCCACCTGGACAGTGACCACAGATGGACTGACTTGACCTTGGTTTAACATCTTATCTGAAGGACAGCATCTAAATTATACAGCACCCCCTCATAGTGAACTATAGTGTCAGTTATGGGTATTATCCAAAGTACCTGGTGTGGGGCTAGAACACACAGCTATCTGATCTTCTGATCCCAGAGGTGAACACGCTGTCTACTGAGCCATGTGTCACAATGTGTCATTAGGGCAAACCTGTCGACATGCACTCAAGATTTTCTCCACCTGTGCTCTAACCAGTGACCTAGTATTCAGCCACCGAATTTCTTTATTAAATTGGGGGTGCTTCGGTGGGAGTATGTAGATGAGAACAGACTGATGCTAGAGAGTCAGTTGCCACAGTGAGGACAGAGTTATAAGTCTCCACTCAACACTGGCATCCCTGGTGGAGACAAAGGTAGGGGTGGGTGGGTGGGGGTGTGTGTGTGTGTGTGTGTGTGTGTGTGTGTGTGTGTGTGTGTGTGTGTGTGTGTGTGTGTAATAATCAGAAACCACAGTCAATAATGCTGTTGCTAGGCTGCCCTGATGGCCTAGTGGCAGTGCATCATATTGCCATGCAGGTGACCTGAGTCTGGGAGCAAGTTTGGGTCACTGCTTTGGGAGGTAGGCTTGGTATAAGCAATTGCCACTAAGCAGTGCATTGCTGTCAGGGAGGGAAGGTGCTGTACATTGTTGAGGTCGTCAGAGGCTAAGTCTATGCCTGGGTGGTGGGAGGAGGTGGAAGAAAATGGGGTTAAAATCCCATGGCTGTTTGTAGGACAGCTGGGCTCTGAAGACTCTTCTGGGTCCTAGCATCAACTGGCAGAGGATCCTAGTCCACATGGAGGACTGCCTGAGTGGATAAGATGGCCCTCACCCTGGAGGCCCCTGCCACAGGAGGGCGACTCGTGGGAGATGCTGGGCTGAACTGGGTCCCAAGGAGGACAAGGGGGGGCTAACAGGTCTGATCCGGGTACATCTCTGTGGAAAGGTTATACCCCTGAAGAGAGACAACCAGGGCAAGGGAAAAAAGAAATAAATACTGTTGATAGGTTTACTCCCTGTAAATTTGGTAGCTGTTTAAAATAGGTGATTACTTATTGTAAGTGTCTTGAACAGCCATATGAAAAATCAAATCCCCCTCTCTATCTTTCAGTCTTCCAGATTTTTTCCACAGGTATGGCTCCTCATTTTTTATGCACTTGGGGACCCCTACAGATGCAACATTCCTCATCTGAACAAGAGGCGGAGTGAGCATCTGCCTTTAGAACTAATGCTTAGCTGCTAAGATGCCAGCCAGCAAGAATCTATAGAAGAAAACCTGTGACCTTAACTACAGTAGTAATGTACTATTAGGAGTGTACAGTAGGATGGAATACCAAGGAGACTATTTTAAAATGAATAGAAACCTTGTTTTGCATTTTTATATAATTTGTTAATTTGGGAGTATGTAGAGTCTGTCTAATAATACCACTGCATTGTTTTACGTGTTTGCTTTGAAATACTCATAATGTTTTTCTTATTATGGGCTTCTTGTTAATGCAGCCTTTTTATTTATCCCAATATTAATTTTTTTAATTACTTACGAGTTCTGGAACCTACTAACATCAGTTGAGATGAAGCCTACAATGATACTTTCCTTGCAGAGCTTCTGCTCAACTGATGTCACTGAGTTCCGGAACTGTTACAATGTATTTAAAAAATAAATATTGTGTTGGAAAAAGCTGAATTAACAAGAAACCCTAAATAAAGAAAATTGGACTATTTCAAAACAAACACACAAACTATATACTAGGGCTATTAAACAGACTTCACACATGCCCATATGCACAATATATAAAACAAATGTAAACAATAAGGTTATGTTCACTTTAAAAATTGAAAATAAGGATATAGTGTATGGTTAACCCATATTGTGTATGGATTTCCATACACATAATATTCTTGTTATCATTCTGTTCAAAGGTCAGAAAAAGTTGTTATGGTATTGTTCTAACATCACAATGATACCATAACAACTTTTCAGCCTTGACCTGCCGCCTTACCGGATGAAGATGCAGCTCAAAGAAGAAAAACGCAGGAGAAAATGGCGACACCATTAGCAAGTACCGAGCAATGGACCATGACAGTTTGGACATGGACAGCCAGATGGATCTGTGTTACCAAACTGAACTGCTTCTATTAGTTTTTTTGTTTTAAAAATTAACACTATTGCGACAGACGGTCAGGAGTGGGAGTAATGGAACGCAGTCAGGACCGACGTGCTTGGAGTAGCAGTGAAGTGCCAGAGTGAGCGGGAGCAATGAATGATGGTACTGTAGAGACAGACTGACCAATGTACAATTATAGGGAAAAAAACACACTATATCAAAGAGTGTATGGGTGCCCATACACAACTAAGGCTGTGTTTCTATCTCAGACATGCAAAGACATTGTGAAAATTTCTCAAGCTTCGCTCTCAAGATTTCCATGATGTCGTCATATACCCTCAATGTAAACACAGCCTTGTTTTGTATGGGCACAAATGCACTATTCTATATTTGTTTTGCTTTTTTATGTTTGCTTGCACACATGCGCAAGAAACATGTGGCAGCTTAGGAGAGAAGCGGGTTGTGGAGGTGCGTCACTGTGGCGGCCAATGCCGGCACTGCATTTGTGGGCTTGGCAGTGTTCAACCAATGCAGACCCACTGTCCTGATGACATTGGTTCTCCAGAAGTGCCACCAACTTGAAACGATTTGGCCACCACAATCAGGGGCCACCTCGTCATTGTAGTGTCAGCCAATCAGCTGCAATGAGGGAGCGACCCGTCATAGCAGGGTGGTACCTTGCCTGGTGTAACATTTCCATGAACATGGTGGCGGCTATCGCCATCCTCCTCAGAGCCCCATGAAAGTCAATGGGGATGCCCAATCCCCCTGTCGGTATGCCCCTGACCCAGTTCATTTGCCAATGGGGAAGCCCACTCCCCATCGGCATAATGTCCTCCCCATTTGTTGTGTGCCGAGGGAGTGCCCAATCCCCCTCAGTATCATGCCCCCCCAAACAGTCTTTCTTTGCAGACGGGGACCCAATCCCCATCGGCTTAGTTCCCCCTCCCCCAAAATGCAGGTGGCACACTGGGAGCCCACCCCAGTGTGACCAAAGCAAGCCTGCAAAAAAAAAAAAAAAAAAAAAAAAACTTCCCGCGATGTCTTTTTTTTATTTTGTTGTCCCTGAAACCAAGAAAACAGTCCCTCATGGTGTCTCGTGCCCCCTCACCCAGCCTACAGCCACCCTCTGCACACCCCACCTCCACACACATACCCCCACACCATACTTACCTCCGGAGCCCAGCATGATGATCTTCGGTGGACCGGGAACATGTCTGCACTCTTCAAAGCCGACCTCGAACTGAAGAAATGCCAGTCAGCTGTATAATGGTATAAATAGAGTTTTTTCAACTTATGTGGATTTCTTGGCCATTTTTCTGACTTTTGGCACCAAATTTTCAACATGGGGTTATTGGAACCCCTCCTCATGAATTCAGTCACTGTCATGGCATTATTCGGTCCCAAAAGGTGATTTCGCGGTCACTGTGTGGAATCACCATTAGGGACCGATTAACAAAATGACAGTGCCACTGTTCATGAGGTGGGCTCTCAAAAAGCCTATGTTGCAAATTTGATGAAAAAAAACAAAACAACAAATGACTGTTTTACATGTGTGCGTTGCGCCGTTTCCACATACACTCGTACTTTCACGAATTTGTAATATTTTCACTCCAGATTTTCAATATTGGCATTTTTCCACTCCTCCTTGTGAACAGTACAGCTGACATTTTTCATATCCTGGCTAAAATGTGTTTTCGCACTTCTGGTGCAGAATAGCACGGTCGCTGTGGGAAATCAGTGTTCAGGACAGATTAAGCAAATCACAGTGACACTGTTCATGAGCAGAGGTGCTAAAGGAAAAAAATACTCAACATAGTAATGTTGTTTATTCTAATGGAGTCTTGCTATATTCTGACAATATGCAGTTAGCCCCAGCACTTGAACTGCCCCAGAGAGGAAAGCATTAACTCTATGCAGCAGCATAGAACATTGAGCTCGAGCTCGGTTTTCAAACCTCTGTCTCTGGTACTTCTCAGTGTAACCGTCAGATTCTTACGAGCAAGCTAAGTACTAGGTATGGAAATTGTTTAACTTTAAGGCCGAAAGGCAACAAACTTGGGTCCAAAAGACTCACGCCGAGAACCCAAGAAAAGGTAGTGACAAATATATAAACATAAAAGCAACAGCAATAAAACAACTACCCCACCCTTAAGAGGCAGGGGTACAAGGTACACCCCTGAGGTGCAACACTGTACCTGCCAGCCCACTTCCCAAAAACTAGGTTCTGAGAGGGGAGGCAGGGAGGGAGGTCAGAATACAGCACGACTCCATTAGAAGAAACAACATTACTATGATGAGTAATTTTTTCTTCAAACAACATGAAATCTTGCTGTATTCTGACAATATGCAGACTACCAAGCAGTTTCCCCAGGAGGAGGGAATACAGAACCTACTTTGGGAACAGGATCTGCAGTACTGCTGTACCAAACCTAGTATCACTCCTAGTCTGGATGTCCAGAGTGTAATGTATGGACTGTTTTCGAGGTGGCTGCTTTACAGATTTCTACCAAGGGTATATCTCTGGCAGCAGCCAGAGAAGCAGCTGTACCCCTAGTCGAGTGTCTCTCAGGCCTGAAGGGGAGTCCTTGCCTAGCAGAATTGTATACAAGAGACAATCCACCTGGCAATAGTTCTTTTAGTAGCAGGTTTACCTTTTCCCACTTCACCATAAGTAAGAAATAATTGAAGACGGCCATTCCTGTGTGACTTAGTATGCTCTAAGTAGTAGCTAGGTGCCCTTTTAACATCCAAACTGTGTAATCTTCTTTCTCCTGAAGAAGAGTGGTCAGTGAAAAACACAGATAGAGACATAGACGGTTTCAGATGAAAATCTGATGCCACTTTGGGTAAGAACCTCCTATTGGTTCTCAGGACCACCTTATCCCTATGGAAGGAGATAAAGACAGGTTCAACTGACAGGGCCTGTAATTCACTAATCCGCCTGGCAGAAGTGATAGCTACCAGGAACACAGTTTTCCAGGTCAAGTACTTAAGTTCAGCCGAAGACAGAGGTTCAAATTGTGGCTGCATAAGCTGAGCAATGCAGACATTCAGATCCCAAGTCAGATTAGGCTCTCTGAAGGGAGGGTTGATATGAACCAGACCTTTGAAGAACTTACTGAAAGCAGGATGAGGTGCCAGGGAACAACCCTTCCCTGGTGAAAGGAACACAGACACAGCTGCTAGGTG
This sequence comes from Neoceratodus forsteri, assembly GCA_016271365.2. Lineage (NCBI taxonomy): Eukaryota > Metazoa > Chordata > Ceratodontiformes > Ceratodontidae > Neoceratodus > Neoceratodus forsteri. Next base: position 1,203,484,042 of record CM028130.1, read on the forward strand.
AACCTTCAGAGTTGCAGGCCTAAGGCCTAGGCCTTTAAGGTGACCCAGATAATCTAAGGCTATAGCAACGTCTGCAGTATCAGGCAGAATGCCCTTCTGAGAACACCAAATGCTGAATCTTTTTCATTTGGAATTATAAGTTTTTCTGGTAGAAGGTTTCCTGGAGACCTTCAGAATATCCAGAACTCCCTGAGAAAGATGCAGGCCTGTATATTCTAACTCCTCAAGAGCCAGGCCTTGAGATTGAGAGACTGGAGATTGAGAAACCAAATTCTCCCCTAAGAGGAGGTTAGGAGATTGTGTCCCTTGGGAAGAGACAGGGAGAGTGACACTGCCAGGGACAACAACAGAGGGTACCAAGGTTGTCTGTCCCAGTCCGGAGCCACCAGTATCACTGTACAGTGTTGAGACCTGATCTTGACTAGAACTCTGAACAACAGAGGGAAGGGAGGAAAGGCATAGAGGAACCTACCCTTCCAATCCAATATGAGAACATCCAGAGGAACAGTCCCTAGGACTGGAAGTCTGCAGAACAAGGGGAGTTAGTGATTGTCCAGGACTGCAAAGAGATCTATCTCTGGAGTGCCCCATCTGTTGAAGATTACTTTCAGGATTAGAGGATCCAGGGTCCATTCGTGAAGTTTCTGTGAGATTCTGCTCAAAGCATCTGCTAGTGCATTGTCCTTCCCTGGGAGATGAACTGCTGTCAGGGAAGCCTGAAGGGAATAGGCTAGAGACCACAGTTTTATGGCCTCTGTGCACAAGGCCGTGGACCGAGTGCCCCTTGCTTGTTGATATACCACATTGTAGCTGTGTTGTCCGTCCTGACCCGCACTACCTTGACTCTGCCTAAGTCCGAGAAAGCCTGAAGGGCCAGGAATACTGCCCTGAGTTCCAGGAGATTGATATGAAGGAGTGACTCTTGTGGCAACCAAACACCCTGAGCCCTGAGGGCTCCCAAATGGGCTTCCCAGCCTAGGAAAGAAGCATCTGTGGTTAGGACTATTGAGGGAGCTTGACTGAGGAATGGGACACCTTGTCTGAGATTGTCCTGATCCAGCTACCACTGGAGAGCTTGGACCAGAGTCTGAGTCACTGGAACCAGTTTGGTGACAGAGACTTTTTTCTGAGACCAAAAGGACCTTAGGTGGAACTGAATGTCCCTCATCTGAAACCTGGCTCCTTGTACCACTACAGTGGAAGCTGCCATGTGGCCTAAGAGTTGAAGAAAGTGTCTTGCTGGGTGAGAGACCAGAGGTCGAAATGAGGAAGCGAGATCTGTAAGGACCTTTACCCTTACTAATAGGAGGAAGGCCTTTGCCTGAACAGTATCTTACTCTATTCCTATGAAAGTAAGGAGTTGTACTGGTTCGAGAACTGACTTTGGAAGATTGAGGAGTAACCCCAGAGAACTGAGCAAGTTCTGAGTGATTTGCAGAGCTGATTTGACCTGGTTGGAGGACTGACCTACAATAAGCCAGTCATCCAGGTAGGGGACGATAGATATACCCTGTCTTCTGAGGAAGGCAACTACTACTGCAAGGCACTTTGTAAACCCTTGGAGCTGATGCTAGGCCGAAGGGCATGGCCCTGAACTGATAATGGCTTGAAGACAACTCAAACCTGAGGTACTTTCTGTTGTAGCACCTGATAGGAATATGGAAATAGGCATCCTTGAGGTCCAGGGATGCTAGCCAATCCCCTGGCCTTAGAGAGGGAAGAATTATTCCCAGAGTCACCATTTTGAATTTTGTTTTTGTGATGTGTTTGTTCAAATACCTTAAGTCTAGGATGTGTCGCCACTCCCCTGTCTTTTTCGGGGTACGGAAATATCTGGAGTATAGACCTTTGCCCCTGTGCTGAGTAGGAACGTTCTCCACAGCTCTGAGAGCCAGTAGAGAAGAAACCTCTGCTTCTAGAGCAATGGTTTCTGAGATGGTTGCAGGTAGAAAGGACCAGACTCTCATTTTTGGAAACTTTCTGAAACTGAGGACCAGTCCTTGGCTTACTACCTCCAGGACCCACTTGTCTGAGGTAACAGCCTTCCAGGCCTGGAAGTAGTAAGCCAGCCTGCCTCCTACTGGAATAGGGGAGTTGACCCGGGCTGACACATCAGGGTGTCTGGCTGGCAGGAGCCTTGGACTGGGAAGAGGATGAAGCCCTGCTCATCCCCCTCCTACCTCTCCCTTGAAAGAACCCCCTCTGTGGGAAAGAAGAGGAAGCCTGGTAAAAAGGCCTGTGGAAAGGCCTGCCTCTGCCCCAGACTGCTGCTTCTGAGGAGTGACTTGCCTTTCTTTGGCCTGTGCACTCCTGTAGGTGGTCCTATACTCATCCATTTTCTTCATGTAAGCCTCTGTCTGCTCCCCAAACAGAGAGGTACCCACCACCGGGAAATCCATGGCCTTAGCCAGGGTGTCCTGGGAAAGGCTAGTGCATCTGAGCCAAGCAAATCTCCTGACAGATACAGATGCAGCCATGACTCTTGATGCCACATCACTGGAGTCTACAGCAGCGAGGAACTGTACTTTGGATGCCTCAATTCCATCAGCAGCCACCTCCTCCAGCTCTTTGGCTAGCTGGGGGGAGGCCTGTTTAGCCAGTTCCAGAACCATATCCCACCTGGACTTCTGGTACCTGGCTGTGTAGGCCATATAGTTAGCCTGCCTGAGTCCCAAAGAGTATGCCAAATATTGATTTTTGGCCATGGCATCTACTTTCCTGGAGTCTTTGTCTGGAGGGTGTGAAGCCAAAGGAATACTAGCCCTGTCACAGGCTGCAGCCTGCACTACCTCAACATGGCTGCAATGACTATATAAAAACTCTGTACCTGAGCTTGATAACATATACCTCTTTGTCCATTCTCTTGTCTACAGGAGGTAAGGAGTTAGGTGTTTAACATAGAAACACAGAATTTGACGGCAGATAAGGACAGCTTGGCCCACCTAGTCTGCCCATTTCCCTAACGGATAAGCTGCAGATCCTAGTTAATCAACAGCTTACTTCCTCCTACCCCCCACTAGAATTGCCTTATGTCTGTCCCATGCATTCTTGAATTCCCCTACTGTTTTTGACTCTCCGACCTCCTCCGGAAGGCTGTTCCATGTATCCACAACCCTCTCTGTGAAGAAACACTTTTCCACATTACCTCTGAGCCGTTCCCCCTCTATCTTCAAATTGTGCCCCCTTGTTTTTGCACATCTCTTTTTCTGAAAGATGCTACCCTCTTGGACTTTGTTGATTCCCTTGAAGTATTTGAAAGTTTCTATAATGCCCCCTCCTCCCTCCTTTCCTCGAGGCTATACATCTTTAATTCCTTTAGTCTTTCTTCATATGTCTTCTGATGCAGACCCTGCATCATTTTGGTTGCCCTCCTCTGGACAGCCTCCACCCTGTCTATGTCTTTGCGGAGATGGGGTCTCCAGAACTGTACATAGTACTCCAGATGTGGTCTTACCAACTGTCTGTACAGAGGGCCAACAACTTCCTGTTCTCTACTGGTGATGCCTCTCCCTATGCATCCCAATATCCCCCCAGCCTTCCTTACAGCCTTCTCACATTGCTGGCCCACCTTTAGGTCATGTGATATGACTACCCCAGGTCCCTTTCCATTTTTGTTGTTGTCAGTATCTCACCCCCCCCATTGTGTACTCTTCCCCTGGGTTTTTATTTCCCATGTGCATTACTTTGCACTTCTTTGCATTGAATCTAAGCTGCCACACATTTGACCATTCCTCCAACCTTGCCAAGTCTTTTTCATCCTTTCTACCCCACCCCACCCTGTGTATAAACCCTGTTGCAGATCTTTGTGTCATCTGCAAAGAGACATACTTTCCCTTCCAGTCCCTCTGCAATGTCACTTATAAAGACATTAAAAAGGACCGGCCCTAGTACTGAACCCTGTGGTACCCCACTGGTAACCCTCCTTTCCTCACTGTGGATTCCATTTACTATTACAATTTTTGCAATATCTTTTTTTTCTGTTTCCCCAAAGATTTATGAAGAGGGATAGACAATCATTTGGGCTCTGGGATGTCCATCATCTCAACAAAATCAGGCTCTTCCACCTCCTCCTCCTCAGCAGCTTCTACCATTGGGAGCTGGAGGGTTTCAGCTACCTTCTTTTAGAACAAGAAGTGGGAAGGGGACTCAGAAAGCCTGGGGGGGGGGCATTGGAAGACCTGTCTGGGGAGCTGTCCGGTTCAATAGGCACATCCAGGCCTTCAAAATCAGTATCATCATCATCCGCGGGATACTCTTCATCTCCCTCCCACTCCACATCATAATAAGCATCCAGATAGTAATTCAATGGAGTCAGATCCAACCGAACTGACCGCCTAACCGGCGGTGCCGGTTCAGACGGAACCGGGTGAAGTGACTGAACTACACTGATCGCTTTGGCTATTTTGTCAGTGGTTGGAGTATACAGTGCTGGATCCGAACTGGCTGACTTCTTTTTCCTTTTTGCCAGAACCAACTCCTCAGAGTTGGATCTCCTTGTGCCCGAGGAGGTATCGCCCAGGTCAGTGGGCACCTCCTCAGGTTCGGCCGCAACAGAACCGGGCTGGCCATCCGGATCAGCAAACTTCTCGGCCTCCCTTTCCTTCAGCCTACTCAACCTTTTTTCCAGCGTGGCTTTAGGAAAATTCTTGCAGATTTGGCAGTCTGTTTTAAGGTGGTCAAACCCCAGACAATAAACACAGATGAGTTGGGGGTCAGCCTTGGCAAAGGCCTCCCTACACTCAGTACAGTGTTGAAACCCAGTGGGACCGTTTTTTTTCTTGGGTTTCTCAGACATGGCCACACTAACAAATTGCCCTTTATAGCTTCAAGTCGGGTAAAACTTCCCTATCAGTTACCAACCGTGTCACAGACTTTGGAAAGAAAAAAAAAACAGAAAAAGTCAGTTTCTTTTTAACTGATAGGAACCCGAACACCACTACTAATCCCAGAAAATTGAAACACAAACAAAAAGGTCGATTTCCAACCGGACCGACCGATCGGAAACCGAAGAAAAAACAATTTCCACAGAAAATAAATCACTACTTATCTACAACACTACCTGTACCGTAGACAGAGACTTGTAACTGAAAAATAATAAATCGGTTGAACAACTGAATGCTTTTTTTAAACTTTGCTGAACCGAGCAGAGGAGAAATCTCTGTAGCGACTTCACTGTTCAGCGGAGTAAAGAATCTGATGGTTACACTGAGAAGTACCAGAGACAGAGGTTTGAAAACTGAGCTTGAGCTCAACATTCTATACTGCTACATAGAGTTAACCCTTTCCTCTCCAGGGCAGTTCAAGTGCTGGGGCTAACTGCATATTGTCAGAATACAGCAAGACTTCATGTTGTTTGAATGCCTGTGTTGAAAATTTAGTGACTAAAGTCCATAAAATGACTGTGTTACGAGCATACATTGCGCAGTTTCGACGCACCCTCATAATTTCGCACATTTGTAATATTTTCACTCCAGATTTTCAACATTGGTATTTTTCACACCTCCTTATGGACAATACAGCTGTCATTTTTCATGTCCTGCCCGAAATATGTGTTTACACATGTGGCACAGAACAGTGCGGTCGCTCTGGGAAATCAATGTTCGGGACAGATTAAGAAAATCATAGCGACAGTGTTCATGAGCAGAGGTCACAAAATGCCTGTGTTGAAAATTTGGTGAAATAATTCTACTAAATGACTGTGTTACGTGCATGCGTTGCACAGTTTCCACATACGCTTGGAAGTTCAAGCATTTTTAATATTTTCACTACAGATTTTCAACACTGTCATCTCTTCACACCTCCCTATGATTGGTACAGCTCTCATTCTTCACATCCTGCCCGATCTGTGTTTTTCTACATCTAGCATAGAATGGCACGGTCGCTGTGGGAACTCAAAGTTCGGGACACATTAACAAAATCACAGTGCCACTGTTCATGAGAAGAGGTCCCAAAAGCTTTCATGAGGTGGAGGTCACAAAAACGCCATGTTGAAAATTTGTAGTGCAAATACCAACAAGCGCCGAGTTAGGGTTTCTAACCATAGCGTCCACCCTCTTCACACAGACCAAAAAGGCATCAAGGTGTGCCTTTGGTTTGCCAACTGTAATGCTCATGCCATTCAACCCCACCCCCAACCCTGCAGCCAGTGACAGGCATCGAGGTGTGCCTTGGACTGTTCAGCCCCAGCGTTCACCCCATTCTCCTATACTGCACCCATTTCAGTGTATGCCCTTATGGAATGGGGTGACTGTAAAGTTGAACACCCCAAGGCGCACTTCAACATTTGTCGGTGTCTGTAGGATAGGGTGAAGTGCAATGGCATGAACGCTATGGACAACGACCCAAACGCATATCCCAATACCTGTCCATCTCTGCAGGGTGGAGGTGGGGTTGGCGTGAAGTTCAATACTTCACTGCCATTCCTATTCTGTATCTGTCTAACTCTTGCGTTTCCAATGCCAATACCAGCAAGCAAACATTCAGCATTGACAGATGCTTGTTTCATCTTTCTGCTGCACCATTCCTGCACCTCATTCAATCACCATATACCTCTGCCCATCTGAAGAGCCTCTGGAGTCTATCTCACAGTTCAGCTGTTTGAACTCCACTCCCCTGCCTTTAGTTTTCCATCTATGGCTTCTTGGCTTGCTCCCACACTTCAGAGCCACTAGGGGAGACTGAACAAAGGGAAACACTCAACCATGGTGTCTGGTGAGATAAGGGAACTGTTCTGTTTGGCCCTTGATAAAGATGGGAACAAAGCAGGACTTCATCATACCAGCCAACCTGCTACATTTATCTTGCCAGGGCAAAAAAAAAAAAAAAACTCTTCCCATGTGGGGCATGCTCAGTAGCTCTACATCTAGCTGTCAGAGAAGTGGCTGGAACCTGGCCCATCCACCATCTCCCTTCAATAACATGGCACCAGAACCAGAGTTAGGCCTCGCAACATGTCAGCTGCTTGAGAAACATCCTTCACTGCAATAAGCTCTAGAACATGAATCCATGCCTGCACAGCTACTCTCCCCCAAGGCACTGAGGTGGTAGCCATGCACCAGCAGAAGCATCCTACCCAACACCAAGCTTGCTATCATCCAATCTGGATGTCAAGAGCTGTCTCTGCCATGCAATGTGTGGTGTCCCTGGTTGCCAGCAAGATAAGCAGACACCAAGTGAACCATTAAGAGGCCCCAGAAAAAAAAAAAAAAAAGAGAAATTCCTTCGTACCTATCGTGATTTCTTTTTCTGTTAGCTCTAACACTGTCAATGGGTAATGAGCAACTCCGCTGGGGTACTGGTACAGCCTAAGCTGTCAATCAGCACAGAACCTTTAGCACATGAGGATTCTGAGAACAGTAATTACTCAGTCACCTTTGTCCATACAGTACCCATATATGCCTACACAACTACTAATCTCCATGTCACAAAGGTCGATCCACTCTCTCCACAACCAAAACTGAAAAACTAACAACATGTAAAAGATTTATGCTGTGCTAATTAAACAAATGAATGACATACCTCATTTGGAGAGCTGTCCGAAGCAGTCTTGTCAAATAATCCTTCCGTCTTGTATCTTGAGCGTCAGGCCACAGGTCTCTGACTGTGCTGGCTTGCTGTGAATAACACTTTTACATAAAAAAGGATCAGACTCAACTCAACATTGAATACAACTGTAGAGAAAAAGTAAGGCATTAACCTGTAGTGGTTAAGCACCAACAGTATTTCAAACATCGTAACCTGTTACCCTGCAGACCTGGTAATTCCAATCAAAAATAAAGAGATGTCCATGGTTAGCAGACAATTCCTGATAGCCAGCTATAATCAGAAATTATTTATCTTTGCTGAAATCCAAATTCCTTGGATATATCAGACAATATTCTCCAATAGGAGCCAGGGGTCTCAGGAGAGGCTCCATTGACAATATCTGAGCAAACAGAAAAGGAAATGAAGGTACATTAAGCATGAAGAAACTTCTGCTTTCTGTATTGCTCCACATTGTCAATGGGGAGTTAATACATATGGGTTCTAATAAGCACTAGCCATTCCAAAACTGGGTGGGGGAGAATATTGTCCCCTATATACCCTTACGGGCTAAGTATAATACTCATCTGCTAACCACTGCCTGTCATACTCTGCGCCCAAAGGCCATATCAGCAGAACTCTGGACCTCCAATCTGCAGTGCTTAGTAAATGTATCAACGGAGGACCATGTTGCCTCTTTGTGCAGTTCCAATACAGAGGCCTCTCCTCTCTCCACCCAGGATGTAGCAAGAGCCTTGGTAGAATAAGCCCTGATCAAGGCAGGTGATTTTTTCTACTCCGCCACATACGCCTTAGTAATGCCAGCCCTCACCCACCTGACTAAGGTGGCCTTGGAAGCCTTCTGGCCTTTTTTCATTGCTCCAAACAGTGTGAACAAACACTCAGGATTTCTAAAGTCTTCTATTCTCTTTAGATATAGCTCAACTGCCCTGCACAAATCCAGCTTGTGAAATTCTTTTCTTTCAGATTCGTTGGCTTGGGACAGAAGGACAGCAGACAGACTTCCTGATTTACATGGAAGGCTGTAGGAACCTTAGGTACAAAGGATGGAACTGTCCTCATCACTATCTTCTGCTTATGCATTATGAGGTAAGGCTCATTTTGGGACAGTGACTGAAGTTCACCAATCCTTCTTGCTAAACAGACTGCAATCAAGAAGCACACCATGTGGGACAAAATGTCCAAAGGCACTGACTAATGTGGTTTGAAGGGTGTCCTACACAGGGATGCAACACTAAGTTCAGGTCCCATGGTGGTATACTGGGGAGCACGCCCATGAAAGGAGGAGTCAAATCATGCTGCCAGCTTTGAATGCCATGTAGGAACAACGCTAAGATAGCTCCTGCTTCACCCCCATTCGTAGCCTTCTTAGATGGATCAAAATGCAGACTTGACAAACTAATGTCTGAACGAACAGCTGAAGCGAAAAAGAATAGTAAGCTGTTAAAAAAATATGGATTTATGATGACAAAATGAGACAGCAAACCAAACATGAGTGGTGCCATTCCAAAAAACATGAAACAGTATTCAATGACCACTCACAGAGCTCAAACCCTACTGAAACAACTAAAACGTACTTCTAGATCTGTAGAGGATTTATCAGCCACGAATGCTGAAAACCAGAATGTTTTTCAACAAGTGGAGAAACACAAACATTCAAAGGGTGGAATAAAAGGAAATTGTTCCGAAGCCTCAAGCATTAGTATCACATCCTTTAACTTACCAGAGACTGCCGTGATTGAAAACTTGAAAAGCAATGATATGGCAGCACTAGAACAGAATTATAGTCCTGCTGCACCCACTGGGGAGGGTGTTCAACCGAATACAGACAAAGCTACAGAGCCAATTGGAAAATGTTCTACAGATGGGTTACCAATGAAAGAAATGGAAACTGCTACAAGCCCAGAAGTACAAACCCCATGAAATGAATTACCAACTGCTTCGAAGCATGCAATGCCTGTGGTAAGCGACATTCAAATTTTGCAAAATAAGACTTTACAAAAGAACAATGAAAAAGTGCACACAGACAATCTAAATGTAAATAGTAACCAATATAGCACTCATGTTAAAGAGGATTTACAACAGCCACCTAGTAACTCAAAGGACTCTAATCAGAAAATTAATAATGAAGGTGGTAAAGCCACTACAGAAATCTTAATAAATACTGTTACCACAAATGACTCAGGTATAATTTCATCTAATAGTGATAACAAAGATGAAGATTCCCCGCCCCGGCAAAACTTCTTTTGACCAAAGAAAGTTGATATCTAACAGATGGAAATAATGTTGGAACAACAAAACAAAACAGAATCCTATTTTAGCCTAACTCAAGAAGTTTTAAAAGAAAACCAAGAACTGAAAAAAGATGTAGCTGAAATGAAAAAATTACTAAACACCTTAACTGTAGAAACCTTTTCCATACATCGTCAATTAAAAAGGCTGTAAAGGGAGAATCAAAAATTAAAAAACAAGATGTCAAATTTGTAACTTTGAACAAGGCAAAAAAAATATCAGGATTTTTGGTGTACCTGAAGCATGGAACTCAAATAGAACACTAGTGGGCATTTTTAAAAGCACTGCAGCATCTTATGATACTGAACCCGAAAAAGTGGTATATGAAACAAACTCTGGCAAAATAGTTTTAAAGCCACAATGATCCTACCAGCACGCATGAAGATTATAATAGACTGGAAAAGGCTTATTTATTTTACAGTGGAGAAAGCTTTTACCGATTTAAAAGAAAAGCTACCTAACATTTTCTGAGAATACTAAAACATGCTTCTCATTTTAAGTCACAGAAAATAAATTGCTTCAGAGTTAACTTTTTATGTCTAGTATAATTTCAAGGGAAATGAGGGGAAAGACTGAGATTATCATTGAATTAAGATTATAAATTAACAAGATTTACTAAATGGAATTTCAATACTTACTTGTGGATTAGGTAGAATATATATAGGATAACGTATGAGGTGTAGTGTGTTACGAGAATTTAACACACATCCAACAACGAGGGTGTGTTAAATTTGAGTTACACACTGCACACCGTATTTTGTTGTATATAAATGAAGGGTTCCGTTTTTTCTTCCTGTTGAGATTTGTAGAAAAAAGTGGAGTCTTATTTTGTGCTGATGAAACAATTTCTTTTGTTTATGAAACAGTAAACTGCAGGTTCAACAAGTAAATTTAACTACTTAAATATTTAAAACAAGAAAGATTAACAAGAAAAAAAATGTTCAAATCCTTGTGGTGGCTTCTTGATATTGCTACATCCGTTGTCAAGTGGTGTCATCCTTTGACCTGCAGAGGAAAGGTAAGGGTTGAAAGGGAGATTAGTTAGGGACCGTGGTGAAAATTTTCACTGTGTCAGTGTGCTATTTTACAGAAAAAGGTAATACTTAGGAGCTAAAGTAATGTGTGGTTGTTTTGTTTATTTCATTCGGAGCTGTCGGATTTGACAGAAAATGAACTGTGTGAAGCTAGAGCTGTGTTGCGTCTCGAGTGCACTTCTATGGAAAGAAAACCGCGTAAATGCTGTAATACCTGAGTAGGTTTAATACATGTTTTTTTCCATTAGAAAAAAAAATGGAACCCAGTAATTATATAGAGAATAAAATATGGAGTGGTGTGTGTAACAAGATTTTACACACTCCCGAGTTGTGGAATGCTACATAAACCCCGAGGCGAAGCCTGAATGGTTTATAAAATGCATCCCACAACGAAGGTATGTGTAAAATCAAGTTTTACACATACCACCCTATATTTTATTTTTTTATATAATTGCTGGCATGTCCTTTTTCGCCTCAGCAATCGTAGAAAAGAAAAAATTACTCACCTTAGTAATGTTGTTTCTTTTAATGGAGTCTTGCTGTATTCTGACAATAGCAGTGAGTCCCAACCTTCGAACTGCCCCGGAGATGAAAGAGTTAACTTTCCATGCCAGACATGGAACGCTGAGCTCAAGCTAGGTTGAGACTCTGTCTGTTGCTGTTTAAACTCAAACCGTCAGATCTTTACGAGCTAAACTCACTAAGGTCCTGTGTGGAAGCTGTAAACCTACACTAGCCAACTGGCTACTAAACATAAAAACAAATTTTTTGGTCCCAAAACAAAGACTCAAGTCAGGAGACCCAAAAAATGAAAAACACAACACCCACTCACCCAAGAAAAGGGGTGAAAACAACAAGGCAGGCACCTACTGAGTGCCAACACTGCCACTGCCCACCCACATCCCAAAAACAGAGGTTCTGAGAGGTGAAGGCGGGGTCAGAATACAGCAAGACTCCATTAGAAGAAACAACATTACTAAGGTGAGTAATTTTTTCTTCAAACAACATGAAATCTTGCTGTATTCTGACAATAACAACTTACCAAGCAGTACCTCCATGGAGAAGGGACAGAACCTACTTAGAAATAGGCTCTGAAGCACAGCTGTGCCAGGCAAACATCACTCCTAGCCTGGACATCCAGGGAGTAATGCTTGGTAAAGTGTGAACTGTTTCCAGGTAGCTGCTTGACATATCTCTAGAATAGGGATATCCCTGGCAGCAGCCAGAGAAGCGGCTGTACCTCTGGTAGAGTGAGCCCTCAGGCCTGAGGGTGGAACCTTACCCAGTTTTTCATAACAAATTGGATACAAGAGACAATCCACCTGGCAATGGATCTTTTAGTGGCAGGTTTCCTTTTACCAACCTCACCATAAGTGAGGAACAGTTGAAGGGAGTCAAACCTGTGACCCTTGGTATGTTCTATGTAGTAGCTAAGGGCTCTTTTCACATCTAAACTGTGCAGCCTCCTCTTGCCAGAGGAGGAATGATCAGCGAAGTACACAGGAAGAGACATAGATTGATTAAGGTGGAAATCTGAAACCACCTTAGGCAAAAACGTTCTGTTAGTCCTGAGGACCACCTTATCTCTATGAAAGGAGATAAAATCAGGCTCCACTGACAAGGCTTGTAACTCACTTATGCATCTGGCAGACGTGATGGCTACCAGAAACACAGTTTTCCAAGTCAAATACTTAAGCTCTGCTGAAGACAAAGGCTCAAAGGGGTTGCATAAGCTGAGCAATGCAAACATTAAGGTCCCAAGCAGGGGCAGGGTCCCTGAATGGAGGGTTGGTATGAAGCAATCCCTTGAAAAACTTGGAGAATACAGGGTGAGCTGAAAGAGAAGAGGGCTTACCTGCTGAAATGAAAGCAGAAACAGCTGCCAGATGCACCTTCAGTGTAGCTGATCTAAGCCCCAAGCTATTTAAATGGACCATATAATCAAGGACTATGGGCAGATCAGCAGACTCTGGGGAAATATGCCTTCCAGAGCACCATATGGAAAATCTTTTCCACTTGGAATTAGAAGTAGTCCTGGTGGAAGGTTTCCTAGAAGCCTTCAGAATATCCATTACACCTTGGGAGAGGTGTAAATCAGCAAACTCTAACTCTTCAAGAGCCAGGCCTTGAGATTGAGATATTTGAGATTCGGGTACCAAACCTTCCCCTGAGCACAGGTTAACAGGTTGTAATTCCTGGGAAGACACAGGGGAAGATGGACTGCTAAGGACAGCAGGAGTGGATACAAGGGCTGTCTGGCCCAGTCTGGAGCAATCAGGATCACCTTGCAGGGTTGAGACCTGATTTTGACTAGCACTTTGAACAGGAGAGGGAAGGGGGGAAAGCATACAGGAACTTGCCTTCACAAGTGAGAACTAAGGCATCCAGGGGGACTGATCCCAACACTGGGGGCCTGCAGCAAAAAAGAGGAAGTTGGTGATTGTCTGGGGCTACAAAAAGATCTATCTGTGGGGTGCCCCATCTGGAAAATATCACCTCCAAGACCAGGGGATCCAGTGACCATTTGTGATGGCCACGAGATATCCTGCTGAGAGCATCTGCCAGGACATTGTCCTTGCCTGGGAGGTGAACTGCTGTGAGGGAGGTGTTCAGGGAATAAGCCAGAGACCACAACTTCATTGCTTCTGTGCACAAGGCCGTAGACAGAGTGCCTCCTTGCTTGTTGATGTACCACATTGTGGTGGTATTGTCTGTTCTGACCTGGATAACTTTGTTCTGAACAGATCTGGAAAAAGCTTGAAGTGCTAAAAATACTGCTCTGAGTTCCAATAGATTGATGTGAAGCAGAGATTCCTGAGGGGACCGCAACCCCTGGGTAGTCAGGTCGCCTAAGTGAGCCCCCCACCCCAAGAGGGAGGCATCTGTAGAAAGGATTAAGGAGTGGGACTGAGTGACAAAGGGAACTCCCTGTCTTAGATTGTTCTGATCCTGCCACCACTGTAAGGCCTGGATCAGGGTTCGAATCACTGGGATCAATTTGGTCAGAGGGTCCTTCCTTTGAGACCAAAAGGCTCTCAAATGGAACTGAATGTCCCTCATCTGAAATCTTGCTCCCTGCACCACTGCTGTGGAAGCAGCCATGTGCCCCAGGGCTGTGAAAATGCCTTGCTGGTCGAGACATCTGCAGGGTGAATGGGAGGCCAGAGAGATAAGGTCCTTGCCCTGTCAGGGAAGGAAAGCTCTGGCCTTTTCTGTGTCTAGCTCTGCGCCTATGAAGGTGAGGAGCTGAACAGGCTCTAGAACTGACTTTGAGAGATTCAGAAGGAAACCCAAAGAGGTGAGCAGTTGCTGGAGTTATCCGTGGGTGTAACTTGACTTGGTCTGGGGACTGGCCTACTATGAGCCAGTCGTCCAGGTATGGGAAGATGGCAATCCTTTGCCTTCTTAGAGAAGCAACTACTACTGCCAAGCATTTTGTGAATACCCTTGGAGCAGAGGTTGAACCGAAGAGGCATTGCTCTGAACTGGTAATGGCCTGAGGGCAGCTCGAACCTGAGGTACTTTCGATGGGAGCTTCTGATGAGAATATGGAAGTAGGCATCCTTGAGGTCCAGGAACACTAGCCAGTCCCCTGGCCTTAGAGAGGGTAGAATAATTCCCAGAGTCACCATTTTGAATTTTGGTTTTAAAAGGTGCTTGTTTAAGTATCTGAGATCCAGGATGGGCTGCCATTTTCCTGTCTCTTTTGAGGTAAGGAAGTACCTGGAGTACAACCCTTTGCCCTGGTGTAGGGGTGGAACCCTTTCCACAGCTCTGAGAGCCAGGAGGAAAGAGACCTCTGCCTCTAGGGCAAGTGCCTCTGAGGGATTTGCAGGTGGAAAGGATCTGGCTCTCAGCTTTGGAAATTTTTTGAAGCTGAGAACCAATCCCTGGCTTACTACTTCCAGGACCCACTTGTCTGACGTTAGAGACTCCCAGTCCTGGACAAAGTAAGCCAGCCTGCCCCCTACAGGTAGTGGAGAATCGGCCCTGGCCAACCCATCAAGGTGCCTGTTTGGCAGGGGGTTTGGGCTGAGGGATGGAAGCAGGTCTGCTTGTACCCCTTCTGCCTCTCCCTCTATAGAACCCCCTCTGAGCATAGGTAGAAGAGGAGGCCTGGGCTTGGTAGAAAGGCCTATGAAAAGGCCTGCCCCTGCCCCTGGGGTGCTGCCTCTGAGGAGTGGCCTGCCTTTCCTTGGCCTGTGCACTCCTATAGGTGGTCCTATATTCGTCCATTTTCTTCATGTAATTCTCTGTCTGCTCCCCAAACAGAGAATTACCCACAACAGGAAAATCCATGGCCTTAGTCTGGGTATCCTGTGACAGGCTAGTACATCTGAGCCAAGCCATTCTACGAAGTGCCACAGATGTAGCCATGACTCTAGATGATACATCATTGGAGTCCACTACAGCATGGAATTGCACCTTGGATGCCTCAATACCATCAGCAGCCACCTGCTCCAGCTCCTTGGCAAGCTGGCCAGGGACCTGTTTTGCTAAAGCCATGACAGCGTCCCATCTGGATTTCTGATACCTAGCAATATAGGCCATATAGTTGGCCTGTCTGAGTCCCAAGGATGCTGCCATGTACTGTTTCTTTGCCATGGCATCAATCCTCCTGGAGTCCTTGTCTGGGGGGTGTGAAGCCAAGGGACATTTGCCTTATCACAGGCTGCAGCCTGCACTACTAACATGGCTGCATTGTTGTATAAGGAACTCCGTATCTGAGCCTGACAATGTATACCTCTTGTCCATTCTCTTATCCACAGGAGATATAGTATTAGGAGTCGTTAAAATCTTAAATGTCTGTTTCCCAAAAGATTTGTGTAAGGGAACAGACAGCCTCCTAGACTCTGGGATATCCATCATTTCCACATAGTCAGGCTCCTCCTGGACATCCACATCTTCTTCCATAGGAAGCTGGAGGGTTTCAGCCACTTTTTTTATAAAATATGAAATGGAAGGGGGACTCAGAAAGCCTAGTAGGAGACACTCCTGAAGGTCTGTCTGGGGAGATGTCCGGGTCAATGGGCACGTCCAGACTTTCAAAACCACATTCACTTTCCTCATACTCCTCTGGTTCATAATATTCCTCTAAATCATAATCTTGAACCGGTGGAACCGGCCGAACCGAGCACCTCCCTGATGGTGCCGGTTCGGTTAGAACCGGGGAAAGCGACTGTACAATTTTTATCGCTTTGGTATTTCTTCAGCGGTTGGAGAAGAAAGTTTTGGCTCCACACCAGCTGATTTTTCCTTTCTAGTTCTCTTAGCCGGAACCGACTCCTCAGAATCAGCTCTCCTTTTGCCGAAGAAGTCTCGCCCTGGTCAGAGGCACTCCTTCTGGTTCGGTTTGAATCGAACGGGCTGTACTCCGTTCAGCAGACTTTTTGGCCTCCTTTCCTGAGCCTACCAACTCTCTTTTCCAGGGTAGCTGCAGGAAAATTTTACAAATCTGGCAGTCTGCATTGAGGTGGTCAAACCCCAGACAATAAACACAGGTGGTGTAGGGTTAGCCTTAGCAAAGACTTCCCCACACTCACTACAGTGTTGAAACTCAGTGGGCCCGGTTTTTCTTTTGGGTTTCTCAGACATTGTGCCAGTCCTAACCAAACTTATCCTTTTAATGGCAATCCGCCAGGCAAGACCCTCTTATCGGTTCCTGACGTGTCACGGGTCATGGAAAAAACCGTAATAAAATCCGTTTTTTTTTAGAACCGATAAGAACCGGTAACACACACTAAAAGTACAAATAAAGATTTTTAACAGCTTGATCGGTTCAAACCCGAACCGATGAACGTTACAAGTTCCACACAGAATGAAATAAATATAACCTATCTAGTACTCACAAATACCACAGACAGAGACTGAACCGACAGGTTACGGTTTAAATTCGGTCGAAAACCGAGAAAAGCGGTACTTTAACCGGCAAATTGAACCGAGCAGGAGAAATCTCCGGAGCGACTGTTCAGTGAGGCGGAGTAAAGAATCTGACGGTTTGACTTTAAACAGCAACAGACAGAGTCTCAACCGAGCTCGAGCTCAGCGTTCCATGCCTGGCATAGAAAGTTAACTCTTTCATCTCTGGGGCAGTTCGAAGGTTGGGACTCACTGCTATTGTCAGAATACAGCAAGACTTCATGTTGTTTGAATAAACTGATCAGTTTTCAGGCAACCGCGGACCAGTCAGAAGTCTTAGTGGTCCGTGGTCTGCCAAGTTATAGTGCTCCGCTTATGTGAGGTAAGAAGAAGTGGAGAAAGTAAAGGTAGCTGTGTCTGTATTTTTTCTGTTTGTTTCTGGTATTCTTAAACTTACCGGCAAACAGCGGTTGCAGAGCTGCGGTGTTCTTTGGCATGAAGAGAAGACCCACCGGTTCTTGTGTGTGGAGAGGCAAACTGGATGGTGTGTTCATTTTCTGTTGGTTTTCCTTCACCAGAATATGTCTTTATTTTTTTCAATAATTAAAAAAAAATGCCGACAGCGGGGGGCGTTACTCCTGGCAATGATGAACGTTGCATACTAAAGGAACACTGACTGGCGCATGCATGATCAGAGGAAAACCTGGCGTGTGTTTGCCGTTATAGCCAGCTGGTTATAACGGCAAATTATAACCGGGCTTCCCTATGGGAAAAAGCGCTGGTCAGTAATTATAGTCCAATAATAGAAACAAATTCATATAACTATAGAAATATATAGCAAGTTTATCTTCAGCCAAAAGAGATATATAGGCTATGGATTGGGGGGGGGTCTTAAGTAGTGGGATTGCTCTCAAATCAACAGAAATGGTGTTGCATTATATAACTTGTTTCTTCTTCTTTTCTTGTTTCTGTCATGGGGGATGCTGGGAATTAATGAGAAGGTTGTTTTTTTTTTCCAATCAAAATCAAGGATAAGTCAGTTTTGTGTGTTCCAAAATAAAATGTATTTTAACAGTGCGATGTCTGTAACTGATACCTTACTTCTCTCTCCTAGGCTAAGTCACGTATAACTAGGATACCATTCAAGGAAATAATAAAAAAAAATGGCTTATAATAATCAGTTAAAAATAATTTCATTTAATATAAATGGAATAAACTCCCTTATTAAATGGGCCAAAATACTATCATAGCTAAAGAAATCTAATGCACAAATTATGTGTCTCCAGGAGACACATTTAAATGAAAAGAAAATTTTAAAATGAAAAAAGAAATGGATTAATCATATAGCATATAGGATAGGTACAGGCAAAAGTAGGGGTGTTGCCATAATGATAAGGAAAGGTTTGGATTATAACATTCTGGATCATTTTACGGATGATAAAGGTAGAGTAATAGTATTAAAAATAAACATTAATAAACAAAATTTAATAATAGGATGTTATGCCCCTTTTGAACAGTACTAACACTTTTTGGCAAAAATTACTGAAGGATTACAACATTTCCAAGCTGAAAGTATTATATTAGCAGGGATTTTAATGCTCTTATTAATCCAACTATGGATAAATCAACTCTGCCAGAAATGGAAATTATAATAGTTCAAAAAATTAAACAGCTTCTTGAATCTACAGTTACTAAAATATGCTTGGAGAAGTATAAATCTTTCAGATAAACTACAGTATGAAAAAATTACTCACCTTAGTAATGTTGTTTCTTCTAATGGAGTCTTGCTATATTATGACATATGCAGTGAGTCCCAACCTTCGAACTGCTCCGGAGGTAAAAGAGTTAACTTTCCATGCCAGGCATGGAACGCTGAACTCTAGCTCGGTTGAAACTGTCTGTTGTTCTTCAAACTCAAACTGTCAGATCTTTACGAGCAAAACTCACTAAGGTTCTGTGTGGAAGCTGTAAATCTACACTAGCCAACTGGCTAC
The DNA here is from genome assembly GCA_016271365.2 of Neoceratodus forsteri. Lineage (NCBI taxonomy): Eukaryota > Metazoa > Chordata > Ceratodontiformes > Ceratodontidae > Neoceratodus > Neoceratodus forsteri. The sequence goes on from CM028130.1 coordinate 1,203,502,763, forward strand.
CAAATATAAGAACACATTTTTTGGTCTCAAAACAAAGACTCAAGTCAGGGGATCCAAAAAAATAAAAGCACAACACCCAAACACCCCAAAAAGGAGGGGTGAAAAAACAAGTGGGCATCAACTAAGTGCCAACACTGCACTGCCCACCCACATCCCAAAAAGCAAAGGTTCTGAGAGGGGCAGGCGGGAGCGTCATAATATAGCAAGACTCCATTAGAAGAAACAACATTACTAAGGTGAGTAATTTTTCTTCAAACAACATGAAGTCTTGCTGTATTATGACATATACAGACTACACAGCAGTACCTCCATGGAGGAGGACATAACCTACTTGGAAATAGGCTCTGAAGCACAGCTGTGCCAAACCGAGCATCACTCCTAGCCTGGATGTCCGGGAGTAATGCTTAGTAAAAGTGTGAACTAGTTTTCAGGTAGCTGCTTGACATATCTCTAGGATAGGGATGTCCTGGCAGCAGCCAGAGATGCAGCTGTACCTCTGGTAGAGTGAGCCCTCAGGCCTGAGGAGGAACCTTACCCAGTTTTCATAGCAAAATTGGATACAAAGACAATCCACCTGGCAATGGATCTTTTAGTGGCAGGTTTCCCTTTACCAACCTCACCATAAGTGAGGAACAGTTGGAGGGAGTCAAACCTGTGACCTTTGGTACATTCTATGTAGTAACTAAGGGCTCTTTTGACATCTAAACTGTGCAGTCTCCTCTCGCCAGAGGAGGAATGGTCAGTGAAGTACACAGGGAGAGACACAGATTGATTAAGGTGGAAGTCTGAAACCACCTTAGGCAAGAATTTTCTGTTAGTCCTGAGGACCACCTTATCTCTATGAAAGGAGATAAAAATCAGGCTCCACTGACAATGCTTGTAATTCACTTATGCGCCTGGCAGAAGTGATAGCTACCAAAAACACAGTTTTCCAAGTCAAGTACTTAAGCTCTGCTGAAGACAAGGGCTCAAAAGGGGGTTGCATAAGCTGGGCAATGCAAATATTAAGATCCCAGGCAGGGGGCAGGGTCCCTGAATGGAGGGTTGGTGTGAAGCAACCCCTTGAAAAACTTGGACAATACAGGATGAGCTGAAAGAGAAGAGGATTTACCTGCTGATAAGAAAGCAGACACGGCTGCCAGGTGCACCTTTAGGGTAGCTGGTCTCAGCCCCAAAGTATTCAAATGCACCATATAATCCAGGACTGTGGGTAAGTCAGCAGATTCTGGGGGAAATGTGCTTGCCAGAGCACCATATGGAAAACCTCTTCCATTTGGAATTATAGGTAGCCCTGGTGGAAGGCTTCCTAGAAGCCTTGAAGATATCCAATACACCTTGGGAAAGGTGTAGGTCAGCAAACTCTAACTCTTCAAGAGCCAGGCCTTGAGGTTGAGAGATTTGAGATTCGGGTACCAAACTCTCCCCTGAGCACAGGTTAACAGGTTGTGATTCATGGGAAGACACAGGGGAAGGTGGACTGCTAAGGACATAAGGAGTGGGTACCAAGGCTGTCTGGCCCAATCTGGAGCAATCAGGATCATCTTGCAGGGTTGAGATCTGATTTTGACTAGCACCTTGAACAGAAGAGGGAAGGGGGGAAAGCATAGAGAAACTTCCCTTCCCAACTGAGAAGGAATGCATCCAGAAGGACTGAGCCCAACACTGGGGGCCTGCAACAAAAAAGGGGAAGTTGGTGATTGTCTGGGGCTGCAAAAAGATCTATCTGCGGGGTGCCCCATTTGGCAAATACTACCTCCAGTACTAGGGGATCCAATGACCATTCGTGATGGCCCTGGGAAATCCTGCTGAGAGCATCTGCCAGGACATTGTCCTTGCCTGGGAGGTGAACTGCCGTAAGGGAGGTGTTCTGGGAATAAGCCAGAGACCACAACTTCATTGCTTTGGTGCACAAGGCCATAGACTGAGTGCCTCCTTGCTTGATGTACCACATTGTAGTGGTGTTGTCTGTTCTGACCTGTACAACTTTGTTCTCAACAGATGTGGAAAAAACCTGAAGTGCTAGAAAAACTGCTGTGAGTTCCAACAGGTTGATGTGGAGCAGAGATTCCTGAGGGGGCCACAATCCCTGGGTAGTGAGGTCACCCATGTGAGCTCCCCACCCCAAGAGGGATGCATCTGTAGTAAGGATTAAGGAGTGAGACTGAGGGGTGAAGGGGACCCCTTGTCTCAGATTGCTCTGGTCCTGCCACCACTGAAGGGCTTGGATCAGGGTTCGAGTCACTGGATCAATTTGGTTAGAGGGTCTCTCCTTTGAGACCAAAGGCTCTCAAATGGAACTGGATGCCCTCATCTGAAATCTTGCTCCCGCACCACTGCTGTAGAAGCAGCCATGTACCCAGGAGCTGCAGAAAATGCCTTGCTGGTCGAGAGACCTGCAGGGTGAAGGAGGAGGCCAGAGAGACCTGGGTCCTTGCTCTTTCCAGAGGAAGGAAGACTCTGGCCTTTTTTGTGTTCAGTTCTGCACCTATGAAGGTGAGAAGCTGGACAGGCTTTAGAACTGACTTTGGAAGATTGAGAAGGAAACCTAGAGATGTGAGCAGTTGCTGAGTTACCTGAAGGTGTAGTCTGACTTGGTCTGGAGACTGACCTACTATGAGCCTGTCGTCCAGGTAAGCAAAGATGGCAATCTTTTGCCTTCTTAAGTGGGCAACTGCTACTGCCAGGCATTTTATGAATACCCTTGGGGCCGAGGTGAGGCCGAAGGGCATTGCTCTGAACTGGTAATGGCCTGAGGGCAGTTCGAATCTGAGGTACTTTCGATGGGAACTTCTGATAAGAACATGGAAGTAGGCATCCTTGAGGTCCAGGGACGCTAGCCAGTCCCCTGGCCTTAGAGAGGGTAGAATAATTCCCAGAGTCACCATTTTGAATTTTGGTTTTAAAGGTGCTTGTTTAGGTATCTGAGATCCAGGATGGGCCGCCATTCTCCTGTATTTTTTGGGGTAAGGAAGTACCTGGAGTACAACCCTTTGCCCTGGTGTAGGGGTGGAGCTCTTTCCACAGCTCTGAGAGTCAGGAGGGTAGAAACTTCTGTTTCTAGGGCAAGTGCCTCTGATGGATTTGCAGGTGAAAGGACCTGGTTCTCAGCTTTGGAAATTTTTGAAGCTGAGAACCAGTCCTAACTACTACTTCCAGGACCCACTTGTCTGATGTTAAGACTTCCAGTCCTGGACAAAGTAAGCCAGCCTGCCCCCTACAGGTAGTGGAGAATTGGCCCTGGCCACCCCATCAGGGTGCCTGCTTGGCAGGGGCTTTAGACTGAGGGGTGGAAGCAGGTCTGCTAGTACCCCATCTGCCTCTCCCTCTAAAGAACCCCCTCTGGGTATAAACTGAAGAGGAGGCCTGGGCTTGGTAAAAAGGCCTATGAAAAGGTCTGCCCCTGGAAGGCTGCCTCTGAGGAGTGGCCTGCCTTTCCTTGGCCTGTGCACTCCTATAGGTGGTCCTATACTCATCCATTTTCTTCATGTAATTCTCTGTCTGCTCCCCAAACAGAGAATTACCCACAACAGGAAAATCCATGGCCTTAGTCTGGGTATCCTGTGACAGGCTAGTACATCTGGCCAAACCATTCTGCAGGTGCCACAGATGTAGCCATGACTCTTGATGACACATCATTAGAGTCCACTGCAGCATGGAATTGCACCTTGGATGCCTCAATACCATCAGCAGCCACCTGCTCCAGCTCCTTGGCAAGCTGGCCAGGGACCTTTTTTGCTAGAGCCATAACAGTATCCCATCTGGATTTCTGATATCTAGCAACATAAGCCATATAATTTGCCTGTCTGAGTCCCAAGGATGCTGCCATGTACTGTTTCTTTGCCATAGCATCAATCCTCCTGTAGTCCTTGTCAGGGGGGTGTGAAGCCAAGGGAATACTAGCCTTGTCACAGGCTGCAGCCTGCACTACCTCAACATGACTGCATTGTTGTGTAAGGAGCTCCGTATTAGAGCCTGACAATGTGTACCTCTTGTCCATTCTTTTATCCACAGGAGGTATAGTGTGAGGAGTTTTTAGAATTTTTACTGTCTGTTTCCCAAAAGATTTATGCAAAGGAATAGACAGTCTCCTAGACTCTGGGATATCCATCATTTCTACATAGTCAGGCTCCTCTTGATCATCCACAGCTTCCTCCACAGGGGCTGGAGGGTTTCAACCACTTTTTATAAAACATAAAATGAGAGGGACTCAGAAAGCCTGAGGGAGACACTCCTGAAAGTCTGTCTGAGGAGATGTCCGGTTCAATGGCACATCCAGACTTTCAAATCCATTCACTCTCCTCATACTCCTCTTCCCCCTCCTCCGGTTCATAAAATTCCTCTAAAACATATTCTTGAACCGGTGGAACCGACCGAACCGTACGCTTACCTGATGGTGCCGGTTCGGTCGGAACCGGGGAAAGCGACTGGACAATTTTAATCGCTTTGGCTATTTCTTCAGTGGTTGGAGATGGAAATTTTGGCTCCACACCTGCTGATTTTCTAGTCCTTTTTGCTGGAACCGACTCCTCCGAGTCAGCTCTCCTTTGGCCCGAGGAAGTCTCGCCCTGGTCAGAGGGCACTCCCTCCGGTTCGGTTACAACCGAACCGGGCTGGCCATCCGGGTCAGCGGACTTCTTGGCCTCTCTTTCCCGGAGCCTACCAACTCTCTTATCCAGGGTAGCTGCAGGAAAATTTTGCAAATCTGGCAGCCTGCATTGGGGTGGTCAAACCCCAGACAATAAACACAGGTGGTGTGAGGTCAGCCTTGGCAAAGCTTCCCACAAACACTGCAGTGCTGAAACCCAGTGGGCCGTTTTTCTTTTGGGTTTCTCAGACGTAGTGCCAGCCTAACCAAAACTTGCCCGTTTATGGCAATCTGCCAAGCAAGACCCTCTTATCGGTTCCCAACCGTGTCACGGGTCGTGGAAAAAACCGTAATGAAATCCGTTTTTTTTAGAACCGATAAGAACCGGGAACCGCACTCTAAAAGACAGAATTCAATGAATTTTCAACAACCTGATCGGTTCAAACTGAACCGATAATACCATTTACAAGTTCCACACAGAAATAAATGTAAAACCTATCTAGTACTTACGGTACCACAGACAGAGCTTGAACCGACTGGTTGCGGTTTAAATTCGGTTAAAAAAAAAAAAAAAAAATGAATACTTTAACTGACAAAATGAACCGAGCAGAAAGAGAACTCTCCGGAGCGACTGTTCAGTGAGGTGGAGTAAAGAATCTGACAGTTTGAGTTTGAAGAACAACAGACAGAGCTTTCAACCGAGCTCGTGCTCAAAGTTCCATGCCTGGCATGGAAAGTTAACTCTTTCACCTCCGGAGCAGTTCGAAGGTTGGGGCTCACTGCATAGGTCATAATATAGCAAGACTTCATGTTGTTTGAAATACCCACCACGATAAGAAAAACAATACATTTGCAAGAAGAAATAATTACTTACTATAGTAATGTTTCTTTCCAGTGATACACAGGTATTCAGAATTTCTGCAGTGACCCTTTAAGACAGAACTGCCTGGAGAGAATGGAACACATGCAAATTGGAACCCTTTGCACGTGACAACTTTTCAAATGCTGCCTTGAACTAACTGCCTTAGTTCTAAACCTCTCAGATTTTCTGGATGCCTGGAAAGGCAGGCCAAAGACTATGTATATTAAATAATAATAATAATAATAATAATCAAACCCCAAACCCCCCAAATAAACCATCCAACTGGAGGGTAAAATCTTAAAAGGTACCTCCCAAAAATGTCAGAATCACCTGGGGGGGGGGGGAGACACTATGAACATGGCTAGAAAAAACAGTACAAGAAAGTGGCACTTATACCCTTGAGCACACAATATTCAGAAGTGCAGAGGCTACTGGTTCTAGAAGGGGAGACAGGGTGGGAAGTTCTGAATACCTGAGTATCACTGGGAAGAAACAACATTACTATAATAAGGATTTTTTTCTTCTAACCCCAGTATTACTCAAGTATTCATAATTTTTGTGGACAATGAAGCAGTACCTTTGGTGGTAGGCACAGAACCTTATTTTGGAAACAGACTCTGCAGGACTGCTGTGCCAAACCTAGCATCACTCCTGGACTGGATGTGCAGATTGTAATGCTTTGTAAAGGTGTGTACTGTTTTCCAGGTAGCTGCTTTACAAATGTCCACCAAAGGAACATCCCTGGCAGCTGCTAAGATAGCAGCTGTGCCCCTTGTAGAATGGGCCCTCAATCCTGTTGGGGGTTCCTTACCACCTTTAGTGTAACAAAACTGGATACACTGTACTATCCATTGAGAAATGGACCTTTTCGATGCTGAGTTGCCCTTTCCCACATGCCCATAAGTCAGGAACAGCGGTTTTCTGTCCTGCCTATGGTCCTTAGTGGCTGCCATATAGTAGCTAAGAACTCTCTTGACATCCAGACTGTGGAGTTTCCATTCACCAGAGGTAGAGTGTTCAGTGAAAAAGACAGGTAGGGTAACGGTTTGGTTGAGGTAGAAATCAGAGACCACTTTAGGGAGAAATTTCCTGTTCATTCTCAGGACCACCTTATTCCTGTGGAATGAGATGTAGTCTTGTTCAATTCAGAGAGCCTGGATCTCACTGATTCTTCTTGCAGAAGTCATTGCCACTAGGAAAACTGTTTTCCATGTGACATATTTTAAATGAGCTGAAGGCATGGGCTCAAAGGGAAGCCCCACGAGCTTAGCTATGCACACATTCAGGTCCCATGCTGGCACCGGTTCTGTATGAGGGGGGTGCAAATAGGCCAAGCTCTTAAAGAACCTCATGGGATCTGAAGCCATTGACACATTCTGTCCAGCTGATATATAAGCAGATGTTGCAACCAGGTGAACCTTGAGGGTACTGGACTGCAAGCCCAGTGAGTGTAAATAAGTGAGGTAGTCAAGTACAGCTGGGATCCCAGCCTGTGCTGGTATGAGTTCCCTGGTTGAACACCAAATAGAAAACCTTTTCCATTTCGAGGCATAGATTTTCTTAGTGGAGGGCTTCCTGTAATCCCTTAAAATGTCCAAAACACTTTCAGAAAGATGCAAGCCTGCATATTGTAGGTCCTCAACAGCCAAGCATTGAGCCTTAGGTTCAGATACAGGAGCCTCCCCTGGTTGGAGGTTAACAGATTGTGCCTCTGAGGAAGGTGTATTGGCCCAGTGACAGACATGAAGAGCAGTAGAGAGTACCATGGCTGCTTGGCCCAGTCTGGTGCTATCAAGATCACTGATGCTGGCTGGGACCTAAGCTTGAGCAATACCCTGTACACCAGAGGAAAGGGAGGAAAAGTATACAGATGCTTCCCTGACCAGTTCAGGGTTAGAGCATCCAGGGGGACTGTTCCCCAGTCTGGTGGTCTGCAACAGTATTGTGGCAGGTGGTGGTTCTGGTGGGATGCAAACAAGTCTACCTTTGGGGTGTCCCACCTCCTGAAAATCACTTCCACCACTTGCCTGTTCAGGGTCTATTCGTGATGGGCCTGATTGATTCGACTCAGAGCATCTGAGAGGGTACTGTCTTTCCCTGGCAGATGGATTGCCTATAGGAAAACTCCCAAGGAGTATGCCAAGTTCCAGATTTTCATGGCTTCTGTGCCAAGAGGACCAAACTTTGTACCTCCCTGATTACTTATGTAGTACATTGTGGTGGTATTGTCTGTTCTGACCTGTACTACTTTTCCCTGTACTAGTGTTGTGAAGGCTTTTAGTGCCAGAAACAGGTTTATGTGCTGGAGCGATTCTGCACTTGACCAAGTGCCCTGGGTTGTGTGTTCCCCCAAATGGGTGCCCCACCCCAGTAGAGATGTAACTGTTGTGAGAACAACTGATGGGGATTCTTTCTGAAAGGGAACCCCTTCCCTTAGATTGGATTCCTCTTTTCACCACTGAAGTGCCTGTGACAAAGTTTTTGTTACTGGGATCAGCTTTGAGAGAGGATCTCTACTTTGGCACCAGTGTGCCCTTAGGTGGAACTGGATGTCTCTCATTTGGAACCTGGAACCTAAGACTGTGCCTGTGGCCGCAGCCATATGGCCCAGGAACTATAGGAACTGCCTTGCAGTTTTTGGCTTGTGTAGGCTGAATAAGTCTGCAATCAGCTTGATACTTCTTACCCTGTCAAAGGCAGGCAGACCCTGCCTTGCAGGGTGTTGAACTCTGCCCTTATGAACAGCAGTACCTGTGCAGGTAGAAGGACAGATTTTTTGTAGTTTATCAGGAACCCCAAGGATTCCAGAAACCTCTGGGTGATCTGCAGGTACTGTCTGACTTGCTGTGGTGATTTTCCTACCACCAGCCAGTCATCCAAATATGGGAGCACTGTGACATCTTGCCTTCGAAGGTGTGCCACAACTACTGCCAAGCACTTTGTGAACACTCTTGGAGCTGAAGTGAGACCAAATGGCAGGGCTGAGAACTGGTATTGACCTGATGGGAATCTGAACTGTCGTTGAGGCACAGGTCAGGAAGCATAGGAAAACCAGGAGCAGTTGTAGAATTCACAAAAAGTATTTATTTGTACTAGCAGCAACATAAAAAAATAAGCTCATTCCATACAACTATTTACAAAGGCAGAATAAATAGAGAAGATCCATCATAGTTTTCCTTCAGTCTTTGTGTGTCCCTTGCAAGCAACTGTAGCTCTGTTTTTATAAGTCCTTGCAACCCCCCTACTTAACAAGCATCCTGTTTTTTCTAAAATGTTCTTGTAAATATCTGGTATGTGCAGCTAGATCACAATGTCCCAGAACTGAGGCCCCTTCACTACAGCTTCTGCAAAAGATGTAAAATGTTCATTTCAGTTTAACCCCTTGAGTTCCCAATAGCTTTCAGCAATCATCTCAAACAACAATTATATACATTTCAACAGTAACACTATATAATTTCTAAACAAAGGGATCACAATATCAGTTAAATTTCCATATAATGATTTTTTCATATATTTTTATACAAGCAGATATGCAAGGGAGGAAAAGACAGAGCAGCAAGAGAAAGTAGAGAGACAGTGAAAGGCAAAGAACTGCGAGATTGTCGAGGTGATCAAATCCTAGGTCTCACAGGAAAATTTGGTTGCGCAACTAGATATACAAGAGACAGGAAAGGACAGAATAGATCCCTGCATTCAAACTCTCCATAATAACTGGGACATGGTCCTATTCTACCCTGTCACATACACCTCCCTCCTTAGGAGGGAACCTGTTTTCTTAAACAGGTTTCCAAAACTTTCTATTAATTCTCTAACATTAGCTTCTAACTTTCAGAAATTAAGCACAGGTGCAGCATAGTTTCTTCATAACAGTACAGCAAACAGTAAAGTTTAAACTCATACATTTGTTTTTCAACCTTCAGAACCCTCAATTCCTGATCCATACCTTGACAGAAAATCAGCATTGCTATTCTCTTTACCAGTTTTGCGTATCACCTTGAATTTAAATGGCTGTAGTGCCAGGTGCCACCTTGTGATTCTGGAATTTTTATCTTTCATTTGGTTAAGCCAACCGAGAGGACTGTGATCTGTTATAAGTACAAAGTCAGTTCCTAGTAAATAAAAGTTAAGGGACTCCATGGCCCACTTTGCTGCTAAACATTCCTTTTCAATGGTGGAGTATTTTTTCTTTCTGTCATGCAAATTCCTACTTATGTACCGAATAGGATGTTCCGTCTCATCTAATATTTTGACTAAGGACTGCATCTAGGCCTACCTCTGATGCATCTGTTTGTAACAAAAATTGTTTCTCAAAGTCTGGATTTCTTAAAACAGGGGCTGAACATAATGCAGCCTTAATGGCTTGAAAAGCTCCAGCACACTCTGGGGTCTATTTCACATTATTTGGGTACCATGTTTTCGTGAGTGCAGTGAGGGGAGTAGCTAACTCAGCAAAGTTGGGACCAAATCTCCGATAATAACCAGCCAGCCTTAAAAGTGACCTAATATGGTTCTTTGTTTTTGGGACAGAGTTGTTAGCTACAGCTTCTATTTTAGACATTTCTTGCTTAACTTCTTCATTTCCCAACACATAGCCCACATATCTGGTTTCCTGCATGCCCAGTGCACATTTGGTAGGATTAATAGTCAGACCTGCATTTTTGATAGCTTGGATAACTGCTTGTAGGTGTTCCAAGTGGCTTTTCCAATCTGGACTGTACACCACGACATCCTCCAGGTATGCAGCACAATAACCAGTGTGAGGGGATAAAATTACATCCATGTACTTCTGGAATGTAGTTGGCACACTATGTGAACCAAATGGCATGGTGGTGAACTGATAGAATCCAACAGGAGTGGCAAATGCAGTTTTGTCTCTAGATTCTTTAGCTAAAGGTATTTGCCAGTAACCCTTGGTGAGATTGAGGGTACTGCTATACTTTCCACTGCCCAGTCTGTCTACCAAATCATCTATTCTGGGCATAGACTAACTGTTAAATTCTGTCACTTGATTAAGTTTCTTAAAATCAAGGTAGATTCTAACACTCCCTTCTTTTTTGTTTACAATTATCACTGGAGATGACCAAGCACTTCTCGACTCTTCTATGATACCCAATTCTTTCATTTTTTGTATTTCCTTAACCACACCAGCTCTTGACCACTCTGGTTATCTGTATGCCTTTTGCCTAACAGGGGGAGCATTCCTTGACACTATTACGTGCTCAACCCCTTTTTCTTGGCCTGGTTCTGTGGTAAAAGTACTGTTAAATGTCTTTAGCACATTATAAATTTCTGCAGTTTGTTCTGAGGTTAAGGAAACATTCACCTTTACAGCATCAGCAGTTACAGTTTATGCCAGTCTATCATAAGCTACATCAATATCTTCTTTATCAGTTTCTGGTAAAACCAGCAAAGCAGCCTTTGGTGTTTTTTCAACCCATTTCTTGAGGAGGTTAGCATGGTATATCTTAGTAGGATTTTTCCTGTCAGGGGTCTCAGTCTCATAGTTAATGGTGCCAGTACGTCTAAGCACTTTATAAGGCCCTTGCCACTTCATTAACAGTTTATTTTCTGTTGTGGGTAACAGTAGCAAAACCTTTTCACCTGGCTCAAAAACTTTTCCTTTTACTCCATGGTCATAATATACATTCTGCTGGTTTGGGGCTTCTTCCGGATTACTATGGGCAATTTCAACATATTTTGTTAGTTTCTTTCTTAGAGCACACATGGGTCTGTTCATGAAAAAGGGTTACCAAAGTGTGACATGGGAGTGAAATTTTCAAATCGACCAAAGAAGAATTGTGTAATACAGGTTAAGATACTATGACCCATATATCAATCAGAAGCATCAAGGTTGTGTAAGCCTTAATATTTGGCCATAATGAGACTAGTGTCAAAGGCAGCAAGTGTACCTCCCCCAACCACAACCCACCAGTAGGGAAGCCGCATGGTGCTCATGAAGGCTGAATATGAATGCTCACACAGGCCGGGTCAAAAGACTTGCTGTGACACACTCCCAAGCCAGCGTAATAACCATAGCATAACTACACCACTTTTTTTATTTTACCCAGACACAATGATTCAGACAACCGGAAGCATCAAGGTTGTGCGAGTATTCATACTTGGCCATAATGAGACCAGCATCAAAGGCACCAAGAGTACCCCCCCCAAACTACCACCCACCAGCAGGAAAGCCACATGGTGCTCAGGAAGGCCAAATATGAATGCTCACACAGGCAGAGTCAAAACATGTTTTCTCTTTTTCTATATACATTATTACTATATAACATTTATTCCAACATTAAAAATAAAAAACAAAGCATTCACAGTTCACAATACATTAAGCCCCCAACCCCACCCCGTGCAAAATGCGTGGACAGCAATTACAAAGAATGCCCAACATTTTATTTCAGTCACTGCCCCCTCACACTTACTTGTAATGACAAAACAATGAGACCTAGCCCTTCGTCTGGTGAACCCTTGCACCAGCCCATGAATAAAATGACTCAACTACCTACACTGCTCAGTTACAAAGAGGTCCTGGGAAGGAAATTGTAAAGAATACCAAAATAAAAATAATACAACAGGACACAGAAGATACATCAAAATATTTGGCAGCAAAAAAACAGAAACAAAAACATACCCTGGTAAAACAGAACATCAACTAAATTAATAGCACATTTAAAATGTATTTTATTCTATGGTAACTGGGTAAGGCCCACTAGGTACAGGTCCCTGTGTTCTGGAATGACCAGGGAGCACAGGGGAAGTTTAAGGATTTGCTCAGAGTCATACAGTATGCAAGTGAAGGTTGAAGGAATCGAACCCAGGTCTGTCTGTTAGATGTACTAAGCTCATTCACAGCTTCTACCTTCTAGGCTATACATTGTTGCTGCATTGTGATGCTAACTGTGTGAGCTCCAGTGAAATTTATTGCACTAGAACTCTGACATCCAGAAGAAAACACCAGGATGCTTGAACAAGCATTTAATATTGTTGCTGCCATGCAACCTATGCCTCAAAGTTAAAACTGTCCAGAGGAGATCTCCGCTACTAAACTCTCTCAAAAGGGGAACATGTACAAACAAAAATGCAGGTAAATGGGCCGGGATCAAACCACAGAGCTTACATACTTGACAATACAGGGACATAGTCCTTTTAAAATGTATACTAACTGGCTCCATTTCTAATCTCACTAAAGACACTCATGAGAGAACATGGTGGGCGATCAGACACACCACAGGTTTTGGTGTGTTTCACTGACTCCAGCAAGTTCAGTCAGTGAAATGAAAAGCCCCCCGTCTCTAAAACTGGAGAGCTTTGATACTAATGCCACCAGTGAACAATCGATCCTATAGGATTGATTTTGGTTGCCCAGTTCGCTAATTGTTACTTGTCCCCCATAATGGTTGTAACTAGTCACTCACCTCATGATGGGTGTAACACTGAGGAGTGGTAAAGACACCGCTCTTTAACTCTCACTGGATGTGAAGGAAAAGAGGAAGATCCAGTCACCAATGTAACTTTTATACTGCCACCAACTCAAACTGCTTTTCTGGCAAAGACTCAAGACAAGTATCACACTGGGCTACCAGACTGACTCCCCACATGTAATGTGCAAACATAAACAAATCTAGGACACCATGTCAGGTGGGAGATCAAACGGCCACATAGCGTCGTTGTGCTAGGGGCCATGGACAAATCAATGTTTTCTCTAAGAAGCTGAGCAATCCAGGGAGCAAGGAAAAGTGCAAGAATTTTAAATAACTGACTGGAAGTCAATGTGAGGTTCACTGTGATGGGTGTAACAAAGTAGAACACTACATGTTACACCCATCACGGAAACTATTGAGCATCTCTGCAGCCAAAGGGAATAAAGTAAAGGGCCAGGACAGTGTGGATATCTTAAAACAAGATGTTTTGAGCAACACAGTACTTTAGTTTGAATACTGTGAAGTAAAATGAGTTCACAGTAGCAAACAACAAACACGTTGGTTTAATGTCACATTTTGAGGCAAGAAAATCAGCAGTAAATTAACTTAAATTGAAAAAAATATATAAATGTTAGGGATGTAATTGCAAAAAAACATTACGTTACCTATCTCTACTACCAACTACCCTCAAAAAGCACCACTTGTATCAGGGAAATCTTTTTTATTTTTGTAACACAATTCAATCAAAGTGATGGGAGCCTTGGTAACCCCCTTTTGTGGACAGACCCACATATAAGATGTTATAGATTGTTTCTGAGTGGTGTTATCTTCCCCCACTTCTTTTATCACATCCAGTGGCCCTCTTGGCTGCCTACCATACAATATTTCAAATGGTGAAAACCATGTTGATGCCTGTGGCACTTCTCTGTAAGCAAAAAGTAGGTAAGGCAAGTACTGGTTCTGGTCTTTCCCTTCCCCTTTTACAAACCTTTTTAACATGCATTTTAGGGTTTGGTTAAAAAGCTCAACAAGATCGTCTGTCTGTCTGAGGGTGATGGGGGAAGTTCTTATAGCAGTGATACCTAGTAGTCTGTACAGCTCCTTAAGTAATGCAGCACCAAAATTACTACCATAATCAGTAATAATTTCTTTAGGCATGCCCACTCTGCTGAAAATATTTGCAAGCTCTGCTGCCACTTTCGAAGCTGTGACAGTATGCATTGGAACTGCTTCTGGATATCGAGTAGCATAGTTGCATACTACCAGGATAAATCTATTACCCTTTTTACTTTTGTCTAAAGGACCAACCACATCCATTGCAATTCTCTCAAAAGGCACATCTATCAAGGGTAGGGGCACCAGGGGTACCTTGACTTTTCTAGAGACTGGGACTACTTTCTGACACTCAGCACAGGAATTACAATAGGTGCAACATCTTCATGAATTCCAGGCCAGTAAAATCTATACAGCAATCTGGCAAGGGTGCAATCCCTCCCTGAGTGACCAGCCATAGGACTATCATGTGCTATCTGTAACAACTCTGTTCTATACTTCTGTGGTATAACCAATTGTTCTGTCTATTCCTGTGTCTGAGGTTTAACTCAAACTCTGTACGGTAACCCATTACAGTTTTTAAACATTGGTCCACCCTGTTTTGATTTCACCCCCAGCTGCTTAAAATAACCCTGGAGAGAAACATTGTTAGCTTGTTCTGAAAGAAAATCACAATCAGTTATCAGTTTAGCATCAGCATTTTCATATTTTAACCCTTTTTGTCCATCAGTCCTCTGTTGCTGCAGTTTCTTTAGGCACCGTCTTTCTTTCCTGGATTTCCAGATCTTGGAGCTGTGCTCAAACAAGTCTGAATCAAAATCAGCGAAAGGAAAAGTGTCCCCACCGTTTGAGATTTTCTTTGCCTGAGCTCTTGTTACCTCTACTGCTGAAACTGCAGGGTTCAGTTCCTCTGAGATTAACTCAGTAAACCCTGGACAGTCATTTCCACTAATCATGGGTACAGGTGACTTAGGTACTACCCCCACTTTCAGTTGGTACGACACAACCTTAATGGTCAAAGTCACTTGGGTGGTGGGATAGCATCAAGTGTCCCTGTGAATGCAGATGACACCAGTACCTGGTCCTTTTGCACAGTGTTTTCCCCAGCACTTCAACATGCACTAGGGTTTGTCTGCTTCCTAAATCAATGAGTCCCTTTACAGTCTTATCCCACACCTTCACATCTGTTAAGTACTTGCCCCAATTTGCTAAGGGCAAATCTGCTCCAGTGCCACTCTTCTTATAGCAATTTCTTGCAATATGACCTGGCTTATTACAGTTATAGCAAATAACATCTTTGGGCACAGATTTGTTATCCCCACCAGAGTTCTTATCAGACTTGGAGTTTAAATGGGAAAAGAGGGTCTTAGCGGTGCTTGGCTGTTACCTCACTGCTGTGGCATCTGTCTGGCCATTTGGTAGTCCTCGGCCAAAGAAACAGCATTTTCTCCACTTTCTGGTCAGTGTTCCCTTACCCAAAGCTGCACATCTGTAGGCAGGATGTTGATGAATTGCTCTATTGCAAATGTGTTGATGATCTATGTGACTGTTTTGCCCTCTGGTTGGAGCCATTTTATCAGGAGTTCTCCAAGTCGGGTGAAGGCTTCGAGGATTGTTGATTGAGCTGTACTTCAGAGATCGAAATCTCTGCCTGTAGGTCTCTCCTGAGACATCATACATTTTCAGGATTTCATGTTTCACCAGGTCATAGTTTTCTTACTGTGCAGTGTCCAAACCGCTGTAGGCAAGTTGAGCTTTCCCTGTCAGGTAGGGTACCAGTCTGATTGTCCATTTCTGCTTTGGCCATTGGCAGGCTGTGGAAACTCTTCCAAAAGTTGTCAGGTATGCCTCAATATTATCCGAGGGACACAACTTTGTAAGTTTAATGGCTTTTAAGTTGCTTGTGTTTTGTTGCTCATATGGATCTGTCCCAGATCCTCTGCCTTTGATAGCTTGCAAGGCATCCAGCATTCGCTGTTCCTGTTACTGCATCTCTTCTGTCCTCTGTGCTCCTAAACATTGAATTTTTTTTTCTCTCTGCTTCTCCATCTCTTTTTGTTGTACAGCCTACCATTTGAAAAAGTCCATCAGGCTTTCAAGTTCTGTCACTGCCTGTTCTTTTTCCATAACTTGTGCTGGCTGTACAACCTCAGCTGGACTTCTGTCTCTGCTAGTTTGGCTGCCATTCTCCTGGTAACCACTCCTGAACTTGCTGCTGCAGAATCCATACCTTTCTCTATGCTTCCCTGGTACTAGGTCCAGTACCCATACACAAAACTCCTGGCTTAGAGTATGCATGGCATAAATCCCACTTAGGCTGACACCATCTGTCATCGTGGCACAAGTCAGGATGCATAGGCAACCAGAAGCAGTTGTTGAATTTGCGAAAAGTATTTCTTTGTACTAGCAGTAACACAAAAACATAAACTTGTTCTGTATAACTATCTACAAAGGCAGAATAAATAGAGAAGATCCATCAGAGTTTTCCTTCAATCTCTGTGTGTCCCTTGCAAGCAATTGTAGCTCTGTTTTCATAAGTCCTTGCAACCCCCCTACTTAACAAGCATCCTGTTTTTTTCTAAAATGTTCTTGTAAATACCAGGCATATGCAGCTACAACACAATGTCCCAGAACTGAAGCCCCTTCTCCACAGCTTCTGCAAACGGCATAAAAATTGCATTTCAGGTTAACCCCTTGAGTTCCCAATAGCTTTTTGCAATTATCTCACATTATAATTATATACATTTCAACAGTAACACTATATAATTTCTAAACAAAGGGATCACAATTTCAGTTACATTTCTACATAATGCTTTGCATATATTTTTATACCAGCAGATATGCAAGGGAGGAAAAGACAGAACAGCAAGAGAAGGTAGAGAGACAGTGAGGATTTGGCTGAAGAGCCAGCCTGTCCAGCTGGGACCTGTCCAGATGGCTACTGGCCAGTAGAAAAAAGTAGTCCCTGCAAGACTTGTACCATCTTGAAAGCTTGTGCTATCTCCTGAGGAGAAGGGAGAGCCAATGCATACACAGAAGTTCCCTTTTGTTTAGTAGGGGGTTCTGTATGCTTAAATTCTTTAGTCTTTTTTGAGGGAAGCGGGGAGTTAGCTGGTTCAGCAGGCCTCTTAATCATTTTATCACCCATCTCAGGGGTCAAATGTAACACTGCAGTGGTTTCACAACAGCAGAAGAGGGTATTGGCTGGTCAGAGCCTGAGGGACCCTTAGGTCGAGGAAGTTTTTTCTTTAGCCATTCCTGGCATTTCTCCACACTTTTCTCTGGGAAAGTTGTACAAATTTCACAGTCTTCTTTTAGATGATCATAGCCAAGGCAAGCAACATACAAACTGAGCTTATCTGCCTTAGCAAATACTTCCCCACAATCAGAGCAGTTTTTAAAACCAGGTTCACCGGTTTTCTTGTTAGGTTTTTGAGACATTTTATTGGGAACCGATATAAAATTGAGACTGCTAAATAATTTTAAGTTTTAAGTACTATTCAAAAGTTGTGGTTGGTTCCTGAACTGATAAGGAACCGATAGGAACCAGGAACTGCAGAATAAATGAACCGAGGTTATCGGGTCAGTAACTGTTAAAGCAGTTACTAAAATAAAGGTTTTAAAATAAAAATAAACTAAACTAACAGAGTTTTTTAGTCAGAAAACTTCAATATGAACTTAAAACAACACGGTTCCCCACCGGTTACACCAAACTGGGAGGAACCAATAAAAATACCAAAATTAACACTAAAACTAAGGTTTAGCTAAATTACAATAATAGGCAGTAAATGAAAGAAAAAAGATACTTATATGATTTTATAAGTTTCTTCACATCACAGGTAGAAGATGAGGAAAGGAACTCCGAGCGTCTAGACTTGACAGGCGGAAAGTGAAATCTGAGAGGTTTAGAACTAAGGCAATTAGTTCAGGGCAGCTTTTAAAAAAAAAAAAGTTGTCACGTGTAAAGGGTTCCATCATTTGCATTTGTTCCATTCTCTCTGTGCAGTTCTGTCTTTTTTTTTTTTTAAAACTTTATTTCTTTATCTTCGCCTTCCCTACTCTCGGAGCCCTCTCCTTCCTTCCTCTCATCCCCCATTCCACCTTCAGTGGGCTCTGCCCCTCGAGTGCCTCCTTCTCTCCTCCCTGCACAGTGGGGTCTGTCCCTCTTTTGGTGGTCCAGATGGTTCCCGAGAGGCTATCATCTAGGGCTTGCCAAGAGGTGTTTTCCCTTTTCTCCCCGATTTCCCCTGCCCTCTGGGACATCGAGCACTAGGACGTACGTCCCGAGTGGTGGCGTGCTGGCGCATGCCAGACCTCTCATGTGCCGTCAGCGTCCCCCTCCTGGCTCCGATGAAGCGGGCCGCCTCCATCCTTCGGTGCCGGTGCTTCCACGGCTGTGAAGGATGCATATCTTGGATGTGTTCTTGGTTCCCACCCCTGAGGGAGGAGAGCATCCATTGGGATGCTCGATTCTCCCTCTCCCCTGCCGACCCCCAGCCACCCGAGTCCGTTCCTGAACCCAGGTCGCCGGTGTAGCGCGAGGTGTGGCGTCCAGTACCTCAACCCTCAGCGCCACCGGGCCGGCCGGGCAGTTCTGTCTTAAAGGGTCACTGCAGAAGTTATGCATACCTGAGTATTACTGGGGTTAGAATAGATTATAAATTTGCATCCAAGATCTAATTCAAAATATCTCATCAGTTAATATTGATCCTTTATTTATTTCAGACCATGCTTTAATCAATATCAGTGTCAGCGGCTCAGTAGGTGGCACACTCGCCTCCGAGGCTGGGAGATCAGAGGGCTGTGGGTTCAGTTCCCACATCTGGCACTTGGGTTAATATCCCAGTACTGACACTGTATTGCAGCATGAGAGGGGTGCTGCACTTCTGAGGCGCTGTCTTTCGGATGAGACGTTAAACCGAGGTCCCATCTGCCTGGATTGGTGGTAGTTCAGGTGGACATTAAAGATCCCATGGCACTTACTGAAAAGAGTAGGGGAATTTCCCCGGTGTCCTGGCCAAATTTCCCTCACTCACTAAAAATACCACCAACAGCTTAATCTGGTTCAAGGTCAGTTGGCATGCATCTGTGTCCCCCTCCCCCGGGTCGTGCCTGAAAATAGGCAGGATTTGTCTAGTGCACTTACCTGGTCAACAAAAACTAAATAAATAAATATAGATAGATATAAAACTACGTAGTTCAGATAGATTTTACACAAAAAAAAACTGGTTTATAATATAATGATTTGTTAAAAGATAATGTATTCATAGAGCTCATTAAAAAAATCAATACAGGAATACTGGTCATTTAACTATAAAGAAACAGAAAATATATATTCCTTTTGTGATGCACTGAAAGCCACATTAAGAGGTGTGATAATTACCTACCAAATAAAAACTACCAAAATAAGAAACCAAGAGAACGAACAAATAAATAAGATATTAAAACAATTGACCTATTAATACAAACAGATTATAATAAATATAAAATGGAATGGACTACTATTAAAATGAGAAAATAAGATATGTTGTATCATGAAACCAAAACAATTTCGGCAGCAATAAAAAAAAAAATTAGATATTTTGAATCGGATAAATCAGGTAAACTTCTAGCCAATTTGTTAAGATCAGAAAAACAAAAAAATATTATCTCAACTATTAAAAATGAAGAAGAGAATTTAGTTTCAAAAGACAAAGCTATAGCACAAGCCTTTTTACAATACTACAAACAAATTTCAAAGGAAAGAAAACTATTAGAATTTATAAAAAAATCTCAGTTAACCCTTAATACCTTTAAATTCCAACCTTTTGAATTAAAATATATCATTGAAACAATCAAAACTCTTCCCAGAAATAAATCTCTTGGTCTTGATGGTCTTTCAAATTAATTTTATATTACTTTTGCGGATGATCTAGCTCCCTGGATTCTAAAAATTATTCAAGAATTCCTACAAAACCCAATAGATTCACGTTTAACACCATCTATGCAGGAAGCTAAAATGATCCTAATACATAAAGAGGGTAAACCACAAGAATTAACAGATAGTTACAGACCAATATCCATATTAAATTCAGAGTATAAATTTCTAGGAAAATTAATAAACGTTAAGATTCAAGAACAATTACATAACTATATCAATCCTAACCAGTATGGCTTTATTATGGGTAGAAATTTATACCAAGCAAATAAAATTCAGCCAATATTCCATCTTATTAATTCTTCAGATAGCTATAAACAGGATACTTATTATGCAGTAGTGATAGATGCTACCAAAGCATTTGATCTTATAAATAGAAATTATATGTTTTATATCCTAGAAAACTGAGGAATTCCCATATAACTAATCAATTTAATTACAAAATTGCATGCTAAAACCATCACAAAAGTACAAATTAATAGATATTTATCAGATCAATTATTAATAATGAATGGAGTTAGACAACGTTGCCTTGTATCCCTTACACTGTTTATACTAGCCCAATAACCTTTTTTGCAGATCATAAAAAATAACCAACATATAGAAGGCATTATATTCAAAGATGAAACAGTTAAGCTAAGTGTATTTGCTGATGATATTTTATTAATATTAAAAAACATTGCATCTTCTTTAGGAATTTTCTTACAGGCAGCTAATCTATATTCAAACATATTGGGATATCAAATCAATAAAAGTAAATCTATTTTAATGAAACTATCAAAAAACAAACAGCCACAAGCTCAAAAATTTGAAAAAGATTTCTCAGTACAAAATTCAATAAAATATTTAGATATTTAGTAAACCCCCGACCAAAACAAAAATATAAAAATAAATTACAATAATGCAAAATCAAAAACTGAATCTTTATTAGATAATTGGAAAAACCTTTCCTTGTCATTATGGGGAAAAGTAGAAACAATCAAGATGTTGGCTTTACCGCATTTCATTTTGTTACAAAAGAAAAAATTACTCACTGTAGTAATCTTCTTTCTTCCAATGGGTCCTTTAGCATCAGTAACTTTTTTGCACCTAGCTGACTAGGTGCAACTACCCTGGTGGTGTGTCTTTAAGAGATATTAAAATGAGCTAAGGGGCAAGCCAATCAGAAGACAGGATATGGTGTGAGCTGAGTGAGAGCTGTGGAAAGCTTCAGAATTATTTTGAGAAAAAATGAGGGCAACTGCCCCAAAAAAGAATCAACAGGATTCAAAAAACATGCAAATGTCCACAAAAGTGGAAATAGAAACAACAGCAACATGAGCTAAAACATCAATAAGAAAACTGCAAATTTGGTAAAAGGTGACATGAAGAGCCCTTCTCCAACAGGTGAACCAGGGAGGAAGGGTGGGCGCTTACTGATGCTAAAGGACCACTTGGAAGAAAGAAGATTACTGCGGTGAGTAATTTTTTCTTCTTACTCCAGGAGTCCTTTAGCCTCAGTAACTTTTTTGCAGACTACCGAGCAGTACCAAGTGGGAGGTGGGCAGAGAACCTACTTAGGAAAGAGGCTCTTCGGAACCGCCCTGCCAAATTTGGCATCAGATCTGGTCTGCACGTCTAAACTGTAATGTTTCACAAAGGTGTGAACAGATTTCCAGGTAGCTGCTTTGCAGACATCCAGTAGGGGAATGTCCCTTGCTGCTGCGAGTAAGGCTGCAGTGCCCCTGGTGGAGTGGGCCTTGAGCCCCACTGGAGGTTGGTGGCTAGCTTTCTCATAGCAGAATCTAATACAAGAGACCAACCAATGAGAAATAATTCTCTTGGCAGCTGGTCTTCCTCTATCTACATCCTCATAGGTGAGGGGCAACTCAGTGGAAGAGCCTCTGGACTGTCTAGTATGCTCTAGGTAGTGAAAGATGGCTCTTTTGACATTCAAGCTGTGGAGCTTTTTCTCACCAGTAGTGGATTGCTCAGTAAAGAAGACAGGCAGAGTAATGGACTGGTTTAAGTGAAACTCTGAAATCACCTTTGGCAGAAATTTCTTATTCGTCCTGAGCTCAACTTTATCGTTGTGAGGGATGATGTAATTTGGCTCAGTGCACAGGGTCTGTAGCTCTGAAATCCTCCTAACAGATGTAATGGCTACCAGGAAGACTGTCTTCCAAGTTACAAACTTGATGTGGGCCATGGACATAGGCTCGAAGGGTGGATTCATGAGCCCATCTATGCAAAGGTTCTAGCTTCAAGGAGGAACAGGCTCCCTCGTTGGAGGCTGCAGGTGCAAGAGGCCTTTGAAAAACTGTTTAAAGATGTAGTGGGGAAAAACTGATTTTTTCTTTCCCACCGAAAGGTAGGCTGAAATTGCCGCCAGGTGTAGTTTGAGGGAAGATGGTTTCATGCCTGACGCCTGTAAGTGTACCAGGTGGTCTAGCAGCTAAGGGTCTGAAGCTGATAGGGGTTAGACCTTTTTGCTCTTGCACCAGAGGGAAAACCTTTTCCATTTGGCTGCACAAGTCTTCTTAGTGTTCATTTTTTCAGCCATCCTCAGTATCTTAGGGACCTGTTCAGAGTACTGTGAGGATGGAAACTCTAACTCCTCAAGAACCAGGCCTTGAGGTGAAGAGAGTGTGTGTCTGGGTACTGCACTCCTGTCTGAGGAAGGGTCAGCATGGAGTGAGTTGGAGGCAGGCGAATGGGCCTGCTGCAGGACATTGAGAGAAGGAGAAGGTACCAGGCTTGCCTGGGCCAGTCCGGAGCCACTAGGATCATCAATGCAGGCTGCTGTTTGAGTTTCAGCAAAACTCTGAATATCGGGGGAACAGGAGGAAATGCGTATAGGAACCACCCTGACCAGTCCAGGATTAGGACATCCGGAGGACGTGTCCCTGGAACTGGGGGCCTGCAACAGTACTGAGGAAGCTGAAAATTGAGAGGAGAGACAAACAGATCCATGTCTGGTGTACCCCACCACCTCAACACTGTGGCTATTAGTTGTTTGTTTAGTGTCCATTCGCTCTGGCCTTGACTGATGCAACTTAGAGCATCCGCCACAGTATTGAGTTTGCCTAGGAGGTGAATAGCTGAGAGGCTGACTCCCAGGGAGAACGCTAGAGACCAGAGCTTCAGAGCTTCCGAAAAGAGTATTCTTGATCTGGTACCACCCTGCTTGTTTATGTAGAACATTGCAGTGGTGTTGTCCATTTGAATTTGAACCACCTGCCCTTCTATGCTGGGAGTGAAAGCTTTGAGCTCTATAAAGACTGTTCTGAGTTCAAAAAGATTTATGTGCAACCGTGACTCTTTGGGAGTCCAGTTGCCACTTACTGAGGCACTGTCCAAATGAGCTCCCCAGCTCAAAAGGGAAGCATCTTTGGTGATCACCTTTGTGGGAAGAAGAGCTTGAAAGGGAACCCCCCGCCTGCAAATTTGCAGGGTTCTTCCACCACAGCAAGTTCTGGAGGAACTGCTCTGACACGGGTATCAACTTTGACAATTTGTTGCTTCTCTGAGACTAGTGAGCTCTGAAGTAGGCTTGCAGGAGTCGCATCCTGTACCTGACCCCTTGGACTACTACACTCATAGAGGCCATATGTCCCAGAAGTTTGAGGAAATGTCTGGCTGATCTTGGCTGTCCCTGGGTGAAAGAATCTGCCACTGAAAAGAAACTCTGAATTCTTTCCTGCGGAAGGAAAGCATATCCCTTCTGAGTGTCCAGCTGGGCCCACATGAAGATGAGCAACTGGGTGGGTTCTGGGTGAGATTTCTTGAGATTTACCAGGAAACCCAGAGATTCCAGGGTGCGTTCTATATGGGAAAGAGATTCCTTGACCTGGCAAGAAGACTTTGCTACTATGAGCCAATCATCCAGATTGGGTAGAGGGCGTCACCCAGTTTCCTGAGATGTGCTGCTACCACTGCGAGACACTTGGTAAAGACTCTTGGGGATGAGGACAGACCAAAGGGCATTGCGGTGAACTGATAGTGACCTGAAGGAAGTTTGAACCTGAGAAACTTCCTGTGAGATCTCCTTATGGGTATGTGGAAGTAGGCATCCTCTAAGTCTAGGGAGGCTAGCCAGTCTCCCCGCTGTAAGGACTGTATGACCAGTGACACAGTGACCATTTTGAATTTGTTTTTTTTCAGTTGTTTGTTTAAATATCTGAGATCTAAGATAGGTCGCCACTCCCCAGTTTTCTTTCGTATCAGAAAATACCTGGAGTAGAGGCCTTTGTCCTTCTTCGTGGGCAGGGATCCTCTCCACTGCTCGTAAAGCCATAAGGTTTTATACCTTCATTTCCAACAGTGGTATCTGTGTTGGGGACAGAGGTCTTGACACCTGGGTATGCTTGAGGTCTGGCAGCTTCTTGGACGGCAATGACAGACCCTTCTCCACTATCTCCAGCACCCACTTGTCTGGCATGATGAGGGACCAGTGCTGAAGATAGTGGGAGAGTCTGCCTCCAACCGGAAGTGGGGAGGTGACCTGGACATGCACATCAGGACTTAGACTGAGAGGCAGATGGCTGGGTAGAGGTGGTCTTCTTTGGCCCCTTCTGCCCCTGCCTCTGAAAGACCCCCTGTACTGGCCAAAGTCAGATTGGGGATAGGGATTGTAAGGCCTGGAAACAAAACTTCTGCCCCTACTGCCCCTGGGGTGGGATCTCTGAGGGGTGGTGGGCTTAGGCTTGGATGAGTGGCTCTGCCAGGAGGCCTTGTACTTATCAACTTTTTTCATGTAGTCAGTGGTTCTGTAATCAAACAACATATTTTGATCACAGGGAAAATCCATGGCCTTGTTCTGAGTGTCTGTGGTCAGACTGGTTGTTCTAAGCCAGGTGAAGCATCTCAGAGAGATGGCATGGGCCAGCGCCCTAGAGGCTGCATGATTTTTGTCATCTGCCATGTGGAATTAGTGCATAGTAGCTTCCAGGGCAGTTTTGGATGTCTCCACCAGCTCCTGCACCATAGAATCTGATCCGTTGCGGGCAACAGCCTGGACAGATTTCCAAAGGGCTTTCTAATGTTTGGCTGTGAATGCCATGTAAGAAGAAAGTCTGAGAAGCAGGGACGCTGTGACATATATTTTCTTTGCTATAAAGTAAATTCTCTTGGAATCCTTGTCGGGGGAGAAGGGGACAAGGAGACTCCTGCTTTCTCACAAGCTGCCTTCTGCACTATATTGTCATGGCTAGGGTGTGCAGACAGGAACTTGGTACCATTTTCAAACAATTTATATTTTCTCTCAAGCCACTTATCAACCCCTGATACTGAAGTGGGGTGCTGAAGCACCTTCATGGTATTTTTTCTAAATGCATTATAGATAGGGACAACCAGGGCCTTTGAGGATGAAAGACCTTTTATCTCCCTATAATCTTCGTCTTCATCGACATCCTGGTTGGGCTCCTGTGTAGAGAGGTCCAGGGTGTCCAGCATATTTTGTATAAAAGTAAACATAGAGAAAGGATCCTCGTGATCACCCGGGGGATCCCCAAGATGAGGGTCCAGGGACTCCTGGGGCTCAAGGCCCTCAAAATCCATGTCAGGGGCATAATAAAATTGATCATCATCTGCATCACCCTCACAGTCCACAGAAGAGAGAAATGTGGAAGAGTGCTTGCCAGCCACAGTAAATTGAGGACCCATCTTTTGAAGGGTCTGAAACAGTTGGCATGCCTTTTCCATATATTTTTACTGACGGAAGAACCTGCGCAGACTTGGTTTGTAAGTGTTTTGTGTTTTTCTGTATGCTTTAAGCTGCCTGTTGTCTTGCTATTGGCTTTCCCAGGAGCAAACAGAACATTTTTGTCTTGACAGAGTTTCTTTTTAGCCACTTCATCAGAGGCTTGATCAAGCTTCATTTTTACATCACTCTTATTATTTTTCAATTTGTGAGGAACTTCATCTTTGGAAGCTTTATTTTTTGGCTGGAATCTGGAGGTTCCTTAGCACCTCTGCTTTTGGTATTAGTACGTTTGAATGGCCCCTCATCGGAACTCTTTGATTTATCCTCAGCCATAATAATCAAAGGTTTGTCTGCTATGTTTGCCAATTTAAGCAAAGCAAACCAGTTCTGGACCTACAAACTGAGTGCAGGTTTCTGTGAAAATGCCACCTGCCAGTCCTGCTCCAGTTGTTAAACTCTGTCTATTACTAGTGCCCTTTTTTTTTTTTTGGTTGTATAACTGGGAACAGTGCCAATCTTAAAAGAAACCCAGTAATACTCAGCTGTGCACAGGTGGCTGCTGGACCCTTACGGACAGTCCTGATACAGATGATACCAAGGTCCAGTAATAGAACAAAAAAGGTTTCCTTGTAATTGCCAATCTAGAGAGAAAACCTCCAGGCACTGTTTAAATTTGAAATCTACTGCAGGTGCCTCGCGGTAAACTTCGCAAGGTCTGAGGTAAAAAACAAGGCAACTGTCCCTAATTCGAGGGTTCCCACAAGAATTTGCCCCAAAAATGAAGGAAACCATTGAAAATAAGCACCCGTGATAAAATTATGCTTTAAACTAAATAGTTGCGGTAAAAATAAAGTTAAAATAGCGCCGTCGCACTAAAAATAAAAAATCTGCACAGCACTAATGAAAAAAATCAAACTTTCACTCAGCACATTACAGGAACAAATTTATGAGGAAATTTTACCCACATAAGCACTAGGAGGCTGTCAACAAGGAAAGTTGGGAGACACCTCAGAGACAATATTGCTCAGTCCAGTGGAGAAAAAATTTCTGAAGCATTCAACAGCTCTCACTCAGCTCACACCCCTTCCTGTCTTTTGACTGGCATGGCCCTACGCTCATTTAAAAAGCTCTTAAATGCACACCTCCGGGGCAGTTGCACCTAGCCAGCTAAATGCAAAAAAGTTACTGATACTAAAGGACTTCTGGAGGTAAGAATGTAATTTTTATCCCAAACTCGCAGGGGACATGTGGCATGTCTTAAGGTAGTGCTTTTTACAGGTCTGGTGAAAATATTTTAAATAGTCCCCAAGTTATAAGGCTTTAAAATCTTGTGGTTTCTGACCTGAGCATGCCCAGTAAGGTTTTGAGATAACATTCTGCAGCAAATATAAATACTGGAGGCTGCAAATGCACGTTTTTGATTTCACACTACTTACTTGGCAGGGTACCAAACATTTTTTGTGCTGTGCCAACCACCATCTTGTTGATTTTTTCCACGTACAAACATGGAAAATACATAAAAATGCTTGGATTTTAAAAAGCGAACATCAGAACCTAGCTAAACAGGACCCATTTAGCTAGATTCCAATGTTTGTTTCCTAACATAATGGCCACAAATACGTTTTCTGGGCACCCGAAATCCCAGGTGCCCAACTGAGCGAGAGGAGCGCCCCCGCATTCTCTGTATGAGAACAGTGGGAATTTCTTGACTTCTGCTCTGGTGGCTAGTGGCACCTCCCACCAACCAATCTCTATCCCCCCATATAATATATTTCCCTGGTGTCTACTGGCACCCCCCCATCCACCGATCATCGTCCCTATAAAGAAATAAATATATTCCCTGGTGTGCAGTGGCACCCCCCCCCCACCATCCCTGTTATAAAATTATATATTCCCTGGTGTCTACTGGCACCTCCCACTCGCTGATCCCCATTCTCGATTTCACTGGTGTCTACTGGCACCTCCTCCCTGTCATCACAGTATATATTCCCTGGGATCTAGTGGCATCCCTACCCTCCCATTAGAGGCACAACCCTGAAATGAAGAAAACAGTCCCTTTATGTTTTTTTTCCCCCAAACCTGTAAAAAAAGAAAACGGTCCCTCACCAATCAGCCCCACCTCCTACTTAGCAACCACCACCCCACACCTCCCAGTACACACCCACACACCATCACTCATCTGAACAGGTCCTAGGTTCGAAATCCACTCTCCGATTGAAGACATGTCTTGCTGCTGGAACCGGAACAGCAATATGAGAAACTAAGGTACATGCAGTTCAGTGTATTTCAATGGGGGTTTCGACTTTTATGTATAACTCAGACATTTTTTGACATTTTGACCCTAAATTTTCAACATGGCCTTTTGGGGACCCTACCTCATGGACAATATGACTGTCATTATGCAACTCCCACCTGAAAGGTGATTTTGCAATCGCCTAGTGAAGTCATCTTTTGAGCTGGATTTGAAACTTTTCCTGCCCTTGTTCATGAAGTGAGTCATAAAGAGGCTATGTTGGTAGTCAAAACAACAAGCATGGCAGTTATGACCAATCACTGCAATTTTGCTACATGCGCTCATAACTTTGGAAATTTTAAATATTTTGACCCCAGATTTTAAACACAGCCTTCCTATTATCCCACCTCATGTATGTCACAGCTGTCATTTTTCAAATCCTGGCCAAAATATGTTTTCACACTTGTGGTACGGAATGGCGTTGCAACTGCGCAGAATTACGTTTTGGTGGAGATTCAAAATTTTTCTGTACCGGGTGCATGAGGTGGGGTAATAAGATGGCTATGCTGACAATTTGGTCACTGTTGTCCTATAAATGGAAGCATAGGGCATGAAGGATCTTGTGCTTTCACAGCTATATACATATACGCATCTATGGAAAGATGGGAGTGCAGGGCCCGGAGGGCCATGCGTTCCCACATGCAAATAAGGATACAATTATACTATCTCAAAAAGTAAGGAAATAAATTGCAAAAAACTTTATTAATGCTCTAGTTAGGGTTAAACTGACAAAAGTAGGGAAATGTGGTGTTAGGGTTTCCAACCCTGACACCCCACACCCACCAACAGGTGTGGGGGGGGGGGTTTGGGGTCATCAGCCCTAACGCTCACCCAGTTCTCCTATACTGTACCCATCTCAGCTTATTTACTTATGGAATGGGGTGAGCATTAGGACTGATGACCCCAAGGCACACCCCCAACACCTGTTGGTGTGTGCAGGGTGGGGGTTGGGATGTCAGGGTTGGAAACCGTAATGCCACATTTCCCTACTTTTGTCACTTTAACCCTAACTACAGCATCAATCAAGTATTTTTGCAATATATATTATACACATATACATACATGGAGAAGCTACATGAGGCTGGTGATGCAAAAAGCAAAAAAGGCAGCTCAGAGTATGGTGAAGCAAGTGGTAAGGGAATATACAAGTCAGAAAATCAAGTTCATACACAGCACTGAAAACCAAACCAAACTGATAGGCAGGGCTCCAGATAAGATTTTTTGGGTTGAGTACTGTACTCCTCATTTTGAACATGAGGTGAGTAAAACCAGATTCAGATGTGTACAAATGTCTGAATGGAGTGGAGTGAAGAGTACAATTTTAAAAACAATGTTGTTTTTTTCTAGATAAGAACTAATCAGGTGCCAATAGTGCCCCAGGTAATGTAGGCACGTAGGAGTAATTTACTCACCAGTTTTAAAATATAGTGAGCAAAAAAAGTTGGGATGCATATGAGCTGTAAATCTGGAAAAAAACGCTCCTTTTGGATCACCAGTTAAAGTTATGAAGCACTATTTTATGGAGTGTGGAGCATTTACAGCTGTTGGGTGAGTATTGGTACTCATTAAAAAAGATTTCTGAAGAGTATTTCCTCTAATGAGGTGGGTAAAGTAGGTTGGTACTCCCCTTAACTGGAGCCCAGCTGATAGGTGAAAGTGAAAAAAAATCACTTTAATTACAGAACTACTGGTAAAAGCCACATAAATCAGCAGTGAAAAAGCCCTCTTCTGACAGAATGACCTCATTCTGCGAGAATGCCTCTCTCCTTTGGGTGACATTCCAGCAGCTGAGACACTCCAGAGGGTTTCTAGCAGTTAAGGGCATTCTGGTAAGTCAATGGGGCATTCTGATGTGCCAGTCCCACAGGTCAGGGGGAGGTCACTGACTGGATAGACCCTTGGGGCCCAATTCTCAAAGGGCTCTTAGATTGCCTCAAGCTGCAGCTAAAGGCAGCTTGCATCACTTCCCAGGGTGCCAGGGACCCTGTGCCCGATTTTCTATTGGGCAGGGTCCTGGTGGCAAAGTCCCTCAGCTTGCGGCAACCCTGGCCATGCACCAAACAGGTGGTGCATCGGGAGGGTATGCCACAAGCAGTGGGGTGACTGTGCACTGCTCTAGCACATGCCTGGTGGCTAGCGGCACCCCCCCCCAATCCCTGATCCCCTATTAGTAGATTTAAACACACCTCCAAGCCCCAATCCCCCATTAATATACAGTATATAATACCTCCCTGGTGGTCTAGCGGACCCTCCTCCCCATCCCTGATGTCTCCAATGAATACATATTATAATTCCCTGGTGATCTAGCAGACCCCCCCCCTCCGATGTCACTAGTACATATTAGCATACATAATTCCCTGGTGATCTAGTGGACCCCCTCCCTCTGATCCCTGATGTCACCAGTACGTATTAATATACATAATTCCCTGGTGGTCTGGTGGCCCCCCTCCCCAGTGTCACCAGTACATATTAATATACATACTTCCATGGTGATCCAGTGGTCCCCCCCCCCCATCCCTGATCCCTAATATCACCAGTACACATTAATATAATATACATGTTTCCCAAGTGGTCTAGTGGCACCTCTCCCCGATGTCACCAGTACATATTCATTACCTGCGAGCTTCTGAACAAGACTCAAGGCACACATGCTCGCCATGAGTCAATGCCAATGCTATGTTACTGACACTTCCACTCTACCCTCCTGCCTGAGCACTTACCTCATACCTACTAAAGCTGGGAGGCCTAATCCTTCTCTACTGGCTCTCCTCCTAACATACTGTACTTGGGTAATTGCAACCCAGGTGTTGCTCTGGCTCTCATCCATTGTTTCACTTTTGCTAATCACTGTAACCTGTTATGTAATATGTCATTGCTATATGTCACCCGTACATGCTATAACCTACATCTGTACTATGTGTGTATCCTACTAGTCCTGTAACTCACTGGTCACCCCTGAAAAAGGGACCTCCGGGGCCCAGTGGGCCTACCTGGTCATCAAAATTCAATAAATAAATAAATAAATATACATAATTCCCTGATGATCTAGCAGATTCCCCTCCCCAATCCCCGATGTCAACAGTACATATTAATATACATAATTCCCCAGTAGTCTAGTGGCCTCCCCTCCCCAATGACACCAGTACATATTAATATACAAAATTCCCTGGTGCTCTAGTGGACCCCTTTCCCCATGCCCCATTATAAAAGGATAAGACATCATTGGTGGTATAGTGGACCCCAACCCCAGCAGTCAGTGTTCCACCACCCTGCTCCCCCCAGTCTCCAAACAGAGCCGGCAAGTGGCACAGCCCACCACTCACCACCATGGCCAGCTTGCTGTCCCCCAATGGGCATGTACTGAATACAGTAAAGTGCTCATTGAGAGCTCAGTCAGTGGCTGGCTATGGTGGGCTGTGCCAGGGCTTGGTTTGGGGACTGGGGGGAGGAGGGTGGTGGAACACTGCGTGCTGGGGTAGGGGTCCACTATACCACCAATTATTTCATAACAGGGGATCGGGGATGGGGGTTCCACTAGATCACCAGGGAATGATGTATATTAATATGTACTGGTGACATTGGGGATCAGGAAGGGGAGGCCACTAGACCACCAGGGATTTATGTATATTAATATGTACTAGTGACATTGGGGATTGGGTCTGCTAGATCACCAGGAAATTATAATATGTATTTATTGGGGACATCGGGGATGGGGAGGGGGGTCCGCTAGTCCACCAGGGATATGTAATACAGGTGACAGGGATCAGGGCTTGGGAGGGGGGAAACCATGGCACATTGTGCTAAACTCTGCCAGAAGGATATTTCTAAATACCCTTTAACCAGCCTGGCTGCTCTAGGGGTACTTAGAAATGCTCCCCCTGGAAGAGTTTTGAGAATCTGATATTTGGGGATGTGGCAGCTTGTGTCTGCCTTATATCCCCTTGTGCCATGCAGCAGCCAATTTTGTGGCACACGGCAGGCAGGCAGCCTGTGGTTGACACAGGCTGCCTTTCACAATTGTTCCCAGGTCATCGTTTGGTGGCAAAGGGGCTCTTTGCACCATTCATTGTGGTGCAAGCCCCTTGTGCTGCAGCTGGGAACTTTGAGAATCGGGCCCTTGGCCTTTATCTGCCATTACATTCTATGATTCAGGTGGGTTGGGGGCCATTCCGGCAGCTCGAGAGTCAAAAGGACAAAATAAATTGTTCCTTTCTGGGTGCATGCCTGTTCTGATAATTAGATTCTAATTTTTTCTTAGTCAGCTCAAACTTTAAATTTGCTGGGTTTTTTTTCCCTTTCTGGGAGAGGGGGCATATCTTCCAACACCGGAGGACTGTCATGACAGAGGTTTGACAGCAGAACTATCAGACTGTAATGCACTTATCATGGCAGCTTGGGTGGATCATATTAACATATAGGGTGACTGCTTGAAAATGAAGGGACTGCCTGGAATGGCATGGGGTGGGGGCTCCACACAGCTGGTGGTGGTTGTCACAAACAGCTCAGATAAGAGAAGGCAGTAAAATGACACATTCTAGAATAAACATTTGCTAGCATGCTACACTGTAAACGATTTAACACACACACACATCTTGCTAACAGCAATTAAAAAGACTGTTGTTATATAGCATAACATTCAAGACTGTATTAATTGAAAGTGCATTTCCCCACGATATCAGAATTCTCCGGAACTAAACAGGTATTGCAACTCATATCTAACATAATAATGGTCCATCTGCGATCTACATTACCGTCTTTGGGGGCACTACCGTTTTAGCTGCGTTCTGTTTTGCTTGTCCGTAAACGACGGGTGGTTTAAATATTCAGAGAAGCCGGTTTCAGCGTGGAATCCAGCCGTCTGTCTCGCGCGCCTCCTCTCAGAGAAGCCGGTTTCAGCGTGGAATCCAGTAGTCAGTCTCGCGCGCGTCCTCGTGGCACAGCAGCTGAAACAAATTCATCGGGCAAAGCTACTGTGAACAGCTGCTACCAGTAAATATTTCGCATTCCCCCGTTTTGTGTACTGGTAAAACGAGACAGCTGTACCACTACGAAGCAATCAGACAGACACATTAGACTTTTATTTTTGTTTATCGAGAAAGCCTGGATCAGTAGGAAATATTTCATATTTTCATGCGTGTGCATACCTCTCTCATCATTAAAAAAACATAGGACTGAGCTTCAAAAATCATAGCAAAGGGCCAGAACGTGTAGCATTTTCTTATATTTAACAATAATATGTCTACAAATGGTAGACCCCATATAGTGATAAGGAATGTTTCTCTCAGCATAGTTTAATGATTTAATAGAGTGTGTGTCCAGAGATAGATCTAACATTATGGAGAACATCAGTAAACCTATGTGGAGCAAGGGTAAATTTGAGTGTGAAAATCATAGTACTATGCCAAAGTCATAGCAGTTGAGAGGGGGGGGGGGGGTGTAGTTGTTGCTCAGCTTGAGTCTGCCTTGACTTTTATTGAGTGGTTGATTCTGAAAATGGTAGCCGGGAGAAGCTTGCTGAGCTGAAGCTCCTTTTCAAGTGAGTGTATCGGGAGGAGGGGGGCATGGAGTGGACAAGAACAATGCTACTTTTGGCTGAATACATTTGGCTACCTTTAGGTACTTTGACTATTTTTATTTATCTGATTGTGCGCTTCCTGGGTGTTCTATACAACATTTTAATTCGTCATGTGGCATTCGACTCGGTGCCGCATGGAAGGCTGGGAAGTAAGTTAGAAGGCACAGGGGCAGATGCAAAGCTGGTGAGTCAGATGGGTAGGGAACTGGCTTCAGGGAAGGCAACAGAAGGTGGTAGTGGGTGGGGAGCTCTCACACCCAAGGATAGTGACGAGTGGTGTTCCACAGGGCTCAGTGTTGGGACCAGTGTTGTTTGGGATATTCATTGCAGACATATCATTGGACATCAAGAGCAAGATCAGTCTGTTTGCTGATGATACCAAGGTAGGAGCTGTGGTGGATGACCTAGGGGGATGGCAGGGGTTGCAGGATAATCTGGCAAAGCTTGAAACCTGGTCAGACACCTGTCAACTGGGGTTTAATGCCAAAAAGTGCAAGGTACTGCATTTTGAAATGAAGAACCCAAGGAGGAGTTACCAGATGGGGGGAGTGCAGCTAGCCCGGACAGAGGAGGAGAAGGATCTGGGAGTGCTCATTACAGGGTCAACGAACAACTTGGCACAATGTAAGAAGGCAGCTGCAAAGGCCAACAAAATGCTGGGTTGTATTGCAAGGAGGAGGTGATTCTGCCACTGTATAGGTCATTAGTTAGACCACACCTGGAGTACTTTGTGCAGTACTGGCATCCGTATCTGAAGAGGGACATTAAGTTACTGGAGGGGGTGCAGCGCAGGGTGACAAAAATGATCTAGGGGCTGGGGGACTTATCATATGAGAGGAGGCTGAGGGAGTTGAACATGTACTCGCTGGAGGAGAGGAGGGCCAGGGGGGACATGATTGAAACCTTTAAGTACATGAAAGGAATAAACAAGACAGGTGCAGAGGGGCTGTTCAAAGTAAGGGAGGAGAGAGACACCAGGGGCCATGATATGAGACTGGAGGGAGGAAGGTTCAGGAGGGAGATGAGGAGACACTTTTTTACAGAGAGGGTGGTGGCTGGGTGGAATGCATTACCTGCAGAAGTGGTATCCAGTAGAACAGTGGACTGCTTCAAAAGGAGATGGGACAGGACAAGGGGGAGGGTCAATGAAGGGGAAGGGTGGAAGGGAGGGGCAGCTGCAGAATAAGGGGTGCTAGCTGCACATTCGAGCAGATTTGATAGACCTCTAGGCCTTTATCTGCTGGCAAATTTCGTATGTTCGTATGTGGAATTTCTGCGGAATTACTTACTGATTTTGCATCCCCCTGAATTCTGCAAAGTATTGCCAATAAGTAAACTATAGAATTTTCAAAATGAAAGTCTGTGTATATTGCAGAATACTTTGTTTTCCAGTGTGAGTTCCCTCAACTCAGACTTCACTTTCCCCATCACTGATTTCCTAGTCAGTATCAATGTATCATTCCACTTTGTTTCACGCTTAGTTTTGGTTCAGCTCATTCCATTATCTCTCCCCCTACCACACCCTCTCTTCTTTGTCCCTCTACTACTCTAACTCATATTTCTTAGCTGTCCCCATTCCCAAACCTCTGCTGGACAGTTCGCCTCTTCCTCCTGTCTTCCTTTCCTCTGGAACGATCCCCTTCTGACTCCACACTGCTCCCTATCCTTAAAATTCATCCTTTGTGAGGTGTTCAGCCACCCATGTTTGCTCCTAGGCTGCAGGCTGCAGCTAACCCTCCCTCTCACTCTACCCACTTCTTTCTTCCCCCTTTCGTGCCACAGCTTTTTGCCCCTTTTATCCTTTCAGTGACAGGCCAGTGTTTTGCTCCAGTGAGATGGAACCATCTTTTGTCCTCTGCTTCTTGGGGACTGTCCTTTTGCCTCATTGTCCATCTGTGGTATCCTGCTCTGCAGCTATATTGTCTTCCCTTGCAGCTTTTGTACATTGCCTTTAATTGAGGGTCGGAGCAGGGCCAACTCTGTCAGTTCAGGAATCCCATCACTCTGCTCCAACTCGGTCTGCACTGTCTGGACTCTCGAAATCAGAGTAATTTGTGACTGGACTCGTATTTAAACAAGTCCATATCATCTGACTGACGGTGAACCACTACAGTTGGATCTGACTGCCAGTGACCTAGTTCTGATCCATGTCTGAATACTATAAACAATTTTGGATCTTTATTCCTGTTAAAAATGTAAAAAAAGTGATGAAAAAGAATAAACATACAGAGGCATAGAGAAGAGGTTTGTGAAAGGGGAATAGTTCTAGCCCAGTCCAGAAAACATACATGTTTTTAGTAAATCAGAACCTATGGATAAAGATCAGAGTCTGAATCATAACCGGGACACAGACCCTCCCTTCCCTGCGTTTGATGTATTTTTTTCATCTTGCTACTTTTTACCTTTAAGACTCTGTTTTACCATCGTACTCCCATTAGCATAATGTTAAACTATTGTTGCTGTCATATTTGTTTGTATTTGTACTGATTTTTATTATTAATGGTTGTGGTTTCATTTTTGTTGAATTCTGCCTCTGTAACTCCCCCCCCCCCCACACACACACCAAGGTCACCTGGAAACCAGGCTCAGTTCAGTGTGCTTCCCCAAGCTTACTATTTGTAACTAATTAACTAAACTGAAGAAGGTCGTGACTTGATTTTGGGAGGCGGAGTGTTCGATTTTAGGATATTCCTATGTAAACCAATGACTTTTCCATTAGATGTGTTGACATTCCAGGTAGTATTTCATGAAGTTTGAAAAAATCATTGACCTTCAAGAAAATTCAGCAAAATTGAAATCCACAAATGTGACCCAGCCCTACTCCACAAGCCCAGCACTGGTTGAGATCCCCCTGATATCTTTGCAACAACAAAGTATATTGAGTGGCACCTGCTTTTCTGGTCTTGAAAAGGAATTGCACTTGTTGCTCTGACATAGAGCAAATGTTCCAGAGTCTGTGATACAGTATGTTTTCCTTTTTCGAGTCTCTTCTGACCACAGACTGGTAAAAAATAAAAAACCTTGGATGCTGTGTAGAGATCTCAAGCACCGTGTCAAGGACCCATGTATTCGTTATGGTCTAAGGCTGTGCTGCCTTAGAACCTCTACTAATGACTACCCAGAGATTCCTGGTGAGGAGAGAGCCAACAACATTCATGAAGAGAAGCTGTCCCTGCAGTCTGAACCCCTGAATTGTGCATTGGAAGCATGGGCTCTAATGATTGGAACTTAAAGTTATAGCAGGCCCCCCTCTTCAGTTATGAGAAGAATAGAAATGCCACCTTAAGAAGTTATTGTGGGCTGGGCTGGCCAGCTGGCACAGAGGTAGCGCTACTGCTTGTGACGCTGATGACCCAGGTTCAGGAATGAGCCTGGGCCGGCTAGGGGAGGAGGATTGAATGTCCCACAGGATGCTCTTCTCCTCTGCTGAGGGAGGATTTTGTGTCTCACTGAATTACCACCACCTGGGTGACTACAGGTGGTTGTAAGGAATTGGTGGATGTTGGGAGGAACTGTTGGAGCACACCCATGGGTTGACTGCATCATGCTTCACCAGCAGCTAATTGCAATGCATGCTCCTCATGGGGGGTGGGAAGAAAATAGGAAAAAAGCACACAGGTTAGGCAGATGATGCCCTTCCAGTGACCCACCTTCATGCCGTACCCTGGCTGCACCACTCTTTGATTGATCCACATCTTGACCTCCACCTTGGGTGGACCAGATGAATGTGGGCAAGAAATTCCAAAGTGGATACTGGCATACCCAGTCCCAGTGGTAAGCTTGGGGGTCAGCACAGAGTGTGTCACCGCTGGATCTGGGGACAAGGAATGAATGCAGCAGGGTTTCAGGCAGAGGGAGAAGCTCACATAGAGGAAGCAGAAGGCGATCTCAACCTGTGGCCCTTGAAGAAGAATAAAATAAGTCTGAAAAGAAGTGACTTGTGGCAGAACCTTTGGAATTAAAGTTCATATTGGTTCTACAGAGCATTATCTCTTTTCTTTCAATGCTTTTTGAATGGCATCCAGTTGTGAGCCAAACAAATGCTTCCCTTTAAACATGAGCTCTGGTCACAAGTGAAAAATTCTGTTTTCACTGCAGATTCCAATTACAGAAAAATCCAAAATAAATTTAAAGTTTAAGACATTCTTTTCATTACAGATAAGGACTGGTGCATCAAAATATGATACTCGTCATATAAACAAGGCCCCTGGAATTCTGTGGTTCTATAGCCATGGAATTTTCCACAGAACTTGCATCATGCCGCAGAATATAGGCAGTGCCACAGAATTCTGTGCTCATGGTGATTTTTTTTTATCCAAATAGAAACATAAATATACAGTTTTCCAATAGTGCCAGGGTCCCTTACACTATTTATGTATCCAGAAACCCCTCCTCCATGCTCAGCATGAAGTCATCAATGATGTCACTTACTATTTCAACCAATGGCAAGACTGCATTCTGCCACAGAAACCAATAATTTATGCCACAAGGAATGAACAAACACTACTGCAGAAGCTAAGGAGCCCTGCTGCATAAATCAAGGAGTGAAGTGCTATGGAGAACTAAGGATCTTGACCTGTAAAGTTAATGTTGTTAATGCTATTTAGGAGTGGATGTCATAATCCTCTGCTTGTGACATCATGATTAGTTCCATAGCAACAAACCTTGGTGTCACAAGCAGAGAACTGTGTACTCAGCTCCTGG
The DNA here is from genome assembly GCA_016271365.2 of Neoceratodus forsteri. Taxonomy (NCBI): domain Eukaryota; kingdom Metazoa; phylum Chordata; order Ceratodontiformes; family Ceratodontidae; genus Neoceratodus; species Neoceratodus forsteri. The sequence continues at coordinate 1,203,540,865 of CM028130.1, forward strand.
ATAGATTCATGACAGACTGAACTGTAAATGGCAGGTGTTATGTCTTCCTACATATATGGGGCAGGATTCACAAAAGAGATGCGCCGGGCACAAATGAGATGCACCGGTGGAAATAGGATGCGCCCACAAAATGCAGAGCGATGCACAAAGGGATGCACCATGTGCAACCCGACTGTGAACCGCGTGGTAAAGGTATGGCACACATGGAGATGCACCAGAGCATCCTGGATGCGCAGAACCACCCAGAGTAGCAGAACAGTGAATAGGGAGCAGCCCAGCAAGGCATATGGGAGCAACAGGGGACAGTGCAGTGGGACAAAGGAGAGAGGGGCACACGACTAAAGGGACAAACCAGAGTGGCCAAGGGCACAACAGTGGCTGACTCAGGCACAATACCGAGACTGGGCATACAGAGCAACACCCAGAAGCACAGAGCACACCCCACACAGGCCCGTGGCAGGCACACACAACAGGTACACTGTCACTGGAATGGTGCCACACAACAGTGGGGGGAAAGCAAGCAGCAAGATGGTGGCCACTGGACCAAGCCAACACCACAGGTGGCCAAGACTGTGGTCATGTGGGAAGCCACACAGGGTGACACCATGGCATATATTGGGTGGCACACAGTGCCACCACAGTGCAGCATAGCCAGTCCAGACCCCCAAACACAGGACACTGCACACAGGATCACAGACCAATAGTGCAGCAATGCAATGTATGCATGCCACAAGCAGCACTCACAGACTGGGGGCATAGACATGAGCAGCAGGACATAAGGCCCACCCACATGCCACAGGCAACAGTGGGCCCACATGGAGTCTGGGGGGCAGGGGGAAGTGGACCATACAAACTCGGGAGCAGACAGGGGTATGGCAGCAAGGTTGACAGTGAAGAGCTGGAGACAACAACAATCCCAGGCCCAAGGAACAGTGAAGGACCACAGACAATGTGTGAGATAAGAACATATTTAATACAAAAATAAGAACAGCAACAACAACAATATATATAAAGGTAAACTAAACTATATTCAGGACTATGTTTAACAAAGGATGGGGTGTGAGGGACTATGTACAGCAACAACAGGTGTGAAGGGGGGAGCAGACAGGACGTGGGGATGGGCATAGGGGAAAGGGACAGCAATATATGGAGGGAGGGAGGTTGGAAACACACTATATAGTAGGAAATACACTATTTACAATATATACAATTATGGCATGACCAAGCGACATGACCACACACCCACCAGGGCCACGTGCCAACAGCAGTTGTACAACAGCTGCAATGGCTCGCATCATCCAGCCTTGTTGACGCATGATGGGCTGTAATGCCTCCCTGAAGGCCCTCCGCACACCAGGCCCCACATCGTGGTGTCGTCCCAGTGGCCGTCCATGTTCTACCACACCATGACCATCCTGGGGACCTACAGCAGGAACACAGAGCAGAGAACAGATACTAAGTGCCATTGAAGACACACAACCCCCACTGAGCAGAAGCCCACTCCACCCGTCAGACACTGCATGCACAAGACAGCCACCTACCTGCACTCATACGGCCACCACGACGTGCTCTGTCCATGGCCCCCCCACTTGTGTTCTTCAGCGACCTCTGTGGCCTGCCGCCTAGCATCTAACCCTACAGGACACAAAACACAGAGACTGCCATGAGTAGACATGACATGCCACAAACCCCCCAACACCAGTGTGGGCATGCAGTGATGGTGTAAACGGCCAGTGCAACAATGTTGAATGGCCTGCCATTGAGCAGCTGTACACAGCACCCTGGCCTAAGCCCCCAAAGTGCCCAGATGTGGTTATGCACTGCAAACGGTGATCCCACCCCAGGAGTGACACAGTGTACCTGTCCCACTCACACATCCCTGCAGAGTGGCCCACGCCACGTGGCATGCATGACACAGCACCACAGGGCAGGTGCAGCCACACCCAAGTGTTCATGTGCGTGTTGTTTAGTGCCCATGTGAGTGTAATGTTGTGTTGTGTGCCATCCCAACCCCACAAGTGCCTGTGCCACACACGGGTGATACATACCTGGGTGTGGCAGTGGACCCTTGCGTGCACGGTCCCTTAGCTGCTCCAGCTGCACAACGTCCCATCGCCGAGGTCACCATACCAGGGCCTGCACTGCTCCCCTGTGTGGGGAACACCTGTGTGGCACACCAACTGCCACACAATGTCAGCCCACACCTGTGCCCTGGGCACCAGCAGGTCTTCCCACCCAAATAGCTGGCCCTCCACCTGCACCACCAGGGCCACCAGATGAAGCAGTTCCAGGTCTGACCAGTTCATGACCCTTGGACCTGACCTCCTGTCTCTGGGCATGGCTATAGCACAGTGTTACAACAGTGCAGTATCTGAGGCCTGTGCTACTGAATTGCCTAATCGCACCACATGCACCACTAGGCCACGTGCAGTCCCCTGCGCACAGTGGCGTGATGCACGATTGGTCAGTCATGCACCCACAGGCGCATGTGCAATGCGCAATGTTATGGCGGGAATGGGGGGTCATAGGTCATGACCAGGTCATGCATGAATAAAGCCACACTTTAGAATCCCATCTCCTGGTATTGGACATTATGTTATTGCTTCTAGTTTCTGGATTGCTTTAGGTGCCCCTGTGCAGAGTAGTCAAACCTAATCACCATGCCGAGTGACACCTTTCTCCCCAAATTTTCAGCTTATAAAAATGGAGGCTCTGCATCATAGGACTCGGGTCCCTCAACCTGTTCACTAGCCATACAGGCAGGGGTAGTAGCCCTCTCAGTTTAACGCTGACTGGGGGTTACATCTTGGAGGCACCACTGGGATTCTGTTGAAATTTGGGAGAAGGAACAAGAAAGGTTGCTTGGATGGTAGCTAGCGTTTTGGCTATCTGGCAGTGGGTAGCCCGAAAAATGTGGAGCAACGTTTAACTAATGTGCCACTGTGTGCTGTTATCCATGTGCTGCTATTAAAATGCCAACTGTTTACCAAGGTGCAGTAAAGCCTGAGTGGGTATGCCCTTGTCCTGCATCAAAAAAGTACAGTGTTTGCCAGCTTTTTAATTTTATTGTGGAAAAAGAAGTGTGGAAAACTGCGGGCAACAAAAGGAAACTTGTGCCCTAGAAGTCTGAAGTGCTTGCTTTATGAACTGGAGGAGTCGCTAAGTAAAATGCCATGATAAATGGTTAAAATGGGCTCCCGCCGAGGAGTCATTGAAGAAAAAAAAAAGTGTGGTTTTGCAGTTTAAATTTTGCCTGCTTGACGATCGCCATGAGGAGAAGAGCACGAGAGGAAAGAGGCTCATTTGCATGGCATCAAGTGATTGGTGAGACTGCAGTCAGTCCTGCCCCAAGCCAGCTCTAGAGCGACTGAACAGCATTCGAGAGGGAGAGTGAGTGGAGTGTACGAACTGGCTTACCAGGAGTAGTGTCGCGGTGATTGAAAACACCGTTGAACTTTTAAAAACTGACTTTTCTGTTCATATTCAAGCTCAACCCTCATCTCGATCGACTGGACTGTGAGTGTGGTGTTCAGAGGGACAATCGGCAGGACTGCCAGCCCGCTTCCTTCCAGAGGCCTCCAAGACTGGCTGCAGGCCATTTTTTCCATTGCAGCAAAAGAGCTGTACCAGTGTAACAGTGAGTACCAACCAAAATAGTGCTCAAACTGGCGTGATTTACAAATAAAGCTAGCTGAATCTGTGTGTAGCAGTGTAATCGCTTTGTAAAGAAGGACTGTGCCAGTTTAACCAGCTAAAAGCCAGAATTCTAAGCAATCGACTGTGAGCATAATGATATGTTCAGCGTCAGTATAATTTTCAAAGCTAAGTGAGAGACTGTTAGTTGTATGAGAGATGCAACGTAAATGCAGGCAATCCTGTGCTTGAAATACTGAGGCTTTAAGGGACTGTAAGCTAGAGCAATGTCTTCAGCAAGTGAAATGTCCATCGTAAATCATGTAAATGTGCTAAGAAAGAGAACAGTGCAAGTTTGAGCAGAAGTTATCAGTAGTGTGTGTAAACTGGATGCGCAGTGGCTTGACCCAATTACAGAGAGTTGATGCATCAGGAGTGCTGCCGCCGCCATGATAGGGTGGGGCAGGCATGTAAACACAGCAGCAAAGAAACCATTTTATAGAAAGTTTCTGATCGATGTTTGGGACTTGAAATAACCAAGCGTATTGTTGTTTTCTCTGCAGTCATGGCGTCAGGACCAGCCCGCTACCCGGATCATGCCCGGGCTATGATAGCTGAAGAAGTAAACAAACTGAGAAACATTGAGAAGTGCCACTATGGGGGAAGACTGCCTCCTCTTGAGGCGATTCCTGGTTATCCAGTCAGAGTGTGTGTAATGTGCTTAAGGGCTGGAATAGATGTCTTTGTGGTTCCTCACTGCTCTGGGTGCCTGGAAAAGTATGGATTGATAGCAGCCCCCAAGATTTGTTTGGCTCCTACGTGGACAAAATTACAAGAACCTGCAGTTGGCAGCACACAGCACCAGGGAGAGCCTGAAATGGGAGGTTCTGAGGAGTGTGGAAAAAAGCTAGAGGGTGCAGATGTACAGGCAGCACAGACAACTGATGACTTCACGTCCGAGCCACTAAGAGACAGTGGAGAGGGAGCATCAGCTGACCCATGGATAGAGGGGCCTAGTCCAAGTCTCATGGGAGAGGACGAACTGACAGAGGCCTTTGAGTGGGAGGTCTCGACCTCCGTGCCTAGTGAGGAGTGGACACTCTCAGGAGTGAGGATGACTGCTCACTCCTGGGCACAGATTCTCAGCAAAGACGAACAGGGGAAACCCATTTGGCCTAAAGAAGAAGGCATGGGTTCACAGCCTCAAGTTCCTGGTTTAGAGGGACGCATGGAACAGAGTGGTGTTTCCACAGCCCTGGTTGAGCAAGAAGGAGCTGGGGTTCCATTTTGTGTATCACTAAGTATGAGAAGCTGGCAGAACCAGGACTGGCCGCCCCCAAGCCAGGCCAGAGGTCTCAATTTGACCAAATCTAGCTAAGAGGAAAGACTGGTTCGTAGGAAAGCGAATGAGCTCTTCGGAATTTCATTTCCTACCTTTCCTAGAAAAGTCTGGGAAGAAATAGAAAGGTGCAGGAAATCCTGGATTATGGAAGAGGCCATGAAACATGTGCATCCTGGGACAAGTAAATTTGTCAGAGATCGGATGTTGCAAGAAAAGTTCAAGCAATGGAAGGTGGGCAGGACTCTGTTTATTGACACTGTTCGGATCGTGGATGGCAAGGGACAAGAATCCCTCCATGATGTGAATTATAAGCACCCAGATGAGGTAATAATTCTTGCACCTGACCCATTGTGCTATTTCCCCACAATACAAAGACCTTACTGTGAATGTGCCCATGCATACCAAATGGAGAGCAGAGCAGTGGTAGCCAGTGCTGCCATTCCAGCAGTTGCCATACCTATGTTGTTCTGCCAGTCTGGACGTCCAGGACCAAGGTGCCCCGATTCTTCAGTAATTGCAATAAACTCCCACGTCCATAAAGTTATGAACTGGCTATTCCAGAAGATGTCAACTCCAGAGAGGACACCAGCCCAGCTGTTGCTGGATCGGATGACTTCAGTCCAGCTGTGTGTTTCTTCTTCTTTTTCCTTCCCAAAGGTACCATCTCCTAGATGACATCAGCCCAGCTGTTTCCCAGAGGCGCCTTCCTGTCGTATTTCGGAAGATGTCCTCCCAGCTGTATCGGAAGAATGCTGCCAGGGGAGAGTCTTCGTTGAGGACACAGGTGTCGTGTGCTTTCCATTCTGCAAGGGACTGGTGAGTCTAGACCTTTTCAATTTTTCTGACATTTGTAGTACACATCCTACACCAGCAGACATTCATTGTGACTGTCCTCAAAGACTCTCCCCTACAGGACATTTGCCTGCAGAACTCAGAACTTTGCTTCACCGGGCTCCGGCCCAGGAGAGACTCTTTATTGGACTTGCCTTTAGGCCTGTATTTAGTCACTAGTTGGGACTTTGTAGGGCCTTCCATCCCCAAAGAACTGCTAAATGTGTGCTGTAAATATTCTTTATATACTGTTTCTACTTTCTACCTTTTCTAAAAACAAAATGCTTTTTGGGATTCTCCAGTGTCAGATGGATGGGGCTTGTTGGTTTGTTTATGTCTTAGTTAGACAGGACTGTAATTACAGATTAGGGAGGATGTTTTTCTTTTTTGTCTTGCAGATACTCCTGGAAAAGCAACGAAGACAAGACAAGAAGTGGATTGGAACTCATCGGAGTTCAGTTTTGCTTTAGTTTGTAGTAATTAGAGTATTGTTGTAGGAAGTTAACTGTGTTTTAACTTGTTTTCTTCCACAGGTGTGTAGTTGCAGGTGTCCAGGGTTGGGGGGAGGTCCCCTTTAGTGTTTTTGTTTGGGTAAAAAGGCAGACAGGATTTCCCTAGAGGGCTAGGGGGGATAGACAGGTTGTGGTTCTGACCTGCAGTAGGGGTTGCAGTACTGATCTATTAGGGCTATGCTCTGGAGAATTCTACCAGAGCCACTAGGTACCCATTGTCAGTGGGTAGAGTAGAGGCTGATGCGTTGGCCGATGACCTCTGGGCCCTTAGTGTTACCTGCCTGTGCCTGGCACATGGTAGGAGAGGGCCTGATCACCCCTTTCTGAAGGTAGCACAGAGGGTAGGATGGCCCAAGCCAGGTGTTAATGACTGGGGACAGTCATTTTCCTGACTCAGGGTGAGTGTAACCCCCCTGTTACCCGGAGTTACTAGAACCCTAGTTAGATCTAGTGGCAGGCAGAGACAGGCAGCTAGTAAAACTCCAGTTAAATGGATTGTCTTGTCTGTTTTCAGTGTCTACTGAGCTGGGCCTATGACATCATTTAGAATTCTACAGCAGCATAAGCCACAGTGGAATGTAGCAGTTGGGAGTTAGGTAGAACATTGGGGAATTTCAAAGTCAGTCTAGAGTTGATCCTTGAAGTCAGCAGTCTAGTTTTTTGTTTGCAGTCTGAAGTGGGCACAAGAAAAGGAAGGATGTAGTTCCTTCAGTGCTTTGGAGGGAGGGGGTGCCCTGCAGGGGCAGGCCCCCCTACCATCAGCTCTGACACAGAGCTATTTTAGGGTGTGTGCTTCCACCATAAGAGAGGCACAAGGAACCAACTCCAAGGGGCAACCCCCTGGCCTGGGAAAAGGAAGAAGCTGCCTGATGAAGAGTGCTGGGGCTCTACAGTTTTTGAGGAATAGAGATTCCTTCAGAGTTTTTGGACATCTGCAACAATGAGGGTGATGAAGCTTTGACAAAAAGCCAGTGTCATTCACCAAAACCGTGAGTAAATAAGTCTCTGGTGCTGTGGGTCAGTCAGGATGCCAAGTCCAGGGCTTATGGAACAGTGAGATGTAATGAATGTTGTATGTGAGGGGTCTTCAAGGGAAAGACAGTTTCTGCATTACAAAGCCATGTACAGTCTGCACTACAGTAGTCAAGGAAGAGGCTTATGTAACAGTGAGATGTAATGACTGATGTATGTGGGGGGTCTTCAGAGAAAGACAGTTACTGCATTACAAAGCCATTTACAGTCTGCACTACAGTAGCCAAGGATGTGTGTGTGTGTAAACAAAGGAATGGCCAGGTATGGGTCTATGGAACAAAAGGTGGGAGACCCCCCACCTGGCGTAACAGAGCTTACCTCTATGGATTAGCTTTAAAACACCAGTCACCTTTCTGTCAGGTATTGGCCAGTGCCTGAAGAGGGTGCCCAGATGTTGGGATGGAGTAGAGGGTGGTAGTGTGCCACTAGTTAAAGAGTCCATGACATATGGAAGCTTAGGATCCAAATTTGGATATGTGTTTGTGTCATCACCTTATCTGCATTACAAGGAATGTAGTCCCGTGGGGGTCCATCTATGCTTTTCAGTGTTGTTGAATAAAGCCACACTTTAGAATCCCATCTCCTGGTATTGGACATTATGTTATTGCTTCTAGTCTCTGGATTACTTTGGGTGCCCCTGTGCAGAGTAGTCAAACCTAATCACCATGCCGAGTGACACCTTTCTCCCCAAATTTTCAGCTTATAAAAATGGAGGCACCGCGTCATATGACCCAGACCCCTCAACCTGTTCACTAGCCATACAGGCAGGGGTAGTAGCCCTCTCAGTTTAGCGCCGACTGGGGGTTACACAGGCATCTGTCAGTAACTGACAATACTCTTTTATACTGGAGTGGAAAGGTCAGTGAATGGCCAGAGCTGACCTCAGTGGCACTGAAGTACCTAACCTGTCCACCCTCCAGTGTAAGTGTTGAGAGGGTATTCAGTTCTTTGGGTGCAATAGTTTGGGACCATCTTACAAACCTCTCTCCTTCAAATGTCAGCATGCTGACATTCACAAAAATGAATCAGGGGAACATACCAGCTTGAACTGCAACCGCTGTATTTGTACCCCATTATGGTCATGGTTGTGGTGATGTGGGAGAAGCAGACCATCCTGGTGGCAGCGTGATGCAGCCTACCATTGTGGTAGATGATAAAATCATGGTAAAAGAATTCCCTAGTGGGCACAATTCAGAGACTGATGACTGCAAGGGCAGCTTCCTGTATAATGATGATGATGATGATGATGAGGTTGATGTTGGTGGGTTTTAAGCTAACTGGTTGAAAGGCTGTCACATTTTTTCAATGGTACATGTTTTGTTTTTCATAACCTAAAATCAGCGTCCCACCCTGAATGAGTCTCATTCCATAATTTCATATTGGCAATTTGGCACAAGTAAATTCACAATTCTTCTATGTTACCTTCTCTGCCTTGACATTATTTCTGATTAGACTGAACAAAATGTGTGCTGCTGTCATTAGCAAACACAGTCAGCATCTGAAACACAACTGTCCATTTGTAGTACTTGGCGTTTGCTGCTTAAAACCTGCTGATTAAAGATACAGTATATGCCTCCTGAATGAGAGTGAAATACCGTAACACAATACACACCATATCCAGCCACCCACCCATGTGTGTCTGACAGTGAGAGGGAATGTGTTGCAGCTGTTCCCATGACCACCACCAGTAACCCTTATTCAGCCAAAGCTACCAGATAGTGAGAGGGAATGTCATCATGTACCCATGACCACCACCACCAGTAAACCACAGTCAGCCCAAGCCACCACATAGTGAGAGGGAATGTCATCATGTACCCATGACCACCACCAGTAGTAAACCACAGTCAGCCCAAGCCACCACATAGTGATAGGGAATGTCACCATGTACCCATGACCAACACCAGTAAACTGCAGGCAGCCCAAGTCACCACATAGTGAGAGGGAATGTCATCATGTACCCATGACCACCACCACCAGTAAACCGCAGGATGCCCAAGCCACCAGATAGTGAGAGGGAATGTCATCATGTACCCATGACCACCACCAGTAGTAAACCACAGTCAGCCCAAGTCACCACATAGTGAGAGGGAATGTCATCATATACCCATGATCACCACCAGTAAACCGCAGTCAGCCCAAGCCACCATATAGTAAGAGGGAATGTCATCATGTTCCCATGACCAGCACCAGTAGTAAACCGCAGTCAGCCCAAGTCACCAGATAGTGAGAGGGAATGTCATCCTGTACCCATGACCACCACCAGTAGTAAACTGCAGTCAGCCCAAGCCACCAGATAATGAGAGGGAATGTCATCATGTCAACATGACCACCACCAGTAAACCGCAGTCAGCCAAATATGCCAGATACTGTCTCAACGAGAGGGAATGTGATTGTTTTCCATCCTGTGCCCTGCCCATGCCATGGCAGATGGAGACCGCATCCAGCAGCCACAGCCACAACGCTTCTTACTATCAATACTTTACAGTGAGTATCTGTACTCATTTTTCATACTATGGAAGTTCCTTGACTGTGTTATGCTTCCTGTTGCATTTCTGAGATGCACTTGAGAAACACATACAGTCAACTTATATTCTTTTTCTTCAGGTTAACAGTTTCAAGCACTCTCCTGGACTGGAGGACTGTAGTACTGCAGTACTGTCTACAACCACCTATAGGATATCCGTTTCAGGTAAGTATATCAATTTTATTTTATCAGGTCTTTTTTGTAGTTCATTTTTTCAAGAGAATGTAAATCATAGAAAGTAGGTGACATGTACGTCACATAATATATTTTTCATGCACATCAGACACTATTGCTGCAGCAGGCCATGGCGGTGTTGAACAAAGTTTTATCCAGGTCGTGACAAGATGTCTTTAAAAATGTAACTTAAGTTAAGACAGTGGGACAGTGCATGGGTTACATGTATTAAATGTGTGATTTGGTCTTGGTGTGGCTTACTAAGACAGAGCTTGGTATCTGTTAAGCTGGATATATAACAGATAGTAACAGCCACACTTTGAACAGAATGTGTTACTGCAATGAAGTACTAATAATTGCTGTGTGCTGCCATCGGTGCTTTCTCCAAATAAGAAGTTCAGCATCACAACCGCAACTGGTATGAATCCCGACCATCAGGACTGGACTGGAGGATACACAGAAAACCTGTGAAGCATTCACAAAAAGAAACCATTAATGAAACTTGCTTCAAATGATAACCCCACCCACCCCCAAAAAAATTTACCTTGCCTGGCTTGGCCTCATCAAGCCAAAAAATGCGCACCCCAAGTTTAACTATAGGATGACCTGTGATACAAAAAAAAAAGCAATGATTACATCTATATATATATATATATATATATATATATATATAAAATAAGTGTGTATATAAACATTTACGGTCAGGTTCTGTGGAAAACCATGATGGTGCTAAGTACATTAACTTACCAAGGGTAGTATGACTGTACACACACATAGGGAATCATTCCTGTTTGGGTCAGCGCAGCAAACTTCGGGTAACCAACAGCATCATCACATCATCCTGGTTAACTCAATGGTCATCTTTTGCTATCACATCATTTGGCAAGACACTGTGCATCAGCCCAGTAAGTGCATGAAGTATTTCATGAAATTCCAAGAGCAGCAGCAGGTGACATAGTTTTTGTCGGAGTGTGTGCATGCATGAATGAGTACGGCATGAATTCATGGAGACGTTTCATCACATTTAATGGTATCATCATTTTTTTCAGTATGTGGACTCTGGAATTTTCATCACATTTATACAGCACCATTTCTTGGGGGTGCACAATTATGGGGACCGTGTGCATGCATAATTTAGTGCATCAAGAAAGACCACAGACTTATCAGCACATAATGCTCTCATCATTTCTCAATATGTGTAGTCTTGAATTTTCTGGACACAGGACAGCATCATTTTGGGAGTGCACAATTATGGGGACTGGGTGCACGCATGAATGAGTGTGGCATGAATTAATGGAGACTTTTCATTCCATTTTATGCTCTCATTTCTATTCATCTGGAGTCGGGAATTTTCGGGACATAAGACAGCAGCATTTTGGGGGTGCATAATTATGGGGATTGTGTGCACACATAATTTAGTGCATCAAGAAAGACCGCAGACTTTTCAGCACATAATTTGCTCTCATCATTTCTCAATAAGGCCCCCTGGCTACACTGTCTCCAACCCTCTCCAACCTCCCCCCCATATCTCCACTCCTGCCCCCACCCCAACCTCCTCTTGTACTCCCCCTTACCCCCTGCACCTCCTTCCCTCCGATCTCCTACCCTCACTTCCCCACCACCCACCCCCTTCCCTTGTCTTGCTCATAGCCCAAGTCTTTGTACTGGTTATTACATGTCTGTAAGTCAATGACTATATGTTTGTAACCAAAAATGATGACTGTTGCACACGCTGATGTGGAACCTTTGTAAAAGAGCCTCGGCTCAAAGGTATTGTAATCCTAGATTGAAATAAATAAAATAAATAAATAAATGAAAAATGTGTAGTCTTGAGTTTTCTGGACATAAGACAGCAGCATTTTGGGAGTGCACAATTATGGGGACTGGGTGCATGCATGAATGAGTGTGGCATAAATTAATGGAGACTTTTCATTCCATTTTATGCTCTCATTCTATTCATCTGGAGTCATGAATTTTCGGAACATAAGACAGCATCCCAAGATTTGTATGAACACTGGCCAAAAACATTCTACAGAAAGTAAGCTAAAGAAATAGTTTCCTTCCTTTCCTTGTTATATTCCAACTTGATAATTTCTGTTTCCAAAAAGAAAATATTTTAGTGGTCTCAGTAATGTTTTCTTTCTGTCTTGGTGTGTGTGTGTGTGGAAAAGCAGGAGTGAGCAATGCGATAATCTGCTAAACAGAATGTGTGCACTGTCAGGTGCACACTGCCCAGCCCCCGAAAAACATATATGATAACTGACTTGTTCCACTGTTGATGGTATAAAGAATATATAATGTATATTTTATTTGTACCATCATCAACAGCGGACCAAGTCATATAATATGTTTTCAAGGGGCTCGTTGGGAAGTGGCAACCTGACAGTGCACACATGCTGTTTAGCAGATTATTACACTGCTCACTCCTGCTTTTCAACAAACAAACCATGACAGAAAGGAAACATTACTGAGGCCCAAAAAATATTTCATGGTAAACAGACATTATTAAGTAGGAATATAATGAGGGCAAGGACACCACTTTTGTACTTTATTTTATTTCAGCTGTTTTTGGGTGTGGTTCTTACCATTTTGGGGAGGTAAACAAGGTTATAAGAAAGAAAGATGGAACACACACTTAACATTATACACATAACAGTGCACGATGGGGGGGAGACTAACAACAACAAAAATGGACAGTGACCTGTGTCAGATGACCTAAAGGTATGCAAGAAATGTGGGAAGGCAGTAAGGAGTGCTGGGGGTATACTGGGATGCATTGGGAGCCATCACATTAAAATGAAGTCCAAAAATGGAAGTTCTTTTCCCTACAGTATGTACATATATTTGGTAAGACCTCATCTTAAGTACAGCATGCAGTGATGAGAGCATATCTCTGCAAGGATATACACAGGTGGAGGCTGTACAAAGGAGGGCAACTAAAATGTTGAAGGGTATGCAACAGAATGAAGCCAGATGAAGAGACACTAAAGGACATTACATATAAATGCAAGGAAAGGGGGGGGGCATGATAGAAACTATCAAGTACCGAAAGAGAATCAACAATGTACAAGAGGGTAGCATAATCCAGAAAAAGAGATGTACATGAAGAAAGGCCCAAAATTTGAAGATAGAGGGGGGACGGATCAGGGGCAACATCAGGAACTATTTTTTCACACAGAGGGTGGTGAGTGCAAGGACAAACTAAAATTGATGATCGGCATTCTGATGGGACAGCAGCAGTTGAAGCATCCCCATAATTTGTAGCTGGTGCCCCTCAGTTCTCTTCATCTGCTGCTCAGTGTTGTCAAGATGGTGGTTAACAGCCTCCAACTCACTCCATATCAGGACCAAATAAGCCTGTGTGGCAGGTAGTTGGAGAGGGTTGCCATTGTCACCTGCTGCAGGTTGTGGTGGTGGAGCAGCTGGTCGATCCATGGCCCTCCCCTGCTTCACACCACCATGTGCAGGTTGATGCCGTACTGCCCCCTCTTCCCCAGCAGGTGCATTACTGCCCTGTTCTGCAACCTTGGCCTGCCACTGTACATGGTGGTGGTTGTACAGGTGAGTGTGCTGACCACCTGTGCCAAGGTGAGTTCCTTTGGGGCCACGGTGCACCACCACACCACACAGATTACATTTCACTACACTGCTGTCCCCAGGCAGTGTAGTAAAGAACTTCCACACTAATAAGGTATGGGAAGGACCAGACACAGGCTGGGAAGGGGCCCCAGGTGATGTTGGAGCCAGGGGCTACTGATACACAATTGGGGCCGGGGTGGAGAAACCTGCTGCTGCAACTGCTGTGGCTCCTCCTCCCTGACTTCCTACTGCTGAGCCGCTGGCACAGGGGCCATAGCAGGTGGTGGCACTGGGGGGGGCACTGGTAGGTGCCACAGGAGGTGGTGCTTCCATGGCACCAGGTCCACTACCTCCTGCTTCGGGGGGGGACACTACTCAAGATGGTGCTCCGGTCCAAATGCAGCCTGCCACCATGTATGCATACACTGATACGATCTCCTCCACTACATCTGTTAAAACCACCTCTCTCCCCCTCCATTCTGGACACACACACACAATTAACAAATACTAAAACTGAAATACTGCACTAACACAAATTCAGGCAACAAATAGGCAAAAATAATAATCTAATTAGCAAAAAAATTAAAAGGTTTATGGTAGCATAGACTGGTTTCTAGATTTTCCTCTCTAACTCTCTGTTCAACAAGCTCTTTCTCCTCCTACAAGACGAAAGTGAAACTCTCTTTCAAGCATGATTCACTTCCTGCCTGTCTGAAGCATGTGACCTAGACTGTGTAAGCCATGTGCTGTGTGTGGGATGCCTGTAAATTCTCACTCCACCTTTAAAGCGAAGTAAGGCAAAGTGAGCAATGCAAAGTCATTATCACCATTATTACAAGGTGAAGTGGCGAAGTAGCGGTTTTCAATGGGCACTTTGCGTAGCAGGAAAATAATGTGAAGTGGGCTACTTTGCATCTACTTCGCAGGTGGAATTTAACTTTGCTGCTTCTCTATGCGCTAGCACAGTAAGCGCAAATCTCAACCCCTTACCATCAGAAACTGCCTGGGAGTACCGCTAGAACAAATCCAACACTTCAAGTACCTGGGGCTTACCTTAGACTGCTCACTTTCGTATGCCCAGCACATTGAAAATGTTGCTTGGGCAGTCAATACCAAGATAAGTCTGCTCCACAGACATAAGCACTGCTTGATGCCTGTAACCCTAAAAACTGCAATTAACAGCTCTGTCATATCTACTGTTGACTATGACTTGGTTATCTATGGTGCCGCTACTACTTCTTCATTCCGTAGAATAGTCATGGCATTAAACAACGCGTGCAGACTTCTGACTGGTGCTGCATGCCTCACTCACACCTGTGACCTGTACGCTCAAACTGGTTGGCTTCAGTTAAGTGGAAGGATATAGTACCAAACTTACTTGTTAGCTAAAATGGCACTTCTTGGCCTCTTGCCACTGGAAACCATCAACCTCCTTAGCCCTCACTGCAGCTTCCAGCGCACCCGAAGCTCAGCCCACCAATCTCTGTTTGTTTCTAGATGCCGGACATCTCAAGGGCAGCATTCATTTGTATACAGAGCACCACTTAGGTTTAATGCACTTCCCAAAGAATCTCGTCCTTACCTAAACTAGGTCCTTTCAAGCACTTGCTCCGTCAGCATCTCACAACTAACAGTTCCTGTGACTGTAACACCTAATGTTACCACCACTTGTGTTTACAACCAACCTACCCATTTCCCTTATCTCATAGCATTACCTTTCCAACCTTTGCTCAACCCTCCTACCCTCACTCTCCTATCCCCTGCGACCACTTACCCTCCACCTCCCCTCTTCACTCTTCTGCCAGTACCCCACCCATACTCCCTTCTTTAGTTCTGACAAGGCCTTCTGGTTGCTTACCCCCTTCTTCTCTCTTTTGCTCCTCCTTCACTCTGTTTCAACTCCCATTCTAAGGTTTTAAGTATAAGATACAAAGTATGTACCATTGCTGTTTGTTTAAGCTTTGTCTTTGTACTACCTCCTTTGTATGTTTGTTCACCCTTCCCCACTGACATGGAACCTTTGTAAATGAGCATCTTGTGCTCAAAGATATTGAATCTGAGATTGAATAAATAAACAAAATAAAACAAGCAAGACTATTACAGAAAACAATCGTGCACACAATGAAATATGTGTATTAAAGTGAGAAAAATGATCACAAATGCAAATTGACAGTGAAAATATTCAAAATTTTAAAACCAAATTCATTAGAAATTTACAAGCGGAATACAACCCTGTATATAGAACAAACCAAGTTTCCCATGACACCAGGGGACACTACAATAGAAAACAACAAATGAACACAACTCACTAGGTTATAAAAGCAAACCAGCAACACGTTTAATAAATTCAAATTTATTTTACACTTACTTAATCCTTACTCTCTACCCCCCTTCCCCTCTATTGGCTTGCTGCTAGCCTATTAACATTAGCTGGGTTTACATCGAGTAGTGTTCATATGGTCTTTCCCACCTTACCCCTGCCATGGCTACTGCGAGTTTATAACACTAGCTGGGTTTGCATCTAGTAGTGTTCATACCCTTGGGGTCTGCTCCTGTGTGTAAAGCTTTCCTCCCACCCCCCACATCTTCACTCTGCTTCATTTCCACCATGTCCTACTTTCCTACCACTACTCCCTTCCCCCTTCCTCCCAAATCTGCCTCCATCCCTTTCCTCATCTTAGCCTTCCCCTCCTTTCATATGCATGTACTCTGTCCCACCTCTATCTCTTATTCTTCCCCTTTTACCTCGTCAATTTTCTCCTTGCAGTGTGTGCATCCCAGAGGGGTGAAGGCTTTTCTTGACTCATTCTAATTCTATACCTCCTCCCTTCCCCTAAAATTTTACACAGTTCTCACTTCCTCTGCAGAGTGTACATGTTTACTTTGTTTGTTTTAAAGTAAGTTCATGTGTTTATGATTTAAAAACATTTATGTGTGTACGACTGTTTCTGATGACTAGTGATACCTGCCAAACAAAATATCTGGTATAGCCTAATATGTTTTTGGTTTTATTTACAGATTTAGTTCTTTGTATAGTTTATATTTTTCATCTGTATATCTGCATATTTTTATTTCTTATTATCCATCTGTATTCTTTATTGTACTCCCTTTTCCCCTTTGCCCCATGATGCATCTGGAAATGAGTTGTTGTAGCTCAGTATGCCTTTCTTGGTGAAACTTTTCAAATAAAAAAAATAATCACCTTGTTTGGGAGACAGTGGTTAAGAAATGGTTTACCTGTAGGCAACTGGTTAACATAGATGTTCATGGACAGAAAAAGACTCATGGTCCATCCAGTCTGCTTGGGTCCTACCTAGGCCCTCACCAGTCTAGAACTGATTAGACCTCTGGCACATTACTCATCTCACAGTTCCACATGAACTAACCCCCTCCTATTTGCTCCAGCCCTTCTCCCCATCAACCTCACCAGTCCCATGTGTCTATTCCACCACTTCTTAAAGCTTGCTACCATATTAACATTGACCAGCGCCACTGGCAGACAGTTCCACTTTTCCACCCCCTCACCATGACAAAGTGTTTCCTCACATCTATCCACCCCCCCGCCAGCTTATAGTTGTTGCTCCATGTGATGGACCCCGTGCTAAGCAAAAACAGTCATTGGTTGTGCACCCTGTTTATACTCTTCAGGTACCCAAAGGTTTCAGTCATGTCTTCCCTCCCTTTCCTGGTTGCCAGTGAATATATATTGAGGTCAGTCAGTGTTCCCTCATAAGCCCTCAGATGCCAGCTGCGAAGAGCAGAAAGAGGTGCCCTAAAAGAGAGATTCTGGCAGCCTTACCTGCAAGCTAAATAAAGGGTCCAACAGCCATTCCTTCAGTGCAAAGGGTTGAAGGGCTTCTTGTTCCAATTTACCCAATGCAGCTGAACTGACCCCTCCAACCATTTTAGTAGATGACATAGCTGAGCCACCTCATAGTAAGTTTTTAAGTGGAGAATAGCATGCCCTCCATTCAGTTTTGCCCAGCATAGGGTGGACATTTTTATTCTGAGTGGATTCACATTGCCAAATAAATCAGGAGTTCATTTTATTCCAATCTGACAAATTTTTGTTGGGTATCAGTAGTGATAATCATTAAAAAAATGTAGGAACTTTGGAAGGGCTATCATCTGGATGGTAGTAATCCGATGCCCTAGAGATATTGTGAGCAATGACCACCTCTTTAAATCCATCAGCACCTGTTCTATCGAGGGGGTATAATTAACTTCTCCAAGTTGAGAGATGTCTCTAGACAACTTTATCCCCAACTATTTACAAAGCCTTGGGTCCCGTTGTAGGAGTATTGGGCTTGCAAGATGAGGGATGGATTATAGTTTATGGCAAAAACTTGTTTTTCATTGGTTAATTTGCAACCTGAGAGTCATACAGTTTCAAGAAGTTTACTTATTATAAGTGGGAAGTAAGTCTCAGGGCCAGGAATGAACATCATCCATATATAATGCTATGTAATAAAGATGTACCTTTCCTAAGATTCAGTCCATGGATGTCTGGTGACTAATGAATTGATTGGGCCAGAGGCTTAGTATAAATAATAAAGAGCAACAGGGAGAGAGGGCACCCCTGCCTTGTGCTCCTCTGATATTTAAAGGGAGAAGGCAGATACCCATTAGCTTGTAGATGCGCCATTAGCTGGGTGTATAAGTTGGAAATTAGATCTCAGAACTCCAAGGCAAAGCTAGACATGTCAAGAGAAGAGCAGAGGGAGGCCCACAACTCCCTATAGAATGCTTTCATGGCATCCATAATAGAAATCAGGAGGGGAATCGAATTTCTATTAGCTTTATGCATCATAAAAACATAGAAACATAGAATCTGATGGCAGATAAGGACCGATTGGCCCACCCAGTCTGATCATTTTTCCCTGCCTATCCTATCCTGTCATTGCAGGCCATACTTGATCTCTGGCTCTCCCCCCTCCACTTGCTTCCCAATTAAGATTCTGTTGTGCCTATCCCATGCATGCTCAAAGCCCGCCACTGTTTATGCCTTCACCACCTCTGCTGGAAGGCTACTCTAGGCATCCACCACTCTTTCAGTGAAGAAGTACTTCCTCACATCTCTCCTAAATTTCCCCCATCCTGCTTCGTTGCATCTCCCCCTTTTTGTGCATCTTTTCCTCTGAAAACACAGTACTGCTGTCCTGTACCTTATTTAACCCCATGAGGTATTTATAGGCCTCTATCATATCCTCCCTTGCCCTTCTCTCTTCCAAGGTGTGCATATTCAGGTCCCTTAGTCACGCTCTTCATAAGGCTTCTGATACAGCCCATGCACCATTTTAGTTGCCCTCCTCTGGACAGCCTCCACCCTGTTTATGTCTTTCCTGAGATGTGGGTTCCAGAACTGGACACAGTACTCTAGGAAGGGTCTCACCAATGATCTGTACAGTGGTAACCACCTCCCTCTTTTTTCTGGTGATTCCCCTCCCTGTGCACCCCAGCATCCCACTGGCCTTACCCACTGTCCTGTCACACTGTATTACCACCTTGGGATCATCAGATATGATTACCTCCTTGTCCTTTTCCTGTTTAGTGACCGTCAGTGCCTCTTCTCACATTTTGTACTCTGCCTCTGGGTTTCTGTGCCCTAGGTGCATGATTTTGCACTTTTTCACATTGGAACTCAGCTGCCATGCCCTTGACCATTCCTCAAGTTTTCTCAGGTCTCTGCACCTTCTTTCTGCCCCCTCTGGAGTGTCTACCCTATTGCAGATTTTAGTGTCATCTGCAAAGAGGCGGACCTTCCCTTCTAGTTCATCTGCAATATCTCTTATAAAGACATTAAAGAGGACTGGTCCCAGTACAGAGCCCTGAGGCACCCTGCTGGTCACCTTCCCTTCCCCAGGGTGATCTCCATTAACCACCATCCTCTGTCACCTATCCATTAACCAATTTCTTACCCAGTTTACTACCTTGGGATTCACCCCTAAGCTGCCTAGTTTCCTTATGAGTCTACTATGTGGTAAAGTGTTGAATTCCTTACTAAAATCTTAGCAGGCCATGTCCACTGTCCCACCCTGACCTACTTCTGTGGTCACCCAGTCAAATAAATCTATCAGATTTGTATGACATGACCTCCCCTCCAGCTCCATGAATCCATGCTGCTTCAAGTCCTGCAACTCACTGGCTTCAAGATACTCCTCAATCTTTTCATTTAGCAGTGACTCCATTAACTTCACCACCACTGATGTCAGACTGACCAGCCTATAGCTTCCAGCCTTTTCTCCATGCTAATGTTTTTATGATGCGACTACATCTGCCTTCCTCCATTGTTTTTTTGTTTTTGTTGCTAACATGCCTAGAAAATGTTGTGTCCCTTTTGATACCACCTGGGCTATTCTCTCTTCAGTTTGAGCCCTTGTGTTCCATGCTTTCCTTGCTTCCCTCCATTTCCCCTGATACACCTCCTATCCTTCTCCCTCTGTGTCTCCTTGTACCTTCTGAATATAACCCTTTTTTCCTTAACCTTTGCACCACCTGTTTCAAGAGCTATAGCAGTCTCTTTTTCCTCTGGCTTTTGCTCATCTGTTTGATGCAGAGGTTTGTTGCCTTCACTATGCCCCCTTTTAGCTTGGCCCACTGTTCCTCCAGCCTTTCAGGTCATCCCTGAGACTTTCACCCATGTTTATAAAATCAGCCCTCATGAAGTCCAGGATCCCCTCCATCTGTGGTTCGATTCTGCAGCCATCCTTACATTGAACCACACTGTACAGTGATCACTGGTCCCCAAGTGGCCTCCCACCATGACATCTCCAACACTGTCCCTTTTAGTGAAAACCAAGTCCAATATTGCCCCATCATGAGTATACCTATGATTTCTTTGCAGGCCCTCTGATGTCTTATGCAACCCCATGAACCCCTAAAACAAGGGTTATCTGGGGTTGGATCATATGATATTTGGCAGGTGAGGTTGTTTTTCAGCCCCTATGATTCTTATGAAATGACACCACTGCCCCTGGGTGGGGCAAGAGGTCCCCTGAATCCTAGTCAACTCAGCCCAGAGTCCAGTGACCTCCTCCTTCAGCCCAGAGAGTTGTGTGCAGATGGGGTAGCCCCTCAGTCTCCAGAAGTTCTCTCTGAAAACTACAACTCCACACCCACTCCCAAAATTCCCATTCCCTTACTCTCTACTTTTTACTGGCATTTACTTTGTGCCATTATCCTAGATAGGGTGTTTCTAGTTTCCCCCTTCTTGCTGTATGTAACTGCTTTGTACCCTTACTCTAGATAAGGTGTTTCTAGTTTCCCCTCTTTGTTTTACTTTAATCTTTTTGTACACTTATACTAGATAAGGTGTTTCCTCTTTTCCCACTGAACAGGTAGTTACTGCTTGTACAGTCTGTTTCCTCCCTTCCTTTACCCCATATCTTCTTTCAGTTCTCAACGGGTACTTTACCTTTCCTTAGTGGACCGGCAGAGTTCCCTGCATGCCTGCTGTCACCTATGGATGCCTGCCAATGCCTAGGACACCAATCCTGTTCCGTTCCTGTGCAGTTTCACTCACATGCTGGGACACGAACATAAATGGGAAAGGTTAAGAGGGAGTCCTTTTATAGTGCTTTTTTAAGAAGGCTAGCAAAGTCTAAATGCAGACAGCTGCTTCACTTCTGCCTAAGCCACACACCCTACTTGACAGCTATCATCACCCAGCTAACTGCGAGGATGCTTGTCAGCTACCTTCCCCAAACTCAGACTAGCACATTGATAACTACTGTGTTCTTTATACCCTAACTGAAGATCACCAATTTACCTTGCAGATCCTACACTTCTAGTAAAGTATTTGTCTACTTACTTCCTAGTTAGAAATGTTCTAGTTGGTTCAGTCAGCTGCCTCCCTGTACTGATAGAAAGAGCAAACACCTTGCTCACATGAAGTGTTGTCTCAGGCTATCCATGGTCTATTGGACACAGGAAATCTGGTCTAATCAGGGTGTATGATTATCAGTAGCACATTATCCAATCTATGCACCAATATTGATGCAAACAGTGTGTAATCCATGTTAAGCACAGAGACAGGGTAATATGTTTCACAATGCTCGGGGTTTAACCCTGGTATATAGAAATGAGACCGTGACATAGTGCCATGGCTCCAGAATCCCACCCCACTGAAGGACATGGTTAAACATTTTGATGTGAACAGGACACAAGACATCTCTAAGTGGCTTAAAAAAACTCAGAGGGGTAGCATTCAGGCCTGGTCATGTGCCTAATTTAAGCCTACTCAGAGCACCAAAAAGTTCTGCTCTTGTAACTGAGACATAATTGATTGAGCCAGTTACATTCCTACCTTAGGCAGAGTGAGAGGGAACAGAAATGGTTAAACGTCTACCCTATTTTGCTGAGGGGTTGCAAAAGAGAGCTTAGCATGAATGGTACAGAAGGCGTCAGTAACTGGTAGAATGTCTAAAAGGGCCGGCCTGCATGAGGGTGAATGATTTTTGGGATCAATGCTTTGTAACTATGCACCTGTAGTCTGTGAGCTAATATTCTGGCTGCCTGAGGGCCTCCCTCATAATACTTCTGACAAAGATACCTGAGAAATATTTCTGCTGAGCTAGATCTAGGTCATCTAGTTATTTTTTTTTCATCTTATGTACTGTAGCTGCTACAGATGTACTGTGTTCCCCAGTTTATGCTGGATTTGTAACAAGAGTAACTTAGCTTCCAGATCTGCCTTGCGTACATTAGCTTCCCTCTCATTATGGTTTTTGTTATGTTGCAGGGTACTGAGGAAGAAACCTCTGTGGATTCATTGTATGAGATGATCTCCCAAATCCTTGTTTCCATTATTTCACAGAAAACTGGGACTCTTAAATAGACTGCACTGAAACACCAGTTACTGTTTTTTGGACCAAGTACAAGTCTATCAAAATAGTTAATCGGGCATGGTCCGATTACGAATTCATCCCAGTCGAACATACCTTTATCCTATGTAGCTCCTCTTGGTTAACAAATAAATAATCTAGCCTACTAGAGAGATCTGGTGTGAGGCGGAGGAGTTAGAATTTTCTCTGGCAGCTGGGTGCATTGTATGCCATATGTCTCATCATCCTGGGGAGTACAATTAGCTCCTGCAGTGTTTATGAGAATAGTGGGGGTCAAACCTGAGCACTAGTCATAGAATTCCTTGAGGGGTCCATAGTCATATTAAAATCACCCACAAAAAGAAGTATTTCTTTCACACTATCAAGAATTATATTTAGTCGGCATTTATCAAATGGATTGTCTACCCTCGGAGGAAAATGTACATTTGCTAAAGTGATCTCATCCGGATCGATTTGACACAGGACCACAATAAGACTACCCTCCTTGTCTTGAAACACTTTTACTTCTTGATATGGAAATTAATTTACACCAAAATTGCTGCTACTCTCCCCTTTTAAGCTGGATGTGAAAAAGAGTACACACGGGGAAATTCATATTTAAGTAATTTGGAATGCTCTATTGGAGAGAGCTGCATCTTCTGTAAAGATACTAGACCTCAGCTCTCCCTTTTAATAGCTGCTAATATCCGATATCTTTTAATTGGGTTATTTAGCCCATTAGCATTACTGGAATAAGGGCTGATCTTCTGGTGCAGCGGTAGGGCTACTGCTTGTGGTGCTGATTACCCAGGTTTGAGAGCAAACCCAGGGACACTGGGGAGGATAAGGTATGAAGGACTGCTCTCCTCTTCTGGGAAGGGAGGGATATGGCATATGGCAACACTATGCCCTCTAACGGTGGCTAGTGGTAGGTACACCTGGGACCAGTACTGCGGCAAGGATTGGAATGGTGGAAGTCTACATATTGGAAGTGGGAGTATGCCCGAGATGTGCAGACATCACTGTATGCTGTCTCCAAGGACAAGCACATAAAGTAAAAATCCCTCAGTGCTGTGCAACATGACACCAGGAGCCTCGCTGAACCTCTCTCTTGAATGACACTTGGTCAAAGGTCATCAAGGAACAAAGTTGGATCTTGGTCTCTCTCCCCTTGCCCCCGTTGGAGCCCTGCTGTGATGGGTAAGTCATCGGCCTCCCCATTCAGGCTGACCTGGGAGATACCAGGTAGAGGAGAGGAATGGGGGGTTGCTGAGGGCAAAAATGGGGTAAATCCCCACCAGACATGGAGTGCCATAAACAGAATTTATAAAAAAAAATTACCTAAATAAAACTTTACAACTGGAAGGGCCATAGTATGCTTAGAACAGAGTTTACCAAGCTGGACCAAACTATGCTTATTTTATACATGCCTCCTGGAAATTCATCAGGGGCTGTATCTCACCCACCCAGTTCCTCCCATCCTACATTATGTAAACTTATGCAGACTGGCACCTTTAATAACATGTCTGGTCAACATCATAACAGAATGCACAGAAGTAGAAAAACAGGGCAACTCCAGGAAAAAATAAACCATAATCCAGCAGGATAGACTAACTTGAGAAAAAGTTGACTTCCAAGGGTTCAGGCAATATGCCAACTGCACCTAGAGGCCCTGGGGAAATTGAAACGTGCAGGTACCCATGGTGCAGAGGGAATGGCAGACACCAGAAGGGCCTGGGCCTCCAGCAGGAATGATTGTTCTATGGGATTGGGATAAGGGGGAAAGGAGAGTGGAAATGGGAAAATCATCACCATCTGACAGTGTATAGAGGACTGTACACTGAGTCAGAACCCTCTGCGGGACAAGTGAAGAAGGAACTGTTCCGGTAGTACCTCCAATCTTGTGGTCTGCCCCATATTATAACACAATGACTCAACTAGTGGAGGAATGTCTGCCATAATTAGGTATAGGGGAACCAAATATCCCAGATGATAGCTGTCTTCATTTGTAGTGAGCTAAACAGAATCATGATGTGCCTTATAAGTACCATCACAAGGATCCATGACAGTCAGTGGACAAATTCGTTGTCGACCGATGTTACGGCAACACCTTTATGTTGACTGCAATTGCAGTCAGCATAAAGGTGGCCACTTGAGACTGTGTTTTCTTTGGGGGGGGCTTCACTTCAAACCCCCATTTGGGGGACTCTGAACCCCGCACCCACGTAACTAGAATAATCAATTCTGAGCCAGAGTTGATTCAGGGAGGGGGTGCAAGACCCCCAGAAAGCAGTGCGGGGGTCCTGCACTGACACTACAGTGACCAGTTGCTGTTATTGCTGTAGTGTAGGTCGCGGTAAAATTGTCACCGTAGCGACAGTATACCCCATCACAAATATAAAATTTATAATATAAATAGGAACCAGACACATGTTTCTAAATCACAGAACAGGTGTGCAGTCCAAACCCTCCCCTTTTTTTTAATTGTTTGGTAACGAGGTAAGGTCCACTAGGCACAAGTGCCTGTTTTCGGGTGCAACCTGGGAGCACAGGGGTGGTTAAGTGACTTACTCAGAGTCAGACAGTACACAAATGGAAGTATGGGAATCATACTCAGGTCTGCTGGATGTACCAAGCTCACTCATAGATTGTTACTCTAACTTCTAGGCTATACTGCCTGCTATCTTGTGGTGGAATAGGTTGGTATGTCAATGTAGACAGTTCTTTGGCATGGGTCCCATCCTTGTCCAGCCTCAGCTCATGCAGAGTGCCTTTTGGGGTCCCCTTCCCCAAATCAGCACAGTCAAGGCAAAAAGGAAAGATGTAGGAGCCCAGCCAGGAGCCACACTGTCCAAGAGTACGAAGGTAAAATAGGTGAAGGACTATCCACATATCACTCCTTCCATCCAGTCTAACAATATCACATGGGCTGTGTTTTATTTAAGGCTTCTCATTTATCTGTTGGGATGCTGTCCCAGCAATCTTATGCTAGTTACATGTAACCCCCTTGTTACCCGGGGTTACTACAATCCCAGTAAGACCTAGTGGTAGGCAGGGAAGGCAGCTTGTGAAACTCCAGTTAAATGGGTTTCACACTGTCTCACTCTGTTCTCAGTCTCAGCTGAGACTGAGGGATGACATCACCAATAGAACTAGCGCAGCTGCATGAGCCACATTGGAATCTGCAGCAAGGGAGTTGGCATATCACGTTGGGAAGTTTTGAAGTCAGTCTTCAGTTGGTGTAATTCAGTGGAGTGTGAAGTTGGGAGCTTGCTGAGAAAGCAGCTCAATGAAGGCTCTAGGAGCCTCAGCCCTGAGAGAGGGCTACTTTTAGTTTAACAGGGTGTGTGTCTCCACCTTAAAGAGAGACACAGAAGATAATTGAAGTGGTGGAGACCGCTGTTTTTGGGTCTCAGTGCCCCTTCCTCCGGGGGGGGCAGGAAAGGGTTCCCTGCAGATTCCTGGGGCAACCCCCTAGTTCTGCTCGTAAAGGAAAAGCTGCCTGTGTGTTCCAGAGTTTATTTGGGAGAACAAGAAGATTTGTGAGTCACCTGTGGGGCACCTGCAACGTGAGGGTGAGTGTCTGCTCTTGCTAAAAGGGCCTATGTTTTTCACCCTGGGACTTGTGTGACAATGTGGGCATTGAACTACTAAAATTGGGAAGCCTAGAGTAATGGGCTAAGCAAAGTAAAAGTAGGTTCAAGTCCAGAGCTTATTGGGATGCAAATGATATGTAGAGGAGATGTGACAGATGTCTACCCAGAATCTACATTTAAAAATTCAGTAAAGGAATTGTTCAGTTTCCAGAGAAATGGCCGGGTATGGGTTGTGGGAGCTGGAGGTGGGTGGCCCCCTATCTTTAGTGACCCGGTCCACCTCTACGGATTTCTTCTGTGGATTTCTACTTTACCTCAGGCACTTGGCCAGTGATGAGGGAAGTACCCAGATGTGGGATTGTAAGGAAAATTCTCTCTAGGAGTCGAAGACTCCAGTGTGGTTTGGGGAGCCACAACAGGATAATTGGTTCATTCCTCAAATGGACTGCGGATCAAGTGGCCGATGGGGGAGCCAGGCCAGTGGGAAAAACCCAAGTAGTGTACAAGTCGGGCTGTGTACCCAAAGCTGCGTGCAAGTCCGGGCTGTGTGCCTGGTGGGTTTAGAGCCTGAGGGCTGGAAATAGTGATAAAGTGTTCTGTTGTCTCTAATCTGCATTACCAGGAAATGTAGCCCCATGGGGGTCCGTCTATGCTTTGTTTGTTCAGCTTGAATGTGAATAAAAGCCACACTGAAGAATCCCATTCCTGGTTCTGGACATTACAGTTATTGCTTCCTGTATTTGGATTTACTTGGGTGCCCCCTGTGCAGAGTAACCAAACCTAGGTCCCCTGTGCTGAGCAACCTCATCCTCACCGAACCCAGTCCCCACCAGGTACTGCTGTCAGCTTCAACAGCATGCCACCTGTCATTTTGCTAAAAAGGCAGGGGTGAGGGGTTACAAAATTGGAGGCACCGCTTTGGATTTTGTTCTGGGAGGAAGGAGCTTGGGCAAGGGGCTAGCGTTTTGGCTATCTGGCAGTGGGTAGCCCAAAAAGCTGAAGCAATTTACCTAGTGTTGCTGTGTGCTGTGGATCTTATGCTGCTGTTTAAAATTGCCAACTGTTTACCAAGGAGCAGTAAAGCCAAAGAGTGTGCCCTTGTCCTGCATAAAATTGTTTACAGCATTTTTGCCTGCTTTTAAAATGAACTGTGGTAAAGAAAAGTGTGGAAGACTAGGGGTAGCAACAGGAGAATTGTGCCCTGGACGTTTGAAATGCTTTTAAAATAAACTGTGGTAAAGAAAAGTGTGGAAGACTAGGGGTAGCAACAGGAAAATTGTGCCCTGGACGTTGGAAATGCTTTTTGAATGAATGAGAGACTTGCAGGTGTAATGGCTATGTTAAATGGCTGAAATGGGCTCCCGCCGTGGAGTCAGTTGGTAAAGGAAAAAAGTTGCATTCTGCAGTTTAAATTTGCCTGCTCGACGATCGCCGTGAGGAGAAGAGCCCTTGCAAGGAAGAAGAGGCTCATTTGCATGGCGTCGTGTGATTGGTCAGGCTGAGATCAGTCCCGCCCCTCGGCCAGCTCTACAGTGACTGCACCAGCATTTGAGAGGGAGTGTGAGTGGAGTGTACTGGCTAGTGGAGGAGCATCGCAGAGTGTTAAAATCGCTGTAAACTTTGTAAAAATAGACTTTCTAGTTTAAAATCGGGCTCAACCCGTTAATCGATCGTCGAAATTGCAAGTTTGGTGGTCAAGAAGATGATCGGCAGGACTGCCTGCCCGTTTCTGTTCTGAGGCCTCCAAGAACTGGCTGCAGGCCTTTTTTCCCCATTGCAGCAAACTGCTACTGATAACAGTAAGTAACAACTTAAAAAACTGCTCAAACAGTGATTTTCAGCCCTATGCCATATAAATGTGTGTGCAGCAGTGTAGTCGCTTTGCAAGTAACGACTGTGTCAAGTCCTGCCAGCAAGTGCAAGTCTGTTAAGCCATTGACTGTGTGCAAAGTAATAAATTCAGCCTCAGTTTAAAGTTTGAAGCCGGAGAGAGACTGTGGGTTGTAGCCAATGTGCAGCACTAGTAATACAGGCAATCCTGTGCTAAAAACCTGAAGCTGTAAGGGACTGTAGTAAAAGAAATGTTACCAGCATGTAAAGAGTCCGTGGAAAATCCTGTAAATGTGTTTAAAGCAAGAACAGAGCAAGTTGTGCAGTTTGAGCAAAAGTTATCAGTAGTTTGTGTAAATCGGGTGCATAGTGGCTTGACCCAGATACTGAATGTTGATGCACAGGAGTGCTGCCGCCGCCATTACAGGGTGGGGTAGTAAAGTAAACACAGCAGCAGAGGAGCCATTTTACAACTAAAGAGTGTGTTCAATAAAGTGGGACTTTCAGTTACAGTGAACTTTTGTTTGTTTTTCCTGCAGTTATGGTCTCAGGACCAGCTCGTTACCCGGATCATGCCCAGGTTGCAGTAACAGCAGCAGTAAATAGACTGAGGGATATTGAAAAGTGGTGCTATGGAGGACAACTGCCTACTCATGTGGCGGTTCCTGGTTATCCAGTGCATGTATGTCAAATATGCTTGAGAGCTGGAAGGGACGTCTTCATGATTCCTCACTGTGCTGGATGCCTAGAAAAATATGGCTTGTCTAAAGCACCTCAAATTCGTTTGGCTCCCACATGGACAAAGGTTCAGGAATATGCAGTTGGCAGCACACAGCACCAGGCGGAGCCTGTGGAGGAAGGCCCCTCGGGGAAGTGTGGCACAAAGCTAGAGGGTGCAGAGTTAGAGACAGAACCAGAAGTTGAAGTTTCTGATGCTGGATCCCAGAAGGAAAGTTCGGATAAAGCATCAATAGACCTCTGGAGGGGGGGGGGGCCTAGCCCAAGTCTCTTAGGCGAAGACGAGATGCGGGAGACCTTTGAGTGGGAGGTGTCGACCTCCATGCCTAGTGATGAGTGGATAGTCTCAGGAGTGAGAATGACTGCTCACTCCTGGGCTCAGATCCTCAGTGAAGAGGAAGATGAGGGGGGACCTATGTGGCCTTGTGGAAAAAGAACGGGTACACAGCCTCAAAATCTTGCCTCAGAGGAATGTATGGAAGAGAGTGGTGATGCCACTGCCCTGGCTTCACAAGAGGAAGAAGTCAGGGATCCGTTTCTAATTTCTTTAAGGATGCGTAGCTGGCAGAACCAGGACTGGCCACCCCCAAGCCAGGCCAGCGGTCTCAGATTGACCAAAGCAAGTAAAGAGGAGAGACTGATTCGTAGAAAGGCAAATGAGATCTATGGTATGACCTTTCCTCGGAAAGTCTGGGAGGAGATTGAGAACAGCAGGGAAATCCTGGATCTGGGATGAAGCAGTGAAAAGTGTGCATCCTGGGGCCAACAAGCATGTGAAAAACAGACTGTTTCATGAGAAGTATACCCAGTGGAAGAGAGGCAGGACACTGTTTATAGACAGAGTGAGAATAGTGGACAGAGAGGGACGTGAAATCTCCCACTGTGTGAATTATGTGCACCCAGACGGGGTAATAATTCAAGCTCCTGACCCCTGGTACTATTGGCCTCAGTGCAAGGACCTCTCAGCAAATGTGCCCGTGCCTACAAAATGGAAAGCCGAGCAGTGGTAGTCAGTACTGTCACAACAGACTGTGAAGTGTCTTTATTGATTCACCAATATGGACATCCAGGACTCAGGTGCCCCACATTCATCAGTCTACAGTCTACTGGCCTTTCCAGAAACCATCGACTGGCCCACCAGATGACTTCAGATCCAGAGAGGACACCAGCCCAGCTGTATCCTGTTCATCGCCTGGTAATCGGATGACGTCAGACCAGCTGTTTTCTTTTTGTTCCTGTTCTAAGGTTCCATCTCCAGAGATAACATCAACCCAGCTGTTCCCAGATGTGCCCTCCTGTGGTTCCTGGAAGATGTCTGCCCAGCTGTATCGGAAGAAATGCTGCCAGGGAGAGTCTTCGTCAGAGGTGCAGGTTGGTCCCAAAATTTCCATTCTACAAGTGACTGGTAAGTCCAAACTTTTCTATCTTTATGACATTGCAGTACACACCCTACACTAGCAGACTTCAAAATGTGTGAACTGTCCTCAAAGACTCTCCCCATCGGGACTTTGGCCTGTTAGAACTGTGCTTCACCGGGCTCCGGCCCAGGAGAGACTCTTTATTGGACTAGCCTTCGGGCATTGTGGTCACTAGTTGGGACTTTTAGGGCACTCCATCCCCCCAAATGTATGTTGTAAATAATGTCGTTGTTTTCTAATGTACAGTATATACTGTTTTTCTAAAAAAAAATCTTCTTGGGATTCTTCAGTGTTTTGATGGTAGGGGTCTAGGTAGACTGTGTATGCAGATTAGGAGAGTGTGTGTTGTCTTTCTTTTTCTTACAGGTGTTCCTGGGGAAGACAAAAGAGAAGACAAGAAGAGGAGGAGGGGCTCATCGGAGTTCCTCATCAGCAATTTAGTGTGCAGAAATTTAAAGTACTGTGGTGTTATTGTTGTTATTACTGTATTAACCCTTTCCTTCCACAGGTGTGGTTGTGGGGGTGGGGAGGAGACAGTAATATGGTATAAAATTTTGTATTTTAATGGTGTGTGGTTGCAGGTTACCCAAGGTCGGGGAGGTCCCCGGGCTGTTTTTATTTTGGGGGTATTAGGTTAAAAAGCAGATAGGTTTTCCCTAGAGGGTTAGGGGGGGACAGACAGGCTGTGGCCCTGACCTGCAGTAGGGACCGCAGTGCTGATCTATCAGGGCTATGCTCTGGATGGTTCTACCAGAGCCACTAGGTGTCCATAGTAAGTGGATAGTGTAGAGGCTGATATGTCAGCTAAAGGCCTCTAGGCCCTTAGTGTTGCCTGCCTGTGCTTGCACATGGTAGGAGGGCCTGATCACCCCCTCCGCAGGTGAGCATATAGGGGTGGATGGCCTAAGGCCGGGTAACAATGATCATGGACAGTCATTTTCCTGGTCAAGGGCGAGTGTAACCCCCTTGTTACCCAGGCTCAGAATCCCAGTAAGACCTAGTGGTAGGCAGGGAAGGCAGCTTGTGAAACTCCAGTAAAATGGGTTTCACACTGTCTCACTCTGTTCTCAGTCTCAGCTGAGACTGAGGGATGACATTACCAATAGAACTATCGCAGCTGCATGAGCCACATTGGAATCTGCAGCAAGGGAGTTGGCATAGAACGCTGGGAAGTTTTGAAGTCAGTCTTCAGTTGGTGTGAGTCAGTGGAGTGTGAAGTTGGGAGCTTGCTGAGAAAGCAGCTCAGTGAAGGCTCTAGGAGCCTCAGCCCTGACAGAGAGCTACTTTTAGTTTAACAGGGTGTGTGTCTCCACCTTAAAGAGAGACACAGAAGATAATTGAAGTGGTGGAGACCGCTGTTTTCGGGTCTCAGTGCCCCCTTCCTCCGGGTGGGGGGCAGGAAAGGGTTCCCTGCAGATTCCTGGGGCAACCCCCTAGTTCTGCTCGTAAAGGAAAAGCTGCCTGTGTGTTCCAGAGTTTATTTGGGAGAACAAGAAGATTTGTGAGTCGCCTGTGGGGCACCTGCAACGTGAGGGTGAGTGTCTGCTCTTGCTAAAAGGGCCTATGTTTTTCACCCTGGGACTTATGTGACAATGTGGGCATTGAACTACTAAAATTGGGAAGCCTAGAGTAATGGGCTAAGCAAAGTAAAAGTAGGTTCAAGTCCAGAGCTTGTTGGGATGCAAATGATATGTAGAGGAGATGTGACAGACATCTACCCAGAATCTACATTTAAAAGTTCAGTAAAGGAATTGTTCAGTTTCCAGAGAAATGGCCATGTATGGGCTGTGGGAGCTGGAGGTGGTTGGCCCCCCATCTTTAGTGACCAAGTCCACCTCTATGGATTTCTTCTGTGGATTTCTACTTTACCTCAGGCACTTGGCCAGTGATGGGGGAAGTACCCAGACATGGGATTGTAAGGAAAATTCTCTCTAGGAGTCGAAGACTCAAGTGTGGTTTGGGGAGCCACAACAGGATAATTGGTTCATTCCTCAAATGGACCGCGGATCAAGTGGCCGGCGGGGGAGCCGGGCCAGTGGGGAAAACCCAAGCAGTGTACAAGTCAGGCTGTGTACCCAAAGCTGCGTGCAAGTCCGGGCTGTGTGCCTGGTGGGTTTAGAGCCTGAGGGCTGGAAATAGTGATAAAGTGTTCTGTTGTCTCTAATCTGCATTACCAGGAAATGTAGCCCCATGGGGGTCCGTCTGTGCTTTGTTTGTTCAGCTTGAATGTGAATAAAAGCCACACTGAAGAATCCCATTCCTGGTTCTGGACATTACAGTTATTGCTTCCTGTATTCGGATTTACTTGGGTGCCCCTGTGCAGAGTAACCAAACCTAGGTCCCCTGTGCTGAGCAACCTCATCCTCACCGAACCCAGTCCCCACCAGGTACTGCTGTCAGCTTCAGCAGCATGCCACCTGTTGTTTTGCTAAAAAGGCAGGGGTGAGGGGTTACATACATGATGCTCGATGTACAGTAGGCTAGGGAGCTCTCCCCCAAAATGGTCATCCATACATTGAAATAAGGCTGACCTAGTAAGTTGCAGGTTTGACAGCAGTTGCTTGGGCATGTCCTCATCCTGCATGTTTCAATACAAGGCTGCCATTCCCCTTGCAATCCCCTTGCTGACTACACATGCCCAAGGGCTAGAGAGATTTCCATACGGTACTAACTGAGGAAAAGCAAAGGGCAAAACTCCACTCAACAGTGACCCCACCATAAATGTAACTTATATACATACAAGTAGAAGAAAATTATTCATTGAGTCAGGTTGTAGCAGCCATACTTTAGGTTCACCTGAGGGGATGAGATGGCCTGGTTCTGCTCCTTAATTTTGTACATGGTGCTTGCAGACTGCTGCTGCCATGAGGTCATTGGAAAACATTCTGCCATTCTCTGGGGTGTCTTTTTGTTTCTTGGAAAGTATGCCGCACTGGATCTGGATCCCTTGGGCTTTGAGTTTCTTGTTTGCCTCTTCCACTGTGGAAAATGTACACTGCCCAGGCATCTATTGGACCACCAACTTTGAAGGGTAGGAGGTCTGAAATCAAATCTGCTGTGCTGGCAGTGCTTGTAGAACAGTAATATATATGCCCTATGTTGCTTCATTATAAAAAGGGGATAATCATTTTCAAAGGACAGCCCATTCCCCCAGTACCTCACATCCTTCAAATGCCAAGCCTTCATTACTATGTTCTGCTTGATTAGGTAGTATAGAAAGTATACAATAGAAGAGTAAGGTTTAGGGCCGGCCCAGTGGTGCTGAGGGTTGAGGTGCTGGGCGCCACACCTCGCGTTACACCGGCAACCTGGGTTTGGGAACGAACTCAGGGTTGTCGGGGACCGGCGGGGGGAGGGGCGGAGGATCGAGCATCTCAACCGATGCTCTTCTCCAACAGGGGCAGGTTACCGAGGGGTGTTCTGTACCCCCAATGTTCCTGGGGACTGGTGGAAGCACTGGCTCACAGGGGCAAAGGCAGCTCTCCGAGAGTCGGGGGAGGGAGGACGCTCTGCACACGTGGCAATGGCATGCATCTGCACGTCATCTGCCTGGACTTCAGACCTTCATGCCAGTGTCCTCAGGGGATCAAGGGGATCAGGAGAAAAACCAAAGGCAAAAAAATCTCCCAGTCTCGAGCAGAATGACACCGGGTCCATGCTACGGTAAAAAGTAGCCCGGCTGAAAAGACCAGTGGATATGAAATCTACTAGGCAGGGACCTGGAGAAAGTGCAAAAAAAAGAAGAGTAAGGTCTAGCCTGTCGACCCTGAAGCTATGGACCCAGTGCTCGATGCATGTGCTGTATGTCCAGAGCAATAGATGGTTCCAGCTGTAGGGTTTGACAGAGGAAGTTCTTCAGGAAAGGCATCATCCTCTGTCCCTCCCTAACCTCAGGCAAATCATATATCCAGATATTTTTCCTCCAATTGCTGCTCTCTGCATTCTTCACTTTATCCTGAGCTGCATGTGAAAGTGAGTAAGCCACTTTACTTCCCACTGCAGAGCATTAGTGTGGCTATCGTGAACAGTGAGCTTGGAGTATACTGCTGCTCCCTGGTTTTCCAGCGCATCTGCAGCAGATTGGATTAATGGCACAGAGCTAGTAATTAGTAAGTAATTATTTATGGAGTGCCCTATCCCTGAACCTCAGGGTGCTTTACAATGTACAGACAGTGAGACAAGGATTAAATCCACAATTCAGAAAAACAATGACAAATTAATAAGAGTATTATGAAATAAAGCAAAATAGTGACAGTTAAGATCATAAACCAGTGTGAATCAGATCCTGAAAGCTTCCCTGATGAGATGTGCTTTCAGACACCGCTGAAAGGTCTCTAGCGAGGGGGCCTCCCTTAAGGACCTTGGAAGCAAATTCTACAGGGCTGGCACAGCCACTGCAGATGCATGATCACCAGATGTTTTTAGCTGGGCCCTGGGAATTGCTAGGAGGCCTTCCTCGGAGGGGCAGAGTGAGCGCTGAGAGTGGTAGGGAGTCAGGAGATCACTCGAGTAGCTTGGACCCAGATTGTATAGGGCTTTACAGGTGAGAAGACCCACCTCGAAGAAGATTCTCCACCTCAGTGGCAGCCAATGCAGACCATGCAGCACTGGGGTCACATGACATAACCTTGTAAGGCCTGTTAGTAACCTGGTTGCCGCATTCTGTACTAGCTGCAGGTAACACAGGACCCCTCCACTAACCCCGATATAAAAAGCATTATAGTAGTCAAGTCTGGATGTCACAAATACATACACCAGTGAGGGATAAGGGCTTTGTTCTGGGTGATACTCCTCAAGTGATAGAAACCACTCCAGATGATGGACGACACCTGAGTCTCAAATATCAATCCATCATAAAATATAACGCCCAGATTTTTCACTCTTGTGGTGGCCACCAGGGAGTCAGGCCCAGCATCAAGGCAGAGCTCACCCTGACAGTCACCACTTCCCACAGGCGACTAGGCTCAATCACTAGTACCTCTGTTTTGTCTGGGTTGAGCCTCAGCCAGCTAGAGGACATCCAGTCTTGGATCTCACCCAGACACACATATAGTACCTCCATGGCACCAATGGTCCCATGTGCAAAAGGCATATACAGCTGGCTGTCTGCACAGCAGTGGAAGCCCACACTGTAATGTCAAATGATCTCACCTGGGGCAGCATGTACACTGCAAACAGTGTGGGTGAGAGGATTGAGCCCTGGGGGACTCTACATGGCAGGGGCCTTGGGCGAGAGGAGAAACTCCCCGTCACTACCCATTGCATTCTGCCAGTGAGAAAGGACTAAAAACCAGTTGATGACAGTACTGGTGAGTCCACAGAGCCCCTTAAGATGATTCAACAACACACCATGGTCTACAATGTCAAAAGCTGAAGAGAGAGATCGAGGAGAATGAGAACTGACCTCTTACCTCTATTTCTAGCCCTTAGGAGGTCATTATGCACCTGGACTAGCACTGTTTCAGTACTGTGCTTTGATTCAAATCCAGATTGAAGGGTCTTGAAGATGTCGAAAGCAGCGAGATGGGCTTCGAGCTGCAGTGCCACATGATTTTCAATCAATCAATCAATCAAACAATCAAATCTTTATTTAACCAGGTGATCATCATTGAGCAAAACTCATTTTCAAGATGGACCTGGACAGCTTTGAGACCAGTGTACAATACAATTAAGACATCAAAGTTCACAATGGTTATAGTATTCAGAAAGAGTGTCAACTAGAAAGCAGTAGTATTAGTGAGTACAATGCATTTGGTAAATGATGACAGTGTATACACAAGAGCCAGCACAAGAAACGTAAGTATAATCACAGGCATATTACAGTAGATGTCCACAACATATGTCCAGCCATCAAAAAATAATTAGTAGAACTAGGGGAGAACAGCAGGTGAAGAGGGGGGAAGTACCTTGAGGGCAAAAAGAAAGGTGGGAGGGGGAGGGTGAAAAAAGGTATAAGGGCAGTAGGGGTGGGGAGCATTAAGGGGGGGTATTTTCTCAATAACCTTGCTCAAGAAGGGCAGGTTAGAGATGTTTTTTTCAGGAGGTACCTCACTGGCGTCTCTTTCAGAGCGCTGCGGAACAGCACCTCAGAAAGAGAACACTGGACAATCTCAGCGAACATTGGGCCAACGGACTTCACGCATCTCACAACGAGACATGTTGGGTCCAGGTCCAGTTCACAGAACATGGGCAACAGCAATGAGATTACCTCACATACTTCCTCAGCCTCCACCTCCACTTGCCTAAACTCATTCCAGACAACTGGGGTGCAGTTTGTACCATCTGATTGACCACTGTGGGGCAACATAAGCCCCATTGGACAGATGCTGGACTTGATGGAGGACACTCTGTCAGAGAAGAACAGAGTGAACTCTTCACACTTGGCCACTGATTCTGCAAATTTAGACTGCAGGCAGACTGGATGAAGCAGTCTGTCAACAGTCCTAAAGAGCTGAGTTGGTTTATTCTTCCCTACAGCTACCTCCCTGGACAGGAATACTGCCTTCTTATGGGAGATAGCCCTTTGGTACTCACTATAGTGAGCTTTCAAAGCCAGTCTGTCCTCCCCCAACCTAGACTTCAGCCAATGACACTCCAACCTCCGACCTTTAGTTTTCATCTCCATGACAGCCCCATCAAACCATGGGGTTCTCAAGAGAGAGGACCTGGGCCATATATGGATCAGTGCAACGGAGTCAAGCGCTGAGGTCACAGTCCTGTTATAGGCTACAACTGCCTCACTCATGCCTGCCCCACAAACAGCTCTCACTCATAGAGGTCCATTATTGCGGATAATCCCTCTGGGGACAATCCCTTTAAAGGGTGATAACAAACCATATCCACAGGGGAGGGATTACCAAGGGGGGCCCTGAACGAGAACCTCATTGTACAGTGATCCAACCAAATAACCAAATCAGTCTTGAGATCAGTGATCTCAAGCCCCAGTGAGAATACTAAATCCAAAGTGTGGCCACGGCAGTGACTCATAGAAGCAAATGCTTGTGTGAGGCCCAGCAAATTTATTGTCTGGAGGACGTCTTGTCCAAACTGCGATAATTCACCGTTGACACAGCCATTGAAGTCACCCAGAATCAACCATCTGGGCAACTCCAGCACCCTCTTGGTGACAAAGTCCGTGACTTCCTGCAAAAATTCCTTCTCACATCCTGGAGGTTGGTACACGTGAAGGATTCTGTAGCCTGCACCCAGATGCCCACCTGCACAGCCATGCATACAAATGATGAAGTAGCTCCCACAGGGTGCACGAAGAAGTTCAAGTCGGTTCAAATACAGATGGCCACACCCCTACCCCTGTGGTCTCTTCTTAGGCAGTGCACTATGGAGAAACTGGCCAGGACAGATGCCTCCAGAATTGGACCAGCGTCATCACCCAGCCAAGTCTCTGTGATGCAAGCAAGATTGACCGAGGAAACCAAGTTCACTGTAATTACAGTCTTGTTTCTGATCGACCTTGCACTGCACAGCACTGCCCAAAGGGGGCTAGAGGTGGCTGCTGGTCCAGCAGCTACTTGTCCACTCAGTCCAGTGGAGACCCTGGTTATGGTGACTAGGTATGAGCAACCTCTTCCCGGCCCCCATTTCATCCCCGGGTGTCTCCTGGTCCTCATCACTCTGATATGACTCTACCCGTCAGCTTTTCTGGCACCCCACCATCTACCATTCCATTTCCTTCATATTTCAGTACAAAAAAACTGTAACTCATTAATAAGGGAATCAAGTTTTTGACTCATTTTGGGGAGTTTGTGCAGTTTCAAGGGACTAGAGAAGCTGTCGGCCACCATAGTGAAAGTTGAGAGGACTCAATGTCTGAACCCTCATCCTGGGATCTTTGCCCATTCTCTCTATTGGGTTCACATCAACGCTCTTAAAGTATGGTAATTGCAATGACCCTTACATGATTTGTGGTCTTTGTATACAAATGGAAACAAAATTAAAAAGTTATCTGCCACTTTGCAAGTGAAACCACTTGGGACACTTCATAGTGCAGCCGCAAGCATGTTTTTCTAAACAGGCATGAAATTATACAACTCTCAGCATCAATGCAGGCTTGACTCACTTTGATAAGCATCATGTGCATGACTGAACCTGTTGTCTAGCAGGATCTTTCCAGCCAACATCTTCTCCATGAGCACTATACTGGCTCCAGCCTACGGGATGACAGTGGTATGAATGGTTGGGATGGAGGCAGCATGGGTTGTAAGTCTGACACACCAGTGGCGCCAAATGCAAAGCCGTGCAACAAATGAATGGCAAAATGCAAATGTTATGAGGCAAGTGTTTTATTAGTTCAAAGCAAACCATGCAATAGACAATAACCTACTGAACGCTGTATTCATTTCATCACTGAATATAATTTGATAAAAACAATTGCAGGTATTCCTAAGAGCATTCTGGTCTATACTTGCAGGTGACCCTGATTTGGCAGCCCTCATTGGTGACAGTCTATGAGTAGTTTTCAGGTGGGGGAAGAGGATTAGAGATTTTGTGGTCACCAGTCATTTGAGCCCCACTGCTTCTACTAGGTGGGTTTACAGTCCTGGGTTCAGAAGATGTAACACTTGCAATGTTTGGAAGTATGCACAGTAAGGGAACAGTTTTCAAAGCCTCGACAGTTCCAGACATAATATCACTAGTAGGACTTCATTTGTAATATACACACTGTGCAGTAGTTCTCAATCTCTGTATATAGTACGGACTAACTGTCCCATGAAAGAGCAGATTCAAGAGCATGTACGTGCGATTGTGAATGAAAAATGAAGTACTCCAGTGGGCTTACACTGGCCTAAAGCTCACAAGTCAGACCTCAGTACCTTTAATTTTATAGGGATTGATTTTATTCCTCCAGATACCACAGGAGATGACAGAACCAGTCTGAGTGTGATGAGCTCGCTCGGTTCTTTGCAGATAAGGTGGCCGGCATCAGGGTGGCGATCCAACCGGCACACTCTTTGGGGGCTGCTAGTGATTGGTGTTCAGTCACTCTTCCTCGCTTCACCTGGAGTATACCTTTGACTGGCTGGAGTCCAAGGATGTTATGTGGATTGTCCAGGGTATGCGCCCTACGTTCTGTAGTTTGGATCCGGGCCCAACTTCCCTGATTATGGGTTGTTGTGACATCATTGGCCTGGTCCTTGCAGGGATAGTCTGGTGCTCCCTTGAGTTGGGTGAGTTCCCTAGCTCCCTGAAGGAGGCGGTGGTGACACCTCTCCTGAAGAAAGCTTCTCTGGACTTAGCCTGCCCTGCTAACTACA
Source organism: Neoceratodus forsteri (assembly GCA_016271365.2). Taxonomy (NCBI): domain Eukaryota; kingdom Metazoa; phylum Chordata; order Ceratodontiformes; family Ceratodontidae; genus Neoceratodus; species Neoceratodus forsteri. Next base: position 1,203,580,168 of record CM028130.1, read on the forward strand.
GACCGATTTCTAACCTTCCCTTTGTGGGGAAGGTGATTGAGAAGGTTGTGGTGCTACAGCTGGAGAACCATTTGACCATCCATAACATCTATGAACCTCTCCAATCCAGTTTTTGTAAGAGGCATAGTACCAAGACCGTGCTGGCTTTGGTGCTCAATGATCTCTTGATGGCGAGACATCAGAAGTGCCTCTCCATCTTGGTACTTCTTGATCTCTCTGCAGCTTTTGACACCGTGGACCATGGGGTGCTACTCAAGCTCCTGAGGTTCATCTATGGCCTGTCTGGGGCAGTTCTCAGGTGGTTTAAGTCCTTCCTCACTGGCAGAATGCAGAGGGTGGTGTTGGGGATTTTTTTCTCTGACCCATTCTCTTTGCCATGTGGGGTCCCTCAGAGCTCAGTGTTGTCCCCCATGTTGTTCATGGTGTACATTCTGCCCCTCAGAGACATTGTAAGATGATATGGGCTGAGCTTTCACTGCTATGCTGATGATACCCAGCTCTACCTGTCTTTCGCACCCAACCAGGATAGTGCAGTTTCAGTATTTAACAACTGCCTCACTCAAATCCAGGACTGGATGAATTCCAGCTGTCTGAAGTTGAACTTGGGAAAGTCTGAGGTGATGGTTGTGGATCTGGGTCGCTGGATAGAGGGGTTGGGGGCTAGTCAGCCTACTGGGCTTTACTTGGGGAGCTCCCAGCTTCTTGCCTCTGAATGGGTGTGGGACCTGGGGGTGATTCTTGATGATGGGCTGACACTGCGATCTCAGGTGTTGGCATTTGCCAAGTCTTCCTTTTATCACCTGAGGAATATCACCATGGTCAAGTACCTAGTTTCGTCTGGCGATCTTCCTACACTGATCCACGCCTTTGTGATACTGCACCTCAATTATTGCAATTCCCTTTACCTAGGGCTGCCGGGAGTTGATATCCACCACTTGCAGCTGGTGCAGAATGCTGCAGCCCGGTTGTTGACGGGGACCCCTTGGGTGTGTCACATCACACTGGTGCTGCGTGAACTGCACTGGCTGCCTATTCAGTGGCGGATCACCTTCAAGGTCGGGCTTCTGACTTATAAAGCCCTACACAGACAGGGTCTGGACTACCTGAAAAAGCTTCTGTCCCCCTACTGCCCCAGGCGACCGCTCCGCTTGGCTGACGAAGGGTTGCTAGAGATTCCAAGGGTATCTCTAAAGTCATCGGGGGCCCGTGCATTTATGTATGTGGCTCCAGCCCTGTGGAATTCTCTACCCCATCAGCTATGGAAGTGCATGACCATGGGGGGTTTCAAGCAGGCCCTGAAAACCCATTTGTGGTGCCAAGCCTACCAGAATTGATTCTTTTCATATCTGTACTATGCTTTTATTGTTTTATCCTGTTTTTATTGTTTTATCTAATTTGTATGTTAAAGCACCTTAGCAATTTGAAATGCTCTCTACAAATAAAGATTATTATTATATTATTATTATTGTTATTATTATTATTAACCTGTACTTTACTCCAAAGGGAAAGCAGATTAATCCATACTTTCTGAGCCATTTCCCCAGGATGGCCTAATAACAGATAGGATGTCATCCCATTCTTTTAACTCTGCTTTACTTATTAATTGTTGTTTGTTTTTCCAAAGGATGGTCTGGAGCAGTTATTCCTGTTGAAGAATGCGTTTATGTATTTTGCCTGATGACTGGGCATTTGTCCATAGATACCTAAATAATCTATTAACTTTCTATTAATTTCTATTTAGTCTCCTGCTAGTTTCATTATTTTCTTATTGGCATTAAGAATTGCAGGATTCCATTAAAGTGTAGTAATTTTATAACCAGAGGGGTTAAAATACAACTGAAGTTGCTTGATTTCTGTGCTAGACACATAGGATTTGGAAGGATATTTGTGCAATATTTTAGAAGTGTCCTGCTGGCTGAACAGTGAGTTTGTTTTTATCCCTGGACTCAGTAGAGTGGTTTGTGTAGCAGCAGTGGTCTAGTACATTGTGGTGTTGGTTGACTTACTATAAAGGGCAGTACTCACCAGGGTGGTGGAGCAGTGGTGTATTTGATTGTTTCTAACAGTCACCAGTGGTTGTGGCCTACCCACCCACCTTCCCTCACCCGCCACCCCAGGCATGGCATTTCCTTTATAGCCAAGGTTCTGACATCACTTCCTGAACAGGTCTTGGAGCAGAACTGTCATATTCTTAATTACCCAGCACAGTGCATACAGGGTAAGTACACACACACACACAAAAAAATTATATATTACTCATTGTATATTATAAGGAAGAGGGACATGTGGGGAGTGGTGCAATGCACTGGCTGTGGGGCAGCAATTTTCCAGGAGACATTCTGGAACCTGCTTTGCTGCCCTATTTGCAGGCAACTGTCAGCTCTGAGGGAGGAGGTTGCCCACCTCCAGGATGAACTGGCAAGGACTAAGAAGGCCTCCCCCACCCAAAGAGCACCAGTTCCACAACCACTGCCTCAGAGGTTGCCATGTGTGAAGAGCAGATGGACCACAGTAGGTTCGGAGCAGGTGAGGGTGGTGGAACAGAGGCGTAGCCCCCGAGTTGCACCTCTACACAAATCATATGTCAGCCTGGCAAATCAAGGTTCCTCTATGATGACACCCTCATTGGAGACCAAGAAAAATGCTGGGGACATCCACAAGGGAGACCAACAAAAGAGTGGCAAGGGACACCTCAGGGGAAAGAAACAGCTTCTGATAGGGGACTCAATTGTTAGGGGTGTAGACCTGGGGAAGGGAGAGGAGAGGGAAGTAAGGTGCCTGCCTGGTGCCATGGCTTGGAGGGACAGGAAGCAAATCCTCAGGATTGCAGAAGCCGCATCACAGGAGAGGAAACTAGATATCATTGTCCACCTTGGGACAAATTACCTAGCTAGGCATGAGATCAGTGCAGTGCAGGATGAATTTGTGGAGTTGGAGAGGGGCCTCAGACAGGTAGCAAGCACGGTAACCTTCTCAGAGGTGCTGCCAGTCTATGGCAGAGGTGAGGCTAGCTGCACACCATGCAGTTTAATGAATGGTTGCAAAACTGGTGCAGAGCACAGGGCTTTGGCTTCATTGGGGACTGGGGGTCCACCTGGAGAGATGAAGGTCTATACTGGCATGATGGTCTGCATCTGTCCAGGAAGGGAAACAAGCTACTAGGTGACAGGTTTAAAGGCTTCCTTGGCAAGCTTTTAAACTAGCCAAGGGGGGAGGTGCTGATAGGAAACAGGAAAGTTCGAGCCTCCCCCCACAAAACATGGCAGGTAGTAGGGTAAACACTGAGGTACAGAGCTTGGCAGAGGGCAGGGCAGGGGCAAATGGAAAAATGGACAAGGGCAATAAGAGCAGGGATGGGGTAAAAAAGGATAAAGCCAACATTAAATGGAGGGCAATGAGTACCAATGCCCATAGTCTTGGAAACAAGCTTCCAGAGCTAGTAGCCCTGATGGAAGAGGAACACTTGGATATTGTGGCCATCACAGAAACATGGTACACAGAGAACCATGACTGGGATGTCAACATACCAGGGTACACAATCTACAGAAGGGACAGGGAGAGTAAAAGAGGAGGTGGAGTAGCTCTCTACATAAGGGAAGGGATCAAAGCTACAGAACTAAAAAGTAAAGGGGGAGGACAAGAGGAACTCTGGGTCACCTTGGAGATAGGGAATGGCCTCACAATCCGCACAGGGGTTGTATATAGACCCCCATTTCAAGGGGAGGAAATGGACAAGAAAATGATAGAGGGCATTCTCAAAATGGCTGAAAAAGGGGAGATACTGTTGATGGGGGACCTGAATATGCCAGATGTTAACTGGGCAACATGGACTGTAGCCACATCCAAGAGCAGGGTCATTCTCGATGCCCTACAGGGAGCATGCCTTAGACAGCTAGTGGTGGAACCCACTCGGGAGGGAGCAATATTAGACCTGGTACTCTCAAATGGAGAGAGGATCACAAACTTAGAAGTCAGTAGACATCTGGGAACAAGCGACCACTGCACAGTGTGCTTCACAATAAACACAACCATGGAGACAAGCCACAAAGACAAGGATACTGGACTTTAGAAGGGCTGACTTTGGCATAATGGGTGAATACCTGAGGAATGCATTAGCAAATGGCCAGAAAGGAGGGTGGAAGAACAATGGAAAAATCAAAACTGCCATCATGGAGGCAACAAGCCTTTGTGTGAAACAAATAAAGAAAACAACGGAATAAAAACCACTATGGCTCTCAAAAGAGGTGTCAGGGAAGGTTAAGGAGAAAAGGCTGCATTCAAAAGTATAAGGAATCACAGACGGAGCACGACAGGGAACTGTATCAATTAAAGCAGAAAGAAGTGGGGGAGGCAGTCAGAAAAGCAAAGGCCCAAACCGAGGAAAAGATAGCCAACTCAGTTAAGAAGGGGGATAAAACCTTTTATAGGTACATTCGGGAGCACAGAAAGGTTAAGGGAGGGATAGTGAAGATTAATAAAGGAGAGGGGAGGTGGCCAGAGGGAGACAGTGAAAAGGCAGAGATACAGAATGAATACTTTTGCTCAGTATTCACAAAAGAAGAAGAGGAGGAGTTACCTAAACCAAACAGTAGAAGCACTCTGGATAGTGGGGTTGACACCAGTCCATTTACAGAAGAAAGAGTACTGAAAGAACTCCTAAAACTCAAGGTGGACAAAGCAATGGGGCCTGACGGGATTCACCCTAGAATCCTAAAAGAGCTAAGGGAGGACCTAGTGACACCACTAACCACACTTTTTAACAAATCATGGGAAGACGGGGTGGTACCTGAGGACTGGAGGAGGGCAGATGTGATTCCCCTTCACAAAAGTGGGAGCAAGGCAGAAGCAGGAAACTACAGACCTGTTAGTTTGACCTCAGTGGTGGGGAAAATGATGGAATCACTTCTGAAAGAAAGAATTGTTGAGTACCTAGAGGCCAGCGGGGCACAGGACCCAAAGCAGCATGGATTCACAGCAGGAAGGTCATGTCAGACAAATCTAATTGATTTCTTTGACTGGGTGACCAAAGTAATAGACCAGAGAGGGGCTGTGGATATGGCCTACCTAGACTTAGCAAGGCATTTGACTCAGTCCCACAAGATTAATAATCAAGTTAGCCAGCCTGGGAGTAGGTCCCAGGGTGGTAGCCTGGGTAGCAAACTGGCTGCACAACAGGACACAGAAGGTAATAGTGAATGGAACACATTCTGAAGAAAGGGGGGTTACTAGTGGAGTACCTCAGGGCTCAGTACTGGGTCCAGTCCTCTTTAACGTCTTTATAGGTGACATTGCGGAGGGTCTGTAAGGAAAGGTATGCCTCTTTGTGGATGACACAAAGATCTGTAACAGAGTTGATACACAAGGGAGATAGAAAGGATGAGAAGGGACTTGGCAAGGTTGGAGGAATGGTCAGACATATGGCAACGTAGATTCAATGCAAAGAAGTGCAAAGTAATGCACCTGGGAAACAAAAATCCAGGAGAAGAGTACACAATAGCAGGGGAGGTACTAACGACAACAATAATGGAAAGGGATCTGGGTGTAGTCATATCAGATGACCTAAAGGCGGGTAAGCAACGTGAGAAGTCAGTAAGGAGAGCCAGGGGGATACTGGAATGCATAGGGAGGGGCATCACAAGTAGAAAAAGTGAAGTGGTTATCCCTCTATACAAACAGTTGGTGAGACCCCATCTGGAGTACTACATGCAGTTTTGGAGACCTCATCTACGCAAGGACATAGACAGGATGGAAGCAGTCCAGAGGAGGGCAACTAAAATGGTGCAGGGTTTACATCAGAAACCGTGTGAAGAGAGACTGAGAGAGCTTACTATGTATACCCTTGATGAAAGGAGGGATGGGGGGACATGATAGAAACTTTTAAGTACCTCAAGGGAATCAACAAAGTCCAGGAGGGTAGCATCTTTCAGAAAAAGAGATGTGTAAGAACAAGGGGGCACAATTTAAAGTTAGAGGGGGGACTGCTCAGGGGTAATGTGAGGAAATTCTTTTCCACTGAGAGAGTGGTGGATGCATGGAACCGCCTTCCTGGAGAGGTTGTGGGGTCTAAAACAGTGGGGGAATTCAAACATGCATGGGACAGACACAAGGCAATTATAGTGGGGGGTTGCAGGAAGTAGGCTGTTGGTTAACTAGAATCTGCAGCTTATCCAATAGGTAGGGAAATGGGCAGACTGGGTGGGCCAAGTGGTCCTTATCTACCGTCAAAGTCTATGTTTCTATGTTTCTTTATTAGAATTAATGTTAAATGTCATATGAAATGACCAGATACATTGATATATTTTTTGTATTAGTATAAACTCTTTATAAGATGGTTCCGCACATTCTACTTAGAGTATATTTTGTTGGCTGCAGAGAGGAATGGGGGTAGCCTGCGTATTAATTTCCACCTTAATTACTTATAATGCCTTAAGAAACATACAATAGAGAGACTAAGGTGGTTGGGAGCTCCCACCCCAACCCCAGGGTAGAATTGCATTGATTTGAAGCGTCAGGGATTGTTTGTCTGTCCTTTTGCCGTGCACTGATAGGCCACTTGCCTCATAACACCTGCATTTTACAGTTCATTTGCTGCACAATTTTTGCATACAGCTCCACTCTCAGTGTTTTTTCCAAACTACAGCATACTCCTGGATTCCAGGCCCCTTTCCTGTTCTGCTGTTTGTAGAATTCTGATTTCCTGTATGGAGACACATACCTCAGCTTCTCTGGTGGTTTAGAAGTTATTTGGTGTCACTTCCCTGACTTTATTCTTCAGTGACAGCATTTCTGTGGCAAGTAGATTTTGTTTTTTCATTGCCCAGTGCTTTTTATGTTTGCTTGCACGCATGTGCAAGAAACATAGTGCCACCATACGAGTTTTTGTAGGTGTGCCTCTCCCAGTCCCAATGCCCTGCTCTCTTTTGCAGGTGCGGCTGCACTGCGCCAATGAATGTCTGAGCTCTCTATGTCAGCTGTTCAGATGCAGTGGCATACAGCTGAAAGCGGAAAACCACTGCAATCAGCAGTTGTAACATTTAGGCAATTTGCATACTGCCGTTGGCAGGTAATTTTCATACTGCCATTGGCAGTATGCAAACTGCCTACACTCAGCACTGCATCCTGAATGGAGCTGTCATAGACAGCTCCCTTGAAGTTCCCCCCTCCCCAAACACTCAAGTAGCACACTGGGAGCCCACCCCAGCATGCTCATGTGCTCCCCCCACCGCACACAGTATGGCTGATGGGGGTGCCCAATCCCCCGTCGGCTCTGTGCCCCCCCCACAGACTTCTAGGTGCTACACTGGGAGCCCACTCCAGCATGGCAAAAGTGAGCGTGGCGACGGGGGTGCCCAATCCCCCGTCGGCTCCACTCAACAACTCCCCCCCAAAAAAAAACAACCCACAGATTTCCAGTTGCTACGCTGGGAGCCCACCCCAGTGTGGCACATGTCTGTATGGTCGACGGGAGTGCCCAATCCCCTGTCAGCTCCACTGACCCCCCCCAAATAAAACTTTCAGCTGCCACACTGGGAGCCCACCCCAGCGTGGCACAAGTCCTGCATCATCTTCCTAGAAAGAAAAAAACACCTGAAAACAAAAATCGGTCCCTCGTTGATTGTCTAGCCCCCACCCCCAACCCGCCCACCCTCTGCATGCCCACCTCCCCACCCCCCCATACTTACCTCTGGATCCCAGCGTGAAGATCTTTGGTGGACTGGGAACATGTCTGCACTCTTCAAAGCCAACCGCGAACTGAAGAAATGCCAGTAAGCTGTATAATGGCATAAATGTGTTTTTTTTTTAACTTGGTGCATATCGTAGCTATTTTTGGGAATTTTTTCATCAAATTTTCAACAATGGGTTTTTGGGACCCCTCCTCATGAATTATGGCAATGTCATGGTGTTAATCGGCCCTGAAAGGTGATGTTGCGGTCACTGCGCAGAACCACCTTTCAGGACTGATTTATGAAATGGCAGTGTCACAGTTCATGAGGTAGGCCCCCAAAAACCCTATGTTGAAAATTTGGTGAAAAAATTCCCCAAAATGACTGATTTATGAGTGTGCGTTGCGCAGTTCCTACGCACGCTCGTAAGTTTGCAACTTTTTAATATTTTCACTCCAGATTTTCAACATTGCCATTTTGCCATACCTCCTTAGGAGCAGTACAGCTGTCATTTTTCACATCTTGCCCAAAATGTGTTTCCACGCATGTAGCGCACAATGGCGCAGTCGGTGTGCGAAATCAATGTTTGGGACAGATTAAGAAAATCACAGTGACACTGTTCATTAACAGAGGTCTTAAAATGGCCATGTTAAAAATTTGGTGATAAAAGTCCATAAAATGACTGTGTTACGAGCGAGCATTGCGCAGTTTCCACGCACCCTTGTAAGTTCATGAATCTGTAATAGTTTCAGTCCAGATTTTCACCACTGGCATTTTTCCACACTTCCTTATGAACAGTACAGCTGTCATTTTTCACACCCTGGCCAAAATGTGTTTTTGCACTTCCAGCGCAGAAATGCATGGTCGCTGTGGGAAATTACTGTTTGGGACTGATTAAGAAAATCACAGTGACACTGTTCATGAGCGGAGGTCCCTAAATGCCTGCGTTGACAATCTGCTGTAAAATATCCCCACACTAATTACATTATGGGTGTGTGTTGTGCAGTATCTATGCACACTCGTGACTTCACTTTTTCTGAAGGGTGGTGGTGGGGTTGGCTTCAGTTCAATACCTCACTGCTAGTCCTATTATGCATCTCTCTAACTCCCACACTACCAATGCCAGTGCCAGCAAGCAAACATTTGGCATTGACAAATGCTTGTTCATTGTGATACCAACCATGAGCGGTGACAAAGTGCAGTACGAGAGTGCATTAAATGTTTAAATCTTAAGTCTGCACTATTCAGCTCTAACTTTGTTTTGCACACGAAACATAAAGCCAATAGTTGGAGTCAGAGCTGGATGCTATCTCTGACCTCATTGCAGGCTACCAAGATAATCAGGACACAGATCCAATTGCACTAGCATTTGAAAGGACAGCAGTATCTGCTAAATGCTGAAAAAACACAGGAGACATTTTCTCACAGGACCTTAACTCAGCATTGCAACTAGGAAACACAATAAAAGAGCAATTTGATTGGCTTGAAAAGCTTAAAACTACAGAAATGAGCCTTTACTGTACACAGATTAGTTTGGATAAATACCTACAAGTGTCTGTCGTGTGGTCTTCGCATTAATAAAGCACCAGCAGGAGGGTTCCTCAAACCAGTTTATCAAAAAAGCTTGGAGTCTGCCCTGGATCATTGCTCCTTTACCTTCATTCAGCTATTACTTGATCAAGACACTGAAAGACACAGAGACACTGAAACAAACTGAGGAAATCGAAGAAGAAATTTTACCAGCAGAAATAACCACTGAGTTCAAAGAGTTAAAATACCCGTTTGAAGAAAACAATTACACCACACAAAAAACAAGTAATAGCATGTAAGCAACAGAAATTTGCAAGCGATTAAACAGACTATCAGGAGAAAAGAGTATATAATTCGGAGAAAGTATCGACAAATGGAATAAGAGGAAAATCTAGAAGCAGAAAACCACACTCTGTAAGTAGTTGGGGAGTGGGGGGAGCCTTCAGCAGACCACAGCACACATGCAAATGAAAAATCTAAGGATGAAAATACCAGTTCTAAAGCAGTTTCTTTTTTTAGAACAGACCAACAGAGAAGTGTCTCAGGGGGAAGCTCTGAGAATTGGTGGCAACCTAAAACAAGCATTTGTCAATGCCGAATGTTTGCTTGCTGGCATTGGCATTGGTAGTGTAGAAGTTACAGAGTTGCATAATAGGAATGGCAGCAAAGTATTGAACTGAAGCCAACCCCACCATCACCACCCAGCAGAGAGTGACAGGCATTGGGGTGTGCCTTTGGGTCGTCAGGCATAAAGAACCACGCCATTTCACCACACCCTACCCTGCAGACACTGACAAAGTGTCCGCGATGTCCTGGGGTCTTTGGCGCCTTCGCGCCCATTCTATCAGGAAATATGGTGAGATGGGTGCGGTATAGGAGAATGGGGTGAACTTTGGGGCCGAAGAGTCCAAGGCATGCCTCGATGCCTGTCACTGGCTGCAGGGTGTGAAATGGTACGAGCATTACAGGCAAGAATCCCAAGTCACATCCCTGATGCCTGTCATTCTCTACAGGGTTGGGCGTTATGGTTGAAAACCCTAATACCTCAGGCATTCATTGGTATTTTCACTCCAAATTTTCAACATTTTTTTTGTGACCCCACCTCATGAACAGTGGCAATATCAGTTTGTTAACCGAAAGCTGCTTATGCACAGCGACTATGGCATTTAGCACCACAGGTGCAAAAACATTCTGAACAGGATGTAAAAAATGACAGCTGTACTGTTCATGGGGAGGTGTAAAAAATGGCAATGTTGCAAATGTACAGTTAAAATATTTAAAAAAATGGTGAAGTCACAAGCGTGCATAGAAACTGTGCAATGCACACCCGTAATGTAATTAGTTTGGGGATTTTTTTTACAGCAGATTGTCAACACAGGCATTTTGGGACCTCCGATCATGAACAGTATCACTGTGATTTTCTTTATCTGTCCCGAACAATGATTTCCCACAGCGACCACGCATCTCTGCGCTGAAAGTGTGAAAACACATTTCGGCCATGTTGTGAAAAATGACAGTTGTACTGTTAATAAGGAAGTGTGGAAAAATGCCACTGGTGAAAATCTGGATTGAAAATATTACAAAGTCATGAACTTACAAGGGTGCATGGAAACTGGGCAATGCTCACTCGTATCACAAATAGAATAATAGATGGGTTAGTGTGTATTACAAGGCTGTAATTTCATCGAGAGTTTCTGGGGACATAGATAACCTTGAGAGCTAAGCTGGAGAGGTTTCTATGTTCCTAGAAACCTCGAGATGAAATTTCAACCCAGTAATACACACAACATTTGTTATTTTTTGTAATATATGGATGAAGGAAGTTGGCGAGTTTTTACCTGCGATGGCTTGAAAGCTGAATCAGGAAGTTGACAGAAGAATTAGCAAACGTCGTAAAAGTTTGTTGTGAAACATGAAAAAACACAAGTTTTTTTTTTAAATAGCTAGCCAATGATTGCGGCAAAAGAACGATGAACTGAGGTTTTACTGCCAGAGTATCGTGAAACAGAAGCGAGCGTTACTTTCCCACGAATCACTTTTTAAAACTATTAGAGCTGTGAGGTGATTAAGGTGGCTCGTAGTGGGCGCGAGGTTGAAAGGTGCACTTGCGCTGTGCTGTGCAGTGATAATACTATCATTCATTGGAACGATAGTATTATTGAGAGTGAAGTGTGGTATTATTGAGTCTGCAGAGTGCTGTGAGATGTATTACAAGGAATTTTTTGGATAGTTTTCGATAGTATTATTTTGGAAATCCATATATTACAGTCAGTTTATGGACTTTTGTCACCAAACATAGCCATTTTATGACCTCTGCTCATGAACAGTGTAACTGTGATTTTCTTAATCTGTCCCAAACATTGCTTTCGCACACCGACTGCACCATTGTGCGCTACATGTGCGAAAACAAATTTTTGGCGACATGTGAAAAATGGCAGCTGTACTGTTCATAAGGAAGTGCAATAAAATGGCAATGTTGAAAATCTGGAGGAAAATATTGAAAATGCAAACTCATGAGCATGCATAGGAACTGCGTAACGACGCTCGTAAAACAGTAATTTTTAGGAATTTTTTCACCAAATTTTCAACATAGCCATTTTAAGACCTCTGCTCATGAACAGTGTCACTGAGATTTTCTTAATGTGTCCTGTACATTGATTTCACACACCGACTGTGCCATTGTGCGCTACATGGGCGGAAACACATTTTGGGTGAGAAGTGAAAAATGACAGCTGTACTACTTATAAGAAGGTGTGACAAAATGGCAATGTTGAAAATCTGGAGTGAAAATATTGAAAATTCGCGAACTTACGAGCCTGCGTAGGAACTGCCAATGCACACTCGTAAAACAGTCATTTTTTGGAATTTTTCCACCAAATTTTCAAAATAGGCTTCTTGAGAGCCCACCTTATGAACACTGGCAGTGTCGTTTCGTTAATCATTCCGGAAAGGTGATTTCGACCAGTGGCTGCGAAATCACCCTTCGGGCCCAAGTAACGCCATGACAGTGCAAGAATTCATGAGGAGGGGTCCCAAAAACCCCATGTTGAAAATTTGGTGCAAAAATTCCAAAAAATGCCTGCGATATGCAACAAAGTAGAAAAAACTCTATCTATCGCATTATACAGCTTACTGGCATTTCCTCGGTTCGCGGTCGGCTTTGAAGAGTGCAGGCGTGTTCCTGGTCCACGAGTTGTCGTGCAGGCTCCGAGGTGAAGTATGGGGTGAGGGGGTGGGGAGGCAGGGTGCGCAGTGGGTGGGTGCAGGTTGGGGGCAGGGAGACTGCAGTGAAGGTTTCTTCTTTACAGGGTTTTGGACGCCTGGAGGCGTTTGCCATGCTGGGTAGGCTCCCAGGATGGCAGCAGGATAGCTGGGGTGTGTGGAGCTGGCGAGGATTGAGCGGCCCCGTCGGCATAGCATCTGTTGCCACGCTGGGGTGGGCTCCCAGCGTGGCACCCTCTACTGGGGGAGATAGTGAAGCCGAGGGGGTTGGGCACCCCTGTCGGTGACAGCCTGGGGGGGGGGAGAGACAGTGGAGCCGGCCGAGGATTGAGGCACCCCGTTGGCCATTACATCATTTTGCCACGCTGGGGTGGGCTCCCTGGCGTGGCACCTGGGCTCTTTGAGGCAGCACAGCCGATGGGGATTGGGCACCCCAGTCGGCTATACAATGTGTAACCACACTGGGGTGGGCACCCAGCGTGGCCTATGTAACTGTGCTGGGGGGGGACAGCACGCAGTATGCGTGCATGTGTTTGTGTGTGTGTGTGTGTGTGTAGGGGGAGCTGCGCATGAGCAGGCGATATCTGATTGCTGCTCACTGAAGCATAGCTCCCCCTTTCAACTGTACGCCACTGCATTTTGGAGCTGTCATAGACAGCTCCAGCATGCATTGGTGGACTGGGGCCGCGCCTGCCAACACACTGACTGAATTGGAAGAGGGGGTGACACACCTCCGAAAACTCGGATGATGGCACTATGTTTCTTGCACATGCGTGCAAGCAAACATAAAAAGGAAGTACAAAATGAGACCAGGCTACAGGGAAGGGAAGCACAAAACAAAACAAAGAATTCAAGTTGGTCACAATCACGATTTGAGGGCAATGAAAGACAAGTAACAAATCTCTCTCGGAGGGAATTAACCTCAGAGTAGACATTTGTACTGTGAAAGGCTTGGCCTTTGTACCTCAGCCCCAACTTGACTTGTATAATATTCAGGTAGATCTTGAGGAAACCTTTCAAGAAGATAAGTTTGAAGAAACTCTTTTCAAAAAGAAGTAACACCATGTGTCATACATGACCAGAAGTAAGTACCCAAGAGAGGGTTGAGCCATCACAAATAACCACAATGCCTCAGTAGTACAAGACCTAATGATAAAATAAATATTATACAATGGCAAGAAAAAATCCTGGACTCTGATTGGTCAGTCTGGAACTGGACCCATGATGTTATCCCAGTACAACATCACGGGTCTAGTCTCAGATCACAACCTCACAGTATTGATTTGGATGATGAGCTAGATGACCTATTTTTATTGCATCTCCTCTTAAGAAGCAAAAATATATTTCCACACTAAAAAACATTCTTTAAAATAATATTTTTATTTTATATATAACAATGAACCATTGTATAATAGCAATAATGCCCTCCAGGGTGTGTGTCGTTTGGGATAACGTCATGCCGCAGTTGTTGGATGCACTTGGCCAGCGGCCTCGTGCCCAACCACCTGAGGTATGATGTTATCCCAGCACGACACACACCCTGTCAGGCATTATTGTTTAACTAATATTCAGGTACAATTCATCCAGCCAGATGGAGGAAACTTACTATCACAAGAACCTGACACTAGCATGGAATGCAGTTGGCTATGCTGTTGGCTACAGACACAAGACCTCCTGAGCAATTGGGATCCAGAACTGGCCCCCAAACTAGTTTAAGAAATGGAATGTGAACACATGGATGCATTGATGGAATTCTTGACTTTGGAGAAACTCAGTAATATTTTAAACTTAAATCTACCCTGTGCTGTAACAAAGGAATTTAACTGGTAGTAACTTTTGAAAAATTGGTTCAAAGATGGCATCAGTTTATAATAACACAACTGCAAGCGGTCCATCCAACTGAAAGCTCTTGAAGAACTGAAGAATACGTGGTATGTAATCATCAAACCCACAGCTAAAGGGGGACAAATGGTGATAATTGACAATGATTATTACATAAATTAAGCATTGGGACAGCTTGGAAGAGAAAAAAAATCACCATTTATTGCATAATGATCCCATTCCTATGTTCAAGAAACATCTTAATACATTGCTGTACAGCAGTCTGTTTGCCAACTACATCACTAAGAATGAATTTTCCTTCTTTAGGCAACAGTTTCCATGAGACCCAACATTTTACATGTTACCCAAGGTACGGTATATAAAGACCCTCTTCATCCACCTGGGAGACCCATAACATCTAGCATGGGCTCCCTTACTGAAAACTTATCTTGCTTCATTGATGCCTTCCTGCAAACCATGGTCATGCATCTTACTTCATATCTATGTAGGTAGTATGTGGATCACAGTAGATGTGATGTCACTCTATACATGCATTCAACATCATTTGGGACTCAATGCAGTTTGCTACTTTGTGGACCAGTTTGTTGCTGAATCTGTTCTTGCTTCTAAATGTGTGCTTGATGTCCTCAGCCTGATCCTGTCCAGTAATTACTTCACATTTAACTCTTTTACGTGCAAGTTTGTGGCACTGCGATGGGGTCACCGATGACACCCTCCTATGTTAACCTGTTTATGGGTTGGTGGGAGGAGGTTGTTGTCTATGACCCCAGATGCAATAAGTTCCTGTACAGGATAAGGTACTGGGGACATTCCATCAAAGATATTGTTTATTTCATGAATCACTGAAACTGAAGCACATAAATTTATGAACCTTAAGCTCACCTGCTGTGTACACCCAGGAAGAACTATATTTTTGGACCTTACCTTTATAGGAGATATAGGAGGGAAAATCATTGCAGAAACCTTCAGGAAACCAGTTGCAGAAAATACCCTGCTGAGATCTGAGAGCTCCCACCCCCATCATTTACTACAGAACATTCCCTATGTTCAGTTTCTTATACTGCACTGGAATTGCTCTGATGACCCCACCTTTGAACAACACGTATCAGAATTGCATAGCTGGTTTGTTATGAGAGGTTACCAGCCAGAACTACTTGTGGCAGCAAAAGAGAGAGCATAATCTAGGGATAGAAGTGTTCTCCTTCAACCACAAAACACACAGGAACCCACTGCATCTCATACTCATTTTATCACTGAATATAATTCAGCAACCCCCAAATCTGCAGGTATCCTTAAAATGTTCTGGCCAATACTTGCAGCTGTCCCTGATTTGGCACCCCTTATTGGTGTCAGTCCACATGTACTTTACAGGCAGTGGTAGAGAATCAGGAGATTTTGTGGTCACCAGTCATCTGGGTCTTACTGATTCTTCCAGGTGGGTTTACACCCCTGGGTTTGGAATATGTAATGTTTACAATATTTGCAAGTCTGCCCAGAAAAGGAACAGTTTTCAAAGCCCCACCAATACCAGGCCGCTATGAGATCAGACATAATATCACTTGTAGGACTTCATAGGACTAATAGATTTCTTTGACTGGGTGACAAAAGTAGTAGATCAGGGAGGGGTTGTGGACATGGCCTACCTAGACTTTAGCAAGGCATTTGATACAGTCCCACACAAAGATTAATATACAAGTTGGCCAGCCTGGGAGTGGGTCCCAAGATGGTAGCCTGGGTAAAGAATTGGCTGGAGAGCAGGACACAGAGGGTAATAGTAAATGGAGTCCACTCTGAAGAAAGGGGGGTTACTAGTGGGGTACCGCAGGGTTCAGTACTAGGACGGTCCTCTTTAATGTCTTTATAAGTGACATTGCAGAGGGATTGGAAGGAAAAGTATGTCTCTTTGCAGACAACACAAAGGTCTGCAACAGAGTTGATACACAAGATGGGGTGGAAAGGATAAGAAGGGACTTGGCAAGGTTGGAGGAATGGTCAAATGTATGGCAGCTTAGATTCAATGCTAAGAAGTGCAAAGTAATGCACTTGGGAAACAAAAACCAAGGGGAAGAGTACACAATGGGGGGTGAGATACTGACAACAATAAAAATGGAAAGGGACCTGGGGGTAGTCATATTAGATGACCTAAAGGTGAGCAAGCAATGTGAGAGGGCAGTAAGGAGGGCTGGGGGGATACTGGGAGGCATAGGGAGAGGCATCACCAGTAGAAAACAGGAAGTTGTTATCCCTCTGTACAGACAGCTGGTGAGACCCCATCTGAGTACTGCATGCAGTTCTGGAGACCCAATCTCTGCAAAGACATAGACAGGATGGAGGCAGTCCAGAGGAGGGTGACTAAAATGGTTCAGGATCTGTACCGGAAGACATATCAAGAGAAACTTAAGGAGCTTAATATGTATAGCCTCGAGGAGAAGGGGGACACAATAGAAATTTTCAAGTACCTCAAGGGAATCAACAAAGTCCAAGAGGGTAGCATCTTTCAGAAAAAGAGGTGTGCAAGAACAAGGGGGCACAATTTGAAGCTAGAGAAAGGATGGCTCAGAGGTAATGTAAGGAAGTATTTTTTCATGGAGAGGGTTGTGGATGCATGGAACAGCCTTCCTGAGGAGGTTGTGAAGTCAAAAACAGTGGTGGAATTCAAGAATGCTTGGGACAGTCCTAAGGTAATTCTAGGGGGTGGGGGTAGGAAGAAGTAGGCTGTTGGTTAGCTAGGATCTGCAGCTTATCCATTAAGTAGGGGAAATGGGCAGACTGGGTAGGCCAAGCGGTCTTTATCTCCCATCAAATTCTATGTTTCTATGTTTCAGTTGTGATATATGCACTGTGGTTTAGTTGTCCACCTCAGTGTATAGGATGGACTATTCATTCCATGAAAGAGTGGATTCAACAGCACGTACATGTGATCTTGAATGAAAAATGTGAAACTCCAGTGGGCTTACACTGGTCTACATTTCACAAGTCAAACTGTAGCATGTTTAATTTTATGGAGATTGATTTTATTCCTTCACGTACCGGGGAGATGATAGAACCTGCACTCTACTCTAAAGAGAAAGCAGGCTAATTTATACTTTGGGAGCCTTGTTCCAAGAAGGGCTTAATAATAGGATATTATCTCATTCTTTTAACTCTGCTTTACTTATTAATTGTTTGTTTTTCCAGATGATGGTCTGGAGCAGTTATTCCTGTTGAAGAAAGCTTTTATGAATTATTCCTGATGACTGGGCATCTGCCCATGGATACCTAAATAATCTACTAACTTTCTATTCATTTCTATTTAGTCCCTGCCAGTCTTTATTAGAATTAATTTTAAATGTCATATGAAATGACCAAATACATAGATCTTGGAGGGTGGTGTCCGGGATTTATTCCTCGGCTCCCTATGAACTGCCCTGCGGGGTGCCACAGGGTTCGGTGTTGTCCTCCATGTTGTTTGCAGTATACATGCTACCATTGGGAGGCATTATAGATGGTATGGTCTGACTTTTCACTGCTATGCTGATGATTCTCAGCTATACATGTCTTTTGTGCCCGGTCAGGAGGAAGCTACTGTATCAGTGTTTAACAGCTTCTGGCTGAGATTCAGGACTGGATGAGTATCAGCTGGCTGAGGCTAAACCCAGAAAAAACAGAGATATTGGTCATGGATCCAAATCGTAGGTCAGCTAGGATGTTGGTGGGACAGCCCTCTGGTTTAGAGCTGGGAGGGATCCGTCTAACTGTCTTGGACCAGGTCATAACCTTGGTGTAATTTTTGATGAGGACCTGACCTTGAAGTCTCAGGTGTCGCCCATAGTCAAATCTTCCTTTTACCACCTCGGGAATATAGCTAAGGTGAAACACCTGGTACTGACTGAAGATCTTCCGACTCTGGTCCATACCTTTATTTTTATTTTATTTGGTTTTTGTTTACCAGGTAGGTGAGCTAGCCATAAAATTACTATTTTCAGTCACGACCCGGGAGGATACAACATGAAAAAAAAATCACAAAAACAACATTGCAAAAAAACCTCAAGAACATTATAAGTACAGTATGAACAAGATCGGAGAAAGTACATGAAAAACAAAATACAAATTGGCTGAGAGAGTTGTCACCACCCATCTTGATTACTGTAATGCCCTCTACCTAGGGCTACCGAGGGTTGATATCTGCCACTTGTAGCTAGTGCAGACCGCGACAGCAAGGTTGTAAACTGGAGCCCCTAGATCCAGGCACATAACACCTGAGCTGTGTGAACTGCACTGGCTGCCAGTACAGTGGTGGATAACCTTCAAGGTCGCATTGCTGACCTACAAAGCCCTACATGACCAGGGAACGAAATAGCTGCAAGATCTCCTGCTCCCTTACTGCCCCTCCCACCCACTCCGATCCTCTGATGAGGGATTGCTGGAGATTCCCAGGGTCCGTCTGAAGACATCTGGAGGGAGAGCCTTTGCTTTTATGGCCCCAACCCTGTGGAATTCTCTACTTCGTCGGATACAAGATTGCCTGACTATAGAGAGTTTAAAACAGCATTAAAAACCCACTTATTTACCCAGGCCTTTTCAGGCCTGTAATACTGATACTAAAGCTTCTACTAGACTGTTGCTCATAATTTAATGAATTTTATGAATATTTTAATTATATATGAAGTTGTGAATATGTGTCTATGTGTATGTCATCTTATGTTTTAAATTGTAAGGGCGTCATGAGCTCTGGAAGGGCACTTTTTAAAAATAAAGTGATGGGGGCGCTAATGAGCAGCTAACTGAGTGGTCGCGTTTCTTGCTCGCTCCATCTGGGTAGCCGTTAATTAAAGATAAATATAAGGAATTACTCACCTCAGAGCGGCGAAAACTGTATCGGCGGGTGGTGGAGGGCATGATGGACACATTTTTAACCCCCATGCCATCTAAGAGTCAACGGGCGACTGGGAAAACTGGGAAGAAGTGTGTGCTGGCCTCGGTGGGGGAGAACATAGGCCTAGTCTTGCTTTCGGCTGCTGAGGTTGCGGCACTAGGGAAGGAGCTAACGGGGCAAGTGATTGCAGCCTTAGAGCTGCGCTTAATAAAATTGGAGGATAAGTTGGATGGCAGGCTGCAGGAGGTTCTGGAGCAGCAAGCACAGCATGGCACTAGGCTGGCAGAGGCAGAGGAAAGAATTTCCAGATTGGAAGATGAGGTGTTAATGGTCCCTGGGCAAGTCCGAGCCCTCCAGAAGGAGCTGGAGGAATTCAAGGAGGTATTTGATTACCAAGAGAATTACCACAGGCGATTGAATCTGCACCTGCGAGGGCTTCCAGAGGGACTGGAGGGGAATGATGTCTTGGACTTTTGCAGCAGGGTTCTACCAGAGTTGTTGGGCCTTAGTGAAAAGAATGGCCCAGTGAAAATGGAAAGAGTGCATCGGGCAGTCATGCCATGGCCGCCGGCGGATCAACCTCCCTGCCAGATCATCATGTGCTTTCATAATTTTCAAGACCAGGAGGCGACCCTGAAGGCATACCGGGTGAAGGAGTCCCTGAGTTTTGAAGGCCATAGGCTGTTTCTTTCACAGGACTACTCGGCGCACCTGTTAAAGAAGAGAAAAGCATTCAATGGGCTCATGGCTCAGTTGAGGAATTTAAAGGTGGAAAATTTCCTTATATACCTTGCCACACTCAAAATCAAACATGAAGGAGTGACATACTCCTTCTGGGAGCTTGAGAAAGCGGAGGAATTTGTGAAGGCCCTAAGGAGAAGAGTGAGTTGAAGGACAGTATGTGAGCTGGGAAGAATTGGATAACCGGGCTGGAAGGAGCCTGTTTTTTGTCGTGCTACATTCCTGTTGGTTCCTGTTAAAAGTTTGAAATTAGTTTCATGTGAACTGTTGGCTCTGTTGTGCCCTTTCCACCTGAGGAGTTCGCGAGGGAGGAGAAATGGCCATTGGCCTGGCCGATGCTGGCATCCATTGGGCAGCGGGAGACAATGAAGTTGGAAATGGGGCCCAGGTGTGTCTCCCTTTGCCCCGCTATTTAACTGTTTGACTCTTGTTGGCATAAGGACTTTGGGAGCTCATTGGAAGATCTGGACTGTGAGGAGAGAGGCCCTTGAGTCAGATGCCTGGTACTGTAAGGTAGGAGCAGGGGTGGGCCTAGCGCGTGTATTTGGATGGCGCGGCCTCGCCCTCGTGTCCTGGGTGTCCCTCTGTACCTCATTCTTTTGCTGCTTCTGCCAATTTGAGATATGGGGGAACCAGCATGACTTAGAGGAAAGAGCCTGGGGTGAAAAACTATATAGTGGAAGGGAGGCATGGGGGTGGCGAGGTCGCATGGTTGGATGCAGGGAAGCAGGCGTTTGCACAGTGAGAGCGGATTATTAAGGAGAGTAAAGTCTGTGGCACATTGTTAGGCCTCCGGGGTCTTCCTCCCATCTGTATTGTATACTTCTCCCCCCTCGTTGGTATACATGCTATTGGGGCATTCCAGGGAGATGAGGTTGCGGAGCGAGGGGCCCGGAGCGGGAGGCCTGCCATATATGAGAGGCGGGCGGGAGTGGCCTGGGCGCATCTCAGTTGACAGCGTGGTCTGGTATGGGCCCTCATTGTCATACGTGATTCTGGATAACGTGTACTGCCATGCGTGCCGCCATTCTCTCAAGTGAGGGGGGGTTAAACTGTGGGGCGAAGGTGTAGGGCGGTGATAGACCTGCCTCTGATTTGAGTTGGAGTGAAGTGCCTATCCTGGGAGGCAGCGTCGGGGCGTGGGGCGTGGGGAGGGAAGAATAGATAGCATATCCTTTTGCCTGGGTAGATTAGAGATGGGGCGGGAGGAAAGATGGTGAGTAAGGAGATGAAATAGCCTGGAAAAGTGAGATGTCGCCCTCACTCCTCTGGGGAGGATAAAAGTATCAGAATTTTTTGTTTTGGGGAAAAGTAGGTTGCTGTATAGGGCGAGGGCTAGGGAAAGTAGCACGGGGGAAGCTGGAGAGGTCCTATGGCTGGGAACTGTAAAATAGGGCCCAGAAGAATGGAGGGGATGCATGATTGACTACTTAAAGTGGGTGGGAAGAGGGGGAGTGACAGGGGGATAGTAAGCAGCTAAGAGTGAGGGTGCGGGGGAGGTGGAGATGACCATGAAGGGGAGGGACAGATGGGTGGCTCAGGCCTACGAGCTGTTCTGGTGGGGCCATGTGGGGAGGATTTCAGGATGAAGGGAACTTGGCTGTTGGGAGGAGCAGCGGGACACGCATCTCAGTTGTGGAGGAGTATATCTGATTGTTTGTCTTTTCTGAATAAACACTTGTGCTATGTTAGTAATTAGTGTAGATAAGGGGGGAAATATGGAGGGTGGAGTGAATGAGGAGGAAAGAGAAAAGGGAAAGGTGGGGGGAAGGTGATGGGAGGTGGGGATGTGTCAGGGCTGCAAAGTTAAAAATGTTATTCTAGATAGGATTATCACTGTTGTTGTTGCTATTGTAGTTATGTGATTATTTTTTTTTAGATGCATCAACTGTGTGGACACCAAAGACAATGTGCAAGCCTGTTTCAAAGTGTTATGACAAAATGGAAGTGTGCAGGGAAACACCAGATGGGAATGGGCTGGAATCTGACAAGACGTTTAGGGTGGGATGGGTGATGCAGTAAACCTTAATGTCATCCCTTGGAATGTAAAAGGTATAGCGAGCCCAGTAAAGAGGACAGCGCATTTGACCGCACTGAGGAGGAGGTGGGCACAGGTGGCGCTGTTGCAAGAGACCCCTCTGACTGACGTGGAGCATGCTAAGCTGGTACGGAACTGGGTGGGGAAGTGCTTAGCAGCCTCTTATTCCTCCCATAAGAGGGGAGTAGTGATACTCCTGCATAAGAGCCTGCTTTTCGAAGTGAAAAGGGTAGTGAAAGATCCAAAGGAGGGCAGATACATCTTTGTCACGGGGACGTGGCGGGGGGAGACACTCACGTTTGGCTGTGTATATGCACCGGCGGTGTATGACCTGCAGTTCTATACCTCTCTGCTGGGCCTGCTTGTTAGGGAACAATTTCCTGGGCTTATTTTAGGAGGGGACTTTAATTGGACC
Source organism: Neoceratodus forsteri (assembly GCA_016271365.2). Taxonomy (NCBI): domain Eukaryota; kingdom Metazoa; phylum Chordata; order Ceratodontiformes; family Ceratodontidae; genus Neoceratodus; species Neoceratodus forsteri. The sequence continues at coordinate 1,203,602,475 of CM028130.1, forward strand.
ATGGATGCATGCATGGATCACTCTGCTGGGAAGGGACGGGTGACAGAGGCTATGAGCCAATGGTTGGTGGGGATGGCAGACCTGGATGTGGTGGATAGCTGGAGAGCAGTTAATCCCAGTGCGAGAGAATACACGTTTTATTCTAACCCTCACAAGACCTGGTCCCATCTGGACTATGTTTTTGTACCCAGAGGATGGGTGGGTAGGATAAAGAAGATAGCCCACAGCCCCATTTTCATTTCAGACCATGCTATGATTGTCTTAAAGATATCGGGGAGGAAGGTGGAGAGCAGACCTGCCACTTGGAAATTTCCTACATACCTGACCAAAGACCAGGCATTTAAGGAGTATCTGGCAGAACAGTGGAAGCTATATGTGGAGACGAACTCCACGAGTGGGATCTCTAGTATTATTTTTTGGGAGGCAGGAAAAGCCTTCATGAGGGGAGCTAGAATAGCTTACATAGCCAAACTCAAGAAACAGAGTAGGAGTAAGAAGGAGGAACTAGAGAGGCAAGTGAAGGAACTGGAGAAGCGGGTAGGTGGAGGAGAAGGGGGAGATGCTGCCAGATCTTTAATAACAGCAAGGAAGGCTCTCAACACCTTATTAAGGGAGGAGGCTGGGAAAGCATGGTTTTATTGCCAAAGAAGGGTGTTTGAATGGGGGAACAAGTCAGGGCCCATGCTGGTGAGGTTAATGAAAGGGGGTAGGTGCCCTACATGGATACTGAGGGTTAAGGCTGCGGAGGGACAGGTCTTCACTAGCTCAAGGGATATAGCAGATTGTTTTAGGAGCTTTTATGAGAGATTATATAGAGCGGAGTATAGCGGGAAGGAAGAATGCATACGGGAGTTTTTAGACAAAGTACCTTTGCAGAGGATTACAGAAGAGCAGAGGGAGTTGCTAGATCAACCCATCTCGAGAGCAGAAATTTTAAGAGCTATACAGAAACTGCAAGAGGGTAAGGCCAGTGGGCCAGATGGCTTTCCCATTGAGTATTACAGGATCTTGGGGGGGCAACTGGCAGATACTCTGAGTAAAGTATTTGAGGAGAGAGAGGAGGGGGGGACCCTGGAGCTGTCTGATTCCTGTTATGAAGCGGAGATCTGCTTAATACATAAGGGGGGACAGGATGAGCTAGATTGCACAGCTAACCGGCCCATTTCCCTCCTCAACGTAGATATGAAAATCTTGGTTAAGGTTCTGGCCACCAGACTGGAAAATATTTTACCGGAGGTGATTCACCCAGACCAGACTGAGTTCATCAGGGGGCGTCAGTCCTATCATAATGTGAGAAGACCGCTAAACGTCATATGGTGGGCTGGCCAGATCAGAGGAAGGATGGGGGTGATCTCCCTAGACGCTGAAAAAGCATTTGATGGGGTGGAATGGGAGTATCTTTTTGAAGTGATGGCCCGGTTTGGTCTGGGGGATTCGTTCATAGGTTGGGTCAGGGCTATGTACCTCAGGCCGAGTGTGCGCGTTATGGTAAATGGGTGCCTGTCCGGGAAATTTGGATTGGGGTGACCACTATTCCCCCTGCTGTTCGCTTTGGCGATCGAACCCTTGGCGATGGCACTACGCCAACATAAAGGCATGGTGGGTGTTACCTGAGAGATCTGCATAGCTCTATGGGGCACCTGATCAATATTATTGAGAGGTTTGCAGATTTCTCTGGGTATAAGATTAACATCAGGAAATCTGAAGTCATGGGATTCCCAGATGCTGGTCAAGAGGCACTACGACTGTGATTTAAGATAGCTCAGACAGACTTTAAATATTTTCGGGTCCGGATAGGGCGAAGATGGGAAGAGCTATATAAGCTGAATTATTATCCCCTGACAAAAATGGTCCTGGCAGATCTCAAGCAATGGACTCAACTCCCTGTATCTTGGATTGGGAGGATTAATCTCATAAAAATGAATATTATGCCCTGTATCCTATACCCTATGCAAATGTTCCAGCTGAGATTAACAATGGGGGATGTGAAATGGTTAGAGAGGGGGTTTTCGAATTTTATTTGGCTAGGTAAGAAGCCCAGAATTAGTTTGAAAAGGCTCAAGGCAGATAGGAATTTGGGGGCTGAATTTCCCGGATTTGGGTACTTACTATAGGGCGATGCAGCTTAGCGGGATAGCTGGCTGGGTTCATAGACCAGGAGTGGCCAGCTGGGTAGGGCTGGAACAAGGAGGCACCCAAGGGAGACTTACAGCTTACCTTCATAGTAAGAGATTACGGGCATATAGGGCTCTGGGGGGTGGGAACCCATTAGTTAGGGAAACATTAGAGGCTTGGGACCACCTGTGGCGGAGGAGGGGATTGGCTCAGAGGGAGACTGTGCTACTCCCGATCACTAGGAACCCATTCTTCCTGCCGGGGATGGAGGATAAGGGGTTCTTAGAATGGGAAAAGGGAGGAGCGGCATATATAGTGGCTCTGTTGGAGAAAGGGGAGTTAAGGGAGTTTGATAGGATAAGGCAAGATATGAGGTTAGGGACATCCCAATTATTTCGGTACCTGCAGGTGAAAGCATTTGTGGGGAAGATGGGAATGGGAGATAGGGGACGAATGCACCCAAACAGGATAAAGCAGATGGTATGCCAGGCTAAGAAAGATCCGAAAGGATTTATTGGAAAAGTGGCTAAACAAGATAAGCAGAACCTACCAGACCTAACAGGGGCCACAAAGGCTCTTTGGGAGAGGGATATGGGGCAACAAATATCGGAACAGAACTGGAAGTTAGTTTTTGGGATGCTAGAGGGGATCATGGTGTGTAATAAGTTTAAGGAGGCCTTCTATAAATTTCTGCATAGAATATATTGGCCCCTGGTGGCGGTTCATAGAGCACATCCTGCGGTATCACTGCTGTACCAGAGGTGTAACAAAGGATTGGGCACCTTTTTTCATTGCTTCTGGACAGGCCCAGTCTCGGTTAAATTTTTTGGGGGGAATTGTGCAGGAGGTGAATAAGGTGTCAGGAGGGCGGCTATTCTGGGACCCCCTGATTTGTTTATTTGGGGTGAAGGTAGTGGAAGGAGAGGAGGAGTGGTTGCCATTGCCAAGATGGACAAGAGTTCTCTTAGTATTGGCCAGGCACTGCATACAGAACACTTGGGTCAATGGGAATGGGCCTATGGTAATTGAGTGGCGGAGAATGGTTGTCCACTCTCTTGCATTAGAAAGGCTTACTTGGGTTGTAAGAGATAGGGAGGAGGTGTTTTTGAGGGAATGGGCCCCCTTCCTGGCATCCTTGAGCATATCAGATAACCTAATGCTCCGCACAGGGTTGAATATCTAAACCCCAGAATAGGTACCTGTGTAAGGGGATGAGTTTTTCTTGTTGGTTGCTGATTTATTACTTCTTAGATGTGTCTTTGCACTTTTATTTTGTACAGAATGAAATGGCTCTCCTGGATATCATATCATGTGGGCAAATGTAAATACCTGACTATGTATGGCAGTATAGATTGTAATGCACACTCGATTGCATCTATGTGATAATATGTGATATGTGTTAATACGTGATACGTATTCTTAGTCTACTTGGGATGTATGTCTGTTTGTTTACTTTATTGTCTGTAGCTGTATGTCATACATGTGCTGTTTGTAAGAGAAAATTCTTAATAAACAGAGTATTCAAAAAAAAATAAAGTGATGATGATGATGATGATAATAACTGTCATCAATTTTTTTCTATGGGCTAGACCAGTTATTATTTGCCATGATAACTAGTCAGTTATTACGGTAAATACACCCACAATCTGTTTCCATTTAGCACAAGTCACTGTCTCATTTCAGTATAATGTTCCTGCTGTATCTGAGAGAACGTGACAACCCCACTTATTACCACAGTGATAAAAACAAAAGCAGAACTGTTTAACATAAAAAAATGAAATAAAAAAAATTCTATACTTCATTTCCTCTCACGCTTCACCATCATGATCTTACCTTCCCATATGACCCTGCAACACCTCGTAACTCCAGTTTCCATGGCAACCAGCAGTGAATGAAAAATGGAAAACAAAAGCATTGTTTCTTACAGGTTTTATTTCCTTTTTTTTCTTTCAAAAAAAGTAAAAAATTGTAAACTGGTGAGTTATTTACAACAAAACGTTTTTGCCAGCCACGTTTCTCTGAAGTCATTTAAAAAAATGCTATTTGCGAACTCTTGTATCATTCTGAACTGTTAGTTGTGATCTCTTTCAGCCTTGCATCAAATAAATTCAGGCCAACCAAAGCTATTTAAACTGCAGAACAATGTTTCAGTGTACCCGAATGCTTTTATCACCATTTAATTCTTACAGCAGTGTGCACAATTTTATGATGCAGACAGATAAGCAATATACTGAATGTGCAAACTTGATCTGGAGGAAAAAATTGATGCTCAGAAATGATAAAAAAAAACCCATGGGGCAATGTGCATACTCAAATTTAATACAAATCCTCAGTGTGTGATGCTTTTATAAACACCTCAGGATTCACTCTTGTGGTTTATGTAGCTACACATGCCTTGGGTGTGAATTTAATTCTCGTAATGTGCACCACCCCATGCATTATTCTTTATATAATTTTTGTATTAGTATAAACTAAACGTTTGTTTTGCACTTGGAGTATATGCTGTTGGCTGCTGAGATGAACTGGGGTGTATTTAAGCAATAATGCACAAGAGGGTGTGGGTTGTGCTGGGATAACCTCATGCCTGGGTGGTTGGGTGCGAGGCCAGGGCAGTGCACTAATGTCCCAAGTGAGGTTATCCCAGCATAACCCACACCCTGAGTGCATTATTGTTATACAATGGCTCATTTTTATACAAAATAAAAAAAAATATATAAAAAATGTTTTTAGTAGATTTTTAGTGTGGCAATATATCTTTGTTTCTGAAGAGAAGAGGAAATAGAGCTGGGGATCATCCATACAGTGAGGTTGTGCTGAGATAACCTCACTGTGCCAGGGACGCACTGACCAATCAGAGTCTAGGAAATGTTTTTGCCATTGTATAATATGCATTTATTTCCACCATAACTACCTGCAGTGCCTTAAGAAACATACTATAAAGAGACTAAGGTGGTCGGGAGTCCTCACTCACCTAAGGAAGAGGCACTGGGGATTGTTTGCTGTCCATCCTTTTGCTTTGCACTGTTAAACCACTTGCCTCATAACAATTACATTTTGTAGTTCCTTTGTTGTGCAGTTTTGGCATTCAGCTCCACTGTCAGTGTTTTTCTGAATCACAGTTTACTCCTAGAAACTAAGTGCCTTACCTGTCGTGGGGTGTTTGTAGGTCTGACACACCACACTGGTGCATCATAAACTCAGTGAAGCAACTCCATGTCAGACGCTGCTGGCAACGCAGGCTGGACTGTCTAGCTGAGGTGCTTTGGGCATTCCTGACACCTTGTAAATGTATAGTCAATGCATACTCTAGTATGTGTGAGAGTGATACTGCTGCTTATTGAAAGTGCTAAGATACTTGCAAGCAATTATAAAAAAATAACAGATTTGAAGATGTGTACTTTTCATTTGTTTCACACAGTGCTTAATTAATTCAATTGAGCTTCAGTGTTGAGCCTCAAGTGACTTCACACACCTGAACTATGTAAAAAAAGCTCATAATACAGATCTTAATATACATTATTCTATATGTAAATAAAATGTCTTCGGCTCATAGTGAGTAAATATTTCTAGGTTTCAAGATATTGAAGAGGTAAAAGAAATGCATCTGGGGACAAAGCTTACAGACTTGGCTGTCACTGGCAGAGACGACATCACCATAAACCCAATTATGGAACATTTAGAAATGTAATTATGCACAAGAATCATTTTCTCCTGAACTATAATAATATACCAACCTCACACTTTGTAGAAAAAGTGATGCTTGAAATGTTCAATGAGTTATTTTCATGAAAATGTGTTATTATTAAAAGGAGATACGTATATGTTTTTTTAGAGAAAGATAAATTTAACTCTGGGCAAGGAGAGCTGCATGTTTGACATCTGAAAATGCACGATTGGCTGTTGTTTGACTCCAGACAAGGATTGCAGGCCATTCAAAAGTTCTTTTGGAGATGAAGGAACTTACTCTGTGCAATATTCAAATACATATTATGAAGAGGTTTTTATAAATACCGTGACTTTTCATACTTTGATAGATAAAAATTTTAGGAACAATGTGGTACAATTTTAGACATGTACAACACTCCAAACTGAAGTTATTTCAAGAAATCAATTTCTCAGAGGTTAGGAACGATACAGAAATGAAAGTTACTTTAAAAGATTGCTCAAATGATATTATTGACATAGACATGTAATTGTACTGGAGTATCAATATTATGGATTCCTGCTAGAAGTTACACCTCTCTCGACTTTTCCTTCCATATCACAACAACCCACAAATCTTTGAATTCTAAACTGAGCATGGCCTGCAGGGTCAGACATTACCTGTATCTCACAGCTAGCCTGGCCATTGCTGAAGGGTGTGCTGCTGCCAGGTCTCATTTATGGTCTGCTGGCATTCTTGGCACTAACAAAGCCATCCTTTCTAAATGGCATGGAACTTAAACATCTGTCATTTTTCCTTGGCTACTTCAAGACTCACCCACCCCTGCCAACTCTACATAGGCCTAGGCTAGCCCTCCCCAGGAGGGCAATGCTCATTTCTTCTGAGTTGCTTTGTTGACAAATTGCTTCATACTGGCTTCCCAGCCACTCATCTGCACCAGCTCACCTCAGTCTCCCCATACGACGCACAGGGGTAATGCCAAGCCCTACCCAACAACTAACACACCGAAATCTGGCCAATGGAAAATCATGTACACAAATGCTCACAGCCTGGGAAATAAGATCCCAGACCTGCAGGCAATAATGTCAGAGAGCTAAACTGGACATAGTAGCAATTAGTGAGACGTGGTTTACCAGTAACCACACTTGAGAGACTTCAGTACCTGGCTATGTATTGTTCAGAAAGAGACCGAGGTGCAAAAGTAAAGGTAGTGGCCCTGTATGTCAATGAAAATATCAAAGCTACAGAAATTCAGAATACATAAGGAGCCAGAAGAACTGTGGGTCACCCTGGAAACAGGAAATGGGACAGCCATAAGAACTGGGGTTGTCTACAGGCCCCAGACCAGGGGAGGACATAGATACATTACTGTTGGAAGATATACAAAACATGACAGCTAAAGGGAGGTTCTGATAATGGGAGACTTCAACATTCCGGATACAGATTGGTCAATACCAGCAGGAACATCTGCCAGAACTAGAACATAGTGGATTCCTGCAGGAGGGCCTCAAACAACTGGTACAACAACCCACAAGAGACAGGGCTATCCTAGATCTAGTACTGACTAACAGGGAAGGGATCACAGATCTTCAGGTAGAAGGTCACCTGGGGGCCAGTGACCATCACATGGTATGGGTCAATTTGGCTACTACATCTAAATCATCCCATCCCATTCCAAGGCAAAAATATGGGACTTCAGAGGAGCTGACTTTGATAAGATGGCCAACAGAGTTAAGCTAGCCCTGGCAAAAAGAAACACAGGTGAGGGGGTACAGGCAAAGTGGGCAAGCATTAAGGATGCAATACTTGAAGCAACATTGTGTTAGACAGAAAAGGAAGTGCAAAAGAAGAAGGAAACCACTTTGGTTCTCAAATACAGTAGCAGAAAAGGTCAGAGCCAAAAGGCTGGCCTTCAGGAAATATAAGGGAACACAGGGATGAAGATAGGAAGCATACCAAACTGCCCTAAGGGAAGCAGGAAGGCAAGGCAGGCAAAGTCCCAAACTGAGGAAACACTATACGAACAGTAAAAGAAGGTGACAAGACTTTCTATAGATACATTAGTGAAAGAAGAAAGTCCAGAGGGTATTGCTAAGCTTAATGGAGAAAGGGAGCATGTGCGGAGGAGGACCATGTAAAGCATCTATCCTAAATAGATACTTTTGCTCAGTATTTGCTGAAGAGAAGGTAGGGCAGGGCCCACAGCTCAGCACCATGGACACAGGGGAGGGAGGTGAGACTACTCCCTCTACAAAAGAAAGGGTCCTACAAGAGCTTGCTAAGCTCAGGGTGGATAAGGCAATGGGACCTGATGGCATACATCCCAGGGTACTTAAGGAGCTAAAGGTGGAACTAGCAGAGCCATTAGCAGAACTGTTTAGTGAGTCTCTGAGCACAGGAGAGGTCCCAGAAGACTTGAGAAGGGCTCATGTGATCCTGCTCCACAAGAGTGGTAGCAGGGAGGAGGCAGGGAACTACAGACCAGTCAGCTTTACCTCAGTAGTGGGCAAGATTATGGAAGCACTCCTTAAGGAAAGGATAGTGCAACACCTGGAATCCATAGGGGCACAGGATCCAAGACAGCATGGGTTTACAAAGGAAGGTCCTGTCAAACTAATCTCATAGATTTCTTTGACTGAGTAACCAGAGTGGTGGACTAAGGGGGAGCAGTTGATGTCATCTACCTTGACTTCAGCAAAGCTTTTGACACTGTTCCACATAGAAGATTGATAAATAAGCTGGGTAGGCTCGGGGTGGGTCAGAAGTTGGTCAACTGGGTGGCAAACTGGTTGATGGGCAGAAAACAGAGAGTGGTGATAAATGGTATACAGTCAGAAGAGATGCAAGTCACAAGTGGGGTACCTCAGGGATCAGTCCTGGGGCCAGTCCTCTTCAACATCTTCATTAGTGACCTTGCAGATGGACTAGAGGGTAAGGCTTGTCTGTTTGCAGATGACACCAAGATCTGCAACAGAGTAGATGATCCAGATGGGGTGGGCAGAATGAGAAGAGATCTGGATAAACTAGCAAAATGGTCAGAAGAGTGGCAACTGGGATTTAGTGCAAAGAAGTGCAAGATCATGCACATAGGGAAGAGAAACCCTGAAGCCACCTATAGGCTGGAAGGGGAGTTGCTAGCAGTCACAAAGGAAGAAAGAGACTTGGGCATCATCATCACTGATGACCTGAAATCATCCAAGCAGACCTCTAAAGCAGTAGGTAAGGCTGGGGGGTTGGGGGTGTTAGGCTGTATTAGTAGGGGTATCACAAGTTGTAAGAGGGAGGTAATAATCCCTCTTTACAAGACACTGGTTAGGCCCCATCTGGAGTACTGCGTGCAGTATTGGAGGCCACACCTTCACAAGGCCATTAACCAAATTGAGGCAGTCCAGAGAAGGGCAACCAAAATGGTGCAGGGACTGCATCAGAAGACACACAGGACAGATTAACAGAGCTCAATATGTATACCCTTGAGCAAAGGAGGGAGAGAGGTGATATGATCGAGGCATTCAAACACCTTAAGGGCATTAACAAGGTGAAAGAGTCTAACATGTTTAAATATAAGAAAAATAGCAGGACAAGAGGACGCAGCATGAGATTAGAGGGGGCCGATTAAGGGGGAATGTGAGGAAATTCTTTTTCACAGAAAGGGTGGTGGATGCATGGAATGGCCTACCTCAAGAAGTGGTGGCTATGAATACAGTGCAGGGTTTCAAACAGGCATGGGATAGGCATAAGGGAGCAATACAAATGAGTATGAATAGATAGGCCACTGACAGAGCAAAGGCCAATGGCACATTTATAAGGTAGAAAAAGAAATGGGCAGACTGGATGGGCCTTGTGGTCCTTATCTGCCATCAACTTCTATATTTCTATGTTTCTAAGTCTACTGCTTGAGATCTGCAGACACTTACCTTCTCCAATAGCACAGATGTACCATGGGCTTATGCCACCTAGCTTTTTTCTTTTATGCCCCAAATACTGCATCTCCTTACCTCCTAATGTATGCAGCTCTTCCAGTCACTGGCAGTTTTGCTGAGCCCTAAAGGACTCCCTGCTCCTCTCTGTCTCTTGCTCCTGTCCCTGACTGGCTCCGCTGACTGTCAGACTTAGTTCTGGCTGACATACTTAGTTATCTGTAATATTGTTGCTATCCATGGGGCACACCTTTTCCACACTGCCCTCTTATTCCCTAATGTTGCTAATATTCTTTGGTGTACACCTGTTTCACACTGCATGTTTTCTTGTTATTTATTTTTTTTAACTTATTCTTTATCCTCCTAACTCTTCTGCCCTTGATCCCTCTCTTAGAACTCCCCACTGCACCTCTCAGAGATGTCCTTAGTAGGACAGAGGAGTCTGCTCCCTAGAGTGCTGCACACTCCAAGTACCTTCAGGGCTTCCAGATCCCCCTCCAGGCAGGGCAGAGGAGGCTCTCCCAGCAAATCTCCCCTGATCCTCAAGGGAGTGCACGTACAATGGAGTCTGTCCCCAGTTTCTACCTTAGACATGGTGCCGGTGGTTCGTTGCCTAGATCCAGGGCAGGGTATTTCCTCATTCTGTGCCCTCCCCTGCTGACGTCAGCACTTGAGGAGTGCCAATGAGGTGGAGGCATGCTGAGACGTGTCTCTGCTCAGGGCCCTTGGCCAACATCAGCCGCTCCCTTCCATTGGCTTCCCCGACCACACTGCCAATACCCAGGTTCACCCAAGAGATGGCAGTACTGTGGTGGGCTAGCTTGTAACCCTCCTCGGAAAGGGAGAGCAGCCGTCGGGTGGTCAATCCCTCTCCCCTCCGGCCGACCCCCAGTGACCCAAGTCTGTCACTGAACCCAGGTCACTGGCATGGCGCGAGGTGTGGCGTGCAGTGACTCAACCCTCAGCACCACCGGGCCGACCCTGTTTTCTTGTTATTTATGATCCTCTACTTCTAGTGTTGATATATTAATGTGAGTATATTACTGCTCCCTAACTTGTACTATATTTCGCATTCACTTTTCTTGATATTGCATCCCTGACTATAATCGTCAGCTTTTCCATTGGTTGCTCTACCTTGTTCTTGCAGCTGTTACTGTATTGTTACATAACTCTCCCAGGTCTTGCCCAAGAAAAGGCATTTATATGCCCAGTATATTCACCTAGTAAACAAAAACAAATACATACTGGATACCAAGCTATTGTTATAATCTTGTGTTAAAATGGAACGTGAAGAGATGCCTAAGCAGACCCTCTGCCCTTTGGAATGTAAGATAGAGGGAGAGGAAAGCTACTGTACCCTACAATGATTTGAAATAGTTAATTCAGTATCTAGACTGTGACATCAGTAACACTGTAAATGTCTCTGCAAAGAACCACAAAAAATCGTTTATTAGGAATTAGATGTGCATACAGTATAAGCAATAAAACACAGACATATTATTATATCATTCCAGACAGAGTATTAGACAGAGTGGTAAATCAAAATTGAACTATACAAAAGTCTATAGAACAATCTGGCACTTAAGACAGTCTGGGTCCTAGTGTTACAGAGCACATTAGGTGGAAGATATCACATAGGGATATCCCAATAAGGGCCATACACTGAGAAGCAGAGCTAAAGCCTACCAGAATCCACTGCAGGGAGAGGGTTCAAATGGGGAAAGCACTGGCCTCCTCTGCATTGAGCAATGGGCACCAAGTGGCATGACATTCAGAGACTTTGCCCTGTGTGCTCAGTTGAGCTCTCTCCATAGCCATACAGGTTTTCAGGTTTTGCGCCCATCTGGCTATGGAAGGAGGGGTGGGGGACAGCCATTCCTGGGCAGTAGTCCTCTTTGCATTTATAAGTGCTAAGGATCACAGGGGGCTATTAGGCCACCGGCCAGGGGTGATCGGATCTGCTCCAAGTAATAACTCTGGAGGAGACCTGGAGGGGGTGTAGCCTAGCACCCCACTCATTATTTCATGCATAGAGTGCCAGAAAGAGGCAATTTTTGAGCAAGTTAGGGCCATGTGCATAAAATCAGCTTCCGCAACCATTCACTTAGGGCAATTTTCGGACCTTGAATCATCTAGGTCATGCACTCTCATCAATGTTATATATGCCCTATTTAAAAAGTTAAGCTGAATTTGGCAAAGCTTATTGCTATGGGAGTAGTTCACATAATGTGCACAGGCAAGCCTCCAGATGTGTCCGTCTATTGGAAATAACAGATCATTACTCCACCTGTGCCGAGTAGTTTCTTGTTGTTGTTGTAGGTGTCCCTGAATGGTGTGATGCTATACTGAGAGAGGACGTAGCCCCGGTTGGGGTCTAAAGAGCTCCTCCTCCAGAGAGGAGGGGGCGGACCAGCTGTACTCCATTGACAAAAAGTCCCCACATTTTTGATGTATCCTCAAATATAAGAAAAATCCCTGGGCTGTATTCCCCAATCATTACATAGAGTTGCAAAGCTTTTCATAGCCCCTCCCCTCATACAGTTGACTAACTGCTACAAGCCCCAATCTCCTCCAGGCCCAGAGCTGCTGTACCACAGCAGGGGAGAGGCTGTCTCTGTTACTCATGGCTGCTAGCAAACTCATATTGGGAGACTTATTACCTATATACCCAATGCACTGATGAACCCGTTTCCATATTTGCAGTGAGGTAGCTGTGACGGGATTGGTCACCACACCCCCCTCAGGGATTCCCAGGGAGTCAGCCAAAGTGTCATTTCTGAGGTTCCCTCTCAGCATGTCCTCCTTCTCCAACCCCAGCCAAGAACAGCCCAGATCAGCATTACCTGAGGGTAAGAAGGCCAGCTGTGCCACCCAATAGTAAGCTTTAAAGCTTGGCAGACCAGCTCCTCCCTCCTGAGGGGAGAGTTGCAGAGTTGTTCACTTAAGTTTTGCTCTCCCCCATCAGATAACTTTATTTATGATGGTGTCAAGTTGTTTAAAATGCTTTTGAGGAACCCTGATAGGGAGTGATTGGTATAGACAGAGGACCCTTGGCAGGACAGTCATCTTGACCACCCCAGTCCTACCCAACAGAGAGAGAGGCAGAGCTGACCACCTGTTGCAGTCTTCCATTATTCTAGCTAGGAGAGGTCCAAAGTTCAGGATGTATAAGCAGCCCACAGATGCTAAAAGCTGTATCCCTAAGTACTTTAAACTGGAAACCATTTGTAATCCCCCAAGGCTGGCTATCAGCTGGGCCCTATTCAAGAAGCCCATTGGGAGTAATTCACTCTTGGACCAGTTAACGCAGTGGCCTGAGAGCTGACCAAAGGACTGCATTAGGTCATGGACCATGGGGAGGTCTTGGGCTTGGTTTTGTAAGTAGAGGAGCTGATCGGCAGCATACATGGCGATTTTATGTTCCCGTCAACCCCCTACAAACCCCCTTATTCCTGGATGAGCTCTTAGGGTCGCCTCCAGAGGCTCTAGGGAGAGAATATACGAGAGAGAGGACAACCCTGCTGAGTGCCCCTTCCCAGGCCAAAGGGTGCAGTGAGCTATCCGTTAACCAGAACCTGAGCTTGTGGGTGGGTGTAAAGTGTAGATATCCATGAACAGAAAGCCGGTCCCACTCATTCTATGCAGGGTGTCACATAGGTAGCTCCACTCCACGCGGTTGAATGTTTTTTCAGTATCAGTGCTACCACAGCTGCTCCATGGGTGCACTTACTCCTTCCCCAACTATAAATTATATTCAGAGTATGTCTGATGTTTTGCCTACCCATTCTCCCTTTAACAAAACCAGACTGATCTTGGTGGATCACACTAGGCAACAAGGGTAGCAAGGGCTTTAGCCACAATTCTATAATCAACTGTTAACAGTGAAATTGTCCTATAAGAGGCACATTTGGTAGGATCTTTGCCAGGCTTTGGCAACACTGTGATTGTGGCAGACTGTGTGGAGGGGGGCAATTCACCCTTGACCATGCATTCCTCAACTATGTCAAATAGAGGACCCAGGAGGAGAGTGTGAAACGTTTTAGAAAGTCAATGGGAAGCCCATCTCGGCCAGGAGCTTTTCCACTTTTGAGAGCCTTAAGGGCTACCAAAATCTCTTGTTTGGACAGGGGGTGTCCAGTTCCTATCTCACTGCCTCCGGAATTTCATGGAGAGGGATCCCCACAAAGGAGGAGTCAAGGTCCTCTTGACTGGGATTATACTCAGAGGTATATAGGTGGTTATAAAATTCACCAAAAGCCTTCTCAATCTCATCAGAGCATTGCACAAGGTCCCCGTATTCATTACAAACCTGTCCCACATTGCATTCTCACTCCCTACTTTTCAGCTGCCATGCTAATAGTTTACCAGCCCGGTCCCCATCGAAATACGCCCCCACATTAGTTAACAAGATGAAGCGCTCGAGCTGTGTACTTGATAGGGTATTAAATTTCCATTTCAATTTCTGGAGAACATTATAGCAGGAAACAGAGGGGTATAGCTTATGTGCCTCCTTGCATGCCTCAATTTTGACCCTCAGGAAGGACAATTCCTTCGCCCCAGTTTTCTTCTTGTGTGAGGCGAAAGAGGTGGTTTGGCCTCTAATGTAGGCTTTCAATGCCTCCCATCTGGTTCCATGAGATGTCTCCCCCTGCCATTTAACCGTAGATATTCCTGTATATACTCATTCATAAATTGTATATATTCCTGATCCTTCAGAAGCAGAGGGTGTAGTTTCCTGTTTTTCGCCGCTTTAGGTTCCCCCAAACCTCTGAGGGTGACATAGTGGATGGCATGGTCCGAAATTAAGATCGAGCAGTAGGTTGCTTCGCCCACTCCCACCAACAGGGACCTAGAGACCAGAGTTCTATCAATCCTGGTGTATGAATGGTGTGCATGTGAAAAGAAGCTATAGTCCCGCCCAGCAGGATTGGCATACCGCCAGGCATCTAACAAGTCCAATCCTGTTTGTAAGTCTTCTAAGGACTTAGCATTCTGCGATTTGGGCACTGGGGATCAGTTAGAATGGTCTATGACAGTTCTGAGGATGCAATTATAGTCCCCCGGATCCAGGGCCCATCCCAACTGGACATTACCAGGGCTAGTTTTTGGAAGAAGCCCGGGCACTCAGTATTTGGTGCATAAACCGAGCCCACCAGGAATACCCCTTTCCCTATGTTGTTAATTTTCACTAGGGCATATCTCCTGGACAGGTCAACCAACTCCTCCACAGTCTGGACAGGGAACCCTCTTGGGATCCATATTGATGCACCTTGCGCCTTTGAGGAGAAAGTGGCCAAGATCCACATACCCCCCATGAATTTAGCCATCTTTTGAGCCTCCTTGGGGAAGAAATGGATCTCCTGAAGTAGGACAATTTGCCCCTTTACCGTATGTATTTCAACCATAACTTTCCCCCTTTTTAAGATAGACTTAAGGCCATTTATGTTCCAGGACACACACTTAATATCATCAGCCATGACTATCTAGCACATAGACACCCATTATACTAATGGTATGGAAAATTTGCACATCTAAAACCATTTTTTTCCCCTTTAATTAAAGAACAACATTCCAAACAACCCCTCCCTCCCCATCTGAAGTTCCAACATGATCTCAAGTCAGGGATCTCAGCCAACTTCCATCGACACAGAAAACCAGTGCCACACTGGGAAGACACGCATGACAGGTACCATAGTCAGCAGTTAAAGGCACCCCCACGGCAGGTCCCAGTGCTGGCTTCCCACAACAACCACAGTAGTCCGAGCATCCCCCCATACCAACAGCCCTCCTCCCTCCCAGCATAATAGTCCCCCCCCCAACTGCCAGTAACTATGCTGGTTTCTCCCACACAAAACGGGTCCAACCTGGACAACAGGAACTCCCTCCCCATGGACAGGCCGAAGCCCACCAGATTTCCCACTGCAAACAACAGGCAGAGGGTGTACAAAATGCCCACCATAAAGTGATCATCGGTGGGACACCAAGTGCAATGTAAACAACAAGTATAACAGCTAAAGGCTATCGTTATAAGAATAAGCAAAACTGGAGCCCCAATATCACACATAAAATGGCTCAGAAAGGTGTTAGAACAGTACAACCTTGTATTAACAAAGCAAAGCTTCAAACATAATACTAAAATAGAAAAGGCAGTCCCAGAGCACTAAGCACCCAACATAAAGGCTCACAAATGTAGCGGGGCAGTGCAGGCAAAAACAAATCCTTCCAGCATGCAGGGCAATTGGCTCATTATTGGATCCATACTATACCAGGCCTGATCTCAAAAACCCGCTGGTACCCTACCCCTAGGCACGGTCGGGTGGCTCTGTAAAATTCCAGGACTCAAGCAGCAGGGCCGGGCCATAAACATCTAAACAGGTCCAGAGTTCTGAAGTTCAAACGCTTATTAAAGCCTACAGAACCACAACACCTGGTTCAGACACTGTAGCGGGGAAAGCATGAGTGAGCGGCTGTCACCCCTCCCGCTGGTCCCCGTTTCCCTAGACATGGTTGGGAGGCAGTACTAGATGGAGTCTGAATTCAGTGGGAGCTCCCATATACCACGGGAAACTACTAGGTCTCCAGTCCCAAACCAACTAATGCGCTCCAAGAAAGTCCCAACAGCAAACTATACAAGCCCTCTCCTCTAAGAGGACATGAGAGCCCCAGGATATTGATAAAGAAAAAGGTGGCCACTTACATTCTAGCGACTGCACCATAGTCAAGATGAACTAGCTGATGCCTCTTCTCTCCTGGTCTCCTCCTCCTCTACAATCTACTTCTCTGCAGCTTTGGGGCATACAAAGTAACGGGAGCTCTGGCTGGGTCTATCAATACACAAGCGAGCAGGATAAAGAAAAGCAAATGACCAGCCAAGTTAGTACAGTCTATTCTTGACAGTATTAAAATGTTGCCGCTGACTCTGGAGATCTCTACTGTAATCTTGGTATATGTATACCTTAGTGTCCCAAATGAACTAGGACCGGATTTTTTTGCCTTCTGCAGTACAGTCTCTTTATCAGAGTACTGAAGGTACTTGATGAGGCAGAGGCGCGGCTTGTCGCCCAGCTTCGGGGGCAACTCGATGTGCCCTTTCAATTTCATAGGCCGCACATTCTTTGAAAAGGCCTAGTTGATCTACCAGCCACTGATGTAGCCCTTTGACTGGATTCTGGCCCTCAGTACCCCCAGGAAGCCCGATGATGCATATATTGGACCTCCTAGAGCGGTTCTCTTGCTCGTCACTATGTTCTTTAAGTTCAGCCAGTGTAGAAAGGAGCCCATTTCTTTCTGTGAAGACCCCCACATAGGAGTCCTCTGGCTCTTCCACCTGGCGCTCAAGTTCCAAAATTTGAGACATGTGAGTTGCCGATGTCTCGGAAAGGCCAGTAACCACAGATTGGAGGTGGGTTAGCTGAAATGTAATGTTCACTAATCCTGCTTTCATCTCTTGCCACATTATTAGCAATGTAGAAGGTACACCAGCAAGCAATTTAGTGAGTGTCTCCATGGCGTGGTCCTGCTGATCTCCTGCGCTTTCCAGTTTGGGGTCCCGCTGCACAAGACTAGGCAGTTCACTTGTGCTCAGTCTAGAAGGATTTCGGGTATTAAAAGGCAATTTTGCCTGCTTGTTTTTTTTGTTTGCCAGATGCCATCGCCGGATCCGGAGGGAATAATACAGTTTTTGCTAGTTTAAAACTCAGTAAGTAGCTGTTTAGGCACTTTTAACATAGGTGTCCCAAGGAGCTGCTCTAGCAAGAGTCTGCCATCTTTGCTGGCTAGCCACGCCCCCTCCAGAACCACACCTTTAGAGCACTGAATTCCAATATACAGAAGAAATGCTGTTTCCCAGCTGAATAGTTGGCTCAAGAAGAGGGAAAAAGTGGGTGTCAGGCATTTATTTGACAAAACATCTAGAAGTTCAGAAAATAAGAAAATGAAGCTGTATGACCAGTTTTAAGAGTTTTTTGGGGACAAAATATTTTTTTTTCCGAGAAAAGTGACATTTTTCCAAGAACTCTAAATCATTTTTTTAAATGACAGCTGAATCAAGAGCCACATGCTGCATCTTCAGATATTTATGTTTTATAGTGTAGTATTGAGTTGGTAAGGGACCTTGGGGGTTACCATATCGACTTCAAAATGTAGGACAGTGTGACAAACCAGTGGGTAGAGCCAGTGGGGTGCTGGAATGCACAGGGAGAGGTATCTCCAGCAGGAGAAGGGAGGTGGTGTTGCCACTATATCACTCACTGCTGAGTCCACACCTGGAGTATTGTGTTCAGTTCTGGAGGCCACACCTCAGAAGGAACATAGACAGAGTGGAGGCAGTCCAGAGAAGGGCAACTAAAATCATGCAGGGGTTTCACCAAAAGCCCTATGAGTAGAGACTAAGGAATTTCAACATGTGTTCTCTGAAAGACAGGAGAGGGGACATGATAGAGCCCTCAAGTACCTTACAGAGATGAACAGGGTACAGGAGGGGAGTCTCTTTCAAATGAAGAAGAACACCAGAACCATAAAGGCTTTAATTTTGAAACATTAAAGCCTTTATAATGTTTTCCTCAAAACTGAAGGTGTTGCTCAATAATCAATTGCTGATGTATAATTCCTGTGAGAAACACTTGTTGATTTCAGGATCCGACTGCCAAACGATTTTGGACCTACTTAATAATTACCACATATATATTTTCAGGGGAATTATTGGAATTAGGTTTAGACAGAATAAAATATTCATATACCAATATGTACTTGCTATGTATAATGCCAGTATATATTGAATTTGTGGATCTTCCTTTGGAGGAATGATCTTGGAAGGGGGTGGGGGAAGAAGCTGCTTCATCGCAATGAACCTGTGGCAAAGGGGTTTGCCGCAAGTGGTGACTTGCGGCAAACTGTGCGGCAAGCATGATTTTAAAGTCACTTGCTGCAATCCCCTGCCGCAAGTCTCCTGTGGTGATGCAACACAGGTACGCCTCAGCTACCCCCTGGTGTACATTTGCATCCATGGGGGTGCCATTTTATGGGGCTTGTGTCAAAGCTTTGGCGCAAGTTGCTGTAAAAAGAGGGCACTGTTGCAACTTGCATCCCAGGTTTGAAACTGGGTGCAAGTTGTAACAATCAGTGGGACACAGCTGTGGCAAAGGTTGTGGGGATGCAGGGCTTGGTTGCACGGCCTGCCTCCCTATTTGAAAATTGGGCCAGTTTAAAAAAATCACTTAAGGCAGGTAGTTGTAATCAAAGCTACTAAATAAGACCTGACATTATTATATTCAATATGTATGCCATCTATGATACAAGATGCATGGTTTTAATGCATTAAATTGTGAACATGCTTTAGTGGGGACCAGCCTTGAATGGGGGGGCACATTACGAGGGAAACAAAGTGGGCTGCTAACAGAGATGCCACATTAACAAAATATTCAAGTGGTAAGACTACAAAGGAGAGAACAAATAACTTAAACTATTGTAGGTGTACCAAATAATAATTTGGGTTTTGCCAGAATTAGGTTCTGTGGCAATAGGAGCTGGAGGAGGGAGAGTGGAAGTTGGATAGGGTCAGTAAAAAGGGAAAGTTGTCTTTTTCGAAATACAGAAGAGTGGAGAGACAGTATCAAAGATAAATGGTATAGTAGGAAGCATTTTATTTTATTTATGGTACATTATAGAATAAAATCTTATAACAAATGAGTACACTAATCCAGCTGGAATGTAAATGGGGTAAACTCACCCATAAAAAAGGCATTCATCAATGCTGAATGTTGCTTACTTATATGTGCTGTTTAGGTATTTGGAAGTGAAAGTACCATGCCTAAGAACTGTCATGTGCCCTCCCCCCCCAAGACATCCACTGTATCTTTCTGCTCAGTATTCACAGGAGAGGGGGAGGGCAAGGGCCACAGCAGTACATCAGTTGCAAAGGCTTGAAGAGGTGGACAATAGTCCACTCACAGTCAGAAGAATCCTGCGGAAGGTGACTAAATTGAAGGTGGACAAAGCAGTGGGACCAGATGGCATACACCCAAGGACATTAAAAGAACTGTGAAGGGAAATAGCAGTACCTCTGGCAGCCATGTTCACTGAGTCATTCAACACAGGGGTGGTACCAGAGAACTGGAGGAGGGCACATGTGGTCCCTCTATACAAATCCAGCAGTAGGGAGGAGGCGGGGAACTATAGGCTGGTCAGCCTCACTTCAGTAGTGAGGAAGATCATGGAGACATTGCTTTAAGAAAGGATAGTGGGGCATCTAGAAGCTGTCAGAGCCCAGGACCATGGGCAACATGGATTCACAGTAGGGAGGTCATGTCAGACAAATCTGGTTGATCTCTTTGACTGTGACAAAGGAAGTAAATCAGGGTGGGGCAGTGGACAACTCTTACCTTGATGCAAGCAAAGTCTTTGACACCGTCCCACATAGGAGGCTGATAAACTAGCTGAGTAGGCTGGGCATGGGGGAAAGGGTGGTAAATTGGGTTAGAAACTGGGTAACAGACAGGAGGCAGAAAGTGGTGGTAAATGGGGCACAGTCTGGGGAGATGGGGTGACCAGTGGGGTGCCACAGGGATTGGTCCTGGGGCCAGTCCTGTTCAATGTCTTCATTAGTGACATTTTAGAATGGCTGAAGGGAAAGGTCTGCCTGTTTGCAAATGACACCAAGATCTGTAACACAGTGGATACCCCAGAGGGGGTGGAGAAAATGAGGAAGGACCTGGGAAAGCTTAAGAAATGGTCTGAGGACTGGAAACTGAAGTTTAAGTCAAAAAAGTACAAAATTATGCACCTGGGACACAGAAACCCTGGGGACAGGTACATGATGGGGTGGAGTTGCTGACAGTCACAAAGAAGGAAAGGGACCTGGGGGTTCTTATTTCAGATGACCTGAAAATGTCAAAGTGGTTAAGGCAGCTGGGAGGGCCAGTGACATGCTGGGGTGCATAGGCAGGGGTATCACTAGCATAAGGACGGAGGTAGTGATGCCATTATATAAAACCATGGTCAAGTTTCACATGGAGTACTGTGTGCAGTTCTGGAGGTCGCACCTTCGTAAGGATATTAGCAGGCTGGAAATGGTCCAGAGAAGGGTGAATGAGATGGTACAGAGATTGCAACACAAGACTTATGAGGAGAAATTAAGGGACCTCAATATGTACTCACTGGAAGAGAGGAGGGAAAGAGGGGATATGATAGAAACATTCAAGTACCTCAAGGGTATAAATATAACTACTGAGAAGCAGGAGACAGCTGCTATAGGCACATGTGCCAGCTTCTGGTTGATATTTTGTTCTTATAAATCTGTAATCTCCAGTATTTCAGTAACCACGTGACCACACTGCCTTCTTTAGGCAATTTTATGGTAGTAGATGCCTGTGTCAGATGGGAGACAGAGGGATCACCAGATTGTGTTGCCATTTGAAAAACTTCATAGAGTGTTCTTTTACTGGTAAGCGTTTTAGAAAGCTGGTGAAGGTCTCACAATTTTTATTATGATTTTATCTCCTTATGTCTGTCCCCTTTGGTCGCCCCATCCCCACACCCCAACAGTCATCAGTGGCCACAGCTGCAGCCTTCTTCTTGCCAAGATGGTGGATGAGCAGCTGCCTTCACAGTCTGTGAAGTCTGATGTCTTTCAATGCCACTTATTGGTCATCTTCCAACATAGGCGAGGCACTGCCAGCCAAAAACTAACTCAGGACAAATAGGTTTCAAAGTGGGGAAGAAATGGAGTGAGCAAGAATGAAGTACTCATTCAGATGCGGTGTCAATTTTAAGACCAGCATACTGGTATGGACACTGCAAATAGAACCCCAGCTCTTTAAGCAGCCTTATGAAGAGTAAAGGCTTCTCGAAGCACTGAGGTTCTGTTTATTGCACTGTAAGTGGGCTGCATCTAATTCAGTAATTTACTGTACCTTACATCTGGATGTATGGTAGGCCCAACTTTAAATAAACACTGCACCTGAATTAACACATGATGCCATAGAAACATAGAATTTGTCAGCAGAAAAGAACTGCTCAGCCCACCCAGTCCGCCCAAGTGTTCTCTACCTACTTGTAACTGCTGCCTGTATACGTTACTGCATGTCTTATTCTGCCTGCGTCCATCTGGACCTCCTTGTGAATGAGCTTGCTTAATGGATTTTTCCTGCAATGAACTTGAACCTACCCCACTTCCATAGCCCTATTGATCTCCGTTGACCCCCTCCTTCACCTTTTTCTAATATACTCCTATGTTTATCCCATGCATACTTCATGCCCCCTACCATTTTAGTTTTCATCCACTTCTCTTGGCAGTCTGTTCGAGGCATCTACCACCCTTTCAGTAAAGAAATATTTCTTCACATCTATCCTGAACCCCCCCCCCCAGCTTCATTGTATGTCCCTTGGTTTGGGTGCTCATCCTCATTTGAAGGAAATTCCCCAACTGTACCCTCTTTACCCCTGTGAGGTACTTTGTAGGTCTTGATCATGTCACCTCTCACCCTTCTCTCTTCCAGAGTGTGCATGCTGAGATTCTTCAGCCTTTACTTGTAGGGATTCCTGTGAAAATTCTGAACCATTTTAGTTGCCCTTCTCTGGAAAATTCCACCTTATGTTCTTTCTGAAGTGTGGACTCTAAAACTGGACACAATACTCCAGCTGGGGGTATACCAGGGAGTGATACAATAGCAGCAGAACACCCCTCCTCCTCCTACTTGAGATACCACTCCTTATGCACCCCAGAATCCAATTTGCCCTGCCCAATAGCCTTGTCACACTGTACTGCCATCTTGAGGTCTTCTGATATAATAACCTTAAGGACCCTGTCATGTCTAGTGAGTATCAGCACCTCCCCATCCTATACTCAGCATCGGGGTTCCTATGCCCTAGGTACATGATTTTACACTTGTTGGCATTGAACCCCAAGTAAGTAAGTAAGAAAAAGGAATTGATTTGAATGAATTACAGGCTTTTAAGCAGCTTTTTGGGGAGTGTGTATTTGTGTGTGTGTGTGTGTGGGGGGGGCTCTGCTACTATAACTATTTGCTCTTGATTTGGTATAATGTGAGAACAGACTAACCCTGCTCCCCACTCCGTGTGCTATATCGGAAATAAAGAGCCCAAATAGCATTGGGCCAAGCACTGAGCCCTGCGGCACCCTGCTTGTCACTGTTCTGGGTGCCGAGAGTTACCCCATGACCACCACCCTCTGCACCCTCCCCTGTAACCAGTTCTCTATCCATTTATTCAGACCACCTTCCACCCATACCCCTCCTTTTCCTCACTCTTCTCCTCATTGGCCTGTGTCCCTCCTCCCGGTAGTCTGCACCCTTTC
This sequence comes from Neoceratodus forsteri, assembly GCA_016271365.2. Lineage (NCBI taxonomy): Eukaryota > Metazoa > Chordata > Ceratodontiformes > Ceratodontidae > Neoceratodus > Neoceratodus forsteri. The sequence continues at coordinate 1,203,625,483 of CM028130.1, forward strand.
TCCTCCTTATTCTTACTGGGTGGTGGTGCCTTCTGTATTACACTCAGACCACTCTGCCCACCCCCTTTCAGGGTTACTACACATCCATATTTACCTATATTTATGGCTGTGAGCTCATCAGGCTCCCCTGTCCAGGCCTTTTTTACCAACCTCAGTCTTTTGGCCACCCCCACTTGTTTAAATCCACCATAGTAGAGATATAACCCTCTAATCCTGCCTTTTTTTTACATATTTTCTCCCCGGGCTACAGTCGGCTTGGTCATCCCGACTGACCCCCCTAGCCCTGCCCCTGACATCAGGCCGACCTGCTCACCTCCACGGATAACCCACCATGGCGGGGTGGTGAAGAGCTTCCCAGCTTGATCCACTGGAGCAGGATCCGGTGTAGGAGGTGCCATTCCGGGCAGGAAGCAAGGGTCAGAAGCTCATGCTGCCCTTGCATAGCCCATTTTTCACTTTTCTCCCCTTTGCAGTGTGCGGATGTGCAATGAAGCTTAGGCACAGCGTGCCAACGTCTGCCACACTCCGGCCCCTTTACTACACCGCTGTAGTAGCACCCACGGTCATCACCAGGGGCCGCTACAGAGCGGTGGATCCTTGGATCCCACCCCGGGATAGGAGAGCAGTCCTCCAGACGCTCAATCCTATCCCTCCCCTGCCAGCCCCTGGTGGCCCGGGCTTGCATCCGAAGTCAGGTCACCAGCATGGTGCGAGGTGTGTCGTTCAGTGCCTCAACTCTCAGCGCCAGTGGCTCAGCAGCAATGCTGTCTTTAATACTCCCTTCCCCCTCCTGCTCCAGTGTACCCTGTCCCCTGTGTACAAGTCACTATTCCCCCCAGACCCTACCCCAGTTAGTCACTAACCCATAAAGTTTGTGTGGCACCAATCCCTCAGCCACTCGAACTCCTCAAGCCTACCCTTCCTCCACATGCTTGCACATGGTACTGGCAGTACCTCCAAGAATGCCACCAACTTCCCCACCCCCTCACACTGCCTGCCCAACTACTCAAACCTCCCCCTCACTACTTCCACAGTGTCCCCCCCAAGTCGTGTGTACCCATATCCAACAGTAAATGAGGTTTCTTCCTTCCCCTCACTGCACACTTGAGCAGTGCCTGCCCTGCCCCTCCTGCAGTCAACCTGGGGACAGCTTCAACCCAAATATGGGTGCCTTTCCCCCTTTCCACCCCATCTCACCCATTTCAGTATAGAATCCCCAGGACGAATACCCCCGTCCCTTACCCCTTTCCTTTCTAATGCCCTTCCACCAGCCCAGTATTCATTCTTCCCTGCCCCCCTACCCCCCACCAAATGCACCCTCTGTGACTTCTGTATCTGTACCCTCTACTTCCACCTCACCCCTTTTCTCTGCCTTATTCCTCCCATCCCCCTTGAACCCCTTCCCAGCTTGACTACTTCCTACTGGGCTTCCCATGTTGACCTCCCCTGATGATTTCCAACCCCTCTCCTATCCCCGCTGTTGTCGATTTAGAGCCCCATTCCCTTCTACCCGATAGTGATGCTCCTCCTATCCTTCCCCTTCCCATAGCCTTCTCTCCTCCAGTCACCACCCTCCTTCCTTACTAGCCCCTTCCACTCTTTCGTCCTCCCTATCTCTTCCCTACCTGTGGTCATCCCTCTCATGCCCTGCTTGTCCTCCCCTTCAGTATGTTCCTGCTCCCCTCTCTATCCCATAGCAGAGGTTGAATCTATTCCTAGTCGATACCCCTCCTACATCTCTTCCCGCTATCGGTCCCCCCCCACTTGTTCCCTTCCGTGCCACCCCTGATCCCTCCCTACTCGCAGCCATCTGCTCTCTTCCCTGGTACTCCTCGTGGTCTCTTCCTCCCCCATCAGGAGGCCCACCCTCACTTCGGGCACCCCTTCCCCTCTCCTGTCTTTTCTATTAGTGCCTCTGACGTTCTCAGCTCTCATATAGTTTCACTTAGCTCAGTTAGAAATCCTATTGCACTCCAAGTATTACTCAGCTCAGTTAGAGAAATAAACAGAACAAATAAATATGTATTATTACAGTAATCCTAACAGTATAGCTCAGTACTTAGCTCAGTTAGAGAAAGAAACAGAATAACTAAATCTGTATTATTACAGCAATCCTAAAAGTATCCGGTCATTGCTTTGTCTCCACCCCAGAGACCCTGCTGTAATATAGGACCCTGGGCGGGACAGTGGGCAACTCTAAAGTCCTGGCAGAGCTCCATTGAGCTCACTCACTCCCCCTCTCTCACTCGCTCATTTTATTTCTCCTGACACTACATGCTGCCCTTTTGTACTGGGCTTCTGCTTGCGTGGTGCCTTTTTCTGCCCACAAAGAAATCCGTAGCAGTCCTGACACAGCTCCATTGAGTTCGCTCACTCCTCCTCTCGCACTTGCTCGTTCTGTTTCTCCCAATGCCGCAGGCTGCCCTTTAGTACTGGGCTCCTGTCTGCATTGGCACCTTTTTCTGCCCACAAAGCAATCTGCAGCAGTCCTGATAGTGCTCCGTTGAGCTTGCTCACTCCCCCTCTCTCACTCGCTCGTTCTGTTTCTCCCGGAGCTGCAGACTGCCCTTTTTTACTGGGCTCCTGCCTGTATTGGCACCTTTTTCTGCCCACAAAGAAGTTCACAGCAGTCCCGACAGAGCTCCTTTGAGGTTGCTTATTCCCCCTCTCTCACTCGCTCATTCTGTTTCTCCTGGCGCTGCAGGCTGCCCTTTTGTACTGGGCTCCGGCCTCTGTTGGCGCCTTTTTCTGCTCACAAAGAAATCTGCAGCAGTCCCAATAGAGCTCCGTTGATCTTGCTCACTCCCCCTCTCTCAGTCGCTCATTCCATTTCTCCCGGTGTTGCAGGCTGCCCTTTTGTACTGGGCTCCGGCCTGCATTGACACCTTTTTCTGCCCACAAAGAAATCTGCAGCAGTCCTGATAGAGCTCCGTTGAGCTGGTTCACTCCCCCTCCCTCACTCGCTTGTTCTGTTTCTCCCGGCGCTGCAGGCTGCCCTTTTGTACTGGGCTCCTGCCTGCATTGGCGCCTTTTTCTGCCCACAAAGAAATCCGCAGCAGTCCTGACAGAGTTCAGTTAAGCTTGTCACTCCCCGTCTCTCACTCGCTCGATCTTAATTTGTCCAAACACTGATTTCCCAAAGCGACTGCGCTGTTCTGCGCCGGAAGCGCGAAAACACATTTCAGCCAGGATGTGCAAAATGTCAGCTGTACCATTCATAAGGAGGTGTGAAAAAATACCAATGTTGAAAATCTGACTTGAAAATATTAATTTGTGAAGTTACAAGGGTGCATATAAACTGCGCAATGCATGCTCGTAACACAGTCATTTTAAGGACTTTCATCACAAAATTTTCAACGTAGGCATTTTAGGACCTCTGCTCATGAACAGTGTCACTGTGGTTTTCTTAATGTGTCCCGAACACTGATTTCCCACAGCGACTGAGTTATTCTGCACCAGAAGCGCGAAAACACATTTCGGCCAGGATGTGAAAAATGGCAGCTGTACTGTTCATAAGGAGGTATGGAAAAATGCCAATGTTGAAAGTCTGGAGTGAAAATATTGCAAATTTGTGAAGTTACTAGCATGCGTAGCAACTGTGCAACGCACGCTTGTAAAACAGTCATTTTTGGGAACATAGGCTTTTTGGGAGCCCAACTCATGAACACTGGCACTGTCATTTCATTAATCAGTCCCAAAAGGTGATTCTGTGCCGTGGCCACGAAATCATCTTTCGGGACCGAATAATGCCATGACAGTGGCTGAATTCATAAGGAGAGGGTCCCAATAACCACATGTTGAAAATTTGGTGCCAACCCCCTTTCCCTTCTAATGCCCCTTCCACCACCCCAGTATTCATTCTTCCCTGCCCCTTACCTCCGCCAACTGTACCCTCTGTGATTTCTGTATCTGTACCCTCTACTTCCACCTCACCCCTTTTCTCTGCCTTATTCCTCCCATCCCCCTTGAACCCCTTCCCAGCCTGACTACTTCCTACTCTACTAGGCTTCCCATGTTGACCTCCCCTCCTCCTCTGCTGATTTCCAACCCCTCTCCTATCCCCGCTGTTGTCAATTTAGAGACCCCATTCCCTTCTACCCTGATAGAGATGCCCCTCCCATCCTTCCCCTTCCTGTAGCCTTCTCTCCTCCAGTCACCACCCCTCCTTCCTTACTAGCCCTCCTTCTACACTTTCATCCTCACTATCTCTTCCCCTAGCTGTTGCCATCCCTCTCATGCCCCGCTTGTCCTCCCCCTTCAGTATGTTCCTGCTCCCCCTGTCTGTCCCATAGCAGAGGTTCAAATCTATTCCTAGTTGATACCCCCCTCCTACATCTCTTCCCCCTATTGGTTCCCTCTCCTACTTGTTCCCCTCAGTGCCACCCCTGGTCCCTCCCTACCCGCAGCCATCTGCTCTCTCCCCTGGTACTCCTCGTGGTCTCTTCCTCCCCCATCAGGAGGCCCTCCCCTCACCTCGAGCACCCCCTTCCCGCTCCTGTCTTTTCTATTAGTGCCTCTGATGTTCTTGGCTCTCATATAGTTTCACTTAGCCCAGTTAGAAATCTTATTGCACTCCAAGTATTACTCAGCTCAGTTAGAGAAATAAACAGAACAAATAAATATGTATTATTACAGCAATCCTAAAAGTATCCAACCATTGCTTTGTTTCCACTCCAGAGACCCTCCTGTAATTTAGGACCACAGAGGACCCTGGGCGGGGAGGTGGGCAACTCTAAAGTCCTGGCAGGCTCCATTGGGCTCGCTCACTCCCCTCTCTCACTCGCTCGATCCTATTTCTCCCAATGCTGCAGGCTGCCTTTTGTACTGGGCTGCTGCTTGTTGGTGCCTTTTCTGCCCACAAAGAAATCCACAGCAGTCCCGACAGAGCTCCGTTGAGCTCACTCACTGTCCCCTCTCACTTGCTCATTCTGTTTCTCTCAACGCTGCAGGCTGCCCTTTTGTACTGGGCCGCTGCCTGTGTTGTCACCTTTTTCTGCCCACAAAGAAATCTACAGCAGTCTCGACAGAGCTCAGTTGAGCTCAGTCACTCCCCTTCTCTCACTCGCTTGATCTTAATCTGTCCAAACACTGATTTCCCAAAGCGACTGCGCTATTCTGGGCCGGAAGCACGAAAACACATTTCTGCCAGGATGTGAAAAATGACAGCTGTACCGTTCATAAGGATGTGTGAAAAAATGCCAGTGTTGAAAATTTGGTGTGAAAATATTACTAATTTGTGAAGTTACAAGGGCGTGTGAAAACTGTGCAACTCACGGTCATGACACAATCATTTTATGGACTTTCATCACAAAATTTTCAACATAGGCATTTTAGGACTTCTGCTCATGAACAGTGTCACTGTGGTTTTCTTAATGTGTCCCAAACACTGATTTCCCACAGTGACCGTGCTATTCTGCGCCGGAAGCGTGAAAACACATTTCGGTCAGGATGTGAAAAATGACAGCTGTACTGTTCATAAGGAGGTATGGAAAATATTGCAGATTCATGAAGTTATGAGCATGCATAGCAACTGTGCAACCCACGCTTGTAAAACAGTAATTTCTTAGATTTTTCCCACCAAATTTGCAACACAGACTTTTTGAGAGCCCACCTCATGAACACTTTCAATGTCGTTTAGTTAGTCAGTCCCGAAAGGTGATTCCATGCAGTGACCGTGAAATCACCTTTCAGGACTTAATAACATCATGACAGTGGCTGAATTCATGAGGAGGGGTCCCAATAAACCCATGTTGAAAATTTAGTGCCAAAATTCCCAAAAATGCCTGAGATATGCCCCAAAGTTGAAAAAACCCTATTTATGCCATTATACAGCTTACCGGCATTTCTTCAGTTCGCAGTCAGCTTTGAAGAGTGCAGATGTGTTCCTGGTCCACTGAAGATCATCATGCTGGGCTCTGGAGGTAAGTATGGGGTGAGGGGGGTGTGGAGAGGCAGGGTGCACAGAGAGTGGGAACAGGTTGGGGGCATGGCCATGGAGTCATCGACGGACCATTTTCTTGTTTACAGGGTTTTTAAAAAGAAAAGAAAACCATCGTAGGACGTTTTTCTTTTACAGGGCATTTGGCACGCTGGGGTGGGCTCCAGTTATGCCCTAATGGTTGGGGTGGCTGTGGCGGCGGGATTGGGCACTCGTCGGCACATATGGGGGGAAGCTGAGGGATTGGGCATCCCCTTGGCACACAATTCATTGTGGGGGCATTATGCTGACAGAGGTGGGCTTCCCCATCAGCAAATAGAACTGGTGGGGACTGAAGCCGATGGGGATTGGGCCCCTCATCGGCAATGAAAGATTGCTGGGGGGCACATGATGCCAAGGGGGATTGGGCACCCCCTTGGCACACAACAAATGGGGAAGGGGTGACAGTATGGCAAAGGGGACTGGGCTCCCTGTCAGTAAACTGGGTCAGGGGCATGCAAGGTACTGCCCTGCAATGATGGGTTGCTCCCTCTTTGCAGCGGATTGGCTGACGCTGCAATGACGAGGCGGCCCCTGATTGCAGTGGCTAAAATGTTTCAAGGTGGTGGCACGCTGGCTGAACTAGTGTCAGCAGCAGTGTGCCACCCCATTGGGGAAAGCGGGCCAAGCCTCAAAAGGCAGTGGGGGCACTGGCCACAACAGTGCCGCATCTCCACAGCCTGCTTCTGCAGCAAGCTGCCGCAACATGTTTCTTGCACATGCACACAATCAACATAAAAAGATCACACACTAAATAGGAGTAGACATTGTGCTGTTTAAAGAGACCTACTCAACTGAAAATTAAATCAAAAAACTTAAAACTGGATGAGTTGGTCACATGTTTTCCTCACAGAGCACATCTGAAAAAAGTAAAGGAGTAGCAATTTTAATAAAATAATAAAAAAAAATTCAGAGGACAAATTCTGGAGACATAAGCAGATACTGAGGGGGGACTAATCATGATCAGGATACAATTTATGGGGGCAGAAATTGTCATAAGCTCACAATATGCTCCTCTTCAGGGTTTTGTGCATTCTGTGCAGAAATAAACAGAATGTTGTGTCAATGGAACTGTGATAATGTACTATTGGGGGAGATATGAACTGTCTACATGATAGCAACTTAGATAAATCTATAAAGCATAAAAGTTGGGACAGTTATAAATCTAAGACATTTAGAAATTTTATAGCCACAAAAATTAATAGATATTTGGAGAGATACATGAAATGGAAAGAGAATACACATACAGTATCACTCATGTGGACATAGTGGGCTAAATGTTTCAAGTCCCACAGGGACTAAGTCCCATTATGCAACCAACACTGTGGGATGAAATCTCCACACCCATGGAGTTTCCTATGTTCAGCCAGCACAGTTGAGGGTGATGTTACGCTTGTCCCACCAGACATAACTTTTCCCTGCAGCTGCACTGAAAAATCATCTGTAAACTGCTGTAAATCACAGAGCTGGTTGGAAAGCAGCTCCACCTTTGAAAATACTGTGGCTACAGGAAAACTGTGGCTCCACAAGTGGCAACCCAAATACTCCAGTTTTTTCCTGCAGTTGGGTGAATTTCAGGGGCTCTGAAAATCCTGCCCAATTTGCTGTCAATATTAGATTATGTGTTGATATCCAAAGATTTAAAAGTCAACTGTAATTTGTTCCAGTCCAGTATTGAGCCTATGACAATTTCTGATCACAACGCAATAACCTTTATATTAGGTTTATTTATAACAATTTATTATAAGATCCAACTTTTGTACATAAAATTGAACTGAGCATTAAGCACTTTATGATAGATGACAAAATTAACAGGCCCAACATAATAAAATCATGGGATACCCTTAAAACAACAATAAGGGGGGCAGTCATCTCTGAGGCAGCTTGGAGGAACAACAAAAGGAAAAATAAACTTCAAGAAGTTGGAAAGAGGTTAGCAAATTTAGAAAAAGTTGTCAGATATGGTAGGGAAGACAAAACAGAGGAAAACTACAATCTAAAAAATTGAAAATACTGAAATATACTACATTAAAAATAGCTGGATAAAAATTATAAAAAAATTGGCTTACATGGAGTGACTTGCAGACTATAATGGCCACTGGCTTAGCATTGGTGCTGAAAGCCTATATCACTCATGCAGCAAGAAAGGTGGGTTCAACACACAGTTTGTATACTAAAGAAATGTAAATCTCCTACGCCACTCTGCACCCCTGCACAGGTGTGCACAAGCAAGGATTCATGAACTGGCAGACTGAGCCCCCACCTGCCTGCAGTGCACAGCAGTGTGGGGAGGAACTGGCTGTGCCAGCGGGCATCCAGTCGGGTGCCCATCCCAGGACCCAGAGTGATCCCCTGCTGTGCTCATGCAGGGGTCCTGGGACAGTGCATGGCCCAACAATGTTTAAACACTGGGTGTTTGCCTGGACACAATCAGCCCTCCCAGGCAGCACTGTGGGCAGGTGCAGATGTGTGTAGGGGGATCCCATTGCCACTGTGCCTCACCATTAATCTTCGGGGGAACACATAAATACTTACAGCAGGGTCCTACCCTCACACAGCATTACTCACTTTGGCTTGGCATGCAAATGCTGTTGTGCATATGCACAACTTAGGTATTCCCCTGGCATACCTGCAGACTATCTCTGGCATGGCGTAGCATGGCTGGCCAGGGGATCCAGTGCTCAAGCTGCTAGAATGCCTGTGATGAATGCTGCCAGGGGTTAGAGATGTTGTGAAATTTTATTTCGCTGGCGAAATTGCCGCGAAATTGACAATTTCGCCCAACGAAATATTTTGTGAAATTGTGACAAAATTGCAAAATTTTGCCCACAATTTCACCAAGAGTTTCCTCCGCGTATGCCTCATCATTTTATTTTCTCCCTCCCTTGTGTCTAGTGGTTCCCCCCCCCGGCCGCTCACTGCCTGAATTCAAGAACCCTCCCCCTCCCCATCACTCTGAGTTATCCTCGGCCCCATCTCCTGCCTCAATCTTTAAAAAAAAAATAAACAATCTCCTCCCCATCCCTGGTGTCTAGTGGTCCCCCCTGGATGATCAACAGCCAAATTCAAGAACCCCCCCCAGTCTTTATAAAAAAGCAGTCCCTTCCCCTGTCCCTTTTGTCTAGTGGACTGCCCACCTTGCTCCCCCCAGTACCCCGATCGGGCCACTGGCACAGCCCTCCTCTCACCTCCATGGCTGGCAGCCCATGTGAGTGCTCAATGAATGAGTGCGTGCTTTGTACAAGCACATGCTCATTCACTGAGTGCTCAGATGGGCTGCCAGCCATGGAGGTGAGTGGAGGGCTGTGCCGGTACTGAGGAGCTCGTGGGCTCTGACTTAGGACAGGATGGGGTGTGGGGGTCCACTAGAGACCAGGGACAGGGAGAGGATTGCTTTATTTATTTTAGTATTCTGCCCTTCCTCACTCTCTGGAAAACCTAAGAGGACCAAATTATTTTGCCGATTTTGGCCCTCCAAATCATCTAGTTTGTCCTCAAGCTTACTCACAGTTCTCCTGAGCTGTACCATTTCATGGTCAATTTTCTGAATTCTGACCTCAGTATTAGTAATTCTTCAGGATAGGTCTTTGATGGCAGGCTTTAAATCTTTCATCTCATCGATCAGGGCGCTTAAGCGTTCCACAGCAGGGCAAGCCAAGGGAGAAGCTGGTGAGATACTGCACCGAGGCCGCTTGGCTTCAAGCTCAAGCACCATCTCCTCATCGTCTGGAGAGCAAACTTGATCTGGGAGAGCCTTCTGGGCATCAAACTCCATCACGGACACTGTTGCTTCATTCTGAGACATCGTAACATTATCCCCAACCCAAGAAGTGCCAGGTACTAAAAAATTCTTAAAGTGTAAACACTTAATTTGAGCAGTAAGTCAGAGCTCCGCAATCTTGCTGCTAGTCCCAACTCCCTCATCACGTGACTCTCTGCCTTTTTTTATTTTGAAGATTGGTCCCTCCACAGCGGAGGAGGGAAAATAACTGGGATTGACGGGTGGGGTGGGAGGGTTCTTTACTTTAATTCAGCTGGTGATCAGCCTGGGGAGGTCCACTAGACACCAGAGATAGGGGAGAGGACTGCTTTTACAAAGATTGGGGTCTGGGAGCCCAGGGTGACTGAGGGGTGTTCTTGAATTTGGCTGGATCGGCCTGGGGGACCACCAGACACCAGGGACAGAGAGGATTGTTTTTTTAAGATTGGTGTCCGCTGTGAAATTGAGAAATTTCCTCGTGGGTGGTGAAATTTTGCCTCGAGCAGCAAATTTCACCGGTTCAAGGGTGAATTGTCGCCTGCCCTCTCAGCAAAATATTTTGCAAATGACAAATTCTGCTAAATATTTCACTGGTAAAATGTTCCAATTTCACACAACACTACCATGGGTATGCTGAACCCCGCTGTGTGGCTTTCAGGTGTAGGAGTGCCTACGCACCTCAAATACATGGTGTGTAGGCAATCAGGCTCTTTTGTGAATAGACCCCTTTGTGTAAAAATATTTTGGTTTACTGTAGTGTAGTAGATTGTACCTTGTATGAGACTAATTTTGTTTAGTTGTAGGCTGACATCTTCTGTTACTTCAAATGCAGAATCCCCTGTAGCTGAGATCAGAGCAGTAGGCAGTAATGGCTGATTCAATAGCTTGTGGTGCATGTTAGAGTTTATTTAGCCCGATCCATTGTTTGTTGTCTCGCCTCTCCCTGAGCTAAGTGACAGTCACAGAGAACTGTACTTATCCCTGGAGAAAAATAGACTGAAAAACACCTGATCAGAGATTGTAAAGCCTATCCTTTACTGCAGGTAGAGCTGTGCAGAATGGGAAAATTCCAGATTTGTGGAATGTCAATGAAATTTTGTGAAATTCTACAAACTTTCATGGAATTTTGTTAGAATTTTGCTGAATGTTTAAAATGTAATAATTTGGTCATAACTTGGCTATCATTTAAGATAGAGCTCAGAAAACTGGCATGTTCACTAACTGGGCAGAGGTCCAATAACATGCCAAATATCCTGAAATTCGGATGAATGGTTTCAGAATTATAGGTGCTCAAAGTCTGTCATTTTATTCTTTGTGCAAAATTTCATGAACATCTTTATCTACATATACCTCAGCCATCTATTGGATCAGAGATCTTAAATTTTGGCATGATTCCTTGATGATCAGTGTTCTAATACTGTGCTAGATTTCATGACAATAGGATGCATCATCTCAAAATTATATGTGCTCAGAATCTGTTGTTTTATTTTTTTCAGGAAATATCATGAAAAAAGTTCATCTGCATATAACTCGGGCACCTTTGGAGCTAGACATGTGTAAATTAGTACAACTTACCTTTTTGTAATGCGCATAGAATGATATAAATATGGAGAGAACTGGATTAGAGATTTTTAGTTACAGAGGTTCAAAACTTTACTATGTAAATATTTGCAGAATTTTGTGAAAACTGTAAAATGTGCTTGTGTGTAACTTCTCTGCTCTTGCAGGCATAGATTTAACATTTAACATGCATACCCATAGTCAGTGCATCCTGGTGTCTAACACAACTAAATAAATTGGTTTTTACAGTTTTACATTTGCAGTAGAAAAATATATTGGTAACATTTTCTCACATATTTATGATAGCATATTTATTTATTTACTGAAAGAATCGGAATTACAACCTTTGAGTTAAGGACTCCTTTGCAAAGGCTCCACGTCAAAAATGAAATTACATAACAGGGTACAAGAAAAGACAAGAACAAAGCAATATTACAATGTTAAAAGGAGGACAAGTTACAAATTGAAGGGTGGAGAGGTCCAGCCTGAATCAGACAGAGAGCAGAAATCAACAAAAGTTACAGTATCAAAAGAAACAGTGTTCAATAAACAATAGTCTGGTTACAATTTCTGCAGGGTCAAGCGATAAGGGGCAGACCCCAGGTCAAAGGGGAAGTGAGGGAAAGTGGTGGGTGCCTTCCATATAAATGGAGCATCCAGAATTATTTTTGTGGAATTTAACATTAACAATGCATGTATTACTACTTCATTTGATAAGGTGGGCTGACCCTTTACAGTCCTACTGTTCCTCTCTGGGTGACTATTCCCCCCCCCTTCTCTTTTGGCATAGCCAAATTGACTCAGTAGGCCTACTGATCCCACTGATATCCTGTTTGTTCTTTACAGTGACAAACTCCTTTAAAACATGAGTCACCTACTCCTTTTCATATTGACCTACCCTGTTGGAATAGCCAGAATTCTTTCTTCCTGCTTCCACAGACATTGTCTTCCCCCACTACATCTTTTTGAGTACCTCTAAGTCCCAGACGTGCATGTACATCAGGCTCCCTTGATCATAAATTTACTGGATGTGATCCTTAAATATCCTGCATTATAAGTCTAATTAATTATTAATGAGCTTAAGTAATGGTGACCTCCATGTATAGTGAACAGTATGCAAGGACACCACACCAGGCACAAGAGGAAGCTTGAAAAATGGTCAGAGGTGTCGCAGCTGAGGCTTAATTCAAAGAAGTGCAAAATAATGCACCTGGGCCGAGGGAACCCTGAGGAGACCTACAGGATCGGGGGATGGGGGGCTGCTGACAATCACCAAGGAAGAAAGGGATCTGGGGTTATCATTTCAGATGATCTAAAGGTGTCTAAGCAGAGTACAAAGGCTGCAGGGAGGGCCAGTGGCATACTGGGATGTACTGTATAGGCACAGGTATCACTAGTAGAAGGTGGGAGGTAGTGATACCATTGTATAAAACTCTAGTAAGGCCTCACCTAGAGTACTGTGTGCAGTTCTGGAGGCCACACCTTTGTAAGGACATTGACAGGGCAGAAGCGGTCCAGAGAAGAGTGGCTAAGATGGTACAGGGCTTGCATCAGAAAATAGATGAAGAGAGATTAAAGGACCTCAGTATGTACTTGCTGGAGGAGAAGAGGGATCTGGGGAACATGATAAAAACTTTCAAGTACCTTAAGGTCATTAACAAGGTGCAGGGGGAGACATTTATTTATTTATTTATTTAACATCTTGGATTAATACCTTTGAGCCAAGGGCTCTTTTACAAAGGCTCCACGTTAAGGTAGTACATAGACAACTCAGTACAATACAAGTAGAAATACAAGAAACAGAGTAACAGGTAGGATTAACACCAACGTAGATTACACGGTTACATGGTTACAGGGCTGCAAGCTTATAATGATTCCTCAACTTGCAGTGAGATAAGTGCTTGAAATATTGAGAGAGTTTGCGGTTTATTTAAAATTGCAACCAGCAGATGGAAGTAGCTGCCTGGTGAAGGCATTGTCAGGAAAATAATGAGTGGGGAGGTGGCAGGAGGAGTCAAGGGTGACAAGGTACCGGGTTCGGGAATGAGCACGAGTCACCGGGGGTCGGCCGGGGTGGAGAAGGATAGAGCACCCGATAGCAGCTCTCCTTTTCTGGGGGGGTTAACTGCAGGCTCCCGCTGCAATGCCGCCACCTAGGGGAGCCCAGGTGGATGGCGCAGTAGGTGGAGAAGTGGTAAGTGGATTGGGTGGATGTCGGCAGAAGGGCGGAGCAGGAGGTATGTCTCAGCGTGCCTCCTAGCTCATAGCCCCTCATTGCATGCCTACATCAGGGGGAAAGAAACCAGAAAAACACCTCAGTCCCTCCTAGTCGACGACTCCTCCCTAGGACTTCTCCGGGCTCGTCAGGGCAGACTCCGCTGTGCCGGATCTAAGCACACACACACGTATGCTGGTTTGGAGAGACAGGTAAGCATGGTAAGTTCCTTTCCACCCTTACCCAGGGGTATACCGGGGCCTCAGGGGAGTGTGTGTGGATGAGGCACCCTAGGGGCAGACCACAGCGGGATTGGAGGTCCACAGAGGATGTCTGAGAGAGGAGGGAGGAGGCAGATTAGGTGCATAAACACAGGGTTAAAAAAAAAAAAGGGTGACAAGGTAGGTTAGAAGTAAGGAGGCAGATGGTATTTTAATAGAAGGAAAAGGAAGAAGTGGTAGGGGGTGGGGCTAGGTGTAGGGAGGGATTAGCCATAGCGATAGCACCAGGGTGCAACAAACAAGCCAATGGGGACAACAAAGGGTGTGGGAAGGGTAGGGTCAAGCACTGAAAGAAGACTTGCCAGGGGTATGTCAGTGATGCCATAGAGTTACAAGATAACAGCCTGCCAGGTCTTGTCCGGGAGATGACTATCCTTGGTGGAAAAGGCTAGGACTGGGGCTAGCTGGCAGGTGGTGGAGGAGGGTATGCCATAAAGTTACAAGATATCAGCCTGCTAGGCCTTGTCTGGAAGATGTATCTTGGTGATAAAGATGAGGACTGGGGAGAGTTGCGGTGGTGGAGGAGAGTAGGGGTTGAAATTGGGAGAGGGTAAGGAGGAGGGGGGATAACTATGGGCAGTGGGGGGCTAACCTGGATAGTCAACGTGGGGGCAGTCACAGGGATTCACTTGTGCTAGTTGGAGACATAATTATCTTTTAAAGAGGCTGATTTTCCCACAATCAGCTAGAGAGATTGGCAGGTCATTGAGCCATTTGGGCCCCCCTGACAGATAGAGCATGATGTGCGAACATAGTGCGTCTAAAGGGGACATGTAGCATACCCTTAGTTGAGCTCCTGGTGGTTTTGGAGGATTTAGTACATTGAAAGTTATGGGCTATAGAGGCAGGTGTTAAACCCAGCATCACTTTCTTCCCGAGTAGGCAGGCTTGGTACTGGGGTCCTTTATTCCAAGGGAAACCAGCGTGTTTCCCCATAAAGGCGACAGGTATGGGTATACCGATCAACCCCCAGGACAAGCTTGCAAGCTTTGTTCAATAGTGTCTTGATTCTTTTCAATGCTGTGTCCATTGCCATGCTGTAGATGATTAGTCTGTAATCTATTGTGGCAAGTATTGAGCTCCTGGTTACCAGGTTCAAAGCCTCTGGGATCATTGAGTGCCGGTGTCTGTAGAGAATCCCCCAATTTGATGTTGGCTGCTCTAGTGACGTGATCTATGTGGCCTGTGAAGGAGAGAGTGTCATTGAGGTGAATACCAAGGTATTTGAATGAGTGCACTTGTTCAATCGTGTCTCCTTTTTGCTAGTGATTAGCAGAGGGTCAGCTTTCCCTTGTTGTGTGATAAAGTGAACTGCATCATTTTTGTTTTTTATAGTTTAACAGTAGTTTGTTCTGAAAACCACGATTCTAGTTTATTGAAGTTATGTTGCAGGGCAGCAGTGATTTCATTAGCGTTGGCTCCAGCTACAGAAATTATGGCACCATCCACGTACAGCACCGTGCTGGATGAGCAGGCAGAGGGTAGTGAATTTGTGGAAAGACTGAAAAGCAGCGGGCCAAGAAAGGACCCTTGTAACACCACCAGGGTCACATCTCTGGGGTCAGATGCTCCCCCCGCAATTTTCATGCATTGTGACCTGTGGGTCAGATAACTGCCGAACCAATTTACTGTATCAAAGGATAAGCCTTAGACATTAGGTTTCAAGGAGTATCTGATGGCTCACAGTGTTGAAGACATCTTCCAGTATAGGGGAATATGAGAATGAGAGGGCATGATATGAAATTGGAGGTGGCAGGTTAAGGAATTGTGAGCAAGTTTTTCTTCTCAGAGGGTGGTGGACAAATGGAATATTCTGCCACAGTAGGTGATGGGAGTGAGAACAGTGGAGGGATTTAAACAACTATATTCTTAGGAATCTGAGTATAGTGGGTCTACATGCAACTAACATAGTGCACTCAATCAGATGTGTCTGCATGCACAATATTACCATCATTGCCATTGTATATTCTACCTTCTGCATAAGCACAACTGTCTTTGATACAGTATGCAATGTTATTTATGCTTCCTTACAGGATAACTTTGTAAATATCTGCCTTAATGTTCTCATCCTGTATAAAAATAAAGGCTTTTACTACTACTGCTACTACTACTACACCATGATTTCCTCAAGAAAAAATATGGACTATCTATATGAAGTTTATTGACTCTCAGTAATTGTTTTTAAGATAAAGATAAAACAATGACAACAAATCACAGCTGAGAACTGATGAGTTATTAGGCCACAATGAACAATATTAAGTGGCACTAGACAATTCATGGCAGTGAATAGCTATATCATGCTTGGTGAAAATTTGAAGATATAACCAAAAATTCAAGTGTGGAATACAGATGTACTGTGTGTACTGTAAACGTATACCACAAAAGCAACTCTGAAGCTAGAACTCAGGCATAGCTAGGTATAGGTAGCAACACAGTAAGAATTTATATCACTAAAGCTCTATGTTGAGTTTAATCCAATAAGTGTTTCTCAAGATTCAGACAAACAACGTGTAGCACATGTACATATGTACGTGCTGTATGAGGTCTTCACTTTAGCTTTTTTCAGGTGTACATTCCCACAGAATAGAAAGAGGAAAAACAAAAGAAATAAAGATACAGGACACATCAGCACCTGTCTATAAACAGCGTTGATTCAAGACAGAGATGTTCTAAGGCAACTTGTTATGCGAGAAAGTGTGTTCCCACTAGGAGATATGCTCTGTGTCCAAGGAGGAAAAGAACTGGAGAAAAATGATCATGTTTGCACCCTTTATAGGCTGAGGTGCACATAGGGCTGCCACCTTTGAATGAGGCAAAAACCGGACCCTAAGCTCCGCCCCTAGCGCCACCCCTTTTCATGACTCATCATGCATTGCTCCTCCTAGAAAGTAATTTGTTATATCAATAAGACAATGCTTAAAGCAGCAATTCAACAAAAATGTTAAGATACTGTACCGTACCTGTTAAAGTTATTTTCCTAGATTCTTCCTAGTTATTTATTTATTTATGTATTTATTTATTGACATTGGTTTACCAGATAAACATACAGAGATAAAAGAAATCTCATTTACAGATATGATCTGGGGGAGACAAGGGAAACACTATAAATAGCATTCAACAGTATACATGGTATATAATAATACATAATACATTGTTTCCTGTAATGTGTACATTATATCTTTTTCTGGCTTCATTTCCTGCTCATGTCCATAGTACTATTTCAAAGCCAAAGAAGTGACCATTCTTTTTTTCTTGAGGGAAAAAAATAATTTAAAACATTTAAAAATGCTTAAATTCTGTTTGAGATGAACATGTTCACCAGCAAATGAAAGTCGAAGACAACTGGCTCTGTTACCATTACAAAAGGTGAGGGTAGCTTTGCTGCTATGCTACTTTAAGATGCAGTGGAAAAGATTAGGTTAAGTAAGTGCTAATGGTGTTAATGGCCACACTTTACACCTCCCAGGTTGACTACTTTCACAAACAAAGGGATATACTGACAACAGAAGTTATCTGTAACCTGGACATGTAGCTGAAACAATGAATACTAACATACTAACATACTATTTGCCAGCAGATTAGGCCTTATGGTCTATCAAGTCTGCTCGAACCTAGATCCTTAGTTCCTTAGATCCTTAGAATGATATGACAAAATTTGTTTCAAAAGTATGTGACCACTCAAAATGGCTCAAAACCTGACCAGCACAGAGCAAAACCGATTACCTGATAGGGACCCTGAATACCTGATCACCAGGTAAAAACCTGAGAGGTGGCAACCTAGGTGCACAACACACTCACATTCCAAGGCCATCAGACACTGGCCTCTGTTGAGTTGCATGCTGAAATTAAGCATTTGTCAATGGCAAATGTTTCCTTACATGGTGTATGTGGTAGGGTGTAATGTGTTAGTTGAAAGAACAGAAAGAAATGGGCATCCATGCAACATTGGGATTTGGGAATCCAAATTTGTGGGTCCAAATACTGTTGAGCAGCACTATGGAAAGCAGAAATGGCTATGGTGAAAGTTTGGGGTCAAAATATCATAAAGTACCAAAGGGTTTTGAGCTGCTTGAATTACATGCACAATAAGCCCTAGCCATACACTTTAATCCACTGGTTTAACCACAAGCCCCTAACTGAACAGATCCCGGTTCTAATCCTACCATGACGCTCACTGTGTGACCCTGAGCCAGGCACTTTACTTCCCTGTGCTCTAGTCTGTCTGCTATCCAAAACTTGCCAAACAGTATGCAAATATACAATAAAATAAATGATAAGATACAAGATATAGAAAACAATCCAAAACAAAGTGATGAATGAACAGTGAATGCATTGTGATGTCGGTATGAGTCATACTACCTGTACCATTAGCAGTTCCACTGTTTTGCAGTTCTTCATACTGCAAACACTTAGATGACAAAATGATGACAAGAGGGAATATGATTCTAAGCGATGATGTTTATGTGCATACTTGTTGAGCAGAAAGTACCAGGTAGTGGCATGAAATTGTCTGATTTTGTTTGACAAGGAACAATGGAAAACCAGGCAGCCTTGTCTGTGAGTTTAGAAGAGAGGTGCATGAGGACTGGGAGGATGTATCATTAGAAGGCAAGGACACAGAAATGTCAGAGTTCCAAGATGTGCTGCCCTCCTAGACAAGTATTTGGCACTAAACCTCACATGACTGGTCTTGCACTGTATACTCAGGTTTTAACATTGAAAAGCAAGATACACATGTTCATACGGTGTGTAGCTTAATCTACGTCCTGGATTATCTACATGGCATCAAGGAGCAATCTGCCATACATGAAACAATTGATACAGGAGACACCGATAGTGGAATATTCCTCTGCTGCATGGAAATCATACTGAGAATTAGAAAAGCAGGAATTGCTGTTTGGTTTGAGAGGTGGAGCTCCTGTCTGATCTTTTTTGGGGTGTGTGGGTGGGTGTGAGCATGCGTGTATGCATGCATGTCTGTGTGGTCCTTTTTTTCCAGTGGGTCCTAGCATTCACCCTCCAACCCATCCGAAAGGCCATGCTGTGTCACAGACTTTGATTACAGTCAGCATGTATCTCATTCTTGCAACAAAGGCGGGGGGGGGGGAGGCATGACACGCAATAGCTGAAGTACTAAGACAAGACAGCCACACCACATGACCCTGTAATATTTATGTTACACTGACAATAACTTATAGCTCTAAATAATAGTCTTAATAGTCAGGCTCACACCAACAACTTTGTTTATTGTACAAATACTCTCTTTGGTGCAAACTTGTCTTCAGGGCTCCCGCTTCCCTTCATTCTCTAAGGATGGCCAGCAAAGATTAACTTTTTTAAGGGATGGTAAGCCCTCATCTGGCACCCCCCATGTTGTAGCACTGTAGCTCCAGCCTCGAGGGTGAAAAATCCCCCCAGGCTGCACACATACCAAGCTGCCCATTCACCCCATTGTTATGTGGATATGTGTGTATGGGGAGGGTGGAATACCACACTTGTCTGGAGCAAAAATAACACATTTTATAAAGTAAACAGAAATTAATGCAACATAAGAGTAGGTTCAGAATAAAAAAAATAATGTTAATTGTGTTCACACACTGTAATTCTTTTATATCAGCAGCAAAGTCTGCCAGTTTCACTGAACCCTCTTTTAGACTTTCAACCTCACTCTGTAAGAGTAAAAAAGTCATTGTCACCAAAAACAATACACTAAAAGGATAACTGCTGAATTTTAAAAAAAGTAACATTGTCTCCGAGAAATTTTAATTTCAATGTCAGTTGCAAAGTCTGCATTTCTCATTTTATTCGTTGAGACATTGTCCTCACTCTTCAGGTTGCAGCTCTCATATGAAAATAAGGAAAAAGAAAAGTCATATGTACAACATAAATAGGAAAAATATCACTATCATCAACACATTATAAAAATATTGCAAAATATTAGGAATAACAATAAAAGAATACAGTTTACCTTTTTGTTCACAGGTCCTGTACATTCTACGAGAACTAAAAGGCTGCTTTTCCTCCCACATCATCACTTCCATCTCAGTTGTCCAGTGTGTGCAACTAACAGTCTGTACCTGAGTCATGCCAGAAGTCTTACAGTATTGCAGTTTTAAATGTCATACACCCATGGCTAGCTGTCACACACAAAGTACTTGACTACATAATAATGAACAGTTTGGTGTGCCAGTAATCATAATGTAGCTAAAACAGCCTGGTACACCAGCCCTTTAAAATGTAGTTATGCAATTATTTATGAAAAGATGTTTCACTTTACATATAATACAAAAGGATTTGAATGGGCTTCCCAGGGGTGAAAGGGCACTAGGTCTTTGGCCTCATGCCTCATTCCCCTGGGGCATGCCTTGAAATCTATTAATGTACACCCTGGCTTGGCTTATTGTGTACTTTGTGTTCAAGAAGAGGAATCAGCATTTATACTAAATACCTAATGCATAGTCCAGCCTGTAACATTTCCTGGAACTGATTGTTACACACTTTACTGCACTCACTCTGTACCTGTTTTATTGCACCATCACCTATGCTCCAATTGTATTGCATGTATGTAACTCCCAGGTCGCATCTGGAAACGAGTGGATCCCGCTCAGTATGCTTATCTGGTAAATCTCTTAAATAAATAAATATAGCACTTGCATACACAGTGTATCCCAAAGCACTTTACAAGTAATGCTAGACTGGTAGTGAAGTGACTGAATGTGTAGTGGCAGCCATATCGCACATCAACACCCACACACAGCCTGGACAATTGCATGAACCAGTTTATGGAAGGGAAATGTTGGCCAGACACCACGAATGTCCCCTACTTTGTGAAGGGTACCCTGGGTTCTCTTACTTCTACCTGGACACCCACCAGGACAACACCAGGATGGGTAGAAGGGACCTCGGTTTAACATCTCATCCAAAGGACGGTGCAGTCCAGCACTACAGCATCCCCCTAATACTGCACTCGGATGCCAACATTTTAGGTGCAAGTCCAATTCTGCCATGGGTCAAGAACCCATGACCTTCTGGGCCAGAGGCAAATGTGCTACCAAGTGAGCTACGCTGACATGCTCAAGCCCTAACTGATGTATTAAGATAGTTTTCTGCAATGATATGTAGAGAATATTGTATGGGCAACTATGCACAACCAGTGTGTTCTGCCACAGAGGGGTTCTGATTTCCGTCTCTGCCACAAAGGGGTTCTGATTCCTTCTGACGGGAATCAGAACCCCAAGGTGGCAGAACACACTGGTTATGCATAGAGTTGCTCATCCTGTATTTTTGTAGTGTATAGTTTGTGAAATGTGCACATTGTGATTTTTTCTTCACAATGAAACTGACTTGTGCAGTCTGTCGAGGTTCTAGAATGCTGTTCTGCCACAGAAGGGTACAATCACATTCCATGACCTTTGAACTGTGGTACAACAGCATTTTGAAAATGGTAGATGTCTATCTAGAATAATGCTGCACTACACTATAAACATATACTGCAGGAAAAAAACATTTGCACAGTATGGGCATGAATTGGTAAAGTCCATACCTGAGATCCAATACAGGACAAACAGTGGTAGAAATGGGAGGGAACTCTGGGGAACTAAGTTCCAGGTGTAAAATTTTGAAAGACTGACTCAGTTCCAGGAGTAAAATGGTGAAGGACTGGTCTGGTAAAAAATGCATGTTCCAAAAAGGTCTACAACTGGCTAATTAAAGTGTAAAACTGTAACATACAATGAGGAAACAGATCCCCGGAGTCACCCCGGCACATGCTGTATGTTCAGTGCTGCATCAAAAGTACTGCTTTCCACCACTGAATATTTTCTATTTCCAACTTTGAGCACAAGGACGAGTCAAAGCAGCAGTGCAAGATAAAGAAAATATGCGTTTTTGCAACAGTTTACTCCCTGTACTCTGTTGAGCATGTACCTAGTAATCTTTCTGAACAGCATTGTACTGTCACCCCATAATGTGCTCATTTTCCATTTCTTTTTGTTTACATTTCTACCACCTGCCATGCTGAAAGCAGCCGTACTAGATAGCAGCCACCATATTTACTGTGGCGCTACAAAACTGGAAACTGATCACTTCCTGATTATCTAGTACTGCTGCTTTAAAGGTACTGTGTGTGTGTTTGTGGGGGGGGGGGTGCTTGAGTCATGCCCCCCTCCGTAAACACAGTTCGTGAGTTGCATTTCTGCATTATGTTTACTTCTGAAACTGTAAACCATCTTTTTTATTTTATTTATTTATGACTTTGTTAACACTGGATCCCAGGGACTGGTGTCTTATCTTTAAATGAATGTGTGAGAAACTTACAGAGAAGCCCCCAGCCACCACCACTATCACCACCACCACCAGACAAACATAAAGTACAACTTGAGGACAGTTATTGCAGACTTCTTACAACATAGTGCCACATACTATACGAACATGCGAACATGCGACATTTGCCAGCAGATAAAGGCCTAGAGGTCTATCAAGTCTGCTCGAATGTGCAGCTAGCACCCCTTATTCTGCAGCTGCCTCTCCCTTCCACCCTTCCCCGTCATTGACCCTCCCCCTTGTCCTATCCCATCCGCTTTTGAAGCAGTCCACTGTTCTACTGGATACCACTTCTGCAGGTAACGCATTCCACCCAGCCACCACCCTCTCTGTAAAAAAGTGTCTCCTCATCTCCCTCCTGAACCTTCCTCCCTCCAGTCTCATATCATGGCCCCTGATGTCCCACCCCTCCCTTAGTTTGAACAGCCCCTCTATACCTGTCTTGTTTATTCCTTTCATGTATTTAAAGGCTTCAGTCATGTCCCCCCTGTCCCTCCTCTCCTCCAGTGAGTACATGTTCAACTCCCTCAGCCTCCTCTCGTATGATAAGTCCCCAGCCCCTTGATCATCTTTGTCACCCTACATTGCATCCTCCAGTAACTTAATGTCCTCTTCAGATACGGGCACCAGTACTGCACGCAGTACTCCAGGTCGGTCTAACTAATGACCTATACAGTGGCGGAATCACCTCCTCCCTCCTCAAGGATATACCCTGCAATACAACCCAGCATTTTGTTGGCCTTGCAGCTGCCTTCCTACATTGGGCTGAGTTGTTCATTGACCATGTAATGAACACCCTAGATCCTTCTCTCTTCTGTCTGGGCTAGCTGCACTCCCCAGCTGGTAACTCCTGCTTGGGTTCTTCATCCCAAAATGCAGCACCTTGCACTTTTGGCATTAAACCCCAGTTGCCAGGTGTCTGACCAGGTTTCAAGCTTTGCCAGATCATCCTGCAACCCCTGCCATCCCCTAGGTCATCCACCACTGCTCCTACTTTGGTATCATCAGCAAACAGACTGATCTTGCTCTGATGTCCAATAATATGTCTGCAATGAATATCCCAAACAACACTGGCCCCAACACGGAGCCCTGTGGAACACCGCTTCACTACCCTTGGGTGAGAGAGCTCCCCACCCACCACCACCCTCTGTTGCCTCTGTGAAGCCAGTTCCCTACCCATCTCACCAGCTTTGCACCTGCCTCTGGGCCTACTAACTTACTTCCCAGCCTTCCATGTGGCACCAAGTCGAATGCCTTACTGAAGTCCAGATACAGGACATCCACTGCATGACCCCTCTCCGGTTGCCTAGTTACCCAGTCATAGAACTCCACCAGGTTGGTTTGGCAAGATCTGCCCTGTATGAAGCCATGCTGTCTGCTGTCCTGTAGTCCTTTGGCCTCTAGGAAGGCCACCAGCCTCTCCTTCAGGATAGTCTCCATTAGCTTACCCACGATGGATGTGAGGCTCACTGGTCTGTAGTTTCCCAGTTCATCCTTGGGGCCACTCTTGTGAAGGGGCACCACATGAGCCATCCTACAGTCCTGAGGTACATATCCCGAATGTAGTGAGGCATTAAATAGGTCTGCCAAAGGTCCTGCAAGGACCTCTGCCAGCTCCTTCAGTACCCTGGGGTGGATGCCATCTGGGCCTGGCGCCTTATCCACCCTCAGTGCCTTCAAACCCTCCCAAGCTCTGCCCTCCATTTCCCCATCTGTCACCCCTTTCCCCCTGTTTCTGCCATTTCTCCCCTTGGGTCACCCTCTCTTCTCTTTAGTAAATACTGAACAGAAGAACTCATTTAGTGCTTCTGCCTTATCGCACCCTGCTTCCACCCAACCCCTCCTTCCTAATCCTTACTATGTGGACCTTACAGCTCCTTTTCTCCTGATGTACCTAAAGAAGTCCTTCTCCTTCTATGCCTTGTGCCCTGGAGTTCCAAGGTGCCTTGGCTCCCTCACTGCCCGTGTCACCTCCTTCGATTCTGTGAAGTACTCCTCCCTGTCCTCCCTCCCTGTTTTCTTATACTTCCTAAAGGCAACTCTTTCCTTCTTACCTTTTCCATGACCTCCTTGTTCAACCAGCTCGGTTTCTTAGCCCTAGCCTTCTTGCTCTGGGCCTTGCAGCAGGTTTTGTTGCCTCCACTATCCCCAGCTTTATGAGCTCCCACCTCTGGTTAGTGTCCATACTAGATTGAATTCTGGCCAGGTACCCTTTGCCACTTCTCCCATCCTCCCAAAGTTGGTCCTCCTGAAGTCCAGCACTCTTGTGCCAGATTCCACCCTTCCTTGCCCATATCCAATGTGAGCTATACTGGAGTGGTGGTCACTTCCTGACAGCGTACCTTCACTGTAAGTTCTCTCACAAAGTCCCCATTTGCCAGCACAAGGTCAAGGGTATTCCCAACCTGGTTGGTTCACTGACCATTTGCAGCAGGAAGCTGTCCTGGAAGGCATCCAACAGTACCTGGTCCCTGCTGTACCTAGTTGTTGGGGTACTCCAGTCCACTCCTGGCATATTGAAGTCCCCACAATCACCACACTACCCTTCTCTTGGTCCTCCCGATCTGTCCTGCTAGTTCCCTGTCTAACTCCTCCATTTGAGATGGCAGCCTGTACACCACTCCCATCTAAGAATCCTGTTCTTGGAATCCTGGATTTGCATCCAAAGTGACCTCAGCACTACCCTCCTCCCTTCCTCCCTTACACAGTTCAGTCCTTCCTTCACATATACCCACACCCCATCCTTTCCCAATCACCCTGTCCCTACGAAATAATCTGTACCCTGGTACAGACAGGTCCCAGTCATTGTATTGGGTGGCTCATTTTTTCTGTGATGGCTGCAATGTCCACCTCTCCCTCTGCCATGAGTACCTGTAACTCTGAAGTTTTCCTCCCAAGGCTCCTAGCATTAAGGGTAACCACCTTCCACCCTTTCCCCCCTCCCATCCTGCCCTCCTTTACTAGCATCACCAATAGTACTTGCCATTTGTCCTTTGTCACTGTTATGGGGGGGCAAGCTCATATGGTTTCCCAACCTGTGGTCTCTGCATGTCTCTTGCCCAATTGCCACCCCCCCACACCTAGTTTAAATTCCCTACTTCCTCTATGTACGCCTCCATCCTCTGTTTCAACACTTTCTTTCCCTCCTCACTCAAGTGTAGTCTGTCCTTGGCATAGAGACTACTGTCCTCCCAGGTCCCTCCCCATCCCCCCAACAGCCCATACCCTTTAGCACAACACTAGGTTCTTAGCCATCCGTTAAATTCCTTTATTCTCAGCTTTCTTGTTGTGCTTGCCTTGGGCACTGGAAGTATCTCCGAAAAAGTTACTGATCTTCCTGCCCCCTCACATAATTATCCGAGATCCTCAAACCTCCTCTGGACTATATCTACTGTCTTGTCAGCCAGGTCATTCGTCCCAAGATGTATAATTAAATGAGGCTTGTCCCTACCCCTTCTAGCATATTTCAGAACAGATTGTCCCACACTTTCCACTGTCATTCCTGGCATGGCCTCCACCAAATGCACTATGCTCTCCCTCTTGCTACCCCACCTGACCTCTTAGTATTGAGTCCCCAGCACTAAGATTCCACCACTCTTACTCCCTGCTTGCTTCCATTCATCTCCCTCTCTCATTTCCATCTCCTCTTCTTCCTCCTGCACATTATTTCTCCTTTTTTTCCCTGTTGCAATTCTCCCAGCAGAGCTTCCCCCTGCTCCGGTTTGGTCCAGGCATTTATCAATTACTCCTCTAATTTCATCATTTCCCTCCTCCACCTTCTTCTTCTCTAGCAGTGCAAAACTATTTTCTGAAGACCCTTCACAAATGCCCGCCTCCTCTCTTCATAGTAGCCTGTTCTCTCCTTTCCACTCCATGACTTTTGCCACTTCTTCACCTTCCCTCACAAGTCCCTATGTCCTCCTTCCATTTGTCTTTTGTCTCCTGACCTGGTTTCCCCAGCAATCGTTCTTCCTGGCCTGGGCCCCCTTGTCCCTGCTTCCCTTCTTCTGACCCTCTCCTCACCACTCTTGGCTTAAATCGCCCTCCCTCATCTCCCATTCTTCCTCCCTCCAGTATTGGTCTAAACCCACCCCCAATCTGCCTTGCCTGTCTTAGTTCCTCCTGCAGACCCTCAATCTCCTTTCTAAGTTTCTCTATGTGGTTGCACACTAAACATCCTCCCACACTCCAGGTCATTTTTAGAAAGATTGGTGCACTGCAGTTGTTGCAGCCTACCACCCTACCCATTGCTGTTGTTGCCCACCAGCGACCCCCTACCCTTCCAGATGCAGGATACCAAACACTCCCCCAAGTCTCCCCTCTATCAGTGCAAAACATGTTTTTCTTAATTTCCCTTACCCCCTTTGTTGTACATGTTTCGATAGCTTGAGCAACTGCTTTTTCTATTCCTAACCTTCCTAGCCATACTCAAAAAAAGACTTTAAGTAGCTGTTGCACAACCTTCTTCAAACTCCTACTCCTCCTCCTTTCCACAATGCAATAGCAATGCAAAGAAGTAACAATTAAAGCTCCTAGATTTGCAGTTACTTCCCTTCCACTGAGACAGCAGTCACCTCTTCACTCGCTGCTGTTCCTTTCCTGGATGTCTGCTTCTGCTATGACAGGTGCATATCCTTTGCCCGATTGAGGAAGTGATGTCAGAACCCTTGGTATAAACGAAATCATGGACCAGGAGCAGGCGGGTGAGGGGTTGGGGGTGGGACCAACCCAAGTGTTCCAGAAACAATCAGGTAGCTGAGGCCCCTGGTCAGACCATTAGCACCCTTCCCCACTATGCACTAACCTTTGCAGCTAGTAAAGCCAGCAAAGTGAATCATAATTCTACTCAAAGCTTCCAAAAATATGTTTGCTACCAAAAGAAACAGGTCTCCAATTAAACAGCTTCACCAACAACACATCAAAATAGGGCTTGACTTTAGAAGATATAGTTCTCTAATTCAAAGAAACAGCCCCAGTTAAATCACACCAAATAAGTTTTAAATCAGAAGAAATAGGCCTCTACAAATGCAGCCTGCTACACAGTGAAACATCAAACAAATGAGCCCACTTATAGCCACCAAAACAGATTTCAAAATTCCAACAGCCCCAAAACAATACCCTGCTAGCCCCTTAGAAGTAGTAAGAAAGAAAATAAATTACCTTCTATCAAGCAAAATCCACAAGAAACAATGTGAAAACAACAAGATGCAGCTACTGTACTGTAACAGATCTAATCCTTTCCTTTCTAGTTCTTTCTGAGAAGCCAAAGCAACTATAAGTAGTACCTCACCTTCCATATTATATCAGTGCAGCTCTGTGGGTGGAAATCAAGGTCTGCATTCATTGTTTCCTCAAATACTATGGTTAATGTACATAATCACACTTTAAATGCTTGAAAAATGAACAAAATGAATGCCTCCTCCAGGTTTTTACTCACTGCCAGTCACCTGCACACATTTATAAAGTGTATCACCAGTCACTTCAGAATTGCCATCTGAGCTGAAAGGATCAGATGGCCCAGTAAGGTACAATAAATAGCCCCATAAAGTATGGACCTCAGGTACCCTCCTCCACCAATTTTGTGACTTGCCACTGAAACTGTACTTTTAACTCCCCTTCTGCACACTTACGTTGCTGTGGCTGATGCAAAGACTCAACCTCCACCCCAGGCTCAATATTACCATCCATAGTGTATAGAAATACAAAGGGTACCTGCTAAGGAACCCAGAGCTTGCATGTTCAAACCCCACTAGTGTTAAATTGAATAGTATACTTACTGTGTGACCTCTGCCAAGCCAGTAACATCCCAGTGATCCAGTACACAGGGCTTCGAAAATGGTAACAAGTAGAACCCTGCTGAAAATGAGATGTTGCATCTCTGTGCAATCAAGTTCATGGTTAAATATTGCTGTGGCTAATACAAGGACTTGATCTCCACCCCAGGCTTAATATTACCATCCATAGTGTATAGAAATACATAGGGTGCCTGCTAAGAACCCGTAGCTTGCATGTTCAAATCCACTATTGTTAAATTGAATAGTATACTTACTGTGTGACGCCTGGCAAGCCAGTAGCATCCCAGTGATCCAGTCCACAGGGCTTTGAAAATGAGTGCAAGTAGGACCCTACTGAAAACCAGATGTTGCATCTCTGTGCAACCAAGTTCCTAGTTAAATAAATTGTTTAAAAATAAAATCGAGAAATGGATGGCATAGCAGAAGGTGAAATCTAGGGCAACACAATTGCAGGGTATACCAGAGGAACATCCAATAACATTTCCTGGGACATCAATTGTGAGTTTTAAAAGGGTGCATGGGAGATCGCCCTTTCAGCAGAGGGTTGAGACTGTGCACTGCTGCACCTTTAAGAAGCTCCAGGGCACAGTTAGTGGCAGGGGAACATTGAGCTCAGAGAGTTGGAGTACTGAGGACAGGCAGGAGGAGGCAGTATTTCATATATGCCAACTCTGACCCTAAACCAAAAATATATTTTGGCATTTGCAGGATTTATACTCCATCACACCTCGCAGAACAACCGGATAAGGGATAAGAGCCCAAAGCTAGCATTTTGGATCTCACATCAGTGTGGAAGAAGGCGAACAGCTGCAATCCATGTGTTGATGGTGACTTTGAACTGGGGTTGTTTGTTTTTTACCTACCATGTGCACTCTTGACACTTCACATTGCCACCCAGGAAAATTAAGGTGGCAGACAAGTCCTCCTGAGCTTTGTATTCTTTGTAAAGGGAGTAAATTGGAACAGAGCAGGAGCACGGGAGTGGTGTGAGCACCGAGCAGACTTGAGCAGGAAAGACGGATCTGGAGATGAGTCGTTCATGTGCACCGTAGGGACCCTTGTCGGTTGGGGAAGTTGCGGTGTGTGGGAACTGCAAAGACTGTGTTCTGTGAGGACTGCTGCTACAGTGTCATTGTGAGTGGGGGGGGACTGTAGGAACAGAGACCCTTGTGGGGCGATATTTTAGCATGCCAGACTTCCTTGAGGCTGTTTAGAAAAGCTCACATAATATGGTACTTATGTGCAGACTAGAGCCCTAGAGCCCTTTCGCCACACAGCAGCAACAAAGAACTACACCACTACAGGCTACAGGGAATAAAAACAGCCAAATAACTTCAGCAAAAAAAGAACTGTAATTTATTTCACAATAAAGCCACCCAGCATTAATATTTACAGAGCTCCGCTTGGGGTACTAAGCAAAATTAACAAGCATGTTGATATTGTCACTGCATTTGGGGCTTTGCCCCCACTGTCCATTATATGTGAATTGGGTCCCTTGAAAATGCTGGTCTCTGAGACAGAGAAGAGGAAGTGCAAAGGAGACAATTGGAGGGAGGGAGAGGTACGGGGAACAAAACAGAAAACAAACAGGGCGTGAGGAGGCACAATCTGCAGCTGGTCTTATGCAAGTGAAAGAACTGAAGTGCTGTCATCAGAGTGCTTCATTTCTTTCAACTAGAGAATGGCTTCAGTTGTGAAACTGTGACTAGTGTCACAGTCTGGTTATGTTCTCATTGGTCTGTGAGGACTAGCCCACTGAAGAGTGCTCTGCATTGGACTTGTCCCTGACATGCCTCTGAAAGTCATTCTACAGCAAGATGTTTCTTGTGCACGCAAGGAAACATAAAAAGGATGGCAAACACAGAGCTTGCAAAATGTTTACACATAAAGTGATTCTGAGAACAAGAAACTGTACAGTCAGAGTTACACAATATTTTGGTATATTTCCTGACCAACTGAGTTATTGTTATGTGACATAAGATGTTGTGCATAGACTCCTGAAGAAACCATGCATATTTGGCAAAATTTGGGGATACGTGCCTGAATAAATGAATTGAACTGAACAATAAATGTGTGAAAATGTTTTTGTGAGTGCCTCCATTGAAACGTGATGTTCCATGGTAACTTCTTATTCAAGAAAGTGTATTTCCACAGGGAGACATGCTTTGCACTGAAGTAGGACAAAAGAACTGGAGACAAATGGTCATTTTGCACCCTTTATAGACTGAGATGCAAAACAGACTCACATTTCAAGGCCATCAGATGCTGGCGTCAATTGAGTTCAAAAGCGTCCCAGTTGTTCAAAAACTTGTTTACCCAAGACCACAGAGTAGGGCTTTAAGTAAGTAGATATTCTTGATGATGTACTACCATTTGTAAACTATTTAAACAAATAATAGCTGTGAAAAGTTGAAAGTTAGAACAAAAGTTAGATACTACTGCTGAAACATATTGGTTTAAAACTTTTCATTTTAGGATATATCTACCTTTTAAAGAGATCTGAGGCTAGATTTTCAAAGCTCCTGAACTTCCCGCAGCTGCTGGAAAAACTGGGCAAGTGGGTCTCACTTAAGGAGTTGCAGGTTTTCCCGCAGCTGCGGTATTCGTAAAGGTGGAGCTGGTTTTTGACCAGCTCCATGATATATGGCAGCTTGTGGCCATTTTTCAGTGCAGATGCTTGGAAATGGTACACATAGTGAAACCAGGCATAACATTCCCCTCAGATGCGCCTGATGAAAATACAAATCACCGCAGGTGCAGAAATTTCATCTTGCAGAGGTGACTGCGGCGTGGAACTTTGTCCCAGAATGTCTGAAAAATCCAGCCCCTGGTTGCCAGCAGAACAATCCCAGTCAGTATCAGATCTTAACTGCATTATATTCCTTTGAAATTTGACTTTCAAATTGTTCTGTTCTTTATTACAAAGAATATGTACATGGCAGGTCTGGCCCGGTGGTGCTGAGGGTTGAGGCACTGGACGCCACACCTCACGCCATGCCAGCAACCTGGGTTTGGGAATGGACTCAGGTCTCTCAGGGGCTGGCAGGGGAGGCAAGGATTGAGCATCACAGCTCTCCTTCCTCCAGGTGGGGTGGGGGTCTGTGCTGTGAATGGTACAGCTAGGGGGGCTCGCCAGTGTTCAGGGTGCTTGGTTGCCTCCGTGGAGGTGGAGACAGCTGCTACACCCATTGCACGGTGCGTGGGCGCAAGGGGTGAAAAGGAGAAAATCCTGGCAGCAGGATGATGTTGACTCCACAGGCACTGCACCCAGGCCGGGCATAAGGTAAGCCCTGGTAATTCCAGGGGACAGTGCTGGGGGGGTTGGGCAGAAGGGGGCTGTCAGGGGGAGGCATAGAAACAGCAGCTGTATTAAAAACAAAGAATATGTACATGGGAACAGGAGCTTTGTCCCTTACATTAGATCTACATCTGAGATTTATGTAGGAATCATTATTATTGTTTTTTATTTATTCAGCTTTTTTTACAGGGTAAGTGCACTAGGCAAGAAACCTGCCTATTTTCAGGCAGGTCCCGGGAGAGTATGTAACAGGTGAACAAGCATATAAACATAGGTCGAGAGTACAAGTGTTTAGTTAAATACAGTAGAGGAAGTGCCTAGCATTACAGACTAATGGTGAATACAAATCATTGAAGACAATATCTGAAGTGCCTTAGTTTACAGGCATGAGGTGGATACAAATGAGAGAAGAGTACAGGCAGCAAACCATACAATAGTTGTGATTCAGTAAGGGAGGAGGACAACCAGTTTTAGCAGAAAAGGCAGGACTGGGCAGCAGGAGACAATGAGATCAGAAGCATGAGCATTTAAAGTCATAAATCCTTTACTTATTACATCAGTCATTTCCACAGCAACAGACTGTGATGTCAGAAGGAGAGAATTATGAATTCAGCTTCTTAATAAATCTCAAAATGTAGTCGCTATGTTAAAGTCCTTAGTAATAAAGGAAAACAATGGGTTTGTGCTTCCATGCTGGAGACTCCGGGTTCAGTAGAAGACTTGAGTGCTGGCAATCTGGCAACCAGCTGGAAATCATTCTGCCACTAGCAGCATATCTCAGCTTGGGGACAGGAGGTGGTGTGTTCTGTCACCGCAGTGACAGCTGCTGGTTGGTCAGGGAACTCAATCTCCAAACAAGTGAAAACTGTGTGTGTGCAAGGTTAACAGTAGCTGTGCATGCCACCACAGGGAAGGGAATGGGAAAATTTAAAAGCCTCTGTGCAATGAGCTGTCGAAATGATGGTCACTGGCACTTTCAGGCTCCACTCTACATTGATCTCCAATGGTGATAGCGGTACTATGAGCAGCTGACAAGGCTGGGAAGTTACCAGAATGAAGTAGTAAGAATGGAGTAGTGGAAAATTTGTGCAAGTAATGGAAACAGTGGGTTTGGAACAATTAGTTAATAAACCAACTAGAGGAGGAAATGTTTTGGATTTGTTATTGACGAATAGATCTGATATTGTTAAAGGAATTAAGATAAGAGAACATCTAGGAAATAGTGATCATGCTATAGAGGAATTTAAAATAAAAAATAAAACTACATGTATTAAAGGGAAAACAGTGGCAAAAAATTATAATAAAGCAGACTGTAAAAAAATTAGGAAGAATCTTGAGAAATGGAATTGGAAGTAGAATATAGCAACAAAAACAGTAAAACAAATATGGGATGAACTGAAAAATAAGTTAATAAATCTAGAAAAAAAGTATGTACCAGATAAAAAGTTATATAATAAAAGAGGTAGAAAACCCTTGTGGTGTACTGGTAGAGTAATAAAAGTTTGCCTATAAAAGAAAAAGGCATTTAAAAAAATGAAAACATTACAAACAATAGATTATGTAAAATATTATAGAGATTGTGCAAAGGTAGTTAAACGGATTATAAATTTTGAAAGAAGGAAATTAGAAGCAAATTTGGCTTATAGAAAAGACAATGGGAAAAGCTTCTATGCATATATTAATCAGCAAAGGAAAGGTAAACAGGGAGTGGGACCATTAGAGGTGACCGGTAAGGAGACTAATGATCCCAGTGAAATGGCAAACAAACTAAATTATTATTTTAGGTAGGTTTTTGAGGATGGAAATGATGTAAGTAATGTAGTAGTGGATAGGAACCAACAAAATCTGGATATGGCTACTACTAAAGAGGAAGTAGAAAGGATAATAAACAGGATAAAAATATATAAATCTGCAGGACCAGATATGTTACATCCAAGGTATATTAAGGAAGTACTACCACTAATATTAGAAATTTTGGTGTGGATAATTAATAAATCCTTAAAGACTGGTGAGGTGCCAGAAGATTGGAGATGAGCAATTGTGGTGACTTTATTTAAAAAGGGGAAAAAGATCAATAGTGTCAAATTACAGACCAGTGAGCCTGATGGCAATTCTGGGGAAAGTGGTTGAAAGTTTATTAAAAGTAAGAATAGAGGAAAGTATGAAGTTGATAGGATTTACAGATAAAAAACAAGGATTTAAAAGAAATAGAGCATGTGGTACAAATCATTTGTGCTTTTTCGAAAAGATAAAGGAGGATTTAAATAATAATATACCAGTGGATATAATATTTTTGGACTTTCAAAAGGCCTTTGACAAGGTGCCTCATGATAATTTGATAAACAAATTAAATAAAATAGGTATAGATAGTCGAATTGTTATATGGGTAAAAAATTGGCTGAGTGATAGAAGTCAAAGGGTGAAAGTATTGGGCGAGCTGTCTGAATCAGTGAAAGTAAGGAGTGGGGTGCAGCAGGGTTCTGTGTTGGGCCCCATATTATTCTCATTGTATGTTAGTGATTTGCATAAAGGTATTGTTAATCAGCTAGTGAAGTTTGCAGATGACATCAAGCTGGGGGGACCAGTAAGAACAATAGGACAGCAAAAAAGTGTGAAAAAGGATTTGGAAAAAAGTGGAAAATTGGGCACGTCAAAATAAAATGAAATTTAGCTTAGAGAAATCAGGAGTAATGTATTTAGGAAGGGAGAGTAGAGGAAAAAAGGGGTATATATTAAACGGTAAAGAACTAAAAAAAGTTATAGAGGCAAAGGATTGTGGTATAATGATTGATAGAGAATTAAAATTTGACAAACAAAGAACAATAGCCATACAAAAAGCAAATAATATGGTAAGAAACATAAAATGTGCCTTTAAAAATAAATCATTGGGATGCATGGTGCCAATATATAGGTCTTATGTTAGGCTATATTTGGATTATGGCTCCCAGTTGTGGAATCCATATTTAAAGAAAGAAATAGGAGAGTGGAGAAAGTACAGAGGAGATAATATTAGGATGATAGGAATTTACATAAATATGAATATAGTGAAAGATTACAGAGGACAGGACTATATAAGTTAGAACAAAGAAGGACAACAGGTGACTTAATGATGATGTTTCAATAGTAAATGACCATGAGTTGGTAGAAGAAATGGGTATAAAACTAAAAGAAGGGTTGAGGGATTGAGAAGTCATAATAAACAAATCAAACTTAAGACAGTAGAAAAACAGTATATACTATTCATTTGTTAATAGGACAGGAGAGTATGGAAAACATTGCCAGGAGAAGTGGAAAGTAAAACATTAGAAGAATTTAAAAAGGAATTGATAAATATTTTCTTAGGGAGCATTGAAAGTGGACCCACTATGGTGGGGGACAGTTTATATGGACCTATTGGTCTTCTACGGTTCTATGCCAAGTATAAATACCAAGTATAAAGACCTGAATGGAGGTGTAGATGGTGGCTCAGGGCTCAAACAGCTATATTAAAAAAAAAAATTGATAAGACTTGAAATCCAAATCGTTTTGAATATTGTGTAACTCAGTTATGCTAATGTCCAATGGTACTTTGGTTTAATACTCCGCAGAACTTGGAAGTACAATATGCACAGCAGATTAATGCTATGGACTAGTAAACCAAGAAATGAATTTGGTTTTATGTAGCACATTTCAAACACACTGCACTATAAAGTGCTACACAAGCCATAAAAAATTGCAACAGTCTTTAGATATGCACAGAGTAGAAGTGACATTCAGGAAGTTGAAGGGGTGCTCAGGGAGTATATGTGCAGAGGAAGGGAGATAGAAGTATGGGAGGGTGCTAAGAAACTTGCTTAAGGTGATGGTCACACATTTTTGGTGTCCACTTACTGTATGAGAGGCAGTATAAGCTTGTGATCAGAGCACAGTGCTATGAACCTGGAGGCCCAGGACTGAATCCCACAACTGCCATTTACCATGTGACCCTACACAAAACATTTGACCTCCTTGAAGATAATACTTTTCTCTTGTACCTAACACCTCAGTCTTTAATTAAAGTATCTGTTCATACCTAATGGCTCCTGTTAACTGTTTATGGATTGTAAACTACATTATGGGTTGCTATCTAAAATATTATAAAATGGCTAGGAAAAATTATGTAATCTGAGTGGCTAATGGGTGTGGAATGTTTCCATGACTGCACACTACAGCTAGTGCCAGCAACATAAACTTGTATCATATTACTAATAACCCCACACCAAAGGCCATGCACTCTGGTGATACCCAGGGCCAAACATGAAACTGTACATTTTTAAGGAACTTTTGACAAGTAAATTGTAATACCACACTCTACTTTTTTTATTTTACATTTAAAAATGGTCTATATTTAATTTGTTTCACATGGAGTCATTTTATAAGTGCAGTAACACATTCCAGGGCATGGAGTCATTGGTGTAATTTATACAATTCTCTTGGTGTTTACAGACACTAGGCTTTGCCTCATGTCTACCAACTCCCAGAGGCATGTCTATTGCCCAAAAATTGCAGACCCTGTCATGTGTTTTGGCTTACATATTCCTTTCCTTATTAGATATAAAGTAAATATATAGATGTGTTGATCTGGACTTACTTGGTATCTTAGAGAGTTTATTATAATGTTGGCTTATCTAGCTGGGGTTAACCAACTAAGGCATTACTGAACATACCTCAGTTGGCTAGAACCAAGCCAAGGGTTATACTTTTATGAGATCAGCAAAGTAAATACAGAGTTTCACTTGTGACTCTCAAGAGAACTGCCTTGTTTTGCAGGGTTGGTGGTCTGGGAAGTACAAAACATTGATGTTTTTTAGATGTGGGAGCTGGAGCCACTGTCTTCCTATATGGTGAAGTGGTATTGGTTTCACACAGTGGTGGTTGGGGCACTGGTATGCCCCAGGCATACAACTGGGTGCTTTGGCACCTTTAATGTGGTCTGGAATATTATTCCCAGTAATAGTGGTTAAGGACATTATTCCCAATTTGAGCATGTACTTAATGAGTTCTTCTATTGTATTTAAGTGATAGTGACTCAGCTGAAGTATACAAAGAAGTACGTGGTTGATGAGAGTTATTAAACACCTAAGGCCAAAGACCAGGATGTTTAATCAACTGCAGTAGTAGTTTATCCTGAGTATACCCTGACTAACGGAATATTATTATCATTATATGATTTGTAGTTTTGAAAACAGGATTTTAAAAGCTCTGTGGTTAGAGTGGAAGGTGCCTTTTTGTCCTGTTTTGTGGACTAGATACACATAAACTATCATGGGCGGTTCACTAGAATGCCCCACCAGGGTGACTACTAGGGCAGACTAGATGGGCCAGGGGGTCCTTTTCTGCAGACAACTTCAGTGTTTCTATGTAGGCATGTCAAAAATGTGGACACACTATTGTGAACATGTCTTCAGTGTGGATAAAATACCGTGGGCATGTCTAAACTGTGGATAATTGACTAAGGAAGGTGGTAGTTTGTGGGGTATCAAATTACAGTTTTCCTCTATCCTGATTGGCTTACAATGCATACATGTCCTATAATTGTTCTCATACATGCATTCACATTTTAACTTGCAAATAAAACTGATGTCATTTTGTCACTAAACAGTGAAGTCCTTATTTTTTAACGTAACATTAACCTGTCTTTCTGCTTTCTTTTAAGGGGACATTTGTATTGTTTCTTGTGTTCACTTTGAAATCTTGTTCTTTTGTTTCTTTTTATGATCCGTTGCTGATGCTGTCTTTTCCCATCTGATATTAATATTTATAATTACTGATCACTTCTAGAGTACAGTGCCACCAGCAGAATGGAGGTCTGCAGAGAATCTTTCCTACTGAAACTTCTCTGGTTGGGGAGGAGCTCAGTGGAGACTGCGTGATTACATTGGCTTTACTTTTAAGTTGCGTGTGGAAAAGATCACAGGACCAGAATTTCATACAGCATAAACTTATTCCAGTTCTTGAAGCTAAAGTTTAGTGCAATCTGTATGACATGAAGCAAGATAATTACACCAGTCAATTAAAATGAAAACCTTTATTTAAATACAAACTTTAAATACTATCATGCTAATATTTTCATACGTCCCTGTAGTAATCACTGGGAAAAAGTACAAGCTGAATTATAGATGACAGTATAACAACATTTAACAACCCTAACTTGAATCTTTCTTACAATGTGTAATAACATTTTTATTATCATATAATATGACACATTGAATGTCAAATGCCCTAGCACTGGAACAGACTGCTACAAATAAATGAAACATAGAATATGATGGCAGATAGGGCTACTTGGCGACTGAGTCTGCCCATATTATAATTTTTTTTTCTTTCAACACAGTTACTGTAGGTTGTGCTAAAAATGGTAAGAAATCATTTGAATGGTTTATGGCCCAAATGGCATTAGTTTGTATAAAAAATATAGATATAGCTTTGGATAGCCATATATATTTTGGGGGGCTACAGAGCATGGTACATATGGCCAGACTAGCATCTGGGGTAGTTCTCTTTGAAAAAAGGAGACTGAGAGGTAATATGACTGTGTTTTAGTTTTAATCCCCCCCAAAAATCCTATTTAAAAACTGGGTTGTAACAAGAGTTCATCAGATTGGAGCTTAATATAAATTAATCACTATATTTACACTGATGTAAACTGAAAAACAGTTCTGAAAAAGTATATAAAGTAGGTCTTTTAATTAATTTGCTCAATCAAAATACTGTAAGCAGATGCCAGGATGACAAACAGATCACAAATTGCTTTCATTTTATACAAAGCCACTGCAAAATTTAGTGAAAGTGACTTTTCAGAAGCTTTACATGTTAATGAAAGAATCTTTTGTTAAACAGTACAATATCATAATTATTATTAAATCAGTATGTTCCATTGGACATTTAGTTTTCTGCAAGGTATTGTTTCTATTAAAGTGCCAAATTCCCAGCACAAACCATGTATATGCTATACAAGTTAGAAATGTTACGAATACAACATAAAACTGTAAGACATTTAGAGAGTATACAACAAAATATCACTAGGCTAGTTTATAAGTAAAGAATAACACATGACAGACACGACAGACAGGGAACTACAGTATGATATACAGTAGTAACAGTTATACCATCTGGTGGGTTTAATGCAGCCTCAGGACTTTAAAACCAGCAGGTGGTATGACAGTATAAACCATAACTCCCTATCTGGAATGCATTATTCTGCTTATAAAATTGTTTTAATAAAAAATGAATTTAAATGTTTTAATTATACTGTAGAATCATTGAATACATAGGTCTTGCAGGGTACTGTGGCTTTAAGAACAAAAGTTATTCAGAGTTTACTTCTATGATGACATCAGCACTTCCTGTTTGAAGCACAGTCATCCGGAATGAGTTGATTTGCCGTTTTAACCCTCATTGTCTGTAGTTTTCAGTTATCTGTAATGATTTCAAGGTATATTAGCGCTCAAACACTGTTTTAGAGAAATTTTTTAGCCAGTAAGATAAGGGTATGGAGAAAGCTTACGGGCAGACTGGATGGGCCTAGCGGTCCTTATCTACCAAAAATTTCTGTGTTTCTATGTTTCTAAAGCATTTTCCTTTTAGATTTTTCCTGTGTTTTTCACATGTTTGCAATGTGTTCTGTTAGACTTTTATTATCTTAAATATTTTATGTTACATTCAATGGCATGTGATTTGGCAAAATCACTTTCGGTTGAGTTTAGTGCTTATGATTCATTTAGGTAAATTTTCCATTTTAGACTGTTTTGATCTTGTTTCTGAAAGTTCATTGGGATGGTGAGGTAATTTTTCATTTTACTTTTTGATGGAGTTACTTTGTATTTTCTTTATGGGTTGAATTTTTCTTTGTCTGTCATACGAACATACATAATTGCCAGCAGATACAGGCCATTTGGTCTATCTAATCTGCTCGAGTGTGCAGCACTTCAGTCCATTAGACTGCAGCTGCCCCCCTCATATGCCCTCCCACCATCTCCCACCCCTTCCCAATTTGTACCCTCCCCTTGAATCTGTCCCACCCCCTCTTGAAGCCCTCAACACTGTGCAGTGATATGACTTCCTCTGGCAAAGCATTCCACCCTACCATCCCCTTTCTGTGAAATAGTGCATCCTCAGTTCCCTCTTGAACCTGCCCCTTCCAACTTCATAGAGTGTCCCCTGGTTTCCCTTCCACCCTTCAGAATGAACATACACCTGGTGTCTACTTTGTTCAAACCCTTCAGGTACTTAAAGGTCTCTATCATATCCTCCTCTCTCCTTCTTTTCATACAGGGTATACATATTGAGCTCTCTCAGTCTCTCCTCATATGGTCTATCCCCCAACTCCAAGATCATTTTTGTTGCCCTGCGCTGTACCCCCTCCAGTAGTTTGAGGTCCCTTTTCAAGTAGGGGTGCCAGAATTGCATGCAGTACTCTAGGTGGAGTCTCATCAGGGACCTGTACAGGGTCAAGATGGCCTCCCTGCTCCTGGAAGTAATCCTCCCTGCTATGCACCCTAGCATCCTGTTTTCCTTGGCTGCTGCCTTCCTGCACTGAGTAGAGTGGTTCATCTCCCCGGTTACCAGCACTCCCAGATCCTTCTCCTCCTTGGATTTTGTTAATGGGACACCCTCCAGCCAGTAATTGTGTCCTGGGTTCTTGCCTCCCAAATGCATCACTTTTCACTTCTTGGAATTGAAACCAAGCTGCCAAGTGTGAGACCATTCCTCCAGTTTTGTCAAATCCTCCTGAAGTACTTTTGCTCCCCCCCATCTACCTCGGCACAAATCTTTGTGTCATCTGTGAAGAGACTGTTCTTGCTCTTAATCTCTACTGCAATGTTGGCTATGAAAATGTAAAACAGAATTGGTCCCAGCACCGAGTCCTGTGGTACACTACTTGTTACTGCCCTGGGTTCAGATGCCCCCCCCACTACAACCTTCTGCTGTCAACCCTGCAGCCAGTTCTCGACCCATCTGACCAGTTTCCTCCCTGCTCCCAGACTCTTCAACTTGCAGGTCAGCCTACCGTGTGGCATCGAGTCAAAGGTCTTGCTGAAATCCAGGTAGAGGACATCCACTACATGCCCCCTGTCCAGTGCCCTTGTAACCCATTCGTAAAAATCAACCAAGTTCGTCTGGCAGGATCTGCCCGAGACAAACCCATGCTGCCTGCTGTCCTGGAGATTGTTATCCTCAAGAAATTGCACCAGTCTTTCCTTGAGGATTGTCTCTATCAGTTTTCCCACAATTACAGTAAGGCTCACCGGTCTGTAATTCCCCGTTCATCCTTGGGCCCACTCTTCTGGAGAGTTACCACATGTGCTTCCTTCCAGTCCCTGGGCATGCACCCCAAGTTCAGAGAGGTATTGAACAGGTCCGCCAATGACCCTGCCAGGACCTCTGCCAACTCTCTCGGCACCCTGGAGTGGACTCTGTCTGGGCCAGGTGCCTTGTCATGTAAGTGGGAGGGGGATGGTCACATGTGGGTTTGTCATGTGGTTGTGTTACATTTGCATAGCCACTTTTTTGACCTGGGTATTGGATCGAATGACAGTGGGATGGTCAGACATGCATGTGTGAGCTCCACGTTACCACCCCTGAAGTATCTACATGACATTTTAACTTAAAAATTTCCTTTTTTTGCTGAACTTTTTGTTGAAATTACTTAATTCCTCACTCCTGTATCTCAGTTTTCTGTTTCTGAGTGCAGACTGATGTGTGTGACAATTTCTCATAGCTGATGTGGTGAGTGCTTGAAGGAACACTTCATTTCCTATTCTAGCTTGATTCTTGATAAAACTACTCACTTCATTTTTCACTGTTCAAGGAAAGTAAATATTTATTAACTCTATTAAACTACTTCAGTCACTTAACTTCAGTTAATATGGAAGACAACTTAGTGGAGATGTTAGGCAAGGTTAATCCCATGTTTAAGGTCATTATCAGCCAGTAGTGACAGTTCTGGAGACTGTGGATGATCTATTTCCAAAAAGCAAGCGACTTCTCAGCATGTACTGTAACTGTCTTGCACTTTGACTTGTTAATGACTGAAATTTCAGGCATGAAGCTTACTCTTAATAACATGGAAAGTGGGCTAAAAGAAATTCAAACTGAGCTGGCTGATCACAAAATAAGGATTGGTGATGTTGGAAGCAGAGCCAGTAGTGTGGAAGACAAGACAGAAAGAGAACAGTTAACAGTAGGAAGATTCCGAAACTTGAAGCTAAGCTAGGAGATCTTGAAAGCTGAAACAGAAAGAAGAACTTGAGAATCTTTGGGCTTAAAGAGGACATTGAAACAATGGTCCAGTTTCCTATTGTAACACATTTTTTACACAAATCGCAGGCCCACCACGAGACACACAAAAGAAAAACTATGTAATGGAAGGAGCCCATACATAGGTCACTTAAAGCCAAGCCTGGTCCTAATGAAATACCGCAATCCTTTGTCTGTAGGCTGCTTAATCTCCAACAGAAAGTACATTTCCAAACAGCCATGAGAGATAATATTAACAATATGGAGGCAACCACTACACTGTCATAGCAGCTACAATTTCATGTTGTCTTTTGCTACCTTTTATCCCTGATACACATTCCCCTCTAAACAACCCCTGCTATTCCTCACCCTCCCACATTCACCTCTGCCCTCCATCTCTGTTTCATTACCACCAACTTTAACCAAATCTACACTTATTTTAACAATGTTTAGGACCTCTAATTCCATGGTCCACCACCTGTTCTACATACTAATACACCCCCCACCAACCTGTACTGCATCAACCAACCTCTGTACTGACACACTAACATAAGGTTCCTAAACTACATAGCCCCTATTGCTCTCCTTCTTTTTACTTTATTGCTTCCTAGCCATAGCAGCCCCATGTTCAAGCCCCATGATCCATACACACACCTGAAAGACATTCCACAAAGCACAGTGTCGACAAGTACATTACACACCCGGGTCCTTAGACCCACTTCTTGAGTATATGGCTTGACCTGCTAGCCCCTTATACTGACATGTCCCTTCCTGTCACATCTTTCTTCCCCTCTATTCATCACTAAGATGA
The DNA here is from genome assembly GCA_016271365.2 of Neoceratodus forsteri. Taxonomy (NCBI): domain Eukaryota; kingdom Metazoa; phylum Chordata; order Ceratodontiformes; family Ceratodontidae; genus Neoceratodus; species Neoceratodus forsteri. Next base: position 1,203,667,759 of record CM028130.1, read on the forward strand.
GCAAACCTTCTATCTGGAGACTGCATGCGCCACTTAAGTCTCTTAGGTACTATTTATTCAGGATTGCCCTGCTTCTTCTTCTCTTGTCAGGTAACGACACCCTAACCCTGGCCCTCCACAGCAAATCCACTATAGCAACAGCAATAATGGCAATCTAAAATTAGCCACCATCAATATCTGCAGCTTACTGCCCAAACTCGATAATCTGCAAGTTTGGTTAGCACAGCATAATCCGGATGTTCTTTCCGTTATTGAAACCTGGGTATCTTTGAAAATACCAGATACCACCATCTTCCTTACTAGATATACCTTATTTAGACAGGATACGACTGGAAAATGGGGAGGGGGATGTATGATTTATCTGAAAGACTTATTGAAGGGGCAAGCCCTCCCTCCAGCAGCCCCCGTTAACAACTCTGAGGTCCTAGCTGTTAAATTAATCTTAGGACACTGTGGCAAATCACTTGCCCTACTATCAGTTTATATCCGCCCTTGTGATCAGGCCACTGGTTTCAAAATGGTCCTAGACAATCTAACCAACTTACCCCATTGCTCAGAGATTATGGTGCAAGGTGATTTCAACATCAATTGGCTAGCCCCGAAGCTGACTCCTCACAAGGATGCTATCGCAACCATTGATGTTACCCAATTGGTGACAACCCCGCAAGAATAAATTTTAGGACTGGCCACAGCACACCCTTGACCTAATCCTCACTAACTACCCTGAAAGAATCACTTCTATTACTGTCCTCCCAGATTTATTAGGTGACCACTCCACATTTATGTGTGTCTGGTCTAATATGGCCCCTAGGTCACCTGCAAAAGTGATTCTATAATGTGTCCTAAAAAGAGTGCAACTTAAACACCCCCAGGCCTGTTTCAAACAGTGTGACTGGTCATCCATGGACATGGTCCAAAATGTTGACCAACCACTTGACTATTTCAGCACCCAGTTCAATCTGGCCTGCGACATTTTCACCTCATTTCATAAATGGAATGTTAAGGGTGCAACTAACCCATGGATAACCCCAGACATCATAAAAATGATCAGGCTGACATGCAGTGCTACAAAACTGCAAGGGACACCTACACCCATGAAGTCCGCTGTGCCAAAATCGCTCACTTCAATCATGAGCTCTCAAACTCCTGGGGTAATGGCAGGAGATTTTGGGACATTAAACACCTCACGTGTAAGCCCAACAAAACATCCCCTCTATGATTGTGGAGAATGGTATAACCCTACAGGACCCTAAACAGATAGCTGACTCCTTTAACACTGCCTTTACAGACCTAAGTGGCATACGTTCCCCAGACTTTTTCGAAGCACCCAACAAGTTGAATATTACTAGTAATTCTGTACCCCCCAGCACCCTACCCTTCTATTTCAAGACAGTCACCCCTAATGAAATGAAAAAAATCTACAAAGGGTTCTTGGCATGTCCAGCTTTAGTAGTGGCTCTCATGACCTCAAACTCCTAAACTTTACCCTAGATGTTGTCCTAAAACCCTAACTAAACTCCTAAACCTATCCGACCAATTGTCTGAGTACCTGGATAAATACAACATCCAATGTCTGCAGCAGCATGGCTTTAGAAAAGCTCATAGCACTATTTCTGCTCTGCTTGAGTATACAGACTTTCTCCATAAGGCTCTTGACCGGAGTCACTTAGTGGGGTCAATATATATCAACCTCACTAAGGCCTTCAATACTGTAAATCACACCCTGCTGCTGAATTCACTCCCTGCCCTCAGTCTCTTCAATGGGGTAACAGAATGGTTCAAGAGCTATCTTGAAGGTTGTATGCAACAAGTCAAAATCTGTGGTGCTGTCTCTGACAGTCATCCTGTGCACTCTGGGGTCCCTAAAGGGTCCATGCTTGGACCCCTACTATTCAGTCTTTTTCTTAATAAACTACATCAAGCATGCACCAGCAACATGGTACTCTATGTGGATGATGCCGTCCTCTTCTCAAGCCAGTCAGAGCCCCTTCCCCTCATGAGAGACCTACAAACTAACTTTGAACTGGTTAAAGCCTGGTTTGCTCAGTGCAAATTACTTATGAACTACAAGAAAACCAAGGTTATGCTCTTTACTAGCCCACATAACAGACATAAAACAGCCCACCTAACAATACTGAATAACCAAAATCTGCCTCTTGAACAAGTCCATGAATTTAAATATGTTGGAATAATCTTAGATAGCTCACTATCTTACACCACACATCTCAGCCTTATCGCTAAGATGATAAACTCTAGAATTGGGATTATATATTGGCACAAACACTACCTGACCCCTGAAGCCCTACAACTAGCAGTTACTAGCTCAATCCTTTCCATAGTTGACTATGTTCTGGTCATATATGGAGCTGCTGATACCACCCTCAAGAGAATCACTATAGCACTTAATAAATCCTGCTACCTGGTCTCCAGGGCCCACACGTGCACTCACGCGTGCGACCTATATGAACAGACCAACTGGTTACACCTTAAGGGCAGGATTACCTACCAGACCTGCCTTATGGTAAAACAAATCAGCATGGTCCTAACACCTCCAGCCACTCAGCCTCTTCTTCTGCCTACTCCCAACCCTCATAGTATTCATAGTGCATTGAAACTGTCCTAACTTGTCCCTTTCTGCTGGACCACTCAGGCTCAACATACATTCATGTTCAGGGTCCCAGTCTGGCTTAATGGCATCCCTCTGCCATCGATGCCATATCAAAACTTGGCCCTTTTAAGATTAAACTCTGCCAACACCTTACAGTGCTCGGCAGCTGTGACTGCCTTCCCTAAGCTATTGTTGCATAAGGCCCTTCTTTTCCTCCATCTCCTACAACCTTCTATTCCACACACACACACACACACACACACACACACTACCTATCTATCCTACTCTCACCTCTCTCCTTGTTTGGTGGTATTAACTCTCACCTACTCCCTTTCCCATGCCTCTTCCCCCCACCTCATCTCTCCCCAACCTTGTCTCTCTCTCTCTCTCTCTCTCTGAATTTACTGTTTGTTGTCCCTTACCCCTCCCCCACACCTATCCCCCTCTGTCTGCCTCCCCTCTCCACTCTTTCCGACAATCTTCCATCTAAACTACCTTCCCCCTTTTCAAGTCAATTTGACAAAGCCACTTACTGACTGCTGTATTACCTGTTTGTAAACCCCTTGAGTTATACCTTTATGATACCCTACTGCCCTCACCCGCAGCTATCCCCTTGTCCTCCCTCCCTTAACACCCTTTCTGACATTCTTTCCTATTCTTTTCTAACTATTCTCCTAATGTTTCTCCCCTTACAAGTTAAATTGACAAAGTTACTTACTGACTGCCATATTATCTGTTCAGGACACCAGTGAGGTATGTCTCACATGATACTATACTTTGTAATGATATTGTAATGTTATATTTCTTCTTCTCAGTTTGTCAATTGTTTGTACTTTCTTGACATGGAACCTTTGTAAAAGAACCTCTGGTTCAAAAGTGTTTGTAATCCAAAATATCAATAGAATATAAATAAAAAATAAATAAAATAATTATGTTTGAAGGCTGCAAGATTAAGATTTTTAATGACCTGCCCCCTGAGGTAATTAAAAAATAGAGATGCCTTCTTCCTATCAAAAAAAAAATTAAGAGAGGCTGGCTACAAATTAAGCAATAATGACCAAACAGACAGTCATTTCCTGGCGATTAAAGATCATCTGGGGGTGGGGAAGGGCGAGCCTCAGGCCAACCCCATCCAACCGGTTGTTAATCACCAGGAAATGACTGGCTGTGAGGTCATTATTGTGATTATAAGTCTAATCACAGTAATGACAGTTTTTTTATGGGGTTTTATCTTTTTTTCATGGTAGTGCGCTCCTGTCAGCATACAGCGCATGATCAGCTGAGTGTCACTGCTGTGCTGGGCATTTCTAAGAGATTTCAGACTAGCACAATAGCCAATCAGTGAGCTAGTTTAGCTTATGGATAATTAATTCAACTTATTTATTATTCATTTTTATTCATTTTTGATTGTTACTTATTTTTTTAATTAAAACACTAATAAGGATCTCTGAGTGTTCTGTTTGGTTGCAACAAATGCTGTTTTGATGTATCATCTAACTGTTCTACAATAAACAGTTAATATTGTGCTGTTCCTTCCATTTTAGTGCCTGACTAATTTAATGCAGTTTCATGAATAGAAGCACTATATTATCTGAATTACCATTACTTGTTATTTAATAGGATGTTCTCTTCAAATGGTTTGCTGCATTTAATTATAAGGTGATGCCAGATAAATATATTATATACTCATAGAGTGAGAGTATCTCATTTTATTTATATTAATTTAGTGTTTGTTTTCAGGTATTTACTGTATCAAGCAATCTGCTCTCTTCTTTCTCGCAAATGCTTGAAAAACCAGTAATGTTATAATACTGCCTCACCTAGGCTATTTTAATCAGTTTATAAATAATCATATATTTGTTATTAGTACTGTTAAGGTTCAGTCTTTCCCTTTGTTGTTAGATGCTCATGTTTTCTTTCATGTTACATAGCATATGCAGGCTATAGTTGGGGGGGAGGGGTGCTGTTCCTGCTTATAGTTACAGCCATACAAGGATGGCCAAGGGGACAGGTTTATTATACCTCGATAAATTTCTGTTTTTCTTCACTACTAACAATTTAGTTCAGTGGGGTTCTGCTGCGTTGTTTGGAAAAATGGAGAGATCATTTCTTTACTTTTCTTTCCCTACCTCTCTTTTGTTTCATTCCCTTCTAATATCTTTATTCTCTCTATAGCTATTAGCTGTGAGTTGCTAGATTTTCTTTTAGAAATGTTGAGGAATGATGAAGAAATAACAATAATTACTATACTCACATCTTTTGTAAAATGGTGAATACACCAGATCTTAATCTAGTTACATGGAAAATTGGAGGTCTAAACCATAATCTGAAGAGATACTCTATCTTAAGACATTTAAAAGATTTAACACCTTAATTGCCTTTCTTCAGAAAACTCATTTAAAACAAGATAACTGCCTACTTATACAATGCAAATGGGTTGAACAGGTATTTGGGGCTGGGGACAATTCAGAGAAGGCTGGTGTACCGATTCTGTTTAAAGATCATTAAACTTACAAATTTGTCATGAGATTTCAAACCCAGAAGGTCACTATCTGATCTTGAATGGCAAACTTGGTGAGGCATACTTCATGTTCATTAACAAAAATGAACAACCTTGTCCACACATGAAGTGTTCAACAACATATTTCTCATTTTGAGCATTTTTTAATAGCACTTTTATAGTTGTAGGAGACACAAATGCAATAATTGATCCAGTGGCGGAGCTAGAGGGAGTGCTGGGGTGGTGGCCCTCCTGGCTGCCCAATGTGAACAGTGGTGCCCCACCACCATGTTTATTCACTGCTTAGTGCCCATTGTGGAGCCCATAATTGACTGGATAACTGAATGACACCCCTGGCTCCCAAATGCTCCAAAACCTGGCTCCACCACTGAATTGATACCTTCATTTTTTTCAGTCTTTTGGTAACTGGTAAGACCACTAGGCACAAGTGCCTGTTTTCTGGGAAATCTATGAACACTGGGCAGTTAAGTGACTTGCTTAGAGTCACACAGTATGCAAGTGGAGGTTGTGAGAATCAAACTCAGATCTGGTCTGCTGGATGCACCAAGCTCATTTACAGCTCATTCCTCTAAACTCTAGGCTATACTGCCAGTCCTTCTTTGACAGGGCTAGTGTAGAAAAGGTAGGGCTACTCTAAGACTGATAAGGATTTGAATGATTTGGTGTACAACTTGAATTTGGTTGATGCATGGAGAGTAATGAACCCCAGTGTCAAAGACTTTACATACTGATCCCAGTGTCATCAGTTTGATTCAAGAATAGACCAAATGTATGTGCCATGACACTTTGTCTGTAGAATAAGTCTCATGGAGATTCTCCTGTCATACTAAATTTTCAAGAATCTAATAACCTAGAGAAATCTAGAAGGTGGAAACCAAATGTCTTGTTAAGTAATGTGGAACTAGCATCCAATTTTAAATCTAAAATTGCTGTATTCCTAACACAAAACAATCTAGGGGGCACTTTCTGGGTTAATAACTGGGATCACCTCAAGTGCTGGCTATGGTGCTATTTTATTAGCTCAACCTCTGTTTTAAAAAAAAGAATTAAACAGCAAACTGAACTCTTAACTAAGATTAAAGAAGCAGGAGGAAATATTTTAAAAAATGACAGTGAGTTATCATGGGGTTTGTGGTCAAAACTCAAAACTGAATACATGACATAAACCCTTCCCATGAAACCCTGGTCACAGGAGACTTCAACTTAGAGTGGAGGAACAATTCTACTAGTCCCCACCAGGATCTGATCTGTAGTCTGTACCTCACTCAAATAGTCAATGAGAGCACTAGAACCAACTATTGCATTGACACAAACACCTTCATAGATTGGATCCTCACCACCCACCCTGAGAGAATCACCAGAATCACTATGCTTCCAGATTCAATTAGTGACCATTCACTTACTGTATCCTGTGTGAATGGTCATCTAAACTAACCAGACAGCCACCTAAACTAATCACAAGTAGGGTCCTCCATAACGCCTCTGTAGAGCAGCTCAGACTACACCTGGCTTCTGCTAACTGGAGTTATTTGCTCCCAATTCCAGATATTGACCTTGCATTCAACTTATTTATTCAGGAATTTAATGTGGACACAAACAAATTTGCCCCACTCAAAAACTGGATGGTTAGAGGGGGCACTGCAAGGTGGCTAACCCCCTCCTTAAGAAAACAAATGCAGGATAGCGACATCCTGTGGAGCAAGGCCAGGTGACTGGGACACAACAGGACATTGATATTGATTTTTCTGCTGTTTTTGATAACCTTTCTGTTGTAAATAAAGAAACTGGAATTCTCAGAGATTCAATCAGAATGGGGGCAGAGTCTATTTTGTCAAGGGAAAACAAAAAGGACTTTTTACAAAAGTCACCAAGAAAAAGCCAGGATCCAATACTGAATAAGTCATTTGATGATAGTTCATGGACTATAAGCCCAGAAAAATAAGATCCCGTAGAGTCATCCCTGAGTATTTCAGGGATTACAAGGGGTATATTAAACACCTTAAGGGACCCATTCAAAGCAACAGTACTAATGTATCAACAATTAGTAGAAATAAAGCATAATCTAGCTTTCCTTAAAGGGATAACCATCGACAATAAAATAAATATAGATAAATTAGGAGAAAATATAACAAAATTTGACTGAGAAAAACATATGACCTATATCCCTCAGGAAGAAAACCATTATACAGAAAAGAAATCCCTAATGGTATTAGAAGAACAGGCAACTAAACCACTGTATGAATTTACAGCCACCTCCCATGGGAAAGACAATCAGTAATTCAATGGATAGAACTGATAAGACCTCCCATGGGAAGTAATGCTTATTAATAATTCAGATAATGGTAATAGTATAGACAGTGATGGTTTAGAATGAGTAATGCATCCAGCTATATAGGTAAAACAGAATAGTAGTTGCAATGAATGGAAGGAGAACTGTAAAGACATATGGGATAAGGGAATAGCCCAGGAACAAAAACTTAAAAAATACTGAATAAAACCCCCAAAAAGAAAATTAAAAGAAAAGAATAAAAAGTCCTCTGGAAATAATATGCTGAAAGAAAAAGTGAATGGCAGAGGGTCAATTGAGAACAAAAAAGGAATGTCACACGAATCTGTCATCGAAATTAAAGATCAGGAATGACACATACAAAAGGATCAAGGCTATCAAAAATTTGAAAAGAAACCAAAACATAGCAAAGAAAAATGATGGATACAAAGAATGACACTCCTGATCTTAAGGCCCTAGGAAGTGAGGATACCCTAATCCCTAAAAAAAGAACCCAGAAGAGCAAAGGAAGTGCTGGAATAAATAGAGGGAAAAAGCAAAACTGAACAAAAAAAAGGGAGGGGGAAAGGAAAGGGGAAGGCCAAAAAGAAGCAGGGTACCAAAAAAAGGAAAGTGTTTAGTACCCATAATTTAAATAAAGATGAGGGAGCAGACCCAAGGAATCAACAAGAGGCATTACATAAAGACAAAATAAGGATGAGTATTTAACTAAAAGTGGTGAAAAAATATAAAACAAAATAACATGGATGAGAAAAGAAAATATGAGGAGGAGTTTGGTATATTTATGCATAAAACAAAAAGTACAGATTATGCATTGCCTTTATACAAGGTTACACATATCTCCAATGAAACAGCTGACAGCCTGATGGCAATGATTAAGAAATTATTTACATCTATTATAGTAGGATGCACATGTGTGGTAGAGCACATCAGTGTTACTAGACCTATGATAAACTCTGAATTAGTCCTGTTGGTAACAGATCAATTCTTTTAATAAAAGCAATATTTAACAAGAAAACTGAGATAGAGGGCTAGGAATTGAAATAGGGAAGTTACCACACTTCCCACTTTATTTTCAGAATTCTATAAAAATAAGAAAACTGGAGCAATAAGTAAAGAAGTAACAATATCCATCTTTGACTAATGCAAAAACAAAAGAAAATAAAAAAAATATTAAAGGAATCATAGCAGACACTTTGAACACAATCCTTAATACAAGCGTGTGCAAACAAGAAATTAACAGGGCTATTAGATGGGAAAATTATGGACAGATAACTATGTGGGTGAAACAAGGAAGATTGTTAGAAATATTGGAAGTCAACCAAAGAATCCTGGATGAACTGGGTATGTATGTATATGTAGAGGATGAGCAGGCAGAGAAATGGAAAAAGTACACCTTAGGAAGAGAAAAAAGTACATAATGGGACTGCATGACTGAGACCTCAAATAAGTATGAAGTTCTGGCCAATAATGACCTGTGACCACCAAAGTATGGTTTAATGGCGGGGAGGCCACAGGGACCAAGAGCTCAACGGGCAAGTCATCAACATAGAATTAAAACAGAAAATACCTAATCCCCTGATAGTTCTGCTATGTTTCTGTCTTGGAACATCTCCAGTATGGGAGATAAATTGGGAGATCCAGAATAAAACAGTATTTTAAAAGTTCAATTTTATTTGTATTCAAGAAACCTGGATGGCAGGGCTATTTATTTAAATGGCTTTAAAACATATTGGAAAAGTGCAAGAAAAAGGAAACAATATAGTAGAAATATAGAGGGATCGGTTACATTATACAAACTGAATAATAATCTGAAAACAGAAGAAATTGTGACCAATAGTGAAAGTATCCTGGTAATTAAAATCACTAGGAGCATTGATAGTAACTTATTTATAATTAACATTTATGCACAACCAGAAACAAGTTACTATGGTGACATAGACTGGTTAAAACACACAGAATCAATAATAGAAAGTATAGAACAGGATTATCCAACAGGTAAAATACTTATTGCTGGTGATATGAACATTAGGGTTGGTAAATTGTTAGGGGCAGCCAAATATATTATCCCATATGTTGATCAGGGGGATATGATATCCATAGTTTGTGAGAGAAAATCAAAAGACCACAAAGTGAGTAATAAAAGATTAGAGGTACATAGTACACTTACAAACAATAATTGTATCTTGTTAAATGGCAGGGTAACAGGAGACACAGAAGGTGAATTCACTTTTACAGGGGGAAATGGGTCCTCAGTAATTGACTATATCTGGGCAAATATTCAAAATGGCACAATTCTGTTTCAGGATGGAAATACAGCTCATTTCAGAAAGCCAACATTTAGCATTAGAACGTAGAACTAATTTCCTAGAAAAACATACTACAGCTATGCATATGGCTGCAGTTAGGAAGGAAAAATTGCATAGGTCGGGGAATAATTGAGGGTAAAAATGTTATTTGAATCTTAGAAAGTAAAGGGATTCTGGAAGATTTACATGAGTTTAATGATAGAATGGAGGATTATGTTTTACTAACATTATTTGGCTCAATAGTGGGGTCAATCTCCACATTTATAAGAAAAGAGGTAGATATATATATAATAGAGATGGATCTATATGGTATAATGAAACATGTAAAAGGGCTAAAAAAGTGCTAAACAACCAACTTACAACACTGAAAAATAATCCTAATTTAAACAATAATAAAATAATGAACACCTTAAGAAAAGAATACAGGAAGATTCTAAAAGAAAATAAGGATAAATACATTCAAAAATTATGGATAGATCTAGAGGCAGCAGTAAGAACAAAAGATATCAAGAAATGCTGGCAATTAGTAAATAAAGGTATGAGCAACAATGGAATTGAACCAGAAACCCATATAGAACCAGAAGTATGCATAGAGCACTTTAGAAGACTGTTTTGTAGGTGTGATGATCAATATCTTAAAAAACGATCTAGCCCTTTATGTAAAATTTGGTTGAAGCCCGAAACAAAAATAACAGTAGAGGAAGAGGAACAAGCAGTGAATGCTTTCCACAAACGTAAAGCCCCAGGACAGGATGGGGTCCCAATTGATGTAATCTGGAAGGCTGGGGCTCTATGGATACCCACTTCATGCAAACATTTTAATTATATATGGGACAATGGGAAAATACCTAATAGTTGGCACCTCAGTATAATAGTGAAAAATATATAAAAAAGGAGAAAGAAATCACCCTGATTGTTATAGGTCAATAAGCCTGATTGATAGTACAGCTAAAATATTCACAAAAATTCTTAACAATAGAATAATAGAATGGATAACTAGAGAGAGTATATTAGATGAGACCCAAGCAGGCTTTAAAATAGTCTGTGGAACAATTGATCAATATTTTACATTGGCACATTTAGTATACAAATATAAGGTAGTTAAGAGACAAAAATTATATTGCACCTTTGTTGATTTAAAATCTGCATTTGAGTGGGTTAATAGAGGGCTACTATATGAGCATTTGGAACAAAAAGGGATGGAAATCTCATTACTACACATAATTAAAGCTCTGCATCAAAATAACTACACTAGTGTTGGATATAATAATAAGGGAGAAACCAGTAACTGGTTTGAGTCAAATATTGGGGTGAAGCAGGGGTGTACATTATCCCTCATTCTGTTTAATATATTTTCTGATACTGTGTTACCTACATTATATGAACTGGAATTCCATATGCCCAGGATTGGGGGAAACATGCCCATACTTGGCATATGTGGATGATGTTGCCCTATTATCAATTAGTTTTCTGGGAACAAAAAGAATGTTAAAAAATTTCAGCACAAATGTGATCATGCAGAATTACAAATTAATTATAATAAAACTAAAGTATTGGTTTTTGGAGGGAATAATAAGAAATATAATTATACAATAAATAAAAATAACCTAGAAGTGGTTAAGGAATTCTGTTACCTGGGTATAATATTTACGCAAGAGGGCTCATGGAGAAAACATAGCAAAGAAATTGAGAATAAAACTAAGAAATTTATCCCAATAATGAACATATTCTCTTATAAATATTGGGGAAAAACTGTAAAGGGCAGCATAGATGTAATAAATGCCAAAATAAAAAGACAAATATTATATGGAGCTGAGATATGGGGCAGCCATGCTACAAAGAAAAATGAATCATACCTTAATAAATTTTATAAGAAAATTCTGGGTTTACCAGGCAGTGTTCCATCAGCTATGGTTAGGGTAGAATCAGGACAGGTTCCCATAGAATGTCAAATTGTACAAAGATCAATACTATACTGGCTTAAAGTAGTTGGCATGGAAAACCATAGATACCTGAGATTGTGTTTGGAGGAAGCAATATCATACATAAATAGGAAAATTATATTCCCTAGTATATTGATTGTGGAGAAGTGCATTAAACCGTATGGCTTGTTGGCATGTATTGCAGATGGCCTTAGATATCCACCAGAATATTTACATATTATGTTAAAACTAGAATAGGAGACACCTTTGTACAACAGGACTTAGAAAGATGTAGACAATACAAAGTATGTAATTGGTTAACAAATAACAAAAGAGATCATAGAATGGAGAAATATCTGCATTTACTAACAAATCCCAGTCTTAGACAGTTATATACATGTTTCAGATTCAAACATTTCTCTAGTCAGTGGAAAATGAATCAATATAAAAAGGCTAACTTACGAACAGATGTATTATGTAAATGTGGGTATGGACAAGGTAATCTAGTACATTTAGTCATACTATGCCCCCTATACAGTGAATATAGGGAGACATTGTTAAGGAATATCCTGGGGTCATTAGAATATGAACCAGTACATTTAGTTACATATCTTTTAAAAGCCAGAAGAGAGAGCATATTGGTCCCTGTGGCCTCCCTACTGAAAGTAATAGGAAACAAAAAATTACATATACACAAGGAATATCGATAGTAATGCAATCCTATTTGATGTCTGGGTCTATGTTTTAATATCTTATGCACTTTGCTTTATATTGGTTGGAAATACATAGACAATTACAGTATATCAGTAGAAAGTATTTTTTTGAGAGTATAAATGCATTTTTGGAAATGTGATACATAATCAGAATATTTCTATTTTAAAATATGGCAATGCACCTTATTAATATGTGATTTTGTATTAGTATTAATGTATGTGTTTGTTTGTAATGACTTATTGCAAGTTGAACAATAAATTAAAAAAAGGAAAAACAGGACATCCAGAACTACAAAGCTGCCCAGAACAACTGTAGACTGGAAATCAGATGGGCAAAAGCAAACTTCTACAAAAGAGGAATAGGCCAATGTCTGGGGTGATGGAAGAAAATTCTGGAACTCCATTTGGAGTCTCCTTGGCAAGGAGGATAAGACCACACCTACCATGAAAAATCATAATGACTTGACCCTTATCGACCCTGCAGGAATTGCAGATGAATTCAATCGAGCTAAGCCACCTACTCTCCACACTGGACTCCTCCTTTCAAGCACTAACCACCTCACTGATCAGGAAAACACATATGTGACCACCCCAGCTCCCAAGTTCTACTCTAAGTGGGTGACAGTTACTGAAACCTTCAAATAATCAAGTGGGTTCTGGGCAAAACTAGAATGGGAAGCAACTCCACTGACATGCGGTTACTTGCCGCTGCTCTCGATATCATGACCCAGCCCCTCACCACCCTCTTCAATCACTCCTTAAGGTTCACTCAGTTACCAAGCCAGTGGAAAATAGCAACAGTCACCCTGGTTTATAAAGGAGGGGATAAAAACTGTCTTACCAGTTACCGACCCATCTCAATATTATCCCCCTCTCCAAGGCACTACAGCAAATTGTCTCAGACCAGCTGATTGACTTCCTTGGACAATACAACTTACAATGTCCTCAACAGCATGATTTTAGAAAAAAAACATAGCACTATAACCACTCTGCTAGAATAGACCAGAATACTACACAACAAATTTGATACAGACCACTTGGTCGGGTCAATATTTGTTGACCTAACCAAAGTGTTTGATCTTCTTGACCACCGCTACTACTCAACAAACTCCCCTATTAGGCCTCTCACAGAAGACGACTGATTGGTTTGCAAGCTACCTCTGAGGGAGCTCCCAGAGAGTAAAAATTAACAACACACTATCTGAGTCAAGGCCTCTGTGACAGTTGGGGTCCCTTGGGGTCAATACTAGGTCCCTTTTGTTCAGCCTATTTATTAATTACCTCCCTAAGGCCTGTGCAGGATCTCAGATCCTACTCTATGTGAATGACGCAGTCATCTTCTAGCAACAAGAACAATGCTGATCTAACTATTGAACTACAACAAAGTTTTGCCACCCTTGAACAGAGGTTCTTCCACAACAGACTCCTAAATTATAAAAAGACTAAAACAATGCTCACCACCTGCCCCCAGAAAAGGAAGAAGCTGCCCCCTTTGGAAATCCAGAACAAGGAAAGTACAGTCCTTGATCAGGCTGACACTTTCAAATACCTTGGTGTCTACCTTGATGATACCCTAACCTTCTCCCTCCACATTGACCAAATCATAAAAGTGATCAACAGAAAACTTGGAACTTTCTACAGACATAAAGCATATATGTCGTCTAATGCTCGAAACCTTGCAGTTTCTGCATCCACCCTTCCAGTCATCGACTATGGCTTAATGATCTATGGAACAGCATCAGATATGGTCCTCAATAGAATTAAAGTACTGCTCAACAAGGCCTGCCACCTTGCTCTGGATGCTGATAGGTAAACCCATACCTGCAGTATTTACTCTATCACTAACAGGCTACCCTTAGAGCACAGAATCAAATTCCAGTCTTGCCTAATGGTGAAGAAAGCCTCATGAGCTTTACTCCCCCACTGCACTGCAATCTCTCTTCCAACATACTTCTAATACACACTTGACTAGAAATGTGAGTAGAAATGCCCTCCATGTTCTATTCTGTAGGACCAACCAGGTTATGAAATCCTTCTGCTGTTGTGCCCCTCTCTGGTTCAAACAAACTCCCTCAATCCCTATTAAATCTATCCAAGATAGGACAGTTTAAACATGAAAACATCTTACTCCCCATGTCCTTGCATAAGATAGCCCATGCTTCCTTCTCTGAAGAGAGGAAATATCCCACCCCCTCTCTGTGTCCTTGCACAAGATAGTTCATGCTTTCTTTCTCTGTCCCTGCTTCCCACACCGCTCTCTAGCTCCCCTCCACACATCTCCTCCTTCCAACCTCCACACTCCCCCCACCTCTCTCCCCCACAAACAATCATCATCTTCCCACATGCCTACCATGCCCCTTTTCCACAATGCCACTAGCTACTCTCTTTTAACCTACTCACCTCCTATCTTTGGGCACTTAGGTATCCAATGCTATGGCAACCTGTAAATAGTTGTAATTGATCTGACAAAGCCATTATGCTATGGCTATGTTCATTCTGACCCTGCTGATGTGATTAATGTCTTAGTGTTTTTTTATTATTGATTTGTCGAGGCTTACCTGTGAGCCAGTGAAAAGGCTTGTTTCCCCGGGGTTTTGGTCCCACCCCATTCTTTTTGGAATCTTGGCTTGCACCCTGTGTTTTAATCCTCTCCTACTCCCCTCATTGATTTTCAGGGAGATCAGGGCCAGAGGAGCAAGTTCGCAGAGCCGCCAGTCTGTTTTGCACTCCAGGTGCAGGGGAGCTTCATGCGGTGTGAAAAGTGCATTTTCATTTCAGCCATTCGTGGTCATTTTAGAGTGTCTCGCCACCTGTCCCAGTCCCATTGGTAAAGGAAAGAGGGACCGGAGACTGGGAGGAGACCAGACAGATGACCAGAGCAAGGAAATCTATTTTTAGCAAGCGCCAATCGTGCTTGAGGGATCAGGAGCTGTCTCATTAATATTCATGAAGAGCGAGAGAGCCTGTCTAGTGGTGGGGAAGACAGTAGCGCTAGACGGCTGGAAAAGGATGACAAATAAATGAAATATGTGTGTGGGTGAGAGAGGCTGCCAGTCTGTGAGGGAAATAAAATGTGTTTTATGGACTGTAGCCAGGGAACAGAGTGGGACTGTGTATTAGCTACCTGGGGCAAGTGAAAATGGCAGCAGCGACTGCAAAAGGGATAAGTCAACAGGTTAATGGATGCAGTCAGATAACAGGGCACAGGAGTGTCTACAGCTGTGTGGGGAAATGTTTAATTAAAAGCTTATGATCTGGCTGCAGGGACATTTGAAATCTGGGACTGTGTAAATGTGCGGACTCTATTTACTACGGCCACCATGTTTTGCAGCCATGCGACACCAGCCAGCCAACCACTGAGCCAGGATTCTGGAAAGGGACTCTGGGACTGATTGAAAGGACTCTTGGGGAAAAATACTGGGGAAAATCTAGGTACATTTTTCTGCACCAATGAGGCATCGAGGGAGCCTCGTACATATTAATTTTTCTTGAGGACAGTGGCTCCAGCCAATGGAGAGCAAGGAAAGGCTCCCAAAAGGAGAGAACTGTTAGACTTTGAGTCAGTTCAGGGAGAGCTCCTCCAGGAGGAAGGGGGGCTCTGCCCCTTGAGAGATTGGGGCTGCAAGATGGGCCTGCCTAGGGGCTGCCAGCAATTTGTCCATCAGGGCAGGGAATGACTGCACAATTAAGAAAAGAAAGAAGCAGCTTGGAAGAGAAAAGGGAAGCTGCAGGTTGCTGAATTGTCTGCATTGTTTTGAAGTTTCACCACAGTGGTGAGATAAAGAAGCAGAGAGGAAAGATTGTGTCCTGAGCCTGAATAAAAGGACAAAGTTGGGTCTAAGCCTGGGAAAAGAACAAGGTTGCTTCTGAGCCTGGAAAAGAATGAAGGCTGTGTCTGAACCTGGGAACAGATGGGAATACAGGAGAATGAGAATGTAAATGTGATGAGGAAAGAGAAACGAAGAGTAAGCCTCATCAAGCCAGAGAAATGCTAAGTACCTGCATGGTGAGAAACTGACTGTGAGTGTGCAGGTGAATTCTGTATGAGCCAGAGCAAAAGGTGGCTGTGTTAAAGCTGAGAGACCGTGAAAGCAGAAGGATGGACAGGTGTTTTCTGGTCTGAGTACCTGTTGTCTGCTCCTGAGATATAGCAAAGAG
This sequence comes from Neoceratodus forsteri, assembly GCA_016271365.2. NCBI lineage: Eukaryota > Metazoa > Chordata > Ceratodontiformes > Ceratodontidae > Neoceratodus > Neoceratodus forsteri. The sequence goes on from CM028130.1 coordinate 1,203,684,277, forward strand.
AGAAAGGGATTGCTGTGGCTGCACATCATGGCCAGAAAGAGAGAGGAAGAATGAAGAGAAGCAGAAGAGAATATGCTGAATGTAATTCTGCTGACACCCAGAGCCAGGTGGGGAACTTGCTAACCCCATCAAGTGGGGTCTGCCACTGCAGGGGATCACGAGTCTTGTACTTGTGTGCTAGGGTGCTCTGATCAGAGGGAGTTGGGCTGTGGGACTACTCCCCGGTTTGGGTCCCCTGTGGTTGGCAGGCCTTGCTCACATGCTCTGCAACGGGGCCTGTAATGGGCCGAAGGGGAGAAGCTGCAAGATCTGCAAGCAAGCAAGAGAGAGAGAGAGAGAGAGAGAGAGAGAGGCTGTAGCCTCTGTGCCCCTGATCAAGCATTGTGCCGGGTTCTTCCTGTGATTCATCCATCCCCAGGACTCCTGTGAACTGTACCATCCAAGAATTGATTCTGCAGAACCATAAGTAAACCACAGAAATTGCCCTGCACCTGGGGGCTGTATATAGTTTAAGTATGTCCCTAGGGCTGGAGGAAAAGTCACGGAAATGTAAAAGGTTTAAAGTTTAATTTTTAGCGCACAGGCTGGTCACCAGCTGCACCTCAGGCCTGCAACCAAAATCTGAGTACCCAGTGAAGGACTTAGGGTAAATAGACTGGTACCTGAGGGTCTGGGTTTATAACACCTGCAGCGATAGATAGATAGATAGATAGATAGATAGATAGATAGATAGATAGATAGATAGATAGATAGATAGATAGATACTTTCGGGCTGCATTGTTTGAATTCTATGGTTTGAATCAAAGGAAATGTGATTTGGAAAATGCAAAATGAAAAATGCTTAAAATCTATTCCACTATCCCATTCCTAAACCCTTCCCTGTAAATAAACCATGGAGTTTTTGTTTTGCAGCAGAAAACAAATCCAGAGCCAGATTTAGTGAGCCTGTGTATTGATGAGATGAAAGGTAAATGTTGTTACTGAATGTGGGAGGTTTGAACTTGGTAAGTCCATGCTTGGGGTATCTTGGGAGGTGGTTGGTATGACATTCCACCTAAGGGGTTGTACTGCAGGCAGTCAGACCCACTAATATGTACTCTGAGTGGAGGCAATACCATTTTTATTTCACTTTTGGAAAAGGACCCTGAGAGTCAGCCTTGAAACCCAGGCCCTGTGTCCTGGGTTCCCAAGGCTATTCTATACAGCAGGCAGGTAGTGGCCTCTCCCAGACGATGCCGGAGAGGTGCTACATAAATAAAAATAGAAATTATGAGAGTGGGATAGTCATGTGATGACTGGCTAGGAGAAGCAGCTTGCCTGCCTTGCTCCCGCTCTCTCGACCTATAATTCACTTCAGTTCTATGGATATTCAAAACTTTACTGCTTAATAATCTGTGAGACAGAGCATTTACACAGCAACTGTACTGAATTTGGCAAGGAAGCTCATCTTTACTAGCAATGGAGGTCACAATGAAACCGGAGCTCCTGCGCCACACACCGCCGCCTTCGCCAGACAAGGCCGCGAAAAAATCCCGACAACAAAGTACAAAGGCTGCCTCTTCAGCCACTACCAAACCTGCTGCTATACCGCTCACTGAGGAGCTTTTTTTGTCAGAGATGAAACCACTTCAAGCAGCCCTTACGGTACCCACCTCCGAAGTCTCATCAATAAAGAAAGACCTAGGTGAGGTCTCTCGCCTCATGAAAGACACAGAAGCATGTAACGTATCGCTAGAGACCTGGAGATCTGCTACTGAACCAGAGATTATCTCCCTGAGAAGGCAATTACAGAAAATGGAGCTGAAAATGGAGGATCTTGAGGGATGTAGCCATCGCAACAATTTGGTCACCTTAGGGCTAGCGGAGGAGGAGGAGGAGGAGGAGGGGACTATGCCTATAAAGTTCACCCAAAAACTGTTGGAGAAAGTAGCTAGGCCTTCTCCAAACAGGCCTTCCTATGTTGTAGAGTGGGCTCACCGGTCATTACGTCCCAAACCTGCTCCGGGCTCTCCCCCAACTGTTCCTGTTGAAACTGTTAAATTACCTAGACAAGCAGCATGTGTTAATGGCATCCTGGCAGTTATGTAGGAGGGCCACAAGATTCGTATTTCCCAGGATCTGCTAGCATCTGTGAGGAAGAAGAGGGAATCGTTTCATTCTACAGCGAATCACATAATCCCAGCTGGCATTTGTTTTTGAATGTTGTACCCGGCTCAGCTTCAAGTTAATGTCCATGACAATTGGCATTCCTTTGATTCTAATGAGCAAGCTGTGCAATAATTGCAGTGCCTTCTCCTGAGCTGTTTAAGAAATGATTCTGCTCCCTAGATTAGGGAGGTAGATGAAGATACAGACAGTCGAAGCTGTTTTGTTCTGTGATCAGACCACCCTGGCAAGATCTTAAATATTACATCCATGTTTCTTGCTTTTTTTTTCCTCTGGGGATCTTCTCGGTTCATTGCTGCGCCCTGCCTGGTTTCTGTCCTTTCTGTGTTTATTTCAATAGCTTAGTAACAATAAAGGCTGGATCCCGAGAACGGATGGGTCTGTTTGCTGCAAGGGGACTACGCTGATCTCGGCATACACCCTGTGAGAAGACTGCGGTTTAACAGGCATGCTGCAGTTGCAAGAGTTCAACTGGCATGATTGGAGTGGTGCATATTGTGCAGCGTCGCGCATGTGCACACCTTCACATGGAGCTGCTGCACCAGGCAGGGTTAGGCACCATTTCACAGCACAGAGGTGCGCAACCTCACAGGACTCCTAGTAACAAAGTGACTCCTCTTTCACTGTGCTCTCCGGACCCCTTATTTTCTTTCCTTTTTCTATATATTTTTTTCCCTCCCCAGTGCAACCTGGTGGATAACACAGTGCATTATAACAACCTGGACAGTGTATCATGGTAACTACTAGGAGCTTCCTTTTGTTTATGCTGGCTTGGGGGGGGGGGGGATTCCTGGCTGTGCACAAAAGGGACTGATGATGATGATCTGAATGGGGTCCCACATTCAAGGGCTACAGATCATGGAAAGAGTCATAAGTGATTCATTTACCCTGCTATTTCGATTTCTTTCTAATACAGTAAGTAGGGTTTTTTCAAATCATTAATGTGGTCATACTACTCTTCTGTTTAAAATAATGTAGGCTATGGTTGCTTCTTGCAGGACAGTATAGTTTACTGTTAAAAGGAAGGGGGCAGGAGGGATAAGGCTCATGACTGTTCTAGTTGGCAGCATCATGCGCTAAACCGAGGGTGGGGAGCCTCACCACCTCCAGATCGCTCAGTGCTTAGGGGTCATTATATATAGTGGTTTGGTGGGACTTGTTGTTACATAGGTTACAAAGTTTATTCATGGGAGTGGGTTGGGAGGGAGTGCACTGTGTTATATGTGGAAATGATAGGGAGGGAGGGGTGGAGGGGTGGGGAATATGCAGTGGCTGTTCTATGTTTTGGATTTAAAAAAGGGAGGAGGAGGGTGGAAAGCCATGGTTTCAGCCAGGATTTCTTGTTTTTTCTTACTAGTTAGATTACAACTTGCAACTGTATTAGAGTTATATGGTTACCTGTTTTAATGTTACTTCTGAATGTTAAAGGGTGCATAGTAAAACAAGCGATACAGAGTACTTAAACACCTGCAAGTGGTTAAAAGTTAAGTCTCTGTTTTGCAGGAAACACAATTGATTGAAACGGAAGCAAACTTATCATGTAAAGCTAAACATAGGACAGGTTTATGCAGCAGGTTCAATACAAATAGTAAAGCGGTTGTTATCCTGGTAACAAGGAGCCTGAGTTTTCAATGTAGCCATTGTATCCAGGATCCTTTGGGTAGATACGTATTTGCTATAGGAACCTTGGAGAGGACTGATATAGTTCTTGGCTCCATCTATGGTACTAATGCAGATACTCCCTCTTTTTTTATGGAGTTGCTCAATCTTTTGTTGCCTTTTCTGTTGGCACCAATTATATTAGATGGGGATTGGAATTTACCCTTCTTTCCAGATGCAGACAGAATGGGTAAGATGAGGGAGGGCCTATCTCCAGCACAAAGAGCAATCAGGGACCTGATAGACAAACTAGGACTGTGTGACCCTTGGAGGGTATTACATCCAGATCTACGGGAGTACACGTATTGGTCTCGGGTACATGGGACCTCCTCCTGTATAGATTATTTTTTAGTAAGCAAGCAGCTCCTTCCAGGTATCGTGGATTGTCAGATCTCTCCAGAAGTTATATCAGACCATTCTCTAGTGAGCTGTACACTATCTCTATCTCCTAATCAGTGGACTGAGACAGCCTGGAAAATTAACAATCGATTCCTGCAAGATAAGTGGGTGGTAGACAAGTTGAAGTCCTGTATTAAACAATACACTGAGGATAACCTAAATACTACAGGCCAGGCAGAGATGGAATGGGGTGGCCTGAAGTGCTTCTTAAGGGATGAGCTCATCAGGATTGCTTCCGGGCACAAATGGAAAAGGATCTTCAGTTGGGAGATTTGTTGACTGTATTAGGGAGCTAGAAAAATATTTCTCCTTCCTCCAGTGAAACACAATATCAGGAGCTTATTCACTTAAGGGCACATTATAAAGACTTGTTGGGAGAGAAGGCGGAGTACGCTATTCTCAAAATGAATTCCACACACATAGACCAGGGTGAAAAGACGGGAAGGTTGTTAGCCCTGAGGGTTAAGCAGCAGGATGCCTCAAGATTGGTTACTGCAATCCAATCGACTGTAGATGGTACCCTTAAAAAAAGTTCTAGGGCCATTGTGGCTGAATTCCAGGAATTCTATAAAGGTCTATATAGTGCCAGATCCGACCTCCCCGCTAGACTGGGTTGATACATATTTAGAGGGTTTGCCTCTACCCAACCTTTCTCCAGAACAGCGGACCCTGTTGTCTCTCCTATCACAGAGGCAGAGATCATGTCAGGAATTCGTACCTTACCTCTGAACAAAGCCCCTGGCCTGGATGGATTCTTTCCTAATTTTTATAAGATGGTGGGAGAGGACCTAGCTCCATAGTTACTTTAATTATTTTAATCCATCCTAGCAGGGGAGTGCTGGGATCCTCACCTATTCGAGGCGCTGATAGTAGTCTTGCACAAGAAGGAGGGACCCAGAACAAGTGTCAAATTACCAGCCAATATCACTTCTGAATTATGACATAAAGACACTGGCAAAATCTTGGCAACTAGACTGGGTCGGGTTATGCCTCTTCTGATTTGTGCAGAGCAAGTGGGCTTTATGGCAGGAAGGTCTTCTTCAGACCACTTGAGGAAACTGGCCATATTTTCTCTTTCTCTGCATCCTGAGACAGGGCATCTGCTGTGGTGCTGTTGTCTCTGAATGCAGAGAAAGTATTCGATAGAGTAGACTGGAGTTTCTCTTCAGAACACTTCATAAATTCGGTTTCTCTCCTCTCTTTGTCAATGGATTCAGTCCCTATACACTACACCTAGTGCCCGATATACTGTAATAGAACCTTCTCATCAGCTTTCCTCTCTTTTCTGGCTTTCCCACTCTTATTCAATCTGTACTTGAACTCCTCCTAGCTCTGCTCAAAGCAGACCCGGAGATTCAAGGAATAACAGTTGGTTCTCATGAATTCAAGTTGTCAGCATATGCTGATGACATATTCCTCCACTTATCGAATCCGAGGGCCTCGGTGAACAGGGCATTGCACTTGATTCAAGAGTTTGGAGTGTTGTCAAATTACAAGTTGAATTTGGAGAAAACCATAGTTTTCCCACTCAGTATGGTTACTCACAAAAGAGAGGTGGAAGGTCTAGGTCTACGGTGGGAACATAAAAAATTGAAATATCTGGGCATTTTCCTAACGAGGGATCCCAAATCCACCAAAGACTACAATTTAGATGCCCTGGTGCAGGTACTCATACAGGATTTAGACAGGTGGACAAGGATGCCACTGTCGCTTTGGGGCAGGATAGGTCTAGTCAAAATGAATATTCTACCTCATATATTCTACCCCTCAACATGTTGAACTTATGGTTGCCACAGACATTGGTTTTCTAAACTACACTCCCTGATCACCAATTTTATATGGAAAGATAAGCAGGCCCATAGGGCATATGGCAGACTAATAGCCCCTAAAACCAAGGGAGGTTTGAGACTTCCCCACTTTAAACTTTACTATTGGGTAAGCCATGCCACAAAATATCTGAGATGGTTAGGACAGACAGAGGACTTCAGCCCTGAACAGTACAGTCCCCTGAAGCTCACATTGGAAAAGGATCTCTTTGCAGATCGGGAACTTTCCACTTCCGCTGTCTTGCATATATCCCCGAAAATGCTTCCATTAGCATTGAAAGACACCCCAATAGGAGTCTTGGTTAAAGTTCATACCCAAATGTGTGCATCCCTGTCCTATAGGCATACCCAGGATCCTAACTAACCCTTAATGGGCAACCTGAACTTTAGGATAGGGGGAAACCACATTAAAGCTTCTTGGCTCCCAAAGCAGGCAGGCGTATCTATAATCGACTTGTGAGAAAATGGACAGGTCCTGACCTCAGGTGATACAATCAGATGTCATAACTTAGAGACCTATTCGAGTTTTTAAATATTTCAACTGAGACATTTGATAGTTCACAATTAAAGTGGGAGGCAGAAGAAGAGGGAAGGTTCCTGCAGCCACTCAGTTTAATTGCCACAGAATCTCATGCTGTTTCAGGTATTTACTCTAGTCTACATGAGAGGGCCTTTCCACAACTGGATGGGTCTTCCACTTATTGGGACACCCAATTTCCCAAGAAAACATTTAATTGGATCAAAATCTGGAAAGATACTTATAGGTTTATTACTCAGGACAAACTGCGATTGATGCAGTTCCAAATTATCAATGACATGTACTATACCCCAATAAAATGGTTAAATGTGTAGGTCCCTACCCCACTGCAAACGTTGCATACAAGATATAGGCTCCCTATTCCACATCTTTTGGGATTGTCCTAAGGTTGTCCCACTCTGGTCCCTTATTACAGAGTATGAACCCCTTGCTGGGACTAGCTCATCACATAGACCCGCTGCCTGTATCGTGGGAGATTACTCTCTTATACCCATCACTGAGAGGAAGTATCACTTAGCCTTGATGGCAATGTCAGTAAAGAAGTTGGTACTTAAGCACTGGCTGAACAATGAAGGCATAACTTATTCTGAGTGGCTGAAGGAGCTCTTGTTCAACTCTCTGTCGAAAAAATAATTGCTAGTGTACAATTGCTTGCCTAAGTTTGAGAGGTACTGGAGTAAACTGCAAACCTTGTACTCTGTATAAATGTCCAGATTTATCATTGTGGAGTGCACCTATAGTATTTAAAGTGGCGATACCATGGAGAGGGAGGGGGATGGGGGTTTCATTGTTGTATTGTGCACTGTGTTGTATTGTATTTTGTCTGGATTTGTGTAAAGGCCTTATTGGCTGTATGAAAATCTATAAAGTATTTTAATTAAAAAAAGAAATTATGAGGGTAAAGAAGAGGAAGAAGAGTGTGAACCCTTAGAACTAGATTTATCCCCTGACCAAGAGTTTGGCTCTCCTCTAATGGCCAGGAAGATTTTTTCTCTCACTATACTTTTTATTCAGCATATGATGGACACTTTGGATCTCACTATCCAAGAGACCACCGATCAAGGCGAGGAGGAAAACTTTCTAGATATGATGGGTCTCCCTCCTTCTAAAAAGTTGCTTTTGCCTATGCATAAATCCCTTGGCAGGACTACTTTTAAATTACTCCAGAACCCCACTTCCACTCCAGGAGTGGACAAGAAAATTGAGAAACAGTATCAATTGGAGAAAATGAATGCAGAATTTCTTTACATGCACCCAGACCATGAGTGGGTAGTGCAGGCTGCTTAATGGGACAAAGTTAAGGTGCTTCTATCTTCCCAATCTCCTGAAAAGGAATCTAGAAGGCTGGATTCTATGGGTAATAAATCGTACATCAAAGCCTCACTGCTGCTTCGCCTATCTACCTACATGGCCTATGCAGCTCAATATCAAAAGGCTCTCTGGAACTCTGTTCTGGCTATCAGTCAACAGGCCCCAGACAACGTGTCTTAAGACTTGGCAGAAATTATAAAGACTGCCTTAGAAGCCACAAAATACCAGTTTCACATGGCACTGGCACTAATGACACTGCTTCCAGAGCCATGGCCCAGGCCATTTCTCTTGGGTGCTATGCTTGACTGAGAACAACTAATCTCTCACAGGACACTCAGGCTAAAGCTATGGATTCCCCCTGTGAAAAGAATTCTTTATTTGGAGATAAAACAGAAGCTTATATGAAAAAGGTGGAGGAGTACAAAACCACCTACCAAAGTAATGTTGCCAAAGAAAAAGCCTCTGCTCCCCCTAGTTTGGAATCTTTGGGAAGCAGAGGCAGAGGATATTTCCCCAGAGCCTTCTACCCTATGGCAATGCCCATTCTCCTGGACTAATCTCAGATGAGGGTTTTTTACAGGGGAAGAGGAAGGAGGGCACAGAGACGAGCTGATCCCTCTCCTCCCTCAAAAACTCAATCTAAACAAATCTCCTGGCTGCAGAAGCCTGGTCACTTCCCCTCCCCCAGTAGGAGGAAGGCTGACCCACTACCTCCACCACTGGCACCTCATTACCATAGACAAGTGGGTGCTGGAGGTGGTGGGTCAAGGACTTTCCCTGCAGTTCAGAAAGTTTCCAACTCTGCAGAGTCACATATCATTAAAATCTCTAACTCAAACAGAAAAACTATTGATGGAAATAGAGGTGAAGTCTACTCCTATCTGCAAAAGCAGTGGAGAGAGTCCCTTGCCACCAATGGAGAAAAGGTCTGTACTACAGGTATTTTCTCACTCTGAAGAAAATTGGGGGTTGGCGGCTCATTTTACATCGCAGGTACTTAAGCAAACACCTACTCCATTTCAAATTCAGGATGATAACCCTAGCTGTGGTGATTCCATCCTTGCAAAAGGGAGACTGGCTAGCCTCCCTAGACCTCAAGGATGCCTATTTTCACATTCCAATCAGGCCGTCCCACAGAACATTCCTCAGATTCAAACTACCTTCAGGCCATTATCAGTTTGCAGACTGCCCTTTGACCTTTCTTCGGTGCCCAGAGTCTTCACAAAGTGCCTGGCAGTAGTAGCAGCTCACCTCAAGTGACAGCAGGTGTCTGTCTTTCCTTAACTGGACAATTGGCTAGTGGTGGATAAGTCTCCACAAAAGGTCAGAGACTCCCTCAGCCTAACACAGCGCACTCTGAAGTCCTTGGGCTTTCTCATCAATCCTCAAAAGTCCCACTTTGAACAAGTTCAATTACGGGAATTCATAGGGACAGAACTGGACGCATAGAAGGGAAAAGCCCTGCTCCCTCTCGACAGGGCACACAACCTTCAAAGCTTAGCAAATTCCTTTGTCCTGGGCTAGGCAAGACCAGCCAGACATTTCCTCAGACTTCTGGGACACATGGCCTCCACTACCGCTGTGGTCTCAGGTGCCAGATTTCACATGAGGAACATTCAGTATCCTCTAAGAGGGGGCACACCTGGCAGACCAGTCCATAAGTGGAACATGGTCCCCCAAGGAATCCAGTTGCCACATAAACCTTCTCTATCTCAGAGCTGTGTATCTGACTATCACAGCCTTTGCTCCCCAGCTAAAAGACCAGTCAGTCCAAATCAGAACAGACAACACCACAGCTATGTTTTACATCAACAAGTAGGGGGGTACCAGGGCCACAAAACTGCACAGAGGCAATGAAGAGCTGGTCTCTGATCTACTCCTTGGACATACAGCTTTCTGCCATTCGCTTGCCAGGCAAGGACAATGTCCTGGCAGATGCTCTAAGTTGCATCAGTCAGAGTCACCATGAGTGGGCCCTGAACAGACACGTACTGGCCACAGTCTTCAGGAGGTGGAGCACTCCAGAGGTAGATCTCTTTGCCTCCAGCCTCAATTGCCAACTTCTTGTGTACTGCTGCAGGCCTTGAGCTCTGGGCACAATACCAGCAGATGCCATGACTCTGGACTGGGCAGGGAAGTTCCAATATGCCTTCCCTCCATTTCCCTTAATTCTCAGAGTCCTTCTGAAACTCAGAAGTCAGGTAGCCACCATGATTCTCGTGGCTCCAGACTGGGCAAGACAGCCCTGGTACTCTCTGCTTCTTGCCCTGTCAGTCAAGACACCAGTTTGACTGCTCCCCAGCCATAGTCTCCTAACTCTACCTCAGATGGGGATAAGGTACCCCTGCATAGCATCTCTTCACCTCAAAGCCTGGTACTTGAAGAGCTAAAATATCCAGACTCTTAGTACTCAGAATAGGTCCTGAGAATTCTTTGCCTGGCTAAGAAACCTAGTACTAAAAAGACCTATGCTTCCAAATGGAAAATATTTTCCTTATGGTGCAGGGACAGACATATCCACCCATTGAAAGCAAGCCTGTCTTCAATGCTGGACTACCTGGTGTACATACAAACCTCAGGCCTAAGACTCTCATCTCTGAAAGTTCACCTAGCAGCCATTTCGGCCTACAATTCTGCTGGCAAAGAGAAAGCTATAATTTCTCATTCCATTTTTAGGAAATTTTTCAAAGGCCTGTTACACCTTCAACCCCCACTTAGGAAACCATTCCTTCCCTGGGGCTTAAACTTTTGCATAGCTAAACTCATGGAGCTCCCTTTCAAGTCCATGGCTATAGCAGAGTTGAAGTAAATCACTTGGAAAACGGTCTCTTAGTGGCAGTCACCTCAGCCAGAAGGATTTCAGAGCTGCAGGCACTCTGCACTGAACCTAACTATATTATCTCCACAAAGATAAGGTAGTTCTCAGAACAAATAGGAAATTCCTCCCCAAGGTAGTTTCAGAATTCCACCTCAACCAGTCCATAACACTCCCTGAGCCAGAGTTTAAGATGAATGCTGCAACTCGCTGGCATATGAGAGTTGTGACATTCGCCGCTACGCCAAGGACCCTGCGCCATATTCCAGAATGGCAGGATCCCGGCACTTATGCCCTGCAACTTGTGGCAGCCGCAGGGCTGTGCCATGGGAAGGGTGCACCTGACATGGGTGCCGCAAGCCACAGGCTGCAGGGCACAAGTGGCGCAAGGCATGACCCCCCCAGAACCCTGTACCCCAACACCATGGCACTGCCCTGCAGGGCTAGGGAGGGGCTGGGGGGCCACAGGACCATCCTGGGACACCTGGCATGTGGAGGGATGGGAAATGCCCCATGGGGGCATTGCATGGGGATGGGGTGAGGGAGTGCCAGTGGCCCACAGAGGACTGCCCTGCCAGGGGGTGTATGGTTGGTACCCATGGGGGACCGGTGGGGGGGGTCAGCTGGAGGGGTGGCAGGCTCGGTGGTGCATCCCCAGTGGTTGTAGGTACGGTTAGACCAGCTAGTAGCAGGTCTTACTGTACTTACGCCATGGTCTGCCGGGTCCCACTTGGAATCGCGATTTGCGATTCCGCCACCTGCCCTCTTGGAATACCAGTGTAACTGATGCCGGAAGCCCCCTTGCACCAAAGTCGCGGGGGTTGCCGGCATAATAATCGGTATAATGCCCATTTGGCACAGGCAACCTGAGCCATGTCACAGACTACCTCTTGAATAGCAAACCGCATACCGCATGCCACAAAGTGCGATTTGTGCCATAGGGTTTGGTGCAAGTCTCCTGTACATGTGTAAGCTGTCTTAGAATCGTCCCCTGTCTTCTTCACAGACAAAGTCACTCCTAGTGAGCAAAAACTACATAGTTTGGATGTAAAAAGGGCACTGATCTGCTACCTACTTGGAGCACACCAAGCAGCTCAGGACATCACATACTCAGCTCCTCCTCATCTGTGGTGGGCCAGAGAAGGGCAGGCCTGCCTCTAAGAGGACTATCTCTCATTGGATAGTCTCTTGCATTCAGTTCTGTTACAATAAGGCCTGCAAGCAGCCACCTCAAGGCCTCAGAGCCCAATCCACTTGGGGCACCGCAGCTTCAGTGGCAGCCACAAGGGACATCCCCTTGCTAGATTTCTGTAGAGCAGCTACCTGGAAGACTGTACACACCATCACAAAACACCACTGTTTGGATGTACAGTCCAGATCAGATGCCAAATTTGGCACTGCAGTCCTACAGAACCTGTTTCCAAAGTAGGTTCTGTACCCTCCTCACAACTGCACTGCTTTGTAGTTTGCACTAATCAAGTATACTGAAGGATTGCTGGGGTGAGAAGAAAAAATTACTTACCATAGTAATATTGTTTCTTCCAAGGTATCATTCAGTATGCTTGACCTTCCACCCTACCTCCCCTTACAAAATCTGACTGAGAATGGTCCTGTAGTCCTTACTTTTAGCCACATTTTATCTGTCAGGTTTAATAAATGCAGAGTTTTCACAGTTATAAATGTTTTATACCGTGTTCTTTTACAATAATTGTAATAGTTTTGCATAGGATAGAATTTTGGGGCCTTTTTGCCCCTTTAGCTTCGAAATGAATCTGACTGGCCTCCTGCATGACCACCACAGTCAGTACTTTCTTTCCTGTACTCTGATTGACTGATGCCACAAATCATTAACATTGATGCCACCTGTGGGGCAGCTGAACCAACTGGTATACTGCACTAGTCAAGCATACTGAAGGATACCTTGGAAGAAACAATATTACTATGGTAAGTAATTTTTTTCTTAGAGTTTCTCCTAATTGCTGGCCACCATGACCAGCCTGCCCGTCCGAACACAGGAGAGATCACCCAGCCCCTGATTAGGCTGCCCAGAGCCACAAGCAGCTCCTCTGCTCCTATGGTGACCCCGGCATCGGAAGCAACTGACTGCCATGACCAGCCCACCCACAGGAACACAGGAGAGGTACGTAGACAAGCCAGGCTTGAAAACCAGCTTTTCCATTGGCTGGGGAGATGATACCCTGCATTTCCATTGGCTCATTTTCCTTGTTTACTTTTAATGTAATATTGCTGCTTATTTTAAATTTACCACTTATTGGTCTTCTGTTTAGCTAAATAATTCCTTCACTAGTTTGGCACTGTGTCTGATCCGTAGTTACTGAACTACTTTTGTGCTTGCATAGCACTTTTAAATGCTCAGATCTGGCACACTTTTCTAGCTCAGTTTGTAAATACAGAGCTGGCTTGGTAACATACTTTTCTGCCTGACTGTAATACTGGCCATAGTGCTTGTAGGCTCTCGGAACAGGCCTCAGACTGAATTTTTAATTTTTGTCCCACCTGCCCCTCACTCTATTAAGTAGATCCTCTTCCCAGAAGCCCTTCTAAATCTCTAGCTGCTGTTTCTCCCATTGGTCCCTCTGTATGCCTCCTCCTACAGTAGCTCCACCCAATTCAAGAGACAGCCCTGCCACTCCTTACTTAGAAATCCTACCTAATAAGTTTACTCATCTACCTTAAAGCACAAAACTGGAATACGATTGCAGTTGATTACCTCTCCTCCCTTTTTCTTATTGGTCCTGACCAATCCTTAGTCCTGACAGGATATAATATACTTGATTGTAACACGGCTCACTTCAGACCACAGGAATGTAGCCTCTGGATTCGCCGAAGTGGCACAGCTGACTGAAACCGAGCAGGTATTAACCTAAAGGTAACGCCCGCTCGGTCAGTACCAGCTGTCGCCATGGAGGCACCAGAGGGTAGCTGCCTAGTCAGTCACCACCGTGAGCCCCCACTGGCGGTGCTACAGAGCCGCCAAGCACTGCTGCTTGGCCCCCGCTGTCACCGGCTGGCCAGACCTTGCACATACACAGCATGATCCTCCATGGCCTGCTGACCTTCTTGTGTGCCCCGCAGGGCAGCCCAGGTGTGTACCACTCCAGGAACCGAGATGGCATAGAGAGTGCGACACCACCCTGCAGGCACCATGGCCCCACCCACTGTCAGGAGAAGTATCGCCGCTTCAGGGCCGAAGACGAAGTCAACAATCATTGAGCCGTGCAGTGTCCCAAGTCCCAGCACCGAGGCCACCGCAGCGATGTCACCAACTGCCACCCGAGCACCGCAGTCGTTCACCAGCACTCCACCGAGTGATGTTACCTGGTCACCTGTGCCCTGTAACTGAAAGAAATAGCTGGTGCTGTGCGATCTGTCTCCTGTGTCCTCTGCCCGTAGGGATGCCGCACGACCATGCTGCCTGCTGGAGGTGATGCCGGTAACATAGGCTCGCCGTCGCCACGATGAGCCTATAGCCAAGTGCATTAATCACCTTCAGCATCGGGCTGTGCTGGGTTAATGCCTGCTGGGCGGTTGGACCTCGAAGACGCCCTCGGCACCAACTCCCCAGCGGGCAGTAATCCACCGCAGAGCCCTCCTCTGTCAGTGATTAATGCTACAAAGTGTATTTAGGGTGCTGTTCTAGTAAGATCTAGGGCCAATCTCTAATACGGCTGATTGCCCACCAGGTACCAGCACCTCCTGACCTGCAGCATGCACACTCATTACTCCTTGCAACTATCACCCTCCTATAATATCACTCCTCCACCATACCTGGGGACTGTTCATCTGTTGGTTCCTCCTGGTCCATCTCCATGCTCATTACCCCATGACATGGATTCCGTGCTTTCTCTTCCCCCTACCTGCAGCATCACTCACATGGGTCCCTGCCCTACTGTGGATTGTAATAAAATGGAAGCTATTCCATCCTATATCCCTGGTGGTCCAGTGGACCGCTATCCACCCTCGCGGGCATGTGTAAAATGTAAATATTCCATTATCCCTGGTGGTCTAGCAGACCCTATCTGCCCAATCGTGGAAATGTGTAAAAAGTAAATATGCCATTATCCCTGGTGGTCCAGTGGACCGCTGTTTGCCTGATCGCGGACATCTGTAAAAAATAAATTCCAATATCCCTGGTGGTTTAGTGGTACCCCCCAACCCGCCCACTGAGCCCTCACTGCCCCGCCTCCAGTCAGCCTGAGGGTGGCAGTACCCCTCCGCCTGCTGCCCTCGCTTCGATGACGACACTCGGTTCGCCATTGAGACAACGTGAGCCAATGGGTGTGCAGTCTCATTGCATTCAGCAATATTCCAGATATGTGAATGAAATCATTCACATATCTGAATGTGTAGTAATGGAAAGTGACACCCATTGGCTCACGCTAGAACCAATGGGCGGCAGCCCCACCGAGATGTCATGTCAGTGGGCGGTGGGGCAGGCGGGTGAGGTACTGCCACCTCTGGCTGACCGGGGAGCGAGTATGGGCTCAGTGGGCAGGTGGGGGTACCACTAGACCACCAGGGATATTGGAATTTATTTTTTACAGACGCCCGTGAGCAGGCAAACAGCGGTCCACTGGACCACCAGGGATAATGGCATATTTACTTTTTACACATGCTCGCGATTGAGCCGATAGGGTCCGCTAGACCAACAGGGATAATGGCATATTTACTTTTTACACATGCCCGCGATCGGGCAGATAGGGTCCGCTAGACCACCAGGGATAATGGAATATGTGCGTTTTACACATGCCTGTGATCGGGCAGATAAAGTCCGCTAGACCACCAGGGATAATGGAATATGTACGTTTTACACATGCCCGCGATCGGGCAGATAGGGTCCTCTAGACTACCAGGGATAATGGAATATTTACGTTTTACACATGCCCGCGATCAGGCGGATAGTGGTCCACTGGACCACCAGGGATATAGGACGTATTCTTCTCTTTCTACAAATGCCCATGATCGAGCAGACAACGGTCCACTGGACCACCAGGGATTTTGGACAGTTTCATTAATTTGTTTTACAAATGCCCGCGATTAGGCATGGGGGGGCACCACCAGGTGCAGCCGGAACTCGGGTGGCCACCCACAGTTGGCAGCTGCCTTGTTGCACCCTGCAATGTGGCAGCTCACCTGTGGGTGGCCATCAGTTCCTTTTTTTCTAGCGTAACTTTGTGCTGGTGCAGGTAGGGGTTATGCATGCATGGCTATGCACATCCTGGGCTGAATATTGGGCTGTGCAGGTTATGCATGGGCACGCCCCCCCTACCTGTGCCTGCATGCATTACTGATGCACTCCAGCGCATCGGGATTTGTGCCGTGCATTTTTCCTTTTTGAATATCGCGCTGGGGTACATCAGTGGGTTGCGCGTAGTGCAACATATTATTGCGCCATCGCGCACCCTTTGAATATCTGGGCCTGTATGGGGATACATGATGGGCAGGATATGGAAATATTCTCACTCCTGCAGAGTGAGTTGTGTATTCTCATGAGTGCCAAAGGCACGATTGAAAATACACAGCTCATGAGGCACAAGTGAGAATATTTTCCATATGCCATGATCTGCCCATCATGTGTGCAATTTATACCACAGGGGTGAGAGCTGCAGGAGCATTTTTTCTGAGTCTGTGTGTTTCCTGCTCATTCTGTGTGTGCTGTCAGTGTGTGTGTGTGTGTGTGTGTGTGTTCTGAATAGACTGGGAGTCAGAAACACAGGTGAGTGTGTTTTACAAAGCTAACTGAGTGAGTCAGAGGCTCAGTGAGAAAGACAAACTGCTGCAGGTAGCACTGAGAAACAGAACCTGCTTTGTAAAATACTTTCATTTAGAATTCAGGATGTTTTGAAGCTGAGATCAGCACAGTAATGGGCTAGCAATGTTAGAAACACAATGGGACATAGGTGAGAGTCTTTACAAAGCTAATTGAGTAAGTTGCAGCTTCAGTGAGAAAGAGAAACTTTTTCTGAAGCAGTTTCCTTTAGAATGCAAGCTGCAGTGTATTTATCCTCACTCTGGTGACATCAGCAGAGTATGGATAAATGTTGATATCCTCACTCTGCTGATGTCATCAGAATTTATCCTCACTGCAGTGGAAATAACACAGGCTACCCTACTGAGAAAGCTCTCACCCCTGTGGTATAAATACATATCTATGCACTTTGTTAATGCATCAGTTAAGGTTGAAGTGACAAAAGTAGGGAAATGAGATTTTAGGGTTGATGCCCTAACACCCCCCATGCCTTACCACCCTACCCCCGCCCACCACAGACCAAGAGGTGATGGGGTGTGCCTTGGGTCATTGGCCTAACTCTCACACTATTCCATTTGTAACAAAACTCACATGATGCAGTATAGGAGAATGAGGTGAGAGTTAGGACCGATGATCCCAAGGCACACCCCATCACCTGTTGGTCTGTGGGGGTGGGGGTGAGAGGTGATAAGGTGTGGGGTGTTAGGGGTGTCAACCTAATGCCTCATTTCCTACATTTGTCACTTCAACCCTAACTGATGCATCAACAAAGTTTTTTGAAATTAATTTCCTTATTTTTGAGAAAGCGTAATGTAACTGGTAACTGGTATGAGTTGGTGGAAGCATGGGCCTACCGGCCCCGCGTTCCCTTCAAGTTGCCCATTTTGCATAATAATATGCATCTGTGGGAGGGCCACGCTACCACTATCACATAACTATGGAGCTACAGCAGCCCTATAGGGCTCAAAAAGGATCCCTTGTAACACTAATTTGCCAATATCTTAGTAACCGTAGCAGCTATAAAAAATATTCCACTGCAGTTGTAATCATGACTTTGAAACCTCCATGTGTGCTTAGCTGCCCAGAGTGAAAAATCCATATCTCAAATCGTTTCTGAGATACGGGCACTGAAAGGCGCTATGGGCGCCACAATGTTATCCTATGGGAAATGTCTCAGCTTTGTAATAGCATAGCTAAGGAACTGATAAGAATGTTTGCACCTAAACAGCATAATTCACATCTCTGGGACATCCCCTTTATACCCTGTAAATTTCAAGCCAAAAGACCAAACCATTTATTTGCAGTGCACTGGTAAAGTTTTCAAATTCCTGTTTCGTGAGGTGTCAAAATTCCCATTCGCGAGGTCAATCCACGTTTGTGAGCTGTCAAAATCCCCAATCACAAGAATTCCTTGTTTGCCAGATTTTGGTCATCTGTCTGGAAATTGTGATCAAGAATTTTGTCAGCTCATGAAAGGGGATCAGCTTGCAAAAGGGGATTTTGACAGCTCGAGAAGAGGATTTAAAAACAATTTCGTGAGCTGTCAAAATCCCTCTTCAAGTCTATCCCCTTTTGCGAGGTGACAAAATCCCTGTTTGTGAGTCAATCCTTGTTCATGAGATAGGGCCATCTAGTCTGGAAATTGAGATTAAGGATTTTGTCAGCTCAGGAAAGGGGATCGGCTTGCAAAAGGGGATTTTGTCACCTCGCAAATAAGGATCGGAAGTGAGTGACGAACAAGATTTTTTTTATTTAAAATGGCAATTTTTGGTTAAAAATGAAGCAAACCAATACCATGGGATTGTAGAGGCTGTCACCCTGAACAAAACCCTTGCTTCAGTTACGAGACAACACATCCGTGGGGCAAGTTACAACATTTTGTTTGTGGGGAAAAATGAAAATCAGATGGCTTGCAAAAGGAGAATTTTTCCTCACTAATGGGGATTTTATAAATCCCTGTTTATGAGGTGACAAAATCCTTGACAACAAGCTCATCCTCTTTTGCAAAACATACATATAAATCTGAGACTGAACTGAGCATGCTCAGAACCCAAAAATTCAAAATTAAAGAACTTTGTAATGCATTCATATTTTTTTACCACATCAATGCTGTATTGTTTTATGGGGGAACATTTTTCTACCCTGAAATTTTCAAACCAGAATTCCAAATGGTGTGGCCACAGTGTGATGGGCAAAAACAGCGAAAATGGGCAAAAAAAGCGAAAAATGCATTTTTTTGCACTTCACTGCATAAAAACTGCAAATCCAACTGAAACACAACTTGGCATCTCAAGAGATCTACTATCCAAGACTGCGTGTGCAAATCTATTGAATGGTTGCAAAGTTATTAATGTGCAAAATTTGGGATTTTACATTAAACTGCCTACTCAACCATATACAGTATATGTGTGTGTGTGTGTATATATATATATATATATATATATATATATATATATACACTCAGTATATATATATATAACAATATATATATATATATACTGTATATATATATATATACTGTATAGATATATATATGTGTATATATATATATATATATATATATGTATATATACACATGTATGTATTTTTATGTTGTTGTATTATTATTTAATAAAATCTAATTGACAAAAAAGTTTTTGACCTAGAATAGTTATACTGTGCCCTGTTTGACTGGAATGGTTATAGTGACTTGAGCAAAGAGTTATCCATAGGATAAAGCAGTGCCATGTAACCATCCCTTTACCAATGAGGAGGCAAAACTGGCCTAGAGGTTAGAGTAACAAGTTATGAATACGCTTGGAGCATCCAGCAGACCTGAGTTTGATTTTCACAACCTCCACCTGCATACTGTGACCCTAATCAATTCACATAATTGTCCTGTGCTCGCAGGGCACACCTTGGAATGATCCATTGAAAATCATTGTAAAGGCGCCCCTGACTTAATGGTGTATTCATTTCTGATGAATAAAAGTAATTATTTTATAATAGTGGATAATTTAGCAAAGGAATGGCAAAAAAAAAAAATGAAAATAGCAATAGTATCTAGTAAAATGAACAAGTATTTATTTGTCTCCTTTGTCTGAGCTTACACAAAATCACTTGCATTGAGAATTTCTGACATTTTACAAACTGTGCAGGTAATACTGGGTGATATCACTTAAATTATTGCATTTTGTCCCAACAACCCAACATGCTTTCATACCGTGATGCTGCCTGATCCATTTTGGGGATACTGAAATTGTAAATCAAATATATCTAGTACAGTACTTTATCCCCACAGCCTTTTATGATTTATGTATTTGTGCAGTTATTTTACGTAATTTGTTTTAAGTATAGATTTTCATAAAGTGGTACGAGCATTGTAGGCAAAAATGTCCTTCGATTGCTCGCCCTTTTCTCAAAGGGTATATCCCAGTATAGAGTTCTTGATACAGTATTCATCCAATCTAAGCTTAAAAGTCTCCATAGTTGTACAACCTATGACTTTGTTTGGTAAATTGTTCCAGAGTGACACCACTCTCTGGGAAAAAGCACATTGCCCTCCTCTTAGTATGATTTAATTCCCCTCTAAGTTGTAGTTCGTGCCCTCTAATATCTCTATTCATGTCTCTCATCTCGACCCCTAGACAATCCCACAACTTTCCATCATTAAAAGCCTTAAAGACCAGGCACATATCACTATGGACATGGGTTCAGATGGGGGGAGGGACTGCTAGCCACAAGGGAATAATATTTAACACTATGGGTATGGGTTTGGGTGGGAGGATGGACCGCTAGCTACCAGGGAAGGAGTTGTTTCAACAGTGGGTGGTGATCAGCAAGGGGGGACCATTAGATGCCAGGGACTACTGTGTTGTGGGGGGGGGGGAGCCACCGCACTTCCTCCACCAACTGATATGGTTGCAAGGGAGTAAGTCGTGGTTTTGATCAGCGGTATGTGCACTGCAGAAGGGGACCAAGCAAAATGACCTTCTGCCATGCAGATACTCTGAATATTGGACTGCACCAAAATTCGGGTCCCTACCCCTTCATTTAGACTGCGCCCCCCTGCTTACTATTGCCATGGAACACATCAAGTTTGCCTGCACTAACTGGGCTTTTAAATATTGCCCATCTGCACAAAACCCAATTTGCATGGGCAAACTCCATTTTGCACCAGAGCAAAATTTAAACATCGGGCCCCAGGGGCTAGATTCACAAAAAATTGCAAAGCGCAGCACAAAAGTTTTTGTTACGCTTTGCAATTGCCCAGCTCTTAAAAGTTGCTATTCACAGTCGGATAGCACACTGCATTATCCAACTGTGAATAGGGCCAGGTCGACATGGCGCTAACCCAAATATCATAATGCTAACTCCACTAGCTCTGTCCCGACATGGAGCAAGGAGTATGGCTCCACAATGAATAACAATGAATAGCACAGGTGCACTATTTCCTATCCACTAAAGAAGTCATGTAAATGAGCCCATTGGGCATGCAAGATGGCATGTGGCCATTTGCATGCCCAAAATGGTCCAATTTATATGGGCTGTGATGCAGTGTAGCACAAACTCCCCCATCCCTGCTCCAGGGGCAGCCCTGTGGCCATGTTGTCTCATGACCCCACCTGCGATCACCAGCCCAAGTAAAAAAAATAAGCATCCCTGGTGCCAGTGGTCCCCCTTGCCAATTACTGGCCTGAAAATAAAAAGAAAAGTGTCCCATGTGGTAGTGGTCTCTCCCGACTGCTGATCGCCATCTCAAAAATAAAAATAGAAGTGGTCCTGTTGCTGGGGTCCTCCCTCCCATGATAGCCAGCCTGAGTGAAAAAACTAAGTGTCCCTGGTGCCAGTGGTTCCCCTACCATCGTCGATCACTGGCCGAGTAACAAAAACACACATTTCCTGATGTCTAGTGGTTCTTCACCCCACCAGATGCCCAGCCCAACATAGATACAATATTCCCTGGTGGCTAGTGCTCCCTCCCTCCACCCGATGTCGGATCGATCACACATGTAAGTTTGACCTGGTGTCTAGTAGTCCCTCCCCTCACGATCCCAGTCCCCAGTGTGACATGACCCACCATTCTGATCCCTTGAATAGTATATTTAAACATTTCTCTGGTGGTCTAGTGAACCCCTCCCTATCCCTGATTCCCTGTATACTGCAATTAGACCTTTCCTGGTGGTCTATTGGATCTCGCCCCCCACCCTGGCAGGTAGTGTCCCACCACACTACTCCCCCCCTCCCGAATCCAGACCCCCAACTGGTGACTGGAATTGCCTTCCACTCTCCACCACAGCCAGCTGCCAACTGAGCTGTCAATAAGCACATACTGTATACAGGGAAAGGTATAATTTCACTATACAGGGGTTTGGGAATAGGAAAGGGAGGTCTGCTAGACCATCAGAGAAAGGTCTAACTGCACTATACAGGCAATTGGAGATAGGGAGGGGGGTCCACTAGATCACCAAGGAAAAGTGTAATTGTACTATACAGGGGATTGGGGATAGGGAGGGTGTCTGCTAGACCACCAGGGAGAGGTCAAATTGCACTATATAGAGGATCAGGAATAGGGAAGGGGTCCACTAGACCACCAGAGAAATGTCTGAATATACTATACAGGAGATCAGAATGGGGGGGCCATGTCACACTGAGGACTGAGATTGGATGGGGTGAGGGACCAGTAGACAACAGCGCAAACCTACATGTGTGATCGATCAGGCATCAGGTGGGGGGAGGGACCACTAGCCACCAGAGAATATTGTATCTATGTTGGGCTGGACATTAGGTGGGGAGAGGGACTACTAGACACCAGGGAAACATGTTTTTTTTGTTACTCGGTTCAGCGATCAGCAATGGTGGGGAGGGAACCACTGGGCACCAGGAACACTTCTATTTTTATTTTCAGGCCAGAGATCAGCAATCGGGGGGGCTACTACCACCAGGGACACTTCTATTTCTTTTATTTTTGGGCTGGCAATAGGTGATCAGGAGGACCACTACCATCAGGGACACTTCTATTTTTTTTTTTATCGGTATGGCGATTGGCGTTGGGGGGGGCACCACAGTGCCTTCATCACTCGATGGATCTCTTAACTATGAGATTACATATTACAACTGTGTGTAAGGCAGTTAGCACTAAGCTAGGGTTAGCTTACAGAACTAGCCACATTCTCACCCCTTCCATGAGGTAGGCCATTGTCAGAGGAATTCTTCTCCCATCCCTTGCATACGGAACTTCAATCTATGGCAATGCATCTAAAACATCCCTATACAAATGGGAAGTAACCCATAATATACCGTATGTGGTTATGCCTCTGCATCCCCTAAGTTAAAACATCACTGCCTGCTCTATGTGGACCTTAATTGGCCCTCTCCTATGGCCGACCAGCTCCTTGCTCTTTGGGGCCCTTCTGGATGAAATCCTGAGGTCCAGTATGCCTAGCTGTCTCGCTGCTGCACTCACACCACATACCACCTCCTATGGTCTCTGTTCTGCTGATCTTTCCTTACTCCACATTCCCAGATGTAACACTTCCAAAGGGAAAATAGTTTTTTCCTTCGTGGCCACAAGTTACTGGAACTCGCTGCCCCTTGAAATACGCCAGTCACCTAACCATGCCTCGTTTAAAAAGAGGCATCATTCTCTGCTTATTGAGAGTACACAGTGCAATTGTTTTAAACCACCCTAGATTCCTGACTCCCTACACTATTACTGTCTCGGTGTCCTCCTCCAGTACCTATACTTCATAGTTTCTATTTGTCTTGCCACCCCTTTCCTACCCCACCTCTTACACGCATCTTCCCCCCTTCCTACTTTCTCCCCATGAGGTCTTCCTACCTCCATCCTTCTTACCTACTTGCTCCCTCTTTGGTGACATATTCTTTATGTTATACCCAGTTTTGTAGAATAGAGTTGATGCCTAGATTGTTAATCAACTGTTATATGTGCGCTTACTTACCTTTGTTGTGCTTTGATATGTGAAATGTCTGTACTGTCTCCTGGTTACACCAATTGCTGAAACCATTATCTATTTTTACTATACCTTAAATGCTATAGTATAATATGCACTTACTTTCACTTCTGATATGAAGTACATCAGAATGTTTCTCCAGTCACCTCAAATTGTTATCCATTTTAATTGTATCCCTAATATGTTGTACTCCTATATTGTACTGTATCATCACTGTTTTTTCCTGTTTATGTTGTAACTTCCCAGATTGTGCCTGAAAATAGTCACTTTTGTGTCTAGTGCACTTACCCAGTTATCAAAAAACCAAAAAAAAAACATAAAAAAATCAACCACTAGGGTTGTGGGGGATTAAAGCAAGGTCTTAGCCAGCAGTATATGCTCCTTGCTAGGGGAACCCACAAAAAGCTATTGCACAGATCAGAAACTTTGTGAATGAGACAGCGCCAATATGCAGGTGCCCTCCCCCTCATTTGAATAATGGCCCCCCTCCACATTTCGCCCCGATGCAAGCCCAGTTTGAGAGTGCAAACCAGACTTCTGTGAATGCCAAATCAGCACAAAATACAGTTTGCTCACAAAACTGGGCTTCATGTATAGGTGTTTTAGAACCTAGCCCCAGATCTTGCTTCACATTCAGATTTTATGATATTTGTTCTTCCATCTGCTGGAATATAATATCTTAAATGAAAAGAAGTGTTAATTTATACAAAAAAGGGCCATGTACATTAAATCATGCAGTCACTGTGCTATAACCTTATGATGTCCATCTTCTCTCATGCCTACCCAGTTACAGTACTTCAAAAAGTAGAAGGCATGACAGGGGAGACAATTTGCTTAACTCCACCCCATCATTCAGCTGATAGACCTTTTGTTAGGACAATGTTTGGAAAACTGTGACAAAAAGCATGCAATTTGATAAAGCATTTTGTTGTAACATCTCCCAATTTAAATTTTCAAGAATTAAAAGAACATGAAATGAATTAGACCAAAAAACATATACAGTATGTAAACACTACATCTGATGTATTGAATAATCTGGAAAGTGTATAGGCAAGTAAACAAAAAAAAAACCTTAAAAAAGCAGTATGTGTTAGCAAAAAATGTCATCATGTAGCATTGTTAGCAATAGTCCATTGCTGGCATTCCTAGATTTATCAACAGTGTACTTTAAATTCCCTCAGATATTTTTTAGAACTTCTTTAACTACTTGTTTTGTAAAGACACAAGTCAATGAATGTGACCACTGCTAGCAATTGTTATAAATCTCTTCTGTTGAGATTACTATTTTAATGTGTAAACTAGAGTCATACTGTGGATCTATTAGGATGCTGCTAGCACACATTTTAAAGGTAAACAGCACAGCAATGTCAAGATGTTTATTTTGTTCACAGTGGGTGTGGCAAGGGAGCATTAATTTTTAAAACTTCAAAACAACATATGTCAGTTCAGGTATGTCATAAACTGAAAAGGACAATGGGTATATTAATGTTGTTGCCTGAAACACACTATTACTAAATAAAAACTACTCAATATGATGAGTTTTTGCAAACTAACAAATGCTGCTGCTTTCAAATATGCATAATTTTCTTGAAAGCAAAACTGGAAACTCACATTATTTTTTACATCATGAGTTCTAGATTTTATGGCAATAAACACTTAGAAGAATCTGAGTCATACCTAAAATATTAAACCTAATGCAAACACAAATTCTACAAAGGACAATTACTTAGTTTATCTGGTTTGCTGTACTGGTTAAATCTGAATGCTGTTGACTGTGTTGTATCATATCTTCCCAATGGCTGTTGCTCCTCAGAAGTATTTTTGTGGTGAGAACCAAAATATGATTTTGATACTTCAGAATTATACCCTTCATTGCCTTTGTTAAGCTCATGTAGTAAGTAGTCATTTGTAGATACCAGTGACCTGTTGGAGATATAGTGGAGAAAACTGTGACAATGGTGAAAGTACACGTTTTTATATACTAGTATGCTAGGGAAAGGGAAAGAGGAAATTATTTAACCAGGAAAGGTGCACTAAGACAAAGCTTGTTTCCAGGTGCAACCTGGGAGTACAAGGAAGTTAACTGACTTGCTTAGGGTCACACAGTATGCAAGTGGGGGCTGTGGAATTCAAACCCAGGTCTCCAGGTTTGCTGCTCAGTACCTTACACCACTGTGCAATACTACCTCCTCAAGTATGCCATTAACTATTATACAGTACTACTAATATTATTTTTACCATGTAGTACAGTATTTATTTTCTAATTATATAACATAGGAACATATATACTGTCAGCACATAAAGGCCATGCAGCCTATCCAGTCTTCCCCAAACCTGCTTAGTATTAGGAATTGTCCCTAGCAGACATTCCTTTGCTCCCTTCCCCATGCTGCCCTACTTGTAACCCTTCCCAAGTGCCTGTCCCACCCCTTTGAACCCCCCGCTGTTTCAGCATGTACAACTTCCTCAGGCAGCTTGTTATATTTTTTACCACCATTTTCATAAAGAAACTCTTCAGCACATCCTCTATGAACCCCCCACCCACCACCACACTGCCAGAATTTCCCCTCTAGCCTGTGTTTCCAGTCAGGGTGAGCAGCTCTCCAACAGAGCTTCTTGAACATGTATTTGATGCCCCCCCACATATCCTCCAATGTGTATATATTGAGGTGCCCCAACTGCTCTTTGTATGATTTTCCATGCTGTTCCTGGATCATTTTGATTGGCCTCCAGCCTCTCACTGTTCTTCCTCAAATGCACACTCCAAAACTGCACCCAGTGTTCTAAGTGGGGTCAAACCAGGGATTTGGATCTGTATGTGACTTACAGTGCCATCCATGACAATCAAATGCTCTGTGTAAGCTTTCACAGATTAGGAGCAGGTGCAGTTTATTCTGGATAAATGTGGCAGCCAAGATTTCATTTGGGATTGAGGTGGAGTGCAGGGGGGGGGATTGGGAGGTCATCTGTTTTAGATCTACACTGAAGCTTACAGCATACTCCACTGGAATGACTAGGTCTTTTGAATGCATGGCAGTTAAGGGTGGGCTGAGTGTAGGCTGCAGGACCAACCTTGTGTACCATCCCTCGGGCATCAAAATGAGTTCCTGCAGGAACCGGCAGACTTCATGGCTATCCTAGACTTGGACTCTCCCAAACTTCTTGTGCTGGGGGATTTCAATGCCTGGATCAGTGATGAAGTCTTGCATTTGGGCCTTGCATTGGCATTTGCCTCTGAAACTCATGGGACCTGGTCATCTTGTTGGATCTTGGCCTTTGTAATGCCAAGTCTGATCTGGCCATCTTGTTGGATCATTATGTCATGCGGTTCCTTTGTGGGGCCCCCTGGTAATTTTTTCCTCCTATGGAGATTGTCCAATTCTGTTCTAAACACACTCTGGAGTCTAGCAAACTCTTGGCACCATTGGACATGTTGAGCATTGTGACAACTTGTGAAGAGGGAGCTGAGAAGGCTGTGGAGAGCTATTACCACCTTGGGCTCCCTTGCACCCTATCATCTCCATCAATTGACCTTCCACCATAGTTCGTCATGGTACTGTGATGAGCTGAGGCAGCTTAAGACTAAAGGAAAGAGGTTGGACCATTCTTGGTGGAGGCCTCAGTCAGTGAAGCATAGATTGGCACTAGGAATCATTACAATGAGTACCAGCAGATGATAACCCTAAAATGACAGCAACCCTGTCAAGGGTAATTGTTGCAGGAGCTAACTGGCTCAACTTTTCACACCATGGGCAAGTTTAAACCCACTTTGTTTATAGTCCGGAACAATATTTGCTGCAGAGATGTAAGAATTCAATTGATTTATCGTCATCAGGGTGGGGATCTCCACAAGTGAACTGCCATAGTCCAGCAGTTCCCAGTTGAAGATGAGCACGGGCAGTCTGCCATCCTGTGCAGAGTTTGAACCAGTTTTGGTGGACAAGGTGCTCTAAGTGATCTCAGGACTATGTATCACTTACTGTACACTAGATCCAGGTCTTACTTAGTTACTAGTAGGCTGATGAAAGACCCTAGGTTCAATTATCACAGATGTTTTCAGGTATTTCCTGGAGGGGACAATCTTTCCAACTGTACTAAAGTGGGTGGTGACGGGACCCCAGTAAAAAAGTCATCTTTGGACACTGATTGTCTTGATAATTACAGGCCTGTCTGCAAACTTTTTTTCTGCTGGAATTTGAAAATTCCACACAGCACTAGTTCAGAGCAACTGTATCAAATGAACTGTGAAAAAATAGTTAGTGTTATTTTTAATGTAACGTAATATGCCATTATTTTTAATTGATTTTTTATTACTAACAGAATTGTGAGCATATCATGAGTCATAGTGGTGACAGAGACAAACGGGCTGCTTGACCTGAAATTCTTGAACTGGTACAAAAAGAATGAAAACAGAACCATTTCTGCATGCAACAGTGAACATGAGAAGCAATCTTGAATATTTAATTATTATGTATATATGTTTATAATGTAATAAAATTTAATAGTTTTGTTTATATAATATTAGGATGAGGAAGGAGGAGGTTTGAAGTGACTGAAGCTCGACAAACTGGAGTAGGCCCCTGTGGAGGAGGATGAAAAAGTTCAGAGTGATTGCATCTCTGGAAACTATGTTTTTTTGTAATGTAAATTACTAAATATGTTATTATTTATATTTAATATATTTACTTTTTACTGATACATTTTGGAATCTTGATAGCATGAGATTCAAAGAAAGACAGTGATGAAGATGATGAAGA
Organism: Neoceratodus forsteri; assembly: GCA_016271365.2. Taxonomy (NCBI): domain Eukaryota; kingdom Metazoa; phylum Chordata; order Ceratodontiformes; family Ceratodontidae; genus Neoceratodus; species Neoceratodus forsteri. Next base: position 1,203,712,471 of record CM028130.1, read on the forward strand.
GTAAGATGTAGCTGAAAAGTGTATTTGGTTCATATAAGCTGACAGGCTCTGGTAATCAGTCGAACACCAGTTCTTAAAAGGACTGTGGACTACAATTATTCTCTATGAATGAGCAGACATTGAACGTGAGAAAGACGGACTGATACTCCATACAAGTTAGATGCTGGAATACAATCAGACACCACTGTAGTTCCAATCATGAACAATGCTGACTAGCACTCTTGTGGTGTTATTCCCATGACCTGCAGGTGAGCTTTGGGAAGCCAAACTGGCTGTCATCTCACAACACCATAAATGGGATGTGAAAACTCATCCAGCTTGGACACAAAAAGGATTCACAGACTGGTAGCTCTTTCTCAGTTCTGTGGGTGGTGGCATTAGCATATGACCAAGGGCCCAGATATTCAAAAGAGTTGAGCCATGCACAATAGGGTTGCACCTGCGCAAGTCCGAATTTGCGCCATTCTGCGATATTCAGCAGGAGGCAGTTGCGCCCCCGAAATCATGCTGAGCAACAGCGCAATGATAATGAAGGCATGCGCAACCAAAGGGGGAGGAACCATGCATAAATGGCACAGTGTGATATTCAAAGACTTGCGCAATGCGCAACAGTGGAGCAACCGGAAGTTGCGCCATAGCGGAAATGAGCCAAAATAAAAAGGAGCAAGGAAGAGGCGCAAGAACGCTACAGGGAAGCCACATGAGGCAGAGGCAGAGGCACACAGACAGGGCAAGTGGCAGGAACAGGGCAGGCCAGGGAAAGGCCAGAGTTAACAGCCAGGCACAGGGAAGGTGTGGGCAGCCACACAGTGCAGAGGCCAGCACAGGCAGGTATACCTGGTGCAGGGAGGTAGCAGCCAGGACAGCAGGGGGAATACAGTAATAGCTGCCGGGGGGGTGAGCGCAAGCCAGGGACATGGCCAGTGCCACCTTCCACATGGAGGCTGTAATGAGGGGGGTGAGAAGGTGGGCGGCAGGGGGGGTGTGGCCGTGGAAGGGCCCGTCGTCGGTATGCCCCCAACAGGCAGTACTGAGCCCGCACCAGCTTTGAGCTATACACAGATACTGAGACTGTGGGCCGGTACTGCCTGAACAAGGCAATTCTGAGGTGGCTCTGTGAGCTGTGCAATGATGTGATGCAGGCACCCACACGACAGAGCCATGCCCTGTCAGTGGAGACCACGGTAACAGCCTGCATGTGCTTGCTCGCCACGGATACCTTCCAGAGACCAACCGGGGACACCACAGGCATAACCCAGTTGGCCACGTCATGCTACCTCACCCAATTCCTCAGCGCACTGCTGCCACATGCTGAGGAGTACATCCATTTCCCCAGCACAACGGCGGAGCGCACAGCAAATATACAGGAGTTCCACAGGGTAGCACGTATGCCTGGCATGCTAGGGGCAATAGACTGCACCCATGTGGCTATACACACACCACCTGGCCCCAAGGGGGCCATACATAAATCGAAAGGGCTATGCCAGCATCAACTGCCAGGTGGTGTGCGATGCCAGGGGGTGCATCATCAATGTCTGTGCCACGCACCCTGGGGGAGCACACGATTCTTACATCTGCCACCAGTCGGCACTGTGCCACAGATTCGAGAGTGGGGACATCCCCACTGGCCACCTAGTGGGTGAGTATGCAAACCACATGGACAAATATAGGGCCTGGAGGGGCATGGCCAGAGGTGCCATGGGTAGTGGCCTACATGGCTTGGGGCAGGGCGATGCTGATCACCAAACTAACCTCCACCATCTACACACAGGTGACAGTGGATACCCACTCCGTCCCTGGCTGCTCACACCCTACCGGCGACCCATGACCCCATCGCAGCAACACTACAATGAGGCACACGCCACCACACGGAATGTCATCGAGTGGGTGTTCGGGATGCTGAAGGCACATTTCCATTGCCTGGACACCTCTGGCGGTGCCCTACAGTGCAGCCCCTCAAAGGCCTGTGGGATATTCCAGGCCTGTTGCATCCTGCACAACATGGCCAACGAATGTGGGATAGCCGTACAGGTCAAAGAGGGGGACAGTGATGGGGATGATAGGGGCACGGGTGATGATGGTGATGGGCAGCCCCCTTTGGCCGATGGGACCCCCGACTGCTCCAGCTGGCACAGCTGCACCGGGACAGCATCACGGAGGAGCACTTCAGCCAACCCAGGTAAGTCATGGGACCACGCTCAACCACCAGTGGCCAAGGCACAACCCACAAATATGCAGGAACCCACACTGGGGGTGCATGCCATTGAGAGAAGTGGCAGGGCACCAAGACACACACACAGCCAGGGATGGGTGAGGATTAACATGCCACGCTGAAGGACACACACACACATGCACACACACAATGCAACAAATGTTCACAGAGGACAGAAGGCACACTGCCCAAAATGCACACCCTAGCAACACACATGTCCACAGGCCACTACACTCACTGCCTGTTCATTTGTGTGTGTCAGATGCTGAGCACCATTGCACTTTGGTGTATAGTACAATGCAGGCATCATCATGCACACGCAACTGCGGACAGCAGCTGGGAGGGTGTGCAGGTGGACTGTGTGTCCGCATGCAGGGCCAGGTACCCACTTGTGCACTGCCCACTGACACACACAATGCACACAGGGCAGCACCAGACAGTAGCCACGCTGGGAGACAGGTCAGTCCTGCGACACAGTGCCACGGCCACCACGGATGTGTGGGCGGCCCCACCGAGACCCACCAGCACTGGCAGGCTGACCACTGGCCTCATAGGGTGGCACCGATGGTCCCTCGGGGGTTCCACTGTGTGAACGCGACCATGCCCGCGCAGGGGTCTGCAGCACACCGAACATGCCTGCACCAGGAGTGCTCAGGATGCCCACAGCTGAACCCAGCATTGACAGGGTGGGAGTCGCATGATGCCGGGAATGGGGGGTGGATAGTGCACTGCGTGGTGTCCGCGATGCATGGGTACCTGACTGTGTGCTCATTGTGGCCATGACAGCAATGAACGCCTGTGCATGCCTGTCAATGGCAGCGGTCACATCCTTCTGCAAATGGTCCATCCATGCCATGATCATTTCAAGCGTCCCTGCTACGTGCTCTCTGCCCACTCCAGAGACACATGCAGTGCATTCACAGACGTATGTCGCGCATCTGCCTTCTGGACCGATGCTCGCAGTAGGCGGGTGTGCTCGTCCAAGAGGTGATCAGCCTCCTCAGCATCCTGTCCCTCAGGGTGTGCAAGGGACTGATGTTCAGCACCCCTTGAGGGTGGGTGCTGTGCACCAGGACCAGGTCTGGACATTTCTACAGGTGGTGCACAGATGCCGCTGCTGAACCCTGTACCTCCAAGCCCAGTGGGCAACTGCTGTTGCTGCAACTCTGGCTGCCGCACCCCAGGGCTCAGTGGTGCTGCCACAGTGGCTGCAACAGTCTCACTGTCCTGAACAGACACCAGTGCTGCCCCACTGGAGCTGACAGGCACAGCCTGGGACTGTGCTGACACACAGGCCTCCACGGCAGCACCACCAACAGCCATGGGCGCGATGCCCTGCTGTGTGTCCATCCTTGGCACACACGTGTCACTGCCAAGACGGTCGTGTCATCATCACTGGTGCCGGACTCTGTCCTGGCCACAGCCACAGCCACAGTGTGCTGGCATCCGTGGATGCCAGCACGCCGACACCAGGCAGGGCTTCCTCCACACCTGTCTCAATGACATCAGTGTGGACAGCCAGGCGGCCCCACTGTGGTACTGATCCACAGATACCTGTGGAGGTGGATGGTCCCACCTCCGACTCCATTCAACTGTCCGCAGTGGACAGGCTCACCACTGCTGACCCATGCAGATGCTCAGGATCTGTAAGGGAAAGCAAAGTCGTGTTACTGTGTGTGACCTACCCTGCCCCCAGACAGACCATGACTTACCATGCAGTGATGGGCCACCACCCATCTGGAAGCCACCACCCAGAACACCCTCAATGGCACTTCGGTGCATGCTTGCAGCAAGCCTGTCCTCCGCTGGGGTGAGCTGTACCACCTCTGGCTGTCCCCCACCTGTTGCAGCACATGCTGCCCTGATGGCAGCCACCTTCTCCTTTACCCTCCTCCTATCTGTGCCCATCTTCCTCTTACACTCCTGCACAGAGCGCTGGTGGCTGCCATGCAGGTTCACAGCATGTGCCACCTCCTCCCATGCAGCAGCACAGGCCTGAGGGGTGCCCCACCGTCCACTGAGGGGCCTCGGTTTCGGCCTTAGTAAAATTCAGCCTCCTCCTCCTTCCACCACTGTTGTCCTCCTCTCCAAGAACATGCTCGGTCATTATGTAGCCTGTAAGAATGGCAGTTGTTACCTGTGACTGTGCAGTCCATGCATGTCCTGAATCCACAGTCACACACTCCCAAACAGCATGCAACTCACCAATCAAACTTGCAGTAACTGACTATAGCCACTGCAGCACATTGTCGCACCTTTATAGCGCGCAATCCATGCAAATGAGATGAGGAGCAACTTTAATTAGATGCAAATTGCAGTGCTGTGCCATTGAATGGCTGATTGGCTGATTGCATATGATGGCTGAATATCGTGCTGTTGCACTGGCAGTTGTGTTGAGCGTGCTGAGCCAATGGTGCAGTTCTGTGGCATGCGTAGTACACCTCACTGTGCATGCCGGGTTGCTGACGCGGGCATCTACTGTGCTGATGGCGTGCTGTGCGTGATAGGCAATGCAGGGTATGGCCACCATTGTGCCAGTGGCTCTATAGCGATGGTCACTACATGGCTCTGTGACAATGGGCCTTCATAGGTGCAATGGCCCAACTGCCCGATAGTCTGCTGTGGCGCTGGCACACAGGCAGCCAATCACACTACATGCATTGTCATCTGATGGCACTGTGCATGGCCTTGCGCCAGAGACCCTTGACCCTGTGCCCAACCTTTGCCCCCTTGGTGCCATGCATCGGGCATAGGTGCACCTCTATCGTGCTGTTCGGTAACAGCACGATAGGGAATGGCAGTGTTGCATCACAGCATCTGCACATGGGAACCACGCTGCAGAGCGCCATATTGCCTACTATAGCTATTGCAATGGCGCAGAGAAGAGCTGCTCCTTGGACGGCCATTGAGCTGGCAAATCTGGTGGCCATAGTTGAGCCACACCATGGGCCTCTCTTTGGGGAGGCCCCACTGGATAGGGCAAGGACCCAGGTGTGGCAGGAGGTGGCCACAGCCCTTGAGGAGGCAACAGGCAGGGGCCATAGTGCAGAGCAGTGCAGGCACCGATATGGTGACCTGCGCAGGAGGGAGCCGGAGCTACTGGCCCGACTGAGGTCACGTGCCAGGAGGGGCACAGTCCCATGTCCAGGTAGGGGTTCCATCAACACACTTTTATCATTCATATGAGTCACAGTGTTGTATGTGTCCAGCACATAGGGGAGAGACCGTATGGGGTTGGCCGTGGCGGTGTTCACAGGCTGTGGGGTGGGTGTGTCTGGCTGGGTGGGAGGGCACACTCCTTGGGGCAGGGGGACTTTGCTTCAGAAATGTACTGATGTTCTTCTCTCCTTTTTGTCCCCACAGACCTGGAAGAACTACGCAGAGTGCGGGCAGAGCAGAGGGGAGTGGAAACCACAGCCAGGCGGGCCGAGGACCAGCAACGCCCACCTGACCGGCCCGATATGGGTGAGTGCCAGACATCCATGATAAGTATTGCATGCTGTGTGACAAGGTGGGCAGCGGGGCATGGCCGCCATTCATTGACATCACTGCCATGCACACCACTTGTTACAGTCAACACTGTCCAGTGGCAATGCATGTCTGGGTGTGCGTCACTGGTGGTCCATGCGTGCACCAGGTGCATGGCTGTGCCACTGCCTTTGCACCACATAGCCATGTCACTAGATGGCCATGGTGGTGCTGTGCGTGACTTGGCCGGTGGGTGTGTGCAGTGTTCTGCATGGCTGTATGCGCCTGGGTGGGCAGGTCCTGTGGACATGATCACTGCGGGTGGTCACACACCATCACAGTGGTATGTCCCATGGCTGTATGCCATGCACAGTGGGCGGGCTGTATGGGGTTGTGCATTCTCACCTGTTGACTGTGCTTCCTTTTCCTAGGTGTGAGACATGTGAGGGAGATCAGAGACACCATGCGGGAGCTTCTGAATCTGGCCCGTGAGATGGTGGCAATACTGTGGAGGCTAGACGAGTTGGGGGTTCTGCGGTGACACAGAGCCAGAGAGAGCCAGAGCCAGGACCGGTGGAGCCTTCAATAGTCCCTTGGTCCCTGACTTCCCTACCCCTGGACCCACCCTCACACCCTCCTATCCCATCCCATTTGTCCACCCCTTCCCCCTGCCCACCCCCATCTTTTTTGTGTCCCCACTACAAACCTGTAAATAGTTTTTATTCATGTACATAGTTGAGTTTTCTATTTTTCCAATGCATTTGACTTTTATATGAATACTGTGGTCATCTCTGATTTGCAGCAGGCTATAGGTGCTCAGCTGCAGTGGTGTGCATGGCATCGGGGTGGTGCAGTCATGGGTATGTGTGTGTCCGTGTGGAGGTGTCTATGGTGTGGGGGTAGATATCAGTCAGTGTCTGTGTTGTGTGTGTTGTTCCTGTGCACAGGATGACTGTGTGCAGTGGTCCATGGTGCATGCTCTGTGTCCATGGTGCACCCATTGGCCCGTCCATGGCCTGTGTAGCCGATACACATGCCTGTCTGTGACCTGCATGGTCCACTGGCATGTCAGTGGTGGCATTCCCTACAGGGTGGACACTGTACCCATCGCTTTACTGGGTTGCCCATGTCACTGGTGTGGTGCATGCCTGGCTCAGGTGGCACTGTGGGCGACACAGTCATTGTTCCACCTCCATGCTGTGGCTTGCGTGTGTTGCAAGGAATGTGCCCCACTGTCTGTGGCTTGTGCTCCGGGTGACTACTGGTGGTGTATTGGTCCATGGTGCCTGTGCAGGGTGGTTGGCACTCCAGTGCCATGGTGGACTGCGGGTTGTGTGTACACGGCTTACATGGGCCCACAATGGGGGCTTGGTTGCCCCACCACTGCGTCCCTGTGTTGTTGTGCCCTTGGGTATGGGTGGGTGTCTGTCCAGACCCTGTGTGGCATCCGGTGTGGTGCATGCTTCCATGCACCACTGTGGGTGTCTGTGCTGGCTGTTGTGGCCAGTGGTGGGCCAGGGTGTGTCATTGGAATACTGTGCAGAGTGCTGTACCACTGGTGGTGTTGTCAAGGACACGACCATCTCATATGGGGTAACTCTTGTGCCAACGCATGGTCGGTCTCTCAGCAGTACCTTGGGGGACTGTGCGTGGTGGCACTGTGTCTGCTATTGTTGCATTGCCATGTGCTGCAACCTGCTGATGGGTGCTCATGGTGGGGCTGGCTTGCTTGGTTCTGTGGTACACAGGGTTGCATTGACACTGTGAGGGTGGTGGCATGCATGGGGTTTCCTGCTGTGGTGGTCACTGCTCATGGGGGGGTCTGGGGGTCACGGTGCAGGGTGTGCCGTACACTGGGGGGGATGGTGTGGCACAGGGTGGTCTGCCCTCCTTGTGTGCCAGTCACAGCTTGCCGGTAGGTGGGATGGGGCACCATGGCCAGGCTGTGGGTTGGTTGCTTGTCTCCATGGACCAGTGGTTATTCCAGCCCTCCCCTGGTTGTGATGTGCTTGGGGTGTGGGGGGACAATGTCTGTTCCGCTGTGTGTTCCTGTGCCCATCTGTGGCATGGGTGGTGGGCTCCTACCTCCCTGATTGTGCAGTTACATTGCTCTGCAGCTGGGGGACTCCCTGCTTGCGCTATGGCACCTCTGGACTGCTCAGCTGAACATCCCTTATTGCGTTATGGTGCATCAGATCTGTTCAGCTTCCCCTCCCTAGTTGCGCTTTGGCACAGGTGGTGCGATATTCAGTCGTTGGCTGTAGGTGCAATTTGGCCTGCTCCTTTTTTGAATATTGTGTCTCTTGCACATGGTCACAATAGACTTGCGCTTGCTCCTGCTATTGCGCACTTTTTGGGTGCAGTTTGAATATCTGGGCCAATGTGTCCAGTTAAATCTGATAATGAACATGACTCCAGTTATGTGGCCCCATGTGGTCATCTACAATTTCTTTAGAGGGACACACATGTGGCTTTCAGTGAAGCAAGACTAATAATAACAGGCTGTAATTCCCTTACATGTTTTGAGCCACACTTAGTTACACTTTATATAGCAGTGTCTGTGTATCTATGTCAGACTAGGTTGCTGTCCCACATTGGCTCAGTGTGACTACATTTATAGTGGTATTCTCTTCAATATAGTGAAAAATGGACTACCTTGCTGTCTTGCAGCAGCCCTTAGACCTATAGAAAACAGCTATCCCCATAGATCAGTTGTGGTTCCAAGAGTCAGGTCTACAACTGGTGAAGCATCCTTTGCCCACTCTGCCCCCAAGCTATGGAACTCCATCCCTCCAGATATTTGGTGATGTCCCTCTGCTCATCTGTTTCATACACAATATCACAGACATCTACTTAACCAGGTGCACTGCTCCAGCACTTCAATACCCTCCCCAAAAGTAGCTCCTATTGAACTTACCACTGACCCTGCAGCCCCACCTACACCCCTATGATCTAGTTACTTTAAGTCACCTCTTCCTCACCCCCCAGGACCCTACTGTCTCTCTATTCCTGTAGAGTTGTGGAGGGGCCTAAGACAAGTAGCACACTCAGTATCCTTCTCAGAGGTGCTGCCTGTCAATGGCATGGGTGATGCTCTTGGCGTGAAATTGACCTTCCTTCCTTCCCTTTGTCACCCTACCTATATTTACTAAATCCGCTTCCTGTCCCTCCAAGCCATGGCACCAGGCAGGCAGTGTGCTAGAGAGGATATGACAGTGTGGATTGTCTTCCTCTCTATTTACCTATATTCACTTAGTCACCCTACCTATATTTACTAAATATATGTCATTGTTAACAGACAGTTGAAATTTGATGTACTATAGGTCTGGGATAATCTAGCCATTGTAAGTACATTGAACTGTGGTCTCCAAGTGACTTGTATCCTTATGCTTTGTAACCCTTTGCTGCAGAATGCCTTGTTATATGTTGTATTGTATTACTATGTACAGTATGCCCAAATTATATTGTATTCCTCAAACGCCTGTATCTCTGTAACTGTACTGTTTGTACTTTGTAGTTGTACACTCCCAGGTTGCACCTGAAAATAGGCATTTGATTGTCTAGTGTGACTACCCAGTAAACAAAAGCTAAATAAAAAATAAAATACAGTACCTGATGCTGACAGATTTGGGTAATCTTTTGAACCAAATGTACTTCACAGCCGTATACAAATTTTAGTCTAGATCCTTCTCTTGTGGAATGCATTTCACCCCCATCCTTTTGACTATTTCTGAACCATTTGCTGATCAAGGATGAGGACAGAGAATCTGGTTTTCACAACTGGGATCTAAGCTGCATGTCTGGTACACTGAATAAATCACAGCGTGTGTCTATGATAGACCCTATGCTGACAGGTCCAGGTAATGTGTTGAACCCCATATTCTTCACTGCTATACCCAAATGTCAGTCAAGTGATTGATCCTTCACCTTTCGGAATGCATCTCACCTCCTTTGGTTTTCACAACTTGAGATGATGCTAAATGATTGTTACAGTACACTGAATAGATCACAGTTTGTATCTACCTAATTTCCTAGGCTGACAGGTCTGGATAACCCATTGAATCCATGTGCTTTATAGCCCTACACCAGTTTCAGTTGCGTGATTGATCCTTCACCTTCTGGGATGCAGCCTTCCTTCTTAGCTATTCTTTAACCACTTACAGACCATTCAGAGATAAGGACAGACCAGTTGATTTCCTGTCTGTCTGTCTGTCTCATCTATCTATCTATCTATCTATCTATCTATCTATCTATCTATCTATCTATCTGTCAGTACCCTTATGGGAGACCAAAGCTGAGGGTCCCGACATGTACAACCCCGGGATTGGTATCCCATAATTAGGGATGCCTGACATTTCAGCCTGACAGTGAAATCTCATTTTGCTGGGCAAAATTGTATTTCACCCGACGAAACACTGGGTTACACCAGCGAAACATAGTTTCATCTGGCGTAACCATTTGGACGCAGCAGGCAGAGGTGCTGACCAAGCTGCCCTGTAGTGTGGAACACTAATGCTCCTACAGCTCAGCCAGCAAGGAATCAGGAACAGGGTTCTGTTCCTGCAGTGAAAACTTTTTTAAAAACACATTTTTCCCCACCCCTGAGCCTAACACCCAACTCCGAGGTCCGCTCCCCCTTGGAGTTGATATTTTAGTTAGTGGGGTGTAGGGGGCAAAGCCCCCTGCATAAAGCAAATCTCCATTGGGATTTTAAAATGTGGTCTCCTGACCTTGGCATAATGTAGGTTGGGAAACCACATTTCAGGTTTACATAGGTAATCCTACCTATCTATCTATCTATCTATCTATCTATCTATCTATCTATCTATCTATCTATCTATCTATCTATCTATCTATCTATCCATCTATCTCTCTAGCTATCTCTCTCTCTCTCTCTCTCTCTCTCTGTCTATCTGTCTATCTGTAGCACCCTGTATTTAGGGTAGAGCAGTGGTTTCTATGTTAAACCTCAAATTTTGAAGAATTTTGAGACCCCACCTCATAAACAATAGTGGTGGAATTATGCAAATCCAGCCTGAAAGGCAATTTTGTGGTTGCTTGGCAAAATCACCTTTTGGGTGGGATTTGAAAATGTGTTCCACTTTTATTCATGTGATCGAAGAAGCCAGAAGGTGAAGGAAGGAAACATATTCAATTCAGTGCTTCAGAGTAACTGGTAACTGGTATTTTTCTTTTAAACTTAGATTGTAGGCTTGTAGTGACACTATACTTTCTTTCTGTGCTGTCTTTACTTATAATTGTTTTTGGGCTGTTGAAAATTTAAAACATAGTGGTGGTGTAATTCTGTGCTGTCTTTAATTGCTGCAAATTTTATCTTGGCTTGTCTGACTGTCCTGTAGCTGGGTGAAGGGTGTTAATTGTCTGGCCTCTGACCTCAGCTACGTGATAACTGGAGGTGGGGCTTAGTCACAGTTAAAGCAGCAAACAGAAGTTCATCTTCTCAGAAGAAGCCAGAAGGTGAAGGAAGGAAACATATTCAATTCAGTGCTTCAGAGTAACTGGTAACTGGTATTTTTCTTTTAAACTTAGATTGTAGGCTTATAGTGACACTATACTTTCTTTCTGTGCTGTCTTTACTTATAATTGTTTTTGGGCTGTTGAAAATTTAAAAATAGTGGTGGTGTAATTCTGTGCTGTCTTTAATTGCTGCAAATTTTCGCCTCCCACCTTCCCCAACTCTTAATTATATGCCCTGATAAATCTGATTGACAGGAGCTAAACACAGGGTATAATAAGAGGTGTGAAGTAGGAGGGGCATAAGGGAAGAAGACCACCTCAGCACGACAAGTTTTTTGACTCATTTATTTATTTATTGGTTTCTTTTCCTTAAAAATATATATCTGAGGATCAGTTACAGGATTTTTAGTACTGTAAATAAATAAAAGAGAACTAAAGAGCTTCAGTAGCAGATAAGTAGTGGAATTGCAGTATAATGTGGGGAGTGGTGCAATGCAGTGGCTGTGGGCAGCCATATTCAGCAGACCTTCTGGACACTGAGGTGCTGCCCTCATCTGCATGCATCTCTGGACTGCGGATGAGGTAGCCAGACTCAGAGCGGAAGTAAACTGGGTCAGGAGTACCATCACCCCTGTCCAGGAACCACCCAGTCCAATGCAGCTGCCTCAAAGGATGCCGAGAACGAGGAGCACTTGGATGACAGTGGGCTCAGGGAGGGTTAGAGCAGTCAGGCAGAGGCACATCCCAGATCCTATTCCTCTCAAGAACTCATATGCCACACTGGCAAATGAGGACAACCAAATAGAGGTACCCAGGGAAGTGGAAGGAAAGGATGTGGAGGTTAGGCAAGGAGGTGACCTCAGTGGGGAAAGCAGTGGACCCCAGAGGAGGAGGAAGTGAATCCTGGTGGGGGACTCCATCATAAGAGGGATCCAGCTAGGAACACAGGAGGGGGAGGACAGGGAGGTGAGGTGCCACCAGGTGCCACGGCATGGAGGGATGGAAGAGATACTGGGGATCACTGGAAGGCAAGACAGGAGGGTGAGCTGGATGTCATTATCCACCTAGGTACTAATGACTTGGCAAATGGGGAGCCAAAGGAAGTTCAGGAAGAGTTTAGGAAATTGGGGAGGGGTCCCAAGCAAGTAGCTACTTCTGTCACTTTCTCAGAAGTACTACCTGCGAGAGGCAAGGGAGAGTGCAGGAGTGCATGCACCAGGAACTTTAACTCATGGTTGAAGAACTGGTGCTGTGAGGAAGGGTTTTGATTCATTGGTGACTGGGGACCCACCTGGAGGGATGGAGGTTTGTTCAAGCCTGATGGCCTGCATCCATCCTGGAGGGGAATCCAAGCACTCAATGATAAGTTTAAATGCTACATTGACAAGCATTTAAACTAGCAAAGGGGTGGCAGGCCAGCAAGGATGATACCTACTTGCTCACCCCCACAGCTAGTAATGGAACCAGGAACCAGAGGAGTGGCTATCTCTGCAAAGCAGTGTGCAAAAGATGGAGATTAGTGTCCAAAAGGTGGATAAGCAGAAAAGGGCAAATTCAGCAGAAGGGCAGACAGCAAGGAGAACCAGGGATAAATGACAACCAAGGAAGGGGCTGGAGTAGAACAGTGAAGCAGTCTAGGAGGTCAAATCATGGAAAGCCATGTGTGCAAATGCCAGGAGCCTTAGCAACAAGATGGAAGATCTGGAGGCTGTCATGGTACAGTCAGACCTGGACATTGTGGCCATCACTGAAACCTGGTGTAATGATAACCATGACTGGGAGATGGCCATACCTGGCTACAACATATTCAGAAGAGACAGAGCAGGCAGGAAGGGAGGAGGAGGGCACTGTATGTGAAAATGACATAAGGGCCACACAGATCCAGGAGGAACAAAATGGGGAGAGATACTGTGGGTTAAGCTGGAAAGGAAAATGGGGCCAGCCATCCGCACAGGTGGTCTATAGACCACCAGCCCAGGAGGAAGAAACAGATAGGGAGCTGATGCTAGCCATCCAAAGGATGGCAGACAAAGTGCGGTAGTACTGGTTGGAGACTTCAATATACCAGATGTGGACTGGAGCATCCCAGCAGCAGCATCAACTAGAGCAGATTTATCCTGACTCCTTCAGGGTGCCTTCCTCAAGCAACTGGTCATGGAACCAACTCGCAGAAGGCAATATCTGGACCTTGTGCTCACAAACAGGGACAGTGTGATGGGGTAACAGTGGGGAGCACCTGGGTAACAGTGACCACCAGTCATGTGGTTTGAAATCACAGAAAGAGCAGAACCAAACCACACAAAACACATCCTGGATTTTAGGGGGCAGACTTTGGGAAATGGGAGATGCTTGAAAGAGGCATTAAGGGGAATGGGACAGGAATCAGGGATTGAGGAACAGTGGGCAGTATTTAAAATGGGGATTATAAGAACAGAATTATGCATTAAGCAGGTTAGCAAGAGGAAAAGAAAGAGGAGACCATTATGGTTTTTCAAAGAGGTAGCAAAGAAAGTGAAAGCCAAAAGACTGCATTCAGGCAATACAAAAGACACAGGCAGAAGGGGATAGGAGAAGTACCAGGAGAAACAAAGGGAGGCAGGAAGTCAGTAAGGGAAGCCAAAGCTCGACAGAAGAACACATTGCAAAATCAGTGGTTAAAGGGGACAAAACCTTTACAGGTACATAAGTGAAAAAGAAGGACAAAGGAGGGATAGTGAGACTGAAGGGGAGGATGGGGCCAGCGTGGAGGATGACAACAGTAAAGCTGACATATTGAACAGGTATTTCTGCTCAGTCTTTACTAAGGAAGAGGGGGTAATGGGTCTGAAGGGAGTACAAGGGGTGAGAATGGTGCAGAAATGGACACAAGTCCCTTTACACGAGAAGGGTCCTGAAGGAACTGGAAGTAATAAGAGCTGATAAAGCAATGGGGCCAGATGGGTGCACCCAGGTCCTTAAAGAACTAAGAGAGGTGGTGGCTGAACCTCTGGCTATCCTGTTCAGCCAATCACTGGAAACAGGGAGGTACCCAAAGACTGGAGGACAGCAGATGTAGTCCCCTTATACAAAAGTGGGAACAAAGAGGAAGAGGGAACTACAGACCAGTCAGCCTCACCTCGGTAGTGGGAAAGATCATGGAAGCACTACTGAAGGAGAGATTGGTGGAACATCTGGTTGTCAATGGACTACAGGACCCAAGGCAGCATGGTTTCACCAGGGGAGGTCATGTCAGACCAACCTCATTGAATTTTTGACTGGGTGACTAGGGAGGTGGATCAGGGAGGGCAGTGGACATGGCCTATCTGGACTTCAGCAAGGCCTTGACACTGTGCCACATAGAAGACTATTACACAAACTGGGGGATATGGTGTGGGCAGGACAGTAGTGTGGTGGGTAGGTAACTGGCGTGGCAGGACACAGAGGGTGGTGGTAAATGGCTTTCACTCCACAGAGGGAAGAGTGACCAGTGGGGTACCACAGGGATCAGTGCTGGGACCGATCCTATTCAACATCTTCATCAGTGACATTGCACAGGATCTAGAAGGCAGAATTTCACTGTTCGCTGATGACACAAAGCTCTGTAACAGAGTAGACACACCAGAGGGTGTAGACAGAATGAGAAGGGACCTGCAGAAACTTGAAGAATGGTCAAGGGTTTGGCAGTTGAAATTCAATGCAAAGAAGTGCAAGATAATGCATATGGGGCACAAAACCCTGGCACAATATATCAGTTGGGGGTGAGGATATAGCATGCACCAAGCAGGAAAGGATCTTGGGGTTGTCATCTCTGATGACCTCAAGGTAGGGAAACAGTGTGACAAGGCATCAGGTAAAGCAAATAGGATGCTGGGATGTATAGGCAGGGGCATCACCAGCAGGAAAGGAGGTCATAATTCCGCTATACAAGACACTAGTGAGGCCCCACCTGGAGTACAGTGTACAGTTCTGGAGACCATACCTACGTAAGGACATAGACAGGGTAGAGAAGGTTCAGAGGAGGGCAACAAAGATGGTGCATGGGTTGCATCACAAGTCCTATGAAGACAGGTTGAAGAAACTGAACATGTACTCCCTGGAGGAGAGGAGGGAGAGAGGGGATATGATAGAGACATACAAGTATCTTACAGGGAGGAACAGGGTGCAGGAAAACACTATTTTTAAGCGAAAAAGATGTTTCAGGACTAGAGGGCATGGGATGAAGTTGGAGGGAGGACGATTCAGAGGAAACATGAGAAAGAATTTCTTCACAGAATGTGTGGTGGACAAGTGGAACACCCTGCCAGAGGAAGTGGTGGGGGCTGAAACAATCACGGGATTTAAGAATGCATGGGATAGACATAAAGGAATTCTAGAGGTCAGGGGTAAGGAAATAGACTTCTAGGAAAACAAACTGAACTTACAAGCTCAAATGGGCAGACTAGGTGGGTCATAGGCCCTTATCTGCCGAAACTTGTCTATGTATCTATGTATCTATGTATCTATGTATCTATGTATAGTGTCATAAGAAAGATATGTTGAATATTTGGGATCAAAAATGTTAAAATGGCAAAGTTATGTGCATCCATTGAAATTTAGCTACTCCACTCATAACTTTCATAATTTTAAATATTTTCAGCCCAGATTTCAACATGGCCATTCTTTACACCACCTCATGAATGTGACAGCTGTCATTTTTTCAGATCTTGGCCAAATGCCTTTTCATGCCTCTGTCTGCACAGAATGATGTTGGTGTGGTATGGAATGACATTTCAGTGGGGATTTGAAAATTTTCAGTACAGGGTTCATGAGGCAGGGTAATAAGAAGACTATGCTGACAATTTGGTTGCTGTTGTCCTACAACTGGAAGCACAAGGTCCAGAGGGCCCTGTGCTGCCACATCAACATACATAGGCATCTATGGAAGGATGGGAGTGCAGGCCCGCCCCTGTGCTCCACAGGCAAATAAGGATACAATTGCACTATCTGAAATGTATGGATAGATTGGAGCATAGGGCCCCCACAGACACACATAAAGATGTGATTATACTATCTCAAAAGTAAGGATATTCTTTGCAAAAACTATATTAATGCACCATCTAGGGTTCAGGCTAAAGCAAAAAGTAGAGAAATGTGATTTAAGGGTTTCTAACCATAAAACCCAACCCCCACATCTAAAACAAATCAGGGGTGCAGTCTTCCTTGGGGTTGTCAACCCTAAACTTCACCCTACTAGGTGTGTTTATTTCTGGAGTGTACAGAATGGAGTGAGCTTTAGGGTTGACAGTCCCAAGGAAGGCTGCACCTCTTATTTGTTTTAGGAATGGGGGTGGGGTTTAGGGTTGGAAACCCTAAAATCACATTTCCCTACTTTTGTGGTTTAGTCTGAACCCTAAATTTGTATTACCACAGTATTTTTTGCAAAGTATATATGTATCTACATCTATCTATCTATCTATCTATCTATCTATCTATTACAAGGTTGGGCCCTTTTCTTCACTGAAAAACCCATAATTTGTTTCCCCATATAGGATGGTAGCCGAGTAGGGTATTATATGACCCTAACTAGCTGCCTTTACAGGACACAAAAAAAGTGTCCAACCTTATGTATTATATAAAACAAATGGTGACAAACTGTGGCACATGAGGGTTCGTAGCTCTATGGCTTGTTCAACCCCTTGATGGTATTATTTCCTCATATACCACACTTTGCCATAATGTATTCTCTCTCCCTCTCTTTCTCTATATCTCTCTCTAGATATATATATATATATATATATATATATATATATATATGTATAACTGGCCAGCAGTTTTTTCTATAGGCTGGACCAGTTGATATTTGCCATAATAACTGACTGGTTATTACAGCAAACTCGCACTGCATCATTCAAAACCAGATGCTCCTTCATTGGTTGTCCTTCTCCTTTTGTTGGGTTGAACAGTTTCAGAAACATGGTGGCTCCATATCCCGGTAGTGAGGTGCCGCCAGAGCGACAGTCCTCCCGTAGTCTTTTTGCTTCAACAAAATAGTACTGTGTCCCACTCTAAAATTTAAAAAGAAAAAAATATTTTATCTGGTTGATCCTCCAGTTTGGGAGCCTCAAGAGACACCAACTGCCAACAGAAGCCTCTCTGTGGATGCCTATGGTAAGTGGGATCTCTTTTTCAGTAGTTTGCCACAAAACAAAACAGAGATTGGGTTTTCAGTAGTATGCCACAAAATAAAAAAAATGCAGCTCTTCAAAAATGAAGGGAAACAAAGAGAGACAGAGAGAGAGAGAGAGAGAGAGAGAGAGAGAGAGAGAGACAGGGTGTGTGTGTGTGTGTCGATGTGCCTGCCTGTCTGCCTACCTGTCACACATTCTTAGGAGACTTGGGCTGGAAAAAATTGCAGGCCAGTATATTATATAAAATAAAAGATGAAGTGTGATATGATAATTTAATGCACACTCTCGGTGTGGGATGCTTTTAATAAACCCATTGGACTTCGTCCTTGGGGTTTATGTAGCATCCCACACCTCAGGTTTACATTAAATTATTATGTAACACATATATCTATATATATAGATATATATATATCTATATATATGCTATATACTGAGCCATTAGGACAGAAGGTGGCAAAATTGCCTATAAAGCTTCCCAAATCAATAAAATCAATAGGCCTATCTTTCACTTCTTGTTGCCAATGTATGCAGATCTAATTTTTCTGAAGTATTCTACATTTTCTGCTTCCACTATGTTCCTTGGCAGCCTATTCCATATGTTACCTTCTCTCTGAGTAAAGAATCCCAACCTGCTATGTTTAAGTGTTTTTTCTAATACTAATTGCTTTTATGGGATCTTAAATCACAGTACTTGTCTTGTAATGTAATCTGCATGTCATTCATAATTTTCTGATCGCTCAGTATTTTGTATAACTCAACATGTCCTCCACTTATTTATTATTTATTTATTTGTTTATTTATGTCTTTGATTACAGGGTAGGTGCACTGATCTGAGGGACAATTTTAAGGCATGGCCCGGGCCATAATAGATGGCAATGGTAAACAACAGTTACAATCACAAGGAGCAAGATAAATACAATTAATCAGAAGTCAATCACTTTTACATACAGGAATATAGATACAGGAATACTGGCATCAGGCTGCAGATGAATATGTTTAGGGTTAGGTAGCCATTCTGGACATAAGAGGGAACAACAGTCCTGCACCCCCCCCATTCAACACACCTTTGAGCATAACAGCGAGACAGAGAGAGAGAGAGAGAGGACCTTGAGAACATCTAGAGTAGAGTGGATAAGAAACTCCTAACTTTTCCTCCTCACCTTCAAAGAGAACAAACCCAGTGAATCCAGTCTCTCCTGATAACTAAGGTGTTGGAGTCTAGGTACCACTTTTGTTAACCTGTGCTATACTTGTTTTAGCTGCTTAATGCTTGCTGTTTTTATGGGTTCCATAACTGCAAACAACAGTCCAAATTGGGTCTCATGTATGACTTATACACTGATATGATGCACTGTTTTGATTTATTAATAAATGCTTGTTTGATTTTTTTTTTTTATTTATCATACTTTTTCTGGGCTGAGGTCCGTCAATACTCCGCCCTAGTCAGGGCCCCCCTGTGCCTCCACCTCCGATCATTGCCAGTGCTCCCTGGTCATTCCTGGCTTACCCCCCAGAGGGTGGGGTTGCTGCGACTTCCTCAAGGTTGCTGCAAGACTAGTATCTAGTTGGGGAGCTGGCTTTGGAGGCTAGTGGAGACCCCATGGGGAGGGCATCACACAGACAGACCAAGTCTGGCATTTTCTTTCCCCTTGTGAGCGAGGGCCGGGGACATGCAATGACGACCAGCGTCCACCCCACTCCCTGAAGGTCCTGACATCAATGCTGCTAGTGGCTACCCCAGCCTCCGCAGGGTGTCACTAGACATCGAACATTTGCATCCTCCCTCCCCCCAGAGAAGGAGAGCCGTCTAGAGATGCTCTATCCTTCTCCCCCCCGGCCGGCCCTCCGTCAACCCGAGTCCATTCCCGAACCCGGGTTGCTGGTGTCGCATTTTGAAATCCAACCACTGCACAGGCGGGCCGGCTGCTTGTTTGATGTTTTAAACCAGTCTATGTGTCATTCCTGAAATTTTACTGCAATGCTGTGAGAATTTAAGATCGTTATGTATAATAATTCTTAGGTCCCTTTTGAAATCTATTTTGCTTTTTACCATATAGTGTACATTTCTGTCTACTGCTATTTTTTCCTACATGAACCACCACACATTTGTTCATGTTAAACTGCATTTGGTGTTCCCTTGCCCATTTATCAATATGAGAGAGAGCCTTAATTACATTCTCTCTGTTGAGTTCTGTATCTACTTTCCCTCCTAATTTTGTATCATCTGTGAATTTTACAATGAGTCCCTTTGTCTTCTTATGCAGGTTGGCAATGAAAAAGGAAAAAATACTGGCCCCAGCACAGATCCTCATGGCACCCCACTGGTCACTTCTGTAGTACCGGATAGGTTCACCTTTTTTCCTAACTTGTTATGACCTATCCTCTAGACACTTTTACTCAGTTTACTAATAATAAATAATAATAATAGCTTTATTTATTGAGTGCCTTTCACATT
Organism: Neoceratodus forsteri; assembly: GCA_016271365.2. Classification (NCBI taxonomy): domain Eukaryota; kingdom Metazoa; phylum Chordata; order Ceratodontiformes; family Ceratodontidae; genus Neoceratodus; species Neoceratodus forsteri. The sequence continues at coordinate 1,203,732,230 of CM028130.1, forward strand.
ATCAAGGCGCTTCACATAGTCACAGACAGTTCATTATAACATAATTAAAATCACAACAGATCAGGGAATGCCTTATTCCATAAAAAAGTTTTCAGTGCCTGTCTAAAGCTCCCCACAGTCCTGCACTCCCGAAGCTGATGGGGCAGAGAATTCCAGAAGGTTGAGGCAGCAAACAAAAGCACGAGCCCCAGATGAATTCAAACTAACCCTCAAAATCTCCAGCAACCCCTTGTCAGCCGAGCAGAGCTGTCACACAGGGGTGTAAGGAGTCAGAAGCTCTATGAAGTAGTCAGGACTCAGTCTGTTTAGGGTTTTGTAGGTTAATAAACCTACCTTAAAGGTGACCACCACTGAATCAGCAGCCAGTGCAGATCCCAGCAGCACTGGGGTAATATGAGATCTCCTTGATAGCCAGTCAGTAAATGAGCAGCGACATTCTGCACTAACTGCAAGCGGTGGATATCAACCCCAGGAAGCCCTAAGTAAAGGGAGTTACAATAGTCAAGGCACGAGGTCACAAAGGCATGGACCAAAATGGGCAAACCACTGGACGGAACAAGGTGCTTGATCCTGGCAATGTTCCTAAGGTGATAAAAGGCTAACTTAATGACTGCTGACACCTGATGATGAAGGGTCAGCCTGTCGTAAAGTATCACTCCCAGGTCATGCACCTGCTCGGAGGTAAGGATCTGAGCGCCCCCAATGTGTTTGGTGCAGCTGCATCCTACACTGTGGCTGACGCAGGACATGCAGTGAGCTCTTTAAAAATTGGGTACACACTGTTTAAACATGTGCAGCCTGCAATTGCTGTTCATTATTCAAGCTGGAACCTGAAACAGGACCACCTTGTACACAGGGCTCTGTTGCCCTAATGATGTCAGTGTACTCAATATGCCTGCATGAAACTCAAGTATTTTACTACTAAATAGCAGTTCTGCATATGTGAAACAAAAGCCCAGGGAATAACCACCCACCAGTTAGAAACAAATCTCTGAACCCACATTTCAGGATCTTTTTTTTTGTCTTCACAAAAGTCATGAGCAAAGCCTGCTAGAGAGTGCAAGTTCACTCACTGCCCCTTTATTCTATTCTTTTTTGGTAACCAGGTAAGGCCCACTGGGCACAAGTGCCTTTTTCAGTGGTGACCCGGTAGCAGTGGGGTGGTTAAGTGACTTGCTCAGAGCCACACAGTATGCAAGTGGAGGTTGTGGGAATCAAACTCAGGTCTGCTGGATGTACCAAGCTCAAGCTCACTCACATCTCATTTCTCTGACCTCTAGGCTATACTGCCAGCCCCTTGGGAACATATCTGTCAGTCCAATTCCGGCACCAAACAGAGGAGAACGCCAGGATGTTTGGGTCATAGAGACAGGAAAGCAGCATCAGACCATGTTTGTAGAGTGGCTAATTCAGTCCACAAGTGGCTAAAACACTGGGTGCATTTTAGCCAGTGGCTAATTTTTAGACCCAAGCATTTACTCAGCTGGCATGAAGCAGCACTGGACCATTTGCTGGATGTGTAAGGGAAATATTTTGTACCCCTCCCCACATCATATTCTTTTTACACTTTGGAGTTGAACAATAGCAATTTCTATTAGCTCTTAGCTGGCCCAGAGGTGCTGAAGGTTGAGGCACTAGCCCTACCTTGCACTACACTGGTGACCTGTGTTCAGGGTGGACTCAGGTCCCCGGGGGGTCAGCCGGAGAGGAAAGGACTGAGTGTCCGATGGACTGCTCTCCTCTCCTGGGGAGGGTGGGTTGTGCATCCTGCAATTCCAGCAACTCCCAGTGGATACTGGGAGCATTGCCACTAGAGGGGCATGGAGGTGGCAGCATACATCCAACAGACGGGTGCGGAAGTGTTCCCGTCATGCGCTGGGCATCATTGCACATCCACACTCCTGGGAACTCAAAGCAAGGAAAAAGGCCTTGGCACTCAGGAAGGCAAAAGATAGTCCAGTGCATGGCCCCCAAGCTCAATGCCAGGTCTATCTCAGCCAGCCTCCAAATCTCCTCCCCGCTCTGGCCACCCTACTAGATTCTAGATAGAGCACCAGAGGAGTAGGTGGTCCCACCTCAGGGTGGGCTCAGATAGTAGGGTGAGAAGAGATCCTGGGATGAAGGCTAGGTCTGGGGAGACCTCAGGTGTAGCAGAAGTTGGCTGGTACAAGAGACTACACTGGAGAGAGTCCTAAGGGGCCAGAGAGGGGAGCATAAAGAAAGTTAAAAAAAAAATTTCTATTAGATCTTACTTTGAAGGGGCTCTTGCAGCAGGTTATACCATTAGGACTGAAGCCAGCAGGCACCAGGACCCCACAGAAAACTTCTAGCTAGCAGTCTGTAGCAGGGCCACCCCCTTGCGTTGGCCCACCCCTGATGTCCCCTATGGTATAAAAGAGGTGGCCCCCTAGCATCACCAAATAAGGCATATTACCGTGGAGGGGAAAGACTAGCTGCCTCCACCCAAGAGCATGATTTGGGAATCATTATCTCAGACAACTTGAAGGTAGACCTAGCCTAGGCTGGGCAGACAGGATGGGCCTTGCAGACCTTATCTGCCGTCAACGACTATATTTCTATGTTTCTAGGTAAACAGTGCGAGAAGGCAGCATTAAGGATCAGTGGTAGGCTGGGATGCATTGTGAGGGGAATCACAAGCAGGAAGAGGGAAGTTATCCTACCGCTGTACACATCACTGGTTAGGCCTCACCTGGAGTACAGCGCCAGTTCTGGAGGCCCCACCTCAAAAAGGACATTGACCGAGTGGAGATGGTGTAGAGAAGGGTAACAAAAATTATTTGGGGACTGCATGAGATGTCCTATGGGGATAGACTGAAAAAACTGAACATGTATTCCCTGGAACAGAGAAGTGAGAGGGATGACATGATCGAAACATTCAAGTACATAAAAAGCATAAACCAGGTGCAGATTGACAATCTCTTCATATTTAAGAAGGGCAGCAGAACCAGGGGACATGATCTAAGGCTGCAAGGAGGGCAGTTCTCCACCAACACCAGGAAGTTTTTCTTCACAGAAAGAATGGTGGGTGCCTGGAACAGCCTGCCTGCAGAGGTGGTGGGGGCAAGCACAGTAGTAGGTTTCAAGAATACTTGGGAGAGATACAAGAGAGCCCTCAAACCCTAGGGCAGTTTGAAGGCTAGGCTAAAAGACAATGGGCAGACTAGATGGACCTGGTGGTCTCCTTCTGCTATCAACTTCTATGTTTCTATGTTTTCCTACCACTCGATCCACACACATTGGCTCCATGGACACCTTCTGCATTAGTCAACAGCCACTGTACCATGAATACTTGTGTTTATTTTTTTTAATAATTTTACTTTTCAGAGATTTCTTCGTAGGTGGTCTTCTCCATCCTCCTCTACAGTGTGGTGGCGGATGAAGGGTGCTTGTGATGAGTGTTTTTCCCCACAGGGATGGTCACCCTTCTCATTTATCCTGCATAGTCCCAGACTACTACTTTGAGGCCTGCCAGCCATGCCGGCACATCCACCAGAAAACTCTCACCCACCACCAGAAGTCCCTGGGTAAATTTGCAATGATGGAGAAGGAGCTTCAGGGCAGAAACTTTTTTCCTCCATAGCCCCAGGACCTCGACCCTTTGGCTTCCTGCAGGGTGAAGAAGCCCAGTGGCAAGCAAGAAGCTCCAGGAGAATCAATGATCTTCTTCCCGCTCAAGGTCCCCACAATGGCCAGTGACCGCTCCAGGGTCTTCCTCCCATGGGGGGTCAATCTCTTCTTCCCCGACAACCCTCTCTTTCTCTGGGCTACCACAGGGGAATCCACCCACTCTCTTCTTTGTCTTGGGTGGTGGTTCTTTGGGGTGCAGGACTTCATCCTCAGCCTCTCAGCCCCTGTCCCTTAGGCCTTTACTCCCAACTGGGTCTAACTCAGGAGGCTTGGCCAGGTTCTTCAAGGCGGGTGGCGGGTCTTTGCCTGTTGTCTTCCCGGCTTAGGTGTCTGCTAAGTCGGGTCTGATGTACAGGGTCTGACTCCTCCTAGTGATGCCTGGTGCATGCTGTCACCTCCCCCACGAGAGTGACTCCTCTGCCCTCTCAGGAGCTCGCTCCCTATGACAGGCTGCTCCTTTTAGGCACATGTCAGCTCTTTATGCAGGCCGGCATTAGTCTACACCTGTCATGTCGACACTAGCTATCTCACCGTGAGTCAGGGCAACATCTCGATGGTCACCCTCAGGTATTCCTAGTCACTGGGCGGCCTGTCACAACCTGGCTGATGCCTGAGCCTGATGCCAGGCTCACCACCTTCAATTAGCCAATGCCTGATGCCCTTGTACCCTTCGGGCTGATGCCAGTTCTCCCGGAACTTCAACCACTGACATCAGGGTTACCGTGACCTCGGATCCTGATGCCAGGGTCCTCCAGACAGGGCATTTCTTAGTCACTGGCCAGCCCTGTCGCCACTCAGCCGACGCCCAAGAGCCCGACATCAGGCTTACCACTTTCACTTAGCCAACACTGCTGCCATTGTGCCCTTCAGGCCAACGCCTGTTTTCCTGGAACTTCAGTCACTGACATCAGGGTTTCCACAACCTTGGAATCCAGTGTCGGGGCCCCCTAAACCATCACCGTGGCCACACCTCCCAAAATTAATGTTCTGTTTGCCTCGTGGTGGACTTGCCCTCGGGGTACTTCAAGGAGGACCCCTTCACCCCCTCCTAAGTGATGGGGGGAGGGGGACAATCTAAGGAGGAACCTAGAGGGTCACCTCTACTTCCTCAATAGAATCTTCTCCTCAGCCAGTTTACTCTGGCAAAGGCCGTCTTAAGGCTCCCTGGCATTAGTACCATTCGCCTTCTCTTTTCCCAGACTCCAGTGGGTCCAGCAGTCGGTCCTACTCTTCCTCTTTGGGGCAGACAGTTCTGACCTACTTTCTGTACCTGAGGAGATTAAGGACTCCACTTCCAGGGGTTGTGCCACCTCTCATAGACTGCATTGAGGGTGCCAATACTTTAATATAGAAGCACCCTTTTACCACCTTGGTGGAGTCTCAGAAGACAGATTGCCTATCCAGGGCACCTAGGATGAGCCTTTCCATCTGGAGTACCCAGGGGTGGACTCTAGGGTCATTAATGCTGACCATGATCACTCTCAGTGACCTAGGCATCTTAAGTACCTTTCCACCAGACAAGGAGTCTCATCAGCTGGATCACTTTGGAAAGAAGGTCTACTCTTCTGCCACTGGGATTATCCGTTGTTTGAATTCCTCACCCACATGGTCCAATACCTGAATACCCTGTGGGAAATTGCTTTGAGATTGTGCCAGCCCTGCCAGATGCCCCTCACATGATGGAACTGACCCATGTTCTCAAAACAGACTTGGAGGTCGGCACTCATGTCCTTCAATCCTGCTAGGATGCAGTGCATGATGCTGGGAGGGTTGCGGCCATGGCTCCCAGCAATGGTCTAACTGACATCAGCCCTTCTGCAGTTCTTCCAACTAGCAGACCAAAGGTGAGCAGCCCAGTACTGGTTTATACGCAAAGTCCCTTTTCAGGCCTCTGGAGGTTCAGCCTCTGGGGCCCCCAGAACTTTCCAGACAGCTTTGCCAGTCCCCAATGCCTGAGCTTGATTCCTTACCCGATTCCCCTCCCTGGCAGAGATCTTGGGGGAGGCAATGTGCTGTCATTTTTTTCCCCCACCTAGAGGACTGGCACAGGATAACCATGGCCCACTGGATTCTCCAGCTGGTGGAAGACAGGGTATACTCTGGAGCTCCTAGATATGCCACTGGACATCCGTCTCTCCTTCCCTCTCGTTCTTCCTGGGCTCATATAGTCCTGATTCGAGAAGAGATTCAGGCACTGCAGTACTGCAGAGACAGGCCATAGGACTTTTTCTACCCAGTCTAACCAGTGCATAGAGTACTCTTGGGGCATTGGTCATACTGGCTGAATATACAGGATGCTTATTACCATATCCTGGCATACCAGCTTCACAGTGGGTCACCAGGTTGTTTCTAGGGAACCCTCACCCATTTTTGGGTGTGACCGTTTGGCCTGTCCTCGGTCCCCGATGTCTTTTCAAAGTGCCTTGAACTGATGGCTGCAGCCCTAAGAAGTCAAGGACTTTATGCCTTCCCTCATCTTGATGGATGGTTTCTGACAGCTATCACCAAGGATCATCTGACCAGAACCATGGAAGCCATGCTGTCCCTGTTCAGAAACCTAGGACATAAGGCAATTCTAGTGGGGGTAGGAAGAAGTAGACTGTTGGTTAACTAGGATCTGCAGCTTATCCGTTAAGTAGGGAAATGGGCAGACTAGGTGGGCCAAGTGGTCCTTATCTGCCGTCAAATTCTATGTTTCTATGTTTCTAGGAGTCACATTGAACCTTCCCATATCCTCTCCTGGGCTAAGTCAGAGACTCCAGTGCATAGAGGCCATACTAGACACAGCTTAAGGCAAAGCCTTCCTGTCCCCAGACAGAGCATACCGTCTTCAGATACAGGCTCAACAGATCTCCTCATCCCACCTAGTCCCAGCCAGAGCATTCCAGCAGTTGCTGGGACACATCGCAGCAGCCATCGCAAATCATTCCACTGGCTCGTCTCCACATGTGGGTGTCCCAATGGAACCTGCAGTTTCACTGGGATCAGTGCACAGATGATTAGGAGCAGCGGGGGCAGGGGACAGTTCAGGGACAACGTGAGGAAGTATTTTTTCCACAGAGAGGGTGGTAGATGCATGGAATAGCCTTATAGAGGAGGTAGTAGAGTCAAAAATAGTGGGTGAATTCAAGAATGCATGGGACAGACATAAGGCAATTCTAGTGGGGGGTAGGAAGAAGTAGGGTGTTGGCTAACTAGGATCTGCAGCTTATCCAAAAGGTAGGGGGATAGGCAGATTGGGTGGGCCAAGCGGTCCTTATCTTCCTTCAAAGTCTATGTTTCTATGTTTCAGCAGGTGTTTGTCTCCACCTCAGTGCATCAGATCCTGGCTTGGTGGTTGACCCCTCCAATCTGTCCAAGGGGCTTACTTTGAGATGGAGTCGCCACACCATTTTTCATTGACATATGTGTGAGGCCAGGGCTGGCACACCCATCTGGTTGACCATTTGAATCAGGGGATCATCTCCGTCTTCAAAGTCTTGGAGATGAGGGTGATCCTTTATGCCCTGCAGGCCTTCCGACAAACTTGCTCCTGGGCCCTCTTCTATTCCAGATGGACAACATGTTAGTGGTCTTCTACATAAACAAGTACTCTCACCCCCTCTTCAGGGAGTCCATGAGAGTCTGGTATTGGGCTATAGAAGACAACCTGGAGCTGACCACTGTCCATGCTCCAGGCATTCAAAACACCTTGGCCAACAGCCTAAGCAGGTCTCGGTCCCAGGCCCATGAGTGGGAACCCTTTTCCCTCAAATGGCAAAGACTTCTTCAGAAGATGGGGTTGTCTGAAGTTAGCCCTCCTTGCCTCCCCACCAATGCAAACTGCCCATTTTCTGTTGGCTAGACCCAGGACCTGGTGTTTCTGGCAAGATGTGCTGTCCCTCTCCTGGACAGGGAGGTTGCTGTATGCCTTTCCTCCCTTCCCATTGCTGCAGAAAGTGATGCTCAAGTTACAATCAGGAGGGGCAGAGATGAGTCTAATAGCCCCCTTGTGGCCACGGCAGATCTGTTTTCCACTTCCTCAGCAGTTTCCAGTGGAACCTCTGATTCCTCCTGCCTCTGTACTCTGACTTGCTGTCACAGGAACAGGGCACCCTGGTCCATCCATATCTCAGGTCTCTGCACCTTCATGCGAGGCTCCTGCAGATTTTGCAATTGCCCGTTTTGGGGTTTCCCCTTAAGTGGCAGTGGTTTTAGTGACTGCCAGAAAGTCCTCACTAGACCCACTTATACTTTGAAGTGGAAGCGGTTCTGCATATGGGTCACCGCCCATCAAATGGCTCCCTTTAGTTGTCCAGAGAATCTCATTCTAGAGTTTCTCCTTTCCTGATCTGACTCAGGCCTGAGTTACTCAATCAGTAAGGGGCACCTTTCAGCCTACTTGACTTACCACACACCTATTGAGGGCAAGACCCATGCACACCTTAACTTATCCTGTGCTTTATTGTGGGGTATTTTGCATCTGAGATCTACCATAAGGGACCCAGTTCCTCCAGAGGGTCTGTTGTTTCTTTTAGAGATGCTAATGTTGCCTCCCTTTGAGCCTGCCGTAAGTTGCGAGCTTTGCTTTCTGTCACGGAAAGCATTATTTTTAGTTGACATTACTTCTGCTCAAAGGATTTCTGAGCTTCAGGCTCTAAACTGTGAAGAGCCTTGTTTAGTTTTTCACAAGGTCAGGATGTCCTTGGGATCCAATTCTATGTTCCTTCCTAGGGTGGTCTATGCATTTTTTCTGGATCAAGACATCCACCTTCCTGTATATTACCGGAGTATTCCAACTCAGGAGAGGCTTTCTTCATACTTTGGTTGTTGTTCGAGTTCATTGTTATTATTCGGACCACACCCAATCCATCAGAAATTCTGATCAGTTGTTTGATCCCCGAGAAGGGATGGGGCTTCAGTTTCTAAGCAATGCTTGTCCAAATGGTTAATCACTTGCATTTTGTTGCTACCACAAATATGACATGTTTTACTGGGCCTGTTAAAGGCCATTCCACCAGGGGTGGCTGCTTTTTACATCCTTCAGAAATGTATCCATAGATGACAGTTCAGCAGCAGCCACTGGGAGTTCTGTCCATACTCTTATCTGGCATCATAGCCTGGATGTTGCTTCTAGGCACAGGGCAAGTTTTTGGACTGGCAAATCTGCAGGGCCTGCTCTCTTGCATGCCTTATGCTGACCTCTACCTCCCCCAGCTGACCGAGGTCAGTTCCTTTACTGCTTGGGACTCAGTCCTAATGGTAGAACCTAATGCAAGAGCCCCCTTGAAGTAAGATAGTACAGTTGCAGAAGAACTTACCGTAAAAGTAGATCTCTAAGAAGAACTCTTGCAGCAGGTACTGCTTTCCCTCCCACCATCCCCCTGGTGATTGTTCCTACATTTTTGTTGTCTTTCCTTGGTTTCAGAGGAACCCCTCGAATCTCTATTTTCTGTGTTTGCTGGAGTCTTCATCAGGAGAACTGAGGTGGTGCTGGGGACCACCCCTTTTATACCATAAGGGATGTCGGGGCAGGCCAACATCAGGGTGGTCCCCACTACAGACTGCTAGCTAAAAGTTTTCTGTGAGGTCCTGGCACCTGACGGCATCAGTCTTAATGATGTAACCTGCTGCAAGAGCTCCTCCTGAAGATCTACTTTTATGGTAAGTTCTTACATAACTACTTTCTTACTCCTTATCACAGCCCTTTGTGGGAATAATGAACCTAGAGAAATCTACACGCATGTATATGCATGGGGGAAAACTAAATGACCATTTTACAAGATTATGAGATGACTATATATGGATGTACAACGTCTCCTGTTGTCTCAGAATTCCTAGTATTAACTCCAAGTATTAGAGAAAACAGCTTTGGAAACAGAAAAACAATATGTTCTTATCAGGTTTTATACCTACAGTGTTGTGCAGAGGCATGACATCAGACTGTACATGGCTGGCAGGTATCCAGGCATCCCTCTGCACTCTGTCCACAAGAAAATTCATGTGACCAGCTGTCACTGAGCTTGCAACACCTAGCTGTCTCAACTCCTCTGTCCTCTATTACCCATTTGATTATCGTGTTTGTGTAGCATAGTACAACATGAATTGTGTGTGCCACATAGTTTACAATGTAGCCATTTGAGTCACATGACCTGTCATACATAGAAATATAGAAACTAACAGCAGATAATGACTGCTGGGCCCATCTAGTCTGCCTGTATTTAATTACTGTATGTTTACTTTTGCTGCAGACAAAACTTGATCTACAGCACTGTTTCTTCCACCTCCTTCCATTCTCTAAACCAAAAGTTAATTGGTTGAACAGAATTGCAGTCCCATTACAAGTGGTTTTCCAAAAATGAATTAAAAAAAAAGTCGCAAATTGTAAAAAGCATCCTTGGCTTTCTGTCATTATTGTGTAAACAATGTCTGGATTATTAAAATAAAACAAAAATAAAATCCCAGATTGTAGCTTACTCAACACTGGTATACAGCTGGGTACCATTATAATACAGTATGTACCTATCATGGTGTTACGACTCTGTGAGTAGTACATTCCTTCACACATGTTGTTCCCTTAGTTTTTCAGTCTTGCTCAGTGCTATATTATTACTGATTAGATTATCATGTCTGTGTAGCATAGTACAACATGAATTATTTGTACACACAGTTTACGATCGGCAATGTGCATATTAATAATGTTACACTTTTTCCATCTGTATCACCTAACTTGTCATACATAGAAACATAGAAACTGATGGCTGTTAATGACCGCTATCCCATCTATTCTGCCCATTTTTAATTATAATCAGTTTTGCTATAGACCCAGCTTGATCTACAGCACTTTCTCTTCCATTCCCTCCTTTCTCCAAGGGTTCTTTTGTGACTATCTGAGGCATTTTTGAAACCCACTACTGGTTTCACCCCCACTGCCTCCCCTGGAAGGCTGTTCTAGGAATCCATCACCCCTTCTTTGAAGAAGTACTTCCTAAAATCTCTCCTGAATCTACCTCTTTCCAGTTTCATATCATGACCGGTGTTCTACAGCACCTTTTTCTCTGAAACATACCTCTGTTCTGTATCTTATTAATCCCTGTGAGGTATTTAAAGAGCTCTATCATATCCCAACTCTCCCTCCTCTCCTTCAGGGTGTACATATTGAACTCTTTCAATGTTCACTCATAGGGCTTCTGATACAGACCCTGCACCATTTTGACATCTCTTGGCTTCCTTTTTGTCACTTTTTCCTTTTTCCAATTGTTCCTCCTTCCTCACCTTTCTTCTTTGACTGTTTCTTCCACCTTCCTCCTCTGCTAACCCCCTGCTTGGGATCTCCCTACTCTCTATCTCAGCCTGTGGTGGCCCACTTTCTGTCTCCCCCATTTGTTCCATCATCCCCCTTAGCTACTTTGAATGTCCATCAAGTAACATTTAAAATGTGCACTGGTGACTATGGTTCCCTCCTTAATGGAAGCTGACATTCACCTCAGTATAGGCTCTAATTTTCCAGGTTGGCCCTCAGCCCCATTGTAGCCATACCTCTCTCCTCTCCTCTCTCTCCTCTCTCTCTCTCCTCTCTCTCTCTGTACCCATTTCTTCTACCATAACTTGATGGTCTTGGTGTGGAGCACCCTCTTCTACCCCACATAGTACAAAACACACGCACCACTCACACTTTAAACACATGGGAAACACAGGATCAACCAGATAAATGATTTAATTTTACTGAAAAATGAAATTTACACTTCATTTACACTTGCAATTCATCGTCACATTTAAGTTCATGAAACACCCTTATCAAGTTAATGCATTAGCAGCCGTAGTGGCTCTCACCAGAGTTTGTTAAATATGGGTATCACAATTGCCTTTCTCTAGTCACCTTGTATCTTTCCTGTCTGATATGATCTTTTTAAATATGAGTCAGTGGCTCTGCAATTTCTTCTGCTACCTGTTTTAGTATTTGGGGTGTAGCCCATCCAGCCAACTGCCTTATTAGTGTCTATGTTCTGAAGTAATTTCAGAATACCCTAGTCAAAATCTATATTTGATTCAGGGTTAGTATGTGTGATTTCTCACTTTACTGTTATTATTTCTACTAAAATAAACAGAGCTGAAATACTTATGAAACAGATTAGCCATTTCCACTAGATCATTTATTTCTGTTTTTTTCTTTTAATGGCCTAAAAGATTTGTTACTATTTTGTTGTTATTTATATAAGCAAAAAAAAAAAAAAAGATTTGGAGTTATCCTTACTGTGTGCAATGCTGAATTCTATATTTTTCTATGCATTTTTGGTCACCTTCTATTCCTTTTTATATTTCCCAAAATTGTCATCTACAATTGATCTTTGCATATTATGATATGCTTTTGCTTTCTTATTTAATTGCTTCATATTTTTTATTGTTAAAACATGGAGGTATTCACCCTCTTACTGTACATTCGTTTTTGTTGGGATGCTCTCTTTAATGCTAGTATTTTATTGCATCAGTGTCAACACTCTTCTGAGTGCAGTTTTCAAAGACTGCTCCTGTGTCCCAATGTTTTAGTTCTTGTTTATTTCAGAATTTGCTTTGTTGTAATAGTTTTGCCACTGATGTGCCTTTTTTTGTCTGCTTTTTGGTGGTTAGGTTCAGTTTTATTATGCTATGGTCACTGTTTCCCAGTGTTTCTCTTACATTAACATAGCTAATTTCATCCTAGATGTCAGTTAGTACAACATCTAGAATATTGTCATCTCAGGTTGTTATTTTTTATTAATTGTGTAAATGCCCAATTTAAGAAGATAATCAACATTTGCTGTTCCATTGTATTATTTTATTTCATTGTTGTCCAGTCTGCATTTGGAAGATTTATGTTTCCCATAAATAACTGATTACCTTTTTCTGGAAGAAAGCTTTATTTCTCTTGTTAATTCTGTATTATAATTCTTGGCACTGTTTGGTCTGTAGCACACACCTAATGTTATACTGTTGTTTCTTGTATTCTTTGTATGTATGCAAGTGGTTTCAGTTATCTGTTATTCCACACCCATATTTAATTCACAGCTGTCTATTGTTTCCCATATGTATATCGTTAATTTTTCCCTAGTCTGTCTTTATGGTATAATTTGCATCCAGCTATTTCTTCACCCCAGATTGTGTACTTACTCCACCATGTTTCAGAAATTGCTGCTATATCAATTTTGTCTGTATGTAATATAATTTCCAATTCTGTTTTTAAAGATGCTTAAGTTTCTTGTGTTTATGGTTAACATATTTAGCTAATTGTGAGATGGTACTTCATTTTACCACTCTTTCCTGCTTGTTCTGTTTTCAGCTATCCGGATCCTCTTAGTTGTTAGATTAAATATTTGTTGATCTCCTTTTCTATGTATATTGCAAGGTATCTGCTTCCCTAGTACTTTACTGCAACTCATCCAAACTAAACAGGTCTAGGTTTCCAACATATTTCTCCCAGTGCTTAAGACACAATACATTATTTTCCAATGACAGTTTTACAACCAGTAAACTTGCTTGATACTGTTATTTCTTTTTCAACCTGTTCTGGGTACTGGTAATATTTTGGAAAACATGATGTCACAGTTTTTCTCCTGCAATTCCTCCTTGATGTTTTTTCATTCCTAAATTACCTCCTGTACACTCTGTTTTCCCATATTAGTTGTACCAGCATGAATAATTACTAACAGTCTGTTGTCTTCCTCTTTGATTGTATTTGGGATCATATTCCTAATGTCCTGTATTTTTGCCCCAGGGAAAATTACTTGTGGTAATGTGTAATTTATTCTCATTTGCTGTGTATCAATCTTTAAATTTAAGTAGAGAGTCTACTTTTGACATTTGTGTCAGTCTTCTCTACCTCTACTATCTCTGATATATTTTCATTTTCCACATCTGCAATTGCACCGCACTCTTCAGGTTTATTAGTGGTTGAAAGCTATTTGAAGTGTTTATTCCAAAATGTATAGCTCTTCTACCCTTTCCTTTCTGCTTTTTCTTTCCTGTCCACCATGCACTAACTGCCCTCATCCTCATTATCAGATCCTCCTGGGTAATTTTCTATTTTGTTCCTCAGTTTTGTCAGTGATTTCTTTCTTTATCAGACTTATCCCCATGACTTGTTCTCAGACTTTCAGTTATACTTTTGCTTTTCAGTATTTCAACCTCCATCTCCAGCTTTATCAATTTTAACTTAAGATCCTTAATTTGTAGGCACTGCTTGCAGCTGAAAGCTTCAACATCTGTGATTGACTCTAAACTGAATTTGTTGTTAAGTATTGATTTGTGCCCATCTCCCCATTTGCCAGTGTGACTAGTCCTGCTTCCTTCTTTTGATTTTGTGTTGCAGCCCTTTGTTAATCCTGTTTGTTATATACATTTTATTTCTCCTTCTTTTTGATTCCCGGAGGTTAGTTTCTTATATTAGCTTGTTAATAGGCTCCCTCAGTTGGTTTTGTCTACAAACAACTACCAACACTATTGCTTGGATCTGTAACTACTTACAGTGTTGTAAATCTCACTGAGACTGCTGGTCTTCACCTCTTTATTCTCAGCAGATGCAGGCAGACACAGCTTGCCTCTGCTGTGCATTGCCTCTCTCCCACTTGCCAATGCTTGCTGGGTATCTGGTTTACATGAGCATGAAACCAGAAGTGCCTCTCGTTATGACTTCCAATGTTATGAAAATCAATTTTTTTAAAAAAAGGTCATTTCTAGTTCTTTTACAAAGTGCTGCACTCCTGGGCTGCTAGGTATGGTACTAGGCATGTTGATGTTCCCTTTTAGTGGCTCCAGGAAAGGCTTTGTTCTGGGATGTTCCCTGAATCTGTTGGGTATGAGGCTATCCTGCTGCTGCCCAGAGTGCCCAGTAGAATAGCTGCCTGGTAACTTAGGGAGGGGATGGGTTTCTCTCTCTCTTTTTTTTTTTTGCTTTTTGTTTATAAAATACAACTAAAAGTGTAGAGAGATAGAAGAAAGGTTTCCTATTCAATTGGCACACACATGCTAAAAACTCTTGTTAGCAATCTGACAGATGTCCCCTTGCAGCTGTGGCAATAATTAAGATCAGCAGAAGAAATGTGTGCATTTGGGCAAAGTAGTTTACCATGCTTTCACAAAATTGGTTTATTGTTGCTGATTATTACATTCATTTTTGTTTGTATTATTGTTTTCATTAACATTTTGATTGTCTAGGTTTTCCCACTACATCAGTTCATTTCCACCCAAGTCTGCTGGAAGTTGATGACCAAAATGAGCTTCTCCATCTTCAACAATGTGGACATGGTCTATAGCTAGCCTCCCTCTTCTCTCTGCCAGACTGCAATGCTTTCTATTGTATTGCCTCCAACTCTTCTCTTCACACCCACCATTGCTCCCTCTACTCCTCATTTCCATCTCCCCCTACCCTTATGTCACCAGTTCCACTACACCACCTTTATTGCTAAATACTGGTTTGGCTCTCTTCCCTTCTACCTATTTTCTATACTCTCCCCTTACTCTCTACACTCAAGGGACACCTGCACCTTCTCTATTCCTCACCCTCACTCATGTACTGGTCAAGCTACTTTTTCCTACTGGCTCCCCTCCCTTGGGAACCTGCTCCCCTCTTCCCTTCATCTATCCAGCTCCTTTCTGTCACTGAAATGCCTACTAAGGTTCTCTTCTCCCCTCCATGTACCTGTCACACCTCTCCCTGATTCCTGTGTTTCCTTTCTCACCACTACTTCCACTCTCCCATCTAGCCTAAGGCTTTTATTTCCTGATGTTCCTGAACTCCTGCTGTCAGTCTGCTCTCTTTCTGGAAGGCAAAACTCACACAGTCTCATCTACAAGATTTTGTACTGCCTACCCATGTTTAGTGTGAGCTTCTTAGATCATTTGCAACTCTTGTATCGCCACTGTTCTACATTTTTACCATTTGAGTGTTTGCACTTGTATTTGCCATCATTGTACTTCTGGTGATTGTAATTGCCTGTATGCTTGCTCCCTTCCCTCCTCCCCCAGCTGGCACCTGGAAATGAACCTTGGTTCAGTGTCTTTCCTGGTTAACAAACTTTAAATAAATGAATACATTTACAGCACACACAGATGACTGACTGTTGTCTAGCACAGCCAAAAGTATTTTTTTTCTATAAAATTTCTTAGTTGAAAGAGAAAGGATTTTGATAGGCATTGATAACTTGCTATGGTGGGAATGTGTGTGTTTTGGGGGTGACTCCTCATCTACTTTCTCTGGTTGTATGGCTTATGGCTGCATGTACTTTTTTAAAATATGGGACAGCCACCATTTTGATGTGTTTTACAGCCCTACAGAAATAACTGACTGTTGTCGGGCACAACCATTAAAGATTAGTTTTCTCTCAAATTCCTTAGCTAAAACAAATTGTTGTGCTTAAGCACAGAGGTACCCTGGACTGTTGTTTCACAGCACTACACAAAAAAAACTGTGCTGTCTGGCACAGCCAAAATATTTTTATTCAGTATAATTGTTCTTAGTTGTAAATAAATTGCAGTGCCTATTCATTGAAGTGCCCTGAACTATTGTCTTACAGTCTTACACATTTAACTTCCCTGCCATTTGGCTTAAGCCCAAAAATATATTTCTTTCAAATATTTCTTGGTTGAAAAAATTGCAGTGCCTAAGCACTGTAGTGCCATGGTCCGTTGCTTCACAGACCTATACAAATGACTTGGACTGTTGTCTGGCACAGCACCATAAGATTTGCTTTATATAATATTTATACTTTAAAACAGAAAGTTGTTCTCTTATGCACTGAGGAACCATAGACTCACAATGCAAGTAACTCAGACTGTTGTATGGCACAGCCTCAAACGTGTGTGTGTGAGTGTGTGCATGCATGATACATATATATATATATATATATATATATATATATATATATATAAATATATATATATATATATATATATCTTCATAGGGTGCAGTCATGCCCTATAGTTATATATATGTTATAGGTGCAGTCATGCCCTAGTTAGAGTTGAATGGTCACTTCTATGTTAAACTCAAAATTTTGCATTTTAATAACTTCACAACTGTTCAAACAAATTTGATTGTAATTTTGCACTGCATCAGGGACCAAAGATCTCTTGACATGCCAAGTCTTGCTTTGGTCGGATGTGTGGGTGTGGAGATATAGAGTATGAAAAATTTGAAAATTACTGGTTTTTTATTTCTTTGCCACACCGCAGCACAAAAATGGCCTGGGATTTTGGTCTGAACTTTTAGGGAAGAAGGATCTTGGATCACATTGTTTGGTGAAAAATATTAATCCATTCCAAAGTTACCATATTTTAAAGTTTCCCATTATTTTTAATGGGAATTTCACTCTTCAGTTAGATGTGAGCCTCGAAAAAGGATCCTTTTCTAGAGCGGGTCATCCTGTATCACAAATAGGAAATCTATTTTCATGCCACTGCCATCTTGTTTTCAGTTAGTGAGGGAAACAAAATTAAATAACTGAAAAAATTATGTGTTCAAAGTAACTACTGTAACACATGTGTTCTGCTAATCAAGACCTGGCCTATCAGATTTTGCTGTTAGTTTTTGATAAATCATCTTGAAATTTGTTTTTTGGACATGCCAAAATCCTTTTTCACAAATTGTAAAAAAAAAAAAAAGAACAAGAAACAGGATTCTGTTTTGCAATTTCCAAATAAAGGATTTTTCTTTTTTTGCAAACTGAAAAAGGAAACATGAAAAAGGATCCTGTTTTGCAATTTGCAAAAAAATAATTCTATCATAGATGTTTCTTTGCCAATGCACAGTGAGAAAATGGTTTGGAATTTTGGTCTGAAATTTTCAGAGTACAAAGGGCTTACTTACAGATGCGCTTGTTTGCTGGTTTGGTGATTACTTAGCTCTGGAGTTCAATGGGTTTAAATCTTGCTTTGTTTCCCATAGGATAACATTGTAATGTGAGGTGTACACAGTTGTTTTTTTGTCACTGTGCTATGAAGAAATGTTTTACAATTCTGGTCTGAAATGTTCAGGGTACAAAGGGCATGTCCCACAGATGTGCCTTTGCTGGTTTGGTGAAATTATATTAATGTGGTGTGGAGTTATGCAGGTTTCAAATTTTGCTGTGTTTCCCATAGGATAACATTGCATTGTGAGGTGTTTCTTTGGTGCTGTGCACCATGGGATGGGAGTGCAGGGTCTAGAGGGCCCTGTGCTCCCACAAGCAGATAAGGATATGATTACACTATCTTAAAATGTTGTATGGACAGGGAGGCAGGGCTCAGAGGGCCTCACTCCCACACACAAATATAGATACCATTATGGACTGATGGGGTGCAGGGACCAGAGGCCCTGTACTCCCACAAGGAATAAGGATACATTACAATATCTGAAAAATTATGGATCACATACAAAGGCAGATACCATTATTGACTGATGGGAGTGCACGGATGCAGGAAAATAAGGACATGCTTATAGTATCTCAAAGTAAGGACATTCTTTGCAAAAAGCATTGTTAATGCACTAGATTGGGGTTGAAACCACAAAAGTAGAGAAATGTGGCACTAGGGTTTTCTAACACCGCCTCACCACTCCTGCTGGACACTAACAGATGTGTGGTGTGTTTGGGATTGTCAACCCTAACATTCACACCATTCTCCATACTGTACCCATCTCAGCATATTTACTCATGGAATGGGGTCAGTGTTAGGCTGACAGCATCAAGGCACACCCCATGCCTGTTGCTGCCAGCAGGGTGGGGTGGAGTGTTAGGGTTGGAAACCATAGTGCCACATTTCCTACTTTGTGGTTTCAACCCTAACTAGTGCACAAAAGTTTTTATCAAATAATATATATATATATATATATATATATATATATATATATATATATAAACATGATGGGCAGGAGGGTATGGGAGATATTCCTGCAGAGTGACCACTGAATATTCAGTGAGTGGAGACACCACAATTGAGAGTATCCAGAGGTCACTGCAGGAGGAAAATATTTTCTATAGCATACGATCTGCACATCATGTGTGCAATTTATACAATAGGGTTTCCCAGAACTTGTTTTATTTATTTCAGTTTATCTCATGGAATAAACAAAGCAGACACATGACAAAAAGGAAAATTCTGATAAAACAAGCTGAAATACTGTCTTGCCATTTGGGATGAAGTAGACTGTGTTCCTTGGTAGCTGAGGTATTTGTGGATGTGGAAGGCTTCACACTTTTTTGGCTTCTTTTCCAGTATGAAACTCAGGCTGCGGTTTGCTTGCTTTGGGATTTTCATGGAATGCACAAAATGAGAGTGAAAGAGGAAATTACAGGTGCAGGTGTGACAAGTGAGCTACATTCTTGTCATTAACTTCATGAAAGCAGTTCCAGCACTTAGACAGAATCTGAGTGTTGCTGAATTGGATCAGCATAGTTTAAATAAATGCTGATTATCTCACTGAGAAAGCTATCTACAAGTGACCTTTGCACTGTGTGATATCTACAAGTGACCTTTGCACTGTGTGTATAAATGTAAGCTTTCATCACAGCGTAGATATCAGTATTGTGTGTTCCTGCAGGGTGGAGATATGTCTTTTTATTCCATTGCATATCCGTCACCCTATTGTATAATATATATATATATATATATATATATATATATATATATATATATATATATAATAAATTGCAAACTCATTAATGCATCAGTTAGGAGTTGAAGTGACAAAAGTAGGAAATGAGGCGGGGTTGAGCCCCAGAACACACTCCACCAACCCCACAGTCATTTCACACCATCTTCACAGACACATATCAGGGTGTGCCTTGGGCTTGTCAGGCCTAACTCTCACCCCATTCCATCTGTAAGAAAGTGAACATGGTACAGTATAGGAGAATGGGGTAAGAGTTAAGGCCGATGACCCCAAGGCACACTCCGATGCATGTTGGTCAGTGGAGGATGGGTGTGGGCTGGGCTGGTTTGGGGGGTGCTAGGGGCTCAACCCTTATTTCTCTACTTCTGTCACTTCAACCATAACTGACACATTAATGAAGTTTTTTGCAATTTATTTCCTTACTGTTTCAGATAGTATAATAGTATCTTTATTTTACTGTGGGAGCGCAGGGTCATTTGGACCCTGCATTCCCATTCCTCCACAGATCAATCAATCAATCAATCAATCAATCAAAATCTTTATTTAGTCAGGCGAACATCATTGAGCGTAGCTCATTTGCAAGATGGACCTGAGTGGTCATACAAATAAGAGTACAAGTATTTTTACATGGACAAGATAATAACATAAACAATAGCACAATGACATAAATTGAGAATATACAAAAATTTACATATATACAAGGAACAATAAAAATCACTTAACCTGTAAAAAAAAAATGGAGATAATAATAGATATAGCAGGGATAGTGTACAAATAATAGGGTCTTTATGGCTTTTATAAGAATATAGCAACTGACTGGATAATAGAAGGAGAACTAAACAGAATGGAATACGGAAGGGGGGATGTAGGTTGGATGGGAGACTAGGCCTTATGGAAGCAATTGCAGGACTCTGGAAATAGGGTGGAGAATAATCTTTGAAGGATGATAAGGGTAAGAGGATATTTAGATTCATAGATTTTTAGGTGAGTTCCAAGTAACTGCTAGGGAGTAGCTGATAGCAGCCCTCCCAAACCGAGTGCAGGCATTGGGAACCTTTAACATGATGAGTTTACTGATCCTTAAGGTGTATGGCCTAGAAGTAATTCAGGTAAAACAGTCTGTGATATAGGAGGGGAGTTTGCCTGATAAAGCTTTGAAGATCCAGACTGCAGCATTCCTATTTCTTCTGTGTTGTAGGGATGTCCAATGAACTGCCATGTAAAGAGAGCAATGATGGGTGCTGGAGGGAAGGACAGTAATAAATCTGATGGATCTATGATACAGGGTGTCCAGTTTATTTAAGAGGGAAAGTGAGCAATGGCCATAGAGAAAGTCAGCATAATCAATGAGGGATAGGAATGATGCCTGGATTAATCTTTGTTTGGAGTCTCTGGTAAGGTAGTGTTTTATTCTGAAAAATAGGCCAAGCCTTTGTCTCAACTTTTTTAGTAGCTCTTCAATATGGACAGAGTAGTCAAGCTTATTATCAATCCAGACTCCAAGATATTTGAATTTGTCCACAAATTCTAGCTTCTCTCCAAGTAAGGTGGATAATTGTGGGATGATGGGTGATGGGGTAATGGCAGAGCAACTCTTTGTGGCAAAGAACATTGTTTTTGTTTTTTTGGCATTTAGAAGTAATTTTTTTCCAATAGATTGTGTTGTAGGATGGAGAATTCTGACTGTAACAGTTCACAGGCTTTTGATAATGAGGGATTGCTGACATATAATACAGTATCATCAGCAAACAGATGAATGTTAGATTGAGAGAGGTTGGCATCGATATTATTAATATAAATGGCAAAGAGGATGGGGTCAAGAATAGAGCTCTTGCGGTACACCTCTTAGCAGTGGTTCAGAGGTGGATAGGTACTTTCATTTTTACACCATGGACCTATCAGATAGATAGCACTTAAACCAATTGAGTGAGAGAGAATCCAGGCCTAGAGAGCTAAGGGAGGTGATTAATGATTCATGATCCACTGTATCAAATGCTTTACTCAAATCCAGGAACACAGCACAGGTACTATTCTTCTTATCCAAGGCAATCTGCCAATCGTTAGTTACTTTGGCTAGGGCGGAAATGGTGCTATGCCTTGATCTAAATCCCGATTGTGCTGGATTTAGGAGGTTGTTTTTATCCAGATAGGCCCTTAACTGTGAATTTACTAATTTTTCAAGCATCTTGGATAGTACCGGTAGGATGGAAATGGGCCTATAATTGTTAAGGTCCATGGGATCACCTGATTTAAGTAGTGGAACTACTTGAGCTGTTTTCCAAGTGGAGGGAATGGATCCAGTAGCTAGGGAAAGATTGAAGAGATGAGTGAGGGGGGCAGATAAGGCGTGTGATGCTATTTTAAGAAAAGTAGGGATCCAGGGAGTCTGTACCTGCACTCTTAGAAGTATCTAAATTAGATAGGAGGTCTTCTACTTCTTTCAAGGATATTGGATTGAAGGAGAACGTTGAAGTAGCCTTTTGTCCCACAGTGGATTGAAGGTTTAAAGATGATCTCAAGAGACTTGCAGGTGAGGAGTCGAATGCTAGGCCAGCTGTGGTGAAGTGGTCATTGAAGGTATTTAAGATTTCTTGCTTGCCCGTGATTTCTGTGTCATTTAATAGCAGTTTGGAGGGTAAGACAGGGGTAGAGTTTTGGCCCAGAATTCCCTTTATAGTACCCCAAACTCTGGATGGGTTATTGTAGGAAGCATCTAATTCAGCTCTATAGTAGGCAGCTTTGGCAATTCTTATTTGTTTTGTACATGAATTTCTTGCCTTTCTGAATTGAAGCCAGTCTTTGGTATCCTTTGTTTTTCTTTCCTTTTTCCAGAGTTTGTCTCTGGCTAACAAGGCTGATTTAAGGTCAGCAGTGAACCAAGGACAAGATCTTACTTTAGTTCTGATACTGGTGATTGGTGCATGAGTATTGAGAGCATTAGTGATGATGTCCTTTAAGATCTGGAGAGCTGTTTCAACTGAGGTTGTAAGGTAAAAGTCTTGCCAATATATTGTATTGCACAAATCATGGAGATATCCTGAGATGTTGAAATTCTTTTTTGACCTTTTGAGTACAAATTTTGCATGATTGGATGGTTTGAATGTAGATCTTATGCCAGCTATAGGACAATGATCACTTACATCACTGGGTAGTACTCCTGCATGTGCATATAAATGAGGCTTGTTTACCAACATAATATCCAGGAGCGAGCTGTTGATAGAATTTTTTTGGTTAGTCCTGGTTGGATCTTTGATTAATTGTGTGAATCCATAGGTATCACAGAAGATTACTAGTGGTGCAGATGCATTAGATAGCCAGTTTAAATTCAAGTCACCAAGGATGATGGTATCTTCAGGGCCTTGATTGAGTATTGATCCTAGGTGGGATAGGAGTTTGAGGCCTGCAGAGGGGGGCCTATAGCAGCCAATCAATTTAAATGAAGACAAGTTTGGAAGGGATATTTTAATTGACAAACATTCAAATTCCTTTGGTTCGGATGTATTGATGAGGCAGGATGCAGAGATGGTGTCCTTGATGTAGATGGCCACCCCACCACCCCGGAAGGGCGATCTGATCTGAAGAGCTGATAATTGGGAAGGTTTATATCACTGTCTTTTGTTGTAGGTCTGAGCCAAGTTTCAGAGATAACCAGGAAGTCAGGTAGAGTATGTGCAACCCAGGTCTGTATTAAAGAGAACTTTTTTAGAAGGCTGCAAGCATTGAAGTGAAGGAAACTTAGGCCATTTATGGAGGTTAGATCAGCAGGGGATAAGAAACTTTCAATGGGGCCAGGATTTATTTCAATAGTACCAATACAGATCAGAAGGAAGAAGATTAGTTTGAGGAGGGCACCAAGTGAAAGGGATAGTGAGTGGTCAGAGCATTTCCTCCTCTTCTTGGGTAACCACTGTATAATGGGTGATGGTCCTGTTATATAGGTATGAAGTTTATCACAAAATAATAATCTGATGGAGAGGCATAGTGGGTTAATATAAAGCCAGGATAAATGTAAGATACTTGAGGAATGTTGTAGGGTTAGAGAGACTTTATGTGGATACCCCAGGGTTGCAGTGCAAAATGGCTGGATATAAATAAAGAATAAATGGGTGTCCACTGGGGATGGCAGGGGTGGGCAGACCATATTCACTACCTTATTCACCATGGCAAAGGTATTTCATGATTATCATATGGGATTGGGGAAGATGAGAGGCTCAGGAGCAAAAGGAAGCAAAGTAGCATTGTGAAGGTTAGGAAGGGTTAATAGAGGAAGGAAATAGCTGTGGGCGTGGATTAGAGAAGTGGCAGGAGAAAGTGTATAAAAAGAATCAACCGAGAGGGCAGGGGCGGCAAAAATTTTATGGGCTTGCTCGAGCTTTTTCTGCCTGCTTCTCCCGGCCTCCTGGATCCCTTGGTCAGCTAGGCGGTCGCCACGCCCACTGGCGGCTCGGAGCCCCTCCGTCACTGAATCTCGAGGGCTGTGGCTACAAGGTAGGGACAGAGGAGAGGCAGTAAGTAAGGTACTTTATTGCAGCAATCTGCAACAAGGTGCTAAGAAATCAGGATCTACACAACAAAAGACTGGGAGGGTATGGGGGGGGGGTTAGGCGCCTAAGCGTCTAGCCCACACAGAATTTCAAAAAGGCTGTAATTACTATCTAACAATACATCAATACAACCCTTAAATCGGGCACAATTCAATAGAAAAACAGCTCTTTTTAGGTGGAATTAAGAATAGAATAAAAATAACAGAAATCCCGGCCAGAATAGTGTTGCAAAGTCCAGCTAAAGTCTATGGGAAAGGCGCACCAATCGGAAGCAAGGCAGAGTCAGCGGTCGCTTTCTGATTGGTTTGTGGCTTTGCCCGTACCTTTCTGCCTGCTTCTCACGGCCTCCTGGATCCCTCGGTCGGCTAGGCAGTCGCCGCCGGCCCGCTGGCGGCTCGGAGCCCCTCCGGTCACTGAATCTCGAGGGCTGTGCCGGCTTTCTGCCTGCTTCTCCTGGCCTCCTGGATCCCTCGGGCGGCTAGGCGGTCGCCGCCGGCCCACTGGCGGCTCAGAGCCCCTCCGGTCACTGAATCTCGAGGGCTGTGCACATATGCATCTAGCTGTGGAAACACAGGGGTCTCTGGCCACTGTGCTTCAACACATTGTTACGAGCAGGCATAGTGAAATTGCAACAAATAGTCATAATTGTGATATCTTAAATAATTTTCACCCAAATGTTCAACATAAGCTTCTTATCACCTCATCACATGTCCAGTACAGAACATTTTCAAATCCTCATCAAAATGTAATTCTATGTAACTGTAATGCCACTCTGCACCACAGGTGTAGAAAAACATTTTGGCAGGATTTGAAAAATGACAGCTATACTGTTCATGAGGTGGTGTGAAAAATGGCAATGTTGAAAATTTGGAATGAAAATATGATAAAGTGCCAAAGTTACTGAACGTGCACAGAAAAATTCCAACAACCATGCGTAACCAGGGCAATTTTAGGTATTTTTGCACCAAAGTTTCAACATGGCCATTTTGGAACCCCACCTCATGAACACTGACACTGTCATTTCATTAGTCAGTCCTGAAAGGTGATTTCATGCAGCATCTGAGCCATTCTGTGCCACTGCTGTGTAAACACATTTAGGGCAGGATGTGAGAAATGACAGCTGTACCGTTCATGAGGTGGTGTGCAAAACTGGCAGTGTTAAATATTTGGAGTGAAAATATTAACATTTTCCAATGTTATGCGCATGTGTAGTGAAATTTCAATGACCATGCCTAACTTGGGTGTTTTGGGGTATTTTTGCACCAAAATTTTAATATGGCCTTTTTGGGACCCCACCTCATGAACAGTGGCACTGCAATTTCATTAATCTATCCTGAAAGTTGATTTTGCACAATGACCATGCCATTCTATGCCACAGGTGTGAAAACATATCTTGGTCAGAATATGAAAAATAACAGCTGTACTGTTCATGAGGAGCTGTGAAAAATGGCAATATTGAAAATCTGGAGTGAAAATATAAAAATTGTCAACATTATGAGCATGCATAGAAACTACGCAATGCATGCTCATAATGCAGTCATTTTGGTTTTTGCATAAATTTTCAACATTGGCTTTTGGGACCTCCCTTATGAACACTGGCACTGTCATTTCATTAATCAGTTCTGAAAGGTGATTCTGCACACGACTGCAAAATCACCTGTAACCCCCTTGCAAATGGGGTTCCTAAAAACTTCCCTGGAGCTTGGGTAAATGCTTCATGCCTGGTTGGAGTTGACGTTAAAGCCGTTTAAATGGGAAGCCAGTGGCGCTTTAAAAGGCCTCTGTATACCTGTGTCTCTTTAAGGGCTGCTTTGGGTTACAACTATGATTGATCAGGGAGGGGTTTGAGTGTTGCTATGCTCGGATCCCATCTGGCAGAGTAACACTTCCTTCTGCCATCGCTAGTGGTGCTAAGGGAGCTCTGAAGGGGATGTGAATGTTTATTTAAAATACTGTAATATAATAATGATAATGTAGTTGTTCTAACCTGCCTTGCTTTGCAGCACAGATGGTTTCAATTGCCTCCTCCATTTTGGTCCAGAACTATTGAATTGGACCAATCAGTACCTTGGAACCCCACAGAGCTGGCTGACCAATAGAGGAACTGTTTGTAATTGGGAAAGGCATTATGGGCTATGGCACTTTTTCACACCACTGAGAGCCGGAGGAAGTGACTGGCATTTGCAGCCAGCCAATGACAGGGGGTAGCGCCCGATCTGAAAGGAGTGCTCAGTGCTGCCAAGAGCAGATGCGTTGTGGCTGGTGAGGAGTGAGGAGCTTCTGTGCTTCTGCACTGGGAAGTGTCGCCGCAGGGAGCGCGTGAGCCTAAGGCGGCTGCTTTTTTCATGAAACAGTTCACTCTAAAATTCACCGTGGGCGGTCAGAGGAGGCTGTGTCCTGTACAGTTACCCACCAGGCTTGACCTGTAGGAGGACTGGAGAGAATTGCTGAATTGTGCTCGGTCCGAAGGAAAAGTGGAAGCTGCCGTTACAGTATCTCAGTGGCTGTGAGTTTGTGGGAGCCTTGGAAGTAGCTGCCTGGTGTGGTACCCCTCTGTTGCTGTTTGCCATATAAATGTGTGAGAAGGCTGGTGAAGTCAGGCTCCATCCTGGTAGCGTTGAAGGAATCATTATTTGCTGGGGTTGTGAGTACTGATGCAGGGTAGCTCCCTGCAGAGTGTTACACAGTGGTTTCAGTGCATTATTATATTGCTGACTGCCTAATTAAACTTTCCTCTTATTCTGACCAGTTCAAGACTGTAATGTTTATCTGTGTTAAGGGCCCCAACCAACTGCCATGTTTGGACTAGCCGTTAGGGCTTGGGTACCCAGGGACAGTAAAATTGTAGGGTAGGCCTGTGCACAGAGCCCTAGGTATGTAGGAATAGTGCAAGCCAATCAACCTGATTTTCCCCCTTTCCCTTGTTATCTGCCCTTCTAATAAATCAGATTGCTGTGTTATAACTACACCCTGGCTGGTTTGTACTCTTCAGATGAGCTGCTACATGGTGACTGTGATATAACTGCACCTTACTTTACAGGGGGTCCCTGGAGTGAACTGGAATATATTATCCGAGGGGTAAGTGTACTGGTGAACAGAATGATTGGCACCCAGTGTGAGTCACTAGTGGGATGAAAGGGGGGTTACAGTAGCCCAGAGGGCTGTAACTGAGGTAGTCTTAATTGTACTAACCCCGACCGCTGGGTGGAGGCACCCGTCAATGGATCTGGACCCCTCACCCTGTCTCCATGGGGGCAGACAGGGGTAGTAGCCCTAAGGGTAGTGCCCCTTGGGGGTTACACACCTTTTGGGATGGAGTAATGAATTAACAGTGCCAGTGTTCATAAGGTGGGGTCCCAAGAACCACATGTTGAAAATTTGGGGTTAAAATTCCTAAACATGGCTGAGATAGCAACATAAGTTGAAAACCTCATTGACAGCCATTATATGGCACTTATCTTGATTCCTCAGTTCATGATTCGTCTTTGAAGAGTGCAGACATGTCCCAGTCCAGAGAAGATCACAGCCACTGACCTCCAGAGGTAAGTATGGGGTAAGGGGAGGTGTGTGTTCAGAGGGAGGGTGAGGATGGGGGAGGGGTACTGGGGAGATGATGAGGGACTGTTTTCTTTTTTTCATAGAGAAAAAAGACATCAGGGGACAGTTTTCTTTTTTTTTACAGCTAATTTGTTTTTTGGAACACTGGGAGTGGGCTCCACAGTGTTTCACAGTGATTGGGGATGGGGTGCTCCATAAAGCCGACACAGGGATTGGGCACCCAGATGTTGGTGAAAATAGAATGGGGTTTGGGGGCATCTGACACCGGGGTGGGCATCTCAGTGTTGGAAAAAATAATTTAACTAGTGGAGTTGAAGGGAGAGATAAATGTCGACATGGGGATTGGGCACCCTGATGTCGGCAACAATAATAAAAATTAGAACTGGCTTTGGAAGGGCAGTTCAATGAAGGATTCTGCATCGAATATTGTTTATTTTCTGACACTGGGGTGGGCATCCCGGTGTCAGAAAATATTAATAAATATGTACAGCACTGGGGGAGGGTGATCAGAGGGTGGGGGGCCACTAGACACCAGGAATGAATAAAAATGGAATCAGGGTGCCAGTAGAAACCAGGAAAAATGGCACATGGTTGGGGACCTATAAAATCCCTTTCCATAATCCTTTTCCTGCCAACGATCTGAAAAGGTGCTAAGGATAAAAGTGCCATTTTGAACTAAAACTAAAATCAAAGGCATGGGTGAGTCGAGGAATCCCTCTCACCAAAACCCATGCCTTAGTTTTCTCAAAACACTCCCTGTCGCAAGTTACATTTTGTTTTCTCCCCTCACTAAGTAAGAAAACAAAATGGCAGCTGACCAATGGATTTTCTCATGAAAAGGGATTTTCTGATATTTTTGAATCCCTTTTCACAATCCCTGTTCATGAGCTGTCCATGACCAGAAATCCTTAATCAAAACTGTGCATCTATCCCAAAGACAGAACTGAGCAAGCTTAGAACCCAACATTTCAAAATTAAATAACTTTGGAATGTAATTATATTTTTTTCACCACATCAATGCTGGATTGTTCCTTGGGAAAACCTCTTTCTTCCCTTAAAACTTCAGACCAAAATTCCAAACGGTGTGGTCGCAGCGTGATGAGGGGAAAAACAGGGGAACATTGGCAAAAATTAGCGAAAAACGTAGTTTTTGATGATTCACTGCATGAAATTTGCAAATCCAATCGAAACAAAACTTGGCAAGTCAAGAGATCTATCAAACTACACCATCTATTCCAATTGTTGTGTAAATCAGTTGAACGGTTGCAAAGTTATTAACATGCAAAATTTGGGTTTTAACATTAAAGTGCCTGCTCAACCCTAACTATAGGGGCACTACTGTGTCCCTGTAATTAATATATATAGTTATATATATGATATGCGATGGGGAGCTGTGTGATACATGATTTATCTGCACAAGGGCAGTGTCACCTCGGGTCTCCTCATGAGTGGCATAGCCACGAGTGATGTGCCCGAAGTCACACAGCCTAAGTGCAGCTAAATCATGTATTACACTAGCCCCCCCCATCGCATATTTCATTTATGCAACAGACTAGGAGCTTGTGTGATACATTATTTTTTTTTATTATTTGCAGGTCTTTTATGCGCTTTAAAAATCTTGGGAATTTTTTTTGTGAAAGAGTTGGTTTCTGCATCTTTTCCAGCCTGGCCGTTTCTGATGAGGAGATGTTTGGACATCACATTGACATCATGGAGTTCCTCTGATTGGTTGAGCGTGTGGGTTTTTGGAAAATGTTAATGAAAAATGGCAGACCTGCTTAGTGAGAGCAGATACTTTAGTACAGTGCAGCTGGGAAATTCATGTTCGACTGGTTGAATTTTCTTAAAAAGCAGTGTGGTCGGCATAGAGATATCGAGTGAGGGAGTGAGAGTTTGTATTCAGACAGTGGGGTGCCAGAGCAAGGCTTTGCAGTTTTGAAGAGTGAAGTACCTGAGAGAGAAGGAAAAGTGCAATGATGTGTGGTAACAGACTGTGCCAGACTGAGGTGAAAACAGAGGTTTGGTTTTATTTAAAAAAGAAAGTTTTTTTTCTTTCTTCTTCTCCAGTAAATAAGCACTCTATAGACCGTGCAGAATGTTGATAAATGAGGCAAGACTGGTGGAAATGAGCAGAGTGGGAGCAGCTGGACATTGGAGTGTTGTAAATTATAAATGAGTGTATGCAGAAAGGAAAAGTTATAGTACTTTTAAATGATGTGCTGAATTCAGCTTTTTACTTGAGATGACAAATGCTGATAGCTGACTTGCTGCATTGGTTTACAAATGGTGTTAGAGAGCCTGTGGGAAGGAGAGGGTGGTTGTTTAAAGATGAAAGTGAAGGCAGTTGTAAGTAGTGCTGGGCGGGGGGGGGTGGTGATGATGATGGGTCTACTATGCCGATAAAGATCTGATGATGTGTCTACTATGTGTATAAATGTGAGATTACACATTTATACATATAGTACACACATGTCATCAGACATTTATCACATGATAACAGCATTTATCAGTGGAGATTTACCTCCACACCTATTGCATAAATATTTATATGTGTGTATATATATATATATATATATATATATATATATATATAAACAAAAGAAGGTGCTGCATCAGCATGTGGTCTGAAAGCAAAACAAAATGGTAATATTTAATGCGCTGAAAATATTTTCAGTGTGCATTTCATATACATTTTGTTTACTATATATATATATATATATATATATATATATATATACTGTATATATATAATAGTCTTTAAGTTAAGCACCTTTCAGCATATCAAGGCACTGTTCAAGGAATTTAAAACAAAATAAAATCACAATACAGCAATAAAACAGTCTGTCAGGGTCCCTTAAGCCGTTAAATTAAAAGGCTGACGCCATAAGAAAGTTTTCAAAGCCTGTTTGAAATCCCCCACAGTCATGCACTCCCACAGCTGATGGGGTAGAGAATTCACGAGGGTTGGGGACACATTCATAAATGCACGGGCCCCAGAAGATTTTCAAGACACCCTCAGAGTCTCTAGCAACCACTCATCAGCTGAAAATAACTAAAAATGTTAAACATTAAGCCAAGCAACAAAAAAATTGAGTGCTGACTCTTCTGTTCACCACTGGATTCAGCTTAGATGCACTCAGATAATCAGATACGAATAATAAGAGAAAACTTTTCAAAATATGTCCTAAAAACTTTTCTGTCTTGCTAATACCTTTTTTTCAGACTCCTTCTACAAAGTCTTAGCACTGAATCTCAGCAAATGTTTCTACAGTACAGTAACTACAGTTTCTTCAACCTAAGCTGACTGATTTTGTTCAGCAATTAGACAAACATATCCGAATGTTTTTATTCTCCTGTTTGGATTGCACAACCATGGGCCCCATGGGGAAATATTCCACAGCAGTGTCTATGTGACCATCATTTCATTCAGGAAATCAACCATGTAACCTGCTGTCTGGCATGCACATCATAGAGGGCTATATGCTTCACTTCACTGGTGAAGTTTTGCCATTTCATGGCTATGCAAGTTCCAGTGCATCTCCTTCGTGGTGAAGACTAGCTAAACAAGCATTTGTCAATGCTGAATGTTTGCTGCTTGCCGTGCTGTTGTACCAGGTCTTGCTTGTACACATTTTCACTATATATTCACCAAGGATAGACCAGATTAGGTGCAATAACTCATTTCAGTGGTGTCCTGCTTTTACACATTTTTTACACTGTATTTACCCAGGATAGGCCAGCTGACAGGCGATATCTAATTTTCAATGGGCTCCCACATTGTGACCCCCAAATTTCCAACATTGTCCTTTTATGACCTGATGTTTTATTCAAGACAGGTGGAATTTTTCAAGTCTTGTCTGAAAGGTGATTCCACAAGCTGACTCTGAAAACATGTTTCGGAGGGGTTTTGAAAAACGATGCCTGTCATGTTCATGAGGTGGGGTAACACAAGGGATATGCTGAACATTAGGAGGCAAAATCTGCAAAAATAAAGTTATGAGAAAACACAGGAACAGTTCAATCTTTCTTTATAACTCAGGTGTTTTATCACATTTTGACCCCAAATCTTCAGCAGGGTCTTTTTATAACTCCTCCTTCTAAACATGACAGGTGTCATTTATAAAACAGTGGTTAATCAGTCCGGTGGTGCAGAAGGTTGAGGCGCTGGATGCCTTACCTCATGCTACACTGGCAACCTGGGTTCAGGAATGACCTCAAGTCATCGAGGTGCTGGCATGGGGGTGGAAGGGCAGAGCAGAATTTAACATGTTGGTGGGCAGCTCTCCTCTCCTGAGGGTGGTGAGGATGGGTTCCCGCCCCCTTCCCCGTAGTTCCACTCCAGCCAGGTGGAGGCCCTGGGGGTAGTATAGGTGGAGAGGGGGGTGGAAAAAGTATCGGGAGGTGGAAGAGCTGAGCTGGCACCACAGAGTACAAAGTGTGTCTCCACATGCTTGCACGGCTGTGTGCTGGGGTGTCAGTGGGGGGGTTAGGGGAGAAAATCTGTAAAAAAAAAATACATATGTGTCCCTGTTGCCAGTTGGTAGGAGGGGGAAACAGGGAGCAAAAAGCTAACTAACAACCCCCCCCCAAAAAAAAAAACACTGATTAAAATGTAATTGTGCACCACAAGTGTGAAAACACATGTTGGCCAGGATTTGAAAAATGACACCTATCACGTTCCTGAGGTGATGTGAAACAGATGCCTATGTTGAAAGGGGGCATAATATTGAAAATTACCAAAGTTATAGTGAGCATTGAAAAATTTTGATGTGCCTTTATAACTTTGTTGTTGTTTTTTTTAAATGTTTTGAACCCAATTTACAACATAGTCTTCTTATGAACTCGGTAGGTGCACATTTTGAAATTGCACCTGAAAGGTGATTTCATGGAGCAACTACAAAATCACCTTTCGGAACAGAATTGAAAACTTTCACCTACCTTGTTCATGAGGTGGGGCCACAAAAAAAGCCATCCTGAAAATTTTGGGGGAATATAAAAAAATGACTAAATTATAAGTAGAAGTTCAAAATGCAGTGAAATACATTGATGTGCTTAACTGATTTCCTCAGTTCCTAGTCTGGCATTGACAAGTGAGGATGTGTTGCCAGTCCAGAGAGGATTATAGCATTGGACACCCAGTAGGTAAGGAAGGGGTAGGGGGATGTGGATTGGTTGGTGCTAAGTGGGGGGTTGGGTGGGGTCTGGATCAGGGGGTGACAATGGACATCAATGGACCATTCTCTTTTTTATAGGGGGGTAAAAAAAACAAGCATTTGTCAATGCTGAATATTGTCTTGCTGGCATTGGCATTGGTAGTGCAGGAGACAGATGCATAATAGGAATGGCAGTGAAGTATTGAAGTGATGACAACCCCACCCCCACCCTGCAGAGACTGACAGATGTTGGGGTGTGCCTTTGGGCCGTCAGCTATAACGCTCATGCCATTTTACCTCACTGTACCCTGTAGACACTTACAAGTGTTGTGGTGTGCTTTGGGGTCTTTGGGCCTTATACTTACCCCATTCCGCTAGGAAATATAGCTGCGATGAATATCTGCAGCTTACCCAAAAAAATAACACAGCTACAATGCTGGATGCAGCTGCATCAGCCAGATGTGCTTACCCTCACTGAGACCTGGCTGTCAAAGAAGGTCCCAAACTCCGCAATTGCACTCCCTGGCCTCACCCCTCATAGAGCAGACAGAACTGGCAAAAGGGGGGGTGGTGCTTTATATGTCCGAGACTCACTTGTATGCCAAAGCCTACCAACACCCTCCATGAACCACGGGGCACAGGCTCTGACACTAAAACTCACACCAGACCCTACCAGAGCCCCTGTAACCATTATGGTGGTGTACATCCCACCACGTAACCAAGCCTCAGCTTTTCAATCTCTGGCTGACTATATCTCCAGCTTCCCACCCAAAACAGAGCACATTATCTTGGGGGATTTTAATGTGAACTGGTTATCAAGCTCGGCCTCCCCTATAAAAGACACCCTCTCAGCACTAGACCTAGCCCATTTAGTTAACCAGCCAACCAGGGTTAATCCCAGAAATGGTTCTAGCACCCTAATCGACCTCCTACTCACCAATCGCCCTAACAGAATCCTCAAACCTAACTGTACTCCCAGACTCATTAAGCGACCACTCCCCCATCCTCTTCACCTGGTCATGTCAGTGGCAACTACCCCAACCAAGCAGTTTTATCCGATGCCATCTTCAACCTAGAGGCCTCACTAAACTAAGGAGATATCTTTCCCAGTGTAATTGGTCCCCCATCAGACGCACCCCATCCATAGATGTAGCCCTTGATTCCTTCACCCACACATTCAACAATGCTTGTGATACATTTGCCCCACTCACAAAGATTCAAACAAAAAATCAAAATGCCCCATGGGTTACACCAGCACTGCTCCAGCAACTAAAGAACTGTGATGACCTCTGGTACAAAGCAGTTGTCTCTGGTGTGCAGGCGGACAGGCTGGCCTATAAAATGGCCCTCAACAAGTGTACCTGGGCTATTAGAATGGCCAAATCTAGCTACTACAAGTCCACCCTTGACTTAGCCTGGGGGAATGCTAGGTTGTTTTGGGACAACTTAAAGGAGCGGAATGAAAAATCCAGGATGCCTCCCCCTGCCCAGCTAACTGTCAACAATAATATTACCTCGGACCCACTCACTATCGCCAGCAGCCTAAATGCTGCATTTTCTGATCTAAGCACAATTTTGCCAAACAACTTCTTTGACCCCACCCCTATGACCCCAGAACCCAACAATACCTACCTCCCTTCTACCTCAGGGTTATTACTATGAATGAAGCAAGATCTTAGCTTAAAAAAGCCCTAGGGGGCTCAAACTACTGCAAAGACTCCTTTGACATGAAAATCCTTAATCTGGTACTTGACTCAGTGTTCTCCCCCTTGACTGATCTCTTTGACCTCCCCCTATGCCTAGGGCAGTTCCCAACTGACTGAAAGATGGCCACCATTACACCAATACTACAGAGTGGGGACCCCACATTACCCAATAATTACAGGCCCATCTCCATACTCCCTCCCTTCTTGAAAGCCCTGGAAAAAATCATTGCCACCCAACTCACTACCTGCTTATGCACAACATCCTATGTAGAGAACAACATGGTTTTAGAGCCAGACACAGCACAACTACTGCCCTCATAGAGTTCTCCAACTCACTGCACAATGCCCTAGATAAGAAACTGCTAGTGGGAGCCATGTTCATAGGCATGTCAAAAGCGTTCGACACAGTCTCCCACACCCTGCTCCTAAATACTCTCCGCTGCACCGGCCTGTCCCCTGGACCCATCACTTGGTTCACAAGTTACCTCACAGATAGGTCCCAATGTGTGAAGATAAACAGCACCCTCTCACCCACTCTACCAGTCCGCTCAGGGGTTCCCAGGGCTCCATCCTTGGTCCATTGCTTTTCAGCATCTTCCTGAATTCCCTGCCTAAATCTTGTCCATGTAACCTTCTGCTCTACGCAGATGAGGTGGTAATGTATGCCTCCCACTTGGATTGCACAGTCCTTCAGTCCTCCCTACAATTTGCCTTCAACCACATTGAAAACTGGTTCACTGACCACAGACTCGTGGTCAGTGTAAAATAAAACTAAATCAATGGTCTTTTCCCACCGCCAGAGTAAGGACTACAAAGCCCAGCTAACAATCTTTTCCAAAACCCTCCTTCCACTAGAACAGGTCTACACCTACAAATATCTGGGCATTACCTTCAATCCTAATCTATCATTCCACCCACATATTAGTAATCTTTCCTCTGCCATAAATATACGCACAGGACTACTGTATCGGCACAAAGCCTGCCTACCTCCAGAGGCCCTAAACATTGCTGTTACCTCCTCTGTTCTCTCCCTTGTAGACTATGGGCTAACCGTCTACTCGGCTGCTGACCGCACTGCACTAAATAATATCCACCTAACCATTAACAAAGCCTGTAGGCTCCTTGCTGGAGTGGATAAGCGTGCCCACAGCTGCACCCTGTATGTGCTAACAAAAATCCTCACCCTGGATGAAAGAGTAGGTTATCAATCATGTCTCCTTACTAAGAAAATCCACCTAGGCCTTACTCCCACTGGAGTCTCTGCCTCCCTCTGCTCTACACATACCTCAGCAAACATCCATGCAGCAGATAAATTAACATGGGCTGTTCCCAGGGTCACAACCACCCCTGCACAATGGTCTTTTTCCTACAGAGCACCATCCTGGTACAAAAAGCTCCCCCTGGCCATTACCTCTATCTCCAGACTAGGCTCCTTCAAAATAGCCCTCAAAAACCACATAATCTCCACCTGTAAATGCCATTGTTCCTACTAAGAACAGGAAGCTGCCTATGTATGGCGAGATTCTGGGTTAAAGATATCCTTATCCCACTGTTGCTACTGTGAGTTAATGACAATGTCGGTAACCTGACTGCTCGCACCACCTGCTAGCGTATAGGCCTCACCATAATATTGATTGTACTGTTCGCTGACATTCACAAGCTCCCCTCAGGGCTTGTATAGCTACCCAACTGTATAGGACTAACTGCACTGTTCATACCCTGTTGTTATCTTGTCTCCTACTCTCACTGTAATATTGTATACTGCCTACTATCACAGAAACATGGTACACACAAAACCATGACTGGGACGTAAACATACCAGGATACACTATCTACAGGAGGGACAGGGAGGGTAAAAAAGGAGGAGGAGTAGCTCTTTACATAAGGGAAGGAATCAAAGCAACAGAACAAAAGGGTAAACAGGGAGGAAGAGAAGAAGCACTGTGGGTAAATTTGGAGACCGGCAATGGCACCACAATCCGCACAGGGGTTGTATACAGACCCCCTTCTCAGGGGGAGGAAATGGACAAGGAAATGATAGAAAGTATACTTAGAATGGCAGAAAAAGGGGAGATATTGTTGATAGGTGATCTGAATATGCCAGATATTAACTGGAGTACAGTTGCAGCATCCACTTTGAAGAGTGGGGTTATTCTAGATGCCCTACAGGGGGCATGCCTTAGACAACTAGTACTGGAGCCCACTTGAGAGGGAGCAATCTTAGACCTGGTTCTCTCAAATGGAGATGAAGAGAGGATCACAGTTGTAGAAGTGGGTAGCCATCTGGGAACTAGCGACCATCGAACAGTATGGTTCACAATAAACACAGCAATAGAGTCAAGCCATACAGAGGCAAAAGTACTGGACTTTAGGAGGGCTGACTTTGCCAAAATGGGTGAGTGCCTAAGGAATGCACTAGCAAATGGGCAGGAAGGAGGGGTGGAAGAACAATGGGGAATAATAAAAACTGCCATCACAGCGGTAACAAGCCTTTGTGTGAAGCAAATAAGGAAAACGAAATGATGTAAGAAACCACTATGGTTCTCAAAGGAAGTGGCAGTGAAGGTTCAAAAGAAAAAGAAAGCATTCAGGAAGTACAAGGAATCAAAGAAGGAGCAGGACAGAGAACTGTATCAGTTAAAGCAAAAGGAAGCTGGGAAGGCAGTCAGAACAGCAAAGGCCCAAACCGAGGAAAAGATAGCCAACTCAGTTAAGAAGGGGGATAAAACCTTTATAGGTACGCCAGGGAGCCGAAGGAAGACCAAGGAGGGATAGTGAGGCTTAATAAAGGGAGGAGGGTGGGCAGAGGGGTGACCGTGAAAAGGCAGAGATACTAAACAAATATTTTGCTCAATATTTACAAATGAAGAGGAGGTACCTAAAACAAACAGTAGAAACACATTGGATACAGAAGTTGATACAGCCCATTTACAGAAGAAAGGGTTCTGAAAAGAACTCTAAAACGGAAGGTGGACAAAGCAATGGGGCCTGATGGGATTTATCCCAGAATTCTAAAAGAACTAAGGGTAGAACTAGTGACACCACTGACTACCCTCCTTTAACAAATCATGGGAGGATGGGGTGGTACCCGAGGACTGGAGGGAGGGCAGATGTGATTCCCCTTCACAAAAGTGGGAGCTAGGCAGAAGCAGAGAACTACAGACCTGTTAGTTTAACCTCAGTGATAGGAAAATGATGGAATCACTTCTGAAGGAAAGAATTGTCTAGTATCTAGAGGCCAGAGGCACAGGACCCAAGGCAGCATGGATTCACAGCAGGAAGGTCATGCCAGACGAATCTGATAGATTTCTTTGACTGGGTGACCAAAGTAGTAGATCAGGGAGGGGCTGTGGACATGGCCTACCCAGACTTTAGCAGAGGCATTTGACACAGTCCCACAAAAGATTAATATACAAGTTAGCCAGCCTGGGAGTGGGTCCCAAGATGACAGCCTGGGTAAAGAATTGGCTGGAGAATAGGACACAGAGAGTAATAGTAAATGGAGTCCACTTGAAGAAAGGGGGTTACTAGTGGGCAACGTGAGGGTCTAGATTAGGACCAGTCCCTTCAATGTCTTTATAAGTGACATTGCAAAGGGACTGAAGAAAAAGTATGTCTCTTTGCAGATGACACAAAGATCTGCAACAGAGTTGATGCAAGGTGGGGTGGAAAGGATGAGAAGGGACTTGGCAAAGGTTAGAGGAATGGTCAAATGTATGGCAGCTTAGATTCAATGCTAAGAAGTGCAAGGTAATGCACCTGGGAAACAAAAACCCAGGGGAAGAGTACACAATGGGGGGGTGAGATACTAACAACAACAAAAACGGAAAGGGACCTGGGGGTAGTCATATCAGATGACCTAAAGGTGGGCAAGCAATATGACAGGGCAGCAAGGAGGGCTGGGGGGATACTGGGATGCATAGGGAGAGGCATCACCAGTAGAAAACAGGAAGTTATTATCCCTCTGTACAGACAGTTGGTGAGACCCCATCTGGAGTACTGCATGCAGTTCTGGAGACCCAATCTCCGCAAAGACATAGACAGGATGGAAGCTGTCCAGAGGAGGGTAACTAAAATGGTGCAGGATCTGCACCAGAAGACATATGAAGAGAGACTTAAGGAGCTAATATGTATAGCCTCGAGGAAAGGACGGAGGGGGGACATGATAGAAACTTTCAAGTACCACAAGAGAATCAACAAAGTCCAAGAGGGTAGCATCTTTCAAAAAAAGAGGTGTGCAGGAATAAGGGGGCACAATTTGAAGATGGGGCGGCTCAGAGGTAATTTAAGGAAGTATTTTTTCACAGAGAGGGTTGTGGATGCATGGAACGGCCTTCCGGAGGAGGTCGTGGAGTCAAAAACAGTGGTGGAATTCAAGCATGCATGGGACAGTCATAAGGCAATTCTAGGGGTTGGGGGTAGGAAGAAGTAGGCTGCTGGTTAACTAGGATCTGCAGCTTATCCATTAGGTAGAGAAATGGGCAGACTGGGTGGGCCAAGCGGTTCTTATCTGCCATCAAATTCTATGTTTCTATGTTTCTATTGTTCATGAGGAGGTGTAAAAGAATGACAACACTGAAAATCTGGAGTGAAAATATGAAACATTGGTGAAGTCATGAGCATGCATAGAAACTGCGCAACACATATCCGTAACCCAATTATTTTGGGGATTTTTTAGCCACATTTTCAACATAGGCATTTTGGGACCTCCCCTCATGAGCTGAGGTGCTGTGATTTTGTTAATCTGTCCCAAAAATTGATTTTCCACATGACCACGACATTGTGCGCCACAGGTGTGGAAACACATTTTGGGCAGGCTGTGAAAAAATGACAGCTATACTGTTCATAAGGAGGTATGAAAAACTGCCAGTGTTGAAAATCTGGCATGCAAATATTGCAAATTTGCGAAGTCACAAGGGTGCGTGGAAACTGCACAATGCACGCTTATAACACAGTCATTTTATGGCCGTTTGTCACCAGATTTTCAACATAGGCATTTTAGGACCACTGTTCATGAACAGTGTCACCATCATTTTCTCAAACTGTCCCGAAAACTGATTTCACACAGCGACCTCACTATTCTACGCCAGACGTGCAAAAACACATTTTAGCCAGGATATGTAAAATGACAGCTGCATTGTTCATAAGGATGTGTGGAAAAATGCCAATTTTGAAAATCTGGAGTGAAAATATTACAAATTCATGAAGTTACGAGCATGCGTGGAAACTGCACAATGTGCACTCGTAAAACAGCCATTTTTTGGATTTGTTTCACCACATTTGCAGCATAGGCTTTTTGAGAGCCTCCCTCATGAACAGTGGCACTGTCGTTTCATTAATTGGTCCCGAAAGGTGATTCCGCACAGTGACTGCGAAATCACCCTTTGGGACCGAATAATGCCATGACAGTGACTGAATTCATGAAGAGGGTCTCAATAACCCCATGTTAAAAATTTGGTGCAAAAATTCCCAAAAATGCCCGAGATATGCACCAAAGTTAAAAAAAAACCTATTTATGCCATTATACAGCTTACCGGCATTGCTTCAGTTCACGGTTGGCTTTGAAGAGTGCAGACGTGTTCCTGGCCCACCGAAGATCGTCATGCCAGACTCTGGAGGTAAGTATAGGGTAGGGGATGGGGAGGCAGGGTGCACAGAGGGTGGGTGCGGGTTGGGGAGGGAGCAGGACAGATTGCGAGGGATCGTTTTTCTTTTACACAGGTAAAAAAAAATCACAGGACATTTTTTACAGGGGCATTTGGCACACTGGGGTGGGCTCCCAGCATGCCATCTGAGTGTTTGAGGGCTAGCCAACGTGGATTGAGCACCCCCATCGGGCGCATATTGAAGGGGGGCAAGAGCTGAGGGGATAGGGCATCCCTCGCACATACAACAAATGGGGTGTATTATGCCGACGGGGAGTGGGCTCCCCATTGGCACATAAACTGGGTTAGGGCATGCTGACAGGGGGACTGGGCACCCCCAAAATCTGCATTGTGACAAGCAGTGGTGGCAGTCACTGCCGCCATGTTTACTGTACTGCTTCACCAGGGAAGGCATGTCGGGAGGTGCCGCTGTGTGACGGGCTTTGCTCTCATTGCAGTGGACCTTTTCTTAGATGTGCTCACCACATTATGTATTCCTGGTGTGGTACCTGCATGCTGGCTTATTGGGGAATGAGGGACGCACCTACTGATGTGTGATCTGCATTCGCCCAACAGTGACCACGCCTCCAAATCTGCTACTAGTGCAAGATGTTGACCGCGCAAGTCAACATAAAAAAAAGACTGTGAGGGGTGGTTTTCTTTATTTCAGGTACCGACACTGAGGATTGGGCACCCCAAGTGTTGGTTTTACATTTATGGGCAAGGGAAGTGAGTGAAAGGTGGGAGGGATACTTGGCAGTGGGATAGAGTTGCTTCCACAGATTGGGGCATGGGAAGCAATGGAAAGGTGGGAGAGATACTCTCAGTGGTAGGGAGCTGTCATCACAGACAGGGGCATGAGAAGAATTGAGGGGTGGGCGGGATACTTGGCAGTGGGAGGGAGTTGTTTTCATGAACTTAGACACAGGAAGCAATGTGGAGGAGGGAGAGATACTTGGCAGTAGGATGTTGCACTGGAGGGAGGACAAGGCTCAGTCTGATCATGATATGATCAGCTGTTTGCTGGGTGGCATCATGCAGATCAAAGCTAAGAGCCACCCTATGATTCTGACCACTCTTTTTTTTGAACGTCACAAAGTTTCCACCCAGCAAGCCCAAAAGCATGTCACGATCAGCCTGACTGATGATTGGTTTGACACTGTCAAGCCCGCAGCAGGCTGCCCTACATTGGACAGACAATGGCACACCTCTCAAATCTGCTGTCATAGCAATATGTTCACTTTGTGCAAGCCCAAGCATGAGCATAAAAAAGCATTATTTTTTACTTCATCATGAAGACTATATGAAGTATAGCAGTCAGACATCTCAAGTTTATCTTGCACTATTTATTTGTATTCCTGTTGAATAAATGAATGCTAGGCAATAGCCTCACTTAGAATATGTTATTTATCACCATCAGTGAAGGGGCAAACTACCTAAACCACATTGGCGATGTAATGTTGAACTGTGTTTCTTTTTTTTCAGTCTGTTTATGCCCCATTCATACTCTGGCACCAGACCTCCATTGCTATTTACCCAAGGGTCACCTTCTTCCTCCTGGCAACCTTGTAGCCTTGGTTTGCCCCAAGGCGGGGTCAGGGGTGAAGGATCCCCCTGATAGAATGTGTGACTTTGGCTTCTCCCCTGGAAGACAACCCTATTCAGGATTGTAGGGCTACTGCCCTGGTGCCAGGGCCCCTGCTTTTTCTTTCATTTTCTTCCCTCCTCTGGATCCCAAGGCAGCGTGGTGTCTGTGACATCATGGCAAACATGCGTGTGTGCCAATATCTGCAGCTGCCTCCTCCACCAAGTGTGTCTTCAGGTGCACTGCCACCTGTGATCTCCCAGGTGGCAGTGCTGTGGCAGAGGCAGCACCCCTCCCACCCTGGAGGAGGAGATCATCCTCCGGGGTGCTTGCACCCTATCCTGCGCTGCTGGCATCGTGAGTGGTAGTGCCACTGCTGTGTTGACGAGCCAGCC
This sequence comes from Neoceratodus forsteri, assembly GCA_016271365.2. NCBI lineage: Eukaryota > Metazoa > Chordata > Ceratodontiformes > Ceratodontidae > Neoceratodus > Neoceratodus forsteri. The sequence continues at coordinate 1,203,774,065 of CM028130.1, forward strand.
TTTAGACTGTGTTTCTGACAATTTGATTGGCTACTCTAGATGTCTTTATTCAACATGAAACAAAATCAGAATATCCAAACTATAATAGTTCAGAATTCAAAACTATCTTATACAGAAAACAGTAAACACATTCAATAGTCTATACACTTAATAATAATCATATAACTAATTCAACTGCTTTAGGAACATAGGCCTTTATTGTTGCCATATCTTTGTGAGGTCCCATCTGCCTTTTCTGGTGGTTGATCAGTTGGATGTTAAAGATCCCATGGCACTTCTCGAAAAGAGATCTCCTTCCCCACCCACAGTGTCATGGCCAAGTTTCCCCCCTTAACTAAAATACCACCAATGCTTAATGTGGTTGAGTTTCAGCTGGTTTGCATCTTTGCATCTGTATCCCTCCCCCCCGGGCAAGGCTGAAAATAGACAGTATTGCCTAGCCCTCGTTTCCCAGTCACGCATAAATTAATATAAAACATGACAAAAAATTCCTAGTGAAATCAGTGACCAGCTGAGTTAAGCAAGATTTTAATCTCCAGCACTAGACCCTGATGTTAAGGCTAGTGTATATTGCTTAAACAAGGCTTGTGGTTATTGTTAGCATTTGCATGTGCTGTTGACCCTTACGGGTCACGTTATTTTTAAAAAAGTAAGAAAGAAAAAAACAACAACCAGGAGTTGCTTTACTGTGCAGGCTGCAAATAAAACAAAAGTTTACTTTAAATGCACATTGAAAATAGAAAATAAGTTAGAATACATGGTTTGAATTTAGGAATGATCTATAAAACATTTGCTCACGATGGGCCTTATGTGTAAAATGAATGTTTCCCTATGCATAGCGTATGTGAGGCACGTAGGCAACCTTAAGTTGGCATGCCACACACCAGGGGTCCAGCAGACCCTCAGTGGCATTCATGAACCGAGCAAAAGCCAGTTATGTGATGGAGCCCCCTGTCATGTGGGCAGCTACACACCAGGGTGGGCAGGGGAGGTCTGGGGTGTACCCACACTATGCGCCATTCATAGTGCTGCACACAGGGGGGCATAGGATGGAACTGGATATGGCAGGGGGGACCCTGCCATAAGTGCAGTATGTGCCCTGTGCCCAGGGACCCACCGCCTGATCCAAGCTGCTGGTGCAAACCCCTCCGACAGAACTCCAGCACCCGTCCCGTATGCCAGATCCCCCAACACACTGGTGCCCCTTCCTCGGTGAAGTAAATGGAACCCCCAACACACTGCTGCCCCATGCCCGCAGAAATAAACGCAATCCCCCAACAAATACACTTGTGCCCTGGTCCCTGTCTGCGTGTGTGTGACATGCTCCCCCCCACCCCCCAATCCTACAACCCTTGCCCCATCATTGGTGGCCGGTGTTCCCCCCACCCATTTACTTCTTCGGGGATGGGGCACCAGTGTGTTGGGGGGGTAAACATATATGGCAATGGGGACAGGGCACCAGTGTATGTGTAGGAGGAAGGGTTGCACATTACTGCTGGGACTGGGGCAGTTGTTTTGTTGGGAGGTGGGCATCTGTGTGCCAGGTGTGGTGTGGTGCCATGGGGGTGGGTAAAAATCAGGAGGGGACCACTAGACCATGTGGTCTGATTGTGTGTTGCCCAGGTGCCTGCATTGGCCATTCACTCACCCGGACCAGAGCCTTCCCATGCAGGGGATCCACTCAGGGACCCAGGTTGGGTATCCCATTGGCTGCCCACCTGGGTCTGCTACTGCGCCCCATCTGGTGCATGCAGTTGTAAATACCGTGCACCCTGTGCCTGTCCTGGGCCACTGAGGTATGCAGGCAGGGTATGCGCCGCTGGTGCATGCTTTCCACTGGTTAGCGAATAGGTACCAATGTTTTTTTTTTCTAAATTATTCCTGAAGAAGATCCAGTGGCTGAACTTTGATTCAAACAATATGTTCTGTTTTCATTGTGCATTTTGCATAGCTTTGATTTCAATATTTACTGAATATATTTTGATATTAAAAAAAATACCACCATTTCTTTGTAGTTGATTATGACTAATCTCACAGGTGACCATTATTGTAAAATGCAGCATTTGCAGATGGATGTTTGATGAATGAAGGCTGCTAACCTGTGGCTCTCCTTTAACATATCAACTGTCTCATGCAATTTGCTATACTGTTTCAGCTGTTGATTTAGCTGCTCAAGCTGCAGAATCAGTCGTTCACTGGTCTGGTGCCATTGATCTGAAAAGAAGTACAAGACGTGTGTTTCAAATTTCATTCTTTGTTGTAGTTAACCTCTTTAGCCACCTCAGTATATTGTGCTTACCCTCAGGTTATGGCTGCTCAGCTTCTACCTGCTTGAGGACTCTTCCTAGTCCCAGACCAACTCAATGACCCCTGAATTACTGTGGTTTGCCCTTGGAACTGGTCTCTCTCCCTCCCCTTTTGGAGTGGTTGCCTCCTCATCAGGGAGAGGGAAGTCATTGCAGAAGTGCCAGCTTTAGGAGAGGTGGCCTTTCAGTGTGCCCATGAGTGTGGGAAGTGATTGGCTGGCCCCATCACCTTACACCAATCAGAGGGGATTATATCCCCACTAGGTACCCTCCCACCACACTGGACTGAGTACACACACAGGGTGCAAGGCAGTATGTGGTCACCCACAATGCCGATAGCACCTCTGCTGAGTGTCATCACATTAAATCCACCTTACTGGTAGGACAGCATATGCACAGATACTCCCTGGCAACCTCCACTCCTGACATCCCAGGCTCAGAGAATGAATCTGGATCACCACTGTACCAGACTGGTTCCCCACCACTCAGCAGTGCACCATGAAACCAGCACTAAAATTTAGTCTGCTACATAATCACTTTGAATCTTATCTTCAGTTATAATACATATTTTTATTTAAAATGTACATTGGCCGAATGCATTTTAATAAAAGCATCATAGCAGGATGTTTCACAGGAAAAAAAGAAAAAAATCATAGACACTAGTCCTATTAAATATTCATGGATTTTCTGTAATGAAGCATTTTAAATAAAGTTGAGGGTACATAAACATTACAAATTATAGGGATTAGTCATACAGTGTAATAAGAAAAAGATCTTGAGATTCTAGAGGAAAACATATATTGAAAACTTGAGCCCAGTGTATGACTGCAATAAATAAGAGCAGGCTAGCATTATCTAGGGTCCACTGTAGTAATTGTTATAGATCTCTGTATGCTCTTGCCCATTTTATTGCCACTGTGTAACTTGCTTTTAATTAATTGTATCCAGATCATTCACATTATATTGCTTTTTTAATCTTCCTCTTTCATAGACAGTAACTTTTGACGGTCAGGTGTATTATTACTGTATCTGGGTTTTCTTCCAGACAACCAAGAACCTGCTCTGAAAGATCTGGGGTACTCTTTAATCCCAAACAGTGTCTTTCTCATCTGAATGTATGCAGTGATACCTCTAATACATCTGAATGTTTGCAGTGATACTGTACCTCTAATACATCTGAATATTCCTGAGGTAAGTCCTTGGACTTGGGGCTACCATTTTTTGAATCGGATGATGAAAGGTCCTGGAGTTGCACCTGGAGGCTTGATGGGGGATTTAAGTGGAAGATGCCCTTAAAAAGCCTTTGCAAAGGGACTTGGTAACTAAAGATGATCCTGCCATGAGGTTAGCTGAGACTGCTAAATGATAAACCACAAGGAATGAAAGCTATAGCTCCAAAACTCAGATTTGGAAGGTAGCCTAATAATTCAGAAACAGATGCAGCCAATCAACAATCCTGTGCGCCTTTCTGTAAACCTTTCTCTACTTACATGAGAAGTAAGTGCAACTAATGGAATAGAACCTGAGAAACATAATCAGCACTTGCCATATCTAGGACTCATTGAACCAAGCTGAGAGATGTAGAGAGCATGGATCTGTGTTCAGCAGTTTCTCTTTCATCTAGGAAATTACACTGACCATTGGGGCAGCAACCATAGTCCTAGAATATCCAACTCTAAAACAGTCAGCAGTCAGATTTGTCTTTGACGTAATGGGGCACCAGTATTATAGTTTAGGTTTCAGGTGCAATTGCGTGAGACCCTGAAAAATCAGAGGAAAGGTAGGAAATGTGTATGAGATGCTCAGCAATCCAGGGATAGGGCATCTATGTGACATGCTTTTTTGGTAGGAATGAAAAAGTGGAATATTCTGATTCAGAGAGGAAGTGAAGAGATCGTCTTGTAGTTGACCTGGTGCAGGAAACGTTGTAGCATCATCTTGTGTATAACCAGCCTCTCTCTTCACTCAGATAGAGACTTGTTACTGAAGGGCTCTTGAAGGGTTAAGTTTGATCCTGAGAGTTGTCCTCTAGAAGGGCCCCTTGCTAGCTTGGTAACAGGATATCTAGAATTTTGTGTACAGTGTTCTGACTCAGCCAGAATAGGGAAAACCTATCACCATTCATAGTTCTGCCCTCACCATTTGCCTATAAGAAGGGGAGGCAAGCAATAAGATGTGGGAGGTTCATTCAGCAAGTAGATCTTGAAGGAGTCCAGCTTTCAGCTGCAATCCAGGCAAGGGTCAACAGACCCAGGGATGGTGGCAGGGTCCTTGGTCCAGGTGGCACTGCTCCCTGACCTGGTCTCTGGAGTACCATCAGCAGGCACCAGGAGACTGGGTCTCCTAGGAAGGCCTGGAGGACCCCAGAGAGAATAAGGACTAGATGGCATACTTAAGGGTTGTCACCAGGATCCTTGCAGATCCACTCCCACCAGAAGCAATGCAGCAGAGTTCCAGAGTCAATATGGAGCAATTGTTCGAATGGATGGGTGTAATTAAGTCTTGCAGTGAATATGTCCAGTTTAGGCCTAGGCAAATGTAGCGCAGTACTTCCCCCTGGCAGGTAGCCAAATGAATGATCATCAAGTGGAGGGGGGTCCTGATAAGAATTGGGGTCAGTATGTCTCCATGTGCTATCAGTATTCTTGTTTAGGGTGGCAGGTATGGCCAGACCAACTAATCAGTTTAGTGGTACTGTCATAATGCTGACAGGCTTTTTAAGTCAAATTGCCTTGCAAGGGCAAGGTACGACACATTTATTTATTTATTTATTGAAATTGTTTCACCAGGAAAGGCACGCTGAGCAAAAAGATCCTCGTCTCACGGTGCGACCTGGAGGGAAGGGATTACAGTGGAGGCAGATCATATACAGACAAATATAGAATTGCGCAATACAGATGGTGTACATGGCTAGAAGGGCTACATGCAGGCATGGATTTGCCCAAGGGATAGTGTTTGCCTTGCCTGGGAGTGTGCCACTGAACAAATGGTCTTGGGAATGTCAGGGCTTCAGGGACCCCGAAAGTGGAGGGGTAAACCTGACAACAATGAAGTAGAAGTGTTTCGAGGGAGACTACCTTGGTATAGTGAGGATGGAAATTGGAGCCCTAGAGTATAGAGTACAATGGATGCAGCTATTTTTGTACTGACTGTAGGAAAGATGGTGTGGAGGAGGTTTTTAGAGAGGGAAAAGCACTTTTACTGTGTACTAACTGCAGTGACTAAGTAAATGCACCTTGCTTGATCCCAGCTCCATGTCTGGTCTCAGTTTGTATGTGGTCTCTCATTTATTGGTACCCCAATGTATTGGTTATGGTGTCCTTACTCCAGGGTCCCAGGCTTGAGATGGTAGCAAGTGACTGTGCAGGTGCAGGTTCAATGATATAAGGCAGATACTCCTGTGATGAGACTACCATTATATCCCCTAGACAAGGGTGGTACCTGATCCACAAATTATCTTGTAAGTATGTCTGCCAAGAAATTCTCCCTGCACATCAACTTGGCCACATAGAAGGATACCCCCTTTTTGATTCAACCATTCCTAAGCTCTCATTGTCTTTCTACTGGGGTTTAGGAGTGTGCTCCTTCCTATTTTTCAACTATAACATAGTTATCTGGTTGTCATTACAAAGCTGGATGCAAGGGTTGCTGAATGTGAAAACTGGCAACTTCAGCTTGGATTTGGACCTACTGACTTCAGTTCAGTATTGACACTTTGGGCCAAAGACACTTTGGATCCTTGGTATGGAGATCTAGCAGGCTAAAACTGAGGTGAGAGACATCCTTTCACCACCTTTCACCCAGTCTAACCAATTACAACCTCATTCACCTTCCCCGTTTCTTAAGTCATTTTTTTAAAAACAAAATTCAGTAAGCACCCGGCACAGTGCCAGGAGCCTGAAAAAATAGATATTGATAAATATAGACATAGATATAGAAATAGTGATACAGATATAGATATACATATAGATATAGATATATTTTATTTATAAAAAAATGTCTGGGGAGGGTGGAAAGTGATTGTGATGGGTATAGGGGGTTGCCACATGACTAGTCCTGATCACCTCAGAAGGGCTAGAGTGTCATTGTTTTAATTATTTGGCCAAAGGTTAAAGTGATCCGTAGTGGCCCAACAATTTGTGTGGGACAAATGAAAGGTAGAAGTGTTGAATTTTGACATTTTAACTGAATACAAATTCAACATCAGCTGGATGTGATTCCTAACACTAGGTGGAGAAAACTCTGCAACCTGTAAAGAACTGCTTTCCTTTCCTTCAGAGATTTGCAATTTCTCTCCTGGGATATCACATACCCAGAGACTACAGGAATTTAGTGTGAGCACTCCATCAGAGATTGGTTCATTTGTAAGACTCTTCTGTGGTTGAGCAACTTGAAATCACATATCTTGGGTGAGGTTTCCCTCTTCCCAACAAAGAAGAGAATGTAGGAGGGTGCTGGCCATCCAGTTTGAATTTTAGGGCTGTTAGACTGGAAAGCTGTAAAAACTCCATTGGGAGAGTATTCCAGAGGTGAGGGAGATGGCAGGCAAAGGCTGCTTGACTGACATGTTTAATATAGTATATGTCAAATAAGTGATTGCTCTGGGAAGACTGGAGTTGGCAAGCAGAGTTAATGGCAGGGGTGAAATGGTAATACTGGAGCTTTCCTGACAGAATTTGTAGGCAGTCTTAGCAAACTATTATAATGTCCCTCATGATAACCATTCCCTCTGATAATACAATGAGCAGTGATGGGCACAGAAAGGACAGTTTAGGACAATTCTGCATATTTTATTGCAAACGGTATCCAGATTTAGATGAGTTTTGGGAATCGTACTATAGACAATGTCACCATAGTCCATGGTGTGGAGCAGCATTTGATTAATCAGCTGCCTCGTGGCTAAGGAAGCCAGGCAGTTTTAACTCTGTAATGGTTATCAGTTTTAGGCTGTACTTTTATAGAGAGTTGATCTATGTGGGATGGGCAGTCTAGGTTGGGATCAAGGAACAGTCCAAGGTACTTGTAGATCTGAACTGTACTGAGTGGGTATCAATTGAGGTCAGTGATGACTGGGGGTTAAAAGTAGATACCTTACATAGGTTATGTTTCATACCAAAGACCTTGGTAGCAGTTCTGTTTTTTCAGGTTGACAAAATGATAGTTCTCCTGGAACCCAAGGAGTACATGTCCCTTTTGGAGGTTAGCTTTGATAGATAATGCCCCACATGCCATTATGAAAAGAATGGCGATATCTGTATATACAGTATGTGGGAACTGCAGGAACTAGCAATTTGGGAGGTCATTGAGGGAGGTGGAGAAAAGGAGGGACTAAGCATAGCACTTTGAGAGACCCAGGTATTTCCATAAAGGAGGCTGGAAGTAGCATTACCACTGTAAATGAACTGTTGTCAGTCTGTGAGGTAAGAAGAGATCAACCCAAGGGCAATACTATCAACAACTGACTACTGCAGTTTGTGATGTAACACTTAATGAATAACAATGTTAAAGGCCTTGTTAGAATGAATACAGATCGCACATGTAAGAAGGCCTTTGTCCATACTGGAGTGCATCTGCAGTATATCTATTCTGGCAAACACTTGTCTGCCTACCTTGTACAAGGATTTTACTACCCATGGTGCTTTGCTCTGGGATTATGGCTTGAGAGTACATGTATGGTTTGGAGAGATGCCCAGCAAACAAACTATTTGGAGTGAAAAGAGTAAGTCTCAGGAGGGATGTAGAGAAATCTGCATGGAAACCAGACTGGTACAGGCTAACAGTTCTGTGCAGTAGTAGTAGTTGGTAAGTTGATGGCTGATATAGTTTTCCAGTACTGTAGGTTGGAAAGGTGGTAGAAGTGAAATCAGTTCCTTGGTTCTGATTCTGTTGTTCTGCCTTATCACATTGTGTGAACACCTTGCTTGATAAGAGACAAGCAACTGTTATTTTCACTTTGAGTTGGGGGCTAATACTCTAAGGAAGGTGGGAAGTGAACTACATGAAGTAAGCCCGCTCAATTATTTCCAACCCTCACCAGTTAGAGACTATTTTCACCCATTGCCCCCCAAAAAAGGCTAACCAGCCCTTCTGGTGTGTCCTGAAATGCTGAGGCTGGAGCTATTTGGTTGAGGGCTCTTGGAGAGAATCACAATGAGATGGCTGAAGCTTTACCACCTCTGAAAGGTGAAACCTCTACCTCTGGAGAAACAATCCCCCAATAAAAAATGTTTCCTGCATCCAAGAAGGATAGTGTCTGGAAGGATTTCAGGCTGGATTGTCTCTCCTTCACTTTAGTCAGTGTGCACTCTGCTTTGGTGCCAAATAGTTCTGGTTCTTTAATGGGTGTATCATGGATTTTATTGTGGGGGGGCATGGCCTGAGACCCAGAGCTACACAAGGCATTTCATGGATATACCTGCCACATCTGCCCTTGCAACCATATCATAGCCATTGTAAGGAGTGCCATTTGTATGCTTAGTCAGCTCCTACCACTCTTTGTTCAGATTCTTAATCTCTTTCTACTTGTCTCTTATCAGCTATTTGGTGAATTTCATGAATTGTTTTTGTTTTTCACTGAGATATTAATGCTTAAGTGTTGTTATGCTCTTTGCTCCTTGGAAGAACACAGCTAGCCATGCTTCAATTAAGAAACACCATACTTTATTTGTTCTTCCTGCTTTGGAAGTGCCTCTGCCTCCTGACCTCTACGGAGAGCACAGTCACTTCTTACAGGTGCAGTGCACCAACAACAGATCCCTCCTTCCCCATGGAGGGGAGGAAAATCCAGCATTTAAACTAGACATTTTCTCCAGGAATGTGTACTCACTGCTTAACCTTAGCAAGCATAACTTACAAAATAGACTGCTAATGAGTGCTTTCTTCTTTTTTTCCTAGTTTGAATCAAATATAAAAAAGAGATTACCTTGGTTTAACATTAACAGCTTTTTGTCCCCCATATCACTATATACAGTTCTATTTTTTCAGTTCCTCACTTGTTGCCCCAGAATAAGTCCAGCCATTTAAGTTCACAAGTTCAGTCTGACAGATAGTACAAAAATCTTGGCTGACCTAGTCCAAGTTCGATTTCTAATGGTTGTCACCGCTTCTGCTGTTGATGAAAGAACTTCAGTCTGGCAGCAACAGCTATGGCTGTAGAACAGTGTGGAAAGACCACCGCTGGAGTAGTGGAGGATTATGTTTGTGTTCTGCTGCCACTCCTGTACATTTCAAGTGTTGTCAGTTATATCTTAAAGTGCCCTGGGGGCTGCTAACAATACATGAGAGTGGAATCATCTCTGTGATCCCCCCTGCAGGGTCTTGATTGTCAGCCACCCATATTGCATCCCCTGGATAAAGCATCTCAAAGGTCGTTGCTCTTTGTTTGTCATCATACCTCTTTTTCAGGCACAATCTGTTTTACTCTTCCCGTTTGCAAAGTTAGTCTGCATTTGGAGCTGAGAAAATAATAAACTGAGGCTTGACTGGCACTTTGGTAAAGAGATGCTTCACCATAAGAAGCTCTGTTGGGCTGTAACCATTTTGAAGGGGTGTAACTCTATAAACCCAAAGGCATCTGTGATGATATGTGGCTTTTTCACAGAAGGGATTTGACTGTATCACTCTTCTGCTTTCCCATTACTAGGGGGGGGGGGTAAAGGGGACTACTGTACTTGTGTAGTGCTCAAAATTATAGTCTTTGAAAAAACACTACAAAAGTTATACTAGCAACTTGAGGCATGTCATCATTTGTAGGTAGCTGAGAAATGCCATGTCTGGTAAATATGGCATCAACAAACATAGCAACAGATGTCAGTTTTGAGACCTCAAAATACCTTGAATAATAATCATTCAGTCATAGATGTGAAGTTCCCACCAGGTCAGATAGGCCTGCCCCCAGTGTTTGCCTGGGATACATACTGTAGAAACACAGAAACATAGATGATGACAGCAGAAAAAGATCAATAGTACATCCAGTTTGCCATATTATCCTATCATACCCCAGGATCTATTGCCTCTGTGGGATCTTCACTTACACTATTCCACCTTTTGTTATCCGTGTTTTGGCCCCTTTCTTCCCACTGAGTATCTAATATCCCCTTTTCTCATTCCCAGCCCTGTTTGAAGACATTTATTTATTTGGCACCCAACACCTCTGCTGACAGACCATTCCATGGCTCAGCCACTGTTTCTGTGAAATAATACTTCCTCATATCCTGTTTTGTTTGCTTGAACATAACAAGCAAACAAAACACTGTAACGGCAAACTTTTTGTTACAGTAACCAAGTTTCAGAAGTGTGTCACTGTTAGTCCAACGCAGCTCAGGGGCAGTGGACTCAGAAGTGACAAACCAATAATCAGTGAGGCTCATCATGACACTGTTCTCTGTTTGCTGTGTGTAAACTTTGTGTAGTTGAAAGGAGAGAGCTGGTCCTATCACAGAGCAGCTCACTCCTTTCATCTGCAGGATGCTGCCGAGCAGCCTGCTGAGCAGTATCATGATCAGCCTGGTTTGTAAGATGACTTGGCCATAGAAAAGCACAAAGCTCGAGAGTACCCCCACCCCAACTCACACCCCATCCCCTTAGGCAATATTGCACAACCTAGTAACTGCAAAGCAGACAGCAGCCACCATTGCTCTGAAACTGCATATTACCAATCTGAAAGTAAAGCAGTTTGCGTGCTGTAACGCAGCCCCTACAAAAATAATTTTGCTCCTATCTGCTGTCAGTTCTTTTTTCTTAACCTCCTGATATTTGCAATGCCAAAAAAAGCTCTCCTCCTTAGTAACTTTAAGCAGCATTCTCCCAGGGCTTCAGGTGATGTCCTCAGCTCTTGCTACATCCAGGATTCTCCAGTATTTCACCAGCTGAGCAAGGCTTTGCAAAATGCAACTCCACCGTGTCCTGTCAAACTTACAATGCACAGATCTACTCTGTTCCCAGATTGATTCCTTTCCCATTCCAAGTTAAATTGCATTGTCTCTACCCTTGCATTAGCTCCAAGCTCAAATAAGAAATCCTCTGTCAGCCCTGTCCCTGCAGAGACAGTGCAGTTTGTCCCCTGTCACTTTGCAGCTCTGCTGCTGCTCCCCTAGAGATCTCTGACCCCAGCAATGAGTACTCCAGCTCCACAGCTCATCCAAGAGAGAGTCTCCTGGCTGTCATGCTGGGGAGAGCCTGAGACAGCCTGGAGTGGGAAGCGAATTGGTGCGAAAACACATTTCGAACAGGATGTGAAAAATGACAGTTGTACTGTTCATGGGGAGGTGTAAAAAACGGCAATGTTGGAAATCTGCAGTGACAATAGTAAAAAAACTGGTAAAGTCACAAGTGTGCATAGAAAGTGTGCAATGCACACCCTTAATGTTATTAGTTTGGGAATTTTTTTTACAGCAGATTGTCAACACAGGCATTTTGGGACCTCAGCTAATGAACGGTGTCACTGTCATTTTCTTAATCTGTCCCGAACAATGATTTCCCACAGCGACCAAGCATTTCTGCCCCAGAAAGTGTGAAAATACATTTTGGCCATGTTGTGAAAAATTACAGCTGTACTGTTCATAAGGAAGTGTGGAAAAATGCTAGTGGTGAAAATCTGGACTGAAAATATTACAAATTCATGAACTTACAAGGGTGCATGGAAACGGCGCAATGCTCGCTCCTAACACAGTCATCTTATGGACTTCTGTCATCAAATTTTCAACATAGCCATTTTAAGACCTCTGCTCATGAACAGTGTCACTGTGATTTTCTTTGTCTATCCCAAACATTGATTTCGCACACCGAATGTGTCATTGTACACTACATGCACAGAAACACATTTTGGGCGAGATGTGAAAAATGACAGCTGTACTGCTCATAAGGAGGTGTGGTAAAAAGCAATGTTGAAATCTGGAGTGCAAATATTAAACATCTGTGAACTTACGAGCGTGCATAGGAACTGTGCAATGCATGCTCGTAAAACAGTCATTTTTGGGAATTTTTTCCCAAAATTTTCAGCATACGTTTTTGGGGGCCTACCTCATGAACAGCGACACTGTCATTTTGTACATCAGTCCTGAAAGGTGGTTTCGCGCAGTTCCCCAGCCATTTGCTTAAGCCTGGCCACCAGACTGACTGTCTGGCTCTGGCATGGAACTTAGTCATGCCCTGATGTCATTTGTGAATGCTATTTATAATATCCTTTCTGAGGGCTTGTGGGATGACCAAGTATGACCCTTGTAGCAAGAGTCCATTGTGAACAGTTATGGCAGCTCTTTCCATCCAAAACCTAAGCTCCCCTGGGTGTTTTTGCTTAGCTGACCAGCAATGGGTGCACAATGTTAGAATTTAGATACAAACTGGGTACTTAGGAAGATGAGATGTAAGTATCCTGCCCAGCAGGCTATGAGTGGTTGTGAATAGCTGGAAGTGCATATACCATTTAGTCTGTGTAAATGTCCATATCTTTCTGGAGATTGATGTCTTCTGGTGTTTTTGTCTCTGCAGAGGGCACTCATGACAAAGTGCCTGCCATTGTCAGCCACCTGACAGGAACATGTGAAATAGTGTGTGTCAACCTCATAAGTCTCATCCTCAGGCATTGACTCCATGGCAACAGCTCATCCAGGCTGTTTGTTCCAAAGAGACTTACGAGTGCTTTATATTGTGACTCCATGTAAAATCAAACCCTGCTATGATAGGTGGAAAATTTTTCACAAGCCCAGACTAGAGTAAGGACCTCTTTCTTGACCTATACCTAATGTTGTTCAGTTGTAAGATACCCATAATGCATATACCATTGGTTTCCATTCAGTCCCAAACTTCTGTAACAAGACAGCACCCAAACCATGGGAAAAGCTTTATCTCCTTACTTGGGTCATATAGAAGATGACTGGTATTCTGGTTAGCCATGCCTCCAGCTTTTGGAAAGCAGTCTCTTGGGTTGTTCCCTAGTGCAATGGACTGCATTTTGAGCATAAGTCTCTTATAGACTGTATCTTTTTCTGTGAAGACTGAAATGAATTTTCCAAGTTGACTGACCACGCCAAGACAACTATAGACTTCAGAGACACTGATGGGAGCAGGCATCTAGGTCATGGCTGCTACCTTTTCTGAATCTGATTGGACTCCTGATCAGACATGATGCATCCCAGGAATTAAACAAAGGTTTTCCCAACTACCATTTCTCAAAGCTGAGTGTGACTACAGCATTCTGGATCTTCTGCAACACCTATTAGACATGTTGATCATGTCACTACCTGCTGCGTCTAAAATGAGGACATCATCCATGTTTCAAATGGCTCCAACATGGCCATCTAGTATAAAGTGCATCTGCTTCTGGAAATGGTCTGACACCAATGAGATGCAAAAAAGCACCTAAGAAAAGCAAATGCACCCAAAAGGGATGATGAATATAATGAACTTGGTTGACTTCTCATATAGGAAAAGTTACCCAAATCTTGCATTGATATTGAACTTTGAGAACAATATTATAGAGCCCAGACTTCCTAGGGTTTTGTCCAATGAGGGAAGAATTCTTAATTGCACAGCACAGACTCATAGAGCATCATAAGATTGTCACTGATGTGCATAGTGCCATTTCTCTTCAGTGCACTGGTAAGTGGCTTTCTCTACCCTGTGTATTACTCCCATAATCTTCAAGCAGTGGATCACCACTTTCACCTGCAGAAGGAGCAGCACTGGGACTCTGTGTGGAGGAGAGAGAGAGGGAGAGAGAGAGAGAGAGCCAGAGAGAAGATGAAGCGCCTGGCATTGTCACAGAGTTGGCTGTCATACTCCTGCTGCATTCATCCCAGACCTGTAAATAGCTGGAGAAACTGCTCAGTCATTGTGTGGGCCTGGAGCTCATCGACTCTGGCTATGAGGCTTAGCATCTTGATAGTAGGATGGCCTAATAGAGATGAATGTAAGCTTTTCATCATGTAAATGCCACAGTGAGTCATTTTATCCTTGTGGTTTAAGTCCACTGTGAAGACTCCTAGTAATTTTAAGGGTTTCCTCCCTTGGTTGGGTTGCTTCTTGTGTCACTGGAACATTTTGCCTGTAAATGGTGAGCTGCCTAAAGCCGAGTATGCACACAGTCCACCTTTTCAGTCTTGTGAGGAGTCATGCTAGCTGAGCTCTCCCCCCCTTCCCAAGTCCAATTACTAGCATCTGACTACCTCAGCCTGTATCACAGCAATGGCTTTTTCAAGAGTTAGGTTAGGTAGGAACTGCCTTCTCTCAGAGAGCAGTATTTCACCAAAACCTGCAGGGCCATAATGAAGACCTCTGCAGGCTCCGGTTACTGCTTGTGCTGGTTAAATTTAGTTAGCTTGTAAATTACATTGTGCTTAAAATGAAGACAGGGCTCCCATATACCTTATTTCTTATATGTTACAAGGAAATGGAAGAATCTATAGGGAAATTGTTCCCATAGACTTGCATTGGTTATACAGTAAAACAGAGCAATTCAACTTCCATAGGATATAATGCACCCTACAGGAAAACCCAGGAAGATCACCCTGGACTTACAGTGAAAATATGAGATTACTCAGGGAGTCCTGTGAAGCATGCTTTTAGTGGGGCCTAAACAGCATCATATTTCTTCTGTGCATCTCACAGGGCCCATCCCCATGGGATATCATCCGAGGTGTCCAGCAGTCAATAAATCAAAGTACACCTGGGTCTCCTCTGGTGCTTGATTAGATTTCTCACTAGGCTGAGGCACTTAAAAGTGATGCATTCAGTGTGGTCACTACTCAAAGTGGCTGAATTAAAGATAGACAGTGGTAGAATGTGAAAAGATGCAGGGCCTGCCATCGGTTTTCCTTCTGACACTGCTGTTAAGATGTTTGCTTTACCTGTTTTTAATGTATTTTACTCTGTAGTCTTTTTACCCCAGGTGAAGCCAAGCTATGCTTGCCTTGTCTCAGTTGCAGTGCTACTCATGCTTACTACTTCTTGCAGGCCCCCTCCATATGCTTTTACATGGTGCTTCACTGTTGGAATATACCCGAGTATCCTCCGGACCAAGGAATCCAAGAGCAAGAAAATAAAATAAAATGACAGAAGTACCCCTTACTGAAGGAAAGAACACACTGTGTGGACATTGGAGGGAACAGTCACATCTGGCACCATGCTGTAATGTGTTCTGTTCCCTGGAAGAACACACAGATAGCCATGCTTCAGTTCAAAAGAACAGTAACTGTATTTCCTTCTTCCTGCCATGGAAGGACCTCTGCCTCTTGACCTCTGAGGAGAGCACAGGCACTTTTTAAGGGGCAGTGCACTTACACCACATTAAGAACTGGCCACTCTGACCCCCAGGGTAAGGATGAGAGAAGTGGGCCAATGGCTACTTTGACTGGACTTTGAGTTATGGCCCACAAATTCAGTTCAGCTTCAAGATTTAGCCAAACTACTTTGTCTCCCAATGTAGTAATTGGCATGGGGTAAAGCAGATTACAAACTGAGTGGTAAAAAAGCTTTTAGGTCAGCACTGCATATTAATTAAGTGTAGCTCACAGTATTTGTGGCGGGGTATTGGATGCATTTGCAGTGTATTACCATTTTTGGGGCTGTGACAGAGGCTGCAAAACCCACTAAGACAGTCACGGCCCAGTGTGAGCTACAGTATTTGTTAATATTCATTGTAGGCCTCATGGCTATACCCCACCTCCCCGTAGTCTTTACATTACCTTCATGCCAATTTCTATATTCTCCCTGGTTCCATTGATTCTTAAATTTTATAATAATACCCCCAACAATCAATAATGTATCAAAAAACATAAAAAAATTAAAAGTAAATGAAAAGACAAATAAATGTAGGGCAATACATTACCCTTCACAATATGTTCCATATATGGGCTGATTATTTTTTCATATTTAATTTTTTTTGCATAAATTTAACTTAGTTTGAAGACTGACACAGCCCACTGGCAGTTAATGCTGTAGTAATTAAGTAGACAAAACAAGGCAAATTTTATTTATATAGCGCCCTATCCAGGGGCTTAGAGTGCTTTACAATAAAAACAGTCTCAAGAATTAAATTTAAAATATTTTAAAATAAAAGTGAAAGCTTTATCAAAATATACATTTTTAAAGAGACTTTAAAGGCCTCCACTGAGCTGGCTACACAAATATATAGTGGAAGAGAGTTTCACAAAGATGGTGCAACAGTACCGAAAGCTCTATCGCCCGATCTCTTAAGGCAAGAGGAGGGTACAACAAACAAAGCCAGCTTCGGTGGAGCGTAGGGGGCAGATAGGTTAATACAAAACCAGAAGCTCTTTAAGGTAGTCAGGTCCTGAACCACATAGGGCCTTGTAAGTTAAAAAGCATAACTTGAAGGTGATGTGCAAACTCACAGGTAGCCAGTGTACAGCGTGCAGAACAGGAGTGACATGACCCCTCATTGAGGCACCTGTCAACATCCTGGCCACTGCATTCTGCAGTAGCTGCAGTTGATGCATCAGTACTTCAGACAGCCCTAGGTATAGAGCATTGCAGTAATCAAGTCTGCTCGTGAAAAAGGCATGGATGACCATAGCCAGATCATCAGGCATCAAGAATGGTTGGATCCTGGCAATATTCCAGAGATGGAAAAAGCTGGACTGAACAACCAATGACACCTGCTGTTCAAGGGTCAGTCAGTCATCTATAAAAATGCCAAGATCCTTAACCGCTCTTACCACTGACAGAGGCCACCCACCAACTACTGGGGCGAGCAACCGCCCATCAGTGGAAACACCTCCATGACCCAGCCCAATCACCATGACCTGTGTCTTGCCGGGGTTGAGACATAGCCTATTTGCAGATATCCAATCATTAATTTTGGCCAAACACTGGCTCAGCATACTTGAGACAAAGAGGTCACGTGGGGCACAAGACAAGTACAAGCGGGTGTCATCCGCATAACAATGAAACCCCAGACTATACCACCTAATGATCTCTCTCTCAGTGGCAGCAGGTACACAGAGAACAACAGGGGGGCCAAAACAGAACCCTGTGGAACATCACAAGGCAGCGCGAAAAGTCCTAAGGAATAATTCCCAAGGACAATGTACTGTGATCTTTCAGTTAAATATGAACTAAACCAGCACAAAACTGAACTGGTAGTGCCCACATAGTTCTGCAGATGGTCCAATAGTACCCTGTGAACAACCATGTCAAAAGCTGAGGATAGGTCCAAAAACACCAAGATGGTGCATTGCTCTTGGTCCCTCACCATGAAGAGATCATATGCTACCTTGGCCAAGGCCATCTCAGTGCTGTGCTGGGGCCAAAAACCTGATTGAAGAGGTTCATAGATGGGCACACTCTCCAAATGCTCAGCCAGCTGTTCAACCACTACCTTCTCGATAACCTTCCCCAGAAAGGGTAGATTAGAGATCAGCCTATAGTTTGAGAGAATGTCAAGGTCTGAAGTTGACTTAAGGAGGGGTCTCACCACAACCTCCTTCAAGGCCATGGGAAAGACACCCTCACTTAAAGACCCAATTACAATCTTCACCAACACTGGACACAGGAAATCCAAGCAGCTGATGACAAGCCACTTTGGGCCTGGGTCCAAGGAATAGCTGGTGAGATGCATGCTGGTAAGTGCATGGAGGACCTCAACTAACAAAACTGGCCAAAACCCACTCCAGCAGACTGATCATCTCCAGTAAACTGGACCAGAGGCGATAATACTTGCCCTGATGGAGGACACCTTGTCGGCAAAGAAACACCCAAACTGCTCCCACTTTTCTGTGGAAAATGCTGTCCTGAACTGCAGACAGGAAGGATTTAACCAACTGTTGACAGTGCAGAAGAGCGCAGCTAGGTGATTTCCTGTGCAGCGATTGATTGAGACAAAAACTCAGTTGTTTTAAGATCGATTGCCCGCTGATACTCCAAATAATGGAGCCTCAGCATCCCCTTGTCCCCCTCAGAATGAGACCTCTTCCAGGCACGCTCCAACCTATGCCCCTTAGTCTTCAACTGATGCAGCTCAACACAATACCATGGTAAGTGACATTGGGAGGTCAAGAGGCCAATGTGGAAAGGTGCAATCAGGTCCAGAGCCTCAGTTAAGGCTGTATTATAAGCCTCAACACCAGCTGCTGAACTCTGAGAACAGGCTAGCAACAAGCTTGAGACTGACCAATGAGGTCAGACTGGAGAACTGTATGTACCTGTGTGCAACCAGTCAGGTTACCACTCAGTCTGTTGCCATCCCATTTAAGATGGGTGAGGTAATGGGTCTTATTTAACTAATACTGACTCTGTGTGCTACAGTGGCACACCTAGTCCTATTGACCTTGTTGGTGATGAGTGATGACAATGTGAAAGATGTTGTGCTGTAGTGTTATCAGGAGCAGAAGTTGCGCCACTACTTCTGGGAGTGGTGAGCCGGACTGTGGTGCCAGTGGCAGTGGGTGGAGTCTGGGGAGACTTACCACCAGGAGTGAGACAGGGAATAAGAGTAGCTATCCCTTGTTGAACTTGTGAATTAGCAAATGAGTAATTCAAAGTGATCCTTTAAAAGTTAAGTTTGAGAAAGGCTAAGAATTCAATATTTCCAGGATCTAGACTTGAGCAATGTGGTGAGGCAATATCCCCTATTGTACTGAAACATTCTAATAAAGTGAGCAATGTGTAAGTGCAAAAATAGAAAACCACTTAAGCCAGTGCAGGACAAATAACTTGCCTGTCTAGCAAGAATTTTCTTTGGCTCACAATTTCTGCTGCTCAGTGGCTCTTCTAGGTAAAGGTCTTGATAAGGCATCAGTGTGATGTGAAATGTTGACTGTGCATCATGTAGGGGGTGCTTCTGTTTTTTTATGTTACAATAAATGTGAATTTTAATGTTTCCTAACTGTGTAATATTACTCTGTTTTATACGTGGAGATGTTCTTTTGTTTGAACCTGCAGTGCTCTTCTAGATAAGCCTGCATCATGTACACTGGTAACAGGTCTGAGTCTTTCTCATAAATTGTCTGAGTGGCGTCAGCATTTAGTATCAAAATAAACACCCAAATGCCCTTTGCTGTCTCAGGATCATTACTATCCAAATCTTCTTCCATGTCACATTAACACCTAGTACCATGTGAAGTCAGTAGAAGGGGAGGAGGATTATGACCAGGAGGTTCTGTATGCACATTCTTGTTGGTTTCTTCAAGCAGTCTTTGCTGCTCCACCATAGGTCTTTGCAATAGATGTTTTATATAGTCTATGCACCCTGGGGAAATGAATACATCTTTGTTTTTGGGATCCAGAAGTGCTGCCATGCCAAATGGTGTGTCACATCTAATGTTGTGAAAGCTGTCTGCAAGTTGTGTCAGAAACATCTCTGCCAACTCTTTAATAGTATTGTATCCTGCAGCTCTGTTGTGATGACTCAGCTGAACTAGTGGCCTTCTACCCCACCATCATCTCTGTCATTCTTGCACCTGCCACCAGTGCCAATATGGCTAACCCTACCACCAGCCTTGCATTGCTGGGTTATTGTAGAAGGCTGTGTGTATATGTGTGTGTGTCTTTGTGGTATTTAAGTAGTCTCACCATGGGAATGATCATACTGAGGGTTGCTGATTCAGCATTAAAATCTTTAGTGGCCTGTTGTTGCAGAAACAGAACATGCTTTTGCAGAACAGACCACTGCACCCATGACAGATATCCCCCATAGATATTCCCCATAGGCCACATTGTTGAATTCTATAGCCCAGAATACAGGTTTTTGTGCCATGAGTCTCTCCACTATATAAAAGATAAGAATTCCACCTTGTGTACATGTCTTTAATTAATCAATGATAATGAATAATGTTCTTCTGCTGGTAATGGCAGAGGAGCTCAGCACCTTTGGAGGGCAGAAGGTAGTATGTAGAAAAGTCCCATACAGTGTCAAGTGTTTCTTTTACTTGTGCCTGTTTGTGAAGCACATGACTCACCATCAGATATACTGCAAGTGAAAAGCAATGTGCATGGGTGATAAACCCATCACAGTCATTGCTTTCAGCATGTTACTGGTAATGTTCATTATGAAGATTCCCACCCTCAGCTTGGGGGCTATGCACTAATGTAGGGCAGGATATACATGGATCGTATGTACCCAGCCCACGGACAGACATTAGGTGTGTGGTATGCACTACCGTGCACCTCTGTTCCTCTGTTAGGCACGTGTCTGCAACCCCGCTCTTCATGCAATTGAGGGACACAGGTAGCCATCCAATCAGCTGCCCATCATGGATCTGGAATGGATCCCCTGATCTGAATAAGCAGGGGATTGTGGTAAGGTGCAGGAGGGAAACAACAAAAGTATACAGGTGAGTGACTGAATGGCTGTCCCCAGCCCTCCCTGCCTGTCCAGATGCTAGGGCAGCATGGTAGGGTGGTCGTTCTGTTTGCTGCAGCCAGAAGTTGCAATCAAGGGGGCATGTAATGGATGCAGCAGGACCTCTGCCTGCATATTCTGTGTCCCTTCACCCGGCAGTCTGCGCCTTCATGAGTGGCATGGAGTGCGGACACACCCCAGACATGCCCCTGGACTGGCCATTAGCAGAGCCATACAACTGGCTGAGGATTCCATGCGGAAGGGATGTGTGTCCTTTTCATGCATGTGCGCATGGGTCCATAGGATCCCAGGTGCATGGCACTGTCACATGGGATTGCCTACACACCTCAGATCTGTGGCACATAGGTAATCCACCCTTCATGCATGGGGAATATTGTGGGGCTATATCCAGATGTCTAGCAGTGATTGAATGAAGTGCAAACCAGAACCAAAAAATGGTTGGTGCTCATGGTGCTGATGAACAGTGCTACTGCAAGTGGTGGCTACCCTTATTGATACACAGTGCAGCAAAGAGCAGTGCACACATGTACAAACATTGTGCAATTCATCCAATGCAGCAAAAAGCAGTGCACACAACAAGAAGAAAACTAACATTTGAAAAACTGCAAAAGCAACAGCAACAAATTTACTGAGAATGTATCTTGATGCAGGTGCTCTCATACGAACACCCCACCGTATAGATGCCCCATCAGGGGACGGAGTTTTAATGAGCAAAGCCCCGGGGCATCCATAGGGTGGAGTGACTGTATGTGAGCACCTGCATTGAGATATATTCTTAATAAATTGTTGGCAATACATTTGCAAGTTTTCGAGTTTTAGTATGTTTCTTGTTGTGTGCACTACTCTTTGTTACACTTGATGAATTGCAGAATGTTTTCCCCACTGTGCTTCCCCTCCATGGCTAACACATTAATAGGGTACTCCCTCTATTGGTGTGCCTCTATGAGGCTATCTGCTTCAATATAGCTCTTGAAGGGGATGGTGATAGTGGATGTGCGACAGGAATGAAGGTGAAGCTTGATTCAGACACCATCCAATGGGCAATGATTCTAAAGAAGCTTTGGTTTGCACTACTGCTCCAAATAATACTAGTGAAATGCACACAACCCCCTCTGAAACCTTCAGAAGTATCACCATCAGTGTACATATTGCCTGTTGCATAGTAGGAGAACATGCCTGGTGAATGTGAAGCATGATGAAATGTGGTCTTTGGCCTTCACTTTGTGCAAGTATTCAAAAGCCGCTGTCTTCTATAACTGAAAATATCTGAAGATCGAGGGCCATCAGCTCCCCAATAAGTAGTGTCATTTGGACATAACTTGACTGAGTAGATGGCAGTTTAGTGCTAACATGTAATGATTCAAGCAGTGTAGTTTGTTTTGTTAGTGGTGGTTTGAGTAGTACTTTTGAAGCAACACCAGTTCCTTGGGATACAACGGTTGGCTGCTGTAGCTGCTACAGTTTAGTGCTGGCATGTAATAACTTGACCAGTGTAGTTTGTTTTGCTGCTGGTGGTTGGAGTGTTGCTTTTGAAGCAGCACCAGTTCTTTGGGATGCATCAGTTGGCTGCGGTGGCTGCCATGGTGGTTGCATTACTTGAACAAACTGTCTCATCCCACCACTTTCCATACTGCAGTGTCCCTTCTACTGGCCCTTCTGACCAGAATGGGGACTGGGAACGGATGTGTCTGTTAGGGAGATGCCATATTCATGTTTTCAATGATCAGCCAGAACACTGGTACCCAATGTTTGAGCAGACTGACCTGACTTATCTTTCTACCACACTGCAACATGTTTCAGTGTATTTGTGGTATTATCTGTAAAATAACTCCCACACTGCAGAAGTTCTCTTTGTTTTTTCGCTACATGATGAGCATACCTCTCAACCTCTTGCCTCATGAATCAGGGACAAGGCTTAAAAAAATCAGGGACAAAGACTCAAAATCAGGGACACATCTTAAAAATTGGTACTATTCACTCAGAAAGCTGATATAATAAACGGATATGTGTTAAGATGCATTTTCTGAAGAAGAACAAGTCTATAACTTTAATGTTTTACATTATTTTGTGATTTTAGTCCCATGGTTCTGTCACAAAAACACAAATTTTATGAGGACAGAGGAAGATTTTGAAGCAAAGTCAGGGACATCCCTGAAAATCAGGGACAGTTGAGAGGTATGATGATGAGACTGCTTGGGTATGGGGGCTTCACAAAGAAATGAGCAGCAGCTATGAGATGATTTATTTTTTCCCATCACAGTGGTATAATGTGGCTGGCTCCACCACTGTGATATAATGTGGCTGGGGATAGACAAGCAGGGCTGATAGTGCTGGGGTGGCTGGGTGCAGATCTGGTCTTTAAATTTCCCTGCATGAGAAACTTGCTTTCTTGCTTTTCTCTTTTTTTATTATCTTTTTCATTTTGTCATTTCCTCCCTTGATGATACCTCAGTGTAACACTCATCATAACCATTAGCTGGTGGGGTAACTGACTGCAAACTTTCAATTTTCTCTTGTTCTGCATCCTCCTATTCTGCATCTGCTTCTTCATGCCCTTCCTCCTCTCCTGCTTCTCCCTCCTTCCCCTGCTCATCTTGTACTTTTCCTTCTTCCCCACCTGTTTCTCCTTGCATGAATCATGTGCTTTCTCCTGTCCTTTCTCCTCCTTCTCATACGCCCTCCTCTACCTCCTCACTCCCATGCCTGTGCCCTAACACCTTCTCTTCCATTTCCTCAGGCACTCTTCATAAACTGCTTAGATGGCAGTGCTACTTTCTTGTTTTTGTAGAACTTCAGGATTGATGTACCTTACCCTTTTGCAGCACTGCCCTGTACTCCCATGAAAAACTGTACTGTTTCTCTGGTGACAAGATAATTGTAGTGTCCGTGCTAGACCCAAGCTCACTATTACTTTCCCTACATGATGATGTCTGAGCAGCAGCACTGGATTGAATGATACAGCTGCTGATGTATTATTTGGGGGCGAGGAGAGTCACAGAATGCTTCAAGGTGTACTGGCAATTATTAATGCCCATGAATGTGCACAGGTGGCTGTAGGGGTCAGATTTTGTTATGTTGTTTGTACAAGTTGGGCAGGTTGTGGACTTGGCCTTTATAAATCAGGATGGATCTGTTATGTCCCATCAAGGGGAACTGGAAGCACTGGGAAGAGGAAGAGGGGGAGAGCACTGTGCTTCTGGATTGCTCAGCACGATTTCACCAGATGCAATGGATGACCGGCTGGGAAAGCTGCTTCCAGTGTGATTAGAACCAGTGAACTTCTGGGCAAAAATGAACCATGGTTTTTTTGGACATATTATAACATGCCCAGCCCTAGTACTTTTCTGTGGCTTAGCCCCACCTCTATGTACTCTCAGTCCCTGACATGACTCTTCCTCCACCATTGTTTGCAGAACTGGTACTTGGTGGATCTGACATGGTGGAACCATTTTCTGCTGCTTTCCTCCTCCCTAAATTCATTTCTCCTTCAATTCTTTTCCTCATAGTTTCTAGTACATGATGGCAGACAGCAGCCCCACACATGCTAATTGCCTACTGTAATACCTCCTCCTCACCCTCATTGAGAGCCCTAGTGTCTCACTGCAACAGCCTAATTTACTTACTTTTCACTCACAGGAAAATTAAGAGTTCTGTGCCCTAGACTGTTAAACCACTACCACCAGCAGTCAGTAAAAAAATGTGTCAAATACATTCTTCAAAACTCCCTCCTCACATTTCCTAGTCTGCTAAATTCATTCTGCCCTGCTCCTGCAGCAGGAGGGCAAAACTAAAAAATATATATAGATTTCTGTGTCCCCTACTGCACCAGCAGCATAGAAACATAGAATTTGTTGGTAGAAAAGGACTGCTTGATCCACCAAGTCTGCCCAGCTGGTCCCTGGTTAATGTGTCTCTGCAGACCTTAACTGGTTATCATCAATCCTCCCTCCTCCCTGCCTATTTGCTAATATTCCCCTGTCTGTCCCAAGATACTTGAAGACCACTTATGTTTTCACCTCCACCACTGCTGCTGATGGTATATTTCAGGCATCTATGACTTTTTCAGTGAACTAGTACTTTCTCGCATCACTCTAAAACTCCCACTGCCATCTTTATCGCATGCCCTCTGATCCTGGTGCTATTTCTCATTAGCAGCAAATAAATCCTTCAAAAATCTGCCCTGTACTTTTTCAGCTTGGCTAAATACACTCTGCCCTGATGCTACTGCAAGCCCTGACACTTATGACAAAATAGTTGATATTTACTTTTGCCTCAAGCAATTTGGATGGCATGTATTTATGCTTAACTGGTTTTGATTTCACTGGGGGGGAGGGTAATTGTTACTTGTCATTAAATTAAGTTGCATTGATCAATATGAATGCAGCCACATTTTCGTTGTGCTTTTGTAGGCAACTAATAACTTAGATTAACTAGAGACTTTATGAGGTAGCCTGTTTAATAGGCTACAAAGTTTGAATCCCTCTAAGTTTCCAGTTGAATCCTTAGCAGAGGTGAAACATAGGGACGGAGTCTTTTGTCTCAGTGTGGATCGTCTTTGTATATATGTCACATCATTTTGAATTGTCTGCAGTGTTTTTACTTTTTAATATATTTTCAGTACTGTTGTATTTTTTGATTTAAGTATCGCTGTAGTGAGCTTTTAAGAAAATGAAATGAATAAAAAAAATTTTCATTGAATGCTACCATTTTTGTACTTTGTGTGACACCCCTTTCTGTATCTTTGTAGCCTGCAGCTGTCATTGCAGGCTTCTACTGTGCTCACTCTCTCCTCTTCTCTGTAGCACAGTTCCCAGTGGTGAACCCAGGTTTGGGAGCCGGGGGGGGGGCATTCAGTCAATCAAGGGCTCCGCAATGGGCACTAAACCTGAATAAAGATGGTGATGGGGCACCACTACTCACACTGGGGCAGCCAGGTGGGGCAACTGCTCTCCCAGATCCCCCCCCTAGTTCCGCCATTGACAGTTCTACTAACCTGCCTGAAACTTAGTGATTTAGCTAACTGGAATGATAATTCATGATTTTGTGATGATTTTGATTGTTTTCTTATCAAAAGTCACTCTTTTTCACATAAATGGAGCTCCCTAAGTAACCAGGTCCTTCCCATGTAAAAGAGAGCTTGAAATGGCACTGAGATGTATACAGAGCAAAGAGTTTTTGATCTCTTTTGATTGCCTGCTGCAGGCTATTGACTTGCCAATGACTCAGACAGTCTCAGCCTGTGCTCCGCATAAAAAGTACCCTGTCATGACATTGAAATGCCAAAGTGCTGAAAGGAAACAGTTCTGTCAGACCAGATTTATAGATTTCTAAACCACCAGATTTTGGCACGTTCATCAAATTCAAATTCGGCATTGACAAATCCTTACCCCAGGGTAGAAGAGGCACATGAACTTTTATAAGAAGGTCCAGTCTTTTGGACTTTATTAGGTAGGGTGGTGCTAAAATATCTATGGAACCTGGCTATATCATTGGCTAAAGTATCTATAATGAAGTTGGGAGCATGACCAGGTGAAGAAAAATTACTTCCCCCTAGAAACTACAGTAACTACATTTTATTAGTCATTCTGGGAACTGTGGTGACTATTCTAAGCAGACATCACTACTGTCGCAAAAGCACTTGAGCTGCCACAGGTACTTCAGAAGACCCTGGACTAAAACAATCTAGGAGATCCACCCTGAATTCCTTATTTTAATAAGGGTGACAACGCAATTCCACCATATATTTAGAAAGGTTTCTAGAGAAGGTCCAGTCACCAGTGAAAAAGTCACTTTTAACATCAGCAGAACTGAATTGCAAAACACTCCAGGAAAATTCTGATTTCAAGCCATTCAGTTCTTCATTACAAATAGTATATACATTAAATCATGATCTTTGTCCCTTACAGTCCACTTACAGCTGAGTCTGTTTGGAACTGAAGATAGAATGCCCTGCTTGTGACTTCAAAGTCATTTCCACATCAACAGACTGTGATGTCACAAGTAGGTCATTATGACTTCAGCTCCAGACTTATCCTCAACTGTAAATGAAGAAATGAAGTATAGGGGACAGAGCTCCAGTTTTCATGTACATACTTTGTGTAATGAAGAGTGGAATGGCTTGAAATCCACATTTCCTTGGAAAGTATTGTAAAATAGTGCAATTGCATTCTGCTGATGCAAGTCATAATTTGTTTTGCTGGTGGCTGGACCCCCAAAAAAATGAAGCTTCATATACCAGATAATAGGTTCTGTATGCTAGAGAATTTCCAAAGTTAATCTTCCAGGAACTGGTCCATAGGCAAGAGTAGAAGGAAATACAATTCCTTAGTCCTTTCATCTGACTCTTCTCTGTGTTCTGATTATATTCAACATTGTCCTCCTCTGCTCTGGATACACTTTAAAAGAAAATACCAGAATGATCCTTCCTGGTGCAAGGATGCTAAGAGTCAGTGTTACCTGCTAGTACTGGTACACAGACACTAGGTGTCACTTGTACTTGTGAAGGAAAATTAGGAGCTCGGAGTGCACCAGTCAGTGCTGGAGGAGAAGGGTGTAACCTACTGACCTAAGGCTACTAGGAGACCAATTAACTGCTAGAGGAGAGCTACAGTCTGTCCTGGTTTATAGCTGACTTTGGTAAGGTTTGGAGTGGCTCTCTTGTCTGGAAAATATGGGACATGACCTGCTAAGTTAGTACTGTCCTCAGCATCTTAGATGACATCAAGGACCAATGTCTACTATGTCCCCTAAATAATGATTTGCTCTTTCAACATTGGTAGGCCACAATGTGAAGAGGCTCATACCCCCAGATTGCTATATTGAGCCTGACCCGAGGAGCAAAGGGAACTTATTGACTTTATCCTTCTCCGTCTTTCTGGTAGATTTTAGTCAATTTTTTTTTCTCTGTGAGAAACTGAATATGCTTTGGCATCTACTTTCAGGCACAACAGCTATTCATGTCATGGGAAAAGGGAAGACAAAACAAAAAGATGAAGTGAAGTTATATAGAAGACATATGCTGTCCAGAACCCTTCGTAGACCCGGGCCGGGGGGGGATTTATTCTTAGTGCCTCTGTCAGCATAAGACTGATGAAAACATTTTTAAAGTGGACAATAGTAATGGAAAAGTTGCAGACAGATGGTGTTGATAAAACATATAGATGCTTGTGCATGGACAGAGCTGCTCTTATAGCTGGCCTGTGCCACTTATAGATGCTGTTGTGCTCACACCACATTGGTTAGAGGCAGGTCTACAGAGCAGCCTGTTCACTTTTCCCACATGCTGGGAACTAGCAGATGATGTCATGCCACCTTGTGGCACAATTAATAGAACAACAGGTTCTTTTGTTTTTCTATTTTGTTGTTTTCCCTGATGCCTCCAGTGAGGTTTGCCTGTCCAGCAAACAGTAACAGGGAACATGCCACAGTTTATACCTACTTGTTAAAAGGCCTCCATAAGGACCTAGTGCTGACAGACATAGACCAATATGTAGCACGGGTTCACGTCTGGGCGCTCATGTCTATGAATATGGTAGACTTCTACAGTTGGGTAATCAGAATAGTGGACCAAGGTGGCGCAGTGGATGTGTTTTACTTAGATTTTAGCAAAGCTTTTGACACTGTGCCACACAGAAGATTAGCCAACAAACTAGAGCACACAGGCATAGACCATAAAATAGTCAGCTGGATTACGAACTGGCTTCAGGCATTTTCAGAGGAGGGCAGAGTAACCAGCTGTGTTCCACAGGAGTCAGTACTTGGCCCAATCCTCTTCAACATTTTCATCAGTGACATTGCTGATGGACTTGAGGGGAAGGTCTGCCTGTTCACAGATGATGCAAAACTCTGCAACAGGGTAGACACAGATGAAGGTGCCTCTAGGATGGAAGCCGATTTCAAGAAATTAGAAGAGTGGTCAAGAATATGGCAGTTAAAATTTAATGCCAAGAAGTGTAATGTGATGCACATGGGTAAATGTAATCCAAGAAAGATGTACACACTGAATGGGCATCAATTAAAATAATCAAAGACGGAATGGGACCTTGGAGTAATTGTTACTGATGATCTAAAAGTGGGGAAACAATGTGAAAAAGCAGCACAGAAGGTCAGCGGCATCCTCAGCTGCATAGGTAGAGGGATTACGAGCAGGAAGCATGAGGTAATCATCCCACTGTACAGGTCCTTGGTCAGGCCACACCTGGAATACTGCATGCAGTTCTGTAAGCCCCACCTAAAAAAGGACATTGACCACTTAGAAAGGGTTCAGAGAAGGGCATTAAGATGGTGCAGGGTCTGCACCAAGAACAGTATGAAACAAGAGTCAGTGAATTAAACTTATACTCTATAGAGCAAGGAAGAAGAAATAGGGGGGACATGATAGAAACATTCAAATACATAAAGGGAAGCAACACAGCCCAGACAGGAAATCTATTTCAGGAAAACAAAACAATGCATACAAGGGGACACAATCTGTGCCTAGTGGGAGGCAGATTTAGAACCAATATAAGGAAATACTTTTTTCACAGAAAGGGAGATAGCACCATGGAACAGCCTGCCCCCAGAGGTGGTAGCCTCAGAGGTGGTAGCATTGAAGGCAGTACGGGAATTCAAACTAGCATGGGACAGGCAATGCGGGCACCTGAAGGTGTAATAAAACAAGGAGGGGGGTAGACATTTTTGGGCAGATTAGATGGATCATGCAGTCCCCACCTGAAGGCTACTTCTTATGTTCTTATGTAGGAACCTACAGTATATAAAGCACATCTTTAAACATGATATAAAAAAGAAGAGCATAATATGAAATTTCAAAATTATGCATCTATAATCCTTTTACGGTTCATAGGAATTAAGCCATACATATGAACTTTGAGGTAATCACCATCTTGATATTTTGGCATGACAGTGGATTTAAAATATTAAAAAAGATAACACTATGTATTAGAATAATATGTGGGCAACCATACACAACAAGGCTCTTGTCATTGAGAGGCGAGAAAGCATCATAGACCTTAACTCATAACTTCCAGTAGCTTTGTATGAAGTCCAAACCATCCATTGCTTAACCTGACACAAAATGGCTGTCCAGGTAAGAAATTAAGAGGGAAGCTTGAGAGGTCTCTAAGATGTCATCTCACCCTAAGATGGAAACATCAACTTTGTTCTGTATGGTTGCCCATGCATTATTTTGTATAATATATGTTTGTTTTAATTAGTTTACATTCTTTCTAAGTCTTTCTTGAACTGTGGTCAAATAAACCCAAAACAGCAAACAACAGGATAACATTAACATATTTAATGTGATTTAAGTAATAACTACATGAACTGGCATTTAGTAGTTCATCTTTTAACAAGCAGTTCACTTGAGGTGTTTCACACCTGCTGGCATCTTCATTATAAGGAATCTGCAGAGTAGATAAGCATGAGGAATCTTAATAGACATGGAATTCTATGGTGTTATACCACAGTAGTGCAACCCATGGACCAGATGCTGTGAAGTCCTGCAACCCACTCAGCTGCTGCAGATGTTATTTTCTCTCAGCTGAGGCTGATTTGAAATGATAACCCTTTCTTGATGCCATTGAGGCTGGGCATACTCCAGGGATACCTTCCATGTCTAGGGGTAAGGTGACATGTTTGCCTGAGGGTCCCCTGCAATATCAGAAGCACACTCTGTCCACCGCTTCACTCTCATGCACAACAGACATGATGGCGCTCTGTCAGGTGCAGAAATGACCACACACTACACACTGCTTAAGCAGCTGTCACTCTTTACTGGACAGTCATGATATTTACAGTTATTTCCTGAGGACCTGGTCCCCAAGCACTCTTCTGGTTAGCGTTGTACAGACAGGTTTGATTGTGACTCTAGACTCAAGTCAAAACCTTAAGGTCCCTTTGTATAGGTTGTACCCACTCTCATCACATCCAGGGCCCCATGACCCTTATTATTCCTTGATTTCACCCAGCATTGAGGATATACCTTGGAACAGAGCCTTTCCTACTCTGTGCTGAATTTATTAGAACTCCCACCTTACTTTTAAACTGTTTTATACAATGCACTGTGACACTGTAGTATCTGATCAGCTGGTATGCAGAAGGCAAATCGGCTGTAGGGACTTTTTCTTAGGGGTCCCTAGCTGATGGCCACCCCTGCTCTAGGTGCCTCACATCAACCAGCTCCTTCTCCCACTGGATGGAGTGCTGAGCATGATGTGCCAGTGTGTAATCCAGCCTTCCCTCAGGCAACAGTTGCCTGTCACCGCAACTCATTCAAAACCAGCATCTCCAATGTCAACCACAATGTGGGATTCTTCTTTACAAACCCTAGGCACATTCTCCTAACTTGATCAGAAGGTCAGTCCCTTTAACCAGGTTTCACACCATCTTCAGCATGGCTGGAAGCATCTCTTGGGAACAGGACTGTAACTCCCCCACTAAAAGGATGTATACAAAGAAGCTAGGAATGTCCCTTGAGGAGTAGCCCCTTAGGGAACCCACATCCTCCTGGTGTCTCCCTTAAAACTTTCCACAGAACTGATGGTGATCTATGTTAAATGCCTCCCACCCTGAAGTCACCATGGCTGTCTGGTGCCCATCCCTGGAGGCAACCAGGTGACTGGACATCGAACACTGTTGTTCTCTTACACTGCATTCATAGATAGCTGCTGCTGTGAGGGGCTCTCACCTCCTTAAGTGGCCTGGCAAGCAACCTGAGAAAAGGATGCCCCAGAGGCATACCTGTACCCTCATCACTTTGCCACCTTGGCATCAACTACAGTACTGCCACACACCTAGTATTCCAATCTCCCCCACTGGCTGTGAGAGGTTCTACCAATCATTCAGATCTGTGGGCTGGCATTCTACATAGAAACATAGAATTTGTCAGCAGAAAATGACCACTTGGCCCACCCAGTCTGCCCGTTTTTCCCTGCCTATACTGTTACCAAAGACCCTACCTGATTTCTGGTTACCCCCCACTTTCCTACCATTATTTCTTGTGCCTATCCCATGCATGCTTGAAGCCCACCACTGTTTTGGCCCCCCTCACCTCCACAGGAAGACTGTTCCAGGCATCCACAACTCATTCAGTGAAGAAATACTTCCTCACATCCCTCATAAAATCCCTCCTTCTAGCTTCATTGCATGCTCTCTTGTTCTTATGCACCTTCTCTGAAAAATACTCTTCTCCTGTACCTTATTCACCTTGTGAGATATTTATAGGTCTCTATCATTTCCCCCCTCCCTCTTCTACTCCAGGGTATACATGCTGAGATCCCTCAGTCTCTCCTCATAGGGCTTTCGAATTGATGATGCAGCCCCTGCACTATTTTAGTTGCCCGCTTCTGGACAGACTCTACCTTGTCTATGTCCTTTCTGAGATGTGATCCCAGAACTAGACACAGTAACCCAGGTGGGGTCTCAGCAATGATCTATACGGTGGTAACTCTCTCCTTCTAGTAAACAACACCCTCCCCTGCTAGCAGAAAGGAGTTGTTATAGTAATGACATAGCAGCCATGGCAAAACAGCATTCTGACATCACTACTGTGGTACAACAGCATCTGGAAGTGTACGGATTTCCATACCCAGCAACACTGATCCATGTACTATATAAAAGTTGCTCTGCTTACAGTTTGCAAGGATATTAATGCACAATTTTACAGGGTCAAAAAAGTAATGAAGAGGTAAAACTCTTATACAAATATTAATTAAGGCCCATAAAAGACTTACTTGCAAACATGGATTGATTCCCTGCAGTGCTGTTGCTGGATGGTAATTCCATTTTCAGTAACTTAGAACGCAGAGTATTATTTTCTTCCATTACTTTTTCAAACTTTCCTCTCAAAGAATCCTTTGAAGTGGGAAAAATCCAGTACAGTATTCTATAAATACTCTGTCTCAGATAATGAATGCCCTTATTCTTGTATAAGAGTCAATATGTGGCTCAGTGGCATATGTAGAATTTCTCCCTAACACCCACCCCCCCACCTATACCATTCTCATTTCCTATCCACAGTATTCTTTGCCAGTAACCTGCATGTGGGCCTTCAAGAGAACATCTTATGGTTGTTCTAGGAACAAAGCACAGGCTTCTAATTTAAAGAGTTAATGTACTGCCTGAAATTAGTATTACCTTTCAGAAGTGGTAGGCTGTTACATCTCATATGTGAAGCATTTTTTTCCTTTTGCTAATTAGATTTTTTACCTGACAATACTTGGTGTGATGAACGGAACAGTACTCTGTCTGGAGGATGGCATAGTATTCCTCCTCATACATCATCAGAGGGATCTAGGAATAATTATATCTGAAGACCTAAAGGTGGCTGGGCAGTGAGAGAAGGTGGTTAGAAGGGCCAGTGGGATGTTGGGATGCATAGGGAGAGGCATCATGTGCAGAAAAAAGGAGGTGATGATGCCACTATACAGAGCACTAGTGAGACCTCATGTGGAGTACAGTGTCCAGTTTTGGAGGCCACATCTCAGGAAGGACATGGATAGAGTGGAGGCAGTCCAAAGAAGGGCTGCAGAAATGTTACAGGGGCTGCACCAGAAGTCATATGAGGAGAGGCTGAAAGTCCTCAATATGTATTCTCTAGAGATGTAAAGAGAGAGAGGACACATGATAGAGATGCATTATTACCTTAAAGGGATCAATAAGGTACAGGAGGGTAGCATCTTTCAGAAAAGAAGATGGACAAGAACTAGGGGACATGAGATGAAGTTGGAAGGAGGAAGGATCAGGGGTAATGTAAGGAAGTAGTTCTTTACAGAAAGGGTGGTGGACACTTGGAACAGCCTCCCTGCAGGGGTGGTAGGGGCAAAAACAGTGGAGGAATTCAAAAATGCATGGGACACACACAAGGGAACCCTAGAAAAAGGGAAGAGTAGGAAAGTCACAGATCAATTACAATCTGCAGCATAAGTTAAAGGTAAACAAAATGGGCAGACTAGATGGGCCAGGCGGTTCTTATCTGCTGGCAAATTCTATGAATCTATGTATCTATGTATCAGCTCTGTGACCTCACTGTCTGTGACATCACAACTAACCAAGAAAAGTCAATTACCTGCTGCAAGACCAGTCTTTGTGATGCCACAGGAAGTGCAGTCACAATGCTGATGAGGTATGAAGAGGTGTAGAATTAGATAACCTTCTAATTAGTAAATAGAAAAACACTTCAGAAATAAATAGTAACAACTGATTACTTTGAAAAATTTGTAACATTTTCTGCCTATTTGTGGTTCTACTAACTCATTACATTTTTGTTCTCCACAAGATAGTAATTGTAGGCTGGCCCAGTGGCACTGAGGGTTGAGGTGCTGGATGCCACACCTCGCACCATGCCGGTGACCCAGGTTCAGGAATGAACTTGAGCTACCGGGGGTCAGCCAGGGAGGAAAAGATTGAGCATCTGGAGGACTGCTCTCCTTTCCTGGGGGGGGGGGATATGATCCCGCTGTCTGTTGACCTCCAGTGGAGACTGGAGGTTTTGCAGCAGTCAAGATCAAGGTAATGGGGGATTGACTGTGGCAGCTCTCCTGCGGGCATGCATGGGAGCATGCACGCACTGCACTGGAGTCCATTGCACTGCTGGGCCAGTGGGGGGAGGAGAACAACAAGGAAATACCCTCCGTGCCTGTTAGGCGATGGTTCCCCACAGTGCCTGATGCCACACGTCCAACACTGGGTCACTGTCTCCACCCCCCCTTCCTCTCTGTCATCCTGTCCAGCAATCTGGATTCTAGATAGAGCACCAAGTGTGGAATGGCGGCCCTGCCCCAGGGGGCTCAGAGCTGGGGGGATAAAGCTGGACAGAGATCGGCAGAGGACAGCATACCTCTGAGGAGCAGGACTATGGTGGACGGTAGAGTGATTTGGTGAGCTGGGGCAGCCTGAAAGAGTTCAGGTGTTGGGGTGATAAATAAAGTGTACAAAAAAATATAGTAGTTGTAATGTGGGTCATGGGATCTATCATTCACTTTCTGAGTAATGTTTGGGGCATCTGGAGAATGACACCTGAGTGGAACGGAGAAAAATTAAATTTTTTAATACGTTTTTATGAAACACATAAATACTTCCCATACTGGCTAAGTCCATTGTATTCATCAGAGCTTGGCCAAATAAGTGGATTTCTAATTTGTGGAATGTTCACGAAATTCTGTGAAATTCTATGATATTTTGCAAAATGTCATGAAATTTGTTTGGAATTTTCTGAAATTCTTTAATTGGCTATAACTTGGTCTGTGTTATAGTTAGAGGTCTAATATTAGGTATGCATATTGTCCGTTCTGTGTGGTTCATAGCTCAGTCCTTGGGCTACATACAGAGGAGCTGAATGATGTAGGTTGTGCTTGGATACATAGGCCAGTTCAGTAAGTAGGACAATGCCTGCAAGGTATGAGTTGTATGAAATGATTAGTGCTTAGACACTTCAGCATAGACATGAGCAAGCTGGTGATTGTAGTACCTATGAACTAGATTGTATCTGCATAGTGCTTAGGTGCTTGAACTGATGAGTCACTTGTTAGGACTTGATGTTTTGGCCTTTCTCTGTATCCCATCTTAGGAAGGATGTTTAGTTGAGTAGGATGAGACCCCCCCCCGGTGGGATAAGAGTGACGGAGAAGGAGGAGGTGGCAGGGGAGGATGGAGGGCGAGTGCAACTCACTCTAAGCAGAGCGGCGGAGCCTGAAGACTTATGTAGGATGTGGGGGAGGAGCTCTTCCCCCACAGAACTACAGGCATGCACCTTAAAATTCTGTGTGGTTCATAGCTCAGTGCTTGTGCTACGTACAGTAGAGCTGAATAATGAAGGTTGTGCTTGGATACATAGGCCAGGCAAGTAAGTAGGACAATGCCTGCAAGGTATAAGTTGTATGAAATGATTAGTGCTTAGATACTCCAGTACAGACATGAGCAAGTCAGTGATTGTAGTACATATGGACTGGATTGTATATGCATAGTGCTTAGGTGCTTGAACTGATAAGTCATGTGTTAGGACTTGATGTTTTGGCTTTTCTCTGTATCCCACCTTAAGAAGGATGCTTAGTCGAGTAGGATGAGACACCCCAAAAAGAAATAATGATTGCAGGTACAATTATCTCCTCCAACTCTGGAGAGTGTGGCCAGTAGCACTCAGGAGAGGAAATCCCCCCTTAGGGGGGAACTTCTGAGGACCCATGGCTACTGACCTGCCCATCCTTCTGGGCATACTAAAGGAGAGTAATCCTAAATGAGCAATACATACATATTATCGGCAAGTCTGAAACCTCAATAGATGAAGACCAGAAGGTCGGTAAGAGCAATGGAATCCAATGGTGATGGAATGTTCAGCAAGCGGATGGTAGCAGATCCTGAGAAAGTCTTATACGGAGATGTCGATGTCCAGGGCAAAATATGACAGAAGGTAATGTGAAATCCAGTTGAATGCAGAATCGATCTGGAAGGGTTGGTCCGAGTTCCGATATGCAAGTTTATGGAAGCATAGGGTCTCGAAGCGAGTAAGCTGGATGCAAATTGTGAAGCTGAAGAAGGTGGAGCAAACAAACCCCAGTCTGAAGTGGATGAAGCAGGAACTAGACTGTAGGCCAGAAAGCCCGGAAGACCTCCAACCCATTCGGCAAAGCAGGTACAGTAAGGAACAGAACCTTCATGCCCCGAGCTGGCAAAGCAGGTGTAGGGTAGAAATAGTGGAACCTCCAGCCCTGATGCTGGCGAGGTAGGTGTAGAAATGTTTGAACCTCTAGGCCCCAAGCTGGGTGAGGCAGGTGTAGTAGAAATAGTTGAACCTCCAGGCCTCGATGCTGGGTGAGGCAGGTGGAGAGTAGAAATAGTTGAACCTCCAGGCCCCGATGCTGGGCGAGGCAGGTGGAGAGTAGAAATAGTAGAACCTCCAGGTCCTGATGCTGGGTGAGGTAGGTGTAGAGTAGGTTAATGTCTGAGGCTTAAGCCATAATATAGGAATACTAATGCAGGGCAGCAAAGGAGCAGTGAAGCAGGCCAGGTGAGGCCCCCACATGGCCAGCGGGTATGGCCGGACCCCACGTAGGCCAGGTGGAATGGAAGAGAGCAAGTCAAGCTAGACCCCACATAGGCTAGCATGACCGGGGGCACCACCATGAGGGGCAGCCTGGTGCAGCAGACATCCCAAGGCAGAAGCCAAGGGAAAGGTAGAGGTGCGCAGTAAGTAGCATCCCAGGTCCAAGGTAAACAAATGGTAGAATTGACCAAACACCGACTTCCGTTCACTCAGCAGATAGCATGTGGGAAATCCAACAGGAGCATCCGGCAAGGGAAAATGACAGTCCATGGAATGCAAGGAAAAGCAATCCTGAAATGTGCATGCAACACTAGCAGGAATCAGGACGATGACTAATCCGTGTAGGTCCCATGAGCACTAACTGCAGAGGTCTGAAGGAAGGACCGGTTGAGCAGCTGTTGAGAAGGCTGGAAAGGCAAACGTGTTGAGAGGGGGCAGAGCAGACACGCCGCTGAGAATCCAAGTGATGCAGGATGGAAATCAGGAACCACAGCCGAGTAGGAGGAAGCAGACATGCAAGTGTAGGATGTGGCAGAAATGAGGGCAGTCCAGTTCATGATGCGGCAAAAGAAAGGGTAAAATAGCATTGTACTAAACTGATGAAAGTGTCAAATTTAAGGAAAGAAAGTTAATGAAGGTAGTAGTTTGTGGTCTCAAAGTTAGAGCAGTGAACTCAATACAGTACCTTGAATAGGCTCACACGTCCTTTGAGAAAGTCCACTAAAGGCCAATGGTCTGATAGTGTCCAAACAGGAAATCTCAAAAAATCTTGACTGCCATGCACAGTAAGTTAATAACCATAATGTACAGGTAACCAAGCTATGAAGTTTCATCATTGGGATGAGTACAAATCAAACTGTCTCCGACATGTTAGGAGATGTAGGTTTGTGACAAGTGGTGATAGTGGGCGTGTAGCCACTTGAGAAGCTCAGCCGGTGGTAACGGCTGTGAGCCATGAGGAAGGGTCCGGTGGAGCAGCGATGCATGGAGCCAGCGATTTCCATAACAGGAGCAATGGAAGCAAGCAGCCGGAGGAAGCATACTAGGCAGTAGCATGGAGCGGCGGCTGCTGGATGAGAGGCAGAGAACTGAGGAAGAGAGCGAGGGGAATGGAGAGCAGTCAAGGAAAGCAGCAGAATAGAATGAGGGGCTGCCGACAAAGTGGCCCAGCAAGATAAGCAGCAGTGAGGGACCCCAAAAAAAGGAAAGGGGGAGAGAGGGAATGGAAAGCTAGGGAATGACAAACCAAGGACAGTTGGGGGGGAGCAAACACAACCACAGCAACAGAAACGAGAAGGGGGGGATGCAGCAAACGAACACAGAAACAGAGCAGCCAGGCTCCAGCACCGCCCACTAGTGTGTGCGACTTGCTCTAAGCAGAGCGGCGGAGCCTGAAGACTCATGTAGGATGTGGGGGAGGAGCTCTTCCCCCACAGAACTACAGGCATGCGCCTTACAATTATGGGTCATAAAAGTGTGCCAAATGGACATTTGGATTAAGGTTGGAGAAATTATAGGGGCTCAAAGTCTGGCAACTTAATATTCATTTGAAAATGTCTGAAAATATTTCTATGCTTACAACTTAGCCACCATTGGAGCTAGATATTTGAAACATAGATGCATACTTTCTTGGAAGAGTCATATAAACTGCCAAATAGAGAAGTACTGGTCATGTAAATTGTAAGTTTTAGCCATGACATGCCTCCCGACACGACTTCCGAGGCTCGCTTCCAAACCTGGGTCATCAGCATGGCAGCATGATGCTCTGATGCTGCGCTGTGGCGTTTGCCATAAAGCCTAATATTTAGGGCCAGTGAATCTAACAACATTGATGACATTCAGTTCTCTAGTTTTAAACTTATAGGTTCTTAAAATTCAGCAGTTTACGTAATTGCAAAATGTCATTTTAAAATGTCCAGAAGTTTGGAGCTTATAACTCAGTTACCTTTAAAGAAAGAGATCTTAAACTTGGTGTACATATGCATGGGCATTGGGAAAGTCTTCATACCAAATCTGGTGCAATTTGGACACAGATACTTTTACTTTACATAGTTCTTAAATGTAATTTTAAAATGTCCAGACGTTTGGAGGCTTATAACTCAGCCACCTTTAAAGATAGAGCTCTGAAACTTGGTACACTTTTGTATGGGCATTGGTAAAGTCAGCATATGATATTTAGTGCTACTTTTTAATTTAGACAGAAATAACAGAATTCACAATTTTGGCAAAATTCTGCTAAATTTTCATGGAAATTTTGCAAAAGTTCATGGAAGCAAAATCAGCATCTCACCATAATTCTGCTGGTGGAAGATAAATTTTGTCCAGCCCTAGTATTTATCCATTTTTGTGTGTGTATGTGTGTTGGGGGGGGAGGTACAGTTTTATTTACCATCACACCTTTTCCCAGTAGATATACTACCCTCCCTAAAGTCCACAATAACCTTATTGGGCTTTTAAAAACTGGAGTGCTGGTGAGAGTTGCCTATTATGTCCTCGCTGTCTGCTGGCTGGATCACTTTCTCAGGTACATGAATGAGTGAGCTGTGAGTCACGTACAATTTTTATTGACTGCAATAGTGTCAATATTTGGGGACCAGTGGTGCATATGGATGAATATCATGGCTTTGCTGGCAATCCAGAGGGGCAGGGGAAGTCATTCTGATTCACACCCTCCCCAGAGGTGTTGGGCCCCTTTGGGGACTTTCCTCCAGCTGACCCAACTGGGATTCTTGGCTTGGAATGCCAACCCAGAACCCATGCATGACAAGAGAGTACATTGACCACTAGACTATCTTGAGCAGGTCATATAAAGTCCTTGTGCTTTAGTCCTTCCGTCTGTAGAAACTGAGTTGAAGCAGCACCCCATTTTAAATCAGCTATAGCATATTAGCTGTGCTTTTCTTGGTAAATACATTATAAAAAATTAATAATAAAATAATGGTGACCTATATATTCTCAGTTCTCCAGATAAGGTGAGTAATGGACTGTTTTACTCACTGAATTTTAAGAAATACTCTTTAAACCAAGAGTTGACCAAGCTCACCACACAGTAAACAGCATCCAAATTTAATTTTATTGAAAAAAGTCACCAGCCACCTGCTACTGACCAACAGTGTTTGTGGCACTATGTCACTTCCTCAGGGTGGGTGGATGGCACAATTTCTGAAGATATTTCAGAAGCTAAGTTAACTCATTGTACATCATTTTCTAATCATGACTTCTTATGACTGCTATTGTCTTGCTTCCCTTTTCCTTGTCTCGCTGACTTCTATTCTCATTTATCATGTCATCTAACTTCCTGCTAAACATTTATCTAAAGGTTAGATACATCACAGTGATTATCCTCAACCCAAGAACCAATCAGAGAGCAGCTTTCACAATGCGAATAGCATCACAATAGAAATTTGCTGCCATGACACCAGCTGCTGAATACAAAGATAAACAGTTAAAAGAGCAACTCTGCACTTTGGCATGTGCTTTCATAAATAAGATGTTTCAGCTGTTACTATTTACTAGAGAAAACATTTGTTCCATTTTCAAAGTTCTTTTCCTCAATTTACTGCACATATTGGTAGTCCATCCCAAAAATCTGTATTGAAAACATTTGTCTCTCCCCTGTTAACCTTACAGCACCTCTGTTTATGGCATCACAGTGTTCACCAGGACAACAGACTGTGATGTCACAAACTGCAATTATGTGGCTAGCAGGGGAGAGCTAGATACATTTTGAAAGACTCAATAAAATAATTGTTGCATTATCTACAATATTTAGTAGACCAACAGCAGAGGGAAGTAAAACAAAACAAAAAAGAAACAAAACAAACAAAAAAGAACTAGAAAACAACATTAAAACATAATTGCTGTAAATCTAGTGTTTTGTTATGAAAGACTGTTGCTCTTTGAAACTTCAAACAAACATGTATAAACTGACGTTGTATACAGTGAATACAAAATGGCTTGACTCAAAATACTCCATAACAAAGAAAAGTAGCATCGACCACAGCAAAATAACATGAGGCGCTATTTAATTACTGGTTCCCATTTTTTATACACAAATTACCAGATTTTTAAATTGCGTTACAACCTCCCAGTTGATGTTTTGTGTTACAATCAAGTAGTTGTAATCAGTGCCTGTCAATCTAGCTTGCAATACAGACAGCACATGCTAAAGCAACTGCTCCCAATAATGCAAATTCATTCCCTCTCAGAGAAATCAATCAGTCGCACATAATCTCATGGAATTATAGTAAAAAAAGGCCCATGACAGTGTCACCCTGACAGAAAATTAACAGATGGAATAGAGATTCGATGTCTCAGACCTGTCAAACTGCCAAGACTTCCTCACAGAGCAGAAAAAGAGAAACATGAACCAGAAAACAGCAAGTGACCTAAAACTGTTTAAAACTTCCTTATAGAAACAGGACAGTCAACAGATTTTGAACCTTTACCCATATCTTGTGTCAAAATGTCATGAAAGCATAAAATAGCATGAAGCTGCAAAGGCAAATCTTTCTAATACCATTTACAGTACTCTTCCACTCTTTGTTATTTCAAAAGCCCAATCTTATAAAGAACGAGAACCAGTAATTGAATAAAATAAAACATGGGTGGGTGTGTGTAACCAGAATTTCACATACTGTACACCCTCAGTATTGGATGTTTTTATAAACCCCTTGGGCTTTGCTCTCAGGGTTTATGTTGCATCCCACATCTTTTGTGTGTGTGTGTGTGTGAAATTCTGGTTGCACCCACCCACCCAAGCATTATTCTATATATTACAACCAGGCCTGCGTTTATTAAAGTGCAAAGCTGTGACTTACATAACAGGATCCCCTTAGAGGTGCTGGTGAGCAAGAAAAAAAAACACTGACCGGTTTTGTACTAGAAGTGCATCATCAGGTAGATGATTGTCCCTTATGATGCACGTCTAGTACAAAACCAGTTGGAGGCTTTCTGTTGCTCACTGGCATCTCTGTTAAGGAAGTCTTTAACCAAGTCATATCTTCGCACTTTAATAAAAACAAGTGTGCTTGTAATATAGTGTTTCATGCTATTTTGCTGTGGTCAGTGCTACTTTTCTTTGTTCTGGAATCTGTAAATTTAAGTCAGCACACCAGGCAGTGGAATAGTTTTGCTTTAATTTTGGTTGAG
Source organism: Neoceratodus forsteri (assembly GCA_016271365.2). Taxonomy (NCBI): domain Eukaryota; kingdom Metazoa; phylum Chordata; order Ceratodontiformes; family Ceratodontidae; genus Neoceratodus; species Neoceratodus forsteri. Next base: position 1,203,815,877 of record CM028130.1, read on the forward strand.
TCAAAACGCACAATTTATCACCAGTTGTCAGGATGCAGAAGTCTTATAACTCAATTGATCTTCATCGAGGGTATCTTTTGTAGCAGGCCACACCTATAGAACTACAGCCACCAGGCTTAGGACCACATGGAAACTTTTCTAGCTAACAATCTACCAGGTGGGCTGCCCACATTGACATCACACACTGACGATGTCCTTACCCTATAAATGTGGGTGGCCCCATGCCCTCCTCAGTTCTTTTCCCGATGTTGGCCATCACATGTTGGACTTCACGGAAGATACCACTAGCTTCAGTAGATTGCCTTTTTTGTTGTGTTCTTTATTTTCATTTTCTCTCCCTAGCTCCTGAAATTACTTTGATCCAAAGTGATTTTTCTTCTTTTTTATGCCGCACTGTGCCTCTGAGAAACTCTTTCGTATCTGTGCCTGCGTGGAGAAGATCCTTGAGAAGGATGGCCACAATACCTGTGTCCATTCTCTAGGCCCAGACCATGATATGCAGGCCTGCGACCTCTGTTGCTGTTTCAACCAGGCTACCATGAGGCACTGCTAGAAGACCCTAGAGACCTTCCTGATCCAGCAGAAGGTTGCCCACCTGGAGAAGGAGCTTCAAGCCAAGAGTTCCTCCACTTTGCTGGCCTTGTCTTTGAGTTCCCAGTCATCCTAAGGCCTGAGACAAGTCAGCTGAGAAACATAAGCATTGGGATAAGGACAGGGCATAGAAGTGGTCTTCCATGGATCGTTCACGGTCACCGCATTGAGTGTCGACCACGGCAGGGCTGTCTTCCACTTTGGGAGTAGTCCCTCCTGCCACCAATGCCCTCTATTCTACAGGGCTTGCTGTGGCAGCCCTCCCCCCCCACCAGTCTTACTCTGACAGGTGCAGGTTCATTGGTGTTGGGTGCTTCCTTGGCCACGCCAGCCTTTCAGCCCCTGTTGTTCATTCCTTTATTCTCTGCTTGTCATCAGCCAGGTGGCTGTGTTGGTTCAGCCTTGGCAGGCACCAGCTCAATGTTTTTTTGGGTTCAGCCTACTCCCCCAATGCCATCATTGGCTGTTTCGGCAGCACAGAATTCAGCATCGGGGTCCCTGTCACTGCCAGCATCATCCAAAGCCATTTCTCAATTGTCTTCTCCTTCTCAGAACCCGACAACAACAGAGGCCATAGGGCCAATGCTAGTGCCTCAGCCTGCTCCTTTGTCCTTCCTGGCCTCACCTCCGATGCTGGCCCCTCTTCCTCTGCAGCTGGCACCATTTGGCATCCCGACAAATATTTCTGTGGACTTCCAATCTATGCTCTATTCTCTGTGGGACTTTATGCAAGCTTGCATTGCCCCTTCATAAGGGCTGGCACTTTAGGGGCCTTCCATTCCAGTCCCTGCACCTTCTCACACCTCAGGGCAGTGCCCTGATCCTCATACCCCAATGCCCACTCTACTTCAACCTGGGTAGGGGGACAACGACAAGTATCATCTGGACCTTCCTCCTCCCAATGGTGATAAGGAAGGTGTTGACAGGGATTATGGTGGTGCTAGCCCCTCATATTCTACTTCTACAGTGTCTTTGAGGGGGCAGAGAGACCCCAAATGTATATCCCTCAGTCTCCCTTGGATGGTCCTTCTTTTGTCTTGGTCATAAGGTAGTTGCAAGCTGCTATGGGGTTCAAGGCCAAGGAACAAGACCCTGCCTGATGCCATTTGTCCCACTACCTGGAGTTGCCAGACTCTCGTCCTCTCATCATATCCCCTCTGATGAAGCTTTTCAATGCTGTCACTATAGCTGCATGGTATAGACTCAGCCTGGTTCCTGTCATGCCCAGAAAGGTGGCCAAGTTGTACCAGGCCCCTGCGGGGAAACCATTTTTTGCTGAGCAACCCCAGGCTGACTCGGTAGTCATCAGTCCATGATCCAACTAAAAAGCCTAAGCATCTCAGCTCTCTCCCCCAGGAAAAGGAGTTCAGAAAGCTGGACCTGATTGGCAAAAGGACCTTTGTCCCTGCTACTCCTACCATTAGGGTCTTAAACTACATTTGTCATATGGTCATGTTTCAAAACCAGCTCTGAAGACAGGCTAAAGAGGTGTCCGAGGCTCTTCCAGAGGGCCCCCAAATGCAGGAGTTGCATCAGGTCCTTCACTCTGGGCTGATGTCAGTAAGCACCTGCTTAGATCAACTTATGATGCCATGGATGCCTTAGCTCAGGCATCTGTAACTGGTATTTGCCTCAGGAGGCATTCTTGGCTCAGAGTGTCAGACATTGCCCAGTATGTGCAAAAGTCCATTCTTAATGCCCCATTCAGAGGCTACAGACTCTTTGGGGCAGATGTGCAGGACATACTTTCAGACCTGCAAGCTTCCAGATGGACTCTGCAGTCAGTACACCCTTCGTATCACACCCATCCCAAAAGTGAGCAAAGAGTGTCTTTTGCCACACCACCCATAGACCAAAGCCTGGCCATAAGCCTTATGGCAAACACAGAGCAGTCTTTATCCTGCACACCTCTTCCTCCACCTCTGGAAAGGCCCCCAGAGGAGGGGGGCATGGCTCCAGCCACAGGGACCACTTCAGCCTAACTCCTTACTTGGCTCCACCTCCAATACTGCAGGAGGCAGAGGTAGGGGGTTGTTTCTCTCTATGCTTCTGCAGGTGGTGGGAGCTCACTACAGTTGCTTGGGTTCTGCAGTTCATAGAACACAGCCACACTATGGAACTCCTGCAGTGGCCTCTGAAACAACCTCCAGTTCAGTCCGGTTACCCCCCCCCCCACCATGTCCCGGTGCTCAGGGAAGAGATTCACACATTGCTGAGAAACAGAACCATATAACCCATCTCTGAGGATCAGAGAGATGTGGTTCTATTCCCAGTTCTTCCTGGTTCCCAAATACATAGGAGATCTCCGGCCCATACTGAACCTCAGCAATCTAAATTTCTAGATCCAGTACAAGAAATTCTGGATGGTGGCCCTCCAAGAGCTGCTGCCTTTTCTGCATCAGGGAGACTGGATATGCTCCCTTGACATGCAGGATACATACCTGCCTATCAAGGTGTACCTCCCACCGGCAGTACCTCAGATTTCAATTCCATGGAGTGCACTTTCAGTTCCGTGCCTTGCCATTTGGCTTGTTCTTGGCCCCTCGGGTGTTTACCAAATGCTTGGTAGTAGTGGTGGAGGCTCTCAGGAGGGAGGGACCTTATTTCTTTCCATACCTGGACAACTTGCTTCTCAAAGTGCGGTCCAGGGAGCAACTGTTCCAGACCCTGGTGCATATGACACAGCTTTTCGACCTAGGGAACAATATAAATCTGCTCAAATCAGTTTTGCCTCCATGTCAGTACCTATAGTACATAGGAGCAGTAAAGGAATAATGCCCGACAGGGTGGGTGTTATGCTGGGATAACATCCCACCTCGGGTGGTTGGGCCCGAGGCCACCGGCGGAGAATCACACCGAGAAGGATATTATCCCAGCATAACCTCACCCAAAGGGCATTTCTAATATATAATGGCTTGTTGTTATATATAAAATAAAAAATAATTTTAAAGAATGTTTTTATCAGTGTGGAAAAATATTTTGTTTCTTAAGAGGAGATGGAAAAAAGGGCTCATGAGGATCATCATCCATAGGAGCCATAATGATGACAGTAGACCTGTGAACAGCAGGGATGTTATGCCAGGATAACATCCCTGCTGTGATGGCCAACTGACCAATCAGAGCCCTGGATTCTTTCTTGCCATTGTATAATACTGGATATGGCTCAGGGATTGGTTTTCCTGCCTCAGGACAGGGCGGACCACTTCATGGCTGAATCCTGCCTGCTTTACAACAGTAGATATGCTTCAGCCAGATCCTTCCTCAGGCTCTTGGGCCTGATGGCCATGGCCATCTTCATGGTTCCTCTGGCCAGGCTACACATGAGGATTCCCCAGTGGACACTGAGGGTCCAGTGGGGATCAGCACACCAGTGACCCAGAATAACCGGTCCTGGTCTCTTCACTGGTCAAAAAGGTGCTACTTTGGTGGATGGAACCCAGCAACCTGTTAAAAGAGGTTCCTTTCCTCATTCCCTCCCTTCAGCAAATTCTCACCACAAATGCTTCGGGGTTGGGCCGGAGGCTCATTTGGGTCCTCATCAGACTCAGAAGATGTGGTCTGAAGTGGAGACTGCCCTTCACATCAACATCCTGGAGATGAGTACCATTCTGTATGACTTGCAAGACTTCCAGATCTGGCTGTCCCTGGGCCATCTGTTGGTACAGATGGACAACATCAGTGTAGTCCATTACATCAACAAGCAAGGGGGGCCCACTTGTACCCTCTCTGTTGGGAAGACATGAGGGTCTGCTACTGGGCTGTAGAACATGGTCTAGAACTCCCAGCTGTCTATGTTCCAGGTGTCCAAAACGTCATGGTGGATAGGCTAAGCCAGTCACAGTCCAGGGTACATGAGTGGCAGCTGCTAACCTCAGTTGTAGAAGACCTGTTTGACAGGTGGAATCATCCAGAGTTGGACCTTTTTGTGTCCCCACTCAGTGCAAAACTGCTTCATTTCTGCTCGCTTGCTCCAGGGCCTGAAGTTTTCTGGCAAGATGCGTTATCCCTCTCATGGAAGGGTAGGTGCCTCTATGCCTTCCCTCCCTTTCTGCTAATTCAGAGGGTGTTGATCAAACTTCAGATGGGAGGGGCCACTCTGATCCTTATTGCCCCCTTCTGACTTCACCAGATCTGGTTTCCTCTACTGCAGCAGTTAGCAGTGGAAGCTCCAGTGCCTCTACCCCTGTGCACAGGCTTGCTGTCCCAGGAACAGGAGACCCTGATCCATCCAGACCTCAAGTCTCTGCATCTTCATGCTTGGCTCTTGAAGACGTAGCCATGGCTAGATTCAGTCTCCATATAATAACGGTAACTAAACAAGGGCAAATGGCAAAACTGTAACTCCGAAGGGGCAACTGCATTAACGGCACCCAAAAATAACAGCGACTGGCATTAATAGTGATTCTGCCACCTAGACCTGCTGGCCTTTTCTCTATGTGGGGTGCTCTGCCCCCCACACCCTCTATGGGGGCTGTGCCCCCCGGACTTCCTGCTATCTCTAAATAGCCTACTCCGAGGTGCTTCTTGACACAGGGGTAGGCTATAACACCAGAGTCATCATTTCCTACCATTCGCCATTAATTGTAGGTCACCGTTTCAGCTTTCACTCTTCTGACTTTGTCGTTATGTCTTCACCCTTATTACCTCACCGTATTAATGTGCTACCCTAGAATTTAGGGTGTCCCTAAGGGTGGCTGATGTTATGGCGGCTGCTAGGAAGCCCTCCACCAGGGCTACTTATTCCATGAAGTGTAAGCACTTTGCTCTGACGGGCAACTGCCCACCGTCTGGACCTTTTCACTTGTCCTGTGAATCAGATTCTGGGATACTTGCTGTCCTTCTCAGACTCTGGTCTGAAGTACTCCTCCATTAAGGTGCACTTGTCTGCTATTTCAGTTTTCCATGTGCCTGTTGATGGACATATGGTTGCACAACTAGAGGTGTCATGTACCTTCCTGAGGGGCATTCTTCATCTGATGATCCCCATTCACAATCCTGTCCCTCCTTGGGACCTGAATTTTATGTAAGAAAAAATTACTTTGGCTCCTTCTGAGCCAGCTATGACTTAAGAGCTATATTTTCTGTTATGGAAAGTGTTATTTTTAGTTGCTATCACTTCTGCCTGAAGGATTTTGGAACTACAGGCTATCATGTGTGAGCAACCTTATTTGATTTTCCACAAACACAGGGTGTCTTTGCATATGAATCCTAAGTTTCTTCCTTAGATGGTGTCTGAGTTCACATTAAATCAAACTATCCACTTGCCTGTTTATTATCCAGAGCATGCCATTTCAGGGGAAGCATTGCTCCATACTTTGGATGTACATAGAATACTCAGATATTATATTAATCACATGAAGAACTGTGGGGCGTCCTTGCAGCTGTTTATTTCTTTCACCCCCTGGAAAGAGGGCATCCCTGTTTCTAAACAGTGCCTGTCAAAAGGGTTGGCCAACTGTATTGTTTTTTGTTATAGAAGTATGTTAAGAAACTTCCTGGACCTGGTTGTGGCATTCCACTAGAGGCATGGCTACCTCTGTTGCCTGTTTCAGGAACATGTCAGCTGCTGAGATATGTGCTGTTGCCACTTAGAGTACTGCCCACACCTTTGCCAAGCACTACAGTCTGGACATTGCCTCAAGACATCAAGCCAGGTTCAGCCTAGTTGTGCTTCAGGGTCTTCTTTCTTAGGCTTGTAGTCTCCAACTGCCCAGACTGGTTCTTCTGCTGTCAGAACTACTTGGGACTCGCTCTATAGGTGTGGCCTGCCTCAAGAGAAACCCTCAATGAAAATAGTACAGTTACATAAGAACTTACCAATACAGTAGATCTTTGAGAGGATCTCTTGCAGCAGAGCTATGCTATCCCTGCCTCCTTCCCCTTTTGACCTGTGGGAGCTCCTTGTGGTTGTCCTTTTCTCTTTCTGTGTTACTTCTGTTGGTGGAAAAAATTGACTTCTCCTCAGTTCACCAGCTGGGGCTCTTCTGCTTATAGTCTCCAGTGAGCAAACTGAGGAGGGAGTGGTGTCACCCACGTTTATATGGTAAGGGTGTTGTCGTCAGTGTGTGATGCCGACATGAGTGCCCCCCCCCATAGACTGGTAGCTAGAAAAGTTTCCATGTGGTCCTAGTGCCCGATGGCAGTAGTTCCATAGGTGTGGCCTGCTGCAAGAGATACTCTCAAAGATTTACTGTTATGGTAAGTTCTTATGTTAACTGTGCTTTTCTTTGCCACTCATTCTGCTCCATCTCACTCATGAAAATCAATTGCATATTTGAAGTCAGGCTACTGTATATCCCCAATTTATTTATTACTACATTTTCAGACTCTACTGTGTGCAGTCTGCTCAAAGCCACGAAACACTGGAGGGCCCTAGGAGTTGACTGGTGACCATTTCCAATAAAATTACATTGAAAGTTATATACTGTGTGGAGAGTATGTTTGATGAACTGTTGGTTTAATATGATTGTGTCCTTCCTTGCTCTCCTACTTTCAGAATCAGTGGAACCTGTTTTTTTTGTGAAGAAATGCTCTTTAAAAATATGTTTTAAAGAGAAGGATACTCATTCAAACACTTAGAAATGCTGTATACACAGAAAGGCAATGCTTTGTATAAAACAAAACTGGTGCTCAAAACTAAATAGTTTTCTCAAGTGTGACATGCTTTTACTCATCAAGATTTATTTTAGTCAACCAAATTAGAACTTGCTGAGTACCTTACTCTTACCTGCCAATGTTATATGGACCACAGATGTTTCTATTGCATTAGTTTCCCCATACTTGTTTTCCCATATTGTCCCTCCCCCGGGGGCTAGCCCTGCTCAGCCTCAGCTCACTCCCAACCGGAATATGCCTCTCCCAGGATCTCCCTTATAATCACAGTGGTGATAAAGCCATTGATGCGGTGGCCATTTCCCTTGGATTCTTTTTCTGAATTAAGTATACCATATTTATGGTTTGAGGAAATAGCAAAAATATGCTTTACCTCTTATAGGGCAATGACCCCGGCTTTTAGAAGGGAAAACATGGTGTGTGCTCACTCATGACCCAGGTTACATAGTAAAGATTTATGATTTCCTCTGGCATTATTGATCATTTTGATTTTTGAAGAACAACTCTGGTAACATTTTCATTAAGTAAATAGTATGAGTAAGTGGATGTCTGTCTTTCATACACTGATACAAAACAATAAAAAACTATGAGGCAAGGCAGTGGCATCCCCTAGTTATTCACTCCCTCTATTAATAAAATTAACATTTTTTTTTACAGAAAACCAAGCTGGAAGTATTAATTAAATTTCAAATGATAAAATTATGTGTTTAATAAGTCAATACTGATTAACTGATTACCTCATTCCAGGGAATATAAAGCTGGAAATGGAAGCAATCCACAGCATTCCCCCTGCCGAAGAGGCTGGTCGAGCCTCAAAGTGTTTGGGTAATTTTGTCCCTGGTTCCAGCAACCATAGCCAGTATGGTGTTGTTGTTCAGTGAACATTGGCACAGAAATCAAAGTTGCATCAAGCCATCACTTTGGTCTGACAGTGCTAATGTTCTTTGTTTTTATGAGTGTCTTTTCGGATAGCACCAGGATTTACTGAGAGCTTTGTTTTCATCTCCATGCCTACCTCACAATCCCCCACAGATTACCCCCCCCAGCAGGGCCAGGAGAGGAAGGGATGTCCCCCCAAGATGCATCCAGACATGGTTGTCCTGGATGGGAGAATGAGTTGGAAAGCAGGCAGAGCATCATACTCCAGACCCATTTTCTGGTTTTCTGGTCCCATGGTCAGTGGCATGCTATGGTGCTGGTGTGCATGTGCATGGAGGCATACATACAGCATGCTCCTACTGCTGGCCAAACCCTTCTATGTCATGGCCACTGCCCTGCCACAATGGCTCCATGTGGTGGCAATACTGTGAGTGACACAACATTCCCTCCCTCCCCAGGAGAGGAGAGGAGAGCCATCATCGGACACTTGTTCTTCTCCCCCTTGACTGATCCCCAGTGACCTGGGCTTGTTCATGAACCCAGGTCGACAGTGTGGAGAGAGGTGTGACATCAAGGCAGCACCTCAGCCCTCCATGCTACTGGTCTGGACTGCATACTTTATTTCTTTATGGTGTGCTGCGTACCAACAAATGATTGTTGCAAGTTAAAAAAATGGCTTCCTTTTTAATCAATAACTGAAAATGCTGATTTATAATAATAACATCTGTGAGATTTGGAATGTTTTCTAGTGATGCCATCACTGCATGACCTTAACGAAAAAAGAATTACAGTAACAAAGAAAATTATTATGGGACCTTACACTATTGATTTTTAGGGCTGTGGGTGGAGCCAACAATCCTTCTGTCATCGATCAGACTGTAGCTCTAAAAATGGCTTTTCATGGAACTTTCTTTTTAGACATTTGTATGCATTCCTCCACAGACGCAAAGTAGTGCACTCCCCCTCTGAATGTTGTTGTTTGCTGCTCTACGTTAAAGGCATCTGAAGGGGGAGGGGGATGCTACTGTATTGTACCTCAGAACTTCTCAGGATATTAACAAAAAACCTTTTTAAACTGCTGTTTCTATCATCTGTCCATCTCAGTCTAACAGATTTGTTCTATTTTGGAGATTAGATTAGATTAGATTAGATAGGATTAGAGAATGTATGACTGTGGGGGGTTTTAAACTAGCATTAAAATCCTTTTTGTGGATTAAGGCATTTGGGGATGATGCTGTCCTGGTTTGATCTTAATGTTCTATCATGATGTCTGATGTTTATTTTATTGGTTTTATTACGATGTTTTATTCTGATGTGATTTTACAATTTGTTCTGCGCCTTGATTTTTGAAAGGCGCATTAAAAATAAAGATTATTATTATTATTATTTCTTTCAGCAACCTAGGAGTTAACTAATTTTCTCTTGAGTTTTGTGAAAATGAAAGTCAGAGTGTCAGACTCAGTGTCAGATTTCAGACAGTGGAATTGCAGTTTGTTAGCTGTCATTCCTTTCAGCAGGACAGGTTGGAGACAAGTATTGGAAACAGAAGACTGTTTTTTTCTCATTTTATAATATGATGTACTGAGTGTGTATTTAGTTGCAGGGTCAGGGCCTTGAATAAAATAATAACATTTATGTAACTCATTCAAGATTCCATCAGGTGGTCAGAAAAAAGTCTGAGAGAATTTGTGTAAAAACTAACAAAAAAAAGATGCAAAAAAATAGCATGCACACTGACCTCTGACACTGGAAGATCAGAAGGCTGTGGGTTCTATCCCGACACTAGGCATGTGAGTTAAAGAGCTAGTGTACTGCCTAAAACTAATATTAGACTTTAAAAGCAGTCAACCATTACCGTTTATATTTGAGGTACTTTTTTCTTTTCCCTTTGTTTAATTAGAAGATTGTTTACCAGATGATAATATGTGTGATGTGTGGGAACAGCAATCTGTGTGGCAGCTGGCATAGCTAGCTATACTGTCTGACTACACCACCAGCACTGTGACCTCACTGACTGTGACATCACTGCTACTTAGGAACAGCAATTGAGTGACTGCCAAGTCATTCACATGTAATTTCACTGTCAGCGAAATCACAATGCTGATGATGTAGTAGGGGGCAGTAGAGCTAGATATGTCAGCTGCTATGCTAAGAGCTGTTCTGCACATCCAGCACAACATTATGACATAGAAGACTCTCTGATGGGCAAATTGAAAAAAAAAAGGTACTTCAGAAATAACATTTTAGAACTGACTACTTCTTAAAATTTATATTATTTTCCTGTCTGCCTGGTTTGTCTCCACTAGCTCTGTAAATCCCAATACTGACACTGTAGTGCAGCATGGTGGTGGTGGTGGGGAGGGTGCTCCTTTCTTTTCTGTCTGCCTGTTCAGGTGGATGTTAAAGATCCTATGCACTTCTCAAAAAGAGTAGGGAAATTTCCATGGTGTCCTGGCCAAATTTCTCCAATTCACTAAAAATACTACCAACAGCTTAATCTGGTTCAAGTAAGGATTTATGCCATGTTACAATTTCAGTTGGTTATCATCTGTGCCCCCCCACCCTGTCACCCCTGAAAAAGGGACGTCTGGTCTTAGTGGGCCTACCCAGTCAACAAAATTTAACAAATAAATACATTCCCCCATTATGCCTTATGGATTCCATATAAATCAAAATCATTCCAAGGACATCTTGACATATCATTTTAATACCTAAGAGCAAATCAGAGCCCTTTTCCTGATAAAAAGCTGCCAACATATTACATTAAAATAAACAGCAAAGTCACAAATAAGGAACTAGTGGCTTATGAAAAAATCTACAGGGATTTATACAGGGATTTGATGCTGCCTCTACAGGGAAAATACAGGAAAAATGAGGGCTTGTTACAGGAAAATGGTTATTTGGATCTGGAAACACTGCAATGATTGTGACTAAACAGCACTATATGGCACCAACAAGAAAATAACTTTGATCATTTGGTAGCTCTTCACAGCCCTATCAGCTCTGGCTAGAACTTGTTGAAATTGTTGATGCAGTCAAAACACCTGCATCCTGCCACACTTGTTGCATTTATTACCTGCTTAGGTACAGAGGGTGCTATTTTCTAAACTAGAGCCACAATATGACAGTTGTTATCAGCAGCATGCATATATAGCTGTTTGCTAAATCCACTTAGAGCACAAAAAACTGCTTGCCACCAGTGCCCTTACCGTCCTGCAACTATCATTATCGGGCTGACACAGCCCATGTGAAAATAACCCTGGGCACAAGGCAAGCTTCAAGATTTTGAAAATCCAGCCAAGCATGTCAAAAATGGAAATACAACCTACCAAATCCTTTTGTGTTTCAGTTAATTTTTCTTTCATGCACTGCAACTCTCCCAAGTCAAGCCCAAGAGCAGTCTTCAATGAACTTTTCTCATCATGCAGGGCCTTGACATTTTTCCCTTGTTTTTCGAGCTGCTGTGCGGGAAATTCTGAAGATGTGGACTTGGTCAAAGAAGTGAGTAGTTCTTGTGCTGGAGCTGTAGGCATAATAGAAATGGTACATGAATAAGTTGACATGATGAATAAAATAGCTGTTAATATACTGAATTTCAAAGAAAAGGAGGAAAGGTACTGAATCATCCCTAAGGTAGCATGTCCTAAAAGCAACCAATAATGTACAATAGTCTATATTCCCAAACATTACCTCTAGCATTAACAGCAGCAACTAAGGCAGCTGCCAAGAACACAGTTCTCAAAACGTAGTTCATCCATAAACAGTAACAAAGAGTTTGGCACTCACCACTCATATGTTGCTGTTACTGCATGTGGTGTTTTTTAACCTGTTGGAAATTTCAATAAATTTTGAATTTTGGAGACTGAACAAAACACTTTGATATCTCAAGAGATTCTTTGGGATTAGCTGTAGATTTTGTTCAATGTTTTGGAAATAGTGATGGGGTATTTCATGCTTGTGTAACTTGTAGTACTTTTTGTGGCTTTACTCTAATCCCACCCTTGAGTAGTAGTTATGTAGGTAGGAATTTGTAGGGAATAGAAGGCCCATGAACAAGGGTGAGAAGAGCGCTGGAGAAGGAGGAGGAGGGGATGGTGGTGGATGAAAAACACTCCCTAAGCATGGGTGTGTGTGTTAGGGATGGGTTTAAATAGAGGTTGTGGGAGGAGCTATTCCCCACATTGAACCTCGGGCTTAAGCCCTCTCATTCAATGTTAGGGGAATAGCGATGGGGTATTTAGTGTTTGTGTAACTTGTAGTACTTTTTGTGGCTTTACTCTATTCCCACCCTTGAGTAATATGTAAGTAGGTAGGAATTTGTAGGGAACAGAAGGCCTAAAAAGATACCTCCTACAGCTCATGGAGAGTATGACCGCTGGCACTCAGGATAGGAAAAAAATCCAGGTGGAGGAAACCTCTGAGGACCCATGGCCATTGGTCTGCCCTTCCTCTGGGCATATTAAGAGGAGAAGGACCTAGGTTCTAGTAACCATAGTTAATTTGAGGAAGGTGATATTCTTGGAAAGATGATGGTCCATCCTTGATCCATGGATGATGTAGTTTGCATGACGATCCTAAGGTTGAAAAAGTAGGTCTTTTCTGAAGGAGCAGAAGAATCCTAAGTGTGAAGTAGATCCAGTTGAGGAAGGGTGAATGAAGTCCAGATTTCCAAGGTAATGATGGATGATTGTCCAAGGGGATTATAGGGATGCAATGAGCAGGTAGAGCATAATTTGATTTATAAGCTACCAGACAGTGAACATTGGGAAATGGGATGCTTTGTGAAGTCATAGGTAACTGATTCAACTTGTGAAAGATTTGACAGTCACGGTAAAGTCTGGAGGTAAAGAATTCAGTGGTGGGTGATAGTTGTGAAATAAGCATCCATGAAGTGGAAGAAGGAGTTGAGCAGAGTCATTGAAAGCCTGATTGGAGAAATGCCATAAGTAATTTGTAGACAAATACAGGAAGAGTGACATATGCAGTCCAGATGGTAATTTGGATACATATAGAGAATTAGTGGAAGTTCAGTACAAGGAATTGGATAGCTTATTTGGGCACTGATGTCATAACTATACTTGTAAATGTTCTGCTGGCCTGCTGGCTGAAGTAAATATGGTATTTCTCTGTGTAATTGTCCATGAGATGCACTGAGGTGGCTATGGCTGGTTAGGTTTACAGGTAATCCAATGCCTGAATACTTAAGGGAAGCATGGAAGCAGACATCTGAAAGAGTCTATAGGCTGGGTTGGTAGTGAGGTCGAGTAGTGTGGAATGCCAGAGGAGCCTAGAGTTATGGTCAAGTGACACCTGTTGAGAGGCAAGACTGGGATAGTGAATTCTCCATAATGGTTGCGGATTCTGGATTGAGAATCAAAGGAGCCTGTTCTCAGTGAAAGTCTTCACTGGAGGAAGTAATGGAGATAGTTTGTGAAGGATAGACTAGAAGGATTTCTGGATGGGCAGCTAACTTGATTGCTGGTAATAAATGATAAATGCAGATGATTGTATGAGATCTGATGATGTCCAAGAGCTAGAACACAGTGGTTTGAATAGCATGATGTTAGTGAAGTGGCTAGGTGTGGAATATCCAACGATGGAAGTTCTGGGAAGGCAGCTGAGAAAGTCTTAGGACAAGCATTAGCTGTCGAGAAAGTAGAAGTCGAGTAAATGTCAACAGAGTCGATGTTGGTAGGAGAGGTTGCAGAAAGTAAAACATATGATGCCCATAGTGGTATGAGGTATCTTGAGATTCTCGGTATCCGTAACAATGGTAATGGTTAAGGAGATGGAGCATAACAGAAAAATGTAAGTCCTTTCCATGTATGAGGATAGCCTGTGAGACATGGTAAACAGGGAAGCCACAGAGATTGAATAGACAGGATTCGTACAGAGTATTCAATAGAGGTGGATGAGGTCTTTCTATTGTCCAGTTGAATGGGATTCCAGGCATGATTGAGCGGAGCTGATTGGGCGGTATAGAAAACTCTATGATGACATAACAGTCTATGAGGTGTGTTATCCAAGGGATGTTTGCTAGAAGTAGTTTTCCTCAGGTGTAATGAACCAGAGATCTATTCAGTAGCGGATGTGAGCTGTTAGAATGGCCAGAGTAGGAATATGAGATGGATACATGGGCGGAGTAGGTGACTGACTGGCCGGCGATAAGGTAATATGCCTAAAGATCCACAACAAAGAAGACAAAGCCCTGAGCCTACAAGATGGAGATGAAAAGGCAGCCATACAAAATTGGAAGATCCAAAGCAAATCCTAATGGACTGAAGGAATGCTCTGGGGAAGGAGACAGCTTAGGTGAAGCTGGATGACCTACAGTGCAGGAAGGAACAGGACCAGGTCAGCTCCTCAGCGAATGGCAGTGGAATGCAGGAAGGCTGTAGCAAGTTACTAGAGGATGATCCATGGAAGGTCAGGGAGTGAAGCCAAGTACCAAGAGTAACTGAGCTGAGATACTTGAGTCCCATGTCTGACGAAGGCTTTGAACGACAAGTGGAATGGATAAAAGGTGCTGGAGTGGAGGAGGAAGAGGTTCCCACATCTAAAGGAGAAATGCAAACTCATACAGCAGCTGGAAGGGGTGACCTGCAACAAGGAAGTCCATGAGGCAGTCAAACTGATTGAGAAAGATACCAAACCAGCTGGCAAGATCCAAATCATGAGGAAAAGGAGGCCAAGGGGGTCAAGTGCGATGGTCCATGGAAGTGCATGATGGCGAGTGGTGAGGAAGGGTGCAAGTTATTCAGAGCAGAGGGGTCCTGTGTCTAAAGGGAAGTGGTAATCGGGTAGGATAGAAAATGCATAGGGAGGGACCTGCAGGTGCAGACACAGGCTCCTAGCCAAGGTAGTTGAGGCGAGATGACCTAGACATGACAATTCAGATAATGGCTGAGGGTGAAGGCACATTCAGTAGAAGGCTCAGGTCCAGGAGGGAGCAGCAAGTGTTGGTCCAGTGGAGAGCAAATAAGGTCAAAGCAGTTGATTGTAGAAATGAGCTTCCAGGCTTGGTAATTGAGGAGAGATGACTAGTATCTGATATCACTTAGGAGAAGTAGGAGGATGGAGGCAAATTAGTCAATGAGGTCCCATTCCAGAAAGGAAGCAGCGACTGGGTAGTGGTTAGAAAATGCAGAAGGATGAACAGTCTTTTGCAGACATAGGCTCATAATCCAGGGAGACTAGGTGAGAGGACCTGGAGATGACCCATATAATGTATGATGGAGAAGGCAAAGACAGGCAAATGGTTCCGATCCTAGAGGGAAGCAACAATTGGTGGTCTGGTAGAGCATGCATACTGTATGGTTGAAACAGTTGAATGCAGACAAGAGCTTCTATTCCTGGCAGGTGAGGAGAGATGCCCTTCATTCAATACTGCTAGGCAGAGGTAGGAGGATGGAGGCAAATGGGTTAATGAGGTCCCGTTCCAGAAGGGAAGCGGCAACCGGGTATGCGACAGAGAATGTATTGAACCAGTGGAGTCACAGAAACAGGCTACCATACCAGATAGGTAGTGCAAGAAGCCCTTCAGACGATGCCATCTGGCAGAGTTGAGAGGTGGAAGGCAAATGGAGTGTAGAGGTCAGATTCTTGAAGGGAAGTGGCAACCGATATCAGGCAGAGGATGTAAAAGGTGAAAACAGTCAAATTCAGACTCAGGTTCCCAACCATGGAAGTCAGTGAGATATGACCTTGACTCGAGGTCGCACACAAAGTAGGATGGAGAAGGCAAATAGGACACGGTCTCGTTCTTGAAGGGAAGTGACATCCGGGTATCAGGCTGAGAATGCAAAAAGGTTGAAAGCAGAATAACGTAGACTCGGGCACCCATCTGTGATGAATAAGGCGAGATGATCTTGACTGGATGCAGCTAGGCACAGGTAGGATAATGAGGGCACATGGGGTGAGAAGTTCCATTCTTGAAGGGAAGTGGCAACCGGTATTGAGTAGAGAATGCATGGTAAGACACAGTAGATTGCAGACATGGCTCCCATCCCTGGTAGTCGGAGCGAGCTAACCTGCACTCAATGCTGCCAAGCAGAGTTAGGAAAGGAGGATGTCAGGTTGGTAAGTAGTAGGAGGTAGTGACTGTAATGGAATTCCATCCCCAGTAGATAGGGGAAGCCTACCTTTGCTCGACACCTCAGAAGGTGTGAGTTAGGGACAAAGTCCGGAGTGCTGCTGGCATGGGCTGACAAAAACACAGAACACTGCTGTAGGAAGAGAGTAGATGAGGAAGCTGAAATGTGAAAGATATGATAAATCAGTAGATAGGTATGGTAAGACATACGTGGAATGATATAAATTGAAGGCACACAAACAGGCATGAAATGTAGAAGAAAGGGCCGGTCATGGAGCAAAATGATGGAGGGAAGAAGGATCCCACCGCAAACGACAGTATGTAGCAGGGAAGAGAAGTATGGAAAGATAGGTAACTGAGAATGTATGCAGCAGGGGAGGATAAGGTGGAGCAACTGGTTCAATAGAGTGAACACCCCCCCTCCACATCCCCCTCCCCCCGAATGTCCTGAGTCAGCAGAGAAGTGTAACTGGTCCAGCAAAGTGGGGTTAACAGAGGCAATCAGATGAGTAATAGGTTAAACATTGGAATTAGCAATAATAACACATGGTGAACACGTGCACTGAAAAGAACTGATAATTACGCTACAGAGTGTACGGCAGGCTATAGGTAGGATATGAACAGAAGAGCCAATGAGACCAGCAAGGAGCATGGAGGAAGGAATCATCTATAATAACAGTAAACATTAAATGAGGTATAACTGAGCATGAGGAGAAAGTATGATGAATGAAACATCAGTAAACAAGAAGCAAATAGCAACACCCAACAAGTATATCCACACAACATTATGCAAGGTGCAACTGTGAGCACAAGGAGACAAGTGGCCCATTACAATGAAATTAGGTTTAGTTCGGATAACTTGGATTCCAATTGGCTGCCGCAAGGCAATGATAGCTGAATAGGAAAGATTTGGATGTAGACGTAGAAAAATAAACAAACGGCATGTGGAATTAAAGCAATATGGAGTATGGTACAGGGCTGGAATGCTGCCTCCAGAGAAACTCATGGTTTAGTTCGTGGGTGATACTCACAGGAACCTCAAGGTGAATGCAACAAGCATTTAGCTTTCTGAAATGTCAGCAGTGCTTTAAACTCAGTAGAGGAGAGGCTGGTCCAGTTGCAGGAATTTACTATAGGTGAATCTTCCAATATTCCAAGAGTAGAGAGCATTACATGGCAGGAGAAAGGTATGTGCATTCGTCCTCCTGAATTGTGAGTAGTACATGAAATCTGAGAAAAGGGTGATGGATCATGATGCAGCTCCTTGTCCTCTGGTTCAATGTGTGGGGAGTAGATGAGCATGAGGTAGAGGTACCTGGAGAAAAGGAACGCCGAGCTGCAGGGAGCAGACGGCATGTTGCTGCACTGGAGGGGTTGAGGGAGAGATGGGGCCAGCAGCAGAGGATGGACAGGAAGTGGGCATGCATCAGGAGGGGCATTTGATGCGGTCCCTGGAAAAGGGAAAGAAGGAGTTGGGGAGGCTCGTGAGCGCTGAGCACGAGAGGGAACAGATGCGGGTAGAGAAGCCCAAAAAGGAACAACACAGATGGAGAGAACCCTAGGAGCAACGAGGGATGTAGACGAATGGAGGAGAAGAAGAAGAAGAATCAGCATTTATGTAGCGTTTTTCATACACAGTATCCCAAAGCGCTTTACAAGTAATGCTAGACTGGTAGTGAAGTGACTGAATGTGTGGTGGCGCCCATATCACACATCATCACTCACACAAAGCCTGGATAATTGCATGAACTGGTTTATGGGAAGGGGAATGTTGGCCAGAACACCGGAAATGTTCCCTGCTCTTTTGCGAAGAGTGCCCTGGGTTCTTTTACTTCCACCTGGACACCCACCAGGACAACACCAGGATGGGCAGAAGGGACCTCGGTTTAATGTCTCATCCGAAGGATGGCACATCCCAGTAGTACAGCACCCCCCAATTCTGCACTCGGATGCCGGCGATTTTTAGGTGCAAGTCCAATCCCGGTGTGGGATGAGAACCCATGACCTTCTGGTCCAGAGGCAGATGTGCTACCAACTGAGCCACGCTGACACCCATGAAGAAAGGGGGTGGGAAGCTGAATGAGCCACCGAGAGAGTGGAAACCAGCCTGGACACAGGACAACAGATAGAAATACAAATGACAATGGTAGAAGAAACCACAGGAGGGAAGGGGGAGACAAAAAATGCTGGGAAAAAGCACACAAAACAGAGCGGCAGGAGGCACAGGAGACAGCACAGTCACACAAGTGACCCTGGGAGCTCAAACAACAGTTCCTAAGCAAGGGAGGTGTGTTAGTGATGGGTTTAAGTAGAGGTTGTGGGAGGAGCTATTCCCCACATTGAATCTTGGGTTTAAGCCCTCCCATTAGGAAAAATTGCAATCCAATGGTTAATACATAGTGGGTGGGATATTCAAAGGGGTTGGCATGGCGCAACAGTATTGCGCCATGCGCAACCCATTGATGTTCCCTGGCGCGACATTCAAAGGGGGATGTTGCGTTGCGCAAAGCCCGATGCACCGGGGTGCACCAGTAATGTGTGCAGCGCAAGTGTGGGGGGGCATGCCCATGCATATGTGGCACATCCTGATATTCAGCCTGGGACGTGCGGGACATATGCAGGCACAAACCTGCCTTGTGCCACACAGGGGGGTGCAAAGATCCACCTGTAAAAAGCAGGAGCAAGGCCTGGCCACCCACAGGTGAGCTGCTGTATTGCAGGGTGCAACACAGCAGCTGCCAGACCTCCAGAGACACAGTCCGGGCGTCGTTGCCGCCCACCTTCGCCCGATCACGGGCATAGAATTATATTATCCCTGGTGGTCCAGTGGACCTGCTCCCCTGCCTGATCACGGGCTTTTGATATATTAAATATCCCTGTTGGTCCAGTGGACCTGCTCCCCTGCCCGATTGCGGGCCTTAGCTTAAATTAACCTCCCTGGTGTTCCAGTGTATCCTCAGCCAGATTGTAGGCTTTAGTTGTAAATATAATCCCTGGTGGGCCTGCAGTACCCCTCTCCCCACCCGCCCACTCAGATCCACCTCCCACTCCCCCTGGTCAGCAGTGGTGGCAGCTCCCCACCTGCAAGCCACCCGGCCGCACGCTGACTGACAGCGTACAGTATGGCTGTACGCCCATTGGTCCCCTGAATGGGCCAATGGGTGTGCAGACTGTACTGTACTACACAGTCCTGAAATATGAATGAACATAAAACACAGCAGAATAAACATTTATTAATAACATGTATTAACTGTCCATTGATTACTTACTATTTTCACTTTTTTGTTATTTATACTTCATACTCCATCGGCAGCATCTGCCCAGCCTAGTACCCCAGCTTCTCTAGTGCGTATGTTCCCTTTGAACCCTCCAACATACCCCCGAGGTAGGCCCCTCCTGACTGGGGCAAGGTTCAAGACTGCAGGTGGTCCCTCTTCACATAGAAACCTATAGAATAGGGGAATGGTTTGTTGCCCAAGCCTAGGTCTGAGAAAACCTCATCATCCTGCCATCCTGTTAAGTTTCTGTGTTCTTGTTGCTCCCCACCACATGGAAGCCAGCACATGAGGAGAGTCAAGAGTGCTTGTGCACGCAACACTATGCCGGCAACTACCCTACCTTCTGAGATGTCCTCTGCTGCTTTACCACCTGTGGCTACCCAGGTGGAAGTGTGGTAGTGGGGACCAGGACCCTTCCTCTGAGGATGAACAGCATCCTCTGGGATGCTCGATCTTCCCTCCCTAGCTGACTCTCTGACAGCTCTGGCCCATTCCCAAACCTATGTCATCTGCACCACAAGCAGAAGCACTACTGCTGCGTCAGTGTACTGGCCATTGTTCTCATTTTCTTCTTCCTGTTTTCTATCTTCATGAAACTCCCTGCCTGCTGCTGACCTGTTGATGGGGTTGCTTAGGCTGCACCATTTCTCTGGCTGGGTGGTGGTGGTTGGGGGGGGGCAAGCAGCTGCTGTCACAGCCTTGTATTTTTTCTTAACGATAGGCAGATAATAAATGGTTAATTCACCAATTGTCACATCACTGGTGAATAATTCACTATCAGCACAAACCTACTGAAAACCTGATAGAGGTTACATTTTAGAAATCAGACATGTTTTTCACTACATTCCAGATTGGACAACCTTGTTAACTATTGGTTGGTCTTCTCACACATAAAAAAAAGACTGAGGCATGTTTATTTTCATCTATAAAGTAACTTTCAGAAAGGAACACTCCATGAGCATTGCGCTCACTGACTTAATAGATACAGTAGCTTCCTCCCTAAATAAGGGAATGTTGGTGGTGCAGTGTTTGTGGATTTTTAAAAAGTTTTGATGCAGTAGATCATCTGATCTTGTTAAATAGACTGTTGCAAATTGATATATCAGATGATATCTGCTGTTGGTGTAAATAATATTTAATGGGAAGAACACAACAGGTTATAGTGGGTAATGACCACTCAAGTAAAGCACTGGTACAAAAGAGGCATCCCCCAGGATCAATTTTAGGTCCCTTGTTTTTTTTTATTTATACAAATCAAGTGACAGATCTTGCAAAAAAATCAGAAATCAGGTTATACACCGATGACACAGTAATACTGACAACAGGAATAAATGCCACACAAGTGCAACACGATTTACAAAGGGATTTTTGCACAAATTCAAACCTGATTTGAAAAATCTAATTCAGTGCTAAACAGCAAAAAGTTAAAACCCCTGGTATTCAATGCAAACAGTACTAGAACAAAGAAAGAAATTCCATCAATAGAAATAAAAACAAATAATAATGAATGTTTGTCCCAGGTTTCAGAATACAAATATTTAGGATTTTGGATAGACCACAAATAAAAATGTTGCTATCACATTGAAGAAATGGTTAAAAAAGTTCCTTACCTGCCTGATGGCGAAAAAATCCACTCTGGGCCTCACTCCACCCTGTATCCAAGACCTGTTATGCCTGAGTGCTAGCACCCGTTTTACCAGAAGATCAGAACACCAGCCTCTCCAAGTCCCCCGATGCCGGACTTCTCAGGGACAATGATCACTTGCCTATCGTGCCCCCAGCTGGCTAAATGCCCTCAGCACTCATATTACTGCCTCCACCTCTCTAGGTATTTTCAAATCAAGGCTTTTCTCTCACCTTGCCACCTCCAGCTCCTGTGACTGCCCTGATTAAACCTCCTATTTTCTCACTACCCACCCTGTTCCGTTATTTGACAAAGACATGTTTGGGAAACCTTTTCTCCTGCTATTGTCTGCTCCCCACACCTTTCACTTAACCTCTCTGTTCTGGACTTTTTCCCTGTTTGTTTCTCCTAATCTGGCATGACCTCTTTCTTGTAATAATAATGTGATTATTGATATCTCATGTCCTTTTGCACAAGTGATTTGATATGTATTTGTATATGTTTTCTTGCTCTTGACACAACACAAATTGTTGTGTTATCTATGTAACCTTTTGTACTGTACCTAATTGACGTGGAGCCTTTGTAAAAGAGCCTCTGGCTCAAAGGTAGTAATTCCTAGAACAATAAACTAAACTAAACTAAACTAAAAAAATAAACTGCAGATTGGGAGCCTTAAGATGTACTGGGCATTGTATAAATCGAAACATGAGAATGTCAATTGTAAATCAACTACTGATACCAATCATTCATTATGAAATTCATATATATGGATTTGCAAATGTTACTGTTGTAAAAAAGTTGAAGTCATCTATAACCATTTAGCAAAATTTGCACTTAGGACCAATAGATGGACTCACCATTGTAAATTATATAAAAAAATTGGGGATGGCTAAGTTTAGAAAACAAACATATATGAATCTAGGCAAATCAAATTAAAATAAAACATTCATTTCAAACCTCTCTACTTACACGATAAGCTAAAAAAGATTGAGAAGAATTATAATTTGAGGAAAAGCAAAAAAAATCAAGGAAATGTCAAATTTTGGTGCCTAAAAACAAATATGGTGAGATGACTTTCTCTTTTGCAGCTTTAAAAATATGAACTGAAACAAGTGTACAGACATAAAGCTAAAATGAAAGTCCAGGAATGTTTAATACTGCTTTGAAACAGGAATTGGTGGTTCATTGCACATGTTTGTATTGATATACTGGTACTGTTTACGCTAGTTTTGATATGGAACATTGCTATGGAAGTTAGGTATTTCTTGTAATTTAATGTATGTGTGTTTTACTGTGTTTGTTTATTTCAACTTTTAAAATTGTATTTTATATAGGAATACCATGTAAATAGGACTTGTCCTAATGGTGTGTATTTTGTCATCCAAATCATGTCTGAAAATGAAGCTTTTTACCACTACTACTTTAGACAATTTTCTACCGGCTAAAGTACATTAGACTTTGTAACTCACACATCTTAACATTATAGTCTGCGGTGTTGCTCTTCAGTCTCTTTAAAGGATCGTAAAGTTTCACTTGCTTTAGGAAAGCTGGTTTTAGTTATGCAGATCCCCAGCTTTGAAATAATGTACAAAAGGAGTTAAAATTAAATGTTGTTTTAATGTCTAAGGAATTTATTGAGAGTACCAATAAGAAAACACATGAACAATGTTCTAGTTATGACTATTATTTTAAATTGAACTTTGCGTTGGTGTGGGTTGTCATAGCATGCAATGTCTGTGTCTCTCTAATGTGGAATGTTGGCATTATCTGTATTACATGCTGCTGTAACTTTTAACTGCTGCCATCTTGGCCAGTACACCCTTGTAAAACAGGTTTTGCTGAAAGTAAACATCAAAAAATAGATAAATACTATATTTTAGGTCCATCATCTGTGCCAGTTGTCTGTCACTTGTGGGAAACTATTCTCATTAATGGCCTAATAATGACCAGTACTAATGCAGCAAGCATTGGTCAATACCAAATGTTTGCTTGCTTGCTGTTGTACTGGGTCTTGCCTGTACACATTTTAGTATGTATTTACCCAAGATAGGCCAGAAGAGATGTAATATGTTATTTGCAATGGGGTCCTGATCAGACACAGTTTTATACTGCATTTACCCAGGATTATAGAGGTAAGATGCAATATCTCATTATTAGTGAGGTTTTGCTTTTATAATGTATTTTTCCAGGAGAGATCATCTTAGATGCACCATCTTCATTTCTGTGGAGTTGTGCAGTAGAGTTCTATTTTTTACAGTTTTTGCTATATATTTACCCAGGATAACCCAGTTGAGATGCAATATCTCATTTTCAATGGGGTCCTGCTTTAACACATTCTTGTACTTATTTAACCAAGATAGCAAAGCTTAGATGTTGTCTTATTTTCAGTGGGATCCCACGTTTCCCAATTTTTTACACTGTATTTACCCAGGATAGCACTGCCAAGATGCAATATTTCATTTTCAATGGGGCTCTGCTTTTGCCCATTTTTATATTATATTTACCCAGGATGGCCCAGCTGAAAGGTAAGTTACTTTTTCAGAGGGGTCCAACTTTTACAATGCACCTTTCCCAGGATAAAACAGCATACCTGCACAGTTACAAGGGGCTCTGCTGTACTAGGATCCTGATTTTACATATTTTCACTATATATTTACCCAAGATAGACCAGATGAGACGCAATATCTCATTTTCAGTGGTGTCCTGCATTTACACATTTTTAGATTGTATTTATCCAGGATAGGTGTAGTGGAGTAACATGAGTAACCACATACCCAGGTATTCTGCAGGTGGCATGCTTTAGTCAAGGTTTGATCAGTTATCCACATTTTGATTGCTCGAGCAGTCATGGCATGTGGTTCAGGCTTCTCATCACTGCGGTCTATGGTGTGGTCCAGGATGAGGTTGAAGACCCCCTATCAGAGTTAGAGCATTTACTGAATTGAACTGCATAACCCTGTGTGCTATATCATGGAAAAAGCTGGGTGCATTCCTGTTGGGGGCATAGAGGTTTCCCACTACCAAGGAGCCAGTCAGAGTTTCAGATAGAGCCAGGACTCACCTGCCATTGGTATTTGCTGACGTGTTGAGAAGTTTCCATGGGAGGGATCTGTGAGTAAGGATAGATATGCTCTACTTTGTGGTGGCTGCAACACTATGAACCTCAATCCCCACCCATTTTCTCTTCAGTTTTTGGGCCTTGGTACTAGACAGCTCAGTTTCCTGGTGGAGGACCAGCTGTGACTTCAAGCACTGCAAGTGAGACATCACCTGCTTATTCTTCACTGGGGAGTTCAGGCCCCAGAGATTCTAGCAATGACAGCTAGTGGTGGGCAAAGTGAGCTCAATCCACTCCATGAAGCATTTTGCGGAGCACAGGTGGATTCGCGGAGTGCCCCACAACGCGAAGCGGAATACTTCACGTTATAATGAGGAACGCAAAGTGGATTGGGAACAGCAACTTCGCATTACTCCGCCTCCACTGGTCACTACTCTTTCAATTTTTAAGGTGAAGTGCATTGGTGGCAGTTCACTTCACTTCACCTCACTTCGCCTTGTTTTTGAGCTCTGAAGGCTGATTTGCAGTGATTCATGGGCGTTCAGGTCACATGGGCTCCATATTGATCTGCACAGCCTCAGTTTGGGGTAGTATGAATAGGAAGGAGTAGGAGACAGTGTGCTCTAATAGCTGTCTGTAGGAATCTTTTAAAAAGCTGTTCAAAAAGCATTTTTGCTTTTTTGGGGGGGATCCAACTGTAGTTCATCGATTGTAGGAAACCCCCCTGTGCTCACATCATCTAGCATTTTTGTTTGTGTGTGGATTTTGAATGTTAATTTACAACATTGAGTGCGTGTGGTGTAAGACAGTGAAGTGTGCTGTGTGGGGAAGGGGCGTATCTGTGTGTAGGTAGGTAGATTTAAGTTGGAGAACTAGTGATTTCTTTGTGTTTTGGTTATATTTTTGTTATGTAACTGACTGTGTTACTGTACACATAGTAAAATTGTCAGTAATAGTACACATTTTCTTGCTGTTTGTAGTGTGAATGTGGTACAGCATTTCATAAGGTCAGGTTGTTTAAATTACAAATTTACATTGCGTGGCAGTACACTGAACTTTTGCATTTGCATCGCATTCCTCATTCAGCATTGTACACAAAGTGTTGTGTGTTGTGCGTGCAGTGTTGCATGCATCAAATATAGTACACCTTTTAAAATTTGTGACACAGACTAGTGTAAGTGCAACTAAGTGCAGCAGTGTGAACCTGCTATCCACTCCAGCTGCCTGATTTTGTACTGTGATCGTGTTTTCTGTTCTTAGTTTTGCTGCTTGTAGTGCCGTAAAAATCAGCACTGCCTGAATTCAGTGCCCCCCAACGTTGAAAAGGTATTTTTTACCAGACTGGATTGTTTTTGTGACCCCATCAGCACCACTGGTTACTGAAGTTGTTTTAATTCCGTGACAGTGTCAAAACATAGTAGTCTCTTATCTGTTGCTGAAGCCACAGTTGTTTATATTTTGCTTCACATCCAGCCAGCATCCCTCCAGTCAGAAAGTGAATGTATCAAAATCTGAATTTGGTAATAATATTTGTGGCTGATCCCCCAAAATGTCTGCAAAGAGACGTGCAAGTAAAGCTGTTTCTGGCCATGGCAATGTTGGCAGTAAGAGGGTCTGTGGGCATGGTAGTAGTATGTGGATGGAGAAGTGCATTGCTGATGTGAGGAAAGTTATTTCTCCTGCAATGTTTTTTACAGCCCAATCAGTAGCTTCACTGATAGCTGGAGGAGATGATGTTTTCCCAGCTGGTGGTGTTAGTATTACTGGTGTTAGTGGTGGTGGAGGTAGTATTAGCATTGTTGCGTCAAGTTCTAATTCTGACCAGTGTACCATAACCAAACATATTGAGCGTGAAGCAGTGCAAGTGAGTGACAGCGTAGATGATGTCATACTTCCCAGTAACATCCCATTAACTGAACCTGATTCTGCTGATTATGTCAACGATGGCATACAATGTGATTTTCCATCCACCGTGGCACTTAACGTCACTCATTTTCCATGCAACAGTGATTCACAGTGTGGTGAAAAAGTATCAGGTGATGGTGGTGTAGATGCTGATGATGAATGTGATGATGCTGATGATGATGATGTTGCTGTTGTTGCAACAAGCAGTCCACATGTTAGCATCCAAGCAGAAGATGTGGATGTGTGTGACAGTGACGTTGATGAATATGATGATGATGTAATTGACCCTAGTTGGGAACCGGAGAAAAAGAAATTAAAAGTGGCAGTGTGTCTGAATCTGTTTGCAGGAACCCCCCCCCCCCGTAAAAACTTGTGATTTTCTGGTTTTAGTTGATGATGATGATGATGATGACGACCCAGTAATCAATATGATAGGTAGTCATGGTGGTCAGTTGCAGTCCAGGTGTGCAGTACCAGAAACATCACATGCCCCCCCCACTTCAGTGCTTAAAATAACAGACTTAAATAAGCCACATCATCATGGACATGTTAAAAGCAGAGCATCACACTCCCATGTTTGGGATTTTTTTGTTCAAGATGCAAATGAAGATTCCATTGCAATCTGCCAGGTTTGCCATGTGCGTGTGAGTCGAGGTAAAAAGGGGAGCCATCTCGGGACAGGAGGACAGCATACACATCTTAAGAATAGGCACTTGGCTCTGTGGATCCAGCACAAGCTGGCAGCTTATACCAGACTGGGGCGTTCACCCGTATCACCGGCGGCAACCATAGCCATGACTGTTAAGCCCAGTAGGAAATTAAACATGTGCAGTAGTGTGGTAATAAGAGCAGAGGATTACTACAGGCATGATGAGGTGGAGGACTATAATGACTTTGAAATGTTGTCCAGTGCTGGTGAGAGTAGCAGTTTTTGTGGTGGTGGTGGTGGTGGTGAATGCAGTATGTCTAGTACAAGTGGTACATCAACCCCGGTTGGCAAGTCTTGAAAAATAACATAATTTCTGGGTTTGTCCTCATCACCTGTGCAACTGTCGTCATCAAATATCCACACTCCACCCCCTGCCAATGGCATTCATCACAGAGCACAACCATTTGTGACCAACAACACACCCCGTGTAAAATGTTTAAGTCAGCCCATGTTACAGAGTGTTTTTGCGCATAAGCTGAAGTACCCCCCAATCATACAGTGTCACGTGAACTTAATGCTGCTGTAGCGGAAATGCTGGCAATCGATCTTTTGCCTTTCTCCTTTGTGGAGAATTCTGGGTTCTGGTGGTTTGCTGTCCGTGCCTGTCCAAAATGGAAAGTCCCATCCAGGACATACTTTTCTACCCGTGCTGTTCCCGAGTTGTTCCGCACTGTCTCAGACTCAGTAAGACATGCATTTCAACATTCCTTTCTCCATTCATCCATTTAAGTATGGATATGTGGACAAGTGGCAAAACAGCAGGGAGTTCATATCTGTGTATAACTGCACACTGGGCGCAGGTGCCGGGGGTTGTTTGTGATGCAGGTAGTGTGAATAATCAGTGCAGAAAGGTGGATAGTTGTGGTAGCAATCTTCCTGAAATTCGCCAGCATGCAACAATTGCTATGCACAGTGTGACCTGTTCACACACTAGTGAGAACATGTTGGACATGGTACTGACTGAAACTGACAGATGGCTACACCCTCTGTCCCTGAGAGCTGGGTTCATAGCAAGTGACAATGGGTCAAATGTGGTGAAATGCATCACGAATGGTGTTTTTTTTTCATGTTCCATGCATGGCCCACTGTTTAAATCGTGTGGTTCAGGAGTTTCTGCAGCACCCTGACATAAAGGAAATGCTGACCATTGCACAACGTATCTGCTCTCACTTTTCAAGATCTAGAAAGGCCCGTGACCAACTGCGGCAGTTGCAGATACAAAACAGCCTGCCTCAGCACGGCTTGAAGCTGGAAGTTGTCACCCGATGGAACTCCACGTTATACATGGCAGAGAGGTTGTATGAACAATACAAAGCCATCTCCGAATATCTTGTTATGCACAGTAGCCATGACAGTTCTGGGGCCTCCATGTCTATGACGACTGAACAGTGGCGCCTCATGAACTCTGTAATAACAATTTTGCGGCCTTTTGAACATGCCACACAGCCAGTGAGTGGCAGGTCTGCCTCCATTAGCCAATCAATTCCACTGCTGCAGGTGCTGAGGCAGACATTGGTGAATGTACAGCATAGGCTTGATGTTGCCGGAGACGATGGTAGCAGTATGTTGCTGCAACACATGCTGACAGTATTCGACCAGAATAATCACATTGTGAGCATTCAGCATAGTGACAACTTTGCCATGGCAACAATGCTGGACCCACGATACAAACGTGGAATTGCATCAGTACTGGAGGGAGGGCCTGAACAGGTGAAAAATATCAGTGGTCAACTGGTTCGCTTGGTTCATGGGGCACAGAAGTCACGTGCCAAGGTTTGCAAACCTCAGCAGCATAATCCAGCTGAAGGTGTAGCTGGAGGACCAGCAAGCATATCATGCAAGGGTATGGGGACTGTAGTTCCAGGTGACCTGTCATCCAAAGTGGCTGGCGTCAACCCGCATTGGGAGGCTTTGTCCCAAGTGGGTATTTGTGAAATCAATGATTCTGGGGAACAGGCTAATGCATCAACAATTGGACTTAGTGTGGCACAGAGAATGGTTGAGTCATATTTGTCTGAAAACAGGCATCTGGCAATAAGTGAAGATCCTCTTTTGTACTGGAGAGGAACGGTCAATGAATGGCCAGAGCTGACTGCAGTGGCACTAAAGTACCTCACATGTCCACCTTCCAGTGTAAGTGTTGAGAGGGTATTCAGCTCAGCAGGTGCAATAGTCAGGGATCGTTGGACAAACCTGTCTTCTGCAAATGTTAGTTTGCTAACATTCATTAAAATGAATGAGAGGCACATACCAGCACAGACTGCAACCTCGGTATTCGTACCCTGGCCTAGTCATGGTGGTCTTGCTGATGTGGAAATGGAGCATTCTAGTGGCACTGGCAGTGGCTGCCTGAAATGGCCCACCACTGACGTAGATGATGACACAATGGAGGAAGAATTTCCCAGTGGTCAGACTTCAGACATCGATGACTGTGAGGGCAGTTTTCTTTATGAGGATGATGATATGGTTAATGTTGGCAGGTTTTAACTGCAGTATTTAAAAGGTGGTGTGCCCCCCTTACCCTGGACCACCACCACCGGGACTGATGTTATACAAGTCTGCCACCATGAGACTATCTGCCCCCCTGGACCACCACCAACACCAGGACTGATGTTATGCAAGTCTGCCACCATGAGTCTGTCTACCCCCCACGGACCACCACCACCACCGGGACTGATGTTATGCAAGTCTGCCACCATGAGTCTGTCTGCCGCCCACGGACCACCACCACCACCACCGGGACTGATGTTATGCAAGTCTGCCACCATGAGTCTGTCTGCCCCCCACGGACCACCAGTCCACCAATGCACCACCACCACCAGCTTCTTAATATTTAAACCATAAAGTGAGCATGTGCACTCATGTTTGTTATGCTGCCTCACTTCCTTAAGTTGTATGTTTTGTTTTCTGTAGCTTTTCAGAGCCGCAGTGGCAAACACATACTGTACACTTCTTTTGTTTCTTTTACAGGAGAACAAAAACAGGCTCCATCGCTAATACTCATTGGGAAAGATGCTGTAGCTGTACCGTACAGAGAGGAGCTGATGTGATGTCCATGTGAAATTAATTCTGGTAAGTATGAAGATTTTATTTCATCCATTTCATTGCTTTGTAAAGACTGCTGCAAATATTGCACACAACAGGTTGTCTTAGTAGTTGACAAGATGTGTCTCTGAAATGTAACTTGACAATAGGGAGTAAGATTTGAGAACCAGGGAGAGACACATAACAATGAAGTTTTAACTTGTAAGAAGTCATTCATTTCTTTTTTTAGGAAACTTCGCAATGCTTTGTTGTTCTGTCAAAGTGGCCTTATCCAAAAAAGTTCTTCAACATCAGGCACACCCCTCCCCCAAGCTTGGGCACACATGCAACACACAGAAGTCATTTCATTAGATGACCATGACCATCATTAACAACCGGACTCCAGAAGGATGCTGATGAAATCTGTGAAGAAGTAACAAAATAAGAAATCATTACAGACAAAACTGAAAATATGATCTCCCCACACCCCTCAAAAAAAGAACTACGTACCTTCATGTGCTTGAGAGTTATCTGTTTCCATTTAAGTGCAAAAAATTCTCATCGAGCACTGGAATGTGCACAGCAACAGTTTATGAGTCACCTGTGGGATGCAGAACAATAGCATGAGTACATGTCCATGTCAAGTTCAACCCCCCTCATCATCACCTACAAAATACACAACCACATATCTATATATATATCTACTCACCAAGGCTACTATTAGTGTACATCCAAGGGGCACCTTTCAATCCAGTTGAGATGATCACATTTCATTTGGTGGAATCGTCTCGCACAACACATTGGACCAGCAACACACACCTCACATTCATCATATTATACTGGGGTATGTGCTGAAACAGTCTCTTTTCACTTCGTTACCACTTGTCAATTTTCTGCACACAAGGACGATGCATTGTGGGCCTGCAGAAAAAATCTGGGGACTCTGTGCCACCTCTGCACACATGACTGAGTGCGCCATTAATTCTGGGGGACTTTGTATGTGCTGAAACAGTCTCTTTCACTTCGGTACCACTTGTCAATTTTCTGCACACAAGAAGGATGCATTGTGGGCCTGCAGAAAAAATCTGGGGACTCTGTGCCACCACCGCGCGCATGACTGAGTGTGCCATTAATTCCGGGGGATTTTGTATGTGCTGAAACAGTCTCATTTCACTCTGTTACCACTTGTCAATTTTCTGGACACATGGAGTATGCATTCTGGGCCTGCAGAAAAAATCTGGGGACATTGTGCCACTTTTGTACGCATGACTGAGTGTGCCATTAATTCTGGGGGAGTTTGTATGTCTCATTTCACTGTGTTACCACTTGTGAATTTTCTGGACACAAGACAGATGCCTTTTGCGGATGCAGTAAAATGAGGCACCAAAACAGCGCACACTCACACACACTTAACAGAAGGAAGGGGACCCAGAATACAAAGTGTAATGCATATGGAAGACAACAAAAAAAGGCCATAATTACATATAAGGGTCAGGGATGGTGGAGGAATACATTTTATGACACAGCGAGGAAGGTGTGGGGTGGGGGGACATGGTGTGAGGAAACAAAACTAATGTGGGATCCCATGGTGATCCAGAAGCAGTTCCAGCATGGACATAATTTGAAGCTGATATCCCTCTATGTCATCCAGCCGCTGCTCCACAGCACTCATCCTCTCGCTGTTCTCCTCAACAGCACTCCAGAGAACTGCCAAGTCAGACAGTGTTACATGCACTTCTCTGGTGTCCACTCCTTCGACAGGCTGACCTGTTGGTCATGGTGGTGGTGGTGGGGGCGTACAGTATGATGCGTACTACCACGCTCTCCCTGAGCTGCCCCCTCCCCAGACATTCCCTCACCCTGCTCCATCTCTCCTACTGTGCTCCCTCAGTCCGAGCAATCACTACTCTGTCACACGACACAAGCACAACACACACACACAGTCACACACACACACAGACAAACAACTAAGTAAGTATAGAGGTAAGAAAAATAAAATTTTCAGAAAGAACAAATTAAGTATAAAACAGTACAGAAAAGACACAAAAATGTAGCTTTTGAAAAAGCTGTTGGGTTATTACTATCAAACTTTATAAACTCTCCTCCTCACTCTGATCTCAAATTATCAGCAATCAAAACACTCCCCTCTCTAGTCCACACTCCTCTCTCTCAGTCTGCACAGGAGAAAGTGAAACTGTCTGTGTGACTCACTTCCTTCCTGCCTGGCTAGAAAGCATGTGACTTACAGTACTGTAAGCCATGTGATGTGTGCGGGGGCTGCCAAGTCTGAAACACCAAGTGGATCACTTAGAATCATAATGAGGAACGCGAAGTCCATTGAAATCAATGACTTTGCCTTACTTTGCGTAGTCTTTCAGCCTCAATGCGAAGTGGTAATGACAAGGTGGAGTGAAAACTTTGCATTGCCTACTCTGCATAGCGGAGTGGCAATGCGAAGCGCCCACTTCACGTTCACTTCGCCACTGGATTTTAAATTTGCTGTATCTCTAATGACAGCACAGATCATCCATCAAGTGGGGGTCATAGCAAGGAAGTCTGGGAAGTCAACAGCCATGCAAGAATCAAGCAGGTGGACATCTGCAGGTGGACAAGGTCTGTCTGCCCAATGTTTCTTACATGTCCCCTTAAAATTCTTGAGTAGGCCCTATTAGGGAGAGATCCACCCACCCTGGAAAACACCAGTTCCTAACTTTAAAGAGCTACTGGAACCAGAATTGTCCGATAGGAAAAAAGATAAAAATTTTAAGAAGTAGTCAATTGTAACTTTTTATTTCAGAAGTATTTTTCTTTTTTGTTTTGCTAATTAGAAAGTTTTCTATGTGATAATATTGTGCTGGATGTGTGGAATAGCTGTCAGCCTGGCTGTTTACATATCTATCTTTATTAACCCAATACCTCATCAGTATTGTGATCTCACTGTCTGTGACATCACAGGAGACTGACCTGGCAGCTAGTGAGTGGCTGTTCCTATGCAGTAGTGATGTCACAGTCAGTGAGGTCTCAATGCTGATGATGTAGTGGTGGAAATAGAGCTAGATATGTCAGCTCCCAGGCAGAGTGTTGTCCAACACGTCACACCTACTAACGTCAGGTAAACAATCTTCCAATTAACCAAAGGGAAATGAAAACTACTTCAGATATAAAAGGTAATGGTTGACTGATTTTAATAACTGACATTGGTTTTAGGCAGCACACTAGCTGTTTAAGGCACCACATGAAAACTAAACTTACAACAATAACAACTATATACTGTACATCAGAAGACCAGCATTGCACCTTAGCACACAAAATATTAAGTAACTACACATGAACGTTAAAAGGATATGGGCCAAGCAATATCCAGTGCCCCATGCCCTCCTCCCACCCCCAAAGGGTGGGGGTTGGGATGGAGATAAGGGAAGGGGCGAACAGCCTGACTTGGACAGGTCAGGGAATATTCAAAACCTTCCCTTCCCCCATTCCCAATCATGGTCTATAATACCTTATAGGTAAAATCTACCCTACTAGTGTAAGGCATGAGGGAACACAGAAGCACCATGTGGGCAAGACCTCCTGAGCAGATGGGGTTCTCATTCCATGACATTCTGGAGTCTGTTGTGCAAGGGATTACCATTCCCCCCTCTGTGCAGCCCCAAGAAGGCAATCTTCAGCAAGGATATGGGAGGTTTGGTCCAGGGGAGAGGGGACAGGGGTCTGTCAGTGCAGCACCCTGTAGGATCTCAACCACTATTCTGGAAGTGCACAAGGTAAGTATAAGGGTCTGCTTTTGGTCCAAGCCAGAATGGTTCTTAACCCTTTTCCTCTCGCTGTCAGCAGGGAGCGCAGATAAATCTCACCATATTGGAAGCGTGCCTCCATCTCCTTCCTCAGTGATGGAGAAGGCAAGAGAAGGGTGCTAGGTCAGAGGATGCTAAGTTTGGTACTCCACTGTTAAGTTAGGGATGGGTCATGGGTTTGAATCCCAGCAGCCACTGCTGGCATCTCTGAAAGCCATGTCACTCAGTGAGTATCTGAGCTTGACAGTCTATGCCACATATCCCATAAGGCTGAGCAGGAATGTAGCTAGCAATTTGAAAATAGTCCAGCAACTAGTTAATCCATTGGCTCCCCTTCCCCCACAAATCTTTTGTTAATCCTCATAGGCATCTTATGTAAATTGTATGAGCAATGTGATCAACTTATTGTCCCTAATGGCAACTGGGATGGTTATATTCTGGTAGAAATCATTTGCTGCAAAGTTATGTTATATGGCATTGTAATAAACTGATTTCCTCCTTCCCAAATCATGGCACCAGTAGAAACACAAAGTAGTGTCAGAAACAGTGGACAGGAAAAGAGTATGGGTCTTCTATGCACCCGTGAGGAAAATGGTGTCCTCCAACAAAGAGCAAGAATATGCTGTGAAGCTCAGATATGGTAAAATCAGAGGTAACATAGGAGGCACTTTTTATCCTAGAAGGAGAAGAACCCATGGAACAGTCTACAAGTGGGGATAAGTGATATATGAAGACAGTACAGGCCTTCAAAGTAAGCCTTAATAAATGTCTGCTTACAATGGCAAGCACAGGCACCCTGAGAAGTAGAGATGGTTGGGAAATCTCTATAAATTAGTACATGATTTTACACTGATTTTACAGTGTATTTAAAGGACAACACTTGTCCTCCCAGCCCTCCCAGTAGGCTTTTCAGCCTAAAAATACCTCTATGTAATAATATGTCTTCTGCTGTAACCACCATAATGTAAACACAGCCAGAGCAGTGCGGCACCATTTCACATGCTCAGCGTGGCTCCATACTGCTCCACTGTGTAGTGATACAGTGGAGCACTGCGGAGTCACACTGAGCATGTGAAATGGTGCCATACTGCTCCAGCCATGTTTACATTATGGTGGCTACATCATCAGACATATTATTACACACAGGTAATGGAAAAATTATTTGTTTAGGCTGAAAAGCCTAATTAGGGGGTTGTGGTTTCATGGGGGGTTCTGGAAGGACAAGTATTGTCCTTTAATAATCACTGCTTATGAAGCAGGGACAGACAATGAGTCCCTTCCAACAAAGTCACCATGTTACAAAGGTTCAGACCAACATCAATGAAGTCATCCAAAACATTTCTCAGCATAAATTACAAGCAGTAGTCCATCATCTGGCCCAATCATGACACCAGTAATGCACGACTGGATTTATACATTTTTAATGAATGTTTATTGAGTTTTTGCAATACAAACAACAATAACAGGGAAGACTGCAGTAGTTCATAATGGAATAAGACAGTTTATAACTTTCTCCCAGGAACAGGGTTAATTTGATATTTGTTGCAATCATTCTAGTGTAGTGGAGTCATTTGGAGTTCCTGAGGGCTCACATTTTTTAAACACTTTAGGAACAAGCTGTATGCCATTGACCATCACCTTCATTACATCACAAGCAGAAATTCACAGCAGTTCTCAAATGCTCCTGACACATCACAGACATTTTCCAAATGCAACACACGCGCAGCACACATGCAGTTGTTACTAACATTTGAACATGTAACCCAGAATCAGTTTAAACATGGAACAAAAAGCACTTATGAGAATGAAGTACCACAATTAAAAAGGTAAACATTTCTGCATTTCATTTTGTAGTATTCTTTTTTTAAGCATTTTAAGTAAAATTACAAATTAGAGAGAGATGCTAGAGAAGCAATGCCTTCTCCATGCTCCCCCCAAAACACACATTATAAGAACATAGCAGATAGCCCTGAGTTACAACCAGTGTCACTCTAAAGCAAATTCAAACTTTAAAAGGTTGCACAACTTGTATCCATAATTAAATTCTTCAGTTAAACTGGATCAAGTGAGTCAATCGTACCAAAACCAAATAGTTTGAGATCAGAGTGAGGAGGAGAGTTAAAGTTTGATAGTAATAACTCAATAGGTTTTCAGACTTACTAGATCCAATATTTAAACCACAATCAATACATGTAAGCAAAGAACCTTCATTTTCACAGCTGCAGTGAGCACAGCCTATAGCCATTTTTGTGGTAGCTCTAAAAACAAGCCACTGGATTGACACCATGGAACGCTTCCATTTTGGAGTTGCAGAATTATCATTCCACAACTCCAAAAAAGTCTGCCACAAGCACATTGTTTCTTTGGCTGGCAGAACACGGCACAGTCCACCTGTTCAAGATGGCTGCTGGATCCCAGTGTGCATACGTGAGTTGTCATCCATGTGTACTGAAGTCCATTGGCCATCTTGGATATGGCGGACAGTGCTGTGTTCTGTCATGACTTGTAAGCTCAGCTGTAGCTGTGTCGGCTCTGGCCAGAGTTTGTTTTTCTTGTCACTATACACACTGTTAAAATCATGGGCTCAATTTTCAAAGGATCAGGAATGACACAAGGTGCTTGTGTCAAACAGACATGATGCAAGAGCCACATTGTGCTACACTTTGCATCATTCCTGAGTTTCAAATGGTGCCTGCAGCACTGGTGGGCCCCGTGTGTCAGATGACCATACACTGGGCTTGCGGTGATCCGCAGGCTGTGACATGGTGCTGAGGGGGCCGTGCACCACAGCTTGGCTGCACCACCTTTGATTGCAGTATTTTCAAAGTGCTGCACCAGCCGCAAGCCTCAGCCATAGTTAGACCAGCCAGCACTGATCTAACAGCTCCTGTGCCACCAGCAGCAACAAGAAACACATGGGACAGGGTGGCCAGAGCTGAGCAGCTTGCACTGAGGACACTGGCAGCAGTTGAGACCATCCAGCTCATGGCAGACAAGCACTTGCAGAGAACTGTAACATGCTGCAGACATGTGTTGCAAGCTGCACAGGACCATGCCACAGTATGGGGAGCCACCAAGTGGTCTGTGATGCCATCTGTGGCACTGGTACATAGACCAGTCAGTACCTGCACAAAAGACTGGATGGCATAACAGACAGTGGTAGTGGATGCTAGATTGTTTTCAGTGATGGCACGAGTACAGTTCCTACCAGACATGCACATTGGGGGCAGTCTATCCCTTGGGTATGTGTAGAGTTATGGGTGTGTTGTAATATTTTCTGTGCCACAGGTCTACCAGCAGCACATGCAGTGTGCTTGGCACTATGTGACTGATATACTGGGGAAGTCCATGTTCAGTATGTTGTCTGCAGTGGTTCCACTATGCTACCTGGATGTTCCCTGGCAGCTACCATTTGCACTACAGCACACTGTAATGGCCATGCCGAGGGTGACTCACAGATGGCATGTATGGTACTCATGGGCTCTAAGGCACAACACTGTATAGGTGGTGACCCATGTGTGCATCCCACCCCCATTGACTCTATGTGTGCTCTAGTGGAAGTTGGGACAGTGTTATCCACTGCTTCCCTCCCCCACTGCTGGGCATAGTGCTGCATGTCCCTCATGGGCCCGTCTACCACCATCTCGTCTTGCTCTCAGTCCCTGTACTGTCTGTGCAATCCACTCCGTGCCCACCCACCTCTTCCTATCCTCCACAGCCACTGCCAACCTCCTGGACACACAACCACCGGGTCTCTGACACTGGTGATAATGCCACATGACTGTCAAAGAGCCTGCGGAAATCTCCACCCATGCACAATTTGCTCGATGTATTGGGGTACTTGTGGCAATTGTGGGGTGTTTGGTGCCAGGACTCCTTCTGTACCAAAATCTGGTGCCGGGTCCCCAGCACACTGGACTTCAATGCAAGTTGCCATTTGCCACAGCTTGTGTTGATCTAAGGTCCCTTTGAAATCGAGCCCCATGTCTTTTTCCTCAATAGAAGTCAATTAGTCTATGCTGTATGAGAAGACCTCTCATACAGCACAAAGGCCTTCACATACATTAGACTCCATCTTTGTAAATGTTCTGTTCGAGTTCTACATTTGGGCTGTTTTTTAATTTCAAATTGGCTCCTTACTCTATCTCGATTCAGATGCCGATGCTGAATGAGCAATTCAGTCTTCGAAACTGAATGAGCAAATGTAACTGCTCAGCAACAATTAAATTTAGTAAAAGCCCCACCCAGCCTTCTTTGCCAGTCACAATTCACTATTGTTCTCAATCAGGGCCGGGTCATTATTTTCCTTTTTGTGCAACAGAAATGAGCATGGCTACATAGAAAAAGAAATATTGTACTTGGTTTTATCGGTAGTAGAGAACAACTATTGTTAATTACATTGCTGATTTCATATGGCAGCGATTATTGTGTGTGTGTATTGCCTGTTGGGGGGGATGGGGTAACAGTGCTCTTGCCATCCATGTGTTGCATAATCTTTACCGGCAGCATTATACCATGTGAGTCTGAATTTCAAACAGATCTCCCAAGCTAATGTAACCCCCCTGCAAATGGGGGTTCCCAAAAGACTTCCAGGAGCTTGCTTGAATGCTCCAAGCCTGAATGGTGTTTGGCGTTTAAGCCATTTATCAGTGAGTGTTTTTAGAACCTCTGGTACTGTCTCTTTAAGAGCTGTCTGCTTGCAGACATAATTAGTTTGTATGGGGGACTGTGTGTTTCTTTGATTGAGTACCACTCAAGCTGCTGCCAATTCACTCCATTTTTGCAGTCACTAGGAGTACAAAGGGAACCTATCTGAAAGATGTAACTGTTTGCCAGAAATCATTTACAGTAATAATGAAATTACAGTTTGTCTAACCTGCTTTCTTTTGTAGTCAGAACAGTGTCTGCCTAGTTCCCCATTCTGGTTTTGAACTGCTGAACTGGACCAATCAGTGTGGGGTAAGCTAGCTCTAAAATGGTCCCTTGGACGAATCAGAACTTGGACTCATAATCTGAGCCAGCCACAAGAGGATTGTATGAGCAGTGACTCTGGGAGATGTAGTTTAGACTTCAGCACCTTTTGGACCAACAGCAGCAGTCTATTGTGAGTGACAGCCAATCCAGTCAAGAACTGGGAGGAACTCAAAGGAAGTGCCGGTTTTGTCGGTTGGAGTTTCAGTTGAGCTTTGGCAGTGAAGAAGGAAGGAGCCCTGTGCTTTTTCAGTGTGCAGTTTTAGTCAAAAACGTGTAAGGCCAGAGTTCGGTCTGCAGCTTGTGTAACAGCTTGTTAGGACTGAATCCGTCCTGTGAAGAGAATCAAAGGATATCTGAAGAGTAGAAACCAGGCTCACCCTGTAGAAGACTGGAGGAATTGCTGAAAATTGCACTCGGTCTGTCAGGAACTGAATCTGCTGTGTGTTCTCCTGGGTATTGTGCAGTAATTGCGATCGGGATACAGATGCAGCCTGCCTGGTATAGTGCTTTCTTTTATATAAATGTGTGAAGAGGTTTGTGTACCTCAAGTGAGCCCTGCTGACATTGAAGGACCCTATCTTATTTGGAGGTCGTGAGTACTAATTCAGGGTCGCTCCCTGTTGAATTGCCACATTAAATCCAAATGGAATTACTGTATTGCTGACTGTTTAATTCTCCTTTTCTCTGTGTGAAAGGGCCCCTACCAGCTGCCACGGTTTGGACTAGCCACTAGGGCTTGGGTACCCAGGGACAGTAACTGATAGGGATAGGCCTGTGCACAGAGCCATAAAGTAGATGAGTAGAGTGATAAGCTAATTAACCTGATTTCCCCTGTCCTTGTTATATCCCTAAATAAATCAGAGCTGCTTGTTTCAGCAAAGTTATACTGCCTGAGGTATTTGTCTATGTTAAAGTACTGTACGTGATTGTTG
Source organism: Neoceratodus forsteri (assembly GCA_016271365.2). NCBI lineage: Eukaryota > Metazoa > Chordata > Ceratodontiformes > Ceratodontidae > Neoceratodus > Neoceratodus forsteri. Next base: position 1,203,855,352 of record CM028130.1, read on the forward strand.
CACTGTATCTTATTTCACAGGAGGTCCCAGTGCGGAACCAGTCCTGGGGGTAAGTGTATACTGTAAAGGTAATTCTGATGTATTGTGTGGGCCACTAGTGGGAAGAAAGGGGTTGCAGTGTCCCAGAGGGCTGTGACCAAGTTAGTTTAACTATTGCAAACCCTGACCTCTGGGTGGAGGCACCGCCATTGATCCAGGCCCCTCAACCTGTTAGTGGCAAATCAGGCAGGGGTAGTAGCCCCTGGGATAAGCGCCATCTAGGGGTTACATCTTGGAGGCTCACCGCTGGGATTGTGTGTCCTCTAGTGGCCATATTCTGAACCACTGTTAAGAAAAAAATGGGTACCCGACAGAAGTGGCTGTGCACCGGCTGGTGGAGTGGTGTACTGGGGAGGAGATCGACCCCCAAAATGCTATGCTTATCCTGGACATCCCCCTGGGTATCAATACGGACACTGTGCAGGGAGTACTTTCCAAGGTGGAAGGTTTACAAAACCTTGTGGTGGTGGGTCGGCATGCTAATCTGCTCACCCACACTTTCCTGGCCCTAGTAGAGTTTAAGGATCCCATAGATAGCTCCAAAGTGCCACAGACCATTACCCCAGAGGAGCCCTCACTGCTTGGAGAGTGATAACTAAGGACAGTAAAGACCGGGGAATGAGCCCCACCACTATCTGAAACTTTTGAGGAGAAATTTGCTAAATGGTTGCTGGGGAAGGCAAAACTGTGGAGGACTTGAAGAAACTATTCTTGCCACCTGGGGTGTTCCTCCCCAATACCTTCTCCGCTCCAGTGCCGTAATGGTGGCTGAACCAATGCAGACTCCAATTTCTGCACCTGCCATTAGTCACGACTCTTACGAAGGTTGAGGATCTTCTCGGCACCCTCCCACCCCCAAGGGAGGATGACTGGGAGACCTGGATAGACTATGTTGCCCCAAGTGCTAGAATGGCAGTACTCGGAAGCAGCGAAGAGGGTTAGTGAGAGCCTCGAGGTCCTGCCCTGGCTACCATTAGTGCTAAGCGGCCAGTAACCCTGAAGTGACTGCACAGGCCTATCTTGAGGCCCTGGAGAATGTGTATGGGAGCCCAGATTCTGATGAGGACCTATGGTGGAGAGTAAGAGATGCACAACAGTACCAAGGGAGTTGTTGTCTGTGTATGTATCTCGGCTGGAAAAATTGTTGCAAGAATGCCTCAGAAAAGGTAGTTTGCCAGCGATTGAACTGGACTGAACCAGGCTGGACAGGATCCTTAAGTCTGCCCCTTCTCAGAACTGCGTTGCTTCAGTTACGCCTGGCAGATCGACTGGAATCCCCACCCTCCTATGATGAGTTAATGAGAGAAATTCGAGGAGTTGAGAAAAGATGACCTCGGGAGGGACCTGCACCAATAGCTGCTGTCTGACCAGGTGACTGAGGTGACCCATTAAGTGAAGTTCAGGGCAGAGGTTGGCAGTCAATGAGTGCTCTGACAAGGAAAAGATATGCCACAATGGGGCGAACTGTTGAGAGAGATCGGGAATTCAAAAACAGTCCCTTTATGAAGCCACGCCTGCAAGTCAGAGCCCCTGACCTATATCCGACTGCATCTGCTATGGGGTGGGGTACCCACCCATGTATCTCCTACTGATAACAGCTCCAAACTCAATTCCTTGACCATGGAAGTGGAGAAACTGACGAGATGTCTCCAAATGCTTATCACACCGCAGACAGAGATGGCACCCAGGTTTCCAGTTAATAATACCCCGCCCTGGCTCCCAGTGTGGCGCCTCGGCCAGCTCAAACTCCAGAAAGTATGTTTTGCTATAATTGTGGGAAAGATGGGCACATGAAAAGGAATGCCAGTCCCAAAAGACACTGACAAAGTTGCATATAGGCTACAAGGAGAGCTTGGAGAACAAATCAGTGGTTAAGAGGTGCACGAAATGATCCCAGTGAGGGCACCAAAAATGCTAACTCACATCCTTTTGTGGCAAGGTCAGTTGCCCAGGACCCCACTATCGCCTCTCCAGACTGGTCCAGAATAGTGGGTCCCTCCATGGAGACCACTGTAAAGGTGAATGGAGTGTCTACAAGAGCTGTATTAGACAGTGGCTCCCAAGTGACAATTATGTTCCAAGATTGGTATCAGAAGCATTTGTCAGACATACCCTTACAACCATTAGAAGGACTGCATGTATGGGGGTTAAGTGAGAAGGCCTACCCCTATTCCGGGTATATCCGAATTTGGCTGTCTTTCCCCACCTCCGTGGCTGGAGTGGCCGAACAAGTAGAGACCCTAGCCTTAGTGTGTCCCCCCACTGGACTGTATGATGGTGTCCCTTTGTTGATTGGAACAAATGCTCATATGTTCGGAAGGCTGGCACAGTTGTGTTATGAAAACAGGGTCAAAGACTAGTAGAGCTTTAAGAGTTCCGGCTTTAATTAAGAAGACCTATGAGGCACAGAGATGCTGAAAAATAGAACCAGAGGAACCGGTCGGAATTGTATGGAAGAAGGATCCTGAGTCTCTGATCCTGGCGCAAATGCCCAGTGTACCTTACAGGGAGAGGTCCGTATCAGAAAGGATGTTAAGAATAAAATATTAATGTTGGATGCACCAGGCGATGGAAAATTGCCAGAGGGACTGCTGGTCAAGCCTAGTATTTTGCCGCTAGAGCCCATGCTTATGCCAGAAGGGTAATGGTCCAAGTTCATAATGTGTCTGAAAGAGACATTCGAGTAAATAGAGGTTGCATCCTGGCTAATGTGCATTGTGCAGACACTACAGTGCTACCCAGCAGCAAGAGTTCAAGGAAGAATGACAGAGTAGCACACAGACTTGTTTGATTTAATGACTCCGCTGCCAGCTGAATGGAAAGTGAGGATCAGTGAGAAGCTTGCCCAGAGACCAGGTGTTTTCTTTAAAGGAATGGGACGTGGGATCGTGCACGGAGCTGAGCACAATATCCGGCTGCATGACGAAAGACCATTTCGTGAGAGGTCTCGACGCCTGGCACCTGCTGACATAGATGATGTGAGACGGCATCTGCAAGAGATGTTAGCTGCTGGTGTAATACAAGAATCCAGAAGCACTTATGCTTCCCCCATTGTGGTAGTGAGGAAAAAGAATGGAACAGTAAGGGTGTGTGTGGATTATCTCACCTTAAACCGCGGACTATCCTGATCAGTACACAATGCCCCGCATTCAGGATGCTGGACTGCCTAAGCGGGAGCAAGTGGTTCTCTGTGCTGGATCTCCATGTGGGTACTATCAGATCCCGATGGCCCCAGAGGACCGTGAAAAGACAGCCTTTATCTGTCTGCTTGGCTCTATGAATTCATGAGGATGCCTCAAGGGATTTCAGGTGCCCCAGCCACTTTTCAACGATTGATGGAGCGTGCAGTGGGGACATGAACTTACTAGAGTGCCTGGTATACCTAGATGATGTTATTGTGTTTGGCAGCTCACTGGAGGAACATGAGAGCAGATTATTTAAGGTATTGGACCGACTGGAGGACTTTGGCCTTAAACTGTCCATTGATAAGTGTCAATTCTTTCAAACATCAGTAAAGTATATGGGACACATAGTATCCACCGAGGAATAGAGACCGACCCAAGTAAAGTTGAGGCCCTCCACCTGGCCGCAGCCCAAAATCTAAAAGAACTGCAAAGATTCCTGGGATTCTGTGGTTATTATCGGCGTTTCATCAAGGACTATTCAAGAGTGATCCGCCTTTACTAACCTTACTCAAGGGTATTCCCCAACCCACAAAAATACCAAAAGTCAGCGTCCTCAAGACTGAAAGAGTGTATTTTCATCCGAGTGAAGTATTTGGGGCCGCTGGACTCTGATTGTGAGACTGCTTTTCATGAGATCATTTATCAACTTACCCATGCTCCAGTGCTGGCCTATGCCGATCCAAGAAAACCTTATGTCCTGCACACTGATGCTAGCTTGCAAGGGTTGGGGCTGTGTTGTACCAAGAGCACGAGAATGGCCTGAGACCAGTGGCCTTTGCCAGTAGAAGTCTGACCCCATCTGAAAAGAACTATCCTGTACATAAGTTAGAGTTTCTAGCTTTGAAGTGGGCTATTGTTGACCAATTCCATGAGTACTTGTATGGGCTAAAATACTAGTAAAACTGACAATAATCCTTTAACCTATGTGCAGACCTCAGCTAAGTTGGATGCCACTGGCCATAGGTGGCTTTCTGCATTATCTACATACGACTATGCTCTCGAATACCGAGCAGGTCTGAACCACATAGATGCTGATGCTCTCTCAGGAGGCCTGTTCCCCAGAATGATTGGGTCCGATTGGCAAAACCTGACATTCGGACACTCTGCGGAAGATTTGACAGGGAGGAACAAATGTCCACGGGCGCGAGTGGACTGCATAGTGGATTACTTGGGACCCTCTGAGAATTGCATACCTGCCGCTTATTGCCACTTTTCTGCAATAGACATTGGTGCACTGCCTCAGCTGGACAATGACAGTATTGAGCGAGCTCAATCCCGCGATCCCATGATCAAAGCAGCTTTAGAAGCCCTCTATGCAGGGAAAAGATGTGTCCAAATTACGCTCCACTGATTTGAGAACTGCACTGTTATACAAAGAAGGTCCTAAATTGAAACTGATCAATAAACTGTTATACAGAGAAACAGTAGACAGAGGGGACAAGTAGACAACAACAACTAGTGCTGCCCACTGCCTTTCGAGACTCAGTACTGAGGTCCTTGCACAACCACATGGGGCACCTTGGTATAGACAGAACACTTGACTTGGTGAGATCCAGATTCTATTGGCCTAAGATGGGGGCTGACATGGAGCAACACATTCGAACTTGTAGTCGCTGCTTACAGAGGAAAGCTTTGCCCCAGAGGGCTGCCCCCCTTGTTAACATCACCACCAGTGCACCCATGGAGCTGGTCTGTATTGATTTTCTAAGTTTGGAGTCAGATCAAAGAAATATCAGTAATGTGCTGGTGGTCACTGACCATTTCACGAGATATGCCAAGCTTTCCCCACCAAAGACCAGAAAGCATCCACTGTAGCCAAAGTACTTGTAGAAAACTTTTTTGTTCACTATGGGGCTCCACAAAGAATCCATTCTGATCAAGGGAGAGACTTTGAGAGTCGTCTGATCAAAGAGATGCTTTCTCTGTGGGGAGTGCGAAAGTCCAGAACCACTCCTTACCACCCACAGGGGGACCCACAGCCTGAACGTTTCAACCTCTCTTTGCTAGATATGTTAGGCACCCTGCACCCAAAGGACAAGCCTAGATGGAGCCAACAAATTAGCACCCTGGTACATGCTTATAACTGCACCAAAAGTGATGCCACTGGGTTCTCCCCCTACCGCCTGATGTTTGGAAGAGAAGCTCGACTACCAGTAGATGTGTGTTTTGGGGTCTCTCTGATGGGGTTCAAGCTGACAACTATTTACAGTATGTGCAAAAGTTAAAGGCCCAGCTAACTCATGCGTACCAACTGGCTCAAACCATGGCTGCCAAAGAAATCTGGCCAACAAAGAAAGGTATGATAAAAAGGTGAAAGCACAGGAACTCCAGGAGGGAGATCGGGTATTGCTAAGAAATCTGGGACTGCATGGCAAGCACAAGATTGCTGACAGATGGCACCATCTCCCTCACATTGTAGTGGGCAAACTAGATGATCTGCCAGTGTACAAAGTAAGGCCTGAGAATAATTCAAAAGATGTAAAAACAATGCATAGAAATCATTTACTGCCCATTGGACAAATCCTGATTGAGTCTGAGCCCCCAGAAGATGCCCCCTCTGGACCAGTGACTAGAGCTGCTGCTAAGAAAAGATCAAGGAAGTCTGCACCTACAGAAGCAGAGTTAAAGTGTTCCCCTGCACAAGTCCCAGTTGAGCATGACTGTCAGTCCATATCAGAAGAAAGTGAGAGTGACTTTGAATACTATCCTTCTACGAACTGAGTCAATTGTTTCGGGCAATCCCTAGTCAATACTGGAGACAAAGCTGGGCCTTCTGGACTGTCTAAGCCCCAGCTTCATCCCTGGAGCCATTGCTCCCAGAAAGTGAAGTGCAAAGCATCAGATCAGATGAAATGGAATCATTGTGCATGGTTGAACTGTTTGAGTTTTCAGGGGAAAATGATAGATTAGGGCAGACTGGTGATACACCGAACAAGAAGAGTATTTTGAGTGCCCTGACAGTCCACTGCCAGTGTCCGAAAGCTCTCCATGCGAGGCAAATGTTGTGGACTCAGAAACTGTAACTCCTGGAGCTGAAAGTGCCCCAAGTTCTAGCCTCTCTACCCCAGGGAGACTCCCCTGACAAGTGAGGACAATGCTGAAAATGAGGCTCAGAGTGCAGAGACTGTAACAGTTCCCCTAGAAAGACTGGTCGAGCTGTAAAGCCTGTGGTGCACCTCAGTTATGATTCCTTGGGAGGCCTGTGGTTTGCCTCTCAATGTTGTCCATAAAGGAGTGTATGTGTCCCCGAGCTCATTGCCCAAACTGAGCGTCAGTGCTAACTCAAGTTACTTGTGTTGCCCTCTAAGTATGGTGCCCTTGCCCGTCCAGCCCCAAGGTAACTGATAGGAAGGGCCCCCTCTTCAGGTTTCATGTACAAGAGGTAATAACTTGAGTTATGGTACAATGTGTGTGTAATACTGTGTAAAGAGTGACGTACTGCAATGTTTCAGAAATGTGTTCTTGGTAAAATGATATATTGACTGATGATTACATGTTGAGCCTAATGCAAATGTATCTGATTTGCAGTTAAAACTTATGGGAAGTCCTTGGACTTGGACGTCAAGCTTTCCCAAACCAGGAAGGGTGTAACCCCCTGCAAATGGGGGTTCCCAAAAGACTTCAGGAGCTTGCTTGAATGCTCCAAGCCTGAATGGTGTTTGGCGTTTAAGCCATTTATCAGTGAGTGTTTTAGAACCTCTGGTACTGTCTCTTTAAGAGCTGTCTGCTTGCAGACATAATTAGTTTGTATGAGGGACTGTGTGTTTCTTTGATTGAGTACCACTCAAGCTGCTGCCAATTCACTCCATTTTTGCAGTCACTTGGAGTGCAAAGGGAACCTATCTGAAAGATGTAACTGTTTGCCAGAAATCATTTACAGTAATAATGAAATTGCAGTTTGTCTAACCTGCTTTCTTTTGCAGTCAGAACAGTGTCTGCCTAGTTCCCCATTCTGGTTTTGAACTGCTGAACTGGACCAATCAGTGTGGGGTAAGCTAGCTCTAAAATGGTCCCTTGGACGAATCAGAACTTGGACTCATAATCTGAGCCAGCCACAAGAGGATTGTATGAGCAGTGACTCTGGGAGATGTAGTTTAGACTTCAGCACCTTTTTGGACCAACAGCAGCAGTCTATTGTGGTGACAGCAATCCAGTCAAGAACTGGGAGGAACTCAAAGGAAGTGCCGGTTTTGTCGGTTGGAGTTTCAGTTGAGCTTTGGCAGTGAAGAAGGAAGGAGCCCTGTGCTTTTTCAGTGTGCAGTTTTAGTCAAAAAACGTGTGTAAGGCCCAGAGTTCCGGTCTGCAGCTTGTGTAACAGCTTGTTAGGACTGAATCCGTCCTGTGAAGAGAATCAAAGGATATCTGAAGAGTAGAAACCAGGCTCACCCTGTAGAAGACTGGAGGAATTGCTGAAAATTGCACTCGGTCTGTCAGGAACTGAATCTGCTGTGTGTTCTCCCGGGTATTGTGCAGTAATTGCGATCGGGATACAGATGCAGCCTGCCTGGTATAGTGCTTTCTTTTATATAAATGTGTGAAGAGGTTTGTGTACCTCAAGTGAGCCCTGCTGACATTGAAGGACCCTATCTTATTTGGAGGTCAGTGAGTACTAATTCAGGGTCGCTCCCTGTTGAATTGCCACATTAAATCCAAATGGAATTACTGTACTGCTGACTGTTTAATTCTCCTTTTCTCTGTGTGAAAGGGCCCCTACCAGCTGCCATGGTTTGGATTAGCCACTAGCGCTTGGGTACCCAGGGACAGTAACTGATAGGGATAGGCCTGTGCACAGAGCCATAGGTAGATGAGTAGAGTGATAAGCTAATTAACCTGATTTCCCCCTGTCCTTGTTATATCCCCCTAAATAAATCAGAGCTGCTTGTTTCAGCAAAGTTATACTGCCTGAGGTATTTGTCTATGTTAAAGTACTGTACTGTGATTGTTGCACTGTATCTTATTTCACAGGAGGTCCCAGTGCGGAACCAGTCCTGGGGTAAGTGTATACTGTAAAGGTAATTCTGATGTATTGTGTGGGCCACTAGTGGGAAGAAAGGGGGGTTGCAGTGTCCCAGAGGGCTGTGACCAAGTTAGTTTAACTATTGTAAACCCTGACCTCTGGGTGGAGGCACCCGCCATTGGATCCAGGCCCCTCAACCTGTTAGTGGCAAATCAGGCAGGGGTAGTAGCCCCTGGGATAGCGCCATCTAGGGGTTACACTAATGTTCTGCACCACATGTTGTGGTGCCTTACCTCTGAGACACCCCATCTGGCTATGTTTGATAAAAATTCTTTGCACTATGTAAGAGTGGAAGCGATTGTAAATTTGCCCTCAGCCGATCCCTTCCTCTTTCCCGTTCTGGGAGATGCCTAAGGCCAGCCCCTGCACTTAGGCACGTAATGACGTGTGCACAGGGAGAGCTCAGGGGTGCACTCCATTCAAGTCTATGGTGGCAACTTTTAAAATGTTTTTATGTATCGTAGTGGTCATTTTGTCATTAACCAAGGGCACCAGGTGACTAACAAGCCCTTGTTATTCACCGGTGCCCTTGGTTAATGACAAAACAACTGTTACGATATATAAAAAATGTTTAAAGTTGTCCTATAGACAGAATGGAGTGCATCCCCTCTCCCCTGGGCACAACGATCATGTATCTCAAGCACAGGGGCTGGTCTTAGGCATTTCCTTGAACTGGAAGTGGAAGGGATCAGCTGAAGGCAAATTTATGATCCCTTCCACTCTTACATAGTACAAAGAATTTTTATCAAACATAGCCAAATGAGGTGTTGCAGAGGTAAGGCACCACAACATGTGGTGCAAATCTCTTTTTAAATAACTTGGGGAATCTCTTTAAACTTCAAGAAGCACATTGGCTAAATTTACAAAACTAGCATGATTTATAAAGGTTAAATGGGGCTTGCATGATGCCTTTTGGCTCATCACAAGTATCATCTCGAGCCTCCTTATGATTCTAGAATTGCTTAGTTTCGCTTTGTGGTTCTCGAACTGTAAGAAGGCATGAGATGACACTCTCAATATGCCAAGAGACATCTTACAAGCCCTGTTTACCTATACTATACTCTTACTCTGCATTCAAAGAAGCTTTTTATCAAGCCTGAAATATATTTGTGGGCTTTCTGGGGTGGTCCTCAGATGGTTCACCTCATACTTCACCAGAAGAACTCAGAGGGTGGTTTCAGGTTTTTTTTCCTCTGATCCCACCTTTCTGCCTTGTGGGGTTCCTCAGGGCTCTATTTTGTCCCCCATGTTGTTTGCGGTGTACATGCTTCCCCTTGGAGACATTGTGAGATGGTATGATCTGAGGTTTCATTGCTATGCCGATGATACCCAGCTATACCTGTCTTTTGCCCTCGACCAGGAAGAAGCCGTCTTGGTATTTAATAGCCGCCTCAATGAAATCCAGGATTGGATGAGGTCTAGTTGGTTGAAGTTGAATTCAGGGAAGATGGAGGTGTTGGTTTTGGATCCGGATCGCCGGATAGGGGGTCCTGTGGCTGGCTCCCCATCTGGATTGTACCTTGGGGCTGTTGAGCTACAGGTCTCTGAACAAGTGCGAAACCTGGGGGTGATATTGGAGGCTGGGTTGACACTTCGGCCTCAGGTGTCAGCTATGGTTAAGACATCTTTCTACCTTCTAAGAAACATTGCCAGGATCAAGCACCTAGTTCCATCCAGTGATCTGCCAACTTTAATCCATGCCTTTGTGACCTCGCGCCTTGACTACTGCAACTCGCTGTACTTTGGGCTTCTGGGGGTTGATATCCACCACTTGCAGCTGGTGCAGAATTCAGCAGCTTGGTTGTTGGTGGGAACTTCTAGATTCTCCCATATTACACCGGTGCTGCGGGAACTGCACTGACTGCCAGTTCAGTGGCGGATCACCTTCAAAGTCGGATTACTGACTTTTAAAGCCCTGCATGAACTGGGCCCTGATTACCTGAAAGAACTTCTGATTCCTTACCACCCTGTGAGACCACTCCGCTCTGCCAATGAGGGGTTGCTAGAGATTCCAAGGGTGACTTTAAAATCTGTTGGGGCCCATGCTTTCATGTTTGCGGCCCCCTCCCTTTGGAATTCTCTACCCCATCAGATTAGGGAGTGCATGACCATGGGGAGTTTCAAGCAGGCTGTGAAATCTTTCCTCTGGGAAAAAGCCTATGGATGTATTATTTATTGAATTGTATTGTTTTATGATGCTGAATTTGCTGGATTTTATTTCCTTATTGTACTATGCCTTGATGCCTGAAAGGCGCATAACAAATAAAGTATTATTATTATTATTATACAAAGGAATACAGAATGAAGACTACCTGCAAACATTCTCATCACCTTCTGTAATCAAGGTGTCTAATTTGTTCTAAATAAAATAAATTAAAAAATATAAATTTTTCCCTTACTTTTCTTATCATATATTTTCACCTTATTTTTCCCAGCTCATTAGAAAAATAATTCATACCAAATGTCAGCTCACTTCATTTAAGCAATAATGCACAAGAGGGTGTGTGTTGTGCTGGGATAACATCACACATCGGGTGGCTGGGCATGAGGCCACAGGCTGAGTGTGTTCTACACTCAGGAAGCTAGGGTATCCCCACACTGCATACCTTGGAGAGTATTAATGCAATTAGAAAATGGTGTGCTTGTACAAAAAAAAGAAAAAAATTGTGAAAAAACACAATTCTAAAATACATTTTTGGTCACTTTTTGAATATGTTGTGTTGGGATAACATCACGGTTGAAGGTTTGCACTGACCAGTCAGAGCCTAGGAATTTTTCTTGCCATGTTATCATAGTGGTGCTATACCACAGCATTATGATAATAACTAAAACATTCTAGACCAAATTCTGTGCACAGTGCACACTTTCATTTGATGGGACAACTTCATGTGTTTCTCAGGTTTTATTGCTGGTATGCACTGTGTTTCTATGTACAAAGGACCTATCAGAACTTTAACCTACGCTCATTACTTGTCTGATAGTCAAGCCACAGTCCCTTGTCTGGGCCCTGCTGTGAGCAGCCTTTCAAACTTTTACCATGGCCTGAGATAGTTGTTGGTCAGTGCCATTCATTTCAAGGAAGATAGTGTCAGTAGGTCAGAGTCATAAATTAAAACACAGAAAGATTAAGAGAAGGGCTGAGCAACTTACTACAGTATGTTGCTTCATCTATCTGTTGAATCTTGGGCTCCAGCAGTCCAAACGTTTTCTCCTGAATGCCTCGAATCTAGACTCTGAGCAGATTGGAAGCTATGAAAACACTGCTGTAGCACTACTGGCCCAGTGGCTTCTCAGTGCTTGCTTAGTTTTTTTCCTCTTCTGTCTTGTGAGTAGTTATACTGGTTGCTAACAGTTTGACTTTCTGTTCTGTTGACTAAATATTCTGTCACTGTTTCTCTCTCTCTCCCTTTCTCAATGAATATGGATGCTGAGCAATGGAAAAGCAGAACAAGAGAACATTTTGACAGCTGCAGTGGGCGTAGCCCTGCAGACGTCTTGCAAGCACAGTAGAGAAAAGGAGAATTGCTGGACTTTTAAATAGAGGAGGCGAACAGTAATCACTGCACATTCATTGCACTATTTAAAAGTCTGGTCGGTAGAACACAGAACTGTCCGCCATGTTCAAGATGGCTGCTGGAGTTTTCTGTGCATGTGCAATGACTCCTGCATGCGCACTGAACTCCGGTGGCCATCTTGGAGATGGCAGACTGTGCCACAGTGCCGCCGGAGTTCAGTGCGCATGTAAAAGTCATCGCGTATCCACAGAAAACTCCGGTGGCCATCTTGGACACAGTGGACAGTGCCGTGTTCCTCGGAAAACTCAGCTGCCGCCATACCAGCTCTGACCAGAGTTTGTTTAGTTTGCTGCTCCACTCCTCTCTGGCTGCAGTAAACCTTGCTTTCCTTGCTGGCTTTTAAATATGGCACTTGCTACACCCCTGGCTTTTTCAAGAAGTCAAAAGAGTATAAACTGGTGCAGACCAGAGGTACAGTACAACCTTTTTTGCAGTTCTTCCCCACAATACTGCATGTACCTGATGGAATTGGGAGGGGGAGATAAAAGCCTGAATGTTTTCAGCAACTGTTGAATAGCAATGCTTGCAGGAGTGTTGCCCTCTTAGACAAATAACGTATGCCGTGGTGTACTTGGCATATCGGTTCCAATGCGATGAGAAGAGTATGCAGCTCCACTTGGGAGCAATGATCTTCAGGAGTAAATGCACACTGTCCAAAATCACCAGCTAGAGGAAGAGCACCAGAGAGGATGGGGGGAAACAGGTGGGAAACTGGTAGACTGAGGATGCACTTAATCAATCTTGAGTGTCCCTACCAGTTAAGGGAAGTTGGGGTGGCCCAGTTCCGACTGCTATGATTCCTTGGCCCATTGCTACCAGCTCTTAAAGCAGGACTGCACATGCTGAGAAAAATTACCCTAAACTCATTTATATGCAACCCCAGTGAGGTGAGCTGACCTAAGAATGCCATCATTGTGAAAATAGTTCTTGTTACCATTTGATCTAATAGGAGCCTGAAGGATGTTACCTGGGGGAATGATGACACATTACAGAGCAGAGGTGAGCAGTGTTGTTGTTTTCTGAGCTTCTGATTGGTGGCAGAGGCTTGAGGTGGCATTCCTAAGTACACACTGATGTCTGATTGGTTTGGTTGTTGTGGAGTATGATTGGTGGCCTTTCAGCAAGCTTTGCAAAATAAATAAATAGTGTGTTCTCTGGCTGCATTCTACTTTAATTCTGGCCTGAGTTTGGATTTGGGACTGAGTAGCGGTTTTGGAATGGATTAATAGCAAGAAGCAGTGGTGTGAAGACTGTGTGTGACCTGACAGGTGTGCAAGCACGAGTCGGGGGGGGGGGGGGGAGGTTCTCTGCTTGCTGGGTAGCAATAGAAGTGGCTCACTCTTTTCAACTATGAGAAGTTTCACTCAGCGAGCAGAAAGCACTGTCACAAATAGCTTGACTGATCAATGGCCTGTCTCTGCTAAGCCCACTGCAGTTTGAGCTACATTGGACCTAACAGTGACACACCTCTGAAGTGGCCTTATTACAACAAACTGTTCACTTCTTTATGTGCACTCAAGAAAACTAAAAATTGGGTACACACTGCAATACAATTGGAAAATTCAGGACACAAGCAGAAACTTGCATTACTTTTATGGTCAAATGAAAATCTAGCCCTTGGTGTTTTGACCTTTGAATAATTTGCCTTCCAATTGATTTTTCAATGCATACAGCATCTGACATATGTCTTAAAGGACCCAGAAGAGGAGTTCCAGAAAGCTTGGGAACCCTTTTTGAGTTCACATTCCCCCACGGAGGGGATGTTAATAAGAACATGTAACTCTATATGAAAGTTGTACCATGTTTACATTATACTACAAAGAGGTTGTGCATTCTCTTGATCACCTGAGATTGTAGTAGGTAAACTAATTGCTTGATAACTATACCAAATTACATAAAAAATTTTATTTTTTTCCTTTTTCCAGCATTGAATGTAGCTGCCCTTTTAGCAAAGTTCATCTTTGTAAGGTTATATGTTATACATTGTCTCTGACTTGTGATTCATGAGAATGTTAGAATACTGAAACTGCCTGTATGTGATGCTATGTAACCCACTGATAGATTGTTGATTATACACATTGCACGGGCAGGATTTGTATGCATGTATTGTCATGTCGATGATATTTGTACAAATTCAGTAAACAGAGATTAAAAAAAATATATAGCAGTTCTCTAAATCACATGCTGTGTATTTTAAAACATGGGAGATTGTGGGTGAATAAAGTGCAAGCCTAACAGCCTTCTAAGACCAATATTAAGAGTGCTGGTACTTTTCCATGAGATTTTGTTGCTTCACTGGGTCAGCGAGCAACTAAGAATCGGGAGAGAATGGTGCTTGTGCAACTTGATATGTTATTTTGTTAGGACACTTGTAACCAAAGTTTGTTGGATTGACAGCAATTAGTTTGAATATTTATGCAATGTACTTGTGGCCATTCATGATTTCTGTCCTTTACAGGGATTACCATCCTTTTGGGGAATCATGAAGGCACAGAAACCCTCTTGTGGGTGTAGGTCCTCCCCAAAAAGTTCAATGGAGATCAAGTTCCTTTAAGCTTAAGGTACCTCTGGGAAAGAACCCCCAAGGAGAGAGGCAAGCTGCCAGAGGAGGATGGGATGGTGGTAGAAAAAAAGAAAAATGAGCTGCCGGAGCAGTCTTGAGCATGCTTCCTTAAATACTCCTCAGAAGGGGTATGGTTAAAGTCACTCACTGCCTCACTAAAGCCGAGGCTATGGCCTTGCAGTTCTATATGATTTACACACTGTACATTTTGGTCATATAATTTAAATGTGGTGGTGGTAGGTACTGATGAGTTGGACCATGGATTGGGGAGATAATATTGAATATTTTGTGTAATGCCACTAAAGACTTAAAAAGACACAAAGGGTAAAGAGAAATTGTTATTCACCAGATAACTGTGTTTCTTCTAGAGATTTTCATCCATAGCCACACACATTGCATCGTTCCAGCTTGAGGAGCCAGAACCCAGAACAGTCCAATCAGATTCATACTACAATAGCATGACTGCCTCCACTTCTCGTGGGTAATTCCTTACAATCATCAGAACTTTCACGCGGAAGGGAGAAACACCTGCATGTACATGTACATTTGTAAAGCAAACGCAAAGAGGAGGGCAGCACACTGTAATACTCCATGCTACCGTGAGTCCAGCAGACCATATTTACAGAGAAACCAAAAAGACAGCACACTCTAGAGCTCAGATTTTGAATAGGCTGACCAAAAACATTGCAGCAGCCATCCCTTTGTCTGGGGGCCCCCTTCCCCCCCATGGCCAAATGACTACAGGCTGCTGGAACCATCCCAGTGGAGTGGTCAGCAGCCTCTGGACACAGGCTACGATAGGTCAGCTAGCCCCTCCGAAGGGGGGGGCTCTGAGGGAAGAAGAAGAATATATCCAGCTAGCTGTGGAAGCTTCAGCCTTTTTGTTCTTCCTTCCCTCAGATCAACAGCTCCAGCTCCTAGAGTCAACATTTAAGGTAAGGTAGCTGGGGCCTAGGGAGGGTGGCCGCATGGCCCTCATTCTGGTAGTCATGATAGTGGGACAGGAACAGTTGTTTTCCTGGTAACAACATTTTGTAGCATGGAGCCAGCCTTGTGGAGTTAGGCTTCTGCCTCTGGTTGGGGATCCTGGGTGCAAAACCTGCACCTTGGTAGCTCTTCCCTCTGGCACAGCCATGCAGGGAGGCACCATAGCATAGTGGTTAAAGCTCCAGGCTGCATATCTGGAGACCTGGCTAGATGCCACTGCTCCCACTTGGATACAGCATTTAAAAAACAAACACACGCCCCCTCTTTGGAGCCCCTGGTGGGTCATTCTCCCCCCCATGTTATGGTGCAGCAATTAGAGTCTCAGCAGGCTTAGCAGGGTGAGTAGCAGTAGCAAACGCATGGTTCCCAGCATCCATGGGTGGTCAGCATCTTGGTGGGGTGGCCGGAGCCTCAGCAGCCTTTTGCTAGTCATGCCGTGGGGTTTTCCTTGGGCCCGCTCGCTGTCTATGCAGGGAGATCCCCCTAGTGCCATCACACTGTGGGGGAGAATCCAGCCCCACGTCCAGGAAGTTCTTTGTGCCTGGGACTACAGGTCCCATGATCCCTCTGGCCCAAGTAGGCCACGACCGGCTGTTTCCCAGCTCAGCCTCCACCTCAGTAGAAGGAGGCACTTCAGTGGTCAGTCCCGAGGGGAACAGCTGTCCTGCTGCCTAAGGATCCTGCAGAGTAGGCCTGAGATAGATAGGCCCTACTATGGACCGGGAGGGTGGCCTGAACATCCCCTCATGGCTCCGTGCTTCTTGCAAGATCTGCGGCCATTTGGGTTCCCCCTTTTGCAGATCCCATGGGCACATGCATGAGATATTGCTGGCCAAAATAATTTTTGCTCAGAGCAGGTTGTGGCGACCTAAGCTGGAATGAGCCACAGCATGGGGGGGAACTGGAGAAAAAAATTAAGAATAAATAATATTTAAACAAATCGCGCCTGCAAGCCACGTGGCATAGCGAGTCCCGCGAGATCGGCCCATAAGGACATGGGCCTGTTGCAGTTCTCGTGGGAACCCTCGCGAGACTGCAGTGGCCATTTTGGGTGGGCCCAGGGCTTGCCCTATGAGGGGCCGGGCAGTTTTTCATGGATGAAAATGAAGGCATATAAGGCAACATATCCAATTGCAAATGGGCTTGTGCAATTTAAGAAAAAAGGGAAAATGTTTTTTTAAATCAGTTTTGTTTACATTATAGTTTTCTTGTTTTTTTCTTTCATCATTCAGCTTCGTTTGGTTTCCAGTATCAGGGGGATCAGGTATGATGATGCACTGGGTGGGACACAGTGTATTAAAAAAAAAAAAAAGGTGGCATCACAGCGGGTGATTACATTTCAAGTCCAACAATTGTACACAGGTGCATTGAGTGTCCAGAACAGTATTACATCTCTAGTAGCGACCTGCAGGCACACACGCCAATAGACCCCCCCCCCACACAACAGAAGGGACCATGGTATAGGGCAAGTGTGGATGGGTGGGGCGGGTAATTGGGGAACAGGGAGGCAAGGTGCCTCCTCCCCCACCATAATATTGGGAGTGGTTAGGTCGGAACACTCATTAATCATGTTTTGTGGGGGGGATTAGTTGTTTCAGACCATGTCTGCCAGGAAGAGAGTGCTCACATCCAAGGCAATGGCAGCCGCCGAAGACAAGGAACAGACTCTCTACAGGAAGAATGGAGTGGCCTAAGTGCAGGCATGCCTGGAAGGGCTGGAGAGCTCCACTACACCCAACAGGAAGAAGAAAGAAGGGGGCTGGAAGTCACTGCCACCAGCAAAGCTATCTCGGCCAGCAGGTAAGGCTGGATTCAAAGGCCCCCAGGTGGGGGCCAGCCAGGTAAGGCAGGTATTGTGGGCAGTGAGGGGAGAGTCCTCGGTGAAGAAGTCAGATAGTGAAGCCGAGGTTACAATAGTGACAGACTCTCGGATTTGGTCAGTGGTGAATCCGGGAGGGAGGGCCCACACCGGGTTGGAAGAGGAAGAGTCAGAAGGACCTCAGCCCTTACCAGATGACAGTCGGTGGGCAGCAACAGATGAGTGATTGAAACAGTTGGTGGGGGTGGTAGCAGACCTAGTGTCAGAGATTAGAAAGCAGCCATTGCCTGCACCCACTAGGGAGGGCTGGCACGGGCATGGATTGTCAGGCACTGGATAAAGTGGCACCTCCTCCCCCAGTGAATCTGTACGCAGGGCTTGACTCCCCAGTGGGGACCCACCTGACCAACAAGGTCAAACAACAGATCAGGGGTTGGGAGTATGTGGATATATTTTCCCTACTTCATCGCCCTGTGGACGACGCAGAGAAGAAAAAGGAGAAGGACAAAGGGGATGACTGAGAACAACTGAAGGTCTAGGTTCCCCAGGCATATGACAATTGGGTCATAGCCTTCCTGATCTATGCTACGGTAGTGCTGGAGGGTGACAGCAAACGGGGTGGAAATTCTTAACTGTATGCATTGCATCTCTTTGATGTACCGCAAGAAGGGCAGGACGGCTTGGCTGGACTACGATGAGGAATTCCACTGTAGACAGCAGGTAGACCATGCTATCAGCTGGGGCAAACTGGACATGCCACTGCTATTGGACATGATGCAGGGTGGGGGAGTGCAGCACACGAATAGCAGACTCCTGATCCATGCCCCGGCACCGCGGGCGGGGAACAGCAGCTCCTCCCAGCTGTGCTATGCGTACAATCAGTCATCCTGCTCAAGCCCCAGCTGTCAGTTCAACACACATGCCTGGCATGCGACCAGCACCTTTCTTCAGTGCTCCTCCCTGGAGGGGAGGGGAGGGGTTTGGGAAGGGGGGGTGGGGGCAAGTATAGGAAGATTCCAAGTGGCAGGCCTTCCCACTCCGGTATGGATAAAAAAGATTGAACTGTGGCTGGACCAGTACCCGGACAGAGCAGCCGCACAATTGTTGGAGGCAGGGTTTTTGGAAGGCTTCAGGATCCCATACTCTGGTCCTTGATGGCAGTATGAGGCAGAGAACTTGAAGTTGGCCAGAGACCTGCCTCATGTCATCCGGGGGAAACTGGAAAAAGAGCAGCGGCTTGGGCGAGTGAGTGGCCCCTTTTCCAGGCCACCGCTGTTGAACCTAAGGGTTTCACTGATTGGGCTGAGTCCCAAGAAGGTTCTGGGGGAATATAGGCTTATTAATCACCTGTTGTACCCAGTAGGGGACTCGGTGAATGATCATATTGACCAGCAGTACACTTCGGTTCACTACCAGTCGTCTGACTGGGCAGTGGCTGTGGTGCATGCAGCAGGGCCTAGCACACTAATGGCAAATGCGGACATCGAGTCTGCATTCAGGCTACTGCCAGTGCACCAGGAAGACAGGGTACTGCTGGGCATGAGGTTCAAGAATGAGTATTATATGGACAATTGCATGCCCATGGGCTGCTCAGTGGCCTGTGCTGTGTTTGAGAGTTTTAGCTCCTTCCTGCACTGGGTTACCGCACTGATGTTGGGCACTGACAGCACAGTGCACTATCTCGATGACTTCTTGTTTGTGGGCCCGGCAGGGTCCCTGGTGTGTGGGGACTTAGTCAGGCCCTTCAAACATGTGTGTGGGGAATTTGGAGTTCCTTTGGCGAAGGGAAAATCTGAACTTCCGGGAACATCCCTCACCTTCTTGGGCATAGAAATTGATTACATTAACAGGCTGCGCCACCTGCCGTAGGACAAACTGACCACTCTGCAGGCCCTGTTGAGTAGGATGGCAGGGAGCAAGAAAGTTTCACTGAAAGAGTTACAGCAGCTGGTTGGACACCTTAACTTATGCAGGGTCATACCTATGGGGTGGACCTTCATGCGGCGGTTGGCCAGGAGAGGGCCGGCTGAACTAGACCCCATCACAGGATTTGGGTCATCCAGCAGTTCCATGAGGACTTGTAGGTTTGGCAGCTGTTTCTAGACCACTTCAATGGGGCAGCCTTGTGGCAAGCACCACTGGACAGCATCCCCTTGGAGCTGTACACTGACATGGCTGGGGACCTGGGTTTCGGGGCTTATTTTCAGGGGCAGTGGTGTGCAGGCCAATGACCGTCCACCTGGCTGGAGGCTGGGTTGGGGAAGAATATCACTCGATTGGAGTTCTTCCTGGCTGTAGTAGCTCTGTGTATCTGGGGTCCCAGACTTCGTGACCAGGTACTGCACTTCAGGTCGGATAACAGGGGGGTGGTGCACACCATCAATAGGCAGTTGGGTCATTTGGGACTGATGGGGGACTGAATGCGAGTATTTGTCCTAAAATGTATGCTGCTTAACATGACATTCCAAACTATACATGTCCCAGGAACTGACAATGGCATTGCCAATGCATTATCTTGTTCACAGTGGGACAGATCTTCAGGCTGGTGCCCGAAGTGGACAAGGAGACACAGGAGGTGCCTCCCTTCCTGTGGGAGGTGGTGAATGACCGGCTTGGAAATGCATAGATAACTCCATTGTGCCAGTACTTAAGAGGCATAATGCCAGGGGGTTGAACGCTAACTAGCCACGCAAGAGGACATGGGGTGACGGGACATCTGGTCCATTCCAGTAAACCAGCTGTGCAATTATGTCACAGTAGGCAGAGCAGAAGGACTATCACCGGGGGTGGTGGCTTGTCACCTCACGGGGTTGTCCTGGGTGATGAAAGCCATGGGTCTGGCAGACACCACATGAGCCTTTAAGGTGAGGAAGCTGGTGGAAGGCTGGTGCAGGGAGGTCACTTCCACCCCGGATGCCAGATGGCCCATCACCCCAAGAAGGTTAGAAGCCATTTGTTTTTTTTGGCCTAAGGTCTGGAGGGAACAGCATGAGGCCTGGCTGTTCAGCAGTATGTTCCTGGTTGCTTTTGGTGTGGCTTTCGGGGTTTTGGAGTTAACAAAACCTTCCAGAGACTGGGACACCTCGATGTCACAGGATGTGGTGACAGTGGGGAGCAGGGTTTTCCTGCACCCCCACAGGTCCAAGATGTATCAGAGGGGAGCAGGCTGCTGATATGAAATTAAGATTCCTGCCAGGGAGCGGTGGCACGAACCCCATAAGCTGGCTGACTATAGGATGCACTGCCCCGCAACCAGATTGGCCTTCTTCAGGCATCAAGATGGCAGCATAGTGATGGCTTATCAACTCCGATTCATTCTGTGGAGGGTGAGCCAGGAACTGGGTCTAATAGCCGGAGATTATGGGACATATTCATTCTGCATTGGGGCAGCAACGGCTGCTAGAGGCAGGGGCCTATCAGATTTTGAGATTCAGGCCTTGGGATGCTGGAAGTCTCAGGCATTCCTGCATTATGTCAGATCACACCTACAGTAACTGTTTATTGTCTCTTACAGGCCCTGTGGAAGACATGATGCACATTTGGATACTTGGTCATGCGTTCATCTGGTGGGCAGCTCAAAGGGCAGTTGGTCAGTTGGGGGGAAGCAACCTGTCTCTGCCATGGGAGGTCACCTGGGTTGAGTGGCTGGGGACCAAGGGTTTGCCCGGGAGGAGTTGTTTCCAAGCTTGCAAAGGGAGGCTGACCGGGGTTCCGCACCAAAAATCTTGTTGATTCACTTGGGCGGAGAAGACCTGGGCCACAGAAAGATGGTGAATCTGCTGTTGGCGATGAAGGATGATTTGTGGACCATCAAGGGTTGATGGCCTGGTACCACTATCATCTGGTCACACTTGTTGATGAGGGAGCATTGGGCTTAGGCGCATACGGTGCCTGCACTGAATCGGGCTTGTCTGCGCATCAACAAGGAGATGGGAGCAGTTATGGAGTCCCTGTGGGGGGGGGGGGCGCGCAGAACTGAGACATGACAACATTAACCATACCTACCGGTGCCTGGTGGTGGGCCCAGAGGGTGGGTTGCAGGGTGTGATTTTAGATAGTTTCCTAGGCAATGTTAAGACGATATTGGAGGAAAGGGTTGAGCAGAGGGCTTGGGGGGGTCAGATAGGGTACGGTCTGTGGCGGTGCAGGAAGAGTGCATGAGGGAAGTAGCAGGAAAATAGGGGACAATGCCAGTTCTTCCAAAGGTATCAGGGTCCCTGGGTGGGGTGAGACTGGTGGATCACATGAACTGTACCCGCACGGGGGGGGTCTAGGTCCAGCCTCAGCAGCAGAGACTGCAAGGTCGGCGACACCAGATGGGGGGGGCGGCCACCAGGACCTTGGCCATATGACATGTCTCACTACTGCGCAGGATGCCTTGACCTGCACCGATAGGGCTCCTTGATTTTGGGTGGTGCGGGGGCCCAGGGTATGCTCTGCCTCCCTGCAGTGCCCACTGCTCACTATTAATAGGTCAAGTATTAATCGAGAGTATAAAATTGGAAGAAATTGATGATTCAACAAAGATTAATACCTGAAAAATTGTAAATAAATAAAACATAGTTGCGGCCATTTTCCTCCAAAGATTTGTGTTGTGTCTTTCTTGACCATGGAAGGGGGGATGAGCTATGGGGGCCTACCGCATAATTAGTTTATTCCAACAGGTGCTACAAAATGCAAACCATTTGCTATCATAGCTGCATTTTGTAGCATTTTTTTTTAAATAAACCAAAAAACTGGAGCTCCTGAGTGCACTGTCTTTATGCTTTAGCAGACAAGATTAGTACACTTATAGCACACCAAACTCATATAGCCCAGACATGGGAAGATTGGGTGCTGGTGTTTGTGGATCTGGGTGAATTCCTCCAGAAAAAACTCAGTTACAGGTGAAAAAACCTTTCTTTTTACAATAAACATTCATCTACATTCAGACATGCATTGACTACTAGCAGTGCAACTGGGTGGAGGAGAGAACTTGAGGTATTTTGCAAACAAGGTTTTCAGAACAGCAGATTCCAAATCTGCATCCCCATGTGCATGTAGGTCTGTTGTGAGAAGTGAAAATGTGGGTGGTACAGGACACGAAAGTAGCCACTTTGCAGATTTCAACAAGGTTGACAGACCTAGAGGCTGGCACTAAGGTAACTAGACCTCTGGTAGAGGAGGATGCAGTGTTTCTGGGAGAGGGCACAAGGCAAGCATGTATCAATGATTAATGTAGGGTATTATCTACTGATGTGGGGTCCTTTTAGCCACAGGGATACCTGGAGAGGTACCTATATGCACGAATAACAGCTGTTTAACTGAACCCCAATGGATTCCTTTCTACTGTCTACTGAGATATTAATGCCCCTTTACCATCCAGATAGTAAAGGGTGGCCTCACTGCTGCCCTGCCCCCTTCCCTGTGCCTGGCCACGTTAGAAGTGACACATTTACCTATTGCAGGGCTTGGGAACCAGGACATGGGAAGACCAAAACAGAACTGTAACTGGGAGTGAGACCAGAGCTGGCACCAGAATGGTTAGCCATGGACTCTACATTCTTTGAGCCCACCCCATGCTGGGTTAGTCACAGAGAGGATTAGAGGTAGTGCCATGGGAGGGGACCTAAACTGGCCTTTCTTACATAAGCTGTTCTGGGATGTATAAGGCTTAAATGGGCTTCTGTGACTGAACCATGTCATCTTGGGGACAAAGAATTGAGTGAACAAGTCTGCTGCCAAGACCTGGTGTCAGACTCCATATCCTATGATCATTCAGTGCTGGCAAATGGTGAAGAGCAGGAACTAGAGCTAACAACGTGCACAACATTTGAACTGGAACTGGATGGATTCCAGCACCAGGGATGCTCATCAGAATTGGAGCTGTGGTGCTTTTCACTATGGTGGCCTGGTCCTTAGAGAACCAGTGCCGATGGATGATCAATTAATTTGAACATGATTGCTCCCCCCCCCACTCCCCTGGTTTCATGACCTGAACCTGGAGGGGGATTTACCTAAAAGAGATTCTTTAGTCTTCTTGACCTGACTGCCCTTAGATATTCTGGACATTTTGGAGCACTTTGAACTGTTGAGAAATTTCATTGTGTGGACGTAGGTGCTTGAGACACTCACAGTGGTCTTCAATTGGCATGAGTTTGTTGCACTTACTGCAGTGCACCTTTTGAAGCTCTGACAAGAAAAATGTAGAAAAAATAGGTACGAGTGCATAATTTAGGTTAATTTGGTGTGAAGGCAGTGACAAAACCAAACAGAATGTGAAAGTAGCATCAGAACAGACATGAAATGGTAAATTGAACAGGAAAATCAAAACACCGCCAAACCCGATGGCAGTGGCTGGTGGAGCATCATTATTCTATCACAAGGGCGACCCTGGACTGAGTCTCAGCCTTGACTTCTTTGCCTTGGATTTGTTGGGTTTGGAGCATGGTAAGGTGGAGGCATTTTTCTACAACCCCATGGTGAGGGAGTAGCATGTTCCACTCTTAGAATGCCTCCTATGGCAGCGTGAAGAAGAAGAGGCATTTATATAGTGCTCTTCAAATATGTTGTATCCCAAAGTGCTTTATATGCAATGAGAGACTAGTAATGAACTGATTGAATGTGTAGTGACAATCATTGAGGAAGGGTTAGCATTGATGTCATGGGTGACCACAGGATGTTGGCTAACATCGCCCTTGGAAAATGCTCTGCAGGGCACCATAAGGAGATGCCGGGTAGGAGGGCAGGAAAACAGGGAAGTAAATCCAACTGAGGCAGAAGGATGATGGAGCTGAAATCCACCCACCCCAGATGCCACAGAATGCCTGGCTTCCTGCAGTCCATTAATGTTTCTTGGCGGGGGGCTGCATATGGGCCAAGCTGTCAGGACCCTGCCATGTGGGAGAAAACCAAGGAGGAACTGGACAGTGGAGTAAATACAGATGGGTTGTGCTGGCTAAGTATGTGTGCATGACGGCAAACAGTGCTAATGCACCAGACTGCAGTACAGAGCCTGACTGAAATAAAGAAAACAATTTTAAAAAGAAAAATTAAAGCAACGTGGAGTAGATCTAAGTGTGACTGATCTGTTTAGTGGGAAAGAAAGATGTGTTGGTTGGAAGGAACCATGTACAAGTGGAGGCCATCAAGTGTTTGTGGTTTTAATCAGATTGGACTGTAATGGGTATAGGCTCCTTAAGTCAGAATAATGGAGTGTGTGTGGTGATGAATAAATCCTTGTTTGCATAGACAATGTGGCAGAGTGACCTCTGTCAGGGGAAGGTGCCTGGTGATGGGATCGGTGTCCCTTGTTTCTTGTTCACCTTTTGCCAAAAATATAAAACAAAGTCCCAGCGAGCCTTAAAATAAAGAAAATGTTCACCTTTGAGATTTAACAGGTGCTTCCATAATATATAAATGATTCAGGGATAATCATAAAGTATTTGTGGACACTACGACAAGAGGAAATAAGCCTCGTAGTGTCTCATAAATAAAGAAAATAATATTAAGATGTTTTTGGCAGCCTAGAGATGTTGTGACTGGGTCTGACTAAGAAATAAATGGGCAAAGGATATAAAAAGCCAGAAATAGGCCCAAATGAAATATGACCCAACGGCTTGACATTTCAGCCATCGGGACAACATAAGAAAAGTTTTGGTAATAGCAGGGGCTCATAGAGGAGAGTAAGCCCAGAGCCCTTGCAGATTAAATTCAGGGTGCAAATGTATGCACTATAGGAAAACCTCTAGAAGGAATTTTCTGGGTTTGGTTGGCTTGTAATTTGCATTAATTAGACTGTTGAGAAAATAACTTCTCAGGTCTCCTGAGCTGGCAGGAGAAGGAAGATAGGGAGTGCGCCCCTATGCTTTTTTTCCCCTAGCCAACTCAGAGATGCCTGTAGAATATCAAGGATTCCATAGAAAAGGAGGGGATGATAAAGAACTCCAGGTCTTTTCTGAAATACATAAATATAAAAGGGGCTTGCCTGTTTGCAGTTCTCCACTGTAAACCTGGAGGAGAGAAGGATTTAAAGGGACAGGAATATCCCTGTGAAACCATAGTGTAAAATGGTGGTAGCCTTCAGTATAAGAGTGGGCTGCAAGTCTTAAGAATGAAAATGCACAAATGAAATAAAAATGAAAGTAAAGGTAACGTATAAAAAGACACCCCAGGTCTCTGAAAAATCCCCACCCCCCAGTTTCTCTAAGCACTGCCCTGTTGCATGAGTGTACACAAGTGAAGATGGTTGGAAAAAATATATATCTGAAGGAAAACTGTGTGATTTTGCCTGTGGGTTCTTTTAAAACAGATAAAACAGACAGTCTTCATGCCTTCCAGGCAATGCTGGAGAGGTTTAAGAGCAATATGGCATGAATAGCCATCAAAATAAAAGAAAGAAAAAAGAAACTTACGATATATTGTATTACTAGATATCAGGCCTTTAGGCTTGTAGGTCTGATCGCTTTAAGAATGGTATGCCAAATGAGGTGCACTATAGTATAACAGCGGCCCCTAGTGTCCTCTTTTTATACTAATGATACTGTCAATCACAGCTCAATGGAAAGTTTTCCACTTCCTCTTACTTTTATAATCTTTTCTTGCAGGACTTTGTGTTGTATGAAGGTTTCAGTAGTTAATAAATCTGTTTAGAAGGTCTTCTGGTACTATATAATTTAATATGAGGGTTTAAACAAAAAGTTTAATAATTTGATGACACTGTGATCACATGACTTCGGTAGGCAGGTATAAAAAGCCTACCTTAGCATACTATAGTTAGCTAGAGAGTCAGTGGAGTACTGACTGTGGAGGATGAAGGACCTCTTGAGTGTGTGGGCTCACACAAACTGGTCGAGCAGGCTGAGGGAAACGCCTGGTGACCCTGCTGGACAAAGTAGTGGTTCTGTTTATTTTGATGAAATAAATAATCTTCTTTATTTTCTGTATATATTGTTTTGCTCAGTTTCAAGAAAATAAAATGGTAAATGCTTCCTAGTGTTTTTTATGCACCAGAAAGTCTTGTCTGCCGGTTTCTGTGTCTAAAATCCCACATCCTCCATCACAGACGATATACTATAAAGATTACAAAGGAAAGCTACTGACTAGCATTTTTACCTCTTGGGCTTATCTGCATTTGCTGCTTCCTTTGTTTATGACATCACAACATGTTGCTGTGTGGAAATGATTTTATCACAAGCAGATGATTATTGTGACATTATATGTAGACAAGCAGCCACAGATGAAGCATAAGGAACAGAGGTCCTGATTTCAGGAGAATGTCCCTCATACTGCAGAATTAGTTGAGACATACAGAAAATATATGAACTCTAAGCTGAATTGAGCCTTAATAGTAAAGTTTTCTTAAAGGCCCCAGTAGCTCTTTAAGTGTTATTCATGTGATTTCATATACCGGATCAGATTTGCCATCTTACTGATCAGAGTTATTGTTGATAAGGAAAAAGTGTATGTTAAAATTTATGGAACTCCATAAAATACTGCAAAATTAAATAAATGTAGATATTTATTTGTTTGCCAGAAGAGCCCTTGGGCAGCAAGTGCCCATTTGTGAGCCCAAATAAGGCCAAGGTATATTAAACTGATTAACAGGTATACACGTTTTTTTTTAGACTCTTTCTTCCGGTCACCAGCCCTTGGGAACTCCCTCAGACAAAGCCCCCTGCACCTTGTCCCACCTGCAAGAGACCCCCCAGACCAAGGTCCCCCAGAACTCTAGCCTTCACTCTCAACATGCTTGACCCCCCCCAGCTTGTACCCTCAGAGGCAGGGCCACCAACCACCAATCTTTTGGTGCTCCTTGAAATCCAATCTGTAGGCAGAGTGAGGTTGGAGGATATCGGGGACCTGGTTGGTGGGATCTGGTGGTGGGTGTGGGGCTGCCGAGACTTGTCATCATTCTCCCAGGTACCGGGGCATTTCTCTTGTTCTGCGTGATCGTGATCCCAGGGGGCTCAAACATGCAATGACATCCAACGCAGGTGGGCACACTCTAGCACCCTTCCCACAGAGGTCCGCCGTCACCCCCACCCCTACCTTGATGGGTCCCCAGCTGTAGCACCCCCAGCCTCTGCTGGGAGTCATGGATGCCAGGGGACACAGAGCCCACCCTCCCCAGGAGAGGAGAGCTGTCCTCAGGATGCTGTATCCTCTCTTTCCCAGCTGACCCCTGGCAGCCTGAGCTCACACCCAAGCCAGGGTCATCGGTGTGGTGTGAGGTGTGGCGTCTGGTGCTTCAACCCTCAGTGCCATTGGGCTGGCTTAGGTATACACGTTAATAAGTTTTTTTTATGGTAGGGACTTTCCCTTCTTTACAATACCACATGTATCTCTCTCAGTTGCTTTTTTGGACTTGACAGCATAATGGAATTTGTTTTTCTTTTATATACAGTGTATTATTTTAGTGCATTTGTAATTTTGTGGACCAGGAAAGGCACACTAAGCTATTATATCTTGTTTCCAGGTGCATCTTGGGGGGTGGGGGTTGCACGAACCTGTTTTATTGACAGGGGAAATGTTGACCATGACATCTGGAACTCTCCTGCTCTTCTTTGGTAAGTGCCATGGAATCTTTTATTTCCCTCTGGACAGTGAACCTTTAAGTGAAATCATTTCATGTAATGAAAATTAATGAAAGTTATTGTATTTAGTAGTAATTATGAATGCATGGAACAAAGAAAAATTTCACCAAAACCAATGGTTGCCATGTCCCATGTACTGTATATTCTTCTACCCTTAGTTTACAGCTACAGTATATACTTACCCAATCCAAGTGTTATGCATACATTTTCAGAATACTGGCTTTTCAGTTAACATGTATAACAAGGTAAGTAAGTCATGTCTCATAAGCCTTAGATACAATATGTGTTACATCCAGTAGCATGAAATGACATATTGAAAACAATGTCCCCAGAAAGCCTCTTCCAATGTGGCAGAAATTAATAACATTCTGAATGGCTGTTATATAAAGAAATTAACATACATAGGAATTTCTGGTTGAGGTGAAGGGACTTGGATCCATTCCAGTACCGATCCACTAGGTCCAGAAGCTGACGCAGGACAATGGTGACATCTGAAGATGGAGGCGACCCATGGTTTGTAGGCAACCAACTCCTATAGCCTCTGAGGTTATCTACATGAAGGGGTTTACTTGAAATGTACTAAAAGAATGAAACATACAGTTCAGTGTTTTACTGTATCTACCATACATTCACAAACCATGCATATAAAAAATAATTCTCATTCTTCATTTTCTTTTACATTTTTGGCTGAAACATACAGTAATTTTGTAAAATGCATGCTTTTATAATATTTTTAGAATTTGTATTTTCTGAGATAAAATGGTATTTTTTTCACATATTTTATAAAAACATATACTTTCCAAGACTAAGTGTGATGTTTTAATGTGTGACAGTAGTACTGCAAAGAGATGTGTTGCATTTTACTTATGACAGCACAGGTTCTGTAGTGGTAAAAACCATAACTTAGAGGAAACATTAAAGCAGCAGTGCAACAAAATTGGGCAAACACATTTGACCCTAATCTTTTCACTATAAAAGATTCCAGACATCTTCCAGTTAAATTTGGTGGTGCAATTTTCTAATTCCACCAAAATTTGAGTATTTTGTAAATGTTTTATTTGAGTTTTTCTCAATAAAAAAAGATGGCGTCCACATTTTGCACAGAAAAGCATTGAAGACCTGGCAAAGGTTAGGATTGAAAAAATAAAAAAAGTCTCATGGTGTGCAGCATAGGAGGTACTTAGACAAGTACATTTGACAGATATGCTAATATTTTTCTTAACTGTAGCTGAAACTAGATTTTGTTAAAAAAACATTTTTCATTGCACTACTGCTTTAAATATGCTTTTCCTTTTCTTGAATGTTTTTCAAGCTCTTTAACCTTTATAAGCATATTGCAGCCTATGTATGAATGGATGGGATATATGTGCTGGAGGCGCGTATCCTGCCCGCATAGCTCCAAAATTGCAGTCAGGTGCATGTGGCTGGCATTCACTATCGGCTGCCACCTGTCCACAGCCCTGCGCCCCTAGTGCAGAGGGCTGCACAGGGCAGCCTTGGGCAGAGTCGCAGAACCAGCCAGGCATCCAATCAGATGCCCATACTGGGTCCCAGAGTGTATCTCCTATGAGGGCAGGCGTGGGTCCGGGTGCATAAATAGCACAAGAAGGCACCCAGACCTGCATGGCCATTCCCCCTTACCAGCAGCCCCCCACTCACCACAAAGTGAGGGCATGGCCCCAGGGTGCGTGCCCCTATGCAGATCCATGCCAGGCTGCCACACGGCAGGAGCAGCCCTCTGCCCCAAACACATGCCCACCACAGCCCTAAGAAAGAGGGCTCTCCCTGCAACACACATGCCTGATGTGGCCCCATTAGTGCCAGTGCCCCCCCCATGAACACAAACTTGCCCTGACCCCATAGGCACCATGCCTCCCATGCTGCCTACACCCTGGTAGCACCAGGCATTCTGAACCCCCCTCCCTATACCTGTCCCATACTGTATGATCCACAGATTGGGCTGGCCAGTGGCACAGCCCACCTCACACCTCCATGGCTGCTGGCCATCCAAGTTCTGCTGGGAGTGTGTCCCTATAAATAGACTGTGAGTTCCCAGCATCACTAGGACAGCCAGCGTCCAAGGAGGTTTGAGAAGGGCTGTGCCACCGGCCATCCGGCTGTAGCACTGACACTGCAGATATGGGGGGGGTTGTCAGTGCCGCGGGAGGGAGCCACAGAGTACCATTGCAGGTGGGGGGATGGGATCAGGGTCTACTGTGCTTGCCAGACAGTGCCCACCGCAGATGGCATGCCAGCATTCGGGCTGAACAGACAGTGACCAGTTGCACCTGGGGCTCTGTTGGGATGCACTGCCCCCCTGCAGCACTATATGGGGCAGCTGGTTTTGGATTGGGGTGTGTGTGGACATGTATGGGGCTGTGGAGTGGGAAATGGGGGTGTACTGTAGTCCCGGGGCCAGAGCCCCCTTTGGGGGGTGCAGTGACAGAGAGTGCCATGGGTGTGTGCTGGGGTGGGTGAGTGGACACGGGGGCCGGGCACTGGGGTACCATGGGTTTCCAACCAGGACATTCCTCCGTGGACTGGGCAGGTGTCTGTGTGCACAGCGGCATCTATGGCTCTTACGGCAGGGTTCCCCCTGCCATGACCAACAGGCAGATACACCCCTCCCCCGTGGAAGACACTACATGTCTTTGTGCATGGCACGTAGTGCTGGCACACACCCCGCCCTCCCCTGGTGTGTTGCAGTCCACACGGCTGGGGGACTGGGTGCATAGGAGCTGCACACCCCGGTTAGTGCATCCCATGTGGGGGCACAATGGGTGAGGAGTGGCGCTGCACCATGGATATGTGGTGCATAGCCACTCCACCCCTTTTGTCCATAGGCACCAATGTTTTGCATGTTAAATATGTCACTCTATACATTATCTGCAGCAAGGTATTCCCTTTAAAGACAATAGGGAAGATTGAAACTTCAGCCAGATGGAACTTTACCAACATGTAGAAGATCTGAAATGTTTCAGGAATTGATTTTTGGAATACTGTCAATATAGCCTGTTTACAAACTATTTTTGGTCAGAGCAAGTGTCTAAATCACAATTAAACAAAAGTAGCTATTGTTTAGAAGGGTAGTTGGGGCCACCTCTATCAAAATTGCACTTGTACCTGTAAATATGGATTTGTAGTTGTGGGAGTATTTTTAATGTTAATTTATGGCCTATGGGGTTTTCTGTGATCCATATATTTTGTTGGTGTTTTTTCAAACCCTTTTCTGCTATATAATGCACTCACATCTCTTTTGTATGTTAAACGTCTATAAAGCATGCACTGTAGCAGTCATGAGAACTCAGTATACCTCGGCATTACAGTAGTGCAACATGCTTAAGATGGAGGCCTAACTGCAAGAATTTCTAATATATCAATTACAGTGATTTGCTAGTTTTCTGTAAAAA
Source organism: Neoceratodus forsteri (assembly GCA_016271365.2). Classification (NCBI taxonomy): domain Eukaryota; kingdom Metazoa; phylum Chordata; order Ceratodontiformes; family Ceratodontidae; genus Neoceratodus; species Neoceratodus forsteri. The sequence continues at coordinate 1,203,886,521 of CM028130.1, forward strand.
AATGTCAGTTGACACCAGAAGGACTTAAATCTCATAATATTAAAAAATAATGTTGCATTTCAGGACATTCTATTTATTGTTTATAGTAAATCACAACATCATTCTTGGCCAATCAGGACTGTGTGTTCCTGAACATTGCAAGTACTCTTTTTTTTTTTTTTTTACATAAGAGGTTTTCTTACACAAACAATATAGAAGATTGTGTATGAGCAGTCATAAACAACAAGAATATTCTTGTATCGAGAGGTTTCCTTGGTAACAAATGACCTTGAGAGCGCAGCTGGAGAGGTGCTCTGTTACCAAGGAACCTCAAGATACAAGAATATCCTTGTTTGTGTATGACTGTGCGTACACGATCTTTTATAGTGTATGGGCAGTCACAGCGTAGAAGATCACACAAAACCCGTTGAAGACAATGGTGAGTAGAAATTTAAAAATTTTTTTTTTTTAACTAACACAGTGTGCTGCTAACGTTTCTGCAAGTTCAAATTTAAAAAAAAAAAACAATTTCCAGCTTGACTGGATAGAGGAAAGCAACTATGTGGCAGCATTCCAAGTTGTTCTGCTGCAGTAGTGACATCACTACTGCAGCAGAACAACATACAGAGGATTGTGTATGAGCAAGCATACACAACAAGACAGTTATGATCAGAGGTTTCCATGGTAACCAGTGGCCCCGAGAGTTTAGTCGAGAGGTCCTCACAATAATGGAAACCTCAAGATCTTACAACTACCTTTGTTTGTGTATGGTTGCTCATACACAATCTTTATAGTGTATGGGCAGCCATAAGCGAGTACCGGTGAACACAATATCAAGTATCTGTCAAAAAAAGCTACTTCTGTTTACGCGGCCGCATGCTTGCTTCCGCCGTTGCCATGCTGCAAGCCATGTGCGAATGTGTTCGATCTTGTTGTGCTGCATCGGGGTGACGCATCGGTGCAGCACAACAATATCGTGACGCACCGAGTGCAGGACAACAACGCTGTTCCAGGCATGGATTTCCATGCAGAACAGCGTTCCACCATACACTATAATGATGTCACTACTGTAGCAGAACAAGCATATCCCAGGCATGGAATTCCATGCATAACATATAGAATACTGGATGGGCAACTATGCACAACCAGTGTGTTCTGCCACAGAGGGGTTCTGATTCCCTCTGTCCTCGAGAGCGAAGCTCGAGAGGTCCATGGGAATCAGAACCCTGAGGTGACAGAACACATAGGCTGTGCATAAAGTTGCTCATCCTGTATTTTTTTATAGTGTATAGTAGTATTATGTGAAATGTGTGCATTGTGTTTATCTTTTCTCTTTTTTGTAATGAAACTGACTTGTGAAGTCTCTAGAGGTTCTAGGATACTGTCACCACAGAATTAAATAGAGGAGAACAACAATGTGCCACATTCCAAGTGGTTCTGCTGCAGTAGTGACATCACTACTGCAGCAGAATAACATAATGACATCACTACTGCAGCAGAACAAGCATATTCCAGGCATGGAATTACATGCACAACAGCATTCCACTATACACTATAGCAGTCTACCATACGCTATTCTAAAATTCTACAGTTCTAAGTTCAATTAGCATAGTCCATTTCATCACACAAGACTTTCTTTAATTTTCTATGAAGTCAGTTTTATTTTAAATTCAAGTTGCATTTTTTAAACAAAATTCTCTAACATGACAGATAATATGTTTTGTATGTACAGTTCTTATGTCTGTTATGGTTACACAAGTTTCTTCTCAAGTCCTTTGCATGCCTGAACTGCTCAGCTTTGCTTCCCAGTTCTCTCACACCCAAAGAGCTTGAGAATGCACTCTTATAACCACAAGAGATATAGTTACTGTATACATGAACATGCTGTATACTGAGAACATGCATGAAAATAGCATCTTTGTACCTTAAGCTTTATTTATTCCTGCTACATTTCCTACACTGAAGCCATAATCCTCTGCTTGTAACAGGCAAATCATTTTGTGGCAACAGGTTGTGAAATCAGAAGCAGAGGTTTATGACATCACAGTGGGAATAAGCAATGTGAAAAGATAATGTTTATAGAGAAAGATCCTATCTTAATGAACATGTCTTCAATAATATAGTACTGCTAGGCCATACAAACTCTGGGTTCTGTGCACTATGACTAGGAGATGCAGGTATGCAGTATGTAGGCAAAGGTAAGTGACAAAGCCACACAGCAGATGTCCAAACAGAACCCAGTGGCATTAACAGAAGGGGTGTGCATCCCTTACGTGCCAGATCCTTGTCCACCTGTGGTTCAGTGCATGCCAACAGATGGGGGGATGGCTGTGGGTGGTGCTAAACTCTGCACAAGTCACAAAAGCGTGGTGAACCAATGAAGGGGGGGCACAGGCTGCATCTGCAGGAACCATGCCATATCTACTATGGTTCTCTTCCTCAGACGGCAGCTGCCCAGCAGGGCAAGTGGACATCTCTCTGCACTAGCCCCAGACCTTCTGACATGCAACAAGGAGTGGGGGCTCCCAGCTGGCATCTGCTGAATGATGGAAGGCTCTGGCTGGTACCAGGTACACCGATACTCATATTCCCCTGCTCCACACAGAACAGGGGATCTGGTCTGCTGGCAGGATTGGCATCTGAATGGATGCCCACTGGCATCCTCAGTCCTAACATGCCCTGCCCGTTGTCCCTGCCATGTTCCTATGTACCTGAAAGGGTGGGGCCATGGAAGGGCAGACAGGCATTCTGCATGGCATGCAGTGTTCGCCTATGCCATTATGCAGAGGGCTGAAGCCAGGGTGCATTCCTGTAGCAGATAAACTGGGCCCAATGGTGCATAGGGCCCAGTATGAATGTAAGAGTGTTTCAAGAGGAGAAGTGAGGAGGGTGTGGTTTAAATAGGTGGTGAGATTTGCTAGTGCTGAGAGAAAGTTTAAAATTCTGATGGAATGGAATTCTGTGGAATTTTGGAAAATTACTCCTAGTTCTGTAGAATTCTGTCAGTAGTGGAACTCAGAAATTTCAAAAGTGGAATGGTTTCTTGTAGATTTGCAGTCCACAGTTTACATAAACTGCAGATACTTTCTCCACAATCCAAGGAAAATTATTCCACAGCTTACGTGATCCATGGTAGATTATTCTGCAGTTTACATAGACATGCTTTTTTGGAATTCCACAAAATTAAAACACATTCCAGAAAGCTTTTTTCTCGGAATGGAATTGCCATTCCTCATTCATTTCACCAATGAAATTCCTCATTCCAGACAACTCTGGATATGGCCTGAGTCAGAGTATAAGACAGAGGAGTTTCTTTGGGAGGAGGAGATACAGTAGATTTAGAATTGTAAAAATGTGATCAAATTCTTCCACGACCTCAGAGTTGTCAAATGTTGTAGCTATAGGTAACAGTTTTCCCAAACATTTTTTTTCAGTTTGTTGAATGAATTTATTGCATCTGCATAGAATCTTTCTGGGAGTTTTTCTTTTCTGTTTGCCCTTCCCCAATAATTTAAAAGAGAACTGAGATGTGCCCTATTTTGTCAGTTACAGTATTTACTTTTATTGCAGGGTTAGAGGCACGAGGGTCATTGACACTTAAGGTAAGGTTGCTTTGCTTTGCACAAGGCAGCAACCCTCAGAGTGAATAATTCCTTTAAGATTTTTTTTGCTTTCAGAGTGAATAATTCCTTAAGATCAAGGTAGACAGAGGGATATTGAGATCACACATCCTGACATGTCTGTTGCAGATTCTAATAAAAGTTTCAATGATAAGTTGATGTCACATCCAAATGGACTAAAGCAAGTTAGTCTCAGGATTTACTGCCATAAAAATTCCCAGGAGAACACATGTTGATCAGCTTTTGGGGGGGGGACTTTTCTGATATTTCATATTTAAAAGATGATGGACAGATCACCAAAACCATTACTAAAGCTGTCAGTGAGGATACCGGAGGCAGCATTCCTACCTGTTGTGTACTACATTCCAGTCAAGGAAGCTATGGTATCCTGTTTCTCTGTTAGCCCAGATAGTGATTTGGTAATGAATGAACTAAGTATGTATAGTCTTCAGCCTGCTAATTATGTCTTTTGGAAAACTGAGGTTTAGATTATTCAGTTTAAAGGTTTTTAATCCATAGAGTTAAAGAATTAAGAAATTCAGGAAGGTACAGTGTGGCAGTCTCTATACACAGCCAGAAAGTATAGTATAGTCCTAGCACCACAGTATTTAGGTGGGTTTGGACCAGTAGTGGCTCAGCCATATCTCACACAGAAATCCGATTTAATCTGGTAAATATGACATTTTTCTGCAAATTGGAGGGTATCAGACAATGTTTTTGTTAATTTTTTATTATCTATGATAGCCCAGCTGAGATGCAACATCTCATTTCTAGTGGGGGTTCTGCTTCGAACCATTTCCACAGTTGGGTGGACTGGATCACTACGGAGTTAAGTGAGTATTTTGCTCTACTGGGGTTTGAACCTATGACCTCTTGGTTCCCAAGCTGATCTTTAACCATTAGACCATACTGCTTTCACTGCCATGCCCACTCATCCCATCCACATAACCTTCCTGAATATAAAAAATGATCAAGCAACTACAGTAGACACATAGCACTATATAGACACAGTCTTCATCAGCCTATTTTAATTCATAAGCAGCACCATTTGGTACTATGGCAGGATATTTGTATTTGTATAAGAATAACCTCTCTCGTCAATCTCAGTTAGTTATGGTCAATGGAGCAATCTCATCACAGAATTTTCTCAGGTTAGACATACCCCAAGGATCCATTTATGGACCACTATTGTTAAGCCTGGGGGGACGCTGTGAAGCCCAAGCAGCATGCAACATTTTTAGTGAGCTCTGTAGAGAACTTACCTCTGTAGCTCTAAATATTACGTTGGAGGAGTTTTGGGTAATTTTCAATCGGATTTTTGAAACGAGCGACCTTACTTTACTTGAAATGGGTAATCCCAAAAAGGACAGGCTGTTCGCTGGTGGTGGGAAAAGCAAGGGAACTGCCGGGGCCTTGCACTCAGAGGATGCCATGCAGCCAGTTGAGGCATCGGGATCGGGAGAAACTATCGATTCTCTGGGTCACAAACTACAAATGTTGATCCAATCTGTTACATCACTGAATGCTAAGGTGGATGAATTCAATGGGAGAGTCGTGGTCATGGAAAAAGCTGTTGATGGTTTAAAAGGAGAAGTAATGGACATTAAAAAACAAGCAGATGCTTCTGTGGAGGCTACCACATTGGTGATAAAATAAAATCAACATATTTGAGCTAGGCTCGAGATGCTCGAGAATCAAACGAGGGCAATAAACATACGAATTATCAGTTTACCCAAAGGCTCAGAGGGTGATAACCCTTCTATGTACATAAGAGAGTGGCTGTCAGAAAAATTACTACTTGAGGGGGCTGAGGAAAAGTGGGACATTCAGAAGGTCTACCGAGTTAACCCTTGTGGCAGGGCTGTAAATTCTGAAGAACCCCACACGCTTATGCTTGTCACCGCGGGTATGGAGGAACGAGATAAAATTCTGAAACTTGCAAGGAAAGCAGCTCCTTTATATCAGGATAATGCACAGATCCACTTCTTTCCTGATATAAGTTACGCTACACACCAAAGGCATAAATGTTTTGATGGTGTTCGACAACAGCTTAGAGGAATGGAGATCCCTCACACCATGATATTTCCGGCCAGACTACGACTTGTTTGCCAGAGTGAGGTTTTCATCTTTTCTGATCCGGTTGAAGTGAGTAAATGGACTGATCGTAAGGCCGTGGAGCTCCGTTCTCGTGCAGATGAACTGGGAGAAGAATCTTTCCATCCTACCTGAACTGTGAGAGACTAAAGGGACTAGAATTACTGTTTTACAGTGGGTACTTTCTACTGAAAGAATTTAACTTTCCCCTTTGTTTTTTTGATGGGCCTTATCCTATGTTAAAGTGGGGTAAAGTTTACTCATTTATTATAATACTTGAGCTAAACAAGCACTCTGTTGTTAGTCCCTCTCATTTAGGGCTCATTTCTTGTGTACTAGGGTCACTGAACATTATAGCTCATATAATATTTGAAAATTAAAAATGGAGTAGGGGTTCTGGAGGAGAGTAATTTGTTTAAAGTTATTGTTATATGCTAATGTTGCTGAACTTAATATTTTGGCTTTTTACATCTAGCAATTGACATGGCACCACTTATCCCTCATGAGAGGGGGTTATGGGTTATTAGGAATGGATTTGCTGGACAATCCTTTACCACCTAGTTTATTGCCATGTGGCTCATGGACTCCCTTTTACAGCACATACTAGGATATAATTTAGCAAAAATAAGTTGTTTCCCCTGAATGTTGTACCTCTATATGACACATGCATGGTAATCTTGTATCTCAGAGAATATGTCTCAGTGGTGTAAATCTTAGGTGGACTGTGTATTATATGTAACATGATCTGTTGTTATGGATTATGATATAAGATAAAAATAAAGTAAAACAAAAAAAAAGTTGTTAAGCCTGTTGATAAACACATTTCTTTGCAGCTGCACCAATACTGGCAACAATATCCTTTATGCCAATGGTACAATTACATATCCAAAACCAAATCTATCAGTGAGCGCAACAGATTACTACAAGTAAATTATGATAAGGAACAGAATTTGCTGATTGCAAATGGCCTATTACTAAACAGCTCAAAGACAAAAATAATGCTATTCCTGAAAACTGGCACCCTCTCAATTCATTGCAAATATTTGTGCTGCACAGACCCCTCCTTATAATGTTCAGTGTCTTTTAAACATTTTGATTAAAAGAATTAACACAGAACAGTAAAAAACAAAATTGGGTACAATACATAACAACTGATTGTGAAGCAGTACTACAGTACACATCTGGCCACTTCATAGTAACAACAATAATTCAAAGACCAGCAAGAAAGTAATACTACATTAATTTCATATACAATAGTCTTAATTAGTCAGAACTAATTAAATGTATTATCAACGACTACAACAGTTCGCACTTGTGAATGGGAAGATATCTGATGTGAGAGATAAGGAGGTCCACTGGGAATGCATCTTTAGATACTGCATGTCACTCCTTCAGATTCCAGCCCATAGTCACTTAATATGGCATGCTTAGCTGAGCCAGTGACAAAGGGAAAACTCCAGCCTCAATTGCTTTGATAAGAGGGTTTGCCAGGGTCCCATTAGTAGACAGCTGAATGCACTCCAGCTTAAGACATTGTTGCAAATAGTGAACCCACTGTTGAATAGATGGTAGGATAGGGGATAGTCAGTTTTGGGCTATGGCCTTTCTGGCATTAATGAGAGCAGCTGACTATGAGTGCAGATCATCCTTTAATAGACTTCATTGGGGGTCAACTCCAAGAAGTAGCTCTAAGGGGGACTTGGGAGGGGCCTTGTCCAGAACATGGGACATGACAGTATAAATAGCATTCTAGAATACAATAATCCTTTTGCACGTAAGCACCATGTGCAAAAAGTCCCCTTCTTGTGGTAAACATTTGGTGCATAACAGACTTATTCGGTTGGATTGTTTGGAGTTTGGATGGTGATATGTAAACTCTATGTATAAAGCTGAGCTGGACCAGATGTAATTTATTACTTCTGGAGCAGCAGGCCAGATGTTTGCTGCTACCGCTGATATCTTAAGCATGGTTGGTTTGCCCAGGTCTTGTTCCAGTTTGTGCATGATGTCAGAGAGTAGAGGTGCATGACCATCCCTGATTGCTTTGCAAAACACAAATAACAGCATAGAGCATGGCTGACGGTGAAGCGGTTCTTCCTCCAGTGGGAAGGAGAGCAGCCCATCAACAAGTATTATCTAAAGTCATAAGTCTAATGAATTATTCATGAGCCTAGTGAGGCTCCAGATGGCTACTGGATTGATCATCAATGTCTTGGAAATGACCGATCCAGCTGCTGACGGACGCTGTGTGGCACGCATTGCTCACGCCACACAGCTAAAACCTAAATAAAACTGGCAAAAATGAAAGTTGTTATTGTAATTAGACTTACGGTAACAATAACTACCTTGAAGCTGGTTAGTTCCTTAAACTAATGACTGGCTGGAGGGAGGTAGCCCTCAGCTACGCCTCGGGCCACCCATCACCCCAACCTGTCATTAATCCCTTGGAAAATGACCGACGTCTCAATCATTATTGCTTAATTAGACCCATCCGTCCCAACCAATAAATCCACAAACATGTCTCTTGCATCCAGACCCCAGTCTGACATTAGGTCTGCAAAATTCAAGAGCCTTCCCCTGTATAAAGTTTGGTAACTTTTTTTTATCCCTTTTTCACCCCAACATAACCTTTATTGTCTCCTCCTTCCTTCCCTGTTCTCCTGCCCCCCAACCTTTCAATTCTACTTCCTCTCCACCCCCTTCCCTGTGCTTGCATTTGTTTTGTCTTCCTTGTTCCATACCTCTTTTGTCCTTTCCTCTCCTCCCTCGTCCCTCCTGTTTGCGTTTCTTTTGGGCAATCCCCTCCTCATTGGCCCTCTGGCACTTCCGGGGTGTGACATCCTCTCCCAGAGCTTTCCCAGCAGCATGTCCATTTCTTCTCGTCCTGCACTGCACTGCCAGGTACCCGTGTCTCCATCTCCTCCTTCGAGGCATGAGCTGGTGGTTGCTCATTGACCTTAGGATACTGTTGGCTTTCTGTTTAATTCCATGGACATTCAGCTGTTTCCTGCACTGTCCTCAATTCATGGGTTGTTCCTATTCCTCTGTATTCTCAGTTCCATATGCTGTGTTGCCAAGCCTCTGCTCTGTCACGTAATTTAGCTCCTGCGTGTTCAGTATGGGACCTAGTGCTGTGTAAGAAACAATGTATTGACATTCCAGTTGCCCATTGCATTTGTGTTGTCTGGTACTTTTCTACTGGGTGGCCCACAATTTTTCTTGAATTGAGGGAGGCTCCATAATTCTCCCATATGATTTGGGAGACTCATTTTCCTGAACTCTAACAATGCTGCTGCCTGATGCTTGTACCCATCCCTGCTTCCCTGCCACTTCTGTTGAGCTGCTTCCTGATGTTTTCAGTTTGGTCCTGCCCTTCCACCCTCCAGTTGAGCCTGCTTAGAAGGAATCCATGCAAAAAAATAAAAAAAACAATAACCTTCCCTGTCCTGCCCTCCTCCCTCCCTCCATCCGTGGCTCTCCTTGTCTGCCCCTGCTGTCTCCTTCCTGGAGTTTCTCCCCCTTTCCTGATGCACTGCCTTTCAACTCCCCACCGTCCCCCATTCCAGCCCTTGTCCTGTGCTACCCTGGTTTTTCTTTTGGGCCTTTTGCTCCTCATGCCAACACTCCAACTCCATCTATGCCCCTTCTATCATCCAGTCCTGTGCCACCTCTGACCCTAGTCTGGACTGCACCCCTTACCGTTTTACTCCCAGCATCTATGCACTGCTCAGCCTCATGATTTTATGTTTCCTTATTCCACCCCTGGTACTCCTCACCTTCCTATATGTCAGTTGCCTGCAATGTTCACATCTGCTCCATCTTCTGCACTCCTTGCAGTGCTCCCTAAGTCCTGCATCATTGTCTCCCCTTATGTAATTTGTCTCATCAGGCATGATCCATTCTGTGTGACTACCTTGTTGTTTCCTTTTTGTTCCCCAATTTGCCTATGGCTTGTCCTTCCCTAGGCCCTGCCAGTCCTGGAGCCTCTTTCAAGTTCCTACCCTACCATCATTCCAGTTGCTGTTTGGTCGCAAAGATGCTCAGCTTACGGCTCCCCTGTTTTTCCCACAGTGGGGGACTGGGGTGTCACAGCGGGGCATCATAACTCTGATTTGCAGGAGCCTGCTCTATGTCAGCTATATGATCTGCCCTGCCCTCCTGCCTACTCGGCCTTCAGTTATTCATTGCATTCCATCACTACCCAGCATGCTCCTCTCTATATTACCTTATCTCCACCTTAATGGCATTCATGGTAACTTCCTTCTCCCATTCTCCCACTCAGACTTGCTGCCTTCCCCTTCGCCTGTCTGTTCTGTTTACCTACCTTTGACTACACAGCTCAGCTGCCCTTTACTTGATCAGCCCATACCAGCAGTTTTCCAGTCTCCATCCCTAACTCTGTCTTCTGAGGCATCAAGCATAGGTAGACTTGTCCTGTCTGCCAGGGACAGGAGTCCATTTCAATCGATGTGCCTTTTTACCCCGCTGGTTTCTTCACCAGCAAATACCAGTTATACCAGCACCCTGACATCCTCCGTTCCTAACTCTGCCGATGTGGCATTGAGTGAAGGTTAGCTTGCCCCAACTACCAGGGATAGAGCCTGTGTCTTCAATCTACTGTTCAACTGACTGCCACATTCCCTTCAGGAATGGGACCACCATACCTCATTTGCCTTCAATCTACTGCTTCAACCAACTGCATTCTATACCTGATACCTGGTTGCCACATTCCCTTTAGGAATGGGACCAATATAACCCATTTGCCTTCAATATCCTACCTTACCCGAATACATCCTGCACTTCCTTGGACTCGATGTACTCATCCCCAGCCTTGGTCTCTTCCTATTCTAGATATGAACCCTGCCAGCTTGTCCAGTCTGCACCTCCACTCAGTTTGACAAACTCCTGGACTTCCTTGCTGCTTGTCTCCACCTCTTCCTGTATTCCTGGGCATCATTTTTGAGGCATTCCTCCTGACTCAACCTCCTCCAATCTTCAGTCCTTCGGCTCCATGCTGCCATCTCCTCCCTCATTGCTATGCCAGATGTCTCTGTTGCCTTATTGCCTTCCTTTTGGACATGTCTACCACATTCCTCTTGCTTCCTGATGGATCCATACCATTTGCTCATCTTCAAGGATGTGTGCCTGAAGCCTTCTTCAGATTTTCCCCTGCTGCTGCTCCCCTTATCCCAGCCAGTGGTCTTCCAGCTATGATTCCAATGCTTTCCTTATCTGCAGCACTTTTCCTGTCAGCAATTCCAGTTTGCCGTCTCCTTTGGAGGTGGGAACCCATTCCCCATCACTGCAGGACCTTGCTACCAAATGTTTCAGTTTGCAATCTCCTTCGGAAGTGGAACCCTCACTCCTCAACTTTGCGGCATCTTGTACCTGGATTCGCCTCTTGGCTTGGCTCTCCCACCGAGGCCTGACTCAGCTTTTCCGCATTCTGTTCCCATATGCTGTGGCACCTACCCCAGTACCGTGCCTTCCCGACACCTGCCGATATCTGTACTGCTCGGCCTCAGCCATCTTCTTATCCTGCTCCTTCCTTTGGTCCGTGGATGTCTGCTTGGAATACTCCCTTGGTCCCGGGACTGCTGCTTTTCTCCTTACCACCCTGGCGGCTCGGGGCTCCAGCTTGTTTGCTGTGTCTCTTTTTGGGCATTCCTGCAGCTATCAACAGCATCCCTGCCTGATCAACTACTCCTACCTGTTCATCCAACTCATACTTCTACCTCGGATATCATAACAGCTCCCTTCCAATGTGCTGTGGAGCACATGTTCTTCTCACCTGAGGATACCTTATTCCAGCAGCATCCCTTGAATAGCATGCCCTATAGACTCTTACATCACCATAAAATCATCAGTACCTCCCAATAATCTCCTCAGGATAAATTTCTGGCATCTCATTTGACTGGACTATAGAAGATTCCATCTCTCATCTATCTTTAACCATCTCTGCAGGGTGCTTCCTATTATATTCTATTATTTCAAGCAGCATGGGCATCACTATCTCCCATGTCTCCATAGGATCCAATATTTAGTGGAGTCTCCATCACTCCTATCTTCGTCCCTGTAAACGTGACTTTAATTCCTTCTGAGATGTACCAACTCCATAATAACCATCACTTTTAAGGATAACAGGAACCGAAGGGTATCACATAGCAATATTGGCATCATCCATTATATCTTCTCCTCATAGTCTCCTCCTAAAAGCGCTGCCTGAATTTGATCACGTTATCCGACTTGTACTCCCTTAATAGCCATTGGATGTTCCTAAGGTCTTCTCCAGCTACTATCCCAGAACATGTGTCATTGGATATTTGGTGCCTAGCTGCCTTGCCTAAGTTACTGTATCCGAGCCACTGTTTCTGGGCCCTGGATGTCAACATACTTCATAAAGTTATCTACATCTCTTCGTCAGGTCACCCTGAATCACACCAATTACCCATCCAACTGTCCTTCTAACCCATCCATCGGGATTTACCTACCATGCCCCCTCTAATGAATACCAGCACTGAGAGCAAGCTTCCATTGATTCCTCATTTGGTACATCCTCAACTGACCTGGCTGTCTCACTATCCCAGTCTTGCCCTGCAACAGTCCTATATCTGACTAAGCAGGCTAGACACTCATTGCATTCTACGCTGCTCTCAACTTCCCTTGTGCCACTTCAATCCATAGACCTATTTGACAACCCGTTCTCGGGCTCCCCTCAGCATGCAGACATTGGATGCTCCAGCACTGCAAAGCCACCATGGCCACTCAAGCTCCAGCTATGGGCAATGAAGCTACTGCAATACCCACATCCACCATTTCTCACTAGCAGTCCTTCTTGAATATGTGCCTATACAAATCTCATTATAGCAACAATAACTCTATTCAACCTTCATACTCATTGTGCTGAACTTTCCAATTAGTCCCACTGATATCCAGTTACCATCTCTACAACATATACCACCCATCCTTCATCAGTCTACAATCTTCCATGGTAACCCTCCTACCAGGTACCTAAAGCTTCTGTCTGAATCCTTGATTATCTCCATAGATGCCTACAGAGCAAAATATAGCGCACTGCTGAACTCCAAGCCTTCAGGCTCTAATCTGAATGTCAAGCTCTCTACAAAGTCTGATAGGTTACTTTATGAATTTCTTAACCCATCATACTTCCCACAGTTCATAGTCTGGCAGCACATTCCTCAACTCACGCTCTTCATGCTAGCATTGACTCTGTAACTCCTTTGAATATCAACCAAATTCACATTGGAATTCTGGATCACGTTCACCCCTTTTCCAGCTGGGCCTAATCCATATTTGGGATCCGGACGCTCCTTCAGAATAGACCTGCCTCTTCAGCCTTAGAATCGACCTTCCAGAATGCATCATCCAACGGACTATGAAGATAGAATGTCACCTGATGGAGGCAGTATAGCGCAGTGGTCTAAGGCTCTGAGCTGCAAATCTGGTGACATCCAGCAGACCAGACCTGGGTTTGAATCCCACAGCTTCCACTTGCATACTGTGTGACCCTGAGCAAGTCACTTAACCTCCTTGTGCTCCCAGGTCGCTCCTGTAAAAAAGCTTTCAGCTTAGTGTGCTATACCTGGTTAAAAAAAAAAAAAAACCTCTCCAAGCCATTCACCTTACTCAGAAATTAGAATATTGTTGCTAGAACCTAGATGTATCTCCTCTTAGTTTGCCCAGAGGACTAGCAGGTCAGTAGCCATGGGTCCTCAGAGGTTTCCTCCACCTGGGGAGGTTTCCTTTCCTGTGTGCTACTGGTTATACTCTCCGTGAGTTGGAAGAGGTAATCTTTTTGGGCTTTCTATTCCCTACTCACTACCCGGCTTACCTATTAAGGGTGGGAATAGAGAAAAGCCAAAAAGTAAACTACAGTTACATAAACACTACCAACCCCATACACTGTTCACCAAAACATTGAATGGGAGGGCTAAAGCCCGAGGTTCAATGTGGGAGAACAGCTCCTCCCACATCCCCTACAAAGGCCAACCTCCCACGGCAGTTCCCTGCTTAGCACATTGTGAAACACTCATCATCCACCCCTGCCTTCTCCTTCTCTGGCACTCTACTCACCCTTGGTGCTAGGCTTTCTATTCCCTACTCACTACCCGGCTTAGCTACCAAGGGTGAGAATAGAGAAAACCCGAAAAGTAAACTACAGTTACATAAGCAGTACCAACCCCATACTGTATTCACCAAAACATCGAAGTAAAATCATAAGAGTGACTTTTGGTGACTATTAAAGCAGCAGTGCATGTTTTGGTGAAACTTCTGAGCTATACCTTTTCATTCTATTTTAATGTGCCCTTTTGGTCCTGTAATATAAGATGCCCCCTTTTTCCCATTTTGAGTTTGCTTTAGTATTTTTGTTTAATATTTAAAGTAATAGAAGGAACAGGTTTTCATCGTTTATGCTCCACTGTTTTTGAGCACTCATCTCATAATGTTAGTGAGCAGTTTTTGTTACATCCTAGTTCCCTTTAGTCACAGGCAAAGTTATATTGAGCAGTACGGGTGGGATTTTCAACATTCATAAAACAGAACCAACTCTTAGTTACAGCAGGTGGGGTTTTCCAAAAGTCATAAAATGGGTGCAGCTCCTAGTTTTTGTATGTCAATGTTAGAAACGAACCTAGTATATCTAGACCATATTCAGGCAGAGTTCTTTATTGTTTAGCCATCTGGCTACTACAAAAAAGAGCATGTTTTATCTTGTTGGAGCTATTTTTGAAAGTTAGACTTATCTGTAACATTTCTAGCTATTTCATGGTACATTACGTCTTGTTTTGGAGAAACAAAATGCCAGACACAGATGTAAATGATAGAGCAGGTTACGCGCGATTTGTTAATTGCATCCAGGCACAACACTCAAATGTTGTTGAGTGAAGCCACAAATGTTTTTTTCCATTGTTTCAGTAAAAGAATGATATTCATGAAATGATTTACAGAACATAACTTAATCTATCATGTTTGTGAACACCCACAAAACTCTGCACTTGCAGGTAAGCAAAGTTACTGTAGGTAACTAGTTTCTAATAAATATCTTCATTTGGAAACAGCCTGCCAGAACATACTATTCAGAAGTACAATTTATGTTCAACAGTTGCTTAAATCTACATGCTGTTTTTTTTTTTGTTTCTGCGCCCCTGACCCTTGACCTCGTGGCATTTCCCAGCACTATCATGACCTTCTCATGAACTTACTGGTAATCCACCACTTACCCAGGACCACATGTGGTGGTGGGTTGCCTGCCATGTCTGTCATGCATGGGCCTGTGTGGGGAAGGGGGTGCTGGATCGCACTGCAGTATTTTTCCTCTAGCTTTCTCCCTAGGGTGTGGACATACAGTGACACGCATGTGGTGGCATGCATACATGCATGGCATCTGGTGGCAGTCCATTCTTGCACTGTGTGCTTACCTATGCTACCACTTGGCTTCTGCTAGGTGATAGTCAAACTGCGAGATGCAGTGTCCCCCCCAACCTGAGGGAGGAGAACTGTCCTTAGGATGCTCAATCCTCCCTCTCCAGCCCATCTCACTATTTCTTGAGCCTGTTTCCAAACCTAGATCACTGGCATGGCAAGTGGCAATTGTACTGCTACATCCTGGAGCTGGCAACTGCCTATCTTGAAGTTTATTTTGCAACAAATATACACAAGTAGCCCAGCTGAGATGCATCATCTAATTTTTCACTAGGGTTCTATTTTCACCCAGTTTTTATGACTGTGGGCGGAGCTTGCAGCCATTTTGGGATCGCTCTGAAAAATGAGTGACCGTGGCATGCTTCCATTAGACTTTCAGATGTATCCTTCCAACAGTTTAAAAGAGCTTAAAACAGTCCGCCATGGTCACTTGCTTCAGACCTACAGTGGCACTATTTCAGCCACTACTTCTGCATTCCAGAACAGAACTGCGCATGCACACCATGCATACATGTGCAGTTCTGCTGGTGTCACCATCTTGGGAATGGCAGTATGCCATTCAATGCAACTGTGCATGCACGAGTGCAGTGCATGCGCAGTTCCATCAGCAGGACTCATTTCTCTGAGCTTCTTCAAGCTCACCACAGCCATATCGGCTCTGGCTAGACTTTGTTTGAGCTGGGAGAACAGTGACACAGAGGTTAAATGACTTGTTCATGGCCACACAGGGGCCTGTTTACAAAGGTACATAAGGGACATGCAAGCCGTGTAAACAATGCGTGTAGAGGGATACGCGCACTAGGCACATGGGACACATGCACGGCATCCATGAAACATGCCTTGTAGCATGTACGGGCCTGCCCTGTGAACATGCTCATGGACAGGGCTCCACGGGCATGTAGGGGCATAGCCGCATAGTCTACCTGCGCGGCACACCGTACGTGCATGTATGAAGCCAACTACCTCTGAAAGTAGTGCATGGCTGCAGGCCTCAGCATATGCAATGTTGAGGCAGATGTAAACAGCAGGCATGTAAGACAAGCGCCGATGGACACCAATGGCCCACACAGGTGATAGCCCCAGCAGAATGGCCGTGCCACTGTGGGAAGCCAAAACAACAAGGCGACATGACTGTTGTCCAGAATGACTGGCAGCATGGCAAGGCACCAAACACAATAAACACAACACCCTACCCCAAACACAGGAAGCCACAGGTGAATGTGACTGGCACAGGATAGTGCAACAGAAATAGCAAAAACATGTACAGCATACACATGCAACCTGTGAGCATGCTCGCCTGCACACAGTGGACCTCCACACCACAACCCCACTCAGAGCACACTCCAGTGGCCTCACGCATATGCAACACTAGCACCACTATTGCACAGCATGGCATGGTCCACCCCAGAGGAAACCCCAGTCCCACAACCAGTACACACACCCCACAGCTGTGATGGTCACCAGGGCTGGCACGAACAGCACAGTGGGCAGCACATCCCTTAGTGCAGACATGGCATGCACACATGGACAGCAGCACACAGCCCATGAACACCACGTATACCATGCACACCCAGACCACAAAGTGGCAGGGTGACAAAGGAACAAGGACCAAGCAGATGCAAACTAACAGGTAGGTAGGGGCACAGGAAGGGACCTGGGAATGGGACAGCAGTCAACAAAATGCATGAAACAGGATGACTTTAGGCAGAATCAGAAGATTGTGAGGTGCTGTAACTTGTGGGGGGGTGCTTCTGATGAAGGGCCGTTCCATGATGACCAACCTATGTACAGGCCCTCTGTACCCCTGAAATGACAAAAACATACAGGAGGCTGACCATCAGTCACAGAGGGATGCACATGTGCATATCACACACACACACACCGACACCTACACAATCACCACGCACACCACCCACCTCCAGATGGTCTGGATGGACCACAGATCCTGTTTCATCCTGATACACCACCTCATGGGGCATCCTCCATTGGGACAGGTATATGGGCATGTCCATGGGCAACCTCCTGCCTCTGCATCTGTGAGCCACAACCTGGCGTGCCTTTCCCTCCCCCAGGTCCACCTGCTCCAGGACCATTGTCACTGGACATCCCGGTGAGGCCTCCAAAACACAGCAGAGTGGTGCACATGAGCCAGGGAACCATGACCAAGCCACCCAACAACACACACAAGTAGTACAGTACTTATGTTTGGCTTCTCCCGAACCTCCCAGACGTTCCTCACCAGGAGGGCATCCTGGCAGTAGTTCAGCAACACTTGAATAACTTGATGTGGTAGACCACACTCAAAATCACTGCCAGTCCCACCACGAGGTGCACACGCCATCATCATCCACATAAAAGTGACACCCTGACATGTGTGCCAGGCAGTATGGTGGAGTATGTGCCACGACCAGCCCATGTGTCCTAACCCAGCCTTAAAGGGCATGGGGCTGCAATGGGCAGTCATGTAATGCACTTTGCAGGAAATCTACACTGCCATGGGTGATATAACTCACATGTGGGGGGTAACTATGGGTCCAAGACGTGCCCAGGTGCACTGATGTACATTGTCCTCATTGAGGATGTCGTTGAGTGGCTGCAGCCATGGAGACAACAAAGACACCCACGAATGTTCTGGAGCAGGCTGCTGGCACACACGCTGTGGGACATGGAAAGCCTCCAGCAGTTCTGGGTGGACCATGCCACACTGCGGTTCTTATGTGGGCTAGTCCAGGACCAGGTCCAGCCTCACACAGAGCAGTCCAGGGCCATTTCTGTGAAGATGAAGGTGATGTGTGCCTTTCTGTATTATGCCACAGGATCCTTCCAGAGGGTGATGGGCAATGTCAGAGGCATAAGCCTGGCGTCTGTCTCCAGGGCACTACACCAGGTGATAAATGCTCTGCTGTGGCATGTGACCAACCACATCAGGTTCCCCATCACACTGAGCGACATCAGAGCTGTGATTGAGGAGTTCCACAAGATGTATGGCATGCCCAACACACTGGGTGTGATAGACTGCACCCATGTGGTGATTCTCACTCCACCGGTGGATGAGGAGGCATACAAGAATCAAAAAGGGTTCCACTGTATCAACTGCCAGGTTGCGTGTGATGCCTTGGGCATCTGGACCAATGTGTATGCCAAGTATCCAGGGTCATGCCATGATGCATTACATATTTGACAACAGTGCTGTCAAGCAACACTTATCCACAAGCGCCGAGGGATCCGTTTGGCTCCTAGGTAAGTGTTGCAGAGGGTCGCTATGGCCACATGTTCCACGGTGTGTTGCATATCCTTTACTAATGTTGTGTTCCTTCACATCCACAGGGGACAGTGGATATCCACTGCAGATATACCTCCTGATGCCCTACCTTGCACCACAGCACCCAACAGAGGAAGAAGCCTACAATCAAGTGTATACATGGGCGAGAAACATAGTGGGATGCACCATTGGGGTCTTGAAGATGTGCTTCCGATGCCTGGACCACAGTGGTGGGATGAGAATGCTACCACCTGGAAAGGTGTGCAGAGTCTTCACTGCCTGTGCCACACTGCACAACATCTGTGTGCACTGGAAACTGCCCGTTTTCCTGGATGGCCCTCCGCCCATACCCCCTGCAGCCCCTCATTCTCCACAGCCCATGGCCCACCATGGCAATGCCAACAGGCCCCAACAGAAAAGTGTTGCACCACTGCCAGAATGTGTGGCAGCATGTGCTGTCCATCACCATGTTGCCAATGGTACTTTTGGGCAATAGGGTGCTGTGCCATGGGTGCAATGATGACACCACTCCATTGAGCACCTATGTGCCCAGACCCAAACATGTCTCCTTATTGTGTGCTGTGGCTGGCACCATGTGCTGTGATAGATGTACAGGGGGGGCCCACCATGGTCCAGCCCAGGTGACCCATCCATGCAGCCTTGTTGCCTACTCATTACTGCCCTTGTCTCATCATGAGACAGGTGGGTTCGGTAAACGTATAGGCCCTATTGGGCCCCCTATGCATCCACAGCACATCCTTAGTGCCACAAACTCTGAATGGGCAGCCACTGTGCCCGTGTGGGGCTGCAGTGCCAGTAGCACAGGAGGGGCCTTCCGTGCATGTATATGTCATGCATGTGTGTTCTGTGTTATACTCTCCACCTTTGTGTCCACTACAATGAGTTGTGTGTGCCGTGGTGCATGGTGTGTGGTGTGTGGTATATTGTGTGTGGTGTGTGTTGTGTGGTGTGTGGTGTGAGTGCCGTGATGCATGCTGTGTGCTGTGTTTGTGCCTGGTGTGTGTTGAACTGTGGTTTGGTGTGGGCCCAGATGTTCATGCCCTGTGTTCTCCCTGGGTACGTCCGGCAGTACTATACCTGTGCTGGTGCCCCATGCCTGGCCCTGCACCGGGACACCTGCCTGTATCTGCATGGCATGCTGTGAGTGCCACAGTGCCCTGGGGGCCATGGCCCCTGGGGGCCCAGCTGGTGTGCTGCTGGGGAGCCCTGTGTTGCTGGTGGACTGGTATGGCCTTGTGGACCTGGGTGCTTCAACACAGTGGGTTGACCGCCATGCCCACTTGCCACAATGGCCACCACAGGTTGCGAATGGGAGTGTGTACTACCCATGTTTGCGGCGATGGTCATGAGAGCATCAGCCACCCTCTCCTAGGCACAGATGCCGGATGCTAGCTCCACAGTGAGGCATTCCTGCTCCCGTACCCTGGCAGGGAGCATCTCCACTTTGTGCTCCTGCACCTGGACACAGGCTGAGAGCTCCTCCAATATGCACTCCTGTGCCCGTGCAGCACCAGACAGGACCTCTGTGAGCCAATCTAGGCCCTGCATCTGCTCCCTGGTTGCTTGTAGCCTCTCCCGCTCCAGCCTCCATAGGTCAGGGTAGTATGTGTTTAAGAGGTTGCAGGCTGCCTTGTGGGTGGTGGTCTGGTGGATGTCCCCGGTTCTTCATCCTGTGCCATGTCTGGGATGTCCTGTGTGTCTGGGGCCTCTCCGGGTGTTGATCCTGTGCTGTGCTGGCCCGGGCTGGTTCTGCCACCGCCAGACAATGCTGGAGTGCATGGCTCCTCCTCCGCTCTTGTGCCTTCTGATGCCTGACTGTCCGGGGCAGGTGTTGGCTGTGGCTCTATGCTCTCAGGGATGTGGCCTGTGTTCCAGTGCTGTGGCTCTTTGGTACGATTTGCTCGGTCTAGGGTCCTGCGAGGTGCCTGCAGGGCCTCTGCTGGTGCTGCTGGCTGCGAATCCAGCTGCCTGTCATCTGCTGGGGAGAAAGGGCTGCCATTAGTTGCTGCAGTAGGTTTGTAGGTAGTGTCATGTGCATTGCCACTGTCCCATCACCTATGGTTCGTGGTGCCCGCCTGCATGGGTCCAGTGCTCTGGCTCGACGGCCCCTCTCCTGGACTATCATCATTATGCACTGTGGGTTGTAACGGAAATTGTCAGCATGCCCTGTTGGGACCATGTGTATGTACTTCTGACGTGCAGTGTCCATGTTCCTTAGCTTGCATGCTGTCTATCCCATTGGGCACCCCATCCTTCACAACGTCGCTGATGGTGTCACCCACCAGCTTCTCAATAGGTGTCAGCGGTGCTTCTGGGGGGGGGGAGATACCCTCCTTCTGTAGCACCCTGGGACTGCCATGCACAGCTTAGCTTCTTTTTTACCTGTGACTGGTGGTCCCGCCACTTGTGCTTGATGGCGGACAGCATGCGGGCCTCTGGTCCTGCGGCATTAACTGCTGCCTGTATATCCAGTCAGATTCTCACCTTGGTATCCAACAGGCTGGTCAGGTATCTTGTCCCATACAGGACATCATAATGGTGTCAAATATCCATCACCAACACGGCCACCTGGGCGCCACTAAAATTGGTGGACTGCGGCCACCTCCCCCTCCCCCTTCTGGGTTGGCTATCTCCTGCAGCAGCTGCTGTGGGTTATGGTGACACTGCGTCTGCCCACTGATTGTTGTCCACATTTGAGCACGCCTGCTCCACCTCCATGTTTCTGCTGTGCCTCGCGTTCCAATGCCCATGTAGCTGATCCGCACCTCCTTATATGGCAGGGTCAAGGGGCGGGGAATTGTTGCCGCACATCCTGTGGCTCGCCCCTGCATGAACCTGTGTGCCTCTCTTGTCACCACCCCTGCCCTCCTGGTGCTTCATGCACCTGTTTGTGAATGCCCCATATTCTCTTAGGTCTGCGCGGCACATAGCTGCATGCCCCTATTTACGTTGCCTTCCCATGTAATGCCTGCACCTTTGTGAATGGACCCCACAGTGAATAAGTTGTTCTGTTGGGATTTGAACCTCTTGTATTGTCACAGTTCCAGAACCATTTACATTCGGCTCACAGTCCTCTCAACCGAAGGCTGCACCAGGTAACACTAGTGAAGAGTGTAGAGCTTCCTCACTGTTTGTATTTACATAAAAAGAAAGCCTCAAAAGTTACTTTACTAGCTTTTGTAGATTAAGCTAGTGTGTTTGTTCCATGAAATAGACTGATGATTGTTGTTAAGCAGCATGTTACAGTTGCCAAGGAAGCTTTTTCCTCCAGTGTCATAAAAGAGGCAGAACTAGTGACTCCATCTCCTTATTAGGAACTCTGCACCAGCTTGGGTGGAAGAACAGCTGAGTTGCAAAAGTTAGTCCATTACCTGATTTTAAATGTAAAAATGAGGCAGTCTGCAACATTCAACTGACTGCCACTGCTTAACAGCATCCCACTTCTTGTCTGCTGTAAGAACGTTTTAAAGATGATTCTCCCTATCTTTGATTGTGGTGACATGGTCTATAGTGGTGCATCCAAATCCTACCTTGCCAGACTGGACCACTTCTTTCATTTTTTCTGTAATAGTGCTTTAGATTTCCCCTCATGGCCACCATTGTGCACTCTACACTGCCCTTTCTCTCCTCTCTCTTGATGCCAGACACTTTTCCCATTGTGTTTCTTTTATTTCTAAATTGTGGTTTGGTGCTCTTCCTCCTACCTTACATCCCTCGTATCCCCCCATCCCCCGTTTCCAGCTACCCTCTGCACAATAATATTTCATAGTCCATCCTTATTCCTTCTAGAAAAACTATGGCTGGTCAGTCTGCTTTCCCTTATCGTTTCCCTAAGCTCTGATCCTCTCTTCCCCTGTCAATTCACTCTGCTTCTTCTGCTTTCTCCTTAAAGTCTCTTCTTATTTATCAAGCTTTTTCTCCCTGGGGATCTATTGGCAGGCAGCTTCCATCTCTCTCATCGACAGGGCTCCATCCACCTTGAATCACAGGCTCTCTTCTGAGACTAGCCCAGCTACAGCAAGTCCCTCACAGATTCCCCCCCCTTCCAGGAATGTGTGCACCGGCGGCACAATGGCCATCATTTGGGCACCACATGGCCAAATTTGCCACCCCATCCCTGTGGTCCTCCCCCCTCGGGAGTTAGAATATTTAGAAAGGGGGGCATGGGGGAGCAGGGGGACCATGACATTGGGACTTGGTGCCCTAATTATTGGGCACATCATGAGCGGCACCATGCATGCCCAGAACTGATCCTCCCCAGCAGGACCAGGGAGGGTAGGACTGTCCTCCACCCCCTTGGTGACACAAATCCAGATGCAGTGGTAGCCATGGGTTGGATGTGCTGTCAAGGCTTCATGTTGCCTGCCAGCCTCCCCAGTTTCTGATTTTCCTCCCTTCCCCATTTCTGGGGCACGCACATCAGCATGCACATGTGGAGGCATGTGCACACTGCAGAGTCCCACAGCATCTCCCATCGGTGGCATCTCCAATCTGTTCTGCCCTCAGGTCTCCACCTGGGGGCAGTCATTTGGTGGGACTGCTAATGTGCCCTCCCCAGGAGAGGAGAGCTGTCCTCCAGATGCTCAATCTCTCCCTCCCCAACCGGTCCCCAGCAACCCGTGTTCGTCACAAGCATGGGTCGCTGATGTGGAAGGAGGTAAGGTGCAATGTCTCAGCCCTCCACACCAAGGAGCTGGCCCTTTAAAGTCTCTTTTTGATTACTTTTTTTCTCTCTCTCTTGCAAATGTCATTGACCTTCCTACTCTAAATCGTACTTTATACTCACCCCCCAATAGTTTGCCTTTTTCTATTGCACTGCTCCTTACTTGTAATTTATTACCCTTGCCACCATGAGTCAGTTTTCACCTGATTTTTATACTGTTGATTTTGCATCTTTTTTATTGGATTGTGTATTATTTTTGACTTCCCCTTTCTCCCAGGACACATCTGGAAATGAACTGTTATCAGCTCAGTATATTTTTACTGGTGAAACTTTTTTTAAATTAAATAAAATAAATAAATAAATAAATCAGTTTAATCCATGGGACATCTACACTAGCTCTTTAAAGTGCATGGAAACATGGGAGAAAGGCTGGAATGGCTACTGGCCCACCTAGTCTGTCTTCCTCCTGTCCTATGAAACAGAAGGGAAGCAGATGCACTCAGTGCCCTTCTGGCTATCAGTCTTTTAATCCAGATAGATCAGAAATGCAAGCTTGCAAAATTCAAAAATTTATTGAAGATTGAAACACATTAACAACTGCAGAAGCACACACGAATGACTGGTCTGCACACTGCACCTGGAGAAAATGATTGACAGCCAGAAGGTCACTAAAGAGCTAGTGGAGCCAAAACAGCCAGACAGGAAAATAATACAAGTGTTAAGAATTAGTCAGTTTTAACTTTTTATTTCTCAAGTAGTTTTCTTTTTATTTTGCTCATTAGAAAGTCGTCTAAGTGATAATATTGTGCTGGATGTGTGGAACAGCTCTTAGCCTGACAGTTAACATATCAATCTCTCTTCCCCCTACTACATCATCAGCATTGTGATCTCACTGACAGTGACATCACAGGTGAATGATCTGGCAACTACTGAGTGGCTGTTCCTAAGCAACAGTGATGTCACAGTCAGTGAGGTCTCAATGCTGATGATGTAGTGAGGGGCAATGGAGATAGATATGCCAGCTGTCAGGCAGAGTGCTGTCCCATATATCACACCAACTAACATCAGGTAAACAATCTTCTAATTAACCAAAGGGAAAAGAAAAAGTACCTCAGATATAAAAGGTAATGGTTGACTGCTTGTAAAAACTAATATTATGTAACCTGAGTGCCGTGTACCAATGGTCTACTACCCTTGCCTTTCGGACTCAAACAAGGTTGAGGGGCCTGCATTCTGTTTTGTATAGAAAAGGAAGGGGGGTTCTTCCCAATAAAACGAATTAGTGCAGTGGCAACACCCAGAGTTAAAATACAGTGGTCCAGATATTTGCAATGTACAACCCCCTGGGATGCTATACCTACCTACCCACCCACCCTCACAGTTACCCCACACATAGAATAGCAAGACCCAATGCAATATTTCAATATGCATGCAATTACTGACTTCAGCTAATAATATACTCAGGAAACAGATTTCAAAAAGAACAACAAATGATTTATCAAATAAGGGAGGGGAAAAAAGGGATGCAGACTAAACAACTGTCAACAACTCATGTGTTTTTAAACTGCATGTTCCAACCACAAAGCATCTTTCTCACTTTCTCTCTGACTTTTCTGTTACTGGAACTTGATCAGGCTTTTCCTGGGTTTTTGGCTGTGGAAGCCACAGGTAGGCCCCCAAATCCTACTCTGTGCACACAGAACCTCCTTTCACTCTGCAGGCTCCCAGAGGACTACTGCAAGATGAATCTACCCCCTTGGTTTCAGAAGCTCAGATCAGGGTCCCATTTGACAATCAGACTGTCAAACAGGCAAATTAATATTCAGAACTTTCACTCAACGTCTGATTGACTGGATGTTCTAGTGCCAAAAGACAGTCCTCTCTCTTTTCCCAGCAGCCATTGCTCAGTCCTTTAGAACTCCTCAAACTCTGATTGGTTGCTTGGCAGGTCAAAGCTGATAAAGACGGCTGCTGCAGTTCAGTTGATGCAGAGTCCCAACATTTAGTCCTTTTTGTAAGGTTTCTGTCCAATTTTTAACGAATACTGCCCTAAGGTTTCATAGCTGCCCCTCTGCCCTGCTGTCAGGTGGCAGAATGGTGCTTGCAGGGGATTCCTCCTGCCTGCCACAAGCACTGTAGTGTTGTCCCCCTAGGTGACAGGCAAGGCTATGAATATTCATAGCAGCCTCGGCTGCTTCTTAAAGATATACAGTATATAGCACCCTTAAATTAATAGCCCTTAATGGCGCTTCTTTTCTAATATTTGATTTCATTCCCCCAAGTGCCTCTTGACCTCCTTTACTATTTTTATACCTACGGGGGCCGGAGCACATGCAGAGAAATGAGAGCCATCGGAGCGGCTTTCATACATTTAGCACCGCAGTGCTAAACTAGTCGAGCTGGCAGCCACCAGCTTGCACACTCAAGCAGGCTTCTGGCTTGAACGCCTGCACACTGAACAGTGTGGCATTTGCAAAAAATACGTAGCAGGTGGCTTCACTTTACTTACTCCTCCATTCCCCCCAACAGGACTCTGGAACAACAGAGGCTGGCAGGAGCTAACAGAGGACCAAAACAGGACCCAGGACTGGAGAGAAGACGTGATCAGGAGGCAGCAAGGTAAGCCCCACCCTTGGGAGGGGTTTACAATTAGTTTTAGAAAGCACTCTAGCTCTTTAAGTGCTCGTTCTTTCTTTTTTTTTTTTTGCTGCATTGTCAGTTGGTATCCTGCTTCGGAGGACAACAGCACTGGATGACATAACTTATGTCAGCATGTCTTTTTTTGTTTGGTTATGTTCCTGCCATCCTTGCAGTTATATCCAAGAATGTGTCTTTCTTTAAGGTACTTTCCAGTTTTATATCAAATATATCTAAGCTACAGTACTGTACATGATTCTGCTGCTTCAAGCTGTATATTGTTGAAATGAGGAACTATCTTCTTAGTAAACTAAAACTGAAATTAGATTATCTTGCATTCCTTCTAAATCTTCCCCACTCAGCTTAAAGCCATGGTATTTTCTTTTACTGACCAATGCAAGTAAGTACTATAGCTCAGACTATTGCTCTTTGTCACACCTTTCTGAATAAATACTGAATGCTAAAAAAACAAAGGTCATGCTCTTCACTCCTCCTCACCATAGAAAAAAACAATCCATCCACAGCCTTGTCTGCAATCACAACTCTGCTAGGAGAATCACTAGAGATAACTGATAAATTTAAATACCTTGACTTCTGGCTAGACCGTAACCTTACTTTCTCCGATCACATAGAGATTGGGATTCTTTTACAGGAACAAAAACCTCTTCCCACTTGTTGTCTGGAAAAGACTTGTCCAAGCAATGTTTCTTCCCCTCATAGATTGCGCTGACCTCATCTATACTAATGGCCTCCTCTCCTCCCTCCAGAAATTAGACATACTCTATCACTGTGCCATCCACTTCATTGTAAATGCCCCTCTGAAAAACTCACCACTGTCTGTTATATTCTCAAATCAGATGGACGTCTCTGGCAATCAGAAGGCAAATGAATATGCTACTTTGGATTTACAAGGCCCTTCTAGATAAGCTATTATCCTATCTCTCCGAATTCATCCTTCGTTCCACCAGCATCTATGCCCACAGAAAAAATCCTATATCATGTTCACTATACCTAGAATTCTCACTCATTACAGGAAGGTTGCTGTAAGCTATGCCCTCTCAGCCCTTTGGAATAACTTCCAAGAGGGGCTTAAACTCACTAGTCGTGTCACTGACTCTGCATTCAAATCCCTCATCAACTCCCTCTGCTGTGACAGGTGTACCAGCTTCTGAGCATCATTAGCATCTCCATACTCAGGAAGTCTGATTTCTGCCTGAAACTCTATCTGGCTGGGTGAAATTGATTTACAGCCCCTATTGCCTTTCCTTTCCTCCAAGGCAATGTCTTTTTAATGTCTCTCACTTAACTAAAAAATGTTGTATATTTATTCTCATGTATTGCTATTGTTGTCCCTCTTTGTATTGTATTGTACTGTATAGTCCTTCCAGGACCTCCTTGTAAATGAGTTTGCTCAATGGAGTTTTTTCCTGGCCCTAAAGAAAACTGAACTGGAAACTGAAAACAAACGAAAGAAAAAAACACTCCAATATGACCATTTAGGTTTCCCTTTTTCCACAAGAAGACCCCCAGACCCTTGAATCTGTATTTTACTCTTCTACCCCGATCATCCTTGTAGCCCTTAGCTGTGCCTCTTCCCATTCTGCTGTATATTTGTTTTGTAGAGTCACTTCAAATTGGGATTCAGTTTTTTAGGTAAAGTGAAGCCCACCAGGATGAAGCACGGTGCTGCAGAATTCTGCAGTAGAGTTACTGCAGCAAACAATGCAATATTAATGAGAGTTAATTCCTTTTGTCATGCAGTAAACCTGCGACACTGCACTTCATCCTGGAGGTGACTTCACTTGTATACATTCTGGAGTACTTTGTTCAGTTCAAGGCTCCCCACTACAAAAAGACATAGAGGCAAGTAGAGTGGGTACAACACGGGGCCACTAAAGTGATCAGGAGTATGGAGGATAAAGCTATGAGGAGAGACTGGAGGTCCTTAAAGAGCCCCTGACACGCTCAGGCAGGAAACTTATACATTTAGCTGCCTGCCCTTGGAGCTTTTTTAGCCAGAAAGTAATATTTTCCTGCACTGTAAATGTTAAAATATTTGACTCTTAAAGCCCAGCTCGTACCTTCCTGATATGAGCTGAGTGGCCGCTGAGCACTGCAGCCCCGCCCTGAAAAATAGCATAATTATGACACAAGATCTGGGATGGGGCTACATGTGGTCTATGGAGAATTTAATGTAATTGGGTGATGAGGCTGCTTAAATGAAATGAGTATCATTGCTGTCATGTTTACATGTATTGGGATAATATATTTATCTATATATATATGTATATATATATATACACACATATACAATGGGGTGGGTGATAAACATTGTAAATAAAAAAACATATTCTCACTGGAGTGAGATAAATCCTGGTGATGCAGCAACTGTGAGATTATTTAGATTTACACACGCAATTGCTACATTAGAACCCGATATTTCCACTCTGGTGACATCTCCACATGCACCTCCCTAACTGGACTACTTCTCTACACAACAATATTCCAAATCACATGCCACACAAAATGTATAGCACTAAGCCGTAACTCATAGATTTAAAACACAAAATGTCCCACAGTAAGTGCGAGCCAAAGCAACAAAGTACTACTGTCATAATAATAGATATCCGAGTCGAACCTCTGCCACAACAGAAATACACATACAATACCCCACATCTCCAGAACAAGACACCTTCACCAAATCCCATTCTTTTATTTTGCACCACTACCTGCTAATTTTTATCTTCACTTCTCAGCGTAGCTCCACATTTTAAACCACTGTTGAAAGCAAAGCATGTTTCAAATGACTCAAAAGCGAAACTCAGGGTTTCGCACCACACCGCCATTAACGATAACTGCAATGGACTAAAAAAGAAAACAGGACCCAGCATATTACATGCCATAGTCCATGCAACATAAACCGTGCCAAAGTAAAAAAAATAATAGCAAACAAATTGAAAACCAGTGAAATAAAAACTGCAATTAAACCCCGATTCAGGAAGACACCAAAGAAACTCCCACTCATTCCAAACAAACAATTAATCAGCTCACAGCAAGACATGAAACGCCACCAATCAGCAACAACAGCCAACAACACCAACCAATCACAACACACTCATTCAGAAAAACAACCAATCAAACAGCACAACCTAACCACACACAGTTCATTCAAACAAACTCTGTAGCTTTACACCTTCAGCCAAAATAACACACAAAATGAAATGCTTTAACAAAAGAAAACTATTTAATAAAGCAACTAAATACACAGTCCCCTATTGTACAAATTGAACACATGATGGGCAGGAGTGGGATATGGAAAATATTCTCACTCCTGCATCGTGAGGCATGGATGACTCACTCATGCCTTCGGCACTCATGAGATATCTATGCCTCACTCTGCAAGAGTGAGAATATTTTCCATATCCCACTCCTGCCCATCATATATATATATATATATATATATATAT
The DNA here is from genome assembly GCA_016271365.2 of Neoceratodus forsteri. Lineage (NCBI taxonomy): Eukaryota > Metazoa > Chordata > Ceratodontiformes > Ceratodontidae > Neoceratodus > Neoceratodus forsteri. The sequence goes on from CM028130.1 coordinate 1,203,915,708, forward strand.
ATATATATATATAGTACAAAAACATCATTAATGCATCAGTTAGAGTTGAAGCGACAAAAGCAGGGAAATGGGAAGCAGGGAAATGACACATTAGGGTTGAGCCCCTAACACCTCCCCACCCCCAACCCCTTCTCTCCACCACCGAACCCCACCAGACCACCCCACCCCCACTCTCCACAGACCAACAGACGTCAGGGTGTGCCTTGGGGTTGTTGGGCCTAACTCTCACCCCATTCTCCTATACTGTACCATGTCAACTCTCTTACACATGGAATGGGGTGAGAGTTAGGCCATATATGTAAACATACCAGCAATGATAATCTTAGTACATTTAGACAGTTCAATTACCCGAATACATTAAATTCTCCTTAGACTGCCTGAAGCACCATCCCAGGCCTTGTGTTATAATTATGCTATTTTTTGGGGGGTGTGGCTGCAGTGCTCAGCTTGTACCAGGAAAGTTAAATATTTTAAAATTCAAGGCACAGAAAATATTACTTTCTGGCTGATAAAGCTCCAAGAGTGGGCAGCTATGAGTATGAGTTGCCTGCCCGATCATGTCAGGGGCTCTTTAACATACTTAGTCTGAGAAAAAGAAGCCTGAGGGGGTATATTATCTTAGTCTTCTGCACACTAACGGGTATCAGCAAGGTTAAACAGATGTAACTGTCTGATTCAGTGTGAGCCAGCAGAACATGGGGACGTGCCCTGAAGCTCAAAGGTCACAAATTCAGGGTTAATTCTGGGAGGCACTTCTTCTCCCAGAGGATGGTGAACCTGTGGAACAGACTACAAACAGAGAGAGTGGACATCAGGAGTACAGGTCTTTTTCCTTTTTTCCTCCTGGGCCCCTTGGAGTCCCACTCCTTCAGGCTCCATACGCTTGTTCCCTCTGCTTGCCAGACTCAACCCCTGCTGCCATCACTTACCTCTAGGCTCCCTGAGATTCTTGGACACCCCTCATGTTCTAGCTTATCCCTGGTAGGGGGTCCCTCTGCTGCCACCAGGGAGGAAGCGCCATGTACATTGGGGGTGTTGGTCAGGGAGGTAGGGATGGTGCACTGGGCGGTCAGGTGGCCTGGGGGGGACACAGTAGACCATGGTACCAGGTCAATACCATGCATGTAAGATAACATGGTATTAACCATGCTGTATAGATAGCACCTGGGATTACAGCAATGGGGGTAGAACAGCGATAGGAGAATACCGCTACCCCTGTTGCTGTTCGCTAATCCAGAGAGACATGAAGTTGCCATGTGCTGGGTGCCTTGTTGAGCCACTCCCATGGAGGAGTGGCAGGGCACCAGCACAGGGTGCAGTAGGGAGACCTGGGACTGTGGTTCAGTCCCCTTCCCAGGTCTCCCCTGCTACAACTTTTGCAAGTGATTTAAAAAACAAAACAAAAAAACTTCCCCCTTCACAAGTTTCTCCCCATCCCCAAAGTCCCCCTCAAGAGTTAGTTATTTATGTTCTGGGGTGGGTGGGGGACGAAGCCCCTGGAAAAAACATAAACACCCATTGTTTTCAATGGGTGCGCTGTTCCAAACAGGTTGGTATTTTGGCCGACTCTGTTTTTGTTCTGCGCTGTTTGGCTGTGGCATTTTAGCCATGCTGTTTTGTCCTGTGGTGGAATGACCCCTTGCCATAGGTCATCATCCAGCACTGCCAGGATGGGACATTTTCCCATTCCCTCTGCCCCCCACATCATGGCTGCACATCACGTTGCCCTGGGAAGAATGCATGGCAGCACATGGTCACCCACATTGCCAAGTGCTCCTCCACTGACCCACCACCAGGAGTCACTGGAGGAGAAGTGCAGGCTATACCCTCCCTCTTGTGTAAGATAGTGTCCACCATGGTGCTCCTCATCCTCTCTGCTGGTTTTCTCTCCAGTCAACCTACAATAGGTGTGGGTTGCAAACCCGGGTCATCAATATGCTGAGTGGGTGCCTTACCATTCAGCACCATGGAGACGGCATTAGTACAGATCTTTAAGGTAAGTCTGGACATATTTCTGCTTACCAAGGTAATCACAGTAGGGTCAGTGGGAAATCTTTTTAAATTACTGCATAGTTGCCCAGCATATTTAACATCCGTTGGTTGTTGCTTATGAAGTGGTGGAGGGAGGCTTGATGGACCTACAGTCCCTTCCAACCTTGTATTATAATGTTACTATGCAAGGTTATGGCTATTTTTGAAGTGTTGTGGATTACTACTTTCAAATGAATCTAAGTTACAAATATTAAGATAACTGCTATCATCTGACAGTGCAAGCTACAGCACAGTCACAATCTTTTGCTATTGTGGTACTGCTTTATTTACATTTTTCACAAATCCAATAAGATTGTCAGACCTCTGGTGAAAGGGAGGGTAAAAGAAAATACCTCAGTTTCCTTCCTTTCCTGAGCTGGTTTGGAAAACAGCGAAGTAAGGCTGCTAGCTCGTTTTAGTTCTGTTCTTGGAGAGAAAATACCTATATCTTCAGATGTCCATGCTGAATGGTTCTCAAGTTTAGGCCTTGAAGACTTCTGTGGCTTTAGCTCCTTGTCTCTTTCATGGTAAAAGCTTCTCACAGATCCAGTAGAAAGATAAGATGTTTCTAATGTGGGGGACGTTGGCTGTGACTTTTCAAGCAGCTCCTCAGCTGATAAAGTGCGATGGTGGGGAGTTAAACCACTAAATCCTTCCTCTGCTTTATAAGGTTGACTCTCTAGAGCAAGGGTATCCTCATTTAGGTGAGTAGTGACATACAGATCTGAAGAACAGAAACAAAACCAAGTAAATCAATAGTAGTATACCTTATCGTTCAACCGTGTATTAAAACATATGTCTTTACAATATTTTAAAAACATACTAGCATCATACAGATACAGTGGCTAATGTAGCTGCGCATTATATGGCATGAGAATGAATACACACACAGTAGTTACTTCCCTATGTACAGTGATTAAGGTGCAGCCCACACAGTGATAGAATTTCATTGTTGACATTCCACATGATCTCATAATTAGAATTCTTTTTTCCTTTGTTTTCCGAGAGCAGGATCAGAGGGAAGGACATTAGCTAATGCCAACAAAATGAAGGTATTTAAATCTTTTTTTTTTAATTCAACTTTTATTAAAGATTTTACACCAACAAAGGACAGCATCCAACGAGAAAACAGATTGACAGACACAAAAACATACCTCTATTGAGAAAAAACCAACAGGATGCAGTCATGAAGGTATTTAAATCTATTCAACATAATCACGAGACTTGGTCACTGTCTATGTGAGAACAAGATGAAATGATAATCTCTGTAAAAGTTATGGTTTATCAAAAAGTAAAAAATACCATAACTACAGTCCTCCCTGGGTTAACCTAAGAACACCATAACTTTTGTTCTTTTCTTGATAATTGCTTTAAAATAAGCAGCATTTTTTCAGGATCTAGCAATGTCATTGGATGAAGTAAAATGAATACAATGTCATATACATTGTTGGAGTATGTTGTTAACTGGGTACCAATATACTGCTTTCTCCAAATATCATATAATGGACACTGAACTAAAACATGATAAAAGAGATTCTTCATGCCCCTGAATACAAGGGCAGAAAAGTGAAGCATTTTGGGTATGGTTATAAATGTTAATAAGATTATCTAAATGCTTAGATGAAACTAATTCAGATCTGGTATTAGTAAATGCATGGCATGAATCTGGTTGAACTGGAAGTAGTAAGTAATCTTCTGTATCATGGGAGATTTTATTCTGCTAAACCAAGGAGCCACTTTTAACTACTTTATGTCTTCCATGCCCTGTTTCTTCACAAAGTTGTACAGTTATTTTTAATGATAGTTTTATATGAAGGAGTGATCATTATATATTTTTTTGCATAATCTGACTAAAGATAACTTAACTGTAAATCTTTTAAGTTTTGCAATAACGTTTTTAACCATAAAGAGGGAGAGTCTAAGTTTGGCCATTTTTTTCTTCAGACAAACCAACAGCAGATTATTACATTTGTTATTGATATGACAGAGCCAATAAGAAAATAACCTCAGTTTCTTTCCCCTTGCACTCCCCCGGGGCCCCCTTCTGCCCATCTCTTGGTCCCAGCCCCATCAACCTGGCATCCCCCAGGACTTTTATAGGTCCCACCCTTGTTCCTCCAGAGCTTTCTCCCTCTGGTGGGGGCGACAGAGCTCCCCCTTACCTGCCATTGCAGTCCAGATCCTGTTGGGGAGGGACATGCCTGAGCAGCCAGGTGTGGGGCCTGCAGACCAGATAGTTTTATACTACAGACGAGGAGTGTTTTCCATGTTCATTCCCAAGTCCCCTGGGATGTTGGCATCAAGGGTGTGTCACGCGTGTCCCTCCATGAGTGTGTGGCGTGTAGCACCTGCCAGCATTCCTCTTCTCACTAGCCGCTCTAGCTGCACTGCTACCTGTGGTCAACCATGTGGCAGTACAGCAGCAGAGCTGGCTGTCATCCCTTCCTGGGAGGCAGTATAGTGTAGTGGTTATGAGCACTGAGCTGCAAACCTGGAGACCTGGGTTTGAATCCTACAGCTCCCACTTGGTTACTGTGTGATCCTGAGCAAGTCACTTAACTTCCTCATGCCCCCAGATCACACCTGTAAACAAGCTTTGACTTAATGTACCTTTCCTGGTCAAACAATTTCCCCTTCCCTTTCCCCTTCCTTTCCAGGGAAGGAGCACATCCGTTGGGATGCTTAATACTTCTCCCTCATGGCTGACCCCCTGCAGCCCCAGTTCATTCCTGTATTCAGAGTGCCTGTGTAGGAGAGGTAAGGCACTAAGTGCCTTTGCTCTCTGCAGCACCAGGCTGGCCTAATAATCTCAGTTTTACTTGTGCAAAAATAGTCATTTTGCCAAGTTCAGTTCTCACTAGTAAAGTAGAAGCAGCCATTGAAACTCCTAACAGGACCTTATAATAATATAATAGAGTTTTTTCCAGCATAGTATTTTAACCTGTTCCCCAAACTTCAACACCTTCTAGTAGGACTGATTGACTTTCATCTCACCAGCTGTTAAAGACAGGAGTATTGAGAATCTCCCATAATTTTGGTTAGATTTCAATAGAGTTTTCACTATATGCAATGCTTTGGCCATTTGTAGTTTCATGTATTGAAACCATGACCCAGACTCCTAAATATATATATTCATGTGCTACTCCTATTTTTCCTTTTTGAAGAAAAAAAATGGCATGGTTCATTTGTACAGAAAGTAGTAACCTTAGTTTTCATAAATGTAGTTCTGCTTTGCTGAAGCCCATTTGGCGAAAGAGCTAAGAAGCCCATATCATCAGCAGAAGCAAGACTAGGAAATGGCTAGTTTTTTATTTTTGCTATATCACCGAAAGTCTGTGATTCAATTTGAAGCTATTGTCATTGAAATTTTTATTGTTCAGCACAGGCCATTGCTAAACAAAATGACAGAAACTTTATATTCATAGAAAATATATTACAGAAGATAAATTTACAGTGTTCCCTATTATAAAAACATATTTTGCATGTAGGCAAAAACATGGTCTGGTTGGTTTGTCATTACAAACATGCAATCAGTCTGAGCAAATGCTTCACTAACAGCATGTAAACCACAGTATCTACTATCGTACTCACAAATCCTAATGAATAGAAACAGTCAAATATAAAATGAAAAGAATTAATGTCATCACAACAACATAGTAACATCCAAGGTGGTGGCACCCAAAGTCATCACATTAGCAAATGTAGAAAACTATGAACCTAACAATTGCAAATTGTTCATGTAACGGGATGCATACTCAGCTACTCAAAAATGATGGCTTCAGTAATTGTCTAGGCCAATCATTTATCTTTATATAAAAAATGTTTCTTTTTCCTAATACATTTTATTATGTTAAAATAAGTGGACAGTGGATTAAGAGTAACACTATCTTGTACTGTCAGTAAAATGGTTACTGGATCATCTGATAAGCAGGAAAAATCATTTAAGATTGTGCTTATCCAAATCCATCTCATTTTATTATATCAAAGACAAATCAGAAGAAGGTGAAATAAATTCTCCACACCACAATAAAGCAGGAACAGGGAGTATTATGAGAATAAAAGATGTGGTGCAAACCTTGCGTACAGCACATTACTTGGAAATGTTTCAGATGTATAACACATAAACACAAATCTCTTATCGGGCTACAATATAGTCAAAGTAAAACCTAAAGCCAAACCAAACATCACTTGTGATATACCAGGGAGAAAACCATAATTTCAAAATCCCTTCTAGGTCTTTACCTTGATTATATAACCAAATCTTATTCTTGATGTATTTCTTATATTTCAAACTGACTGTAATTCCCGTTTTGACATACTTGTTTACGACAGTTCATATACCTTTAAGACTGACAAAGAAGTATTAGCAGAACAAACCATGAAACTCTTCAGCATCTCACTAAGAACTGGCATTTTTCTGGATATTTGGAAGCAGGTGGTCATTAGATCCATCCACAAATCTGGCCCCAAGACCATATCAGCACCAATCTCACTACTCACCCCCCTCTCCAAACTGTTGGAATGCACAGTATTTGACCAAACACTTGAATTTCTAACACAACACAACCTCATCACACCTGTACAACATGGATTTTGCAATCTCACAACACAAAATTGTCCTTGGGGAGGTTCAAAAGACATACATACACACACATATATATATATATATATATATGTATATATAGCGTTAAATGCTGGAAAGTACCTTGGATGCATATTTGTGGACCTCACTAAGGTGTTTGACCTGGTGGATCATGCCCTTCTGCTTGGCATTTTAACATATTTAGATTTTTTTCTCGAGACTGTAGCCTGGTTCTAAAGTTACTTAAGTAACAGGGTACTGAGAACCAAAATCTACAACACCTTATTCAACCCAGTAACAATTGCCTGTGGAGTGCCACAGGGATAAATCCTTTGGCCCATCTTATTTTTGCTCTTCATAAACTCAGTCCCAGCTACATGCCCCCTCACTGGTTGGTCCTTTACACTGACCATACCATAATTTCCATAAGGGTAATAACATCAGCCACATAAATCAGGCACTGCGGTCAGACGTTTCCTACATGGAACGATGGTTCAATCAACAAAAACTGATCCTGAACACACACATAAAAAAACGACTATGCTATTCTCCAGTCCCCACAAACCACTGTATGACTCACTAAAATTGTCTGACTCCATGGGAGAGCAAATTCGAATAGTTAACGAATTATTTTACCTAGGGGTTATCCTTGACAACTATTTTTCCTTTAAACCCCATGTGTAGTATGTCACGAATAAACTCCATCAAAGAATGGGAGTACTGTACAGAGTCAAAAATTGCTTAACAGCCGAGTCCAGGAAAATCCTATCCGTCGGCCTGCTATTCCCTTTCATTGAATAAGGACTGTTAGTATATTCCTCAGCCAATGAGTCTGTGTTATCCAGGGTTAGGGTCCTCTACAGATCAATCTGAAGATTCCATACCAACCTCCCAAGCCACACACATAACTGCATGCTCCTCTCCCCCTCGTGCGTTTTGCTGGACAGCTGCATAAAACTCATGGCACTGGTTTTCCTACAGAAGGAGGTTTTAGGTTTAGTCTCTCAAAGTCCCCAGGAAATGTTTCCTGAACCAGTAATAAGTAAGGCCATGAAATTATCCAAGGGCTGTGCTTTTCACCCCCTAAGACTGAATAGTAATTGGGTCAGCGGTCTACAGAGTCACGGGTTGGTGCGACAAGTTGAATATATATATATATAACTGCTCAGAAATCTATTCACAGTTTTAAAATGGCCTGTGCACAATATTTATCAACACAGTCTCTTTGCAACTGTTATTAATGAACTCATCCTCTGTACATATATTGTTATTTATTCTGTCTCCACTGTTGTTACTCACTGGGCACTTATGAAAAAGGGTCTCTGCCTATTAAGGTCTTCCCAGTATAATAAATAAAAATTAAATTAAATATACATTAACCAGTGGGACTTAATATCATATTGTTCTAACCATTTCTCCTTTTCTAAGAGTCCTAACTTAAGTAGATTGTCTTCAGGGAGTCTTGTCATCTGAATTCAGTACCCCAAAAACTGATGAATCTGCTAGTGTTTTAAAATCAACTAGCTCTAGCTCTGCTTTTATAAAATGTATGATAAGGAAGTAGAGTTATTAAGGCATAATGAGGCCTTTATTAATTGAATAAATAATTCCTTTATTACCAAAATCTTATAGGTGCCCAGACTTCAGTGCCATTGAGAGACTGGGGGTTAAATTTAGATGACAGGACTTGAACAAGTGGCCTAATACTGTTTACACCGTATTTAAAATAAATAATTTATGGCCAATAATTTTTTTTTTTTACTTTGGCTGTTGTGTGCACAAAATGTGTATTCCAAGAACCATTAAATGCAAAATGTATACCCAAATAAGAATAAAAAGACACTGAAGAAATAGCCTGACCACCTTCCCACCAACTACTGGCAGACTTAGAGCTACCAGATATGACTATCTGAGTTTTTTTTTATGTTGATAGTAAGGGATGACTTCTCTAATTCACTGGTCCAGCAATTTACTGTAGTTCTTTTCTAGATCTGACTGTGATAAAAAAAGAGAACCAGATCGTCAGCATACATCAAAATGGGCACAACAGTTGAGCCTATTCTAGGCAAGACAGAAACAACAGATGTGAGTGACCTAATAATGTGGTCTATGTAAAAATTAAATAATGTTGAGGCTAGGATACAACCCTACCACACGCCTTTATTGGTCATAAAACTTAATGAAACCTTACATCCCACACCCAACCTAACTCTAGGTCAGGTATGATTATATAATTCAGATATAATAGAAAAAAAATAAGTGACAGTACCCCAATTGTGCATCATTTTCCATAATATTGACCATGGAATAGAATCAAGGGCAGACAATAATCAATGAATGCCCCATGCAACTTCTGTCTATGAAGAACATATTTCTCCCATAGATGCCTAAGAATGAAACAATAGTCTAAAGTAGAGCACTGTTCTCTAAAGCCAGACTGTAAAAATAACAGATCCACTGTGGACTGAAACTTGCTCTGTTAACCTGGTTAGAATAATTTTGGGGAGAAAAATCCAGCAGGCTTATTGGACAATACATGTGTGGGTCCACCTTATTACCTTTTTAAAATATTGAAACAATATCTACCCCATGCCACAAATCAGGAAAAATGCCCTTACTAATGCATTTACTAAATAATGATAAGAAGAAATCAGACTACAAAGAAGGAGATTGAAGAGAAGCCTGCATCAGTATAGGACCAGAACCAGGGTCTTTCTTAGGCTTTAAAGAATTTATCACTTCAGGTAATTCCATGATACTGAAGGGCCTGAAATTCTTATAAGATAATAAACCAGCTGTACAGTTCAGAGCTTTCTGATCATAAAAAAGAGAAGAAAAATGAGCTACCAATGCCTCAGTGAAATACCGTATATTATCAAATAGAAGCCTTGACTTCTATTAAAATTTTATATTTTTACCTGCAGCTTGTATTTGAGGGCAGCTTGTATTGCAAAATCTAACTTTTAAGTGTGAAAAAGAAAATATTACACATCCTGAATATGATCAGGCATACTGTTACTGGTCTGCTCCATAGCAAAATAAACACAACAAACATAAACTAAGATCAAAAATTTTAAAAGAAATATAATCATAATCATATTTACAGGGATAAAAATCACAAAAAGTTCCACCTACAGTGCTTTATCTGACATAACTTCAACCCTGATTAGAAGCTGTGGGTTCTATCTGAGGACAGCTTTTATTTACAGTATTCATTATGACCTGTGGCTCTATTTGAAGGCAGCTTCTATTCGAGGGTGGCTTCTTTTGATGATATATGGTATATGAATCAATGCTGTCTGAAAACCTGAAGTGCCCTTGCCAGCAAGTTGCCAAAAGGCTTTTGTATCACTTATCATGACAGCATTTAACATAGCATCCCATTGCTTTTAATAATAGATAATGATATACAGTATATTATGCTAAAACTGTCAGTGCTGAGTATGTCCGATCGATTTCAGAAAATATCTGATTATTGGAATCCTCTTTCTTTACAGATAAACAGCTTGCATGATTGAAAACACATAAGCCATGGGACCTGTACCATCATCAAGCACAAAGGTCAACATAGAAACATTGACTATACATGCTGCTTCTTTTGCCAGACCCATGCACCAGCAGATGACCTGTGTACAGCATCAACCAAAGGGAAAGTCAGGATTAGAGTTGTTGCTGAACAGAGAAGGAAATTGGGTGATATAAGCTATATAGATGTTCTACAAAGACTTATAATGCTATCAGAGCTAGAGTTTGATGCAATCGAGGTGAAGTGGCACAAGGCATGCTATAGTACATTTAGCACAGAGAGCAAACTATTCAGATTAAGGAAGCAACATCAGGCTTTTGCCAGTGCTGATAGTGTGTGTTTCGTAGCCCTCCTCCTCCTCCTCAAGCAATCCTCCTCCACCCACATGGCGTAGTTGCCTGCCAGCAACTGACTGGAAACTCTGCATTTTTTGACAAACACAGAACAAGTGAAAGGTTCACAAAGTGACAACACTGGAGAAGTCAGCAGAAACATAGAAACATAGACTTTGACAGCAGATAAGGACCGCTAGGCCCATCTAGTCTGCCCATTTCCCTACCTACAGGATAGGCCGCAGATCCTAGTTAACCAACAGCCTATTTCTTCCTACCCCCCACAAGAATTGCCTTATGTCTGTCCCATGCATTCTTGAAATCTTCCACAGTTTTAGACCCCACAACCTCCTCAGGAAGGTTGTTCCATGCATCCACTACCCTCTCTGTGAAATAATACTTCTCACATTGCCCTGGAACGCCCTCCTTCTATCTTTAAATTGTCCTTGTTCTTGTAAGTCTCTTTTCTGAAAGATGCTACCCTCTTGGACTTTGTTGATTCCACTGAGGTACTTAAAAGTTTCTATCATGTCCCCCCTCTCCCTTCTTTCCTCAAGGGTATACATATTAAGCTCCTTTAGTCTCTCCTCATACAGCGTCTCTTGCAGACCCTGCACCATTTTAGTTGCCCTCCTCTGGACTACCTCTATCCTGTCTATGTCCTTGCGGAGATGAGGTCTCCAGAACTGGACACAGTACTCCAGATGGGGTCTCACCAACTGTCTGTACAGAGGGATAACAACTTCCTGTTTTCTGCTGCTGAGGCCTCTCCCTATACATCCCAGTATACCCCCAGCCCTACCTACTGCCTTCTCACATTGATTGCTAACCTTAAGGTCATCTGATATGATTACCCCCAGGTCCCTTTCCTTTTTTGTTGTTGTTACTACCTCCCACCCATTGTGTATTCTTTCTCTGGGTTCTTGTTTCCCAGGTGCATTATTTTGCACTTCTTTGCATTGAATCCTAGCTGCCATACTTCTGACCATTCCTACAACCTTGCCAAGTCCCTTTTCATCCTTTCCACGCCTCCTTGTGTATCAACCCTGTTGCAGATCTTTGTGTCATCTGCAAAAAGGCATACTTTTCCTTCCAGTCCCTCTACAATGTCACTGATGAAGACATTAAAAAGGACTGGACCCAATACTGAACCCTGCAGTACCCCACTAGTAACCCTCTTTCTTCAGAGTGGACTCCATTTACAATTACCTTCTGTGTCCTGTTGTGCAGCCAATGTTTTACACAGGCTACCACCCTGGGACCCACTCCCAGGCTGGTTAATTTGACTATTAATCTTTTGTGTGGGACTGTGTCAAATGCCTTACTAAAGTCTAGGCAGGCCATGTCCACAGCCCCTCCCTGGTCTACTACTTTGGTCATCCAGTCAAAGAAATCTATTAGATTTGTCTGACATGACCTTCCACTGTGAACCCATGCTGCCTTGGGTCCTGTGCTCCACTGACCTCTAGGTACTCAACTATTCTTTCCTTCAGAAGTGACTCCATCACTTTCCTACCACAGAGGTCAGACTGACAGGTCTGTAGTTTCCTACCTCTGTCTTGGTCCCACTTTTGTGAAGGGGAATCATCCGCCTTCCTCCAGTCCTGAGGTACCACACCATCCCCCATGATTTATTAAAAGAGTAGCCAGTGGTTTCACTAGTTTCTCCCTTAATCTTTAGAATTCTGGGGTGAATTCCATCAGGACCCATTGCTTTGTCCACCTTCAGTTTTAGGAGTTCTTGCAGAACCCTTTCTTCTGTGAAAGGACTGGGATCGACCCTATCAAGAGTGCTTCTGTTAACTGGATTAGGCACTTCCCTCCTCTTTTGTGAATACTGAGCAGAAATATTCGTTCAGTATCCCTGCTTTTTCACTGTCCCCCTCTGCCCACCCACCGTTCATTCTATTCAGCCTCACTATCTCTCCCTTTGTCTTTCTACGCTCGCTGATGTACCTATAAAAGGTTTTATCCCCCTTCTTAACTGAGTTGGCGATCTTTTCCACAGTTTGGGCCTTTGCTATTCTGACTTCCCTCCCTGCTTCCTTCTGCCTTAACTGGTACAGCTCTCTGTCCTGCTCCTTCTGTGTTTCCTTATACTTCTGGAATGCTATCTTTTTCTTCCTGACTTTCACAGCCACCTCTTTTGAGAACCATAGTGGCTTTTTCTTTCATTTTGATTTGTTTATTTGCTTCACACAAAGGCTTGTTGCCTCTGTGATGGCAGTTTTGATGATTCCCCATTGTTGCTCCACACCTCCTTCTAGCCTGTTTGCTAGTGCTTTTCTGAGGCACTCTCATCTTGCCAAAGTCAGCCCTTCTAAAGTCCAGTACCCTCACTTTTGTATGGCTTGACTCTGTAGCTGAGTTTAATGTGAACCACACTGTTTGATGGTCACTTGTCCTCAGATGGCAACCCACTTCTAGATCAGAGATCCTCTCACTGCCCTGCTTGAGAGTACGAGGTCTAAGATTGCTCCTCACGAGTGGGTTCTGAACTAGCTGTCTAATGCCTGCCACCTGTAGGGCATCAAGAATGGCCCTGCTCTTGGATGTGGCTGCAGCAAATGTGCTCCAGTTAACATCTGGCATATTCAGGTCTCCCATCAACAGTATCTCCCTTTCTCTACCATTCTAAGAATGCTTTCTATCATATCCTTGTCCATTCCCTCCCCCTGACATGGGGGTCTGTACACAACCCCTGTGCGGATTGTGGTGCCCTTTCCAGTCTCCAAGGTGACCCACAGTGCCTCCCCTCCTCCCTGTTTACTCTTTTGTTCATTTGCTTTTATCCCTTCCTTTATATAGAGAGCTACTCTTCCCCCTCTTCTCCCCTGCCTGTCTCTCCAGAAGTGACTGATTATGCCAAAACTGACTCAATAATGAGTATGAGACTAGCTGGGGTCAGTGACCTTATAGCAGTTGAAACGTGCTGTCACCTCCCATGCTGGGTGACATCTGAGAGACAATGCAAGAAAAAGAAATCAGCATCAGCACCAGAGGGAGGTGCATGTGTAGACTTGATCACAGGATTGTCTCATAGCCATGTGTGTAACATGGGTGAAGTATGGGAAAGATATGAGGGCATGTGCAGAGACATGGTGCTCATTTGTCTCAGAGATATCGGTCAAGGAGAGCAACATTCTATGAAGGAGTTCAACACTTGGTTGGGCCAAATTCCAGCTAAGCAGAATGTAATCATTAACATCAAACAGTGACTGATCAAGGGGGTTCCATGTCATATGGGCGAATGAAAAATGGTGACCCAGAAGGGCACCAGGCCCCAGGGCAATGACATTTGAAACTTTTTGCAGGTCATTTCTACACACCCCTTGTGGGTTTTGCCCCCTCAATTTCTCTATCATAGATTCTTACTCTGGTGGGACATAACTGGGAAGGGCAAGCCCATGTTGCCTAAATTGTTGGTGCCATTATTCCATCACCTTTCTGATGGGTTGACGTTATTCAGTCGGCCTCTTGATGTGTTACCATTAAGGGAACTATCCATTTTCATGATGCACTAAAGAAGCACAACTCAAAAATCTTTACTCATCTGTAAAAAGCAAAGATTTCCTCAAAACAGAATGTGCAGAAAACCATCAAAGCTGGCAGAAAGCTATTGCAGCAACTGCTTATTGCTCTGAATGCTGGTCAAAAGATAGAAATGCTCGACATCCTAAAGCATGAGTTGTTTCCAGCCCCACTGTCCCTGCAAAGGCTGGAAGTGAGATGAACTCCACACCAAAGGCAGAGCTGTTCAACATCCTGACAACTGGACTCAACACACCCTCAGAAGTTCCAGATGCTGATCTGAAGACGTGTCTTTATTGATGCTCATGCATTGATTCAAGCCCTTGGAAAGCCTCATGGATGCCAGACATTTGATGATTATGCTAATTTATTCATGCAGTCTGTGACATGACACTTCAGAAAACACACAACAAAAGCTGATGTTGTGTTTGATCACCATATTGGAGTGGAGTCAATAAAAGCAGTTACACGATCCAAGTGAGTGGGCAAGAAGAAGCCCATATGAAAGCTCATTGATGAACCCCATGTCCCACTTCCACAGGTTTGGAACAAGTTCATTTCCATGGAAGAGAACAAGGCTAATCTTGCCAAGTTTCAATCCAAAGTCCTGATGAACAGTGGCAAGGAGCTAAGTCAGCAGTATAAGCTGGTAACAGGAGGTGGCTTCACTGATCCTACAGATGGAAGCTCATTTAGGAGAGACAATATCAGACTTGGTGGAAACCATGAAAAGGCTGACACCAGGCTGATACTGCATGCATGGGAGGCAGTCAATGGAGGCTACAAATGAGTGCTGGTCAGATACAGATGTCATGCTTCTGCTGGTGCACTCTCTCTAGCCACAAAAGAAGCTGAAATCATGGATGATTTCTGGAATGGCCAGGAATTGAGAATGCTACCCAGTACATGACATATCTGAGAGGCTTGCACAGCCTGTGAAGGACAACCTGCTCAGCTTCCATGCACTAACAGGCTGCAACACAACTTCATCCTTCAGTGGCCATGGGAAGAAGTCATGTTGGAAACTTTTTCCAGAAGCAGCCCCTCATTGTAAGCAAAATTGGCTGTGGTGGAGCTCTTGCCAAAGATGAGAAGTTTGTGTGTCACCTGTTTGGCACTCCTGAGGACCATTGATCATGCTAGGCTATAGCTCTTTGCCAAGGCCAAGAAGGGTTTGAGGTGTTACCCCCCAATGAGAGATGCCCTGGAACTTCACATTGCATGTGCCAAGTGCAGTACCAGGCAAAGATATAGCTACAGGTAGACCAAGAGCTGATAGGGGTCATGTCTCCTGCTGAGACCTCTACCTGGAAGCAAGAGACAAGTTGTCTGGACAAGACTGCCACCTGTTCCAGATGCCTGCCTAGAAATACTGACCTGTGGGTGCAGATCAAAGTGCAGCACAGTTAGATACACTTGTTTCAGGAATGACTTGAAGTGTACCACTGCCTGTGGCTGTGATGTGACTACTGCAGCAACCCCGCTGGCCAATAGACCTCCAAAATGTAACCCATCTGGCTAATAGACCTCCACACATGGACAAAAAGATAAAATTCATACAAACTGCAATTTCAGGGTGATGAACAAAGGCACGCATAAAGCTTTATGGGTGCATTGCAATGATTTGGACCAACTACAACTTATACAACTATATTGTGAGAAAAATGCACTTTTGTGTTCAATTTTGCTATACAATCCTGCGTAAACATAGAAACATAGAATGTGTCTGCAGATCTAGTCTACCCATGTATACTAACCTTCCCCCCAATTAGGCTGTTAACTTATGTTTAATTTACCACACTGTCTGTCCCATGCCAGCTTGAATTCCTGACCATCTTTTGGACCAAAGACTACTCTGGGGGCGGGATTGCAGGCTCCACCATCTTTCTGTAAAGAAGAACTTTCTTGCATTGCTCCTGAACCTACCCCTTTCAGGCGCATGTCGTGACCTCTGGTCTGTGTGCAATTGTTTATTTGTAGGGGATTATGTGCCTGTACCTTGTCGATTCCCTTCAGGTATTTGAAAGTCTCTATCATGTCCCCCCATCCCTTCTTCTTTCCATGGAATACATGTTGAGCTGATTTAGCCTTGTCTCATATGGCTTGTGATGTAGACCATGCACCATTTATGTTGCCCTTCTCTATATAGTCTCTAGTCTATCTACGTCCTTCATAAGGTGGGGCCTCTAGAATTGGACGCAGTATTCCAGGTGAGGCCTCACCAGGACCCTATACAGTGGCATAATCACCTCCCTTTTTTCTACTGGTTATACCTCTCTCTATGCAACCCAAGATGTCACTGGCCTTTTGTGCAGCCTTGTCACATTGCTTGCCTACCTTCAAGTCATCTGTGATGATAACCACAAGATCACGCTCGTGTTTTGTTGCCGTCAACTGTTCTCCATTTAGAAAGTATTTCTTCCCTGGGTTGCATCTCCCTAGGTGGGTAACCTTACATTTTTTGGTGTTGAACTTCAACTGCCAATTTCCTGACCATTCCTCTAATTTCCTAAGGTCTGACTCCATCCTTTGAGTCCGTTTAACTGTATCCACTCTATTGCAGAGCTCTGTGTCATCCACAAATAGGCACACATTCCCATTTAGGCTGTCTGCTATGTCACTGATGAACAGATTGAAAAGTATTGGTCCCAGCACTGAACCCTGTAGGACACCACTTGTAACTTTACCCTCCTCTGATAGTGTGCCATTTACCAATACCCTTTGATTCCTCCTATTGAGCCAGTTCTGGATCTAATTGACAGTTTTTGGCTCAATGCCTGTGTGCTCCAGCTTGTTAATTAGCCTCCGGTGTGGAATGGAGTCTAAGGCCTTGCTGAAGTCCAGGTACACCGCGCACAGTGCCCCCCCCCCCATTGTCCATCATTTTTGTGACCCAGTCAAAGAATTCTATTAGGTTGGTCTGGCTGGACCGTCCTAACATGGAGCCATGCTGCTTGAATCCAGCTGCCCACTCTCTTCAAAGAATGCCACTATCCTCTCTTTTAGTAGGGATTCCATAAGCTTCCCTACTGCTGAGGTGAGGCTGACTGGGTGATAATTTCAAAATTAAAAATGTAATTGTTGACAGCATGTAGTATATACATCTAAGTTATAATAAAGTTAGTTTTTCAGAAAGATTTAGTGAAGCAGATGTCAATCTACGTGAAATTCACAAAATACCCATTTTGACTTCGCTTGACCTTTGTGACCTTATACATAACCTTCAAGGTCAAAATCAAGGATGGCATCCACCCACATATTTTTACACATCCTATGCATAATTGATCTAGCAAGGATACCTGCTTTTAACTAACATTGCCATCACACATCTAAAATAACGTTTTGACTGTTCTACTAAATGGATATTTTGCTTGTATTTCCTGTAAGCCCTTCTGTAACGTGGCCCAAACTGTATCTTCATATGAAAGTGAATTTTGTGGTGGTATATATACATGTAGAACCAGTAAAGTCTGATAAACTCACTTAATTACTGTAATAGTGCAATTCTGATTTAAATAGACCTAATCAATTATTTGATTCCTGACATAATTTTTACACATTACCAGTCCACCTGCGTGTCCCCAATATTTGTTATATTTGACTGCCACAGTCCAGTATGTTTCATACCCATTATGATCAATAACATAGCTAGCCCAAGTTACTTGAAGGCAAATAATCAAATTATTAATAAATGAAATACATTCAGGGTATGCTACTTTGGAAAATATTTCTGCTACATTCCACAAGATAAAGTTAAAATTTTCATTCAGAGAGAAACTGTTACTGAAGAACATGCAATTAACTAAACTTAACAACGTATTCAGTCACTTTTATGTATCACTGTCTAAAGCTGGTACTGGTAAGCTATTTAAGTCAAGAATAAGAATATCCATTTGGTTGAGACAGTGAGCTTTATTTAGTATGATTTTGTCCCATTCATCATCTTTCTCGCAGGGATCAATTTGGCTGGAAGCTGAATGAGGAAAACCTCTAATTATCTCAGTAATGTCTCCTTGTTTAAATTCGACCTTGAGTGCTTTAGATAACAACAAGGTTACTGAGGCAGATAATGTTTTTTCAGATTCATTTTCCAATTTATCCAGACCAAAGAGAGACAGTTTTACATATTGTACTTGTCCTTACAGATATGTTCCATGTAGTTGATATTTGGTATATCCAAAAAATGTCATTTTAATGAGGTCAATGAAGGCATACTGGAGAATTCTGAAGCAATATTATATCTGATTTTGCCTGTATTCAAAAATTAGTTTATCAATTGTTCGCCATGTCACTGATGCCTTAGTCTCTATATCCAACTGAGATAATCTCTTTTTTTTTTTTAGCCAGACTTGTTTGGCAAAATTTAGCAATGATACTAATACTAACATACTAAAATGCCAGCAGAATAGGCCTAGTGGTCTCTCGAGTCTGCTCGATTTTCAGCACCCGCACTGATGACTAATTTTGGTGTGTCCCTCCTTCCCCCTTGGGTTATACTGTCCCCAGTCCCAGATGTTCCACCTGTATTTGGCCTGGTCAGATTTACTCTCCCCCTGTACCTGTCCCATCCCCTCTTAAATCTATCCACAGTCTCCACCTGTACCAGCTCCCTGGGTAGTGCATTCCATGGCTCCACCACCCTTTCAGTGAAATAACATCTCCTCCTCTCCCCTCTGAGCCTGCCCCTTTCCAGCTTACGCCCGTGACCTCTTGTTGCCGACCCTCCTTCCTTTGGAGCACCCTGACTGGTACTCCTTTATTGATCCCTTTCATGTTCTTAAAGACCTCTATCATGTCCCCGCTATCCTTCCTCTCCTCCAGGGTGTACATGTCGAGCTCCTTGAGCCTCTCCTCATAGGTCTTCTACCCCAGGCCACAGATCATTTTGGTTTCTCTCCTTTGGACCCTCTCTACATAGAAACATAGACTTTGACGGCAGATAAGGACTGCTTGGCCCACCTAGTCTGCCCATTTCCCTACTTACAGGATAAGCTGCAGATCCTAGTTAACCAACAGCCTATTTCTTCCTACCCCCCACAAAAATTGCCTTATGTCTGTCCCATGTATTCTTGAATTCTCCCACAGTTTTAGACCCCACAACCTCCTCAGGAAGGCTGTTCCATGTGTCCACCACCCTCTCTGTGAAAAAATACTTCCTCACATTGCCCCTGAACCGTCCCCCCTCTATCTTCAAATTGTGTCCCCTTGTTCTTGCACATCTCTTTTTCTGAAAGATGCTAACCTGTTGGACTTTGTTGATTCCACTGAGGTACTTAAAAGTTTCTATCATGTCCCCCCCTCTCCTTCCTTTCCTCAAGGGTATACATATTACGCTCCTTTAGTCTCTCCTCATATGGCTTCTCTTGCAGACCCTGCACCATTTTAGTTGCCCTCCTCTGGACTGCCTCTATCCTGTCTATGTCCTTGTGAAGATGGGGTCTCCAGAACTGGATGCAATACTCCAGGTGGGGTCTTACCAACTGTCTGCACAGAGGGATAACAACTTCCTGTTTTCTGCTGGTGATGCCTTTCCCTATACATCCCAGCATCCCCCAACCTTCCCTACTGCCTTCTCACATTGCTTGCTAACCTTAAGGTCATCTGATATGATTACCCCCAGGTCCTTTTCTATTTTTGTTGTTGTTATTACTACCTCTCCTCCCATTGTGTAATCTTCCCCTGGGTTTTTGTTTCCCAGGTGCATTACTTTTCACTTCTTTGCATTGAATCCAAGCTGCCATACTTCTGACCATTCCTCTAACCTTGCCATGTCCCTTCTCATCCTTTCCACACCTCCTTGTGTATCAACCCTGTTGCAGATCTTTGTGTCATCTGCAAAGAGGCATACTTTTCCTTCCAGTCCCTCTGCAATGTCATTTATAAAGACATTAAAAAGGACTGGACCCAGTCCTGAACCCTGCGGTACCCCACTAGTAACCACTCTTTCTTCAGAGTGGACTCCATTTACAATTACCTTCTGTGTCCTGTTGTCCAGCCAGTGTTTTACAGGCAACCACCCTGGGACCCACTCCCAGGCTGGTTAATTTGACTATTAATCTTTGTGTGGGACTGTTTCAAATGCCTTGCTAAAGTCTAGGTAGGCCATGTCCACAGCCCCTGCCTGGTCTATTACTTTGGTCACCTAGTCAAAGAAATCAATTAGATTTATCTGACATGACCTACCAGCTGTGAACCCATGCTGCCTTGGGTCCTGTGCCCCACTGACCTCTAGGTACTCAACATTTCTTTCCTTCAGAAGTGATTCCATCACTTTCCCTACCACAGAGGTCAAACTGACAGGTCTGTAGTTTCCTGACTCTGTCTTGGTCCAACTTTTGCGAAGGGGAATCACATCCACCTTCCTCCAGTCCTCAGGTACCACACCATCCTCCCATGATTTGTTAAAAATGGTAGTCAGTGGTTTCACTAGTTCTCCCCTTAATTCTTTTAGAATTCTGGAGTAAATTTCATCAGGCCCCATTGCTTTGTCCACCTTCAGTTTTAGGAGTTCTTTCAGAACCCTTTCTTCTGTGAAAGGACTGGGATCGACCCCCCTATCCAGAGTGCTTCTGTTACTTGGATTAGGCACCTCCCCCTCCTCCTCTTTTGTGAATACTGAGCAGAAATATTCATTCAGTATCCCTGCTTTTTCATTGTCCCTCTCTGCCCACCCACCGTCCATTCTATTCAGCCTCACTATCCCTCCCTTTGTCTTTCTACACTCCCTAATGTACCTGTAAAAGGTTTTATCCCCCTTCTCAACTGAGTTGGCTATCTTTTCCTCAGTTTGGGCCTTTGCTATTCTGACTTCCTTCCCTGCTTCCTTCTGCCTTAACTGGTACAGCTCTCTGTCCTGCTCCTTCTGTGTTTCCTTATACTTCCTGAATGCTATCTTTTTCTCCCTGACCTTCCCCGCCACCTCTTTTGAGAACCATAATGGCTTTTTCTTTCATTTTGATTTGTTTATTTGCGTCACACAAAGGCTTGTTGCCTCTGTGATGCCAGATCTGATGTTTCCCCATTGTTATTATACCCCTCCTTCTAGCCTGTTTGCTAGTGCTTTTCTGAGGCACTCTCCCATCTTGCCAAAGCCAGCCCTCCTGAAGTCCAGTACCTTCACTATGGTATGGCTTGACTCTGTAGCTGAGTTTATCGTGAACCACACTGTTCGATGGTCACTTGTTCACAGATTGCTACCCACTTCTAGATCTGAGATCCTCTCACTGTCCCCATTTGAGAGTACTCTAGGTGTGTAATGTTCTCTTTAAATGTGGTACTACATACACAGGTTGATCAATATCATCAAAATTTCTTATTACTGTTAATATGTTACTGTGTGGGTGAATAAATTAATGCATTTAGTAACTCCCACTGGAATAGGAGTTTTGATTTGTATAGCATCTTTCATATAAGAATTACTGTATCTCGAAGCTCTTTACTTTTTACTTTACAAAACACTCAAATACTTTGGAGGGGACTGTTTGAATGCAAATTGCAAACATACTGCATCTGCAGTTCTATATATAGCAATGTTTTTATTTTGAAATTTCTTACACTGGAATTGCCACATCTAGGGGACACCTAGATTTCAAGTAGGTTTGGGGAAGGGGCAAGTTACAGCAACAGAGTAAGTAGGGTGTGGTTACAGATTTAGTCAGGCTAGCTGAGCAGGAATGAGCCACAAAAACAACAGTGATGTACAATATTTGGGATACACAATGGCTTGGCTTGGCTTAGAATATGGCAGTTATCTTAATGAGTTGGGGAGGGGGGATAACTAACAAGTGGCAGAGCGACAAATAAGTTATGTAATTCTCTGTGTAGATAATTCCCGAAGATCGATGGCTGAAACATCTATTCTTTTTTCTGGTTTCAGTGTGCATTTAATATTCCCTTTTTGTTTTGTTTTCACCCCACGTACTAGTACAGCACCTTGTTCTTTTATCTCAAATACATGTTACAAATGGAAAATAAAATCAGAAATGATGTTGCAAACATGTTATCTTTTTCAGGAACAATATGCAAAGGCAAATGCAATCACATTATAGTCAGTAATAATCCTAAACTAGCTATTCTTGCCTTCTCCTTTAGAGATCAGGGATCAGAGATGAGGGTATAGTGGCACTGGCTAATGGGGAACTGGGGATCAAATGTGCACAATGCAACAAGTTTAACACTGAACCAATTATGGATTTTTCTGCATATACTTGTGAACAATGCATTGAATTGAAAAAGCTTAAAATAAAAATAGTGCAGATGGAAATAAAGATTAGTAGCCTAAAAGGTTGGGCACTAATCAACACTGCAGAAAATGGTGGTGGGTCTATCTTAGAAACAACAAACCCTGCACAGTCTGAGGGAAACTACAAAAAAGGCTGAGGTATTCAGATAATGAGGAGAGTGATGACTGGTGCTTGGTGGGAAAGAATAAGAAAAGTAAAAGAGGCAGGAGGGTCATGCATTTCCAACTAGAAATAGAGAACCAGTATACTCCTCTAATAGACCTAATAAAGCACATAGAGTATAACTCCCAGGAATTACTAAACTTAGTGAGTGATAAAAAGGCAACTGTGGTAGAAAACTGAAGAAATGTACCTTCAAATAAGGAAAAGGAAAAAGATGAAATCAAGGAAGATCCTCAGAGACAAATATGTATTTTGGGGGACTCTATAGTTAAATATATTGATTGGTACTTGGCAATGGGTAACAAGGAAAATTTTACCACAAATAGCTTCTCAGGGGCAATGCTTAGTGATATTCACAATATGTTGACAGATATCATAAAACCATCAAATGCAAAATCATTGGTATTAATTCATACTGGCACAAACAATGTGGGAAAGCAGCAGGAAGAAGAAAATGTAAGAGGTATTAAGGCCCTAAGCAACAATTGTAAGGCTATATTTTCTGAGATATTGCCAGTACGTAGAGCAAGTACAAGAAGAAATAAAAATAATATATAAGGCTGAAGAACTGGCAGAGGAAATGGTGCCTGGAAAATAAAATAAAATGTATTAAAACCTTTCATGGGAAAGAGAGTTACTCAGTCAGGATAGTCTGCACCTAAGCAGAAAAGGAAGTAGGCTCCTGGGTAACACAATTTATGATTACATAAACACAAAATAATTTAAACTGAAGAAAGAGGGTAGAAGGGACAGGTACTGGGGGCTTAGCAGGGAGTAAAACTAAAAATAAATTAATACAACAAAAACATGGACTCAACATACTATCTGTTAATGTGAGAAGCCTAAACATCTTTAAAAAAATCATAATCAAAGCATGGGGGACAGAACAGTCAGGCTAGAGTGGAACATCCAGGGATATAGACTCTGTCAAAATGATAAATCTGATATGAAAGAGAGGAGGTGTTGCATTATTCATCAGAAACCATACTGTACTCAATATTTTAATGAACCATACACCTACAGAAAATAAACTTGAATTATTGCAGGCTGAGATTTCCAGAAATGGGGAAAAAACTAATGGTAATGGTATGCTGTTGTCCCCTTGATATGACTGGACAGAAGAATTTAGACCTGATACAAAATGGTTCCACCAAGCTGGTTTGACAGTAAATTTGTCGATTGGCATCACAGTGATGGCACAATGCTGACAGTCAGCATTGTGCCATCAGTAAATCGAGGTGTTTTTTGCGGGGGGCTTTGGCCCCTGCACCTCCCTCTCACATTTTAAAATAATTAACTCTGAGTCGGAGTTGTGTTGGGGAGGGGGAGGCACCGGAGACGGCAGTGTTGGTGTACTGCAGATCATTACAGTGAATTGCCGATTTTGTCACTGTAATGCTCTTTGTGGTATTTCCATCGCTGTTCCAGTGGTATAGCATACAGCACATCTCACAACTAGTCCAACATGGGGAAATATTATTGCTGGGAGATTTCAATCTCCCAGGTATAAACTGGGATGATCTTGCAACATCAAACTCCAAAGAACAGTGTTTCATCAACATGCTGCAAAATAATGGGTTACACCAGATGGCGGATGCATCTACTGTACTAGAGGTAACAACATTCTGGATCTGGTCATCACAGATAAAGTGGAAGGAATAACCTTTGTGAATAGTGACCTCAGCATGATCTAGTTAAACCTTGTAATGAATACTAAAAAGGTTAAGGGACATACTATTGCTAAAAACTACAACAGGGCTGATTTTAAATCAATCAATAGGTCACTTAAAAATTGGGACTGGAGGCAAAGTTACAGTACAATAAGTATGGAACTATTCTGGTCAGCTCTTAAAAATAAGATATTTGAACTGGAGGTAAAAATAAGATACTTGAACTGGAGAAAGTATACATACCCGAGAAATCCCTATAGAACAGCAGGGGTAGAGTACCACAGAGGTGTACCCCCAAGATCAGAAAGCAGCTGAATAAAAAAAAATCTGCTTACAAAGCCATGAAAATAAAGGATAGCAGCTTTAATAGGGCTAATTATAGGAAATAACTGAAGATTAGTAAGAACATGATATGGAATAAGCTAAAATTCAGAATATTGTATACAAATGATGATGGTAAATCCTTCTATGCCTATGTTATTAACAGCCAATATATACTGTGGATAGAACAGCTGGACCATTAATTCAGGACAACAAGGAAATCAATGACCCAAAATTATTAGTAAATGTTTTCAATAAATACTTCTGCTCTGTATACACAAAAAACAATGATAAGCAAAAGGATAACTTAGACACACCTGTAGGACAAGATGAACCAGCACCAGGGTTCAGCACAGCAGACCATGTCATAAATTAATTGTAAGTTAGAAACATGTAACAAAATTAAAAATCAATAAATCAGTAGGTTCCAATATGCTGCACCCAAGAATTTTAAAGGAAATTGGGGACTGGTTAGTGGAACCTTTGACTACCTTGTTTAACAAATTCCTGGAGACAGGGGAGGTACTTGAGGACTGGAGAGGGGCAATAGTAATGCCTATTTTCAAAAAGGGAGCTAGGACGGTTAGTTCAAACTACAGGTCTATTAGCCTGGTCAATCCTGGGGAAGATAATGGAAAGTATTTTAAAAGACAAGCTAGATTCTGACATTATAACCAAAAATCTAGGGGACAAGAGCCAGCATGGCTTTAAAAAAATAGGTCCTGCACATCGAATACATTAGTTGTCTGTGAAAAAGTAAGTCATGCACAAAACACCAATAACCCTGTGGGCATAATATACCTTGATTTCCAAAAGGCATTCGACAAAGTGTCACATAATACACTAGTAGAAAAAATCCATGAGATGGGAATTAATAGCAGAATAACAGCTTGGATATCTAACTGTTGGAAAATAGAACACAGAGGGTGAAAATAAGAGGAATATTATCCAAACCTGGACATGTCTTGAGCAGTGAATCTCAGGGGTCTGTACTGGGTCCTACGTTTTTCACACTATACATCAGTGATGTGGACAAAAAGGTAGACAGCTGGTTGGTAAAGTTTGCCAATGACACCAAATTCAGAGACGAGGTAACACAACTGAACAAACAAAATTGAAAGTGACCTGAAATATGTTGAATAGTGGGCCCTAATGAATGGCATGTCTTTTAATACTGACAAATGTGTGGTTATGTATCTGGGATCTAATAACAAAAAACATAAGTACACACTAAATGGAACCACTCTAAGAACAATGGATAGTGAAAAAGACTTAGGAATTATTATGAGCAGAGACCTGAAATTTAATACATTGTATGTCATCTCAACATCTAAAAGACTTCTAGACTGCATTAGGAAGACATTTATTGTATATCAAGGAATACAAATTGAACTCACCACTCTACAAGAACTATATCAGACCTCACCTGGACTACTGCACTCCATTGTGGAGCCCATACCTAAGAAGAGACATTGATAATATAGAGGGGGTGCAACATAGGGCAACGAAGATGATTACCAGGCTTATGAATAGACTACACAAACAGAGATTGAGGGAACTGAGACTACACACTTTGGAGAGTAGGGGCGAGAGAAGATAGACATGCTATAAATGTATAAAATTACTGAAGACCAAGAGCTAATGAATGGTCTTGATATGGAATTTAACATACAGGACTTCAGTCTGAGGTGCCACAATAAACAGCTCAAAACTGAACAAGCTAAGAAAAATGACAGGAAGGGATTCTTTACTCAAGGAGCAGCGACCCTATGAAATACCTTACCAAAGGAAATATCTGCAGATGCATTTGCTACATTAAAAAAAACAACTTGATGAATATCTCTTGGATTTCAATTCCATGAAGTGGCCCTGATAAGGTGGGAGACAGACTCAACAGGCAATATCCTTTTTCTGTCTTACTACCAAGTATAGAACCAAGTATAGACCATGCCTAAAGAAGATCTAATGGTTGAAATATTGTTTTTAACTTAATTTTTTTCTGTTTCCAGTGTACAGTACATCAAAAATAGGATTACATTACTTTGTTATAATTGTAGTTGAACTGCTGGTATTCACACATTAAAACTATTGTAGTACCCACCAAACATATGCAAGGTCCTTGGAAGGCACTTTGCTGTAAACAGTTGCTGATGCCTCTGGGAAAACTTTGGAAAACATCATATTTAGACACAATTTGATTTGTATGTTACATATCTTCTATAGGGCTCTCCTCTCCCCATTATTTATTACTGAAGAAATCTGCATGAAAACAGGATCTTTATCTCTTAGAGTTCATCTGCCCCTACAGTTTATTTCCCATGTGAAGTCATAATCATTTGTTATGATGTCACAGTCCATTGCCATGGGAATAACTATGATGTCACCAGTAGAGTATTATGACACCAACAGGGAATAAGCAATAGGAGGCAAAGAACTCTTAAGGAACAAAGATCTTGTTTTCATGCATGTGACCTCAGTTATAAACCATGGAGAAAATAAATACAGCACTAATGGGAAATACCATATAAACTGCATTGTATCCAAATATTATGTTTTTTGAAGTTCTTCTGGTGGCATAGTCTGTTCTTTAAAGAGGTGCCCTAGTCATCAGTAAAACATTCCTCTTGGCATCAGCAGAAAACAGTTGCACATTACCAACAATGTGTATTTCAAGCTCTTCCAGTCTTCGTTACTATGTATAGTTACATGGCAATGCTGTAGAGCTTTGCCTCATACAGTTCATTGACAGATGATGTTTATTCAGGAGCTGGAGTCATAACCACTTGCTTGTGACATCTCAGTTTGTCATTGTGGAAATGTCTGATGCCATAAGCAGAACAAGACTCTTGTTAATTGACCTGTGGCTTTGATTGAACCAAGTTGCTCTATAAAATATAAAAATATATCTTATAAACCACACTCCCATTAATATTAACCAAGCATGCCCCCACCAAATTCCTACGTCACAAAACATTGGAGCATCAAGGCCACACGGGGGCAGAGCTTTACTGAATCGGCACCAGGAAGAGGAAGAAATCAGACGGCCATCTCCTTAAGTGAAGATTTATGGTCCCTTCTCCTTCAAAAAATATAAATGGGAAAATTACAGAAAGTTTAAAAATCAGTTCTGGTTTAGGTAAGCTACCAGTGAAGGGCTTCAAGAAAGCACTGAAACTGGTGCTCTTTGAAGCACAGTGCATACTTGTCAGTACTTTATCTGATCAGACATACCAATAAAGAAAGCAGAAACAATACAGTGTATACAATAGTCACTGATATGAGGTAAAAAGAGAAAAAGCTACAGCAAACAATAACTGAGGGGACAAGACTAAATTGTAAAACAAAGAAGTTACAGTAACTTTATTGGACTGGGTACTAGTAAATAATGAAAAAAAAAAACAATAGCGCGTCAGGGGTGTTAATGGATGCAATCAGTGATCACCTACCAATCTACTGTATCTGGAGTAATAAAAGACCAAAAGGGAAATACAAAATAGTGGAAATAGGGCCCTAAACAAAGATAAATTATTGAACATAAAACAGGATTTATCAGGAATAAACTGGGAAGAACTAAATAGTGTCGAAGACATGAATGTAGGGATTGGTATGTTCTTAGAAATCATAGAAACTATAATGAATAATAGAGCACCAAGGAAAAAAGATTAAGAGGGGCACAAAATAAATGGAGGAATAAAAACCTGATAAAACTTATGAAAGAAAGGGCTGCAGCCAATATGCAGTATAAGAAGACCAAACTTGAAAGAGACTGGAATATTTTCAGGCAGTTAAGAAATACATGTTTAAAAGAAATAAAAAAAAGGAAAGGTGGATTTAAAAAAAAAATGAACAAGTGGCTACATTTCCGGATGACAGAAAATGCTGGCAGAGTGTTAACAGTTTGCTAACACCTAGAAATAAAACAATATCATTAGGAAAAGGGAACATTGTTTAACCAGAGGTAGCACACTAAGCTGAAGCTTGTTTCAAGATGCGACCTGGGAGTACAAGGAAGTTAAATGACTTGATCAGGATCACACAGTATGCACCTAGGTGCCTGTGGGATTCAAACACAGGTCTTCAGATCTGCAGCTCAGAGCCTTAACCCACTGCACTATACTGCCTCCTAAATATGCCTCCTCGATAGTCTAATTAAAGATGATATAGAAATAACAGATGATAAGATTATGGGTGATTATCTGATAAATTTACAAACTTATCAGAGTATCTGGATAACTTCAGAGAAGTAATAAAACAAGTGAATTCGGAACCTAATAATAAGACTCCAAAATGTTACTTTAAAAAAATAACATGGAAAGAGGTTTATATAGGATTAAAGAAACTAGATGTAACTAAGGGGCCAGAGACAGATTTACTGGAGTCAAAGGTATTAAACTATGCAGCAAGGGAACTTACCTACACATTACAGATAATTTTTAATAAATCTATGAGCACAAAAACAGTTCCAAACATATGGAAAAGAGCCTTTATAGCCCCAATTTTTAAAGGTGCACAGGCAAACATACCAGTAAATTATAGACAGATCTCTTTGCTGTCAATTTTGGGTAACATATATGAAAGACTAGAACATACTCAGGTTACTGAGTACTTAAATATGGTTTGCTGACGACAGCACAGAACGGTTTCTGAAGGGGTGTGGCATGGTGACAGCCTTGGTCAGTTTCATGAATGATCTACAGGAAAGTATAGATGAAGGAAAGTATGTGTGTGTGGTGTTCATAGACCTGACCAAGGCCTTCGATCTCGTGGACCACCCCCTAATGGAACAAAAGCTTGCAGGCATTGGCTTTGGGGACCCCGTTGTAAAGTGGTTCTATAGCTATCTGAATGGCAGAGAACAAGTCCATGTGGATGGAACACTGTTGGGTTTGAGGTCTGTGGACTATGGGGTGCCCCAGGGCTCAATATTGGGGCCCTTGTTATTCACATTATATAAAAATGAGTAATCAACAATTTGCACTGGGTTCTCAATGGTCCTGTATGTGAACAATGCTGTACTGTACACAGCAAAGACATTAATTTGATTCAACAAAATCTGGGAAATGAATATGACAAACTAATAGAATGGCTGGAGGATAACAGACTTGTGTTAAATAAAAAAACAAAAACAAGGGAATGCTTTTTTGTATGAACAGTAAAATGAAAAAGTCATCAGAACCCGTTATGATAACTGCCAAAGATGGTACAAATATAGAAATTGTTTAAACTTTTAAGTATTTGGGAGTGAGTTTAGACAACAAATTGAGTTTCCAACCACACATCGAAAATATAACTAAGCAAATACACAAAAAAAAATAGGAGCTTTGTATATGGTTCGGGTTTACTTAACTGATGAAACAAGGAAAACTATAGCCTTGACATGACTAATGCCAACTCTTGATTATGAGAGCTTGATATGGGGGGGGGGAATAAGACAACAGAGACACTGTCTATATAACACTACATGTCGTTTTGCCTTAAGGGCCAGAATAAGGGAGCACCATTGCAGTCTATACAATAGATTGGGGTGGTTATCACTAGAACATAGGTACATATTACAATTATCCAGTTTTATATTTAATGCTATACATTGTCCTACATATAATAACTGGTTCCCCTTTTTTCCCATAGGGAAACCGTGGCATAATTTGCCACAATGAAGGAGTGTTCATTACGACAACTTCGGCACTTTAGCTTCCTCACAATGCGCTTGCACCTGTCACACTTCCTTGCTTCACCACCAGTGTCTGGTTGCCGAACGGCTAAGGGACAGCAAACCACCACCTGAACTAGGTGGTAAGTAGTAAAAATATGAAAATCTGCTGAATTAAATAAATCCTCAGGGCTTCCCACAAGTTAAAAAAAAAACCACATTTAAATAAGTAAACACTGGCGACTGGGGATGCACATTTCAACTTAACGGGACCGGGGCCGCACAGTAACATTTTATTTTACACAATTGCTGAGGTGAAAAAAGGAAAACCCAGCAATTATATAAAAATAAAATATAGGTGAGTAATGTATAACTCGGTTTACACACACCTCCAAGTTAGATCAGCTTAAACCCCTGTGTGTGTGTAAACTTCACATTACACACCCCAACCCATACTTTATTCTCTATATAATCCACTACTTGAGCTTTCTGAACAAAGAACAAGTTCCAGAACATTAAGGTCTCAAAACTCCATCTCTCTGGTTATACCTTACTGTAAAACTGTAAAAAAACAAAAGACATTTAAACTGAGAGCAATCAAAACATGGGATGAATTACCTGAGGAACTGCATAATTCACAAAGTAAAAACCTTTTCAAATCATCTTTAAAAAGGCTTTTGTATACCAAGACACAGTTTAACTGTTTTTGAAAAATACAGTATTGGAAATTGTGTAACTGTTTTAAGGATATATTATGTTATATATCTTTGCTCACACTGGAAAATGGTTTTACATAGAAACATAGAAGTTGACGGCAGATAAGGACCGCAAGGCCCATCCAGTCTGCCCATTTCTTTTTCTACCTTATAAATGTGCCATCGGCCTTTGCTCTGTCAGTGGCCTATCTATTCATAGTCATTTGTATTGCTCCCTTATGCCTATCCCATGCCTGTTTGAAGCCCTGCACTGTGTTCATACCACCACTTCTTGTGGTAAGCCATTCCATGCATCCACCACCCTTTCTGTGAAAAGAATTTCCTCACATTCCCCTTAATCGGCCTCCCTCTAATCTCATGCTGTGCCTCTTGTCCTGCTATTTTCTTATATTTAAACATGTTAGACTCTTTCACCTTGTTTATGCCCTTAAGGTGTTTGAATGCCTCGATCTTATCACCTCTCTCCCTCCTTTGCTCAAGGGTATACATATTGAGCTCCGTTAATCTGTCCTCATATGTCTTCTGATGCAGTCCCTGCACCATTTTGGTTGCCCTTCTCTGGACTGCCTCAATTTGGTTAATGTCCTTGTGAAGGTGTGGCCTCCAATACTGCACGCAGTACTCCAGATGGGGCCTAACCAGTGTCTTGTACAGAGGGATTATTACCTCCCTCTTACGACTTGTGATACCCCTACTAATACACCCTAGCACCCCCCCTAGCCTTACCTACTGCTTTAGAGGTCTGCTTGGATGATTTTAGGACATCAGTGATGATGATGCCCAAGTCTTTTTCTTCCTTTGTGACTGCTAGCAACTCCCCTCCCAACCTATAGGTGGCTTCAGGGTTTCTCTTCCCTATGTGCATGATTTTGCACTTCTTTGCATTAAATCCCAGTTGCCACTCTTCTGACCATTCTGCTAGTTTATCCAGATCTCTTCTCATTCTGCCCACCCCATCTGGATCATCTACTCTGTTGCAGATCTTGGTGTCATCTGCAAACAGACAAGCCTTACCCTCTAGTCCATCTGCAAGGTCACTAATGAAGATGTTGAAGAGGACTGGCCCCAGGACTGATCCCTGAGGTACCCCACTTGTGACTTGCATCTCTTCTGACTGTATACCATTTACCACCACTCTCTGTTTACTGCCCGTCAACCAGTTTTCCACCCAGTTGACCAACTTCTGACCCACCCCGAAGCCTACCCAGCTTATTTATCAATCTTCTATGTGGAACAGTGTCAAAAGCTTTGCTGAAGTCAAGGTAGGCGACATCAACTGCTCCCCCCTTGGTCCACCACTCTGGTTACCCAGTCAAAGAAATCTATGAGATTAGTTTGACAGGACCTTCCATTTGTAAACCCATGCTGTCTTGGATCCTGTGCCCCTATGGATTCCAGGTGTTGCACTATCCTTTCCTTAAGGAGTGCCTCCATAATCTTGCCCACTACTGAGGTAAGACTGACTGGTCTGTAGTTCCCGCCTCCTCCCTGCTACTACTCTTGTGGGGCGGGATCACATGAGCCCTTCTCAGTCTTCTGGGACCTGTCCTGTGCTCAGAGACTCACTAAACAATTCTGCTAATGGCTCTGCTAGTTCCTCCTTTAGCTCCTTAAGTACCCTGGGATGTATGCCATCAGGTCCCATTGCCTTATCCACCCTGAGCTTAGCAAGCTCTTGTAGGACCCTTTCTTTTGTGAAGGGAGTAGTGCTCACCTCCCTCCCCCCCCTGTGTCCATGATGCTGAGCTGTGGGCCCTGCCCTACCTTCTCTTCAGTAAATACTGAGCAAAAGTATCTATTTAGGATAGATGCCTTTACAGGGTCCTCCTCCTCACATGCTCCCTTTTCTCCATTAAGCTGTCAATACCCCTCTGGACTTTCTCCTTTCGCTAATGTATCTATAGAAAGTCTTGTCACCTTCTTTTACTGTTCGTGCTAGTGTTTCCTCAGTTTGGGACTTTGCCTGCCTTACTGCCTACCCTGCTTCCCTTAGGGCAGTTTAGTATGCCTCCCTATGTTCATCCCACTGTGTTCCCTTATATTTCCTGAAGGCCAGCCTTTTGGCTCTGACCTTTTCTGCTACTGTATTTGAGAACCAAAGTGGTTTCCTTCTTCTTTTGCACTTCCTTTTCTGTGTAACACAATGGGATGTTGCTTCAAGTATTGCATCCTTAATGCTTGCCCACTTTGCCTGTACCCCCTCACCTGTGTTTCTTTTTGCCAGAGCTAGCTTAACTCTGTTGGCCATCTTATCAAAGTCAGCTCCTCTGAAGTCCCATATTTTTGCCTTGGAATGGATGATAGTTGTAGTAGGCAAATTGAACCATACCATGTGATGGTCACTGGCCCCAGGTGACCTTCTACCTGGAGATCTGTGATCCCTTCTTTGTTGGTCAGTACTAGATCTAGGATAGCCCTGTCTCTTGTGGGTTGCTGTACCACTTGTTTGAGGCCCTCCCTGCAGGAATCCACTATGAGTCTAGTTCTGGCAGATGTTCCTGCTGGTATTGACCAATCTGTATCCGCATGTTGAAGTCTCCCATTATCAGAACCTCCCTTTAGCTGTCATGTTTTGTATATCTTCTAACAGTAATGTGTCTATGTCCTCCCTCTGGTCTGGGGCCTGTAGACAACCCCAGTTCTTATGGCTGTCCCATTTCCTGTTTCCAGGGTGACCCACAGTTCTTCTGGCTCCTTATGTGTATTCTGAATTTCTGTAGCTTTGATATTTTCATTAACATACAGGGCCTCCTCCCCCTTTTGCCTCGGTCTCTTCTGAACAATACATAGCCAGGTACTGAAGTCTCCCAAGTGTGGTTACTGGTAAACCACGTCTCACTAATTACTACTATGTCCAGTTTAGCCTCTGACATTGTGCCTGCAGGTCTGGGATCTTATTTCCCAGGCTGTGAGCATTTAATATTACATGATTTTCCATTGGCCAGATTTTGGTGTGTTAGTTGTTGGGTGAAGTTTGGCATTACCCCTGTGCGTCGTATGGGGAGACAAACCTTTTTTCTTACCTGGTGATGCAAATGAACGGCAAACATGCTGAATTCCTGTTTGACCACTAGCTGAGGGGGGAGGGGTGTTCTTCCCATTCGACGTATGGGGTGCTGCACCTGGGCATTAAGAGTGAAATTTGTACTGATGTTATGATGTACTTAATTAATTGTTGTGTTTTTGGTTTTGTTGTTGAAATATGTTGTTTTCTGTAATTTGTTATATTGTTGTTTTTTTTTTTTTTCCATGGGTCAAGCCTGTAAAAGGGCCAAGTGGCCCAGTGCTTTTTTAACAGGTCAACCCATTTTAAATAAATAAAAAAGCTCACCTGAACTAAGTTTCCGTAATCTTTCAATGCTGGAATCTGTGGGTACTTTATCAATCTGATGTTTTAGCAAATCTACAAAAGATGACTGGAAGGCCTTCTTCACACCTCCATAAGGTCTTGCACTATAGCGATGTGATGCTATGTCTGTAGGAGGACTCATAAGATAGCCTTCTTTCACAGGAGTAGAAGTGTGGTAGGAATCTCCATAATCATTGCAAGTGATGCTTGCAGTGTGCTTCAATGGATACAAGCTCCTTGCCTCCAAAAGGCCTTGCTGCCCTCTTGCAAAATCATCCTGTGCCTGGCATGTTTCAGAAGTAAAAATACATCTGGTTGCAAAGTTTTTTTCTAGAGATGAATCTGAAGATTTACTGTCTGCAAAAGTCACTCGGAATCCATCTTTTGACCGTCCAGAACTTTTACCTGGTGAACGCAGGGATGAACGAGTTGGTGATGGAAGAGACCTGTATTCTGTAAGGGAATATTTTTTAATATATAAGCCAAATACATATTCAGTTGTCAAAACTAGGTGTGCTTTCACATAATGCCATCAATCACCAGTATTGTGAGTTTGAGACAGCTTTTTATCCCCTTAATCTGTAATGGGATACATTAAATAATGACAAAAAATAGATAAGTTTTTCTTTTAATAATGCTGCAGTAACAAGAATTACACAAATATCAAAGGAGCAGTGCATTGAAGTCAGGCACAAATTCTGACCCTGTTTTTAACTGCAATAGACTCCTGTCACCTTCCAGTTTGATTTGCTGGTAAAATGATCAAATTCTACCATAATTTAGAGGGTTTTTAAAATAGATGTTTTAAATTATTTTTTTTTTCACAAGAAAAAAAGATGGCAGCTTCATTTGGTATACAAATAGCATACTAAAACTGACAAAGGGTTAGGATCATTAACAAAAGTATATAAAGTACTATATAGGCCGTATCAAGAAAAACAGATTTACATGCTAGTACTTTTATTAATCATAGATTGAAAGTACCTTTTTGGCAAACATTCTTGTCACACTGCTGCTTTAATACCCTGCTTAGAGCACAAACTGCAAATCTTGCTATACAGGTCCAAATCCCACCAGAGCCACCTCTCACTCTATCGCCTTGACTGTGTCAAGTAACGTCTCACTGTTTAAACTTTCCCAGCTGTAACAATTAGCAGGACCAATAAGATTCATAGAAGACAGCAGAAAAGGACATCATTGCCCATCGAGTCTGCCCCGATACTCCCCCCACCCTACCCCTCATCCAGATACACCCCTCGCTGCCCTCCAGACAATCTTTTATATCTTTCCCGTGCCCTCTTCAATCCATCTATGGTTTCTGCTCCCACCATCCCTTCTGGTAGGCTGTTCCAGGGGTTCACCACCCTTTCGGTGAAATACTGCGCCCATGCACTGCCCTGAATCTTCCCCTTCCAACCTCAGACTATGACCTCTTGTTGTATCACTTATTTCCATGGTGAATAAGCTCCCTTCTCCCACCTTATGTATCCCATTCACATACTTGAACATTTGTATCATGCACCCCCTCTCCCTTCTAGTCTCCAATGAGTACAGGTCCAGTTCCTTCAGCCTCTCTTCATAGGGCAACCACTGCATGCCCTGCACCATCTTTATTGCCCTTCTCTGGACCCTTTTCATCCCATCAATATCCTTCCTCAGGTGGGGCCTCCAGAATTGTACCCCATACTCCAGGTGAGGCCTCACCATGGACTTATAGAGAGGCATCAGTACCTCCTTCTTCCTGCTTGTTATACCCCTCCCAATGCATGCCAGCATTCCATTTGCCCTGCCCACTGCCTTGCTGCATTGATTCCGTACCTTGAGGTATCTGAAATTATAACCCTCGGATCCGTCTCCTGCCTGGTCATTTTTATTTCCTCATCTCTCAGAATATAACTGGCTTGCTGGTTATTATGTCCCATGTGCATCATAGTGCATTTCTTCACATTAAACTTTAGCTGCCATGCTTCTGACTACTGCTCCAGCCTCTACAGGTCCCTCCTTTGGGTTATATCTTAGGTTGGCTATCCTGGCTCAAGAAACTGCCAAACAAATACCATGTCGAAAATTATGCGGTTCAAAGTTCTATCGTGGATACTTTGAGACTGTATACATTTAGTTGAATTGTTTCCAGCCAATACTATGGCACACTTGAATTTTTAAACAGCCCATAACTACTATAATTTATACCACAGAAAGCTGATCAGCAAGAAATATCATTAATAAAATGCTGCATTAAAAAACAACATACCCTTGGTCAGGCTCGGTGGCACAGAACGCTGAAGTGCTGGATGTATTACCTCATGCCATACTTGCACCCCTGGTTTGGCAGTAGACAAGGGTAGCCTGGGGACTGGCTGGGGAAAGGAGGATTATGGATCGTCAGGACTTCTGTCCTTCAGGAGGAGGTTCATGTCTCACTGTACCATCACTACCTAGCAGAGGCTGGATGGTGCGACTAGGTGAGTGCCAGAGAAGGG
Organism: Neoceratodus forsteri; assembly: GCA_016271365.2. NCBI lineage: Eukaryota > Metazoa > Chordata > Ceratodontiformes > Ceratodontidae > Neoceratodus > Neoceratodus forsteri. The sequence goes on from CM028130.1 coordinate 1,203,952,301, forward strand.
AACTGACAAGAATGCTGGCATCATGTGTGTGCATCATTGCACAAGACTGAGCCCCCATAGGAACTGAGCCTAAGAAAATGGAAAAAGCTTCATGGCAGCAGGATGATCACCTGATTACCTCAACCCCTGCACCAGCCATAGGGTTCTGGGGGGTTCTGGATTGTGTTTTGGGTGAGGAAGACCCTCCCTTCCACCTCTGACCCCATCATGAAGGGGGGAGGAGATATCCATGGAGGATTCACCATTATGTAAGTCTCTGAGACAGTAGGTGATGGGATTAGGTGACCAAGGGGGGGAAGAAAATCCCCTTGAAGCAAGGGTAAAAAGTAAAATTAAACAAACGAATGAACAAATAATTAATAATAAATAAATAAATAAACATACCCATCAATTCACATCCATAAATGTCCAAAATGTAATCCTCCATCTTTAGCTACTAGGTACTTACATCATCAAAATATTGAAGCATTTGATACGCTGGAGGTTTTTATCTCATAAAATGTTTAGCTTAAATTATATTATTATAAATTGAAGATATTTTACAGGCTAGCCTAGTAAAGGAGCAGGAAATTTGTGCTAATTGGCAGCTGTTTATACACATTTGATTCTCAGAAATTATATGCATTTCCCTAAATTATCCATGTTTAACTGTGCCTGAATAAAAAGTGATATGAAAAACTATTTAACATTGTTTTGTTTTATGGGCAGCAGTGTGTTACAGTTCTCTTTATGGAACCAGTAATTTGGAGTTTTTACTATGTAACAGTTTGTGTACAGAATGCTAATTATGAGCTGTTGACCTATTTGAACTATGCTTAGAGTTCTGTCCACAAACTGTGACATAGTTAAAACTCCAAATCACTGGGTCTATGAAGAGAACTATAACAGAACGCTGTCCACGAAAACAAAATAATGGAACATTTGGTTTTGTGTATCACTTTTTGTTCAGGTACAGTTAAATATGGATAATTTAGGGGAATGCATATAATTATCCATATAAAATGGGATCAGAGCAGTGCAACAGGAGTTTGTGGAGTTGGGGAGGGGCCTTAGACAAGTAGCACACACGGTAACTTTCTCGGAAGTGCTACCTGTCTATGGCATGGATGAGGCTAGGGCACTCCGCACCATGGGATTCAATGACTGGTTGAAAAGCTGGTGCAGAGCTCAGGGATTTGGCTTCAATGGGGACTGGGGCTCCCCCAGGAGGGATGCAGGCCTATACAGGTGCGATGGTCTGCATCTATCCTGGAGGGGAACCAGAATCCTAGGCGATAGGTTTAAGTGCTTCAGTGGCAAGCATTTAAACTAGCCAAGGGGAGAGACACTGAAGAGGAGAAGGGAAATTCAGCCCCCCCCCAAAAAAAATCAGGGTAATTAGTGAGGTAAACACCAAAATAGAGCAGTCAATAAGGAGAAGGGCAGGGAAAAATGGAGAAAAAGGCAAAGGCAGTAGGGACAGGGATGGGACAAAAAGAAGTAAAGCCATAAAAAAATAGAGGGTAATGAGTACCAATGCCCATAGTCTAGGTAAAAAGCTCCCTGAAATGGTGGCCTTGATGGAAGAGGGATGCCTGCATATTGTGGCAGTCACAGAAACATGGTACACAGAGAACCATGACTGGGATGTCAACATACCAGGGTACACAATCTACAGGAGGGACAGGAAGGGAAGAAGAGGAGGAGGAGTAGCTCTCTATGTGAGGGAAGGGATAAAAGCAACAGAACTAGAGGGTAAACAGGGAGGAGAGGAGGCGCCATGGGTCACCCTGGAGACTGGAAATGGTTCCACAATCCGGACAGAGTTTGTATACAGACCCCCGTCTCAGGGGGAGGAAATGGACAAGGAAATCATAGAAGGCATCCTTGGGATGGCAGAGAAAGGTGAGGTATTGCTGATGGGGGACCTGAATATACCAGATGTTGACTGGAGCACCTTTGCTGCAGCCACATCCAAGAGCAGGGCCATTCTCGATGCCCTACAGGGGGCATGCCTCAGACAGCTAGTTTTGGAACCCACTTGGGAGAGAGCAATCTTAGACCTGGTACTCTCAAATGGGGATGGAGAGAGGAGCTCTGATCTTGAAGTGGGTAGCCATCTGGGAACAAGCGACCACCAAACAGTGTGGTTCACGATAAACTTAGCTGTAGAGTCAAGCCACACAAAAGTGAAGGTACTGGACTTTAGGAGGGCTGATTTTGACAAAATGGGAGAGTGCCTCAGAAAAGCACTAGCAACCAGGCAAGAATGTGGGGTGGAGCAACAATGGGGAAACATCAAAACCACCATCACAGAGGCCACAAGTCTTTGTGTGAAGCAACTAAACAAATCAAAACAAAAGAAAAAAACACTATGGTTCTCAAAAGAAGTGGCGGGGAAGGTAAGGGAAAAAAAGATAGCATTCAGGAAGTATAAGGAAACACAGAAGGAGCAGGACAGAGAACTGCATCAGTTAAAGCAGAAGGAAGCGGGTAAGGCAGTCAGAATAGCAAAGGCCCAAACCGAGGAAAAGATAGCCAACTCAGTTAAGAAGGGGGATAAAACCTTTTATAGGTACATTAGGGAGCAAAGAAAGACTAAGGCAGGGACACTGAGGCTGAACAAAGAGGAAGGTGGTTGGGCAGACAGCGACATTGAAAAAGCAGGGATGCTGAACGAATACTTCTGCTCAGTACTCACAATGGAAAAGCAGGGGGAAATACCTAATCCAGTCAATAGAAGCACTCTGGATAGGGGGGTGAATATTAGTCCTTTCACAGAAGAAAGGGTTCTGAAAGAACTCTTAAAACTGAAGGTGGATAAAGCAATGGGGCCTGATGGGATGATTCACCCCAGAATTTTAAAAGAACTAAGGGAAGAACTAGTAACACCACGGACTACCCTTTTTAATAAATCATGGGAGGATGGGATGGTACCTGAGGACTGGAGGAGGGCGGATGTGATTCCCCTTCACAAAAGTGGGAGCAAGACAGAGGCAGGAAACTACAGACCTGTCAGTTTGACCTCAGTGGTAAGGAAAATGATGGAATCACTTCTGAAGGAAAGAATTGTTGAGTACCTAGAGCCCAGTGGGACACAGGACACAAGGCAGCATGGATTCACAGCGGAAAGGTCATGTCAGACAATTCTAATTGATTTCTTTGACTGGGTGACCAAAGCAGTAGACCAAGGAGGGGCTGTGGACATGGCCTACCTAGACTTTAGCAAGGCATTTAACACAGTCCCACACAAAAGATTAAAAAACAAATTAGCCAGCCTGGGAGTGGGTCCCAAGGTGGTAGCCTAGGTAAAACACTGGTTGGACAACAGAACACGGCAGGTAATAGTAAATGGAGTCCACAGTGAAGAAAGAAGGGTTACTAGTGGGGTACTGCAGGGTTCAGTACTGGGACTGGTCCTTTTTAATGTCTTTATAAGTGACATTGCAGAGGGACTGGAAGGGAAAGTATGTCTCTTTGCAGATGACACAAAGATTTGCAACAGAGTTGATACACAAGGTGGGATGGAAAGGATGAAAGGGACTTGGCAAGGTTGGAGGAATGGTCAAATGTATGGGAGCTTAGAGTCAATGCAAAGAAGTGCAAAGTAATGCACCTGGGAAACAAAAACCCAGGGGGAAGAGTACACAATGGAGGTTGAGATACCGACAACAACAAAAATGGAAAGGGACCTGGGGGTAGTCATATCAGATGACCTAAAGGTGGGCCAGCAATGTGAGAAGGCAGTAAGGAGGGCTGGGGGGGATACTGGTATGCACAGGGAGAGGCATCACCAGTAGAAAACAGGAAGTTGTTGGCTCTCTGTACAGACAGTTGATAAGACCACATCTGGAGTACTGTGTACTCTTCTGGAGACCCAATCTCCGCAAAGACATAGACAGGGTGGAGGCTGTCCAGAGGAGGGCAACCAAAATGATGCAGGGTCTGCACCAGAAGACATATGAAGAAAGACTAAAGGAACTAAAGATGTATAGCCTCGAGGAAAGGAGGGAGAAGGGGGGACATGATAGAAACTTTCAAATACCTCAAGGGAATCAACAAAGTCCAAGAGGGTAGCATCGTTCAGAAAAGGATATGTGCAAGAACAAGGGGGGGCACAATTTGAAGATAGTGGGGGGACGGCTCAGAGGTAATGTGAGGAAGCATTTCTGCACAGAGAGGGTTGTGGATACATGGAACAGCCTTCCTGAGGAGATCGTAGAGTCAAAAACATTGGGGGAATTCAAGAATGCATGGGACAGACATAAGGCAATTCTAGTGGAGGGTGTAGGAGGAAGTAGGCTGTTGGTTAACTAGGATCTGCAGCTTATCTGTTAGGTAGGGAAATGAGCAGACTAGGTGGGCCAAGCGGTCCTTATCTGCCGTCAAATTCCATGTTTCTATGTTTCTATGTAATTTCTGAGAATAAAACTTTAGAAACAGCTGCCAGTTAGACACGATTTCCTATCCTCTTTAAGCTTGGAGGGCTGGTTACAAAAGGGTCATAGATAGATAGATATTGTCGAGAGCTAAAGGCCTTGTGACCCATCCAGTCTATCTCAAACATACAGTATCTATTACCGTAGTGAGAAATGCCACCAGTGGTTATTCCCTCTCCAGCTGTTCCCCCTGCACCCTTTGTATGTGTCTATCCCACCCCCTTTGAACCTCCCCAACCATGTTAGTGCCTACAACCTCCTTTGGAAGCCTGTTTCATTTTTCTCCTATTCTTTCCATGAAGTAGCACTTCCTAACATCCTTTTTACACCCCCCCACCCTGCCAGCATCATGGAGTTTTCCCTGGTGCTTCGGTTTCCACCGCATGTGAGTAACTCCCTGCTGTCCACCTTGTTTGTTCTGCAGAGGTACTTGAATGTTTCTAGTAAGCGCCCTCTCTCCTCTATCTTCCAACATGTACACACTGAAGTCCTCTAACCTCTTCCCATGACCTCCGCTGCTGTCCCTGTATAATCTTTGCTTTTTTACTTTTTTTTCTCCCATATGATGACCCCCCCCAATCCCATCTCCTATCATCTCTGGGACTTACCTCTGGTCTGACTTCAAATCCCCACAGCTTCCCCCTGTTGTGTGGCCAGTGAGGGTACCCCAGTTCCCTTGTGGAAGTCAAGCTTGGTCACAGCCTACACTGAGCCCAGTAGGCAGTGTGGGGTCTGTGGAGGGCTGTTGGCATCTCCCTGCTGCAGCCTTTTTTCCTTCTCTCCCCCCAGCTCCTCCATGGAGCTGGTGGTGTGATGCTGCACACAGAGCATGCTGATGTCTTCCGCAGGGAGTGTTCCCCCACCCCTTAGCTGCTACACCCTCACCAACACCTAAATGGTGGTGTTGTGGCAGAGCTTGCAACCCACCCTTCCTGGAGGAGGAGAGCATCCACTGGGGTGCTCGGTCCTCCTCCCTTGCTGACTGCTGATGCCCCAGACTCACTACCAAACCCAGGTTGCCTGCATCATGAGCTGTAGCAGTACCACAGCACTGATAGGGCCATTCCTGTAAAATTTTAATCATCCTCCTCTGCACTACTGCCAGCCTCTCTCTGTCCTTCTGCAAGTGTAGGCTCCAAAACTGCACACAGTACTCCAAGTGTGGTCTAACCAGATACCTTCACTGGTGTAGGGTCCTGCCCAAGATAGCTGACTGTTACATCGACAATGATACATAATTACAGGTTACAGTACATACTGCACAAAAACATACAGCATTTACAAAATAATTTTGTTTCCAAGTTTAATTATAAATATTTTCTGTTTCAGCATGTTTAGTAACCATGCTTGCTTACTTTTGAAGGTAGAAAGGCTGGTAGCGTTCTCATATCAGTGAGGGTGAATTATACAGTACAGGGCCTACATACAGAAATGATGCTTTGCAGTAATTAATGAAATTCCAATGTTAGGGGTGTAAAAAGTGCTCAGTATTAATCCAGGAACTTTGCACTCACTTTAGTTTATTTTTATTTGGTGATAAAAAGACACAAGTGAATCAGACCTCTCCATGAATGCCAACAGTTTTGTGCCTCTCTCTCTCTCTCTCTCACTTTTTCAAGGCACTTAACTAAAATAAAGTGGACATCCAGCAAGTGTCTGAACCTCAACTGTAAGAGTTGGTGAGTGCATGGCTCTTGGATTAATACTGAGCTTTTCACTTAGCCACTTTTAGACAGTGCCTACTTGAAACGCTACTGTCACTTAGCATTTCATACCACTCCCCATGCTGTGCTGTGTACCAGCTTTACACGCTGGCCCCTGCATTGCTCTCTTGGCCCTTTCTGAGTATTAGCCATGTTTCTGGCTAGCCAAGAGAGCCTGATTCGCCGAAATGTGCATTATCAACCGAGGTTAGTTAACTATATGTTAAGTTACTAGAAAAGAAGCTGAACTCAGCAACTAGTTCATTTTTGATAATGGGGGCTAAAAGGCGCTTCAAAAGCACTCCAAACATGGAGCCGCAATACTGGGCATACGCTGATGTATATTCATAGGCCTTGGGCTATGAATATGCATCAGCACATGCCCAGTACCACATCTCCACTTTCAGAGCACTTTTTAAGTACTTTTTAGCCCCCATTACTGAAAAAAATTAGTTGCCTGAGTTCAGCATTCTTTCTAGTAACTTAACATATAGTTAGCTGAACTCAGGTTTAAGATCAGACACATGAGCCTCGGGAAGGGTATTGTCATGTGCACATTGGGAAAGCACTAGGGAGCAATCCCAAGTGATTACACCACCACCACTGGATGTGGCGCAGAATGATAAGCTGAAACAACAAACCCAGAAAAATTTCAGCAAATGCTCACTTTGGATGTGGTGCCGAGAGCCTCTACACAGCAGAGGTAACACTAGTTTCTCTGCACCGATAAATGTGGTGCAGAGCCTGTCATGTAAAAGGGGCTATAGTTGCACCATGCTCTCGAGAGTCACCGACTTGGCAAGTGTACTATGTAAAAATTGCATTTATACTGTTTCTAGTTTCTCAGGTGTGGAAACTTGATAGGACTTGGAACATTTGTGTTTCAGATCAGGGTGCATTGTAAGTGTTATAGATGTGTGTTCCTCCTTATATTGAAAGAGCTGGTGGAATCAAAACTAACAGACAGGAAATTGTTACAAATTTTAATAAATTACTTTTTTTATTTCTGAAGTATTTTTACTTTTTTCTTTTGCTCATTAGAATGGTTTCTATGTGACAGTATTATACTGGTTGTGTGCAATAGCATCGTGCCTGGCAGCTGACACATCTCATTCTAGTCCCCCCACTACATCATCAGAATTGTGACCTCACTGACTGTGACACTGCAGGCGACTGATCTGGCAGCAACTAAGTAACTCTTCTTAAGCAGCTAAGATATCACAGTGAGTAAAGTCACAGTGCTGTAGATGAAATGGGAAGAACAGAATTATATATATTAGCTGCCAGGCAAAGTGCTGTTCCACACATCGCACCTACACACATCAGGTAAATACATTTTCTAATTAACAAGGGAAACTAAAAAGCACCACAGACAAACAAAGTAATAGATGACTACTTTTGGAAACTAATGCTAGTTTTGGGCAATACACTTGCTCTTTAATGGTTTCCACCCCAGTTGGTTACACTTATATCAAAAATATTTCAAAACAACACAGTTATGAGCCTACATTGAATTTTGCAAATGCAGGCTCATAACTTTGGTAATTTTCAATATTCTAACCCCAGGAATTCTTCAATATTCCTAACTCTTGCAGTCAGCCCGTAGAGTTGGACTGCCCGGAGAATGGAATGTATGTAAATGATGGAGCACATCATTGGTGCATGCCAACATTCAAATGCTGCCCCTACCAACTGTTTCATTCTAACAGCTTCAGATTTCATTCTCCGCCTGCTAGTCAAAATGTTTTGGAGATCCCTCTTCACATTTGTAATCCTTCATCATTGTTTTGTTGTTGTTTCCATTTCAAACAAGTAATTTTATTTATAGTCATCTGCTGCCTTTGCTTTCTGTAAGTTTTATAAGTTAGCATTAGATTTTTAGTTGTTTTTAGTAGTTTTAGTGGTTCCACCCAGTTCTCTATAACTGTCGAGGAACCGACTGATTCTCTTGTGTATTTTATTATAGTTTAGTTTTAGTGTACTTTTTTGTTTTATATTTGAACCAATATCTTTGGTTCACTTTTATTAAAATTGCAGTTCTTCCTGACAGGAACCGATTGCAATCCTTTGGTACTGCTTTAGGAACTGGAAAAAAAAATAAGAGAAAAGGTTTGGGTTGGAGATTTAACTACAATGGCAGAACAGCCTAAGAAAAGAACTGGCCCTCAAGGGTTTAAAAATTGCATTCAGTGTGGAGAAGTCTTTGCCAAGGCAGAGCAACATGACAAATATGTTATCTGTCTTGGTGAGGACCTCTTCACATCTGATTATGAAATATGTAGGACCTTTCCAGCCAAAACCATAGAAAAATGGCTGGAAGATACCAAAAGAAAATGACTCAAACTGAACATTCTGGAGATAACAGCTCTGAACAGCCTTCTCCTTCTAAAGAAATGGGTGAAACCATGTAGAAAGTGCCAGCTACCCCAGGTAAAGGGGAACCTGTCAAGCCTAAAAGAACTGGAGAAGCAGTGGAAAAACCGGGACAGGCTAAAGAATTGAAAAAAAACTAAACACCTTGATTCCCCTGTTACAAATTGTAAGGGGACTTCTGGTGATTCTACTGAAATGCCTACTCCTGCAGCCATAGCTCAAGCTCTGAATGTAATTCAGGCATTACAAGGGCTGGTACCGGTTCCAGTACCTCAACTGGTGAACCAACCAGTTCAGCAGTCAGTTCCTCAACCGGTGACTCCGGTTCAGGCCTTGGTTGAAGAACTTGAGGAATTTGAGGAATATGATGAGGATGAGGATTAACCCATAAAGCCAGAGGTTTCTCCTGAACAGGATTTCAAGTCCCCTCCTTGATTGCCCGAGGACATCTCTTCCCACTATACATTTATAAAAAAGATAGTGGATGCATTTGACATTACTCCAAATGTGTAAGTGGAATTCCTCGACATAATGGACTTAACTCCCACAAAGAAACTCCTGCTTCCTATACATAAGTTTCCGAGGAAGCACACTGAGAATATTTCAAAAAAATAGATTCAATGACACCCACTGACAAGAGGCCAGACAGAAAATATCAGCTTGACAGGGCAGGAGCTGAGTTTTTATACTCCCACCCTGATCATGAGGGTGTTGTACAAATGGCTGTTTGTAACTGGGCAAAGGTGCCCCTTGCCTCACATCCTCCAGAAAAGGATTCCAGAAAAATTGACAGCATGGCCAAAAAGGGCTATCTGTCAGCCTCGCTCTCTGTCTGACATGTCAATTACCTTGCCTATGCTGACCAGTACCAGAAGTCACTATAATAGCAGTCAGTAATGGCAATGACAGACAAGCCCCCCCCCCGCATGTCTGCTGATGTTGCAGAGACTGCTAGATTTGGTCTGGAGGCATCAAAATATCAGTTCTAAATGGCAGTGGATGCTAACGACACAGCTGCCTCCTGGATGGCTTTTGACATTGGCTCTTAGGAGGTTTGCCTGGCTTAGGGCCTCTAACCTGTCAGAGGACATGCAGATGAAAGCCATGGACTTCCCCTGTGAGAATAATTCTCTATTTGGGGACAAAACAGAGGTATACATGAAAAAGGTGTATGAATATAAGACCACCTACAAGAGTAACACAACTAAAGAAGAGGCCTCCACCTGGTCAACAGTACCAACAGTACCATCAGCAAACTGGGTACTTTAGGGGTAGAGGCAGGAGGGGTTCTAGGCGGGGTAACCACACTGGTCAGTCTCAGCCCCAGCCTAAGCAGAATCCCTAACCTGATTGTAAAGGTCGCCTCCCCAGTACCAGTAGGGGGCAGGCTGGCTCACTACTTCCTGGGTTGGAGAAACATCCACAGTGGGTCCTGGAAGTAATGAGTCAGGGCTTGTCTCAGTTTCAAATCCTTTCCCACCCTGAGAACAAGAGCTTTCAAACCAGCCTCAAGCACAAAAAGAAAGCTGTTGGAGGAGGAGGAGGAGGTGGCAAGCCTACTGCTATTAAAAGCAGTAGAGCCAGTTCCTCCACAAAAAAGGGGAGAAGGATTTTACTCAAGGTACTTTCTAACCCTGAAGAAAAATGGGGGAGTGGCAACTTATTCTAGACCTAAGGTTATTGAACAGGCACGTGACAAAACCAAAATTCAAGATGGTAACCCTGGCAATGATTCTGACAACCCTCCAAAAAAGGAGACTGGCTGACAATTTGGCATCACTGGATTTAAAAGATGCTTACTTCCACATCCTCATAAGGGATTCTTACAGAAAGTATCTCAGGTTCAGACTTCCATCAGGTCACTACCAGTTTGCAGCACTGTCATTCAACCTCACCTCAGCCCCAAGGGCATTCACAAAGTGCCTGGTAGTGGTGGTGGCACATTTAAGAAAACAAGGGGTTACTGTGTCCCCAACCTAGACGACTGGCTAGTGGTGGAAAAATCACCACAACAGGTAGCAGATTCTCTAAGGAAAACCCAGGACCTTCTGGAGTCCCTATGGTTCTTGGTAAACATGAAGAAATCTATTCTAAAGCCAGTGCAGGTTCTGCACTTCATAGGAGCAGAATTAAACACACTGGAGAGAAGAGCCTATTTACCCTCAGACAGGGTAGACAACATCCTACAGATTTCAGGGTCCTTCAAGTTGACAAATCCAAAACCAGCAAGGCAATTCTTACAGTTACTGGGCCTTATGGCTGCGGCAACAAGCACACTCCTAGGGGCCAGGTTCCAAATGAGAGATGTACAGTTCCATCGCAGGGCACATTGGTGCCAAAGGAGGGACCCTATATCAAAGCTGGTTCCAGTAACAAAAACTTTACTCCAAGCACTTCAATGGTGGCAAGCCAGGTAAAACCTCAGAGAAGGAGCCCCTTTTCAGCGAGAGTCTCCATCAGTGACCCTCACCACAGATGCCTCCCTACTAGGTTGGAGAGCTCATCTGGGAGATCATACCATCCATGGCACTTGGTCAAGTACAGTCACTCTAGCACATAAATCTGCTGATGCTCAGAGCAGTGTTCCTAGCCCTGTAAGCCTTCACATCCATGATTCAGGGCAAGGTGGTACAGGTCAGGACAAACAATATCACCACTATGTACTACATAAACAAGCAGGGAGGAACAAGGTCCAGCCCTTTGTGCACAGAGGCAGTGAAAGCATGGAGCCTGGTCTACTCACTACAGGCTTCATTAGTAGCCATCCATCTGCAAGGCAAGGACAATACCCTGGCAGATGCCCTCAGCTGAATCAATCAGGACCATCACAAATGGTCTCTCAACAGTCAGATTCTAAAGGTGGTGTTCAGAAGGTGGGGCACACCAAAGATAGATCTCTTTGCATCCCATGGCAACCACCAGGGTATGCATTCCCTCCATTTCCCTTATTATTCAGAGTCCTAATCAAGCTCAGGTCCCAGCCAGCATCAATGATCTTGATAGCACCAGACTGGGCCAGGCAGCCATGTTACTCCTTGCTGCTCTCCATGTCTGTGACACCACCAATACGCCTCCCTCAAAGGCACAATCTGTTAACCTCCTCTCAGAGGAGAATCTTGTACCCGAACCTCAGGTCCCTCATGCTCAAGGCATGGCTCTTGAGGACATAGAGAATGCTGGCCTGCAGCTCTCTGAAAGTGTCCTGAACATCCTGAGAGGTTCTAGGAAGCCCTCTACTAAAAAGACTTATGCTTCCAAGCAGAAAAGGTTCTCTGTATGGTGTTCAACTAATGATGATGTAGTCCCATCACATGCAGGGGTGCCAGCCCTGCTGGCCTATCTCACACGTTTATTATATACATTGGCTCTGCAGCCTGCTACCCTAAAGGTGCATTTTGCCTTGGTTTCAGAATATATATTTCAGCTGGAAAGGGTGTTTCCAAAGCTTTAAACCCGATTTTTAAGAAGTTTTTTAAGGGACTGGCCCATCTGCATCCTCCTCACAGGGAACTGGTGCCAGCATGGGATCTTAATGTGTGTATTACCAAGCTGATGGAACCTCAGTTTGAGCCTATGGTCTTGGCTCACCTAAAATATGTGACCTGGAAAACAGTTTTTCTATTATTTTATTTATTTATTTATTGAAATTTCGGAATTACAATCCTTTGAGTCGAAGACTCCTTTGCAAAGGCTCCACGTCCATAAACAGAAACAACACATAGTGACAAATTGTACATTGCTATCACATTGGCCAGAAGGATTAGTGAACTTCAGGCCTTGTGCATAGAACAGAACTACATCTCCTTCCACAGAGATAAGGTGGCGCTTAGGACTAACAGAAAGCTCCTTTCTGATTTCCATTTAAATCAATCTATCACTTTACCAGTCTTTTTCACTGAGTATTCTAGTTCAGGTGAATGTGGGTTACACAGTTTGGATGTTAAAAGAGCTTTGAGCTACAGTACTACATGACCCACACCAAAGGCTACAGGCAAGACAGACAACAACTGTTCCTGACTTATGGGGATGGGGGAAAAGGAAAACCAGCATCTAAAAGGACTATCTGTCGCTGGATAGTTCAATGTATCCAATTCTGTTATTCAAAGGTGGGTAAGGAGCCCCCAGTAGGCCTCAGGGACCATTCCACAAGGGGCACAGCTGCTACCATAGCAGCTGCCGGGGACATCCCACTACTAGAAATCTGCAAAGCAGCTACATGGAGAACAGTACACACTTTCACAAAGCACTGCTGTTTGGACACCCAATCCAGAGGTGATGCCAGGTTTGGCACAGCAGTTCTGCAGGGTCTATTTCCCAAATAGGTTCTGTGCCCACCTCAAAAGGTACTGCTTGGTAGTTTGCAAAAGCTAGGAATATTGAAGAATTCCTGGGGTTAGAAGAAAAAAATACTCACCTTAGTACATATGAACATACAAAATGCCAGCAAAAACAGACCTCATGGTCTATCGAGTCTTTTATTTGTTAATTATTTATTTGTTGTTTCGGATACAATCTTTGAGCAGGAGCTCTTTTACAAAGGTTCCATGTCAGTTAATAAACAAAAATAGACTTAGTACATTAAGCAAAGAACAACTTAGTACAATACAATACAGGATTATTTGTTTACCAGAAATGAGCACATACAGAGGCAAATTTCAAGACATAATTGAAAAAAAAAAGAGATTTGCAAGTTATCTAGGAAATAAGTGAAATCTGAGATATTGTGCATCAATAAAAATTACAGAATTGCATTTAGTTTAGGGGAAAGGAGGAAGCAGCCTCAAGCGAGGCCTTGTCATCATTGAGAAAATGATGAGGGGTAGCAAGGCAGACAAAGGCAGAAAGGTGAAGGGGGCTAAAGAGGGGGGAAGTCGAAGTGAGGGGGGGAGGGGGCAAGGAAGAGGCAGGGGTAGGAGTGTGGGGGAAGAGAAACAAGATGGTAGGAGTATAGCAAGGTTGTGGCTAGTAAAAGAGAAGGTCAGTAAGGGGAGTAGGTGGAGAAACTGGGGTGTGGGAATTTGAGAGGCAGAAGAGAGTTTAATTATAGCAGAGGAACAGTCCCAGGGTCCGATTTTAGGGGCAGAAGTGTGGGGTAGCTGGAGGATCTTCAAGTGCCTACTCTGCAATCACAGGAGCTTCTGGATAGCAGGTGCTGTTTGAGTTCAGATTTAAAGGCAGGCAATGGGACAGTGAGGGCACCTTGTGTGCTGCATCTGGTTTTGTACTTACAACTTGTGTGGGAGAGAAGTTCGGAGATGCATGGGAGAGCCCTACCCAGCAGCGCCTTCTTACCCAGGAGACAGGTTTGGAACTTTATTCTGTTTTCAAGGGATAACCAGCTTGCAAGAGTATATAGAATGCAGGTGTGGGTTATGCGATCTGCTGCGGTGATGAGTCTGCATGCCTTATTTATGGCGGTGACCACTCGCTTTAGTGCCGCGTCTGTGGCCACTCCATAAACTACCAACCTATAGTCTATGACTGATAGGACTGAGCTAGTGACAGAAAGATGGAGCACCGCAGATGTGAGATTTTTTTCAGTGCCTATATAGAACTCCAAGCTTTTTGTTTACAGCCTTGACCACCAAGTCAATGTGTTGCCCAAACAATAGTGTGTTATCGATGATAACCCCAGGTATTTGAAGTTGTGGACCTGTTCCAATGAGACCTCATTGTTGCTGTTGATGACGAGGATGTGGAATATTTTCTCTAGCTGTGGGCTGGAGGGCTGGATAGAAGCATGGTCTTAGTTTTTTTGTAGTTTAGGAGGAGCTTATGTGTGCTGACCCAACTTTCCAACTGGTGGAAGGAGGACTGTAGCTCCCGTTGCAACGGTTCTGTGTGGGTGTTGCTGCTAAGGATGACAGCATCATCAGCATAGAGGATTATTTTGGTGTCACAGGCCTTAGGGAGGGAATTTAGTAAAAGACTGAAAAGTAGAGGCCCCAGTATGGATACCTGGGGCACTCCCAATGACACTTCTTTAAATTTAGAGGTGACATGACCGATCTTAACTTTCTGTGATCTGTTTGACAGGTAATTTTGGAACGATCGAACCGCATTTGGGACACTCCCAGGGTCTGTAGTTGTGCCAGGAGGGGGGGGGGGTTAACAGTGTTGAAGGCCTTTGTTAAATCAATAAAGACAGAACCAACAGTTTGCCTTCATCCAGTGCCCTGTGCACATAATCCGTGTCTTCAACAAGGGCTGAGGCGGTACTGTGGTTTTTCCTGAAACCATGTTGCTGGGGACACTGCAACTGGTATTTATGGAGGTAATCCGTGAGTTGGTCTGCCACAATCCTTTCGAGAGCTTTGCATAAAGGAGAGAGTATTGAGATAGGCCTGTAGTTGGCCATGTTGGACCTGTCCCTATTTTTCAAAACTGGGGTCACCAGGGCTAGTTTCCAAACCGAGGGGAAGGCGGCATGGGTAAGAGATTTATTGAACAATTTGCTTATAGGGACTATAATCTTGTCAAGACTCGGGATACCAGTCTCACGTCCACTCCATTGTTACCTATCCTTGTTTTCCCTAGGACTTTTCTTACATTAGACAGTGCCTCCTTGGTAGTGATCCTCTTGAAGTAGAAGGCCGGGTGGTTGGCTGTGCAAGGGTTGCTGCTGGGTAGTGCTGCTGACTTCTTCAGGTAGTCTGGGGGAAGGACAGAGCTAAGGTCAGAGAAGGAAGCAATAAATGACTCAGCTATAGTAAGAGGATCAGAGGTAGCAGTCCCATTGATGTTGATCATCTGTGGGTGTTTCTTTTCAACTTTCCCTAGAAGATCTTTTATGTTTTCCCAGAATCTCTTTCCTTCACCCCAGCACATTTGCAGCTGGTCCTTATGATAGTTGGCTTTGATGAGTTGTGTACGCCTGTTTCTTAGCCCCCTGTACTTGTTGAGGTCCTTTCTATCACCAGTGGCGCTAGCCTTTGCCCAAAGGTTATTTCTTTCCCTCATGAGTGCTAGGAGTTCACCTGTGACCTACCCACAGTTGTGACCCCGTACTTTCCTCTTCTTCACCGGTGCAAATTTGTCACAGATAATGTTGAAGTTATCGGCAAAGAATTTTAGAGCATGGTCAAGATCTGGCAGTGTGTTGATTGGTGACCAATTCATGTGTCATAGGGCTGCTAAGAGTGAGCCCAACTACCCTCTTTGGAGGACTCTGCTTTCTACCATGACTGAAGAGGAATTTTTGTGTTTGTTTGACCACCTCAGCGTAATTGGCAAGTGATCACTCAGGGTATCTGGCTGCACCAAAATCTCTGTAATCCTGGAGGGTGAGTTAGAGAGTATCCAATCGATAAGGGTATTGTTTTCTGTTTTGTAGTTCTTCCTGGTGGGGTCAGTACCTAACTGCGTAGATATAGGTTAGCCACAGTATCTCTCTGGGGGGGGGGGGGAAGCTGACTGCTTGCTCAGCCAGTTAATTTTAGTCTCCAGTGATTATAAGCTCACTATCCTTATTTAGGGTAGCCAGAGCACCCAAGACTTTGTCAATGCCCACACAAGCCTTTTTAGATGGGAGGTATACCAAGGCAACAACTAGGGATTTGCTCCAGTGGCTAAGCAGAATTTTGTCGGCAAGCAGTTTGAGGTCGTCTGCCCTGCTAGTTATGGGGAGTATGGTGCCCTTTAATGAGTCCCTGATGTAGATGAGGCAGCCCCCACCTCTCTTGCCTTTTCTGTCATTATGAAAGGATTGGTACCCTGGAAGTGCAACCTCAGCGTTCCTTACTTTATCGGTTAACCAGTTCTCCATAAGACAGATAACATCAGGGCTGTGCAGGACCTTCCAGGCCTGCAATTGTTCAGATTTGGCTAGGATGCTGCAGATATTCATGGCTGCTATTTTGTAGGCTCCTTGCTTTACCGTCGCCTGGCCCAACAAGATTTGATGGTCCAGAGATAGGATGCACATTCCCAGATAGAAGCAGCAGCATTAGTATAGCTTTCCTTGCAGTGATTATGATAGTAATATAGGACTTCTTTTTACAGGGTTTTAGGTTACTGGAATAGGGCAGCTTAAAACCGAGGGAGGTTAACACCAGGGGGGTAAAGAGAGCTATTTATTTCCCATGTTGGGAGCTTGCATTTGAATTATCATTGGTTCTACTGGCAAGGGGACCTCAAGGTGTAATCCCACCGATGAAGTTACCTCAGTAGCCTTCAGCATGCCGCCATCACCCATGCAAGTGGAGAGGGTGGGAGAGGAGCTTCTAGCTGCATGTCAGTCAGTAGTAGATAGAGGAGTGCGAGGAGCATGGTAGTAATCATTTTTATTTTATTTTTTTTGGGGGGGGTGAGTGCAGGGAAGGCAGGGGGTCAACAGAGCAGCAAGGGCTGTGAGCTGGGAGGGGTATTTGAGCCATGTCTAGTTTGGGAAGGCCAGTGTGGGCTACTTTAGTATGGGGGTAACAGTGCAAGGGGAACAGGAAGGGTCTAAATACCAAATGGGCAGGATCGGTGTTTGCCCTGGGGGCAGTAGGCAGGTACGCAGGGAAGGTTTTATGGCTGAGGCTGAGTAATTGAGTTAGATTTGGCTATAGTTGCCAAAAGGTATAGAAGGTGGTAAATTAGACTACTGTTGCCAAAGGGGTAGGAAGGTAGTTGTCCTGAGGGCTGTGGGCAAGGTGGCCAGAGTGGTTTACTGCTTCAGGAGGAACAATTTAATTAAGTTTGGCTCGTGCACAGAGTGGATGCAGAGGCTGCCAGGAGAACCCCCAGTTGTGGTTTCCATTAACTCAGTGGGTCTTCAAATTCTGAGAATACATGGAAGAAGTGTGCAGGAATGTAGTTGTTGACTTCCGAGTGAGAACAGCACGTCTCCCTATTAAGGCTTAGGCTTACACTAGTAGCCAATAGATGAGTGTTGTGAGGAATTAGGGCTGGGTTAGAGCACATTTAATAGAGGTCGGGGCCAGGGAGAGTGGATGGAAAAAATATACAGCAGAGAGATTCAAAATTGAGGTTCAGAAATTCGACAAGAGCCAAAAGACCCAGGGGAAAAAAACAGAGCTATAGTCTGTGTAATGGTGTTGAGTGAGTGAGCCAATGGGGAGCTTCAGACCCCAAGTCCTGGCCAATGGAGAGCTTCAATGTCTGCGTTGGGTCAATCAGCGCCCCATGGAGGTCAGCAGGGAGAGAGCGGGTAGAACCACAGGGCAAGCCGTACCTTGAGCACAGAGAGCCCTTGCAGCAGTGGAGGGGACAGCACTTGGAGGTCTGCACCACCCGTGTCCCTACTGCTGATTCCACAGCCAGAACGCCCAAATCAAGGATCAGCATCTGCAAGAAAGAGAGAGGGGACAGGGTGAGGTTAGAATAAGGCTGAGAGGTGGGCTGGTTACAAATTTCAAATTAATGCACACCAGGGAAATCACAGCTATTCAGGGAGAAACAAAAGAAGGTGAGAAGAAAGGAAAAAAGGCTGGCACCAGGAGGGATCAGAGGCACCGAGGGTGGGAAAGGGATTAGTTAGTGAGGAACAACAGAGAAAGCAGACACTGTGAGCTATGAGAAAAGTGTCACAGAAGGCTGAAACTCACTGAAAACCTGAAATTACCACTAACAGGCCTATCTAACAGTGCTTAAAATCAGGCATGTCTAGGCTAGGAGCATTACATTAATTACAGTTGTATATCTATTCTGTAGCAAGGGAAAGCTGTAAACTTTAAAATAAAATAAAAATAAATAAACAAATAAATGCAAAAAACTTGGAATCACAGTAACAAGCCTATTGGCTGAATTTAAATCAGATATGTCTTGACAAAATCGCTGACTTTATGCATATGCTGCCTAAGCTGGAGCGAAATATAAAATATACAGCAGAGAGATTCAAAATTGAAGTTCAGAAATTCAGCAAGAGCCAAAAGATCCAGGGGAGAAACAGAGCTACAGTCCATGTAATGGTGCTGAGTGAGTGAGTCAATGGGGAGCTTCAGACCCTGAGTCCTGGCCAATGGAGAGCTTCAATGCCTGAGTTGGGCCAATCAGCATCCTGCAGAGGTCGGCATGGAGAGAGTTGGGTAGAACCGCAGGGCAAGCTGTACCTTGAGCACAGGAAGCCGGTACAGTGGTGGAGGGGATGGCGCCTGGAGGTCCGTGCCATGTCCCTACGTCTCGATTATGCAGCTAGCCCCTCAACTTGCAGCTGCACCACCCTCTCCTCCCCATCCCTACTCATAACAATCCCCCCTTATTCTGTCCCACCCCCTCTTAAATCCTCCCACCATTCTACACGATACCACTTCCTCGGGCAGAGTATTGCACTTGTCCACTACCCTTTCTGTGAAAAAGTGCCTCGCGATTTTCCTCCTGAATCTCTCTCTCCAATCTCAGACGATGCCCTCTTGTATCCCTCCTCCTTTTGATCTGAAGAATCCCTTCTGTATTAGTCTTGTTTATTACCTTTAAGTATTTAAAGGTTTTGAACATATCCTCCCAATCCCTCCTCTCCTCCAAGGAGTACATGTTCAGCTCACCCAGCCTCTCCTCATAGGATTTTCCCCTCCAGCCCTGGATCATCTTCATTGCCCTACGCTGCACCATCTCCAGCAATCAGATGTCCTTCTTCAGGAATGAATGCCAGTACTGCACGTAATATTCCAGGTTTGGCCTGACCAGTGATCTATACAGGGAAAGGATCGCCTCTCTGTACCTAGAGGAGATTCCCCTCGCTATGCACCCCAGCATCTTGTTCGCATTTGCAGCCGCCTTCCTGCACGGAGCTGAGTGGTTCATATTCCCTGTTATTAGTACCCCCCAGACCCTTTTCCTCCACTGTGCTTTCCAACTGTATCCCTCCCAACTGATATTTCCACCCCTGGTTCCTTGCTCAAAAGTACAGGACCTTACACTTCTTGGCATTGAACCCCAACTTCCATTTTTCTGACCACTCCTGTAGTTTGGTCAGGTCCTCCTGCAGCCCCCCTCCACCCCTCTATGTCATCTACCACAGCTCAGATCTTAGTATCGTCTGTGAACAGACTGATCGTATTCCGGATCCCGTTTGAGATATCAGTAATGAATATCCCTAACAGCACTGATCCCAGTACCGATCCCTGGGGCACCCCGCTAGTAACGTCCCTTGGTAATGAGAGTTCCCCCACCACCACCATCCTTTGCTGCCTACCCCTCAGCCAGTTGGTGATCCAATTGACCATTTTTGTTCCCACCCCATGTATTCCAGATTTCCTCCTAGCGACACTGAGCCAAAGACCTTGCTGAAGTCCAAATACAGGATGTCCACAGCATGGCCCCTGTCCAGTTCCTTGGTAACCCAGTCAAAGTACCCGACTAGGTTTTTTCTGGCAGGATCTGCCTAAGACAAAACCATGTTGATGACCATCTAGGAGATCATTGTCTTCAAGAAAGGCTACCAGCCTCTTTTTTAGAATGGACTCCATGAGCTTCCCATGATTGAAGTGAGACTCACCAGTCTGTAGTTGCCTGGATCATCCTTCTGGCCACTTTGTAATCTTGTTTCTTCCAAGGTATTCTTCAATATTCATAACTTGCCCACCCTGCCTGCCCTTCCAGAACCAGTGGCTTCTGCTTCACAAGCTGGTATTTACTTGGACAGGATATTTAATTCCTGTTGATGGCAGATTTTTAAACCCCATCGGATTAGTTTTCTCCCTTCTTCTGCTCATTTCTGACAGTTTAGGGATTGATTGCCTCTAGAGGGGTTTGTTATTGTTTTTATTGTTAGTTACTATGGCAAAGCTACATTTCACATAGTCTAGGATTATTAGAGTAAGTTAAGTAGGTTATATTAGAAGGGGCTTTTCCTGCAGGCTCCAACGTAATCTGAAGCTGTTAGAATGCAGTAGTTAGTAGGGGCAGCATTTGAATGTTGGCAGGCGCTAATGATGTGTTCCATCATTTACAGTTCTATTCTCCAGGCAGACCAACTCTACAGGATGGCTGCAAGAGTTATAAATATTGAAGAATACCTTGGAAGAAATAAAATTATTAAGGTGAGTAATTTTTTCTTTTAACCCCAACTTTACAACATAGCCATATCTTTACAGCATCTCATGAATGTGACAGCTGTCATTTTTGAAATCCTGGCTAAAATGTTTTTTCACATCCTGAAAGGTGATTTTGCAGTCCCTGCACAAAATCACCTTTTGGGCAGGAGTTGAACATTTTCTCTAATCTTGTTCATGAGGTGGGGTCATAAGAAGGTTATGTTGAAAATCTGGTGTAAATATATTTAAAAAAATAACAAAGTTATGAGCCTACACTGAATTTTGCAAATGCAGGCAGCGGGCACCTTCCCTGAAGTGAGCTGCTCCCTGCTCTCCAGGGCCACAGCATCCTGCTGGCTGCTGCTCCCTCCTCCTCCTCATCAGGAAAGGATTCCAGCTTGCCCGAGCAGCGGGTGCCTTCCCCAAAGCGAGCGGCTCCTTGTTCTCCCAGGCTGAGGCATCCTGCTAGCTGTCACCCCCTCCTCCTTGTTGGGAAAGGATTCCAGCTTGCCCGAGCAGTGGGCGTCTTCCCTGAAGTGAGCAGCTCCCTGCTCTCCCAGGCTGTGGCATCCTGCTGGTTGCCACCCCCTCCTCTTCATTGGGAAAGGATTCCAGTTAATCACTACTTATGCCTCTGAGCCCTGGCCTGAACTCCAGAGTACAG
Source organism: Neoceratodus forsteri (assembly GCA_016271365.2). NCBI lineage: Eukaryota > Metazoa > Chordata > Ceratodontiformes > Ceratodontidae > Neoceratodus > Neoceratodus forsteri. Next base: position 1,203,973,437 of record CM028130.1, read on the forward strand.
CTCCTGATCTGATTGGATAGTCCCTGGGGCCTCTGCCGTTGACTGGTTGTGGTCAAGGCTCTTGTCGATTGGCTTAGCTGCAACTCAAGTCTACTGTAACCTAGCTTGGGACTGCAGCATTTCCTGGTGGCTTTCGGCTGCGCTACTGTCTACATTTTAGACTTGAATTTCTTTCTCTACCAATATAGCTCAATCCGACTAGTAGAATTATTTCCTACAGTATTCAGTGTATTATCTCTGCTTTTCAGACAGCCTTGTCTAGTCTGAACTGTGCTGTTTGTTTCAGGAATTTTCAGCTTGAGCCTGTATTTAGCCCTGTTTAAATTGATAGACCTGCTAACACTGTTCTTTTAAATTAGCCTTACTTAGAGATGATCATTTTAGAAACTTAACCTGTAGCCTGTGATAGCCCAATTTTTATTGTTAGCCTCACTTTGAGTTAAACATTCAGAAATAACTTCTAGTTTGTTATAGCTCTGTTACAATTTACTTAGCCTTACCTAGAGTTGATCATTTAGTAGTGATTCTGTTTCTATAGCCTTACTGTTCCCTCTCTGCTTCCCCCTATTCCTCACCCCCCGGCTGCATCCTAATTTAAATTGCTCACATCTTTTTCTCTCTTTCCCTCTCCTAACACTCTTCTCATTTACCTTAGCCCCTTCCCTCTGGCCTGCTTATTGGGGCCCTTCCACTGTTTTGCACCTCTTTGCCTCTTCTCCCTGACTCTAGCTGAGTGACTGTCTCCATGGCCAGAGTGCCCACAGCCCCCTACTAGATCTTTGTTTGACCATTAATTCCCTTCTCCTCTCTCTCTCATTTTTCAGCTTGCCTGAGTAGCGGGTGCCTTCCCCGAAGTGAGCTGCTCCTTGCTGTCCCAGGCCGTGGCACCCTGCTGTCCGCCACCCTCTCCTCCTCATCAGGAAATGATGCCTCTAAGTCCTGGCCCTGAACTCCAAAGTATGGCTCCTGACCTGATTGGACAGTCCCGGGGGCCTCTACCATTGCCACTGGCTGGTTGCAGTCAAGGCTCTTGCTGATTGGCTTAGCTGCGACTCCAGTCAATTTTAACCTAGCTCAGGATTGCAGCATTTCCCCTGCTTGTAGCTTGAATTTCTGGTGGCTTTTGGCTGTGCTACTACCTACATTTTCATCCCGCCCATCCTCCCCGACCCCGGCCTCTATTAAATCAGGCTAAACCCCTCCCACCCTCTGCCCACTTCGCTTCCACCGGTCCTTTCTCTTAGCAACTAGCCTATCTTCACCTCTTTTAAAAGTCCACCCCTCCGCTGTCCTGAGGCTAACTTTCTTACACTTCCTGCTTCTTATTTCATTTTTACCAGAACCTAGATCTTCTTCATTTCCTATTAATCTCTCTAACTCACTCCTTCCAACCCCTGGGCTCTGAGCTTTTCTCTTCTTCCACCTTGTCTCACCGAGACTGTGGGGACTGCAAAACTGCTAGGGACTGCACTGTTGCCCTCGCAACTATGTAGCATTCTTGTCCACAGCGTCTCTGAAAACACAATGCTCCTACTTAGAGCATTCTGCTTCCTTGCAATATGTCAGTTGCTGGTGCCTAATGCTACAATAATGCCAGATTCACCCATGACCTGTACCTCTACTACTGATGTTCATATATTGCTCTACCAGAACTGCCCTAAATAGACCTCCTCTCAGAAGCCAAGTACATCCTGCAGCACAAAACCGCTCCTCAGTTCTCGAATGCTTGAGGAGTACTCTGTGTATCCCCTACCTCCGCCAGCCACAAACATGACAATTACCTGTTCCATGATTAAGCTGAACCTATCCAAAAAGTAAACCCGATTGCAGGTATTAAAAAACCTAAAGTTGCAGGCAATCTGCTTGGTCTGGCTACTGTTACTCCTCTCAGGGAATGTCCACCCTAATCCAGGGCCCATGGCTAATACTACGTGTCAAACCAGAAGGCAAAATGGCTTGACTCTTGCCTCCATTAACATCTGTAGCCTTCTGGCAAAACTAGATCCACTGCAAGTCTGGGCTGCTCAACACCAGCCTGACATCCTATCAGTAGTCGAAACCTGGTTTAATCCTAAAGTTGCCGACACTGCCATTCAGCTACCAGGCTATACCTCATACAGGCTTAACAGGGTAGGCTAGCGTAGGGGCGGCTGTGTTCTCTACCTTAAGGAACATCTTCAGGCTCTAGTTCTACCCCCCATCGCAACTAGCTGTAACACACAACTCCTTGTGCTAAAAGTACAATTAGATGCTAACAGAAAATCTACAACTGTAGTATCAATCTATATTCCACCAAAGGTTCAACCCAATGGCTTCACAATTATCCACAACTACCTTGTGGACCATCACCAGAGCACTGATTTAATAATGATGAGGGACTTTAACATAAACTGGGCATCCCCGATGCAGCCCCCTACAGAGATGCCATATCCACTCTAAACATGGCACAGACAGTGAACTCCCCCACCTGCATAAATTATTGCACAGGTTCTAGCTACCTCATGGACTGGATTGTCACCAATCGACCAGATAGAATAAAGCACACAACATTCCTTCCAGATTCCCTAAGCAACCATTCTCCCATCCTCTTCAGCTGGTCAAATAAGTCCCCCAAGGTACCATCTAGAACAGTCACAAACAGGTTATTGAAAAAGGGGAAACTTGTCTCCTTGAAAACACACCTAAAGCTCCAAGAGTGGAGCTTCTTAGACATCACTGAAGACACTGACACTGCCTTAGCTGGCTTCATACATAAATTCAATGAATCTTGTAATATCTAAGCGCCCTTCACAAAACAGAAGAGCTGGGACTCCAACAACTCCTGGATCTCACCACAACTCCTAAGTATGATGAAACACAGGGACATCCTATGGGCTAAAGCAAAAAGAACAGGCTCATTGGTTGACACTCAACTCTACAGAGCTGCTCAGAACAGTTGCACATGGTCAATCTGGCAGGCTAAAAGCCAACATTTCAGAACAGAACTAGATAACTCCCGGGGTGATAGTAGGACGTTCTGGGAGAACACTGAAACACTGACTGGTAAACCTAATAAGACTCCTCCTCCATATTAAACGTTGATAGCATGCCCACCCATGACCCAAGCATCATAACCAACACATTCAATAAGGTATTCATTGACCTTAGTGGCATCCTGCCTTCTGATCCCCTCCAACCAATGGACTCTGGAAATCATTCAATGGACCTTGGTACTCCCCCAGACAACCCTCCCCCCTTCTACCTGAAAATTCTCTCTCCAGCTGAGGCCAAAAAATATCTCACTGTAGCGCTTTGCAAGTCCAGAGCTAGCAGTGTTATGCTTGACCTCAAACTCATCAAGCGAACCCTCGATATTATCCTCATTCCCCTAACCAAAATTCTAAACCTATCTCTCACAACAGGTAACTTCCCCATGGTTTGGAAAGCTGCCGTGGTCACCCCAGTCTACAAATTCGCTGACAGGGCCTCCCACTCAAATTACTGACCGATCTCAGTACTCCCCCCTCTCTCAAAAGCCCTTGAGCATGTAGTATCAGATCAATTAATGGAATACCTGAATAAATACCAAGTACTGTGCTGACAGCAACACAGATTCCAGAAGCTGCGCAGCACTTCCACTACCCTAGTAAAATTCACCAGCTATATTCAAAATGCTATAGATCATGGGCTTCTGGAGGGGGCAACCTACATTGACCTCACCAAGGCCTTCAACACCATTAACCATGAACTGCTACTGAACCAACTCTCCTGCACAGGCCTATCTGCAGTGTCTGTATTCTGGTTCTGGAGGTACCTCAATGGGAGAGTGCAAAGAGTGAAAATTCAAAAGGTCCTCTCTGGTAGTTGGCCTGTGACTACAGGAGTGCCCCAAAGATCAATCCTTGATCCTCTTCTCTTTAGTCTGTTTCTCAACCACCTCCCTCATGCATCAAAAGATGTCTTACTATGTGCAGATGACGACGTACTTTTTTCAAGTCACCACGACCGCTCCACACTAGAAAGACTAATGCAAATTAATTTCTCTGTAGTGAAGCAATATTTTCTTAACTCCAGATTGCTACTAAATTACAAAAAAATGAAAACCATGTTATTCACTTCAGCCCACAATAAACATAGGTCCCACCAGCTAAAAATCTGCAGCAATCTTAACTCCCTCCTTGAAATTGTACAAAGCTTCAAATATCTTGGGGTTACACTGGGCAGTCCTCTGTCATACTCTCTACATATTGATTCAGTGGCTAAGGCCACCAACGCTAAACTAGGATTGCTCCACCAAAACAAACCTTGCTTAACCATCGAAGCTCTAAAAATTGCAGTTACAAACTCTGTGCTGTCTACTATTGATTATGGATTAGTGGTATATGATGTGGCAACCCCAACGGCCCTTAAGCATATCAAGGTAACACTTAACAAGGCATGTAGACTTGTGATGGGTGCTGACCAGCTGACACACATGTGTGACTTGTACGCACAGACTGGATGGCTTAACCTGGACAGTAGAATACATTATCAGACATGCCTACTGGCAAAGAAAGCTTCCCTAGGCCTTCCCCCCCTGGCGTGGGGAGCCTCATCCCAGTATCTAACCCCTCCAAAAGTACTAGGGGCCTAAACAACCAATCTCAAAAATTCCCCTTTCTTCAGACCTCACAAGGTCAGTGGTCTTTTGAATACTGTATGAATCTCTGGCTAAACTCTCCTGGGGGAGATCTACAGAAAGAATGGAAGCTTAGACCATTCAAAGCGAAGCGCAGTGCCCTGCTAGCATCAAACGGAGGATGTCACTGCGGGATCTGACGTTCTGTAATACTCTCCCTCCCTAGTCGTATGCTCTAATTCCTCCTGCTCTATCCTCATTCTGTACCACTTTCTCTCCCTAATCTCATGTTATATTCTACTCTAAAAGGCACAATATCCACCCAGAAGCTATCTTATACCACTTTAAACACATTCCAAAAGATCTTAAAAACACAGTGGTTGGTACATCACTAAAAATTCATAATCAGCTTTGCAATATCTTTAATTTTAATCTGGCTCTGTGTCTAAACCAACCAATTTTATACAACTCAAATTTCCATTTTCACCTCCAAGTTTTTACCTTGCTCCACTAACTTAATGGTGAAATCTATAGTTGATAATGGAGGTATTCATCCCTTTTCTGAACTTGCCCAAAAGTTTAACTGGCCCAAGAAGTATGTGTTAAATTTTAACATTTTAAAACTGATTTTGACAATGTGTTTTGAGCATTCTTCTATACCGAATAAAGAATTAAACTTTATTTCAGACTTAATTTCTGCTGGCAATAAACTCCATCTGATTTCTAATTTATACAGATTTCTTCTGAAGCTTAAATTCTTGGATAAACCCTTTTCTAATTCATTTTGGGATAACTATTTTACAATCCATTCTTTGAACTGGGGAAATATGTGGAAGTTAATTCCTTTAATCAATCTCTGATTAATTTGTTATAGAATATTACACAATGCCTATCTAACAGATTTTATAAAATGGGTCTTAAACCTTCGAATTTATGCCATAAATGTAACAAGTACAAAGGATCACTGGACCATATGCTTTGGTCTTCTTTCTTTATCAATAATTTATGGCATGAAATCAAAACCAAAATTATAGACAAAATTGTAAAATCTTTTGATTTTAGTATAGACACTCTTATTTTAGATAACTTGTCTACATATATGCCCATTATAGACAAATCCATGTTATCTTTAATTGGGATGTCAACATCACAAGTGATTCTTAAACATTGGGCAGATCAGGCTACTTTCTTTCAAGGAACTGATTTTCCAGATTAGATAAAATTTAATATTGATTCACATTATTTTTGACTTGCATAATAATCATTCCTTTTATTTGAAATGCTGGAAGAAACTAGTGGACATAATATCATCTATGAGTTAAGGAAATCTCCCAGCAATTATAATTGGATCTCATGCCTTGAGGTTTTTATATGATTTTCTTTATTACAGTTTCAATGGCTAGCTATTTAAAAAAAAATCTGTGCTATTTCTGGTTTGTAGTTGATAGGAACCTTATCAATATAAAGGTAGCTCTTCATTTTTCCTTTGCTTAATAGATTGTGTTAAATGAGTATGTTGTCTCCTAATTAATAAGATTAATTTAAGGTAGGTATGGTTAAACTGCTTCCCATGGGGTTGGGGGTGGGGGTAAGTATATTGTTAATGTGTTGCATAGGTATTTAAGGTTTTATTATCTACCTGAAAGTGTTGTACCTCAATTTGTTCATTTTTATAATTTTCTGTTTGGTTGTTATTATTGGAAATATTTCTAATTAAAAAAAGGAAAGGGGGACACAGTGTCACTGTGGAGACTGGCATGGATCAGAGGGTATCTGCTGGCACACATGCATGGCAGACACAGCTGCACTCATCATGCCCATGCCACACAGCACAACACCATCACCCCCACACATGCCCAGTACAACACACACACACACACAGCACAGGCAGGCATGATACCAGGGTGCACATGTGCCACAGCACATGACCCTGGCCACTGCCAGCCTGGTGTCTGAGCAATAATGGTGGCAGGGTACTGGGACATGCCACCTGCACCCAGCAGGACTCAGCATGAGCCACCACAGCTGCTGTGGCCATGTGGGTGGCCACATCTCAGCTGGGAGGACTCTGTGGGTGGGTCACCCACCACAGAGGGTGAAGACTCCACCCCAGTAGGGTTGCCATCAGAAAACATGACTGGGTGTTAATGGGTGTGGATGTTCCAAAGAACAGATTGGTTATGGGGGTGTCAGGGCTGACATGTGCCAGGAGCAGCATCAGCAGCAATGGGGTCACTTGAAGCCACGTCCTGGGGGTGCATGTGGAAACTCACATGGTGTGGTGGGAGCCCCTGCGTTCACAAGATGCCAGGGATGCAAAGCCCACCAAAATGGCCTGTGTAATCCCATCCAGTGCAGCCATTATAGCCACCTGCAGATGGCATAACTTGCCAATCAGCTGCACATGTCTCATGGCACCATGCTCGTCCATGTGCCCCACCTGTGCCCACAGTTCACGGAGCTCCTCCCTGAGAATCACCTGGCCCACCACAGTTTCCTTCAGGAGCCAGGTGTGCTCTTCAAACCTGTCAGTGGGTGATGCATTGGGGGCTGGGGGCTGCCTGCTGTGCCACGTCCACCATGTGGGAATGCAGCACAGAAGGCCTCTGTATGGGTGGGGACTGTGTGTGGGCATGCATGGTGGGCCCTGGGGTGGGCTAGACAAGGTCTCCTGCCAGCTGTTGCAGCACCACAGCACCCTGCTAGATAGTGCAAGTGGTCCCAAGTCCCACAACAGCACCACATCCCCATCCACCACCAGCCACTGCATCAGCTGGTGGAGAGGGGTGCACTGCGGAGGCACATCTGCAGGCACAGGACCACCTGTGCTGCCTGTAGCTGCCCATGTGTGTACTGGGCCAATGGGTGGGTGCCACCTGTGTGTCCCCCTAATTGTGTGGCATCATCAAATATATCATCCTCCTCCTCCTCCTCCTCCTCCATGGCTGGTGCAAGCACAGTGATGGGTTCTTCAGAAGAAGACTGGACAACGCAAGGCAAGGCAAAATTTATTTAAAAGATGCCCAATCCCGGTACACATGTTTCGGAAAATATCAAACACAAAATAATTATTAAAAAATTAGTCATATAAACATTATATAAATATCAAATTCTCAACATCTATACAGAATTTATAAACAAGGGGTCACCGTCAGTCAACCCCAGTATGTGCACCAGCATACATGCTGCACTACGGTCCTCAGCAATGGCCATGGCTACAGAGAATGTGGATGGCATGTCATCATCTTCTGTCAGTGCCATGGGATGAGCAGCAGCCAACAATGCACCCCTGAGCCATGATGGAACTGAAAGGTAGAAGAAACATATGGTGAGTGACACATGGCTGTAATGCAGCCAGACAGCTAGATGTGGTGGTGTGTGCATGTAAACTACAGGTGTGCCTGTACCACCACACAGGCCTGGGACTGTCATTGTGGCCTGTGCAGTGCAATTGCACTGGTGGTGGGGGCATGCATGTGTGCAGGGGTGTACAACCATGGCAGCATGTGGCACAGTGCCACAATGGATAGGCTGCGGAAAGGTCAATGCCCCCCCGGCCCTGCCACAGACACTGCCACCCTACCGTGGAACACTGGTCCACTGTATCTGAATGCTGCATGGGCCCACTATGTATGGCTATGTGGCACCACAAATGACATGGATGCCCCTGTGGGCATGTATAGCCACCTGTAGCCTGTGCTGTTGGGTCACCCTGCCCTATGTCCTGCAGTATGCCACTGGTCATGCCCAATGGCACACACGGCAGCATGTGGGCCCATGATATGACTATGCACTGCTGTCAGACCTTCACAGTGCACTGTGGACACAGTTCTGGCCCCTGCGTGGCATACCAGGCACACCTGTAGCTTGCACACACAGCCCCCCACAGGGGCGACACATGCATACTCACAGTGCTGCAATGAGCTTCCTCCAGTCTTGAACCCCCCGGGACACCCATAATGGTTACCCAGCTCATGGAGGTCATGATCATCTCCTCAGTGGGTGTGAGGGTTGGTTTTCTGGAAGGGCAACCACCAGTCCACCCCAGTGAGGCCTGTATGACAGTGACCTTCTTCTTGGCCCTCCTCTTGTCACTGGTTATGTACTTCATGCACTTCTGGGGCATGCGATTATACCTACCATGGGCGTTAACATAACTCACCACCTCCTCCCAGCCCTTTGCCCTCTCCTGCCATGTGCCAGACATGCCCAACAACAGTGCCTCCCCCTAGTAATATGCCTCCACCAGGGCATGGTGCTCGTCCTTTGCCTCTTAGACTGCTCCTCCTCGCTATCAGACATACTGTTGCCTGTAAACAGGAATGTGACAGGCATGAACACATGTCCAGCATGCTCTGGAGTTGAGCAAAGTCACACAAATTGCAGTACAAAAGAGGCTGTAGCATGAGGAATGTAAACAAGCATACCTTCCAGGCTGCAGTTCCTATCAGGTAACTGAGGTGTGCTGTGGTGCTTTTCAAGCCTGTCTCATGCAAATGAGCTGTGGAGCAGCCAGTAATAAGATGCTGATCAGTTGAGTTAGGCCTGGATTGGCTAACAAGGTGATTAGCATATCCTGGCTGAATATTGCAAACTTGCTCCAGGCCCATCTTAATTTGGACTGCGCATCTGAAATGTACCGAGCATTCCTACATGATGCAATTCCCACGCATGTGTGGTGTGCAGTACCATAGTTGACATGCACGGCGGAGCATGTCCAACGTTATCTGATATATATTGTGCATTCCCTGTGCTCCGCTATTGCCCTCAATTGTGCAGCTCCGAGGACATGCACCATGTGGTTGGCTGCCTGTTTAGCATTGTCTGCGTATCACACATCATCCAGTCCCACACCATTGCTCAATATGGCGTATGTCTGCACACATGCATCATGTGGTTGGCTGCAAGTGTGGCACTATGTGCCCAAAACAAGAAGGTGGATGTGCGGGGTCATGCATGTGTGGGTCACTGGGTTGTGACCCCAGTCTCTCACCTGATCTTACACTACTGCACATGCACATTACTGCACAATTGTGCCAATGGTGCACCCCTATTGCACAAGTGCAAGTCATGCAGTGCACTGCATAGTGGGCCTATAGCACAACAGGTGCAGCCTGGCCACACATTGTTCAGACTGCCACATCATCACACTGCACCTTCAGCAGACTGTTTCTGAAAGTCATGACACATACCTCTGAGGGCCGGCCCAGGGCTCTTAACTGGTCAGAAGTAGAGCTGTCCAATCTAGTGGCTATTGTGGTCCCCTGGATGAGCAGTTATTTGGTGGTGAGGAGCTCCAGGAGGCAAGGGTCCAGGTATGGGCACGTGTGGGTGAGCAGCTCCAACAATGGACTGGCATCCTCAGGACTGGAGAGCAGTGCTGCCACAGGTATGGGATCAGCAGAGGTGTAACCCAGAGAGGCAGCGTAGGCTGAAGGACTAGGCCCACACAGGAGCAGTGCCATGCACAGGTAAGTATGTGCTGTGTGCATGCATTCCACGCTTGTTCTCGGGGCTTTCAGGGTGTGCGGAAAATGCATGGATCCATGCCCACTTAGCAGCCATGGCCCTGGTTGCAGGGCTAGATTGTTGGCTCTATGCATGCCATAGGTTGTCCTGGGTGGTATGGTGGTCCACTGTGCTGTTGTCATGGCACTGTGACATCACATTGTCAGTTACCCCTCATCCCGGCACATGTCATGCTGTGCCGTGCTCTGCTGTGTCACTGTATGGGGGGCTTGTGTGTGTTCCAGCATGATGCTCATGGTGCTGTTCCATTGTGTTCCCCTTGCAGGTCAGGAGGAGCCTCAACAAGCATGGGAAGGTGCTGAATGGAGGTCAGGGGTGACAGGAGGTGGTGTTCAGGTGCATGGATGGCGTAGATCTGCAGGTAGGAGCAGTGCATGTGCTGTCTCTCTGTGTACATTGGGTATAGGGGGTTGTATTGCCAACAGAGGGCCATTGCCTGCTTCCTGTACAGGTCCATGTGCTGGTGGTCATGCACATATAGATTGCAGTGTTGGTAGTGTGTGGTAGTCCTACTGTGCCCAGGCACCTGTGTGCTTGTCCCCTGTTGCCACATCTAGTCATGGCTGTGGGCACCCACCGGTGCTTTCATGGGGTTGCCTCAGGGCCTGCACGATTGGTGCACATGGGAGGCAGGTTCCCATGCTGTGGGGGACATGGCCACATGTCTATTGGTGACATCCTCTTTCTGTTCACTGTGCCACTTCCCAGTTACTGTGTGACTCTGTGTCCTGGCAGTGTGTGCTGTACATGGTGGGTTGACAGCCCTCTGAATGGGGCAGGCCAGCATCAGGCATGCACACCCAGCCCATGGGGTGGCTGTGACTGGGTGGGCTGTGGCACTGAGTCCATGTTCTCTGTTTCTGCAACATAGGTCATCCAGCTGCTGCACCATGCTGCACGGTTCTGGAACTCTAAGAAGTCATGAGAATACACTCTTAATTAGGCCAAAGATGAAGGTGGGTGGCCAAACTGCCACAGGAGACAAGATCCTGTTGGCGATATTCTAACAGCAGGTGCCCCCATTGTGTTTGTCCAGGAGGATGCTGAGAGAAATATGCCAGCTGAAGGAGCTGATGCAACGCCAGGCAGCCTATGGGCAGGGACAACAGGCCTCTGTCCTATTGGACTTTCCCCCTGTACAAAGCCTCATTGAACTCATCACCCACCCAAACCTCCCCATCGTAAATAGTTCTACCCCTGCTGTCCCTGTTTCCCCTTCCATCCTGCCACACAGCCTTTCTGTGTATATAGTTATTTATCTTCTGATGGTTTTGTTATTTCACTTTTATTCCTGTTGTTTTTTTGTACGTTTTTGCACTGTTCCTTGTTGTTAAATATTTTTTTTCAATTTAAAATTTATTAAGAGTATATTTTTCAATATTTTTCTGACAACTGCATGTGTGTATGGTCCTCACTATTCAGTTGTTCCATCTACCTGTTGTGTTGCATGGTTGCCCAATGCCCCTTGCATACCATTGCCCATTGGTGTCTGTGTCTTGGCACAACTGTATGCCCTGCCCACCTTGTTTTACCCACTCTCTGTTTGTCATGCTATCCCCTTGGCCACCTCTGGGGTGTCCATCTGTGCTGCTCACATTGTCTAGGGTTACCAGATGTCCTCTTTTACGAGGACATGTCCTGTCATTGTCTCTTGCACATCACCCCTATTCTGGTGCTGTGCACACCTCTGCTGTTATCCTGCTTCCCCCTGCTGCTGTGCTGCACTGTTTGAAGACCTGTGTACCTGTGGGCATGTGCCAACAGTGCTGCCCACATCCACCAGCCTGTGTTCTGGCCTGCCTCTGGATCACTGTGCCTGTGCTGTGGCTGACATGACCTCCCGGCTTGTTTCCTCTGCACTCTTGTCACGGTGCATGGCTGGGTCTTACCGTCCATTGTGTCTATGGTGCTGGGGTGCTTCATCACTGCCTTCCCCTATGCTATGCCCAGTGTGCCTCTTTGTTCCTTGGGTTGGTAGTATATGTGTGGTGACTCGTATTATGCCCATGGGGGCTGTGGCTGTGTCCATTTTGCACTTTTTCATTGACATCTTCTACCCCTTTTGCCTTGGGATGCTTCCCTCCCTGATTTGGCTGTTGTACCACACTTATTTCCCATTGCACATCCTTACCTGTTGTTCCACTGTCCCAGGCCAGGTTGCTCCTGTTGCTATACTCAGTTCTGCCCAGTTGCTCCAGTGCATTTCCAGGTGCGCCGGTGCATTTCAGGTTGCATTATGGTGCATTGCTGCTATATTCGGACTGCCATGCACTGGTGCATGTGTACTGCACACCTTCTGAATATGGCAGTGCTTTGCAACGGTGCATCTCAGTTGCATGGTGCAACCACTTGTGCCCTTTCCAGGCACAGTTTTGAATATGGGGGCAAAAATGTAAGACTAGTTCTGTAAGCACTTGGAGCATTTACAAAGTCTCTCGGCTAATCAGGAATGTTGTCACATGGCTACTCAGGGTTTGAGAACTGTGAAGTAAAGTTGAACTGCTCTGGAATTCTAAGAAGTCATGAGAATGCACTCTTAATTAGACAAGAGACATTGCAGACATGTCATTTAATGTTTATTCATTGTTTTTATTACAGTTATTTTCCATGAGGATTAGTACTGGGGTAAATTGTATTTCAAAAGAATAATGGTACAATTATCTGTTTCTGTTGCTGTGCCATCTTCCTCCATTTATCCTCCTTGCCCAATTCCCACTTCATTTAGCAGCCCACAACTTTAGAATCAGTTGAGTTCAATGGCCTTCAGTTCTCAGTCACCCAAGTCTGTGGAAATCTGAGTCCATCTTGCTTTGTTGCCTGTGCTGTGTTGTTTACACTAGGGCTAAATTTTTGGTACAAAAAAAGTGCATTCTTGAGAGCAAATCAAACTTCAGTCTGCTTGTAATTTCAAATATACCACATTTTGTTGCCGGGACACATAAGAGACATATCCGACTAGTCCCCTTTTCAATGCCTCTGAAAGTTGCATGACTATGGGGAAAAACTGGCACAAGTGGGTCACCACTTGCAGAGCTGCAACTTTTCCCGCTGTCCCATATTTTCAAATGGGAGCCAGATTAGGAGCGGCTCCATGATTTACAGCAGCTTGTGGCCATTTTTTCGGTGCAGCTGCACTGAAATGTTCCCCCGAGTGGGACCAGGCATAACATCTCCCGCAGATGCACATGCAAAAAAATACGAATCTCTGCAGGTGCAGAGATTTTGTCCCACAGCATTGGCTGCAGCATGTGATTTAGTCCCTGACAGGCTGAAAACCCAGTCATAATGTTTGAATGAACTGACTACAGGACATGGGGAGAGTACCAGTGGATGCTGTGGCTGAGTGGATTGTTTATTATGCTGCTCATATGAACATTTGATCAGTGTCAGTGGCTCAGCAGGTTGCACACTTGTCTCTGAGGCTAAAAGATTGGAAGGTGGTGGGTGTAGCCCCACACCAGGAAGTTGGGGTAAAATTCCAATACTGACATTGTAGTGCAGCTTGAGGGGGAGGCTCTACTGCTGAGAAGCTCTTTTTTGAATGAGATGCTAAACTGAGGTCCCATCTACCTGTTCTGGTAGTTGTTCAGGTGGACATTAAAGATCCCATTGCACTTCTCGAAAACAGTAGAGGAATTTCCCCAGTGTGCTGTCCAAATTTCCCATTCACTAAAGATTCCACCAACATGGAAGCCAGCCTGGAGGTGTTGGAGGTTGAAGCACTGGTCACTATACCTCACACCATACTGGCAACCCCGGTTTGGGAACACGCTGGGGTCAGCAGGGCTGAGAGAGGATTGAGCATCTGAAGGACTGCTCTCCTCTCTTGGGGGAGGGAGGTTTGTCACTCCACTCGCTTACTACCCTCCAACGGTGGCCAGAGGACAGTATGGGTTGGAAGGGCATGCATTGGCATCCTTACATTGGTGGGGAGGGGGGAGGGAAGAAAAAAGAAAAGGAACCGGCACACTCCATGATGGCTGCACCAGGGCCCCGCCCAGCTCCCTGACATCTAGATTTAATTCTGGGGGTGGGAGTAAAGCCAGTGCCCCTTCACCCCAGTCCTGCCATGAGGGGAACCCCTGGGGGAATTTGGGGGGTGTCAGGTCGGGGAACAATGTGGTTGGAGACTGAGTCCCTTTGAGGGAGGAACTGGAGCCACCTGCTGGGCTTGGGGGTTGTAAAAAAAATAAAAGAAGTTCTACCAACAGCTTAATCTGGTTCAATTTCAGTTGGCTTCCATCCATATCCCCCCACCCCCAGAGAAGAGTGAACATAGGCAGAATTGCCTATCCCTCCTTTCCCAGTTAACAAAAACTATGTAAAGTAAATAAACTTGACACCAAGAGAGGGGCTAGGACATACAGCACAGCACAGCACACCACTGGAAGTTAAACCGTGACCAGGATCAACTGACCAAAATCAATCCCTATTACCACAGGTCAGGAAGCAGAGTAAGTTTTTTTAATATTTTATCAGAGGGATCTGGGATGACTATGCAAACAAAATCAAATGACTGTTGATTGGGAATTAGGAATTTATAACTTATATAGGCTTCTGCATGTGAAGCATTCTTGGCAGTATAACAGTACTTAACTTGCTGCATCCTCTCCCATTTACTTGAAAAAAAAGAGAAGCTTTATAACTGTTTAAAGTAAATTGCATTTTAATAATATTGTGTGCTGTTTACCGTCTTCTAGGTCACTTTGATCTTGGACTTCTCTCGATCTTCTGGTTTCTGTTAACTAAAAGCAATTTGAAAGGACACGGAATTGTAGCATTAGGACTCTATATTGTAGTGTTGGTATTTGAAAGTTTAGCAGTAACTTAAAAAGATACTCATTTAAACAGTTCAGTAAGCTCTTCAAAACAGTGCTAACAAAACCCAAATGGCATCTTTCCTGGGAGTGACCTAGTAATTTAAGGTCAGAATGGGCTCTAGGTTCATCATGTCCAATCGCCTCCCCCGGCTTCATAAACAAGTATGAATAGGTATGCTGTGCATACAATATTACACCTCAGGAAGCATTTCAAAACAGTGTTGACATTTAAAATCCAAAAAGCACCTTTCCTGGGGAAAATAGTAACAAGTAATTTAATGTTGGAAGGGATTCTAGGTTAATCATGTCCATCCCCAGCTTGAGCATAATACATTGTGGTAGTACAGTCTGCTAGTCGACCTGGCAAATTACAGCACAGGCACACATGAAGGCTACAACATTGCATTAACCAACATGATTCAGAGTCTAATGGTTTAAAAATAACCGTGTCAGCATCACAATATGTGATTTAACATCAGCCATAAAACTACACGGTTTCACCCATATAAGCTCACAACTAATAGTAACATGCTAAAGAAGCTGGAAGCAATTTATTATATGACGTGTAGCTCAAAAACATGATAAATCATTTTCGTTAAATACTGAAAAGACAGAAACTGTAGGCCCACACAATTTTAGCATAGACCAGTTACTGCTGCTTCAAGAAGTTAAAAACATTGCTGGAAAAGGCAGGAAGCAAGAAGAAAACAAAACTTTTGCAAACATGTTAACAAACAGCAACAATTAAAAAAAAAATAACACCCCGAGAAATTTTAATATACCTGTGTATTAGGATTGATCTTGCATTCCCTAGTTTCTTTTTCTTCTTTTCTGAGATTGGTCAAATGAGAGCTTAAATGCTTCATTGGCTTTAAGGTCTGCTGGTTGTCACAATCTTTTGATTCTGGTTAAAAATATTAGTGACAAGACATACTGAATTGTGTGCTGTTAATTTTATGACATTAAAAATACAATGGGTCCTATCTCTTTAAGTGATTCTCTTACTGTGTGCCCATGACAAGAGATCGTTGACACTAGGGCCTAGTGTCTTTTGGGAAAATATCAGCATTAAAGTAAGAGCTGTGTCAGAGCCATTCCTTGTGCAACATTAATTTACTGTAATGGTTAGAAAATGCAAAGCACAGATTAATACTTGAACTGGAACTTGTTTCTTGTGCCCACCCTACATGTACAGGGCCAGATGGTTTCAAGGACTAGTAGGTCTAATTTTCATAATTAGGGAATTTTTATCCCAGTCCTGCAAGTTGGCACTGTTGTTTTTATGCAGCTGCAGCACTTCTGATGGTGGAGATGTACTGAATGTGTCTGCATGAAATGGCCACCTATTATTTGAAACCTTTTCTGACAAGTGTGCATAACCCGGGGAAGATGCTGTAAACTGTGACAGTAAATGGAAAGTAACCACCCACTGGTGAGCATAATTTTCTGCCATTTGCAACTGTACCAAATGTGGATTTTTGAATTATTTTGTAGATTTGTTAACTATCAATAAGTTTTGACTTACAAAAAGAAAATGTGGTCCTGTGACTATGAACCATTTTCCGCGGTGCACGCTTAGACCCTGTCCACACTGGCATGAATTTTGAAAAATGTTTTAAAAAAACGTTTTAATATCTGTGTTTGAGTATGGTAGTTGGAGCATCCACATTGTGCTCAACACCGTGCGTGCCTGCTCAAGTTCCCAGGCCTGACTGCAGCAGTACTGCAAGGCATTGAGGGTGCCGTACTGCATGCTGGGATACTTCTGATTAGGCCTGGCAATGGATTTTGAGAAGAAATACACCATTCAGATCAGGAGCGCATTGCGAGCGCGACAATATTTGTAAGTCTTTTTTTTTGTCAGTCCAAAAACAGAGACTGATGTGTGTGGTAGGTGCTTTAAACTGTGTTAAAGCACGGTTTTCATCCACACTGCTATTAACATGGTTTAAGGCAACCGTTTCGGTCTAAACCTGTGCTAAAACCCTGCTCTGACTGGTTTTTGAACATGGATTGTAGCACAGTTTTATTGACTGTGCTACAGTCTGGACACAATACTTCTGACAGAGTTAAAACAGTTTAAAACACGGAAAAAATGTTAGTGTGGACAGGGCCTTATAGTGCTTCATCAGTGATGCTTACTCCTCAGCTTACTGCACACACTGATAGTCTTCACACATATGATCCTGCATCACATTATCTCAGCAAACACAGCCTTTCACATGTAGACACATGAATTTAAACTAATAAATATATATATAATAGTTATTCTACACTTACAGACACACACACACACACACACACACACACACACACACGCTTATTAGGTACTGAATTATAGTGTATATAGCTGGTCACTGTTTCCAAAGGGAAAGGTACGGTGGTCCTGAAGTGTAAAACACAAACTGAAAAAGTGAAAAGCAATCAAATTAGTAAAGCAACAACCAGAAAACTAAATACAAACAAAAATGTTATGCAATAAAACCAAATGTAAAGTTTGTTGCTACAAAAATAATGTAACACAGCAAAACCAAATGTAAAGTCCAACCAAAAGAAATAACAAATGCAACACAAAATAGTGAAGTCCATCTAAAAATGATGAAGTTATAAAAATATTTTAACATAACTAAAACACAAATGCAAATTTAATATGCTCTAGCACAACAAAAAAGTGAATGCAAACAAAAAAGTATAGCACGATAAAAAAGTGAATACAAATAAAAAAGCACAGAACAAAAAAGTGTATGCAAACAAAAAAGCACAGCACAACACAAAGGTGAATACAAACAAAAAGTAAATGCAAACAAAAAATCATAGCACAACATAAAAGTGAATGCAAACAAAAAAGACTAGAACAACAAAAAAGTGAATGCAAACAAAAAAGCATAGAACAACAAAAAAGTGAATGCAAACAAACAAGCATAGAACAACAAAAAGTGTATGGAAGCAAAATGTGAATCAAGAATCCAAGAGTTGGCTGGTACCTCAAATAGCTGGTCCAAAACAGTAATTGCACATGAATGCATCCTGTGCCAAGTATCTTCTGGTGTCCACTGGCACTCTCCACACTTACCCCATCACTTGCCAAGGAATCTTTAGTATGCAGAGGCAAGCTATTCCTGTCTCAGGCCAGTTATTTCCTGGTGCCCAGTGGCACACCCCCCTCTTCAACCCCATCTCCATGCCAAGCAATTCCTAGTGCCCAGTGGCATCCTCTACCACATTTCCATTCTGTATCAACCATTCATTGCATGCCCAGTAGCACCATCTCCCTCTTTCTATTATCTGCCAAGCATTTACTAAGGTCCTAATGCTACTCCATCACCTAATTCCATGTCAAGCACACCCTGGTGTCTGGTATCAGTCCCCCTCCATTACCTTTTATAGGGCCAGACAGTCCCTGATGTCCAGTGGCACAACTTTCACTTACACTATACCATGTAAAGCATTTCATGGTTTCAAGTTGCACCTCCTCTCTCCCCCATCGTGCACCAAGAACTCCCTGTTGTCTACTGGCACCCTTCCCTTCCTCATGGTATGAACTTTCTGGTACCTGGTGGCACCCCCACCTTCCTCCCTCATCCAGTGTTAAGCACTCCTTAGTATCCAGTGGCACCCCCTCCCATGCCAAGCACTCCCTGGTGTCCAGTCGCACTCCTCCCCCTTCCTAATCCCATTCCATTCAAAACAGTCCCTGCTGTCCAGTAACACCCCCTTACCTTTCCCCATCCCATGCCAAACCCTTTCTGGTATCCAGTGGCCCCTCCCTTTCTCAGTCCCATGCCAAGCCTTACCAGGTATCCAACTGCACACTCATGCTCACCTTGTCCCATACTAAGTGATCTCTAATGTCCAGTGGCACTCCTCCCTCATCCAATCCTATGCCAAGGACACCATGGTGTGTGGAATATTATTCCCACACCCCAAACACACATCCAGTGCCCCTCACCATATTCTATCGCAAGCACTACTTAATGTCAAGTGGCCTCTCCATCTTATGCACAATGGCTAAAATTCAAAAATGGGTGAGTTTCCCACGTGAAATGCACATAACCCACCTGTGTGACTCTGCACCCATGGATGTGTGTGGTGGCCAACATTCATGATCACTGGCCACTATGCCCCTCCCATCCATAGACCTCCCCCTGGTGTGCTAGTGCATGGGGCAGATCATCAGACATGGGCGGCCAGCCAAAGGGATGCCCGTACCCGGTCTGCTAGTGGATCCCCAGCCCCCCACAGTGTGGAGGTCTCTTATAGCAGTGTACTGCATCCATGCAGGGACACTGGGTGAGTGCCACCAGGTACTAGAGATTTCATAGCATGGGGAAGGGAAGGGGTGCCAGTAGACAACAGGGAGTTCTTGGTGCAGGATGTGGGAGGAAGGAGGTGTGACTTGAAACCATGAAATGCTTCACATGGTATAGTGTAAGTGAAGGTAGTGTCACTGGACATCAGGGACTGCCTGGCCCTATACAAGGTAATGGAAGGCACTGATACAAGACACCAGTGTGTGCTTGGCATGGAACTGGGTGATGGAGTAGCATTAGAACCTTAGTGAATGCTTTGCAGATAATAGAAAGAGGGAGGTGGTGCTACTGGGCATGCAATGAATGGTTGATACAGAATGGAAATGTGGTAGAGGATGCCACTGGGCACTAGGAATTGCTCGGCATGGAGATGGGGTTGAAGGGGGGGTGCCACTGGGCACCAGGAAATAACTGGCTTGGGACAGGAATAGCTTGCCTCTGCATACTAAAGATTCCTTGGCAAGTGATGGGGTAAGTGTGGAGAGTGCCAGTGGACACCAGGGAAAACTTGGCACAGGATGCATTCATGTGCAATTACTCTTTTGGACCAGCTATTTGAGATACCAGCCAACTCTTGGATTCTTGATTCACATTTTGCTTCCATACACTTTTTGTTGTTCTATGCTTGTTTGTTTGCATTCACTTTTTCGTTGTTCTTTGCTTTTTTGTTTGCATTCACTTTTGTGTTCTATTTTTTTGTTTGCATTCACTTTTTTGTTGTGCTATGCTTTTTTGTTTGCATTCACTTTTGTGCAGTGCTATGCTTTGTTTGCATTCACTTTTGTGTTGTGCAATGCTTTTTTGTTTGCATACACTTTTTTGTTGTGCTATGCTTTTTTGTTTGCATTCACTTTTTGTTGTGCTGTGCTTTTTTCGCTTGTGTTCATCTTTTAGTTGTACTGCGCTTTTTTGATTACATTCATTTTTTTAGTTGTGTTATGCTTTTTTGTTTGCATTCACTTTTTTGTTGTGCTACAGTATATTAAATTTGCATTCATGTTTTTATAACTTCATCATTTTTAGATGAACTTCACTGTTTTGTATTGCATTTGTCATTTCTTTTGGTTGGACTTTACATTTGGTTTTGCTGTGTTACATTATTTTTGTGGCAACACACTTTACATTTGGTTTTATTGCATTACATTTTTTGTTTGCATTTAATTTTCTGGCTGTTGCTCTACCAATTTGATTGCTTTTCACTTTTTTGGTTTGTGTTTTGCACTTCAGGACCACCATAGCAAGGGGACCTCACAGCCTTGTTGTACCACCACTCTGACATCAGATCAATGTTAAAACAGCACACAGAAGTCAGACCTCAGTCAAGTCACTAAAATTTACTAAAATACCACCAACAGCTTAATCTGGTTCAAATTCAGTTGCTTACCATCTGTATCCCCCCTTCCCCCCGGTCGCCCCTGAAAAAGGGACTTCTACGCCCAGTGGGCTTACCGGGTCAACAAAAATTCAACAAAACAAGTGGATATTCAAAGGAAACTGCCGCTTTCAGTGTTCAAAATGGACTGAAATGGGCACTCCAGTATTAGGCCATGTGACCAGCTATACATTATAACAAATAACAATCTGTCAAATGAAGCACAATAGTTCTAATCTAAGGAAACCTTGTGCCATCACAGACCACTCAAGATTCACTCTTATGTTTTATGATGTCACAAGGTTCCCTCAGTTTGAGCATAGCCATTTTGTGCATCTTGGCCATCTATTATTCTAATTACTCTAATGTGTGGTGATGGCCTCATGCCTCACTGAAATAAGTTGGATATTCAATCTGTCCTAAGTATACAGCATGCCAGATTTCAGTCAATGAAAGACAATCCAAAACTATTCTAAGAGGCATTATGAATATGAAAATGCCTTTCTCAGGGTTCACACTTTTTTTTGGTCCACCTGGGAAAGTGGTACTCAATTTGCAGTGTCCCCACACCCCCAATTTACAGCGGTCCCAAGTTATAATGGAGTTATTAGGGGAAAAAAAAGGACTCCCTGTTCCTGTCCCTTTCCAAATACTCTCTTGATTCCAGTGGCATCTTCTTTCTCCCCATCCCCTTAATGTAGTCCTGGTGCCCAGTGGCACCTCTTCCTCTCCCCTTCCAACTACAGTCTTCTCCCTGGTGTGCAATGGTGCCCCTCCCCTCTCTCCATCCCCATACATTCTCCCTGGTGTCCAGTGGCACCCTCACCCTTACCCTCACCCTCTCCCCAAACCCATAAGTTCTTCCTGGTATCCAGAAGCATCCCCTCCCTCTCCTCATCCTCATAAGTTCTCCCTGGTGTCCAGTGGCACCCCCTCCTTCTCTCTGTCCCCATACAGTCATTCTCCCTAGTGTCCAGCAGCACACTCTTCCTCTCCCCATCCCCATAAGTTACCCCTGGTGTCCAGTGGCAGTCTCTTCTTCTCCCCATCCCCACACTGTATATTCTCCATGACAGTTTCCACTATGCCCTGGGCCAGTATATTAATGTCAAGATCAACCTCTGCTTAGTTCTGAATTGGATTTACTTGTCACCACAAATCTAGCCTCAAGTCATATCAACTCCCATTTTGACTTTTTTTGGGTAGGGGAAGGGACATATGATAAAACAAGAGGTATGATAGCTCCAGACCATTTGGAGTGGGGTGGAGTGCAGTAATAACAGCAGGGCAATGAACAACCAAGCTCATTTTGTAGGGATCTCAAGGCATAGGTAAGGAGAACTCTGTAGCTTAGTGGATTGAGTCCTTGGTCTGGAGGAGCCAGAGGTTTTCAAGTTCCAGTCCTTCATTCCCTTGTTTGAAAATGGATGCTGAAGTACTTAGAAGTGTTCAGCAGATGGCAGCAGTAGATAGATAAGAGGGAACGTTGCAGAACAACTTTCATTCACAAACACTTAATGTTCTGACAGTCAGAGGAAATACAAATAACCCCTCACCAGATTTAGCACAGCAGCAAATTAACAGAAGAGTTAGATGTAAAATGTTATTCAGGGATGCCCCAAATTATTCTGGATGTAATGGGGAGCAATGCTTCTTCTTTGAAAAAATACATAGTGAAGAAATAACATTGTAATACTGCATCTCAAAAGCTGCACAATATAACAAAAAATACAGTAGTTTCTAGTTGGCTCATTTGTGTAATGAAATGCACTAACAGTACTGTACTTACCTGTTGATTGAGTGCCAGTCTAAGTATGTTCTGAAATGCTGGACTGGGACAATATTTTTTTATTAAAAGACCTTTAAATGGAAGATCTCAGTTGAGTCTTCAGTGACTTGTCACATTTAATAGTGAAGCAAACTATTCACAGAGCCTATCATATGAGTAGGATTTATTTATTTATTGAAATGTTTCACCAGGAAGGCACACTGAACAACAAGTTGTTCATCTCTCGGTGTGACCTGGGGAGAGGGTGTACATGTGGAGAGGAGTTACAGAGGTAATACAGTTACACAAGTTACATAGTTGGTCTGGAATACAGATAATAAACAGTAGTGAGAATCAGCATACAAACAATTGAGTACACCAAGCTGGAAAAACAACAATGTAGACAGTGCGATAAGCTGCAGTAATGAGCTGGAAGCAACAATACAGGCAAAGCAATTTGTTCATCAGGAGCTATGCAGTTCATTGTAAGTACAAGTAGAATAAGTGCAAATAGGCACAAGGTAGCAGATAAGTGCAGTGGAAGGGGAAGGGGTGAAGATAAGAGGGAAGGGGAGGAGGAGGGTGAGGTGGAGTGGTGTGGGAGAGGGAAGGAGGATGGGGTTTGGATCAACACCCTTTCAGGATGCTGAGAACCCTGCCAGAGGGCTGAACCAGACAATAATGGAAGTAAGGGGGAGGGGGAGGAGTAAAGAGAGGGGGTGAAGTGAAGTGGTATGAGGGGAGGGAAGGGAGGGATGGGGTGAACCTGGATCAGCGCTCCTTCAGGATGCTGATAACCCTGCCAGAGGGCTGGACCAGACAAGGATGGAAGTAAGGGGGAGGAGTAAAAAGGGAGGAAGGGGTGTAGAGAGGTGGTATGAGGGATGCTGAGAGCCCTGCCAGAGGACTAAGCCAGGCAAAGGTGGTGGTAAGAGAATGGGAATAGATTGCGAGTGAGTGGGGGGGAGAGTGAAGCAGGAACAGAATAAGCAAGTTAGCATAGAGATAGGAGTTAGGGAGGATTAAAACAGGAACAGCTAGAGGAGAGGTAGCTGTGTAAGGCAGAGGCAAGGGAGTTCGATGAGGAGGAGTGATGAATTTGTGGGGGGAGGGAGTTCCATAGCTTAGGGAAGCGATCAGCAAATCTGGACTGACCAATGAGAATGGAGTGGTGGGGGACCAGCAAGGTGCATGTGTCTGTGGATCTGAGGGAGGGGGTGGAGTTGAAAGGGATGAGGTGAGGTAAGAGGGGAGTTCCCCAAGCTAATATTTTGAGGTAAGTTTGGCACAGTGGGAGAGGCATTTGCTGGCAAGCGGGGGAAAAGACAGTGTATGATAGAAGTCACAGTGATGCATGCAGGACGGAGTGTCAAGAATGAAGCGACAGAAGTAGTTACAGAGAATGTCCAATCTGGTCAGGGAGGACTTGGGAGCAGCACCATAGACTACATCAAAGGAATAAAAAATGGGGAGTATCATCTTCTGGACAAGTTCGCGCCTAGCCATAGGAGGGATGCAACTATGGTTCCTGTATAAGGCACCAAATTTGTGGCGCAGTTTTTCAGGATGGCGTCAATGTGCCCAGAGAAGTTGAGGTGTTGATCCAACCAAACCCCAAGGTATCTGGAAGAGGAGGTGCTCTCGAGGATAGTCCTGTCCAGGGTGTGGAAAGAGGGAAGGTCAGGGAGCCTAGAGAGTCTCTGCCTGGTGCCAAAGGTCATGGAGACTGTCTTCTTGGCATTTAGGAAGAGCTGGTGTGAGGCGAACCAGAGCTGGACCTGGTGGAAGTTGTGCTACAGGGTGGTTGCTACATCAGCTGGGTTTTTGCTGGAATCATGCAAGACCGTATCATCAGTGTACATGTGGATAGAGGAGGGAGCGGAACAGACTTCTAAGAAGTTATTGAGGAAGCTGGAGAAGAGTATGGGGCCAAGCACAGAGCCCTGTGGGACTCCTGTGGACACAAGAAGAGGGGGGAGATGATGTCCTGGACCTTGACTGATTGGGTTCTGCCAATAAGGTAGGCCCATGAATATGACTAATACTAGCAAAAAACTTGAGAATATTTTATATGTTCTTGAGAATCATTATTTACAATGTGTGCTATTCATTCACATCTACTTCAAAGATAACGAAACAATGTAACCTTACCCGTAGTATTCCTTAAATCAGTATCCCACTTGAAATTTGGCATTTTCTTTGCAAATGTAGTAGAGATTCCAATCGCCTTCTTACTAAAATTAAGAAATATCAATATTTGATCAGAGTATCAGGTTATAAAATCATCTTATTAAAGGAGTAGTACAGTCAAAATTTGGCAAAAAATCGCTGTGCAGTGTTTTGATTTGTGTGTATAGTTCTGGTGTGTCCTTCACCTTGTTTGCTATCAAACATTTTTTTCTAAACTAGGCTGCTAGTTATATGGTAGTTGTATGGCCCCTTGGGATCTCCATCTCAGCAATGTTTATAGCTCTTCTTTTTCCTGCAATGTCTCCTGTCCCATGTGACGATGATGCGTCCAGGACCACTGATTCAGCAAGTACTAGAGATAGGAGCCTGATGTTCTTGCCTCCACTAAATAGCTTTCATTTAGTATCTGTGACTTCTATGTACAGAATGTGTCAGGTCTAGCTAGCAGGAGTGTTTTGCTTTTAAAACTTTTAATTTCATCAAACTACACACAGCCATAAAAAGCACAGAAATCACTCCAGATCATCGATGCTATAACTAGTAAAGACTGTTGCTGTTTTCTTACAGAATAACCCACTAAGTTAGCCCTCAAGTATTTGCTAAACTGTAAATGTAGCCATTATTGCTCAGTGGATAATTAATGTTACACAACTCTGCTGTTGTAATCTGACACTAAAGCAGTGTTTGCCTAATCTATGGTCCCGGCTACATCACTGTCACATGAGACAGGAGGCATTGTAGGAACAAGAAGAGCAATAAACCATGCTGAGATGGAGCTCCCTAGGGGCCATAAAATTACCATAAAACTTGCAGTCTAATTTAGAAAAAAACTCCTAATAGCAGACAAAGGGAAGGACACACTAGGACTACATACACAAATCAAAACACTCTACAACATGTTTTTGCGGATTCTGAGTGTACTACTCCTTTCAGCGACTGACTAGTTATAAACCTTTATGCATAAAACATTTTTTTCTCCTCTCCCTTGCTTCAGTCCTCCTATACAACTTACTGGCTCTGTTTTATAAACTACCGTCTTCCACCAGGAAAACTGCTTCCTCCTTTTTGCTCCCCTTCCTCTGGAACAACCTGTTTCCCCAGCTCTGTATGCCCCCATCTTACTGCTCCCTCAAACATCTACTGCAGCTCCATTTTGCTCCATCCTGTTCCTGTTCTGAATCTGATTAGACCTTCTGGTACGCCACCCTTAGCTGAGGTGTACTTACTGTAAGCCCCCCTTCCCCATCTAGGGGAATCCAGGTGTTAAATGGGAGAGGGGCACTTGACAAACATAAGTAACCTCAGTCCAAAGCATTTGAAGCAAAGATAACTTGTTACCTAGGTTTTTGGATCTTAGTGACGGGAAGTCACAAAACTTAGGGAAACAGGCTCCATTCTTACTAATCTCCTCACCTGTAGGGGCAATGTTCATTAGGAAAAACAGGCATGCGCAGTCATTTTGAGTAAGTTCATTGTCCGCTCCAGAATCAAAATACAAAACGATGTAATTAAACTTGGAAAAAACAATAATAGCTACTCCATGGAGTAGGGGGTATGAAACGGTGGGTTGCTTTTCTCAGACACAGCTGGGACATCTACTGCAACAGTCTCTTGTGTTAACAGACTATTAATTCCATGCAGTTCTCCCCATAGCTGAAAAGGCTAAAATTCCTGGCAGCATCTTCTAGGGCCGAAAAGACCACTAAATGAGGTAGCTTAACACTGAAACAATTCACCAACTCAGGTTTCAGTACTTTCTCTTTCTCCCTACAACAATTACATTCCTTTCCATTTTCCTCTCTCTTCAGGCTATTCCATTCCTATACTTTCACTCTGGCTTATGACAGCACAAGACATTTCTACTGTCCCAAACAGCAAATAGATACACCCTTCTCACCAAGGAGGGGGAACATGGACATAACACCAATCACCGCCAATTAGGACGTACAACAATGTCAAACCAGGAAGGAACTACAAAGGACTCAAACAAAAGGGAACAAAAGAAAATACTTATTGTGGGAGATTCCATGATCTGTGGAGTGGAGCCACACATAAATCAGGGTCCTGAAACACAGGTGGTAGTCAAATGCCTACCAAGGGCCTCTGCACAAAGGGATACAGAACACACTCACAGGCTACTAAAAAAGCAAAGTAAATGCACAGGTGTTTTTGTCCATATAGGTACAAACGATCTGCAAACCAGACACTCAAGGAGACCAAACAACACATATCTTGCTTAGGTGAGGCATTAACTTTGCACTCCTCAACTATTGCCTTCTCCGAAATCCTCCCAGTATAGGGGAAAGGAGGCAGTAACCAAAGGATACGCAAGGATTAAATAGAGGAACTTAACACTTGGCTCAAGGGCTGGTGCCAAGACAGGGGACACTTCTTCATAGGGAACTGGCAGGACTTCTGTGACAGGAGTCTCTTCAAATACGATGGTCTACACCTGACTAAGGAAGGCATGTGAGCTCTAGGGCAGAAACTGAATGTATGCATTTGACAATTAAACTGAACAGTGGGAAGGGGACAGCAGTGACAAAAGGACCTGCAACCTCTCCCCCCAAAACACCACCAAATCAGGGTTATAAGCAAAAACAAAACAACTCACCAAATGGGTGAGGAAACTGATACAAATAATAATAAGAGAATTCACCAATTGGGTGAAGGGACAAATACCATAAAAAAGCAGTCACAAATAAATCAGGACCCAGGAAAAGATAGGGAGGAAGTTTAGAAAGCTATGTTCACTAACACACGGAGCCTATCAAATAAAATAGCTGACCTCACAGCCATCATTGCTGAAGCAGATCTGGACTGGGTCACCATCACTGAAACCTGGTTTAACAATAACCACAACTGGGGAATGACTATTCCAGGATACCGTCTCTTCTGGAAGGACAGAACTGGGTGAAAAGGGGGGGGAGGGAGTGGTTATGTACATTAAGGAAGGCATAAAAGCAACCATAACCCAAAATGTCAACACAGAAACTGAGTCAGTTTGGGTCACTCTAGAGGCTGGAAATGGAGCATTAACTTGGATGGGAGTGTATCACCAGCCACCAACAACAGGGGTGGAGGGGGATAAAAAAATATTGAAAGCCATTCAAAACATGAGTGATAAAGGGGAAGTAATAGTGCTGGGGGACTTCAATTTACCCGACTTAAATTAGGGTATTCATACAGCAAGTTCAACCAGAAGCAAAGACTTTCTGGAGGCTCTGTGCTTATCAGGCTTGAAACAACTGGTAAAGGACCCAACAAGGGGGAAGCTGTCCTTGACCTGCTGCTAATGAACGGGGATAATGTTGCGGAAATAGAGGTGGGAAGCCACCTAGGATCTGGCAATCACTTCATGGTGCAGTTTCATGTTAGGACAAAAAAAGCAACCAAACACTCTAAAACTAAAGTCATGGACTTTAGACGAGCAGATTTCATAGCTATGAAGGAAGGTCTTAAAGAGAGACTCGCAAATATAGTTTGGGGGAGGGAAGTTGAAGAGTACTGGGCATATCTCAAGGCAGCTACACTTCAGACTGCAAACCATTGCATAAAGAAGTTGAGCAAAGCAAAAAAGAAGAGAAAGCTGCTGTGGTTTTCTAATGAAGTAGCCACCAGGGTCAGGGAGAAAAGGGCTGCTTTCAGGAAATACAAGAAAACAGGATCCAACAAGGACCAAGAAGACTACAAAGAAAAACAAAGGGTTACAAGCAAGGAAATCAGAACAGCAAAGGCAATAACAGAGGAGAGGATAGCCAGAGAAGTCAAAAAGGGAGACAAAACCTTCTATAGATATAGGTTTTATGAGAAAACGGCGATTGCCATTTGGGGGCGTGTACATCGCCGAAAATGAATTACGTCAATGTACACCCATGGTGAACTTCAAGGCAGTGGCCCCACATCCCCTACTTAAGGATTCTCAACTCTAGGAGGGTGCATTTCGGGGGTGGAGGTGAAATTCTTAAAAAAAAAACAAAAAAAAACAAGACTGTCTGTTGGGGAAAAAAAAATATGCGCCACCACAGACCCGAACCCTGCACCCTGCACACCCCAACCAACCTCCCCACCATGCTAGCTGACCAGCTTGGCAGCTGCCTGCCACACTCCATCCCACATACCTCCCTTCCCCTTCCGCCCTCACATAGTGTGGTCCCCCCCCCCGCAAGTGTGCACGCGCACATGTACGCTTCCCATCTCCCTATCTCACCCACCCAGGTATCCGGTTGCTACCCTACCAGGTAGCTCCAAACACAGGCATTGTAGTTGAGTCGCCATTTTTGTATGCGCTCAGTTGCAGTCACTGTGTTCACTGGATATTGTAGATATATTAGTGAAAAAAGAAAGACCACAGGGGGTATTGTCAAACTCAAATTCATGAAGGAAGATGGAGAAAGCACTGAGGATGACAAGGACAAAGAGGAATTCCTAAACAGGTATTTCTGCTTCATATTCACAAAGGAGCAGGACGTCTGAGGACCCACCATTGCAGGAGACAATAAAGACGGCAATGGAGTATACACAGGACCCTTTACAAAAGAGGAAGTCCTAAAGGAACTGGAGAAGTCACAGTTATCCCTCATCACAAATGCAGTAGCACAGTGAGTGTGAGCAACTATAGACTGGTAAGCCTCACATCAATTGTAGGCAAAACAATGGAAACCCTTCTCAAGGAAAGGATTATATCCTTTCTCAAGGACAACAACAGATTAGACACTAAACAACATGACTTTACCACAGGGAAGTCACGTCAAACCACTTTACTTGACTCCTTTAACTGGGTAATGAAAATAGTAGACCAGGGAGATGCGGTACACATAGTGTACCTGGATTTCAGCAAAGCCTTCAACTCAGTCCCACACAGAAGGCTGCTAAACAAATTAGACAGCATGCGAGTAGGGCATCAGGTGGTAAACTGGGTAAGGAGTTGGCTTACTGGTAGGACCCAGAAGGTATTAGTGAACAGCTCACTCTCAGAGGAAAGAGACGTAGCTAGTGGAGTACCACAGGGTTCAGTGCTTGGCCCAGTCCTATTCAACATCTTCATTAGTGACATTTCTGATGGACTGGAGAGCAAGGTGAGTTTGTTCGCAGACAACACAAAGATAGGAAACAGGGTGGACACCCCAGGAGGAGTGGAGAAGATGAAGGCTGACCTGGAATCTCTAGAAAAGTGGTCAAGAACATGGCAACTGAACTTCAGTACTAAAAAATGCAAAATCAGGTACCTCGGAAGGACTAACCCAGGAGTGGATTACTACCTAGGCGGAGACAAACTGGAAGCCTTTGAACAGGGTCTATGTGATAATGGTGAACGCCTAAAGGCGATCACCGTTATTGCTCAGTCAGAGTGCCGAACACATTTTCAGCACTCTGACAACCCTGGTGCACCAGCACAATGGCGCCAGAACATATTTTTACTACTTTCCCCCCAACACCCCCTCGCGGGAAGCTTTGCCCTCCCTGCACCCCACTACTTAAGGATTCTCAACTCCATGGGGGGGGTGCATGTCAGGGGGGGTGAAATTAGTAAAAATAAAAAGGTTCGGGCCGGGCGCAATAAAAATTGCATCAGCGCCTGGACCTGAACCCGGTACCTCAGCCACCCCAGCCATTAACCAATCCCTGATGCCACAATGCAGCTCGACCGGCAACCGGAGCGCCTCTCCCTACAGTCTCTCCACTCCTCCCAGCCCATGCTTGCCGTGCTTGCTCCCACTCCCCCGCACGCGTACGTATAGTGACATCCTGTCGCCTTGTTCACCCACCCCCTCATCCGGTCACCCTACCTCGCGGTCGCTGTGAGTGGATTGCGCGGGGAAGGTGTCGCCTTAATGGACGGCACCCTTTCTCATGCGCCCACTTCACGGGTTATCCTCTGAACAGGAAGGGATCTGGGAATAATTATAACAGATGACCTAAAAATGACCAAGCAATGCGAGAAAGCAGCACTGAGGGAAAATGGTATGTTGGGATGCATAAGCAGGAGGATTACCAACAGAAAAAAAGGAGGTAATTCTTCTACTCTGTAGATCAATTGTGAGGCCACACCTGGAGTACGGTGTACAATTCTGGAGACCACACCTTAAGAAAGATATTACCAGACTGGAAACAGTGCGAGGAGGGCTACTAAAATGATTCATGGATAGCATGTCAAATCATATTTATTTATTTTTATTTTATTTAGTTTTTGTTGACCGGGTAAGTGCACTAGACAAATCCTGACTATTTTCAGGCACGACCTGTGGGGAGGGGGGATACAGATGAATGCCAATTGACCTTGAACCAGATTAAGCTGTTGGTGGTATTTTAATGAATGAGGGAAATTTGGCCAGAACACCAGGGAAATTCCCCTACTCGGTAGGGGGCGTTGCTGCTTACAGTCATGGCGGCAGTCGGTGTGGACTTGGCTAAGGAGAAGGACGTGGAGGAGGCAGGGGGATTCGTTCCACCCCCTGCTTCTCAACTCTCTGGAACGGAGCGGGCGTCGGACCCGACTTTTGCAGACAGACTAGGTGTGGAAAGATTACAGAAAACAAATCAGGATATGGATGACGATGCCTTTCTCACTTTAGAATGTCAAAAATACCGGCTTATGGAAGTTATTCAGCAACAAGAGGCGTTGTTAACTAAACGAGTTACTCGTCAGCAAGTACAGCATTTACCTACTGAACCGACGGCTGGTGCTCCGATGGAGGAACAAAGTTTAGAGGATGGCTTACTTTTTTCTACGCAGCATACACAGGTTTCTTTGGAACAAATCCCTTTGGAACTTCCTATGCAGTGTACCGTGACACCTTCAGCTGTTTCGACTTCACCACTGTCAGTCTCCACTACGCAGCTGATTCAGAATGCTGACGTAGCAGCATCAAAGGCCTTGCTGAGTGAGTCAGCCTGTGACGATGTACGCCAGGGATTGTCTGTTTCGCCTGCACCTTCTACCTCTGACTTACTACAGTCTACACACACAGAACCTTGGTCGGTAGACGCTGCCTTGCGGGCTGCAGGGTGGGAGAAAAATGGAACTGACAATTGTTGGGTCTCTGGTATGTCTCCTATTTCAATTCCTAAAGACGTAACTGGTTCTGACATTGCTGATATTTCTGTTGTTCCTCCTCTCGACATACCCTCAGACGTCCATAATACGACTGGGCTGCCCACCCACCCTGAATTTTCTGGTTCAGGAGCTCCTTTAAACTTTAAACCTACTCCTCCAAAGAAATCGTTTGCTTCTTTATTCCATTTACCTATAGCTCCTGCTAAACGTCACAATGCTGTTCGTTTCCTCTATAAAGGAGGTTTAGACTGTGTCCCTGATTGTATTTATGTGGGGAAAACGCTGCTTAAAGATTCCTTACGATTTTTTTTCGAATGAGATATATGCTCTGATACACGTTTCGGGCGAACATACTTTTGATATTAGTTTCAAAACTACGGCTGGATTGGAAAGGTTTTGGAAACGATATAATGAACTACGTAATTCCCCTCTATGGACTCCCTTTGAGGTTATACCCCTGACTAAACCTGCTGTAAAGTTTGTAACTGTCTTGTTTCAAAATGAAGGGGTTAGTGTGACAGATTTAACTTACTGGATGAAGCAAAGATGTACTGTTTTGGATGGTCCTAATGCTATCTTTGATAGCGAACATTATTGGACTGGGGGATGGAAGTTTAAAGTTTTGTTATCCTCGACTAGTGAGGGTCTTAAACATCTCCCTAATTCTCTTTTTCTTGGCCGTGATAGAGGAGTTTTATTTTATGCAGGCCAACCCAAGGCCTGCTACAAGTGTGGTTCTGAGGGTCACACAAGTGGTATTTGTGATAAAGTTAAATGCTCTCTTTGTAATGAATTGGGACATGTTAACAGAAATTGTCTGACTGAAATGATATGTAGCTTGTGCGATGAAACTGGGCATTCCTACCAGAGTTGTGCTTGGGCCATCCATAATAAAAACCCTGGTGGTGATTCTGAAGAACAACGTTTGCTCATAGCTGTTTCCCAGCGACAGCAATCTGATTTTAGGCAGCTGCCTAACTCTGCTCCCACCTCTTCTATTCCTTTACAGATTCCTTCCCATTCGGGGATTCCCCTCACCATAGAAACCGACCCACAGGTGGGTCCCGTAGCAGTTCCCCTTTCTATTTCCGTACCTTCTTCCCCACAGCAGAACCTTCCGAAATTGGATAAAGTGCCTTTACCTCCTGAACCTCTAGATTTAGAAATGCTCCTCCTCCTCTGGCCTATAATACCAGGAAAGGTATTCTAGCTCAGAAACAGGCAGAAAAACCAATCCCTGCTGTAAAAATGGCTAAGACGCAGGTTATTTCTTTTTCAAACTGGTACCAAGACCTCCCTCTGGTTGATAGTGATTCTGAGATTCTTTCGGACTCCTCTTCCATAATTGGGGATGGGGAGGCGGACCACACTGCAGTACCAAAGCTTGTTTCACGTAAAGAACCCTCTAAGAAAACCTACCCTTCACATGTTAAACTTAAAACTCGGTTGGGTACGAGAAGTGGGGGGAAAAAGAAATGATTTATGTTTGGGGTTTTTTTTTTTACTTTTCTTTTTTATGGCTCTTTTTTTAACTTCCATCAATGTAAATAGTCTGAAAAGCTTACGGAAAAGGGCTGTGGTTTTTTCCGCTTTGTTTCATCAAGAGCCTGGTATTTATTTTGTGCAAGATACGAGACTACATACTTTAAGTGATGTACAGAATGCTACTAAAGCCTGGTATGTGGGACCTTCTTATTGGTCAGTAGGTACAGACCAATGTTCGGGAGTAGGGATCCTATTTAATGGCCTTGACTTTACCTGTTTAAAGTTATTAGATTTGGTTCCTGGGCAAGCTTTATTAATGGATATTTGTGTCCAAAATAAACCTTTTCGTCTTATTAATATTTATGCTATGCAATCTAAGGCTGAGAGGGTTTTCCTATTTAAAGCTATTCAACCTTTTTTATATATGGCACATTTGGTGATTTGGGGTGGTGATTTCAACTGTGGGTTAAATAAACGGGATAAGGGGTTAAGGACAAAAACTCTAAAAACATTTTGCGATTCCAATTGCTTGTCCGATGTGGTACATAAAGCAGATTTGGTTGATGCTATGTTACTTCATTTTCAAAGAGTTATACCAACTTTTTGTTGCGGTCCTACTTGGATTGATTTTTTTTTCATTTCTCAACACTCGTTTATTTCAACAGCTGACGTACAAGCTGTAGAATATTCTGATCACTCCAAACTTTCCCTTACCCTCGGTCCCAAGATTCTGATTGGACGGGGGCTATGGAAATGTAATTCTACATTACTTCATCAGGTAAACTGTCAGACGCAGATACAATATTTTTTATCAGCCAAAAAGACAACATTTTTTTTATATGATTCACCGATACAGTGGTGGGAAGATTTAAAGAAAGACTTGATTGTTTTATTAAAACATATGGGGAAAAAAAGCAGATTCTCATTATTCGAAGTATTTGCGACATAGGAAGCAGTTGCAATCTTTGATTTCTTTATCGTATAATTCGACACATGATTATAGTGCTCAGATTTTATCTCTGAAAGACCAAATGTGTCTTTTTCATCAAAAGAAAGCAGCTGTGTTAGCCTTTCAACAGACCTTTGGTTTACAAGGGCTGCTTTCCAACATATGTCCATTTGATACCTGTCGCCAGCGTGTCAAATCAAAAAGAATTGATTGTTTAAAGGATTCATTGGGGCATCTTTGTGATACACAGGACGATATTATGAATATTGTATATCAACATACTACATCTCTTTTCTCTGGCACTGATATACCTTTGGAGAGCATTCATAGTTTTTTTACAGTATATTAAGGTTCCAGAGATTCCATTGATTTTGAAACACGATTTGCAGAAGGATATTCTTCCTTCTGAAATAATTCTGGCCATGAACACTATGTCTCCAAATAGATCTCCAGGAAAGGACGGGTTGACTACAGAAGTTTATAAATATATTGTAGAAGTGTTGGCACGAGAGTTGGCACAGGTCTTAACTCTCATGTTACATACTTCCCTACCCTTTAATATGGTACAAGGCTCTTTAGTGTATTTATACAAAACTGGAGAGTGACACCTTTTAACTAACTGGAGACCTATTTGTCTGTTGAATACAGATTTTAAGTTGCTTGCAAAAATCTTTACTTTACGATTGAAACCCATTGCAAATATTGTCATCAGTAAAGCAAAGGCCTGTTTGGTGAATCATACAAATATTATTGAACATCTCCTTTTACTCAGAGAGGTCACAACTAGGGGTATGGCAAAGGAAGTAGATGGTTTTTTATGTTCACTGGACCAAAGTAAAGCTTTTGATTCAATTAACCACTGTTACATGTGGGAAGTCATAAAATTTTATAATATTCCAGATAATTTTATACGGTGGATACAGTTGTTATATGTATCGGCTACGGTGACTCCTATGGTAAATGGGCATGTGGGACCCATAGTCCCAATACTTAGAGGTGTCAGGCAAGGCTGTCCCCTTAGCCCGCTTCTATATGTTTTTTGCATTGATCCTCTATTACGACATATCAATGAACACCCTAGTATCCAATCTTTACATTTCGGGTCCTTACCAGTCCCAGCTAAGTGTCTTGCATATGCAGACGATTTATGTTTTTTATTGCTGGATGCAAAGTCTATTTCTTCGGCTATAGCAATTTGTGATGTCTATTCTTCAATTTCAGCAGCTAGTCTGAACCCGTCTAAAAGTCAAGGTATTGTTTTGCGTACACGACATAATACTGATTCTCAGATTTCAAGAATTCCCATTGTTCCTCCTCCTATTAAGATTATAGGGTTATTTTGGGGTGGAGGTAATTTAGACGTACTTAATTGGACAGTAAGGATGGAAGTAGGCAATGTGATGGTATCTAAATGGAATACGTGGAAACTCGATAAAAGAAAACGAGTAATGTTAATCAAAATGAAACTTTTGCCACAATTTTTATATGTCAGAAAGGTTTTTTCCCCCTCCTAAAATATTGGAAACCAAATTGTTTAGTTTGTTTTTTCGTGCAGTATGGGGAAGTCGACTAAATCCTATTAAAAGGAATATTCTTTATTTGCCTATTTCATCTGGGGGCTTGCATATGGTTAATCCAGTATTGTTTTTTTACTGTATATTTTTTTATACGAATCTTCGACCATTAATTATTAATCAGGATCAAGTTTGGACATCATATTTTTATAATACGGTACAACAATGGTTTTCGATTTGGGAAGGATCTAGAGTCGCTCATCTGAAGTATAATTTAAATCTTCCTGAGTTTTATAGAGAAGTTTTTATAAAATTGAGATTATGGGGGGTTTCTAGCCAATTATTGATTGCTAATTCGAGAAAACAGTTGTACTGCCGCGTAATTGGCACACATTTTACTGAATTGATCACTTTTCCTCATCGACCTTTGCACTTACAATCCGTCCATTTAGCTTTGCTAAATGAATCCCGAATCCTAAGAAAATTATGGGATTTCCATTGGCTTAGTTGTCACAGAAAGATAAACGTAAAAAGTAATCAAAAACACAAACAACATGCTGAGCGTGGTTGTATTCGGATTCCTTGTGTCTCTGCAGAAGAAACGATTGAGCATTTATTTTTTCTTTGTTCATTTATTAGGCCTTTTTGGTCAACCCTTGCCAGCGTTTGGTCTGTACCTATTTTTTCCAATATGACATTGGAAGAATTGATAAATGGTGTTTTCCATTCTGGGTGGCGGTGTTTTCATAAAGGAACTCTTAATATTGTTTGTTTAGTGTTAAAATGGTGTATATGGAACGCTAGATGTGGTTTTATGTTACAACAAAAAGATACCCCTATTGAAATAATTATTCGTAATGTTACCAGGGAACTGTCTATTATTTTTCAGAATGAAAGTATGGTTTTTCCAAAACACGTTTTAGATGCCTACTGGTGTATATGCCTTGGGTGACCACATCAGATTTTCCTGTTACCTGAATGTATTTTCTTTTTCTTTATTACTGTTTTGACTTGTGTATTGTTGTAATTTTCTTTTTGTATGATTTTTTTTTTCAAATAAATTCCCCTACTCTTTTCGATAAGTGCCATGGGATCTTTAACATCCACCTGAACTACCACCAATCCAGGCAGATGGGACCTCGGTTTAACGTCTCATCTGAAAGACAGCACCTCAGAAGTGCAGCACCCCTCTCATGCTGCACTACAGTGTCAGTACTGGGATATTAACCCAAGTGCCAGATGTGGGAACTGAACCCACAGCCCTCTGATCTCCCAGCCTCAGAGGTGAGTGTGCTACCTACTGAGCCACTGACACTGTGCATATGAGGAGGGGCTGCGTGAATTAAACATGTACTCCTTGAGGCAGCGGAGGGAGAGAGGAGACATGATTGAGACCTTCAAATTCCTAAAAGGAATAAACAAGGTGCAGGTCCAGGACCTGTTCCTTATCAAAAATCACTCAAGAACCAGGGGGCACAACATGAAGCTAGAGGGAGGCAGATTCAGAGGCAACACATGCAAGTTCTTCTTCACCGAGAGAGTTGTTGTTCCATGGAACTGCCTTCCACAGGAGGCAGTGGAGGCAAAAACAGTGGAGACTTTCAAGAAGGTGTGGGATAGATACAAGGGTATCATAACATTGAAAAGCAGTTAAGGGAAGCAGTAGGATTATGGGCAGACTAGATGGGCCACATGGCCCCCTTCTGCCGTCAATTTCTATGTTTTTATGTTTCTATAAACCTTCTCATTCTCTTCAATTAATTTCCGCAGCCTGCTCTTATACCGTCTCCACCTGGGGGGGCTATTTCTTAATGGAGCAAACTTTTCTTTTCTTTATAGGTCTTATTTCATACTTTTCACTTGATGTTCTTATAGCAAGAACCGAACCACCAAAACCCTTTCAAAGATCCATTTGATGATGCATCGGCTGGTGGCTGGGCCTTATTCTGGGGTTGTGGGTGCTCCAGACCTGATCCCAGTCCTAACCAGCATGCTCCACTCATGCAGCGATTCCAGCCTTTGAACTGACTCATCGGGGGACTTCTGCCAGTGCCATGCCAAATCACCCAACAGACTGCCACCCTGCTGGGGTCCCAAACATCACTCCCCCAAATGGACTTTCTCCGCCTCCATAAGCGGCTCACCCTGTGGGTCCCAACTCTGCAGTGATCTTACAGCCTGGGGAATAGGGGTAACTCTGCCACTGTTATGCCCTCAACTGCTTGGGATGCCACTTCCAAACCACACCCCATGCCCTATTTGCCATAGAGGGCCCACCCACAGCAAACCATTTCTACTCAACAGCTGAACTACCCATGGGCAATCTTTCTTTCTTTTTGGACTTTTAGGCCCCATCAGTGCTTACCCTACCAAGGTGCCAAAGTTCACTTGGCAGGCCTCCATTTTCATTTCTTTTCCCCAGGCTTCGGCTCCCAAATGCACCAACAGACCTCTTCTGCTTTGCTCCATTGCTCCCTTTTACTATTCCTGAACTGTTGCTTTTCATGTCATGGGACTTTAAGGGTGGTGGGATGGAGGGGCAACTCCAGCTGAACATGTAGGCTGAACCCCCTGGCTCTTTTCTCCCTGGCTCTCTTCCTCTGATCTTGATCTCCCTTTGGTGCCAACGTCCCCTCTATTTATACCCTTTGGGAAGGGGCCCCACCTACAGTCAGCAGGCAGCTCCACATCCCAGACTCAACAGCACCACACTCTCTTTCTCTACCTAGCTACTCCCTAGCAATCATAAATTTAACTAGTAAGTGCCCAAAGGGTGCTTACACTACTTTATTTCCCCAAGGCCTCTGTTTCACTCTAATAGCAATCCAAGTCAGTGTTCAGTTGTGCACCCTTTCTAGTCCCACTACTTATTTTGTATTTCTTATTTAGTCCCATTACTTCATTCAGTTATTACAATTGTACTTTATTATACTTTAGTTTTAACAGTCTTGCACTGTTAATCTGCACAATTTTGAATTAAATTGCACTATTTTTGTTTGTACTAGTCTCTGCACCTCACAATTATATATATATATATAATATATATATATATATATATGTGTGTGTTCTCTGAAAAAAAACTGCGTTAATGCACCATTAGGGATAAAGCATCAAAAGAAGGGAAATGCGACCTTAGGGTTCCCTAGCCTAAGACTCCACCCCCACCCTGCATGCAGGAACAGGTGTGAGGGGTGTGTCTTGGGGTTGTGAACCCTAATGCTCACCCCCATTCTATGAGTGAGTAAGTAAGGTAATTTTTCAGTGATTGTAACTGTATCTTTATTTTCCTGTGGGAGTGCATGGCCCTCTGGGCCCTGCACTGCCATCATTCCATAGTCCTCTACATATTTACATTAGTCCTTAATGGTACCCATATTTGTGTGTGGTCCCTGTGCTCCCATCTATGCATATATTTTTTTTTTACTTGCCCCAGCTCCTCGGCCCTCCAGAGGGGGCCTAGTACCCCACTCTGACTCCATCCGCCAGGTCTTGATTGCCAGGATCCTTGGCTTCCTTGTGCTCATTTCACCAGGGGTTTATTCATTTTTCCCCCATTTTTCTCCCAATCCTCTGAGGGCACCACCATGAGGGCATCCAGATGAACAGCATGCAGACGCACGCCAATGTCAAGCACCTAACAGTGTCCTCCCTCCCACGACTCCGGTAGAGCCATATGCCCCACCGCCCATGTGTCCACTGGTGGAATGGCTATGGGTAGAGACCTGTTAACCCACCCCATCTGAGGATGAGAGCATCCATTGGGATGCTCTATCCTCCTCCCCCATCTAACCCCTGGCAACCTGGGTCAGTTCCAAAACCTGGGTGTTGGCATAGCTCAAGGTGTGGTATCCAGCTCGTCAACCCTCAGTGCCAGGCTCATGCATAATTTTTGAGATAGTGTACTGCTAAAGTCCTATAGTGGGCAGAGCCAAACAAACACCTGACATTGACATGTTATCCTATAGAAAATACAGGGAAATCTCAAACCTGTGTAACATGACACCAAATGAATATATTTTTATGAAACCAGCAAAAGGCACATTGGTGGGCAAAGCCTTTTCTACCCTGAAAATTTCAGAACAAAATTGTAAACCATTTCTTCACAGTGGAGAGACAAAGAAACAGCTGGGTAAACCTGACATTACAACGTTATCCTATGGGAAATTAAACAAACTTTAACCCTGCAGAACTGCACAGTCAAGTGATATATTTTCACCAAACCAGCAAAAGGCATATCTGTGAGACAAGCCCTTTGTACCCTGAAAATGTCAGCCCCAAATTCCAAACCGTTTCTTTGCTATGAAATGACAAAGAAACAGCTATACAAAAAATCCATTTTTTGCAAATATGGCAAGCTTCCTTTTCCTCACTTTGCAGTAAAAAGAAAATCATTTTTCATAAATTGTGGAAAAGAATCCTATTTTGTGGTAAAAGAAAATCCTTTTTTGCAAAGTGCGGGAAAGGATCCTGCTTTGCGGTAAAAGATTTCACGATTTGCAGTAAAAGATTTTTCATGGATAAAATTAACACATTAATGAACATTTTTGGAAAAAAAACTGACCCCAGAATCTGATTCTTCTGCCCCCAATTTGGTAAATACAGCTTTTGGTGTTTACCAAAGCCCTCTATTATTTTCAAAATTTAAGTTTGTTTGCCTTGCTAACTGAAAACAAGATGGCAGCAGCATGAACTAGGATTCCACATTTGCGAACTAGGATTTCGCATTTGTGATCAAGAATCCTATTTCGAGCCTCACGTCTCACTTTTACCAGGATATAATGGGAAACTTTAAAATTTATTAACTTTGGAAAGGATTAATATTTTTTCACCACACTTTCAAAAGGCACCACTGTTACCCAAGACCTTTATACTCTGAAAATTTCAGACCAAAATTCTACACTATTTTTGCATAATGCGGTGACAAAGAACTTCATAAAAAGTGGTGATTTTTCACTTTTTTGGCACTCCCTATCTCCGCACCCACACATCTGACTGGAACAAAACTTACCACATCAAGAGGTCTTTGGCCCCTGATGTAGCATGACAAATTACATGTGAATCACTTGATTGCTTGTGAAGTTAATAAAGTCACAAATTTTCACTTTAACATAGAAGTGAAGATTTAACCCTAATATAAGGGCGCAACCGTGCTCCTATAATATATATTTTTT
Organism: Neoceratodus forsteri; assembly: GCA_016271365.2. Taxonomy (NCBI): domain Eukaryota; kingdom Metazoa; phylum Chordata; order Ceratodontiformes; family Ceratodontidae; genus Neoceratodus; species Neoceratodus forsteri. The sequence continues at coordinate 1,204,014,199 of CM028130.1, forward strand.
ATATATATATATATATACACACAGTAAGAAAGCCGGACTGGGGTTTGCCAAAACACACCTGAACAAGCCAAAATCTTTCTGGGAGAATGTCCTGTGGACAGATGAGACCAAATTAGAGCTTTTTGGTAAAGCACATCATCTCTATGTTTACAGAAAACAAAATGAAGCCTTCAAAGAAAAGAACACCTTCTCTACAGTCAAACATGGAGGAGGTTCAGTGATGTTTTGGGGTTGCTGTGCTGCCTCTGGCACTGAGTGCCTTGAAAGTGTGCATGGCATCATGAAATCTGGAGATTACCAGGCCATTTTGGAGTGCAATGTTGAACCCAGTGTCAGAAAGCTGGGTCTTCGTCGAAGGTCATGGGTCTTCCAGCAGGACAATGACCCCAAACATACTTCAAAAAGCACCCAGGAATGGTTCAAGACAAGATGCTGGACTGTTCTGAAGTGGCCAGCAATGAGTCCAGATCTAAATCCCATTGAAAACCTGTGGAGAGATCTGAAAACAGCAGTTGGGAGAAGGCACCCTTCAAATCTGGGAGACTAGAGCAGCTTGCACAAGAAGAGTGGGCCAAACTGCCAGTAGAAAGATGCAGGAAGCTCATCCATGGCTATAGGAAGTGGTTGATTGCAATTATTTCGACCAAAGGCTGTGCTACCAAATATTAAGTCTAGGGTGTCAATAATTTTGTCAATGCCATTTCTTTACATTTTCTGATTTAAAAGGATATATTAAATTCTGAATCAAAAACGAAGGTTCTGTAATATTAACAGAGAAATAAAGAATTGTGGAGACCAAATACTGTACTGTTGTTAATTTCAACTTATGTTTAGAGGAAATTGTGAGTTATTTGAAAAAGTGCAAGGCGCCAATATTTTTGTACGACTGTATAAAACCTAAGGTTGGTTGGATGACAGATACACTGCATCTAATTTGCATTGCCAGCTCCTGTAAAATCTGACCTCATCATTTATTTATTTAATTTTTTATTAGTTTTTTGCTTGCCAGGTAGGGTAACTAGGCAAATGAATGCCTATTTACAGGTATTACCTGGAAGAATACAAAAGGCATGAAACAATTTGGGTGACATATGAAACTGGAGCCTGGAGGATCAAACAAACAGTATGAGTAAGTTTACAACTCAAATTGTGGAAGACAAAGAAAGTAAAAACCGAACCCACAACAGTCTATCAAGCTAATATAATACAGAGTATATTACAATAATAAACATAAAATTATAGTCCCATTCAGGAAGAGGGGAAGAGAACTTAAGGCTGATCACAGAAATGTTTAAAATGTGCTAATATGTATCAATATGCAACCCCAGCCTGGATTCAATGACAGAAACTAAACAAGGTGCACAAATGTGAGAATGCTATCATGTACGAGCAGTCAAGACAATCATGTACTTCCTCAGTGACCCATTGAATAACTTGTGGGAGGGTAAGCTACGAATATGTAGGCAGACAGAGTTCCAGAACCTCACATCAAAGTTGGAAAAGGCATGTTCTCCTATTTTAGAGGAGCATTTGGGAACTATGAGGAGAGATGAGTCAGAGGATCTGAGTGAGCAGGGTTGGTGAGGAGCAAACGGGAAACATACAGGGGTCTGAAGAGGAGGATCTTAGTAGTTTATTGAAGAAACAGCCAAGGCAGTAGAAGAGTAGAGCAGAGGGTGAGAGCCAGCCAAGAGAGCAGTAAAGGGTGCAATGGTGAGTTAGGCAAGTGGAAGATACAGAGAGAGAGACAAGTGACAGATTTTGTTGTAGGTCACATCCCACTTATGCAGAACAGATTTGGGGGGATGTGAAAAGACCAACTGGCCATTTGGAGTTGGGCAAGAGCATCTTGAGTGATGGTGAGTCTAGTCTTGGGGATGAGGGTGTGACATACAGTACCCAGCAGGCAAGACCAAGTTTGCGGTTGACAGCTTTACTAGCCAAAGGTATAGTATATGGACAGAAAAATCCAGAACTAGATCTAAGGTATTTAAATTTCTCCATGGTGGAGAGTTGTGAACTATCCAAGCATCAGATGCACAGGGGGTCGACACAGGATTTTGATTTGGTCTGGGTTTTTGAGATGCTGAGAACAAGATGGCTTTTAACAAGCCAAGACTGGATCTGGGAAGAAGCTCAGGTTAAGCTGGGTGTTTTATTTATATATTTAGTTTTTGGCAACCAGATAAATACACTAGGCAACAAAGCACCTATTTTCAGGTACGACATCAATGGTGTTAATGTGGGTGTTGGAGAGTAAGCTGTATAGCACAATATCATCAGTGTATATAACTGCGGAGAAGAGGAGGGAAAGAGGGAAGGTCATTGATGAAGATGGAGAGGCGCAGAGGGCCAAGTATATAACCCTGGGGGTCTAATTTGGTAAAGACCAGAGAGGAGGCAGCATTGTTGAAGTTTACAAATTACTGCTTGTCAGTGAGGTAGCTGTTGAGCTAGGAGGCCGCTTAGGTGGAAAGTCCAACTGAAATCAGTTTTGGAGTGAAGAAGGATGTGGTCCACTAAGATGAAGGCTTTATTGAGGTATATAAAATGGCCCCAGTGAGTAAGCCTTTATCCTTAAAGGAGTTTATATAATTTATCATTTGAATCAGAGCTGTGGTGGTGCAGTGTTCTTTGTGACCATGTTGGCTATGTTGGTTGGGGGGGCCTAGACAATTGTTCTGAAGAAAAACAGTCAGTTGGGAGGCCACCACCTTTTCTTGGAGTTTACTTATGACTGGAATGACAGTGATAGGCCCATAGTTATTAAGTAATTTGGGGCCACCCTTTTGTAAACTGGAATGATTTGGGAATTTTCTAGGCATCTGGGACTATCCCTGAAGTGGAGAATAAGTTGAAACTATGTAAGATTGTTGATGCCTGGATAGTGGCACCAATAAATATATAAAATAAATGAATAGGAGATAGATATTGAGAACTAAGAAAAATTGATAAGAACGACTGACAGAGGAGGAGGGGGCAAAAAAATAATTGCAACCCATAGAAATAAAATGTTTTTATTAAAGTAGTGTTTTGCATATATTGGCACATTTTTATAACCATGAAAAACTTAAATTGAATATATTTTTTCCTTTCTGTTCAGTCAGAGTGTGAAATAAGGACTATTAATACAAACTTTTTTTTCTGGTCTGGAAATAGACAAGGTCGGTAGAATAACGATTCTCCATTATGAAAATGATTATAAATAAGTATGGCAGCTTAGATTCAGTGCAAAGAAGTGCAAAGTAATGCACCTGGGAAACAAAAACCCAGGGGAAGAGTACACAATGGGGAAGTATTAATAACAAAAATGGAAAGGGGCCTGGGGGTAGTAATATCAGATGAACTAATAGTAGGCAAGCAATGTGAGAAGGCAGTAAGGGTGGCTGGGGGATACTGGGATGTATAGGGAAAGGCATCACCAGTAGAAAACAGGAAGTTGTTATCCCTCTGTAGACAGCTGGTGAGACCCCATCTGGAGTACTACATGCAGTTCTGGAGACCCAATCTCCACAAGGACATAGACAGGATGGAGGCAGTCCAGAGGAGGGCAACTAAAATGGTGTAGGGTCTGCAACAGAAGCCATACGAAGAGAGACTAAAGGTGCTTAATACATATACCCTCGAGGAAAGGAGGGAAAGTGGGGACATGATAGAAACTTTCAAGTACGTCAAAGGAATCAACAAAGTCCAAGAGGGTAACATCTTTCAGAAAATGAGATGTGCAAGAACAAGGGGACACAATTTGAAGATAGATGGGGGACGGCTCAGGGGCAATGTAAGGAAGTATTTTTTCACAGAGAGGGTGATGGATGCATGGAACGGCCTTCTTGAGGAGGTCGTGGGGTCAAAAACAGTGGGGGAATTCAAGAAAGCATGGGACAGACATAAGGCAATTTTGGTGGCGGATAGGAAGAAGTAGGCTGTTGGTTAACTAGTATCTGCAGCTTATCCAATAGGTAGGGAAATGGGCAGACTAGGTGGTGCAAGCAGTCCTTATCTGCTGTCAAAGTCTAAGTTTTAATAGATTAAGGGAAGAGAATTTAGGTAAAAATCATATTTCATCTCATTGGATTGTTTTATATATTTGCATTAACATTTAAGATAAAAAAAGGGGGAATATGTCTCCTAAGTCAGTGGATGAGTGAACATGATGAAAAGTAAAGGATAAATCTTTATCAATGGTCGAAGTGAAATGAATTAGGATGAGGTTAGAAGACTACCCTCTAATCTGCATTTGTATACAATAAGTTATTACTGAAAATGTATGTGTATATGTTATGTTTTTTTTTTTTTTTTTAAGTGTCCTGGAGATGTGACAAGCACCTCACGAAACATTGGCTTTACTGTTTCTGCTTTGGGGTTTCTATAAGTAATACATTTGAATTGCTTAAATGACTGTCTGGTGAGTGGATCTGTTATTCCAATTTTTGTGATACGGTCTTGTCTAAAGTTATACTAGATCCCTCCAAGCAGTTTTATTTCTTGTTTCAGGAGTGCAGGCTATCCTGGCCTTTTTAATAAGGAATTTAAGATCTCCAGGAATATTACTCCTGTTCTGCATGAGCTGCACTGGCTGCCAACATAGTGGCCCATCACATAGACATACTGTAGATGGTGGTGGCAGAAAAAGACCAATGATCTAGCCAGTCTGCCCATAGGTCTCTATAGAACCCTATGACCTTCCCAATGGTTAGCCTACTTCTTCCCTATCCTTGTCCCTACCAGTGATGACTTTCCCCTTCATTCTATTCCAAGAACATTTGAAACCACCCACAGTTTCTGCTGCCACCACCTTGGCCTGCAGGTTGTTCCATGGTTCCACCACCCTTTCTGTAAAGTAATACTTTCTCACATCCCCCTGAGCCTTCCCCTGTCAGTTTCCAGTCGTGCCCCTGTGTTGTCAAACTGGTGTTCCTGTTAAACAGTTCCCCAGAGTCCACCTTGTTTTTTCCTTTTAGGAACTTGAATGTCTCTGCCATATCCCCCCCTCTTCCTTCTAGCCTCCAATGAATACATATTCAGCGCCATAAGTTGTTACTCACAGGAATTTTCCTTGCTGGCTCTGAATCATGTTCATTACTCTGCACTGTACTGCATCTAGTCTGTCCTTGTCTTTTCTAAGATGAGGGCTTCAAAACTGGACCCAGTACTCCAGATGTGGTCTCACCAGGATTTATAGAGGGGGAGTATCACCTCCTTTCTTCTACTGTCAAAACCCCTCCCTCCCTATACATCCCAGCATCCTGTTTGCCTTACTGTAAGCCTTGTCACATTGGCTAGCCTGCTTAAGGGTGTCACTAATAAGGACCCTGAGGTCATGTTCCTCTACTGTAGTACTGAGTATTACCCACCCATCCAGTATTCTGTCCTGGGATTCCTTTCCCTAGGTGCATTACATTGCACTTTTTGGCATTGAAATTCAACTACCAGACCCGTGACCATCTCTCTAGCCTCTGTAGATCCTCTTGTAGTTCTCTAAATGCTTCAGTGCTATCCACTGTTCCACAGAGCTTTGTGTCATCTGCGAGGAGACCTAACCTATCCTGGATCCCTTCTCCAGTGTCACTGATGAACATGTTAAAATGGACTGGACCCAGGACAGACCCCTGCGTACCCCACTTGTGACCTCCCTCTCTTCCGATTTAATAAAGATTACCAGTACCCACTGCTGTCTCCCTTTTTTTTTTTAGTTGTTGTTTAACCAGGTATAGCACCAAACCAGGTTGAGTCAATTTTCCAACCATCTGACTATTTCCCTAGCCATCCCAGGATCCACCAGCTTCTTCAGCAGGCATCTGTGGGGCACAGAGTCAAAAGCCTTGCTAAAGTCAAAATACAGCAGATCCATGGCATGGCTTTTATCTAATTCCTTTGTAACTCAATCAAATAGACTACTGCGTTTGTCTGGCATAACCTAACTGCCGTAAAATCATGCTGTTTACTATACTGGAGCCATTACCCTCCAGATAGTCCACAAGATCTGCTTTGATAAGAGACTCCTTCAGCTTTCTGACAATAGAGGTGAAACAGATGGGCCTTTAGTTGCCTGCTTGTTTCTTGTCACCCCCTTTATGAAGTGGAACCATATCCGCTACCCTACAATCCCCCAGGACAACCCCTGATTGAAGCAAGCTATAGAAAAAGCATGCCAGAGGATCAGCCAGTTCATCTGCCAGTTCATTGAGCACCCTTGGATGGCTTCCATATGAACCTGGGGCCGTGTCTGTCTTGAGGGCTGCTAAACCCTTTTGTACCCCAGCCCCAGTAAATGTTGGCCTTCCCATCTCTAAGATCCCAGCTTTAATGCCACTCTCAGGTACAACCCCACTAGCTTCTCTGGTAAAGATGGAGCAAAAGTAGTTGAGTAGGACTGTAGCCTTTTGCTCGTCCTCCTTTTTCACATGGCAATCATCCAACAGCCTAACTACTCCCCCACCCCTTCTTTTTTCACGTACATAGTGGAAAAAATGCTCTTCTCCACGCTTGACCCCATCGGTTAATAACAACTATGTGTCTGCCTTTGCCTCCCTTATCACCTTCTTTGCCTCCCTACTCTTTTGGAGGTATTCTTCCCTTTCTGCACCCCCCTGCTTATTTTTGTAGTTGTGGAAGGCCATCCTTTTGGCTCTTACTGCTTCCCTGACTCTCGCTGAAAACCAAAGTGGTTTCTTGAATTTACGTCTGTTGGTTACTTTCCTTATGTAACCCCTAGGTGGCGCTATCCCAAGGGCTACTACCCCTGCCTGCGTGGCTTGTAGCAGATTAAGGGGCCTGAGTTCTGAAACGGGTGCCTTCACCTAGAGATCAGGGTTGGCAGTAGTCAAGCTAACCTGGGCACAGCCCTCCAGGACACTGTAACCCCCCTCTTTCCCTTCTAGTGACCTGAGCAATATGCAATAATCACTTTCACAGTGCCCCTTGTACACCATACCAGAAACCACACTGTTTGCACTTACCACCAGTGCTGGTTCCTCTGGCTCGACCCTGGAGACCCCCTGTAAAACAAGGTTATGCACAGTAAATAGCAACAGTACAGTACTCTTGGCACAAACTGGAACCAAAGTCAGGTTAAATGCATCAAAAAAGTCAGATCTGATTTATTCAGGGGACTTGAACAATAAAGGGACGTGATCAGGTTAATTGGCTTAAAGGCTATATTAATCAAACAGTTATGCATGCCCTTTAAGTCCCAACACAGCCACACACTCTGGGTACCCAGGTAGGAAAATGGTGGGCTAGCCAGGAAGTTTGCAGCTGGTTGGGGCCCTGTGATAGAAGAAAGCAACATGCACAACACACACTACTTGCAATCCGGAGCCGGAGGGCTCCGTTCGTGAAAGAAAAAGTAACAAGACAATCAGATGACAGCACTTTAAATTTAGCTGTTGTTGCAGGGAGCTACCCTGATGTTTACTAAAGAAACCCAATACAGGACACAGACAGGACAAAATTGAGACTGCAGGTTGTTGAGCTGGAGTGCCAGGAGAAGCAGGGCCCAAACAAATCACCGAGGCATCATTCCTGTTCAAGCATTGAACAGGGGGCTGATCCCCAGGCAGGTCTCTCGTCGATGGCTTTCTCCATGCAATTGGGTAGTCTGGCTCGGCCAGTGTGGCAAGGCCCAGGCAAAATGGCAATGAATTTGGATTTAGTCCGTTGGAGCTGGAAGCAGCCTCCAGCGAGCAGAACACAGTTCAACACATAGTGGGGAACCAAATTATGACCCACTAACAGCACACAGCACATTTACATGTAAGAAATTCCACTATACAAGGCAGATTGCTATTCAGTTGCAATTACAGAGTCTCTGCAGAAGAGGGGGAGGTACCTAAAACAAACAATAGAAACACTCTGGATACAGAAGTTGATACCAGCCCATTTACAGAAGAAAGGGTCTTGAAAGAACTCTTAAAACTGAAGGTGAACAAAGCCATGGGGCCTGATGGGATTCATCCCAGAATTCTAAAAGAACTAAGGGTAGAACTAGTGACACCATTGACTACCCTCTTTAACAAATCATGGGAGGATGGGGTGGTACCTGAGGACTGGAGGAGGGCCAATGTGATTCCCCTTCACAAAAGTGGGAGCAGGGCAGAAGCGGGAAACTATAGACCAGTTAGTTTAACCTCAGTGATAGGGAAAATGATGGAATCACTTCTGAAGGAAAGAATTGTCGAGTACCTAGAGGCCAGAGGGGCACAGGACCCAAGGCAGCATGGATTCACAGCGATTTCTTTGACTGGGTGACCAAAGTAGTAGATCAGGGAGGGGCTGTGGACATGACCTACCTAGACTTTAGCAAGGCATTTGACTCAGTCCCACATAAAAGATTAATATACAAGTTAGCCAGCCTGGGAGTGGGTCCCAAGATGATAGCCTGGGTAAAGAATTGCCTGGAGAATAGGACACAGAGGGTAATAGTAAATGGAGTCCACTCTGAAGAAAGGGAGGTTACTAGTGGGGTGCCGCAGGGTTCAGTATTAGGACCGGTCCTCTTCAATGTCTTTGTAAGCGACATTACAGATGGACTAGAAGGAAAAGTATGTCTCTTTGCAGATGACACAAAGAACTGCAACAGAGTTGATGCACAAGGTGGGGTGGAAAGGATGAGAAGGGACTTGTCAAGGTTAGAGGAATGGTCAAATGTATGGCAGCTTAGATTTAATGCTAAGAAGTGCAAGGTAATGCACCTGGGAAACAAAAACCAAGGGGAAGAGTACACAATGAGGGGTGAGATACTAACAACAACAAAAATGGAAAGGGACCTGGGGGTAGTCATATCAGATGACTTAAAGGTGGGCAAGCAATGTGAAAGGGCAGTAAGGAGGGCTAGGGGGATACTGGGATGCATAGGGAGAGGCATCACCAGTAGAAAACAGGAAGTTGTTATCCCTCTGTACAGACAGCTGGTGAGACCCCATCTGGAGTACTGTGTGCAGTTCTGGACATCCAATCTCCGCAAGGACATAGACAAGATGGAAGCTGTCCAGAGGAGGGCAACTAAAATGGTGCAGGGTCTGCACCGGAAGACATATGAAGAGAGACTAAAGGAGCTTAATATGTATAGCCTCGAGGAAAGGAGGGAGAGGGGGACATGATAGAAATGTTCAAGTACCTCAAGGGAATCAACAAAGTCCAAGAGGGTAGCATCTTTCAAAAAAAGAGGTGTGCAAGAACAAGGGGGCACAATTTGAAGATAGAGGGGTGGCTCAGAGGTAATGTAAGGAAGTATTTTTTCACAGAGAGGGTTGTGGATGCATGGAACGGCCTTCCGGAGGAGGTTGTGGAGTCAAAAACAGTGACTGAATTCAACCATGCATGGGACAGCCATAAGGCAATTCTAGGGGGCGGGGGTAGAAAGAAGTAGGCTGCTGGTTAACTAGGATTTGCAGCTTATTCATTAGGTAGGGAAATGGGCAGACTGGGTGGGCCAAGCAGTCCTTATCTGCCGTCAGATTCTATGTTTCTATGTTTCTGCACAAACCAGGAGTTCAGAGGTGGCTAAAATCCTGACAGGCCGATCGCATTCAACAAATCTTCGGTCTTCTTCAGGTTAAAGCCTGGTCACAGTCCAGTGGTTTAAATAGTCCTCACAACTCAGATTCAGTCTGAATAAACTTTATTTTCCCTCTCAGGGACAGCAGGCAGACAGGCAGGCCAAAACGCAGCCCTTTCACAGTTCTTTCACACAAAACTACACAGAACTGCCGCTCAAATCACTTGAGCTGTTACTCATTTAACTTCCCAACTCAGAACTAACTGAAAACTGCAAGCAGTCTGGGAATTTCCCCAAGATCCAAAAGGTTCGGTTGGCTGATCTGTCTGTCAGTCACAACAAGGACTCCCCCTTCAGGTTCATTTATGCGCCAAAATGCAAAAACTACAATTCCTACAAGTTTTGACCCCACCAAGCCCCTGTAAGCAGGCTCCATTTTATTTATTTATTTAAATTTTGGTGACCGGGAAGGCCCACTAAGACAGAAACAGTCCCTTTTTCAGGGGCGACCCAGAATTAATTACATACATCTGTAAACATAACAAAATACATACATGTCATTTCACAATTAACAGTCAATATAGACATACTGACCCAGTCAAGGATACAATAACGGGTTAACTACAATCAATATCAATATGAGTAGAAGTACTGTTATACACAAGACAATCACAATCAGACTGATGTCCGAATAAGGTTAGATCAACAGCAGGGAGTCTGGTAGACTCAGCGGTAGCAGTTGCAGAGGCTCAGTTCCAACGGGTGGGCTCTAAGACCCTTCTTGAAGCCCCCAAGGGAGGTAAATTCCTGGAGACTACTAGGGAGACCATTCCAGATAGGAGGGATGAAGGCAGCATAAGACTGGAGTCCTAGGGAAGTCCTAACACTAGGGACATGGAGAAGCTGGAGGACAGAGGATCTTAGTGTTCTCCCATTCTTTTTGCGAGCTAATGTGTTAATTAGGCTAGGAGGGGTGCCATTTTGCTGAAGCTTAAATGCAAGGCAGAGTGATGGATATGATAATCTGCTGTGTAGAGAAGGCCACCTAAGAGATAATAGTACCTTGCAGTGATGCTCCTGTGGTGACACCCCTGCAGCGAAATGCCCTATCCTGTGATACAGTATTTTTAGCCTTTGCATTTCAGAACTTCTTACAGATTGTAGTAAAGGGGCCCCATATAGCAAGGTTGGCAGGAGTATACCAATGGAAGTCTTGAGTTTGGATTCACGAGTGAGGAAAGGATGTGATATAATAGACCTAACTTTTGGTTGAGTTTCTTGGTCAGATGGTCGATGTGGCTTTTAAAGGAGCAGTCTTGGTCTAAGTATACACCTAGGTATTTGATACAATCGAGAACTTCAATTTTTGAGCCATTGGAAAGAGCTGTGGACAATAAATGTAAACGCATTGGGCCTAGGCTTTTAGGGTCAAATAGCATTGCTTTGGTCTTTTCACTATTTAGAACTAATTTATTAGCAAGAAACCAATTCTCAAGTAGACCAAGGTCTTGACTAAGAAGGTTGTTTATTTGGACAGTGTCTCGGGAGGACCTATAAAGCACGCATCATCTGCAAATAAGGTCACCTTGGCCTATCCACAATGTTGAGGCAAATCATTAATAAATAGGGAAAACAGGAGAGGTCCCAGTATTGAGCCCTGGGGCATGCCATCTGTGATAGGGCATTTGTTGGATGTAGCGCCATGCCATTTGACAATTTGTGATCTGCCATTAAGGTAGTCTGTGAACCACTGAGTAGACAGATGATCAAGACCAAGATATGTTAGTTTAGTGATAAGCTACTGATAATTTACCAAGTCAAATGCCTTGGTGAGGTTTATAAAGATTGCACCAGTTGAAAGGCCATCATCAAGAGCTGTGAAGATATCCCCAGTAAGGCTAATCAGGGCTGTATTGGTACCATGATTTTTTCTAAAACCATGTTGTCGTTCAGTTAATAAATTGTTCCATTCAACATATTCCTGGACCTGCTGGTATACAATCCTCTCTAACACTTTACTTAGAGTGCAGAGGATGGCTATCGGTTTGTAACTGTCAACAAGATCAATATCCCCACCTTTAGGGATAGGAGTGACCAAGGCAACTTTCCACACAGTGGGGAATTTGCCTTCAAGCAGGTATCTGTTTAGGAGCCAAGTAACTGAAGAGGCAATAATGTGGGCTGCGATTCTGAGGAGTCTGGGCTCCAGCTTGTCAAACCCAGCAGAGTCAGAGGATTTGATTTTTTTTAATAATTTTTGGACCTCAGATTTAGTTGCAAGTTTGAAGTGAAAATTAGGGTAAGGGGTTTCCTCTTGTAGATGGATTCTGGTTGGGGGGGCCCAGAGAGATTATTTTTAAATTTGTCCAGGTCAGTGAGGAATGCATTTAGTGCATTAGCATCATCTTGCGGGTTGGTATTTATTTATTTATTTACGAGTTTTACCAGGAAAGCATACTGAGCAACATGCTCGATTCCAGATGCGACCTGGGGGCCAAGACCCACTTACATATTAGAAATGCTTAGACAGTACAGAGATGTGCAAAGGATTGTTTAGCAGACACCATTTGCTACTATGTCACTTTTCTCATGGGTGGCGTTCCCCTTTAAGAGAGAGTTAATTTGGGACCAAAATGTTGTAGGGTCTGAAAGGTTTTTAGTTTGTATGTTCTGGAGGTATTGTCTTTTAGCTAATTTTAGTTCCTTTTTACACTTGTTGCTCAGTTTTCTATATTCCACCCAATCCTTAGTTAAATTTGTAGATTTGAATTTTTCCCAGGCTTTGTCTCTCACCATCATTTGTTTTTTAAGGCTCTGGACAGCCACTTTGAGAATTTTCCCTTGACTATGATTTGTTTTAGGGGGGCATGCTTAGTGGTGGCCGAAAGGAAGTTATTAATGAAGAAATCAAGGGCTGAGTCCAGATTGGGGGCTAGCTTGATTTGAGTCCAATCCACCACTGCTAGGGTTTCAAGAAAGGAGCAGATGTTGAAATTGGAATGTTTTCAAGCCCCAAAAAATTCTGGGTGGAGGGATGGGATGGTCATTTTTCCAGATGCCGAATGTAGGGGCATGGTCACTTATGGAGTCCTCAAATGTCCCAGCGAGTTTGAAACTACTTGGGTTGGAAGCAAGAATCCAGTCTAATGTGGTGTGGTTTCCAGACTTAATGTTCAACCTAGTGGTCATTGGATCAATTGGGCCAGGTTGGCCTGTAGCAAGCTGGATTTTACATCACTAATGGTGTGCTGACCCCAGTGGCGGTTAAAGTCACCAAGGATTATTTTCTCCCATTAGGTGGGTTGTAGATGCAGCCTATAATCAGGGGCTTAGTCCTGCCAAGCAGTATTTTGATGAACACCGCCTTACCATCTGATTGGGTATGGTCTGTCATCACGAGGGAGGCATTTAGGGAGTTTTTAACTTAAATGATAACTCCACCACCCTTTCTACCACATCTATCTTGTCTAAAAGACTTAAACCCCGAGTACATATTTACCCATGCCTCAAGTTCATGTATTTTAGGTCTAAGGTTGTTAATGTTCATGTGGACTAGTTTCAGACCTTTGGCATTGGCCCAGACAGCCATAGACTGTGACACAGTTGGAACATTAGTACATGGAGGGTCAGGATTAGATTCAATATCCCCAGCAAGTAATAACTTAATGATCAGCAAGAATTTCAGGAGTGACCCGGGAGAGGGAGGAAAATGTGATGTTTGTAGACACCGAGATATTCCATAACCATATAGCAGTTTCCTCCTTTTCTAAGCCCATATATGGTGATAAGGGTAGGATTAAGATTGGCTTGGGGGTAGATACATGAGAAATTGGAGTACAGAGGGTCTGTGGGCTGCCCCGTGTCCTGTCTAAGAGTGAGCAGCAATCGGTCTGTGCCCAGTACTAGAAGTATTTAAGTACAAGCCAGCACAATACCCAATGCCATATTAAAGCTTAAAGATGGGTCAATGAAGAGGTAGAAGTTCAGATTAAAATCCAAGATATTCAACAGTAGCAGGATAGGGAAAAGCCTGGAGTAGAAAAATGTGGGTGGAGAGGGTATCTAGGTGGAACTATTGAAAAAGCGTGAGGTGGGATAATGTGGGTGGTTAGGGTCACCTCCAATAAAACAGGAGGCCGCAGCGTCCTCCACTCTGAGCCGAAACACCCCAAAACCTGAGCCAAAGCACCCTGAACCTGAGCAAGAGCTATGCAAAAGAATGAAAGAATGTCAGGAAAATATTCATTGTGTGAAGAAGGAGGAAACAGTGACCTCTAGGGGTAGCTGGGTATAACTTGCAAATGGGAAACTTTTTTTGTAAACTATGAATTTTTTAACTATAAATCTGGCACAAATTCTTAGTGCAAGTACACTGCGACACTAAAGGACGCTGTGGAATGCAGACAGCAGCGAGTAAGAGAACGAGTCAGCACTGGTATGCTGGCGGAAAGGCACCAGGTTCAAATCTGCTGTTCACTGCTCCCGAGACAGGGTGTCTTAGCTGGAAGTAGACGGTGACTCATACCTGCTAGTCTAAGTGGCGGCATTTTGGAGCTCCCAAGGCAGCAGGTGTGTGTGTTGGAGGGGGTCTTGACCTGCTAGTCTAAACGGCGGCATTTTGGAACTCCCAAGGCAGCAGGTGTGTGTGTTGGAGGGGGTCTTGACCTGCTAGTCCAAGCGGCGGCGTTTTGGAGCTCCCAAGGCAGCAGGTGTGTGTTGGAGGGGGTCTTGACCTGATTTTAGAGTCCCAACAGTACTGATTGGCCCATTCTGACAGTCTTGGGCCAAGTTGGTGAAAATAAACAGAACAGTCCTTGCTGCAAAGAAAACAGGTTAGAACAAACTACAATATTATTATCAGTCTAATAGATATTCAGCAAATAAGCACATCTTATAACAGAGCTCCCTCTGTGCAAATAGCGATGGCAGAATGGAGCAATTATCTGGCAGCCCAGGAGGGGCTCGAGCATAGAAACACTCAGCCCCCTCCCACATTAATTATAACTGCAATCCAGGCAGCTCTTAAAGAGACAGTACACTGAGGCTATACAGGCACTCTCTGGCAATACATTTAAACTGCTAAAACACAGAATACCAGCCTGGCAGTGAGCATTTAGGCAAGCTCAAGGAAGACTTTTCGGGAACCCCCATTTGTAGGGGGGGTTACACCTTTCTCTGCCTGGAGAAAACTTTGCATCTGTGTCAAGTCTGTACCATCACAATATCAAAATTGCAATATAAACGAGACATATATATCATTAGCTTGTTACATTACTATACATTTCAGTATACTTCACATTATTACATCCATGTTGACAATACTTATGCATGTTTCATACAAGTAATACCGATTCATTTAATAACTTTTTTGTACATTAAACAATGTAAGACGGGGCCCTTCCCCATCAGATAACTTGGGTCTGGATGGGGCAGGGGCACCATGGTGAGAGGGAAGAACAAGTAACCTGGAGTTGGCCGTCAAGCTCAATTTGGGCAGTGAGCTTGGTGAAACATAAACCCCTTTGTGAACCACATTGAGAGGCAAATCTACTGGCCTCCCAGGGGAATCATAACTAAAGCGTAGCACTGGCTTTACAGCTCGGCCAGTCTTTCTGGGGGGAGCGGGCCACAGTCTCTGTACTTTCAGCACTAACTTTGGAGCTTTCACCACTTGTGAGGGGTGCCTCTGCATGGATGGGAATGTCCAAACTTGGAGCACTGTCAGCTCCTTACTCTGTAGGCTCTGTTTCCACAACACTTTGCTCATTATCTTCTGATGGAGGCCCAGGTTGCTCATTATGAGGAGGCTCTGGCACAATTAGGCTTTGTGGCACTGAAGGGGGGCTGTCAACATTGTCACAGTGTTCTTCAAGTTCTGGTGTGTCACCAGAGAGACTCAAACCATCAGGCCCTTCTTCGGGCAATTCACACAGTTCCACAAAACACAGAGTCCGCAACCTCAGACGTAATACTTTGCACTTCACTATCAGGGAGCATTGGCACTAAGGACAAAGCCAGAGGCCCAGCTTCATCCCCACAATTAGTCATAGGGTTACCTTGAAACAGTTGACTTAATTCATAGGAAGGGCAATAGGTATTGTCACACTCACTTTCGTCAGAGGTGGACTGACAGTCACTATCATTCTGGGCCTGCTGCAGGGGAAACCTTAAATCTATAACTACTGGGGTAGGTTGACTCTGTCTCTTTTTTCCGCAGCACGAATCACTGGCCTAGCAGAATCAATCTCTGATGGTTCAGCCTCAATTATGACTTGGCCGATAGGTAGCAAGTGGTTACGGTGCATGGTCTTGACAGCTTTGAAGTTATTCCCTGGGCGCACCTTGTACACTGGTAAATCATTCAACTTTCCAACTACTACATGGGCAAGATGGTGCCACCTATCAGCAATTTTGTGTTTGCCATGCAGTCTCAAATTGCTTAACAACACACGGTCTCCAGGCCGAAGCTCTTGAGCCTATACTTTTTTAACATGCCTCTCTTTTGTTGGCGAGATTTCTTTTGGCAGCCATTGTCCGAGCCAATTGATAGGCATGGCTCAATTGAGCTTTCAGTTTCTGTACATACTGTAGGTAATTTTTGTCTCGGACCCCATCTGGAGAGACCCCAAAGCAGACATCAACGGGCAGTCGGGCCGCCTTCCCGAACATGAGGCAGAAGGGGGAAAACCTGGTAGTGTAATTTTTTGTGCAATTGTAAGCATGGACCAAGGTGCTAATCTGCTGGTGCCACTTAGGCTTGTCTTTGGGATGGAGGATGCCCAGCATGTATAGAAGGGTGCGGTTAAAACGTTCTGGTTGAGGGTCCCCCTGTGGGTGATAAGGGGTGTTTTTTGACTTCCGCACCCCCCATAGAGAGAGAGCATTTCTTTGATTAGCCGATTTTGAAAATCTCTGCCTTGGTCAGAGTGGATCTGCTGAGAGGCACCATAGTGGACGAAGAAATTTCCCACTAGCACCTTGTCCACGGTAGAGGCCTTTTGATCTTTAGTTGGAATAGCTTGTGCATACCATGTGAAATGATCCGTAACCACTAACACATTGCCAATATTCTGCTGATCAGGTTCTAAACACAAGAAGTCTATGCAGACCAGTTCCATGGGGGTGCTGGTAGTAATACTGACAAGGGGGGTCAGCTCTGTGAGGCAGGGCTTTCCTTTGCAGGCAACGACTGCAGGTCTTTACATGGTGCTCAACATCGGCCCCCATCTTGGGCCAGTAGAATCAAGATCATGCCAAGTCGAGAGTTCTGTCAATACCAAGGTGCCTCATGTAATTGTGGAGGGACCTCAGTACCAAATATTTAAAAGCTATGAGCAGGACCAATTGATGCCTGTCTACTTGACTGCCATGATCCACTGTCTCTCTGTACAATAACTGATTGAGTAGCTTCAACCTGGGGTGTTCTTTAAACAATAGAGCAGTTCGCAAGTCAGGGGAACGCAACTTGGACACATCTTTCCTCGCACGTAGGGCATGACATGCGGGCTGAATCATAGGATCTTGCGATTGAGCCCACTGAATGCTATCATTGTCAAATTGAGGTAGTGCACTAATATCTAGAGCAGAAAAGTGGCAATAGGCAGCTGGTATGCAGGTATCAGGAGGGCCCAAGCAATCTACTAAGCAGTCCACTGTGTCCGCAGACATCTGTTCATCTCGGTCAAATTTTTGGCACAAGGCTCGGATGTCAGGTTCAGACAGCCTGACCCAATTACTGTTGGAAACTGGCCTTCATGACAAGGTGTCAGCATCAATATGGTTCAGTCCTAGCCTGTATTCAACAGCATAATCAGAGGTTGATAAGGTGGAAAGCCACTGGTGCCCAGTCGTGTCTAACTTAGCTGAAGTCTGTACATAGGTTAACGGGTTGCTGTCAGTCTTCACCAATATCTTTGCCCCATAGAGGTATTCATGAAATTGGTCGACGATGGCCCATTTTAGCACAAGGAACTCCAGCTTGAGCACAGGGCAGTTTTGCTCCAACGGGGTCAAGCTCCTACTGATGAAGGCCACTGGTATCAAACCATCCTCATAGGCTTGATACAGCACAGCTCCTAGACCCTGCCGACTGGCGTCTGTATGCAGCACATAGGGCTTGGTGGGGTCAGCATAGGTGAGGATGAGGGCATGGGTGAGCTGTTATATGACTTCGTGAAAGGCTGCTTCACATTCAGGTGTCCAGCAGGCCCAAAAGTTCACCTGTGTGGAAGTACACTTTCTCTGGTTCTTTTTTTTTTTTATATTCTTTATTTATAATATAAATACAGCAGGAATACAGTAGTACAGCAGGATCATATAAAATAAAAGCAATCACCTTAGGAGAGAAATAAATTCCTTATACAATATTTTACTCAATCTCAAGCAGTTATATTCAAAATTTCTTATTCAGGGAATAAATAAATAATCCAGCGGGGAGATATAAAACACCCAGGGTCTCCAGTATAACTCGAATTGGTGTAACTGATCCCTCCTACGTGCAATCAATCTTTCCAGGTAATAAATGTCTATCACTATAGAATGCCAGTTCTGCAAGGTAGGGAGTATGGGAGTCCGCCACAATCGAGTTATCACCTTTTTTGCCGCTGCTAAGTACAAGTACACAACATACTCTTTTCGTGGATACGACCATCTTCCCCAATATATAAAAGAATCATTTGATTCGATAAAACAAAATCTGGATCTATTAAAGATTGAAGGCTCTTAGCGATGTCCCTCCAATACTGATCAACCCCATGGCACATACAGAAAATATGAGAAATGTTAGTCTTGGTTTGTCCACACTCTCTCCAACACCTTCCATAACTTTCTGGAAGGAACCTGGTCAATTTATCTGGGGATATAAAAACATGTATACAGCATTTTCAAATATATTCAAGCCAGTATGGGGCGTGTAAAATCTTCATTGAAAATTGTATTGGTTCCAACCACTTCCCATATGGAATCTGAGTATTTAACTCCCTGTTCCATCTAGCCAAAATACTTTCAGCAGTCTCCCTCCAATGTTCCCTGAGAGATCTATAAAGTTGACCAATTAAGTGTGTTTGTACCAGTCCTTCAATAGCCCCAATTAATCAAAGTCATAAGGCTTCAGAATATGGAGAGTTCTCCCAGTAGAGCTCTGGTCCATCAAATAGGAATGGGCCTACAAATGTCTAAAGTGATATGTAGAAGAAAGACCAAACCTAGATTGCAATGTTGCAAATGGTATTACCCCCTGCTAGTCCAAAAATTGACAAATCATAGATAGACCCATCCTATGCCACTGCTCATATGCATGATCTAAACGAGGGGCAATAAACGTTTTTTTCTTAGCTATTAATTTAAAATAATAAGACCTATGCCAATTCCTGACATGACCTCGCCTCATACCATATTTTTAAGGTATTCCGAGTTCCCCAAGAGAAATCCCTAAGACATGGTCTGGTTTCCAAGGGTGAAAACAACACCGGAAGGACATCATATAAGTCGTTCAGCGTAAATTCTATACGCTTCCATAATGCAGGGTTTTAAATAATTGATTAGCAGTTTTTTTCTTGGGCCTATACTAACTGTACAGAAAGTATTTATATAGATTTTCTAGAAGTGCTGTGATTGTTAAACACAGTGAGGCAAGTGCTATGCATTTTCACAAAGATGCAACACTTTTATGAGCAAAACGCTAATCAATTTTTAGAGTTAAATAAATCCCTGTAATGGCATTACATATGGATTAAGCCATATCATAGCCGTCTTGCATGTGACAGCCATATGGTATTCTTTTAAGTTAGGAAGATTCAGACCACCAAGGGCAATGAGTAATTGTAGCAATGACCACCTGACCCTTGGGTGTTTCCCCGCCCACAGGAACCTTGAAAGCATTCTATCCCAAGACTGGAAGTAACATTTGGTAGAAATTAAAGGTAAAGTTTGAAAAAATATAAAATCTTGGGGAAAATAGTCATTCTGAGGGTCTGTGCACATTGCTAAAATGATAAACAGAGGTATGTTCACTTCCCAAGCAGCTGTTCAATACCTGTCATCATAGGTTTTAAATTAAGAAGTTCCAGAAGCCCCAAGTCTCCAGGAATGACAACCCCCAGGTAATTTATTTTATTATTTCGCCTCCTCGCTGGGAGCTGTGTTTCAGTCCCTGTGATGGAACAAAATTTAGTGCCAATATCCCGGTTTTTTTTTAATATTAATTTGATACCCGGCAATCTCTGAGAATCTCTCTCTATTACCTTTAAGGTAGCCGGGACTGAAATTTCTGGATCCAACAGAGTTAACAGAATATCATCTGCATTTAAAGAGAGAACAAAGTCTCTCCCTCCTTCCCTTCCATAGGTACCCCACGAATATCACTATTCTGTCTTATTGCCTCCACAAGTGGCTCTATATACTGTATATAGGGCAAATAAAAGGGGTGATAACGGACAGCCCTGCCTCGTCCCCCGCCACAGAGGGATCCTGGTCGAGAGCTGCCATTCAACTTGATATAGGCCTTTGGTGCAGAATACACCCTCTGTAATAAGGAAAGGAACTCCTCTGGTAACCCAAACCTAGAGAGGGTCTTCCATAGAAAGCACCAACTAACCCGGTCAAATGCTTTATCAGCATCAAGGCTGACAAAGACGGCCGGGATTCATCTCTGATTAACGTAATCCAGTAAATGTACAGTCCTACGTGTATTATCAGCTGTCTGTCTAGACTGGACAAACCCTGATTGATCTGGGTCAACTAGCTCAGGGATCATAGTTTCTAACCTATGGGCCCAAATAGCCATAAACAGCTTTTAATCCATATTTAAAATGGATATTGGCCTATATGATGTAACCTTGTCTTGGGGCTTGCCAGACTTCAGTATAGGTGCAATATTTGCATAATCCCATGAGGGAGGGGGTTTTCCACCTTCCTGTATATCTTGAAATGTCTTAATCATCACCAGAGCTAACTGCTTGTAAAAGGTTTTGTACCACTTCGCTGGCAATCCATCTGGACCTGGAGTTTTTTGGGTTTTGCTATCCGTTATCACTCTCTTAAGTTCCTCTACTTTAATTGGAGACTTCAAACTCTCCACCTTCTCCTCTGTCAAACAGGGAAGCACTATGGACCGTAAAAATTCTTTCACCTTAAAGGGATCCGGGACCTCTGAAGCCGTACATAGCTGGGAGTAATATTTCTTTAAACAATTCATGATTTGTTCTGTATGAGTGACTCGGGTATTAGAAACTGGATCAACCAAGTGTGATATATAGGTGGTCGTCTTCTGTCCCCTAAGTCGCCTAGCTAGATTTCTAGCACTCTTAGGGCCTCCCTCATACTTTCACGATTTTAAATAAAACAATGCCTGTATTGTTTTCTCATCAAGCAATTTTCACTTTCTCTGGTTCTTTGATGGCCCCTTTTTTATATTTATGGTTGGTAGGAGGGTAACCCTGGGTAAGATTCAAGAGCAGGCGAATCACCTTTGAATAGTCTTTTATGAACCTGCGGTAGTAGCCACAGAACCCTAGGAAATGTAGTTCTTTCAAATTATGGGGCTAGGGCCAAGTAGTCAAGGATTCAACCTTACTGGGCTCAGTCTCTATCCCTTCTGCAGATACTGTGTGCCCTACATACTTCATGGAGGTTTGAAAAAACTAGCACTTGTCAATGGACAGCTTGAGGCTGAAGTCTTCCAATCGGTCTAGGACTTTAAACAGTCGGGTCTCATGCTCCTCTAATGTGTGCCCAAACACAATGACATCATTTAGGTACACTAGACATTCCAGCAAGTTCATATCTCCCACTGCACATTCCATAAGTCGCTGTAAGGTGGCCAGGACGCCTGAAATCCCCTGTGGCATTTTCAGGAATTCATAGAACCCCAAAGGACAGATGAAGGCTGTTTTCTCATGGTCCTCCGGGGCCATCAGGATCTGGTAGTATCCTCTGCGAAGATCCAATACCGAAAACCATTTGCTCCCTTCAAACAATCCAGGTCATCTTGTATATGGGGCATGGTGTATTGATCGGTGATGGTCCGCTGGTTCAGGGTTCGATAATCAACACACATCCTTACTGACCCATTCTTCTTATGCACAACCACAATGGGAGAGGCACATGGGCTCCTTGATTCTTGTATCACACCAGTAGTGAGCATTTCCTGCAGGTGTCTCCTCACATCATCTATGTCTGCTAGGGTGAGTCGTCAGGCTCTCTCTCGAAATGGCCGGTAATCACTCAAGCGTATGTGATGCTCTGCACCCTGGATACACCCCTCGTCCCATTCTTTTAATAAAAACACTTGGTCCCTCTGAGTGAGTTTCTTGCTAATTCTAGCCTTCCATTCAGCTGGCAATGGGGAGTCACCAAAGTCAAATGAGTCCGGGGTCACTTTCTCCTTCTCGCCAGAGCACTTGTTGCTGGGAAATACGGCAGTGTCGGTACAGTGTACTGTAGCTATGGCACACCCTCTGTTCACCCAAATCTCCCGATCTGACACATTCTGAATCTGGACCATCACTCGTCATGCATAGAAATGGGCACGAGTAGGCAAGATGCTGGGTTTGACCAATAATCCCTCTGGCAACTTTCCATCTCATGGTGCATCCAACATTAATATTTTGTTCTTTACGTATCTCTTTAGGCGGACTTCTCCATGGATTGTGCACTGGGTGCTGGGGGCCAATACCAAGGAGTCAGGTTCCTTTTTCCACACTATCCCCACTGGCTCATCTGGGTCCACTTCATCGTGTCTCTGTTGCCAGTCATAAGCCCTTTTTACTAAAGCCGGAATTCTTAGAGCCAGTCCAGTCAGCTGCCCTTGTTTCTCATGGCAGAGTTGTGCTAGTCTTTCAAACATGTGGGTGTTTGTTCCAATTAACAGGGGAACCCCATCACACAGTCTGGTGGGGGGACACACTAGGGCCAGTGTCTCTATTTGCTCCTCTATGCCAGTGACAGTTGCAGGAAAAGACAACCAGAGGTGGGCATATCCTTGATATGGATAAGACTTGTCGCACAGCCCCCACACAAGTAGGCCTTCCAGGGACTGTAAGGTCATATCAGATAAGTGGTTGTCATACCTGTCCTGAAACACAATGGTCACTTGCGACCCACTGTCAAGCACAGCCCAAGTAGGAATACTATTTCCAGCCACAATAGTCTCCATTGAAGGGCCCACTATCTTGGACAAGTCCAGAGGGACAGTAGCAGGAGCCGGTACAGACAATTTAGCCACAAAGAACTTGGAGCTGGGATTTCCTGAGCCTTCACTGCGGTTGTTTCCAGCACTGGTCGGCCATGGTTTCGCTTTCCGGAGCTCCTCTTGAAGTTTGTGTACAACCTTATCTAAGTCTTTTGGGGACCAAAATTCTTTCTTCATATGCTCCTCCTTCCCACAATTATGACAGAGTAGGATTTCTAGAGTCTAGCGTGACTGAGGCATCACATTGGGGGACGAGGCAGGGGTACCACCAACAGAAAATCATGATTCAACCTCTGTCTGGTGTGTGGTGAGCCTGGGGAGATGTCTCAGTAATTCCCTCACTTTCATAGTCAATTCATCAATCTTTGAGCTGCTGTCAAAAGGGGATGCCTGAGAGTGCACCCCCACCCCCATAGCGGGCACGCTGTGAGAGGGGTTTGGGTCCACTGTATCTCTGGAATGGGCTTGTAAGGAAACAGTAGCCCTCATTTCTCAGACCTCTCACAGTATCTTGCCCCAGGGCAGAGCATCCTTGCTAGCCTCCCAATGTTCAACTGGCACTGTATTTCACCCCTGAGCATCACTCACATGTGCATCATTGGTCATCTGGGCAGCAGCAACAGCAGATACAGGAGGGGGGCCCCCCACGTGGCTGCCTCCTCTCAACCCTCCGAATTTCCTTCATCAGTCCGTTGTAGGTAGGAGGCGCATCCAACCGAGCAGCAAGGCATAGTTGGAGCAGCAATAATTCAGAGAATGGGGCTGACTTGAGAAGTTGGTCCAACCTGTACCAATCTAACTTAGCTGGGGCCATGCCACCTTTCTTTAGGCATTCCTGTAGCACCAACTTCGAGTCGAGGCACATACTCGGATAAGGGCTCCCCTGGATATTTCTGAGTGTTTTTGACCCTACCCCATAGGTCCTCATCTGAATTGGGACTCTCATACACATTTTCCAATGTATTCAAAAAATCTTGAGCAGTTGCTTCTGGATTACTAGCCTGTGTAGCATGGATAGTAAGTTGGGTGGGGCCACTGAGGCTTTCAACCACCCTTCTCCTCTTCTCTGGTTTGGGGCATTGCCATGCTCGGATTTGAGGGGCAACGTAGTCAATCCAAATCTCCCAATTGTCCTCCTCCTGGGGTGTGGGGAGGGTGCCTGAAAACATCCTCAGCCGGCGATACGAGTCGTGACTAATGGTGGGTACAGATACAAGGGCCAGCACTGGCATGGGCACAGAAGGTGAGGCAGTAACAGGTGCTGGAGTGGGAGGGGGAGTTGGGGAAGGAACACCCCCAGGTGGCAGGAATAGTTTCTTTAAGTCCTCTACAGTTTTCCCTTCCTCCAGCAACAACTTAGCAAATTTCTCCTCAAAAGTCTCAGATAATGGTGGACACTCATCCTCCCCGGGGTCTTTACTGTCTTTTGTTATCACTCTCCAGATGGCTAGGACCTCTTCTGAGGCAATAGTCTGTGGCACTTTAGAGCTGTCCACGAGGTCACTTCACACTACCAAGGCTATGAAAGTTTGGGGGATCAAATCAGCCTGTCGACAGACCACCACAGGGTTTTTTAAACATTCAACTTTGGAGAGCGCTCCCTCTTCAGTGTCCTTACTGGTACCCAGGGGAATATCCAGTATAAGCAGAGCATTGTGGGGGTTGATCTTCTGCCCAGTACACTACCCCACCAACTGGTGTACAGCCATTTCTACTGGGGTAGGCATTAATCTTTAACAATAATTTGTTATTTTTGGCCACTAGAAGGCGCAAAATCCCAGTGGTGAGCCTCCACAATGTAACCCCTAGGTGGTGCTATCCCAAGGGCTACTACCCCTCCCTGCATGGTTAGTAGCAGGCTAAGGGGCCTGAGTTCTGAAACGGGTGCCTCTACCCAGAGGTTAGGGTTGGTAGTGGTCAAACTAACCTGTGCACAGCCCTCCGGGACACTGTAACCCCCCTCTTTCCCTTCTAGTGGCCTGAGCAATGTACGATAATCACTTTCACAGTACCCCTTTTACACCATACCAGTACCCACACTGTTTGCACTTACCACCAGGGCTGGTTCCTCTGGCTCGACCCTGGGGACCCCCTGTAAAACAATGTTATGCACAGTAAATAGCAACAGTACAGTACAGTACTCTTGGCACAAACTGGAACCACAGACAGGTTAAATTCAGCAAAAAAGTCAGATCTGATTTATTTAAGGGACTTAATCAAGGAAGGGGCATGATCAGGTTGATTGGCTTAAAGGCTATAGTAATCAAATGGTTATGCATGCGCTTTAAGTCCCCACAAAGTCACACACTCTGGGTACCCAGGTAGGAAAATGGTGGGCTAGCCAGGAACATTTCAGCTGGTTGGGGCCCTGTCATGGAAGAAAGCAACATGCACAACACACACTACTTGTAATCCGGAGCCAGAGGGCTCAGTTCATGAAAGAAAAAGCAACAAGACAATCAGAAGACAACACTTTAGATTTAGCTGTTGTTGCAGGGAGCTACCCTGATGTTTACTCACAAAACCCAATACAGGACACAGGCAGGATGAAATTGAGACTGCAGGTTGTTGAGCTGGAGTGCCAGGAGAAGCAGGGCCTACACAAATCACCGAGGCGTTGTTCTTGTTCAAGCATTGAGCAGGGGGCTGACCCCCAGGCAGGTCTCTCATTGATGGTTTTCTTTATGCAGTGGGTAGTCTGGCTGGGCCAGTGTGGCAAGACCCAGGCGAAATGGCAATGAATTTGAATTCAGTCCGTTGGAGCTGGATGCAGCCTCCAGTGAGCAGAACACAGTTCAACACATAGTGGGGAACCAAATCACGACCCACTAACAGCACACAGCACATTTTCATGTAAGAAATCTCACTATACCAGGCAGATTGCTATCCAGTCACAATTACGGAGTCTCTGAACAAACCGGGAGTTCAAAGGTGGCTAGAAATCCTGACAGGCCGATCGCATTTAACAAATCTTCGGTCTTCTTCAGGTTAAAGCCTGGTCATAGTCCAGTGGCTTAAATAGTCCTCAGAACTAAGATTCAGTCTGAATAAACTCTATTTTCCCTCTCAGGGACAGCAGGCAGACTGGCAGGCCAAAACGCAGCCCTTTCATAGTTCTCCCACACAAAACTACACAGAACTGCTGCTTAAATCACTTGAGCTGTTACTTATTTCACTTCCCAACTCAGAACTAACTGAAAACTGCAAGCAGTCTGGGGATTTCCCCAAGATCCAAAAGGTTTGGTTGGCTGAGCTGTCAGTCACAACAAGAGCTCCCCCTTCAGGTTCATTAAGGCGCCAAAATGTAAAAACTACAATTCCTACAAGTTTTGACCCCACCAAGCCCCCGTAGGCAGGCTCCATTTTAGAGTCCCAACAGTACTGATTGGCCTATTCTGACAGTCCCGGGCCAAGTTGGTGGAGATAAACAGAACAGTCGTTGCTGCAAAGAAAACAGGTTAGAACAAACATAGAAACATAGAATTTGATGGCAGATAAGGACCGCTTGGCCCACCTAGTCTGCCCATTTTCCTACCTAACAGATAAGCTGCAGATCCTAGTTAACCAACAGCTTACTTCCTCCCCCCCCCACTAGGACTGCCTTATGTCTGTCCCATGAAGTCTTGAATTCCACCACTATTCTTGACTCCACAACCTCCTCAGGGAGGCTGTTCCATGCATCCACAACACTCTCTGTGAAACAATACTCCCTCACATTACCTCTGAGACATCCCCCCTCTATCTTCAAATTGTGCCCCCTTGTTCTTGCACATCTCTTTTTCTGAAAGATGCTACCCTTTTGGACTTTGTTGATTCTCTTGAGGTACTTGAATGTTTCTATCATGTCCCCTCTCTCCCTTCTTTCCTCAAGGGTATACATTTTAAGCTCCTTTAGTCTTTCTTTGTATGTCTTCTGGTGCAGACCCTGCACCATTTTGGTTGCCCTCCTCTGGACAGCCTCCACTCTGTCTATGTCTTTGCAGAGATGGGGTCTCCAGAACTACACACAGTACTCCAGATGGGGTCTCACCAGCTGTCTGTACAGAGGGATAACAGCTTCCTGTTTTCTACTATTGATGCCTCTCCCTATGCATCCCAGTATCCCCCCAGCCTTCCTTACTGCCTTCTCACATTGCTTGCCCACCTTTAGGTCACCCGATATAATTACCACCAGGTCCCTTTCCATTTTTACCATTGTCAGTATCTCTCCCCCCATTGTGTACTCTTCCCCTGGGTTTTTGTTTCTCAGGTGCATTACCATGCACTTCTTTGCATTAAATCTGAGCTGCCATACATTTGACCATTCCTCCAACCTTGTCAAGTCCTTTCTCATCCTTTCCACTCCATCTTGTGTATCAACCCTGTTGCAGATCTTTGTGTCGTCTGCAAAGAGACATACTTTTCCTTCCAGTTCCTCTGCAATGTCACTTATAAAGACATTAAAAAGGACCGGTCCCAGTACTGAACCCTGTGGTACCCCGCTAGTAACCCTCCTTTCTTCACTGTGGACTACGTTTACTACTGCCCTTTGCATCCTGTTGTCTAGCCAATTTTTTATCCAGGCTACCACCTTGGGACCCACTCCAAGGCTGGCTAACTTGTGTATTAATCTTTTGTGTGGGACTGTATCAAATGCCTTGCTAAAATCTAGGTAGGCCATGTCCACAGCCCTTCCCCGGTCTACTGCTTTGGTCACCCAGTGAAAGAAATCTATTAGATTCATCTAACATGACCTTCCCATCATGAATCCATGCTGCCTTGGGTCCTGTGCCCCACTGGCCTCTAGGTACTCAACAATTCTTTCCTTCAGAAGTGATTCCATCATTTTCCCTACCACTGAGGTCAAACTAACTGGTCTGTAGTTTCCTGCCTATGTCCTGCTCCCACTTTTGTGAAAAGGAATCACATCCACCCTCCTCCAGTCCTCAGGTACCACCCCATCCTCCCATGATTTGTTAAAGAGAGTAGTCAGCAGTGTCACCAGTTCTATCCTTAGTACTTTTAGAATTCTTGGGTGAATCCCATCAAACCCCACTGCTTTGTCCACCTTCAATTTTATTAGTTCTTTCAGAACCCTTTCTTCTGTAAATGGACTGGTACCGACACCCGTCTTCAGAGTATTTCTCTTGTTTGGTTTAGGTACCTCCCCCTCCTCTTACTTTGTGAATACTGAGCAGAAATATTTGTTCAGTATCCCTGCTTTTTCACTGTCACCCTCTGCCCACATTCCCTCCCCTTTATTAAGCCTCAGTATCCCTCCTTTGGTCTTTCTTCGCTCCCTAATGTACCTATAAAAGGGGTCAATGTCAATTCGCTCCCGACAATACGCACCGCGACAACTCGCTCCCGACAATTCATATCCACATCAATTAACTCCCGTACTTTCCGCTCCACATATTTTCACTTCCATTCTATGGAATATGGAATATGTGACTCCTACTTTCCCTTCTCTTTCTTAACTTTAATTTGACACTATCGAGACTGTTTTCACCATTAGCACTTCCTTGTAGGCCTCCAGTAAACAAAACAAAAAAAAGCAAAAAAAAAAAAAAAATTTCCCACACTGCATATGTAACCCCCCTGCAAATGGGGGTTCCCAAAAGACTTCCAGGAGCTTGCTTGAATGCTCCAAGCCTGAATGGTGTTTGGCGTTTAAGCCATTTATCAGTGAGTGTTTTTAGAACCTCTGGTACTGTCTCTTTAAGAGCTGTCTGCTTGCAGACATAATTAGTTTGTATGGGGGACTGTGTGTTTCTTTGATTGAGTACCACTCAAGCTGCTGCCAATTCACTCCATTTTGCAGTCACTAGGAGTGCAAAGGAACCTATCTGAAAGATGTAACTGTTTGCCAGAAACCATTTAGAGTGATAATGAAATGACAGTTTGTCTAACTTGCTTTCTTTTGCAGTCAGAACAGTGTCTGCCTAGTTCCCCATTCTGGTTTTGAACTGCTGAACTGGACCAATCAGTGTGGGGTAAGCTAGCTCTAAAATGGTGCCTTGGACTGAATCAGAACTTGGACTCATAATCTGAGCCAGCCACAAGAGGATTGTATGGGCAGTGACTCTGGGAGATGTAGTTTAGACTTCAGTGCCTTTTGGACCAACAGCAGCAGTCTATTGTAGTGACAGCCAATCCAGTCAAGAACTGGGAGGAACTCAAAGGAAGTGCCGGTTTTGTCGGTTGGAGTTTCAGTTGAGCTTTGGCAGTGAAGAAGGAAGGAGCCCTGTGCTTTTTCAGTGTGCAGTTTTAGTCAAAAACGTGTGTAAGGCCCAGAGTTCCGGCTCACAGCTTGTGTAACTGCTTGTTAGGACTGAATCCATTCCTGTGAAAAGAATCAAAGGATCTCTGAAGAGTAGAAACCAGGCTCACCCTGTAGAAGACTGGAGAAATTATTGAATTGCACTTGGTCTGTCAGAACTGAATCTGCTGTGTGTTCTCCTCGGTATTGTGCAGTAATTGCATCGGATAGAGAAGCAGCCTGCCTGGTATAGTACTTTTTTTTTTTACCATATAAATGTGTGAAGAGTCTCTTGGAGCGCAAGAGTAGTCTGGCTGATATTGAAGGACCCTATCTTATTTGGAGGTCGGAGTACTAATTCAGGGTCGCCTCCCTGTTGAATTGCCACATTAAACCAAATGGAATTGCTGTACTGCTGACTGTTTAATTTTCCTTTCTCTGTGTGAAAGGGCCCCTACCAGCTGCCACGGTTTGGGCTAGCCACTAGGGCTTGGGTACCCAGGGACAGTAACTGATAGGGATAGGCCTGTGCACAGAGCCATAAGGTAGATTATTAGAGTGATAAGCTAATTAACCTGATTTCCCCTGTCCTTGTTATATCCCCTAAATAAATCAAATCAGAGCTGCCGTTTCAGCAAAGTTATACTGCCTGAGGTATTTGTCTATGTTAAAGTACTGTACTGTGATTGTTGCACTGTATCTCATTTCACAGGAGGTCCCAGTGCCGGAACCAGTCCTGGGGGTAAGTGTATACTGTGAAGGTAATTCTGATATATTGTGTGGGCCACTAGTGGGAAGAAAGGGGGGTTGCAGTGTCCCAGAGGGCTGTGACCAAGTTAGTTTAACTATTGCAAACCCTGACCTCTGGGTGGAGGCACCCGCCATTGGATCCAGGCCCCTCAACCTGTTAGTGGCAAATCAGGCAGGGGTAGTAGCCCCTGGGATAGCGCCATCTAGGGGTTACACATATACTTTAATTTAAAAAAAAATCAGTTTTCTTATACATTCTGGTTCACATATGTCACACCACACCATATATCTTTTCTTGCTCCATCTCCCAGGGAACCCTAAGTAAGAGACCCACGGCAACACTCTGTACCTTAATTTGCAGGGAGTCTGACATCTAGTCCATCCATCCTCTGACTGATCGAGAACGGTGTCTAACAGGGGCTACTGACACCCAAGTGTCTGTTGCCGGGTGTGTGGGTGTATGTGTATGTATGGGTGTCTTTGATCTGGGTGCCTTCAGGGCTCTGATACTCTGTGCGGCCATGTCCGAAAAGTGATAGGTTCAGTGCACATAACTGCCCAATAATAAACATTGCAGTGAAATACAAAACTGACAGTGCTACTAGGTCACAGGGAGAAGAACAGTCAATTGCCATGACTGCAACAGCAGTGTCCTCCCCTTTATCCATGGAGAAAAACAGACAATTTGCAAGGACTGGACGAAAAGAATTGACAGGACTGAAAGCAGGTTGGGGGGGATGCTACCTTCTTGCTGCCAGCATGACACCCCTATAGTAAGTCCCTGGGTTCTTCCGACACACTGAGTCTTGCGAGGAGGCAGGCACACATAAGTACCCGTAATACAGGGTACAAATAGATATTTCAGAAATATAGGCTGTTGAAAGGCTACATCAAAGGCTCAAACAGAATGGACATTGTAACCTGCAATTTCTTCCCCAATGTTAAATATACCGTACCCGGAGATCGTGCTTGAAACAATTTGGCAAAAAGTGGAGAAAGCACACCACTGTGTTGTCACTTTTGATGTTAGGGACATTTTCTCTCTTGATGCAGGACATCCACCTAGCACATAAACTGGCAACAGTTTAACAAATGGAACATCTTGTCCAGCAATTAGGTTAAGGCAAGGACCATAAATGCATTCAAAACACTGTGGGTCATCAGAATGGGGGCTGGGGTGAAATCACTGCTGAAAGAACAGTAAATAGTAGTGCTGGGAACTAGAGTAAAGTAGAGCTTCAGGGTAGACTCAATGGATTTAAAGTCCTTGTCTCTTCTGTTCCTTCAGTCTATCGGAGTGGGTTGACACCGGGAGTGAGTTGACATCGGGAGTGAGTTGACAGGAGCGCATTGTCGGGAGCGAGTTGTCGCGGCATGTATTGTCGGGAGCGAATTGACGCGCTCCCCTATAAAAGGTCTCATCCCCCTTAACAGAGTTGGCTATCCTTTCCTCGGTTTGGGCCTTTGCTATTCTGACTGCCTTCCCTGCCTCTTTCTGCTTTAACTGATAAAGTTCTCTGTCCTGTTCCTTTTGTGTTTCCTTATATTTCCTGAATGCAATCCTTTTCTCCTTAACCTTCCCTGCCACCTCTTTTGAGAACCATAGCGGTTTTTTCCTTCGTTGTGTTTTGTTGATTTGCTTTACGCAAAGGCTTGTTGCCTCTGTGATGGCTGTTTTGATTACTCCTCATTGTTCCTCCACCCCTCCTTCTTGCCTGTTTGCTACTGCTTTTCTGAGGCACTCTCTCATTTTCCCAAAGTCAGCCCTCCTAAAGTCCAATACTCTTGCTTTTGTATGGCTTGATTGTATGGCTGTATTTATCATGAACCACACTGTCTGGTGGTCGCTTGTTCCCAGATGGCTACCCACTTCTAAATCTGAGATTCTTTCTCCATCCCCATTTGAGAGTACCAGGTCTAAGATTGCTCCCCCCCGAGTGGGTTCCAATACTAGCTGTCTGAGGCATGCCCCTTGTAGGTCATTGAGAATGACCCTGCTCTTGGATGTGCCTGCAGCAAAGGTGCTCCAGTTAACATCTGGCATATTCAGGTCCCCCATCAACAATATCTCCCCTTTTTCTGCCATTCTAAAGCTGTCTTCTATCATTTCCTTGTCCATTCCCTCCCCCTGAGATGGTGGTCTGCACACAACCCCCATGCAGATTGTGGTGCCATTTCCTGCCTCCAGGGTGACCCAGAGTGCCTCATCTGCTCCCTGTTTACTCTTTAGTTCTGTTGCTTTGATCCCTTCCTTTACATAGAGAGCTACTCCTCCTCCTCCTCCTTTTACCGTCCCTGTCCCTCCTGTAGACTGTGTATCCTGGTATGTTGACATCCCAGTCATGGTTCTTTGTGTACCATGTTTCTGTGACTGCCACAATATCCAGGCAACCCTCTTCCATTAAGGCCACTAGTTCAGGGAGCTTGTTACACAGACTACGGGCATTGGTACTCATCACCCTCCACTTTTTGATGGCCTTACCCTGTCCTTACTGCCTTTGCCTTTTTTAACATTTACCTCTGTCCTGCTTCCTAATGACTTCTCTACCTTGGTGTTTACCTCACTAATTACCGTGTTTTGTGGGGGGAGGCTGGGATTTCCCTACTCCTTTTCAGTGCCTCCCCCCTTGGCTAGTTTAAATGCTTGCCAATGAAGCATTTAAACCTCTCACCTAGGATTCTGGTCCCCCCCCCCGGACAGATGCAGACCATCGCGCCAGTATAGGCCAAACTGCAATATTATTATCATGCTAGTAGATATTCAGCAAATAAGCACATCTTATAACAGAGCTCCTTCTACGCAAATAGCCATGGCAGAACGGAACAATTATCTGGAAGTCTTGGCATGGCTCGAGTATAGAAACACTCAGCCCCCTCCCAGATTAATTATAACTGCAATCCAAGCAGCTCTTAAAGAGACAGTATACAGAGACTATACAGGCACTCCCTGGAAATACATTTAAACTGCTAAAACACAGAACACCAGCCTGGCAGTGAGCATTTAGGCAAGCTCAAGGAAGACTTTTCAGGAACCCCCATTTGTAGGAGGGGTTACACTTAGGTAAAGCTGTGAAGCTTCAAGAATGGCTCCATCCAACTCGGGCGCTGTTGTGCAATGCCAGATCTGTCTGCAATAAGACTGCTCTTATTGCGGACTTTGTTGCTAGGGCAGATCTGGCTTGCATTACCGAGACCTGGTTGGATGGGAATGCGCCCTCATTTTTGAGGCCGCTGTTCCCACTGGGTTCTCGGTTATACATCGCCCGAGATTGGATCGCGGGGGGGAGGGTGGCAGTCTGTTTTAAGACCGAATTGGGCCTAACTGATGTTCCAGTTGAGGAGGCCAGATCATTTGAGTGCACTGTGGTAGCTGGGGTGGGGTGCAGGATTGCTGTCATCTACCATCCACCCGGGGATGAGAAGCTTTTCCTGCAGGAAATAGCAGATTTCGCCACCGACATGGCCTTGGAATCGCCCAGATTGATGGTGCTGGGCGATTTCATTGCATGGGTCGATGAAGAATCTTCGCTTTCTGGTCAACATTTCCTCCAGGTGATGACATCTCTTGGCTTCACTCAGGTTGTTTCCACAGCTACTCACAAGGGAGGTCACTCTCTTGATCTGGTTTTTCTCCTGGGGATTGAGGCATCCGACTTGGTGGTGGAACTGGTCGGTTGGTCTGATCATTACTCAGTTGGATTCAATTTTGAGGCCCCCCTGTGTAGGTCGGCCCCTGTGGAGTTGGTCAAGTACCGCCCATTGTGGGATGTTGCTCCTGAAGACCTGATGGCGGTTATTGACCTCTCGTTTGGCTAATGACGGTGTGCTCTGATCCTGGCGGCTGGTGGTGGCCTATAATGGGGCCATCTCGGCTGCTCTTGACAGATTGCACCACCTCGCCCGCTCTCCGGCCCAGTTTCCCCTTGGTTTGATGTGGCGTTGAGAGGGTTGCGGAGGTTGGGGCGTAGGATGGAGCATTTGTGGAGGAAGACTGCCTTGGATGACGACCATCTTATTTTGCTAGAGCATTATAAGCTCTATCAAACATAAATTTCTCGTAAGAAGGCAGAATTCCTGTCCAGGGAAATTTCTGTTGCTCGGAATCGACCGGCTCAGCTCTTCAGAACTGTTGACAGACTGTGCAACCAAGCCTGTCGGTAGGTTCGTCGAGTTTTTACGCAGAATGACTGCGAGGAGATCGCTCGATTCTTTGCGAATAAGGTGGAAGACATTCGGAGGCAGTGTCCCCGACCTCACTCCAAGGCTGTTACAGTTGATCAGTGTGTTGTCACAGAGCCTGGAGTTTCCTGGAGTTCCTTTAATCTTCCGACCTCGTGGACACTATGAGGATTGTCTCTGAGATGTTCAACATGTTGTAGTTTGATCCAGGTCCTACTTTCTTGATTATAGGATGTAGTGAACTTATTGGCCTGGTCCTTGCGTGGATTATTCGGTGTTCTTTGGAGATGGGAGTTTCCCTAGCTCTCTGAAGGAAGGGGTGGTGACTCCACTTCTGAAGAAAGTTTCCTTAGACCCGAATGACCTAGCCAACTACCGTCCGATCTCTAACCTCCCTTTTGTGGGGAAGGTAATTGAAAAAGTTGTGGCGGCTCAACTTGATAACCATTTGACCATCCATAGTTTATACGAGCCTCTCCAGTCAGGTTTTCGTAAGAGGCATAGCACCGAGACTGCTCTAGTTCGGGTGCTCAATGATCTCCTGATGGCGAGAGATCGGAGACACCGCTCTATTTTGGTTCTCCTTGATCTATCATCAGCTTTTGATACTGTGGATCATGGGGTTTTGCTCGAACGTCTGAGGTCCATCTGCGGGCTTTCAGGTGTGGTCCTCAGATGGTTTTCATCTTACCTCCTGGGGAGAACACAGAGAGTGGTTTCCGGTTTATGTTCATCCGGGGCTTTCTCTCTACCTTGCGGGGTACCTCAGGGTTCAGTGCTTTCCCCCATGTTATTTGCAGTATATATGCTACCCCTCGGAGACATTGTAAGACGGTATGAGCTGAGGTTTCACTGCTATGCTGATGATACCCAGCTCTACTTGTCTTTTGCACCTGACCAGGTTAGTGCTATCTCGGTGCTGAATAACTGCCTCGATATCCAAGACTGGATGAATACCAGTGGTTTGAAGTTGAACCCGGGAAAGACTGAGGTTATGGTGGTGGACCCTGGTCGCAGGGTTGAGGGTCTAGGGAAAGGGTTCCCCTCTGGATTAGTTCTTGGGGTAGAACAGATCCCTACCTCTGAACGGGTGAGTAAGCTGGGTGTGGAGCTTGACACCTTCGTTATCAGGTGTCTGCAGTAGTCAAGACTTCATTTTTTCATCTTAGAAACATCTCCAGGATTAGGCACCTGGTTCCACCAGGCGATTTGCCGGTTTTGGTCCACGCCTTTGTGACATCTCGTCTTGATTACTGTAACTCCCTGTACCTACGGCTTACTGGGGTTGATATCCGCCGCTTGCAGCTAGTGCAGAATGCAGCAGCACGTTTGTTGACTGGGGTGTCTAGAAGGTCCCATATTACTCCTGTGCTGCGCACTCTGCACTGGCTGCCAATACAGTGGTGGATCACCTTTAAAGTGGGTCTTTTGA
The DNA here is from genome assembly GCA_016271365.2 of Neoceratodus forsteri. NCBI lineage: Eukaryota > Metazoa > Chordata > Ceratodontiformes > Ceratodontidae > Neoceratodus > Neoceratodus forsteri. The sequence goes on from CM028130.1 coordinate 1,204,049,489, forward strand.
CCTACAAAGCCCTACATGGGTTAGGTCCCAACTACCTGAAAGAGCTTCTGGTGCCTTACACCCTCTGAGACAGCTTCAGCTGACGAGGGTTGCTGGAGATACCGAGGGTGAATTTGAAGTCTTCTGGAGCCTGCTTTGGTTTTTGCTCCCACCCTCTGGAATTCTCTGCCCCGCCAGCTCTGAGAAAGTACAACGGTGGATAGTTTTAAGAAGGCTTTAAAGTCATTTTTATGGAATCAGACATTTCCTGTTGTATTTTAACTGTTTATTTTAAATATTTTATTGGTTGTATTGTCAGTGTATGTATTGTTACATTGATGCCATGATGCTTTGTACAGCGCTTTGAAATATTTGAAAGGCGCTTAATCAAATAAATTTTATTATTATTATTATTATTATTTAATTGCCCTCCATGTCTCTTCAACCCCTGCCCCTTACTTTCCCCCTTTAAATTATTTTGAACCACATATTTGAGTTTGTTGAAGCCTGCCCCTCTAAAATCCCAGACGACCATACTAGAATGTGTTTTCTCAGTCCCGAGGGCATCTACAAACTAAATTAAGTTGTGGTCGCTGTTTGCAAGCGGCTCCCTAACTATCACTAATTTAACGACATCTGCATTAGTGAGCACCTCATCTAGAACAGTGTCCTATGTTGTGGGTTCCCTTACAAGTTGCACTAGTAGGCAGTCTGGAAACCATCAAGCAAAGCTTGACTTCTCTTGCTTCTGGCCACCGGAATGTCCCAGTCTACATCTGGCAAGTTAAAGTCCCCAATCTCCTTTTGCTGTTCCCCTTCTAATTTCTTTGCTGAGCTCCCCATCTTTTGCCTCTCCATGGCCTGGAAGTCTATAGCATACCCCTAGGTGTAGCTTTTTCACAGATGCCTCTGTCAGTTGAACCCACAGAGACTCAGTCTTTCCCATGTTACACCTAATATTCTCATCCTGTAATACCTCAATACCTTCTGACATAGAGGACAATGCCACCCCCTCCCTACTTCTCTGTCCCTTCTTAGCAGTAAGTATCTAGCTACTATAAGGTCCCTAACACCTTTAAGATTCTGTTGTTAATTAACAAAGCCCTGCACAGCCTAGGTCCCAGCTACCAAAAATATTTTATTTATGTACTGTATGTATGTACGTATGTCTGCATGTCTATATTTTATTTGTTGACTGGGTTAGTACACAGGTCCAAGGGACCTTTCTCGGGAAGATCTGGGCCTAGGTAGACAAAAAATGGGTGCAGATGTGAGGAACATGGTTATAAACAAGTTGGGCGATAAATTTTCAAGGGTAACAGAAAGTAAACACAAAGTAAAAGCTTATATACAATTTCAATAAAGTGGCACAGAAAACATGAGTTAATTTGTTCTATAAGAATGCAATACTGGTGCTAATATAACATCATGAAGTGGTGGTGTGCAGACCACCAACAGAGGGGGAGGAGTTAGACAAGGTTTTTTTGGGGGGCATTAGTAGAATGGCAAGCAAAGGGGAGGTATTGACTATGGGGGACTTTAATCTGCCGGATGTAGACTGGAGCATTCTGGCTGCAGCTATGTTAAGAAGGAGGGCCATCCTCGACTCCCTTCAGGGAACATTTCTCAGGCAGCTGGTTACGGAAACCACTACAGATGGAGCAGTGTTAGACCTGGTACTTATGAACAGGGACAGCATTACAGACATCACAGTGGGTAGACCTTGAGTGCAAGTGATCACTATACGGTGTGGTTTGGTATATGGATTGGGCAGGGAAAAAAAACACACCAGGACAAGGGTACTGGACTTCAGGAGGGCAGACTGTAAAGAAAGGGGGGACTACCTCAGTAAATATCTTGAAGGGGGGATGGCCCGGGAGGGAGTGGAGGCACAATGGTAAAAGATCAAGGAGGTAATAAATGTGAGGGCTAAGCCCAAAGTTCAATGTGGGGGAATAGCTCCTCCCTCATCCCCCTTTAAGGACAGCCTCTTTCAGCAGTCCCCTGCTTAACGCATTATGAAACATACACTACATCGGCACCTAGGCTTCTGTGTGGCTCATGGGCTGAGCCTTCTCTCTTCTCTGTTCCTTTCTTCTTTCTTTGTGCTCCCATAGTTGCACCTGTGTGGCTCCTGCAAGTCTATATTATTTTCCTTCATGCCTTGCCTCCGTCGTTTGCCTTCCCCCCTCCCTCTTAGCCTCTGGGCCTTTCCTTACCCTGCCCCTTCATCGCTGAATTTCTCCTTTTGGCTTTCTTCTTTCCCCCTCCATCGCAGCTCCTTCCCCAACTCTGACGCTCCCAATCTGATGTCATCTCCTGGCACTTCTATTTTAGCACTGGCCCAACACTCCTGCTCTTCTCCCAACAATTTTTTTCTCCCTACCGTAGCTCGTTCTGGAGCCCCCGGCTGCTTGGGGAGTCTGTGGTGTGGCTCCCTCTCTGTTAGCATCTGCACTGGCAGCCATACATTGCTACTTCCATGACCGCAACGGTGGTCACTCAGGATCGGTCCTGGCTGGGTGAGTCTGCTGTTTTTCTGCCTGCTTCTCAGTGTCTTGCAATTTCCCACCTCAGCTGCCAAGGTGGGGGAGCTACTGGACTTCTGCTCATTCTGTCCCGGAATGGAGTGGGGCTCCTGGGTCAGGGTGCATCTCCGAGCTGCACTCAAGCATTACTCCCCTGATGCACTGCATTCATATTTTACCTGTTCAGCTCTGCATTTCATATCCCTACCGTTTCTGTTGCATGGCCCTCATTTCTTCTCCTACTGGTGTCTCAATCTGGCCTTGCTTTCCCTGGGGGGTCCTGGCTGGCTGGCTGGCAGGCACCTGTCTATGTGCTGTACCACAATGCTACCACTGGACTACTGTCATTCTGCTAGTGGTGTCTGCCTGTTCTGTCTCTTCCTGCACCCCCTTCCCTGCTGCTTCCCCCATCCTCTGTTCCTTGTCCCATGCTCCCCTGGTTTTTCCTTTTGGGCCTTTTGCTCCTCACACCAGCAGTCCGTCTTCACTTCCATGCCTTCTACCATCCAGATCCATGTTACCTCTCCCCTGATCTGGCGATTGCACCCCTTTCCATACAGCTCCAGAGCCTATACTCTGCTCAGCGACAAGATTTATGTTTCCTCATTCTAACTCTGGTGCTCCTCACCTTTCATCTTGTCCATCCTGCTAGCGTTCATACCTACTCCCTTTCCTCGGCATGCAGCACCCCACCTGTATCATTGGCTCTTCTCATGCATTCCTTTTTTCAAGCATTCTTCATTATCTGTGACTACCACTCTTACTTGCTGCCTTCCCCTTCCTATTGCTTACCTGTTTTCCTCCTACACTATGCAGCCATCTGCCCTTACTTGCTCAGCCCATACCAGCAGTTTCTCCAGATGCCATCCCTAACTCATACCTTCTGAGGCACTGAGTGAAGGTAGGCTTGCCCTGTCTACTGATGATAGGATTCTGTTACAGTCATTACTATCTACTACTTACAAACCTGACATCCTCTGTCCCTAACTCTGCCTGGTGGCTCGAGTGAAGGTTAGCACGCCCAGACTACCAGGGATGGGAGCTATGTCTGCATTCTACTGTTTCACCTCCATGCATTCTCTACCTGATAACAGGTTGCTGCTTCCCTTTGGGAACAGGACCACTTTACCCTATTTGCTTTCAACATCCCACCTCTGCCTGGTGGCATCGAGTGGCAATTGTCTTGCCTCAACTACCAGGGATGGGAGCTATGTATTTATTCTACTATTTCATCCTTCTGCATTCTCTACCTGATACCCAATTGCTGTTTCCCTTTGGGAATGGGACCACTACACCCCATTTGCCTTCAACGTCCTACCTCTGCCTGGTGGCACCGAATGAGGGTTGTCTTGCACAGACTACCAGGGATGGAAGCCTGGGTCTGCTATCTACTGTTTCAGCCTTATGCATTTTCTACCTGAATACCCGGTTGCCACTTCCCCATTTGCTTTCACCATCCTACGTTTTCCTGGCAGCATCGAGTGAAGATCATCTCACCTCGACTACCAGGGATGCTTGCCCATGTCTACATTCGACTGTTTCAACCTTCTGCATTCTCTACCTGATAACCAGTTGCTGCTTTTCTTCAGGAATGGGACCACTGTACCCCATTTGCCTTCCACATTCTACATCGCCAGTCTATATCCTGCACTTCCATGGACTCATCGTACTCGTCCTTGCCTTGACCTTCTCATGCTCTGGACTTGGACTCAGCCAACTTGTTCAGTCTCAGCCTCCATTCAATTCAACTACCTCCTGGACTTCCTTGCTGCTGGTTGCCCCTTCCGATGGCTATGGCGAGTTTGCCTGCTTATGATGTGGGAACCTCGTGCTTCATCGCTGCAGCACCTTCTGTTCTCTGTACTTGCTGTTTGCCATCTTCAAACGTGGAACTCTCATACCTCAGCTTCATTGCACTTGGTACCTGGCTTCGCTGCTTGGTCTTCCATGGATCTGCTTCCCATAGCCTCCAGCGGCTTTCCCGCATTCTGATTCAGTTTGCTGTGGCAATGACCTCAGTCCTGTTCCTTCCTGCATCTGAGATGTCACTACAGCTTGACCTTTGCTGTCATCTTCTAGGAATCCCTCCTCCAGTCTGCAGGCATCCACTCCAGATTTTCCTTTCATCCTTGGACAACTGCCTTCTCTTTGCCATCCTGGTGGCTCGGGGCTCCTTCCCATATGCTGTGGCTCTTTTGGGGCATTTCATATCTATCACCGGCCAGTATTTCTACCCAGTCAACTACTCCTCCCATTCTTCTATTCCATACTCCTACCTTGGCCATCCTAACAGCTCCTATCTACTACTCTATGGAGCATTCATTCATTTCACCTGAGAAAAATTTCTACTAGAAACATCCTCGGACAACATGCCTCATAGACTCTTACGTCACATACTCCTTCCAGCCAAGATTTTCACCTAGACCAGACTTCCATTGATTCCTCAATCTGCACATTTGTAATCAAGATGGCTATCTCACTGTCTCAGTCATGCCTCTCATCAGGCCTATGTCCGACTTTAATGCTAGGCACCCCTGGCATTCTACAACACTCAACTTCCCATTGCAATATCAGTCTATAGACTCTGTCAAAGACCCATTCTGAAATTTCTACAGCATTCAGATAGCGGATTAACCTGTGAGGTGAAGTAGTCCTGGCCACTTCAGCTTCTGTCACTGGCAATCACACCACAGCAATACCCATATCTCCTTTCCCTCTAGTAGAACAGAAGGAACCTATGCAGATATCATTATGGCATCAATACCCAAACCAACTTGAATTCATAGTACTGAACTTCCAATTATTGCCATATACATTCAGTAAACATCTCTATTGCATACCAGTCTTCCTTCATTGGTCTAAAAACTTCCACGTCACCCCTCCTACCAGGTACCTAAAGATTCTGCCTGATTCCTTCATCTTCTTCATGGATGCTTACATTGCAACTTATCTCTCGTCGCTTAACTCCAAACCTTCAGAGTCCAACGTGAATGTCAAACCTTTTACAAAGTCAGATTGTTTACCTTCTGACTTCACAACCTATCATACTTCCCACCATTCAAAGTCTAACAGCAAATTTCATCAAATCATGCCCTTCATGCTCACTTTGTCTCCATACTTTCATGGATATCATCCATCATCACCTTGGAAACCTGGACTGCATTCATCCCATTTTTAACTGGACCTATTTTGCTTCCAGGATCCGGATGCTTCTTCAGAATGGACCTACCTTTTCAACTTCAGAATCGTCCTTCCAGAATACATCATCCAATGGACTTTGAAGATGGACCATCATCTCACCAAGCAATTCACCTTCCTAGAATAGCATAATATGGTTGCTAGACCCTAGGTACATCTCCTCTTAGTTTGCCTGGAGGACGGGCAGGTCAGTAGCCATGGGTCCTCAGAGGTTCCTCCACCTGGGGGTTTTCCTCTCCTGCGTGCTACTGGTCATAATCTCTGTGAGTTGGGGGAGGTAATCATACTATTTTGGACATTCATTATTAATTCTTTTGGGCTTTCTGTTCCCTACTCACAAGCTGGTTTCCCTACCAAGGGTGGGAATAGAGTAAAGCCAAAAGTAAACTACGTTTCACAAGCACTACTTACTTCATACGCTAGTCACCAAAACATTGAATGGGAGGGCTAAAGCCCGTGGTTCAATGTAGGGGGAATAACTCCTCCCACATTCCCCTTAAAGGCTAGCCTCTTTCAGCAGTCCCCTGCTTAGCGTGCTGTGAAACACCCACCATCTACCCCTGCCACCTTCTTCTCCAGCACTCTGCTCACCCTTGGTACTGGCTTTCTATTCCCTACTCACAACCCAGTTTCCCTACCAGGGGTGGGAACAGAGTAAAGCCAAACGTAAACTACATTACACAAGAACTACTGACTTTATATGCTATTCACCAAAACATTGAACTAAGGCAATGGCAAACAGTCTGAAGGAAGAAAGCAAGGATATGAGGAGGAAGAGGCGATTATGGTTCTCGAAGGAGTTGGTTAAGGCAGTAAGGGAGAAAAAAACAGTGCTTAGGAAGTACAAGAAGGCTCAGTCAGAAGGGGACAGGGAGGTTTATCTAGATAAACAAAGATAAGCAGAAATAAGGGTGAGGGCAGCTAAGATACAAGCAGAGGAAAGGATCACCAAGGAGGTCATGAAGGGGGATAAGACCTTCTTCAGGTACGTGAGTGAAATGAGGAAAGCAGGAGGGATAGTGAGGATCAGGAGAGTGGGGAAGGGGGACTGTGCAGAAGAAGAACAAGCAAAAGCTATAATTCTAAATGAATTCCTCTGTTCGGTATTCAAAATGGAGGGAGGAGGGAACAGACTATCATGTACCAGCAAGCACCAGGGGGAGAAGGGAGTGGACACAAGTCCATTCTTGGAGGAGAGAGTCTGAAGGGGATTGGAAGCACTAATGGAAAACAAGGTGATGGAGCCAACTGGGATTCACCCAAGGGTGCATAAAAGAACTGAGCATGGTGCTAGCTGCCACTCTGGCAACATTATCCAGCACTTCATTGGAGATGGAGGTAGTTCCAGAGGACTGGAGGAGGGCTGATGTGGTCCCTCTACACAAGAGAGGCACCAGGGAGGAGGCTAGCAACTATAGGCCAGTCAGTCTGATAGAAGTGGTGGGAGAATTAATGGAGATCCTGCTGAAGGAGAGGCTGATGGAGTACCCGGAGACAAATAGGTTGCAGGACAACTGGCAACATGGCTTTACAGTGGGGAGGTCATGTCAAACAAATCTCATAGATTTCTTTGACTGGGTGACTAGGGAGGTGGATCAGGGGAAGGCAGTGGGCACAGTCTATCTGGATATCAAAAAGGTCTTTGACACTGTGCTGCACAGGAGGCTAATACAGAAACTTAGAAACCAGGGGGTTGGGGAGAAGGTAGTAAGTTGTGAATCAAACTGGTTGAAGGATAGGAAACAGAGGGTGGTGGTGAATGGAGGTCACTTGAGAAATGGGAGAGTGACCAGTGGAGTGCTACAGGGATTGGTACTGGGTCCTTTCCTCTTCAATATCTTCATAAGTGACATTGCTGAATAACTGGAAGGGAAGGTGTGTCTGTCTGTGGATGTCACAAAAATCTGCAACAGGGTTGACACCTGAGAAGGGCTGGAGAGAACAGAAAGGGACTTGGGGAAGCTACGGGAGTGGTCTAGGATGTGGCAGCTATGTTTCAATTCCAACAAGTGATGAAAGTCATGCACCTGGGGTAGGGAACCTTGTAGGCTGTGTATAAGAATGGGAGGCAGGTACTTATAGTCACCAAGCAGAAGAGGAACCTTGGAGTAATCATATCTGATGACCTCAAGATGGTGGGGCAGTGCAACATAGAAACATAGACTTTGACGGCAGATAAGGACCGCTTGGCCCACCTAGTCTGCCCATTTCCCTACCTAGAGGATAAGCTGCAGATCCTATTTAACCAACAGCCTATTTCTTCCTAGCCCCCACAAAAATTGCCTTATGTCTGTCCCATGCACTCTTGAATTCTCCCACAGTTTTAGACCCCACAACCTCCTCAGGAAGGCTGTTCCATGCATCCACCACCCTCTCTGTGAAAAAATACTTCCTCACATTGCCCCTGAGCCGACCCCCCTCTACCTTCAAATTGTGTCCCTTTGTTCTTGCACATCTCTTTTTCTGAAAGATGCTACCCTCATGGACTTTGTTGATTCCACTGAGGTACTTAAACGTTTCTATCATGTCCCCCCTCTCCCTCCTTTCCTCAAGGGTATACATATTAAGCTCCTTTAGTCTCTCCTCATATGGCTTCTCTTGCAGACCCTGCACCATTTTAGTTGCCCTCCTCTGAATTGCCTCCATCCTGTCTATGTCCTTGGAGATGGGGTCTCCAGAACTGGACGCAGTACTCCAGATGGGGTCTCACCAACTGTCTGTACAGGGGATACCAACTTCCTATTTTCTGCTGGTGATACCTCTCCCTATACATCCCAGTATCCCCCAGCCCTCCCTACTGCCTTCTCACATTGCTTGCCAACCTTAAGGTCATCTGATATGATTACCCCTAGGTCACTTTCCATTTTTGTTGTTGTTACTACCTCCCCTCCATTGTGTAATCTTCCCTGGGTTTTTGTTTCCCAGGTGCATTACTTTGCACTTCTTTGCATTGAATCCAAGCTGCCATACTTCTGACCATTCCTCCAACCTTGCCAAGTTCCTTCTCATCCTTTCCACGCCTCCTTGTGTATCATCCCTGTTGCAGATCTTTGTGTCATCTGCAAAGAGGCATACTTTTCCTTCCAGTCCCTCTGCAATGTCACTTATAAAGACATTAAAAATGACTGGACCCAGTACTGAACCCTGTGGTACCCCACTAGTAACCCCTCTTCCTTCAGAGTGGACTCCATTTACAATTACCTTCTGTGTACTGTTGTTCAGCCAATGTTTAACCCAGGCCACCACCTTGGGACTCACTCCCAGGCTGGTTAATTTGACTACTAATCTTTTGTGTGGGACTGTGTCAAATGCCTTGCTCAAGTCTAGGTAGGCCATGTCCACAGCCCCTCCCTGGTCTACTACTTTGGTCACCCAGTCAAAGAAATCAATTAGATTCATCTGACATGACCCTCCCACTGTGAACCCATGCTGCCTTGGGTCCTGTGCCCCACTGGCCTCTAGGTACTCAACAATTCTTTCCTTCAGAAGTGATTCCATCACTTTCCCTACCACAGAGGTCAAACTGATAGGTCTGTAGTTTCCTGTGTAACCCACCTGCAAATGGGAGTTCCCAAAAGACTTCCAGGAGCTTGCTTGAATGCTCCAAGCCTGAATGGTGTTTGGCGTTTAAGCCATTTATCTGTGAGTGTTTTTAGAGCCTCTGGTACTGTCTCTTTAAGAGCTGTCTGCTTGCAGACATAATTAGTTTGTATGGGGGGACTGTGTGTTTCTTTGCTTGAGTACCACTCGAGCTGCTGCCAATTCACTCCATTTCTGCAGTCACTAGGAGTGCAAAGGGAACCTATCTGAAAGATGTAACTGTTTGCCAGAAATCATTTAGCATAATAATGAAAATACAGTTTGTCTAACCTGCTTTCTTTGCAGTCAGAACTGTGTTTGCCTAGTTCCCCATTACAGTTTTGAACTGCTGAACTGGACCAATCAGTGTGGGTTAAGGTAGCTCTAAAATGGTGCCTTGGACGAATCAGAACTTGGACTCATAATTTGAGCCAGCCACAAGAGGATTGTATGGGCAGTGACTCTGGGAGATGTAGTTTGGACTTCGGCGCCTTTTTGGACCAACAGAGGCAGTCTACTGTGAGTGACAGCCAATCCAGCCAAGAACTGGGAGGAACTCAAAGGAAGTGCCCGTTTTGTCTGCTGGAGTTTCAGTTGAGCTCTGGCAGTGAAGAGGGAAGGAGCCCTGTGCTTTTCCGGTGTGCAGTTTTAGTCGAGAAACGTGTGTAAGGCCCTGAGTTCTGGTCTGCAGCTTGTGTAACTGCTTGTTAGGACTGAACTGTCCTGTGAAGAGAATCAAAGGATATCTGAAGAGTAGAAACCAGACTCACCCTGTAGAAGACTGGAGAAATTGCTGAATTGGCTTGGTCTGTCAGGAACTGAATCTGCTGTGTGTTCTCCCGGGTATTGTGCAGTAATTGCGATCAGGATAGAGAAGCAGCCTGCCTGGTATAGTACTTTCTTTTTACCATATTCATGTGTGAGGAGGCTTGTGTAGCTCAAGTGAATCCTGCTGCCATTAAAGGACTTTTGCCTGTTGCAGTTTGCCATATAAATGTGTGAGGAGTCTCGTGGAGCTCAAGAGTAGCCCTGCTGACATTGAAGGACCCTATCTTGATGGAGGTCGTGAGTACTAATTCAGGGTCACTCCCTGTTGAATTGCCACATTGAATCCAAATGGAATTACTGTACTGCTGACTGTTTAACTAATTTTTCTTTTCTCTATGTGAAAGGGCCCCTACCAGCTGCCACGGTTTGGACTAGCCACTAGGGCTTGGGTACCCAGGGACAGTAACTGGTAGGGATAGGCCTGTGCACAGAGCCATAGGTAGATGAGTAAAGTGATAAGCTAATTAACCTGATTTCTCCCTGTCCTTGTTATATTCCCCCTAAATAAGTCAGAGCTGCTTGTTTCAGCAAAGTCATACTGCCTGAGGTACTTGTCTATGTTAAAGTATTGTACTGTGATTGTTGCACTGTATCTTATTTTACAGGAGGTACCAGTGCCTGAACCAGTCCTGGGGGTAAGTGTATACTGTGAAGGTAATTATGATATATTGTGTGGGTTACTAGTGGGAATAAAGGGGGGTTGCAGTGTCCCAGAGGGCTGTGACCAAGTTAGTTTAACTATTGGAAACCCTGACCTCTGGGTGGAGGCACCCGCCATCAGATCCAGGCCCCTCAACCTGTTAGTGGCAAATCAGGCAGGGGTAGTAGCCCCTGGGATAGCGCCATCTAGGGGTTACATCTTGGAGGCACCGCTGGGATTGTGTGTCCTCTAAGCGGCCATATTTACAAACCACTGTTAAGAAAAAAAAAAATAAATGGGTACCCCGACAGAGTGGCTGTGCACCGCTGATGGAGTGGTGTACTGGGGAGGAGATCGACCTCCAAAATGCTATGCTTATCCTGGACATCCCCTGGGTATCAATACGGACACTGTACAGGGAGTACTTTCCAAGGTCAAGGTTTACAAAACCCTGTGGTGGTGGGTCAGCATGCTAATCTGCTCACCCACATTTCCTGGCCCTAGTAGAGTTTAGGATCCCATAGATAGCTCCAAAGTGCCACAGACCATTACCCCAGAGGGAGCCCTCACTGCTTGGAGAGTGATAACTAAGGACAGTAAAGACCCGGGGGGGAATGAGCCCCCACCACTATCTGAAACTTTTGAGGAGAAATTTGCTAAATGGTTGCTGGGGAAGGAAAACTGTGGAGGACTTGAAGAAACTGTTCTTGCCACCTGGGGTGTTCCTCCCCAACACCTCTCCCGCCCAGTACCCGTAATGGTGGCTGAACCAATGCAGACTCCTATTTCTGCACCTGCCATTAGTCACGACTCTTACCGAAGGTTGAGGATCTTCTCTGGCACCCTCCCCACCCCCCAAGGGGAGGATAACTGGGAGACCTGGATAGACTATGTTGCCCTCCAAGTGCTAGAATGGCAATGCTCGGAAGCTGAAAAGCTAAAGAGGGTTAGTGAGAGCCTCCGAGGTCCTGCCCTGGCTACCATCTGTGCTAAATGGGCCAGTAACCCTGAAGCGACTGCACAGACCTATCTTGAGGCCTTGGAGAATGTGTATGGGAGCCCAGATTCTGATGAGGATCTATGGTGGAGAGTAAGAAATGCACAACAGTACCAAGGGGAGTTGTTGTCTGTGTATGTATCTCGGCTGGAAAAATTGTTGCAAGAATGCCTCAGAAAGGGTAGTTTGCCAGCGATTGAACCGGACCGAACCAGGCTGGACAGGATCCTTAAGTCTGCCCCTTCTCAGAACTGCTGTTGCTTCAGTTACGCCTGGCAAATCGACTGGAATCCCCACCCTCCTATGATGAGTTAATGAGAGAAATTCGAGGAGTTGAGAAAGGCAACCTCGGAGGGACCTGCACCAACAGCGCGCTACGACCGAGTGACTGAGGTGACCCATCAAGTGAAGTTCAGGGGCAGAGGTTGGCAGTCAATGAGTGCTCTGACAAGGAAAAAGATATGCCACAATGGGGCGAACTGTTGAGAGAGATCCGGGAATTCAAAAACAGTCCCTTTGTAAAGGCCACGCCTGCAAGTACGAGCCCTGACCTATATCCGACTGCATCTGCTATGGGGGTGGGGGTACCCACCCATGTGTCTCCTGCTGATAACGGCTCCAAACTCGATTCCTTGACCATGGAAGTGGAGAAACTGATGAGATGTCTCCAAATGCTTATCACGCCGCAGACAGAGATGGCACCAAGGTTTCCAGTTAGTAATACCCTGCCCTGGCTCCCAGTGTGGCGCCTCGGCCAGCTCAAACTCCAGAAAGTATGTTTTGCTATAATTGTGGGAAAGATGGGCACATGAAAGGAATGCGGTCCCCAAAAGACACTGACAAAGTTGCATATAGGCTACAAGGAGAGCTTGAGAAACCAGTGGTTAAAAGGTGCACAAATGATCCCAGTGAGGGCACCAAAATGCTAACTCACGCCTTTTGTGGCAAGGTCAGTTGCCCAGGCCCCCGCTTCTGCCCTCTCAGACTGGTCCAGAATAGTGGGTCCTCCATGGAGACCACTGTAAAGGTGAATGGAGTGTCTACAAGAGCTGTATTAGACAGTGGCTCCCAAGTGACATTATGTTCCAGGATTGGTATCAGAAGCATTTGTCAGGCGTACCCTTACAACCATTAGAGGACTGCATGTATGGGGTTAAGTAAGAAGGCCTACCCTATTCTGGGTATATCCGAATTTGGCTGTCTTTCCCAACCTCCGTGGCTGGAGTGGCTGAACAAGTAGAGACCCTAGCCTTAGTGTGTCCCCCACTGGACTGTATGATGGTGTCCCTTTGTTGATTGGAACAAATGCTCATATGTTCGGAAGGCTGGCACAGTTGTGTTATGAAAACAGGGGTCAAAGACTAGTAGAGCTTTAAGAGTTCTGGCTTTAATTAAGAAGGCCTATGAGGCACAGAGATGCTGAAAAAAATAGAACTAGAGGAACGGTCGGAATTGTATGGAAGAAGGATCCTGAGTCTCTGATCCTGGCGCCAAATGCCCAGTGTACCTTACAGGAGAGGTCCGTATCAGAAAGGATGTTAAGAATAAAATATTAATGTTGGATGCACCAGGCGATGGAAAATTGCCAGAGGGACTGCTGGTCAAGCCTAGTATTTTGCCTGCTAGAGCCCATGCTTATGCCAGAAGGGTAATGGTCCAAGTTCATAATGTGTCTGAAAGAGACATTCGAGTAAATAGAGGTTGCATCCTGGCTAATGTGCATTGTGCAGACACTGCAGTGCTACCCAGCAGCAAGAGTTCAAGGAAGAATGACAGAGTAACGCCTGACTTGTTTGATTTCGGCGACTCCCTGCTGCCAGCTGAATGGAAAGTGAGGATCAGTGAGAAGCTTGCCCAGAGAGACCAGGTGTTTTCTTTAAAGGAATGGGATGTAGGATGCGTGCAAGGAGCTGAGCACAATATCCGGCTGCATGACGAAAGACCATTTTGTGAGAGGTCTCGACGCCTGGCACCTGCTGACATAGATGATGTGAGACGGCATCTGCAAGAGATGTTAGCTGCTGGTGTAATACAAGAATCCAGAAGCGCTTATGCTTCCCCCATTGTGGTAGTGAGGAAAAAGAATGAGACAGTAAGGATGTGTGTGGATTATCGCACCTTAAACCGGCTGACTATCCCTGATCAGTACACAATGCCCCGCATTCAGGATGCTTTGGACTGCCTAAACGGGAGCAAGTGGTTCTCTGTGTTGGATCTCCGCAGTGGGTACTACCAGATCCCGATGGCCCCAGAGGACCGTGAGAAGACAGCCTTTATCTGTCCGCTGGCTTTCTATGAATTCATGAGGATGCCTCAAGGGATTTCAGGTGCCCCAGCCACTTTTCAACGATTGATGGGCGTGCAGTGGGGACATGAACTTACTAGAGTGCCTGGTATACAGATGACGTTATTGTGTTTGGCAGCTCACTGGAGGAGCATGAGAGCAGATTATTTAAGGTATTGGACCAACTGGAGGACTTTGGCCTTAAACTGTCCATTGATAAGTGTCAATTCTTTCAAACATCAGTAAAGTATGTGGGACACATAGTATCCACCGAGGAATAGAGACCGACCCAAGTAAAGTTGAGGCCTTGACCACCTGGCCACAGCCCAAAATCTAAAAGAACTGCAAAGATTCTGGAGTTCTGTGGTTATTATCGGCATTTCATCAAGGACTATTCAAGAGTGATCCGCCCTTGCTTAACCTTACTCAAGGGTATCCTCAACCCACAAAAATACCAAAGTCAAGCGTCCCTCAAGACTGAAAGAGTGTATTTTCGTCCAGTGAAGTATTTGGGGCCGCTGGACTCCTGATTGTGAGACTGCTTTTCATGAGATCATATATCAACTTACCCATGCTCCAGTGCTGGCCTATGCCGATCCAAGAAAACCTTCGTCCTGCACACTGATGCTAGCTTGCAAGGGTTGGGGGCTGTGTTGTACCAAGAGACGAGAATGGCCTGAGACCAGTGGCCTTTGCTAGTAGAAGCCTGACCCATCCAAAAGAACTATCCTGTACATAAGTTAGAGTTCCTAGCTTTGAAGTGGGCTATTGTTGACCAATTCCATGAGTACTTGTATGGGGCTAAAATACTAGTAAAAACTGACAATAATCCTTTGACCTATGTGCAGACCTCAGCTAAGTTGGATGCCACTGGCCATGGGTGGCTTTCTGCATTATCTACATATGACTATGCTCTCGAATACTGAGCAGGTCTGAACCACATAGATGCTGATGCTCTCTCCCAGAGGCCTGTTCCCCAGAATGATTGGGTCAGATTGGCAGAACCTGACATTCGGGCACTCTGCCGGAAGTTTGACAGGGAGGAACAAATGTCCACGGACGCAGTGGACTGCATGGTGGATTGCTTGGGACCCTCTGAGAATTGCATACCTGCTGCTTATTGCCACTTTTCTGCAATAGACATTGGTGCACTGCCTCAGCTGGACAATGACAGTATTCAGCGGGCTCAATCCCGCAATCCCATGATCAAATCAGCTTTAGAAGCCCTCTATGCAGGAAAGATGTGTCCAAATTAGGCTCCACTGATTTGAGAACTGCACTGTTATACAAAGAAGGTCCTAAGTTGAAATTGATCAATAAACTGTTGTACAGAGAAACAGTAGACAGAGGGGGACAAGTAGACAAACAACAACTAGTGCTGCCCACTGCCTTTCGAGACTCAGTACTGAGATCCTTGCACAACCACATGGGGCACCTTGGTATAGACAGAACACTTGACTTGGTGAGATCCAGATTCTATTGGCCTAAGATGGGGGCTGATGTGGAGCAACACATTCGAACTTGTAGTCGCTGCTTACAGAGGAAAGCTTTGCCCCAGAGGGCTGCCCCCCCTTATTAACATCACCACCAGTGCACCCATGGAGCTGGTCTGTATTGATTTTCTGAGTTTGGAGTCAGATCAAAGAAATATCAGTAATGTGCTCGTGGTCACTGACCATTTCACGAGATATGCCCAAGCTTTCCCCACCAAAGACCAGAAAGCATCCACTGTGGCCAAAGTACTTGTAGAAAACTTTTTTGTTCACTATGGGGCTCCACAAAGAATCCATTCTGATCAAGGGAGAGACTTTGAGACTCGTCTCATCAAAGAGATGCTTTCTCTGTGGGGAGTGCGAAAGTCCAGAACCACTCCTTACCACCCCAAGGGGGACCCACAGCCTGAACGTTTCAACCGCACTTTGCTAGATATGCTAGGCACCCTACACCCAAAGGACAAGCCTAGATGGAGCCAACAAATTAGCACCCTGGTACATGCTTATAACTGCACCAAAAGTGATGCCACTGGGTTCTCCCCCTACCGCCTGATGTTTGGAAGAAGCTCGACTGCGGTAGATGTGTGTTTTAGGGTCTCTCCTGATGGGGTTCAAGCTGACAACTATTTACAGTATGTGCAAAGTTAAAGGCCCAGCTAACTCATGCGTACCAACTGGCTCAAACCATGGCTGCCAAAGAAATCTGGCCAACAAAGAAAGATATGATAAAAGGTGAAAGCACAGGAACTCCAGGAGGGAGATCGGGTATTGCTAAGAAATCTGGGACTGCATGGCAAACACAAGATTGCTGACAGATGGCACCATCTCCCTCACATTGTAGTGGGCAAACTAGATGCTCTGCCAGTGTACAAAGTAAGGCCTGAGAATAATTCAAAAGATGTTAAAACAATGCATAGAAATCATTTACTGCCCATTGGACAAATCTTGATTGAGTCTGAGCCCCAGAAGATGCCCCTCTGGACCAGTGACTAGAGCTGCTGCTAAGAAAAGATCAAGAAAGTCTGCACCTACAGAAGCAAAGTTAAAGTGTTCCCTCCAAGTCCCAGTTGAGCATGACTGTCAGTCCATATCAGAAGAAAGTGGAGTGACTTTGAATACTATCCTTCTTACGAACTGAGTCAATTGTTTCGGGGCAATCCCCTAGTCAATACTGGAGACGAAGCTGGGCCTTCTGGACTGTCTAAGCACCCAGCTTCGTCCCTGGAGCCAATGCTCCCAGAAAGTGAAGTGCAAAGCATCAGATCAGATGAAATGGAATCATTGTGCATGGTTGAACTGTTTGAGCTTTCAGGGGAGGAAAATGATGGACTGGGGCAGACTGGTGATACACCAGAACAAGAAGAGTATTTTGAGTGCCCTGACAGTCCACTGCCAGTGTCCGAAAGCTCTCCATGTGAGCCAAATGTTGTGGACTCAGAAACTGTAACTCCTGGAGCTGAAAGTGCCCCAAGTTCTAGCCTCTCTACCCCCATGGAGACTCCCTGACAAGTGAGGACAATGCTGAAAATGAGGCTCAGAGTGCAGAGACTGTAACAGTTCCCCTAGAAAGACTGGTTGAGCTGTAAAGCCTGTGGTGCACCTCAGTTATGATTCCCTTGGGAGAGGCCTGTGGACTTGTCTCTCAATGTTGTCCATAAAGGTGTATGTGTCCCGAGGCTCATTGCCCAAACTGGCGTCAGTGCTAACTCAAGTTACTTGTGTTGCCCTCTAAGTATGGTGCCCTTGCCCGTCCAGCCCCAAGGTAACTGATAGGGAAGGGCCCCCTCTCTTCAGGTTTCATGTACAAGAGGTAATAACTTGAGTTATGGTACAATGTGTGTGTAATACTGTGTAAAGAGTGACGTACTTTAATATTTCAGAAATGTTTTCTTGGTAAAATTATATATTGAATGATGATTACATGTGTGAGCCTAATGCAAATGTATATGGTTGCAGTTGAAACTTATGGGGGTACTTGCTTGACGCGGACGTCAAGCTTTCCCAGGCCAGGAAGTGTGTAACCTCCCTGCAAATGGGGGTTCCCAAAAGACTTCCAGGAGCTTGCTTGAATGCTTCAAGCCTGAATGGTGTTTGGCGTTTAAGCCATTTATCTGTGAGTGTTTTTAGAGCCTCTGGTACTGTCTCTTTAAGAGCTTTCTGCTTGCAGACATAATTAGTTTGTATGGGGGGACTGTGTGTTTCTTTGCTTGAGTACCACTCGAGCTGCTGCCAATTCACTCCATTTTTGCAGTCACTAGGAGTGCAAAGGGAACCTATCTGAAAGATGTAACTGTTTGCCAGAAATCATTTAGAGTAATAATGAAAATACAGTTTGTCTAACCTGCTTTCTTTACAGTCAGAACTGTGTTTGCCTAGTTCCCCATTCTAGTTTTGAACTGCTGAAATGGACCAATCAGTGTGGGTTAAGGTAGCTCTAAAATGGTGCCTTGGACGAATCAGAACTTGGACCCGTAATTTGAGCCAGCCACAAGAGGATTGTATGGGCAGTGACTCTGGGAGATGTAGTTTGGACTTGGCGCCTTTTGGACCAACAGGGGCAGTCTATTGTAGTGACAGCCAATCAGCCAAGAACTGGGAGGAACTCAAAGGAAGTGCCGGTTTTGTCTGCTGGAGTTTCAGTTGAGCTCTGGCAGTGAGAGGGGAAGGAGCCCTGTGCTTTTCGATGGTGTGCAGTTTTAGTCGAGAAACGTGTGTAAGGCCCTGAGTTCCGGTCTGCAGCTTGTGTAACTGCTTGTTAGGACTGAATCCGTCCTGTGAAGAGAATCAAAGGATATCTGAAGAGTAGAAACCAGACTCACCCTGTAGAAGACTGGAGAAATTGCTGAATTGCGCTTGGTCCGTCAGGAACTGAATCTGCTGTGTGTTCTCCCGGGTATTGTGCAGTAATTGCGATCAGGATAGAGAAGCAGCCTGCCTGGTATAGTACTTTCTTTTTACCATATAAATGTGTGAGGAGGCTTGTGTAGCTCAAGTGAATCCTGCTGCCATTAAAGGACTTTTGCCTGTTGCAGTTTGCCATATAAATGTGTGAGGAGTCTCGTGGAGCTCAAGAGTAGCCCTGCTGACATTGAAGGACCCTATCTTGTTTGGAGGTCGTGAGTACTAATTCAGGATCGCTCCCTGTTGAATTGCCACATTGAATCCAAATGGAATTACAGTACTGCTGACTGTTTAACTAATTTTTCTTTTCTCTGTGTGAAAGGGCCCCTACCAGCTGCCATGGTTTGGACTAGCCACTAGGGCTTGGGTGCCCAGGGACAGTAACTGGTAGGGATAGGCCTGTGCACAGAGCCATAGGTAGATGAGTAAAGTGATAAGCTAATTAACCTGATTTCTCCCTGTCCTTGTTATATTCCACCAAATAAATCAGAGCTGCTTGTTTCAGCAAAGTTATACTGCCTGAGGTATTTGTCTATGTTAAAGTATTGTACTGTGATTGTTGCACTTTATCTTATTTTACAGGAGGTCCCAGTGCCTGAACCAGTCCTGGGGGTAAGTGTATACTGTGAAGGTAATTCTGATTTATTGTGTGGGCCACTAGTGGGAAGAAAGGGGGGTTGTAGTGTCCCAGAGGGCTGTGACCAAGTTAGTTTAACTATTGCAAACCCTGACCTCTGGGTGGAGGCACCCGCCATCGGATCCAGGCCCCTCAACCTGTTAGTGGCAAATCAGGCAGGGGTAGTAGCCCCTGGGATAGCGCCATCTAGGGGTTACACCTGCCTCTGTCTTCATCCCACTTTTGTGAAGGGGAATCACATCCGCCTTCTTCCAGTCCTCAGGTACCACACCATCCTCCCATGATTTGTTAAAAAGCGTAGTCAGTGGTGTCACTAGTTCTCTGCTTAATTCTTTTAGAATTCTGGGGTGAATTCCATCTGGCCCCACTGCTTTGTCCACCTTCAGTTTTATGAGTTCTTTCAGAACCCTTTCTTCTGTGAAAGGACTGGGATCAACCCCCCTCTCCAGAGTGCTTCTGTTAATTGGATTAGGCACCTCCCCCACTTCCTCTTTTGTGAATACTGAACAGAAGTATTCATTCAATATCCCTGCTTTATCACTGTCACTCTCTGCCCATCCACCATCCATTCTATTCAGCCTCACTGTCCCTCCCTCTGTCTTTCTATGCTCCCTGATATACCTATAAAAGGTTTTATCCCCCTTCTTAACCGAGTTGGCTATCTTTTCCTCAGTTTGTGCCTTTGCTATTCTGACCACCCTCCCTGCTTCCTTCTGCCTTAACTGGTACAGTTCTCTGTCCTGCTTCTTCTGTGTTTCCTTATACTTCCTAAATGCTATCTTTTTCTCCCTAACCTTCACCGCCACCTCTTTTGAGAACCATAGTGGCTTTTTCTTTCATTTTGATTTGTTTATTTGCTTCACACAAAGGCTTGTTGCTTCTGTGATGGCAGTTTTGATATTTGCCCATTGTTGCTCCACCCCTCCTTCTAGTCTGTTTGCTAGTGCTCTCCTAAGGCACTGTCCCATCTTGCCAAAGTCAGCCGTCCTGAAGTCCAGAACCCTCACTTTTGTATGGCTTGACTCTGTAGCAGAGTTTATCGTAAACCACACTGTTTGGTGGTCACTTGTTCCCAAATGACTACCCACTTCTAGATCTGAGATCCTCTCACTGTCCCCATTTGAGAATATGAGGTCTAAGATTGCTCCCTCATGAGTGGGTTTCAAAACTAGCTGTTTGAGGCATGCCACCTGAAGGGCATCAAGAATGGCTCTGCTTTTGGATGTGGCTGCCGTAAAGGTACTCCAGTTAACATCTGGCATGTTAAGGTCCCCCATCAACAGTATCTTCCCTTTCTCTGCCATCCTAAACATGCAACAAGACAGTAGGTAAGGCTAGTGGCATGCTGGGGTGCATAAGGAGAGGGATCTCTAGCAGGCGAAGGGAGGGGTTGTAGCCACTGTATCGCTTACTAGTGAGACCCCACCTAGAGTACTGCATCAAGTTCTGGAGGCTGCATTTCTGCAAGCACATTTTATAAGACAGAAGTGGTTCAGAGGAGGCTACCAAAATGGTGCAGGGGTTGCATGAGAAACCATATGAAGGGAGGCTGCAAGAGCTAAACATGCATTCCCTGGAGGAAAGTCGAGTAAGAAGGGACATGATTGAGACCTGTAAGTTCCTCTTGGGGTAAACAAGGTGCAGGAGGGGAGTCTCTTTCAGAGGAGGAGGAGCACCACCAGACCACAGGGCATGCAATGAAGTTGGGTGGAGGTAATTTAAGAGGGATGTGAGGAAGCACTTCTTTACAGAAAATAGTAGTTGTAAAATTCATTATTTTTATACAGGATAAGATATCATGTTCACATAATTAGGTCCATGGGACCTATTTACAAGATGGTCCTGTTCTATTAAAATATTGGTTACTTTAAAAATTTACATGATACAACCTTCACAATCAGGCCCATATTTCAATTTCAGTTAACCATCTACATTCTTACTGCACATAAAAAGACTCGGTCCAAACATTCACAGTCTCCCAGTCTCTGCCCTAAGTTAAACTTAAAGGTATTTGATCTTTACCATTGCATGTGCATCTTATTCTTATCTCTTGTTTAAGAAATTTATCAAAGAGTTTTGGATTACAGCTTTTAGCTGGCTAGCTAGCCTACCCTGTACTGCTTAACCTCCGTATAGCTGGATCTGCATGTTTCCAGACTATATGGGCAAATGTGCAAGTTTCTAAACTATTATGAGTAAATGTGTTTTATGCAGGGTACTGTTTTTTATTTCTGCTTGTAGGGAAACTGCTTGTGGGTTACTATGTTAAACTGCTGTGGGTTTATTCTGCACTGCTTCTGCTCAAGTGCTAATATCAGAGTATCATAGTAAAAGCCAGCAGAATAGACCCCATGATCTATTGAGTCTGCTTGGAAGCTAGCCTCCTACTGGGAGCTCACTCCTCCACTGCCCCCAGCCCCAGAGGAGGCCCTCCCTGGCCTCAGCTTCCACCTGTACCTGTCCCAACCCTTCTTGAATCCTTCAACTGTGGTCTCTTCCACCAGACTTCTGGGCATTGCGTTCCATGGTTCCACCACCCTCTCTGTGAAGAAGTGTCTCCTGCGCTTCCCCCTGTACATTCCCCCTTCTAGCTTCTACTCATGCCCCCTGGTTGTTCCCCCCTTCTTAAGCCTGAACACTTCCCTGGCTCCACCCTTATTTATCCCCTTTACATACTTGAAAGTCTCTATCATGTCCCCTCTGTCCCTCCTCTCCTCCAATGCATACAGATTGAGTTCATCCAGTCTCTCCTCATAGGTCCTACCCTACATGCCCTGAATCATCCTGGTTGCCCTCCTCTGGACCCTCTCCAGCAGTGCTATGTCCCTGTTAAGATGGGGTCTCCAGAACTACACACAGTACTCAAGATGCGGCCTAACCAGGGCATTATACAGAGGGAGGATTGCCTCCCTCCTCCTGGAGGTAATCCCCCTGGTTATGCAGCCCAGTATCCTGCTTGCTTTTGCTGCAGCTCTTTGACAATTCTCTGTGTTATTCATTTTGCTGTTCACCACTATACCTAAGTCCCTCTAGCCCGATGTGACTTGCAGTGTGGTCCCCCCCCCCCCAGGGTGTATGCATGCCTCGGGTTTCTGACCCCCAGATGCAGCACCCTACATTTCCCTGCATTGAACTTCAACCCCCACTTCCTTACCTCCCCATGGTATCCAGATCCTGCAGGGCCTCTCTCCTCCTGCCCATCTGTGACTATATTGCTAAAAGTGCTAACATTTATTCTTTTCACCCCTCTGCTCTAGCCTCTCAAATCTCTTCATCTCAGCTCCAGTACCCCCCACTCACTACCTTGCACTCTGCTTAATCTCTCCCCCCCCACCTCACCCAAATAGCACTTTCTTTTGCTATTCAGGGTTCTGGCACCTAGATACAGACACCCATTTACTGCTCCCTTTTGTTTCCAAATTCCATCTCCTCTCTCTCTGTTACTAGTCCCACCCACCACTTAATCAGTGGCTGATCCTCTGTCCATTTAAAGTTTCTAATTCTCTCTCTTTTCCCTCCTCAGAAACTTGCCCTTGACCGGGCTCCCTCCTCCAGACCTGAGGCTGTGGCTCACTCCTTGGAGCCATCGGCCGTACTCATCCTCCTGCCGCACAGAAAATCAGGTATGCCCACTGCTGCTTTTCTTGTCTTCTCAGATCCAAACCTTTGTTTCCCACTGGCTAATTTCCCCTGGAAACCACTGGACTGCCATTGGTTAGCGTGCCTTCTTCAAGCGGGATATTTGGACATTGGCCCTTGCGAGCACCTTGGCTGTTCACTGACTGGCCTTTGCTATTTTTCAATCTGTGCCCTGACCAGCTTTTAGATGGCTAGCCAGCCTAGCCAGTACTGCTTAACCTCCTTATGTCTGGATCTGCATGTTTCCAGACTATATGGGCAAATGTGCAAGTTTCCAAACTATTATGAGTAAATGTGTTTATGCAGGGTACTGTTTTTTATTTCTGCTTGTGGAGAAGCTGCTTGTGGGTTACTAATTTCTCTACCTTTATGAACAATGAATCCCCTACTCTCCTCTCTCCCCCTTGTTCTGCTCATATCCTTCTCTTTACCACCTCCACTTGCTCATTAATCATCTATTCCTAATAACTCTCCCAACCCCATCAGTTATTATCTCTAATCCCCTACCCACATCCAAGCTATCACTCCCTCCCCCTCATTTGAAATATGGTCTCACTCTACCACTATTCCTCATGCGGCTTTGATAACGGTGACAACTTTCACTGTGGTTCTCCACCTTCTTCCTCACTCATCCACTCCCTTCTCCTCAAAACTACCAGCCACCTCGCCAGTGCCTTCAAAATCCCCTCAGCTCCTCTTTCTCATATTAGCTCTCCTCTTGCTCTCCACCGAAGATATCCACCCCAACCCAGGTCCTATTGCCCCTAGCTCCTCTGGTG
This sequence comes from Neoceratodus forsteri, assembly GCA_016271365.2. NCBI lineage: Eukaryota > Metazoa > Chordata > Ceratodontiformes > Ceratodontidae > Neoceratodus > Neoceratodus forsteri. The sequence goes on from CM028130.1 coordinate 1,204,072,971, forward strand.
CTTACTCCTTTACAGCAAGAGAACAGCAAGAGGAAGGAGGTGCTGTTAGAGCTATAATTCTCTACTGGGACGATATTGCCCTCCTTTCCTCCCCTTCACCCCCCCAGTTCTACTTTTATAGGCACAGGATTTGACTGACAACAGGAACTTCCTGTTTGGGAGCAGGAAGGGAGTGATCACAGAGCCACAAAAGACTCACCATCCTAGAACGGCAAGGGTAGCTCTCCGGCCCCCTCTAGCTGCTGGAGGTCTGCCTCTGAGCAAGTAAAGAGACTACTGAGAAATATAGGAACTTCCTGTCTCAGAACAGGAAGATCAGAAGCTTTAAGTGCATGGAGGCAGTAGGGAAGTAGGGAAAATATATGTAACCCCTAGGTGGTACAATCCCAAGGGTTACTACCCCTGCCTGCTTGGCTAGTAGCAGGTTAAGGGGCCTGAGTTCTGAAACAGGTGCTGCCACCCAGACGGCAGGTTTGGTAGTGGTCAAGCTAACCTGGACACAGCCCTCTGGAACACTGTAAGCCCCCTCTTTCCTTACTAGTGGCCAGAGCAATACACAATAATCACTTTTACAATACCCCTGATACACCACACAAGTACCTACACTGTTTACACTTACCACCATGGCTTTCCTCTGGCCTGGCCCTGGGGACCCCCTGTAAAACAAGGTTATACACAGCAAATAACAGCAGTACAGTACTCTTGAACAAACTGGAATCACAGTCAGAGTAAATGCAAAAAATAGTTAAATCTGATTTATGTAAGGGACTTGAACAAGGGAGGGGTGTAATCAGGTTAATTTGCTTAAAGGCTATATCAATCAAACAGTTATGCATGCACTTCAGGGTCCATAAACAGTCACACTCTGGGTACCCAGATGGAGAATGGTGGGCTAGCCAGGAACGTTGCAGCTGGTTGGGGCCCTGTGATGGAAGAAAACAACATGCACAACACACACTATTTGTAATCCGGAGCTGGAGGGCTCAGTTCATGAAAAGAAAACAAGAAGACAATCAGATGCCACACTTTTAGATTAGGCTGTTGTTGCAGGGAGCTACCCTGATGATTACTCACGATACCCAAGTCTGGACACAGGCTGGATGAAAATTGAGACAGCAGGTGGTTAATCTGGAGTGTCAGGAGAAGCAGGGCCCACACGAATCGTTGAGGCATCGTTCCTGTTCAAGTGTGGAGCAGGGGGCTGATCCCCAGGCAGGTTTCTCATCGATGGCTTTCTCTGTGCAGTGGGTAGTCTGGCTGGGCCAGTGTAGCAAGGCCCAGGCCAAATGGAGGTAAATTCGGATACAGTCCATTTTGGGCTGGATACAGCTTCCAGCAAGCCGAACACAGTTCACACAGTGGGGAACCAAATCACGACCCACTTTCAATACACAGCACATTTACATGTAAGGAAATTCTACTGTACCAGGCAAACTGCTCTCCGGTCACGATTGCAAAGTCTCTGCACAAACCAGGGATTCAAAAGCAGCTGGAAATCCTGACAGGCCCAATCGCATTCAGCAAAATCTTCGGTCTTCTTCAGGTATGAGCCTGGTAAAAAGTCAGTGGCTTACTTCGTTCTCACAAACTTCAAAATTAGACCAAAACAATTCTCTTCTCTCCCTCTCAGGGGCAGCAGGCAGACATGCAGGCCACAACTGAGGCCTCTCCACAGTTCCCCCACGCCAAACTACCCAGACAGTTGCTTGATTCTCTCAAGCTCTCGCCTTTTCAACTCCCGACTGAGATCTGACTGAAACAGCAGGCAGTTTGGGGATTTCCCTCAGATCCAAAAGGTTCGGTGGGATGATTCATCTGTCAGTCACAACAGGAGCTCCCCCTTCAGGTGCAAAAAGGCGCCAAAAGCCCCAGACTACAATTCCTACAGATTTTGACTCCAGACAGCTCCTGTAGTCCGGCTCCATTTTAGGTCCCACCAGTACTGATTGGTCCAATTTGCAGTCCAGGACCAAGACAGTGGAGATAAACAAAACAGTCCTTGCTACAAAAAAGGCAGGTTAGACAAACTACATTATCATTATCACTCTAAATGATTTTCAGCAAATAGTTGCATCTTTCAGCAGAGCTCCCTCCCAGATTAGTTATGACTGCAATCCAGGCAGCTCTTAAAGAGGCAGTACACAGAGGCTATACAGGCGCTCTCTGGCAATCACATTTAAACTGCTTAAATGCAGGACACCAGCCTGACAGTGAGCATTTAGGCAAGCTCGAGGAAGACTTTCCGGGAACCCCCATTTGTGGGGGTTTTATATATATATATATATATATATATACTGTATATATAAACAAGGAAAGAGTAAGTATTCATAACAACAGCTAAGGGGCCAGAAATAAGACATGATGGGAGTGGTGCACTACAGTCGCTATGGAGCAGCAGTCTTCCGGGAGACATTCTGAAGGATGCGGTGTTGTCCCATCTGCAGGCACCTTTCTGGGCTGAAGCAGGAGGTTGCTCATCTCCAGGCTGAGTTAGCCAGGATTTGGGGGACCTCCTCTCCCACCCAGGGACCACCAGGGCCACCACCGCTGCCTCAGAGGTTGCCAAGAAAGAGGAGCAGTTGGACCACAGTGGGCTCAGGGAGGGTGAGGGTGGTGGAACAGAGGCACATCTCTACAGTTGTACCTCTCCACAATTCATATGCCAGTCTGGCAGAGTGTGGTTCCTCTATCGAGGGACCCAAAGTGGAGACCAAGGATGTTGGGAACCTCCACAAAAGAGACCCACAGGAGGGTGGCATGGGACCCCACAGGGGGAAGGAAACAACTTCTGGTGAAGAACTCCATTATTAAGAGGGTAGAACTGAGGGAGGGAGGTAAGGTGCCTGCTAGGTGCCATGGCTTGGAGGGACAGGGAGCGAATCCTCAGGATCGTGGGAGCAGCTGAGCGGGGGAGGGAGCTGGATGTCATTGTCCACCTAGAAACAAATGATCTGGCTGGAAAAGGGATCAGAACAGTGCAGGAGGGGTATCACATGATGCAGGGTACTGGGTAGAAGCTCCTCTGCATAGCTCCAACCTCCTAACCACAAATAATCGCTATTTTGGTCATTATTTCTCCTTAAAAGCCAGAAAGATTATAGATTATCGCCTTCTTAATATCCTGGGCTCCTGTTTGCTTGTTTCCAGTGATTACAGAGGTTTATAAGAAGAAGCCTCTGCAGAAGCATACACCGCCGGTCACTCCCGAGAAGGCCCGGAAAAAATCAAGGGCCTCGAGTGCTGTGGATAAGCCAGAGCTTCAAAGCCTGATCTCTGAGCAAGAGCCCCTAACTCTGAGCAGATTTTTGCAAGAATTCAAACCCTTCCGGGAAGAAATTAAATAAATTTCAGCTGGAATTAAATCCCTTTCTAAAAAACTTGAAGAGGTCACGATGAAAACTTCAGATAATGCAGCCCGAATCTTATCTCTTGAGAAGCAAGTGGAAAAAATTGATCCCGGTCTCGTAGTCATGCGGCTAAAGATTTCTAGCTTGGAAGCTAAGTTGGAAGATTTGGAGGGCCGCAGCCGAAGAAATAATGTTGTTTTTCTGGGCCTTCTAGAAGGAGAAGAAGGCCTAAATATGCTGGTGTTTGTGCAGAAGCTGATTGAAAAGGTCGCTGGTCCCTCTCCCTTTGGGGCTAACTACATCATTGAAAGGGTGCATAGGTCCTTGTGACCCAAGCCATCTCCAGGAGCAACACCACGTCCCATTATTTGCCATTTTTTGAATTACCTAGCGCGACAGCACTTTCTGGTAAAAGTGAGAGAGTTACAAGAAATGAAATGGGAAAATATCAGGCTTAGAATTGCCCAAGATCTACCGGGGTCGGTTAGGGCAAAGCGTACTGCTTTTCATCCTATTGTATCAAAAATTATAGCTGCAGGCCTTCGCTTTAAAATGGGGTATCCAGCTAAGCTACAAGTACTAGTGGATGGTACCTGGTCAACATATGAGAATCCTGAAGCTGCTCTCTTGGGATTGAAGGCTGCTCTGCCTGATCTGTTTCGAGACACCTGATCTGGTTGGTCTGTCTTACCCAACTCTGTTTTGGAAAGGAGAAGAATTCTTTCATGTTGCTGTACCAAAAGAGGAATGAATACTAGTCTGGTTTTGTGGACTCTCGAATTTCGCAACAGAGGGGACTATCTTCAACGGAGTCTTGACCTTTTGCATTTTTCACCTCAGTGCTCAGTGTTTTGGAGCAACCTCACATCTCGGGACTTTCTCTCTGGGGGGGGTTGTGTTTTGTCTGGGAGGAGTTCCCTTTCTTCTCACACGGATCACATTTTATGGTTTCTCTTTTCCAGGAACACTTAATTATCTCGCATGATATAGTTAATATGACGAAAACCCTCAAGTTTGATGTTTTTGATTACTGGGGCACGGTTCGAGAGAGCGTCCTTTTGGTTCAATGTTTTTTGGGATATTATCACTAAAGGGTGCTTTTGCTCTAATTTTGATGGTTCAACCCCCCTTTACCTATTTGTTCTGGAATTTATTTTTATCGGGTATAGATAGCAGTGGGGGCTTGGACACAGATGGAGATCCACTACTTGGGAGCATTTAGTTTACTAGCGTATATATGTTTCTGGGAAAGTTTTCAATTTTACTAATGGCAGCAGTTATGAGAGCATATTTGGCTAGTGTGCCTTACATTGTGTATTTTCTGTTTTTTCTCAGGAATCGGGTTTTCTGGATTGCTCCCAAGTAGGGGTTGCTCTCTTCTCTATTTCTCGTTCTTGCTATTTCTGTTCTGGATTTCAGGAGTCCAGTGCTTACCTATCATTACTTATATTCCCTTTATCTTTGATGTGATGTTACTGATTACTGATTCTATAAGAAAGTTTACATTCTAAGGCGGGGTTTTTGGGTACATGCGTGGGAGGTTGGAGGGGGAGGAAGGAAAGCGGTATTGTGCTGAACATTGCTCAGGACAGTTGGGGGGAAGGGAAGGGTGATATTGTGTTTAGGATTGTCATATTACTTGTTAGTTGGAAAGGGATGGAATATTTTTGGGGCGGGGTGGTGGGTGGGAGGGAAGTTGATATTCGGGTGGATTGGGTATACATCAGCAAACAGGGGTTCAGGTCATTTAAGTCTGATTGTTATAATTCCTAGATTTCATATAATGTCCTCTTTCCTTTTCTGTTTAGATGGCCAGTAGTATAAACATTGCTACATGGAATGTGAAGGGGATAAGGAAAAAAGTTAAACAATACCAAGTATTAAAACACTTAAGTTTATTATCTTCTCAGATTATATTCCTGCAAGAATCTCATTTACTGGAAAGTGAATCTCTGCAACTTAGGAGGCAACAAATTGGGCAGGTTTTTAATGCCTCGGGGTCCACTAATAGCTGCGGGGTTATGATTCTAATTAATAGAGACATTCCCTTTATTTCCAAACAAGTTTTCAGGGACCCGGATGGTAGATATGTCCTAGTTCAGGAGAGTCTCTGGTCTACGCCTATTTTACTTGGTAGCATTTATGGGCCTAATGCAGATGATCCGGGCTTTTACATGAAGCTTATCTCCATACTCCTTCCCATGCTTCCCATTGGTATAATAATAGGTGGAGACTTCAATCTGGTTCTTGATCCTGAAGTAGACAGGTCTGGTACTGGGTTGAGGAGCTTAATGCCCGGACAGAGGGCCCTTGGGGACTTTCTGGACCAGTGCGGACTGTGTGATGTGTGGCGTGTAGTACACCCTAAGGACAGGGGAGTGTACCTTTAATTCACCAGTACACAGAACCCAGTCTTACATTGACTATCTTTTCCTCTCTCAGGCCCTTTTGCCAGGGATCTTAGCTACCTCAATCCAGCCAGGTCCAGTGTCTGATCACTCTCTGGTAACTTCCAAACTGGCCTTCCTTAACATTCCCCATAAAGATACCCGATGGAAATTAAATGGTCAAGTGCTCAAAGACACTAAATACTGTGATCTAATAAAGGAGCAGATTGATTTCTTTTTCTCCACTAATTCCTCTGAGGATACGACACCTGATATTTTGTGGGGTGCTTTCAAATCATACATGAGAGGGATCATTATCGGCTTAGCCACAAAAAGGAAAAAGACTCGAGAGGCGGAATTACTAGCTTCATTATCTCTAATTAGGTCTTTAGAAACCAGGTTATCCCCTAATGCCTCGGAAGAGGATATGAGGAGGCTCTCAGTAGCTAAAGATAAATACTTAGACCTATTAAGGAAAAAAGCAGAATTATCTATTATTTGTACCAAAGCAAACTATACTGATCAGGGGGAAAAGGCGGGTCGCCTGCTAGCCTTAAGGTTAAAGCAGCAAGAATCAGCTAGATTTATACCTCCAATTAGGGCCCAGGCAGATGGATCCTTGAAGGTATCCCCTTCTGAGGTCGTGCAGGAGTTTGCCTCTTACTATGAGGATTTATATGGGGACATGAACAACCCTCCTTCCTTAGAAGAGCTTGAGGCCTACCTGAGGGATTCCTCTCTACCCTCTCTATTGGAATCGCAGAGGAATTTTCTATCCTCACCAATATCTCTAAATGAAATATCAGAGGTCATTGGGGTTTTGCCTCAGATAAGGTCCCAGGACCAGATGGTTTTTCCGCTTTATTTTATAAAACTTTTCGATCACAATTATTGCCAGTTCTCCACCGGTTGTATTGTCACATTCTTTCTGGTGCAAAAATAGATACACATTTGTTTGAAGCCCTGATTGTTCTTCTCCCTAAGCCTGATAAAGATCCAGAATTAGTGCAAAGCTACAGACCAATCTCCTTATTGAATCAAGATGTTAAAATTCTCTCCAAGATATTGGCTGATAGAATAACACGAGTTCTTCCTGACCTGATTAATATGTCTCAGGTAGGATTTATGAGGGGACGTTCATCAGCTGACCATCTACGTACCCTGTCACACGTAGTCTCGGTGTCCAGGGATGCTGCCTTTCACGCGGGATTGGTCTCCTTGGACACTGAGAAGGCATTTGATCGTGTTAATTGGAACTTCCTGGTTCAGGTCCTTAAAGTATTTGGTTTTCTGGCTAAGTTTATAGAGTGGATTCGGGCCTTATATCAAACTCCATCTGCCAGAGTCTCTGGCAATGGAGCATTCTCCAAACACTTTCCTTTGTCTTCCGGTACCCGGTTGGGTTGCCCTCTCTCCCTCCTTTTATTTAATTTATACTTAGAGCCCCTTATCTGAAACATTCTCAATAATCCGGAGATAAGCGGTATCCCGATTGGCAATCAAGTGGTGAAGATTACGGCTTACGCTGACAATCTCCTCCTTCATTTATCTCATCCAAAAACTTCAATTCCTGTCATGTTAAGGGAAATTGCAAAGTTCAGTGCTCTTTCAAATTATAAGCTGAATATATATTTTAAAAATGATTTGTTGTCTTTTGGTCTCGGTTGGTCTCCACGTGTTCTCAGATACCTCGGTATTAATTTGACGCGTAACCCCTCCTCCTGGTTTAAAGAAAATTTGGAGCCTCTCTCCCAAGCAATAGTTCAGTATCTCAATAGATGGTCCAAACTCCCTCTCTCTCTTTGGGGTCGCATTACTATCATTAAAATGAATGTTTTTCCTCATTTATTTTATCCCCTCTCACTTCTCAACTCCTTTACACCATTATCATGGTTCCAGAAAAAGCATGGAATTTTTATAAATTTCATCTGGTCTAATAAACAAGCCAGGTTAGCATATTACAAACTAGCTGCTCAGAAACTAGATGGAGGACTGCGGATCCCCCATCTAGCAATTTATTACTGGGCTAGTCATATTGCAAAAAATATTTGCGGTGTGTGAACCCGGGTCCGGAATATTTAAGACCGGTCAGGCTCAAAATTGAGTTAGACTTTATTCAGTCCGAGAACATTGACCCCCAGACAATGTTCTATCTTAAAATAGCCTCCCTTCCAGACACTATTAGTTGTCCCATTATCCAAACGTCCCTCAGAGTTCACACTCAGCTTTGTTCATTTCTGCGGTATTCCCTAGAATTGGATCTGTCCCAGTCCATTTGGAATTCCCCATCTTTCTCAATAAACAAAAAGATGATATCTCATAAATGGTTGCCCCAGATTGGGGATGTGGTAATCTCTACTCTTCTGGATGACGAAGGGGAATGGCTCTCAGTTTCTAATGTAATTCGCAAGTTTGATATCCCATTAACTTTTTACTTCAGGGTGGCCCAATTGAAACATCTACTCTCTGCAATATTTGGTAATATCCCTCCTCGTCCACCTGCTTTTCTGTTTGTATTGGATCTCTCCCCCTTATTGGGGTCACCAGGTGCTATCTCCAAAATATATTGTGTCCTATATCATTGGAAATATGGGAGACCTGAAGGCCCCACTAGGCTCTGGGTTTCTTTTTTTTCCTCAGTATACTCCTAACTGGTCAGCTTTATGGAAGTTCTGCCATAAATATGCCTCTCAGGATAGACTCTGCCTTATGCAATACCATATATTACATAACATGTATTATACCCCTGTGAAGCTAAGGAAATTGGGTCTTATAAGTTCGGGGGCCTGTACCAGAGGATGTCAAGAGGAAGGTACGCTTCTTCACGTCTTTTGGTCATGCCCTAAGATAAAGCCATTATGGGTGGCCATACAGAATAACCTAGACCCCATACTGGGTTTGCAGGAATACTTCACCCCAGACATATGTTTGTTGGGGGATTTATCCTCTATCAAGGTGAGAATCAGAAGGTTTCATATTTCCATGATTGCACTATCTGTAAAAAAAAATGTGCTTCGGCATTGGAGGGATACAATAAGCCCAACATATCAGGAATGGGTTAATGAAATTTTGGCTAACCTATGTACTGAGAAAGCGATAGCAAGCCTCCACAATAAGTTGCAGTGGTACAAGAATACTTGGGAACCCCTTCACACGCTAATTATGGCCAGAGCTGCTAAATGAGTCAGTACATCCAGTGCTTTTTGAGTCATGATACTATACTGTATTCTTCTATTTCTGTAAGTACCTTGCTGCTGTATGGGGTGGGGGAAAGGGGGGTGGGGACAGCTCATGTATCATTTTGAGTATAAGCATTGTATGTGGTAATCCTCTGTCCCCTGTAATAGTAAAAGAATTACTAATAAAATATGAATTAAAAAAAAAAGAACAGTGCAGGAGGAGTTTGTGGAGTTGGGAAGGGGACTTAGACAAGTAGCATGCATGGTAACCTTCTCAGAGGCACTGCCTGTCTATGGCATGGGTGAGGCTAGGGTGCTCCACACCATGGGATTCAATCAGTGGTTGAAAAACTGGTGCAGAACTCAGGGGTTTGGCTTCATTGAGGACTGGGGTCCACCTGGAGTGATGCAGGCCTATACTGGTACGATAGTCTGCATCTGTCCAGGAGGGGAACCAGGATCCTAGGTGATAGGTTTAAATGCTTCATTGGCAAGCATTTAAACTAGCAAAGGGGGGGAGGCACTGGAAAGGAGCAGGGAAATTCTAGCCCCCCCCAAAAAATCAGGGTAGTTAGTGAGGTAAATAACAAGATTGAGACGTTGATAGGGAGAAGGGCAGGGGTAAATGGAGAAAATGACAAAGGCGTAAGGACAGGGATGGGGCAAAAAGGGGTAAGGTCATCAAGAAATGGAGGGTAATGAGTACCAATGCCTGTAGTCTGGGCCACAAGCTCCCTGAACTGGTGGCCTTGATGGAAGATGGATGCCTGGATATCATGGCAGTCAAAGAAACATGGTACACAGAGAACCATTACTGGGATGTTAACATTCCAGGGTACACAACCTACAGGAGAGACAGAGATGGTAGAAGAGGGGGAGAAGTAGCTCTCTATGTAAGGGAAGGGATAAAAGTAACAGAACAAAAGAGTAAACAGGGAGGAGAGGAGGCACAGTGGATCACCTTAGAGACTGAAATGGCACCACAATCTGCACAGGGTTGTATACAGACCCCCATCTCAGGGAGGAATGGACAAGGTTATGTGAAGGCATCCTAAGGATGGCAGAGAAAGGGAGATATTGTTGATGGGGACCTGAATATGCCAGATGTTAACTGGAGCACCTTTGCTGCAGCCACATCAAGGAGCAAGGCCATTCTCAATGCCCTACAGGGGCATGCTTCAGACAGCTAGTGTTGGAACCCACTGAGGGAGGGCAATCTAGACCCCATACTCTCAAATGGGGACAGTGAGATGATCTCAGATCTAGAAGTGAGTAGCCATCTGAGAACAAGTGACCACCAAGCAGTGTGGTTCACAATAAACTCAGCTGCAGAGTCAAGTCCTCAAAAGTGAAAGGTACTGGTTTCAGGAGGCTGACTTTGTCAAAATGGGAGAGTGCCTTAGAAAAGCACTAGCAAACAGGCAAGAAGGAGGTGTGGAGCAAAAATGGGGAAACATCAAAACTGCCATCACAGAGGCAACAAGCCTTTGTGTGAAGCAAATAAGCAAATCAAAATGAAAGAAAAAGCCACTATGGTTCTCAAAAGAAGTGGCGGGGAAGGTTAGAAAGAGAAATATAGCATTTAGAAAGTATTAGGAAGCACAGAAGGAGTAGGAGAGAGAACTGTACCCATTAAGGCAGAAGGAAGCAGGGAAGGCAGTCAGAATGGCAAAGGCCCAAACTGAGGAAGATAGTCAACTCAGTTAAAAAGGGAGATATAACCTTTTATAGGTACATTAGGGAGTGTAGAAAGACAAAAGGAGGGATAGTGAGGCTGAATAGAATGGACGGTGGGTGGACAGAGAGGGACAGTGAAAAAGCAGAGATACTGAATGAATACTTCTGCTCAGTATTTACAAAAGAGGAGGGGGAGGTACCTAATTCAATTAACAGAAGCACTCTAGATAGGGGGGTAAATCCCAGTCCTTTCACAGAAGAAAGGGTTCTGAAAGAACTCCTAAAATTGAAGGTGGACAAAGCAATGGGGCCTGACGGGATTCACACCAGAATTCTAAAAGAATTAAGGAGCCAACTAGTGACACCACTGACTACCCTTTGTAACAAATCATGGGAGGATGGTGTGGTACCTGAAGACTGGAGGAGGGCAGATGTGATTCCCCTTCACAAAAGTTGGAGCAAGACAGAAGCAGGAAACTACAGACCTGTCAGTTTGGCCTCTGTGGTAGGGAAAATGATGGAATCACTTCTGAAGGAAAGAAATGTTGAGTACCTAGAGGCCAGTGGGGCACAGGACCCAAGGCAGCATGGCTTCACAGTGGGAAGGTCATGTCAGATGAATCTAATCGATTTCTTTGACTGGGTGACCAAAGTAGTAGACCAGGGAGGGGCTGTGGACATGGCCTACCTAGACTTTAGCAAAGCTTTTGACACAGTCCCACACAAAAGATTAATATAAACAATTAGCCCACCTGGGAGTGAGTCCTAGGGTGGTAGCCTGGGTAAAACATTGGCTGGACAACAGGACACAGAAGGTAACAGTAAACGAGTCCACTCTGAAGAAAGGGGGGTTACTAGTGGGGTACTGCAGGGTTCAGTATTGGGTCCAGTTCTTTTTAATGTTTTTATAAGTGACATTGCAGAGGGACTGGAAGGAAAAGTATGCCTCTTTCAAGATGACACAAAGATCTGCAACAGGGTTGATACACAAGGGGAGGTGGAAAGGATGAGAAGGGACTTGGCAAGGTTGGAGGAATGGTCAAAAGTATGGCAGCTTGGATTCAGTGCAAAGAAGGGCAAAATAATGCACCTGGGAAACAAAAACCCAGAGGAAGAGTACACAACAGGGGGAGGTAGTAACAACAAGTAAAATGGAAAGGGACCTGGGGGTAATCATATCAGATGACCTTAAGGTTGGCAAGCAATGTGAGAAGGCAGCAGGGAGGACTGGGGGGATACTGGGATGTATAGGGAGAAGCATCACCAGCAGAAAATAAGAAGTTGTTATCCCTCTGTACAGACAGGTGGTGAGACCCCATCTGGAGTACTGCGTCCGGTTCTGGAGACCCCATCTCCACAAGGGCATAGACAGGATGGAGGCAGTCCAGAGGAGGGCAACTAAAATGGTGCAGGGTCTGCAAGAGAAGCCATACGAGGAGAGACTAAAAGAGCTTAACCCTTGAGGAAAGGAGGGAGAGGGGGGACATGATTGAAACTTTTAAGTACCTCAGTGGAATCAACAAAGTCCAAGAGGGTAGCATCTTTCAGAAAAAGAGATGTGCAAGAACAAGGGGACACAATTTGAAGATAGAGGGGGGACATATCAGGGGGAATGTGAGGAAGCATTTTTTTACAGAGAGGGTGGTGAACGCATGGAACTGCCTTCCTGTGGAGGTTGTGGGGTCTAAAACTGTAGGAAAATTCAAGAATGCATGGGACAGACATAAGGCAGTTCTTGTGGGGGGTAGGAAGAAATAGGCTGTTGGTTAACTAGCATCTGCAGCTTATCCATTAGGTAGGGAAATGGGTAGACGAGGTTGGCCAAGCGGTCCTTATCTGCCGTCAAAGTTTATTTTTCAATTTTTATGTTCCCCCCCCACTCTCTTCTCTCAGCCCTCCCAAAGGGCTTAAAGAGCCCACATCTAAACACCCACAGCTTGTTGCAAAAAATAGACCAGAGTCAGACCATGGTGTGCACTCTAAAACCAGACATTCTAATCATCTCAGAAACTTGGCTAAAGAATACTATCTCAGACTACTCTGTCTCCATTCCTAGCTACTCACTGCTAAGGCAAGACCGTGCTGGCAGGGGTGGTGGTGTGGCCATTTATGTCTTTGCCTCCATCCAGTATTCCATCATCTACTCATCCTCCAATCCTGAGACCCATGATGCCCTAGCTATCCATGAGACCCTCCCCTTCACTCTCCTAATCTTTGTAGCCAGCATATATTGCTGCCCAAATATCCATCCTTCGGTTGCGCTAGACCCCCTAACCTCCATCACTTCCCTTGCTCTCTCTGGGGAATTATTCATCCTAGGTGACTTCAATATAAATTGGTTGTCACCTAAAACTACCAAAACTAAAAACGAAATCAGAGCCCTAAACCTCTCCCAACTGATCTCTGAACCCACCCGCCCAAACCACAAGACACAACAACACTCACTAGTCGACCGGGCCCTTAACTCCCACCCCCACCGCATCATCACCTCTGGCATCATACCTGATGCTCTCAGTGACCACAACTCAATATTCATAGTTAGGAAAGTCCACAGAGCTAAATCACCACACAAAACCATACAACTACTCTCTTTCAAGTCTCTTGACCTTGAACCTCTCCAGTGTAACGATGTCACTTCTGACTGGTCCCCCTAACATCCTTACCCTCAGTTGATAAGGCCATTGCCTGCTTTAAAGAACTCTTTCTTGTAAATTGGAATGCCTTTGCCCCACTCAAACAAACCAGAGTCAAAGGTAACCACTTACCTTGGATAACCCCTGAACTTCTGGCCTGCCTCAGGGCTAGAGACTGAGCCTGGAAGCATCGTAAAGCTACTCAGCATCCTAGTGTCTTCGCAAACTACCACATGCTCGAAATGCTTGCACCAGGGCTACAAGGTTAGCCAAGTCCGAATATTTCAAATCTGCCTTCATCACCAACATAAACTCCCCTTCAAAGTTTTGCAAGGTGGTCCATGCACCATTTACCCCCTCATCCTGCCCATCCCCCGGTACTTAAAGTAAATAGCTCACTAGTGTCTGACCCACCAGACGTAGCTGCAGAATTTAACTCCTACTATACTTCCTGCGCCACTGAGCTAATGAAATCTCTCCCCTCCTACCTATCCCCCTCCCCACCCACTACTGGTGTTCCCCCTCCACCACCCTTCCACCTTTCTTCTCTTTCGCTACTATAACCCCAAACAATGCCCTAAGTGCCCTCCTCACCATCAACCCCTCTAAAGGAGCCTCCCCTGACGGCCTCAACCCAAAACTCCTCTTCTTTTCTGCTTTGGCCATTGCCTTCCCCTCTCAATAATCCTAAATCTTTCATTCTCTACTGCTTCAGTCCCCTCTTCATGGAACCATGCAGTGGTCCTCCCTCTACCCGAAGGGAGTGCCCCTTACCCCCTGGCAACTATCGCCCCATTTCTCTCCTCCCTTCCCCTGCCAAACTTGAAGAACACATTGTCCTCTCCTAACTAACCTCTTTTCTGTCTGACACCTCCTTTTTCACTCTTTTCCAGTCTGATTTCAGGAAAAAACACTCAACCACCACCTCTCTCCTACAGCTCACAGACTCCACCTATCCGATATGGACAATGGCCAAATTACCTCTGCCATTTTTGTCGACCTGGCCAAGGCCTTTGACACTGTCTCTCACTCATTCTCCTCGACTCACTCCCAACAGCTGGTCTATCTCCCTCTGCCACAAACTGGTTCAAGGCCTACCTTATTGGCAGAACCCAATCAGTTAAGATCTTGGACGCCACTTCCCCTCCCTTCCCGATTAGCACCGGCATCCCCCAGGGCTCTGTATTAGGGTTGTCCCTCCTATTCTCCATCTTCTTAAATGACCTCCCTTCTGTTTGCTCCCCCCCTCCGCTATACATATATATGTTGATAATACATTCATGTATGCATTTGGCTCCTGTCGTGCTAAGGGTTACAACCAGCTTACAGCAAGACTTCGACAAGGTTCAGCTCTGGTTTGCTAACCATCAACTTTTCCTCAATGCCAAGAAGACTGTCTCCATGACCTTTGGCATAAGGCAGAGACTCGCTAGGCTTCCCTCCCTACCCATTTTCCACACCCTTGATGGGAATTTGCTTGAGGACACATTCTCCTTCAGGTACATAGGTGTTTGGTTGGACCAACACCTAAACTTCTCTGGACATATTAATGCCATGCAGAAAAGAACTGTGCCCCAAGCTTGGTGCCCTGTTCAGGGAATCGTAGTTGCATCCCTCCTATGGTTAGGCGTGAACTTGTTCAGAAGATGATACTGCCCATTTTCAACTACTGTGATGTAGTCTATGAAGCTGCTCCCAAATCATCCCTGGTCAGACTGGACACCCTCTTCAATTCCTTCTGCTGCTTTGCCCTGGATGCCCCCCCTTGCACCCACCACTGTGATCTTTATCATGCCCTATCTTTCCCCTCTCTTACAAATAGGTGACTCTCCCACTGTGCTAAATTCACCTCCAAGCACTGGTTGGGTGAGCTCCTTCCTACCTCACCTCTTCCTATATAACACCCCCCATCCTCCCATTCCCTCAGATCAACTGACTCCCACACTCTGGTAGTCTCCCACTGATCCACCCAAATTGGCCAATCCAGTTACTCTCACCACCTTCCAAAAATGTGGAATTCCCTCCCCCTCAAATCCAGCACTCATCCTCTTCCTACTCCATCAGCTCTGCCCTCAATAATTACCTTGCACCTAGCTGCTCCTGCCATGTCCCTCCCTAATTCCCTCCTCTAAGCCCTGGAGAAACTTTACCCCTCTACCATCACCTTCATTTTACCCTGTGCACCCCCACCCCTCCCAAAATTCTAGCTCTCCTCTCCGTCCCCCACAATTGCTCCCCCTTACTGGCCTCCCTTGATCTCTCACAGAATGTAAGGGACCCTGAATGCTCTCCATGGGTCCCTTTCCTACCCCCTAAAGGGCTTGTATCTCTCATCTACTCCCTTCTCCCACCATCCTTCCTATCTCCCTAGACTTGCAGTCCTCTTGCAGGGTTCTTAGCATCCTGAAGGGATTGTCTTCTCTCCTTCCCCCTTTCCCATCTACTTGTCCCTCTAGCCTTTGCAGTCCCCTTGCAGGGTTCTCAGCATCCTGAAGGGGCCCTACTGCACCTAGGCATGTCTCCTCTCCTTCCCCTCCCCCATTCTGCCTTTTCTCCCTAGCCTTCGCAGTCCCCTTTCAGGGTTCTCAGCATCCTGAAGAGGTCCTACTGGGCCTAGGCTTGTCTCCTCTTCTTCCCCTCCTCCATCTACCTTTCTTCCTAGTCTTTGTAGTCCCCCTTGCAGGATTATCAGCATCCTGAGGGGGTCTTACTGTGCCTAGTCTTGTCTCCTCTCCTTCCCCTCCCCATCTACCTTTCTCCCTGGCAATCACAGTCCCCTTGCAGGGTTCTCAGCATCCTGAAGGGGTCAAACTGAGCCTAAGCATATCTCCCCTATTCTATCTAGTCACTATCTTGGCTTTCCATGACTACTAGCAAGGTCCAATGCATCCTGATGGACTATTGATTAGGCCCCATCCCCTCAAGAGGTGAACATTCTCTCCCCATCAAGGGCTCAATTCTCTCCCCCATCACTCTCTTAATCCAAATCTACTAACCTTCCCTAACCCCCTTGCAGGGCACCCTGCATCCTGAAGGGTCCTCTCTTGGGTTAGATCCTAGTCCCCCTCCTAGCATTAAGTCACACCTCCTCCTTCTCTCTCCTCCCTCTTTAAATCCCTACAGTCTTATCCCCCTTTCTGTCTAGCCCCACAGCCCCCTTGCAGGGTTCCCCATTCCCCATATACTCAAATGGAGATGAAGAGAGGATCACAGATGTAGAAGTGGGTAGCCATCTGGGAACTAGCGACCATCGAA
This sequence comes from Neoceratodus forsteri, assembly GCA_016271365.2. Classification (NCBI taxonomy): domain Eukaryota; kingdom Metazoa; phylum Chordata; order Ceratodontiformes; family Ceratodontidae; genus Neoceratodus; species Neoceratodus forsteri. The sequence continues at coordinate 1,204,089,449 of CM028130.1, forward strand.
CAGTATAGTTCACAATAAACACAGCAATAGAGTCGGGTCCATACAAAGACAAAGGTACTGGATTTTAGGAGGGCTGACTTTGCCAAATGGGTGAGTGTCTAAGGAATGCACTAGCAAATGGGCAGGAAGGAGGGGTGAAGAACAATGGGGAATAATAAAACTGCCATCAGAGGTAACAAGCCTTTGTGTAAAGCAAACAAACAAATGAACGAGGTAAGAAACCACTATGGTTCTCAAAGGAAGTGGCAGTGAAGGTTCAAGAGAAAAGAAAGCATTCAGGAAGTACAAGGAATCACAGAAGGAACAGGACAGAAACTGTATCAGTTAAAGCAAAAGGAAGCTGGAAAGGCAGTCAGAACAGCAAAGGCCCAAACCGAGGAAAAGATAGCCAAATCAGTTAAGAAGGGATAAAACCTTTATAGGTACATCAGGGACGAAGGAATACAAAGGAGGGATAGTGAGGCTTAATAAAGGGAGGGAGGGTGGGAGAGGGTGACTGTGAAAAGGCAGAAATACTAAACAAATATTTTGCTCAGTATTTACAAAGGAAGAGGGAGGTACCTAAAACAAACAGTAGAAACACTCTGGATACAGAAGTTGATACCAGCCCATTTACAGAAGAAAGGGTTCTGAAAGAGCTCCTAAAACTGAAGGTGGACAAAGCAATGGGGCCTGATGGGATTCATCCCAGAATTCTAAAAGAACTAAGGGTAGAATTAGTGACACCACTGACTACCCTCTTTAACAAATCATGGGAGGATGGGGTGGTACCTGAGGACTGGAGGAGGGCAGATGTGATTCCCCTTCACAAAAGTGGGAGCAAGGCAGAAGCAGGAAACTACAGACCTGTTAGTTTAACCTCAGTGGTAGGGAAAATGATGGAATCACTTCTGAAGGAAAGAATTGTTGAGTATCTAGAGGCCAGAGGGCACAGGACCCAAGGCAGCATGGATTCACAGCGGGAAGGTCATGCCAGACAAATCTGATAGATTTCATTGACTGGGTGACCAAAGTAGTTGATCAGGGAGGGCTGTGGACATGGCCTACCTAGACTTTAGCAAGGCATTTGACACAGTCCCACACAAAAGATTAATATACAAGTTAGCCAGCCTGGGAGTGGGTCCCAAGATGACAGCCTGGGTAAAGCATTGGCTGGAGAATAGGACACAGAGAGTAATAGTAAATGGAGTCCACTCTGAAAAAAGGGGGGTTACTAGTGGGGTACCACAGGGTTCAGTCTTTATAAGCGACATTGCAGAGGGACTGGAAGGAAAAGTATGTCTCTTTGCAGATGACACAAAGATCTGCAACAGAGTTGATGCACAAGGTGGGGTGGAAAGGATGAGACGGGACTTGGCAAGGTTAGAGGAATGGTCAGATGTATGGCAGCTTAGATTCAATGCTAAGAAGTGCAAGGTAATGCACCTGGGAAACAAAACCCAGGGAAGAGTACACAATGGGGGGTGAGATACTAACAACAACAAAAATGGAAAGGGACCTGGGGGTAGTCATATCAGATGACCTAAAGGTGGGCAAGCAATGTGAGAGGAGCAGCAAGGAGGGCTGAGGATACTGGGATGCATAGGGAGAGCATCACCAGTAGAAAACAGGAAGTTATTATCCTCTGTACAGACAGCTGGTGAGACCACATCTGAGTACTCGTGCAGTTCTGGAGACCCAATCTCCACAAAGACATAGACAGGATGGAAGCTGTCCAGAGGAGGGCAACTAAAATGGTGCAGGGTTTGCACGGAAGACATATGAAGAGAGACTTAAGGAGCTTAATATGTATAGCCTCGAGGAAAGGAGGGAGAGGGGACATGATAGAAACTTTCAAGTACCTCAAGGAATCAACAAAGTCCAAGAGGGTAGCATCTTTCAAAGAGGTGTGCAAGAACAAGGGGTACAATTTGAAGATAGAAGGGGGCGGCCTCAGAGGCAATTTAAGGAAGTATTTTTCACAGAGGGAGGGTTGTGGATGTATGGAACGGCCTTCCAGAGGAGGTTGTGGAGTCAAAAACAGTGGTGGAATTCAAGCATGCATGGGACAGTCATAAGGCAATTCTAGGGGGTGGGGGTAGGAAGAAGTAGGCTGCTGGTTAACTAGGATCTGCAACTTATCCATCAGGTAGGGAAATGGGCAGACTGGGTGGGCCAAGCGGTCCTTATCTGCCGTCAAATTCTATGTTTCTATGTTTCTATCCTGAAGGGGTCTCTCTGGGACACTGCCTTATCCCCTTCTCTCTCTCTGGTCCTCCCAGTCCCCTTGCAGGATTAGTTGCATCCTGAAGGGGTCTCCAGGGATACAACTCTTCCCCTTCCCCTACCTCATCCCTCTCTCTCCTTTTCTCTTTTCTTTCATGTAAGCACTTATTTACTTATCAACCCAGCACTTATTATTGTCCACTCTTTCTACCTATTAAGGCAACACTGTTGTAACACTGCTTGTAACACCTGCCTTACAACTGTATGTTAATGCTGATCTTGTAACTTGAATGTTTAATGTCTCATTACTATTGTACCCCTTCCCCCAGGTCGCACCGGGAGATGAGCGACTTGTCGCTCAATGTGCCTTCCAGGTGAAACATTTCAATAAATAAATAAATAATTTTTTATACTTCTCAGATTTTTGTCAATTGAATCCCAATTTAGTATAAAATTGGCCACAAAAGTCATTTTTCCAAATCTGTTCTTACTTTTTGGTCTGACAAACTTGTTTCAGACTCTCGTAAATTATATCTATGTCTATGTTCATATTTACTCAGTTTGTCCTCCAGATACTGAGGTTTACTTGAATTTATTACCGTATAAACTTGGTTTACCCATACCATTTTCCTCAGTCTAGATGTCCTGGTGAATTACCGTCCAATCTCTAACCTGCCTTTTTTGAGCAATGTTATTGAAAAATTGGTGGCATAACAGCTTGAGGATCGCCTCATGTCCTTCGACATCTATGAGCCATTTCAGTTGGGTTTTCAGGCTAGACACAGCGCTGAAACAGCTCTAGTTAGCGTACATAATGACCTAGTCAGGGCTAGAGTCAGAGGAGACAGGTCAGTTTTTTTGCTCATTGATCTCTCATCAGCATTTGACACCATAGACCACGTGCTTCCTGATGGGCTCTGTGAGTTTTGTAGACTCGCAGGCGCTGTCATGAGATGGTTTGAGTCCTATCTCCATCATAGGGTGCAGTGGGTACTGATGGGGAATTTCTCCTCTTCCTCAATGCTTCTGTCTTGTGGAGTTCCACAGGGCTCAATCTCATTACCAATGCTGTTCGCGGTGTACATGCTGCCCCTGGATGAGATCATTCGACTGTACAGCGTGGAGTTTCACTACTATGCAGATAACACCCAGCTGTATTTGTCATTTGTGCCCGGAACATCTGGTGCTGTTGACATGCTTAGCATCTGTCTGGCTAAAATCAATGACTGGATGTCTTCCGGCTGGCTGAGACTAAACCTGGATAAGACAGAGGTGCTAGTGATTGAGCCAGGTTGTGGGCGTGATGGGTTGCAACCTGGAGCTGACACAGGTCTTTTCCAGGGGTCTGCTCTATTGGTTGCCAGTGGGCCTAGCAGCAGAACTAATTGACAACAGGGGATAGGGTGTGAATCTCGGGGGAGGGTCATTCTTCATACTGGGCCACCAATCAGCCAGGGGGGTGGGACCACTAGACACGAGGGACATTTGTCTTTATTTTTATTTTTTTTATTCTGGATGGGGGACAGGAGTGAATCTCGGGGGGAGGGGGAGTCTTCATATTGGTCCAGTAGTCGGCCAGGGGGTGGGCCCACTAGAAACCAGGGATCATGGTGGGGATCAACATTTATTGTAATGTTAGCCCAGACAGGAGGGGGGAAAATACTTTTTTTTTTTTTATTTTATAATATTATCATCCCCCAGCTTTCAAATGCAGTATTTTGCCCGTGGGTGGTGAAAGTCCACATCTTGCCTGTGAAATTACACATTTTGCTAAAGGAATTTCACATTTTGAACCCCAAAATATTTCATGAAATCCGTGAATTATGCCAAATATTTTGCGGGGCGAAACTTTAGCATTTCGCACAACACTACTCTCTAATGGAGCACTGTTATGACTGGCAGCATCTCCTCCTGCACTGCACTGTCTGCAGCATGGCGCTTGCTTGCCTTTTACAGCCCCACTCAGAAGGAAGCTTAGGATCAGTCAATCAGCACACAGGAATGTATGACATCACTGGTGACTACGTTATCATGCTCAGTGCCTGCGTCTCTCAGTTCATCCTGCCATTGCCATGCGTTGCCTCCCGGTTATAAACAGAGGAGTGAATTCTTGCCACAGCCCTCTTGAGGCACGCTACTCATCTCCCAAGCCTGGAATTTGTAATTAGTAAGTGAAGTGTGAATTTAAAAAGCACTCATGTGAGGGCTGTCAACATTCTCTGGCTGTCATGCCTTGAAGACAGATTTTTTTTTACATTTACCAACATTAGAGCCCTGATGGTTTTACCCAGAGCTGCATAAATTCTGATATTCTGGAGATTTTCAGGCAGCAACACCGTGTCTCGGGAATATCAGTGATTTAAGTTTGGATTTCAATATGTAGGACTGGTGCACATTGCAGCAGCATCAGTACAGCTCAGTGGAAAAAAGACTTTTAAAATTAACGCATTCCTGAATTGTGAAATGAAACACATGTATATGTCCTTACATGCCTGTGTACTAAATTTTAAGTAGGAAGACCACCAGACTACTTAAACTAAGAATACGTGAGCATAAAAGCTTGTTACACAAGAAATATAAAAATGTAATAGTAGCAAAACACTTGAACACTGACAACCACACAGCAGTGTCTCTGAGATTTGGGGGTATAAAGTGGAAGCACCTGCCAGGGGAGGTGACTGGAACACACACTGCTTGAATGAAAAGATATGTTCTGGATCTTTACCTTAGGGACCCAGTCAGAACAGTATGGAATGAATGAGGAAAAAAACTGACCCGTCTGCTGGAAATGTTGAGATAAAATAGACCTGATACTATAGGAGAAACTACGTGAAGCAAGTGATGGCTTACTAACATACAAAGGAAATCTAGAACTCAGACTCAGAAATGCCATGTCAGTGATGACCCCCGAATCTACCTCTAATTGTTGATCTCTATAAATATAATTGCTTTCCAGAAAATATATATATGTATGTGAGTTAATAATCAATACTACTACACATAAATGACAAAAAAACACATGAAGTCAAAGGAGGGGAATCAAACCAGGGTCCAAAAGAACATTTAGTACCCAGTAACAACAGCACAACCATTAAGCCACGGACAGACCCAAGAATAACAAATAGTGATAAACCTGGTACATAACCTATGCAAACTGTGGACCTTTTTTGAATAGATTGTAAGGAGACATAATAGATAACCAACAAAGGTATAGGGAAACACAAGAACGGAGGTAAGAACTGACTCCACCTTTGTCAACTGTGGAAACACAAAAGAACATCATATATTTGTGATGGTCTAGAGGTGCTCTGTGGTACTGTGCTCTAAAGATGGTGGAAAGAGATGAGTGAGACACCAAGGTCCGAATTATTGTGGATAAGATAACTGTTATCCAGACAAGGAGAGGTAGGAGTCGTCCTAGCGTTTCAGTACCCGCAGGGCATTTATTTAGTACCAGTGGGTAGAGAGACACAGTCACAAGAGAAGGAGAAGACACCCAAAACAATAGGGCAGTAAAGAGGACAGAACACTCTTAACTATGACTGCTAAAATTACTTCCAACAGGAATAGCCTAGGTAATAAGGCCTATTGCCACTATACTTCTATAATTATTCAACAGTTCTTATACTTATTACTAAACTTAGGTGAAAATCAGATGATATACACTACCCACAACAATATTTGGTTTAGCTATAACTACATAATTCTACCGAAGTCCAAATGTCACAGGAGTCCAGAGGTCTGACGTCTTCATGTACACCGTCATTCTACGATGGTAGCTACAAAGGGGAGCAAACAGAACAGTCGATACTAAACACAATTCCCAGCAGGGACCTTGTAAAGGCCACTGGGTGGTGAGAGGTTTGGTAAACAGACCATATGATTCTTCGGCAAAAGCCCACTCTCTCCAAGGCTGCCGGAAAGAAAGAACCAGAGCAACTGGTTCCTGAAATAACCCACTTACAGGCTGTCAGATTCCAAACTGAAGACAAATGATTCCTTGGCCAAAACCCACTTCCAGGGCCACCAAGGATGAGGGGAAAACAGGATCTGCGTGGCGACGAATCCACTCGAGGACTACCGCGACCTGAATGATGCTGCAACACTCCAAGGGCCAGCTAAATTCTGAAGGATCTCCGATAGGACCAATAATCAGAAGAATCTGTAGAGAGGATGGTTGATTCTGTGATCTTGTCACCAGAACCTAGAACAAAATAAAAAAATGGCGGACGCGTCATGAACTGGGCTTTGACGGACTCGACTTTCGGCGAACGACCAGGGGCACAGACCAGGTTCTCCAGGATGTGCACACTCTTCTGTGGAGAGCGACCAACTTCAGGACATCCGGATCAGGAACCATATGAAATGACACTGGCACAGCTGTCGTGATGCGCTTCGGCGGACGTAACTTCAAACTGTAAAAAAAACATACAAGAAACGGTGGGTTTGACTTATACGACTGGCGATGGACTCGACTTTGGCAGACAACACAGATGGAGGAGATGCTCTGATGGTCGATCCTACTTGGGTGAAGAAGGATGAGAAGACGTCCTCTTCTGGGTAGAGACTGATTCAGAGTACGTAGTATTACAGATCACACTATGGGACTGCAGAATGGTAGAAGATTGAGACTGTCCCCATACACTGGTAACAATGTAGCTGAAAGATGCCAAGAGAACTGTGGAATGATACAATAACTTGCCAGGGGAAGGGCAAATCATAAATCTAAGGGTGATTATTACAGGTGGGGCAATTGTTCAGATGCTTGGAGCAATAGTTCAGATGCTTAGGGCAATAGTTCAGACACTCAGAGCAATAGTTCAGATGCTTAGGGCAATAGTTTAGATGCTTAGAGCAATAGTTCAGACACTCAGGGGCAAATAACCACAATCCATATACAATACAGTCTAGGTGCTTCTTAGCAAGGTCATAGCCTTTCAAATACTTTAGCAATAACAGTTGTATGAACAGTACAGTTGTTACAGTTGCTTTACAGTAATTGTGAGCTGAGCACCCTTGGATAGACCCTTTTTCTTGACTATAGGGCCTTCCTGAATAGGATCTGGCTACCCCTGAACATTTTGCTATAGATGCCCTAACCACTATACTGAGGGTACCACTTGTCCTATGCTAATTGCCCGGGATACTAAAAGCCTAAATGCTTTATTTGCTATAGGGCCTATATGCCCTACTAACTGCCACCAGGCTGGCTCGCCCTAATCCAGTAAGCCAGGGCTGCCCTTACTACCACTAGGCTGGCTTGCCCTAATCCACTAGGCCGGGGCTTCCCTTACTACCACTAGGCTGGCTTGCCCTAATCCAATAGGCCAGGGCTGCCCTTACTACCACTAGGCTGGCTTGCCCTAATCCAATAGGTCGCCGCTGCCCTTACTACCACTAGGCTGGCTTGCCCTAATCCACTAGGCCGGGGCTGTCCTGGGACCCTGCTTTGCCTCAGAGCCTAATGCCCTGCATTTACTTTGGGCCTAATGCCCTACTTTACTGTGGGCCTAATGCCCGACTTTACCTTGGGCCTAATTGCCCTTTTAAAACTGGGCCTGGTGCCCTTAATACAGTGGGCATGGATTGTCCCTTTAAATATTTATAAGGCCAACAGTGGCAGGACCCCTTTAAATCTAAAAGGCTCTCTGAGCCTGCTGCCTCTCATTCGGCAGGTTGCCGCCTTTAATCCTGCCTCTTCATCAATATTTAATAGGCCTTGGACTGGCCTTGCATTGCTGGTCCCTCCCCTAGGGCGTCACTGACCCGTCTCCCCACTGAATATTAATTTAGGATCCTTGTGACCCAATTCCTAGGCAGCGCTCTGCTGCTACTCTAGGCTCCTTGTGCGCTAAAGGAAAAAATACAGTCTTTGCTTTAAAACTTGGGCGGTCAGCACAATGCAGGTGCTGCCGTCGACTTACGGCTCCAACGAGCTGTTTGGAAGATCAGGAGGCAAACGGGAGTCGGGAGGTGTGCTGGAAGTGGGAGGGAACTTGCAGGCAGCTGGGAGGATGGCAAGGGGGCTTTCAAAGGCCATCAGGATGACCGGCGATGTGGCTCTGGGAACAGCTGCCGACGGGGAACCGAAATAAACTTTTAAAACAAAGGGAGGGGCAAAATAAATAAATGACGGGGCTCTTAAGCCCTAACTGCGGCAAACGGCCAATTTCTTCTTTTTCTTTTGGGGCTGGCCTGCCGGACTCGATCGCACACAAGAGGAGCACCAGGAAACAGCAGGGATCTTCACCAGCTGGAGGAGGCACCAGGCAGAGCCAACGGGATGGCTTCAACTGAACTAAGGTACACCCAGTCTCCATTGCTCTCCACAGGTCCTATCACTCCACAGCCCAGCATGACAACAACCACAAAACGGACAACGTACCGTTTCAAAAAGCTCGAGTTCGGATTCTCAAATCCCTTCGCCATACAAATGCCAGGAACTTGGCAAGGCACCTGGCGCTGGCCAGAGGCGCGAACCTGGCGTAGGTGCCCATTCTCTCTGCTGCCTGCTCTTCGAGGGGGGTGGAATGGAGCAGGCAGGCAGCAGGGAGGAGAAAACATTTATTTTATTTTTACAATAAAAAAACACTGCCTAACACTTTACTAGGGCACAACAAAAGGGACCCCTGGGGCATTTGAAAAAACCCTAAACTTTTCTATGATGCCCCTGCTTTTAACACCCTCACTTTGGGGCATTACATATTGATGTAACATTAACAGTAGTAGCCAAAGAAAATTAAATGATACTACACAAGTCACCCATTCTGTTTAGAGTACAATCGGAAACAAACCCATATAGAAATCTAAACTTAAATCATTGATGTTTCTAATATACAGTGTTGTTGCCTGAAAATGTCCAGGACATTAGAATATATGTGAATCTAGGTAAAATCCTCAGGGCTCTGATGCTGGTAAATGTTAGAAAATTCTGTTCTGAAAGCATGACAGCCAGGGAATGTTGACAGTCCTTCACATGAGTAGTTTGTAAATTCACACTTAAGTGTTACAAACTCCTGGCTCAGGGGCAAGTAATGTGTCTCAGGAAGGTTGTGGCAAGAATTTGCCCCTTTTTTAATGGCCTAGAGGCAATATAATGCTGTTGCCATGGCAATGGCAGGATGAACTGATGGGGGTATACACTGGAGCATGATGACATCATCACCAGTGATGTCACACATTCCTGTGCACTGATTGGTTGATCCCAAACTTCCCTCTGACCAGGACTGTAAAAGGCAGGCTCCATGTAGTGCAGTGCAAGGCAGGATGAGATGCTGCTGGCTGTAACAGTACTCCATGAGAGAGCGGTAAGTCCACTGAATACACACAGGCATAACATCCCATGGCACAAAAATGTATTATTAGCTGAAGTAAAGTAAATTGGTTTTTTTTGTCCTTCAGGGAACTGTTGAAACTATTACACCCGGGGATAAAAGGCACAGTGCATTATGAAAGAGACGACAAAACTGTGAAAGAAACAATGCACATAATATAAGGCACTTACTGCTATTAAAAAAAATTAGATGTCCAAGTTGATCATTGATCAAATTACAGACAATAAAATAAGAGATACAAGTCCTTTTGAACAATATACCTGAAAAGTAACTACAAGTTAAAACTACGGAGCAAAACAACAATGGACATTTCACACTGTTAGTACCCGTTTTGGATTCTTAACATATTAAATTAAATAGATGTTTCTACCTGTGCAGAGAAATGGGTTGCTCATCCAAATGAAACAGAACCAAAAAACAAACTGAATATTGAACTAGGTAAACTGAATCAAACTTCTCAGTTCTTAACTGAAATGCTATGACTATAGTTCAATGGGGTGAGCAACCAGCCACACCCCCTTCCTGAGCTATACAAGCAGTTCCTCTCAGCCTCCTTCTGAAGCACTTTTTCTCTGTAGCTGGAGGCTCTGTTGATCTGTCTTTGCCCCCCCAATTGCCATGCTTGGACCCTGCTTGGTTGTACAAGACTTCTGTTTTTGTGTTCTCCTGCTTTTTGTTTGTATAGCTTGCCTCCTGCTGTTCTGTGCTTCCTTCTGTGCTTGTTTCCTTTCTGCTGCTTTACTTGTGTTTGCTATGCCTGTTTCTTTTGGGCTTTCTAGTTTTCTAGCACCCTGTGTATACATTGTTTATTTGTGCTTCAGGTTACATATTGTTGTTCCTTACCTTAAGATGCCCTGTGCCTCTCAGTCTGCTGCTTTCCTGCCAACCCTCCTCAGTTTTCCTGCTATTGTATTGTATGCTTCAGTTCCTGTTGTTGATTCTCTGCTGTCTCCTGTACTCCAGCTTAATTGTTTGCACCTGATTCTGGCTCACTCAGCTAAGCTAGCTGCCTCTCCCTGTTCCATAGCTCTGATGAAGTTTATTGTTGCCCTACTGCCTCAGCAGCTGCCATCATTTGGCTGTCCTTAACTGAGACTTCACCAGTAAAAGCACCCTATTTTGGGGGTTCCTACCATATCAACATTCCAGTGGCAAGGCAAGGCAACTTTATTTTTAAGGTGCCCAATCCTGGAGGCTCTGGGCGCACGATATGTGGCCCTTTACTGACCTCCCTGTTTCTGCCACTGTAGGACGTTGTTGTCGGGAGGTCGGGATTAACAGGCACTGCATCAATCATTTGTGGCGGGGAGCCCCGTGTGTTACAGAGGGGGGTAGGATTGATGTTGTCAGGTGTAGAAGGCGCCCTGGGTGCTGGCGGGCCATTAAGAGAAGTGAAACAAGTTTGGTTCACATCCCCAGGGTTTCCACCAGGCTAAGTGGGCTGGTAGCCAGAAGGGCTACACTATCCACCAGTCCCCTGAGGGTGGTGCTTTGCAATGCCAGATCGATCAGGAACAAGACTGTCATTATTGCGGACTTGGTTTCCTCGGTCGATTTGGCTTGCATCATTGAGACCTTTATAGGAGAGGATGCTGATCCAGTTTTAGAGGCCACTGTCCCCCCAGGTGCTTGGTAGTGCACTGCCTCAGACTGGAATGCAGGGGTGGGGGAGTGGCCATCTGCTTTAGATCTGAGCTTGGCTTCTCTGTGCACTCAGTGGGAAAGCTAGGTTCATTCAAATGTGCGGCTGTACGTAGTGGTCTGGGTGCAGGTTGTAGGAGCCTCCTGATTTACTGCCACCCTGGGGTGGCAGATGAATTACTACAGGAGGTAGCTGACATCATCATCAGTGAGACATTGGAGTTCTCCCGGTGTTTAGTCCTGGGGGACTTCAATGACGAATCATCTAGGCTGGGTTAAAATCTCCTCCAGATTATGTCTTCTCTGGGCTTGTCGCAAGACGTTTCTTCTGTGACTCACCAGGGCAGTCACATGTTGGACCTGGTTTTCTCACTGGGGCTTGAGGTTACCAACCTTAAGACTGATCGGATCATTTGGTTCGATCATTGCTTGGTGGAGTTCTCATTTGGGGCCTCCTCTTAGAGCCCTCCCCCTGCTGAGATGGTCAGCTACCACTCTTTGAGGGGTTAGACCCCAGAGGAATTCTTGGCAGTAGCTGATCTATCTAGTGTGGGTAGCGCATGCGTAGGGGGGGTTCAGGTGAGGTGGTTGCCACTCATAATAGGGTGATGGCTGCAGTACTCGACTCTCTTGCACCAGCCCGGGTATGACCCAAATCCTCTCACTTGAGGTCCCCTTGGTTTGATGGGGAGTTCAAGGTGATGAAGAATATGGGTCGGAGGCTGAAGCGCTGCTGGCAGAGGTCCAGCCTGGCGGCAGATAGACTGGCCCTGTGTACCCATCATGATGAGTATCAGGGGACAGTCACCTGTAAGAAGGTAGAGTTCTTGTGGAGGGAAATTGCCGCTGGGAAGAATTGACCAACTGTGCTTTTCCGGACTATGGACAGGCTCTTAAACCCAGCCTTTCTTCAGCCGAAAAATACTTTTTCAGATGCCCTTTGCGAAGAGTTTGTGCGAATCTTCTCAGACAGAGTATCCATCATCCAGTAGGGAGTCCCACCAGTGAGCCTTACTGAGGTCAACAGTGGTCGCCTCAGGAGACCTAAGAGCACTCTGCCTAGTTGGCGGGAGTTTAAGCCAGTGGGGGTGTCAGAGGTAATTGGGGTTGCATCCAAGCTGAAGCACACTTATTGTAAACTGGACACCTGGTACCGACTCGTTTCTTAATGGGATGTGTCGACACCATTGGCCTGATGTTCACTTTGATTGTCCCGGTGTTCTTTATCAAAGGGGGTCTTTTCTGATGCCTTGAAAGAGGCACTGGTGCATCCCCTCCTGAAAAAGCCATCTTTAGACCCTGATGTCAAGGCGAATTACCATCCGATCTCCAACCTTCCATTTTTAGGGAAGGTTGCTGAGAAAGTTGTGGCACTTCAGCTGGAGGAGCACCTCATGGCCTTTGATCACCATGAGCCAGTCCAGCCTGGGTTTCATTTAAGGCATAGTACAGAAACTGCACTTGTTAGGGTGCATAATAACCTCCTCAGGGCTAGAGATTGGGGGGAGGGGACAATTCTTGTTCTCCTCAATCTCTCTTCAGCCTTTGACATGGAAGACCATTGTGTGTTGCTTGATCACCTGAGGGAATTTTGTGGACTTACCAGCTCTGTCATCTGCTGGTTTGAGTCCTACCTCATGAATAGGAGACAACAGATAGTGATGGGGAATTTCTCCTCCTCCCCTAGCCTCCTGACATGTGAAGTACCTTAGGGTTCGTTCTTGTCACCAATGTTGTTTGCCATGTATATGCTGCCCCTGGAGAGCTGGTGATACCCAGTTGTATTTTTCCTTTGCACCTGGGGCATTTAATGCAGTGGAAGTGCTAAACAACTGCCTTGCTGAGATCGATGACTGAATGTCCTCCAGCTGGCTGCGACTGAACCCCGACTAAAAGGAGGTACTGGTGGTGGAGTTGAACAGAGGGTACAACAGGATTTGGTGCGGAAACCGGTTTGTTTCTGGGATCTGTGCCATTGAAGACCTCCTCTAGGGTGCATAACCTAGGCGTGACCTTTGACAGTGAATTGACATTTGAATCTCAGGTGTCATCCGTGGTCTGGGCCAGCTTTTACCATCTTAGAAACATTGCCAGGGTTAAGCCCGTAGTTCCGCCCATGGACCTCCCCGCCATGGTACATGCCTTTGTGTCATCGAGGCTTGACCACTGTAATGAACTCTACCTCAGGGTCTCAGGGGGAAACCTCTGATGGCTGCAGCTAGTGCAGAATGCCAGGTTGTTGATGGGGCAGTTGAAATACTGCCACATCACCCCGGTGCTGCGTGAACTGCACTGGATACCAGTAAGGCAGAGGATCCTCTTCAAGGTGGGCTTGCTCACCTTAAAGACCCTACATGGGCTGGGCCCTGGCTATATGTCAGACCTTCTTACACCTGCTACATCAGTCCGCTCCCTCCAATCCTCCTCTAGGGGCCTCCAGGTGATTCCCAGGATGAGGCTTAAAATGGCCGGTGACAGAGTGTTTAGTGTCACTGGCCTCGTCCTGTGGAATTTGCTTCCACCAGCTATATGGGAGGCCCCTTCAGTTGAGGTTTTCAAGGCCTTCCTATTTTGTCAGGCCTTCCCAGACTTAGTCCATTAATCTCTTAGGGGTCCCCCCCTTTCATGTCTGATTTTAGCAGAACCATAGGACACATTTATTTTATGTTGATATTATTGATATATTTGTAACCCCCCTACTAATGGGGGTTCCTAAAAGCCTTCCCGGAGCTTGCTTAAATGCTCCATGTCTGGCTGGTGTTCGGCATAAGGCCGCTAAATGTGGGGGTTGTGAGTGCCTTTAAAGCCTCCAGTACTGTCTCTTTAAGAGCTGCCTGTTCGCCGGCTTTAGTGGTTCAAATAGAGGACTGGGGTTTCTCTGCTCGAATCCCACCCTGGACTGCTGTCTGATTGCTCCGTTTCTGCAGTTGCTAGAGGTGCTAAGGGAGCCCATCTGAAAGATGTAGTTGTTCCCTTTAGAAACATGTATAGTATTGGTTAAATTGCAGTTTGTCTAACCTCTCTTTATTGCAGCTAGGACTTTGTGTTGTGCCCCTCCATATTGGACCCGGACTGTGTGGAAGGGGGTCCAATAGTAGCTAAGGGGCACTGGAGACAGAGTGGAGGTGACCAACCCGGAATCAGGACTATGCAGCCAGATGACCAATGGGGACACCGCTTGTAGTTTTTGGAAGTGGCATTATGGGCCATGGCGCCTTTTCGCACCACTGAGGGCTAGAATAAGTGACTGGCATGTGTAACCAGCCAATGAGATTGGGTAGCACCTGAGCTGTGAGGATTGCCCCATGCTGTTAGGGGCAGATGCGTTGTGACTGTGAAGGAGAAGGGAGCTCTGAGCTTCTGCACCGCTAAGTGTTCACGCGGGAAGCGCGTGAAAGGCCTGAGGCAGCTGTTTGTATTGCCAGCGCTCCACGGATTAAATCCGCAGGCTTGCGGTCAGAGGAGGTTGTGTACAAGCACAGCTACCTACCAGGCTTCACCTGAAGAGGACTGGAGAATCTGCTGAATCGCGCTCGGTCTGTCAGGACATTGAAGCTGCAGTGAAACGCCCGCATAGCTGTGAGTTTGTTCGGGTCCTGGAAGCAGCTGCCTGGTATGGTACCCCTCTGTTGTTTCCATATAAATGTGTGAGGAGGCCGTTGAAGCTCAGGTTCAGCCCTGCAAGTGGTGAAAGAGTGGTTCTCTGCTGGGGTTGTGAATACTGGATCAGGGTAGCTCCCTGTTAAAGCTTATAAACCAATGCAAAAATAGTTTTGTTGTATTGCTGACTGCACTAATTGAGCTTGCTGACTCCACCTGATCTGCTCAGGAATTAAATGCTCGCTTGTGTCAGGACCCCAACCAGCTGCATCGAGGAACTAGCCATTAGGGCTTGGGTACCCATAGACAGTAATTAATAGGTTAGACCTGTGCACAGAGCCATAGGTAGATTTTCATATACTGTAGAGCTAAGCTGATCAACCTGATTTCCCCCCGGTCCTTGTTATCTCTCCTTAAATAAATCAGATTACTTGTTTTGCAAAAGTACACTGGCTACTCTGTGTATTAATGGTGAAATATTGCCCAGTGAATGTGGTGTAACTGTACCTTACTTTTCAGGGGGTCCCCGGAGTGAGCTGACTGGTTCGAGCCGGGGGGTAAGTGTATATGGTAAGGACCACTAAAATTGAACAGCGTGGGCCACTAGTGGGAAGAAAGGGGGGGTTGCAGCAACCCAGAGGGCTGTGACCGAGTCAACCTCGACTGTTCTAACCCCGACCTCTGGGTGGAGGCACCTGCCAACGGATCCGGGCCCCTCACCCTGCTACAGTTAGGGCAGACAGGGGTAGTAGCCCTTAGGATAGCGCCCCCTGGGGGTTGCATATTTATTTTTCAATTTTATTTATTATGTGGATAGTGTATTTTAATGTACAGCGCACAGAGCCTCTGGGATTGGGAGCCTGTAAAAATAAAATTTGCCTTGCCTTGCTTTGCTGTACATAGTATAACAAAACAAAATACAAATGCTCTTGGAAGCAACAAAAAGTTAAAATCAGTACTCAATAATTAAAATTAACTACAGTATTAACTATAGTAAAAACAGGGTTGGAAATAAGTTATTCAGTAAATGCCTGGCTGAAGAGGTGGGCCTTAATCCTCTGCTTAAAAACACCAATTGAGGGGCCTCCCAGACTGCAGGTGGAAGTGTGTTCCACAGGATCAGCACAAAGACACTGAAAACTTGATCACCAGAAGTTCTGAACTGAACCCTGGGAACATCCAGGAGGTCCCCTCGAGGAGGAGCGGAGGGAGCAAACAGAGGTCGCAGGTGTCAGGCGCTCCAACAGGTAGCCAGGACCCAGTCCATATTGGGCCTTATGGATGCTCAAGCTCACCTTGAAAAGGTCCCTCCACCTGACCGGCAGCCAGTGCAGAGCACGCAGGACCAGGGTCACATGACATGACCTGGGTAGGCCCATCAGTAACTGGGCCGCTGCATTCTCCACCAGCTGTAGCCTGCGGAGGGTCCCTCCCATGACCCCGAAGTAAAGAGCTTTGCAGTAGTAGAGCCTGGAGGTAACAAAGGCATGTACAAGGGTTGGCAGATCCTCGGGCGGAACGAGGGGGCTTGATCCTGGAGATGTTCTATAAGTGGTAGAAGCCACTCTTAACAACAGACGACACCTGATCTTCAAAGGTCAGCGTGCTGTCCAGGATCACACCTAGATTGTGCACCCTCAGGGAAGCAACCAATGAAGCAGACCCCAGGAAAAGATCTATGTCTGCTCCAGGCAGCAACTCATGTTGCCCACAACCCAGCTCAACCACCAGCACCTCTGTCTTATCCAGGTTAAGTCTCAGCCAGCTGGAAGCCATCCAATCACTGATTTTAGCCAGACAGATATTAAGCATGTCAATGGCACCAGATGTTTTGGGAGCAAAAGACAAATACAGCTGGGTAGCATCTGCATAGCAGTGAAACTCCAAGCTGCATTGCTGAATGATCTCACCCAGGGGCAGCATATACACCATGAACAGTATCGGTGACAAGATTGAGCCCTGTGGAACTCCACATGACAGAGGTATTGGAGAGGAGGATAAATTACCCATCACTACCCGCTGCACTCTATCCAAGAAATAGGACTCAAACCATCTGATGACAGTACCAACGAGTCCACAAAACTCACAGAGCCGACCAAGAAGCACAACGTGGTCCACGGTGTCAAAGGCTGAAGAGAGATTGAGAAGTACAAGAACTGACCTGTCTCCTCTATCTCTAGCCCTGAGTAGATCATTATGCACCCTCACTAGTACCGTTTCTGTGCTGTGTCTAGCCCGAAAATCCGACTGAATTGGCTGATAGATGTCATAGGACACAAGATTATTCTCGAGCTGTTGTGCCACCAATTTCTCGACAACCTTGCTCAAAAAAGGCAGGTTGGAGATAGGATGATAATTCACCAGAATGTCTGGGTCTCACGGTGCTCAGCTGTGGCTTCCTGTTATTCCCATGGTGGGGGACTGTGATGTCACGGTGGGGTATTGTGGCTCTGAGTAGTGGGAGCATGCTTTATGTAACCTACAGTATATGATTTTTGCCATGCTTTCTTGCCTTCATGGCTTTCAGTTGTTCATGTGTAAATCAGTAACCTCGCAGCCTACATGACTTCAGATGTTCATTGCATTCCATTACTGTGCTGCATGCTCCTTACTGAAATAACCTATCTCAGCCTTAATGGCATTTAAGTTATTCATGCCAATTATATCAATTCACTGTTCATGTAATCACATCAATTCACTATTCATACTGAAGCCATAGCATCACATGCTTTTATGTAAACTATGATTTGCTCCTTTATGGAACTGGTTTGCCAAGCATATATGTCATTCATCTTACCTAATATGTGATGCATCATGCTTACCTGTGCTGCTGCCTATTTTATAGCTTTTGCAAATGCTGTTGCAAATCCTGCTACATTACCTCCTATCTGATAAGCCTCATTGATTAATTTATGCTAAACCTCATAGATTCAATTACTGGCATCACAACCTCTCACTGCCTAAACACCCATCTTATATGTCACCATCAATTCAGCTTCCGCAATGGACTTGGTTGGCTTGTTTTCCACTGGTTGCAACTACTATCAAACCACCAAATGCTGGCTCGCACTGCAGCCTCCTACCTCACCCAGGTCCCACCTGGTAGTTCTTATGGTTGCAGAGTTTGCTTGCAACCTTTCAGTCTCGTGGTTGCAGAGTTCACTCACAACCTTTCATGGCCTGCCTCCTTATCATATACAGCCACTGGCTTTGCCTGGCCTTATTAAAAACCTTATACCTAATCTATGGCCTCTGGCTTTGTCTGACCTCCTCCTATCTAGCACTCAATGTCGATTCATGCTTTCATTAATAAATTGGAGGCATGCCAACTATGTCCATTATCTTTTCTGGCTCAGGGCTCACTCTGTAAGCTGACAGTCTCGCTCTGCACTCACGGAGTCTGCATCTTGAGCATGTCAACCTTGGGGTGGGGTCCTTATCATCTGGCCAATAGTGGGAATGTCCTCACTCCAGGCAGGGAGCTTCAGCGTGCAGTTATATGGTGCACCTCTTGATGCAGAATTTAAGACTTTGGCTGCCAAAGGCTGGAGCACTTACAGCACATGGGTGCTCCCTTGGCTATGGCATCACTGTGGCACCTTCAAAAGCTATTCTCCCTACAACAGCCCCTGGCTCACCTAGTTTGTTTTAGTCAGTAGGCCAGCTGAGTGCCTCAGCGGTCGTCGCTCTCCTGCTCCTGCCTTGGGAGTCTGCTCTTTCTACAGAGTACACGTTGTTGCAGAGGCCTCTCACAACCTTTATTGGCTTTCCCATTAGAGGGATCAGGAAAGCTTTCCACCGAACTGGAATATTTCCCCCTTTTGATTTGGTCTCTAAACTGCAGCAGCATAGCCGTCACTAAATAAACTACCCCTAGCCTGGAGCGAAGGTGACCTAGGCCTTGGATCCCCAGAGGTAGTCTCCTGTTAAAAGGTTTTTTTCCCTCTCCTCTGAGCCAAAGGTCATAATATGTAGTTAGTTATTTATAGTATATTCCCTAGTTTCCTTAGGTAGGTTTCCACTGTTGGATGGAGATGTATGGTGGCCCTACTCGCCATTTCATCTCTCCTTAGGAAGACCCCTGATGTCATCAATGCATCCATTTTATCAGTGCAATCCTGACAACCTGTGCATCTTATTTGTGCTTAATCAAGCTGTCTGTTGTTGTCAATCTGCTTCTCTATCTTGTAGTCAATATTTACTGCTCATTGTTCTTTTTGGGACTCCTTCCTAAGGTACCTTTAGCCATGGGACTCTTTCCCTCGGCACCTCTAGGGGTGGAACCCTCTTTGAGGGTTCCTTGCCTTCGGTACCCCTACAGGTTGACAGTTCCCTGTGGAATAGAGAGTGTGCGAATGGCCAAACAGTTATCACAGTTGCTCAAGCATAACACTACTCTGGTTGCATAGGCCAATTGAATTGAAAGGCTATGCCTGTAGTTCAATGAGGTGAGCAACCAGCCACATGCCCTTCCTGAGCTATATAGGCAGTTCCTCACAGCCTCCTTCTGAATAACTTTTTCTCTGTCCCACCATCCTCCCCTCCTCCTCCAGTGGCACGCCTCTCTCCTCAGGGGGCTCCTTCCTAGGGTACCTTTAGCCAAGGGACCCTTTCCCACAGCACCTCTAGGGGCAGAACCCTCTTTGAGGTTTCCTTGCCTTTGGTGTCCCTACAGGGTGATAATGTCCCCCTGGAATAGAGAGTGCAAATGGCCAAACAATTATCACAGTTGCGCAAGCATAACACTACTCTGGTCGAGTAGGCCCTCTGAATGTAGTATAGTGGCTAACATAGCTACCTTCTAAGTAGTGGCCCTGTGTTTGATTCCCAGTTAGATAGTGAATTTTGAAATCAGCTTAAGTACCAGTAAATACATGTGTATGGCTTTTATCTGCTTTACAAAAAGAGCTTCATATATTTTGATTAATACTTTGTAACAGAAAAAAATGAGCAAAAATGAAATCTAACTATGACTTATAGAATTAGTTCTGCATGGACTGCACTGTCATATGTACATAGACAAATATGATGATCTGAAAGGAAGTATAATAATAACCAGTGGTCTGAAAACCGTAACTCTATATAATGGGATAGTGGGATACTATTTGTACTACAGAATCCACATAAAACTGGAATAAGGTTTATATAGTTTGGCAAGGAAGAAGAATTTGTATAAGGTAGTGGTGCATTGAAGAGTGATATATACATTGATTGAAAGCACTGTAAGTACACTTAACAATACATATTTTATGTTACTGATCAGAAAACCCTCTTTCCTTGAGAAGCCCAACACGAGCAAAACATTGGGCTTTCACAGAGGGTGTTCTGGAAGGAATAATACAATAAAAGAAGAAATGTTTTTGAACTTGTGGTGTATGGCTCGTTTGTCTGGAGCAACTTAGAATGTATGTGCTATCATGGCCAGAGTCATGCCCACAAGAAAATCCATTTTCCAAGAAAGAAATGTTAAGTCACAGTAATCTAATGGTTCAGAAAGAGTGCACGTGGGTTTTGAAGGAACTAAATTAAGATTCCACATGGGGACCAGTTCTTACTGAGAAGGGTACAAATGATTCAGACCATTTAAACGTACAAAAATTCAGATCCCAGCAAGATTTACAAGCTAAGGAAGGAGAACCTTCCTTAGATCTGTAAACTGACATAGTTGACAGGTGTACCATTAGAGGTGGCTTTAGTGAGGTTACCAGGCACAGCAAATTATACAGAACTCTAGCAACTGATGAGGAGGTAGAATAGATGGTAACTTTACTGCACCATATGGAAAATACTTTCCATTTGAAGGAAAGACTTTTCAGCTACTGTAGCTGGTTTCCAGGAGACTGCTAGAAATTTGGACCACAACTGAGTAGCCCAGAACCTGTAATTCTAATTTCTCAAGAATCAAGCCTTCAGTTGCAGTGACTGTAAATATTGATATTCCATTGTCCTCCTGAAGCCAGTGAGAAGGTCTTGCATGTGGGTTGAGAAGGATAGGATTGTAGAGGCACAGAAACAAAGTGGACCAAGTGCAAGACACATCAAACCTGAACTACGGTTGTCAGAAACATGCTGGCCCTCTCTGTCAGTGAATGTGCAGTATGGCCTGCAGTAGTGAGATGGGTTAAGAGGTGAATGGACACTATCTATGTTAGTTGAGAATGAAAGCCTCATTGAAAACTGCCACTTTCTCACAATCTTGCAAAAATAAGGACGTTTTCTGTCTTCTCAGGAAGCAAAGGTGCACTTAGGGAGTACTCCACTCCTCATACTAAGGTTCATACTAAGCAGAAAGGAGCAGAAAAGGCGGTATGTCCATGTGTACTCCAGCCACATTACCCAATAACGGGTCAAAATGCTGCCTTCTGAGATATAGTTGTCTATTCTCCTTTTAAACTAAGTTTTGTCTTCACTGATAATTATTTTAATTGGTAGTTTGTTCCATGGATTAACCACTCTCTGTGTGTAGAAGGAACCCCTACAGTTAGTTCTGAACCTTTTGGGTCTCAGCTATAATAGATGTCCCCTGGTGCTGAAGTTATCGTTTTTAAATTCGAAATGTAATTTGTTCCACAGTTAATTATCTTGCATGACATTATAACATAATAGTAGGTCCCCTCTTATCCTTCTAGTGTCCAATGACATTTGGTTTAGTTTTTGTAGTTGTTCATTGTATGTTACGGTTCTTATATTATTGGTAATTTTAGTTGCTTGCTTTTTGATTTTTTCTATCTTTTCCAAGGTGCCCTTATTTGCTATTCTCCATGCTTGGCTACCATAATCAAGCAGTGGTCTAACATAAGATCTGTACAGTGGCATTATTATCTTTTCATCTCTACTGCTAAAGTTTTTTTTTTATTGACCATAATATTCTCTTAGCCTTGCCTATTTGTGCATTACAATGTGTGTCATAAGTTAATTTGTCTGTTATTGTAATTCCTAAATCTCTTTCTTCATTTGTTATTCTTAATGGCACACCATTTAGATAGTATATGCTTTCATTATTGTGCTGTCCTAGATGCATAACACAGCACTTGTCAATGTTGAAACTCATCCCCATGTGTTGATCCAGTTAAATATCCTAAGTCCCTTTGGAATATGTCTATATCTTCTTGTGTATTTACTGCCCTTACTATTTTAGTGTTGTCGGTATATTTACTGCACTTAGCCAGCTCATTGTCTGTTTACCCTTATCTGTCAGAAACAACTCACAATATTGGTCCAAGGACTGAGTCCTGGGCACCCCATTTGTCACTGGTATTTTATCAGATAGGTAACCATTGATAGTAACTCTCTGACTCCTGCCCCCCAGCCAACTCCCAATCCAGTTAATAATTCTGTGGTCCACTTTGATGTCTATCAATTTCTGTATTATGGCCTTATGTGGGACTTTATCAAATGCCTTAGCCAGGTCCAAGAATATACAATTAACGGATGTATCTGTGTCCAGTGACTGCAATATTTTTTCATAAAAAACATAACAGGGTTGTTATAATGACCTGCCCACCATGAATTCATGTTGTTCACATTCTTTGAGATTATATTTATATATATATGCTGCTTGATCACATCCTTAAGGATGGACTCCATGATCTTCCCTGATGCCGAAGTCAAGTTAATAAGTTTGTAATTTGTGTTATCAGATCTACTTCCTTTTTTATGGATAGGGACAAGTATGTCCGTCTGCCAATCATAGGGGATTTCATTGTTAGATAATACCCTTAAAAGTAGTCTTAATGGAGTGGCTGTTTGAGGCGCTAATAATTTTATCATGTTTGTCGATATGTTATCCAGGCCAGCAGAGTTTGTCTTTTTTAGGCCTTTAATTTTTGTAATAATGCATTCCTTGCTGATCTCTAATACTGTTCTAGCATTTATTATTATTTCTCCCACATAAGGTGCATTTAATGTAAATACAGTTCCAAAGTATGTATTTAAGATGTCAGCCATTTGTTTTGGATCATCAATCTGTTGTTTGTTTGATATTATACTACATAGTCCACTGTTTTGTTTTCACAGTGAGTTTAAGATAACTGTAGAACATTTTCATGTAATCTTTGCTTGCATTTTGTGCTGGTCCTATCTACATTTTCTGTTTGCTTTTTTTATCTTATTTTTACATTATTTTTGAGCTTTTAAATAGTTTCCCCAGTTTTCCTCAGGTTTGTTTCTAATATATGTATCATACAACCTACTTTTTCATTAGTGTTTTAATACCTTTATTGAGCCATTTTGTTTTTTTCCCTCTGTTGTATTTTTTTCACTTTCTTGATATGCTTGTTGCATATTGTGATTATATGTTTTTTAATTATGTCCCACATGACTGGGATGATTTTATTACTTAGTTCTCTTTCCCACTTTATCTTGGAGAGATCTTCTTGAATTTTTGTGTGGTTTGCTGTATTAAATTTTTAAATGTCTCTGCATCCTTTATTTATTTGGATGTATTCCTGGAGTTGAAAGGATACCATATTGTGGTTGCTGTTTCCAATTGGTGCATGAATATTGCAGTTTTTAATATTGATATAATTTGTACTTAGGACTATATCTAGAATATTTTCTCCTCTAGTCGGGGTTGTTATGTGTTGTTTTAGTCCTAGTTGTTCAGTAGTGTTTAAAAATGCAATGCTATTGGATTTTCTAGCTGTCATATTATCCCATTTTATGTCACCAAAGTTTAAGTCTCCTAAGAAGACCACGCATCCCAGTTCGCAGGCCCTTTCTAGTTCACAGTTTATGTCCTCTAATATCTTAGTGTCATTATTTGGAGGTCTGTAGCATAAGCCTATTAGGATATTGGATTTACTTGCTGTTTCTATTTTGATCCATAATGATTATCCATTACTATCTTCTGTCCTGATGCTTTCTGATATTATTGTCGACTTTATATGATTTGGTATATATGCTGCTATTCCACCTCTTCTTTTGTCCACTCTATCGGAGTGATATAGATAATATCCTGGAATATCTTTCTCCCATTTGTCGCCTGCTGTCCACCATGTTTCTGTGATAAATGCCATGTCGGCCAATCCATTAGGCTTTAAAAGGGCTTGCAGTTCATCTGTCTTGTTTTGTAAACTCCTGGCATTTATTAAGTAGCAATATAGGCTGTCTCTATTTATGGTATTTTTGTGGGTTTGTATTTTTTTATTACCATTGTTTCCAACTTGGTGTCTCCCTCTCCCCACTCCATTTGGTTTAAATCATCTGTTGATGTGTTTTGATTGATCATAGTTGCTAGGGTTTTGGTTCCTAACATGTTTAAGTGTAGTCCATCTTTGGAATATAGGTGTTTTTGTTTGTAAAAAGAATCCCGAGTGTTTATGAAACAGAATCCTTCCTTTTTACATTTGTTTTCTAGTACTATATTTATTCTTTGGATCATTTTATGTTTTTTTTGTCATGTCCTTTAAGTATTGGTGAAATGGCTGAAACTACTGGCTTCTGTCCTTTTGCTTTTATTAGTTCTGTTAGTTCCATAATTTCATCTGCAATATCCTTCTCATGATCATTCCCCACATTGTTTATTCCCACATGAACTACCACTGTTTGTTTATTTCTCTCTTGAGTTATGACTTTTGACAGTATCTTTTTTACATCTATCTTTTCCCCCTGGCAAGCAGTTCACCTCTCTATTAGTCTTATATGAGCCACATATTATGATATCTGTTTTTCTTAGGATTGAGTCACCAGTCACCAATAACATTTTATCCCATTTTTTCTTCTGTTACTTCTTTTTCCATTAGTGGAAAGGAAAATACACACAGACTTGATGGATCAAAAAGTCCCCATCTGCCGACAACTTCTATGTTTCTGTATTTGTTGGTTGTTATTTCCTTTTTACTCATAGCTCTCCTTCTCTTATTTTTTGGATTTGTTTGTACCATAGCCCATTTATGGTCACCATCTGTATCATTTTCTGTATAAGCTTCACCTTCAACTGTTTCCACTATATCTATGTCCTTTTGTGTACATCTCTTTCTTTTTTCCTTTGGTGTAGCATTTATTGTTTTTAGTGTGGTAGTCTTTGCCTGCTCTTTTAGGGAGTTGACTTCACATAATTATTGCCCCAGCTTTATACACCTCTGGCATAATTTGTGTTCTTGTGGGCTAGAGCGAACCCCTGACATGAGGTCACATACCTTCCAGTCCATGACCAAACAAGCCCCTCGAGTGAGCAGGGCAAGCTCGAGCAGGGTGAGTGCGCATTCGTCGCACACAGAGACATGCATGTTTGGTGCGTGTCCTGCAGGAACAAAGGGACCAGGACAGGAGACTAAACCAGTGACAAAGTAAGTCAGATATTGTGCAGATTAACAAGTAAAACCAAAGGAGAAGTTGCATTTATACTAGAGAAAGTAAATACAATTACTGAAAGCAATGGCTATTAAATGGTGTCAGCAGAAGCCATAATAAGTGCCAAGAGGACTGGAGTTACAGAAATAAGAAGCTCTCCAGTTGTGTCAGGCATTGACTGGATCAGTTACAGGAGCATTTATCATTTTTCTGAAGGAACCTATGAAGCTCAGACACAAAGGGCAACCCTAGGAGGCATACTCCAAGTGCTCTCCAGCCCCTAGCCTAACTGTCTGTTGAGCTTCACTGATCTTCACCGACTGGGAGAGAGACCAATCACAGATGGCAGGCAGACTCCAACAGGTGCAGAAGGAGGGATTCCTTGACAGCTGTGCATCAGGCTACAAGGGAACT
This sequence comes from Neoceratodus forsteri, assembly GCA_016271365.2. Classification (NCBI taxonomy): domain Eukaryota; kingdom Metazoa; phylum Chordata; order Ceratodontiformes; family Ceratodontidae; genus Neoceratodus; species Neoceratodus forsteri. Next base: position 1,204,114,936 of record CM028130.1, read on the forward strand.
GGAGCAGTAGGAACACTCTATCCTATGCTCCCCCTTCAGCGGCAGGTGAATTTCAGGTGCTGCACCCACATGGCATATATGCACCTTTTGTAAAAATTACAGCTGGCATAGTAAAAATGGAAATTTTAATATCGCTGTACATATGGACAATGGAGAGGAAGAGCCAAAACTGCATCATCCTATCACGGTATTTGCCAATGCAATCTCCCAGGGGGTATCGCTCAGGTTCTCAATATGCCGGCTGCACCCCCTGGAAGATTAAATTTTACGAGCGATCAGGTACTTATATTAATGATTACATATTGGGACTCTGGGGGGATCAGGGTGATCGAGCCACAATCTATGCACCAGTGGCTCTAGCACCCTGGCCAGTAGATCTCCTTTAAATTACCATTTTTTCCCTCAGATCAACAGCAGGACTAAGGGCAACGTTAGCAGGCTGGTGAAAGTGCCCTGCTCCAGATACAGCACATGGCTTTGTTTTTACTTAGTGGCTGATTGTTTTTGGTCTGAACAGGGGACAGAAGGGACCGATGTTCATAGACTTAGGGTTCAGAGAATTGAGTGCCTGTGTGATGTAAGGGTTAACCACTCTATCAGAGCACAGCACTGAATTCAAACAGAACTGCTGGCTTTAAAAGTCAGTGACCTAGGCAGTTAGCCACAGCTGTGCATCAGGCTACAAGGGAACTGAAGCAGTAGGAACACTTTACCATACGCTCCCCCTTCAACTGCAGGCAAATTGCGGGTCTAGATAGCTGGTATCTGTGAGAGAGGAAGAGAGCGAGACTAGGAGTGGCCACAGAAGCATCTCTCAGGTCCCTCACTCAGCTGCTGACAGAACAAACACCTGAAAGGAGTTGTGTGTTACTGTGGGTGGCGGGCGGAGTTTCAGGCACAGTGCAGGTACTGAGGGCAGGGTTTAAACAACAACTTCAGGCAGGATGGGTTTAAACATAAAAAAACAAAACTAATTATTTTTCCCCCAGAGTAACAGTTCTAGTGCAAGGCTAGGAGCAGTCACAGAAGCAGCTCTTGACTCCCTCACTCAGCCGCCGACAGGCTTAAACAAACACTTTTTCCCCCAGAGCAACAACAGGACTAAGGGCAAAGTTAGCAGGGTGGCGCAAGTGCCCTGATGCTGATACAGCACATGGCTTTGTTTTTACTTAGTGACTGATTGTTTTTCATCCAAACAGGGAACGGAGGAACTACCCATCCACACTTCTCCCTAATCCCACCCTCCCCTGGCTACTGTTTGTTTATAACCCTCAACGCACATCAAAGCTTCCTGCCCCCTACAGGAAGGGGAGGCACCTTAATGGACCAAACTAATCCAAAAAAATATCTTTATTTCTGGTAGTTTCCCTATTCTTTTTTCATCCTCCTTCTCTTTCATCCACATTAGGATCTTCAAGCACCATATTCATTCTTCAACCTCCTTCTCTTTTATCCACATTAGGATCCTAAAGCAACATATTCTTATCTCCTTCTCTTTCATCCACATTAGAATCCTCAAGCAACATGACAAACATTACATGCCAGTGGTGCGGGGCATCCTTTCAGAGGGCATGCATTGAGGCAGTAGGGCACTGCTCCACATGCTGGACAATAAAAGATCTGAGAGCACAACTCAGAGAGGCATGGGAGCAAATTAAACATCTACACAACCTGATTGCCAACCTCAAACCTGCTCACCCTTTTACACCTCACCAGCTCCACCAGGGGACCATCCCTCAACACCTCACCACCCCGGTCCTAGGGAATGGCAGGTGGTAAAGGGCTGCAGAGGAAAATTGCTCCAGTTCCAACAACAGGCAGCAGAATAGAAGGCACTGATCATAACAGCAAATAGATACACCGCTCTAATCAAAGAGGAGGAACATGGATATAATGCCAATCATCGCCAATTAGGACGTCCAACAATTTCAAACCAGGAAGGAAATACAAAGGACACAAACAAGAGGAAACAAAAGAAAATACTTATTGCAGGGTGCTCCATGATCTGTGGGAGTGGAGCCACATATAAATTAGGGTCCTGAAACACAGGTGGTTGTCAAATGCCTACCCAGGGCCTCTGCAAAAAAGGATACAGAATGCATTCACAGGTTACTAAAAAAGCAAGGTAAATGTGCAGGCATTTTGGTCCATATAGGTACAAACAATCTGGCAAACCAGACACTCGAGGAGACCAAACAACACATATCTCACTTTGGTGAGACATTAACCTCACACTCCTCAACTATTGCCTTCTCCGAAATCCTCCCAGTATGGGGGAAAGGTGGCAGTAACCAAAGGATAAGCAAGGATCAAATAGAGGAACTTAACACTTGGCTCTAGGGCTGGTGCCAAGACAGGGGGGCATCTCTTCATAGGGAAGTGGTGGGACTTCTGGGACAGGAGTCTCTTCAAATATGATGGCCAACACCTGCCTAAGGAAGGTGTGCGAGCTCTAGGGCAGAAACTGAACGTATGCACTGGACGTTTAAACTGAACAGTGGGGAAGAGGCAGCAGTAACAAAAGAACCTGCAACCTATCCCCCAAAACACCACAAAATCAGGGTTACAAACACAAACAAAACAACTCACCAAATGGGTGAGGAAACTGATACAAATAATAATAAGAGAATTCACCAATTGGGGAAGTGACAGATAACATAAAAAAGCAGTCACAAATAAAGCAGGACACAGGAAAAGGTAGGGATTAAGTTTAGAAATCTATGTTCACTAACACATGGAGCCTGTCAAATAAAATAGCTTACCTCACAGCCATCATTGCTGAAGCAGATCTGGACTGGGGCGCCATCACCGAAACCTGGTTAAACAATAACCACAGCTGGGAAATGACTATCCCAGGATACTGTCTCAAGGACAGAACTGGGCAAAGGGGGTGGTTAGTTGCTATGTACACTAAGGAAGGCATAAAAGCAACTATAATCCAAAATAACAACACAGAAACTGAGTCACTTTGGGTCACTCTAGAGGCTGGAAATGGAGCAATAGCTCGGGTAGGAGTGTATTACTGACCATCGACAACAGGGGTGGAGGGAATAAAGAAATATTGAAAGCCATTCAAAGCATGAGTAACAAAGGGGAAGTAATAGTGCTGGGGGACTTCAATTTTCCTGACTTAATTTGAGGTACCCATACAGCAAGTTCAACCAGAAGCAAATACTTTCTGGAGGCTCTGCACTTACTGGGCCTGAAACAAACTGGTAAAAGACCCAACAAGGGGGTATGCTGTCCTTGACCTGCTGCTAAGGATCGGGGACAATGTTGTAGAAGTAAAGGTAGGAAGCCACTTAGGGTCCAGCGATCACTGCATGATGCAGTTCCATGTTAGGACAAAAGCAGAAACCAAGCACTCTAAAACTAGTCATGGACTTTAGACAAGCAGATTTTGATGCAATGAGGGAAGGTCTTAAAGAGAGACTCTCAAAATATAGTTTGAGGGAGGGCCTTTGAAGACTACTGGGAACATCTCAAGGGAGATATACTTCAGACTGCAAAGTATTACATAAAGAAGTTGAGCAAAGCAAAAAAGAAGAGAAAACCACTGTGGTTTAATAAGGAAGTAGCCACCTGGGTTAGGGAAAAAAGGGCTGCTTTCAGGGAATACAGGAAAACAGGTTCCGACAAAGACACGGAAGACTACAAAGAAAAACAAAGGTCTGCAAGCAAGGAAATCAGAACAGCAAAGGCAACAACAGAGGAGATGCTAGCCAGAGAAGTCAACAAGCATTTGTCAATGCCGAATGTTGTCGAGCTGGCATTGGCTTTGGTAGTGCAGGGCCTGAAAACATTTTGGGAAGGAGGTGAAAAATGACAGCTATACAGTTCATAAGGAGGTGTAAAAAAAATGCCAGTACTGAAAATGTGGCATGTAAATATTGCAAATTTGCGAAATTACAAGGATGCGTGGGAAATGCGTAACTCACGCTTGTAACACAGTCATTTTATGGACATTCGGCACAAATTTCAACATAGGCATTTAAAGCATTGCTCATGCACAGTATCACTGTTATTTCCTCAAACTGTCTCAAAAAGTGATTTCAAGACAGCAACCGCCTATTCTCACCGGACATACGAAAACACATTTTGGGCAGGATATGTGAAATGACAGCTGTACTGTTCATCAAGAAGTGGGGAAAAATGCCAATGGTGAAAATCCAGAGTGAAAATATTACAAATGCACAACGTTATGAGCGTGCGTGCAATCTGCCAACGTACGTTCGTAACACAGTCATTTTATGGAGTATCATCACCAAATTTTCAACATAGATATTTTAGGACCTCTGGTCATGAAGAGTATCACTGTCATTTTCATAATATGGCCCAAACACTAATTTCCCACAGCGACTTCGCTATTGTGTGCCGGAACTGCGGAAACACATTTTGGCCAGGATGTGAAAAATGACAGCTGTACTGTTCTCAAGGAGGTGTACAAAAATGACAGTGTTGAAAATCTGGCGTGACAATGTTGCAAATTCGCAAAGTTATGAGCCTGTGTAGCAGCTGCACAACACATGCTCGTAAAACAGCCATTTCTTTGATTTTGTCCACCAAATATGCAACGTAGGCTTTTTGAGAGTCCACCTCATGAACAGCGGCACTGTCATCTCATTAATCGGTCCTGAAAGGTGATTCCATGCAGTGACTGCAAAATCACTTTTTGGACTGATTAACGATATGACAGTGCCAGAATTCATGAGGAGGGGTCCCAAAAACCCCATGTTGAAAATTTGGTGTAAAAATTCCCAAAAATGCCCGAGCTATGCATTAAAGTTGAAAAAACCCTATTTATTCCATTATACAGCTTACCGGCAATTCCTCAGTTCATGGTTGGCTTTGAACAGTGCAGACGTGTTCCCGGTCTACCAAAGATAATTGTGCCGGACTCCGGGGGTAAGTATGGGGTGTGGGGGTGTGGGGAGGCAGGGTACACAGTGGGTGGGAGCGAGTTGTGGGAGGGTGGGTTAGAAGACTATGATGGACTGTTTTTGCTTTATAGGTTAAAAATAAAAGACATCGGGAACCATTTTCATTTTCACAGGTGCTTTGGCATGCTGGGATGGGCTCCCAGCGTGCCACCTGAGTGTGTGTGCATGTGGGTGCTTTAGCCGATGGGAGATTGGGCACCCCCATCAGCAAACAAGGAAAGGGGGGTGCAGGAGCAGAGGGGGATTGGGCCCCCCCTCGGAAAGCCAAAAAAAAAGTGGAGCAGGGAACACATTATGCCAAGGGAAGTGGGCTCCCCCTTCGGCAAAATTCAAGGAGGGAGGGAGGGATGCATGCTGAGGAGGATTGGGCCCTGTCGGCAAAGAAAAACTGTTGAGGTGCATGATGCCGAGGGGACTGGGCATCCCCTCGGCAATCAAAAAGGGAGAGGTTTACATTATGTTGACAGGGATTGGAAATTCCCCATCACACACAATAAGTTGGTTGATAGGCAACAGTGGCAGTCACTGCCACCATGTTGCCTGCATGTAGGGGGAGGCGTGCTGTGGTCATGCTGCATGAGAGCTTTGCTCTCATTGCAGAGCACCTTTTCTCTGATCTCTTTGCCTCATTAGCTAGGCAGGGTGTCGGTCCCTGCTGCTGGCTGATTGGGGAATGTGGGATGCACCTACTGGTACGTGCCCTGCATTCACCCAACAGTGTCCGCACCTCCAAATCTGTACTACTGCAAGATGTTGGCTGCGCAAGCACGCCAACATAAAAAGGGAGTCAAAACAATCTATAGATATATCAGTGAAAAAAAAAGACCACAGGGGGTATTGTCAAACTCATGAAGGAAGATGAAGAGACCACTGAGGATGACAAGGACAAAGTGGAAATCCTTAACAGATATTTCTGCTCTGTATTCACAACAGAGCAGGATGGCTACAGAGCCACTATTACAAGAGACAATAAAGGTGGCAACGGAGTATACTTAGGAACCTTTACAAAACAGGAAGTCTTAAAGGAACTGGAGAAGCTCAATACAAACAAAGCCATGTGACCAGATAAAATGCACCCTAGACTACTAAGAGAGGAATTGGCAGCTCCACTGGCTGATCTTTTTAACTTATCATTTGGGTTGGGCAAGGTCCCACAAGATTGGAAAATAGCCACAGTTATCCCTCTACACAAAAGCGGTAGCAGAGTGAGTGTGGGCAACTATAGACCGGTAAGCCTCACATCAATTGTAGGCAAAACAATGGAAACCCTTCTCAAGGAGAGGATTATATCCTTTTTCAGGGACAACAACAAATTAGACACTAAACAACATGGCTTTACCACAGGAAAATCATGTCAAACCAATTTACTTGAGTTCTTTAACTGGGTAACGAAAATAGCAGACCAGGGAGGTGCAGTAGACATAGCGTTCCTGGATTTCAGCAAAGCCTTCGACTCAGTTCTACATAGAAGGCTGCTAAACAAATTAGACAGCATGGGTGTAGGTCATCAGGTGGTAAACTGGGTAAGGAGCTGGCTTACTTTTAGAGCCCAGAGGGTATTAGTGAATGGCTCACTTTCTGAGAAAATAGACCTAGCTAGTGGAGTACCACAGGATTCAGTGTTTGGCCCAGTCTTATTCAACATCTTCATTAGTGACATTTCTAATGGACTGGAGGGCAAGGTGAGTTTCTTTGCAGATGACACAAAGATAGGAAACAGGGTGGACCCCCCAGGAAGAGTGGAGAAGATGAGGGATGACCTAGAATCTCTAGAAAAGTGGTCAAGAACGTGGCAACTAAACTTCAATAATAAAAAATGCAAAATCATGCACCTCAGATGGACTAATCGGGGAGTGGGTTACTACCTAGGAAGTGAAAAACTTGAAGCATCTAAACAAGAAAGGGATCTTGGAATAATTATAATAGATGGCCTAAAAATGACCAAACAATGCGAAAAAGCAGCACTGAGGGCAAATAGTATGTTGGGATGCATAAGCAGGGGGATTACCAGCAGGAAAAAGGAGGTCATCCTTCCACTGTACAGATCAAGTGCAGAGGAGGGCTACTAAAATGATTCATGGATTGCACGACAAATCATATGAGGAGGGGCTGCGTGAATTAAACATGTACTCCCTGGAGCAGTGGAAGGACAGAGGAGGCATGATTGAGACCTTCAAATTCCTGAAAGGAATAAACAAGGTGCAGGTCCAGGACCTGTTCCATATCAAAAATCACTCAAGAACCAGAGGACACAACAGCTAGAAAGGGCAGATTCAGAGGCAACACACAAGTTGTCCTTCACCGAAAGAGTGGCTGAACCATGGAACTGCCTTCCACAGGAGGCAGTAGAGGCAAAAATGGTGGAGACTTTCAAGAAGGCATGGGATAGATACAAGGGCACCATAACACTGAAAAGCAGTTAAGAGAAGGTGTAGGATTATGGGAAGGCGTAGTATTATGGGCAAACTAGATGGGCCGTATGGCCCCCTTCTGCCATCACTTTCTACAGTATATTTCTATGAAGATCAATTTTAAAGGCATGGTGGGATTTTGCATTTCTTAACTGCACTGGTAGGGAATTCTAGAGCTTAGACATGAAAGCTGAGAAGGCATATTCTCCTATTTTGTTTTGCAACCTGGTGGTATTGGTCTTCAAGCAAATGGGCAGGCAGGGGGAGAAGTCCACAGGAGCATCACTGTGGTAAACCAGCACTAGGCAGGTGGAAGGGAGCCATGGGAGGATAAAACATATTGTAGTAGCAAAATAACCATTCAGTTTCCCCATGCCCTACATCCATTCCAAATCAGGTGCAATAATTGCTTTGTATTGCCTTGCTTGTGCATCTTCTGAATTGTTCCAGGCTGCCTTTTTCTGGGCATACTTTCAGGGTAATTAGATTTCATTTTGGGGCTCGTATGAGTTTCCGCAGAATGTAAAGCCCATTGTAGAATTGCCACAGAACCACTGCGGAATTGCTCATAATCTAGCCACAACAAGCATAAGGCTCTGCTGCAGAATGTAGGTGTATTTTGTTGCAGTATTCATGTCACCCTGACTACTGGTCTCATGTGGAACCTTGCCCAAGCAACTACAAAATGGCTATATACACCTACAATACTCTACTACAGAACTATCAAGTCCACTGTTCAATCCAAGGAAAGACGTGCTCTGGTCTCAATCAATGCTGCTGTCCTCTGCTTTTTTGTCCCTCAACACCACCTAGAGTAACACACAAACATAGAAGTTGTCAACGGATAAAGACCTAATCGCCCACCCACTCCACCCTGTTAATCCTATCCTAGCCCACTATTGGTCCTCAGCTTTTCCCTATGTTAGCCCTGGTGCTAGGATTCTCCTGTGCCTATCCCATGTGTTCTTGAAACCAGTGATCATTTAAGCTTCCACCACTTTCACCGGGAGTCTGTTCCAAGCTTCCATCACCCGCTCTGTAAAGACAAACTTCCTGACATTCCCCCTCAGTCTCCCCTTCCCCTAGCTTCATTGCATGACCCCTAGTTCTTGGGCAACTCTTTCTCTGGAATATATAGATACATAGATGTTGATGGATGATAAAGGTCTACAGCCAACATAGTCTGCCCATGTGTGCATGTACTTGCTTCTTCAAGCTTCTCTAGAACTAAGTTGTCCCCTTCCTCCAACTACCAGGATCCCCTGATGCCTATCCAATGCATTCTTAAATCCTGTAATTGTTTCAGCCCACACCACCTCCTGCAGCAGGGCATTCCATTTATCCAGCACCCTCTCCATGAAGAAATTCTTCCTCATGTTCCCTCTGAACCTCCCTCCTTCTAGTTTCACCCCATGCCTCCTTGAATTGGAACATCTTCTGTCTATGAAAAATTGTATTTTCCTGCACTTTGTTCCTCCCCGTGAGGTACTTAGATGCCTTAATCATATCCCCCCCATCCCTCCTCTCCTCCAGGGAGTACATATTTATGTCTTTCAGCCTGTCCTCATAGGTTTTGTGATGTAATCCTTGCACCATCTTGGTTGCCCTCTTCTGAACTGCCTCCACCCTATCTATGTCCTTACATAGGTAAGGCCTTCAGAACTGGACACTATACTCAAGGTGGGGTCTCACTGGTGTCTTGTATAGTGGAATTATGACTTCCCTTTTCCTGCTGGTGATACCACTGCCTATGCAACCCAGAATCCTGTTTGCTTTTCCTGCCATCTTGTCACACTGACTCCCTACCTTGAGGTCATCCCAGATGATAACCCCTAGGTCCCTTTCCTGCTTGGAGCATTCTATAGCCTCCCCCCAGCTGATGTGTTGTTCCTGGGGTTTTGTGGCCTATGTGCATAATTTTACATTTCTTTGCGTTAAATCTCAACTGCCACTCCATTGACCAGTCCTCAAGCTTCTACAGATCTCTCCTCATTCTATCCACACCCTCCAGTGTGTCCATCCTGTTGAAGAGCTTTGTGTCATCAGTGAACAGGCAAATTCTCCCTTCTATTTCTTCCATAATTTCACTTATAGAGATGTTGAATAGGACTGGACCCAGCAATGATCCCTGTGGCACTCCACTGGTCATCCTTCCCTCTGTGGAGTGACAACCATTTACCACCACCCTCTATGTCCTGCAATCCAGCCTGTTCACCACCCACCGCACCACTGTCCTGCCCACTCCCATGTTCCCCACCTTGTTTAACAGCCTTCTATGTGGCACAGTGTCAAAGGTCTTCCTGAAATCCAGGTAGGCCATGTCCACTGCCCCCACGAGCCACCTCCCTTGCCACCCAGTCGAAAACTTCAATGAGGTTAGTCTGGCACACCCTCTCCCCAGTAAAACCATGTTGCCTTGGGTCCTGTAGACCATTGGCAACCAGGTGTTCAACTATTCTGTCCTTCAGTAGTGTTTCCATGATCTTCCCCACTACTGAGGTCAGGCTGACTGATCATCTCGTACCTTGTTCACACCGGTGAGATATTTATAAGTCTCTATCATGTCTCTCCTTTACCTCTCTTCCAGAGAGTACAGTACATGTTTAATTCCCTGAGTCTGTCCTCGTAGGGCTTCAGGTGTAGGCCCTGCACCATCTTGGTTACCCTCCTTTGAACACCTTCAACCCTGTCTATGTCATACACTGTACTCAACATGAGGTCTCACCAATGACCTGTACAGGGGTATTATGACTTCCCACCTTCTGCTGGTGATCCCCCTGCCTATGCACCCCAGCATTCTGCTGGCCTTCCCCACTGCCTTGTCACACTGCTTAGCCACCTTCAAGTCATTGGAAATAATTACCCCAAGGTCCCATTCCTGTCAATAAGTAAGTAAAGCTGATTTTTATACATGAATGACATACTTGGGCTGAAACCTATTTTTAGATGAATCCTGTTACACCCAAACACACACACACACACACACACACACACACACACACACACACACATATTTCCTTTCCAGCCCTGGTGGTATTGACTAGGGCTGAGCAGATCCAAAGGTGGATTTGGATTTGGTGTTGGGTTTGCTAATTCGCCCATTGTTTTCATTTGGATTTGTTTCAGGATTTGGATTGGGTTATATTCAATTAAATATTGGTTTAGGCTGAACAATAAAATGCAGAATTACAACAGGTGAGCTCGGATAGTTAGCAAAGCTAAATTAAGAAACATAAGAGTGTCCAGGTCAAGTTAAGAAACACAAGTGAAAGTGCCCAGGTCGAGTTAAAAATACAAAACACAAGCAAGAGTGTTCTGGTCAAAGGAGCAAAACAGTTTGGAGTTGGATACACAGCTGTCCCCTAGCACCATAGCAAGCAACAATTCAGTTTTTATTACATTTTGCTGACAGATAAAGTGGCCTTCCAAGTGTAGTTACAACTTTCATTGAAAATGGCATGAGTACTATGACTGGCAGTGATGGTCTGGACATTAAATTGTATGAGGAATTGAAATAGTAGGAACCCACCCACCATTAGTAAAGAAAGTCTGTAGCTCAATGTGGCATTTTGTTATGATGACTTTCCTCTGCCTGCATTTGGTGTTAGTATGCCAGCAGGGATCCCCATTTCAAAAAAATTCGATTCACCATACAGTTATTTTTTATTCTTTTTCATTTTGTATTTTTCTAAGTCTGAGAAAAGAGCTGAAAAGAACATAACATGTACTAAGCAGTCTGCAACACATACAGTACCATATATTTTATTTACAAAATTAGAGTATTCTTCTATGTTCTGTGGTGTCATGTGTCATACAGTATGTCAGGCGCCTGGAGTTTTTTCATGTCAGGTTTAGTCAGTGTCAACGTCATTGTCAGTTTGACAGGAACAATGCATTGGTGGTAATGAGTCTGAGCAGCCAACAAACAACCCCAGGCTGACTTTAATAAATGTAAGTTCCTCAGTGTTGTCTGGTGACAGACTAGCTCTTCCGTTACTAACAGTACTGCCAGCAGCACCAAATGTCCTCTTAGAATGCATACTAGTTGGTGGACAGCTTAAGTACCGAGTGTAAACTTCAGTTAATGCTGGTCAAAGTGTTTTCCCATGCCAGTATCTGAAAGGATTATCCCTGAAGTGTAGTGGTTTAAGATCTCTTAAGCAATCTTCTACCATAGTTGTGGCAGATTCAGATGTCAGAATTGTGTTCTGGTATTGAGTAGAGATTTTTTTGTTATAATGAGCTGGAGGCCTGCCCAAATGTTATTATTTTCCTGTTCAGCATCATCAAAAGAATGAGCTTGTTGAGCTTTATCATCAGCTTAAGATGAATGTCTTGGTTTTCTTGCCGCGATGCAGGAGGATGGAGGATGTCATGCATTTTTCAGCACTGTTTCGATAAGGAGAAATGGAAAGTCCCTTGTCCTTTTCCACAGCATCTGACTTTCAGTTCAGCTGCTACTCCCAAAACTAGAATATCTCTGTATTTGTTGAGGTCAGTACCATGAGGAAGGAAAGATGCTAGGTTGTGTTTAAATTGAGGATCCAGAATTGTGGCTAGGATATTTAATGTTCTGACTTTTGCATCTTCTCAGTTCTAGGATCCATTCCAGTGTTAGCGATAACTGAGCTGTAAGGTCAGCAGCTGAAGTTGAAGAATCCCTCTTCTCTTCAAGTTCTCAATTAAGCCCCCATCTGTGTATTTATAATTTCTTCCTCAGCCTACATATAAGTGTAAGCATTTGACTGAGAGTGGTACGGTCTTAGCTGATTTCTCATATGGCTTCCCTGAATGCTTGTAGTATCTTGCAGAGTACTGTCATGAGTGACCACAGTGCAGAAATTAGTGCCACATCTACCTTTCCCATTTGGTGCTCCGTTGTATAGTGGTATATTGCTTTGTGCTGTTCAAGAAATCTCTGCGACATACAGACTGTTGAGTTCCACTTTTTGTAAGATCTTGCAAACCTTTGCAGAGTGGCTAAAATGACTGCAGATTTTTTAGGTAACAGCAAACACATTTAGTATATTTTGGTCTTCCTTGAGAAAATCATGCACTGCCAAGCTCAGGATATGAACAGTGCAAGGGACATGTGTGTATGCACCAAGCTGCACTGCCTTCAGAATGTTACTGCCATTGTTGGAAGCCACAAAGCCAGCTGACAGGCCATGAGGGGATAGCCATTTCTGAAAGCATCTGTTTAGTTCATCTAACATATGGTGGTCTTTTTTCAAATGCAGTGATACAGGGACAGCCCATTTTTTGAAAGGCTACTGCATGTTGCCACTACAGGTGTGGCTGGAGGAGACTGAGACAGAGGTGTGTGCAAAAGAAACAAAGTATGCAGTCACTGTCATGCAGTCAAGAGTTTGGTTACTTGTCCACATGTCAGTGGTGATATGTATTTTGGGGACAAAAGCCTGCACTAAAGCACAATTAAGTTGTTGACACATTTCATGGTACATACAGTGTTTTGTATTGCTTTTCAGTAATAAAAGAACTGAGATGGCAACTGGTAGAGGGGCACTGCAGTGCACACCAGGTGCTGAAGATCAGCAACCTCTACACGTGAGAAGGGGCACAAATCGACTGACATCGTTGTTGCAATTGCCTTGGGTAACTTTTGTGCCACTGGATAACTTGTGTCATATTTGGAAGACATTTGAAATGACTGTCTGATGCTTAACTATTGTCGGCCTACTGGGGTACTTGAAGCTAAAGGGGGAAGCAGTCTTTGATTTACCCAGTCTGACATGGTGAGCTGGGAGAACCCTCAAGACCAGAGAAAGAGAAGGTACTACTCTATGAGCTGGACAATGGTGCACCACCTTCTGGTTCTTACAGGGAATTTACAAAATATCTCTATAAGCCAATTCTGTGACACAGGGGATCTCTGACTGTGTCCCCACTCATATGGGCATGCTGCTCCTCCGTCTCACATTCTAACTCTCTCCTTGCTGCTTTTAACTTTGTGCTTAGGTTTGGATGTGATTGGACTAAGAGCCTTATCATACTGTAGTTGATGTGCCAAGATTGCTAACTTTCCTCCATATAACATGGCACACATCATTGCAATCAAGTTAAGCAATAAGGCATGACAGGGCATTGGTTGTACTAGGTTTACCCCATGGTCAGGAACATTGTAAAGCATGAGACAAAGCTGAGTGCCTTCAGACCCTGACCATGGGGCAAACCCAGTACAACCAACATCCCTGAAGTGCCTTATTATTTATATAAAATGGGCCCAAATGCAACTTAAAAAAAAACTCTAAAACTTTTAAAAGCCACAAAACAAATAATAATAAAATGTTGCTAAATAATGTAAAATAGTCCCTCCACAGAAGCTTTTCACCTGTCAGTTATCTGTTGTTCTACACATTCAATACATTGTGTGATTGTTTACCATAGAGTAGAAGAAGTAAAAGCTCTGCATTATTTTGGTAGTAGAATGCCACCCCCCCCCACACACACACATGGAATAGTAACATGGCATATATGAATTCAAAATTCTTCAGAGTTCCACTGGCATACACACACACACACACACACACACACACACACACACACACACACACACGGGAGCCAGAACCTCAGTTTTATCTGTTGCAGGGTGAGGAACAGTGAGTTCTCTGACAAACTGGTAGGGATAGAAGAGGGATTGTTCATGGTCATCAGAAAAACACCAGCGATGGAAACGCTAAATAGTACTTGATTTTTTAAATTTATGTATGTGTGTAAGGAGGAGCTCATGAGTGTAAATAAGATTAAATTACTTACTTACTGGACTTTTGGTTCTGCCACGGCCCGAGCAACAGCCTAGATAATGAGCTCCTGCTCGGTAAGGGAATAAAACTCCCTTCTAATCAAACCTTGCTATATAAAAACTACTGCAATGCCACCAAAGGAGAAGGGAGATGCTAAAATGACCAGGTCCCAAATCAAAAAGGGACAAACTACCCTGGATAGCTCCCAATACAGAGTGCTCCTGCAGGAGCAGAGTCGCAGCCCCTCGCCGACATGCTAAGTGCTGTAGGCCACAGACACAGACAGTGACTAAGAAAGACTGACTAAATACAGATTCAACACCTTACTTTCAGAAATTCAGAAATCCAGGAAAGAAACTAAAGCAGATTTTCAAAAAATACATACCAAGTTAACCGACTTGGAAGCACATATGAAGGAAGTGGATGTAAGGGTTTCAAGTTTGGAAGTGGAATTGGGCACCTTTGCAACTGTGATCACCAGGCTATTAAACTACACAGAAGCACTTTGGGAAAAATGTACGGATCCTGAGGCTAGATCCTATAGAGACAATCTTCGGCTATTAGTACTCCTGGAGGGTTACGAGACTGGGAATATTACTCTTTTTCTACAGGACTTGCTCTGGGATGTCCTAGCTCTTCCCCCGAAATTGGACATCTGCATAGAGAGAGCACATAGACTGTTATTGCCAAAACCAAATGACCCAACTGCTAGACCCTGCCAAATTATAATGAAATTTTCCAGCTATGCTGTAAAAGAGAAGGTCTTGTGACAGGCATGGCGTAAAGGGGATATTAAATATAACGGAGCTCAATTATACATGGATCAAGACTATCCCCCAGACATACACCAGCTTCATTTGCAGTATCGCCCAGTCATGACAACATTGAAAAACAAGCAGATCCATTTTCAGACCCCTTACCATCTAAGGTAAGAATATTCTGGGAGGATGGCCCACAGTTGTATTCTACACCATTGGAGGCTGAGGAGGTATTACAAAATCAAGGAGTCCCCTTGGAGAAGAGAGCAACGCCAGTTGCAGCAACCACATGATGGAACCTTTCATCCACGAGTCAGCAGTTCCCAAGGGGACCTAATAGAGGATCACACCGGAATGCCACACAGAAGACACTGGAAGATATTTGATGACAATTGCAGACATAAACTAGGCACACGGAGAGAGCGGAGCTGGGAGAGGCGTTCACTGGAGAGAGACCTCTATACCTTACTTGTAAGGCTGACTCACCTTTACTTGGCAGGACCGAGAGACCTGGCTGTGGGTTGGGTAAGCAACTGCACTGAAAACTGAGCCTGACCCAACTGTATAGACTTAAAATCCTCAGGGGATTATAGACCCCTCTAACAAAACTGAAAGAAACATTTTGATGTGCTGGCTCAACTGAATGTGATAATATGAGATAATGCTTGTGTAACTTGAGTTTTCTTTGTGGCTTTCCACCTTTCTATCCATGGGATATACCACCCTGTAGAAGTACGATGCAAGGAACCCTAGAAGAGGACTTCCCCCCACAGGTGCCGGGAATGAATGCGTCAGCTAAAGGTAGGTTAGGAAGAAGCCCATGGGTAGGAGAGACGTGCTGCTGGAGGAGGAGGGGATGATGGTGGGCAACAAAAAAGAATCCTGGCGAGGCCCAGGATGTTATGACCTTTAAACTCGATGGGGGAGTGATGTTGTTGCTCTGCCCATCGAACCACGGGCTAAAAGCCCTCCCATTCGATGTGCTGATGCAACTGAATGTGATAATATGAGATAATGCTTGCGTATCTTGAGTTTTCTTTTTGACTTTCTGCCTCTCTATCCATGGGATATACCACCCTGTAGGAGTAAGACGCAAGGAACCCTAGAAGAGGGCTCCCCCCCACAGGTGCCGGGAATGAATGTGTCAGCTAAAGGTAGGTTAGGAAGAAGCCCAAAAAGAATACCCAAAGATGTCAATCATTGAAGAGGCGAGGATGATGAATGAATTTTGTGAGAAGAAGGGCTAACTTCCTGAGGAGAGAGGGGAAAGTCGGGCCACCATCTGCCTCCATCCAACTGCGGAACCTAACTAACTAACGAGAAGAAATCACTAACTCTAACTAATATTATGACCATTGGCACAGAGGAGAGGAAAAACCCTCTTTGAGGAGGAAACCTCTGGGGATCCAAGGCCTAGGTCGCCTTCCCTCCAGGCTGATGACGTTTGAATTGAGGATGTATATTTTTGAAAGAAAGGGTTCAGTAACTAGGGGATATGAGTAGTGATGATGATTATGGAATACGGAAGATCTCTAAAAGAAAGCACAGATCGAAGATGGAACATGAGGCTGCGCACAGATCGAATGCGAACATGAAGCAAAATGAATACTGATGGTGATGATCACTGCAGAAGGTTGGTGGGTCGATGAGGTAGCATAAGATCTATAATAGGTATGACTGATTGAGTGAGGCGAGGAAGTAGAAATTGAGGTTGATGAGGCATGATTATGCAATGACAACAATTAGATCCTGTTGATGTGGTCAATAAGTAGCATCCGAGTCAATGATGGAATGCTCAAGGGAACGATGGAACTACATAAACTTTGCTGGAACTAAGAAGGGTATGCTCAAGTAGTCAATGTAAGATACTAGATCTGGAAGCAAGGACGGGAGGGAGTAAATCCATTTATGAGTCAAAGCAGCAAGGTGTATCCAGATGTGCTCATGAAGATATTCCAGATGAGCTAATGAGGAGATGAATAATATTGCAGACTGGCTTGATGGAGCTATGCGCTTGATAGAACGATGCAGGTGAGCCAACACTGAGGTTGAAGAGGCATTCTTGATTGTGCAATGTAAACAATTAGATCTTGAATGATTAGACCCTGGGGTTGTAGCTGATGAGGTAGTATGGCATTGAATGATAGGAATGTTAGAGTGAGTGATGTAAATAGATGAGCTTTGAAGTAATGTTGAGTGAAAGATGACTGGATTCATGAACTTGATATGACTGGAGTTATGAACTCGATACATTCGGCAGGATGGTCGTGATTGATAGGTGGCATAGGAGTTATGGTAGGTACGCCCTAAAAAAATGGTGATGGTAGGCCATGAGTAGATTGAATCCTGAAGAGCCGGTACAGAATCTGAAGAGGAGGAGTTGGGAAGAAACATGAAACTAACTTGAACAAAGGTATCGTGCTCTATGGAGCGATACGAACGATGAAGCTCCTCGAAAGGAGGCAGTCTCTGCACGGGGCCGAGTAGGATTAGGTGGAATATGATCCATGTTAGGTATGGCCAGATGGAGCAAGGGAATAGCGCAGACGTGGCAGCGAACCATACCAAGGCATATTGAGAGAAGGATTGAATTAGAAGAGCAGGTCAAGGCCAGGTATCATGACGCTGAGGGGGCTAATGAGTTGAAGGATCTCCGATGAAGGGATCAATGACAGACGACATGGAGCAAGTAGACACCATAAAGGAGGAAGGCTCCACAAGGGGGCAGGAGGGCGAGCAGGAAGAAGTGGCATGTAGGCCCATTTCAATGGAAGGTCAGATGGAAACAGCCATGGATGGCTTGAGGATATGAATGGCAGAGCAAATGAATGGATAAGTCGTGGCATGAAGAGATAGACGCAATGACTGGATTAATTCCTGGATGGCTGAGTGTATTGAGAGCCGAGGAGAGGGAGCAGAATGAGGCACGCCAAAGCAGGAGTAGTCCATGGGAAAAGTGAGGTAGGAAAGAACAAAGCTCAGAGTCAAAAACCATAGCCTGACGGAGACAAATTGGGAGGGAGTAGATCCCGTGTATAAGTCAGAGGAGCAAGGAATATCCAGATGTGCTCACTAGGAGATTCCAGATGAGGATGGATGAGGAGTTGAGCCATGAGTTGGGTGAATCCCTGAGGGATGGCACTAGAAAAGGCATGCCAATGATGAGATATAGAAGCCATAACTGGAGTGAATCCATGACGGCTGATGACTGAAGGAATCAGGAACCTGATACATTCAGCATGAGTGCTGCAGATTGATGCAGGAGGCATATGAGTAGTGATAGTTATGCCAAAAAAGAATAGCAAGTGCAGCTGGGTGAACCAGAGGAACGCTCAAGACGGCGATCAAGGAGACGCAAATCGGATGATGTACGATAAGGAGGGAATATCTATAGCAGACCATGAGTGGAATGAATCCTGGATGGCCAGTACAGAACTGGAAGAGGAGGAGACAGGAATGAACTGGAAATGAAATTGCATGAAGGAAGTAAAAGGAAGTAGATTCCTCGAAAGGAGGTAGACTCCGAGGCCAAGAAGAGAGGTCTGGAATTAGAGGCATCTCAGGTTGAGTGATCGAGGATTGAAACTGGATGAGGTAAGAGGAGGAGTGAGCAAAATAGGATGATGTCTGAGGAGGGAAGGGGAGAAGCTAAGAGCGGAGTGAAGCCACGATGGCTGGTATCAGAAAAGGCGCTAGGACAAGGAAGGGAAAAGTATGAAATGGATGAGGTACAATGAGGGATTGAAGCCATGGAGGCTGGTACGGGAGAGCGAGATATGAAAGAACAAAGGATGGAGGGAGGTCAAATGGGTAGCATGGAACCCTGCCGATACAGGATGAGAACGGCTGAATCTGGAATGGCTGGGACGAAGTGGAGAATGATGACCAGAGTCATGAACCTGATATTGGCAGCCAGAGAGCTACGGTACGAAGAGGCAGCATATGAAAATATCGAATGCAGCTGAGGAAGGTAACATAAGAAGGGAGGAAGTATGAGGATGGATTAACGCCATGAAGACAAGTACTGGAAAGTGAGGTAGGAAAGGATGTAGGACGGTAGGGATTGAACCGGATGAGCAGATTGAGGAGAGGTATAGCTGGAACAGGATCGACGATAGAATGCCCAAAAGAAAGAATGAGCACAGGTCGTGAGAGGAGGAATCCAAAATGGGTGGAATGGAGAAAAGATGAAGGACAATGATGGCGGAAATCCAGGAGCAGTGGAGTCTATGAGATGTGTACAGATAGAGTGATGGAAAGAGATGAGCAGGTCGAGATGAGGTATCATGGACCGGAGATGGCATGATATGGTGGACGAGAATAGGAGCAAGGAGGGTCGAGAAGGAATGGAGGATGAACGGAGAAGGAAATCAGAAATAATGGGAAGCAGGAATCAAGCAAGCGATGGTAGGGCAGGGAACCCCCCAAATAGAACTGCAAGAATGGGATGGGAAGAGCAAGTGCTTTATTTTTATTTATTTTTTTTAAACTCTCCCCGAGGACATAGGGGTCAGGAGGCTTGTGAATATAGTGGATCAGGAACTGCGAGCAGATAAGTAGGAGCTGACCCAATCAGTAATATAATAGTCAACCCCCAGAACATGCAAAGTAGTATAGATCGCTGTCATGGTTAAATTACGATTGATGCTTCTTTGATCGAAAACTGCAGTAAATAATAGTTGATTAAAAAGGACATGCAATGTGATGGTATCTGCTCATAGAGAAATAGGATATGCAGGGCAAGAGTCAGTTTATTAGCCCCCTCGGGAGATGAATGCTCAGCGTACTGAGGATACAAACTGCATGATAAAACATCTAGTATATTCTCCTAGGTAAGCAACCTACCAAAAGTCTTGGGAGGTCCTGAAATACCACCGGTGTTGCTTCCTAATGAAACCACAGTTGAGGAGACACTTATTGCAAGAAGACTGCATCATCCCAATTCGGGGAATACGATTAAGGCAAGCAGCCAGAATTTCTGAGACATGCAGGCATTTGGGCAGCTCCCCCAGTGGAAGGAGGGAACAAGCCAACATATGAGCCATAATATGTATGGTATGGTAATAAAAGGCATAGCAAAAGCACAAAATAATGTCAAACATGAAAGTAACAGGTATGTTATGCTCCAGAAAAGGTATCGTAACACAAAACCTGGTGATGTATGATGATGGAGGGAAGCCTAAAGGTCGGAACTGGAAAGGCGTACGAGAAACCAGACTGAAAACCAGGCATGAAGTGGCCAAAGCTGATTATCAATGGTCCAACGGTGCCACCTTCTGGACAGTAGGAGAACTGGCCTGTGACAAGAGTAAGAATCCTCCTGATTCAGGTATGATTGAATAGTACCAGACTGGTAGGGAAAACAGCCAGGTAGGGCCTTACTAGGAGACCTATCATAAAAGTCCAGCAGAGCATACCAGATAACCATAGATGCCCCACAAATGAAGATGCAGGGAGTAGATGTAGGTAACAAATATGGCCATACGCCCATACATCTAAGGTAGGAAGTTGGGGAGGTGAACAGAAAACAGGGGTAAGCTGAACTGATGGAGGTGTAAAACAGAAAGTGCATTATGACAGGAACGCTTGAAGGAAGTACTAGCAATAGAGAATACAAAGGATGCTTACAGAGCAATAAATGTGATAGGAGGAAAGACCAATATCAAGGGAATAAACCCAGCTAGAATTGAAGTCAGAATTCTCCCAATCTGAACATATAAGGTAGCAAACAAAATACAGTGGTTGAAAAGATATTGCAGAGCAGTACAAGATAATGGTGGGAATGGAGCCCAGACGAAAAATGGTGGCAGGTGCACAATGAACTCCACACCGCAGAATGCTGAGGGAAGCAAGAAATGGAGAGTTTGACAGACTGTTAGAATTTCGGGAAGAGAACATCGAGGTATGGAGGGGAGATACTAACACGCTTCATCGAAGTGTCCAGAAATGGGTAGGGAAACCAAGAATGAAGGATACGCTGTGATTCTAGCAGAGGAGCTAAGCTGGTAGCTAACGTGGGCTGAGTCCTAGGCTCCCGAAATCAGCTGCACTACCAGATGGGGCTGCACCACCAGACGGGATGGAGGATGAAAGGATGAATGACTACAAGTCGCCCAGCACAGCAGCTAGAAGGGCGGCAGCAGTGAAAGCTAAGATGGATGGCCCAAAGGGAGACCAGATGAAAGAAGGAGGTCAGAGCCAGAGAACGGCGGGTGAGAACACATCCCAGATCCTCTAGCAAGCCAGAGACCAAGAGAGCAATGGTGCGAACTTCTGGCGCGAGTAAATGACCCACATGAGTGACTGGAGACAGAAGCAAGGCACAGGTGAGGCGCAGAAATGATTTGTGAAACCCACAGCAGTGGGGCAGGGGTTGGGATAGGCTGAAACAAGAGAAAACAGGGGCTATGAGAGGATGCAAAACAAATGGGTGTTCCAAGGTGTCAGGCATGGAAAGAGAATCATAAAGAAAGCGAACGAGCAGGTGGGGGGAGACAAAGATGTGGGAGGGTTAGAGACAGAATGAGGAAGCCATGGGAAATGGGAGCAGGAGAAAGGAACAATCGTCGTAGCCTTCGGCTGCACTGAAAAAGAATCCTGGCGAGGCCCAGGATGTTGTGACCTTTAAACTCGATGAGAGAGTGACGTTATTGCTCCACCCATCAAACCATGGGCTAAAAGCCCTCCCATTATCAGGACATTGGTAGAACTAGAATGTGACCGATTTTTATGTTTATGATAAATGGACTAAGGGCACTCTTTACTGGTAAACAATAGTCATCCAGAGTGTCACATTTACTTTTTTGTAAATTGTTCTACGGAAAACTTGTTCTCCACTGATATGGATGCCAGACAGATTTATAATTAAAAGGGGGGTGGTGCCCTGATTATTACAGCTCTAACAAATGTTTACAAGACAATTGCTTATTTCAGGTAGCCTCTTAGAGCAGTAGAGGTATGGCAGTAATAGCGGTTATGGGACTGAATTAGCATTTCAAAAGTCCTATGGGGGATCAGGACGTAATGGGGGATATGCGCCCTATTCTGTTTCTCTCTTTACGGGTCCTCTTTCCCCGACCCTCAATTGTTGGAAAGATGGAGTTTTAGCTAGATGACGAAGGGGATGAAGGGTGCAGGGGTGTGGAGGAACTACCTATTACACTGGAATGATGGAGAATATGGGGGGGGGAGACGGGGAGCATTAGTCAACAGAGCATTATTTCTTTCCCCCAAGGGCAGGGCTTAGAAGGGATGTGATGGAGGGGGAAGACTCTCCTCCGTTTGAATAATGAGAAAGAGGTGGCCTCACAGAAGCCATACAGGTTCAGTTTTCAGGGGTGGAATAACATTGTCTGCCTCCAACAAAGCAGGAGTCTGGGGCAGGTGACTTGATCTTTAAGGGGTCTAAGGATGAGGAGGGGAGACAATGGGGGTATTTATATAGCAGGAGACACTTAAACAATGACAGAGATAATGTGAAACTAATATACACTGATGATAAGAGAGGAAAAGACCTCTAATAGATACATTTTGTTAATTGGAGAAACTCCTTCGGAATGGGATACAAGCATACCTCTCAACTGTCCCTCATTACGAGGGACATCCCTCATTTTGCCCTTTAAAATTGTTCTGTCCCTCATCTGTCCCTCATGGAAAAGATGCTGCCCACACAGAGAATGTGCTATAAATTCAGATTTTAAAGCAGACATTCTTAATGTTCTAAAATACTAAATCAAAAATAAACTTTATATCGGTAAACACTATGGCTTTCACAGTGTTCTGAGCTTGTATCTCCACGTTTGAGGATGTGTCCCTTATTCAGAGGGTCTGTGTCCCTCACTGTCCCATATTTTGAGTGTCTAAAATGCCCATGTCCCTCATTTCAGTGACAGGAGGTTGAGAGGTATGGATACAAGTCAGATTAAAACATTAGTACTAAGTAACCCGATTGGGGGGGGGGTAGGAGACAAGGGAGGAAAAGAAATTGAGATTTAGATGGGACGTCTGCTTTGGTAGTGGTGTTTACTTATTCATTTTTTGACCTGGACAGGCTGCTGCGGTTAGTGATACTGACTAATACATTGGGGCACAAAGTTTAATTGCTCTCAGGGGAATGCTGGGAGGGGACTGGGGTAGTTTTTTGTCCCCCCTATCAGAGACATGTACATTTGAAAATCAGAGTGCACACCAAATGAATACATGGATTCAAAAGTACTAACGTTTAATGGAAATGGGCAGACAAGTCCTGTTAAGGGGAAGAAAGTACTAAACTATATAATATGGATTTTGTACTCCTACAGGAGATCCATTTGTCAGACAGTAAACATCAAAAACTGTGGAAAAGGCAGTGGGACTCCTAATAAGTGTGGAAGACTGGAACATCACCTTAGATCCCAAGGCTGATACCACCTCCCAGAACCCCAGAAAGTCCCACAAAACTTAAGTCTCTTTTAGACAAGCTTGGCCTGCAGGATGCCTGGAGATTTTTGAAAGGGCCCTCAAAGGGCTATACACATTATTCTTTAACATACCATATGTATTCTAGACTTGATTATTTTCTCCTATCAAGGAAAATGATTACCTAGATTAAGAAATGTGACATTGGACCAATAGATTTATCAGATCACTTCCGTCTTCCTAACTCTTGATTTATCCCTACCAAAAAAAAAAAGAACTTTCTGGAGGTTGAATTTGTCATTACTAAATGATCCAGAGGTTATTGGGCAGGTCCCTCAAATGGTAACACAGGCTGTTCAAGAAAATTTTACTATTGATGTAAGCCATGGGATGATATGGGACACAATTAAGGCAATAGTTTGTGGCAAATTAATAGCTATTGCAGCTGCTAGGAAATGTCAGAGGCAGGAAAAGCAGAAAAATTTAGAAGCAAGAATATAAGCGTTAGAAAAGTTACAGCAGGAGAAACTGGACAGGCACAGGGAGAAAGAATTAATAATGCTTAGGAGGGAACTTAATTGAATCCTGGATCTTAAAGTAGAATGTAACTTACAGTTCCTAAAACAAAGATATTATGAGGTGGGACCATGATCATTGCAACTTCTAGCATTATGTCTTAGGGCAAGAAGGGCACAGGCTCAGATAGTGCGGATTGTACAGTACATCCCCTGATAAAGAATAAAGTGAGTACAATTGAACAAGTCACTGAGGCCTTTATGACTTATACTAAATTATATGCCCAGCAGACAAGACCTGGGATAGAGAGAATGCAGGCTTTTTTGGAGGGACTACACTTTCCATGCTTGACTGAGGTGCAGGGTGCCCATTTAACTTCTCCAATTACAGAAGCTGAAATAATTGCAGTTATAGGGGCGGGTAAGGCTGGGAAGTCACCCAACACCGATGGGTTCCCAGTGAAATTCTATAAAAAGTTCAAAGATAAAATTGTGCCACTGTTGAGACCAGCGTACCAGGAGTTTATGGAGGATGGCGCTGAAGTGCCTCCTTCATGGAGACAGGCAGTCATTTTGGTGATACCCAAGCCCGGCAAGAACCCTACCTTGTGCCCCTCATATAAACCGATTTTGTTTCTTAATGTTGACTATACATTTTTAACAGCCATCCTAGCTAGAAGGCTAGAGCATATAGTTCCAATAACAGCACACAGAGACCAGATGGGATTTGTTTGTGGGAGACAGGCCTCAGATAATGTGTGACGTACTCTTCACGTTATAGACCATTTAAATAAATATAAAACATCAGCCCTGATTGTGAGCTTAGATGCTGAAAAGACATTTGATCAAGTTGATTGGGAGTTTTTGTTTTGGGTCCTTGCTGGGTTTGGGTCCTCTGACCACTTTGTGGGAACAATTAAACAACTGTATGGGAGCCCAGGCATATATTTGGACTAATGGAACTCTCTCACAAAATTTTTGTTTAGGAAGGGGCACTCAGCAGGGATGCCCGTTGTCACCCCTGCTATTTGCACTATACATTGAGCCTCTCGCTCAGTGGATTAGACAAGATAAGGAGGTGCTTGGGTTGGAGGTCAGCAGGCAGGAACATTGGATTGCCCTCTATGCGGATGATGTGCTTTTATATTTAACTGACCCAGACACATCACTACCCAGAGTAATGGAAATAATAAGTCACTTTTCAGTCCTATCAGGATATACCCTCAATGCTACCAAGACAGAAATATTAAAGTTTAATTATAATCCTCCTGTAGTGTTTTGTCAGAAGTATCAGATGAAATGGGACATGACCACACTTAAATACTTGGGGATAGTACTTAGGGCAACAAATAAACATCTGTATATGGACAATTATTTACCAGTTACTAGGCAGATAGGAGAGGACATAAAGAGGTGTTCGCTATTACACCTTCCACTGTATGCTAGAGTGCAGGCAGTGAAAATGAATCTCCTCCCCAGATTTGTATATTTATTTAAATGTGCACCAACACAGCTATCATAGAGATGGTTTAAGGAAACACAGAATAGGATCTTTAGATTTCTTTGGACAAATCACAGACCATGGGTTAGGAGGAATCTGCTTTTGACACAGAAGCAGTGGGAAGGTAGAGTATTACCAGATCTGTAAGAATATTGGCTGGCAGCTCAGGTGAAATGGGCACTGTTTTGGAATCATGTCCCAACATGGGCCCACTGGCAAGATATAGAGAGGGACTTGTTACCTGATCAATCTATCTCTTCCCTTTTGTTTGACCCCCCTCAGAGCAGACCAAGTAGGTAAGCATTCTATACAGCAGTCCAGATATCCTTGCTGGCCTGGGGTCGCTTTAGAAACTACAGTAGAGTTAAAAGTGAAATATGGCTTCACTGCTGGTTTATTAAGACTCCAAATTTTTTACTTGGCATTATGGACCCATGGTATAGACATCAGGCTACTGGGGGTTGCAAACTCCAGCTCAGATAATGACAGGAGACTCACTTCTCTCTTGAAAGTTCTGAGAAGCTGGAGTGGTCCCCTAGGGACAAACTATATTATTTGCAAATTCAGGCTTATACACAAACCAAATTAAGACAACAGACTAGTACCTTTAGGACTACGCTGCAGGGTCCCACTTTTTCAGACCTCATTTCCCTTACAAAGCCTATGAAAGCCATCTCCCAAACATATCAATTTTTAAACACACACAGAATCAAAGCAGCTGAACCTATTGTTATGAGGTGGGAGAACGAAGCTTCTTCTCCAACATGGCAAGAGTATATATGGAAAATTAAAGTGAGGTTCATTTTGACCCTTAGAATTTGGGCAAAGTGGGACCAGACAGTCCTCTCCTGTTGTTGGTGTCAATGTGGGGAAATGAGCCTACTCACTTGCATATCTTCTATTTTTTGCCCAGGTCTACAGCCATTCAGACAGGCAGTAATGCATGAAATTGTACAATTATTCCAGATTAAAAGACCTTTATCCCTGTATCACCTAGTTCTGAGACTCCCCCCACTGGAGGTTAAGGGTTGCAACTTCCTCTATCTTTGGAATATCTTTGTGGCAGCTTATAACAAAGCAATAACCTGTTGGTGGTTGAAACAGAAGCCACCAACACGGGCAGAGTGGAAACAAATTATTATGAATATCCAAAACATGGAAAGTATGTCTTATCAAGTGCAAAATAGAACAGAGAAGCTGGTAGAGAGATGGTCAAGATGGAATGTAATGCAAGGAAATTAAGATCTGGGTTATTAACGAGAAGAGCTTTGCTCCTCTCCATCCTTTGATAATAAGCTAAGGTACTTGTCAGCTGATAGTAAATAAATATATGGCAAGTGATAAATACACCTGGTCACACTGGATTAATCCTAATGTGAAATGGATCCCCCTCCTTGACAGTACCCATAACTTATGACAGCCATTAGTGTTTAATATTATTTTGAACTGTTAAGCCACATCAAAATGGTTGGTCAGTTTGTCTTGTTTTCTTTTTAAAATTTGGTTTAAGACCTTTTCTATTGATTGTTTTCCATAAGAATGGAAATAGGAGTGTTCCATCTTCATTGATTTCAGATATATTTTGGAACCTTATATATACAGAAACAGAATATATCTTTAATTCTATGGAATTGCAACAGCTTAATTGACAAATGCTGAGATATTTTGAGAACCTGTATTTGTCTAAATGTTGGAAAACAAAAATAAAGCAATTTAAAAAAATACTTACTTTGTTTAATTTAATGGACTATTATTTTTAGGGCCTAGTTGAAGGATTGTATATATGAAGACAGGTGGCAGCCATATTTGTGCTGGAAATTAGAAAGTAAGTGGCTTATGAATTCTGTATGTGAGTTGGCCTGGTTGGCAGGGACTTGTTTTTAGCCACTGGTAGTGTTCTATTAAGGCCATGGCTAGAATCAAGTCTTGGCCAGTCAGTAGGCAGGAATTTCCTTACCCATTTTATATATGAAAATAATTCCACACCATAGATGTAGCCCTCTTTGTGTTTTTTTTGTGCCAGGCATAAGAGGTCGAACATCTTGTTTCTACAGAGCTTCCTCCAGAAATAGATTGGTCTCAACATGTTTTTTTTTGGGGGGGGGAGTACTCCCATCTGTTTCACTTTCATGCTCACTATCACTATATTATTATTTTTTTTTTATTTCCAGTAATTTTAGTAGGGCTGTTTTCAGCCTCCTGCTTATAATTCTCATGGTCACCATCAGCATCACTGGCACCACTAGTTGTGCTTGTTATATCATCATTAACATGATTTTTTTAACATTAGTGGCCATTCTTTCAATCCCACTGTAAGTGGTACCTGCAACTTTTTTTTCAGCGCTGTAAGTACCAGCTCTAGTACTACCTTTGCTTCTTATAGGGGCAGGTGCCACAGGTTGCCAATTTTACAACAGTACAGCTGTGACTTTAAGTAACTTTCCTTATCTAGTGAGCACTAACAGCTACAATTACAGTGTAGCAAAAATGTGTGTGGTAATTCAGTGGGTTATTCTGTAAGAAAACAGCTGGTGTCTTTATTAATTATAGCATTGATGATCTGGGGTGAATTGTGTGCTTTTTATGACTGTGTGTAGTTTGAGTAAATGAAAAGTTTTAAAAGCAAAATGTTTACTCCTGTTGGCTAGACCAGACACACACATAGAAAAAGATTTTGTGAATTAGAGTTATTTAGTAGAGGCCAGAACAGCAGGCTCCTATCTCTACTACTTGCTGAATCAGTGGTCCCAGACGCATCACTGTCACATAAGACATGAAGCATTGCAGGACAAAGAACAGCAATAAACCATGCTAAGATATTTATTTATATAAAATTTTGGTACCTGGAAAAGGCACACTGAGCCACGGATCATTTCCAGATGCAACCTGTGGGAGGGGGAAGAGCTATTACAAGACATTGCAAGTGCTATACAAAATACATTGGCAGTAGAGGCAAGGTGAACATAAGCGGGGATATCACACTTAACCTAGCAACAGTGTAATATCTAGCTTTGAGAAACAAACAGTAATTTTTTTCTTCTAGCATCAAGAGTGTATCTGTGATGGCATGCAAATACTGTAGCAAACTCCAAACTGTACTGTGAGTGGTAGAGTCTAGAATACATTTAGGGATGAGGATTTAAAGCACTGAAGTACAAAATCTGGCATCCCATCTGGTTTGGATATACAGACAGTACTGGAAAGTGAAGATGTGCACTATAGAATAAGTGGTTGACTTACACATCTACCAGGGGCATGTACAGATCTTTTGTTCCTGGATATAATGTTGCGGCGGTTTCGTAGCGGTCATTTTGCCAACGGGACAATAGAGTTACAACATTAGTCGCAATTACACTGCAGCATTGGACAATTGGTAGCGGGCGATTTTAGGCACTTGATAAATGGCTGCCTCCCTACTCCTTTGCTTGGACGAAGAATGAAGTACTATCTATGTGCAGGCAAAAGTAACAACTGATAAGACGGAGCCAGGATAGAATTATAGAAGTTTATTCATACATAAATTGTTAAAAACCAACAATCCTGGCTTAAAAAATGTGCACTGAATGTAGTTTCAAAAAAATGTGCACTGAATGTATTTACTAAAAGATGTGCTGTGAATGTGCAGTGAAAGTGCAAAATTAGAAGGTGCTATGCACCTTTAAAAATCCTAGCTGTACCACATACTCTGATGTCATTCACAGAGACAGAATGAGGAAGTAGGTCTGAAACTGCAGGAATGGAGAGCTAGACCAAGGAAGAAGAATGAGGTTAGTTTTAGTTAAATTAATGGGTGTGTGGGGACAAATGGTGTGCTGCTAGATGTACTGAGCAAGGACAAAATGTAGTGTGGGATCGATGAGGGAAGTACTGGCATCAAGCTTGAACAAAGACAAAATGTAGTGGTAGCCGAGTTTCCAAGTTGTCATTTTTATTTTTAAATGAATTGATGGGTGTGTGGGATTGTTGTAAAGGTCACCATCATCATGTTGCTGGTATTAGGTTGCTATCATCACCAATTGACCGCGACAGGGTAACCATCCACAACCTGATTTTTTGGCGAGTTGCCCGCTATGGTTTGTCGGCGGCAATTAATAACGTGATGAAATGTCTGTATGCTACCAGGGATATACCTCTTAATGCTGCCACAGGTGGCAGATGTACTGTAACTCTAGTGGAATGTACCCTTAAACTCTTTGGTGGCAATTTGCCAGCCTTTTCATAACATAACCCAATACCAGAAACAACTGAACAAGAAATTGTCTTTTCCCAGTATGTTTACCTTTTCCCACCTCACCAAAGTGAAAAGTCACAAACAGTTGTTTGTTTTCAGTTTTGGACTTTTCTGCTGTTTGCATGTATAAACTCTAAGCTCTTCTCACATCCAGGCCATGAAGTTCCTTCTCTCTGACTGTACAATGGAAAAAGGTTTTGAAAAAATTAGAGCTGTATGGACCTGGTGTAATTTGACCATCGAACCATGTAAAGTTCATCAAAGTTCTTTTATGGGTGGATGGTAGCCCAGGTATTGAGCGACTGCGATTAAGCGCTTTTTGAAAAAGGGCAACTCAATTGCAGTGCTTTTACACAGGGCTACTGGGAAGGGAGGGAGACCGGATGAGGGGGTCAGCAAATATAGCGACGGGATGTCTCTATATGTACATATGTGCAGGGGTGGTGGGACCTCGTCATGCGATGGGCGGAAGGGGAGGAAGAGTTTGTGGGGTGTAGTGCGGCGGTGGGTTGCCAAGCTGGCCTTGTAGCATGGTGGGTTGGTGGCAGATTAGGGTTGGGAGGGTGGCAGGTTCAGTTCCGAGTGCCTGCTCACTTTTTGCGCTGGTCAGGAATTTATTTTTTTCCCCCTCGTTTTGCACCCCCCCCAACATGCACCCCCCTGGAGTTAAGAATCCTTTAGTAGGGAGGTGCGGGGGGTGCAGCCCCACATGTAAAAAGCAAAACACAAGTGTCTGGCACCCTTTTGCTTTGCACCGCGAGTCTACATTGCAGAAATTCATTTTCGGTGGTGCAGACTCGCCCTAACGGCGATCGTTGTTACGTAGTTGCCATTATCAAATGGAACTGGGTGGACTAGTTTGCACAGGTTCAACCATTAAAAAGCATGAGATAGAATGAAAGTGAATATCATAAATGACTGGGCTGAAGAAGCACCAAAAAAAGCAGGATGATGCAGTGGGCCATATTGAGGGTACTGGTTCCAAAAACTGTGTCCATTCAGTCAGTGCCAAACATGGACAATGCTAGTAGTAATAAACAAGAGTATGTGGCTAAGTAACCATGCTCAAATAAAAAGTATAATGCTTATAATTGTAAGGCCTATATGTATGCCCACAGTGGTTTCATGGGCAACATTGTCCCCCCCCCCCAAAAAAAAAAAATTGTATGCAGCCCATATAGGCCTATCACAAATTCATCAAACATTAAAGATGGACTGAAGACAACAGTACAGAATCTCACAGTGTGAGCTATTGGTTCCACAAATTGTGCACCCATAGGGACAGTAGAACCCATGGACAGGGCATCCAGTTCTGCCATGGTTTCGTGGGAAAAGTTGGCCCAAAAAATGATTTGTTCAGCCTGCATAGGCCTGTCAGAAATTCACCAAATGTTAAAGACTAAGAAAACAGTGCAGCATCCCACAGTGTGAGCTACTGGTTCCAAAAATTGTGCACCCATTGGGACAGAACCACCTGCGACAGTGCATCCGGTTCTGCTACGGATCAATGTTGCATACACTTCATAGGCAATGTTGCTCCAAAAATTATGTATGCAGCCTGTGTAGGCCTGTCAAAAAGTCAGTCATTACCTCACTCAGTCCCAAGCAGATATTTTTTGAGTAAGGTTAAGCACAGAACCTTTCAACTCATATATACACTCAGGGGCAGAAGGAGAATATATATGAGTCAAAACTAAAGGTTCAAGCGAAGAAGACAACAGTGCAGCATCCCACTGTGTGTATATGTATGTGTGTGTGTGTGTGTGTGTGTGTGTGTGTGTGTGTGTGTGTGTGGCACGCGGGCTTGTACATAGGGTACTAGCTCTAAAAAAACAAACAAAAACTAATGGACACAAAAGCCCTCCCCATCCGCCTCACTATCCTCCTCTGTTGGCCGAGCTGGAAGTGTAGGAGATTCACCATCCATAAACTGTGGCAAAAAAGTCTTTGGAAAAAGGGACAGGTTAATTTTTAAAAAAGTGAGCATCTCTACATTTTGTATTGAAAGGCATGTTCTCCTGTTGGTGACAATACTGCCTGTAGCACTGAAAATTCTCTCTGAGTATGTACTTGCAAGTGGGAAACTGAGGTGCTCAACAGTTACTTGTGTCAAAGAGGTCAAATGGTCTTCTTTTGGTACTAGTGCAATTGAGGCTCATCTCCTTCTGCTAGTGGCACCTTCTCATCCAGCTAAGTCTACATCATGTTGTGTGCTGGCATCTCAGGCACCACTGTGTCAGAAAGTGATCTGCCATGCTTTTTCATCAAGCCATAGTCAGACAATTATTTCCATGGTGGTTTGTCATCAATGGCTGTCGGTCGGGGGGGGGGTGCAGCAAGAGTAGCAGCAGCAGAAGTAGCAGGTTGACTTGGAGACATAAGTGAGTGACTCCTATGACATTCAGTAGTAGTTGGGGATCCTCCTTCTTCCCTCTTCTCCACTTGACCTCAGTGCAAATGATGAGTGGTGTTCTTCTGCTCTGTTTGTGTTCCTGTACTTGTTTTGTGCCATATGTGCAGAGGCCAGTTGGATAAGCCAGGCTTTATAAGACTGCTGATCTTTACTGTATCCTTGTGCATCAAAGAATGTCTCAAATGTATCTTTGAACTGAGGGTTTAAGGGAGTAGTCAGGATGTAGTGGTCATCTGTATGCATTTTTGAAATGCATGTGTCATTCCAGAAATGTGATCTTATCATTTCTATGAGGTTGACAGCAGTGGTATCCTCCTTTTCCTCATATTGAGTTTTCATTCAAAGAAGTCAAGTGGTCACAGGTAAATGAGGGCAATGAGGGGGAGTGCCTGGCTTAGACTAGCTGCATCAGTAGTTACCACACCTTGTGGCCTCCTCAAAGGGCTTCAGCACAGTGCAAAGGGTCTCCATCAGGTTCCACTGATTTGGGCTGATGTTGATGTCTCCCTTGCCAATACCATGCTCAGTGGCATATTGATGGATAGCCTTCTGTTGTTCTAGCAGCCGTTCCATCATGTAGTAGGTGGAGTTCCATTGTGTTGTTACATCCTGTTTCAGGTGGTAGAGGGGAAAGTGGTTCCACTGCTGAATGTTACATAACAGCTTGCATGCCTTTACAGAATGGCTAAACTGACCACAAACTTTTTTGGCCAGACCTACACGTCTGCACAGTGCTGCCTTCCTCATCTAGGAATCCCTGAACTACCAGATTTATGCAGTGAGCAAAACATGCAACATGTGTATAATTGTCATTGCCAATTACAATGTTCTTATCATTATCTGTTACTACAAAACCTGGTGTTAATGGTGTCAGGCACTCCTCAAACTTCTGTTGAAGGAAGTGTAACAAGTTTTCTGCATGATAGTTGTCAGAGAGCAATACATAAAGCTGTCTTCTTGTAGAGGCTGGGGGCCCCAGTGACTTGTGTCCTCTGCTACTGCTGCTGCTGGCACTTAACTCAAAGGAGGAGGAGGAGAAGGAGGAGGGAATGAAGAGGGGAAACTGACCCAATGGGTAGTCACTGCCATGTGATTAGTAGTCTGATCACTCATCCATATGTCAGTGGTGATGTGATTAAGTGGAACAAATTATGATTTCAGACATGTGACACAGTCTTGTAAACACTCTGATACAAATCAGAAAGAGCCACTGTGGAAAAGTAGATACAACTGGGCACTTGATGCATTGGAACTGAAACTTGTATTAGCAACAGAACGCCAGTGTTAATCATAAAGGAGAATGGCAACAAGTCGGTGGCTAGCATTTCCACAATTGCTCTTGCTAACTTTCTTACCTTTGGTCTGTTGGCTTTATATTTCTGCCCATTTTCCAGGGACTCAACCAGGGAGAGTTGATTGTTTTTTTTTCCCCCTGGATGTGACAGTTAACTATTATTTTTGCCACATGGGAGGAAGTGACTAGGGATTTGTTGCCCCTTGGAGATGTGGGAGTCAGTGGGCTAAAGAACTGATGAATGGAAGATGTTGGAGTTGTGCATTGGCTACCACTTAAAGGACTTCCATTTCCTCTCTACCTGGTCTCCTAGGAGTCCTAATGTTCTCCCTCTTGCCATCATCATCATCATCATCATCATCATCATCACCAGCTTCATTGCCTGGTGGTGTGTCTTCTGATGCCTTGCATTGCCTTGCTTTCTCATACTGAAATCTGTGGGTCTTCAGCAAATGCCTTTTCATGGTAGATGTTCCCAGCTTTGTTCCCTCCTTACCCCAGATCAGCCTGTTTTTACATAAAAGACACACCATGTGTGTCCATGATTCTTTGTCCACTCTAAAGAAATTTCACTCCACCAACATCACCAATTTGGTCTTTCCTACTGGCACTGTCGGCTGTTACCTAATGAAAGGGCTACTGGTATCTGCTTCCACATCATCACCATCTACCTCTTCCTCCACCAGTTCTCCAGGGTCAGGGAATGGTTCTTCTTCCTCTGCCATGTGTCCTGGGCCATCATTGTGCTTGTGTCTTCTTCATCTGCTGTGGCCTTTCTCTTTTGCTTTACCACCACTTTTGGTCTTTTTGTCTCCGGGGAAGGAATTGGTTGGTCCTAAAGCTTAGACATTGTTTTCTTTTTGTAACATCTATGTTGGTCCAATAAAAGGTATCAAACGATTTGCTTCTGGATCTGTTCTTACATTGACTAATAAGGCAACTAATCTATTTCTGTATGGATCTCTTATGTGCATCTGCCTAAGTTGAACTCCCACCTGTTCCTCCTCCTCCTCCTTCCCAGAACTGCTGCTATCACTTTTATCAGGTATATAATCACAATTCATATCTCTGTCCCCAAGAAGCTCCACCAAATCATTTTCCTTCTCCTACACTGCCTGTCTCACTACCTGATGCATTCCTTTCTTATTCCTTTTTTCTACATTAATTGCTCATGTTACAACCCTTGCAGTGCCACTGCGAATGGTTCCTACAATGTGTGATACTTTTGGGCTCTTCAAACACAGCTGTCATCTTCCCCTACACTTACAGTTCCTACAGAGGCAAAGGGTCTATGACCAAACCCACTATGCTTTGGTTTTTCTTTGATGTGACTGGATGATCCCATACTGCCATCTCCTTGACATGTCTGTTGCTCCATGTGCTTATTACAGGATTCAGCTACTTATGTTATGAGAATGAGGAAGACTTTATATTTCATTCAATTTTGTAATGTTATTTTTTGTATTTTTTCATTTTTTTATTTTATCAATGGGATGCCACCAGTGATTACCAGAGGCCAGGCACCAACTCACTACAGGCTGACACAGGGGCCACACACTGGCACACTGTGAGTTGGCACACACTTGCTGCAATTCCCTATGCTCAGATTATACTGCCCAGATCACACTGGAAAAGGCTGCTTCAGGACTCATGAGAAGGAGGAGGAGGAGAAGGAGGAGGAGGAAGGAACTTCAGGGATGTGGAGAATTTTTTTTTCACTTTTCTTTTTCTTATGAGATGCCACCAAGGTGCCACCTACCAGGGGCCAGGCCTGGGGTTGCTGCTAGTTGGCACTACTTGCTGCACACTACACAGATCACACTGCCCAGCTAACATTAAAAAAGGCTGTTCCAGGACTCAGGAGGAGGAGGAAAGAGCCATTTTCTTCCCTTTTTTATGGGATGCCACCAAGGTGCCACTTACCAGTGGCTGGACAGTGGCACACTGCCAGCTCAGCTAGCACATATTTGCTGCCTATGCCCAGATCACACTATAAAAGGCTGCTTCAGGAGAAGGAGAAAGACTAATCACTAAAAAAATGCCACAAAAACAACTGAAACTGACTCAAGAAAAATTTAATTTTCATATGGGATGCCACCAAGGAGCCAACTACCCGTGGCCGGGCGTGTCTTGCTGCCAGCTGGCAGACGCTTACTGCCCAGCTCAGTAAAATTTCCATTAGAGCAACTCCCCCCAAAAATCACATCAGGCTTCAGCCAGGGGCTTATAATGCCTTGCTAAAATGCTAGTTCTGCAACAAAAAATGGGCACTGGCAGACTGCCCCCTCATGTGCCCCATCTGCCCACTGCCCATCTGAAAGCACACTTCTCCAGTCCTACCAGAGTATCAGGCAAGCCCCTGGTCCCAGAGGCCTACTTCAAGCCTGCAAGCCACAACACTGCTGCTGATGTTTTTGTTCTTCCTTTTCCTCCCTACCCCAAGTTGCAGCCTCGATGTTCAGACAAATGTCTAAATTTAATTTTTTGGAGATAGTGGTGAAAGAATTAAATTACTTAGCTAATTTACCTAGAATGAAAGAATCACCCTGCCTGAGCTATCTATCAGCCCAATGCTGAGTGTACGAATAAGTTCTCCCACTGGTTCACGTGGTTGAACTGCATAGCTGCATCTAAAAAGAGGCTGGACTAGCCTGTGACTCACAGTCACAGTAAAGTTTAAATTTAACTGTTTCAGTTATAAACTGTGGTTTGCAGTTCAACTGGTTCGACAGGTCTATATCATTTGGACCAGGTCAAACCACTCAAACCAAAAGTCTGCTTGACTTACCCTAAAAGTTTGCCACGGTCCGAAAGAATCAAACACCTGAAGTTCGAAATGTTCAATTCTTTGGTAGAACCGAACTTGCAGCACTAGAAAAAATGCAGACAATGTTACAGGTACATTGATTAGAAATGAGGAGACCAGCTTAGGTAAAAAATGTTTACATGGGGGCGCTATGCAGGCAAAGCCAGAGACAAGGTGTGACACCATGTGGTCCACCAGTGCATAGGTTACAGCATGAAGGTGACCCCCACGTAGGTCGGCCAAGGTGAAACGGAATGCGTTAAGTGCACGCTAGGCCCCCTTTTGCGGGGTGAAGCAGTAATTTGAAAAATATCCCAGGAAAATGCTGAGACCATAGGCCAGAGTAGCAAGCATTGTGGAGACCCATACAATGATGGATGTCCTTTGACGCTTTCGAGAGGGAAGTGGAGGTAGGATCAGCAAGTGTTTTCCATGACAGGGAGCAGAGCTAGGTACAGTCTGGAGAGAAAGTAAGACAACTGTCTACGCATAGTTTATGTATAAAGGCAGATGAAGGCTAGAATTCCTTGTTAGATTTCCAAGTCCTGTTGTCTAAGTCGATGACGAGCAGGAAGTCAATGCTGAAGATGAAGTTTCAGCAGATGGAGAGATCCAGCTAGGAGTGACATCTGGATGAAGGACAATGATTAATCCGTGATTGAGGGAGCTGTGAGTAAAATGTCAGTAAAGTGTTCATAGACAGTTCACATGGTTAAAAATGAGTGCCAACGGGAATATAGTTGAGGATGTAGAAATCTTAGAGGATGAAATGGTCAGCAGTGATGTCAGCAGGGAACCATTGATGAAGTAGGAGTCTATGTGAAGAGAGGCTTGCCTGAAGCTGGAAATCCAGTGCAATAATAGGTTCCAGTCGAGTACTATGCCAGATGCGAGAATTGTCCTAAGATGTCCAAGTACAGAGGAATACTCTATGGAGATGGGCGGCATAGATACTAGGACAGAACTGGACCAGACATGGAATGGATTGCAGTAGAAGAAGTATTGAACGATGAGTAGAGTAGGCCTGGATGGGCAAGCTGGAGCATGGATCCCTTGAGGCCCAGAGCAGCAGTTTGCGAATGCTCGAGCGATCGAGTAGGCATTAGGTGGTCAGCTTAAGAAAGATGAGACCCCCACATGGGTCTGCTTTTGTGAATATGGAAAAATGTTTGAGCAAGAAGAATGCCCTGAGGCTCAATGTATTCGATATGGCGAGATCTCCACATGGGTTCGCCATTACCATAATATGATGTGCTCCAAAGTAACGGGGCAAACCCCAAGGTAAGTCTGCCTGTAGTGACTTGAGTACATTTGAACTAAGAAGAAGGGACCCCTCGTGGGGAGTGTATGTTTTGGATGGTGGGACCTCACGTGGTATGCCATTGCCATAGTATTGCGCTTTCCGAGTAAAGGATGGCAGGACTCCCCATGGTTGGCCATCGCAGTAGTGGCACATGGTCCAATATCAGGAGATCAAGACTCGGTGAGTCTACCTGTAATATGGAAGAGTGAGTGATGAGGAGAAGCTGTCTTGTGGGGACTGATGTTCAAGATGAAGGGACCCCCTGTGGTCTGCTGTCAGTGTAGTAGGTGAGGATGAAATGTGAGCTTTCCGAGGTCCCAAGGAAGCCAGACTGAGCTGAAAATCCCATGCAGAATGACTGGAAGAGTTGACGAAATGCTGAGAGGCCTTCGATATTGCCAGGTTGAAGCTGAAACTCCCATGAGGTGTAGCAAGGAAGATGTAGAATGGTAATAAGCAGTTGAACAGCAAGGCAGCAGGATAGTTCAAGTGCGATGGTTGCACTCATCTAGGCGATATGAAGGTCCCCCGTTGGTACACTTGGAGGACCCCATGAAGGTCCAACAGAGAACAGCATGTAAGGTGATCAAGGAGTGAGATAGGACACCAAGTGGGTGAACTGGAGTGGCAGGACCCCCATGTAGGTCTGCCTGAGGAGGAGTAGAGGAGTGAGTTGGGCTAAGCCTCGGCAGGACCCCCACATAGGTCTGCCTGAGGAGTAAAACTGAGTGAGTCAAGCCAGCCTCCACATAGGCTGGCTGGATTAGCAGAGTCAGGATAGCAATACAGTGGCCTCCATCTAGGCTGGTTAGAGGAAGGAAGCTGCAGGAGTGGATCTGAAAGGAGAATGCAATGAGGTAGTTGGTACATGTCAGTAGGGGGCATAAACATCCTGGAATGTCAGGGTTAAGGTGCTTGGATCATGTAGAGTGAGACATTCTGGGCCTCCTTAAAGTAGTACCATGTTGCATTAAGCATGGTTATGCAGGAGTTATGGTACAGTGGCCCAAAAGGCTGCAGTACAATGATGACTACTGGGTTGCGACCTGTGGTAGAACGCACCAGCATGCCAGACATATTATAGGACATACTGAACTGTCTGAGCAAGTCGACAGTCAGGAGCCGATGAAGGATCAGGAACGTGTATACAGAGTGGTCCAATGAAGTGTCCAGCAGAAGCAAAAGAGCCCAAGTTTATCGATTAAAGAGATATGTCATATGGTTCAAAACAGTACTGTGTAAATACTTGCAAAATCTGTGAACACTCTCAAAGATGTGGCTGTTTGCAACCTCTCTGCTCATGCAGGTAGACACTGAACAGTAGACTTACATATGTGGAGACGAGTATCCTGGATCTAATAGCTAGATAAATTGATTTAGCAGTGTGAATACACAGTGATTCAGTGTGGAACCCCAGCCTGAAGGTGACTTGAGGGCTGAGGATGTCAAGGCAAAAGCAGCGCATGGCCACGCAGCTAGCAGGCACATGGCACCAAAGAAGTCAGAAAATCCAGAGTTCCTCGCCCCATTGTGCTGCAGGATGAAGGGGTGGGGTATGCAAGTTGCAGTGGTGGCGCGCCAGACGCAAGTCAGGGTGCTGAAGCCTGAAATACTCCTCGACCCAGGGAAGCATTGCAGGAGCAGACCTAGGAGGCAAGTGGTAGCCGGCTTGCAAGCTGTGAAGTGTAATGAACTGCTCTGCAGGATATCCAAAGGAGGTAGGAAGCAACAGTGAGGGAGAATGGAGTCCAGAATATGAGGAACAGGCTGAACCGCTACAGACTTTAGAGCAATGCTGCGCTGCTGGCGGTGGCAGCACAGATGAGGAGGCTGGTGAGGAAGGTAATGAGTGTCACAAACCCACTCCTGGGGTCAGGCCCTCTGCTCCCACAGTGTCTAACCTTTAAGTGCGATTCGTGAACAGGGGACAAACAGGGACATCCTGCTGTTTGTTATGGGTCTGAGCAACTAACTGTCTCAAGTCCTGGGGTCAATTATGAACCCTTTTTAGCTAGGATACCCAGGTAACAGGTCCAAATATAACACTCTCTTCAGGGAAAGCAGCACAATACTTGACCCAGTGGGCATACAACCAATCTGGTTCACAAATCCCCCCTTCTGACTCAGCAAGACTCGGGTATTTTTCTTACCTTGTTGGATCTTTATACAGAGCCTTCTTAGTGTGGCTGCATAAGGTGACACAATAAGTATCTAAGAGCTGTGTTTGAATATTAAGACTGTTCCACCATTCACACACAAATGAGCATGTCTCGGGCAGCGTTTTAAGGAAAAACAAAGTTTACTAAAATTAAAAACAGTAAATAAAATACAAAACACAGAACATATATACATTAAGGGTACAGTCGGAAAATAAATGGACAATTATAAACAAACCGCCTTGTACTGAATAACTAATCCTACCCCAGTTTCAGGTGGTAAATAGTTTATTTATTTATTCAATACTAGGATTGCAAGTACCTTTGAACCAGAGGTTCTTTTACAAAGGTTCCGTATCAAATACAAATTTTGGACAAGAAGGAAGACAACACTGTGCAGTACATAGCAACATCATTATAATATACTATAATATCACGGTAATGTCATGATTCATCAAACAGTGGGTTCAGAGGTATGGGGGATACAATGAGCTAATACAAGTTATAGAAAAAAAGAAAATAGAGAAAACAGGTATTCACACAATGTAAAGAGTTAGTGGAGAGTAATAAAGAAGGAGCAGACAGGATGCAAGTTAGAGTGGGGCTATGGGGCAGTCAAAATGACTTTGTCATTAAGTGCTAAGAGCCATGACGTGCAAGGGAGGCATGAGGAGGGGGAGGCACTACAGGGAAAGGGGAAGGTGGGAGGTGGTAATGGGGGGGAAGGAATCGGGGGTGGAGTAAGGGAATGGGAAGAGGTTAAGTAGGGAGGGGACAGTATAGAGGGAGGAGAGGGTCACAAAATGGGAGGGCAGCAGGAGGGCTGACAAGGATAGAGAAGTTAGGGAGGAGGAGGGAGAAGGTAGGAAGGAAGGCATGGAAGGGGACTAATTACTGTAGGGGGACCAGTGGAAGAGCGGCCAGTAGGCTTAAAGGTTATAGTCACACTTGCTGAGATTAGTGGGATGCTGACGCAGTATGCACTTATATGGGCCTAGTTTATTCACAGTTGTTACTTCAGGAGGAAGACCATTTTCCAGGGTTGAGGCTCTATAATAGAAGGCATGTTGAGCCTGGGAGGATCTGCAGAAAGGAACCTGATAAGAAGATTTGAGTGAACTACATGTGAACCGTGTGTCATGGGAAGACTGCATCAGGGCAAAGGTTTCTGGTGGGGTATGGTAAAGGCAAATTTTCTTGGCTAGGAGGCATGTCTGATATGCTAGTCTCCCATGTAGATTGAGTCAATTTGCACATTTATAGAGGTCACAAGTATGCATACTCTTCCCAGCTCCTGTGACAAACCTAGAGCACTTATTCAAAGCAGTACTGATTATTTTTAGTGTAGTATCTGTGGCAGACCCATAGAAGACTAACCCATAATCAATTATGGACAGTACAGAGCTAGTTACTGTGGTGCACATGGCTTCAGGGGTCAAACAGTGGCGGTGGCAGTAGAGGATCCCCAGCCTTGAGCTAATGGCTTTTGAGATGTAGTGAACATGTGAGTTATAGGAGAGTGAACAATCGAGGGTAATACCTAGATATTTGAACTCTTGAACTTGATCAAGTGGTTGTTGCTGCTTGTTGTGGATTGTTAGGTTGGCAGTTTTGAGCTTGCTGTGGGAGTTATAAAACAACATTGCCTTGTTTTTTTTTTTTTTAATTCATCAGCAGTTTGTGCTGATCAAACCATGATTCGGCAAGACTGAAGTGAGTCTGGAGGTCATAGGAGAGAGGGATAGGGTATGTGTGGGTTGAGAAAAGGACAGTATCATCTGTGTAAAGTATTATTTTATTGTCACAAGCAGCTGGGAGGTTGTTAATAAAGAAGTTGAATAGGAGTGGGCCAAGGACGGATCTCTTGGGGACTCCAGAGTGAACAGGGAGGCTACAGGATAGTGTGTTAGTGATCTTAACTCATTGGCTCCTATTCCTAAGGTAGCTACCAAACCATTCTGTGACCTCGCATGAGAGGTCAAGGGCAGAGAGAGAGCACAGGAGAAGCTGGTGGTTTACGGTATCAAAGGCCTTTGTCAGGTCAATGTAAACAGCACCTAGAAATTGTCCCCTGTCCAGGGCCTTATGTATATGGGTGTTAAATTCAAGCAGGACAGTGGCAGTACTGTGAGCTTTACAAAAGCCATGTTGCTGTGGACACTGTAGATTTTACTTTTCCAGGTGTTCTGACAGTTGGTCCGCAACAATTCGCTCAAGCGCTTTGGAGAGTGGAGGTAGAATAGAGATGGGCCGGTAATTGGTGTGGAGAGACCTATCCCCACTTTTTTGAACTGGTGTAACAATGGCAGATTTCCAAAGCTGGGGGAACTGTCTGGTGGACAGTGAGAGGTTTAGGAGTTTAGTGAGCGGGCACATGACAATCTCAAGGGAGAGAGAGAAGTTTAAGATCAAGAGTATCACTGCTGAAACTGGGTTTTCCTAAGACCTTTTGAAGGTACTTCCTGGCTTCAGCAATTTATATTCTCCTGAAATAGAAGGGAGTGATATATCTTGAGGGAGCGGTTTTGCCCTTGGGACTCAGCAAGGTGGCATCACTAAAGAAATTAGGAAGAAGAACACTGCTAAGATCTGGGAACGTGACATTAAAAGTGTCAGCAATCACT
Organism: Neoceratodus forsteri; assembly: GCA_016271365.2. Lineage (NCBI taxonomy): Eukaryota > Metazoa > Chordata > Ceratodontiformes > Ceratodontidae > Neoceratodus > Neoceratodus forsteri. The sequence continues at coordinate 1,204,157,049 of CM028130.1, forward strand.
TAGTGGTGCTGAAATTACCTATTTTGGCAGAAGCGCCTCTTAGAAGTCCAGAACAAAAGTGTCCCTTCCAAGTCCAGAACACAAGTGTCCATTCAGCCAAGCTTCACCAATATCAAAGAGGCCAGGATGTCCCTCCCTCCTTGTGATGTCACAGCTTTGAGTTGCTAGTGTGACGTCACATTCAGTCCTGCATACTTAATTTGTAACATGCAGCTATATAGGCAAACAGGTCAGATTACATTTAGAATCTGTAAATACAGCAAATATTTTAATTATAACAAGACAATCTGTCAGCCTCAGAGTATGGTTTATGACACTCTTTGATGTTGTAGAAGTATCCTGTAAGGCTAATTCAAATATGCTTTCCAAAAAACATCTTCCTCTTGTTATTCTATAAAATGTAACCTTTTATGGCAGTCTTCCTAAGTTCAATGCAGTTGTCTTTTTACAACCTGTTTGTATAGCAGCTACACAGGCTTCTGATGGTATAGTGTCACCCCCAGGATGAAATCCACTTTTAAGCACTCTGTAGGGGCCAGTGAGAATTATTGAATAAAGCAATATAATTTCAATGGCAATTAGTCCCCTTTGTCATGCAGGAAACTGTGGTATTCACTTCATTCTTGCAGCGTCACATTTTCCTAAATGACAATAGGTACTAATTGCCATTAAAATTACATTGCTTTATTCAGCAGGTCTGCGGCAGCATTCTGCAGTGCTGCAAAATGCTGCAGAATTGGGTTTCATCCTGGGGGATGCCACTGTAGGTGTCAAAAAAGTAAGTTCTAACTGGTTTATCCTCTAGGTCAGTGAGAGGGCTGACCGTTTTTTCTTCTGTTTTAAAATCCAGTGTCCCATAAGGCTCTGCTGCTTGGCCTGTTTCCTAAGCAGGACTGCCATACAAAACATATTTATAAAAAAATATATAATATAAATAATAACAAGCAGACAGCTATTGTCACAATGACAGCCCAAAAAGAAAGGGCAACAAGAAAATGAAGGTACAGAAGAACAGGGGTGGGGGTGGGGGCAGGGAAGAGAAAAAAATAACGAGGAGGCAAAGACAGGGAAAGAAAACAAGAAGTGGGGGGACAGGAGACAGAGGCAGAGAAAAGGAACAGGGGGAAGAGGAGGCACAGAGGGAAGAAGAGGAAGAGCCAGCCCCATAGCCACACAGCACCAGAGCTAGTCCAACTTGCTCTAAACAGAGGGAGCAGAAGCTAAAGGCTTTAGTAGAGAATGGGGAAGGAGATATTTCCCCCCATTGAACTACAGGCAGAGCCTTCCAATTGTCATGCCATTTAAGAGGGCACTGTGGTCAAACAACTAGAGAGACCTGGTCCAAATGCATTTTGAGGTGGAAGGGGTGGGCCTAACTTTCCTAATACAGTATGTCACATAAAGGTTGCTAAAGGTGTCCAGCAGAGTGCCAGCTACAATGATACAGTGTGGCTGGGAGGAAAGTATCCAGTCCAAAACAGTGTAGTTCATGGAGTGAGGATTGAGTTGGGTTGGTTCAGAGATTAGCTGAGTGAGGTTTAAGGACTCAATCCTGTTGGAGAGGGGCTTAGAAGCAGGAGAGAGCCAACTGGTGTTGAAATCCCCAAGGAGAAGGAGCTACCAGAGGAGGCATGGGAAGCAACACAAGAGATGGAGTCAGTCAAGGAGGAGGGAGAAATTTTAGGGGATGCATAGAGGACACGAACAAAGATGGGGAGAGTGGAAGAGAGGGGTAGTTTAGCTAGAGGGAGCTCATGCGAAGATGGCACAGACTCACTGAAAGTGATTGTGCAAGATAGGTTTTGCTGGACATACAGGGCGACTCATAGGTGAGGAGAGGGTGGGGGAGGAGAGGTGATGGGGAAATGAGGGGGAAGAGAATGAGGCAGAATGAAGTGTGTAGGAGCATTGTTAGGTATAGTCCAGTAGAAGGTAATTTATGTAGAAGTAGTAACAGTATAGCAGTGAAAGCAGAGTGAGCAAGGTTAGGCTGGGCAGAGGAATAACTATCAGAGGTAGACAAACTAGAGCAGTCAAGTAACCCAGTCAAAATAAGGAGGCAGCAACTATAGGAGCACTAAATTAGGAACAGTTAGGTAGTTATTACCTATAGTGAACTGTAAGGAGGAGACTGGCAGTGCAGATGAGCTATACACAATGCAGGTTATAGTGCTGAATGATAGCTCAGGCAAGATAAGGTGTCAAGCAAAGGTGATCAAATTAATGAAGGTTACAAAACCTAGACTGACATAAAATAATTTGAGGAGTAACAGCAGGTAGTCTACAACTAATAAATGTCACTAACCATGGTGGAACAGTAGCAAACTAAGACTACAACTGGTAAGAAAATGGCCAGTGATCAAAGCATACAGGGTAAAGTAAAGCCAAGAGGCAGATGAGGAAAACACACCCTGCACACTGCTAGCTGTTACCGACGGTGTGTGAACTCTAGAAAAGATCTTAAGTGTGGCCAAACAATAGGGACTGCTGCTATATGAGGGTCCACTATACTTCTAGTCTCAGATATACATTATGTGACCTGTCAGAGAAAAAGAAACTTGATGGAGTCCTAATGGACTTGGAAATCACATATGCAATACTGTTCCCAGCAAAATTAAGAACAGTTCATGATGGAAAAAATATATTTATTTTCTGATCCAGCTGACGCAGGAAAATGGGCCTCTATGATGGCGGAGATGAACAAATGGAGAGAGACCGCAAGTCATCCAGAATGGGATGACAAGGATGAGGGCTGATCATACTTCTTCTTTCAACTTGAACTTTGATGATTGTGCTCATTGACCACCAGATGTCAGTCTCACTTGAAACATATTCCTGGTGGACTTACCAATTTTGCTTGGTTCTGTAATGATTACAGTTTTTGGGTTAAATTATAGTATACAGTATACTGTAAGAAGCAAAGACATGGTGAATACTGTTATTTCTCCTGTATATGATAAGGGGGGATTATTAATGGGAAAGGCTGGTGGATATGAAGTGGCACCTGTCAGTTTTTATATTTTAAACCACTTCTGAGTGTTACTTAGACTAAGTAAAGCTAAAACTGTTCTTGCTAGAATTTGATTCTTCGATAAGGTTTAACTGTACCTTACATTTAATGGTACTATGTTTGGCTTACTATCAGGGGAAGTGTGGAAGTTTATCCTGTGGAGACCAAATACGCTGTTTGTTATATTTGAGGTATCACATATGGCACCCACTGGCAACTGCTCACACTGGGCTGGCCAAATAGACTGTTTTATGGATGAATGAACACTTGGTAGTTGTTCTGAAATCTGGAGCTGCAGTTCCACAGTAATTTTTCATTTGTCTGTTTGTTTTAAGGAATGTATGTCATTTTACTTCTTGTGATAACTTTCCAGTAGGTGCAATCCTAAGGGATACTTCTATAGTCCTAGTTATTAATAGAATGTACTTTCTTATATGAAAATGACCTATGTTTCTTAGATGAATAGAATTTGTATTCCTGATTCAATGAATATGTGTTTAAAAACAATTCCCATTTGTTCTAAGCAGTACCTTATCACTATTAAACAGCATGGTATTTGGGTCTGTATAGAGTGTGTGCTGCTCACTGACCCTTCTTGTAGTACTAAGAGCTACCAAAACAGTTTTGCAGGTTTACAATTTGAGCCCTGATGAAAGCATACTGTAGGCGCAAAAGTAGTGTTCATCAATTGTGACAGGACCAGGTTTAAATCCCATGATGGGACTGGTTCCATTACAGGGGGTATAGTCAGTTCAGGTAATTGAATAATCTCTTAAACACTGGGTGAGCTGCAAAGGGTTTCCCTGCCTGCAGATTTGAAAGTAAAAATGGTTGCCAAATGCATACAAACATATGAACATATGAAATTGCCAGCAGAAACAGGCCTCATGGTCTATCGAGTCTGCTTGAGTGTGCAGCTAGCCCCTCATCACACAGCTGCCACTCTGGCCTCTCCTTCCCAGTATCCCTTACCCTTACCCTGTCCCAACCCCTCTTGAAACTGCCCACCGTTTTACATGCACCTTCAGAGTGAAAGGTTTCAGGCCTTGGGCCTGTAAATGTACCAAGTAACCCAGTAGCACTGACAAGTCTTGAGCTTTTGCAGTGACCTGTGGAGTCACACCACAAAATACTGAAGCTTTTCCATTTTTAATTATAGGTTTTCCTGGTAAATGGATGAAAGAGACAGCACTCATATCCCAATATGTTTTCTTAAAGCATCACATTTGAGCAAAATTTTATGCAAAAGGATTCCTCAGTTTATTCAAGTGATGTGTGCAAACCATATCAAACAAACAGCCAAGAAACCTCAATGAAGTGTTAGGGGACTGACTGGCACAAAACACTAGGTCTGCAATGCTGCAGTGCTCTACTGTAATGCCTTAGGACACATATCAGGAGCTGAGTGCTGTCTCTTTCATCTGTTTACCATGACTGTTATACTGTAACAAGGCACCAGTGTGCCCCAGAGCACATTCATCTACTTCTCTTTGACCTCTCAGTTTTCTAGTTACTTGCTTTTTAGCAACTTTCAAAACTTCCAGGACCTGGTTTAAGAGGTTTAGGTCAGACTATTCCAATTCCTTATTGCCCATGCTCTCGAATGAATGGATGTGAGGTTTGGATGAGTCATCCTGCCTTGGGGCAGTGTGAGCAGGTCCTGTTTCAGTGGCAGATGTATTGGTATTCTTTGTGCTGTTGTCAACATCGGTAAGTACCAGGACTGACTTGCCTAGGCTGGTACTATCAATATAACTATAGCTGTCTCCCTTCTCAATTTCAGCACTGTTTGGGGAATTAGTGGAAATGAAGGGAATACATGCAGAAACCTATTTTTCCAATAAAGAGCTAGTGCATACAGTGGAACTGTCCCCGCTGAGGGATGTCTGCAACAGAACTGGGGTAACTTTCTGTTCTTCCATGAGGTGCTCCCCATCTCCAAAACATTAAGAATCCCTTTGTTCAGAGGTCACTCATAAGTTATATGTACAATTGTGCTGAATGAACCTGCTAGTACATTCTCCTTTCCTGCTAGGAGTAATACCGTTAGGCTTCTGTTTAAGCTGCACGCCATGTTGCAGATCTTCATTGACTCTGTACAGAGTTTTGATGACCTAGTGCCTCTTGCTTGTTTATGTAATACATAGTTGGATTGTCTGTCTTTATTAGAACTATTTAGCATTGCAACAGGGAGAAGAACTTCATGGAATGGAGCACTGCTCTGAGTTCTGGCAAGTTTATGTGCTCCTTTTGTTCTTGAGGATTTCAAATATAGGTTTATGGATCTGATTAGAGGGCTTCTTGTGGATATGAGAGTGTCGCCTTGCATGTTCTTAGGATCAGAAGGCTGTAAACCAAAGGTGAGCAGTTCTGTGGTACTGAGGATGCAAGAGGCAACTTTCTTAGATCCATAAGAGGCTCTCCAAACAGACCCATACAATTATTACAGATCACTAATTTCACTAACTTTTATTTAAAATGCTGATGCATGAGCAGTCAGCAAGAAGTCTGTCACTGTGGCTCAGCATGTGAGGTATTCTTTTTTTTGTTTTGTGTACTGTGTTTATTCCCCTCACTCCTGCTCAGATGCCCCCTTCTCCTTCAGGCACTCCTATGATCTTCTCTGCCATACCTCCCTACTGCCTCACTTGAGTCCTGACCCCCACAAGCCCCATATTGCAGCCCTTCCCACGGTATCCTGGCATTTTCCTTCACCGGGTGGGCCCCCCTTTCGGGGGGGGGAATGCATCAGTGGAGGGGGGACATTAGCACCTACCTTATAGGCCGTGGGACGGTGCTGAGACCTGCAGGATGCAGCTCTCTGTAGGGTTCGAAGACGCAGAGGATCTGGAGGCCGTCATCTGGCAAGCACCCAGCCATTTTCCTCTCTTCTATTCGGGGTGGCATAGTGACGTAATGGCTGATGCCGACGTCAGCCCCTCCCTGATGGCATGTATGATCTGATGTCCTGTGATGCTCCCAGCCTCCACTAGGAGCCAGCAGGCATCGGAACGTTCCTTCCCCCTCCCCCCAGAGAAGGAGAGCTGTCCTTAGGACGCTCCATCCTTCTCCCCCCTCCGGCCCTCCAGCAACCTGGGCTCATTCCTGAACCCGGTTGCCAGCATCACAAGCAGAAATCCAACCACTGCGCCGATGGGCCGGCATGTGAAGTATTCTTACAGTAATAAGAGTACCTCACGAGCAACTGAAGGACGTGCTATGATTGGTTGGGGATGCTCCCATCATCTATACTTTCATTTACTGTTCTTCTCTCCAAATGTCCTCCCTCAACAATGAGGAGTCTTCTGTGGGGAAATGAATTACCTTGTTTTACATATCCTGTGACAACCCAGTTTTTCTGAGCCATGCAAATATCCTAGGGGGGGCACTGAATTTGCTAGAGCTCTAGATGCAGTGTTTTGCACATCAACAGCCATCTGCAATTAGTATTTAGTAGCTTCCAAATCAGCCTTCACTGTATGTGCATGGTAAAACTTCTCTTTTGATGTCAAGTTCTCACACCGTGTCAGGATCATGTTCCACAGGGCCAGCTTGTAATGTGCTGAGTAATTAAATAGATGGCCTGCCTCAACAACAGCGTGGAAATAGTGTACAGCCAGGATGAGTATAAATACACTCAGAGTCTTCCCTGTTTATCACATGCCTGTCCTTAATCATCTTGTCTATTGCCATAGAGGTTGAAGGCATAGCAAAAACCTTTTTTAGTAGCATTCTGAAAAGCCCTATGAATGGATATGGACACTCCTTTTGGTCAAGGTCGGGACTAGCATATTAATAAATTCTGCTTCCTCGGTGTCCACTTCTGACTCAGTAGAAAAACATTTGAGCATTTCAACCATTTGGTTCACAAATGCAGCATAGGATAAGCAGTCTTCATTCACCCTGGTTGGAGAACCAAATTCCTCCTCAGCAGTAGCCTCTGGGGAAATTAGCTCCTCCTCTTCTTCAACACCTTCTTCCAGAAGGATACTAGGATTGGCATCAGAAGCAAGTTTTTCAGAGCTTTGAATTCTTTTGAAAAATTGCCAGATTTATTTAATGTCCTCCTGGAGAGGGCCTGGTTTTCTAATGCACTGGTCCTATTTTGTTTTTCAATCAGAGGTACATCAAGGTGCTTTTGTTTCTGCATTATTTGCCAGCTGTAGTACTTGGCTGGTGTTCAGAAAGCCATATTTTCTGCTTTTTATGATTACCGAACAAAACAACTCTTGTGAAGTGTTGTGGAAAGCTGGTGGAGATGATGACAGCCATTTATATGCCATTGTGTTGTTTGTTTTAGAGTACAAAACTTTACAGAGTTCACAATTTTGGGAGGGCTTTGAACGAGATTCAGTGCGGAGGAATAACTCCTCCCAGTACTCCTATAAAGCCAGCCTTGCCCAACAGTCCTCACTCAGAGCATTTAGAATCTCTGAGCAGTGGTGTGGTCCATGTGGCTGTGCTTCCCCTTTCTCTAATTTCACCCTTCTCCTGTGCTTCCTTTACCTACTCGCTTTCGCCACTTCGGCAGCTTTTTCTCAGCATCCCCCCTTCCTCTACCATTCTCCTTCCCCCCTTTGTCCCTCCTCCACCCTTTCCTCCCTGTGTGGGTTGTTGGTTTCTGCTTTTGCCCACATGCCCAACCCAGTCTGCCATTTCTATGTGTCTCCTGTTCACTGTCCTTCCCCGTGTTTTTGTCAATGGTCCTCCCGCCCCTCCGTACTGGTTCCTTGGGTTGACCCTTCTTTCCCAGGAATTCCTGGGTCTCCACTCTAGTTCTTGCTGCCATTTTTTGTTTTCTTTTTTGGGGGTTCTGCTTTTGCTTTTGCAGACTCTCCACATTGTTCCAGCTTGTGATGCTGACATCACCGCCTGACTAAAAGCCTCACCCTTTCTCTGTTCCGGCTCATTTCAGGAGTCAGAGAGAAAGTCGTAAACTCAGCACATACTTCTATTCACAGCCATTTAATTTATCCCGAGTACACAAAAACCTGCCGCAATGTAAATGGGATGTTTCATGGTGTGCAAATTCCTGTTCTCACGATTAATCCATGAGCCAGTCAGTTAATTATCTGATCCAGCCACCACACATTTATCTTTCCCTACATAACTACAGACATTTTCAACAATTTATCCATATTACCCTTTGACCTTGGGTACCAGGTCTCCTAGCAGCTCATAGTTCAGTATCACAGTTCATGTTTAATTATATGACTAAACATTCCTCATTTGTTTAACACCACCTCACTCCAATGACTCCATGTTAAGTGGGTTTTCCTAGAAGTAATCTAATTGAGTGCTAGTCTAGTTCCCCTTTCAATTGCTTGTGGCAGGAGGAGTTTTGCTCTATCTTCAGTATTAAAGGCTCAGGCATTCGGAGCATGCTCAGTCTGCCACCTCCTTGCAGCCATTTATTTAGCTATAATCACACCAGCTCAAAACCCATGCTGAGATACTTATTAGTGGCGAACCCATACTTCTTCCTTACAGTGGTCCAACATTGGAGACAAAAGAGTCCATGCCTTTACATCTCCTTCCCTAAGCATTTACTTCTCTTTCTCCTCTACTTCTTTCCATTTGCTGCTCAGTCTCTGTTTCTGCTCCCAGCCTGACCCTCTCACCTCCATTGCTTCTTCTCCAGTTCCTCTACCTACAGCAGCCCTGCTGCTCTCTTCTTCCACTCAGCCCTCACCAGCAGCCCTACTGGACTCCATCTCTGTAGCCCACATGTCGAGGAGATCATCTGAGTATTCAGCTGATTATTCCAAAGGATTCAACTTATCATTCCAAAGGATTCAACTCATCTGCCAAGGGATAATCCTGCATCCTACAAAGCTGTCATGCTATTACAGCCCACTCAAGATATTTCTATTCTCAACAGTGAGCAGTATCTGGCAGTACTGCTGGGGTTCGTTCTCACTAGTGTGACATGTGCCCTTGAATGTATGAATTCAGTATGAAGTACGTATTGCCACTAAGAGCTCCACCACTCCTACATCTTCAGATGCGAAAAAGGTCCTCAGGGTTCCCCTCAGACTTCTTCAGATGTGTATCCTTTTGGCATAGATCTTCACCACTCTTATTGATACTTCAGCTTCCTACGTCGAAGAAAGTCCTCAGGGTTCCTCTTGGACGTCTTAAAGCTTGAATCCTTGTTGAAGACCTTCTCATCCATACTCTACAAAGCTTCTATTTGTCCTACATTGTCAGATCCAAAGAAGATCCACAGGATTCCCCTCAGACATCTTCAAGAAAATGGATTTGTCTGACAAGATCTTCACATATATACACCTTGAAGCCTCAGATTTTGAGAAAGGTCCTCAGGCATTTATTCATTGTTCAAAGACTCCTCAAAGCTTTTGATTTCTACTGGTTCTACATTGTCAGATCTGAAGAAGGTCCTTGTGCTTCCCCTTGGACTTCTTTAACCATGAATTCATCCCACCAATATACTACTCGAAGCTTTGAATTCTAGGAAGGTCCTCAGGGCTCCTTTCGGACTTCCTCAGGCTCATACATTTATTTATTGAATTTTGATGAGCGGGTTGGCCCACTGGGCCCTGAAGGTCCCTTTTGCAGGGGCAACCTGGGGAACAGTAGCAATACAATACATACAATCAGGTGATCCAGAAGCAATACAATACATACAGTCAGGTGATACAGGGTTACGAGAAGTAGACAAGATAATGAGGATAACAGTACAGGCAATTATTCAAATCATGGACCATAACTGCAACACTTTAAAGATTTAAGGATTTAAGGCATGATTTAATGTAGGTTAAGGTGAGAAGAGAGGGGGGATGGGTGTTGTGATTAGGATCGGGGGTGATTATCCTGTACCCTCACAGTGGCATAAGCTTGTCCCGAGCAAATGGGACTTAAGCATAGTGCAAAAGATTGGTAGCGAGGGGGCTTCCTGTACTAGAGGTGGGAGAGTGTTCCACAGTTTAGGGGCTGTGAGAGTGAAGGAATTGGCTCCCTTGTAAGTCTTGAGTCTGGGGATTGCCAGTAGGGACTGACCTGAGTTCCTAAGCATTTGAGGGTTAGGCTTAGCCATGATTATTCCTGTTAGGCTTGGTGGGAACACCGGGCTCTGCAATTTGTATGCATGGCAGAGCAGGGGATACTGTAGACGAGCCTCGAAAGAAGGCCATTGCAGTTGGGCTAGTGAGATGCAGGGGTGGCTTCTTGGTTGACACATTGTCACCAACCTCGTGACCTTGTTGTACAGGACCTGAAGCCTGCTAACCTCAGCCTTTGCCATGCCCTGGATTATTGGGGCAGCATAGGTTAATGTGGGTAGGAGGACACTGGAGGCGATTGTTCATTTAGCCTCTGTGATAAGTTGTTTTTTTAGCCTGTACATGGTGCCAAGTTTGACATGGATAGATCTTGTTACCTGGTCAACGTGGAGCTTAAAGGTGAGACCCTGGTCAATAGTTAGCCCTAGGTATTTTATGTTGTCAACTATGTCTATTCGTTTATCTCCAAGGGTAGTAAGTTTTAGGGAATTGGTCCGATCCTGGCCAAGGGATCTAGGATCAAGCAGCAAGGCTTTAGTTTTTGCTGCATTGAGGATCATTCTGTTTGATGTGAGCCAGGCCTCAAGTGTGTTTAGGTCCCCTTGTAGGAGAGGGCCCAGATCATGTGGTGTGGACCTGACTCGGAAGATGACAGTGTTGTCTGCGTATTGAACTACTAAGCTCTCCCCATAGTGCCAGTTTAGGTCATTTGTGAAGAGAAAGAAGAGGAGGGGGGGCAAGAATTGAGCCCTGAGGCACACTCTCCTTGATGGGTAAAGGGACGGAAAGCTCTCCCTTCCAAATGAACCAGTTTAGGGCCTGGGCATCAAGCCCAATGCCTTGAAGCTTAGTAAGAAGAAGGTTGTGGTCCACAAGGTCAAATGCGTTGGACAGGTCTATGAAGATAGCACCCGTTGACATGCCCTCATCCATTGCCCTGAATAGGTCCACTGTGAGTTTGATGAATGCCGTGTCTGTTCCATGGCTTGCCTGAAAGCCATGCTGTGAAGGGGCTAGGATTTGGTGGAGCTACAGGTAGTCTGTCAGTTGTTCATAAACTAGCCTTTCTTGCAATTTGGCCAGGGTACACAGCAGGGAGATGGGCCTGTAATTTCCTATTTATTCACAAGAGCCACCCTTGTAAATGGGGACCACGATGGCAGCCTTCCACTGGTATGGAACGTACCCTTCAAATAAAGACCTGTTGATGATCCAGGTCAGAGTTTTGGCCTGGGGCAGTGCACCTTCCTGGAGTAGCCTTGGGATGATTCCATCTGGGCCACCTGTTCAGACAGGGGAATTCATCAAAGGTATCTGTACAGGCATGGGTGTTGGTAGCCCTACCTTGTATGCATCAAGATTGGTGAAGTGGTGGTTGATTGCTGAGGCTATAAGCTGGCAATCACTGATACACTGTCCTTGTACCTCAATTTGACCTTGTGCCTACTTGGAGTTTCCCTTAAGCAGTTCGTTGATTTGTGCCCAGAAAAGCTTAGGGTTCCCCAGTGTGGACCGTTGGAGGAGGGTTACATACTCCTTTTTGGCAAGTTTGATGTCTAGCTTACATTTATTTCTTAGGGTTTTGTAAGTAACCAAGTCTGCAGGAAGGTGGGAGAGCTGGAATTGCTTCCAAGCCTTGTCCCTTCTTTTCATCTGTGATTTCACAGAGTGAGAGATCCATTTATGGCAGCCGCCTTTTGTACAAAGTTTTTTGAAGGGGGCAAAGAGAGATGCCGCATTGAGGAGTGAGTTTTGGAAGTAGGCAAGGGCCTCATCCAATGTCAGGAGGAGCCTAATTGGGCTCCAGTCCAGGCTACTTAGGTAGTCCTTAAATTTTGCTGGCATGAAATTGGAGAAATCACTTACTGTAAGTATCCTGGGTGGAATCTTTGGTGCTCTGTTCTTCCAAATACAGAATATTGGGGAGTGATCATTAATGGTGTCAGCCAATAAACCTGTTTTCTGTATATTGAGGGAGTTAGATACCAGAGCCCAGTCAAGAGTAGCATGGTTCCCTGTTTTATAATTAAGCCTGGTAGGTAGAGAGATGACCTCTTCCAGGTTTGCATCTTGGATCGCACCCTTGAGGACCTTGTTGGGGCCAGTGGCCCAGTTCAGGTTGAAATCTCCAATTATTAGGAGTTCATTGGTTAATTCACTGCCAACCAATTTGGTGATGCCCTCAAGAGCAAGTTGGGCATTCTTAGGAGGGTTATAGACACAGCCGATAGTGAGATGCTTAGCATTACCAAGGGTTAGACAGATGAAGATAGATATTTTCAAAGACCTACAAATCCATGTTCTTTGAAGCTTCTACCATTTCTACTAGTTCTGCATTTTGAGATCTGAGGAAGGTCCTCAGGATTCACCTCAGACTTCTTCAAAACATGCATCCCTCTTGCAAGATCTTCTCATATATACTCCACAAAACATCAGACATTCTCTGGTCTTCATCATTGAATTCAAGGAAGGTCCTCAGGGTTCCCCTCAGACTTCCTCAGGTATGCATCCATTTCCACATCTACGTTCCATGAAGCTTCTTCCACATCTTCTGGTTCTACATCATCAGCTTCCAAAGAAGGTCCTCGGGTCCCCCTCAGACTTCTCAGACTTGCGTCCACTTTGTAAAGACCTTTAAATCCATACTCCAGTAGGTCTGGGACACTCCTTGCTCATTCTGCATTGAAACCTCTCTATTCAATTCAGTTTGGAAGCAGGAACTGTTCCATTTAATTATAGCTGTTAAACTTCAGTTTGCCAGAGATTTTGCATCCTGCATGCTAGTTTCCAGCCTTCCCTGTTGCCTCATCTGAAATTTGTGGATTCAAGAAAGTTTGATTTTGCATTGCTTCTCTCAAACCAAGCTTCTCTTGTAGGGGAGGAGCAAACAAATACCAGTGTCATTCAGATATTGTGCAAAATGACTTTATTTAGTGAAATAATCCAATGGCTACAGCTTGGGACAAGGAAATCCATGACTGGTTTCACTGCTCCTTACAGTGACATCAGGAGGAAATGACATGTCAGCTACTAGTCACAATAAAAGAGCTGAATTAAAAGTGATAGTGCATTAAAACAACAAGACACATTTAAAATATATCTACAGCATCTCTAAAAATATTTAAAGTGAATATTCTAAAATAGATAAATAATTAATGGTTATATGGCAGCAGGTAGTTATGAACACTAAGGATGCAACTTTGATTTCTCCAAAATCTTATGGGGTGAATTTCAAAGAGCATCCCAATCATAGAAAAGAAATAAACATGAACATAATTGTTATATTCAATTAACAATCAATATTTCTATTGCATCCTGCAAAAGAAATACAAGTTTATCTGTACATTTATATCTAGAACTATTTCTTTTTAATAAGAGGCATAATGTCAATTTTGTCATTCATGCCTGACATTTTAAGGGCTCCCAGTGAATATGTTCAAAAGACTTCCCTCTCTAATAGTTTCCCATCGACATCACCACCCTAAGGTCCCAGTACAACATGTTCAATCCCAAAAAATCTAAACTTGTGGTTAGCACCCCCTCCTCTTATTGCAAATACAATGCACTGCTAATGCGTTCATGGTATCCCTCTCAGTAATGCTTATCAGCTGTTCCCCGATCCTCAATTTGAATGATCTTGAAGTTTTCCCAATATAAAAAGCTCCACATGTACATGTTGCCAAACAGACCAAATTATCAGTGACACAACTGAAGAATGCTTCCATATCATAAACCTTACTGGCATTAACAGTAGTGAAAGTATTGCTTTTCAAGATAGAACTACAAAATTTGCAGTTCCCATAGGGGAAGGTACCATGTGGTTGAGATAATAACCAAGTATTCCATATTTGAGGAGATTCTCTTTGTAAACTGTGGACCAGTCTGTCCCTCAAGTTTGTGCCTCTCCTATAAGCCATATGTGGAGATGTAATAGTAGCATCCCTAAGTAATGAATCAGATCTCAGGATGTTCCAGTTTTGATTTAATAATCTCCTCAGTTTCCTCAGACTGCCTGCAAAAAGTACTCACAAAATGTAACCTACTGGGTCCCCCTTCCCTATGTTGCTGTACTGACAATAAGTCCTCCCTAGGAGTCTCGAACACCTATAAAATGCTTGATCAACAATTTCTTTGCAGTAGCCCCTTACCCTAAATCTGTCACACATATCAGACCTATGTATGAGGAAATCTGCATCACAACTACGGTTTCTCCTTGTCCTAAGTAACTGAGCCTTAGGAATGTTATCCACCATATGGCATGGGTGACAACTTGAGGTCAACAATAAGGAGTTCCTATCCATTTCTTTATGGTAAAGCGTAGTTTGTATACTACTATCTGCATCCTTTGAAATTTTCAAATCCCAAAAATATAATTCAAAATGTTTCCTTAAAAATCGTGGAAATTCCCCCTTATTATACCTGCACAAGCGACACGGACACAGCTGAAGAGGTTTTTTTATTCAGCTCTTTTATTGTGACTAGTAGCTGACATATCATTTCCTCCTGATGATGCTGTAAGAAGCAACAAAACCAGTCTAGGATTTCCTTGTCCCAAGCTGTAGGTATTGAATTATTTCACTAAATAAAGCCCTTTTCCACAAAATCTGAATGATGCGGGTATTTGTTTGCTCCTCTTATATTTGGTTGTGCTGGACACATTCTGAGTGGACTGGAGTGGAGATTGCTGCTTTGTAGCTTCTCTTGTAACCTACTCCAGCCTTCAGCTTTGCAATATCTGTCCACCAGCCATCATGCTGTTAGTCCTTGTCAGCCATAAGCACTTCATTCAGAGCTGCCTACCAAACAGAATTCATTTTGGCTCAAAACCTGGACTTGTATTTATATCTCAGGGCCAATCCAGGCATCGTAATGCGGGATGTAATTCTGATTATCACCTATTCTCCACATAACCACAGCTGCTTGAGCATACTGTAACATAAGTCAAACTGGCTATTGAGCAACTAAAGCAACTCCACGAGGTGTTCTAACCACTGCCCTTCCTATTGCCTCCTTCCACCTCAACTCGGGCATAGAAGGCTGGCTATTACATTAGGGACTGCAAACCAAAGCATAATAATCTTAAAACAAAAGCTGCTTGGGCTATGGCTTCTGTTCCTTCACGTCAGTAATTGCCATCATGCTCCCATTCGACTCATATGTCTGAAGGAGCCCTGTCCTATACAATGGCAATATCTTCATCTCATCATTCTGCCTCTGAAATGGATGCACGTTTTACAAGAACCATCTCCAATCTCACATCTGTATAATACTAACAAGTTTCTGATTCATGAATATACTGCTACTTCGAGAATTCCTGAATCATCATTCCTAGCCTCCTAACATCTACCTTTGAAGATTTTCATGTAATTTTCTCTCTCTCTAGGTCCTCCATATGGAAGCTGCTGGGATCATCTGGATCTGCCTCTTTCTCAATCTTCAAAAAAACAAAACACTGGACATAATCTATAGAGCTGGTCTTCATCCTAGTCATCCGCTGCTCGCAGCAGTGACTTGGCTATCCGTTTAACATCTTACTCTGAACTGCTTATTGATTTCAGGACTTTTTCATGACTTCTCCACCTAGAATCACTGATTCTTCATGACATAATATCAATCTGCAGGAAGCGGGAGCATCCATGTGACTCACCTCGACTCCTACCTCTGCTTCAAAGGAACTCTTTTCATTGGTGCTATGTAATTAATTCATAGGAGTTCATCTCATCATAATACCTGCCATCATCCTCAAAGGAAGTTAAGCTTTCCATGGCATGCTTTAGCACCTGGTCATAACAGGAACAATGTTAAAAAAGTGTGGATAGAACAGCGCTAACCATGTAAGTACGTACATAATGTCGCAGGCTTTTCAGAGCGCGCATACAGTTTAGTGCTCAACAATTATAGCATGGCAGAAAGTATAACAGACAACAATATTCTAAACGAATGCCAAAAATTTATTGATACAAAAAGGCACAGTACACAATTAAATAGTAAAAGTAATCCATAATTAATGAATTGCAAAAAAGAAACAGCATCGCCAATACCCAGTAAAGTAAGTGAATACAAAATTAAAAAAACATTAGCACAGCACTCCTCATCTTATTTTCAATTCGATCCTTAATTAATTAAGTGTTGTTGCTTTTTATGCTTAAAAAGCATCATCACACCAATACCCAGTACAGTACAGTAAGTAAATACTTAATCAAAAAGGAAGTCTGCGAACTTTAACAGCAAAAGTCACACTAGGCTTGCAATTGGAAATTGTAAGCAACTCCCTTTACATATTTATATATGGACCTGGAGCCATACTGGGAGACAATCACTTCAATTCGCTTGGCAGTATCTTTGTACTTTTTCTTTGCACCTGCCACCGAAGAACCGGCAATAAGTTGCTCCAGCAAAGTGATATTGTACTGCTGCTCAGACTTGACAAATTCTAGGAACTGCCAGATTGATGGGTGATGCGCACCCACAAAGTGGTTGAAATTGCGGTGCCATGGTTCCACCGCATTGATGGTTCTTGGCAGTTCAGACAGCACTGAATCATAGCAGTTCCACAAATCGATCAGGATCATTGGTCTCCGCCTCCCACCTCTGCCAAGTGGTCGACCCAGCCACATATCTTCGTAGCAATCCAAGAGTGGTACCAGTATGTTTGCATTGCTTGTAAAAAATTCTTGTGTCAGTAAGTCAACAAATGCTGCCATAACATCAGCTTTTGGAATATAAGCCAATGCAGGCATGCATCTTATATGCAGGGCAAATACTGGGTCGGACTTGTACCGCCTACATATTACAGCATGCTCCTGCACTTCGCACCATACTGATTGGCACAAATGAAAGAAACAGCCTCGCAACTGTGTTTGGAGAAAAGACTGTCTGAAAGATTTTATTGCGGCCTGTTCAAAGTCGATAAGCACTGTTTCCTGATTGAGTGTTGAACAAAGGTTATTTATTTCAGCAAGCACCTTATTATAAGTTGCTGCTGTGTGTGTTGTCATTAGCACATACACAAGTGTAATTACAGTGCAAAGTTTGACAGCATGTATAGTGTATAACTGGACAAATATTGATGGACAACTTTTAAATGTGCCATCAGCAAACAGATGATTACTTGCCTTCAGTGTTTCAAGATCCTTAGCTGTTGCAAGTATCAGGAAACGATCACTGACTGGTCCTGAATCAAAACATAGGAATTTCTCCCCATTATCTGTCACGCAGTATTCAGAGGGCAATGCCAGAGAAACAGCATCCACTGGCTCAGGCAGAGGCCTTTTGGCAACTCACCTTGTCTTCCTGACTTCTTTTCAGCAATGGCACAGCTGGAAGCTGTGCGGACACTTCGGGCGGCAGTTGTGAAAGGTCAGCAACTACGATCTGCTGGGTGGTTTCTGTGGTCACTGCTGCCTTACATTTCATTTCAGCAACAGCCTCTTTATGCATCACTAAGGTGGGATCAGGGACGTGGTTATGTTCCCCCATACATTTCACCACTTGGTCATCAATAATATGGACCCTTGCTGCACAGTATCCTACTGCATACTGCAGGCATTTCCAATAATGTTTCTCCCCACAAATGCACTCTCTGCAGTATAGAAACCTCTGCCACAATGCAAGATCTCCTCCTTTCTGGCTTTTCAGGTATCATACTTCCATTGTCAACCAACTACTGCGACAAGCTAAACAATTACTGCAGGTACTGTAGTGAGGTAATGTTAATTAGTGGAGCATACATCAGCATGACACCTGAACTGACTGAAGCAACTGACTGAAACACAGAAACACAGGAACCAAAATGTAGCAGTTCTCTTCAATGACACACAGGTACTGAAATGTACTGAAACTGACTGAAATGAAACCAAAATTTAGCGTTTACTGAAAAAAGTACTGAAACATAACAATACTGTTAGTCGCACTTTTCCATAACTGGACACTCTTTTGTCTTTGGCGCTATAAATACAAGCGCTATTATGACTGCGCTATTTTCACCCATGCTATTATTGCCATGCTAATATCACTGGATACTGTCATAGCAACTCATACCACCGCTTGGAAGAAGTCTTCCTCATTGGCATCTACTCAATCCATATGGAACTCCTCCTTTTTATGTTTGCTTGCAGGCATGTGCAAGAAACATAGTGCCATCATCGGAGATTTCGGAGGTGTGTCACCTCCTCCTCCAATTCAGGCACTGTGCTGGCAGGCGCGGCCCCTGTAAGCCAATGCATTTTGGAGCTGTCTATGACACGCTCCAAAATGCAGTGGCATACAGTTGAAAGGGGGAGCTACGCTTGAGTGAGCAACGATAAGAAGCTGCTCACGAGCAGCTCCCCCAGCTGCAGGCGGCGCACTTCCGCATTACAGGCTATAGCCGACGGGTGCCCAACTCCCATCGGCTGAGCTGCATCGCCCTCCCCAGTAGTTGATGCCACGCTGGGAGCCCACCCCAGCATGACAATCAGTCATTTTGCCGACGGGGTGCCCAATCCCCGGCCGGCTGAACGCTTCTGGGTGTGCCTTGTACACGCCAGCTTCCACCCTGCCGCAAACGTCCCACAAGGTTTTTTATATTTTTTGCCAACGGGGTTCCCAATCCCCGTCAGCTGAACACTCTAAAGTCCTTGTGCCACGCTGGGAGCCCACCCCAACGTGGGCAAGGTTCCACAAAGTCTTTTTTTTTGTTTTACCTGTAAAACAAAACGTCCCTGCGCCTCCCGAACCCTCCCACAACCCGCACCCACCCACTGCACACCCAGCCTCCCCACACCCCCTCACCCCATACTACTCTCCAGACTCTGCCGACGATCTTCGTGGACCGGAACACGCCTGCACTCTTCAAAGCTGACCGCGAACTGAGGAAATGCCGGTAAGCTGTATAATGGGCTAGATAGGAGGGGTTCAACTTGATTGCATATCTCAGGAATTTTTGGGAATTTTTGCACCAAATTTTCAACATGGGGTTTTTGGGACCCCTTCTCATGAGTGATGTCACTGTCATGGTGTTATTCAGGCTCGAAGGGTGATTTCGCGCAGTGACTGCGCAGTGACTGCGAAATCACCCTTTGGGACTGAAAACCACCATGACAGTGAATTGTTCATGAGAAGGGGGCCCAAAACCCCCATGTTGAAAATTTGGTGCTAAAATTCCAAAAAATGACTGTTTAACGAGCCTGCATTGCGCAGTTCCTACGCAGGCTCGTAAGTTCGCGAAATTTCAATATTTTCACTCCAGATTTTCAACATTGCCATTTCACCACACCATCTTATGAGTAGTATAGCTGTCATTTTTCACATCTCACCCAAAATGTGTTTCCACCCTTGTAGCGCAGAATGGCGCAGTCGGTGTGCAAAATCAATGTACGGGACAAATTAAGAAAATCACAGTGACACTGTTCATGAGCAGAGGTCTTGAAATGGCTATGTTGAAAATTTGGTGAAAAAATTCCTAAAAATGACTGTTTTACGAGCGTGCGTTGCGCAGTTCCTACGCACGCTCATAGGTTTGCGAATTTTCAATATTTCCACTCCAGATTTTCAACATTGCCATTTTTCCACACCTTCTTATGAGTAGTACAGCTGTCATTTTTCACATCTCACCCAAAACGTGTTTCCACCCATGTAGCGTACAATGGCGCAGTCGTTGTGCAAACTCACTGTATGGGACACATTAACAAAACCACAGTGACACTGTTCATGAGCAGAGGTCTTAAAATGGCTATGTTGAAAATTTGGTGAAAAAATGCCTAAAAATGACTTTTACGAGCGTGCGTTGCACAGTTCCTATGCATGCTCGTAAGTTTGCAAATTTAATATTTTCACTCTAGATTTTCAACATGTCCATTTTATTAAACTTCCTTATGAACAGTACAGCTGCAATTTTTCATATGTCACCCAAAATGTGTTATCACACATGTAGCGCACAATGGTGCTGTTGGTGTGTGAAAGCAATGTTTAGGACAGATTAAGAAAATCACAGTTACACTGTTCATGAGCAGAGGTCTTAAAATGGCTATGTTGAAAATTTGGTGACAAAAGTCCATAAAATGACTGTGTTACGAGTGAGCATTGTGCAGTTTCCACGCATCCTCGTTAGTTCATGACTTTGTAATATTTTCAGTCCAGATTTTCACTAGTGGCATTTTTCAACACTTCCTTATGAACAGTACAGCTGCCATTTTTCACAACATGGTCGAGTATGTTTTCACACTTTCAGTGCAGAGATGCGTGGTTGCTGTGGGAAATCATTGTTCGGCACAGATAAAGAAAATCACAGTGACACTGTTCATGATCGGAGGCACCAAAATGCCGGAATTGACAATCTGCTATAAAATATCCCCAACCTACTTATATAACGGGTGTGCGTTGCACAGTTTCTATGTACGCTCGTGACTTCACCATTTTTTTAAATATTTTTACTACACATTTGCAGCATAGCCATTTTTACACCTCCCCATGAAAGAGTACAGCTGTCATTTTTTACATCCTGTTCAGAATATTTTTGCACCTGTGGTGCTAAATCCCGTAGTCACTGTGCATAAGCAGCTTTCGGCTACCAAACTGATATTCCCCCTGTTCATGAGGTGGGGTCACAAAACAAACATGTGGAAAGTTTGGAGTTAAAATACCAACGAATGCCTGAGGTATTAGGCTTTTCAACTAAATCGCCCAACCCTATAGAGAATGACAGGAATCAGGGGTGTGACTTGGGATTCTTGCCTGTGATGCTCATACCATTCCACACCCTGCAGTCACTGAGAGGCATTGAGGTATGCCTTGGACTCTTCGGCTCCAAACTTCACCCCATTCTCCTATATCGCACCCATCTCACCGTATTTCCTAATGAAATGGGGTGCGCATAAGGGCCAAAGACCCCAAGGAACACGTGACACTTGTCAGTCTCTGCAGAGTGGGGTGTGGTGAAATGGCGGGGCCGTTATGCCTGACGACCCAAATGCACACCCCAATGCCTGTCACTCTCTGCAGGGTGGTGGTGGGGTTGGCTTCAGTTCAATACTTCACTGCCATTCCTATTACGCAGCTCTGTAACTTCTACACTACCACTGCCAATGCCAGTAAGCAAACATTCGGCATTGACAAATGCTTGTTTGATCATATCATGAACTATTATCCTATTGCCATCAACATATCAGTGTCAGTGGCGCAGTAGGTAGCACACTCGCCTCTGAGGCTGGGAGATCAGAGGGCTGTGGGTTTAGTTCCTACATCTGGCACTTGGGTTAATATCCCAATACTGACACTGTAGTGCAGCATGAGGGGGGTGCTGCACTTCTGAGGTGCCGTCTTTCAGATGAGACTTTAAACTGAGGTCCCATCTTCCTGGATTGGTGGTAGTTCAGGTAGAGCTAAAGATCCCATGGCACTTATTGATAAAGAGTAGGGGTGCTTTTATTTGCAAAAATAAACATAAAATACAACACGTTTTCACAGAAATCAAATAATAGCCAAAAAGACTACAACACTATATCCATTTAACTTCTTAGATTCACTTCTTGAACACCTGCTATCAATCTGTTTTCCACATTTATTCTTGCTTCTTCAGTTTCTTTATTTATACTTAATAAAATGAAAAAACCCTTTCCATAATTTCTTTAGTAATCCTGGGGATACTCTTAACATATCAGAGGCAAAATGTTCTCCAACTCTTTAACAATTAGCCTACTAATGCAAACATACGACATTTTCTTTTGATATATAACCCATTGTATTCTGGCTTGCCACAGGAAGTATTTGAGACATCCCAAAATAAAGTCAAAGTCCCTTATGCAATCCGAATGAACCCACTGGAGACACTCCTAAAGCTAAGAATTCATATGTCATATTTTTCAGCCATGTCAGGTTCCATACATCTGCTAAAAAACCACAATCCTGAAGCATAGGAACAATCTAGTAAAAAATGGACCATGGATTCCTCCTTATTAATGCATTCAAGGTAAGGGCACAACCTTTCCTGTAAGACTTTATATTTCACATTCCCCCTAACATTCAGTCTTCCATAGAAAATTAACCACTGTACCTCCCATTGTTTTTTGGGCAACCTAGGATTATTCAATTGAGCCACTACGATGGGGTTCAAAGTTAATGGGCAGTTTTAAATTCCGCTCTTGTGGGTATAGTTTTTCATTAGATGGTGATACAAGTCCCTTGTACTATATGTGAGTGCTACTGTCTTCTGTATTTCCCATTTATATAATTTTGTGCGTTGGTCGAAAGTGCTCTGGAATATGTAGGTAGATATTTATTAGTTTAGGGCTAAAGAAGTCCAACACTTAAAGTATTTCCCATAATTATTAAATTCCATGAATTTTCAGATCTGGATTCGATATCAACCCTTCTTTCAAGGAGTTGGTAATTAAGGAAACATGGGCGTATACCACTGGGTCTATCATTCCTAAACCCCTGTTTTATTGTTAGGTAAGTAAAACTTCTTTTAACCGGGTTTAGACGGTTACCCAAAGCATCTGAAAAAGATGCTATATAACTTGTTTCAAATTCTGTTGGTAGTGGAAATATCATTGCCACAAATTGAATAATGGGCAAAAGGAATTGTTTAATTATCTGAACTCTTTTAATTTTAGACAAATGCCATTGCTTCCATCTAGAAACTTTATTTTCAACACTCCTAAGTGTCCTCTGCCAATTATCATTAGGAACATTCTGAGGACCAAGGTAATGCCCAAAATTGAGCGGGTCTCTAGAAAATGAATTTTCTCCAGCCATAGTTCCAAAATCCCACACCCCAATAATCAGTCCTTTTGTTTTATTTATGTTTAGTTTTGTTAGACACTGTAGTAAATTCCTCAAATGCTCTCATAAACCCGTAACTGATGAACAGTCCTCCAAATATATAACAAATCATCAGCATAAGCTTGAATATGTAGCTGTGCTAGACTGTTTTCTCTATATTGTATCCCTTCCATTTCTTTGCCTCCAATGCAGTTCGTAAAAGGGATCAATAGCAAATGTATATAAAGGGGCTTAAGGCACCTTGCCGAACCCCAAATGGTTAAGGGAAATCCAGCCGCCGTTCGACCTCTCACAAAAGGAAAAACCATCCCACTCTGGTACAATTGCTCAATTAAATTTGTCAGCTTAACCTGCACCCCATAATGCCTCAAAGTTTTAAAAAGAAATGGCAAATGGTTTATCCAGATCAGCTGCTACTAAACAACCTGTTAATCCCATCTCATTGAAATAGTCAATTACATCTCTTATCTGCATGATGGCAGATTGAATTCTTCTCCCTGGCAAGCCACAATATTGATTCGGTGAAATCACTTCCCTGCGTGATGTTTAAGCCTTTCATTCAATATTTTGGCAAAGATTTTATAGTCAGTATTTAATAGGGTGATTGGTCTCCAATTCCCCATATCTTGCCTGTCACCTGATTTAAAAATATAAGTTAATAAACCTTCTGAAAAGGAGGGGTAGATGCGATTCTTGTCTAGAAAATCTTGAAATAATAGGCCCAGGCATTGACTTAGTTAATCCGAAAACTGTTTATACAAGTTATTTGTGAGACCATCTAGACCAGGTGAAATATCTAATTTTAGAGACCTGATAGTTTCCATAATTTCTTTCTGGGAGATAGTATCCTATTCTGCTTCCTTGTTATGCCTTATACATGATACGGAATCTTGTTTAAATAATCCTCTATCTCTGTTATAGAAATAGTTTTTTAGGATTAAGGAACCAAATGTTCTTAATTACCTCTCTTAATTCCTGCTCTGAAGTTACTACACCCCATCAGATCTTTTAGCTCCTCCAAACCCATTGAATCTCTAAGTTCTTTGCACATCTGAAAGGGGTCCCAAGAGGTGATTTCTTTACTCCATTAAGTAATATGGCCTGCATTGTTTTACTTCTGTCGTACTGATATTCTTTCATAGCATCTTTTAATAAGGAGATTTGATCTGAGTAATCCCACCTAGATGTGTAAGCTAAGGACAAAATTCTCTGAAGTTGCTGTCTCAAACTTAGATAGCGTAGAAATTTTTCATTTTAATTTTCTCCCAGTATTTTTGAACAGATTACTGATCTGCTTTTGTGTCTAACCACCATATACATATATCTGTGTATAAAAAGGCTACTGAAAGCCTAGCCTTCAATAGGTTTCTTATCCTAATCTGGATAAAATTTAGTTCTAGCACTGAATTATTAAGCTTCCATCTTATGTGTCTTATTTCTGTCATCTCTGGAAGGAAAAAGGTGCTTACCAAAATGAATGATCTGAAAATTCACAGGGAAAATTTGGAATGCGTTATGTGAATGTTTGAAGAAACAAACATATGGTCGATGAGAGAAAAGATTTCCTTTTGAAAAGAAAACTTATTCTTAAGATTTAAAGAGGTATTACAACTCACTAAACCTGCATCTCTAAGATTTTACCTAAAGCATTAGTATCTAGTAGGTTTTCTTGCCACTTTGTTTACCATGTATAAGATCTGGAACTGTGCAGTTAAAGTCCCTCCCCATAACACTCTGACCGTCGTGAATAAAAAGGCTGCACCAGTGTTAGGCAGTTCACCCTACCTGATTTAGTTTGAGGATTGTAGATATTAATGAAACAAAAACAAAACCCACACCATTTCCCATCCAAAATCAAAACTCTCCCTGGTACCAAGTCTATCAGATTATGCAACTGAAATGAAAAGAGTTGAATAAAATCCCACTCCATCCAAACATCCTCCCCAAAAGACCAATAGGATGGGCCCCACAGCCAATCTTTTTAAATGCTAACCTTTGGTCAATGGTGGACATCCATGTCTCCTGTAAAACCAGACTGACAAAGGAAAATCATGTATAAAATTAAACACAGCTAGCCGTTTAGCTTTATTTAATAAGCTATGAGTGTTTAATGAACCCCAGGAGCACACTATAGTCCTTCATAATGGCCAATACCCTTCATTTTTTCTTTTTTTTTTTTTATCCTTATAGTTGTCTAGTATCTGAGATTGGTTGAAATAGTGGATTTTGGGAGTCTGATTCGTCCCTTCTGTCTTACCTCAAGATGTAAACAGAGCCGCATAAGTATTGCTAGTCTCCATCTGGCAATCTGGGAAAATTTTTAGCATGCAGATTTCTTGCTGATCTGCGCTATGGAACCGTACAAAAGTATCCTCTGACTTTTTACCATTTCTGTTTTCCTACTTTCTCATCAGAAAACAAACGGGGAATGTTTAAGATATTCAGAGGACCCATTCCATCCTTTTAAATGTCCTTTTGCTAACATCAGTACCCTGCTTATTTCTTTGATTTTCAGGAAACACTTTTCCCCTGGTACCACCATTTTGAAACCAAGCTAGTTTTCCTTTCTGTTGTACTCTGACCTCAGGGAGTTGTACCACAGAACTAGGAACAGAAATGGAACCCTCCTGCAAGGGGTGGATAGAACCACAGCTTCCTGTGCTTTCTGTATATAAGACTCAGAACCAGAACTATGTGACAAATTATGTGCTGCCCAAGGGCAGAATTTAAACACATGACCTTTTGCCTCACATAAATCGCAGCAAGATGGATTACCACAAAACATAGTTACGTGCCCTACCTCCCCACAATTATCGCATCTGGTTGGTCACAAACGCTAGACAGGTGAGTCTTTGTCTCCACATTTATAGCAGGCACGAGGCTGTTCACTGTAAAGCACACTCCTCTGTCCTTTCCTAACAAAAAGAGTTTGGAATGTGCTCAATTCCTGCTTCATTTTGCTTAAGCTTAACTTTATATTTCCACCCTCCGTCTAAAATTGTTCTGAGTCTAAAATAGGCTCAGGTTCACTTAAAACATCACACCTTTTTTAGCCAGAATGTAATATCTTCTACCCAGACCCTTCATTCAAACATTATAGTGACAAATTTAATCAAAGGCTTTGACAATAGTATCACAATAAAGGGGTCCATGTTGGGAAAATTTTACTTGCCCATAGCGTAACCAGAAGAGGTCAAGTGCTTGTTGAGACCTAAAGCTGATAACAAAATTATCTTCACCCGAAATGTGTATAAATGCATAAACATTCTTGGGAGAAAAATGCAAAGAATCTTTCAGTAAAACTTTCCCTACGTAATGTCTGTCGGGTCTGACTTCCAATCCCCCTTTATACCGTAAACGCACTGCATTCCTCCTTGGAGCAGCTTCTCTTTGTGCATTGGAAAAGAGCTCCGACAGCAAAGGCTTTTTATCTGGTTCCTTTTGGGGGGGGTACTAACAATTCCACTGCAGGTTTAGGTAAAGCCTTATGAGACACAGCAGCCTCAGCTGAATCACTCAAGTTATTCAGGTTACCTGCAGTACCTAAAACATACACTCCTCTACCTTCTTATCTGTACCTGAAACATTTTCCTGCAGTTGCACCTTTGGAGCCCACTCAGGAGAATCCTGAAAAGGATAACCCGGGCTCCAAGTGGGGTCAGGAATCCATCCACCTGATTCAACAGAGACCAACCTGCCCCACTTAGAGCTTTTTCAGGCCCAGTCTTTTTGCCCCTCATTATTTATAATAGACGCTGCTTTATTACCTAAACCTAATGCATTTGGCATGGGAATTACATTTTTCTTGTGTGCCCTCAGAAAAAGAAAATTCTGTAACCCCTAATTGAGAACCTACATTAGACTGATAAACCACATTTTATTTGCCTCTACTGCATCCCCTGCTTCATATTATTATTCAACACAAAACCTTTTATTTTATCCATAGGGACAGCAAAGTCAGTAAAATCCATAGGCAAAGTGGTACAGCTCTTTTCAGCATTAGTTGAAATAATGTCCTGTTCCTCCTTCCTTTGTGCAGGCTGAAAAGACAGGCTACAGTTTTTTTTGAGGCTTTCAGGCATCCCAGACTTTTCTTCTTTTAAATCCTCCCCGACTATATTGCAGCAGAGTGCTTCAGAGCTCCGGTCGTTCATAGCGCTATTTTCTGTCATTAAAAGCCGAGATCTGAGCTCCGTTTTTACACCCGAAACAGTAGCAGTGTTAATTTTGGAAAACGAGCTTGGCTGCAAGACGACAGGCAATTCTACCTGTTTGGACAACTTTACAGTCATTTCTGGAGCTAGAACAGGCAAATTCTCGATGTTGGGAAAATAAAAAGTACCTGTTTGAATTGGGCGCCTTTCACCCGGGGCACAGTTCCATTGGACAGCCGCCAGCTCACAGACTCTCCCAATCTCTTCCCTTCTTCTTCTTGCTCCATGACCACCTCTGGTTGCCTTGTTTCCACCATTTTTCATCCTTCCTTGTATTGCCATTGCAAATCGCAGGTTCCAGGTTCAAATCCTGCTGCAGCAAATAAGAGAATTCACAACCCAGTTGTAATCTTGTGCTCAGAGCCACTCTTCCTCAAGAACTGCAGATGCCATTACAGGCAATACCTCTGGCTGTAGTTCTTCAGTAAATTCCTTAGTAAGCTCCCCTGAAGATTCTCCTTTCGAGAGCTTAAATTCTGAAATAAATTCAGCTGAAACACTGGCTGCAGACTCTAACATGATAATAGTAGGAGACGAGGCTATCTCTCCTACCAAGCAGACATCCTCCTCCTCCTCCGCCATCTTGGTCCCACCAGAAAATGGGTCCCCCCTGCTCACAGGAAGCAGTCAGTAGGGGATTTTCCCCGGTGTCCTGGCCAAATTCCCCCCATTCACTAAAAATACCAACAGCTTAATCTGGTTCAATTTCAGTTGCTTACCATCTGTATCTCCCCCTCCCCCCGGTTGCCCCTGTAAAAGGGACCTCTAGGCCCAGTGGGCTTACCAGGTCAGCAAAATTCAATAATTAAGTAAATCTCTATATTATCATCGGGACCTTAGAGTATCATATATCCAGGCTAACTTCATCCCTGTATCTCATGCCTCAGTGAACTCCTCCGACTTGGGATCCACAGAACATCATCCACAAAAATTCCTAATGAGGCCCCTTGGTGAAGTTACATTCTGCCACTTATTGGACTTGCTGTGTACTTTCAAATCATTCCTATTCGAACTTCAGTCTCATCAGTTATTTGCCTAACCTCTGCATCTTGAGGAATTGATTACTGCATCAGCCTCCTGTGCCAAATCCTCATAGTCAGCACTTAAGAAACCAAGCCGATCATTTCTTTCTATTTCCATAAAGGAGCTCAGCTCACAGTCCTAAGGACTGGCACCCAGCAACTCTTCTGATCAACTCAGCATTCCAAAGTTGCTTTGAGTCTTCTCTGCCTCTTCTGCCTTCCAGCTATGTCTACTCCATGGTTAATGGAGTATCAACTTCACTCCTACAATGGCCCTGACTTAGTTCTCATGCCTCAAGTCATTGAAGCAGCATCATCAACAGCCTTACTCCCACTCACATCCCAAGGGCCTCGACCATCGATCCCATCATGCCTAAAATCATATGTCTTAAGAAATACGCAACATTTATCATCATCTGCTCAGAGAATGAGCAGTTCAGTAGTCATGGGTCCTCAGAGGTTTCCTCCACAGGGTTTTTTCCCTCTCCTGTGTGCTACTGTTCATACTTTCTGTGAGTTGGAGGAAGTTATCTCTCTCTTTTTTGGGCCTTCTATACCCTATTGCTACCCAGCTCCTCTACTGAGGGTGAGAATAGAGAAAGGTCAGCGTTAAGTATGCACAAGCACCATACACTATTCACCAAACATTTACTGGGAGGGCTTTGCCCGAGATTCAATGTGGGGGATAACTCGTCCCACTACTCCTATAAAGCCAGTCTCTCCAAAGAATCCTTGCTCAGAACATTATGAAGCTCTCTCCGTCTTCCCCTCCTCCTCCTCCTTTGGCACTCTTCTCACACTTAGTGCTGGGCCTTCTAGTCCCTACCGCCGCATGGCTCCTCTACTGTGGGTGGGAATAGAGAAAGGCCAAAGTTAAGTACACAGAAGCACCATAGACTTTTCACCAAACATTGAATCAGAATTGTGATCTGGGCCAACACCATCAAAACAATGGTTCTGGCCATCTGCTTTTGCCAAGCAATGCTTACAGGATCCACACTGTTTCAGTTCTGTAGGTCTTGTTTTCTTTTTAGACCTTCCTGTCATGCCAGTTTGATAGGAGGTAGCATAAAAATACTTGTTTTGTATTCTATTTGAGAAGAAAGTGCAACAAATTAAAAAAATAATGCCCAATTTAATTAAATTTACTTTATTTTTCTGTAATTTACAACAAGAGAGCCAAAGCAGGAACTAGCAACTTAGTTTGAACTGCAATGGAACCTGTGAAACACTGCTAAAATATAAAAAAAAAACTAAACTATACCTAATGCAAAATATAGACTAAACTAATAAACTTTATAAAATAAAACAATAGTCAAAACGTACAAAACTTAGCCACTGGGTTTGGGACAGAACTCCGGGATGAATGATCTCTTCAGCAGAGAAATAAATCTGCCATTAGAACTCCAGAGCAAGCATGGCCACACTACAGAGTTTTAACTACAATATTCTATCTCTGGGGCAACACTACAGGGCTTAGGTGCTGCTATTCGTATGACAAAACAAGTACACTATCATTGTTGCACAGCAAGTGCCTGGGGTTTAGTGGGGCAGAGGGTGCCATGCCCCCCACTGAGCACTACATAACAGCGCATGCCCCATGTGTCCTCCAAATATACATTGTTTTCTGTGGTCATGCAGCAGCTGGCTTCACTGCTGCCCTCCAACCCTCCTCCTCCTCCTACCGCTGCCATACAGCTGCAGCTTGTGGTCTCTCTACGTCAGTGGTTGGATCTTGGCTTCCCTGAGCTGCTTCTGTTTTGCTTTCTGCCTCTCCTTTGGTGGTCTGCTGTTTCAGTGCTCAGTGGCGAGTGCTGCTTCAAGCTCCAGCTGGCATCCTCATCTTCCCATGTCCTGCACAGTGCTTGCTCCACTGACATCGATGCCATGCCATTCTCCTGACTGCTTCTATTCTGGAAGTCCCTCCTTCTGGCAGTTCTGGGAGCTGTTTGACCTTTGCTGCCATCCTTCACTTTTCTGCCTGCTCCAGGGATGCTAGCTGGGGCTAGCTCCTTCTCTTCATTCTTTGTGGTTCTGGCTCTGCTGGCGCCCTGATCCTCCATTCAGGGCTATTTTTCCTGGGTCTTGCTCCTTCCCAACTGTCTGCACCCCCACCCATTCTCAAAGGTTGCATGCTGGGGCTACCATTTTCCCCTGGGCTGCCTGCTGCACCACCCACCTCCAGATCCCTTGGCTGTGGCCGTGGCCATGCTCCACCTTCTGATTTCTTCTGTGTCTTTGCTGCAGTTTTGGCTGGGGTGTTCACCCTGCCTCACTTTTCATGAACCCTGTATGCTTTGCGTTTGGCTTCATAGTATTTCTTTTTTTTTTTATTTATTTATTTATTGAAATCTTGGATTACAACCTTTTCACTACAAGCTCATTTACAAAGGTTCCACGTCAGGCAAAAAGGATATCAAAATACACAGTACAATATTAGAATGCGAAAACACAGAGAAAGCTATAGGGGAAACAATCACATTGAGTAGAACAATTGTTACAGCTACTGTACTTAACTGAGGAGATACAAAAACTTTTAGAGGTGGAAAAGTTTGTTAAGCAGCAGAGTAGACCTTGATTAGAGGAGAGGGGGAATAGATAGAGGAAGTGGCAGGATGTGAAAGGGATGGCGGTAACCTCAGGCTCGGGGTCACTTTGTCATAGGAGGTTGGTGGAGGATGGGTAGATGAGGCAGAAGGTGAGGAATGGGTTAGTGGGGCGGGATGAAGACCTGGTGAAGTGGTATGGGGGCAGGAGTGGGAGGGGGGAACAGGAGAAATAGGGAAATGGGAAAAGGGTCGTGAGTTGCAGGTTGGACAGAAAATAAGTGCAAGTGTTGAGGGTATACAGTTTCAGATTACAGGGAGAGGAGATCAGGGGAAGCAGGAACATTTCTGTTGGCTAGACAAGTGAGATTTGAGTGTTGATTTAAATGGGCTGATTTTGCTCTTGAACAGTGGTCTGGCTTGCTCAAGGCGTTCCTTGTGTCCATGCTCCACTGCTCCATAATTCCTTTCAGTTACCCATGCAGCTGGCCAGTTCTCTCCTCCGGACTCACTTTTACGCTTACCATCTTCCATTCTTAATCAAATTACTACTTCAGGCTTATGCTTCACAACCATCAATGGGCACATACCCCATACAACATAAAAGCACAGGTCCTCCTACAACTGGGCACACACCCACTCTAAGCTCCTCAAGGGCTCAGTACTCTTTCTCCTCTCTGCCTTCATACTGTAACAATCAATATACCTTTGCCTCACTGGCATTGTACTGCACCAACTTCACCCCTCCTCAAAGGATTGGTTTCTTATATCCGTGAGCCTCACAGCTGGCAGTGATCGCCTGATGTGTTCTGAGTGCACTCCGCCTGGTTGGGAAGAGTTTAGACCAGTGGAGGATAGTGAGGTCATTGAGGTAGCAACCAATGTGAGGCACACCTTTTGTGAACTGGACCCGGTGTCGACACGTTTTTTAATGAGATGCGCTGACTCTGTTGGCCCGGTGTTTGCCATGATTGTAAGGTGTTCCCTTTCCGAGGTGTCTTTCCGGATGCCTTGAAGGAGGCTCTGGTGAGACCCCTCTTAAAGAAGCCATCTTTGGACCCGGAGATCATGGCAAATTACCATCCAATCTCTAACCTTCCATTTTTAGGAAAAGTTATTGAGAAAGTGGTAGCGCTTCAATTGGAAGAGCACCTCACATCTCATGAGTTATATGAACCCTTCCAGTCGGCTTTTCATGCCAGACATAGCACCGAAACTGCACTTGTTCGGGTGCAGAATGACCTTCTCAGGGCTAGAGACCGGGGAGATAAGACAATTCTGGTTCTCCTCGATCTCTCATCAGTATTTGACACTGTGGACCATTGTGTGCTGCTTGCTCACCTTGGGGACCTATGCGGACTCACCGGTAATGTCAACAAATGGTTCGAGTCCTTTCTTACTAACAGGATGCAGAGGGTTGTGATGGGAAATTTCTCATCTACACCTAGTCTGCTTCTTTGCGGAGTTCCCCAGGGGTCAGTATTGGCTCCAATGTTGTTTGCAGTGTACATGCTGCCTCTGGGTGGATCATTAGGAAATATGGCTTGAGTTTTCATTGCTATGCTGATGATACTCAGCTATATTTTTCCTTTGCCCCAGGAACATCAAATGCAGTGGATGTGATTAATATCTGTCTGACCGAGATTAACGACTGGATGACCTCCAGCTGGTTGCGGCTGAACCCCGATAAGACGGAGGTATTAGTAGTGGAGTCGAACAGAGCTAGTGATAGGATGGCCTCTGACACAGAAACTGGGCTCGTCTTCGGGTCTGTGCCATTGAAGGCCTCCGCTTGGGTGCGAAATCTTGGCGTGATTCTGGACAGGGATTTAACCATGGAGGCTCAAATATCCTCTGTGGTTCGTACCTGTTTTTATCATCTCAGAAACATTGCCAGAATCAAATCCCTTATTCCGCCTCTGGACCTCCCTACTTTGATACATGCCTTAGTCACATCTAGGTTTGATTACTGTAACGCGCTCTATCTCAGGGTCATGGGAGGGTCTCTCCGCAGATTGCAGCTGGTGCAAAACGCAGCTGCCCGGTTGTTGACCGGGCAGCAAAAGTTTTGTCATATCACACCGGTTCTGCGTGGATTGCACTGGCTGCCAGTCAGGTGGAGAGTCCTCTTTAAGGTAGGTCTTCTTACCTATAAGGCCCTACACGGACAGGGCCCTGGTTACCTGTTAGACCTTCTGTCACCTGCTCTCTCCATGCGCCCTCTTCGCTCCTCCAATGAATGCCTCCTGGCCATTCCCAGAACTAGGTTGAAATCAGCCGGCGATAGGGCATTTAGTGCCGTGGCCACTTTTCTGTGGAATTCCTTACCAACTATGGTCAGAGAGGCTTCATCAGTGGATGTTTTTAAGGCCCAATTAAAGGCCTTTTTCTTCTCTAAGGCATTTAATTTAGTTTAATTTATGGTTTGATATAGATTTATATTTAAATGTTTAGTTTTGAAATGATTTGTATTTATGTGTATTTTTTTTTTTTTTTTTTTATATTTATCATGTTAAAATGCTTGTTTTAATTGATTGTACGGCGCCCAGAGCCTCAGGGATTGGGCGTCTTTTAAATAAATTTTGCCTTGCCTTGCCTTGCCGTTTTGGTCTCCCTGGCCAGAAGCAGTTGCCTTCAGTCTTTTCCTTTTCCTTGGGGAGTTTGAACCCCAAAGCAGCTATGCTTCCAGATGGCAAACATTCTGCTCTTCTCTGGTGGAAGACCTTCAGTCAGGAAGAGAAATTTGTTTATTCACTAGCATGCAGCAGTACAGCAGACCCAACTGATGCCTGGGTCTTTAATCATTTCCTTCAACACCGGGAGGATGGCAACCTGAAGCTTTTCCACTCCTCCATGCTAATGGTCATAAATTTAGTTAGTGCCCTAGTGCATAGATAGGTGTCTTTTCTGCTGGATGAGTTGGGATTTGGATGGTGGCATTTCTTCCCTCTTCACTGGTTGCTTTATTTTGTGGCCTTCCCTCTTTCCTTACTGTAAGTTGATGTTCTGACATTTTTACTACATGCCTTTGGATTTGACTTTTTGGCTTCTTCCCTAAGGTGCCTTTAGCCAAATGACTGTGGTTCTGTAGCATCTCTAGGTTTGGAACCCTCCTTAAGAGAGTTTCTGTGTCCCCGGGCCCCCAAACAGGCTGTTAGTTCACCAGGAACAGAGAGCATAGAAGGTCACATGAACCACAAGCTACTCAGACTAGACATCCATATGTTGCAAAAGCACAATACTCCAAGCACCAGCTGCACAAGTTACTCCATACATAGTTGCCCACTGGACCAGTAAATTGCAAGGGAAATGCCTGGGGTTCGTTGGGGCAGTGGACACCATGTGCCATGCCCCCACTAAGTACTACTGTACATTACAGCACATGCCCCAAACATCCTCCAGATGCCCATTGGTTTGCTTCCACCATCCTTCCCCTCTCCTCTGGTAGCATGCCTCTCTCCTTCTGGGCTTCTTCCTTAAGGTACCTTTAGCCAATGGACTACTGACCTGTGGTATCTCAAGGGTTGGAACCCTCATTAAGAGGGTTCCTGTTCATCTGGTGCACAAGGTGGTAGGTCACTATGAACAGAGAGAACAAAAGGCCACATAAACCACAAGCTACTCAGGCTTGACATTCATATGTTGCATAAGCACAACATTCCAAGCACCAGCTGCACAAGTTAATCCACACATAGTTGCCCACTGGACCAGTGAACTAGAAGTATGGAAGGCCTCTCCTTAAGTGTATAGAGGTGGTGGTGGTGAGGTCTGTCAGAAACGCACTTAGCAGGTCAGGCCCTCTGCTCCCACAGTGCCAACCTCCGAGCGCAGTAATGTGAACAGGCAATAGACAGGATAACCCCCCTGTCTGCTTGTGGGTCCAAATCACCTTTGGTCTCAAGTTCTGGGGGGATTCAAACTGTGAATCTTATGCTAGCGTACCCAAATATACAGGCTCAGATAAAATTCTCTTCGGGGGATGCAATATATCTTTCGCCAAAGGGCACCTAACCAGGTATCCAAAATGAACCCTTAAAACTCTATAAAAGACCTTAGGTATACTCTTACCTTTTCCCAGTTTAGTAACACCATCAAGCTCTTGAACAGTTTTGTCAGTCTTAACCCTCTATACGTCACATGCAAAAGAAAGAACCTGGAAGACCCAGGCAGTATCTTTCAAATAAAAGGTTTACTTAAAAATGGATACAAATATGTTAAATACAAACCCAGAGCAATATATCAAACAGCACACAATCACATAAAGAAAAACAAGGAAAACTACAGACAAACTCCTAACAACATACAGTTAGATCTTTTCTATCAAATGTATTACCTCTGTACAGTGCTTAAGTTAGATCAGAGATCTTGTTTCTTAAGAGCCCAAAAAGATATGTCACAAGTTCAAACACAGTATACAGTTTAAAACTCTATGTTTCCACACCCCTTCTATGATGTAATCTAGCTCCTCCTTTTAGAATATAAAGACTATACAAACAGGATGTCCTATCAGGAGGTATATTAAATAAGGTGACATCAGCAAAAACTAATTTCCCAAATATGACTCCTCAATTAACATTTTTTCTAATCTTGAGCAGTTCCTGTTTCCCCAAGGAACATCAAAGGTTTTTACAATTCTGCAGTTTGTCACCTAGATGTGGGATAGTTATGTCCTGTCCTGTAATAAATGTATATTTAGTTTCCCAACTTCAAAGTAGGAGGTCATAAAAGGCCATAAAATGCAACTTCTCAAGGAAGTTAATTATATTACAGAATCTCCTGGTCAGTTACATATATCCCGTTATTTTCCCTAAAACCTGGTGGGGATGAGGGGCATCCAGGAGCACAGGATGTCTCCTGTGAGACAATCACATACCACATTCTATATCACAAATATCATGGAACAATCCTAACCAGCTGGCCAAGCATCACAGGGTCCATGACCCATTACTTTTTATTTAAGTGATAGGATAGTAACTCTGAATACTTGATATTTATGTTGGCCGAATACAAGTACAGCAACCCCTCAATAAAACAAATGTATAGGGAGCCAATGCAGCCATCCATTAAAGCTCCTTGTTTATTATAATGAGGGATGCCAGTATGTTGAGGCAGTAGGTTGTGTGGTTGCTTCAGTATACGTGCTAGCTGTATACATGTTAAAAAGTATTTTTTTTAACTGTGGAAAATCTGCAGGAGTTTTCCCACCAGCTTAAGTACAATTAAAGTTCAAGTGAGAGGCAGTGCTGGCTTCCGCTCTGCATACTGCCCCACACACCCTAGTGAGGGATGGTGCTAGCTCCTAGTCTCTGTACTACCCCCCCATACCCTGATGATGTGTCTTCCTTAATACAGTACATGACTGTATCCATTTGAAGTTTTCAAAAGTCCAGTGGTTGACGGTGCTGGCTCCTGGTCTGCAGAATTCCTGGTCTGCGGAATTGAGGGAGATACAAGGCATGCTGACTGCTGAAGTGAGTGAGTTAGATGTGTCATTATATGAGCATTATATGAGTGGGCGCAGTGTGAGCTAGTGAGCTACAGTATGTTGTTACTGTACGTGAGCGGGCGTAGTGGGAGCGCGTGAGCTATGTTGTTATATGAGCGGGCATAGTGGGAGTGATTGAGCGGTTAGGATCAGTGTAAGTCATTGAGAACTTTGGGACCATAAATGGTGGTACTGCTGGTATGAATGATTAAGTGAACTGGGTGGCAATGGAGCTAAAAACTGTTTGACAGTTTATCACTCAGCACAGCGAGGATTCAAAGAACCAAGATGGTGGTGGGAAAGTGAGGATCCAAATTCTCGGGAGCCAAATGAACCATTCGCTATAGCTGAGCATTCACTATAGTGGGGTTCACTATAGTGAGGGGTTACTGTATTCATGGAATCCAAACATTTGGGTATTTTGAGGAAGGGTAGGGGTAGAATATAAAATGGAATCATGGATAGTGGCAATTTGGAATGAAAGAATATGGCAAATTCTCTACTTAAAAATCATTTCTTCTTTTAAATAATAATGATTTTGTATATTTTCTGAGAAATACAGTTTTCTAGAAGTCAATCATTTTAGATCCCTCATTGAGTGAAATTGCATGTAACTGAACAGTGCCATTAAGTCCTGTTCCACAAAGAAGGGGTCTGGATATGCATGAATTGCATATACCCAGTATGTACCCACATGCCCCTGGATTTGGCCACACATGATCAGATGCATAGGCTACAGCCACCCTGATCTGAATGTATGCAGGTGCTGACAGAGTACCAGGTGGTGGATCAGGACCAGACATCCAATCAGAAGCCCAGGCAGGCACAAGAGATAATTCCCTGCCCTACATGGAGTGGGGACCGTGGAATAGACAGTCCTCCAAGGAGTTGCATATCCTCATACAGGGAACAAAATATTGAAAAAAAACATATACAGTGGCAGTCACACAAAAGTTAACACGTACTGTGCTGTGCATGTCATTGCACGGTACTGCTATACATATTATTCAACGAGTACCGCGCTTGCGCACTGCTCGTTATACCACACTACCAGTCAACATTTGCGTGACTACCACTGTGTGTGTGTGTGTGTGTATATATATATATATATATATATATATATATATATATATATATATATATATATATATATATATATATTATGGTAGCACGGTAGTGCTACCATAGTTAGGGCTGAGGAGCCATTTCTATGTTAAACCCCAAAACTTTGCACCTTAATAACTTTGCAACCGTTTGACATATTTGGCTGAAATTTGGAATACATGATCAAGAACCATAGGCCTTAGGATCTGCCAAGTTTTGTAGTGGTCGGATATACAGCTGCAGAGTTATTAAGCGTGATCTGTGCGCTCGTTTATGCTTTTTCTGGAATTCTACGGTCACGCCTACAGGTCGTACGGTTTGAGCGACCGGTCCAAAATCTTCAGGGAATGTGCGGCCAGGGTCCTCAATGTGCCTTTCAAAGATTTCGTGAAAAAATATTAAACGGTTCAAAAGTTATTCAAAAACAGTTTCCCATTATAAGTCAATGGGAAAAGTTAACAAAAGTTCAACACTTTCATG
Organism: Neoceratodus forsteri; assembly: GCA_016271365.2. Taxonomy (NCBI): domain Eukaryota; kingdom Metazoa; phylum Chordata; order Ceratodontiformes; family Ceratodontidae; genus Neoceratodus; species Neoceratodus forsteri. The sequence continues at coordinate 1,204,194,694 of CM028130.1, forward strand.
AAATGCATTTTACTTTCACAAATGGGCCTGTTACTTTACTTAAATCGGCCATTTTGTTTTCAGTTGGTGATCAGAAAAATGGTTGGCATTTAAATTTGGGACCCTCTAGCAACCTAATTATTTTTGTTTTCACCTAGTCGGACCCTGAGGATGTTTGCCATGTCTTTATTTTGTGGTAAAACACCCCAGAAATATGTTTTTCAAATTTCTGGAGAAAGTACTTTCGCAAATTACTTTCGTGCTCACGAAAGTGTCGAACTTTTTTGCGAAAGCTTTCAAATGCGACAGTAGTTTTCCATCTGTGGGACAGTGACAGCGATTCTTTAGCACAGCGCTGCAAAAGAACCGTTGGAAGTTTTGGGCTGAAATTTGGAGGGAACGGAGCCGACATCTCACAGATGTGCCTTTCAGTGTTGTATTAAAAAAATATTACACAGCGGCAAAGTTATGGCACTCCAAAGTTGACGGTTTTTCCCATAGGATAACATTACGGCCTGACGCATTCAGAAATCCTTTGGATCCCTGCTGCAAAATAACGGTTTGGTCTTTTTCCTGAAATTTGGAGGAAAACAGCCAACAGCCACAGATGTGCCTTTCAGTGGTTTGGTGAAAACACATTACAGGAGGCAAAGTTATGGTGCTCTGAACTTTTCTTTTTTCCCATAGGATAACATCATGGCGTTAAGCTGCGCCTTTCAGGGCCGTATCTCGGAAGCGGTGGGATATCTGGACTTTTAAATCAGAAAACTGCTTAGCCCCCTGGCAGGGGCTAAGATTTAAATTAGCCAGGACAGTTGTAAATAATATGACTTTTAAATTTTTTTTCTACGTCGTACGGTTACTGAGATATAATGTATTTAGTATTCCAAGATCTCATTTTCTGCGCCGATACTCATTATTATGCATACATTATTTGTACTCACTGTCTTTCTCTATGCAGGTTTTGGGGAAAACCAGCCTGTGCACTTACATTACTGTTACTGTTGCCCTTTCCGTTTGCGGTTCCGTACCCGTTTCACTTACCGTTGACGTCTGCGCCACCATGTGCGTTATCCTTTGCGTTTTCATTTGCGCTTGTGTTTCTGTTATTTTTTGCCATTTCTGTCTACAGTACTGTTTATCTTTCTGTTTCACTTTACATCACCATGCCCATTGACATTTCTGTTTGCAGGCACCATGTTACTATGTGACAACACATCACGTGGCAGACCATTCCCGCTCACCACCATGTGCATTACCCTTTCTGTTCTCATTATTGCTTGTGTTACCATATAGCCACTGTTAGCATTTCTGTTTGCGTTGCTGTCCCTGTTAGTATGCCTCAAGACATCATGTGGCGGGAGCGCGGGGCTCCTGCCACCACATTATGCGGTGGGAGCATGGGGCCCAGAGGGCCCCGCGCTCCCGCCGCTGCATTACATTCACTATTTCTCATTATCATTCTCAAAAAGAAGGGAAATTAGAGGCAAAAAACTCCATTTAATGCATTAGTTAGGGTTGTTCCACAGTGACAAAAGTGAGGAAATTCGCTGTTAGGGTTGAAAACCCCCCTTGCACCCCCCCAACCGGCATTGGGGTGTGCATTGGGATCGTGGGTCCTAACTCTCACCCCATTCTCCTATACTTGCTGCTTTACACACATGTCATGGGTGAGAGTTAGGGCTGATGATCCCAATGCACACCAATGCCACCACGTCGGCCATCCTTTGCATTTTCATTTGCGCTTGCGTTTCTGTTACTTTTTTGCCATTTGTGTGTACCGTACTGTTTCTCTTTCTGTTTCACTTTGTGTCACCATGCCCATTGACATTTCCATTTACAGGCACCATGTTACTATGTGACAAGACATCATGTGGCACACCGTTTCCATCTATGCCACCATGTGCGTTACCCTTTCTGTCCTCATTTGCGCTTGTGTTACCATGTGTGCCACTGTTAGCATTTCTGTTTGCGTTGCTGCTCCTGTTACTATGCCACAAGACATCATGGCCCCAGCGCTCCCGCCACCGCATTACATTCACTATTTCTCAATATCATTCTCAAAAAGAAGGGAAATTAGAGGCAAAAAACTCAGTTTAATGCATTAGTTAGGGTTGTTCCACAGCGACAAAAGTGAGGAAATTCGCTGTTAGGGTTGAAAACCCTAACTCCGAATTCCTCCCCCAGCACCACACACACACAGACACACACACACATTCAAGTATGGGGGAGGACCAAGTCAACACAACCAATGACAGACATCCAGCAGCAGGTGACAGAAATAACAAACAATTGTCTAAATGTACTACAAGACATCCCCACCCACCTGACCAGGTACTGCATGCTCAGTGGAGATCAACAGCAAAACTGAGGCCATGTACACCAAACGTACACATCCCTGATTGCAGCTGCACACAATGTACCACACTTAGTAGTTGCATGGCCTTACCTACTGATGCCCCACACCAGACCACACCACTTGTGGTGGGCCACCTGAGCAATAGAGTTCAGCAAAACCAAGGAGTTGTACAGGTATAATATCTCTGATTATAACAAGGGTTTGAGAAATGCAGCTTTCTAATTGACTATAAACATTGTAACAGCCTTATGTTTAGTTTTTATTAACATACATGTAGAGCCTAACCATATGATGAACATGGTTTAATGTTGTTTAAAAAACGTTTTATTATGATAGCAATAAGCCACTCCCAAGTATTATGTTAATGGTCAGTTTATCACTGTCTAGCGACATGTGGCACTCGGCTATGCCTCATTCAACATTAAACCCCTACAGGGTGATTAACAGACCATTTAACATAACTGTTGGTCATGCCTTATTGCTAATTGTCTTTATGAGTAGATAATCTCCTCTCTGCTAGGCACTGCAGCAGCTTTGAACACAGTGTCCCACCCAGTTACACCATACACTGTCTAGTTACTGGAGAATGGCTGTGAATATGAACTCATGAAGATGAACAGTGTAACTTGATCATTACAGTCATCAAAACCTTAGTGTGATTATAACTGACAAGAGTCAGTGATAGAGAATAACCCCTGCTGTCCTAGTACACTTACCCCATTGTGAGTTAAATCAATACTGAAAGACATTCTGTTTATATCTACACCATACCTACTTGATTCCTGTTGTACCACAATTAACATAGTTATTACTTTGATAGCATCAGTGACAGAAGTGTGGCAAACCCAAACAGTAGGCATACAGTCTGAGTATGAAACAACTGTTAAAAAAAATCACACTGTGTCCATAAGTGGCATAGATCACTAATTGCAACAATAGTAAATTTATTACTATTTGAATAAGTTAGTCATCACAGATGCAATGAGATTGTCTTTATCAGGTACAACATACTCAGTAAGTGCCTACAGGAAAATCTATCCTATATACATCTCGATACAGGTACATCATTGTTGGCTCAGTAGTGCTATGATATTTAGAAGTTGCTTGGCCTGATCCATGCAATTACAATGTTTCTTACAAAGAATACTTACTGCATCTTTAATACTGAAACACACTGAAGGTCTATGTATGTACATCAACAGTACCTTCATCAGTAAGAATGCATGTGATACTGGCGATGCAATTTCTGGCGTTGAACAGGCAATGCTTTTCCATACGTTTACATCAGCCTCTATGTTGAGTAAGCCATTGCAGTAAATGTACTACTATGTAAATCACCTACTAAATGTATCACTACTTTTATCTTGAGCATGCTAGTGTCTTGTAGTTAATTTATGTGCTTCTCTTAATTAATGTATACTCACTAGTGTTAAAACCTTTCTACAACTGTCATCATGCACCTTCAGCATTTATATTGAATAACGGCACAGTACCAGTTGTGGTGTGGTGTGGGGCATCGGTAGGTAAGGCCATGCAACTACTAAGTGTGGTACGTTGTTTGCAGCTGCAATCAGGGATGTGTACGTTTGGTGTACATGGCCTCAGTTTTGCTGTTGATCTCCATTGAGCATGCAGTACCTGGTCAGGTGGGTGGGGATGTCTCGTAGTACATTTAGACAATTGTTTGTTATTTCTGTCACCTGCTGCTGGATGTCTGTCATTGGTTGTGTTGACTTGGTCCTTCCCCATACTTGAATGTGTATGTGTGTCTGTGTGTGTGTGGTGCTGGGGAGTGAATTCGGAGTTAGGGTTTTCAACCCTAACAGCGAATTTCCTCACTTTTGTCGCTGTGGAACAACCTAACTAATAGCATTAAACGGAGTTTTTTGCCTCTAATATATATATATATGTATATATATATATATATATATATGTATATACAACACACACACATATATAAATTATATATATAGATATAGCTATACTTCCATGTCCACGTCTCCAGACCTCCATGCCGTATGGTAAGGCTGGGGACAACCATTGTGGGAGGTTAATTGGGCCCTACAATGGTCCAGGGGAGTGATGCAGGGAGGGCATGCAAACATTACAATGCGGTCCTCCATGCATCACATTGCAGTTCTCCATGATGTGGAGCCATTTTTGTGTCTGGTATAGAACAAATACAACTCCAAGCCTGTCCCTGACCTGACCACCCACGTAAACACTTGGGTGGATTAAGATCAGTTGCGGAAGGCCAGCGTAATTGTTACTTTATGTGCTGTGGGGTGCTCTGAATGTGCAGAAGGGACACTCCACAGCTTTCCTCAACCTTCAGCATGTGTAGAAGGGATCAGAACCCATTTGTGAATTTGGCCCAATATCTATACCTCTACTAGAGGTTTCAGTGTGGCTAATTTGACAGCAGATTTGTCTCTGGGCCAGAAGGTCTTGGTTCCAGCCCAACACTGGGACCCGGGCTAAAACTTCAAATGCTGGCACTGCAGTGCAGTACCAGATATTTAGTTTTTATTTACCAGGTAGGTGCACTAGATGAAACATTTGCCTGCTTTCAGACACAACCTGGGAGATTACAATATAGCAGATTATCACAACAGTATACAAATAACAAGAAAACAGGGTGCAATGCATATAGCCAGGCAGTAGTGCAATGAAATAGAGCAAGGGAAATAATACAGGAGATACATTATATGCAGAGCATTGTGCAAAATACAGTACTGTGTATACACAATCAAGATACAGGGACAGATGACATTCACTGGTATGTGTTCAGTCAAAATAGGCAGGTGACTCAATTCCTAGCAGCCTAAGGCAGGTGCTGTACATAGAGAATCTCAGTTAAAAAGAGTGCAATGCTCTGTTTTCAAGGCTTGCTAGAGGGTCACTGATGGAGTTCCAAAGTGTGGAAGCAGAGTAGGAGAATGAAATTTCTTAAAGTTTTGTCAAGGGTTTGGGTATGTTTAAGGAACCAGGGACATTATACTGTACCTTAGTGTATAGCATCAGCTCTTGGGTGTGAGTAGTGCTGAAAGGGACATGTGGGATCGGTTAATCACAACAGTATGTATCACAACTCCCATGGTAAATTTGCACAAGCGGGGTGGTGAAGAAAGTCATCTTAGTTTTTTGTAAAGATCCCATTGCTGTGTGCACCTGTTTGTGGCCAAGGCAAACCTGAAAATGTTGTTGTTGGCCATGTCCCATTTTTGTAGAACAGTTTTGGAGGCTGAGTAATAGACTGCCATCCTGTAGGTCAGTTTGTATAGCAGGATGTTTTGGATAATAGCAGTATGGGTTTTGGATGTAAAGCTGTCTCTGTTCTTATAGGAGAGCTCCAGTTTGGTGCTCACAGCCTTACAAGCAGCAGAGATATGAGCTGAGAAGTCTAATGAAGCATCAAGTGTAACTCCCAGGTAGTTAAAGGAGGAGACTGTGGTAAGGCAGGTTCCATCAATACATGCTACTGCTAGTGGGGCATGGCACATTTTTATCCTTTGGGCAGAGCCAAAAAGCATGGCTTGCATCTTAGTAGTGTTCATAAGGAGCCTGTTTCAATGGAGCCATGCTTGTACTGACTGCAGGTCAGAAGATTGTAGGCAATTTAAATCTAGGATGTTGAGCGATCATGAAGAGGACAAGGTCATCAGTGTATAGCATTCAAGTATAGTGCCTAACACTAGTCTGGATTGAGTTTACATGTAGAAAGAAGAAGAGTGGCAACAGTATGGAGCCTTGAGGGACCCCAGCTGTGGTGGCAGCTGGGTCAGACATGGCGTGACTAAATTTAACTCACTGATGCCTGTTCCTAAGGCAGCTTTTGAAACATGAGAGGGCAGTGGAGGAGAAGCCCAAGGCACTTAGTTTCCCACTGAGAAGGGTGTGGTTGACCAAATCAAAGGCCATGGTAAGATCAAAGAAGACTGCAACAGTAGGCTCACCCTTATCCATGGCAGTGGAGATGGAGGAGGTTAGTGCCAGGAGAGCAGTTGTTATCCTATAACCTTTCCTAAAGCCATGCTGTGTAGAAGACAGGTTATGATTGGTGAGGTACTCAGTCAGCTGTGTAGCCACTGTCCAAGACACCCAGCCCAGATAGAAGGCCAGCAAGCAGCCGGGACCACCCTCTACAGGGCTCCCCCAACTCCGCTGTGGCCCCCCCCGGATGGCCGGCACCTCTCAGGCCATGCCCGAGACCTTCAGCCTGGATAGAAGGCCAGCAAGCCTGGACATCCCTCCACAGGGCTCCCCCAGTTCTGCTGTGGCCCCCCCGGATATCCGGCACCTCTCAGGCCACCACCTGAGATCTCCAGCCTGGATAGAAGGCCAGCAAGCCAGGATATCCCTCCACAGGGCTCTCCCAGCTCTACTGTGACCCCCCCCGGATGGCCAGCACCTCTAAGGCTGCTGCCTGAGACCATCAGCCTGGGTAGAAGGCCAGCAAGCTGGGACCCCCTCCACAGGGCTCCCCCAGCTCTGCTGCGGCCCCCCCAGATGGCTGACACTTCTCAGTCAGCCGCCCAAGACCTTCAGCCCAGATAGAAGGCCAGCAAGCAGCCTGAACCGACCTCCACAGGGCTCCTCCAGCTCCGCTGTGGACCCCCCCAGATGGCCGGCACCTCTCAGGCTGCCGCCTGAGACCTCCAGCCCAGATAGAAGGCCATCAAGCCAGGACCCTCCTCCACAGGGCTCCCCCAGCTCCGTTACGGTCCCCCCTGGATGGCTGACACCTCTCAGGCTGCTGCCTGAGACATCCAGTCCAGATAGAAGGCCAGCAAGCAGCCACGACCCCCCTCCACAGGGCTCCCCCAACTTTGCTGCAGCCCCCCTGGATGGCCAGCACTTCTAAGTCTGCCGCCCATGACCTTCAGTACAGATAGAAGGCCAGCAAGCAGCTGGGATCCACCTCCACAGGGCTCCCCCAGCTCCGCTGCGGCCCCCCCAGACGTCCAGCACCTCTCAGGCTGCTGCCTGAGACCTCTAGCCCAGATAGAAGGCCAGCAAGCCAGGACCCCCCTCCACAGGGCTCCCCCAGCTCTGCTGCATCCCCCCCGGATGGCAGGCACCTCTCAGGCTGCTGCCCAAGACATCCAGCTTGGATAGAAGGCCAGCAAACCAGGACCCCCCTCCACAGGGCTCCCCCAGCTCTGCTGCAGCCAATCTGGATGACCGGCACCTCTCAGGCCACTGCCCGAGACCTCCAGCCCAGATAGAAGGCCAGCAAGCCGGGACCCCCTCCACAGGGCTCCCCCAGCTCTGCTGCGGCCCCCTCCAGATGGCCGGTACCTCTCAGGCCGCCACACGAGACCTCCAGCCCGGATAGAAAGCCAGCAATCCAGGACCTCACTCCACAGGGCTCCCCAACTCTGCTGTGGTCCCCCTGAATGGCCGGCACCTCTCAGGCTGCCACCCAAGACCTCCTGCCCGGATAGAAGGTCAGCAAGGTACAGCTCCTGCCGCCAGCCAATCGAAATGCGAGCGCCGTTTTCTGGCCCGCTCCGATTGGACCAAACCCCCTCCTTTTCACTTTCCACTGTATCTCCACTAAAAGTGCTGTCTTTGGCTCCTAACTTAAGATCATTTGCACAAATGTACTAAAAAAGAGTGTAATCCTTGTTGAAACTGTGATATTTGCCTATTATTGAAGTGATTACAGCCTTTCTTGAATTCTTCTCTCTCTCGCTCTCGGGAACCAGACTTGGCGCCCAAACTAACTGCTCCCTTTGTTCTCTTAATCTGTCCCCTGCTGTGCTGCCTGCCCCCTTGTCCCTCAGCCAGCATTTAACCTTGCCCTCTCTCTCTCTCACTCTCTTTCTCTCTTCCAGCAGCCGGGACCCCCCTCCACAGGGCTGCCCCACCTCCGATGCAACCCCCCCCGGATGGCCATCATCTCTCAGGCCGCCGCCCGAGACCTTCAGCCCGGATAGAAGGCCAGCAAGGTACGGCTCCTGCCACCAGCCAATCAGAACATGAGCACTGTTTTCTGGCCCGCTGTCTTCCTGGGCACCTCCGCTCGCACTGTACCTGCCTCTCTGAATTTTTTCCCTACATCACCAGCCCCGACCCCCGGCCTCTATTAAATGCTGTTATGTGAGCGGGCATAGTGGGAGTGATTGAGCAGTCAGGATCAGTGTAAGTCACTGAGAACTTTGGGACCATAAATGGTGGTACTGCTGGTATGAATGATTAAGTGACCTGGGTGGCAATGGAGCTAAAAACTGTTTGACAGTTTGTCACTCAGCACACCGAGGATTCAAAGAACCAAGATGGTGGTGGGAAAGTTAGGATCCAAGTTCTTGGGAGCCAAACGAACCATTCGCTATAGCTAAGCATTCACTATAGTGGGGTTCATTATAGTGAGGGGTTACTGTATTAATGGAATCCAAACATTTGGGTATTTTGAAGAAGGGTAGGGGTAAAAGATAAAATGGTATCATGGACAGTGGCAATTTTGGAATGAAAGAATATGGCAAATTCTATACTTAAAAATCATTTCTTCTTTTAAATAATAATAATTTTTGATATTTTCTGAGAAACACAGTTTTCTAGAAGTCAGTCATTTTAGATCCCTCATTGAGTGAAACTGCATGTAACTGAACAGTGCCATTAAGTCCTGTTCCACAAAGAAGGGGTCTGGATATACATGAATTGCATATACCCAGTGTGTATCCACATGCCCCTGGATTTGGCCACACATGATCAGATCCAAAGCCTACAGCCACCCTGATCTGAATGTATGCAGGTGCTGACAGAGTACCAGGCGGTGGATCAGGACCAGACATCCAATCAGAAGCCCAGGCAGGCACAAGAGATAATTCCCTGCCCTACATGGAGTGGGGACCGTGGAATAGAAAGTCCTCCAAGGAGTTGCATATCCTCATACAGGGAACAAAATATTGAAAAAAAACAAATACAGTGGTAGTCACACAAAAGTTAACCCATATTGTGCTGTGCGTGTCATTGCATTGTACTGCTATACATATTGTTCAATGGGTTCCGCGCTTGCGTACTGCTCATTATACCACACTACCAGTCAACATTTGCATGACTACCACTGTGTGTGTAAATATACAGATATATTTATACACACACACACACACATATATATATGTTATATATATATATGTATATATAGCTATGTTTCCATGTCCAGGTCTTCAGACCTCCATGCCAGATGGTAGGGCTGGGGACAACCATTGTGGGAGATTATTTGGGCTCAACAATGGTCCAGGGGAGTGATGCAGGGAGGGCATGCAAACATTACAATGCGGTCCTCCATGTATCACATTGCTGTTCTCCATGATGTGGAGCCATTTTTGTGTCTGGTATAGCACAAATACAACTTCAAGCCTGTCCCTGACCTGACTACCCATGTAAACACTTGGGTGGATTAAGATTGGTTGTGGAAGGCCAGCGTAATTGTTACTTTATGTGCTGTGGGGTGCTCTGAATGTGCCGAAAGGACACTCCACAGCTTTCCCCAACCTTCAGCATGTGTAGAAGGGATCAGAAACCATTTGTGAATTTGGCCCAATATCTGTACCTCTACTAGAGGTTTCAGTGTGGCTAATTTGGTAGCAGATTTGTCTCTGGGCCAGAAGGTCTTGGTTCCAGCCCAACACTGGGACCCGGGCTAAAACTTCAAATGCTGGCACTGCACTGCAGTACCAGATATTTAGTTTTTATTTACTAGGTAGGTGCACTAGACAAAACATTTGGCTGCTTTCAGGCACAACCTGGGAGATTACAATATAGCAGGTCATCACAACAGTATACAAATAACAAGAAAACAGGGTGTAATGCATATAGCCAGGCAGTAGTGCAATGAAATAGAGCAAGGGAAATGATACAGGAGATACATTATATGCAGAGCATTGTGCAAAATACAGTACTGTGTATACACAATCAAGATACAGGAACAGATGACATTCACTGGTATGTGTTCAGTCAAAATAGGCAGGTGACTCAATTCCTAGCAGCCTAAGGCAGGTACTGTACATAGAGAATCTTGGTTAAGAAGAGTGCAATACCCTGTTTTCAAGGCTTGCTAGAGGGTCACTGATGGAGTTCCAAAGTGTGGAAGCAGAGTAGGAGAATGACATTTCTTAAAGTTTTGTCAAGGGTTTGGGTATGTTTAAGGAACCAGGGACATTATACTGTACCTTAGTGTATAGCATCGGCTCTTGGGTGTGAGTAGTGCTGAAAGGCACAAGTGGGATTTGTTAGTCACAACAGTATGTATCACAACTCCCATGGTAAATTTTCACAAGCTGCAGTAGCGGAGCCAGGTTTGGGATCATTTGGGAGCCAGGAAGGGCCATTCAGTCAATGACAGGCTCCACAATGGGCACTAAACAGTGAATAAACATGGTGGCAGGGCACCACTACTCACACTGGGGCAGCCAGGAGGGGCGACGGCCCCCCAGCCCCACCTCTGGCTCTGCCACTGGCACAAGGGTGGTGAAGAAAGTCATCTTAGTTTTTTGTAAAGATCCCATTGCTGTGTGCACCTGTTTGTGGCCAAGGCAAACCGTAAAATGTTGTTGTTGGCCATGTCCCATTTTTGTGGAACAGTTTTGGAGGCTGAGTAATAGACTGCCATCCTGTAGGTCATTTTGTATAGCAGGATGTCCTGGGTAATGGCAGTATGGGTTTTGCATGTAAAGCTGTCTCTGTTCTTATAGGAGAGCCCCAGTTTGGTGTTCACAGCCTTACAAGCAGCAGAGATATGACCTGAGAAGTCTAATGAAGTGTCAAGTATAACTCCCAGGGAGTTAAAGGAAGAGACTGTGGTAAGGCAGTTTCCAACAATACATGCTACTGCTAGAGGGGTATGGCACAGTTTTATCCTTTGGGCTGAGCCAAAAAGCAGAGCTTGCATCTTAGTAGTGTTCATAAGGAGCATGTTTCAATGGAGCCATGCTTGTACTGTCTTCAGGTCAGAAGACTGTGGACAATTTAAATCTAGGATGTTGAGCAATCATGAAGAGGACAAGGTCATCAGTGTATAGCATTCAAGTATAGTGCCTAACACTAGTCTGGATTGAGTTTATATGTAGAAAGAAAAGGAGTGGGATGTCATCTGCATTCCCTCCAAATTTCAGCCCAAAACTCCCAACCGTTCTTTTGCAGCGGAGTGCCAAAGAATTACTGTTATTTTGGGCATAGTGTCACAAAGTAGTGTCGCAATTTGCGAAAGCTTTCGCAAAAATTTGTGACACTTTCATGAGTGCGATACTACTTTGCGACACTACTTTTTCCAGAAATTTGAAAAACATATTTCTGGGGTGTTTTACCCCAAAATAAAGACATGGCTAGCATCCTCAGGGTCCGACTAGGTGAATACAAAAAGAATTAGGTTGCTAGAGGGTTTCAATTTTAAATGCCAAGCATTTTTATGATCACCAACTGAAAACAAAATGGCCGATTTTCGAAAGTAACAGGCCCATTTGCGAAAGTAAAAATGCATTTGCGACACAGTCAAACTTTTGTTAACTTTTCCCATTGACTTATAATGGGAAACTTTTTGAATAACTTTTGAACCGTTTAATATTTTTCATGAAATCTTCAAAAGGCATACCGGGATCCTAGCGCATGTTCCCTAGATATTTCGGGCGGTCGCGCAAACATCTGACCTGTAGGCGCACTCATAGAATCCTTGGTGAAAAGCGTAAACGTGCGCACAGATCACGCTTAATAACTCCGCAGCTGTATACCTGACTGGTACGAAACTTGGCAGGTCCCATGGCCTATAGTTCTTGATCGAGTTTTCCAAATTTCAGGCAAATCCGTCAAACGGTTGCAAAGTTATTCAGGTGCAAAGTTTTGGGGTTTAACATAGAAATGGCTCCTCAACCCTAACTATAGTGGCACTACCGTGACACTATAATATACACACACTCACATATATATATAGCTATGTTTCCATGTCCAGGTCTCCAGACCTCCATGCCATATGGTACGGCTGGGGACAGCCATTGTGGGAGGTTAATTGGGCCCCTACAATGGTCCAGGGGAGTGATGCAGGGAGGGCATACAAACATTACAATGCAGTCCTCCATGCATCACATTGCTGTTCTCCATGATGTGGAGCCATCTTTGTGTCTGGTATAGCACAAATGCAACTCCAAGCCTGTCCCTGACCTGACCACCCACGTAAACATTTGGGTGGATTAAGATTGGTTGCAGAAGGCCAGCGTAATTGTTACTTTATGTGCTGTGGGGTGCTCTGAATGTGCAGAAGGGACACTCCACAGCTTTCCCCAACCTTCAGCATGTGTAGAAGGGGATCAGAACCCATTTGTGAATTTGGCCCAATATCTGTACCTCTACTAGAGGTTTCAGTGCGGCTAATTTGGAAGCAGATTTGTCTCTGGGCCAGAAGGTCTTGGTTCCAGCCCAACACTGGGACACGTGCTAAAACTTCAAATGCTGGCACTGCAGTGCAGTACCAGATATTTAGTTTTTATTTACCAGGTAGGTGTACTAGACAAAACATTTGCCTGCTTTCAGGCACAACCTGGGAGATTACAATATAGCAGGTCATCACAACAGTATACAAATAACAAGAAAACAGGGTGCAATGCGCATAGCCAGGCAGTATTGCAATGAAATAGAGCAAGGGAAATAATACAGGACATACTTTATATGCAGAGCACTGTGCAAAATACAGTACTGTGTATACACAATCAAGATATAGGGACAGATGACATTCATTGGTATGTGTTCAGTCAAAATAGGCAGGTGACTCAATTCCTAGCAGCCTAAGGCAGGTACTGTACATGGAGAATCTTGGTTAAGAAGAGTGCAATACTCTGTTTTCAAGGCTTGCTATAGGGTTACTGATGGAGTTCCAAAGTGTGGAAGCAGAGTAGGAGAATGAAATTTCTTAAAGTTTTGTCAAGGGTTTGGGTATGTTTAAGGAACCAGGGACATTATACTGTACCTTAGTATATAGCATCGGCTATTGCGTGTGAGTAGTGCTGAAAGGGACAAGTGGGATCGGTTAGTCACAACAGTATGTATCACAACTCCCATGGTATATTTGCACAAGCTGGGTGGTGAAGAAAGTCATCTTAGTTTTTTGTAAAGATCCCATTGCTGTGCACCTGTTTGTAGCCAAGGCAAACCTGAAAATGTTGTTGTTGGCCATGTCCCATTTTGTAGAACAGTTTTGGAGGCTGAGTAATAGACTGCCATCCAGTAGGTCAGTTTGTATGCACGATGTCCTGGGTAATGGCAGTATGGGTTTTGGATGTAAAGCTGTTTCTGTTCTTATAGGAGAGCCCAAGTTTGGTGTTCTCAGCCTCACAAGCAGCAGAGATATGAGCTGAGAAGTCTAATGAAGTGTGAAGTGTAACTCCCAGGGAGTTAAAGGAAGAGACTGTGGAAAGGCAGGTTCCATCAGTACATGCTGCTGCTAGAGGGGCATGGCACAGTTTTATCCTTTGGGCTGAGCCAAAAAGCTTGGCTTGCATCTCAGTAGTGTTCATAAGGAGCTTGTTTCAATGGAGCCATGCGTGTACTGACAGCAGGTCAGAAGATTGTTGACAATTTAAATCTAGGATGTTGAGCGAACATGAAGAGGACAAGGTCATCAGTGTATAGCATTCAAGTATAGTGCCTAACACTAGTCTGGATTGAGTTTACATGTAGAAAGAAAAGGAGTGGCCCCGGTATGGAGCCTTGAGGGACCCCAGCTATGGTGGCAGCTGGGTCAGAAATGGCGTTACTAAATTTAACTCACTGATGCCTATTCCTCAGGTAGCTTTTGAAACATGAGAGGGCAGTGAAGGAGAAGCCCAAGACACTTAGTTTCCCACTGAGTAGGGTGTGGTTGACCAAATCATAGGCCATGGTAAGATCAAAGAAGACTGAAACAGTAGGCTCACCCTTATCAATGGCAGTGGAGATGGAGGAGGTTAGCGCCAGGAGAGCAGTTGTCATGCTATGACCTTTCATAAATCCATGCTGTGTAGAAGGCAGGTTATGACTGGTGACATACTCAGTTAGCTGTGTAGCCACTGCCCAAGACCTCCAGCCTGGATAGAAGGCCAGTAAGTAGCCGGGCCCCCTCACTACAGGGCTCCCCCAGCTCCGCTGTAGCTGCCCCGGATGGCCGCACCTCTCAGGCCGCCGCGGAGACCTCCAGCCCAGATAGAAGGCCAAGCCTGGACCCCTCCACAGGGCTCCCCAGCTCTGCTGTGGCCCCTGGATGGCCAGCATCTCTCAGGCCACCGCACAATACCTCCAGCCTGGATAGAAGACCAGCAAGCCTGGACATCCCTCCACAGGGCTCCCTCAGCTCTATTAGGCCCCCAGATGGCGGCACCTCTAAGGCTGCTGTCTGAGACCTCCAGCCTGGATAGAAGGCCAGCAGCTGGGACCCCTCCACAGGGCTCCCCAGCTCTGCTGCGGCCCCAGAGGGCTGGCATTTCTCAGTCTGCCGCTCAAGACCTTCAGCCCGGATAGAAGGCCAGCAAGCAGCTGGGATCCACCTCCACAGGGCTCCCCCAGTTCCGCTGCGGCCCCCCGAGATGTTCAGCACCTCTCAGGTTGCCGCCTGAGACCTCCAGCCCAGATAGAAGGCCAGCAAGCCAGGACCCTCCTCCACAGGGCTTCCCAACTCTGCTGTGGCCTCCCCCAGATGGCCGGCACTTCTCAGGCTGCTGCCCAAGACCTCCAGCCTGGATAGAAGGCCAGAAAACCGGGACCCCCTCCACAGGGCTCCCATAGCTCTGCTGCAGCCAACCCAGACGGCTGGCACCTCTCAGGCCACTGCCCAAGACCTCCAGCCCAGATGAAAGGTCAGCAAGCTGGGACCCCCCTCCGCAGGGCTCCCCCAGCCCTGCTGCGGCCCCCTCCAGATGGCCGGTACATCTCAGGCCACCGCCCGACACCTCCAGCCAGGATAGAAGGTCAGCAAGGTACGGCTCCTGTCACCAGCCAATTGGAACGTGAGCACTGTTTTCTGGCCCACTCCGATTGGTCCAAACCTCTTCCTTTTCACTTTCCACTCTATCTCCACTAAAACTGCTGTCTTTTGCTCCTTAATGGCTCCTAACTTATGATTTTTTGCACAAATGTACTAAAAAGAGTTTAATCCTTGTTGAAACTGTGATATTTGCATATAATTGAAGTGATTACAGCCTTTCTTGAATTCTTCTCTCTCTCGCTCTCGGGAACCAGACTTGGTGCCCAAACTAACTGCTCCTTTTGTTCTCGTAATCTGTTCCCTGCTGTGCTGTCTACCCCCTTGTCCATCAGCCAGCATTTAACATTGCCCTCTCTCTCTCTCTTTCTCTCTTCCAGAAGCCAGGACCCACCCTCCACAAGGCTGCCCCAGCTCTGATGCACCCTTCCCCCCGGATGGCCATCACCTCTCAGGCCGCTGCTCGAGACCTTCAGCCCGGATAGAAGGCCAGAAAGTACAGCCCTGCTGCCAGCCAATCAGAATGTGAGCACTGTTTTCTGCCCACTGTCTTCCTGGGTGCCTCCGCTACTTTACTGTAGCTGCCTCTCTGAATTTTCTTCCTACACCACCCGCCCCGACCCCGGCCTCTATTAAATGCTGTTATATGAGCGGGCATAGTGGGAGTGATTGAGCAGTCAGGATCAGTGTAAGTCACTGAGAACTTTGGGACCATAAACGGTGGTACTGCTGGTATGAATGATTAAGTGAACTGGGTGGCAATGGAGCTAAAAACTGTTTGACAGTTAATCATTCAGCACAGCGAGGATTTAAAGAACCAAGATGGTAGTGGGAAAGTGAGGATCCAAGTTCTCGCGAGCCAAACGAACCATTTGCTATAGCTCAGCATTCACTGTAGTGGGGTTCATTATAGTGAGGGGTTACTGTATTCATGGAATCCAAACATTTGGGTATTTAGAGGAAGGGTAGGGATAAAATATAAAATGGTATCATGGATAGTGGCAATTTTGGAATGAAAGAATATGGCAAATTCTATACTTAAAAATCATTTCATCTTTTAAATAATAATGGTTTTGTATATTTTCTGAGAAACACAGTTTTCTAGAAGTCAATCATTTTAGATCCCTCATTGAGTGAAATTGCATGTAACTGAACAGTGCCATTAAGTCCTGTTCCACAAAGAAGGGGTCTGGATATGCATGAATTGCATATACCCAGTGTGTACCCACATGCCTCTGGATTTGGCCACACATGATCAGATCCACAGCGAACAGCCACCCTGATCTGAATGTATGCAGGTGCTGACAGTGTACTAGTCAGCGGATCAGGACCAGACATCCAATCAGAAGCCCAGGCAGGCAGAGATAATTCCCTGCCCTACATGGAGTGGGGACCGTGGAATAGACAGTCCTCCAAGGAGTTGCATCTCCACATACAGGGAACAAAATATTGAAAAAATACATATACAGTGGTAGTCACACAAAAGTTAACCCATACTGTGCTGTGCGTGTCATTGCACGGTACTGCTATACATATTATTCAATGGGTACCGCGCTTGCGCACTGCTCATTATACCACACTACCAGTCAACATTTGCATGACTACCACTGTGTGTGTGTGTGTGTATATATATATATATATATATATATACACACACACACTATATATATACACACATATATATATATATATCAATGTTTCCAGTCCAGGTCTCCAGACCTCCATGCCGTATGTTAGGGCTGGGGACAACCATTGTGGGAGGTTAATTGGGCCCTACAATGGTCCAGGGAGTGTGCATTGAGGTATGTAAACAATACAATGCGGTCCTCCATGCATAACATTGCTGTTCTCCATGATGTGGAGCCATTTTTGTGTCTGGTATATAGCACAAATACAACTCAAACCTGCCCTGACCTGACCACTCATGTAAACATTTGAGTGGATTAAGATTGTTGCGAAAGGCCAGCGTAATTGTTACTTTATGTGCTGTGGGGTGCTCTGAATGTGCAGAAGGACACTCCACAGCTTTCCAACCTTCAGCATGTGCAGAAGGGATCAGAACCCATTTGTGAATTTGGCCCAATATCTGTACCTCTACTAGAGGTTTCAGTGTGGCTAATTTGGTAGCAGATTTGTCTCTGGGCCAGAAGGTCTTGGTTCCAGCCCAACACTGGGACACGTGCTAAAACTTCAAATGCTGGCACTGCAGTGCAGTACCAGATATTTAGTTTTTTATTTACCAGGTAGGTGTACTAGACAAAACATTTGCCTGCTTTCAGGCACAACCTGGGAGATTACAGTATAGCAGGTCATCACAACAGTATACAAATAACAGGAAAACAGGGTGCAATGCATATAGCCAGGCAGTAGTGCAATGAAATAGAGCAAGGGGAAATAATACAGGAGATACATTATATGCAGAGCACTGTGCAAAATACAGTACTGTGTATACACAATCAAGATATAGGGACAGATGACATTCATTGGTATGTGTTCAGTCAAAATAGGCAGGTGACTCAATTCCTAGCAGCCTAAGGCAGGTACTGTACATGGAGAATCTTGGTTAAGAAGAGTGCAATACTCTGTTTTCAAGGCTTGCTATAGGGTTACTGATGGAGTTCCAAAGTGTGGAAGCAGAGTAGGAGAATGAAATTTCTTAAAGTTTTGTCAAGGGTTTGGGTATGTTTAAGGAACCAGGGACATTATACTGTACCTTAGTATATAGCATCGGCTATTGCGTGTGAGTAGTGCTGAAAGGGACAAGTGGGATCGGTTAGTCACAACAGTATGTATCACAACTCCCATGGTATATTTGCACAAGCTGGGTGGTGAAGAAAGTCATCTTAGTTTTTTGTAAAGATCCCATTGCTGTGTGCACCTGTTTGTGGCCAAGGCAAACCTGAAAATGTTGTTGTTGGCCATGTCCCATTTTTGTAGAACAGTTTTGGAGGCTGAGTAATAGACTGCCATCCAGTAGGTCAGTTTGTATAGCACGATGTCCTGGGTAATGGCAGTATGGGTTTTGGATGTAAAGCTGTTTCTGTTCTTATAGGAGAGCCCAAGTTTGGTGTTCTCAGCCTCACAAGCAGCAGAGATATGAGCTGAGAAGTCTAATGAAGTGTGAAGTGTAACTCCCAGGGAGTTAAAGGAAGAGACTGTGGAAAGGCAGGTTCCATCAGTACATGCTGCTGCTAGAGGGGCATGGCACAGTTTTATCCTTTGGGCTGAGCCAAAAAGCAGCTTGCATCTCAGTAGTGTTCATAAGGAGCTTGTTTCAATGGAGCCATGCGTGTACTGACAGCAGGTCAGAAGATTGTTGACAATTTAAATCTAGGATGTTGAGCGAACATGAAGAGGACAAGGTCATCAGTGTATAGCATTCAAGTATAGTGCCTAACACTAGTCTGGATTGAGTTTACATGTAGAAAGAAAAGGAGTGGCCCCGGTATGGAGCCTTGAGGGACCCCAGCTATGGTGGCAGCTGGGTCAGAAATGGCGTTACTAAATTTAACTCACTGATGCCTATTCCTCAGGTAGCTTTTGAAACATGAGAGGGCAGTGAAGGAGAAGCCCAAGACACTTAGTTTCCCACTGAGTAGGGTGTGGTTGACCAAATCATAGGCCATGGTAAGATCAAAGAAGACTGAAACAGTAGGCTCACCCTTATCAATGGCAGTGGAGATGGAGGAGGTTAGCGCCAGGAGAGCAGTTGTCATGCTATGACCTTTCATAAATCCATGCTGTGTAGAAGGCAGGTTATGACTGGTGACATACTCAGTTAGCTGTGTAGCCACTGCCCAAGACCTCCAGCCTGGATAGAAGGCCAGTAAGTAGCCGGGCCCCCTCACTACAGGGCTCCCCCAGCTCCGCTGTAGCTGCCCCCGGATGGCCGGCACCTCTCAGGCCGCCGCCGGAGACCTCCAGCCCAGATAGAAGGCCAGAAAGCCTGGACCCCCCTCCACAGGGCTCCCCAGCTCTGCTGTGGCCCCCTGGATGGCCAGCATCTCTCAGGCCACCGCACAATACCTCCAGCCTGGATAGAAGACCAGCAAGCCTGGACATCCCTCCACAGGGCTCCCTCAGCTCTATTGCGGCCCCCCCCAGATGGCCGGCACCTCTAAGGCTGCTGTCTGAGACCTCCAGCCTGGATAGAAGGCCAGCAAGCTGGGACCCCCTCCACAGGGCTCCCCCAGCTCTGCTGCGGCCCCCCCCCAGAGGGCTGGCATTTCTCAGTCTGCCGCTCAAGACCTTCAGCCCGGATAGAAGGCCAGCAAGCAGCTGGGATCCACCTCCACAGGGCTCCCCCAGTTCCGCTGCGGCCCCCCGAGATGTTCAGCACCTCTCAGGTTGCCGCCTGAGACCTCCAGCCCAGATAGAAGGCCAGCAAGCCAGGACCCTCCTCCACAGGGCTTCCCAACTCTGCTGTGGCCTCCCCCAGATGGCCGGCACTTCTCAGGCTGCTGCCCAAGACCTCCAGCCTGGATAGAAGGCCAGAAAACCGGGACCCCTCCACAGGGCTCCCATAGCTCTGCTGCAGCTAACCCAGACGGCTGGCACCTCTCAGGCCACTGCCCAGACCTCCAGCCCAGATGAAAGGTCAGAGCTGGGACCCCCTCCATGAGGCTCCCCAGCCCTGCTGCAGCCCTCAGATGGCGGTACATCTCAGGCCACCGCCCACACCTCCAGCCAGGATAGAAGGTCAGCAAGGTGCGGCTCCTGTCACCAGCCAATTGGAGCGTGAGCACTGTTTTCTGGCCCTCCGATTGGTCCAAACCTCTTCCTTTTCACTTTCCACTCTATCTCCACTAAAACTGCTGTCTTTTGCTCCTTAATGGCTCCTAACATGATTTTTGCACAAATGTACTAAAAAGTTTAATCCTTATTGAAACTGTGATATTTGCATATAATTGAAGTGATTACAGCCTTTCTTGAATTCTTCTCTCTCGCTCTAGGAACCAGACTTGGTGCCCAAACTAACTACTCCTTTTGTTCTCGTAATCTGTTCCCTGCTGTGCTGTCTACCCCCTTGTCCATCAGCCAGCATTTAACATTGCCCTCTCTCTCTCTCTTTCTCTCTTCCAGAAGCCAGGACCCACCCTCCACAAGGCTGCCCCAGCTCTGATGCACCCCTCCCCCCGGATGGCCATCACCTCTCAGGCCGCTGCTCGAGACCTTCAGCCCGGATAGAAGGCCAGAAAGGTACAGCTCCTGCTGCCAGCCAATCAGAATGTGAGCACTGTTTTCTGCCCCACTGTCTTCCTGGGTGCCTCCGCTCGTACTGTAGCTGCCTCTCTGAATTTTCTTCCTACACCACCCGCTCCGACCCCGGCCTCTATTAAATGCTGTTATATGAGCGGGCATAGTGGGAGTGATTGAGCAGTCAGGATCAGTGTAAGTCACTGAGAACTTTGGGACCATAAACGGTGGTACTGCTGGTATGAATGATTAAGTGAACTGGGTGGCAATGGAGCTAAAAACTGTTTGACAGTTAATCATTCAGCACAGCGAGGATTTAAAGAACCAAGATGGTAGTGGGAAAGTGAGGATCCAAGTTCTCGCGAGCCAAACGAACCATTTGCTATAGCTCAGCATTCACTGTAGTGGGGTTCATTATAGTGAGGGGTTACTGTATTCATGGAATCCAAACATTTGGGTATTTAGAGGAAGGTAGGAGAAAATATAAAATGGTATCATGGATAGTGGCAATTTTGGAATGAAAGAATATGGCAAATTCTATACTTAAAATCATTTCATCTTTTAAATAATAATGGTTTTGTATATTTTCTGAGAAACACAGTTTTCTAGAAGTCAATCATTTTAGATCCCTCATTGAGTGAGATTGCATGTAACTGAACAGTGCCATTAAGTCCTGTTCCACAAAGAAGGGGTCTGGATATGCATGAATTGCATATACCCAGTGTGTACCCACATGCCTCTGGATTTGGCCACACATGATCAGATCCACAGCGAACAGCCACCCTGATCTGAATGTATGCAGGTGCTGACAGTGTACTAGTCAGCGGATCAGGACCAGACATCCAATCAGAAGCCCAGGCAGGCACAAGAGATAATTCCCTGCCCTACATGGAGTGGGGACCGTGGAATAGACAGTCCTCCAAGGAGTTGCATCTCCACATACAGGGAACAAAATATTGAAAAAATACATATACAGTGGTAGTCACACAAAAGTTAACCCATACTGTGCTGTGCGTGTCATTGCACGGTACTGCTATACATATTATTCAATGGGTACCGCGCTTTCGCACTGCTCATTATACCACACTACCAGTCAACATTTGCATGACTACCACTGTGTGTGTGTGTGTGTGTGTATATATATATATATATATATACACACACACACACACACATATATATATATACACACACACACACACACACACACATATATATATATATATCAATGTTTCCAGTCCAGGTCTCCAGACCTCCATGCCGTATGTTAGGGCTGGGGACAACCATTGTGGGAGGTTAATTGGGCCCTACAATGGTCCAGGGGAGTGATGCATTGAGGGTATGTAAACAATACAATGCGGTCCTCCATGCATAACATTGCTGTTCTCCATGATGTGGAGCCATTTTTGTGTCTGGTATATAGCACAAATACAACTCCAAGCCTGCCCCTGACCTGACCACTCATGTAAACATTTGAGTGGATTAAGATTGGTTGCGAAAGGCCAGCGTAATTGTTACTTTATGTGCTGTGGGGTGCTCTGAATGTGCAGAAGGGACACTCCACAGCTTTCCTCAACCTTCAGCATGTGCAGAAGGGATCAGAACCCATTTGTGAATTTGGCCCAATATCTGTACCTCTACTAGAGGTTTCAGTGTGGCTAATTTGGTAGCAGATTTGTCTCTGGGCCAGAAGGTCTTGGTTCCAGCCCAACACTGGGACACGTGCTAAAACTTCAAATGCTGGCACTGCAGTGCAGTACCAGATATTTAGTTTTTATTTACCAGGTAGGTGTACTAGACAAAACATTTGCCTGCTTTCAGGCACAACCTGGGAGATTACAGTATAGCAGGTCATCACAACAGTATACAAATAACAGGAAAACAGGGTGCAATGCATATAGCCAGGCAGTAGTGCAATGAAATAGAGCAAGGGAAATAATACAGGAGATACATTATATGCAGAGCACTGGGCAAAATACAGTACTGTGTATACACAATCAAGATATAGGGACAGATGACATTCACTGGTATGTGTTCAGTCAAAATAGGCAGGTGACTCAATTCCTAGCAGCCTAAGGCAGGTACTGTACATAGAGAATCTTGGTTAAGGAGAGTGCAATACCCTGTTTTCAAGGCTTGCTAGAGGGTTACTGATGGAGCTCCAAAGTGTGGAAGCAGAGTAGGAGAATGAAATTTCTTAAAGTTTTGTCAAGGGTTTGGGTATGTTTAAGGAACCAGGGACATTATACTGTACCTTAGTGTATAGCATCGGCTATTGGGTGTGAGTAGTGCTGAAAGGGACATGTGGGATCGGTTAGTCACAACAGTATGTATCACAACTCCCATTGTATATTTGCACAAGCTGGGTGGTGAAGAAAGTCATCTTAGTTTTTTGTAAAGATCCCATTGCTGCGTGCACCTGTTTTTGGTCAAGGCAAACTGGAAAATGTTGTTGTTGGCCATGTCCCATTTTTGTAGAACAGTTTTGGAGGCTGAGTAATAGACTGCCACCCTGTAGGTCAGTTTGTATAGCAGGATGTCCTGGGTAATGACAGTATGGGTTTTGGATGTAAAGCTGTCTCTGTTCTTATAGGAGAACCCCAGTTTGGTGTTCACAGCCTTACAAGCAGCAGAGATATGAGCTGAGAAGTCTAATGAAGTGTCAAGTATAAGTCCCAGGGAGTTAAAGGAAGAGACTGTAGTAAGGCAGTTTCCATCAATACATGCTACTGCTAGTGGGGCATGGCACATTTTTATCCTTTGGGCAGAGCCAAAAAGCATGGCTTGCATCTTAGTAGTGTTCATAAGGAGCTTGTTTCAATGGAGCCATGTTTGTACTGACTGCAGGTCAGAAGATTGTTGACAATTTAAATCTAGGATGTTGAGCGATCATGAAGAGTACAAGGTCATCAGTGTATAGCATCATGTATAGTGCCTAACACTAGTCTGGATTGAGTTTATATGTAGAAAGAAAAGGAGTGGCCCCAGTATGGAGCCTCGAGGGACCCCAGCTGAGGTGGCAGTTGGGTCAGAAATGGCGTGACTAAATTTAACTCACTGATGCCTATTCCTCAGGTAGCTTTTGAAACAGGCGAGGGCAGTGGAGGAGAAGCCCAAGGCACTTAGTTTTCCATTGAGTTGGGTGTGGTTGACCAAATCAAAGGCCATGGTAAGATCAATGAAGACTGCAATAGTAGGCTCACCCTTATCAATGGTAGTGGAGATGGAGGAGGTTAGTGCCAGGAGAGCAGTTGTCATTCTATAACCTTTCATGAAGCCATGCCATGTAGAAGACAGGTTATGAATGGTGAGGTACTCAGTTAGCTGTTTAGCTGCTGCCCAAGACCTCCAGACCAGATAGAAGGCCAGCAAACAGCCGGGACCCCCCCTCTACAGGGCTCCCCCAGCTCCGCTGTGGTCCCCCCGGATGGCCAGCACCTCTCAGGCTGCCACCGGAGACCTATAGCCCAGATAGAAGGCCATCAAGCCTGGATCCCCCCCTCCACAGGGCTCCCCAGCTCTGCTGTGGCCCCCTGGATGGCCAGCACCTCTCAAGCCACCGCCCGAGACCTCCAGCCTGGATAGAAGGCCAGCAAGCCTGGACATCCCTCCACAGGGCTCCCCCAGCCCTACTGTGGCCCCCCAGATGGCTGGCACCTCTAAGGCTGCTGCCTGAGACCTCCAGCCTGGATAGAAGGCCAGCAAGCCTGGACATCCCTCCACAGGGCTCCCCCAGCTCTGCTGCGGCCCCCCCAGAGGGCTGGCACTTCTCAGTCTGCCGCTGAAGACCTTCAGCCCAGATAGAAGGCCAGCAAGCAGCTGGGATCCACCTACACAGGGCTCCCCCAGCTCTGCTGCGGCCGCCCCAGATGTCAAGCACCTCTCAGGCTGCCGCCTGAGACCTCCAGCCCAGATAGAAGGCCAGCAAGCCAGGACCTTCCTCCACAGAGCTCCCCCAACTGTGCTGCGGCCCCCCCCAGATGACCAGCACTTCTAGCTGCTGCCAAGAGCTCCAGCCCGGAGAGAAGGCCAGCAAACCGGGACTACCTCCACAGGGCTCCCCTAGCTCCGCTGCGGCCAACCCGGATGGCTGGCATCTCTCAGGCCACTGCCCAAGACCTCCAGCCCTGATGGAAGGCCAGCAAGCTGGGATCCCCCTCCACAAGGCTCTCCCAGCTCTGCTGCAGTCCCCTCCAGATGGCTGGTACATTTCAGGCTGCCGCACTAGACCTCCAGCCCAGATAGAAAGCCGGCAAGCCAGGACCTCCCTCCACAGGGCTCCCCCTGCTCTGCTGCAGCCCCCCTGGATGGCCGGCACCTCTCAGGCCACCGCCAGAGACCTCCAGCCTGGATAGAAGGTCAGCAAGGTACGGCTCCTGCCCCCAGCCAATCGGAACGAGAGCGCTGTTTTCTGGCCTGCTCCGATTGGTCCAAACCTCCTTCTTTTCACTTTTCTCTCTATCACCACTAAACTGCTGTCTTTGGCTCCTTAACTGCTGTTTTTGACTCCTAACTTAAGATTTTTTGCACAAATGTACTAAACAGAGTGTAATCCTTGTTGAAACTGTGATATTTGCCTATAATTGAAGTGATTACAGCCTTTCTTGAATTCTTCTCTCTCTCGCTGTCAGGAACCAGACTTGGCACCCAAACTAACTGCTCCCCTTTTGTTCTCTTAATCTGTTCCCTGCTGTGCTTCTGCCCCCTTGTCCCTCAGCCAGCATTTAACCTTGCCCTCTCTCTCTCTCTCTCTCTCTTTCTCTCTTCCAGCAGCCGGGACCCCCCTCCACAGGGCTGCCCCAGCTCCGATGCACCCCCCCCCCGATGGCCATCACCTTTCAGGCCGCCGCCCGAGACCTTCAGCCCGGATAGAAGGCCAGCAAGGTATGGCTCCTGCTGCCAGCCAATCGGAACGTGAGCACTGTTTTCTGGCCCGCTCTCTTCCTGGGCGCCTCCGCTCGCACTGTACCTGCCTCTCTGAATTTTCTCCCTACACCTCCCACCCCAACCCCAGGCTCTATTAAATGCTGTTATATGAGCGGGCATAGTGGGGAGTGATTCAGCAGTCAGGATCAATGTAAGTCACTGAGAACTTTGGGACCATAAATGGTGGTACTGCTGGTATGAATGATTAAGTGAACTGGGTGGTAATGGAGCTAAAAACAGTTTGACAGTTTATCACTCAGCACAGCGAGGATTCAAAGAACCAAGATGGTGGTGGGAAAGTGAGGATCCAAGCTCTCGGGAGCCAAACAAACCTTTCGCTATAGCTCAGCATTCACTATAGTGGGGTTCATTATAGTGAGGGGTTACTGTCAAGGCCCCTGGCATTCTGCGGTTCTGCGGTTGCGGAATTTGCCACAGAATTTGCATCATGCCGCAGAATGTATATAGTGCCGCAGAATTCATTGTTTTTGGTGAATTTTCATATAAATATACTGTTTTTCCATAGTGTCAGGCTTTCTTTCGCACCGCGTTTATCCTGAAGCCCGTCCTCTATGCTCAGCATATGAGTCATTGATGACATCACTTCAAATTTGGCCAATGACAGGACTGCATTCTGCCAGAGAAATGAATAAATCATGCCGCAGAAATCAGAAAATGCTGCCACAGAAGTCAAGGAGCCCTGCCACAGAAATCAGAAAATTCTGCCTCAGAACACCAGGGGCCCTGGTTACTGTATTCATGGAATCCAAACATTTGGGTATTTAGAGGAAGGGTAGGGGCAAAATATAAAATGGTATCATGGACAGTGGTAATTTTGAAATGAAAGTATATGGCAAATTCTATACTTAAAAATCATTTCTTCTTTTAAATAATAATGGTTTTGTATATTTTCTGAGAAACACAGTTTTCTAGATGTCAATCATTTTAGATCCCTCATTGAGTGAAATTGCATGTAACTGAGCAGTGCCATTAAGTCTTGTTCCACAAAGAAGGGGTCTGGATATGCATGAATTGCATATACCCAGTGTGTATCCAGATGCCCCTGGATTTGGCCACACATGATCAGATCCACAGCCTACAGCCACCCTGATCTGAATGCATGCAGGTGCTGACAGAGTACCAGGCGGTGGATCAGGACCAGACATCCAATCAGAAGCCCAGGCAGGAACAGGAGATAATTCCCTGCCCTACATGGAGTGGGGACCGTGGAATAGATAGTCCTCCAAGGAGTTGCATATCCTCATACAGGGAACAAAATACTGAAAAAAAACATATACAGTGGTAGTCACACAAAAGTTAACCCGTACTGTGCTCTGCGTGTCATTGCACGGTACTGTTATACATATTATTCAATGGGTACCGCACTTGCACACTGTTCGTTACACCACACTACCAGTCAACATTTGTGTGACTACCACTGTGTTTGTGCGTATATACATATACATATATATATATATATATATATATATATACACACACACACATATATGTACAGTATATATATATATATATATATATATAGCTATGTTTCCATGTCCAGGTCTCCAGACCTCCATGCCAATTGGTAGGGCTGGGGACAACCATTGTGGGAGGTTAATTGGGCCCTACAATGGTCCAGGGAAGTGATGCAGGGAGGGCATGCAAACATTACAATGCGGTCCTCCATGCATAACATTGCTGTTCTCCATGATGTGGAGCCATTTTTGTGTCTGGTATAGAACAAATACAACTCCAAGCCTGTCCCTGACCTGACCACCCACGTAAACACTTGGGTGGATTAAGATCAGTTGCGGAAGGCCAGCGTAATTGTTACTTTATGTGCTGTGGGGTGCTCTGAATGTGCAGAAGGGACACTCCACAGCTTTCCTCAACCTTCAGCATGTGTAGAAGGGATCAGAAACCATTTGTGAATTTGGCCCAATATCTGTACCTCTAGTAGAGGTTTCAGTGTGGCTAATTTGGTAGCAGATTTGTCTCTGGGCCAGAAGGTCTTGGTTCCAGCCCAACACTGGGACACGTGCTAAAACTTCAAATGCTGGCACTGCAGTGCAGTTCCAGATATTTAGTTTTTATTTACCGGGTAGGTGCACTAGACAGAACATTTGCCTGTTTTCAGGCACAACCTGGGTGATTACAATATAGCAGGTCATCACAACAGTATACAAATAACAAGAAAACAGGCTGCAATGCATATAGCCAGGCAGTAGTGTAATGAAATAGAGCAAGAGAAATAATACAGGAGATACATTATATGCAGAGCATTGTGCAAAATACAGTACTGTGTATGCACAATCAAGATATAGGGACAGATGACACTCACTGGTATGTGTTCGGTCAAAATAGGCAGGTGACTCAATTCCTAGCAGCCTAAGGCAGGTACTGTACATAGAGAATCTTGGTTAAGGAGAGTGCAATACTCTGTTTTCAAGGCTTGCTAGAGGGTCACTGATGGCATTCCAAAGTGTGGAAGCAGAGTAGGAGAATGAAATTTCTTAAAGTTTTGTCAAGGGTTTGGGTATGTTTAAGGAACCAGGGACATTATACTGTACCTTAGTGTATAGCATCGGCTATTGGGTGTGAGTAGTGCTGAAAGGGACATGTGGGATGGGTTAGTCACAACAGTGTGTATCACAACTCCCACGGTAAATTTGCACAAGGATGGTGAAGAAAGTCATCTTAGTTTTTTGTAAAGATCCCATTGCTGTGTGCACCTGTTTGTGGCCAAAGCAAACCTGAAAATATTGTTGGCCATGTCCCATATTTGTAGAACAGTTTTGGAGGCTGAGTAATAGACTGCCATCCTGTAGGTCAGTTTGTATAGCAGGATGTCCTGGGTAATGGCAGTATGGGATTTGGATGTAAAGCTGTCTCTGTTCTTATAGGAGAACCCCAGTTTGGTGTTCACAGCCTTACAAGCAGCAGAGATATGAGCTGAGAAGTCTAATGAAGTGTGAAGTGTAACTCCCAGGTAGTTAAAGGAAGAGACTGTGGTAAGGCAGTTTCCATCAATACATGCTACTGCTAGTGGGGTACGGCACATTTTTATCCTTTGGGCTGAGCCAAAAAGCATGGCTTGCATCTTAGTAGTGTTCATAAGGAGCCTGTTTCAATGGAGCCATGCTTGTGCTGACTGCAGGTCAGAAGATTGTTGACAATTTAAATGTAGGATGTTGAGCGATCATGAAGAGGACAAGGTCATCAGTATATAGCGTTCAAGTATAGTGCCTAACACTAGTCTGGATTGAGTTTATATGTAGAAAGAAAAGGAGTGGCCCCAGTATGGAGCCTTGAAGGACCCCAGCTGTGGTGGCAGCTGGGTCAGACATGGCGTGACTAAATTTAACTCACTGATGCCTATTCCTCAGGTAGCTTTTGAAACATGAGAGGGCAGTGGAGGAGAAGTCCAAGGCACTTAGTTTCCCACTGAGTAGGGTGTGGTTGACCAAATCAAAGGCCATGGTAAGATCAATGAAGACTGCAACAGTAGGCTCATCCTTATCCATGGCAGTGGAGATGGAGGAGGTTAGTACCAGGAGAGCAGTTGTCATGCTATGACCTTTCCTAAAGCCATGCTGTGTAGAAGACAGGTTATGATTGGTGAGGTACTCAGTCAGCTGTGTAGCCGCTGCTCAAGACCTCCAGCCCAGATAGAAGGCCAGCAAGCCTGGGCCCCCCTCCACAGGGCTCCCCAGCTCTGCTGTGGCCCCCTGGATGGCCGGCACCTCTCAGGCCCCCGCCTGAGACCTCCAGCCTGGATAGAAGGCCAGCAAGTCTGGACATTCCTCCACAGGGCTCCCCCACCTCTACTGTGGTCCCTCCAGATGGCCGACACCTCTAAGGCTGCCACATGAGACCTCCAGCCTGGATAGAAGGCCAGCAAGCTGGGACCCCCCTCCACAGGGCTCCCCAGCTCCTGCGGCCCCCAGATGGCTGGCACCTCTCAGGCTGCTGCCTCAGACCTCCAGCCCAGATAGAAGGCCAGAAAGCCAGGACCCCTCCACAGGGCCCCCAGCTCCACTGCGCCCCCCCTGGATTTCTGGCACCTCTCAGGCTGCTGCCCAAGACCTCCAGCCTGGATAGAAGGCCAGCAAACCGGGACCCCCCCTCCACAGGGCTTGCCAAGTTCCACTGTGGCCCCCTCCAGATGGCTGGCACCTCTCAGACCACTGCCCTAGACCTCCAACCCAGATAGAAGGCCAGAAAGCAGCCAGGACCCCTGTCCACAGGGCTCCCCCAGCTCCGCTGGGGCCAACCCGGATGGCTGGCACCTCTCAGGTCACTGCCTGAGACCTCCAGCCCAGCTAGAAGGCCAGCAAGCAGCCAGGACACATGTGCACAGGGCTCCCCCAGCTCCGCTGGGGCCAACTCAGATGGCTGGCGCCTCTTAGGCCACTGCCCGAGACCTCCAGCTGGGATAGAAAGCCAGCAAGCCAGGACCTCCCTCCACAGGGCTCCCCCAGCTCTGCTGTGGCCCCCCCTGATGGCCGGCACCTCTCAGGCTGCCGCCCAAGACCTCCAGCCCAGATAGAAGGTCAGCAAGGTACGGCTTCTGCGACCAGCCAATCGGAACTCGAGCGCTGTTTTCTGGCCCGCTCCGATTGGTCCAAACCTCCTCCTTTTTGTTTTCCACTGTATCTCCACTAAAACTGCTGTCTTTGGCTCCTAACTTAAGATTTTTTGCACAAATGTACTAAAAAGAGTGTAATCCTTGTTGAAACTGTGATATTTACCTATTATTGTAGTGATTACAGCCTTTCCTGAATTCTTCTCTCTCTCTTTTTCTCTCGGGAACCAGACTTGGTGCCCAAACCCTTTGTTCTCTCAGTCTGTCCCCTGCTGTACTGTCTGCCCCTTTGTCCCTCAGCCAACATTTAACCTTGTCCTCTCTCTCTCTCTCTTTTTCTCTCTCTCTCTTTTTCTCTCTTCCAGCAGCCGGGAATCCCCTCCACTGGGCTTCCCCAGCTCTATTGCTTCCCCCTCCAGATGGCCGGCACTTCTCAGGCCACTGCCCAAGACCTCCAGCCCGGATAGAAGGCCAGCAAACCGGAACCCCCCCTCCACAGGGCTCACCAAGCTCCACTGTGCCCCCCCAGATGGCCAGCACATCTCAGGCCTCTGCCTGAGACCTCCAGCTTGGATAGAAGGCCAGCAAGCAGCCAGGACCCCCATGCACAGGGCTCCCCCAGCTCTGCTGGGGCCAACCCAGATGGCTGGCACCTCTTAGGCCACTCCCCGAGACCTCCAGCCCGGATAGAAAGCCAGGACCTCCCTCCACAGGGCTCCCCCAGCTCTGCTGTGGCCCCCCCGATGGCCGGCACCTCTCAGGCTGCCGCCCAAGACCTCCAGCCCGGATAGAAGGTCAGCAAGGTACGGCTCCTGCCGCCAGCCAATCATAGATACATAGATACATAGATGGTGTAGACAGATAAGGGCCTATGGCCCACCCAGTCTGCCCATTTGAGCTTGTAAGTTCAGTTCGTTTTCCTAGAAGTCTGTTGCCCCTTACCCCTGACCTCTAGAATTCCTTTATGTCTATCCCATGCATTCTTAAATCCCGTGATTGTTTCAGCCCCCACCACTTCCTCTGGCAGGGTGTTCCACTTGTCCACCACCCGTTCTGTGAATAAATTCTTTCTCATGTTTCCTCTGAATCGTCCTCCCTCCAACTTCATCCCATGCCCTCTAGTCCTGGAACATCTTTTTCGCTTAAAAATAGTGTTTTCCTGCACCCTGTTCCTCCCTGTAAGATACTTGTATGTCTCTATCATATCCCCTCTCTCCCTCCTCTCCTCCAGGGAGTACACGTTCAGTTCCTTCAACCTGTCTTCATAGGACTTGTGATGCAATCCATGCACCATCTTTGTTGCCCTCCTCTGAACCTTCTCTACTCTGTCTATGTCCTTACGTAGGTATGGTCTCCAGAACTGTACACTGTACTCCAGGTGGGGCCTCACTAGTGTCTTGTATAGCAGAATTATGACCTCCCTTTTCCTGCTGGTGATGGCTCTGCCTATACATCCCAGCATCCTATTTGCTTTACCTGCTGCCTTGTCACACTGTTTCCCTACCTTGAGGTAATCAGAGATGACAACCCCAAGATCCCTTTCCTGCTTGGTCCATGCTATATCCTCACCCCCCAACTGATATATTGTGCCAGGGTTTTTGTGCCCCATATGCATTATCTTGCACTTCTTTGCATTGAATTTCAACTGCCAAACCCCTGACCATTCTTCAAGTTTCTGCAGGTCGCTTCACATTCTGTCTACACCCTCTGGTGTGTCTACTCTGTTACAGAGCTTTGTGTCATCAGCGAACAGTGAAATTCTGCCTTCTAGATCCTGCCAATGTCACTGATGAAGATGTTGAATAGGACCGGTCCCAGCACTGAACCCTGTGGTACCCCACTGGTCCTCTTCCCTCTGTGGAGTGACAGCCATTTACCACCACCTCTGTGTCCTGCCACCCAGCCAGTTACCTACCACCACACTACTGTCCTACCCACCCATATTCCCCAGTTTGTGTAATAGTCTTCTATGTGGCACAGTGTCAAAGGCCTTGCTGAAGTCCAGATAGGCCATGTCCACTGCCCTCCCCTGATCCACCTCCCTAGTCACCCAGTCAAAAAATTCAACGAGGTTGGTCTGACATGACCTCCCCCTGGTGAAAGCATGCTGCCTTGGGTCCTGTAGTCCATTGACAACCAGATGTTCCACCAATCTCTCCTTCAGTAGTGCTTCCATGATCTTCCCCACTACCGAGGTGAGGCTGACTGGTCTGTAGTTCCCTGCTTCCTCTTTGTTCCCACTTTTGTATAGGGGACTACATCTGCTGTCCTCCAGTCTTTGGGTACCTCCCCTGTTTCCAGTGATCGGCTAAACAGGATAGCCAGAGGTTCAGCCACCACCTCTCTTAGTTCTTTAAGGACCCTGGGGTGCACCCCGTCTGGCCCCATTGCCCCAATCGGAACTCGAGTGCTGTTTTCTGGCCCTCTCCGATTGGTCCAAACCTCCTCCTTTTTGTTTTCCACTGTATCTCCACTAAAACTGCTGTCTTTGGCTCCTAACTTAAGATTTTTGGCACAAATGTACTAAAAAGAGTGTAATCCTTGTTGAAACTGTGATATTTGCCTATTATTGTAGTGATTACAGCCTTTCCTGAATTCTTCTCTCTCTCTCTCTTTTTCTCGGGTACCAGACTTGGCACCCAAACCCTTTGTTCTCTCAATCTGCCCCCTGCTGTACTGTCTGCCCCTTTGTCCCTCAGCCAACATTTAACCTTGCCCTCTCTCTCTCTCTCTCTCTTTTTCTCTCTCTCTCTTCCAGTAGCCGAGAATCCCCTCCATTGGCCTTCCCCAGCTCCATTGCTGCCCCCTTCAGATGGCTGGCACCTCTCAGGCCACCGCACAAGACCTCCAGCCCGGATAGAAGGCCAGCAAGGTATGGCTCCTCATGCCAGCCAATCGGAATGCAAGCACTGTTTTCTGGCCTGCTCCGATTAGTCCAA
The DNA here is from genome assembly GCA_016271365.2 of Neoceratodus forsteri. Classification (NCBI taxonomy): domain Eukaryota; kingdom Metazoa; phylum Chordata; order Ceratodontiformes; family Ceratodontidae; genus Neoceratodus; species Neoceratodus forsteri. Next base: position 1,204,227,624 of record CM028130.1, read on the forward strand.
ACCTCCTCCTTTTCGCTTTCCACTGTATCTCCACTAAAACTGCTGTCTTTGGCTCCTAACTTAAGATTTTTTGCACAAATGTACTAAAAAGAGTGTAATCCTTGTTGAAACTGTGATATTTGCCTATTATTGAAGTGATTACAGCCTTTCTTGAATTCTTCTCTCTCTCGCTGTTGGGAACCAGACTTGGCCCCAAACTAACTGCTCCCTTTGTTCCCTTAATCTGTCCCCTGCTGTGCTGTCTGCCCCCTTGTCCCTCAGCCAGCATTTAACCTTTCCTCTCTCTCTCTCTCTCTCTCTTTCTCTCTTCTCTTCGCCAGGGACCCCCCCACAGGGCTGCCTCAGCTCCGTGCACCCCCGGATGGCCATCACCTCTCAGGCCGCCGCCCGAGACCTTCAGCCCGGATAGAAGGCCAGCAAGGTATGGCTCCTGCCGCCAGCCAATCAGAACGTGAGCACTGTTTTCTGGCTCGCTGTCTTCCTGGGTGCCTCCGCTCACACTGTACCTGCCTCTCTGAATTTTCTCCCTACACCACCCGCCCCGACCCTGGCCTCTATTAAATGCTGTTCCCCTGAGAGCTAAGCCAACCCCTCTTATTCCTATTGCACCAAATAATATTAACCACACCCATCTCCTAGCCCTCATCACCAGCTAACTCTGCCTCTTAAAGCAGTCATCATCCTTCTGGTCTTACCCGTCCTGGCATAATGCCACCTCTACTAGCTGTTAATTCACTAATAATATTGCCACACAAGGACACTATTCTGCTGAGCTGCCTCCTCCTTCTAACCTACGTACCAGTCAGAATCCTGGTCACCAACTTGCACCCAGGCTAAAGTTCCTCCCCTGACAACCACCAAGCTCTGCCCACTTCTAATACATGATGGCAAGACATAGAGTGGATGACTTCCTTATGGCCTCGCTTATGTTCACATCAGGCTCTGACCAGAGAATATGTCAGAGTGCTCCTGAACTTGTCAGCTAGAATGATTTTCTACGCCGCATCCCTAATCAATTATGCTGGTAGCCCTTACGCACCCTCCACCAAACGTACCCAGTCCAGGCGTAGCAACAAGCGGCTACTCAGCAGGCTAAGACACTATCTCAAGAAGCTAGTACTGCTTCACTTACTCTACTCTGGAAATGTCAAACTTAACCCAGGCCTGCCTGCTTCTCTAAGCACCCCTGCAGATCTCCCACAATACAAAGGTATCAGCTTCCTCCATGTGAATGTTTGTAGGCTCCTCAAGAAGCTTGACCTGATTCAGACTTGGCTTTACATACATCTCCTGATTTCTTTATGATATCGGAATCTTGGCTTACGCCATCAACCCCTGACAAAGTTATCAATTTACCGGGTTACATCACCTCCGATGCAACAGACCAACCGGGGAGGGGGGATCGTAATATATGTTAAAAGCAAATTCTCTGTCACAATTGTTGACTGCACCTCTAAGGCCAAAGAATTTGAATGCCTGGCACTAAAGTTATCCCTCTGCAATGAAAAGGCTTTCCTTATTGCTGCATGCTACCACCCGCCATCTAGTGGCCTTGCCTTCCTACCGCATCTTCAAAGCCTAATCGACTCAACTAACACTGAGTGTATCATAATGGGGGATCTCAACAAAAATTGGAACAATGAGAGCTTTAAGAAGCTCAAGGACTTCTGTGATACAAGTGGGCTGACACAAATAACACCTGCAGTCACCAGACCTAATAGAAAAAAACCCTGAGTGAAGCTCCCTACTAGATCTCATGTTAGTCAACAAATCCCATAATTTTTCATATACTGGAGTCTTCTTTAGTGACCTAAGTGATCGCTGTGCCATTGCCTGCATCAGACATTCACCCCAAATAAAGTCTGCCACAAAATTCAATCTGAAAAGATGTCTGAAAAAGTTTTGCCAGAAAGCCTTCCTGAGAGACCTGGGTAACATCAAATGGCAGGACTTCTACCTAGCCCTCCTCACTCACTGAGGCATTTAATATCTTCCACAGCCTTTTAAAGGACCTAATAGACAAACATGCCCCTCTAAGGCTGATCAAGACTAAAAAAACAACCTCCTGGCTGGTTCTCTCCTATCCTGAAGAAAGCTTTTAAGGATAGAGACTATTGGTGGAAAAGAGTGAGGAAATCCAGACTGGAGGCTGATTGGATAGCATTTCGTACCTCCAGGAATGCCTGCACTAAATTAATTAGATCTGAAAAATCTAAATACTTCCAAGCTGCACTGGAAGACAACAAAAACGATGCTGCCAAATTTTGGAGCATCCTCAAAGAAGTTGAAGGACATACTACTGATTCCTCCCTTCCACACAAAATAGTGTCCAATGGGTCTACTTTCACAGACAGGTCTGCTATATTAGACCGACTTAATGAACACTTTGCTACAGCTGGGTTGGCCTTTGATGCCTTGCCTATCAACAAGATCAGCCCGCCAAGGGACCCCACTGCTGTCTCTAATGCTAATTTCAATCTCAACCAATCTCATCCTTCTTCTTTCAACTTCCATACAGTCACGTTTAAACAAGTAGAAGACCTCCTATTGTTATTGGATACAAAAAAGAGTGCCAGGGCTGACAATAGTGAACCCTACATCCTAAAATTGGGCCATTGCTATTTAACGTCCCCCATCACCCACTTATTCAATTCCTCCCTGAAGCAGGGTGAGCTACCTGTGCTTTGGAAAACTGCACATATCATACCTTTGTTCATATCTGGGGATCAGAGCGACCTGAACAATTACAGGCCTATTTCCATACTATCTGCCCTATCAAAACTATTGGAAAAAATCATCAACACCCAAATTAGAGAGTACCTGGAGTCGCAGAAACTGCTAAATCCTGCACAGTCCGGCTTTGGAGCCAAACATAGCACAGTTTCTGCCCTTGTAAAAGTAACCACTGACTGGCAAATTGCCCTGGATTCTAAGAAGTATGTGTGTGCCCTTTTCCTTGATCTTAGTAAGGCGTTTGATACTGTGAACCACAATATTATGCTTAACGCACTGTGCTATATCTGCCTCGATAAGACTGTCATTAAATGGTGCACCAGCTACCTCACCAACAGGTTACAACAAGTTAAAGCTTCAGGCGATTTATCCCCATTAAAAACACTTCCACGAGGTGTCCCCGAAGGCTCCATCTTGGGTCCTATCTTATTTGCAATTTATATCAACAACCTTGATGCACAACTGCATACAGTTAATGTGCACCTATTTGCAGATTATACTGTCCTCTACACCTCAAACTCATCCTTGGATTCAACCTTTGAGGACCTACAGCAAGATTTTATCTCTCTCCAACATAACCTTATCAAATATAAGCTCCTACTCAACGCAAAAAAAAAAAAAACCAAAGCCATGATCCTCTCGCCTAAGGCAGCCCCGAGACCAACACACAAGCACATGATTCTAATGCTAATAGGTGAACCCCTTGAAATAGTAGATACCTTCAAATATCTAGGGTTCTGGCTAGACAACAAGCTCAACTTTCTTTACCATCTAAATGAGCTCTCGAAAAAACTAAGGCAGCGGTTAGGTGTGTTCTACTGCATTAAGCACCTACTTACCAGAGAAGCTAGAAAGAGACTAGTGCAATCCACATTCCTACCCTTACTGGACTATGCTGACTTTCTCTACAACCATTGCCCCTCAACTGTGCTCAGCAAACTTGACACTCTCTACCACCGGGCCATAAGGTTCATCCTAAACCAGCCCTCTCGCACCCACCATTGCATACTGTACCAAGAGATGGGATGGTCCTCTCTCTCAACAAGGAGGAAAAGGAATGCTCTTCTTTGGTTCTTCAGAGCCTTGTCTGACAAACTGCCTGCCTACATTTCAAGCTTCTTTGAACATGCCAAGGGTTCTTATGGGTTGAGATGCTTCTCCCTACTCTGCTTCCAGATACCCAGAGTAAAAACAACCCATGGTGTGGCTGCAAAAAACTTCTCCTTCCCGTCCTTATGGAACGCTATGCAAAACTCACTTAAACTCTCATCCCTTCCTGGTCCGTTCACTTTCAAAGCACTAATAGCTGAATACCTTAAGGAAACCTGTAGTTGTTTTAAGTGACCTTGTACCTGTAGCCCCTAGTATCGTCCACGAAGCTGAAACTACTGCAAACCACTCAATTTCTCATCCCTTTCAGGGGCACTTAGCCCTCATTAGTCTCCTCTTCCCCTGTCCCTCCCTCCCCTGCTTCATATACATCCTCCTCTTTTTCCCCTACATATTCCTTCTTGTAAGATAATAGCAGCCTTATATTGATGACCACCTAAGTATTAAATCTCTACCTCTCGAGTCCACTAGTTATGACCTTGTAACTGTTTTTACCCATGTTAGCCATGTATGTATAGGCCTACTAGTTATGACCTTGCAACTGTATCACCTAAGTTAGCTATGTATGTATAGGTATTTGTATAGGCCTGAATAATCCTCCATATGTACCATGTCTCTCCCTTGTCAACTCTGTTTTTGCCTGTGATCTGTATTAATGTCCAGGACCACCTTGAAAATGAGCTTGCTCAATGGTGTTTACACCTGGTTAAATAAAGTTTGATTGATTGAGCTGGGAGGCGAGCAATTTTTCCAGCAATTTGTTGAGTACTGGTAGTATCGCAATTGGCCTATAGTTGCCAAAGTCATACAGCCACTTTTTTTGCAAACTGGAACAACATGTCAGATTTTGCAGATATTAGGACCATATGTGTTGTAACAGACAGGTTAAAGATTCTTGTGACAGGAAGGGCAAGTTCTGTGGAAGCAATCTTCAGTATTTTAGGATCCAATTAATCAGAGCCTGCAAACTTTGGTATACGGATTTGCATAAGGAGACTGCAAACCTTGCCATAAGTGACCACTCTGAAGTAAAAAGGGTGTGTGTGTGAGACGGGGCAGGCATCTTTGATGGAAGGGCCAGGGAGAGAGAAAAGGGGAGGAGAAGAAGGCCCCAGTGTAAGCAAAGAGGTCAGTGAAACTTTGATTGAAGGTGTTAGCTACGGTGACAGGATTATTACAGTTAACTCCATCAGTATTTAGTTCCTTGGGAATTAAGTTACTAGACTAGCCTAGAACTTGCTTGACATTTTTCCAGAAATGTCTTGGGTTTCTGGCTGAAGCATCAATCAGAGATTTGAAATGAAGACTTTTATTATGCTGGATGGCCCTCTTACATTACTTTCTGAGCATTCTGTAGCTAGTCCAGTTAGTGGCAGACTTAACGGCTTTGTATGTAGACCAGATGGTGTTCCTTTGTTTCATAAGGGCCAGCAGGGGACAATCAAGCAATTTAGTGATGGGGCTGTGTACTTGACTGGAGGTCAAGGGAGCATATTTTAGATTTTTATTAGAACCTCACTGAACACAAAGAGGGAATGGTTTATGTCACCAGTGTCCCACAGCTTTGACCAATCTGCACTCACGACTTCCTATTTCAGTTCAGAGGTGTCAAGCCTCAAGAAATCTCTAGAGTGTATGATTCTTGTGGAGACCCACCAGACACAATAAATGGGGGAGTGAACCTTGTAGCAGCTGGGAGGACACCAGGGCAGGTAATTCCATCAGGTTGGTGGGGGTGAGGATCCAATCAATTAGGGTAGTGGTCTGACCATTATTTGCTCTTCTGGTGGGTTCAAAGAGGAGCTGATGGAGCTGTAATTTAAGGGTAAGTTCAGCATTTTTAGAGTTGTCTCTAAGTCAATCAATGTAAAAATCACCAATCAAAAGAATTTCATTATTTAAAACAAGTGCAGCCTACTGATCACATAAGTGATGGTAAGGCCTGCTGAATACCTGCTGGGGAATATAGACACAGAAAATATGTACTGCAAGCCAAAATTCAACCTGGGGATGGGGAAGGGGGGGAGTAAGTGATTTGAGGCCTTGACATACAGGTGATCCCTATAGTAGATAACAGTTCCACCACCCCTCTTGGATGTGAGACAGTCTGACTTAGTGAAGTTAAAACTCAGCAAAGCATGAACTTTATCAGGAACATGTGACTTCAGCCAGGTCTCACTGATATCAAGAGAATATCCAGTTTGTATGGATTGACCCATATGGTAAGTTCATTCAGATTTTTTGGAAAGGCTCCTTATGTTTATGTGGGCAAATTTAAGCCCCTTAACACCTTGCCAGGGTGGGGATGTTAGGACACTGGAGGGTTGTGACACAAGACCAGATGGATTGGCCAACTGGGGGCATGGATTTGGTTCAATGTCACTAGCAATCATAAGAAGGGATATAGTTAGTAAGGTGAGGGAGCAATACCTGGTCAGCAATGGTAAGGGATAGACCCACCATTGCAATCTAATGAGATATGCTATAGCCCAACCAAAGCAAGGCCTTGGGCACAAGGTAATGGCAGTGGCCATACAGCTCCACATGCTGGTTTATATACAAGTTTGATACAGAGAAGTCGGTGAGGCTTATGGAAGCAGAGCACTGTGGAGGTTTGAAAGGGAGGGTGTCAGCCAGCACCAGAAGGCAGGCAAGCATACCAGTGAGGATCAGAATCAAACTAAGGGCCCCCATGGTAAGGAAAATGATTGATCCACCTAAATAGACCACAATCCCAGCTAAAGCAAAAAAACAGCTTTACTATCTGTAGTGAGCAGATAACGGAGGGATGACAATACCTGGCCACCTCAGGAACAGTATGAGTCTGATGCAACTATTTCAAACAACCTCAGCTAACAGAATACAGAGGCTATAAGTTGACCCTAGATAAGAGCAGCACATCTAGGAGACTAAAGTAGTGAATAGTTACATTACAGTTATGTCAGTGGCTGGAGTAAATGATGACAGCAGTAAACAAGCAAACCTAAGATAAGGAGTGAGCAGTTTCTTTAGGCAACAGGGATAGGCAGTACAAAATACAGCAGGTAGAACAAAACATGTAAGGCAGCAATGTGTGAAGCAGTGATGAAAGTGAACAGAAACCTACAGGAACTCTGTTCCTGTACCTTTTTAGCAGCAGGAACGGAGTTCCTGTACTTCTTCCCACTGACACTAGAACTGAAATTCTTAAACCAAAAACATAATGACAGTTTCTGGCCCTGTGACCTAAAATCAGGGTTTCCATAACAACATTTGACTTGTACAACACTGCAATTTTGCTAGAAATACTTCAATATCTCTAACTGAATCTACTAGTGTCTAAGCAGATAGACCTGTCTTCACAAAGCTATCCTTCAGATTGAAGATCTTCATTCTGCATTTCATATTTGACAGTGCCTGAGTTCCTGTACTTCTTGTCTACCACTTGCACCACTGGTGTGAAGGTAACCCAGAAGTGATTAGCCACAATATGCAGTTGTATAACCAAGGCCTACAGCAGTTCAAAATGTAAATTAGAGAGTGCAAAATATTTAAGGCAGCAGGTGGCTTATATGCAGAGCAGGAATAAGAGAGGGATCCAGCTAGGGAGTAGCCACAAAAGTATTATTAATAACAGTATATATGGGCAATGCAGTTATGACTAGCGCAGTGAAGTACCTAGAGGCAGGTGTCTATGAATAGAGTTGAAAGTGAGGGTGACCCTGCTAGAAAGTACCCATTGGTCCAGGGTTTGGAGGGGGACCCAACAGCATATAAATAAGGCAGTTCAAAGTTACTCTAAATGAAGCAGCATGACTGTCTGACAGCCAACTCCAGGCAGACTCCCGTGCTGCCCTTTATACTCAGCCTTTCACACAGAGGTCCACAGCATGAAGGGCTGCTTAATATGGATGTTCTTAAATGGTGAGAGTGGGGATGAAAAGGACTTAAGGCAGCAGGTTCCAGTTGGCTTCCCAGCATTCAAGGGATGCGGCCAGGGAAGCTGATTGGGGGGCTGGGAGAGCTGGAGGAACCTTGGCTAGGTTCCAACTTCTGGCTGCAGCTTGTGACAGAAAAGGTCTCTGGTGCGGCTCTCCTCAGTGGTGTGATGCAAGGGGCAGAGTTCCTCAGGATGCAACAGATTGCCCTCATGACTGCGGTGAAGTCTGTGGCAGTGGCTATGAAGACTAAGAAGCAGCTCTTTGGTTTATAGCCCCATTTCCATTGAGATACAAATGGGGTTTGAGGTGACAGATTCTGATGTGCTGCGCAAAGTCCAGGGGATGTGGCCAGGAAAGCTGACTGGGGGGGCTGGGAGAGCTGGAGGAACCTTGGCTAGGTTCTGACTTCTGGCTGCAGCTTTTGACAGAAAAGGTCTCTGGTGTGGCTTTCCTCAGTGGTGCGATGTGGGAGGAGGGTTTCTCAGGATGCGGCAGATTGGCAATGTGACCCAGGTGAAGTACGTGGCAGTGGCTAATGAGATCAGGAAGCAGCTGTTTGTTTTAAAACCTCATCTCCATTGAGACTCAAAAAGGATTGAGGTGGCTGGCTCTGATTGGCTGCCCAGAGTCCAGGGTATATGGCCAGGGAAGCTGATTGGTGGGCTGGGGGAGATGGAGGAACCTCGACTAGATTCCAACGTCTGGGTGCAGTTTGTGGCAGAAAAGGTCTTTGGTGCCACTCTTCTCAGTGGTGCAGTGGGGGGGGGGGCTCCTCAAGATGCGGCAGATTACCCTCGTGACTCCGGTGAAGTCCGTGGCAATGGCTACCAGAGGGCTAATGTACTATAGGGGTGTGTTGTCCTTTAGAGAAGACACTAAACCCAGGTCAAGTGGAAGTCAAGCAAACCATGGCACATTTCACAAGAAAACAAGATCATTCCCCATGTTCTAGTTTACATTTCCCTCACAAAAAGAACTAGAAGTCAACTATTCCTCCCAGTATTTAGCCTGTACAAATTCCTTTTCAACAACAACCAAATTACCAAATTGCTTAATATTTGCAGATACCCTGTTCATTTATTTCTTAAAAGTTTGGAGAGAATGGATTAATCATGTAATGCTAACTTTTTTCACCATCATTTTATCTTATTTTCATTGCTTACCTATGTTTTCTTTCTTTTGTTTTTTATATAGGTATTTATGCCCCATGTCTTTGCAGGCCTCTTTCAGCACTCATAATCCCTGTCACCAACCATCCTCTGGGCTAAGCTGACTCCAGTTAATCTCCTCTGGAATACCCTTGCATGGCAGGATGGTGGGGCAGGCCCCTCCTCCCCTTGTGAATACATCCAGATCTTGAGCCAGAGCCTAGTTAGTGGTGCAGTATCTGCGGCGGCAGAGAGTTGTCATCCTGCCCAGCAGGGTTTTTTCTCCTTGCACCCCCTGATGTCAGACATAGTCCAACCAGCCCTCCCTTGCATACTGGAGTGCCCCTGTGGGAGAGATAAGCTCCCTGGTTCACGGCAAGGTTGGGCAGAATGGTGGACCTTAATGCCATCCTTCCCGGAGATGGGAGAACTGCTACACAGCAGTGCCTTCCCAGCCCCACAGGCCAACCTGCCAGCTTCCCAAGCTCATTTCTGAACTTGAGTCAGCAGTATGGGAGTGAACAATGCTACCTACTGGGTCAGCGGATAGCCCTTGCCTATCTTTCTTGATTATACATGCTGCACATCTTTAAAACATTTCTTTGGGTTTGGAAACTAAAAAAAAACTTATACCATTTCACAGACTCTGGAACTGGATGAAAGCTGTTGAAGTAGCAATACTCCCTTATATTCTTGCATTTAATTTAAAAAAAAATTGAACACGTATTCAACTTTTTCTGTAGTATGCTGTGTAATAGGTCTGACAGATGGCTGATGTATGTAAATTGTAGACTAATATCTGTATGATGTGTTAGATTACCTTATATAGACTGCTTATGAATTAAATATTTAATATTCAACCACTGTATCATACATTAAACTACATTATTTACACAAACACACACACACACTGCATGCTTTTAACTGCCAGCGTAAAAAAAACCCACTAACTATACAAACAAATGAACAGTATTTTCCAGAAAATTTTCATGCTTTTGATATCTACGGATTAGAAAGAGAATTTACTGCTTCACATTACCAAACAAATGTACTTTTTAAAATCAATATTTTGAATGTAGCATTCAGGAATTCTCACCTTTCAGTCTTCTGTCTTAAGCTTGATTTGTTTTCTACTTCTTTCAAAGTGAAATGCAGTTCTTCTCTTACTTTCTCTTACAGGTCTGCCATCTACAAGCAGTGAGGCATGGCCTGAGATTTCTTTCAGTTCTAAGTAAACTCAAATGTGTGATTTAAATTGAACTGTACATACAGAAAATAATGTTAAAATGTTGCTGGTAGACAAGAACTGCCAAGTTACTCTGCTGCAAACAATACTGCATATGGATTACTAACTCCATGAGTTGTCATAGCAGCAGCTTCTGTACTTACCCAGAGTACAAGCAGGTAACGTTTGGAACAATAAACAAGCTTTCCCTCCTCCAGCCTTGGACATAATTTGGTTACTAACATACTGAACAGATGGGTAGTTTTAAGGTTAAAGGTCAAACAGTTACACATAAACAGCTAATGTATGAAACACCAAGAGACTTATTCAGTATTAATTCTCCACTACACATGCTTTGCTGTTTGCTAAAAAGATTACTGCACATGCTGTGCAGAACCAGCAATCTTTGCTATCATAAAAGTGGCAAATGCACTACCAGAATATCACATATTGTTATGTGTCCATCCTCCTCCTACAAAGTTACTGTCTTTGGAGAAGGAAGGAAGGAAGGAAGGAGATTTTATATGTACAGTATATTTATAGCTATACAGTAGCTACTTGCACGGTAGCATGAGTATTGTTAGGGTTGAGCAGCAGTCTCCATGTTAAACCCCAATCTTTGCATCTTAATCCCTTTGGCGGTGTTTGATAAAAATACCTATCATTTTGCCTACATGGCAAGTTCTCAAGATGTGGAAAGTTTTGTGATGGGCACTTATCCAGATTCTGAGAACACCAAAATGTTGCTTTCACAGGCCACATTTTTCTTTCTTAAAATTAGTGTTTATCATGTTGCAAGAAAAGATTTTCAGGTCATTCACTTTGCAAGACCACCTTTCGGATGGGATTTAACACATTCTATTGACCACATTCATGATGTGGGGTTAAAATGTCAACAAAAAGTTATGAAGAAACATTGTGTGCCATCCTTTGGCCCAGAGGGTAGTGTGTTCTGATCATGTGCTGGTGAGCTGAGTTCAGGGGCAAGCTCTGTGAGCCAGCTGGATGGCCTAAGACAGGGGGGGGACAACACTGCCATGCAGCACCACCCCAGCCTGAGAAAGGATGATGCAGTGTTGGCCACATGGGAAACAAGTAACCATATAGTGCAGAGAAGTCTTCTCTTGGCATATGGCCCAGATAGCCTTGCACTACTGCAATTCTTGCTGCATGGAAGCACAAGGCCCAGATGGACATTTGGCTCTGTGCATCTGCATCTGTATCCACATGGATCCATTGCACCCATAGGGCCCTACACTGATGCAGCCCCCCAGACAGCCCCATGAATTCTTTGTATTCATAGCCATATGGAAGTTCAGAGCCCAGAGGGCCCTGTTCTTCTGAAGTTGGGTGGATGGACTCTTGGCACAGGACCCATAGAGCCCTGCATATCTGCATCTGTCAGAACCTGTGTGAATGAGGATATGACTCCACTGTCTCAAAAAGAAAGGACATTCATTGCAAAAAAAACTATGTTAATGCACAAGTTATGATTCAACCTAATGGCAAAAAGTAGAGAAATGTCATGTTAGAATTTCCAACCATAACCCTCTACCCCCAAACAGCAGAAGGGCAAGACCATGCAAGCAATCACAGACAGCCATCATCAGGTAATACAAAAAACATACAACTGTTTCCAAATGACACAAATGTAGTAGCACTGATGTGCTACCTTTGTGGATTGTATCTGAGGCTGCAGAGTGTTTATATATGTCTTACAGCATGCATGAGTAACTCTGGTTGCAGAAACCTAGGCCCCACATGGGTCTGTGTTTTTGTAGACAGAAGTAATGTTGCAGTTTTTGTATAATGGATTTCTATGTGCAGTAGCAGTAGCAGACATGCAAGCCCCACAGGGCTTGCACCTCTGCAGACAGAAGTTGATGTGTATGTCTTACACCTGCAGCTGCAAAAGTGTCAGCCCCTCAGGGGCCTGCACATCTGCATACAGAAGTAGTGTTGTAATTTGGGTATCATGGAGTTTGTGGGGCCTGCTCTTCTGCAGCCAGAGGTCGTGTGTATTTATTTATTTATTTAAAAGTTTAACCAGGCAGGCATACTGAGCGGAGAACCACTCGTTTCCAGATGTTACCTGGGGAAATCAGGGAAGGGGACATAGGTGAAGGACAGCAATACAGATATGATCTGTACATAGAAGTTTATGAGACATTATACAATAGGTAGCTAGGGCAAACATGCAAAACCTATATATAAACTTATAACATGCACAGTGAATTCCCATGCATAGCACTGGGAATTTATATCCACTACAAATTGACAGTTTTAAGAGAGGAACAAGTTAGGGTGCAAACCCAGTGCACCCAGTGCCAGTGCTTAAGTTGTTATCTAGCAGGTGGAGGAGACCAGTGGGACTTGGGGGACTTAAGATTGTGTAGGCAGGGAGCAAGAGCAGGCCGTAAGGAGATGTTCGAGGAGGCAGGTGTTGAGGTGTCTATGATTGGAGGAGTGGTGGATATCAGCAGGCAGGTCATTCCAGAGTTTTGGCAATCGGTATTTGAATGCTGCCTGACCCATAGAGGTGCGCATGAGAGGGATTTGGAAAAGCCTGGTATCCGAGCGACATAGTGAGTAGGCAGATGGGGGTTGAGATATTAAGGTAGCACCCAGGTAAGGAGGAAGGGTTTGGGTCCAGTATTTAGCAGCAACTCTAGTGCAGTGAATTTGTCTGCAGGCCGAGAGTGAGGGAAGGGCCAGGGAGCTGTATAGGTCGCAGTGGTGTGTCAGTATTGGGCATTCCAGTATGAAAGTATGAAACGGCAGAGGGAATGAAAGAGTGTGTCCAGGCTGGCCAGAACTGATGGTGAGGTGGCACCATAGACCACATCCCCATAATCAAATATCGGGACTATCATCTTTTGTACGAGTTCACGCCTGACTGGGGTGGACATGCAGCCTTTGTTATGATAGAGGGCCCCCAGTTTAGGATGCAGTTTCTTGTGAAGGCATTCAACATGTATTGAGAAGTCTAGGTATTGGTTGAGCCAGACGCCCAGATAGCGGAACGAGGTGCAGGATTCCAAGGGAGAAAGGTCCAGGGTTAGGAATGCGGGGCAATTGATGAGTCGGGAGAGCCGTGGTTGCGAGCCAAAAGTTAGTGAAACTGTTTTTTTATCATTTAGGAATAGCTGGTTTGATCTGAGCCACTGTTGTACAGCATTGAAATCCTGCTGTAGTTGGTCATGCACTGCTTCAGCAGAGGGGCCAGTGTTGTATATCACAGTATTGTCTGAGTACATTTGAATGGCTGAGTGGGAGCAGACTAGCGGGAGTTCATTTAGGAATACGGAGAAGAGGATTGAGCCCAGGACTGATCCTTGTGGGACTCCCGTAGAGATAGGGAGGGGGTAGATATGTGGGGGCCAATTTTCACTGCTTGGTGTCTGCCACACAAGTAAGCCTGAAACCAGTTAGTGGCATGGTTGGAGAGGCCGGCAGTGCTTAGTTTCTCTATTGGGAGTGTGTGGGAGACGGTATCAAAAGCTTTGGCCAGATTGATGAAAATGGCCAAGGTGATGTGGCCTTTATCCATTCCTGAGAGAATGTCATTTGTGATTCTTAGTAGGGAGGTGATGGTAGAGTGTGATTTTCAGAACACTGACTGGTATGGGGTGAAAAAGGAGGAATAGACTAGGTATTGGGAAAACTGAGCAAGGGCAAATTGTTCTTGTATTTTTGCCAGAGTTGGGAGAAGGAGATGGGGCGGTAATTCCCCGGAGAGGAGGGGTCACCCCCCTTTGGCAGGGGGATGACGGCTGCCAGCTTCCAAGCGGTGGGGATTGTGGCCATCGAGAAGGAGAGGTTAAGCAAGTTGGCTAACGGAGCGGCTATGGCGGGGGCTGATAGCTGTAGTAGTCTGGAGTCCATGCCAGAGGGACATTTGCCCTTGTTAGGGTTTAGGTTGCACAGTGCTTGGTAGACTTCGGCCGGGAAGACAGAACAGAAGGAGAAAGAGGGGGGTGAGGTGGTGTTCTGAGATTTAGATGAGGTAGTTGTCTTGGGTGGGAATGGGGAGAGGCTATGTACCAGAGAAGCTGTGCTGTTGGTGAAGAAGGTGTTGAAAGCCGTGGCTACTTCATAAGGGTCAGTGACAGCCGAGTCAAGGATTGATAGAGCCGAGGTTAGTGGTTGTACAGGCGTGGATAGGAGGGATTTGATGGTTTTCTAGAAGTTGGTTGGGTGGTTAAGATTTGCGCTTAGTGCCGACGCAAAATATTTCTGTTTGGCTAGTCGAATCGATTTAGTGTAGGAGTTGTGGTGGGATCGATAATTTAGTAGGGCTTGGTGGGAGCTAGTTGATTTGTACTTTTTCCAGGCCAGGTCCCTGGTGTGGCATTGGCTGATGATATCGGCGGAGATCCAGGGTAGGTGGGAACCCCTAACTCTAGTGCTTCTTAGCGGTGCATGTTGGTCCCAGACCCCCAGGAAACTATTTTTGAATTTTTCTAGTGCAATGTCTGTGGTTGAGAACTGTGGGATGAAGGACCAGTCTACCATAGCCTGGTCCGATAGGAGTGGTGGTAGAGATAGTGACTTGAAAGACCTGGCTAGTAGAGTCCTGGGGGGGTTAGGGGGTTTATGCACTTTTCTGACTAAGTATACCATATGGTGATCACTTAGGGAGTCGGGGAGTAGGCCTGCTCCAATTGACCTATGTGGGTGTGTGGTCAGTGCCCAGTCCAGGAGGGAGTGGTTATGCGTTTTTAGGTTTAGCCTGGTGGGTTGGGAGATTTGTTGTGTGAGGTTCAGGGCGTTTACTTTGTAGTGCAGTTTGGCACAGTCATTTGCTAGCCAGTTGTAATTGAAGTCCCCTAAGAAATAGAGCTCGCCTGTTCCGGCGGAGGATTTTAATTTGGCTAGGTGGTCTAATATGCTAGGCATTGGGGTGTTAGGGGTGCAGTAGGATCCTACTATATACACCGGGGGGGAGTATGGTAGTGCCATTTTGACAGTTAGGGACTCAATTTGTGGCGAGGGTGTAGGGATGTGGACCGGGGTGAATTGGAACTTGGCAGCAATGTACATGGCGAGGCCACCCCCCTTTTCTTTCCCATACGGTCTTGCCTAAAAAGGGAGTATCCTGGAATGGCAACAGTAGAGTCTAGGTGGTAGGGTTTGAGCCATGTCTCAGAAAGTATAAGGATGTCAGGATAAAGTGATAGGGCTGATAGTTGCAGTTCTGGGATTTTGTTAAGGATACTACAAATGTTTAGATGCAGTATTTTGAGGCCCTTTGGGAGAGCCAGGGGGGTGGGTAGTTTGGGTGGGGTGGGTCCGGGGTTAGATTCTATATCCCCAGCTAGTAACAGAAGCAGTGCTGTAAGTTGTATGAACTTGTACCAAGTGGCCCTGGTTTTTGCGATGGCAGTCAAATGAGCAAGGCGCTGGCCTGTACAAGTCAGCCTTAAACAACACAGCACAGATAGTCCCGGGGTAAAAGGGGGGGAGAATGGAAGCTCTGAGTAGCCAGTTAAGGGGGGGGCCTGTAGGAGTTATTTGTGGGAGTGTGATACAGCATGAGGGCTCATTAGTTATGGTGTGTGTATGTCTTACATCTGTGGCTGCGGAAGCGCTGGCCCTAGGGGGGCCTGCACTTCTGTAGCCAGATGTGTGTGTATGTTTTATGGTGTACATGAGTAGCTATGGCTATAGAAGTACTGGCCTCGTAGAGGCCTGTGCTTCTGCAGATGAAACAACTCTAGTAATTTGGGTACATTGGATTTTTGTCTGTGGCTGCAGAGGCCAGTGCTTCCGTAGACAGAAGTACTATTGTGATTGAAGTATTGTGAAGTTCTAGCTGCAGCCAGAAGTGAGTGTATATGTATTGCAGTGTGTATGCCACAGATACAAATCCACAAAGATAGCACACCACCATTTGTGTTATCTGGAAACAGTTATATGTTGTTCCTCTTACCTGATGATGACTGTCTGTGGTTGCTTGTGTGGTTTTGTCCTTTTGCTGCTTGGGGGTGGGACGTTAGGGTTATAAACTTAAACACCCTAGTTCCCTATTTTTGTGGCATTAAGCTGAATCCTAACTGGTGCATTAACACAATTTTTTTGCAATATATCCAGTACAAACTGTATCTCAACATGTTTTACAGTTCAAGAGAGGGAGTGGAGAGAATATTGTTGCTATTTTAGCCACACATGTATACATAGAAAGCATAGAGAGAGCTTAGAGGGAAACTGTAATGTGGTTAAGCACAGGTAAAATAAGTGACTTGCTGAAGGTCACATATAGAGGAAGTAGAAGTTGTGAGATTCAAATGGGTCACAGCTCTGTGCTCTAATTTCTAAACTAAACTCGGTATCCTGTGATATGGGTGACTGAAATTGAGTGACTCAGATATGAGCGACTCAGTTTCAATGCCCGTTATGTGAGGTACCCTGGAAGGGTAGTGAGGGAAGAACAGTGAGGATATAGGATAGCGAGAGAAGAAGATCAACAATATAGGACGTCGACCAGAAGGGGAGGGATAAGGAAGAAAGTATGTGGGAGGTAGTGTGGCATGGTGTTGCCAAGCTGGCCATGTGGTGTGGTGGTGAGGGTGGGCAGCTACAGTGAGACAGGTTAAGGGTTCAGGGCTGGGGAGTGGTATACTTTTTATGTATTTCAAAAGTGGGATTTCATTTTATGAGTGCCTCCCCCCCCGACATGCACCCCCTAGGTTGATAATTGAAAGTAAGAAGGTGCAGGGTGCAGCCCCCCAGACGCCGCCCGCATAAATATACTTGATGCTTTTCACCCATGTTGTTGTGCTCCTTGCTGGGAGTGTACATCACCGTTTTGCTTTTCAGCGATGTGCACTCACTCAAACAGTGATTGCCGTTATGACATGGAACCACCAAACTGTGTTCCTGTAATGAAATAGTGAAAGTGTGGCTCATAAAGTGGCCCTCTAAACTTTAGGCCAAAATGTTTTGGGTTGAGTCCCCATACTAGGACATGGGATCAGACCTGCTGTTTTATTACTAGCATTTGAACTTGACTGTACAGTGTAACCCTGCCCTTAGAGCAGCTCAGCTCAGCAAACCTTTCCTGGTAAAACTTTATTGAAAAAACAAACAACTGGAACCAGATGACGACCCATTGGGTAGAATGTTAACCTTCCATGCCAGCAACCCAAGTTTAGGAATGGACTCAGGAGCTGCCAAGGCATCTGGAGGGGGGGAGGTGCTGCCACTGGTCAGCACTCCTAGCCAGGGAGAGTCAGAATGAGGTTCCACTGCTGTAGCAACCTCTGCTGTGTTGCACGGAACTTGCCTCTTTTGCAGGAGGATGCCATGTGCAAGGCCTGTTGGGGCACTGCCTGCTGCTGCTGGGTGGTAGGTGGGGAGAAAAATGGCAGAACTCCATGTTCCATGAACTGTCTATATGTCAGTCACTGACACTCCCTCATGTCCCGCCTCATGCGGATCCTTTCTGGCCATAATGGTGATTTCGGAAGCCTATTTTTACTGGTTTGAACTGTGCCTGTGCCATGTTTGGCAAATGCCTACTCTTTCTTTCTTTCTTTCTTTCTTTCTTTCTTTCTTTCTTCTCTGTTTTCTTACTGTATGTATGTATTTTTTACAAGGATTTCAATAAAAGTAATTCCTGGTATGTCTTAGTCTGCCCCCTCCACCTGGGCAAACATGCTTCTGGCCCTTGCTGGGAATAAAACCTGAACCCTGAGTCCCAGGGGCGTAGTTTGTTATTTTTACAGGGGGGGCAAAGTAACAAAAAAGTCCTTATTTTCGCGTATCACGACAGTGAAGAGGGCAGGTGGCTTGCATAATGCAAACAAATCAAATAGCATCAAATAATGCCCCAAAACATTTAAGACTACAGCTGAATAACTCCTGGGAGGGACCAGCCCAGGCCAAGTCAGAGCACTTCCCCACCCCACCCCACCAGTTTTACTGCAGCCTGCTCTCGGCCCAACTCCTCCTGAGACCAGAGTCGAAAACTGACCAAGATCTGTTTTGTATTTAGTTCTTCGTTCTTCTGCCTTGGGAGTGAGGACTTACTTGTAAAGTTGAAAATATGTAAGGAACTTAACTTTCTTCTCAAGAGGACAGGACCTCCCCTCCGCTTCAATTCAAATCAGTCTGGACCTAATTTTGCCCCCACCTGAACCTCCAGGTGGATAGCTCACTAGTCTCTCACCCCACTTTGCTGCTTACATAACCCTTCCAAGTCCAGCCCTTATAGTGGATCCTGAACTTCTTGAAATGTCTGCTTGAGCTAGCCCTCCCACCCTTGAGGAGTGCAAAAAGCATGTTTCAAGGAAGTGCAGCAAATGGCTGTGCCACTCAGTATACCTATAAATATGGATGGTATGGAAACATCCCAGCATGTGCATCCTCACAGCATGAGCCCTTATTTACAAAGATTACATAAAAAATGCTATTATACAATGACAAGAATGAATGCTGGCCTCTGATTGGTCAGTCTTGGGCTAGACCCATGATGTTATCCCAGTACATCTGATTCATCACAGGTCTAGTCTCAGCCTGTCCGTGAACCTCTTGATGATTGTTAGCATTAGTATGGTTTTTTGTATCTTCTCTTAAAAATACTTTTCCACACCAAATAAAACATCTTTAAAATTATTTTTTTTAATTCTATATAACAACACGCCATTGTATAATAGCAATAATGCCTTCCAGGGTGTGTGTCATGGTAGGATAACGTCATGTCTTATGTATTGGATGCACTCGTGCCCAACCACCTGAGGCGTGACGTTATCTCAGTATGACACACGCCCTGTCGGGCATTATTGCTTACTAGCACCCAGTGTTAACACTTTTCTTTGTTATAACCAAGTTAATTCATTAGTCTCCCATCCCATCCCATCCCATATTATTCAATGTCACATGCCTGAATCTGGTTAGGTAAGGTAAGTGAAGAGGATAATGCTCTCCTCAAGCAAGCAAGCATTGCATACATAAGCATGAGACTTGCTGATATCCCTCAGGTGGTGCTCTTAACAAGCATGCTGATGTACCTGGGACAGTGCAACAGAACAATGTAAATCTCCTAATTGTTCAAGATGATCATGGGCATGGTGTGGTCACACCACAACCCCTACCACTCTCCTCCCCATGGGCTCCTAAGGAATGTGCATCTCTGTCCATGCCCAGGGTTACACAACCCCATCCAAGCAAACACAGACTGCCCTGGCACAAAAGTGGTCGCATCACATACCTGAGAGAACAGACGCCACAGGAAGTTTGCTGGAACAACGACTCCAGATACCTGTGCACAGCCTCGCAAGACCCACCCTGAAAGGTAAGTACTTGGTTGGTGGTTTTTATTAGCATTATCTGTGACAGTGTGTGGTGGGCCGGTTGTGGTAGCCAGGTTGCTGTGGATGCTCCCCCCCAACAGACTACTTCAAAATTGTCCCATCTGACAGTTTTGAAGGGCACAAATGAAACATGGTTGCTTCAGTTTGATGTGGTTTAATAAAGTTCTTTTTGTCCAAGCGTGTGTCTCTATTCTTCTACACACAGACACACACACCATCAAAAAATGAACTTTTTTTATATACCATGTTTACATTCAGGATAGAGACAGGGTAAAAGCAGGTCCAGGCAGTACAACACAGTAAATGAAACAATGCATTTACAATGCCCAACAAACCACCAAAGACCACAAAACAACAGACCTTCCCCTGCCCTGGGGGGATAGCTAGTCTGAGATCAGGGTGCTAAATGAGGAGGAGGGACCACAGAACATCTTGTTGAACCACACAGTAAGGTGAAACTACATAAACATGCACAATTTTTATACTGTAGGATTTCATACTTTCCAACAGTTCCTAATTTTGACACAGAAACTTATCTTTAGTGCTCAGAAGCCCCTTGTACGAGGGAGGTAAGCATGGCATGGACCCAGCAGTCTGGCATACATGTTGAAAAAAATATTTCTGTGCCAGTATGCCCGTCCACTCCTCCCATCTCCATCACCAGTGGCCAGAACCATTTTTTTCTGCATGTGTACCAGTCCTCCCTGGTTAGCACAGCAGCACAAAGCTGGCAGGGCAGCAGAAGGCACAGCAAGCAACAGTGAATTAAATGTCCATGCAAAAAGCTACAGCCCACTCTCCCCACCCCAGACCTGCAAGGCCACTATCTCCACCCAGACTGGCCAGCTCAGCTACTCTCTGCACCCTGATGGACTTGCACAGCCACTCTCCACACTCTGTGTCCACCCTACTAGCACAGCCACTCTCCCAACCCCACCCAACCAACACCATTTCCAGCTCCATTTATCTGGTATCTGCTCCAGGCATCCAGGTCTGTGCCTCCCCATCACA
Source organism: Neoceratodus forsteri (assembly GCA_016271365.2). NCBI lineage: Eukaryota > Metazoa > Chordata > Ceratodontiformes > Ceratodontidae > Neoceratodus > Neoceratodus forsteri. The sequence continues at coordinate 1,204,248,085 of CM028130.1, forward strand.
GGCACACAAAAATAAATAAAACCACATTTTATACTGCATTTTGTTTATGTTTCTTTCTTTGTCTGGAAAGAGAGATGTTGAGCTACCGGTCAGCAGAGTTTGCCTGGTATACAATTACAACCCGGCCCCACCGATACAATGCCAGTGCCTCCACCCACCCACACAATGCCTGTATCCCTAACCCACCCACACAAATGACCAGTGTCCGCAACACCACACACACACACATGACCAGCAGTGTCCCCAACCCCCAACACACACACGACCAGCAGTGTCCCCAACCCCACACACACATGACCAGCAGTGTCCCCAACCCCACACACACACGATCAGCAGTGTCCCCAACCACACACATACACACACACACACACACACACACACACACACACACACAAAACCAGCAGTGTCCGCAACCCCACCCACACACACGACCAGTGTCCCAACCCCCCAAAAAAAATCATAGCCAGTCGGTAGTCGCTATAACAATAGCCAGGTAGTAGTATAATCATTTCTTTAGGGTGCATGTTTTAGAGCAAGATTTTTTTTGCTAGTCTTGTAACACTGTACGAGGGAGAACACAAAAAGCTACCTACCTCTTTGGTTGTGTTTGCCAGGCAATGAAGACAGAGACAGCAAGGCCAAGGAATCTGTCTGTTTCACCCCTCCACAGTGGACGATCGGAGAAATCAAAAGAAGTGAAAGATTACTTTTACAGCCAGGTAAAGGATGAGGGGGAAATAATGTTTCAATATTTACTATTGTCCGTATGCTAGCTGCGGGCACAGGTCAGTAAGCTACATCCCTTGACAGGTAAAGGATGAGGTGGAAATTACGTTTTAACATTTACTTATGTTTATATGCTAACACTCAGTCAGCAAGCACAGAATGTCCCCCCTCCTAACCAACATGGACAGTCCACCAGAAACCCAGTCAGCAAACATGGACAGTCCCCCTTCATCCCACCTACAAGGACAGTCCCCCAGACACCCAAACTGTGCCCCACCAGACACCGGGCCAGCGAGCATAGAATGCCCCCTCCCAACTGACAAGAACAGTCCCACCAGACACCCAGGCAGCCAGCAAACATGGACGGTCCTCCCATATCCCATCAAGGACAGTCCCCACCCCTGACACACAGCTAGCAAACACAGAATTTCCCCGTCCACCAACATGAACAATCCCCAAACACCTGGCTAGCAAACACGGAGAGTTCACCCTCCCCAACAACATTGATAGTCCGTCCTAGACACCTGATCAGCAATCACTGACATTCACCCCCCCATAAGCCAACATGGAAATATCCTCCCCCAGACACTCGACCAGCAAATAGTCCCCTCCTCCCCACAAGACACCTGACAGGCAAACATGGACAGTCCCCCTTTTCCACCATCATGGACAGTCCCCCCAGACAAATGGCCAGCCAAGTCCACCAAACAATGGCTAGTATCACCACCCCACCATCACAGCCAGTGTTCCCACATCACCATGGCCTGTGTCTCCACCCCACCAGACCCCAGAATAGAAAACAGACTGTCCCCCCAGCCCCACCAAACACTGACCGCCCTCCCAGTCCCAAACACTAACCACCCCAGCCCCAAACACTGATCGTCCCCCCCAGCCCCACCAAACGCAGGCCCTACCCCAGCACCAAACACTGACCATCCTCTCAGCGAGTCAGCCCCAAAACACACAGACTGTCTCCCCCGACCCCAACCCCACAAACCAAACCATCCCCAGCCCCACCAAACACAGACCGTCCAGTGAGTTTCTCCAACAAACCCCATCATACCACTAGCATAGTAACTGAGTGTTCCCACCCCACCAACATGACCATTGTCTACACCATACCAAACAAATAGGCCCCTCCACCCACCCCACCAACATGGACAGCCTCAACAGCCAGCAAATCCCCTCTCACCCTAAGACACACAAGCTGACAGCAAACCTTCCACCCACCCCCACACATGGCCATGGCCAAGACAACTCCCCCCCAAAGACACATTTCTGGGATGTGAATGGCATTAATTTCCAACAACCAGCTTGCAGCACAGTTACCAAATCAGTAAGGGCACAGACAGGGCAGCATGCAGCAGGGCACAGCAAGGCCAAGAAGGCAGGTCAGGTAGCCGAGTCTCTCCCAACAGTCCCGTTCCTCTCCCGATTAACCCCCGACGAGACAGTAAGTAATTTTTTCTGACACCAGATGAACGTGTCGCATTATGGGTCTGCTATAGCCTGCATGACCGCCGGCTTCTTCTCTGTTCTGGGCCTGGCTGTTCACTGACCTGAATAATCCCTCTCGGTGGACCATGGAACTGGTGGGCAACGGGCGTGGTGTGGGACTCGCCGACAACACGGTAAATCTTTTTCTGGCCTGCTGGACACAGGAGCTGGGTGTGCAGGCAAGCCTGGCCGTGCCTTAGACTCACTGTAATTGTACTACTCACTCCTCCGCCTGGTCTGTCCGGTGGTAGAGGCCTTGTGGCTGCAGGCCTCCTCGGTTCTCGGGGATGGGAGGCTCAGGTGGCAGCGGGAGGGCCCAGAGCACAGCTGGCTGCACTAAGAAACAGAGAGTAGGTAGTCAGAGGACTCGGTTGAGGTATATTTAAACTGGGCTGTTCAGGACAGGAGGAGGGTGGGAACACTAGACTGACTGAGACACTGGTGACACCTGACAGACAACCAATGACTGCTGCATGACATCCTCAAATAGCTATCTATCCTTAGCCCTACGCTATATGGATGCTGCTGCTGCTCCTTCATGGAAGGCACACAGACAACTAAATGGCACCACTAACGGAGTACTGCTCATGACATGGTGCCAGCTTGCAGCACTCTCTGATTGGCTGTAACATGGAGGCTACTATGGTTGCAGGCTTGCAGACAATCAGAAAAGGGGATAGTGTTTGTTTAAGAGACACGGCGCCGCACCGCCACCCTTCCTAACTTCCCCGGAGAGGTGCAGGCAGTCCAGGCATAGCCCTGGGCCCATTCAATATTAAAAAAAAAAAATTATAACCGGAGAACGGTGGCTGGGCTCCTAAAAAAGTCCTGGTCTAATTTCTCGGGGGGGGCAGCTTGCCCCTCTGCCCCCCCACAATCTACGCCTATGCTGAGTCCCAAAAGCAGTGTCAGTAACCATGCTGCTACAGGGAAAAACCTTTCAGAAATATACCGTGGAAAGACCAAGAGGAAGCAGATCTGCCTGGTCATATCTTCAAAATTGCCCTAGGCATGAATGGGAGAAATCCTTTGGAAATTAGAGCCAGCATGGTCCTGCTTCCAAAGTATTTGGGAGGGGGGCACTGAGCAATAAAAGGGCTTGTGAAAAGTGCCAGTCAGATCAATGGGCTGTAGCAGGGCTTGTGCAGTACCTGCATTCTCGGTTAGAGAGAACCACTGACCTGCCTGACCCTATTTAACTTCCAAGATCAGATGAGCAGGTAGGCATTTTGTCTGGACTCTGGTAACCTGCAGAGGATTAGCAAACTTTGCATACAGGGAGAGGGATAGAGACTATTTGAATTTGGCTTTATGAAAAAGATATTCTGTATGATATAGAGTTATGGAAAGTAGCTTTCCTATCTTCCAAGTATCAGTCTTCTCCATGAAGCTTCACTCTTTGGATACATAGGAAGCAGTCCTCAGAAGGAAAATGTACAGACCTAACCATTGAGGCATAAAGTCCTCTGTTCTCGGCAGGAGAAGTGAGGAGAAGGGGAACCAGGGGTTTCTTCCCCATAGGTTATGATGATGAGTACAGGTGATCCTGAAGGGCCAGAAGGGAAGCTGGCTCCAACATTTCCCACACTACTCTGGGGGTGAAAAGAGTTTTCTCCCATAATGGGGCATTAAAGGCCTTTCAGAGGGTGAACAGAGCTAGAAGCGAGAAGCATAGCCAAGACATCCATCTGAAACAAATGCAGATCCTGTTGAGTGAGAAGTCATCTGGAAGGTGCCATAACATGCCTTGGTTTGATGCCATGCTGCCTCCACACCCTTAGCAGCTATGTCAAGACTGTCTTGAAGTTGCCTGACTGCAGACAGGTTGGAGAGCAGAGAGTGCACTGAACGTAGACCGGGTGAGTAACTTGGGTGTTGTTTTTGATGATGGTTTGACCCTGAAATCTCAGGTGTCTGCCGTTGTCGAATCCTCTTTTTACCATCTGAGGAACAACTCCCGAGTGAAACACCTGGTTCCTCCAGATGACCTTCCAACACTGGTCCATGCCTTTGTCACCTCCCACCTTGACTACTGCAATGCCCTCTACTTAGGGCTTCCTGTGGTTGATATCCGCTGCTTGCAGCTAGTGCAGAACGCAGCAGCCAGGCTATTGACTGGGACTTCTAGGTCCAGTCATATTACGCCTGTGCTGCTCGGACTGCACTGGCTGCCTGTTCAATGGTGGATCTCCATTAAGGTCGGGCTTCTGACCTTTAATGCACTACACAAACTGGGACCTTGCTACCTGCAAGGCCTCCTGACTTCCTACCACCCCTTCTGTCCTCTCTAATCCACCAACGAGGGATTGCTAGAGGTTCCCAGGGTACATTTTGAAGACATCTGGTGCACATACCTTTTCATTTGCAGCTCCTACCCTGTGGAACTCTCTACCATGTCGGTTGAGAGAATGCCTGACCGTCGAGAGGTTTAAGTCAGAATTTAAAACCTACCTCTTTCAAAAAGCATACTCAGATGATTTTAATTAACTTACAGTTATATATTTGTATTTATTGATGTGTATTTTACTGCTGTTTGTGAAGCGCCTTGGTTTTAAGAAAGATTCATTTGCTTGGCTTTAGATGGAGCTGATACAATATTATGTGTGCCTGCGATGAGGCTATAGAGATATAAGACTAGACTGAGGTATAATCTTCCTCCATGAGGGATCCATTTCTCTGGAGCCCACTGAAGGAGGGTATGGCCTGAAAAGGGAACCAAAAGGTGCAGGACATAAATAGTGTAATCAAAATCATGAGAACTACCCATAAAAATCAACTTGGTAAAGACAGAGTGAAGGTACCCAGCAGGGTATCCATACCAAACCAACAGCATAACCCAGGTTATGCAACCAGGACCAGAAAATAGCCCACCAAGAATTTGCAGGGCAATTGACGAGAGACCTACTCCCATAACTGAAATGCTCTTTAGTCAGCAGCACAGCAGCACAGCAAAGACAACAGGATGTGATACGGCAGAAAAGACACCCAGGGCCAGATATTCAAAGCTTAGTGCAGCACGCAAACCAATAGCATGGGAATAGCGCAGGACTAGCGTGGAGCAGCGATATTCAAAGGACCGGTTAGTGTGCGCTAACTGCAGTAGCATGGGGCAAACTGATAATGTATGCAAGGGGCAAAGGGGGGGTGGCCTGCATACACACACTACAGGATATTCAAAGCCATAGCACTGCGCTAGGACACATAGCGCGACATGTAGTGCGGCACTAGCTACAGCCTATAAAAGGCTGGTCTTAACCCAGGGCAAACCACCTAGTGGCAGTGACCACACCATGAAGTGGAAATGTGTGCTGCACCAATAGCAGTGATGCTGCCACTGATGGCAGCAGTAGTGGAGGAAGAGAAGAGGGAGCAGGCCCAACATGGGCCACAATGCAGGCCAAGGAGATGATATGCTGCAAACAGGTGGTACTGGCCCAGGGCCTCCTTCAAAACCCTGCAAGATGAGCACATCACTGGTTGGTACAGGATGAACAGGAGTATGTTGAGGCTATGTGAACTCCTGCATGAGCAGCTGTGCCCCAACACCAGATGCAGCCATGCCATGACAGTAGAGGAGAAGGTGACAGCAGCAATGTGCTTCCTTGCCACAGGGACATTACAATGACAAACGGGGGACACCAGCGGGGTATCGCAGTCTGTCGCCTCACGCTTCCTGACCCAGTTCCTTGAGGCTTTCCTGCCACATGCTGGGGAGTTCATAGTATTCCCCAGCATGGCAGCAGAGTGCAGAGAAACCATGCAGCAATTCCATCGAGTTGTGCACCTACCAGCGGTACTAGGTGCCATTGACTGCACCTATGTCCCCATCCGTGCACCACCTGGTGATGGCAGTGAGGTATATGTCAACAGCAAGGGGTACCACTCCATCAATTGCCAGGTGGTGTGTGATGTGACTGGGTGCATCAGCAATGTCTGTGTGCAGTACCCCAGCAGTGCCCACGATGCCTTCATCTGGCACCAGTCCCAACTGTGCCAGGTATTTGAGGAAGGCAGGATATCCAGTGTGCACCTAGTCAATGAGTAGCAGCAAACAAGGCACACACACATGCATCACAACAGGGGTGGGGATAGGCATGGGAGGCTAAGGAAGGGGTGTGGGAGGGAAACACAGGTGGTGCAAGACAGCAATGGGCAGACAGCAGTACATCACTAACAGGTGCACATCTCTCAACAGGGGACAGCGCCTATCCCCTGTGACCCTGGTTGCTGACACCGGTACCTCGGCAGGCCACAATGATTGAAGAGATGTACAATGAGGCACATGCCAGCATCAAAAACAACATAGAGAGGGTGTTTGGCATACTGAAGATGCGCTTCCGATGCCTAGACATGTCAGGCGGTGCCCTACTGTATAGGCCTCAGAAGGTATGCTGTATCTTCCTAGCCTGTTGTATGCTGCACAACATGGCAATGAACATGGGATACAGGCACCTGAACCTGAGGGACAAGCCGACAGTGACCCAGTGCCAGTGATCAGGGGGATAGTGGAGCAACTCAACAGGAGGGATCCTTGCATGGCCTGCAGGGCCCTAGAGCACAGGGCCGCCATCATCAGGACACTGTCACAAGCCAGAGGGTGAGTACAGACTGCACAGCAACATGATACAGTACAATAGTGAACAGTTTAATATGTACCAACATGCACAACAGTGCTGACAATAAACACAGCAGGTGCACAACACAGTGGCACTGAATGCACATGTGAGGGCGGTGCGATGGGTGAGTTGTGCATATCACTCATGTGAAGAGGACTCACAGCCATGGTACAATGATATAGGTGATGCCTGATGTGTGGTGGCAGTGTGGGGAGGGACACCATGGCTGTGCATGTGAGACTGTGCAAATGACGGCATGTGTGAGTGTGTGTGTCAGCGTGACTGCAAGTGTAAGCAGGTGTGTAGGAGTGCTAGTGTGCACATGGGAGTGTTAACCATGCACAACTTCATGGTGGCCGTGCCTATCTCTGGCAACAACCACCATGCACATGGCGCACACCACATGTGCGGGACACAGATCCAGGGGTACTCTGAGCTGACGACACAGTAGGGGAGGAACACGGTGAGGCAGGCAGGGCAGACTGCCTGTGCCCCTGCTGACCAGCAGAGCCAGACAGGGTGGCCAGATGGCCATGGCAGCACTGGGTGCCTGTCGATGTGCATGATGCAGTGGTGCTTGACCCAGTGCCAGTCCTGCGGCAGCGAGTGACCCGCCTGTGGGCCCCTGTGCCACAGGCACACTGACCCCCTTGCACAGCCTGCTGCCCACCATACACCCTGCACAGCACTGTGGTGAGGTTGACCACTGCAGCTGTGAGCCCAGCAAAGCCATGGTCCAGTGCAGCAACCATGTGGCCCAACCTGTCCTCGGCCCGCTTTTCTGCCTGTCCGAAGCCCAGGGGCAGTGACTCCTGCATCTGTGAGAGCTCATGCCTGAGCTCCCACCGCAGGCCATGCAGGTCCAGTTGTGCCTCCTGCTGGGATGTGAGTGCAGCCTGGAGCAGAGGGCAGGCCCTTGGGGCATCTGGCTCCATGGCAGCAGCACCCTCAATGGCGGCTGGCGCAGGTGCCTGCAGCTCACCAGGGTGGGGGTGACATTGCACTGGAAGCCTGTCCTGCCACTGCAGGCCAGTTGTGGTGGGCCGTGATCCCTGCAGGACCTGCACCACAACCCGTGGGGGGCACTGCATGTCAAGTGGGACACACTTGTCCTCCACATGGCCAACCACTGGCTGCACGGGTACACCCATTCTGTCATGGAAAACAACCCTCCCAGCACCCGTGCCATGGACTGCACCCTGCTCCACCCCTGTACCCTCCTCCACAGGCCCTTCCACGGGCAGGATGGAACCTCCCCTCCAACACATCCATCTCCATGTCACTGGTTACTGTCAACAGGATCACTTGCCCACCACCGAGATCCTCCACCTGGGCATCCTCTAGGGCTGCACTGAAGTCCAGGTCCCCGCCATCATTGGAGGCCCCCCCATGACAGCTGTATCCCATGTCCAAGTGAGTGCCACACATGGTGCGTGTCTGAGTGTCCATGACTGACACCTAGTCCTGATGTCAACAGGAGGTTCTCCTCCACCACCTCTGCCTCTGGTCCCAAGACAGCCATCTAAGCCTGCTCCTGGTGTGCTGCAGACCCTGCACACACCTCTGTAGAAGAAAACAGGACAGGGTCACTGACCGGTATGTGTATGGTGTGCCACACCACCACCAGTACATGCACCCTAGGAAATGTGCAACCCACTGCAGACATGCACACCCCACACACCAGCCCCACAGCCATAGACTGTGCCTACATGCACACACACACCCTACAGTGTACATGCCCCTGTCAGCTGTGGTGGCAACCATGCTGGTACTGTTTGCATGCAAACCCACCCCAGGTGCACAGTGTGCACAGCAGAGCACCCCCAAAGTGCATTCCAGGCATGACACCAACACCAACACCCAGCACCTGTGCTAGCACACCATGCAGGGTGCACACATGTGGATACAGACCTGTCCTACGTGGTGTGAGAGGTGTCTCACACCCACCACCTGGTACACCAGCAGTGGCCACCGGGTGCAATGTGGATGCCACCACAGTTATGAGTGGGTCCTCCTCCCACTGTTGTGTGGATTGTGGGCCACTACTGGTATGTAACCTATTGCAGAGCCACTGCGCCTCCTCCTCCTTTTCCTGGTGCAGCAGGTTGCTCCAGCACTTGTGCACTGCATCCGTCATCCTGCCATGTCCACTGATGGCGTTCACCCCTGCCATAACCTCATCCCATACCTGGCACTCCACCGCGTCTGTTGCCTTGTGCTGCTGCAGCACCTGCTCTCTATCCTTCACACCATGCACCATTGTCCTCAGCTCATCCTGTGAAAAGTGATGCACCCGTATGCATTCAGGTCATGCTGCACTACCTATGGGAGAGATGGACAGGGACATGTGTCACCAGCTGTGGTGGGCCTGTGGTGTGTGGCACACTTGAAACAGTATGTGCATGCCACCCCCAACAGCGGTACTGGTCACATGGATGTGGCACTGGCCAGCATGTGCGTGTATGGTGCCACCCCTGCATGCACAGTGCCACTTCACAGCTGTCGGCATAGGGACTGTACACACTGGACCCACAAGGGCACCGCTGGCACCCATAACAGACATGTGCACCTCAGGATGGGGCCATCCCAATGCCCACCACCTGGCAATGCATCGTGTCCCCATCAGCCACCTAGGGGATGTGTGCATGGCACACAGGGCATGGACACTGTGGATGGTACACATACAATAGCAGGCTACCAGGCATGGACCACACGGTGCTGTCAGTGTCACATTGGGAGCCACACAGTTGTGACCCCTGGGCTGCAGCTGTTTACCACCATCAGAGCGTCTGCGACCCTCCATGTCCCACATCCAGGGTGACTGCTGAGGGTCCATGGACCACATGCCAGTGAGCCACTGTTGCGGGGCATACCTGCAGGCCAGCGTGGTGGCCCCTCCGGGGTCTGGCACACACAGTGTGCAGGCTGACACAGGAGCACATGCCCGGCACATTGACCTGTCTGCTGGACAGTCAGCCCAGTGGCCATGTCAACCCTTACACAGCACAGTGCTGGCCTGTGGGCCTGCATCCAGTGGCCCTATCCCCAGCCTGTACAGCTGTGGTCTGCAGGCATGCAGTGTGTATGCCCCAACCCTGTGTTGCACCAGTCCCCTTCCACCAGGTCTCCAGCTGCTATACAGACCTGCCTCGCACTGCTCTCCCTCCTGTAGCATGGATCCTTCTGTTGTGTATGTCTGTCTGCAGCCTCGGCTGTGTGCTGCATTCCCATAACATGACACTGGTGGAGAACTGCTTGCCCTTTTATAGCCCAGCTGGGCAATCCAGCCTGTTATGCATGCAAATCATTGGATAATGAATTTCTAATCACAGTGTTTGCACCATGCATGCACAAGTACCCTCATTTGCATATGCTGGTTGAATATGGGCCTAACTAGAGCCGGGCAAACTGCTTAGGACCATGCAAACATTAGTGCTGGACTATGAGGTGTCCAGTGCCATGCTGTCTCTGTAGCGCAACGCTATGTGGCATAGCGCAGCACCCATGCATGCGCGTGTGTCCCCTGTGCCACACTAGCACCCCAGATTAGTGCAGTGTAGCACCGCGTTAGACCACACAGTGTGGCACTCTGTGCATGCCTGGCATTGTGGCCCAGGATCATGACGGGGTCATGCATGCACAGTGGGACCGCTTCTGGGTAGCTCCACACTATGTCATGTGATAGCACAGCACTAGTCTATGGCACATTGCTGGAGGGAGCAGGGTGGTACAGGCATAGCAGTGGTACAGGTGGTAGTATTACTGTGCTGTTTGGACAATGCCATGGGGTAGGCAGCAACGAGCAGTAGTGCACACGGGCAGGCATGCAGCAGAGGCACTGAAGGATCTTTGAGGAGGTCAGGGAGGGTGACCTCCCACGCCAGCAGGTGTGGGCCTCTGTTGCTCAGAAGCTGAGTGCCCGCAAGGGCATTGCCCGAGATACAGAGAATTTTTGGCATCGTTACACCAACATGCAATGTCAGCAGTGGCAGCAGCTGGAGTATTTCAAGTGCATGGTGTGTGAGGGCACTGTGCCTGTGCCAGGAAAGTGGCATTGCATGTTGTTCACAGCTATCATGTGCCTGTCAGACTGCATATGTGTGTGTGTGTGTGTATAGGTGTGCTACTCTGCATGGTGTTTGGGTGCATGTGGCACAGGCGGGGCCACACATGTTGGCCACCTAAGGAGGGGCATCACGGTACAGGGTGTGTGGCGGCATGCATGGTGGGGGCATGGTGCATGCTGTGTTCATGGGGGGTGACATGGGTGTGGGTGGCAGATCGGGACATTGTTTCTGGCAGGTCCTGGTACAGCACCGGCCTGCAGCCAATGACACTGTGGTACAGGGGTGCTGTCCCTGGGACACTGATGGACTATGCACACAGGTGTGCGGACTGTCGCAGTACACCTGCATCTGGCACTGTCATACCACTGTGCTGCCATGCTGACATGTCCTGTGTGCCTGGCGCATGCTCCATGGGCCATGCCACCTTCTGTGTGGGTGTCTCCTATGTTCAGCAACTGACCCTGGGTGTCCCTGTGTGTGCAGTGTTGTGGGGGTTGCGTGTGCATCTTGCTGTGCTGCTCATGGTGTATGCTGTGTACTGTGCTAACGCTGATGTTTTCCCTGTTCACTGTAGAGTGGATTGAGCAGCCCAGGCCTGAGGAAGAGGGATGAGAGGTGCCCCAGGACAGGTGGAGAGGCAGTCCGAGGGTACCAGCCATGCCGCAGTGGGTGCAGGACAGCAGCCTTGAGGGCAGGGGCCTGTTGCATGAGTACCTGTCTTGTTATTCTGTGGTGATTCACTGTGATGTGTGGCTTATTTTGTGTTCTGCCAGCGACTAGGCTGGTGGCATGGCTGCCATGGACATTGGGCCAGTGGTGTTGTGGCACTGTGCTGTGCTGCACACAAGTGTTGCACACTGCTGCTGGGAGCTGGCTGACAGGCCACCTTGCCCTGTGGGGGGGGCTGTGGTCCACTGTCAGCATGCATTGCTCCAAGGGTGCCAGATGGTGGTGGGGGCTGTGGTGGAGGAGGATCGGTGGGGCACACACACTGTCAGTTGCCATGCTCACCTCTGTGGTGCAGTGTGCTCTGTCCCTCTGGCCTCCCCACAGTTCCTACGCCTGTCTGCAGTTGGCTTTGCCTTGCTGTCCACGGGCTTCACCAGACAGGGTCTGATTATTGTCACCCACATGCCTGGTGTGGCTGCAGGGCACCACGTTCCATGCCTTCCGGGGGCTTTGCTTGGTGGCATGCATCAGCCCATCCCTGCCACAGTCTGTGCCCTGTATGCCTGTTCAGCCCTGGTGTGGGTCAGTTATTGGCCAGCCACTGTGACTGCATTGCGCTGCTCCGGCACACCTTTGGATGACGTTGTTGTGCTCTGCTTTCCGGTACATTGCCATCTGTCATTGGGCAGCATGTCCCAACATGTGGGTGCCCTTGTGCATGTTGTGGTGTGGCCCTTGCACACAGCTATCAAGGGGACCGGCTGTGCATCTGTCCTGTCTCACTGTGTGCTGTGCTGGGGTGAGTGGTGTCACCTGTGCCATGGTGCTGCCGGGCATGTCGTCATCATATATATTGGGTATTGGGTTGGTGCCTGTGTCAACCAGGCCTGCTGTGTGGGCACCTTATGGGTGGGCCTACCATTGTGTCCCTCACCTCCACTCGGGAATGTCTGTTGGGACATGCTGTCCATCCCTGTATGGCCACCTGTGGCTGCAGTATGCCCCCTGGCCTGTGTCCCATCCTCACGGTCTCCCCCTTCCTCCTGTAGGTCCACTCCATTCTTCATTGTGGGCACCAGGCCTGAGGAGTCAGGGGGCATGGAAGATCTGCTGTGCTGCATCATCTGGCAACAGAGGACTCTGATAGAGCAGCAAGCCATCCTCATCTTAAAGACCAGAAGGGTGGCATCTGTCTTGGAGGCTCATCTTGTGGAACCATCTGGCAATTAGCTATGCCCATCATCCCATATTTTGTTGCCCCCCTTACTGGACTGGTTTTAGTTTCCTGGCCTCTGTTCCTGTGTCCCTGTTTGCATCCTCCTCCCTTTTACACCCTTCTCAAGTGCCTTCTTGTACATACTGTATATATTTGTAAATAAGTTTGGCATTTCACGGTTTGAGTAGATTAATGCATATTCTTCTAGTTGTTCCTGTAGTGGGCTTATTGTTGTTAGTGTTGTGTGTTGGGGGACTTAGCATTTCATTTTTTAGGATTTGTACTGTTGTCATTCTTTGTTTTAGGGGTGGGTTGTCCAGTGGTGGTTGGGGCATTGGTTGTACACTGTTAGGTTTTGTTTTTCAATTTTGTATTGGTTTGCATCACTGTTCTGTTCCCGTTTCCTTTCCTTTCATTTGTATACTATTACATTGCAGTTACTGCAGTTTACTGTGTCCTGTGTCATTCTTGGGTGCTGGGGTTTCACTTGGTTTGTACTGTTCCTTGGGTCTCCCACATGGGTCCTGGTTGTTGCTTGCCATTCCCGTGCATGTGTGTCATATTCCAGGTTGTGCACTGTGGTCTGCTCCTGGGACCTTATTCCGGCCTGTGTTTCATTGCATGTGCCCCAGGGTCAGCCTGTCTCACCTCTACACTGTGTTCCATTGTGTGTTTGCACTGCCTGCCTGAGTGCTATATTCAGTGCTGTCTTTTATGCTATATTTAGTGCTGTCTTATTCCTGGTCTGTTTTTGCCCTGGAATCCTGGCCCTGTTTGCCCAGCTTAATTTGCTGGCTATATTCAGCTGGTTTTGCACCGGGCTATTCCTTTTGAATATAGCTTGCTTTTTGCTCCAGGCTGTGTTTGCCCGCCAGGCGGTGCTAATCTAGCCCCGGGGCAAAGTTTTGAATATCTGGCCCCAGAGAGGAAAACAGCATGGGTTTGTGCATAGAAAACTAGAACAAACTACATAAAACTGATATCATAAGGGAACAGGATTGCTTAAAAAATTACATGAGGTTGCAAAATAATTATCACAAAGTGCATGAAAAATAATACAAAATCAAAGAAAGACATAATTTGCCTGATGGTACTTGTGTGAAAAAAGACAGACTTGCATTAAGAAACCACAAGATACATGAGCAGTATGCAAGGTGCATGGAAAATGGCACCAATTGTGTAATGCTTAGAGTAAAGAAATAATGCAGGTTCTATAGGAAAGGTAAGCTCTGGGGGAAGTCGAGGTGACGGGGCTAAGAGGACCAGCAGAAAGGAGGGCCGACTGGGATAGGTAGCAGAAAAAAAAATTACATAATGCAGGCTTACATAATTAGCACAAGATCTGTGAAGAAAAGATGCACACTGCAGGAAATGCAAATTGTGTGAATAAGAAAAACACCAGTTTAGGGAAAAAACTTCAGCTGAGTAAAAATATGCAGCCTTGAGGAAAAAAATCACTCAAGATTAATTAAAATGACTCAAGATGAGTGAAAAAGATGCACAATGAGTAAAAACATATCAGTTCAGTAAAAATATCAACTGCACGAAAATCACTTAAGATAAGAAAGACACACATTGTGTGAAAAATGTAAACTGCATGAAAAAACTTCAGCTGTTTGAATGCTCAACACTGATGTCAGCAGTGAGTTCACCAATGAGGTTAGCAGCGACACAGGCCAGACACGGCTTATCAAGCCTGAATAATAAATATATTATTATGTAAGCCATTCTCCATTTCTTATATCGAGTAGGTGAAATTCATTGATGTTCCTGGTTGTATTATGTCCTTCTTCCTTTAAATGCTGCTTATTACAAGTCACTTTGATTTATTCTAAAATCAAAATGGGATGAACATCATTGCACTTTATTGCATCAAGTTAAACTGGTTGTCACCCTCTTCCAGGAAAAGTCGTTATTAGTTGTCCTTTATTTATAAAACTGCAAACAACCAGACCCCTCCTTATTTATCTGACAGGCTAACTGTTCCTGTCCACAAATAAAGCCTCGGAGATGTGCCTCAGCATGACTTGTCCATGCTCAAGTTTCATATACACTTTGGCAAAGAATGTTTTTCAAATGCAGACCCATTTTTTTTGAATAATGTGTCTCTTCAGCTTAGGCTTTTGTCCACTCTTGGTATTTTTCAACATGGTTTGAAAAGTTTGCTGCTGCAGGAACAATCCATTTGTAATTGTTATTAGTCAGTCTCGTGCATATTGGTGTTTTGTTGTCTTGTTATTATTACTTGAGATGTCCTGTAAATGAGATTTGTTTCTCATAGTACTCATCCTGTATTTTATGCAATGTTTAAGTAAAAAAAAAAAGACATTGGCACTGAGGCTGGCAGCAACATTGGCACCAACACAGACACAGGGTAGCCCTACCATGATGTCCACATCAAATAAAAAACTGACAAAGACAGGTGCGTCTGACATGACTTGGAATTGCTCTCCGCACCAGATGGAACTAAGGTATGGTGCTAATGGAACCTGTGAAAAACAGCCTTTGGTGTCTAGCTGAAAAATGCTGCAAGAGACAAGATTTTCCAGGGACAGGATCTAGATGGCAGATGGCCAGAGGGAACAGTGCCATAGTCCATCAACTAAACTTCTCATTAAAGACAAGGGGAATGTCACAGACTGAGCTGCTGGCACTGTAGCATGAAGATCAGTATGAGGTTACCCCCTCAAGGAAGATGAAGGGGGGACACTGGCAGCAGTCCCACACAAAATGGAGCAAATAGCCTTGAGGCAGAATGGTAAGAACCAGATAGGGTTGTCAAAACCCTCTGAAGTTCTGGGTTCTAGTTCTAGTCTAGAACTTTTGACAAAGATCATAGGTTTCATAGGTTGTTTTGAGCATGGATAGGCAACTTGTCTTTTTACTGCTCTTCTCATCCCTTTAGTTGTATCTCTTCCTGTGATTTCCCAAACAATATTTATCTAATTTCCTCTTACATTCTTCTATATTTCTGCTTCTGACAATTTCCAGAGGGAGACTATTCCATATAGTCACAACCCTCTGTGAGAACCACATTCCCCTCTTTTTTGTGTAATTAATTTAATTATGCAGTTTAAGGATATAAGATCTAGTTACAATATCCCCACTTTTTGTCTCCAGACCTACACAGTCCCACAAGTCATCATTCTCAAATGCACCATATACTAAGTACAACCCCCCCATTCTTCTGTATTCTAATGAGTGAAGTCCCAATGTATCCAGTCTATCTTCATAACTCAATGCCTGCATTCCTGCCATTCTCCTTGTTGCTCTTGTCTGTACCCACACCAAACATCTTGTCCCGTCCCTTGTGTATGGCACCCAAAACTAACTGCAGTAATCCAAATGAGGCCTCACCAGCGATGAATACAGTGGCATCAGAACCATCCTCTCCTTGCTTTGTATGTGTCTTCAAATACAACCTAGGATGTTATACATTTGTTTGAAATTTCACCATACTGCCTTTTAAAACTGCAGTATTTGTTAGATGGTGAAAAAATTCATCATATACAGTAGTTTGCTTAGTGAAAATGAATTTCTGACAACCTAAGATTCATGCTCAGTATATTTTTTGCTTTCTCATATGTGTTAGGACTTTTTTCATAGCAGATTTTGTAATTAATCTCCATGTCATTAAAGATGGCCGCCATTTGCAATTTGTTAAAAATCCGTTCCCCTGGGGTTACTTGTTGAATGTACATGCTAGATTCATGCTGTAGTTGTATTAGGATGGTTATTTCACATGTTTCTGATAGTAAATAGCACTATATATATATATAAAATGTATTTTTGTTCCATAGCTGAGGGGAGGTTGTACCTTTGGTTCCTCGCCCCCATCTAGCCAGCTAGGTCACCACCACCCCGGTCCTGAGCAGAGGTCTTGACCTCCCTGCCTTTGCCCCTCTCGGTCTCTCCAACCACCATGGAGACCAGGAGGGTGGACCCAGGAGGGAGCTGCCTGCCACAGGACCATGGCAGTGCAGACAAGCAGCCTTCATGCTGCCAGGAGTTTTTCTTGTAGAGTAGCTCCCCTGCTAGAGGAGGCATGCAATGGCACCAAGGGATAGCGTGTGCATGCTTCCGTACGTGCTTCTCCCAACCTCTGCCTCCTCCAGCCCCTTGTTTCTGCAGTGTCAGTGGTGTTGCCACCCGCAGTTTCCACCAGGGGGCAGCCATGCACTGACTGCTGATGTCCCCCCTCCCCGGAGAAGGAGAGCAGTCTTCCGGATGCTCAATCCTTCTCCAACCCTGCCAACCCCTGTCGACTCATGCTCGTTCCCGAACATGGGTTGTCAGCATGGCACAAGGTGTGGCATCCAGTGCCTCAACCCACAGCGCCACTGGGCCGGCCTGAATAGCACAAAATATTACATTTTTTTCATGGTGGGCGTGGCATGGGTGTGGGATGGGTGCGGCATGGGTGTGGGAACTTTTAAAAACTTCAAGATCCCATATCTTGGTTCAGGAATGAAAGAAAATGAAAAGAAAAATGTGTATCTTGATATTTTGCCAGATGAACCTTATTGCTGAAAAATGCATATGGTTACTAACAAATACTGCTGCTTTAAAGGAGAAGTTCTCTAGAGTCTAATCTTTTTTTAAGAACCTTTTAGACCTCAAACCCCGTTTTTTAATTGTGCTGCCAATATTGATGATAATAGTGTAAAACCTGTATGAAACTGAGAACAAAAAGAAAGAAAATCTGTTCAATATATGGGGAAAGAGATATGATTGTGTGTGTTTGATAGGATTCAGCTAGGTTTATCTATGGTTTCTTCTGTTTGCTAAAGCCAGCAACTTACAGGTGCTAACAGGGCCACCCACCCACCCATGCATTAAAAGTTTTCCTGCTGGAGCTGCATTACAGTTCCTGAGTGAAAAAAGAAAAAGAAAAACAAAAAAAACAAACAATAACTGGTACATTTATGTACTCAGTTATATCTTCATCATCAGGAAGTATGAAAAAAAAATAACTGACACTAGCTAACCTCTGCTATTTGCTGAAGTTGCTTTTAAATAAATAAATCAAAAGTTGCTATGTTTAAAATAAACTTTGTATAACATAGTCAATGTATTGCAGTCGAAGCACGTGGAACTGGGGCACCACATATGTCATAAGTGCAGTCAGTCAAGACACTTGAATTAAAAAAAATATATACCAATCATTCCTGTTGGCAAATTGAAATAATGCATACAACTTTCTAAGACAATGCATAAATATACCCATCATTCTTGTTGGCAAATTGGAATACTGTAATACATACAACTGTCTAAGATAATGCATCATTTTCTATGTAAGTAAAATGTGTATTTCAAGCACATACATAAAAAAGTGGTTTCCTCATCACATGATATCTCAAGCAGTATTTTATGTAGCTGCAGAGGTTGGCAATTTTGGCATGTTATGTTTAAAGGACAGTGTCAACCCCCTTAGGCCTCAAACTGTCCCTATTTTGAAAATGAACACACTTTATGATTGGTCACATTCTGTAAAGACTGCTGACATAGCTGGTTGTTTGATTCTGATTCCTTTTCTCTTTTTAAAAGTGAAAAATAGACTGTCCCTGGCCCATACTGGTGTCACCACCACAAAGTTTGTTTGCAGTGTTGCACTCCTTGATCAACTTCAACTGCATCTTTCCTGACCAGGAAGATCCCCACACAATGTAGCCAATCACAATGCAGTGGGAGGAGAGAGAAGAGACACAGCATAATCAGTGGCTTTTTGGGTGCCCTTTTTTGTTCAGGAGGTATGGAATTAGCATTGATCAAGGCAGGATTTGACAGGCATGTTAATATTTTTATTCTTGTAGCAGAAATGTGCTCTTTTAGGAAAACATGTTTCATTGCACTGCTGTTATAAGTTGTACTAAAACTGGAAGGAAATAACACAACCAGCAACATCAATGGATTTTACAGAAGTTAAGGAATCCAAAAATATGGGTCTTCGTTTCAACTAAAAATAATATGATACAATAAGGACTGACAGTGTCCCTTTCATGCCATTGATCCTGTTCCCACTGATGTTAAACTTTTCCTGTAAAAAAAATGCTGACTTTAGGCCCTATCTACAAAGCAGTTTGCAAAAGTGTTTTGTGGATCTGGTCCATAATAGTAGATCAAGAGACACCACAATTCATCACAGTCTGTAAACTTTTTTTCCAGACTCGGACCCCCACAGTATGTACCAACCACCATCTGAGTTGTCACCATCATCATCCACGACAGCAGTCACTTCATCAGGATAAGCTGGTATACTTTTGTAGGATATGAAAATCTTGCCTTATTAACTTTAATAAATGTTAGCATGCATACATTTTCTGGCAGTAAGCTATTTCTAATGTCTGTCTCAATATTACCAGCAGTACTAAACATGCATTCTGAAGAGACATCTGTTGCAGGACAACCAAGATATTTAAAGGTTTCATCATACAGCTCAGGCCATATTAACTTTTTTGATTGCTAGTACTCAAGAAGTGGTTCCTGCACATAACAGTCTATCACGATGGAAAGAGAACGCTCAGAAGAAGGATCAATGTAAGCTGGTATGGCAACAATTTGCAAAAGGTTTTGTCACACATTTAGCTTGCTACTAGGGTTGGAAGTAAGCATTGTGGAAGAACTACTGCTCACTTTTGGTGACTTTTCTATTTCTGTATCTCTTGGTGAAGATGGACCGACCTACATGTTGTGGAGATGATAAGTTGAAGCTACTGTGACTGCTGCAACTCATCTACAACAGAAATTTGCAGTGCTCAACGTTATCTGTTATTGGAAGATATATACGAACATACGATGAAGACAGCAGATAAAGGCCTAACAGCCTATCAAGTCTGCTGAAGTGTACAGCTCTCAGTGCTGTGCACACTGATGCTGCCCCTTTCCCCTCCTCACCCTCCCCACCAACTGATCTCACTGTTTTAACCTTCCCTTCCCCATTCTGATGTTGCCCTTAAGTTTATCCCACCCCTTAAATCCTTCCACTGATGCCCTCAAACCAGTTCTTCTGGCAGAGCATTCCATGATGTCATTACCCTCACAGTGAGAAAATGTCTCCTCATCTCCCTTCTGAACCTCCCCCTCCAACTTTAGACTATGCCTTCTTGTGATTCCTTCCTTTCTAATTTTAAACAGACCCTTGTGACTTACCCTATTAATGCCCTTCAAGTATTTAAAAGTCTCAGTCATATCCCCCCCCGTCCCTTCTGTCCTGAAGAGAGTACATATTGGCCCAATGGGACTGAGGGTTGAGGCACTGGATGCCACACCTCGTGCCACGCTGGTGACCTGGATTCAGGAGCAAACTCAGGGTGCTGGGGGTCAGCAGGGGAGGAGTAGGATTGAGCATCTGGAGGACAGCTCTCCTCTCTGGGGTAGGTGGGTCCTTTCTCGTGCAGTACTAGCGACCCCTGAGATGCTGGGGAGTGCTGCAGGCTGCATGAGATGCACAGCAGGGGATTGGGTGGTGGCGGGTGTCTTTCACCCAGGTGCAGGATCGTGCCTGACATAAGCAGGATGCCATTGCATGTCCACACCCAGGCATCACACACACAAGCAGGGAAAAAATATCCCCTGTATAGGCGACGGCATCCTCCAGTGCCCCATCATCACACTTTCAATGCCGGGTTCACTCAACTGGCTCTCCTGATCCCCTCATCTGCCTGGTGAGATGGGGCAGAACGTTGGACCAGGTAGGTGGGGGAGTGTCTGTCCCCTATTTCCTGGTGGGGTGGTCTTTAGGTGGGAGGTAGCAGGGTGGCAGTGAGTGGGGAACACCCAAGAGAGGTCCAAGGGATCGGGCGAGAAAAAGAGTTAACAAAAAAAAAAGAGAGTACATATTGAGCATCTGTAGCCTTTCCTCATAGGGCTTTTCCCTCATCCCACCCAGCATCTTGGTTGCTCTCCTCTGCACCCCTTCCAATAGTCTGATGTCCTTTTTTAAGTATGGACACCAGAACTGCATATAGCACTCCAAGTGAGGCTGCACTAATGCCCTGTATAGTGGCAGGATCACTTCCTCACGACTTGAGGTGATTCCCCTGGCTACAAAGCCTGTATTGCCTTGAACTTAGGATCTAAGAGAACTGCAAGTATGTAGTGCTTTGATTTCAACATTGCAACTAATCTGTCATCATTTTGGTAGCTCTCGCACATTCTCTTTACAAGATTTCCATGATACTGCCTACATGTTGGCATGTCTCATCTTCAGATCTGTCTCTATCTGTATAGTCAAAACACTCAGATGTTGTGAAATCAGCATTTTAAAGTGGGATAACCTGATTCAGAGATGCACCTTCCAAAGACATGTCCCTTGTACCAGTCTCAAAAAGAGCTAGGATGCAGCACACTGTCACCATTAAATTCCACTGTAGCACAGAAAACATACAGTAATGCCATCGCCAATAATGTAATTGGAGCAATATTCATGTACAACTTGCTTTATATGAATATTGCTCTTGCTTCTGCTGTGCTCAGGCAATGTTGAGCTTAACCCAGGCCCACCTGAAGCCCTCCTATCTCCATCCAACCTTGTAAGACTCAAAGGAATGAGTTTCATGCATGTTAATGCCTGCAGCCTTATAAAAAAGTTTTCCTTGATCCAGACTTGGGTTAGTCATACCCTGTCAGATGTTCTGGTGATCTCCAAATCCTGGCTAAGACCATCCACACCAGATAGGGACATTACAATTCCTAACTACCTGCTTTTCAGAGCAGACAGACAAACTAGAGGTGGAGGGGTGGCCATCTACATCAAGGACAAATATACAGTATCTTGCCTTAACTTGTCCTCTGTCAAAAATGAATTTGAATGTCTGCCCCTAAAAATTTAATTATCTTCCTCCCTTGCAGTCTGTATAATAGGATGCTATAGATCCCCATCTGCTAGTTTACAGCTCCTAAAGCATCTTAGCACCATACTGGATGACGGGACTCTTGAAACTATTATCTTAGGGGACATCAATCTTGACTGGCTTTCCAAATCTTCCACACCTCTTAAAACTCTTTCTAACTCTTTTGGGCTAGTACAACTGATAGACAAACCTACGCGCCTGAACAAAAAAAAAAAACAAGCCATAGTACACTGTTAGATGTACTCTTAGTAACTAAATTGCATTTATTTTCCCATGCTGGTACCTTTTTCTTGGATGTCAGTGATCACTGTGTTATTGCTGGCATTAGATCAACTCATAAGACAACTTCTGCTTCAAGGTTTTCTACTAAGAGATCCGGATGTAACTTCTACCTGTTTGCTTACATTGAGGAGCTGAAATATTCCCTACACCGGCAGGAATACTACTTGGCTAACACAGTTAGCTTATGACATCTTTTATGAAATAGTGTCCGAGACCTTAAATAAGTATGCCCCCATAGTTAAGGTCAGAGTAAAGAAAAGAGCTTGTTGATGGTTTACAGTGGAACTGAAGGCCTCTTTGATAGCTAGAGATAAGCTCTGGAAGACAGCACGCAAAAGTAAAACTGATGAGGATTGGTGCCAGTTTAGGAAGGCATGGAATCTATGCACAAAACTGATCAAAGAAGCTAAGTTTGTAGTTAATCATGCTGAGCTAGACTCAGCTGCCAATTGCTCCTCCAAATTTTGGAAGACCATCAAGGATCTATCTGGGCATATGCCTAGCAACTCCCTTCCTCCAAAGATTAACTTAGGGAGTACCTCTATTTGTAAAAAATTGGAGATCCTGGATTCCTTTAACAATCATTTTGCCACTGCAGGTCTTGCCTTTAACAGCTCCCCTGCATGCTCATTATGTTCCCAACTTGGATTACAAAACCATGATTCTCCTCCACCTAATTTGGCTTCTCATTACAACCTGCTTCCGTGAAAGAGGTTGAAGATCTTCTACTTCAGCTGGACATCAAGAAAAGTGCTGGAGCAGACTACCTTGACCCCTACTTCCTAAGGATTGCTTACCACGTCTTAACTGTGCCAATTACTCATCTGTTCAATCTGTTGTTGTCCAAGGGGATCCTACCCGCTGTAGAAAATTGCTCATGTCATCCCACTGTTTAAATCTGGGAACCCCTGTGACCTTAACAACTACAGACCTAGTTCTCTCCTTCCTAGTCTGTCCAAGATGTTGGAAAAGATAGTGAGCAACCAACTTAGGACTTATCTTGAATCCATGAACCTATTAAACCCTGCGCAATCTGGATTCAGAGCAAAGCTCAGCACCATTTCAGCCCTGGCCAAAGTAACCAATGATTGGCTACGTGACCTGGATAGTAAAAACTTTGTCTGTGCTGTATTCCTGGACCTAAACAAGGCTTTCAACACTGTCGATCATAGCCTGCTCCTCTCCTCCCTAAGGAGCATAGGTCTAGATTTATCATCTCTGCAATGGTTCGCTGATTACCTCACAGGCCGGCTAAAGCAGGTTAAGGCAGAAGGCGAGCTTTCCCCTCTTAAACTGTTACAAAGAGGTGTACCTCAAGGATCCATCCTTGGGCCTCTACTATTCATCATTTATATCAACAATATTGATGATAGAATATGCAAAGCCAAAGTACATTTGTTAGCAGATGACACAGTACTGTACGTAAGTCGTCCTACACCTGAGGCTGCTTGTGCAGATCTCCAGGTTAAATTTAACCTGCTGCAGAATCAGTTGTTACATAAAAAGCTCTTACTTAATGCCAAAAAAAACAAAAGCGATGCTCCTCTCTCCTGGCAGTCGAGCAGGGAACCTGGTCAGCTCTGGATCCCCTCTTCAAATTACAACTATCATAGGTGAAAAGTTGGAATCTGTGTCTAAGTTTAAGTACCTAGGTGTGTGGCTTACCCATACCCTATCATTCTCTGAACATCTTGAGGATTTGATTAAAAGATTAAGGCAGGCTGGACCTGTTTTTCAGAATCAGTAACTTTTTCACTAAAGATGCTAAATTGCGCCTGGTCAAACAACATTCCTCTCCCTGGTGGACTATGCTGACTTCTTATATAGTCAGTGCCCTGCCTCTTACCTTGCAAAATTGGACATGCTTCATCATAGAGCACTTAGGTTCATCATGGGACTCCCATTATCCACTCATCATTGTTCCCTCTATGCTGCTGTAGGGTGGTCCTCACTTCAGTACAGGTGTAACAGAAATGCTGTCCTTTGGACTCTCAGAGTCTTATCTAAAAAGCTTCCCCAATATGGTGCAGACTGTCTTCTATTATGTGTGCCTGGTGACTGTGTGCTGAGAAGCTACTCCTTTCTTGCATTATACATACCCAAGGTTAAATCATGGTTTGGCAGAGCAGCATTTTACTTTGTGCTGCCTATTCTGTGGAATAATCTGCAAAAAGTGCTGAAACTAAGTTTCCCTATCAGCTTGGATGCTTTCAAGACCTGATATGCATGCACTGTGAGGGAATCCAGGAACTGCTACCCTCATACCTAGTATGCCACTGAACCATGGGTACCCCTTGACCTTGCTGTCCCCATTTATGCTTGTTACCCTGGCTATGGCCAGGTACTGATCCTCAAGTTTCCGGTCATCTATCCCTCAATTAAGTTATATGTGCACTGCTGCCTCCTCTCCTGATAGCTTTGCGAGGTCAGTGTCCATAGATATGTCTTATATTGACTGTTCTTAGCCTACTATGACATTGTCCCATTTTTTTCTCCTACAGTGAAGTGTATATTCCCTTCTGTGATGTATATGTACATATATGAATAATACTCGTCATCATGTTGTAAATCCATATGACAAACTGGGAATGACTCTCCCAGGTGAGTTTTGCAAATATTATTGTTTTGTAAATACTGTCCATTGTAACTGTTGTAACTGTTCGGCCCTACCAGGTCCATCTTGTAAATGAGCCCTGCTCAATGGTGTTTGCCTGGATAAATAAAGATTTTGATTGGTTGATTGATTGATTGCTTTTGTTCCAAGAGGCACTGCAGCATATAAAGAGATGAGTTCCACCAAGTGTAAACATTTTGAATCAGCTTTTGGTGGGGCAGCATTTCTTTTGCAGTTTGGATAATATTAGTATAGCCTTGGTTGAACGTGAAACGTGAGTCACAATTTTTTTGCAAACAGCAATCATACCATCAACTTGTGTTTCATTGTTCAGAAACCCAGTGACAATTAACTATAAGCACTATGCAAAGCAAGAAACATGTATGAACTCTCCATCCTGTACTGCTTTCAAGATGTTGGCTCTATTGTCACATAATATAAAGCTACATTTGAGACCGTAAGAATAAATGCAGTCATTGAGGAGCTCATTTAGTTCTTGCAAGATATCTGTGGCTGTATGACTTTGCCCAAACTTCTTTATAAGCATCAGCGCCATCTTTTGGGATTTGTTTGTTTTTGAAGAAGCGCAAGAAAAACTGATGCAATGAGCGGTAAGGGACATATGATCTATATTCTGACTGC
The DNA here is from genome assembly GCA_016271365.2 of Neoceratodus forsteri. Lineage (NCBI taxonomy): Eukaryota > Metazoa > Chordata > Ceratodontiformes > Ceratodontidae > Neoceratodus > Neoceratodus forsteri. Next base: position 1,204,273,266 of record CM028130.1, read on the forward strand.
TGGTTCACATATCTGTTGTGACATGAATAACCCCGCCCTCTGCATTTTTAAGTGCAAGCATCACTGTTCCTTTTAATGCCTCATATTGTTTAGTATTTCAATATAGGCAAAGTACCTTCGATAAGGAACATTGTAATAAGGCTCTGCAAGTTTCATGACCTCCTGTAAATCCTCACGATCTACTAAAGAGTATGGGAGAAGGGCTCCAGCTAACAGTTCCCCAATTTTGTGATTAAGCTGGAGACTCTTTGAATGAATTTTAGTAAAAGTATTCTTCCTCTCAAATGCCTGAGACAATATTAGCTGCCTACAACATATCACCGCTGGTTTATTAGACACTGTGCCTCATTTACCAGATGGACACCAGGGTGATGGACTTGCACATTCAGTGCCATTACTGGATGTACAACTGGTGCTAATGGCGTTGGAATTGACGGTAATAGTGGTCCTATGGCTAGCACCAGTTCAGAAAATTTACTGTGCATTCCTACAGATTCATGACCCTTCTCATTTGTGGTCTGGAGGGCGGAGGACATGGTTTTTGGCTGATCAAGCAATATTGAATGTTTTTCAGATGGTGTTTAAGAGCTGTAGTGCTAAGACATGACACAACTTTACCACAGCTTACACTTTGTTTACATAGGGAAAAAACTGCTCTGCATGGATCACTTTTACTACCAGAAAAGGAATTCCACACTTCAGAAGTGACAGACTTTGTTCAAGTGCCAGGAAAATAACTAAAAACTGTGTTTTTTCACCTGTCTGAGCAGAACCGAGGCCATTCTCCTTTGTGCTAGAAGAGTAGGCAGGGGCACTTGAGGGTTTTCATTTTTATTTTATTTATTTATTTCATTTTGGTAACCAGGTGAGCCAACTGAGACCATGACAGTCCCTTTTTCAGGGGTGACCCGGAGTTAATTATACATATAGTGGTGGTGCATTTACAAGCAGTAATATAATATGCAGATACATTTCTGTAAGTTTCCATCTCACTTTACAACATTTGCTGCATTGTAGAAGTGGTGGATTCACTGGATATGTCCTTCTCATTGCCACCATCTGTGGATTTATTTGCAAGTGCACTACCTGATTCTTTGTCAGCAGACGTGCTCATTTGACTTGGTTGAGGGACTGATGATATGTCACCGGTCACAACAGTGGGAGACTGAGACAAAGAGCTAGTGTCTGAGTCAGAGATTGAGTCACTATAACTTGCACTATTATTGCTAGTCACAGGGATTTTAACAGAATGAATGGCATACTTATGATGCCTCTCCATGTGACACCAACAGCTGCACAAGTTTTGTTGAAAAGGTCCCCATTTACCATGGTTCATCGTTGGTCTTTTGCTGTTATTTGTACCATGGGAAGCATTTTGGTTATTTTTGTTAATACCAGGATGATTATCACTACCACCAACACTTGATCCACCACCAGCCCCAGATGCTTCATTGGTGTTGTCAGCCATAATAACAGCAGTTGTATACTGTACACAACTCCTGTGTTACAAAATGATGTGGTCTGTGATCACCGTAACTCAAACATTTGGTTTTGGCTTTATGACACTGTGATGCAGTGGACTGTCAGCTAATTGAAGAATATGCAACTAAAGCTAGATCCCAGGTTCAAGGCTTACAGAATAGATTGGGTACAGGCATACATAAAACAGGGCAAGGTGAAATGTCAGGAATTGTAATTCTGAATAAAAAATTATTATTTCAGTATTGCAAGAAAATGTTTATTTTTATATTACATTTAAATATTTCTTGTTCTTTAATATATATTATTTCTTTTTATGCAAGATGATACCATGCACTGAGAGCTGGGTGGCATATGGTCATACACTGGGTACGGTACAGACAAAGGGCACGTGACAGCAGGATGATGGCCTCAGTGCACCACATAAGAGTCACACACACACTGGGTACAGTGCAGCAGTCAAAGAGCACACAGCAGGATGATGGCCAGTATGCCATGTAGGAGTCACACACACACTGGGTACAGTGCAGCAGTCAAAGGGCACACAGCAGGATGATGGCCAGTATGCCATGTAGGAGTCACACACACACTGGGTACAGTGCAGCTGTCAAAAGGCACACAGCAGGATCATGGCCAGTATGCTACATAGGAATCACACACACACACACACACACACACACACTGGGTATAGCTCAGCAGTCAAAAGGCTCACAGCAGAAAGATCACCAGTAAGTCACATAGGAGTTACACACACACTGGTACGGTGCAGCAGTCAAAGGGCACACAGCAGGATGATGGCCAGTATGCTATGTAGGAGTCACACACACACTGGGTACAGTGCAGCTGTCAAAAGGCACACAGCAGGATCATGGCCATTATGCTACATAGGAATCACAACCACACACACACACACACACACACACACACACACACACACACACACTGGGTATAGCTCAGCAGTCAAAAGGCTCACAGCAGAAAGATCACCAGTAAGTCACATAGGAGTCACACACACTGGTACAGTGCAGCAGTCAAAGGGCACACAGCAGGATGATGGCCAGTACACCACATATCAGACAGAGTCATGCAAGACACAACACATGGATGGTTTGTTTTTCGTAATGTGTAAGGTATTTTTCTCCCCTTCAAAGCCCCCAAAAAAAAAAATATTTACAGCATGTGTTAAAATATATCACAGAAATAGATTCTGGGCTGCACATGGTTATATCCTGGGTACAGTGCAGCAGCCAAAGGGTACACAGCAGGATGATGGCCAGCGCACCACATAGGAGACAATGCCATGCAAGACACAACACACAGAGTTCTTTTTTGTAATGAGTAAGGTATTTTTCTCTCCTCCCAAAGTGCCTTCCCCCAAAAAAAATATTTACAGCATGTGTTAAAATATATCACAGAAATAGGTTTTGGGCTGCACATGGTTATAACCTGGGTACAGTGCAGCAGTCAAAGGGTACACAGCAGGATGATGGCCAGCGCATCACATAGGAGACAGTGTCATGCAAGACACAACACAGAGTTCTTTTTTGTAATGAGTAAGGTATTTTTCTCTCCTCCCAAAGTGCCTTCCCCCCAAAAAATATTTACAGCATGTGTTAAAACATATCACAGAAATAGATTCCGGGCTGCACATGGTTGTATCCTGGGTACAGTGCAGCAGTCAAAGGGTACACAGCAGGATGATGGCCAGTATGCCTCATAGGAGATGGAGCCAAGCAAGAAACAACACACAGACTTTTTTTTGAATGGGTAAGGGATTTTTCTCTCCTCCTACAGTCACGTCAGAAAATATTTCTGGAATGTGTTAACAGATACCACAGAAATGGGTGCTGGGTTGCACATGGCCATACACTGAGTAGGGTACAGTGCAGTCAAAGGGCACACAGCAGGATGATGGGCTGGCCAGTACACCACATAAGAGATGGAGTCACACAACACAGTAGCACAGAAATTTTTTTTGGTAATGAGCAAGGGATTTTTTCTGTCACTCCACCCAACAGGGAAATACTTTTGGCATGCATTTAGAGATACCACACAACTGAGTGAGGGTTGGGCTGCACACAGTCATACACTGAGTGGGCACAGTGCAGTCAAAGGACACTCTGCAGGATGATGGACTAGCCAGTATGCCGCATAGGCAAGGCCACTGTTTTTCGTTTTTTACCGGAAAATCTGGTAAAATTCCGGAATTAGGGCTGCCTGAAAACCGGTAAAAATGAAGATTTCATGGAATCTGGCATTTTCTATCAGATCAGTAAATCTATAAAAAAAGTCTGTTTTTCTTTTAATTCCTTCCTGTACTATTTTCAGTTTGCTTTATTTAATGCTCTGTATAGTAAGCCTTCTTTAATTCTGATTATTTATGCACATACTAAAAGAATGATAACAGAATCCCGGTAAAATCCGGAAATTAGAGTAATAATCACCAGTGAAATTCTGGAATCTTAAGTCTTAAAAACGGAATTTAATTGTTTTAATCACCGTAAATCAGTGGCCTTGCGCATAGGAGATGGAGTCACGGAACGCAGTGACACACAGCTATTTTTAATTTTTTTTGGTAATGAGTAAGGGATTTTTCTGTCTCTGCTCCCGACAGAGAGATATTTCTGGCATGCATTTAAAGATATCACACAACTGGGTGATGGACTATGCACATGGTAACACACTGAGATGGGTACAGTGCAGTCAAAGGACACACAGCAACATATCTCTCAACTGTACCACATTACGAGGAATGTTCCTCATTTTACCTCACAAAAGCTCCCTGTTCCACATTATGAGGACTCGTCCCACATTCAGTATTAACATTTTAAAGCAAAAATCTATAGTAAATGATGCAAAGAATATATTCAATTAATAACAGACTTTCTGAACATAAATGCAAACATTTTAACAGTGTTCTGAGCTTCCTAGGTAAAGATTTGATTAAGTGTTCCACATTTTGCTCATTTGTTCCACATTTTGAGAGGCAATGTTCCACATTTGGGGGACAAAAGGTTGAGTGGTATGCACAGCAGGATGATGGGCAGGCCAGTACGCCATGTAGGAGACAGAGTCACACAACACAGTGACACGCAGGAATTTTTGTATGTGGTAATGGGTAAGTGATTTTTCTGTCTCTCCTCGCACAGGGAAATATTTCTGCCATGTATTCAAAGATACCACACAACTGGGTACTAGGCTGCACATGGTCACACACACTTGGTATGGGTAGAGTACAGTGCAGTCAAAAACCACACAGCAGGATGGTGGTCTGACTAGTACGCCATGTAGGAGATGGAGTCACACAAAACAGTGATAGATTTTTTTTTAATGAGTAAGGGATTTTTCTGTCTCTCCTCCCTGTCTCAACAGGGAAACATTTCTGGCATGTACACACAACTGGGTGCTGGGCTACAGTGCTGAACACGGACACACACTAGGTAGGGTACTGTCAGGTGGTCTAAACCCTCACTCTCAGGTTCTTGGCAATAATAGGAATGCAATGAATCACAAACACATTGCATAAGAGTAACAAATCTTGTTTATTACTACCAAAAGGAAAATCACAGTTACCCTAAGCAGTTCTTACTATTAGGAACTGGGAGCCAATGCTATGAATTCCCTATACCTCGATGCATGTAGAAATCTCTGGGTCTCCATGGTAGAAGATGTAATGGCTTACATTATATACCTAAGATAGTTGCCATAGTTACTGTAAGATAGAAACATTTCTAGTTACAGAGATGAGCCCTATTGGCTAAATTAGAGGTGGCTCCACAGTCCTAGATAACATTATACAATTTTGTTATAGTCATCACTTTGTGGAAACCAAGAAAGTACAGTTTGTGTAAATGACTGTGTAGTAATACAAATCATCAGAAGATGGCAATGGCGACTCATATATCATAACACTACAAGGACACAAGTGTCCTAACATCTTGTAAGCAAGAAATACATGTGTATATTAGAAAGTAAAGCATATAGAAATCATGTGCATACATATCCTGACATCTGCTCTTGTACGGTAGATGTCCTGAGCCCTATATGTTACTATAACATATACATAAATGCCAGCTGTCTGCGGTGTACCTCTGGGGTATCGATTAGGGTGCAGAGACCTCGTGTAACATTCTCCCCTTGTTGCCTCAGAAGGAGAAACACAAACAAAAGTAGGGAAGTGGAGAGAGAGCAGGTGTCATTTACAGAACCAACGCACAAGCCTTGTAAAGGAACTCAAGCTGCTCACGGTGTTGGCGGAGTGTGCGCTGGAGGCAGCAAAGCATAATAATAAGAAAAAATATCAAAAATGCTTGTATAATAATAAAATCTTTAAAGGTAATCTCTAACCAAGTATTAGAAAGTGCAGTATTAAAATCACCATCATTAATAAGATCATATATTGCTTCATTTGCTTTTGTCATATAATTGCTGATGTGGATGAGGTGTGTATCTTTCCTGTCTAAAAGTGACTTCAGTGTTAAAGTCAGTGGATCAATATGTGCGTTAAAGTAAGGTAAATACTCTGAAAGAGTAAGAAGATAATCAGGGTCACCATCAATGATATCTGGTTCAACAAGGGGAACAGGGGTGATAACTGTGTGCCCAATAATAGTTGTCTGGTGAGGTACAAAACTGAAATTGGGTTGAGTAATAACACATAACTGAGTTCCACAAGTAAATTACTTAAAATTAGTTACCCCACAAAATTCATTATCCAAATTATATTGCATTTTCATAGTAGGCAGTCTCCATTTTTGTAGTTGTACAGGGCAAGTGTAAGTCTGGTTGGAAATCTGTGTTGATAGCCAATGAACCTCCTTCCAGTTAGACTGGTACAATCGAGAAGCATCTGGAGCAGATATTGAGTCCTGGTATTCTGTGCCATTGGTGGTGATGTCATTGTCCATGGAAAAGGACCAATCAATACTATCTGAGGAATATCCACATACAGGTTTAATAAAATCAAATACATCACATCGACAGAAATAACTATACCCTTTTCTTAGCACAACAGTCCATGTGTGGTGAGACCCATTCATCCAGAAGAGGATGAAAAACCAGAAGAGGTGGCAAGTCGAGGCGTTCTCTGTAGATGTCTTCATCAAGGTGCCCAATGGAGTGTACAGATGTTAGTTTATCAAAAATAGCTGTATTGGGATCAAAACATGGTAAAGAAACAGTAAAGGACATAAACATAATATCCTTAATGGTACATTCCTTAGAAGTAAAGCAAGGACCAGTATTAGGATGCCTGGTCACAAATCCCAAATTCCTAGCAGTAGAAATAGGAATAGAAACAGATTGTAATATACACATAGCAACACAGTTAGGGGATTTGCAGTGAGGGCAGTACCATTTAGAGATACGTCTATCATGTACGATATCAGGGATTCTTCTGGATTCCAGATCGTGGAAGAGATTGTTGATGGTAGTGATAATATATGACCCATAGGCAGAGTATAATATTTCACTGGCACTGTATTGCTTATCTGCCTCCTAATTGTTCTGTGCAATAAATTTTCTTTAGAATCTGTAAATGCCTTAGCAATGTCGTGCATATTATATACAGTGTATCTTTCTTCCTGACTAAGGCCATCCACACCATGCAATAATGAGGGTATGATGTCATTGATCGTACCAGCTTCAAACTTCTATGAATGTGCTTTGATAGTAGCAATGTCTGCTTTATTCCAGATAGACATTGTAGTAGCAAAGAGACCAGTAAGGTGCCTGTGGCACCAGTGATATCCGATGTGTCACGTGTGTTTCTTTTATGACTTTGTGAATCATCGTTCTGAGAAGCAGGCTTTCTCCTAAAATTGCCACTATACTTGGTGGTATGTACCCCGGCAATAGGGTCTTGATTATGAATTTGAAAAGCTGCTAAGCTATCAAGTAACAAAGTACTATAAAATAATGATGTGTTAGTAGTATGACACATACCAAATTCTTTCATATTCCAGTAAGTAAAATTAAACAAAACAAAACAGGTATATGCATATACTGTAAGTTGTTAATAAGTGAGCCAGGTAGAGCAGTGGCTGTGAGACCACTACGAGGACCAGGGTTTTGTTTTGCACATTCCAAAAGTTGTTTCTCAGTGGGAGGTAACACAGATAAATACATGGCAGCTGAGGTCATGTTGTGTATGGCACAACATTTCCTGGCAGAATCCTTAGAAAGTGTATTACAATATGAAGGGTCAATTAACCCATTATACCCATTAGCACCATATGGTGTCAGAACCATTCACTGCTTAACCTGACCCAAAATGGTCGCATCAGATTGAATGAGTTAAGGCAGTAATATTGTATAAACCTGAATGTCTAAGAGAGGTTTGGTGCAAGGACAAGGTACCATTTGGGGATAATTTAGCATTGGGCCATCAATGGAAAGTTCCCTTGGAGAGTTTGGCCATGGGGAGTATTTGGCCTTGAGACTTGGTTTGCCACTCAATTTGTAGGGTAGATTTATCAGGAGCAACAACCGAGGCTGTAAGGTAGGCATCTGAGCCTTCCTGAACTGTAATCAAATTGTCGGGAATATTGATGGAGACTCCCTCTGGGGTAGTTGCAGGTGGATCAAAATGAGGAAGGATGTGCTTTACCATGCCTTGGATGCAGGGAATTACTCCTGAGATGAGGAGAAAATGGAATAAGAGAACCATCTTGTCAGTGTATCTGAAAAGGAAAATCAAACATTAGCAAGGTTAGTATTATTCTGCCCAATGGGGTGAGAAAAAGTAATTATACTCCTTTACACAGTTTCAACTGGTTTGCATGTAACCATTTGTCAGCCAATTTGTTGTTTTGCATGAGTCTAATTTGATAGACTGCTGGACTGAGCTTGTTGACAATTGGGTAGGATCCTTCCCACTTGTTGGAGAAAGAGTGTGTTCGATGTGCTAATCTGAGCACTATTACCTGATCTCCAACTAGCCAATCCACTTCTTGTGTGTGTTTGTTAAACTGAATTTTGGACTGTTGCTAGGCCTTGCCCATGCAGTTTGCAGCATATAAATGAGTGAGTATTAGGTCTTTTCTCAACTTTTCCACATATTGATCCACAGAGACATGATCTGCGGTGGGAGTGCGCAGGTCAAACAACAGGTGTTCAGGTAATCTCATACTTCTGCCAGTTACCACCTCAAAGGGTGTCAACTGAGTGGTGGCTGAGGGTGTGTCCCTAATTGCCATAAGGTGTAATGGCAGTAGGGAATCCCAATCCTTGGGATTGTCCTCTATAAATTTGGAAAGCATTTGCTTAATACATCTGTTGGCCCTCTCTACTTGACCTGATGACTGTGGGTGGTACGGCATGTGGAACCTTTGGTGAACTTCAAGGAGTTCAAGGGCTTCTCTCATCAACTCACCTGTAAAACTGGTCCCTTTTTTGGAGTCCACCTTAAGAGGTAGGCCCCACCTGGAGTAAATCTGTTCCACCAGGATTTTGGCAGTGGCTTTTGCAGTACATGTCTTGGTGGGGAAAGCCTCAACCCACTTAGAAAAGAGATCAGTTACCACAAGGGCTTATTTGTTATTTCTACTGGTATTGGTAGGGGGACCAATGAAACTGATATGTAAAGCATGCCAAGGGCCAGAATGCCTTTGTGGTAGTAATTTGGCATTTCTTTTGGTAGAGATGGGGTTGTTTTGTGCACAAACAAGACAGTTATCTATGTACTGTTTGACATCCTTGATGACACCAGGCTACAATGCGGTGGTCTTGAGCCTCTGAAGTGTGTCTTCCACTCCCTGGTGTCCACCAGTGGGGGTGTCATATACTTGGTGCAAAAATTCAGACCTAAGATGATGAGGGACCACCCACAATTTTGTGGTGGTATCATCTGGTTGGTACCAAATGAGCTTGTCATCCGGGGACAAATGTAACTTACCTTCATGCCTTTGATATGGGTTATGGGCAGATAAATTCTTCTTGGTGCCTTTGTCCAGAAGTCTGAACACATCCTTGAGTTCAGAGTCAGCATGCTGGGCTTCTGACAAATCCAAGGGGAAGAAGGGTTGAGGTTTCTTCCTGATTGCTGCAATGTGCACAGCTGCTCAGGCTTCTGGATGGTCCATCATCCAGATGTCCCCCTTCAGGCCCCTTCCTTAGCAAGGGTGTCAGCTGTGTCATTGAAGGCATGATGGGGTTATGTATGGAGTGGGCCTTAACCTTGTTACATAGAGTTTGTGTGCAAATTTATGTGCCAGTGAATGAATGTTTATTACCAGTTCCTTGTGTTTCACTGGGGTGCTGTCAGAAGAGGTAAAGGAGTTCTGCCAGAAAGGGAGAAATTCTGTAAGGGAACAACAAACCCAGTTAGAGTCTACAAAAATGACGGTATCCTCAGTTCCATGCTGGATGAACTCGAGTGCACAGTCCACTGCTGCCATTTCTGCATACTGTGATGATGCTACACTGCAGCGTTTTGAAATTTTAACAGTGTTACCAAAAGGGTAAATCACAAATATATTCATTCCTGCTATCTGTTCTCCCTGATAATAAGAGGCTGGTACGTCTGTAAAAAGACGACAAAATGAGGTGTTCTCAAGTAACTGTGGTGTAGCAGGAAGGAAAGGGCCTGGATCTGGTACATCAGTAGGTGGCTGCAGTGTACAGTCATGTGGTTCTCCTTGGAAAAGGAGGCCATGCACCAGTATGGATGCATTTTGGTTGGGTGAACCTTGATGTCCCTATCCTGGAGAAGGAGGGACCAGTGTGTCAGCCTGGTATTAGAGACTGATCCATCTTTAACTCCGTCTGAGAATAGGAAGGTTGTTGGGGTGTGGTTTGTATTGATGATCAGAGAGGAATACCCAATGATATGGAAAAAGTGTTTGACAGCCCAGTAGGTTGCCAGGAGGTTCCTTTCACAAAGGCTGTACTTCTGTTCCACTGGGGTCAAGAGTTGTGATGCATATGCAATGGGTCATAGGGTGCCGTGGACCTTCTGGGCCAAGACTGCAGACATTGCAATGTCAGAGGTGGCAGATTCCCGATGGTTTGGCAAGGCTGGATTGGGGTTGACCAAAGCTAGAGCTGAGGCCAGGTCCTGCTTCAGTGACATCACAGCTTGGGTATGCATGGGACCCCAAGCCCAGGGAACATTCTTTTTCAGTAGTTTATACAGAGGGGCGGCCTTCTGAGCAAAATCACAAATAAAATCTCTGGAATAATTTACCATACCTAGAAATCTTCTAAGGGTGGCCACACTGGTGGGGAGTGACAAGTCCTGTAATCCCTGTATCTTCTTCCAGGTAGGGCTTCTGCCTTTGTCTGTTATCCTCAGACCAAGAAAGAGCACCTCTTTCTGGCACAATTGTGCTTTTGCTGGGTAACATTTGAGGCCTGCCCTCTGAATGAGGGTCAGCAATTCATCCAAGAGATCCAGATGTTGTTCCTGCTTGACTGTTGCTAGCAACAGGTCATCCACATACTGCAAGAGGCACTGGGGTGTAGAGAAACCCTCAAAAGCATCCATCATGTGCAGATGGAATAGGGAGGGGCTGTTATGGAACTCCTGTGGTAAGCAGGTCCACGTGTACTGCCTACCTTCAAAGGTGAAGACAAACTTATATTGGCTCTTGGCGGCCAATGTTAATGACCAGAAACCATTGGAAATATCCAGGGCACTAAACAATTGTTGGTCAGGGGTCAGTTGTAGCACATCTGGTGCTGATGCCACCATTGGGGCACAACTAGGGGTGACCCGGTTTAGTCACCTGTAGTCAATTGTAAGTCTCCATGCGCCCATGGGTTTTTTTCACAGGCCACACTGGGGAATTTGCAGTGGAAACACATGTCCTGATTACACCTTGCTTGAGAAGTGATTTGATTGTTTTCCTAAGAGAAGGCAAGGCCTTGGATGGAAAAGGGTATTGCCTTTGCCTCTCATGGGCTGGGCTTGTCACCTCAATGACAGTATGCATCTTGCCACAGTCATACTTGTTGGTGGCAAATGCCTCCAGATGCCTTTGTAGGATAGGAAGGAGCTTTGGGAAAAGCTTGTGGTTCTTAAACAAATCTATGACATCATACTCTTTGTCATATTGTTGCAACTACATGTGAGTCAGGAATCATGACAGTGTGGTACTGTCCCTGAATCTGTATCAACAACATGTTGGGCAGATCTACCACACAGCCGTGTGGTGCCAAGAAGTCAATTCTGATAATACTAGGGTGATCATGCAGTACCATCAGCTAAAAGGTATGATATGCCTTCAGGTGTCCCAGTGTCAGGTAGCAGCAGGGAGCGGTATGCAGGTAGCCTAGTTCCATCTATGCCAGACATATTGGTCTTCCATCCAGTGGACCAAGGTGATGTGACTGGGTTGTCATCATGCAATACAGACACTGCCGTGCTTGTATCCAGCAATATTGTAAGTAGACGGCCCCCAACCTTGGCCTCTGTACAGGGCCTTCCATTTGTATCCAAGACTAGCTTGTTTACAATATGGACTGGGGCCTGTAATTGTCAATCCATACTTGTAGAGGCATGGGGAAGCTCTTGAAAGAGCGTTTGGGCCTGGTTCCTGTGAACCGTTTCACCATTCTGTACTGATGCTATATAGGGAGCCACTTCCAGGTAAAGGCCTGTGGGGGCCTGACAGCCTTGATTTCCGGTATCCCCACAGCCTGTGGAGGCCTGCCCTCCCAGTTGTACTGCAGCAAGGGCCCAAACTAGGACAGCATCCGCTACGAGCGCAGTTGCCCGAGAAGGTCTCAAAGGCTTTGGTTCTCTTCAGCTATTTCCCTATATGAAGGGTCTGGTCTCTGTTGCTTACCCTTATTATTTTTCTGATATTTTTGGTTTTTGTGGTAGTTCCAGTTCCCACCCCAAGATTGTTGTTGGGCCTGCTGAGGTTGTTGGTTATCTGTGGGAAGGGGCTGTTTCTCTTGGACCTGCCCCTCCACCATGTAGTGCATCGTGGCCTCCAAGATGGATTCCACGGCGGCTACCTTCTTGGAGCTGGAGCTTGAATCACGGATGCAAAGTTGATAAACTCTCTCCATTTTCTGAAGAATATCAGCAAACTTCTCTGTGGTGGGATAAGTGGTTGGCTCTACCTTCTCTTGCACTGCAGGGATCATGTTCCGAAGGAACACAGTCTTGTACTCAATAAGGTCCACGTCCGTGGCCTCTCCTGCAAGAGTCTTTCCTGCTCGGTAAGCCATTCAAAGCCTCTTGTGGTAGGTCGCTGGATTCTCCTTTGCATTCTGTTTCAGAAGGTATGCGAGCATCACTCCCACCACACCTGGGTTTTGTGCAGTAATGAGCTCGGCTGCAACTTCGTCAAAGGTGGCATGGCTATCCTGTCAGATAGCATCAGGGAGTTTCACCCATAGGCCAGGATCAATGGTCTGGCACAGGATCTGGACTTGATAGTCTGCAGCGAGACTAAGCACTTTGCATTTAGAACGCACCTTTTCCAAGTGGCAACTGAGGTTATCGGATGGGCTTATCTGACCAATGCTGTCAGCTATCTGCGGAACAGAGTGGGACATTTGTAGAGGATTGCTGGGATGATCGTTCGGAGGTAGATTGTCTCAGGCACCCTGCAGGGCTGCCTGAGCTGTGGCTTCAGCCACAGTCTGGACCATTCCTTCCCAAGTAGCTGTCTCCTGTAGCAGCTTAATCTGCTTTTGGAGGGTCCGTTTGCTTCTCTCGGGAAGGGTCACAGTGCCTAAGGCATTATCAATCATTTTTTCTATCTCTTCCCTATTGTGCACAGAAATAACGGCAATCAGTGGTGCCGTTGGGACTAGGCCTGGGCCTGCTCCCCCCTGTCATGGGGGTCACCATATTGGCATCACCCATGATGGTCGTCATGCCGTTGATGACATAGGGACATGGTGTCATGTGACGGGGGTCTGCCATGTTGTGGATGGCAGGGTGGGGTCAGTGGGCCATAGTAGGGGCATGACTGGGCATTGTACTGAGAAATGTTGTCATCAGACTCCTCCTCCTCTTCAGATGACATCATAAGGACAGGGGCTAAGCCATCCATTGCCTTGACATGACCAGCCAGGACCTCTCGCTGATGGCGCAGTTTCACCATTTTAGATGTACATTCATCATGACTGACTTTTACAGCATTCTGATCCACATCATCCTGTAACTGCTTCTGTAACACTCTATACATGGTGCTTAATTTGAGACTGTCCCTAGTAACGGCACCTAAATCAGTACGTACCTGGTTTGTCTCGTCCTGGAACTCTCCCAACTCATCACGGATCTGGTCATTAGTTTTACTTAACAGATCATTCATTTGCAATGCCTGGCTCTTATCGTGTCTCAAATTTTCACATTCCTGCTTCAACATACAAAGTTCCTGCTCATTTTCCTGAACAGAATGATGCAAAAGTGAAACCTTTTCATTCTGCACAGTTTGGAGCTCAGACTCCAAATCCTGCTCTCTTTTCAAACATTCTGTTTCCTGCAGTCCCATCTCATGCTTGAGAGATGAGACTTGCAGATCAAGGGTTCGAAACCTTGCTTCGGAGGCTTCTAGAGCAGCGTAGAGAGCCGCAACCAACAGCTCTTTAGCTTCACGCTTTCTGGCTGTTTGTCTTGTCTCTGTGTACTGGGTTGAAATCCCCAGCACAGGGTTGTTGGATTGACTTGTGTCCAGTGCAAAGTCAGCCCATCCTTCACGGGAGGCAAGGAAGGTCAAGACATCGAGTCTCAAGCCTGTGCAGATATTTGATACGGTGGCCATTTAGTGGGAGGGAATGTAAAATCAGACTGTGAAAAGGTGCTGTGCTGTGTATCGATCCACAAAAGGTGCTCTAAATTGACAGGTGGGCTACTGTGCACTTGTAAGCTTGCAATTCAAAACTGCTGTGGGGTGAGGTAAGTCGGCATCGACCACACCCAGTAAGCAGTCAGACTTTGCAAGTAGTTACCAAGTGGGTGAAAAATGGGAGAAGTGATGCTGGTGCGCCCACCTTCTGTCCCCATCAGGAAGGGAAAGTAGTAGCAGCAAGTGAAAACTTTTCAAACACCAGATATTGCCTGCGTGCAGTTGCCAATTGTCAGGAGGTCTAAACCCTCACTCTCATGTTCTTGGCAATAATGGGAATGCAAGGAATCACAAACACGTTGCATAAGAATAATAAATCTTGTTTATTACTACCAAAAGGAAAATCACACTTACCCTAAGCAGTTCTTACCATTAGGAACTGTGAGCCAATGCTATGCGTTCCCTATACCTCAAGGAGTGTAGAAATCTCTGGGTCTCCAAGGTAGAAGACGTAATGTCTTACATTATATACCTAAGATAGTTACTATAGTTACTGTAAGATAGAAACATTTCTAGTTACAGCGATGAGCCCCTTTAGGTAAATTAGAGGTGGCTCCACAGTCCTAGATAACATTATACAATTTTGTTATAGTCGTCACTTTGTGGAAACAAAGAATTTACAGTTTGTGTACATGGCCGTGTAGTAATACAGATCATCAGAAGATGGCAATGCCGACTCATATAGCATGACACTACAAGGACACAAGTGTCCTAACTTCTTGTAAGCAAGAAATATATGTGTATATTAGAAAGTAAAGCATATAGCAGTCATGTGCATACATATCCTGACATCTACTCTTGTACGGTAGATGTCCTGAGCCCTATATGTTACTATAACATATACATAAATGCTAGCTGTTTGCGGTGTACCTCTGGGGTATCAATTAGGGTGCAGGGACCTCGTGTAACAGTACAGTACAGTTAAAGGGCACACAGCAGGATGATGGGCAGGCCAGTACACCACGTAGAAGTCATACACTTGGTACAGTGCAGCAAAGTGCACAAAGCAGGATTTTACATAGCAGGATGATGAAGATTCAGTTGAGTCCATCGATGACCACCTCAATCAGTCCCTGCTTGCCTACTCCCCTAATCCCTTCCCCAAAAAACACCTTGGATCGAAAGGAAAAAAAAAAGACTTTGCAAGGCTTAAGGCACTTAATTGCCTGCTTCAAGTAGCAGCTAAGTTGCCCCACCCCCACCTCACTTATGTCACTGCCTGGCTACTGCTCCTTGATTCCCCTTTCCTTCTAGTTTTTATTTATTTTCTGCCACACAGAAGACAGAATGCCTTCAATAAGTCCCTACTGCCTGCTTCCGCTCTGTCCAGCAATGTACTTTTTTGATTTTTCGAAGGCGTTCTGCCACCAGCCAAGAGATGCAGAGCAGACACATCTGCTCTGCAACTCAATTCAGCACCGTCTGCCCTTCTGTAATTCCTGCTGCGCCACCAACCAACATGAGTCACATGACTCAAATACACATAAGTCATGCTGCTTCCATGAGTTTAGAGGGGCTGCAAAAAAATTTTAAATAGTCCCTCCCGAGCCCCTTCCACTGTATCCATCCTCCCACTAATTTCATGTGGGCTGGAGTTGGACCTACCCACCCCCAAGACCAGACTGCCAACCCACTCCCCACCTACTGTAAGCAGGAGTGAGCATGAGGAAGTGGCAGACAGTGGCACGGCGGCACCGTAGCTATGTATCATGTACCTAGGGGGGGAAAAAAATTATTCAAACCCCATTGCGAACCCTCTAGTGTTTGAGTTGAAAATTAGAACTCGAACACCAGAGCTCAAGTACGGTTCAGATCTTTGCCGAACTGGTTCTGAAAATCCTTGAACCAGACTGGGACCTGTGTATTCGTATTTTTTTTATTGTTTGAGGATGAGGTGAAGCTTGAGCACTCCAAGGACACAGAGCATGTGGGGACCTTAGGACCTTTACTTTTTATGCCTCCAGAAGGACTGCCTATCTTCTCAGGTGTGAGGCTGTCTGGTATCAAGACACTTGCTTAGAGAGGAGTGGTAGCTTGAAGCAGTCCCACTACTTAAGCAGATGGCCTTTCAGGCATCCTAGCTGACATAACAGTCAGCAAACAAACTGGCAATGAAAAAGGTAAATCTGTGAGAAACCGGTAGACCTGAAACAAAAACTGTGAGGACATCAAGATGTCATGAAGATGAAAGTGAGGTCCTAGCACCAGTGACACACAAAATGGAACCAGTGGCCTTGAAGAAGAATGATAAGAACTAGACTGGGACCTGTGTACTCGCATCTTTTTATTGTGTGAGGATGAGGTGAAGCTCAAGCAGTCCAAGGTAACAGAGCATGTGGGGGCCAGGACCTTTACTTTTTACAGCTCTCGGAGGACTGCCTATTTTCCCAGGTGTGAGGCTGGCTGGTACCAAGACACTTGCTTAGAGAGGAGTGGTAGCCTGAAGCAGTCCCACTACTGAAGCAGGTGGCCTTTCAGGCAACCTGCCTGATATAACAGTCAGTGAAGAAACTTGTCGATGAAAAAGGTAGGTCTGTGAGAAACCAGGAAACCTACAACAAAAACTGTAAAGACATCAACAAGTTAAATAAATCATGTACTCAGTGCCAAAAAGAAATGGTATACCATAAAAATAAACACACACTAGAAACTAAGAGGTCTACATGTGTGAAACCTGAAGTTCCATTGGTCCTCCAAAGAGGTGCTCTCAACAGCGGGAAAAAGGAACCTGAGTCATTTGGGGCCAGTGCACACTTTTTATACTATTGGTGCACTGGGCATCATGCTTGGTGCCATGAGCACATGCCTAGTTAGAGTGCTTGCTTGCCTCAATTGTTCTGCTTCCTTCAGGGTCTTGGTGCCTCCAGCTCTAAGACCAAAGTGTGGGGCTCCATACAGAAGATTAGAAATATAGACAATGCTAGCGGACAAAGACCATCGTTCCACCCAATCTGCCCAGTTTTACCCTACTCTACCCTGGGACCTATTGTCCAGATGGGGTGTTTGCCCTTCCCCCTTGCTCCCTGCCTTACTGATACCCACTTGAGTAACTATCAGGCCCTTTACTCTGTCCCAGCTCTGCTTGAACCCATCAATGATTTTTGTACCCACCACTTCTGCTGGTAAGTTGCTCCATGGCTCAACCACTCTCTTAGTAAAGTAAAACTTTTTTACATCCCTCCTGAATCCTCCACCCACCGCACCAGCTTACTTTAATGTGCCCTTGTTTTTGACCTGCCATTCCAGCTAAATAGTTCCTTGCAGTTTACCCTGTTTATTTCTTGCAGGAACTTGAAGAACTCTATCATATTCTCCTCTCCCTTCCGGCCTCCACTGTGCAATGTGGTGGTGCTGTGGTGCTTTCGAAAGCCATATTGTGCCGGGCATAGTAGATTGTATTTCTCAAGATAAGATGTCGACATGTCATCTGGAGAATTACAATCTACTATGCTTGGCACAACATGGCTTTTGAAATCACCACAGCACCACCATGGTGCTTCTCACCCTGACGAACACAATCTACTCTGCTATGGATTATGGCCACCTCACTGGGGCTGTCTTCATAGACCTAACAATGGTCTTTGATACACTAAGCCACCCTACCATACTATACCCTTGTTTTGCAGCTATCTATCTGAAAGGTATCAGCGTGCAAGGATTGGTCCTACCCACTCTGACTACCTCCCCACCTCCCTGGGTGTTCCCCAAGGATATATCCTTGGCCCTTTGCTTTTCTCGCTACACATCAACTCCATCTCACGTTGCTTTAAAAACTCGACTCTCCTCCTTTATGCAGATGACCTAGTATTCTTCTTTTAAGCCCCTAGTGTAACCAACATTAATAGAAACCTTGCATCCAACCTAACCTCTGTACAATCTTGGCTCAATGACAATGAGCTCTTCCTAAACCATCCCAAGTTCCAGGCCATGCTCATTGGGACCCTCCATAAACTTAAAAATGCATCCACCCCTTTAATGGTGACAGCTGAGAATGGCACCACCCTCAAAACAGTTACCCTGTTCAAATACTTAGGGATCCTTCTTGACCCCACACTTGACTTTGTCTCCCACATTCACTCCATGTGTAAAGGTATCAGCTCTGGCTTTGGTGTCCCCTACCATGCCAGGAGCAATCTTTTCCCCACTGCATGCATTACAATTACTCGATGCCTCCTCCTTCCCAAACTGTCGTACAGGCTGCCAGTGTTTGCCCACTCCTCCAGTTCCATGTGTCTCAAATGGACGGTATGCTACAACAATATATGTCAATTTGCTTTATCCTGTAATTGACTCACTCGCCACTGTGCACTTTACAGCAAATTAGGGTGGCCCTCCACAACCACCCTGTTGGACTCCTGGCTAGTCAAGGTAGTATACTACACTACATCTATACAGAAGCCACTTTCACTTTCCCCCCTTTTAGTACCCTGGTCTCACCAATATGCCCTTAGGTCCTCTAATGAGGGGCAACTAGTAATCCCCAGATCACATTCCAAATATGACTCCATGGCCTTCTCTGCTACTGCTCCCACACAGTGGAATTGCCTCCCAGCTGCATGTCGCTCCTGCCAGAAACCTAGCACTTTTAAAAGGCAGCTACACTCCCTACTGTTGGACCGCTCTATATATGCCTGTCCCTAGTTAGATCATCTTTGACCTGTTCTCTTTGCTCTTAAGCCTATCCTACTTATTTGGTCTCGCACTGTTTCAGATGCTTTGTATTATTACTTTAGTTGCACAAATTCTGTTAAATTAGGTACTCCACATTGATGTAACTGCTCCATTACTTGTCATTTGTTACCTGTATAATCTGTTTGACTGAATTGTATCTTGTAAACTGCTGGACCTGTCATCCATAAATGTCCTGTATTCTCCCAGGTCGTACTTGAAAATAGGCAGATGTGTGCCTAGTGTACCTCACCCGGTTAACAAAAGCTAATAAATAAATAATAAAAAATGGTCAGTGCCCTAAGCCGATCCTCAGAGGATCTGCTCTGTTGGCCCTGAATCATTTTGGTTACTTTATGCTACACTGTCTGCAGCCTGTCTCTGTCTTTCCTCAGGTGATGATTTCAGAACTGGGCACTGTACTCCAGATGGGGTCTCACCAGTGAACTACAGTATATTACCTCTTTCCTCCTACTATCAAAATACCTTTAATACACCCCTGCATTCTGGTTGCTCTGCTATGGGCCTTGTTACATTGGCTAGTTTATTTACAGTCACTTTTCTTGATCCCCATGTCCCTTCCCTCTGAAGTAATGCCCCCTATCCTGTTTTTCTTCCTGGTGTTCTTGTTCCCTATGTGCATCACTTTGTACCTTTTGGTGTTGAATTTCAACAGTCGAATGTTGGATCACCTCTCCAACCTTTGCAGGTCCCTCTATAACCCCCTTCACCCTGCTTGTTGTCTACCATGCCACAGAGCTTAGTTTCATCTGTGAAGAGACACATCTTGCCATGTGTTCCTTGTCCTATGTCACTTATGAATTTATTGAAAAGTAGTGGTTCTAGGACTGACCCCCGAATACCCTCCAATGACCTCCCTTCCCCCACTTTGACTCAGTTTACCACCACCCTCTGCTGTCTCCCTCCAGCCAACTTCACCTACAGTATCTAACAAGGTCCTTTGCTGCTCCCAGATTCTTTAATTTCTTCAACAACCTTCTGTGTGGCACAGAGTCAAATGTTTTTCTGAAGCTGTTGTAATTATCACCTGTTCCATTTCTGGATCCCCCTTTATGTCACTTTCTGGCAGAGGCCTGCTACCTACCACTGTGAATACTAAGCAGAAGAAGTAGTCCTTTAGAATGACTGCCTTCTTCTCGTCCTCCTCGGCTACCCCTCTTGTCTTTTTTTTCCTGATCTACCTGAAGAACTGTTTTTCTCCTCCCATGACCCCCTCCACAATATATAGCTCTGTGTCTGCTTTTGGCTTCTGACTTCCTTCTTGGTCTCCTTCATTTTTACCTGGTATATTCTCCATTCCTCATTCCCCTATTTCTCCTTGTAGCAAGTGAAAGCTCCTTTTTTGGCCTTCACTGCATCCCTGACTTTCATAGAGAACCAGATTGGACTCTTGTGCCTACTACCCTTGGTAACCATTCTCAAGCATGGTTTTGTTGCTTCAGGAATGATCTCTAATTTCTCCAAAACAATTTAGTCCAACAGAAAATCCCCACATATTAAATGAGGAGATCACAGTGTAATACAAAGACAGGGTCAATTTTATATGACTCGCTCACTCAGCTTCTTAATAAGCCAGACTGGATTTTTGTTCATAGCCATAATTCTTTATTAATATAGTCATGTCCCAACATTTTTCCTGAGTGACTTCTTCAGACAATGTCTAGAAACATACAAAATGTGATAGAAACATGGAAACATAGAAACATAGACTTTGACAGCAGATAAGGAATATTTTTTTAAAACAATTATATCTGTGCAGGTAATGCTGAAATCTAAGCTGTTTGCTGCCATAAAAAGCTCTTACTGTAGCAATAATTTATATGCTCTTATATTCAAAATGGTTACAGAGTCCTTAAATGAAAACTTCATCTCATATCTTGGCAGCCCATGTCCCCTCCTTACACAGCAGTCGGCCCTCTCAGACCAGCTGGAGGCCCCGAGTGGGTGCCCCAGCCCCCAACTACCAGAAGATTCTTCAAGTTTGATGAGGCAGCAGCCCATGTCCCCTCCTTGCACAGCAGTCGATCATCCCAGACCAGGTATGTGCAAGATGCCCTAAGTGGGCACCCCAGCCCCCAGCTCCCAGTGAATTCTTCAAGTGGGACAAGGTGGCAGCCCACAGCCCCATCTAACACAGCAGTCCACCCACCAAGACCAGGTACACGGTAAGCTATTCTGCCAAGACCGGGCTGAACCCCTGGCTCCAGCTCCACTCCTGACTGGATGATTTTCAGGCTCAGCGCTGCCTATTGGGCGACAACCGAGCAGGGCAGCTCCCCATTGGCTGGCTGTCATAGCCTGGCTTGTGAAGCCCAGAAGCAGCCCATCATGGAACTGCGACCAGGCACGGAGCTCTCCCGGTCAGCAGCTGTCTTGGACCCAGCCACGGCCTGCCAGTAGCAGTGCTTCTGCTTGGATTCGGCACTAATTTTTCACAGCCCAGCAGGGACTTGCTTTCAACCAAAGCTGCTTATTTTACTTAACCCTGTAATTATCTGTTGTACTCTGTAAACTGTAAAATCCAAAGCCTACCAGTTAACAAATTCTATATTTTACTGGGTCTCAGAATGTAAAAATTTCAGACTGTCCATCTATGTATTTTCCCTTATGCTTGAAATATATATAAAGATGTAACTGGTTTATATGGAATTCACAGTTTGGCAATATTCTAGTAGCCCAGTTCTGTTTGCTTAGAGCTAAGTTATGAATGTTATTAATAATTAAGTGTTGCAGCCCTCTGTCTGACTCTCTCTGCTTCTAGTCACCTTTACTTGGTAACCCTTATATGGAGTCCTTATGGTTTTCTTTTGGTTATTTTCTCCTAATTCACTTTCCTCTTAATACCACCTTTTTTTGTAATGCTATTTTAAACGAAATCCCTCTAACTCCTTCCTGCCAAATTCTTCCTCTGAGCACCCCCATGGCTTCTCAGTGATTCAACCTCTAGCTTAACTTAATTGCTCCTTAAGTGCCTTACTGTTTCTTTATCTCTCCTACTGTCTGCCCATGCCCACCTATTACTCAGACCCCTGTACTTAATTTCTCATTTTCTTTGTTTGCTCTCTTTCAGCTGGAGGCACCAAGTGGGCACCCCAGCCCCCAGCCACCAGTGGATTCTTTTTTTTAATTGAATATACTTTATTCATTTTATACCATACAGTACTTCTTAACAGGAATACAACTTTCCAGCAATAATTACAATAGTAACATGGCGTGAGTCATTAACAAGACATATATAACATTTTAAATTCTGTAATATAATAGATGCAGGGAATAAACATATTCTACCCTTGCCTTCCAGTCAATGGCCAACTACTCCCATCCATACCTCTCCCTACACCCCTATCCACCCCCATCCCTCCCCTCCAGAGCCATATTTACCCTCCCTTGAGGTGCAGTTCCCGGCTACTAGGTAGCTCCACTATCCCTTTTATCTATAATAAATGAGATGAAGGGGTCGTCTGTGAAGGTATCTCTAATTTAGGACAGCCAGGGGCTCCTTGTGCTATGCCCATATAGTATATTGTCTACTCAGCTGCTCTTCCCCACTTACTGGGTTTCCTGAGAAACCGGAGGCAGGGACCAAAGCGTAAAAAGCTTCTCCCATCTGGATTTGTACAGGGGGAGCCTACCATGAAGACTCACAATTGCCTTTTCTATTCTTAGGTTGTATAGGAGTTCCTTTACCCACTCAAGGTAAGAAATCACATGTTGGTCCTTCCAATAGTGAAGGACAAGCCTCTTAACTGACAGAGAAATAATGGCCATATGGTACCTCCTCTCCTTGAAAGGGACAGTGGTATAATCCCCTACTATACAAACCTGTGGTGAGAAGTGTTCCTGTAGCCCCAGCAATGGGTTGGCCCTTTCTCGAATGGTTCTCCACAGGCAGGCCACTTTGGGACAATCCCATAGTATGTGAAGTAATGTCCCTGGTTCCTGTTCACACCTAAAACATGCTTGATTTTGCATCTTGCCCATTCCATACAGTTTAGCTGGGGTATAATAAATGTTATGCAATATTTAGAACTGTGTCAGTTATAAATGGTCATTAGCAGTGTATAAACAAACTCCTTCCCAAATTTTATCCCATAGAAAATTGTCCTGCGGAAAATTATGCGCCCAATAATTAGAGTGACCTGATACCTCCGGGTTTAGTTTCCCATATAACAACGAGACCAACTGAGATACGGCATGTGATTGTTTAACACATTCAAGAAGCTCCTAAAGGGGAGCCACCTGTTGCATATTCCATACACCCGAGCCGAACCAGTTTATCAACATGTGCTTAATTTGAAACACAAAAAAGGAGTATTTATTGGGAAGCTGAAAATAAACTAATAGCTCTAACGTCCCTCCTAGTTTATCATTTACTACCAGGTCACGACCTCTGACTTGAGAGTCTGAACACTCCTTGGAAGCAACAATTTTCTTATCACCCAGTTTAAAATTGGGATTACCAAAAACGGGTTGCGATAAGACCTGTTGGTTATTATATTTCATTGACTTGCAAAACTGGGAATGGACCTTTAGTGAAATATATATAACCGAGCCTCGTAAATTGCTGGGCAATTTACCCGGGGCTATAAATAAAAGGCTTTCAGGAGATAACCCAGTTAATAAGTATTGTTCAACTTGTAGCCATATGAGAAGCTTAGCGACATTTTCTATGTTAGAAGGGGTAACAACCGAGCGCATATACTTAACCATGTGGCTGGCTAAATAGTAGTAGTAAAAATTAGGAAGTTTAAGACCCCCAAGTTGTCTTGGAGCACTTAAGAGATTATATGCTCTACATGGGGGCATGTGCTTCCATATAAATTGAGAAATTATACTGTGGAGTCTACGGAACCAGTTTAGGGGAAGATAGACATTTAACATATTGAGTGAATAGAATACCTCAGCAAAACATTCATTTTAATTACACTGACCCTCGCTTGGAGGGACAAATGCATAGGGTCCCATCTATTTAGGTCCAATTGAATCTCCTTTACTAAGTTATCTAAATTCAACTTTTTCATCAGGGACACTGATGTAGATAAAATTATACCTAGGTATTTAAGACGGGTGGTCCAGGCCATGGATAACGGGGTAATATCTTTCCAGGAAAGCAAGGGATTCAGGGGCATCACTTCTGATTTGCTAATATTAAGTTTATAGTTCAAAACTTTGCTAAACTTTTGAATTATCTGTAGGGCAGCTTGGATGGATTCACAGGGACTGGTGGCATGCAGAAGAATGTCATCCGCGTATACTGATAACTTTAAGTGAAACATCCCTATTCTAATACCTTGTAGTATTGGGGAAGCATTTAGCTGTCATAACAACAGTTCTAGATATAAGTTAAATAATAGTGGAGAAAGTGGGCAACCTTCCCTAGTACCTGATTTTAAAGGAAAAGCAGAGGAGAAAACTCCATTGCAGCAAACTTTCGCTCTAGGTTCAGAATATAATGCTTTAACCCAGGAAATAAAAAGGGCTGGAATACCCATTACAGCTAGGGTATCAAACAGATATGTCCAATTAACCTTGTCAAATGCCTTCTCCGCATCAAGGGAAACCACGGCCATTGGTTTATCTGCCTACCTAGATACGGAGAAGACATGTGCCAATTTACGGATATGATCCGATGGGACTCTACCCTGTACAAACCCAATCTGCTCAGGACTCAGAAGCCCCTCTCAGACTTTGGACACCCTGGATGCTAATATTTTGGCAAAGATTTTTATGTTGTAGTTCATCGATGAGATGGAATGAAAGTTTGTAACCCTATCCTTCTCCTTACCTGGTTTTGGCAGCACCACTATAATTGCCTCTAGGAGGGTCATATCTGTAATCCACTTCTCACATATAAAATTAAACAGGCGAAGGAGAATGGGGCACAGATCCACCTCAAAAACTTTATAAAAATTGGATGGGAAACCGTCCAGGCCTGGAGCTTTATCTTTAATTAGAGACCTAATAGCATTCCTAATCTCTTGCTGTGAAATAGGGCATGCCAAAAACTCTTGCTGGATTATCTCCAGTGAAGGCAACGATGAAGCTAAGAAGTAATCCTGAGTTTCATTAGGTGGGGGGTAGGTTCAGGATGACTATACAGCTGCGTGTAGTATTGTTCAAATTCCTTGGCAATTTGCCTAGGGGTGGTTAAGATAGCATTAATCAATAGGGAAAACACAGAGGGAACAAGACGAGGCTCCTCTTGTTTTCTGAGTCTCATTGCCAGAAGATGATTGGTTTTCTCCCCTTGTTCGAAGTACTTAGCTTGGGTTTTGAAGAGGGCATATTCTGCTCTCTCCTTCAGAATTTCTGCATATTCATTCCACAGTACTACCAAATGCAACATTTCTTCATCTAGTGGGGGATTTGACAGTGATGCTTCTAAAACCTTAATTTCTTCTAAGAGGGCTTTAGTTCTTATATCTTGTTTTCACTTTTTGGTAGCCAAAATTCTAATAAATTCCCCCTGCAGAACACATTTTAATGTACACCATATTTTATCAAAAGCAGGAATAGATCCTTCATTTTGACCCATAAATTGCTTTATAAGATCTTTAATCCGAGTTACTGTGTCCTCCTGATTAAGAAGTTGAGAGTTTAACTTACATATAGTGTCTTTTTGAATACTTGGGGCTAAGTTAACTTCCAACCAAATTGGGGAATGATCAGACAGCACTCTGGGGGTGATCCCACTTCCCCGCAGTCCTGCAATTACTGTCTGGTTAGCCAGAAGGAAATCAATCCAGGAGAGGGATCTATGCATAGACGAATAGAAAGTATAAGCCCTTGTGCCAGGATTCAGCATGCGCCAGGGATCTATTAAGCCATACACGTCTATGAGATCTCGTAAAGATCTTTGGGCCGGGGAGAAATTGGGTCCTACTGAAGAGGACCTGTCTAGGGCAGAATCTATAACTAGATTCCAGTCTCCTGCTAAAATTATGGGTAATCCATTAAAGGGAGCTAGGGTTAAAGACAGGTTAACAAAAAATTCTGAGGAGTCTTTGTTCGGGCCATATATCGTGCCTATGAGCACTTCCGTACTGTCTAGAATCCCCCTCAGGAAAATAAACCTACCTTGTGGGTCAACCACCTTTTGTAATTCTAGAAACTTAGTACCCTTAGCTATCAGTATCACCACTCCACATTGTGTTGTGGAGGTCCCTGCCGTATACACCATCCCAATAAAGCTCCTTCTCAACAAGTTATTATCTGTTTCCAGAATGTGTGTTTCCTGTAAAAAAGCAACATGGCAGTCCAATACCGCTAAATGCTTGAGTATTTGAAGCCGCTTAACCTGGCACCTAGCTCCTTTAACATTCCATGATATAATTTTCATGTCAAAAATGTAATATTTGGGATATCCACTTGGGCATCAGTGTGTGTTACTTGCACCCTTAAAAATTGTGTTAGAAATGGCTCTGGCCCCCACCCCTCCTCCATCCCTCCTGCTCCAATCCCACCCATATACATTCCCATCCATACCTCCTCCCCTTCCCCTATCCCATCCCCCGTTTATAGACATCCCTAAACACTAATGTACCACCTTTATCCCCAGTCCAAATGACTGTACTCCAACCTCTTTATCTGGCATGATGACGACCATGCCGACTGACAAGTTCTCCCACTATCATTGCCTGCCCCCCACTCAAATCCTGTACATTGTGAGCTCCACTACAGTTTACAAAACATCCTAATATAACACCAGGAAAAGTAAATATATTTTACTTAGAATTCTATATTCCTGCAGTCAAAAAGCTTCTATAAGGAGCTGCTGTAATAACCTATTGAATTCAGTAAATAACAAACCAAAGAACAAGGTCTCATAACCCAAATAGGGGTTTAAACTATTACCATTCCTAAACATACAGTAGTTAACTTGATTAATCCCAAGATGGCATCTTAATGTTTGGCTATAAAAAAAACCAAAAAAAAATAATAGGAGCAATATAACAACGCCCCTTATATTAAAGTCCTCCAACCCCTTACCACCGTGGGTTAAACATGAAAAACTCCCCACTCCCTTTATATTTCAATGTGGCCAGTTGCTCTCTATCTTGCTCTGGGGTTCACAAGCCCATCTCAGCTGAATATTTGACACTTAGGCAACATCATCTGACACAATATATCTTTTTGTCCTGCACAAACAAGGATGCAAATCTGCCCAGCTCACATCTCCAGCTAGGCACTTCTAGTACCACCAAATAACCACTAGATGTCACTACAGTTTCATTTAAACAGATCAGGGAACATATGCTTGCAGGATTTAGTTGCAGTTTTCACATTTTCAAACGAATGCCAGCGGCCCTCGTGGAATATTTGTAAGGTTGCTGGGTACTTCACTCTGAACTTGCTTCCGGCAGAGATAAGTTTCGTGACCACAGGATGAAGGACAGACCTCTTTTGTCGCACTGTGTATGGTAAGTCTTGTACCACTCTTATCTTTTTACCCTCCCATTTAATTTCCTGTAGATCTTTGAGTTTGGCAATGATATGCTGCTTATCTAAAAAGTTGAGTAGCTTAAACAAAAAGGGCCTGGGAGGAGAGCCTGCAGGTGGCATAGGCCGTAAAGAGCAATGTGCCCACTCAATTATGTATGCAGGCCCATTGGGAGAAGGACCCACTAACTTCTCACATAGCTTCTGGGCGAACAGTACGGGTAGGGAACCCTCTTCCCCCTCAGCCAGTCCCAGCACAACGAGATTGTTTTGCCTCGATCACCCCTCAAGGTCTTCCAGCTTTTCTTCAGCTTTTTTGAGTCTATGTTTCATGTGCACTATCTCTGGCTCTAAACGCTGCCGCCAGTCATCCAGCGATGATATGCTCGCCTCATTGTCCGAGGTCCGAGTAGTGAGCTGTTCGAGTGATGCCCTCATGCTTCGCAATTCCGAGGCTAACACCAGCAGTGTGTCTTTCATAGGTGTTAGCTCCTCGAGAAATCATTTTTCACTAAGTGCTTCTTGCTGCAGAGTATGGGAACTCGGGTCCACTGCCTGCGCTTTGGCCCATTTAGACATCTTCTCCTTGCTTGGCGTGGTCGGTGGGGTATGTTTCAACGTGGCTTTTTTCATTTCCGCATCCATTTTAAGTTAGATTTCGTCTCTTCCCCGACTAAACAACACAGATTTAAAGCCGACCCTTTACCCGGTTTGCTTTTGGCAGTAAAAGCTTTAAGCTCAGGCAAAATACGTGATTTAAGTGGGGTTGGCACAGGAGCTATCCGCAAGAGCACTTGATCAGGCAGCCATCATGCTGGAAGTCTCCCCCAGTGGATTCTTAAAGCCGGATAAGGCAGCTGCCCACGTCCCCTCCTTGCACAGCAGTCCACCCTCCCAGACCAGGTATGCAGTGAGCTGTTCTGCTGAGACCGGGCTGAACTGCCGGCTCCAGCTCCACTCCTGATTGGACGATTTTCAGGCACTATGCTGCCTATTGGCCGACCACCAAGTAAGGCAGCTCCCTATTGGCTGGCTGTCATAGCTCAGCTTGTTAAGCCCAGAAACGGCCCATCGTGAAACTGCGGCCAGGCACAGAGCTCTCCCGGTCAGCTGCTGTCTTGGTCCCAGCCACGGCCTAAAAAGTAGCAGTGTTTCTGCTCAGATTCAACACCAATTTTTCATGGCCCAGCAGGGGCTTGCTTTCAACCAAAGCTGCTAATTTTACTTAGCCCTGTAATTACCAGTTGTATTCTGTAAACTGTAAAATCCAAAGCCTGCCAGTTAGCCAGTTCTGTATTTTACTGGGTCTCAGAATGTAAACGTTTCAGACTGTCCATATGTGTATTTTACCTTATACTTGAAATATATATAAGGATCTATCTGGTTTGTATGGAATTAACAGTTTAGCAACTTTCCAGTAGCCCAGTTCTGTTTGCTTATAGCTAGGTTAAGAATATTATTAATAATTTAGTGATTTAAGCCCTCTGTCTGACTCTGTCTGCTTCTAGTCACCTTAACTTGATAACCCTTATATGGAATCCTTATGTTTGTTTGTTTTTTGGTTATTTTCTCCTAACCCCCTTCTCTCTTAATACTACCTTTTATTGTCATTCTAATTTAAATTAAATTCCTCTAACTCCTTCCTGCCAAATTCTTCCTCTGAGCACCACCCTGGCCTCTCAGTGATTCAATCTCTAGCTTAACTTAATTGCTTCTTAAGTGCCGTGCTGTTTCTTTGTCTCCTCTACTGTCTTCCCAAGCCTACCAATTACTCGGACCTCTGTACTTAACTTCTCATTGTCTTTGTTTGATTGCTTTCTACCTGAGGCCCCAAGTGGGCACCCCAGCCACCAGTGGATTCTTCAAGTGGGACAAGGCAGCAGCCCATGTAACCTCCTTGCACAGCAGTCTGCCCTCCCAGGCCAGGTACACGATAAGCTCTTCTGCCAAGACCGGACTGAACCCCCGGCTCTGGCTCCACTCCTGATTGGACAATTTTCAGGCTCAGTGCTGCCTACTGGACAACCGCCAAGCAGGGCAGCTCCCCATTGGCTGGCTGTTGTAGCCCAGTTTGTGAAGGCCAGAAGTGGCCCATCGTGGAACTGCAGCTGGGCATGGAGCTCTCCCAATCAGCTACTATCTTGGGCCCAACCATGGCCTGCCTGTGGCAGTGCTTCTGCTCAGATTCAGTGCTAATTTTTCAACCTGCCCACCCCTCCCACCCCCAGCCTTTAATAAATACATGTTAGCTACTCCCTCTATAAGCTGCCTCCCTCTTACTGGATACAGCATTCCTAATTGGACGATTTTCAGGCTCAGTGCTGCCTACTGAATGAGGATCAAGCAGGGCAGCTCCCCATTGGCTGTTGTAGCCCAGCTTGTGAAGCCCAGAAGTGACCCATCATGGAACTGCAGCTGAGCGTGGAGCTCTCCCAGGCAACTGCTATCTTGGACCCAACCATGGCCTGCCAGTGGCAGTGCTTCTGCTCAGATTCAGAGCTAATTTTTCAGCCATCCACCCTCTCCACCCCGGCCTTTAATAAATACATGTTAGCCACTCCCCCCTATAAGCCACCTCCCTCTTACTGGATACAGCACTCCTCCCGCGAGAAAGTTCTCTTACGCTATCAGATTTCCCTCTTCTTGCTATAACAAATTATACCAGCCATCTTCCCTCCTGATTTTGTACCTCCTTACATTCATTAACCACTTGTCTCAAAATACAATGCCCCCCGTAGCCCCAAGAGATGGTATCTTCCCAAGGCGCTCCCCCTCCCAATTGCTAATTCCTTTTGAGAATCAACCTTGCCTTTTTCCCCCATAGGTGACAATGTGCTCCTCCTGAGAACCCTCCACCTTATACTGTCAGTGCCTGCACTGGCTCTCTCAACAGTAAAAGATCCTTCAAAATGTGCACCACAGTATGAATATGACCCCTCATTTTGCGCACCTCAGAATAATAATGACCCTTCAATTCACGGCCCCCAGACAATAATGTTACAGGAACAAAACTTGGAAAACTCTAAAACCACTACTACACCAATGCCATGAACCCTAAGCCACGTACCCCTCACTATGTGGGCCCATAAGCCCAGAAGCCACAATGGGTATCCCCTCCCACCACCTTTCATTGATGTGCTCCTAGCCTGCCCAAGAGACAAGCATGAAACCCTCCACTCTATCAGCCAATCACAGGCCCTAATGTATCTGAAGTGGCAGGTGATAAAACTAACCTGGTTTCTCCTGTTTATCTCAGGGAACATACACCCTAATCCAGGCCCAATGACCTGCACTACAACTCTGCATAAAAAACAGAATGGTCTAACCATAGCATCAATAAATATCTGTGGGCTTCTGGCAAAAATCAACACCCTTCAAGTATGGGTCACGCAACACCAGCCTGATATCCTAGCAGTGGTAGAGACATGGCTATCACCCAGGGTGCCCAACTCTGCTGTGCAGCTCCTTGGTTATGCCTCATTCAGACTAGATAGACTTGGTAAAAGAGGAGGAGGGTGTGTTATCTATGTCAAAGACCACATCCAGGGCCAAATGCTAAATCATTATGACATCAAATGTGGTGCTCAATTGCTGGCCATAAAAGTAATGCTTGGCATGAATGGGAAAACTCTAACCATAGTCTTGGTCTATATTCCTCCAAAGGAACAAGCTGTCGGCTTCAAATCTGTCATCAACTACCTTTCAGATCGGAGCCCAAACACTGAGCTGATAGTGGTCGGGGACTTTAATATTAACTGGTTTTCCCCTGATGCTGGCCCCTATAAGGGCTCATTATTCTCACTCAATCTTGTACAACTGATAGACACACAACTTAATTACCGGACAGGCACAGGTACTATAATCGACTGGCTGATCACAAACTGGCCTGGTAGAATATTCTCCACTTAAGTTCTCCTGGACTCTCTAAGTGACCAGTCCCCAATAACCTGTAAATGTTCTAATAAGGCTCCAAAAGTGCCAGCCAAAACTGTCAATACCAGCCTCCTGAAGAAAGGCAAACTGGAAGCTCTATGAGTGCACCTCAGCCTCCAAGATTGGAGCTTTATTGACTCCAGCACTGACATCAACACTGCCCATGAAAGTTTATATACAAGTTCAATGAAGTATGTAATATCCATGCCCTCTACACTAAATGAAAGATCCATGATTATAACAGCCCCTGGACCACACCCCAGCAACCAGACCTAATGAAACACAAAGACACCCTATGGTCCAAAGCTAGAAATTCTGACACCTCGGCAGACTACCAGAATTATAGAACCACCCATAATAAGTGCACCTGGTCCATACGTAAGGCCAAAAACAATTACTTTAAAAGTGAGCTGACAAACTCCTGGGGTGACAGTCGTCAGTTCTGGGAGAACATCAAGACTCTATCCGGTAAACCTAATAAAACTCTTCCCACCTTTTTGAACATTGAGGGTCATCCCACACAGGATCACAGTCACACAGCCAATGTTTTTAACAAGGCATTTACCAACCTCAGCAGCGTGCTGTCTCCTATCTTCCTCCAACCCCTGTTTAGTATATACCCCGCCACAAAACCCAGGGTCCCAATCAAAGTCCCACTCGCCTTTCTACCTCAGAGTTCTCACCCCTCATGAAGCTAAAAAATACCTCATAAAAACTCTCGGTAATTCCAGAACCAGTAGTGATCAACTTGACCTCAAACTAGTTAGACTCACCCTAGACACAATTCTCACCCCCTCACCAAAATCCTAAGTCTTTCCCCTGATATCTGGTGAATTCCCATGGATCTGGAAAGCGGCGGTGGTCACCCCTATCTTAAAAAGTGGGGACAGAGCCAACTTTGCAAACTACTATCCAATATCAATCTTACCCCCTCTCTCAAGGGCATTAGAACACGTTGTTTCGAATCAACTGACAGAATATCTAGACAAATACAAACTGCAGTGCTGGCAACAACATGACTTTTGCAAACAACACAGTACTACAACTGCTCTAGTCAAGCTTACCAGCTTTATTCACAATGCCCTGGACAGAGGGCTCTTGGTGGAGGCAATGTACATTGACCTCACCAAGGCCTTCGACACCGTAAACCATAATCTGCTCCTGGATCAACTTTCCTGTCCCAGCCTCTCCTCTGAATCAGTAGCCTGGTTCAGGAGCTACCTCACTGGGAGGGTCCAGAAAGTGAAAATACAAGACACCTTCTCTGAGAACCATGGTGTCATCACTGGGTTTCCCCAAGGCTCTATCCTTGGCCTCCTACTGTTCAGTTTATTTCTAAATGACCTCCCACAATCTGTAAACAACAACGTTCTGCTTTATGCAGATGACGCGGTCCTATATTCATGCAATGCTGACCCCACTATGTTTGAAAAGCAAATGCAGGCTAACTTCACCTCTGTAGAACATTGGTTCCTTTAATCCAAATTACTTCTTAACTACAAGAAAAACAAGACCATATTCTTTGCATCGTCACATAACAAACACCTACCCACCACCTTCACATTCTTAACAGACAGGACTCCCCTCTTGAAATGATCCAAACTTTTAAATACTTGGGAGTGATGCTAGACTTCACCCTTTCATTCAGCCACCATATTGACTTAGTCACAAAGTCGGCTAATGCAAAACAGGGAGTATTGTACAAACATCAACAATGTCTTACTGCTGAAGCCCTAAAAACAGCAGTAAACAGCTCAGTGCTCTCAGTGATCAACTGTGGGCTAGTAGTCTATGAGGGTGCCTCCCAATCCTCACTAAAATGTATCAGAACAAGGCTTAACAAAGCATGTCATCTAGTTCCAGGTGTACCAGGCCTCACCCACACCTGTGAGCTATACACTCAGATGGGAGTGGCTCAACCTTGATAGCCACATTCAGTATCAAGTATAGTTTCTCACCAAGAAATCTACACATGGACTTACCACTCCTGGTCTGCAAAGCTTACTTAACCAGCCTAACACCACCAGATGCACCAGGAGGCTAAACAATTCAACCCTAAGCATCCCCTTCCGCCAAACCATACAAGGCAAATGGTCCTATGAATACTGGGTGCTGCTATGGCTCAATGTGCTTGACATAGGCATTATGAAAGAAGTAAAGCTAGGACCTTTTAAATCTAAACTCTGCTCAGCCCTAGCCT
This sequence comes from Neoceratodus forsteri, assembly GCA_016271365.2. Taxonomy (NCBI): domain Eukaryota; kingdom Metazoa; phylum Chordata; order Ceratodontiformes; family Ceratodontidae; genus Neoceratodus; species Neoceratodus forsteri. The sequence goes on from CM028130.1 coordinate 1,204,306,812, forward strand.
CAAACAGCAACTGCGATTGTGGGACCTGATCTCCCTCCCATCTACTCTTCTGTTATCAGCCTTCTGCCTTCCTATTGCCCTCTGATTTTGCTCCCCTTCCCTCCCTACTTTCTGTTCTACCCCCTTGGCTCTCACCCTCCTCTCCCTCTCATTCCCCCTTGTCTCCCCTACCCCTTGATTCTGCTTCCCAGTGACACTCCTTATCCCACCTCCCTCTCCTCCCCCTCCCTGTGTACCTCTTCCCAGTCCTTGGTTTCCTCCCTTCCTCCCACACCTACACCTCTCTCTCCCCTAGCTTTCCCATGCTCTTCCTTCCTCCGCCCCCACCCTTCTCTGCTCATGGCTTTCCCCATGCCCCCGCCCTCCTCCTCCTTCTCTCCCTCCCTATCTTGTCCTCCACCCCTAACCCCTCCTCCTCTCTATGTATCACCCTCCCTTAACCCTACCCCTGAATTGTCTCCCACCTCCCTCTTTACACTTTTTGTTCCACTTCCTCCCCCCCCTACACTAGTATGTCACTCACCCCTATGGGCTCCAGGGTCTCTGCCTTGCACTTCTTCCCCTGGTAGCATGGTCCTCCCAGCTGTCTATTTTTATTAGCACTTCGGACAATAGAACTGTTGCTTTAACATGTTTTGGCTATCTAGATAGGAGTCTACCTAGTTTACTTAATTTAGTTCTGATATTCATTGTGCTTCCTGAAACAACATATATTGTTAACTGCCTTGTTTTCATAACTGGACCAAGTGAACTAGACCTAGTTATACTACTGTGTGATGTCCTCACCCCAATGCAACTGTCTATATCTGCATAACTGCACAGCTGCACCAGTTGAACCTGATCTTATATTTTCTGCTCAGTATTTAGAACTTTTTGTGTGATATGTTTTTACTCTTTGTAACATGGCTCCTTACTGTAACTTGAATCATTTGATGATTGTTTATGTGAAACCTCTATATTTGAATTTGCACCTATGTGATTGCTATGGCATGGAACCTCTGTAAAAGAGCCTTTGGCCCACAGGTTCTTTCCTAGAAACTAAATAAATAAAATATCTTGTAATTTTTGTTTCCATGTCAACAGACAACTCTGTTCCTGTAGCTGTTGGGGATATACATGTTTGCTTTAGTTTGTTTTCACTGTTCATGCTAATCCCCTGTAACTATCCAGGGGGGTGTCTCAATTTTATGGTTGTTGAGATCTCATTGTCTATGAAAGTTGCATTACCATATAAGGAACATGATGTCAGAGCACCCATGCTACTTAGCTCTATACTGAAAGTACAAATATCCTGAAAAAAAACTCTCTGGAAATACACAAACTGAATACAGTTTAAAGGAAAACCCCCTGAACTGCAACTCAGTTTGCAAAGTTAATTGAAAGTAAATGTGGTATGGCACACCTTACTGCAACTTGTTTTGCTGAACTCTAACTAAGCAGACATGCATACTGTGAAGTCTAAAGGGTGCTGACACTTGGGGCCATATTTTCAAATGCCCTTGAATGGTGCAAGCCCTGGATGTGATGAACATATGTAGTGGTGGGCAAAGTGGCCAAAATTTGCTCTGCGAAGTGATTTGCAGAGTAAAGCGGAATCCACGAAGTACTCTGCAATGCGAAGCGGAGTACTTCGGATTATAATGTGGAACGCGAAGTCCATTGCAAACAATGACTTTGCATTATTCCACCTTCCCCAAACCACTCCTCCACCAGTTTTAAGGCAAAGTACATTGAAATCAATGTACTTCACCTCACTTCGCCTTTGTTTTTGAACTTCAAAGATGAATTTTGCAGTGCTTCATGGGATTGCAGGCCACATGGGCTCTAGATTGTTCTGCACAGCCTCAGTTCAGTGTAGTGTGTGTGTAGTGGAAGATGGAGACAGTTTCCTCTCAGAACTCTGCGATTCAGATCCTCTAAAAGCTGTTAAAAAAGCCTTTTTGAGCTATTTTTTTTTTTTGCTCAAAATTTAGTACATCGATTGTAGGAAACCCTCCTGTGCTCATATCATTGAGTGTTTATTGTTTTGTGTGTATTTTGAATGTTAATTTAGAACAGTCAGTTTGTGTACTGTGAAGTGTGCTTTGGGGGAGGGGCATATCTGTGGTGTAGGTAGATTAACTGGGAGAATAAGACCATCTTTCTGTTTTGGTTATATTTTTCTTGTATAACTGTGTTAATGTACACACGGTAATATTTTCAGTAATTCTTGACTTTTTTTGCTGATTGTTGTGGTGCAGCAGTGTATAATTTCAGTTTGTTTAAAACATTTGATTATATTACTAAAGGTTTTCAATTTGCTACACATTACCTGTAGTATATGTGTGTGTGTGTGTGTGTGTGCGCGCGCGTGATGTGTGCCATTAAATCAGACACTGTTTATCGTGCCACAGAGTAATTGCAGCAGTGTGAACCTGCTATCCATAGCACCTGCATGAATTTTTTATACTGCTTTGTGGTATCTTTACTGGTAGTGGACTGTTACTGACGTGCACTACTCCCCCACCCCCCAACCGGCAAAAGGTATTCTTTTCCAGATTTGGATTTGTGACTTGTGAGCACTGATTAGGTGTTGTTGTGCCATTTGCATCTTCATTTCTTGAATATGCAGCGCAATCTTAATCTGTCAGTGCATTTGTAGAACACCATTAATTCTGGGAGACAGCATTTTTTGTTTCACTCTCATTTCACTTCGTCAGCACTGGGGAATTTTCTGGGCATAAGACAGTAGCATTTTTGGGATGCACATTAATTCTGGTGACTGTGTGTGACCACTGCGCACATGACAGCGTGCACCATTAATTCTGGGAGACTTTGCATTTTTTGTTACCCTCTCATTTCACTTCAACAGCACTGGGTAATTTTCTGGACACAAGACAGTAGCATTTTGGGGGTGCAAATTAATTCTGGTGACTGTGTGTGACCACTGTGTACAAGACTGAGTGTGCCATTAATTCTGGGAGACTTTGCATTTCTTGTTATGCTCTCATTTCACTTCGTCAGCACTGGGGAATTTTCTGGACAAAAGACAGTAGCATTTTGGGGATGCACATTAATTCTGGTGACTGCGTGTGACTCATTTCACTTCGTCAGCACTGGGGAATTTTCTGGACACAAGACAGTAGCATTTTGGGGGTGCACATTAATTCTGGTGACTGTGTGTGACCACTGTGTACAAGACTGAGTGTGCCATTAATTTTGGGAGACTTTGCACTTCTTGTGCTCTCATTACACTTAGTCAGCACTGGGGAGTTTTCTGGATGCAAGACATGAGCATTTTGGGGATGCACATTAATTCTGGTGACTGTGTGTGTGAAAGCCTGCCAATATTGTCACTTTGCCTTACTTCACGTTAAAGCGGAATGACAATGCAAAGTAATAATCACAAGGCAAAGTGAGCCTTTTGCATTGGCCACTTTGCATAGTGGAGTGACAACATGAAGTGCCCATTTCGCAGACAGAATTTAAATTCACTGCATCTCTAAACATATGGTGCATGGGGTTTGCAGCATTCTTCCTGCTGACAATCAGGATTTTTTATCCTGTGCCCCAAGTGCTGTACGTTAGACCAACTTTTTCTGGTCTAGCTTGCAGCAATCCCGAGTACTCTTTTTATGGGCCTTGTTCCAAATATTTGGCGCAAGCTGCTGCAAATCGGGAAGAGTGTGACAACTGCACCTGACCTACAAAAATCAGGCACAGTTGCAGCAAATGTGTATAATGCAGTTGTGCCAAAAACTGGCTTCAATACAGGGCTTGACGCAAGCCTTGCATCACCCTTTGAAAATCCTGTCCATTGTGTTCTCATTTGCTACTGCAGCTCTCAGGGTCAATGAGATTTCAACAAGCAGTAAATGGAGACTCTTAGAATAGTTACAGGGACTAGAATGAACAGTGAAAATATGGTAGAACTTGAGCTTTTCACTGCCAAATAAATTTCACTACTTTTGCTGAAGCACTAATTTGTGTGAAAATAAATTTGCATTAATGAGCGCTTTTAGCATTTTTTCCATTATAGTGAATGTGGTAATAATGACTTAGCACTAACATAAATTTACACAAATATAGTTACATGTTGTGTTTGTGCTAAATTTACTTTGCCTCAAAATAACTAGTTTTACAGTAAACCAAAGCAATCGCATATATTCTTAACAGCTACAGGAAAAGAGCTATCTATTGAGATGGAAACAATTAACATTTACAAGATATGAGAAAGCAATTTTTCTTTAAAAAAGCCTGTGAAAGAAAATCATAATGTACACTGAATTAACTCATTATTTCAGTGTAATATATCATAGTGCCAGTACCACCACATAAAAATTCAACTAAGCTTCAGAGGACATGGGGTGGAATCAGGACCAATAGAAATAAAAGGCAGCATGGTTAAAATTCATTTTGAACTAGTTTGAACTTTATATTTTGTTATCTCATACACGCGATGTTATTCTTTTAACACTATCATCTCTTTGATGTTTTCATTGCATCATTCTCTTCTCAAATAACATTCAACATATTTTAGTTTACTATGTACTCAGTGATGTAGAGAATTCCTACTGTTGTTTGCTAGCTTAGTAATCATGTTATTGCATGCTTTTCTTTTGAAACAAACTTCGGTTTTACCTCTGGCTTGGTAATTCTTTTTGTTAGCTCTCGAATACTAGTTTTGCTAATTTCTTCAACCGTAAGTGAGGAAAGTAATAACACAATCAAAACAGCATACTTCTTTAGGAAATTATGCAGCATTAGGGAACATCTGCTCTTTACCTGAGACTGGCAGAATGGTGTTCTGGACAGGCTGTGCAAGTGCTCTGGAGTCAGAGCCTCTTATAACTACAGTTGTTATATACAGTGATGTTACTGATGTCCTCATTGGGCTGCCCAAATGTGTCTGTTGCCTAGCAACCACATGAAAGATGAAATGCACTGTGGCTGTGTTACAGTCATATCTTGCACTCACTATGAAGTAAATGTGTTGCATTACATGTGGCCAATTGCCTGCTAAAAAGTATTTAATTTGCTGGACACTGATCCTGAATATTTATTTATTTATTTAAAATTTGGTTACCGGGAAAGGCACACTGAGCCGAGGCTCATTTCCAGGTGCGACCTGGGTACAAGAGTACACTGAGTTATACAAAAGGTACAAAAGTATTTAGGAATACAGGCAGTATGAACAACATCAGAAAAAAGTACAAAATAGTAATTACAGATTACAGGCAGTAAGTACTTCATCAGAAAAACAGTGCAGGCTTTAAATGATTGCAGTATGGTAAGGCAAGTCCTTGAAATATACGATAGAGAGGCATGAATTTACTTTGAGACCTCTGGTACAGTAATGGCCATAGCTGCCTCTGACAGTTGGGCCCAAATGGGGGTCTAAATGAGGCATCTGAGACAGGGAGGTGGGGGGGAGGAGCCTAAGGAGATGTTTAATGGCTGAGAGGGAGGAGGCCTGGCGAAGGTAAGGTGGAAGATTGTGCCATAGGAGGGGAAGATTGTATGAAAAGGCAGCTTTGCCAGCAGTGTTGTGGGGGTGCAAGAGGTGGAAAGTGTGTGCGTCCATGTGGTGGAGGGAGTAGTCGAGGGAATTGGCTGGTGAAAGGTGGGAAGTGAGGTAGGGGGTAGGGAGCCTAGCCAATATTTAGCTATGAGAGAGGCACTGTGGATGGTTCTCCTGTGTGAGAGTGGGACCAGGGAAAGGGTCGAGTAGAGGAGACAGTGATGAGTAAGTGGGGGAGAGGCAGTGGCAAAACGACAGAAAGAGTTGAGTAGTATGTCAAGTTTGGAAAAGGAAGAGGTAGGCAGAGCTTCAGTTAACTCCATTTTGGGAGTATTTAACTTCCAAAAGTCGGGCAAAAACTTCCAAAACAAAGAGTGAGGAAGTCATTGACTTCCAGATGTAAAATCAAAAATTAGATGACTTCCAAAATTGCAGGCATGGAAGTCAGAAATGATGGATTGTTCTGAAAGAAGTTGTATTTTATCATTAATATATTATATTGACATCCATAAATGTGTCCTTCCTAAAATATTGACTTGCAAAAGTGGGATCCTGGAAGTATTTTGACTTCCAAAAAATTGTAATGACTTCCAGATTTCGACTCCTGGAAGTTTTAGACTTCCACTGAAAATAAATTAACTGAACCCCTGGAGGTAGGGGCCATTCCGTAGATGATGTCCGCATAGTCCAGCACAGGCAGGATTGTTTTCTGCACGCGTTCACTACTGGTGGAAAGGGGCAGGCTGGCTTTGTGGTGATAGAGAATGGTGAGCTTCGGCCGGAGTTTGGCACAGATGGCCTCGACATGGGTGGAGAAGTTGAGATGGCTGTCCAGCCAGACTCCCAGGTACTTAAAGGCAGGGACCAACTCGAGGGGGGAGTTGTCCAGAGTGGTGATTACAGGGGGGCAAGTAGAGAGGTAAGCTTTTTTCTAGAGCCGAAGACGATGGTTACAGTTTTTTTGGCATTGAGTTTAAGCTGTTTTTTCAGGAACCAGGATTGGGCTCTGTTGAAGTCATTTTGAAGAATTGAGAGGACACTGTCATGGGAGGGGCCTGAGGCATAGATGATAGTGTTGTCAGCATACAGGTGCACATTTGAGGAGAGACAGGCAAGGGGGAGGTCATTTATGAAAAGGGAGAAGAGGATGGGGCCAAGATGGAGCCTTGGGGGGCTCTTGAGAGGATGGGTAGAGGGCGGAAGAGGGTGTCTCCAATTTGTATAGACTGCTGTCTGTTCTGGAGATAAGAGTGGAACCAGTTGATGGTGGGTTGGACGAGGCCAAAAGAGCTAAATTTGTGGAGCAGCAGGGGGTGGGAGACAGAGTTGAAGGCTTTTGCCAAGTAGATGAAAATGGCGGTGGTGGTTTGGCTGTTGTCCATGGCAGTGAAGATAGAGTCAGTTACTCACAGAAGGGTAGTGATAGTGGAGAGTGTTTTCTAAATCCTGACTGAAATGGTGAGAGGGAGCTGTTGGAGGAGGGAAAAGTAGACAGTTTTGCGAGCATAAGGGATTCTTGGATTTTTGCGAGGAAGGGGAGAAGTGAGATGGGCCTGTAGTTATCTGGCAGGGAGGGGTCTCCACCTTTGTGCAGAGGGAGGATCTTGGCCCTTTATCAGGCAGAAGGAACTGTGGCCCTGGTGAGCGAGAGGTTGAGCAAGTGTGTTAAGGGTGCAGCTATGGCTGGGGCCGAGATGCGGAGCAATCTGGGGTGCATGCCATCAGGGCTGGATTTGGACTGGTTTAGGGAGGTGAGAGCATTGTAGACTTCAAGGGAAGTGAAAGGAGAAAAGTGGAAGCCAGAGGAGGTGGGGGAGGATTTGGAAAAGTCAGGTAGTGAAGGGGTGGAGTCTGTCAGGGCACATGAAACAAAAAACAAGTTGAACGGTTCTGCTACTGAGGCAGGATCTGAGACAGGTTTGCCGTTGATGTTTAGGACAGGACAGGTCTGCTTTGAGGGTGGGTTGGTGAGGGAGTTGATCACCTTCCAGAAGGATGCAGGGGAATTTTGGTTCTATGTAAGTTGTGCTTTGAAGTAGGAGGACTTGGATTGCCGAATGGCTTTTGTACATGTGTTTCTAAGGTGTTTGTAAGCTTGGAGGTCACAGGTGGCAAGGGAGGTTTTATATAGCCTCCATGCCTAGTCCCTGTTGCGGCCCAGGGCAATGAGGTCAGAAGTGATCTCAGGGTGATGGTGCCGTTTAACTCTAGCTTTTCTGAGGGGAGCGTGGGAGTCTCAGGTACTGTGAAGAATGTTACAGAAGTGGGATAGGGCGAGGTCTATGTCTGTCATGGAAAAGACTGGGGACCAGTCTGCTATTGTTAGGTCATGCTGTAGGGCCACCTCATTTAGGTGGTGTAGGGGGTGAGACCAGATGAATTTTGGAGGGGAGTGCAGGGAGTGGATTTTGCGGGTGCAATAAGTTATACAGTGGTCACTAAGGGCATCAGAGAGGACGCCTGAGGAGGTGATCCTGTGTGGATGGGTAGATAGAATCCAGTCCAGGAGGGTATGGCTTTGGGGTTGGTAGTTTAGATGGGTGGGTTCTAGGATTAACTGGGAGAGATTTAGGGACTCAATCCTTAGAGCAGTGGGTTTGGCGGAGGAGGAGAGCCAGTCAAGATTGAAGTCACCTAGCAGAATGAGTTCACCATTAGAGGTACTCGAGGAGATTGCTGAGATGGCCTTGACAAGGGAATCAAGTGAGGATTTTGGTGGGGCATACAGAACCCCAATGTAGAGGGGTGTGGCCGATGGAAAGGATAGATGAGCAACCACGGATTCATGGAAGGAGGGACAGGATTCTTTGAATAATAATAATAATAATATTTATTTCTATTGTGCCTTTCTAAAATCAAGGTGCATTACAATAAAATAACATCATATTAAAACATAATAAAAACATTAAAATGAACAATAAAATCAACAGTTTCAGTCCATGTCGATGCCATCTCCAAATGCCTTTTTCTATAAAAAGGACTTCAGTCCTTGTTTAAAACCCCCCACAGTCATGCACTCTCTAATCCAATGGGGTAGAGAATTCCAGAGGGTTGGCACAGCGAACATAAACGCTTGGGCGCTGGAAGATTTTAGAACTACCCTCGGAATCTCTAGCAACCCCTCATTGGCTGAGCGGAGCGTTCACTCCGGAAGGTAAGGAACCAGAAGATCTTTCAGGTAGTCAGGGCCCAAACCGTGTAGGGCTTTATATGTCAGTAAACCAACTCTAAAGGTGATCCGCCACTGAACCGGCAGCCAGTGCAGATCCCGCAGCACCGGTGTAATGTGGGAGGAACGAGGAATCCCCATTAACAACCGGGCTGCTGAGTTCTGGACTAGCTGCAAGCGGGGATATCAACCCCAGGAAGCCCAAAGTAAAGGGAGTTACAGTAGTCCAAATGCGAGGTCACAAAGGCGTGTATCAGCATAGGCAGGTCGCCAGACGGAACAAGGTGCTTGATCCTAGCGATGTTCCTCAGATGGTAAAAGGATACCTTAACAGCCGCCGAAACCTGCGCACGCAATGTCAGCCGATCATCAAGGATCACCCCTAGGTCGCGCACCTGTTCGGAGATAGGGAGCTTGACATCCCCCAAGAATAAAGCTGAGGGATGGTTTGCTCCCCACCCCCCAATCCAGTGGCCGGGATCCACAACCATCACCTCTGTCTTCCCAGAATTCAACTTCAACCAGCTGGACCTCATCCAACTCTGGATCTCTCCGAGACAGTTGTTAAACATCGAGAGTGCTCCATTTTGGTCAGGTGCAAAAGACAGATAGAGCTGGGTATCATTGGCATAGCAATGAAACTCCAGCCCATATCATCTTACAATGTCTCCAAGGGGAAGCATATACACAGCAAACAACATGGGGACAGCACAGAGCTCTGAGGCACCCCACAGGACAGAGAAGTAAATTGGAGGAAAATACCCCTGACACCACTCTCTGAGTTCTACCTGTGAGGAAGGAGGTAAACCATCTGTGAACCAAACCTGACAGCCCACAGATGCATCTCAGGTGCTCAAGCAGCACCCCATGGTCTACGGTGTCAAATGCTGCTGACAAATCTAATAGGACCAAAATGGACCATTTTTCTGGTCTCTCGCCATGAAGAGATCATTGAGCACCTGAACCAGCAGTCTCAGTGCTATGCCTCTTTCGAAAACCTGATTGAAGAGGGTCATAGATGTTATGGATGGACAAATGGTTGTTTAACTGGGCAGCCACCACTTTCTCAATACAGTACCTTCCCCACAAAGGGAAGGTTCGAGATAGGTCTGTAGTTGGCTAGGGAGACTGGGTCCAAAGAAGCCTTCTTCAACACTGGTGTCACTTCCTTCAGGGAGCAGGGGTATTCACCGGAGTCTAAGGAGCACCGGACTATCCTAGCTAGAACCAGGATGATAACCTCCCCGCAGCCCATAATCAGGGCCATGGGGCCCAGATCTAAACTACAGCATGTGGTGCACATACCGTGGACAATCCTCATGACATCTTCGATTTCCGGCCTTTCGAAGGAACTCCAGGAAAATGGAGGGCTTGCAACCGCAGGCTGGTCCACCGCAACTCCCATAGAGAGTGCTGCGCGGGTCTCAGCCCTGATGTCGTCCACCTTATCTGCAAAGAACCGAGCAAGCTCCTCACACTGCATTTGTGAAAAGGTTTGATGAACCTGTAGACAGGCTGGGTTGCACAGCCTGTCTACGGTTCGAAAGAGCTGGGCCGGTCGGTTCTGTGCAGCAGCAATTTCTCCGGACAGGAATACTGCCTTCTTATGAGTAATTGCTGACTGATAGAGTTGATAATGCTCTAGGAGTCTAAGATGGTCGGCATCTAAGCTGTATTTCCACCAGCACCTCTCCAACCTGCATCCTAATTGCCGCTTCTCCCTCAAGTCCCCATCAAACCATGGGGACCGAGGGCGAAGGGAGAGAGGGCGCACATGGGGGGAAGCAATAGAATCCAGTGTAGTGGTAATGGCCTTATTATAGGCCAGAACCAAAACTTCAGGACTTGAGCTCATCACAGGAAATTCTGATAGATCAAGTACCGCAGTTAGGCCATCGGGAGTCACATCCCGTAAAGGGCGGTACTTGACCATCTCCACAGGGGTTGGCCTACGCAGAAGGGTGCAAAAATTGAATCTCACAGTGTGATGGTCAGACCATCCGACAGGTTCCACCCCCAC